>JAPDPM010000001.1:7500-10007500 GCA_032173925.1 Heritiera fomes | reverse complement strand
AGATTTAATAGTATTCACTCTTGAAACTTTAATTTGCGGCTTGAACTATATTCAAAGTTGGATCAGTCTAGTGCTAAATTCCATTTTCATTGTCAATTCATGACTTGGTTGAGAATGCACGTCATTGTTCCCAAGTGTTGTTTTCTTCCTTCTTTTCTACTTTTTTCTGTCTTACTCTCTTCTAGTTAACAACAGATTTGACAGAAAATACGCTTTAACTATCGAATTATATTTTGAATTAAGCATTTTAAACAACATTGATCCTGATTTGCTGCACTGATTTGCTATGATACGGAGTCATGGTACACTTATTTACTGCACTGATTGCTGTGATATGCTTTCCATAATCTAACACTACCCCAATCCCCCTTAAGTTGGAGTGTGAATGTCATGAGCACCCAACTTGCTATGAATTAGATACTAAAATTGATTGTTTCCAAGTGTCTTAGTGAAGAGATCTGCAAATTGTTGGGAGGGGGAAACATGAGTAGTCTGAATGAGCATTTGTTGTATTTGTTCACGAATAAAATGATAATAAACTTCTATGTGCTTAGTGTGCTCATGAAAAACAGGATTTGCAGCTCCGTGAAGAGCAACCTTATTATCACAATGGAGAGAAGCTGGTGTACATTTTGGAATACCCAAGTCACAAAGCAAATATTGAAGCCAAAACATAACGCCATATTCGAGTTCAACAGAAGAGCATGAGACTGTTGTTTCTCGGTCTTCCAAGAAACTGGTGAAGAACCAAGTACAGAACATCGAGTATCTAGGCAGCCCAGAGATGCTTGATGTTTGTGATCTGCATGCTTTCCTGGGTTCAGCCCAGTAATACAGTTTAAACTCATCGGATCCATCTTAGGCTCTTTTGGAAAAAAAAAAGGTTCAAACGGCTATACAAGAATTTTTATAATAAAGTTAATTTTTTATTTTATTATAAAAGGATTTATATATGATACATTGACATTGTATAATTTTTGTACACTATCAATGCATCAAAGATTGACACCTCATCAATATGCCTTTATATGCAAATATAAATCATTTTTTTTAATTTGCTCATAAGGGCATATTGATGAGGTGTCAACCTCTGATGCATTGACAATGTATAAAAATTATATACTGTCAGTGTATCATATACAAACTCATTATAAAATCAATATAAATACATATTATCAAATTTAAATTTAGTATTATTAAACATAAAATATGTTAAATGTATAATAAACACATGGTAATAAATATAAATATATTTTGTAATAAAATTATCATATCTTTTATTCTAATATATTTACTGTACTTTTAATATATTTTACATCTTTTAATATTCAATTTATATTTAATCATATGTGTTTACATTAAGATAAAAAAATTTGACCTTATTATAGAATTTTGCAAATGTCTTTCTTATTCAAATCATGTTATGTAATCATATTATTAGAAAAACTCAATTATTTATCACTCTTTATATGGAAGATTAAATGATGAATATTAATAGATTCATTAATAATTTTAGTAATAAATAATTTATTTTTTTAATAATTAGATTACAAAACATAATTTAAATTAAAAAGATATAAATGGATTTTTTTTTTGTCTAAGACTCTGCGGTATCCAGAAGTCACCAAATACGAAAAGAGCTCTCTCAATACTGTTTTTTCTATTCACAAGACTCGAACCTGAGATTTTGCTTAAGGGACAATGAACTCTTTTCATTCAATTCAATAGACATTGATATATACAGATTATTTTAATAACTTAATCATAGCGTCTATTTCAATTGTCTTATCAAGAGTACAACTTCGATTTAAACTCTTACTTTATTAGATTATTTTCCATATGAACACTGAATTAGTTATCCTGTGCGACACAAACAGTCGTCTATAAAGCAATCTTTGCAGTTTTGTGTTGAACAACAAAATCTTTTCACTTTTGCAGGGCGAGCAAAAACAGCTGTTAGATTGTAACCAAAACAAACAGGTTTTAGAAGTTAGATGCGATGAGTAGCTCTAATCCAACGATGAGGAAGACAACGACTAATGGTTCAAACTCTGCAGCGCAGAAGGTAGCCGATCATGAAGACCTTCCGATAGAGATGCTCCTTCGTTTACCTATAAAATCTCTCATCCAATTCAAAGTCGTCTCAAAACAATGGAACTCTATTATTTCCAGCACCTGGTTTTGCCTCTCCCACGCTTGCTTTCCGCGGCCCAACACCAAACCTTCCGCTTTATTTCTCGATGTCTATCCTTCTCCACCTTCAGAGTTCGGGTTCCTGCCGCTGACTCAGGACTGCGTACGACTCCCACCCTTTGATTTTATAGATATGCCGCTCAAGATACTGCAATCTTGTTCTGGCTTGCTTCTTTGTGTTTGCTATAATTATCTGCAATCCAACTACCAGGCAGTTCAAGATTCTCCCTTTTCCTAGTGCTCCTTAGGTGGATGATGATTATGAGCACGTTGCTTTTAATCTGGCTTTTGATCCTCTTAAGTCACCTTATTACAAAATGGATAATTATTACATACACTGACAGTAGAGTTTTTTTTATTCCACAAGCAGCATTAAGATCATGACATGTGTCCTATAAAAATATTAAAATAAATAAAATAAGACATGTGTCACGATTTTAACGTTGCTTGTAGAGTAAAAAAACTCTACTGTCAGTATATGTAATAATTATCCTTACAAAATTATTTCTGTTCGGAAGAAAGTAATAGAACACATACCTCACTTTTGTATTGACATATATTCATCAGAGACTAATTCTTGGAGTTCATCAAAAATTAAATTTACTTGGAATTGGCGTATGCAATTTGATCATGGTGTTTTCTTCAAGAGTGTGATTCATTGGTATAGTGGTTGTAGGGAATCGCTGTACTTTGAGGTGGAGAATGAATGCATAAAAACAATGTCAATGCCGAGAAGAGATACTAAGGGGTGTGAATATTTCGGGGAGTCCGGGGGCTATTTGAAGCTTGCAGTTGCACATATGCCTGCTTGTTTAAACTTTAGTGTGTTTGAGATGGTGGAGGATTATTCAGATTGGTACTTGAAGTACAGCTTAAACTTTGAAGCTAAAATGGATAATCCCTCCTGGCTACCTTTTTGGTCACGTTTTATGTTTTTTGAAGCATATCAGCTGTTTTGCGTTATTCAATCCGAGGAAGGAGACTCAATGTATATAGCATTTCCAAATGGCAACGCATTTTCTTATAATATAAGGGATGACACATTAAAAGAGCTGCTTTGTCCCACGATTGGCAAATATGCAGGCAAAAATTTCTTCTCTCGGGCCTGTCAATTCACTGAAACCCTTTTTTGTATTTGAGATTTGGTGGTATTTTCTTTATGTTTCAAGGATTATTGTGCTTTCTAGCTTAATTTCCTTCCTTTGGTAGTTTGGCTTCTACACTTCAACTTGTATTTATATTTTCTTTTTAGCTTAGTTTTGGCTTTAGGATTTTAGCAACAAAGTATATTATTAATTATCTCTAAACCGCATGCTTGAAAATGTTGTATTGGAGCAATTATTTGGACAACGAGTTACGATGAGCATGAAATTGAGTATGATAAACAAATCTAATTGAGCGAATTTGACTAGATCAATTTTATTTTGGGTTGAGCTCAATTTTTAATATTGAAACTCTTTTGACCTCAAATCAAATTTCAAGTAGCGAAATTGAAGTCAAACTCGAGCTCGGTCATTTTATTGTACCGATTCAATTAAAATCAGTTATACCTCTAGTCTAGACTTCTTAACATGGTCATATCAGTAGCTTTTGTATTTTGCGAATGATTTATTAATTTTCATGGCTGACAATAGGAAATTTTCCCTGCATTCAAAAAATACTCCATATCTTTTTTAGCTTATCTAACCTTAATAACACCAAGAATAAGCTTTTCTCTACGGGTCTTGAACCTTTTCACTATTTTTGATTGGATTTATATATGATACACTGATAGTGTATAGTTTCTATATATTGTTAATGCACCAGAGGTTGACACCTCATCAATAGGCCCTTATATGCAAATATAAATAAGTTTTTTTAATTTGCCCGTAAGGGCCTATTGATGAGTTGTCAACCTTTGATGTATTAATAGTGTATAGAAACTATACATTGTCAGTGCATCATATACAAACTCTTTTTGATTTGCTATATATCACAGACTTTAACTACGATACTTTACTAGTAAAGTATCTTGGGATTTCCTTTCTTTCTGTTAAGTAATATGAGAAAAGAACGTTGTGAAAGTATCAGCTAGAATTAACAGTTGGACAATAAAAAACCTTTCCTATCTTGGAAGGTGGTAATATTCAACATCCTATGTGGGTAGATTTCAACTTATTAACTATGTGATATTGAACATCCAAAATTTTTGGAGTAGTCTCTTAATCCTTCCTCAGAAGGTTCTGAAAAAAGTTATCCAGCTTTGCTAGTTTTTTTTCTGGATGGAAAAAATTGGATCTGCGAAGACGCTCATGTGTAATGGGATTTTAATATGCCAACCTAAATTTGAGGGATGCTTTGGCTTTAAAAACCTTATCACTTGAAATGTTGCTTGCTCTTTAAAGAAACCAGGGTGGTGTATCATATTTGGATGACTTTGGGTTGCTTGCAGTGGAGAAGCCAAAGATTTTATTCACCGGGGGCTTTATTCAAAAGTTAAAAAAAATACTAAAACTTAAAGACTCAAAAGTAAAAAATTTAAGCCTAGTGGGGGCTAAACAAACTTTAAAATACAATACAATATGCTTATCATTGGCCAAACATCAACAACATAACCTAAAATTGGTGGCTCAATGGGGGCTTGAGCCCCACTGGGCCCCATGCACCTCTGCCCCTGGTTGCTTGGATGAGATCTTGTAATCTAAGACATGACATGAGGATATGACATAAAAACAACACGAATAACATATATGAATATGACAAGAACTAAAAAAATGGTAAAAATTGTATATAAATATAGCAAAAATTAGAAACTAAATTTTATATTTAACGTATCGATATGAATTTTAATACGAAATTTTTATATTTTACACGATATAAACACTAATTTTTGTAACATGAATATAGATTTTATACAATATTTGTTATTTCCATTCTACGTTAGTCAATTCAGGAGTTTTTTTTTCCACTAAAAGCATTAGGAATTGACAGCAAACCAGGTATTTTTTACCAAAAGTTTTGGGATATAGTGGGACCTCTAACTACTGCTTCCACTTTATCTTTTCTTAATTCTGGGCATTTGTTGAGAGAGTTAAATAAAACCCTGATCACATTAATCCCCAAGAATAACCCCCCAAAAAAGGTATCGGACTATTTTCCAATCAGCCTTTGCAATGTGGCATATAAAATCATTGCTAAAGCGATTGTTAATAGACTTAAACCAATCATAAAGGACATCATATCCCCTTTCCAAAAATGCTTTCATCAGAGGTCGCAACATATCAGATAATAACATGATCGGAGGGGAAATTTTAAATACTATCAAAAGGAGGATAAAGGGAAAAGGTTTCCTCGGGGCTCTAAAGATCGACATGAGTAAAGCATACGACAGAATGAGCTGGACCTTTGTCAAAGAGGTAATGCAAACTATGGAATTCCCGGACCATTGGATTCAGATTATTGAAAGCTGCATCAGTACAATGAGTTACAAGATTTTAATTAATGGAGTGCCCTCACAACCTATTTACCCATATTACAACCTCCTCCAAGGTGATCCACTTTCACCATACCTCTTTATTCTATGTCAGAATGTGCTTTCAATCATGATGAACACTTTTGAAAATGAAGGCAAAATTCAAGGTATTAAGGTAAGCAAAAATGGCCCCCCAATAAATCATCTCCTGTTTGCAGATGGCTGTTATATTTTTTTTCTGAGCAAACGTGCAAGCATGCAGAAACATAAAGAGGCTATTGCAAATTTTTTGCGATCTCTCTGGTCAACAACTCAATCAAAATAAGTCAGAACTTTTCTTGAGTCCCAACTGTAAGAAGAATAAAAGAAGATGGTTCAAAGGAATTCTGGGAGTCAAAACCACCGATAAACCAAGGAAGTACCTGGGAATGGATTTTAGCAAGATAGGGTCCAAAAAGGCTTTTTTCCAACCTCTTTTGGACAAAATCAATGATAAACTAGCTGGATGGAAAGCCCACTGCCTCTCTCAAGGAGGACGGTTAACCCTTCTAAAATCAACCCTCAGTGCCATCCTGGTTTTCACTCTTTCTTGTTTCAAAGCACCTATATCCATCTGTCAGAAAATTGATCAAATTATCAAAAACTTTTGGTTGGGGCATGAGGAGAGTAAGAGGAAACTGCACCTTCTCAACTGGGACGCACTTTGCAGAAGGAAAGACAATGGTGGACTTGGAATAAGGAAAATATAACTGATGAATAATGCCCTTTTGGGGAAGCAAGCATGGCGAATCCTAACAAATCCAAATTCCATGGTCGCAGAAGTTCTATTGAAAAAATACTGCAAAAGGCGGGATTTTGTCGAAGTTTAACCAAAACAAGGAGATTCTTGGATTTGGAGAAGTATTCTCATAGGAAGAGATGTCTGCATAAAAGGCATGGATGTTCAAATTTGGGGAGGACGCAAACAGTAATAAAAAATGGGGTATTGGTCAAAGAAAGAGGACCTAGAGAGAACATGCATAACCAAATCACAGTGAAGGAGATCATTGATTATTCTCGAAATGGCTGGAATTCTACTCTGGTTCCAAATTTACTTACAGATCAATCTATTGCAGAATTCAGAGATAGAACCTTTTCAATGACTTGTGGGGATGACAAACTGGTTTGGAAACACAATTTTATAAGTGAGTTCACAGTTAACTCTGCTTACTGGTTCCTTGCTGAGGAAAACAGAACACTTACCAACACTGATAGGAGCAATACACATTGGAGGAAACTTTGGAAGCTTCCTTTGCCATTTAAGATTATCATCTTCATTTGGAAAATCTGCAATCAATGCATTCTAGTCCGCAAAGAGCTTAGTAAGAGAAATATCAATGTTCTAACACTTTGCCCTATCTGCAATGAAGTTGAGGAAACAGTTGATCATGTTTTCATCAATTGTCAACTGGCTTGAACGGTTTGGTTGGATCAGATCTGACTATCAGAGTTGAACTTCTCCATCCAAATTCATTCAGGGATTAGATTCAGCAAGTCCTCTCAATCAGGAACTTACATTAAGAGGAAGCTTTCAACTTCTATAGTCTTTTTTTCAGCATGATATGGTGCATCTAGATACAAAGGAATGAAGTGGTCTTCAAGGAAGCGAAACCAGACCCTAGGAGAGTGTTATTCCATCATAAAGCTCTGATGTCCAATATCTGGAAGGCTTACAAAGAAAAGAATTCATATATGAATAACCAACCAGATGTTACTATGACGAGGCATATCTCATTTACAGGAGGGGATGCTCATATCAATTTTCAATGGTCTGTGTTCCTTGGCAACCATAGAAACCCAAGGGTTAATTGGATAGGAATAGGAGCGTTAATAAGGGATCCAGGCGGGCAAGCATATACATTCTGCAAGAGTCTTAATACCACAAACAAACCTCTAGCGAGGATCCTTTTTATGAGACACACCATCCTTAGATTACAGGAATTAGGAGCTCACACAATTGTTTGTTTTGACAAGGATGATGTATGCAGAAGAATCATTCACAGAAAGGCAGTTGTACATTGGAAGGTGCTACCAGCTATGGAGGATATCAGACAGTTGGCCGCAAACAACGTTGCTTTGGATTTCATTACGGCATGGCATCCCCTGATAAAGGAGGTATCTAAGATGGCCTAATCAGCAGCAAATACAAGAACCTCTTACAGTTGGCCCTGAGTGGATCTTTGTTTCCTATGGACTCACCTTGTTTCTAAATTTTTCTTTTGTGTCAAATTACCAAAAAAAAAATTCAGGAGTTTTTGGCCAGTTTTTGCTCCCTAAGCTAAAGTTCGATGCTTAATCTTAAAGAGGTGGTTAGGCCTCTTTTTAAAGCATATTATCGAGAATAGAAAGCAAACATTCTTATAGTACAACAATTGGCACCCATTTGACTTTTTTAATCACATTGTGGAACTTGATTTAGCAATGGAATATTATCTATATATGGTGTGAGTCGCACATTTTGAATTAATTAATTAAAATAGTGTTAGTTTCGGAATGTAAAGCATTTTCCTTCTTATAATCTCGATTCCCAATGATCAAACATTGAAAAACTCGCCCACCATTCAAAACTGTCAATTGTCAACAAAAAGTAACGAGGTCTATGCCTGCAAACGCTTCAAGCTCCTGTGTGAGACTAACTTGATTTGCTGCAAATTGCAAATTATCTGGTTTTTATTTTATGCAATTTAATCCACAGATCACTAACTCCAAGTTGCCCTTAACTTTACACCTCAGTCTTCTTGGCAAATGCAATTGCAATCACTACAATGGACAAAGTGGAATACAGCAGATGGGATTCCTAAGCCACAATCATATTTTTTTCTCAAGTGGGGTCCCCTCACCAAGCCTATTCTTTTTCCTCCTTTTTGGGCTTTCATGAAACTGAAAGATGCTTATCTGACAACCCCTTTGATCTATTTGCTCTGACACTACACTCTCTTGTCAATTTTTTAATGCAATCAAGACTTTCTGATTTGGAGAATGGGAGTATGGAAGCATTGTTGCTAGAATTTCAGATGTGTAGAATTTTTGTAGTTTAAGATTGTAGTTTGAATTCTATACTTCAAAATTGGAGATAAACCATTTGAATAAATTATCAATGATTTTCTTAATTCATTCAAGTTTTCAACTTAGAGAATAAGAAATGTAAGTACCCTGATTAGGGGTGTAAATGATACACTGGTGCTCGCAAGCTACTCGGACTCGACTCGAAAAAAACTCGAATTCGACTCGATTCTTGTCAAGCCGAGCTCAAGCTCGAGCTACTCGAGCTATCGAGCGAGCCGAGTTCGAGCAGCAAGATACTCAGCTCAAGTAGCTCGCGAGCCTAATCGAGCATTTAATATTTTAATATATATTTTATTATAATATTATAAAATTATATATATAAAACCTTAAAAAAATTGTTTTATTCCATTTCCATTTCCCTTCAAACGTGCAACATCACCGCCATCGCATATTCATTCTGATTTTAGCCCCTGCCACACCCTCGTTCCATTCTCCTTTCACTTTCAGCACTTTGGTCACCGGCGATACGCCTCCCTCAGCTCCGGCAACGATTCCGCCCTCAGATCTGGCCTCCCTTCACCAGACAAGTGCCGTCCACACCAGATCTGGCACCATCAAACCGCTCAGCCCTCAAACCCAGTTCAACGATCCACTCAACAGTCAGATCTGAGCCAGATCCGATCCAGATCCGGTGCCAACAAGACCCTCAGCCCTCAAACCTAGTCCAATGATCCACTTAGCAGTCAGATCTGAGTCAGATCTGAGCCAGATCTGAGTCAGATCTGAGCCAGATCTGGTGCCGACAAGACCCTCGGCCCTCAGATCTAGCTTCTCCATGGCCATCTTCCTCGCAGCAAACCCCTTCGGCTGGCCTTACACAGTCACGCATAGAGTGACCTCACCGACACACAGTCGCTGCCCTCTCCTCCCTCAGTAGCCACTAGCCAATCCACGCCTCTCCTTCAGTGTAGCTAGCCAATCCACTAGTGCACACAGCTTTCCTTCAGTCACGCACGCAGTGAGCAACCAGTAGTGATTGGCTCACGCACGGTGGTTAATGTCTGTTTTCTTTCTTTTGTTTATTGTTGACATGATTCTGAATATAGTTTTGTTGTAGTGCTATGTTCCTTGGTTGTCTGTTTTTGTGGGTTTAGTTATTCTGATTAATGGTTAGGTATTAAGTTGGTCTTAATGCCTAAGAGGTGTTTGTTTCTTTGCTTGTGAGAGTGGCAGATTGAATGTTTCTTTACCAATCTTGCTTACTGTAGTCAGGTTTCTCTTGTGAGTTCTTCACTTGCATCTTGAATAGATCGATGAAATAAAATTCCATTGCATTTCAAAAATAAATATATGAATTTTCCAGATGATTAACGTTGTGGGTGATCTGTGTGGCTTTAGTTACTTTTATTTTTGTGTAAGGTTTTTATTCTTATTGTCGTTGAATTGTTATTATTATAAAAAAATATTATATTTCATTATATTTAATTGATAATATTGTTATGAATATAAAATATGTATGAGCTCGAGTCGAGCTGGAACAGTCGAATATGAGTTGGAATAGTTGAGTATGAGAATCGAGTTCGAGCTGGAACAATCGAGCATGAGAAGTCGAGCCTAATCGAGCGAGCTCGAGTAGCTCGTTTTTTATCTCGAGTCGAGCTCGAGCTCAGAAAATAAGACTCGATCGAGCTCGAGCCGAGTATCGAGCACCGAGTTTTCAAGTCGAGCTCGAGCTCGAGCACTCCACTGTATCAACTCGGCTCGGCTCGATTACACCCTTAACCCTGATTCAAATATATAAATATATACTATATAATTTTTATACTTTAGAATTGGGGACATAATCATTTGAATCAATTTCAATTTTTTTTTGTCTTTTTCTGTAACAATAACAAGGATAGAATTTAGGTTTCCTTTTCTTCGGACATTTCATTGTAAAACATCTTTATTTTTCAGTTATGATGTTTGAATTTAAAGAAAGTATCGGATACGTATACGTTTATGATAATTGATACAATATATATAAATATATATATGTATAGCCATTTTGAGCTATCGAATAAGTGTTTGATACAAATACTTACAGTATATTTGGTTTGAGGAAATGGCAATTCCATCACTCATTTTCCATGAAGTCATTACTTTCCCTTATTTGGTTCACTTATCAAGCATGGAATAGCCATTTTCCATGGAAGTGCAATTCTTTAAAAACAAGGAATTGCTATTCCTTGACTCCCCTTATGATTTGCAACTCTGTGTAATAGGAAGATTGAAAATTTTTAAAATCCTACTTTACCCTTCGTATTTTTATTAATTAATTATTAATTTTATTTCTATAACTGATAAATAATTTATAATTAATCATAATTATCAGTATTAATTAATAATTAGTAAGTAATTATAATCCATACTTATTAATTAATAATGAATAAGATTAATTAACAAATAATTAATCATTAACCATTAATAATTCATATTTGATAATTAATCCATTTAATTATTATCCATTAATTAAACCGAGCACATGATACTTCTTTTGAATTAGTAAAACTTCCTCTCCCTCCAATAGGTTTAGATAGACTTCTGTAGATTGATGTTGTACCATCAGCTGATATGACTTAATTCTAATAAAAAAAGAAATCTCTGCTCATTCATACCCAAAAAAAAATTAATTAATAATTAATCATGTATAATAAATAATTAACACTTAATTAAATAATTCATAATTAATAGTTATTTAATAATTAAGTTATAATGAATAATTAAACATCATACTAATAATTAATAATGAATTATTAATCAATTAATTGTTAAAGAAAAATGAAGAATCAAAAGAATAGTTCAAGAGAGCAAAATTTTTATATTTTTGAAGGAATTGAATAATATGATGAATTGGTTACCACTTACAAAACACGAGTCTTACTTCTCACTTCAGCAATGGAGTACAGGCAAGGAGGCCTAATTTACATGCAGATATATTTTTCTTTTGAAGTTAATTTTTCCAACCTTCATGTGAAACCAAAGCATGTTACTTTTTGTACTGAAAATTGGTACTGATTCAATAATTCTATGGAAAAAAAAAGACATAAATTTGTCAGAGAAAAGATGCGGAAGAATAAAGCCAGAATTAAAGCTTTTGAATCTGATAACTTCATATTATTACTTGGCATTGGCATAAATAAAAATGGCTTCTTTTACAGTCTGTCTGTCTGGGACTGTGGGACTCTGGGGCTTTCCAAAATATATGCTCCTACCTCAGTGATTATTCTTAAGACTCATCTTTAAATGCCATCCACTCCCAATACAATACCATTTTTTTTAATTTTTAAAAAATCTAAGAATAAAGCAATCCATTAAATTAAATATATGTTGTTTTTATGCATTATAAACTATTTGATACACTATCATTAGACTTTTTAAATTTTACAACTGAAATTAACAGAATAAAATATATCACTTTAAAATATTAAAAAAATTAAAAAAGAAACATGTAATAGTGTTTTAATCCTGTTTATAAAATTAACTAGGTCTAAATATATTATTCTAATACGCAAGATTCTCTGTTACTCTCTTTAAAAAGCTTATTTACAGATTTATTCACAGTAATAACCAATTGTTAGGAGAAGGCTATGATCATATACCTAAGAGGTTTTGATAGTGTAACTTACAAGTATGATATTCAAATATTTGTTGTACAATACTTTAGCCTGTAAAGGGATGTAAACTGTAAACTAAAATCTGAAGAAGTTCGAGTATCAATTATAGTTTTGTTATTAGGCATTTGTATAGAAAAACAAATGCATACCGTAAATAAGTGCACTAGAACCGATTTAATGATTGAATATTGAATTAGCTAAATAATTTTAGTATAAAATCATAGTGAGGACACTAAGCACAACCTAACCGATAGTGTAAAAATAAAAAAAAATCAGTTCCTATTTTTTGGAATCGGAACGTGATAGTATCATCTCCCACGGTTGCTCTTTCATCTCCATCGTCTCCGGCTTTGAAGTATAAATCATTTGAGGTTTTTTTTTTTGGGTTTGGGACAAAGGCCGCAAAGGGTGGTTTCATAAAGGATCCGAGGTTGCTGGCGAAGGCTGTTGGGATGGTGGTTTCACGCGACCAAGCCTCGCACAAGTTGCCTGGCCTTACGCAGACCAACCTGCGTGAGGGCCTTTGCCTCGCTCAAGGCAACCTGCGCAGGTTGCCTGGCCTCACGCAAGACAACCTGTGCAGGTAGCCTACCATAGCATAGGGCAACCTGCGTGAAGGCCCTGGCCTCTCGCTTAACATGCAAGAGGTATGGGGATTAATACCCCACATCTCCATTTTTCAATTATTGACTTCAAATCCATTTATATGAGTGATAATTCAACTTCCCTCTAACATTCAAATCATTTTGTCTGCTATTGCTGCTGGCATTTGTTTGGAGATAATATGAAATTTGGGAAAAAGAATCAAGTGCAATTTCATTAATAATGTTCTTAGGAACATAAATGTTTTTTTACCTCCAATGGAAAATGACTGTTTATGAGATTCACACAGTCTTAGCTAGCCACTGAAATACTTCTTGTTAAACTGTGTTTAGAACGTAAATATATGGAATGATAAATTTAAACAAACTGCATTGAGAAAAAAACAAATACTAGAAGAAAACCCAAGTTGTTTTATTTAGCCATAGTAAGTAAATGGCTCTCTAACATCCTTGACCATGCTTTCCATTGTTGGGACATCTTACTGTGCTTCATTTCTCAATAGAGAATGGAGCATTAATAAAAGTGAGAAGCAAACTGCGGAACAGTTGAAAGGAGAGCCACAAAGCTACACCAACAGATGAAAGAAAACCCCAAATTGAACATTTTGCTAGATTGATTAGAGCTGCATTCCTGAGAATTGCAATGGACAACAGAAATTCTTGAATGAATCATCATTATTGTGTTTATCAATAATTATTACAATAAATTATAATTAATTACAATTATTACTATTCTTTTGTTACTATTATTTCGTAACAAATATTCTTTTGTAATTAATTATAATTACACTACTATTCTTTTGCTACTCTACAAATATTAAATAATAATTTATTATAATTATTACAATAAATTATATAATAAAAATAATTAATTTTAATATTAAAAATAAAATTGATAAGGTTGTGCATGTAAGAATAAATATGTTGATCTTGAACATATTTCTAACAATAAAATCAAGTAATGCGGAAAACAAATAACCATACCTCCAGCCATTGTCAAGTGGGATATATGTATTCGATTTCTCACTAATCCTCTTCTGACTTAGATGGTATATCGTCTCTGAATAAAAGAGTTTAGTCAGGATCAAGTACAGCTCTTATATAGTCGTTCTTCCATCAAGAACGGCTGTCCGTTACCACTGCATTAATGACTGTCATTACTATTGCATTGATGTTTGTCCGTTACCATTGCATTAATGTCTGTCCGTTACCATTGTATTAATGTAAAAAAAACGTAACGGTTGTCTGTTACCATTGCATTCAATATCAAAACGTATTGGACCATTAATATGCATAATGACCATTAATATGCATAATGAAGAAAACGTTACAATCTCCCACTTGGTCCATACGTTGAATTAAGCATTGAATAACTTACTTAAGAAACAAACACATGAATCATAGTGATAAGTTCTCTAAGAACGAGTATTATCATCTATGTATTACAATGTATTTAATTTCTCAAGTACTACACTTAATGTGGCAACAATTAACTTAATGAATAAACCCTATGTTTATTCTTGGTCCAGAATAAAATATATATTTTCTCAAATAAATTAAGGTGCACATGAATATGAGAAAATATCTGAATGCATAAGAGTTTCATTAACATACTGAATGTATATACAAATTATAAAGAGGAAACAATCCCCATTTTATCCACAAGATCCTTGTATTTCGTTGGTGGCATGCCCTTAGTCAAAGGATCGGCAATCATTAACTCAGTGCTAATATGCTCAATGACCACTTTCTTTTCCTTAACATGTTCTCTAATGGCTAAGTACTTGATGTCGATGTGCTTGCTTCTACTTCCACTCTTATTATTCTTAGCCAAGAACACTGCAACTGAGTTATCACAGAAAATTTTCAATGGCCTAGAAATAGAATCCATAATTCTAAGTCTAGAAATGAAACTCTTAAGCCATACACCCTGTGAAGTAGCCTCAAAACAAGAGACAAACTCGGCTTCCATAGTAGAGGTAGCAATTAAAGTCTGCTTAACACTTCTCCATGAAACAGCTCCACCGGCCATAATGAAAATGTACCCAGATGTTGATTTACGAGAATCAACACATCCAGCAAAATCTGCATCAGAATAGCCTACCACACCCAAATTGTTCGTTTGTCTATACATAAGCATGTAATTTTTGGTTCCTTGGAGATACCTCGTGACTTTCTTTGTAGCTCTCCAGTGGTCTATCCCTGGGTTATTTTGATATCGCCCTAACATTCCAACTGCAAATGCAATGTCAGGTCTTGTGCAGACCTGAACATACATAAGGCTTCCAACTGCAGAAGCATATGGAATATTCTTCATGGATTCTCTCTCTAAATCATTCTTTGGACATTGGTTTAGACTAAATTTATCACCTTTCACGATGGGAGCAACACTTGGTGAACAATCCTTCATCCGAAATCTCTCCAAAACTTTATTGATATAAGTTTCCTGTGATAGACCTAATACACCACGAGATCTATCTCTATGGATCTTAATGCCAATGACATAAGATGCCTCACCCATATCTTTCATATCAAAGTTTTTAGAGAGAAATTGTTTCACTTCATGTAGCATACCCTTATCGTTAGTTGCAAGCAAAATATCATCCACATATAAAACAAGAAAACATATTTTACTCCCACTGATCTTCTGGTATATACATTGATCCATGGGATTTTCAACAAAACCAAAAGAAGAAATTACTCCATGGAATTTGAAATACCATTGACGGGATGCTTGTTTCAGACCATATATGGATTTTTTAAGCTTGCAAACCAAGTGTTCGCCTTCACTAGAAGAGAAACCTTCATGTTGTTTCATGTATACCTCCTCTTCTAGATCACCATTAAGAAATGCTGTTTTCACATCCATTTGTTGCAACTCAAGGTCGAAATGTGCAACTAATGCTAAAATTATACGCAAAGAATCTTTCTTGGATACAGGAGAAAAGGTCTCCGTGTAATCGATTCCTTCTTTTTGAGTAAATCCCTTAGCAACAAGTCTCGCTTTATATCTTTCAATGTTGCCTAATGAGTCTCTTTTGGTCTTAAAGACCCACTTACAGCCAATGGCCTTCGCCCCATTAGGCAACTCTATAAGGTCCCAGACTCCGTTGCTTTTCATGGAATCCATCTCATCCTTCATAGCATTATACCATAATTTAGACTCTTTACAACTCATGGCTTGTGAAAACGTTTCAGGATCATTATCCGCTCCAATATCAGTTTCTTGTAGATACACAATATAGTCACTAGGAATTGCCGATCTCTTTTCACGAGTAGATCGTCTTAATGTTGAATCACCTTCTCCATGAGGAGCTTGTGGTTCAACTATTTGTTCAAGATTTTGAGATAAGTCCTGAACTTGTTGATCCACTGGAAGGTTTTCAACAACTTGTGGAACTTGAACGATTGGTTGTTCTGCAGCTATTGGAACTTGAGGCGTGCTATGAATTATAGCCAATCTATTCGACAATGACGATGTAGAAGGTTGTTTTTCCTTATGATCATGAGCAGGAATTAAATCCCTGAACCGATCCCTTCCACTAATCATGTCATTTTCAAGAAACTTAGCGTTTCTAGATTCCACAAACCTAGTAGTATGAGTTGGACAATAAAATCTATAACCCTTAGACGTTTCAGCATAACCAATAAAGAAACCACTAACTGTCCTTGGGTCAAGTTTCTTCTCATGTGGATTATAAATTCTCACTTCTGACGGACAACCCCAAACACGCAAATGTCTCAAACTCGGTTTCCAACCTTTCCATAATTCAAAAGGTGTCTTTGGAACAGCCTTAGTCGGAACACGGTTTAATATATACGTAGCCGTCTTTAGTGCTTCAGTCCACAAGATCTTTGGAAGATTGGAGTTGCTAAGCATACTCCTCACCATGTCCATTAATGTACGATTTTTTCTTTCTGTTACACCATTCTGATCCGGAGAACCAGGTAAGGTGTGCTGGGCAACAATCCCATGATCTTGAAGAAACTTAGCAAAAGGACCAGGTGCTTGTCCATTCTCAGTGTATCTACCATAATATTCACCACCTCTATCAGATCTCACTATTTGTATTTGCTTCCCGCATTGATTCTCAACTTCAGCCTTAAAGACTTTGAAGGCATCTAATACGTCATTTTTATTATGAAGCAAGTACACATACATGAATCGTGAGTAATCATCAGTGAAGGTGACGAAGTATTTCTGACCAGGCATGTCCATGTCCGGACAACATATGCCAGTATGTATGATTTCTAATATGGTTGAACTCCTATTGGCATATTTCTTAGACTTGTTTGTCTGCTTGCCCTTAATGCAGTCTACACAAGTCTCGAAATCAGTATAATCCAAAGTACTAAGTACTCCTTCATTCACTAATCTCTTAATTCTATTTATGGAGATATGACCTAATCTCCTATGCCACAACATAGAGGAATCCTCATTAATATTACACCTCTTAATACCAGTATGAACATGCAGAGAATTATAAGTGGCTTCATGTTGCAAAGAAATTTTATATAAACAATCAGATAAAATTCCAGAGCCAACACAATTAGATTTATAAAACAAATTAAAAATATTTTCTTGAAAATTAAAAGAAAACCCCAAAGGACAAAGTTTAGAAACAGAAATTAAGTTTCGAGAAAAACTGGGTACATAAAAAGTTCTTTCTAAAATTAAAGCGAAGCCACTATTTAAAATTAAAGTGCATGTTCCAATAGCCTCCACATGTGAGCTCATCTTATTGCCTGATAAAATGCTCAACTCACTTCCCATTGGCTTCCTTAGGTTTTGCATACCCTGTAAAGAGTTTGCAATATGGATTGTAGAACCAGAATCAATCCACCATGTGTTAATATTAACATTAGCCATATTAGATTCATAACAAACAAAAGAGGATAGAATATTACCTTTCTTCTCAAGCCACTTCTTAAATTTAAGGCAGTCTTTCTTTACGTGTCCCTTCTTTTTGCAAAAGAAACACTTGTTTTCCTTCTTAATATCAGCTTGAGGTGGTATTTTACCTTTCCCCTTCTGATTTCCCTTAGAAGTGGAAGCCTGAGATTTGTCAGCCTTCTTTGTACGAATTGTAGCTAGCATCGCACTTTCACCCAATTCCATAACAAGCCTCTCCTCTTCTTGAACGCACATGGTCATTAATTCATTAATTGACCATTTGTCGTTATGTGTGTTATAAGAGATCTTAAAGGGCCCATATTGCTGAGGAAGGGTGTTAAGTATAAAGTGCACGAGGAAAGAATCTGACATATCTACCTCTAGTTTCTTAAGTTGAGTCGCAATGTCCCGCATCTGCATGATATGCTCACGCACACCCTTAACGGTTGTGAGACGCAGAGAGGAAAACTTCAATATAAGGGTGCTTGCCAAGGCCTTTTCAGAAGTGACAAATTGATCGTCAATGGCCTTGAGCAATTCCCTAAACTTCTCATATTGCTCCACGGAACCCCTTATACTAGCAGTAATTTTAGTCTTTATAAACATTGCACTGAGCCGATTGGATCTCTCCCATCGCTCATATAGTGCAACTTCAGCAGGACTACTTTCTTCAGTTATTGCTGGTGGTTCCTCTTTCCTAATAGCGTAGTCTATATCCATCCATCCTAGATGTAAGAGAATCCGTTCTATCCATATCTTATAGTTGTCACCCCTAAGTTCTGGAATCTCTAGGCGCATATCGGTGTAACTAGCAGGTTGAGATACTGAAAAAGTCCAAAAGCTTATGTTAAATTTGAGACTTACGTATTTGAATTATATGTTTTACCAATGTAATACATATAATAAACTGTATCTAATTTAATAAAAAATTGCCTGTGGGCTAAATTTTTTTTATTCAAATAGACTATTTAAACTTTATGATAGAAAAGTCAAATTATTTTCTTCATGGGTACTTTATTAAAATAGTTTGTTTTCTATCCTTTATGATAAAACTACCAAACTATGTTCCAATTCATAATTTCTGTTGGTAGATTATGAAAATAATCTAGTATTTTATCCTAATTAATTATATAAATATAACAAAATTTCCTGTAGGATAAATCTTATTATATTAAGTATAATTAATTACAATTTTATGTCTTATTCTTCATGTAATCTTAATCTTTATATACAATTTTAGCTAATTAAAGATGCTGTGGCTACTCCCTAATTAACTAAAATAATATTGATTACTAGACAATTTCGTAAATTATTTTAGGCTCTACAAATATGCCTAAGAACAATTATGCAGCATCGTGATAGGCACAAACCAAGTATACTCCCAGGAAAGTTGGTCGGGCGAAGCCTCATTAAAAACCAACTCCTTAGACAGAGTAGCGTTCCCAGGGAAACTAGTGGCACTATGTCATATCTGGAACTAGTCTGTGTGGAACTTCCTCAGTTCATGCTTTCTCATATCAACTACACAATTGTTTATGCGTTATTGATATCCCAATTGTTCATCTAAATAATAACCTAAATATATTTAGTGAACATTATATATATCTTAATGTGCTTTAAAATTTAGGTACTAATCCTAAGTTTTATGTATAAATTAAGTTTTATGAGAAATTAAGTTTTATGAGAAAACCTAAATTTTCACAAATTCTAACAATATCAAAACCAAGGGATATGTTATAATTTGTAAAATAAAATTCTCATAAAAATAAAATAAAATTGCATAATAAATTAACCATAATATTATGCTAAACATCAATTGCATAATTAATAAATATTATGCACTCCATGATTTATACATAAATCTTTAAATAAGCATGGAAACATACCATAAAATTCTTGGATACACAACAACAAAATTTTAAACACATAAATAAAATAAATAAAGTGTTTAAAATTTTATTTATTTATTTTTTATTATTATTATTATTATTATTTTGCAAATAATCACAAAATGTGTAAAATCTAATAAAATGAATGAATGAATGGGGACAGCATTGGACGTTCACAAAAAGCAAGCCCAAAAACAAATTTTTGAACCTACCAAGATACTAAATATTGTTTCAACAATACCAATTTTGTTATTTTAATTATAGGAACACTTAAATCTTGAAAACTTCTTAAAATCAAATTTTCAAGAAATTTTAAGTCATTTCAATAATAGAAACACATTAAATCAGATACTATTTGAAGTATCAATACTCAAATAAAAATTCAATAACAATATACCCAAAAAAATTTTACATACATACATATTGTAATAAAACGACATGGCAGAGGTTAATACTGGCTCTGATACCAAATGTAAGAATAAATATGTTGATCTTGAACATATTTCTAACAATAAAATCAAGTAATGCGGAAAACAAATAACCATACCTCTAGCCATTGTCAAGTGGGATATATGTATTCGATTTCTCACTAATCCTCTTCTGACTTAGATGGTATATCGTCTCTGAATAGAAGAGTTTAGTCAGGACCAAGTACAGCTCTTATATAGTCATTCTTCCATCAAGAACGGCTGTCCGTTACCACTGCATTAATGACTGTCATTACTATTGCATTGATGTTTGTCCGTTACCATTGCATTAATGTCTGTCCGTTACCATTGTATTAATGTAAAAAAAACGTAACAGTTGTCTGTTACCATTGCATTCAATATCAAAACGTATTGGACCATTAATATGCATAATGACCATTAATATGCATAATGAAGAAAACGTTACAGTGCACGCAAGTAAATTTGCTCTAAAATACTCTATCTATGCAAGAGATCTTATGTAAAAACAAGCTTTTCGTGCAAGCTACCTTGCACTGAAAGCTCATTCCAACGCAAGCTACCCTGCACTAGTAGCTCCAGTGCAAGCTAACTTGTGCGGGAAGCTCACCTTAGCTTAACTTGCCTTGCGCTAGAATGAGCTATTCGCACAAACAAACTTGCACAAAAAGCATACGTCCGCGCAAGTAGACTTGTGCTTGGATAGGATTTATGCGTAAGTCAAGTTGTGCGTAAATCTCTTCTTAGCGCAAATTAGCTTGCGCGTATATCTCCTCCCAATGTAAACCAATTTGCGCTAAGACTTGGTTCTTGAGCAAATTCAGTTGTGGGAGAAGCGAATTTGAGAAAAAAAAATACAAAATTTTACCACTTCTTCACCTTTACCTTCAATGCTTTCATACTCTTCATAGCTATCATAATAGCTACTTTCACTTATATTTCTCATTTTTTGTGAAATAAAATAAAATTTAAGGTTTGGAAGAAGAAGAATGATTAGAAAGTACAAGTAACAAAGGGAAATAAGGGAGGAAAATAAGTGAAAGAGTTTGTTGGATATTAATGTCATTTAACATAGGGATATTTTTGTCTTTTAAATATTTGAAGTGAGAGCTTCTATTCACACCCTAAGAATTATTAGACAAACTTTAATTACTAGAAAACCTTAAACCCTAATATCTTTTTTCTAAAGTTATTTCTCACACCCTAAAATTTTAATATTTTTTTGAATTTATACTTGATCCAAAAAAATTTTTTTGTGGAAAAATTTTCAATGAGCTGCAAATGCTACCTAGGCAGCACATGAATGCTGTCAGGCATCATGTAAATGTTGCCTAGCAGTAAGAAGAAGAAGATACTGCCTGGTAGCATTCAAGTGCCGCCAGGCAATATTTTCCTAAACAAAATAAAAATATAAAAAAAGTATTAGTTTTATTAAATAATTTTTTATCAATCTTTATTTAATAATTAAATAACTAAATAAAAAATCTAAAAAAATTAATTATTTTCGATTTAAAGGGTCCCAATAGTGAACTACCGAAATATTCTAAAAGCTCTCGACAGTGACTTATTGAGAGCAATAAAAGGCCTTCGGTAGTTGACTGTTAAGATTTTTTAAAAGGTCTAAGTAGTCAACTATCGAAAGTCTTTTTTTGCTCATGATAATTTATTACTAAAAGTTTCAAAATTGAATTTTTAGAATAAACTGGATATTTTGTATGAGGGTATCTTTATAATAAAATTTTTTTGTTAATTTAGAATGGGCCTAGCACGTATGAATAGAAAAGTAGGGCAGATTTAGGCTGTGTTTGTTTTCCCGAATTCATTTTTCAAAAATTGTTTTTCACGCTTTCAGGTGTTTGGTTGACGTAAAATAATGTAATCAACGGAAAATGAATTTCAAGTCAATGGAAAATACGCTCATAATTTAGGAAATTGTCTTCCCGTTTTGAGAACGGGAAGACAATTTCCTAAACTACACAATAACTACCATCACTTTATCCTTTGAAGCAAAACCGACACAGTTGCTAACCCGAACCCCTTTCCCTGCTACACCTGCATTAATCGGCACCGCCGATCCTCTTGTTGGCACTGTCGATCATCTCTTTCGGCATTGCTGATTCTCTTGCCGGTATCTTTTAAATCCCATCTTGCCGAACTCCTTCGAATATCCAAACAAAATAGATCTCTATGCTTCAAACTCCTCTAACCCTTACTGGTCGCCGCTACCTTTACCCTTAAGTTCTGCAACAAAGGTCACTTTACTATTTTTTTATAATTCACTTGTTGTGCCAAGAAAGCCACCTCCTATTTTGTTAATTTTTAGGCTTGTATGAGACTCTGTGCAGCTCAATGACAATCCCTCCTTCGTTGACTTGCATATTCTTTGAACAATCTAACTTAAAATGGAAATTATATTTGTACTTGAACGTCAAAGCATTTTGATTCTGTAGTTGCTAATTGTTTTAAGTTTGTTAATGAAGTTTAAGGATTTCATTACAATATCATTATTATGATTTTAATTTTATTAAATTGTTTTTTTCATATATTATTATTATTATTATTATTATTATTATTATTATTATTATTATTATAGAAATATTATTAGAATAGCTAATTATGTGAAGAACATTAATTTAATAGAAATGCAGTTTTTTCATAAAACCACCAAACAACAAAAAATACCATTCAGCATATCAGTTAAACAATAAAAAATATCAATTTTTTTAAAAATAAATTTTTCAAAAATTACTTTTAAAAAATCGTTTTTTGAAAATCATTTTCTGTGAACTAACGAACGTTAGAGTTTTCCTAACGCAAAACACCCACCCTCCCCTGTCACAGATTTGTAGTCTTCAGCATCTCTCGTCTTATTCTCTCAACCCTACTCCTACAATTTTAAGTTTCTATCGCCAACCAGCCACCATCACCAATCACGGCATACTTCCAGACGAAACCATGACTTCTTTGTTTTTCTTAGTAACTCATCCTAAAAAGCAACCAAATCCACACCCATGGAGTGCTCTGAATGGGTTCTTGAAGTTTTAGAGTTTGAAGCAAAATTTCTCAAGGTCCTGGTGCTCCCAAGTCTGATAAAACATCAATTTGCAAAAATTTAAACAAAAAAGCAAAATGTAGTCTTAGTTTTAGTCTTTTGTTATTAGTAATTTTCTGTAATTTTTTCTGGATCTTGATTGAGGTTGATATTTTTATGAACTATTGTAGAAGATAAATGCTTTCTTTCTTGTTTTTGAGTTTTTACTTCGTTGATTCTGGTGATGATTTTTTTTTTTACATTAACATCATGATAAAACGAGGATCGCGGATGATTGCGGTCCGTTATCACTGCTTTTTGCCGTTATAGGCGCTTTTTCAGCAGCGCGCTTTTAAATATGTAAACTTTATTCACATCTGATACTAGTTGAATAGCGGTGGCGGAAGGTGCCGCTACCGCAAAATAGCAGCTGTGATATCGCTTCCCTACCGCTAAAGCACCATTTTAGGAAGGACATGTACCCAATCTAGCTTAGCATTTTCCAATTTGGATTTATTGTTTATACTCATCTACTGCTTATTACCTTATATGATGTTGGTGGAATTTAATAATTTCACATGTGGATTTTAATTGATTTGTCACGACCCGTGACCATATTTTTCATCTTATTGTACACAACTTAACCGGTTGGGCTGTCTGTGATACTTCACTTGTACTAACTGTTAAACAATTTTACATAATATTGTTTATATTATATGCATCCCCTATCGTGTTTAATCAGATAAGTAGTACTGTAGACATGTCTAAATACAGAGAATAAATGATCATACCTCAAATAATTCAGTCGGTCTGTCACATTATCCTTTGTGTACAGCCGTGATCCACAATAAACTGATCTCACAATTAGCAGAACCTGAAATGTTTAAAATTAAGGGGTGAGCAAAACCACGGCTCAGTAAGGGAATTATATGCCTCACTTGATACTCAGCTTCCTATATGCTGAAATTTTTTTTTTCATTTTTCCTATGGGCTCTAGGCTCGCATGTAGGAAGGATATCACAGTCGGCTAGGAATCCGGATGGAGTAAGATAGGTATTTTAGAATACCATACTTGTTCCGGAACCTAGAAGCAACTGTAGAGAGAAATTTTCATTTCGTTTTGAATTAATAAATCCTTTTCTTTTTCATTCCATAACCTTTTCATATTCTTTTCAAAATAATGCTTTTATGAAATAAAGTATTTAAATAAAATAATTAATATTCGTATATTCCTTGGAAATAATATTAGTTAAATCATCATCTTATTTCTTTAAAACTCATTTCATGTTTTATTGTACTCTCTTAATTAGTACAGTACTTTAAATAGTAAAATAAGCTATTAAAATCTATTCCATTTATCAAATTAGCAAAGCATTAAGCACTTCGATAGATTGGTCACTATACACGTTAATAAAGCGGTTACTACGTAAGTTAATAAATCAATCCATTCACAAAACGAAAATCCATAAACTTTAAGCGTATAGCTTAACTCATTGAAAACAGTTCCAGTATAACCGAATTACTTAATCACTTTAGGCGTAAGCCCCAATTCACTGATTCAGTTACAACATCCATCCTAACTAGCAATGGAGTTAAGTGTCATATCGAGGAACTTGTGTAGCACGTAGGTCCTTCGGGGTTCTAGAGGTGGCTCCCACGATCCAACTGGTATCCGTGTAGCACGTAGGTCCCTTGGGATTCTAGAGGTGGCTCCCACGGTACAGAAATCGAATCTTCACTCGGTTTGGCCTTTAGGACACAGACTTCTTACTACCACATCGGAACTCGTGTAGCACTTAGTTCTCAAAGGATTCTAGAGGTGGCTCCCCATAGTTCACAAAGAATCTATGTAGCACTTAGGTCCCTTGAGTCTTCTAGAGGTGGCTCACACGGTACAGAAACTTCTTACTAACACATCGAAACTCGTGTAGCACTTAGTGCTCAAAGGATTCTAGAGGTGGCTCCCCATAGTTCACTAAGAATCTATGTAGCACTTAGGTCTCTTGAGTCTTCTAGAGGTGGCTCACACAGTACAAAAATTGAGTCTTTACTCGAGTTAGCCTTTATGCCATATATACCTTCCACTATCTTATCAGAACTCATGTAGTTCTTATAATCTAATATTTCATTTAAGACCATAGTAAGAATATTAGATTTATCATTTCTTCCTTTTTGAAAACATATTACATGTTCGTATCACATGTCTTATGAAAATCATCTCACAGTACTATAATCAGTACCGAAATGAACATTTTGTAAAAATGCTATAAATCAATTGATTTTCTTCTCATATCATATAAAACATGTTCTTTTCACATGTCATGTAATCATATATCACATTTTTCGTTTGACATATTCCATATCATGTAAAACACTTTCCTTTTTAACATATCACCTATCATTTATGGAGTCTAAGATAGACATCAATCTTATCATACTATAAACCTCGGAGGGTAAAGAAATAAACCGGTCAAATCTATGACCATAATCTATATTGTCCTCGGTGGATCACAGATCAGGTGTCGACCGGGACTAAACATATCACATATCATGCATCAGCATGATAGGAATGCCAACCAATCTCAGAACTGTAGTTTTCATCATAAAATAAACCTTTATGGAATTTATATAAATATATAATTCCATAATTTAAAACTATAAGGGTTAAAATCCTTTAGTGAATATTTATAAAAATATTCATAAAAATATTCACTGTATTTCACTTCATCTTTCACCTCATATTACGTGTAATTTATCTATTCCTAGAATTTTCGGTGGTTTCATTATCACCATTCTCGAATACATGAATATTTTAAAATTCCATCTCATTATATTCATGTTTTATGAAATTTAGTAATTTCCTCATGTTTCGTGATTTAATATCAATTTTCGGAAATAAAATCATTTAATATGATTTTATAAAGTTTTTCTAAAATTTTCAGCAGCATAACGGCTGCCGATTTACTAACCTCCTGCACAGAAAATACAGTTTTAAATTTTCAGCCAGTACTTTAACCCAAAATTTTCAGCTAATCATGCATCATAATAATTTTCATAAAATATTTGCATAAAATATTTAAAATTAAAATATGCAGACTGAATATCCTTACAGTGCTGCACATGCATCCCTTACCTTTTTCTGGGTTGGCGACTTCCTCTTATCGATCGTGCCCGCACTCCATCTCTCTCGATTCCTTATCCCGATCGTTGAAAATAAAAATTCTAAATTTTAGAATTTTTCCATAATTTATTACATTTTTCTGAAATTTAATTTCCGAAAATTTCTTACTGAATTTTCGTAATTTTCGGGTTGTCGAATTTCCGAAAATCTCCAAATTTCCGAAATTCTCCTTTTTCCTCTTTTCTGTTTCTTTTCTTTCTCTTTCTTTTCTTTTTCTTTTTCTTTTTTTCCTTTTTCCCATTTTTGGTCGGACCGGTTCAGTGCCTCCTCCGACCGGTTCAACCGCCAGCGATCCTCTTTTCCATCGGTTCGCACCTCCCACAGCTTGTCGGAGTTGCGGAGACGCCGGATCTGGTCTCCGTTTCTCCCCATCACCGGCGACGACGTCGGATCTGGGTCCGTGGGTTTCGGTCCCTTTCCTTCCTCTCTTCTCCTTCCTTCGCCAGATTCTCCTTCGCCGGTGGCTCCTCTCACCTTTGTCGAGCTTCGCCTGTGTCGGGAGTGGCAGTGGCGGTGCCCAGATCAGCCGGCACCGCAGATCTCCCTTCTCCTTTCTCTTCGGTTCTCCTCCGCTTCAGTTTTCCATTTCTGCTTCTGTTTCTGTTCCGTTGCCGGTTGTTTCTTCCTTTCACGTCACCGATGCCGCCTCTTTCTCCCTCGCCGACGATGGCAACTCCGCCACCGTTGGCTCTGGCTGGGAGGGATCGGGCTCTATCCCAATCTTTCCTTTCCTTTTTTGTTTTGTTTTCCTTTTTTGGTTTATTTTCTATTTTTAGTATATAACATACTATATACTTTACACTATATAATATATTTTATACATATAATATATACTATATATTATACATATATTATATACTATATATTATACATATATTATTTCATATATAATGTAATACAATATACATTATATATAAATTATACATATTGCATATTACAAAACATATATCTAGTATGTATATATATATATATGTACATTTATATACTTTCAAATAAATAACATTTACATATACAAATTATATAAATGTTATAATTCAACATATATACATATAAACTTTATAAGATCACATTTACCTTTCTTCTATATGTATTTATATAATTATATATACACATAAAATATTATGTTTATATACATATGTATTATTTAAATTTATGAAATAGTATATATTTCCATATATATACCAACGTATATTAAAATATATTATATAGTATTTTAAATACATACGTATTTGTATAAAATATATTTGTAAAATTTGTAATTATATAAACATACTTTATTTTCATTTCTCATTTTTCTTATTTAATTTGGATTTTAATTTATCCCAATTAATTTTTTCTCTCTCTATTATTTTTATCTTCACTTCCAATTTAATTTCCTTTATACGAATCTCTCAATTCTTTCACTTCCTCAATTCTCGAGATTTTCACCAATATCTCGTTCTCCTGAATTTTATTTATTTCTTCTGATATATTTTTTTCAATATTTATTTTCAATATTTATAATTTTTAATAAATAAAAAATTTACGATTATCATATGATTGCTTCTTCCAAATTGAATTAGGTTTGTGTTTTAGTTCGTGGGTCATTATTAATTTCAATTTTTTTCCGGAATTTAATGATTACCTTGTTTAGCATATAGCTTGAAGATAGGTTCTTTACTGTTGGAATACTGAAAAAAGAGAAAGCTTGGTTTTTTAGTGACTTTCTCTTCGCTCTTAAATTATCGAAAGAAAAGACTTAACACTTTCAAGCATTTCGAAATGCAGGGGCTTTTTTCTTGCGTTGCTTGGTGGTGTTGGGGTTCCCATTGCTGCTGAGAGAAGAAGCATTGTAAGGCCATTCTTCAGCATCCTCTCTTTTGCAACTCTTTCCGCCTTTAATTGAAATTGCATACGCATCACTTCTATTCTTCCTACTTTTCATCTTCCCTGACTGCTTCCGTTTTTGGTGTATGATGTTTGAGTTCATAAGAAATTATGTTTTTCTGAGATGTGATATGTAGAGATATGTGGGTTTTGGGAGTGAATTTAGTTTGGTTTTAGTTAGGAAGAATCTTTTTCTGAAATTTACTTAGAAAATGCTAGATTAGCTCATTACTATTGGCAGTTCTTTCAAGAAATGAAAGTAATAGGAAGTTGCAGTCAATTGTGAAGGTATGTGTTCTCCTATATAAGTTTGAATCACACTATCTTTACATAGCATGGCTTTGATTTGGATCATTACTTATATATTTTTGGATGGTGTGAATGGATAAGCAAGGTCTCAAGTTTGATTTCTTTCGAGTAATAATTTGGACAGACAAGTGATTACTATGTGGTTTGGGACAACTTATTGTCTGAAACTTAATACTTTCTACCTTCTTTTTTTCGTTGAAGTATACTTCTAATTTAACAAATTTCATGCCAAATGTCACCAGAGAGTTTCTTTTTTTTTTAATAGAATTTTATATGCAGTTAATACACTGAGCTGGAATCAAGCAAGGCTGTTATAATTTATTTATGAAATATAATTTTTCCTCATTTTGTTCTTATTTGTGGCTTCCATCTGTGCAATTTTTGATAAAGATGTTAGTCATGGGACAATTGTAGCTGATGGGAATACTATTGTTGCTTATACTTATGATAACTTTATCTGTGCTACTTGATTGGTGGTTCCATGATTAGTGTGACTACAAGCTGTGTCCATGGCACTATACATCTGTAATAAATCTGATGAGGCATCCTCTTCATAAGATTAAATGAATTTTCTTAGAATTCCATCGACTCATTCTATTAAGCCTCAGGAAATATTGAAGCAATTTAGTAATTGCTCAACTGCTTTTCTTTTAGCAGATCATCCTTTCCTTGCCAAAGCTTACCAAGTTTGTGTTTCTACATAATGTAGTTTTCTGTGTCATATGTTATGAGTGTGTTGTTGAACCTTTTTTTTGTTGTCTTGAAGTATGATGCTACTCTGTTTTTGACACTGTTAGCTTTCAATTGTTTGAGGATAAGAGTTAGAGGCTCTTGGCAAGATCAAGTGTTGTATCATGTTGGAAATTTGAAGTCTCCTTGCCATCCATTTGGAAAGATGAAAGATGGGTTATTTGGATTTTCAAAGGGGTTTTTACAGATGGAGAGGTGGTATGAGCTGAAGCATTTCTTGAATGCAATCATAGCATTTCAAATACCATTCCCCCTCTTCACTTAAAGGAAAATTGTTTTCGGCCTGTGGATGTGCTTGATGCCCATTAATTTAAGTAAATTATTTTTTGCAGCTATTTTTTTTTTAAATTTTTAGTATCCACTTTCACCATGGCTCAATCTCATTTTGAAACTTTAATGTGCAGCTTTAACTATAATCAAAGTTGAATCATTCTAGTGCTAAATTCCATTTTCATTGTTAATTCATGACTTGGTTGAGAATGCACTTCATTGTTCTCAAGTGTTGTTTTCTTCCTTCTTTTCTAGTTTATACTGTCTTACTCTCTACTAGTTAACAACAGCTTTGACAGAAAATACACTTTAATTAACTATTCAATTATATTTTGAATTAAGCATATTAAACAACTTTGATCCTGCAGCAGGGCGCGGGTCATAATCTAGTACAATTTGAAGTCGTTAAATCCCTCTCTTTGTCCAAAAAAGAATTGCAAATTAAATAAAAAATATTATTTTAAAATAGAATAATAAATGGTTGATTTTTTAAAATAATTTAATTCCATTTAGTTGAAAAAAATAAAAATATATATCAACGGCGACACAAAGTAATTGTGTGTACAATCTTTTACGGTATCTCTCGTCAATAGTACAACTTTGTTTTAAACTCATTATTTATTAGGTTATTTTCCATATAATACCTACTTATCCCGATGTGACACAAACACACACCAATAACATAATCTTTTCACTTTTGCAGTGTGGGCAAAAGCACGTGTTCAAGTTGGATATGATGAGTAGTTCCAATCGCATGAAGAAGAAGACAATGAAGAGTGGTCCAAACTCTGCAGAACAGGTAGCCGGCAATGAAGACCTTTTAACAGAAATCCTCCTTCGTTTACCTGCAAAATCTCTCATCAAATTCAAAGTTGTGTCAAAACAATGGATGTTTATTATTTCTAGCACCAGGTTCTGCCTCTCCCACACTTGCTCTCCGCTGCTTAACAGCAAAGCCACTCTCAAACCTTCCGCCTTATTTCTCAATGTCTACCATTTTCCACCTTCAGAATTCAGGTTCCTGCCTCTGACTCATGACTTCATACGACTCCCACTCTTTGATTTTATAGATATGCCGAACGTTAGGATATTGCAATCTTGTTCTGGCTTGCTTCTTTGTGATTCCCATAATTATTATGTAGAGTCAGGACTTAGATATTTTATCTGTAACCCAACTACCAGGCAGTTCAAGATGCTTCCTTTTCCCAGTCCTCAGTTGGAGGATGATTATGAGCATGTTGCTTTTAATCTAGCTTTTGATCGTCTTAAATCACCTTATTACAAAATTATTTCTGTTAGGAAGAATAAAATAAAAAAACCATGGCAGATGGCTGAAAAACCTAAGTATTGTATAGACATATATTCATCAGAGACTAATTCTTGGAGTTTATCAAAAATCAAATTTACTTGGAATTGGGGCTTGCAATTTGATTATGGTGTTTTCTTCAAGGGTGCGATTCATTGGTATAGTAATAGGAGGGAGTCGCTGTACTTTAATGTGGAGAATGAATGCATAAAACCAATGCCAATGCCAAAAGTAGATAACAAGGGGTGTGAATATTTCGGGGAGTCTGGGGGCTATTTGAATTTTGCAGTTGCACATATGCCTGCTCATTTAAAGTTCAGTGTGTTTGAGATGGTGGAGGATTATTCAGATTGGTACTTGAAGTACAGTTTAAACCTTGAAGCTGAAAAGGATACTATCTCCAGGCTACCTTTTTGGTCAAATTATGTGTATTTAGGAGCATATAAGTTGTTTTGTGCTATTCAATCCGAGGAAGAAGGAGACTCAATATTTGCAGTATTTCCAGATGGTAAAGCAATGTCTTATAATTTCAGGGATGGCACATTAAAAGGGATGCATTGTCCCGCGATTGGCAAATCTGGACGTGATAATTACTTGTGTCGGGCCTGTCAATTCACTGAAACCCTTTTTTGTTTTTGAGATTTATTAGCTTTTTTAATCAGAATGTGCTAACGTTTCATTGAAGATACTTACTAGCTTTTTTGTATTTGAGATTTATTGGTATTCACTTTTACCATGGCTTGAGTCTCATTTTGAAACTTTAATGTGCGGTTTTAACTATATTCAAAGTTGAATCAGTCTAGTGCTAAATTCCATTTTCATTGTCAGTTCATGACTTGGTTGAGAATGCACTTCATTGTTCCCAAGTGTTGTTTTCTTCCTTCTTTTCTACTTTATTCTGTCTTGCTCTCTACTAGTTAACAACACCTTTGACAGAAAATACTCTTTAACTATCAAATTATATTTTGAATTAAGATCATGTTTGATGCATAGGATGATGGATAGGAGTTAATAATAATTATCTTATTTTATATTTGGTGCATACATTAAGGGGAAGATTAGATTGCAAGGAAGATTAGTCATTCCGTTAGTTTAGGATAACTCAATCTTTTTCAAAATTTGAGGATTATTTCTAATTTCATAGGATTAAAAATAAATATTCATATTTTATTATTTTATCTTTAACATTTATATTTAAAAATTAACTTAAACATTTAATAAATAAAATAGTAAGGATCTTTAATTAGTTAATATAATTTTTTCCTTTTTTTCATTTTTCTTTCTTTTTCGTTCTTTTTTTTGTTTTTGATTAAAGAAAAACTATAATTTTGATAAAATAATATTTTTTGTACACATTTTTTTAAATTATTTTTTAGAAAATAAATTTTCAAACATAAAAATTATTATAAAATATTTTTTTAACTAGTTTTTTTTTACATTTAAATTTTTATTTTTTCTTTCTTAATTTTTTTTCTTTTTGCCTGAAAAAAAAATGAAAGAAAAACGACTATTAATCATAAATTATTAGAAATTATGTATTTTTTAATTCATCAAAATTGAATTATTAAATTTAACTTGTATTTTTTTTATTTTGTTTTCTATATTTTCTTATAATTGACAAAAAAAGAAGATAAAAAAACCATAAAATAAAGAAAAATATTGAAGAATAGTCTTTTGGAAATTTTAATGTAATTAGAAAATAAACTTATTTCTAAAAAAAACTCAATTTTTTTAAAAAAATATATTTAATTTACAATAAAAAATATTTTAAATTTAAATCATGTAAAAGAAATAAAAAAAAAGAAAAAAATGAAAAATTACCGAAAAATGCTTTTTATAAAAATTCATTTCTTAACAAAATAATTTTTTTGAAAAAGTAATATAAATTTTTTAGAAGTAATTTTTTATTAAAAAATCAGCTAATAAATTAGACTATTAATTATAGTATTATAAATAATATTTAAATTTTTCATTTTTCATTTATATTTATAACAAAAAAATTATTAATTTAAATTATGTTACTTTAAAAAAAAGTACTTAAAAAAATCATTTTAAACTATTTTTAATTTTACACATAACAAATATTGTGAAAGACATAAAAAACCATTATATCCTATTCTTAATCTTTGTACACACTAAACATAGATAAGATGATATAATTTAATCTTATCTTATCCATAATTTTATAATATCTTATCTTATCCTCATTTTATGTATTAAACATGATCTAAGCATTTTAAACAACATTGATCTTGTAGCGAGGTGTGGGTCATAATCTAGTACAATTTAAAGTCATTAAATCCCTCTCTTTGTTCAAAAAAGAATAGTAAATTAAAAAAATATTAATTTAAAAAATAGAATAACAAAAAGTTGATTTTTTAAAATAATTTAATTACATTAGGTTGAAAAAATTAAAAATATATATCAACGGCGATACATAGTAATCGTTGGTACAATCTTTTATGGTATTTCTCGTCAATAGTACTACTTGGGATTATTTAATGCATATTAGTAAAGAAATAACAAAGTAATGCTACATTGATTTGCTGCCCTTGTTTGCTATGATACGGAGTAATGGTTCACTTATTTTTGGTTACAATGGTTCACTTATTTACTGCACTGATTGCTGTGATATGCTTTCCATAATCTAACACTACCCCAATCCCCCTCACCCAACTTGCTATGAATTAGATACTAAAATTGATTGTTTCCAAGTGCCCTAGTGAAGAGATCTGCAAATTGTTGCGAGGGGGAAACATGAGTAGTCTGAATGAGCATTTGTTGGATTTGTTCACAAATAAAATGACAATCAACTTCCATGTGCTTAGTGCGCTTATGATAAACAGGATTTGCAGTTCTGTGGAGAGCAGCCTTATTATCGCAATGGAGAGAAGCCGGTGTACATTGTGGAATACCCAAGTCACGAAGCAAATATTGAAGCCAAAGTATTTTGCGACTTGCAACGGCCATAACGCCATATTCGAGTTCAACAGAAGAGCATGAGACTGTTGTTTCTCGGTCTTCCAAGAAATTGGTGAAGAACGAAGTACAGAACATCGAGTATCTTAACAAACACTAGGCAGCCCAGAGATGCTTGATGTTTGTGATCTGCATACTTCCCTGGGTTCAGCCCAGCAATGCAGTTTAAACTTATCCGATTCATCTTAGGCTCTCTTATAGAAAAAATGGTACAAACTGTTATACGAGAATTTTAATAATAAAATTAATTTTTTATTTTATTATAAAATCAATATAAACACCTATTATCAAATTTAAATTTAGTATTAGTAAATGTAATTATATTAAATGTACAATAAACACATGATAATAAATGTAAACATATTTTGTAACAAAATTATCATACATTTTATTCTAATGTATTTACTGTGCTGTTAATATGTTTTACATCTTTTAATATTAAATTTATATTTAATCATATGTGTTTACATTAAGAAAAAAAATTGACCTTATTATAGAATTTTGCAAATGTCTCTTCTATTCAAATCATGCCATGCAATTATATTATTAGAAAAACTCAATTATATATCACTCTTTGTATAGAAGATTAAATGATGAATATTAATAGATTCATTAATAATTTCAGTAATAAATAATTTATTTTTTTAATAATTAGATTACAAAGCATAATTTAAATTAAAAAGATATGTACGGATTAATTTAATAACTTTTATCACAGTGTCTATTTCAATCGTCTTATCAAGAGTACCACTTCGTTTTAAACTCTTGCTTTGTTAGGTTATTTTCCATATAAACACTGAATTAGTTTTCCTGTGCGACGCAAGCACTCACCTATAAAATAATCTTTTCAGTTTTGTTATGAACAAAAAACTTCTTTTCAGTTTTGCAGGGTGGGAAAAAACAGCAGTTAGATTGTGTAAAAAAAAAAAAAAACAGGTGTTGGAAGTTAGATACGATGAGTAGTTCCAATCCAAGGAAGAGGAAGACAACGACTAGTGGTTCAAACTCCGCAGCACTGAAGGTAGCCGATAATGAAGACCTTCTAATAGAAATCCTCCTTCGTTTATCCTCAAAATCTTTCATCCAGTTCAAAGTCGTCTCAAAACAATGGAACTCTATTATTTCCAGCACCTGGTTTTGCCTCTCCCATGTTGGAACAAAATCATCCACCAATCAAGCCACTAGCACTACAAACAAGGAAGAAACACTGATCTGGATTTTGTGAGCCAAACCCATACGTCCCAACACCGGTTGAATTGCTACCAACCACAATTTGTGGCGCCAATGGATGCTGTGATGATTGTCCACCGGATCCCTCATCATCTTGGTCTGCCATTTTCATATCTAGCCCAAAGCAAGGAAATCTAATGAGTGGAAAATGAAGAACGGGAGAGCAAGGAAGCTACTGCCCTTGTTCACAGTTGAGTCAAAAATGTCACAGTGTTAATGGGCCACACTATTAACAATATATATATGTGCCAAGGGCAGGGACCTCCTATATTGACAATATCATGTGTTATAATCCATCCCATTATGAATTAACACATGTAAATAATATAAATAATAATAGTATAGGTCACACTCCTTATAAATATACTACAATTAATATTGTATAATATAGATTATACTTAATTAGTCCACAATATGTAGAGATAATTCAACATTCTCCCACTTGGACAAGTAAGTTAATCAGCAGAATATTATACAATATCAACATGTATTCATGATCTTTCCTAAAACATATTATACCGATAGGATATAAATATGCATTCTCACAAATACTTCAACAAAATTAAGCCTTTATAAGTTTCAAGATACATCATACCGACAGGGTACAAATGTGTAAACTCATAAAGACTTCAATCCAAGATAGTAGTATAGAAGTGTGAAATGAAAATGATATGAAAAACAGAGTCAACTATCCATTTCTATAAGGTCCATGCATCTAAAACTAAAATGATGCATCACTTTAATAAAACATATGAGATCACAACACAGAATATCTCATTCACCAAATGCCATAAATAACAAAAATGTGCACAAACTAAACATACATATGTATATGACTAAATATGGCATAAAAGAGTCCAATCACGAAACAGTTGCAACTGATTATCTTACTCAAGACTCCCACTAACTCGATACAACAAAAGGCTCCATCAAGCCCATATTGGTGACATGTTGTCTAAACACCTTAGCAGCTAAACCTTTAGTTAGTGGATCAGCCAGCATGAGCCATGTAGGAATGTGCTCTATATCAATAATGAACTCCATAACTTTCTCTCTAACAAACAAATATTTGATATCTATATGTTAGAAGCGTAAGGAACTCCTAGTGTTATGAGAGAAAGCAACTGCTGCAGAAGTATCACAAAACATCTTTAGTGGCCTCGGAATGGAAACAACAAGATCCAGCCCCAAGATGAAATTCTGCAACCAAATAACTTGGCATGTAGCCTCATAGCATGCCACATATTCTGCCTCCATTGTTGAGGACGCTGTAAGTGTTTGTTTCGCACTTTTCCAAGAAACAGCTCCTCCAGCCATCATGAAAATATAACCAGAAGTCGACTTTCTGTCATCCGGGCAGCCTGCAAAATCAGCATCAGAATATCCGACTATGTTCAAATCATCAGATCGCTGATATGTCAAAGCATGATCTTTGGTGCCTTGAAGATATCTCAACACTTTCTTTGCTACCTTCCAATGTTCCATCCCAGGATCGCTCATGAATCTTCCAAGTACACTAACAGCAAAGGCTATATCAGGACGTGTACAAACTTGAGCGTACATCAAGCTACCCACTATTGAGGCATACAGTACATTTTGCATATAAGCTCTATCATCATCATTCTGAGGACTTAGGGATTTTGAAAGAACATCACCTTTTACTATAGGCGCCTTAGCTGGAGTACATGTACTCATATTGAACCTACTCAAGATACGTTCAATGTAGGCCTTTTGAGACAATCCAAGTATGCCTCTTGTTCTGTCACGTTGGATCTCAATTCCCAAAACAAAATGTGCCTCATCTAGATCCTTCATATCAAAGTGACATGACAACATGCATTTTGTCTCAATCAATAGGTCAGTGTCATTTGCTGCTAATAAGATATCATCAACATAGAGCACTAAAATCACAAAGCTACTCCCACTGACCTTAGTGTATATACATTGATCAACAACATTCTCTTTGAAACCAAGTGATGTCACAATCCCATCAAACTTCAAATACCACTGTCTGGAAGCTTGCTTAAGTCCATAGATGGATTTCCTAAGCTTACAGACCATATTTTCCATCCCTAGAACTACAAAACCTTCAGGTTGCTCCATATAGACATCTTCATACAAATCACCATTAAGAAAAGCGGTCTTCACATCCATTTGATGTAGCTTTAAGTCAAAATGAGCTGCTAATGCCATGATGATCCTGAAGGAATCCTTAGTAGAAACTGGAGAGAAGGTTTCTATATAATCAATACCTTCTCTTTGTCTAAAACCCTTGGCCACCAATCGAGCTTTAAACCTTTCTACTTGGCCATTGGAATCTAACTTTGTCTTGTAGACCCATTTGCAGCCAATGGATTTACAACCATATGGCAATTCAACTAGATCCCATGCCCCATTATGATACATAGATGCCATCTCCTCCTGCATAGCAAGCATCCAACTTGAAGAGTTCAAATCATTAATTGCTTCCTGATAGGCAGTAAGATCAGAAGACAAGTGAACATCACACTTATGTTCTTGCAAATAAACAACATAATCATCAGAAATTGCAGGTCTTCTAGTCCTCTGTGATCTCCTTAATGAGACATCACCAACAATGCTATCAGGAACTATCTCTTCATGTTCTGGAGCAGGTTCAGAAATGGACAATTCAGGATCAACTGTTGGCTCATTTGCTTGTAGCATTCCAACCATTGGATAGGGCATTTAAGGGACAGGCATGACAACAGATTCTTCTCTAAGAGTAACTTCTCGAGGTTGAGAACTCCCATTGTCAAAATCATCCTCAAAATAGAAAGCATGGTCAGACTCTATGATTCTAGTAGTGTGAGAAGGATAATAAAATCTAGAACCTCTTGAGCCGACACAATAGCCAACGAAATTTCCACTAACAGTCTTCTTGTCAAGCTTCTTCAACTGTGGGTTGTATGGTCTTATTTCTGCTTTACAACCCCAAACGTGGAAATGACGAAGGCTCGGCTTCTTGCCTGACCACATCTCGTAAGGAGTCTTAGGAACTGACTTACTTGGAAATTGATTCAGAATGTATGCTGCAGTTTTTAATGCTTCACCCCACAAGAAATCCGGTAGAGTGGAATGACTCAACATGCAGCGCACCATATCCAAAAGTGTGCGATTTCTTCTATCTGCAACACCATTCTGTTGAGGTATCCCAGGCATCGTATACTGAGCATCAATTCCACATTCCTGTAAGAACCTAGCAAAAGGCCCAGGATTCTGCCTAGTCTCATCATATCGACCATAGTACTCACCATCTTTGTCTGATTTTACAGCCTTAATCAGCTTACCCTTTTGAAGCTCCGCAGCGGACTTGAAAACTTTAAAAGCTTCAAGGGAATCAGACTTCTCACGAATAAGTTCAATATGACCAAAACGAGAATAGTCATCAATGAAGGTGATGAAGTACCTGTACCCACCTAATGCAGTAGGTGTTAAAGGTCCACAAATGTCTGTATGAATCAGTTCCAAAACATCCTCACTTCTACGTTTCTTTTCTTTCCTAGATTTATCAGGAAGTTTCCCTTTGAGACAATCAACACAAGTGCCAAAATCAGAGAAATCAAGATTTTGCAGAATACCATCTTTGATGAGTCTTTGCATTCTCTGCTTTGAGATATGTCCCAAACGCCTATGCCACAACATAGAAGAGTTTTTATTCACCTTATCCTGATTTGAACCAACAACCATAGCATTCACATCATGCATATTAGAAGAAGAAGAGGAAGAAATCAAAGATTGGACATCATCAGAATGGAGATCTAATTTATATAAACTGTCAAATAGAGTTCCAGACCCAATATACTGGTTATGACAAAATAAGTAGACCTTTCCATCACCAAATTGGAAAGAAAATCTGGCCCTATCCAAAATAGATACAGAGATTAAGTTTCTCCTAATACTAGGAATGTACACTGTATCTGGTAATTCCAAAATTTGGCCAAAAGACATCAATAGTCTAGCTACTCCGATCTGTTCGGCCTGGACTCTAACTCCATTCCCCATATTCACCACGACCTCTCCTTCACTTGGACTCCGGTGGTTTGTCAATGCCTGTAAACAATTAGTTATGTTAATACTTGCACCAGTGTCCAACCACCATGAGTTAGAAGGCACATCTGCCAAATTCGATTCAAAATTGACAAATGCAAACAAGGTACCTTTCTTCACCTTCCACTCAGCAAACTTACTACAGTCAGCCATCTTATGCCCATATTTGTGGCAAAAGTTGCATTTTCCTTTGAACCCATCAGAATTCTGAGATTTAGACCTAGAAGAGTTGGTGGAAGCTAACTTTGAAGAAGAGGTGGTTCCCTTCCTTTTAAAGAAGGACTTGAATTTCTTGCTGGGACTTGTTTTACCTACTTTCTTCTTACCAGTCACACTGGCTTGTGTTGCCATAAGAGCTGAATGAGAAGATTTTCCAGCTTTGATTATCTCCTCCTCTTGAATCACAATGGCAGTCATGGTATTTATGTCCCAGACTTCCTTCTGAGTATTATAGCTGGATTTCATATTATCGAACTAAGAAGGAAGCGATTCAAGTATCTGCCATACCAAGAATTCATCTCCAATTTCAACTTTCTTCTCCTTCAATTTGTTGTAGTAGTTTATCATCTTTAGGATATGCTTCCTAACACCACTAACACCATCATATTTCGTCGTGGTGAACAATCTCATGTAGTTTGATTTCTCAGCCTTATCAAACTTTGCAAATTGTTTCTTAATGGCTTGCATGAAGACTTTTGCATTGTCAACTTCAGGAATACTCTGCCTAATCTGCTTATCAATTGTATACATCATGATCATCAAACAATTCCGGTTAGAGTGTTCCCAAAAGTTTTAGTAGTTTCTTTCCTCGATAAAGCTGGTCGGAGTGGGTATAGATGGTGGATCAACTCTAAGTGCCAAATCTAGGTTCATCACACCCAGGAACATCGAGAGTGACTCAAACCAATCATCGAAATTTGACCCTGTAAGGGTCTTGATTGAGAATAGTTGCAATGACATCCCAGGATTATAGGAGGCTGCTTGAATAACATAAACAGAATTAGCATATAATACAGAAATATGCAACAAAATATATTCAAGCTATCAAGGATGTCAGATGGCATATTACAAAGGATAAACAAAATTGATAGAATATAAAATCAAAAAATAACTTGCCATCGACAGGATAGCAAAGCCATGTTACATCCTATCAAGATCCTTTCCATCCCAAGCATCTCCAAAATCAACAAGCAATCCGACAGGGAGAGAATTATTAATTTCAGAAATCTTGGTATATTTATTTTGCAACTATCATTTAATTTACCTAATAATAATAATCCAATTATTTACTACAGAAAAATCACCAGAAAATTATCATAACTAGTTCTATGACAGATAGAAACTAATCACTCTAATTAGTGATTTAATATAAATAAAGGATTATTAAACAATAAGGTAAACAATAATAAATTATAGCATATTCAAAATATAAGTGATTAAATTAAACATGCTATTAATTGTCAAAAATTAATAAAAATAAAAATTAATTTAATTTAATTAACCAAAATAATTCACTTACTATATTCATAATTAAAATTTAATTCTAAATTAATAAATTAAGGGCTTATAATTAAACAAATATAGTATCCCAAAATTAATTACCAAGCCCATAATTAAATTTAATTAGATGGCCCATGATAAACAAAATGTGAGCCCATTTTTAGTTACTAAACAGAAGCCCATGAAGCATAACCCGTAGCCCAGAAACTGGCGGGCCCAGCAGGTAAAATCCCATTTTTTTTAATTTCTGGTCGGGCGCGTGAAGTCCACATGCCTGCACCACTCTACTCTCAACTGCACGCGCCCGAGCTTCTTCAACCTCCTGCCTAATTTTTTTCGCAAAAAGCCAGAACCGGTCGGGTTTTCAACCCGACCCGACGGTTCCTTTCAATACAGACCATCATTATGCTTCATTTTTATGTCATTTTCCATAAAACATCATCCTCAATTGATATTTAGTATTATTTTGGCTCAAAACATATCAAATCTCATGGGTTTTATGTAAGATCGAAAAAACCCAAAAATTAAAATAAATCAACATACTTCGTTTTTCCTTCAAAATGGCCAGTGGCTATGAGATGGAGGAGCTCTGATGCCAATTGTTGGAACAAAATCATCCACCAATCAAGCCACTAACACTACAAACAAGGAAGAAACACTGACCTGGATTTTGTGAGCCAAACCCATACGTCCCAGCACCGGTTGAACTGCTACCAGCCACCATTTGTGGCGCCAATGGATGCTGTGATGGTTGTCCACCGGATCCCTCATCATCTTGGTCTGCCATTTTCAGATCTAGCCAAAAGCAAGGAAATCTAATGAGTGGAAAATGAAGAACGGGAGAGCAAGGAAGCTACTAACGCTTGCTTTCCCCAGCCCAACACCAAACCTTCTGCTTTATTTCTCGATGTCTATCCTTCTCCACCTTCAGAGTTTGGATTCCTGCCGCTGACTCAGGACTGCGTACGACTCCCATCTTTTGATTTTATAGAAATGCCGCACGTGAAGATATTGCAATCTTGTTCTGGCTTGCTTCTTTGTGTTTCATATGATTCTTCAGGACTTAGATATCTTATCTGTAATCAAACTACCAGGAAGTTCAAGATTCTCCCTTTTCCTAGTGCTCCTCAGGTGGAGGATGATTATGAGCACGTTGCTTTTAATCTGGCATTTGATCCTCTTAAGTCACCTTATTACAAAATTATTTTTGTTCGGAAGAAAGAAATAGAATACATACCTAACTTTTGTATTGACATATATTCATCAAAGACTAATTCTTGGAGTTCATCCAAAATCAAATTTACTGGGAATTAGTGTATGCAATTTGATCATGGTGTTTTCCTCAAAGGTGCGATTCATTGGTATAGTTGTCGTAGGGAATCACTGTACTTTGACGTGGAGAATGAATGCATAAAAACAATGCCAATACCGAGAAGAGATACTAAGGGGTGTGAATATTTCGGGGAGTCTGGGGGCTATTTGAAGCTTGCAGTTGCACATATGCCTGCTTGTTTAAAGTTCAGTGTGTTTGAGATGGTGGAGGATTATTCAGATTGGTACTTGAAATCAAGGGCGGAGCTTCATGGGGGCGAGTGGGGGCTCAAGCCCCCACTGACCCCATTCATATATATGTATGTATGTATATATATTATTAAATTTTATTCAAAATTCTTTTTTTTTGAAACATTTAGTAGATAAAGTTTAAGTTTATTTATGCTAGCATTGCGTTTTCAAAGTTGAAAAGAAATAACAATTTTACGATAAAAATAGTGGAGATTGAAATGGAGAAAATGCATTAGTTAGTTTATTTGTTGTAAATGCTAATATTGATTTTATTAGTTATTATTAACAACATATAATATATTTTTAACAACATGTTGAAAACTTGTTTGTATAACGAAATGAGAGATTAATGATTTAATGATAAATTAGTTGTGTATCTAAAAAAAATATGTTCCAAAGTATTGGTGACGAAATTATTGTACAAAATTATTGTATATAATTTTGAAAATGTAAAATCGAACAAAAAAATGATAATTTTTTTTACAATTATGACTAGATACAAAAATTTTAATTTTTTAATTAATACTATTATCAATATTGTTGTTATTATTTTTTTATAATTTAATATATTTGAGTGAAGCTCCCAATAAATAAATTTTCTGGTTCCGCAACGGTTGAAATACAGCTTAAACTTTGAAGCTAAAATGGACAGTCCCTCCTGGCTACCTTTTTGGTCACGTTATATGTTTTTCGAAGCATATCAGCTGTTTTGTGTTATTCAATCCGAGGAAGAAGGAGACTCAATGTATATAGCATTTCCAGATGGCAACGCATTTTCTTAAAATATAAGGGATGACACATTAAAAGAGCTGCTTTGTCCCACGATTGGCAAATATGCAGGCAAAAATTTCTTGTCTCGGGCCTGTCAATTCACTGAAACCCTTTTTTGTATTTGAGATTTGGTGGTATTTTTTTTTTGTATGTGTCAAGGATTATTGTGCTTTCTAGCTTAATTCCCTTCCTTTGGTAGTTTGGCTTCTACACTTCAACTTGTATTTATATTTTCTTTTTAGCTTAGTTTTGGTCTTAGGATTTTAGCAACAAAAGTATATTATTAATTATCTCTAAACTGCATGCTTGAAAATGTTGTATTGGAGCAATTATTTGGACAGCAAGTTACAATGATCATGAAATTGAGCACGATAAAAAATCTAATCAAACGAATTTGAATAGTTCAATTTTATTTTGGGTTGGGCTCAATTTTTAATATTAAAATTCCATTTGAGCTCAAATCAAATTTCAAATAACGAAATTGAAGTCAAACTCGAGTTCGAGCATTTTATTGTACTGATTCAATTAAAATCAATTATACCCCTAGTCTAGACTTCTTAACATGGTCATATCAGTCGCTTTTGTATTTTGCGAATGATTTATTAATTTTCAGGGCTGCCAATAGGAAATTTTCCCTGCATTCAGAAAATACTACATATCTTTTGTAGCTTATCTAACCTTAACAAAAAGAATAAGCTTTTCTCTACCGGTCTTGAACCTTTTCACTATTTTTGATTTGCTATATATCACAGACTTTAAGTACGATACTTTATTAGTAAAGTATCTTGGGATTTCCTTTCTTTCTGTTAAGTAATCTGAGAAAAGAACGTTGTGAAAGTATCAGCTAGAATTAACAGTTGGACATTAAAAAACTTTTCCTATTTTGGAAGGTGGTAATATTCAACATCCTATGTGGGTAGATTTCAACTTATTAACTATGATGAATTGTGACATATTGTAAGTTTTGGGCTTAAATCCAAGTACTTTCATCTCCGATTATTTAATGTTTCCTTTGTAACATCCAAAATTTTTGGAATAGTGTCCTAATGCCTCCTCAGAAGATTCTGAAAAAAGTTATCCAGCTTTGCTAGTTTTTTCCAGATGGAAAAAATTGGATCTGCAGAGAAGCTCATGTGTAATGGGATTTTAATATGCCAACCTAAATTTGAGGGATGGTTTGGCTTTAAAAACCTTATCACTTGAAATGTTGCTTGCTCTTTAAAGAAACCAGGGTGGTGTCTTAGATTTGGATGACTTTGGGTTGCTTTGATGAGACCTTGTAATCTTAGATATGACATTAAAACGACACGAATAAAATATACCAATATGACAGGGACTAAAAAATGATAAAAATTGTATATAAATATAGCAAAAATTAGAAACTAAATTTTATATTTGACGTATCGATATGAATTTTAATACAAAATTTTTATATTTTTCACGACATTGATACTAATTTTTGTAACATAAATACAGATTTTATACAAGATTTGCTATTCCCATTCTACATTAGTCAATTCAGGAGTTTTTGGCCAGTTTATGCTCCCTAAGCTAAAGTTGGATGCTTAATCTTAAAGAGTTGGTTAGGCCTCTTTTTTAAAGCATATTATCAAGAGTAGAATGCAAACATTCTTATAGAATAATAATTGGCACCCATTTGACTTTTTTAATCACATTGTGGAACTTGATTTAGCAATGGAATATTATCTATATATGGTGTGAGCGGCTCAATTTGAATTAATTAATTAAAATAGTGTTACTTTCGGAATGTAAAGCATTTTCCTTCTTATAATCTCGATTCCCAATGATCAAACATTCAAAAACTCGCCCACCATTCAAAACTGTCAATTGTCAACAAAAAGTAACGAGGTCTATGCCTGCAAATGCTTCAAGTTCGTGTGTGAGACTAACTTGATTTGCTGCAAATTGCAAATTATCTGGTTTTTATGTTATGCAATTTAATCCACAGATCACCAACTACAAGTTGCCCTCAACTTTACACCTCAGTCTTCTTGGCAAATGCAATTGCAATCACTGCAGTGGACAAAGTGGAATACAGCAGTTGGGATTCCTAAGCCACAATCATATTTTTTTCTCAGGTGATGATATCAGTGGAGTCCCCTCACCAAACCTATTCTTTTCCCTCCTTTTTGGGCTTTCATGAAACTGAAAGATGCTCATCTGACAACCCCTTTGATCTATTTGCTCTGACACTACACTCTCTTGCCATGTTTATGATAATTGATTTAATATATATATATATATATATATATATATATATATATATATATATATATATATAGAGGAGGGATCCACTTACACATGTGTAAAACAAATTTAGTTTTACACACTTTCATATCTTTTTATATGATTTATAATTTTTTAATCCGACCGTTGAATTTTATGTTCTATTCACATAGATCATGCATGCCAAATTTCAAATTAATTGAATATGTCTAACTATATATTTCATAAAATAAAATTTCAACCGTTGATATATATTGAAAAAAATACTGTTCTCGATTAAAATGATAGAAATAACAGATTGATTCAAAAATTTACATACATAATAAATATGAGTAGGTTGTTAAATCCAACGGTTAGTTTGCAAAAATATTAATCCTATATGAAGATATAAAACTGTGTAAAATAAATTTGTTTTACACATGTGTAAGTGGATCTTTACTCATATATATATATATATATATATATTTATACATGTATAACCATTTTGAGCTATCGAATAAGTGTTCCATACAAATACTTACGCTATATTTGAGGAATTGCCATTCCTTGACTCCCCTTAAAATTTGCAATTCTGTGTAATAGGAAGGTTGAAAATTTTTAAAATCCCACTTTACCCTTCGTATTTTTATTAATTAATTATTAATAATGACTAATTAATCAATAATTAATTATAGTAATTAGTTAATAATTAATTTTATTTCAATAACTGATAAATAATTTTTAATTAATCATAATTATCAATATTAATTAATAATTAACTATAATTAATAAGTAATTATAATCCATACTTATTCATTATTAATTAAGTAATTATAATCCATACTTTTAATTAATTAATTAATAATGAATAAGATTAATTAACAAATAATTAATCATTAACCATTAATAATTCATATTTGATAATTAATTCATTTAATTATTATCCATTAATTAAACTGAGCACATGATACTTCTTTTGAATTAGTAAAACTTACTCTCCCTCCAATAGGTTTAGATAGACTTCTATAGATTTTTTTTGGTACAGGACTTCCATAGATTGATTTTGTACAATCAGCTGATATGGCTTAATTCTACCAAAAAAAAAAATCATTTAACAATTCATTAGTAATTAATAATTAATTAATAATAAATAATTAACACTTCATTAAAATAATGAATAATTAAACATAACACTAATAATTAATAATTAATTATTAATCAATTAATTGTTAAAGAAAAATGAAGAATCAAAAGAATAGTCTTACTTCTCACTTAAGTAATGGAGTACAAAGCAAGGAGGCCTAATTTAAATGCAGACATAATTTTCTTTTGAAGTTAATTTTTCCAACCTTCATGTGAAACCAAAGCATGTTACTTTTTGTACTGAAAATTGGTACTGATTCAATAATTCTATGGAAAAAAAAAGACATAAAATTTGTCAGAGAAAACATGCGGAAGAATAAAGCCAGAATTAAAGCTTTTGAATCTGATAACTTCATATTCATATTATTACTTGGCAGTTGGCATAAATAAAAATGGCTTCTTTTACAGTCGGTCCATCTGTCTGGGACATTTCAAAATATATCATATGCTCCTACGTCAATTATTATTAAGACTCATCTTTAAATGCCATCCACTCCCAATACAATACCATTTTTTTAAATTTAAAAAAAAAAATCTAAGAATAAAGCAATCCATTAAATTAAATATATGTTGTTTTTCTGCATTATAAACTATTTGATACACTATCATTAGATTTTTTAAATTTTACAACTGAAATTAATAAAATAACATATATCCCTTCAAAATGTTAAAAAAAATTAAAAAAAAAGGCATGTAATAATGATTTAATCCTGTTTATAAAATTAACTAGGTCTAAATATATTATTCTAATTAGCTAGATTCTCGGTTACTCTCTTTAAAAAGCTTCTTTACCATGTTTTAACTGTATATTTTAAATTAAGTTTTTTAATTAAATGAAAATGAATAACATTTATAAATTCAAACACCAAATAAGGTTCATATAAAAATCAATAAAAAAATAATTTATTAATGTACTTGGATGGAACATTTTAAAAATTTAGATTTTTGAAATAAAGTCGTTTTAAAATGTGTCCTTTTGAAAATTCAGTATATGTGCTTATGTTAATTGGATAAATATATTTTTAAATTTGATTATTAAAATTTAATGAGATAAAAATTAATGATATTACAGTAGGAAAAAAAGGTTAAAAATATGAAATTTGAGTATCATTTGATAAATGAAAATTATAGATATTATTAATAATATAAAAAATAAAAATGCATTAAATTAAATAAAATGATATTTTTTTATTGAATTTTGTTTTTTATGGTGGATCACATGAAATAAAATGAGACGAAAATTTGAGAGAATTTTTAAATATTATATATTTAAGAAATTCTTTTTAAAATTTGATATTTTTTTACCAAACAAAACAACTGAAATTTAGATTTTTAAATACTTAATTGAAATGAATTTTCTCTTTTAAAATATTTCAATACAAACAGATCTTTAAAATTTTTTTTTCCAAATTCCAATTTTCCTTCTCAAGTGTTTTTTTTTTCAAAAAAAATGAGTTTTATTGACCATTTTGATTTTGTCATCCTATTCTCTTTCATTTTTTTTATAACTACTATATTGTTATTGATTTTTTGTGCATAAAGTAAATAAAAAAATTAAATACCAAAAAGAATATAAAAAGCAGAAAAATAAATTAAAATAAAGCGAGATTAATGATGTTAAAATTCCTAAAGCTTGCAAATGAATAATTTATTCGGCATTTAGTTATTTACTAAATCAATTCCAAATAAATAATTGTTTGATTAGCAAAATTCAGAAACCCAACCTGAATACTGCATGTGAAAATAACTTTTAAAAGCAACAAAAAACATCTTCAAATATTAATAAAATTTTATTAATTAAATTATTTAATTAATTTCTCCAATTTCCAAAAGGCAATATAAAATTTAAATTCTTATTAATTTTGAAAAAAGAAAATAAAACCTTTAATTTTTTTTTATTAACGAGCTCTTCATGTGGCTTAATGTTATTGGTCATAGGAAACAACCGGAGGAAAACAAACCTGAGAGAAAAACTACTCAAAACGTTTCGTTTTAAAGTCCAACCCTTCCCAACCCTCGTTATCTTTTGCTTTAATCTTCCCTCCTCCTTACATTGGGAGGCGCCATAAACCCCATAAGGGAAAAAGATTCGCTCTTTTCGTTTCTCTGTTTCTTTTTTTTTTCAAAAAAAAAAAAAACCTAAAACCATGAAACTCGCCATGGCTACCGAGCCAACCCAGCTTCAACTCGGCCAACTCGCCCTCATCTTGGGCCCCGATCCGACGCACTTCGAAACCCTAATCTCCCACCTCATGTCTTCCTCCAACGATCAGCGTTCCCAAGCTGAGTCGCTCTTCAACCTCGCGAAACAAATTCAACCTGACTCACTATCACTCGCTCTCTCCCGAGTTCTTTCCTCCTCCCCTAACCCCGAACTCCGCGCCCTCTCCGCTGTCCTCCTCCGGAAGATCCTAACGCCTGCCGTTGATTCCTCGTTTCTTTTCCCTCTCCTAGCTGAAACCACGCGCACCTCTATCAAATCCGCGCTTTTAGCCACCCTCCAAACGGAACAATCGAAAAGTAACGTCAAAAAACTCTGTGATACCATCTCTGAAGTCGCCTCATCCATCGTTGCTATTGGAGGTTGGCCGGAGCTATTACCGTTTCTCTTCCAGTGCGTGAATTCTACGAACCCGAACCTCCAAGAATCTGCTCTTTTGATCTTCTCTCGATTAGCTCAAAACGTCGGAGAAACAACCGAAGCCCTAATCCCTCATTTAAACACTCTCCATTCTGTTTTCTTCAAATGTTTATCGAATCCTTCAAGTTGCGATGTTCGAATTGCAGCTTTAAGCGCTTCAATCAGTTTTATTCAATGTATTTCAAACGGAAAAGATCGGGACACTTTCCAAGATTTATTGCCGTTGATGATGCAGACGTTGACCGAGGCGTTGAACTCTGGATTAGAAGCCACAGCTCAGGAGGCTTTGGAATTGTTAGTTGAGTTAGCTGGGACGGAGCCGAGGTTTCTGAGGAGGCAAATAATGGAGGTAGTCGGATCAATGTTACAAATTGCGGAGGCGGAGAGTTTGGAAGAAGGGACACGCCATTTGGCAATTGAGTTTGTTGTTACGTTAGCAGAGGCCAGAGAGAGGGCTCCAGGAATGATGAGAAAGTTACCACATTTTATAAGGAGGTTATTTGGGGTGTTGATGAATCTGTTGGTGGATATTGAGGATGAACCAGATTGGTATAATGCAGAGAGTGAGGATGACGATGCTGGGGAAACAAGTAATTATGGGGTTGGTCAGGAGTGTTTAGATAGATTGTCGATTTCCTTAGGAGGGAATACTATTGTTCCAGTGGCCTCAGAGTTGTTTCCGGTGTTCTTGGCTGCTGCGGAGTGGCAGAAACGACATGCTGCTCTCATTGCACTTGCTCAGATTGCTGAGGGTTGTTCTAAGGTTTGAATTTGGAAGTTACAAGTCATTAATTTGATCATATTTAATGCATTGTATATGTTTATTCTAGATGGGCGTGTATGTCACTTTTTGTTATTATATCTATTTCATTTAGGTATACTTTAAACTTATTATTATTGTTTTGTTTATTATAGACAGGCATTTACTTTTGTGTGGATTTGATTTAATATGGGTTCTGTGGTTAATTGACAAAGAATTTCTTTATCTATGTTTATTAATCAAGGGGTCTGATTTTGATAAAAAGTCAATATGCATCATTGTTTCTAAATGGGCTTTCTTTATCTTTTCTTCTTCTTGGCAGGTGATGATAAAAAATTTAGAACAGGTAGTGTCAATGGTTTTGAATTCTTTTCAGGATGCCCATCCTCGTGTTCGATGGGCAGCTATCAATGCCATTGGACAGTTGTCTACAGACTTGGGTCCAGAGTTGCAGACTCAATATCATCACAGAGTGTTGCCTGCACTAGCTGGAGCCATGGATGACTTTCAAAATCCTCGTGTGCAGGTTTCCCCAATATCATTACAGTCAATATGTCATAATGATTAAGTAATTGTTCCCGGGCTCTAACTGGTTTAAATATAAAATGAGTTTGTTTTCATGTCTAGTAATGTCTAATATAAATTATAAAATATGCTAGAAAATTTATATTACTGCTATCTTCTCCCTCTGGCAAAAAAAAAAAAAAAGGAAGAATATATATGTATATATGTTTCTAATCTGCTTTGAAGCTCGATATTTTGGAGATGTCTCTGGAATTAATGATATCTTCCACAAGCAACATGCTATCTTATCAGCCTTTATTATCTGATGTCTTTTGTAGCTGTTAACTGTTTTTTTGTACTGCAATTTTTTTTTTTTGTGTAATATAGGCCCATGCTGCTTCAGCGGTCCTTAATTTCAGTGAAAATTGTACGCCAGACATCTTAACTCCATATCTAGATGGGATTGTCAGCAAACTTCTTGTACTCCTTCAGGTATATAATCTCACTCCTTTAATTCTTAGGTACTCCTTCAGGTATTTTGAAGTTGGAGAAAACATTCTCTGCTGGTTGCTTTCCAATAAAAGACCTTGTAATTCCTAGAAATTTGAAAATTAAAGTGTACACTTTACTATTTTGGTTGTAAAACATAGTAGAAAGTTTTAGAATGAGAGAATGCTTAGAAGGTAGTAGGAAAACCACTTTTCTGCAATGTGTCAAAATAGACATGTCACATGCTGCTTTTGTAGGATTTCCTTGCCCTTAGATTCATCAATAATTCATGGTCAATTTATCCAGCCATGTTTTTGTTTTGCTTCATTGTCAAAATTTAGTTTAGAACACAGGATAAAAAATGCATAGAAATTTCTGTGTCTTACTATGGCTGTGCTTCTTTTTGGTTGGAGTTTTTTCAATTTAATTTACTGTTTTGCTTGCCATCCTCACTTTATTTTGCTTGCCAGAATGGGAAGCAATTGGTACAGGAGGGTGCTTTGACAGCTTTGGCTTCAGTTGCTGATTCATCTCAGGTACTAGAAGGGCCTCTAGGATATTCTTAATTTTACTTTTAAGTGTTTTTATCTGACACAGGATCCTTAATAACAGGAGCAATTCCAGAAATATTATGATGCTGTGATGCCTTACTTGAAAGCTATCTTGGTTAATGCAAATGATAAATCTAATCGAATGCTTCGTGCCAAAGCTATGGAGTGCATTAGTTTGGTTGGCATGGCGGTTGGGAAGGACAAATTTAGGGATGATGCTAAACAGGTAATGATTAATGATTTGGTTTAGTTTTTGTAGTTAAAATCTTGGTTGTCAATTTTATGCTTAATACTGTATAGTATTGTATAGAGTTAGAAATTTATTGATCAAATGAAAGGATTCAAATATAAGTAGGTTGAGTGAAAACAACTAGCCAAAATTTTGGAGAGAACGATAAAATGACATTTATATGCACTATTGAGCTACATTCTTTGGATTACAGCCTGCTTCTAACTAAGAATCTACAAACTTATGAGTATAGCCAAAAGAATAGTCCTATGTTCAGTAATCATTCTTATTCGTGTGAATAATCTCACTTTCTGTAGTTGACACGTTTCTCACTATTATTGCATTTTCCAAGAACTTATTTGTTCCACATGAGGAATTTTTTAAGAATAATATCTTCAATATTACTCTATGTTCATATTATTTCTCACCATCCAGAGGCAGTAGGATTGGGCAATCCAGGGAACCTTTAATAGCAAAACAATCAAACTAATATCTTGTTCAGTTTTTCATAGTTTTTTCCAATTTATATCTTTAATTGTTTTATTTGCATATGTTCAATGAAATAATTGGAATACCTAAATCTTCTAAGTACCAGAAAACTTTTTATTCTAATTTCTCTTCAAAAGGTCAGAAATATTAAAAATGCTTATGAGTCTTCCAGATAACTGGAAATATTATGATATCTTGTTTCATTGAATGGAAATTTGAGTATAAAGTTGAGATTGAAAATAAGAGCATTTTCTAACAATCGATAGGCTTTTACCATTTCCATTATTGATGATATACCATTGCAACTCTTATGTTCCAATTATGGGAAGTTGTTATCAAGTTAGGAATTTTCAACTTACGTTCTGTTGGAAGACCATTACAGCTAAAGTGGTGTATGCTCTCAGAGAGAGCATTTTAGATCCTATAAAAAGGCATTTACTCCAGAAGGCCCTGAATGTTTGCATAGTGATTAAGTGCTCTCTGTGAATAATTTTTGTTTAATAACAAGCCACATAAAGAGACTTTGGGGTAAATACGATATGCTTCTCTTCAAGGGAATTCTTGGGAAGAGATTAAGTTATCGTATTTAGTTTGATCTTGGTGAACAGCTAATAGTTTCTCTGTTTTCCAAGAATCAATTGGATTTCTTGTGGTCCATGGTGCAGATTCTTGTTGCCTAACTATTTCCTTTTCACTGCAAGGTTATGGAAGTCTTGATGTCATTGCAAGGATCGCAAATGGAGTCGGACGATCCAACAACAAGCTACATGTTACAAGTATGTTCTGGAATTTAAAGGAACAACATGGATAATTGAGTGGTGTTGTGTGCCCTTTATGCGTTGATTGCTTATGTGGGGTGCACCTTAATTTTGTAGGCTTGGGCCAGACTTTGCAAATGCCTTGGACAGGATTTTCTTCCTTACATGACTGTTGTCATGCCCCCTTTGCTTCAATCTGCTCAGCTTAAGCCTGATGTAACTATAACATCTGCAGATTCTGATGCTGATATTGATGATGAAGATGAAAGGTTTTTGAGAACCTATTTCTCCTCCTTGGTTATGATATTTGAACATAAAGCTGTTATCCAAAAATTTAAAATCATAGAAGTTATATATATATATATATATATATATATATATATATATATATATTGTCATACATAAGTAACATGACTATGCAATTTTCCTTTGAGCTGTCAAAAAATCACTTTCTAGGATATGAATAGGAATAACAAGATTTCTTCACAATGATGTGTCCTTTGAATTTTGAGGTTTCTAAGGAGGTTATTTTTCCCCTATTGCATTGGCTGCAGTATTGAGACTATTACTCTTGGTGATAAAAGGATAGGGATCAAAACTAGTGTCTTGGAAGAAAAAGCTACAGCTTGCAACATGTTATGTTGTTATGCTGAGGAGTTAAAGGAAGGATTCTTTCCATGGATTGATCAGGTATTTTTATTTCTGATATTTTCTATTATAGCTACTGTGAGAGCCTAGGTTATAGGTTACTAAACTGCAAGACACAATGCAGGTTGCTACTACTTTAGTTCCCCTTCTAAAATTTTATTTCCATGAAGAAGTTAGGAAGGCCGCTGTTTCAGGTATGACTTTGACCTTTGCTCCCTTTCTTTCACATCTTTTTCTGCATTCCCTCACCTGTATTCTTGATGGTCTCTGTCTATTTTGTTTAGCCATGCCCGAGCTGTTACGTTCAGCTAAATTAGCTGTTGAGAAAGGGCAATCTCAAGGCCGAGATGGAACATACATAAAACAGTTGACTGATTACATAATACCAGCTTTGGTGGAGGCTTTACACAAGGTAATATTTTTTGTTTGAGTCTTTATTTTTTACTTGAATGTTACACATGATTACCACTTTTTATCTAGCAAATGGCATTTATGCTTATGTTGATTTTTTTTTTTCAATTGTAATTTGCTTGCAGGAGCCTGAGGTAGAAATTTGTGGGAACATATTGGATTCATTGAATGAATGCATACAGGTTAGTTTTATCCATCATCAGCAAGGAATATATGTGCATGATTGCATGTTTTTTGTTTTAATGTGGAACTCTTGTATTTTAGGGAACACATTCTTTTGCAACCATAATCACATTTGGATTAGTTCTTATTTATTTATTTTTGTTTACTGGGCCAACTACAAGTAAATTGAATAATGAAGTGCTAGTCTTTAGAGGAGGAAAATTGGATAACGAAGTGATTCAGTAATTTGGAATTTAAGTACTTAGTGTTGTAAATTGAATTTGAAAGCATTCTGAGTAGCTTAGCTTACTCTTGATAAGATTATGATATATTTCTTTAATATTTCTTCTTACTAATTGTTGTGAAGTAGTTAGATAAAATTTTAGAAAGAATAAAATCGAAGGTTGAAAAGAACAAATATCCACTGAACAAAAAAAACAGAAAAAAAAAAGAACAGATATCCCACTTTTATATGAATGATTGTAATAAGCATCGTGTAAAGAGCGAAAAATTTAATTCAGAATGTCATGAAGTTGCTAAATGAATGATGTTACCAGTGATGTTTTTCTAGCTGTATGCGCCATCAAGTGCACTAGTTTTTTTTTTTTATATGTGGTTTTAAGAGACATTCTACCATATACATCTACTAATGGTGCCCCATATTTTTGATGAAAAATTAATAATGTGGCTTGATTTTTTTTTTCTTATTTTCTTTTGCCTGTTTTTGTTTTATGTGATGGTTTGCTCAATTTCTGTGAATGAAGTTTTATTGATCTTCTAAACTGATATATGTCATGGACCATCCCTTTATGTTTGCTTTCCTTGGAGGAAGTTGAGCTTATGATGCATTTTCTCTCTCTTACAGATTTCTGGCACGTTTCTTGATGAGGGCCAAGTAAGGTGCATTGTTGATGAGATTAAACAGGTGATCACGGCTAGCTCAGCTAGAAAACAGGAAAGAGCAGAGAGGGCTAAAGCAGAGGACTTTGATGCAGAAGAAGGGGAAATGCTTGAGGAGGAAAATGAGCAAGAAGAAGAAGTTTTTGGTCAAGTATGCTTATATTCCTAATGGATTCTTGGTTATCAATTGATGAAGTATATGTTGAAACTAGGTTCTAATGGTCTCATCTTTATTTGCCTTGCATTTCTTATGTCAATCAAGGTTGGTGATTTGTTGGGCACTTTGATCAAAACATTCAAGGCATCCTTCTTGCCTTTCTTCCAGGAGCTTACGTCTTATGTAACCCCTATGTGGGTGAGTTCTTTGTCTTTATTATATTTCTTGTTTACTTGTTTGTCAATTGTTTTTGTGAAGTATTCTCAAATTATCTCAATCCTGTTCCCTTGCATTCTTCTCTTTGCCTTGAAGAGAACAGCAGAAATAGAAAATTATGACTTCATAAACAGGGGTGCTAGAACTATGACCTGGCTGATTAAACTTATTGGTTATACAGGGTAAAGATAAAACAGCAGAAGAAAGGAGAATTGCCATTTGTATATTTGATGATATTGCAGAGCATTGTCATGAGGCTGCTCTTAAGTAAGTGGTTCCCTACTTAATTATTGTCAAAATGCCAATTCCCCAAGTCCTTTTAGATATTTCTTGACCAAAAAAGGTCCTTTGAGATATTGATGTTGAATGTTGATGGGACAGGTATTATGACATGTATCTCCCTTTCCTATTGGAGGCATGCAATGATGAAAATCCTGATGTTCGTCAGGTTTGTGTTCTAAACATTCACAGTTGTCTTGTGCTTTAGACAATCTGGATTGCACTGAGAATATATGTCCCTCATTTTTCAGGCAGCTGTGTATGGGGTTGGTGTTTGTGCAGAGTTCGGTGGATCTGTGTTCAAACCTCTTGTTCGAGGTTGCTTGGATACTTGCATTACTATCTTTTTTCTTTAAATTATTGTTTTATTAGCTTTGATAAAAGAATAATTTACGTTTTATTATCTTTTATAGAGGCCCTCTCCAGGTTGGATGCTGTTATTAGGCATCCTAATTCATTGCATTCAGACAATGTGATGGCTTATGACAATGCTGTTTCAGCTCTTGGAAAAATATGCCAATTTCATCGGGATAGTATAGATGCTGCTCAGGTACTTTTATCATTGTGTAATCTTTCTTCTGTGTATATCTTGCTTTGTTTTGTTGAAATCATTATTTTTGTTCAATCTGCGCCCTTAATTTGTAGACTGTGGTTCATATTCATATTCACATGAACGTATCATAATTAAGATTTATGATTATATCGGGTAACTTTTTCTCTGTACCAGTCATGATTTCAATTGCATAAGTCTTGCACCTTCAAGTTTTTCCCTATAGTGATGTGTGGCCCATTTTCAACCTTGAATACACTTGCCTCTTAAATTTCTGTTTCAACCTATTTTATATGATCTAGGCATTTTTTTAACCAGCTGAGCTGAAAAAAGTTGGAGATCTACCTCTCTAGGAACTTCATGGGCTTAGTCAAAGAATTCAGTAGTATTTTTTAAATCATGAAAAGTTGATCTGCTCATGACAGTGGCCTGACAGTTCATTGACTAAAAGAATGTGGCCTTTTATGTGGCCATACCTGAATAGAAAGGGGAGAGGAAAAATGGTGGTGGTGTTCATAAACTTTTGGTTTTTGGATGCAACTAATTTTGAAGTGTGCAAAAAAGTGTTTTTGTTTCTGGATGCAGTGTGCTGTGTTAAGGCATTAATTGTAAAATCTGGGGCATACCAGCTACTTTTATAGGAAAATTGATTTTAGGCATTAATGGCTATTTTATGAGTTGAAGTTGAGAGATTGGATTTACTTTCTAGTGCAGGTTCTTTTTGCTACATGTTTTGCCTTGCTAATGGGAATTTCATGTTGCAACGTACTTTTGTTTGAGATACTTGCTGGTTCATGTTGTTGTCCCCTTAATAAGTTAGATACAAATCTAGCTGTGGACTTTCTTACAGCGCTCATCTTCCTGTTTGGCAGATTGTCCCAGCTTGGTTAAGTTGCTTGCCGATAAAAGGTGATCTGATGGAGGCCAAACTCGTTCATGACCAGCTATGTTCAATGGTCGAAAGGTAGGACTTGGATTTATTGGAACATTCTGATAAGAGTTTGTTTCCCTAATCTTTTGTGATTCTTATTTTCCTTCAACCTCATTCACGTGCTTCCTTTTCTTCCTTCCATCTTGCTGCCTTCATTTTTAATAACAATTGCATCTGTTTTCAGGTCGGATCAGGAACTTTTAGGGCCCAACAATCAGTATCTTCCCAAGATAGTTGCTGTTTTTGCAGAGGTATCATTTTTACCCATTTTGACTGTCCATTTCTTGTGCTTGTTAGATTATGATTTCCTCCAGTGTTAATTTGGAAATTTATGGTATAGGTTTTATGCGCTGGTAAAGATCTGGTAACAGAGCAAACTGCTAGTAGAATGATTAATCTGTTAAGGCATCTCCAGCAATCATTACCTGCATCAACCCTGGCATCAACCTGGTCATCCTTGCAGCCCCAACAGCAGCTTGCCTTGCAATCAATTCTGTCATCTTAGCTGTGGCGTTGATCCTGGTATTTTGGTTCCCTGGGGAAAGCCACTGCTTCCTGTATTCTTAGCCTTCTAAAATTTTGGGGGTGGGAGTTTTTATTTATTTATCGTCGTCATTATATTATTTTTGGTGATACAAGGGGAAAAAAGGGGAGAGGGAGGATTTACGTTGTCAGTGTGTATAATGTTTTCAGCTATTTATTGTTTTGTTCTGATAGCATGCTCTATAATTTCTTCTGCTCTGAAATTCAGCAATGCGAGTGCTTAGTTGATGGGATGAGGTTGAAGGTTGAATATAGCAAAGTTTTGGTATAGAATGTGAATGTGTGCATAATATAAGGGACTTGGGTGTGGGTCCATTCCTTTGGCCAAAATAGGACATTGTGCGAGGTTGAGACAAGAGGCGAATCTTGCAACAGATTTGGTGTGTAATTATATGAATCTGGAAAACAGTTTTAATAAAGTTCTTATTTTGGTTGGCACGGGTTTTCTCGTGTAATTTTGTTTCAAGTTTGGTTTTTCATTAGATGTGCTTTTAGATAGATGTATAATCTTAAATATGATATGATAAATGATATAAGATGAAAACAATATGGATAAAAACATGAAAGTGGTATGAATTAAAATTTAGTAAAACATGTTAATAAATTTGATAAAAGTTATAAAAAAATGTTATGTTTGACATAGATATGAATTCGGATATAATGATTTTTGTGTTTTACATAGTATGAGTACTTGTTTACTTTTAACATTTGGCTTGTGATAATTTTTGTATTTTATATCACATTAATACAAATTATATATACGAGTTGTGAAATTTACTTATAACGGTTGACGCATATGAGGTTGTGATTTAGTTGATAACGTAAATAGAGTTCGTGGAAAGAATTTTTAGATTTGATCTTTACTAAACACATTTTTAGTGAGGGATGGAGTGAGAAATTTTAACTGTGATGAAATTTCGAGCAGGATTAATTTTAAATTGTTAAAATAGGTAAAAATACTTGTGATTGACAAAAAAAAATCATTTTACTTACTCGTGAGTATGAACGTAATCAAATTGTCACATTTCATAGCCGTTACTTTTTTCATCAAAGCAAACACGGATTTGGAAAAGATAAAAAAATTGACTCTATTTTTAATGTACAAATTGGGATAAAATAATTTTTATATTTTAAATAATTTGCACAAAACAAATATGATAACGGAACACGAATCATCAAATCTCATTAATCAAACTGTTCGTTTCTAAAACGAGAAAAACAGAATACTGTGAAGGCCTTGCCTGACCTGTCTTGAACACCAACTTCTCCCATTTTCAAAAACAACAAAAACAAATCCCTACTTAAAGTAAGGAAGTAAATATAAAGAGATTGGCATCAAACAGAAAAGCACTTTTTTTTTTTTGATAAGAAAAAAATATTGAAAGCGATGTAAATTTGGAGAAATAAAGGTAATAGCATTCAAATGATAGCGTTGCAAATTCATAATTAAACATTCAATGTCTACCAAAAGCTGAACCATATTGTTTGCAGAGAGATTAAAGATAAGGAAAACAACATTTTCTTAATAATAATTAAGTTTTCTTACGTAAGGTAATACTATAGTTTAGTGGCTAGACATAAAGATGAAAGCTACGTTATATCTTAATCATAAACTAATACATAGATAATAAAGAATATAAGAATAATAATAAAACAAAAAATGGTAATGACCAAGTCCAATTCTCTCAGCCACGCAATGGGTTTTGAACCTTTAGTTCTTGTGTTCATCTGCATTCTGGACGATTATCTGCAGCCTTCCAAGTGGCAGCCCTTTGAGGCTTCGTTGATTTCTTTTGTCTTATGTTGACTTTGTTAAAGTGTGGGAGAAGCAATGGGACAAAGGACTAAGTCTTTTGTCCTAAATCTATTAACAAGTTAGGGTTGTCTCGCACAAATGTTCTTCGGAAGTTTCAATGAAAAAAGTAGTCTTGATTGAGACAAAGATTAAGCATGGAGGTTTACTTAAAGATTTTACTGGATGGTGTTACGTGAATGTCCAGATCTTACATTTGTGTATGTAATAAGGACATATAAAAAAATGTATGTCAAAAGATATCATATTTTTGGATTTTGTTTCAAAATTAAAATGTTCGGAAATGGCTAAAAATATGAAATGAAGTTCGATTAAAATTTATGTTAGAGTTCATTTAGATAGACGGTGAGATTGAAAATTGTGGTGGTAATTAAATTAATTATTGCAATTGTGAAATTGGGTAGTGTAAAAGTGTTTTGTGTTTGAATATAATCGCAGAAGTAACGATTAGGCAAGTATAGTTTAAAGAAGATATTAAATTTACATGTAATGAAATTTGTAATATATATTTTATATTTTATAAAATTAATAAAATTATTTTATATCAACTTTTTACTCAATTATTAAATATTTAAAAGTTGTTTTAAAAAATTTTATTATTTCAAAAAATAAAATTTTTTAAAAGTTAATATAAATAATATTCATCAAAATAATAAAAGATAAAATCTATTTTAAAAAAAAGAGGATTAAAAAAATAATTTTACCCTTCTACTGTCTCTTCGATCTTCTATTGGAGGATTAGTCTAGATTGTATTGTAAAGTGTGACTGCAATGCAAATGCATCCCACGATGTAATTGGATTTTATCTTTTCTATAGATTCCATTGCAAGAAAAGTGTGATGGAATCCAAACTCATCTTAAGTCATGACATTACAATGAAATTAAAATTCTAAAATCGAATGAAGAAAAGAAAAGTTAAATGAAAATTAAACGAAAAGAATCAAAACGTCATGAAGAGGGCAATACCTAAACCATAAACCAAGTTTTAGATTTAAGATCAATTGGTTGAATCCATCCATGGACAAGCTTGGCCAACTCTTCCAAGAATTATTTTATCTCTTCTTGTTGGTTTAATTGCTTTAAAAATCACAACTTGTGGGCAGATGAGACATTCCAATGAAATTCAAAACAAAGGTTATAACTTACAGATAGAAAATGAGTCTCCTTTTGACGGTTAGTTTGTCTCCAACTCTTGATTATAAAATAACAAAATATATTAACTGACAAACACGAGAAGACACAACATAATGAATCCTGGGATTGTTAGCCAAGTTGCTTATAGAAAACTCAGACCTACTTTCAAACATATAAATGTAAATCCCCATGGCCATTAGATGTAGACAGCCTTTTCTTTGCCATTGATAGCTAAACATAGTTCCCCAAGTTCCTCTTCATAATCCCACAATTTCTTTGTGCCCGTTAACAATGGAAATTCAGTTCCAGCAACAAAAGCAGCAGCAGAAATCAAGGGTTGCTGTAAGCAAAGGGAGCAAATTCAAGGGAAGGAATAAAAGCAATAATAAGGTTAACAAGTTTGTTGGTGTGAGACAAAGGCCTTCTGGTAGATGGGTAGCCGAAATTAAAGACACAACACAGAAGATCAGGATGTGGCTTGGCACCTATGAGACTGCTGAAGAGGCTGCTAGAGCTTATGATGAAGCTGCCTGCCTTCTCCGCGGATCGAATACTCGAACCAACTTCATTACTCAGGTGTCCTTGGATTCTCCTCTTGCTTCTCGGATTCGAAATCTGCTTAACAGCAAGAAAGGAGCTAAACAGCAAAGTGTTCTAGTCTCAGCCCCCACAACAAGTGCCACCACAAGTTTTAGTCCCAGCCCCAGCCCCAGCCCCAGCGGTAGTACTAACAGTAGTAGTTGCAATAGTAGCGGTGGCTTAAGCAATGAAAATTCTTCTCCTGGTGGAATTGTTCAAGACACTCAGTTGTTTGATGATGCATATAAGCCTGATATGAGCAACTGCACAAGGGAATTTGGGTTTGCTTCTTGTCTATCAGATTTTTCTTATTCCCCTGAATCAGGGTTTGACAGGTTTCTTTATACACAAGAAATCATGAATATGCCAAAGAATGTTATTTTGCCAGAGGAAACCGGCTCTGAGTTAACAGAATTCCAAAGAATGAAAGTTGAAAGGCAGATATCAGCTTCGCTTTATGCAATGAATGGAGTACAAGAGTATATGGAAACTGTCCATGATTCTGCCGAAGCCTTGTGGGATCTTCCACCATTATGCTCTTTGTTCTGCTAAGTGATAGATATGATTTTCATTTGGTCTTTGCTTCCATTTCTCCCTATAAAATCAACAGAGTAGATGATGTAGGTTTTGTTGCAAGTTATTGTAAGGTTACAAGAACAAAAAATAGCCAGAGATAAGCAATGATTTCCATTTTGTAAAATGTCAACATAATAAAAAAGAAGTTAAGAAAACCACATGGAGATATACTTTTCCTCCGGAAGGTCTTCTTCATCTCTTAATACAAAGTCTGAGCAATCATGCTTATTTAAATATACCGTTTACCTCATCTTTCTAAATTCTCTTATTCTATGTCTCTTTCTCTATCTTAATTTAGAATTGTACAGATTTCTGAAGATTTTGCACTGATTCAATCTTAAGACATTGCTTAAAGCCTTAGATTAACTAATCAAAGATATTGAATGATTATACTTCAGCAATTTAACCTTGCCTAAATTTGATTCTTGCTCTTTCAGGTTATTATTTACTTTCTTCTAAATTTTCATTATAAACATGCACATATGATCAATGGGGACAAGGTTCCAACAGTTTCTTTTTTTCTATGCCAAATGGAGCTCTGATATTGCAATTAGATTCTCAAATAGACTTTTGTTGCCTAGTGGTGAATGTGTGTCCTTACAAGTTTGAGGTCTTGGGTCCAAATTATCCTCCAAAAAAGAAAAAGAAAAAAAAATTATCAAGCATGCCCCCACTTCATGTGGTATGGGTACTTTGAAACAGTCTCAAGTCATTGCAAAAAGAATCTCAAATGCTTCACTGCCACTCACAATCAAATGGTAATTAGATTTCAATCCATTAACACATTTCAACATGCTTTTCTGGCTTTTCTAACCATAAAACCTTTGAAAAGATGTTTTTCTTCTTGCTGACAATTGCTTTATCCCTCAAATCAGTAATCTACCCTGGCACAGTGGAAAATATCAAACATGTTATGTTTGCTAAACTGCTTTCTTAAATGCTTAGAAAGGTTCTGTTTTCTCTCCTTGGCACAGAAAATTCAGCATACCATTTTCCTTACAGTATGTATTGCTTTAAACTCAGCTTGTATGATATGATGCAAAGCTTCTGTTTCAAATTCCATAACTCTGATCAGCTTTTACTTTCTAGTTTCTACTTTCTGCATCTTGAATTGAAGCCAAGACTATTTGTTTCCATGACCCAGAAAATCAAAGTCTTGATAGCATATTTTAAACCAATTTAGATAATGCTGATGAGAGAAAGCGATGAGGACATACCAATTGCCAAAGGCACCCAAGCTAGCTAAGGTGGCCACCAATTATTGAGATACAAGAGGATAAGGTCTAGATATTATTTTCTTTAAGGGAATCATTCCATAAGTTCCAATGGGACCTACCTAAACAGTCTTGATTGTTGAACAAATTTCCCTGTGCTCTAGATATTTTGTGGATGCTCATCCACATGCTATATGAAGATAATTTATGGGAAAACGCTACTGATTCAATCGAATTCAAAGTCATGGCACACGGCAGAAGCTTTATTAGACATTGAGAGGGGCCACATATCATAGGACAGAAACTATAAATTCCCAAAACAACACTTAAAAACCATTCAAGTGCAGAGCCAAGACATTAAAAGGTAGACAAATTCAAGAGATGAAGTACATGGATTAATTTGAAACAATAAAAATAGCTGATGAAGTAAAATGAGATTAGGAACATGGTAGATCATGAGCTGATGCTTTCACGAAATATATATCTAGTAATCTTCTGGTTCTTCTTCATCTTCACCACCTTCTGCACCAACTTCCTCATAGTCTTTCTCGAGGGCAGCAAGATCTTCACGGGCTTCTGAGAATTCACCTTCCTCCATTCCTTCACCTACATACCAGTGAACAAATGCTCTCTTGGCATACATGAGATCAAACTTGTGGTCAATTCGGGAGAAAACCTCGGCCACAGCTGTGTTATTGCTTATCATACACACTGCACGTTGCACCTTAGCAAGATCACCCCCTGGTACCACGGTGGGTGGCTGATAGTTGATACCACACTTGAAACCAGTAGGGCACCTGAAACAAAAGACACATCAGAATCATTCAGATGAAAAACTGAAGGCAAAATTGAGTTTTCCCCTGGAAACACTCTACATAATAATGATAATCAGATTGCTTATACATAATTATTAGGAACTGAATTAAAAGAGATGTCTACTAACCAGTCTACAAACTGAACTGTTCGCTTAGTTTTGATGGTAGCTACAGCAGCATTGACATCCTTGGGTACAACATCTCCACGGTACATTAAACAGCATGCCATGTACTTCCCATGCCTTGGATCACATTTAGCCATCATGCTTGCAGGTTCAAAAACAGCACTTGTAATCTCAGGAACTGATAGCTGCTCATGGTAGGCCTTTGCAGCTGAGATTACTGGGGCATAAGATGAAAGCATGAAATGGATACGAGGATATGGCACAAGGTTAGTCTGAAACTCTGTAATGTCCACATTTATGGCACCATCAAACCTCAATGATGTGGTCAAGGAAGAGATAATTTGGGATATCAAGCGGTTCAAGTTGGTATAAGTTGGCCTTTCAATGTCTAAGGATCTCCTACAGATATCGTATATAGCTTCATTGTCAAGAAGCACAGCAACATCTGTGTGTTCCAGGAGAGAATGAGTTGAGAGCACGCTATTGTAAGGTTCCACAACTGCAGTAGAAACCTGCACAATCGAGAAAAAAATTTCAGTGAATTCTGTACACAATAGTTCAAGCATATGAGAAAAAGCAACCGGTACTAGAACAGCAAATAGATTAATTTTCTTTTAAGTCTTAAAGGAATTACCTGAGGAGAAGGGTAGATTGTGAAGCCAAGTTTTGACTTCTTTCCATAATCTACAGACAAGCGCTCCAAAAGCAGTGAGCCCAAACCAGAACCAGTTCCACCACCAACAGCATTAAATACCAAAAATCCTTGCAGACCGGTACAGTTGTCAGCCAATTTTCTCACCCGGTCTAGGCAAAGATCCACAATCTCCCTACCAACTGCAGCATACAGAACCAATGAAGAAGTTTAAGCCATGGATAATATCTAATAAAATTACTAGTAATTTGGAGATGTAGAAAAGATTCTTGTACCTGTATAATGTCCTCTAGCAAAGTTATTAGCAGCATCTTCCTTGCCAGAAATAAGTTGCTCTGGATGAAAGAGTTGTCTATAAGTCCCAGTTCTAACTTCATCAATGACAGTGGGCTCTAGATCAACAAATATAGCTCTTGGCACATGCTTGCCGGACCCAGTCTCACTAAAGAAAGTATTAAAAGCATCATGGCAAACACCTACAGAGGTGTCACTGAAAGCAAACACAGAAGGATTTTGTTAGGTTCAAACGAAATGGAAGAAGGAGAAACCATGAAGGATATAATTAGTGATCCATTTATAAATCTGAATCTATATTTATCTCCGTTTTGACAGTTCACATCCAAAACTTATATCAAGAAAAAAAATTAGCTTCCCATAAGCATTTGTTGCTATTAAAGTCCTACCATACAATTGTTCATGATAAGCAAAGAGTAGGAAAGATATTTTAGTTAAGGCACAATCGCACAATAGCACAAATGAAATGACATAGCAAAAGATAAAATTGCAGAGCAAGAAGTTTAATCAATTTTTTCGAAGTCCGTTACTAGAAAACAATAAAGCAGTGGAAAAATCAAGAGGAAATCTATAAGTACATAACTACATAAATTTATGTGATAAGGAGTATAGAAAAAAACAGAGATGCAATGTATTAGAATTATGTGAATTCATTCTAGATTCAAGGAAATCATTGAATTTCAGTACATAAAATATGATCCTATTCTTGTAAGATGTTCAGTTAGAGCCAGCAGGCAGGCCAGGCCGGTTCCCCTAATGGTGGATTTGGAAGATCAACTGAAAATCCTGCACCAGCAGAGAAGATAGATCTGCTGACTTTGCCATCTGACCAAAGTTTTTAAGTCAACAACTCAGGATCATAATAGTAAGATTCTGACTACCATTTAAGTTTACAATATTACATAAATTTTATTCCATAGCCAAATTGGCAAGGAAATAGGAAATGGAATTCAAAAGGAAAATTACGTTAATTCAACGGAATTATTCAAATTTTATACCAATTCACTTCAATTCAAACCAAATATCCCCTTTCCACGAAACAAAACTCTCTAATGCTACCAAAATAATCACAAAAAGAAAAAAATACAGGACAAAGAAAGGAAACCCAGTTCCCAAAATCTTTACAAAACTCAAATCCAACCAAAGAAAGAGACCTCATTCAACACATGAATGAGGATGATCATGACATAATACATTCAAAACATATAATATACTTGCAGGCTCACCTAGGCATCATCCCATCAGGCTGAATTTGATGTTCAAGACAGTAAAGCTCCCAACAGGCATTTCCAACCTGAATTCCTGCTTGTCCTATGTGAACGCTAATCACCTCTCTCATCTTTTCCTTCTTTCAACAACACTTTCAAAAACCCAAATTTCAAACACACCTCTCTCTCAACCCTTTTCTCTGCAGAGTTTGAAGGAAAAGTTGAGAAAGACAAAAGAAAAATGAAGAGAACTAAGAAATGAATGACCTTTAAAGGACGGCAAAGAGCGGTTTTTGAAGTTTGTTTAATTAAAGAGATGTGAAGAGTTCATTGGGGTCCCGCCATTTGGAGCCAATGTACGGTGGGGTTCAGCCAGCGCGGCTTTCTTGTCGGTTCTCTCATATACCAACTGTTTGGCTAACACTTTCGATATTTTTCCCTCTTTCTTTTTCACTAATTACAATAAAATATCTTAATAAACAAAAAGAGAGAGAGAGAAGCATACTACTTCTTTATTTAACTTAAAAAATTTACGAAAATAAACAAGGTAAAGTAAGATAAAAGAAAGAAATTATTAAAATATTCATGAGAAAAAACTTTTTTTTTCTTTATTAAAAAAATGAAAATCAAAAGTCTATTATGTCTAAAAGAAAAAGTTTCTATTTTTTTTATAAATGATTTTATTTTTCAAATTTTAATTAAATGTTGTATAAAAGTGATTTATTTTATATCTATTAAATATTGAGATTTTTTTTAATTTTATATTTAAATTGAATCTTTTCATTTGTTATTAATTGATTTTAAATTATATATCTAACATGATATCACAATCTAAATTTTGTTAATTATTCTGATTTCTTTTAAATTTATCACATGGTTTGATTTTCTTTTCTTGTCTGTGTGATAAGAGTTGTTAAAATAAAATTTTATTTTATATTCATTAAATATTAATTTTTTATGAATTTATATTCAATTTAATATCTTATTTTTATCAATTAATTTTAAATTCAAAGCATTACACGTTATTTTTACCCTAATGGAATGTTAGGGGCGCAGCCAACCCATATTTCAAAAGCACTTTTTTGGATCTGATTTGAATCAATGATCCATGCATTGCAATTGTAACAGAGACTAGAGTGTTTGGCGAACTTTAGTCTCTAATAATTCATTTTTCACTTGGCTGCTTTCTGCCACATATGCTTGCCTGAATCTCCTAATGCGTAAAATCCTTTGGGAAGATTTTTCAAACTTTGCAAGAACACATGACTAACGTCGGCTCATGATTGGTGAATTTAATGAACTCCTTAACGATTCAGAGAAATTGGGAGGCAAACCTATAAGCCAATATCGGGCATGTTTGTTTCAAAACTTTTTAGATAATTGTGGGATGATTGATTTGGGATTTGTTGGTCATAAATTTACCTGGACCAATAAAAACTATCATGGACAAATTATCAGGGAAAGACTAGATAAGGTTATGGCAAATTGTACCTGGAAAACCCATTACCCAAATGCAATGGTTTACCATTTAACCAAAGTCCACTCAGATCAGAATCCCTTCCTTCTTGACACCAATTCCCATCTTCCTAGTTTTGGTTTCAGACATTTTAGATTTGAAATCATATGGTTTACTCACATGGGTTTTAGATCGATTGTTGCTAACTTGTGGCTCCTAGCTAGGGAAGCCATTTTCACTACCATCCCAATATTCTAGAACAATGTTTCCCAATTGAATAAGGATACATTTGGTAATTTTTTGCATAAAAAGAAGAAAATTAGAGCTAGGCTTGATGGAATACAGAGATTGCTTAACCTCTCACACAATCCTTGGTTAATGGAACTTGAAGAAACCCTTGAAGCTGAGTATCTTCAAATCCTCAAACTTGAGGAAGAGCTATGGGCTCTTAAGTTTAGAGTTGATTGGATTAGCGACAGAGACAGAAACACCAGATTCTATCGCCTTAGTACTATTTAGCATAAGAGGAGAAATAGAATTCTAGCTCTCAGAGATCAGGTAGGTAAATGGTTTAGCAATGCAATAGAGATTATGAATGCCATCATGACTAACTTTTCTTATCTCTTCACTTCTGCTAACTATTAATATGGGAATTACTCTCCTAAAAGAAGAGAGAGCCTTGCTTTTGGAACCAATTACCCGAGTGGAAGTCTTCAAAGTTGTGTTTAGCATGAAACCACTGAAAGCTCCTAAGCCAGATGGATTACATCCCAATTTTTTAAAAAAATGTTGGGATATTGTGGGAAAATCTATAGTTTATTTCATGAACCAAGGTTTCAAATCCTGTACCATACTGGAAGTGATCAATTAATGTCTCATTTGTTCATACCTAAAGTTGAGAATCCTGAAATAATAATTCAATATCGACCTATAAGGCTGTGTAATACCATCTATAAGATCATCACCAAGGTAAGATCAAACCCTTTCTCTCATGCATCATTCATCCACTTCAAGCTAGCTTCATTGCTGAGAGAACAGCCCAAGACAATGTGATTATTTTACAAGAAGTTTATCACTCCTTCCAAAAGAAGGGAAAAACTGGACAATTCATAGCCAAGAGTGACCTTAAAAAAGCTTACGACAAATTAGAATGGAGTTTTATCATAGAGGTGCTTATGTTTTTTCAGTTTCCCTTAAGTTGGATCAAGCTTATCATGTCTTGTATCTCATCTTCATCTATGACTGTTCTTGTTAATGGTGAGAAAAGCTATAAGATTTATCCTTCGAGGGGAATTAGATAGGGTGATCCCTTGTCACCTTATATCTCTATTCTTTATATGGAATTCTTGTCAATCAAAATCAATAAAGCTTGTGAGAATAAAAATTGGGCGCAAATTCAGATCACTAGGGGAAGGCCTAAACTCTCACATCTTTTCTTTGTTGTTGATATCATCCTTATGGGAAAGGCTAATTCCAATACTTGTAGATGCATGTTAAAAGTGTTGAGTAATTTTTGCACAGCTTTAGGACAAACTGTCAATGCTAGCAAATCCTTCCTTAGCTTTTCCCACAATGTCAATATTGATATGAGAGACTCCATTAGTGGAATTATGGGAATGCCATGGATTAAAGAGTTTGTTAAGTATCTTGGGTTTCCTATTGTTAAAGGAAGGAAAGAAAGCGATTCATCATCGAGAAAGTTGAACAGAAACTTGCAGGATGGAAGGCTAATTTCCTTTCCTTAGTAGGTAGGACTACCCTTATTAAGTCTATTCTTAAATCCATTCATGTGTACTACATACAAGGAGCTTTTCTTCCAAGAAGAATGTGCGAAGAGATCAACAAAATTAGCAGGAACTTTCTCTGGGGAACCACTAAGAACAAAAAGAAAATGCATATGGTTAATTGGGGACAATCACACTCCCTAAAAATGATGGAGGATTAGGGATCAAGGATATGTATCATCTTAATGATGCTAGCATGGCTAAACTTGGTTTGCGTTTTATCAAGGAGCAAGATACTATGTGGGTCAAAATTCTTAATTCAAAGTATCTAAGAAATGGAGAGCCATCTATAAAGAACTGTTCTTTACTGTGGTCTAGTATGCACAAAGGTGGTTACATTCTGGAACAAGGTATTAAATGGATTATTAAGTTTGGATCCCAATTTCATTCTAGAAGGATGATTGGTTAGGAATAGGACCTCTATGGCACATCTTTGCTTGTCCTTGGACCGATGCGGATCATAATCTTACTGTTAAAGAATTCCTTGATGATCAGGGCTATTGGAAATTTGATTTTCTTGCAACTCCTATTCCGGACTTTTTAAAAGATAAAATCAAGGCTATACCCATCCAAACTAACAGTCCAAGAATTGATTGCTTGGCTTGAAAATTTTCAACCTCAGGACAGTTCTCAATTGGGTCAGCTTGTAGACTCTTTAAGAAGCCTCCCATTTCTATTGATCCTTCTTGGAAAATCATTTGGAAAACCCCTGTTCTCCCCGTTTTCAACATTTTCTCTAGCAATGTAACCATCAAAAGGTGGCTACACGTCAAACTCTTGCTAACAGAGGATTCCTAATGTCTCCTACTTGTCCTAAATGCAACAGCGATGATGAATCCTTATCTCACTATTCAAGAGATTGCAGGATTATTAAAGATTACTAGGAATTGCTTTGCATCCCCAGAGAGATTATTCATACTTTTGGTGATGATTTTGATGCTTAGCTACTTGCTAATATTAGCTCTAAGGTGAATTCTCAATTCCAAGAGATCCCCTGGAAGATGGTTTTTGCCTTCACACTTTGGTTCATTTGGAAGGATAGAAACAAACTTCTTTTTGAAGCTAAACTTTATTCCAAAGAGTCATAGTTTAACAAATTGCAGAGAACCATCAAGGAATATGGAGCTGTGATGGGCTTTAATATTATCAAGAAAAATCAAAGCGTTATTGAAGTTGGGTGGAAACCTCTCCTTAATAGTTTCCTTAAGTTGGACACAGATGGTTCAACTTTAGGAAACCTAGGCAAAGTAGGGGCTAGAGGAATCATCCGTAACTCTAACAGTATTTGGGTTTGTGGCTTTGCTCATAAGTTGGAGGTGACTACTAGTACTTGTGTCAAGCTTTGGGGACTTAGGGTCTTCACTTGGTGCTTAAGAGCGGATATAGGAAGCTCATTGTGGAGATGGATTCACAGACAGCTTTGAGGTATGTTCTGAATGATGTTAACCCTTCTCATATTCATAGAGCTATTGTTTATAATTTAGATTTCTCATACGACAACTGGAGGAGGTGAGGCTGGAACATATCTTCAGGGAAGCTAATTGTTGCGTTGACTAATTGGCTAAAATGGGAGGAAGACGTGAAATAGACTCAGTTTTCTTTGTTACTTCCCTAAAGAGTTTAAATTTTTTGTTACTTTTTGATAGACTTAGGTTTATGACACCTAGAACTTTGGCATGTAAACCGCCTATGGGATAATTTTTCTTTAATGCACCTTAGTTACCAAAAAAAACTTTAGTGGGAAGAGAGTATTAAATTTCACTTTGAAAACCCATGCAATTTGATGTTACATCTTACTTGCCTTGGCTAACTAGGCTTTTGGCTCATATAGCTTCTTTTCATAGGGAGTTTTGCAGGCCTTAAAAGGATTAAATCTTCCAATAGTAGGTTGACATTAATGGACATAATTAGTGTTAGGAAAAATATCCCTCAAACCAAACACTCACAAAAACGGAAGAAAGCAAAAAAGAAAAAAACAAATACAATAATTTTTAATGTGGTTTGACTTAACCAAATTGGCCTATAACCGCTCAATCAATTTAATAACCAATCAAATAATTACACCTATACAATTTTTGGAAGAGAAAAATTGCCAACTCCTTACAAACCCAAAGCCCAACTAACCAAAGAACCCAACAACACCATTTATAATAGCCCAAATCCTAACTATTCTATTGGTGTTTACAACTCTTTGAGATATTTTACAAACCAAGCCTAGCACATTATTTATAAGAGAAGAGCCCTTATAACTTTTCTTATACTTTTGATGTGGGATTCAAGGCAAACCCAACAAATTCTTCCTTGACTTGAATCCCCAAACTCCTTAAACTGCTCAATAACATGTGAAAAACTAACATGCCTCTGAACCTTCTTACTCTTAGAAACAATTCTATCCTTCGCATCATCAAGCAAATATAATTGTTTTTCATTCCTCTTTTCTTGCAAAACTAAATCACCATTCTTGTATACTTTGGAACAATCATCATTACCAACATATGTGTACCCTCGTGAAGCTAACTGACCCAAAGAAATCAAATTGTAGCTAAAACTATGCATATACCTCACATTACGAAAAGTCCTGACACCAATATCATGAAGCTTTGAGTTGAACACTCCCAATACCTTCAATCTTCACTCTATTACCATTCCCAACCACAATATTGCCTAAACTTTCAACCTCTTTCAATTCATCAAATCGATCTTTATCATTGCAAATATGCATCGACGTAGCTGAATTCAAAACCCAACCTTTCTCATAAGTATAAGACCCATCTAAATAAGTTGCCAATACCTCATCATCTTTATCAGTCAGAGTAACACATGTCTCATTCTTCTTTCTATCATCACTCTTTTGTTGAGCCTTCTTGAGTGCAGCCATATCCTCCTTTAATGTCTTGTAGCATGTTTGAATACGACCTTTCTCTCCACAACAAGAACATTCCATCTCACTATAATCTCTGAATCTTGATCTTAATCTCCCTCTTTTTATCCACCATGTCTCTTATTAGTCCTCCCTCGAGTAGAACCTTCTACAGCAGCTAGTACACCTCCCACAGATAAAGAATCTTCTTTGCCCATAAATCTTTCATTCTCACGCAACACAGTAATCACATCATCCAACGTCAAAATAGTTTTACCTACCAATAAAGTCTAAACTAAAGGTCTATATGACTTAGGCAAAGATGATAACAGCAGCAATGCCTTCTCTTCTTCTTTCAACTCTTTAAAATTAATAGCTAATAAATGTGAAACTAGTCTATTAAAATTCATTTAAGTGATCATAGAGACTCGTACCTTCATCCATCTTTAGAGAATATAAATTCATCTTCAAACATAATCTATTTGTTAGAGATTTTGATGCATAGATATCTTCCAACTTCTTTCACAATTTGGTTGGTGTCATCTTAGTCAATACAATATACTTAATCTTTGGTGCAAGTGCCAATCTAATTGTGCTCACAGCCCTTTTCTGAATTCTAACCCAATTCTTATCAAACATTCCATCTGGCTTATTTTCTTTTAATGCCAAATCTAGACCTTGTTGCACTAGAAGATCCTGAATCGTATTTTACTATAACATAAAATTACTTTTACCATCAAATAAAGGAATTTCAAACTTAGGCATACCTCCAAACATAACTTCAGCATTATCTTTCCTCCTTTCGTAAGGTCATGAACCTTCAGCTCTGATACCACTTGTTGAAAAAAATATCCTTCAAACTAGACACCCACAAAAACGGAAGAAAGCAAAAAAGAAAAAAACAGACACAATAATTTTTAATGTAATTTGGTCTAACCAAATTGGCCTATAACCAACCAATTAATTAATAACTAATCAAATATTACACCTATACAATTTATAAAAGGGAAAAATTACAAACTCCTTACAAACTCAAAGCCCAACTACCCAAAGAATCCAACTATACCCTTTATAATAGCCCAAACCCTAAATATTCTATTGATGTTTACAACTCTTTGGGATATTTTATAAACCAAGACTAGTACATTATTTATAAGGGAAGAGCCCTTATAAGTTATAACTTCTCTTATACTTTCAATATGAGATTCAAGGCAAACTCCAACAATTAGTAATTTTTATACTTTAAATTCGTAACTATAATGATATTATGTCAAGATTTTATGGCAATTTTTATAAATTTGATTTTATGGGGTATGCAAATTAGATTAATTAACTTTAATAAATAGTTTGTAGATCAATAAATAGAAACAACAGTCAATGTAGGTTCAAGTGACAACAGAATTTGTTTCTCTCTTTATTGCTTTCAATTTCATTTTGTAAAGAGGTTGTAGAAAATTTTTTTTCATGAATTTATTAAATTCGACTTAAATAAATTTGTCTAAACTGGTCCAATATATATTGGATAAAATCTAATTGTTTTATTCAACCAAAAAAATAATAATTTTAAAAATATTGGTTGAATAAAGAACAAAAACATTTAAGGTGACCAAAATTACTAGAAACACTGACACTAAATATAAGAGGGCCTATTGCAATAATGATTTTCAAATAATTAATCCACAAATTTTGTGTGCGGATAATAATAATTGAGGGTGGTGGAACATATGTAGTATTAATTTAAAGCTTATCTTTACAGTAGTGGTTAGATTATAACTAGCAATTTAATTAATTAATTTATTATTATTTTTTAATTTTTAATACAAAAGAGATCGTAATCTAAAATAAAAAAAAAGAATGTGTTGAAATATGAATCTATACTTATTAAAAACTACATATTAAAATAATTGCATGAATTAATTAGATTAAATCTCGAATTCTTGACAATTTTTTTTAAAAAAATGTTTGTGTGCTGTTTTATTTCTGTTGTATGCCATCATATTTGAATTGAGAGTTATTCAACTAATATATTTCATATATAATGCCTGCAATTTTTATATTGTTGAGATTTTTCATTAAAACTTGTTTTTTTATCTAACATATAGCAACCATTTTTAAATTATAACTACATTTTGATAATCAGAATTTTAGCACAAGAACTAAATTTTGAGATTTGCTTAATGAATATGCTAAGCATCGATTCAACTTGGACTCTTACACAATCTATAAGTTGGATTCAATAATTATACAAAATGTTTAAATTTATTCGTGAATCAAATTATCTGTCAACTTCAATAGAAATCGATCTTTTGATATGATTTTTAAACATAATTGATCCAACTCGATCTTGATCTTCATCTTATTCCATATGATCCATACACAACTCTCTTCTAACTCTTGTTGGACTCTAGAAACTTTGATATTGTTTTGATTTGATTAAACTTTATTGTTTCACACGTTGGCATCACCAAGTGTTTGGTAAGTAGATAGGCTGTATTTGTGGCTACCTTGCACCAAACCTTGTCATGTAGCCTTCGAGACAGATTAGGGTTGAGTTGGAAAAGTACTTATCAAAGAGAGTTGGGTTTTTGAAGAAGTCATTATAGGCCGAAAGCTGGAGTTCTCTTTAGTGAGGAGGATGATTTGGATGTATGAGCATCATGGCTTTCACATCTTCTCTTTCTAACCCGTGAATTGATTTCACAACTTTTTTCGTTCTCGTTTGATGACTTCCACTTCCGGCATTTACCAAAAAAAAAAAGAAGATAGGTTTGGCATAAGTATTCAAATTCTGTTTTTATTGTCTGTTCACCTATAAAATAAATAGAAATGATATATAATGCCTTGACATATTGACAATTAAAGTTTATAAATTCTGATTTTATTTATTTTAAAATTTAAATCTGAGTTTTTTAAAATAATTTTTTTATAGTTCTGTTTCTAATAGAAAAATTTTAATCGTCGGGGTGATTTTTTGGAGACTTCAATTGATAGAAAAAATGAGAATGGACGATTAAAAATTGTTATTAGATATATATATTTGATGTTATTACAAGTATCATCATTCGTTTTATGGTCAGAAATTATTTCTATTTTGGCCGAAAATGATAAACGTAAAAAAATCTTTCTAATAATGATGACTTTAAAATTGAATAATTTTCTAATTAGATATTTATTCCTCTCGGAATGGATAACAGTAAGTGTTAATTTTCCTAACCTGTAAGAGATTTTTAAAGATAGTTCAGTACATTTTTTTGATTTTATTCAAATCAATTTATTAATGCCACATTTAACTATTTTTATAATCTTTAAACACGTTCAAATTCAAAACAATAAAAAGAAAAACTCCTAAAAAAATTAATTGATTTTACCAATTTAATTAGAACAAAATATTAATTAAAGTTTATCGTCATAAAACGATTGATATTATTATTTTTTAATTTATTCTAAAATTTCTTAATTTTTAATCTATTTAATTATCTTAAAAAGATATTATGCGTTTAATTTTTTTTGAACTCATAATTTTTAAAAATTTATCAAATATACATATCATTTATATCAATGTCAGGCTAGGAAATGTTCAGTATTATAGAGTTACGATTCCGTGGCAATGGAGAAAAATAGAAGTCTTTAGGGCTAGTTTCGATGGACGCGATTAATTTTAGTGAGATTAAAAAAAATAACCATAAATATAAATTTTTTAATAAAATAATAAAAATTTAAAATCAAAAGATATAAAAATAATGTTATGTTATGAATAGTCATAAATATGGATGTCCATTCATCCCTCATACTCTTCATAACTTCCTTTTAATTAAGTTTGTAACTATCCCTTCATTAAGTTTATAACTTTCCCTTAATTAAGTTTGTAACTATTCATCTTTCATCTTTATTCATGTATTTGTGAAACCTATAAATAGAGGCTCACCATCCATGTATTGAACACACTTGAAGAATAAGAGAAAATCTCTCTTCTTGCTCTCTCTCCTTGTGTTCTTTTTATAATTTTATAATACTTTGTGTTCTTTCTATAATTTCATAACACGTTATCAGCACGAGACTCTAAAAACCCGTGAGAGATTTGGAGAATAGGCCTCTACCGAGGATCTTCATCAACCAGACTTGAGATCCTGTCTCCTTTGTGCTAAAGGACACAGAGGTACGAGCCTATAGAACAAATCCTGTTCAAATAAGGTCATTAATCAACCACAATTATCTTTTTTTTTACGGTAATGAAACTATTTTTATCTAGCTCCTCCGTAATTATCTATGCTTGTGCACGTTTTATTTGGTTACTCAAATCTGAGATTACAAGATTTAAAATCTGTAAGTGAATATAATTCAGCTATGTTTAGAATCAGTTCTCAATTAAAGTCATGTGGAGAAAAGATCACTGATGAGGATATGTTAAAAAAAAAAACATTCTCCACCTTTCATGCATCTAATATGCTCCTGCAGTAGCAATATCGTGAAAAAGGTTTTAAGAAGTACTATGAACTGATTTCATGCCTCCTTGTGGTTGAGCAAAATAATGAGCTATTGATGAAAATCATGAGGCCCGTCCAACTAGATTTGCTCCATTCCCTGCAGTGAATGCAGCAACATATAATGAAAAAAAAACAGAGGTCATGCTAGTAATCGTGGCCGTGGTCATGGACGTGAACATAGTAATTATCGAGGTGGTCATTTCAAAAGCACATATACCACCAGAAGTGGGAACATAGTGATAGATGAGACAAATTTTGTTTGTGAAAATGATGATTTTGATTATGGTTATGTTGATGCCACTCATTTAGATGATATTGGACTTTATTTTACACATGCTTCTTATTAAAGGATTCTAATTATTAAGTATTTGTCATGTTTAGATGCTTCATTATGTTTTCGTTATTTATGAGTGTAACTGCCAATAATTACATAACCGTCGTAACTGCTACTCACTTAATTATATATTTAATTATGTAACTGCCCATTTAATGAGTGTAACCGCCCACTTAAACACCTATATAAAGGTGTAGGTGTAGAGACATAGGAAGCAGGTACGAGCACACTTTTACTCTCTTCCAATTTTGATATTCTTTCTTGAATACTCTACATATTTCTTATTTTCAATGAAGAACATAGATACTCTCCTGGTTCGATTTGCAATGAGTAATGGAGATATATGTCTCACAGACAGTGCCATTACACATACTATATTAAAGAATAAGAAATATTTTTCTTATTTGATAATGCAAGATGCCAATATTAGTACTATATCGGGTAGTGCAGAAATGATAGAAGGCTCCGGAAGAGCTAACATATTCTTGCCTGGAGGAACAAAATTTGAATCATTATACTCTCCCAAGTCTCAAAGAAATTTATTGAGTTTTAAGGATATCCGCCGAAATAGATATCATACCGAGACAACAAGTGAAGGAGACATTGAGTACCTTCGCATTACGAGTATAATCTTGGGTAATAAAATTGTATTAGAAAAATTACCAGCCCTTTCCTCCGATTTGTACTACACAAGAATTAAAACAATTGAAACAAATGTGGTCATTAACCAAAAGCTTACAGATCACAATAACTTTGTTGTTTGGCATGACCGGTTAGGCCATCCCGAATCGATAATGATGCGAAGAATAGTTGAGAATTCATGTGGACATCCATTGAAGAGCCAGCAGATTCTTCAATCGAAAGATTTCCCATGTGCTGCTTGTTCTCAAGGCAAGTTAATTGTTCGACTATCACCAACTAAGATAGGGATTGAATCCCTTATTTTTGTGAAACGAATACAAGGTGATATATGTGGACCAATACATCTACCATGTGGACCTTTTAGATATTTTATGGTTTTAATTGATGCATCAACTAGGTGGTTACATGTATCTTTATTATCAACTCGCAACCTGGCGTTTGCGAGGTTACTTGCTCAATTAATTAGATTACAAGCACATTTTCCAAATTATCCCATCAAGACAATTTGTCTTGACAATGCTGGTGAATTTACTTCCCAAACTTTCAATGATTATTGTATGTCTATTGGGATAAGTATTGAACATCCTGTTGCACATGTTCATACACAAAATGGCCTTGCAGAATCATTTATTAAGCGTCTTCAATTGATTGCAAGACCATTACTAATGGAATCAAAACTCTCAATTTCTACTTGGGGTCATTCTATTTTACATGTGGCAGCACTAATTCGCATCAGGCCAACAAGTTATCATAAGTCCTCCTCTTTACAATTGATTTTTGGTCAGGAACCAAATATTTCCCATCTAAGAATTTTCGGATGTGCTGTATATGTTGCAATTCCTCCACCACAACGTACTAAGATGGGTCCTCAAAGGAGGTTGGGAATATATGTTGGATATGAATCCCTATCTATAATTAAATATTTAGAACCATCAACAGGGGATTTATTTACAGTTAAATTTGCTAATTGTCATTTTGATGAATCAGTCTTCCCAACCTTAGGAGGAGAAAATAGGCAGCTGGAAAAAGAGATAAGTTGGAATGAATTATCATTGTCTCATCTTGATCCTCGTACAAAACAATGCGAACTAGAAGTTCAAAAGATAATTCATTTGCAAAGTTTAGCAAATCAATTGTCAGACGCATTTACTGACCCAAAGAGAGTGACAAAGTCACATATACCAGCTATTAATGCTCCAATTAAAATTAATGTCCCAGAAGGACAACCTTTTGTTGCCAATGAATCTAAAGCACGCTTGAAGCGTGGTAGACCAGTCGGTTCCAAAGATAAGAATCCTCGAAAAAGAAAGGGAGCAAAGATTCAAGATGGCCAGGTCGAGGAAATTGTAACTCCAGAAGAGTTTACAGAAGAGCCCTTAGACATGACTAACATTACAATTCCAAAAGAAAGTCAGGTACCTGAAATTACTGAAAATGAAGAGATCTCGATAAATTATGTCATGTCAAGAAAAATATGGAACCGAAACAAAATCGACGTCGATGATGTTTTTGTATACAATGTAGTGCAAATGTTATGGATGATGACGAGGATCTTGAACCAAAGTCTATTGAGGAATGTAAGCATAGACATGATTGGCCAAAATGGAAAGACGCAATTGAGGCAAAATTGAAATCTCTTGAAAAGAGAAATTTTTTTGGACCAGTAGTCCGTACACCTAATGGTGTAAAACCAGTGGGTTACAAATGGGTCTTTGTGCGAAAACGAAATGAAAAAGGTGAAATTGTGAGACATAAAGCACGTCTAGTTGCTCAAGGTTTTTCGCAAAGACCTGGTATTGATTATGAAGAGACATACTTCCCTGTGGTGGATGTGACTACTTTTCGATTTCTAATTAGTCTGGCAATAAAAGAGGGACTCGATTTGCGTCTAATGGATGTCGTTACAGCCTATTTGTATGGCCCGCTTGATAATGACATTTATATGAAACTTCCAGAAGGATTTAAACTGCCAGAAGAATGCTATTTTAGTTCTCGAGAACATTACTCAATCAAATTAAATAGATCTCTATATGGATTAAAACAATCTGGTCGCATGTGGTATAGCCGTCTCAGTGAATATTTGTTAAATGAGGGATATAAGAATGATCCCGTTTGCCCATGCATTTTTATAAAGAGATCTAGATTTGAGTTTGTTATCGTTGCGGTATATGTTGATGATCTGAATATCATTGGAACTCCTGAAGAGATTTCAAAGGCAGTAGAGTACTTGAAGAGAGAATTTGAGATGAAAGATCTTGGAAAGACAAAATTTTGTCTTGGGTTACATATAGAACATTTAAAGGACGGGATTCTTGTGCATCAAACAACTTATATAGAAAAGGTGCTAAAACGATTTTATATGGACAAAGCACATCCGTTGAGCACCCCAATGGTTGTAAGGTCACTTGATGTAAGTAAAGACCCGTTTCGACCTAGGGAAAATGATGAGGGGATTCTTGGTCCTGAAGTACCATACTTGAGTGCAATTGGAGCACTAATGTATCTCGTTAGTCATACACGACCTGATATATCATTCTCTATTAACTTATTAGCGATATATAGCTCTTGTCCAACCCGAAGGCTTTGGAATGGGATTAAACATGTACTTCGTTACCTACAAGGTACAAAGGATATGGGTTTGTATTTTCTAACCTACCCAAAACAGATTTGATTGGTTTTGCAGATGCAGGGTATCTATTTGATCCTCATAATACTCGATCACAAAATGGATATGTATTCACATGTGGTGGCACCACCATTTCATGGCGTTCCATGAAACAAACTATAGTAGCCACATCTTCTAATCATGCTGAAATTTTGGCAATACATGAGGCTAGTCGTGAATGTGTATGGTTAAGGTCTGTAATTCAGCACATAGGAGGAGCTTGTGGTTTGTCTTCAAGAAAAGAGGCACCAACAATCTTATATGAGGATAATGCAGCATGCATCGCCCAACTGAAGGAAGGATATATTAAAGGTGATAGAACAAAACACATTTTACTGAAGTTCTTTTTCACTCATGACTTTCAGAAGAATGGTGATATAAATGTTCAACAAATCCGTTCAAGTGAAAATTTGGCAGATTTATTAACAAAGGCGCTTCCTACCACTACATTTGAGAAGTTAGTCCACAATGTTGGATTGCGTCGACTCAGAGATCTCAAATGATATAATCATGAGGGGGAGTAAATACACGCTGTACTCTTTTTTCCTTAACCATAGTTTTGTCCCATTGGGTTTTCCTGGTAAGGTTTTTAATAAGGCAGCATCTCATGTGTATTTTGAAGAATAATGTACTCTTTTTCCTTCACTAGGTTTTTGTCCCACAGGGTTTTTCCTAGTAAGGTTTTAATGAGGCATATTCTTTAGTAATGGACATCTAAGGGGGAGTGTTATGAATAATCATAAATATGGATGTCCATTCATCCCTCATACTCTTCATAATTTCCCCTTAATTAAGTTTGTAACTATCCTTTCATTAAGTTTATAACTTTCCCTTAATTAAGTTTGTAACTATTCATCTTCCATCTTTATTCATGTATTTGTGAAACCTATAAATAGAGGCTCACCATCCATGTATTGAACACACTTGAAGAATAAGAGAAAATCTCTCTTCTTGCTCTCTCTCCTTGTGTTCTTTCCATAATTTTATAATACTTTGTGTTCTTTCTATAATTTCATAACATGTTATTATTTTTTCTGTCTTCTATTGATTTTTTTTATCTTGCAGTGAAAGATGGGGCGGTGGAATCCAAATCCACCCGAAATAAAAGAAAGAAAACTGGTGGCGCCTCCTGATTCTTCATATAAAACAAACAGAAAATTTTCTTTATAAAATATAAGAAGAGCCCAGAACAACAATATTATTTTTTTCCACAATAAAAAAACAATTTTATTTTTTAATCTTTTATAAAGCATTGTGAATATATTACCAAGTATTTGTAAAAAGAAAAACCCAGAATAACAATGTTTTTTGGTCGTTGAAATTTCAAGCTAAATAAATTACTGTTAACCAAAGATACTTAAAATTAAGAAAAAAAAAAACTGAGAGAACAGGGAAGCTATTGTAGAAGATAAAGAATGGAAAGTGGTTCCAAAGGAACACTCAAAGCTGTGGCTCTCATCGTTGGGGACAACAACGTCGGAGGCTCTCTTCACTTCACTCAAATCCCAAACGGTTTTCTCTCTTCCTCTCTCTGTTTCGATTTTCTTCTGGGAACTGATGTTTTAATGCTTTTGCTTTTTTTTTTTTGTATTGGTCATGTTTTATATGTATTTGGGATATGAATTTATATCTTGTGAATATAGGGATAACCCATGTCCAAGGAAAGATAACAGGCCTGTCTCCAGGTCTTCATGGCTTCCATATCCATGCCCTTGGTGATACCACCAATGGCTGCAATTCCACTGGTACCTCCCTTTCTTTTGAACTTTATTATCCAATCCAGTTCTTTTTGGTTCGCGGCTTTTTTTTTTTTTTTTCATTTTTTACATGAAGTTTAAGTTTTTAATATTTATGCAAATTGTGTGTTTAAATTTGATTGATGTCATATAGTTGATTAGTTCCAAAGTGGGTTTTTTCTTAACATTTGTGCAAATTTGTTAATTTAGGTTAATGTCATTTATCTATGAAGTGGTTTCTTTTCTTTTCTGGTATGAAGTATGAAGTTTTAATATTTATCGAAATTTGGGTTAAATTTAGCTTGATTCATTTATTTCTCAAGTATGTTTTTTTCCTTATATTACCTATGGTGCTTTTTGTTGCTTATAATCTTTTGATGCTGTAGGGCCTCATTTTAATCCATTAAAGAAGGATCATGGAGCTCCAAGTGATGGAGAGCGCCATGCTGGTGATTTGGGTAACATTATTGCAGGCCCTGATGGTATGTGAAGTTTCTGTCATTTATATGATTATGAGATGAGATAGATTGTTATATGTGAATAACTTGTGGTTTTATTATAATAACTCAATGCCTTCATTGCAGGGGTTGCTGAGGTTTCGATTAAAGATTGGCAGGTAAGGGAGGCTAAATGCTACGGCCTTGTAGTGTTTTTTCATATCTTAGGAACTAAATGTTTCATTTTTTTGTTTATTTGGTGATATGTAACGATGAAATGATTTTGTTTCCTTGGACTTGTAGCTACTTATCAAGTTCTTGTAGGCTGTTTTGTCTTCTATCATATGATGTATTATGCTTAGCCATAATAATTTTTCTTCTCATTGTTTCAATTTGTAGATTCCACTTAGCGGGCAGCATTCCATTTTAGGCAGGGCTGTTGTTGTGCATGCTGATCCTGATGATCTTGGCAGAGGTGAAATATTTAGTTTTTACAAATTACAAGAGTTTGTGTGTACCATGAATCTGCTTTGTTTATTGCTAAAAAGAAGGATATATTTCTCTGTTAACTTGTAGATAATTTATTCTATGCATAGGCCACTAGACATTGAGTAATCAGGTAATGCAACTTGGCAATCTTCTGCAGTCGGGTTAGGTCAATCTAAGTCAGGATTTAATACCAAATTTGTATAACATTTGAGAGCAAGTTTCTTGTTATTACTAGGTACTAGGAATTAAAAATTGAAAAAAGAAAATAGAATGATGTGTTATGAGAAAAAACAAGATAAAATTTTGCCTTTGGTAATATTTGTGCTCTGCATCAAGAACTGACCTGTTATATTAAGGCCTCGATCTCTGACTAGAATATGGAATGAATCTCAAAACATTTTACAGGTCATGAAGGTATATGTCTAAAATGTATTTTAAAATTCTGGACGTTCTTTTCAGTAAGGTGGAGCTAGAATATTATGAAGACAAGAAGCTGTTAGCATTGATGCGATGCTACCATATACATTTTACAGAATCTGGTTTGAAACAGGGATATGATATGTTCACAAAATAGGTGCCTTACTTTCTATGGAAAGCAGTTGGCAGTTGGAAGTCATTAGATACTAGTCAGACAAGTTTTATGTTTGAGAGTCATCAAAACGATTTCAGGAGCTAAAAAGTTCACTGAGTACTTCTTAATGGGAAAACAAGGTGCTAATGCTAAACCTTAAACGTTGTAACAGTGTATCCAAGTCAATTTATGACTAGAAGAGTTATTGATGTCTTTGAATGCTGTACAGATTTTTCCTTCAATGTAGATGTGTGTAATAATGGCTTGATGTGATTAAGCCACTTCTTTATGGTCATTTGGTTGTAGTTGCTTTGACCTTATCATGTCTGATATTCTTTTTCTATTAACATGTTCCCTCCTTCCCCCCAATTCACCAACAAACCAAATCAAAATTAAAAAAATAAAAATGGGATTGGAGACTCAACCTCTGATGATGTCCTGAAATGTATTAGGACTCTGCTTCTATTCCTGTAGGCTACACCACCATATCCAACTGTTCCTACTCTTTCTTGTCTGCCATAATCATTTGTCGTTCATTTGTTATTTCTTGGTATGATTTTGTGATTTTGTCAATCATATTCTGCTCATGACTTCAATTTACTTTCCCATAAAAATCACTTTTTCCTTTTACGATTATATTTTTTCTAATTAGAATAACCATATGCAGGTGGACATGAACTTAGCAAGACAACCGGTAATGCAGGTGCAAGAGTTGGATGTGGTAAATATTTAGTTTATTGATATGTTTTTTTGCCAACAGTTTGTTGGTAGTTTAGTATTGCCGAAATGTGTTCATCTTGTAATGGTGAAAACGAGTTGTTGTGGTGTATAATGATTCACAAGCTTGTCATCATTGCTTCTTCTTCGTTTGTCTTTATACATGCTGCATGCAAGTGTAACTCACTGACATTTGATTCATTGACTTTGAGCAGGTATCATTGGCCTTCAATCATCTGTTTAGAAGCAGTTTGGCTGCACTTAAAAGATATTTGGCCGGAAACTACAGATTGTAATCTTCTGGTTGAAGTTACGTATCTTACTGTAATCCAGCTGTAAACAAATTTTGGGATGGAGATCAAAAGCCTATCTGAAATGTATACAATCAGTATGAAAGGTTCTTCAGTTAAATCCTACAAAAACTGTTTTTATCTTGTTTTTGAACCATTTTTGTTTTTTCAAGTTAAATATTCGTTCTAGATAAAAGTTTAGAACCACTCTTGACTTTCCGACTCGATTTGATTTGGCCGTCTTGAATTTTATTTGATAAATGTTTTTCTTTTAAGAAGATACAACTTGCTTGGCATAAATTTAGTACATAGCTATTGTGCAAGCTAAGAGAGCAAAACACAGAGACTGGTATGTTACTGAGGGAGGCATTTTACCGCTGTCTTTCCGAAAGAACAGCCCTTGGTATAGAGGCAGGTTTAAGGAAGCCACGAGGCAGCAGAGAAGTATCTGCAAACCATATTGATCGAAAACCTTCATATGAACATCCAAAGCAACCCTTTTTGCTCCCCCGATGAAGCAGAACAGATTGAATAGGCCAAGTGTTGTTAAAATTGTGAACATTGGTGAAGTAGTCCCAAACTCCATGACCTCTTGCTCGTATCTGTGATATACATGCTCATCAACCACCTTTCCAGTGATGACAAAGGCTGACCTCGAAGACCCGCATAACCTCAGGATATTGTCTATAGATGCGAAGAAGTGGGAAGTTGTTTCTTTGAACATCCACATTCTCTGTTCGTTCAACCAACCTCGGACAGTGCCTCCACACCTTACAAATTCCACAAGGCTGTATGCACAGTTGACAAAGAAGACATACGCAAATGATAGAACCCAATAGCTTGATATCTAGTAGTGATTCAGAAAAGATTTAGTTGTTAGTAGCTCACTTGTGCTATGAGAGTCTGCATGGAAACCACTCGTGGAAAAAGTATCATACCTTCGGAAACAAAGGGATGCCTTTAAGCAGGCAGAAGGAAGGTATTATAACATAGCACAGCGTAGCAAAGCAGTTTGGAGACCACAGGAAGTAAATGCAATATGTAAACTGAAGTTTCAGCGGTATCTTTCCGCGTCCATACACGAAAGGGCAATGTTTTGATAGAAAGATTTGAAAGTCACCTTCAGACCATCTCTTAAGTTGTATCAGAGATTGTAATAGTGTTGTTGGAGCAACTCCTAAGAAGGCTTTCCTTTCAGGGTTGTAGTAGACCGATCTCCAACCTCTGCTTTGTATGCATAATCCTGTGAGCATATCCTCCACTGGACAGCCATATTTCAATCCCACCTGCAATAAGCCTATGGGGTATGAAATCGACATTTTTTTTATGGAAATGATTCATACAAAGCTATAATTTGGATAAAGATTCTTAAATATATGTTTTTCCTTCTACATGATCTTAGGGGTTTAATTGGATTGAGTCAAAATGATCGAGTATTAAGTTCGAGTTCGGCTCAATTTAAAATCTTGAGGCTCAAAGCTCAATTCGAGCTCAATCGAATTTGATTTTGGAAGTTTGAATTAGACTCAATAGAATACTCTAATTGTTCTAGCACGATTGGATATGCTCAAATCAACTCGAATTCAATTTGTTAATTTTCAACTATATAAAATAAGAGTAAAAAAGTAAATTAATAATAAAATATTAAAACTATATTAAAAAAGCTCGAGTAGGCTTGTGAGCTACTCAATCCGGATATTAAGATACTCAAACGACACTCGACTCATTAGTTGAATAGCTCAAACTTAAGTTTGGTTTGAAAATAAACAAATCAAACTCGAATAATTATTAAGTCGAGCTTAAATAGCTCACAAGTAGTTTGATTTATTTATATCTCTAGGTGATCTGATCCAAATTCGGTCTGATCCAATTTAACTTAAAATGCTTTCTAACCATCTCATCGTTTGAAATAAGCTCTTTCGCTTTGTTTGGTAAGAAAGATGAAAAGGCTAAAGATTGAAAATTTGCTAATCTAATGATTAGGTTTCGTAACCACTTTCATATTTTCTAATTTAATTATTGGATTAACAAAATTTTTTTTCATCCCTTTTTGTCCTACCAAGCAAGGCTGTAAATTTTTTTTTATAAAAAGGCCGTAATTTGAGGATAAAGCTATAAAGGAAAGAGTTGCAGTTATTAGATTTAAATCTCAAATCTACTGAATGTCACTTTTTATGAGTGATTACATGAACCATTTGAAATAAGCTCTAAATTCAAGTAGACTCTTATTGATTTATTTCAATAGGTAGAGAGAAAAAAGAGAAAGAGAGGACCTCCTTTCCCCATTGTGTATTCTCCTCATAGGTGCACCCTGCGAGAGCTTTGCAATTTTCTTCCAGAACGTTTGCACTTTCTTTAATCTTTCTATCATTTTTCATTGCCCTCCATTGATCAACCTTAAATTCCTTGCTATACTTCATCCCGCAAAGAGTTTCCCTTCTATGAATGCATCCGGTTCCAATATAGCAAGGCCCTCCATTCCCATCAAATCCTGCAAGTTCCACCTAGATAAATCAAAATATCAACCTTCCCACTGTTAGCCATCTTTTTGTGGATTGAAATATGAACTTTGATTTTTTTTTTTTAAAATTTTGTATGCTAACCTCCATTGGAATTCTCAAAGAGTTGCCATAAATATCATTTTTTGTGAGGTTTCCGAAGCCCTGTGGATATTGTACATATGCAAATTCATGTCCCTTCTCTTCATCCAGAAAAAAGCAAAGAGCATCTTTAATTGTTTCTGAATGATTTGAATACATGTCGCAATCTACGTTGAGGATAAACGGTGCATTACTTACACTCGATGATACCCTTATCTGTTCATTCATATTAAAGATCCATAAAATAGTAAAATATTCTTAACAAATTCTATATTTTACTTCACCATAGTACAGAATAAAGCTTACCAGTGCATTCATGGCTCCAGCTTTGAAATTATGGTGGTATTGAGGCCTTTTTTCACGTGCCATATATACAAGGGTTGGCAGACGTTTTCCTTGAATATCCATGGCGCCAGGGTCTCTTCCATCGATTAAGATCTATAAGTTAGTGCAAAATTAGAACTATTTAACTAAGAGAATAATCTTGGAGGCTAAAAAGTTGTGCTGATCGATCAAACAAGAATAAGTACTGTAGGGATTAATTACTTGAACAATGGCTTGATGATCACGTCGACTTGAAACAAAATCCCATTCACGAAATCCCTTGTGTTCCTTACGTACGTCAACTGGAATTTTGCCCAAATTTGTGATGGTGTCAATCCTATTCTTCATGTCTTCATATGATTTCTATAATTCATACAAAATAATGTTTTATTTTTATGCATAGTAGAATCATTTAAATCAAACAGAAGACTAAATTTATCTAGAGATTTATAAGTTCGTGGATAACTATATAGATTCATGTACACAGTTATGTTCATGGATATTATCGTTAAAATGCAAGACATGCAAAAACTGCCAACTAAGAGTTCATTTGGGTAGATTAAAACTGCCAACTTAAAGTTTATTTAGATAAATGATGAGCTTGATTTCGGTAAAATTAAAAACAATAATTTTACTGAGATTAATCATTGTAGAATGCATTAAGATTGGATGCTACAGTAGTGAAATTAAAGCAGTGATGGGAATGTGTTTAGATGCAAATGTAACAATAGCGATGTGGTGAAGTGTAGTGACTAAAAAAAAATGACCATTAAAGATATTAGAGTAAAATTTATATAAAATAAAATTCATAATAAATAAATAATTTAAAATTATTAAAATTATTTTTATATAAAGTAACAACTCTCTTAATAAATTTAAAATTATTAAAATTATCAAATAATAAATTTATTATTATTTTTTATGTCTATTTTAATTTTATTTAATATTTTAATTTTTTTATTTAATAAATAATGATAAATTATTTTATATTAAAATAATATATTTAAAAGTTTAAGTAATAAAAATTTTAATAATTATATATCATAAATATAAAACATTATTTATTTAAAATAAAAAATAATTAAATTAAAATTAAAAAAAGCAAATAAAAAAAAAAGTGAGGAAGGGAGGGCAAAAGAATACCAATCGCTCAAGCAAACACAGACTTGGTCTAAGGGTCACTCTTTCTTGAGAAAAAATAGACTCAAGATTCAAATTTCATTTTCCGACGTGCCTCCCTAAAAATATACCAATGGCTCACCACTGTGCCACACTCTCATTTTGTCGAACAAAACATTGCAATACAGTGCCCCAACTGCACTGCACTGGGGCAGTGATGATTGTGGGTTCACGACACGTGAAGAGAAAAAGCTGAAACTATCCGACAGCATTTGGGGCCAAAAGACTGAGAAAAGAGGTAATTAAGGTAAGAATGAGGATAGGATCTTGGAAGGCCGAAGCAAACCCAAGGATCATATCAAGCTTCACCATAGGCAGCATTCTGAGCTTTCAGGAGAGTTTGGTTCTGTTCATGAGTTAACCTTTTGTGCTGGTCTCTTTTTCTTTTTGAAAGGAACCCAACATCAATGTTGATTCAGACAAATAATTAAACTGGTCTTACTTGTCAAAAATATCAAAAATAATAAAGTGACCAGCAATGTGTTAGATGGCTCCATACACTGAGCTCTCACCATCAGATGGTCCCAAATCCCTTGTAATTGTTTCATCGAAAAAGCAATGGATGGTGGGAAAGAAAATTGGAAGGATATAATACAGATGATCACAAATAGACAACTTTGTCTTTCATGAAATTAGTCAATATTGTTTTGTTGCCTGAAGTGGTCAGTATGTTGTCAACTCGCCACCTTGTTTTCGTACGGATGTTGTTTGCAGTGTGTGGAGATCCACACTCAATGATCTCCTAAGATATTTTTTGCTTTAATTCGACAGTTTTACTCCACAAAAGATGATTACAGGTTAAAGTCTTTATGTATATACTATAACAGATTTTCATAATATCCTGATCGTGTCAAACAGATAATTCTTTTGTTAATGGAACCCCGAAATGTACTCCAAGCTGAGGAGCCGACAAGACAATAAGTTACTCCACTCATTCATTTTTGATTGAGACTTGATTTTCTTTATTGTGTTTCTTAGTGCTGTGCTATCATGTTGTTTCTGGAATTAAGCGAAATTAACTTACTATTACCTTGATTTGCAACCACTCTTTGGCCATGGCAGAATCACCTACTGGTTCAGAAGTGGTACGGAAATAAGCCTCAGGCGATCTTGGCTCTACTTTGAGCTTCCTGCAAAATGGTAACCATAGCTCGGAAAACCGTGCAGCTTCTAACAAAGCATAGAACGTTAAGTCTGAGCAGCCATCATCAGATAGATAAACACTGAGCTTCTCAGGTGGGTAGTCATAAGCCATAAGTGATAACACTGTGTTAATCACCATCGCTGGTGGCTCCATTCCAGGATCTGCCGTGCAGACAAAAACGTCCACTCCTGGCAAAGCTTCTTCACCATGCCTGTAATTGCGAGGAAAACTCTCTGCATTAGTTTTTTCAAAGGTGAATCCATAGAAAAGTAAAAGTGAAAGAGGGAAAGCTGATCAAAAGAGACCTGGAAGAGAGCCTATCCTTGAACGTGTTACGAAAGACAGGGTTCCATCTAACGACTACAGTGATGAAAAAGTAGAAACTAAACCAGAGTTCAGCAAGAAACATTCCAACCCAAGCCCATCTCTCAGTTCTTCCTTCCATTAATGGAAAATAACTCACTCTGTAGAAACAAATGAAGCATATTCCCACGAAGATTGAAGCTGCATATAAACGAAACAAAACTCGTCCCCTGGCAGGCCTGGTTTCGAAAAGAGGAAGATACCCATTACTTCCCATTTCGCCTCTCTCTCCACTGCTTTGTTTAAGATGAGTGAGACTTGATCTTGATGTGCATATATATACAAGAAACCAACTTGTTGGTAAAAAAAAATAATGTGATTACGTATTGTGTTACTTATGATGATGAATGTGATTACGTAACATAGTTGTAGTTTGAATAAAAAAATATTGACGTAAAGTGAAGTATCTATTTCATTTTATGCCCAAAGATGGTACGCAACAATGAAGGCCAAGCACTTAATTATAGACTATGGAATATCTTCTAAAAAAAGTTGAAATACTATCAGTTTAATTATTATTTTAGTTTCAATTTTAGGTTTAAAATATGAATTACATTATTTTGGATGTTAGATTAAATTTAAAAATACCCTATGTAAAAATTAGAACACCAAATAATTGTAAACAATAACTATGCGTATCTATTTGAAGCAGATATCAATGAAAGTGGAAGCATAATCAGTAGGATTATGATTAGGCAGATGTCTTCTTCCATTTCTCCTTTAGGGTGGCTTTTAATGGGTAGATACCAATACGTTGAGAAGTGAAGAAGGGACTTAACCTTATATTTGTAGTTAAACCTAACAGTCTCCCATCAAAGACTATTAAGTTCCAAGCCAACACAACCACCATACCACACTGACCCAATTAGATACGCAAAAGCCCATACTTATTGATCACAATTAATTATTTGGGCTTACTTGCATGTTTTCATACAAGGACTAAATTATATCAGCCTATTTTATTAAAACTCAAAACTACCAATTAATAGCAGTCCACCTAATGGAAAAGTCTAACATTCTCTCACTTGGACAATATTAATTGGGGCTTTTAACTTTAAGAAAATTTATTTTTATAAAATAAAACTCCAAGCTGATTAACTTTATTTTTAACATGACAACAATTTGAAAACAATTTAGCACTTAGAAACAACATCTTAATGATCATGTTCAACGTGACCAACTAATACCGAATCATGGCGGCAGTTGTGCCCTTTATTGACCCAAGACCAATCCACGGTTACAAATACTAGTGAACACATCAACAATGGATCTCAGTGTGGCTGTGTAGCAAGAAAATAACACCCAACAGTGATCAAATGTGTTACTTTCATTGTCGGTCCTCCGATTTCTTCTTAACTCGCTGAGAAATCTATTTAGCAACCAGATGTGCTGGTATGTCTCTTCCTTGTCCTCGAGGTTATAAATTGGTATCACTTACCGAGACATACACTCATTGACGCAAAGTCAATTTCAAAATTTTCTTAGATGTACATGTACAAAACTATTAGCATGACAGCACGGGATATAAACCAATGATAATCATTAACTGACATTTTAAATGAAATATCACATAAGTATTTCAAACATAAAGTAGTCTCAACATAGCATGATGTATAACATGAGAGTTCAATAACAAGTAACACACTTCCACTAAACCAATACATCAAAAGACCTCAAAACACCAAATGTCTTTTTAACATGCAATACCTTATGGATATTTTCACGTCAAACTATACCTCATAGGTAATTTTACAATCACAAACGATGCATTTAACCATGTAAAGAAACCCAAAACAATAGTGGTTTCAAATAACAAATCACAATGCATTTATCATCAAAATGAAAATATCAAAATTCTCATACAGAGAAAACATGTCATCATCAAATCACAATGACTCCCACTAATCCAGTGAATCACAAACATGCTCTAATAGTTTTTAAATGATCAGCAAGAAGCATAATAATAAATGGAGTCACAACAAAGTCATGTATTGTCTACCCTCATGACAAATGTGATAACTAATATTGTTCTTGGATTTCATAATGTTACTTTAATAAATCACTTACAAAATTACTAACAGATTGCAAAATTTTCATATTCATGTGTTTACACTATATGTCCTTTTAAGCATGTGCTAAACAATAGCCTAAGTGCTCCCACTAACCTTAATACATATGATAGCTCCAAAACAATGATTTTAGGACATTTATGAGTTCTCAATACTTTCCAAAATATGTGAACTCCCATTGATTTTTACTTCCTTTAAAAAAATAGTTTTTGACTCAATAAAATGCAATATAGTCAAAACCTTTATGTTATTCTTTCTTATAACTTCAAAATCAATTCTAAATAGAAGAGGAAGACTATTAAAATTCTTATTTTATCTTAAAAATCAGTTTAGGTAATTTATATATATAAATAATATAAACCAAAACAAAATGAGGAAGATTAACAAGGAATTACCAAAATAAACACAAAACAAATAATTTACTTATTTGCATAAAATTTATTCCTTTAAAACTCTCACACGTACGATAATGTAAAACAATGTTCTTCCCCTCACGTGTGAGTTCCTTAAAAAAAATTCATTAATGTTATTGAAAACACGTTGTCAACAAATGACAACAATATGCCCTTGAAACAAATTTGTGCTAATTTTGATAATCTTAATTAAAATACTAAAATCAATATCTTAATTGAGAGTTGAACAACCAATATAAATATTTATCAAAATGAACTATATTTCAACAACTCTCAATTTTACATAAAACATTATTAAAGTGAGATATCATATCAGGTCTAAAATATATATGTATCCTTATGTGGAAGTTATTTTAAGTCACAACATACACAATGTAAATACTAAGATGTGATAATTAAAGTGACTAACACCCAAGAATTTATCATTTATGACAGACACAAAACTATGATGACAATTATTTAATAAACTCAAACTGAGTACAAAGACCAATCAATTGTCAAAATAGATCATCACACTAATCAACTTAATTTATTTGTCAGTCTTATCAATAATAACTAAGGTGCTTCAAGGACAAATTTATATTAGGCAAACTCAATATTTAGAAAACACGTTATCTCTTATATGTTCTCAATTTAAACAATTACGAATACAAAGACTTTCAAAAATTTATCCCTTTTGGGCAGATATATTTTCTAGGTCCATGTATCTTTAATTTTATAATTATATTCACGATTATCTCCAAATTAAAAAATACATTATCACCCTCTTTGGGTAGATTGTCACATGTACTAACTTAGATACAATCTCATAACAACATAAGAAATTTCATAATTAATTCGGTTTCATTAATTTTCTTATGTTTATTATTTATGTTTGTGATCATTTCGAGAGAGATACCAAATCTCAGTGTACCTCAATGGATCACTTAACAACTTAAAATGCCAATATAAAACTTAAACACATTAGAGAACTAATTTCAAGTCATGTTCCATAATCATTTTATCAATCAACAAAAGCTCTAAGCATGCCATATGACCAAGTAAATTGCCTTAACAATTACTAATATTTTCACTATGGCATCAAAATCATTTTAATCATAACTTTAAGAAATATCAAAATTAACATTGATAACCCACACAAACATCTATCAATCCATTACTTTATACTAACATGAGATTTTACACATTCCATTTTCTTCATACCATAAATCTCAACATGATGGCATATGATGAAAGTCAAGAACACAACAATCATGTGCACACAATAATATATAATGCTATAATGCAATCTCATGTATAAAATAATATTATAGGAAATACAATAATTTCAGTATCAACAAACATGAGTTGTGACATAAACCTTCAAGGCAAATTAATCTTACAAGCCTCAACAACAATGCATTTCAATCAAAACTTTAACTTTAATAACTTAAATTTGCAAAACTAATCTTTTGCTTACACCCATTGATTGAAATCTTTACTCATTTATATATTTTAGTATCACAACTCATTTGATATATATTGCCTAGGATTCTATTATAATATATCTCTTATCTTATGGCACTGAAGTCATATCTCCAATATTTATTAATGGATAAATTCTACCAACCGCTCTCTCATTGAGAGTACACTTAATTTAGTAAGTACTTTGAGAAAATACAAAATTTTATCATTAGTCTTTAATAATCTATGTGGGCAATTTACTACACAATTAATTAACCAAAGATTTTCTACAACATAATTATACCAATTTAATAATCCAAGACTCTCTCACTGTTTTAATCAATTAGCATAACTAAATTTTTTCTTTAAATCTCAACAACAAATATTGTTTCATGTCCATGACAAATGTAGAGTTTAAGCAAAAATCATATATCACATCATGCACCTCTTTAGGCTTTAAACTTAATGCCTAAAATTTCAAATCAAAACATGTGATGTATAAAATTAATTGCATTACAAGCACGTGAAACATATTTAACTCACATAAAACATGCTTTCAAACTTAGCAAATATTAATTCCACAATCATATTCCATAAATACATAATCAGTCACTAACATTAATTTTCCAGACTATAGCAACATAGCAATGTAACAATTTTAGTGATCATGCATGTGATAATTATTTCTCATGGATCTATAAAACTTAACAATATTTAAAAACTCACAAAATTTTCTCAAATAAAAAAAAATTATCGTCACAAAATGCAACATTTCAACATTAGAACGATAATCAATTACAACATTCAAAGCTTAATGATTATGTTCAAGAAAACACCCATGACTAAATTAAGCTCTAAATCAATCACAATTATATCATTTTATCTATTCAATTAGAGTTACTTTATCTTTTATACTTTAATTATCACAGAATTTAACAACAATTTTCAAGACAATAGAATGCAACATTTAACTTTGAGCAATAATCCAAATAGCATTGATCCATTGTGTACTATTTGTTATCGAATTGAAGAGCCCAGGTGCATTATAACAAACTCTCCTTTGGGCAGAGAATGTAACATGCTAATAGGTACTCTTCACATGAAGCTAATATGAGAATATCTTAATTTTTGAAAAGTCTATCCCTTTTGGACAAACAGACCTTCTAGAGTAGTAATTCTCAACCGTAGTGCTCCATGTCCTATTCCAAATTACCAAACACAATAACCCCCTTTGGGTAGGCAATTGTATAAGGTAACCTGAAATCATCTTGAATCCTTGTGATTGAGAAAATAATCATTAATATCAATAAACGATCCACTTTGGCAGCCAAGGCTTTACATCAATCAATTAAAATTTTTTTTAATCCGAGAAAACTAAAATTTACTCAAATTATTAACATGTATACTTAACCTGATGTATACAATAGACCATTCCAACAGAGATACAAAACCTAGATGTATCTTATTAGGTCTTTAAAGAATTGATCATTCCCTGTGAGATACAAATCATCATGTATCTCTATGGATCCTTGTGAGATACTTAAGAGCAAACATATCTCTTTCGATCAACATATAATTATTGCATTGAAAACCAAGTGTCTTGAAATTTATTAATAAATCAATATATAATAATGCATAATTCATACTTTTGTATCATCTACCAAAATACAAATTTTAAAAAATTAACAATGATACATAACATATATAGTTATGAGAATAAATCGATTCAAACAAAAAACTTAAACTCCAAATAATTCAAATAATTAATTAGTAAGAATATCTAATTATTAAAATTACTAGTTTGATACTAGCAATATCCAATTCTCATGGAGTTTAAATCTAACTTATCCTTTAAAACAATGTTCCATTAGAACATTAGGTCTTAACATTAATAAAATCAATTTCTAACAAATTTAACTAATTATGAATAAAATCATAAGTTGAGAGTACAAAAATATTTTATTTATATTAAGGAGAGTACATACCGCCAATAGACTCATAGCACTACCAAATATTTTTTTTATGCTGTAAAATTTCAAAATTCACGTGCATAAAAAACATAGTAATTATTGATCACGCAAGTATTATATAAAATATTTTACATCATTAAATAAAATATAAAATGAAAAATAAATTTAGCATAATTAGTACAAAGCTAATGGTACAAATAACGCAGAAAAATGGAGCACCAAGCGAGTTATGTGCACAAGTATAGGCGAGTGGACCCAGGGCATCTTGCCCAGTCTTTCTTGTTAGGATGCCCAAGTATTCTCTTATCCAATTTTTTTGCTTAAAACTGTAATTGATTTTCTTACTAAAATCATTGATTAAATTGGATTTTAAATTTAATGATGTAAACACAAATCAAACGTTAAACGTAGGCAAAGAAGTGAATATCATAATCATGTGATAAAAGGAAGAAAAATACAAATCTGTTCCTTCCATTTAAATTGCCTAAAATCATATGACTATTAATTGAATAATCAGTTCTCATAAGTGAGCTACCCAAATAATCAAAACTACCAATTGCATCTTTCTTTCCAATTATGGAATATAGATATGAGTTTTCACTACTCGATTTTTTTTAATTAGATACCATGACTATTAAATTCAAGTGCATAGTATAGAAAGCACGAGAGGTGTATGGGATTTTCAACACAAACAAGTTGAAGGTATTTTTCAAAGACAGCTTCTTGCACAATGAGGCACTAACGTCATCAATAACAACTTTTTGTAAGTAAATCATACAGATTATACGTGCTTCTACACAATATGAAACATGTTAAACAAATAAAAGCGGAAGCGATAGGATCTAACCTCCAGCCATTGCACTCTGTAACTTTGCTGTTGAAGCGATTTTCGAATCTGACGACAGAATTCTTACACCTTTCAAGTCTTCCAAGCACTCAAAAACCTCACTAGATGGTGTGTTTTTCTGAGATTAACGTACTTGGGGACCGGAAGGAGCTCTCTTTTATTACTAACAAGAGCATGCTAATTATGGCAATAAAATCACGTTTTAACCATCACAAAATCGTGTTTTAATAGCCAAATATTGAGTTGAGATTCAGTGTGAAATTATGGACCATATCCGGAATTGGTCAACCAAATATTTACTTCCATAATAAGGAGATATACTAACATTCTCCCACTTGGTCCATATATTTCACTTATAGAAGAAACAAATCACATGAATCATGGTGACAGTTTCTCAAGTGGTGAGTATTATCTTCCATGTATTACTATGTAAAATGTTTCTAAATCAACCCATTTTTACTTAATGAATAAACCTTATGTTTATTCTCGGTCCAAACAACAAGGATATTTCTCAAATAAAACTTTAGTGTATACAAATCAAATGAGAAACATCATAGTATTAATAAGAGTTTCAATTACAATCAAAATGTGGGACCAAGTCCCATTCTCTCTACATGATCCTTAAATTTAAACAGTGGCATGCCCTTAGTCAAAGGATCAACTAACATCAATTCAGTACTAATGTGTTCAATGACCACTCTTTTATCTCTAACACGTTCTCTAATTGCTAAGTACTTAATGTCGATATGCTTACTTTGACTTCCACTCTTATTGTTCTTAGCCATGAATACCGCAGCTGAATTGTCACAATATATCCTCAATGGCTTAGATATGGAGTCAACAACTCTAAGCCCATCAATGAAACTCTTAAGCCATACACCATGTGAGGTAGCCTCAAAACAGGAAACGAACTCGGCCTCCATAGTAGAAGTGGCAGTCAGTGTTTGCTTAGCACTCTTCCATGAGACAGCTCCATCGGCAAGCATGAAGATGTAACCGGATGTTGATTTTCGGGTATCAACACAGCAAGCAAAGTCTGAGTCTGAGTAGCCAATTACTTCCAACTCATCGTTCCATCTATACATAAGCATGTAATCCTTAGTGCCTTGAAGATATCTAAGCACCTTCTTCGCAGCTCTCTAGTGGTCCATCCCCTCGTCACTTTGATATCTACCCAACATTCCCACATCAAAAGCAATATCAGGCCTAGTACAGACCTGTGCATATATAATGCTTCCAACAGCTGAGGCATATGGAATGTTCTTCATCTGTTCCCGCTCAAGATCATTTTTCGGGCACTGGCTCAAATTGAACCTGTCACCCTTCACAATGGGAGCTGGGCTTGGTGAACAATCTTTCATTCTGAATCTTTCCAAGACTTTATTGATATAGGCTTCTTGTGATAGACCTAATATACCTCTATGTTTGTCTCTATAGATCTTAATGCCAATGACATAAGATGCATCGCCCATGTCCTTCATATCAAAGTTCTCAGAAAGAAATTGTTTCACCTCACGTAGCATCCCCTTATCATTGGTTGCAAGCAGAATATCATCCACATATAGCACAAGGAAACAAATCTTGCTCCCACTGACCTTCTGGTATATACACTGATCCATGATGTTCTCAACGAAACCAAATGATGAGATGACTTCATAGAATTTTAAATACCATTGGCGGGAAGCTTGTTTCAACCCATATATGAACTTCTTGAGCTTACAGACCAAATGCTCACCATTACTAGAGGAAAAACCTTCAGGTTGTTTCATGTAAACCTCTTCCTCTAGATCACCATTGAGAAATACTGTTTTCACATCCATTTGTTGCAACTCTAAGTCAAAATGTGCAACACGCGCCATTATGATGCAGAGAGAATCTTTCTCAGATACAGCAGAGAAGGTCTACTTGTAATTGATTCCCTCCTTTTGAGTGAATCCTTCAGCTATGAGTCTTGCCTTATAACGCTCAATGTTGCCTAATGAGTCAGTCTTGGTCTTAAAGACCCATTTACAGCCTATAGCCCTGGCCCCATTAGGCAACTTGACAAGATCACATACTCCATTAGATGCCATCGAATCCATCTCATCCTTCATAGCATCGAACCAAAGTTTTGATTCTTTGCTATTCATGGCTTGTGAAAACATCTCTGGATCATTAACGGGCCCAATATTGAAATCATACTCTTGTAGATACACAATATAATCACTAGGAATAGCTGATTTCCTTTCCCTAGTAGACCTACTTAATGTTGGTTTAACATTCTCCGAAGGATCATGTTGTTCAACTGGTTGCTCATTCAATTCTAGTGTATCCAGAGGAGCCTCGTCTACTGGTAAGTTATCAGCTACTTGTGGATCTTCAACGATTGGTTGTTTAATGTCCAGTTGTACTGAAGGGACATTGTTCATGATAACCAATCCTTGACTCGAGGTAGAGGGTTGATCTCTCACAGAAACTAGGTCTTGAGATTGATCGCTCCCACTAACTAAGTCATTTTCAAGAAGCTTGGTGTTCCTTGACTCCACAAATCTAGTACTATGAGATGGATAATAAAATCTGTAGCCTTTGGACCGTTCAGCATATCCGATGAAATACCCACTTATGGTCCTAGGATCCAGTTTCTTTTCCTTTGGGTTGTAAACTCTTATCTCAGAAGGACATCCCCAAATGCGCATATGACACAAACTCGGTTTCCAACCTTTGAATAATTCAAAAGGCATCTTTAGAACAGCCTTGGTCGGAACCTGGTTCAATATATACCCTGCCATTTTAAGAGCTTCAATCCACAAAGACTTAGGCAACTTCGAGTTGCTAAGCATACTATGCACCATTTCCATCAAAGTTTGGTTCCTTCTTTCTGCAACACCATTCTGATCCGGTGAACCAGGCATGGTATATTGGGCAACAATCCCATTTTCTTGAAGGAACTTCGCAAATGGTCCAGGTGCTTGTCCATCTTCAGTGTATCTACCGTAATACTCCCCACCTCTATCAGTTCTTACTATCTTTATGGGTTTTCCACATTGTTTCTCTACTTCAGCCTTAAAGACTTTAAAGGCATCTAATGCTTCGTTCTTGTTATGAAGCATGTAGAGATACATAAACCTCGAGTAATCATCAATAAAGATGATGAAGTATTTCTGACTGTAAGATCCGATTCTACACTACTGTAGACTCTAATTCCATAAAATTGAAGATGGAAATTAAATAAATAATGAACATTGATTTCCACTTGGTTGAAAAGCTCCTTATCATGAGATGAGAATGGAGCAATTTCGGTGAGATATTGTATAGGCAAGAATGTTGTTCAGCTCGCCAAAGGGCGACCAAGCTAGGGAGTTCGCCAATAGGCGAACGGATTGCCAATGAATGGTGGCGAGTATGTTGTTGGCATGATGGTTTAATGGTTTGTTGGGCGAATAGTTGAGTTCGCCATGTCTATTGTTAGCATGATCGCCCGAATAGGCGAGGGCATGTGATCGCCCATATGAATGATGTAAATTAAATAGACGAATGTGATCGCCAAGCCTATATGTAATTGCCAAGGGAAGGGAATCATCTTATATTTTCCAAATATTGAGTTGGCGAATTGAATTACATTTGGCGACATGAGATTAAGATGGCGAGTTGATGACTCAAGATGAGGAGGTGAACTGGAATCATGCACGGACAAAACGAAAAGAGAATGAAACCATTTGGCAGCCAAAATTGACTTATAAGTCACATGGTTGAAAACAATTAATGGAGAAGATGTTGAAGTCAGTAAGGAATTAACCTTATTGGTTGAGAAGTAAAACAAGGTCAACAGAAGCAGAAAAAGGTATGTGAAAGGGAGACTTCCACGCCACTTTGAGCTGCAGTTTTCTTCATGCCTTAAATGCATGAAAGACGTGAACAATGATGAAAGAAACAGGATAAGGGACAGGCAGTAGCTATTGATTGGTTGAGCATGGTTATATAAGAAGAAACAATTGAGGAAAACCGAGTTAGCCAATTCCATCTTCTTCACGAAAAACCACTCCACTGCAAGTTATCCTTTGTTTCTTCTATTTCTCTGCCATGATTGATCTACTAAACTTTAAACCTTAAAGTTAACCAAATAAGAAAATCTGTTTGCAAGAACTTTCCTCCATCGTTGACGAATTAAAAGAAGAAGCAAAGTGAGGCTAACAGGAGACAGAAAGAATTCTGCTCTGGAAGCGCAGTTGGTTGAGGTGAGTTTCATATTTCTGAGGTTTTCTTGATGCTCAATAATAGATTTCTATGTTTTATGAAGTAATAAACATAGATACAGTCTTGTTTTTAGTTAGATCTTTGGAGAATATGAAAACAAGGAAAATAATGGAATAAGTGACGACAATGGCGATTACAGTGATCGCCCATGTTGAAAACTAGTAATCGCCAATGAGGCGAGTAGATAATAAGGAACTCGCCAAGGTAAAGTCTGTGTTCAAAGGGCGAGAACGCCCAACTATAGTGAAGTGAATTAATGGGCGAGCTCAAATGCAGAGGCTTTGGGCGAATAGGATTGTGGGCGAACTCCCACATTTAAGCCAATGTAGGCCTCGTGAGTTGAATGTTGGGCGAGCTCACAAACCTACGGTGAGTAATGGCGAGCGAGCTACCACGTTGAAGCCATTTGGTGAATGGCGAGCTTGTCTGGGCGAGCTAGTTGGAGATCTATTGGGCGAGTAGTCATTTAATTTATTTCAATCTCGCCAAGTGATATGAAACGAAAATATTAATAGAATTTATAAATTATTTGCAGCCGGGAATTATGGACTCGGTGAATGCGATTTGGAAGGCGAGAAGGAAGCAAAGCTTCGTTGAACCAGGTAAGGGAGATGTGTGTGAAGTGAATGCATGTCCTGTGGAGTAAACTTTATGAAAATATTGAGATAAGTGTTTTGTTTTCTGACATGCATTAGTTTGATAATTGTTTTGATTCGGGCGAGCTAAAAGCCGACCCCTATGTTGTTTTATAGACGAATTGGTTAAAGGCGGGTGAGCCATTGTGGGCAAGCCCTTTTGTGTTGGTTTTAGGGAGAGTAACCTCTGTTTTAATAAAGGCGGGCGAGCCAATTCGGGCAAACCCAATTATATTTTTCTTCTGTACAAGTGACCACGTTTTGATAGACATTCGGGCGAGCCATTGAAGGGCGAGCCCTTTTATAATATTTTGTTGGGGCGGCGACCCCTCTGTTGACAAAGTTTTGGGTGAGATGGTGTTTTGTTTTAAATGTAGAGAGTGGCGGGCGAACACATGTTCACCCCTTTCGAGTTGACCAATGATAAAGTGACCAGTTGGTGAGTTGACCAATTGGCGAGTTGAGCATGGGCGAGCCACTGAGGGCGAGCCAGTTTTACAAGTTGTTTTAAAAGTAAAGTATGGCGGGCGAACATAGGTTCTCCGCACTGGCGAGCTTCCATGGGTGAGCCATGTTGGGCGACCTGACCATGGGCGAGCTGATTTTAAATATTGAGAATTTGGAAGGTTTTCAACGTGTTTTGTAAACAGAAGCCTAAACCTTTTTGGAAAATTTAATCATTTTGAGAAAATGATAATGTGGTGAGATAATTCCATAAAGGTTTTCATGAGATATAAAAGTTATTTTTGAGACTTTAGGCTATGAGTTCATGCGTTACTATTGCGTGACCCGCCTGGGGCAGTGGCTCGGTCGATGGACCAACGAGTGCACCTCAGGGCGTCACAGGGCTGATGGACCCGCCAAGTCATCAACGGTCTCGAGGTCACTTGGCAAGTGGACCCGAGGACCACCTAGAGATTGTGGCCATAGATCTATTATATCCCTTTTTGGGATGATTATTCCGTTCTTGCAAGGGGGAGGGGGAACGATAATAGCATGATTTATTTGTTGCCTAGTCTCAACTTGTTGATTTTGTTTATTAAAAGGATTTGTAAAATCCTATTTACTGTTTACTATAATTTAAAGTAAATTGATTTGCCAGTGATTTGAATGGTGTTTTAAGAGAGTTGTTTACTATATATCCACTGTCTTTTCTACTGGGTTATTGTTAAGAAAAGAACAAATATTTTGTGGTACATAGTTTTGGTTTTATAAAGCAGCATATGTTTCCTTTACTGAGCGTATGAATCGCTCACCCCTTTTGTTTTAACTCCACAGATAAGAAGTACACGGAGTTGAGAGAATTAGCTCTCAGATGGGTATAGCTATGCTTAAAGCACTGAGGCATGGCACGTTAAATGTGACAGGTACAGTCTCTTCTCTTTTACATTTCAGACATATGTATACAGTACTACCTTAGTGAAATAAAGGTTAATAGGGGATGTCAAATGTAAGGAATAATGAAAAGAAATTTCATATTCCATAATTAATAGATAAATGTTTATCATTTATCACCGTTACTATTGAATGTTAATGGCATCGCAGATAGCCCAACCAGTAAAGTTGTATGAAAATACGTGAAAAACGTGGTAACGGGATGTTACACTGACCATATGCATCAATGTCTGGACAGCATATGTCAGAATGTATGATTTCTAATATGGTTGAACTCCTATTGGCACCTTTCTTAGACTTGTTGATTTGCTTACCCTTAATGCAATCCACACAAGTGTCGAAATCAGTAAAATCGAGAGTACTAAGTATTCCGTCATTTACCAATCTCTTAATTCTATTTATGGAGATATGACCTAATCTCCGGTGCCATAACGTGAAGGAGTCCTCATTCATAACACATCTTTTAGTGCCAGTTTGAACATGCAAGGCGTTATGAGTAGTGTCATTTTGCAAATCAATAGAGAAAAGACCATCACATAAGGTACCATTCCCAACAATATCAGACTTAAAATATATCAATACTGATTTATTTGAAAATTGAAAGGAATATCCATAAGGTACCAGCCTAGAAACAGAGATTAAATTTCTCGAGAAACCAGGAATATAAAAGGTCTTTTCTAATTGCAAAACAAAACCACTCCTAAGAACTAAAGTGCACGTTCCAACGCCTTCAACATGAGAGCGCATCTTGTTTCCTGAATAGATGCTCTCCTCATTTCCCACTGGCTTCCTTAGGTTTGTCATACCCTATAAGGAAGTCGAAATGTGAATTGTAGATCCAGAATCAATCCACCATGTGTTATGATTAACCTCAACCATATTTGATTCAAAACAAACATATGAGAGTGGATTACCTTTCTTAACGAGCCACTGCTGAAGCTTGGCACAGTCCTTCTTCATGTGTCTCTTCTTTTTACAGAAGAAACACTTGGACTCTTTCTTAATGTCAGCTTGGGCAGGGATTTTCCCTTTTCCCTTGTTCTTGGCTCGATCTTTGGTCTTTCCTTGGCTTGCAAAAAATGCACTTTCACCCGATTCCATAAGCAGCCTTCCCTTCTCTTGAACACACATGGTCATCAATTCATTGATGGTCCACTTATCCTTACGTGTGTTATAAGATATCTTGAATGGTCCGTACTGCTTTGGTAGAGTGTTCAATATGTAGTGCACAAGAAAAGACTCAGACATCTCCACCTCTAGCTTCTTGAGTTGGGCCGCTATATCTCTCATGATCATTATGTGCTCGTGCACTCCCTTAACATTGGTGAGCCTCATCGATGAGAACTTCATTATTAGGGTGCTAGCCAACGCTTTGTCTGAAGTGACAAACTGATCATCTATGGCCTTCAGTAAGGTCCTAACGTTGGTATGCTGTTCGACAGAACCACGTATCCCAGTAGATATCTTTGTATTAATATACATGACACTAAGGCGATTGGATCGCTCCCAGCGTTCATGTAAAGCTACTTGAGCAGGAGTGCTGGTCTCAGTCAATACGGGCTCGTCTTTCCTTATAGCATAGTCTATATCCATGCACCCTAATTGGAGGAGAACTCTCTCCTTCCAAATCTTGTAGTTCTCTCCATCCAGCTCGAGAACTTCTAGGTTAATACTAGCCTGAGGAAACACTGCATATAGAAAATAAACATGCTTATGTATCTAGAATTTTTGAGGCAAACTTAATTATGTCTACCAATGTAAACATATTTTATTAATGAATCACAGACATAAAACCTGCCTGTGGGCTAAAGTTTTAATTCTAATAGATTCATATCATAATGATAAAACTATCAAATTATATCATTTCCTAATTCCTGTGGGTAGATTAAGAAACTAATTTGATATTTTATCCTAATTAGTTGTAAAATTATAATAAAAATTCCTGTGGGATAAAATTTATTATAACCTTTTAACTAATTACAATTTATGCCTAATATCATTATGTGATTTTACAAATATGATTTTACTTAATTAAGGTTGCTGTGGCTAAGCCCTACTTAAATAAATTATTAATCACATATTGGAAAAATTCTAAGTTTATTCATATTTTAAAAATTGCAATTATCATAAGGCAACTTAATTCCAAATAATATGAATAACTTAGCTACATGTGCTTTTAGTATAAAAATAACAAAATTATACATATTCAAAATGAGCACATATACACATTCAAATCAAATTTTCATAATTTAATCATAATTTTATGATAATTTTTACAAAATTATTCAATTTAAAATTACAGCATTTATAAAAATTTCAAATTTATGAAAAATCCTCATAAAATCCAAATAATGAGAAGTTTTCATAATTATATTAATTTTGTGAAAATAATCTAATTATTCAGAAAATTATGAAAATTACAGAACTGAAAATTTGATAAAACTATCAAAAATATAATTATTTGGCCTAAATTAAATAATTTAAATTACTTAAAATTAAATAAATCCTTAAGGCCTAAAATAAACCAAGTGGCCCTTTTATTTAATCCACATGGCCCAAATAATCTAGCCCAAAATAAAAGAAAAAAAAAACCCATAAATTATATGGCCCAAAACTAATTAAAAGGGACCTAAACAATAGCCCAAACCCGAGGCCAAAAAGGGTTTCTTTTCCTCTTTTTTTTTTTGTTGCTGCATTGTAAAATACAGTAGGGCGCGCACGCGCCCGCATTACTCCATCGGGCGCGTGGATCTCACGCGCCCGCATAATATTAACACTATCGGGCGCGTGGACCTCACGTGCTCGATTCCCACTTTCTCTTCTTTGCCCGAACGAGCATTTTTTGCAGGGATTTGGGTTCTTTGATCCGACCCGACCTATACTCATTCAAACAGTCTCGTTTTTCATGTATTTTTCATCCCTAGAGCTCTCCAACAATAGATCATGAGCCAAAATTACATGAAAACAGAATGGGTTTCAAGGAATCCGAGACTTAAAGTTTCAAAATATGGGTTTTTATGGCTTCTTTCTACAGATCTCTAGCAAGACAGAGGTTAAACTACGACTCTGATACCAAATGTAAGTAAATCATACAGATTATACATGCTTTTACACAATATGAAACATGTTAAACAAATAAAAGCGGAAGCGACAGGATCTAACCTCCAACCATTGCACTCTGTAACTTTGCTGTTGAAGTGATTTCCGAATCTGACGACAGGATTCTTACACCTTTCAAGTCTTCCAAGTACTCAAAAACCTCACTAGATGGTGTGTTTTTCTGAGATTAACATACTTAGGGACCGGAAGGAGCCCTCTTTTATTACTAACGAGAGCATGCTAATTATGACAATAAAATCACGTTTTAACCATCACAAAATCGTGTTTTAATAGCCAAATATTGAGTTGAGATTCAGTGTGAAATTATAGACCATATCCGGAATTGGTCAACCAAATATTTATTTCCATAATAAGGAGATATACTAACACTTTTATCTTTTCTTTCTTTCTTTCTTTCTTTCTGTATTGTGCTTCTCTTTAACTTATTCGAATTTAAATTCACAAAAGACCCGTTCGAGATTTCTCCCATATTTCAAGACCATTATATCATTGTTTTCTAATTTATTAAAACCATTGTTTCAAGAGGAATAAAAAGACTAAAGCTTCGTCCAAATAATAATAATAATAATAATAATAATAATAATAATAATAATAATAATATTTTGGATTCTAATTTCACATAAGTTTAACTCTGATGGCACATGTTAGATTATATTTAAAAATACCCTATGTGAAAATTAGAACACCAAATGATTGTAAACAATAATTATGCATACCAATTTAAAGCATATATCAACGAAAGCAAAAACATAATCATTAGGATTTTGATTAGGCAGAACTTTCTTTTCTACTTCTCCTTTAGGGTGGCTCTCAATGGGCAGATACTAATACATTGAGAAGTGAAGAGGGGACTTAGCCTTATATTTGTAGTTAAACCTAACAGTCCCCTCCCATCAAAGACTGTTAAGTTCCATTCCTACACAACTACCACACCACATTGACTCAATAAGATGGGCAAAAGCCAATACTTGTTGATTACAATTAACTATTTGGGCTTACTTGCATGTTTTCATATCAGGACTAAATTATATCAGTCTGTTTTATTAAAACTCAAAATTACCAATTAATAGCAATCTACCAAATGAAAAATTCTAACATTGAATTCATTTGGAAATGAAATTAAAAAATTCAGTAGATTTATGAAAATCATTTGAAAATGAGTTCAATATAATTTCTATCTATGCTGGCTGTAGACATCTTAGTTTTTTTGGATTTTAAAATTTGTTGATTTAATTTTATTCATAACTTCGATCTTATAATCCAATTCGATTTGGATCAAATTCAATTGGCTTGATATTGCATTTTCGATTAACCTTTAAAACTTTTGAGATTTTAGATTTTAAATATAATTTGGTTTTTGCATTTTGTAAATTGGATCTTGAGCTGTGGTTTCAAATCCAAATGAAATGGTAAACCCATATTTTATTTATTATTCATTTATTCTTTTTTTCCTTTTCTTTATTCATTAAAATTACTTTGGAAAATTATTTTTGAAAAAGTTCAATAAAGGAGATATGATTTTAGAACTCTTAAAAAATTGTTTGGTATTCTCGTTCGTTTTACGACATGAAATTAATTTTGTATGGATAAAAAACGATAAACAGTAAAATTCTTTCAACAATAAAAATTTTGAATAAAGAAAATTAATTTCAGAAAAAAAATTTTGACAATAAAATCGATAGAATAAATATCGCAATTATGTCTTTGACTTCTATAAAATATTTAAATGATACAATTGACTGGAGATATATAATTGGGCTGCCGCACGGTGCTATGGGGAGGAAGTAGGCTGGAATTTCCTTTCAAGAAGAAATAGTAAATCAGGAAAGAAGACAAGACAAAAGGATTTTGTCCCCTTTTTTTTTTGTCAAAATTTGCGGTTTGCTATTGATAATTTGTATTGCAAAAAATATAAATTTTTAATAAAATTCTTCTAGATATCTCCAACACAAAATATTTTTTTAACATTTACTTAATTTATGTATACTTTTTATTAAATTCTAACCTATGTCATTTTTGTATTTATTTTTTTATATCATTTTTATATATTATTCTATCATATCTAAAATTATCATATTATTTTATCATATCTAAAATTATCATGCTTTTCATCTATTCACAAGTCATGAGCAGCTTGTGGAGGCTTGTTGAAGTAGGCTGGAATTTTTCTTAAAGAAGAAATAGTGATGCACGAAAGAAGAGAAGACAGATGGATGTTGTCTTCTTTAGTCAAATGTACGGTTTACTAAGGAAAAAAAATAAAAAAGCCCCTTTTTTTCCCTTTGCAAGCCGTAAACATCATGTAAACCAGTAAACGTGTGAAGGTCTTTTATTTTATTTATTTGTTTGCTTCTTGTTAGACTCGGTAATTTATGTTTTTAATTTATTTTTATTTTATATAAAATCGTATTTATATAATATAAAACACAAAAATTTTGTATCAAAATATATATTAATATGAAAAGTATAAAATCTTATTTTTAGCTTTACAATATTAATATATATTTTTTATTTAATTTTAATTTATATTATCTTCATACCTTATATTTATATTATTTTTATATTATATGATTATATCGTATCTATTATTGCCAAGTTTATTTCTTGCGAAGGCTTCTTGAAGTAGGCTGGAATTTTTTTAAGAAAAAGTGAAGCAGGGTAGAGGACAAGACAAAAGGATTTTGTCTTCTTTAGTCAAATGCTTACTAAGGAAAAAAGAAAAAAGAAAAATTTTTATTCTAATTTTCTTAAGCGCCGATCCCAATAGAACTATAAACGAATAAAACATGAAAAAAATAAGCTGATGCCCCCATTTGCTCATTTGTTTTTAGTGCCTTTTGTGTTTATTAAGAAATTTAGTTTTTACATTTAAGCTCGTTCATTTGTTTCAGAAGGATTGTTCATTAAATTTTTGCGAACAAACTTGTTCATTTTAAATGAATGCATTTGTAAACAAGTATTCATAAATCATTAAACAAACACGTTTGTGAACACACGTTCGTGAGAATAAATTAAATATTAAATATTAAAAATTCTATATAAAAATTAAATTCCACACACATATTGAAATCATCCAACACGAATTTTTAAATATAATACAACTTAAGTCAACAATGTTTTATTAAAATTGACAATTAAAATTTTAAGTACAATATGTATCATATACATATATATTGGTATACATATATTAAAGTATCGTATATATGTGTGCGTGTGTACACACATATGTGTAATGTGTATGTAAATGGTCATGGATAACAATTAGATTTTAACTTATTATGAAATTTTTATTAATTTAATTTCTATACATTATGTTTAAAATTTAAAAAAATAATTATTTTAAGTGTAATTGACTAATATAATTTTATAATTATTTTATTATTATATTTTATTAATTTTTTAAGCCAACAAAATTGAATTGTATAAATATGTTTAAGAATTAGCTACTAATTTTTTAGGTTAATATCTTATAAATGGGTATATATATTATGTAACTTATATAAGTAATTTTAGTATTTTAATAAATGACAAACAAACGATAAACAAATAACAAATAATACTTTAAATGAATGAGTTATAAACGAACATAAAATAACAAATAATAAACGAAAAACAAATGACACTTTAAATAAACGAACAATAAACGAGCCTATTCACAAACAAAAACGACCTCACCGCACCTCTGTTCATGTTCAATTTGTTTAATAAATAAATACCAAAATGTTTTTCGTGTTCGTTTGTTAAGCTTAAAAAATGAACATAAACAAACAGAAACTGAAAGGGTTCACAAACAGTTCGTTGAACGTTCTATTCGTTTATACCCCTAGATCCCAAGACTTGAATCCTGAATCTGACTTAGAAGATTGACACTTGCCTACCCACAGATCCAACTCTTGAGATTATGTTTGTTGTGTATTTCATTGTTTATTTACTTAATTCTTTATTTATTTCATTTTTGTTATTTGTTGTTTATTTTAATGTTATTTTTTAATGTAAAATATTAAAAATTTTATGTACCTTTAAATAATGAAAAATACGATTTCATCATTGTCGTCGTCATCATCATCGCCATCATCATCATCATTATTGAAGTTTTTAGTCCAATAGATTTTGGTAGGTTACATGATCAATATCTGAACTCACGTTAAATTGTTCATATGAATTCTCTTGCTCCACACATTCCTATTTATGGCAATATCTTCATCCAACTCAAATAGCTTCATATCTTTCTGAATTACTTCTTTCTATGTCTTTTTCAATCATCTTCTAGCTTTGACAATTCTTTTATCATTCATAGCCTTCACTTTTCTAATTAGAACATTTATAGGTTTATGTCGTATGTGTCCGAACCAACGTAAACGATTTTCACACATCTTATCTTTGATAGGTACTACTCCAACCTTCTTATAGATGTCTTCATTTCTCGTTTTATCATTCTCTGTATATTCGCACATCCGCTGCAACATTCATTGTGTTTAAGAAACAATAGATTATTAATAAATAAGATAATATAAGAATTTTTTATGATAACATCCGCTGCAACATTCATCCTCATTGGGTATGAGGGATTTTTAGGGCCTTAAGTCTATTGGATTTAAGTAGGTGATGAAGGAAAAATGGAATGAAAAAACAGCAAAAGAAAAAATCGGCAAATCATCTCTTGAAGCTCGTGCGCTCAATTGACTCAATCTCGACTTGGATTTTAACTCGTTTTAATTGGCTTGGAGTTGATAAATTTTTTTTTATCTTTTTTTTAATTTATTATTTTTATTCATGTTGTTTAAATTTTAATTTCTTAGAGCATTTATAGTTTTATTTTAAGTTTGTAATTAAATATTATGTTTAATTTCCTTGCATTTTGTTAAGTCATGAAATTTTAATAAATTTTGAAAATAAATGAAATTCATTCGATGATGGGATTTCGGGAAATCACAAATAATAATTCTTTAGCAATCTAGTGAGGATAAAAATTGTTAAACGTTACGAAAAGTATCAGAATATTTAAGTGAATTTCTTTTGACATAAGAATTTTTATCTACCTATTTTTGTAAGGACATGGCGTACCTACACTTTTTGTGGGCCAGGTCCTTACAAATAATAATTTTTTAGCAATCTCTAAGCCAAATGCTTAGAAGTGACTTAACTTTTAAAGAGGTTAAGGGTTTGAATTGCTTCACACATGAGTTGGGAGTGATAAATTTTGGGTATTCCTGACACATCTCGACAAAACCGTGAGGGACTTGTGGGGGCTTCCAAAGCGAACAGTATGTTGTGAGTAAGGTTTGGCTATTAGGAGTGGATCCCTGCCTACAAAAAGTGTGAGTACGCCATGTCTTTACAATTTTCTTGGTTCATTTTCAAAATAAAATAATGGACTATTAACAAATAATGGCAATGAAAATTTTTTCCGATGATGAGACTTTACAAAAATCACAAATATTAATTGCTAAATGATCTCCAAGAGAGAATAGTCCACTAAAGATTATCAGAGTATTAAAATATTTAATGTGAATTTTCCATATACGGATCCTCATTTATTTTATTAAAAAGTAGATATTAATAGTTTTTAAAGAACAATAAAAATAAAAACTGCATGTGCATCATGTATTATATGCTTGCAACATATGCATTTGTCTTAATTATGAAAATGAGCGTGTATTTTTCAATAAAAAGATTCTGTAGAAGTTACAAGTAGTGATGTGCTAATATCCCTATGCGTAACTGTACTCTTGAATCCAAATTTTGTTTTCACAAACCTCAAAATTGTTTCTTTAATAAAACTTAAGTTTGAAATTTTGTTAAAAATATAAGTTTTTTAAGTATCCAATCACACTTTGTTAAAAAAGATCGATGACAACTCTTATTTTTTGTGTTTTCAAAGTCGTTAAGTGGGAAGTCTATGGATATAATTGTTACGACAATATATATTAATTTTTTGAGTAAGATGACTGTGCCACTGAGTTTATTTCATCCCTTTGTTGATCATCCACATCACTTAAGCTTTAGTTTTTTTTTATAAGAATGAAAATATTCTTTGCATATGCTTGCAATAGTTACCTCTAAAATCAAAGTCTCACAAGGTCAAGCTTTACTGTTTTGCACTACACATGCAAAAGTTCTCCCTAGAGGAATCGACAGAAGAGTAGCAGATCGAGGAAGAAAATTCAGCCATGGAGGACTGCACAGAAGAGCAACAACAGAGCAATGAAGAATAAACAACCCTGGAGGACTTAACAGGAGCAGCAGAGTGATGAAGAAAATTCAACCATGGAGGACTCACCAGACAAATTAATTGCATGTTAAACCATTTTTATTCTATGACATTTAAGTTGATTAGAGTGTTAATTTAAGTAACATTTATCCCTATAAGAAGAAAGCTTGTTTACAAAGTGAGAAAACAGTCATTCAGTACATGGCTACTGTGCAAGCTAAGAGGGCATAACGAATTGACTGGTATGTTACAGAGGCAGGCATTTTACCACTGTCCTTCCGAAAGCATAGCCCTTGGTAAATAGGCAGGTTTAAGAAGACTAAGAGACTGCACAGAAGTACTTGTAAACCAAAGTGATCCAAAATCTTTATTCGAACATCATCGTAGACAGCCTTCCTTATTCCCCCAATGCAGCTTAAAAGATTGAGCAGTGCAAGTGTTGCTAAGATTGTGAACATTAATGGAGTGCCAAACTCCATGACTTCTCGCTTGTATCTCTCAGATATCTGCTCATCAGCCACCTTCTCAGTGATGAGAAAGGCTGATTCACAAAAAATGAGTAAATTTTTTTTGCAAAGCATTTAGATAAGGTTTGAATTTTGAGTCAATACTGTTAAAAAAGTTTTTACGTTTATTATTTATTATCCAAATAAGATTAATTTTAGACTATAAAATAAACAAAATTAAATAAAAAAACTCCATAAACTCTAAACTTGACTTGAAAATTTTAAATAAGACAAAATTACATGGTAAAAAAATATTAAAAAAAGATCAAAGTTACATAATTTAAAATTTGATAAAAATTACATATTAATTTAAGAAAATAAAAGTAAAAAACATAAATTTATTTAACATCTCAATTTAAATTTTGACACAATAAATTTTATATTTTACATTATACAAATATCATTTAAGATAAAGACAATCATGAAATATATGCACAATTGTTGAATCTTGCTATGAAGAGTACTCATAAGCCAACCAACAAAGATGCAAGTCAAAGGAACCCCCAAACATAGCAAGTTCGCGAACAGAAAAGGTCTAAAAGCTTTGGCCTGACAGTCTAAAGCCTAAAACCTCCTTACCCACTTATTTTCTCCCTCTTTTCATTACCAAGTGGTAGAGTGGTATAACAGAGTATATATACGAGTTTTACTAGGAGAATAAAGTAACATTCTACAGATTTTATACCTCCAATTCAGATTGAAAGGAAGATTTAGACAGATTCTAAGCTTAAATCATATTTACCAACATTTCCGTTCCCTCATACACCCCAAAAAAAATAAAAAACAATGATGGCATTCGCCAAAGAAAATGATTGAGGAAGAAACTAATTTTCTAAATGAAATTCATGGATGTTTTTGATTAATTGTAAAGATAATGTCACAGCTTCACATTGCCATGAGTGCTTTTGATTAGATTTTTATTAACAGTGTATTGCATAATAATCATTTCCATTATGTGGTAAATTTTGAATACTTGAAATTAATTCCATAAACCAGCTACATTAAAACTTATCCTCTAAATTCTTATAAACAGATAAAATATTGCAAGGTAAAAATAAAACAGTGATTCAATACATGGCTAGCGTACAGGCCAGCAAGGCTAAAATAGTTGGCTTGGAAGTAACTGAACTAGGCATCTACCATTGTCTAAAACAAATAGAAAATTTTCTTTATAAAAGATAAGAAGAGCCCAGAACAACAATTTTATTTTTTAATCTTTTATAAAGCATTGTGAATATATTACTAAATATTTGTAAAAGGAAAAACCCAGAACAACAATGTTTTTTGGTCATTGAAATTTCAAGCTAAATAAATTACTGTTGACCAAAGATACTTAAAATTAAGGAAAAAAAAAACTGAGAGAACAGGGAAGCTATTGTAGAAGATAAAGAATGGAAAGTGGTTCGAAAGGAAGACTCAAAGCTGTGGCTCTCATCGTTGGAGACAACAACGTCAGAGGCTCTCTTCACTTCACTCAAATCCCAAACGGTTCTCTCTCTCCTTCTCTCTGTTTTGATTTTCTTCTAGGAATTGATGTTTTAATGCTTTTTCTTTGGAAAAACATCTTTCAAATCAAACAGTCACAAAGATGGAAGAAAGCAAAAACAAAAACAATAATATTTAATGTGGTTTGGCCCAACTAAATTAGCATATAACCACCTAATCAATTTAATAACCAATCAAATAATTACAACTATATAATTTTTAGTAGAGAAAAACTACAAACTCCTTACAAAGCTCAAAGCCCAACTACCTAAAGAACCCAACTACACCCTTTATAATAACCCAATCCCTAACTATTCTAATGGTGTTTACAATTCTTTGGGATATTTTACAAACCAAGTTTAACATGTTATTTATAAAGGAAGTGCCCTTATAACTTCTCCTATACTTTTGACGTGAGATTCAAGGCAAACCCCAATAAATCCTCCCTTGACTTGAATCCCCAAATTCTTCAAACTGCTCAACAACATCTGAAAAAGTAACATGCCTTTGAATCTTTTTATTCTTTGAAACAACTCTATCCTTTGCATCATCAAGCAAATATAGTTGTTTCTCATTCCTCTTTGCTTGCAAAACTAAATCACCATTCTTGTATACTTTGCAACAATCGTTATTATTAATATATGTGTACCCACGTGAAGCTAACTCACCCAAAGAAATCAAATTGTAGCTAAAACTGGGCACATACCTCACATTACGAAGAGTCCTGACACCACCATCATGAAGCTTAAGTTGAATACTCCTAATACCTTTAGTCTTCACTCTATTACCATTTCCAATCACAATATTGCATAAACTTTTAACCTCTTTCAATTCATCAAAGCAATTTTTATCATCGCAAATATGCATCGACACAGCTAAATTCAAAACCCAATCTTTCTCATAAGTATGAGACCTAACTGAATAAGTTGTCAAAAATACATCAACATTTGAATCAGTCACTGCAGCACATATCTCATTCTTTTTTTTATCATCACTTTTTTGCTAAGCCTTCTTGAATGCATTGATGTCCTCCCTTAATCTCTTGCAATGTGTTTGAATATGACCCTTCTCTCCACAATAATAACATTTCATCTCACTATAATATCTAAATCTTGACCTCGATCTCCCTTTTGATCCACCATGTCTCTTATTAGTCCTCTCTCGAGTAGAACCTTCTACAACACAGCTAGCACACCTCCCACAGATGAAGAATCTTCTTTGCCCATAAATCTTTCATTCTCATGCAACAAGCAATCACATCATCCAATGTCAAAGTAGTTTTACCTATCAATAAAGTCTGAACTAAAGGTCTATAGGACTTATGCAAAGATGACAACAATAGCAATGCCTTCTCTTCTTCTTTCATCTCTTTAGAATCAATGGCTAATAAATGTGAAACTAGTTTATTAAATTCATTCAGGTGATCATGGAGACTCGTACCTTTATCAATCTTCAGAGAATATAAATCCATCTTCAAATACAATCTATTCGTTAGAGATTTTGATGCATAGATGTCTCCCAGCTTTTTCCACAATTCGGTTGATGTCGTCTCAGTTAATACATTATACTTAATCTCTGGAGCAAGTGCAAATCTAATTGTGCTCACAGCCCTCTTTTGAATTCCAACGCAATCTTTATCAGATATTCCATTTGGTTTATTTTCTTCTAATGCCAAATCTAGACCTTGTTGCACTTGAAGATCCTGAATCGTACTTTGTCATAACATAAAATTACTTTTACCATCAAATAAAGGAATCTCAAACTTAGGCATATCTCCAGACATAGCTTTAGCCATAGCTTTCATCCTCTCACAAGATCACGAACCTTCAGCTCTGAAACCACTTTTTGGGAAAAATATCCCTCAAACCAAACACCCACAAAACGGAAGAAAGTACACACAAACACAATAATTTTTAATATGGTTTGGCCCAATCAAATTAGCCTATAACCACCCAATCAATTTAATAACCAATCAAATAATTATAACTATGTAATTTTTAGAAGAGAAAAACTGCGAACTCTTTACAAAGCCCAAAGCTCAACTACCCGAAGAACCCCACTATACCCTTTATAATAGCCCAAATCTTAACTATTCTATTAGTGTTTACAATTCTTTGATATATTTTACAAACCAAGCTTAATATATTATTTATAAAGGAAAAGCCCTTAAAACTTCTTCTATACTTTCGATGTGGGATTCAAGGCAAACCCCAACACTTTTGTGGGTTTTTTTTTGTATTGGTCATGTTTTACATGTACAAGCAAAGGTACTTTGATGCAAAGAAGAAGCACAACTTTGAAGAAAACAATATCTTCTGATTTTTTCTAAAAGGATATAACCGACAAAGAGACATTGATGTACTACGAAGGTGTCACATCCCGTGACCCAATTTTTCACCTTATTCTATACATTTTATTTGGTTGGGTTGTCTACGATACTTTACTTTTCTTTTACATATAAACAATTTCATATTAAATTATAATATGAATTACATCCCCTATCTTAATTCATAAGGAAGTAGTATTGTAGATAAGTCTAAATACAGAAAATAAATGATCATACCTCATGTAATTAAATCGAGCTGTCGCAGTGTCTCTAAATGCACAGCCGAGATCCTTTAGATTGTCAGACTCTCAGTCCTCGAAATCTGAAATGTTAAAATTAAGGGGTGAGCAAACCACGGCTCAATAAGAGAATTATATGCCTCACTTGATATTCAGCTATCTATATGTTGAAAAACTTTTTCATTTTTCCTATAAGGGCTCTAGGCTCACATGTAGGAAGGATACTACAGTCGGCTAGGGATCCGGATGGAGTAAGGCAGGTATTTTGAAATACCTGTCTTGTTCCGGAACCTAGAAGCAATTGTAGAGAGTAATAAATTTCGTTTGAAATTTAAATCCTTTTTCCTTTTATTTCATATCATTTTCAATTTTATGCTTTTACGATTTAAAGCATTCTGATAGAATAACTAATATTATCTATTCTTCTAGAAAAATATTAGTTTAACTCGTCATCATCCAAATCATATTACATATAAACAGTAGAAAGCAACAATACAATAAAATCATTTCAGTTAAAATCATTATGTACTGTCATTCACTGTAAACCTTTTCTTTCTTTTCACTTTAGTCAAATCGGTATTTAAACAATTTAATAATCACTCGGTGGAGACAATCATTATTTAATAGAATCATGCACTATCACTATCCCCGAAGGGACAATCACTATCATTATCCCCGAAGGGACGATCATTATAACGAATGGCCATCGTCAACACTCACAGTTCGCACTGGTCAGGTGCTCACTAGGTAAACCTGTAGGTTTTGACCATAATTCCCACAGTCATATACAATATAATAAACTTGCAGACTGATCAGGTCTCGCAATCATATAACACTATGCATGATCACTAACGAACGACTGTCTCAAAACATTTTCATAATTCATTCATTTAACAGTAGAAATCAATTTCAAATAGCGATTAACAGTAGAAATCATTTTCAATTAAATCATTTCATGTAATAGCTTTCATGTAATTCTTTTCATTTAATTTAATTCATATAAATCCTTTCTTGAAATTCATTTCATGTAAATCAATACACATAAACCACTTCATGTAAATTAAGTCATATAATTCATCTCATGTAAATCGTTTCATGAAATTCAATTCATGTAATTTACATATCATGAGAATTTTCGATGATTTCATTATCACCGATATCAAAAACATGAATATTTTAAAAGTGGAATACCATATATTCATGTTTAATAAAACAATCAATTTCTTGGTTTTCGTGATTGAAAATCGTTTCTCGTGAAATACAATTATTTATTATGATTTTATGTAATTTTCTAAAAATTTTCGGCAGTATAACGATTGCTGATTGACTAGCCTTCCTGCACAAAAACGACAGTTTAAATATTGTAGCTAGCCAATATCCACAATTTTTCAGTCGATGAATCATCACAACATTTTCATAAAATATTTCATAATTAAAAGCATGCAGACTGAATATCTTTACAGGCTGCACATTCCTGCCTTACCTGTTCCGGGTTGGCGATTTCCTCACACGTCGCGCCCGTAGTCCACTTCTCCCGATTTCCATCATCCCGTTCGCCGAAAATAATTTCTGAAAACCAAATTCTAACATTTTAGAATTTTCACAAATAATTTATTTAATTAAATAATTGTAATAATTTTCGTAATTTTCTACCGAATTTTCGAGATCTCCGAATTTTCGAAATTTTCGAATTCTGAAAATTTCCTTTTCTCTCTTTTTTTTCTTTTTCCTTTTCTTTTCTTTCTTCTTTTTCTTTTTCTTTTTCTTTTTTTTCTTTTTCTTTCCCTTTTTCTGGTCTGAATCGGTTCAGACCGGTTCGACCTTATTCCACCGATTCGGCCACTGTAGGTCCTCCTTCCCATCGGTTCGTGCCTCCCACAGCTGGCTGGAGTTGCAGGAACACCGGATCCGATCTCCGTTTCTCCCCATCATCGGCGACGACACCGAATTTGAAGGTGGCAGCAGCAGCTCCTTCTCCTCCTCTTTTCTTCCTCTTTCCTCTTTCTCCTTCGCCGCCAATGGTCCCCTTTTCTTCCCCTGTCCTCTGCCGATGTCGTGGGGGGAGTGGCGGTGCCCGGATCAGCCGGCATCGTCGTGTCTCTTCTTCTCTTTTCCTCTCTTTTTTCCTTCGATTTTCGCCTCCCGATTTCTTCTCTCTTTTCTGTTTTGGGCCGTCGCCGATCACTTCCCTCTTCCCTCTCATCTTGCCGGTGACGCCCCCTCCCTCCTCTTCCCTTCCGGTGGTCAGCGTCGGCCGGCTTCTCTACTTTTGTTTCTTCAATTTTTAGACAGAAACGGGGTCCCGATCCCGTTTCTGTTTTTTACCCTTTTTTTTCTAATATATACAATTATATATAATATTAGATATTATATATATAGATATATTTAAATCATTTATATATATATATATATATATATATACACAATTTGGTTTAAAATACTATATATATTTTTAATATATATATCTACATATGTATTTATTTATGATATATATACATTTAAATAGTATATATCATTATATAATAATCATATATATACTATTATATATATATATATATATATATATATATATATATACACCTATGTAATCATGTAAAACATATAAAGATATATTTAAAAATAAATTTATACAATAAAATTATATAAATATATAAATACTTGCATTTTTATTTTCTTTAATTTGGATTTCTATTTATCCAAATTAAATTTCCTCTATCTTATCATTTCATCAACTTCCGAATTTTCAAATATTTCTATCTCTTAAATAAATTCATTTATTACTTTAATTTATCTCTTGCATTAAATTAAATTTTTGAATAATTATTATCAAAATTCGAAAATTTGCGGTTATCACATAAGGGGCTTTGGTAAAGACTGAAAGAGAGCCATAGTACAATGATATGGAAAGCTAAGACAACAAAAAAGAACATTCGGATATCTAAATAGAGTACAAAAGTATTGAAGAAATTCTAAAAGGAGGGATACAATGGCCTTACCGAAAACACTGTGCATAATGAAAGCATAGATTACAACGCAGCTTAAGGGAGGCAAGAGCATTTATGAATCTTGAAATTTGGTAAGAAATGTCTCCTGAGTCCCATCTTTGTTTTTTTAGTGGCTATGTTTCTTGTTCATGCCAGCGGTACATGAGTTGCTTCCTTTCAAATCTTTTTCTTTTGATTTGTTTCGTCTTCTCCCTCTTTTGTTGCTTTTTCATGTTGCATTCTCTTTTCTGGCCTCTGTACTTTGTCATGTGAGTTTTTTTATTAGCATCAAACAGCATAGAATACCCAAAAGAACGAAAAGGCAATTGCAACAAAGCCATTTCCCCCAATCATCTAGTGGATCAAGTTTTGAAAAGCTTTTGCAAGAAAATAGGAGAGTAGTAGTTGCATGGAAAAGGAGAAGAGAAAAAAAAAGAAAGAAAAACGGGGATGATTGACAATGATCAAGCTTAAGGATTGTTGATGAAATGTATGTATACTCTGGAGAAAAGAAAAGAACATAGAGTTGAAAAAGGACGGAAAATAAATAAATAAAATTTACTTTTCAAATATCTAATGCACATAAACAAAAAAAGAAAAAAAATAAGATAAAAAGTATTATTATTCGGCAAAAGGAGATAAAAAAAACAAAAAGTAAACATGGACAACTGTGAAAGTAGTACCAACATTCACATCGGCATTTAAGTTGACGAATGAATGCTGGGGTCCACTTGAAAACACTCACCAGGAAAATGAAATCCACCATCATCTGCTTCTATCTTTAATGAAATTACAACAATGACCGAATAAAAAATCATTTTACAGAGTAAACTAACAAAATGATAAAATAAAAGAGAGGTAAAACAGTAAAATGACCAGCTGGTGACGTGGCTTCCTGAGAATGCAGCAAATCCATCAAAATTAATACAACATAGGATACCCAAAAGAATGAGAAGGCAATTGCAACAAACCCATTTCCCCCAATCATCGAGCGGATCAAGTTTTGAAAAGCTTTTGCAAGAAAATAGGAGAACAGTAGTCGCTTGGAAAAGGAGAAGAGAAAAAAAGCAAGAAAAAACGGGGATGATTGACAATGATCAAGCTTAAGGATTGTTGATGAGCTGCAAGTGTACTCTGGAGAAAAAAAAGAACAGAGAGTTGAAAAAGGAAGGAAAATAAATAAAAAAAATTTACTTTTCAAATATCTAATGCATATAAACGAAAAAAGAGAAAAAATAAGATAAAAAGTATTATTATCCAGCAAAGGGAGATTAAAAAAAAACAAAAAGTAAACATGGACAACTATAAAAGCAGTACCAAACTATAAAAGCAATACCAACATTCACATTGGCATTTAAGTTGACGAATGAATGCTGGGTTTCACTTGAAAACACTCACTAGGAAAATGATATCCACTAGCATCTTTAATGAAATTACAACAATGACCGAATAAAAAATCATTTTATAGAGTAAACTAACAGAATGATAAAATAAAAGAGAGGTAAAATAGTAAAATGACCAGCTGACAACGTGGCTTCCTGAGAATGCATCAAATCCATCAAAATTAATAGAATAGATTTGGCATATGAATTTATATCTTGTGAATATAGGGATAACCCATGTCCAAGGAAAGATAACAGGCCTGTCTCCAGGTCTTCATGGCTTACATATCCATGCCCTTGGTGATACCACCAATGGCTGCAATTCCACCAGTACCTCCCTTTCTTTTCAACTTTATTATCCAATCCAATTCTTTTTGGTTCGCAGTTTTTTTTTCATTATTTATATGAAGTTTAAGTTTTTAATATTTATGCAAATTGTGTGTTAAAATTTGATTGATGTCATTTAGTTGATTAGTTCTAAAGTGGGTTTTTTCTTAATATTTGTGCAAATTTGTTAATTTAGGTTAATGTCATTTATCTCTGAAGTGGTTTCTTTTCTTTTCTGGTTTGAAGTATGAAGTTTTAATATTTATCGAAATTTGGGTTAAATTTAGCTTGATTCATTTATTTCTCAAGTATTTTTTCCTTACATTACCTATGGTGCTTTTTGTTGTTTATAATCTTTTGATGCTTTAGGGCCTCAATGCCTTCATTGCAGGGGTTGCTGAGGTTTCGATTAAAAACTAGCATGTAAGGGAGGCTAAATGCGATGACCTTGTAGTGTTTTTTTGTATCTTAGGAATTAAATGTTTCATTTTTTTTTTGTTTATTTGGTGATATTTAACAAGGAATTGATTTTGTTTCCTTGGACTTGTAGCTGCTAAACAAGTTCTTTTGTTAAATGATCCAAGATACTAAAGCAGTCAAGTATGGGACTTTTCTATGGAAAGCAGATGAAAGACATTAGACACTATTCAGACAAGTTTTATGTCTGAGAGCCATCACAGAGATTTCAGGTGCTAAAAAAGTTCACTGAATACTTCTTAATGGGAAAACAAGGTGATAATGCTAAACCTTGAACATTGTAACAGCACATCTAAGTTAATTTATGATTAGAAGAGTTATTAATATCTTTGAACGCTCTATGGATCTTCCTTTCAATCTAGATCTGTGTAATAATGGCTTGATGTGATTAAGCCACTTCTCTTTGGTCATTTGGTTGTTGTTGCTTGACCTTTTCATGTCTGATATTCTTTTTTTATTAACATGCACCCTCCTTTCCCCCAACTCACCAACAAACCAAATCAAAAGTAAAAAACGAAAAGGGGTTTGGGGACTTAACTTCTGATGACGTCTTAAAATGTATTGGGACTCTGCTTAAATTGCCTTCCTATAGGCTACTGCACCATATCCAACTGTTCCTACTCTTTCTTGTCTGCCATAATCATTTGTTGTTCATTTTTTTATCTCTTGCTATGATTTTGTGATTTTGTCAATCATATTCTGCTCATGACATCCATTCACTTTCCCATAAAAATCACTTTTTCCTTTTATGATTTGATTTTAGCTATGCAGGTGGACATGAACTTATCAAGACAACCGGGAATGCAGGTGCAAGAGTTGGATGTGGTAAATATTTAGTTTATCAATAGTATTTTTTCTTCACCAACAGTTTGTCAGTAGTTCAGTGTTGCTAAAATGCATGAGTGCTGCTAAATACACCCATTTTTTTCTTCCCACACCTTATTCTACACAATAAATTACTGTTCATTTAAGAGGAAAATGGGTGTGAGAAGGAAAAAATAGGGTGTGTTTAGCCGCTCTCAAAATGTATTCATCTTGTAATGCTAAAAACAAGTTAGTTGGGTAGGTTTGGAATTAGAGGTGGCAAATGGGCGGGCTCAGGCGGGTTCGGTCTGGGTTTTTTGGGGTTCGGGTTTTTTCGGTTACGGATTTTTTTGGTTACGGGTTTTTTCGATTGCGGGTTTTCTTGGTTGCGAGTTTTTTAGGTCTCGGGTTTTCTCGGTCTCAGGTTTTTTCGGTTGCGGGTTTTTTCGGTTTCGGGTTTTTTCGGTTGTGAGTTTTCTCGGTTTCGGGTTTTTTCGGTTTCGGGTTCGGTTCGATTTTAATTGGGCGGGCTTAGCGGGCTTAGTCAATTTATTTTAAAATTTTATAAATTATAAATATTTTATAATTTTGAATGTAATAATTAATTTAATTTTATATAGACTATAGTTAAATAAAAATATAATAGAAATGCTAAATTAAAGTTAAAATTTAATAAACGTGAATTGTATTATATATATATATATATATATATATTGAGAAATTTGGTTGGGATGATTTTGAAAACATTGGGAGTGGACCAATGAAGAATATAATTATCTACAATCATAAAAGAGAACATATCATCTATAATTATTACATTATAATTAATTAATCAAAATTTAAAGTCACGTGAGATCTATCAAAATAATACATAAAGCTCGCACTTGTAAATGATGGACCAGTACATAATTTTTAATTATAATTGATTAATTATCGTAAAATGAATTACAAATAAAATACTCGAAGACGTAAAAGACATTGAAAAAGTTTTAAATCTTGCATTGCATTTGCAAGAAATGAAAACACTTCTGCTATTGTAAACTTCTGCCTTGGAAGCATCTGGAATTCTGTACCAATTAATTTTTTTGTTCACAAACTCCAACTACTAAAAATCATCTTTGAATTGCCAACAACCTCTTGGCTTAGTGGTTAAAGAGAAGTTGTGGTATATTATAAGTCTTGAGTTCGAATCCAAGCACCTCTATTCCCAGTTATTTAATGTTTCTCTTGTAATAAAAAAAATCATCTTTGAATTTCGATTATAATTAAAACGATTATAGTTGACATTACATTATATTAGACTTAATAATTCGTATATATATATTTTGTATTCGTATTGCATCAAATATATTTGTATCATATAAAATATAAAAAGTATTGTATTAAAATTTATATTGATATACCAAACACAATTTTTTTTTAATTTTTATCAAAATTTGATCCAATGTCACGTTCATTTTTTTTAATTATCATATCTACACTGCATGACAGTATATTGAGATAAAGATATTTCAAAGTTTGCTTTTGAAGTTTTTTCACTTGATTCTCAAGGGAGAGAAAAGGCATATTCTCAAAGAATTTGAAATTTTTTTGTAATGTGGGAAAAACTTGTTTGGAGGGAATTGAAAAATGAAAATCAAACAGATTTACGTTCACACGAAACTTTCATAAATAAAATATTATTATTCATTATTTTTAATTTCTTTTGGTTTTTTGATTAAATTTATATAAATATAAATTTTTACATTTTAATGTTTTTATTATTTGATAATTATTATTTATTTTTTTAATTTCCTGTTATATTCACATTTGTTATAAAATATATAATTATATATTAATAATTATATAAAAATTTATTTTTTAAGTGAGCCAAATATATATAGTAAAACTAAAAGAAAGTGAAAATCCAAAAGTATTAGCTATACAAATAAATAACTAACAAATTATAAATAAATCACACTAAACAATTAAATATTTATATAAATAGCTTTATACTCTTAACAATAACTTATTGGGTATTGTGTTTTTTTTTTGTCAATATTAGGCCATTAGAATTTAGATACTCTTAGTTCAATAAATTTTTTTTTCTTTGTTTAATTAGATTTTTTAATAAAATTTTAAATTTTTAAGAATATTTTTTACATTTATTTTGTTTTTTTAAATACCAACATAATTAGTAATAAATTAAATTTAACCGCATAACTAGTTAACTAATTCTTCAATTATAATGTTGAATAAAATTATAGTATACATTAAAAAAATAATTAATATTATGAATAATTGGTCAATTAATTATCTCAATTTTATATTGATTTTGTTTTTTTTTTGTACATAAATCATAATATAACATTATTTTTATTAAAATAATCGTACTCAAACACATTAATTAATCAAATATCTCATTAAAAATTTAGAACGTTAAATTAAACAAGTTATATACACCAATTGACATTATATTATAAATAATAACATTTGATATAATGATGTAAAATGGGTAATATATAATCAGGTGCCCGACACTACCCGACTCTATAATCGAGTAATTATTGGATTCGGATAGTGTTCTTATTATCCGTATCGGATTCGGGTAGTACCCTTAAGGTATGCTATACCTGATTAACTTTTGATCAAGTAGTATCTGGTACCTGAACCCGTTCATCAATTATATAAAAGTAATCAAAATTATATGCTTGTACAAAGATTTGAACCATGACCTCTTATATTTACTGTTATATGTTTAACCATGTGAGCTAGATTGGAAATTTGTTATATTTGTTGTAAATTTTATTTTTATTTTAACTCAACTTGCAATTTAAAATTTAATGAAACATTGTTGGCTAAAAAAATAGTTTACTGAATAATAATAATAATAATAATAATAATAATAATAATAATAATAATTTATTTTAAAGATAATAAGATTTTAAAATTTTAGACATAAAGTACTAAAATTAAATTAATAGAAATTTCATATGTTAAGATACAATTCTTAAGATATTGATAATTTAACATATATGGCATTTTATTATAATGTAAATCTTAATATATATATATATATATATATATATAGTATATTATGTTTATTATTTTATTTGTAACTCATTATAATAAATTAAAAAAAAAACTTTTTTGACTAAGAAAATAGTTGAGAAGGTCAATATCTATTTAATCATCCAATATTATGATTACTAATTGATCAAGTTAAACTAAATTACATGAATACATCATAAGAGATTAAATGTTTGAAATTAAAAACAAGAGTATATTCTAAAAGCATGATAAGAAATTGGAATGAAAAATGTCTGAAATTAAAACTTTAATATACTATGAGAGATTGTTTAATTTATTCTATATTACATAGTAAGAGATTATTATAATGTAACATACAAATCATTATGATAAGATAAATATATTAATAATCTATTTTATATACTTATTGTAAATCTCTTATGAGAGATTAATTAAGAGATTATATAATTGATTATTTATCACATGATAAGATATTATTTTTAAAGTTATAATAACATACAAATCATTACGATAAGACGTTATTTGCCGCAGCTTCCTTTTTTTTTTGCTTTTCTTCGCATTCTTTCGCTTTCTCCCGCCTTTTATTTTTTTATCAGTTTTCTCCCGCCTTTTTCAATCCACTCAAATCTCTCATTTTCTTCTGTTTCTATTCAACTTAAATCTTTTATTTATTTTAATTTTAATTCCATTTTTTTTCACGCCTGCTTTGCAGCAGACGTGTGGCGTGGATGAGTAGGTTTTCATCCACTAACCCACCCACCGACAAGCTTCCTTAAGAAGCTTGTCTTGCTTTTCATTTTTTTTATGCATTATATCTTATATATTATAATATCTTACAATTATAATATTATATCTCTATATTATATAATATATACAATATAATACTCTATATAATATTATATCATTTTTTTATTATAATATGTATTTTTTATAGTACAATATTACCTGTTATATTACATTATATTATAATTTTTTATATTATAATCTAATTAATTATATTATATATATACACACACTATAATATATATTATAGTACATTATTTCTTTTATGACACACATATTTCTTTATTAATATTTCCTTAAGAACCCTTGTATATTTAATACAATAAGATTCTTAGTGTTTTAATCCATCAATTGAATAAATTATTCTTATGTAATTTTTTAAAATGTTTTAATCCACCATTTTAAGTCCTTAGTTTCCTCCATTCCTCATAATTCTTATAAGCTTGAAATTGAAAAATTATTATATTGTTTGTACATAATTCATCACTTCATAATGATTAAAATTTTAATTACATCTTCAATATTTAATTTATTTCAATCATACATCAACTTACAAGTCCAGAGTCGAGAATTTGGGATCTTCACAGTTGGGTACCTCAAAATTAATGGGTACCCTATCCGTTGCCATCCCTAATCATATCATATACAATTATACACAAATTGAGTATTAATTTTTTTTTCATATTCACATTAACATAATAATATTAGATATACACCAATTGATTGAATATCTAATTAAAATGTTAAATAATAGATATTACTAAATTAATTAATATAATGTTAGTTATTTAAATATAATTAATAATAATATTAATAAAAACAAATTTTATTAAAATTACCACTTACATAGTAATACAACTCTAATATATTATTAAATTACACTTTAATTTACTATTAGAATTATTATTTTTATCCACACTTTAATTTTACATTTAATAGATAATAAATAAATTATTTTTAATAAATATTTAATTCTATCAAAATAATACTTACACACTAAGAGATTACATAATTTATTCTTAAAAGATTATTATAATATAATATACAAATCATTATTATAAGATACCAAATTAGTTTATTCATGTATAAGATTGTTATAATATAATAAATAATTAATTACACTAGCTTGATTTTTTAACGTATTTTGTTTTAAGGCTAAAAATAAAATTACACTATAATTTTCTCTTTTAATAATACCCAAGCTTATAAAAAAATTGTTTTTGTATTGTTTAATTTAATTACTTAACTTTTTCTAATCTTAAAAACTTGAATTTTAATTTTAAAATTAGGTTTTTTTAATCTAAATTTAATATCTTTCTATACTTGAAACTTTAAGAAAATATAGTTTAAATTTAATTTTATTAAAAATATTTTTAATGTGTTGCATAAAATATCAAATTCAAAGTTTCAAACAAATATTGAAATTATATAATTTTTTATATATTTGATTTATTATTGTATTAAAATTAAAATTTTATTATAAAATAAAATTAATAAAATGTTAAAATGATTTTTATAATAAAATCAAATGTTAAGTTAATAATATATTTATTATTATAAATGCAATAAGTATAATATTAAAGATTGTTTGATATCATATATTATATCATATATTATGGTGTTTTAAATTAATTTAATTTAATTAAAAAGATTTAATAGTTATTATGCTGGTAATATATAATTGATAAAATTGTATAATAAATAATAATTGTTTTCAAAATTTTAAACTTTTAAATTTAAAAAGTGTATCAATTATTTATTTATTTTTAAATAATAATTATATAATTATAATTCGGGTTTTTTTGGGTTATAAATTCTGTTTTTTACGGGTTTCGGGTCGGATCGGTATCGGTTTCGGTTTGTGTCGAGCTCGGGTTATGTCAGGTTCGAGTTGTGTCGGGTTCGGGTTTTTTCGGTTTTGAGCTTTTTCGGTTTCGAATTTTTTCGGTTCCGGGCTATTTCGATTACGGGCTTTTTCGGTTACGGGCCTTTGACTTTTTTGGTCAATTCGAGTTGGTCCCGGTTCGGTCTCAGGTAGATTCGGGCGGGTTTTCGGGCTCGGGCAAGTTTTTGCCACCTCTATTTGGAATGTAGATGTGGTATATAATGATTCACAAGCTTATCATCTTTGCTTCTTCTTCCTTTCTCGTCTGCATACATGCTGCATGCATGTGGAACTCACTGACATTTGATTCATTGACTTTGAGCAGGTATCATTGGCCTTCAATCATCTGTTTAGAAGCACTTTGGCCGCAGTTAAAAGAGATTTGGGCAGAAACTGCAAATTGTAATCTTCTGGTTGAATTTATATATCTTACAGTAATCTAATTGTAAACAAATTTCGGGATGGAGATGGAAAGCCTATCTGAAATGCATACAATCAATATGAAAGGTAATACAGTTAAAGCCTACAGAAACTCTTTTTTATCTTGTTTTGAACCATTGTTTGTTTTTTCATGTTAAATATTCGTTCTAGATAAAAGTTTAGAACCACTTTCAACTTTCTGACTAGATTTGATCTTGCCTTATTGAATTTTATTTGATAATTTTTTTTCTTCTAAGAAGATACAACTTGCTTGGCATGGATTTAGTACATTGCTATTGTGCAAGCTAAGAGAGCAAAACACAGAGATTGGTATGTTATTGAGGGAGGCATTTTACCGCTGTCCTTCCGAAAGAACAGCCCTTGGTATAGAGGCAGGTTTAAGAAAACCACAAGGCAGCAGAGAAGTATTTGCAAACCATATAGATCGAAGACCTTCATATGAACATCGAAAGCAACCCTTTTTGCTCCCCCGATGAAGCAGAACAGATTGAATAGGGCAAGTGTCGTTAAAATTGTGAAAATTAGTGAAGTAGCCCCGAACTCCATGACCTCTTGCTCATATCTCTGATATACATGGTCATCAACCACCTTTCCAGTGATGACAAAGGCTGACCTTGAAGACCCGCATAACCTCAGGATATTGTCTATGGATGCGAAGAAGTAGGAAGTTGTTCCTTTGAACAACCACATCCTCTGTCCATTCAACCAACCGCGGACTGTGCCTCCGCACCTTACAAATTCCACAAGGCTATATGCACAGTTGACAAAGAAGACATACACAAATGATAGAACCCAAGAGCTTGATATCTATTAGTGATTCAAAAAAGATTTAGTTGTTAGTAGCTCACTTGTGTTAGAAGAATCTGCATGGAAACTATTCATGTGAAAGAAGAATCATACCTTTGGAAACAAAGAGATGCCCTTGAGCAGGCAAAAGGATGGTATTATAACATAGTACAGCGTAGCAAAGCAGTTTGGAGACCACAGCAAGTAAATGCAGTATGTAAATTGAAGTTTCAGAGGTATCTTTCCGCGTCCATACACGAAGGGGCAATGTTTTGATAGAAAGATTTGAAAGTTACCTTCAGACCACCTCTTAAGCTGTGTCAGAGTTTGTAATAGTGTTGTTGGAACAACTCCTAAGAAGGCTTTCCTTTCAGGGTTGTAGAAGACCGATCTCCAACCTCTGCTTTGTATGCACAATCCTGTGAGTATATCCTCCACTGGACAGCCATATTTCAATCCCACCTGCAATAAGCCTATGTGGTTTGAAATTGACATTCTTTTGATGCAAATAATTCATATAAAGTTATAACATGGATAAAGTTTCTTAAATATATAATTTTCTTTTTTAGTGATCTTAGGGGTGCAATCAAGTTGAGTCAAAATGATTGAATATTAAGTTCAAGTTATGCTCGATTTGAAAATTCGAGGCTCAAAGCTCAATTTGAGTTTAATCGAGTTTTGTTTCTGAAGCTTGAGCTTGACTCAAGAAAATACTCTAATTGTTCATGCACAACTTAATAAGCTCAAACTCAACTCAATAGGCTCGAACTCAACTCGATAAACTCGATTTGTCAATATTCAATTATATAATAAAAGTAAAATAGTAATTTAATAATAAAATATTAAAAATATATTAAAAAAGCTTGAGTAGGCTTGTGAGTCACTATTCGAATATTAAGATACACAAACTCCACTCGTCCCGTTACTTGAGCAGCTCGAACTTGGGTTTAATTTGACAATAAATAAATCAAACTTAAGTAATTATTAAGTCAAGTTTGAATAACTCACGAGTAATCTAACTTGTTTATATTTTTAAGTGATCTGATCCAAATTTGACCTGATTTGATCTGACTTAAAGTACTTTCTAATCATCTCATCGTATGAAATAAGCTCTTTGGTTTTATTTGGTAGGCAATGAAAGGATGAATATTGAAAATTTGCTAATCCAATTATTAGATTTCATAACCACTTTCCTATGTTATAACTTAACCATAGGATTAACAAATATACTTTTTTCACCTGTCTTTCTTTTCTACCAAGCAAAGTTTAGTGTTTTTTTTTTGTACAAAAGAGGTCGTAGCTTGAGGATAAAATTATAAAGGAAAGGGTTGGAGTTACTAAGATTTGAATCCCAAATCCACTAAATGTCACCTGTTAAAGATGATTGCATGAACCACTTAAAATAAGCTCTAAATTCAAATGGACTCTTATTGATTTATTTCAATAGGTAGAAAGATAAAAAAAAAAGAGAGGACCTCCTTTCCCCATTGTGTGTTCTCCTCATAGGTGCACCCTGCAAGAGCTTTGCAATTTTCTTCCAAAACATTTGCAGTTTCTTTAATCTTTCTATCATTTTTCATTGCCCTCCTTTGATCAACCTTAAAGTCCTTGCTATATTTCATTCCGCAAAGAGTCTCCCTTCTATGAATGCATCCGGTTCCCATATAGCAAGGACCTCCATTCCCATCAAGTCCTGGATATTCCACCTAGATAAATCAAAATATCAACCTTCCCACTGTTAGCCATCTTTTTGTGGATTGAAATATGAACTTTGATTTTTTTTTTAATTTTTTTGCATGCTAACCTCCATTGGAATTCTCAAAGAGTTGCCATAAATATCATTTTTTGTGAGGTTTCTGAAGCCCTGTGGATATTGTACATATGCAAATTCATGTCCCTTCTCCTTATCCAGAAAAAAGCAAAGAGCATCTTTAATTGCCTCTAAATTATTTGAATACATGTCGCAATCTACATTGAGGATAAATGGTGCATTGCTTATACTCGATGATACCCTTATCTGTTCATTCATATTGAAGATTGATAAAATAGTAAAATATTCTTAACAAATTCTATATTTTACTTCGCTATAGTACAAAACAAAGCTTACCAGTGCATTCATGGCTCCAGCTTTGAAGTTATGGTGGTATTGAGGTCTTTTTTCACGTGCCATGTATACAAGGGTTGGCAGATGTTTTCCTTCGATATCCATGGCGTCAGGGTCTCTTCCATCGATTAAGATCTATAAGTTAATGCAAAATTAGAACAAATTAAACTAAGATAATAAGCTTGGAGGCTAAAAAGTTGTGTTGATCGATCAAAACAAGAATAAGTACTGTGGGGATTAATTACTTCAACAATGGCTTGATGATCACGTCCACTTGAAACAAAATCCCATTCACGAAATCCCTTGTGTTCCTTGCGTATGTCAGCTGGAATTTTGCCCAATTTTGTGATGGTTTCATTCCTCCTCTTCATGTCTTCATATGATTTCTATAATTCATACAGAATAACGTTTTATTTTTATGCATGGTAGAATCATTTAAATCAAAAAGAAGACTAAATTCATCTAAATTTTCTAAGTTCATGGATAACTACATAGATTCATGTTCACAGTTAGGTTCATGGATATTTTTAGTTAAAAATGCATGATATGCAAAAACTTCCAACTAAGAGTTCATTTGGATTGATGGTAATTAATTTCGTTAAAATTTAAAAAACTATTGCAGTGAGATTAATTGCTGTAGAGTGCTCCCCCTATTGGTTTCTTTCGTATGAATGTTGTTCACAGTATTTGTGGAGATCCACACTCAATGATCTCTAAGATATTGTTTGCTTTAATTCGACAATTTTCCTCCACAAAAGACGACTACAGGTTAAAGTTTTTACGTATATACTATAACAGATTCTCATAATATCCTGATCGTGTCTAACAGATAAGCCTTTTGTTAATGGAACCCCGAAGAGCCTTTTCCCCAAGCTGAGAAGCCGACGAGACAATAAGTTTCTCCACTCATTCATTTTTTATTGAGACTTGATATTCTTTATTGTGTTTCTTAGTGCTATGCTATCATGTTGTTTCTGAAATTAAGGGAAATTAACTTACTATTACCTTCATTTGCAACCACTCTTTGCCCATGACAGTATCACCAACTGGTTCAGAAGTGGTACGGAAATAAGCCTCAGGCGATCTTGGCTCTACTTTGAGCTTCCTGCAAAATGGTAACCAGAGCTCGGAAAACCGTGCAGCTTCTAACAAAGCATAGAACGTTAAGTCTGAGCAGCCATCATCAGATAGATAAACACTGAGCTTCTCAGGTGGGTAGTCATAAGCCATAAGTGATAACACTGTGTTGATCACCATTGTTGAAGGCTCCATTCCAGGATCTGCCGTGCAAACAAAAAGGTCTACTCCTGGCAAAGCTTCTTCATCATACCTGTAATTGTAAGAAAAATTCTCTGCATTAGTTTCTTAAATGGTGAATCCATAAAAAAGGAAAAATGAATAGGGAAAGCTGATCAAGAGAGACCTGGAAGAGAGCCTATCCTTGAACGTGTTACGAAAGACAGGGTTCCATCTAACGACTACAGTGATGAAAAAGTAGAAACTAAACCAGAGTTCAGCAAGAAACATTCCAACCCAAGCCCATCTCTCAGTTCTTCCTTCCATTAATGGAAAATAACTCACTCTATATAAACAAATGAAGCAGATTCCTATGAAGATTGAAGCGGCATATAAACGAAACAAAACAAGTCCCCTGGCAGGCCTGGTTTCGAAAAGAGGAAGATACCCATTACTTCCCATTCTTCCTCTCTCTCCACTGCTTTGTTTAAGATGAGTGATACCTGATCTTGATGTGCACATATATATATATATATATATATATATATATATATATATATACAAGAAACCAACTTGTTAGAAAAAATAAATAATAATGTGATTACGTATTGTGTTACTTAATGATGATGAATGTGATGACATAACATAGTTATAGTTTGAATAAAAAGATATTGACCTAAAGTGAAGTATCTATTTCATTTTATACCCAAACGTGGCACGCAACAATGAAGGCCAAGCACTTAATTATAGACTATGGAATATCTTCTAAAAAAGGGTGAAATACTATCGGTTTAATTATTATTTTACTTTCAATTTTAGGTTTAAAATATGAATTACATTATTTTTAATTCATTTGGAAATGAAATTAAAAAATTCAGTAGGTTTATGAAAATCATTTGAAAATAAGTTCAATATAATTTCTATCTATGTTGGTTGTAGACATCTTATTTGTTTCGAATTTTAAAATTTGTTGATTTAATTTTATTCATAACTTTGACCTTATAAACCTATTCAATTTGGATCAAATTCAATTGACTTGATATTGCATTTTCGATTAACCTTTAAAACTTTTTAGATTGTAGATTTTAAATCTAATTTGGTTTTTGTATTTTGTAAATTGGATTTTGAGCTGTGGTTTCAAACCCAAATGAAATGGTATACTCATATTTTATTTATTATTCATTTATTCTTTCTGTCCTTTTCTTTATTCACTAAAATTACTTTGGAAAATTATTTTTGAAAAAGTTCAATAAATGAGATATGAGTATAGAACTCTTAAAAAAAATTTTGTACCATTATCCGTTTTATGAGATGAAATTAATTTTATTTGGATCGAAAACGATAAACGGTAAAACTTTCTCAATAATAAAAATTTTGAATAAATAAAATTAATTTCAGAAAAAAAATTTTGACAATAAAATCGATAGAATAAAAATCACAATTTTGTCTTTTACTTCTATAAAAATCTTTCCATGATACAATTGACTGGATATATATAATTGGGCGGCCGCACGGCGCTATGGGGCGGAAGTAGGCTGGAATTTTCTTTCAAGAAGAAATAGCAAATCAGGAAAGAAGACGACAAAAGGATTGTCCTTTTTTTTTTGTCAAATTTGCGGTTTGCTACTGAAAAAATTCATGAATGTTGTATCGAATAATTCGTATTGCTTAAAATATACATTTTTTATAAAATTCTTATAGATATCTCCAGCACAAAATATTTTTTTAACATGTACTTAATTTATATATAATTTTTATTAAATTCTAATCTATGTCATTTTTGTATTTATTTTTTGTATCAATTTTATATATTATTCTGCCATATCTAAAATTATTATATTATTTTATTATGTCCAAAATTATCATGTCTTTCGTCTCTTTACAAGTCATGAGCATCTTGTAGAAGCTTGTTGAAGTAGGCTGGAATTTTTCTTAAAGAAGAAATAGTGATGCAGGGAAGAAGACAAGACAAATGGATTTTGTCTTCTTTAGTCAAATGTACGGTTTACTAAGGAAAAAAAAAAAACTTTCAGCCCTTTACAATTCGTAAAGATCGTGTAAATCATCAAACGTGTGAAGGTCTTATCTTTTATTTTATTTTATTTATTTGTTTGCTTCTTGTGAAGGCTTCTTGAAGAAGGCTGGAATTTTTTTAAGAAATAGTGGAGCAGGGAAGAAGACAAGACAGAAGGATTCTGTCTTCTTTAGTCAATGTTTACTAAGGAAAAAAGAAGAAAAACTTTCATCCTAATTTTCTTAGGTACTAATCCCAATAGTTATAAACAAATCGAACATGAAAAAATAAACTTATATCTTTGTTTGTTTATTTATTTTTTAGTATCATTTATGTTCGGTTCGTGTTCGTTAAAGAATTTGATTTTTACGTTCGAACTTGTTCATTTGTTTCGTAGAGATTGTTCATTAAATTTTTGTGAACAGGCTCATTCGTCTTAAACGAATGCATTCGCAAACAAGTGTTAATAAATCATTAAACAAACACGTTCACGAACACATGTTTATAAATAAATACTCATGAGAACAAACTAAATATTAAATATTAAAAATCTTACAAAAGATTAAATTTCACACGTAAATTGAAATAATCCAATACGAAATTTTAAATATAATACAACTTAAGTCAGCAATATTTTATTAAAATTGACAATTACAATTTTAAGTACAATTTGTATCATATACATATATATTTGTATACATATATTAAAATATCATATATGTGCGTGTACACACATATGTGTAATGTATATGTAAATGGTCATGGATAAGAATGAGATCTTAATTTATTATGAAACTTTTATTAATTTGATTTCTATACATTATGTTTAAAATTTAAAAAAATAATTATTTGAAGCTTAATTAACTAATTTAATTTTATAATTATTTTATTATTATATTTTGTTAATTTTTTAACCCAAAAAAATTATATTGTATAAATATCACTATAACAAATTAAGCTTTTAGTGGCATTTTTTATCACTGCTAAATGACTGTGGCACTTTGTAAAAACGCCACTTAAAACGCCAACACTAATGTTGTGGCGATTGTCAAACGCAGACAAGTAAATTATTTAGTGGCATTTCTCGTGAAAACGCCTCTAATTGGCATTAAATCGTAACCAGGTATCACGTGCTTTCACAGTATGCTTTCACTTTTTGCTTGAAGTTGTCTGAAGTGCTAACGTTGTTTGTTTACATTGGATCCGTATTTTACTGTTTCTCCTTTTCTTTCTTTCTAAAAGATATAATTTCACTTTGTTTTTATCATCTAAAATTGCCTATGTTAATTGTTATATCAAAATGGCTTCGTTTAGACTTAATTTTTTTTCCAATAATTTTAAGAGACAAATTTTAATATTATCTTATATATTTGAAAAATAATCAAGTGATTTTAATAAAAAAAACATTTCCTTTCGTATTGATTTGATATATTCAAAATTTTGAAGAGAAGAAATAAATAAAGAATAGAGTAAAAGAGTTGCAGCATGTCGCTAAGATATCAAAAGCATTTCAGTGATCTTCATGTACCAAGTGTTTCATTGACAATGAAATCATGCTCATAATAATTCGAGAACGCAACATTGCTAGGCACGTAGAAACTATTAAAATTCCAAACCCTAGTTACATACAAATAAGGGTAAACTACAAAAACAAGTACCAGCACTGTAATTTCTAAACAAGCTGAACTTACATAGTAAGACAAATAGTAAAAAATTGTCACAAATCAAATGAACTCAGTAGTTAAACAGTAGATTAAAAAGCTCTTGCTACATTTCATTCCTAGATTTAATTACAATTATATTAAATCTTATCGGACACCAACAATGTAACTTACAAAGAAATCCTAAAAGAGAAAGAAATAGATGAAAAATTTCAAGACTTCAGTCGAAGAAGCTGCTTTCTTTGATGAGCACAGATTGGCTTCTCCATTGTCACTAGAATGATCAAAACCCTACTAATAAACAAATATTTATGTAGAATGATAATGACATATATACTTTGATAAAAACTCACTCAATAAATTTGATACCTAAGCTGGCTGAGAGTGTGAAGCTTTCAATAAACAAAACTATATGTTCAGCCCTTTCAGCTTCACCATTGACTCCACATGCCCTTTAAGGGTGTGAAGCTCTTAGCTTCACCATTGACTCCACATGCCCTTTAAGGGTGTGAAGCTCTTGAAATCTATAAGTAGACTGAAATTTTTTTTTTGTTGCTGTTAGTACTAGAACCCATAATTGTGCCATAAGATCTAAATCACAAAGATGAGCAATAGTAGATATTACTAGTTGTTTAAAGTATTTCATGTGGAAGTTAGTAAATTCTTATGAAGGATAACTGAATGTGTACCTTGCAACCGTTGCTTGTCTCTTGGACTGTTCAGCAATCTTAGACAACTCTCTATTGCTGCTCGTCATTGAAGAGATTTGTAGTTTCTGGTGGTTGGAGCCCATGTAATGTCCTTTGAGCAAGAGCCCATTGAGCTTCTCTTTCTTCGTGTCCTTTGAGCAAGATCTTTCTTGGTGTTGAATGCAATCTGTTACAAGGCCAGTTTAGTAAATCAAACAAGTGAATGCAAACTGTTACAAAGCCAGTTTAGTAAATCAAACAATTGAATGCAAAGTGATAATTTTTTGAAGTAATCTAATGTAAGATACGTATACCTTAATTTCAAGCAAGTTGAGCCAAGCTTTTTCACTTAATAAGTAACTAATGGCAAATATTAAAAAAAAAATCAACAAAAGCAGCAAAAGAGAAACTAACAAGAAGGGTCCAAAGAAGCTTAAAACTTGTAAGAAGTACTGCCTCCAAATCTAATATAACACTTCCTGCAAAATTAAGATATATATATATATATATATATATATATATATATATATATATATATATATATACATACATACACTTCTTTTGTGTTAACATCAAATCCTCCAACAAACTGTCAATGAATAAGTTATTGTGTAAGCTTCGAAACAATGTCAAAATTGGAAACAGAATTCCAAAGGAGATGCAGTTTATATAACTCTTTTGTAACATTCCGTTACCACATTTTTCACGTATTTCCATACAACTTAACTGGTTGGGCTGTCTGTGATGCCATTAACATTCAATAGTGACCGTAATAATTGATAAACATTTATTTATCAAATTTAGAATATAAAAATTCTTTTCTGGATTTCTCATATCCAACATCCCCTATTGACTCATTTCACTAAAGTAGTACTGTATACTTATGTCTGAAATGTAAAAGAGAAGAGACTGTACCTGTCACGTTTAGCATAACATGCCTCAGTGCTTTAACATAGTTATATCCATCTGAGAGCTAACTCTCTAACTCCTTGTCTTTTATCTGTGGAGTTAAAACAAAGGGGTGAGCGATTCATACGCTCGGTAAAGGAAACATATGCTGCTTTAAATAAAGCAAAACTATATATATCATAACGCATTTGTTCTTTTCTTAACAATAACCCAGTAGAAAAGACAGTGGATATATATAGTAAACAACTCTCTTAAAACACCATTCAAATCACTGGCTAAACAGTTTACTTTAAAATGCAGTAAACAACACATAAGATTCAATGAATCTTATCAGTAAACAGAAATCAACACGTTGAGACTAGGCAACAAATAAATCATGCTATCATCGTTCTCCCTCCCCCTTGCGAGAACGAAATCTGCCGCTTTTGGGGTGCACCCGGAGGCCATCGCCCCTCACGGCTATCTCAGATCTATGGCCATAATCTATAGTGGTCCTCGGGTCCACTTGCCAAGTGACCTCAAGACCGCTGATGACTTGGCGGGTCCATCAGCCCTGTGACGCCCTGAGGTGCACTCATTGGTCCATTGACCGAGCCATCGCCCCAGGCGGGTCACGCAATAGTAATGCATGAACTAGAGGCCTAACGTCTCAAAATCGAATTATATCTCACGAAAAACCTTTAAGGAACCATTTCACTCACATTATCATTTTCTCAAAATAATTTGATTTCCAAAAAGGTTTAAGCTTTCTCTTTACAAAACCCTTTGAAGACTTTCCAAAATCTCAACGTTTTAAAACCTGCTCGCCCATGGACAGCTCGCCCTCATATGGCTCGCCCATGGCAGCTCGCCCATGGCTAACTCGACAAGACGGTGAATTAGTATTCGCCCGCCATGAGCTTTTCAAAACAACTATATCTCGTTGTAGCGGTTCGCCCGCCTTAAATTTAAAACAAAGGCCGCCCGCCCAAACACATTAAAAATGGTTCGCCTGACTATGGCTTACCCGGATTTCTCTTTAAAACAAGGGCACTCGCCCAGTTTCTATGAAAGAGAGCTTGCCACTTGGCTCGCCCTAGGTTTCTGCTTATAACAAAGATACTCGCCCTCCTTCATCAGTTCACCCAACAAAACAACATATGGCGGCTAGAAGCTCGCCCGCGATCAAACAATTTATTAAAATAAATACATGCCATAAACCAAAAATAATTTCTAAATATTTTTATCATATTTCTACTCCACAGGGCATGTATTTTACTTCACACACATCTCCCTTACCTGTTAGAAACGAAGCCTTGCTTCGTCCTGCTCTCTGTTCGCCCACAGCTATTCCCCATTTTCGGCTGCAAAAAAATGATTTATTAAAATTATTAATATTCTCTTTTTCCAAATTTCCAACATTTTGGTGAAACTTAATAATCAAATAGCTCGCCCATACAAGTTCTCACTAGCTCGCCCTATCGAGCTTGCCATTCAACAATGGCTTACAATTTGAGAGCTCGCCCGCCATTACTTACCATTAATACTTTTCAGAAGTTCGTCGAACATTCAACTCGCCAAGCCTCTATGGGCTTAAATGTGGGAATTCGCCCACAGTTCTACTTGCCCAATGCCTCTGCTTTTGAGCTCACCACACACAGATTTCTTATCAGAAGTGAGCTCGCCCATGAACTAAACTACCGTTGGGCGACCTAGCCCACATGAATAACAACATTGGCGAGTTCATCATTTCCTACTCGCCTCATTGGCGATTACAAACTTTCAACACGGACGATCAACATAGTCGCCATTGTCGTCACTTATTCCATTATTTTCTTTGTTTCCATATTCTCTAAAGATCTAACTAAAAACAAGACTGTATCTATGTTTATTACTTCATAAAACATAGAAATATATCATTTGAGTATCAAGAACATCTCAGAAATATGAAACTCACCTCAACCAATTGCACTTCCTGAACAGGTTGTTTTCCATCTCATGTTGGCCTTCCTTTGCCTATTCTTTTAGCTCATCAAGTTGAGAAGAAAAGGTTTGCAAGCTGTTTTATGTATTTAACCAACTTAAGGTTTGAAGTTCAGTAAATCAGGCATGATAGAAATGAGAGGAATCAGAACATAAACTGGCAGTTGCACAGCTCTCGTGAAGGAGATGAAGTTTGCCAAATGAGTTTTCCTCAAGCCTTTCTCCTTATATAACCATGCTAATCCAATCCGAAGCTACCGCCTGTCCCTTATCCTGTATCTTTCATCATTTCACGTCTTTAATGCATGAAGAAAACTGAGGCACAAGTGGCATGAAAGTCCTCCTTCCACACTCTTTTTTTCTCAGGCTATTGACTTTGTTTTACTCCTCAACCAATAGAGTTGCTTCCTTTATTGACTTTACCTCCTCTATATTAATTGTCTCCAACCGAATCACTTACAAAGTCAATTTTGGCTGCAATGGCCACACGCTGATTCCATTCCAGTTTATTCAATATATGGGTGATTACATGTCCTCGCCCATTTGGGCGATCATCGAATCACATCATTGGCGAACTCACCTATTCGCCCAACCAAAGAGCAACCAACCAACTCGCCAATTGCTAAGATTCCCCACATTTGGAAATTTTTATTTAGCATTTTAATTTCTTCAATTTGTGTGGGCGATCGGGAGCCCTCGCAGATTTTGGCAAACTAATATACTCGCCCTCGCCATTATCCATTGGCGATCTGCTCGCCCATTGGCGAACATACTACCTTCTCGCCCTTTGGCGAGCTGAACAACATTCTCGCCCATACGTTATTTCACCATAATTGCTCCATTTACTACTCAACTTAAGGAGCTTTTCAACTAAATGGAAATCAATACTCTTTATTTATTTAATTTCCAATATCCATTTTATGAGATTAAGGTCTACAGTAGGGTAAAATCAGATCTTACATTTTCTCCCCACCTTAAGAAATTTGGTCCTCCAAATTTCAACCAGACCTGTCAGTGAAGAAACGCTGGATACTTCTTATGCATAAGGCTTTTAAATTTTCAAGTAGCCTTATCCTTAACATTATACCACCAAAGCACTTTAGCCATAACATGATCTTAGATCACAGCACTTTATCACTGCAATTTATCTTTCTTATCCAAAATCCGTACTAATTTCTCAACGTAATTCATGTCTGGTCTAATATCTAGGACTCATCTCGAATCACGTGAGAAGGATATGGATAGTACTTTCTCATTATCGAAACATGGAACACATTGTGCACTCCTGACAACACGGGAGGTAGTGCACATCTTTCACAGGATCTAAGATCTCCAACGATCCAATGCATCGGGAACTCAATTTCCCTCTCACTATGCATCCCAATGGTGAGACCTTAATATACATAACCTCTTGTATATCTCAAGAAGTCTGTTCGACCAAGTCGAAAAAAATTTTCGGTCTCCCATTTCACATGCTATCGTGGATTATATTGTCTGCTAAATAACTTCTTTCAAATGTTATGCCTATACACTCTTGTGGCCCTTATTATCAACAAATTCTGTCAGGGTAGAGGATTATCCCAAGAGCCTATAAAATCAATCATACATGCTCACACCATATCCTCGAGCGTCCATCTCATACGCTTGGACTGTCTCTCAGTCTGCGGATAAACTGCGGTGCGAAACTCAATCGGGATCCCATAGCTTCCCGTAATCTCTCTCAACACTGAGATATGAAGCGGGACTCCCTATCAACAATAATGCTCACTGGAATATTGTAAACCACATCATTTCCCTGGCATATTATCCGGCCAAGGCATTAATTAGCTCAACAAATTCCATAGTTAAGGAATGAGCAGACTTACTCAATATATCCACAACTATCCAGATAACATTTTACTCTTTTCAGTTTTTCACTGAGTATAGGAAGTACCTCTAATATAGGTATTTTTCTTCCTTATCACTTTTTCAACTCTTATTTAATCTCGTCTCCAATATGAGACCACGAATATCTTTTTATATTCCTCATTGTCTCTAAGAGTATTGCCCGTCTCTTTAGGCTATCAACAATCATCCCGTTGGCGCTCTCTCGCGCTCTAGGATTACTCTCTCAAGTGAGCCGGCGATCACCTAGTTCGCCCACATCTCATAACATGTTATCCGGTGTTGAGCGTTCACCCCACTCGTGGGTCGCCCATCCCGAATTTTCTCAAGGTCCTGAAGAATCTCGGGCGTCTTCTCTCAAAACCAATTTACACTCCCTCAAGTCTTTTATCACCCTTGGGAGTTAATAACTCATCTCATTCAGTGCTAGTCGATAATAATTTGGTGACTATCATGTATAAATTTTTAATTATTCGTATGTAATTGTCCCAGTAGTCTCTAAAATACCACGCACTCGCTCTCAATATATCCCGGAGCGTCCACACAATGCGCTCGGATATCTATATCAATCTGAGGCGGTGCTAACAGTAGAAATTTGGAATCCCAAAGCCTCTTGCTATTCTCTCAAAGCATACGGCGAATCAGGGATCCCTATCACAAGTACCCACTCATTGGAATTTCACATACGTCCTCTCTATTTCACCAATGTATATCGACTAAGGCACTTATTACATCCCGAAACCTGATGATGAAGAAGTGAAATAATTTGGTTACTCAATCCATAATCACTTCTATAACATCATGGTTCTCTCGGATTCTTCATCACCTTACTTATATAATTTCACATTCCCAATATATACACATGTATATCCTTTTTCAGGATTTGCAGTACTTCTTGTATCTGCTCCTCTGAGTATGACAATTTTATCTTTTTTAATTCTGGCTTGTCATTAATTCCAGCCATAACTACATAATGATAAGAGGATATCACATTTATTCGTATGCTTGGGAACTACCTCATAACTTGTGTTCCCTAGTCATCAAATGACTTGTCTTCTCAAGGCAATTTCATTCTTTTACATTCATCACCACAGTTGTTTTCCCATTTAGTATAGTACTTTACTGTCACATTCTCGTAACCATTTCGAATACTATATTCAAACATACCCATTCACTTCTACTTTCTCTAAGCATTGAATCAATAAGGTAGCAATTCCACAAACTCTTCAACAATTTATTCGTGCTATACGGGTAAAACTCATAGATTTTATACCCCAATAAGCACACTTTAACCTCACTTAAGTAGTAAAATCTTTTATTCAAACAATTTTAATGTCCACTTAATCAGTTGAGACCTCACGTCTCTAATATATATATATCAACTAGAACCCAATGGTCACTGACTTAACAATAAGGTTTTTTTTTTATACCTTATTCAATAATATTACTTATATCAATATATTTATTTTCTTTTTAAAATCATCCTAGTTGGCTCTAGGCACACAAATAGGAAGGATACTACAGTCGGCTAGGGATCCAGATAGAATATGATAGGTATTTTAGAATACCATACTTGTTCCGGAACCTAGAAGCAACTGTAGAGAGTACTAATCCCATTGTTTTCAAAATGATAAAATTTTTCATTTTTCACCAGTTATAACAAACTAGTTTTTATTCTTTACTCATCAATCTCTTGAGTAATTTCTCAAGCTCTACTGATTCACTGGTAAGAGCTTACAACAATTTCTATTTAAATTTTCCAACCTCTAAGCTTGTCAACTAAATCTCGATGCCAACTTTATCATTTGGCAAATACGAGACATTTCATTTTCTTGGCGATTACAGCTTTTGTTCTGTTATTGCTTTGACTCATGTCATATTGTTGATCAGATTACTCACCATACTCATTGGACTATCAGGATTCTCGCCCACTTTAGTAATTCATATTATATTGGCGGACTCATTTAAGTCCTTGCCATCATCTAACTCGCCCACACCATTGGCGATCATACATTTGCACGTCCATTGGCGAGCTATCCCAATGTAGTTCTCGCCTATCGAGTATTTCTCATAAATCTTATAATATCACGGTTCTATGGATATCGTAACGGACCAGCCCAACCGGCCATGACAATCCCCTTTTTGGGCCCATCGACAACGATTGCTGTGACAACGCTACTCATCCATACTGTCCTCTTTGGCGATCACCTCGATGCCCGGTTCTTCCAACCGTGCTCGAGTTCGCCCATTTCAAAGTTTTCTCTCTCATTCACAGACTCAAACACTTGACTTCCTCAAATGTCAAGTTACATCCATTCTCCTAAAACATAAGGAGTATATATAACCAGTTTACATCATTTCTCTCACAATTCACTTTAAATTCAGACCCCAAAATCCACAACAGGGATGACTATCTCGCGACCTCTCATAGCTTGTACTCTGGGTCGCCTTACTTATCAATATTGTCGTAACGACTTTAGGCCCTAGACCTAACCGCTAGACATAATTTCAATGGAGTCGCCACCAATCATTTTTAGCCTAGGTGTGATTGGTCACCTATCCTCATTTAAGGATAAGGATTGATCTTCTTTTCAGATTTAGGGTTCGGGGGTCGATTACGTGTGAGGAAGGTGTTAGCACCCTCACAACGCCCATTCTAGAATGGTACCTAATTAATCTTGTGCTATCTTAAGACGGTTTTGTTTGAATAATCTTAATTTGTCGTATTTTTTTATTTTATTCCAAATAATTAAATATTGGTAAATTTTCTAAGAAACTCTCCATCATTCTGGCGGAATTTCTTGAAAATTTATCCTCACCTCAAGAGTTTTCAAGTAGTACCATTTGACTTGCTTGAAGATTCCATCGTCGGATCAAAATTTTCTCAACTTATTTTAAACTAATATTTATTTTCATTTTATTTATCTCTTTTATTATTTTGTTTAATTTTATTTAATTCGAGAAATAAATTTAGATTATTAATATCGAAAACTCTCTTAGTCTTCCATCATTCTGGCAAGACTTTGAGAAAAATTCTTACCTAAAGAATTCCAAATGCCAACCATTCGTGGCTCTTTGGACTCTTATCATTGGAATAATTTTTTATTAATTATTATTATACATTATTAATCCTATATCCATATATTATTATTTATTTTTATTTTTATTTTTATAAACGTTTTATAATTTACCTTTTATTATTACTATTTTAAAATATTGAGAACATTTCTTAAATCTTCCAACATACCGGCAAAATTTAAGAAAAATTCTCTCACCTGGAAATTTCCAAATGTCAACCATTTGTGACTCTTTGGAATTTCATCACAGGAGTTATTTTTATGTATTCCTCATTCTCTTTTATTATTTAAATTATTATTATCATTATTATTATTTCGAAAAAATAAATATCTATTATTGAAAATTTTACCTAAATCTTCCATCATTCTGGCAAGATTTAAGAAAATTTTCTCACCTAGAGATTTCCAAATGTCAACCATTTGTGACTCTTTAGAATCTCATCATCGGAAATTTAAATTTATTAATTTGCATTTATCATTTATTTATTTGTATGTTTTTATCTTTTATGATTTTTTTATCATTCATTTATTTATTTCTAAATAACTCATTATTTATTTATTTGTCCTAAAATAAGAATAGGGATAAATAATACATAAATTAATAAAACAAAATAAATAAACTAACTATAATTACTAAGTTAATTAAATAAAACGAAATAACGAATTAATTAAGGAACCAAAAACATGATAAAAATTTCACAAAACCACAATATATATATATATAGTCCATGCTTAAACTAAAACCAACACAAGATAATAAACGACAAAATAAAAAAATAAAAAAAATGAAAGCTTAATACACGTAAAGCATAAAGGAATAAAAACTAGAATAATTAATATGGATAGAAGGAATTACCGTCATTGAGCATTTATTACCTTTTGCAGTTTCTTTTCTCTTTATTTCTTTCCCTCTCCACGTGCAACCATCTTTCAATTTCCTTTGCTATCTTTTTATTCTTTGCTTCTTTCACGTAGCCCTCTCCATTTGAGTTTCTTACTCGTTACAACACAGTGGCCCACGTTTTATTCAATCTCGACGACTCCACGTCTGCTCAAGTTTTGGTTCGCAACAGCAACTTCTGGTTTGTCTTGGTTATTCCGGCAAGTTCACTGCTTATTTTGCTTCTAACGGCTCCTGCTTTCAGTTTCAACTAAATCCAATAGCCAGGTTCGGCTATTCAAAAGTTCAGCTTCAGCGGTTCTCTGTTCTCCAGTTCACGCGATTGCAATTTTCTTGTCAATAACAAACAATTGCGATGGGCAAGAGGCTTGATGGTGCAGGGCTGCAACGATGCGAGGATGATGCATTATTGTGGGGAAACTCACGTGACTGTAGTGAAGATTGTTGAACAGAGGGGAACGGTAGTAGTGCCGCTTGGGAAAGCAAGACCCGAAGCTTGGACGTGGTGGCTACGGGCTGTAGCGAGGATGACAGAGGCGAACGCAGCTGGCAGCGATGGAGTACAATACAGGAAGAGCGAAACGATGGTGGCAGGCAAAGTGGACGGCAAGCAGTGCAACAGCAGCAGTGTTGGGTGCGATGTGCAGCAGTGAAGACGAGAAAACGCAGCGAAACGATGGCAGGGAGAATGTGCACGGCAAGCAGAAGCAACGACAATGGACAATCTTTTATTTTTGGATCCTCTCCCCCCTTTTACCTAGCAGGCTCCCTCTTGGTTTTTATAGCCATTTCATGGCCGTATACCTGAGGAAAGAATCAACTTTCCTCAAGTTTAGGCCCCAAATCATGGCTTTCATTCAAGGGCAGATTTTATTTAATTCTTTCTCATTTTATATATCTTTTATTTAAGGCAATTTAATCAATTGGTCAACTCTCTTTATTCGGCACCAAATCTCATTGATTTACATGATTTAAGGTTTGACCAAAGTTGATTATTTCCCATCTTTATTTTTATATTTTCTACCTTTTTTCATTTTTGATTTTTTTTATTTTTTTATCTTAAAAGAATTGTTCGGACAAAATTAGGTGTCTACAAATATATCAGTGGGGTCCACAGTAAAGATCATCCTTTACACCACCACATATTATTTCACTATCAATTTGTATTTTAAATCCATTCAATCACTTATGACTTCGAAAGAAAACATGTCAATATAGGGGTATATTCATAAATTTCCCTTTAATTTTCTCTCATCAGTATAACTCCAAACACGCGATCTTAGAACTTATATGCTAATATTATCCCTTTTCGTCTCAATATCATCATTTCAGGATCTTAGTTCGATATGGACAGAGAAGTCCTGGTGGGGCCCTCACCGAGTTCCTCACTGTACCTTATCCAATAGACCTGACATTATGATGATAAGATCGCCTATCTCATGCAAAATTTTCGGATTACTAACTCTATTTGTAACCCATAATTAGTCAACTTTCACCATATTAAAACACTTAACTCAATTCACAGTCATTCGACTCCTCTATACATTCAGACTATACAGTACTACAGGGGATGTTAACCTTTCTCAACACTTTCTATGCTAAGGGCATCAACAGACATCAGACCAACCCAAGCTCCGATACCATTAAATCTGTAACATCCTGTTACCACATTTTTCACGTATTTTCATACAACTTAACCGGTTGGGCTATCTGCGATGCCATTAACATTCAACAGTGACCGTAATAATTGATAAACATTTATTTATCAAATTCAGAATATAAAAATTCTTTTCTGGATTTCTCATATCCAACATCCCCTATTGACTCATTTCACTAAAGTAGTACTGTATACTTATGTCTGAAATGTAAAAGAGAAGAGACTGTACCTGTCACGTTTAGCATAACATGCCTCAGTGCTTTAACATAGTTATATCCATATGAGAGCTAACTCTCTAACTCCTTGTCTTTTATCTGTGGAGTTAAAACAAAGGGGTGAGCGATTCATACGCTCGGTAAAGGAAACATATGCTGCTTTAAATAAAGCAAAACTATATATATCATAACGCATTTGTTCTTTTCTTAACAATAACCCAGTAGAAAAGACAGTGGATATATATAGTAAACAACTCTCTTAAAACACCATTCAAATCACTGACTAAACAGTTTACTTTAAAATGCAGTAAACAACACATAAGATTCAATGAATCTTATCAGTAAACAGAAATCAACACGTTGAGACTAGACAACAAATAAATCATGCTATCATCGTTCCCCCTCCCCCTTGTGAGAACGAAATTTGCCGCTTTTGAGGTGCACCCGGAGGCCATTGCCCCTCACGGCTATCTCAGATCTATGGCCATAATCTATAGTGGTCCTCGGGTCCACTTGCCAAGTGACCTCGAGACCGCTGATGACTTGGCGGGTCCATCAGCCCTGTGACGCCCTGAGGTGCACTCATTGGTCCATTGACCGAACCATCGCCCCAGGCTGGTCACGCAATAGTAATGCATGAACTAGAGGCCTAACGTCTCAAAATCGAATTATATCTCACGAAAAACCTTTAAGGAACCATTTCACCCATATTATCATTTTCTCAAAATGATTTGATTTCCAAAAAGGTTTAAGCTTTCTCTTTACAAAACCCTTTGAAGACTTTCCAAAATCTCAACGTTTTAAAACCTGCTCGCCCATGGACAGCTCGCCCTCATATGGCTCGCCCATGGCAGCTCGCCCATGGCTAACTCGACAAGACGGTGAATTAGTATTCGCCCGCCATGAGCTTTTCAAAACAACTATATCTCGTTGATAGCGGTTCGCCCGCCTTAAATTTAAAACAAAGGCCGCCCGCCCAAACACATTAAAAATGGTTCGCCCGACTATGGCTTACCCGGATTTCTCTTTAAAACAAGGGCACTCGCCCAGTTTCTATGAAAGAGAGCTCGCCACTTGGCTCGCCCTAGGTTTCTGCTTATAACAAAGATACTCGCCCGCCTTCATCAGTTCACCCAACAAAACAACATATGGTGGCTAGAAGCTCGCCCGCGATCAAACAATTTATTAAAATAAATACATGCCATAAACCAAAAATAATTTCTAAATATTTTTATCATATTTCTACTCCACAGGGCATGTATTTTACTTCACACACATCTCCCTTACTTGTTAGAAACGAAGCCTTGCTTCGTCCTGCTCTCTGTTCGCCCACAGCTATTCCCCATTTTCGGCTGCAAAAAAATGATTTATTAAAATTATTAATATTCTCTTTTTCCAAATTTCCAACATTTTGGTGAAACTTAATAATCAAATAGCTCACCCATACAAGTTCTCACTAGCTCGCCCTATCGAGCTTGCCATTCAACAATGGCTTACAATTTGAGAGCTCGCCCGCCATTACTCACCATTAATACTTTTCAGAAGTTCGTCGAACATTCAACTCGCCAAGCCTCTATGGGCTTAAATGTGGGAATTTGCCCACAGTTCTACTCGCCCAATGCCTCTGCTTTTGAGCTCACCACACACACAGATTTCTTATCAGAAGTGAGCTCGCCCATGAACTAAACTACTGTTGGGCGACCTAGCCCACATGAATAACAACATTGGAGAGTTCATCATTTCCTACTCACCTCATTGGCGATTACAAACTTTCAACACGGGCGATCAACATAGTCGCCATTGTCGTCACTTATTCCATTATTTTCTTTGTTTCCATATTCTCCAAAGATCTAACTAAAAACAAGACTGTATCTATGTTTATTACTTCATAAAACATAGAAATATATCATTTGAGTATCAAGAACATCTCAGAAATATGAAACTCACCTCAACCAATTGCACTTCCTGAACAGGTTGTTTTCCATCTCATGTTGGCCTTCCTTTGCCTATTCTTTTAGCTCATCAAGTTGAGAAGAAAAGGTTTGCAAGTTGTTTTATGTATTTAACCAACTTAAGGTTTGAAGTTCAGTAAATCAGGCATGATAGAAATGAGAGGAATCAGAACATAAACTGGCAGTTGCACAGCTCTCGTGAAGGAGATGAAGTTTGCCAAATGAGTTTTCCTCAAGCCTTTCTCCTTATATAACCATGCTAATCCAATCCGAAGCTACCGCCTGTCCCTTATCCTGTATCCTTCATCATTTCACGTCTTTAATGCATGAAGAAAACTGAGGCACAAGTGGCGTGAAAGTCCTCCTTCCACACTCTTTTTTTCTCAGGCTATTGACTTTGTTTTACTCCTCAACCAATAGAGTTGCTTCCTTTATTGACTTTACCTCCTCTGTATTAATTGTCTCCAACCGAATCACTTACAAAGTCAATTTTGGCTGCAATGACCACACGCTGATTCCATTCCAGTTTATTCAATATATATGGGCGATTACATGTCCTCGCCCTTTTGGGCGTTCATCGAATCACATCATTGGCGAACTCACCTATTCGCCCAACCAAAGAGCAACCAACCAACTCGTCAATTGCTAAGATTCCCCACATTTGGAAATTTTTATTTAGCATTTTAATTTCTTCAATTTGTGTGGGCGATCGGGAGCCCTCGCAGATTTTGGCAAACTAATATACTCGCCCTCGCCATTATCCATTGGCGATCTGCTCGCCCATTGGCGAACATACTACCTTCTCGCCCTTTGGCGAGCTGAACAACATTCTCGCCCATACGTTATTTCACCATAATTGCTCCATTTACTACTCAACTTAAGAAGCTTTTCAACTAAATGGAAATCAATACTCTTTATTTATTTAATTTCCAATATCCATTTTATGAGATTAAGGTCTACAGTAGGGTAAAATCAGATCTTACATCTTTTCAGTAGCAAGAATACAAAGGAGAAGGCAATTTTCTTTCCTAACCAATATAGAAACACTTACATTATTTTAGTAAATATACATAATCCTTACAAATCAGGGTAATTTAGAAATCAACACATCAAATTCTTACACAAATGAATATAAAGGATGTCTTTAAACCTGCAATCAGAAAAGGTGGTTTACGAAGCCATATGAAAAACAATAGATACAAGAAGGCTGGTTCTACCAAGGAAATCTGTTCTACAAGTAATTTTCTTCCTTTTCTTACAGACAAATCGGCTGCCAAAACCATAATGCATTAAAAGCGTTCCTAATTCTCCCACTTCTTATTATTCTTATTACCCCTCCAATAATTATATCTCTGATATCGAGGCTTATGTTGCTGCTCAAGCTTCTCCTTCCCCTCCTTGACATTCAAGACTAGTACATGTACCTGAGCAACATCAAACAGATCACAACATGGACGTTTCCTTTGTCAAGTCTTAGATTTATAATTACTTCTTTAAATATCTTAATTAATTACTACAACTAGCTAGCTAGCTAGCTCGCACACTTTTTTATAACAAAAAGATTGTAATACGAACCTAATTTTGGAATAAATTAATGACTTACCTTAAGTAGTCATAGTCTTGTTTAGGTAATTCCCTTGTAGATAGAAGGTCTTAACAGATGGCTTGTGATGGCAAATGATGGAGAGCTGGATTTGAGGCAGCGGAGGTAAGTTGGTTGGTTGACAGTCTCACACTTTCTTCACCCAATGCATCATAAAATGCTCTATGAGTTATAAAGTTGTCCTTCCTGGAGGTTTCACAAATAAGTTTACAAAGCCATAGTAATTGCATTAGCAAGTAAAAGGAAGAGGAATGAAACAAACAATTTTGAACATAGAAGTGCTTAATTAAACATGGAGGTTTGACTATCCTTCATTTGACTATCCTTGATAGCTAGGAGGAGAAAAGGAGAATAAAAGGAAAAGTTAAGAACCCTGGCAAAACATAACTGTCATAACGTTTCCTAGGGCTAGGACGCTAGACATTAAACAAATGGAGTCGCCACCAATCTTTTTTAACCTAGGTGTGATTGGCCACCTAAATGACTCTAAGGATAGGTCTACATTTTTAGTTTTGGGTTCGGGAGTTCATTTACGTGTAGGGAAGGTTATAGCACCCCTACAACGCCCAATATTGGTACCATTTTAATCTTGTGTTATTTTAACTTAGTCTAATTATGTGATCTTTTAATATTTCATATTATTGTTTAAATATTGAAAAATCTTTTAAGAATCTTCCATCATTCTGAATAAACTCTAAAAAGACTCTTCTCACCTCAAGAGTATTCAAGAGGTACCATTCGACTCCCGTGAAGAGGCTCCATTGTCGGAAGTATTTTAGAATTTTATTCCTTAATTTATTTTTTATTTAATTATTTTTATTACTTTTATTTATTTATCTTAAATATTATTATTTTTATATATATATTATTTATTAATATATTTAGGATTTTGGTATTTATATTGAGAATATCTCCTAAATTTTCTATCATTCTGGATAAACTTAGAAGAACCCTCTCACCTAGGAATTCCTCAAGTGTTACTCATTCGCAATCACCTTAAGGATTCCATCATCGGAATTATTTTATTATTTATTAACTTTATTTATTATTTATTATTTTATCTTTATTAGAATATAAATTTTATTATTTATTATGTTTTTATCTTTATTTATTATTTGTTTATTTTGAAAATGCCTTCTAAGTCTTCCATCGTTCTAGATAAACTTAGAAGGACCTTCTCACCTAAGAATTTTTCAAGTGTTACTCATTCGCAATCGCCTTGAAGATTCCATCATCGGAATTAATTAATAATTTATTTATTATTTATTATTATCTTAAAAATTTTACTATTATGTTTATTATATATATTTTATAATTATGATTTTTTACGTGTTATTCTTTTTTAATTATTTGGAGAATACAGTTTAACTTTCATTTTTTGAAAATACCTTTTAAATCTTCCATCATTCTGGATAGACTTAAAAGAATTCTCTTACCTAGGAATTCCTCGAGTGTTACTTATTCGTAATCGCCTCGAAGATTCCATCATCGGAAAGGTCTAGCTCATCCTCAACATTTATTATGCCATTATCTATTAATTAAACATCTATCTTAATAACTTTTATTTATTTATCTTTTTAATTATTTTTTTATTTTTTACTTTTACTCATTTATAGTTTGTTGTCTTATTTAATTAAATTTTAACTTTATTTATTTTTCCTATTTTTGTTATTTATTATTCTTGATTTTTTTTAAGTTTTAAACTCCTATATTTTATTATTTTAATTATCTTTATTATGAGAAAAGCAACCTTTTTTTTGAACAATATGAGAAAAGCAACTTAAAGTATCAAATTCAATGATTAACCATTAATAACAAATACTAGATGTGGCATCATAAAAGTGCAGGAACAATACTTACCTTGTACTTGGATTGGCCAAAGTAAAATAGTTTGAGCTTTGTGGACTAATTACTTGATTTGCTCTTGGAATTGATGGCCGAAAAGCAACTCCTTTAACTCGATCCTAGCACTGCTTCGTCTGCCTTCATTAGCTTGATTCCTTGTTCTTCTTTGTCGTCGCTGGTGCTGCTGCCTTGTATATTTTTTGTTATTTTCTCTCAAAATTGTTCCCCACTTTCAGTTATGGGGTTTAACCCCTTTTTATAGTCATAAATTTGTTAGAGTCCTAATACAACTCAACCTATTCTATTAATTATCTTTTATTTTTAATATTTTATCTATTTAATTTTTATGTTAATCCTAATCTAACTCTATCAACTTTAATATTAATCTAAATAATTATCCTAAAAAATCTAATTATCCTATCCTAAAATTAATTTTATTTTATTTTCTTTTCTTATCTCTTCTCTTTTTTTTTATCATCATTCCTAAATCCTATTTTAATTTTAATTTACTAATTAATGTTAATTCTAAAATCTAAAAAAATTCTAACTTAATTGTAGCCTAATTCTAAATTAAAATACAATGTCACCCAATCCAATTAATTATTTTTACAAATTAAGATTTCGGACAAAATAAGGTGTCTACAGCTGCCCCTCTTTGCACATTTTCTGAAAATCAGGAATTGTGCAAAGACAATTAGACAACTATTTTGTCCGAATTTTTATTTTTTCCTTTTTTTGTTTTTTTTCTTTTTTACAAAATATTTACAATTTTTAAGACACATTTAGTTCCTCTCACCAGAGGCTGTAAGACTTTGAAACATAACCTTGTGCTCCTCTCACCAGAGGTGTTGAAACTTTGAAACATAACCTTGTGCTCCTCTCACCAGAGGTATTGGAACTTCGAAACATAACTTTGTGCTCTTCTCACCAGAGGCACTGGAACTTTGAAAAATAACTTTGTGCTCCTCTCACCAGAGGCATTGGAACTTTCGAAAATAACCTTTTGCTCCTCTTACCAGAGGCATTGAAACTTTGAAAATAAAGAGCTCCTCTTAACAGAGGCATTGAGACTTTTGAAAATAAAGAGCTACTCTCAACAGAGGCATTGGGACATTTGAAAATAAAGAGCTCCTCTCAACAAAGGCATTGGGTCTTTTGAAAATAAAGAGCTCCTCTCAACAGAGGCATTGGTACTTTTGAAAATAAAGAGCTCCTCTCAACAGAGGCATTGAGACTTTCGAAAATAAAGAGCTCCTCTCAACAGAGGCTTTGAAACTTTTTGAAAAATAAAGAGCTCCTCTCAATAGAGGCTTTGAGACTTTCGAAAATAAAGAGCTCCTCTCAACAGAGGCTTTGAAACTTTTTGAAAAAATAAAGAGCTCCTCTCAACAGAGGCTTTGAGACTTTTGAAAATAAAGAACTCCTCTCAACAGAGGCATTGAGACTTTTGAAAATAAAGAGCTCCTCTCAACAGAGGCTTTGAACCTTTTTGAAAAATAAAGAGCTCCTCTCAACAGAGGCTTTGAGACTTTTGAAAATAAAGATTTCATTTCAAAATGCCAGTTTACATGGGTTTGACTGGGCTTAACTTTCATTTTGATGCCAACAATATTGGGCTTCATCCTTCTTTAAGGTGCCAGCTAAACTGGACTCTACTCTCATCTAAGGTTTTTTCAAAAAAGTATTTTTCTCATCATCTTCTCATACCTCATCATTTTTTCAAATTACCATCTCTTATATTTTCTCTTTTCCTCAAAATTTTAATCATTCAGAACTTCTTATCCTAATGTCTTAACAAATAGTTCAATGTCAAAATGCAATAGTGAAATGTGATGTATGTTATGAATGTAATGAATATCATGAACATCATAATGCCCTAAGTGCTATGAATGTTACCTGAATTACTCCATGAATGTATGTAAATGCAATCTCCATTGTGGTAACATGATTCTCAAGCTCATCTCATTTTTCTCAAATTCCACATATCTGCTGGATTCTTCTTATTCAAATCTTCTTTCATTTAACATCCTATCTTTTAACGAGTCTTGGTCCAATCATGCTCAAAGACTTGTCATCATGCTTTCAAATTTAAATTTTCATCTTTACTTATTTTTGTCTCTTTCTCTCTCTTAGTAATACAAGATTTCTCAAAAAAAAATTTTTTTTTCAAAAATTTACCCAAAAAAGGTTACCAACATTTATTTATTTTCCTTCTAACTCAACCACCAATGTAATGCACTTATGCATATTCTCAATTTGTTACAGGGGTGGAATAAATTTAAAATGATCATGAGAGGTATAGGTATTCATTTTAGAAAAGGAGCATGAAATCAAGAAAAATCAATGGGATAGTCTGTTTGGAATAGGGTTTTCAGTATCCATTTAATAAACATTCTGATAATTTCAATCAAGTCAATCTAGAATTTCTTTCCAAAAGCCCACTCTTATTGATATGTTCTTTCATGTAGTGTCTGTCAGTCTTGCCCTTGTATCAAAACTTTTTGATGATGATATTTTCCTAGACCGCCTTTTCAAGTTTTCAACTTAGGTGCCCCTTATTTGATTCAAACTGCCCTTTTGGGTTTTCAATTTTGAATCCTCCTTTTTCTTTTTATTTTTCTCTCTTTTTTTTCTCTTTTTCTTTTTTTTTCATATTTTTATTTTTTCTTTTTTTTCTTCATTTTCAAATTCATTGGCTTTGACAAACTTCAACCTTCAGTGCTCAATTCAAATTCATGCCCCTAATAGGCGTTCTTGATTTCGATCCAAGATATCTTCTAAAGGTCATGGGTTTCTTCATTCAACTTGATCTACTTCCTTCAAATGATCATTATCTCATTATACAAATATGTCTTCATTCAATACATGATTCTTCAATTTAAGCATTTACATTTGATCAAAATGGGCTTTTAAAGGCACGTAATGTAGGCTCAGGTGAGGGTTTATGAAAGAACGGGATAAAGCAGGCCCAAAATGCTTTTCAAGGTTTATAAACCAAGGGATCACTTTTATCAAGTAAAACATTCAGGCATTTTGCCCCTTTTCAATTCACTCATTTCTCCTTTTGCTTCTTTTTTTCCTTTCTTGGGTTTTCTTTTTTGAATTCAAAACTCTTTTTCTTTTCTTCTTCTTTGCTTCTTCACAAAACTAGGCTATTTCTTCTTCTCTTTTTTTTTGCCCCTCGATTCATCATGAGCACTTTCATTTGTGCCCCCAAAATTTTTTTATTTCATCTTCCTTGCCCCCAGTGTGGAGGGTGATCCTTGGTGAGTTATATTACAAAAAATATAATAAGCTCAAAATGGGTAATCAAAGGATAATTTTACTCATGCTTGAAGGATAGTGAAAGAAGGCCATTTATCATTTCAAATGTAAATACTCTCATTAAAAATTGTTTATTGAACAATGACAAACTTGTTAGAAGCTTCTATAAGAGATTCACCTTTCTTGTACCATCTATCAAGTGCGGATGGTAAACAACATTTCCTTCATTTTCTTGCTTTCACAACAATAGTCGACTAGTAATTCATCAACAGTAGTAGTTCTTTCAAAATTGAATCCCAGATTTATTGACATCATTATCATTATGTTCATTATTTGGATACTTGTGAATAAAAGGTAAAGGTGAGTATGTGGGAAATGGAAAATGAACAGAGAGAATGAGAAAATGACAGTGCATCACTCTAGTCGCTTTATTAAAAAGGGAATAAATAAAAGTTAGCCCATACATAAAACTTTATCTTGTGCTTATGGGCTTAAGCACTTTCAAAAACTATCTTGCATTACTTAAAGAAGCAAAAACAAAACTAGAATTTATAAATCTTCAAAATCGCATGGCTAGAACCCTTCATGCCCCCATAAGACAAATCTTTTTTTTTTAACTACAACTTATTCTATTACTCCCTTTCCCTTACCCAAAATTTTCAACAACTCAATGATTTGGGCTAATTGCCCCCTTATATCCTCTTGAGCTTTTTCCATCTTCTCCATGTGAATGCTTTGTTCTTCTTCCATAACCCTAGCTTGATAACGAGTTTGATACGAATGGATTTTTGGGCGGGCTATCTTTGAACCTTTATTACCACAATTAGAGTTTATTATTTTTCGTGTGGTGATGCTTGAAAAAGTTTGAAATTGCTTTGTTTGAAAACAATGATTGAAGATGAACAAAATGAGATGATGCTACATGTGTATGAATGGGATGGTATGGTAAAAAGTTGCCATGTAATAATAATGGATGATTGATGCATGAAAATGTTTTGGTGAAGAACACATGGTACCCTTTTTGTGTCTCATGTAGAAATCAAAATCAAACAAACTTGATCAAAAATGTGTCCTAAGTAATGGGTACTTTCTATAGCATGGGTTGATATGGCTCTATCTTATAGTTGGTCTTCCTAATTTCATTATATGCATGGCTTTAGATAAAAGGGCTAAAGGTTCCCAAATTGTTCCTTACTATCATCCACTCTGGACTAGTAAGGCACCCTAATCCTCACCCATGACAGGCTACAAGCGAAAAAGGTTCAACTTGAGTGGGAGTATTTTGCTAACCCATGCGGAGGTTATCACCTCACGAGAGCGGTAGGTACTCTACTCCCTCCTAGAAAGGACTGAGCTCGGGTCGAGAGCTTTATGCATGCAAATGCAAAGTGCGGTGTGTGAGAAGGAACTTCATCTTATTAATTTCCACAAAGCACTCAAGAAATCAACAAAAGAGCATCAAACAACATCAAAACTTTCCAAATTTAGACCACCAAACTTAGACTTAGTATAACACAAGATTAAATTATGGCTCGACTCTCTTAATTGTCCCCAGTGGAGTCGCCAAGCTGTCATAACATTTCCTAGAGCTAGGACGCTAGACATTAAACAAATGGAGTCGCCACCAATCTTTTTTAACCTAGGTGTGATTGGCCACCTAAATGACTCTAAGGACAGGTCTACATTTTTAGTTTTGGGTTCGGGAGTTCATTTACGTGTAGGGAAGGTTATAGCACCCCTACAACGCCCAATATTGGTACCATTTTAATCTTGTGTTATTTTAACTTAGTCTAATTATGTGATCTTTTAATATTTCATATTATTGTTTAAATATTGAAAAATCTTTTAAGAATCCTCCATCATTCTGAATAAACTCTAAAAAGACTCTTCTCACCTCAAGAGTATTCAAGGGGTATCATTCGACTCCCGTGAAGAGGCTCCATCGTCGGAAGTATTTTAGAATTTTATTCCTTAATTTATTTTTTATTTAATTATTTTTATTACTTTTATTTATTTATCTTAAATATTATTATATTTATATATATTATTTATTAATATATTTAGGATTTTGGTATTTATATTGAGAATATCTCCTAAATTTTTCATCATTCTGGATAAACTTAGAAGAACCCTCTCACCTAGGAATTCCTCAAGTGTTACTCATTCGCAATCACCTTAAGGATTCCATCATCGAAATTATTTTATTATTTATTAACTTTATTTATTATTTATTATTTTATCTTTATTAGAATATAAATTTTATTATTTATTATGTTTTTATCTTTATTTATTATTTGTTTATTTTGAAAATGCCTTCTAAGTCTTCCATCGTTCTGGATAAACTTAGAAGGACCTTCTCGCCTAAGAATTTTTCAAGTGTTACTCATTCGCAATCGCCTTGAAGATTCCATCATCGGAATTAATTAATAATTTATTTATTATTTATTATTATCTTAAAAATTTTACTATTATGTTTATTATATATATTTTATAATTATGATTTTTTACATGTTATTCTTTTTTAATTATTTGGAGAATACATTTTAACCTTCATTTTTTGAAAATACCTTTTAAATCTTCCATCATTCTGGATAGACTTAAAAGAATTCTCTTACCTAGGAATTCCTCGAGTGTTACTCATTCGTAATCGCCTCGAAGATTCCATCATCGGAAAGGTCTAGCTCATCCTCAACATTTATTATGTCATTATCTATTAATTAAACATCTATCTTAATAACTTTTATTTATTTATCTTTTTAATTATTTTTTATTTTTTACTTTTACTCATTTATAGTTTGTTGTCTTATTTAATTAAATTTTAACTTTATTTATTTTTCCTATTTTTGTTATTTATTATTCTTGATTTTTTTAAGTTTTAAACTCCTATATTTTATTATTTTAATTATCTTTATTATGAGAAAAGCAACCTTTTTTTTTTGAACAATATGAGAAAAGCAACTTAAAGTATCAAATTCAATGATTAACCATTAATAACAAATACTAGATGTGGCATCATAAAAGTGCAGGAACAATACTTACCTTGTAATTGGATTGGCCAAAGTAAAATAGTTTGAGCTTTGTGGACTAATTACGTGATTTGCTCTTGGAATTGATGGCCGAAAAGCAACCCCTGTAACTCGATCCTAGCACTGCTTCGTCTGCCTTCATTAGCTTGATTCCTCGTTCTTCCTTGTCGTCGCTGGTGCTGCTGCCTTGTATATTTTTTGTTATTTTCTCTCAAAATTGTTCCCCCCTTTCAGTTATGGGGTTTAACCCCTTTTTATAGTCATAAATTTGTCAGAGTCCTAATACAACTCAACCTATTCTATTAATTATCTTTTATTTTTAATATTTTATCTATTTAATTTTTATGTTAATCCTAATCTAACTCTATCAACTTTAATATTAATCTAAATAATTATCCTAAAAAATATAATTATCCTATCCTAAAATTAATTTTATTTTATTTTCTTTTCTTATCTCTTCTCTTTTTTTTTTATCATCATTCCTAAATCCTATTTTAATTTTAATTTACTAATTAATGTTAAATCTAAAATCTAAAAAAATTCTAACTTAATTGTAGCCTAATTCTAAATTAAAATACAATGTCACCCAATCCAATTAATTATTTTTACAAATTAAGATTCCGGACAAAATAAGGTGTCTACAATAACAATGCAAGATATGGAAGAGAAACGAATCAAGCTTAATTAATAGCTATTGAATCATGAAGAATACAAAAAAATACTACAGATTATGATGATTATTCTTAGTCCTAATCTTTTTCCTACTATGTTTATATCAATTCTTTTTTTTTATTCTTTTCATACATGAACATGGCAACTGGCTCAGATTTCAGAGGTATTGGTTTGAGTTTCTCTTGCAAGGTCACCAGTAGCGACACTTGTATTAATTAAATATAAATACAGACAAAAGTTCAATGCAGAATGCTCCTAACAACAAATCTGCATAGTCATGACATAAATGAGCCATCGAGAACAAATCCAAACCACCAAGGAAAACAAAACCTGATAGACTGCATATCCACAAGAGCTACTTGTGCGAGCAATCAAACCAATCATTTCAAATTTCACTGCCACCTTCAAAGAGACTAAACAAACATAGAACACATCTCCACAACCCAAAATGAAATGCAAATCACGCAGTGCCATAAATCCAACTGAAAACAAAACGCAATTAGAGATCATCTCAATAAGGAACAGACAAGCAGCAGAAAAATTACTTCCAAAAGGCATCGAAGAAATCAAACTTCCCTGAAAATAGTCATAATATAAAAAACCATTTACTCTACGAGATAGAGAGAGATGATCATGGTTCAACTCACAATTTCAATACAAATATCACATTAGTTGGAAACCAAGATCTTCAAGTCCCAAAATTCTCTAACTGTTTGATTTGATAAATCAAAGTTGAGAGTTTTTAGAATTTAATTTACTTGGCAATACAGAAGACCTGTATCTTTTCCATGAAAACCTAAAAACACCAAATTTCAAGGGACTTAAGAAAATCCACTAGCATTTCAAGCAAACAAATGAAACCTAAGAATTAAACCCTCTAAGAATCTGCGGGGAAAAAAACTAAATCACCAAACCTTAAATCACCAGAAATGGTGATGAATGCCGTTTACTTGACGAATGGAGTCAAGCTTTGACTTGCCACCCGATTGTTTAACCTTGACATTTCATGCTTGAGATGAGCAAGTCTTGTTTCCAGTTCTTGGATCTCCTTCGAAAGCTCCTCTTCTGGAGGCGTTTCCATTTCGGTTCCTTTTCCCTCCTTGGCCTTTTTCCATCTCTCTTTCTCTCCATCACCAACCCCTAAATCACGAGAAGAAGTGCAACTTGAAGATGATGAAGAGGAAGAGAAAGGTAAAAGAAAATTTTGGGGATTGTTGGGTGGAAAAAAAAAGGAGCGAAAGATATATAATTTGAGTGGCAAGAAAAGAAATAGGTGGAGGAAGAATCGTAAGAACTTGTTTTATTTTATATATTTAATTTTGAGAGATAACGGCATTTATAAGGAAAAACACCATTATCTCCTAAGGTTGCCTTCAAATGCAATTATATAATTCGTATTTAAAGAAAAATAATATATTTAATTTTGAAAGAAAGTGTCGTTTTTAGTGGAAAAAACCGCTTCTTTCTTAAACCTAGCAGTGTTTTCCTCCAAATGCCGCTATATTAATTATATTTTTAAAAAACAAAACATTTTTATTTTATATTTAATTTAATTATTCAACATAGCTGTGTTTCTAATTATGTTTAAAATTAGCAGCACTTGTAAGACAAGTGCCGCTATTATATTGAAAATATGATTGTAGACACCTAAATTTGTCCGAATTGGTAATACTAGTGCTCAAAAATTTCAGATCAAATATTGTGTAAGACTTGTTAGATAATGAATTCGTTTAGAGTAAAATTCGATATCTTTTAGGTCAATTTAAATAAGATTATTTTTGTTTAAATATTAATTCTAAATTCATGTTAAGAAATATATAGGTCCAAACCTAACATATTGGGCCACAATATTGTAATAAGTCAAATCGGACTTTCAAAGTCCAAATTAAAATATATGGGCTTCAACGTCCAAAGAAAAATGGGCTGAATTTGATTTTTATTTACTTTATTATTTATTTATTTATTTATATTATTTTTATTATTTTATTATTTTATTATTTTTATTACTTATTTATTTATTTTTATTTTTATTATTATTTTTATTATTATTTGTTTATTTATTATTATTATTATTATTATTATTATTATTATTATTATTATTATTATTATTAGTTTATTTCTAATCACATTTAATAGGATTGACCGACTGCTTTGTTAAGCCAAAATGTTTGTTTCCACCATCGGTTGCACTGAAAATTCACCAAATTCACTCACCAAATTCACCAATTTAGACGCCATCCATCCCATCCTAACAATCACCATTGGTGACTGAGAAACAATAGTATGATCCTAAGAAATTGAATCTAATACACTAGACAAAAGGATGCTTCTGAATTCGTTTAAAAGGACCAGAATGATTGAAGCAGAGGATTTTTTTTTCTAAACTCAAGGACACTGAAAATCGGTAGAAACTCTACCAAACACCACCATCGAGAGACCGCCTTTCGCCACCCTAACCTAATCACCACCACCACAATAGTCACTTCCTTCCATTGCAACAAAAAAAACCAAACCCAACAAAAAAACATAAACCCAAAACCCCCGAAAGCCCCCACCGAAAGGCCACCTGTCACATACAACTAGTATAATGATCAAATTAGGAGAAGAAATACAGAGAAGAAGGAGAAGCAGAATAGAATAGAAAAGAAATAGAAATAGAAAAAAATGGAGATAATTGTGTTCATTCATTCATAACGCTAAAAGTTACAATTCTTCCTTTTATATAGGCACATGCAGGTGCTGTGTACTATTGCTGACATCATAAAAGCAAAAAATAAAATAACAATAGCTTGGCACGTGATTCCTAAAACATTCTTGCCTGACCCTCACACTGCCATGGTGGTTATGTTACCTTTTGATCCCCTAGTGTGCTGTCGCTCCTCTCTTGGCTCTCCCTTAGCTATCAGCTCAAAACTTGCCTCTGAGTTTTTCTTTAACTCTTTACTGCCATTGCAATCCTTGCTCTTTTTGTATTTTTTTTGTTGCCTCCATTACATTGCCCTTCCTTTCAGTTGATCCTTGTCCCCAAGGATCAAATGTTAGAAATTGTGATTGCAAAACAGAAAAATCCTCCCAGGTGACATTCTCAGGGCCCAAATTCGACCATACTACCAACAATTGAGTCACGACCTTGTTGTTCCTTTTAACCATGCGTTTATCAAGCACTGCTGCTGGGTATACTAATGGCTTACCATTATCACCTTCTTCAGGAAGAGCTATGCTAGGAACCACTTTGTTTCCAATTTTTCTTTTTAAAAAACTGACATGAAAAATTGGATGAATCTTTGATTCTGGAGGTAATTTAAGTCTGTAAGCCACTGATCCAATTCTCTCTTCAACAGTATATGGACCATAGTACCTGGAAGAGAGTTTGAGATTCCTTCTGAGTGCCAATGAGGTTTGCCTATACGGTTGGAGCTTCAGGTAAACCTCATCACCCACTTGAAACACCCTTTCACTTCTTCTCTGATCAGCATAAAACTTCATCCTATTTTGAGCTTTTTCAAGCTGGTCTAGCATCAATTTGCTTAATTGTTCCCTTTCCTTCAAGAGCTCTTCAACAGTAGACACTTTAGTTGCTGCACTGACATCCCAATGAAAGTTGGGGGGGCTTATAGCCATATAAAGCCTGGAAAGGTGACATTCCCAAGGCAGTGTGGTGGTTGGTATTATACCACCACTCAGCTAAGGAGATCCATTTGGACCATGCCTTTGGTTTCAAAAAACACATGCCTCGCAAATATTACTCCACACATTGATTAAGTCTTTCAGATTGTCCGTCTGTTTCAGGATGATAAGCTGTGCTCAAGTGGACAGTAGTGCCTAGTAACTTCATGAGTTCTTGCCAAACTAAGCTTGTGAAGATCCTGTCCCTGTCAAATATAGCAATCTTAGGAGTTTCATGCAACTTATGAACTTGATTCAAGTAGATTTTAGCTACCTTTAAGGCTGTATAAGGATGAGACAATGCCATGAAGTGAGCATACTTTATGAACTTATCTATAACCACTAGTATGCTGTTAAATCCTTGTGAGGATGGTAGTCCATCAATAAAGTCCATGGTGACTACTTCCCAAGCTTGCTTAGGAATAGGTATGGGCTGCAATAACCTTGGATAGGCTACATATTCAGCTTTATTTCTTTGACAATTATCGCATTGCTGTACAAATTCTTGCACTTGCTTCTTTAAACCTGGCCAAAAGAAGTAAAGTCTCACCCTGTAGAAAGTACCTTGTATACCAGAGTGTCTACCTTGAGGAGAATCATGTAGAGCTTGGATCACCTTATCTCTAAGTGTTCCATTACTGCCAATATATACCCTTTCCTAGTATCAAGAGTACCATTACTGAATAAGAAGTTCTCATCTGTAAAATGTCCAACAATTAAGGCTATTATTTTTTCTTGGACCATAGTGTTCCCTTTATAACTTTTCTCCACTTCTTGCACCCACTTTGGTATGATAACAGTAGCATGCAAACTATTGCAAGGACCATCCTCCTCATGATGTCTAGATAGTGCATTTGCTACCAGGTTCATTTTTCCTTTCCTATATTGGATTGTACAGTTTAACCCCAAGAGTTTAGTTAGGCCCATCTTCTGAATTGTGGTAGCGAGCTTTTGTTCCAGCAAATATTTTAGAGCTTCATGGTCTGTTTTTTTTTGATGAATGAGCCTCCCTCCAAGTAGTGCCTCCACTTGCTTACAGCCATTAAAATAGTTATATACTCCTTTTCATATACGGACAACCCTATGTGTTTAGGTCCTAAGGCTTTACTAAGGTAAGCAATGTATTTGTCTTGAGATAAAATTGCCCCTACCCCATAATTGCATGCATCTGTCTCGAGATAAAAGGGTTGATTAAAATATGGTAAGGTTAGGACTGGAGTAGTACTCATGGCCTGTTTAAGAGATTCAAATGCACTTATGGCTTCAGGAGACCAATGGAACCCTTCCTTCTTTAGCATATTAGTTAGTGGTCTGCTAAGCATGCTATAATTTTTTATAAACTTCCTATGGTACCCAATAAGTCCTAAAAAACCTCTCAAGGACTTCAAGTTCTTGGGAAGTTGCCATTGCTGCATTGCCTGTATCTTGGAGGTGTTAGTAGCTACACCATTTGCAGAAATAATGTGACCAAGATACTCAACTTGCTTTTGTCCAAATAAGCATTTGCTCCTCTTGGCATAAAGTTGATTCTGTCTCATCACTTCAAAAACAACCTTCAAATGCTCTACATGAGTATAAACATCAGTGCTATAAACAAGTATATCATCAAAGAATACCAGCACAAACCTTCTTACGAAAGGAGCAAACAAATCATTCATTAGGGCTTGGAAAGTGGCTGGGGCATTGGTGAGCCCAAATGGCATCACCTTGAATTCATAATGTCCCATGTGAGTCCTAAATGCAGTTTTAGGAATGTCGCCTTCCTTCATTATAATTTGCCAATAGCCTGATCGAAGATCAATCTTTAAAAAGCAAGTGGCACCTTTTAGTTCATCTAATAAATCTTCCACCACTGGTTTTGGAAATCTATCTTTGATGGTCATGGCGTTGAGTTGCCTATAATCAATGCAAAGCCTCCAACTCCTATCTTTTTTTCTCACTAGCAAGCAAAGTGAGGCAAAAGGACTCTTGCTGTTTTGTATTATGGATGCAGATAGCATGTCTAAGATTTGTCTCTCTACTTCAGCCTTTTGATGATATGGAAACCTATAGGGTCTGAGATTTATTGGTACTGAATCAGGTTTGAGGTTGATGCTGTGGTCATGTGCTCTCTAGGTGGCATTCTAATAGGCTCCTTAAAGATATCACTGTAGGCATCTAGTAGTGCTTTAAGTTGGTGGGGTATGGTAGAGCATTTGTTTTCCACACTGATCATGTAAAATTCTCCCAACACTTCTGGGTCTTTATCAACTATCTTCTACAGCCTCTCACCAGATATAATCTTCAGACTAGGAATATTAGAACCACCTCTCAAAGTGATCTGCTGTCCATTCTTATGAAATGACATAGATAGGTCATTGAAATCAAACACCAAGGGACTGTATTTCTTCATCCAGTCCACTCCTAGGACCATGTCACTACCTCTCATAGGTAGAACCCTTCATTCATAAGTGAATACATGTCCTTGCATTGACCATTCAAGTTGCTTACACTTGGCATTACTAAAGAGCCTATCTCCATTAGCCACTGTGATTGCCAAAGGTGTTGTTTGCTTCACCTCTACTCCTCCTTTAGCCCATGGTGGAGTCACAAAACCATGTGTACTGCCACTGTCTATGAGGATATTGATAGGTCTATCCTTGATGCTGCCCAATATCCTAAGAGTATTGTGTTTAGCACTACCTGTTAGTGAATTGATGGAGATCTCTAAGTTGTCTTCTGGTGATCCTTGATCCTTATCAACAAATGGTTCAGATTCTCTTTCAATCCCTTCTTTTTCACCCTTTTCTTCCTCCAATTCATCTCCAGTAAGAAGGTTGAGTTGCTTGTTTTTACAATGTGTCCAAGGTAGAATTTCTCACCACATTTGTAGCAGGGGTTCTTGAATCTTTTCTGGTCTGGTATATTGTTTTTCTAGTTTAGTGTAGATAGGTTAGAAGAGTTTCTTTGATTTGAGTTCCATGGTTGGTAGGGTATTTTTGAATAGGTTTGAATGTTTGGGAAGTTTGGTTTTGCAAGAGATCTGTGTTTCTTGTCTTCTATCTCCAAGGATAGCTCATGTAACTTTGCTAGTTTGTATGCTGCTGCTAGATTATTAGGTTCACCAGCCTTCACCTTGGGTTTCAATTCTTCTTTAAGACCACTAATAAAGCTTGATACAAAATAAGATTCACTTAAATGAGGGTTAGATTAGAGCATATAAGGCCTTAGTTCTTCAAATTTCTCTTGATATTCCTCAACACTAGCCTTTTGAACCAACTTGTTGAACTCTTCTACAATATCAGAATAGGTTTTATCACAAAACCTTTGGCATAGATCAATATCTTGCCAAGAAGCACTTGGTTTCAACAAAAGATAACCATCAAACCATATCTCTGCCTTACCAGCTAGATACATGGCTGCAACTTCCAACTTCTGATGCTCAGCAACATTAAAAATTGCAAAATATTTCTGGCATTTCCTAATCCAACCTCTAGGATTACTACCTTCAAATACGGGCAACTCAATCTTAGGTCTAGGTGAAAATGCATTCAGATTCATTCCAGAAGCAGATTCATGTATTTTTTGAGAGTTTACACTAGATTGAGTGGTAAATAGAGTATTACCATTAGCATGCTTATGCAATATGCCAGGATCATCCTTCTTATAATAATGCCTACCATGTTCATCAATAACAGTAACTTCTACAGGATTCTTACCCTCTCTCCTTGTTTGCAGCCCTTAATGTGATAAAGAGCTTCCTGCCTCCAGTGGTTGAGTGTCCTTCTGGGTCAAGGCTTCCAAGATTTTGCTCATATAAGCTTGATTCTCCACAAACTTGGTCTCGATATTGGCCTTTTGTTCTTCCCACCTGGAGGAATATTACTCTCTGCTATTCTCATAGCCTCTAACTAAGCTTGCAACAATTGGACCTACTCCTGTAAGGCATTAAAATGGGTTCCTTTGGCCATTGCCTTGTGTCTCGTGTGTCTTCCCAGCTTGTTCAAGTTGGATCATAGAAGCTCTGATGCCAAATTTGTCACAAACAACCAGTATAATGATCAGATTAGGAGAAAAAATACAGAGAATAAGGAGAAGCAGAACAGAATAGAAAAGAAATAGAAATAGAAAAGAATGGAGAGAATTGTGTTCATTCATTCATAATGCCAAAAGTTACAATTCTTCCTTTTGTATAGGCACACGCAAGTGCTGTGTACTATTGCTGATATCATAAAAGCAAAAAATAAAATAACAATAGCTTGGTACGTGATTCCCAAAACATTCTTGCTTGGTCCTTACACTGCCATGGTGGTTATGTTGCCTTTTGGTCCCCCAGTGTGCTGTCGCTCCTCTTTTGGCTCTCCCTTAGCTATCAATTCAAAACTTGCCTCTAAGTTTTTCTTTAGCTCTTTATTGCCATTGCAATCCTTGCTCTTTTTGTATTTTTCTGTTGCCTCCATTACAGCACCGTGAACTAGCCCCTTTTTCAACCACACCCTACAGCCACTATAGCATCAAAAACACTCCACACAAGAACCAATCGCAGTAACCAAAATACACTAAAAAAAAAGAAAGCTAAACCAGATCTGAAACCCAAACCCCAAACCAACATTTTGAAAATTGTAAAAAAAAAAACACAAAACCGACGACAACAAAAAACATGAAGCCTGAAGACCCCAAAAACCAGATCTAAAAAAAACCATCGAAAAAAAGGGAAAGGGTTTTGGCCTAGGTTTGATCTATGGGGTTATGAGAATTTTTAGGTAGATTGGAGGCCAGATCCAGGTAGAGGAGGAAGAGAGGAGCATTTTTAGGGTTTTGGGAAGACCACTAGCGACAGAAGGACGGTGGCGCACGGTGGCTGGCAGCCTTCGGCATTGAGAAAGGTTGAGAGAATTTTTGGAAGTTTTTTGAGGTTTTTTTTTGGGAAACCAATGGAAATGAAGGATTAAAAAAAATAGGCCTTTTATAGAGCACCAAAACGGTGTGTTTTGAAGCAACTGGCTCACGTGCCATGCCCAACCCGGCCTATTGACCTGCTTCTCAATCGGTAGATTTGGGCACTTACCGTTTGGGCCTGATTTTGGGCTCTTTCGAAAAATTTCTTTGGGTTCCAATCCTAAATCCATTTGGGTATACCTTTACTCCTCTCATTTATTTATTTATTTATTTGTTTATTTATTTATTTATTTATTTTGTTAAATAATTTATTTTGTGTGTTTTTAATATACTACCATGGTAAAAAAAATATTTATTTGTATATAAAATTCTCTAGGATTTATAATAGTTTTAAGTTTAATCAATTTAATTGCGTGGGATTAGTTTTAACAATAAACATATAGTTTTACAATATATATAAATAAATAAATATATAAGATATCTATATATATATATATATATACATAAATATATAAAATATATATAGTTTTAAAACATATATAAATAAATATATTTTATATATAATATAAATAAATATATAAAATACATATATAGTTTTAAAATAAAATAAAATTCTTATTAGACAATTTACTATGAAAAAAAAATGTATCTTAGGAAGCATTAGTAAAAATAAGCATGAAGTCCCGATGACAAGTGTTCGCAGAAGTTGCAAGTAGCGATTCTTAGAAACACTTTATGTGAGAAGAATTTATTGAATGTCACCAAAGTATTGGAATATTTGATATAATTCCTCAATATTTAAATTCATATTTATTTTAAGAAAATATATAATGATGATATAAATATACATTCTGTAATGACAAATAGAGAATATTTAGAAAAATATCAATTAAATGAAGATTAATAAAAACTAAATAGGTAATGAAAATAGTTGGAAGAAGTTAATTAAAAAGGGGGTTTTAGAAATATACAATAATAAAATAATTAAACCAATAAGAATTGACAATGGTAAAGTTTCAAAAGGGTAGAGAATAGTGATAAAATTAATTAAAATAAAAACAAATAAAGAATAGATGATAATAGAATTTTAATAAAAGAGAATAGTCAAAGGAATTAATTAAGTTAATAAAACTAAATAAAAAAATGAATGATGGTAAAATAATCAAGTTATTCTTATAAAATAAATACGAATAACTAATGACGAAATTTTTATGGAATTTGCAAGTAGCGATTCCTCGAAAACGTCAGATGAGGAGAATTTTACCAAATATCACCAGAGTATTGGGATATGCGGTATAAATTCTTCAATAATAATAATAATAATAATAATAATAATAATGTTAGAACAAATTAAGTAAGAAAATATAAAGATAATAATAATGATGTGTTAACATAAAATATAATAAAAAATTTAGATAAAAGTGAGATAATAAGATAAGGATGTAATTTATCAATAAAATAAAAACAAATGTGAGTCCCCCAATGATGAGATATCTTAAAAATCACAAGTAGTTATTCTTCGAATATCTCTAGGTGAGAGAAATTTTCTATATATTACCAAAGTATTGAAATATATAGCATAATTTTTCGATAAAAGGATTTACATTTATAATATAAAATAATGAATAAATCATTCTTTATGAAAACAAATAATATAAGAAAAACAACTAAGTGACTGAATTAATAATAGAATGAATTGAAAATAAATGGTAATCCATGAATAAGCATCATGCATTTCTTTTTACATTATTTTTGAAACTCCGATGATGAGATGTTACAGAAATCACAAGTAGTGATTCCTAACTGATCTCTAGATGAAAAGAGTTAACTAAATGTTACCAAAGTATTGCAACATTTGGATAAACTTTTCAATATTGTGAGTTTTATTAAAAAAATCAAAATATATAAAGTTCCTTTGTATAAATCCATATTCGTCATACATCTTTTATTAATGTCATATGTATTCGTAATCAATTACACAAATAACGTGAGTCCTATCGAGGATGAGATTCTATAGAAATAGCAAGTAGCAATTCTTAAGAAACCTCTAGGTGAGAAAATTATTTCAAATATTACCAAAAGTATTGGAGTATTTGATTTAATTTTTCGATAAAAGGGGTTCACGCTTATTACGAAACCTTTTTTAAAAATATATATAATAAATTTTGATCAATTATACAAATAACGTGAGTCTTACCGAGGATGAGTTTTTATAGAAATCACAAGTAGCGATTCTTAAGAAATCTCTAGGTTAGGAAATTATTTCGAATATTACCAAATATTGGAATATTTGATTTAATTTTTCAAAAGAAGGGATTCATGTTTATTTTCAAAATGAAACATTTGTTAAAATAATCTATAATAGTAATTTTTAATCAAACACACAAATTTCTTTGTAATAAGCAAATTAAATTTAAGCCAAGACTATTTTATTAAAATTAAAGGATGCCACGTGGTTAAGATGGTACCATTTTTTAACGGGTGTTGTGATGGTACTAATCTTTTCTCACACATAACCGTACCCCGAACCCTATTTTGGTGTTTTCACAAACCAAAAAGTTGTCTTTTCAATAAAACTTATTTTAAAAGTTTATTAAAAAGATAAATATTTTTAGGTGGCCAATCACACCTAGTAACAAGGATTGGTGGCAACTCCCTTTGTTTTTAAATCTTTTCAAAATCGTCGAGCGGTCGAGTTTTCAGACGAAATTGTTATGACAGCTTGGCGACTTCACTGGGGAGGCTAAAAGGGTCAAACCATTAATTAACCACATGGTATCCTAAATTTTAATTTGATAGTCTTGATTGGCATTTAAATTTATTTTTGTTTAAAAAATTATTATTATAAAACTTAAAAAAAATCCTTTCATCCATTTTGATAATTTGATTCATTGCATTCTTTATGTATGAAATTGTTGTAGAGTAGATAAGATAGAACATATGCTCATTTATTTTTCATATACATCAATGCATTTACATACATGGGCCCTATACCGGGGTTCCGTCCTTCTTAGAAGGGAGTAAAATACCTATGCTCTTGTGAGGTAATCACCTCCGCAATGGCAAGTGAAATACTCCCACTCAAATTGGTTCCTTACTAGTCCAGTGTGGACGATAATAGGGAATGATTTGGGAACCTGTTAGATATGTGAAACCTTAAACAAGCATATAGTGAGTTGTAAGGAAGCCAACCTAAGATAGAGCCATTCTCACCTTTTTATGAGACTAACCTTTGATAGGACATAAATAGGCATTTCATTCTTTATCTTTTTATTTCATTGTCTATATCTTTCATATACATATTGATTTGTATTTGTTTTCCTGTTCTTTTGCATAAATCTTCTTGCATCGCATAGTCACATAAGAGGTGTTTTAGCCATGGCTCTATTCAACGAGGAATTTTTCACCGAATCCATAGAAAGGTTGGCTTGTTTGTCATTTGTGCATGTTCTATGTGATTCCTACAAAGAGGTACAAATTTGGTCTGAAAAGGTCCAACAAGTAAAAAGAAATTGCTTAACTGAGATTTCGTGTCCTCGTTACCAAAAGAAGTGAATCTAAATCTCAAGCAAAATAACCTAATAGATTTGGCCAACTTATGGAATCAAATCAATGAGGAGGGGAAGAAGGATTTCCATGAAAAGTATGCCAAATAGAATCTTTGATTGCTGTAAAAGTTGAAGAATCGTTGATTAGAGTAGTTATTCAATTTTGGGATCCTTCCCATAGGTGTTTTTCTTTCAATGGGATAGATTTAACACCCACAGTAGAGGAACACTCCGTTTTGTTGGGAATAGACTTGAAAAGTCCAGATAAAATATATGTTCGAAAGCCAAAGTTTGGATTTCACAAGAAGCTAGCCAAACTTATGGGAGTCAGACTAGAGGACATAGATCCTCATATAAAGCAAAAGGGTCTAATGTTTGTGTGCCGTGGGATTTTCTTCATGAATTCGTCAAGTGGCATCTTAGTGACAAGCAAGGATTAGCAGTTTTTGTTTTAGGATTTGCAGTTTTTGCTTTAGCAATCTATGGCTTGGTTATCTTTCCAAAAGTGTTAGGGCACATTGAAATAGTTGTAATAGACATTTTTGAGCAAATCGAGAACAATGGGAATCCATCACCTATAATTCTAGCAGAAACCTTCAGGCCATTAAACCATAGTAGGCGGAATAGAGAAGGCCGATTTGTGGGATGTGCATAGTTACTTCATGTTTGGGCTAAAAGTCATTTTAAATGTGAGGAAAAGCATTCAAAAGAACTTTCCTCCATCATCGTGCACTAGTTAAAGAGTTTTGCAACAGCAAGTGGCCAAAATCGAAGAACAAGGAAAAATGGGTGGATTTTTTACAAAAACTCAAGGAAAAACTAGTATGGAGGGCACCATGGATGCCTCATGTACCAATCTTATATCGATGTGGAGAAGAACCATGGGTGTAACTTTTGGGACTGTGGGAAGTGGTGAGTTGCACGCTGCTTATGGTACTAAGACAGTTTGGAGCTAAACAATTCATTCCTCCAACACATAGGCTCGGTGACATGGAATTTTCTTATGGTGAGTCAAAGGCAATGAAAAAGGTCGAGCAAGTGGTTCGATCATGGAAAAAAGCACGACGACTCAACCTTTAACCTCTCTCTGATAAGGCTACCCGGAATACTCAGTATGGAGAACAAAGCAAGTGAGGGAAATAGTGTTTCTTCTAAGAGAATACATCATGCCTTCACAACCTGAAGTAGAAATGTTCGAGGCTGAGATCATCAGGCAGCAATTCAAGATGGAGGAGGAAAAGTGGAGATAAGAGAATCTGAAACATCAGAAAGAGATGGAACAACTCAAGCATGAAGCAGAAATACGAGAAGCCAAGCTCAAGAAAGTTCAATAGGAACATAAAATCACCAACAAGGATCTTAGAAATCTGCACCAAGAGAATAAAAAGTTGAGATCTAAAATGAGAATTGGAGGAATTATTCAAACTTCAAGTGAAAGGAAAAGAGAGTTGGAAGACTTATATAGAAGGGTGGAGCATTGGGCATACAAAGCAAAGAAAAGTGAAGAAGAAGTTGCCTATTTGTCTCAAGAACGACAAAAATGGGAAAGCATGTACTCAGCAAGTGCAATAAAGTCAACCTAATACCAAAAAGAGAATGAGGAACTGAAGACAAGACTGAAAAAAGGAAAGCAAGTTGAGCTAGAAAATGAAAATGTTACACTACAACAGAAAGTCCAAATGTTAGAGGGTCAGCTACAAGAACATAAAAACCACATTAAAGTAATTATAGAAGACTGGAAGCAAAGTGAAAATAACTGGAGTTATGGATATGACCTGGCACAGGATGCAAGCATGAAGTGGAAAGTAGGAAGTTTGGGGAGACAACAATATATAGAAAATTTGGCCACGCAAGTTTGCAAAGCTGTGACAAAGGTGAGGGAGATGGTTGGTAAAGCTGAAGCTCTAAGACAAGAAATTTGCCCAACATGAGAATATGGGCAAAGGCTGCTGAATTTTCTAGATGAAGCTAAGGATCAATATCAGCAAGTCAGTCGTTTTTATGGATGTATAGAAACATGATTGGAATGTAACAAATGACTCTTTGAATGAATGAAATTTCCCTTTTGTTGAAATTGTCATGGCACAAACACCCCTCAAAGCATCATTCATTTAATATTACATCCATTAATTTATTCATATGATTTAAATAAAACATGCTCCCAAATAATGGGATAATATTTCAAAGTTGCATCATGTAGTGATTAGTCTCTTATTGTGGTAATTAAGATTCAAGGATAGCTCCAACATTCAAGATTTCAGCCCAAATTCCTAAACACTCATACAATACCCGGTTACGCTCAAAAGCAATGGAAGAAGAACAGGGTAACAGGATAGATAGAATTAAGAAGGCACAGGATGAAACTCGAGGGCAATTAGCTGCTTTAATGGAAATGATGATAAGAATGAGCCGAGAGAAAGAAGTGGCTAGAGAAACACCTAATCAAGGGAGTGATCAACTTAGGGAGGATGACAATCCCCAATACCCTCAAGGGTTTACCCCACCGTATGCCCAATCTGCGCAAGGCGTACCTCTACTTCCCCCACAGTCTATGGGTGGTTATGCATACATGTATCCGAGTGCGCCAAGCGCCTAAAGACAACCTCGAATTACAGTGCCAATTCCCCTAGCCCAAGGGGCAAGACTCGCAGATCCAATCCAAGTCCCTGACTTAGATGATCCTCAGGAACAAGAGAAACTAAGAGGTAGTGTGTCGGAGGTAAAAGGCAATTCAAACTCTAAAACATTGAACATCATAGAGGAATGGTTACTGGCTATCGAGGGAAGTGATTTCTATGGGTTCGTAGATGCAATGGGACTATGTTTAGTACCAGATGTGGTCATTCCTCCCAAGTTTAAAACTCCCGAGTTTAAAAGGTACGATAGGACCAAGTGCCCCCATTACTCACGTGACAATGTACTGTCGTAAGATGGCTGCTTATAATCACGATGATAAGTTGTTGATACACGTGTTTCAAGACAGCCTTACTAGGTTAGCTGCTAGGTGGTATGTGCAGCTAGATCGTACACAAATTCATGGTTGGAATGACTTGGCTAGAGCATTTATAGCTCAATACAAGCATGTCATGGATATGGCCCTTGACAAATTGTCCCTGCAGAACATAGAGAAGAAAGCCAACGAAACCTTCAAAGAATATGCCCAGCGTTCGAGGGACATTGCAGCACAAGTCCAACCACCTTTGACTGAGAAGGAAATCACAGTTTTGTTTGTCAATACGCTAAAGACACCTTATTATGAACGTATGATAAGGAACACAACAAAGAATTTTGCTGATATGGTCATCACTAGAGAAATAATAGAAAATGCAATTAAATGTGGGAAGTTAGAAAGTAATGATTCAAAGAAAGGCGGGTTATCCAAAAAGAAAGAAGCTGAAAGCCAAGTAGCAACCCATGAAACACCTTGATATAGGGGATATACAACTTATTCCCCTCGATTTTAGCCATAGCCTCAACCATACCCAAACTATCAACCTCATTTCCCGATCGCAAACAATATCTCACACGATCCTTACCAAAGTCCATTCCAATCACCAATGTTTCGGCCAAATTTTCGTCCCCCAACACCTATAGTCCAGCCATCTCAACCAAACAATAACCCAACAGCTAACCAAAGGCCACTTCGAAGAAGCACTGAAAAGGTTCCTATTGATCCTATTCCTATGCCATATATAGACCTGTTCCCACAGCTTGTGAAAGGTCACATGATTGCCCCACTTTACATGGAACCTATGAAACCACCTTTTTCGAGATGGTATGACCCCAATGCTCGATGCCACTACCATGGTGGAAACCTAGGCCATTCAATCAAAAATTGCACAGTTTTGAAGTATAAGGTGCAAGATCTAATCAAGTCAGAGAGATTGTCTTTTTCCAAAGAGGTGGAGCCAAGTATCAATGTTAACCCATTAGCCAATCATAGTGGAGGATCAGTCAGTGCAGCTGAAGTTGGAAAGAAGAATTGTATAAAGAGAAATGTGGAAGAGATTAAGACTCCAATGAGTCTAGTATTTGATGTTCTAATCAAGGCTAAGATGATTCAGCCTATATCATTGGACTCGAAGATCTGTCAAGATGAATTCAGCCCAAATCAGACTTGTGAATATCATATGGGATCTATGGGTCACTTTGTCTAAAATTGTCCCTATTTTCGACATGTGGTCCAATCAATGATGGATTCGTTTTTGATTGAATTCTATATAGAGGAAAATGAGGATGTGGTAAACACTGTTGCAAATAAATCTTCAGAATATGATTACCCTTAGGGGAAACCAATGACGATGTTTTACAAGCAGAAATCAAGTCCCAAGAAGGAAGAATCTAGCCTTGTTACTCTTCCAACCATGACAATCAATATTTCGAGCTCTTTTCCTTATAAGATTGATAAGGCTGTCCCTTGGAAGTATGAGTTTAAAGCAGTAATTGAAGGATCAGGCAACAGGGACTCAGAGAAGCCAGCTATGCCGGATAATGCAAACACAAGTGGAGTAGCAGGAATTACACGAAGTGGGAGATGCTATCCACCAGAGATGTTAGAAAGAGCTCGAAAAGGAAAAGCAAAAGAAGGAGAAAAGGATTATCATATGGAAAAGGGAGAGGAACGAGCTTTGCGTTTCAAAGATCAAGGGGAAAAACTGCAAAAGCCCATATTAGAGGAGCATGCAAAAGAATTCTTGAAGTTGATCAAGCATAACGAATACAGTGTAGTCGAGCAGTTGAACAAAATGCCTGCTCGAATTTCATTATTATCTTTATTGTTGAATTCAAAATTGCATCGGAATGCCCTAATGAAGGTGTTGAATCAGGCTTATGTGCCTCATAATATTCTGGTTGACAACATGGACTGATTGGCAAGGAATATCATAGCGGCGAACTTTATATCCTTTACTGATGATGAAATTTTGCCAGAAGGGCGAGGGAGTATCAAGGCTTTGAACATCACAACTAGCTGTAAGGGTCACACAATTGCCAAGGTTTTGATTGACAATGGATCGTCAATCAATGTCATGCCTATGGCCATGCTAGAAAATATGCTTGTTGCCTTGTCTTACATACAACCAAGCAACATGGTTGTAAATGCATTTGACAGTTTCAAAAGGGATGTGATAGGTGACATTGAATTCTAATTGATATCGGGCCGGTTACTTTCAATATCCAATTTCAAGTAATAGATATTTTGCCATCATACAGTTTCCTACTAGGAAGACCGTGGATCCATACGGCAAGTGCTGTACCATCGTTGTTGCACTAGAAAGTGAAGTTTGTTGTTGATGATAAACAAGTATCTATTTTTTGGAGAACAAGACCTTTTGATCACCAAACCCTTATCTATACCCTACATTGAAGCGGCCGAAGAAGCATTGGAGTGTTCTTTCAGGTCGTTCGAAATAGTAAATGCAGCATATATAGGAGAAGGATCAAGAATACCCACCCTTTAGTTGTCGACCACTACCAAAATGGTCGTTAAACAGACACTTGAAAAAGGCTGGCGTGTCGGAAGAGGTTTAGGAAGAAATCTCTAAGGAACTGGAAAACTTGTGAAGATAATGGAGAACAAAAACAGGTTTGGTCTCGAATACAAAGCCACTGGTTCAGAGAGGAAGAAGATCATGGAAGAGAAGGATAGCTCGCCTTCGACGATATGAAGAAGAACCGAAGAAGATGGTGATCCCCTACCTCCATGATACATTTCGCTCTGGAGGATGTTATCACCTTGATTTAGAGGCTGTGAAAAGGGGACCTATGTTGGTGATGAAGGAATCCTCTCACCAATTCCCAGTCTAAGTGATGAGCGAAGAAAAGGTGACTTTTGTTGTAAAGATGTTTGTGTCATCGGGCACGGAGCTGAAAGACTAAATTGTTGTAGAGATACCTACTATCTTTTTTTTTGTAATGTAGTAAGCTAGATTATCAGTATCTCTGTTTAAAGAGCTCAAGAGGATTCTTTGGTATGAACTTAATCTTCATCATCATTTCAATCAATTAACAAGTTTAATACATTTCCAGTAGTTTCTTTTCATTCACTATCATTTCTATAAATGTTCTTTCTTTTCATTCATTACCATTAGTATGAACAACCAACCACATCTGTCAAAATTTTTACCTTTTTTTGGAATATGAATAATGAATGTGAAGATAACCTTAATAGCGACCTGAGGTTTGATTTTGAAAACTCTATTCATGTTGATGACCTTGATAATAATGTAGATTCAAACAATGATGTTTTATCTCTAGATTTATTGAAAATGATTGAGCAAGAGAAAAAACCAATTGAACCCCATAAAGAAGTTGTTGATATGGTTAACTTAAGGGATGATGAGAACATCAAGGAAGTCAAAGTGGGCACAGCACTTCCATTGGTTGAGAGGCAAAGATTAGAGGAATTACTTCGTAAGTATGTGGATGTTTTTGCATGGTCTTATTAAGACATGCCAAGGTTAAATACTGATGTTGTGGAGCATTGTTTGCCTTTGAAAACGAAATGTAAGCCGGTATAACAGAAGCTTAGGCGCATGAAGCCTGAAATGTTGTTAAAGGTGAAAAAGGAAGTAAAAAAGCAGTTTGATCCAGGGTTCTTAAAAGTGGCTAAGTATCTTGAATAGGTGGCTAACATAGTCCCAATACCTAAAAAAGATGGGAAAGTAAGGATGTGTGTAGACTATCAAGATTTAAATAGGGCTAGTCTCAAGGATAATTTTCCATTACCCCATATTGATACACTGGTAGATAATACAACTCAACAATACATGTTCTCATTTATGAATGGTTTCTCAGGCTACAATCAAATTAAAATGGCTGAGGATGACATGGAGAAAACCACGTTTATGACAGTTTGGGGCACATTTTGCTATAAAGTTAGGCCTTCTGGTTTAAAAAATGCTAGAGCCACTTACCAAAGGGCATTGGTAACTCTCTTTCATGACATGATGCATAAAGAAATAGAGGTGTATGTAGATGACATGATTGCTAAGTCTCGGGGGGAAGAGGATCACGTAACAAATCTTCGAAAGCTGTTCGAAAGGTTACAAAAGTTCCAACTCAAGTTAAACCCTGCTAAATGCACTTTTGGTGTTAAATCAGGAAAATTGTTAGGGTTTGTGGTCAGTGAAAAGGGGATTGAAGTGGACACTGATAAAATAAGTGAGTTACAAAATTTGTCACCCCCACGCACACAGAAGGAAGTAAGAGGCTTTTTGGGAAGACTGAATTATATTTCCCGTTTCATCTTGTAACTCACGCTTAAATGTGATCCCATTTTTAAGTTGCTTTGCAAGCAAGATCTGGGTGAATGGAATGAGGCATGTCAAAAGGCTTTTCAAAAAATAAAAAGGTACTTATCAAATCCACTTGTTTTAGTACCGCCTGTTGTAGGAAGACCTTTGTTGTTGTATATGACTGTCAATGAACACTCTATGAGATGCGTACTGGGGCAACATGATGATACAAGTAAGAAAGAATGACTATTTATTACTTGAGCAAGAAATTCACTTATTACGAGGCCAAGCACACTATGATAGAAAAGATGTGTTGCGCATTGGCTTGGGTTGCTCGTAGATTGAGGGAATATATGTTGTATCATTCGAGTTGGTTGATAGCCAGATTGGTAATAGTCGACTTCCTTGCAGACCATGTTATTGATGAGTATGAGCCTATCAAGCTAGATTTTTCAGATGAGGATATAATGCCTGTTTTTCAAGTTGAGAAGGAAGTACCCAATAAGAAAGCATGGAGAATGTTCTTCGATGGTGCATCTAATGCCTTAGGACATGGGATAGGGGCAATTTTAATATCTTCAGATGGAAACTATTACCCATGCACAGTCAGGTTAAATTTCAACTACACCAACAACATGACTGAATGAAGCTTGCGTAATGGGCTTGGAAGCTGCACTTGAGAGGGGAATTAGAAACTTGGAAGTCTATGGGGATTCAACACTAGTCATTTATCAGTTACGAGGTGAATGAGAAACAAGGAATCTGAAGTTAGTCTAGTACCAGAAATATATAGCTAACCTTATACAACAATTTAATGACATCGTCTTCCAACATTTATCTCAAGAAGAGAATCAGGTCGTTGATGCCCTGGCAACACTAGCTGCAATGTTTAAAATGGAGGTAGAAGCAGAGGTCTCAGCTCTCAAACCACGCATGAGAGATTCTCCAATACACTATTCTAGTGTAGAAGAGGAAGTAGATGGACAACCTTGGTATTATGACATCATGCGGTACCTTAAGAGTCAACAATACTCAAAACATGCATCGAAAAATGAAAAAAAGATCCTCAGAAGATTGGCAATGGGATTCCGTGTTGATGGAAATGTTTTGTATAAAAGAGGTTGGGATCAAATGCTGTTGAGATGTGTAAATGTGTCTGAAGCCAAAAAGATTCTTGAAGAGGTACATGATGGAATTTGCGGGGCATATGCGAATGGTCATTTTATGGCTAGACAAATTATGAGGGAAGGTTATTATTGGACCACACTAGAAAGAGATTGCATAGATTATGCTAGAAAACGCTACAAGTGTCAAATCTATGCTGACAAGATTCAAGTTCCCCTAATATCACTAAATGTCTTGGCACCACCATGGCCTTTTTCCATGTGTGGAATGGATGTGATTGGACCCATCTCTCCTAAAGCTTCAAATGGGCACAGATACATTTTTGTGATGATAGACTACTTTACAAAATGGGTTGAAGCAGCTTCCTATGCCAACATAACTAAATCTACTGTTTGTAAGTTCATAAAGAAGGAGATAATATGTCGGTACGGGCTCCCAGAAAGGATCATATCAGACAATGCCCTTAATTTGAACAACAACATGATGAAGGAAGTATGTGTGCAGTTCAAGATCAAGCCCCACAAATCTGCCTCGTATCTTCCAAAGATGAATGGAGCCGTTGAGGCTACTAACAAGAATATCAAGAAGATTGTGGGAAAGATGACTAATAAATACAAAGATTGGCACGTGAAGCTATCGTTTGCTTTCCATGCTTATAAAACATTAGTGCGCACATCTATTAGGGCAACTCCTTTTTCTTTGGTTTATGGTATGGAAGCGGTGCGGCCTATTGAGGTTGAAATTGCCTCCCTGAGAGTTTTAATGGAACTAGATTTAGACAAGGCTGAATGGGTTCAAAGTCGCTATGAGCAGTTGACTCTCATCGAAGAGAAAAGGCTCATAGCACTTTACCTTGGTCAGATGTACCAGAAAAGAATGATGCGAGCCCATGATAAAAAGGTTTGACCTAGACATTTTCGTGAAGGGGAATTGGTGTTGAAAAGGATTCTTCTGAGCCACCACGATGGTCGAGGCAAATGGACACCAAATTGGGAAGGTCAATATGTGGTAAAAAGAGCATTCTCAGGTGGAGCGTTAATCTTGGCAGAGATGGATGGAAATGATCAGTCTAATCCGATAAATTTTGATGCCGTGAAGAAATACTATGCTTAAAAAAAAGAAAAAAAGAAAAGCAAAAAAAACAAAAAAAAGAAAAAAAAGGGAAAAATGAAAGGTGAATTCAAACTTAAAACCCAAAAAAGACAGTTGGATTTAATGGGGATATCTAAGTTGAAGATTGAAATCATATGGGGCATGACATTTGTCGGATGAACTCAGTGTGACAGGGGGCATCAACATATCAGTTTTTCCGAAAAAAGCACCTGTTTGGTTTATGAAGGGTTATCTGAACATTCATTATTTTGTTATGGCCACCATCTCTTAAAATTCATCAATTGACCCTAATAGTACTGCTACCCAGTTGTATTTTGATGACACTTTTGTTTCCATTGTCTCTTATTTGCTCAATAATCGATACTTTTTTTTTCCAATTTTGTTCGTTTTCTTGTTCTTTTGATTATCCCATAACTAACCGATAAAGTACAATGAGGCATTGCATTTGTTAACAAGGTTGAAATGAAGATGATGGTTAAATGATAATCTACCTACTAACATTACTTAAAAAAAAGGAGAGCAAAAGAGAAAGAGAAAAAAAAAAGAAAAAAGAAAGAGAAAGAGAAAGAGAAAGAAGGGAATAAAACAAAGGAAATTGAAAATCGTGACAAGTGCATGTTGTAAACCATCACCAAGTCAAATTTGGCAACAACCATTTTGTGAAACATGGGTGGAAGAATCGAAAAATACAAAAAGGACAGTTTTGAGAATTTGATTATCATAATAGGAGTTGCATGATTTTGTCAATAACATGCATTTGCATTTCATCTTATTCATTATATGAGAATTCAAGTACAAGATTTAGAAACTTTTTAGGAGAAAAGAATGGTCCTTTAAATCATGAAGACAATATTACTAGTTTTAGGAAAGAATTTTTAAAGTTTCATTGCCTCTATGATAGGAGGAGCTTTTTTCTGGAAAGAATTTTAAAGTTTCATTGCCTCTATGGTAGGAAGAGCTCTTTTTTAGGAAGAATTTTTAAAGTTTCATTGCCTCTATGGTAGGAGGAGCTTTTTTTCAGGAAAGAATTTTAAAGTTTGATTGCCTCTATGGTAGGAGGAGCTCTTTTTCAGGAAGAATTTTTTCCATTGCCTCTGTTGTAAGAGGAGCTTCTTTCAGGAAAGAATTTTAAAGTATCATTGCCTCTATGGTAGGGGGAGCTCTTTTTCAAGAAGAGTTTGTAAAGTTTCAATGCCTCTATGTTAAGAGGAGCTCATATTCAAGAAGAATTTTTAAAGTTCCATTGCCTCTGTTGTAGGATGAGTTTTTTTTTTCAGGAAAGAATTTTAAAGTTTCATTGCCGCTATGGTAGGAGGAGCTCTTTTTCAAGAAGAATTTTTAAAGTTTCATTGCCTCCGTTGTAGAAGGAGCTTTTTTCAAGAAAGAATTTTAAAGTTTCATTGCCTTTATAGTAGAGGGAGCTCTTTTTCAGGAAGAATTTTTAAAGTTCCATTACCTCTATTGTAGGAGGAGCTTTTTTTAGGAAAAAATTTTAAAGTTTCATTGCCTCTATGGTATGAGGAGTTCTTTTTTAGCAAGAGTTTGTAAAGTTTCAATGCCTCTATGTTAGGAGGAGCTCTTATTCAAGAAGGATCTTTAAAGTTTCATTGCCTTTATGGTAGGAGGAGGTTGTTTTTTAGGAAGAATTTTTAAAGTTTCATGGTAGGAGGAGCTTTTTTTCAGGAAGAATTTTTAAAGTTTCCATGCCTCTATGGTAGAAGGAGCCCAATCTCAAATAAAAAATTTAAAATTCTCAAATTCTTTTATAGTAAGATGAGCAGTTCTTAGAAAAAGTTTAAAGGATGTTTCAAAAAATGGAAAAAAAATGAAAAATTAGCCTTCTCCCATGTAAGCTACCTTGAAGAAGAGCAATTCCAAAATAAAGATTTTAAATGTAAAGTCGGACAAAATTGTGTCTACGTCTTTGTCATATTGCTGATTCTCAGCAATAGACAGAGAGGGGCAACTGTAGACATCCAATTTTATCTGAATTGGTAATACTAGTGCTCAAAAATTTCAGATCAAATATTGTGTAAGACTTATTATATAATAAATTTGTTTAGAGTAAAATTCGATATCTTTTAGGTCAATTTAAATAAGATTATTTTTGTTTAAATATTAATTCCAAATTCATGTTAAGAAATATATAGGGTCCAAACCCAACATATTGGGCCACAATTTTGTAATAAGTCCAATCAGACTTTCAAAGTCCAAATTAAAATATATGGGCTTCAAGGCCCAAAGAAAAATGGGTTGAATTTGATTTTTATTTACTTTATATTTATTTTTATTATTATTATTTTAATTACTTATTTATTTATTTTATTATTATTATTTATTTATTTTTATTATTATATGTTATTATTATTATTATTATTATTATTATTATTATTATTATTATTATTATTATTATTATTATTATTATTATTATTAGTTTATTTCTAATCACATTTAATGGGATTAATCGACTGCTTTGTTTATGCCAAAACGTCTGTTTCCACCACCGGTTGCATTGACAATTCACCAAATTCACCAATTCAGACGCCATCCATCCCATCCTGACAATCACCATTGGTGATCGAGAAACAGTAGTGTGATCCTAAGAAATTGAATCTAATACACTAGACAAAAGGATACTTCTGAATCCGTTTAAAAGGACCAGAATGATTCAGGCAAGGGATTTTTTTTACTAAACTCGAGGACACTGAAAATCGGTAGAAACTCCACCAAACACCACCACCGAGACATCGCCTTTCACCACCGAGACACCTCCTTTCGCCACCCTAACCTAATCACCACCACCACAATAGCCACTGCCTTCCATTGCAACAAAAAAAAAAAACAAACCCAACAAAAAACAGAAACCCAAAACCCCCGAAAGGCCACTGTAAACCAACCCCTGTTTCAACCACACCCTACAGCCACCATAGCACCAAAAACACTCGACACAAGAACCAATCACAACAACCGAAATACACCCAAAAAAAAAGAAAGCTAAACCATATTTGAAACCCAAACCCCAAAACCAACATTTTGAAACTTGTAAAAAAAACAAAAAAACACAAAACCGACGACAACAAAATACATGAAGCCTGAAGACCCCAAAAAGCATATCTAAAAAAAACCATCGAAAAAAAGGGGAAAGGGTTTCGGCCTAGGTTAGATTTATGGGGTTAGGGGAATTTTTAGGTAGATTGGAGGAGAGATCCAGGTAGAAGAGGAAAAGAGAAGCAATTTTAGGGTTTCGAGAAGACCACCAGCGACCGGAGTATGGCGGTGGACAACGGTCGGCAGCCTTCGGCATTAGGAAAGGCTGAGAGAATTTTTGGAAGTTTTTGGGGTTTTTTTTTTGGGAAACCGATGGAAATGAAGTATTAAAACAAAATGGGCCTTTTATAGAGCACCAAAACGATGTGTTTTAAAGCAGCCGACTCACGTGCCACGCTCGACCCAGATCCGAGATCTATGTGACCCAGCCCTTTGACCCGCTTCTCAATCGATAGATTTGGGCCCTTACCATTTGGGCCTGATTTTGGGCTCTTTTGAAAGATTTCTTTGGGTTCTAAGCCCAAATCCATTTGGGTATACCTTTACTCCTCTCATTTATTTATTTATTTTGTTAAATAATTTATTTTATGTGTTTTTAATATACTACCATGGTAAAAAAATATATATTTATTTGTATATAAAATTCTCTAGGATTTATAATAGTTTTAAGTTTAATCAATTTAATTGCGTGGAATTAGTTTTAACAATAAACATATAGTTTTACAATATATATAAATAAATATATAAGATATATATACATAAATATATAAAATATATATAGTTTTAAAACATATATAAATAAATATATTATATATATAATATATATACAAATAAATATATAAAATACATATATAAAATAAAATAAAATTCTGATTAGACAATTTACTATGAAAAAAAAATGTATCTTAGGAAGCATTAGTAAATATAAGCATGAAGTCTCGATGATAAGTGTTCGTAAAAGTCGCAAGTAGCGATTCTTCGAAACACTTTAGGTGAGAGGAATTTATCGAATGTTACCAAAGTATTGGGATATTCGATATAATTCCTCAATATTTAAATTCATGTTTATTTTAAGAAAATATATAATGATGATATAAATATACATTCTGTAATGACAAATAGAGAATATTTAGAAAAATATCAATTAAATGAAGATTAATAAAAACAAAATAGGTAATGAAAATAGTTTGAAGAAGTTGATTAACAAGGGGGTTTTAGAAATATACAATAATAAAATAATTAAACCAATAAGAATTGACAATGGTAAAGTTTCAAAAGGGTAGAGAATTGTGATAAAGTTAATTAAAATAAAAACAAATAAAGAATAGATGATAATAGAATTTTAATAAAAGAGCATAGTCAAAGGAATTAATTTAGTTAATAAAACTAAATAATACAAAAATGAACGATGATAAAATAATCAAGTTATTCACATAAAATAAATATGAATCACTAATGACGAAATTTTTATGTAATTCGCAAGTAGCGATTTCTCGAAAACGTCTAGATGAGGAGAAATTACCAAATATCACCAGAGTATTGGGATATGCGGTATAAATTCTTCAATAATAATAATAATAATAATAATAATAATAATAATAATAATAATAATAATAATAATAATAATATTAGAACAAATTAAGTAAGAAAATATACAGATAATAATAATGATGTGCTAACATAAAATATAATAAAAAAAACTAGATAAAAGTGAGATAATAAGATAAGGATGTAATTTAATATAGTTTAAATATATGTAATTTATCAATAAAATAAAAACAAATGTGAGTCCCCCGATGATGAGATATCGTGAAAATTACAAATAGTGATTTTTCGAATATCTCTAAGTGAGAAAAATTTTTCATATATTATCAAAGTATTGGAATATATGACATAATTTTTCGATAAAAGGATTTACATTTATAATATAAAATAATGAATAAATCATTCTTTATGAAAACAAATAATACAAGAAAAAAACTAAGTGACTGAATTAATAATAGAATGAATTGAAAATAAATGGTAATCCATGAATAAGCATCATGCATTTCTTTTTGCATTATTTTTGAAACTCCGATGATGAAATGTTACAGAAATCACAAGTAGTGATTCCTAACTGATCTTTAGGTGAGAAGAGTTAACTAAATGTTACCAAAGTATTAGAACATTTACATAATCTTTTCAATATTGTGAGTTTTATTAAAAAAAATCAAAATATATAAAGTTCCTTTCTATAAATCCATATTCGTCATACATATTTTATTAATGTCATATGCATCCATAATCAATTACACAAATAACGTGAGTCCTACCGAGGATGAGATTCTATAGAAATCGTAACTAGCGATTCTTAAGAAATCTCTAGGTGAGGAAATTATTTCAAATATTATCAAAAGTATTGGAGTATTTGATTTAATTTTTCAATAAAAGGGGTTCATGCTTATTTTTAAAACGAAACCTTTTTAAAAAATTTATATATATAATAAATTTTAATCGATTATACAAACAACGTGAATTCCACCGTTGATGAAATTTTATAGAAATCGCAAGTAACGATTCTTAAGAAATCTCTAGGTGAGGAAATTATTTCGAATATTACCAAAGTATTGGAATATTTGATTTAATTTTTCAATAGAAGGAGTTCATGTTTATTTTCAAAATGAAACCTTTGTTAAAACATATATAATAGTAATTTTTAATCAAACGCACAAATTTCTTTGTAATAAGCAAATTAAATTTAAGCCAAGACTATTTTATTAAAATTAAAGGATATCACGTGGTTAAGATAGTACCATTTTTTAACGGGAATTGTGAGGGTGGTAATCCTTCCTCACACGTAACCATACCCCCGAATCCTATTTTTGTGTTTTCACAGACCAAAAAGTTATCTTTTCAATAAAACTTATTTTAAAAAGTTTATTAAAAAGATAAATATTTTTTAGGTGGCCAATCACATTTAGTAAAAAGAATTGGTGGTGATTCCCTTTGTTTTTAAATATTTTCAAAATCGTCGAGTGGTCGAGTTTTCAAACAAAATCTTTATGACAACAATAATTAGTGGTGTTTTAACTAAAATGCCACTAAATGTCTAATTTGTGTTGTAGTATATGTTTAAGAATTATGTACTAATTTTTTAGGTTAATATCTTAAAAATAGGGTATATATATTATGTAACTTATATAAGTAATTTTAGTATTTTAATAAATAACAAAAAACAATAAACAAATAACAAATAATACTTTAAATGAACGAATTATAAATGAATATAAACTAACGAACAACAAATAATACTTTAAATGAATAAGCATAAAAGAACATAAACGAGCCCGTTCGCAAACAAAAACGAACGAACCACACCTCTATTCATGTTCAATTTATTTAATAATTGAATACTAAAATGTTGTTTATGTTCATTTGTTAAGCTTAATAAATAAACATAAACGAACACAAACCGAACAGGTTCACGGACGATTCGTTAAACATTTTGTTCATTTACACCCCTAGATCCCAAGACTTAAATCCTGAATTTGACTTAGAAGACTGACACTTGCTTACCGGCAGATCCAACCCATGAGATTATGTTTGTTGTGTATTTCATTGTTTATTTACTTAATTCTTTATTTATTTCATTTTTGTTATTTGTTGTTAATTTTAATGTTATTTATTAATGTAAAATATTAAAAAATTTATGTACCTTTAAATAATGAAAAATACGATTTCATCATTGTCATCATCATCATCATTATCGAAGCTTTTATTCCAATAGATTTTGGTAAGTTATATGAACCAATATTTGATTTCACGTTAAATTGTTCACATGAATTCTCTTTCTCCACACATTTCTATCTAAGGCGATATATTCATCCAACTCTAATGCCTTCATATCTTTCTAAATTACTTCCTTCTATGTCTTTTTAGTCATCATCTAACTTTGACCATTCTTTTATCATTTACAGCCTTCGCTCTCCTAATTAAAATATTTACTGGTCTACGTCATATGTGTCCAAACCAATGTAAATGACTTTCACACATTTTATCTTTGATAAGTACCACTCCAACCTTCTTATGAATATCTTCATTTCTCGTTCTTTCATTTCTTAGAGATCCGCACATCCATCGTAACATTCATCGTGTTTAAGAAACAATAGATTATTAATAAATAAGATAATATAAGGACTTTTTTATGATAGCATCTACTGCAACATTCATCCCCATTGGCATGAGGGATTTTTTTGGGCTTTAAGTCTATTGGATTTAAGTAGGTGATGAAGGAAAAGTGGAAAGATAAAACAACAAAAGAAAAAATCAACAAATCATCTCTTAAAGCTCGTGCACTCGACCAACTCACATCCCTATTTGGATTTTGACTCGTTTTAATTGGCCTAGAGTGGGTGAATTTTTATTTATTTAATTTATTATTTTTATTCATGTTGTTTAAATTTTAATTTCTTAAAGCATGTATAGTTTTATTTTAAGTTTGTAATTGAATAGTATGTTTAATTTCCTTGCATTTTATTTATCCTGAAATTTTAATAAATTTTGAAAATAAATGAAATTCGTCCGATGATGAGATTTCAAAAAATCACAAATAGTAATTCCTTAGCAATCCCTAGATGAGAATAAAAAATGTTAAATGTTACGCAAAGTATCAGAATATGTAAGTGCTTTTCTTCTAACATAAGAATTTTTATTTATCTATTTTCTTGGTTCATTTTCAAAATAAAATAATCAACTATTAACAAATAATGGCAATGAGAATTTTTCTCCAATGATGGGACTTTACAGAAATCACAAGTAGTTATTGCTAAATGATCTTTAGGAGAGAATAGTCAACTAAATATTATCAAAGTATTGGAATATTTAGTATAACTTTTTAATATACGAATCTTCATTTATTGTTTTAAAAAGTAAATACGAATAATTTTTAAAGAGCAATAAAAATAAAAATTGCATGTGCATCATGTATTATATGCTTGCAACATATGCATTCATCTTCATTATGAAAATAAAAATGAATTTTTCAATAAAGAGATTCTATGGAAGTCATGAAAGTCATAAGTAGTGATTTCAAGAAAATCTCTAGATGAGGGAAATCATTTAAATATTACAAAAGATATTAGAATACTTAGTATGATTTCTCAATATAATAAATTCTCATTTTTTAAATAAAAATTAATAAGGTTTAAAAAATAATATAAGATAAAATAAAACAAAAATAGAAACTACATCTACACCCTATATTACGTGTTTGCATCGTATGCATTCATGTTTAATTACAAAACTAAAATCCGAATTCTTTCGAGAATGAAATTTTATAAAAATCATAAACAGTGATTCTTAAGAGATTTTTAAGTGAGAAAAATTATTCTAAATACTACCAAAAGTATTGGGGTATTTAATTTAATTTTTCAATATAAAAGATTCATATTTATTTTTGAAAAGATAAAATAATTTTTTTAAATAAGGAAGAAAATGATTTTGATAGAGTAAAATTTTTTTCTAAAAAAACAATAAAATAGAAATTATTTTTATATATTAAATTAAAACCATAACCTATGATTAAGGTGATATCGTTTTTTAATAGGTGTTGTAAAATGTTAAAATTTTCTTATGCATAACCGTACTCCTAAATTCAAATTTTGTTTTCACAAACCTCAAAATTATTTTTTTTTTAATAAAACTTCATTAAGTTTGAAATTTAGTTAAAATGACAAGTTTTTTAAGTATCCAATTACACTTAGTTAAAAAAAAATGGATGGCAACTCTTTTTTTTTGTGTTTTCAAAATCGCTAAGTAATAAATCTATGGATAAAATCATTACGACAATATATATTAATTTTTTGAGTAAGATGACTGTGCCGCTGAGTTTACTTCCTCCCTTTGTTGATCATCCACATCACTTAAGCTTAGCACTAAAATCTTGGATAAAAGTTACCTCTAAAATCTAAGTCTCACAAGTTCAAGTTTACTGTTTTGCACTACACATGCAAAAGTCATCCTAGAGGAATCGACAGAAGAGAAGCAGATCGAGGGAGAAAATTCAGCCATGGAGGACTGCACAGAAGAACAACAACAGAGTAATGAAGAATATACAACCCTGGAGGACTTAACAGGAGCAGCAGAGTGATGAAGAAAATTCAGCCATGGAGGACTCACCAGACAAATTAATTGCATGTTAAACCATTTTTATTCTATGACATTTAAGTTGATTAGTGTTAATTTACTTAACAATTATCCCTATAAGAAGAAAGCTTGTTTAGAAAGTGAGAAAACAGTCATTCAGTACATGGCTACTGTGCAAGCTAAGAGAGCATAACTAATTGACTGGTATGCTACAGAGGCAGGCATTTTACCACTGTCCTTCCGAAAGAATAGCCCTTGGTAAATAGGCAGGTTTAAGAAGACTAAGAGACTGCACAGAAGTACTTGTAAACCAAATTGATCCAAAATCTTTATTCGAACATCATCGTAGACAGCCTTCCTTATTCCCCCAATGCAGCTGAAAAGATTGATCAGTGCAAGTGTTGCTAAAATTGTGAACATTAATGATGGAGTGCCAAACTCCATGACTTCTTGCTCGTATCTCTCAGATATCTGCTCATCAGCCACCTTCTCAGTGATGACAAAGGCTGATTCGGAAAATCCAAACAGCCTCATGACAGTGTCAAAGAAAGCGAAAAAGTAGGAAGTTGTTCTTTTGAACATCCACATCCTTTGATCGTTCATCCAACCTCGTATAGTGCCTCTGCAACATATAAATTCTCCAAGGCTGTAAGCACGATTGGCAAAGATGACATATCCAAATACTAGGACCCAAGGGCATGACATCTAGCAGTTCAAGAATCAAAATGATTTAACTGTTAGCAGATCACTTGTAATAATGGGATTTAACTAAGAACCTATTATGAAATTAATGACCATTGCATGCTAAAAACATGAAACCAAAAATCAATCCGGAAGTCGTTTTAGACAAGAAAATTACCTTTGGAAACAGAGGGATACCCTTAAGTAGGCAAAGGGATGGCACTGTAACATAGTATAGTGTAGCAAAGCAATTTACAGCCCACAGCAAGTAGGGGCAATATGAAAGCTGGAGTTTTAGAGGGATCCTTTTATGTCCATAGATGAGGGGACAATATTTTGACAGAAAAATCTGAAAGTCACCTTCAGCCCACCTCTTATGCTGTACTAGGTATTGCAACAGTGTTTTTGGAACAACTCCGAGGAATGCTTTCCTTTCAGGATTGAAGTAGATGGATCGCCAACCTCTACATTGTATGGATAGTCCAGTGATTATATCCTCTAATGCACAGCCATATTTCAAGCCCATCTGCAATAAGGCAATCATATGAAATTGGTTCTTTCTTTTGCAGGAAAAGAATCATACCATACAGAGAGATGGAGAGAAGGACCTTGTTTCCCCAATCTGTATTTTGTTCATATGTGCAGCTTGCAAGAACTTTGCCTGTTGCTTCCAAGGCACTTGCACTTTCTTCAACCTTTTTATTTGCTATCCTCGATTCTCCCTTAAATTCTTTGCTATACTTCTTTCCGCAAAGACTGTCTCTTCTGTGAAAGCATCCAGTGCCAATATAGCTAGGCCCTCCATTTCCATCAAATCCTGGAAGCTCGAGCTTGATAGTCATCAGACACATAATGATAATTAGAAGTATATCAAAATATCCTCTCACAAGTTTGCAATTGATAATCAAAATTACAAACTTCTTTTGGTTATTTAATGCTCACCTCCACTATAACTCTTAGGGAACTGCTGTACAGGTCATTCTTAGAAAGGTTATAAAAGCTTTGCGGATACTGAACATAAGCAATATCGTGTCCCTTCTCTTCATCCATAAAAAAGCACATAGCATTTTTTATAGCCTCTGAATTATTTGAATACATGTCGCAGTCCACATTAAGGATAATTGGTGCGTTGCTTTTCCTTGATGACACCCTTATCTATCAGTCCATCATAAAGTGATAATGTCAATATACAATTTTAAATCTAATAGCATTAGTATTTTGCCAGAGCAGTGTAAAATATAGCTTACAAGTGCATTCATGGCTCCTGCTTTGAAATTATGGGGGTACTGAGTTCTCTTTTCTCGTGCCAAATATACAAGAGTAGGCAAAGCTTTTCCTTCAATGTCCATGGCATCAGCATCTCTTCCATCAATTAGAATCTAATCACCAGAAAAGAATAATAAGTTGTGGAAAACTTGTTATCTGTCATGGAAATAGCTGAATCTATGAAAAAGAACAAATGTAGCAATTACTTGAAGAATGGTTTGATGATCATGTCGACTTGAAACAATATCCCATTCACGAAATCCCTTGTGCTCCTTTCGTATTTCAGCTGGAATTCTGCCCAACTTTGTGATGGTTTCAATTCGCATATTCAATTCTTCATATAATCTCTATAATTGATAAAGATGGTTTGTGAAATTCCATTTAAATTAGCAAAAGATTACAGTATTGAAATGTATATCATACATCTTATTAGCATGAAAATTACCATCTTTTTTAGTTTTAATTAGCCACCATGTGTTTTGAATTAAAGATACTAGCTGGTGACCTTGGAGAACTTACCCTGATGGACAAAAACTCTTCGGCCATGCCAGCGGGTTCAGCAGTGTTCCTGAAATAAGCCTCGGGCGACCTGGGCTCTACTTTGAGCTTTCTGCAAAACGGTAGCCATATCTTGGAGAAACGTGCAGCCTCTAACAAAGCATAGAACGTTAAATCTGAGCAACCATCGTCAGATAAATAAACACTTAGCTTCTCAGGCGGGTACGCATAAGCCATAACTGATAAGACTGTGTTTATAACCATAATTGGTGGCTCTATTCCAGGATCCGCCGTACAAACAAAAATGTCCACACCAGGCAAAGCTTCCTGACTGTACCTGTTGTATCAACATTCATTGCCTTATCGATTTATAGAATTATGCCTAAATTGGATAAGATAGAACGAGAGAGAGGAGTGAATTAAGAGAGACCTGGAAAAGAGCCTGTCTTCGTAAGTGTAACGGAAGACAGGGTTCCATCTGCGGACTAGAGTGAGAGACCAGTAAAAGCTAAACCAAAGTTCAGCGAGAAACAATCCAATCCAAGCCCATCTCTCAGCTTTTGCTTCCACGGCCGGAAAGTAACTTACTCTGTAAACCCAAATGAAGCAGATGCCTATGAAGATAGAAGCTGAAAACAACTTAAACAGTAGGCGTCCCCTTGCTGGCCTGGTTTCAAAGAGAGGAAGATAAGCTTTGCTTTCCATTTCTCCCCCGTTCGTGATAAGATCATCAAAAGCAAGCCCAAAGGAGAACTTTGACCCCTAACCATTGACAACCCAAAGTTTTCCTGAACAGCCTGCCTTCCAAATCCCAGGAATACCCAATAGCATTACTTCAATCACTGTGTCCATTATCCAAAACAGTTGGGATGGAGACAGATATAACTCTATAGGCTCTTTGGACAAGTGGTAAAAAAAAAAAAAAAGAAGTTTTATTTTTTTTAAGTATTTAGATAAAGTTTGAATTTTGAATATTATTGTTAGAAAATTTTTATAATTTATTATTTGTTGTTCAAATAAAATTAAATTTAAATCGTAAAATAAATAAAATTAAATCAAAAAAATTCTAGAAACTTAAAATTAGACCTGAAAATTTTAAATAAGACATAATTATATGGTAAAAAAAATTAGAAAAAGATCAAAGTTACAAAATTTAAAAATTGAAAAAAATTACATATTAATTTAAGAAAATAAAAGTAAAAAACATAATTTTATTTGACATCTTAATTTAAATTTTGACACGATAACTTTTATGTTTTACATTAAAAAAATGTCATTTAAGATAAAGACAATCATCAAATATATGCACAATTGTTGAATCTTGCTAAGAGTAATCATGAGCCAACCAACAAAGATGCAACTCAAAGGAACCACCAAACATACCAAGTTCGCGAACAGAAAAGGGCTAAAAGCTTTGGCCTGACAGTCTAAGCCTAAAACCTCCTTAAAAATAAAAATGTTCTCATAAGACCCCACTTATTTTCTCCCTGTTCATTACCAAGTGGTTGAGTGGTATAACACAGTATATATACGATACGAGTTTTTACTAGGTGAATAAAGTAACATTCTACAGATTTTATACCTCCAATTCAGATTGAAAGGAAGATTTAGACAAAGATTCTAACCTTAAATCCTATTTACCAACATTTCCGTTCTCTCATACACCCCCAAAAAAAAAAAACACAATGATGGTATTCGCCAAAGAAAATGATTGAGGAAGAAACAAATTATCTAAATGAAATTCTTGGATGTTTTTGATTAATTGTAAAAATCATGTCATAGCTTCACATTGCCATGAGTGTTTTTTTTTATTGATTAAATTTTTATTAACAGTGTATTGAATAATAATCATTTCCATTATGTGGTAAATTTAGAATGCTTGAAATTAATTCCATAAACCAACTACATTAAAACTTATCCTTTAGATTCTTATAAATAGATAAAATATTGCAAGGTAAAAATAAAAGAGTGATTCAATACATGGCTAGTGTACATGCCAACAAGGCTAAAATAGTTGACTTGGAAGTAATTGAACTAGGCATTCGACCATTGTCCGTCCGGAAAAAGAGTGCTTGGAATACAGGAAAGTTGATTGCAACCAAAAGCAAACAGAGGAGAATTTGCAACCCAAATAGGTCCAAAACCATAGAGTACTGATCAGCATCCAAGATGACCATCTTGATTGCCCCAAAGCTACAGAACAAATTGAGCATTGCAAGTGTTGCTATAACATCAAACATCGGTGAAGCAACGCTAAACTCCATCAGCTCTTGCTCATATCTTCTTGAGACGTCTTCGTCAGCTACCTTCGCCGTGATAACAAAGCCTGCTTTTGAGTGTCCTACTAGTAGCTTCAAGATGGTATCGAAGAAGGCAAAGAAATATGAAGTTGTTCTCTTGAACAGCCACATCCTTTGATCGTTACACCAACCTCGGAACGTGCCTCCGCACCATAGGAATTCTCCAAGGCTATATGCACGGTGTGCAAAAGCAACATATGCAAAGGGGAGCACCCAAGGGCTTGATGTCTGATCACCAAATAGGATTTGTTTATAGTAAAATTAGTAATTAACAATGTTCAGAAAGGAATCTAACCAAATACTACTCAAGAAATTATAAAACCAAGTTTTATCGTGCTCATACGGTCATACCTTAGGAAACAATGAGATGCCTTGAAGCAGGCACAGGCATGGCACAACAACGTAGCACAACGTAGCTAACCAGTTTGCAGCCCACAAATTGCCAGTACTATAAGCAAGTTGAAGTTTTAGAGGAATCCTTTTATTTCCGTACAACAAAGGACAGTATCTTGATAGGAAAATTTGCAAGTGACCTTCCGCCCATCTCTTATGTTGTACCAGAGTCTGCAATAATGTTGTTGGAGCAACTCCTAAAAAGCCTTCTCTTTCAGGATTCAAGTAGATAGATTTCCAGCCTCTACATTGTATACTCAATCCTGTAATGATATCCTCCGCAGGGCAGCCATACTTCAAACCCATCTGCAAGCAAACACTTACTATTATTATTGAAAATGTTATGACTTTTTGTCTGTCTAATAATGTGCATGAAAGAGCACTTATGACTTTTTGTCTGTCTAATAATGTGCATGAAAGAGCACCACGCACCTCTTTTCCCCATAGTGTGTTTTGTTCAAAGGTACAGCTTGCAAGAACTTTACATGTTTGTTCTAGGAGGCTTGCACTTTCTTTAACTTTTCCATTATCTAGTCTATTCCAATCAACCTTACAGCCTTTGTCATATTTCTTCCCGCAAAGAGCTTCTCTCCTGTGAAAGCATCCAGTACCGATATACATTGGCCCTCCGTTTGCGTCAAGTCCTGGAAACTCCAACTTGATTGTTGATAACCCACAACAAGTAGAACAAGAAAATATTACTCGTCAAAATCTTCCTCAATGATCATTGGCTTTATTAATTTGAGTAAGAGTTTTCTGTTAATTATGCTTGATTACCTTTTTTGTTACTCGAAATGATGTACCATAGATTTCATTCCTGGTAAGATTCTCGAAATGTTGAGGATATTGTACATAAGCAATCTCATCTCCCTTCTCTTCGTCCATAAAAAAGCACAATGAATTTTTTATTGATTCTGAATTGTTTGAATACATATCGCAATCCACATTGAGAATAAGTGGACCATTACTTATTCTTGATGACACTCTGATCTATTTTTTAATCATAAAAATCATTCAGTAACATACAATTTAAATTCCCTTCTAGAAAAAACATATGAAAAGAAAGATAATAATTTATATTAGGATGATCCTAAAGGTGGGTAATTTAAAAACCAATGAAATAATAACACCTTACATTTTTTTAAAGATATGTAATAATTATTTTATAATCGTTTTCACCAAATCAATTATGATCAAATTAATTTACTCAATAGTCAAATTTTATTAAATCAATTTAATACTTATTTCATTCAGATTAATAGAAAAAAATTAAAAACTCACATAATTAACAAACACACGAATACACTTTGATGAATTAGAAGATGTTGAAACTTGTCATATAATATTATCAAATACAGTTACTTAATTTCTTTCATAAATACAATTTTTTCAAAGATTATTAGGAAATGGCTCACATTTCGAGAGACCAACCAAATTATATTATTATATTTGAAACTACATCTAAAAGCATTCTGCCAAATACAATTCCTTTTCACATTCTACAAATTATATTTTTTTCTTACTTTTCAGATTTATCTTTTTATTAGATGTTAATAGCTATTTGTTAATTATGTGAGTTTTTTAAAAATTTTTATTAATTTGAGTTAAATAGGTAAGTAAAATTATTTAGTGAGAGTTGATTCGGACAAAATTAATATAATCAGAATTGATTTGGTGAGAATGAATGTACGATAATTATCACGTCTTGAAAAAATTGAGGTGTCATTATTTCATTGTTGCCTAAAACACCAACTTTTTAAGATTATCTTAATATAAATTATTTTGAACAAAGATATACAAATAGCTATAAAATATTACTTACAAGAGCATTCATGGAACCAGCTTTGAAATGGCGGTGATACTGGGGTCTTTTCTCTCGAGCCAAATACACAAGAGTTGGCAGAGGTTTTCCCTCAATATCCACAGCATTAGGGTCTCTCCCATCAGTTAGGATCTAAATAGAAATAATATTAAAACACCATTAACTAAGCTCAAGTATTTGAAGCATGAATATTTAGGAGTTTATATATGAAATAAAATTACTTGAAGAATAGTTTGGGGGTCATGACTCATGATTGCTAGAAACAAAGTCCCACTCACGAAATCCTTTGTGTTGTTTACGAAGGTCTTCAGGAATTCCGTTCAACCTTGTTGTGGTTTCAATCCTCATCTTCATGTCCTCATATATTTTCTGGATAATTAAGAATCAATCAGATTCACCATTTAAGTCTAAATGCTGGAAGGAAATAAATATATACCTAACAATTGTAACAGCCAAAGTAGTGATGCCTATACCGTGGATGAGAAGAAAAAAAAAAGATACTAGGGAAAATTTAAAAAAAAATGTGTATGAGAATTAAATATATAGCTTTCAACAAAGTCAGCTCACTTGTCTGAAACTTTGAATTATACATTCTTTTATTTTTCTTTTTATGATTTTATTGTTAGAATTTAAATATAATAGTTTGGCCATTAATTCTAGTAAAAATTTTAGGACAATCTATCACCGAATTTAACATGGCATCAAAATTCTGAAGTTCATAGTATCAGGATTCTCGAGCTCTAATCTAGAATATATATATATATATATATATATATATATATATATATATATATATATATATATATATATATATTTTACTTCACCTAGTGTCTTGTGGTCCATTAGATTATGTAATGTTTCTTTAATCTTTTTCAATTTGCATTTTTTTTCCTGTTTTACATTTGGATTCACTAACAAAATCATTGACAATTCATCATTTGTATTTTAGAGACGAGTTAGAATTTTTTTTTTTTTGGTTGGGTTCAAAGGGAACTAATAGAATGGGAACTCAAATTTTAGATTTAATTCTTTTTAAAGAAAGGCAACAACTGTTAAATCAAATTTGGATTGGTATGTATTAAAATTTAAATATAATAATTCAATCCTTTCTCAGCAGTTTAAACTTTTAAAATATTTGATCACCTAACAATTGCTAATTCAATCATCAAATTTCATGCTCCATATATATATAAATATATATATATATATATTAAAAATTTCAAATTAATTAAAAATGTATAACAATTTTTCCACAGCACTATAAAAAATTTTGCAATTAAATAGATATATATATTTATATATATATATATATATATATTAAAAATTTCAAATTAATTAAAAATGTATAACAATTTTTCCACAGCACTATAAAAAATTTTGCAATTAAATAGATATAGTATTATTATCTAATTCATTGTTAGTGAGCTTTTTAAACTTTACAAATGAGATTAAAAAAGTGATACATATTATTTAGGAAATATTAAAAAATAAATTAAAAGGGATATGCATTACTATCTTAACTCATCTCGCTTGTGAAGTTTAAAAATTTTATTGATAGAATAATAATAATAATAATAATAATTTATATACATAGACATAAATGAGGACGATTCATAGTAAAAGATCTCATATTTGAATCTTTATCAAATCAAATTTTCTTAGATTAGCACTAGCCACACAATGCGATTTAAGATTAGTTTTATACTCAACATTCAATGTGGTATAAAAACATATGATGGTTTAGGAAAAAAAGAGTTACTCTCGATTGATGTGATATACTAACATGTTTCATATTTCACTGTCCTTTGTGATAAATTAAGACATTATTAAATTTAGCGGTATCAACAGCTTATATAATCTCAAAAGTTAATATTATATGGCTCCTGATTCGTGCTACTCGAGATTGTGAAACTTATATAATGGCCAATTGCTTTTGTTTAATATTTTCCAACGTATCTTAATTGGATGAGACAATGTAATTGCACAAAACCGAAAGAAAGTGAACCATTAAAATTACCTTGACAGAAAACCAGTCTTGGACCATGACAGGATCATCAACTGGCTCCGAAGCTGTCCTAAAGTAAGCCTCCGGTGATCTTGGTTCCACTTTGAACTTCTTGCAAAAGGGCAGCCATTTCTTTGAGAAACTTGCAGCCTCTAACATGGCATAGAACGTTAAATCTGATCCACCGTCGTCCGATAAATAGACGCTTAACTTCTCGGGTGGATAATCATAGGCCATCACTGATAACACCGTGTTCACCACCATGCTTGGCGGCTCTATTTTTGGATCCGCCGCGCATACAAATATGTCTACGTCCGGTAACTCTTTCTCGAACCTATTATCAATCAATACATAAACAGCATATATGATAATATTATAATAAGATATATGCAGGTAAGAGATGCATGATACCTTTGGGAAAGCCTGTCTTTGTAAGGAAAACGGTAAACAGAGTTCCATCTGCAAACTGTGGTGAGAATCCAGTAAAAACTGAACCATAGCTCAGACAGAAACAACCCAATCCAAGCCCATCTATCAACTTTTCCTCCCTCTGCTGGGAAAAACCTTATTCTGTAAATGAAAATGAAGCAGATACCCACCAAGATTGAAGCTGCAAACAACCTGAAAAGGATCCGTCTCTTAACCGGGCTTGTTTCGAAGAGTGGAACATAATCATTTTTTCCCATTTCCCCCTTGACCTCTGAGGCTCTGAACTAAGACTAGATGGTGCTAAGATTCTGATGTCTGATGATTTCAATGAGAAAAGAGTGAATGGAAATGGAAAGAGACCCAACCAGTTAAGATCTATGGATTTACATTACACCTTATTAAATGCTCTTCTTAACAACAGAAAAGGGTAATGAACCAAAAATAAAAAATAAAAAAAAGGGTAGAGGCCGGCCAAATTGCTATTTTTTTTTCTCAAATATACAGAAGGTTCGAATAATGTATGGTATTTCTCGAAGTTATAATTTCGTCGTCTGTTGTCATCCTGAAAAGGATCGAATTCTAATGTTTGTATTTACACCTTATTCTATACATGAAAATGAAGCGTATACCCACCGAGATCGAAGCTGCAAACAACCTGAACAGAATCGGTCCCTTATCCCGGCTTTTTTCTAAGAGTGGAACCATGGTTTTAAATTGCGGTCGCGGCCGCGTTTTCGGTCGCGTTGCGTTTATCGCGGTTGCGGACATAGCGGCGGTAATTGCGGTCATCGCGGTCATCGCGGTCGTGAATTTTTTTTAATTTCGCACAATTCTATATAAAGTGTAGTAAATTTAATTATAATCATGTAAAGTCTTATTTTATAGTTTTTACAATAATTTATAATACTTTAAGTCTATTATTTATGTGAAAAAAAAAGTTATTTATAATTTTTTCAATTATAATAGAACATTCATTATTCATATTTAAAAAATTACTTATGATAATTAAAAAATAACAAATATTCAAAATAGAGATAAATAATTATCTACTAATTAATTAGCATTAATTATTTTTTATCTAAATTATTAAGGAATTTTTTCATCTAAATTTTGTCAAATCCTTTTTCATCTAAATTAATTATGTCAATATTTTTATTTTTTTTTTGTCTTCCACATGATTTTCTATGAATATTAATAATTAACAAATAGAACTTGTAAAATTCAATTCAAGGAAACTAAAAAAAATACACTTTAAATCTTACCGATTACCACATAGTGGAATGACGAGGATTATCAAATTCTCCCTCTTCACTTTCAGAACCATGGCGACTCGATCTTCGTGACCTTTGTCCAGAATTCGAACCATATCCTTGTTCTTGATACATTTGTGGTGGTGGTGGATACATTTGGGGTGGTGGATACATTTGGGGTAGTGGTGGATACATTTGGGGATAATAGGGCATAGGATAATTAGGATATGGCTGGGGTGGATAATAACCTTGTGGAGGTGGATAGTAACCATAAGGAGGTTGAAAATATAAAGGTGGTCCTGATGGATAATAGCCTTGATTACCAAATGATTCATTACTAGAAGCTGATCTTCGAGATGAAGAGCCTCCAGAAGTATCATGTTGGTGCTTCTTGGCTTTTCCCTTTGATCGAGCTCTATCTCTACTTCTATCCCCACTAGATTCAACAGATGGATGTACTCCATATTCTGACAAATCAAGGAATAATCCACCGGTAGCAGCAAGCCCAAATTCTCCTCCAAGTGGACTAAAAGGCCTATTTTCATTTGCACCACCACTATAATCAGCACCACTACCATCACCACCGGGTCCATCACCACCAGTTGGACTTGAACCTTCATCATCATCACTCTGAGTTGGTGATTGGCTTGTACTTGAATGAGGTAGATTTTGTTCTCCTGATTGATATGATTGTTCAACATTCATTTCATCATCAGAATTATCAAGAGGCAACCAATCAGAGTTTTGCCCATCTAACAAAGGATTTTCTTTCTCTTGTAGCCATTCTGAAAGTGGATCATCTTCTTCAAAGATATGGTCTAGGCTAATAGGATTGAAACTATCATTTATCTCATCAATACTCCGCCTTTTTTGATGTCTCATCCTTAGCCTCATATTGTAATAAGTGTATACCATCTTATGAAGTCTTTCATATTTCAACCTGTTTCTTGTCTTGGTGTGTATATAGCTAAATGTGCTCCAATTTCTTTCACAATTAGATGCAGAAGTTGTCTGACTAAGCACTTTAATTGCTATTCTTTGCAATTCAGGAACACATGTGCCATATATCATCCACCATTCAGCTGCATAAATTAATTTAAAATAAATTTAATACCAATATAATTAAATAATATTAAAGAAATTAAAACTATTTAATTAATTATTTACCTGGATTCATTTGCTTCCAAGCTCTTTGTGCTTGTGGCGTACCGAATGTTTCTCTTTTATCTTGAAATACAAATAACTACATTGATAAAACATTACAATTATTAAATAAATGCAAAAAGGTAATTATATTTCTGATACATAAAGTAAAAATTTCAAGTATAAAATAGTGGTAAACACTAACCTGATTAGTCATCTGGATTTGATTATCCATAGAGGGTTCTAGTCTTTCTATCACTGCTTTTATACCTTCTCTTGTTTCTATTAACACATCCGACGAAGATTTCACACCATATTGAAATTGGGGATTAAGATAATAACCTAAACATAGTTCATAATAATAAAAAAAATAAGCAATAAAAAATAAATATATAAGCAATTTAAGCATATAATATAAAAATGTTATTTTACTTACCAGCTGAATGCAAGTGAGAATGCATAAATGTCCATCTATTGTCGATAATCCTTTCATATTCAGTGACGAATCGACATTCTTGTGCAATTGCTCGTTTAGCTCTATCCATTGCCTCATAAATAAAGCCCATTGTTGGTTTTTCATCACTATCCACAAGGCGTAATACTTTTACCAAAGGCTCATAAACTTTTATTATTTCACTTGCTTTTTTCCAAAAATCTTTTCCCAAAATAATTTTTTTTGCTTCATAAGCAGGTCCCGACTTTTGTTGCCCCCATTTAGATTCTTTAAATTCCTGCATATTTTAAATTAAGATTTAAACAATATATATATAAAAAAACTAGATTTAAATAATTGTACTAATTATTAAGTGCTAACCTTTGAATTGAACATTTCTCTCAGACCTTGTTTATTCTTTGTTATTTCTTGCAATTGGATGAAATGGGTAGCAAATCGAGTGAGAGCAGGACGAAGTATTTGCCTTCCTTGAGTATATTTCTTCATCAAGTCAACTGTCCAAATATGATTGTATATGAAACAAGTGACTTTCTTCCCCTCGTCCAATACTTTTTCCACGCTTTGCTTCTTCCCAATATCTTCAAGGCATAAATCCAAGCAATGAGCTGCACAGGCAGTCCAAAACAAATGTTTTCTTTTCAACATTAACTTTTTTCCAGCAGCCTTAAGTGCTGCCTCATTGTCGGTGACTATTTGAACAATATATTGCTCTCCGATTTCTTCCACAACTTGATCTAATAATTTGTAGTAAAATTTAGTATCTCTACTTTGAACACTAGAGACATCAACAGATTTCCAAAAAATGGTCCCTTTACTACAATAAACTAGAAAATTTATTATATGCATTTGATTCAAGCTGTTGGTCCACCCATCACACATTAAGGTAACACCTAATTCACTCCAGTGAACCTTCAATCCATCAACCCATTCTTTGACTTGTTGATACTCTGATTCCAAATATACATCAGAAACCTCATAAGGTGTTGGAAGCTTTACATTTGGCCCAATTTCTGCTGCTACAGAAACTAAATTGTGCAACCATGGAGAGTTTGCTAAATGAAAAGGAAGTCGATCGTATATCAAAAATTTAGATACTGATTCACCTAGCTTCTTTCTTAATGTCTTCATAAAAGAATTACTTAACTTCGGTTGCTTTACACTCTTGCTTCTAACCAATTCAGGTACTGCTCCCCTTAAAGAAAATTCAGAGTCACTTGTAGTGGATTTCCTTGTTCTTTGATCAAAATAGTCAGCAACTGAGCCATGAGAGCTTCGTCCCTCTTCATAAATATTACTCAAACCACCAGTTCTTTGCCTAAATTCTTGCCTCATATGCCATTCACGTTGTGATTGAACACTTTCTCGCATGGCTTGTCTCATAGCAGCATCTTCGTCTATGAATCCTTGGTAATCATAATCTTCCTCTCCTCTTAATTGAGAAATGAATTCATCTTTTCTCTTTTTGTTATCAATTTTTTTTTTTTTTACTTTCTTGGAGGAGTTTCATCATACTTTCTCTAACAGTACCTTTTAATAATACAGTTAAGAAAAATAAAAACAATTAGTTGTACATGTTAATGTAATTTTATAATCTTTATTGAAAAATTAACATAATATTTATAACATACCGGTAACATTGGGGCATGGTGCAACATTGCCAGTCTTATGAGCTATATGCTCCTTGAAGCGTGTTATTCCTCCTCTTACGATTTTCCCGCAAAGTTTACATGACACATTTCCTTTTGAATTTGGTACAGGGATTCCAAAATGCCAACCGATATCATCACTTGGCGCACCTTCTAGTCCCTTACTTGGAAAATCCTCACTTCGTGATGTGCCTGACATTTTCTGTTAAACAAATAAGTATAAATAAATGAGATAGAGTTATCACATTTTTTTATACAAAAAATTTGAATTTGAATAATTAATTAATCACATTTTCAACCATTTAAGATGTAATAATAATTTAATTCATTACATTTACAATATCAATATTTTTCTTCAATTATAATAATGTTCAACTATATTAAAAATTTAATATTAATTTGCCACAATCAATTAACTTAAACAATCGTATTTATATATGAACATCAAATTATCAATATTAATTTTTTTCTTAAGTTATAATAATATTTAGTATAATACATTCAATTGCACTACAAATTTTACTTTTAAAATTAAATTAATAATTTAAATTCAACCTTATCTAATTTTTTTTTAAATTCAAATTACTCATTTCCTAATTTTTTTTTATCATGATTCTTCTATTCCTAAATTTTTAATTTAAAGCCCATAACTATTAATACATATTAAAACAAATTTTTTTTTTATTGTTGCTGATGATGATTGATGATAGCTAGCAAATGCTCAAAATAAAAATAAATAATAATATGCTCCATTAAATAAGTTAACAAAAAATTAAAATCAACATGCTAAATAAAAGTAAAAGCTACTTAATATTAACATTTTTTTTGGACAGAACTTAATATTAACGGTGCAAAAAATATACATTTAAAACAAAAAAAAAACCCAAACCGGTCACTCCTCACTCTCAGCCCTCCTCCTACCCGCGACTCCACCCGGCACCCACCCAATCTGCCTTCCGTCCCAACCCAACCCTCGATCTCCTCTCAGTGGCTCAGTCACAAGCCGCCGGCGGCCTCCCTCAGCCTCCCTCAGTCACAAGCCTCCCTTAGCCTCCTTTCTTTTTTCCTTTCACCTCCCTTCACGCACGGCCTCACCTTAGCGGCTCAGCCAGTTGCCAGCCTCACGACGCCGGCCTCAACCTCGCCTCCGTCTCCGTCGGTTTCGTTTCGACTTTCACCGTGACTCCCTCGGTCCCTCCCTCCCCTTCTATCACGGATCATGCCGCCAACCACTATATCTGTCTGTGGCGGGCGACGGCAGGCACCTCCTTTCCTTTCGGCCTGTAGCCTTTCATCTTATCTCACCGAAGCCTAGTATGGCCTCACGGCCCTCACCCTTTCAGTCTCCTTTCCTTTCGGCGCCAGATCTGAATCTTCTGATCAGATCTGATCTCAGCCTCTCAACTCAAACAACCACACGGCCCTTGCCCCATCACCCACTGTCCCACGCCACGCCTTCTCATCCTCTGATCTGATCAAAGGTAAAAATACAAAATGGTTAATTGCTTACCTTTCAAAGATCTTGCTATGTTGTTGTGTTTGTTGTCTGCCTGTGGGTTGTGTTTTGCCGTTGTGTGACTCTGTGTGAATGACTCTGTCTCTGTTTACTGTGTGAGTGTCTGTCTCTGTTTGCTTGTGAGTGTCTGTCTCTGTTTGTGAGTTGTGAATATGGGTTGTCGTGCGTGACAAAGTTTGGATTGTGAATTGAAGTTGTGACTCGTGAGTCTTGTGAAGTGAAGTTGTGAATCTGTGATCACTGATTGGGTTGTGCCGTTGTGAATTGTTTTGTGACACAGAGCTTAATATTTTTTAGGTTGATGATTGATGATTGAAAGTTTTGGCGTTGTACTTAGGGAATCCGATTCTTCCTGTCTGCTTCAGAGGCTCTTTTTCTTGTTTTTTTTCTCCTGTCTGAAAGGTGTCTGAAAGGTGTCTGAAAGGTAACGGTGATAGCGGCGATAACGGACCGCTATCACCGCTATCCTCCGTTACGCCGTTTCACAACGGACGCTATTAGCCGCTATGGGTGTGAGCCGTACTCACACCCGCTATATCCGCAATAGCGGTGGCGGCGGCCACCTCTACCGCGAGATAGCGGCCGCTATTTCAAATAGCGGCCGCTATTTGAAACCCTGAGTGGAACATAATTATTTTTTCCCATTTCTCCCTTGATCTCTCAACTAAGACTAGATGGTGCTAAGATTCGGACGTATGTGGTTTTAACGAGGAATGAGTTAATAGAAATGGAAAGAAACCCAACTAGTTATGATTGACAGGGATGCACATCTTCCTTATTAGATCCTCATTCCTCTCTTTTATTGACTTGAGATGTACTGTTTTCTATGTTTTTTTTTTTGGCTAAATCAAGGATTTCATTAATAACAAGGTCAAAGGTACAAAAGTCTGAGGTGAAAAAGCAAATGATTGTAGAACGAAAACAGATAGAAAAGAGCAAAAGACAAAACAATGATAAGACGCCAAGCGAAAAACCAAGGTACCAAGAGAGCAAGGAAAATCCGGTTGTAGCAGTCACCACCAGGCTTTGAGCCAACTCATCCTATCAACGCCCGCTTTGGCTAGAGAATCAGCAAGGCCATTTGCTTCTCTAGGAATATTCTGCCAATGGATGTTACAACAGTTCAGAAGGAGATCGATGTTGTAACATCCCGTTACCACATTTTTCACGTATTTTCATACAACTTAACCGGTTAGGCTGTCTGCGATACCATTAACATTCAACAGTAACAGTGATAAATGATAAACATTTATCTATTAATTATGGAATATGAAATTTTTTTTCATTATCCCTTTAATCTAACATCCCCTATTAACCTTTATTTCACTAAGGTAGTACTGTATACATATGTCTGAAATGTAAAAGAGAAGAGACTATACCTGTCACATTTAACGTGCCATGTCTCGGTGCTTTAAGCATAGCTATACTCATCTAAGAGCTAATTCTCTCAACTCCATGTACTTCTTATCTGTGGAGTTAAAAACAAAGGGGTGAGCGATTCATACACTTAGTAAAGGAAACATATGCTGCTTTAAATAAAGCAAAACTATATATATCATAACTTATTTATTATTTTCTTAACAATAACCCAGTAGAAAAGACAGTGGATACATAGTAAACACTATATATAGGATTTCAACAAATCCTTACAGTAAATAGAAATTGATAAGTTGAGACTAGGCAACAAGTAAATCATACTATCATCGTTCCCCCTCCCCCTTGCGAGAACGGAATCTGCCGCTATTGAGGTGCACCCGTAGGCCATCGCCCCTCACGGCTATCTCAGATCTATGGCCATAATCTATAGTGGTCCTCGGGTCCACTTGCCAAGTGACCTCGAGACCGCTGATGACTTGGCGGGTCCATCATCCCTGTGACGCCCTGAGGTGCACTCGTTGGTCCATCGACCGAGCCATCGCCCCAGGCGGGTCACGCAATAGTAATGCATGAACTAGAGGCCTAACGTCTCAAAATCGAATTATATCTCTTGAAAAACCTTTAAGGAATCATTTCATAATTTCATCGTTTTCTTTCCAAAAAAGTTTTAAAAACAGCCCGCAATGTCACTGAATTCCATGTGAGAAAGGCACGGGTTAAACTGACTCGCCATGGCTAGTTCACCCATGGTCAACTCACCCATTGGTCAACTCGCCCAAAAACATAATGAGAACAATTCATTTTTCGTTAAGAAAATTTGGAAAAAGCGAAACCTGTTCGTCATGGTCGACTCGCCCGATATGGCTCGCACATGACAGTTCGCCCAACGCGGAGAACCTGTGTTCGCCCGCCATCTTGCTTTTAAACTTGAAAACAAAACCGGCTCGCCCTCAGTGGCTCGCCCAGTAATCAACTAGCCAAAGGTTTCATATTTCTATTTTTTATTTTCAAAGATAATAAAATTAGTTTATTTTTCAATTTAGAAACCTTGGAAACGTGAAACCTATTCGCCATGGTTAGCTCGCCCATTTGGCTCGCCCATGACTAACTCGATAAGACGGTGAATTAGTATTCGCCCGCCACTTAGCTTTTCAAAACAGAACTCTCTCGTTGATAGCGGTTCGCCCGCCTTAAATTCAAGACAAAGAGCCGCTCGCCCAAACACATTAAAACGAGTTCGCCCGCCCTTAAAACTAGAGACGGTTGTATAAAATTATAAAAGAGCTTGGCTCGCCCGCCATTACCAATTCGCCCATCATAAATTACAAGGGCTCGCCCGCCCTGTATCAGTTCACCCAAAACAGCATAGGAGTCGGCTTTTAGCTCGCCCGTATCAAAATAATTATCAAATAACTTTTCTCAAACAATGCATGTCAGAAAATAAAGCATTTAACTTATTGTTTTCATAAAATTTACTCCACAGGACATGCATCACTTCACACACATCTCCCTTACCTGTTAGAAACGAAGCCTTGCTTTGCCCTGCTCTCTGTTCACCCACAGCTATTCCCCATTCTCGGCTGCAAAAAATGATTTATTAAAATTATTAATATTCTCTTTTTCCAAATTTCCAACATTTTAGTGAAACTTAATAATCAAATAGCTCGCCCATACAAGTTTTCACTAGCTCGCCCTATCGAGCTTGCCATTCAACAATGGCTTACAATTTGGGAGCTCGCTCGCCATTACTCACCATTAATACTTTTCAGAAGTTCGTCGAACATTCAACTCACCAAGCCTCTATTGGCTTAAATGTGGGAATTCGCCCACAGTTCTACTCGCCCAATGCCTCTGCTTTTGAGCTCGCCACACACACAGATTTCTTATCAGAAGTGAGCTCGCCCATGAACTAAACTACCGTTAGGCGATCTAGCCCACATGAACAGCAACATTGGCGAGTTCATCATTTCCTACTCGCCTCATTGGCGATTACAAACTTTCAACACGGGCGATCAACATAGTCGCCATTGTCGTCACTTATTCCATTATTTTTCCTTGTTTTCATATTCTCTAAGGATCTAACTAAAAACAAAACTGTATCTATGTTTATTATTGCATAAAACATAGAAATCTATCATTGAGCATCAAGAAATCCTCAGAAAATATGAAACTCACCTCAACCAATTGCACTTCCTGAACAGGTTGTTTTCTGTCTCACGTTGGCCTCATTTGCTTATTCTTTTAGCTCAACCAACTAAGAAGGAAAGGTTTGCAAGCTGTTTTGCTTGTTTAGCCAGCTTAAGGGTGAAGCTTATTAGATCAACCATAGCAGAAATGGAAGGAACAGAACCTTGCAGTTGCATAACCCTCGTAAGGAAAATGAAGTTTGCTAAACAGATTTGCCTCAAGTGTTTCTTCTTATATAACCCTGCTCAACCAATCACTAGCTACCGCCTGTCCCTTATCTGCTTCTTTCATCATTTCACGTCCATCACTCCTTTAATGCATGAAGAAAACTGAAGCACAAGTGGCGTGAAAGTCTCCCTTTCACACTCTTTTTCTTCTGCTGCAGACTTTGTTTACTTCCTCAACCAATAAGGCTAATTCCCTTATTGACTTTAACTTTTCTTCATTTATTGTCCTGGACCGTATATCTCACAAAGTCAATCTTGGCTGCTAATTGTTTTGAAGCCATTTTCCTTTGTCCACACAAGCTGATTCCCGGTCTCCACCTCGTCTTGAGACCTCAGCTCGCCACACTACACCAGTTCGCCAGCCATTCAGTTGCCAGCTTTATCTTGGCAATTAAAAGAAATTCTCTTTTTTTCTTTACAATTACATTGAGACTTAGCGAATGGCAGTTGCCTTCTCGCCAACTAAGCTATTCTTTGCCCCTCTCTATGGTGATCACAAGCTCTCGCCCAATTAGGCGATCACCAGGTATGCTCAACTCGCCAATTGCTATGATTCCCCACATTTGGCAATTTTTATTTAGCATTTTAATTTCCTCAATTTGTATGAACGATCAGGAGCACTCGCATCATTTGGGCGAACTAGTATACTCGCCCTCGCCATTATCCATTGTCGATCTGCTCGCCCATTGGCGAACATACTACCTTCTCGCCCTTTGGCGAGCTGAACAACATTCTCGCCCATACATTATTTCACCGAAATTGCTTCATTCTCATCTCATGATAACGAGCTTTTCAACTAAGTGAAAATCAATGTTCATTGTTTATTTAATTTCCATTATCAATTTTATGAATTTAGGGTCTACAATAGTGTAGAATCAGATCTTACAGATGTCCACAAAGTGTTCCAGAGTTTCCAGGGGCACGGATTTTTATTTCGACACCAGTTAAGGACGACAATAGAGTCTGATTCAATTATAAGAGTGGAACCAGAATTTTTGCCCGAGTCAACAAAAGTTTCCAGAGCCACTTTGATAGCCATCAGTTCTGCCACATTGGAGTCAATGGTGCCCAAAGGACCAGAGAAGATGGCTAGAATATGAGAGTTTGAATCCCGAAGAACGCCACCGTAGCCTCCAGGGCCAGGCTTACCCCTGGCAGATCCATCGATATTGAATTTGAGTTGGCCAGGTTTTGGAGGGACCCAGTGGGATAGGGGGCGTGGAGACTTTGCTAATGAGTTTGGAGCACAAGCAAAGGGTTGACTCCACCAAGCCGATTCTTGTAGGAGACCCTCGTTATTTAGAGCTTTGATCCAGAGAAGGGATCTCATTTTGACAAGAAACACCAATTCCTCCACATTAAGTTTCTTGCAATCAAATACAGCTTCATTTCTAGTTAGTCAAATGGACCAAATAGCAGCCGCAAAAGCATAGATCAACCAAGTTTTTAATACGCCAACAAAAGGAGAATCAAGGCATTGGAGCATGAGAAGATCCATAAGAGCATAAAGTTTTTAATACGCCAACAAAAGGAGAATCAGCTTCTTCTTTTTTTCCTTTTCCTTTCTGGTTAGTAGGGCGTACTTGGGGTTGGATGACTTGAATCGTGTACTTAAACATAAGGATAACAATGAAGCCTTAGTTTAATGGTAATGAGAAGATCCTATCTCATATTTAAGTTTTATTAAGTGTAAATTTAAATTAGTTTATTTATTATTTATTTAGTTTGTTATTATTATTGTATTTATAAATTTATAGATTTACTATTTCATAGAATATAATATACTTATTATAACTGTAAATTCAATTGAGAATGTATTACTAAAAAAAAGACAAAAAAAGAGAGGTACTAACTGTTAAATTTTAATTGATGCTAGAAATTGGAAATTACAAACAAGAAAATCCGGTACAAAAATTGAGGACAGTCCCATGAGGCTTTTGCAGCGGGTGAGCCAGGATTTTAAGTTAAAAGAAACTGAATGAAATTTGTAACTTTAAAATATTTATTTAGCATATGATATGCTATAAAAACTATATGTGAAATATAACATTCCATATATGTAATTGTAAATAACATACAGAAAAAATTCAAGTATTTAAATAAAAAATAACTATTAAAAATAAAGGAAAGTCAGATACTTTTTTTTAAAATGTGCACGAGAAGACTTTTGTGTGAGAAACCAATCATTTTAGTCTAAATTTTTAACAATTTTCTTTTAATGTAAAGAACAAAGATTATTCACAAGAAACTCTTTTTCTCTTTTATTACAAAACTTTATTTTAATAATTTTCATTGTTCGAAAATATTTTTTAAATGGTGCAAATAAAATTGAAAGAGTCGATAAAAAACCTGTCAATCCATCAATAAGAAAATACTCTTAACCAGTCTTCAAAATTACTAGTTAATATAAAAAATTAATAATAAAAACCTTGAACTATATTAGTTAGTTACTTCTTTTAAATTTTAAGCGAGATTTTGTATAGTACTAATATTTATTTAGGGTATAAAACAAATAATTAAGTGAAGTTAAGATAATTTTATAAAATTGTTATAATCAAAGAAATGCTTAACTACGTAGTTTTCTTTTAGAGGATGTCATTGGTCTAGTTTGGGACTCTGGTTGTCTCCAATCCGAATTTTCCAAATCTTTTCCTTCGCTGCCCTTGTTTGGTGGATGGAGAATCCCCGCTCCTTGTCATTTTTAAGTAATTTAAATAAATATTAAGTTTATTAAATTAAATTTATTATTGTATTATATAACTTAAAAATGATACTCTTGTGCCAAACACACAGGAGTTGGCATAGGGTTTCCTTCTATTTCTATATCCACAGCAATAAGTACGTAGGCTCAAATATCAATCAAGTTTTTGAAGTTAACCAAAAAAAAAAATCAAAGTTTTTGAAGTTTAATTAATTAATTAGGAGTTTATGAAGTAAATTACTTGAAGAATGTGTAGACACCCTATTTTGTCCGGGGTCTTAATTTGTATAAATAATTAATTGGGTTATGTGACATTTGTATTTTAATTTAACAATTTAGAATTAGGCTAGAATTAAATTAGAATTTTTAGATTTAGAATTAACATTAATTAGGAAATTAAAATTAAAATAGGATTTAGGAATAAAAAAAAGAAGAAGAAAAGAGAGAGAAGAGATAAAAAGAAATAAAAATAAAATTAATTTTAGGATTAGATAATTAGGATAATTAGATTTTTAGGATAATTATTTTGATTAATATTTGATAGAGTTAGATTAGGATTAATATAAGAAATAGATAAAATGTTAAAAATAGGAGATAATTAATAAAATATGTAGAGTTGTATTATGACTCAAATAAATTTTTTATTATAAAAGGGAGGCCTTTGCTCGACTGAAGGGGAGGGAATTTTCGACTGTGACTCCAATACTTTTCCAAGCAATATCACCAGAAAACCATCTTCTGCTAGCCTATTCCTTTTACCAAACTGATCAACACCTTCACGTTTCACTGCTTATATCCTGAGTCTGCTACAAACCGCTCCGAGACAGCCTCCATTGTCCCTGTTTCGCGCTGCTGCCTGATCGGGATCCATCATTCACGCCATCTTGAATCGAAACTGAAGCCTTTGCTGTTTGTAAAATACACTACTGCTATCGTGGAAAGGGAGCAAATTTTGACAAAGCAAAGGACAGGCTAGCCGGTTAAGACAAAAAAGAAATAAAGGGAGCTCCTGTCAGGTTAGTGGTTAAACAATATAATTTGTTAAACAATTATGTTTGCATAAATGGCATTGCATCATATTGCATGAATAAACAATGAAAAAAAGGGGTCTTGTCTGAAATTACAATACTGCATGAATGAATAACGTTGCATCTTAGTAAAATTATGATTTGGTATTAAATGCTTGTACCTTAATTTGGTTAATAATTGAATGATTTAATAAATTCTATACTAATATTTAATTTAATAACTTGTACATTAGCTAACTAATATAATGATAATTTAATTGTTCAATATGAGTTCGTTAATTGTAGATTTATTTGCATGACTTGTATGATGGGATTAATTTTGTATGATTTAATTACTTTGATAATATTTGATTAATATATATATTGAATAAATAATTTGTACACTGATATGATTTGTTTAGTTTAATTTGTATGGTGTTTGAATGATATATTTTATGATTTATATGTTTAGTATGAAATTAGATAAATAAAATAATAGAAAAAAATAAATTAAACTAAAGAAAAAATGCAAATAAGAATAAAATAGATTAAATAAATAAATAAGATAAGAATAATTAAATTATGAAGATGAATGCAAATTATCCAATGATGAAATTCCAAGAAAGTCGAATGGTACTCCTCGGAAATTTATAGGTGAGGAGTTTGCTCTAGACTGAACCAGATTGATGGAAGGTTTAGAGTAAATTTTCAATACAATAATATGTGTTTATTTTCTAAAATAGAAATAAATAAAATATGATAATAAAGACAATTAAAATAAAATATAAAATTGGGTATAGAGCCAAAATTAAGATTTTCATAATGTATTCCGACGACGGAGCCTCTTCAAGCAAGTCAATCGGTACTACTTGAATACTCCTGAGGTGAGGGAATTTACTTATTGTCTGAACCAAATTGATGGAAGGATTTTAAGTAAATTTTCAATATTTTAAGGATATCGAAATTAATTTAAATTAAATTTAGAATGACCTATTGGGTATACAGTCAATATTACGATTTTCATAATGTATTTAAATGATCCGACGATGGAGCCTCTTCGAGCAAGTCAATTGGTACTACTTGAATACTCCTGAGGTGAGGGGATCTACTTATTGTCTGAACCAGATTGATGGAAGGATTTTATGTAAATTTCCAATATATTAAGCATATCGAAATTAACTCAAAATAAGGTAAATTTAGAATGACCTAAAGTAGTTGGTACCATTTTAGGATGGGCGTTGTGGGGGTGCTAATCATTCCCCACACGTAACCGTACTCTCGAACCCTAGATTCTTTAAACGTAGACTAAACCTTATCTTTAGACAAGAATAGGTAACCAATCACACCTTAAGTTTGAATGGTTGGTGGCGACTCCTAGAATTTTAAAGTATAGCGGTTAGGTTCACGGACCTAGACGTTACGACAGAATGGTTTGATGGTCAAGTTTGCTTGAAAAGAAATTATAGGAAGGGAATGAAATGAAATGAAGATAAAAACATTTTTAGTAGAAATAAACAAGAAAATGCACAAAATCTAAGTTTTTTATATTTAATTAAAGTTGTCAGAGATTGAACTTTGATCCCTAGAACTAAAAAGTGAGTACTTCTTCGAAAGATTATAATGATCATTGGTTGTCGAGACAGCCTAAGCTTGGGTGGATGACCTTATCAAAGGAAGGATGGACAATGGCAGAGAAAGCCAATTGGATCGATCCTTGAAATAGTATTTGGCTCCTCTACATAAGAAAAAATTGAATTTGGGTAATAAAAATTAAATTATTTAAGTATTTAATCGAATTTAAGTATTAAAAAATTAATTAAATTTAGATTCAAATACTTTAAAATTGATAAATATCCGTCCTATTTATATTCCCATTAAACTCATTTTGACGATATGGCCTCTTCGCTCATTTTGAATTGGCATTTCTATTTTCGCTCATTTTGGATTGGTATTTCTGTTTTCGGCCTCAAGTGTGGCTTGAGTCTAACATCGGCAAAGCACAAAAAGAAATTAACCAAAAAAAAAAGTAATTTACTAATTAAATATCAAATCCAAACTTAAACATTATATTAATTAATAAAAAATTATAAAAAATGAACTAAATATCATTTATGGTACAAAACAATAGTTATATATGCAGAAAATGATGATTAATATTTTGTTTGAACAGTTAATAGAAATTTTTTTTTGATTGAAATCAGTTAATAGAATTTTCGAGGCCATCTAATTTGGCGGTGACAATGCATCAATAATTGCACAAAACGGCACATTGGAAGGAAACTTTCCAACAAAGCATGATTGATGCATTAAAGTGAGCCAGTTCTGATTACCTTCATCAAAAGCCTGACCATGACAGAATCATTATCTGGTCCAAGGCTTTCCTGTAAACCGTGGGTGATCTTCGTAACTTAGAAATTCTTCCAAAAGGGCAGCCATTTCTTGTAAGAATAAATATGTTGATCTTGAACATATTTCTAACAATAAAAATCAAGTAATGCGGAAAACAAATAACCATACTTCCAGCCATTGTCAAGTGGGATATATGTATTCGATTTCTCACTAATCCTCTTCTGACTTAGATGGTATATCGTCTCTGAATAGAAAAGATTAGTCAGGACCAAGTACATCTCTTATATAGTCGTTCTTCCATCAAGAACGGTTGTCCGTTACCACTGCATTAATGACTGTCATTACTATTGCATTAATGACTGTCATTACTATTGCATTAATGTCTGTCCATTACCATTGCATTAATGTTTGTCCGTTACCATTGTATTAATGTAAAAAACGTAACGGCTGTATGTTACCATTGCATTCAATATCAAAACGTATTGGACCATTAATATGCATAATGACCATTAATATGACCATTAATATGCATAATGAAGAAAACGTTACAATCTCCCACTTGGTCCATACGTTGAATTAAGCATTGAATAATTTACTTATGAAACAAACACATGAATCATAGTGATAAGTTCTCTAAGAACGAGTATTATCATCTATGTATTACAATGTATTTAATTTCTCAAGTACTACACTTAATGTGGCAACAATTAACTTAATGAATAAACCCTATGTTTATTCTTTGTCCAGAATAAAATATATATTTTCTCAAATAAATTAAGGTGCACATGAATATGAGAAAATATCTGAATGCAAAGGAGTTTCATTAACATACTAAATGTATATACAAATTATAAAGAGGAAACAATCCCCATTTTATCCACAAGATCCTTGTATTTCGTTGGTGGCATGCCCTTAGTCAAAGGATCGGCAATCATTAACTCAGTGCTAATATGCTCAATGACCACTTTCTTTTCCTCAACATGTTCTCTAATAGCTAAGTACTTGATGTCGATGTGCTTGCTTCTACTTCTACTCTTATTATTATTAGCCAAGAACACTGCAGCTGAGTTATCACAGAAAATTTTCAATGGCCTAGAAATAGAATCCATAATTCTAAGTTTAGAAATGAAACTCTTAAGCCATAGACCCTGTGAAGTAGCCTCAAAACAAGAGACAAACTCGGCTTCCATAGTAAAGGTAGCAATTAAAGTCTGCTTAACACTTCTCCATGAAACAGCTCCACCGGCCATAATGAAAATGTACCTAGATGTTGATTTACGAGAATCAACACAGCCAGCAAAATCTGCATCAGAATAGCCTAACACGCCCAAATTTTTCGTTTGTCTATACATAAGCATGTAATTTTTGGTTCCTTGGAGATACCTCATGACTTTCTTTGTAGCTCTCCAGTGGTCTATCCCTGGGTTACTTTGATATCGCCCTAACATTCCAACTGCAAATGCAATGTCAGGTCTTGTGCAGACTTGAACATACATAAGCTTCCAACTGCAGAAGCATATGGAATATTCTTCATGGATTCTCTCTCTAAATCATTCTTTGGACATTGGTTTAGACTAAATTTATCGCCTTTCACGATGGGAGCAACACTTGGTGAACAATCCTTCATCCGAAATCTCTCCAAAACTTTATTGATATAAGTTTCCTGTGATAGACCTAATACACCACGAGATCTATCTCTATGGATCTTAATGCCAATGACAGAAGATGCCTCACCCATATCTTTCATATCAAAGTTTTTAGAGAGAAATTGTTTCACTTCATGTAGCATACCCTTATCGTTAGTTGCAAGCAAAATATCATCCACATATAAAACAAGAAAAAATATTTTACTCCCACTGATCTTCTGGTATATACATTGATCCATGGGATTTTCAACAAAACCAAAAGAAGAAATTACTCCATGGAATTTGAAATACCATTGACGGGATGCTTGTTTCAGACCATATATGGATTTTTTAAGCTTGCAAACCAAGTGTTCGCCTTCACTAGAAGAGAAACCTTCAGGTTGTTTCATGTATACCTCCTCTTCTAGATCACCATTAAGAAATGCTGTTTTCACATCCATTTGTTGCAACTCAAGGTCAAAATGTGCAACTAATGCTAAAATTATACGCAAAGAATCTTTCTTGGATACAGGAGAAAAGGTCTCCGTGTAATCGATTCCTTCTTTTTGAGTAAATCCCTTAGCAACAAGTCTCGCTTTATATCTTTCAATGTTGCCTAATGAGTCTCTTTTGGTCTTAAAGACCCCCTTACAGCCAATGGCCTTCGCCCCATTAGGCAACTCTATAAGGTCCCAGACTCCGTTGCTTTTCATAGAATCCATCTCATCCTTCATAGCATTATACCATAATTTAGACTCTTTACAACTCATGGCTTGTGAAAACGTTTCAGGATCATTATCGGCTCCAATATCAGTTTCTTGTAGATACACAATATAGTCACTAGGAATTGCCGATCTCTTTTCACGAGTAGATCGTCTTAATGTTGAATCACCTTCTCCATGAGGAGCTTGTGGTTCAACTATTTGTTCAAGATTTTGAGATAAGTCCTGAACTTGTTGATCCACTGGAAGGTTTTCAACAACTTGTGGAACTTGAACGATTGGTTGTTCTACAGCTATTGGAACTTGAGGCGTGCTATGAATTATAGCCAATCTATTCGACAATGACGATGTAGAAGGTTGTTTTTCCTTATGATCATGAGCAGGAATTAAATCCCTGTACCGATCCCTTCCACTAATCATGTCATTTTCAAGAAACTTAGCGTTTCTAGATTCCACAAACCTAGTAGTATGAGTTGGACAATAAAATCTATAACCCTTAGACGTTTCAGCATAACCAATAAAGAAACCACTAACTGTCCTTGGGTCAAGTTTCTTCTCATGTGGATTATAAATTCTCACTTCTGACGGACAACCCCAAACATGCATATGTCTCAAACTCGGTTTCCAACCTTTCCATAATTCAAAAGGTGTATTTGGAACAGCCTTAGTTGGAACACGGTTTAATATATACGTAGCCGTCTTTAGTGCTTCAGTCCACAAGATCTTTGGAAGATTAGAGTTGCTAAGCATACTCCTCACCATGTCCATTAATGTACGATTTCTTCTTTCTGCTACACCATTCCGATCCGGAGAACCAGGTAAGGTGTGCTGGGCAACAACCCCATGATCTTGAAGAAACTTAGCAAAAGGACCAAGTGCTTGTCCATTCTCAGTGTATCTACCATAATATTCGCCACCTCTATCAGATCTCACTATTTGTATTTGCTTCCTGCATTGATTCTCAACTTCAGCCTTAAAGACTTTGAAGGCATCTAATACGTCATTTTTATTATGAAGCAAGTACACATACATGAATCGTGAGTAATCATCAATGAAGGTGATGAAGTATTTCTGACCAGGCATCACTACAAAAAAAAGACTTTCAGCGACGGAATTAGCTACGGAATTTTCCGTCGCTAAAAGTCTTATTCCGTCGCTAAAGGGTTTTAACGACGGATTAGCGACGAAATAATTCCGTTGGAAAAATCAATGTCGCTGATGCTCATTCCGTCGCTGAAAGAAAATTCCGTCGCTAATTCCGTCGCTAATTAGCGACGGAATTTGTCCTTATCAGCGACGGATTTTTTGTTATCAGCGACGGAATTTTTCTGTCGCTAAAATGAAAATCGGTCACCTATTATCCGTAGCTAAAAATTTCAGAGACGGAATTTTTCGTCGCCAATTCCGTCGCTAATTTTTTTATTTTTTAAATTTTATGAAAATATTCCGTCGCTAAAATTTTTACCGACGGAATATTCCGTCGCTAATAATAAAATTTTCCGTCGCTAATTAATTTTACCTACGGAATTTTTCGTCGCTAATAATAAATTTTTTCCGTCGCTAAATGTTATCAGCAACGGAATATTCCGTCGCTAATAATAAAAATTTTTCGTCGCTGAATGTTATCAGCAACGGAATATTCCGTCGCTAATGCTATTATTTTCGTCACTAATTTCTTTGAATTCCGTCGCTAATAATATATTTTTTTATCATCATATATTATTTATGCATTTCGCTACCAAAATGTTAAATTCCAAAATTGTTTCCAAAAGTTTTCCGAAATATATTTAAATTTAAGCTTAAGCTTAAATTCATGTTAAAACCCTAAATTCATGACTATAGCAACATTTAAAAGACCTTAATACATAAACATAAATTTCGAATAAAATTCATACATAATCATAAAACATGATTAAAATTCAACAAATTCATAACATCTCTCAACAACCATCAAATTCTTAAAACATAAAAAGAACAAAGTACTTAAATTTCTTACATTATAACAGAGATCTATGAAGAAGGCCCATCTGCGAGGTTCGGTGTCTGGCTATCATCGGGATTTGAAGGGCCTCCTTTGCTACTCTTCCATGCATTACTCATCTCAGCCATCCATTGGTGCATTTGCGGTAAATATTTGAGAACTTCATCAAGTTTCTCTTCTATAACATCGATGCGCTCATCCTGGCTTACTGTTGATTGAGAAACCGAGAATATTGGACTTGCTGAGGAGGCGGATGACTCAAGTATATCTCTGTTTTGTGAACTGCTTCCAAGGCCGTACACATGTGTGCGGGTTGTTTCCATTCCTCCAATACAGTCAAACCAAGCAACAGGATCAAAGTGTAGTTGACTGCTAATATCCGTACCATACTTCTCAACTAATGAAGCATTATATTTTTCCTATAAAAAAATTTATTATTATAAATATATCTATACTTAAAAAGTAATTAAATAATAATTAACATACATAAAACGAAATAATTTTAAATATACGTACACTGACAACTTTCGACTTATTGTCCACATATTCACCTTGGCCAGCATTTTTTTTGTGAGTGCGATCAAATACCTCCTTATATGTAGGTGTTCGATTATATTGATTCCTCTTCACAAGTAAAACAAAAAAAAATATTCCGTTAGCTGTAAACAATATATATTTTAACTATAATATCATACATATGATTTAAAAAGTTACATACCAGTCTATGTGCATGCACAGGAAAAGAAATCGATCCACCTGTATGCTTGGTAACAGTTCCTTCTTTTATGGTCAATCGATTTTGCTTTCCTTTCTGTGACTTCGCCTCCCATTCCGATTTGCCCTATAAGTCATCAATCAAGGAGTCCCATATCTCAACTTTGATCCAACTGGACATATACCCTTTACAGTCAGCAATTCGATCTGTGCCAAAATGTTGCATTGCCTTTTTTCTTTCAGCTTGCAACAAGTCACGGAATCGTGTTTTGCAAATGTTCTCCAAAATATTTTTCACAATAATCGTTTCTTCAGAAGGCCACGCAAAAATTTCCTAAATCAATTGAAATCATTAGTAAAAAATCATGTTAAGTAAAATAATAAAATAATGTATTAATTATTTGCGATTGACATACCGAAAATTTTTCCCTTATTTGGGTTTTCACAGCAATTGGAACACTTTTCCATGTTGGCCAAGGATCAGTAAAATACTCTTTAATTAATGTTGTAATTGTCCGAACAGCTTGAGGCTCCAGAAAAGCGCTGCGACATACAAAAATTCAAATTTTTTATATAATATTAATTAGGTAACTTCATATAGCAAAATAGTATTATTATTTTTATTACCCGTTATTCAGACAAGTAAGTCGTGCCCTTTGATCCGGATTACTTGGAGTCGAATATCCTTGATTGGGCCCTCTTGTTTGTTTTCTACCTCCACTGCCACTACCATCGGAACTCGCACCACTGCCTGTATTTAAAGATGTATGATCGATGTTAAGCTGCTTAATCGGTATTCCGTCAGGGGATATACCCTCGGCAGATGATGAGGCTTGGCCAGATAGACCATGTGTGGATGGGCCTTGGTCAATTGGACTATCTCTCTGGTTAATCGGTTGGTCAGTGGGTGGGTCCATCTCATCAGTATCCACTTCTATTGATGGAAATAATTGTGCTTCAAGGTTAATTGCTGGGGTCTGAGATCGTGGAGTAGGCATGAAAAAAGACTTCCAACTCGATGTAGAAGATCCACCGGAGCGAGCCTTCTTACCAGATGATTTTTTTGATGATTTCATTATACCTACAATACATGAAAAAAATAATATATGTATTAGATAATGAACTTAACATACAAAATAAATTAACATTTTACAAAACATCTTACAAAATATCGTAAATAAAAGCAAACAAAAAAGTAATTAAGTTATTAAATTCACATAAACATTTTCTTAAAAGAAATAAGAGCAATTAGCTAAAAAAGACCTCGTCCTCATCATCATCATCATTGTCGTCGTCGTTGTTGGTGTCGTCATTGTCATCATCATCATCATCATCATCATCTTCTTCTTCTTCTTCTTCTTCTTCTTCTTCTTCTTCTACAATATTTACCTCTTCATAATCTCCGCGAACGAGAATAGTGGGATTGTCAAGGTCTTCTGAATATGTGATATTTATAGGATGTGGATTTTCAATTTCTTGATAAACCCCATCATTTAAATCCACTATGTCCACATCACAATTTTGAATATTAAATCTAGCTCTTGCTTTTGTCTTGAAAACAACCCACCAATCACGACGATCTCTTTTTCTAGATGGATAAGGACTAAAATACATTTGCTGACTCTGTTGAGCTAATATAAAAGGTTCATTGCTAGCAAGTATAGACCTATGTTTGATTTCAACAAGAGCATATCTAGGATGAACACGATAACCTCTCTCAATGTCAAACCAATGGCACTTAAAGAGTATAACTTTATTTCCAATCCCAAAATATTCCAACTCCACTATATCTATCAATATACCATAAAAGTCACGGTCAAAATCATTGTAACAATCACCTCTCACACAAACACCGCTGTTCATTGTTTTTCGAGTTTTTCCATATTCAAAGGTATGAAACTTAAATCCATTTACAAAATACCCTTGATAACAACTTGCCAAACGTGCTGGACCATGAGAGAGGTCAATGATACGTTTATCAATTGCATTTCCTTGTTCACGAACCTACATAATAGTGATTCTTGTGATGAGTGAAATGCAGTATCATCTATTAAAACAAAACGAATTATATTTAAATTACTTACATATTGTCTAAACCATTTCGTAAAATGCGCTTGACGTGTTTTCTCCAATTGTCCATCGTTCATCTCTGGTTCATTTCTTTTGACCATTTCATCAAATATCCTATAAAATCAATATATAGCAAGTATATATGAAAATGCTTAAGATCAAGAAGCCTTCGTTGTATTTATTGTATGATATGTAATGCTATATACTTACTCAATGTACGGGAGAACTTCTTCACAATTCATTAGCACATATATCACCGCTGCATCAAACTCATCTTCTTCCAAATATCGACGATTGTTCTTTACCCGTCCAAGTGGTCGTCCAGGATATTTGAAACTTGACAAACGTCCCATGGGATCTACGTCTCCTCCATCATCATTCCGTGGTGGACGAGTTAGCCTTGTTTGAATATTGGGATCAAAGTATAATACACAAAATGTTGCAATTTCCTCCCTCATATATGCCTCACATATAGATCCCTCCACATGTGCACGATTTTTCACCTTCTTTTTTAGGCAATGCAAAAACCTAATTAAAGTATACAATACACATTTAATGGCATACAATAACCGCTCTATTTCTTATAGCACATTGAAAAATGCTCATATCAAACAAATTATTACCTCTCAAATGGATACATCCATCGGTATTGAACGGGTCCGCCAACCTTGGCCTCGTAAGGTAAGTGAATGGGGAGATGTTCTATGCAGTCAAAAAAACTTGGTGGAAAATTTTTCTCTAATTTGCAAATTGTTTCTACAATGTTGCTCTGCAACTGTTCCATGTAATTCACATGTAATTCAGTTGAACATATATCTCGAAAAAAATGAGATAGCTCAGTAATAGCATCCCATATTGAATTAGGTATGAAATCACGAAAGGCAATCGGAATTAATCTTTGCATAAAAACATGACAGTCATGACTTTTCATTCCGTAAAACTTGCCTTCCTCAATATTTACACACCGAGATATGTTTGATGCAAACGCATCAGGAAGCCTTAGCTCTTTCACCCATTTACACACTCTTCTCTGATCCTCTTTGCTTAAGGTAAACGATGCTTTAGGTGAGAAAGTTTTTCCATTACTTGTCACCGATTCCAATTCCTTTCGTTTACAAATCAGCGCCAAATCTAACCTTGCATTTGTGTTGTCCTTTGTTTTGCTTTTAACATCCATTAATGTATTGAATAAATTGTCAAACACATTTTTTTCAATATGCATGACATCTAAGTTGTGACGAATAAGGTTGGTATGCCAATAAGACAGCTCCCAAAAAATGCTTTTCTTCACCCAATTATGAGTTACCCCAAAACCTTGAGGTTTTTGTTGAGGACATTTTGTCCCAAATGTTAAGTCTTCCAAACTATCTATCCGAGACAACACTTCTTCACCTGACAATCTCATAACCGGAGGATCATAATCAACCCTTTTACTAAATTTATCCCTTTGCTTCCTAAAAGAATGATTAGGAGGTAAAAATTGACGATGACAATCAAAAAAACAAGGCTTTCGTCCATGTTGCAATCTAAAAGCTTTTGTATGTTCCATACAATAAGGACAAGATAATCTTCCATCTGTACTCCACCCAGACAACATTCCATATGCAGGAAAGTCATTAATTGTCCACATTAATGCAGCCCTTAACAAAAAAAGTTGATTTCTATAAGCATCATAAGTTTGAACACCCTCATCCCATAAGATTTTCAACTCATCTATCAAAGGCCTTAAAAAAACATCTATGTTTTGTGATGGATTGCTCCTTCCCAGAATTACCATATTCAATAACAAATATGGTTGTTTCATACACATCCAGGGAGGTAAATTGTAAACAGCAAGCATAACTGGCCAACAAGAATATGACCTCGTAGCTGGCCCAAACGGACAAAACCCATCTGCACATAAACCAATTCTAACATTACGAGGTTCCATAGCAAATGATGGATGAGTACAATTGAAATGTTGCCAAGCTTCACCATCAACTGGATGTCTAAGCACTCCTGAAGAACTTCGATTGTGCGCATGCCATGTCATAAACTCAGCAGTTGCAGCTGACATATAAAGCCTTTGAAGCCTAGGGATTAATGGCAAGTAGCGCAAAATCTTGTACGGTGTCTTCTTTCCTCTTACCCCACATTGTCTATATCTAGGATGCCCACATATCACACAATGCATTAACTCGGCATATTCTTTCCAAAATAAAATACAATTATTCTTGCAAGCATCTATCTTAACATAACCAAGACCGAATTTCTCCATTTTTTTATTCATTTCATAAAAATTTTCCGGTAAATGATTATTCTCCGGAAGCATACCTCTCACAATCTCTAACATTCGATTAAAACATGCTTCACTAACATTGTGCTCCGACTTCCAATTACACAATTGTGACATAGCAGATAATGTCGTGTGCTTAGAACATTCTGTCCACAATGGTTCATTTGCATCATTTAACAGAGAAGCAAAGTTTTGTCTTGATGAATTTTGTTCATGCTCATCAAATCTTGACTGATTAGCATTCCCGTCAAAATTAATATGACAAGCATCCCTCACCATTCTATTATACGGGTTTTGTTCTGAATACATTTCATACATCATATCATCAATCTCGTCTCTATTTCTTGAGGATTCTCCTTCAACAACTTCACCATGTTTATCCCAAATAATATAACCACCCATAAAACCTTTGTAAAATAAATGTTCCTGTACCTTATCACATTCTAAAAAGATTCTATTTTGACATTTGATGCAAGGACATTTTATTCTATCTCCACTGACAAACTGCCTATTTGAACATGCAAAATCGATAAACTTTTCAACTCCATTTAAAAACTCATTTGTAATATAACTATTACTATCTAACCGGTTGTACATCCAACTCCTATCCTTATTTATGATACGATCTGAATAAAATATCTGTAATTTAATAAACAAAACCACACAAAATAAATAAAATATAGCAATTAAAGCAAATATCTCAACCAATTAAAAAACAAAATAAAAATTTTAAATCAAAATTAACAATTATTTATTATAAAACGCATAATAAAATAGTTAAAATATTACCTCACGATCACAATCCACCAAAGCACTCCTTATTAATATTAAATAACCTACAAAAGCATAAAAAATACATATTAAAAATTAAATATTATTTTCTTTCTAATTTAAAATAAAAAAATAACGATTACAATACATACATGTAATTCGTTACAATACATATTAAAACTATTAATACAATAATATATACATTTATGCAATGAAAAAAAATAATATATATAACAATGTGTATATCTCACATTAATCCCAAAATTAATAATACTAATTCAATCAATCTATTAATATCATATAATTTGATACACTAAAACAATAATAAATTATAATAATTAATAATATTATGACCAAATTAAATTTACATAAATAAATTTATATATTCAAAATATAACAAAAATAACTTTAAACATTTAATTTCAAAATTTTTACTAATATTATTATAAATACGGACAAACAAAAATAAAAAACAATAAACACATATATATTTTAAATAAACAAATTAAACAAATAAATAAAAATTAATAATAGTAGTTCAATCAATCTATTACTATAATATAATTAGATACACTAAAACAACAATAAATGTTCATAATTAATAATATTATAATCAAATTAAATTTACATAAATAAATTTATATATTTAAAATCTAACAAAAATAATTTTTCCCAATAAATACGAAATTTCTACTAATATTATTATAAATACAAATAAACATATATATTTTACATGAACAAACTAACAAACAAATAAATATAACATTTATATTTAAAAGAAATACAACTAATATATACCAAGACAACAACCGGTGGTAGGGACGACCGGCGGCAGCTCAGCGGCGGCGGGCAGCGGCTGCAGCAACGGCGATGGCGGGGGGCGGGCGGCAGCAGCGGCGCCTATGGGCGCAGTGGCAGTGGGGGGGGGGGGGGGGGGAGTGGGCTGTGTTGCTTTTCTTCTTTAATAACTAGAGGTGCCGGTGGTGAGGAGAGGAGAGAGGTGACCGGCGGCAGCTAGAGGTGTCACGGACCAGCGGCGCAGCTTCGGTGGGGCAAGGGACCGGCGACGCACAGGGGAGAGGAAGAGAAAAAAAGGAGAAAAATTGACTACCACGGGCGGGAAGAAGAAGAAAAAAGAGGGAAATCACGAATTTCGAGGTATTAGCGACAGAATTTCCGTCGGATTAGCGACGGAAAAATTTCGTCGCTAACTAGATCTAACACGTTGTACGAGGTATTAGCGACGGAATTTTTCCGTCGCTAATTCCGTAGCTAAAGGTCATTAGCTACGGAATTAGCGACGGAAAAATTTCGTCGCAAATTTTTTCACCTTTTTTCTCAGATATTTTGGAGGGAACTTAGCGACGGAATTTTTCCGTCGCTAATTCCGTAGCTAATGACCTTTAGCTACGGAATTAGCGACGGAAAAATTCCGTCGCTAAGTTCCCACCATGATTTTCGGTTGAAAATTTCATGGAACTTAGCGACGGAATTTTTCCGTCGCTAATTCCGTAGCTAATGACCTTTAGCTACGGAATTAGCGACGGAAAAATTCCGTCGCTAATCTCCCAGCATGATTTTCGGTTGAAAATTTCATGGAACTTAGCGACGGAAAAATTTCGTCGCTAATTTCTCAACATGATTTTCGGTTGAAAATTTCATGAAACTTAGCGACGGAATTTTTCCGTCGCTAATTCCGTAGCTAATGACCATTAGCTACGGAATTAGCGACGGAAAAATTCCGTCGCTAAGTTCCCAAAATGATTTTCCGGTTGAAAAGTTCATGGCACTTAGCGACGGAATTTAAATTCCCACCATGATTTTCGGTTGAAAATTGCATGGAACTTAGCGACGGAAAAATTCCGTCGCTAAGTTCCCACCATGATTTTCGGTTGAAAATTGCATAGAACTTAGCGATGGAATTTTTCCGTTGCTAATTCCGTAGCTAATGACCATTAGCTACGGAATTAGCGACGGAAAAATTCCATCGCTAAGTTCCCACCATGATTTTCGGTTAAAATTGCATGGAACTTTGCAATGGAATATTTCCGTCGCTAATTCCGTAGCTAATGACCATTAGCTACGGAATTAGCGACGGAAAAATTCCGTCGCCAAGTTCCCAACATCTTTTTTTTCATTGAATTTGGTGACGGAATTTTTCCGTCGCTAATTCCGTAGCTAAAGATCATTAGCTACAGAATTAGCGACGGAAAAATTCCGTCGCTAAATTCAATGAAAAAAAAGATGTTGGGAACTTAGCGACGGAAAAATTCCGTCGCTAAGTTCCATGAATTTTCAACCGAAAATCATGGTGGGAACTTAGCGACGGAATTTTTCCGTCGCTAAGTTCAATATATGTTTTGGATTTAGCGACGGATAATTCCGTCGCTAATAATTTGGCGCAATTAAACAGTATATCCCACCATTATTAGCGACAGAATTAGCGACGGAAAATATTCCGTCGCTAATTACCGACGAATTTCTGTCGCTAATCCGTCGCCAATTCCGTCACTAAATTCGTTATAAATTCCGTCGCTAATCCGTCACTAATCCGTCGCTAATACTGATTATCAACGACGGAAAAATTCCGTCGCTAAATTTCCGTCGCTGAAAATCAATTTTCTTGTAGTGCATGTCCATGTCCGGACAACATATGTCAGTGTGTATGATATCTAATATGGTTGAACTCCTATTGGCATTTTTCTTAGACTTGTTTGTCTGCTTGCCCTTAATGCAGTCTACACAAGTCTCAAAATCAATATAATCCAAAGTACTAAGTACTCCTTCATTCACTAATCTCTTAATTTTATTTATGGAGATATGACCTAATCTCCTATGCCACAACATAAAGGAATCCTCATTAATATTACACCTCTTAGTACTAGTATGAACATGCAGAGAATTATTAGTGGCTTCATGTTGCAAAAAAATTTTATATAAACAATCAGATAAAATTCCAGAACCAACACAATTAGATTTATAAAACAAATTAAAAATATTGTCTTGAAAATTAAAAGAAAACCCCAAAGGACAAAGTCTAGAAACAGAAATTAAGTTTCGAGAAAAACTGGGTACATAAAAAGTTCTTTCTAAAATTAAAGCGAAGCCACTATTTAAAATTAAAGTGCATGTTCCAATAGCCTCCACATGTGAGCTCATCTTATTACCTGATAAAATGCTCAGCTCACTTCCCATTGGCTTCCTTAGGTTTTGCATACCCTGTAAAGAGTTTGCAATATGGATTGTAGAATCAGAATCAATCCACCAGGTGTTAATATTAACATTAACCATATTAGATTCGTAACAAACAAAAGAGGATAGAATATTACCTTTATTCTCAAGCCACTTCTTAAATTTAAGGCAGTCTTTCTTTACGTGTCTCTTCTTTTTGCAAAAGAAACACTTGTTTTCCTTCTTAATATCAGCTTGAGGTGGTATTTTACCTTTCCCCTTCTGATTTCCCTTAGAAGTGGAAGCTTGAGATTTGTCAGCCTTCTTTGTACGAATTGTAGCTAGCATCGCACTTTCACCCAATTCCATAACAAGCCTCTCCTCTTCTTGAACGCACATGGTCATTAATTCATTAATTGACCATTTGTCCTTATGTGTGTTATAAGAGATCTTAAATGGCCCATATTGCTGAGGAAGGGTGTTAAGTATAAAGTGCACAAGGAAGGAATCTGACATATCTACCTCTAGTTTCTTAAGTTGAGCCGCAATGTCCCGCATCTGCATGATATGCTCACGCACACCCTTAACGGTTGTGAGACGCAGAGAGGAAAACTTCAATATAAGGGTGCTTGCCAAGGCCTTTTCAGAAGTGACAAATTGATCGTCAATGGCCTTGAGCAATTCCCTAACCTTCTCATATTGCTCCACGGAACCTCTTATACCAGCAGTAATTTTAGTCTTTATAAACATTGCACTGAGCCGATTGGATCTCTCCCATCGCTCATATAGTGCAACTTCAGCAGGACTACTTTCTTCAGTTATTGCTGGTGGTTCCTCTTTCCTAATAGCGTAGTCTATATCCATCCATCCTAGATGTAAGAGAATCCGTTCTATCCATATCTTATAGTTGTCACCCCTAAGTTCTGGAATCTCTAGGCGCATATCGGTGTAACTAGCAGGTTGAGATACTGAAAAAGTCCAAAAGCTTATGTTAAATTTGAGACTTACGTATTTGAATTATATGTTTTACCAATGTAATACATATAATAAACTGTATCTAATTTAATAAAAAAGTTGCCTGTGGGCTAAATTTTTTTTATTCAAATAGACTATTTAAACTTTATGATCCTTTATGATAAAACTACCAAACTATGTTCCAATTCATAATTCCTGTGGGTAGATTATGAAAATAATCTGGTATTTTATCCTAATTAATTATATAAATATAACAAAATTTCCTGTAGGATAAATCTTATTATATTAAGTATAATTAATTACAATTTTATGTCTTATTCTTCATGTAATCTTAACCTTTATATGCAATTTTAGTTAATTAAAGATGCTGTGGCTACTCCCTAATTAACTAAAATAATATTGATTACTAGACAATTTCATAAATTATTTTAGGCTCTACAAATATGCCTAAGAACAATTATGCAGCATCGTGATAGGCACAAACCAAGTATACTCCCAGGAAAGTTGGTCGGGCGAAGCCTCATTAAAAACCAACTCCTTAGACAGAGTAGCGTTCCCAGGAAAACTAGTGGCACTATGGCATATCTGGAACTAGTCTGTGTGAAACTTCCTCAGTTCATGCTTTCTTATATCAACTACACAATTGTTTATGTATTATTGATATCCTAATTGTTCATCTAAATAATAACCTAAATATATTTAGTGAACATTATATATATCTTAATGTGTTTTAAAATTTAGGCACTAATCCTAAGTTTTATGTATAAATTAAGTTTTATGAGAAATTAAGTTTTATGTATAAATTAAGTTTTATGAGAAAACCTAAATTTTCACAAATTCTAACAATATCAAAACCAAGGGATATGTTATAATTTGTAAAATAAAATTCTCATAAAAATAAAATAAAATTGCATAATAAATTAACCATAATATTATGCTAAACATCAATTGCATAATTAATAAATATTATGCACTCCATGATTTATACATAAATCTTTAAATAAGCATGGAAACATACCATAAAATTCTTGCATACACAACAACAAAATTTTAAACACATAAATAAAATAAATAAAGTGTTTAAAATTTTATTTATTTATTTATTTTTTGCAAATAATCACAAAATGTGCAAAATCTAATAAAATAAATAAATGAATGAATGAATGAATGAGGACAGCATTGGACGTTCACAAAAAGCAAGCCCAAAAACAAGTTTTTGAACCTACCAAGATACTAAATATTGTTTCAACAATACCAATTTCGTTATTTTAATTACAGGAACACTTAAATCTTGAAAACTTCTTAAAATCAAATTTTCAAGAAATTTTAAGCCATTTCAATAATAGAAATGCATTAAATCAGATACTATTTGAAGTATCAATACTCAAATAAAAATTCAATAACAATATACCAAAAAAAATTTTACATACATACGTATTGTAATAAAACGACAAGGCAGAGGTTAATACTGGCTCTGATACCAAATGTAAGAATAAATATGTTGGTCTTGAACATATTTCTAACAATAAAAATCAAGTAATGCGGAAAACAAATAACCATACCTCCAGCCATTGTCAAGTGGGATATATGTATTCGATTTCTCACTAATCCTCTTCTGACTTAGATGATATATCGTCTCTGAATAGAAGAGATTAATCAGGACCAAGTACATCTCTTATATAGTCGTTCTTCCATCAAGAACGGCTGTCCGTTATCACTGCATTAATGATTGTCATTACTATTGCATTAATGACTGTCATTACTATTGCATTAATGTCTGTCCGTTACCATTGCATTAATGTTTGTCCGTTACCATTGTATTAATGTAAAAAACGTAACGGATGTATGTTACCATTGCATTCAATATCAAAACGTATTGGACCATTAATATGCATAATGACCATTAATATGACCATTAATATGCATAATGAAGAAAACGTTACATTTCTTTGAAAAAGTTGCAGCCTAACATGGCATAAAATATAAAACATTAAATCTGACCCTTCATCGTCTGATAAATAGATGCTTAACTTCTCCGATGAATGATCATAATTCATAGACCATCACTGATAACAGTGTGTTAATCACCATTTTTGACGGCTTTATTAAAGAATCCATTGTGTTTATATGTTTATAATTTTTTTTGGTTACATTTTATATGTTTATAATTGAATTTTGTGGAATCTGATAAATTTTATTTCATATGTTATTATGTGTAAAAAAATTTTCAATTATTTTAAACTGTTTTAATTTCACTATATTATAATTATTTAATTTTTTTAATAAAACATTCTAAAACAATTAATAGAAAAATCTAATACAATTGTAGATTTAAATAAATTATTGATTCACGTCAATTTTATTTTATATATTTGTGATTATTTTTTTATTTATTTATCCTGTAATTTATTCTGAAACTTATTATCAATCAATGTACAGCTTGCTTAAAAAATATATAATATCACGTGTGAAAGCTACAAGTTTTGACTTGCACCATCCACGTGCTAAAAAAGCAACAGTTGCTTTGCAAGATTTGGCAGCCTTTCTTTTTAATTGAAAATTTTTTAAGACACGAATCATTAGTAGTAATGTGAAATATTGATGGCATCATTTAAGTTAAAAATAATTAATTTCTCCTAAAGTAAAAAAAATATCATTTGATAAATTAAGATAAATACGCATGAATCAACCAATACGCATGAATCAACCAATTAAATTTTAATCTCATAACTTAATCAATTAAATTTTAATCTCACAGACATGAAATAATCTTTTATTTAGATCAAAATAGACTCTGTTAAAACATTTTCATAGTGATTCAATACATAACTACTGTACAGGCCAGCAAGGCCAAAATAATTGACTTGAAAGTAACTAAGCTAGGCATTTTACCATTGTCCTTTCGAAAAAAGAGTGCCTGGTATACAGGCAAGTTGATTGCAACGAATAGCAAACAAAGAAGAATTTGCAATCCAAACATGTCCAAAACCTTCCAGTGATCAACATCCAAGATGACAGCTTTCTTGATTGCTCCAACGCTGCTGAACAGATTCAACATTGCAATCGTTGCTATAATATCAAACATTGGTGAAGTAGCACCGAATTCTATCAGCTCCTGCTCATATCTTTTCAAAACGTCAGCGTCGGCTACCTTAGCTGTGATGGCAAAGGCTTCTTTTGAATATCCTAATAGCTTCAAGATGGTGCCAAAGATGGCAAAGAAGTACGAAGTTATCCTTTTGTACAACCACATCCTTTGATCGTTACACCAGCCTCGGAACGTGCCTCCAGTCCATAGGAATTCTCCGAGGCTATATGCACGGTGTATGAAGGCAATATAGGCAAATGGGAGCACCCAAGGATTGGATACCTAATTGCCAAATATGCTTTTTAGTCAATCATGTGCAAATTTACAAAATTCATTCTCTTATTACTTTTATTTGATTGTGATTTTATTTGTGACTAATATATATATGAAGGAATTAGCTAGTTAGGAGCTTCATACCTTGGGAAACAATGATATTCCTTTGAGCAGGCAAAGGCATGGCACAACAACATAGTACAAAGTAGCCAAGCAATTTGCAGCAAACAAGTTGTAAGGACAGTAAGCAAGCTGAAGTTTTAGAGGAATCTTTTTATGTCCATGCACCAGGGAGCAGTACCTTGATAGAAAAATTTGTAAGTGACCTTCAGTCCATCTCTTATGTTGTACCAGAGTCTGCAATAATGTTGTTGGAGCAACTCCTAAGAAGCCTTCTCTTTCAGGATTCAAGTAGATAGATTTCCAACCTCTACATTGTATGCTCAATCCTGTAATGGCATCCTCCACAGAGCAGCCATATTTCAAACCCATCTGCCAACAAAAACTTATTATAATTACTGAAAAATGTTATGACTTTTTCTGTCTAATGTGTATACATGGATTTACATGTGCATGAAAGAGCACCACGTACCTCTTTTCCCCATAGTGTGTTTTGTTCAAAAGTACAGCTTGCAAGAACTTTACATGTTTGTTCTAGGATGCTTGCACTTTCTTCAACATTTCTATTATCTAGTCTCTTCCAATCAACCTTACAGTTTTTGTCATATTTCTTCCCGCAAAGAGATTTTCTCCTGTGAAAGCATCCAGTGCCGATATACATTGGCCCTCCATTTGCGTCAAGTCCGTGAAACTCCAACTTGATTGTTTGATTGCCAAAGACATATCGAAGAAAAAAAAAGAAACACATCAAGATATAATCTTCCCTATCAGGCCAATCACGACATTCAATATGTTAATTTGAGATTTCAAGTAAATTCTATTATTCTTAATTACCTTTTGTATTACTCTGTATGAACTACCATACATATCATTTTTGGTAAGATTATTGAAACTCTGAGGATACTGTACATAGGCAATTTCATCTCCCTTCTCTTCATCCATAAAAAAACACAAAGAATCTCTAAGTGATTCTGAATTGGTCGAATACATATCGCAATCTACATTGAGAATAATTGGACCATTGCTTATTCTTGATGATATCCTGATCTGTTTTTCATTACATCAAAATTATTCAATATAACATACGAATCAAATTACTTTTTAAAAAAAAACAATTAATATGAGATGGCATGTTATGATTCACTGATAATGCAGGATGTTTATACTCTAATAAAGCATCAAATATTTATAAATCCTAAATATAATGTTACACTTACAAGAGCATTCATGGCTCCAGCTTTAAAATGATGATGATGTTGGGGTCTTTTCTCTCTTGCTAAATACACAAGAGTTGGCAGAGATTTTCCTTCAATATCTACGGCATTAATGGAGTCTCTCCCATCAATTAAAATCTACAAATTAATTTAAACACTATTATTAGCTGAATTGAGGTTTTATAATTAAGTCATTGAAGATTTTTCATTTTGGAGTTAATGAAAAAAATTATTACTTGAAGAATTGTTTGATGATCACGTTTGCTTGAAACAATGTCCCATTCACCAAATCCTTTGTGTTGTTTCCGAATAGCTTCAGGAAGTCGGTTCAACTTTGTGGTGCTCTCAATCCTCATTTCCATGTCCTCGTATAGTTTCTGCATAATTCAGAAAAAAAAAATCGACTGGTACTCTTTTTATGATATAAAAATAATTAAGTATTTAAAAATGAAAAATGACTTCAGTTCGGATGACTGTAAAAAAGGTGATGCATAATTTATTGTTATAGTAAGTTAATAGAATCCAATTTTTACGTGACAATGCAACAATAAACGACAAAACAAAATGCGTGATTGATTGAATAAAGAGAACTAAGTAAAATAACCTTGACTGAAAGCCACTCCTTGGCCTTGACAGGATCATCAGCTGGTGCAACAGCTGTCCTGAAGTAAGCCTGGGGTGATCTTGGCTCTACTTTGAACCTCTTGCAAAAGGGCAGCCATTTCTTTGAGAAGCTTGCAGCCTCTAACATGGCATAGAACGTTAAAACTGATCCACCATCGTCTGATAAATAGACGCTCAACTTCTCAGGTGGATAATCATAGGCCATCACTGATAACACCGTGTTCACCACCATGCTTGGCGGCTCTATTAATGGATCCGCCGTGCATACAAATATGTCTACGCCCGGTAATTCTTTCTCGAACCTATTATCAATCAATAAATAGCTTGCATAAACAACATATATAATAATATTAGAGTAAGATATATGTAAGAAACGATACCTTTGAGAGAGCCTGTCTTTGTAAGGAAAACGGTAAACAAGGTTCCATCTGCAAACTGTGGTGAGAAACCAATAAAAACTGAACCAGAGCTCAGACAGAAACAACCCAATCCAAGCCCATCTCTTAACATATCCTCCCTCTGCCGGGAAAAACCTTATTCTGTACAGAAAAATGAAGCAGATACCCACGAAGACTGAAGCTGCAAACAACCTGAACAGGATCCGCCCCCTGGCTGGCCTTGTTTCGAAGAGTGGAACATAACCAGTTTTTGCCATTCTCCCCTCTGTCAACTAGCTAGAACTGAAGGTGGCGATAAGATGATTTCAAAGAGAAAGTGGGCATGGAAATAGAAAGAAATCCAACTTGGTATGATTAGTTATGAGTAATGGTTGAAGATTGATGATGAGGAAGGGTTGGCTGAGGTGTAGTACTGTTGTGTTTGTGGGCTGTGGACGTTGCTAGGAGGCTGTAAAGTGGTTTTGTCTGGTATATATGGCTGTGTTGGTGAATTAAAGGTTTGGGGTGCAGCTAGTCTTAGGGGATGCTTTTCAAGTAAATTGTTTTGTGGCCTGATGATGCCGATCTGTTTGATGCTTCAATATTTATGATTTTTTTTGGTGCTCTGTTCAGTGTGTTTTATCATGCTCTTCCTTTCTTTTTTTTTTTTTTTAAAGTGGGGACTGCAGGTGCTTCACCAGTAGAACAAAAACCAAGGAAAACAACAAACCAACAGGAACCACAGAAAAAAAAGAAGGGAACATCCTCGAGGAACCGTCCATCCACCTGAAGAGACAAAAAAAACAAGCATCATTTGATGTGCAACACAGAACCAGAAAACAAAAACAACACCATCATGAAGAAGCAACCGACAACCAAAACCCATCAGAAGACAACACCGCAATCAGTCAGCAAGAATCGAACCCACGGGAAAACGAACACTCTAAGAGAAAGCACAAGCGCCAAAGATCCTCATCATCAACACCCGCAACCAAGGCCGCATAAGAATGTCTCGAGGAGGCACCAAAATGGCCCAAAAAACAAGAGCGAGAAACCCAAATCAAAAAAGCAACAAACATAGTCACTTAGAACAGACCAAGAAACACCCTGAGAAGGCCGCGCCCACAACGTCAACCATTAACCAAAAGATCACTGGCTCTGTTGACACCCTGTTTAGCAAGGGTGTCAACAAGTTCATTGCACTCACGGAACACATCCTGAATATGAAAACCAACCAACGAACATTTCAAATTTTCAATTCGGGAAAGAACTTCTTGAGTTTCCAAGGAGCCGAGTCAGGAAACAACACCCATGTAACTGAATTAGTTGAATCACTCTCGATAATAATAAGACCAACGAACATTTCAAATTTTCAATTCGGGAAAGAACTTCTTGAGTTTCCAAGGAGCCGAGTCAGGAAACGACACCCATGTAACTGAATTAGTTGAATCACTCTCGATAATAATAAGGGAGAAGGAGCTGGCCCACTTCGATGTCGAAAAAATGTTGACAACCTCTAGCACTGCTAGATTAACTTCTGCCACACTCGAATCTTCTACTTCAATAGACTTGGAAAACAGAATCATGACATTGCCTTTATTATCCCTCAAAACCCCACCAATACCTGCGGGACATGGTTTACCAAAAGCAGAATTGTCGACATTAAATTTGAAACTGTAGGCGGAGGAGGCTTCCACGTAGAAATAGGTCTGGTCCTTTTAATTAAAGTAAGAACTCACACCAGCATAGGGAATCGACTGAAATCAGAGAAGGAAGTGGAACTCAAGGGCGATTTAGCTTTAAACCATGAAGCTAGTCTGAATTTAATCACCACCAATAAACACTTGAGATCCACTAGCCATAAAAAACATCATTCCTGTACAACCAAATAAACCAGACAACAGCAAAGAACACCATCTTCCAAATAGTATCACATCTACATAGGGGGAGCGCGTATTGCCAAGCTAAGAAAAATGACAGGATTTTCATGGCAAATCCAAATAATGCCCCACCAGTTGCAAAAGTAGGCCCATACCTTCCACACTTCCAAACAGGAGAAGAAAAGATGCGCAACGATTTCCAACTTAACATTACAAAATGCACATGTGGCGTTATCACTATGCAGAAGCCCTCTTTGTTGGAATTAAATTTACTCACCAAAGTCCACTAGCACAAAGACAAAGGGAGAAAATTGACCTTAGGTGAATAAAGCCAAAGCCCACCATACCACCGCTATTACTACCACTACCGGAGGGAGGTAGTGTCACCCGGAGGTCCACCTACTCTAAGCTGCTATCCCATGAAGTTCTCTGTGAAAAAGAACAAGGATAAGTAAAGAAGACAAAACCATATGAGAGGAAAGGAGAGAGTACTCTTGTGCACTCTCCCTTATTCGTAAATGGTTAATAGGTCACCATTTATACATTGGTACCAAGAGTAAAGACCTCTCATATATTGCATCATATATCACATCTATCCCATTATGGATTAATATATGTATAATATAAATATATTACATATATATATATAGTCACACTTTATATAAAATATACTATCAAAATAAATTTATATGATGTTAATTACACTTAACTAAACCACATTAATAGAGTTATTTCAACACTCTTCTCAGGGATGGCAATGGGTACCCTATAAACGGGTACCCGGTGCTACCTGACTCGTTTAAGTAGGATTAGGATAGTGTATAATCGGATTCGGATAGTGAAATTACTACCCGTCACGGGTTAGGGTAGGATTCGGATAGTTATCTTAGGGTACTCGCTACCCGAACCCGATTATAAATAATAATTAATTAATACAATATTTATATTTTTTATATATCAATTATTTATTATTAATGTTTCATTTAATTAAATTAAATCATTATATATTATAATTATGATTTTTAACTTTAATTTATTTTTATGAGTTAAATTAAATTTATTAATATAATGTTTTAATTAAGTTATTCTAAAATTAATTTTAATTTTAAATTTAAAAATCAAACTTTGACTTAATAAACAGGTAGTTAAACGGGTTCGGGTAGTTAAACGGGTATTTATATTTTATAGGGTTAGGGTTCGGATAGCATAAATAAAAATAATCGGGTAGTTAATCGGGTTAGGGTATTATTAAAGTTAATCGGGTTCGGGTTCGGGTATCCCAAATCTAGTGGGTACCCGACCCGTTTACATCCCTACTTCTCACAAGTTGATCTTTAATAGCTATCCTTTCTTTCAACAGTAGCTAAACAAAGATTTCAACTTTAGGTGGAGCAAGACCAGTCCAGAGATACTTCTAACAATTAGACTTCAAACTAGAAAGACTGACACAAATTTGTAGAACCCCTTAGTCGAATAAATGCCATCCATGGACCTTTTCCAGATCAGTGAATCGTGTAAGCTCCTATAAGGACAGTGCTCATTGATCAGGTGATTAAAGTCCAGCCAATGTTGAAGTTCCCAGTCAAAAGTATTCCTCCTCAATTTAATGTCCTAGATCCACTTATGAACATCTTACTACCCAAATTCATTGACTTTTCCTAACTTCTTGACGGCTAAAGCATAAATTTGAGGGAACAATCGTTTAAGGACGACACCCTCAATCCACTCATCACCCCAAAAAATAATTCTACTACCATTACCAAGCAAGAAGCCCAAATTACTTAGCAAAGACGAAGTCTGATCAGTTGTAGCAGATAATGATGAGGAGATATTTCTCCACACATTAGAGAAACGACTCATATTTCCTTGGGAAGGAATAAGATCTAAATTACTACCATCGTACTTTCTAGTAATCATAGATTTCCACAATGCATTCTGTTCCACACTAAATCTGAATATCCATTTATTCAACAGCGCTTTATTTTTCATACCCAAATCAACAATGTCGAGACCTCCATACTCCCTATAGTTACACACAGTATTCCAATCCACCAAATGTAATTTTCTAGTTGACATGGACCCACCCCACAAAACCATCAGTTGAATCTTATCAAGTTTCACCTTAACACCAATAAGAAGCTATAATAAGGACATATTGGACATCGACAGACTAGATAGGACTAATTTAATAAGAGTCACACGACTCCCGATCGACAAAAACTTAGTCTTCCAACCAACAAGTCTCCTCTCAACTTTTTCTATAATAAGGTTCCATAGTTTAATGCTCTTTGAATGAGTTCCGAGAGGCAATCCTAAGTAGATGGAAGGCAGCGATTCAGTTTTGTAGCATATCACATTCGCCTACCTTTCAAGATTATGTTGATTAACACCCACCCCAATAAGACTACTCTTCTTGAAATTAATCTTGAGCCTAGATAAAACTTGAAAACACCTAAGCACCTTTTGATATTCACAAGTTGCTCTAATTCAGGTTTACAGAAGATAATAGTATCGTCAGCGTACTGTAAGTGTGACACCTTCACAACATTGTGGGCCATAGTAGCACCACTGAACAAACCCAAAGCAGAAGATTTACACAACAAGATAATTAAGGCTTCAGCCACAAGGGTAAATAAAAAAAGGAGAGAGTGGACAGCCTTGGTTTATCCCTCTGCTCATGTCAAACTCCTTAGAAGGAACTTCGCTCACCAAAACTGACAAAGAAGCGGTTGAAATACATGCCTAAATCCACGATCTCCATTTGTCCCCAAAACTCATATTCTTCATCACAAAATCAAGGAACCTTCAATCAACACTATCATATGCTTTTTCGAAATCCACCTTGAAGACCAAATCACCTTCACTTTTCTTTTTAATATCGTCAATGACTTCGTTAGCAACTAGGGAACAATCAAGAATTTGCCTTCCTTTTACAAAGGCAAATTGAAAATCTCCTACAACATCACCCATCACAGACTTCAGAAGATTTAGAAGAACCTTTGCCAAAAATCTTGTAAACGCTGCCCATTAAATAAATAGGCCAATAATCAGAAATACCAACCTGACTTGAGCCTTTAGGAATAAGAGTGATAAAAGAAGCATTTAATCTTCTATCCAAAACACTAGTCTTGTAAAAGTTTTCAAAGAACACCATAATATCATCTTTTAACAATCCCTAATAAGCTTTAAAAAAGTTGATGTTTAATCCATCAAGGCCCGGGGCCTTATTACCATCACTGCACCTGATAATGTCCCAAATTTCCTCATGCGTAAACGGCTTCACGAGCTCCCTATTGCTTTCTTACGCCACCGTATGAAACACACAATCCATGTCAATAACTTCCTTAGCTTGCCCAGGATTATAGTGAGATTCAAAATGGGAAGCAACAACATTTTTGATAATTGTCAAATTTGAGACTTCTCTACCTTGGATGCAAATTTTATCAATAACATTTGCTCTCCTTCTAGCTGTTGCCACTAAAAGAAAGAACCTTGTATTCCTGTCACCTTCCTACAACCATTGGATCCTAGACTTTTGATGCTAGGACTTGTCTTCTGCTCGATATAAGGACCAAAGATTCACCTTCAACTTATTAATCATCTCTCTACAGCAACTGTCATCATTACCATTAAGCATCATCTTCTCAATACTATCAATCCTATCTTCTATATTGCTAATCAAACCAAAGTCCTTCTTACCTTTTGATTATACGATTTTTTTTAACTCAATTCTGATAGTACGTAACTTGCCTTAGATATTAGTGGCCCTCAAGGATTTAGATCTAACTTTTTCCCAAGCAGAAACCATAGTCTTCTGAAAGCCCTCATCTTCAAGCCAATGGTTAAAAAATCTGAATGGCTTGGGACCCCAATCTAACTCAGTAGACTCCACCATAACTGGGTTATGATCAGATAGAGATCTTGGAAGCACTCTCTGGGCAAGATTTGGCACTTCAGAAATAAACTCTAGAGAAATTAGGAAACGATCCAATCTACAGAAAGTTGGCTACTTCCTATTACTAAACCAAGTGAAACTGCCCCCCGCCAAAGATAAATCCATTAAGCCCATCTCATTAATAAAATTATTAAAATGGAACATAGCAGATATATTGCAAGCATTACCATACTTTTCTTCTGATGTTCTGACCACATTAAAATCTACCCCAATGCACCAAGGAAAATTAGAACCCTTCATAATGCTCGCTAATTCCTCCCAGAAAACCATTCTCTCGCTGTCGTCATTAGGTGCATAGATATTGCTCAAGCCACAATTTAAATTTAAATGACTTAAAACCCCAATCACCAAAATGAACCTTTGTGAAGTGATTTTATTTTCCACTTTAAAAAAACTATCATTCCATAAGGTAAATAAGCCTCTAGCAGCTCCAACAGCTTCCACAATTTTAGAATATATCAGCCCTGAAGCCCAAAGTGATTTTAAAGACTAATCGACACTTTACTTAGCTTGGTCTCTTGTAGAAAAATGGCACTCAAATTAAATTTGCGAACTAAATTCCTTATCGCATGTCTCTTCTCTGCCCTCCCCAAACCCTTAACGTTCTAAGAAACTAACTTCATAAGGAATGAAGATCACACCAAAAACCCACCCATCAAGAGTCGGCCCAATCTGCCTCCTCCATTTCCTTGAAGATGCCCACCATTGCCGACCTATCTTTATTAAATTTTAATGCCCAACATCGAACAAACTTCCCAAGTGGCTTTGGCTTCCTTCAACAGCAGTGCATTTCTATTTTTGAGATCAAAGTTAGAGATTGAATTTTCAAAAGAAGTTGAATTATCTGCTTTTTCACCCTCCATGATTTCTTTGATCTCCCTTCTTAGATTCCTTCTCCTTCTACTAGTCGAAATAGCTTTATTTTTCCTAGCACTACCAGACACACCAAAAGGACCTCCAACTTTGCAACCAATGTGCTCAACAAATGGCTCTTGCTCAACTAAAGCCCCATTCCCAAGCCTAGAAGCGGAACTTAAAGGGTTCAGCTGTAGAGCAAGCCCATTCACCTGACAGTCACAATTAACCTCCAGCCCACAAACATGAGAACCCAGATCAGGGCCCATATTTGTAAATGATCCATCCTGAGGCAATCAAAACATGGACTCGAACCAGGACCCTAATCCTTAGCCGCCGCAAGGATATAGAAAAAAATTATAATTAATGGAAATTTTTTATAATTGGAAGGAGACGATTGTAATTGTTTGAACTCCATCGAGAACAAATCCTAACACCTCCATTATTAAATGCTTATATTCCAATAAAAAAAATGACAATGCCGGTGAAGGTGAAGGTGATGGATAAATTTGGCAAGTTTAAATAAACATGATTATACGATAGGAAAACGATATGAAAATAATATAAATAAAAAATAAAAAGTGACATAGACTAAAAGTTAAAAAAATAAATTTTATGTTTGTTGTGTTGACATAAATTCTGACAAAATATTTGTGTTTTATACTATACGAATACTATTTTTCATGATATGAACATAATTTTTAAATACAAATTATCAAGTCTAGTGCTAGCTATTTAAAAAATAATATCATCAAATAATATATAGTGTTCATAAATTTTTACCAACAGGTGTTCATAATTGTTTTGTCAAGGCCTTAATTATAAGGAAGTGGTCATTAATATAATGGTCTTGTTCGGCAGACTGAAGCCGGAATTTCCGAGGTAGGTTCTTTTACGTTAATATTAAGTTTTCGTTACACAACTTAAAAAAAAATCAAGATTATATGTTTAGTTAGAAATATTAGTTACATTTTTTTAAGTATGTATTTAGTTGAATATATTTAATTATCTTCTTAAAATATTAACTTCGTTTTTTCAGTTTCTAGATGTTATAATTTTAATTATGTTTATCTGAAAAGTGTAATTTAAGATAATAAAATATCACATTTTACTTAAACGTAAATAAAAAAATTATGATTTTATAAAATTATTATGAAAAAAGACTACGATTTTATTGGTAATTATAATTAATATTATTAATTGTAAAAAAACAGTTTGAATGAAGAAAATTATTTCTTAATAGAATATGTAAAGATTTGTTTTCCTATTAAATGTCGTAATAATATGGGTATAGACTACAATTTTTTGTTTCAAATGTAATATTATTTTGTCTCTCAAGTTTGAGATTCAAGTATATAGAAAATCATTTAAGTTTCATGTTAAGATTGTTGCAACGTCATTTATGAATAGATATTTGAATTAATTAACTACAATTTTTATTTATTAATAGACTACAGTTTATGGTTTTAATTAAACATAATCATTGTTTGATGTGATAAGGCACCCGGACTCACGTACACACAATGTTGGAAATGTTAATTTACAAATGTAGCATTTTAGATCAAGTAAGCATTCTCGAATGTATAAAGTTCTAAGATCATGTTTGGTGCATAAAATGATTGATAAGATAGGATAATAATTATCTTATCTTATGTTTGATGCACACATTAAGGGAAGGATTGAATTGCAAGAAGGATTAGTCATCCTCCTAATATAGGATAATTCAATCTTCTCCAAAAGGTAAGTATTATTTTTAATTCCATAAGATTAGAAATAAATACTCATATTTTATTTATTTTATACTTAACATTTATATTTAAAAATTAATTTAAACATTTAATAAAATAATAAGGATCTTTAATTAATTAATTAATATAATTTTTTTCCTTCTTTTTCTTTCCTTTTTTTGCTTGTTTTTATTAAATAAAAACTATAATTTTGATAAAATAATATTTTCTTGAACACATAATAATATTTTCTTGAACACATTTTTTTAAAGTATTTTTTACAAAAAAAATTCTCAAACATAAAAATTATTATAAAATATATTCTTTAACTAGTTTTTTCTCATGTTTAAAATTTTTTTTCTTTCTTAATTTTTTTCTTTTTGCCTGTAAAAAAAGGAAAGAAAAATGACTATTAACCATAAAATTATTAGAAATTATATATTTTTTAATTCATCAAAATTGAATTATTAAATTTAACTTGTATTTTTCTTTTTTTTTGTTTTCTACATTTCCTTATAATTGACCCAAAAGAAAGAAGATAAAGAAACCATTAAAATAAAGAAAAATATTTAACAATTGTCTTTTGGAAAATTTATTTTAATTAAAAAAATAAACTCATTTTTTAGAAAAACTCAATTTTCTAAAAATAAATATATTTAATTTACAGTAAAAAAATTATTTTAAATTTAAATCATACAAAAGAAATATAAACAAAAAGGAAAAAAAACTGAAAAAAATATAGAGAATGCTTTTTATAAAAAATCATTTCTTAACAAAATATTTTTTTTGAAAATTTAATATAAATTTTTAGAAGTAATTTTTTTATCAAAAAATCAACTAATAAATTGGACTATTAATTATAGTATAATAAATAATATTTAAATTTTTCATTTTTCATTTATATTTATAGCAAAAAATTATAAATTTAAATTAAGTTACTTTAAAAAAGAGTACTTAAAAAAATCATTTTATACTACTTTTAATTTTACAAATAACAAATATTGTGAAAGACATAAAAAATTATCCTATCTTATTTTTAATCCTTGTATACACCAAACATAAGATAGGATGATATAATCTAATCTTATCCTATCCATAATCCTAATTATCTTATCTTATCCTATGCACCAAACATAGCTTAAGAGACATATATTACCCATCAAATTTTAATCTCAAAACCATGAATAAAACTACCAAACTGTGCAACAATATTATAGAATCTCTTCCACCGATGATCTTGTCTTTGTTTTAAAGACCTGTGATTTCCATCTTAATTACTGATTTTATGAATGTTAACATGAGTTGCAAACAGTTTAATGAAGTTTCAAAAAACGATGATATCTTTTGCTATTATAAATATTTTTCTAATCCTTAAATTTTTATTTCTTTATTCAATCCAACCATACACAACAATTTTTAAATATATTTAATTATTTATATTGCATGATATAATTTAAAATATATATTAAATAAATTTTGTTAGTTTAATCAGTTCGATTATTAATTTTAAACATTAAAAATCAACTAAATTAATCGATTAAATCAACCCTATACATGAATCTTTGAATGAATTAACTAAACTAATCGAATTTAATTGACGGAATTCGCTATCAGCTTCCATTGATTAAGTTAATCCGACTTCTGTTTACCCTAAAAGAAAGCCTTTAGCTTTGGCCATGGTCCACAGACTAGGGTATAACAATGGTGTACCATTACGCATCTCAATTGTCCTGGGGTCATCAAGTCCATAAAACAGAGCCAAAAACATTCTCGGATTCATCCCTAAGAACGCCTCGAAGCCCTTTGACAAATGTTTTGAAATTTAACTAACCATTCTGATGATAGCAAGAATCTGTCAATTCTGCTACGATTTGAATTAAAACCATACCAAGTGAATTTCCTTCCATTCAGTGGTAAATCCACCAATACGCAATGATGAATGAAATCATTGAAATCGTTACTGCCCACATCTGCTACGATTTGAATTAAAACCATACCAAGTGAATTTCCTTCCATTCAGTGGTAAATCCACCAATACGCAATGATGAATGAAATCATTGAAATCGTTACTGCCCACAGCCTCAGTTACACTTACACAATTCATCCTTTCCTCGTCTACGCAAACAGTGTTGAAATCGCCCATTAAAAATAAATCATTCCATAATTTCTTTTTCTCACTCAATCCGCGGGGGGACGTAAACAGTAACAAAAGCACATTCGAATTATGAACCACCCAACGACCTCTAATAAGAATAAGTTATCATAAACAATTCTCCATTTTTCACAAAATAATACCTATCCCACACAGTTAGTAAACCACCAGATCTACCTTTAGCGAGACTGAAAACCCAATCATAATTATCAAATGCCCAAAACTTACCAATCATCAAATCTTCAAAACTTTCCACCTTTGTTTTGTGAATTAAAGCCATTTCAATCCTCATCTCACCAGACAACTTTTTTAACTTAGCCTTTTTTTACCTCCGATGAAAGCCCTCTAACATTCCAGGCGAAAATTCTCATTGTGAAAAAAAAAAAATCCCACCACCAGTCCGGACACCGAACACCTTTCAAGTTAGACTCTTCTGGCTGAATCAAATTTCTCCATTTCTGTTAGTTTCTCCAAGATGATATCTTCATTGCATCTTGCCGCAAGTCCCAATTTCTTGCCCGAATTCCAAATTTCCTCCGCTTCTCTTCTTAAAATGCTGTTTCTGTTGTGAATGTCACCATCTGATAATGATGCATTTGCAATATGACTGCTGACCTTCGATCCTTCAGTGGAGATGCTCTTCTTTTTATTCTTTTTCTTCCCTTCTTGGACTTTCTTTTGACACTGTCACTTAGCTTCCCCTCTTTCTCAGCATAGTATTTCCATTTCTTTTCTTTTGGGAGGGAGACGGATTTCAAATAATCTTTTATTTAATTTAGAATGGACATTGTTTTGACATTCTTACAGTGATTTAATAAGTAGGCTAGCAAGGCAAAAATAATTGACTTTGGAAGTAACTGAGCTAGATATTTTACCATTGTATCTTAATGAAATTCTGAAATTCTCTATCTGGCTAAGTGTGTGTGTATATATATATATATATATATATATATCTGGCTAAGTGTGTGTGTGTATATATATATATATAAAAAGGAGGATTTTCAAAATTTTTGAGGGAAGATCATGGCCCTCGCTAATTAAAGGTCCGTTTGGTTGTACGGTGGGTATGATTGGAGTAGAAAATGATAAATAGCAGAAAGATAAAATTATTCTTCTGTCTTTGTTTTAATATTTTTTTATTATTTTATTTAAAAAAATATATTTTTAAACATTTTTTTATTATTTTCAATTACACCGAAATCAATTTTATCGTTTATCCAAACTAGTTCTAAGTTTATTTATTATTTGTGTAAACTAGCTCTAAGTTTATGATCTACCATTACAGATTGAACCATGTTAAATATTATTTATTGTATGTGTGTGATTTTACTTGTCGTTGATCTCGTTATGCAACACGTTTTTACTTAAAAATCCCAACAAACCCAACAAACTTTTATACAAAGACATGTGTCAAGAATTAAAGGGTAACAAACAAAATCAGGGTTAAATCAAAATGTGAAGGTATTGGTTTTTTTTCTATATATATATATATATATATTATAGTTGAAAGGTATAAAACAATTTGTACATTGGAGTACTGCTTTTGTTAGTAGCTACAAGTGATTTACATTTTTCGTTTTTTTTATAAGCAAAGAATTTTATTAATGATTAAAGGTTGGATCTAGGAAAATACATAATTTCTTTAAATGCAAACGTACAAGTGATTGACTGGTGTAGTTCCATGATATATGCAAGAGATACGGTAAGAACACAATGAACAATTGGCATAAAGGCTAAAGCCATCTTAGAGATATTTTTTGTTCTTATTAAATTTCTTCATTAATGGATTTTTTAAATTTGTAGTCATTTGAGTGCATATCTTTTTAATGTGACTGTCTCTAATGTTTAACATTCTAAGGATAAGGTTTAAATTTGGATTGTGTTGAAGTATGAGATGGTGTCAATCATTGAAGTCAAAGTTTGACAAAAATTTTGTTTAGGTGACGGGTTAAATTACCTTTATAGGTTCTCATGACTGTTTTATGCATAATCCAGGTATCTATTGCTAATTTTACTGTGTTTTTGTGTTTTGTTGTTTCAGTTCTCATTAAAGAAGTCATTTACTCATTTATATAAAATGGCTTTAGCTAGATTGTGCGGCAGACATTTTAAGCTAATTCGATTATGGAGTATGGTTTGCATAAAGGATCATTCTCTTACTAATCGTACCATTTGAGTAGGTTAGCTTCTGCATGTTTTTTAATTAAAATCTGCCCTAGGTGATTTTCTATGTTTCTGGTCAAAAGATTTCTTTGGTTATTTTCTTTCCTATGCTACCTCCTGAGAATTAAAAGAGTTTTTTTTTTCCCTGTTACATATTAGCATCCCTCTGTAATTTTTTTTTTTTTTGCGGAATGCTCTTAATCTTTTAGTGGTTGTTTCCCGCATCAACGAGCGGATGTTTCCTAGTATGACGAAAAAAGAAAATCATGTTTTTGTTAACTAAATTAGCATGATTAAATGACAACATCTGTACTAGAAAGACTAATTGTTAAGAGAAATTCCTCCATCCAGGTCACTAATGAACGCATAATTTCACAGTTCTGCAAAACCAACATTAAGTAAAACATCTGAGGCCAGATTATGAATCATTAAATAAATATTACTTGCAATCTATGCTCTGAAATCTCAAATTTTCAAATCTAAGCCCCCAAGTACGTTAAAAAGTTCAAGTCATCATCAAGTAATTCCTCTAGTGAACTCGAACCATCAAATGGTAGTCGGAAAGGGCTGTGAAATCCACTATAAAATGATGGATCACTTGTCAGAGAACCAAGGGGATTATCAACAGTTCTACCATGCTCATTATGAAACATGTCTTCCACATAATGGTGCAACTCTCCCACAGTAATTTCATTTTCATTTCTGCATGGTGCTGATGCATGAACCCCGTTTCGTGGCCTAATATGCGTTACAGTTATCTCCATCTGAGTTCGCTGACCATCATGACCAAGCCCAAATTCAACAGATGGATCATAGAATTCATATGCAGAACCATTGTGTAGCTCAGCATGTTGCACCAAGGGATAGAGCATAGGCCTTCCATCTGCATACATGCCCTGCGTGGAATCACCAGGCATCTGATATTCAAGAAATGATGCATCAGGTTGGTTGATGTCAGGCAAAGTGCTTCTTAACTTGGCATTTACATGTTCATCATGAGATAGTCCAGGTTGTTGATCACCATGGCTTGATCCTAAACGTGGTCTCTTGCTAGGTTGTTCATCCGCTGACCCTATCTCTTGGACTGCATGGGAATCAACATTGCTTATATAAGCCACAGGCTGCACACCAGTCAATTGATTTCTCCCGTTATCTTTGGAAGAAACTGAACCTACTCCATCATCAAAAACATCATGATCACTGTCACTACTCATAGCAGGTTGATTCTTATCACCACAACCACCTTGATGCGTTTCAGTTACGTCGGATATTCCATTTTCATTGCTAGACTGGCGAATCCGAGCTTCCTCTCGGGCCAAAACCCCCAACCAGGTTGCACTCTCCTTTGCTGTCATCTTATCTTGTAAACATTTTGACCGGCGTACGTGCCACTGAATCTTTGCGATATCAGGTGACATGTGCTTTATCACAGCAGTTAGCACTCCAACTTTCCACATCTTCTTAAGATCATGTGGCTTCTTATAAGGAGGAGTTTGACCCTTCTGTAACCCTAGTTTTACCCACCACTCTTCATTCCCAGTTGGCCACCACGGCGGAGGAACTCTTTTTTCTAGAGGATATTTTCTCTGAGGCGGATCACAATGCCGAATCAAAGAAGACAAGAGTGACCCAAGAGTAGCATCTTGCAGATCTTGGAGACTAACATGCGGGTTTCCATTTCTATTGTAATCTAGCTCAATCTTAGCTACACACTCGGCCTCATGCTTGGCTATGGCTGCTGGCCCATTCTTATCAAACTTCACCTTTTCTTTCCACCAAGCTCTCATATTCTCTGATGCACCACTCACAGGCTTACCCTTCTCTGGAATGATGCCATACACAAATCCACGTGCTTTGCAAACTTCCATTAGCTTCAACATATACTTGAGAATCCCATCTTGAGCTCTCGACATTTTCTTCCTCCGAGCCTTATCGGGTGTCTGCTTGGGCTTTTTCTTTTCTGCAGCTTGCTGGGCTGCAATCTTCTGTCTTTCCTTAATCCTATTGAGTTTGATACGATCTTTCCACATTCGTTTCTCCAACTCATCTGTTTCAATCTCTTCGTCACTGACATCTTTCTCTGCTATGTTTTCACACCTTAAGTCATCAACTTCAATGTCGGAACTGTCAGCCCAACAAATCAGCAACCATCATAACATGCTCCATTAACTCAAACAACAAGAAAATCTTGCTTTGATGAAAAGAACAAAATAGAAGTAGAAAGCAAAATTTGAACCTTAGTTACCGTAATTCTTTTTTAATCTACGATAAACAAAAACCTTCACCTAAAGTGGTCCAAATTCTTATTAATAAAAAAGCCTGCTTCCAAAGGTACAATTAATTACAGTTACCCTGAGCAAATAAAAATATAATTCCTTGATTCTTACATGCATAATCAAATCAAACAAAACCCCAACCGAATACTCCATAATTCGTCCAATATTCAATAAAGAATCGATAAAAAATAAACTAAAATCATGGGTTTGCCTTTTTATTGAAAAAGAAATATGAAGGAAGATTTACCTAATATCAGCTCCAATATCTTCAAATTCAGCCATGAAAAAGGGTCAAAAACTCAGAAGTTTTTTCACTTTGAAAACAAAATTATTGGGAGCTTTATTTGACTTTATCTGAAGGAGAGAATTCGGGATTGAATGAAGGAGAAAAAAAAGAAGGCAGAAATGAAATCAATGGGCAATGGATTTTGCTTGTTTGCAAAAAGTTGTGAATTTGAAGAAAAGTCTGACAAAAGAGAGAGATGAGTGGCAGCCAAAGCCAAAAAGAGTCCAAGTGGACGAGAACACCTAAGGATGCCATTTAAGAAGGGCTGATCTCCTGCATTTCGTCTTCATCCAATGATTTTGTCCATTATTTCTTTGTTTTAGACGTCAATTAATGCATGTATATATTTTTGTTTGTACTTTGTTGTCGGGTTGGTATAGTTATTGATAAGCGTGGGTAAATATTTGTTAAATTTATATACAATTTTATCAATTTTTAATTTGTGTCATTTTTATTTTTTGTGTTGTTATCGTAATGTGTCAACTAGAATTGACAATCAACATCTTATTAAAATATGTATAGAACACGAATTATTAAACAATAAACATGAACACGACAAACATTATAATTGTTCGTATAACACGACATGATACGATTTATATGACGTAATATAATTGATACGATTAAACACAATTAAATATGTATTCGTGTAACTCTTAAAAAGAAAATAGTTAGGAAGTTGTGTTTTCTTTATTGAATCTTGGAAAAAAGACCCTTCAAATTCTTTGAGGAGGTTAGAGATTTCTATTGCAGGAGAATTTAATTTGATAGTCTTTACACAAGAATTTAACTGGTACTTAGAGAGAATTTTGTTTTTTTAGAACTTAGTAGCAAATTTTGTAAGACGAGAATTTGATTAGCACTTGGAGAGAACTTTGAAATCTTAGAAATTTTGCAACAAACTTTGTAAGACGAGCATTTGATTGACCGGCACTGGGAGAGAACTTTGCATTGAAAATCTTTATGGAAGTGAGGATTTTTTCTCTTAGAAATTGTGTCAATATTTTGGAGGAACGTTTTATTCATAATGTGAGAGTCCCTTAAGAAAATAATAATTTTTGACATTATTTTAATTTAGTTAAAGATAATGAAGATAATTAATTTCTTTTGACAAAATAAACCATGCAATTTTTGTTTATCTTAATCCACTTTGTGATTTTAGATAAATTTATTTAACCAATTAAATAAAGCTTTGTAAACATAAAATTCTAGCTAATTAAATGAAATCGTCCAACTTTAATTCTTCTGGCATTCAAAAGTTTTCTCTCTAAAGATAAATTCAAGATAAAATAGCCGACTGTTTTTTTTAGTAGTACATTTTTCATTAGAAGTGATGTGGACTAAGTCATTTATTACTGGGCTTTTCTATAAGTCAAGCTGAAGACCATTGAGCCAAATAATAATTTAAGCCCTAGAGGAAAGAGAACTCAAAAGGCCCATAAATGATCCACTAGGTCATTATTTAAGCTGTGGAGCTTAAAGGTAATTACGCGTAAAATAACTCCTATAAATAGGTCACAAGTATCATTCTTAAACCCTAAGCTCTATTTACCTACTGAAACCCTGTCAAAACCCTGTCTGACTTAAGCATCGGAGTGCGCGCGCAGGGGAAAACCCCTGCGCCCTCTGACTTTTCCTATTTCGCAGATTTCTTGGAGACAGACTAACGCGAAGATCGAGGATCCGACGTCAGCAAATATTTATTGTTGTTTTTGGCAACAACAATTGGCGCTGTCTTTGGGAACCAAACAAAAAAGCCATGAGTAAAAGATGGTGAGAGGATAATATGCGGTAGGATGTGAACACTTGCGGTAGCAAGGAAGACCCGCGACAGGGTGTGAAGGCGATAAAGTGGCGTGTGCATGAGACAGAACAGTCTGTCACACTCTGGGTTTTGCGTTCACACAAGTCTGTCGCCCACAAATAATAATAATAAAAAATAATGATAATAAAATACAATAACGGTAAAGGGACTTGTGCACGCGACAGAGCAATTCATGCGACCATTGGCACACGAGATAGCCTGGTGAGACAAAACTAAAAGCTAGTCTGTCGCACAAAATCTGTCGCGCGCTATTCTGTCGCACAAGCCTTTCGCACAAAGCTTCACAAGCCTATCGCCCTTATTGGCTCCCGCGCATATGAATTTGGGCGAGAGCCAACAGCCTCGATAGAGAGGCTCTCGCACGAGAGATATATGTTGACTGTCAGAGAGATGGGGCCCAGCAATTTGTTCCGTCGGCCATTGCCTCGGGAGGAGATTTATTGTCATTCTTCTCGTACCTTTCATGATCTTTGCTGCCAGGTTACTACACCTATACCTTTGCTGTATTATTATAAACCTAAACCAACCATCTCCCTTAGCACCGAACCGCTATCTTCACTGTTACTCTACCTGTAAAACGCCCCTGTCACGCTCCACGTATGGTGTCCAGCCTTCAAACCAGACCGCATTATCGTGTAGCCACCTTGGTTGCATCATCATCAGCATCTCGACCTCTGCTGCGTTTCAATCCATCTCCACGTTGCCGTATCACAGCCCTTGTTTCGCCAAGAAAATTAAGCTTGCTCCCACCGATTGCTTTCTGCACTTGGTCATGCCTTGACTGCATCCATGTTGCCCAGCCAGCTCATCGCCCCTTTTCTGTTTCGACAAGGGCGGCTGCAGTTGTATGTAAAAAAAAAAATCTAGGAAGAAAATAAAGAAAAGCAAGAAAGGCGAGAAGGAAGCAACGTGGTCATCTTATTCTCCAGCATTCCTCACCGTGAAACTGACCAAGCTATAAACGTCGTCTTAGGGAACCAGCATGAATAGTGTGAGCTTATAAACACATCGATGGTACATGTTGATGATGTTGCAATAGCACATATTTTCCTGCTTGAGTATCCTGATGCAAAAGGGAGATACACCAGATTTTCTGAGCCCACGGTTCACATACACCAGATTTCACCACGTCATGCCTTCCACACTAATTTATTTCTCTGCAATTAATTTTATTCACACCACTTTGGATATTGTAAGGAAGGGAAGATGGTAAATGGGGGTGTTTATCCGGGGGTTGCAACGTACAATACACTGATTAATGGATATTGTAAGGAAGGGAAGATTGTTTCAGCTTTTGAGCTTCTTAGTGTGATGGAGAAACGAAACTGAAGCCCAACATCCGTACCTATAACGAGCTTATTGAAGGGTTGTGTAGAGTTAACAAACCTTATAAAGGAATGCTTCTTTTGGGAAAGGTTGTCAATAATGGCTTATTGCCCAACGGCGTAACTTATAATATTCTGATTGATGGGTTCTGCAGGGAAGGCCATTTTAACATGGCTTCCAAGGGAACCGGAAGCTTGCAAATGGGTAGTTGAGTAAGATGATAAAGAAGGGAATAGAGCTTGATGAAGTAACATTTACCGCACCTATGGATGGGTTTTGCAAAATTGGTAATACTGGAGATGCATTAAAGCGTTTCAAGATAGTGATTGCAAAAGGTTGTTTGAAGACTTGTCATGCATTTAACTCAATTCCTCATGTTCTAAGCAAAGAGTGCAAGTTGACAGAGGAATATGCTTTGTTTAGAAATATCCTAAAGCATGGTTTAGTTCCTTCTGTTGTGACTTACACTATATTAGTAGGTGCACTTTTTCAAGCAGGCAGTGTTGACCAGTCTCTGGGCATGATGGAGCTAATGAAAAAAGTTGGCTGCCCTCCAAACGTGTACACATACAATGTCATGGTTAATGGCCTGTGTCAAATTGGAAGACTCGAGGATGCAGAAAGAATCAGGCATAGCATGTCTGAATTAGGAGTGCCTCCAAATCATGTTACATATACTATATTGGTCAAAGTACATGTCTATGCTGGCAGGATTTGCTTCACCAAACAAGGCCATTAAAGCAGGAAACTCCAATTTTATGAGTCCCCTAGATGTTAGCTTGCCACTTACTTCAGAAAATTATGATGAATGTGTTTCCAGTAATGTTCTAAAGGAAATGGATCTTGAGCATGCGTTTAAGCTCCTGCTCGAAATTGAAAAATTCAGTGGGTCTGTTTTGGAATTTGACAATTTTCTAGTCATGGGTTTATGCAAAGTGGGAAGAATTTTAGATGCTGAACATCTTATGAAAGATATATTGAAACATGGTCTATTTCCTGACAAGGCATGTTTTTCTATCATTGATTGGCATTCGAAAAACAATAACTGCAATAAGTGCCTTGAGTTCTCGGATCTCATTCTCGGTCATGGTTTCTTTCCATCATTTGCATCTTATTGTTCAGTGATCCGCTGTTTGCATACTGAAGGAAAGATCAAAGAAGTTCGAAGATTGCTTTCTGCTCTCATGAAATACAATAATATTGGGGAGACAAAAACAGTGTTAACTTATATTGAGTTCCTAGTAAACAGTGATGAACTTGAGAAATGCATGGAGCTCTTAAAGCTGATTGAGCAAATGGCTAGCAGGGAGAGGCCAGTCATCTAGTTTATACTTCATTTCCTTCTTTATTGAAATCATTGCCTATCTCTGAAGTTAGGATCTCCCAGACTAGCTAGAGGAGAAATATAATACTTTGGATAGCTCGTCTCCAACTCACCATAAAAACACACTCAAGCAGGGACATACGGGTGGTAGCCAGATTTGAGGTACTCTCAAATGATGTTTTCAATTTTTCTTCTCCACTCTAACAATTGTGATTGAATTAGGCAGGTGTCCGAGGCAAGCACTAGCTACTGTCGTGTAAGGCAGCAAGCCAGGGAGAGCTTGGTTCAATCGAAAACAACTTGTAGTAAGCTCGTACCGAGGCATGACTTAGTGCACAATCCACGATTGACAGCAGAATATCCTAGTACTCGTACTGGTGGTAAACATTTGCTATTATTATTTTAACATTTGCTGCAATTATATTGTTACTTACTCCATTTAATTGAAAATACTATATTATGAAAAGAAAGGCCAGTTATTTTTATCTGTACTGTGATAATCCTCCATGTTTGATAGACATGTTGCAGGAATAGAAGAAGAAAAAATGGAAGCTGGCCAACGAAGACGCGAGACGGGCACAAATAAGTCCCTAAGCGAAAAATGCACGAGACAAGCAAAAAATAAGACCCTAAGCGAGAAGATACAAGACGGGCACAAATAAGTCCCTAAGCGAAAAATGCGCGAGACGGGCAAAAATAAGACCCTGAGCGAGAAGAAGACGCGAGACGGGCACAAATAAGTCCCTAAGCGAAAAATGCGCAAGACGGGCAAAAATAAGACCCTGAGCGAGAAGAAGACGCGAGACGGGCATAAATAAGTCCCTAAGCGAAAAATGCGCGAGACGGGCAAAAATAAGACCCTGAGCGAGAAGAAGACGCGAGACGGGCACAAATAAGTCCCTAAGCGAAAAATAAGCGAGACGGGCAAAAATAAGACCTTGAGCGAGAAGAAGACGCGAGACGGGCACAAATAAGTCCCTAAGCGAAAAATGCGTGAGACGGGCAAAAATAAGACCCTGAGCGAGAAGAAGACGTGCAACGGGCACAAATAAGTCCTTAAGCGAAAAATGAGCGAGACGGGCACAAATAAGACCCTAAGCGTGAAGAAGACGCGAGACGGGCACAAATAAGTCCCTAAGCGAAAAATGCGCGAGACGGGCACAAATAAGACCCTAAGCGAGAAGAAGATGCGAAACGGGCACAAATAAGTCCCTAAGCGAAAAATGCGCGAGACGGGTAAAAATAAGACCCTAAGTGAGAAGAAGACGCGAGACGGGCACAAATAAGTCTCTAAGCAAAAAATGCGCGAGACAGGCACAAATAAGATCCTAAGCGAGAAGAAGACGCGAGACGGGCACAAATAAGTCCCTAAGCGAAAAATGCGCGAGACGGGCAAAAATAAGTCCCTAAGTGAACAAAACAAAAAGTCCCTAAGCGAAAATGCGCGAGACGGGCAATTCTATAAAGTCCCTAAGCAAAAAATGCGCGAGATGGGCAAATTGTGAAGTCCTCTAGCAATAAAGTGTACGGATAAATGCGATACCCAAGGACGAATTCTTCTTTAGATGTAAGTACTTCATAAGAAGAGCTGGGGAGCACTATAGATTAACTTCTGCATTAAAAGGAGTATCGAAGCACCCATGCATGTGCATCCTGAGGTGTTATAATGTCAAGAGCTTGATCCTCAGGAAAATTAGTCTCTAGATTATCTAAAAATTTTTGTCCAAGCTTGTGAGAACCTCGACCATCTCAAGTCGACAAAAAGGCTTCCAAGAGCTGGTAAGATCAGATAAATCTTTATAAGTGCCTATCCTTAGAAAAGGTTTCGAATTCTCAGCATCTGGATCGAGCTTCAACCAATCAAGAGCATGCCAAGTACAAATCACATATGATGAAACCAGATAAGAACATATGCATCCGCTTATTGCACTTCTGGACGATGTGCTCTCATGGCCTTAACCCAGATTCGGTTTTCTTCCTCTTGGCTAATAGAAGGCACTTGACAAAAGAAATGATGACACGACGTCGTTTCTGCTACGAATAATAATGAAGTTCACTAGTTAAGCCCTCAAGTGAAGATGAAAAGATTCTTGGAAGAGGGCAGCAAGAGAATTTGAAAAGCTCATTCTTTATATTCTCTTTCACAAGGTAAACCTTGTAAAAGAGTGGGGAGCAATTGATGTGGACTAGGTCATTTATTACTGGGCTTTTCTATAAATCAAGTTGAAGACCATTGAGCCAAATGATAATCTAAGCCCAAGAGGAAAGAGGACTCAGAAAGCCCATAAATGATCCACTGGGTTATTATTTAAGCTATGGGGGTTTAAAGGTAATTACGCGCAAAATAACTCCTATAAATATGGCACAGGTATCATTCTTAAACCCTAAGCTCTATTTACCTACTGAAACTCTGCCAAAACCCTGTCTGACTTAAGCATCGGAGTGCGCGCGCAGGGAAAAACCCCTATGCCCGCTGATTGTTTCCTATTTTGCAGAATTCTTGGAAACAGACTAACACGAAGATCGAGGATTGACATCGGTAATTAATCATTGTTGTTTTGTGAATAATGGGCACAAATAAGTCCCTAAGCGAGAAGAAGACGTGAGACGGGCAAAAATAAGTCCCTAAGCGAAAAATGCGCGAGACAGGCACAAATAAGTCCCTAAGCGAGAAGAAGACGCGAGACGGGCAAAAATAAGACCTTAAGCGAAAAATGCGCGAAGCAGGCACAAATAAGTCCCTAAGCGAGAAGAAGACGCGAGACGGGCACAAATAAGTCCCTAAGCAAAAAATGCGCGAGACGGGCACAAATAAGTCCCTAAGCGAGAAGAAGACGCGAGACGGGCAAAAATAAGTCCCTAAGCGAAAAATGCGCGAGACGGGCACAAATAAGTCCCTAAGCGAGAAGACGACGCGTGACGGGCACAAATAAGTCCTTAAGCGAAAAATGCGCGAGACGGGCAAAAATAAGTCCTTAAGCGAGCAAAACAAAAAGTCTCTAAGCACAAAAGGGTGCGAGACGGGCAAAAATATCTCTAAACAAGGTACGTTACAATTTTATCATATTACATATAACGCATTATGTTGGCATCTCGGATATAAACAATATTATATTCTAACAAGTCCTTAAGCGGACAGTACGCAAGACAGGACTAATACTCCAGTAAAAGTTCTTCTTTGGACACAAAAAGTTGCAAAGAAAAACTTGGGGAGCGCAATGTATGCAGGCTGTGAGGCTGTGAGGTATGGTACGAGATACGTTACAATTTTATCATTGGATATGTACTACAATTGATTGACAAAGTGCATGCAAACGTTTTATATTGGCATTTCGGATATAAAAGCGATGTTATATCCTTATCAATTCTATAAAGTCCCTAACCACAAAACGGTGTAAGACGGGCAAATTCGAAAATCCCTAAGTAAAAAGCGTGCGAGATGGGCAAACCAAAAGCCTAAAGCTAAAAATGTGCGATGTAGGCTACGCATTTACTTGAAGCAAAAAAGCGTGCGATGTAAGTCATGCATGACGTGCTTGAGCTTGAAGCAGTAATTGAGCGACATAAGCCCCATGTGTAAAAGAACTTGAAAAAAAAAAGTGCACGAGGAAAGCCTGATTATTACGTGAGACTAATACAAGGTAAATATATAGTTGCTTTTGTAGATGAAGATGAAAATGGGCTGATCAGTTTGTAAAAGACTAAGCTCTTTCACAAAAAACTGGGGAGCACTCTAGATTAACTTCTGCCTCAAAAGAAGCATCAATACTAACAGGCACCCACGCATCTGCGCCCTGAGGTGCTATAATTATCTAAATCATCTTCGTCCAAACTTGTGAGAACCTCGACCATCTCAAGTCGACAAAAAGACTTCTAAGAGCTGGTAAGATCAGATAAATCTTTACAAGTGTCTATCCTCAAAGAAGGTTCCAAATTCTTAGCATCTAGATCGAGCTTCAACCAATCAAGAGCATGCCAAGTACAAATCACATATGATGAAACCAGATAAGAACATATGCATCCGCTTATGGCACTTCTGGACGATGTGCCCTCATGGCCTTAACCCAGATTCGGTTTTCTTCCTCTTGGTTAATAGAAGGCACTTGACGAAAGAAATGATGATACGAAGTCATTTCTGCTACAAATAATAATGAAGTTCACTAGTTGAGCCCTCAAGTGAAGATGAAAAGACTCTTGTGATAATCCCAGGAAGAGGGTAGCACAAGAATTTGAAAAGCCCATTCTTTATATACTCTTTCACAAGGTAAACCTTGTAAAAGAGTGGGGAGCAATTGATGTGGACTAGGTCATTTATTACTGGGCTTTTCTATAAGTCAAGCTGAAGACCATTGAGCCAAATAATAATTTAAGCCCAAGAGGAAAGAGGACTCAAAAGGCTCATAAATGATCCACTAGGTCATTATTTAAGCTGTGGGGCTTAAAGGTAATTACGCGCAAAATAACTCCTATAAATAGGTCACAGGTATCATTCTTAAACCCTAAGCTCTATTTACCTACTGAAACCCTGTCTGACTTAAGCATCGGAGTGCGCGCGCAGGGGAAAACCCCTGCGCCCTCTAACTTTTCTTATTTCGCAGATTTCTTGGAGACAGACTAACGCGAGGATCGAGGATCCGACGTCAGCAAATATTTATTGTTGTTTTTGGCAACAAGAAGAAGTTATAATCACAATCAGCATATTACGTTCCATGAACAAGTAACTATGAAAATCACATTACTCAAACTAAGTAAACTAGTAATTAATTATAACAAACTAAATAAACTAGTAAATAACTAGACTAATTCAAGCTCACACTTGGTGAGACTCGAACCTGAGACTTCAAAGTTTCAGGACCTCCTCCTTGCCACTAAACCAATGCCTCATTGGCAAAATAGCCGATTGTTTAGGTGCATTATTGATATATATTGCCAAAGAAGTATAAAGAAAGTAAATGTGTAAAATCAGTCTTTTTCGATCGATTTCATCTAAATTAAAAAATCAAAATAAAATTAATCAATTTAGTTTAAAATTTTAATGGAATTGACTGATTTAATTCTATTAATTAAAAAACCAAACCAAGATAACTTGATTTGGTTCGGATGATAGGTTAAAAATAAATTTTATTCCTATCTTTACTTTTCCTATCATTATTTTTTTTATTATAAATATAGGTTTTTAAATCTTAAATTTCGATCAAATACAACGCATACATAATAATTTTTAGATATATTTAATTAATTATATTATACACTATATTTAAAAATATATTAAATAAAATTAATTAATTTTATCAATTCAATTAATAATTTTAGACATCGAAAATGAACTAATTTAATCAATTAAATTAATTTCATAAATTAATTTTTGATCAAATTAGTCGAATTAAATTAATTAAATTTAATGTTAAATTTAATTAATTAAGTCAATGTATCTCTTCTTCTATGCACCCCTAAAAGAAAAAGTCTTACTTTAGATATGGCCCACACGCCAGCGATATAGAAGTACCACTTTATCTCTCATGCATCTAAGATCTAAATTGATCTCAGGCCTACACGTTAATGGTAGTTGCTTTCTGGGAAAATAATTAATTTAATATATCTAATTGACGTGCCAAAAAATTTGTTTTAATTTGTTTGGGTTAAATCTGATCATGAGTTGCGCCAAATCTGGTTTAGGTCGATTTAAACTATATAATAATAATTTATATACAAGTCTAAGTCCAATTCTATCTGTAACTTAAGGCTTTACTTTTGGTTTAGACATGCTTTTTATTTTACAATGCAAGCCTGAATTTGGTACGGCTCGAATATTATTTTATTTATTTTTTTGATAGTTTAATTTTTTGTTTATTTGTTTTTTATTCTTTTAATCTCTTTAAAGTTCAATTTGATTAGTTAAAATTTTTATGTTAATTTTCATATTAAATATATAATTATGTTTATTAATCAATATGGTTTTATATACATATAATTATAGTATACTTGGTAAATATATTAAAAACTTTTAATTTTAAATATGTTTGGGTTGGGCTCGGGCTTCAAAGGGTCAAGCTTGAGCCTAACCTGATATTTGATCGAACTTAAATTTTTACTCAATCCCGTTAATTGCATTCAATATTTTTGTTTAAACCCGACTAAATATCGATAAGCCTTCCAGTTTGGATAGGTAATTCGGCTCTTGATCAGGTCTAATTTGGATTGAACAAAACCTAGCCTAGCAAACGATTGAATGATCGAAGACCACTTACAAATTATTACAAGACTTAATTAAAACACACAAAAATAACATATAATTGTTGGGTATTATTAGGATTTCTGACCCCCCAAGCTAGCTCAAGAAGTGAGACTTTCCCTTCACTTATAAATACACACACAGCTTCTTCCACAACCGATGTGAGAATAGTCTAACAATCTCCCCTTTCACACATCAAGCCTTGGGGGAGCACTTTTTTGCCCAAAAACGTGAACATCGAAAGATGTTGGGAATCCAAATAATCTCTTCCTTGAACCATCGAGCCTTAGGAGAGTAGGGGAAGCGTTTTTTTGCTAGGGATAGAGGAAGAAATGTTGTCAACTTGAGGTTTGATACCAATGTTAGGTGATATTGGGCTTTCTCTCACCAAAAACTAACTCAAGAGGTGAGACTTTCCCTCACACTTATAATCACACACAATCTCTTCCACAACCGATGTGAAAATATCCCAACAATAATGATCTTTACTCTCCACATAAGTGCCTTCCACTCTCACTTTCTTCCGTTGATAATGTGATAAATGAACTCACCAAATTGATGATTGACCTTTTTTTGTTTCTTGCACCATTGCTGTGAAGTTTTTAAATGAAATTTTTTCAAGAAACAAACCATTCACGACCGTCATGTGAAATATTGATGAATCATTTAGGCTAATTTCATAATTAATTGTTAAATAATTAATTTCTAATAAAGTGAAAAATATCATTTAATAATTTAAGATAAATACAAATGATTTAGCCAATTAAAATTAATCTCATTAACTTGAAATTATCTTTTATTTAGTTCAAAATAGACATTGTTTTGACATTGTCACAGTAATTCAATACATGGCTAATGTACAGGCCAGCAAGGCAAAAATAATTGACTTGGAAGTAAAGGCATTCTACCACTGTCTTTCCGGAGAAAAAGTGCTTGGTATACAGGCAAGTTGATTGTCACCAACAACAAACAAAGGAGAATTTGCAACCCCAATTTGTCCAAAACCTTCCAGTGATCAGCATCCAGGATGACTTTCTTGATTGTCCCAACGCTGTTGAACAGATTCAACATTGCAAACGTTGCTATAATAGCAAAAATTGGTGAAGTAGCACCGAATTCTATGAGCTCTTGCTCATATCTTTTCAAAACATCACGTCAGATACCTTCGCTGTGATGACAGACGCTGCTTTTGAATATCCTAATAGCTTCAAGCTGGTGTCAAAGATAGCAAAGAAGTATGAAGTTGTTCTTTTGAATAGCCACATCCTTTGATCGTTACACCAACCTTTGAACGTGCCATCGACCCATAGGAATTCTCCGAGGCTAAATGCACGGTGTGCAAAGGCAACATATGCAAATGGGAGCACCCAGAGATTTGACATCTGATTGCCAATTATGCTTTTAATTTAATTGTAGTCAGTCATGTGCAAATTTACGAAATTCATTCCTTTATTACTTGTTTGTGATTTAATTTGTGACATTGTTTCCAAATATATTGTAAGGAAGCTAGTTAGGAGCTTCGTACCTTAGGAAACAATGATATGCCTTTGAGCAGGCAAAGGCATGGCACAACAACATAGTACAACGTAGCCAAGCAGTTTACAGCCCCCAAGTTGTAGTAACAGTAAGCAAGTTGAAGTTTTAGAGGAACCTTGATAGAAAAATTTGCAAAAGACCTTCAAACCATCTCTTATGTTGTACCAAAGTCCGCAATAATGTTGTTGGAGCAACTCCTAAGAAGCCTTCTTTTTCAGGAATTAAGTAGATAGATTTCCAACCTCTACATTGTATGCTCAATCCTGTAACGTTATCCTCAACAGAGCAGCCATATATCAAACCCATCTGCCATCATAAACTTATTACTATTTATTGAAATATGCAATGACTTTTTGTCTGTCTAATGTGTACATATAAATGGATTTACATGTGTACGAAAGAGAACCACGCACCTCTTTTCCCCATAGTGTGTTTTGTTCAAAGGTACAACTTGCAAGAACTTTACATGTTTGTTCTAGGAGACTTGCACCTTCTGTAATCTTTCTATTATTTAGGCTCTTCCAATCAACCTTACAGTCCTTGTCATATTTCTTCCCACAAAGAGCCTCTCTCCTGTGAAAGCATCCAGTACCGATAAAGCATGGCCCTCCACTTGCGTCAAGTCCTGGAAGCTCCAACTTGATTGTTGAAAGCCAAAGAAAGACATATCGAAGAAAAAAAAACTCATCAAGATATAATCTTCCCTATAAAATCAATCACGACTTTCATTATATTCATTTGAGACTTTGAGTAAAACCTTATTACTCTTAATTACCTTCTGCCCTACACGGAATGAACCACCATAAATTTCATTTTTGGTAAGATTTTCAAAACTCTGAGGATATTGTACATAGGCAATCCCATCTCCTTTCTCTTCATCCATAAAAAAACACAAAAAATCTCTGATTGACTCTGAATTATTCGAATACATATCGCAATCAATATTGAGAATGATTGGATCATTGCTTATCCTTAATGATATCTTAATCTGTATTTCACCACATAAAAATTATTTGATACCGTACAGATCAAATTATCTTCTAGGAAAAAAATTAGTCATATATAATGTTATACTAACAAGAGCATTCATGGCTCCAGCTTTGACATAGTGGTGATATTGGGGTCTTTTCTCTCGTGCCAAATAAACAAGAGTTGGCAGGGGTTTTCCTTCAATATCCACAGCATTGGGGTCTCTCCCATCAATTAGAATCTAGGAAATTAATTAAAACACTATTAACTGAATTGAAGTCTTATAGTAAGTCATTGAAGCCTCTTCATTTTGGAGTTAATGAAATAAATTATTACTTGAAGAATGGTTTGATGATCACGTTTGCTTGAAACAAAGTTCCATTCACCAAATTCTTTGTGTTGTTTTCGAATGACTTCAGGAACTCGGTTCAACTTCGTGGTGGTTTCAATCCTCATTTTCATGTCCTCATATAGTTTCTGCATAATTCATAAAACAATTTTGATTACTAGCACTCGTTTTATAATATAGAAATATATTATTTATTTAAATATGAAAGATGACTTCAGTTCGGAAGACTTAAAAAAGGTACTCCATAATTATTGTTTTTAATCAGTGTACAGAATTTTTGCGATTGTCCAACTTTAAATGTGACACTGGCAATGCATCAATAAAACGACAAAAAACAAAAAAAAAAAGGAATGATTGACGAAAGAAAGTACACCAATTAAAATTACCTTGCCTGAAAGCCACTCTTGACAGGATAATCATCAGCAGTGCAACAGTTGTCCTGAAGTAAGCCTGGGGTGATCTTGGTTCCACTTTGAATTTCTTGCAAAAGGGCAGCCATTTCTTGGAGAAAGTTGCAGCCTCTAACATGGCATAGAACGTTAAATCTGATCCACCATCGTCTGATAAATAGATGCTTAACTTCTCGGATGGATAGTCATACGCCATCATTGATAACACCGTGTTCACCACCATGATTGGCGGCTCTATTAGTGGATCCGCCGTGCATACAAATATGTCTACGCGCGGTAACTCTTTCTCGAACCTATTATCAATCAATATATAAACAACATATATAATAATATTATAGTAAGATTAGATATATGTACGTAAGAGATGCATGATACCTTTGGGAAAGCCTGTCTTTGTAAGGAAAACGGTAAACAGAATTTTTGTTGGGATTTGCTTTGAATCTCACATCGAAAGTATAGGAGAAGTTATAAAAGCTATTTCCTTAAAAATAAAGTGTTAGACTTGGTTTATAAAATGTCCCAAAGAGTTATAGACACCGATAATATAACTAGGGTTTGAGCTATTAAAAGGGTGTAGTTGAGCTTTGGGATCTTGGTTAGGAGTTAGCAAATTTTCTCTCTAAAAATTGCACTGATTGGTTATTAGATTGGTTGGGAGGTTATAGGTTAAATTGGTTGGACCAAATCATATTAAAAATTATTGTGTTTATTTTTACTTTTCTCTATTTTTGTGGGTGTTTGGTTTGAGGCTCAACAGTTCCATCTGCAAACTGCGGTGAGAAACCAGTAAAAACTGAACCATAGCTCAGACAGAAACATCCCAGTCCAAGCTCATCTCTCAACATTTCCGCCCTCTGCTGGGAAAAACCTTATTCTGTACATAAAAATGAAGCAGATACCCACCAACATTGAAGCTGCAAACAACCTGAACAGGATAGCCTCCTATCTGGCCTTGTTTCGAAGAGTGGAACATAACTATTTTTTGCCATTCGTCCCCTCTGTCAACTAGTACTGTAGGCGGCGATAAGAGGATTTAAAGAGAAAGTGAGCATGGAAAAAGAAAGAAACCCAACTGGCTTTGATTTGTTACGATTAATGGGATTCAGACACTTCTTTTATTTTTTGTAATTGGAAGGAGCCGATTGAAATATTAGGACTCCATCAAGCAGAGATCCTAATTCCTAAACAACACCTTCCTTATTGAATGCTTATTGTAAGGGTGCTAGCTATTAAATAAATAATAATAATAATTACCGACAAATGATTAAAAAAATAAAAATAAAATTTTTTTGGTTGTTTAAATAGAGTTGGAGTGTTGAAGTTTTTATTGTTGAAAAAATTTTATTATTTAGATTCAAATAAAATTAATTTAAAATTATAAAATAAATAAAAATATTTATACTTACATAAAAATATAATAATAATAATTAGTCAAATAATATATGGAGTCCATAACTGGTGCTCATATTTGTTTTGTCTATAAGGAAGTGGTTGTTGAGCTTTGCAGTAATAAATAATGGTCTTGTTCAGTTTCCGAGGTAGCTTTTCTTTTATTTAGTCAACATTAAGTTTTCATCACGCTAGTGTAAAAAAAATTGCAGAAATTAGGATTATGTAAAATATTAATTATAATTTTCAAAAACATGTGCAGTTAATATTTTTAATTGCAATTTTAATTTTTAAATTTTAATTGGGCTTTTAGTTTTTAATTATCACGTTTTTAATTATATTTATAAGAAAAGCATAATCTTTTGGGCAATTTTACAACAAATTTATAAAATTTAATATTATTATAAAGTCAGTAAATAACATTCTTTTTATTAATAATATTTAGTCTAAACTATTGGCTAAATTTTAAAGAAAAAAAACTTAAACTTAGTAATCTGTTAAGTTAATTTTTAAATTATTTTTATGTATTAAATATTAATAAATCCTAGTTTTAAACTAGTTAATCCGACTTTTATTCACCTTAAAAAAAAAAAAAAGAAGCCGCTTGTTTTGGTTATGGTCTACAGGCTAGGGATATAGCAATGGTGTACGTGTACCATAACCCATCTTAATTGTTGTCAGGTCATCAAGGTCCATAGACTAGGATGTAGCAATGGAAAATTTTATTGTTTTTATTGGCACACAAAAATTAAAAAAATTAATTTTTTTGTTTAATTATGCGTTTTAATATTGAATTAAAATTAATAAATACATAAATAATGAATTAAGTAAATGTATTAATAAATTTAACAATTTTAATAATAATAATTATTGTTTATTGTACAAAAAATTTTAAAAATTTTATATTTATCATATTATGAGTGTTAAATGTTTATATATTTATTTTGCACATTATTAACAATATATTATTAAATGTATGAAAAATTTATAAATATTCTTAAATTAAACTGAAAAATCAAAAATAATATACCAAAATAATTGATACCGATATATCTTATTATAAAAAAATGTTTTTCGGTCTGAAATTTACAACCTTGGTTTCAACTTTTAGCTTGCATCATTCATCCGCCAAAACAACAGATGCTTTGCAAGATTTCAAAACCTTTCTTTTTAATTGAAAATTTTTCAACAGACGACCTAATTTCATAATTAATTGTTAAATAAACAATTTTTGGTAAAGTGAAAAATATCATTTGATAATTTAAGATAAATACAAATGATACGGCCAATTAAATTTTAATATAATAGACATGAAATTATTTTTTATTTAGTTCAGAATCGACATTGTTTTGACATTCTCATAATGATTCAAAACATGGCTAGTGTAGAAGCTAGCAAGGCAAAAATAATTGACTTGGAAGTTACTGAGCTAGGCATTCTACCATTGTCCTTTCGGAAAAAGAGTGCTTGGTACACAGGCAAGTTGATTGTCATAACGGCTTATGTTGCGTAAAAGAACAATAAGTAATTATTGACATTAATTTTTGTCTCCTTTTCTACGTGTCTTTCAAAAGTTTTTATAAAATAACCAAAGTCAAAGAAATGCAAAGGGTGACCTCTGCGTAGGCACTTCAATACTTAAGTCAATCAAATATTATTGAGTGTAGAAAATGTCAAAGCCAGAAGTCAAAAATTAGAGAGTAAAATAATACATGTGGCCTATTTATAGGTGAATAATTTGTCAATATTACAGAGTAATTACCTGGAAGGCAATTTCATCTTTTTGAGAAGAATTTGTTCACAGTACGGCACCAGCAAGACCAATCTGAGGCGATAGAAGTTTGTCGCTAGGCGGGAGACCCCAAACAGATATCATAGGCATTAGGCGGCAGGCTACTCCGCGGGTGGCCATTGGGAGACCTGTCACCCGCAACAGGTTCTCTACCGCATGCGGGTGCATGGGCACCTCTCGCTCGTGGGAGAATGCCTTGGCACTTTATCGCTCGAGGGAGAGCGCCTAAAGTGCTCGTCCTTTTACAGGAGAGTGCCGCTCTCCCTGGCCCATTCGCGGGAGAGTGCCTGATGCAATCTCCCACATGGGAGAGTGCTATCCATAATATTATTATTATTATTATTTTTCATTTGCCATTTGTGCAACTCATATTAATTGCTCCCCAATTCTTTGTTAAAGAACTCAGTCTTTTGCAAAGAATTTTTCAGCGGTTACATATTTACCTTGCACGTTTTTGAATTTTTCGCTTCAAATTCAAATTCTCGTGCTTCATGTGCGCAACTTATGTCTCGAATTTTTTGTACCAAGCCTGTGCACTTTTTTGTCTTTTACAGATGTGGCTTTGGCTGCTCATTTTTTGCTTCAAGTCCATGCGTAACCTATTTCGCGCATTTTTTGCTTTAAGTTCACAAGTAGCCTATGTCGCACATTTTTTGCTTTAGGCTTGACATGATTTTTGTATTCCTATTGCAAGATGTGCAATCATGATGAGAAAATAAATTATATATATCAAGAATTATTACTTTATTGCATACTACCAATAATCAACGACAATATGGAATATAAAAGACAAAATGTTCAAAATAACATGTCTGATATTAATTGAAACTTTAAAATACTAATGCCTCAAATCTTCCTTATCCATCTTCATATCTAGGGGTCAATCGTGGTATGGGTTTTTTCCTTTTGAGTCCCTCTGCTTGTGGTGGATGAGATATAACAAGTCATTCCTCTCTTTTGGTCTCCTCTGACCTGGCCTACTCCATTAGGCGTGGGAAATTTCATCAGCAAGTAACAAGGAGATATCACAGCTTTCATATCGTTCAACAATGGTCGTTCAAGAATTACATTATAGGACATGGAGCTTGACCTCACAATCATAAACAGTACCTGTCGAGTTACATCTTTAGGATTTTCTCCTAAGGTAATGGGCAGTGACACGGAACCGACTACATCCACCTTATTTCCTACGAAGCCTAACAATGGTGTCTTAACAGGTTTTAATCTATCTTCACTGTTGTTCATCTTCTCAAAGCAATTCCAATAAATGAGGTTTACCAAGCTGCCATTATCCACCAAAATTTGACTAACATGATGCTTGGCCATTATTGCGGATATTACCATTGAATCATCGTGAGGGTTGATCACATTTCCTTTGTCAGAAGGGGTGAATACGATCGACTCCTTGTCCTCCTTTTCTCCCATTACTGAATTGATTTGATATGCTTGGCGAGCATAAGCCTTTTGTGATGAAGATGAACTTCCAACCATGGAATCTCCTCTCGAGATAACATTTATGGCTGGGCCAGTAGATTCATTGTCTTCTTGTGGGTTTCTCTGATCATTCCTCCTTCTATTTGCTCCCCCTATCTTCTGTTATTGTCATATTGCCTATTCTGCGACAAATTATTTCTCTGATTAAATGGAAAATAGTGGGCTCCCCCATTCCTCCAAAGGTATCTATCTATTTTCCCTTCTTGAGCCAATTTCTCAAGCTGATTCATTAACTCCATATATTTCTCAGTCGAGTGCCCATTTGTAGAATGGAAATCACAATAAGAATCTGCGTCTTCTACCATACTTCCCGTTGCTCTTTTAGGAAATTGTAGTAGTGCTGTCTCCTCTATAGTTGCAAGAATTGAGGCTCTAGGCTCATTAAGTTGAGTGTAACTATCGTATTTCAACTTTGGAGCTTTGTTAGACTTATCTCTGCTTTTGTCAATAGATTCTCTTTCCCGTTTCCTTCCTCCTTCGAGATCGTGAGTTTGTAACATTTTCAACACTTCCTCCTTAATGATATATTTGTTAGCTCTGGTGAATAACTCCGAGAGTGTTGTTGGCTGATCTAGAGAGAGTGACTCTTGTAGCTTCTTAGACCTAGTCCATTGCAATATTACTGCTACTGTGACACGGACCTGTAAATCCCTAACTTCTAAAGTTGCATATCGAAATCGATCCTCATAGCTTTTTAGTGATTCCTTACTTTCTTGTTTAAGTATAAGCAAATAAATAAGTTCTTTCTTCCTCTGGCTGTTAACTATGAAGGCTTTCATAAATTCGCTTCGCAATTGGTCAAAGGAGGTGATTGATGCCTCAGCCAGACCATTGAACCACTTCATAGCATGTCCAGTCAGGGTGAGTGAGAAAGCTCTGCACATGATCTTGTCTGCCCACCCGTGGAGTAGCATCAATGCTTCATAATTCTGGATATGATCATAAGGGTCTGTCTTTCCTAAGTATTCAGCCATTTGCGGCATTTTAAACTTCGGTGGTAAGGGTTTTTCCATAATAGCCATAGAAAACGGTACTCGCCTTTTCTAACTTTCTTCTGCAAATACTAGCTTTTTTTCTTCCAGCACTTGTTCTGTAATCCTTTTCATGTCAATTGCGGATGTAGGATAATTTTTCCCCTTTTCTTTACTCTGAGATGCATCTTTTCGCATCATTCTTGTGTTCCAAGTAGGGTCAGTCTCTGAGTCAGTACACCAAGCACTTCCTCCGTCAAGAGTTGGTTGTGTTCGTCTAGGCCCTATCTTTCCAGCTCCTCCCACACCTTTGCACTGTTTAGGGTCCAATTTGCCAAGCTGGAAGGTTGGACATACTCCGTTGCATCTCAAAGGAACCTGCCGCACCCTGCCACCCAAAGGAGCCTGTCGCAGCTTGCTTGGCCGTTGTAGCCTGCTTGCCTGTCTCAGCTTGCATGCCTACCGTAGCTCGCGCTCCTGTCGCAGCCCGCATGCCTACCGCAGCTTGCTCGCCTGTAGTAGCATGCATGCTTGCCTGCCACAGCTCGCGCGCATTCCACAGCTCGCGCGCATGCTGCAGCCTACTCACCCAGCTGCCCATCTTGATGCTGTTGAGTCTCTCGAGTTGTTTCTCCCACCAAATTTTGTACAAATTGGGGCAAATTCAATTGAGGGAGAACTCTGTTGAAGAGGTTAACCATGGTTCGCAATGCTCGAGTCGTCTCCTCACTCTGTCTTTTCAAAGCTTCAAATTCAGCCAAGGATACAATTGCTCCAGGCTCTTCCCTACTCTCCTGTGTTCTCCTTTAAGGCTGACATTCTGGAGAACTCACCGAGTTTTCCTCACTACCCTCTCGTGCCATTACTGATCTTGTCCTCACCATTTTCTAAATAGTAGGCTTTTGTGTCGAATTCTCACAGACAACACCAATTGTTGTTGCACAAAACAACTATGAGTAATTGTTGACGTCAATCTTTGTCTCTTTCTCCACGTGTCTCCCAAAAGCTTCTGCAAAATAACCAAAGTCAGAGGAACGCAAGAGGTGATTCCCTACGTAGGCACTATGATGCTTAAGTTAGCCAAATATTCTTGAGTGTAAGAAACGTCAAAGTCAGAAGTCAAAAATTAGAGAGTAAAATAATACATGTGGCCTATTTATAGGCAAATAATTTGTCAATATTACAAAGTAATTACCTGGAGGGCTATTTCATCTTTTTGAGAAGAATTTATACCCAATACGGCACCAGCAAGATCAATCTGAGGCGACAAAAGTCTGTCGCTAAGCGAGAGACCCCAAACAAATATCATAGGCATTAGGCGGAAGGCTGCTCCGCGGGTGGCCATTGGGGCGACAGGTTCTCTACCGCATGCGAGTGCATGGGCACCTCTCGCTCGCGGAAGAGCGCCTAAAGGACTCGCCTCTTTGCAGGAGAGTGCCGCTCTCCCATTCCCATTAATGGGAGAGCGCCTACGCACTCGCCCATTCTCAGGAAAGTGCCTGACGCAATCTCCCACGTGGGAGAGTGCATGGTGTGGGAGAGTGCTCTTCATAATATTATTATTATTATTATTATTATTATTTTTCATTTGCCATTTATGTAACTCATATAGTAAGCAAACAAAGAAGAATTTGTAATCCAAATATGTCCAAAACCTTCCGCTTAGCAGCATCCAGGATGACAACTTTCTTGATTACCCCAACGCTGCTAAACAAATTCAGCATTGCAATCGTTGCTATAATGTCAAACATTGGTGAAGTAGCACCGAATTCTATGAGCTCTTGCTCATATCTTTCCGAAACTTCATCGTCGGATACCTTCGGTGTGATGACAAAGGTTGCTTTTGAATATCCCAACAGCTTCAAGAAGGTGTCAAAGAAGGCAAAAAAGTATGAAGTTGTTCTTTTGAACAGCCACATCCTTTGATCGTTACACCAACCTTGAAATTTGCCTCCGACCCATAGGAATTCTCCAAGGCTATATGCACGGTACGCGAAGGCAACATATGCAAATGGGAGCACCCAGGAGGTTGATATCTGTTTGCCAAATATGTTTTTATAGTCAATCATGTGCAAATTTACAAAATTCATTCTCTTATTACTTTTACTTGATTGTGATATATAGCAAGAAATTAGCTAGTTATTAGCTTCATACCTTAGGAAATAATGATATACCTTTGAGCAGGCAAACACATGGCACAAAAACATAGTACTACAATGTAGCCAAGCAGTTTGCAGCCCACGAGTTGTAAGGATAGTAAGCAAGTTGAAGTTTTAGAGGAATCTTTTTATGTCCATACACCAGGAGGCAGTATCCTGATAGAAAAATTTGTAAGTGGCCTTCAAACCATCTCTTATCCTATACCAGAGTTTGCAATAATGTTGTTGGAGAAACTCCTAAGAAACCTTCTCTTTCAAGATTTAAGTAGATAGATTTCCAGCCTCTACATTATACACTCAATCCAGTAATTATATCCTCTGCAGGGCAACCATATCTCAAACCCATCTGCAAGCAAACACTTATTACTATTATCTTATGAATGTTGTCTATATAATGCACGAAAATGTGTCTATGTTTTTACATATGTGAGAAACAGCACCACCCACCTCCTTTCCCCATAGTGTGTTTTGTTCAAAAATACACTGTTAGCTTTAAATTGATATATGTATATATATATTAAAATTACAAACACTAAAATAAAATTAAATGCAATTTTTATATATAAATTTACTTTATCAATTATGATTTTTACAAATCATATTAAGTGCTTTTATCAAATATAAAACCATGATTTAATTATGTAAACACCTAATTTTCTCCAAGCAATTTTAAAATAAACTATTTAAAAATTTAAAAAATAAAAAAAATAAAAAAATAAGAATGAAGGAAATAATTAAGGTGAAATTAAATCTGAAAATTAATTGCCAAAAATAAAAAATGAAAAGGAAATAAATTAAAAAGGGTCAAACAAAAAAAATAAATGACAAAATAATAATCTCATAATCTTGAGGTCAATACATTAAAATCAAGATTTTTCTTTCTAAAAAAATTGGGAAAAGATAAAAAATAAATGGGAAAGAAAAAATAAATAAATAAATACACAGTGGCTTACACGGTTTTAGGGGGAGCGGGGGCATCTCTAATTATTTGACGAGTCAAGCCACTGGCTACAGAATCATCTTCATCCTAAATTAAATCATCATCTTCTCCTCCATTGCACTGCTGCCCCTGTTCATCATCATCTAAGGCCTAGCCTTAAACCACACTTTTCCATTTCTGCCGCGCAAGTGGAAAACTTCCTAGGCTGCACCACCATTGCCTGCCGCTTCACACAGCTGCCGTCCACCTTCATCATCACCGAAAAGCCTCTGCTGTAGCAGACTATCGCAGCCTCTGCACCGAACAGTCCCTGGCTATAAGTCCCTGCTGCCGCGACGTCCTCCTCACAGTGCCGCTGCGTTCGCCACTGCCATTGCTGCCCTGCCGTGGCTTGCGCCTAGCCTTGCCGTCCGCAGCACTGTCTTGCTCGTGCCTAGCCTTACAGCACCCGCTCCTGTCCACAGCTGCAGACCTGCTTGCTCCTGCTGCCTCTTCATCGCTTCGCTAGTCCACTTCGCTGGTAAAAACTTGCCTGCCATCTCATCACTGATCGGCCGTATCGTATCATACTCTGTTACATCACCTTCATCACTGCGTCAACATTTGAGCCATTGCTAGCTGCCCTCCAGAATGGCTGCATTGCTCATCTCTATTTTGTATTAAGAGAAAGGAGGTGGAATTTTGTTAAAAGCATCAGACAAGAAACGTTGAAGTTTAGATCTTCTTGCCAAGGTACGCTTTCTGTTACCTTCGAATCATATTTTCGGTTATATGTTTCTCACACACACACACACACACATATATAAATATATATATATATATAAAACTAATAATAAAAATAAAATAATAAGGGGTGTGCAGAAGTGTATATATTATCTAAGGTTGTCACAAGAATTTACCTATGCATATATTCGAGTCTATTAAAAGATTTTCCTTTTATAATTAGATAAATAATGAATTACAGTGAAAATAAATAAATAAATCATAAAGATAAAAATAAATAAATAAATAGATAAACACAAATAATTTCTGATGATAAGATTTCGAAGGAAATCACAAGTAGTGATTCTTTGATAGTTTTTACGATCGAGAAAAATTATTACATGTTACCAGCGTATTGAAACATGTAATTGATTTTATGTCGATATCAAATTATCTTATAAATATAAAGATATATAATAAAAAAATGTAAAATCAACAAATTTAAAAAAAGATAAAAATTAATAAAAAATAAAAGAACAAAATGAAAATTCTAAATATGAAAATAAAATTTTATAAAATACTAAAATAATGAATTATTAATGGTATAAAAGGAAATTAATAAAAAATAAAAAAAAAGATATAAAATTTTAAAAGAATTTCCGATGATAGAATTTCTTAAAAATCACAAGTAGTGATTCTTTGATAGTCCTTATGGTCGAAATAAAGTACTTAAATATTACCAGCATATTGGGATGTTTAAGTAATTTTAGTTCGATATTATGATTTCTAATATAATTAACTTTTATGAAATATATTAATATTAAAAAATATATAATAAATAAATAAGAATTTAAACAAATAAATAAACAAGAATACAAAATTGTTACAATTAATCTTTGGAAATAAATAATAACAATAATAATAACAACAATTAAAAGTAAGTAAATAAGATATAAATAATTTTTGATGATAAGATATTACGGAATTCACAAGTAGTGATTTCTAACTGATCTCTAAGTGAAAATAATCTGTTAAATGTTACCAGCGTATTGAAATTTTAGTATGATTTTTCAATAAAAATAAAATTTTATAAAATAAATAAATTTAAAATATAATAACATAAATATAAAAAATAATAATAAAATAAAATAATAGATTTCTCATGTGCATCATCTATATTTAGTTTGAATCATCTGTATTCATGACATTTCAAAATAAGTGTGAATCTCTCGATGATAAGATTCGATAGAAATCACAAGTAATAATTCTTAAGAAATCCCTAAATGAGGAAATTATCCCAAATATTACCAGAAGTATTGGGGTGCTTTGGAATAATTTTCAATGTAAAAGATTCTCATTTATTTCAAATTAAAAAATAAAATTTAACAAAAATAAAAATAAAATTTAATATCAAATAAATATGAATAAATAAATGGTTTCAAAATAAATGAAAGTTTTTTCAAGTGGTTTCAAAATAAAATAAATAAAAAATGATTTCAAAATAAATGGAGTTCTTTTTAAATGTTTAATTAAAACCATTTTATTAAGATCAAAAGATAATATATGATTAAGTGCTACCGTTTTTTAACTTACGTTGTAGAGGTGCTAATCCTTCCTTGCACGTAACCTAATTCTCAAACCCAAATTTTGTTTTCGCAGACAAAAAATTATCCTTTTAATAAAATTTATGTAATTTAAAATTTTATTAAAAAGATAAATATTTTTAAATGACTAATCACACCTAGCCACCTAGCCAAAAAAGATTGGTGGCGACTCCTGTCGTAATGATTTCATCCGGAGATTCGACCACTCGATAATTTTGAAAACATGAAAATTAGAGAGTCGCCACCAAATTTTTTATTAGGTGTGATTGACCACTTAAAAATATTTAATTTTTTAATAAAATCTTAAATTTGTTAAGTTTTATTAAAAAGATAAATTTGGGGTCTAGCGAAAACAAAGTCGGGTTCGGAAGCACTGTTACGCGTGTAAAAAGATTAGCACCTTCACAATGCCCGTTTGAAAATGCTACCATCTTAACCAAGTGTTATCCTTTAGTTTCAATAAAATGGTCTTAATTTAACATTTAAAAATAATTTTTATTTTTATTACAATCAATTTTAATCTTCAAAGTCATTTTTTATTTGTAAAAATCATTTTTTCTTATTTTAAAAAGTTAAATTTCAATTTTCAAAAGTGAATGTGAACCTTTTTTGTATTAAACAATTAAATCAAATATTCAAATACTTTTGGTAATATTTGAAATAACATTCTTACCCAGAGATTTCTTAAGAATCGCTACTTGCGATTTCTATAGATTCCTATCCTCGGAAGATTCACATTTTTTGAATTAAGTAAATGCATATGGTGTAACAAATAATGCATGATGCGAATAAATTAAAAGTTTATCATTTTTCCTTAAAAAAATTTTATTTTATTTTTAATAAAAATATAATATTGAAAAATCACACTAAACATTCCAATACTTTGGTAATATTTAGTAGACTCCTCTCACCTAGGGATCAATTATGAATCACTACTTGTAACTTCCGTAACATCCCATCATTGGATAATGTTCACTTAGATTTAAATTCTATTATTAAATTTAAAGAAAAAAATATCCATTTTAATTTTTAACAAAATTTTTAAATTATTGAAAAATCACACTAAATACCCCAATACACTGGTAATATTTAGTAGATTCTTCTTATATAGGAATCAGTTAAGAATCACTACTTGTGATTTTCGTAGCATCCCATCATTGGGCACAAAATTGTCATTTCATTTTTAAAATTTAAATAGTTGCATATGGTGCAAGCATATAATATATGATGCCCATGAATTCTTACTTATGTCTTTTTGATTAATTTTTTTAAAAAATTATTTGAATTTGTTTTTTTTAAATAAGTAAATAAAAATTAGTATATTGAAAAATTACACTAAATATTCCAATACTTTTGGTAACATTTAGATGATTTCTCTCACCTAGAGATTTTCGAAGAATCGCTACTTGTGATTTCTACTAAATCTCATCATCAGACAAATATTTGCTTAAATTAAACTTTATTATTTACTTGTTTTTATTTTTCGAAAAAAAATAATAGATTATTTCCTAAAATCAACTATAAGAAAAAAAATTTAACATTGAACTAAAATTACTTAAATATTCCAATACGTTGATAATATTTAAGAATTTTCATTCAATCCTAAAAATTATCAAAGAATCACTACTTATAATTTTTAAAAAATCCTATCATTGGACAAATGTTAAATTTAAACTTTATATTTTTTTAAGACAATGAAAATTTGCAAACTCACGTTATGATTTTAATATTGTAAATCTGTTTCTATGAATAAAACAACCATGAATTATATTTGATTGATAAACAACTAATAAGTAAAGACATGAGATAAGTCATATGGCATGCAATTAGTCATGGTTAAACAACTTAAATGCAAAAGCAAGCATTCAATGACGTTGAATTCTCTTCCATAAAAAAAAAAACGTTGAATATTCAATGCAAAGATTCCAAACACATTTAAAGCAACAATAAAATTAGTCAAAAAGATACCCAAGAGCACGTAGATCAGCTGGCAGGGGGCTGTTCTAGCTTAATCAGAGGTCTCGAGTTCGAGTTCCTGGGTATGCAGTTGTGTTAAAATTCTTGAGGGAGAGCTTTACCGCCCTTTGAGTCCTGCTTGGCTCGAATCCGGATTAGTCCTATACAAAACGTATGGAGACACCGGATGGTCTAGACAAAAAAAAAATTAGTCAAAAAGATAGGTTTAAAATAATGAATATACCAAATGTAAACTTGCACTGAAAACTTTTCCTTCCTTCTTTCTTTCTTATCACAGGCCGATCTTAGCTTCTCATCATTCTACCTCCAAAGAGCGCTATTGGTCTGCTGGTCAAAAGCCGACAAGCTTGCAACTTTCCAAGAGCTAGTTTGGATAAGCAATACAATTACTTCCGATAAGATTGAAAAAAATTGATTACTATAGGTATAAATTTTATAATAAAATATTTAAAAAGATAGATAAAAAAAATTTTACATAGTTTTTTTTATCTTTTGTAAATTTTTTTTGTCTTTTCTGTGTGATGACATCCAAACGGAGCTCAAATCTCTTAAACCCCTCTCTTCGATTTTGGCCTCTATTTTTCGTTAAAACCTTCTAAAAAGTCTTAGATCTAAGAATCAAGACCAAACTTTCCAAACCCAAAAAAAAAAAGTCCTCTTCCACCGGCCAAATGTCTCTTAACTTCTGGTATGCCTTTCCCCTCTACTTAACCTTCCTTTTCAGCCACTTTGAAGTCTAGAAACATCCAAAGATGCTTGGATCCCAAATCTTTGAATTCCTTTTTGTGTTTGTGGTTTTTGGGTTGCTGCTTGTTGTCAAAGGGCAAGGGTAATAGAGGAGGGAGGCTCGGTGTGTGTGAGGAGTAAACCGTGTTGGGGTTTTGGTGGTGGTTCACGGTTGAAGGTGGTGAAGGGTGTAAGTTCCCCACATAAGTTAACTACTTAGTCAGTAGTATTTTACAGGAAATAAAAGACTTAGATCTAAGAATCAAGACCAAACTTTCCAAACCCAAAAAAAAAAAAGTCCTCTTCCACCGGCCAAATGTCTCTTAACTTCTGGTATGCCTTTCCCCTCTACTTAACCTTCCTTTTTAGCCACTTTGAAGTCTAGAAACATCCAAAGATGCTTGGATCCCAAATCTTTGAATTCCTTTTTGTGTTTGTGGTTTTTGGGTTACTGCTTGTTGTCAAAGGGCAAGGGTAATAGAGGAGGGAGGCTCGGTGTGTGTGAGGAGTAAACCGTGTTGGGGTTTTGGTGGTGGTTCACGGTTGAAGGTGGTGAAGGGTGTAAGTTCCCCACATAAGTTAACTACTTAGTCAGTAGTATTTTACAGGAAATAAAAGACTTGAGGTTAGTTTCATAATCTCTTAAAACTTCGTATTGTGGTCCTATATTTTATTATCGTTATCTAATAAATTTTAAATTATTTATCCATATCTACAGTGATAACTACCCACTAATTGAATTACATTTTTAATGGGAAGACGTATATAAAGAAAAAGATAGGGTATTAAGTCCCTAATTTGAGCATTCTAAAAAACACACCATTAGTGAGTTTGCTTAAGATTAGAAGATCAAATACGAAAGGCACGCAATTTTATCGCAGCTCAATATTTTCGGTATCAATGGTTGGAGGTTAGTATCCTGTTCCGCATTTATAATCTATGATGTGTTGTTTTTTGTGTTGACACATTAGATAAATCAATTAAGATTTCTTACAGTTGGTATCCGAGCCATTAAAAAAAAACCTCTGCCTTGATTTTGTTTGAACAAATTAATTGTATTGTAGTACAGAAGTTGGCATTTAAAACGCAAGATCTTGTTTTTGTGCAATAGTTTGTTTCTTTAATCGGAAACAAAAGGCTGATATCCCTTTGTTTAATTATTTATTACTTTTATTTATTTATTTATTTTTGTTTGCTCAGAAAGTGAGCCTTTGAAATTTCATAGCTATTTTGAATATGTCGTTCATTACACAATTGGAATTGCAAATTCATTCTTTTCATTAGCTTTTGTTTTCATGGAGCATTCGATTGTTCCTATTGTTTCTAAACAATAAATAAATCTTGCATCATGTCGTAAACAAGAATTTAAAGGGCTTGATTATTAAATTAATCATAAAATAATTAAGTTTATATCATTATTAAATTGGTTGATGATATATTTTTTTGTATGCTTGAATTTTATGTGTAAGTAATGAATGTATGTATACAATATTTTCTGTTTATAACATGTTGATTGTGTACATAATTGAAAATTATTATTTATGCATAAAATTCAATGTCATGTGATCTATATAATTTTTCTTGATCAAGGAATAGCCACAGCATCTTTGATTAAGTTAAATTATATATCAAGTATATTCGGTCACATATAGAAAAATGACATTAATTGTAATTAATCATATTTAATATAATAAATTTTATCCCACATGAATTTTATTATATTTGTGTGATTAATTAGGATGAAGTAACAAATTATTTTTCTTAATTTACCCAGAGGAATTAATAAGAAAAGGAATATAATTTGATAGTTTTATCATAAAGTTTATATATGAATCTGTTTAAATTAGAACATCGCCCGCAGACAGTTTTATATGTTATTTGATTCATATTTTAATGCATGATTTACATTGGTAAAGCATGATATATGTTTATTTGCCTCAAATTTGTAACATAAGCATGGATGTTTGATTTATTTGCAGTTATACAACCTCTGAATTTTTCTGATGATAAATGTGATGTTTCCTATTTAAGTGGTGATAACTATAAGATTGGAAGGAGAGAGTTCTTTTTCAATTAGGATGCATGGACATTGATTATGCCATTAGGAAGGATGAACCACTTGTACCTACTGATATTAGCTCTCAGGGTGCGATTGCCCTATATGAACGATGGGAGCGATCTAATCGCTTAAGTATGATGTTCATAAGGACACATATATCGGCTAGTATTCGTGGTTCAATCCCTGAGTGTAAAAATGTCAAGGAATTGCTGAAGGCTATTGATGAACAGTTGGAGTCTTCGGATAAGGCACTAGCTAGCACCCTAATGACAAAGTTATCATCTATAAAGCTCACTAGTGTTAGAGTTGTGCGTGAGCACATCATGCAGATGAGGGACATAGCGGCTCAGTTGAAGTCTCTTGAGGTTGAGATGTCTGAATCTTTCTTTGTGCACTTTATTCTGAATTCCCTTCCACAACAATATGGACCTTTCAAAATTTCTTACAACACACATAAGCAAAAATGGTAAATAAATGAACTCCTGACCATGTGTGTTTAAGAGGAAGGGAGGTTGCTAATGGAAATGGGTGAAAGTGCACATATAACAACACAAGGAAAGAACAAAGCGCAAGCCAAACAAAAGGAAAAGGGTAAAATACCTATCCAGACTGAGAAGAAAGAGTCCAAGTGTTTTTTCTGTAAAAAGAAAGGACACATGAAGAAGGACTGCAACAAATATAAGGCTTGGCTTGAAAAGAAAGGTAATCCAATCTCTCTTGTTTGTTATGAATCTAATATGGTCGATGTTTGTCATAACACTTGGTGGATTGATTCTGGTTCTACAATCCATGTTTCAAAAACCTTCCAAGATTTTCTAAACCAAAGGAAACCAATGGCCAGTGAGCAATGCATCTATTCAGGAAACAAGATGAGTTCTTAAGTGGAAGCAGTAGGGACGTGCAGATTAGTTTTAGATACTGGTTTTGTTTTGAATTTGGAAAGAACCTTTTATATTCTATGTTACTCTAGAAATTTAATTTCAGTTTCAAGACTTGTACCACTTGGATTTTCTTTTGAATTTTATGAAAATGCTTTCCGTTTGCTTTATAAATCTAGTGTTGTTGGAAATGGGATGTTGATTGATGGTTTATTTCGAATTCATTTACAAAATTGTATTTCAAATACTATAATGCACGTCCAAGACAATGTTGGTATTAAACGATGTGTTATGAATGAGAAGTCCTCTATGTTGTGGCATCGGAGATTAGGACATATCTCCATAAAGAGAATTAAAAGGTTAGTGAATGATGGAGTACTTAGTACTTTGGATTTTACTGACTTTGATACTTGTGTGAACTGCATAAAGGGAAAGCAGACCAACAAGACAAAGAAAGATGCCAAGAGGAGTTCAGACATATTAGAGATCATACATACGGACATTTGTAGTCCGGATATGGACTCATATGGTCAGAAATACTTCATTTCATTCATAGATGATTATTCACGATACATGTATCTCTACTTGCTTTATAATAAGAACAAAGCATTAGATGCTTTTAAAGTTTTCAAAGCAGAAGTAGAGAAACAATGTGAAAAGCAAATTAAGATCCTGAGATCAGATAGAGGTGGAGAATACTATGGTAGATACACTGAGGATGGACAAGCACCTGGTCTATTTGCAAGGTTTCTTGAAGAGCATGGGATTCAAGCCCAATACACTATGCCTGGATCTCCGACCAGAATGGTGTAGCAGAAAGAAGAAACCGAACCTTGATGGACATGGTACGGAGTATGCTTAGCAACTCCAAGCTTCCTAAATCCTTGTGGACCGAAGCTCTTAAAACGGTAGTGTATATATTAAACCGGGTTCCAACTAAAGCCGTTCCAAAAACACTTTTTGAATTATGGAGAGGTAGGAAACCGAGTTTGCGACATATACGCGTTTGGGGATGCCCGTCTGAAGTAAGAGTTTATAATCCACAAGAAAAGAAATTGGACCTAAGGACTATAAGTGGGTATTTCATTGGATATGCTGAAAAGTCTAAGGGTTACAAATTTTATTGTCCATCACATGTCACTAGAATTGTGGAATCAAGAAATGCAAAGTTTCTTGAAAATGACTTGATTAGTAGGAGTGATCAATCTCGAAACGTAGTTTCTAAGAAGGATCATTCAGATATTCAGGCTCCCATTTCAAGTGACAAATTAATTGTTGTTCATAACTTTCCTCAAGTTCAAATGGATGTTGAACAACCAATCATTGAAACTCCATAAGTTGCTGATGACAATCTAGTAGATCCAGTTGTTCAACAATTACCAGATACTGTTGAGCAACTAATTGTGCAACATACCCCATAGGAGGATGCTGACACAACATTAAGAAGATCAACTAGAATGAAGAAATCATCAATATCTAGTGATTACGTTGTGTATCTACAAGAGTCTGACTATAATTTTGGAGCTGAAGATGACTCTGAAACATTTTCACAAGCCATGAGTTGCAGTAAATCTGAATTTTGGTACAATGCCATGAAAGATGAGTTGAATTCTATGGCATCTAATGGAGTTTGAGATCTTGTTGAGTTGCCTAATGGTGTAAAGGCCATTGGATGTAAATAGGTCTTTAAAACAAAGAAGTACTCATTAGGCAACATTGATAGATATAAGACAATATTCGTAGCTAAAGGATTCACTCAAAAGGAAGGAATCGATTACACAGAGACTTTTTCCCCTATATTAAAGAAAGATTCTCTTTGTATTGTTATGGCATTGGTTGCTCATTTTGACTTGGAACTGCATCAAATAGATGTGAAAACAACATTCTTGAATGGAGACCTAGAGGAGGAGGTTTATATGAAACAACTGGAAGGATTCTCCTCTAGTAATTGTGAGCATTTGGTGTGCAAGCTCAAGAAATTCATATATGGATTGAAACAAGCCTCCCGTTGTAACGACCCGTTACCACATTTTTCACATATTTCTATACAACTTTTCCAATTGGGCTGTCTGCGATGCCATTAACATTCAACAGTGACAGTAATAAATGACATACATTTATTCAACAAATACGGAATATGAAATTCTTTTCGTTATTCCTTACATCTGACATCCCCTATTGTCCTTGTTTTAATAAAGTAGTACTGTATACATATATCTGAAATGTAAAAGAGAAGAGACTGTACCTGTCATGTTTAACATAATTTGCCACAGCGCTTTATATGTAGTTATATCCATTTGGGAGCTAATTCTCTAACTCCATGTCTTTTTATCTGTGGAGTTAAAATAAAGGGATGAGCGAACCACGCGCTCAGTAAAGGAGACGTATGCTGCTTTAATTAAAGCAAAACAATATACCACAAAATGATTATTTTTCCTAAAATCATACCGAGTAGGAAAACAATGGGTATAGTAAGTAATACTCTCAATACACCATTCAAATCACTGGCTAAACTGTAAACAGAAATCAGTAAATTGAGACTAGACATCTAACAAATCATGCTCTCATTGTTCCCCCAAGAACACAAGTCGTCCGCTTTTGGGGTGCACCCGTAGGCCATCGCCCCTCATGGCTATCTCGGCTAGATCTATGGCCATAATCTATAGGTGGTCCTCGAGTCCACTTGCCAGGTGACCTCGAGACCTTTGATGACTTGGCGGGTCCATTAGCCTTGTGAAGCCCTGGGATGCACCCGTTGGTCTATTGACCCGAGCCATCGCCCCAAGCGGGTCACTCAATTATGTGAATATGCATGAACTCAGGGCCTAAAGTCTCAAAAATCACTTTATATCTCATAGCTAACCTTTAAGGAATATTTCATAATTTCATCATTTTCTCAAAATAATTTATTTTCCAAAAAGGCTTTAGGCTTTCTGTTTACAAAAGGCAACTAAAAACAGCCCATTTTTCGTGTGAGAAACATGTAAATTAAACCTGCTCGCCCATGGTCAGCTCGCCTATCATGGCTCGCCCATGGCCAGCTCACCCATTACAGTGACCTAGTGTTCGCCCGCCAACATTAGCTTTTAAAAACAAGTTAAACTAGCTCGCCCATTGCGGTGAACTAGTGTTCGCCCGCCAATATTAGCTTTTAAAAACAAGTTAAACTGGCTCGCCCATTACTGTGAACTAGTGTTCACCCGCCAACATTAGCACTTGAAAACAAGTTGAATTGGCTTGCCAATGGTCAGCTCGCCCATAGTCAACTCGCCCATCATCAACTCGCCCTTATGGCTTGCCCATGGCCAGTTCGCCCACTATGGCTTCCCATGGCCAGTTCGCTTATTGTCACAAAAGGGATCGCTTATTTTTGGCTCGCTCGAATTTTACAAACATGGCTCGCTCGCCCAAAACATCACAAAAGGGTTCGCCCACTTGGCTCGCCCGAAAGTTTGTCGATAAAAGGGTCACCCGCCCCAAAACATCTTAAAAAGGGGTCGCCTTCCATTGGCTCGCCCGTGTTTCTATTAAAACAAGGTCGCTCGCCCAAAATATCAAAAAGGGGTTTGCCCACTTTGGCTCGTCCGGATTTTATTAAAACAGGGGTCGCTCACCCCAAAACATCATAAAAAGGGGTCGCCTTTAATTTGGCTCGCCCGCCTTTTACTAGTTCGCCCAAATCAATTAGTTTATCAAATTAATGCATGTCATAAACCAAATAATGTCTCAATATTTTCATAATATTTTTACTCCACAGGACATGCATTTTACTTCACATACAACTCCCTTACCTGGTCTTACGAAGCCTTACTTCCTGATCGCCTTTCCGATCGCTTTTACCGAGTCCTTAATTCCCGGCTGCAAAATAATTTATAAATTCTATTAATATCTTCTTTTCAAATATTTCCAACACTTTGGCAAGACTTAATAATCAACTAGCTCGCCCCCATAAGAGTTCGCCACTTATTACTTGGCTTACACGTGGGAGCTCGCCCAACATTTTCACCATTCATATATTGGCTAATTACTGGGAGCTCGCCCAGAATCAACACGCCATGCCTACATTGGCTTAAATGTGGGAGTTCGCCCGTAACCAACTCACCACGACTATGCATGTGAGTTCGCCCTACACGGCTTTCTCTTCAGATTTGGGCTCGCCTATAAATTAAACTAGCATTGGGCGACCTCGCCCACTTGAACAAGAACTTTTAACTTGGCGAGTTCTTTATTTCCTACTCGCCTCATTGGCGATCACTAACAATCAACATGGGCAATCACAACAGTCGCCATTCTAGTCACTTTTCCAGTATTTTCCTTGTTTATTTTCGTCTATTTTCAAGACCACATCTTGTTTCTAGTTTCCATATTCTCTAAGGATTTAACTAAAAACAAGGCTGCATCTATGTTTATTACTTTATAAAACATAGAAATCTACCATTGAATATAAAGAGAATCATAGAAATATGGAACTTACCTAAACCAATTGCATTTCCAGAACAGATCACTTTATGTCTTACGTTGGCCTCCTTTTGCTTATTCCTTTAGCTCATCAAACGATGGAGGAAAGGTTCTGCAAGCAAGTTTTCTTATTTAGCCAACTTAAGGATGAAGTTTAGTAAATCAAGCATGATAGAAATGGAAGGAATCAGAACATAAACTTGCAGTTGCATAGTTTTCGTGAAGAAGATAGAGTTTGCTAAATCGGTTTTCCTCAAGTGTTTCTTCTTATATAGCCATGCTAATCCACTCAGAACCTATCACCTGGCTTTATTCCGCTTCTTTCATCATTTCACGTCTTATCATGCATTAAAAACTGAAGAAAAACTGCAGTAAAAGGGACGACTATGGGAAGCTATTTTCTGCACGTTTTGACTTACTTCACTTTGCCATTAATTGTCTAAACCAATTTGTATAGAAGAAGCAAAGTGGCGTGAAGTCCATAGCCTCTTTTCTTGACTTATTGCATCTTTGTCTTATTCCTCAACCAATCAGGTTAATTTCTTTATTGACTTTAGCATCCTCTCTTAATTTTCTTCAGCTGTGTGGTGTACAAAGTCAATTTTTTTTCTGCCATGGTTTAAATTTATTTTCATTTTGTCCACACATGCTGATTCCCGTTCGCCATCTTCGTCTTGAGTCCTCAACTCGCCCACTCAATTTCAATTCGTCAACCCTTCATCTCGCGAACCTTCTCAAGCTCGCCTATGCGGATTTTCAAGCTCGCCTCTACTTGTACCTGGGCATCGCCACTTTGTCTGGATGCCAACTTAAGATTTGGCGATTACAAGTAGATTTCCTTGCCTTAGGCGATCACGTTGAGATTTGGCGATCACTACCATAATTACATTGTTGGCGATCACCGGGTATTGCTCTACTCGCCTACTTGCTATGATTCATGCCACCAATTGGCAATCTTATTTAGCATTTTAATTTACTGAATCCATATGGGCGATCATAAGCCCTCGCCTCATTCGGGCGATCATCTAAATCAACAATCTTGGCGAACTCAGCTATTTGCCAAACAGGCAATTAAACCAACTCGCCAAAGTCAAACTCACCATCATGCATAGGCGATTATCCTCTTGCTCGCCCATTGGCGAGCTGTTCCATTATTGTTCTCGCCCATAGAATGTTTCACCGAAATTGCTCTATTCACATCCCAAGTTACGAAGCTTTTCACTCAAGTGGGAATCAACATTCATTGCTTATTTAATTTTCACTATCAAATTTTATGAAATTAGGGTCCACAGTAGTGTAGAATCAGGTCTTACACCCATCAATGGTATTTAAAATTCCATGATGTTATCTCTTCATTCAGTTTTGTAGAGAACATCATGGATCAATGCATATATCACAAGGTTAGTGGGAGTAAAATTTGTTTCCTTGTCCTATATGTGGATGATATTTTACTTGCAACTAATGATAAAGGGTTGCTGCATGAGGTGAAGCGATTTCTCTCTAAGAAATTTGATATGAAGGATATGGGTGAGGCATCTTATGTCATTGGCATTAAGATCCATAGAGACAGACCTCAAGGTATCCTAGGACTATCTCAAGAGACCTATATCAATAAGGTTCTTGAAAGATTTAGGATGAAAGATTACTCACCAAGTGTAGCATCAATAGTAAAAGGTGACAAGTTCAATTTGAACCAGTGCCCGAAAAATGAACTTGAAAGGGAACAAATGCAAAACATTCCATATGCTTCAGCTGTTGGAAGCCTAATGTATGCTCAGGTTTGCACAAGACCTGACATTGCATTTGCAGTCGGAATGTTATGAAGATATCAGAGTAATCCGGGTATGGACCACTGGAGTGCTGCAAAGAAAGTAATGAGGTACCTTCAAGGGACCAAAGCTTACATGCTTATGTATAAACGAACTGACAACCTGGAGGTAGTTGGTTATTCAGATCAGACTTCGCTGGATGTGTTGATTCACGAAAATCAACATCTGGATATGTTTTCATGCTTGCTGGCAGAGCCATATCTTGGAGGAGTGCAAAGCCATCTTTAGTTGCTACTTCTACCATAGAGGCTGAGTTCGTTTCTTGTTTTGAGGCTACCTCACATTGTGTATGGTTGAAGAGTTTCATATCTTGGCTTAGAATTGTGGATTCCATTTCAAAGCCATTAAGAATATACTGTGACAATTCAGCTGCGGTTTTCTTGGCTAAAAACAACAAAAGTGGTAGTCGAAGTAAACATATCGACATTAAGTATTTAGCCATAAGAGAACATGTTAAAGAGAATATAGTGGTCATTGAGCACGTTAGCACTGAATTAATGATAGCAAATCCTTTAACAAAAGGCATGCCACCAAAAAGTTTTAAGGATCATGTAGTGCGAATGGGACTTGGTTCCATCTTGTGAATTAGTTGTATGGACAACTTTTATTTGTAATGAAACTCTTATTCATTTGTTTTGTTTTCTCAATATTTGGTGCACATATTGGTTATTGAGAATAACAATAAATTTTGGACCTAGAATAAACATAAGGTTTATACATTAAGTTATGTTATCACATATAGGCTGATATTGAAGAGATGAAATATATTGTAATACATGGAAGATATTACTCATTCTTAGAGGACTTGTCACCATGATTCATGTATTTTGTTTCTTTAATTTAAGCATAAGGATTCATAGATTATGGATGGAATAGCAAGTATAATAAAATATACAGACCAAGTGGGAGAATGTAAGTTCCCCACATAAGTTAACTACTTAGTCAGTAGTGTTTTATAGGAAATAAAAGACTTAAGGTTAGTTTCATAACCTCTTAAAACTTCCTATTGTGGTCCTATATTTTATTATCGTTATCTAATAAATTTTAAATTATTTATCCATATCTACAAGTGATAACTCCGCCTGTGTGAGTTAACGCAGCCGGTCCCAAGCCCAGGTAAAGGAGGAGGGTGGCGGTAGGTTTGGACAACTAGCCTTAAAAACTAGTCCAATCTCATGAAATGAACCAATATCAAAACATCATTGGGGCATCCCCTACACAGCGATGCAGCAGTGAAAAGTGGGCAAGGGTTGCTAGGTCGTCGCTCGGAAGTGACGCGCCACATCGACGCCTGGATGTGGTGTTAAATAGGCAAAGGTTCCCACACCATAATGGACGGGGGTGGGTAAAGAAGTTAGTCCATAACCATAAGCTTAGGTTAGGATCTTGGAATATAGGTACACTTAGTGGTAAGTTAGGTGAGATTTGTGAGGTTATGAGTAGGAGGAGGGTTAACATCTTCTGTCTCCAAGAGACCAAATGGGTTGGGGAAAAGGCTAGAGAGATAGCACCTTGGCAATATAAGCTTTGGTACACAGGGAAAAATAGAGACCGAAATGGAGTAGGTATCATTATAGATAAAGAGTACCATAAGGATGTTATACAGATTAAGAGACAAGGGGATAGGATTATTTTGGTTAAACTAGTTTTAGGAGAAGAGGTGTTGAATGTCATTAGCGTGTATGCACCCCAGATAGGACTTGATGAGGTTAGTAAATGACAGTTTTGAGAGGATTTAGATAAGGTAGTACAAGAAGTACCCATAGGAGAAAACCTTTTTATTGGCGGTGATCTTAATGGACATGTAGGTACAAGTAGAGAGGGTTTTGAGAGAGTACATGGGGGTTTTAGTTATAGTGTAAGAAACGAGGGAGGAGATGCTATCTTAAATTTTGCTTTATCTTATGACCTAATCCTAGCAAATACATTGTTTAAGAAGAGAGATTCTCATCTTATAACCTTTAGAAGTGGACCAAGAGCAAGTCAGATAGATTTCTTTTTAACTAGGAGTAGCGATAGACATAGATGTTTGAATTGTAAGGTTATCCCAGGTGAGAGTGTTATCGCGCAACATAGACTCTTAGTTCTAAATATGAAGATAGATAGACGACATCGAAGGAACCAACAAAAAAGAATTGAACGGATTCGATGGTGGAAGCTAAAAGAAGATTGTCATACAACATGTAGAGATAGTTGGATTCAAAAAGAGGCTTGGACAACAGAAGAGAACCCAAATGTAATGTGGAATAAGATGGCAAAATGCATTCGGGAGGTAGGCAAAGAGACATTAGGAGTATCAAACGAAAGAGTGCCGACTGGAAAAGACGCAACATGGTGGACTGCAGTAGTAAAAGATGCTATAAAGACTAAGCGAGAGCGTTACAAGGCTTTAAAGAAGAACAATACAGAAGAGAGTTTTTCGGAATATAAGGTAGCAAGAAAGGAGGCAAAGAAGGCTATGGCAGAAGCTAAGACGAAGGTTATGAAAGAGATTTACGACAAGTTGAACACAAAGAAGGGAGAGAAAAGGATATACAGATTGGCGCGAGCAAGAGAAAAGAGGAGTCGCGACTTAGGAGTCGTGAAATGTATTAAGGATGAGCATCAAAGAACTCTCGTTAAAGATAATGACATTAAGGACAGGTGGCGAGATTATTTTAACAAATTATTGAATGACGGACAAAATAAAGTTTTGGATAATATTTCGGTGCCTCTTAGGGATTTAAATTGGTGCTTTATGCATAGAATCCAAGAGACAGAGGTAAAAGAGGCACTAAAGATGATGAAGAATGGAAAAGCTGTTGGACCTGATGACATCCCAATTGAAGTTTGGAAATGCCTTGGAGATGTAGGAGTTAGGTGGTTGACAAATCTATTTAATAAGATTTGGCACACTAACAAAATGCCAGAAGAATGGAGGAAGAGTGTCTTAGTACCTTTATATAAGAACAAGGGAGATATTTAAAGTTGCGCCAACTACCGAGGCATAAAATTGATGAGTCACACGATTAAACTATGGGAGAGAGTGATAGAACGGAGATTAAGAAAGAATGTAGAGATATCGGAGAATCAATTTGGTTTTATGCCAGGTCGATCAACTATGGAGGCAATATATTTGCTTAGACAACTTATGGAGCGCTTTCGAGTAATGAGTAAAGATCTTCATATGGTCTTTATAGATTTGGAGAAAGCATATGATAAAGTGCCTAGGGAGCTACTCTGGTGGTCCTTAATGAAGAAAAGAGTTCCTTTGAAATATATTAAACTAATTAAGGACATGTATAGAGGCGCAAGGACACATGTGAGGACAGGTGGGGGGAAAACAAGTGAGTTTCCTATCACGGTGGGATTACACCAAGGGTCAGCGTTGAGTCCATTCTTGTTTGCGGTAGTTATGGACGAACTGACAAAATCCATCCAGGATAAGGTGCCTTGGTGTATGATATTTTCAGATGATATTGTCCTATGTGCGGAAACTAGAGCAGAGATCAATACAAAGTTGGAATTATGGAGACAAACGTTGGAATCAAAAGAATTTAAACTAAGAAGAGTGAAGACTAAATACATGGAGTGTAAATTCAGTTCTAACCGACTGGAAGAGCACGATGTAGTGAAGTTAGATGGGGTGGCGATACCTAAGCGGGATCATTTTCGATACTTGGGATCAATAATACAGATGGATGGAGAGATTGATGGTGATGTGACCTATAGGATCCAGGCTGGATAGAGTAAGTGGAGAAGTGCTACAAGTGTGTTGTGCGATAAAGGAATTCCTACATGGTTGAAAGGCAAGTTTTATAGGACAGTTGTTAGATCAACATTGTTATATGGTAGTGAATGTTGGGCGACTAAGAGGCTACATACACCAAAGATGAGTGTAACAGAAATGAGAATGTTACAGTGGATATGTGGATATACAAGAAAGGATAGAATGAGAAATGATGATATTCGTAAGATGATTGGAGTGGTACCTATCGAAGACAAAATGTGTGAAAATCGTTTATGTTGGTTTGGACATGTAAGACATAGACCTGTAGATGCTCCAATTAGGAGAATAAAGGCTATGGATGTTGAGAGAAGGGTTAAGACTAGAGGAAGACCGAAAAAGACTTGGAAGGAAGTAGTTTGGAAAGACATGGAGGTTTTAGAATTAGATGAGCAAATGGCCTTGAATAGGAATCTATGGAGGCAGAGTATGGACGATCTAAAGTGATTTTAGATATTGGTTCATATAGCCTACCCCAATCTATTGGGATAAAGGCTCTGATGATGATGATGATCCATATCTACAAGTGATAACTACCCACTAATTGAATTACATTTTTAATGGGAAGACCTATATAAAGAAAAAGATAGGGTATTGGGTCCCTAATCTGAGCATTCTGAAAAACACACCATTAGTAAGTTTGCTTAAGATTAGAAGATCAAATACGAAAGGCACGCAATTTTATCGCAGCTCAATATTTTCGGTATCAATGGCTGGAGGTTAGTATCTTGTTCCGCATTTATAATCTATGATGTGTTGTTTTTTGTGTTGACACATTGGATAAATCGATTAAGATTTCTTACAAAAGGACTGAGTTATGTGGCAGTCGTGGATAGTGGTGGAGGGCAGAGTCGTTGAGGGGAGTGGTGGTGGTTTTGAGCTAGTGAAGATGGAGGGAGCTCTTAGTGAGGTTGAGTTCTGTTCCCCCTCTTTTCTCAGAAAATGTTTTGTGGTGTCTTTTTATTGTTGGAAGAAGACCTTTAGGCTAATGGATCAAGACTATGGAAAAAGAAATTTTTTCATCGCATCTTCAGAATTTAGCTTTTAACCCTGGTGGTGAAGGGTCTCTTATCATTGCAAACGCCTTGGAACCAGTTTATTGGCATGTTATTGCAGGTTTTGGATTTTGGGAAGAATGAAAAGTGAAAACATGTGCTTGTAGCTCATTGACCTGATATATGGGGGTAAAAAACAGGATTCTCAGACGGAGAGTTTTGGGTAGTTAGGTGATAGTTGAGAGGCACATGGGTAAAATGGTGGGTTGTCAAATTGGTGAAAACTTGAAAAGGCAAGGTAAAATGTCAATACATACTTCAATTTGTGTATATTGGAAGAGAATAGCAAGGACTGTGGGACGGCAGGTGTGAGCAAAACCCAAAATGGGAAGAGACAAAATGGTGTTTGTTTGGTCTTAACCACGCCAGAATTTTTTTTAAATGAATTTTTAATTTATTTAATTAATTACCGAAAAGAGTTGGGCCATTAAAATAAATTTTGAACTTGGGTTTTTAAGCTTTAAAAAGGTGGACCTCACAATTGAACTTTAGGCTTTCAAGCCCATATGCCCAATTCATTAATGGATTGGATACAAAAAGGCACAATTATATATTAACTTAAGATCAAAAGATTTAATAAACTTAATTAAAATTTTCAAATGAGTCCGAATCCAACACATTAAAATTGAGAATAAGAATTTGATTTATTTTGAGTAACATTCAATAGTCCGGATAAAATTAGATGTTTACAACTTCTCTTTGTGTTTTTTTAAAATTGTTTAGTGATTGAGTCATCGGACAAAATCATTACAATAAATTGATTATTTGTATAGGTTTTAATTAATTTAGAAAATATTTTTAATTTTAATTTAACTAATTTTTTTATGAAATTATTGAATATATATTTTAAAAATTTGACTTGATATATTTTCACAACTCACTTGAGCTTGAGGGGTGCCACTTGGGAGTATGTGCCATTATGAAAAGGATTTGTTGGTGTTTTACTGGAAGGGGCTTAAGAAGCTATGACAATACGTAAGATCTTTCCAAGTTTGTCAACAATTCAAATACACTGATGTCGCTTTTCCAGGGCTCTTACAACCCCTGCCCATTCTGACAAAGTGTGGACAAATATTTTTATGGACTTCTCAGAGATCTTTTGTTATTCTTATAGCTATTGCATTTGTCATTATTATAGTAATCATGAAGTTTTAAGATTTTATATCTTAATTTTTAAATATCATAATCTAAAAATTTTATTCTAAGATGATTCCACTCATATTTTTTGTTCTAAAAAATCAAAATCATTCAAGTGTCCGGCTTTTAACGGTTATTCACATGAGTACTTTTGATAAAGTTGAATTAAGTTATGGTTACAGTTATACTAGTAGCCTGAGTTTCTTGAAACTCGTTACTAAAGAATATTAAGAACGACTCTTGATTTGCACACGAGGTTTCTTACAGAGATGTGTCAAACACTTTTTTAGGGCATTATCACAACACAGTTACTATAATATCAATTATGTTATATGAACAATCAAAGCCTGCAAGATATCGCAATACCAGAGGACCTTCCGCTTCACAAAAATTGTTGCAAATTACAAGGATTTAGCAGTTGTTCTTGTCGCACTTTACAGGGATCTAAACCAGGAGGATGCCTCAAATTCACAAGGTCTATCTCTCTAGTGCCGCCAACTATCAAGGAGGTAAAAGCTCTCTACGTGGCTGGCCGTTATAGAGATTATATAGCTTAGAGATTTTTAATTTTAATTTTTTTAGGTTTTGGGCTTAATTATAATTATTTTTCTTAAAACCTAAGTCATCATTAAATCATTTTATTGACTTGTAGTCTATAAAGCAATTAAATTCATTTTAATTGAATCAGCACAATGTATACTCTATTAATTAAAAGATGGGCTTTAGTAATTTAATTAAACACTTTAATTAAATTTCTTTGACCGAACTTATTTTAGTCAAGCTCAAATTTCATTGACGATTAAGCATCTTAATTATCCTCAAGTCATGGTGTTAATCATGCTTACAACACATTACAATTCTTTTTTAATGACTCACCGAGTTGATGAAAAATGCATTCACCAAATTGAGGATTGGTCATTTCTTTGTGATAAATGATTCACTCTTCACATATGTACCTTTCGTTCTCAAGTGATAAATGCATTCACCAAATTGAAAAATTGATGACTGGTCCTTTCTTTGTGAAAGCTACAACTTTTGGCTTGCACCATTCATGCGCTAAAGCAGCAGTTGCGTTGCAAGAATTCCCAACCTTTCTTTTTAATTGAAGATTTTTCAAGAGACAATCTAATTTCATAATTAATTGTTAAATAAATAATTTCTGGTAAAGTGAAACATATCATTTGATAATATAAGATAAATACACATAATTCAACCAATTAAATTTTAATCAAATAGACCTGAAATAACCTTTTATTTAGTTCAGAATGGAAATTGTTTTGACATTCTCATAGTGATTCAATACATGGCTAGTGCACAGGCCAGCAAGGCAAAAATAATTGACTTAGAAGTCACAGAGCTAGGCATTCTACCATTGTCCTTTCGGAAAAAGAGTGCTTGGTACACAGGCAAGTTGATTGTAATCAACAACAAACAAAGGAGAATTTGCAACCCAAATATGTCCAAATCATTCCAGTGATCAGCATCCAGGATGACTTTCTTGATTGCCCCAATGCTGCTGAATAGATTCAACAGTGCCAGTGTTGCTAAAATATCAAACATTAGTGAAGTAGCACCAAATTCTATTAGCTCTTTCTCATATCTTTTCGAGACTTCATCGTCGGCTACCTTCGTTGTAATGACAAAGGCTGATTTTGAATATCCTAATATCTTTAAGATGGTGTCAAAGAAGGCAAAGAAGTATGCAGTTGTTCTTTTGAACAACCACATCCTTTGTTCATTACACCAACCTTGGAACGTGCCTTCGGCCCATAGGAATTCTCCGAGGCTATATGCACGATGTGCAAAGGCAACATATGCAAAAGGGAGCACCCAGGGGTTTGATATCTGATCACCAAATATGCTTTTATAGTCAGTCACGTTCAAATTTACAAAACTTATTCTCTTATTACTTTTACTTAATTGTGATTTAATTTGTGACATTGTTTCCAAATATAAATAAAAGGAATTAGTAGTTAGAAGCTTCTTCATACCTTAGGAAACAATGATATGCCTTTGAGTAAGCAAAGGCATGGCACAACAACATAGTACAACGTAGCCAAGCAGTTTGCAGCCCACGAGTTGTAAGGACAGTAAGCAAGTTGAAGTTTTAGAGGAATCTTTTTATGTCCATACACCAGAGTGCAGTATCGTGATAGAAAAATTTGTAAGTGACCTTCAGACCATCTCTTATGTTGTACCAGAGCCTGCAATAGTGTCGTTGGAGCAACTCCCAAGAAACCTTCTCTTTCAGGATTCAAGTAGATAGATTTCCAACCTCTACATTGTATACTCAATCCTGTGATGATGTCCTCCACTGGGCAGCCATATTTCAAACCCATCTACAAGAAAACACTTGCTACTATTATCTTATTGATGTTGTCTGTATAAGCCACGTGTCTGTGTGTGCATACGTATCTGTGAAAGAGCACCACGCACCTCTTTTCCCCATAGTGTGTTTTGTTCAAAGCTACAGCTGGCAAGAACTTTGCATGTTTGTTCTAGAACGCTTGCACTTTCTTTAGTTTTTCTATTATTTAGGCTCTTCCAATCAACCTTAAAGTCTTTTTCGTATTTCTTTCCGCAAAGAGCGTCTCTCCTATGAAAGCATCCAGTGCCGATATAGCACGGTCCTCCATTTGCGTCAAGTCCTGGAAGCTCGAACTTGATTGTCGATAGCCAAAGACAAACATATAAAAAAACTTGTCAGGATATATTCTTCCCTATCAAATCAATCACGACTCTCATTATATTATTTATTTCAAAAGTAAAACCTTTCTATTATAGTATTATGCCTTAATAGTCAAATATATCCTTCACGTTTATTATAAAATAAAATTAAATCTTCAACGTTTGCTTGCATCAAAATCAATCTTAAATATTTCAAAATAATTGAATTAAAAAACATTTCCGTTAAATCCTTTAATTTTTGTTATCCCTGCACACATATGAACAGTAACAAAACTTAACCGTGTTAGAGGAAATTAACAGAAATATCCTTAATTCAATTATTTTGAAACGTTTAGGATTGATTTTGATGCAATTAAACGTTGAAGACTTAATTCCATTTTGTGGCAAACGTTGAGGACGTATTTGACTATTAATCTTAATATTATATACCTTTTCTGCTGTTCGAAATGAACTACCATAAATATCATTTTTTGTAAGATTATCGAAATTTTGAGGATACTGTATGTAGGCAATCTCATCTCCCTTCTCTTCATCCATTAAAAAACACAAAGAATCTCTGATGGATTCTGAATTGTTCGAATACATATCGCAGTCGATGTTAAGAATAATCGGACCATTGCTTATCCTTGATGATACCCTGATCTGTTTTTCAACAAAAAAATAATTCAAACATACAAATCAAATTATCATTCTAGAAACAAAAAACAATTAATAATATATATAAAGGTTTATATTTGATATACTGTTTGTATATAAATCTTATATATTATCATTGAATTATATTACTATAACTTATTAATTAATCAGCATTAAATTTAAAAATATTTATTTTTAGAAACTTTATATTTCAAAATTTATGAATTAATGAGATAATATGTTGTAATTCATTGACTGCATATATAATTTATACACGGACAATGCATGAAATATAAATCCTATATATAACGCTATACTTACAAGAGCATTCATGGCTCCCGCTTTGAAATTATGGTGATATTGGGGTCTTTTCTCTCGTGCTAAATAAACAAGAGTTGGCAGAGGTTTTCCTTCAATATCCACAGCATTGGGATCTCTCCCATCAATTAGGATCTACGAAAATAATTAAAACATTGTTAACTGAATTAAAGTCTTGTAATTATAAAGTCATTGAAGCTTTTTTCATTTTAGAGTTTATGAAATAAAATTACTTGAAGAATGGTTCGATGATCACATTTGCTTGAAACAAAGTCCCATTCACCAAATCCTTTGTGTTGTTTCCGAATGACTTGGGGAACTCGGTTCAACTTTGTGGCGGTTTCAATCCTCATTGCCATGTCCTCATATAGTTTCTGCATAATTCAGAAAAAAAGAAAAAAAAAGATCCACAGTTTCTATTATATACTTAACAATATATAATAGAAACGATATATTATAGAGTAAATGATTCATACCAAAAAAACAATATATAATAGAAACAGTGATAGTAAGCAAAATATCCGAGCAAATCTTCCAAAGAAGAAGTTTTGCTTGTCTTCTCCAAAAACATTGGAATCGCTGATTCAAATTTGGTAGAACTCATTACTAATGCTGATTTTCTCTATTTTTATTGATGTAAATTTTAATCTGTCTTCTGAGATTATGATAGAAAGAGACTCCACAGTCCAAAGTAATTTTTTGATTAAACAAAGTATTTCATAATCCTTGAAAATATAACAATATTATAAATAAACTACAAAATTTACATTTGGATCAAAAAAGACAATCTCTTCCGTTTATAATTTTTTACCATTTTCTATTAAAAAATTTTATTTTTCAAAAAATAAAAAGAAAGAAAAAGACAATTCCTTCTTTGCCACTATGATTTGGTTTTTATTTGGTTCTTTGCTATTGTTACCCTCAGTTCCAGCGTTTTACTTTTTTTTTTAATAATAAGTATTTTCATTTATTTTAACTATTTGATATTAATTTTATTAAAAATTTAATTACAGTTAAAATTGACGCTTAGGTACAGTTAAAGTTGGGGTATAAATGACTTAGCAAGTCAACCTGACAACCCTACCCGGCTTTTTGATTACAACAAGTAGGCTGCTACGGGCAGCCAACATCTTGGACAATCTGGTTGTACCATCACATGTCGGGGAGGGTTGACCCATTCTCCATGGGTGGGTTACTTCCAGCGTTATAGTTTTGAAATATTAATAATGTGATCCTTTGCATGGACGTTGAGGCAAGTTTTTGTGAGATTAATTATTATATTAATAGAATTGAATAGATTAACAATGATAGATGTTTGAGTGCAATTGTAAGGATTGTGTTGAGGTAAATCTAGTGAAAATGAAAATGATCATTAAGAACATTATATTAAAATATATATATATATATATATATATTATATTAGACCCTCTTCCTCCAATCTCCTAGTTTCTTTCCAATCAAATTTGAAATATATATAAATTAATTAATAGATTATGATAATAATTAAAATATTTGCTAACTCAATTTTATTTTTTATGTATTTTTAAATTATTAAATTAAGAATGATAAAATGTAAAAAAATGAATGAATTAAATAATAAAAATAATTATTTATGAATTAGAATACAATAGTTTTTTGAATAAATAATATAATAATAATTTATTAAATAAATTTTTATTTTAAATAATTAAAAATAAATTAATATATATTATTCATTAATTATATATTTTTATTAATAACATTCAAATCAAATCTTGAGAGGGCTATGTAAATATATTTTTTATTCAAATAAAATTTCAAATGTCCCTCAAAAAAAGTTTCAAATAATTTATATTTTAAAATAAAAAATATTTAATCTTCGATCTCCATGTAGCGGGGCCCCAAACTAAGTTTATGGTAGTTAGTGATGCATAATTTTTTTTAATTCTTTTTTTATAATCAGTTAATAGAAATTCTGAGGCCGTCCAACCTGGAGGTCCCAATGCATCAATAAAACGACAAAATGAACAATGAATGATTGATGCAGGAAAGTCAGCTAATTAATTAAAATAACCTTAACAGAAAGCCACTCATTGGCCTTGACAAGGTCATCAACTGGTGCAGGTGCTGTCCTGAAGTAAGCCTCCGGTGATCTTGGTTCCACTTTGAACTTCTTGCAGAAGGGCAGCCACGTCTTCGAGAAAGTTGCAGCCTCTAACATGGCATAGAACGTTAAGTCTGATCCACCGTCGTCTGATAAATAGATGCTTAACTTCTCGGGTGGATAATCATAGGCCATCACTGATAGCACCGTGTTCACCACCATGCTTGGCGGCTCTAATAATGGATCCGCCGTGCATATAAATATGTCTACGCCCGGTAACGCTTTCTCGAACCTTTTATCAATCAATACATAAACATATATGATAAAATTACAGTCAGATATATGTACGAAAAAGATGCATGATACCTTTGGGAGAGCCTGTCTTTGTAAGGAAAACGGTAAACAGAATTCCATCTGCAGACTGTGGTAAGAAACCAATAAAAACTGAACCATAGCTCAGACAGAAACAACCCAATCCAAGCCCATCTCTCAACTTTTCCTCCTTCTGCTGGGAAAAACCATATTCTGTAAATGAAAATGAAGCAGATACCCACCAAGATTGAAGCTGCGAACAACCTGAAAAGAATCCGTCCCTTAACCGGCCTTGTTTCGAAGAGTGGAACATAATCATTTTTTCCCATTTCTTCCTTGACCTCTGAACTAAGACTAGATGGCGCTAAGATTCTGATGTCTGATAATTTCAATGAGCAAAGAGTGAATGAAAATGGAAAGAAACAAAACCAGTTGAGATCTACGTATTTAAGTTAAACCTTATTAAATGCTCTTCTTATTGATGTAACATGGACTATTTTCCAATAAAAAAGGGTAGAAGCCGCCCAAATTGCTACTTCTTTTATTCTCAAATATATAGAAGTTTCGAATAATTTATGGTATTTTCTAAAGTTTATTACAATTTCATTGTCCGTTGTTATCGTCAATCAAAGTCTAAGGCCTAACTTCTAACAGTGCTGTTAGAAGAACTGTTTTCTTCTATTCATTAACTTATATAAAACTGTACAGGAGAGTCTTATTTATATACAAAGGATTCTTATTAATTTGGAAAAGAATCAACTCATAATTATGTAATCCTAGATATTATTCTAATTTACAATATGGTAATCTTTTTAAATTACATTTGACTACATAATTACAGAATATTACAAATCATTAAAGGTCAACTATAATCAAAAGTCAATGATATTCTAATATTATGTAATTAAGGGTTAATGATATTCTAACGTCTCCCTCAAACTCAAGTAGGCAAAGAGTTTGCCAACTTGAGTTTGCAATGCAAGTCATGAAACTGCCCTTGTGGATGGGCTTTGGTGAAGACGTCAGCTATGTGATCAATAAAAGGTACCGAAGTGAGATGAAGGGTGCCACTGATAAGATGATGGCGAATGAAGTGACAATCAGTTTCCATGTGTTTAGTGCACTCATGAAAAACATCATTGTAGGCAATTTGGATGGCACTTTGATTATTACAATAGATGTTTGTTGCATTGGATTGAGAGACTCCCATATCCTTCAACAGCCATCGCAGCCAAAGAAGTTCAAAAGTAGTATCAGTAAGTGCTCTATACTCTGCTTTTGTGCTCAAACGAGAAACTACTGTTTGCTTTTTACTGTACCAAGAGATTAGAGAATCTCTAAGAAAGAAACAATAACCATTGGTGGACGTCTATCCGTGGGATCACACACCTAGTCAGCATCAAAATATGCACGTAATGTGAGCGAAGACTGAGCAAAGAAATGAAGACCATGAAACAATGTACTTTTGATATATCAAAGAATACGAAGCACAACAGCAAAGTGAGTAGTGCAAGGAGCAGCCATGAATTGACTAAAAATATGAATGGCATATGCGATGTCTGGTCAAGTGGTAGTTAAATAGATAAAACTCCCAACCAATTGCCTATAAAGAGTAAGATCATCTAAAATGGCTCCTTCTGTAGAAGAAAGTTTGACATTGGCCTCAAGTGGAGTGTTAGAGGTTTTATTTTCTGTCAAGCAAGCACAAGACAAAAGACTAGTAGCATATTTAGCCTAAGACAAATAATAGCCTGTACTGTTAGAAAAGACTTCCAACCTAAGAAAATAACTCAAACATCCAAGATCTTTCACTTCGAATTGTGTACTGAGAAACGATTTTAATTATGTAATACCTTGCAAATCATCTCCAGTAATGATCATATCATCCACATATAATAACAAAAGAGTATTCCCCTTTTATATTTTCGAACAAAGAGAGCATTATCATAAGAGCTAGAAGCGAACCCAGACTGACTAATGTTGGAGTTGAATTTAGCAAATCATGCTTGAAGGGTCTGCTTAAGTCCATACAAGGCTTTTCGAAGATGGCAAATCTTACCAAGTGGATGATTATATCCAAGTGGGAGTTTCATATAGACTTCTTTGGAAAGATCCCCATTCAAAAAGGCATTCTTCACATCCATATGAAAAAGTTGTCACTTTTTAAAAATTGCAACATCTATAAGACTACAAATGAAGGTGAGACAAGCCACTAGAGCAAAATTCTCTTCATAATCAATGCCATAATCTTGAGCAAAGCCCATTGCCACTAACCAAGCTTTATAGCACTCTACTGATCCATCGACACAGGTTTTAATTTTGTAAACCCATTTACATCCCATAGCAGTGTTGCTAATCAGTAAGTAAACCAAGTCCAAAGTATGTGTCTTTGTTAAGGCTTGCAATTCTTCTTGCATAGCTTGCTGCCAATGAGGATTAGTACTAGCTTCCTTATAAAAAGAAGGTTTATGCAAAGAAATAATACCAGAGTAATAATGGTAATCACGTAGATAAGATGGTGGTTGACATACTCTAGTGGTTTTAGTATTTGGTGATGAAGAAGAGCTGGGTAAAGACTCAAAATCTAGAGGCAAACTCGGTGAAGACTCAAAATCTACAGACGAGCTAAATGCTTTAGATCCAGCTAAAGTGTGATAATTTGTTTGTCCTACATTCAAAAGGTTAGGGGAAGGTGGAGGGGTCTCATTGTTATTGTTAAAAGAAGACGTGTCAAGAAACAAATCAACAGATAGACTGGTGAAGAAAGGTGAGTTGTTTTCAGACAATTGAAACTCAAAAAAAGTAGAAAGCATTTTATGTTCCTAAAAAGTAACATGTCAAGAAATATGAAGACATTTAGAAATAGGATCCCAACATTTATAGCCCTTATGTTCAATACCATAACTCAAAAAACAACATAACTTAGAACAAGGTTGTAGTTTTGATCATTCATATGGCTGTAGAAAAACAAAACAAGCAGATCCAAAGACATGAAGAAGATTGTAATTAGGGATTTTACCATACAAGCATTCGTAAGGATTTTGGTTACATACCAATCATTATAGAAGGAATACGATTGATGGTATAGACAACGGAAAGAGCCGCTTCTTCCCAAAATCATTCAGGACATGAGGCAAAAATCAAAAGAGTGCAAACAGTGTCTAGGATGTTTCTATGTTTGCATTTTGCACGACTGTTTTGCTAAGAGGTACCAAGATAGGATTTATGAAAAATAGTACCATGTTGGGAGACAAGAGTAAGAAGTTTAACATCTTTATACTCCATAGCATTATCTGTTCAAAGAGTTTTATTGATACAAGAAAACAGAGTTTTCATAATAGTAGCAAAACTTGCAAAAATTTTAGGCAATTGAGAACGACTTTTCATAAAATATATCGAAGTGAATCAAGAATAATCATTAATAAAAATCACAAAAAAATAGCACCTCCAATAGAAGCTATGGGAGAAGGTCCCCAAATATCAGTATACATAAGGTCAAAAATAGCAAAAGAAATAGAATTGCTATTATTAAAAGGTAAAGCATGAAATTTGCAAAGTTCACAATAAGCACAATCAAAATTTTTATATTTAATGTTCCTTAAAAGACCACTAGAACATAAAGACTTTAATTTAGAAGAGGAAATATGACCAAGGCGAGAATGCCAAGTAGAATAGGACACAGAAGCAACACACTTTGACACATTAGGTGGCATAGATGTAATTTTTAAAGGTAGTTGAAGAGACATCAATTCAAACAGATATCAACTTTACTCTCGATCCCAAATATCTTCCCTTTTTGCGAATCTTGCGCTTAACAACCATGATAAGAAAAGTGTACATCAAGGCCAAGATCACATAATTGCCCAATAGAAATAAGATTTAGTGAGAGTTTGGGAACAAGAAAAGCGTCAGATAAAGACAATGTGAAAATGGAAATATCACCAATGTAACTAGCAGATAAACATGAGTTACTAGCGGTATGAATAACAAGAGAGTAAGACACAATATTTTTAGTTTCAAAAAGATAGAATCAATAGTCATATGATTACAACATGCAGAGTTAAAATACCAAGATGAAGATATACTTAAGGTGATAGATAAAACAAAGGAAGTAGATGTACCGGTGATAGATTGAGCTAAAGCTTGTTTTAGAGTGTTATAACGTATTAAGTTTCGGAAAACTTGATAACTAGACACAAAACTATGGAAGTGCCACCAACCATTATACCTAGGTGTGGTTGGTCACCTATTCAAACTAAGGATAAGGCTTCGTATAGTATGACACCTTATTCAAACTAAGGATAAACCGACACCTTCGCCCTCAACTCGAGCAACACCTTCGCCCTCAACTCGATCAACACCTTCACCCTCAGATCCTGCCTCCCCTCCTCACCAAACAAGCCTTGATCTAAAGCCATAGCCAAATCTAAAGCCGACAAGCCCCTCAGCCCTTAGAGATAGATCCGACACCGATGAGCCCATTATCTGTCAAATCCGACGTCGACGAACCTTAGGTTCTCAAATCTGATGATGCAATCACACACAGTCGCCTCTCCTCCTCATGCATATAGCAAGTAGTCCACTCTTCAGCCACTCTCCTTTAGTCATGCACGCACCCCTCGTAAGCCTCGTTGCCGTTGGTAAGATTTTTTTTATTAACACAGTGAGTTAGTGAGACATACATGCTTGGTTTTTTTTATGTTGGGACTTGTCTTTTGTAATTTTCTTTTATAAATGACATTTCTTTGCTAAGGAAAAAAGTTCCCACGATGATATGTTAGATGTGTCCGAGTCAAGTGGTTTTGTTGTTATTTCATTGTTGGTTGTAGGGAGTTTCATTATTTTTTTCTGTTTGTATTATGTGGCTTTGAGTGTAAGGGGTTCCTTTGTAGCAAGCTTGTTTTGGATATTTAGGGCTCCTTGGAATGGCTTTCTCTAATGAGTCTACTTGATGGGTTGTGATTTGGGCATGCTTCTTTGAATGTTGATCGATTATTGGAGGTTTTCTACTGTTAAGGAGGTTCGCTCTGTAAGTTAGCAGCTGCTGCCAAGTGTTTGCGAATTTTTCTCAATAGGTGGTGGTTGTATTGTGTTGGCTACTTGACTAGTTTTCTATCTTTTTGGGCTTTTGGCTTGGTTGATGGACCTAGGTTTGAGTAATAAAGCCTGTTGTTTCATTGAAATTTGATTGGCCCATAGATTGTGGTGTTTACAAGTTGCCCTTGTAATATGTTATGTCAAAGCAAGTTGGGTTATTTTGTTGTTTGTATTTCCATCCTATTGTCCTGGTAGTTTAATTGATTCTTTCCTTTTGCAGTATTTAGTTTGTTTTATAGTTTTATTTATTTGCTTGACATGTAAAAACATTTTATATTTTTATTATATTTAACTGATAAAATTATTATATATATATACATAAATAAATTTGAGCTAGAGCTAGAGCTTGAGTTCAAACGTAGGACTCAAGCTCGAGTTCTAGTATAAAAATGACCTAAAATAAAAAACTTAAATAAACCTAATTGAGCGGGCTCGAGTAGCTCGATTTCAATCTCAAGCCAAGCTCAAGCTTAAAAATTAATGTTCGACCGAGCTCAAGCCCAGTATCAAGCACTGAGTTTCTAAGTCGAGCTCGAGCATCCTACTATATCAGCTCGACTCAGCTCAATTACACCCCATCTACATAGAGTATCAAGGTCTACTTGACTAAGAAGCTGATTTAAGGTAGAGGAGTTACTAGAAGACAAATTCTCAATGGTAGCAACAGTTTTGTTGTAAGCAAAAGCCTTACCAGACTTAGACTTGGTTTGATTATACTGTCTAGTTCCTTGCTTGGAATGCAAGTTGAAGCAGTTAGAGATGACTTGTCCTGGTTTGTGGCAGTTCCTACAAGTCACCTTTCGTGTGATGGGAAAGAAGCAAGAGTAGTCATAACAGTATCAGTAGACAGTATAGATTGACTAGTGATAATAATATATTTGTTATATTATTTTTATTATTTATTACCACATTTATTGCTATAATCTTGTGTAAAATTAAATATTTAATGTATCTTGTGAATTAATTTAGTGAAAGTGATTTGGAATTAATTTTGGAAATTATGGTATGAAATCAAACAATAAATTTTGTAATTGAAATAAATTTTTGAAGTATACATTGTTTGACTTTCTAAAGTTGTAATTAAAATTCTGATTTGTTTTAAGGATTTTTTGGGACTATAGGATTAAATGAGAATGAAGGGCTGAGATTTATTTTTTGATTAAAAAGAAGTCCTAAAAATTTTTAAGGAAAGGAAAAAATTTATAAAAGAGGTGGAGAGGAGCGGCAGTAGAGAGAACAGAGAGGGAGAAGCAAATTAGAGAATAAAAAGAAACAGAGAGAGGTACCGGTTTAGCCTAGCTATTGGTATTCTCTTGCTGTGTTGTTTATCTTTATTTCGCAGAGAGCAATAAGGTGAATCGGTCGTGGTTTTCTTGGTGTCTTCTTGCTGATGTGTGCTTCTCTTTATTTTGCAGAATAAGATAAAAAGAGAGAGGACTCAAGCTTTGAAGGCAGCAGCTGAACCCGAATCTTGAAGCTGCGGTTGAAATCGTGAGCTGTTTTGAAGTTAGTAGCCGCCACCTCAAAGCCTTGGTCTGCTGTGTTGTGCTGAACAGCAGTGAAGCCACTTGTGGAACCGTAAGTTACTGCTGTATCTTGAGCTGCTGCTGTTGACCCATTGAAGCTGTGGAATTGTGGTCGGATATTGTTGAAACCCGTGAGCTGAAACGTGAGGAGCAGCTGAATCTGGAAATTGAATAGGACCTAGACGTTGAAGAGCTAAAACGTGAGCTAGAATTGTAACCAAAAAAAAAAAAACGTGAGCTAGAGGAGTTGAACCAAGGAATGTGTGGCGGTCCACGTCAATTCCTCTGCTATTGCTATTGATTCCACATGCACATGTTTGAAGTGGTCAAAGAAGGAGTTTTAATATTATTTTAATTTTAATACTTTGTTAAGTTTTATAGATATATTTATATTTAATTAGTTGATTAAGTATGACATTTATTAATTTGATATTTTGTTTTGCTAGATTAAACATGAACTAATTTTTTTACTAGGAATTTGATTAAGCCTACTTGCATATTTTATGTCTTTATGATTAATTGATCAATTCTTAATTCTAGTATCATTCATTGTGATTAATTCAATCTTTTTATTTGTGTTATTGATTGGCCACCTTTAATATAAATTAATTGATTGTTTGAGACATGGTAAGGGTACACATTATATGTTAAGCCATGTATAGCTCTCTTGAATGATTGAATAAATATTTGAGGCATACATCAAGCTAGAATATTTATTTGGTTCTTGTTATATATTCTTTTATTCTTAATGTGTTTTTAGTCATTAATTATGCTATACATCATAGATAATTTAATGATTAAAAATATTTGATTATAGCTGCCATCAAACAAAGTAATCATATATTTGGAAGAATGAACCCTAGAATTGAATTGAGATTTTTAGGATTAAAGATATAAAATTGCAATGTATTGGAATCAAATTCCTAGGCTTTTCTCTATTGGTTAATTTCTTGATTTTATTAGGTTAATTAATTTAATTAGTTAATTTAGTAATTAATTAGATACTTAGACAATTTCTTTTATTTGACTTTCATAATTTTTAGAGCATAAGTAGTTAAATTTTAATTAAATAAATTTAGCAAATCTCTATAGAATCGACTTTTGTATTTGCACGTTATACTACCTTGATTTGTGCACTTGCAAGAATATAACTTTTTGTGCATCAACTAGATTTCAAGGTAGCAATATGAGCCTCTTCAGCACATAACTCTATAGCACTGTGTCAAGATCGAGAAAAATATCCCAATGTAGTGAGAATATTTGACTGACTCAAAATCATCATTTAAGGCCATGGTAAACTGATAAACTCGAAATTTATCTCTATCTTTTGCATAAAGCAGAGCATCACAAACATCATGCCATTTGGGTTCAAACAAAGATAATTGGTCCCATAGAGCAATCATCTCAGATAAAATTCATTAATAGACTAACCTGGTTTTTGATACATACAACTAAGATTACCATAAAGTTGAAATCAATGAATGGCATTAATAGTGGAGTTCCATTTAGCAAACAAATCCCAAACATCTTTTGCGGTCTCGAGACGCCCAAATTGAACTTTGATGGATGGAATACAAGTATTACAGTACCAAGTAATAATTTGATAATTCTTATTGCCCCATTCTTCAAACTTCTCAGCATATTTGGATGTCTCTTGATCTTTGCCTTTGATTGGTTTGGTCTCATCACCATTGACACAGTGCCATAATTTTCGACCTTTACGGAAACCAGATATCTCTTAGACCCAAATAACATAGTTTGTATCATTAATGATGGTACTAATGGGCATTGAAATATCTATTTTCTCTATACAAGAAAAAAAATCTTTGGTTAAAGGAAATCGTTTTCTAATGGTGCAACGGATGAAAAAAGAATGAACAATGTATAGAACCAAAAAAACAATGGGAACCAAAGATAAAGAAGAAGTCAAGAACAATGGACCAACAAGGATTATAAACGAAAAAGAATCAAGCACCGATATCATATTAGACGAACAGTTTTCTTCTATTCATTGACTTGCATAAAACTGTACAAGAGTGTCCTATTTACATATAAAGGATTCTCACCAATTTGAAAAATAATCAACTCATAATTACACAATCATAAAAATTATTCTAATTTATAGAATCGTAATCTCTCAAATTACGTTTGACTACGAAATTACAAAATATTACATTATATTAAAGGTCAACTATAATCAAAGGTCAATGATATTCTAATATTCTCTAATTAGGGGTCAACAATATTCTAATAGATGCATTGGGTTCCACTTTGGTCAAACGCCCCATGTCTTCTTGTTTGGATGAACACGGTACAATTTCAACGGTGCAGCTAGTACAATTTCTTTGCTTTTGTAAGGCTAAATTTGTGAAGGATTTAGCTTTAGGTATGTTAATATTTCTGTTTTAAATCAAATTAAATTTAATTCGTTTAATGGATTGGTAGTTAAATTATTTGTTAAATAAAATTTTCAATTTTCAACTAATTCGATTGATTAACTGAATTAACTAAAATTTTAATTGAAATATAAAAAATTCAAATGTAAAATTAAAAATTTATGAAATCTAAAAATATATTTAATATTTGAAATTTAGATGATCTTTTAAGTTTAATATTGTTGTCAGAATCTTTAATTTAATATTTTGGACTTTGAATATTTGTTAGATGATACTCTTTAGTTTGTTCCAGATTTGCGAAGTTAAATTTAAAAAACTAAGGCTTAGCTAGTTGTTGTTATTCTTCCTTGAAAATATTAAATCCAAGAATTGATTCTCCTTCTTTTCTTGTTCCTCCCTATAAACCAAAAAAAAATATGAAAATTTAAAAATTTAAAAAATAATCTAACTTAAATATATGTTATTATTTTGGTTAACGAAACAATAATAAACTAATTCAATTATATTTGATTTTAGCCAATTCATTTTGAAATTAACTAAATTGATCGAATAAACACCCTTATATAAATGTGGTTTATACGTGTTTGCTGCAATATGAAATAATTATGCGATTAATTTTTACATATAAATTATGGATTTAACTGTTGAGATATATTTTTATAAGATATTAGTCTATTTTTTGTTGTTTTTTAACAATAAAATGTATAAGGAAAATTTTGGTTCGGTTTATTTTTTAAGAGCATTTTTATATTAGAAATTTTGTAAATTAATTTTAATATATCGTGGCATCCTACATGGTAGATGGATAAAAGATTAATATTGATTAAAGGCTCATTTATCCTACTATATTTGATGTTACAATTGAAAACCAATCTAGGATATATATATATATATATATATATTTATATATATATAAATATATATAAAAATATATATGAAACTCTATAAATTGAAATGTTAAAAAAGTGACAATTTAATTTACTATACTTTTAATTATACATCTTTATTGACATTCTCATAGTGATTCAATACATAGCTAATGTAAAGGCCAACAAGGCAAAACAAATTGACTTGTAGGTGACAGAACTAGGCAATCTGCCATTGTCCCGTCGAAAAAAGAGTGTTTGGTATACAGGCCAGTTGATTATAACCAAAAGCAAACAAAGGAGAATTTGCAATCCAAATTTGTCCAAAACCATAGAGTGATCAGCATCCAAGATGACTTTCTTTATTGCCCCAACGCTGCTAAACAGATTCAACATTGCAAAGGTTGCTAAAATATCGAACATTGGTGAAGTAGCACCAAACTCTATCAGCTCTTGCTCATATCTTTTCGTCACATCTTCGTCCGCTACCTTCGTTGTGATGACAAAGGCTTCTTTTGCACATCCTAATAGCTTCAGGATGGTGTTAAAGAAGGCAAAAAAGTATGAGGTTGTTCTTGAGAACAACCACATCCTTTGATTGTTCCACCAACCTCGAAATGTGCCTCCACACCATAGGAATTCTACAAGGATATACGCACGGTGTGCAAAGACAACATATGCAAATGGGAGAATCCACGGATTTGTTGCCTGATTGCCAAATACAGTTTTATAATCAGTCATGTGCAAGTTTACAAACATCATTTCTTTTATTACTTCTACTTGATTGTGGTTTAATTTGTGACATTATTTACAAATATATAGCAAGGAATTAGTTAGCTAGGAGCTTCATACCTTAGGAAACAATGCGATGTCTTTTAGCAGGCAAAGGCATGGAACAACTACATAGTACAACGTAGCCAAGCAATTAGCAGCCCACAAGTGGTAAACACAGTAAGCAAGTTGAAGTTTTAGAGGAATCTTTCCATGTCCATACAACAGGGAACAATATTTTGATAGAAATATCTGTAAGAGACCTTCAGACCATCTCTTGAGTTGTACCAGAGTCTGCAATAATGTTGATGGAGCAACTCCTAAGAAGGCTTCCCTTTCAGAAATTAAGTAAATAGATTTCCAACCTCTATACTGCATGCTCAATCCTGTAAAGTTAGTCTCTGCAGAAGAGCCATATTTCAAACCCATCTGCCAGCAAAAACTTATTATTATTGAAAAATGATATAACTTTCTGTCTGTCTATTGTGTATGAAAAAGCATTACGCACCTCTTTTCCCCAGAGTGTGCTTTGTTCAAAGGTACAGCTTGCAAGAACTTTGCATGTTTGTTCTAGGAGGCTTGCACTTTCTTTAGTCTTCCTATTATTTAGGCTCTTCCAATCAACCTTACAATCTTTGTCATATTTCTTCCCACACAGAGCCTCTCTCCTGTGAAAGCATCCAGTACCGATATACATTGGCCCTCCGTTTGCGTCAAGTCCTGGAAACTCCAACTTCATTGTTGAAAGCCAAAGACAGACGTATCGAAGAAAAAAAAAACTCATCAAGCTATAATCTTCCCTATTCTTATCAGATCATTCACGACTTTCATGATATTAATTTGAGATTTGGAGTAAATATCCTTTCTATTATTCTTAATTACCTTCAGTATCACTCGGTATGAACTACCGTAAATTTCATTTTTGGTGATATTATCAAAATTCTGAGGATGCTGTACATAGGCAATCTCATCTCCCTTCCCTTCATCCATAAAAAAATACAAAGAATCTCTGATTGACTCTGAATTGTTTGAATACATATCACAATCTACATTGAGAATAATGGGACCATTGCTTATCTTTGATGATATCCTGATCTGTTTTTCAGAACATAAAAAGTATTCAATATCATATATACAAATCAAATTATCTTCTAAAAAAAAACAATTAGTCATATATAATGTTATACTTACAAGAGCATTCATGGCACCAGCTTTGAAATGGTGGTGATATTGTGGTCTTTTCTCTCGAGCCAAATACACAAGAGTTGGCAAAGTTTTCCCTTCAATATCCACAGCATCGGGGTCTCTCCCATCAATTAGGATCTAAATACAAATTACATTAAAACACCATAAACTAAGCTCAAGTATTTGAAACTTAACTAATTAATTTGGAGTTTAAATGAAAATAAATTTACTTGAAGAATGGCTTGGTGGTCACGTTTGCTTGAAACAAAGTCCCATTCACGAAATCCTTTGTGTTGTTTACGAATGTCTTCAGGAATTCGATTTAACCTCGTTGTAGTTTCAATCCTCATCTTCATGTCCTCGTATAGTTTCTGGATAATTAAGAAACAATCCACCTCTTACATCTAAATGCTAGAAGTAAATAAATATATATACTTAAAAAAATTGCAACAGCCAAATTAGGGATGCCTATACGCGGGATGAGAAGAAAAAAAAGCTTAATAGTCAAATGTACCTTCAATCTTTTTTATAAAATAGAATTAAGCCCTTAATATTTTATTGCGTGGAAATCAATCCATAAACTGTTATTTTACTATAAATAAATATTCAATCTTTCAAAATCATGCAATTAAGTCTAAATCTGTTAAATGACATTAACTGCCGTTAAGACATTTTATGTGGAAGCTGATGTGAATAACTCAGTTAGTTGCCACGTGATATATCACATGTGCAATACTAGCAGAAGTTAGTGTCATTTAATAGATTTAGACTTAATTGTATAATTTTAAATGATTGAAAGTTCATTTAAAGTAAAATAAAAATTTATGAACCGATTTGCACGCAATAAAACGTTAAGGGTTTATATCAACTTTTTGCAAAAGGTTGAAGGTATGTTTGACTATTATGCTAAAAAAAAAAAGTGCATACGAGAATTAAATAGCTTTCAATAAATACAGCTCACTTATTTGAATTATACATTTTTTTTGTATTTCTTTGTATGATTTTATTGTTAGAATTTATTTTTTTTTTTTGAAAATTTAAGATTTATTAATAAATAAGATTACATCCAAGCAATCAAGTCAGAGTTTCTAAAAGCCCCAGCTTTAGCTAGAGAATCAGCAAAAAAGTTTGCCTCTCTAAGAGTATGAACAAACAAAATATTTCCCAATTGAAGCGAGAGGTTCCTAAATCTATTGAATAAGTTGTTATATCTCCATGGACTGTCCGAGATCTTCTTAATCCAAGAAATAACCACTTTTGAATCACTTTCAAAAATCAATTTATTGTTAGAATTTAAATATAATAGTTTGGTCATTAATTTCGCTAAAAGTTTTAAGACAATCTATCATCAAATTTAACATGGTTTATAGTATTCTAAATCGTAAGTTTCAATCTTGAAAAATATATATTTGTAATTTCTTCACCTATGTAATGTTTTCAAATAAATTAAAAATGTATAATAATTTTCCCACAGTACCATAAAAAATTTTGAAATTAAATATATATACACACATGCGTGCAAATAAAATAAAATATTCTCAATTGATGTGATATAGTTAAAGATATAAACGGGACATGTACCTTTTTTTTAATGATAAACTTGATCATAGGCCTGACTCAAGCCACATAATAGTGCCTTTCATGTAAGCCCAACCCGACTCCCAAATTTGAGCCTAGTTTTTAGTCCAAACTTGTTTTTAATTTTGTTATAAGAGTTTGGTACAACCTGGTCAAATATTATTTTATTTAATTTTTTGTATTTAATTTTTTGTTTATTTATTTTTTTTATTCTTTTTAAAATTTAATTTGATTTGTTAAATTTTACATGTTAAATTTTATTTTAAATATATATAATATCATGTTTATTAATCAATAATATTTTATATACTTATAATTATATTATACTTAATAAATATATTTTTAAAAACTTAATTAATAATTATTTTTAGGTCAGGCATAGCTCAAGCTTTAGAATATCAAGCTCAGGCCTCTCCCGATTTTTTTATCAAGCCTAAAAATTTTGTTCAAGTCTAGTAAATGCATCTGATATTTTTATCCAAACTCAATCAAATATTAGCCAAACCTTTGGGTTTTGATGGGTTATCCGACCTTAGGTCTAATGATAAGTTAGATGAGACAATATAATTGCACAAAACGGAGAAAGGCATACAATTACCTTGATTGAAAGCCAATCTTGGACCATGACAGGATCATTAACTGGTTCCGAAGCTGTCCTAAAGTAAGCCTCCGGTGATCTTGGTTCCACTTTGAACATCTTGCAAAAGGGCAGCCATTTCTTTGAGAAATTGGCAGCCTCTAACATGGCATAGAACGTTAAATCTGATCCTCCGTCGTCCGATAAATAGATGCTTAACTTCTCAGGTGGATAATCATAGGCCATCACTGATAAAACCGTGCTCACCACCATGCTTGGCGGCTCTAATAATGGATCCGCCGTGCATATAAATATGTCTACGCCCGGTAACGCTTTCTCGAACCTATTATCAATCAATATATAAACAACATATATGATAATATCACAGTAAGAGACATGTACGTAAGAGATGCATGATAGTGATACCTTCGGGAGAGCCTGTCCTTGTAAGGAAAACGGTAAACACAGTTCCATCTGCTAGCTGCGGTGAGAAACCAGTAAAAACTGAACCATAGCTCAGACAGAAACAACCCAATCCAAGCCCATCTATCAACTTTTCCTCCCTCTGCTGGGAAAAACCTTATTCTGTAAATGAAAATGAAACAGATAACCACCAAGATTGAAGCTGCAAACAACCTGAACGGGATCCTTCCTCTAGCTGTCCTTGTTTCGAAGAGTGGAACATAAACATTTTTTGCCATTTCTCCCCTCTGTGAACCAGTACTGTGGGTGGCGATAAGATTATCAATGAGAAGACAGCATAGAAATGGAAAAAAACCCAACCTGAACGGGAGATTCACAGCCTCCTTGTCTTTTTCTGATAATCGGAAAAAAATAATAACTTTGGTGAAATTCCCAGAAGTTGCATTTCTGATCATCACTAGATAAAATGGTAGTAAAATGCTAATTAAAGAATGGGCGTTTTCTCGGTTTATGTTTGCAACATCCCTCCAAAGGTTCACTGGCGGTGGCTTCTACGGATCTTCCAAAACCATGGCAAGGTTGTAGATGTCTTCATTCCCAGAAAGAGAAATGCTGGAGGAAGGAAATTTGGCTTTGTTCGCTTCTCATCTCTTTTGGAAGCCAAAAGAGCAGTTGAAAGGTTAAATGGTGCTTGGCTTCTGGATCACAGAATAGAAGTTAATCTAGCAAAATTTAATGCTCGATCTTCATATTGGAAGAAGGTGAATCCGACTGCAAATCAAAAAGCTGCTACAAGAAGTAATTTCAAGGACAATGAGAATGATTTGATCTCTCAGCAAAAAGTTAATGTGATTCCTATGAGCAAGTTGGGTGAGGTTGGTGAATCAAGCTACTCTAGATTGTCATATAGAGAGGCTCTGATGATGGAAGGTCGGAAATCTTCTCCAGACAAATGCTCTTCTGAAGATCAAGACCTGGAGAGGAGAAGTCAGTTTCAGGAAAGAATGGCTTCATGCAAAGCAGAGGTAGATGTGGAGGCATTGCATAAGCTCGAAAAATGTGCTGTTGGAACAGCAAGATGCTACTACGAAACCATCACTCTTCAGGAAAATTTTAGAACTCAAGGTGTTTTTGATGTTCATGTTAAAAAGATTTCAGGTAAGCAATTTTTAATAGAATTTGATAAAGAAGGCACAATGGATACAATGCAACGTGATGGATGGAAATGGCTTAAGGAATGGTTCACCGATGTTGAACCTTGGACTTCAAATTATGACTTCAAACATAGAGCAACATGGATTACTTGCTTTGGGGTTCCTCTGCACGCTTGGTGCTTCAATACATTTAAAAACATTGCAGAGGTGTTTGGCGAATTCGTCTTAATGGATGGAAAAACACTCAATTTTAAAGATTTTAGCATGGGTGCGATGTTTGTTATGACAAATCGCCTGGAGAAGATTAATGAGGTAATTTTTGTTGATTGTGGAAATAAACTTTTTCCAGTCATGGTCACTGAAGTCGGTTCAGATTTCCTGTCCTTATTCAACTGTAGATGTGGAGCTAACAAGAAGGATTCTGTTGTAAACAAAATTCATTCATGGCCAGTCTCCAGTTTAGATGATTGCCAGAATTTTCAAGAAGATGATGCCAACCAAGAGTCGGAGCTTCCTCCAAACAGTGGTAATTACGCCTTAATGGGGAAGGAAACTGTGTCAGATACCTTTCAAGCATGCAAAGACGTTGAAAATAGTGCTTCAACTGGCTTCGAGGCAGACTTGAATATGAGAGAGAGTTTCTTGAGTGTTTCCAATAAAGAAAAGGAGAATGAAACCATCCCTGACAATTCTCTTAACTCCCTGTCTCCTAATCATTTTAAGGAAATGGACAACTTTGATAAGGATGATCATCTTAATCCAGTAGCTATCTCTGAAGGTGGGACCGATCATTCCTGTGACAGTTCCAACAGTGAAACAGGTGAAGAACCAAAGTTGAAGGATTTTAGAGCTTCTTCAATTCGCCCCAGGAAAACTCGAACCATTGAAGAAATTGAAGAAGCTATTCTAACCAAAATGGAACAGAAGAAGAATAAGAAAAAGGCGAATAAGTCTTCCAAAAGAAAGCAAGCCATATCTCATCATTAACCTAATAGTTTTGCAAACGAGTCGTTATCAGATGGGGACTTCAAAAACAGATATAGAGTCATCACTAGAGAAGCAAAGAATATTTGGGAAATAGGGAAGCTTATAGGTCTGTCTGCAAACTGTGAGGATGAATTAGTTATTGAGAAATTAAAAGAACTGAATAACAGATCTTAAGATGAGAATTCTAAGTTGGAACATAAGGAGGATGAACAACTCTGTAAAAGGGAGAATTTTATGAAGGATGATTTGCTCAATTGGTATTAATATGGTTCTTTTACAGAAAACTAAACTTCAGGTGATTTCTATTTTCAAGTTATGAATGGGTGGGGCAATGGTGATTTCGACTGGATCTTCTCTCCATCAGAAGGTCGTGTTGCTGGTTTATTGGTGATTTGGGACAAAAGCTGCTTTGTGATGGCAAAAGTTTTAAATCTAAATGAATCGTGGTGATCAAAGGCAAATGAAAGAATTTAATTTCGATTTTACCGTCTGTTTGCTCCTTGCGATTTGAAGGACCAAGTGGAGGTTTAGGAAGCAATTTCTTTTATCAATGTAAATTGGGGTGGCGCATGGAAGGTGGCCTTTGAGCTCTTTGTTATTTATGGTAATTATGAATCTCATAAGGCTTAATCTCATCATGGAATCAGATTCCATTGTTGCTCTTAATTGGGGCAGAAATAAGGAAAAGAGGCCTTGGAAACTTTGGAATATTTTCATGGAGATTAACCAGCTATTTGATAGGAGTAACATAAAATGGCAAAAAATCCTTAGGGAAGCTAACAGATTGGCTGATTCTTCGGACAAAGATGGAGTTGATAGGATTTGTTGAATTAAAGCATGGTGTTGATCAATTGGATTTATCTTCTCTTGCAGTTGATTTTCATGTTTTGCCTTCTGGGTTTGTTTTGCTTCATTCTTTGATTATCAGATAGGATTTTGTTGATGCCTGGTGGGAAGCTTCATCCAAATGCGTCTGCATGTATGATTTTTAAGGAGTGCTTGAGAAGTGTCTACCGTGCCATTATGTTTCAGCTTTGCTACACATCAGCAATTATAGCATCTCACTCATCAGTTCCAGAAGCAGCGGCCTTAACTTTTTACCATCAATGCTTTTCTCTGGTGTTTTCACTTGCTTCTTACCTGGTGTTCTGTTTGCTTTGAAGTTGCTCATAGTCTTCCTCAATTTTATTGTCTCTTTCAAAAAAAAAAATTCATCAGTCATGAATATCAATGTCTCAAGAACTTGGCTAATCGAACAGAGCGTGTTGGCTCAAAGCTTGGTTGTAGGGTGAAAATATGATTTTACTGCAAGAAACAAAGTTAGTGGATCTTAAGACAGAGCAAATTCCAAAATGGTGGGGAAATTGTGATGTTGATTGGATTTTTCTCCTTCTTAGAGAAGTCTAAGTGGTTTGCTGGCGGGAGTTGGATCGGTCAGATTGGCTTAAACGTTATGGTGATAAATCTTGTCTTTTGTCTTTATCAGTTGGTGTCTATTGTAAAAGGTTCTGTCTATTTTGTTTTTGCAGTGATTTTGTGTTCTCTTACACAAAGTGTTTTTTCGATGTAATCCTAAGATTGCTTTAATGAAAACCTTGACTTTTCAAAAAAAAATAGAATATTATTTAAATTTGAATTCAGAAATGACAGGATGTCACAAATTTTTCGTCGGTGGATAATGCATTCACTCATACCTTTTTTATTAAATGCTTACATTTTCTCTTAATGTCACATAGAACATTTTTTTTTGATTGGAAACGATGAACACATAGAACATTTAAAACAAATTATTTTTTCATCTTTTCATTTTTTTAATTAGTTACTCATTAATTGTCATGTTTTAAATAAATATTTTTAAATTTAATTTTTAATAATTTAAATATCTCTTTAACAATTTTTTCACTTTATCTCTTAATTTTGTCATTTTTTCAATTCTAATTTCATATTTAATATTTTTTTCATCTCAAATTTCACTAAAGTGTCTCAAACTTATTAAAAGGTTTAAAAAATTCATAATACCAAGAGACAAGATCTAATTTTTCAAAAAAAAAAAAAAGAAAAAGAAAAGTAGAGGCCGACAAAGATGATAACTTTTTTTGTTGGTACACATAAGCAATTGCCTTTGGATTTAGACTGATTATTAACATCCGATTTCCAGCTATTATCTTTAAAAATTTGTCATATACATATACAAGAATATATGGTGCTCATAAATTATCAAGGCCATAATAATTTAATGAATTTTCTAGTCAGAATCATGTGCTACAATAATATTCGCTTTCTAATGAGCGGTAAACGTCATGGAAAATTACTACGACTATTATAATACATGGAGTTTCTTTTTTACATTTTCTAAAAGTAATTTTCCTATGAGGTTTTAAATTTCAAACCTCCTCTTTAAGAAAAAATATCTTCAAAGTTAAATATATCAATTTAATTTCATATTGATCAATATTTAAAATTTTCGAACAATATTTGAAATAATATAAATTATACTGTACCTTTTAAAATTCTACAACATTTTTTTGATAGTAAAATTCTACAACATAAATATACAATATACTATATAATGAGTGATATTTAATATTTTGTAACATCTAAATCAAGTGAGTATATGTTAAAGTTTATTTATATCCTATTATAACTAAGTGATTAATCAATTACAAAATAGTAACTTCCAAGTATAAATAGTATTAATGTTTATAAATGTTGTTGTATGATCATTCAGTCGTTATAAGATAATGGACCTAGCTATCACTTGAAATTTCATGACACCACACTTTGGATGTCAAAAGTAACATATACATAATTAGATGATAAAAAAAAAAGCTTAAGTTATCAAAAGGTAATTTTACTTTAAATTTATCATTAAATATACATTGCTTTCAATTGAACTAATGATAATTAAAAAAATTTCAATAAAAAATAATAATAATTAAAATTTCATCAACTTGAAAGCTTGATTATATCTTTTACTTTTAAAAGTGAGTGTTTATTCTTTTTATTTCTTAAAAGAATACTTATATAATCATATATTTGACAGAAATTGATATGTCGAAATTTGCAAATTTTTTTCTGCATGAAATCTTGTCTAAAAATTAATAATTATTTTATAACGTTATTGTTAACTTTAATATAATTCCAGTTGATCAATTAATAATTAAGGTGCATAATCCTCCGAACCAAATGAATCTTCTACGTAACATAACTTTCATTTTTTGCATTGTCCATGAATGATTGAAGTTTATGAATTTCTTGGAACGAAGATTGACCAAGAGAGGAAATGCGGTATTTAAATGTTCAAAATTTGCTTTAATTATGATATAATCTTTATTTTTTACGAAAGAAAAATTTAAAAAAAGGGTATTATAATGTTTTGACTAGATCTAGCAAATCTAAACACGACACGGGTGACACGACACGAAAACGATACGAAAAAATCGTGTACGTGTTTGAAAAATTCGTGTTTCGTGTTTATTCATGTCGACACGAATTTAGACACTGCAGTTTTCGTGTTTAGTCGTGTTTGACACGGCTAAACACGTATAAGACATGGAAACACGTTTAAGAAATTTGTATTACACAAATACACGATTAACACGTACACGATACGAAAACACGTTTAAAGAAAATCGTGTTACACGAATACACGTATAAGACACGGTAATTGTATATGTTTTTAGTGGGAATTGAACCTTGGCCAAAAGTAAAATACATAAGTGTTTTACCAAATGAACAATTATAATATATTAGTATAATGTGTTATGAAAATTAATTTATTAAAACAAACTAATGCTTTAATAAATATTGCAATAAAATAAACTAATAAATTTAATTATGAAATTAAATTAATTAATTATGGTTAAGATAATAAAATTTTATAAATTTTGAAAATAAAATATTAAGAACTTAAGTTAAGAACTTAAATACAATACGATAATGTATAAATATATATAATATTTTTTATTATAATGTATAAAATATAAATATTGTATTATACTAATAAAAGATTGTATATTTAATTAATTATTTTATGTCACGGACACTAACTGTGTCACATAATATCGACATCATTGAAAGGTTTTAGTTCTTTTCAAGTTACTGAATCATTTTGAGTTATGTTAACTTCTTGAATTGTTATTTCTTGCATGATTAATGACTTAATGTTTGAATGTTTTGTTAAATTATTTATGCTTGTTGACTTAATGTTAACTATTTATGTTTTATTTGTATGTTTTTGTAATTTTCAATATATAGTATATTATGGATTGTATGGATTGAAAATATTATTATTTTGTTATATTTGTTATTAATATTTGAATGTTAATTAATATAGATGTAAAAAATGTAAAAATATTTTTTTTATCATTTTTATTATATTTTATTTTTAATCGTGTCATTCGTGTCGTGTCAATTTCGTGTTATTTTATCTAAATCGTATCGTGTCATGTTAATCGTATCGTGTTAATCGTGTCGTGTCGTGTGACACGATTAATTATCACGTGTCAATTTTGTCGTGTCACGTGTTACACATATAAAAAAAGTATCGTGTTTCATGTTTATTATTCAGACACGTTTTATAATTCGTGTCATGTTCGTGTTTTGATAATTCGTGTCGTGTCGTATCATGACACGAAGACACGAATTACCAGATCTAGTTTTGACCTTTAAAATTTAAAATTTTTATAAATTTAAAACTCAAAATTCAGCACTGCAATTTTTTCTTTTCCAAAAATCAAAGGATTCTGTCGTATTAAAGCCAAAAAAAAAACAGCAAGTAGCCAACAACCAACCATGCTTTCTGTCTAGATCAGGTCCATCGTCTTACAGCTCAACAGTTAGATGATTGACACCAACCAAAATGCAACACGTTTCCCATGTCAAAACATATGACCTATTGCATCAATGTGGTTTAAAAGGATTTAAACATTATATATATATATATATATATATATATATATATATAAAAGGAAAGATCTAGTTACACATGTGTAAAATAAATTTAGTTTTATACACGTTCATATCTTTTTATATAATTTATAATTTTTTAATCCGATCGTTGAATTTTATGTTCTATTCACATAGATTATACATGCCAAATTTCAAATTAATCGAATACGTCTAACTATTTATTTCATAAAATAAAATTTCAACCGTTGATATATATTGAAAAAAATACTATTCTCGATTAAAATGATAAAAATAGCAGATTGATTCAAAAATTTACATACATAATAAATATGAGTAGGTTGTTAAATCCAACAGTTGGTTTGTAAAAATATTAATCTTATATGAAAATATAAAACTGTGTAAAACAAATTTATTTTACACATGTATAAGTGGATCCCTACTTCATATATATATTTATGATCGGAAAGTGTTTTTGTGGATATCTCTGAATTCTTCTCTATATTTATTAATCTTGAACTTGAAGTTTTCTCTCTTTTTTTTTGTAAATCACAAATATCTTAATTTATTTTAATCATTTGAAATTAATTTTACTCGAACTTTCGTCACAATTAATGTTCCTTACTTCTCTTCGTAGATGGAAGTTTTCTCTACCTTATTATTAGCCCAATGTATTTATGGCTTAACAACCTCGAAGATTGACCATTATTGCAAGTGTTGCTAAAATATGGAACCCCAGCGAAACTGAATCAGCACCAAACTCCATCAGCTCTCATAATATCTTTGTGAGACATCGTTGTCGGCTACCTTTGCCATCATGGCAAAAGATGATTTGGAACATTGCACCAAAAAAAATTAAATGCTTTGGAAATAAATATGTATACCTAGATCGAATTATTTATTCAATTTGTAAATGTACTGAACTCGAATCGGATCGAGACATTACACCCGAAAAATCTTTGAAAATAAATATGTACGTTGGTCGAATTACTCATTCAATTTGCAATTGTAATCAATTCTGTTAGCCTGGCCAAAGACATTAAATTACTAATAAAAAATATTTAATTAATAATTTTTTAATATTTTATTACATTTTTTAATACGAAAGCTTTTAAAAAATTCATGAACTTATCCAACTCAATCCATAAACTGTTGAATTATCTCATTAATGTGGACTAATTAAGTATAATTAATATCATATAAGTTAATTTAGTAGTATATTTTGTATAAAGTGTGATTCATAATTAATTATATTAAATATATAATATATGTGTATAAACCTATAATAGGATGGGTTTATACATGAATCCGATGGAGGGAGGTCCCTACTCTCAACCTCTATATATATGAGGTTGGCCCATTAAGTTTCATAACTTTCGTTGAAGAGGGATGAGAGTAGTTTCTCCCTCTCTCTCTACTTCTCTCTCTCACTCTTTCATTTATCTCCGTTTCAAGTCCGAACACAGTCAATGGAACGCTATCGGAGAGGGCTTCAATAATGCGGTAATATGAGATAGCGGGATTGAACTCTCGCCCGCATCCAGATTAGTTTTACTGCGATTCGATTTCGTGTTAGTGACTTGGTGAGGTTTTAATAAATTCTAACAATTGGCATCAGAGCCGGACTCAACCAAAGTCACTAACCATTACCGTTTTGAGCAAAAGAAGCCATGAAAGCTTAGGTTTTAAGCTTTTGGATTTTTGGGTTTTCTGAAACCCATTCCGTTTTACCATTTTCTGAGCATAATTTGACTAAACTCATGTTGTATGATGTTTAAGGGTGAAAAACCCCCTAATTCGGAGAAAAATGGCGTGAAATAAGCCCATTTCGACTGGATCGAGTCGCACGACCCGTTTTTCTGAAAAACGGGTCTGTTTCGCGGAGAAGAAAGGTGGGCGCGTGCAATAGCCTGACAAGGCGTGCTGTGCGCGCCTTGTTTCTCTAATGCGGGCGCGTGTAACGCACGCGCCCGCTTATGTAAAAAAAAAAAAATTGTTATTTATTATTTGGCCCTTCTAGCCATTTTTTGTACATGAGCCACCGATTTTTCGGGGCCCAATTTAGGTGATTTTTTTTTTGGTCATATTTTTTTTGGGCCAACAGTTTGGGTTCTTTCTTGTGTTTTATGGGCCAATGTTTGGGCTGTTTTTTTTAAGTGGGTTAATTTGTTTTGTTTATTATTTTGGGCCATCATCTTTTGAAATTTTATGAGCTATCTTGTTTTATTTAATTAAATCTTGAAATTTTAATTTAATTTATATAGGCCAAATTAATTTTGTTATATTATGGGCATTATTCATTTATTTTTTTTATTAATTGGCCATTTAGTAATAATTAATTTTGGGCAATTAAAATTAATTTATTTTTTAGAGCCATTTTGCCTAATTAATTTAGGGGTCATTTTAATTAATTAATTAATTTCATTTGGCTATTTAAATTTGGATTAATTTGTGGCTATTTTGCATAATTAATTAAAGGGCCATTTTAGATTATGGTTTCAAGGGCCATTTTGATTAATTAATTATGAGCCATTTAGTTAATTAATCCTTAATCCATTTTTTTTGTTATAACCAAATTTGTTTAATAGCCATAATTAATTGTTAAGCCCAAAATTAATGTGATATAAGTGAATTTTTGGAGGAATTAATTTTGGTATGATTTCTAGAAATTCAATTACTCATTTAATTCATAATTCATTTAAATTTTGAAATATATACTAATGCCTATAAATTACTAATATTTGGCCTAATTAAATAAGTTTAAATACATTATTTGGGTATTTTGTTGAGCCATTTTGGATTATGGTTTACCCATTAGTTAATAATTTATTTAAACAAATAAACTCTCTAAAATTGATATTGCCTTATTATTTGAATATTCACATTCATGTTGAATTAATTTAATTAATTAATGTTGGACTTGAAATTACTACATATGCTTCAGGAATTGCATATTTTGGATGTAGTTAATTTTGGTTAATAAATTTTGTGAATATTCTTAAAATTATAAATCATTAATTGGATTGGCTAGTACTTGCCTGTCGCAGGAATAGTCATGAAGATTTTTTGACGATTTATTCTGATAATTTTAAAGATATAATAATAATAAGGCAATGCATAGTGATAGTTGCACTTGCATAATTTAATTTACTAAGATCTCTAGAAGTGGCTAGTCTCTCCCTATCGGATTGTTAGTTGCTTTTAGAGATGCTTGGGATTGAGAGGATTCTAGTTGGGATATGACACGATCTTCCTACCCTGTCGATGGGCGATCATTCAGGTTGTATTCAACTAGTTTTGTTTTATCCTTGATAGTGTATTGTGGAATTTATTGAGTTATTCCATTAGCCTCCATATTGTGCAACTATCACATATCGAATTTCTAGCAGGATCAAATTAGATAGATAGTATGAATTATTCTCTACAGTTAGGGACACATTAAACTAGGAAATAGTCCCGAGAGTCAATCTATCTTCTATACCTAAAATGTGAGCTCTTTGAAGACAAAATTTTTGAAATTTCAGGAACACTCAAGTGAGAATTCTCTGACTATATAGGGTATACCATGAAAGAGTACATCAGAGGAAGTGTTCCGATTAGGAATAACCAAGAAGTATTTATGGATACCATTAGAAAATAGTCCGCATAAGATGGATAAAGGTTGCTATAGGATTTTGCTTCCATATATGGCAGATTCAGTACTACTTCCTTCTGGGATGGAGAATTTGAGATCTTCCAGTTTTACATATCTCATTTAATGCAGAAGGAAGTATGGCATTTTAATATCAAAATTGATATTGTCATTCAAGAGTGGGAGATCTTTCAGGTTAGCAGATCTCATTCAGTCATAATGATGATACATGCCAATATTACTGCCGAAAGGAAATATTATTAAGAGGTCTCAATAAAAGGTCATTTTAGAGGAAGAAATTTGTCAAGCCTATTTCCCATTCTAGTTTCACCAACATCTCTAAATATCAATGTGTGCCACTTCTGTAATAATCCTGGGCACAAGAGGTAGATTACAAGAGTCCTCTAGATTGAGATGTGCAAAAGGCATTTTGTTAGCTTTTATTTTGAATTCAATCTAGAAGATATGCCCTCTAACTATTGGTGTTTGAATACCGGTGCTATTATTGATAAAGTCATAAGCAACCGGAGATAGAATAAGGGAAAATTGTTGTGAATTGGGGTTATAGAGTTAGAATCCATATTGAAAACATAGTCAGATTGTTGTTACATTTTAAAGACGGTTTTGGAACTACTGTCAGTTTATACTTTTCATTCTGATAACAGAAAAATATTTTGCTCAGTAACAACATATGCATTGATTCTGGCATTTTGCGTAATGGATTATATACAGTAGACTTATACCCCAATATTGAACAAATTTTCTTCAATAGTGAATGATGTGACTGTAGATTTTGATTATGATAGGATAGATAAGAAATCTATTAAGTTGTGGCATGGGTTAGGGATATTTCAAGGCACATGAAGAGATTGTATTAAGGCAAATCTTACTACTAATATTAAAGAAATGATTAGCAGATATTGAAATGATCAGGAGCTGATATATACTGAAAATTATAGATCATTTCCACATCCTGTATTTAGTGGATATAAGTGTTTCATCACTTTACTAACGACCATTTCGATGTAGGTCATATGGAGTAAAAGATTTGATCTTGTAGAGGCCTTAAGCATTCTGATTAATTCCGATGCGCTGCTTGAGGCAATAATCAGACAGTAGTGATGAATATTATGTTCGGTATAATGAAGCTAGGCGAAATCATATACCGATTTTCGGTTAAGTGCACTATAGGATTATATATTGACGCCTAGTATGCATGCTTGGAATATCGACAAGGATGAGATTACAGTAATAATCATTCGTACATTTTGATGTGGTACGACTTTTGTTGAATCACTTTAAATATCCGAAATTTAGATGGAGTGAAATTATAGAAACTGCAATTCACATGCAAGGTTGATCTCCAAGCAAGACCAGTTCCTAAATGCATCCCAAGTTGTAGTCAGACATTAAGCCGATTTTATGCCGCTTTTTGTGTTTAGTGTTATAAGGTAAGGCAAAAGAGCTATAACCCATAGTGAAGAAAACTTGACGAGAAAACTATCAGCGGCAATTCTGTTGGCTATTATATCGACTAGAAAGATTCTAGATTTCATTTCTCGTTATGTGACAGTAGAATAATTGAGTCTGACAATGCAATCTATTTAGTAGATGACTTAAAGAGTGGGAGTTGTGAACTCCACAAAGTCATTATTAAGATACATTTTGTTGTGTCATTCCCATATATGCGTTATCTTTTGATGATGAAAAGCCACAACCAAAGGAAATAATTGATCTCAATACCATATTTTGAACCTGCATCTGACTTTACAGAGGAACATGAATGTAAGATTCATGTGTCTTCTAATTCTGATGTTTGTCAGGAGACTATACTGATTCGAACTCTTAGAGTTGAATATTAGTCACGCAGGATGAGTAAGCATCTATGTTGCATAAAGATGCATGGGATCTATTTCTGTTGTCACATCATGTAGACCAAGTGAAACCCTAAAGATCAGGCTAAAAAAAAATTTTAAAGTCAAATTTTACCAAGGCTTTAAATAAAGCAACCTAAAAGATTATAGTTCCTAAGGTGGAACATACAGTTTGCGAACTCAAGGAGTTCATTTATGAACATTAAAAGGCATCCAGATTGTAATATACATAAAGTTTGATGAGATTGTCACTTTAAGGAGAACACATTTGATAATTGGATCCATTGTGAGGTCAGTGGGAGTTATGTGCTTATTGTGCTCTAAGTGATGATATCAAATAGCAGTCTATAGCACTGACCTATTGTATGAGACACTTCATGTCGTCATGTCACTTCAGGATGAAGAATCTAGGTGAGGCTTTATTTCGTTTTAAGGATTGAGATTCTTCGTGACATATCAATAGGGATACATTATTGGTCTCATGGAACCTATATTGAGTGTTGAGTAGGTTTATTGTGTGTTGTTCTCCTAATGAGACGTCATTTAGTAAAAGGTGACATATTGTGAAAATCTTAAAGTCCTCAAGAAAAAAGTGAAAGAGCTCATATCGAGTGTAGTGTATGCCTTATTATGGGTAATTACTGTATGCTCAAGTTTATACACATTTGGATATTGTGTATACTATAGATGTATTTCGGAGATACTTGAGCGATCCTGTAATAGAGAACTGAAAGCTATAAAGAGAGTATTTGGATATTGATAAATCTGACATTTTGAGTTTGGTCAGATATTCTGATGTTAATTTTGCGAGCTCTCCATATATTGAAAATTATTTTGGTTATATATTTGTGGATATAAAGGAGTTGTATTGTGGAAAGTGTAAAGCAAACACTTACAGCATCCTTGATTGTGGAGGCTAAATATGTAGCATGTTGTAAAGCTACATAATGGGCCATTTAGGCTGTAGAATTTCGTCTCAAGGCTGGTTTTGTGTGGTTGCCATTTGGAAGTCTTGGAGATGTACTGTGGTAATGCTGTAGCAAGTATTTTCTCTCTCAAAATTTTAGGAGTTCCTCACACTCTAAAAATGTTTAAATATCATCATTCGGTTTTGTCAGAGAGAAAATAATGAAATCCATTACTTGATTGATTGTAGAGCACATGGTTTAAAGAGCTCATTCTGGCTAACTGAAAGTTTGGCTGCTAAAGTGCTTTGACGACATAGCACTTGCATGAGGCATATAGAGCCATTGGCTATATTAAGTTAGTGGGAGCTTTGTAATAAAATAAACTGCAGTTGTGTGGATGGATTTCTACTTGTCATATATGCATATTTTGTTTGCGCACATTTTGGTAAATATGTCATTCTGTTGGATGAGACATTCGATATTAGTCTCATATGCTTCTGTTGAAGCAATCATCATTCGGTTTAGATGCATGGACCTAATGAAAATGGATATTGATTTTGATTTTCATATCATTTCCATTTCACACTTCATACTACTATTTTGTTGAAGTCTTTATAAGTTTATGTATTTGTACCCTGTCGGTATGATATATTTTGAGGCTTGCAAAGGCTTATTGTTGTTAAAGTATGTATGAGTCTACACATTTGTACCCTTTCGGTACGATATATTTAGAGGGCTTACGAATACATACTGAGATTATATGATATATTTTGTTAATTAACTTAATTGTCCAAGTGGGAGAATGTTGAATTATCTCATTAATGTGGACTAATTAAGTATAATTAATATCATATAAGTTAATTTAGTAGTATATTTTGTATAAAGTGTGACTCATAATTAATTATATTAAATATATAATATATGTGTATAAACCTATAATGGGATGGGTTTATACATGAATCTCATGGAGGGAGGTCCCTACTCTCAACCTCTATATATATGAGGCTAGCCCATTAAGTTTCATAACTTTCGTTGAAGAGGGATGAGAGTAATTTCTCCCTCTCTCTCTACTTCTCTCTCTCACTCTTTCATTTATCTCCGTTTCAGGTCCGAACACAGTCAATGGAACGCTATCGGAGAGGGCTTCAATAATGCGGTAATATGAGATAGCGGGATTGAACTCTCGCCCGCATCCAGGTTAGTTTTACTGCGATTCGATTTCGTGTTAGTGACTTGGTGAGGTTTTAATAAATTCTAACATAAACAACTCACCAAAAATTTGTATTAGAATGTTATGTTCCTCAATAGTTAATATATGAATTCCAAAATTAAATTCAATCTTTATTAGAGATTAAGAGGCAGAAAAAAAAAGTTTGGAAAAAAAAAGTAAAAAAAATATTATGGTTAAATTTTCAACTCGCAACCGTACTTCTAATTCCATTTTTTTTTCAAATATTTGGTTTAGAGTCTAAGATTTAGGATTAGAATTTTTTTCCCTGTACTATTTGTTCTATGAGGATGGTGGCCAATGACCTTTGTTATTCACATCATGGACATTAACCTTGACAAAATTCTATCATCAAAGTAGCTTGATCGGCTCATTTATAAAACCATGATGCCTAAATTAAAATTTCGAAGAAATACAACCAATCGCTTCTACATACCTTGACCAACTACGTACTAATAACATATGCAAGGATACTATGATATCCATGGATGAAGGAATACGTCATCCATAAAACCAACATGGCCTCCATCTGATCCGACAGTTCAACTAAAAGGATTCTTACAACTATGATATTCAGCATTGGTTCTCACATCAAGACTCAGGATTAGTGAAGGAATATCAGAAGAAGCAATGATGGTAAAGTTCTGAACTGTTTTGGAATCGAGCATTTTTCGATTAAGTATCCAGAATACTTCTACCCTCTCAACCATGTGTTTCGATAGGATGAATTTTCACGCAAAGAAGCATCACGGGGCTTGTTTTCCATGACATAGATGTGGGGAATCTTTAAGTGCTGTTTAATTGAATCTCTTAGGGCCATAACAGCCTGGTATAAACAGAAAGCAGTCTAAAAATTCTGAAGAGAAGGACAAGGTAGAGAGACGTGATCGGAAATCAGTGCAACTATTTATTGCTAACCTGGTGATCTGATCCATTACGATTCCATACACTCAAACTATCCTCATTGAAGCGAATGCTCAGTACGGCACCACAAATATTATCGCCATAATCAAGTTGATCACCCACCAAGGCTAGAACCCGCAAGCACATGCAAAAGTAAATGACTAATATTAAATGCCCATCATCTGGTGCCCAACACAAGGCGCCATTTCAGATGACCAATCACAGACTAATAAGAACATTTCACACAGCCAACAAAGGGAAAAGTAAATCTACAAAGGGTCCGGAATTTCACTATACAAAGCATTTCATAGAGAATCATATAAGCAAATAAGAAATCTGAGCTCTATTTATTTGTTTATATTATAGCTTAAACTTGGGATGCCTCTTTGAAAGAGCAGTGTGGTTAACATTTAGGCTACGCCTTAGCCACAAGAAAGCCTAAAAGTTAATTAGTAAAAAAAAAAAAAAGTAAACATGTGCTTCCCCGGGGGGGAGGGGGGGGGGGGGGGGGGGGGGGGTTGGGAATTTGAACCACATTTCAGGAACCTTTTCACATGACAATAAATTACTAGTTGTCAGATCAACTTCTTCCCCCTCTAAGCAAACAAAAATGTACAATGCATCATATACATTGGAAATTGGTATTTTCAGGCATTAAATAGCTTGGAGATAAAATTTTCCTTTGATGGTAGGCCCCAAGTTACAGCAGCAGAGGTACATGTACCTGGCTATGCACAGAAATAACAACCTCTCTACGTCTGAACATAATTAAAGTGTAGCTCCATCCTTTTCGAAACCTCCTATCATTGGTAGATTTCAACATAGAAGATTGTTTGAAGCATGGGGATCGAAACACCTGATTTTTTCATACCACAACTATTCAAAAGAGAAGAAGGAATAGTATCTTGTCTTGAAATTGAAAAACAATGAGGGTGAATGGCTGGAAAAGCAGAAGGATATTGTCGACTTTATTTTGAACTATTTTTCAAAATTTTTTCAGAGCTGGACAAGTTACAAACGTGAATGAAGTTCTCAATGCTGTAGATACCGTAGTCTCTCTAGAGATGAATGAGGATCTTTGCAAGGAAGTCACTGAGGAGGAAATTAAGGAAACTGTTTTCTCTTTGGGAGCCTCAAAGGCACCTAGTCCTGATGGTTTCCCAAGATTGTTTTATCAAACGTTTTGGGATACTACTAAAAAGGAGCTGTGTGAATGTGGGAAGAGTTTTTTTCAAAGTGGCAATTTATTGAAAGAGCTTAACAGAACGAATTTGGTGCTGATTCTGAAACAAAGAGCTCCGGAAATTATCTCTCATTACCGACCTATCGGTTTGTGCAATTTTTCTTACAAGGTTATTTCCAAAATTATTGCTAACAGGATGAAACCCATGCTTTCTTCTTTTGTTTCCCCTTTCCAGGCAGCTTTCATTCCCCGAAGACAGATTCAAGATAATCTGTTGGTGGCCCACGAGGCTTTCCATGCTATCAAGCAGAGAAGGAGAGGTAAAAATGGGATTATGGCGATTAAATTGGATCTTAGCAAAGCCTACGACAGGGTTGACTGGTCTTTTCTTGAGAAGCTGTTATTGAAGATGGGGTTTATGTCATCTTGGGGTGGCAAAAATCATGCAATGTATGTCGACTGCCCAATTCTCGGTGGTTATTAATGGTGAAAGGTCTGAAGCCTTTTTACCGAAAAGGGGTTTACGGCAAGGAGACCCTCTGTCCCCTTACCTTTTCATTCTTGTGGCAAATGTTTTGTCTTGTCTGCTCCAACGTTTTATTAGGCAGGAAAAGTTTCATGGCTTTAGAATCAATCGAAGGTGTCCAATTCTAAGCCATTTGTTTTTTGCTGATGATTGCCTAATTTTTGCTAATGCAACTAAAAGCAATTGTGAGGCTCTGTTGGAGATTTTGGAGAAATTTAACAACACCACGAGGCAAAAAATTAATTTCGAGAAGTCCTCTATTTTTTTCTCTCCTCCTAACACAAACAATCAGTTGCGACATTTGATTAAAGAGAAGCTGGGGGTGTAGGATTTTCAAGAGGATTGCAGATATCTTGGGCTACCCTTAATTTGGGGAAAAGGAAAAAGGAAGGCAGCAAGGGAGGTCTTACTTAAGGCAGTGGTCTCGGCAATTCCAGTTTATACAATGCAGTGTTTTAAACTCCCAATGTCCTTTTGCAGAGAGCTTGATGTTTCCCTTAATCGTTTTTGGTGGAATGGACCTGATTTAGATGGGGAGAGGGTTCATTGGATGAGTTGGGACAAACTAACAGAACACAAACAAAAAGGGGATTTGGGCTTTAGGGAATTTGCAGCGTTCAACGATGCTCTATTGGCCAAGCAAGTTTGGAGATTATTATCCAACCCTACTGCTTTCTGGGTCAAAATTCTGAAAGGGTTATATTTTCCTTTTTCTTCTGTTTTGGAGGCTTTTAGAGGAAAGTGCTCCTCATGGGCTTGGCGTAGTTTGCACGTCGGAATCGAGAGAATCAAGAAAGGCGTCAGGTGGAATGTGGGAAATGGAAAAAATATTCTCATATGGCAAGATAAATGGGTTCCTGACTTGTCAAACTTCATAATTACATCTTCTCAACCTTCTACTGAAAGTCCATTGCTGGTGTCTCATCTTATCGATTCGACTAGTAGATCATGGAAGTTGGACTGTCTTCAAAGCATCTTCAATGAAGAAGAGATCAATGCAATTACAAAGATACCTGTGGGATCAGCTGAGGTGTCTGATTCACTAGTGTGGCATTTTACAAAAGACGGAAAATACTCAGTGAAGTCTAGCTATCGCTTAATCCAGGACAGTTATAAAAAGAGCAGGATAGCTGAATGTAGCCATAAAAACTCATCTCGGGAAGTTGATTGGAAGGCTTTATGGAATTTGCAGGTGTCACCTAAGGTCAAAGTTTTTATTTGGAGAGCTTGTCACAATGTTTTGCCCACTCTTGATAACTTGGCTAGAAGGCACTGATCTCAAATTGTGGAGTGCGGAAGATGTGAACAAGAGGTGGAATCTATTGAACATATTTTTTTTTTGCCCCTTTGCAGAAGCTATTTGGAGATGCTCTGGATTTAGCTACTGCCCAAGGAGAGAAGGTTTTTTAGATTTTAAAAGCTGATGGTTCGAAGTTATTTCTAAACTGCCCAGTTTTGGTGATTTTAGAGTTTTCGAACTTTTGGCTTATCTTTACTGGAATGTTTGGAAGGCAAGAAATCTGTTCTTGTTTGCAGGACTTGTTTCTGATCCGATTCATGTTTGGCAACAGGCTTCTCAGGAATTTCAAAAAGCTTTCGAGGCTCAGGTAACTTTTTGCGATGTTAGGATGGATGCTCAACAGCCAAAGGAACAATGGCAGAAACCTCCTACGTCATTCATTAAACTTAATTATGATGCTTCTTTTGATGTTTCTTTACCTTGGGCTGGAATTGCGGTTGTTTGCAGAGATGACCAGGGACAGCTTGTGGAAGGTTTTCATTCATCTCTCCGAGCAAGAAGCGTGGATGTTGTGGAAGCCATGGCCATTCGAGAAGCTTGCCGTCTAATCAGACAGAAAGGCTGGAACAAAGCATGGGTGGAATCAAACAATGTTAATCTAATTCGTAGATTGAAGGAGCCCGCTGCACCGAAGTGGTGGGAAACTAAAGCTATTGAAGAAGATATTTGTGCTTTGATTTTTTATTTTAAGGAAGTTAAATTCTGTCATGTAAGCCGAGAGGCAAACAGGACGGCTGACTGGATAGCCAAACAAGCTAGGAAGGGCTGTTGTCCATCTGATTGGTGGTCTAATCCACCACCTGATTTTGCTTCTATTTTGTGATTTGTATTTTCAATTGCTTTTAAGCAGTTTTATGAATGAACCAAAAAAAAAGCATAGAAGATTAGCTCACATTAAAGCAGCAGAGAGAGAGCAATAATCAACTCAACAATTTTTAGATTCCTATCTCTCATAGCTTAATCACAAGCCAGGGAGTTTTACTGTTAATGAAACTCCATATAAAGTAATCACTATACTTCCATGAAATAGTCAAAAAGGAATTAAATAAACCGTAAAAATTTTCATTTAGCTGTACAACAAGTCCAAAATGAAGTAAATGCTTCAATGAAGTGATGCTCCCATTGAGAATAGAATTTAAAAGCTCTGGTTAGAAACCATTGAAAAATACAAATCTGTTGGACTTGTTGGGCCTCAAACGACAAATACGCGGAAGCAATGTCATAATAACAATACCTACAACAATCAACAGCAATATCCCAAGCCAATAATAATAATAAATCAAGCTACCAAGCCACAAATAATACGCAGACAATAAAACGTAAATAAAACGACACCAATGTTTAACGTGGAAAACTCTCCAGTGTAGAGAGAAAAACCACGGGGCAAACCGAATAAAAATCCACTATGAGAAATAAGCAAATTACAAAGTTTCAATACCCTAGGCTTTTTGCCCAAAGCTCGAGATTCCAACAATTGGCCTAAAAACAATAAAATTTACCTCTTTGGATTCACCAAGATAATCTACCCAAAGAATACCCAATTGTTGTACAAGCTTATCTCTCCCCTTGCTCTCTCTATGGAACAAGAAAAATATCACAAAGCCTAAAGCTTACTTTTTCTCCTTTGTGTCGCCTCTCACCAAAATAGACTTCTCACTCTGTCTTAACAAATTGTTTATGCAACACTTTTTATAGAGAAAAAACAAATCCCTAACTGACTCCAAGTAGGACTCTAATAATTAATGTGGGCTAGACCCCACACATCTAACAATCTCCCCCTCCAGCCCCATTAGGAGGAGATCCATCACCACGACCTATCATTTAGAGTTCACCTTGACCAAAGTGTTCATCCCGGCCAAGTCACTACACAACTCAAGTTTATCTCTGGGAAGTGTCTTCGTTAACATATCAGCTGTATTCTTATCTGTGTGAATCTTCTTCAACTGCATCTGTTGCTCGTTTATCACTGAGCGCAACCAATGGTACCGAACATCAATGTGCTTTGTCCTGGCATGGTACATGGTGTTCTTACTCAAATCCAAAGCACTCTGGCTGTCACAAAATACAACATACTCTTTCTGACTTAACCCCAATTCAAGAAGAAATCTCTTCATCCAAAGCATTTCTTTGCCTGCTTCGGTTGCTGCAATATACTCAGCCTCTGTAGTAGACAAGGCAACACACTTTTGTAGTTTGGACTGCCAAGATACAGCTCCCCCTGCAAAAGTAAATAGGTACCCTGAAGTAGATTTCCTACCGTCAAGATCACCTTCCATGTCTACATCAGTAAACCCTTCAAGAACTGGTTCTGTAGTCCCAAAACTCAAACACATCTTAGAAGCACCTCTCAAATATCTGAAGATCCACTTCACCGCTTCCCAATGAGCCTTTCCTGGATTGGAAAGAAATCTGCTCACTACACCAACTGCATGAGCAATATCAGGTCGTGTGCAAACCATAAGATACATCAAAGAACCAACTGCAGAGGAGTAAGGAACAGTAGACATAGCATCCTTTTCTTCCTTAGTCAACGGACAATACTTCTTACTCAAGTGAAAATGATTAGCAAGAGACGTGCTAATTGACTTAGCATTCTGCATGTTGAATCTTGCTAGCACCTGTTTAACATACTTTTCCTGTGACAACCACAGCTTTCCAGCTTTCATATCACGAATGATATCCATACCCAAAATCTGCTTTGCTAAACCTAAATCCTTCATGTCAAAGGACTTAGATAATGCCTCTTTCAACCTGCAAATCATACGAGCATCTTGCCCTATAATCAGCATATCATCAACATACAATAAGAGAATAATAAAGTCACCATTTGGGAATTTTCTCACATACACACAAGGGTCTGCTACCGTTCTTTTATAGTTTTGGCTTACCATAAAAGAATCAAACTTCTTGTACCATTGCCTAGGAGCTTGCTTCAAGCCATACAAGCTCTTCTTCAATTTGCAAACCATGTGCTCCTTCCCTTTCACTTCAAAACCCTCGGGCTGATCCATATAAATCTCCTCTTGCAAATCACCATGTAAGAATGCAGTCTTCACATCAAGTTGCTCAAGCTCAAGATTCAAACTAGCTACTAATCCCAATACCACTCGAATGGAACTCATCTTCACAACAGGAGAAAAAATCTCATCAAAATCAATGCCTGGTTTTTGACCAAAGCCTTTTACCACCAATCGAGCTTTGTATCTCACTAGCTTGTCACCATCCTTTTTCAGCTTTAACACACATTTGTTCTTCAATGGTCTTCTTCCTTTCGGAAGCTCAACAAGGTCATAAGTGCTATTTTTCTGCAATGAATCCATTTCCTCTTTCATTGCCTTTAACCAATACTCCCTATCTGGAGTATCATGCACATCTTGGAAACTCTCTGGCTCCCCGTCACTTGTGACCAAAATATATTCTGAACTAGGATACCTGGTAGATGGTCGATGCTCCCTAGTTGATCTTCTGACTTGAGACTCCACACTCCTCTGTATTGGGGCTGACTCCCCCTGCTCAACACTCCTTGGTTGAGAAGGTTGTGCCCCCTGCTCAAAACCCACTGCATCTGGCTGTGCAATGTCATTATCAGCATCTATCTCATCACCAACTATGGCTGGCTCATATGTATCCCCAAGTTCTACATCTTGTGCATTTCCACCATTTGTGGCACCTCTAGGTGGAATCCCTGCAGGTGTTGAGTCATCATACTCAACCGTAACCCATGTAGTCTTTCCATTTTTCTCAAAGTCTGTGATGAACTCATTTTCATGGAAAACCACATCCCTGCTTCTAATTGTTTTTTTCTTCTCTAGATCCCATAGCCTGTAACCATATTCTTCATCACCATACCCAACAAACACACATGGAGTAGCCTTGCTATCTAGCTTTGACCTCTGCTCCTTTGGCACATGCACGAATGCTACACAGCCAAAGACCTTCAAATGTGAGTATGAAGTTTTCTTCCCTGTTCATACCCTTTCTGGAATGTCAAAGCCCAATGGCACTGATGGTGATCTATTAAGCAAATAGCAGGCTGTATTAACTACTTCACCCCAGAATACTTTAGGCAATTTTGCCATCCTCAGCATGCATCTGACTCTCTCTATAATGGTGCGATTAATCCTTTCAGCAACACCATTATGTTGTGGTGTCCTAGGTTCTGTCCTTTCGTGCCCGATCCCATGCTTTGAACAATAGGCTTCAAAGTCTTTTGATGTGTATTCACCACCATTATCTGTACGAATACACTTTAAAATCCTGTCATCCTTTCCACCATGGCATGAAATTGAAAATACTGCAACACCTGGCTTTTGTTTCTCAACATATACACCCAAGTTTTTCGTGAAGCATCATCAATAAAAGTAACAAAATATCTATTAACGCCTGATGACTCTACTTCTATGGGACCACATACATCAGAATGAATTAATTTTAAGTTTATTTTTCTTTCTTTTAGAAATCTTCCTAAAAGAAACTTTACGATGCTTACCAAATAAACAATAATCACATGAGTTAAGAGAAATACCTTTGGCTGAGGGAATGAGGGACTGCCTCGCCAAAATCTTTAACCCTTTCTCAGTCATGTGTGCCAGCCTCCTGTGCCACAAATTTGCTGAAGCATCATCCTCAACTGTATTTACCTGACTGCCTGTCAACTTCATCCAAGTCTTGTACATAGTGCAACACAATTTTCCTCTTGCCACTATCAAAGACCCTTTGAGAAGCTTCCACCGCCCATTTTTCTGCTGACTCTCATATCCTTCCTTATCAAGGACATTCACTGCAAGCAAGTTCATCCTCAGATCTGGAATGTGTTTGACATCCCTCAAAGTCAATGTACAACCAGTGCTTGTTTGTACCACTATATCACCAATCCCAGCAATCCGCAACATACTCTTGTTTCCCATCTTGGTATAACCAAAATCACCTATTCTGTAGGTTGTAAACAATTCTTTATTGGGAACACAATGATATGACGCTCCGGTGTCAACTATCCACTCTATGCCAGAATCCCCTACATGATTACACTCACCATGTGTACAAACCAAAGAAACCATTTCACTATCAGAATTCACCGTTGTAACATTTTCATCATCTGAGTTATTCTTACTTTTCTCGTCTTTCTGCTCTTGCTTCAATATCCTGCAGTTCCGCTTTATGTGACCAAGTTTGCCACAATGAAAGCACTTCACCCTATTTTTGGACTTATGTCTGTTCTTGGACTTACTACGACCTCTAGAATCCTGACCTCTGTCTTTAGTTCTACCCCTGTTCTCTGTGACAAGAGCTTCATTCCCAGAGTTTGTCTCCTTTCGCCTTGCTTATTCATTAAACATACTGTCTTTTACCATCTCCAAGGTCACCGTGCCATTAGGAGCTGAATTAAGAACAGTCACAACTAGTGTCTCCCAACTGTCTGGCAATGAGCCTAGAAGAAACAATGCTTTCATCTCATCATCCATTTGCAGTTTCATAGTGGTCATCCGATTGAACAGATCTTGAAAGTCACTCAAATGCTCAGAGATAGATCTTCCCTCCTTATACTGTAGAGTAGCAAGCTTCTTAACAAGCATAACTTTATTCAAGGCAGTCTTTCTTTCATATAGTGATGCTAATTTTTTCCAAACACGAGAAGCACTTGTCTCCTACGCAACATGATGAAAAACACTAATATCTACCCATCTTCTAATGGTTCCCAAAGTCTTCCTATCTAACTTTTTCCATTCATCATCTTTCATATCTGTTGGCTTACCAGAATCACCTAATACTGGCTCATACAGATCTTTGCAGTATAGATGATCTTCCATCATTGGCTTCCAAATTGAATAATTTGAAGCTGTCAATTTTATCATGGATCCTGTATCTCTTTCCATGATCCCAAAGCACTAACCCGAGCTCTGATACCAGTTGTTGAGCCTCAAACGACAAATACGCGGAAGCAATGTCACAATAACAATACCCACAACAATCAACAGCAATATCCCAAGCCAATAATAATAATAAATCAAGCTACCAAGCCACAAATAATACGCAGACAATAAAACGTAAATAAAACGACACCAAAGTTTAACGTAGAAAACTCTCCAGTGTAGAGAGAAAAATCACGGGGCAAACCGAATAAAAATCCACTATAAGAAATAAGCAAATTACAAAGTTTCAATACCCTAGGCTTTTTGCCCAAAGCTCAGGATTCCAACAATTGGCCTAAAAATAATAAAGTTTACCTCTTTGGATTCATCAAGATAATCTACCCAAAGAATACCCAATTGTTGTACAAGCTTATCTCTCCCCTTGCTCTCTCTATGGAACAAGAAAAATATCACAAAGCCTAAAGCTTACTTTTTCTCCTTTGTGTCGCCTCTCACCAAAATAGACTTCTTACTCTGTCTTAACAAATTGTTTATGTAACACTTTTTATAGAGAAAAAACAAATCTCTAACTGACTCCAAGTAGGACTCTAATAATTAATGTGGGCTGGACCCCACACATCTAACAGGACTTGGCAAAATATAAGAACGGGCCAAGTGGCAATTACAGATCCAAAAACCTTCATCCTACAAAGAAACACTTACACCAAGGTCAAGATTTACAATCAAACCCATTACTTCACTTTTTTATGGAATTTTTTCACATTTTGATCAGAATTCAGATTGCCTAGTCTGATATGATATCCATAAGACATCGCCATGACAGTATCAATGCCGTAGAATCGCATTTGCCACTTCTAATTGGAAGCATGCTCTTTTGCAACTAACATGATACACACGAAGAATTTTTGGGATATTTAAAGATAAAGAAATTCAAATAATCAACTAAACATTTACAAAATTACATCTCCATACTTTAAAAAAAGAAAGAGCCTTTCTTACATAAACTCTTTCACACATATCCGTTGGAATAAGTGAAAATTGATAATGAGAAACAATTTTTTAGCAAAACGAAATAAATTTCCGAGTTTAAAAGACTAATGAAAAATTATGTCATTAAAATGTAATATATCTAGTTCTCTTTATTTCTAAAAAAAAAAAAACTATAGTCCTTCATTAAACTTAACCATTTCAAAATTAAAATTTCGAAACTCTAAACAGTTCTATTAACAAGCAAAAAATATACATATATTCAAACAAAATAAATAAAAAAAAAGAAAACAGTGAAAAATAAGAATACCTTGAGAGGATGCAAACCGGCTTCGAGCTCTCGAGTGTGCCGTTCTTTAGCTTATTCGTTCATAGAAAAATGCTAGAGACAGTTATTTTTTACAATCATTTTTAACACTTTTATTCTTATTAGGAGTCTGTTTGGCCTAACTAGAGCTATTGTAGAAAGTACTGTTTGAGTAGAGCTTTTTTAAAAATGCTGTTAAGAAAACTTAAATTAGTGTTTGACAAACTCAATATAAAAGTACTATAGAATGTTGAAAACTATTTAGTAAAATTTTTGTATATTTTTTATAAATGAAAAAAATAAAATAATAAACTTTATTAAATTAAATCACAAATATTTAAGTGAAAAAAATAAAACTAAATAAAATTTTATGTTAATTAAAATTAAACAAATGAAATAAATATAAAAATGGCACAAAATAAATAAATTATTGTAAAATAATATGAATCATCTTTTATAATTTTGTAAATTATTGAAAAACAAAGTGAAAATGTAAAAATTTCACTAAATACATATTATTAATAGTAGTACTTTTTGAAAAAGCTTCAATTTATAATTTAATCAAAAAGCTCAAATCTGATTCTCGCATAAGCTAAAATTTTTAAAAATTTGAAAGCCAAACACCTGGCTTCTTCTTATAAAGTAGATAAGCTCTTTCAAAGCTAAGCCAAACATGCATTAAGTTACATCACTTTTTAATTTTATTTAAAAATGAGTTACTCGGGTAAAAAGTAAAAAACTAAAGTACATAAATATTAAAAAATATTTTTCAAATAATTTATACTTGTAAGTAATCTATGTTCACGTAAAATTAAAAAATAACGTGAATCAATAAAAATAAAAATATTAAAAGTAATTTTCTCTAACATTGCTCTTACTCGTAATATTATTTTCATAATTTCCATTTTCGAACTCCCCTTTTCTCTCTTTCGAAGAAGCACTGACGTCTGACGTTTCTTGCTCTCTTTTTTTAACTCGTTTTGCTTTTCTGGGGCCAAAGTCAAATCCGATCAGTAGAAAACAACGAAGGGAAGGTGGAAGGAAAAGAGATGAAACGGTGCGTTGCGTGTTGTTAGTTTTGTTTGCGTCATGTTTGGCAAGTCGATTGGCTAGGACCGTCTTGGGTTGTTCGGCATCTTTGATCCTGCAGGAGATGGATTGATCTATGCCATTGCCATTAAAAAATTAAATAAATTTAGGATAAATTTAAATAAATAATAATAATTGTATTGATTTATGATATAAAATTAATTTATCATAAGTTTTAAGAAAAAACTAATAAATAAATTGCCCAAAGAAAAACCAAGTAATAACTTAATGACCTAATTTATGATTTTTTATGCAAAAAATCGCAATTTAAAAAAAATATATTGAGATTTAAGATTCAAATCTATTAAAAAAATTTTGTTAAAAGAGATTGTATAAATTAACTGAATTGAATTTTGAATTCAGTTTATAGTATTTTATTCATGTCTACTTTTTGCGAAGCACAATATTTATTTTATGCTAAAGTTAAGAATTGCAAGATTTTATCAACAACCAATTTAAAGAAATAAAAGTAAATTTTTTTCTTAGGCATTTGTATATTAGTCGAATCTTGGAGTCGTTATTGTTAAAAGTGTTTTACTATTTACCACTCCTAACTCAAATAAGATAGTCTTAAACCATAAAACGAATGAAAAGATCTGAAATTACACCCAAAAAAAATGCAAGATTTTTGTATATAGCCATTAAATTCAATAAGTTAAGAGCATATTTTTTTTAATTAAAAAAAATCAAGGTAGAAGAAAGTGAAGGGTGAACTTTCAGTTTCCAATTTAGTATTATAAATAAAACTAAGTTTGAATCAAAACTTGGAACCTAACACGATGTTTGTTGTTATAACACTGATATGGTTCTAACCATACTTATGGTGGACTTCCATTTTATTGTTTAATATTAATTTATTTAACCTTACTTTAGATTGTTGCTTTTATCTTCTAGGTGAAAACCCAATGTAAGAATCTATATTGCTTCATTAATATAAACTACTCAATTTTTTTAATTAGAAACCTACTCAATTATGAAAATTGAAAATTTGCACATAATTGTATTTAATTTACAAAAAGTTCATCTCTACGAAACTAAAGTATTAATGTAATTATTATGCCAAAAAGAAGAGGGATCAAGTTATAATTTTTTTTATAATTTATTGTAAAAATAATATTTTTACAAATCTTTTTTTTAAATTCAACAATTCACTCATATTCATCTTGCATGAAAAGTTTCAAGCAGATCTGATATCCTTATAATTTTTATCAAAAATATTATTTTTTAATATAATGGTTGAAGTTTTATTACTATATTATTGAATAAATAATTAAATATCTTTTGCTAATTTAAAATTTGACATGACTTATCAATGTGAATAAAATATAAAATTTAAGAATTAAAATAAGAAAATATAAAAGAGTCTAAAAATATGAAATTTAAAAGTTAGATTAAAAAAAGATAAAATCATATAGAAATGGAATGGACGAAAAACTATATTAGTTTTCGTTGTTATAAAGATACAAAAGAGGTCTCAAAACGTTTAGGTTTAATAATTTTATAATTTTATAGTTTTTGTGAAATTATGAATTATTGTATAAATATAACAACAAAATACAAGGCCTTTTATAAATAAATAAATAAATAAAAGACCTTGAAGCCCAAACGAAAGAAAGCTAACCAACCCCTCCATGGTCCTCTCCTTTATTCTTTCTTTTTGTTTACCTAAGCTAAAGCAAGTCCTCTTTACACCCGCACAATACAAGGTACAACTATCAACCCACCACCATCAACAAGTTTTCACTGTTCAAATCTTAAATTCCAAAGCCCCAAACATTTCCTAGAAACCAGCACAATCTTTTAGACTTTTTTCTATCTTTTTTAAAACGAAAATTAACAGCCAACCAGCCAGAGAATAGATTACCCACACCAAAAGAATAGCCCACACCAGCCTCCACCTTTCCTTTCATTTCTCCCAAAATTATTATTATTTTTTTTAATTTTTAGTTTTTCTGGGTTTCAATTTTGCCTTTTTACTTCTGTTTCTTGTTGTTGTTTTGATTTTTTTTTGTTTTATAAATAAAATCCAAAATGGGTTCTTCCTTTCCTTCTTCTTCTCTTCTTCTGTTATTCTATATAACACCCCTTTATTTAATACACTGCGTTTTGGGTTCTTCTATTTGCTCTCATGAAGCTGATGTGTTCATTAAAAATCTTCACTTTCAATGCTCTCCTTCGATCTCTCCGATTCCTCCTCTCAAGGTACGTTTCTTAGCATAATATTGGTAGAATTTTTAATTTTTAAATTTTGATGATTTTTTTAAAAAAATTCTTTGTTTGATTTGTTAACTGGTTTAAGATGGGATTTAATTTAATTTTTTATTGAAAGGGCTTTAATTATTTATTTTGATTTTGGGTTCTATGTATTTGTGATTTTGCCTAATTCTGTTAAAAGAAGGGAAATTTTAGGAGATTTTGTAATTTTTAGCCTGAAAATTCAGATATTATTCAGGAATTTTCATGGCTGTAAAAATTTGAAGAATCAGAATAAAGGTTTATGGTTGACTTTTTGAATGCTTGGGGGTATTGGGTTCTTATGGTATAATTTAATCTGCAACAATTAAATAAAGAAGAGAAAATAGAAATGAAGTTGCAAAATTATTAGGCATTCATTTTATGTTAGTCTTGCTTATGGACTTTTTTTTCTTCTAGAAGATTTTGACTTGAAATACTATTATGTATTTCAAAGCAAGAGCATATAGTATTCAAGGCTATTAGGGCTATGAGGGCTATGGAAAAAGTACTAGAGACGTTGCTTAATGGTTTGTTTGGCCCAACTGGAGTTTTTATATAAAGTGCTGTTCAAATAAAATTGTTGTAATAGTGCTATTAGAAGAAGTTAGATTAGCCCTTGGCAAGTGATGTTGAATGATGAAAACTATTTAATGGAATTTTTATATTTTTAATAAATGAAAAACTAAAATAATGAACTTTGTTAAATTAAATCACAAATTTTTAAGTGAAATAAATAAATAGAATAAAATAATGCTTTTTGTTAATTATAATAAAAAAATGAAATTAATATAAAAATTGAAAAAAATAAATAAATTAATTTGAAATAAAATAATTCTCTTTATAATTTTGTGAATTATTGAACAGTAAATTGAAATTGTAAAAAAATCACTAAATACATGTTATTAAAATTAGTACTTTTTGAAGAAGCTTTGATTTATGGCTTCATAAAAAAGCTCAAATCTGTTTCTGCATAAACTAAACATTTTAAAGTTTAATTTTAAAATTTTGAGAGCCTAAAACTTGGCTTTTGCTTTTATAGTATATGAGTTCTTTTATAAGCTAAGGCTAAACATGCACTAAATATGTTCGCATAAGGGACATACTTGTAGCTCTAAGGTAGTGGTATTATGTTGATTAGATTATGGCTGGAAAAGAATCAATATGGCTTGATGACTACGAATGTAAAATTTTTATCTTTTGATGTTTTGATCTCTGGCTTTCTTCTAGGCATAAATAACCCAAGATATTGCAACTTAATACATGCCCCAGTTTTTTACGAGGAACTGTTATCTTTGGACTTTAGGGGAGGCCTACCATACTGGTAGGTGTAAGAATCATAAGAATCCTTAGGTTAGGCTACATTGTTCTCGACATGCTGGTTTTAGAAGAGATAAAAATTGATGTTCATAGCTTAAATCCTCATTTCACTTCTTTCTGATATAATATTAGGAAAGCTAGCAAACACTGTTTGTTTCCCAAGTGCTTCTTTAGAAGGGAAAAAAAAAAGCGAGCAGAATTACCCAAAATGAGTGTACAGGAGATACAGGCACTTGGTATCCTTCACCTATCAAGGATAATAATACCCATGAAAATGAGTGCCCATGTAAGCTCCATCCAGGTTTCCTAAGTTAAACCTTCTTATGTGATGCAACCGGTGTTTAGTCATTTTATTAATGAATGGAACCATCCAAAGCATTATGTTTCTTAACTTGAAATGCATGGTTGTATTGATGTGTCACGTGTGGCTTATGATGCTTTAGTTAGCTAAATTCTCTGTTTGCAAATGAATTATTGAAAAATTTCCAGTTAACTATTAGTACAAAAATTTGTATTGTTTGAAAACAAAATTTACTCTGAAAAATTCATTGATATACAAAAAATTTGTTGTATTTTCGAATGGGACTGATATTATGAGACAAAGATACAATAAAAGTTGTTGATGTGGCCAGAAATTCAAAAGTTAAACCGGGGATAGGATAGAAATCCATCTCTTTTTTTTTGGTCGAAACCCCCCGGTATCCACCTTCGGTGCCTATTCCGGAGTCGGGAGGAGCAGAGCGTGGTTAGGCTTGTCCCCCTCCCAACACTGGCACTCCATACATAAGTCAGGATTCGAATCCTGGCATTACTTAAGGGACGAGGGCCGCTTGCCACCCACGCCAACCAATTGTTGGTGAAATCCATCTCTTTTCCATACCCTCTTCCTTTTTACCTCAAGGGAAATGGTTATTTTTTTTACCCTTTTTTTGTGAGAGTTTTATAGAATTTTGTTGAACGATACCATTATCCTGACCATTGACTTGTATTTTCAAATTTTTCGTGAATAACTAGGGCTCATCAAATTTCCTGGCTGGGGCATGCCTAATCATCACATTATGGTTCCTAGATTTTCCATCTTTCCTGTAAATTAACTTGTATCAGTATGTGCCATCTGATTGCAAGATATGTTTCAAGGGTTAATGTTTTGCACGACTGGCTGTTTCTTGAAGAACATCATGATAATAGTTTATTTATGTTTCTTATTTTTGTTTGCAGATGGATGGAAACTTCCTGGACAGATCATTGACTTCCAAACAGAGAAATGGTTATGCTTCTGTGCTCTTTTATGCTTCCTGGTGCCCATTTTCACACAGTTTGCTTCCAAAATTTGACATTCTCAGTTCCATGTTTCCTCAAGTAGAGCATCTGGTGGTTGAACAGTCTTCAGCTTTGCCAAGGTGTGTAGCTACTTATCCAGTTTTCGGTATTAGTGATTGCACACGAATGATTGATTTTCTTTTCTTGTGTTATTTATGTTCTTGACTACAGAGACTGTCAATCCTTAATGAAGGCATTTTTGTGGATAAATGTTATAAGGAGAAAGAACTTTAACTGTTAGAATTGGGTTGCTTATAGTGTTTGCCATGACTTTAAACATGCAATCAATTGGTTTCTTTTATGATAGCAACCTTATGTTTAAGTCAATTTTGGTGGTTTTGGTTTGGTGCAACAAAACCAAATGTACTTGAAAGCTTCCTTAAGAAAAAATTGTGTATGTGTGTGCACATTCATATTCGATTGATTTGATTTGTCTGCTAATAATATTTGGTATAACTGTAATTTGTTGAAACAAACGCACGTCCATATCCAATACTTAGGAAGTAGGTATCCCTCTTGAAGTAGTTTTCAATTAAGCATTTTTGCTGTTGTTTTATCCTATCTATGATGGAATATGAGATGCTCGTGTCTTCTACACAAGGAAAAAACTGAATATTATAATTCTGCTGTGTGATGCTTCTTTTGTACTCCTTAATAGCGAGTCCTTAACTGATGCCAGAATCAGTTCTCCTTTTATGAAGAATCACCTTTAAGGTGACATTGCTTCTTTATTATTAGTACTATCGAGGTTTATCAATCAAATAAAATGTTCTTTTGCTTCCCTTTGGAAACTAATGACAAATTTCATAACTAATACCTTTGATATGTGTTGTATCACAGTATATTTTCAAGATACGGAATTCATAGCTTGCCATCAATTTTAATTGTGAACCAGACGTCAAGGATACAATATCGTGGTCCAAAAGATCTCCTTTCAATCGTACAATTTTACAAGAAAACAACAGGTATTTGCTGTCCTATTGCAAAGATATGTCTTCTACTGCTTTTGCCTTTCCAAGGGAATGATCCCGTGGACACTGACATTATCAAGTAGATCTCTAGAAGAAAAAAATATTATGACATAAAAAATTTCTATTTGATGCATGATGCAATTCCAACGGAGTTGTAGCTCCTTATAACTAAGCGAAGTTTGTGAGTCAGACATAATTACATGTTTCTTAACGTAAGTGTTTGCATTTCAGGATTTGAACCAACTCAATATAAATCCAAAAATGAACCTGATTTATCAGGAGACCAAAATAAATATATGATACAGTCATGGAATGAGTTATATCCGATGCAGATAGTGAAGCAGGAGCCCTACTTAGCATTTGCTGTGTTGTTTCTCTGTTTAAGAGTGCTTCTATCCATGTTCCCGGAAGTACTGTCTTGTCTCAAGGCTTTCTGGGTCTCATATGCTCCTCACCTGAACTTAGAGATATTTGGTGAGAGAAGCCAATTGCTTACACAAGCCCTTCACATGGTTGATGTAAGGAGAGCTTGGACCAAACTGAGTCTGTGCAAGACCAGGAATTTTCATCAAGGTGCACAGAGTGCCCGCGTTTGGGCTTCTTCACTGGCTTCTGTCTCGTTGGGCAAATCTTCTGGCATGTCATCATACTCATCATCAGTCGGTGTTTTGCAGAACCGAGCTAAAACATAGAAAAGAGCTTATCGATCATGTAGTGTATTACAAACCAGTATGATGCTTCGGAACATCTAGTCCCCTCTCTTTCATGTAGAATTCTACTGATAGTTGGGTTTTTGTTTTTGTTTTTGTTTTGGGAGGAAACCAACTAGCATGTAAATCTGAGAACAGCTTTCCTTTTCTGTGTATATTACTTGTTATTTGTAGGAACATCACTTCTCCACAATCAGTAATGTACGCTTATTTAACTATTCTCTTTTCGCCTTACATTTCAAAGTGCAACCCGCCAGAGATGTGGGACTGATAGTACTCATAGTAGGACCAAGTTTTAAAAGGAACTGTAATCACTCGTGTTATGTCATCGCTATTAAAGAATGTACTGTAGCATCCTAGCTTTTATGGCTTTTTGCCTTTTTCCTGAACATTAATTAGATGCTCTTCGGCCCTTGGTCGGCAAGGCATGCTTGCTTGCACGACTGAAATACAATTACCCTTTTTATTGTTTGACTCCTGGAGGACTACTTCAGTCGTGCCGATGTTTGCTTGCGAGTTGCGAGCGTAATCTCCTTTCCCTTTATATATATATATATATATATATATATATATATATATATATATATATATATATATATATATATATATATATATATATATATATATATATGCGTGCACGCGTGAGCGTGTGTGTTTGAGTAAATATCGGTTTAAATTGATTTAATTGATTAAATGTGTGGGTTTTTAGTTAAGTCGGTTTGATTAGATAGATTTTAAATTTAAGTTGATTTAGTAGGTGAAGTCTGTTTATTTTCAATTTTTGAAGTTACAAATTGAGTTGACCAAATTAGTCGATTTTCTATACATGTATCAATATAAAAATAAATAAGAAAAAATATTTATTTAAACAAATTGAAAAGAACACTAAGAATACAAGTTTAAAAGTTTGATTTTCCACCGAATTGAACCGATTTATTTTTGTTTTTAATTCAGTCCGGTTTGGGTTTTTTAATTTAAGTAGTTTAATTGATTTTCGATCTTTTTAGATCAATTCGGTTGAAAAATCGATTGTTCACCTCTAATCAAAACTTGGAAATAAGAAAAAAAGTTACAAGTAAAATTTGAATTTTAAATTTGTTGAATGTCATTTTTTTAAAATAATTATATGAATAATTTGAAGTAAATTTCATATTCGAGATTCCAAAAATTTTCTTTCCCCTAAAAGAGTGACAGATAATAACAGTGTATACATCCACAATTTGAAATTTTAATTTGAACGTTTCGAATTTAAATTTTAAAATAAATGAATTTGAAGAAAAAAAATTTTCGTCATGAGTTATTCAAAAAGCAATAAATTTAATTAATCGCTTACCCAAAATGAATTGAATTTACAAAATAGATGATGGCCTAAATGACAAATTTATCCCTCAAGGTGTCTAAGGCTACTTGGTACAATAGAGTATTAATTGATCGTCCTAGAAAGGCCATTTTCACCAACGGTGGCTTGGTCTAGTGGTGCCAGGGGCTAGACTTGGTAGGGCGGACCACGGTTCGATCCCCCGCAAGCTCGTTGGGAGGAGTTTAAAACCTTTACCCCGGGACCCGCTCCGAAACCGGATTAGTCGACCCAGTGGGTTCGGATACCGGTTGGTTAAGACCAAAAAAAAAAAAAAGAAAGGCCATTTTCGAACTAATTTCAATTTATAACATGATAAAAGAGGAAGGCTCTTCCCCATCTCTTATGATACCTTTTAGGGCAGGTTTCGCAATCAATTTTCAACAACTAATTAAACTCAAAATAAATTCTCCAAATGCAACGCATGAAGCATTTCGCTCAACGTGTTCGGTCTCCATGGTGGACAATGACTTGGGCAAAAACGGAAAGAAATATTACCCTTTTTTGTTGGTTTCTTGCAATACAAGCACATCCCTAGTGAAAATGAATTTTTTTAATTTGCAGGACATATTTTAATTATCTCTTCGTATATCAAGAAATATACCAACGATATCTTTTAACCGAATAATTAAAAAGATTATGATATGTTATAAGATGTATGTTCGAACTCAAGCAATCAGTTGTCAAATACAAAATATATTTATTAATTTTTATTAGATTTATATATATTTTTATTAAATTTTCATGCTTATCATTTTCTTATTTTTCCTAGTTTTGTTTCCAGATTAACGAATCTTGTCTAGATTTACAAGATGTATCAAAAAGCATTTTTGTATAAATCATGAGGTGTGAGATTAATCTTTAATTGTGTTACGTGCCAAGTACTGACTCAAAAAATTTTGATTTTGTAAACATTTGAACATAAAATTTTTTTATATATCATTCTTACTTAAAAATTCAACGAAATTTTACAAAGCTGAACATGTTAAAAAGCTTCGGGGATATACAATTTTTATCATTGACCTTTGTCAATATGTTAAAGGGGAAAAAACAATCTACAAAGCAAGATAGGAGCCCATGGACAGTCGTATGGGGCATTGGGGCTTTAATTTTTGTCTTTTTTTTTTCTCTTTCTTCACAGACCAACCAGTCATGACCGACACTCTTTTCTCTTTCTCTCCACTAGAGTGAGACTAATTTAAGAATCTCTGCTCGTAAAAAGTAAAAACCATGTCCCCTTTTTTATCCATAAATTTGATAAAATGCCAAAAGAAGAACATTTGTGTTGATTTTGAAGGGGTAGAATTGGACTCTTGGCTTGTATTTAACCAGAGTGTTGGTATTGTAATCAACCTTTAAATACTGAAGAATTGAAGAAAAATACCAATTAAAGAATTGAAAGGAAATATCTGGGAGCCCCATCAGAGAAGGCATTTCTCTAGGTGGGTCCCTTGGAGTCCTTGGACCACTCTCAATTTGCCATGCTCCCGGGAGGATAAGCACTCGACCTGTCATGTTTTTCTTCTTAATGGGTTCAATCTTTCACTCCAAAGAGCAAGAGGACACCATTGTGGTGGTGGCCTTTGTTCTCCTTGGTGAAAAGTCAACAGAAAACTCCATGAAAAGCCATCTTATTTGCTCCAATAATTCAACCCCCCCCTACCCTTTACTTCAGTTTCTATATCAACTCCCCACTTGATCAGATTCCAGAATGATTCACCAGGATATGGATATTGATCCTGAGTGGGTTTTCCTGCCTGACAATGAATTCCTGGAAATCAGTCAGGATGGAGAAGAAAAGGTCCCTGGAGGAAAAAGAAATTCTGATACAAAACTTGTTTTCCTGAGAAACTACTTCCCTGAGGATCAGCCACCACCCTCTGGAAATTCAAGGAGTGTACCTAAGCAAGTTGTTCCAGTTTCATTTCCATTGAAACCAACAATCTTTAAGGCTCCAGAAAATGAGCTGGGGAAGGAAACCACCGAAAGGGTACCTATTGGTGTCACTTCTGCGCCATCCATGATCCCTGAGAAGATCAAAGAGTCCGGTATTGGATCAGATGAAGGTGATAAAGAAGTGAAGACACAAGTTTCCTTTAGGAAACCAACTTACAATGATCAATCTGTCGACATGACCAACAAAATGGACTCACCAAAGTCCACTACTAGGGGAATTATTCCTCAAATTGATGCAGCAGGTACGTTTGATTTTGATGACAAAAGTGAGGGTTTGGAGAGTAAGAGCTCCCCAAGAAAGAAAGATTTGGCGGAGATGAAAGTTGAGAACAAAGAAGATGTCACCTGGGAGGAGAACTCTGGTGGCCTTAGTTTCTGGAAATGGAGCTTAACTGGTATTGGAGCCATCTGTTCTTTTGGGCTTGCTGTTTGTGTCATCATACTGGGAAGTCAGCAAAGACACAGACAGCAAAAACAGAATCAGAAGCTACTGTTCCAGCGTTTCACTGATGACAAGGTATGAAATTTCTCACTGTTCTAGAAAATTTTAGATTTCTAATCTGCTTTCCTTACCTTTGTTATGCATAATTCTATCCATTTTTAGCTTGTGTCATGATTCTTTTGGAGACCCTGGTTATAAGTTCATTGGATAGTCAGAAAATGGGGCCATGATCGAGCAAGAAATAATTCAAAATCTTGTTAAATTTTCAGTTTTAACTGATCTGATAAAGATATTTTTGGAATCAAACATTTTGATGTGAACATTAGAGAGATATTTTGTCTCTGCTAAATGCAAACAATAATTGAAAATGATATGCACATTTATCATTTGGGAATCCAAATTCAAAAGCAACACATATTCTTGCAAATTACAGTACAGCAAAAAGACCAGAAGGTGCTATGGTTATGGGGACAGCTAAATTTGGCCCCATTGTTAGTGATACTTAATGCTTAAGTAAGTTATTGTGATTGTAGAGAATGAAGCAAGTGGTTCATCATACAACCAAACTCAATGAAGCAATTTCTGCAGTTAGAGGAGTTCCAATAACCAGAGCTCACATAACATTTGGGGGTTACTATAATGGTCTTTAAAACACTGCCTTCTATAGAATCTGGAACTGGAACCCTTCACTACCTTCATCAGCTGTTCTGAAGTGTGATGATGAATTTGCCATGCCAGTTCTACAAGATCTTCACAGGCCTCTGTATTTGTACATAAAAATACATAGATGCTTATTGTATAGATTCTGAATCCTGTTTATAATCCTGAAATTCTATAGTTTTGTGTTTAGCCAGGCATCCCTTTTCATCTATAAGTATAGTTTTAAGCTGTGGGCGTTGACCTTAGTGAAATGTCTTGACAATAAATCCATATCAAGATTATTGTTATTATTATAATTATTATTTGCAAGCTATCCATTTAGATTTCTTCTCCTGAATTGTTTCTGCCTAGAACTTTGTGCCATGACCGAACCTCCTTACAAAGAAAAATAAATTATGCAGTCCCAATATCATAATTGACCTTTGCTGACTGTTAAAATGTCACTCAAGGAGCATTTTATGGATGGCTGTTTCTGCTTTATGTCTCTTTTATTTATGTGGGGTGGCTTCTGCATAGAAAATCAAACTGATGGACAATCAGTTAAGTGATAAGTACATAGACATAGTTTTTATCTTCTTTGAATTTCTGGTTGATTAGGTTTTATTCTTCAAGAGCACGTCCTTAAAGGCTGATTGGCTTAATCCATAGTCCATATTTTCTCTTTTTCTTTTGTTACAATGGAAACTTTCGATCTGAGAAAGAAAAATACAGGTGTTGAGGCTGAACCTCAAATTTGAAGAATTCTCGTGTCTTAGAAATGGAGATATGAACATTCAGACCAATATTCAAGATCATAATCCATTCTCTTGATTTCAATTCATGACAAGACAATTCTTATTAAAATATCTTTCATTTAGCTAATTCTAAATTTCTAATGATCATGTGCATGCCAAAATGGATCAACTTAAACCCACCCAATGAGCTGTTGTATGAGAGCTTTTGTCCCTAATTACAATCCCATGGAGATATTTTGTCAGGCCATGAAAGGAAAAGAAAAAAACTGATTGAACAGCCAAACAATCCAAACAAATAAGATTTATTGAGTCATGTCCCACCACAGACAACTAGTCCAACATTGCAGACAATGTGAATTCTGTATATTCTGCATAATTATAAAAAATAAGACATTGGGTTCACTAGAAATTAGAGATGTGATTGCTCTCTTGGTAGGATGTGCTGCGTTCATTGCACCTTTGCCCAGAAGAACCCTACAGATGATGCAAGTTGGGTGAACTGGGTTGCCATGGGTAAGCAGCCTTTATGGATTCAGAGTAAGAAAAACTGTTTTTGCCTTTGATTGGAATCTTCATTGATTTTTGTTTGATTGTCAAATAGATGACAAACGGCATCTTGGTGGTCAATAATGGTTTTCAACTTTGATTCATATTTTCTGTGGCCATGTGCTTGAATTTGAAACTGTTTTTTCCTTTTGGGAAATCATCAAATTAATTAAGTAGTAAATATGACAAATTGAAGTAATTTCCTTTCTATAAACATGTAATTGAATTGATATAAAAATAACCTAAGATTTAATTAGTGTTTGTTGTTAAGAATGATTAAGTTCAAAATTTGATTTTTCTTCGTACTTCTTTATGATAAAAAAATTACTTAAGAGTCACAAATTTGTTCTATCTTACATACTTTTATCACATTATCATTTTGAAGTAATAAAAGATTCACTTAAGGGTCATTAATCTGTTTTTAAGAGGATTAAATTTTAATATTCAAAATTTCTCACACTTAAAAGTAATAAAACGAACTAAAAGATGAAAAGATCAATTAATGTTGATTCAAATGGCAAAAAGATTTCTTTTTCTCTTAACGGTCTTGAGTTTCAATTCATTAGAAAATTATTAAGTTTCATGGAAATAAAACTATTTGAACCGATCTTAAAAAGGGAATTAACTGAATGAAACTTAAAAATCCTCTATCGTTTTAAAAAGTTGAAATGAATCAAAGGAAAAGAAATACTATTTGAACATAACATTTCTAATCAACCAATCATCACTCAACTTCAAATTGCCTATAATTCTATAATTGTGTCCAAATCTCCTTTGATCCACCACATTTTCCCCCTTCAAAAGAAAAAATAAAAGAAGAAAGCAGTCATCTTGTCTATCTAATTATAATTGGTATAATTATTGTAACTTGTAACCCACCCTAGTGTACTTTGTTGAAAAAAGAGTAAATTGATGGACTACCAAATTTCTAGAAAATATATGATTGGGATACCCCACGTTGCGTATAACACCCAAAGTTTTCTCCTTTCGGCAGAATTTGACATTAAAGTTTTATTTAATTTTATTTTGCCGAGCTTAAATATAATAATTTATATATCTATATCACATCTATTTCGAATTAAATAATACAAAACATCAAATCTATTACGTCGCAATACCTCACAATTTTTTTTTGTTTAGAGAAGGAACACATCACTAACACTAAAACGCGTTGGTTTGGATTAGTGTGGAATTCCTTATAAACACACACATACATCACAAAGCAAGCGATGTGAGACGGTGAAAACCCACACACACATGTTTTCAACACACGCATGCAGTCAAGCAAATGCTTAAATCACACGAGCACACATATCACACACAAAGCAACATATATGTTTTTTTGGTTCAGGAAAGGAACACACCACTAATACCAAAACGCGTTGGTTTGGGTTAGTGTAAAATTTCTTATAAACACACACACACCCCACAAAGCAAGTGATGTGGGACGGTGAAAACCCACACACACATGTTTTCAACACACGCATGCAGTCAAGCGAACGCTTTAGTCAAACAAACACACACATCACACACAAAGCAACATATATGTTTTTTTGGTTCAGGGAAGGAACACACCACTAACACCAAAATAAGTTAGTTTGGGTTAGCGTGGAATTCCTTATAAACACACACACACCACAAAGCAAGCGATGTGGGACGGTGAAAACCAACACACACAGCAATACCTCTCAATTAGGGATGGTAATGGATACCCTATAAACGGATACTCGACCCAATTAAGTAGGATTATGATAGTATATAATCGGGTTCGGATAGGGTTTGGGTAGTTACTACCCGTCACTGGTTCCGATAGGGTTCGGATAATTACCTTAGTGTACCTGCTATCCGAACCCGATTATAAATAATAATTAATTAATATAATATTTATATATTTTTATATATAAATTATGTATTATTAATATTGTATTTAATGAAATTAATTGATCAAATATCATAATTATGATTTTTAACTTTAATTTATATTTATTAGTTAAATTAATTTTATTAACTTAATTTTTTAAATAAACTATTCCAAAATTGATTTTAAATTAAAATTTAAAAGTCAAATTTTGACTTAATAAATGGGTATTTAACGGTTCGGGTAGTTAAACGGGGTATTTTTCATTTTATAGGGTTAGGGTTTGGGTAACGCAAAGCAAAATAATTGGGTAGTTAATCGGGTTTGAATTTTATATATTTTAATTGGGTTCGGGTTCAAGTATTTCAAAATTAGCTTATAACCGACCCGTTTACATCCCTACTCAATAGTCATCAATTACCGTGTCCATACGTGAGTTTAATCCAATTTTATATTGTATTTATTTAATTATTATTGATTTGATTATTTATTTAAAGTGATGGAGTTATTTTCCAATATATTGTCACTAAAATTTTTAGATTCTACATTCTATCTTATATTAAGTATATATTGATTTGATTTTTTGATTTTAAGTGATAGATTATTATTTAATACACTATCACTAACATTTTTTGATTATGCATGTTCTTAAAAAGTATTTGTCATCATTTTAATTCTCTTGGTGTATTAGATTATAATCTAATAATTTTTTATATGAACGTAATACTTTATAATTATAGTCATAAAAAAATACCTACTAATACATTAAACAACATATTAATTTTTTAATTTTTTACTTAATTCAAATATTGAAAATTTGAGATCTTAAATTCGAGTCTCACTAAATATGAAATTAAGTTTAGTCTAATTATTTACTAGTTTAGTTAGTTGTAGTTATTTACTAGTTTACTTACTTCTAGTAAAATAATTTTTATAATTACTTATACATTTAGTTCATGAAATATAATATGTTGTGATTTTCATAATTATGATTATGATTATAACTTTTAATGAAAATATACTACTCAAAAATAGATATAATTTTTGTTAAAATTTTAATTCATATTATTTTATTTTTTATCTTTAAAGATATTTTGGTATTAAATTTGAAAAACACATTTTATTTAAGAATATTTTGGTATTAAAATTAAAAAAACCGTTGTCACAGGGGAAAAAGGTCGTGATTTGTGAGCAACTCTTCTCTCGGTTTTAAGTTAATTTCTCAAAGCTTTCAAAAATATTTTTCTTGAATAAAAAAAGGGTAAAAGAGGAAATATACGAGACATTCTAGGAAAGGAACGCAGAAAAATCGCTCCTTGCCCTCGATCTGATTCGAATTGCTCTAAGCCTCAGTCTGAACCAAACGGCGCCGGATCATAATCTAACCTTCTGGTTATTCTAGAGGCATTATTCTGTTCTAAAGATTCACCAAAACCATGTCTAAGGCTGCTTGGGGGGCAATTGACCAATAAAGAAAAGCAAAGAGTCCCTTCAAAAAGCCTGAGTGAAAGTAGCCAGAGGCACCCGAACCGATATCGCTGGTTTTCGAATTGATTTCCGCCTCCTAACTAAGCCACAAGAGACTTGGATTTCATTCAAATGGCTACTCAAGAGGCAATTAATAAACTATGAAGAAGAAGCAAGAGAATTAATTTTTAAAAAAATGGGATTGTAGAATTGGGGTGACATCGGGTCGGATGGGATAGGATCTTTGCACAAATCCAATCCAAACTAAGTGGTTTTTTTATTTTTCGATCCGAATTTATACGGATCGGATCGGTCATTTAGATTTTTTAATTTAAACAATTTTATATTTTTTTCAATTTTTTCTTAGGTATTTAAATAATCTAGGGCTTTATTTCAATTTTTTCTTGAATTTTTTAATTAAATATAAAACTTGAACTTTTGATATAAATAGTAAAAATTACAAATTATTAAATAACAATGTATTAAGATATAATCCATATCCGAACCGATCCGTATCCGATCTGAACCAAATGAATTCAGTTTAATGATGTCATGATTCGAATCCGAATCGCATTTTCTTATTATCACAAGTCCCAAATAAATGCAAAATCCAAAAAGTTTCTTTTAATAGTACATTATAAAATTCCTATATCTTAAATTGTGGTTTTTTTCGGTTTATAGGGAGATAAAAAAAATGAGGGAATCGAATCTTAGACCTAATCTCTTTTCTAAAGCATTGATTATTTAAATTTTGACATCTTTTATATATAATAAAAAAAATTATCTAATGCCCTACATTTCCACAAATATCCCTAAATGTCTTTGTAGAATTAAAAAAACCTTACTGTTAATTAACAGCATTATAATATTAAAAAATTATATTATAAAATAGGGGTATTTTCATGCGGAAATATATGCTATATTTAATATTTTTAAAGGAAGACGAAGATATATAGTAACTAGTAAGAAATTAAGGATGATATTTATTTCTTATAAACATAAAAGCTCAATGGTCTTTGGACATTGAGTATTTAGATTATAGGAAGGAAAGTATAATTCTTTTCCTCTAAAAAATTTTTATTTTTTAATTTGAGAAATTTTTTGGTGCAATGGAAGTTTTGGACTGGGAATGAAGTACGTAAGAATTGAAATTCAAATCTTAAACTTAAGGAACATTTGCACCTTAAAGGATCATAATTGAGATTTTAACTAAACTCAAGTTAACATACCTTGAAATTTTAAAATCTCAATACCTCCTCTTTATTATTAAGCCAATAACTCATTTTAAAATTTAAATGTACATTGAAATTAATTTATAATTAAAATTTAATGACTTAAAATGAAAAAAAACTAATTAAAAAGGAGAAAAGATAAATGGAATAGATGTCCCTTAGTCCATAGATATCCTATGATTGGTTTCTAAAGGTAAATCCTATTTCTTACATAATTAAGGCATTGATTGCTATCAATTCCCACTTTCTATTTTATAAATTCAAGTTATAATTGCACTTATAGGAACTAGCTGTTTCCTCATTTTCAGTTTGTGTTTCCCCAAAATGAACTGTTGTTTATCATCTTAAGAGTATCTTTTGAAGATTAATATCCATTTGTTAGTAAATTGTGAAATACCGAACAAACAACTCATTTGTTAAACTAATCATAAGAATTTCGGATTCAACTTAACTGTTTCATTTATTTTTAAGAGAAATTTTTAAAAAAAATTAATAAAATTTTAATTTTTTATTTTCAAATTATGATAAATATGATTTTTTTTATAGAAAATGTATAAAAGCATAAAAAGAAATCATAAACAAACAAATAATTCATTAGGTCACCAACAAACAAATCACATCAATTATACATTAAAATTAAAACAATAGAAATTATACATTGACTAGTAGTCACGATATAAAAAATGTAGAAAGGAAATTTCCAACGGAAAAATTCCTCAAGCTTTTCTTTCTTTCTCATCCCATAATCAAGAGTTGTATGCCCGTTGCAAACAAAGAACTAAAGAAGATAACTTGAGACAGAAGAACCCTACATAAGCCCCAGTCTTGAAAAGATAGAAAAGCAAGAATATTGTAGCTCATCCAACACCACCATTTTAGAAAAGAAGGCCAAATGCAAAAGCAACAAAGGAAGCAAAGACCGCTGGCACAAAAGTTGTGGCATCGGAGGTAGGGCTAGGGGCCGGGGGATCGGCCGCCGTGACATTTTGGATCGCAGACACGACCATCAACACAACCACTATGGCGAAAAACAGTCTCATCCTCAAAGCCTCCATTGTTGATGTTTGAAGATTGAAAAATTTGTTGCAGAGGGAGGGGATTGAATATGTGGAAAATGTTACTTGAACAAATTGAGACAAGCAATTATGGGATGCCATAAAATGAGATTTATATAGGTGATGGGGCAAGAGAAATATTAGGGGTTACGGGCAGCCTACCCGAGATGACAGTTGGTCCAAGCATTTGCACATGGTCAATTTTTTGGGGCTGCCCGTTTGTCGGGACAGGGTGGCTTTAACCTTTAGGTGCCAGACAGCTGTCGCCAACGGTTTGTGGCCATTCTTTGTAGGGTCCCTAACCCTTTCCTTAACTACCTAACTCTTTGGGGCAGCGTGGGCGGCTCAATTGTATAGATATTTTTTAATTTACAAATTTTGGAGTACTTTATAAAGACTATTTTAACCCTATATGAAATCATGCTCTGTGGTTTGAGTCCAATTTTTTGTGGCAATTTTGGCATTTGAGGTGATTATTAATTAATAATAAAATGGTATTTAATGTGCTTAGGGGTTTAGTAGAGATATTTTAATTTGGTGTGTTTTCTTATTAGTATTAATCATTGAAAATTAAAATATTGAATTTTTTGTTGGAAATGTAGGGTGGTGTGAGCTGTTAGGAATTGGGACCCAATGATTCACTGGCATTCACCAATTTATCCTATCATTTGCCCCATTTGAAAGGATGACATTTGTGATTATTTAATACACTATTAAAGTATAGTTAACATATTATCTAAAAAATTCATATTTAATATTTTCATTAAACAAACGAATATATAATCGAACAAATATAACATAAAATTGAACTAAATTCACACACGATTGAACTTTGAGCTAAAACTTCAATATTTCAAACTTTTTCCTTACAAATAAATTAATATTTTATTGGCATTTTTTAATATCATTTTAACTAGTATTACCAGATATGAATCAACGTTTTTCGTAAATTAGTTTTTGCGTTATCAATTGTAATTTTTTTTTATAATTTTTGCTTCATCATATAACACAGAATTAACATATTTATAATTAACACAAATAAGAATCACAAGAATCATTCTCTTTTTTAGGCATAACTCTTATAAATTTTGTGGTGGAAACATTGAGCCCCAAATTAATAGTGTAAAAGAAAAACCTTCGAAGTAAATCTTTTTTTTTTGTTTTTTTGAGTTTTAGAAGTTATAAGGTGTGAGAGGTTAATCCAATTCATATTAACCAATCAAGAGCCCCAAAATTAGAACCTCAAAGTTACTATCTACATTTCAGCCTCACATATACAAATTTCATCTAGATTTTTTTTCCTTTAAGAATAGGACAATATGGTTCACAAGCAAGAGTTTAGAGCCATACATCAAACCAAATTTCATTGTCTAAGGTCACCAAGAATTCCTACTCATTTTGTTTTTCTCCCAAGTTTGCTTAGGCCACAATCTCCCTCCATTGTTCAAATCCACAAAATTCAGACAAGGCAAATAAAACATGTTGATTTACGAGGCCAATTTCCCTTCCTACATTTTTTTTTTGTAATTAATGAAGTTTTAATTTCCTAAATTTAATTGATTGTAGCTTAATTTACACTTCAAACTAAAAGGTCATTAAAATATATCATGGGATTTTAGTTGTACTTAGTTAGTTAACGTCATGTCATTAAATTTTTAGGAATTTAATGTATTTTTTATGTAATAGAATCGTCCATCCAAATAAAGCACTGAATTTCTTTTAGCAGTACATTACATGAGAAATTGTATTCATATTCAAATATTATATTTATAAAATTTATAATCATATAAAAATCACTCAATTAATTAAATTAATAAATAATTAAACTCAATAATTAAAATTAAATTATCATGACATACAATAATATTTGAAATAAAAATTTTCAAAATTTCAAGACCTCATTCTTGCCGATTATCACGTGAAATATCAGTTGCTATGTCTTCCTTCCTATTTAATTTAAGAAAATTTTATTAATTATAACAATTTTATACAAACAAGACTTTATCGTTAATGGTATCTATACTGTTCTTTTGATACTGACGTTGTACTGGCAGGCTGTCTCGCTTTACTCTTGGTCAAATCACAAATCCAATTTCCATCTAATCAATTTGATGATTAACATATTGATAGAGTTGATTCAAACATAAAAAACGTAATGAAAGATAATCCGCTTTCTTCCGATTACTTGCTTCAATAAATTCATGTTAAAATGAGTTGTGATTTAATTGACAATGTTTTATGAGAAAAGTTTTAGGATTCGACTTTCACTAAATACATCTTTGAAGAGGGGTGAAAAGTTTTAACTGTGACTAAATTCTGAACAAGATTAATCTCAGACCGTTAAAACGAATGAAGATTTAAAAAAATATTTTCATGTTAAAATTTTCAACTATTTAAGTTGAAAGGTGAAGATTTAAACAACCGTGACTTCATCATTCTAGAGAAAGGCATACCATTATGGGGGTGTGAACTTTCGTTTTTCTTTTAGATTTAAGAATAAAATGCATTCTAAAAAGAAAAATGAAAATTCAGCGGCATCCATTATATAATGATTGAAAAAGAAAGAAAAATAGGAGAGTTATTCTTATTTCATTTAATTTTTATTTTCGGGTATTTTTGCATGAATTAAAAAAGATGAAAACGAATGCATGTTAACACCCAATCATTTGACATTAATAAGATCATACATATTTTCTTTATTTAAATCGGATTCAAAATTTTCTTTCTTTAAATAAAAAAATGCATATTATTCTAGATTCCTTCAATCACCTTCTTATACAAACAAAACTGTTTGCATGTTTTGAAAAGTTCATGGCATAATCAGAAATATTATTAAGTGTTATTAAAATATAATTACATTTTTATTCATCTTTTTATTGAATTTTTAAAATTATATCGTCTTTTTTTTCAAACATTTGATATTTTTATTTATTTCATAATCACCTCTTACTTTGTAGATTTTATTTCATGAAAATAAAAAGTTAAAACTCATAAATTAAATGCATTTCTTCATGGATTTATATTTGATAAACAAACAATATATAGATGCTATACATTTTTAGTCAACCACAAATTGTCATTTCATTAATGATTAAAATTAAAAACTATGCAAATCTTTAAAAATAAATATTAACAAAATTTTTTATTTTATTTTTAAGAGCTTGCAAATCTTTTAACTTTATTGATCAATGAAATGATAATATGTAGACAATGCATCAAATATAAGTAATCAAACAAGTATTCACCAAATTATCTTCAACCGATTTAAGTAACAAAATTTTCATTAATTGAAAAGTTCTTTTTAGCTTCTAAGTAGTAGTACCAGCAATGTAAGATAAGTCATTGTCTCTCCTTTCTCTTACATTCTAAGCAATCCAAATATTCTCTCATTTTCTCCCACCTGTTCTTTTTGTTGGCAGAAGTTGCCACTAATAGAAAAAGAATTTAAGAAAATAAGCACTAAGATAAAGTCAATGAAAATGATACAAGGTGTTGAATAGTGCTGTCTAACCACCATTAATCTTCAATAAAATTTTCGTGCCTAGCATCAAGTAGGTTCTATCATCCTTTGTATGATAAATTCAAACAAGTTTAAGCATTTGAGTTGCAATTATGGCATTGGCAAAATTATCAATGCCATGGTCATGGGGTCCCTTTCTTTTTTATTTTTCAAGCTTATGTTCATGTTATGATTCCAAGTGCTATGATGGAAATATCTTAAATTCTTCTTGACTTTCGTCTTTTGTTGTATATATAAAATTATTATACAATATATTATCAATGTCATCATCTTAATTTCGTTTGTAAAATTTAAAAATTTCATTGGTGGTATATTAAATAATAATCCCTAATTTTTGTTCTTTTTTTTTTTAATTTCTATTAGTTTTATATGGATAAAATTTAAATCTCCCTATTTTTTTTTAATAAAATCATTATGATAATTTTATTTTATTTATCCATCTTAATCCATTTTCAAAATTTCTATTTTTTTCAAAATAGGTCTTCTTCGATTAATGGCAGATCATAAAATTTTTGCAGATAAGCAAGCAAATTTTTTTCTCATAAACTTAAATTTCTAGTCGATTTTTAATGAAAAAGTAGTGCTTAGCATATCATCATCTATCCTGATCTAACAAATTGCTTCTGGTTTCTGTTCTAATTTCTCTACTTTATTTTTTGGGGTAAGTTCAGATTTTACAACAATTACAATAAATTTTTTCTTCCGAAGCTAACTGAAAAATGATTTTTAACTATTTATTTGGTGAAGAAGTTTTATATACATCAAGTTAAATGCAAGAACATGCTTTCAACCAAATAGAAATTCACACGCCGTCTAAAGATTAATGTGGGAAAATATGCAACCAAAAATTGACATTAAAACGGTACAGTAGAGTTGAATGCTTGACTAAAGCTTTCTATAATCATGTAATATCTAGGAGTGTAAACAAATTGAACATGAACGAATGTCATTACGTTCATGTTCGATTGTTTATTTTTTAAAACTGTTCGTGTTCATTAAGCTTATTTACGAACATTAATGAACTTATCACGAACATATGTTTGTGAACATTAAATGAATATATACGTGAATATTTTACAAAAAAAATTATATAAGTAAATTGTGTTTACTTTAATATATATGATGCCAAATTAAAAGTTCTATATAAATATATAAATTTGATAATTACATATTAAAATAATGTATGAGTAAATATGTAATTTAAAATATTATTATTATTGAACAACAAACGAACACTAAATGATTTATTAAATGAACGAGTTTGAAACAAATCTGAAATCTTAAACATGTTTGTTTGTAAACATAAACGAACAAACCATACATTTGTTTGCGATCTTTTGTTAAGAATAGCAAACGAATAAAATAGAACAAATTAAAAAACTATTCATTAAACGTTCTGTCCATTTACACCTCTAGTAATATCAATAAATCTCCAATTATTAATTTTTTCAGTAGTCACTAGCATTTTGTTTTCCTTGAAATTCAATCTTAATTTGAAATTCCTAAAACTACTTTCTTAAAAGATTTTGGTTGTCTTTAGGAAATTATCAAAGTAAATTTTATTATGACTTAATTTTTTTCAAAAATAATTTTTATAATTTTATTTTTGGAATTTAATTTATTGCAATTAACAAATTATATTATCATCAATCCTTAATTAATGTAGTTTACATATACTTTGAATATGTAAATAATTAAATAATATTAATTTATGTATTTACATAAATTAAAATAAATAAAATCAAACCGTGTATCCCACGAGCCAGGCACATGCAGATATACTAGTTATTTTGATATTTCAAGAAAACGTAAAGTAGGGGATTCAAATTTTGAATTCAAACCTTAAATCCAACTCTGTAATTAAAAGATAATGGTAGTTAAATCAAAATTGGTTTGTCTATCATATCTGAAAAATGATGAGATTTGGCTTAACTTCTTTGCAAGAAGAGAAAACTTAATCCAATTGATTTTGACAAAGGGAATGACTTTTGTAAATTGAATTCATTCTTTCGTTGAAGGCTGTCACCAGCTAGGTAGTGGCCTTAGAATTCAATCCAATTTGAAAGATCAACATACCTCGAGTAAGGGGATTGCCATTCAAACTCCTAGTCAAAACAGGGAAATAAATGTCTTCTGCTTTGACTGCTTTTGAATGCCGACATTCTAAGCTTGCTAGTTTCCTATTGCCACTGTCATGGATTCGAGTATTAATTTAAATAATTATTTTTTTTACTTTTAAAATATTAAAATTTTATTGATTTAAAATTCGAATTTCAGCAGTTAATTTTTCTTTTTCTTAAATCAGAAACCTACATTATTATATAAACAATATAACTTAAAATGATTTGACTTTCACGTTTTTATTAGATGATCTAAACCAATTTCTCCAATGAAATAAAACCACATGGTCTATATTTTTTTTATGCTTCATTTTGTTTGGATTTGACTTGACGGCGTGATTGAATTTTCAACATTCATGATTTTGAGTCATGCTCACGTTATTAAAGAAAAGATAAAAGAGAGAGAAGGTTTATATCAATTTAAATGAGGGAGTAGACATTAGCAGAGTTTTCCTCATTAGAAGACATTAGCTAAAGAGTGGTTAGAACTTAATTAGAAATTAGCCCTACCTTGCCCTTTACAAGCTACAACAAATGCTAAAAAAAATACTTATCACACCTCGTTTAACAAAAATAAAATTATTTGATACACTGTTAATGAAGGTTTTGAATTTCACAAGCTATTTTAGAATATATTAAGAAACATGTAACAATTTTTTAATTTTATTTATGAAATTAAAATCGTTTATTGTTCGTGTATCACGTACAAATTTAAAAGAAAAAATCTAAATTCCTGAGCGTCCAACAATTTTGCTTACTCAATAAAAAAAATAGATTTGCATATCTATTGGCTTCTCTTTTCTTAATTTCATCCTTACAAAATGATTCAATCACTCAAGTTGAAGGCATCAATCTAAGAAATCAGAAAGAAGTCAATATAATCGGCTTTTTTTTTGGTACATATAAGCTGTTCACTGCTTTATCATAACCTTTTCTGAGATCAAGCTGGTTCCCAAGTCGCCTACCTCCTAATTAAAAAAAAAATAATTGTTTTATAAACAAAACTCTGAGTTACAATTTCAAGTGCACATTTTCAATAAATGCAGTCCAAGAATCAATATGCGCAAAAATGCATTTCACAAAAGTATGAGGGTTCGGTCCAACATATTTTGTAATAGAAATAACCATTTAGGCAGCCACCAGTTAGGTGATCTGTTGATAAAATGTTAGACTTTTAATTTTATTGATCAAAATTCGAACCTTGAAAAATTTTATGAAAAAAATATGATAATTGAGGTACATGATAATGCAGGTGGCCAATGATCGAGAATGGAATCTAGAAATTGGATTGTGGCATTAAAATGATGAGTGACAATTCGGAGAATTCTACAATAAGGTCATAAATTTTGATCTTATTGTAAAATCAACTTAAAAAACACATGATTAAGCATAAATTTAAAATTAATAGACATAAAATATGTTAGTAATTGATGTGGACTAGATCAATTATTACTGGACTTTTCTATAAATCAAGTTGAAGACCATTGAGCCAAATGATAATCTAAGCCCAAGAGGAAAGAGGACTCAGAAGGCCCATAAATGACCATTTAAGCTGTGGGTCATAAAGGTAATTACGCGCAATCTAACTCCTATAAATAGGTCACAGGTATCATCTTTAAACCCTAAGCTCTATTTGCCTACTGAAACCCTGCCAAAACCCTGTCTGACTTAAGCATCGGAGTGCGCGCGCAGGGAAAACCCCTGCGCCCCTCTGACTTTTCCTATTTCGCAGATTCATTGGAGACAAACTAACGCGAAGATCGAGGATCCGACATCAACAAATATTTATCATTGGATATGTGCTGCAATTGGTTGACAAATTACATTTAACATTTTATGTTGGCATTTCGGATATAAATAATGTTATAGTCTTATCAATTCTAAAAGTCCTTAAGCGAAAAATGCGCGAGATGGGCACAAATAAGACCCTAAGCGAAAAATGCGCGAGACGGGCAAAACAAATAAGTCCCTAAGCGAAAAATGCGCGAGATGGGCACAAATAAGACCTTAAGCGTGAAGAAGACGCGAGACGGGCACAAATAAGTCCCTAAGCGAAAAATGCGCGAGATGGGCACAAATAAGACCTTAAGCGTGAAGAAAAATGCACGAGACGGGCACAAATAAGTCCCTAAGCGAAAAATGCGCGAGATGGGCACAAATAAGACCTTAAGCGTGAAGAAGACGCGAGACGGGCACAAATAAGTCCCTAAGCGATAAATGCGCGAGACGGGCAAAAATAAGTCCCTAAGCAAGAAAATTCAAAAGTCCCTAAGCGAAAAATGCGCGAGACGGGCAAATCAAAAGTCCCTAAGCGAAAAGTGCGCGAGACGGGCAAACAAAAAGTCCCTAAGCGAAAAGTGCGCGAGATGGGCAAACAAAAAGTCCCTAAGCGAAAAATGCGCGAGACGGGCAAATCAAAAGTCCCTAAGCGAAAAGTGCGCGAGATGGGCAAACAAAAAGTCCCTAAGCGAAAAGTGCGCGAGATGGGTAAACAAAAAGTCCTTAAGCGAAAAATGCGCGAGACGGGCAAATCAAAAGTCCCTAAGCGAAAAATGCGCGAGGCGGGCACAAATAAGACCCTAAGCATGACGAAGACGCTAGAAGGGCAAAATAAGACTCCAAGCGGGCAAAATAAGACCCTAAGCGAGAAAAAGACGCGAGACGGGCACAAATAAGTCCCTAAGCGAAAAATGCGCGAGACGGGCAAAAATAAGACCCTAAGCGAGAAGATACAAGACGAGCAAAACAAAAAGTCCCTAAGCACAAAAGGGTGCGAGACGGGCAAATTCGAAAATCCCTAAGCGAAAAGTGTGCAAGATGGGCAAATGAAAAGTCCCTAAGCACAAAAGTGTGCGAGATGGGCAAACCAAAAGCCTGAAGCGAAAAATGTGCGATGTAGGCTACGCATTTACTTGAAGCAAAAAAGTGTGCGATGTAAGTCATGCATGACGTGCTTGAGCTTGAAGCAGTAATTGAGCGACATAAGCCCCGTATGTAAAAGAACTTGAAGCAAAAAAGTGCACGAGAAAAGCCTGATTATTACGTGAGACTAATACAAGGTAAATGTATAGTTGCTTCGGTAGATGAGTTTAAAAATGGGCTGATCAGTTTGTAAAAGACTAAGCTCTTTCACAAAAAACTGGGGAGCACTCTAGATTGACTTATGCCTCAAAAGGAGCATCGATACTAACAGGCACCCAAGCATCTACGCCCTGAGGTGCTATAATTATCTAAATCATCTTCGTCCAAGCCTGTGAGAACCCCGACCATCTCGGGTCAACCAAAAGCTTTTAAGGGCTGGTAAGATCAGATAGATCTTTATAAATGCCTATTCTCAGAAAATGTTGCATCAGGATCAAGCTTCAACCAATCCGGAGCACGCCAAGCACAAACCGCATCTGATGAAACCAAAAGGCTTTGGTGGCTCCGCAATCTTGTAATTTCTCCTTATAACTCTTGGTTTCGGTCAGCTAAGATCTTGAATTCGAAAAGAAGGGTGGTATATTCCACTGGAGAAGCATTTAGCTCAGAGAAGAAAAACGTATCCCGATAGTGTTCTAAAAAGACACTTTGACAAAAAAAAAAATGATGACACGAAGTCATTTCTGCTACAAATAATAATTGAGTCCTCAAGTGAAGATGAAAAGACTCTTGTGATAATCCCAGGAAGAGGGTAGCACAAGAATTTGAAAAGCCCATTCTTTATATACTCTTTCACAAGGTAAACCTTGTAAAAGAGTGGGGAGCAATTGATGTGGACTAGATCAATTATTACTGGACTTTTCTATAAATCAAGTTGAAGACCATTGAGCCAAATGATAATCTAAGCCCAAGAGGAAAGAGGACTCAGAAGGCCCATAAATGACCATTTAAGCTGTGGGTCATAAAGGTAATTACGCGCAATCTAACTCCTATAAATAGGTCACAGGTATCATCTTTAAACCCTAAGCTCTATTTGCCTACTGAAACCCTGCCAAAACCCTGTCTGACTTAAGCATCGGAGTGCGCGCGCAGGGAAAACCCCTGCGCCCCTCTGACTTTTCCTATTTCGCAGATTCATTGGAGACAAACTAACGCGAAGATCGAGGATCCGACATCAACAAATATTTATTGTTGTTTTTGGCAACAACAGTAATATTGTAAATGCTTGATAATTAACTTAAAATTAATGTAAATAATACATGATTAAGCATAAATTTAAAGTTATTAGATGTAAAATATGTTAGAAGTATGTAAACATATGATAATTAACATAAACATACATTACAGCAAAATTACCATGTGTTTAAATCTGTTGACACTAATGTTTACATTTCATTGATAATCATATTTTTACGATATTTGTAACATATTTTACGCCTAATGAGTTTAAATTTATGTTTAATCATGTGTTTTTTATGTTAACTTTATAATAAAGTCAAAATTTGTGACCATATTATAAAAATTCCCGTGAGAATTGTGATAGATATTGAGATCAAGATTGAAGATTGTTGTGAATTATTCCTTTTATAGTTTTACCAAAGATTTATATTTAATACATTATCAAAGTATAATTTTTATACACTCTCATTGAATCATATCATGATATCTTATTAATTAGTAAATTTAAGAATATTTATTCTTAAAAATCTCTCATTTTAAAATCTATGAGTTAATGAAATAATATACTATAATTTATTGACAGTATATAAAATTTATTAGAAATTTATTAACTAATAATAGATCAAATATAATCTTTTTATCAAAACCTTGAACTTGTCATCTCTCTCTTTTCCCTTGGGATTCACCGGAAAATGTCTGTCATTGTAAGATTTTAAGACTTTGTAATTTGCAAAGCCCAAAGAAATATGCTTTTTAGAAATCAAGGCCTTGCATAAAATCCCAAACACAAAGCTATAGCCCAATCTCTACAACTCAAGAAGAATCCAAAAAGAAAGTAGCATCTGCCTTTGCCTAGTTGGTTTTGGTTAACCAACTCACTCAATGTATACATGCAAATAATTTTGTCTTGGCTTTTTAGCTTAACCTAATTACCCAAATTTGGAGGGGAAAATAATGACAATAAAAATAATAAAAATTAAAAAAAAAAACTAAAGTGGGTCCCACATTCCATCAAGCCGTAATATGCAAAATCGGACGGTTGTTATAAATCACCATTTTTTAATTATTTTCAGCATTGGTACGGGCTAGATAATAAATAAAGAGCAGAGGGAATGAAGAAAGAAAAATTCAGAATTCAGAAAGAAAGGTTAAGAGAGAGAGGAAACAGAAGGGAAACAGAGTGTGAAAGAAAAGACGCCCTCCTCAAATTCAGTAGGCAAAGCAAAACAGAGAAATTGAACCAACAATTTAGGCAAAACAAAGAAAACCCAACTTTTTTTTCTCTGTGATGATAGTTTTTCACTGTAAGATTTCTTCTTCTTCTTCTGGATTATTCCCGAGCATTTTTCTTTTCTTGCATGTTAGCTGATATGTCTTTTGGTTTGAATTTCAGGACTTTTTGAGGAAAGGTTCCAGTGTATTTGCTTAGATCTTTAAGGTCAGGCGACAAATTCCTCTCGGAGTTCCAATCTTCTTCTCCTCTGATGGCTGACACTTCCCTTACTTTAACAAAAACAGCAGAAACCCAGACTTTATTTTCATCATCTCTTTGATTTTCACAGCATAAACCACCTGGGTTTCCTCCAAAAAAATCCATTTTATGTTTTCATTCTCTTCATCAAAAATTCTATCTTGGGTCTTCCATATTTCTTCCTTTTTTCTACAACTTTGATTTTTTTGGTAAGAAAATTGATTTTTTTTTCTGTTTTTTATGGCAGAGATGGAGAAAGAAGAGAGGAGCCAAAGAACTTGCAGAACAATAGAGCCAGAGATGTTTTTACAGTGGGGAAACAGAAAGAGGCTAAGATGTGTGAGAGTTAAAGACCCTCAAAAAGCCTCTCAGAAATTGAATGCTGTAAATCGTAGAAGAATCGCTTCTCGGCTTTTAGATAAAGAATCCTCTCTTTTCTCTCAATCCAATCATCGTCTCACTCGGTAAAACATCTGTTTTTTGGGGTGTTGTTTTGAAAACGACGAAATTTTCTTCTCTTTTTGCAATTTTTTGAATTTTTTCATGTTACCCTTTTGTTTGATTTCCGAGAAGCTGTGGGGTTGGGGAGAGAAAAGATTGAAATTGAATTTTGTTTTAATTTTTTTTAAAAATTAGCTATGGATGGCTATGGAATCTTTTTTGGGTAAAAAAAAAAAGAAAGAAAATCAATTTCTCTCTGTCTCAGCCTCCTAGCTGTGTTTTAAGGAATTTCCGAGAAAATGAGGTTGGACACCTTGTTATTCCTTTCCTCTGTTTGGTTGCTGGGAATAGAGAGAAGGGAGGTTTGAATTTCTCTGTTTTATTCCATTTTAGCCTATGTTTGGATTGAGGGTGGGGAAGGGAAAGGAAAGAAAAGGAAAGTAAAACAAAGGAAGGTTGTAAACCTTTCTTTTGTTTGGGAAGATTTTTTAGCAAGGGAAAGGAAAGAGAGGGGGAGTGAGCATCCCTTACTTTCCCTTGAGTTACTCAGTTTTTTAAAACCCCAATTTGGGGTAAAGGGGAAGGAAAGGAAACTTGAAAAAAATTTTAACATGTAGAATATCAAATTTAACCTTATTATCTTATAAAATTTAAAACAAAAAGGGTTATAATTGGAAAAAAAACATTACAATAAATCATTTCCTTTCCTTTCCATTGTTTAATCAAACAAAGATTGTTAGGATTACTTTCCTTTCCTTTCTTTTCCTTTATTAATTTTAGCTATCCAAACAAGGGGTACATGTACCTTTTCCTTTCCTCTCCTTTCCTCTAGTTTACATTCTTTTCCTTTCCATTCCTTTCCTTTACTAATGTTTATCCAAACATAGTGTTAGTTTTATGACTACCATTTTTGGCTCGCTTAGCAACCAAACATGGTGTTAAGAAATTTCCCAAGTAAAATTTTATTTGAATAAGCAAACTGTAAAATTGTGAAATTTTACTCGTTTTTTATGTTTGGTTGTAGGAATTCTGAGGCTGCTATACTCCGGTCAGGCACGACAGAGCACCGGAAATCCTTGTCGCCGGAGAAGAGGGATAGGTACTACACAAGTGGCTCAGCAGTGGGTTTGGTGGATGAGAATGGGAAGGTTGCACTGGATAGCCATAATGGAGATGATAACAAAGGGCTGGTGTGGCCAAAGCTATATATCACTTTGTCAAGCAAAGAAAAAGAGGAGGATTTCATGGCAATGAAAGGGTGTAAACCCCCTCAAAGGCCTAAAAAGAGAGCCAAGATTATCCAAAGGAGCTTACTTGTAAGTAAGAATACTGGATTTACGCTTTAGCTTTCAACAATTGAAGCATATGTAGTTTTTGTTCTTTGATGGGAAAAGAAATGAATCATCAAACAATGAATTGGTTTTTGGCTTTTTTCTTTTGGAGGCAAAACAATATTCTCTTTTGAGATTTGATGATTTATCTTGTGGATTTCCTTGAAATTTGCTTTGCTTTCTTGGTCTAATGTTGACATCTTCTGGTGATTGGCAGCTGGTGAGCCCTGGGGCATGGTTGACTGATATGTGCCAAGAGAGGTATGAAGTTAGGGAAAAGAAGAGTTCTAAGAAGGTACATGATTGACTCTCTTCCTCTAGATTTCTCAATGATTCTCTTCTTTTTTCTTATGTGGTTTGGCATTGTGCAGAGACCAAGAGGATTGAAGGCCATGGGGAGCATGGAAAGTGATTCGGATTGAGAGATATGCCATGCATCTATGGCAGCAGCAGAGGCTTTTTCTCTTCTGAATTTTTGGGAATATTTTTGTAGTTAATGTTAATGGGGTTGTGAGAGATTTGAGGGAAGAGAAAAATATAGAAAAGTTGAAGAGTCTCTGCCAGGTTTGTTGTATAGAAGTTGAAAATTTTATTTTTATAAATGAGAATAATCATTCTTCAGCTCATTCCCATGCTCCAAAAACTTACCGCAGACAAGTGCATGTGACTCTTCTTTCTAACCTGTTTCATGATCAAATTGTGCAATTTTGGTGATTATGATGGTTAAAGTACAACATTGATACCCTTGAGATTTTGTCCTTGATATCATGCATGTGGTCAAAAGCAGCAGTGCGTTTGGTCAAAAATTGCCTATTTTGATGGCTGGATTGGCTTGATCATCGTGAGCAAAACCATATGACAAAGGTTCTGTCTGTAGATTTATAGGCTAGCATTTGTCAGTGACTGTTCTGGTTGGATTCTCCTTGCAATATCTCAAGTACATCCTTTCTCCCTAGAGTAAGCAAAAATGTAAAATTTGCCCTACTTTTTGTGCCATAGAGGAGCATCAGAAGGGAAATTCTGCAATCTTTCAAGAATGGTGAGAACCAGATTCAATTTCAAAAGCAAATGAAGTATCTGAGTACAATGGATACAACCAAAAGGTTAAAACAATTGCTGAAGAAAAAGTATAACTGGGCTGCATTAGTGTTTCAGATTATCCATAACATTTAACATTAATCAACGTATTACCCACAGGGCAGTGAGAAAAGTACTTTGCCAGCCTTTTAAGATGCCCTGTGCACGTGAAAATTCTAGTCAAATTCACAGCCAAACCTTTGTATCTAAGTTGTCAAGTTATATTTCAGCTCCAATTGCGCAATTTTTATCCAACTCCACTTCATAAGGGCAGAAAGGGAAAGATGAAACTATTACATCATGGCAAAGTATATACAAGAATCACCAATCTCAACTTTTATGGTATCACAGAATGTAACGGCAACAACTTGAAATGGAAGTATCTGATGTATAAGATGCAAAAAGCCAATTATCCCAGCTGGTTGTCTTTGGTAACTGCATTTTTATTGTAATGTCCTCTGGAATTCTATGTTGGATCATATTCTGGAGAAGTATAGATGCAAATGTATCGCGATATCCTGCAAAACCAAGCCAATAAGCAAGAGAAGGCTCTCCAATTTTCGATATCGCTGCCAATATACAATTCATAAAATATGGTATTTAGGACCAGCAAAACATTTAGCTCCGCAGCTAGATGACTTTTGCTGTGCACATAATTCATAAGACCATTTAGTAGTTTTCTGAAAAGAATGAATATTCAGACTAAACTTCCTTTATAATGCTGAAGCTGATAAATGACTATAATAAAGACATACACTTAAGTTTATACAAACAAAAGTCTTCATATGTTGCTTAGTACATAAAAAATGTAGTTGAAACAAAGATTCAAGAAATTTGAAACTTTCTCACCTCTTAGGTTCACTTTTAGCAGTGTGGTCAGTTGACTTGAGACCGGGCAGCTTGGAGCATATCAACTATGAGGGTTTTCACATCCCTAAGACACATAAAAAAACCAGATTGAACAAGCATAAAACGCATCTAACACACTCAAACATCATAAAGTTTTGTCCAAGCTATTGTTCTTTTACATAAAGTCTTAGCCAATCAAAGGTCCTGGATGAAAAGACAATCATGTCATTCAGTCATTCCTATTTAAGTTACTGGACTAAAGAAGACAACATGCCTTGTCCTCCACAATTGTTTCAGTGGCTTTTGCCAGGATGGTATAAATTTCATTTTCATCTAGAAAGAAAATTAAGATGAGAATCTCAGAGCAGATGCCTTACAAAAAATAAAACCAACAATTAACAACAGATGACAAGTAAAATATCAAGGAAAGTTTCTTAAGAGACTAGAAAATTTTTAATATATCTCACTTTCTATCTTCCGCATGTCTAGGAAAAGGAATTCGAAGCTTGAAAGTATTTCCTTGATAACCAGCCTGCAAGGAAAAAGGGAAAAAAATTCATATAGAAAGAATTTGAAAACAGTAGGAATTGATGCACGAGGCAATAGTGAAGGGAATTTTGGATAATATTTGACTTCCAAGTAATGGAAAAAGTTACTTTCCATTAGCTGATAACACAGATTCAATATAAAAGGTTAAAAGGAATCAGAACCTTGACATTGAATCCAAGACTATCCAAATCCAGCATGTAAGCATAGTCCACCTGGAGAAAGACACAAATCAGCTAGGGAAAGGAGAAAATCAATAACAAAATATGTTAAACTCTGTATCAGTAAAAGGTCTTCAATGTGAAATTCAGAAAGAGGATATCATCCCATTGAATACTAGTGATAGAAGCTTGAGAAGAAGTGGATCTGCAAATCATTTTTAGAGAAGACAATAGCTGGTGAGAAGCTTTCTTATTTCATCACAGAAAAGATTGGCAGTTTTCTAATGTGGTGAAAAGTCATTGGTCTACAAAAGAACATTGGGGAAATATTGTCTGAAAATATAAACCATGTGAAGCTGAGTTATAACATTGGACCTTCTAGAATGAAGATTCTGTTTTCTAGATTTTCAAGATTATTAGAATACATTCAGGCAAATTTCAGTACACAGGGCAGCCTGAACTGAGACTCTGATAAATTCAACAATTTAATTCAAATTTGTTAAACTAAAATATTACCAAACGAAAATATTGAGCATAAATTAGCTATTGAGGCATGTTCTACACATTTCCACTTTAACCAGCAGGTCTAGCTGACTTGGCTCTTCCATACAATATTGCTAAAATTTTCCACTTCATGTAAGATGTAATGTTAAAAACATAATATTCCTGATTACCGGGATTGATGTTGAGAATTGCACAATGACTTTTGTGTCTTCAGCATGATCCTTATTCATGTGGGACTGAAAGGAAATGCTGAATCAATAAGGAAGGACAATAGAAGGATTCTAATGAATATATGAAATGTTGTACAGCAGAAAATGAATAGCCAAAATACCGCAACAGGCTTAGAGAATTGAGCTATTGGATCAACTTTTGAATCCTGGTACTCCTCTTTGCTGAACTCTAAAAATATAAAAATAAAAAATGACTAAGAGAAAATAAAATAGAAAAATAGAGAGCAATAGCACCAAAAACAAATCCGTAAGAGTTGCTGAAAACAATAAATAAAATGGGTGAGAGGGCAGTAGCAAAAGCTCCACTGTCTAAAATGAAACACTAATATTCTTCACAAAGATAAAAGAGGAGAAGAAATGCAGGACATAATACGGAAAAGTAATCAGAGCACAGACCTCCTGATCCTAGCAAAGCTGTCGCAACACCTGATACATATCTAACAACCTTAGGTTCAATGCGCAAAAATTGGAAGTCACCAAAGTCAACCTTCGCAATGAAAGTATGCTAAGTTATCTATCTAAAGCAGTTAGTCGCATCATTTATCTTAAGAGACATAGTATGCAAGGGGTTGAGAGGCAGAAATACCCAGAATGCATTGGGGTGTTTAGCCAAATAAGCAGTTCGAACAGCTGCTTGATCTTTTTCAGAAACCTATATAATTGATCAATACATCATTTCAAATACTTCAGAACACCAAGAATTGGGTGTTAAATAGTAAGATGCAGACCTCAGAAATGAGTTTAAAACCAGAATCTCCTAAGAGATACATAATTAGGAGAAAGGAAAAGAAGAAACAACTTACAACAATAGCATCACCATGCAGGGTGATTACTAAATCAGTCCTATCCTCAGGATCTCTAGTGACAAGCAATGAACATTTGGGATTAGCCATTAGGTCCTGTGAAAAGAAGCAAGTTTTGTAATAATTAATAGGTAAAAAAAAAAGGGTAAAATGGACTAAAATTGTTCACAAGGTCGAAAATGACACTAAGATTCACAAGGGAGAAACTTCCAGATGGTAGAACAAAGACAGGTTCATGACTAGAACATAAGCAACTAATCCTAATCACAAGAACACGTGTATGTTAGAGCTTTCCTAGCTTTCATCAAAATTGGGCAACATGAAAACATCAACTTAAAAAATCCTAATAACTAGCATTATTCGAATTTACGCCTATCGAAAACAAAATGTGTGAAAATCGTTTACGTTGGTTTGAACATGTAAGACGTAGACCTGTAGATGCTCCAGTTAGGAGAATAGAGGCTATGGATGTTGAGAGAAGGGTTAAGACTAGAGGAAGACCGAAAAAGACTTGGAAGGAAGTAGTTTGGAAAGACATGGAGGTTTTAGAATTAGATGAGCAAATGGCCTTGAATAGGAATCTATGGAGGCAGAGAATACATATGGACGATCTAACGTGATTTTAGATATTGGTTCATATAGCCTACCCCAATCTATTGGGATAAAGGCTCTGATGATGATGGTGATGATGATGAGTCTCCATTTCAATGCACAAGACTAATCTGAACATCTATCCAATATCCTGTTGATGTTTCAATTCCCCTTCTCTCAATTCCTCTGAGCCAGGGCAATGGAAAAATAGATTCCAACTCAAAGCATTCATCCAAGTAAAATTCAAAATCTAGGTGAGAACCTTTGAATGAACTGCAAGGCTGCTGACTGCCAAAATTGGAGATCCATTGGCATCGCATGCAAAGTCAACCATCGACCCTGATGGATAGCCCTCATGCTTCTGCATAGAGAAAGAAGTCAAAATGAGTGGGACAACAATGAGAGAAAAATGTCTAATGAATTGTACAACACCGAAAAAAAAGTCTAATGAGTAGGACAACACTGAGAAAAATGTCTAATGACAGGGACAAAAATTAGAAAAGTGTCCAAAGTGATGAATTTCATGACCAATTATCAAAACCAAAAGATCTGGCAAACAAGTAAAGAGGATGATCCTAGTTCTTCGATGCAAATGAAACCCACAAGCAATCCTAATATGAGATGTTCAGGCACATATAAGTCATCATTTTAATTCCATCCAAAGACTGTCACAATAATTTCCAAAGAACCCTAGATTGTGGAATATCTTGTTCCCATCATATGGATTCTGTATAGAAAATATCAGTTGTATCAGCATTTAACTTCTTGACAGCACAGTCTAAGATACCATAACCGCAAATAGGCAGGATAACAAAAGTGGAAAGTCTGCAAGATTCAGCTACAGCTTGTGCAAGCTTAGATTATAAGAGCCTTCATGTTAGCTAGTTAATTAAGTTTATGTTCATTATAAAGATGCGCATGGATTACAAGATTCAACTGCTCATTTTTTGAATTCTCTGCAACTTGATGAAGAATCCTTCAAAATTATTCATTCCTAATCATATCCATGGCATGGGTAGAGAGACTGATAACAATCTTACAAGAAGGTCACATGTAATTGTATAGTACCTTTCACGTTTAAAACTCGAGAAGCGGTAACACCTTTCAAGTAGCTCTCATTTCTCTCAACAAGATAATATACAAAGCACCATGCACAAGTCAAAAAAGACAAACTCTAGGACAGTAATCAATAGCCATTCTAAAGCTTTCAGCTGGTTCATAATAAAACCCATCAAGACAATCTTTCTTTGAAAGACTAAACAAGCATCAAAGGTATCTCTATATTACTCATCATACTCAATTAACACGAATTACACATGGTGTGATCGCAAACCTGCGAAAAAGTTGAAAGCATTCCGCGCGTGCTTTGATCAAGCACCGTACGAATTTCCTCCACAGGAGGAAGCCTAGCAGCCTTCTCCTGAAAATAGGACAACCCCACTACAATAAAAAAAGGGGGGGAAAACATATCCAGCAACAACATTTAAACATTAAAAACACAAAATTCAACAAACCTGGTGGGCTTGAATTAGCTGAAACAAATTGGTTTCCTTGTTAACATCCCCAGGAGACACAGCCTGGTAAAATAAACAAAAAACCCATTAATTTTGTAACAAAAAAAATCATTTCCAATCAATTTATTCTTTTTCAGATAAAAATCAGTACAAAAAAGAAAACCCGGTTTTTCTTCTTTTTTTTTCCCCTCTTATATAAACAAAGAGAAAGTTGAGTGTGTAAATTACCTGGGAAGAAGAAGACGGAGCAGCAGAGGCCATGATGGAGAGAGGTCTAGGAATACGACTGAGGGAGAAATGAGGGTGGCAAAATTGAAACATGACAGAAGATGGAAGGAATTTATAGACATTTATGCGTGGAATTAGGGAGAGTGTTGAAGATGCAGCTAGAGTCGTCATTCTGTCTACTCACCAGCTAACTTCTACGGGGTCTTACCATAAAAAAACTACTCTAATTTTAATTTTATTTATGATTTTTCTTTTTCAAGCTCAATTGCTCAAAGGCTTTTTCATTTTGACTAGCTGATAGGAATTTAAAATGTAAAAAGCTTGGAAAATGGAGATAGCCAACCAGCCAAACGGGAGATTGAAGAGTAACGTTCACGGCAGGCAGATAAAACAGGGCCCAGTGACTTTATCTTTTTTTCATCGAGATTTGATGATTATAGAAACAATACAATAATATAACACAAAAAATAATATAGCAAAAGATACAAAATGACTGTTAAAATTTTGAAAAAACTTATATATAAATAAAAAAAATATCTAAAAAATATTTTAATCTCTAACTTATTAACATTAATTATGATAAGATAATTTTGTATTTTACATAAGTTAACACAATATATATAAATTGCAAGATTTGATTTAAATATACTCAATCCAATCTTAAACAATATTTTTAATTTCTAGTAAAATATTATTTATTCACTTCAATTTAAAATCAGCTAAAATGTTAATATATATTTTTATCAAGCTATATAATTAGTTCATTTACTCATGAAAGATTTAGTTTTACAAAAAAATAAATAAATAATTAAATGTACACTCACATGATATATCTCTGATAAAAAAAATACAAATGAATTCAAATTTTAGATTCAAATAATTTTCATATTTTACAGATGAAAATATAATTATCTTTTATATACATATAAAAGTTAAAGCAGTTGCTTCAAAATAAAACTTTTTATATGGATTATCTATATTTATGACATGTATAATTTATTATAATTAAATAATAATTATTTTTTTTCAAGTTTAAAATAGATAAAATTAACTTTTTAAATTCATTATCTATTTCAATTTTTTAAAAGATAAACATTTATATCTATATATAGATTAAAATTAATAAAAATGACATAGCATTTTAATATTACACAATATAAAATCTATATCTATAGCTTTTATCAATTTTTTTTTATTTTTTAAAAGAAAACATCTATATCTATATATCTATATATATTAAAATCAATATGAACAACATAATATAATATGCAATATTAATATAATAACATGTTACGTATTATTAGATTACCAATTGAATATTTTTAATATTTTAAAAGCTAACATCATTTTTTAATTTTTAAATATTTTTAATCAATACGTAATATATATAATAATTTCTTTTTGCCACATTAATGTTACAAAATATAACATTTATATCTACTTTTTTTTTATCAATTAATTTTTTTTAATTGTCTAAATGATAACATTTATATATATTAAAAATTTTAATTATCCTTTTTCAAGTTTCAAAAGGATAAAAATCTCTCACTATTTATAAAAATATTATTATTATAAAATAAAAGTTTTATCGTGTTTTTAATATTGAGTTATTTATCTTTTTTTAGTTGCTTTATTCATATATATTAATTTTATAAAATAATATCACTTATTTCTTTAAAATTGTTAACTTAAATCTGTGTAATATCAATAAAATAAAATAAAAAATCAATTATCCATGCTACAACATATTATGATAGGCAAAATTCAAAAACTATATGTGAAATTACTTTCACATGTAGTACATTACCATCACAAAAATTACTCATAGTATATGTTAAAATTGAGACTCAAGCATTGAGTTTTGAAGTGTAAAATTTTGAAGATTAGTCTCTTTACACCGACATGATATTAATACGTTCTATTTTTTGGTATAATAGAAATAGCTATTTAATTAAATTTATTTTTGTAATTTGTTAACATTTAACTTAAATTAGTAGAATATTAATAAAATATCTTAAGAGACAAATTATAATTTTAAGACAAAGAGTACTAAGCTTACCGTGTCTAAAGTGTATCACTTTGATCGTTAACTTTAATATTGAAAATTTCTAAAATAGGTATGTATAATTTATATAATATGACTATCTTTGTTATATTTTCATATTATATATTTTATAGTTGAAACTTAATAGAATCAGATTGCAGATTAGTGTTTTATCAATGTTTTCTAGATTTTACGTAAAATCTATTAGATCATCAAATAAAGTGATACATTATTCAAAGACAGCAAGAGATATGCAAAAATCATTTATCACATCTTCAACTCAATAAAAATTCATTGAAGAATCTTCATTTAGGAAATAAATTGTATACGATATTGATTTTAAGTTGAAAAATTTTCAATTTCTTTAAATCAAAGACATGCTAAATATTATTTATATACCATTTTCATTCAATAAATTACAACATAAATTTGATTTAATTTTTATAAAATTTACATAATTGTATCCAATATATAATTTTTTATATTGCTGTATTGTTATATACAAAAAAATAAAAATATAATATACAAATGTTATCTTTTTCATAAATATAATAATTTATATTATAAAATTTCAAAAAATATATATTATCAGTAAATTTATTATTTAATTAATATATTTATGTGCATTTCAAACTAGTTTGAAGTAAAATTCAAGACCAAACTTATATTATTTTGTATGAATCAAATTTTCATTAATTGAATTTACAGTGTTCTATCAATTTTGTTGATTGGTCTGTTGATTTACATGTCTGCATTATTTGGACGTTGATTATGACGATATATATTAACAAAAAATATTGTGACATTGAGTAAAATAATATAACATTTTTCAAAATTTTTTAAAAAATATGGATTATTTTTTATCATGTGTCTCAAGGTTTCAATACAAATTTAACATCTGTCCAGTAAGTCTAGACAGCAAATAAACTCCTGCCAGACGTTTACCAAACCATCAACCATTTACAGTAATTGAAAATTTTAATGCAAGGCATTAAATGTAAATGGTAATAAAAGAAATAGGGATTTGACAGGAATAGATCAATGAGATTTATCCCTAGTCACTGTATAAGGAGAAAACACTATATTTGGCTGATTCACAAAAAAAAATAAAAAATTAAATAACTACGGATGTAATTTTAAATATAAATTTAAATGATTATATCTTTATTTAAAAAATTATTTTATTTTATCTTACAATCAATATATTTTTGAATTAAATTGTGCGCACTTTAATATTAATTTCTCATCGAATAATTTTGAGAACACATCCTTTACATTGACCTAATACATTTAAAGATATTAATTTCGTTATATGCTGGCTTTAAAACTTAAACTTTAAACTTGACCCAAAAACCGATGCTTGTTTGCCCGATTCAAGTATCCAACATCCTAAAACTAATTTAAAATCTAAAAAAATCATAACTAGCCGAATTGTTGTCAGCAGTACATACTAGTAGAGTGAAATATTCAACGCTCCAAGGAAAGTATTGTTTATTTGATGTAAAGTACGAGTATAAGAACTATATTTTCATATTAATTTCTGTAAGTGAAGTGTATTATATATATATATATATATATATATAAATGTTACTAAATTATTCTTTCAGGTTACTCGAAGCATTAGAGTAGTTAATTAGAAAGTGAGGTGGACAGGAGAAATGTTGGTATATCGTTAACACATGCTTGTATGGTTAAACTTGTTGAATTAACTCTATTAATGTGGACTAGTTAAGTGTAATTGACATCATATAACATTTAATTAGTAGTATATTTTGTATAAAGTGTGATCATAAATATACATAATATATTTATATTATACATGTATTAATTTTTAATGGGATGGATATAATACATGATTCAAAATATGGGAGGTTCCTACTCTTAGCACCAACATATAAATGGTGGCCTATTAACCATTTGTGTGTGTGGGAAGGTGCACAAGGGTAGCTTCTCCCTTTGCCTCTCTCCTGATTCTCCTCTTTCTCACCATCATCTCCTCTCTTCCTTCTCTCGGGCCACCATGGTAGATCAGAATGGACGCAGCCAGGTGTGGGTGGACTTCCGGCGACATTCCTTCCCTCTGGCAGTGGCGACAATGGCGTTGAAACGGTAGGTATTTTGTTCAACTCACCTAAGGTTAGTTTTTCTCCTTTCGTTATTGTGTTAATGACTTGGTGAGTTCAATTAATTCCAACAATTGGCATCAAAGCCACTTACCCAAAAAGTCATTAACTGTTCTTGGTTGAATGAGAGGAGCCATGAAAGCTTCTGTTGAATTTTGGGATTTTTTAGGTTTTATGAAACCCATTCTGTTTTGCCAATTTTAAGCAAAATTTGGTTAGATTTATGTTGTATGATGTTTAAGGGTGACAAGCCCCTTAATTTTGGTGTCAAAACGAGGCCAAAAATGGCCATTTTCGACCGAGTCGGGTCCCTAGACCCCTTTCTGTGAAACACCAGATAGGCGAGTTTGATAGTCCCCGAAATAGTTGAGAAACATGATGGCGAGCATTATGATCCCCCAAATAGGAGGGATAGTTGATCGCCTAAGAGGCAGATTTAATGATGGGCGAGTATTGATCGCCCAAATGGGTGACGCATATGATCGCCAAAATAAACATGATGGCGAGGCTATGATCGCCCGAATGGGGCGAGGCTATGATCTCCCAAATGGCGCAACTATTACGATCACCCGAAAATGCTCACCAATTAGGCGAGTAAGGCAATTTTAAGATGATCACCCGAATTAAAAATGCTCGCCCAACAGGCGAGTAAGGTGATTAAGATTATTGCCCAAAAATGATGGCGAGTACTATGATCACTTAAATAGGCAAGTTAGATGATCGCCTAAATAGGTAATTAAAGATGATCGCCCAGTGGGTGAGGATGGGATCACCTAAAAGGAATGATCGCCGATTAGGCAATAAAGATCATGGGCTAGTATGGTGATTGCTCGAATGGGCGAGAAAGGTGAAGGGCGAGTATGTGATTGCCCAATGGTCGAGAAAGAGGCCAAAATAAATTTTGTAATATTATGGGCATTATTAATTTAGTTATTTTTTAATTGGTCATTTAGTATTAAATTAATTTTGGGCCATTAAAATTAATTAATTTTAAGGCCATTTTGCTTAATGAATTTAGGAGCCATGTTGCTTAATTAATTTTATTTGGCTATTAAATTTGAATTAATTAGTGGCTATTTTTTGCATAATTAATTAATAGGCCATTTTGGATTATGATTTAATTGGCCATTTTGATTAATTAATTATGGGCCATATGGTTAATTGATTTTTTGGACAATGTTGGATATTTAATAGCCATAATTAGTTGTTATGCCCAAAATTAATGTGATATAAGTGAATTTTTTTGAGGAATTAATTTTAGGGTAATTTTTTGAAATTCAATTACCCATTGTAGACACCTAATTTTGTCAGAAGAATTTTTAAATAAAAAAATCAAAAAATAAAAAATAAAAAATTGATAAAAAGAAACAAGTCAATTTTGGTCAAATTTTAAATTGATACCCTATGCATTCCATGCAAACCCTAAAATTAAAATTTTCAAATTTGAAAATTTCATGTGAAGCACATGCAAAATTTACACCCTCAAGAGTTGACTTGGTTGATTTGTTGCCAAAAAATGAACGTGATAATTTGCAAATTGAATGAGAATCCTATGATGGCAGCCACGGTTTAAACATCAAAAGGGGGGAAATTTGTTTCCTTCCGTAAAGTTTTAAGTTGAAGTAGCTATAAATGCCAGTGGAATGAAACTTTGAGGGGGGCGGAGACATAGCCTTGGCTCACCATCCATCATCATCACTGCCAAGTTTTCACCCTTTTAAGCATTGCAAATTGCTCCACCATCCTCTGTCATCCTCCCCGCAACCTGCAACCACCTTGCCCAGCTCTTTGTCGCTGCTTCGAGCCTACTCCACCGTAACCACCTGTCGCGCACCCCTGATGCTGCACGTCATCGCTGCCTTGAACTGCACCGAACCGCCACTGCTCACCCCTACAGCCCGTGGTTTTGCATCATTGGAAATAGCCCTGCTAATGCAGCATTATTGCACATCGCTCCACCACCGTTCACTGTATCAAGTTGCCTGCTTGTTTACACAATCCAGATCTGCCTAGCCTTGCTGCATCAACTGCTCTGTTTCTTACACCCCGACTATCGCTACATCACTGCCGGTTTATCACCATCGTCGCTTCTGCTGCATTCATTATTTTCAAGCTTATTGCTATTGTGAAGGTAATAGATTATTAAATATTTGCTGAGTAAGTTTACGTGCAACCATGATTTCTTAGTTCTTGTCTTTTATTATTTCACCTTTCATTTTTTATGTGACATCATACTATTTGTTAGTCCTTTATTTATTTTCATTAAAAAATATATATAAAAATTGTTCCTGTCTCTTTTCTAAAAAAGGACGTATGTCTCATGAAAAATATAATTTTCAATGTCTAAGAAATAAGAATTCAAATAAATAAGGATTATAGAATTTAAATAAATAAGAAATTTCTGATGATAAGATTTCGAAGAAATCACAAGTAATAATTCTTCGACAATTTTTAGGGTCAAGAAAAATTTTTGGATGTTACCAGCGTATTGGAACATCTAATTGATTTTATCTTGATATCAAATTTTTTATATAAAAATAATAATTTTTTAAATATTTAAAAATAATAATAAATATGGATTTGAAAATAGATAGACAAATAAGAATGTAAGTGTTAAAATAAATAAATAAATGTAAATATGTAGAAGTATAAGTGTTAAAATAAAATATATAAATAAAAAATATACATTTTTAAACAAATAAACAAAAAATATAAAAGAATTTCCGATGATAGGATTTCATAGAAATCACAAGTAGTGATTCTTTGATAATCTTTAAGGTCGAAATGAAATGTTTAAATGTCAATAGTGTACTGGGCATTTAAACGATTTTATTTCGATATTAAATTTTTACAACTAATGATCTTTTTGAAATAAATAAATTTGAAATAATAATAATAATAATAATAATAATAATAATAATAATAATAATAATAATAATAATAATAATAATAATAATAACAACAATTAAAAGCAAAAAAAAAATTAAAAAATGTAAATTTTAAAAGAAATTTCCGATGATGAGATGTTACAGAATTCACAAGTAGTGATTCCTAATTGATCTTTAGGTGAGAAGAATCTCCTAGATGTTACCAGCGTATTGGAATATTTAGTATGATTTTTTCAATAAAAAATAAAATTTTATAAAATAATAATAATAATAATAATAATAATAATAATAATAATAATAATAATCTCTTGTGCATCATCTATATTTTGATTGCATCATTTGCATCCTTGAAATTTCAAAATAAGTGTGAATCTCCAGAGGATGAGATTCTATAGAAATCGCAAGTAGTGATTCTTAAGAAATCTCTAGGTAAGGAAATTATCCAAAATGCTACCAAAAGTATTGGGGTACCTTGGAATAATTTTCAATACAAAAGATTCTCATTTATTTCAAATAAAAAATAAAATTTAACATAAATAAAAATAAAATTTAATATTTCAAATAATACGCAAATAAAAAATTGATTTCAAAATAAATGAGTTTCTTTTTAAATGTTTAATTAAGACCATTTTATTAAGATCAAAAGATAATACATGATTAAGAGGTACCTTTTTCTAACGGGCGCTGTGAGGGTGTTAATCCTTCTCCACTCGTAACCGAACTCCTGAAGCCTAACTTTGTTTTCACAGACCAAGAATTGTCTTTTTAATAAAGTTTAATTAATTTTAAGATTTTGTTACAAAAAATAAAAGATTTTAGGTGGCCAATCACACCTAGTAAAAAAAAAGATTGGTGGCGACTCTGCTTGTGTTTTCAAAATCGTCTAGCGATCGAGTCCCCGGACGAAAATCATTACGACACCCATTTAATTCATAATTCACTTAATTTTGGAATATACCCATGCCCATAAAATGTTGATGATTGGCCTAGTTAAATTAGTTTAAATAAATTATTTGGGTATTTTATTTAAGCCATTTTAGATTATGGTCTACCCATTCTATTAATAATTTATTTCAACAAATAAACTCTTTAAAATGGAAATTGCCTTATTATTTGAATATTCACATTTATGTGAAATTAATTTAATTAATTAATATTGGATCTAAAATTACTACATATGCTTAAGGAATTGCATCTTTTGGGTGTAGTTAATTTTGGTCAATTAATTATGTGAATATTCTTAAAATTATAAATCATTAATTGGATTGACTAGCACTTGCCTGTCGCAAGAATAGTCAGGTAGATTTTTTGACGATTTATTCTGATGATTTTAATGATATAATAATAAGGCAATGCATAGTAATAGTTGCAAGATTTACTAAGATCTCTAGAAGTGATAAGTCTCTCTTTGTCGGATTGCTTGTTGCTTTGAAAGATGCTTGGGACTAAGAGGATTCTGGTTGGAATATGACACGATCTTCCTACCCTGTCAGTGGGCGATCACTCAGGTTTATATTCAACCAGTTTTGTTTTATCCTCGGTAGTGTATTATGGAATAAAATCGATATTCATTGAGTTATTCCAATAGCCTCCATTAATTCTGATTAGTTGTGCAACTACACATATCAAGTCTCTAGCAGGATCAAATTAGATAGATGGTATGAATCGATCTATACGATTAGGGACACATTAAATTAGGAAGTAGCTCCGAAAGTCCATCAATCTTTTATACCCAATAATGTGAGCTCTTGGAGGATGAGATATATAGAATTTTGGGAACACTCAAATGAGAATTATCTTATTATATAGGGCATGCCATTAATTAGCACATCAGAGAAAGTATTTCAGTTAGTGATAAACAAGAAGTATTTATGGATGCCATTAGGAAATAGTTCGCATAGGATTGATAAAGGTTGCAATAAGGAATTAGTTCCATATGTGGCAAATTCAGTACGACTTCCTTCTGGGGTGGAGAGTTGGAGATCTTCCAGGTTTGCAGATCTCATTCAGTATACCTTAATGGACAGAAGGAAGTATGACATTTTAATATCAAAATTGATATCGTCATTCAAGAGTGAGAGATTTTTTAAATTAACAGATCTCATTTAGCCATAATGATGACATATGCCAATATTAATGCCAAAAAAGAAATATTATTAAGAAGTCTCAATAAAAAGTCACTTTTAGAAGAAGAAATTTTTCAAGTTTACTTCCCATTTTGATTCTACCAACACTTTCAAATATCGATGTGTGCCACTTTTGTGATAATCTTGGGCACAAGAGGATAGATTGCAAGAGTCTTCTAGATTGGAATGTGTAAAAGGCATTTCATTAGCCTTTATTTTGGATCCAATCTAGGAAGTATATCCTCTAACTGTTGGTGATTGGATACCGGTGCTATTATCGATAAAGCCATAAGCTACAGGAGATCAAATAAGGGAAAATTGTTGTGAATTAGGGCTATAGAGTTAGAATCCATATCGAAAACATAGCCAGTTTGTTGTTACATTTCATAGACAGTTTTGGAATTATTGTCGGTCGATACTTTTCATATTGATAACAGAAAAGTATCTATTTAGTACCAACATATGTACTGATTTTGGCATTCTATGTGATGGAATATATACAGTAGATTCGTACCCTAATATTAGGCAAATTTTCTTCAGTAGTGAATGATGTGACTATTGATTCTAATTATGGTAAAATAGATAAGAAATCTATTATGTAGTGGCATGAGTTAAGGACATTTCGAGGCACGTGAAAAAATTGCATTAAGGGAAAACTTATTATTGATCTTGAGGATATGATTAGCAGATATTGAGATGATTAGGAATTGATATATACCGACATTTGTAGATCATTTTCGCATACTGTATTCAGTGGATATAAGTGTTTCATCACTTTCTCTAAAGACCTTTTTGATGTAGGTCATATGGAGTAATAGATCTGATCTTGTAGAAGCCTTAGGTATTCTAATTAATTTCACTGTGCCGCTTAAGGCAAGATCAGATAGTAGTGATGAATGTTGTGCTTGGTATAAAGAAGCTAGGCAAAATCATATACCGGTTTTCGATTAAGTGCACTGTAGGATTATGTATTGACGCCTAGTGTACGATGCTTGGAATATTGAAAAGAATGAGATTGCAGTAATAATCATTCGTACGTTTTGATATGGTATGATTTATGTTAATCACTTTAAATTTTCAAAATTTGGGTGGAGTGAAGTTATGAAAACTGAAACTCACATTTAAAATGATATCCAAGCAAAATCAGTTCCTAGATTCATCTTAAGTTGTAATCAGACACTAAGCAGAGTTTGTGTCGCTTTTCGTGTTTAGGGTTATAAGGTAAGGCAAGAGGCTTATAATCCATAGTCAAGAAAACTTGACAAGAAAACTATCAGTGGTAATTCTATTGGTTATTATATTGGCTAGAAAGATTCTAGATTTTGTTTGCTTGCTATGTGATACTAGAATCATTAAGTCTAACAATGCAATCTGATATTTGTGTCTTTTGATTCTGATATTTGTCAGGAGACGATACTGATCCAAACTCTTATAGTTAGATATTTGTCATGCAAAATGAGTAAGCATCTATGTTGCATAAAGATACGTGGGATCTATTTCAGTTGTCACATTATTATAGACCAAAAGAGACTCTAATTATCAGGTAGAAGATTTAAAGCCAAATTTGGTCAAGGCTTTAAATAAAGAGAAGGAATTAGTTTTGTGAAAACCTTCTTTCCTGTTTCTACCTAAGATTCTTTTAGAATCATGATAGCAATTAGTAGCTCATTTCGACTAAGAGCTACATCTTGGATAGAAAAATGTTTAAGTGAAGCAACCTAAAAGTTTGTAGTTCCTAAGATGGAACATACAGTATGTGAACTTGAGAAGTTCATTTGCGAACATTGAAAGGCATCCATATTGCAATATGTAAAGTTTGATGAGATTGTCACTTTAAGGAGAACACATTTGATAATTGGATCCATTGCAAGGCCAGCGGGAATAATTGTGTGTTTATTGTGCTCTAAATTGATGATATCAAATAACAACCAGTAGCACTGACCTAATGTATGAGACAAGATTCATGTCGTCATGTCACTTTAGGACGAAGAATCTAAGTGAGGTTTTATTTTGTTTTAAGTATTGAGATTCTTTGTGACATATCTATAGGCATACATTATTGGTCTCAAGGAAACCTACATTATGTGTGTTGAGTAGGTTTATTGTATATTGTTCTCCTATTTGACGAGCCCTTCCGTGGAAAGTGACATACTGAAAATCTCAAAGTCCTCAAAATGAAAATGAAAGAGCTTCTATCGAGTGTTGTATGTGCCTTATTGTGAGTAATTAGTGTATGCCCCAGTTTGTAGACATTTTGATATTGTGTATGTTATAGGTATATTTCGGAGACACTTGAGCGATCCTGCAATAGAAAGCTAGAAGCTGTAAAGAGAGTATTTGGATATCAACAAGTTTGACATTCTAGGTTTAGTAAGATATTTTGATGTTAATTTTGCAAGCTATCCAGTTGATAGAAACAAGTTTTCTAATTATATATTTGTGGACATAAAGGAGCTGTATTTTGGAAGGTGTAAAGTAAACACTTATAGCATTCTTGATTATGGAGGCTAAATATGTAGCATGTTGTAACGCTACATGATGGCCCATTTAGGGTGTAGAATTTCGTCTCAGGGCTGGTATTCTGTGGTTGCCATTTAGAAGTCCTGGAGATGTACTATGGTAATGCTGCAACAAGTACTTTCTCTCTCAAAATACTAGGAGTTCCTCACACTCCAAATATTTAGATGTCATCATTCGGTTTGTTAGAGAGAAAATAATGAAATCCATTGCTTGATTGGATTGTAGAGCACATGATTTAAAAAGCTCATTTTGGCTAATTGAAAGTTTGGTTGCTAAAGTGCTTTGACAACATAGCACTTGTATGAGGCATATGGAGCCGTTTGCTACATTAAGTTAGTGGGAGCTCTATAATGAAATCAACTGCAGTTGTGTGGATGGATTCCTACTTGGCCATATATGCATATTTTGTTTGCGCGCATTTTGGTGAATATGATATTTTGTTGGATGAGACATTCCGTATTAGTTTCATGTGTTTCTGTTGAAGCGGTGCATCATTTGGTTTAAATGCATAGACCTAATGGAAATGGATATTGATTTTGTTTTCATATCATTTCCATTTCACACTTTTATACTACTATTTTGTTGCAGTCTTTATGAGTTTACGCAGTTATATCTTGTCGGTATGATGCATTCTGAAGCTTATAAAGGCTTGTTGTTGTTATTGTTATTAAAGTATTTGTAAGTCTACACATTTGTACCATTTCGGTACAATGTATTTAAAGGGCTTATAAATACATACTGATATTATATGACGATTTTGTTAATTAACTTAACTGTCCAAGTGGGAGAATGTTGAATTAAGTCCATTAATGTGGACTAGTTAAGTGTAATTGACATTATATAACATTTAATTAGTAGTATATTTTGTATAAAGTGTGACCATAAATATACATAATATATTTATATTATACATGTATTAATCTTTAATGGGACGGATATAATACATGATTCAAAATATGAGAGGTCCCTACTCTTGGCACTAATATATAAATGGTGGCCCATTAACCATTTGTGTGTGTGGGAAGGTGCACAAGGGTAGCTTCTCCCTCTCCCTCTCTCCCAATTCTCCTCTTTCTCACCATCATCCCCTCTCTTCCTTCTCTCAAGCCACCATGGTAGATCAGAATGGACGCAGCCAGGTGTGGTTGGACTTCTGGCGACATTCCTTCCTCTGGCAATGGCGACAATGGCGTTGAAATGATGGGTATTTTGCTCAACCCACCTAAGGTTAGTTTTTCTCTTTTTGTTATTATGTTAATGACTTGGTGAGTTCAATTAATTCAAACAAAACTAAGCCCATTGATTACGTTGCGGACTCATCAGATGGTTTGAATTCGATCGGTAGCCGACTTTACTTCCAAGGAAAGTTGACCCATTCTCGTTAAGCATTCCCGAAGCCACATTAAAAATTCCCAACTTGGAATTTTGTCGATCTTATCACAATACAAATCTTAGACGGGTGAAATACACAAAACCCCCTGTATAAATTATAAAAGGACACAAACCCACCTTTTGTTTAAACATATCATCTTACCCCCTTTGACTGTTAAATAAAGTTAGTCAAACTGTTAGGTTAAGTAATATCAAGACACATCAAATAAAATTTGCCACGTCAGCTTTTTTAAATTAAAACCTTTATTTATTTTTAATTTGACTCAATAATCTGTTAATTATTAAAATAAAAAAACGCTAGTATGTCGAAAACCATTTCTTTTCTCTGCCAACTTCCATCTTTGATCTCTCACAATTCAATCTTTCTTTTTATACCTCTGGCTTTGGGTGTTTCACGATTAAAAACAAATTTACTGATTTCCTATACAGTCTAAACAATTATTCTTCCTCTTGCTAATTTGTGATTAAAAGTCAGAACCAAAAATTTATAAGCTCACCTTCAAAATACCTCTTCTTCAAGATTAGAGGGACATGAGTTTTACAACAATCAACAATTAGATCGGTTTTTGTTTTTATTTCTAAAAAGGTAATAAGATATTTGAAGGATTTATGCATTTTGGGTTTAGATTTTAATTTAGGGGTTTCAAATTTTCTTATGCGGTCTTAAATTTTGTTGTTTTGTTTGCTGGATTTAAGATTTGTATTTTGGGTTATTTTTCATGGCACTAAAATTTGAAAATTTATCTTTGATTTTGGGCAATTAGTAGAAGATAAAGATTATCTAGGCAATATGAACGATAGGAAAAGTAAACTAAACCAGTTCTATGTGAGTTTGATATGAAAATTATCCTTGATGGTTAAAATGAAGGAATTTGTAAAAAGTTGAAAATTTGCTTGATAGTAGTTAAAAGAAAACGAAAAATGAGTGGAAAGAGGATAGCCCATGTTTAGTTGTTGATTCATGGATACTGTGATACACAATTTGGTGCTAGTTTGGTATTTTATTGGTTTTAATTTGTTTTTATTTTAAAAAAACTTACATTCAATGCTTTTGTATCCTTTTTTTTTAGCAATTTGAGACCAATATAATTGCTTTGTGTTGTTGTTTTTGTTGAACCTCAGTTACTATATGTGATCGTGAAACTTAAAGGTTGAAATATGTCCATTTTCAGGATCTTGAAGAATCATTTTTTAATGCACGTTACTTCGTGGATAACTTCTTGAGCTTTAATAATTGTCTATTTCTCAAGGAGTTAAAGAGAAAACTAAAGCACTTGGGAATAAATAAATAAAAGTTGCACAGAAGCTGAAATGATAATGTTGAAAGCTTTCTGGAACAGTCCCATTGGTCCCAAAACAACTCATTTCTTGGAGATCCATTGCAGTATTGTTCAATACATCTATGTCATATCATTTTGTAAAAGTCTACTAAAGATTATTAAAGCATTTGGGTTAACGTTGAGCATTCGTAGATGCTAGTTCATTGTCACAAGTTTCTTTATGTTTCTAATTACATGTTACCTTGAAGCTGATTGTGCAATAAGTTCAAATATTAGACAGAGGTTTTGGTTGTTGTATTAACATTTGTTAAGTTTTAATGTGAATGACACCTTTCAAGTTAAGTTTTCTTGGCATTTGGCATTATTGTGAATTGTGCCTTTAAATGTATTTTTCTGCAAGAATAGCCTTTTAATTAGTCTACTGGAAATTTTAAACCATTTGTATATTGTATATTATCCTGTCATCTCCAATTTATGAAACTAGATATTTCATGTCAGCCAAGATGATTGAGTGAATTGAGAATTAGTGTAATAGAATGATCTTCAAAGATATATAGTTGTAAAATTTACCATTAAGTAAACTTGGAAATTTAAAACTTATAAATATTAAACAATCAAGTAAATTTAAGCCAAAGATCACCTTTTTTGGCTAGGAACTGATGGCTAAAACTCTTATTGCTTTGGGACCTAATTCAAGTTAAAAGATCAAATATTTTTAAAGACAAAGTCTATGATTTGCTTAAAGATGTGACAATTGAAAAATGAAAATAGAAATCCTTTCATTTATTTAGTATTTATTTACTTTTCAATGGGTTGTTAATTCTGTTAAATTCAAAATTGTATGTTTAGACTCTAGAGTCTACATCAGGTCTTGCAACCACCACTGCTCCATACCCCAACCAGATAAAACAATGATAACAAACTGAGCAACCATACGAAAATGTCAAGACATTCTCCATTTTATGCATTTTCTAACTTTTGCTAAATTCGTTTTCTCACCAATATACATTACAATGATTCAAAAACAATGCTTAAGAACTTGCACATAATAAAACAGTAAAGAAGAGCCTTAGATTATATGCTGCAATGTTATAGTTGCTTAAACTCAATAAGATTTTAACTTGAAATACTAAATGAAATGTAGCATTGACCACAAAGAGAGTTTAAATCGGGTATATAAATCAAACCAAAAATATCCCAATTTGCCAATCTGCAAAGTAAGACAATAAGAAAAAAACTTGGAACTAGTAATCTAGATCCTAAATTAAAAAATCTTTTATCCTACAACTACTCCAACTAGTAAATTAATTCGAACTCAAATTCTATTAGAGCTTTGTTGAGTTCCTTGAAGGTCTTTAATTACAAAACTTTGTGCTTGAGATACTGACCTTTTATCAACCACATATTTGTCCCTAGTTCCCAATTGTCTTCTGTTGACACCTGCAAAGAATTAATTACTGTAATGAAATATAGTTACAGTGAAGTTTCTAGCTAAATAACAAAAATAGTAAAGTTGCACTAGAAGTAAAAATAGGGTTACCATCTATAGATGCAATGTCAGTAGATGAAAAAGATCCAATACTAAAGCGTCCAGTGACATAGTCATCATCAGATCTCCTTCTATTTAAATATCCAGTTCCCTTCATACAAAACAACATGCTTTATAAGACACTCAAGAATTTATATCCTCACCTTAGAAGAAAATTATTATATCTACCATGTTTATTAGAACCTTCACCTGTGAATAGCTTTGAGTATCCTTGCATGTTCTTTTGTTATGTCCAGGCTGTTTACATTTCTTACATATCACTGTACTTGCTCTCTTTCTCGGAGGATCTTCCCCGAGTTCTCTTCGTCTATCTCTTTGGGGCCTTCCTATTTTCTTCTTAATAATTAGAGGTTGAATGGCATATTGATTATCATCTGGGGTCAAATCCTTTTCAGGAAGGGGTGGAATAAATTGTCCATAAGCTTTCAAATATTTTGCCTTGCTATAGCACCAATGACAATAATCTTCAACTTTTGCTCTTTTGTAGCCAATACATGCAACCACATGGTTACAAGGCAAACCAGTTAGTTGCCACATATTACAGGTGCAAGTCCATTTCTCTAAGTCAACAACTTGTTTCACAATACCCTCAATTACCTGAAACTTATCTCTAGCTGCAGGTATAACTTTACATCCTCTTGCCTTCAACGTTGTCTTATCCAACAATGACATGATTTTAGGCATAAGTCTACCCTCCCATGAACAGCCCATAGCATATCTCTTACTAAATCGATGCATTAATTTCAACCTAATGCATTCTAACAAGAAACAATTGGTTTACCTCTAACTTTTGACAACCATTGATTAAATGACTCGATAAAGTTATTGGTTAGGTGGTCACTCTACGAGGTATAATCAAACCCAAACCTACACGATTTTGATATTGGCAAAGCTTTTAACCAGTTGCAAGCATCTTCACTGGTAGAGTTAAATTGGTCCATTGCATCTTTGAAGTCTTTCCCATTTGAAGCTTTACAGGCATTCCAAAAATCGAATCTCAACTGCAAGCCTGGGTAGTTATTTTTGAAGTTGGCATACAAATGCCTACAACAATATCTGTGGTCTGCATTTGGAAAACAAACTCCTAAAGCATTTATAAGTCCCTGTTAAAGAAACAAAAAAAAATTAATTTATGTACTACAACTAGGTAATTTATGAGGTATAGGTTGTGTTATTTTTGGTGCATCAAAACTTGTGGTTACTGTATTATATATTTTCAATGTTAATAAAGTAATTAGATGATAATAATATACCTGATGCCTATCTGACACAAAGGTGAATGGTAGGTCCAATGTGCCTCCTCCAATGGAAATATGCAACAAGTCAAGAAAAAACCTCTAGCTCTCGAAACTTTCCCCCTCTACAATTGCTATAGCAACTGGGAATAGCCCATTGTTCCCATCAAGTGCAACAACTTATAATAAAACCCCTTTGAAAGGACCTTTTAGAAAACACCCATCGACTCCCAAGAACGGTCTACACCCATCTTGAAATCGTTGCTTTTGAGCTGAATAACACAAAAATAATCTTTTAAACACATATGGGTCAACCTCTGGATTAGCTTTATCCTCCACCTCTATATGCAAAGTTGCATTAGGATCTTTAGTTGCAATCAAGTCAAAGTATTTTCTAAGTTTGCTATAACTTGCAGCATGGTTGTCTTGATTCAAGTCCATTGCTCTTCTTCTTGCCCTGTATAGTTGCTTTTTATGGGCAAAAATTCCATAATCAGTGTTCAATCTCTCAGCCATTAATTCATAACTCATATGGGGTTCAACTCTAAGTGAAGAGTCAAGCTTCTCCGCGATCCAAGGGGCATTAGCATTAAGATTCTTGATAGGCTTAATACAATTATGTTTATTATTAAGTGTTTTTACCATAAAAGATTTCTTATCAGGAGTTTCAGAAGCATGAATCCTCTAAGGGCAACCCTCAGCTTGACATTTCGCAGTAACTCGATATACCTCATTCTTGATCTTTTTAAAATTATAACCTTCTATTGCACTATAAATATAATCTCGAAGAATGACTCTAAAATGTTTTACACTAGTGAAAACTTGATACTGTTCAAAGACAATGCTTCCATCAGGTTGCTTTTTAAATGGTTTGGCATGATAATTGGAATTTAAATCAAATGTTTTTATTTCCTTCCGAGCTATCAAGCCACTATCTTCATCAATTACAAACCCATCACCAGAATAATTAGAGGCTGCATCACTAAGCTTATCATTGTCGTCACCATCAACCCCATCATATGCGTCAGAATTAACCTCTACATTATCAGAACTATTTTCAGCATCTTCATGATTGGGAAACCACTCATCATCTTCATCATCAGTAAATGCATAGACTTCACTATGCAAATCTACACACTCATCGATCCCTAAGACAATTTCACACTTTTTGTCCATTGTATAATACTTATGAGCTTTACATGCAACAGATGATGAGCCATTCACACCAACACTAGTAAATGCTTTTTTGCCCTTACCCCTTGAAATCAAGTCCCTATTAACTTCACCTGAAAAAATAAAATCCATTGAACCACCTTTATTAGCAGTGAGCTCTATTGTTTCACCATTTCTATTTAATCCATCATGCAGTTCTCCATCAATTCCACCCTTATTCTCAAATAAGCGATTTAAATAAGCTACAGTTGGAGGTTCAACAGTTTCATCGTGAATATACAAATGAATATCCACAAAACTAGCATATCTACTAAACATTTCCATAACACCATCATCACTTTGAATTAATAATCCATCTTCAGTCTTGATGGAAACATTAATAGTACTTTTAAACTTAGTAACCACTGCCAATAACTCAATCAATGAAAACTCATCAGGATCAACATCATTTTCTACATATATTTGGTCACTATAATGACATATTAACTTGTGTTTCATTATGTTTACTCCTACAAACAAACCAAGAAAAAATTACAACATAATAGAGCATACCCAAATCAAAACCTTTGCAAAAATTGAATACTTTTGGATTAGAAATTAATATAAATATAAAAAACTGAAAAAAATAATTTGGATTCTTAAAAAACTGGAAAAAAAAAGATTACAAATTAACAAATCATAACATAGTATACGAAATCAAAACCCATTACAAACAAAATGCAATTCTCTTAACTAAAAAAAAAAATTAATATTTGGGATTTATTTATTCTCAAGTGCTTTAACAAACTATATATATGTAGTGATCTTTTATCCACAAAAAATTGAAACATGAAAGGGAATCATTCAATAGTTAATTGAAATTTCATATATATACAAAAGGAAATTAAGAAGAATTGAAAGAGAAAAAGAAAGAATACACGTGAAAGAGAAAGAGAGCAGTGATTCATAAAAGGAAAATATTTTAATCTCAATCACATATAGTTTTGATCCAATGAATTGTCAGAATTCATCAATAATAATTTAACTTAAAAAAATGCAATGATATAAATACCTTTGACATAATCGTTGAATGTGTGAGCTAAGAATTTTGCTCCCTCAATCCTAGCAACCAAGAGAAGTGATGGATTTACTCATTTTGTTTTTGAAGTAGAGAGATTGAATTGTGAGAGATCAAAGATGGAAGTTGGCAAAGAAAAAAAATGGTTTTCGATAGACTAGGGTTTTTTTATTTTAATAATTAATAGATTATTGAGTTAAATTAAAATAAATAAAGGTTTTAATTTAAAAAAGCTGACATGATAAATTTTATCTGATGTGTCTTGATATTACTTAAACTAGCAGTTTAACTAACTTTATTTAAGAGTCAAATTGGATAATATGATATTTTTAAACAAGAGGGGGGTTTGTGTCTCACCCAATCTTAGACTTTCCACCTAATGATCCAATCTTTCTTGACTTCGGCTTTCATTAATCAAACCATATCTTTGAGAGTTAAAAATAAAAGAAAAACCCACCTATATAATTGGTCTGTTGATTTACAGGTCTACATTATTTGGACGTTGATTATGACGATATATATTAACAAAAAAAATTGTGACATTGACTAAAATAATATAACATTCTTTTTAAAGTTTTCAAAAAATATGGATTATTTTTTATCATGTGTCTCAAGGTTTCAATACAAATTTAACATCTGTCCAATAAGTCTAGAGAGCAAATAAACTCCCGCCAGACGTTTACCAAACCATCAAGGGATCAACCATTAACAGTAGTTGAAAATTTTGACGCAAGGCATTAACTGTGAATGGTAATAAAAGAAATTGGGATTTGACAGGAATAGATCAATGAGATTTATCACTCATCACTGTATGGGGAAAAAAACTATATTTGGCTCATTCACAAAAAATAGAGAATCAAATAACTACATATATGACTTTGAATACAAACTCAAATAATCATATTTTCATTTTAAAAATTATTTTATTTTATTTTATGATCAATATATTTTTGAATTAAGTTGCACGCACTTTAATATTAATTTTTCATCGAACAAATTTTAAGATACATCCTCTACATTGATCTAGTACATTTAAAGATATTAATTTCATTAGATGCTGGCTTTAAAATTAGAACATTGAACCTGACCTAAAAATGGACACTTATTTACCTGTTGATACACTTATTTTTTTCTTGATTCAGCTCTTATTACTTCTTTTATTATTTTGTTCACCATTCATTTAATGTGCTTTGACTTGCTTGTTTTTACAAATATTAAAATTGATTATTTAAATGTTTTGTGCTTGCACGTGTAGGATTCTTCTCTTGTTTATGTGAGTTAGTCACTATTTGATTTACTTATTTTATTTCTTTTAATACATATTGATTGTTAGAGATGAGTGGTCGAGCATGTGTTTAGACGTGTTGTATATTTGTTTCCATTGGCTTATGTAATTATTGAGTTGACTAGTCAAAAGTTCGTAGGAATGTTATGGGTAATATGCCTTAGAATTTATATGTTAAGTTTATTTTTGGATAATTTATTTTAAAATGTTTATTAATTATTTGTCATGTTTAGAAAATAATATGCATCAAATAAAATTCATAATTATAAAAATAATAAAATCTCATAAATTGATTAATAAATTTAGAAAATTGGATTAAATTTGTTCGATGATCGGATGTTATGAAAGTCACAAGTAGTGATTCTTAACTGATACCTAGGTGAGAAGAATCCATTAAATATTACCAGCGTATTGGGGTATTTAGTGTGATTTTTTTAATAATTTAAAATTTTGTTAAAAATTAAAGCGAATAAATTTTTTTAAAAATTAATAATAAAATTTAGATTTAAGCAAATTAGCCCGATGATGGGATGTTATGAAATTCATAAGTATTAATTTCTTAACTGATCCCTAGGTGAGAAGAATCTACTAAATATTATCAGCGTATTGGGGTATTTAGTACGATTTTTCAATAATTTAAATTTTTGTTAAAAATGAAAATAAATAAGTTTTTTTAAAGAAAGAAAATTAAATAAATAAATAATAAAATTTAAATTTAAGTAAATATAGTCCGATAATAGGATGTTACGGAAGTCACAAGTAGTGATTCCTAACTGATCCTTAGGTGAGAGAAGTCCATTAAATATTACGAGAGTACTGGAATACTTAATGTGATTTTTCAATAATTTAAATTTTTGTTAAAAAATGAAAATGAATAAGTTTTTTTTAAAAAGAAAAATAAATAAATAAATAATGAAATTTAAATTTAAATTAAATATAAGTCTGATAATGGGATATTACGGAAGTCTCAAGTAGTGATTCCTAACTGATCCCTAGGTGAGAGAAGTCCATTAAATATTATCAGAGTATTGGAATACTTAATGCGATTTTTCAATAATTTAAATTTTTGTTAAAAAATGAAAATGAATAAGTTTTTTTTTTAAAAAAGAAAAATAAATAAATAAATAATGAAATTTAAATTTAAATTAAATATAAGTCCGATGATGGGATGTTACGGAAGTCACAAGTAGTGATTCCTAACTGATCCCTAAGTGAGAGAAGTCCATTAAATATTACCAGAGTATTGTAATACTTAATGCGATTTTTCAATAATTTAAATTTTTGTTAAAAATGAAAATGAATAATTTTTTTTAAAAAAATTAAATAAATAATGAATAATGAAATTTAAAATATAAGTCTGATGATGGGATGTTACAGAAGTCACAAGTAGTGATTCTTAACTAATACCTAGGTGAGAGAAGTCCATTAAATATTACCAGAGTATTGGAATACTTAATGCGATTTTTCAATAATTTAAATTTTTGTTGAAAAATGAAAATGAATAAAATTTTTTTTTAAAAAAGAAAAATAAATAAATAATGAAATTTAAATTTAATTAAATTATGAGATGTTACGGAAGTAACAAGTAGTGATTCCTAACTGATCCCTAGGTGAGAAGAGTTTATTAAATGTTACCAAAAGTATTGGAATATATAGTGTGATTTATTTTTTAAAATAAAAATAAATAATATTTTTAAAAAATAATAAATTTGTTAAATAAGGAAATAGAAATCCATGTGCATCATATACCATGTGCTTGCATCATATGCATAAACGTTAATTTTAAAATAAATGAAATTCTTCTGATGATGAGATGTCGTAGAAGTCAAAAGTAGTGATTCTTCAAATATCTCTAGGTGAGAAGAATTAACTAAATGTTACCAGAGTATTGGGACGTTTAACTAAATTTTTCAATATTGTGAGTTTCATTAAGAAAATCAAAATATAAAGTTCTTTTTATAAATCCATGTGCATCATACATCTTTTATTAACATCATATGCATCCATAATCAATTATAAAAATAACATGAGCCCTACCGAGGATGAGATTCTATAGAAGTCACAAGTAGTGATTCTTAAGAAATCTATAGGTGAGGAAAATTATTTCAAATATTACCAAAAGTATTGGCGTATTTGATTTAATTTTTCAATAAAAGGGGTTCATGCTTATTTTCAAAAATGAGATTTTTTTAAATATATATAATAATTTTTAATCAATTATACAAATAATGTGAGCCCTACCGAGGATGAGATTTTATAGAAGTCACAAATAGTGATTCTTAAGAAATCTCTAGGTGAGGAAAATTATTTCAAATATTACCAAAAATATTGGAGAATTTGATTTAATATTTCAATACAAAAAAGTTCACATTCACTTTTGAAAAATAAAATTTAACTTTTTAAAATAAAACAGAATGATTTTTACAAATAAAAAATGACTTTGAATAAAAAGAATAAAATGGATTGCAATAAAAAGTAAATTAATTTTAAATATTAAATTTAGACCATTTTATTAAAACAAAAAGGATAACACATGATTAAATTGGTATCGTTTTTTAAATTCACATCGTGAGGGTGTTAATCCTTCCCATGTGTAACCGTACTCCTGAACTTGATTTTGTTTTCGCAGACCAAAAATTGTCTTTTTAATAAAATTTAATTAATTTTAAGATTTTATTAAAAAGATAAATATTTTTATGTGACCAATCACATCTAGTTAAAAAAGATTGGTGGCGACTCCCTTTGTTTTTAAATGTTTTCAAAATCGTCGAATGGTCGAATTCTCGGACGAAATCGTTACGACAATAGGAATATCAAATCATTTGAAACTTTATGTACATAACATATACGAATAAGTAATTAAATCAATGATTGGTTTATAAAATATTAATCCTACATAAAGTTATAAAGATCGTGTAAAATAATTTGTTTTACACTTGTATAACTTGAACACTTCTCATATATATATATATATATATATATATATATGTAAGATTTATATTTGATGTATTGATAATATGTAGTAGTTATATATTATCAATCAATTATGAAATGTAACTTCATTAATAATCAATAAAACTAAAAAAAAAGAAGTTTACTTAAAAATAAATATCAAAACTTTTAAAAAAATATTGATATTTATTTCAAGTACCTATGTATTTTGTGGTTTTAACTCATTAATGAAGTAATTTTTTAATTAAGTATTATTATCCAATAAACTATTGTGAAATTTTTAGATTTTATAAGTGATGTTAAGATAGTATAATTGATACTGACACATACCCCATTTTTATTTATTTTTATTTTTTTAATTTTTTTAAAAGATTATCATAATTATATTTGTGAAATCTAAAAACTCTACCAATAATGTATTGAACAATAATTCTTTAATTAATTGACAATGTTTGTTATACGTTGTCTGTGTATTAAATATAAATTCATACAAATATATATGTACACACACATTATGCTACATTGAGATTTTGTGATATAATAAATCTAAAGACCAAGCATTCTGGCTAAGATATAAAAGTTATGAGAGTGTTTGGAGCGTATGATTAACCGCATAAAAGTTTCTTTGGCCATGGTTCCTTGAAGTCAAACAGAGCTACTGATCTCTGATTCAATCCATAATAAAGGTTAACGTACAAGAGACAGTCTTCGATTTTTCTCTTTAATTAAAGAACGGCTTCAGTGAATTGAACTTGGAGCCAATCTCCCTTCGGCAAGTCGTAAACGCCGGCGACAACTAACACGTTTGACGTTCTACATGGCCACCACCTAATTCCCGGAACGCTGAAGAATTAGGTTACATCAAAAACGCGCAATCAAAGACAAACAACGTGGGCGGCGGTGCTGGCATGGTACGCGCTATATACACTGATAAATAATAAGATAAAATGATTTTTATATTTTTTATTATATTTATTATAAGTAAAATGAAGGGTAGAGTAAAATATTTCTCTATTTTTAATTTTTTTATGATTTAAATTTCAAATAATTTTTATGGTTTTAAACATTTATCACTATCAAAAAAATTGAAAAAAATTAATTTTTTTTGAAATTATTAGTTTATCTAAACTATATTTTTTCTTTATCAAAAAAGGAGAGAAAGAGAAAGAAAGAAAGAAGTTAAACAATAAAAAGAAAAAAGAAAAATAGTGAAAATAAAAAAATAATTTGGATTAACCAATTAATCAATGACTCTTGACATTTCATTAAAAGTTTAAGTTAATTTTTAAGTGTAAATTTTATGGATAAAATATAAGTATATATTAGCTAATTACATGGACCTAGAATTTAGAAATAATCATTTCTTTTTTTGAGAGAATTGAATCATTATATATTAATAGTATGGTTAATTTTATTTGCAATCCATTTTTTTTATATACGCTAAACATAATATAAGATGATAATTATTTTATTCCACCTTTCATCTTATGCATTAAATACGACTTAAATTTATAAGGTTTTCACATTCTATAAGTGGAGATATGATTATTTGAATTAATATTTAAACTAATTTCATCAACAATTGAACCACAAATTTCTTAAATTTTATTCTTTTAATAAAAAAATCGAGTAGTAAAAAAAATAAGGATTTCAAAAAAAAAATTGTATTTGGGAAGAGAAGAAATTACATGGTAAAAATAGTAGCTTTGCACGTGCATGATATCAAACGCAAGCTATTACGAATGTCGGCCCACCTGTCCAAAGGGACGACCCTTTGAATTCTCGGGTTCTCTGTTTTTGCTTCGAACAACAGTGTTTATGACATACCATCCTCCAAAACTTTGGAAAATATACGTTTCTTTCTTTGCTCCTTCCTCCGCTTCCCTATAAATAAGACCACACTTCTCCCATTCTTAGCTACCACTAATCACATTACCATCCAACCCAAAACCAGCTCATCCGCGCAACGCATTCTCTTATCACTCTTGCCAACGACAGAGGAGGATTGAAAATGGAGTTTACAAGAAACAGTCGACAGCTTTTGTCAAAAATAGCCACTGACGACCTACATGGAGAAAATTCACCCTATTTTGATGGGTGGAAAGCGTATGACAGCAACCCCTTTCACCCCACTCAGAATCCTGATGGGGTCATCCAAATGGGACTGGCTGAGAATCAGGTTTGTTGCTTGGTTTATCCAAACTTCGCGACTTTGCTTTATTCGGGAGCCACCTGAATTTAACTACCATGAGAACTAACCATTTCCTTCTTACTCTTTGTTCTTCTGATCAGCTTTGCTTTGATTTGATCGAAAAGTGGATTCTGGAAAACCCTGACGCCTGCATCTGCACTGCGGAAGGAGTTGATAAGTTCAAAGATATTGCCATCTTTCAGGACGATCACGGCCTGAAAGAGTTTAGAGAGGTATTAAGAAAATAATCAAGACTTTTACTTTTACTGCAGTGCTGAAGAACAAATGATGGAACCATATATATATATATATATATATATATATATATATATGTTCTGATCAATCATTACTTCTTCTTCTTCTTCAGGTTGTAGCAAAGTTTATTGGAATAGTTGGAGGAAACAGAGTCACATTTGATCCAAACCGGATAGTTATGAGCTTCGGAGCCACAGGAGCTAATGAGACGGTCATGTTTTGCTTGGCCGACCGAGGCGACGCTTTTCTTGTTCCTTCACCTTATTATCCAGCGTACGAACTCTTTTTACTTTTATCTCTTATTCGATTATTATAGATGAAAGTTTAAATTATTTGGATTCAAAACTCAAATATTATAACATTTCATAACTCTTGTTTAACCATTAAACTAAAATATTATTTGTTATGGGTAATTTTTCTACTTCATATTTCATTGAGTTTTTCCTATTAATCTGAGTTTTGACTTTGGAAACATAGATTACTATACTTTTCAATACAAAATACTCTCATTCAAACTTTAGCTTTTATAGATACATTTTGTGGGTTAGGGTGTTCAAACTTCAAGTTTCAACGACTCAAAAAAGGATAATTTTGTCGTGAAAATGAGAAAAGTATTTGAAAAATGTAGAAAGAGAAGCATAACCACATGGTTTTGATACACTTTTAACTAATATGGTTATTTCTTTGCTTATTGAAAGGTCTAATGCTCTATATTCCCACCAAAATTAATTAATATATAGAGAATGCTAGTAAGATAGGGGGCAATTTCCTGTATCCGGCTTTGTAAAAGTGTTAAAAACGTAATTCTCTTCTCCTTAGTTGGTTTCCTTTTTGAAAAGCTCATGGAAACGTGTTCATTCATATAGTAATAGTCATTAATTTGCTTTTTATTTAAAAACTATGCAGATTTGCTCAGGACCTAAGATGGCGAACTGGGTTGGATATAGTTCCCGTTAACTGCAATAGCTCGAACAATTTTCGCATTACAAGAGCAGCCTTGGAAGAAGCCTATGAAAAAGCTCAAAGCTCGAACATCAATGTCAAAGGCGCTATCATAGCAAACCCTTCAAACCCTTTAGGCACCGTCTTGGACAGAGAAACAATGAGAAACTTAGTGAGCTTCGTCAACGAAAAGAACATCCACCTTGTCTGCGATGAAATCTATGCAGCTACTGTATTTAGCTCTCCTAGATTCATTAGCATTGCCGAGATTATACAAGACATGGATTGCAACCGTGATCTCATTCACCTTGTTTACAGCTTGTCCGAGGACATGGGATTTCCTGGCTTTCCGGTTGGCATTGTTTATTCCTTCAATGATGTAGTCGTGAGTTGCGCCCGCAAGATGTCGAGTTTCGGATTAGTCTCCTCGCAAACTCAATATTTACTTGCTTCAATGCTTTCCGACGACGAGTTTGTCGGGAATTTCCTAAGAGAGAGCTCAAAAAGGTTGGCAGCAAGGCACCAAGTTTTCATCGAGCGACTCGAGCAAGCAGGGATTTCATGTCTAAAAAGCAATGCTGGGTTATTTTTCTGGATGGACATGCGACCACTCCTCAAAGAACAAACTGTCAAGGGAGAAATGGAATTGTGGCGTGAGATTATCAACGAAGTGAAGCTCAATGTTTCTCCAGGTTCATCATTCCAATGCTTGGAGCCTGGCTGGTTCAGGGTTTGCTTCGCAAACATGGATGACGAGACTGTGGAAGTAGCACTTGACAGAATTTCACCATGGAGTTTCATAAGGAATATCACAACAACTAACCAGAGCAGGGGCACATACTGAAGCAGCTTAGCAACAGAGGAATAACCCACCAATCCACATAGCTGTAGAAACTTGCAACGACAGCACCATAAGCTCAGCAACGAATTCTAAAAATTAGGAATTAGTTGTTTTCATATAACTTTTTTGTTATTTTTTTTCAAACTTCTGTTATTTTTAAATTTCTAGCCAATATTTGTATTTGCTTCCGCCAAAAGCTTTCCTTCTTAGCAGCTATACAAACTGTAATGAACACTGAAATAAAGATTTGAATAAAAGGCTCATCCTCTTGAGCTTCCATTTCTTCATTTTCTCCTCAATTCAGCTGTCGTAATATGGTATCAAAGCAGACAATTTTTTGATTATTTTCTTATTTTCTCGCCCTTTCTTTCTCGCCAAACATGCTCAGCTTCATGGCACAAATAGTTCTGCTTCCGAAAATCCACCAGTTAGTGTTTTAGCTCTAGAAAGTCAACCAGCTCCAGAAACTCAGCAGGCTAGTCCTTATTTCTTGCATTCTAATGAGAATCCCTCCTTGGTTTTGGTTTCTTCCCCTCTAAATGGTTCTAATTACCACTCGTGGTCAAGAGCCATGAAAATGGCATTGCTCTCGAAAAACAAGTTGAACTTTGTTGATGGATCAATTATTGCTCCAACACCAAATGATCCTCTTTATCCCGCTTAGGAATGGTGCAATACCATGGTATTATCATGGTTGATTCACTCTCTCAGTCCTTCAATTGCTCAAAGCATTATCTGGCTTCATAATGCAGTTGAAGTCTGGAAAGATCTTCATGATCGATTTGCTCAAAGTGATTCTTTCAGAACCGCAGGTTTGCAAGAGGAGATATATGCGTTTTAGCAAGGATCACTTTCTGTTTCAGATTATTTCACTCGTCTTAAAATCCTATGGGATGAGCTTTTGAATCTTTGACTTATTCCAACTTGTACTTGCTCTACTCGATGTTTATGTAATGCTCTACCTATAGTGAGAGCATATCAACAATCTGAATATGTTATCAGATTTTTGAGAGGGTTGAATGATAATTTTGCCACTGTTCGATCTCAAATAATGCTCATGGATCCCCTTCCTTCTATAAACAGAGTTTTTGCCTTGGTTATTCAATATAAGAGGCAGTTTCATAGTAATCTGGTTCATTTTTTCAGCATAAGGAAGGTCAATCTAAGACTCGACCTTGATGCTCTCACTGTGGTATTATTGGTCACACAGTGGATAAATGCTTCAAAAAGCATGGATATCCTCCAGGATTCAGATCAAAAATGAAATTTTTGCCAATCAGCTAAAAGAGGCAGAATAGTTTGTACCTAAGAAGAGTACACGACCTGAAGTTTTTAGTTCAACCTCTTTGCATCAACACAAAGAATGTGAGAAGTCTAAATTCATCACCAATAAGCTTTCAAGCCCAATCTTTGTTACTCAGCCTTCTTGGATCATTGATATAGGAGCAACTTGTCACATCCCGTGAATACATTATTTCACGTTTTCCCACACAATTTATATGGTTGGGCTGTCTGTAATACCTTTACACACTGTTCATCTACAACAGTAAACAAATTAGACAATATTTATTTGTTGTCAATTACTATTCACAACTTTAAGAGTTAGTTTACATCCCCTGAAATTACATTTACAACCAGTAGTACTGTATAAACAGATCTGAATATACAAATGTAAACATGATACCTCGGGAATCTATCATACGATACTTTGAACTACTCAAAGCGCAACTAGTCCATGGTCTAATACTTTATCTATTCCTTACATCAAATCTATGATGATGAAAGTAAAGGAGTGAGCAAATCACGACTCAGTAAGAGAATTGTGTGCAAATTTTGATATCTCAAAGACTATATGCAGTAAAACCTTTTAGTTTACCATTGGTATGCTAGGCATACTAAAAGGAAAGGATGCTATAGTCGGCCAAGAAATCCAGATAGAGTAAGGAAGGTATTTTGAAATATCTATCTTGTCTTGGAAACCCAGAGCGACTATAGAGAGTAGACATTTGTTTTAATATAAACTCACTAAAATATTTACTGCATATAAAATATCACATGTTTAAATAAAATAATTTATTCAATCATGTGAACAATACTTGAAAATTATTTGATTTCCACTATTGAAATCAATCACTTAAAACATGTGTAGCAGTAAAACACCCGTTCACATATTTCACCAGCCAGTGATAAAGCATCACAATAAATAGTATATTTCGATGGTTATCACCAAAACCAATACTAACACGTGGAATAATAGTGGAGACCAGGCAACACCCTGATGATATCATGCTATAAGTCTCGTAAGGAATAATAGGGTACACGTGAGATCCTTGTAGGGACAATATAATAAACACATGAGATCTATGACCATAGTCTATAGGTATCCTCGGTCATACAGTGAGCGGGTGACAACTGTGTCACATCCCTTGACTCAATTTTTCACCTTATTTTATACATTTTATTTTGTTAGGCTGTCTGCAATACTTTACTTTTCCTTTACATATAAACAATTTCATATTAAATTATAATATGAATTACATCCCCTATCTTAATGCATAAGGAAGTAGTACTGTTGATAAGTCTAAATACAGAAAATAGATGATCATACCTCATGTAATTAAATCGAGCTGTCGCAATGTCTCTAAATGCGCAGCCGAGATCCTTGAGATTGTCACTCTCAGTCCTCGAAATCTGAAATGTTAAAATTAAGGGGTGAGCAAACCACGACTCAGTAAGAGAATTATATGCATACTTGATCTTCAGCTATCTATATGCTGAAAAACTTTTTCATTTTTCCTATAGGGGCTCTAGGCTCGCATGTAGGAAAGATACTACAGTCGGCCAGGGATCCAGATGGAGTAAGACAAATATTTTGAAATACCTGTCTTGTTCCGGAATCTAGAAACAACTGTAGAGAGCAATAAATTTCATTTCATTTGAAATTTAAATCCTTTTTCTTTTTATTCCATATCATTTTCATATTCTTTTCAAAATAATGCTTTTATGAAATAAAGCATTTAAATAAAGTAACTAATATTCATATATTCTTTGAAAAGAATATAAGTTGAATCACTATCATTCAAATTATATTACATGTAAACAGTAGATAGCAGTAATACAATAAAATCTTTTCATTTAAAATCATTTACTGTCATTCACTGTAAACCTTTTCTTTCTTTTCACTTCAGTCAAATCGATATTTAAACAATTCAATAATCACTCGGTGGAGACAGTCATCATTTAATAGAATCATGCACTATCACTATCCCTGAAGGAACACTCACTATCATTATCTCCGAAGGGATGATCACTATAACAAATGGCCATTGTCAACACTCACAGTTCGCACTGGTCAGGTGCTCACTGCGTAAACCTGTGGGTTTTGACCATAATTTCCATAGTCATATACAATATAATAAACCTGCAGACTGATCAGGTCTCGCAGTCATATAACACTATGCATGATCACTAACAAACGACTGTCTCAAAATACTTTCATAATTCATTCATTTAACAGTAGAAATCAATTTCAAATAGTGATTAATGGTAGAAATCATTTTCGATTAAATCATTTCATGTAATTCCTTTCATATAATTCTTTTCATTTAATTTAATTCATATAAATTCTTTCTCGAAATTCATTTCATATAAATCATTGCACATAAACCACTTCATGTAAATTAAGTCATATAATTCATTTCATGTAAATCGTTTCATGAAATTCAATTCATGTAAAATAATCATGTAATTTACATATCATGAGAATTTTCGGTAATTTCATTTTCACTGATATTGAAAACATGAATATTTTAAAAATGGAATACCATATATTCATATTTTATGAAAATAATCAATTTCTTGGTTTTCATGATTGAAATAATTTCTCGTGAAATAAAATCATTTATTATGATTTTATGTAATTTTCTAAAAATTTTCGGCAGCATAATGACTGTCGATTGACTAGCCTTCTTGAACAAAAACGACAGTTTAAATATTGCAACCAGCCAATATCCACAATTTTTCAGCCGATGAATCATCACAACATTTTCATAAATTAATAATTAAAAGCATACAGACTGAATATCCTTACAGTGCTGCACATGCATCCCTTACCTATCCTAAGTTGGCGACTTCCGCGTTATCGGTCGCGCCTGTACTCCATCTTTTCCGATTCCATCATCTCATTCGCCGAGAATAATTTTTTAGAATTCAAATTCTAAAAATTAGAATTTTTCCATAATTTTTTAAATTAAATACTCGAAAATAATTTCCGAAATCCTTACTGAATGTCTGAGATTTTTCGAATTTTCGAATTCCTTTTCTCTTTTTTTCTTTTTTTTCTTTTTCTTTTTCTTTCTTTTTCTTTTCTTTTTCCTTTTTTTGGTCTGAACCTGTTCGGACCGATTCAGATCGGTTCAGCCTTCCTCCATCGGTTCGACCATCGTCAGTCCTCCTTCCCGTCGGTTCGTGCCTCCCACAGCTTGCCGGAGTTGCGGGGACGCCGGATCTGGTCTCCGTTTCGCCCCATCATCGACGATGGTGCCGGATTTGGAATCGATGGCGGCGGCTCTTCTCGTCCTCTTTTCTCCCTCTTTCCTCTTTCTCCTTCGTCGCTGGTGGTCCTCCTTCCTTCCCTTGGCCTCCGCCGATGTCGTGGGGGGAGTGGCAGTGACCGGATCGACTGGCACCGCCGTTCCTCTTTTCTCTTTTCCTTTTTTTTTTTGATTTTCGCTTCTCTCTTTTCCGTTTTGGGCCATCGTCGGTCACTTCCCTCTTCCCTCTCATCTCGCCGACGATGCCCCCTTTCTCCTCTTCCCTTCCGGTGGCCACTGACAGTGGTCGGCTGGCTTCTGTGTTTTGGACAGAAACAGGTCAGGAAGTTTCTCCCGATTCCGTTTCTGTTTCCATTTTTTTTGTTATATATATATATATTTCTTTATATCAATAATTAATATATATACATATTTATTAATATAATATATATTGTGTATAGTTTAAAATAAATATCTATACACTTAATTTAATTTAAAATAATATATATAATTTATTTCTCATATATTCATATACTTTTATTAGAAACAAATATATATATATATATAATATATGTAATTATATAAAACATATATAATATTTTAAAAAATATATTTATATAATAAAATTATATAAATATATAATTACTCGCATTCTTATTCCTTAAATTTTGGATTTACTTAATATCCAAATTATATTTCTCTATTTTTTATTTAATTTGGATTTTAACTTAACCAAATAATATTCTCTTCTCTTCATTATTTTCCATACTCCATTCTTATTTCAAAATTTAAATGTCCTTCACTCAATTTCCAATTTTCATCACTTACTCCATTCTCAGAATTTTTACTAATATTCCGATCTCATCATTCTATTTATTTATTTCAACTTATCTATTTTCTTAAATATTAATTTCCAAAAATAGAAAATTTGCGGTTATCACATTCTCTCCACCTTAAGAAATTCGATCTTCCGAATTTAACTTAAGTTCAAAATGTGGTGGCATTCTGTATGCTTATCGTCTTGTATACTTATCATTCTTGACCTTTTGATCATCTTTCATATTATACTGCCAATATACCTTTAAGATCATAATCGCCTTTTATACCTCTATATATCATTTCTCATCATATAGTTATACTCCCTTAAATTTCTTATCAGTTGGGAGTTATCAATTTCCACTCCTTTTTATATCACATATGATTCATATGGTTCATCATCCATCTTCTTATTTGGTGCCAAGTCGATATATTTCAATAATTATCATTTACCGATTTTAATCAATAGTATGTAATTGTTCCAGTAGCTTTCACATCTCGTGCATCCGCTCTCTCAACATATCATCGAATGTTTCCATACTACGCTCACATATTTACATCATGTACGAAGCGGTGCTGTCTATAAGTTTGGAATCTCAAAGCCTTTTGCTATTTCCCATAACATATAGCTACTCGGAGATTTCCATCACATATAGTGCTCACTGGAACTTCACATACATTCTCATCATCTTTTAATCATATTTCGACTATGGCACTAAAAAATCTAAGAGTTTGATAACGGAGGAGTGATTTCATTAGACTATCAGTCTATAATCACTTCTATATTATCATATCTCTTTTAGATTCTTCATTATTATCTCCAATACTCTTTTCATATTTATTTCATCAAATGCTGCAGCTCCTTTGCAGACTTTACTATTTACCATTTTTTTTACCATAATTTAATCAAGAGACAATCGTTTTCTCTCCATATTATCTTTCCATGTAGTATGGTCATTCGATTTTTAAATCCTCAAATTATCCATTTAATCACCTCATTATCCATATAATTCCACTATTTCATCATTTCGAAGTGGTATATATATTTATCAGTTTCCATTTACATTACTGGCAGTAAAGATGTAAGTCATTTCTTTACTCCTTGGAGTATAGTTACTTTTCCTCTATCGAGTTTGGCTCGATTTTACATTTAACCATAATCAGGTGATAACCACAAAATCACTTTTTGTTTTTAACTTCGGGAACTATTTCATATTCATGTTCCCTCTTCATCATGTACTTTCCTCTTATAACGTATTCATCTTTTCCTTCATCATCATTTTGATCACTTTTCTTTAGTGATAACATATTCCACTATTACTTCTTTTAACCTTTTATATACTATCTTTACATTTATTCCTCCACTGACTTAAACTTATTAAATTTTTAAGTCACCTCTGTAGAGCAGCTAACCCAATAACTCTTCCATAGACTAGCAATAGTATTTAGCTAGACCTAGTTCATTCCGTATCTCAATCATTATCTCTTCATCATAGACAGATCCACGTCGCTCTGTCTTTCGAGATCATATATCTTAGAAAGAGATACTGTCTAGCTAAATCTTCTATTTGCCACTCTTAACATATAATTCATAGTCTTTAAGAGTTTGTGGGTTATACCACTATGCTGCTCATTTTCCATTTGTGTCTTTCACTATTTCGACATCTCACCACTTTATCCTTATATGGATGTCTTATTCATTAGTCTTATGTAACTCCCAAGGTATTTCATTAACCTTGTAAACCACTATAGAAACTCGTAAAAATTATCTCGAGTTCTAATCATTATCATCTTACGATCATCAATTTCCAACTTTTCATCTAGTGATGCCTTGTACAAAGATTGGTCTTATAGACTCCTTATATATCTCTGATTAAATCAAATAAGACATCACTTTCATAGAAATGATTAATTGTTCTTAATAAGAACTCTATTGCATAATAGGAATTTAATTCCCAATTATATTTCATCGTCAATTCACCTCATCCATATTTCCATCATTTACATCATTTAATTCATCCTCAATCACATCATCTGTATTTCCATCCTTTACATCAATACATGTGAATTTCATTATCCACAATTTTCCAAAATTATTTCTTAAGCTTTTCGGACTCTTCTATATTCTCCGATATAAGCTTAAAATAAATTTCATATTAACAATCGAGTCAATGTTAACTCGATCTCTCAAATCTATACTATTCTGAAATCTTATCGTGAATCTCATCCGAGAATACTTTTTAATCACAATCTCGTACTATTTTGGACCTTTCATCTCTATGTCCCTATCATTTCACTGTATATCCTTAAGGCAAAGACATTTAATATTGAAATCATTTTAACATTTGCTCCTCCCTGATTCACTTATTTACTCATATTTCACAGCATATCGATTATCTTAATTGTATGTTGTATCATGTGTAATTTTTGATTAAGGCCTTTCACAACTAACCGATTTATTACTACTATAATTTACTTTTATAATCATTTTCATTTAATAATTTAGGTTAGCTATTGTCTTCCTCATCTCTTATCTTCACTTACTGTCCTTATGCATATTCTCCAATTTCATATACTCCATACAGTACATTATTCTATAAAACATATTTCAAAATATTCTGGTTCTATAAATATTCATTTAATACTTCAAAAACTGTATGATTGTATAGAACCAGGATTAACCGTACTACTATGGATTTCATCAACCATACCGATCACCTTCTCATTCATCTTTAATAATCATTTTACTTTTCATCATATCCAATGATCCCGTAATAATATCCTGTCAATACACTTTTAACTCCGACCCTTAAAAATCAATAATAGAGTCGCTCATCCTGTGACTTTCCTATAACCATTCGGGTCGTATCAGTAACTTAAGTGTAGATAAAATTTATAATCGGGATCGTTATACTCCTATTACGTTTCTTATGTCATTAGTAGCTTCATCACTATTAATAACATCAAGATCAACTTGATTTATCATAATTCGGGACATATTCCAACATAGAGGCATTTTCGTCATTTCAACATTTATTTCTTTCTCTTCAATATACATTTAAACCAAGGATCTTATTATCTCTTTGCTGATAGTACCCCTTTCTCATACCAATATCAGCAGTTTAAGATCTTTTTCGATTTTGACAGAGAAGTCCACTAGGATCTATAATTGGATTATTTTGCATGAAATGCAGCTTTACATCATCAATTACTGTGTCAAATCAGTAAATTCCAACTTCTGTTGGTCTACTTTGACTTCTAGTAAAATTTTGGAGGTAGGGATATTTTGGTCATTTATGGCCAAGATTTTTCTCTCTTCAAAATACCTTTAATCGGTGATCTTAAGGTCTATTTTATGATGATATTTCATTCTCCTCCTTTATATCATCACTTTCAGGTCGCAGCTCGATTTGGACAGAAAAGTACTGGTGGGGCCCTCACCTAGTCCATTTCTGTTCCTTACCGAACCGACCTTCATTTATATTATAAGATCACCATTTCATATAGCATTCCTGAGCCGTTTTCCCTTTTTGCATCCTTAGTTCATAATTCTCACCCCCTTCTAAACATTTAATTCAATTTGTAATCATTTATTTTCTCTATGTATTTAGACTACACAATACTACAGGGGATGTTAACCTTTTCAACACATTTTCTTTTTGAAGTATCGACAGACATCGGACCAACTGTGCTCTGATACCATTTTATCTGTCACATCTCGTGACCCAATTTTTTATCTTATTTTATATATTTTATTTGGTTAGGCTGTCTGCAATACTTTACTTTTCCTTTACATATAAACAATTTCATATTAAATTATAATATGAATTACATCCCCTATCTTAATGCATAAGGAAGTAGTACTGTTGATAAGTCTAAATACAGAAAATAGATGATCATACCTCATGTAATTAAATCGAGCTGTCGCAATGTCTCTAAATGCGTAGCCGAGATCCTTGAGATTGTCACTCTCAGTCCTCGAAATCTGAAATGTTAAAATTAAGGGGTGAGCAAACCACGACTCAGTAAGAGAATTATATGCATACTTGATTTTCAGCTATCTATATGCTGAAAAACTTTTTCATTTTTCCTATAGGGGCTCTAGGCTCGCATGTAGGAAAGATACTACAGTCGGCCAGGGATCTAGATGGAGTAAGACAAATATTTTGAAATACCTGTCTTGTTCCGGAATCTAGAAACAACTGTAGAGAGCAATAAATTTCATTTCATTTGAAATTTAAATCCTTTTTCTTTTTATTCCATATCATTTTCATATTCTTTTCAAAATAATGCTTTTATGAAATAAAGCATTTAAATAAAGTAACTAATATTCATATATTCTTTGAAAAGAATATAAGTTGAATCACTATCATTCAAATTATATTACATGTAAACAGTAGATAGCTGTAATACAATAAAATCTTTTCATTTAAAATCATTTACTGTCATTCACTGTAAACCTTTTCTTTCTTTTCACTTCAGTCAAATCAATATTTAAACAATTCAATAATTACTCGGTGTCTCACTATCCCCGAAGGGACACTCACTATCATTATCCCCGAAGGAACGATCACTATAACGAATGGCCATCGTCAACACTCACAGTTCGCACTGGTCAAGTGCTCACTACATAAATCTGTGGGTTTTGACCATAATTCCCACAGTCATATACAATATAATAAACCTCCAGACTGATTAGGTCACGCCGTCATATAACACTATGCATGATCACTAACAAATGACAGTCTCAAAATATTTTCATAATTCATTCATTTAATAGTAGAAATCAATTTCAAATAACGATTAACGGTAGAAATCATTTTCGATTAAATCATTTCATGTCATTCCTTTCATATAATTCTTTTCATTTAATTTAATTCATATAAATTCTTTCTCAAAATTCATTTCATATAAATCATTGCACAAAAACCACTTCATGTAAATTAAGTCATATAATTCATTTCATGTAAATCGTTTCATGAAATTTAATTCATGTAAAATAATCATGTAACTTACATATCATGAGAATTTTCGATGATTTCATTTTCACCGATATCGAAAACATGAATATTTTAAAAATGGAATATCATATATTCATGTTTTATGAAAATAATCAATTTCTTGGTTTTCGTGATTGAAAATCATTTCTCGTGAAATAAAATCATTTATTATGATTTTATGTAATTTTCTTAAAATTTTCAGTAGCACAACGACTGCCGATTGACTAGCCTTCTTGCACAAAAAGACAGTTTAAATATTGCAGCCAGCCAATATCCACAATTTTTTAGTCGATGAATAATCACAACATTTTCATAAATTAATTCATAATTAAAAGCATGCAGACTGAATATCCTTACAGTGCTGCATATGCATCCCTTACCTATCTTGGGTTGGCGACTTCCGCGTTATCAGTCGCTCCCGTACTCCATCTCTACCGATTCCATCATCTCGTTCACCGAGAATAATTTTCTAGAATTCAAATTCTAGAAATTAAAATTTTTTCATAATTTATTTAAATTAAATACTCAGAAATAATTTCCGAAATCTTTCCCGAATGTCCGAGATTTTCCAGATTTTTGAATTCCTTTTCTCTCTTTTTCTTTTTTTCTTTTCCTTTTTCTTTTTCTTTCTTTTTCTTTTCTTTTTCCTTTTTCTGGTCTAAACCGATTCGGACCGGTTCAGACCGGTTCAGCCTTCCTCCACCGGTTCGACCATCGTCGGTCCTCCTTCCTGCCGGTTCGTGCCTCCCACAGCTTGCCAGAGTTGAGGGGACGCCGAATCTGGTATCATTTTCGCCCCATCACCAGTGACAGCGTCGGATCTGGAATCGATGGCGACGGGTCTTCTCTTCCTCTTTTCTCCCTCTTTCCTCTTTCTCCTTCGCCGTCAGTGGTCCTCTTTCCTTCCCTTGGCCTCCGTCGATGTCGTGGGGGGAGTGGCGATAACCGGATTGACCGGCATCGCCGTTCCTCTTTTCTCTTTTCCTTTTTTTTTTTGATTTTCGCTTCTCTCTTTTCCGTTTTGGGCCGTCGCCGGTCACTTTCCTCTTCCCTCTCATCTTGCTGACGACGCCCCCTCTCTCCTCTTCCCTTCCGGTGGCCGCTAACAGTGGTCGGCTGGCTTCTGTGTTTTGGATAGAAACGAGTCGGGAAGTTTCTCCCGATTCCGTTTTTGTTTCCATTTTTTTGTTATATATATATAAATATATATATATATTTCTTTATATCAATAATTAATATATATACATATTTATTAATATAATATATATTGTGTATAGTTTAAAATAAATATCTATACACTTAATTTAATTTAAAATAATATATATAATATATTTCTCATATATTCATATACTTTTATCAGAAATAATAATATATATTATATATGTAATTATATAAAACATATATAATATTTTAAAAAATATATTTATATAATAAAATTATATAAATATATAATTACTTGCATTTTTATTCCTTAAATTTTGAGTTTTCTTAATATCCAAATTATATTTCTCTATTTTTTATTTAATTTGGATTTTAACTTAACCAAATAATATTCTCTTCTCTTCATTATTTTCTATACTTCATTCTTATTTCAAAATTTAAATGTCCTTCACTCAATTTCCAATTTTCATCACTTCCTCAATTCTCAGAATTTTCACTAATATTCCGATCTCATCATTCTATTTATTTATTTCAACTTATCTATTTTCTTAAATATTAATTTCTAAAAATAGAAAATTTGCGGTTATCACAAACCGGATGCTGAAGGCGGCTCAATGTCAACAGCATAACACATGAGAGGGTACACATGAACACGTGAGCATGATATGAGACCTATCAGTCTCAAAACAATGTATAAGAAATCTCATCACATTTATGGAATTAAGTAAATTCAATAATATCTTTCAAAAAATCCATAAAGGTATAAATCACAGTATCTCATACAATGAAAACAGTTTATAAAATAATTACATTGTAGTAATAAAATCTCATAACTGTTTCTTTTCATCGTAGAGCACATACACACGTGTTTCCATGCTTTCTTTCCAAAACTTTAAATTCAAGGTTACAGGAAATCATTTCCAGTAATTTCATACTTTTTGAAAAAATAGAAATATTTATTTTCCAAAATTAATAGTAATTCCACCAAACACATTTCTCATTATAGAACACATGTAGAGACATTTTAGTCTCAAATAATATTTACACATTGATAAAGCTTTTATGGAAATCATTACACGTGATAGAATTTATTTTGTCCATAAAGGAAAATCATAAATAAAATAGTGAATATCATACTGAAAATAATTATAAAATATTTACTATTCACCATTTTACTTCACTAATCACACCTATCAATATAAAACACGTTGGATGAATTTTCAGTAGTAAAACTTTTACCAAAATCAGTACCATGAATATTTAATCACTACTTTTTAGTAATTCCACCATTTATGAAAATAAATAATTTATCACTTTTAAGGCTAGGATAAACACCAATGATGTACTAAAAATATTTAATAATATTTTTGAAAATATATTTAGTAAATTTTGGCAACATACAACTGCTAGAGTCCTAGCCCCCTGCACTTTCAAACACAGTCTCAGGCCATAAAGCACAATTTCGTAGCATTTCAAGGCAATTCAATATCCAATAAATCTTATAAAATTCATAGTATGAAAGCCATGCATTCGGACATCCTTACAAATTCACACACGCATCCCTTACCTGTATGGTGTCGTTTCATTCAAACCGTACACTTTGTGGCCTTGAACCAATGATTAGGTCCTTATTCGTCTCCTTTCCCATTTTGTTTATTTAGCTTCAGAGCTGCAGAAAATGAGCCATACAAGTTCAATTCCGAAACATACATATACACTAAGCATTTTTAGAAATCTTTCTCATTAAGGTAGAATTATTCTTTATAAGAATTTCCGATCTATCAACGCCTTTGTATTCATAACAGAAAATATTCAACTTCGATTAATGTACGGTCAATTTTATATGTAATCTGACTTAATTCCCTATCCAGAAGTATAAAGCTCATTTTCTAGTTCATTCCATATTGTTCCTCACAATTTTCCAAAATTCAGCCCAATTCTGACCCATATGGCAGGATGGTTTTCTGACCTTTGTGCCTTAAAATTTATATTACTAATTATAGGGATATCCAAAATTATGAATCCCAAAACCATATGAATCTCAATCCAATTCCATACTCAAAATAGCAAGTTTCACAATTTTATCATTCCGAAATTATTTTTAATAATTCCTTAAAATTACCCTGTTTCTCAATGCATTCTGGTAGATTGTCTACTGACCTCTATGTACAAATTGGGCCATATCTCAAGATAGGTTTGTCCAAATTGTGCAAACTCAAAACTATATTATTCTTAACTCATTTACCTTTCTAGAAACATAAATTTTTGCAGCAAAATTCAATCTGTGCTAATTTCTAAAAATTTTCAAATTTGACACAAAGCATCTCGCCTACTGCACTGAGTGCGCTATGTTCAACTGCCTATATCTCAGGCTACACAACTCCAAATTAGGTAATTCCAAAACTGAATTTTTCCTAACTCATAAAGCTACCTGTCATAATTTTTCCAGAATTTATTTCATTCTAAAACCCACAAACTGAATTTTTAAATATGCAGCTCGGACAGACAGTTGAAATTGAAATCTACATTTAGCACTTTGTTTCTCTTTTTTTTTTCTCAATTCTAAACTTATGAACATTTTCTATTTACTTAGTATATTCATTCAAACACCTTCCGTATATTAAGTTTCATTACCAATATTTAACCAAGTTCATAGTTGGTTGATACCCATTTTCATGCCACTCCCAAGTTCTTGCAAACTCATCACAAACCAAAATCCAATCAAGAGTCAACAATTTCATTCCTCATTTTTCTACTAATCTCTAAACATACAACAAAATTTCATCAATTTCTTCATTTCCCATATTTGGCCGAATACCCCTACTGCCATTACAATTCATTTTGTTTGAAACTAAGGCCTTACACATGTTTCTCATACATATATTAATCATAAACCATAACTAGAATTTAAGAAAACATCATCACCTCACCTTCCCTCCATTACCGAACTGTACAGCTCCATTCCAACCCCTGTCACGTTGGCTTTTGCCCATAAAATCCTAGCCTTAGACAGCCATGGTGATGGGAAACAAAGTTGGTGAAAGGAGCTTGGTAAGTTAGAAGCTTGAGAGAAGGGTTTCATATGAGGAACAAGGTGACGTGAGGAGAAGGAGAAGAAGAAAGTCGGTGCAGCAGGAGAGAAATGAAACAAAGAAGTAGGTGCTCTTGCTTTTGCAGACTTAAACAACTTCAAGGAGACTCACTTTTGTCTTCTTTATTTATGTGTTGTCCAATGAAAAGTTGCCACCTAATTAGCCATTCAATATTTCTTCTCTTTTCTCTCCACTTCTTCTCTTTTATTTATTTATTATTACCTTTCCATTAAGCTGCAGCAAGTTTCACGAGAAACTTACTGCGTGTCTTTCTTCTTTTTTTTTATATTATAAATATATAATATTTCTATTAACATATAGTTATAAATATATTTTTATATGTATATACATATCCTTGGCATATACTATATTTTACATATATATCTCATCTTTAAAATATTAATCTCATTTTTTTAATTACTTTACTGCACTTATAATCAACTTCAAAAATTCACTGAGATCAATGCAAAAATATATTTTCTCACTATATCATCGTTTTAGCACCGAAATCTAAGTGGGGTCCCTTAGCTTTTTATTTAATATTTGTAAAAATGTAAAAAAATTAATTTATTTATTAATTAAAATTTACATGTCCATACATGTACAGTCTAGTAGAATTAGATCTTACACAACTGACCATGTTACATGTTCTCTTACATTTTATTCATCATATTCACCTGTCCATAATTTGTTTGTTAAACTTCCAAATAATCAACAGGCTGTTGTTGCATATGTTGGTACAATACAAATTTCTCCTCTATTAATTCTTGAAAATCTATTTCATGTTCCTTCTTTTTCATATAATTTAATTTCTGTAAGTAAACTTATCTCTAGCACATCATACTCACTAACCTTTCAATCTTATTGTTGCTTTATTCAGGACCTACCAACCAAGAGGATGATTGGTTTTGCTAAGGAAGCTCATGGACTGTTTCATCTCGATTATCCCCTACAATCCACAATCATATCCTTTTCTAATTCTTGTTTAGTTTCTTCTGCAAATATTTGGCATTATAGGCTTGGTCATGTCTCTAAATCTAGGATACAGATTTTACATTCTTTAGATAATTCCATTTCGGTCACTGATGATTGTAATGCCCGTGATATTTGCCACTATGCAAAGCAAAGAAAACTACCATTTCCTAGCAGCACATCTTCAACTACTTTCTGTTTTGAATTAATACATGTTGATAAAACTACCATTTCCTAGCAGCACATCTTCAACTACTTCCTGTTTTGAATTAATACATGTTGATATTTAGGGTCCTAATCCCTATTCATCTTTGTTTGGTTACCTTTATTTTTAAAACATTGTAGATGATTATAGTAAGTGTACATGGACTTTTTTAATGAAATCAAAGGCTGAAGTTCGAAGCATTCTTAAGCATTTCTATGCTTTTGTTGAAACTCAGTTCCAAACAAAAATTAAGTGTGTCTGTAGTGATCAAGGGTAAGAGTCTCGAATGACTGATTTCTTTTTGACCAAAGGGATACTGCACCAAATTTCATGTGTTTCCACCCCTCAACAGAACAGCAAAGTTGAAAGGAAACACCAACACATTCTCAATGTAGCAAGAGCTTTGTGATTTCAAGCCAACTTCCTCCCTCATTTAGGGCTGACTATGTCTCTCATGCAACATACCTTATTAATCGAGTACCTTCTCCTACAATCAATAACAAAACAACTTTTGAGATACTTTTTAACACTCCTCCAAAGTTTAGTCACCTTAGAGTCTTTTGCTACCTGTGTTTTGCTACTACATTACCTGTTAATCGAAATAAATTTGATTCTAGAGCTACAAAGTGTATTTTTCTTGGTTTTGCTACTGGTATCAAAGGTTACAAGCTTTATGATCTTCATACAAATGAAATTTTCTATTTTCGAAATGTTATCTTTTATGAGACACAATTTCCTTTTTCTCAGAATAAATCCCCTTCTTTAGACACATTTGTACCTTCCTTTTCTGATCACATCATTTCTACTGTTCCTACTGAAGAATTACCTGATCCTTATTCATACTCATAGACTGAGTCTTCACCACCACACACTAACTCTCCCCCTCCAAATAATTTTGCAACCCAAAATAGTCATGTAGATTTACATGCATCAGATTCTGTCATACCCAGAAGGTCAATTAGGACCAGATTTCTTCCTTCTTATCTTGATGATTATAGCTATGAGCTTTTCGACAGCAATTCCTCTTCTCTTGACAAGAGGTCTTCACCCTACTCTTTATCTCAGGTTCTCTCCTATTCCCAGTTGTCTCCTACTCATGAACATACTCTAGTATTCTTGATTCAATATATGAACCACAAACTTACAAACAGGCTTTTAGACATGCTTGTTGGAGAGATGCCATGCAGGTTGAACTTCAAGCCTTACAGGACAACTCCACTTGGGAACTTACTGATCTTTCACCTGGCAAGCATAACATAGGCTGCAAATGGGTGTACAAGGTTAAGCTAAAAGTAAATGGTACACTTGACAGATACAAGGCAAGACTTGTAGCCAAGGGCTACACTTAACAAGAAGGAATTGACTACCTTGAAACCTTTTCTCCTGTTGCTAAGATGAACACTATTCGCATGCTTTTTGCCTTATCTGCAGCCAAGAATTGGTACTTGGAACAATTAGACATTAATAATGCATTCCTCCATGGAGAGTTGAATGACGAAGTTTTTATGGAGGTCCCACCAAGATTAACTTCTACTAAGCCTAACCAAGTTTGCAGATTACTCAAGTCTATTTATGGCCTTAAACAGTCCAGTCGATAGTGGAATGCCAGACTCACTAATGTGTTAATCGAATATGGTTTTGTGCAAGCTTCTTCAGATCCATCGCTCTTTGTTCAGAACACTGGTTCTTCTATTACATGACTTCTTGTGTATGTCGATGACGTTATTCTTGCTGGCAACAATTTTGCTCATATCACATCTATCAAACAAAAGTTGCATGATCTTTTCAAGATCAAAGATTTGGGAGCATTGAAATATTTTCTGGGCTTGGAGACTCATGTTCTTCCTCTGGTATTAACCTTTCCCAACGAAAATATGCAGTAGACATTCTCTCTAAAGTTGGTTTCTTGGAATGTAAACTGTTGGAAAGATTAGGAAAATCCCAGAATTATTGGGATTTGATTAGGGTCAACTTTCTGATTTTTTATTTTTGGTAGTTTCCTGTTTTTTCATTCTTAGAATTAATTGTGTCTATTTTAGGATAGTTCTCCTTCTATAAAATAAACCCTACTGTATGTCAAAGATATAGAGAAAATTATTTTCTAAACCTCTTGTTTCATGGTGTCAGAGCAGGTATTCCTGCTGGCATATTCTTCTTTCTGGCCTTTCATACTTAGCCAGAAGAATTGGTAAGAACAATGGCTGGTACTACCCAGTCCTCATCTACAACAGAATCCCCTGCTGTTTATAACCATCAAAAAAATTCTTTACCCTTTTTATCATCTTTCCTAGACACTCATTCTCTTCAAATAACCCAACACAGACAACCTGCAAATTGGAAACCCTGGAATCAGAGAAAATCAAACCAGTCAGCCTATACTACCGAGTCTACCATAGACTCTAAAAAACCCGGCCAACTTCCCTTCACTGCAGAACAAATGGAGCTCTTGAGAAACCTTCTAAACCAGTCAAAACCTCTTAAAGAGTCCGAACCAGCTGCACCCTCCTCCACTCCCACTGTTGCACAACGAGGTAACACCAAATCATCTTATTTATCACACAAAGTTACAGGTGAAGGTTGGATAATTGATACTGGTGCCTCAGACCATATGATTGGCTCTTCTTCTGCTTTCTCGACTTATGAAGCATGTGATGATGACCTAAAAGTTACGGTTGCTGATGGTACTCTCTCAACTGTTGCTGGTCGAGGGGATATTGAACTTTTTGGTTTGCGATTAAAATCTGTTCTTCATGTTCCAAATCTTAAGTGCAATCTTCTTTCCATTAGCAAAATTACTAGGGATCTTAATTGTGCAGTAACATTTTTTTCTACACATTGTGAATTTCAGGATTTGTCTTCGGGGAGGATGATTGGCAATGCTGAAGAGCGAAATGGCCTCTACTACCTCTCTGGTGTCGGTTCTCCTTCAAGACCAAGATCACTTAGTAATGTTACACTGTCCACTGTTTCAAATTCTGATGTTCTACTTTGGCATAAACGCCTAGGCCATCCTAGCTTTACTTATCTAAAGTTTTTGTATCCTCATCTATTTATCAATAAAGATCTCTCCTTATTTCAGTGTGAGCATTGCATCTATGCCAAACAACCAAGAAAAAATCATCCCATTCAACCTTATCAGTCTTCAAAGCCATTTCACCTAATCCATAGTGATATTTGGGGACCAGCCCGCTTTTCAAGTTTAACAGGCAGCCGATGGTTTGTTACCTTTATAGATGACCATACTCTTGTTTGTTGGGTTTACCTTATGAAAGAAAAATCTGAAGCCATATCTATATTCAAACAATTTCATAAACTTGTCACCAATATCTTCCAATCTTCTGTTCACATTCTTCGTACTGATAATGGTGGGGAATACTTTGCACATGAGATAAAAAACTATCTTGTTGAACATCGAATTTTTCATCAAAGCTCATGTGGTTATACCCCTCAACAGAACAGAATAGCTGAACGGAAGAATCGCCATCTTTTTGAAGTTGCCCGATCCCTTATGTTTGCTAGCCATGTTCCAAACTCTTTTTTAGGGCGAAGCCATTTTAACTGCAGCTTATCTTATCAACCGGCTTCCCTCCAAACCACTCCAATTTAGAACTCTACTAAGTTGCTTACAAAATTGTTTTCCCCAAGTTCGAATTCTTAACTCTCTTCCACCTCGAGTATTCGGATGCACTGTCTTTGTTCATAATTCAAGTCTTAACCTAGGGAAGTTGGATCCAAAAGCCTTCAAATGTGTTTTCATTGGATACTCTCCTACACAAAAAGGTTACAAGTGCTATTGCCCAACTTCCAAGCGATTTTATGTTTCCTATGATGTAACATTCTTTGAAAATCAAACATTCTATCCCAATGCTTCTTTTCAGTGGGAGAAATCTAACGAAGAAAATCATTGGGATCCTTCCATTTCACTCCCTATTTCTCTTCCTACCTATCCATCCTTTTCTCCATCACTAGATCCTCATATTACTTCTTCACTAGATCATTCTGATCCTACTCAAGTGACAGGTCAAGGGGGAGTGCCAACTCTTACACCAAACCAGATTTTGGTTTACTCAAGAAGGCCACGAGTTCCTCCTCAAAGCCAACCATCAGAACCGGAGCCAAGTCCTTTGGAAATCACAAGGGAAGATGTTGCCACAATTGATGATCTTGATGTTCCAATTGCTATCAGGAAAGGGGTAAGATCTTGCATTGAGCATCCCATTTCCAATCATCTAACCTACTCCAAGCTGTCTCAAGATTACAGGGTGTTTACTTCAATGATTGATAATGCGAAGATTCCTAAAGACATTCAAAGTGCCATGCAAGATCCTAGATGGAAAGCAGCTGTTTTGGAAGAGATGAAGGCTTTGATTGATAATGAGACATGGGAAATTGTTGACCTACCTGAAGGAAAAAAATCTGTTGGGTGCAAGTAGATATTTGTGGTGAAATATGGGTTCGATGGGAACGTAGAACGATACAAGGCAAGGTTAGTTGCTCAAGGATTCACACAAACCTATGGCATAGACTATGAGGAAACTTTCGCACCCGTAGCAAAATTAAATTCGATTAGAGTTCTTCTATCCCTTGCTGCCAACCTTGATTGGGAATTGCATCAGATGGATGTAAAAAATGTATTTCTTAATGGGAGCCTAGAGGAGGAAGTTTATATGAAGATACCACCTGGCTTTGAGACAAAGAAGGAAATGGGCAAGGTGTGCAAATTAAAAAAGTCCCTTTAGGGTCTGAAACAGTCACCAAGGGCATGGTTTACAAGGTTTAGCACAACCATGAAACAGTTTGGATACAAACAGGGGCAAGCTGATCATACTCTTTTCATTAAACAAGCTAAAGATGGGAGGAAGTCAATTCTAATAGTTTACGTTGATGATATAGTAATCACAGGTGATGATATTCAAGAGATTGATGAACTTAAAGGGAGGTTACAATCTGAATTCCAGGTGAAGGATCTAGGGAAGCTTCGGTACTTTCTTGGGATGGAAATAGCTAGAAGCAAACAAGGTATCTTCATCTCCCAAAGGAAATACACTCTTGAACTCCTAAAAGAAACCGGAAAACTTGGTTGTAGACCTGCTGGAACTCCTTTAGAGCGAAACTGAAAACAGAAAATTACTGAGGAAGATCCACCTATAGATAGGGAAAGGTACCAGCGTTTGGTTGGAAAACTAATATACCTATCTCTGACAAGGCCAGACATTGCCTTTAGTGTGAGTGTAGTAAGTCAATTCAGGCAGTCACCCACAAGAAGGAATCTAGAAGCAGTGAACCAAATTCTTCGTTATCTAAAGGGAACTCCAGGTAAAGGACTTCTATTCAAAAAAAATGAACTAAGGGAAGTTGAAGGTTTTGCTGATGCTGATTGGGCAGGGTCGGTTGAAGACAGCAAATCTACCACAGGATATTGTACTAAACTATGGGGAAATTTGGTGACTTGGGGAAGTAAGAAGCAAACAGTGGTTGCTCGAAGTAGTGCAGAAGCGGAATATAGGGCTATTGCTCAAGGGGTTTGTGAGCTAATCTGGTTGGAAAGGATATTAAAAGACCTAAATATGCCGTTATCAAGTCCTATGAAGTTATACAGTGATAGCAAATCTGCCATCAGCATTGTTCACAATCCTATTCAGCATGATAGAATGAAGCATGTGAGAATTGACAGAAATTTCATCAAAAATGAGATTGAAAACGGGACTGTTAGCTTGTCTTATGTATCAACTAAGTTGCAAGAAGTTGATGTTCTCACTAAAGCCATGTCAAAATCAGGATTTGATTCTTTTGTAAGCAAGCTGGGAATGGTTGATATCTATTCACCAGCTTGAGGGGGAGTGTTGGAAAGATTAGGAAAATCCCAGAATTATTGGGATTTGATTAGGGTCAACTTTCTGATTTTTTATTTTTGGTAGTTTCCTGTTTTTTCATTCTTAGAATTAATTGTGTCTATTTTAGGATAGTTCTCCTTCTATAAAATAAACCCTACTGTATGTCAAAGATGTAGAGAAAATTATTTTCTAAACCTCTTGTTTCATAAACTTGCCCCTACTCCCATGATCCCAGCCACTAAGCTATCATGTTTTGATAGTACTCCTTTATCTGATGCTATAGCCTACAGAAGACTTATTGGCAAACTTCTCTATCTCACTTCAACCAGGCCCGATATCACCTATGCTACACAACAACTCTCTCAATTCTTAGATAAGCCTACACAGCAGTAGCTTGTTGCTGCTCATCATGTCCTCAGATACATTAAAGCAGCATCTAGTCAGGGCTTATATTTCCCAGCCTCCTCAAACTTCAAGATAAAGGCATTTTCAGATTTGGCTTAGGGATCTTGCATTGATAGCAGAAAGTCCATCACTGGTTACTTTATTTTCTTTGGCCAATCCCTTGTAGCTTGGAGATCCAAAAAGCATACTACTATCTCTCGATCATCTTCAGAGGCTGAGTATCGAGCATTAGCCATTACTACATGTGAAATATAGTGGTTCCTTTATTTGCTTTGAGATCTTCACATTTCACACCCTACTCCAGCATTACTTTTTTGTGACAATCAATTTGCCATGCGTATTACCAAGAATCCTATGTTCCATGAGAGAACCAAACATATTGACATTGATTGTCATATTGTGTGTGAAAAGCTTAATGTCGGTGTTCTTCATTTACTTCCAATCAAGTTCTTTGATCAGTTAGCTGATATTTTCACCAAGGCATCTCATCCTCCAGCTTTTCATAACTGTTTGTCCAAGCTGGGAGTCCAAAATTTGTACTCTCCAGCTTGCGGGGGTATCACAGTAACTACTCGAGCAGAGGCACATACTGAAGCAACTCAGCAATAGAGTAACAGCCCACCAATCCACAAAGCTATAGAAACTTCCAACGACAGCATCACAAGCTTAGCAACGAATTCTAAAAATTAGGAATTAGTTGTTTTCATTTAACTTTCTGTTATTTTTTTCAAACTTCTGTTATTTTTAAATTTCCTGCCAATATTTGTATTTGCTTCCGCCAAAAGCTGTCCTTCTTAGCAGCTATATATACTGTAATGAACACTGAAATAAAGATTTGAATAAAAGGCTCATTCTCTCGAGCTACCATTTCTTCATTTTCTCCTCAATTTAGCTGTCGTAACAAGGAAAGAAAAATTGCTTTAAATCGCAGAATTACTTTTCATGATCATCAATTCCATTTATAGAAATTTTGAATGGTTATTTAGTGCATCAACAGAAAAATTCTATGTATGATATAAGCTATATATTACCACTTCGGTTTTATTTTCATCCGAAAATTCTATGCATGACTTGTTTCTTTGTGTCAAAGAAAGCAGCTATGCTTATATAGTCTTAGGTAAATTTCAAATGCAGGAAAAAAAAAGTTCAATACCAATTTTTTAGAAAACCAAATAATCTTTATGAAACAACTGTTTTTTCACTAATTGGAAGCTATTAAATCAAATAGTAAAATTTATAAAACACTTCAACATCTAAGCTCCACACCTGTTGGAAATCATATTCTTATGATTATTTATTATAAATTTCTTAGGCTCCTCAAAGTTTTGACGGGCTTGACTGTACGCGAAAACAAAGTATAAATCTGATTATTTTAGAGACGATAGAATGACGATATAAAAATAAAAAGAAATAAAAAAGAGAATTTACATAAGTTAAAATTTTTGAAAAATTGTATATAAATTAAGTAAAAATTAGAAAAAATATTTATATTTAACTTATGAACATGAATTTCAATACAAAATATTTATATTTTACACAACATAAACACGAATTCTATGTGCATTATATATATTTATATTTATAAGAAGTTTGATGATATATATATATATATATATATATATATATATATATATATATATATTTATATTTATAAGAAGTTTGATGAAGAGCATAAGTTTTTTGAAGGGAGAGTTTGGAAAAATCAGACAACCTTAATTTGCCAGAAAATTTCGTATATGAAATTCTGTCTCAAGTCTATGGACCAAATATTTAATTATCTTGTAACAAAAAAAATTTAATTATCTTATCCATGGAAAAAGTAAGGATAATTTTCTAATTCCAAGGGTTTTGTGGAATAATATATTCCAATCAACAGAATTCAATATTTTGATTATTCAGTCCCCTTGTATTTCAGTGAAATTTTAGGGTTCGTAACCAAAAAAAAAAAGAGGAAATTTCAGGGTTTTGTCTACTGCCACTTGTTATAGAAGGAAGTAATATTTAAAGAAGAAAGCTAAGACGATAATACTTAGAGAAGGCTGTATTGTATTTGTAGTCCAATTGTTAACCAACTTCCTCATAAAATCTTTTGATTATTGTATGGATAATAATTTCTCATATTGATATATCATAGGTGAAACTTTTTATTGATGGAATAAATACAATGATACGTATTTTTAAAGTATATATTTAAAAAAAATTATGTATCATTGTAAGATAACTGGTATTGGAATAAATACAATAGCATCACCATGCAGGGCGATTACTAAATCAGTCCCATCCTCAGGATCTCTAGTGACAAGTAATGAACATTTGGGATTAGCCATTAGGTCCTGTGAAAAGAAGCAAGTTTTGTAATAATTATTAGGTAAAATGGTCTAAAATTGTTGACCAGGTCGAAAAAGACACTAAGATTAGCAAGGGAGAAACTTCCAGATGGTAGAATGCAGACAGGTTCACGACTAGAACATAAGCAATTAATCCTAATCACAAGAACACATGTATATTAGAGCTTTCCTAGCTTTCATCAAAATTGGGCAACATGAAAATATCAACTTAAAAAATCCTAATAACTAGCATTATTCGAATTTATGAGTCTCCATTTCAATGCACAAGACTAATATGAACATCTATCCAATATCCTTTTGATGTTTCAATTCCCCCTCTCCCAATTCCGCTGAGCCAGGGTAATGGAAAAATAGATTCCAATTCAAAGCAATCCTAACATGAGTTGTTCATGCACATATAAGTCATTATTTTAATTCCATCCAAAGAGTGTCACAATAATTTCCAAAGAACCCTAGATTGTGGAATATCTTGTTCCCATCATATGGATTCTGTATAGAAAATATCAGTTGTATCAGCATTTAACTTCTTGACAGCACAGTCTAAGATACCATAACTTCAAATAGGCAGGATCACAAAAGAGGAAAGTCTGCAAGATTCAACTATAGCTTCTGCAAGCTTAGATTATAAGACCCTTCATGTTAGCTAGTTAATTAAGTTTATATTCATTATAAAGATGCGCATGGATTACAAGATTCAACTGCTCATTTTTTGAATTCTCTGCAAGTTGATGAGGAATCCTTCAAAATTATTCATTCCTAATCATATCCATGGAATGGGTAGAGAGACTGCTAACAATCTTACAAGGTCACATGTAATTGTAAAGTACCTTTCACGTTTAAAACTCGAGAAGCGGTAACACCTTTCAAGTAGCTCTCATTTCTCTCAACAAGATAAATATACAAAGCACCATACAGAAGTAAAAAAGGACAAACTCTAGGACAGTAATCAATAGCCATTCTAAAGCTTTCAGCTGGTTCATAATAAAACCCTTCAAGACAATCTTTCTTTGAAAGACTAAACAAGCATCAAAGGTATCTCTATATTACTCATCATATTCAATTAACCCGAATTACAAATGGTGTGATCACGAACCTGCGAAAAAGTTGAAGGCATTCCGCGCGTGCTTTGATCAAGCACCGTACGAATTTCCTCCGCAGGAGGAAGCCTAGCAGCCTTCTCCTGAAAACAGGACAACCCCACTACAATAAAAAAGGGGAAAACATATCCAGCAACAGCATCTAAACATTAAAAACACAAAATTCAACGAACCTGGTGAGCTTGAATTAACTGAAACACATTGGTTTCCTTGTTAACATCCCCAGGAGACACAGCCTGGTAAAATAAACAAAAAACCCCATTAATTTTTAACAAAAAAAATCATTTCCAATCAATTTATTCTTTTTTCAGATAAACTCAATACAAAAAAAGAAAACCCAGTTGTTCTTCTTTTTTCCCCCTCTTATACAAACAGAGAGAAAGTTGAGTGTGTAAATTACCTGGGAAGAAGAAGATTGAGCAGCAGAGGCCATGATGGAGAGAGGCCTAGGAAGACGACTGAGGGAGAAATGAGGGTGGCAAAATTGAAACATGGCAGAAGATGGAAGGAATTTATAGACATTTATGCGTGGAATTAGGGAGAGTGTTGAAGATGCAGCTAGAGTCGTCATCCTGCCTACTCACCTGCTAACTGCTACGGAGTCTTACCATAAAAAAACTACTCTAATTTTAATTTTATTTATGATTTTTCTTTTTCCAAGCTCAACTGTTCAAAGGCTTTTTGACTAGCTGATAGGAATTTAAAATGTAAAAAGCTTGGAAAATGAAGATGGCCAACCAGTCAGATAGGAGATTGAAGAGTAACGTCCAAGGCAGGCAGCTAAAACAGGGCCCAGTGATGGTGAGGTGATTGCTCCAATTTTCAGAGGACAACAAAAATGCATTTGGAAATTGGAAATTCGTGTTTGGGGTGGGGGAAAATTACACTTGGGTTGGGTAGGAAGACTCGGTTCCGGTGCAACTGCTAATTGTACTGCAACGTAAATAATCGGGTTAGGATTCTTTTGATGCTTTCTTATGCACTTTGACATGGATTAAAAAACACCGAATTGGTAAATAAGTTTAAAATTACCTTTATTTGGAAATAAAGATTTTAAACTACCGGTCTATGGGAAAAAACTAGTGTTTGGTGTCACCTTATCTTTTTTTTTCATCAAGATTTGATGATTATAGAAACAAAATTGATGAGGGTTATATTAAAGGTTATTGCACTTTGATATAAGTCAGGGTAAAGAACATTGAGGTTAATAGTATAAGCCTAAAAGGAAAAAGAACTCAAAAGAACCATGAAAGATCCATTAGATTATTATTTAAGCCTTAGGTCTTAACAATAATTACGTGCTAAATAACTCTTATAAATAAGTCATAGTTATCACTTTTAAACCCTAAGATTTATTTTCTTATTAAAAACCTTAGAAAAATTTTGTTTGACTTAAGCATCGAAGTGTGTGAATAAAGGAAAGCCCCTGCACTCTCTATTGGTTTTCTTTTTTTTTTTTGCAGAGTTTTTAGAGACAAACTAACGCGAAGATTGAGATTATCATATCAGCAATAATTACTATTGTATCCGGAGTTTTTTTCTTAACAGAGGTAGTTTAAAATCTTTATTATTAAAATAGGGTACTTTTAGACTTATTTCTCTAATCAAGGTATTTTAATCCAACTAGATGCCATGTCATTTTTAATAAAGGAAAAATAACATATTAGATTTTTGAAAAAATAGAAATTCTCAACAATAGCTTTTCTTCTTTGATTAACATTAAAAACTAAACAATATGATCATCTCTCTTTCTATATCCTAAATATTTATGAAAACACAAGTATTCTAAAAACAAAGAAATCTAAAAAACAATAGCTACGAATTCAACTTTTGAGCAGAATATAGGAAAAATGTTAAAATCCATATCCAGCACAAGTTAAAGGTTATTTTTTTTTTGTTTTCAATGGTCTTGTTCTTTAATTTGTTTCATTTTTGTTTAATTTTTATTTTAGAAACAAAACTACTCTTCATTATTTTTCAAATGATTGATTTACCAAACAGTCATTTTTGGATCATCAAATTTGGAGAAAAGCACCATCTAAATTACAAAAATTACAACACGTAAATTACAAAAAATTTGATCTTCAACATGTAGAAAAATTATAAAACTGTAACTAAGGATACAAAGAGGAAAGGGTATCTAGATCTAGAACCAAAATAAAAAAAAAGAATTGAATCAAGAAATTTAGAATGAAAATTGAACAATATTTTTTCTATGAGGTGAATAGATAGAAAAAAATGTGATTTCATCTAAATTACAAAAATTACAACACGTAAAATACAAAATTTTAGATCTTCCACATGTAGAAAAATTATAAAACTATAAACTAAGGAAACAAAGAGGAAGGGGTATCTAGATCTAGAACCAAAATAAAGAAAAAGGAATTGAATCAAGAAATTTAGAATGAAAATTGAACAATATTTTTTCTATGAGTGGTGAATAGGCACAAAAATATGTAATTTCATCTGAATTATGGTATTAAGCATTAAAGAAAAATTTTATCAATGTCTTTTTTATTTTTAACAAATCCGTTAATATGTTTAATGAAATTTAAGTTTATAAATAAAATATTTAAAATAAATCAAAAGAACAATTATGAAATGTTTCTTAATAAATTATTGAGATAAAATTGCAAGAATTATTGTCTTTAACAATAAGTGATGATAATTAAATCCATATGAGAACAATTTCGTGAAAAAAAAATGTTTGAGAAATTTATATAATCATAGGAACGAGAAAAGAGGAGAGTAGTGTTTTAATAGGCTAATTTATAGTTTCATAAAATGAAAAGCTGACATGAAATTTAATTTTTTAAAACACTACCTTACTTTGGAATAAAATTTAAAAGCACTCCAGTTTAGAAAATAAGATTATAAACTATATTGGTTTGGGAAAAAACTCATTGTATATAAGTAGGAAACAATTGACATCGACATCGTATGTGGAAACGATAAGCCATTTGCTCACCATCATTCCTGGTGAATAGATCAGCGTCAATGGCACTGTCACCGGACTCGCTGCACACGGCAGCAAGGACACTGGCTAGGGCAATGGATCTGTCTTTCAGTTCATCAAATCTTCAAGCTTGATTTCTAGAACGACAATTCGCGAGCTTCCTGTGGTAGGCGAGTGCCCCAACTCAAAATGATCTAACCATTTTGCTTAGGGCAAGAATGGATCCGATTCAGATGAGATTTCACTTGGGCTCATTGCTAATGAACTCGTTAACGGCAACAGCAATCTTTGGAATCCCTTAACCCTGATCTGGTAAATTGGATTTTCTTATATTCTATCTACAATGTGCATATCTTTTGATTTATCTAATTCACTTTAATTTTCGATTGAATTGGAATGCAAATAAATCTGTAAGTTGCCTGAATATATTGTGCGTTTAAAGTGAACAATGCTTGCGTGGACGGTAAAATGGTGACTGCTTTTAGTTAGTTGGGAATTAAAAAATGCCATTAGAATTTGAAGAAAATTTAAAAAAAAAAAACCTCCATCCAATCCGTGACATGCAATAGCTGTTTTACTAGTTTTTTGCTTTTAGAAAAGTTTATTTTTAAAGTAGCCAATAGTAACCCATATTCAGGCTACACTTTGTATTATAGTTATTGTAGTGGGTAGTTTCATCAGCCTTTGAAACTTACTTAGCACTCTCCAATATTGTTGAGAAATTGAGATACGGAAAGCTTTCCTTGTTTAATTTACTTTCTAGAGTTGCCTTGGTCATGTGGACAAATACTATGCTAGCTATGTCGCTTCTTCAATTTCCGATTTTGAGTCATCTAGAATTTTGCGTCCCTACTTAAACTTTTGATGTGTTTCTTTTATGTGAGTTAAATAAAAGAGATCAAATTGAATGAACCTGATTTTGCTTTTTTTTTTTAAAAAAAAAAATAATCTTACAATTAGTGAAACTAGAATGAAATCATCATCAGGATGAGCAATTGTAGATATAGAGATTAATTCTTTATTCAAATATATCATTTTTTTGCTATATTTCCTTTCTTCAAATTCTAAATAATAATAATAGTAATAATAATAATAATAATAAATGATATAGGTTTAGAGAAACTGATTTTCAAGAAGAAATGATATACAAAAATAATAGCTGAACAACTTGAAAGAAAAGATCTTTACTGAAATTTCTTTGAACTGACGGAGCCAGCCAGATATCTGAAGTTGGATGGCTAAAACATTCTGAACTATAAGATTGTGGTACACTCCTAACTATGATCATTAGAAGTTTGTTAGAGGTTTTTGAAACCGATTAGAGAAGGCTTTAGAAATATAGTAGCTTTAGAATCCTGCCAACATATTCTATTGATAGACTAAATTATATTGGAAAAGTTGTTCAAATCTCAACAAATTAGTTTGTTAGGCACATAAAATGGGCCAAACTCCAAAACAAAAAGGTTAAAGGCTTACTAGTTTTCTGAAACCATAGCTTTAAACAAATATAAAAAATAATAGAAGTAAAAGAAATGAAAACTCTTTTCTTTCACAGGCTAAGTTTCCATGATTTTCATTATTTTACTAGAAGGTTTCTCAAAATGGAAAAGTGAAACCTAGGTGCAAAATTTTTAGGAACTTCACACCATTCGGTGTTGCAGTTTTTATTTTTTTTGTTCCCTAAGCTTAATATAACTAGTTTCAATCACCTTCATAAAGCTCAATACTTTCATCTTGACTTGAAAAAGTTCTAAATAAATGAAAAATAAAATCCGAGGGACACGATGGCCTGGTTGAAATTTCAAACCCTTCTTGGAAGATCCAAATTGAAGCCTGATTCTTTTTAGACAGAAGTGTGTTGGATTAGCATACGCAACCAGCTTTAAATAATGACCCAGAACCAATAGCGCATAAAATAGTGTAAAATAAGTGCTACATAATCAGTAATTCAAGGTATTACCTGAAACCCAAGATGGAAGAAAGCCAATCAAGTAGATCATTAACTGGTTTTACCCTCTCTTGAGGGGTATCATCAGGAGCATTGGATGTCATTTGAACTCTGGGCATAGGAAGACCTTCCACATTTCGTATATCATTTTGTTAACATTATAAAACTTATTCAATTTTTTATTCTTAGTGAAACTTGATTTTAGAACCAATTTAATCTTAGAATGGATTAAAGTAATTCAATTCTAAGTAGTTTAAAAGTATTTAACTCGTTTACTATTTTTTCATTCTTAGAGGAACTTAATCTGGGAATAGATTTAAGTAATTTAATTTTAAGTTAAAATAATTGTAGATTGAATTATTATTTGTTTAAATTTATCATTTTGTTAACATTACTTAGGTGGCGATCTATCCATGAGAAATAAAAAAAAATGGCTCTTAGTAAAAAGTAAGTGCTTCAAAATGCTTGTTATTTGTTAAACATACAATGCGAAGTTAAATTGAACATTTTCAATTGCCATGACTCATATAGATAAAGCAATCACCGCTGAATCCAAATTCACTTCGCATAACTATTATTCACACTATTGACTATACTACTGTATTATTAAGTACATGATATAGAATATATGAAGGCCATCTATGCCAATATAGTAAAGATCTCTACCATTTAATGTCATTTCTTACACATGGGTTGATACATTAGAGTCTCAATCATGATTATTCTATTTCGACACTCATTTCTCTTTGATATTATTTTGCCCGTGAAAAGTTGAATGCCTTTGAATTGCTTATGCTATTTTCTCTCCTATCATATAGTGGTTTGCATGGTATTATCTAAGGTGTTTGACATTTGATTGAGATCAAGTGTTCGAACCCTCCGGGACGCGAAAGAAATCTGTGAGGGGGCCCCACATGATATGTAAGATCCGATTCTACACTACTGTAGAGTCTAATTTCATAAAAGTGATAATGGAAATTAAATAAATAGAGAGTATTGAATTCCATTTAGTTGAAAAGCTCCTTAACTTGAGATGAGAACGGAGCAAATTAAGTGAAATCCTCTACGGACGAGTAAGAGGGCAACTCGCCAATGGGCGAGCAAGATGACAATCGCCACTGGTGATGGCGAGTTGAATGGTAGCAAGGGCGAATAGATGAGTTCGCCATGTCTCTTGAGTAGGTGATCGCCCGAATGGGTGAGGACATGTAATCGCCCATATGGATTAACTTTGTGAGTTGTACGGTTGAAGACAACAAATTGAGAAATAATAAAGTCAACAAAGGAAGTAATCTTATTGGTTGAGGAATAAGACAAATGGTGTAATAAGTCAAGAAAAGAGGCTGCGGACTTCACGCCATTGGCTTCTCAGTTTAGACAATTAATGGCAAGTGAAGTAAGTCAAAATGTGCAGAGAATGGCTTTTGATAGCCGTTGCTTTTGCTACAGTTTTTCTTCATGCATTAAATGAATGAAAGACGTGAAATAAATGAAGGAAATGGGATAAGGCCAAGTGATGAGTTCTGATTGGATAGCATGACTATATAAGAAGGAACGTTTGAGGAAACCGATTTGGCCATATTCATCTTCTTCACGAGAGCTATGCAACTGCAATGGTTATGTTCTGATTTTCTCTCATTTCTACCATGCCCGATTTACAAAACTTCACTTTTAGGTTGGCTAAACACATAAATTGCTTATAAAACCTTTCCTCTATGGTTGATGAGCTGAAGGAATAAGCAAAAGAAAGGCCAACATGAGACAGAAAGCAGTCTGTTCTGGAAGTGAAGTTAGTTGAGGTGAGTTTCATATTTCTGAGCTGTTCTTGATATTCAGTGGTAGATTTATATGTTTATAACATAATAAACATAGAGTGCAGCCTTGTTTTAGTTAGATCTTTAGAGAATATGGAAACAAGGAAAATAATGGAATAAGTGACGAGAATGGCGACTATTGTGTTCGCCAATAATGAAAATTAGTAATCGCCAATGAGGCGAGTAGATAATAAGGAACTCGCCAAGGTAAATTCTGTGTAAATGGGCGAGATCGCCCAATTCTAGTGAAGTGAAATAATGGGCGAGCTCAAATGCGTGAGGCATTGGGCGAGTATAAATGGCGGGCGAACTCCCACATATAAGCCAATGTGAATGGCGAGTTGAGTTGTGTTTGACGCCCACATTTAAGACAATATATGAGTGCGAGATGATGTGTGTAAGCCATTGAAGAATGGCGAGCTCGATAGGGCGAATAAGACCCCTTGCGGGGGAGCGATTTGATTTTAAGTCGTACAATATATTGGAAATTTGGAAAAGGAAAATATTAATAATTTTAATAAATCATTTTGCAGCCGAGAATGGGAAATGGCTATTGGCGAGCAGGAAGCAGGGCGAAGCAAGGCTTCGTTGGAACAGGTAAGGGAGATATGTGTGAAGTAATGCATGTCCTGTGGAGTAAGTTTTATGAAAACATAAAGTTAAATGTTTTGTTTTCTGACATGCATTGTTTGAGAAAAGTTATTTTGATAATTATTTTGATACGGGCGAGCTAAAAGCCGACCCCTATGCTATTCTGGGTGAACTGATACAGGGCGGGCGAGCCCTTGTATTTTTATGATGGGCGAATTGGTATTGGCGGGCGAGCCAAGCCGTTTTATAATTTTTACAACCGTCTCTAGTTTTAAGGGCGGGCGAACTGGTTTTAATATGTTTGGGCGAGCGGCCCTTTGTTTTAAATTGAAGGCGGGCGAACCGCAATCAACGAGATTTAATTCTGTTTTAAAAAGCTAAGTGGCGGGCGAATACGAATTCACCGTCTTGTCGAGTTAGTCAGGGGCGAGCCGTGAAGGGCGAGCCGTGAAGGGCGAGCTGACCCTGGCGAACAGTTTTAAAGAGTAATTCCTTAAAGGAAAAATAAGACGTTTTAAATATTTTCAAAATAGAAATATGAAATCTTTTGGCGAGTTGATTACTGGGTGAGCCACTGAGGGCGAGCCAGTTTGCTTTCGGATTTTAAAAGCATATAGGGCGGGCGAACACAGGTTCTCTGCAGTGGGCGAGCTGACCATGGGTGAGCAGGTTTTAAAGGTTGAGATTTTGTAATGTTTTCGAATTGTTTTGTAAATAGAAAGCCTAAACCTTTTTGGGAATTAAATCATTTGAGTAAATGATAATATGGGTGAGAGAATCCCTTAAAGGTTTTCATGAAATATAAAGTGATTTTTGAGACTTTAGGCCCTAAATTCATGCATTATTATTCGTTTAGTTGCATGACCCACCTGGGGCGATGGCTCGGTCGATGGACCAATGAGTGCACCTCAGGGCGTCACAGGGCTGATGGACCCGCCAAGTCATCGGTGGTCTCGAGGTGACTTGGCAAGTGGACCCGAGGACCACTATAGATTATGGCCATAGATCTGAGATAGCCGTGAGGGGCGATGGCCTACGGGTGCACCCCAATAGCGGCAGATTCCGTTCTCGCAAGGGGGAGGGGGAACGATGATAGCATGATTTATTTGTTGCCTAGTCTCAACGTGTTGATTTCTGTTTACTGATAAGATTCATTGAATCTTATGTGTTGTTTACTGTATTTTAAAGTAAACTGTTTAGCCAGTGATTTGAATGGTGTTTTAAGAGAGTTGTTTACTATATATATCCACTGTCTTTTCTACTGGGTTATTGTTAAGAAAAGAACAAATGTGTTATGATATATATAGTTTTGCTTTATTTAAAGCAGCATATGTTTCCTTTATTGAGCGTATGAATCGCTCACCCCTTTGTTTTAACTCCACAGATAAAAGACAAGGAGTTAGAGAGTTAGCTCTCAGATGGATCTATCTATGTTAAAGCACTGAGGCATGTTATGCTAAACGTGACAGGTACCGTCTCTTCTCCTTTACATTTCAGACATAAGTATACAGTACTACTTTAGTGAAATGAGTCAATAGGGGATGTTGGATATGAGAAATCCAGAAAAGAATTTTATATTCTGAATTTGATAAATAAATGTTTATCAATTATTACGGTCACTGTTGAATGTTAATGGCATCGCAGACAGCCCAACCGGTAAAGTTGTATAGAAATACGTGCAAAAAGTGGTAACGGGATGTTACATGATACTCCCAAAGCGAACAATATGGTTGAGTGTGACCGGCCCCACATGATACTGGTCGTCACAAAGGCAAAATGCATTTTGAGCATCATTATTGTTTTGCTAGTGCATTACTAAACTGCATGCTTTCAAGAGGATGTCATATGTAGGTTCAGGAAGTACATGTATTTTTCTTGTATTGCTCTTTATAGCTCTTTAGGCCATTGTTTACGCTTCCATTTACATTGGGTTGAAGAGTGGAGTGACTTACTAATTATCCAAGATTTTGATAAAAGACGTCCCAGCAGGGAGCATGATGTCAAGCAAGAAATCGCGATGGCCATCCCTCTCTTTTGCTATCTCCTGACAAACTACATTCTATGAGAAATATAATCCACAAAGGTAAAATATATACACTTATCATCTCTGGGTAATTGTTATTCGTTCTTAGTATCATTACACAATATGTTTATATCTTACATTATTTGCTAAGTTGGAACGCCTTATCTTTTTAATGTTGCTTGTCTTGGCTATAATATACATGATCCTAAGTACATAATCCATTATGTCTTGTTAGCTAACATGCTGGTTCGTATAAGCCCTGCTCATCAAGCACTCTATTATAAGCGTCGCTCGCCAACGAGGGCACTTAGGGGGCAACACAAACAAATCAATAAAAGAAGTCTTGTAACAAGAATAAGAAAAACAATACAAAACACAAAAAAGTCCCTAAGCGAAAAGTGCGTGAGACGGGCAACAAAAAGTCCTTAAGCGAAAATTGCACAAAACGAGCAACAAAAAAGTCCATAAGCAAAAAGTGTACGAAACAGGCAATAAAAAGTCACTAAGCAAAAAATGAGCGAGATGGGCAAGACATGGGCTTGAAGTGAAAAATGCACGAGGTAAGCCGTGAATAAAATAAAAGTCTTTATGCGAAAAATGTGCGAGATGGGCAACACATGGGCTTGAAGAGAAAAATGCGCAAGATGGGCAACATAAGGGCTTGAAGCAAAATAAATTGCTAGGTAAGCCATGAATAAAATAAAGGGCTTAAAGCAAAAAATGAGTGAGTAAGCCACACATGAGAAATTTAAAAGCTTGAAGCAAAAAATATGTAACATAAGGCATGCACATGGAAAACAAGAAAGTGCACAAGCTTAAAGCGAAAAATACACGACGTAAGTCATTCACGTGAAATGTAAGGACTTGAAGTGAAATGTACATGAGATAAGTCTGATTGTTACGTAAGATGAGTTTAAATAAGTGCAAGGTTAATGTGTAGTCACCAAGGAGTTCTTTATAAAAGACTGAGCTCTTTAACAATGAACTGGGGAGCACTTACTACATACATACAGATTGGAGCATGAAAATAAGCAAGAAAGTGGAATTTTTCATTCATTCAACTATAGAGTTGTATTACAATAAGTGTCTTTTAGATTGACCTTTGCAACAAGAGGAGTATCGATATTAACAAGCACCTAGGTGTGTGTGTCCTAAAGCATTATAATGTAAGGAGCTTGATTCTTAGAAAAGTTAGCTTCTGGATTCTCTAAATTATCTCCGTCCAAGCCAATGAGAACCTCGTCTACTTTGGGCCGATGAAAAGGCTCCTAAGGGTCGATAAGATCAAATAGATCTTTATAAGTGCCCATCCTCAGAAAAAGATTTTAAACCCTCAACATCTGGATCAAGCTTTGACCAATCAAGAGTATGCCAAGTACAAACTAGATTTGATAAAACCAATTAAGAGTATAAACTTCCTTTTGTGGCACTTCTTCGAAAGACGATGCGCCCTTATGACCTTAACTCGAATTTGGTCTTGTTCCTCTTGGCTAAGAGAAGGCTTTGGTGGCTATGCAATCTTGTAATTTCTCCCCATAGCTCTTGGTTTCGGTTAGCTAGGACCTTTGGTTCGAAAAGAAGAGTGGCATACTCCACTTGAAGAGTATCAGCTCAGTTAAGGTGGAGGAAAACGTATACCAGTAATGCTTTGAAGAGGCAATCTTAGCCTTTTTTATCTCAAAATCATCTTTAAGAAGAAGCAGCTTGAGCTGCTCGAGTTTTCTTATGTCTTGCACCTTAAACACTAAGTGCTGAGTATTAATAGCAATTGTTTGTTGCGTGGCCTATAAACAAGTTAAGAAACTCACAAGACATTCACGTGAAAGTGAAATAAAGGATTTGAAACTTACACTCATTACTTCGAAAACAGCCATGTCCGTTAAGAGGAGAGATCTGGGGAGCACAGACACATTTCTCATTGACAGCCCTATGAATAGCTTCCTCCTATCTTTCATGAGGAGCTTGGATATATTGCACTTAATCCAATTCTGCCACGTGATTTCTAGTTCCTCCTATTCGCCGAAACCGATCACTGATGATTCACTAATAACAGACTTACTCCTCCCATGGTTAAGGGTCGAGAGGAACTAAATCCATCATAATGAGCATGAAAAGAATAGGAGCTCAAGTGTTTTCTATAACCACTCCTTTGAAGCAAACTAGTTTTCTAATAATGAGGAATTTCAGCTTAAGAGGCGGAGAAGTGCTTGATATCCTTCCTTTTGCGAAAAGCACGCATAACACTTTGGATTAATGGACCCTCGGGCTCTAAAAGATGATTTATGGATTTGTGAAAGCGTCTATCATGCCTCAACTAGTAGATAGAATGTTCTCTTGGGTAAAGAAAGTAAATAAACCAATATCTCTTCAATAACATAACCAATCAATCTGCTAATGGTAAAATCTCTTTAAGATCTAGAAAATTCAATCCTTAGACAATTTCCTTCTGCAAATACCCCATTGGGTAGGTATACCCAGACCATTTTGGGTTTCAACAAAAAACTAAACAGACTTATATATGTGAAGTTTGCTTGGAAATTCCCTGATAAATCTATTTTGAAATCCTTGTTCAAAGGCCCTATAGATAAAATAGGACATTAACTTAGAGAATTCATAGGCCTTGAAAAGGCACTTAACAAAAAAAGTGACAGCACAACGCCATTCCTATTACAAATTATGATGAAACCTACTAGTTAAGCCCACAAGTGAAGATGAGAGTCTCTTGCAATAATTCCAAAAAAAGGGTAGCGATAGAATCTGCAAAGTCTATGTATCTATAATGATTTTAATTAAAAAAAACCTTATGTACTCTTTCACAAGGTATATCCTGCAAAAAAGTGGAGAGCAATTGATGAGGTTTATAGTAAAGGTCATTGGACTTTAATATAAGTCAGGCTAAGGAACATTGGGCCTAATGGTAGTCTAAGCCCAAAAGGAAAAATGACTCAAGACTTAGAAAGGCTATGAAAGATCCATTAGATTATCGTTTAAGTCGTGGGTTTTAATAGTAATTACGTACCAAATAACTCCTATAAATAAGTCATATGTATCACTTTTAAACCTTAAGCTCTATTTGCTTATTAAAAACTCTAGAAAAATTCCGTCTGATTTAAGTATCGGAATACGTGTGCAAGGGAAAGCACTTGCACCCTCTGATGATTTTCTTTTTTGCAGAGTTCTTGGAAATAGACTAGCGCAAAAATCGAGATTATCACGTCAGCAATAATCATTGTTGTATCAAAGTAGCAACAAATACAACAATATAACATAAAAAAAATAATATAGTAAAAGATAAAAAATGACTATTAAAATTTTGATAAAACTTATATATAAAAGAAAAAAATATCTAAAAAATATTTTAATCTCTAACTTATTAACATTAATTATGATAAGATAATTTTGTATTATTTTGTATTTTACACGATTTAACACAACATATATATATATATATATATATATATATATATATATATATATAAACACACACACACACACATACACACACACATATATTGCAAGATTTGATTTAAATATACTCAATCCAATCTTAAACAATATTTTTTAATTTCAAGTAAAATATTATTTATTCACTTCAATTTAAGATCAGCTAAAATGTTAATATATATTTTTATCAAATTATATAATTAGTTCGTTTACTTATGAAGGATTTAGTTTTACAAATAAATAAATAAATAAATGTACACTCACATGATATATCTCTAATAAAAAATACAAATGAATTCAAATTTTAGATTCACATAGTTTGCATATTTTAGAGATGAAAATATAATTATATTTTATATACATATAAAAGCCAAAGTAGTTGACTCAAAGTAAAATTTCTTATATGGATTGTCTATATACATGACACGTGTAATTTATTATAATTAAAAATAATTATCTTTTTTCAAGTTTAAAACAGATAAAATTAACTTTTTAAATTCATTATTTATTTCAATTTTTTAAAAGATAAACATTTATATCTATATATGGATTAAAATTAATAAAAATGACATATCATTTTAATATTACAAAATATAAAATCTATAGCTATAGCGTTTATAAATTATTTTTTTATTTTTTAAAAGAAAAAATCTATATCTATATAACATCATTTTTTTTAATTTTTAAATATTTTTAATCAATACATAATATATAATTATTTCTTTTTATCACATTAATATTACAAAATATAATATCTATATCTACTATTTTTATCAATTATGTTTTTTTAATTGTCTAAATGATAACATTTATATATATTAAAAATTTTAATTATCCTTTTTTAATTTTCAAAAGGATAAAAATCTCTCATTATTTATAAAAATATTATTATTATAAAATAAAAATTTTATCGTATTTTTAATATTGAATTATTTTTTTCAGTTACTTTATTCATGTATATTAATTTAATTAAATAATACCACTTATTTCTTTAAATTTTTTAACTTAAATCTACGTAATATCAATAAAATAAAATAAAATCAATTATTCATGCTACAACATATTATGATATGCAAAATTCAAAAACTATATGTGAATTACTTTTACACGTAGTACATTACCATCACAAAAATTACTCATAGTATATGTTAAAATTGAGACTCAAGCATTGAGTTTTGAAGTGTAAAATTTTGAAGAGTAGTTTCTTCACATCGACATGATAATAATTTGTTCTATTGTTTGGCATAATATAAATAGCTATTTAATTAAATTTATTTTTTAATTTGTTAACCTTTAACTTAAATAAGTAGAATATTAATAAAATATCTTATGAGACAAATTATAATTTTGAGACAAAGAGTACTAAGCTTAGTGTGTCTAAAGTATATCACTTTGATCCTTAACTTTAATATTAAAAATTTGTAAAACATGCATGTATAATTTATATAATATGAATATCTTGGTTATATTTTCATATTACATATTTTATAGTTGAAACTTAATTGAATCAGATTGCATATTAGTATTTTATCAATGTCTTCTATATTATATGTAGAATCTATTAGATCATCAAGTAAAGTGATACATCGTTCAAAGACAGCAAGTGTAATAATTGCAAATTATTTGTTCTTGGTAAATTAAACAAGGAAATTTTGGAGACAAATTAATGTATTGAGAATTTAGCTTGAAGCTAAGAGGATTGAGAAGGTAAATTGAGAATGAGTATTGTATGGATGTGTTAATTTGGACTATGAGAAATTATAGAGAATTTAAGACTATTGGAAATTATAATTGGAGGATTGAAGATGAGGATCATGAAGGAAAATTTATAATTTATTAGTTGGATTAAAGTGCTAATAGATAATATATGAATAATTAAATTTGTGGATGAAGGATTTTGAAAATTAAATAATATTAAGGACTTTAGGATTTAAGAGACTATAGACAATATAAATTAATAAAAATAGAAATTATGAAATATTGTGGGACAAAAAAATATGAAATAAATTAAAACTATTTAAAATATATATGTCGTTAAACATCAAATGGGGTTTTATATATATATATATATATATATATATATATATATATATATAAAGATATATATAAAGAAATGAAATGATAAAATAATATAGTGGCTTTCTTGAAGTATGGGCGTAGCTTCTTGGAGAAGCTTGGAAACAGTACCAGCAATCCACTAATTCCATCATCACCGGCCACCTAAGATTACCTTCCTCACCATCCATCATCATCATCATCTTAGCAGCTTTCATCCCACCTCCTCCTCCCATTTTCTGCTATATGAAGACCACCATTTTCCGCACTATTGTGTCACCATTCGGTTATTCCCTTGTTTCGACAAACAAGGTAAAGGAAAAACAATGTACAGCAAAGAAGAAATTCAGGTTTTGGGAGCCAAAATAGAGGAGAAAAGATTGAGTTTCAGGCCGTCATTTGAATTTGGAAAGCTCGACTATTCAAGGGGGCGTACAGAGGTATAGGAGGCTGCTGTTGAGTGTTCTTGACATGTTGAAAATAATGGTCTTTGGAGATGAAATGATTAGCTAAAAGAGAGCAAACAGGGGTTGATCTAACGAGGAAAAAAGGGTTTCGACCGTTTACTGAAAAGAAGGAAGAAAAAAGGGAGAAGAAAAGAAGAAGGAAGAGAGGCAGCCATAATTTCCATTTGAAGAAGTAACACGTGAAGAAGGAAAGAAAGTCAAGGGTTGTTTGGTACTAACTTAGTGGCATTGTGAGTTATATGCAGTGGTACATTTCCAAATCCAAAAAAAGGGAAAACAAGGGGGCCATTTGGTGCTTATAGTGGCTGTTCGAGGAAGGAATAACAGGGGAAGTGTCGTGACTCTTGAAGGTTGGTGTTACAGCTCTTGAGGAGGCTGAACGGAGGTGGAACAAGGTTGTAACCCAGTGCTAGTTCAGGCTAGAAGAGCAGGTCATGCGTGGCTTTTCCTGATGGTTTTGGGCATGAAAACAGTAGTTGGTTAAGAGGTGTTAAGGCCTACTCGTAATGTAGTTTAATGAGCCAAAAAAGGGTTTGAAAACAAAGGTTGAAAGGGGTTAGAATTTGTGCTAAGATCGACTAAAGCATAGTGTGAAGACTGAGAATTTTCTAAATAAATATAAGGTATCCGAAAAATTTAATTTAGACAAATTGAAATCCAAATTAAATAAAAAAAATGAAAAGGAAAAATTAAATTGGAAATGAGAAATGAAGGAGGAAATTTAATTTGGATAAATGGAAATCCAAATTAAATAAGAAAATGGAGAAATAATTTTGGATATTTAGAAATCCAAAAACTTAATAAGAAATAAAAATATTTTAATATATTTATATAATGATATTATATAAATATACCTTGGATAAATATAAATATTATTTTGTGTTGAAAGTGTAAAAAGTATATATATAAATATATATTTTGATACAAAATATGTATTTAAATACATATTATGAATAGTGTATATATATAATTATGGTGTATAATAATTATATATATTATAGTTATTATTTATATATATAATATATAAATATAATTATTAAAAAAAAGAAAAAAAAAAGAAAACAGAAGTGGGAATCGGGGAACCCGATTCCCACACTTCCCTTATGTTTACTAAAACAGAAGAGAAGCAAATAAAGACAGAATGGAGAGCCGGCCGGCGCGGGGAGGAGGAAGTGGCAGCGACGCCGCCGGCGAGTCGAGGAGAGGCATCCGACGTCGACGTCGACGGTGAAAAAAAAAAAAAGAAAACAGAGGCGAAGCGGAATCGAGAGAAGCGGTGAAACCGAAGAGAAAAAAAAGAAAAGGGGGAAAATGGCGGTGCCGGTGGATCCAGGCACCGCCACCGCAACCTCGACGTCGGCAAGAGTGAGGGGAATGTGAGAGGAGCCACCGACGGCGAAGGAAACGGCGGAGGAAGGAAGAAACAGAGAAGAAAGAGGTCGAAACCCACGGCCCAGATTCGCCACCGTCGGCGCCGTCGCTGGCGAAACCGAGACCAGATCCGGTATCCCTGCAACCTCGGCAAGCTGTGGAGCTGCTGAACCGCCGGAATGGGTGGCCGCCGGTGACCGAACCGGCCAGCAGAAGATTGAACTGGTCTGACCCGGTCCGACCCGGTCAACCCGACCCGACCCGGTTCAAAAAAAAAAAAAAGAAAAGAAAAGAAAAGAAAAAGAAGAAAAGAAAAGAAAAAAAAAGAGAAAAGAAAAAGAAAAGAAAAGAAAAAGAAAAAGGAAAAGAAAAAGGAAGAAGAAGAAGAGGAAGAGATGGGTAAGGAAAATTAAAAGCCTTTTTCGCTATATGTTTGGAATTTAGTAGAAATTCTTGGATTATTTTCTAAATGAAAATATACGTCAATTTGTGAAATTGTAGCAAAACGAAAATGAGACGAATGGTGGAGTTCGGCAAGGCTCGGAAATCGGAAAGTGCGCTAAGCTTTGGCGAACAGGTAAGATACTTTTATAAAGCATTAGTAGCTTTATATTGTATGTGGGAATTTCGATTTTTATATATGATGCATTCAATTAAATTGATTTGCTAAAAATGCTAAGAGGACCCACAACTGATGGTGGGGGTCTTAGTAAGAGGTAAAATTGGTGAGAATCAACGGCTGCAAGTATAAATTGTGTTTCCCTTGCAGGAGGTTAGGGAAAATTAAGCCGTTATGCTGCCGAAATTTTAAGAAAATAATTGAGGAAAAAGATGAAGTTTCTCACATAAATGGAATCTTGGAGATAATTATAGAAAATAAATATTGAAAGGATTTTATAGTATTATCGAAAGAGTTTGATATTGAAATCGATGAGAAGATAGATCGTTGGAAACGATAATGTGGTGAATTACATGGTTTAAAACCTTATAGAATCGATAAATCAAGTAATTTTAATATCACGAATGGTATCAAGTTGAGATTGAGGTGGAATTATTAATTAGACGGATCACGGATAAAAGTAATGATAATTATATGATGTAGCTTGGAAGAGAAGATCACAGTTGAAATTTCGATGGTCGAATGATTGGATTGTGAAGTTATTAACGGAGTAATGATTTCCAGAATTTACCGAGTCCGGTTTCATGATTTTGAAATAATTTCGAAAGTGATAATATGGACAAATTCGAGAGATTGAAATGGAGATTTAATTACGACACAATCCGATCAATTATGGATTCAAAGAAATGAGTGATAAATATGTGAAAAGATGATTGTGCTTATAACCTTAGAATAGATCTTGAATAATAAGATCGACAATTGCATGAGTTCGGATAAAATCATAAAGGCCACATGAAAATGGATTTGAGGATTTAGATACGATTTTGTGATAGTAAATGAAATTGAACCTCAAATCGAAAATGATAAACATGTATCAATAGATCAAATCATAAATGGATTTGATAAGTGACTATCGATTTTGTGATTCTGTTATCCTCGATGTCGATTCTGGAACAGATATTGAAGGATGATATTATTATTTGCATAAATTCGGTAACTTGATGACTATTTTAGAAATTGATGTTTAAATGCTTATCAAAACTTAGAGGATTCACACTAATGATGCGATCCTAATATTGATAATGAAGTGTATAAATGATTATAATAGTCAATGACGATCAAGAAAGGGTATTGAATACCGAATGGTCTGAATACCAAGTGATTCGATTTCCAAATGAATTGAGTACTGAGCAAATTGAATACTGAATTAGATGAATAGTGAATGAATTGTATAGTGATTTATTGGTTGACAGAAAGAAAGTCTTGAAATCGAATAATTGATGGTGATAAAGTTAAATGAATCGCTTTAGCGTATTTGATGGAAACATTATCGAAGTTGCATACTGAAATGTTTTACAGCATCGCATTTAAGCATGCTTTCTTGCAACTTGAAACATTTTAATAATGTTTATATGAATACTGAAAAGTATTGATTTGTTTTGAAATGAAAGTATATGGTAGATATATATATTTTGATATATGAAATATCATTCAGAATTTTGCCATATGCTTTACATGATATTGAAAATAAAGCTATAGATTTAAATGTTTTATGAGACTGTAGGCACCCTAAGAGAATTAAATTCAATAAAGCATAGTGGAAACTGCCTAATTGGAGCTTTGCTCATTAGGCAGATATGCTTGTCCGACAATAGTCGTGGACAGGTCTCAGTCACGCCTGATCAGTGGGGCTGAGAGAGATGAGGTCTATGGCCATAGATAGCGCCCTAGTTGGTTTCCAAGGGACGATGATATGATTCACTGCTAGCTACAGTGATTTAAGTCTTTATTGATAGAGATGATAGGGATCTAGCCTAGTCTCTAATTGATATGATATGAAGTCTAGAGTATGATTTTTATTGATATGAACTCTAGACTTGACATGATTTATACTGTACATGAAACAGATTTGAAATGAAATATGTTTTGAAACAGTACATGTTTTAAACATGTTTTAAAAGTCCATGACATATGATTTCGACACTTATATGATTTATACGTAATTTTGTGTCGAACATGGCATGATATGCGGTCTAGAGTATAGTTTGATTTGATATGAACTCTAGACCTGATATGATTTACAGAATATGTTTTAAAAGTATATGATAAATGATTTCGACACTTACATGATTTATATAAGATTTTGTGTCGAATTTGAAATGACATGCGGTTTAGAGTATAGACTGATTTGATATGAACTCTAAACCTGATATGATTTATAGTATATGAAAAATGTTTTAAAACCGCACATGTTTTAGACATGCTCCGAAAACGGATACATGAACTGAAAATGAACATGTTTCTATCATGTCTTAAAAGCAAATTTGAAATGAATTGAAAATTCATATGTTGAGCATGTCCTAAAGTATATATGATATGATTTGAAAAGATAGCGGTTTATACAGTAAAGTTACATAATTGCATATTAAACCTTGACATGATAATATGCTTCGTACACGAGTTTCATGATAAATGTCATGACTCGACATAAATGATATTTCATTTAGACGATGACATGATATGATACATGGACATATGATAGATATGAAGAGAATTGTGAACTTACACTGTGGTGATCATGATTTCTCTATAAGAAAAAGTGATATGAGATGATAAATTACAGGAGTACGATTATGAAATATACAGTGAATTGATATGGTGCTTCAATTGGACATGATGTACTCCGAGATAGAGGAAAATATAGACTAATAGTATATGACATTCAATTTGGATACGACAGATTGTTGTGCGATGCACTATAGTGTAAGGACAAGAAGACTGAAAAGTGATTATGATGATAATTTTAAAAGTATAAGTGATAGACAGATGACAAGAAATGAGATAATGATATGTTATCGATGAGAAAGGATTAACTGTGATTGCAAATTTGCAAGTTTTGAGCATTGCAGATTAAGACAGTGTAATCCTACTCTTGTATTTATATTAGTATCTTACTGAGCCGTGGTTTTGCTCACCCCACTAAATTTCATCTCTTTCAGATTATTGAAGTTAACATCTGCCATGTGAGCTGCTCAGTGGGCATCGGAGACTGTATATGGACTTGGTACTAGTCTTCTGAGGTATATGTTTCTTATAAATTACTTGTTTACATGTAAGACTTAAATTGAAGCACAGTACATATTCTGTTTAACAAGTCGGGATGTAACTAAGAATCGTTTCTGTGGTTGTTAAATATTTAAATGGAATAACTATAGGTCACCGAGATAGTATAGTAACTACACTGACACCGAATACAAACCTTAAAATGAAAAAGAAAAATTTAGTCCATAAATTTGTAGACTAAGAAAAGTATAAGAATCAAGTGAAAGTCGCGGTCTTCGGGTCGTGACACATAGGAGCATCTAGCGCCCTATATTTCGCTAAAACATAATAAGGAAAACTGAATAAGAAAATGTGAAACGGGCTGAGTTTGGAAGTTGAACAAATGGAAGTGAAGCTAGTGGACAGCAAAGAAGTTGGAAACAGAGAGAAGTGGCCTCTTCTTGGAGGGTTTAAGGCAACCAAAGATTGAAGGAAAATGTGGTGAAAGGTAAGTTGAAAATTTTAAAGTTAAATGAGTTAAGATTTGGTGATTTATTTTGGTTTAAAAACCTAAAAAAGACATATGTATATGCATGGTATTGAGATTATATAAATATGTTGATATAAGTAGGTGCAAAAACCTAAGAGATGATATATGTATATGTTGATATAAGTAGATGCAACAATTTTGAGATTGTCATTACAAATCTATATATGGTATAAGTAGAAAATAAAAATAAGAATATATATATATATGTATATGAATATATATATATATATATGGCCATAGGTCATGTGTGTATAATAAAGAATGAATTTTAATACAAGATTTAAATTGGATATAGGTATATGAGTATATGTATAGGTGACAATGTATGTAAGTAGATACGATCGATAGTTGATAGACGAGAACTTTTAGATATTGGGAATGAGACGATATCAAAATAATTATATAACTATACATATTATTGGTACAATAATGAAGGATTAGTTTGACGTAGAAGTGAAGTCGACTAAATTGTCGTTTTAAGAAATATGATTTTGGTGGATGATTAAACATGATTAAGATTGGTTTTGAGACGGTGATGATTTTGGTTTGTAGTGACTTGGAGCAGTAAGAGCTTGAGCGTTGATTCGAAAACTTGAAGAAGATACTTGCTAAGTGCGTGAGGTAAGAGATATGTATTGGAACGTAAGGGATACTGGATGCAATTTTAAAATCAACTATCTTGTGATTATAAAAATTGTATTTTCTTGCAAGGGGTTTTAAAAAATATAAGCTGTTATGTTACCGATTTTTTATTGAAAATAATGGTTTTATGATTTAAGCTTAACTTAAGCAACCATTTAAAAATGACAAATTATCTGGCAAGCTTATTTTGAAATGTGACATCCTCGTCACTATCCAAATAACAACTAACAAATACCATTACTTAAACTAGTTTATCAATATCAACCTTACTTCTTTTTACACTTTATGCTTTAGTACTTATAGTACGATATCAAAATTTACATGAATATAATTTTCATATATACACATAGATCAAATACACCAGGATCTCAAATACTTACATAACCTATTTCCCCAAAATATACACTAATATAATATTGTACTGTACAATAGCCGAAGTACACGGCCAACTGATTATACCATCAAAGAATAACTGGGAAGCGTGTCTTGAAGGTATATCAAAAGATCTCAAAATGTGCTCCTCTATTCGGAGCGGGAATCACTTCATGTAATCTGTATGAAAAATGTTTGTAAAGGAGTGAGTTTACACTCAGTAAGAAAATTATGTAAAAGAGCGTACTATGTCACTATATGCAGTTTTCCTACTTTGCTCTATAATGTCATGTAAAACCATTATAAAACATATACCATATATCTTTTTCGCAAGTATCAAATACAAGTAAAATCATCTCTTTCAAATACTTTCACGGATCTCAAATCACATGAAATCGCATATGCAAGTACAAATAACTTCAAATACTTTTACATGCTTTCAAATATTTTCGGATAGATGGGAGACAATTAATTTCCAATTAAATTCATGCACCAAGTAACTCTCATAAGGATACAGCAAATATATCCCGTAAGGGATAATCCATGAGAGATCTCATAAGGATACCACAAATATATCCCGTAAGGGATAATCCTGAGAGATATCAAATAAATGGCATACCCACGTATGGGCCAGGGATCCTCCCCAAAGTCGAAACAAGTAAGAGACGTATGGTCATTGTCTATAGCCCAGAGTGCTCACTAGTTAGGTGCCTTACTGTGGGTCTGAGGACCGGACTAGGGCTCCTCATCCAAGAACAGGTACAAATAATATGCATGATCATTAAAGGTGTTCATAGTCTCCAAAACATTATTCATATAACCTTTGGCAAATACAAATATACTTTCTTGAAATAGGTTTTCAAAACCTCCTTTTCAAATGGGTAGTCAACTAGTTTTTAGGGCAGTCAGCTGCTACACCATATTTCGCTTTATTGAATTTCTTTTTTTTTCCTTTTTGAAATTCAAATATTTTATTTTTTGAAATACACGTAGGGCCCAAATAGCAGTTGACTGGTTTTGAAATAGAATGTTTCCCGAAAAAAGGCAGTCAACTGGCTCCCTGGGCTGTCGGTTGTTTTTGAAACAGAATGCTTTTGGGAGAAAAGCAGTCGACTGGCATCCTTAGCAGTAGACTGGTTTGTCTCGATTTTCAGAAATCTATGCTTTGGCTGTCTCTAGGCAGTTGGCTGCTACTTAAGGCAGTTGGCTGCTTCTAACATTTTAGTAACTAGGAGTAAAATCCAAAATTTACCATTTCCTGCACTTAAACAACTTGTACTTCATCCCAAGACATTTAAAACATATTAAAACATGCAGACATAGCCACCCTACATCTGTTACATAAATTCCTTACCTCAATTAACTCCAAATGCGTGATCGCTTGATTGCATCAAATCATTTACTTTCACTTCTTCAAATCTGTAAACATCATATTAATCGAAACCTTTAAAAAATCTTTATAACCGTACTATACCAACTCTATACAACTCCAAACCATTAATAAAATCAACTAAATAAATTTCTTCTCTCACCTTTGCTATAGCCAAAACAATAACAACTTTCAATCTCCTTAAATACTTAGATTTAATCTACCAAACTTCGGATATAGCTTAGGTTGGTAATGAAGAACGTTTTTTGTTACTAAAGTTTAATGGTTTGGTGATTGAACATGGGAGTTTGTCAAGGTGAGCACAATGAAAACTTAGGAAAATGGAAAAGGAACGAGAGGGAGGCTTGGAATGGGGTTGCTGCCGACTTGGATGGAGAGAAGAGATGACAAGGCTCACTTCATTTAATGCATAGCTATCCCTCTTCATCAATTCAGCTATTGACCCCTTTTGACCCTCTTTGACATTTAATTCTCTTCTTCCCTTTATTATATTAGCCATTAATCCCTTGACTATTTGACCATTTAATCTCATTTATTCCTCATATGTCTCATACATCATTTATTCTTTCAAAATTTCATATTTATTAAATTCTTCTAAGTTGAAATACTATACAACCATACAGAAATTACATGAAATTGGGCATTTCACATGAAAACGATTAAATCTTATGATTTGATGTGCTTACAAGACTTTTAGTCGAGATATTAATCTCGTAGAAATTATTAACCAATGGTATTGGTTTTGAAGATATTATGAGTATGTATGATTTATGTGCTTTTGAAAGAAATATATACGAATTCTTTTGTGAACTTTCTTAAAGCTCGAAAAATACTATTTCGAATTTTGAAAAATATATATAAAATGTTTTGAGACAAGACTAGCCAAGTCACTGCAGTATTGTTCTGACTACTGTGTGACCCTGATCCAGTTCGTAGTAGGTATTTATTTTCTGACCTGTGTGACTTGGATCCAGTCCACAGTGGGCCCAGTTGATGCCTGATCAGTGCTTATTGTGGACCCCCCTTCTGGACTATGGCCATAAGTCTTTCCGACTTGCACTTTCCCTCACGGGAATATCTGAACTACATGATTATTTATTAATCGCTAATATGTCTCAAGCTTAGTATGTATATGCTTTTACGTGCTTATCTTCGTCTATGAATTTCGAATGTGTGATATTTGGATTCTGAAACAAATAAGGATTTGATTTGACAATCCGTATTGAAACTAAATGTGATAAGCACGTATATTTTGAATTATGTTTGAAATTTAGTTGTTTATGTTTTGGTTCAAATGAAATGCTTTCTGATGTATTGCATAAGCATGATTTGATTTCCAAATGGTATGAATTACGATATTCGAACTTTAATAAATATTTTAGAAACTTGCATATAGAAATTCAGTATCTATTTCTTATATATTTCTTACTGGGCTTTCCAAAAAGCTCACCCCCTTTCTCCACCTTCCAGATTACTTGTAGTAAGAGTTTGTACGAGGGGTTCTACACGTCCTTCAAGGTTTTGCCTTCCCTTGAAGGTATACAGTATTTCTTTTTATATTCAGACTTGTAATTTCAGTACTTTTATAGTATGGGGATGTAATTAAAGGAAGTATAAGATATATTTATGGTTTATAACAATGCATGCAACTTGGGTGGAGATATATTTAGTCAAGTAGGATGATTTGAAATTGTAAATGCATGCTTAGTAAGAGAATTTGACTGGGACCTAAGGTAATTAAAAGATATTAACTTAGCTAATATAAAGTTAGCTTAAGAATTAATTTGTGACACTATGTATAGCCTAACCAAGTGAAAAAGAAAAAAAAGTTCGTATTTTCAGTATAAAGGGTCGTGACAGCAAGAGATATGCAAAAATTATTTGTCAACTCTTTAGCTCAATAAGAATTCAATGAAGATTCATTAAAAAATCTCCATTTAAGAAAACTTGTATACGAGATTGATTTTAAGATTGAAATATTTTTAATTTTTTTTTAAATCAAAGACATGTTAAATATTATTTATACACTATTTTCATTCAATAAATTACAATATAAATTCGATTTAATTTTTACAAAATTTACATAATTATATCGAATATATAATTTTTTATATTATTGTTGTTGTAACGGTTTCGCGCTCGACGATTTTTGAAAATATTTAAAAACAAGAAGGAGTCGCCACCAATCTTTTTTCACGAGGTGTGATTGGTCACTTAAAATATTTATCTTTCCAACAAAATCTCAAAATTAATTAAGTTTTATTAAAAAGATAATTTTTGGTCTGCAAAAACAAAATCGGGTCCGGGAGTACGGTTACACGTGGGGAAGGATTAGTACCCCCACAACATCCGTTAAAAAACGGTACCGTCCTAACCCCATGGTAACCTTAATTTTAATGAAATAGTCTTGGCTTAAATCTAATTTATTTATTATAAAAAAATGTGCGTTTGCTAATGAAATTACTATTATAGATGTTTTTAAAAAATTCATTATGAAAATCAACATGAACACCATTTATTGAAAAATTAAATCAAATATCCCAATACTCTGGTAACATTTGAAATAATTTCCCTCACCTAGATATTTCTTAAGAATCACTACTTGTGAGTTTTATAGAATCTCATCTTCAGTGGTGCTCATGTTGTTTTTAAAATTGACCGTGTACACATGTAGTATTGATAAAAACGTATGATGCATATAAAACTTAAAAGAAATTTTATTTATTTTGATTTTATTAATGAAACTCTTGATATTGAAAATTTTAGCTAAATATCGCAATACTCTGGTAACATTTAGCTAATTCTTCTCACTTAGGGATCAGTCAAGAAATCACTACTTGTGAGTTTCATGACATCCCATCATCGGAAGAATTCCATTTATTTTATAATTTTAATACTTATGCATGTAATGCAAGCAATATGGTGAGATGCATATGGGTTTACAAAGAGAATTTTATATTTTGATTTTTATTAATGAAACATCTTAATATTGAAAAATTTAGCTAAATATCTCAATACTCTGTTAACATTTAGCTAATTCTTCTCACCTAGGAATCAGTTAAGAAATCACTACTTGTGAGTTTCATGACATCCCATCATCGGAAGAATTTCATTTATTTTAGAATTTTAATATTTATGCGTATTGTCTTGATTCCTTTGATTATTTCCTTTTATTAAAATTCTATTATTACTTATTTAATTAATTTAATTACTACTCTTTACCTTTGGAAAATTTACCATTATTAATTTTGTTGATTTAATTATTTTGCATTTATGTATTTCTAAAATCCCTTTTTTGTTAATTTACCTCAATTGTTTTCATTACCTTTTTTGTTTTCATTAATCTTCATTTAATTAATATTTCTCTAAATATTCTTTATTTGTCAAAACTCATCATTGTGTGTCTCTCTCTATATATAAATATATATATATATATATATTAAACAATAAATAAGCATGAAATTGGATATTGAGAAATAATACCGAATATCCCAATACTCTGGTAACGTTCGATATAATTCCTCTCTTCTAAAGTTTTTCGAAGAATCGCTACTTGCGAGTTCTACGAGGACTTCTTATCGAGATTTCATACTTATTTTATTTTATTTATTTATTTACTATTGCTCTTTATTTATTATTATTATTTCTCTTTATTTATTTATATTTTATTATTTTTTTAGCTTCTTAAAATATTCTTTTATGGTAAATTGTTTAACAAGAAAATCATAAAGAAACTATATGATTATATATTTTATATTTATTTACACATTTTTTATTTCTTATGTACATCTCGAAATTATATATATTTCTTAGCTTTCTAAAAAGATTTTAATAGTAAATTGTTTAATAAAATATTTATTATATGTAGAAAAACAACTATATGGTTATATGTATTTTGTATGCTTATTTTATATACTTTTATTTACATATGTAATATATTTTTTATATTCATTTTATGTACTTTATATATATACATTTTAAACTATATATATTTTCTATAGTTATTTACGTTATTTATTTATTTATTTACTTATATCTCAAAACTATGTATTTATTAATAACTCTATAATTAAACTTAAAATTATTAGCTCCTAAAGAATTTTATATACAAACCAATATTTATTTTTGCGTTATGAAAATATATTTAAAATACATAAAATAATATTTTTAACAGAATAAATAATTAAATAAACACTAAATGAATAAATAAAAAAATAAATATATACCAAATGGGTTGGGTTTGAAAACCCAAAGACAGCCTTCCAACCGGGCCCAATAACCACTTGGAGTGGGCTAAGTTGCTGGGCCGGATTAGATGGGGTGACTGGAGCGAGTCAGCACGCGGTCACGGATCCGGATCGGGCGAGACACGCAGGTCACGAGAAAGGGAGAGTAGGGTTGCAAGCGGGTTGCGCAGATCTCAGATCCGGGTTGCGGGTGGCAGCGGGTCAGCCGGTCAAAACGCACCGTTTTGATGCTTTATAAAAGACTCCATTTTTTTCTTCTTTCATTTGCTACCGAGCTTCCTAAAAAAAACTTCAAAAACCTCAAAATCCTCTCAACCTCTCTTTCTCCAGGCGATTTTCGACAGCCGTGCGCCGTCGTACGCCGGTCGCCGGTGAGCTTTCCGACGGCCCTAAAACACTCCACTCCTCCCCCTCTACTCCGATCCGAGCTCCGTTTAGCCCAAAAATCACTCCAACCTCCCAGATCTAGCTTTCCCGAAAACCATTTTACCTTTTTTTTTGTTCGTGTTTGATTTTTCTGGTAGATGGTCCGTTTGTGGTTGTTTTTTTTTTGTTTTTCTTGCAGGTTTGAGATCTAGATTTTTAGATCTAGGGTTCCCAGATCTGAGATCTTAAGGGTCTCGGGTCCCCCCTTTTTTCTGGGTTTCTGTGATGGTGGGTTTGTGGTGGTGATGACGATGATGATAACTTGGTGATGGTGGTGATGGTGGTGAGTGGACGGTGATGATGGTGATGAGTGGCTGGTGATGATGGTGAGTGCTGATGATAGCTTGGTGATGGTGGTGATGGTGGTGAGTGGACGGTGATGATGGTGATGAGTGGCTGGTGATGATGGTGAGTGCTGATGATAGCTTGGTGATGGTGATGATGGTGGTGTGTGGACGGTGATGATGGTGGTGTTTTGGATCTCTGTTCTCTCCAGAAGAAGTCCCAAAAATCTTTGCTTGGGGTCTTCTTAAATGATTTTGGAGTCTCCTCTAGCCTTTCAGAATCACAACATCAATAGGTTCCTGTTAGAGCGGGATTCACGGCATGGAAAATGGAATTTGGCTGGAGGTTGAGGCGCCGGCAACTAGGGCATGGAACCGGCAGATCTGGTAGATTTGGAGCCTTTAATGCGATTGGAAAAGGGACTGTTAATAATAATAATAATAATAATAATAATAATAATAATAATAATAATAATAATAATAATAATAATAATAGAAATAGAAATATGAAATATATAATAATAATAATAATAACAAAAATAATAATAAAAACAAAAACAAATAATAATAATAATAATAATAATAATAACTAATAATAATAATGATATGAATAATAACAAAATAAATAAGAAAAAGTAAAATAAAAGAAAATAAAAAATAAGAACAAAATTTGTCAAAATAATTTGTGAAATCTGAACAAAATTAGGTGTCTATAGTTGCCCCTCTTTGCTTATTGCTGAGGATCAGGAATAAAGCAAAGACAATAGACAATAATTTTGTCCAATTCAAGACCTAATCTTTCTTCTTCTTCTTTTTTCTTTCTTTTCTTTTTTTCTTTTTCTCTCATTTTTTTCTTTTTTTCTTTTCTTTTTTTTTCTTTTTTTTTGGGTGTTCCTCTTACAACAGAGGTAGCGAAATTTTAAAATTCTTCTTGAAAAGCTCCTCTTGCAACAGAGGTGATGAAACTTTAAATTCTTTTCTGAAAATGTGCTCCTCTTGCAGCAGGGGCGATGAAACTTTAAATTCTTTTTCTGAAAATGTGCTCCTTTTGCAGCAGAGGCGATGAAACTTTAAATTCTTTTTCTGAAAATGTGCTCCTTTTGCAACAGAGGCGATGAAACTTTAAATTTCTTTTCTGAAAAAGCTCCTTTTGCAGCAGAGGCAATGAAACTTTAATTTTCTTTTCTGAATAAGCTCCTCTTGCAACAGAGGCAATGAAACTTTAAATTCTTCCTGGAAATGTGCTCTTCTTGCAGCAGAGGTGATGAGACTTTAAATTTTTTCTGAAAATGTGCTCCTCTTGCAGCAGAGGCGATAAGACTTTAAATTCTTTTTCTGAAAATGTGCTCCTCTTGCAGTAGAGGCGATGAGACTTTAAATTCTTCCTGGAAATGTGCTCTCCTTGCAGCAGAGGCAATGAAACTTTAAATTTTTTCTTTTCTGAAATGTGCTCCTCTCGCAGCAAAGGCGATGAAACTTTAAAATTTTCCTGAAATGTGCTCCTCTTGCAGCAGAGACAATGAAACTTTAAATTCTTTTCTTTTCTGAAATGTGCTGAAACATTTTTTCTTCTTCTTCTTCTCTCTTTTTTCGTTTTTCATTTTGTCTGTTTGTTGTTTGTTTGTTTGTTTTTTTTTGTTTTTTTGCTTGAATTCTCATAATATGAATGAAATGCAAATGCATGTACTGACAAAGTCATGCAATTCCTATTGTGGTAATCAAATTCTCATAACTGTCCCTTTTTGTGTCCTTTGATCCTTTCATCTGTGTTTCATAGAACAGTTGTCACCAATTTCGAATCAGAGATAGTTCACCACATGTACTTGTCTTAGTTTTCAATTTCTTTTGTCTTATCCCCTTATTTCTCTCTTTTCCTCCACTTTTTTTTCTTTTCTTCTTCTTTCTTTTCTATCTTTGTAATGTTAGCAGGTACATTATCACTTAATTATCATCTTCATTTCAATCTTTGTTTAACAAACACAATACATTCTTGCACTTTATCGATTAGTTAAAGAATAATCAAAAGAATAACAAAATTTGGAATAAAAGCATCTATTATTGGATAAATAGGAGATAATGGAAACAAAAGTACAGTCAGGTGGCAGATGGCACAAGGGTCAAGTGGTGAATTTTAAAGAATGGTGATAAGAATAATGAATGTTTAGATAACCATTCACGAACCAAACCAATGCTTTCTTTGGAAAAAACTAATCCAATGATGCCTCCTATCACACTGAGTTCATCCGGCTAATGCCTTGCCCCACATGATTTCGATCTCTAAGTGTTGATCCTTTCTGTATCTAAGTCGCCATTTAGGTTTTCAACTTAGATCTCCCCCTTTAATCCAACTGCCCTTTTTGGGTTTTCAGTTTGAATTCTCCTTCCATTTTTTCATTTTTTTTCTTTCTTTTTTTCTTCTTTTTTTTTCTTCTTTTTTTGTCTTCTTTCTTTTCTTCTTCAAGCATAGTATTTCTTCACAGCATCGGAATTTATCGGATTAGGCAGATCATTCCCATCCATCTCTGTCAAGATCAACGCTCCACCTGAGAACGCTCTTTTCACCACATATGGTCCTTCCCAATTTGGTGTCCATTTACCCCGATTATCATGGTGATTTGGGAGGATCTTTTTCAACACCAATTCTCCTTCTCGAAAATGCCTAGTCGAACCTTTTTATCATGGGCTCGCATCATTCTCTTCTGGTACATCTGACCATGACATAGTGCTGTAAGCCTTTTCTCTTCTATAAGATTCAATTGTTCAAAGCGACTTCGAACCCATTCAGCCTCGTCCAAGTCTGATTCCATTAAGACTCTTAGGGAGGGGATTTCTACCTCAACCGGCAGCACCGCTTCCAGGCCGTAAACCAAAGAAAAAGGAGTTGCCCCAATAGAAGTGCGTACTGACGTTCTATAAGCATGCAAAGCGAATGGTAACTTCTCGTGCCAGTCTTTGTATGTGCTGGTCATCTTCCCCACAATCCTCTTAATATTCTTGTTGGAGGCCTCAACGGCCCCATTCAACTTTGGGCGATACGGGGCTGAGTTGTGATGCTTGATCTTGAACTGTGCACATACTTCCTTCATCATGTCATTGTTCAAGTTGAGGGCGTTGTCTGATATGATCGTTTCTGGGAGCCCATACCGACATATTATCTCCTTCTTTAGGAACTTACAAACAGTAGACTTAGTCACATTCTCATAAGAGGCAGCTTCAACCCATTTTGTAAAGTAATCTATCATCACGAAAATGAATCTGTGCCCATTTGATGCCTTGGGAGAGATGGGTCCAATCACATCCATTCCCCATATAGAGAAAGGCCACGGTGGTGCCATGACGTTCAGTGAAGTCGGGGGGACTTGGATCTTGTCCACATAGATTTGATAATTGTGGCATTTTCTAGCATAATCTATGCAATCTCTTTCTAGTGTAGTCCAATAATAGCCTACCCTCATAATTTGTCTAGCCATGAAATGACCATTTGCATGTGCCCCGCAAATTCCATCATGTACCTCCTCAAGAATCCTTTTGGCTTCAGATGTGTTTACACATCTCAACAACATTTGATCCCGACCTCTTTTATACAAAACATCTCCATCAACAAGGAATCCCATTGCTAATCTTCTGAGGATCTTTTTGTCATTCTCCGATACGTGCTCTGGGTATTGTTGATTCTTAAGGTATTGCATGATGTCATAATACCAAGGTTGTCCATCCGCTTCCTCTTCAATACTAGAACAGTGGACTGGAGAATCTCTCATGCGCAGTTTGATTGGTGAAACATTTGCTTCTGTCTCTATTTTAAACATCGCAGCTAGTGTTGCCAAGGCATCGGCAACCTGGTTTTCTTCTCGAGATAAATGCTGGAAGATGATATCGTCAAATTGTTGTACAAGATCAGCTATGTACTTCTGGTACTGAACTAGCCTCTGATCCCTCATTTCCCATTCACCTCGTAACTGATAAATAACCAGTGCTGAATCTCCATAAACTTCCAAGTTCTTAATTGCCCTCTCGATTGCAGCTTCTAAGCCCATTGCACAAGCTTCGTATTCAGCCATGTTGTTGGTGCAGTTGAAATTTAATCTAGTTGTGGACGAGTAATATTTTCTATTTGGAGATATTAAAACTGCCCCTATCCCATGCCCTAAGGCATTGGACGCGCCGTCAAAGAACATTCTCCATTGTCTGGTATCAGGTTCTTCTTTCTCCGCTTGAAAGACAGTCATTATATCTTCATCTGGAAAATCTAGCTTGATAGGCTCATACTCGTCAGTAGCATGATCCGCCAGGAAGTCGGCTATTGCCCCACCTTTGATTGCCTTTTGGGACACATACACAATGTCATATTCGGATAGCATAACTTGCCACCTAGTTAGTCTTCCTGATAATGACGGTTTCTCAAATAGGTATTTAAGGGGATCCAATCTAGCTATCAACCAGGTCGAATGATACAACATATACTGCCTCAATCTCCGAGCAACCCAAGCCAATGCGCAACACATTTTTTCTATTGTAGTGTACTTGGCCTCGTAATCAATGAATTTCTTACTCAAGTAGTAAATGGCTCGTTCTTTCTTGCCCGTATCATTATGCTAGCCCAACACGCATCCCATAGAATGTTCATTGACAGTCATGTACAACAACAGAGGCCTTCCTGCAACCGATGGTACTAGAACAGGTGGATTTGACAAGTACCTTTTCACCTTTTCAAAAGCTTCTTGGCATGCCTGGTTCCATTCTCCCTGATCTTGTTTCCGAAGCAACTTAAAAATGGGATCGCATTTAAGCGTAAGTTGCAAGATAAAACGGGAAATATAGTTCAATCTTCCCAAAAAACCTCTTACTTCCTTCTGTGTGCGTGGAGACGACAGATTTTGTATTGCGCTGATTTTACTCGGGTCCACTTCAATTCCCTTTTTGCTGACCACAAACCCCAACAACTTTCCCGATTTAACACCAAAAGTGCATTTGGCAGGGTTCAACTTGAGCTGAAACTTTCGTAGCCTTTCGAACAGCTTTCGAAGGTTGGCCACGTGATCCTCTTCTCCTTGGGACTTGGCAATCATGTCATCTACATAACCTCTATCTCTTTATGCATCATGTCATGAAAGAGAGTTACCATTGCCCTTTGGTAGGTGGCCTCGACATTCTTTAAACCGAAAGGCATAACTTTATAGCAAAATGTCCCCCAAACTGTTATAAAGGTGGTTTTCTCCATGTCATCCTCAGCCATTTTAATCTGATTGTAGCCTGAAAAGCTATCCATGAACGAAAACATGTAGTGTTGGGCTGTATTATCCACCAGGGTATCAATATGAGGCAATGAGAAATTATCCTTGGGACTAGCTCTGTTTAAGTCCCGATAATCTACACATATCCTTTTTCGGAACCGGGACTATGTTAGCCACTCATTCCGGATATTTGGCTACCTTTAAGAACCCCGCATCGAATTGCTTTTTTACTTCTTCCTTCACCTTCAACAACATCTCAGGTTTCATGCGCATAAGCTTCTGTTGTACTGGCTTACATTCTGTTTTCAAAGGCAAACGGTGCTCCACCACGTCAGTGTTTAACCCAGGCATGTCCTAATAAGACCAAGCAAAAACATCCACATATTCACGAAGCAATTCATCTAGTCTTTGCCTCTCAACCAATGGAAGTGTTGTACCCACTTTGACTTCTTAGACGTTCTCATCGTCCCCTAGGTTGACCATATCAATGGCTTCTTTGTTGGGTTCAATAGGTCTTTTCTCTTGCTCAATCATTTTCAATAGATCTGGAGACAAAGCATCATTGTCTGAATCTACATTGTTACCGAGTTCACCAACATGGATAGGATTTTCAAAATCAAACCCCGGATAGCTGTTAAGGTTATCTTCACATTCATTATTCATTTTCCTGAAAAAGTAAAAATTTGACAGATATGGTTGGTTGTTTATACCAATGGTAGTGAATGAATAGAAAGAACAGTTATGGAAATGATGATGGATGGAAAGAAAGTACTCATAATGCATCGAACTTGTTAATTTATTGAAATGATGATGAAGATCAAGTTTACAAAAAAACCTTCTAGAGCTCTCTAGACTGAGATGTTGATAATCTACCTTGCTACATTACAAATGGAAAAACAAAAAGATAGAAGGTATCCTTTCAACAATTCAGTCCTTCAGCTCTATGCCCAATAACACAATCATTTCAATAACAAAAGTTGTTGTTTCTCGCCACACCATCTAAGCTAGGGACTCGCGAGAGGATTCTTTTATCAATAACATAGGCCCTCCTTTCACTGCCTCAAATGAATCAGGGTGATAACATCCGCCAAAACGAAATGTATCATAGAGGTACGAGATCACCATCCTTTCCGGTTCTTCTTCGTATCCTCAAAGGCGAGCCATTCTTTTCTTCCTTCTCTCTTCCAGAATCTTCTTTCTTTCGAAACCAGTAGCCTTGTATCCGAGGCCAAACCTGTCTTTATTCTCCTCAATCCTCAAAAGCTTCCTTTGTCCTTGGAGATTTTTCCTTAAGCCTTTTCCGACACGCCAGCCCTTTTGCAGTGTCTGTTTAATAATCATCTTAGTAGCGGTTGACAACCGAGGGGTGGGTATTCTTGATCCTTCTCCTACATAGGTTGCATTCACAATTTCAAAGGCTTTGAAAGAACACTCCAATGCTTCCTCGGCTACCTCAATGTAGGGCACAGATAAAGGTTGGTGATCACAAGGTCTTCTTCTCCGGAGACAGAAATTTGTTTATCCTCGACAATAAATTTCACTTTCTGATGCAATGATGAAGAAACAGCACCCACCGTATGGATCCATGGTCTCCCCAGTAGGAAACTGTATGATGGTGAAATATCCATTACTTGAAATTGGATATTGAAAGTGACAGGCCCGATGTCAATAGGGATTTCAATATCACCTATGACGTCCCTTCTAGAACCATCAAATGCCCTTACAACCATGTGGCTTGGTTGTATGCATGAAATGTCAATGAGCATCTTTGCCAGCGTGGCCATAGGTAGAACATTTATCGATGATCCATTGTCGATCAAAACTTTGGTGGTTGTGTGGCCCTTGCAACTGGTAGTGATGTTCAAGGCCTTAATACTCCCTCGCCTTTTCGGCGAAATTTCGTCATCACTGAAAGATATGAAATTTGCCGCTGCGATATTTCCCGCTAACTGGTCCATATTGTCAACCGGAATGTCATGAGGCACATAGGCTTGATTCAACACCTTCATTAGGGCGTTCCGGTAAGATTCTAAACTCAACAGCAAAGATAATAGTGAAATTCGAGCAGACATCTTATTCAATTGCTCGACTACACTATATTCACTATGCTTGATCAACTTTAAGAATTCTTTTGCATCCTCATCCGACACCGGTCTTTGCAATTTTTCCTCTTGGTTCTTGAAGAACAAAGCCTGTTCCTCATCTTTTCCCGCTTGATTATCTTCTTCTCCCTCTTTTGCTTTTCCTTTTCTTTTTCTGGTCCTCTCTAAAATCTCTGGTGTGTAGCATCTTCCGCTTCGTGTGATTCCTCCTACCTCACTGATGTTTGCATTATCGGGCATATCTGACTTATCTGAGCCTGCATTGCCTGACCCTCCAATCACTGCTTTGAACTCATATTTCCAGGGGACAGCCTTATTGCTTTTGTAAGGGAAAGAGCTCGGAACTTTGATTGTCATGGTCGGAGGAGTGACAAAGCTAGATTCCTCTTTCCTGGGACTGGGCTTCTCCTTGTAAAACACGGTCATTGGTTTTCCCCATGGATAATCATTTTCTGGAGATTCACTTGAAGCAGTACTCACTACACCCTCCTCCTCCTCCGTATAGAATTCAATCAAAAATGAATCCATCATCAATTGGACTTCATGCCGAAATTGAGGGCAATTTTGGACCGAATGGCCAATAGATCCCATATGGTACTCACAAGTCTGGCTTAAGCTGAATTCATCTTGACAAACATCCGAGCCCAATGGTTTAGGCTGAATCATCTTGGCTTTGAATAAAACATCGAATACTAGACTCATATGAGTCTTAATTTCATCCACATGTCTCTTTATACAACACTTCCTCCCAACTTCAGCTGCGCTAACTGACCCTCCACTGTGACTGGGCAGCAGGTTAGCATTGATATTAGGCTCCACCTCCTTAGAAAAAGTCAATCTCCCTGACTTAACTAGATCTTGCACCTTATATTGCAGAGCTGTGCAATTCTCCGTTGAATGACCCGGGTTGCCACCATGATAGTAACACCGAGCGCTGGGGTCATACCATCTGGGGAAAGGTGGTTTCATTGGCTCCATGTAAAGAGGTGTGATCATATGCCCTTTCACCAGTTGTGGGAATAAGTCTGTATAAGACATAGGGATAGGGTCAATGAGAGCTTTTTCAATGTTTCTTCTAGGTTGTCTTTGGTTAGTAGTAGGGTTACTGTTTGGTTGGTAAGGCTGGGTTGTAGGTGTTGGCGTATAGTATGGTGCTGGAGGACGAAAATTTGGCTGAAACATCTAGGGTTGGAATGAATTTTAGTAGGGAACGTACAAGACATTGTTTGTGGTCGGGAAATAGGGTTGGTAATTTGGGTGAGGTTTAGGCTGTGGCCGAAATCGAGGTGGGTAGGGCGCATATCCTCTATATCGAGGTGTTGTATGGGTGACCGCTTGGGTTTCCACCTCTTTTTTCTTGGATAACCCACCTTTCTTTGAATCGCTACCTTCCAACTTCCTGCTCTTAATTGCATTTTCAATTATTTCACCGGTGATGACCATGTCAACGAAATTCTTCATTGCATTCCCTATCATGCGCTCATAATAAGGCGCCTTCAGAGTGTTGACAAACATCACTGTAATCTCTTTCTCGGTTAGAGGTGGCTGGACTTGAGATGCAATGTCCCTCCAACGTTGAGCCTATTCTTTGAAGCTTTCATTGGCCTTCTTTTATATATTTTGTAAAGATAACCTATCTGGGGCTATATCCATGACATGCTTGTACTGAGCAATAAACGCTTTAGCAAGGTCATTCCAACTGTGAATGCAAGTACGATCTAGCTGCACATACCACGTAGCAGCTGACCTAGTGAGGTTGTCTTGAAATACATATATCAACAACTTATCATCATGATTATAGGCAGCCATCTTGCGACAATACATGGTCACGTGGGTAATCGGGCACTTGGTGCCGTCGTACTTTTCAAATTCGGGGGTTTTGAACTTAGGAGGAATGACGACATCTGGTACCAGACATAGTCCCATTGCATCTGCAGACCCATAGAAATCACTCCCTCAATAGCCTGTAAACTTTCTTCTATGGTATTCAACTTTTTAGAGTCCGAATCACCTTTCACCTCCGATACACTTCCTCTTAGTTTTTCCTGTTCCCTTGGATCATCTAAATCAAGGACTTGAATTGGATTTGCGGGTTTAGTCCCTTGAGCAGAGGGTATAGGTACTGTGATATGAGGTTGTGCCGAGGCGCTTGGTGCACCTGGATACATGTACGCATAGCCACCCATAGGCTGTGGAGGAGGTGGAGGTGGAGGGATGCCTTGTGAGGATTGAGCATAAGGCGGGGGTATGCCTTGCGAGGATTGGGCATAAAGTGGGGTAAATCCAGGAGGGTATTGGGGATTGTCGTCTTCTCGGGGCTGATCAGTCCCTTGGTTAGGGGTTTCTTTAGCCACTTCTTTCTCCCGATTCATCCTTGTCATCATCTCCATTAAAGCGGCTAACTACCCTCAGATTTCTTCTTGTGCTTGCTCCATTCTATCCATCCTATTACCATGTTCTTCCTCCATTGCTCTTGAATGTGACCGGGTGTTGTATGAGTGTTTAGGAATTTGGGCTGAAATCTTGAATGTTGGAGCAATCCTTAAATCTTGATTACCACAATAAAGAACTAATTACTACATGATACGATCTTTGAAATATTACATTTTATTTAAACTATATGAAGAAATGAATGAATGTGATGTTAGATGAATGAATGTGACGCAAAACGAATGATGTTGTGAGGGATATTTAAACCATAACAATTTCAACAAAAGGGAACTTTCATTCATTTAAAAAGTCACATGTTACATTCCGATCATATTCTGATTATATCCATAAAAACGGCTAACTTGCTGATATGGATCTTTAGCCTAATCTAAAAAGTTTAGCAGCCTTTGCTCGTATTTTTCAGTTGGGAGGATTTCTCGTCTCAGAGCTTCAGCTTTATCAACCATCTCCCTTGCCTTTGTCACGGCTTTGCAAACTTGAGTGACCAAGTGCTCTATATATTGCTATCTCCCCAGACTCCCCACTCTCCACGTCATGCTTGCATCTTGTGCCAAGTCATATCCATAGCTCTAGTTGTTTTCACTTCGCTCCCAATCTTCTATTATCACTTTAATGTGGTTTTTATGTGCTTATAGTTGTTCCTCTAACATTTGAACCTTTTGTTGCAATGTAGCTTTTTCATCATCTACCTCAACTTGCTTTCCTTTTTTCAACTTCTCCTTTAGTTCCTCATTCTCTTTCTAATATTGGGCTAACTTCCTTACACTTGCTGAGTACATGCCTTCCCAATTTTGTCGTTCTTGGGACAAATAGACAACTTCTTCTTCACTTTTCTTTGCTTTGTGTGCCCAGTGTTCTACCTTTTTGTGCAAGTCTTCTAATTCCCTTTTCCTTTCACTTGAAGTTTGCATAATTCCTCCAATCCTCATTTCAAATCTCAACTTCTTGTTTTCTAGGTGCAGATTTCTGAGATCCTTACTGGTGACGTTGTGTTCTTGTTGGACCTTCTTGAGCTTGGCTTCTCGCATTTCTACCTCGTATTTGAGCTGCTCCATCTCTTTTCGAAGCCTCAAATTCTCTTGTCTCCACCTTTCCTCATCTATCTTGAATTGCTGCCTAGCGATTTCGGCCTCGGATACTTCCACTTCCGGTTCTAAAGGCATGTTGCATTCTTTTGGGAGAAAAACTACCTCCCTCACTTGCTTTGTCCTCCACACCAAGTACTCCTGGGTAGCTTTATCAGAGAGAGGTCCAAGGTTGATTCTTCGTGCTTGTTTCCACGATCGGACCACTTGCTCGCCCTTTTTCATTGCCTTCGACTCACCATAAGAAAATTCTAAGTCACTAAGCCCATGCGTTAGTGGAATGAACTGTTTAGCCCCGAACTGTCTTAGTACCATAAGTGGCGCGTAGCTTACCACTCCCCATGGTCCTAGAAATTGCACCCACGATTCTTCTCCGCATCGATATAAGACCGGTACATGTGGCATCCAGGGTGTCATCCATACAACCTGTTTTTCTCCGAGTCTTTGCAGAAAATCCACCCATTCTTCCTTGCTCTTCGGTTTCGGCCATTTACTGCTGCAGAACTCTTTAACTGGAGCACGATGATGTAGGAAAGTTCTCTTGAAAGCCTTCTCCTCACATTTAAAATGACTTTTAGCCCAAACATGCAATAACTATGTACATCCCACAAATCGCCCTCCTCCATTCCTCCTACAATAATTTAATGACCTGAGAGTTTCCACCAGTATGGTAGGTGATGGATTCCCATTATTCTCGATTTGCTCCAAAAAGTCTATCACAACTACTTCAATGTGCCCTAACACCTTCGAGAAGATAACCAAACCATAGATTGCTAAAGCAAAACCCGCCAACCCTTGCTGGTCACTAAGATGTCCCTTGATGAATTCATGAAGAAAATCCCACGGCACACAAACATTGGATCCCTTCTCCTTTTTATGGGAATCTATGTCTTCCGGTTTGACTCCCATAAGTTTGGCTAACTTTTTACGATATCCGGACTTTGGCTTTCGAACATATATTTTATCCGGACTTTTCAAGTCAATACCTAACAGGACTAAGTACTCCTCTACTGTGGGTGTCAAGTCCATTCTATTGAAAGAGAAGCACCTATGAGAGGGGTTCCAAAACTAAATAGCGACTCTGATCAGTGGTTCTTCAACTTTTACAGCAACCAAAGACTCTATTTGGCCATACTTTTCATGGAAATCCTTCTTCCCTTCTTCACTGATTTGATCCCATAAGTTAGCTAAATCTATTAGGTTATTTTGCTGGAGATTCAAATTCACTTCTTGTAGGAGCGAGGACATGAAATTCCTAGTCAAGCAATCCCCTTTTACTCGTTGAATCTTTTCGGACCAAATTTGCACCTCCCAATATGAATCACATAGAACGTTCACCGATGATGAACAGGTTAGCCTTTCTATGGATTCATTGAAAAATTCCTCGTTGAAGAGAGCCATGGTTAAAACACCCCCTTATGTGACTATGCGATGCAAGAAGATTTATGCAAAAAGGACAGAAAAGCAAATACAAATCAGTATGTGTATAAACAATATAAATAATGAAATAAAAGCAGATAAAGGATGGAGTGCTTATTTATGCCTTATCAAAGGTCACTCTTATAAAAAGGGAAGGAATGGCTCTAACTTAGGTTGGTCTCCTCACAACATACTATATGCTGGTTTAAGGTTTCACATATCTACAAGGTTCCCAAATCATTCCATACAGTCGTCCACACTGGACTAGTAAGGAACAGATCTGAGTGAGAGTATTTCACTTGCCATTGCGGAGGTGATTACGTCACGAGAGCATAGCTACTTTACCCCCTCCTAAGGAAGACAGAACCCGGGTGTAGGGCTCATGTTATGCCAATGCACTTATGTATGCAACAATAAATAAGTATATGTCCTACTTTATTTATTCAACAACAACCTTATACATAAAGAATGTAATGAATCAAATAATGGATGAAATGAGGTTTTTTTTTCCTTTTTTCTTTTTTTATTTTTTTTATTTTAAGTTCTATGTAGAATTTATTTTTATTTTTATTTTTTCTTAAAAAAGGAAAATTAAATTTAAATGCCAATCAAGACTATCAAATTAAAATTTAAGATACCATATGGTTATTCAATGGTTTAACCCTCTTAGCATTCCCCAGTGGAGTCGCCAAGCTGTCGTAACGGTTTCGCGCTCGACAATTTTTGAAAATATTTAAAAACAAGAGGGAGTCGCCACCAATCTTTTTTGATGAGGTGTGATTGGTTACCTAAAATATTTATCTTTCCAACAAAATCTCAAAATTAATTAAGTTTTATTAAAAGGATAATTTTTGGTCTACGAAAACAAAATCGGGTCTGGGTGTACGATTACGCGTGGGGAAGGATTAGCACCCCCACAACGCCCGTTAAAAAACGGTACCATCCTAACCTCATGGTATCCTTTAATTTTAATGAAATAGTCTTGGCTTAAATCTAATTTATTTATTATAAAAAACGTGCGTTTGCTAATGAAATTACTATTATAGATGTTTTAAAAAATTCATTATGAAAATCAACATGAACACCATTTATTGAATAATTAAATCAAATATCCCAATACTCTGGTAACATTTAAAATAATTTTCCTCACCTAGAGATTTCTTAAGAATCACTACTTGTGAGTTCTATAGAATCTCATCTTCGGTGGTGCTCATGCTGTTTTTATAATTGACCGTGTACACATGTAGTATTGATAAAAACGTATGATGCATATAAAACTTAAAAGAAATTTTATTTATTTTGATTTTATTAATGAAACTCTTGATATTGAAAAATTTAGCTAAATATCCCAATACTCTGGTAACATTTTGCTAATTCTTCTCACCTAAGGATTAGTCAAGAAATCACTACTTGTGAGTTTCATGACATCTCATCATCGGAAGAATTTCATTTATTATAGAATTTTAATATTTATGCATGTAATGCAAGCATTATGGTGAGATGCATATGGGTTTACAAAGAGAATTTTATATTTTGATTTTTATTAAAGAAACATCTTAATATTGAAAAATTTAGCTAAATATCTCAATACTCTGGTAACATTTAGCTAATACTTCTCACCTAGTGATCAGTCAAGAAATCACTACTTGTGAGTTTCATGACATCCCATCATCGGAAGAATTCCATTTATTTTAGAATTTTAATATTTATGTGTATTGTCTTGATTCCTTTGATTATTTCCTTTTATTAAAATTCTATTATTACTTATTTAATTAATTTAATTACTACTCTTTACCTTTGGAAACTTTACCATTATTAATTTTGTTGATTTAATTATTTTGCATTTATGTATTTCTAAAATCCCTTTTTTGTTAATTTGCCTCAATTGTTTCCATTACCTTTTTTGTTTTCATTCATCTTCATTTAATTAATATTTCTCTAAATATTCTTTATTTATCAAAACTCATTATTGTATAAACATATATATATATATATATATTAAACAATAAATAAGCATGAAATTGGATATTGAGAAATAATACCGAATATCCCAATACTCTAGTAACGTTCGATATAATTCGTCTCATCTAAAGTTTTTCGAAGAATCGCTACATGCGAGTTCTACGATTACTTATCATCGAGATTTCATACTTATTTTATTTTATTTATTTATTTTACTATTGCTCTTTATTTATTATTATTATTTCTCTTTATTTATTTATATTTTATTATTTTTTTGAGCTTCTTAAAATATTCTTTTATGGTAAATTGTTTAATAAGAAAATCATAAAGAAACTATATGATTATATATTTTATATTTATTTACACATTTTTTGTTTCTTATGTACATCTCGAAATTATATATATTTCTTAGCTTTCTAAAAAGATTTTAATAGTAAATTGTTTAAGAAAATATTTATTATATGTAGAAAAACAACTATATGGTTATATGTATTTTGTATGCTTATTTTATATACTTTTATTTACATATGTAATATATTTTTTTATATTCATTTTATGTACTTTATATATATATATACATTTTAAACTATATATATTTTCTATAGTTATTTACGTTTTTTTATTTATTTATTTACTTATATCTCAAAACTATGTATTTATTAATAACTCTATAATTAAACTTAAAATTATTATCTCCTAAAGAATTTTATATACAAACCAATATTTATTTTTGTGTTATGCAAATATATTTAAAATACATAAAATAATATTTTTAACAGAATAAATAATTAAATAAACACTAAATGAATAAATAAATAAATAAATATATACCAAATGGGTTGGGTTTGAAAACCCAAAGACAACCTTCCAATCGGCCCCAAAAATCAGGCCCAATAACCACTTGGAGTGGGCTAAGTAGCTGGGTCGGATCAGATGGGGTGACTGGAGCGGGTCGACACGCGGTCGCAGATCCGGATCGGGTGAGACACGCAGGTCGCGGCAAAGTTAGAGCCGGGTCTTGAGAAGGTTGCGCGGATCTCGGATCCGGGTCGCGGGTGGCAGGCGAGTCAGCCGGTCAAAACGCACCGTTTTGATGCTTTATAAAAGACTCCATTTTTTTCTTCTTTCATTTGCTACCGAGCTTCGTAAAAAAAACTTCAAAAACCTCAAAATCCTCTCAACCTCTCCTTCTCCGGGCGATTTTCGACCGCCGTACGCCGGTTGCCGGTGAGCTTTCCGATGGCCCTAAAACACTCCACTCCTCCCCCTCTACTCCGATCCGAGCTCCGTTTAGCCCAAAAATCACTCCAACCTCCCAGATCTAGCTTTCTCGAAAACCATTTTACCCTTTTTTTTTTCGTGTTTGATTTTTCTGGTTGATGGTCTGGTTGTGGTTTTTTTTTGTTTTTCTTGCAGGTTTAAGATCTAGATTTTTAGATCTAGGGTTCCCAGATCTGAGATCTTAAGGGTCTCGGGTCCCCCCTTTTTTCTGGGTTTCTGTGATGGTGGGTTTGTGGTGGTGATGACGATGATGATAGCTTGGTGATGGTGGTGAGTGGATGGTGATGATGGTGATGAGTGGCTGGTGATGATGGTGAGTGCTGATGATAGCTTGGTGATGGTGGTGATGGTGGTGAGTGGACGGTGATGATGGTGATGAGTGGCTGGTGATGCTGGTGAGTGCTGATGATAGCTTGGTGATGGTGATGATGGTGGTGTGTGGACGGTGATGATGGTGGTGTTTTGGATCTCTGTTCTCTCCAGAAGAAGTCCCAAAAATCTTTGCTTGGGGTCTTCTTAAACGATTTTGGAGTCCCCTATAACCTTTCAGAATCACAACATCAATAGGTTCCTGCTAAAGCGGGATTCACTGCATGGAAGATGGGATTTGGCTGGAGGTTGAGGCGCCGGCGGCTAGGGCATGGAATCGGCAGATCTGGTAGATTTGGAGCATTTAATGCGATGGGAAAAGGGACTGTTAATAATAATAATAATAATAATAATAATAATAATAATAATAATAATAATAATAAATAGTATATAAGTATATTAATAATAATAACACAAAAGTAACAATCATAATAATAATAATAACAAAAATAATAATAAAAACAAAAACAAATAATAATAATAACAGTAATAATAATAATAATAATATAAATATTAGAAAAGATAATAATAAAACTAATAATAATAATGATATGAATAATAACAAAATAAATAAGAAAAATGAAAATAAAAGAAAATAAAAAATAAGAACAAAATTTGTCAAAATAATTTGTGAAATCCGGACAAAATTAGGTGTCTACAACTGTATCGTCATTTACAAACAAATAAAAATATATAATATACAAATGTTATCTTTTTCATAAATATAATAATTTATATTATAAAATTTTAGAAAATATATATTATCAATAAATTTATTATTTAATTTGTATATTTCTGTGCATTGCACAGGCTTAAAACTAATTTGAAGTAATATTCAAGACCAAACTTATATTATTTTGTATGAATCAAATTTTCATTAATTGAATTTATAGTGTTCTATCAATTTTGTTGATTGGATTGTTGATTTATAGGTTTGCATTATTTGGACGTTGATTATGACGATATATATTAACAAAAAATATTGTGACATTGGCTAAAATAATAAAACGTTCTTCAAAATTTTTTTAGAAAAATGGATTATTTTTTTATCATGTTCAAGGTTTCAATACAAATTTTGTTGGGAAAAATACCTCTCAAACCAAACGCTTACAAAAACAGAAGAAAGCAAAAAGCAAAAAGCAAAAAAAAACAATAATTTTTAATGTGATTTGGCGCAACCAATTTGACCTATAACCATTCAACCAAATTAATAACTAATCAAACAATTAAACTGTGCAATTTTTTAGAAGAGAAAAATTGTAAACTCCTTACAAACCCAAAGCCCAATTACCCAAAGAGCCCAACTACACTATTTTATAATAGCCCAAATTCTATAACTCTCTGAGATACTTTATAAACTAAGCCTGACACATTATATATAAGGGAAGAGCCCTTATAACTTCTCATATACTTTTGATGTGGGATTTAAGGCAAATCCCAAGAAATCTTCCCTTAACTTGAATCTTCAAACTCACCAAATTGCTCAACAACATTTGAAAAACTAACATGCCTATGAATATTCTTACTCTTGAAAATAACTCTATCATTCGCATCATAAAACAAATATAATTGTTTTTTATTCCTCTTTCCTTGCAAAACTAAATCTCTATTCTTGTATACTTTGCAACAATCATCATTACTAATGTATGTGTACCCACGTGAAGCTAACTCACCCAAAGAAATCAAATTGTAGCTAAAACTGAGTACATACCTCACATTATGAAGAGTCATGACACCACCATCATGAAGCTTGAGTTGAACACGCCTAATCCCTTCAATCTTCTTACTCTATTACCATTCTCAACCGCAATATTGCCTAAACTTTCAATCTCTTTCAATTCATCAAACCGATTTTTATCATTGCAAATATGTATCGATGCAGCTAAATCCAAAACCCAACTTTTCTCATAAGTCTAAGACTCATCTAAACAAGTTGCCCATACATCATCATTTGAATCAGTCAGAGCAACGCATGTCTCATTCTTCTTTCGATCATCATTCTTTTGTTGAGCCTTCTTAAATGCACTCATATCCTCCCTTAATGTCTTGAAGCGTGTTTGAATATGACCCTTCTCTCCACAATAATAACATTCCACCTCACTATAATTTTTGAATCTTGATATTGATCTCCCTCTTGATCTTTACAAACCAAGCTTGACACATTATTTATAAGAGAAGAACCCTTATAACTTCTCATATACTTTCAATGTGAGATTCAAGGTAAACCCCAACAAATTTAACATTTGTCCAATTAGTCTAGACAGCAAACAAACTCTCTTGCCAAACGTTTACCAAACCATCAACCATTAACAGTAGTTGAAAATCTTAATGCAAGGCATTAACTATAAATGGTAATAAAAGAAATTGGGATTTGACAGGAATAGATCAATGAGATTTATCCCTAGTCACTGTAGAAGGAAAAAATGTAAGATAAACCCACGTTTATCATTGTGTGGCTCAATTAAAAATCTAAAGAAGTTATTTTTAATGGGCCACTATCCCTTAATTTTAGGAACCACATCCACTCACATGATGGACATGATTGGGTGTGATAGTTTTTTAATTAAATTAAAACGGGTCCTCTCTCTCTCTCTTAGTACGTACAATGTTTTCCATCCACACTGAAAACGAAAGAAAAAAACAGAGCAAGAGAGAGAAATCTGTTTACTTCTGTTTTACTGCTACAGAGATTGCAACAATAGCTTCTTCTTCTTCACTAACGCCTACAGCAGATAGAGGTATGTAAATGATTTTACATTGCGTGGAAAGCATGAGATATCTAGTTTTAGAGTTCCTGAATGTGTGTTTATGTATACGATTAAATTTAATATGTGGTATCAGAGCATGGTTGTTCTAAACTAGATATATTCTGTAAAAGATTTATGTCCCCTTTTTTTGATTTCTCTGAAAAATTAAGAATTAAAATTTAAAAGTATGCATAAACTTCTTTTTAATTCTAAAGGCACAATTTAATGATTATAAACTACTATTTATTTGTTTGCCCATTGAATGAGATAATAATTGGATAATTATCACAATTAATTATGTGGGTTAATTATGTTTAGAACATATGCATACAATAAACAGAAACAAAATTCTGTTCACTGTTGCATACCATTCCTCCCGTTAATTGGATCACGTTTTGGCATAATAAATACAATCGTTTAGTGTTATATATATATATATATATATATATATATATATATATATATATAAATGTTAATAGTAAAAGTTTATATGTATATTATATATAGTTTAATGATATAGAAAGTTTTACACGTTTTGTTATTATTTTTAATACATATAAGTATGTATTATATAATATTCAATGATAGTTATTAATTATGATAATGAACCAATGATGATGTGTATTAATGATGTGATGATGATTAATGCTAATGATGTTGTGATAATTGTTAACTAATAAAAAAAAAGGAAAGATTTTAAACAGAAAAGTAATATCTGTAGCCATAATGTTTGAAACAGTAAGATGTATTTATACAAGATATGAAACCGTTTGTTTGATCAATAATATATCTTATGTATATATCATGATTGTGATTAACCATGATCACGAATAGATGATGATTTTTAATGATGATGATGTTGATAAAACAATGACGATTAATGAGGATGATGATCATATTTGTACAATTCTACAATTCTGCTTGGAAATAATTTTGTTGAATGATCTTATATTTTTGTATGATTTATTATTATGAATGATTAAATAAAAGTCAATAAATATCTTATGATTATCTATATTTGTTCCGCTGCTATGTTAAATTTTCGGTAATGTATATAATTTTGTATATTAAGTGTTTACCAAAAAATTAAAGTTTAATGTGTTTGAAAAATATATTGATAATCAATTAGATCCTAAAGTTTTGATCTAAAAATAATGAGTTTAAAAAAAGGAGTTTTCATTAATTACTAGAACTTAAGAAATTTACCCAAAGGTAAATTATTATTCAATAAATTAATGATATTATGGGAGGTAAATTAATATTTTAGTTGAATAAGTTAATCATCCAAAGATAAAAGACATATTCAATTTTAAATATTTATTTACCCATTAAAGTGTATAGATTTAACTCATTTAAAGAAAAATATGTTGTAAAATTTACCCAAAGGTATTTTACTTTATATTTATGTTATGTTTATTAATGCATGTATATTGTAGTATCTACCCAAAGGAGAACTACTATATATCTTATTGTTTATTTTACTGAATTCATTATAATTAAATGTGAGCTTTATTTGTTATGTTTGCAGTTATCGCAATTAATTCGCATGCATCATCTGTTGTTGTGTTTAATGGCATGAACTTCTCAGAATGGCGAGAGCAAGTTGATTTCCACTTAGGGGTTTTGGATCTTGACTTAGCTCTCATTCATGAAAAACTTGCTGCTATTAAGGATACAAGCAGTGAGGCAGAGAAGTCACATTATGCTGCATGGGAAAGAAGCAACAGATTATGCTTAAAGTTTCTGCGAATGACAATTGCTAACAATGTTAAGACTACGATTCCACAAACTAAGAGTGCTAAGGAATATATAAGTTTTGTGGAAGAAAGGTTCCGTTCTGCGGACAAGTCACTCGCTGATACTTTAATGGCTGAGCTTATGACCATGAAGTTCAATGGGTCGATAAGCATGCAATAACATATCATCGAGATGACAAACATTGCTGCAAGGCTTAAGACTTTGGGTTTGGCAGTAGAGGACTCCTTTTTAGGTCAGTTTATTTTGAACTCCTTGCCTCCTGAATATGGGCCTTTTCAAATTAACTACAACACTATAAAGGATAAGTGGAATGTTAATGAATTGGCCAGTAGGCTTGTACAAGAGGAAGCAAGACTCAAGAGTCAAAAGAGTCACTCTGCTAACCTAGTAGGAAAGGGAGCTATGAAAGGATTCAAAGCCAAAAAGTTTAAGAAGAAATGGTCTGCTAATGATTCTCAGACTGAGAAGAAGGAACAGAAGACAGAAAAGTGCCACTTTTGTAAGAAAGTTGGACACTATCAGAAAGACTGTCATAAACGAAAAGCTTGGTTCGAAAAGAAAGGTATTTTCAATACTTTTGAATGTTTTGAATCAAATTTAAGTGAAGTTCCTAACAATACTTGGTGGCTTGATTTTGGTGCTACAACTCATGTTACCAATACTATACAGGGTTTCCTTACGATCTGAACCAAAAATCCAAGAAATGATTTTCTGTTTATGGGGAACCGCATGAAGGCTCCTGTTGAAGGCATAGGGACTTACAGATTGGTCTTAGACACTGGATATCAGTTGGACCTTTATGATACACTCTATGTACCTTCAATTTCTAGAAACCTTGTTTCTTTAGGAAAATTGGACAATTGTGGTTTTTATGTTAATTTCTGTTCTTGAAGTTTTAATCTATATAAAGACTATTTTTTATGTATCGGGTTTTCTTATTGATGGTTTATATAGAATAAAACTTGATAATGTTTTTGCTGAATCTTTGCATGTCACACATAATAGTGTTGGTTCAAAACGTAACATGCTTAATGAAAATTCTGCTTATTTGTGGCATAAACGTTTGGGTCATATATCCAAAGAAAGGATAGAAAGATTGGTAAAGAATGAGATTTTACAAAATCTGGATTTTACTGATCTTGGAACTTGTTTGGATTGCATAAAAGGAAAGCAAACCAAACATACCAAGAAAGGAGCCACAGGAAGCACACAACTTCTTGAAATAATACACACTGATATATGTGGGCCTTTTGATGTTCCATCCTTTAATGGAGAAAAGTATTTCATCACTTTCATTGATGATTATTCACGTTATGGATATATCTATCTACTTAAAGAAAAATCTCAATCTGTAAATGTTCTGGAAATTTTCCTAAATGAGGTTGAGAGACAATTGGATAGAAAAGTGAAAATCATAAGATTTGATAGAGGTGGTGAATACTATGGGAAATATGATGAATCAGGACAATGTCCTGGTCCATTTGCTAAAGTCCTCGAAAAACGTGGCATATGTGCACAGTATACTATGCCAGGTGCACCTGAACAAAATGGTGTAGCAGAAAGGCGAAATCGGACCTTAATGGACATGGTTAGGAGTATGATGAGTAATACCTCTTTACCTAAATCCATGTGGATGCATGCACTAAAAACCGCTGCTTATTTATTGAATAGAGTTCCATCCAAAGCAGTTCAAAAGACATCTTTTGAATTGTGGACAGGAAGTAAACCAAGTTTAAGGCACCTACATGTTTGGGGTTGCCCAACGGAAGCAAGAGTGTATAATCCACAAGAGAAAAAGTTGGATTCTCGAACTGTAAGTGGATACTTTATTGGTTATCTTGAGAAATCCAAAGGATATGTGTTCTACTGTCCAACCCATAGTCCGAGAATAATTGAAACTGGTAATGTCAAATTCTTGGAGAATGCTGAAGTCAGTGGGAGTCTAGAATGTCAAATTGTAGAAATAAATGAGATAAGGATAAATTTTCCTTTATCCACTATTGATCCAAAATCCATAATTGACATTAATGTTGATCCAACATTTATGGAAAGGGACAACAATGTTAATCAACATTTGGATGATGAAACACTTCCACAGACGGATGTCGGTTCCAATAATGATCAAGGATCTGATATTCGATCTAATGAAGGAACATCGAATACAAATGAATCATAAGGAATAACATTAAGAAGATCTCAGAGGGAAAAGAGATCAGCTATTTCGGATGATTATGTGATTTATTTACAGGAATCAGACTTTGATATTGGCATTAATAAAGATCCAGTTACTTTTTCACAAGCCATAGAAAGTTCAGAATCTGCTAAATGGATTGATGCCATGAAGGAAGAGCTAAAATCCATAGAACAAAATAAAGTTTGGGATCTCGTTCAATTGCCTGAAGGATGTAAAAAAGTAAGTTGTAAATGGGGTTTCAAGACCAAACGCGACTCAAAAGGCAAGGTGGAACGTTATAAAGCCAGACTTGTTGCAAAGGGTTATACTCAAAAAGATGGCATTGATTATACAGAAACATTCTCTCCTGTATCTAAGAAAGATTCAATAAGAATAATTATGGCAATCGTGGCTCAATATGATCTGGAGTTACACCAAATGGATGTGAAAACTGCCTTTCTGAATGGGGATTTAGAGGGAAAAGAGATCAGCTATTCCGGATGATTATGTTATTTATTTACAGGAATCAGACTTTGATCTTGGCATTAATAAAGATCCAGTTACTTTTTCACAAGCCATAGAAAGTTTAGAATCTACTAAATAGATTGATGCCATGAAGGAAGAGCTAAAATCCGTAGAACAAAATAAAGTTTGGGATCTCGTTCAATTGCCTGAAGGATGTAAAAGAGTCGGTTGTAAATGGGTTTTCAAGACCAAACGTGACTCAAAAGGCAAGGTGGAGCGTTATAAAGCCAAACTTGTTGCAAAGGGTTATACTCAGAAAGATGGCATTGATTATACAGAAACATTCTCTCCTGTATCTAAGAAAGATTCATTAAGAATAATTATGGCAATGGTGGCTCAATATGATCTGGAGTTATACCAAATGGATGTGAAAACTGCCTTTTTGAATGGGGATTTAGAGGAAGAAGTTTATATGGATCAACCTAAAGGTTTTTCCATAGGAAGTAAAGGTCAAATGGTGTGTAAACTTAGAAGTCAATATATGGACTAAAACAGGCTTCCAGACAATGGTATATTAAGTTCAATACCATTATTACATCTTTTGGTTTTAAAGAAAATATTGTAGATCGTTGTATATACCAAAAGATTAGTGGGAGTAAGTTTATATTTTTAGTCTTATATGTTGATGATATTTTGCTTGCAACAAATGATTTAAGTATACTGCGTGAAAGTAAAGATTTCTCTTCGAGAATTTTGAAATGAAAGATATGGGAGAGGCTTCTTATGTGATTGGAATAGAAATATTCCGGAAAAGATCAGAAGGAATACTAGGCCTATCTCAGAAAGCATATATCAACAAAATTCTTGAAAAGTTTAATATGAGCAAATGTTCACCCGGGGTTGTTCCCATTCAGAAGGGTGATAAATTTAGTCTCATGCTGTGAAGACCGAGAATTTTCTAAATAGATATAAGGTATCCGAAAAATTTAATTTGGACAAATTGAAATCCAAATTAAATAAGAAATAAAAAGGAAAATTAAATTGGAAATAAGAAATGGAGGAAATTTAATTTGGATAAATGGAAATCCAAATTAAATAAGAAAATGGAGAAAATAATTTTTGGATATTTAGAAATCCAAAACTTAATAAGAAATAAAAATATTTTGATATATTTATATAATGATATTATATAAATATACCTTGGATAAATATAAATATTATTTTGTGTTAAAAGTGTAAAAAGTATATATATAAATATATATTTTGATACAAAATATGTATTTAAATATATTATGAATAGTGTATATATAATTATGGTGTATAATAATTATATATATATATTATAGTGATTATTTGTATATATAATAATAAATATATATAAAAAAAAAGAAACTGAAGTGGGAATCGGGGAACCCTATTCCCACACTTCTCTTCTGTTAACTAAAACAGAAGAGAAGCAAATAGAAAAAAAATGGAGAGCCGACCCTTGTTGGCTTACCGGAGAAGGAGCGACGTCGCCGGCGAGCCTTGATGGAAGAAGAGACGTCGACGCCGATGGCCGGGAAAGAAAAAGGAAACAGAAACGAAGCGAAACGAGAGAAATGCGGGGCGAAACCGAAGAGGGAAAAGAAAACAGGGAAGTGGCGGTGCTGGCCGGTCTAGGCACCGCCACCCCAACCCCGAGCTCGGCGGAGCTGAGGGGAAGCAAAGGAAGACCACCGGCGAGGCTACGGATGGCGGAGGGAGGAAGAAACAGAGGAGAAAGGGACCAAGAGCCACCGTTCCAGATCCGGCGCCGTCGCCGGTGATGGGGAGAAACCGAGGCCAGATCCGGCATCCTTGCAACCGTGGCCAGCTGAGGGAGGTGCGAACCGTCGGTGATGCCGGCGGGAAGAGGCCGAACCGGCCAGCAGAAGTGAACCGGCCCGAACAGGCCAGAAAAAAAAACACAGAACAGAAAAGAAAAGGAAAAAAAAGAAGAAAAAAGAAGAAAAGAAAAGAAAAAAAAAGAGAAAAGGAAGAAAAAGAAGAAAAGAAAAGAAAAAGGAAAAAGGAAAAGGAAGAAGAAGAAGAAGAAGAAGAAAGAAAAGGTAAGGAAAATTGAGAAAAAATAAATTACTGATGTTATTGAATAATTTTTATTGTCACATATTCACATAAATGCATTGGTGTTGTGAAAATTGTAGTGGAAGTGACAGGCGCGATTTGGGGTTCGACGATGCTAGGAGCTCGTCAAGGCGCTAAGCTTCAGCACCAAGTAAGATACTTTTATAAAGCATTAGTAGCATCATATTGTATGTGGGATTTTATGATTTTTATATGATGCATAGATGGAATGAATTTAAATGGAATTGTGAAAATTTTTATATGATTTATAGATTGAATTGATGTTAAAAATGCTAAGAGGACCCACAACTGATGGTGGGGGTCTTAGTAAGAGATAAAGAAAATGTGAGAATCAATGGCTGCAATTATAAACTGTTTTCCGTGCAGGAGGCTTAGTAAAAATTAAGTCGTTATGCTGCCTAAATTTTTAGGAAAATATCTGAGGAAAAAGATTAAGTTTCTCACATAAATGGAATCTTGGAGATAATTATTGGAAATAAATATTAAAAGGATTTTATAGTATTTCTGAAAGAGTTAGATATTGAAATTGATGGGAAGATAGATCATTGAAAACGATAATGTGATGAATTATATGGTCTAAACCTTATAGAATTGATAAATCAAGTGATTTTAATATCACAAATGGTATCAAGTTGAGATTGAGGTGAAATTAATTATTAGACGGATCACAGATAAAAGTGATGATAATTATATGATACAACTTAAAAGAGAAAAAATCGAAGTTGTGATTTAGATGGTCAAATGATAGAATGACGGAATTATCAATCGAGTGACAATTATAGAATTGATAGATTCAAATAAATGGACCGTCTTAGTGGTATGATTGTGATATCGATGTTAAATAGATGTGAACTGATATTTTTGCAATAATATGGATAGTCGCAAGACGACTCAAATGATTGAAACACTTTTGATAGTGGAAATTGGCAAATTCTTTTAAGTGGTAAATTGCCAATCAAAAATCGAATTGAGGACGCTTTATAGATAATTTTAGCATGATATTACATTCTACAGGCTATATGAAAAGTGAATTGAGGATTGTGATATGATTTTATGATAGTGAATGAAATTGAACCGCAAGTCGAAAATTCTGAATATGTACCAATAGGTCAAACCATAAATGAAATTGATAAGCGATTATTGATCTTGTGGTTCTACGATCCTCGATGTCGACTCTGGAATAGATATCGAATGAGGATATTAGTATTTCATAATTTCAGTATCCTGATGGCTATATGGAAACATGATATTTAGATGCTCATAGATACTAAGAGGATTCACACTGATGATGTGGTTCTAGTATCGGCAATAAAAGTACAATTGATTATTATAGTCGATAATTATCGAAAAAGGATATTGAATACCGAATGGTTTGAATACCAAGTGATCTAGTTATTAAATAATTAGAGTATTGAGCAATCTGAATACTGAATGAAATGAATCTTGAATGATTTGAATAGTGATTTACTGATTGGATAGAAAGAAAGTCTTGAAATCGAATAACTGATGGTGATAAAGTTAAATGAATTGCTTCAGCATATTTGATGGAAATAATACCGAAGTTGCATACTGAAATGTTTTATAGCATCGCATTTAAGCATGCTTTCTTGCAACTTGAAACATTTTAATAATGTTTATATGAATACTGAAAAGTATTGATTTGTTTTGAAATGAAAGTATATGGTAGATATTTATATATATATTTTGATATATGAAATATCATACAGAATTTTATCATATGCTTTACAAGATATTGAAAATAAAGCTATAGATTTAAATGTTTTATGAGACTGTAGGCACCCTAAGAGAATTAAATTCAATAAAGCATAGTGGAAACCGCCTAATTGGAGCTTTGCTCATTAGGCAGATATGCTTGTCCAACAATAGTCGTGGACAGGTCTCAGTCACGCCTGATCAGTGGGGCTGAGAGAGATGAGGTCTATGGCCATAGATAGCGCCCTAGTTGGTTTCCAGGGGACGATGACATGATTTTCACTGCTAGCTACAGTGATTTAAGTCTTTATTGATAGAGATGATAGGGATCTAGCCTAGTCTCTAATTGATATGATATGAAGTCTAGAGTATGATTTTATTGATATGAACTTTAGACTTGACATGATTTATACTATACATGAAACAGATTTGAAATGAAATATGTTTTGAAACAGTACATGTTTTAAACATGTTTTAAAAGTCCATGAGATATGAATTCGACACTTAAATGATTTATATGTGATTTTGTGTCGAACATGGCATGATATGCGGTCTAGAGTATAGTTTGATTTGATATGAACTCTAGACCTGATATGATTTACATAATATGTTTTAAAAGTATATGATAATGATTTCGACAATTACATGATTTACATACGATTTTGTGTCGAATTTAAAATGATATGCGGTCTAGAGTATAGATTGATTTGATATGAACTCTAGACCCGATATAACTCATAGTAAATGAAAATGTTTTAAAACCGCACATGTTTTAGACATGTTCCGAAAACGAATACATGAACTGAAATTGAACATGTTTCTAACATGCCTTAAAGGCAAATTTGAAATGAATTGAAAATCCATATGCTGAGCATGTCCTAAAGTATATATGATATGATTTGAGATGATAGCGGTTTATACAGAAAAATTACATGAATTGCATATTAAACCCTGACATGATAATATGCTTAACACATGAGAATTCCATGAGGAATGTCGTGACTCGACGTTAATGATGTTTCATCTATACGATGACATGAGATGATATGATATATGAACATGAGATTGATATGAAGAGAATTCTGATCTCCCTCTATCGTGATCATAAATTCCCAGACGATAAGTGATATGAATTGATGTAATACGGGAATATGATTGTTAAATGTGAAGTGAATTCGATAGGATATCTGCATTAAACATGGAGAATATATGAAGAGTATCATGCCTCGGTGGTAGCGATATTTCATCGATATGATGTAATGATATGATATGAAATAGGAATATAGAAATACACGAAGAGAATTATGACTTCGTACCACCGTGATCATGATCCACAATAGGAGAATTGATAAGAGATGTTATGAGAATTGATAAGAGATGATAGAATACAGAAATATGATTATGAAATGAAAAGTAAATATGAGAATTGATATGAGATGATAGCATACCAAAGTATGATTATGAAATGAAAAGTGAAAATGAGAAGTGATAATGAGATGTATCGATGAGAAAGGATTAACTGTAATTGCATCCTTGCAAGTTTGAAGCATTGCAGTTTAAGGCAGTATAATCCTACTCTTGTATTTATATTAGTATCTTACTGAGTCGTGGTTTTGCTCACCCCACTAAATTTCATCTCTTTCAGATTATTGAAGTTAACATCTGCCATGTGAGCTGCTCAGTGGGCATCGGAGACTGTATATGGACTTGGTACTAGTCTTCTGAGGTATATGTTTCTTATAAATTACTTGTTTACATGTAAGACTTAAATTGAAGCACAGTACATATTCTGTTAACAAGTCGGGATGTAACTAAGAACCATTTCCGTGGTTGTTAAATATTTAAATGAAATGACTATAAGTCACCTAAATAGTATAGTAACTACACTGACACCGAATACAAACCTTAAAATGAAAAAGAAAAATTTAGTCCATAAATTTGTAGACTAAGAAAAGTATAAGAATCAAGTGAAAGTCGCGGTCTTCGGATCGTGACATATGCAGTGTCCAAAGAATGAATTGGAACGAAAGGAAATGGAATCAATTCCTTATGCCTCTATTGTTGGAAGCTTAATGTACTTGCAGACCTGTACTGGACCAGATATAAGTTTTGCGGTCGGAATATTAGGCAGGTATCAAAGTAATCCTGGAATTGATCATTGGAAGGCTGCAAAGAAAGTTTTGAGGTACCTTCAAGGAACAAAGAATTACATGCTCACATATGAGAGATCTAATCAACAAGAGGTAGTCGGATACACAGATTCAGATTTTGCCGGATGTCTTAACAACAGGAAGTCCACTTTTGGTTATCTGTTTCTTTTAGCTGAAGGAGCAGTTTCATGGAAAAGTGCAAAATAGACTATCACTGCTTCATCCACAATGGAAGCAGAATTTGTGGCTTGTTTTGAAGCTACAATTCATGCATTATGGATGCGGAACTTTATTTCAGGACTTGGGGTTGTCGACACCATTACCAAGCTACTGAAAATTTATTGTGATAACTCCGTAGCAGTATTTTTCTCCAAGAACGACAAATACTCTAGAGGTGCCAAGCATATGGAATTGAAGTATTTTGCCGTTAAGGAGGAGGTTCAGAAACAAACAGTGTTCATTTAGCATATTAGTACTGATCTCATGATTGCTGACCAATTAACGAAGGGTTTACAACCCAAGTTATTTAAGGAACATGTTCTTAGGATGGGTCTTGATTGTAGTGATGTTTTGTAGTGACACTTTGAGCTCCTTAATATGTTTCTGACACTATTATGTTTTCTTATTCTATGATGCTATGTATACATTATTGTTTGATATTGATAGGAAAGACTTTAACAAGTCATTATTGTGGACCATTATGAAATTATAGTATAATGATAATCTAAGGACCTAATATAATCAATTGTAAGTGTTGTAGTATATGGAAGAGAGTGTTTTACAAATTAGAACATGATCACCATAACTCATATCGAACAGTTTTTATATTATGGTATTATGATGGGAGTGTTTTACAAAGTTGGACACTTCATTGCTGGCTTGGCCATCTGACCGTGGAAATTCAATCATCTAATTAATCTATTACTGGATTTTTGTCGGAATTTGGATATTGGTATTTTGACTGTTGAATTTATTGGTATTTTGACTGTTGAATTTTTTAATTCAGCTGAAAGTCATAAGTATACATTTCAAAATTTTGAAATATAATAACTTAGTTAAAAGGAATTTTTGTGACATATAGTGCATGTTTTTTGGGCTTTAAACTAAAAAGTTACCTTTCAGAATTAAATTGTGCCCAACATTATATAACAAAGAATTAACATAAGCTTTTTATTGTTAATTTCTAAAATATTGGTTCATTGACTGTTGCAATACCTTTTTATGGGATCAAAATTTAACTAATTAAGGAACCATTGGGCATAAGTTTGACAACCGACCAAAATTTCAGTAATAGCGAAATAAATATATATTAAAAGTGTGTTTATAAAACAACCAAGACTTATCTGATAGTTATTATTTTTTTAATAAATAATTAAATTCAAGATTCGATTTTTTTATTTTCTTTTACTTTCTTTGAAAAAAAAAGTACATTTAAAAAATTATAAAAAAATTTAAACTAGATGATCTTATTTGATTTTATGTTTAGTATATAAATTGATAAATAATAAGATAAAATGATTTTTATATTTTTTATTATATTTATTATAAGTAAAATGAAGGGTAGAGTAAAATATTTCTCTCTATTTTTAATTTTTTTTATGATTTAAATTTCAAATAATTTTTATGGTTTTAAACATTTATCACTTTCAAAAAAATTGAAAAAAATTAATTGTTTTTGAAAATTTTATTTTATCTAAGCTATATATTTTCTTTATCAAAAAAAAAAGAGAGAAAGAGAAAGAGAAAGAAGATAAACAATAAAAAGAAAAATAGTGAAAATAAAAAATAATTTGGATTAACCAATTAATCAATTACTCTTGACATTTCATTAAAAGTTTAAGTTAATTTTTAAATGTAAATTTTATGGATAAAATATAAGTATACATTAGCTAATTACATGGAACTAGAATTTTGAGAGAATTGAATCTATTAATCTATTACTGGATTTTTGTCAGAATTTGGATGTTTGTATTTTGACTGTTGAATTTTCTAATTCAGCTGAAAGTCATAAGTATATATTTCAAAATTTTGAAATGTAATAACTTAGTTAAAAGGAATTTTTGTGACATATAGTACATGTTTTGATTCAAACAAGATGGGCTTTAAACTAAAAAGGTTACCCTTCAGAATTAAATTCCCAACATTATAATTCAATGACCAAATAACCGAAAATAATTTTAACAAAGAATTAACATAAGCTTTTTATTGTTAATTTCTAAAATATCGGTTCATTGATTGTTGCGATACTTTTTTTGTGGGATCAAAATTTAACAACGTTAGGATAATTTTCTTAAACACACAGGATTAATTAACTATCTATATGAATAGGATTGAGAAATAAATTATCACATTTCAAAGTTATTTTAATGGTATGGTGCAAAAGAATTGTAGGCATATTGGATAAAGAGAATTGATGAGGTTCTTAATTGATTATGCGCAATTAATTATGGGGAAGGGAGGAGGGAGAATAATAATTAATGAAAACAAAACTAATGATTCATGGGTTGTAGTTCAGTCGGTAACGTAGATTGAGTTTGTGGGAAGAGCTCTCGTATTTGACCTCTACTACATACATTATTGGGAAGGGATGAGAAGCCTTAACTTTGACAAAACTTCAAGTAAGATTAATCTCAGATTGTGAAGATGAATGAAAATATATGTGGTTTACACCAAGAAAACAAAACTAATGAAGAAAGATAATGTGTGCGTATGTATGTGTATAGAGAAAGAGTGAGAGATTTATTTGTACTTATGTAAAATTAATTTAGTTTTACATATTTTAATATTTTTTATACAATTTATATTTTTTAATTTATCTGTTAAATTTTATGTTCTATCCACTTAGATTTTGCAAGCTAAATTTTAAGTTAATTGAAAATATCTAATTATTAATTTAATAATAATAAATTTTCAATTGTTAATATATATTGAAAAATATGTTATTTTCGATCAAAATTACGAGAATACTAAATCAATTCGAAACTTTATGTACATAACATATACGGATAAGTAATTAAATTAATGATTGGTTTCTAAAATATTAATTCTACATAAAGTTATAAAGATCGTGTAAAATAATTTGTTTTGCACTTGTATAGCTTGTACATTCCTCATATATATTTATATATATATATATAAATAATATTAATCCTACATAAAGTTATAAAGATTGTGTAAAATAATTTGTTTTACACTTGTATAGCTTGAACACTCCTCATATATATATATATATATATGTGTGTGTGTGTGTGTGTGTGTGTGTGTAAGATTTATATTTGATGTACTGATATATATATATATATATATATATATATATATAAATAAATATATATAGGAGCTATATATTATCAAGCAATTATGAAATGTAACTTCATTAACAATCAATAAAACTAAAAAAAATATGAAGTTTACTTAAAAATAAATATCAAAACTTAAAAAATTATTGATATTTAATTTCAAGTACCTATGTATTTTGTGGTTTTAACTCATTAATGAAGTAATTTTTTAATTAAATATTATTATCCAATAAACTATTGTGAAATTTTAGATTTTATAAACGTTCTTAAGATAGTAACATTGACACTAACACATACTTCACTTTTATTTATTTTTATTTTTTCAATCTTTCTTAAAAACTTATCATAATTATATTTGTGAAATCTAAAAACTCTACTAATATTGTATCGAACAATAATTCTTTAACTAATTGACAATGTTTTGCCATTCCAGGGGGAATCCCGCACGAAAGAGTTACCTGAAGTTAGCAGCCCCAGGCAAGAATAGTAAAATTGGGGCTCAATGTGCGCATGCATCCTCGTCTTTTTTGACGTTTGCATGTCGTTTGAAAAATGTGATAACTGTGAGAGCTTTTTGTGAGCTGTCGTAGACCATTGGGCATAAGTTTGACAATCGACCAAACTTCCAGTAATAGCGAAATAAAAATATATTAAAAGTGTGTCTATAAAACAACCAAGACTTATCTGATAGTTATTATTTTATAATAAATAATTAAATTTAAGATTCGACTTTTTTTATTTTTTATTTATTTTCTATGAACAAAAAGAAGTGCATTTAAAAAATTATAAATAAAATTAAACTAGATGATCTTATTTTATTTTATGTTTAGTATATACATTGATAAATAATAAGATAAAATGATTTTTATATTTTTTATTATATTTATTATAAGTAAAATGAAGGGTAGAGTAAAATATTTCTCTCTATTTCAATTTTTTTATGATTTAAATTTCAAATAATTTTTATGGTTTTAAACATTTATCACTTTCAAAAAAATGAAAAATATTAATTGTTTTTGAAATTATTATTTTATCTAAACTATATTTTTTCTTTATCAAAAAAAGAGAGAAAGAGAAAAAAAGAAAAAAGGTAAACAATAAAAGGAAAAATAGTGAAAGTAAAAAAATAATTTGGATTAAGCAATTAATCAATGACTCTTGAAAATTCATTAAAAGTTTAAGTTGATTTTTAAGAGTAAATTTTATGGATAAAATATAATTATATATTAGCTAATTACATGGAACTAGAATTTAGAAACAATCCTTTCTTTTTTTGAGAGAATTGAATCATTATATATTAATAATATGGTTAATTTTATTTGCATCCAATCTTTTTTTTGTATACACCAAACATAATATAAAATGATAATTATTTTATTCCATCTTTCATCTTATGCACTAAATACGACTTAAATTGATAGGGCTTTCATATTTTATAAATGGAGATATGATCCTTTGAATTAATATTTAAACTAATTTCATCAACAATTGAATCACCAAGTTTCTTTATTCTTTTTAATAAAAAAATCGAGTAGTAAAAATAAATGAGGATTTAAAAAAATAAAACTAAAAATTGTATTTGGGAAGAGAAGAAATTACATGGTAAAAACAGTAGATTTCCTCGTGCATGATATCACACGCAAGCCATTACGAATATCGGTCCAACTGTCCAAAGAGACAACAATTGAATTCTCAGTCTTCTCTGATTTTGTCTTCGAACAATCCAAAACTTTGGAAAATATACGTTTCTTTCAAACTAAAATTTAACTTTTGATTTTTTTTCAATTTATGAAACAAGAATTAACTTAAAATATAATAAAATAAATCAAACAGTAGAAAAAATTTCTACAATATTAAAGCACACTTATTTTTAAAATTATAGAAAGAAAAATAAACAATGATTTTACTGTTAAAATATATTCTTCAAAATAACTTATGATAAATAATTTTTTGCAATTTAATTTTGTAATAGGGAATGAAAGAAAAAGCTTAATGTATTTAGAACAATATCCCAACCAAAATATGTGCCTGTTAATTATTTTTCCTCTATTTAATCAGTCACCCATAAAACACGTTTCCATTAAAATTTTAAAGCAATTTTGAATTGTTATAAAAAAAGGTATAATTTTGACTTTTAAATTGATAAAAACAACAAAAGTTAGGTTGACAACTTTTTCTTGTAACTAAAAAACTAAAACGTTTGAAAGAATCGAGGTAACGTCTATTTAAAGTCACCAGCTACAAGCATAAAAGATAAGGTGACTTTATACAGATTCGAGTTACGAAATGAGTGTGTTGGTGCGGCTGCTGCTAGCATTTCTTTTGTGATATAATAAATATAAAGACTAAGCATTCTGGCTACGATATAAAAGTTAAATAATAAGATAAAATGATTTTTATATTTTTTATTATATTTATTATAAGTAAAATGAAGGGTAGAGTAAAATATTTCTCTCTACGTTTAATTTTTTATGATTTAAATGTCAAATAATTTTTATGGTTTCAAACGTTTATCACTTTCAAAAAAACTGAAAAAAATTAATTGTTTTTGAAATTATTATTTTATCTAAACTATATTTTTTATCGAAAAAAGAGAAAAAGAAAAAGAAAAAAAAAGTTAAACAATAAAAAGAAAAAAGAACAATAGTGAAAATAAAAAAAATAATTTGGATTAACCAATTAATCAATGACTCTTGACATTTCATTAAAAGTTTAAGTTAATTTTGAGAGAATTGAATCATTATATATTAATAGTATGATTAATTTTATTTGCAATCCAATCTTTTTTTTCCTGTATATGCCAAACATAATATAAAATGATAATTATTTTATTCCATCTTTTATCTTATGCATTAAACACGATTTAAATTTATAGAGCTTTCAAATTTTAAAAGTGTAGATATGATTATTTGAATTAATATTTAAACTAATTTCATCAACAATTGAACCACAAATTTCTTAAATTTTATTCTTTTTAATAAAAAAATCGAGTAGTAAAAAAATTGAGGATTTAAAAAAAATAATAAAAATTGTATTTGGGAAGAGAAGAAATTACATGGTAAAAATAGTAGGTTTGCATGTGCATGATATCACACGCAAGCCATTACGGATATCGGTCCAATCCAACTGTCCAAAGAGACAACAATTGAATACTCGGCCTTCTCTGACCTGTCATCCTCCAAAACTTTGAAAGGTATACGTTTCTTTCTTTCTTTGATCCTTGATTCCTTTCACCTCCTCCTTCAGTCCACTTCACTATAAACAAGACCCACACTTCTCCCATTCTTAGCTACCACTAATCACATTACCATCCAACCCAAAACCAGCTCATCCGAGCAACGCATTCTCTTATCACTCTTGCCCACGAGAGAGGAGGATTGAAAATGGAGTTTCCAAGAAACAGTTGACAGCTTTTGTCTAAGGGCTAGTTTGGATGTCACCGCACCTCCGGTGCGGTGACTCCGGTGCGGTGGAAACATAAAAGACAAAAAAATAATTTACAAAAGACAAAAAAAAAATCATGTAAAATTATTTTTTTACCCACCCTTTTAAATATTTTATTATAAAACTTATACCCACGGTGGTCATTTCTTTTTTTTTAATCTCACCGGAGCCAATCGCACCGCTCATCCAAACTAGCCCTAAAATAGCCACTGACGACCTACATGGAGAAAATTCACCCTATTTTGATGGGTGGAAAGCGTATGACAGCAACCCTTTTCACCCCACTCAGAATCCTGATGGGGTCATCCAAATGGGACTGGCTGAGAATCAGGTTTGTTGCTTGGTTTATCCAAACTTCGCGACTTTGCTTTATTCGGGAGCCACCTGAATTTAACTACCATGAGAACTAACCATTTCCTTCTTACTCTTTGTTCTTCTGATCAGCTTTGCTTTGATTTGATCAAAAAGTGGATTCTGGAAAACCCTGACGCCTGCATCTGCACTGCCGAAGGAGTTTATAAGTTCAAAGATATTGCCATCTTTCAGGACGATCACGGCCTGAAAGAGTTTAGAGAGGCATTAAGAAAATATTCAAGACTTTTGCTTTTACTGCAGTGCTGAAGAACAAATGATGGAACCATATATATGTATTATGTTCTGATCAATTATTACTTCTTCTTCTTCTTCAGGCTGTAACAAAGTTTATGGGAATAGTTGGAGGAAACAGGGTCACAGTTGATCCAAACCGGATAGTTATGAGCGGCGGAGCCACAGGAGCTAATGAGACGGTCATGTTTTGCTTGGCCGACCCAGGCGACGCTTTTCTTGTTCCTTCACCTTATTATCCAGCGTATGAACTCTTTTTATTTTTATCTCTTATTCGATTATTATAGATGAAAGTTTAAATTATTTGGATTTGAACTCAAATATTATAACATTTCATAACTCTTGTTTGACCATTAAACTAAAAGATTATTCGTTGTGGGTAATTTTTCTGCTTCATATTTCATTAAGTTTTTCCTATTAATCTGAGTTTTGACTTAGGAAACATAGATTACTATACCTTTCAATACAAAATAGAATAAAACTCTCATTCAGACTTTAGCTTTTATAGATACCTTTTGTAGGTGAGGGTGTTCACACTTCCAGTTTCAACGATTCAAAAAAAAGATAATTTTGTCGTGAAAATGAGAAAAGTATTTGAAAAATGTAGAAAGAGAAGCACAACCACATGATTTTGATACACTTTTAACTAAAGTGGTTATTTTCTTTGCTTATTGAAAGGTCTAGTGCTCTACATTCCCACCAAAATTAATTAATATATAGAGAATGCTAGTAAGATAGGAGGCAATTTCGTATATCTAGAAGAGTAGAATTTGGTATTTAAAGGCAACATGAATTCAAACATTGCTTGATAACTTGATTTAGTAAGTTAAGCCAAACTCATGCATGTGTTGTGTGTTGATGACTAATTTGTATTAAAAAATAATATTAGGGTCCGTTTGGTTGATTGAATTTATTTTCCTAAAAATGTTTTCATCATTTTTTTATGCTTGGTTTCTTGAAAAAATCAAAGTCAAAGGAAAAGAAGTTACAAGTCAAAGAAAAACTCACCTAAATTTAGGAAATTGTCTTCCCCGGGAAAACATTTTATAGACCACAATCACACCACTGTAAACAAAACTATACCCTTTGTTGAAACCCAAAATCATCTGTCGTTACACCTACACTTGCCTTTGCCGCCGATCCTTTTGTCGGCACTGTCGATCTACTTGCCAGTGCCATCGATCTTCTTGTCGGTACTCAACCTTCAAAAAACATCTTGCTAAAAGCTCGAAAACCTTCAAAACCCAAAAAGATTTTCTCCTATCCAGCAAAAAAGCTCAAAAACATCACAGCCGGTGGCATCTCATATCTAGCCAATTTGCTCCTTTTCTCGTCGGACACTTCCAAATTTCCAAAGGCGCCTTCATCCTTTTCTTGCAATTTGCACAGTTCCAATTCTCTATCTCACTCTCTTAATTATCTTTCTTTTTTTCTTTTTGAAGTTTTCAAAATTTGCAATCACCATTGCCGACTGCTAGTATTCTTTACGTGTTCTGCCATAGGATTGCGATGAGCATTGTTTATTAGCTGAAGTTCCTTTTTCTTGCTTTTAACCTAACTGTTGTAGGATTATAATTTATTACATTTAATTATATATTATAACAACTATATATAATATAATTAAAAGAACAATATATATTATAATTATATATAATATATAATTTATTATATTAATTATAAGTTTGTATGACTTTATTATATTATTATTTTAATTTTATTAAGTTTTCTTTTTTTATATTTATGATTAATTATTGTTGATGATTTAAAAACTTTATTTAAATAGTTAATTATGTGAAAAACATTATTTTAACAAAAATGTAAAATTTTTAAAAAACAACCAAATAACAGAAAAAGTTTTTTAGTGTTTTTTCAGAAAATAAATTTTTCAAAATTTTTTTTTTCAGAAATCATTTTCTGAAAATTATTTTCAGTGAACCAAATGGAACCTTAGTCAAATTACATATCTAATTTTTTTAGAGCCAAATTCAGGCTGAATACGAATGTAAGACATAGTATAAGTAAGTCAATTGGACTTTTGTCAATGACCCTTGACTTCCATAAAATTCTAAAAGGCAGATATTTACTTTGACAGTAATTCCTTAATTTCATACTCTCAGCTGCTTCTTTGGAAAATTTCCAACGTTCTCTATTTTCCAACTGTGTAAAGAGTGTTAAAAACTTAATTCTCTTCTCCTTAGTTGGTTTCCTTTTTGAAAAGCTCATGGAAACATGTTCATTCATATAGTAATAGTCATTAATTTGCCTTTTATTTAAAAACTATGCAGATTTGCTGAGGACCTAAGATGGCGAACTGGGTTGGTAGTTCCCGTTGACTGCAATAGCTCGAACAATTTTCGCATTATAAGAGCAGCCTTGGAAGAAGCCTATGAAAAGCTCAAAGCTCGAACATCAATGTCACAGGCGTTATCATAGCAAACCCTTCAAACCCTTTAGGCACCGTATTGGACAGAGAGACAATGAGAAGCTTAGTCAGCTTTGTCAACGAAAAGAACATCCACCTTGTCTGCGATGAAATCTATGCAGCTACTGTATTTAGCTCTCCTAGGTTCATTAGCATTGCTGAGATTATACAAGACATGGAATGCAACCGTGATCTCATTCACCTTGTTTACAGCTTGTCCAAGGACATGGGATTTCCTGGCTTTCGGGTTGGCATTGTTTATTCCTTCAATGATGTAGTCGTGAGTTGCGCCCGCAAGATGTCAAGTTTCGGATTAGTCTCCTCGCAAAGTCAATATTTACTTGCTTCAATGCACTCCGACTACGAGTTTGTCGGGAATTTCCTAAGAGAGAGCTCAAAAAGGTTAGTGGCAAGGCACCAAGTTTTCATCGAGGGACTTGAGCAAGCAGGGATTTCATGTCTAAAAAGCAATGTGGGTTATTTTTCTGGATGGACATGCGACCATTCCTCAAAGAACAAACTGTCAAGGGAGAAATGGAATTGTGGCGTGAGATTATCAAGGAAGTGAAGCTCAGTGTTTCTCCAGGTTCATCATTCCAATGCTCGGAGCCTGGTTGGTTCAGGGTCTGCTTCGCAAACATGGAAAACGAGACTGTCAAGTGCTACCTCCAGAGTCTCATCATCCATGTTTGCGAAGCAGACCCTGAACCAGCCAGGCTCCGAGCATTGGAATGATGAACCTGGAGAAACATTGAGCTTCATTTCGTTGATAATCTCATGCCACAATTCCATTTCTCCCTTGACAGTTTGTTCTTTGAGGAATGGTCGCATGTCCATCTAGAAAAATAACCCAGCACTGCTTTTTAGACATAAAATCCCTGCTTGCTCGAGTCACTCGATGAAAACTTAGTGCCTTGTGGCTAACCTTTTTGAGCTCTCCTTTAGGAAATTCTCGACAAACTCGTCGTCAGAGAGCATTGAACAAGTAAATATTGAGTTTGCGAGGAGACTAATCTGAAACTCGACATCTTGCGCGCACAACTCATGACTACATCATGGAAGGAATAAACAATGCCAACCCGAAAGCCAGGAAATCCCATGTCCTTGGACAAGCTGTAAACAAGGTGAATGAGATCACGGTTGCAATCCATGTCTTGTATAATCTCAGCAATGCCAATGAATCTAGGAGAGCTAAATACAGTAACTGCATAGATTTCATCGCAGACAAGGTGGATGTTCTTTTCGTTGACGAAGCTGACTAAGCTTCTCATTGTCTCTCTGTCTAAGACGGTGCCTAAAGGGTTTGAAGGGTTGTCTATGATAAGACATTGATGTTCGAGCTTTGAGCTTTTTCATAGGGTTCTTCCAAGGCCACTCTTGTAATGCGAAAATTGTTCGAGCTATTGCAGTCCACGGGAGCTATTACAGGCTACTTGTCTATGAATTTGTCTGCAATCCTTTGCTGGACGCTCATTTATCAAGTAAAGACTTTTTTAGCTCATTTATCAAGTAAAGACATTTTTACTTCTTCTCGATGATTAGCATTTAGCACGACTTGATCTTACATTTTCTCTCATTCTTGGCATCCAAAATGATTTTCTAATCACTGTATATTATTTCTTGCTAATTTGATTGCAGAGCATATAAGAAGACCTTTTCGGTGGGAAAAAGGGAGTGAAATAGCACTTCTAGGGGCTTAAAATATTTTCATGACAAAAACATCATCCGTAGAGACATGAAACCAAACAATATCCTAGTAACCCATGAGTCTGAACCATTGATTTTTGTATTTCTTGCGGTAATACTGTTTTTTCTAGTGAAGATAGGCTTAATGTTGAGAGTATTATGACAGGCTGCAATTTGCGCATTTGATGTTTGATATATTGCCCGAATCAATTGCCCTAGATGTTTAGCTTTGGTTTGGATAAGGAGACTTTCATAGTTGTGATGCAGTGCCTTGTTTCATTTTTGCAAGAATATTCTTTGGATGTAATTTATATCAATAAATAAAATTATTTGCTTTAAAAAAAAACTACATTTTGCACATTTTTACTTGTAAATCTGCTTCCAGAGCTGCCATATATATTTAGTGAGTTGATAAACAAAGCCAATAAGCTATATAACTACTTTAAAATCAAGGATTAATCTAAAACAAAGGATATATAAGAATCAGAGACTTAACACTGCTAAACTGAAAGAATATACTCTTTCAGATGAGTATGTCGCAAACATGAGAATATTAATCTAAAAAAAAATTCACAGATCATCGATTCATCATCTTTCAAAGGAAAAAATAGTGGAAAGAAATGAGGAAGGTGTTGGCTTTACTAAAAATCACCAGAGTAAAAGCAAGAGGTCTTGAAAGTCAAAAAGAGAGACCTAGCAGCTCTGGAAGCAGATCTACAAATCTGAGAGCTCATTTTCTTTTCAAGGATCAACGGTTATAAGCTGAGAGCTAAGCAAGTGGTGTATTTCACTACATTCTTGTTCAGAAGAAACTTTTGAGAACTATGTCTAATTGTAAATAGCAGTGTTAGAAAATGAATTAGTACTCAGGAAAGATTCTTTGTTTTTCTTCAATTGAATAGGAAACTGTAAAGACTTTTCCTTAACTACAAGTTTCCCTGTAAGTAAGAAAGAGTGGAATGGGTTCCAACAAGATTGCTTCAGGCGTATTGGTAGAAAAAGAAACAGAGACAGTTGGATTGGGAACTGCGACTAAACTCTGTTACTAACTCTACGATAGGATGTAGAAAGATGAAAAAAAGATTATTCTCTTTAGGTTATTTGACTAATTTACAGGTATGTATTTTTAAATAATATAATGGTTCATTAAAAATATGATATGGCAATGACATGTTAAAAAATATTATATGTTGAGAAATAAGTTTGCAGGTACAATACATTGATAAATAAAATTTTAAATTACTGTAGTTTGCATAGATATTAAATCGAGATACGTATCGTGAATCGAAATTTTATTTTTAAGAATCGAGTATCGAGTATCGAGTATCGTATTGTATCGTAAGATATGGTAAATAATTTTAAAATTAATTATAAATAATATATACACATGTAAGACAAATAAAATATAAAAAATATTATACATATTAATAGGATTAAGTAAGTATATGATAAAAATAAAAAAGTATGATTTTTTCAAACACTTAACATATTCATTAACAGTATATATTTTTAAATAATATTTTGATATATTTTTTATTTTTAATTTTCTAACTAAAAGTTTATTTTTTTTCAATATTTCAAGAATAAATTATATAGAAAATATGTTTTTAAGTGTTTTTTAGGTTAAAAAACTATTAAAATTGCATTTTTAGCTAATTGGGCAAGATCATATTTTTTTGGACCTGGCCCAATATTACTATAAAGTGTTTCAAAGTGAATCGGTGTATTGTACGATACGTATCGATTTCCATGTATATCGATAGATACGCTACCGATTCATGATAAAACTGATTTTTTGTATCGATACGTATCGAATTAATAGTGAATCGAACCGAATCGTACGATGCGTATCGCGTATCGTACGATTTTGATAACTATGGTAGTTTGGTAAAAAAACTCCACATGATATATCTTTGATAAAAAATACAAATGAATTCAAATTTTAGATTCACATAATTTTCATATTTTAGAGATGAAAATATAATTATCTTTTATATACATATAAAAGCTAAAGTAGTTGACTCAAAATAAAACTTCTTATATGGATATTCTATATTTATGACACGTGTAATTTATTATAATTAAATAATAATTATCTTTTTTCAAGTTTAAAATAGATAAAATTAACTTTTTAAATTCATTATCTATTTTTATTTTTTAAAAGATAAACATTTATATCTATATATAGATTAAAATTAATAAAAATGACATATCATTTTAATATTACAAAATATAAAATCTATATCTATATCTTTTATCATTTTTTTTAAAAGAAAACATCTATATCTGTATATCTATATATATATATATTAAAATCAATATGGACAATAGAATATAATATGCAATATTAATATAATAACATGTTAAGTATTATTAGATTACCAATTGAATTTTTTTAATATTTTAAAAGCTAAAATCTTTTTTTAATTTTTAAATATTTTTATTCAATACGTAATATATAATAATTTCTTTTTTCCACATTAATATTACAAAATATAACATCTATATCTATTGTTTTTATCAATTAAATTTTTTTTAATTTTCTAAATGATAACATTTATATATATTAAAATTTTTAATTATCCTTTTTCAAGTTTCAAAAGGATAAAAATCTCTCATTATTTATAAAAATATTATTATTATAAAATAAAAGTTTAATCGTGTTTTTAATATTGAATTATTTATCTTTTTTTTTCAGTTACTTTATTTATATATATAATTTATTAAAATAATACCACTTATTTCTTTAAATTTTTTAACTTAAATCTATGTAATATCAATAAAATAAAAAAAAATCAATTATCCATGCTACAACATATTATGATAGGCAAAATTCAAAAACTATATGTGAAATTACTTTCACATGTAGTACATTACCATAACAAAAATTACTCATAGTATATGTTAAAATTGAGACTCAAGCATTGAGTTTTGAAGTGTAAAATTTTGAAGAGTAGTCTCTTTATACTGACATGATATTAATACGTTCTGTTTTTTGGTATAATAGAAATAGCTATTTAATTAAATTTATTTTTGTAATTTGTTAACATTTAACTTAAATAAGTAGAATATTAATAAAATATCTTAAGAGACAAATTATAATTTTGAGGCGAAGAGTACTAAGCTTACAGTGTCTAAGGTATATCACTTTGATCCTTAACTTTAATATTGAAATTTTCTAAAACAAGTCTATATAATTTATATAATATGACCATCTTTGTTATATTTTTATATTATATATTTTATAGTTGAAACTTAATAGAATCATATTACAAATTAGTATTTTATCAATGTCTTTTATATTATACGTAAAATCTATTGGATCATCAAATAAAGTGATATATTATTCAAAGACAACAAGAGATATGCAAAAATCATTTGTCACCTCTTCAACTCAATAAAAATCCATTGAAGAATCTTCATTTAAGAAAAAATTGTATATGAGATTGATTTTAAGATGGAAAAATTTTCAATTTCTTTAAATAAAAAACATGTTAAATATTTTATATATATATATATATTTATATATATATATATACTATTTTCATTCAATAAATTACAACATAAGTTTGATTTGATTTTTATAAAATTTACATAATTATATCCAATATATAATTTTTTATATTATTGTATTGTCATATACAAAAAAATAAAAATATAATATACAAATATTATCTTTTTCATAAATATAATAATTTATATTATAAAATTTCAAAAAATATATATTATCAATAAATTTATTATTTAATTAATATATTTCTGTTCATTGCACATACTTCAAACTAGTTTGAAGTAATATGCATGACCAAACTTATATTATTTTGTATGAATCAAATTTTCATTAATTGAATTTAAAGTGTTCTATCAATTTTGTTGATTGGTCTGTTGATTTACAGGTATGCATTATTTGGACATTGATTATGACGATATATATTAACAAAAAATATTGTGAAATTGACTAAAATAATATAATATTCTTCAAATTTTTTTTAAAAAATATGGATTATTTTTTATCATGTGTCTCAAGGTTTCAATACAAATTTAACATTTGTCCAATAAGTCTAGACAGCAAATAAACTTTCGCCAGACATTTACCAAACCATTAATGTAAGGCCCCAGTCACACAGCAGGGTCACCTTACAAACGCGAGGTGGCGATCGCTCACACTCACTCACGCATTGTCCGCTTTTGGCGCTCGCCCACCCTCACGGCTTTTTTCCCCATTGGGACGAGTACATTTAAGTTCGAACCCATGACCCCTCAAGTACATGGATTCTACAAACATCATACCACAAATGGTATGATGTTTGTAGAATCCATGTACTTGAGGGTCATGGGTTCGAACTTGAATGTACTCGTCCCAGTGGGGAAAAAAGCCGTGAGGGTGGGCGAGCGCATGTCACTTCAGGATAAAGAATCTAAGTGAGGCTTTATTTTGTTTTAAGGATTGAGATTCTTTGTGACATATCTATAGGCATACTCTGTTGGAATCAGGAAACTTACATTGTATGTGTTAAGTAGGTTTAATGTATATTGTTCTCCTATTAAGGCACGCTTTCATGAAAGGTGACATATTGTGAAAATTCAAAGTCCTCAAAATGATAATGAAAGAGCTCATGTTGAGTGTTATGTATGCCTTATTGTGGATAATTACTGTATGCTCAAGTTTATACACATTTTGATGTTGTATATGTTATAGGTATATTTCGAAGATACTTGAGCAATCATGTAATAGAGAACTGGAAGCTGAAAAGAGAGTATTTAGATATCAATGAATCTGACATTCTGGGTTTGGTCAGATATTCTGATGTTGATTTTGCATGCTATCCAGATGTTGGAAATTATTTTTGGTTATATACTTATGTAGAGGAGCTGTATTTTGGAAAGTGTGAAACAAACAGCATCCTTGATTATGGAGGCTAAATGTGTAGCATGCTGTAAAGCTACATAATGGGCCATTTAGGTTGCAGAACTTCATCTCAGGGCTGGTTTCTGTGATTGCCATTCCAAAGCCTTGGAGATGTAATGTGGTAATGCTGCAACGCTTACATTCTCTCTCAAATGCTAGGAGTTCCTCACACTTTAAATATTTAGATATCATCATTCGATTTGTTAGAGAGAAAAATATTGGAATCCATTATTTGATAAGATTGTAGAGCATATAGTAAAAGAGCTCATATTGTTAATTGAGAATTTAGCTGCTAAAGTGTTCTGACGACAACACTTTTTGAAGCATATAGAGCCATTTGCTGTATTAAGTTAGTGGGAGCTCTGTAATGAAATCAGTTGCAACTATATGCATGGATTCCTACTTGCCATATATGCATATTTTGTTTGCATACATTCTGGTGAATATGGCATTTTGTTATATGAGACATTCTGTATTGGTCTCATGTGCTTCTGTTGAAGCAATGCATCATTTTGTTTAGATGCATGGCCTTAATGGAAATGGATATTGATTTTGTTTTCATATCATTTCCATTTCACACTTAATACTACTATTTTGTTGAAGTATTTATGAGTTTACGCATTTGTACCCTGTCGGTATGATGCATTCTGAAGCTTGTAAATGCTTATTGTTGTTAAAGTATTTGTAAGCCTACACATTTGTACCTTTTCGATACAATGTATCCAGAAGGCCTTATGAATACATATTGATATTATATGATATTTTCGTTAATTAACTTAACTGTCCAAGTGGGAGTGTTGAAATATCTCAATAATGTGGACTAGTTAAGTATAATTAATATCATATAAATTAAATTGGTAGTATATTTTGTGTATAGTGTGACCATATATATACGTAATATATTTATATTATACATGTATTAATCCTTAATGGGATAGATATAATACATGATCCAAAATATAAGAGGTCCCTACTATTGGCACTAATATATAAGTGATGGCCCATTGATCACTTGTATTGAAAAGAAGTGAACGGCAATAGCCTTCTCCCATCTTCTCTCCTGGTTCTCCTCTACCTCACCATCATCTTCCTTTGTTTTCACTCAGACCACCATGGACAAACTCAAACCGTAGTGGATAGGCATGGGTGGACCTCCGGCGATGTCTCCTCCCTCTGGCAGTGACAGTTAAGGCAGTGGTTATGGGCTTATATTATATTTTGTTTAGATCAATACATCAAATATAATATATTTTTTAATTTTGTCGAAAGAATATACAAATTTTATCAAAATTTTAACTTATATTATATTCATAAATATATTTTTACGTTGTGTCAAAAATCTAGAAATCTAGATAAAACATTAAAAAAAAAAATCAAAGATCAGTCATGTAATTCATGTTTTTCTTCTTTCAGCAGTTGGTTTCGATTGGTATCAATCCTCTGCAAACAACCATATCTTTCAACTGTCCCACCCTCAAGCTTCTTTGTAGTGGAAGCTTCATAGAAAAGGTCCGTGCTGAACAAGAAATTCAACGCCTAATCTCCCCCCGCCCCCTCCTCGCTGAATAAAAAATTCAAGACTTATCTTTTATTTATTATTTTTTTAATAATACTTAAATTCAAGATTCGATTTTTTTTTATTTTCTTTTACTTTCTATGAACAAAAAGAAGTGCATTTAAAAAATTATAAATAAAATTAAACTAAATGATTTTATTTTATTTTATACATTGATAAATAATGTATTGAACAATAAAAATATTTTTTTATATTTTTATATTTGTGAAATCTAAAAATTTTACTAATAATGTATTGAACAATAATTCTTTAATTAATTGACAATGTTTGTTATACATTATCTATGTATCAAATATAAATTTATATATATATAAATATAAATATATATGTACACACACATTATGTTACATTACATTGAGATTTTGCGATATAATAAATCTAAAGACTAGGCATTCTGGCTACGACATAAAAGTTATCAGAGTGTTTGGAGCGAATGATTGACAGCATAAAAGTTTCTCCGGCAATGGCTCCTTGAAGTCAAACAGAGCGACTGATCTTTGATTCAATCCATAATGAATGTTAACCTACACCGAGAAAGTCTTCGATTTTTCTTTTTAATTAAAGAACGGCTTCAGTGAACTGAATTTGGAGCCAATCGCCCTTTGGCAAGTTGGCCACCCTGAAGAATTAGATTACATCAGCAGTTGGTTTGGATTGGTAATAGACCTCTGCAAACAACCATCTCTTTCACCTGTCCACGCCCTGAGCTTCTTTGTAGTGGAAACTTCATAGAAAAGGTCCATGCTGAATGAGCAATTCAACATCTAATCTTCTATGTTTTATCGAGTTTAATATATCCTGCTGAATTAATGTTTTCAGCTTATTAAATAAGGAATCAAAAGCTGGAGAAAATCCTATTGAGAAAATAACTGAACAACGAAAAGAGAAAAGTATAAGGATCAATGGTTTTCTTTTTTTTAATAAAGAAGGGAACAAATTCTAAATATACCTCACTTTTTGCTAAATATATCCCACCCAAACAAATCAATTAATTAAAAGACAATTTTAACCCTTATCAACCCAACCTTCCCTCCCGTCAACTCTTCTGGAAACCCTGCCTTCTTCTTCCTCCTTCCTTCTAGAATTAAAATAGCATATTCCAACTAAACTTATTTGCTGCAAATCCTGGATCAACTTGGATTGGATCTGATTTGAATTATTATATATTAATATTGTTAAAATTTAAATGTTTTAATAATTAAGCCAAATCAAATTTGAATTTGGGTTCTAATTTAAATTTTCAAAATATCAATATGAAAAATTAAATATGATTCATGAATACCTCTAATTTAAATTTTCAAAATAATTTATTTTACATTTGTATAACTTGAACACTCCTTATATATATATATATATATATATATATATATATATATGTGTGTGTGTGTGTGTGTGTGTGTGTGTAAGATTTATATTTGATATATTGATAATATATATATGTTTTTTAATTTTGTCGAAAGAATATACAAATTTTATCAAAATTTTAACTTATATTATATTCATAAATATATTTTTGCGTTGTGTCAAAAATCTAGAAATCTAGATAAAACATTAAAAAAAATAATCAAAGATCAGTCATGTAATTCATGTTTTTCTTCTTTCAGCAGTTGGTTTCGATTGGTATTAGTCCTCTGCAAACAACCATATCTTTCAACTGTCCCACCCTTAAGCTTCTTTGTAGTGGAAACTTCATAGAAAAGGTCCATGCTGAATGGAAAAAGTCTACGGACCAAATATTTAATTATCTTGTAACCAAAAAAAATATTTAATTATCTTGTCCAGGGAAAAAGTAGGGATAATTTTCTTATCCCAACGGCTTTCTGGAATAATATATCCCAATCAACAGAATTCAATATTTTGATAATTCAGTTCCCTTTTGTATTTCGCATATCGATATATCATTGTAAAAACAGTAGGTTTGCACGTGCATGTTATCACACGCAAGCCATTACGAATATCGGTCCAACCGTCCAAAGAGACAACATTTGAATTCTCAGGCTTCTCTGACTTTGTCTTCGAACAACACCGTTTGTGACCTGCCATCCTCCAAAACTTTGGAAAATATACGTTTCTTTCTTGCTCTTTCCTCCGCTTGCCTCAGTCTAATTCCCTATAAATAAGACCACACTTCTCCCATTCTTAGCTACCACTATTCACATTACCATCCAACCCAAAACCAGCTCATCCGCTCAGCGCATTCTCTTATCACTTTGCCCACGAGAGAGGAGGATTGAAAATGGAGTTTACAAGAAACAGTCGACAGCTTTTGTCTAAAATAGCCACTGACGACCGACATGGAGAAAATTCACCCTATTTTGATGGGTGGAAAGCGTATGACAGCAACCCTTTTCACCCCACTCACAATCCTGATGAGGTCATAACTATACGGTCTGGATCAAATGTGACTCTGTTTCCTCCAACTATTCCCATAAACAGAGTCACATTTGATCCAAGCCATATAGTTATGAGCGGCGGAGCCACAGGAGCTAATGAGACGGTCATGTTTTGCTATATATATATTCTGATCAATTATTACTTCTTCTTCTTCTTCTTCTTCTTCTTCTTCTTCTTCAGGCTGCAGCAAAGTTTATGGGAATAGTTGGAGGAAACAGAGTCATATTTGATCCAAACCGTATAGTTATGAGCGGCGGAGCCACCTGAGCTAATGAGACGGTCATGTTTTGCTTGGCCGACCCAAGTGACGCTTTTCTTGTTCCTTCACCTTATTATCCAGCATACGAACTCTTTTTATTTTTATCTCTTATTCGATAACTATAGATGAAAGTTTAAATTTTTTGGATTCGAACTCAAATATTATAACATTTCATAACTCTTGTTTAACCATTAAACTAAAAGATTATTTGTTGTGGGTAATTTTTCATATTTCATTAAGTTTTTCCTATTAATCTGAGTTTTGACTTTGGAAACATAGATTACTACACTTTTCAATACAAAATAGAATAAAACTCTCATTTCAAACTTCAAGTTTCAACGATTAAAAAAGAGATAATTTTGTCATGAAAATGAGAAAAGTATTTGAAAAAATGTAGAAAGAGAAGCATAACCACATGGTTTTGGAACACTTTTAACTAAAATGGTTATTTTCTTTGCTTATTAAAAGGTCTAGTGCTCTATATTCCTATATCCAGAAGAGTAGAATCTGGTATTTCATGTCAACATCAACAACATCAATTCAAACATTGTTTGATAATTTGATTCAGTAGGTTAGGTCAAACTCATGCATGTGTTGCGCATTGATGACTAATTTGTACTAAAAAATTATATTAGTCTGAGTACATATCTAAACTTTTTAGAGCTAAATTCATGGTGATTACGTATGTATGATATAGTATAAATAAAGTCAATTGGACTTTTGTCATTTACCCTTGACTTCCATAAAATTCTAAAAAGTAGACGTTTACTTTGACAGTAATTCCTCGATTTCATATATAATCTCAAGCTCCTTGTTGGGAAAATTTCCGACGTTCTCTATTTTCTTAGTTGGTTTCCTTTTTGAAAAGCTCATGTAAACGTGTTCATTCATATAGTAATAGTCATTAATTTGCTTTTTATTTAAAACTATGCAGATTTGCTCCGGACCTAAGATGGCGAACTGGGTTGGAAATAGTTCCCGTTGACTGCAATAGCTCGAACAATTTTCGCATTACAAGAGAAGCCTATCAAAAAGCTCAAAGCTCGAACATCAATGTCAAAGGTGCTATCATAGCAAGCCCTTCAAACCCTTTAGGCACCGTCTTGGACGGAGAGACACTGAGAATCTTATTCAGCTTCATCAACGAAAAGAACATCCACCTTCTCTGCGATGAAATCTATGCAGCTACTGTCTTTAGCATTGCTGAGATTATACAAGACATGGATTGCAACCGTGATCTCATTCGCCTTGTTTACAGCTTGTCCAAGGATATGGGATTTCTTGGCTTTCGGGTTGGCATTGTCTATTCCTTCAATGATGTAGTTGTGAGTTGCGCCCGCAAGATGTCGAGTTTCGGATTAGTCTCCTCGCAAACTCAATATTTACTTGCTTCAATGCTTTCCGAAGACGAGTTTGTCGGGAATTTCCTGAGAGAGAGCTCAAAAAGGTTAGCAGCAAGGCACCAAGTTTTCATCGAGGGACTCGAGCAAGCGGGGATTTCATGTCTAAAAAGCAATGCTGGGTTATTTTTCTGGATGGACATGCGAACACTCCTCAAAGAACAAACTGTCAAGGGAGAAATGGAATTGCGGCGTGAGATTATCAACGAAGTGAAGCTCAATGTTTCTCCAGGTTCATCATTACAATGCTCGGAGCCTGGCTGGTTCAAGGTCTGCTTCGCAAACATGGATGACAAGACTCTGGAAATAGCACTTGACAGAATTCCACTATGGAGTTTCACAAGGAAAGAAAAATTGATTAAACCTTTTATCATGAAATTGAAGCAGGATTAATCTGTTAGAAATTGATGCAAACAAATTATTAGTTTAAGTTGAATAAGTCTTCCACTATGTGTATAACATGGAAGAGTGGTTTCTAGATTTTAGGAGTTAAGTTCCCACTAACCCACTTATGTTTGTGTACTTAGTGGGTGAATATCATCCCATGAAGTGAAAACATGGGGGTGTGGCTTTCATTTCAGTTCATCTATTTATAGTGTTGCAAATTGAGTTTTTAGCAATGTAGAAGATCCTTTGAATTCTTAGCCAATATTCTTTATTCTGTCCTTTTTCTTTGCTTACTCATACTTTGCACAATATTCGTTTGTTCTTGTCAAACACACCCTTATTCTTCGAAACCAACATTTTGGTATCCGAGCCAGATTCGATTAAATTGGGTGTTATTCTGTTGTGGTGATCTTTGCTGAAGCAAGTGATCTTTGGTTTGTATTCATCATGTCTAATGGTATGAATACTTTGAATGTTTCTCAATCATTGGTGCCCATCTTCAATGGAGAAAGTTATGCTTTTTGGAGCATTAAAATGAAGACCTTTTTCATTTCTCAATATTTGTGGGATCTTGTAGAAAATGGATATACAGAATCTGACAAGGCAGAGAAGGCAGCGGAGGTGAAGGAGTTTCGAAAGAAGGATGCAAAGGCGTTGCTCGTATTGCAGCAAGCAGTGACAGACTCAATTTTTCCTCGAATCTCGAATGCAGCAAAATCGAATGAAGCTTGGACCATTCTACATAAAGAGTTCCATGGAGATAACAAGGTAACTGTAGTGAAACTCCAAACTCTTCGTAGAGAATTTGAGAACTTGTGTATGAAAAGTAGTGAGTCGGTTCAAGATTATATTGGTAGAGTTTCTCTCATTATGAATCAATTGAGAACTTATGGAGAGAAAATTGAAGATCAAACAATTGTAGAAAAAGTTTTGAGGAGTTTACCTCCTAAATTTGATCATGTTGTTACTGCTATTGAAGAATCAAAGGATCTTTCTAAGTATTCTCTTAATGAGCTAATGGGTTCACTCTTAGCACATGAAGATAGGATGAACAGGTCTGCAGAGAAGAGTATGGAGCAGGCATTTCAGACAAAGATGGAGATCTCTAGCAAGGAGAAAAGCAATGACAATGGTTTTGCAGGTAGAGGTAGAGGAAGAGGTAAAGGTGGCTACCGTGGTCGTGGTAGAGGTCGTGGTAGATCAAATTCAAGTCGCCAAGAAACTGAGAGTGGTGACAAAGAGAATCAAAAGCAGAACCATAAGGACAAGCAGTGTTACTTTTGCAAAAAGATGGGGCACGTTGAGGCGAATTGTTGGAAAAAGGCTAAGCAGCAGGCAAATTTCGTTGAAAAAGAAGAAGATGGTAACTTGTTTCTCACTTTTATGAATTCAAAGGAAAGTAACAGTGATCTTTGGTTTTTGGATAGTGGGTGTAGCAATCACATGACATGTGTTAGAAGTATTTTTCAGAGTATGGATGAATCAGTAAAGTTGCAAGTCCGTCTTGGGAATGACAAACAAGTGCAGATTGAAGGTAAGGGAACAATAGCAGTAAGGACCAAGTCAGGTAATGAGAGGTTGATTCATGATGTTTATTACATTCCTAGCTTGGCACATAATTTACTCAGTGTGGGTCAATTGGTTAAAAGGGGATATTCAGTTTTATTTCATGATGGTGTGTGTGAAATTAAAGGTAAAAATTCTGATATGCCGTTTGTAAAAATTCCCATGGCTGAAAATAAGATGTTTCCTCTTGAGATTTCTTGTTTGGATGATTGTGCACTTGTTGCTAATGTTGAAAGTGATTCGTGGTTATGGCATTTGAGATATGGGCACTTGCATTTTAATGGGTTGAAGTTGTTGTGTCAGAAAAATATGGTTCATGGTTTGCCTACAATTCCTTTTGCTAATGATTTGTGTGAAAGTTGTATTTATGGGAAACAGCATAGACAGTCATTTCCGGTTGGGAAAGCATGGAGAGCAAAGAAGCCTTTGGAGTTGGTGCATGCAGACATTTGTGGGCCAATGAATACTCTGTCTTTGAACAAGAGTAGATATTTTTTGTTGTTTACTGATGATTTTACTCGTATGAGTTGGGTGTTTTTTCTTGTTCAGAAATCAGAAGCACTTGATAAGTTTCGGGAGTTCAAGGCCTTTGCAGAAAAGGAATCTGGTCATCAATTAAAAATTCTTCGAACTGATAGGGGAGGAGAATTTTTATCCGATGATTTTACCTTGTTTTTCAAGCAAAATGGAATCAAAAGGTAGCTAACAGTGAGAAGAACGCCAGAGCAGAATGGAGTCGCTGAAAGGAAGAATCGAACAATAGTGGAGATGGCCAGGAGTATGTTGAATGAGAAAAGGCTTGCAAATGATTTTTGGGCTGAAGCAGTAGCTACAGCGGTTCACCTTCTCAACATTTCTCCAACGAAGGCGGTGCGTGGTATGACTCCTTATGAAGCTTGGTGGAACCGCAAGCCTAATGTAAGTGCCTTGAAGATTTTTGGTTGTATTGCTTATGCCATGTTAGCTTCTAATGATCGGACAAAGATGGACAAGAAGAGTGAGAAATGTATTTTCGTTGGGTATAGTGATGAGACAAAGGGGCATAGATTGTATAATCCAGTTACTAAGAAGCTAATCATTCGTAGAGATGTTATTTTTGATGAGAACAGCTTTTGGGAGTGGAATGCAGACAAAAATCAGCACTTGTCTTGTGAAGAAAATGAATTAATTGAGTCATAAGATGACGAGAACAAAGTGGCTCAACAGGTTTCCCCTACACCTAGTCCTTCAAGGTTGTCACCACAAGCTTCACCAACTCCTCAACCTTCAAGGATGATTACTAGAAGTATGTCTGGGGCTCTTCCCAGAAAGGTAAAACCTTGGGAAGAAGTTTATAACTCTAACATGTTTGCTCTTTTAGTAACAGAACCCATGAGTTTTGATGAAGCATGTGGAAAAGATGAATGGGAACATGCCATGGAGGAGGAGATTGCTTCCATTGAGAAGCATGATACTTGGGAGCTAGTAGACAAGCCGCAAGGAAGAGATACAATTGGTTTAAAGTGGGTTTACAAGGTGGAGTTTAATGCGGATGGGAGTGTCCAAAAATTCAAGGCAAGGTTGGTTGCTAAAGGATATGTGCAAGAGTATGGTAAAGATTTCTTTGAAACCTTCTCTCCTGTTGCTAGATTTGAAACTGTTAGATTTTTGTTAGCATTGGCAGCTCAAATGAGGTGGAAGGTTTATCAGTTTGATGTCAAATCTGCCTTTTTGAATGGTTATTTGGATGAAGAGGTATATGTCGAGCATCCACAAGGATTTGTTGTTGAAGGCAAAGAGGATAAGGTGTACAAGCTCAAGAAGGCCCTTTATGGACTCAAACAAGCACCACGAGCTTGGTATGGTAGGCTTGATTCTTACTTGTTTGAAAATGGTTTCCATCGTAGTAGTAGTGAGCCCACTTTGTACGTGAAGGAAAAAGGTGATGATGTTCTTATTGTTTGTGTTTATGTGGATGACATTATCTATACTAGTTCTTCTGAAGTTCTTATTACAGAATTCAAGAAGAGCATGACTGATGAATTTGATATGTCAGATTTGGGGTTGTTGCATTATTTTCTTGGCTTACAAATTTCTCAAACTGATGATGGTGTCTTTGTTTCACAAGAAAAATATGCTCTGGATTTGTTGAAGAGGTTTAACATGCAGAATTGTAAGACATTTTCTACTCCCATGAATACAAATGAGAAGTTGACAATGAATGATGGAACGCCAAGGGCAAATGAGAAGTATTTCAGAAGCTTGGTTGGTGGGTTGATGTACTTGACTCATACTCGTCCAGATATCATGTTTCCTGTCAGTTTGGTCTCAAGGTTCATGCATAATCCCTCCTTGCATCATCTTGGGGCAGCAAAACGAATTCTTCGCTACATTCGAGCTACAAGTAACTTTGGGATTTGGTACAACCCAGTTCCTAACTTTAAATTGTTTGGTTTTACTGATAGTGATTGGGCAGGTTGTGTAGATGATAGAAAAAGCACAAGTAGTTTCATTTTTAACTTTGGTTCGGGTGCTGTGTCATGGAGCTCAAAGAAACAAGCAAGCACGGCATTGTCATCTTCGGAAGCTGAGTATATTGCAGCTACATCTGCTGCTTGTCAAGCAATTTGGATGAGAAGAATCATGGAGGATTTGCATCAAGTTCAAGGAAAGGCGACTGAGATTTTCTGTGATAACAAAGCAACCATTTTAATGACCAAAAATCCAGTGTTCCATGGAAGGACAAAGCACATTGAGCTTCGCCACCACTTTATTCGAGATGCTGTTGCTGAAGGACTGATCGTGATGAAGTACTGCTCAACAAATGATCAAGTTGCTGATGGTTTTACTAAGGGACTTGGTTATTCAAAGTTTGCAAAGTTTCGATTATCACTTGGAGTTGCAGATTTTGCATCAATGGGGGATGTTAGAAATTGATGCAAACAAATTATTAGTTTAAGTTGAATAAGTCTTCCACTATGTGTATAACATGGAAGAGTGGTTTCTAGATTTTAGGAGTTAAGTTCCCACTAACCCACTTATGTTTGTGTACTTAGTGGGTGAATATCATCCCATGAAGTGAAAACATGGGGGTGTGGCTTTCATTTCAGTTCATCTATTTATAGTGTTGCAAATTGAGTTTTTAGCAATGTAGAAGATCCTTTGAATTCTTAGCCAATATTCTTTATTCTGTCCTTTTTCTTTGCTTACTCATACTTTGCACAATATTCGTTTGTTCTTGTCAAACACACCCTTATTCTTCGAAACCAACATAATCATCATTTTCTTATGGGCTAAAACAAAAGAGTTTGTACTTAAGGTGAAAAAGTAGTCTGCATGGTATGACGAGAATGGAAAGAGTTAAACCTTTTATCATGTAATAACAAGAGAAATTGAAGCAGGATTAATCATCATTTGGCAGTTTTGTCTAAAAGCGGCATATGTTTAACACCTAACTCGCAGCTTTCCAGGTGAAGGATCATGGTGAAAAAAAAAATTCAACTTCTCTTACCTCAGAGGCATTTATACGGTTCAAGTTAAAACAATGGGATAAAGTGCCATCATATGTCCTTCCTCCGAAACCCCAGATTGGAAATCTCCTATCAGAATCATAAAATTGTATGACCTCCCCAACCTCCATTATAGCCTGTTAATGATGTCATTAATAGTTAGCCACCAAGTCACCAGCCACTAGTGTTGGCTTCTAGAGAACTCAAACAAGGTAAACCTCAACAAATTAGATGACCAAAACATGTAAACTTTGTTCTATGCAAACGATATAAAGTGCAAATAATCTTACGCTAACTCATGGAAAACATTTCTACACAAAATAACAGTGCATTACTAAGAACTATCCCAGACTTACCAGCTGGTAAGAATTCAATTGGCCTGAAGGATCAATGTAGTGCAAGGAATCTCGATTTCAAGGATTTCCATTAGAAGCTGGACAAGTCAAATATGTAAAGTTGAATCAGAACATGAGACCAGAAATAGGAAATAAAAGCCTAGGCCAAGCATGTCATAGATCACAAAGATTATTTACCAGTAAAGTCAATAGCAACCATAAAATTTAACTCAAATCCACTAGATATGTAGTCAAGGAAAGTGAATTGCTTCTTCTCAATAAATTGATCCATGAAGAGGTGGCCCTTCAGAACCTGCAAGACAAAGGTATGTTTCAGAAAACATTGACATATTTTGGGTGAAATTTTTTATGCCAAGTGCAGACGAACACCTTCTGACCATGAAGAGATGGGGAGATCAAATTTGCACCACTTCTGTCTTTGTGAAGTTTTTCAACTCTGAAACTGATTTCTGAAGTTGGCTGATTAAGTAAATAAAGAAAATCAAAATCAGCTTTTTCCCTACCAGACAAGGAACACCTTTAACTAGTAAAAGCCAAAAATGAACAAAACCAAGAATGTAGAGAAAAATTTTCAATAATTACCCAAAAAGTACATGATTGCCATTGCTGTTGAAATCAAAGCACTCGATAAGTAATGGGTTATCCTGAAATGAAAATGGAACATAAAAACGTAACTGCGGTGCCAAAAATCTTATAAGCTCTTAATATTATCATAGAAATCTTAGGAAATTGCAAGCTGGCCTTGCTTCCAAACTGTTGCATGCTTAGATATAACGGTCTCCAAGCTGGATTTAAAACGTTGTTTATTGCCTCTGTCTTGCATATCGGGACAGAATTTCCATTTTCAGTTAGTCTTGATATTCTCAAGAAAGGATCCTATAAGCAAAAAGAAGAGTACGGAAGTTTGAACGCATACACACACATGCACAGACCAAACTAGTTGCATCACTAGTACATACACTTTTAGAAAACATGTCCTTGTTGTCCAACTGGGAACAACGCAATATCATCTCAACAATGCTCCTGGATGAAAAAGTTTCTTCAGCATGGACGGTCAGTGTCCCAAAGTTTTTGAAACCTCCTGGCCCATTTTTGCCATGGAGATTGAGAGTTAAAGATCGATTTCTTTTGGTCACTATCTGCCAAGCAAAGGTGAAAACAGATAGGTTAGCAGTAAGCATGGTTTAACAAATCATTCTAAATGGTTTTAAGCCACATCTTTTGAAAGTTAGCTGTGGCAAGCAAATTTTATTGACGACCAGTGGCACATGCAGTAGATTTTAATTGCCATGATGAAAAAAATATATGGTGCAGGCTTGTCAAAAAAATTCACTTGAAAGACAGTAGAAACAAATGAAATAATTCTAAAGAGTGCTTCCCTAGTTCAAACAAAAGAAAAACCTATTAAAATCCAGAAAACAATAATTGATGCAAGGCAACTCACCTCGGCCAGAACACAAGTGGTTTCTCCCAAAAAATCCTGCTCATTCAACTTTAGTGCCTCCAAAGCAAAACAATAGAAAAATTGAATATTATAGTTCAGTCACCACTTTCAGCAAATTTCTCATCAATCTTGGGAACATTGCACCACCAAAGAACCAAAAATACTGACTGAAAATTCATCCTTTATGTGATTTCTCTAAAAAGTTTTCCTCCCATAATCAATCCTCACTTTGTATTTATTTATTTATTCTGAATTTCCATGTTGAGTGAATGAATGTCTAATTGCTTTAAATCGCAGAATTAATTTTCATTATCATCAATTCCATTTATAGAAATTTTGAATGGTTATTTACTGCATCAACAGAAAAATTCTATGTATGAAATTCAAATATTATTCAACCAAAATAATAAGCTATACATTACCACTTCGGTTTTATTTTCATCCAAAAATTCTTTGCATGACTTGTTTCTTTGTGTCAAAGAAAGCAGCTGTGCTTATATAGTCTTAGGTAAATTTGAAATGCAGAAAAAAAAAAGTTCAATACCAATTTTTCCAAAACCAAATAATCTTTATGAAACAACTGTTTTTTCACTAATTGGAAGCTACTAAATCAAATAGTAAAATTTATAAAACACTTCAACATCTAAGCTCCACATCCGTTGGCAATCACATTTTTATGATTATTTACTATAAATTTCTTAGGCTCCTCAAGTGTTAGGTATTATATTAATCAAATTACTGAATTCATTTAGAAAGGACTTTCAATCATAGGAAGGAAGTTCATCTAGCACAGCATAAACTTGAAACATTATGACAGGTAAAGATGCCATGGTAATGTGACATTGTCAATGGATATCGGTGCATAACTCGTCAATGTCATTCATTAAAGAAAAGAAACAACAGACAAAGCCTTCAAAAATGGAATTTGACATACCTTCACAGGTATGTTGTGATATTTGGTATCCACATCATATACATGAAAACTGGAGCAGGAGGAAAAGAGAGGAGCATCAGTCTCATAATCCGTACACAGACACACACCAAACTACTGTAAAAAAATCTAAAAGATATAGAGACTTAAGAAAATATGAGAGGCTTACATCAAATTTTGAACAATCTCAAACTGATAAGCAACATTAATCTTTTCAATCCAAAATTATCCTGATAATGAATTAATCCATCATCAATTATAATCTTCATCCTTATCAAATCTTGTCTACTATTTATTTTCTTTCTTTCGTTCACTCAATCTTCTATTCTATTGTATTGTATTTATAGATGAGCTAGGCTTTAGTCTCATCGACGGCTAAGAAAACTCGTTTTCACGTCATTGGTTCCATGTCAGCTATCATGAGGTTCATGGACGTTTTAATATATTAGTCAAAGCTTTGACGGGCTTGACTGTATGCGGAAACAAAGTATAAATCTGGTTATTTTAGAGACGGTAGAATGACAATATAAAAAGAGAAAATTTACATAAGTTAAAATTTTATAAAAATTGTATATAAATTAAGTAAAAATTAGAAAAAATTTATATTTAACTTACGGACATGAATTTCGATACAAAATATTTATATTTTATACGACATAAACACGAATTATATGCACACTAATTATAATACTTATATATATATATAATTTTACACGAATTTTATATATATATATATTTATAAAAGACGTTGATGAAGAGCATAAGGTTTTTGAAGGCAGAGTTTGGAAAAATCAGACAACCTTAATTTGCCAGAAAATTTCGTATATGAAATTCTGTCTCAAGTCTATGGACCAAATATTTAATTATCTTGCAACCAAAAAAAATATTTAATTATCTTATCCATGGAAAAAGTAAGGATAATTTTCTAATTCCAACGGCTTTGTGGAATAATATATTCCAATCAACAGAATTCAATATTTTGGTTATTCAGTCCCCTTTGTATTTTCAGTGAAATTTCAGGGTTCATAACAAAAAAAAAAAGAAGGAAATTTCAGGGTTTTGGTCTACTGCCACTTGTTATAGAAGGAAGTAATATTTAAAGAAGAAAGCTAAGACGATAATACTTAGAGAAGGCTGTATTGTATTTGTAGTCCAATTGTTAACTAACTTCCTCATAAAATCTTTTGATTATTGTATGAATAATTATTTCTCATATCAATATATCACAGGTGAAACTTTTTATTGATGGAATAAATACAATGATACGTATCTTTAAGGTATATATTTAAAAAAATAAAAAATTATGTATCATTGTAAGATAACTGGTATTGGAATAAATACAATAGCATCACCATGCAGGGTGATTACTAAATCAGTCCTATCCTCAGGATCTCAGTGACTAGTAACGAACATTTGGGATTAGCCATTAGGTCCTGTGAAAAGAATTAAGTTTTGTAATAACTATTAGGTAAAATGCACTAAAATTGTTGACCAGGTCGAAAAAGACACTAAGATTAACAAGGGAGAAACTTCCAGATGGTAGAATGAAGACTGGTTCACGACTAGAACATAAGCAACTAATCCTAATCACAAGAACACATGTATATTAGAGCTTTCCTAGCTTTCATCAAAATTGGGCAACATGAAAATATCAACTTAAAAAATCCTAATAACTACCATTATTCGAATTTATGAGTCTCCATTTCAATGCACAAGACTAATCTGAACATCTATCCAATATCCTTTTGAGGTTTCAATTCCCCCTCTCCCAATTCCTCTGAGCCAAGGCAATGGAAAAATAGATTCCAATTCAAAGCAATCCTAATATGAGTTGTTCAGGCACATATAACTCATTATTTTAATTCCATCCAAAGACTGTCACAATAATTTCCAAAGAACCCTAGATTGTGGAATATCTTGTTCCCATCATATGGATTCTGTATAGAAAATATCAGTTGTATCAGCATTTAACTTCATGACAGCACAGTCTAAGATACCATAACTGCAAATAGGCAGGATCACAAAAGAGGAAAGTCCGCAAGATTCAGCTACAGCTTGGTCAAGCTTAGATTATAAGAGCCTTCATGTTAGCTAGTTAATTAAGTTTATATTCATTATAAAGATGCGCATGGATTACAAGATTCATCTGCTCATTTTCTGAATTCTGTGCAAGTTGATGAGGAATCCTTCAAAATTATTCATTCCTAATCATATCCATGGAATGGGTAGAGAGACTGATAACAATCTTACAAGAAGGTCAATGTAATTGTAAAGTACCTGAAAATAGGACAGCCCCATTTGACTACAACAAAATAAGGGGGAAAACATATCCAGCAACAACATTTAAACATTACAAACACAAAATTCAACAAACCTGGTGGGCTTGAATTAGCTGAAACAAATTGGTTTCCTTGTTAACATCCCCAGGAGACAGAGCCTTGTAAAATAAACAAAAAAAACCCATTAATTTTGTAACAAAAAAAATTAATTTCCAATCAATTTATTCTTTTTTCAGATAAAAATCAATACAAAAAAGAAAACCCAGTATTTCTTCTTGTTTTCCCCTCTTATACAAACAAAGAGAAAGTTGAGTGTGTAAACTACCTGGGAAGAAGAAGGCTGAGCAGCAGAGGCCATGATGGAGAGAGGTCTAGAAAGACGACTGAGAGAGAAATGAGGGTGGCAAAATTGAAACATGGCAGAAGATGGAAGGAACTTATAGACATTTATGCGTGGAATTAGAGAGAGTGTTGAAGATGCAGCTAGAGTCGTCATCCTGTCTACTCACCTGCTAACTGCTACGGGGTCCTACCATAAAAAACTAGTCTAATTTTAATTTTATTTTTGATTTTCTTTTTCAAGCTCAACTGTTCAAAGGCTTTTTGACTAGCTGATAGGAATTTAAAATGTAAAAAGCTTGGAAAATGGAGATGGCCAACCAGCCAGAGAGGAGATTGAAGAGTAACGTCCAAGGCAGGCAGCTAAAACAGGGCCCAGTGATGGTGTGGTGATTGCTCCAATTTTCAGAGGACAACAAAAATGCATTTGGAAATTGGAAATTCGTGTTTGGGGTGGGGGAAAATTACACTTGGGTTGGGTCGAAAGACTCGGGTCGGCTACTACTGCAAATTGTAGTGCAACGTAAATAATCGGGTTAGGATTCTTAAAGGTGGCAAAAATTGACCCGAGCTCGAAAACCCGCCCGAATCCGCCCGAGACCAAATCGGGATCAGTCCGAATTGACCAAAAAAGTCAAAGGCCCGTAACCGAAAAAGCCTGTAACCGAAAAAGTCCGGAACCGAAAAAACTCGAAACCGAAAAAGCTCGAAACCGAAAAAGCTCGAACCCGACACAACCCGAACCCGACATAACCCGAGCCCGATACGATCCGAAACCGAGACTGACCCGAACCGAAAACCGAAAAAACCGAATTTATAACCCGAGAAAACCCGAATTATAATTATATAATTATTATTTAAAAATAAATAATTAATTGATAAACTTTTTTAATTAAAAAGTTTAAAATTTTGAAAACAATTATTATTTATTATACAATTTTATCAATTATATATTACCAGCATAATAAATAGAATCTTTTTAATTAAATTAAATTAATTTAAAACACCATAATATATGATATAATATATGATATCAAATAATCTTTAATATTATCCTTATTGCATTTATAATAATAAATATATTATTAATTTGACATTTGATTTTATTATAAAAATCATTTTAACATTTTATTATTTTTATTTATAATAAAATTTTAATTTTTATACAACAATAAATCAAATATATAAAAATTATATAATTTCAATATTTGTTTGAAACTTTGAATTTGATATTTTGTGCAACACATTAAAAATATTTTTAATAAAATTAAATTTAAACTATAATTTCTTAAAGTTTCAAGTATAGAAAGATATTAAATTTAGATTAAAAAAAACCTAATCTTAAAATTAAAATTCAAAGTTTTTAAAATTAGAAAAAGTTAAGTAATTAAATTAAACAATACAAGTACAATTTTTTTATACTTGGGTATCATTAAAAGAGAAAATTATAATGGTAATTTTATTTTTAGCCTTAAAACAAAAGATATAAAAAAATCAAGCTATTGATAATTAATTATTTATTATATTATAATAATCTTATACATGAATAAACTAATTTGGTATCTTATAATAATGATTTGTATATTATATTATAATAATCTTTTAAGAATAAATTATGTAATCTCTTAGTGTGTAAGTATTATTTTGATAGAATTAAGTATTTATTAAAAATAATTCATTTATTATCTACTAAATGTAAAATTAAAGTGTGGATAAAAATAATAATTCTAATAGTAAATTAAAGTGTAATTTAATAATATATTAGAGTTGTATTACTATGTAAGTGGTAATTTTAATAAAATTTATTTTTATACTTTGTTAATATTATTATTAATTATATTTAAATAACTAGCATTATATTAATTAATTTAGTAATATCTATTATTTAACATTTTAATTAGATATTCAATCAATTGGTGTATATCTAATATTATTATGTTAATCTAATATTATTATGTTAATGTGAATATGAAAAAAAATTAGTACTCAATTTGGAATAGTTTTTTTGATAGCAAATAAAATGCATAATATAGTTAATAAATAACGCCTTATCATAATGATTTGTATGTTATTATAACTTTAAAAATAATATCTTATCATATGATATATAATCAACTATACAAGCTCTTAATTATATAAAATAAATTATTAATATGTTTATCTTATCATAATGATTTGTATGTTACATTATAATAATCTCTTACCATGTAATATAGAATAAATTAAACAATCTCTTATAGCATATTATAGTTTTAATTTCAGACATTTTGTGACGCCCCGGTGCGCACACCGAGTAGGGGCCACAGCCCTTGTCAACATCACTCATCCGTACTGTCCTCTTTGTGACGCCTCGGTGCGCACACCGAGTAGGGACCGCAGTCCTTGTCAACATCACTCAAGGTTTTATCGGGAATAAATTCCCAATTCGCGTCCGCCATGACTTGAACCCCTTACCACTTGTAAGTGTCAAGTCATGACTAACCATTGGACTAGGGCGTCACAATAAAACGCGCGTTTTATTGTGACGACTCGGGTGCACTCACAGGCCACCGCCCGAGCTCACTCAACCGTATTGTCCGCTCTGGGGTGCACCACACGGGCCACCGCCCCTCACGGATTTATCGGGAATAAATTCCCAATTCGCGTCCCCCAGGAGGTTCGAACTTAGGACCCTTAAGTACCTAGTTCTTACACTCCTGGTACCATTGAGACAAGACCCGAAAGCCGCGACTTTCCTTTATACTCATACTTTTCTTAGTCTACAAATTTATGGACTAAATTTTTCTTTTTCATTTTAAGGTTTGTATTCGGTGTCAGTGTAGTTACTATACTATCTAGGTGGCTTATAGTCATTCCATTTAAATATTAAACAACACGGAAACGGTTCTTAGTTACATCCCGACTTGTTAAACAAAATATGTACTGTGCATCAATTAAAGTCATACATTTAAACAAGTATTTTATAAGTTCCATATACCTCCGGAAACTAGTACCAAGTCCATACACCGTCTCCGATGCCCACTGAGCAGCTCACATGGCAGATGTTAACTTCAATAATCTGAAAGAGATGAAATTTAGTGGGGTGAGCAAAACCACGGCTCAGTAAGATACTAATATAAATGCAAGAGTAGGATTATACTGTCTTAACCGCAAATGCTTAAAACTTGCAAGGATGCAATTACAGTTAATCCTTTCTCATCGATAACATATCATTATCTCATTTCTTGTCATCTGTCTATCACTTATACTTTTTAAATAAATCATCATAATCACTTTTTCAATCTTCTCGATCTTACACTATAGTGCATCGCATCTGTCGTATCCAAATTGAATGTCATATACTACTAGTCTATATTTTCCTCTATCTCGGAATACATCATGTCCAATTGAAGCATCATATCAATTCACCTTATGTTTCATAATCGTACTCTTGTAATCTATCACCTCATATCATTTTCCATATAGAGAAATCATGATCACAATAGTGTAAGTTCACAATTCTCTTCATATCAATCTTATGTTCATGTATCATATCATGTCTAGATGAAATATCGTTACCACTGTGTGCTATCATCACATGATTCAATATGTACCGTATAAAAAATTTGTGTTCTGTATAAAACATTCATTTCAAATCATGTTTCATGTAGTACATAATCATGTACGAAAGTCATGTAATTTAGAATCATTTGACATATGTTTTAAAACACATTTTAAAACATATGAAATCTCTATTCATATCATGTGTGGTATAAAACACATGTACATCATTTCATCTGTCATGTCAAATAAACATGGTTTAAAACATATAAAGTCTCAAATCATATAATGCATAATATAAACCATGTTTCAATCATTCAATTTCCATCATTTCATGTATACTGTAAAACATATCATGTCTAGAGTTTAATATATAATAAATTGTACTCTAGACATTCTTTAACATTTAGTAAGAGACTAGGCATGAATCCCTATTCTATTATCATATCATCTCTAACCCATTGTAGCTATCAATGGGATAGTTTCCCTCGAAGGGTTCTCTATCTATGATCATAGATCGTCCCAGTCCCACTGATCAGCTGGAAACTGAGGAATGTGTCCACGACTATTGTCGGACAGCCTGGAATGATCTCATCAGGCAACATTTACATGTACATATCATATATGTATAAATGGGGTTCCATGCCACACAGGCAGAACCACACAATAAATACATACTCTGTGCCACAAAGGCATATGCCACTCAGGCATTCAATAGGGTACCTGTCGTCTCAAAAATCGAAATCTTTTGATATATCATTTTGAATTCATTTAGACAGCCCTCATAAAAAAAAACATTTAAAACCGAGTCTTTTCTCAAATCAATGCATAATCAAATCTCATGTTCAATCTGTACATGTCATGAATAATGTCAAAATAATATTAAACATCAAGGTCTATGGCTGTCTAATCATTTCAAATATTTACTTTCACTTAAAAGATTTCGATGCATCTCTTTTTAAAATATCACCTCTTTTTTTTTCTTTAAAACAACATGAGATCATATGCCATGCTTGAATGATTTTCTAAATATATCCAAATGTAGTTCAATACTCATTCAATCTATTGTTGTGCATATTATGACATCAGACTAAGGTATGTCTTCAGTAGCCTCAATTTCTTATTCAAACATGATCATGACACGAAAGTCATCCGTCATTCATTCTACAATTACACACGTCTTTCAAGTCCCCAATGGCATCACTAAAATCCACAGTACATTTGTTTGTACGTTTATTCAAATACATTTCAATAACATCCATAGACTATTAGGATCATTCTAGTATATTTTTCCATCAAAGATCACAAGCTACCTCAAGCTTTCATTCTCCCTTTCATTATTTTGCACATTAATTAATCTATTCCCAACATTAGCTTTACACATACAAAGTTAACATGCCACAATCAAACATTGATTCGAATCCATTCTATTGACAAAGATATTCCATAATGTAGTATTTATCAAGTACCAAGTTCTCTAAATCTCATTTCATTGCTATTATTTTTCTCAATTTCAGCCTTATGGTATATTAAGATTATATTGTCATATTGCCAGATAGGTCATTATCCACACTTACAATCCTCTAGCTTCGAGGTCATAACACATCAAAATGTCCATAAGATTTCGCGATCTACTTTCTTATGATCATTATCTCAATCATACCACTAAGACGGTCCATTTGTTTGAATCTATCAATTCTTTAATCATCACTTTTCAACTATGATCTTCTCTTCAAAGCAATATCATATAATCATCGTTACATCTATCAATACTCCAACTATCGAGATTGCACCTCAATTTCTGCTCGATAGTCAACTTGAAATATTACATAACTCGAATTATCGACTCTATAAGATTCACAACCAAATTCCTCATATTGTCGTGCTCATCCATTAACCTTCTCAACCATTTAAAAATCAATTTTTCCTATGACACAATAAAATCCTTTCAAGCTTATCTTCGATAATTCTTTCAGGATTCCATTTAGATGAGAATTTAATATTTTTCCTTAAACATTTTCGTGGAAATTTCGGCAGCATAACGGCTTAATTTCCTCTAAACTTCCTGCAAGGAAACACAATTTATACTGACAGCCGTTGATTCTCACCAATTTTTACCTCTTACTAAGACCCCCACCATCAGTTGTGGGTCCTCTTAGCATTTTTAGCAAATCAATTTAAATCGATGCATCATATAAAAATCACAATTCCATTCAAAATCAATTAAATAAATGCATCATATATAAAATCATAATTCCCACATACAATATAAAGCTACTAATGCTTTATAAAAGTATCTTACCTATTTGCCAAGCTTGGCGCACTTTCTGATTTTCGAGCATTGCCGAACTCCACCATTCGTCGCATTTCCGCTTTACTACAATTTCAATATCAATGCACTACATCAATATAACCATAATTTATTCAATAAATACCATCAATTTATTTTCTATATTTTCCTTACCACATTTTTTTTCTTCTCTTTCTTTTTCCTTTCCTTCTTCTTCTTCTTCCTTCTTTTCTTTCTCCTTTTCTTTTCTTTTCTTCTTTCTTTTCTTTTTCTTTCTTTTTTTCTTTTCTGTTCTGTTTTTTTTTTCTCTGGCCTGAACCGGTTCGGACCGGTTCAGGCCGGTTCTGACCGGTTCACTTCTGCTGGCCGGCTCGGCCTCTTCCCGCCGGCATCACCGCCGGTTCGCACCCTCCACAGCTAGCCATGGTTGCAGGGAGGCCGAATCTGGTCTCGGTTTTGCCCCATCACCGGCGACGGTGTCGGATCTGGGTCCGTGGGTTTTGCCCCTTTTCCTTCCTCTTTTCTCCTTCCTCCGCCGTTTCCTTCACCGCCGGTGGCCACCTTGTCCTTCGTGGGTCTTCCCCGGTGGCGTTGGTGTCGATGGCGGTGCCCGGATTGGCCGGCACCGCCGTTCCACTTCCTCTTTTCCTTCTCGGGTTTTGCCTCCCTTTTTGCTTCTGTTTTTTCCGTTTTCCTCTCTTTTCCGTTTCGTCGCCGGCCTCTCTTTCCCCTCCTCGGCCGGCGGCCACCTTCTCCTCTCTCCCCTTTTTCTTCTCTCGTCGGCCGGCCTTTCCATTTTTCTCTTCTCTGCTTTTCAACAGAGAAGAGAATAAGGGAATCGGGTTTATCCCGATTCCCATGTGTTTTTTTTTTGTTTGTTTTGTTTTTTTTTTAAATTATATAAATATATTTACAAATTTAAATATATTTATATAAATACTTATATATCATACAAATCATTTGTATATATATACTTTAATTTAATTTACTATATATATTTCATATATTTTATATTTATATATGTAAATATATATACATATATATACACACTTTATTTTAAAATATTATACATATATATATATTTTATATATGTATATCATATATATACGTAAATGTATAATAAAATACATACGTATTCATTTTATGGTATCAAAGAGTATTTTCAACGTACGATATGTGCATATATTTCATATATATATGAATATATTTATTTATTTAAAAATATATTTATATAATAACCTTATATAAATATATAAAATTACATATTTTTATTTCTTATTAAGTTTTGGATTTCTAAATATCCAAAATTATTTTCTTCACTTTCATTCTTATTTAATTTGGATTTCCATTTATCCAAATTAAATTTCCTCCTTCATTTCTTATTTCAAAATTTAATTTTCCTTTTTATTTCTTATTTAATTTGGATTTCACTTTGTCCAAATTAAATTTTTCAGATACCTTATATTTATTTAGAAAATTCTTGGTCTTCACACATTTTTCATTTCAATTTCTTATCATGCTTTTAGAATATACTCTTGTTTTTAATTTCAAACATTTAATCTCTTATGATGTATTTATGTAATTTAGTTTAACTTGATCAATTAATAATCAGAATATTGGATGACTTCTCAACTACTTTTTTAGTCAAAAAAGTGTTTTTTTTAATTTTTTATAATGAGTTACAAACAAAAATAATAAACATAATATACTATATATATATATATATATATATATATATATATATATTAAGATTCACATTATAATAAAATGTCATATATGTTAAATTATCAATATCTTAAGAATTGTATCTTAACATATTATGAAATTTCTATTAATTTAATTTTAGTATTTTATGTCTAAAATTTTAAAATCTTATTATCTTAAGAATACATTATTATTATTATTATTATTCAGTAAATTATTTTTTTGGCCAACAATGTTTCATTAAATTTTAAATTGCAAGTTGTGTTAAAATAAAAATAAAATTTACAACAAATATAACAAATTCTCAATGTAGCTCACGTGATTAAACATATAACAATAAATATAAGAGACCATGGTTCAAATCTTTGTACAAACATATAATTTTGATTACTTTCATATAATTGATGAACAAGTTCAGGTACCAGATACTCTTGATCAAAAGTTAATCGAGTATAGCGTACCCTAAGGGTATTACCTGAATCCGATACGGGTAATAAGAACACTATCCGAACTCATAATTATTCGATTATAGAGTCGAGTAGTGTCGGGTACCTGATTATATATTACCCATTTACATCATTATATCAAATGTTTTTTTTGGTACATTATATCAAATGTTATTATTTATAATATAATGTCAATTGATGTATATAACTTGTTTAATTTAACGTTCTAAATTTTTAATGAGATATTTGATTAATTAATGTGTTTGAGTATGATTATATTTAATAAAAATAATGTTATATTATGATTTATGTATAAACTAAAAACAAAATAAATATAAAATTGAGATAATTAATTGACCAATTATTCATAATATTAATTATTTTTTTAATGTATACTATAATTTTATTCAACATTATAATTGAAGAATTAGTTAACTAGTTACGCGGTTAAATTTAATTTAATAACTAATTATGTTGGTATTTAAAAGATAAAATAAATGTAAAAAAGATTCTTAAAAATTTAAAATTTTATTAAAAATATAATATAATTATTAAAAAAGCTAATTAAACAAAGTAAAAAAAAAAAGAAATTTATTGAACTAAGAGTATCTAAATTCTAATGACCCAATATTGACCTAAAAAAAAACAATAACTCAATAAGTTATTGTTAAGAGTATAAAGCTATTTATATAAATGTTTAATTGTTTAGTGTGATTTATTTATAATTTGTTAGTTATTTATTTGTATAGCTAATACTTTTGGATTTTCACTTTCTTTTAGTTTTACTATATATATTTGGCTCATTTAAAAAATAAATTTTTATATAATTATTAATATATAATTATATATTTTATAACAAATGTAAATATCACAGGAAATTAAAAAAAATAAATAATAATTATCAAGTAATAAAAACATTAAAATTTAAAAATTTATATTTATATAAATTTAGTCAAAACAACAAAAGAAATTAAAAATAATGAATAATAATATTTTATTTATGAGAGTTTCGTGTGAAAAGAGATCTGTTTGATTGTCATTTTTCAATTCCCTCCAAACAAGCTTTTCCCACGTTACCAAAAAATTTCAAATTCTTTGGGAATATACCTTTTCCCTCCTTTGAGAATCACATGAAAAAACTTCCAAAGCAAACTTTGAAATATCTTTATCTCAATATACTGTCATGCAATGTAGATATGATAATTAAAAAAAATGAACGTGACATTGGATCAAATTTTGATAAAAATTGGAAAAAAATTGTGTTTGATATATCAATATAAATTTTAATACAATAATTTTTATATTTTATATGATACAAATATATTTGATGCAATACGAATACAAAATATATATATACGAATTATTAAGTCTAATATAATGTAATGTCTATTATAATAGATTTAATTATAATCGAAATTCAAAGATGATTTTTTTTATTACAAGAAAAATATTAAATAACTGAAGATAGTGTAAAGGTGATTATTAGGTCGAGGTTGAACCAGTCCGGTTCAACAATTTTTTTTTAAAAGCAGCCTGCCACTGCGCATGCAGTGGCAGGCATGCAGGCAGTAGCCTGAAGGCTACTGCCTATGTTGATGGGCAATGGCCTTATGCCCGTTGCCCATCAACTTTTTGCAAGGGAGGGAGCGTTTCCCTCCTTTTTTTTTTAAATTTATTTTTTAAAATTTTTTAAATTGTTTTAAATTTTCATTTTTCTTCTATAAATATCAATTTATTTTTTTTATTTTTTTAAAATTTTTTTTCATATTTTCTCTCAAATCTAAACGCTCATCCACTCTTATTCTTTTAATACTCACTTATACTCTCTCAATAATCACTCAAACTCTCTCAAATTCACTTAAATTTTCTTATTTCAAATTTATAATATTATCATTTTATTCTCTAAATTTCATTTTTTATCATAATAATTTTATTATAATATCATATTCATAATATAATTTTATTTTATTATAACAATAGTTTTATTACATAATTTTATAGTAATTTATTTTTACATTATTGTTATATTAATTAAATAAACTATAATAAATTGTTGTTAAATTAAACTATTAACATTATTTATTATAAAAATAAATTTGTTAGATTAAATTATAAAAATATATTAATATATATTATTTTTATTAAAATAAATTAATATAAATTTAAAAAAAATAAAAAATTTAAATTAAAAAAGGACCGAACCGGTCCATGAACCGGGCCGGTTCGCAAGTAAAAATAATGCGAACCGGCCTGGCTCGGACTAGTCCACTACCGGTTCGGACCGGTTTAAGTTGTTAGTCAACTGGAACCGGTGAGAACTGGCTCGGTCCGGCCCACTAACAGCTCTAGATGGGGGTGTTGGATTCAAACTCAAGACTTATAATATGCCACAACTTATCTTTAACCACTAGGCCAAGAGGTTGTTGGCAATTCAAAGATGATTTTTAGTAATTGGAGTTTGTGGATAAAAAAATTAATTAGTACAGAAATTCAGATGCTTCCAAAGCAAAAGTTTACAATAGCAGAAGTGCTTTCATTTCTTGCAAATGCAATGCAAGATTTAAAACTTTTTAAGTGTTTTTTACGTCTTCGAGTATTTTACTTATAATTCTTTTTACGATAATTAATCAATTATAATTAAAAATTATGTACTGGTCCATCATTTACAAGTGCGAACTTTATGTATTATTTTGATAGATCTCACGTGACTTTAAATTTTGATTAATTAATTATAATGTAATAATTATAGATGATATGTTCTCTTTTATTATTGTAGATAACTATATTCTTCATTGGTCAACTCCCAATGCTTTCAAAATCATCCCAACCAAATTTCTCAATATATATATATATATATATTATACAATTCCCATTTATTAAATTTTAACTTTAATTTAGCATTTTTATTATATTTTTATTTAACTATATAAAATTAAATTAATTATTACATTCAAAATTATAAAATATTTATAATTTATAAAATTTTAAAATAATTTGACTAAGCCCGCTAAGCCCGCCCCATTAAAACCGGACCGAACCCGAAACTGGACCGAAACCGAGAAAACCCGCAACCGAAAAAACCCGAAACCGAGAAAACCCGCAACCGAAAAAACCCGAGATCGAAAAAACCCGCAACCGAGAAAACCCGAGACCGAAAAAACCCGCAACTGAGAAAACCCGTAACCGAGAAAACTCGTAACCGAAAAAGCCCGTAACTGAAAAAATCCGGACCGAAACCCGTTCAAACCCGCCCGTTTGCCACCTCTAAGGATTCTTTTAATGCTTCCATATGCACTTTGACTTCATTGCGTGAAAAAAAGGGGCGGGGGTGTTTGGTGTCACCTTATCTTTTTTTTTTTCATCAAGATTTGATTATTATAGAAACAATTATGATGAGGGTTATGCTAAAGGCCATTGGACTTTAATATAAATCAGTCTAAAGAACATTGAGGCTAATAGTAATTTAAGCCAAAAGGAAAAAAGACTCAAAAGGGTCATCAAAAATCCATTCGATTGTCATTTAAGCCTTGGGTCTTAACAACAATTACGTGCCAAATAATTCTTATAAATAAGTCACAGATATCATTTTTAAACTCTAAACTCTATTTGCTTATTAAAAACTTAAAAAAAACTCTTGTCTGACTTAAGTATTAAAGTACGCTCACACCTACTTTAATGGTTTTTTTTTTGCAGAGTTCTTGGAGATACTCTAATGGTTTTTTTTGCAGAGTTTTTGGAGATACTCTAATGGTTTTTTTTTTTGCAGAGTTCTTGGAGATAAACTAGCGTGAAGATTGAGATTATCACATCAGCAATAATCACTATTGTATTTGAGTAACAAACAATTGACGTCGTATGTAGAAACCACAAGTCATTTGCTCACCATCATTCCAGTTGAATAGATCAGCGTCAATGGCACTGTCGCCGGACTCGCTGCACATGGCAGCAAGGACGATGGTTAGGGCAATGGATCTGTCTTTCAGTTCATCAAATCTTCAAGCTTGATTTCTAGAACGACAATCGCGAGCTTCTTGTGGTAGGCGAGTGCCCCAACTCAGAATGATGTAACCATCTTGCTTGGGGCAAGAATGGATCCCATTCAGATGAGATTTCACTTGGGCTCATTGCTAATGGCCTCGTTAACGGCAACATCGATCATTGGAATCCCTTAACCCTGATTTGGTAAATTGGATTTTCATATATTCTATCTATAATGTGCATATCTTTTGATTTATCTAATTCACTTTAATTTTCGATTGAATTGGAATGCAAATAAGTCCGTAAGTTGCCTGAATATATTGCGTGTTTAAAGTGTACGATGCTTGTGTGGACAGTAAAATGGTGACTGCTTTTAGTTAGTTGGGAATTAAAAATCCCATTAGAATTTGAAGAAATTTTTTTTTAAAAAAAGCCTCCATCCAACCCGTGACATGCAATAGCTATTTTACTAATTTTTTGCTTCTAGAAAAGTTTATTTTTAAAGTAACCCATATTCAGGATGCACTTTGTATTATAGTTATTGCAGTGGGTAGTTTCATCAGCCTTTGAAACTTACTTAGCACTCTCCAATATTGTTGAGAAATTGAGATACTGAAAGCTTTTCCTTTTTTAAATTAAACTTTCTAGAGTTGCCTTGGTCATGTGGACAAAGACTATGCTAGCTATGTCGCTTCTTCAATTTCCGATTTTGAGTCATCTAGAATTTTGCGTCCCTACTTAAACTTTTGATGTGTTTCTTTTATGTGAGTTAAATAAAAGAGATCAAATTGAATGAACCTGATTTTGCTTTTTTTTTTAATAAAAAAATAATCTTACAGTTAGTGAAACTAGAATGAAATCATCATCAGGATGAGCAATTGTAGATAGAGATTAATTCTTTATTCAAATATATCATTTTTTTGCTATATTTCTTTTTTTCAAATTCTAAATAATAATAATAGTAATAATAATAATAATAAATGATATAGGTTTAGAGAAACTGATTTTCAAGGAGAAATGATATATAAAAATAATAGCTAAACAACTTGAAAGAAAAGATCTTTACTGAAATTTCTTTGACTTACGGAGCCAGCCAGATATCTGAAGTTGGATGGCTAAAACTTTCTGAACTATAAGATTGTGGTACACTCCTAACTATGATCATTAGAAGTTTGTTAGAGGTTTTTGAAACCGATTAGAGAAGGCTTTAGAAATATAGTAGCTTTAGAATCCTGCCAACATATTCTATTGATAGACTAAATTATATTGGAAAAGTTGTTCAAATCTCAACAAATTAGTTTGTTAGGCACAAAAAATGGGCCAAACTCTACAACAAAAAGGTTAAAGGCTTACCAGTTTTCTGAAACCATAGCTTTAAACAAATATAAAAAATAATAGAAGTAAAAGAAATGAAAACTCTTTTCTTTCACAGGCTAAGTTTCCATGATTTTCATTATTTTACTAGAAGGTTTCTCAAAATGGAAAAGTGAAACCTAGGTGCAAAATTTTTAGGAACTTCGCACCATTCGGTGTTGTAGTTTTTAGTTTTTAGTTTTTTGTTCCCTAAGCTTATGAATATAACTAGTTTCAATCACCTTCATAAAGCTCAATACTTTCATCTTGACTTGAAAAAGTTCTAAATAAATGAAAAATAAAATCCAAGGGATACGATGGCCTCGTTGAAATATCAAACCCTTCTTGGAAGATCCAAATTGAAGCCTGATTCTTTTTAGACAGAAGTGTGTTGGATTAGCATACGCAACCAGCTTTAAATAATGACCCAGAACCAATAGCGCATAAAATAGTGTAAAATAAGTGCAACATAATCAGTAATTCAAGGTATTACCTGAAACCCAAGATGGAAGAAAGCCAATCAAGTAGATCATTAAATGGTTGTACCCTCTCTTGAGGGGTATCATCAGGAGCATTGGATGTCATTTGAACTCTGGGCATAGGAAGACCTTCCACATTTCGTATATCATTTTGTTAACATTATAAAACTTATTCAATTTTTTGTTCTTAGTGAAACTTGATTTTAGAACCAATTTAATCTTAGAATGGATTAAAGTAATTCAATTCTAAGTAGTTTAAAAGTATTTAACTCGTTTACTATTTTTTCATTCTTAGAGAAACTTAATCTGGGAATAGATTTAAGTAATTTAATTTTAAGTTAAAATAATTGTAGATTGAATTATTATTTGTTTAAATTTATCTTTTTGTTAACATTACTTAGGTGGTGATCTATCCATGAGAAATAAAAAAAAAATGGTTCTTAGTAAAAAGTAAGTGCTTCAAAATGCTTGTTATTTGTTAAACATGCAATGCGAAGTTAAATTGAACATTTTCAATTGCCATGACTCATATAGATAAAGCAATCACCACTGAATCTAAATTCACTTCGCATAACTATTATTCACACTATTGACTATACTACTGTATTGTCAAGTACATGATATAGAATATATGAAGGCCATCTATGCCAATATAGTAAAGATCTCTACCATTTAATGTCATTTCTTACACATGGGTTGATATATTAGAGTCTCAATCATGATTATTCTATTTCGACACTCATTTCTGTCTGATATTATTTTGCCCGTGAAAAGTTGAATGCCTTTGAATTGCTTATGCTATTTTCTCTCCTATCGTATAGTGGTTTACATGGTATTATCTAAGGCAAAATGCATTTTGAGCATCATTATTGTTTTGCTAGTGCATTACTGAACTGCATGCTTTTAGGAGGATGTCATATGTAGGTTCAGGAAGTACATGTATTTTTCTTGTATTGCTCTTTGTAGCTCTTTAGGCCATTGTATAGGCTTCCGTTTACATTGGGTTGAAGAGTGGAGTGACTTACTAATTATCTAAGATTTTGATAAAAGACGTCCCAGCAGTGAGCATGATGTCAAGCAAGAAATCGCGGTGGCCATCTCTCTCTTTTGCTATCTCCTGACAAACTACATTATATGAGAAATATAATCCACAAAGGTAAAATATATACATTTATCATCTCTGGGTTATTGTTATTCGTTCTTAGTATCATTACACAATATGTTTATATCTTACATTATTTGCTAAGTTGGAACGCCTTATCTTTTTAATGTTGCTTGTCTTGGCTATAATATACATGATCCTAAGTATATAATCCATTATGTCTTGTTAGCTAACATGCAGGTTCGTATAAGCCCTGCTCGTCAAGCACTCTATTATAAGCGTCGCTCGCCAACGAGGGCACTTAGGGGGGCAACACAAACAAATCAATAAAAGGAGTCTTGTAACAAGAATAAGAAAAACAATACAAAACACAAAAAAGTCCCTAAGCGAAAAGTGTGTGAGACGGGCAACAAAAAGTCCCTAAGCAAAAAATGTATGAAACGAGCAATAAAAAGTCACTAAGCAAAAAATGAGCGAGATGGGCAAGACATGGGCTTAAAGCGAAAAATACGCGAGGTAAGCCGTGAATAAAATAAAAGTCCTTATGCGAAAAATGTGCGAGATGGGCAACACATGGGCTTGAAGCGAAAAATGCGCAAGATGAGCAATATAAGGGCTTGAAGCAAAATAAATTGCGAGGTAAGCCATGAATAAAATAAAGGGCTTAAAGCAAAAAATGAGCGAGTAAGCCACAAATGAGAAACTTAAAAGCTTGAAGCAAAAAATATGTAACATAAGGCATGCACATGGAAAACAAGAAAGTGCACAAGCTTAAAGCGAAAAATACATGACGTAAGTCATTCACGTGAAATGTAAGGACTTGAAGTGAAATGTACGTGAGATAAGTCTGATTGTTACGTAAGATGAGTTTAAATAAGTGCAAGGTTAATGTGTAGTCACCAAAGAGTTCTTTATAAAAGACTGAGCTCTTTAACAATGAACTGGGGAGCACTTACTACATACATACAGATTGGAGCGTGAAAATAAGCAAGAAAGTGGAATTTTTCATTCATTCAACTATAGAGTTGTATTACAATAAGTGTCTTCTAGATTGACCTTTGCAACAAGAGGAGTATCGATATTAACAGGCACCTAGGTGTGTGTGTCCTAAAGCATTATAATGTCAGGAGCTTAATTCTTAGAAAAGTTAGCTTCTGGATTATCTAAATTATCTTCGTCCAAGCCAGTGAGAACCTCGTCTACTTTGGGCCGATGAAAAGGCTCCTAAGGGTCGATAAGATCGAATAGATCTTTATAAGTGTCCATCCTCAGAAAAAAGATTTTAAACCCTCAACATCTGGATCAAGCTTTGACCAATCAAGAGTGTGCCAGGTACAAACTAGATTTGATAAAACCAATTAAGAATATAAACTTCCTTTTGTGGCACTTCTTGGAAAGACGATGGCCCTCACGACCTTAACTCAAATTTGGTCTTGTTCCTCTTGGCTAAGAGAAGGTTTTGGTGGCTATGCAATCTTGTAATTTCTCCCTATAGCTCTTGGTTTCGGTTAGCTAGGACCTTTGGTTCGAAGAGAAGAGTGGCATACTCCACTTGAAGAGTATCAGCTCAGTTAAGGTGGAGGAAAACGTATACCAATATTGCTTTAAAGAGGCAATCTTAGCCTTTTTTATCTCAAAATCATCTTTAAGAAGAAGCAGCTCGAGCTGCTCGAGTTTTCTTATGTCTTGCACCTTAAACACTAAGTGCTGAGTATTAATAGCAATTGTTTATTGCGTGGCCCGCAAACAAGTAAAACAAGTTAAGAAACTCACAGAACATTCACGTGAAAGTGAAATAAAGGATTTGAAACTTACACTCATTACTTCTAAAACAGCCATGTCCGTTAAGAGGAGCGATCTGGGGAGCACAGACACATTTCTCATTGACAGCCCTATGAATAGCTTTCTCCTATCTTTCATGAGGAGCTTGGATATATTGCACTTGATCCGATTCTGCCACGTGATTTCTAGTTCCTCCTATTCGCCGAAACCGATCACTGATGATTCACTAATAACAGACTTTCTCCTCCCATGGTTAAGGGTAGAGAGGAACTGAATCCCTCATAATGAGCATGAAAAGAATAGGAGCTCGAGTGTTTTCTATAACCACTCCTTTGAAGCGAACTAGTTTTCTAATAATGAGGAATTTCAGCTTAAGAGGCGGAAAAGTGCTTGATATCCTTCCTTTTGTGAAAAGCACGCATAACACTTTGGATTAATGGACCCTCGAGCTCTAAAAGATGATTTATGGATTTGTGAAAGCGTCTATCATGCCTCAACTAGCAGATAGAATGTTCTCTTGGGTAAAGAAAGTAAATAAACCAATCTCTCGTCAATAACATAACCAATCAATCTGCTAATGGTAAAATATCTTTAAGATCCAGAAAATTCAATCCTCAGACAATTTCCTTCTGCAAATACCCCATTGGGTAGGTATACCCAGACCATTTTGGATTTCAACGAAAAACTAAACAAACTTATATATGTGAAGTTTGCTTGGAAATTCCCTAAAAAAATCTATTTTGAAATCCTTGTTCAAAGGCCCTATAGATAAAATAGGACATTGACTCAGAGAATTCATAGGCCTTGAAAAGGCACTTAACAAAAAAAGTGACAGCACAACGTCGTTCCTATTACAAATTATGATGAAACCCACTAGTTGAGCCCACGGGTGAAGATGAGAGTCTCTTGCAATAATTCCAAAAAAAGGGTAGTGAGAGAATCTGCAAAGTCTATGTATCTATAATGATTTTAATTAAAAAAAACCTTATGTACTCTTTCACAAGGTATACCATGCAAAAAAGTGGAGAGCAATTGATGAGGTTTATAGTAAAGGTCATTGGACTTTAATATAAGTCAGGCTAAGGAACATTGGGCCTAATGGTAGTCTAAGCCCAAAAGAAAAAAGGACTCAAGACTTAGAAAGGCTATGAAAGATCCATTAGATTATTATTTAAGCCGTGGATCTTAATAGTAATTATGTGCCAAATAACTCCTATAAATAAGTCACATGTATCACTTTTAAACCCTAAGCTCTATTTGCTTATTAAAAACTCTAGAAAAATTCCGTATAACTTAAGCATCGGAGTACGCGTGCAGGGGAAAGCACTTGTGCCTTCTAATGGTTTTCTTTTTTGCAGAGTTCTTGAAGATAGACTAGCGCGAAAATCGAGATTATCATGTCAGCAATAATCATTGTTGTATCAAAGTAGCAACAAATACAACAATATAACATAAAAAAAATAATATAGTAAAAGATAAAAAATGACTATTAAAATTTTGATAAAACTTATATATAAAAGAAAAAAAATATCTAAAAAATATTTTAATCTCTAACTTATTAACATTAATTATGATAAGATAATTTTGTATTATTTTGTATTTTACACGATTTAACACAACATATATATATATATATATATATATATATATATATACACACACACACACACACACACACATATATTGCAAGATTTGATTTAAATATACTCAATCCAATCTTAAACAATATTTTTTAATTTCAAGTAAAATATTATTTATTCACTTCAATTTAAAATCAGCTAAAATGTTAATATATATTTTTATCAAATTATATAATTAGTTCGTTTACTCATGAAAGATTTAGTTTTACAAATAAATAAATAAATAAATAAATGTACACTCACATGATATATCTCTAATAAAAAATACAAATGAATTCAAATTTTAGATTCACATAGTTTGCATATTTTAGAGATGAAAATATAATTATATTTTATATACATATAAAAGCCAAAGTAGTTGACTCAAAGTAAAATTTCTTATATGGATTGTCTATATACATGACACGTGTAATTTATTATAATTAAAAAATAATTATCTTTTTTCAAGTTTAAAACAAATAAAATTAACTTTTTAAATTCATTATTTATTTCAATTTTTTAAAAGATAAACATTTATATCTATATATAGATTAAAATTAATAAAAATGACATATCATTTTAATATTACAAAATATAAAATCTATAGCTATAGTGTTTATAAATTATTTTTTTATTTTTTAAAAGAAAACATCTATATCTATATAACATCATTTTTTAATTTTTAAATATTTTTAATCAATACGTAATATATAATCATTTCTTTTTTCCACATTAATATTACAAAATATAATATCTATATCTACTGTTTTTATCAATTATGTTTTTTTTAATTGTCTAAATGATAACATTTATATATATTAAGAATTTTAATTATCCTTTTTCAAGTTTCAAAAGGATAAAAATCTCTCATTATTTATAAAAATATTATTATTATAAAATAAAAGTTTTATCGTATTTTTAATATTGAATTTTTTTTTCAGTTACTTTATTCATGTATATTAATTTTATTAAATAATGCCACTTATTTCTTTAAATTTTTTAAGTTAAATCTACATAATATCAATAAAATAAAATAAAATCAATTATCCATGCTACAACATATTATGATATGCAAAATTCAAAAACTATATGTGAATTACTTTTACACGTAGTACATTACCATCACAAAAATTACTCGTAGTATATGTTAAAATTGAGACTCAAGCATTGAGTTTTGAAGTGTAAAATTTTGAAGAGTAGTCTCTTCACATCGACATGATAATAATATGTTCTATTGTTTGGCATAATAGAAATAGCTATTTAATTAAATTTATTTTTTAATTTGTTAACCTTTAACTTAAATAAGTAGAATATTAATAAAATATCTTACGAGACAAATTATAATTTTGAGACAAAGAGTACTAAGCTTACCGTGTCTAAAGTATATCACTTTGATCCTTAACTTTAATATCGAAAATTTGTAAAACATGCATGTATAATTTATATAATATGAATATCTTGGTTATATTTTCGTATTACATATTTTATAGTTGAAACTTAATTGAATCAAATTGCATATTAGTATTTTATCAATGTCTTCTATATTATATGTAGAATCTATTAGATCATCAAGTAAAGTGATACATCGTTCAAAGACAGCAAGTGTAATAATTGCAAATTATTTGTTCTTGGTAAATTAAACAAGGAAATTTTGGAGACAAATTAATGTATTGAGAATTTAGCTTGAAGCTAAGAGGATTGAGAAGGTAAATGGAGAATGAGTATTGTATGGATGTATTAATTTGGACTATGAGAAATTATAGAGAATTTAAGACTATTGGAAATTATAATTGGAGGATTGAAGATGAGGATCATGAAGGAAAATTTATAATTTATTAGTTGGATTAAAGTGCTAATAGATGATATATGAATAATTAAATTTGTGGATGAAGGATTTTGAAAATTAAATAATATTAAGGACTTTAGGATTTAAGAGACTATAGACAATATAAATTAATAAAAATAGAAATTGTGAAATATTAGTGGGACAAAAAAATATGAAATAAATTAAAACTATTTAAAATATATATGTTGTTAAATATCAAATGGGGTTTAAATATATATATATATATATATATATATATATATATACATACATATATAAAGAAATGAAATGATAAAATAATATAGTGGCTTTCTTGAAGTATGGGCGTACTTCTTGGAGAAGCTTGGAAACAGTACCAGCAATCCACTAATTCCATCATCACCGGCCACCTAAGATTACCTTCCTCACCATCCATCATCATCATCATCTTAGCAGCTTTCATCCCACCTCCTCCTCCCATTTTCTGCTATACAAAGACCACCATTTTCCTCACTATTGTGTCACCATTCGGTTATTCCCTTGTGTCGACAACCAAGGTAAAGGAAAAACAACGTACAGCAAAGAAGAAGTTCAGGTTTTGGGAGCCAAAACAGAGGAGAAAAGATTGAGTTTCAGGCCGTCATTTGAATTCGGAAAGCTCAACTATTCAAGGGGGCATACAGAGGTATAGGAGGCTGCTGTTGAGTGTTCTTGACATGTTGAAAACAATGGTCTTTGGAGATGAAATGATTAGCTAAAAGAGAGCAAAACAGGGGTTGATCTAACGAGGAAAAAGGGGTTTCGACTGTTTACTGAAAAGAAGGAAGAAGAAAGGGAGAAAAAAGAAGGAAGAGAGGCAGCCATAATTTCCATTTGAAGAAGTAACACGTGAAGAAGGAAAGAAAGTCGAGGGCTGTTTGGGGCTAACTTAGTGGCGTTGTGAGTTATATGCAGTGGTACATTTCCAAATCCAAAAAAAGGGAAAACAAGGGGGCCATTTGGTGCTTATAGTGGCTGTTCGAGGAAGGAATAACAGGGGAAGTGTCATGACTCTTGAAGGTTGGTGTTACAGCTCTTGAGGAGGTTGAACGGAGGTGGAACAAGGTTGTAACCCAGTGCTAGTTCAGGCTAGAAAAGCAGGTCATGCGTGGCTTTTCCTGATGGTTTTGGGCATGAAAACAGTAGCTGGTTAAGAGGCGTTAAGGCCTGCTCGTAATGTAGTTTAAGGAGCCAAAAAGGGGTTTGAAAACAAAGGTTGAAAGGGGTTAGAATTTGTGCTAAGATCGACTGAAACAGAGGAGCATCTGGAGCCCTATATTTCGCTGAAACATAATAAGGAAAACTGAATAAGAAAATGTGAAACGGGCTGAGTTTGGAAGTTGAACAAATGGAAGTGAAGCTAGTGGACAGCAAAGAAGTTGGAAACAGAGAGAAGTGGCCTCTTCTTGGAGGGTTTAAGGCAGCCAAAGATTGAAGGAAAATGTGGTGAAAGGTAAGCTGAAGAATTTTAAAGTTAAATGACTTAAGATTTGGTGATTTATTTTGGTTTAAAAACCTAAAAAAGACATATGTATATGCATGGTATTGAGATTATATAAATATGTTGATATAAGTAGGTGCAAAAACCTATGAGATGATATATGTATATGTTGATATAAGTAGATGCAACAATTTTGAGATTGTCATTACAAATCTATATATGGTATAAGTAGAAAATAAATATAAGAATATATATATATATATGGTCATAGGTCATGTGTGTATAATAAAGAATGAATTTTAATACAGGATTTAAATTGGATACAGGTATATGAGTATATGTATAGGTGACAATGTATGTAAGTAGATACGATCGATAGTTGATAGACGAGAACTTTTAGATATTGGGAATGAGACGATATCAAAATAATTATATAACTATACATATTATTGGTACAATAATGAAGGATTAGTTTGACGTAGAAGTGAAGTCGACTAAATTGTCGTTCTAAGAAATATGATTTTGGTGGATGATTAAACATGATTAAGATTGGTTTTGAGACGGTGATGATTTTGGTTTGTAGTGACTTGGAGCAGTTAGGAGCTTGAGCCTTGATTCGAAAACTTGAAGAAGATACTTGCTAAGTGCGTGAGGTAAGAGATATATATTGGAACGTAAGGGATACTGGATGCAATTTTAAAATCAACTACCTTGTGGTTATATAAATTGTATTTTCTTGCAAGGGATTTTAAAATATAAGCCGTTATGTTGCCGGTTTTTTATTGAAAATAATGGTTTTGTGATTTAAGCTTAACTTAAGCAACCATTTGAAAATGGCAAATTATCTGGCAAGCCTATTTTGAAATGTGACATCCTCGTCACTATCCAAATAACAACTAACAAATACCATTACTTAGACTAGTTTATCAATATCAACCTTACTTCTTCTTACACTTTATGCTTTAGTACTTATAGTACGGTATCAAAATTTACATGAATATAATTTTCATATATACACATAGATCAAATACACCAGGATCTCAAATACTTACATAACCTATTTCCCCAAAATATACACTAATGTAATATCGTACTGTATAATAGCCGAAGTACACGGCCAACTGATTATACCATCAAAGAATAACTAGGAAGCGTGTCTCGAAAGTATATCAAAAGATCTCAAAATGTGCTCCTCTATTCGGAGCGGGAATCACTTCATGTAATCTGTATGAAAAATGTTTGTAAATGAGTGAGTTTACACTCAGTAAGAAAATTATGTAAAAGAGCGTACTATGTCACTATATGCAGTTTTCCTACTTTGCTCTATAATGTCATGTAAAACCATTATAAAGCATATACCATATATCTTTCTCGCAAGTATCAAATACAAGTAAAATCATCTCTTTCAAATACTTTCACGGATCTCAAATCACATGAAATCGCATATGCAAGTACAAATAACTTCAAATACTTTTACATGCTTTCAAATACTTTCAAATAGATGGGAGACAATTAATTTCCAATTAAATTCATGCACCAAGTAACTCTCATAACGATACAGCAAATATATCCCGTAAGGGATAATCCATGAGAGATCTCATAAGGATACCACAAATATATCCCGTAAGGGATAATCCTAAGAGATATCAAATAAATGGCATACCCACGTATGGGCCAAGGATCCTCCCCAAAGCCGAAACAAGTAAGAGATGTATGGCCATTGTCTATAGCCCAGAGTGCTCACTAGTCAGGTGCCTTACTGTGGGTCTGAGGACCGAACTAGGGCTCCTCAGCCAAGAACAAGTACAAATAATGTGCATGATCATTAAAGGTGTTCATAGTCTCCAAAACATTATTCATATAACCTTTGACAAATACAAATATACTTTCTTGAAATAGGTTTTCAAAACCTCCTTTTCAAAGGGGTAGTCAACTAGTTTTTAGGGCAGTCAACTGCTACACCATATTTTGCTTTATTGAATTTCTTTTTTTTTTCCTTTTTGAAATTCAAATATTTTATTTTTTGAAATACACGTAGGGCCCAAATAGCAGTCGACTGGTTTTGAAACAAAATGTTTCCCGAAAAAAGGTAGTCGACTGGCTCCCGGGGCAGTCGGTTGTTTTTGAAACAGAATGTTTCTGGGAGAAAAGCAGTCGACTGGCATCCTTAGCAGTCGACTGGTTTGTCTCGATTTTCAGAAATCTAGGCTTTGACTGTCTCTAGGCAGTCAGCTGCTACTTAAGGCAGTCGGCTGCTCCTAACATTTTAGTAACTAGGAGTAAAATCCAAAATTTACCATTTCCTGCACTTAAACAACTTGTACTTCATCCCAAGATATTTAAAACATATTAAAACATGCGGACATAGCCACCCTACGTCCGTTACATAAATTCCTTACCTCAATTAACTCCAAATGCGTGATCGCTTGATTGCATCAAATATTTTACTTTCACTTCTTCAGATCTGTAAACATCATATTAATCGAAACCTTTAAGAAATCTTTATAACCGTACTATACCAACTCTATACAACTCCAAACCATTAATAAAATCAACTAAATAAATTTCTTCTCTCACCTTTGCTATAGCCAAAACAACAACAACTTTTGATCTCCTTAAATACTTGGATTTAATCTACCAAACTTCGGATATAGCTTAAGCTGGTAATGAGGAACGTTTTTCGTTACTGAAGTTTAATGGTTTGGTGATTGAACATGGGAGTTTGTCAAGGTGAGCACAATGAAAACTTAGGAAAATGGAAGAGGAATGAGAGGGAGGCTTGGAATGGGGTTGCTGCCGACTTGGATGGAGAGAAGAGATGACAAGGCTCACTTCATTTAATGCATAGCTATCCCTCTTCATCAATTCAGCTATTGACCCCTTTTGACCCTCTTTGACCCATTTAATTCTCTTCTTCCCTTTATTATATCAACCATTAATCCCTTGACTATTTGACCATTTAATCTCATTTATTCCTCATATGTCTCATACATCATTTATTCTTTCAAAATTTCATATTTATTAAATTCTTCTAAGTTGAAATACTATACAACCATACAGAAATTACATGAAATTGGGGATTTCACATGAAAACGGTTAAATCTTATGATTTGATGTGCTTACAAGACTTTTAGTCGAGATATTAATCTCGTAGAAATTATTAACCAATGGTATTGGTTTTGAAGATATTATGAGTATGTATGATTTATGTGCTTTTGAAAGAAATATATACGAATTCTTTTATGAACTTTCCTAAAGCTCGAAAAATACTGTTTCAAATTTTGAAAAATATATATAAAATGTTTTGAGACAAGACTAGCCAAGTCACTGCAGTATTGTTCTGATTACTATGTAACCCTGATCCAGTTCGCAGTAGGTATTTATTTTCTGACCTGTGTGACCTTGATCCAGTCCACAGCGGGCTCAGTTGACACCTGATCAGTGCTCATTGTGGACCCCCCCTTCTGGACTATGGCCATAAGTCTTTCCGACTTGCACTTTCCCTCACGGGAATATCTGAACTGCATGATTATTTATTAATCGCTAATATGTCTCAAGCTTAGTATGTATATGCTTTTACGTGCTTATCTTCGTATATGAATTTCAAATGTGTGATATTTGGATTCTGAAACAGATAAGGATTTGATTTGACGATTCGTATTGAAACTAAATGTGATAAGCACGTATATTTTGAATTATGTTCGAAATTTAGTTATTTATGTTTCGGTTCAAATGAAATGCTTTCTGATGTATTGCATAAGCATGATTTGATTTCCAAATGGTATGAATTACGGTATTTGAGCTTTAATAAATATTTTAGAAACTTGCATATAGAAATTCAGTATCTGTTTCTTATATATATTTCTTACTGGGCTTTCCAAAAAGCTCACCCCCTTTCTCCACCTTCCAGATTACTTGTAGTAAGAGTTTGTACGAGGGGTTCTACACGTCCTTCAAGGTTTTGCCTTCCCTTGAAGGTATACAGTATTTCTTTTTATATTCAGACTTGTAATTTCAGTACTTCTATAGTATAGGGATGTAATTAAAGGAAGTATAAGATATATTTATGGTTTATAACAATGCATGCAACTTGGGTGGAGATATATTTAGTCAAGTAGGATGATTTGAAATTGTAAATGCATGCTTAGTGAGAGAATTTGACTGGGACCTAAGGTAATTAAAAGATATTAACTTAGCTAATATAAAGTTAGCTTAAGAATTGATTTGTGACACTACGTATAGCCTGACCAAGTGAAAAAGAAAAAAAATTGGTTCGTATTTTCAGTATAAAGGGTCATGACAGCAAGAGTATGCAAAAATTATTTGTCACCTCTTTAGCTCAATAAGAATTCATTGAAGATTCATTAAAAAATCTCCATTTAAGAAAAATTGTATACGAGATTGATTTTAAGATTGAAAATTTTTCAATTTTTTTAAATCAAAGACATGTTAAATATTATTTATATACTATTTTCATTCAATAAATTACAATATAAATTCAATTTAATTTTTACAAAATTTACATAATTATATCAAATATATAATTTTTTATATTACTGTATCGTCATATACAAACAAATAAAAATATATAATATACAAATGTTATCTTTTTCATAAATATAATAATTTATATTATAAAATTTTAGAAAATATATATTTTCAATAAATTTATTATTTAATTTATATATTTCTGTGCATTGCACAGGCTTAAAACTAGTTTGAAGTAATATTCAAGACCAAACTTATATTATTTTGTATGAATCAAATTTTCATTAATTGAATTTATAGTGTTCTATCAATTTTGTTGATTGGACTGTTGATTTATAGGTTTGCATTATTTGGACGTTGATTATGACGATATATATTAACAAAAAATATTGTGACATTGACTAAAATAATAAAACGTTCTTCAAAATTTTTTTAAAAAAATGGATTATTTTTTATCATGTGTCTCAAGGTTTCAATACAAATTTTGTTGGGAAAAATATCTCTCAAACCAAACGCCTACAAAAACAGAAGAAAGCAAAAAGCAAAAAAAAAACAAACACAATAATTTTTAATGTGATTGGGCTCAACCAATTTGACCTATAATCATTCAACCAAATTAATAACTAATCAAACAATTAAACTGTGCAATTTTTTAGAAGAGAAAAATTGCAAACTCCTTACAAACCCAAAGCCCAATTACCCAAAGAGCCCAACGACACTATTTTATAATAGCCCAAACTCTATAACTCTCTGGGATACTTTACAAACTAAGTCTGACACATTATTTATAAGGGAAGAGCCCTTATAACTTCTCCTATACTTTTGATGTGGGATTTAAGGCAAATCCCAAGAAATCCTCCCTTAACTTGAATCCCCAAACTCACCAAACTGCTCAACAACATCTGAAAAACTAATATGCCTATGAATATTCTTACTCTTGAAAATAACTCTTACCATTCGCATCATAAAACAAATATAATTGTTTTTATTCCTCTTTCCTTGCAAAACTAAATCTTCATTCTTGTATACTTTGCAACAATCATCATTACCAATATATGTGTAGCCACGTGAAGCTAACTCACCCAAAGAAATCAAATTGTAGCTAAAACTGAGTACATACCTCACATTACGAAGAGTCCTGACACCACCATCATGAAGCTTGAGTTGAACACTCTCAATCCCTTCAATCTTCTTACTATATTACCATTCTCAACCGCAATATTGCCTAAACTTTCAACCTCTTTCAATTCATCAAATCGAATTTTATCATTGCAAATGTCGTAACGGCTTCGCGCTCGACGATTTTGAAAACATTTAAAAACAAAAGGAGTCGCCACCAATCTTTTTTGACTAGGTGTGATTGGCCACCTAAAAATATTTATCTTTTTAACAAAATCTCAAAATTAATTAAGTTTTATTAAAAAGACAAATTTTTGGTCTGCGAAAACAAAAATCGGGTTCGGGAGTACGGTTACGTGTGGGGAAGGATTAGCACCCCCACGACGCCCGTTAAAAAACGGTACCACAATAATCATGTGTTATCCTTTGGTTTTAATAAAATGGTCTTAATTTGATATTTAAAAATAATTCCAATTTTATTGCAATCATTTTTTATTTGTATTAATTTTGAAACATTTAAGTTTTATTTTTTATTTGAAATAAGTGAAAATCTTTTGTATTGAAAATTATTCCGAAGTACCCCAATATTCTGGTAGCATTTCGGATAATTTCCTCACCTAGAGATTTCTTAAGAATCACTACTTGTGAGTTCTATAGAATCTCATCATTAGAAGATTCACACTCGTTTCAAAAATTATTATGAATGCATATGATGCAAACAGATAATAAATGATGCAAATGAATTTTTTGATTTTTTATATAAATATTTCTTTATTTATTTTAAATAAAAATTCTTATTATTGAAAAATTGCACTAAGTATCCCAATACTCTAGTAACACTTAGTGAACTTCTCTCACCTAGGGATCAGTCAAGAAATCACTACTTGTGAGTTTCATGACATCCTATCATCGGACATATTGTTTAATTATATTTAAATTCTATTATTAATTTCCTTTTTTGATTTTCTTCTAAAAACTTATTTATTTTTATTTTTAATAAAAAAAATTAAATTATTGAAAAATCATACTAAATATCTCAATACTCTGGTAACATTTAGCACGACTCTTCTCACCTAGGGATCAGTCAAGAAATAACTATTTGTGAGTTTAATGACATCCCATCATCGGACTTTATTATTTAACTTAATTTAAATTTTGTTATTACTTTCTTTTTTCTATCTTCTCTTTCTTTTTCTTTTTTCTTTTTTTTCAAAAATGTGTTTATTTTTATTTTTAATTTTTAATTAATTTTTTGATACATTTCCTAATTGATAATAATAATTAATGAAAATATAAGTAAAAGAAAAAAAAGAAAAAAAATTTTTCAATTTCTTATTTTACAACATGCACTAATAAAAACAATAATAAAAGCATACTAATAATAATAACAATAACATAATAATAATAATAATAATAATAATAATAATAATAATAACAACAACAATAATAAAAACATAATAATAATAATAATAATAATTTTTTTTTACTTAAGTTTTTTAATTTTTACTTCTTTTAGTTTTTAGTTTTTTTTTAAACAAATAAATACTAAATAAATAAATAAGTAAACAAATAAAAAAATATATACCTAAATAGATTTGGGCTAAGAGCCAAAAAAAAACCTTCAAAATAGCCCAAAGACAGGCCCAAACGGCCTGGCCCAAGCTGCTGGGTCGGACACGGGTAGGATCGGGTCGGTCAGGCTTGGGCGCACGAGTCGCGAGCGGGCTGGAACCTGGTCGGACGCGATCGGGTCGGGTCGGATGCTGGAGCGGCGCGCGGATCTTCTTCCCGGGTAGGGCGCGCGAATCCCGGGTGCACGTGCGGGTCAGCCCTCTTCTATAAAAACCCTTTTTTTTTCTTTCTTCACTTTTTCCTTCTTTTCTCTCAAAAAAAACAGAGCCTTTGAAGGCTCTCTGCCGGGGCGATTCCCGGCCGTCGCCTGGGCCGCCACTCGCCGCCGTCGTCGGTAGCCAGAAATAAAAAAGGAAACCACTTTCCGGAAGCTCTCCACCCTCTGAGCTCGATTCCGACCTCCGATTCACCAAAAAATTACCCTAGCCCCGCAAATATGAGCTTCACGACAGCCTCTTTACCCCTTTTTTTGTTTTTGTTTGTGGTTTTTTGGTTGATGGTTTCGAATGTGTTTGGGCTTGCTGCTGCTTTTTGTTGTTTGTTTGTTTTTTTTTTTGCAGGTGGGGGGTTTGGATCTTGGATTTGGGTTTTGGGGTTCTCGGGTTTAGGGATTTTGGTCCCGGTTTGGGTTGCTGAGGGTTCGGGTGAGGCTCTGTGGCTTGGTTTTTTGGGTGGTAAGGATGGTGTTTTTGGTTTCGGGGTCTTGGACAGAGGCGAGGGGGCTTTTCTGGTTTTGGGTTTTGGACAGAGGCTGGGTCTTCCTCCTGGTTGCCGGTAGTGTTGAAGGTATTTGTGGAGTTTTTGTGTCTCGGGTTGGTGGAGATGGGATGGCTGGCAAGAGTAGCTGGTGGAGATGGGATGGCTGGCAGGGGTAGGTGACAGTGGCGGTGGCTGGTGAGGATGATTGACAGATTGGACCAAAAAAAAACAAAAAAGAAAAAAAAATAATAATAATGATAATAATAATATAAATAATAATAAAAAATAAAATAAAAATAAAAATAAATACAAAATATATATAAAAATAAAAATAAAAATAAATATAATATTAACAATAATAATAATAACAAAAATGGGACAAAATTAGGTGTCAACAGCAAATATGTATCGATGCAGCTAAATCCAAAACCCAACTTTTCTCATAAGTCTGAGACTCATCTAAACAAGTTGCCAATACATCATCATTTGAATCAGTCAGAGCAACGCATGTCTCATTCTTCTTTCGATCATCATTCTTTTGTTGAGCCTTCTTGAATGCACTCATATCCTCTCTTAATGTCTTGCAGCGTGTTTGAAAATAACCCTTCTCTCCACAATAATAACATTCCACCTCATTATAATTTTTGAATCTTGATCTTGATCTCCCTCTTGATCTTTACAAATGAAGCTTGACATATTATTTATAAGAGAAGAACCCTTATAACTTCTCATATACTTTCGATATGAGATTCAAGGTAAACCTCAACAAATTTAACATTTGTCCAATTAGTCTAGACAGCAAATAAACTCTCTCGCCAGACGTTTACCAAACCATCAACCATTAACAGTTGTTGAAAATCTTAATGCAAGGCATTAACTATAAATGGTAATAAAAGAAATTGGGATTTGACAGGAATAGATCAATGAGATTTATCCCTAGTCACTGTAGAAGGAAAAAACAATACATTTGACTCATTCACAAAAAAAATAAAGAATTAAATAACAACGGCTATGATTTTGAATATAGATTTAAATGATCATATTTTCATTTTAAAAATTATTTTATTTTATCTTACTATCAATATGTTTTTGAATTAAGTTGTGCGCACTTTATTAATATTAATTTCTCATCGAATAATTTTTAGTACACATCTTCTACATTGACATAATACATTTAAAGATATTAATTTCGTTAGATGCTGGCTTTAAAATTTGAACTTAAAAAACGATATTTGTTTACCCGCTGATGCAAGAATCCAACGTTTGGGTTTCTAAAACTAATTTAAAAACTAAAACGACCATAACTAGCCGAATTGCTGTCAGTAGCACATACTAGTAGAGTGAGAAATTCAACGCTCCAAGGAAAGTATTGTATATTTGATGTAAAGTACGAGTATAATAACTGTATTTTCATATTAATTTCTGTAAGTGAAGTGTAATATATATAAAAAAACAAACGGTGCTAAAATATTCTTTCAGGTTATTAGAAGCATTAGAGTAGTTAATTAGAAAGTGAGGTGGACGTGAGAAATGTTGGTATATCCTTAATACATGCCTGTATGGTCAAACTAAGCCCATTGATTACGTTACGAATTCATCAAATAGTTTGAATTTGATTAATAGCCGGCCTTACTCCCAAGGAAAGTTGACGCATTCTCGTTAAGCATTCCAAAAGCCACATTAAAAATTCCCAACCTGAAATTTTGCATCTTATCACAATACAAATCTTAGACTTCCACCTAATGATTGAATCTTTCGTGACTTCGGATTCAATTAATCAAACCACGTCTTTGAGAGTTAAAAATAAAAGAAAAACCCACCCATATCAATGTCGGAGCATGGTTGCATATAAAGAACAACAGGTTCCCAATTCTCACGCAGAGTTGTCTATTATTATAAACATGTTTGCATGGAAGTCCAAAGTGGAAAGTTGCTCCACCAACTCACCGGCCGTGGCTTTTGGCTCCAAACAAGAGAAATCTTTAGTGCTTCGTGAACAAAAATGAAAGTGTTGATCTTTGATGATGATGAAGTCCACGCTTGCCACCAAACCCAAATCTCGCAAAGTTGGACACTTCATTGCTGGCTTGGCCATCTGACCGTGGAAATTCAATCATCTAATTAATCTATTACTGGATTTTTGTCGGAATTTGGATATTGGTATTTTGACTGTTGAATTTTTTAATTCCGCTGAAAGTCATAAGTATTGAAATATAATAACTTAGGGATCGTTTGATATCGTTTCCTGTTTTCTGTTTTCTGTTTTGTTTTCAATTTCTGAAAACAGAAAACATGTATGTTTAATACTGTTACATTTTGAAAAAAAATATTTAAACTGATTTAGATATAATAATTCAATTCAAAAAAAATTTTAAAAATTAAGTAAAATTAATATATTTATTAAATAATAATATGTAGATAATATTGAATAATATTATTTTTATATTATTTAATACTAATATTAAATATTTTATTTAATCATATAAAAATTTAGTATAATTTAAATAATGTTATAATTAAATATAATATTAAATAAAATAATATTATTGAATTTAATTTTAATAATCATAAATTATATTTAATAATAATTTTTATTTAATTGTAATAATAATATTACATTTTTAAATAAAATATTTAACTAATTAATTTATAATAAATTATATAGTTATTAAAATATATTATATTTAATATAAATAATATTATTTAACGTTAAGTATTTACTTATTTAATAATATTAAATGATTTAATAGTAGTAGTGATATATTTTAAATTTAAGATAGAATATAATATTAAATAATAATATTGTTTAGTAAAATAAAAATTAATTATATTATATAATAATATTAATTATTAACTTATCAAAATTATAATAAATGATATTATTTAAAATATTTAATATTTTCAATAAATTATTATAAAAGTTTAAATTAAATAATATTATAATTTTATAGTTCAATTTAATATATATTTAATTGCTTTTTACGTTTTCAACTTTTCTATATTAAAATAAATATATTAATTTTAAAATATTAAATAATATTTTATATTAAAATTTAATATTATTTTATTTAAAAAATTAATTAATTTTATTTATATTTTTATTATAAAAATATTATTATTATAGTAATATATAAACTCTATTCACTTACTTATGAACAGTAATAGAAATGAAAACATGTTTTCGAAAACAATGAAAACAAAAAATTCTTGTTTCCAACAATTTTGGAAATTCTTGTTTTTGTTTTCGTTTTTTGAAAACGGAAACATATTGAAACATGTTGCCAAATGCGCTTTTTGTTTCTGTTTCCAAAAAAACTGAAAACAAAAACAGAAAATAGGAAACAAAAACGATACCAAACGAGCCCTTAGTTAAAAAGAATTTTTGTGACATATAGTGCATGTTTTTTGGGCTTTAAACTAAAAAGGTTACCTTTCAGAATTAAATTGTGCCCAACATTATATAACAAAGAATTAACATAAGCTTTTTATTGTTAATTTCTAAAATATTAATATTGGTTCATTGACTGTTGCAATACCTTTTTATGGGATCAAAATTTAACTACTTAAGGAACCATTGGGCATAAGTTTGACAACCGACCAAAATTTCAGTAATAGCGAAATAAAAATATATTAAAAGTGTGTTTATAAAACAACCAAGACTTATCTAATAGTTATTATTTTTTTAATAAATAATTAAATTCAAGATTTGATTTTTTTTATTTTCTTTTACTTTCTATGAACAAAAAAAGTGCATTTAAAAAATTATAAAAGAATTTAAACTAGATGATCTTATTTGCTTTTATGTTTAGTATATACATTGATAAATAATAAGATAAAATGATTTTTATATTTTTTTATTATATTTATTATAAGTAAAATGAAGGGTAGAGTAAAATATTTCTCTCTATTTTTAATTTTTTTTATGATTTAAATTTCAAATAATTTTTATGGTTTTAAACATTTATCACTTTCAAATAAATTGAAAAAAATTAATTGTTTTTGAAAATTTTATTTTATCTAAGCTATATATTTTCTTTATCAAAAAAAAAAGAGAAAGAGAAAGAGAAAGAAGATAAACAATAAAAAGAAAAAATAAAAATAGTGAAAATAAAAAATAATTTGGATTAACCAATTAAACAATGAGTCTTGACATTTCATTAAAAGTTTAAGTTAATTTTTAAATGTAAATTTTATGGATAAAATATAAGTATACATTAGCTAATTACATGGAACTAGAATTTTGAGAGAATTGAATCTATTAATCTATTACTGGATTTTTGTCAGAATTTGGATGTTGGTATTTTGACTGTTGAATTTTCTAATTCAGCTGAAAGTCATAAGTAAATATTTCAAAAATTTGAAATGTAATAACTTAGTTAAAAGGAATTTTTGTGACATATAGTACATGTTTTTGATTCAAACAAGATGGGCTTTAAACTAAAAAGGTTACCCTTCAGAATTAAATTCCTAATTCAATGACCAAATAACCGAAAATAATTTTAACAAAGAATTAACATAAGCTTTTTATTGTTAATTTCTAAAATATCGGTTCATTGATTGTTGCAATACTTTTTTGTGGGATCAAAATTTAACTACGTTAGGATAATTTTCTTAAACACACAAGATTAATTAACTATCTATATGAATAGGATTGAGAAATAAATTATCACATTTCAAAGTTATTTTAATAGTATGCTGCAAAAGAATTGTAGGCATATTGGATAAAGAGAATTGATGAGGTTCTTAATTGATTATGCGCAATTAATTATGGGGAAGGGAGGAGGGAGAATAATAATTAATGAAAACAAAACTAATGATTCATGGGTTGTAGTTCAGTCGGTAACGTAGATTGAGTTTGTGGGAAGAGCTCTCGTATTTGACCTCCACTACATACACTATTGGGAAGGAATGAGAAGCCTTAACTTTGACGAAACTTCAAGTAAGATTAATCTCAGATTGTGAAGATGAATGAAAATATCTGTGGTTTACACCAATAAAACAAAACTAATGAAGAAAGATAATGCGTGCGTATGTATGTGTATGGAGAAAGAGTGAGAGATTTATTTGTACTTGTGTAAAATTAATTTAGTTTTACATATTTTAATATTTTTTATACAATTTATATTTTTTAATTTATCTGTTAAATTTTATGTTCTATCCACTTAGATTTTGCAAGCTAAATTTTAAGTTAATTGAAAATATCTAATTATTAATTTAATAATAATAAATTTTCAATTGTTAATATATATTGAAAAATATGTTATTTTCGATCAAAATTACGAGAATACTAAATCGATTTGAAACTTTATGTACATAACATATACGGATAAGTAATTAAATTAATGATTGGTTTCTAAAATATTAATCCTACATAAAGTTATAAAGATCGTGTAAAATAATTTGTTTTACACTTGTATAGCTTGAACACTCCTCATATATATATGTGTGTGTGTGTGTAAGATTTATATTTGATGTACTTATATATATATATATATATATTTATATATATATATATATAGTAGCTATATATTATCAAGCAATTATGAAATGTAACTTCATTAACAATCAATAAAACTAAAAAAATATGAAGTTTACTTAAACATAAATATCAAAACTTAAAAAAATATTGATATTTAATTTCAAGTACCTATGTATTTTGTGGTTTTAACTCACTAATGAAGTAATTTTTTAATTAAATATTATTATCCAATAAACTATTGTGAAATTTTAGATTTTATAAGCGTTGTTAAGATAGTAACATTGACATTAACACATACTTCACTTTTATTTATTTTTATTTTTTTAATCTTTCTTTAAAAAATTATCATAATCATATTTGCGAAATCTAAAAACTCTAGTAATATTGTATTGAACAATAATTCTTTAACTAATTGACAATGTTTTGCCATTCCAGGGGGGAATCCCGCACGAAAGAGTTACCTGAAGTTAGCAGCCCCAGGCAAGAATAGTAAAATTGGGGCTCAATGTGCGCATGCATCCTCGTCTTTTTTGACGTTTGCATGTCGTTTGAAAAATGTGATAACTGTGAGAGCTTTTTGTGAGCAGTCGTAGACCATTGGGCATAAGTTTGACAATCGACCAAACTTCCAGTAATAGCGAAATAAAAATATATTAAAAGTGTGTCTATAAAACAACCAAGACTTATCTGATAGTTATTATTTTTTAATAAATAATTAAATTTAAGATTCGACTTTTTTATTTTTTATTTATTTTCTATGAACAAAAAGAAGTGCATTTAAAAAATTATAAATAAAATTAAACTAGATGATCTTATTTTATTTTATGTTTAGTATATACATTGATAAATAATAAGATAAAATGATTTTTATATTTTTTTATTATATTTATTATAAGTAAAATGAAGGGTAGAGTAAAATATTTCTCTCTATTTTTAATTTTTTTATGATTTAAATTTCAAATAATTTTTATGGTTTTAAACATTTATCACTTTCAAAAAAATTGAAAAAAATTAATTGTTTTTGAAATTATTATTTTATCTAAACTATATATTTTCTTTATCAAAAAAAAAAAAGAGAAAGAGAAAGAGAAAGAAAGAAAAATGGTAAACAATGAAAAGAAGAAAGAAAAATAGTGAAAGTAAAAAAATAATTTGGATTAAGCAATTAATCAGTGACTCTTGAGAATTCATTAAAAGTTTAAGTTAATTTTTAAGCATAAATTTTATGGATAAAATACAAGTATATATAAGCTAATTACATGGAACTAGAATTTTGAGAGAATTGAATCATTATATATTAATAGTATGATTACTTTTATTTGCAATCCAATCTTTGTTTTCCTATATACGCCAAACATGATATAAGATGATAATTATTTTATTTTATTTTTCATCTTATGCACTAATTATGACTTAAATTTATAGGGCTTTCACATTTATAAGTGGAGATATGATTATTTGAATTAATATTTAAACTAATTTCATCAACAATTGAACCACAAATTTCTTAAATTTTATTCTTTTTAATAAAAAAATCAAGTACTAAAAAAAATAAGAATTTCACCAACAAGTGGTTGGAAGAAGTGGAAATGAATTTTTTCTCCAGGTACTTGGACAAGGTTCGAGTCTTGGAGTCCCCACTGTTGGAAGAGTTTTACTGTTTACCACTCTCTGTCTGAATAAAATTAATCGTAGACCGTAAAAACATATGAAGATACCTGTACTTATAAAAAAAATGAGGATTTCAAAAACAATAAAAAAAAATTGTATTTGGGAAGAGAAGAAATTACGTGGTAACGATAGTGGGTTTGCTCGTGCGTGATATCATACGTAAGCTTTTACGAAACGAATGTCGGTCCAATCGTCCAAAGAGACGACACTTGAATTCTCATGCTTCTCTGATTTTTTGTCTTCGAACAACACTGTTTGGGAAGACAACACTTGCTCCTTCCTCCGCTTGCTTCAGTCTAATTCCCTATAAATAAGACCATACTTCTCCCATTCTTAGCTGCCACTATTCACATTACCATCCAACCCAAAACCAGCTCATCCGCGCAACGCATTCTCTTATCACTCTTGCCAACGACAGGAGGATTAAAAATGGAGTTTACAAGAAACAGTCGACAGCTTTTGTCAAAAATATCCACTGACGACCTACATGGAGAAAATTCACCCTATTTTGATGGGTGGAAAGCGTATGACAGCAACCCTTTTCACCCCACTCACAATCCTGATGAGGTCATAACTATACGGTCTGGATCAAATGTGACTCTGTTTCCTCCAACTATTCCCATAAACAGAGTCACATTTGATCCAAGCCATATAGTTATGAGCGGCGGAGCCACAGGAGCCAATGAGACGGTCATGTTTTGCTATATATATATATATTCTGATCAATTATTACTTCTTCTTCTTCTTCTTCTTCAGGCTGCGGCAAAGTTTATGGGAATAGTTGGAGGAAACAGAGTCATATTTGATCCAAACCGTATAGTTATGAGCGGCGGAGTCACCGCTCCGCCGCTAATGAGACTGTCATGTTTTGCTTGGCCGACCCAAGCGACGCTTTTCTTGTTCCTTCACCTTATTTTCCCGCGTACGAACTCTTTTTATTTTTATCTCTTATTCTATAATTATAATTATAGATGAGAGTTTAAATTATTTGGATTCGAACTCAAATATTATAACATTTCATAACTCTTGTTTAATCATTAAACTAAAAGATTATTAGTTGTGGGTAATTTTTCTACTTCATATTTCATTATGTTTTTCCTATTAATCTGAGTTTTGACTTTGGAAACCTAGATTACTACACTTTTCAATACAAAATAGAATAAAACTCTCATTCAGACTTTGGCTTTTATAGATAAATTTTGTGGGTTAGGGTGTTCAAACTTCAAGTTTCAACGGTTCAAAAAAGAGATAATTTTATCATGAAAATGAGAAAAGTACTTGAAAAATGTAGAAAGAGAAGCATAACCAGATGGTTTTGAAACACTTTTAACTAAAATGGTTATTTTCTTTGCTTGTTAAAAGGTCTAGAGCTCTATATTCCCACCAAAATTAATTAATACATAGAGAATGCTAGTAAGATAGGAGGCAATTTCCTATATCCAGAAGAGTAGAATCTGGTATTTAATGTCAACATCATCAACAACATCAATTCAAACATTGTTTGATAACTTGATTCAGTATGTTAGGTTCATGCATGTGTTGCCTGCTGATGACTAATTTGTATTAAAAAAAAATATTAGTCAGAGTACATATCTAAACTTTTTAGAGCTAAATTCATGATGAATACGTATGTATGACATAGTATAAATACGTATGTATGACATAGTATAAACTTTTGTCCTTGACCCTTGACTTCCGTAAAATTCCAAAAGTAGATGTTTACTTTGACACTAATTCCTCAATTTCATACTCTCAGCTGCTTGTTGGGAAAATTTCCAACGTTCTCTATTTTCCAGCTTTGTAAAGAGTGTTAAAAACTTAAGGGCGTCTGGTTCGTAGAAAAATAAATTAGTTTTGAGAATTTGATTATCACCAAAACACTGTATATATGAGAATCTTTGGAATATTAAATTCCTATGTTGGGTTTGATTAGAAGAAAAATAAGATTTTTGTGTTTGGTTAGAGAATATAAAATTACCTAATGATTTATTTTACTATATTGCCCTTATATATTAGTAGTTGTGTTAAGTGAATAAGTCATGACAAAAATAAATTACTTATTTATTTAACATATTAAATTATGAAAAATTATCCTATACACTGTCAGTGGAGTTTTTTAACTCCATAAGCGGGGTTAGGATGATGACATGTGTCCTATTTTATTTATTTTTTATTTTCTTAATATTTTTAAAAGACACATGTCATCATCTTAACCTTGCTTGTGGAGTTAAAAAACTCCACTGACAGTGTATTGGATAATAATTCTTAAATTATTTAGTATTAAATATGTAATTTATTTATTTTAACATGTAAATAATATTTAAAAAGTTATGCTTAAATAATTTTTTATCATTTATATTAAGTCAAATTTAAATATCATTTATGTAAATTGTTTGTTTATTTAACCTGTAAATTATGTATTAATTTATTTAACATTTAAATTATTTATATATTTATCTAACATGTAAATTGTTTGTTTATTTAACATGTAAATTATATATCAATTTACTTAGCATTTAAATTATCTATTTATTTAACATATAAATTGCTTATTTATATTTTTTAACATGTAAATTATTTATTTATTTAACATGTAAATAATATTTAAATAATATTTAATGGTTAGGTTGGTAATATTACTTAACAATGTAAGAGAGATGTAAGATTGTGAAATAATAAAACACTTTTATTTTGTAATTTTTAGTGACTAAAAAGGATAATGTAGTCCAAAAACATAATTAAGTTAGGACAAAATTGGAAAAAAATATTTTCCCTCATGAATTCTAAAATATCTCAGGAGATGGAGGTAATATGATTCCTCCCTATTTCCTCCCCCTCCCCCCCCCTTTTTTTTTTTTACTGTTGAGAATATTAAATTACTAATGTAGGGGAAAATTTTGCAACCAAACAAAGTAATCATATTACGGAAAAAAATTGGACGGAATAAAAAATTCATGAATCAAACACTCCCTAATTCTCTTTTCCTTGGTTGATTTCCTTTTTGAAAAGCTCATGGAAACGTGTTCATTCATGTAGTAATAGTCATTAATTTGCTTTTTATTTAAAACTATGCAGATTTGCTTCGGACCTAAGATGGCGAGCTGGGTTGGAAATAGTTCCGTTGACTGCAATAGCTCGAACAATTTTCGCATTACAAGAGCAGCCTTGGAAGAAGCCTATGAAAAAGCTCAAAGCTTGAACATCAATGTCAAAGGCGTCAACATAGCAGGCCCTTCAAACCCTTTAGGCACCGTCTTGGACGGAGAGACAATGAGAAGCTTAGTCAGCTTCGTCAACGAAAGGAACATCCACCTTCTCTGCGATGAAATCTATGCTGTCTTTAGCTCTCCTAGATTCATTAGCATTGCTGAGATCACTAGATTTATTTATTTCTTCTGACTTTCCATGTTGAGTGAATGAATGTCTAATTGCTTCAAATCGCAGAATTACTTTTCATGATCATCAATTTCATTTATAGAAATTTTGAATGGTTATTTAGCGCATCAACAGAAAAATTCTATGTATAAAATTCAAATATTATTCAACCAAAATAATTGTCAAAACGGTTTCACGCTCGATGATTTTGAAACATTTAAAAACAAATAGAGTCACCACCAATCTTTTTTGACTAAGTGTGATTGGTCACATAAAATATTTATCTTTTTAACAAAATCTCAAAGTTAATTAAGTTTTATTAAAAAGATAATTTTTGGTTTACGAAAACAAAATCGAGTCCGTGAGTACGGTTACGCGTGGGGAAGGATTAGCACCCTCACAATGCCCGTTAAAAAACGGTACCATAGTAATCATGTGTTATCCTTTAGTTTTAATAAAATGGTCTTGAATTAATATTTAAAAATAATTCCAATTTTATTGCAATCAATTTTATTATTTTTATTCAAAGTCATTTTTTTTATTTGTAAAAAATCATTTTGTTTTATTTTAAAAAGTTAAATTTTATTTTTCAAAAATGAAAGTGAACCTTTTTGTATTGAAAAATTAAATCAAATATCCCAATACTCTGGTAACATTTGAAATAATTTTTCTCACCAAGAGATTTCTTAAGAATCACTACTAGTGAGTTCTATAGAATCTCCTCATCGGAAGATTCACACTCGCTTCAAAAATTATTATGAATGCAAATAATGCAAACAGATAATGAATGATGCAAATGAATTTTTTAATTATTATTTTTTTATTTATTTTAAATGAAAATTTTTATTATTGAAAAATTGCACTAAGTATCCCAATACTCTGGTAACACTTAGTGAACTTCTCTCACCTAGGGATCAGTCAAGAAATCACTACTTGTGAGTTTCATGACATCCCATCATCGGAAAAATATTTAATTAAATTTAATTATTTATTTTTCTTTTTATATAAAAAATGAATTATTTATTTTCATTTTTAATAAAAATTTAAATTATTGAAAAATCATACTAAATATCTCAATACTCTTGTAACATTTAGTAGACTCTTCTCACCTAGGGATCAATCAAGAAATCACTACTTGTGAGTTTCATGACATCCCATCATCGGACATATTCATTTATTTAAATTTAAATTTTATTATTAATTTCCTTTTCCTTTCTTAAAAAAATTTATTTACTTTTATTTTTAATAAAAAAATTAAATTATTGAAAAATCATACTAAATATCTCAATACTCTGGTAACATTTAGTAGACTCTTCTTACATAGGGATCAGTTAAAAAATCACTACTTGTGAGTTTCATAACATCTCATCATCGGACTTTATTTAATTATTTAATTTTTATTTAATCAAATTTGAATTTCATTATTTTTAAATACGTTTTTCTAATCAATAATAATAATTAATGAAAATGCAAATAAAAGAAAATTTTTCAAAAAAATTTTTATTTTACAACATGCATTAATAATAATAATAATAATAATAATAATAATAATAATAATAATAATAATGACAATCATAACAACAACAACAACAACAACAACAATAATAATAATAATAATAGTAAAATACAAATAACAATAATAATAATAATAGTAGTAGTAGTAATAATAATAATAACAACAATAATAAAACACAATAATAATAATAATAATAATAATAATAATAATAATAATAATAATAATAATAATAATAATAATAATAGTAACAACACAATAATAATAATAATAATAATAATAATAATAATAATAATAATAACAAAAAAATGTTAAAATTAAAGTAAATATACCAAAATGATTTGAGTTTCAAAACCCAAAAGAAAACCTTTCCAATTGCCCCAAGCTGGACAACCCAAATACCAAAGGGCTCACGCGGATTGGGCCTAGTCTGATGGGCTTGGACAGCAAGGCAGGTTGGCGTGGATCGGGTCGGATCTTTACTGGTCTGGGTCGAGTCGGGTCGGCGATGGAGCGGCACAGGGTCTTCTTCTTGCGGGTTAGGCGAGCGGACCCAGGTAGGATCCGGGTCCACACGCGGATCCTGCAACTTTTCTTCTTTTTTTTTTTTGCTATAAAACTCAATCCTTTTTTTTAGTTTATTTTTGCCCTTCCTTCTTTAAAAAAAACCAAAGCCTTTGAAGGCTCTCGGCCAAGGCGATTCCCGGCTGCCACAGCCCAGCCGGTCGCCGCCATGCGCCACCGTCGGGCACTGCCATCGGTGGCCAAAAATGAAAAAGCTACCCCTTTTCCGATTCCTTTTAGCCTCCTAAGCCCGAATCTAGCATCCGTTTCACCTAAAAAGCTTCCTAACCCTGTAGATCTGGACTTACCGAATAGATCTTTCCCCCTTTTTCTTGTTTTGTTTTTGTTTTTTTTGTGGTTGATGGTTTGGCTGGTTCTCGAGGTTGCTAGTTGTTTTTTTTGTTTTTTTTGCAGGTTTCAAGATCTAGGTTTTAGATTTAGGGTTTCCAGATCTGATATCCTAAGGGTCTCGAATTTGGTTTTCTGGTGTTAGTGGTTGGGGGTTTCGGTGGTGAGAATGGTGTCTCGGTGATGCGACTAAGGTAGAGGGTTGGTTCGGGTAGTGAAGACGATGTTAAGGGTTTCGGGTCTTGGGTGGTGAAGGTGGTGTTAGGGTAGTGTGGGTGGTGCTTTAGGTGCTGAGGTGGTGTGGATGGTGGTTTGAGGGTTCGTTACTGGTGAGGGGTGGTTGTCTGGGCTCTCGGTGAGGGTTGAATGGGAGAGGATTAGGGGGCTCGGTTGGGTGAGGATGATGCTGGTAAGCCAAAGATGGTGAAGCCCCCCGATTGATTTTGGTAAGGTTCTTTTAAATGGGGCTCTGTGAGGGAGGGCTGACAAGAGTGGGTGGCGAATTGATAGCCTCAGGAGAGGCCATGGTAGGCACGGCACCAGTTCTTTCCTTCTTCCTTTTTTTTTAATTTTTAATTTTTAATTTTTAATTTTTAATTTTTAATTTTTTTGTCATTTTTTTGTTTTTTAATTAATTAATTAATTAATTTGAAAATAAAATATAGAGAGAAAACCCGGACAAAATTAGGTGTCTACAGCTGCCCCTCTTTGCTCATTGCTGAGGATCAAGAATAGAGCAAAGACAATAAACAACAATTTTGTCCGACTCAAGACCTAATCCCTTTTTTTTTGTGCTATTCCTACAACAGGGGCATTGAAATTTTAAATTCCTTCCTGGAATGTGTTCCTTTTGCAACAGAGGCAAAAAAATTTTTTTTTTTTTTTTAAATGTGCTCCTCTTGCAGCAGAGGCAATGAAACTTTAAATTCCTTTCTGAAAATGTGCTCCTCTTGCAGCAGAGGCGATGGAACTTTAAATTTTTCTCCTAGGAAAGCTCCTCTTGCAGCAAAGGCAATGACACTTTAAAATTTTCAGAAAATGTGCTCCTCTTGCAACAGAGGCGATGAAACTTTAGATTAATTTTTTTTTCTTTTTTTGAGAAAGCTTCTCTTGCAGCAGAGGCAATGAAACTTTAAATTTTTTTTTCTTGAAAATGTGCTCTTCTTGCAGTAGAGGTGATGAAACTTTAAAATTCTTCTAGGAAAAAGTGCTCCTCTTGCATCAGAGGCAATGAAACTTTAAATTTCTTTCCTAAAAAATGCTCCTCTTGCAGTAGAGGCAATGAAACTTTAAATTCCTTCTAGGAAAGCTCCTCTTGCAGCAGAGGCAATGAAACTTTAAAAATTTTCCTGAAAAAGTGCTCATCTTGCAGCAGAGGCAATGAAACTTTAAAATTCTTTCTCCTGAAAAATGCTCCTCTTGCAGCAAAGGCGATGAAACTTTAAAATTCTTTCTCCTGAAAAATGCTCCTCTTGCAGCAAAGGCGATGAAACTTTAAATTCTTTTCCTGAAAAATGCTCCTCTTACAGCAGAGACAATGAAACTTTAAAATTCTTTCTCCTAAAAAATGCTCCTCTTGCAGTAGAGGCAATGAAACTTTGAAATTTCTTTCCTGAAAAGTGCTTCTCTTGCAGCAGAGGCAATGAAACTTAAAAATTTTGCCTGGAGGACTTATATTTTATGCCCGAAGGCCTTGAGATTTTGCCTGGAGGACTTAAAATTTAAAATTTGATTTGGAGATTCACACCCAAAGATTTGATTTGGAGACTCACATCGAAAATTTTGAAATTTTGACTTGGAGATTCACATTCAGAGATTTTATCCAGAGGTTCATACCCGAAATTTAACTTGGAGATTCACATCCAAAGATTTATTTCGGAGATTCACATCCGAAATTTGATTTGGAGATTCACATCCAAAATTTTACTTGGAGATTCACACCCAGAATTTGAATTTTGTTTCGGAGATTCACATTCGAAATTTTACGTTAGAGATTCACATCTGAAAGTCTAAGAATTCACATCTAGAAATTTTGCTCGGGAATTCACATCCAAAGACTTGATTTGGAGATTCACATCCAAAAATTTGACTTAGGGATTCACATCTAAAATTTTAACTCGGAGATTTGGAGATTCACACCCAAAGATTTGATTCGAAGATTCACATCCGAACTTTTGAAATTTGATTTGGGGATTCGCATCCGAAATTTTACTTGGAGATTCACACCCAGAATTTGAAATTTGATTTGGAGATTCACATCCGAAATTTGATTCGGAGATTCACATCCAAAATTTTAACTTGGAATTCATAGCTTCACACCTAAAATTTGGATTTGGAGATTCACATCCAAATATTCATGTTGATTTAGAGATTCACATCCAGAATTTGACTTGATTTGGTTCGGAGATTCACATCCGAAGATTTGATTCAAAGATTCACATCCGAAATTTTAACTTGAAATTCAGAGATTCACACCTGAATTTTTGATTTGGAGATTCACATCCAAATATTTGATTCGGAACTTTGATTTCGAGATTCACACTCAAAGATTTTAACTTGAAGATTCACATCCAAAGATTTTAACTTGGAGATTCACATCCAGAATTTTGAAATTTTGATTTGGTTTGGAGATTCACATCCAAAAGATTCATGTTAGAGATTTGTAACCGAAATTTCATAGATTCTCACCTGAAATTTTCTGAATTAGAGATTCACATCCAAATATTCAGATTCTCACCTAAGATTTTCTGAATTGGAGATTCACATCCAAATATTCATATTAGAAACTTTTTAGTTTCTTGATACATCATCCTTTTAAAACTTTTCACTTTAAAAATCTTATCATCTTATCCTAAAATTTTTAGAATCCCGCTTCTTTCCTTTTTTTCTTGTGCTTTGCCCCTCTTTTTTTTTTATCGAGAATGTACAAACTTTGTTACTTAAAGGTGAAATTTTCATTTGTTTTTTTTTTGAATGCATGTGATGAATACAATGCAAATGTCGAGAAATAGGAAAAAAGAGAAAAAGAAAAGAGAAGGAAAAATAAAAGGAAAAAAAATCAAAAGTTGCAGTAACAATGTTCACAAGACCACCATTCTCACCTTTTTTGAATCTTTTCAAGACATAAGCTTCCATACATCCACTAATTCCACAAAACACCATTAATTCTTGTTCATTTTTCACCATTTGATCACACATTCATATTTCTTCGGCACACTTACAAACCTTCCCATGGTTATCATCTTTTCCTTCTTTGCCCCATATCATTTTCGACTTTCCTCTTTTTAATGCATTGGGCTTTCACAAACATTGTCAATCACTTATTTATCGTCATTTCAATTTTATAATGAGTGCAATACCATCACATTTCTTTCAATAATCATGAGTATGCAGATTGGTTAAAAATTGAAGGAAAGACATTTACGATGAAGTAAACAAGAACAAGTTTAACCAAGAATAACAGGCAATTTCCAAAGGCCAAGGAAAGGTAACAGTATCTAAACAATGAATATTCAATCAATCTTGATAAACTAATCTAAGATTGTTCCAAAACTCTATTTGATTGACATTCTAATCATTTTGGTTCCATCAATGCTTTGTCCCCCACTTCATGGGATCTTCTAACAGTACTGGTTTCTTATAAAAGATTATCTTCCCGAGATTGCATCCAAATCTTCCGTTCTTCTTTTGACTCAAATCGCCCTTTCGGGTTTCCAACTTGAGTCCCTTTTTATTCTTCTTTTTTTATTTTAGCTTTTTCTTTTTATTTTTCTTCTTTTTTCTTTTCATCATTTTTCTTTTTACATTTTCATTCTTCTTCAAGGACCATATTTATTCATAGTCAACACACTTATTGAGCCCCACATCATGAACTTGTAACACATCTAGGCTTAATAAATGATTCCTTAACTCAAGCATTCAAATTCGATCAAAATGGACTTTTAAGGTACGTAATGTAGGCCGGGTTTTGAGGTTTTAAAAGAATGGATAATAAGGCCCAAAATACGTGTTTCAACGGTTTCAAGCCATAGTATCATTTTTCATCATTTTAAGAACTTTAGCATTCTACCCCATTCTTTACTTATTCTTCTTTGGTTTCTCGTTTCCCTTTCCATTCTTTTCCATTCATTTCTTTTTCTTTTGATTCACTCTTTTCCTCATTTCCTTTTTTTTGAGGAATTCCAGCATGAAGATATCTTTTTCTTTATCTTGCCCCTAGATTTCTAATGACTTGAAAATTTTTTCGTGGGCAAATCTTACTTCATTTTTCTCAATTTTGCCCCCCAATGTGGAGGGTGATCCTTGGCGGGTTTCTTTAAAAATATATATAACTATGAGGCTCAAAAGGGTAACAATGGATAATTTTTCTCATATGTAAAGGGTAAACCAAAGATGGCCATTTCTTATTTCGAACGTAAATACTCTTATCAAAGAATTATTTATTGAGCCATTACAACCTTGTGAAAAGTCTACTTTCCTTGTGTACATTCCATCGGTTGATTCAACATTCCCATTGATCATGGGGACAAAATTGTCGATACAAATAGAATTTTAAAGTTTTATCCCAGATTATTATCAAAATCGACATCATATTCATCATTTAACAACAAAATTGGCCAAAGAATGGAAATTAATCATTTAGAAGCCAAAAGGAGGAGAAAGAGGTAAAATATAGGTGAATGCACAAAAAATATAAGATTTCGAAGGAGAGAGAAAAATGTAATGAAAATGCATCGATTATTCCATTGAAATGACAAAAGATAAATGAAAGTCAATACACAAAAAGCACTTTTTAGTTCATGGGCATTACAAAAAGAAACAACTTTATACCACTATGAATGACCAACCAAAAAGTCTTCTTTTGCCCTCATATTGTAGTATGGTTAAGCGAAGAGTTCACATTAACATTCATTCCTTCTTTTGTCCCAAAATCCAACAAACCAGATCTGATCAGATTTTGCACCTTATGCTTGAAAGTAGGACAACTTTCTATCGAATGACCCATATTTCCACTATGATAGTCACATCGAGCATTTGGGTCATACCACTCTAGATATGGAGGTTCCAAAGGCTTTAATTGGACTGGGGTAACAAGCTGGTTCTCGAGAAGGTATTGAAATACTTCAGTGTAGGACCAAGGAATCGGATCAATGTCGATCCTCCTCCGTTTGTTTTGAGATCCTCTTTGGTTACTTTGGGCAGGCATAGGTGTTTGGAGACCTATTTGCCAACTAGATTGGGGGATTGGCTGACGGGAATTCAGGCTTGGAGAGATATTATTTATGGTGGGGTAATGGGTGTGGTACATTGGATAAGGATGGTATGGAGCAAAGTCTCCCGTATGTTGCCCCTCATAATTCATAGCATGAACATCTCCTCCATTCCCCGATGTATCGCCTTTTCTTGCATTCATGGCATCATCTCCTACAAGCTTGCCACTCTTGATTGCATTCTCTATTATTTCACCAGAAATTACCATATCTGCAAAATTCTTGGTGGCATTACCAACCATCATTTCATAAAATGGTGCAGGGAGTGTATTAACAAACAAGATGGCAGTTTCTTTCTCTGTGAAGGGAGGTTGAACTTAGGCAGCTACATCCCTCCATCTTCGAGCATATTCTTTAAAGCTCTCCTCATGCTTCTTCTCCATGCCTTGTAAGGACAGGCGGTCTGGTGCCAAATCTTCAATGTGCTTGTATTGAGCAATAAATGCCCGAGCCAATTCTTTCCATGAATGGATATGGGCTCGATCTAGTTGGGTGTACCACCTGGCAGCTGATCCGATAAGATTGTCTTGAAAAATATGCACCAATAATTCATCATTCTGAGCATAGGTAGCCATTTTCTGACAATACATCTTGCTATGAGTTGCCGGGCATTTGGTCCCATCATACTTTTCAAAATCTGGAACTTTGAACTTTGGTGGGATAACTACACCCGGTACCAAACAGAACTCGCTCGCATCCATAGAACCATATAAATCCATCCCTTCGATAGCTCGTAACCTTTCTTCAAGGAGATTTAACTTTGTTTGAGGCTCTAAATTCTCTTTCACTGTTAATGCACTCATCTTCAATTTTTTTTGTTCTTTAGGATTATCTAAATCATGGACATGGATTGGGTCTGATGGCTTCCTTCTGAGGTATGGAATGTCGTGCCCCGCAAATACCGTATGCTGTGAAGTACGAACTCGGAGTGGAATGGGACTTTGTGGATATGAACGTTCACCGTCTTGTGCCCACCTTTCTTGAGTAGTTGCTTCCTGTACTAGTTCTTTTCCTTTACTCATTTTGGTCATCATCTCCATCATTGTAGCCAATTGCCCCTTCATTTCTTCTTGCGCCTTTTCTATTTTCTCCATTCGGCTAGCCTGTCCTTCTTCCATGGTCTAAACTTGAGAGTCCCAAATTGCTTTGTAACTTTTGATGGTCGAGAGGCCTTGAACCTTATTACCACAATTTTCTTATTAGAAATTCACATTACTATCTTACCTTTGTCAAAAAGAGAGAGAAAAAGAAAAAGAAGAAAAAAAAAAGAACTTTCTTTTATTTCTCTCAAAAAATTTTGGAACAAACACTTTTTTTTCTCTTTTGTTTTTTTTTTTGAGAGCATTGGCATGTTTGCTGAAGTATAACAAGTGTATGATGTGAGTTTTATGAAAATCATGTTATTTGTATATGTATGCAAATGATATGTATGACAAAAATCTATGAAATTGAACAATTTTTCTTTCTTTTTTTTTTATTTTGTTAATTTGCATAATTTTCTTGGGTATTTAAGTCTTCACTTTAACCAAATCTTAAGGAGTAATAATTTCAATGAAAATAATCAATCAATAACACATGTACATAAATTTGATAAAAAAAGAAAATTGAAAGAATAAACAAATTCAAGATTGTAAAAGACTTAGTCTAGTTTCTCAAATATTTATCTACAAAATGTAATGCAACAATGTAAAATGCATACCATAGTTCAAACTAAAATTTGCCCCTTACTTAACACATTCACTTATTAACTTAAGAGATCAAGTCCGAAACAAGTAAGAGGAATTGAAGAATAACCTTGAACCATACCAAACTTGTTTCAAAACTCTCTCTTTTTTCCTTTTTTTTAATTTTCTATGAGAAAGAACATATTCTTTTTTTTTCTTTTTTTATGAAATGCTATGTAAAATGTTTAAGACATGACACAATAACAAGGCATGATTAAGGACATGTTTATACAAAATGTAATTTATACACAATGCAATGGTAATAAAGATCAAATTTTGTTTTATTTCACCCAACTTTCATGATTCTAAAATGCAAATGACATGATTATCAACATATATATACACAATGATGATGAAATGAATTAAAATGATATATGTCCCTAACATGCTTGAGAAAAACGAATATTTGTATTCACAATACCTAGACACTAATCTTATTATTTCTTAATCCAACATGCAAGAAAGATGGAATTCCTAACTAAACCTCAAACATTCTTCTTCATTTTTCTAGAAATCATTTTTATTTAATCACCAAACAAACATTTTTTTATTTTCTATTTTTTCCTAAAAAAATTCACATTCCCTATTCGATTCTTTTTTTCAAAAATTGATTTTATTTCATTTTTATTCCAAATCAAATTTTTTTTTTGAATTCTTTTCCAAACAAATTCAATGACAATTTTTGTTGACATCTTTTTGTTCAAGAAACCTCTTTTTTTAACCCCTTTTTTTAATTCTTAGCATTTTTAGACTCTCATTTAAAATTCCTATACGACCTAAAAAAAAGAAAGATATATTTTTTTTTATTTTTGCATGTCTTATTCTTTGAAAATTCTATACAGAAAAGTCAATTATTCATCCTTTTTTTTCAATATTTATTTTGACTTCAAAAAGAAAGAAAAAAGTTTTTTAGTCATTCTCTCATTTTATTCTAATCCTTTCTCCAAGAGAGATTAATTAATTTCCCACTCAATCCCTTTTACTTTTCTTTTTTTTTTTATGCTTTTATCTTAGGAAAATTTTCCAAGAATAATAAAGAATAACAATTTTGTTTTTGTTTTTTTTAGTAAATAAATAAAAACTTAATTGAATTTCTTCTTATTATTTTTAGTGAAAGAGGCATTTTCTTTTTTAAACAAATTTGAACTTTTTTATTGTAAAAAGAAAAGTTTATCCACATTTTGTCATTTCATACTTTTATTTTAAAGAAATAGTGTGAAAGAAATTAAAACCTTTTTTATTTTTATATATAAAAACATCTTGTAACCAAATATATACGAAACTTCTTTTTCTTCTTCTTGCTTTGGAGAATGTACTTTTATTAGTTCCTATTTTAATGCACCTATTTTCAAAACAAAATTCCCCTTTAAAAAAATGAAGAATTATTCACATTTTTAAAAGAAAAGTTACATATTTGTTTTATTACTTTTATCACACACCTTTTTTTTTCAAAAATAAATGGATTTCTTTTTCAGACGAAATCTTTTCCAAAGAAAATATATTTTTTTCATTTTTATTTTTCAAAAATTCTCTCTTTTCTCTTTTTTTTTTAAGAAAAATGGAAAACTTAAATTATATACAATTCAACCCAAAATCAATAGTACCTTTATTATAGATATGAGAAAAGGGTCAAATATGTTCTCTCGTGTCCTAAGTTTGGATAATTTCTACTAAAATTGGGCATGGCTCTATCTAAGGCTAGCCTCTTAGGTTCCTTTACATGTTGGGTTGGGATTTATAAAGATCTAAAAGTTCTCAAATTATACCTCACTGTCATCCACACTGGACTAGTAAAATTTAATTTGAGTGGGAGTATTTCGCTTACCATTGCGGAGGTGATTACCTCACGAGAGCATAAGTACTTTACTCCCTCCTAAGGAGGATGAAACTCGGGTATAGAGCTCATGTTATGCAAATGCAAGTGCAAGTGTGTGTATGAGAGAACATTTATCAAACCATAACCCTTATTCTACCCCAACAATTTATTAAGAATAATATATACAAATAAAGAATGCTATAAAATAATCAACATAATTAAAACACAAATGAAACTAATTATTTTAAAATTAAAGAAATTAAATTTAAACATTAGTTAAGACCTTTAAATTAAAACTTAGGATAACACATGATTAATAAATGGCTTGACCCTTAAAAAGTTCCCAGTGGAGTCGTCAAGCTGTCGTAACGATTTCGCGCTCAACGTTTTTGAAAACATTTAAAAACAAAGGGAGTCGCCACCAATTTTTTTTGACTAGGTATGATTGGTCACCTAAAATATTTATCTTTTTAACAAAATCTCAAAGTTAATTAAGTTTTATTAAAAAGACAATTTTTGGTCTGCGAAAACAAAATCGGGTCTGGGAGTACGGTTACGCGTGGGGAAGGATTAGCACCCCCACAACGCCCGTTAAAAAACGATACCATAGTAATCATGTATTATCCTTTAGTTTTAATAAAATGGTCTTGAATTAATATTTAAAAATAATTCCAATTTTATTGCAATCAATTTTATTCTTTTTATTCAAAGTCATTTTTTTATTTGTAAAAAATCATTTTGTTTTATTTTAAAAAGTTAAATTTTATTTTTCAAAAGTGAATGTGAACCTTTTTGTATTGAAAAATTAAATCAAATATCCCAATACTCTGGTAACATTTGAAATAATTTTCCTCACCTAGAGATTTCTTAAGAATCACTACTAGTGAGTTCTATAGAATCTCCTCATCGGAAGATTCACACTCGCTTCAAAAATTATTATGAATGCAAATGATGCAAACAGATAATGAATTATGAAAATGAATTTTTTTTAATTATTATTTTTTTATTTTTTTTTATTTTAAATGAAAATTTTTATTATTGAAAAATTGCACTAAGTATCTCAATACTCTGGTAACACTTAGTGAACTTCTCTCACCTAGGGATCAGTCAAGAAATCACTACTTGTGAGTTTCATGACATCCCATCATCGGAAAAATATTTAATTAAATTTAATTATTTATTTTTCTTTTTTTATAAAAAATGAATTATTTATTTTCATTTTTAATAAAAATTTAAATTATTGAAAAATCATACTAAATATCTCAATACTTTTGTAACATTTAGTATACTCTTCTCACCTAGGGATGAATCAAGAAATCACTACTTGTGAGTTTCATGACATCCCATCATCGGACATATTCATTTATTTAAATTTAAATTTTATTATTAATTTCTTTTTCCTTTCTTAAAAAAATTTATTTATTTTTATTTTTAATAAAAAAATTAAATTATTGAAAAATTATACTAAATATCTCAATACCCTGGTAACATTTAGTATACTCTTCTCACCTAGGGATCAGTTAAGAAATCACTACTTGTGAGTTTCATAACATCCCATCATCAGACTTTATTTAATTATTTAATTTTTATTTACTGAAATTTGAATTTCATTATTTTTAAATACATTTTTCTAATAAATAATAATAATTAATGAAAATGCAAATAAAAGAAAATTTTTCAAAAAAACTTTTATTTTACAACATGCATTAATAATAATAATAATAATAATAATAATAATAATAATAATAATAATAATAATAATAATAGTAGTAGTAGTAGTAGTAGTTACAATAATGACAACCATAACAACAACAATAACAACAACAACAACAACAACAACAACAACAACAACAATAATAATAATAATAATAATAATAATAATAATAATAATAGTAAAACACAAATAACAATAATAATAATAATAGTAGTAGTAGTAGTAGTAATAATAATAATAACAACGACAATAATAAAACACAATAATAATAATAATAATAATAATAATAATAATAATAATAATAAATAATAATAATAATAATAACATAAAAACAAAAAATGTTAAAATTAAAGTAAATATACCAAAATGATTTTGGTTTCAAAACCCAAAAGAAAACCTTTCCAATTGGCCCAAGTTAGGCAGCCCAAATACCAAAGGGCTCACGCGGATTGGGCCTGGTCTGATGGGCTTGGACGGCAAGGCGGTTCAGCACGGATCGGGTCGGATCTTTGCTGGTCTGGGTCGGGTCAGGCGAGCGGACCCGAGTCGGATCCGAGTCCACACGCGAATCCTGCAGCTTTTCTTCTTTTTTCTTTGGCTATAAAACTCAATCCTTTTTCTTTTGTTTATTTTTTCCCTTTCTTCTTCAAAAAAAACCAGAGCCTTTGAAGGCTCTCGGCAGGGGCAATTCCCGGCCGCCACAACCCAGCCGTGCGCCGCGGCCTATCATCGTCGCCGGTGGCCAAAAATGAAAAAGCTACTCGTTTTCTCATTCCTTTTAACCTCCTAAGCCCAAATCTAGCATCCGTTTCACCTAAAAAGCTTCTTAACCCCGTAGATCTGAACTTACCGAAAAGATCTTTCCCCTTTTTTCTTGTTTTGTTTTTGTTTTTTTTTTGTGGTTGATGGTTCGGCTGGTTCTCGAGGTTGCTGGTTGTTTTTTGTTTTTGTTTTTTGTTTTTTGTTTGCAGCTTTCAAGATCTAGGTTTTAGATCTAGGGTTTCCAAATCTGAGATCCTAAGGGTCTCGGATTTGGTTTTCTGGTGTTAGTGGTTGGGGGTTTCGGTGGTGAGAATGGTGTCTCGGTGATGCGACTAAGGCAGAGGGTTGGTTCGGGTAGTGAAGACGATGTTAAGGGTTTCAGGTCTTGGGTGGTGAAGGTGGTGTTAGGGTAGTGTGGGTGGTGGTTTAGGTGTTGAGGTGGTGTGGATGGTGGTTTGAGGGTTCGTTACTGGTGAGGGGTGGTTGTCTAGGCTCTCGGTGAGGGTTGAATGGGAGAGGATTAGGGGGCTCGGTTGGGTGAGGATGATGCTGGTAAGCCAAAGATGGTGAAGCCCCTCGACTGATTTTGGTAAGGTTCTTTTAAATGGGGCTCTGTGAGGTAGGGCTGACAAGAGTGGGTGGCGAATTGACAGCCTCAGGAGAGGCCATGGCAGGGACACGGCACCAGTTCTTTCCTTCTTCTTTTTTTTTTAATTTTTAATTTTTAATTTTTAATTTTTAATTATTTTTTGTCATTTTTTTGTTTTTTAATTAATTAATTAATTAATTTGAAAATAAAATATAGAGAGAAAACCCGGACAAAATTAAGTGTCTACAATAATAAGCTATACGTTACCACTTCGGTTTTATTTTCATCCGAAAATTCTATGCATGACTTGTTTCTTTGTGTCAAAGAAAGCAGCTGTGCTTATACAGTCTTAGGCAAATTTCAAATGCAGAAAAAAAAAAGTTTAATACCAATTTTTCCAAAACCAAATTATCTTTATGGAACAACTGTTTTTTCACTAATTGGAAGCTATTAAATAGTAAATTTTATAAAACACTTCAACATCTAAGCTCCACACCCGTTGGCAACCATATTTTTATGATTATTTATTATAAATTTCTTAGGCTCGTCAAGTGTTAGGTATTATATTAATCAAATTACTGAATTCATCTAGCACAGCATAAACTTGAAACATTATAACAGGTAAAGATGCCATGGTAATGTGACATTGTCTATGGATATCGGTGCATAACTCGTCAATGTCATTCATTAAATTTGAAAAGAAACAACAGACAAAGCCTTCAAAAATGGAATTTGACATACCTTCACAGGTATGTTATGATATTTGGTATCCACATCATACACATGAAAACTGGAGCAGGAGGAAAAGAGAGGAGCATCAGTCTCATAACCCGCACACAGGCACACACACCAAACTACTGTATATCTTGTAAAAAAATCTATCACGAGGTTCATGCACGTCTTAATATATTAGTCTAAGTTTTGACGGGCTTGATTGTACGCGGAAACAACGTATAAATCTGATTATTTTAGAGACGGTAGAATGACAATATAAAAATAAAAAAAATAAAAAAAGAGAAAATTTACAGAAGTTAAAATTTTACAAAAATTGTATATAAATTAAGTAAAAATTAGAAAAAAAAATTATATTGAACTTATGGATATGAATTTCGATACAAAATATTTATATTTTACACAATATAAACATGAATTATTTGCGCACTAATTATTGTATTTATATATAATTTTACACAAATTATATATATATATATTTATATATAAAGGAAGTTGATGAAGAGCAAAAGGCTTTTGAAGGGAGAGTTTGGAAAAATCGGACAACCTTAATTTGCCAGAAAATTTCGTATATGAAGTTGTGTCTCAAGTCTATGGACCAAATATTTAATTATCTTGTAACCAAAAAAAAATTTAATTATCTTATCCATGGAAAAAATAAGGATAATATATTCCAATCAACAGAATTCAATATTTTGATTGTTAAGTCCCCTTTGTGTTTTCAGTGAAATTTCAGGGTTCATAACCAAAACAAAAAAAGGAAATTTCAGGGTTTTGGTCTACTGCCACTTGTTATAGAAGGAAGTAATATTTAAAGAAGAAAAGCTAAGACGATAATACTTAGAGAAGGCTGTATTGTATTTATAGTCCAATTGTTAACTAACTTCCTCATAAAATCTTTTGATTATTGTATGAATAATTATTTCGCATTATCAATATAGCATAGGTGAAACATTTTATTGATGGAATAAATACAATGATACGTATCTTTAAAGTATATATTTAAAAAAATAAAAAATTATGTATCATTGTAAGATAACTGGTATTGGAATAAATACAATAGCATCACCATGCAGGGTGATTACCAAATCAGTCCAATCCTCAGGATCTTTAGTGACAAGTAATGAACATTTGGGATTAGCCATTAGGCCCTGTGAAAAGAAGCAAGTTATGTAATAATTATTAGGTAAAATGGACTAAAATTGTTGACAGGCTCACGACTAGAACATAAGCAACTAATCCTAATCACAAGAACACTTGTATATTAGAGCTTTCCTAGCTTTCATCAAAATTGGGCAACATGAAAATATCAACTTAAAAAATCCTAATAACTAGCATTATTCGAATTTATGAGTCTCCATTTCAATGCAGAAGACTAATCTGAACATCTATCCAATATCCTTTTGATGCTTCAATTCCCCCTCTCCCAATTCCTCTGAGCCAGGGCAATGGAAAAACAGATTCCAATTCAAAGCAATCCTAATATGAGTAGTTCAGGCACATATAAGTCATTATTTTAATTCCATCCAAAGACTGTCATAATAATTTCCAAAGAACCCTAGATTGTGGAATATCTTGTTCCCATCATATGGATTCTGTATAGAAAATATCAGTTGTATCAGCATTTAACTTCTTGACAGCACGGTCTAAGATACCATAAATGCAAATAGGCAGGATCACAAAAGTGGAAAGTCTGCAAGATTCAGCTACAGCTTGTGCAAGCTTAGATTATAAGAGCCTTCATGTTAGCTAGTTAATTAAGTTTATATTCATTATAAAGATGTGCATGGATTACAAGATTCATCTGCTAATTTTCTGAATTCTCTGCAAGTTGATGAGGAATTCTTCAAAGCTATTCATTCCTAATCATATCCATGGAATGGGTAGAGAGACTGATAACAATCTTACACGAAGGTCACATGTAATTGTAAGGTACCTTTCACGTTTAAAACTCGAGAAGCGGTAACACCTTTCAAGTAGCTCTCATGTCTCTCAACAAGATAAATATACAAAGCACCATACACAAGTCAAAAAAGACAAACTCTAGGACAGTAATCAATAGCCATTCTAAAGCTTTCAGCTGGTTCATAATAAAACCCATCAAGACAATCTTTCTTTGAAAGACTAAAAAAGAATCGTAGGTATCTTTTTATCACACATTATACTCAATTAACCCGAATTACAAATGGTCTGACCACAAACCTGAGAAAAAGTTGAAAGCACTCCGCGCGTGCTTTGATCAAGCACCGTACGAATTTCCTCCACGGGAGGAAGCCTAGCTGCCTTCTCCTGAAAATAGGACAGCCCCATTTGACTACAACAAAAAAAGGGGGAAAACATATCCAGCAACAACATTTAAACATTACAAACACAAAATTCAACAAACCTGGTGGACTTGAATTAGCTGAAACAAATTGGTTTCCTTGTTAACATCCCCAGGAGACACAGCCTGGGAAAATAAACAAAAAAACCCATTAATTTTGTAAAAAAAAAAAATCATTTCCAATTAATTTATTCTTTTTTCAGATAAAAATCAACACAAAAATGAAAACCCAGTATTTCTTCTTTTTTTTCCCCTCTTATACAAACAAAGAGAAAGTTGAGTGTGTAAACTACCTAGAAAGAAGAAGGCTAAGCAGCAGAGGCCATGATAAAGAGAGTGTTGAAATATCTCAATAATGTGGATTAGTTAAGTATAATTAATATCATATAAATTAAATTAATAGTATATTTTGTAAGAAGTGTGACCTATATTATTGTTATATATTATATGTATAAATATATATTTACATATGTTAATCTACAATGGTATGGGTTATAACACATGATATTGATAATATAGGAGGTCCCTGCTCTTGGTACATATATATGGGCAACAGTATAGCCCATTGATACTGTTGCATATTGGAGAGGTGAACAAGGGCGCCTATTCCCCCTTCTCTCCCGTTCATCATCCTCCCTCACCATCATTTTCTTTCCTTCCTTTCACAGACCACCATGGCAGATCAGATTGGGCATAGCCAGGGGTGGGTGGACCTCCGGCGATGTCTTTCTCCAACTAGCAGGGGCAAAAACGATAGTGATATGGTGTGTTTTGACTCAACACACCCAAGGTCAGTTTTCCTTCTTTTGTCATTGTGGTAATGGTTTTGGTGAGTATTTAATTCCAACAATTAGTATCAGAGCATCTCAATCTTAAAGACATTAGTCATTTTCGAAGAATAATAAGATTTATGTATTTTTTTTTATTTTTTGGGTATTTTCGGATTTATTTGAAATCCAAAGAATTTATACACTTTTGAGCCAAAATAATATCAAATATTAGTTGAGAATGATGTTTTATTGAAAATACCATAAAAATGATGTAAAATGAGACTGTGTAGAGAGAGAAATCACCAGATCGAGTAAAAGGACCTGTTTTTTGCGTTTTTTGCATTTTTTGCCCGATTGGGCGAGGAAGATGACGCGCCCGATAGCAGCAAAATGGTGCTTGATGCGACAATTACAACAAAAAATTAAAATATATATAAATATATTTTTTTCAGCCATTTTTTATTGTATTTTTTGGCCCCATTTCCTTTTTGTTTTCTAGGCCCTTTTTTGGGCCTCCTTTTTGGCATTTTTCGGGGCCATTTAGCGGGTCCTTTTCTTTGGATTTTGGGCCGTGTTATTTTATTTTGGGACTAATATTTGGCTGGGCTATTTCCATTTTTTTGGGGCCATTTTGTTTTTTGTATTTTTAATTGGGCCACCAATTATGAAAATAAAAAGGGCTATTTATTTTATTTTAGTTAAATCATATTGTTTAATTAATTTATGCCTTAATATTTAATTAATTTTAGGCCAAAATAAATATTGTAATATTATGAGCATTGCTTATTTAATTATTTTAATTGGCTATTTAGTATAAAATTAATTTTGGGCAATTAAAATTAATTAATTATAGCGCCATTTTGCCTAATTAAGTTAGGAGCCATATTGACTAATTAATTTTATTTGGCTATTAAATTTGGATTAATTATTGGCTATTTTGCATAATTAATTAAAAGGCCATTTTAGATTATGATTTTAAGGGCCAATGTGATTAGTTAATTATAGGCCATATGGTTAATTAATTTTGGACAATTTTGGATATTTAATAGCCATAATTATTTGTTAAGCCCAAAATTAAAGGGGTATAAGTGAATTTTTGAAGAATTAATTTTGGGGCAATTTCTAGTAATTCAATTACCCATTTAATCCATAATTTACTTAATCTTGATAAATATACCCATGCCCATAAAATATTGATAATTGGCCTAATTAAATGAGTTTAAACAAACTGTTTGAGTATTTTATTTAAGCCATATTGGGTTATGGTCGTTAATAATTTATTTAAACAAATAAACTCTCTAAAATAACATTGTCTTATATTTGAAAATTCACATTTGTGGAATTAATTAATTAAATTAATTAATATTAGATTTAAAATTACTACATATGCTTCAGGAATTGCATATTTTGGGTGTAGTTAATTTTGGTAAATAAATTTTGTGAATATTATTAAAATTATAAATCATTAATCCGATTGACTAGTACTTGCCTGTCGCAAGAATGGTCATGAAGATTTTCTGACAATTTATTTTGATAATTTTTAAGGACACAATAATAAGGTAATGCATAGTTATAGTTGCATAATTTACTAAGATCTCTAGAAGTGACAAGTCTCTCCCTATCTGATTGCTTGTTACTTTGAAAGATGCTTGGGATTGAGAGGATTCTGGTTGGAATATGACACAATTTTCCTACCCTGTCAGTGGGCGATCATTTAGACTTATATTCAACCAGTTTTATCTTATCCTCTGTAATGTATATTGTGGAATAAATTTAATATTTATTGAGTTATTCCACTTGCCTCCATTAATTCTAATTATTTATGCAACTATCACATATCAAATCTCTAACAAGATCAAATTAAATAGATAATATAAATTGCTCTCTATAGTTAGGGGCACAATGAATTAAGAAGTATCCTCGAGAGCTGATCTACCTAATAGTTTGAGCTCTTTGAGGACAAGATATTTAGAATTTTGGGAACACTCAAATAAGAATTCTCTGATTATTTAGGGTATACCATGAATGAGCATATCAGAGAAAGTGTTCTGAATCAGTGATATTCATGAAGTATTTATGGATGCTATTTAGAAATAGTTTGCATACGATTGATAAAGGTTGCAATAGAGGATTAATTCATGAATGGCAGATTATGAATCACTTCCTTCTGAGGTGGAGAGTTGGAAATCTTCCAAGTCCGCAGATCTCATTCAGCTTACCTTAATGGACAGAAGGAAGTATGACATATTAATATCAAAATTGATATTGTCATCCAAGAGTGGGAGATCTTTCGCATTAACAGATCTCATTCAGCCATAATGATGACATATGCTAATATTACTGCCAAAATGATAGCATATGCCAATATTACTACCAGAAGAAATATTGTTAAGAGATCTCAATAAAATGTCAATTTCGAAAAAAGATATTTGCCAAATTCAATTCTCGTTATGGTTTTACCAACACCTCTAAATATCAATGTGTGTCACTTCTGTCATAAACTTGAGCACAAGAGGGCAGATTATAAGAGTCCTTCTAGATTGGATATGTGTGAAAAGGCATTCTGTTAGCCTTTATTTTGACTCCATTCTAAGAAGCATGCCCTCTCACTATTGGTGGTTAGATATCGATGCTATTATTTATAAAGCCATAAGCAACCGAAGACTAAATAAGGGAAAATTGTTGTGAATTAAGGCTATGAGTTAAAATCCATGCCGAAAACATTAGAATAGCCAGATTATTGTTACATTCCGTTGATAATTTTGAAATTACTGTCAGTTTATACTTTTCATTTTGAAGCATGCCCTCTCACTATTGGTGGTTAGATATCGATGCTATTATTTATAAAGCCATAAGCAACCGAAGACTAAATAAAGGAAAATTATTGTGAATTAAGGCTATGAGTTAAAATCCATGCTGAAAACATAAGAATAGCCAGATTATTGTTACATTCCGTTGACAATTTTGAAATTACTGTCAGTTTATACTTTTCATTTTGATAACAAAAAGGTATTTCTGCTTAGTAACAACATACGTATTAATTCTAGCATTCTATGTGATAGATTATATACAGTAGACTTGTACCCCAATTGTAACGACCGAAATTAAAAAATTTCGAACTAAATTTTTCCTTTCCACTTCTATCTTTTTCTTTCAATTAATCGATAAAACTAGTTTTGCATTCGGTATCGGTGTAAGTATAATTCATCTTTTCATTTCACCTAATTCAATATACAATTAATTCAATTAATAATAAAAAATTAAATACAGATTATAATATAATAACTACGATTTCGTTCACAATAAACTTCACATAAGTTACATCCCACTAATTTTCGATACGTATTTATGCTCAATTTTATAAATACAACTGCTGTGCAAATATGTGTCTAAATATAAATAAACATTTAATAAATACCTGATCACTTGGTACTTCTAACCTCTAGCGATTTCTTCGACTAACTAAAGGCAGTGGACTTTGTGTATACCGATAAGCTATCTAGGATGGTGAAAAGGGGTTGAGCTTTGGGGAAAGCCCAATAAGAAACATATATAAAAGTGCACATTATAAAAAATAATTTTAAAATATGAATATTAAAACCTTTAAAATCATTTTATGCAGTAATACTTTATGTAAACAGTTTATATAAATCAATTCAGTATACAGTGCAGTAGAGCGATTCAGTTAAAATCCCTAAAATAGGATAAATGCACTTACATCAAGAAAACATATACCGTAAAACTTGTATCACTTCTTTTGTCACTTTTCAATCAATTCATGTATTAATCTTGTAAATCAAATCTTTCACTATTCTCGTAAATTAAATCATTCAGTAAATCAATAATCTGTCAAATATCACTTATCGATAGAAAATAATCTCCCAAAGATTCATGCACGCACTATATCCCATAAGGGACCTGTATAGGAAGGTCAGGGATCCGGAGCTCCTTAGCCAATCCTATGAAACACCATAACGAATGACCATCGTCGATCACTCACAGTTCGCACTGATCAGGTGCTCACTGGTCAAGTGCTCATTGTGTAAACCTGTGGGTTTGACCATAACTCCCACAGTCATATCATGTAAAGGGAAAGGTTTGGGACGTCTCCCAGCCTAATCATCACTGTCTCGTATGCACGATCATCAGGGAAATATCAATTTCATAAAATCACTTCATATACTCGTAAGTCATTTCATAAAAATCACTTCATGTAAATCCTTTCATGAAATTCAATTCATGTAAATCATTTTGTATAGTTCAATTCATGTAAAGCACTTCACGAACCTCAATTCATGTAAAACACTTCATACAATTCAAATCATGTAAATCATTTCATGTCATTTAATTCATGTAAACCGTTTCTTGTAATTCAATTCGTGTAAATCATGTCATGCGATTTCAATTCATGTAAGTCATTTCTTGTAAATTAATTCATGTAAATCACTTGTGTAATGCAATTCATGTAATTCATTTCATATAATGAAATTCATATAAATCATTTCAGATAATGCAATTCATGTAAGTCATTGCATGCAATTTAATTTGTGTAATTCATATCATGTACTCATTTCATGTAAATCATCTAATATAATTCAAAGCATATAAATCATTTTATTTAAATCAATTCATGTAAAACATTTCATATAATGAAATATTTAAACTTGTAGGAATTAAAGATAATTCCTATTTCTTGTATTCGAGGGAAATTGGATAAGAAATTATTAAAACGAGATTTTCGAGAATTTTCAATTGCAAGTAAAACATATCCTATGCAACTCTTATAAATGTTTCTTACCTCTATTCTGCGCGATACAAAAATCCGATAGCTCTATTTGCGTCTCTTTATTTCTCGTATCTCATACTGCACAATAAACCTAAATTATATTCAAAATCCCATATTACAAATTCTAATTCTAATAAATATTCCATCATTTGTTATTTTCTATATATCATTCTAAATAATTAGTTTATTTTATTTGCTTGTAAATACAAAATAAAATTTTAATTTAAATTCCATTCCTTTTGCTAATCCTCATATTACCAATAATTCCACCTTCTAACTCTAATAATTTATCCCATAATTATTCTTTACTTATCCTTTTATTTAATTTACTTCTTTTTCCTTTTTTTTTTCAAAGTTACATTAACACCACCACTCTTTAATTTTGGTCAAACATCCAATTTACCCAACACTATTCCTATGCTAATTCTTAACTTAATAATTAGTCTTTAATTTATCTTCATATTAATTCTATTTAAACTATCCTAACATCTTATTTTTCTTTCATTGCTGCAAGCCCACATGGATTCTTTTCTGTTTTCTTTTCATTTTCTGTTTTTCCCTCCTCCGGCTGGCAGCTTAATGATTTCCTCTTCTTCATTGTTTTTCACTTAATTTTTCTCCACCTAAATTGTGGACACCTTCTATTTCACCAAGGCTTTTCATTAAACAATCTAAAGTCATCAAATAGCATCACTTATTTCAGCTCATACTCAACCGATTACCACCTCTGTTTCACGCCATTTCAAGCTTTACAAAATTCATCACTGCGGCCATAATTTACAGCAAGTTCCTTTCACCCCATACTACTAATTCCTATCAAAATACATTAAAATCACTAATTTTCTTCATTTCCCATGCACAACCGAAACCCACAAATTTCTTTACACTTCATCTTTCTTTAATCTACAACACCAATCAGGTTTTCCATGTATAAATAAATAAATAAAACATGGCTGGAAACAAATAAAACATCACCAGTCCTCACCTTTCCTTTACTGCCGAACAGTCCAGCCCTCATACCAGTCCCGATTCTCTTCAATTCTGCACTCCTACTGCCAGCTTTAGGGTGTTCTTGAAGTGAGGGATAGGTTGTGTAGAGAAAACTTAATAGTTTGGTGATGAAACAAAATGAATTTGATGGGAAACATAAAGGAAACGTGAAGGAAACATGAGGAAACACAGAGTAACGACGCAACAGGGAAATAAAAGAGAAGGTCCTGGGTTTTTGCCGACCTTCCAAAATGAAAGAACTTTGTTTTGTTTTTTTTTATTAACATATAATCCAATCACGTTGTGCCACATGGCTGGTTAATTAAAAGTCCCATTTTTGCTGAGTTTAGGTCTTTTTCATTAATGTTATACCAAATCAAAAATTGCCACATAACCCACTGATCTTTTTCCTATCTTTTCTCTTCTTTTCTTTCTTTTTTTTTTAATTTATAATGCAGCAAGCTTCCACGAGAAGCTTGCTGTGATAGTTTTTTTTATATTTTTATTATATATATTTTGTTAATTTCAATATTTAATTATTTTATTTTTTATGAAGTGTTTAAAACATAATTTAAGAGTTATTTCTACTCACATAATATATTTATAATACACTTATTTTGTACTTAAAATTACACTAATTTCATCGTCTAATATCATCATTTTAGGATCTCGCTTCGATTTGGACAGAAAAAGTCATGGTGGGGCCCTCACCGAGTACTTCTCTGAACCTTATCGAACAGACCCTTTATTAAGTATTTTTTTAACAATTAATTTTTCTCTTTTAAATTTATACATTGTAGTTTATATCGAATATGAGAAAATTGGGGTTATCACACTAATATTGAGCAATTTTCTTCAATGGTGAATGATGTGACTGTTGATTTTGATTATGATAGAATAAATAAGAAATTTATCAAGTTATGGCATGCGTTAAGGACATTTCGAGGCACATGTAAATATTGCATTTAGGGAAATCTTACTGTTAATATTAAAGATATGATTAGTAGATATTGTGATGATTAGGAATTAATGCATACCGACAACTATAGATCATTTTCGTATACTGTATTCAGTGGATATAAGCTTTTCATCACTTTCACTAAAGACCATTTTGATGTAGGTTATATGGAGTGAAAGATCTGATCTTATAGAGGCCTTAAGCATTTTGATTAATTCCACTGCATTGCTTACGTCAAGTAAGCTGCTTGAGGCAATGATCAGACACTAGTGATGAATGTTGTGGTCGGTAAAATAAAACTATGCCAAATCATGTACCAGTTTTTGGGATAAGTGCACTGCAGGATTATGTATTGACGCCTAGTATACGGTGCTTGGAATACCAAAAGGAATGAAATTGCAATAATAATCATTTGTACATTTTGATATGGTACGATTTATGTTGATCACTCCAAATCTTCAAAATTCGGGTAGAGTGAAGTTATTAAAACTGCAACTCACATTCAAAGTTGATTTTCAAGCAAAATCAGTTCCTAAATGCATCTTAAGTTGTAGTTAGACAAGAAGTTGAATTTATGCCGCTTTTGTGTTTAGGGTTAAAAAAGCAAAAGACTGTAACTCATAGTCAAGAAAACTTGACAAGAAAACTATTAGAGGCAATTCTATTGGTTGTTGTATCGGCTAGAGAGATTCTAGATTTTGATTTTCTATCGTGTAATACTGGAATTATTGAGTCTGACAATGCAATCTATTTAGAGGATGACTTAAAAAGTGGGAGTTATAAACTCCACAAAGTCATTAACGAAGTACATGTTGTTGTGCCAGTCTTGTATATGTGTTATTTTTACGGTAAAAAAGGCTACAACCAAAAGAATCAATGGTTGATCTCAATATCGTTTTTTTTGAACTTGCACCTAAACTTACAGAGGAACATGAATATGAGATTCACATGTCTTCTGATTCTGATATTTGTTAAGAGGCTATACTAATCCGAACTCTTGGTGTTGGATATTTGCCACGCAGGATGTGTAAGCATCTATGTCGCATAAAGATGAATGGGATCTATTTTAGCTGTCACATCATTGTAGACTAAAAGAGACTTCAGTGACCACGTAGAAGATTTAAAGTCATATTCGGGCAAAGGCTTTAAATAAAATGAAGGAATTGATTTTATGAAAACATTCTTTCCTATTTCTACCTAAGATCCTTTTAGAATCATGATGGCAATTTGTAGCTCATTTTGATTAAGAGCTACATCTTGGACCTTAGAATGTCTAAATGAAGCAACCTAAAATTTTGTAGTTCCTAAGATGGAACGTCTAGATTGCGAACTCAAGAGTTCATTTGCGAACATTAAAAGGCATCTATATTACAATATGTAAAGTTTGATGAGATTGTCACTTTAAGGAAACACATTTGATAGTCGGATCCATTGCAAAGTCAATGGGAGTAATTGTGTGTTTATTGTGCTCTAAATTAATGATATCAAATAGCAGCCAATAATACTGACCTGTTGTATGAGATAAATTTCATATCGTCATATCACTTTAGGATGAAGAATCTATGTGAGGCTTTATTTTATTTTAGGGATTGATATTTTTCGTGACATATCTAGGGCATACTCTACTGGTCTCGAGAAACCTACATTAAGTGTGTTGAGTAGGTTTACTGTATTTTATTCTCCTATTTAAGAGGCCTTTCCATGAAAGTGACATATTGTGAAATTTCAAAGTCCTCAAGGAAAATGAAAAAGCTCATGTCAAGTGTTATGTATGCCTTATTGTGGGTAATTACTGTATGCTTAAGTCCATACACATTCTGATGTTATATATATTATAGGTATATTTCGAAGATACTTGAACAATCCTACAATAAAAAGCTGGAAGCTGCATCCAAAGAGAGTATTTGGATATAAAAAAATCTGACATTCTTTTTTTTTTGAAAATTAAACTTTATTGAATTGAAAAGAAGTTACATCCAAGCTATGAAATCAAAGGTACGATCAACACTTGATTTCGCCAGAAAATCAGCAAGACAATTAGCTTCCCTGAATGTGTGAACAAAAGAAATATCACTTAAACAATAAGAAAAGTTAAGAACTATATTGAACAAGTTGCTGAATCTCCATGGTCTGGTTCCTTCCTTATTCAGCCAAGAAACAACTGATTTTGAGTCACTTTCAATAATGAGTGAAGGAATTGGTGATATCCCAGCTTGAACAATAATATTGAGAGCTTCGATGATTGCTGAAAGTTCAGCTAAGATAGCATCAGCAGAGCCAATGCTTTTGGAGAAAAGTAGACGAATGTGGCCATGGCTGTCACGAACAACACCGCCAATACCTGCAGGACCTAGGTTGCCTAGCACCGAGCCATCAACATTGATTTTCCAAGATCCTGGAGGTGGAGCAGACCAAACAGCTTTGCTTCTGGCAGACTTTGACTTAAACTTGTTGTTGGCTGGGATGGAAGACTCTTGAATGTTGATCATAGGGTTTAGTAGATCTAAGTGAGGAAACTTAGCTTTCATCCACCATCTTGTTCGAAGAAGAATCAGCTCATAAACTTGCTCAGATGATATTTCCTTGTTATTGAAAACGCAGTCGTTCCTAGAAAGCCAAATGGACCATAACACTGCATAGAAAAGGGTGGTCCAAACAGTCAATAGGTTCCTGTCAATGTTGAAATCAAACTAGAAAAGAAACAGAGAATCAAGGTCCTTCGAAGTAGCCCAACTTAAGCTCCATTTGTTGAGGAAGTTACACCAAATTCTCTACGCAAACATGCAATGCAAAAAAAGGTGATCAATTGATTCAGAGGCATCGCAGAAGCAGCACCGATTGTCAAGAAAAAGTAGGCATCTTCTTTTTTGCAAAATGTCAATAACAGGGACAATACCTTTTAATATATTCCAACAAAATAATTCCACTTTTGGTGGAGCAATTCCTAACAAATCTGACATTCTGAGTTTGGTCAGATATTCTGATGTTGATTTTGCATGCTATCCAGATGTTGATTTTGCATGCTATCCAGATGTTAGAAATTATTTTTGGTTATATACTTATGTTATGTAAAGGAGCTGTATTTTGGAAGGTGTGAAACAAACACTTACAATTGTTGACACCTAATTTTGTCCTACATTGTCATTATTATTATTATTAGCATTATTATTTTTTTTCTTCTTCTTTTATTTTTATTATTATTATTATTATTATTATTATTATTATTATTATTATTATTATTATTTGTTTTTGTCTTGTTGTCCAATCTGCCATTAGCCCCTGCCAGTTCCATCTCCGCCGGTCACCAAATCTGTCGTCCCATCCCATCTACACCAAACCCTATACAGACTTCCCTCTAAAGACACATTTTTGGCCACTGCCAAAGGGAGAAGGGGTCGGCCATTTTTGCTCCTCTCTTCTTGCTCGACAATATAGAACCAAGCATCATCCTCAACACTACCCGGGACCTCACCATTCGGCCTCCCCATCACCCAAAATCCCGAACAGAAAACACCAAACCCGAAATCACCTAAACCCCGATACCCTCGCCATCGAACCTCACCCGAACACCAATAACCACGACCACTCACCACCACTGAAACCAACCGAAATCCTAGGAACCAAAACCACAAAAACAAAAAAAGGGAAACAGAACACCAGATTTGGAAACCGAGGGTTCCAAATCCTAGATTTGATATCTGAATCCCTACCCCTACAAAAAAGATAACAAGCCACAACCAAACATCACCAACCAAATCTGAAAAAAGAAAAAGAGAGAGAGAGAGAGAGAGAGAGAGAGAGAGAGAGAGAGAGAGAGAGAGAGAAAATATCGACAAAAAAGGGAGAGAGAACAGAGACTAAAAAAAAACACTGAAAATCACCACTCACCATCATCTGACCACCACACACCACCATCATCACCGTCATCACCATCACCAAGTCATCACCAAAACCTAACCAACCTTCAACCATTCGACCACCACCACCGAAGCCTCCAGACACCATCATTAAAGCCACAAAAAAACCCCAAACCCGAGACCCTTAGGATCCTAGATCTAGAAACCCTGAATCCTGAAAACCCCGAACGCTAGATCTAAGACCTAAATCCCTATCACCTGCAAAAAGAAAGAAAACGAACCAAACGACAATAAACCACAAAATCAAAAACAGCCGAACCATCAACCAAGAAAAAAAAAGGAGAAGGGGAAATGGTTTCGGAGAAGGTCAGATTTACAGGGTTGGAAGTGTTTTTTGGGGGAAACGGAGGTCAGATCGGAGTAGAGGGGGAGGAGTAAAGTACTTTTGGGACTTCGGGGAGACCTCCGGCTACCAGCGTACGGCGGCGCACGGCAGCCGACGAGATGGAAGTCATTCGACGAGGCTGAGGGGCTGAGAGGAATTTTTTTGGGGTTTTGGGAATTTTTTTTGGGAAACCAGATGGAAATGAAGAGAAACAAAAAAATGGCGCTTTTATAGATGAGTGAAACGGTGCGTTTTGAGCCCAGAGGATCCGCGTGCCACCCCGACCCGAGCTGAGATGCGCGCGACCTGCTTCTGCCACCCGCGTGTTGACCCGGCTCCACTTCCACTCGTGACCCGTGTCCACGCCCGACCCGCTTGGTCTGACCCGCTCGCGACCCGCTTCCTTGGCATACTTGGGCCTCTGCTATTTGGGCTCATTTTTTGGGCCTTTTGGAAGTTTTTTTTGGGTTCTAAGCCCAAATTACTTTTGGTATATTTCCTTAATCATTTATTTATTTATCTATTTATTTATTTATTTTATTAAATGATTTATTTATTTTCTAAAACTCCCTAGGATTTAATTAATTTTATTGCATGGAATTATTAAAATAAATAAATAAAATAAAATAAACAAAATAAACATATAGCTTTAAAAGAAAAAAATTAATAATAAATTTAATTAAACAATAAAAAGTCCGATGATGGGATGTTACGGAAGTCACAAGTAGTGATTCTTAACTGATCCTTAGGTGAGAGAAGTTTCACTAAATGTTGCCAAAAGTATTGGAATATTTAGTGTTATTTTTCAATACATAAGCTTTTATCTTAAAAAATATATGATAATAAAAATAAAAAAAATAAAATCAACAAAAATAACAAAACAAATAATATAAAATAACAAAATGATGATAAACAATGAACATGTTAAATAAGAAAGTAAAAATCTATGCGCATCATATATTGTATGTTTGCATCATATGCATAAATGTTAATATTAAAACAAATGGAGTTCGTCCGATGATAGGATGTTACAGAAGTCACAAGTAATGATTCCTAACTGATCTCTAGGTGAGAAGAGTCTACTAAATGTTGTCAAAAGTATTGGAATATTTAGTGTGATTTTTCAATACACAAATTTTCATTTTTTTCAAAAATAAAAAAAAACAAATACTATAAAAAATAAAGAAATAATAAATACATTAAATAGACATGCATGTGCATCATTTATTATCTATTTGCATCACATGCACTCACGCGAATTTAATAACGTGAGTCCCACCGAGGATAAGATTCTATAGAAGTCACAAGTAGTGATTCTTTAGAAATTTCTAGGTGAGGAGAATTATTTCAAATGTTGCCAAAAGTATTGGAATATTTGATTTAATTTTTCAATAAAAGGGATTCATGTTTATTTTCAAAATAAAACTTATTTTAATATATATGATAATCTTCGATCAATTATGCAAATAATGTGAGTCCCACAGAGGATGAGATTCTATAGAAGTCACAAGTAGTGATTCTTAAGAAATTTCTAGGTGAGGAAAATTACTTCAAATATTACCAAAAGTATTGGAGTATTTGATTTAATTTTTCAATACAAAAAAGTTCACATTCAATTTCAAAGAAAATAAAATTTAACCTTTTAAAATAAAACAAAATGATTTTTACAAATAAAAAATGACTTTCAATAAAAAAAATAAAATTGATTGTAATAAAGTAGGAATTATTTTTAAATATTAAATTAAGACCATTTTATTAAAACAAAAAGGATAACACTTAATTAAGATGGTACCGTTTTTTAAACGGGCGTCGTGGGAGTGCTAATCCTTCCCCATGCGTAACCGTACTCCCGAACCCGACTTTGTTTTCGCAGACCAAAAAATATCTTTTTAATAAAACTTATTTAATTTTGAGATTTTGTTAAAAAGATAAACATTTTTAGGTGACCAATCACACCTAGTCAAAAAGGATTGGTGGCGACTCCCTTTGTTATTAAATGTTTTCAAAATCGTCGAGCACGAAGCCGTTACGACAACAATATCCTTGATTATGGAGGCTGCGTACATAGCATGCTGCAAAGCTACACGACGGGCCATTTAGGCTACAAAATTTCATCTCAGGGCTAGTTTCTGTGTGGTTACCATTTTGAATTGTGGTAATGCTGTAGCACTTACATTTTCTCTCAAAATGTTAAGAGTTCCTGACACTCCAAATATTTAAATATCATCATTTGGTTTGTTAGAGAGAAAATAATAGAATCCATTGTTTAATAGGATCGTAAAACACACAGTTAAAGAGCTCATTTTGGTTAACTGAGAATTTGGCTGCTAAAGTATTTTGACGACAACACTTGTTTAAGGCATATGGAGCCATTTGTTGTATTAAATTAGTGAGAGCTCTATAATGAAATCAGTTGCAACTATGTGGATGAATTCCTACTTGCCATATATGCGTATTTTGTTTGTGCACATTCTGGTGAATATGGCATTCTTTTATATGAGACATTATGTATTGGTCTCATGTGCTTCTGTTGAAGCAATGCATCATTCAGTTTAGATGCATGGACCTAATGGAAATGGATATTTGATTTTGTTTTCATATCATTTCCATTTCACACTTTTATACTTCTATTTTGTTGAAGTCTTTATAAGTTTACGCATTTGTACCCTGTCGGTATGATGCATTCTGAAGCTTGTAAAGCCTTATTATTGTTAAAGTATTTGTAAGTATACACATTTGTACCCTTTCGGTACAAGTATCCAAAAAGTCTTATGACTACATAATGGTATTATATGATATTTTTGTTAATTAACTTAACCGTCCAAGTGGGAGTGTTGAAATATCTCAATAATGTGAACTAGGCAAGTATAATCAATATCATATAAATTAAATTGGTAGTATGTTTTGTAAGAAGTGTGACCTATATTATTGTTATATGTTATATGTATAAATATATATTTACATGTGTTAATCCACAATGGGATGGGTTATAACACATGATATTGATAATATAGGGAATCCCTGCCCTTGGCACATATATATGGGCAACAATATAGCCCATTAATACTGTTGCATATTTGAGAGGTGAACAAGGGCACCTATTCCCCCTTCTCTCTTGTTCATCATCCTCCCTCACCATAATTTTCTTTTCTTCCTTGCATAGACCACAATGACAGATTAGATTGGGCATAGCCATGCGTGGGTGGACCTTCGGCGGTGTCTTTCTCCAACTGGCAGTGACGAAGACGGTGGTGGTATGGTGGGTTTTGACTCAATGCACTCAAGGTCAATTTTCCTCCTTTTGTCATTATGTTAGTGGCTTTGGTGAGTGGATTTAATTCCAACAGAGAGGTCTAGGAAGACGACTGAGAGAGAAATGAGGGTGGCAAAATTGAAACATGGCAGAAAATGGAAGGAATTTATAGACATTTATGCGTGGAATTAGGGAGAGTGCTGAAGATGCAGCTAGAGTCCTCATCTTGTCTACTCACCTGCTAACTACTACGAGGTCTTACCATAAAATACTACTCTAATTTTAATTTTTTTATGATTTTTTTCTTTTTCAAGCTCAATTGTTCAAAGGCTTTTTGACTAGCTTCTAGGAATTCAAAATGTAAAAAGCTTGGGAAATGGACATAGCCAACCAGCCAGACAGGAGATTGAAGAGTAACGTCCGAGGCAGGCAGGTAAAACATGGCCCAGTGACGGGGGGTGATTGCTCCAATTTTCAAAGGACAACAAAAATGCATTTGGAAATTGGAAATCCATGTTTGGGATGGGGGAAAATTACACTTAAGTTGGGTCAAAAGACTCGGGTCGGGTGCAACTGCAAACTATAACGCAATGCAAATAATCGGGTTGGGATTCTTTTGATGCTTCCTTCTTCACTTTGACATCATTGCATGAAAAAAAAAGGGTTTTGGTGTCACCTTATCTTCTTTTCATCAAGATTTGATGATTATAGAAACAATGCAATAATATAACACAAAATATAATATAGTAAAAGATTAAAAAAAAAACCAATGAGTTTTTGACTTAGTAGCAAAGAAGAGGTCCTGAGATCCTTAATGAGCAAAGAGGTTTTAGATTCAAGTTTCACCAAACATGTGAGTTAAATATTAAAATACCGTTTCTGATAAAAAAAAGATAAAAAAAATGATAGTTAAGATAAAAATGACAGTTCAGATTTTGAAAAAACTTGCATATAAATGAAAAAATATCTAAAAAATATAATAAAAATGACAATTAAGATTTTGAAAAAATTTACATATAAATGAAAAAATATCTAAAAAATATTTTAATCTATGACATATTAACATAAATTATGATAAGATAATTTTTGTTTTTTACACGATTTAACACAACACATATAAATTGCAAAATTTGATTTAGATATACTCGGTCCAATCTTAAACAACATTTTTTAATTTCAAGTAAAATATTATTTATTCACTTCAATTTAAAATCAGCTAAAATGTTAATATATATTTTTATCAAATTATATAATTAGTTTGTGTACTCATGATAGATTTAGTTTTACAAATAAATAAATAAATATATGCACATGCACTTGATATATATTTATATATATATATATATATGAGTAGTTATATGGTAGTGAATGTTGGGCGACTAAGCGGCTACATACACAAAAAATGAGTGTAACGGAAATGAGAATGTTACGGTGGATATGTGGATATACAAGAAAGGATAGAATGAGAAATGATGATATTCGTAAGATGATTGGAGTGGTACCTATCGAAGACAAAATGTGTGAAAATCGTTTACGTTGGTTTGGACATGTAAGACGTAGACCTGTAGATGCTCCAGTTAGGAGAATAGAGGCTATGAATGTTGAGAGAAGGGTTAAGACTAGAGGAAGACCTAAAAAGACTTGGAAGGAAGTAGTTTGGAAAGACATGAAGGTTTTAGAATTAGATGAGCAAATGGCCTTGAATAGGAATTTATGGAGGCAAAGAATACATATGGACGATCTAACGTGATTTTAGATATTGGTTCATATAGCCTACCCCAATCTATTGGGATAAAGGCTCTGATGATGATGATGATGATGATGATATATATATATGAGTAGGGATCCACTTATACATGTGTAGAATAAATTTGTTTTACACAATTTTATATCTTCATATAGGATTAATATTTTTGCAAACCAACCTTTGGATTTAACAACCTACTCATATTTATTATGTATGTAAATTTTTGAATCAATTTGTTATTTATATCATTTTAATCGAGAATAGTATTTTTTTCAATATATATCAACGGTTGAAATTTTATTTTATGAAATAAATAGTTAGACGTATTCGATTAATTTGAAATTTAACATGCATGATCTATGTGAATAAAACATAAAATTCAACAATCGAATTAAAAAATTATAAATCATATAAAAAGATATGAAAGTGTGTAAAACTAAATTTGTTTTACACATGTATAAGTAGATCCTTCTTTTATATATATATATATATATATATATATATATATATATATATATATACACACACACACACACACACACACACACACACACACATCTGATAAAAAATACAAATGAATTCAAATTTTAGATTCACATAATTTTCATACTTTAGAGACGAAAATATAATTATTTGAAGTAATATTCAAGACCAAATTTATATTATTTAGTATGAATCAAATTTTTATTAACCATGAACGGAAATTGAAAATTTTAATGCAAGGTTTTAAGAGTAAATGGCAAGAAAAGAAATTGGGATTTGACAGGAATAGATCAATGAGATATATCCCTCATCGCTGTATATGGACAAAACATTATACATTTGGCTCATTCACAATTAAATAAAGAATCAAATAACCACATAAATGACTTCAAATATGGACTCAAATGATCATATTTTCACTTCAAAGGTATAAAAATTCCGTATATTCTTAGCCTATATATTGTGGACTTTCTATTTATTGTTCAAAGATGGCACTAAACCTAGGGTAGACACAAGGTGTTGAAATATTTTGTGCTAGATCCCAAATAAGATTGCACTCATGCAGAGAGTGGCTTGACGTCTCTACTCCGCATGTAAGTCAAGAACTGCCCAGGCAGCTCTTCCAGCAGAGCCTGAACAATGGAAATCTGCCCGCCTGTAAAAACACCATCACTTGATTACTAAAACCACATCAGAATGAAGAAAGTGTCTAAAATCAAAAGTAGAACGTGGCTTTAAGCTCAGTATCACTATTTTCAATTTTCTTAGGCTTGGAAAACATATTTTTAGCCTAAACGTTAGGATTTATAACCAGAGTAAGTGCTCGCCCCTTGCTTCGACAGCCAAGCCTATTACTAGTTTAAAATCTCCAAATACTCATTTTATTCTTTGCCTGAGGTAGAAATCTAATACAACTCATCCACCATTGCCAGCAAACTTTTTTTGGATACATAGAAGCAAGAAAACCCGCTTGGAAGCACAAGCCCTAGGCATACCATGCAGACTACTTTTTCACCGTAAGTACAAACTCTATTGCACTTCGGAGAACAAATTACTAGTATCAAATTGGAGCAGCCTCCGATCAAGGTCAAACTCACCCAGACTACACCTTGCAGGCTTGCACATAAGGAAGGAAAATTATTGTAATGACAGTTGACAAACTAGGCTGTCCCATTTTTCTATTTGGTTCCAAGAGATGAGACAGCTTGCTTTAGGTTTCCAGGTCATTTTAATAATCAACTTGAGGCCATTTAACCATCAGACTCCTGATCATGTCATCTAGAGAAAACAGAAGGTAAAGATACATCTGTTTCTTTTGTGTTCTTTTGATCATTAAGTTTGGCAGGAGGGGATTTAAGCTTGACTCCCCCATCTTGCATAAACTTAGGGCAAACATGCATCCAAGGGTTTGATAAAAAGAAAAAGCCTGCTGAGACAGAATGTGACTTACTATGCACTTCTCGCATGGGAACAAACTGCACAATGTCTCGCGTAGCCACCCGACCTGTTGAACTCTCCAACCGATGTCCACCATCAGCATCCAAAATCTATAAAATAATAAGACCCAGAACTATTCTCTTATCATCTTTTTAGTAGAAATATTACAAGCAACTACAGCTTTGGTGACTCTAGTAATGCAAAAACTGACAATTCAAGTATGCTGAGGGTTCTAGAAAACAAGGGCATACCTCCATTTGTTCAAAATCTGCATTCCCCACTCCAACTATAAGAATAGATAGAGGAAGATCGGATGCCCTAACCAAAGCATCCACTGTCTCTTGCATATCTGTCAGCACTCCATCCTGCACAAGGCCACATATCTTTGTAGGTTAGAGAAAAAATACAATTCTAACGAGTATATATAGAATAGTCCCTTTTTACCGTTACAATAAGCAGCACAAAATACTTGGTAATTTCATTGGAGGCGGCCTGGGCAGCCATTTGTGCAGCTGTGTTGATCACTTGGCCAAACAAAGTGGGTCCAGCCAGAGAGACATTGTGCAGAGCACTAGCATAAGCAGCCATGATGCCTTGAACTCCTTCAACCTGTTAAAGGAAGTAAATTAAATGGTCCTAGAAAAGACAAAAGTGGAGGGTTCAACATATGTTAATTGAGTTCAGCAAGTGCAATCAAACAAGTAAGCTGCAACTTTTAGTCTATATCCAATCTAATGTGGGTCCCATAAGCATCTTGATTAAAATAATCACATTGTGGATCTGATAACAGCAGTGACCATAAGGTAAATCTTTCTTTCTCTCTTCTTTTTTTTTCTTTTTTGACTGCAACCGATTGGTAAGTTATGAGAAACCATATATAAGTAAATTCACTGCAGAAATAATTGTGAACCCAGGAGATGATGATTTTGAATCTAGTTAAAGTGAAAGATGAAAAAAATTATTCTAGAGTGAAGGTTTCATATTTTCAAATTAACTCTACAACTCAACTAACCTTAATCACATAAAAATAATGATGACCTTGCTAATAATGATAAATATTTTAAATGGAAAGAGTGGAAACAATTAGATAAACAAAAAAAGATAAGAAAAAAAATCAGCTTGCAATTCAACGACGAGAATGAAAACAGTTGAACCTTTTATCATGTAAAAACAAGAGAGAAATTGAAGCAGGATTAATCATCATTTGGCAGTTTTGTCTAAACAGCGGCATATGTTTAACACCTAACTCGCAGCTTTCCAGGTGAAGGATCATGGTGAAAAAAAAGTTCAGCTTCTCTTACCTCAGAGGCATTCATAGGGTTCAAGTTAAAACAGTGGGATAAAGTGCCATCATATGTCCTTCCTCCAAATCCCCAGGCTGGAAATCTCCTATCAGAATCATAAAATTGTATGACCTCCCCAACCTCCATTATAGCCTGTTAATGATGTCATTAATAGTTAGCCACCAATTCACCAGCCACTAGTGTTGGCTTCTAGTGAACTCAAACAAGATAAACCTCAACAAATTAGGTGACCAAGAAATAAACTTCGTTCTATGCCAACGTAATAAATTTGCAAATAATCATATGCTATCTCATAGAAAACATTTCTACACAAAATAACAATGAATTACTAAGAACTATCCCAGACTTACCTGCTGGTAAGAATTTAATTGGCCTGAAGGATCAATGTAGTGCAAGGAATCTCGATTTTGAGGATTTCCATTAGAAGCTGGACAAGTCAAATGTCAAATATGTAAAGTTGAACCAGAACATAAGACCAGAAATAGGAAATAAAAGCCTAGGCCCAGCATATCATAGATCAGAAAGATTATTTACCAGTAAAGTCAATGGCAACCATAAAATTTAGCTCAAATCCACTAGATATGTAGTCAAGGAAACTGAATTGCTCCTTCTCAATAAATTGATCTATGAAGAGCTGGCCCTTCAGAACCTATAAGACAAAAATATGGTTCAGAACACGTTGACATATTTTGGGTGAAATTTTTTATGCCAAGTGCAGACGAACACCTTTTCCTGACCATGATGAGACGGGAAAATCAAATTTGCACCACTGCTGTCTTTGTGAAGTTTTTCCAACTCGGAAACTGATTTCTGAAGATGGCTGATTAAGTAAATAAAGAAAATCAAAATCAGCTTTTTCCTTACCAGGTAACAAACACCCCTAACTAGTAAAAGCCAAAAGTGAACAAAACCAAGAATGTAGAGAAAAATTTTCAATAATTACCCAATAAGTACATGATTGCCATTGCTGTTGAAATCAAAACACTCGATAAGTAATGGGTTATCCTGTAATAAACATGGAATATAGAAACGTAACTGTGGTGCCAAAAATCTTATAAACTCTTAATATTATCATAGAAATCTTAGGAAATTGCAAGCCTGCCTTGCTTCCAAACTGTTGCATGCTTAAATATAATGGTCTCCAAGCTGGATTTAAATTGTTGTTTATTGCCTCTGTCTTGCATATCGGGACAGAATTTCCATTTTCAGTCAGTTTTGATATTCTCAAGAAAGGATCCTATAAGCAAGAAGAAGAGTATGAAGTTAGAACACATAGACACACATGCACAGACCAAAGTAGTTGCATCTTTAGTACATACGCTTTTAGAAAACATGTCCTTGTTGTCTAACTGGGTACAAAGCAATTTCATCTCAACAATGCTCCTGGATGAAAAAGTTTCTTCAGCATTGACAGTCAGTGTCCCAAAGTTTTTGAAACCTTCTGGCCCATTTTTGCCATGGAGATTGAGAGTTAAAGATCGATCTCTTTTGGTCACTATCTACCAAGCAAAGGTGAAAACAGATATGTTAGCAGTAGGCATGGTTTAACAAATCATTCTAAATGGTTTTAAGCCACATCTTTTGAAAGTTAGCAGTGGCAAGCAAATTGTATTGACGACCGGTGGCACATGCGGTAGATTTTAATTACCATGATGAAAAAAATATATAGTGCAGGCTTTTCAAAAGAATTCACTTGAAAGACAGTAGAAACAAATGAAATAATTCTAAAGAGTGCTTCCCCAGTTCAAACTAAAGAAATACCTATTAAAATCCAAGAAACAATAATTGATGCAAGGCAACTCACCTCGGACAGAACACAAGTGGTTTCTCCCAAAAAATCCTGCTCATTCAACTTTAGTGCCTACAAAGCGAAACAATAGAAAAATTGAATATTATAGTTCAGTCACCACTTTCAGCAAATTTCTCATCAATCTTGGGAACATTGCACCACCAAAGAACCAAAAATACTAACTGAAATATTCATCCTTTATGTGATTTCTCTAAAAAGTTTTCCTCCACAATCAAGCCTCACTTTTTATTTATTTATTTATTTATTCTGAATTTCCATGTTTAGTGAATGAATGTCTAATTGCTTTAAATTGCAGAATTACTTTTCATGATCATCAATTCCATTTATAGAAATTTTGAATGGTTATTTAGCACATCAACTGAAAAATTCTATGTATGAAACTCAAATATTATTCAACCAAAATAATAAGCTATACACTACCACTTTGGTTTTATTTTCATCCGAAAATTCTTTGCATGAATTGTTTCTTTGTGTCAAAGAAAGCAGCTGTGCTTATATAGTCTTAGGTAAATTTCAAATGGAGAAAAAAAAAACCTCCAACACCAATTTTTCCAAAACCAAATAATCTTTATGAAACGACTGTTTTTTCACTAATTGGAAGCTATTAAATCAAATAGTAAAATTTGTAAAACACTTCAACATCAAAGCCCCACACTCATCGGCAATCATATTTTTATGATTATTTATTATAAATTTCTTAGGCTCCTCAAGTGTTAGGTGTTATATTAATCAAATTACAGAATTCATTTAGAAAGGAGTTTCAAATATAGGAAGGAAGTTTATCTAGCACAACATAAACTTAAAACATCATGATAGGTAAAGATGCCATGGTAATGTGACATTGTCTGTTGATATCGGTGCATGACTCGGCAATGTCATTCATTAAATTTCAAAAAGAAACAACAAACAAAGCCTTCAAAAAATAAATTTGACATACCTTCACAGGTATGTTGTGATATTTGGTATCCACATCATACACATGAAAACTGGAGCAGGAGGAAAAGAGAGGAGCATCAGTCTCATAATCCGCACACAGGCACACACCAAACTACTGTATATCTTGTAAAAAAATCTAAAAGAAATAGAGACTTAAGAAAATATGAGAGGCTTACACCAAATTTTGAACAATCTCAAACTGATAAGCAACATTAATCTTCTCAATCCAAGCAGGATTCAAACAGTTGAGTATGACTTCAGTGCGACCGAGCTCCTCTAGTGTCCCATCCCTTTTCTTTACATACAGAACTGCCATAGGATCACTCTACAAGAAAACAAGAAACTATTTTAGTTGAAATCCTGCAAAAATCACAGGAGCACTTGTAATTGTGAAGTCAATTTTTGCTATGTGAAATAAATCTTACATGCAATAGAGAAGACCTGAATTTTCAGGTACTTTCTCCAATGCACGACATGTTCTATACAAATTATTTTGAGAAGTTGAGCATCAATGAAATATGTAGTTCTTATCATAAAATTCCAAAATTTGTAATCAGAAAATGATAACGGCACTCGCACAAAATTAAGAAAAGAAGATATTGACAACGTTACCTTTGATGCAATGTCAAGATCACATAAATTTGAAGCTGATATAGATAACTGCAATACAAATTTGAATCACATTAAAACGTCATGAACAGAAGAGTTTTTCACATTATAACATTAATATAACCATCCATGCATCCAAAATTGTAGTTGCATAGTATCTATCATGTATCCTACTATCCAAACTGCATCCAATGACATTGTTTCCATTCATGACTAAGATGTTTTGAAACAGCTAATCACCCTTCATCAGCAAACAGGCTGGCTTATGGATTGCAAAAATGAACTTATCATTAACACAATAATAGAAGAGAGCAGAGAGCACCCATATATTCTTTGCAGGAAAATGACAATTCTAGTATTTCATCATATTCAGCATGAAGACAATCTCTTCAATTAATTTAAATTTACCATTTTAAGTACGTCAGAGCATGATAGCATTAGATGTCACCTGGCTGATACTTGATATCAAGCATGAGATATGAATAGTCGATAGCTTGATGCATTCATTAGAATATTCATTAGTTATTACTCCTATAAAGAACAGTCAGAAGTGTCGTTGCTAAGAAGGGTCCAAGTAGTCGTTCCATGATAGGTACTAGCTAATAACACATTCACATCAGCCAAAATTGAAACAATCAAACTATATAAAAGCACGTTGTGGTCCTATGTGCCCCACCAAAAAAAAATCTAGCCATACAGTGTATAAACCAGGGTAATAAAGAAATATATTATGTCAAACCATTGCCCATGGTCAAACATTTACAAACAAAGGTTGAGCTCATGGTTTCTACCTCTCAGCCAACAATTTGAATCAGAATCTAGAAAATGAGAATCTTGTATCAATTTACACCAGGTGGCCTAAACTTACTAACTAAATAGCAAAAACCAATCATAATACATTAAGAAGTCAAATCCATCAACTTTGCAAGATGACCGATGCAGAGAAACAGAAAATATTTATAAGCACTGCTACAAACCATAAAACCACTGCTATCCACATAGGCATATGGTACTACTCGGTTATACTAGGCAATTGGAAACATGCAAAGTAACCAATTAGTAAGATACAATTCCAGGTAATGAAAACACACATTCAAGGTCTCTTTAAAGTATATCCAGTTCAAAGGCAAAGATGTCTTGAATGCACTAAGAATCAATAAACTTCATTATCAATCCAATATACACGAACACACACCTTAAACACCATGGTAAAATCGACATGACATACTAAGCAATTTCAGAGATTAAAAAGCTCCTTTCTTAGTCAAGTGTTGAACAGAGACGATTATTCTTTGATGCAAAACCTCTATCCAAAACTTAAAAAAAAAAAAAGGACAAATATGAAATATTTATTGATAGATCACATCAAATAATATTGAAATATAATATATAAATAAAAAATTTAAACCTCAATTTGAGTAAAAAGAGGACATTGTCCTCGACCTCTGAAAAAATAATCCACAGCATCGTTATGTCCCCTGTTATTATTCATGGTGGACCAATCTTGAACCCCACCAATAGCTTGTTTGCCTCCTTTCACGTCACCAGAGAAGCAACCTCCCATGTCTTTTCTCTTTTTCGCTCCCTAAAATCAAAATCTTCTTTACGCCACAAAATTCCCTAATTTTTTATAAGATTTGATTTTTTTTTCTTTCTTTTGAAAAAGTGCTTTCCAGGAAAGATACCAAAAAGGCCGTGTTGCCTGAAAAATCTCGTTCGGTTTAGGTTAACAATGCGTTGTTTGTTTTTCAAGAAAATTTCAAGCGAAAGTTCCGCGAGGCGAACAATATCGGAAAAAGACTGGATATATCGACGCGTCGTACGGTCAAAGTGTAGTCAACAAAGTACAAATCTGGTCAATTCAAACAAGCAAAAACCATGAAATTGTTAAAACAAAAACTAATTTTCGATGATTCAAGAAAGGGAGGAACCTATGGATAAACGTGATTTGAAATTTGTATGAAAATCTTGGCCAAAAGAACATAAAAATAAAAATAGAATTTTTTTTTACAGGAAAATAAAAATAGAATAAAATCAAAGAAGTTGGCTTCTCCTCGTCTTGGTTTAATTCCTACTGTGAAAAGCAACAAAAAGGATTAATAATTAAGAGATTAATAGGTAAGATGTTTTAAGTATATTAAAAAATTAATTAATTCAAATAAATTAGGCATGTAATAGTTTTTTTATTTCGCAATATAAAATTGAAATTTTTCATAATCGGTGTAATTAATCCTAATCAATCAATAAATTTTTTAGAATTAAAATAGCATAATCCAACTAAACTTATTTGCTACAAATCCTGGATCAACTTGGATTGGATCTGATTTGAATTATTATATATTAATATTGTTAAAATTTAAATGTTTTAATAATTAAGCCAAATCAAATTTGAATTTGGGTTCTAATTTAAAATTTCAAAATATCAATATGAAAAATTAAATATGATTCATGAATATCTCTAATCTTAAAATACTTTTCAAGTCATTAAGCATTCTAATTATTTTGAGGAAAAAAAATCAAAGATATATATATAAAAGGAACTCATAATTTTTTTGGCAAAATAAATTTTAATTATAAGATTTTCGTTTGAAAAATTAATTAATAACATGAAAATTTCCAACATAGGTTTTTGATCTAATGATTAAAGTATACAATCTTTAATTGGGTGAAAGAATATGAATGAGAATTATTCTTTCTCAAAATTTTACATTCCACTTAAAAATGTAATATTCTTTTAAAATAATTGCATGACATACACCACTTTGTTTGAGTTAAAAAAATAAATATTGACCATACGAGTCAAATTTTTTTTTTTAGAATTTTATAGTAAAATTAACGTAAATACATATGATTAAGTATAATTTAGTGTCATTACACATAAAATATATTAGAAGTACAGGAAACATAAAAATAAACATAAACACATTTAGTACTTAAATTATTATGCATTTACGTCTATTTATTCCAATTTTAAGTTTATTATTATATATTTATGATTTGTCTAACTTATTTTACATCTAATGACACTAAACCTTATAATAAAATTCCTTTTTTTTAGCCTACAAGTACAATTCGCTGGAAAACAAAAGGTTTAGCTAATAAATTTTTAAAAAAAAAAAGGGACAATTGCTAATTTGGTGTGATCTTAATCAATTAACCCACTTTATAAGTGAAATAAAATAATATATGTTGAGGTAGTAAAATAATTCAAACCCAAAATTAAATCAGAACTTAATATGATTCGAATTTGAAAAACCAAACCCTACCAAAGTCAGTCGTTAATTTCCACTTCTTCTCATATATCATCAAACTCCCTCTTAATGATCAAACAAATTAATAATTACTTACTACTACTTTACAGCAAATGGGATGAATAATTATGCAAATATATGGCAATTTCAATAGAAAAAAAAATTCATAAGAACTTACATGATAACAAAAGCAAAAAGCAGAAAACTTGTTTATGAGATTGTTGTTACGTTGCTCAATCCAAAATTATCCTAATAATGAATTAATCCATCATCTTCATCCTTAGCAAATCTTCTCTACTATTTAGTTTCTTTCTTTCGTTCACTCAATCTTCTCTTCTATTGTATTGTATTTATAGGAGAGCTAGGCTTTGGTCTCATCGAGGGCTAAGAAAACTCGTTTTCACGTCATTGGTTCTACGTCAGCTATCATGAGGTTCACGCATGTTTTAACATATTAATCAAAGTTTTGAGGGGCTTGACTGTATGCAGAAACAAAGAATAAATCTGATTATCTAAGACACGGTAGAATGACGATATAAAAATAAAAAAGAAAAAAAGAGAAAATTTGCATAAGTTAAAATTTTATAAAAATTGAATATAAATTAAGTAAAAATTAAAAAAAATCATGTTTAAGTTGTGAACATGAATTTTGATACAAAATATTTATATTTGACACGACATAAATTCAAATTATATACGCACGAATTATAATATATAAATATATGAAATAAGTTGATGAAGAGGATAAGGTTTTTGAAGGGAGAGTTTGGAAAAATCAGACAACCTTAATTTGCCAGAAAATTTCGTATATGAAATTCTGTTCAAGTCTGTGGACCAAATATTTAATTATCTTATCCATGGAAAAAGTAAGGATAATTTTTCTAATTCCAACGGCTTTGTGGAATAATTTATTCAAATCAACAGAATTCAATATTTTGATTATTCAGTCCCCCTTTGTATTTTCAGTGAAATTTCAGGGTTTTGGTCTGCTGTCACTTGTTACAGATGGAAGTAATATTTAAAGAAGAAAAGCTAAGACGATAATACTTAGAGAAGGCGGTATGGTATTTGCAGTCCAATTGTTAACTAACTTCCTCATAAAATCTTTTGATTATTGTATGAATAATTATTTCGCATATTGATATATCATAGGTGAAATTTTTTTATTGATGGAATAAATACAATGATACGCATAATAAAAAAATTATGAAAGATATGACAGTTTTTTAATTTATTTGTGAAATTAAAAAATTTCGAACAATATATAAAAACAGAACTTTTATTACTATACATATATAAAGATTTAAGACTGAATTTTACCTTTATTATAAACTTTTATCTATTTAAATGTGCATGTAAACATATATATTATCAATAACCTCTTAATCGAGTGATTAAGAAATAATTGCGCTACATTATAAAATTTGGGTTCGATTCTAAATAATTTCATCATATCCCCTATTATTAAATATTTACCTTATAATAAAAAACATATTTATTATATATTTACAAATTTATATGTTTTTAGAAAAATAATAATTTTAAGTATTTAAATAATATATATGATAGTTTGCTTTTATATTTTTCAATTTAGTTAATAAAATATTTTTTAAATAAATTAAATTTAAAACTATTTATTTTATAATATAAATAGATATCAATTAATATTTTATTTAGTTTTTCAAACTGATAATATTAAAATTATATTTTATAAATATTTTTGGATTAGATAATATTTAAAATTATTTTAAGATAATTTTTTTAAAAATTGAGAAATTTTAGAACTGGAGAAATTTTAAGAAATTAAAAAAGTTGAGACATTTACTGCTCGTTTTGACTTAAGTAGATATGAGATTAATGGATACTTATGTATTATTTAAAAAGAATGTCCATGTAAATATGTATCTTTACTAAATTTTCTATGTACATTATAATACAATGTGTGTGTGTGTCTATATATATATATATATATATATTTATATATATATATATATATATATATATATATTGGATTAGGTTAGATTAGATGGGAAATTTGTATCGTAGTTATTTGACTCTTTTCATTTAAAAAGAAAATATTTTTCAATCAATCGGAATAGTTGATTTTAACTTAGAAAATAGTTCATTAGATGAATATCAACTTCAAGTATTGACTAAGAAGTGAAGTTAGGTTTTCATTATTCATAAAATTAATGAGATAATTATTTAATACATTATTAATCGAATTTTTAAGTTTAGAAGTGAAATTAAAATAATAACACAGTTTATTTTATTTATTTTTTAAAATATTTTTAATGAATGTTTATAATAATCATCTTAATTTCATTTGTAAAATCTAAAAATATCACTAACAATATATTAAATAATTATCCAAATTAATATAAGATAAAAATGTGATAAATGATATGACATTCTAGAAGATCAAGGTAACTCTAAGGATAAATATTTTATGTCTTAATCACGGAACTGTTCAAATTAATGAATTTTCAGTATCTTTTTCTTTTTGGTTACAATTTTCAGGATCTTTCCATTTCAATATTCGTGTAATTTTAAACAATCATGCAACTACTTAGATATTACATGTTGTAGATTTTCAGACACAATCTTGATTGGTAGCATGAAAATACCTAAGCATCGCTTTTCGTAATCGAAGGATCTTTCCTTGCAACTCAAGAGCGGGTAATATTAGACTGATAATTTGTTTGTGACTTTTGTATTTGTATTATGTCAAATCATAAAAAAATATAAAAAATTATCGTATTATAATATATCTATGCATTGATCGATATATCAAATACAGTATTTTTTTTAAATTTTGTCAAAAGAATTTATAAATTTTATCAAAATTTATCCTACATATTTTTTTCGTCAGTCACGTAACTCATGTTTTTCTTCTTTCTGCAGTTGGTTTGGATTGGTATTAATCCTCAACAAACAACCATCTCGTTCACCTGTCCCAATCTCAAGCTTCTTTGTAGTGGAAACTTCATAGAAAGGTCCGTGCTGAACAAGAAAGGCTAAAATATTAAATAAGCCCTTGAACTTTTATGTTTTATTTAAATAAGTCTTTATATTTTGATTGAACCTAAATAAACCCTCATACTTTAATTTATACTCATTCAAACCCTTATTTCTAATAAAAATCTAACATCGTTAACTTAATTGTTAGCTAGAATTTAATATCCATGTGCATAATTATGTGGCATGATAATATTGCCAAATGTGATTGAGTTGGAATTAGATGGTTGACAACAAAAATTATATAATTACAAAATTAAAACCCAACCCAATTTTAGCACATCTTATTTCAAAAAAAAAAAAGGGACGGTGGTTTTGATTAGAAGAATTGCTGGCCACCAGACAACGACCACTGTACAACGACCAGCGGCCCTTACTGTGTTTGTATTTGTTGTCGCCTCTTCATTTGGACTCTCGCTCGAATCAGGATAAAAAGAAAACTCGACCAACCTTGTGAAGTTCCTCCGAGTTTTCCAACAGCCATAAATTCCAATATTCTTTTCTTAACATCAGTTAATCCATAATAATCTTCATCCAGAATTGTTCGTGCTCGAATGACATCAAAGTTCTCATATGAGTATACACATGGAACTCTTAAATTTTGCTGAGTTGTTCCTTTGTTGTTGTACTCCGCTTTCAAGCATAACTATTACAGGATTATAGATTAATATATAAAACTATTTGTGCCACAGTGAACAAAACCTGATATCAAATCATAACATCAGAATCACTTATATGCAAAAATTGGATCATTAATCAAATATATTTATATAATATCAATGTCGATTCATATTCTGACTTCGCCTAATGCAAGTCTTAAAATGTATTTCTTTGTAGGAGTCACCGGACCTGTAATTTCCTCAAGGAAGTACTATTAACCAATCCAAATAGTTACGAATAACATTAAATTCACTCGAATAGGCCTTTAACAGTTGTAGTTTTGTTAGCTTTTCTTTTATAACCGGCAAAAAATGAGGTGGGCATTTCTCTCTATTTGTTTCAAGTCTTTCCCTAAACTTTGTTGCAATAAACGAATAGAGAAGCAAAACAAAGGTCACATAGATGATTAAAGAAAAACTAAAAATAAACAATTCGATCTAGTTAAAATACATGACCAAAGATAGAAACTAAGCCTCTAAGGCATAAAAACATACATCTTAAAGGCAAACATTATGATCCAACTACTTGCACCTATCTAGCCATCAAAATGACCAACTCACCATTCAATAAGAAAACACAAAGATTCCGAACACAATTAAAAACCAAAGCTTTTCAAAAACCTAAATAGCATTCATAAAAAATAAAAGGTTTTTTAACATTGAGAATCGAAGAGTGATGGGTGGAAGAAGGAAAAAGAATTCTCCTGGTCAAATCGAGATTTCTTGTTCTATTTGTGGAGGGATTTATTCTTTGTTTTTTTTTTTGGGAATAAGATGTGCCAAAATTGGGTTAGATTTTAATTTTGTAATTAAATACTTTTTTTGTCAACCATCAAATTCCAACTCAATCCCATGTGGCAATATTTTCATGCCACATAATCATCTACATGGATATTAAATTCTAGCTGGCAATTAAGTTAACAGTGTTAATTTTCTGTTAAAAGTAAGGCTAAAATGAGTATAAATTGAAGTATGAGGGCTTTTTTTGGTACAATTAAAGTACAAGGGCTTATTTAAATAAAATATGAAAGTATAAGGGCTTTTTTAGTATTTTAACCAATAAGAAATTCAACGTATAATCCTCTATATATATATATATATATATATATATATGTGATGCATTGACGATGTATAATTTTTATACATTGTCAAAGCATCAGAGGTGTAGGTTGACACCTCATCAATATACAAACTAAAAAGATGTCAAGCTCTTAAAAATAAATACAAATAAATTTTTTTCAATTTGCTCATAACGGCTTATTGATGATGTGTTAATCTCTTTTGCATTATCAGTGTATAGAGACTATACATTGTCAGTGTATCATATATAAATCCATATATATAATATTCTAATAGTGTATAATCTCTATACATTGTCAATATATAAGATGTTGACACATTATCAATAAGCCTTTGTGAGTAAATTGAAAAAAATATTTGTATTTATTTTTAAGAGCTTGACATTTTTTAAGTTTGTATATTGATGAGGCGTTAACAATTGATACACTATCAGTGTATAAAGATTATACACTATCAGTGTATAAAGATTATACACTATCAGTGTATCATATATAAACATTATATATATATATATATATAAATCCTATTGAGTTAGTGTTTTTGGCTAATTAAATCAGGAATCAAAAGATGGAGAACTAATTGAGAAAATAATTGAACAAAAAGACAATAGTATAAGGATCAATTTTTTTTTTAAAATAAAAGGGAAAGATGTTAGGCGAGCTGGTGAACTATTCAAAAGAAAAGGTATAAATTCGGATTTGACTCAATGTTTATTTGAATTATGGTACATCTTACTAAGTTCTAAAGATTTTTTTATAATTTAATTTTAGTTCATTAGTTTAAAAAAATAGATATTATAGTCTAAAATTATAAATTTGACAATACAAAAAAAATTATTTTATTAAGTTATTATTAAAGAATCTATTAACCTAAACATTTGTTACTCATGAAATATCCATAATATCTTTTTTATATTAAAAATAAAAAAAACTTTGATAAAATAAATTTTTAAAAAATTACTTAAAGACAATAATTAGTAATAAAATTCATTGTTAATATTTGGAAATATGATTTTATTTATGCAAGTTTAGTAATTGACAAATATTTGTTAAAATCATTTGTGATTTTGGACTAAAGTGGACATTTTCAAAATTAAAGTTAAGTTATAATAAAACTTTTAAGATCTCAGTGAAATTTGCTCTTAAATTTTCAAACTTGAATTTCTCGAATAACGAATCAAATTGAATTCAAGTGTCTTAATACTTAACTCGAACTGCTTACAAACCTAATTGAACTTTTTTTTAATATTATTTTTTATTTTATTATTTATTTACTATTTTACTATTATAATACATAGTTAAAAAAATGATAAATCAAACCTATCAAACCAAACTTGAAACTAATTGAACCTAGACGGTTCGAATATTTTACCGAATTAAATTCAAGCTTAAAAATTAAGCATCAAACTTCAAACCTTGAATTTTTGAATCCAACCAAACTCATTCCTATTATTATTAGATTGTTTCAAATTAACTACATTACACCTCTATTCGATGGAAAAGGAGTGAACTCCGAGCCACCCAACCCTAAGCCCAAGACTAACAAACATAAATACTACTAAAGCTGCTGGAGATCTTAATGTGAATCTTGTCAACATATCCAAACACAAAATGGCTAAGGGAACGTATTGGCAAAAGAGCTGAATAGAACGGTTGGTACAGACTAGACCACATATTCAACCAGGTTCTCCTGCAGCCATATCCTGCTAGCCTCGAAAACAATTGATTTGCTAGATATTGTATGCTATCATTTATGATAAACTATTAAAGTTTAACATAGAGACCTAAAGAAATTCAACAACTTGCATGCAAATAATAGGAAAAAGAAAGTCATTAATTGAAGAAAAATGAAATGTCTCGAGTTAGGGATACGAAGGGATAGAGAAATCAAACTCTCGCTCTCAGCTATAAGACAAAGATGCACCACTAAAAGAATACCAGGATGAAACTGATGTAGAAGTAGCTTCAGGCTTAACATCTCGACGTCGATGCTTCTGGTCGTGATATGCTAAAGGATCAGAAGCATATGTGGAATACACTTTATCCACTGGGTTGCTTTCTCTCCTCATCAAGTGATCAGTCTCAATTAGGTGTGCCTTTCATCTTGGACGTGGCAAGCAAGAGTCCACCAATGAACGATCATAATAACAACTACAATAAGGATATGAAGCAAAGGGAATCTAAAGTAGAAGCAGTAGCTACTGATGTATTTGCAGTTGCTATAGAAACTGTTCCTTGCATTTCTCGTGTAGCACCCAAATCATACTCTCTCTCAGTCAAGCAAAGAGGACTAGAGCGAATTATCTCTCTCTGCATAGGCATAGATTCCCTATATACTGTGTCTGTTGGTGTAGAAGTTGCTCCCCGTAATCTCTATGATAAGATTCTATTCTAGGAGTGATAGAATCCTGAAGAGTCAAGTTTCTTCTCTCTCCCTGAAGACCATAAGCACTGTATTCCTTCTCACTAAGGTATAAATCGCGATGAATGTCCTCTGTCAAAGTAGATGTCGACTCTCTATGGGCAATTTGTCTATTCCTTTCATGAGATAAAGCAGAATAACTTCTACCACTGATATTAGCATAAGGGTCTCTAGTAGATGTTAGGAAATAATAGTGAATATGGCTTTAAGGCATGTAGAATTACACTATCTTGAGTGTAATATTGTTTCACAAAGAAGCAAGTTACCTCAAAATACAACAAAACCTTCAGAGTTTTATGAAATGTCAGAATGCAGAGTAAGTGTTTTTGGAAATCATAACTCTTATATAAAATGTAAAGAAACACATATGAATGGCTGTGATTGTTTGTTAAATAACAACCATTCATTTTCAAACATAAATACAAAGTAGTGTTTCTGGAAATCATAACTCTTATATAGAATGTGAAAAGACACAGATGAGTGATTGTGATTGTCTAAATAACAACCATTCATTTTCATACATAATTGTTCCAAACATAGAACTAAAAATATGTCTGTTGGAACAGTTCACAACAATTTATTTGTGTCTCTTCACATTCTATATAAGAGTTATGATTTCCAAAATCACTCACTCTGCATTCTGACTGTGTGAAGCAATATTACACTCAAGATAGTGTAATTCTATATGCCTCAAAGCTATATTCACTGTTTTTTCCTAACAACAAATGCTTCCTTGTTGGAAGGAGGCCTTGCTTCCCTTAGTCTATCACGAGCTTCCCTATTTTCAAGGTGTTCAAGGATTCAAGCCATTGCCCTTGATGGGGAGTGGACAGGCAGTAAAGTTGAATGAACTCCAACTAGTTGGAACAGTTCTGTGAGCTTCTGAACCTGAAAGGGAAATTTCAAATGTCATTAAAGCTAAAATATGAAATTATGAACACCAAACTGCCAGGGAAGAAAACTATTCCTCACTTGTTTAGCAGTAGGTTCAGTTTTGAATTTGCTCTTTTTGTTATAATTTTCCCTGATAGCTTTCTTGAAAATGCTCTCGGCCAGAGGATAACAATCAACATGGATACTAAATCACACCTGAAACAGAAGTCATTGGTGCACGAATCTCCTAAAGGAAGAAGCAGACTTGTAACTAAACAAAGATGGCTACAACAAAATGGTACCAAAGCAGGGAAAGCCTATAAGGATCTAAGTGGCACTTTGTTCCCGTAGGATTCAAGAGGTGGCCCCCTTGACGACCTTATAGTGTGAGGTAGGCGGTCGCCCAACAATCACCAACTCAATGTATTGTCCACTTTGGGCGGTCACCCATCCTCACAGCTTTATTCCCAACTAGGACGCGTCATTCTACGTTCGAACCCAGGACCTCTTCAAGTATCTGGGCTCTACAACACTCATACCATTTGGACAAAATGGTATAAGTGTTGTACAGTCCATGTACTTGAAGAGGTCCTGGGTTCGAACGTGGAATGACGCATCCCAGTTGGGAATAAAGCCGTGAGGGTGGGCGACCGCCCAAAGCGGACAATACGTTGAGTGGGTGAGTGTTAGGCGACTGCCTACCTCACATTGTAAGGTCGTCAAGGGGGCCACCTCTTAAATCTTACAGGAACAAAGTGCCACTCGGGTCCTTACAATAAACATGCGTTTTTATTAATCTTCAGGCCTGTAAATAACGGTATGCTAGCATAATAACCGAGTGCTTGAGAGAGAGAAAATTAGAGTAAGAGAAAGTAATAGAATTGTCAATTGTGTAAAATGTCTTCTGTCTTTTTCTCATTACGTAGACCTATATAAATGGTCAAACCATTACATAGCAAAACTCAGTATTTTATTTAATTACGAAGAACAACACCGTATACCGTATACATTCTACCAGTAATTAGACCTGTAACAATTACTTCCTTCTTCAATTCATCTGTCCTTAATGATGGAAGTCTAGATAAGGCTGCTGAAGATCATGGAAGACTTCCCAGGTGGAATCTACTGGAAAAGATTTTCCAGGTTCTTGATCATGGCTGACAGAGTGTCTACTCTATTATAGAAGGAGGTTAACCAACTTTAGAAGGAGCTCAAGAGGTTGGATGTGAAGATGGGCCAATCTACTGAACAAATCAAGGCAGAGCTGCATCTGGAAATGGCTCAAGGATTTGAAAAGTCTCATATGGATATGGCGAATACATTTTGCCAAATCTTAGTGGAAATAGGAGTTGTTGCTTCTACTAAGAAGATTTCAGATGGGCTAAACACTGATCTTGTGGCCACTTAGCAATGAGTAATTCAGGATTTGGTTAGCAGTGATACCTTGGCAACTCGAACTCAAGCCGCTCCTCGATCAGATCTGGAGGGACTAAATGATATTTTGGATTCTTTGAAGGTCACCTTGAAATGTAACAAGCTGGAGTGTTTGAGGTTTGATGGGTCAGATTTTTTGGGTTGGAAGATGAAGGCTGAACAGTATTTCGATGCTGTAAAGCTATCAAAAGAGGAGAAGGTTCTGATGGTGATGATCCATCTTGATGGCAAGGCACTGTAATGGCATCAGCGAGTCATGCGATACAAGGAGAATTTGGTGAACATGCGATGGAAGGAATATGCAGAGGAGATGAGGGCTGGATTTCATGCCGATGAGTTTATAGACCCCATGGTTGAGTTGGTAAGTCTGAAACAACTTAGTTTTGTAGGAGTGTATTATGAGGAATTTGAAGCTATTTTGAATCTCTTACAAATCTCAGGTGACCATGCATTGAGCATTTTTGTTAGCAACGTCAAACCGAATATTTCCAATTCCATTAAGCTTTTTTATCCCAAAACACTTACCCATGCCTTTAATCTTGCCAAACAAATGGAATTCTTACTTTATGATTCACCCGAGAAACCATTTCTACATTCCAGGAACCCTACAGTATACTCCACCAACCATCTTACCACTTATTATTACCACAACGATTACATGAACCAACCCAATCAAAGTCCAATGCCAGCATTACTACCTACGCCACGATTTACTTCCAAAATTCCACCCAAACCACCTAACCCAACCTTCCCCAGAATCACCTATCCTTAAGGCTGAGAAAAAAACTAGAACAATCGAAAAATCGACTCGAACTAGGGTGTTCGGATTGGTTCGGTTCGATTTTTAAAGAATTCAGATCAGATGTGGATAGATGACATCATCAATACTATATGTATTCGAATCGAATCGGGTTTTTTCCGATAGGCCCCGAAAATCCGAATAAACCTGAATTAAAATAAAAGCCCAAAAATGAACTTCAAATTGGCTCAAATTATACTGGGCTACTGAGTATTGACTAAAATCTTAACCATTTGTCTATTTCAATTTTCCAGCGCAAAATAAAAAAATCCATCTCAAGCCTTAACTCTCACTTAGTCACTTTCAATCTCTTGACTCTCATAGACATAGCCATCTGTCACTCATCTCTCATCAACTCTCATCTCATAGAAAAAAAACCCTAAAGAAAAGTCTACCGTCTCCTCTCCAGTCTCCACTCCACAGACCACGGACGGTCCACACATAACGCCACCAACAGCAACAACTCAACACTGCAGTTGCAGGTTGGCATTCTTGGCAATCTCTTAATCTTGACAGTTCCCATTCCCACACAGCCACACCACGGATCTACTTCTTGTTCTTCCTCAGATCTAGCCTTACTCCTCAAAAGAGCACCACAAATCTTCAAGGTAAACATTGTTTTATCTCTGAGCATTTTTCAAAGGCCTCCATTTTCTTCTTAGCAAGCAAGGCTCATAAAAACTGCTTTTAAACGCCTCCCTGTACTCTGCTTTCTAGCTCTCTTCTCTCAATAATTTTCGAGGATCTTTACTTTTTCTTTCCCATTACTCGACACCATTTACTTGCATTGCAGAAGTTGACGACTTTAGACTTGCCCTTTCCATTTTACTTTCTTACATATTCTCTCCTTTCCATTCTTTGCTTTTTGCTGTAGGCTTTCTCATGTTGTAAACTATACCAACAGGAAAGCCTTTTTAATTTGGCATCTCTCTATCCCCATTTCTATCTGGGTTTTGTGTTTTTCATGCAAAGATGAAGTCTTTTAATTTTGTAAGTTTCCTTCAAAACACATTGTTTCATAAATGTACGAGTTAGGAAGTGTCTTTCTTTTTAGTGATTATTTGCCTCAATTTTGCTATTTTCTTTTCATATTTTTTTTGGTTTCAATATCCAATGAACTTTGACAAGGTCTTTTGATTTTTGAAAAAAAGAAAAAAAACTAATGTAAATGATGGTGGATCATAAGGAGTGATGATTGTTTTTGCTTTACTTGTGATTATAATCTGAGAGATTAGAACTTTAAAAAGTGGGAAGGATTAGTTTACTGATCTTAACTCCTAGCTTCCTTTAGCTTTTGTTTAGATTTGGCTTAGCTTTCCATTTGCTGTCTTCTACCTCAAACTGAATTTTTTTTAGTTTGTTTATTGGTAAATTGATAGTACTTTTTTATTTTTACAAATAAATTTTTAAAATTAGAAATCATCAATTTCATCAATAAAATAAAAAAATTTGTCATTGAATTTTTTTAAATCAATATGATAAAATCAAGTTATAAACCAATATTCATTGAATATTTTTCATTAATTTCAATATGATTATAAAGTTATTAGTAGCTAGCAATATTTCAAAATAAATAAATTAGTGACGCCCCTTAGATGGGGTATTCTATAATTGTTTATTTTATTTAAATCTAACTATATTATTAGTTTAAAATAAAATTATATGTAACAAATATTTTATTTATATTTTGATTACAATCAAATTTAACCTATGAACTCATTTAACAATTAGGTTACACTCATTTAATTTTTTTTCTATATTAAGTATAAACACCAAATTGAAGTGTTAAGAGAAATGAGAGGGGTTACTTTCAATGAAACAAAAATATCCCATATAGCAACAACATATATTTAAATTTTTTGGAATATCGAGAGAAAAATGCACAATTAGAAGATATTTTCTTTTTGGAGAGATATTTTCATTAGATCAATTGATAAAAAAACAACAGGAAATTGGTGCTCAAAAGCATCTTTGATAACCCCATTTTTTGAGAATTTGTGGTGGGGAAATCATGGTATGACTTTCTTATCGACACAAGTTGCAAAATAATTAATGATATCTTCTCTCCAACCAATAACACAAAGAAAAATTGTTCTTAAGAAAAAAATTACTGCTTAATTTACTATCTCTCACTTGTTTTAGGTTTTCAAGTATATATTTTTTAGTACAAAAAAATTTTAAAAAAATAAATAATATAAGATTTGAATTTAGAATTTATATAACTCTCATAAATTAAAAATGAAAATGTCACCATTTGAAGACTACATAGACATCTATACTACATAAATTTACTTGTTAAAGATGTACGTATTTCTACTTCTGCAATTTGTCATTGAAATTTAATTTTTCCTTTGATGATGCAGAATGGTACGGGTATTGAGTCATTCTCTCATGGATTTTCGTTTTCTTTTCTTCAAAATGTTCCCTATCTCATATTAGAGCTATGTTCTATGGAAATTTGCTAAAAATTTCCAGATTTAAAGTTTATTAGGTTAACTTGAATTTTAGATTTGTGGCTAGGCTTAAATAGTTGTTTTAATTAAGTTTAAAGTTCATAGAGCCTGTAGGTTAGATGGGCATGGCATATTCTACATTGCTCTAACTTAACTTAGATGTATCATGTTTGTGTTGCTACCTAGTATTCACTGTTTTGAACTCAAATAGCTGCTGGTTTTGGGTTAATTCTAGGTTAGTTCATGCTTTAATTCATTAAGGTTTAGGCTAATTAGAGAAATAAAACAAGTTATAAGCAATTAGTTTACTGCATCTAAAGTCACCATTTTCTTTGTTTCACTACCTAGTTTCTAGCTGCTATTTGGTAACACTTTTTCATGTAAATTGTTGCTCAAAAATTCCAGATTTGATGTTTATTCACTTAAGTTATAGATTTGATGTAAATTATTTCTACAAATATTTTCTTTATATTTAATATATCTTTAACATGTTATATTTGTTTCTTTCTAGATAGTTGGATGGATTCAACAGCATCAAGCAATCTCCCTGATAGTAATACTTCGATTGAGTATCAAAGTGGCCGAACTTGAAACCCACTTGTGGTTGAAACTTCGAATCTTGACCTAACAACAACAACAAATGAGGAAGCCAATGCCGATGCCAATGTCCAGCCAAGTGCTAAGAAACCACCTAGTGGCAAATTGGGATCCTTGACATCTAAGGTATGGGAACATTTTACTAGGTTGTTTTGTAAGACTAGAGAGGATCAAAAAGTCACTTGCAATTATTGTGGCAAACTCATGAAATGTCCTAGTATAAATGGAACCACTGTTTTGCGTAACCACATAAATAGATGTAAAAAGAACCCTTTGAACAAACTTGATGAAAACCAAAAGATGTTAATGTTTAAAGCTCTATTTGGGGATGACTCGGGGACTAGTAGTGGTTCAGCAATGGTTACGTGGAAGTTTGATCAAGAAACTTGTAGAAAATATTGTGCTAGGATGATCACTTTAGATGAGTTGCCTTTTAGGGTGGTTGAACATGATGGATTTCGTAACTTTTGTAAAGTTATGCAACCTCGATTTCAAAGTTCCTTCAAGGTTTACTGTAGCTAAGGATTGCTATGAATTATTTTTGAGTGAGAAAGGGAAGCTTTTCATATACTTAAAAAGATCAAAGCTAAGAGTTTATCTTGCTATTGATATTTGGACTTCTAGGCAAAATCTTAGTTATATGTGCCTTACAGTTCATTTCATTGATCAAGAGCGAAAATTACATAAGCGAATCTTGAGTTTCACTCCAATTCCTAACCAGTCTGGTGAGGTAATTGGAAAATGTATTGAGAAACATTTTTGCTTGAATAGGGAATAGATAAAGTTCTTACTATCACGATAGATAATGCAAGTGCTAATGATCTTGCCATTCAATATGTAAAAAAAAGAGTTAATAATTGGAAGGGTAGTATTTTAAAGAGTGAGCATTTGCATATGAGATGTTGTGCACACATTTTTAGTCTTGCCGTGAAATATGGTTTGAAGGATTTGGATGATTCAATTTTTCGAATTCATTCTACTGTGAGGTATGTGAGGTCATCCTCTGCAAGGTTACAAAGATTCAAAATTTGTGTGGAGCAAGAAAAAATAGAAAGTAAAAGCCTTGTTTGTTTAGATGTTGAGACTAGGTGGAATTTAACTTACTTGATGTTAGAATCTACTTTGAAGTTTCAATTAGGTTTTGATAGGTTAGAAGAACAAGATGACAAATATAGAGCTGAGCTTAGGGCAGAAAAAATCTACTGGAGATGATTGGGGTTATGTTCGTGGATTGGTGCCTTTTTTGAAAAGCTTTTATGATTCCACTTTGAGTGTCTCTAGTTCTTTGTATGTGACTAGTAATAATTACTTTCATGTGGTGTTTAGTGTTGGAATGCAAATTAATGATAAATTGTGTGATCTAAATCCAAATATTAAGTTAATGGCTTCTCGAATGAAACAGAAATTTGATAAATATTGGGAAAATGTAAAGACCCTCAATCCCTTGTTATTCATTGCTGTCATTTTAGATCCTAGACGTAAGATGGATTATGTTATGTTTGTCATTGATGAAGTTTATGATGAGGAAAAGGTTGCGGAGTTAGGTAATCTGGTGAAGGTCACCCTAAATGCATTATTTGAGCATTATGCTTCAGTTGTTGGTAGTTCTAGTGAAGAAGCAAGTGCTAGTTCTCAAGCACCAATGAAGATAGAAGAGGTCGTTGATGTTAATGATGCAGAGGCATGTCTTGTCAAAGTACAAAAGGAGAAGGGCGGAGTCACAATGCAAGGAGGGGAAGTTAGAATTGGAAAGGTACTTTCAAGATGTTTATGAACATGATGATAAGAACTTTGATATTCTATTTTGGTGAAAGGTAAATGGTTGCAAATATCCAATACTTGCTGCGATGGCACGAGATGTATTGGCCATTCCTATGTCTATTGTAGCCTCTGAATCTGCTTTTAGCATTGGAGGGCGTATCCTTGATTCTTTTCGCAATTCTTTGACTCCAAAAATGGTTGAAGCCCTTATATGCACACAAAATTGGCCAAATTCTGCACCTGTGCCGATTGAAAATGAGGAGAAATTAGATGTTTGGGAAGACATTGGAACTAGTATGTAATTAAGTATTTATAACTTAATTTGATATATTTATATTGTTTTGTTCATTATCTATCATTTAGTTATTTTATGAATTGTACATATATTTTTGTAGATTTTAAAGAGTTGATCCTTAATGAAACAAGGATGGTCATTGATGATTAACTCACGAAAGGTAATTTGATTTAATTTTCTGCTAATTTAATTATAAATTAGTTTTTTTCTTCTTTATTATGAATATTCTTTTTATTTTTATTTTAGGAAATCGAAGATGGAAGAAATTTGACAACAACAATTCCATTGAATATTAAATTCAATTTGCAATTTATTGTTTTTAATTTCATATCTGGAAAATGGAAATTGTAATGTTGTAGTTATATTTTTCTGATATTTTGATTTGAACTTGATTTCTAGTAGTTTATTAGTTTGGTTCTTGGAAGTTGGAATGTAGCTTTTGACCTATTTTGTGATAATTATGGATGATTTAGGACTTTAATGTTTTATATAGTTGCTAAGTTGTAAGCTGGAATTGTAGAAGAAGATGATTATGGATGATTTGTATTGAATATAAAGTGTAGTTATTATTACTTTGTTGCTGTTTGTGTTTGGTTTGTTGAAGAAATGTATTGAATGTTTGGTTTTATTTAGTTTGAAGAAATGTTTGGTTTTATTTGGTTGCTAAGTAAGTTGTATGCTAGCCTAGAATTGTAGAACATGATGATTATGGATGATTTGTATTGAATATAAATTGTAGTCATCATCATTTTGTTGTTGTTTGTGTTTGGTTTGTTGAAGAAATGGTTGTTGTTGTCCTCTTTATTGTTCTTGTGGGCTTTTAGTATGTTACAACTTACAATGAATATTTTATTTACCTGTTATAGCATATATTTTTTTTGGTTTTGTCTTTTGAGGATGATAGAAGAAGCAAATCTGGAAGAAGTAAGTTTTTCCAATAAAGTTGCAAACTTGCAATAGAGAAACTGTAATACTGTCTTACTATTGTTAGTATTAAAATTGTAGCTAATTAGTTTAGTAGTTACAAGAAATGAAATCACTTTGTTCATATTTTTTCCCTATTTTTCAGTGATGACAAGTTTTTTATTCAAATTTTCCCCTATTTTTCAGTGATGGCAAGTTCTTTGTTCATATTTTTCCCCATTTTTCAATGAAATCACTTTGTAGCTAAGTGACCTCTCTTTTTGTACAGTTTCTTGGACTAACAAGTCTTAATACGTTCAATTTATGTTAGAGAGATGCTTAAATTTGGAATGGGTTACCTTTAATGATGGTTTTCAATTTGTAATTGTTAATATTTGTTGGTAAATTATTTATAAATGCTTGATCTACAAGATGCTTAATTTTTGGAGTTACTTGATGGCTTTGCAATGTTATACGTATTAATATATTTGAAGCTACGTTGTTTATATGAACTTTAAATGTATGTCTTCTGTCAAAGAAAAACATAAAGATTAATCAAGTATTGGTGTATTTGCGATTGATGCTAGACAGGTAAACAAGCACAGCAATATCTGGTGCTTCTATGTTGACGGACGCAACTTGCATTCTATATTTCTATTTGTAGTTTTCAGTTTTGCACTTAAATCCAGATCAATTCGGATATTATTCGATCCAATCCGAACTTGGACAGGTCAGATATATTCGGATCATTATAGTGCGAATTGGATACGAACAGTAAAAGCAAAACCAGCATAGGTTCGAATCGGATCAAAAAAACCAAAAAACCCAAACCGAACCGATCCAATATCACCTCTACCTATCCTAAAACAGAGCAACAATCATTCTCTTTCACTTTACCTCGTATTACATACCCCAAACTTGACACTACAACCTCCAAGCAAACCAAATTTCCCACTAGAGAAAAAGGGATGACAGAAGAAAAAAGGGTTGTGCATGTGGTGTGGTAAGCGATATTTACCTGGCCACAAGTGTGTTCGCACTCAATTATATCAAATGTTGATTGAAGAGGTTGATGATGTTGATAGAGAGTTGGATGAGCTCTCTAATTGGATTCATATGGAAGATGATGTGTTGGCAGGTACTTCAAATGTGCAAATACAGACTAAAGTTTCTCTACATGCAGCGTTTGGTACCGATGGCTGTCAAACTATGCGAGTCAAAGGTAGGATAAAGAATCAAGACCTGGTGATTTTGATTGATTCAGGGAGTACTCACAATTTTATTAATCAAGCAATGGTTAAAAAGTTGAATCTACCTACTCATCCAATACCTAGCATTAAGGTGACTGTTGCTAATGGCGAGACGCTTCAAACTGGTGAAGTTTGCAAACAGATGCCATGGGAAGCTCAAGGTTTAGTTCAGTATACCGATTTCATTGTATAACCTTTGAGAGGGTGTGATCTGGTTCTTGGAGTTCAATGGCTGTAACAGATTGCCAACCATCCAGACAAGAGAATGAAGAGTAACATCCAAGGCAGGCAACAAAGTGGGCCCAGGGACGGTGAGGTGATTGCTCCAATTTTTAGATGACAACAACAAAAAATGGATTTCAATATTTCGAAATTAGGAATTCGTGTTTGGGGTGTGGGAAAATTACACTTGGGTTGGGTCAAAAAACTCGAGTCGGGTGCAACTGCAAACTGTAATGCAATGTAAATAATCGGGTTGGGATTCTTTTGCTTCCTTTTGCACTTTGACCTCACTGCGTGAAAAAAAGAGGGGTTTTGGTGCCACCTTACCTTCTGTTCATCAAGATTTGATGATTATAGAAACGGTACAATAATATCACACAAAAAATAATGTAGTAAAAGATAAAAAATTACTGATTAAAATTTCGAAAAAATTATATATAAATGAAAAAATATCTAAAAAATATTTTTAATCTATGACACATTAACATAAAGTATGATAAGATAATTTTAGTATTTTACTCGAGTTAACACAACACATATATATAAATTGCAAGATCTGATTTAGATATACTCAGTCCAATCTTAATCAATACTTTTTTAATTTCAAGTAAAATATTATATATATATATATATATTTGTGCTTGGGATAATGATGCAGCTAGTGAGGTTCTAAGTGAAGCGCGTCTATTGCTGGTCGAAAATAAATAAATAAATATATATATATATATATATGTACGTACACGCACACGATATCTCTATAAAAGATACAAAAGAATTCAAATTTTAAATTCACATAATTTTTGTATTTTAGAAATGAAAATATAATTATTTGAAGTCTTACTTAAGACCAAATTTATATTATTTTGTATGAATCAAATTTTCATTAATTGAAGCAACAGTGTTCTAACAATTTTGTTGATCGGTCCGTTTATTTACAAGTACGCATTATTTGGACGTTGATTATGATGATATATATTAACAAAAAAATTGTGACATCGACTAAAAAAATATAACGTTCTTTAAAACTTTAGAAAAAAATAAGGATTATTTTTTATCATGTGTCTCAAGGTTTTAATACAAATTTAACATCTGTCCAACAAGTCTAGACAGCAAATAAACTCTCGCCAAACGTTTATGAAACCGTCAACCATTAACAGTTAATGCAAGGTTTCAAGTGTAAATGGCAATAAAAGAATTTTTTTTTTAACCAAAAAAAAAGAAATTTTTTTTTGGTTACAAGCAATAAAAGAAATTGGGATTTGACATCAGATAAAAAAAAAATGGATTTGACAGGAATAGATCAATGAGATATATCCCTCATCACTGTATATGGAAAAAACACTATACATTTACTCATTCACAATTAATTAAAGAATCAAATAACTATGGATATGACTTCAAACATGAACTCATATGATCGTATCTTCACTTCAAAGTTATAAAAATTCTGTAAATTCTTAGCCGGTATCTTGTAGACTATCTATGTATGGTTCAAAGATGGACTAAACTTAGGATATTCAAAGGTGTTGAAATATTTTGTGCCTGATCCCAGATAAGATTGCACTCATGCAGAGAGTGGCTTGATGTCTCTACTCCGCATGTACGTCAAGAACTGCCCAGGCAGCTCTTCCAGTAGAGCTTGAACAATGGAAATCTGCCCGCCTGTAAAAAACCATCACTTGATTACTAAAACCAAATTAGAATGAAGAAAGTGTCTAGAATCAAAAGTAGAACGTGGCTTTAAGCTCGATATCACCATTTTCAATTTTCTTAGGCTTGGAAAAGATCTGTTTAGCCTACAACATTAGGATTTATAACCAGAATAAGTGCTTGCCCCTTGCTTCAACAGCCAAGCCAAGTCTACTACTAGTTTAAAATCTCCAAAAGCTCATTTTATTCTTTGCCTGAGGTAGAAATCTAATGCAGCTCAGGCACCATTGCCAGCAAACTTTTTTGTGGTACATAGAAGCAAGAAAACCCGCTAGGAAGCACAGGTCCTAGGCATACCGTGCAGACTACTTTTTCACCTTAAGTACAAACTCTTTTGTTACACCTCTGTAAGAAAATGTCTTTCCTCACTTCGGAGAACGAATTACAAGTATCAAACTGGAGCAGTCTCCGATCAAGGTCAAACTCACTCAGACTACACCTTGCAGGCTTGCAAATAAGGAAAATTATGATAATGACAGTTGACAACCTAGGCTGTCCCATTTTTCTATTTGGTTCCAAGAGATGAGACAACTTGCTTTAGGTTTCCAGGTCATTTTAATAATCAACTTGAGGCCATTTAACCATCAGACTCCTGAACATGTCACCTAGAGAAAACAGAAGGTAAAGATACATCTGTTTCTTTTGTGTTCTTTTGATCATTAAGTTTGGCAGGAGGGGATTTAAGCTTGACTCCCCCATCTTGCATAAACTTAGGGCAAAGATGCATCCAAGGGTTTGATAAAAAGAAAAAGCCTGCTGAGACAGAATGTGACTTACTATGCACTTCTCGCATGGGAACAAACTGTACAATGTCTCGCGTAGCCACCTGACCTGTTGAACTCTCCAACCGATGTCCACCATCAGCATCCAAAATCTACAAAATAATAAGACCCAGAACTTTTTTCTTATTATCTTTTTTGTAGAAATATTACAAGCAACTACAGCTTTGGTGACTCTAGTAATGTAAAAACCGACAATTCAAGTATGCTAAGGGTTCTAGAAAACAAAGGCATACCTCCATTTGTTTAAAATCTGCATTCCCCACTCCAACTATAAGAATAGATAGAGGAAGATTGGATGCCCTAACCAAAGCATTCACTGTCTCTTGAATATCTGTCAGCACTCCATCCTGCATAAGGCCACATATCTTTGTAGGTTAGAGAAAGAATACAATTCTAACGAGTATAGAATAGTTCCTTTTTACCGTTATAATAAGCAGCACGAAATACTTGGTAATGTCATTGGAGGCGGCCTGGCCAGCCATTTGTGCAGCCGTGTTGATCACTTGGCCAAACAAAGTAGGTCCAGCCAGAGAGACATTCTGCAAAGCACTAGCATAAGCCGCCATGATGCCTTGAACTCCTTCAACCTGTTAAAGGAAGTAAATTAAATGGTCCTAGAAAAGACAAAAATGCAGGGTTCAACATAATTTAATTGAGTTCAGCAAGTGCAATCAAACAAGTTAGCTGCAACATTTAGTCTATATTCAATCTAATGTGGGTTCCATAAGCATCTTTGATTAAAATAATAACATTGTGGATCTCATAAGAGCAGTGGCCATAATGCAAATCTTTCTTTTTCTTTTCCTTTTTTTTTTGACTGCAACTGATTGGCAAGTTATGAGAAACCATATGTAAGTAAATTCACTGCAGAAATAATTGTGAACCCAGGAGATGATGAGTTTGAATCTAGTTAAAGTGAAAGATGAAAAAAATTATTCTAGAGTGAAGGTTTCATATTTTCAAATGAAATCTACAACTCAACTAACCTTAATCACATAAAAATAATGATGACCTTGCTAATAATGATAAATATTTTAAATCGAAAGAGTGGAAACAATTAGATCAAGAGAAAAAGATATGAAAAAAAAAAAATCAGCTATGCAATTCGACAAGAATGAAAATAGTTAAACCTTTTATCATGTAATAAAAAGAGAAATTGAAGCAGGATTAATCATCATTTGGCAGTTTTGTCTAAACAGCGGCATATGTTTAACACCCAACACGCAGCTTTCCAGGTGAAGGATCATGGTGAAAAAAAAAATTCAGCTTCTCTTACCTCAGAGACATTCATACAGTTCAAGTTAAAACAATGGGATAAAGTGCCATTATACGTCCTTCCTCCAAAGCCCCAGGCTGGAAATCTCCTATCAGAATCATAAAATTGTATGACCTCCCCAACCTCCATTACAGCCTGTTAATGATGTCGTTAATAGTTAGCCACCAATTCACCAGCCACAAGTGTTGGCTTCTAAAGAACTCAAACAAGGTAAACCTCAACAAATTAGATAACCAAACAAATAAACTTTGTTCTATGCCAACGTAATAAATTTGCAAATAATCTTATGCTATCTCATGGAATACATTTCAACACAAAATAATAGTGAATTACTAAGAATTATCCCAGACTTACCTGCTGGTAAGAATTCAATTGGCCTGAAGGATCAATGTAGTGCAAGGAATCTCGACTTTGAGGATTTCCATTAGAAGCTGGACAAGTCAAATATGAAAAGTTGAACCAGAACATAAGACCAGAAATAGGAAATAAAAGCCTAGGCCAAGCATATCATAGATCACAAAGATAAATTACCAGTAAAGTCAATGGCAACCATAAAATTTAGCTCAAATCCACTAGATATGTAGTCAAGGAAACTGAATTGCTCCTTCTCAATAAATTGATCTATAAAGAGCTGGCCCTTCAGAACCTGTAAGACAAAGGTATGTTTCAGAACACATTGACATATTGTGGGTGAAATTTTTTATGCAAAGCGCAGACAAACACCTTTTCCTGACCATGATGAGACGGGAAAACCAAATTTGCACCACTTCTGTCTTTGTGAAGTTTTTCCAACTCAGAAACAGATTTCTGAAGTTGGCTGATTAAGTAAATAAAGAAAATCAAAATCAGCTTTCTCCTTACCAGGTAATAAACACCTTTAACTAGTAAAAGCCAAAAATGAACAAAATCAAGAATGTAGAGAAATATTTTCAATAATTACCCAATAAGTACATGATTGCCATTGCTGTTGAAATCAAAACACTCGATAAGTAATGGGTTATCCTGTAATAAACATGGAACATAGAAACGTAACTGTGGTGCCAAAAATCTTATAAACTCTTAATATGATTGGAGAAATCTTAGGAAATTTCAAGCCTGCCTTGCTTCCAAACTGTTGCATGCTTAAATATAACGGTCTCCAAGCTGGATTTAAATTGTTGTTTATTGCCTCTGTCTTGCATATCGGAACAGAATTTCCATTTTCAGTCAGTTTTGATATTCTCAAGAAAGGATCCTATAAGCAAAAAGAAGAGTATGGAAGTTAGAACACATAGACACACATGCACAGACCAAACTAGTTGCATCTTTAGTACATACGCTTTTAGAAAACATGTCCTTGTTGTCTAATTGGGTACAACGCAATTTCATCTCAACAATGCTCCTGGATGAAAAAGTTTCTTCAGCATGGACAGTCAGTGTCCCAAAGTTTTTGAAACCTCCGGGCCCATTTTTGCCATGGAGATTGAGAGTTAAAGATCGATCTCTTTTGGTCACTATCTGCCAAGCAAAGGTGAAAACAGATATGTTAGCAGTAAGCATGGTTTAAAAAATCATTCTAAATGGTTTTAAGCCACATCTTTTGAAAGTTAGCAGTGGCAAGCAAATTTTTTTGACGACCGGTGGCACATGCGGTATATTTTAATTGCCATGATGAAAAAAATATATAGTGCAGGCTTTTCAAAAGAATTCACTTGAAAGACAGTAGAAACAAATGAAATAATTCTAAAGAGTGCTTCCCTAGTTCAAACTAAAGAAATACTTACTAAAATCCAAGAAACAAAAACTGATGCAAGGCAACTCACCTCAGACAGAACACAAATGGTTTCTCCCAAAAAATCCTGCTCATTCAACTTTAGTGCCTACAAAGCAAAACAAAAGAAAAATTGAATATCATAGTTCAGTCACCACTTTCAGCAAATTTCTCATCAATCTTGGGAACATTGCACCACCAAAGAACCAAAAATACTGACTGAAATATTCATCCTTTATGTGATTTCTCTAAAAAGTTTTCCTCCCATAATCAATCCTCACTTTTTTTTATTTATTCTGAATTTCCATGTTGAGTGAATGACTGTCTAATTGCTTAAATCACAGAATTACTTTTTATGATCATCAATTCCATTTATAGAAATTTTGAACGGCTATCAACAGAAAAATTCTATGCATGAAATTCAAATATTATTCAACCAAAATAATAAGCTGCATGCTATACATTACCACTTCAGATCTATTTTCATCCGAAAATTCTTTGAGTCAAAGAAAGCAGCGGTGCTTATATTGTCTTAAGGTAAATTCCATATGCCGAAAAAAAAAAAAGGAAACCTCCAATACCAATTTTTCTAAAACCAAATAATCTTTATGAAACAACTGTTGTTTCACTAATTGGAAGCTATTAAATCCAATAGTAGAATTTGTAAAACACTTCAACATCTAAGCCCCACACTTGTTGGCAATCATATTTTTATGATTGTTCATTATAAATTTCTTAGGCTCCTCAAGTGTTAGGTGTGTATTAATCAAATTACTGAATTCATTTAAAAAGGAGTTTCATTTCTGAAATATAGGAAGGAGGTTCGTCTTGCACAACATAAACTTGAAACATTATGATTGGTAAAGATGCCATGATAATGTGACATTGTCTATTGATATTGCTGCATAACTCATCAATGTCATTCATTAAATTTGGAAATGAAACAACAGACAAAGCCTTCAAAAATGAATTTTGACATACCTTCACAGGTATGTTGTGATATTTGGTATCCACATCATATACATGAAAACTAGAGCAGGAGGAAAAGAGAGGAGCATCAGTCTCATAATCCGCAAACAGAAACACACCAAACTACTGTATATCTTGTAAAAAAATCTAAAAATTATAGACTTAAGAAAATATGAGAGGCTTACACCAAATTTTGAACAATCTCAAACTGATAAGCAACATTAATTTTCTCAATCCAAGCAGGATTCAAACAGTTGAGTATGACTTCAGTGCGACCAAGCTCCTCTAGGGTGCCATCCCTTTTCTTTACATACAGAACTGTCATAGGATCACTCTACAAGAAAACAAAAAAAACTATTTTAGCTGAGATCCTGCAAAAATCACAGGAGCACTTGAAATTGTGAAGTCAATTTTTACACTATGTTTGGATAAACATTAGTAAAAGAAAGGAATGGAAAGGAAAGGAATGTAAACTAGAGGAAAGGAGAGGAAAGGAAAGGGTACGTGTATCCCTTGTTTGGATAGCTAAAATTAATAAAGGAAAAGAAAAGAAAGTAATCCTAACAACCTTTGTTTGGTTAAACAATAGAAAAGGAAAGGAAATGATTAATTATAATGTTTTTTTCCAATTATAACCTCTTTTGTTTTAAATTTTATAATATAATAAGGTTAAAGTTGACATTCTACAAGTTAAAATTTTTTTCAAGTTTCCTTTCCTTCCTGTTTACCCCAAATTGGGGTTTTAAAAAAACTAAGTAAGTCAAGGAAACGCAAGAGATGCTCACTCCTTCTCTCTTTCTTTTCCCTAGCTAAAAAATTTTTCCAAACAAGAGAAAAGTTTACAACGTTACTTTGTTTTACTTAGCTTTCATTTCCTTTCCCTTCCCCACCCCCAATCCAAACATAGAGTTAGTTTTTTACTATGTCAAGTAAATCTTACATGCAATAGAAGACCTGAATTTTCAGGTACTTTCTCTAATGCATGACATGTTCTATACAAATTATTTTGAGATGTTGAACATCAACGAAGTATGTAGTTCTTATCATAAAATTCCAAAATTTGTAATCAGAAAATGATAAAGGCACTTGCACAAAATGAAGAAAAGAAGATATTAGACGATTTTACCTTTGATGCGATGTCACGATCGCGTAAATTTGAAGCTGATATAGATAACTGCAATGCACATTTGAATCACGTTAAAATGTCATGAGCAGAAGAGTTTTTAACATTATAACATTAATATAACCATCCACACATCTAAAATTGTAGTTGCATAGTATCTATCATGTATCCTACTATCCAAACTGCATCCAATGACATTTTTTCCATGCATGACTAAGATGTTTGGAAACAGCTAATCACCGTTCATTAGCAAAAAGGCTGGCTCACGGACTGCAAAAATGAACTTATCATTAACACAATAATAGAAGAAAGCAGAGAGTACCCATATATTCTTTCAAGGAACATGACAATTCTATATGATCAGATTGAGCATGAAGACAATCTCTTCAATTAATTTAAATTTACCATTTTAAGTATGTCAGAGCATGATAGCATTAGACGTCACTTGGCTGATACTTGATATCAAACATGAGATATGAATAGTTGATAGCTTGATGCATTCGTTAGAATACTCATTAGTTATTACTCCATAAAGAATAGTGAGAAGTACTGTTGCTAAGAAGGGTTCAAGTAGTCGTTCCATGATAGGTACTAGCTAATAAAACATTCAAATCAGTAAAAACTGAAAGAGCCAAACTATATAAAAGCATGTTGCGGTCCCATGTGCCCCATCAAAATAAAAAATAAAAAAAAATCTAGCCATACAGAGTATAAGCCAGGGTAATGAAGAAACATTTCATGTCAAACCATTGCCCATGGTCAAACATTTACAACCAAAGGTTGGACTCATGGTTTCTACCTCTCAGCCGACAATTTGAATCAGCATCTAGAAAATTTTGCAGCAATTTAAACCAGGTTGCCTAAACTTGCTAACTAAATAGCAAAAACCAATCATAATACATTAAGAAGTCAAAACCATCAACTTTGCATGATGACCGACGCAGAGAAACAGAAAATATTTAGTGTCAACATCACAACTCATAAGCACTGCTACAAACCACAAAACCACTGCTATGCATATAGCAGCACTCGGTTGTACTAGGAAATTGGAAATATGAAAAGCAACCAATCAGTAAGAAACAGTTTCAGGAAATGTATTCAAGAGCACGTAAATCAATTGACAAAGAGCTGTTTTAACTTAATTAAAGATTTTGAATTCGAATTCTAAGTATGTAACTGTGTTAAAACTTTGAGAGAAAATTTTGTCATCTTTTGGGCCCTATTCTGCTCGAGTTCGAATTAATCTTATACCATAATAATGCGAGAATACCGAGTGATTTCAACCAAAAATTTCAAGTAATGTAAACAAGCATTCAAGGTCTCTTCAAGCCTATCCAATTCATAGATAAAGATGTCCTGAATGCAACAAAGAATCAATAAACCTCATCAATCAATCCAACATACGTAAACAAACACCTTAAACACCATGGTAAAATCTACATAACATACTAAGCAGCTAATTTCAGAGATCAAAAATTTCCTTTCTTAATAAAGTGTTGATCAGAGATAATTACTGGTAGAACACATCTATCAAAAACTTAAAAACAAACAAATAAAAAGAAGTTAAATATGAAATATTTACCGGTAGAACACATCAAATACTATTTAAATATAATGGGTAGAAATATAAATAAAAAATTCATACCTCCATTTGAGTAAAAAGAGGACATTGTCCTCTGCCTCTGAAAAAGTGATCCACAGCATCGTTATGTTCCACGTCATTATTCATGGTGGACCAACCTTGAACCCCACCGACAGCTTGTTTGCCTCCTTTCACGTCACCAGAGAAGCAACCTCCCATGTAATTTCTCTTTTTCGCTCTCCTAAATCAAAATCTTCTTTACCAAACAACAACCCTACTTTTTTAAAACGTTTCTTACAGCTTAACTTGAGATTTGAATTTTTTTTTTTTGGTGAATAAAGATCTGATTTTTTGCTTTCTTTTTAGAAAAGTGCCTTCCAGCCAGGAAAGACAGTCCCTTTAATAAATATTCCACTAAGATACCAAAAAAGGCCCGTTTCCCGAAGAATTTCCTCCGGTTTAGGTTAATTTTCGTGTTGTTTGTTTCTCAAGAAAATTTCAAGCGTACGTTTCGAGAGGCGAACAGTATCGAAAAGGACTGGATATGTTGACGCGTGGTACGGTCAAAGCGTACTCAACAAAGTAGAAAAAATTGGGCAATTCAAAAAAGGGTATCTATCCATGTATAAACGAGATTTGAAATTTGTATGAAAATCTTGCTCAAAAGAAGATAAAAATAAAAAGAGAATTAAATCGAAGAAGTTGGCTTCTTTCTATCAAAAAAAAAGAAGTTGGCTTCTCCTCGCCTTGGTTTAGAAGATTTGGGTTTTAATTCCTTTTCTGTTAAAAAAAAAAAGGATTAATAGTTAAGAGATTTATCGATAAATACATATAATCTAAGTATATTAAAATTTTAATTAATTCGAATAAAGCAGGCATGTAATAGTTTTTTATTTCGATATAAAATTAAAATTTATCATTATCCGTGTATCTATCAGTAAATTAATCTTAATCAATCAATAAATTTTAATAAAATTAAAATAACTTATTCCACCTAGACTTACTCGTGACAAATCTTGGATTAACTTGGATTGGATTTGATTTGAATCATTATATTGTTATAATATTAACTTTTTAATAATCAAACCAAATCAATTTTGGGTTCGGATTTGAATTTTCAAAATATCACTATGAGTCTATTACAAAATAAAACTAATTCATAGATACCTATAATCTTAACACACTTTTCAAGTCACTAAGCATTCTAATTATTTTGAGCAAAAAATTTCAAAGAAATATATATATATATAAAGAATTCTTTTTTTTTTTTGCAAAATCAATTTTAAATATAAGATTTTCATGTGAAAAATCAATTAAAATCATGAAAATTTCTAACCTAAGTTTTTGATCTAATGGTAAATGTATGCATTGTTTAATTGGGAGAAAGAATATGAATGTGAATTATTCTTTCTCAAAATTTAACAATCATTTAAAAAAATATTTTACTTTTAAAATAAATGCTTCACATACGCTACTTGATTAGAGTTGTGAAAGATAAGTAATGACCATACAAGAGTTAATATTTCTTTTTCGAGAATATTACATTAAGGTCAGTATAAATACATATGATTATGTATAATTAAATGTTATTAGACATATTGTGCTATTCAAGAAAATGTTATTCGACATAAAATATGTTAGAAGTATTGTAAACGCAAGAAAATAAGCATAAATGCATCATATAACAAAATTTTTATGATTGATTCTACTTTTATGTTTATTATCATATATCTATGATACTTCTAATTTATTTTACATCTAATGACATTAAATTTACACTTAATCATATGTATTTATATTAACTTTATAGTAAAGTCAAAATTTTTGACCTTATGTTAAAATTTTTTTTTTTAACATTCAATCCATTGAAAAACAAAAAGGTTTAGGTAATAGAAAATAAATAAATAAAAGGACATGTAGCCATAAAAATAAATAAATAAAAAGACAATTGCTAATTTGGTGGGATATCAGTCAATTAACCCACTTCATAAGTAAAGTAAAATCACTTATGTTGAGGGTGGGATGTCAATCAATTAACCCACTTTATAAGTAAAGTAAAATCACATATGTTGAGGTAGTAAAAAAATCCAAAGCCAAAAATTTGTTGAAAAAAAGTCCAAACCTAAATGCCATCTTCTAAAATAAAGTAAAAAATTTTAAATCCCAAAAATCTAAATCCAAATAACTGAAAATCTCAAAAATCATTTTAACCCAAAACTGTTCCATGAACTAAAAATACATAAATTCGATAAAAAACTCGAAAAGCATGAGAAAATGATTACATTAATTATAAAATTTTAAAAAAATGACTTGTTTAGATGAGAGCTGAATTTTTTTACGTCTAAGATTATTTGACGTCTACTAAACATAGGAAAATATGAAAAATATTTTTTGAAAAATGAAAAACACCTACCAAATGGAGCCTTACTATGATTCGAATCTCAAAAATCAAACTATACCTAGATCACTTGTTCTTCTCATATATCACCAAAGTCCCTTGTAATGATCAAACAAATTAATAATTACTTACTACTACTTTAGAGCAAATGGGATGAATAATTATGCAAATATATAGCAATAGCAATAGGAAAAAGAACAAAAAAATTCATAAGAACTTACATGATAACAAAAGCAGAAAGCTGAAAACTTGTTTACGAGTTTGTTGTTACGTTGATCTATCCAAAATTATCCTACTAATGAATTAAACCACCATCAATTATCATCTTCATCTTTAGCAAATTTTCTCCACTACTTAGTTTCTTTCTTTCGTTCGCTCAATCTTCTATTCTATTGTGTTTTGTTTACAGGAGAGAGCTATGTATTTATAGAAGAGAGCTATGGGTATGGAGAAATGTTTTAACAAGAAAACTCGTTTTCACACGTCGTTGGTTTGTATGTCAGGCAGCTATCATCATGTTGGTGCACGTTCTAGCATATTAGTCAAAGTTTTGGTTGGTTTGGTATCCAGCACTATAGGACTTAGATGTAGAGGATGATCTTACACACGGTACAATGATAATAAAAAAATAATAAATGAGAAAATAACACAAGTTAAAATTTTATAAAAAAAATGTTTTATATTAGATTTATAATATGAATTTTGATATAAAATATTTATATTTTACACGATACAAATATAAATTATATGTGCACGAAGTATGGGACTTATATATATTAAATAAGTTGGTGAAGAGAAAAAGGATTTTGAAGGGAGAGTCCGGAAAAATCAGCAACCTTAATTTGCCTGAAAATTTCGTTTTATGAAATTCTTTCCCAAGTCTATGTCAAGGTCAAATATTCTTATCCATCGATAGAAATGAAAATTTTCTAAACGGCATTGTGGAAGAATATATTCCAACCAATAAAATTCAGAATTTTGATTATTCAATTCGCTTTGTATTTTTCACTGAAATTTCAGGTTTTGGTCTACTGCTCTACCACTCGTTATAGAAGAAAGAAATATTTAAAGAGAAATTAGCTAGTACGATAAAACTTATAGAAGGCTGTTTTGTAGTGCAATTGTTGACTAACTTCCTCATTAAATCTTTTGATTATTATATGAAAAATTATTTCACACATTATAAGTGAAGTTTTTAATTTATTTCTGAAATTAAAAAATTACGCACAACATATAAAAACAAAACTTTTATTATTATACATATAAAGATTTAAGATTTAATTTTACATTTATTAAAAACTAACTTGTAACATGAATTAATTTTGTATATTTAAATAAGTATGTATGCATATGTTTGTAAATTTATATGTTTTATAAACGAATTTTATTTATTTAGAAAATTAATAATTTTAAATATTTAAATAATATGCATGATATTGATAATTTACTTTTATACTTTTCAGTTTAGTTAATAAAATATTTTTAAATAAATTAAAATTAAAATCATTTAATTTATAATATAAATAGATAAAATTAATACTTTATTTAGTTTTCCAAATAGATAATATTAAAGTTATATTTTTTAAATATTTTTGGATTAAATAATATTTAAAACTATTTTAAGATAATTTTAAAAAATATTGAAAAATTTTAAAAATTAAAGAAATTTAAGAATGTAACAAAGTTGAGACCTTTACAGTTTACTTTGACTTAAGTGGACATGAGGTTAATTGATGCATACATGTCATTTAAAAAAATGTCCATGTAAACTTTCGTTTAGTCATTTTTACCCAATTTACTATGTACATTGTAATATAATATAATATAATAGGATAATTATTACATACACTGACAGTGGAGTTTTTTTACTCCACAAGTAGCGTTAAGATCATGACATGTGTCTTATAAAAATATTAAAATAAATAAAACAGGACATGTGTTACGATCTTAACGCTGCTTGTGGAGTAAAAAAACTCCACTGTCAGTGTATGTAATAATTATCCAATATAATATGTGCATGTTTGGCACATGAGATCATTTAAAGGATAGGATGATTATCATCTTATCCCATGTTTGTTATTCATTTAAGCAAAATGATAGGATTAGTGAAAGGATAAGTTATTCTATACCAAGAGGATAACTTAATACTTTAGAAAAGTGGAGGATTATTTTTAATCCATAGGATAAGATATGTTTCAAAATTTTTTTATTAATGAATTTCCTATTTTATCCTTAAATTTTGTCCAATAAAAAAATATCATCATATCCTAATTTTAGTCTTGCACATAACAAGCATAGTAAAGGATAAAAAATCATCTTATCTTATGCTTAATCCTTGTATACACTAAACATAAGATAGGATGTTATCATCTAATCTTATCATATCCACAATATTATTTTATTCTATCCTATCATTATCCCATACACCAAACATGCACTAATATATATATATATATATATATATATATATATTAGGTGAGATTAGATGGGAAATCTATATTCTGGTTGTTGGACATTTTTTAAGGAATAAAGGGTTGCGTATGATCAAATAGGAAGAGTTGATTTTAACTTCAAACTAGAATTATCCCCCCGTTACACTGCGGGAATTGTTTTTTGGGTGGAAGGCAAACAATAGTAGTGATAGGCTTACGTGAAAAGCTTTTAAAGCAGTAATACCAATACAACAAAAAGTGACGTGATAGGCTTTTAAAGCAGTAACACCAGTGCAACAAAAAGTTAGAAAATTAAACATAAAAAAACAACAAATAGATGATGTGGCTGAATGAGAGAAGAGTCTGGGAGACCAAATTAGTATATAGCTAGATACAAACTCGCACGATGCTGCGAGTCTGTTTTTATTTTGCAAATTTTAAAATAAGTAAAATTTACTAAGGATAGAGTTTATAAATCAAATAAAATGTCCAAAAATAATTTTTGAGAAATTTGGATTAGCTTGGATTAAAAAAAATACACAATACTTAATTTAAATAATATGACAAACAGATAATCTATTCTAAAAACAAATAAATTAAGATAATGATGCACCAAAATATACATACGGTATAGTGGTTCAGATAATTTAACAAAGAATTAAGAAAAATTAGCTAAGAATACTTTGTTTATATTAGTAATCAAGTGTAAAGTTTTAAACCCATTTGTAAGCATTTTTATTTTAAGAATAACCAATTGAACTATTTATATTTACTCCAAAGTACAATATGCAAAGTAAAAGTATTTTTTTCTGAAAAAGTTAGAAGTAAAAAAACCATTTCATATAATAATTTTCATTCAAAAGCAACATATATGTAAGTAGAAGAAGCAAATAGATAAAACTATAAAGCAATACCATAAAACAATAATAGATAACTGGATTAAAAAGAGTTAAAGAGCCATGTAAAAAAACATGTTAAAAATTTAACTAAAAAAATTTGTTAAGAAAAAAATAAAAGGACCTAAGTAAAAAAAAAAGTTGTTGAGGGATAAAAAAATAAATGTACAAGTGTCATGCTATGGGAAAGGTGGAGACAAAATTATTACATAGTAGTATAGTATAGTATAGAATAGATATAGATATAAATATTGATTAAGAAGTGAAGTTAGGTTTTCGTTAATCATAAAGTTAATAAAATAATTATTCAAAACACTGTTAATGAAACTTGCAGGGTGGATTTGGCTGCCAGCTGAGTACCAGTGTAGTGCAACTAAACACTTAAGACTGTAACAAAAAAAAAACTAAACACATATGTTAGCTTTAAATTGCCATACATATTTTGAAATGACAAAAACTTAAGTGAGCTTTAATGTTTTAATTCATATTGTAAATTTGCCTTATCACACATGATTTTCTCAATACATTTTAAGTGATCATACCCAAACATTAAGACCATGATTTAATGATACATCCTTATTGGTCTTAAATCTTTATAAATGTTTTGAATATTTTAGAAAATCACTTAATGAATTTTTGGACAATGTTTTTATCAAAGAAAGTCATGAAAAACTCCCACAAAAGTGCCAATATGTTTTGGGTTGAATTAGGATCAAAGACCACATCATTTCTAACCCAAAAGTGCAGGAAAAACCCATTCTGGAGGAATGGGATCGATCCCCTAAGGAAAGGGATCGATCCCTTTTTGGCAGTGTGCCCCGGAAGGCCAAAATGAAGCATGGGATCGATCCCCTAAGGAAAGGGATCGATCCCTTTATGTCAGAAAGTCTCCAACGGCTATTTTCTGTGAGATACAACGACTAGTTTCGGTTTTGGCTCCAACCAACGTCCACAAACCATCCAAGGGGCTATAAATAGAGGCTTAGAAGCTAAAGGAAGGAAGAGGAACAACCAAGCAACATCTTTCATCATCTTATTCATCTTTCTCAAGCCTCAAACAACAATCAAGAGCTCCAAAGTCTACATCATCTATCATTCTCATATTCATTGTAGTGCTTAGCACAAATCTTGTATAGGCTTCTCATTGAGCTTAATTTCTGTAATCACTTGCCTACCTAGAGGCTTATCTTTGATTACATTATTTGTATCTCATCAATCCTTGTAAAGGGGAGGTTTCTCTTAAGCCTAGAAAAGAGGGAGCTTTCTCTTTAGCCTTAAAAAAGAGGGAGGTTACTCTTGATCCTAGAAAAGAGAGAGGTTTCTCTTGAGCCTTGAAAAGAGGGAGTGTAACAAATTCAAGGATAGTGAATTTGGGAAAATCCTTGGGAGCGTCTCAAGGTAGAGGACGTAGGCAAGGTTGCCGAACCTCTATAAATCACTTGTGTACATTTCTCTATCCTTTCTCTCTTTACTTTCTTGCAATTATATTTGTGTTTATTGCATTGAATTTATATTGTATAATTGCCTAGCTAAGAGAACTTAGAAAATATCAATATAGGCTAGAGAATTTAGAAGAACCGAAAAACGAACCTAAGGTTAGTGAAAAACCGATTCACCCCCCCTCTCGGTATAGCCTATAAGAGCCAACAATTGGTATCAGAGCTTGGGCTCGAGATTGAATTAGACTAACCTCTATCGAGCAAAACGATCTTAAATGGCTCACTTGAATATAGGCACACCCCTAGGAGAAGAGGGACACTCGTTAGTTAGACCTCCACTATTCAATGGTGAGAATTACTCTTATTGGAAAACTAGGATGATGTTATTTGTGCAATCTAATGACTATGAAGTGTGGAGAGTAATAGTTAATGGTCCTAGAATCCCAATAAAGAAAGTAGATGGAAAAGATGTCCCTAAGAGTGAGGATAAGTGGGACACCAATGATATGAGATTGGCACAATTGAATGCCAAGGCTATGCACACCCTCTTTTGTGCATTAGGTCCAAATGAATATAATAGAGTGTCCCTATGTGAAAATGCTAAACAAATATGGGACAAACTAGCCATCACACATGAAGGGACCAATCAAGTTAGAGAGACCAAAGTAGGAATGCTCACACATGATTATGAGCTTTTTAGAATGAAAGAAAATGAGTCCATGAGTGATATGTATACTAGATTTAATGACATAATCAATGGACTTAAGGCATTAGGCAAGACATATTCCAATGTAGAAATGGTGAAGAAAATCTTGAATAGCTTGCCACAATCATGGGAGGCAAAGGTAACCGCAATAGAAGAGTCTAAAGATCCAAATACCTTGTCTTTAGATGAACTTATGGGCTCCCTACTTACATATGAGATGAAATTGAAAAGAAATGAAGTGCCTTCAAAGAATGTAGGGATAGCACTTAAGTCTTCCACTCATGAGGTCATTGAAGATGATAGTGATGAGAGTGGAAATGAGGAAGAAAAAGAAATGGCAATGTTTGCCAAAAGATTTAATAGATTCATGAGAATGAAAGAAAAAGAAAATAATAGGAGACATCATAGAGGGGAGTCAAGTAGAAGAGAAAAGGACCCTTTAGTATGTTATGAGTGTAATGAACGGGGTCATACTAAGTTAGATTGCCCTTTACTTAGGAAGGAAAAGGATAAGAAGCCTAGGAAGAAAGCATTTGTGGCTGCATGGAGCGATAGTGATAGCTCCGATGAGGAAAATGTAGATGAAGAGGTAGCCTACTCATGCTTTATGGCTATTAGTGATGATGAGGCTAGTTGTAGTTCTAGTGAAAATAATGATTATACCTTTAGGGAACTACAAAATGCCTTTGATGATTTAGCAAATGAATTTCAATGCATGAACTCCAAATATAAGAAAATCATTGCTAAATTGAAAGTAGAAAATGAAATGCTATTAAATGCCAAACTTGAATTTGAGAAGAAGATAGAAGAAGCAAATCTAGAAATAAATGAGTTGAATAAAAAGAATACAAATTTGCATAACTCATTTACTAGGTTTTATATGGGTCAACAAAAGCTAGATCATATGTTAGAGACCCAAAGAGCTTTCTTTGATAAAGATGGGTTAGGATATAATGAAATACATAAAGAAACTCATCTTAGGAATTTCTTAGTGAGCAAAAATACTATGCATGATCTATCTCTTACATGCTCACTATGCAATAGAATAGGACACTCTTCACAAGCATGCACATATAGAAAAACCACATTTAGAGGAAGAGTTGTTAGAAAAATGTGGGTGCCAAAGCATGCAATAAATAATGATGAATTATGCTTGAAATGGATCCCAAAAGGATCTAAAATTGTGAATACTAACTCTCATGGACCCAAGAAAGTTTGGGTACCAAAGCATGCTTGAATTTGTGTGTTGTAGGAGTGTTAGAGCATGGAGATACAAGATACAATGAAGTTTGAATGCTCAACACATCCTCATGGAGTTTGCTTGTGCCAATGAGAAAAAGGAAAAAGCTTGAGGATCCATCTTTGACAAGATCACAACAATTTTTTTAAAGGATAGCTCAAGGTGGACTCAACAATTCAAGGCAAAGCATACTCAAGCAAAGGAGTTTTGTAAGATTAATTCTTTACTCCTTAAAACTTTTATTTGATTATTTGTGATTTGATGAGAAATTTGGTTGATGATTAATGATGCATTGTGAATAAGCAAAAGGCATGATGAATGCTTGTTGAATGCTTGATGGACTATTCTTGATGAATGAAAAGCATGATTTGTGATTTTGAAATGATTTTTGATTTTCTGCATCTTGAGCAAGTTTGATATGTCTAGATAATATATTTAGTTGCTCAAAAGATGTCAAATATGTCATATATGCAAAATGCCTTGTCATGAGCCTTAATGAAGAATATGCATGTTGACAATCATGACATGTTGTTCACAAGTATGATGATTTGATGTTATATGTGCTTAAAATCTATGTGAACAAGTTTGTTTTGGCATATTTGTGATTTCTAATGATTTGGTTTGGTCAAAGTATGCATAACTATCAAAATGACCTCCTTTGAGGCCAAAAATGCCTTTATTGGTGAAAATCCTTCCAAAATTGCAAAATCTTTTGTAAAATAGTTTTTCAATCATGTTCTTCATTCATACAAGTCCAAAATCATGTTTTACTAATGTTTGAACCTTTACTTGGACTTAAATAACTCAAAAACGAAGTTTTGGTACCTCAAAGGTTGGATTTTCTGTCAAAAATCTGCAGAAACAGTATGAGGGATCGATCCCTTTTCAAACAGGATCGATCCCCTTGAGCAGAACACAGAATTGGTGTATTCTGGAACTAAGGGATCGATCCCCCTCCCAAAGGGATCGATCCCCCCAGGCCAAAATGGCTATTCTGCACTTTTTTAACCGAATTTGAGAAGGATTTTTCACTTTCTTGATATCTTCTTTCTTCTCAAGTTAAAATTCATTGTTTTAACTTCTTTTTGATGATCTTTAATGTATGAAAATTCATTTTTCATTGATATCATGCCTCAACTTCATCAATTAATATCATTTCCAACAAATGGTATCACTTTCAACAATCTATATCATTTTTCTTGAACTCACAAGTGCAAAATCAGTTTTCTCATTGAAAATGGTCATGAATTGCATAAATCTTGAAATAATCTTGAAATATACTTTAAATGAATACTTAAACATAATTTTGAGATCTATTTCAATGATTTATGGATATATTTGAGAATTTGATGAACTTGTGCATAATGAGTGTTTTTCATATCTTTTGTTCATCTTAGTCAAGCATGCTTATAGGATTATGTCTCTTGGCTTGACTTATCAATTCCACACTAGGTTTCATGATAATTTTACATCTAGTGGATTGATTTCAAATATAAATTCAACAATTGGTAATGGTCATTGGCCTATAATTTGTGATGGTAAATGGATCCTCAATGTTCAAATGCATGAAACTTTATCATCCTTGTACTTAAAGAACTAAGGTCTTAATGACAACACCAACATTCAAAGATAAATGCAAACTTGAACAAATTTAATATCCATGCATTTATTATTTGAATATTTCCTTGCTCATAATTAGTTAAGGACTTGAATTAGAAAATGAGCATAGGATTTGTGTGCTTGAAACCATGGAAGAAAATATGTTTGCTTGAATTCCTTGATGTTTTGAATCTTCCATATGGTATCAATTTGTGAATATGAATATGGATTAATCTTTTATGATTGTGTACTAATGTTTAATTGATCCATATGCATATTTGATGATCTGTGTTGTGTTCTTGCATATTTAGAATGAGTATTTTCTTGACATGAACACACTACACATAGATATTGGATTCATGCAAAATGCCTAAGTTAACCATTAGTAACAATTGGTATTTAGATTGAAATAACAATTAGTATCATTGGAAACCATATTTTCAATAATTGGTAAGCCAAAACTAAATTACCAATTGGTTTGAGCTTTAAATTGACAATTCTTCTCATGCTCTTTAAGATTGAAATGACTAATAGAGAAGAATTCTCTTAGGATATTTTTGTATGAAACTCTTGTGTGCTAGAATTTGAAGTTAATTGCTATATGATTTAATTCTAGACACAATATTTCTTGAGAATGATTTATGAGCACATGCATATGATATGTTATATAATTTTAGCTCATAATCATGATGTATTACCATGCACCTTAGTCGGACCTTAGAGAACAATTGATATACTTAGGTGCTTGCTTAACTTCTTACCAATTGGAACCTTCTTGCAAAATTACTTATCAACAATTGGTATCCAAATTATTTATAAACAATTGGTATTGGATCATAAGTCATATTCATTGCATGAATATTTCATACTCTTTGAGAATATTGACTTATTTATTTGTGCTATAAGTCCCATGTACTAACATGTTTCTTGTTGGATGGAGCATTTTTATTTATTCTCACATAGCCATGATTTTAGGGGGAGCATATTTTTTATTATTTTTCCTTCTTTTTGCTATGACAAAAAGGGGGAGAGATAGAAAAAGGGAGAGATAGATATAGAGAGAGATATTAAGGGGGAGAAATAGTTTAAAAATTCATTTTCAAAACCCATGCTTATATTAAGGGGGAGCTTTATAAAATCCTGCTTTATTTGAGGGGGAGTATTTTATCAAAGAATTTTCAAAGCAAATTTACATTAAGTTTTGTCATATCAAAAAGGGGGAGATTGTTAGCTTTAAATTGCCATACATATTTTGAAATGACAAAAACTTAAGTGAGCTTTAATGTTTTAATTCATATTGTAAATTTGCCTTATCACACATGATTTTCTCAATACATTTTAAGTGATCATACCCAAACATTAAGACCATGATTTAATGATACATCCTTATTGGTCTTAAATCTTTATAAATGTTTTGAATATTTTAGAAAATCACTTAATGAATTTTTGGACAATGTTTTTATCAAAGAAAGTCATGAAAAACTCCCACAAAAGTGCCAATATGTTTTGGGTTGAATTAGGATCAAAGACCACATCATTTCTAACCCAAAAGTGCAGGAAAAACCCATTCTGGAGGAATGGGATCGATCCCCTAAGGAAAGGGATCGATCCCTTTTTGGCAGTGTGCCCCGGAAGGCCAAAATGAAGCATGGGATCGATCCCCTAAGGAAAGGGATCGATCCCTTTATGTCAGAAAGTCTCCAACGGCTATTTTCTGTGAGATACAACGACTAGTTTCGGTTTTGGCTCCAACCAACGTCCACAAACCATCCAAGGGGCTATAAATAGAGGCTTAGAAGCTAAAGGAAGGAAGAGGAACAACCAAGCAACATCTTTCATCATCTTATTCATCTTTCTCAAGCCTCAAACAACAATCAAGAGCTCCAAAGTCTACATCATCTATCATTCTCATATTCATTGTAGTGCTTAGCACAAATCTTGTATAGGCTTCTCATTGAGCTTAATTTCTGTAATCACTTGCCTACCTAGAGGCTTATCTTTGATTACATTATTTGTATCTCATCAATCCTTGTAAAGGGGAGGTTTCTCTTAAGCCTAGAAAAGAGGGAGCTTTCTCTTTAGCCTTAAAAAAGAGGGAGGTTACTCTTGATCCTAGAAAAGAGAGAGGTTTCTCTTGAGCCTTGAAAAGAGGGAGTGTAACAAATTCAAGGATAGTGAATTTGGGAAAATCCTTGGGAGCGTCTCAAGGTAGAGGACGTAGGCAAGGTTGCCGAACCTCTATAAATCACTTGTGTACATTTCTCTATCCTTTCTCTCTTTACTTTCTTGCAATTATATTTGTGTTTATTGCATTGAATTTATATTGTATAATTGCCTAGCTAAGAGAACTTAGAAAATATCAATATAGGCTAGAGAATTTAGAAGAACCGAAAAACGAACCTAAGGTTAGTGAAAAACCGATTCACCCCCCCTCTCGGTATAGCCTATAAGAGCCAACAACATAAGACAAAATTTGGGTGAAAAATAAAATTAAATTTTTACCTTTGTAGACACCATATTTTGTCCGAGGTCTTAATTTGTAAAATAATTAATTGGATTGAGTGACATTTGTATTTTAAATAATTTAACAATTTAGAATTAGGCTAAAATTAAATTAGAATTTTTAGATTTAGAATTAACATTAATTAGGAAATTAAAATTAAAATAGGATTTAGGAATAATTAATAAAAGGAAGAGAGATAAGAAAAGAAAATAAAATTAATTTTAGTATATGATAATTAGGATAATTAAATTTTTAGGATAATTATTTAGATTAATAGAGTTGGATTAGGATTAATATAGAAATTAAATAGATAAAGTATTAAAGATAGGAGATAATTATTAGAATAAGTATAGTTGTATTAGGACTCTAACTAATTTGGACTATAAAAAGGGATCAAGGCTCATAATTGAGGGGACGAAAAAAATATACGCTCAAGTACTCAGCCTTGACAAAAGACTTCTACCTTGCTTTCATCATTTTTGCCCCGCCCCTGTATCGTTTCTCTCCTCTGCATCAATCTCGCACTAAGATCCCAGTCCTATGATTCCTGTATCTTCAACACAAAGCTGTAGTCTTTTTTACACCTTCCTATTTTCCGACTGCTTTGTTCAACATCCTCAACGCCACGTCTGCCCAGTCATACTACCCAGCTCACACCCTATCGGACTGCACTGCCAAGTCATTCATTGCTGCTACTGAAATAAAGAAACCCAACAAGCTGCTGCTCGCTCGGTTCTGCTCTGTCCTATATAAACCGAACCAAGCTTCACCGCCTACCTGCGCTGGTTTTGCTTTCGTTCCTGCCATTTAATTGAGCTTTTTGTTCAACCACCTTCACTGCAAGACGAGTCATCCTTCCTGCACCGTTGTTTCATCCCGCATCATCCTTTGCTGCGTGGAGCAAGAACCAGCCACACTAGCTGCTGCATACATCGTTGCACCAACAAGCTGCTGCCCATTTGCTTGGTATCGTTTACACCGCAGCTATAGCTGAAAATAGAGGAAGAAATCTTTAAAGATTAAAGACAATAAAGAAAGAGGTAGTCGTTAGCTTCATTCAGGTTTGTTTTCTTTTATTCATTAATTAAGTAATTGATTAATATAATAATGTAATGTAACTTGATAATTAATTACTATATAAATAATAACTTGGTACATATATTTTATATTTCCTTGCATAATAGTTGATGAAGCAGTATAAGATGACATGACTTAACTTTTTCTAATTAATTTAGCATGATCAATAATTTGGTAATTTGCATGTATGTATATAACGTGATTCATTTGCATGACAATAATATGGTTTAATAATGAAATTCAGTTAACACAAATTTGCATGGTAATTAAACTACTAATTTGATTAGTGATTTGTTTGCATGATATATGTAATATGATTTGCTTGCATGATAATTTGATTTGTTTTGAATGTGTGATTAGAACTAAATGATTAATTGGTATGGGTTATAAAAATAAAAATTTTAAATTAAATTGTAAAGATAAAAAGATTATAAAATAAAATAGATAGAACAAAAATTAGAAAAAAAATAATAAAATCACGAAATATAGAGCTAAGCTGAGATTATTCCAATGATGGAATTCTGAGGTGTCACGAATGGTTGACATTTCAGATTTTCTAGGTGAGGATGTTTTCCATGAGTTTCGCCAGAATGATGGAAAATTCATGGAAGATGTTCAATATTAAAATATATATGTAAAATATTTAATTATTATAAAATTATAACTACTTAATAAAATAAAAAAAAATTATTCCGATGATGGAATTCCGAGTGTCACGAACGGTTGCCATTTTGAAAATTCCTAGGTGAGGATGTTTACCTTAGATTTTGCCAGCATGATGGAAGATTTAAGGTAAGTGTTCAATATTAATAATCGATATTATTTCTAAAAAACATAAATATATATTAATAATCAATCTCTATTTAAAATAAAATAAAAATAAATATTAATAAGAAATTAGGGAATAATGAGTAAAAAAGTTAAAAGTATAATAATAAATTGAGAATAAGTGGAGGTTATCCCGATGATGGAATCATAAGGTGTCACGAATGGCTGACACTTTTAAATTCTTAGGTGAGATGTTTTCTTTAAATTTCGCTAGCATGATGGAAGATTTAAAGAAAATTTTCAAGAAGAATAATCGACATTTATTTTCAAAAGATAAATAATATTAAAATAAAGATAAAAAAAATTAAGGATAATTAAAAAGGAAATAAAAAATAAGAATAAAAGATGGAAAATAAAATTAAGATATTTCATAAACGATTTAACAAATTCGACGATGGAGCCTCTCTGAGAAAGACGAATGGGATTTCTTGGATACTCTTGAGGTGAGGATGAAATTTAAGGAATTCCGCCAGCATGATGGAGAGTTTCTTAGAAATTGTCCAATATTTAAATATTTGAATTTAACAAGATTAAAGACCATTTAATTAAAAATTATTAAAGATGTCACAAAATTAGTTCGTACCATTTTAGGATGGGCGTTGTGGGGGTGATAATCCTTCCCCACACGTAACCGTACTTCTGAACCCTAGATTCTTTGAACGTAGACCATGTCTTATATTTAGACAAGAATAGGTGGCCAATCACACCTTAGGTTTGAATGGTTGGTGGCGACTCCTAGAATTTTAAAGTCTAGCGGGTTAGGTTCACGGACCTAGACGTTATGACAACCTTTGTTTTTAATTTTTTTTATCATTTTATTTAAATTATTTTTTAATGTTCATTTTATTCTTTTCAATCTCATCGAATTCAATCACATTACTTATCTAAACTAACCTTAAACTACACACGTAGAATTAAAATGGTAACATATATCCCATTTTATTTATTTTTTAAAATGTTTTTTAAAAAGTACATGTCATCATTTGATTGTGTATTAAATAATTATCCAAATTAATATCGGGTAAAAGTGTGGTAAATGGGCCAACAATCTTTTCATCGAGTCGTTAAAAATATGTTGTGGTATATTGTAAAATTTGAATTCCTATCTCTGTCTCCAGTGATTAAATATTTCTATTGTAACAAAAAAAATTGCACTAAATGATCTGAAATTCGAAAAGATCAAGGTAACTCTAGGAATAAATATTTTATATCCTATTCAATGAAAGTGTTCAAATTATGTACTTTCAGGATCATTTTCTTTTTGGTTACAATTTTCAGCATCTTTTTCGGTTCCCATATCAATATTAATCTAATTTTAAACAATCATGCAACTATTTATATATTACATATTGTAAATTTCCAGACAAAATCTCGTTTGGTAGCATGAAAATACCTAAGCAGTGCTTTTCTTAATGAAGGATCTTTCCTTGAAACTGAAGAGCGGATCAAATTAGACTGATAATTTGTTTATATGTTTTGTATTTATACTGTCTCATATCATATAAAATAAAATTCATCATATTATATTTTGTATTGATCAATACATCAAATATAATATATTTTTTAATTTTGTCGAAAGAATATATATAAATTTTATAAAAATTTTAACTTCTATTATATTCATAAATATTTTTTTTGTGTTGTGTCAAAAATCTAGAAATCTAGATTAAAAACAAATAAAAAATCAAAGATTAGTCAAGCAACTCATGTTTTTCTTCTTTCAGCAGTTGGTTTGGATTGGTATTAATCCTCTGCAAACAACCATCTCTTTCACCGGTCCCACCCTTGAGCCTCTTTGTAGTGGAAACTTCGTAGAAAAGGTCCATGCTGAATGAGAAATTCAACATATAATCTTATATATTTTATAGAGTTTAATATATCCTGCTGAATTAATATTTCAGCTAATTAAATAAGGAATCAAAAGCTGGAGAAAAACGTATTGAGAAAATAATTGAACAAAGAAAAGAGAAAAGAATAAGGATCAATGGTTTTCTTTTTTTGATAAAGAAGGGTAAAGATGTTGGGTGAGCCGGTGAACTATTCCAGAGTGAAGATATAAATAAATTTAACTATTTGTAAATTACTTAAATTTGACTTAATAATTATTTAAATTTGATTTGTTCATTTTCCACCTAAATTCGAACCTAAGTTGCTCAAGCTAAATTTGAATATTTTAATACTTCATTGAACGACTCGCAAGCTTAATCAATTTTTTTAATATAAATTTTTAATTTTATTACTAATTTATCATTATATCCTCACAATATATAATTTAAAAATAATAAATTGAGGTTAAACCTAATAAATCAAACTCGAACGGTTTGAATATTTTATCAAATCTCAAATTAAATTTGAGTCAAACTTCGAATCTTAAATTTTTAAATCGGACCATATCCGAACCAAATATTGAATCTTCTTGACTCAGCTCCACTGCACACCCCGTTCAGAGAAAAAGAGTGAACTCAAAGTCTCAAGCCCAACGAAACCGAGCATATATACTACTAAAGTAAAGCTGCTGCAGGTCTTAATGTGAATCTTGCCAACATATCCAAACACAACCGTTGCAAAAAGAATGTACTGGCAAAAGAGCCGAATAGAACGGTTGGTAAAGGACTAGACCACATATTCAACCAGGTTCTCCTGCAGCCATATCCAGCTAGCCTAGAAAACAATTGATTTGCTAGATGCTGTATTCTAGTCATTTATGATAAACTATTAAAGTTCAACATAGAGGCCTAAAGAAGTTCAACGACTTGCATGCAAATAACAGGAAAAAGAAAGTCATTAATTGAAGAAAAATGAAATGTCTCGAGCTAGGGATATGAAGTGACAGAGAAATCAAACTCCAGCTCTCAGCGATAAGACAAAGATGCACCACCAAAAGAATACCGGGATGAAACTGATGTAGAAGCAGCTTCAGGCTTAACACCCCGACGTCGATGCTTCTGGTCGTGATAAGCTAAAGGATCAGAGGCATATGTGGAATACACTCTATCTGCTGGGTTGCTTTCTCTCCTCAAGTGATCAGCCTCAATTAGGTGTGCCTCTCCTCTTGGACGTGGCAGGTAAGAGTCCAAAGAACCACCATAATAACGACTATAATAAGGATCTGTAGCATAGGAATCCAAAGTAGAAGCAGCAGCTACTGATGTATTTGCAGTTGCTGCAGAAACTATTGCTTGCATTTCTCGTGTAGCACCCAAATCATAGTCTCTCTCAGTCAAGTGAAGAGGACCAGAGCGAATTATCTCTCTCTGCATAGGCACAGATTCCCTGTATACCGTGTCTGATTGGTGCAGAAGCTGCTCCCCGTAATCTCTCTGGTAAGATCCTATTCTAGGAGTGATAGGATGCTGAAGAGTCAAGTTTCTTCTCTCTCCCCGAAGACCATAAGCCCTGTATTCCTTCTCACTAAGGTATAAATCGCGATGAATGTCCTCTGTCTGAGTAGATGCCGACTCTCCCAGGGCAATTTGTCGATCCCTTTCATGAGATAAAGCAGAATAACTTCTACCACTGATATTAGCAAAAGGGTCTCTAGCAGATGCTTCTCTGTTGGAAGGGGGTCTTGCTTCCCTATTTTCAGAGTGTTCAAGAATTTGAGCCACTGCCCTTGATGGGGAGTGAACAGGCAGTAAAGTTGAATGAACTCCAACTGGTCGGAACAGTTCTGTGAGCTTCCGAACCTGAATGGCAAATTTCAGATGTCATTAAAGCTAAAATATGAAAGTATGAACACCAAATTGCCAGGGAAGAAAACTATTCCTCACTTGTCTAGCAGTAAGTTCAGTTTTGAATTTGTTCTTTTCGTTATAATTTTCCTTGATAGCCTTCTTGAAAATGCTCTCGGCCAGAGGATAACAATCAGCATGGATACTGAATCGCACCTGAAACAGAAGTCATTGGTGCACAAACCTCCTAAAGGAAGAAGAAGACTTGTAACTAAACAAAGATGGCTATAACAAAATGGTACCTGAGCAGGGAAAGCCCCACCAAAAGCCTTGGGCTCGAGTTTCATGCCACCAGAAGAGGATGACTTATAAATCCCATACATAAGCTTGAGATCATAATCATAGAGAAAAAGCTTAAGCCCTGATCTGATACCCAACACAAGATCTTTTTTACCTGTTGGTACCCCCATTACACGGTACCGGAAACAATCTGGCTTGGTCTTTGCATTGCACATAAATATTAGACCATCAATCTTTTCTTTCATTTTATTTTCTTGTATCTTTCCCTTAGCATCACTCTTTTCTCTATTCTTGTTATTCTTCTCTGAATTACCGTGCTTTTCCTTCTGCTCATTTTGTTTTCCCTTTTTCTTACCTTCCCTCTTCTCTTCATTCTTCCTGTTTTTATTTGAAAGACCAGGCTCCTCTCCCCTTTTTCGTTTCCTGGAACTGTCATTTGACTTACTACTCTTTTTCTTGCTATCTGTTACGTGTGTACTTTCTTCATTCTTTTGGATCTGCTTGCCCTTCTCTACATGCTCCACACTGGTTGTTGCATCCTTTTGTTGGTTTTCCTCTCTTGAATCTAGCTTCTTAGCATCATTTTCAGTTGCTTTACTGCCTTCTGATACAGTATTTTTTCTATTCTTTTGCTTTTTCCTCCGAATCTCCGAAGTACCAGAGGCTTTTCTTGTCTTCAAGAAATTCTTGGCCACTGACTTTGCAATATCAGATTTGGCCTTCAATAAATTTGGACTTTTCTTTTCAGATGATTGTGCTTTTGCCAAGTCTTCAGCAGCATTCTCAGCTTCATTTTTGTTATTTTCTCGTTCCATAGTCTACTGATCCACAGAGTGTTAAAAGCTAATTGTGTTCCTGGTCAAATTAGCAAGCAAGCACATAAGATTTTAAACCATGACAGGAGTGTTTATACATGCATGTGTATGAAACAAAGAGAGAGGAGCATTTTGGGAATGTCATAACTTTCTCAGACTTGTGCATTTCTACCAATCGAAATTAATAACTTTCTAATTTTCAACACCAAAGCAAAGCAATATAAACATGTAAAGTTAAAAGTTGTCGGAATTAAGAACTTCCTAACTTTCAATACAAAAGCAAAGCAATATAAACAGTCATAAGTTGTCGAAAGTAAAAACTTTCTAATTTTCAATACCAAAGCCAAGCAATATAAACTAGTAAAGTTATAAGTTGCACTTGGAAAAGGATGAAGAAAATATCACCATAAAGAACAAAGTTCTCCCTTCTTTTCTCCTACATAGAACTTGGAAGAACCTTAAGTCGAGAAAACTGAAGTTCCTTTGCTCTGTTTTTCACCTCACATCATATTATCCAGAAACAGAAAAGAAAGTAACAACAACTCAGAGTAAAGCCCCATCTCATTGAACTCTTTCTTCCCTTCACATATCCTATTAAACATGCTCAATTTCAATTCCAAACAACTCATTTCCAGTTAAATGTCTTCCTGAATATCCCCAAAGAGGCAAAGCATATCCCTATCAATGTACATATGTCTAATAGATCCCAAACATTGTCTAGAGACTGATAAATTTCAGGGAAATAACACGCGAAAATGCACCAAAGATAAATTCAAGTTCCAACTAAACTAGTAAAGATCTTTAAAAAAGGCCAAACAGAACAAAAGCAGACCAAACTCATATCAGATAAACAGTAACGCCAACTAAAACAATCAAATGTAAACTCATTTTAGGTCTAATCATGCAACGATTTTCTTCAATTATAGATATAAATTAAATTTCCTAGCTTTTACAAACACAGAAAAAATTAATACACATCAAATTAAACTCTAGAAAATACCATAGCGATCAATCAAAATCAATCGTGAAACAAAAGATTTTCAAATTTTTGTTCCCTTACCTTTTTCTTTCTCCACAACCAAACAGAAAATGACAAAAAAAAATTACACTCCGAAAAACAGTGCTGTGAAATCTGATCAAGCAAACTCGTTAGGGTTTTCCATTTCGAGAAAGTGAATATTTAGAAACAGAGAAAAAGGATAGATTTTCAGTGACAGAGATTTTTCGTTTCGCAGCGTTATGGTTACGAAAAAACCTAGCGAATAGCTCTATTTGTTACCATACTAGCCTTCCTTTTAGGCTGAATTTACCAGAATGACCCCACTCGCGTGACCGGGTATTGACGTATTTCAAAAAGAGTAAAATTTTTAAAATTATTTATAAATAAATAATACTAATTAATTAATTAATTGACATTTTCAAATTTTTTATTGTATCACTAAACAACATATGGTTTATATGATTTTTTTTTTCGTACAACTATCAACTTATTCATTTACATGGGTTAAACTCTATAAATTATTTTGTTTATAGATTATTTTATTATTATTTTTTAAATATTTTTTGTTTTATTATTATTTAAGTCTAAATTCTAAAAATTGAGATCATAAAGTTTTTTTTAAAAATTTTTGAAGCTAAAAGAAAATAAGTCATAAAATTAATTTTTTTAACAATAGGATAGGAAAAGAACTTACACTAAATGAAATTGATATGACAAAGTCTACCCGTGTTGGGCCAGACCCAATGGCGTCAGAAATTACCACATGGCAAGGAGTCACTGGTCCACGTGGCCTTCGGCGATAAATGCTTAATGCATCACACCTTTCGCTGGCGACAGAGTCACTCTTCCATGTGGCCATCGGCGACAGAGGTAAAAGTGCGTGATCATACCTGTCGTCTGGCGACAGGCTCAGAGTCTATCGCCTGCAATCATAACGCGACCCGTGGCATGCATATACCTACCGCCGGGCGACAGATTCCCAGTTCGTCGCCTGTAGTCATATGACGACACGTGGTGCACAGTTTCGGCTCCCGCTAAAGACAGACCCCTTACGCCACAACACGCCACGTGGTATGAGTCTCTCGCCGGCGACAGGCTCCGGAAGTTTCGGATTTTCAAGGAACTTGTGTTATATTGGAACACAAACTCTTAGCAAGATAATGTCATTATCCTTATGCAATTAATCTAGAACGTTGACCTATAAATAGGCCCCCATGTACAATTTTATTCTCTAATTTTTTGACTACTGGCTTTTACGCTTCCCAATATCGAAGAACTTTTTGCTGACTTAAGCATCGGAGTGTCTACGCAGGAAACCACTCCTGCGTCTCTCTGACTTTTCTTGTTTTACAGAAGCTTTGTGGAGACACGTGGAGACTAAGTACGAACATCGACGTCAGCATATCTTTATTGTTGTTTTGTGCAACAACAATTGGCGCCGTCTGTGGGAAACGTATAAAAAGCCAAGATTTTCTAAGATGGTGAGAACAAGATCTACAAACGTAAGGACCGGAAGTGAGGAAAACTCTGTGAGCTCCCCTGAACAACAGATTCGCCAGACAAACCAGGTGAACAGGGAGGAAGAAAGAATTACTGTGTCAGCGGCAGAATTCGAAGCTCTAAGGCAGCAGAATTCGAAGCTCTAAGGCGACAGAGCGAAGAAACTACTCAGGCGCTGCGAGCCATGGTGGATTTATTCCAAGGAGTTCTCCCGACATTGGATCTGCCGCCTACCGTGCAAAACTTAGTAGGAGGAACAAATAGAGGTATCCCGCCGCAAATGTTTGGGCGACAGGAGGACACGACAACGGCAGACCCCTCTTGCCGGTGAGAGGTTCCCCTGGTAGAAGAGCACGACATTCATCAGGGTGCGGCAGGACAGGAGAGCGACAGGCCTGTCGCAGGCACCCAGCGAGAGACTGAGGAAGCATATGGCTTCGAGCCTGTGACAAGGGTCAGGCGACAGGGTAGCAGGAGGCCTGTCGCAGGAACCCAGCGAGAGAATGAAGAAGCAGTAGAGTTAGAGCCTGTGACAGGGGTCAGGCGACAGGCCCCACATGTAGGGCGGCAGATATCTGGGCGACAGGACGTTGACCGGGTGATAGGGTCTACCGCCCTCCACCATGACTTGTCAAATTTCGATGGTGCTAACTTAGACCATGGTAATGGAGGTGCTGGAAAGAACAGGGTCGAAGATCAAAGCACTTGGGGAACCGGGTCGGAGTTTGACCTCACTTGGTGCACACAAATGGTACGAACAAACGCACCTCAAGCTAAGGGCAAGCAAGTAGTTGGAGACCTACCTGATTCGTCTCATGCCCGAAATCAGCTCGCTCCCCCCGTGGACATGAAGAAGATGATAGAACAGGTACTGGAAGAGAAAAAGTTAGTGTCTGCAGAAGAGAGCCAGAGGAGGAGAGTACCATTCTGCACAACCATCATGCAAAAACCTCTGCCTCCAAAGTTCAAAATGCCGTAGATGACCGTCTACACCGGAAAGATGGACCCCTACGACCATATGCAAAACTATGAGGCACTAATGTTGTTACATGGATGGGAAGACGAGATAATGTGTAGGGCCATTTCCTTAACTCTGTCCGGACATGCGATGAAATGGTTTAATAACCTGCCTGAAGGGTCCATTATCTCTTTTGACCAACTGCGAAGCGAGTTTCTTAAGGCATTTGCGGTAAATAGTCAGAGAAGGAAGGAATCGACCTATTTGCTCACTATTAAGCAGGGCGCTAAGGAGTCATTGAAAAGTTATGTGGATCGGTTCAGAGATGCCACTTTGGAAGTGCGGGACCTACAAGTCGGTATAGCTGTGGCGGCCATGTTACAAGGAACAAAGTCTGAAAAACTACAAGAATCCCTGTCACTAGACCAGCCAATCACGATCTCAGACCTACTTACCCGGGCAAATAAATATGTCACCCAGGAAGAAGTGATGAAAATGGTGGGAAACGGAGAATCCAACGAAAGAAGGAAGAGGGGAAGAGAAATCCCTGAAACATCCTCTAGTTAGTCAAGGAGGTTTGACAAAACCTCTACAACGAAGTATACCACCTATACCCCACTTACTGAATCTCGAACTTCGGTGTTAGCAGCTATTGAGGGATCAGGTCTTATACAACTCCCGAAGAAAGCATTCGGGACTATGGGCCGTGACACAGATTCTTACTGTAACTACCATTCAACACATGGGCATTCGACAGAAAAATGTAGGGATTTAATGAATCAACTAGAGAAGCTAGCACGTGATGGAAAAATAAATCGATTTGTGTGGAGAAGTGACAGGAACGCCTATCCTGCACGAAATAGAGGAAGCTACTTCAGAGACAACTTTAGATACCGAAAAGGTGAAAACATGGGAACTGTAAGGCAAAATGATGATGACAGGAGGACAGATAGAAGGAACAGAGAGGAAGATAATGAACCTACGGGGCCAGCTATTAATGTGATATCCGAAGGTGAATCGTTAGCTGGTTCTTCTTCCTCGTCTTGGAAGTCTTACGCCCGACAAGCTCATCAGATTAACTTAGTAATGAAGGAAAAGCATGATGAAGAGCCCATTACTTTTACGCCAGCGGACAGAGGATATATAATAATCCCTCACGATGACCCAATGGTAATTTCAGTAGTGATAGCAAAGCATCCAGTAAGTCGCATCCTGGTCAATAATGTGAGTTCGGTGAATTTGATATACTGGAGTTGCTTTGAGAAAATGAACATCTCGAAGGATAGGCTGAAGCCAGTACCCACGCCGCTGTATGGCTTCTCAAGAGAAAAGGTGAAGGTGGAAGGGGCAGTTCAGCTATCTATGACATTGGGGGAAAGCTCGAAGTGTGTCATTTGTCAAGTATTATTCATGGTGGTGAAGTCGACGTCAATAGCGTATAATGTGATCTTCGGGAGACCATTGTTGAATAATATGAGAGCGGTGGTACATCCTTGTTATCTGTTAATGAAATTCCAAACTCCTTATGGTGTCGGACAAGTGAGAGGAGACCAAAAGAAGGCTAGGACGTGTAATATCGCGTCCACCACGTGTAAGGGGAATAAAAGGAAGAAAACCCTTACCATCGAAGAACCGCCTAAGCCACAACCGGATGAAGAGACAGAAGGTGGCCACTTATTACATTACAGGGGTTAACAACAAAGAATTGTAAGGGAAGAAGATCTCAAAGACTTGGAAGGCCAACCATCTCAAGCTGTACTGGCAGCAAAATATCGTACACCTCTTATGATTCTTATCTTTATCTATCCATCTGTTATTATGTTACTTTATAGATATTATCGTTTTGCGATCATCTGACTCCTGAATAAAGACCAGCCATTCGCTTTCTATATTCTCTAACGCAATTTGTTAGACAGATTATGTGTTTAACAGGAATTGAAATGACGAAGATGCTAGAAGGGCAAAATAAGACCCCAAGCGGGCAAAATAAGACCCTAAGCATGACGAAGACGCTAGAAAGGCAAAATAAGACCCCAAGCGAGCAAAATAAGACCCTAAGCGGGCAAAATAAGACCCTAAGCATGACGAAGACGCTAGAAGGGCAAAATAAGACCCCAAGCGGGCAAAATAAGACCCTAAGCAGACGAAGACGCTAGAAGGACAAAATAAGACCCCCAGCGGGCAAGCCAAAGTCTTTAAGTGAAAAATGCGCGAGACAGGCAAACTAAAGTCCCTAAGCAAAAAATGCACGAGATGGGCAAACACAAAATCCCTAAGCAAAAAAAAAAGCGCGAGACGGGCAAACAAAAGTCCTTAAGCACGGAAAAGTACGAGATAGGTAAAGACCAATCCTTAAACACAAAAAATCCGTGATAAAAGCAAACCTAGAAACCCTCCAGTAACAAAATAAACGCAATATCCAGGTATTACGAGGTACGTTGAAATTTTCAACAAATTATGACATTTTAGTCGCTATTCAATAAAGTCCTTAAGCGAAAACAGCGCAAGATGGGCACACTGCTCGAGAAAAGTTCATCTTTGCACAGGAATAAAAATGTTGTGTCAAAGTAGAACTTGGGGAGCAACATGGTATAAAAGTATACAAAATATTCACATAAACAGAAAAAGAGAGCTACAGAATGAAGCTACAGAATAAAACGGTACTTTTCACTCAAAATTTGTACAAGTGCTGAAAGAGCTACAGAAAGAAACAATACTTTTCATTCAAAATTAATCTGTACATAGGAGTTCACAAACAAAACAAAAAAATACAAAACTCTAATCCACGACAATGGCCGAGTCAGCCGGCTGAGAAGGCGCTACACCGGCACTAGCATCTTGAGAAGCTTGAGGCTCAGAAACTGGAGGATTCAAAGCATCAGGATCCTGGGGAGCCAAATAAGCCATCCCGGGAGAAGGAACATCACCTGATGGACCTACCACAGCGGCAGAGTCTGGCACGGGATCAATGACTGCAGAATCCAAAATCTGAAATTCATCGCTGTCCAACCTCAGCAGTGCTTCAATAGACTCAGGCTGATCGCCCGCCTCGATAGGCTCAGAAACATCACATACTGCTGGAGGCTCAGATTGATCAAGTGCCTCGGAAGACTCAAGTTGATGTTGTGGCTGTCGAGGAGGCCATGGACCTTCAAGATTGTCCAGCTTATCTACGGCTCCCTCCGCTAAGTAGGCCTCCGGACCTTGTGAGTCGGGCTCATATTTGGTCCAAGAAAGGCATCATAGTACTTGGCCACCTCAGTAAAGAGTAATTCGGGAAAAACCTCACTAGGTCGATGCTTCTCCAGCCAAGAAATAGCCAGATAGAAACCATACTTAATAAATCCCATTGCGAACTCTGTCTTCTTGTCAAAGCAATGCTGGGACAAGCGATATTCGCGAACGGCCTCGATCCGGGCCTCAATCCGAGCTTCTCTTTGACGATCCAGTACATTGTACAGCTCCTCAATAGCCTCATCTCGCTGCCTCTCCATAGCTCCCCGATCATCGACGGCCTTATTGTAGGCTTCTTGGTACTCTTGAAGGGAAATAACCTTTGCCTGCTCTTCCCGGAACCTCTGCTCAAGATCAGCATATTTTTTATTCATTTCCTCCATCCTCTGGACGTAAGGACGAAGCTGGCTAACCTCGTTTGCAAGCTCCATTTTCTGCTCACGAAGCTCGCAAATATCTTTGTCAGCTTGCTCCCTGAAAGCCCGGTGTCGGGCATTGACAGCCGCAATTTGTTGAGCCGACTGATAAGATGAAAAACAGAATTAGCTCAAAAAAAATAGGGAATTAATCATCAACAAACGAGCACTAGAACTCTTACCTTCATAGCGAGGTAATCAGAATTATCCTCTGCTTCAGAGATGTTTGTAAAAAGCCTCGCCTCATCGCGAGGAAGAATGGTGCTCCAGGCCAAACGAGATGCTATCCCGACATCCTCAATACTGTCGTTGTCGTTCACTCCGGGATAGGTCTGGAAATCCTTCCCACCGACGACGACCCCGCTATCAACCGTATAGTGCCTCACAGTATGGTCGACCACCTTGGGTAAGACTGGTCTTGTGGGCATTGAGGCTTCAATGATTAGCCTCTTTCTGTATTTATGCCTAGGCTGGCGAGGAGCTGACCTACCCTCAGCAGCACGAGAGCCACCTTCTTGAAGGGCTGACTCACTCCTTTGAGATTCAGAGCTCTCGCGATCGTCCGAACCTCGATCATGGATAAGAGGCCGCTTCCGTTTATTTCTCCCGGCCTCTTGTGTAGGACAGTTGGACTCGCCAGCAGAAGATGGAGGAGGAGTAGGAGCACGAGCCGATCCAGGTGGGGCTCTAAGGAGGAGGAGTAGGAGCACGAGCCGATCCAGGTGGGGCTCTAACTTGCGACTGAGGAGGAGGAGCCGCTCGAGCAGCAGCAGCACTGGCGTCCCTCCTACGGAGCAAATCCCGAAAATTCATGCCTACACAATATAAAAAGGAAGGATTAGCTGACTAAGTAAAACGCCATGCGCATGCATACGAGAAGTAAAAAAGGATTGGAAACCTAGAAAACCACCAAAATCCTCTAGACTATCCAAGTTCGAATCTAAAGGAAAATCGACGAAAGGACTCCCAAAGGCATCGGCCTGAGCCCACTCAGGATTCTCCTCTGAAGGATTACTAATACCCGCAGCCTCAGGGGTCTCGTCCTCCGAATCTGAAGAGGACTCATCTACAAGACGGCCTACAGGGGTGGATGCTTCGGCTACTAATACTGGGGATGGCTTACTAGGACCAGCATCAGATAGACGAGGAGTTGTAGGCAAGTTAGATGGGGCAGCAAAAACTTCAAGAACGGTCCTGCTCACCCCCCAACCGGCAGCGGCAATGTTTTCCGAGGTGAGAAGAGAAAATAAATTACGCTCCCCAGTGGAGCAGATTCACCGAATAGGCTCGCCAAATTGGTCCCTCAAAATTTTTGTTCTGAACCTCGCCGAGCGCTGCGAGTGGTCAGAGGTATCACGATTCCATCTAGAGCGAATCCGCAGGTTACTTGGAATCTCGACAACGACCCACTCGCTCTCAAAACTGCGTAGTTTATTGGGGAGATCCGAGAAAATTTTATTATTGGGAAACTCGTCGATCGTCAACCGTTGAAGGGAGAACGTTATTAACCCTTTCAGTCTGCGAACTCTAAAAAAGGCGCTTAAAAGGGGAACCATTGGAACAATACCTAGGTTATGACACACTATGGAAAACGCTACCAGCTGAGCCCACGCATGAGGGTGGAGTTGACACGGAACGATGTCCTTATATCTAAGAAATGCTTCACCAAACTCCGGAAGAGGGAAGCGAAAACCGAAAGACAAAGAAGCCTTATGGACGGCTACACCATTTCTAACCAAATCAGGTGTGACCTCTCCTTGCACTAGAAGTCTATAGCCATAACCCGAAGGAAGAGGGAAACGAGTCCTTATATCTTCTAAGTCGGCATTTGTCAAAGAACACACGAGACCACCTGTTTTAAATGTTTTACCCGGGCGCAGCAAAGACATGGCGGAAAAGAAAAGCAAAAAACTACTCGGCGACAAACCCAATAAGGCGACAGGCCTATTAGGGCGATAGACCTTTTGGGCAAGAGACCTTTTAGGCGACAGACCTACTGAGCAAAACACTCGCGGAAGATCTAAAACTGTAAGCGGAAGACTACAACACCTGCGGGAGACCTAAATCCAGTTGCGAAGAAGCAATAAACAAGCGATAGATGTATACTTACTGTCACTAAGGAAAGCGAGAGACTTCTGGTGGGAGAGCGACAGGCTATTTTGGCGACAGACTCTTTAGGCGAGAGAGCTGAAAGTTTGCGACAGATGGCTGCTCAGAGGTTTTCGTGGGGTCTCTCGTCGGGTCCCAGCAGTTTATATAGCCGCGACAGGGAATGCCAAACGTCGCGCCTGGTCACGTCTCTCCCAAAATAGACCTTTTTTCACCTGCAAAAAATACAAAGAAAGAAGACTATTCACAGTGGGTTAAGGCCCAAAAACACATAGTTATACTCTCTTGGTTGGAGATTTCCAACAAGAGAATGTGGAGCAATTGATATGACAAAGTCTACCCGTGTTGGGCCAGACCCAATGGCGTCAGAAATTACCACGTGGCAAGGAGTCACTGGTCCACGTGGCCTTCGACGATAAATGCTTAATGCATCACACCTGTCGCTGGCGACAGAGTCACTCTTCCATGTGGCCATCGGCGACAGAGGTAAAAGTGCGTGATCATACCTGTCGTCTGGCGACAGGCTCAGAGTCTATCGCCTGCAATCATAACGCGACACGTGGCATGCATATACCTACCGCCGGGCGACAGATTCCCAGTCCGTCACCTGTAGTCATATGGCGACACGTGGCGCACGGTTTCGGCTCCCGCTAGCGACAGACCCCTTACGCCACAACACGCCACGTGGTATGAGTCTCTCACCGACGACAGGCTCCGGAAGTTCCGGATTTTCAAGGAACTTGTGTTATATTGGAACACAAACTCTTAGCAAAATAATGTCATTATCCTTAAGCAATTAATCTAGAACGTTGGCTTATAAATAGGCCCCCAGGTACAATTTTATTCTCTAATTTTTTGACTACTGGCTTTTACGCTTCCCAATATCGAAGAACTTTTTGCTGACTTAAGCATCGGAGTGTCTACGCAGGGAACCACCCCTGCGTCTTTCTGACTTTTCTTGTTTTACGGAAGCTTTGTGGAGACACGTGAAGACTAAGTACGAACATCGACGTCAGCATATTTTTATTGTTGTTTTGTGCAACAACAGAAATAGAGTGAATTGTATAATGTGGAGTGTATCATATGATAAATATGTTTGTTAACAATTCAAATGATTAACTTAAAAATTTTACTTAAATACAATATAATATATAGATTCGTATTATTTGTAATTAATATAAATCATCGTGTTATGTTTGGTAATACTAATTGATTTGAATGTATATTTGTTTTCTTTAAAAAAAAGGAAAAACTTTAATGATTGCTTGAAAAATGCATATTTGTTATTGAATAAATCTCCTACAATCTATAGTAAGTATATTTTAAACTCAAAAAATTCAATTTAATATCTTTATTCAAATTAAAAAAAAAGGAAAATCCACTCAATGCTATTAAACTTTGTGACATAAAATAAGAATATATTTAATGAATTGTTAATATACAAATCTTATACACTGCAGTTAAATTATATTATAACATCTCTTTAATTAATAAGTTTAAGAATACTTATTTTTAAGGATCCTTTATTTTAAAATTTATAAATTACGTAGATAACGTATTATTGAAATATATAAAATTTATACACTGATAGCACACCAAATAAAAAATTCAAAAATAAAATGATGATAAACAAAATAAAACAAGCATAAAAATGCATAGAAATGCAACAGTCACATTGCTTTCATTTCCAGACTATGGCAGTGAATTCATTTTCAATCATATTTCCAAGCTAAAAGCCTAAAACATCAGAAAACAACCTCCAACAGATTGTGTAAAGAGTAAGATCAGAATTGAATTCAACTGTTCTACACATCCATCCTCAAAACAATTTGTCATAGGTGAAGGAATCCAACTTGAATATAAGATCACAGAGAATTTAGTATTTAACAAATGTGGGATAACATCGCTTTAACAAACTGATTCAATCAAGATAAACTTTAATATCAACTCCATTATCAATGAGGGACTGAACAACAGCTCTGACTTTACCTTCAAATTTATCCCTCTCCCTGGGAGTATAAGAAACAGTATAGACATTGGCTTCTCTTGCTCTCTCAACTAATATCTGCCCAACTGCCAAGCAAGCAGGAATGTCTGATCTGGATTTAAGTACTGCTTTGATGTCTTTAGAGTTTGTGCCAGCAACTGCAACCTGCTTACACGTCACCCTATGCGTAAGAGAAGCAGAAATAAAGCGCTTTGAGATGAAGACATCGAGTGTAAATGGCTCCATGTAAGCTACAGTCCGTTGTTTAAATGACACATGTTTGCTTGGATTCTTTGACCTCTTCTCCTTCTGATAAGTGTATGGCCTGCTATTATCATCGTGAAGCAAATCCTCTACTCAAAAGAAACTTCTTGGTGCACAGTGAACCTATACAAGAGAAAATGTTATAAAGTAGTTATCTTCATAAGCATTTCCAATTCCTTGGTCTGAGTCAGTCATTGTGACTGGTATAAAGTTTGCGAGTAACTTTAGCATAGATTGAATAGTATGAATTCAACCAAAAAGAAGACAAGATTCAACAAAGAACGCACCAAAAACGCACGAAGAATGAAAATAACAAACTAAAAAACATATAAAAACCAAGATCCGTTATGTAGAAACACAAAAACCTAAACCCGTTGCTTAGCCAAGCAATAACTTAAGGGAGAAGAACACCCCTTGATAAGTTCAAAAGTTCTCATAAGAATCAAAGAAAAAAATCCCTCAAGCAGGGCTTTCACAACTTTGCATCATACAAATGAGACTCACTCCCGCTAGTCTTTTACTAAGTCCCGTTCTTTCTCCTTGTAAAACAGTCAATAGCTATGTCCGTCCAGGTCACTTGAGGATGGTTCTTGCCTTCTTTTCTAACTTTTTCGAGTATATTCCCATTTTTCGAAGTTGGCTAAGAGCCCTTTCCTTCTTTGAAAGAAATCAAATAAAATCCTAAAACAATTAAACTTTAAATCAAATAAAATTGTTAGGATATGCAATTCTAGCAAATATAAACCTAATATTATAATAAGCTTAAAGAAATCCTAATAAAACAATTAAGCGGCTAGAGTATGCAATCAACCAAAGATACAATCCAGCCCAATCCAAATATACCAATTGGCTTAAAGGTGATATCAAATCTTAATGCTCAAGAGTAAAAGTTAAGTTTTAATCTCTCCACCCATTATGGAATCCGGATTCTGCTGTATGCTAGTAACTAACTTGAAGTTGATTCTAGAGATACATATGGTTAGGAGTGTTGATTGAAAGTAAAAAAACCATGTTTTAGAAAGAATTTAAAAGTCTCAAATAACTAAATTTCAGTTAAAACTCACAAATTCAATTCTTTCCTGCATCATTTACGTTAAAAACTTGCCAAAACATGCTGCAAATAAGATTTCCCATGTTTCTATGTACTTTGTTTCTTGAAATCAAAGAATGGATAACGGACTTTGGTTTTGCTTGACAAATTTTGGAGTAGAAACGAATTGGGTATCCGTAAAAACTGCAAAAAATTTAAAAGAAAAAAAGGAACTACCTGTCCAGCATGAAAAGAGCTCGTGGGCAAATACAAGCAAGGCAAAATAAGCTTATCTCTAGAATCTGAAACTACCATTTTACTCAAAGCCTTCTTTATTACTTGCTTGAACATCTTATAGACAAGACCCCGAAAAACAGAAACAAAATGTCAAATATATAAATTGCAAGGACTTTGCAGAGTGTATAAAGAAGCATAATATCGAACAGCTAAAACGTATTGTTAAAAATTATAGTATAAAATAACCCGATAGAGTCATACTTGAGATGTGGCAAAAAAAAAAGATTTGTACTTGAATTTAAAAGTAAATCGGTGAGCGTTCCTGTTATAAGGAACTTCAGAAACAGAGAGGTAGACTTGGTGTGGATGATAAGGATACTGGGAAAATAATCGTAAAAGTACGTTAGATTTATAAAATCATAGAAGGACGAAAAATTTGCGGATTGTCCCTTTTTCTTATATTTTATTGCATTTTTTATCCGGTGAAAGAAAATAATCGTGCTAAAGGCTGTAAAAAAAGAATAAAAAATAATAGCAAAATAATGTTGAGAAAAGAGGCCATTCTACATTACTAATATATCCTTTCATTAAAAATTAAAATTATGAAACGTCATTTTATTATTGAAAAAATTAATTAATTATTAAACATTAGATGTAAAAGGTGAATATTTATTTTTTTGTGCAAGTACATGTATTTTAATCCGTGTTACGATTCAGTGAAGATTCTAAAACTCGAACCTTGTCTAATTATTTGAAGAAAAAATTCGCTTTCACTTCTTCCGACCACTTATTGGTCAAAAGATGAATATTTATTTCAATAGATGTGTTAATGAGTTTGAAAATAAATGATATTTAATTTATTATACTAATTTTTATTTGTGCGATGCACGAATTAATTTTAATTATTTAAATTTATAAATATATAGAATAATAGTATTTAATTTATATATTTAAGTATATATAAAATGATTAGTATTCAATTATTCAAAACGATGTTGAAATGATGACACATATATTTTCTTTATTTATTTTTTATATTTTAATATTCATAAAAAGTATGTATTATTATTTTAGTACCGCTTGTGGAGTTTGAAAACTCGACTGACAATACATTAATACTATATAAAATACATCTAAGACAATAAAGATATCCAATTATAAAAGAATTAAATATTTAATTAAAAAATCATAAAATTCAAAACATAAGATATACAAATACTGGAAAACATAAAAATTGAAAACATTATAAATAATATTATCTAGCACATAAAAATATGTTAAAATAAAAATTAAAAGTATAATTTAAAATTTTTAAAAACTTAAAAATATATTTTAAAAATTTTCAAGTGTTAGAGCAACATTTTGAGGTAGATTTTTATTATTAACCTAAATAATTATAATTATAAATTTGCATTTTATATACATACAATATACATATGCATCTTTTATATAAATATATATATATATATATATATATATAAAAGAATGATTATAACATATTTATATAATTAATTTTATCTATTAAATATGTATGTTAACATATATATATTTGTAAAATTATATGTTTTATGCATGAATTTTATTTATTTAGAAAAATAATAATTTTAAATATTTAGATAATATACATTATATTGATAGTTTATTTTTATACTTTTTAGTTTAGTTAATAAAATATTTTTAAATAAATTAAAATTATTTATTTTATATTGTTTTTCAAAAGATTATATTAAAATTATATATTCTTTAAATTTTTTGGATTAGATGGTATTTAAAATTACTTTAACATAATTTTAGTACAAAGATTGAGAAGTTGTAGGAATTAAAAAAATTTTAAAAAAGTGAAAAGGTGGAAAAGTAATTTTTTGTTTTTTTTACTTACACATAAGTTTATAAATGCTTATTTGTTATTCAAAGAAAATGTTCAAATAAATACCCATATAGATATTTTATCATATTTGTTATGTGTCTTGTAATATAATATATATATATATATATATAGATATATAGGAAAATTATCCTATTTACTGTCAGTGAAGTTTTTTAATTCTACAAGCAAGATTAAGATGATGACATGTATCTTTTAAAAATATTAAGAAAATAAAAAATAAATAAAATAAAACATATGTCATCATCTTAATTCCGCTCATGAAGTTAAAAAATTTTACTGATAGTAAATAAAATAATATATATATATATATATATATTAGATTTTCAAACTCTTAACATTTTTCAAATCAGATGAAAATGTTTAAAATAAAAATATTGCCATGATGTCCCAAGACTCACAAATTCTTACATCTGTACCAAGAAAGGGGCATTCCTAGAACCAAACCGAGGATCCCTCGCACCCAAAGCGAAAAAGCATACCATTATACCATACGTCAATTGTTGTTATAAAATTGTGCTCGTCGATTTCTAAATTATATTTTTATATCAAGTTTATCTTTCATCATTTCCATATTTTTCGATATTTCATTGTTTATTTCGTGATTGTTTTGATTGTCAATAACCTGAGCCAAAATCAACAACCAGACCAAACGCCCACTTGCTAATTGCTATTAAATTTGAAACAGTAATTTGCAGTTTTATATAATATCTCTTTCAACCTCACATGCAATAATAAATTTAGTTATGCACCAACAATAATAGGGGCCATAGAATATTAGAATATATGCTACAAATGGAGAGTAACCATGATTCCATCCCTTTAACCATTCATACAAGTACCAAGAAAGCAACACTGTCAAGCTATATGTAGTCACTGGGTAAAACATGTTTTTCCTGTAACAGGTTTTATTCATGGCTTACACTTGACACTTGAGCTAGTAAATCATGCAGGATAAAGAAAGAGGTTTTCTGGTGGCAGGTGACTTCAAAAATAACTTTGAAGTTCCTCTTTAGGCCAAAATCTCAGAAGAACAGTACCTAGTTTACAGTTAGATTGATCATCTAGAAAAGGATTTTTAGCCCCTTCCAGAAAAAAGCTGCTTGCTTTAGAATGTAAAAATGTACACCAAGGTCATAGGTTGCTATATCATAGAAGTAGTCCAGTCGGATTTGATGTCTTAAATTTTTCTTGGCCAAGGCCAAGGAAACAAGCAGCATTTTAAAAGGAAATGAAGAAGATAACATCTGAAGTTGGGAGGAAATCTGTAAATGCTCTGAAGAAACATGATTAGAGAAACAAAAAATAAACAAAAAGCAAGACCATACATTACCAAATAGAGAGCTGCAAGGTCAACTCTGATGCAGAGATAAGAATTCATCATCACAGCAAGTTTGCAACTAATACATAAGGACTTTCATCAGTTCACTTTCAAAAGGCCATATCAGTTTTGTCAAAACAAAATGGTTAATGGTTAAGGCTATGCATGATTTCCAGCAGGGAGGCTGAAGGAAGTTGTTCCTTGTGTTTTACCAAAACCACCATGTTTCTCATATTTGTTGGAACTGAATACTTCTTGCCATCTTCCTGGGTGTTCTATAGACTAGCATTTACTTGACTGCCTCTTCTGCTCAAATCTCTTGGTGATCTTCGAGGTTTTAAGCAATCTGCAGCGAGATCATTTTTCTTACACCTCTTTGGGGTATTAATCTTCTCAAATGCATCACCTGAAGTAGAAATTCCTTTGGGCTGAGTGAAGTTGTGATCACAAACGTCTTTGTTACTATCATCCTCGTTCCAATACTTACCTGCATCAACTTGCCCATGATCCTTAAGCCTACAACTTGATCCCCTTGTAGATCTTCTGAATGGAGAGGCTTCTCTTTTAATGTCACTCTTCTCATCCTTCATTGGAGCGAATTTCTCCTCAGAATCAACTGTAGCTTTTGCTAGATTTTGAGGAAACTTAGGACTAAAACAATTTTCAGCATTATCTAGGTTACGATTACCCAGCTTCGTATCACCTGGATCAGCCAGCTCATCAAGGTTGGTAGGAAGAGAAGCAGGATCCAACTCAAAAGATCCTACAGGAACACCTTCTCTTTCCTTGCCAGTCATTCTGAAAGAGGGAATTCGATGTGAAAATCTGTATCGCTCCTGTGATGACACCTGAAATGAGATAATCCCATCTCTTTCAGTTTGTTGGAAAATACTGACAAACCCTTTAACTTTGCCCAAATGAGCAACCCCAATACCAGTTTCCTCATCAAATTCAGTAAGAACCTCCACAAAATCATACTGGTATGGTGGCTTATGCTTTTCTGGTTCTGAAGCCCATTTAACATCCCAATTTCTGAAGAGAGCCCAAGTTTCCCCTTTTTGAGGATACACCAAGAAAAAGCATTTACCAAAGCCTTTCACAGAATCAACCAGATGAGAGAACATTAGACGATCTTCACTATCCTCTGAGGACCCTTTGCAGTACTTACCACAAGAAACAGGTAGATCCGTATCAACCCAACTCTGCTCATTTTCCTTGAGTGGTTCAGCCTCTAACCAAGTAATTCGTACCTTGAAGCTGGAATTGAACACCTTCCTGATCAGCGCATAAAATCTTGGCATGCCATCCAATGAATCATATATGGCCCATACTTGATTAACATAAAAACAGTTCTCTGCCCTCTGCTTCTCAAAATCACTAAACTCTGGATCAGGATACTCAAACACCTGAGGAGGTAGGCTCACATCTGTGTTTGATTCAGAATCACTATCAAGCTGGGACACTTTATTATTGCTATTAAATATGACAGTTTCCTCTTCCTTCCCTTTAGACTCTCCAGTACTGCTTTTCTTGTTTGGGTTGGTGTCTTCAGGAGGGGCACTTGCTTTTTGTTTGACTTCTTTCTGACATATATTCTTGTTTGGAACAGTATCTTCAGGAAGGGTACTTGCTTTTTGTTTGACCTCTTTCTGACATATATCTGCAGCAGCAGTAGGACCAACTGGATTATCCTTCTTTGTTACATTGTCGTCCACCTTTTCGTCATTATCATTGGGTGGTTCAGTCACCTTAGATCTTTTATAAGGACAGCTTACAAAATCATCATCATCATCAATCAACTTTTCCTTATAAGAAACATTTTGTTTTTGCCTTGTTGATCTCCTAGGAGGATGACCTCCATTCACTTTTAAATTCAGTCTACTACTAGTCCTACAATCTTCCTCACAAACCACATCTTCAGCATCAATTCCACCACCAATCTCACAACTTTCATCGGATTCCTCTACTGACTTCCTCCCTCTCTTCTTGGCATTTGTTGAAGCTCCTGAGCCCTTGGCCTTTGCTGCAGTAGGCTTGGGCATTTCAACACCTTTCTTTCTGTCTCTCACATTTACAAACTCATCTACTATCTGTTGAGCTGTAAAACCCTTATGAGGTTGGTGCGTTTGAACACCTACTTTCTCTTGTTTCTTAGAATCACCAACCTCAACTGAGCTTCCTGCCTTTGGAATAGGATCTGGCCCTGCACCCGAAGGCTTGCCACCATTGCATTGTGAAGATACTTTAGAAGGCCCCTGATTTGGAACCTCTTTCTGATTGAACTTACTCCAAGAGTATCCTTGAGGACCCAAGTCACGGGCAACGAAGACAGATCCACAGGTCGGACATTGCAACAATCTATTCACAAGATCTTTGTAATACTGATACTTGGTATGGCAAGTGGAGCACAGCGTCCAAAAAGTTTGATGATGTGCCTGCTGACAAGAATTCGAAGCTGTGGATTTTGAAGGGCCGTTTTGGTTGCTCTTTGTAAACTCATTCTGAGTATTGACAGAGGAGGCCCTATTTGATTGATGAGACTGAGAAGTTGCTTTTGCTGCAGTTTTCACTGAGACTCTACACTTCATATCATATTGAGAACGTTTCATTTGGTCTGTAAGTATCCTGTTTGCTTCCCCAATTAGCTTGAAAGCAGCCTCAGCACCAGCAAATTTATTCTTGTCTGGATGAAGCAATAGTGCAAGCTTTCTGTACTGCTTCTTGATGGAACTCTCATCAGCCGATTGTCCAATCTGAAGAATCCCATACCAATCCATTTCTGACCCATGTAGTTTGCGTTTTGCACAATAGTGAACATCACATACTGTCAACAATTGTGATATGTTCTCAAGCTCAGGGAACAATTTCTGGGCCATCAATGCAAACTTCTTTGCACCCTCAAAATCACCATTTTGCATCTTCTGTTCAGCAATTCCCCTTGCTCTGACAGCCTCATCTTTGTTACACTCCATGGTTGATAGGATTCCAAGATTTTTTGACCCTATTTATTCGTTGTCCACTATCATCTAAAATCTTCAACCTGTGCCAATACAACCAAACAACTTTAGTCAAACACTTCCATCAATTCTCCATCTACAACGTAAAATGAAATTTAAACAACTTATGCAGACACCAACCATTATAAGAACGACCACCAAAAGATCTTCTCTGGACTCAGCACAGCCAATTAAAAATGGTATGCAAGGGCCAACCTTTCACCACCAAACAGTTCCAGCAACCACAGCTCAAGAAAAATCCCAATGATCCAAGAAGCCAACAATCCAAATTTCAAAGCCTAAAACACGATTGGAAAGATAACAAGTAAGGCCATTACTAAATAAAAATTACCCGGAACACAATGTCAAGGAATCTAAACAGCATGTCAACCAAAATATAATGGATAAAATCAGAGAAAACTCAATCTTAAAACAAGGGATCAAATTTCATGATAAAAAAGGACAAATAAGCATCACAATTATCCATATTAAAGAAATCAAGTTAAACTTTACAAGGATAAAAGAGGAGAGAACCCCCAAAAGGGAAAAGCACACACATAACAACTATAAATTCTGCTTAGTAGTTGGAACATGTTAGAAAAAAGAGGCAAGTTTAGCAGCAAAATCAAAACTGAGTCTTAACATGCATTTATCTATTTCCACCAAAGGAAGAAAGAAGAAAACAAAACAATAAAGTTAACATTACCACCTTGGTACAATGTTAAACAGGCACCGTAGACTTGTACTCTTCTTTCCCATTTTCTCAGGAACCAAACAGACCCCCAGACCCCACAGAAACCCGAACTCCATCAACCAAAAGCAGATGCAAAATGTTCCCAAACACACACGCAAAGCCATTTAACCATTGAACAATAACAAACAACATGAATAAAGATAAACCATTAAAAAAACCCTTAAAAGTCAACAAAACATAGCAGGAAACAAACAAAGGAAGCAAACCCAGATTGCAGAATGGAAGCTTTGAACAATATTTTGAACTTAAACAACCAAAATGCAAGACACTTCGAAAATCATGGTAAAAACAAAGATCAGAATCAGGTAATGCAAAAAACAAACCCCCCAAAAAAAAATCTTACATTTAAACAAAGCAATAACAAACAAGAGGCAAAATAAAGGCTTTTGATTTTTCTCTAACTTGGATTTGAGTAGAGATGGTGGCTGTTTAAAGTGAGAGGGAACCAAAAAACTAGAAGTGAAAAGGAAAAGGAGGGAAAATTTTTATGATATGGAGGGAAGGGGGGAGGGCGAAAAGGAGGAGACCCCAGATTTTCAGAATTTGCCCGAGTATTTTTTGAGGCTGCAATTTGTGTATTTATATTATTTTTTCATTATGCTCAAATACAATAAAATATAAAAATTTAAGCTTTATTTGAATTATTATCACATAAATTATCAATTGAATTTTTAAATTTAACAAATGAAATTAATGAAGTAATATTTTTTAAAAAAATTAAGTAAAAATATATTTTATATAATTAAAAAGCCATGTTAATTAATAGTGTATACGATAATTACTTTTTATGTATTATTATCTATATACTATTTCTCATAATTTTTAAGCAGTATTATATTTTATCCTTTTATGGTGTGATTTTCGTTTTGTATTCGACTCTACAGCTATAAGCTATTTTTTTAAAAACCTTTTTTGCTTTATTTAATTAATCGAAAGGAAGAACTCTCTAGAACAGGGAATTAAAAAAATACACCTTTTTTTAAGTATTTTATTTTCATCGTAATGAATTTGTTTTGGGCTAATTTTTTTTATTTTGGGTTGGGCTTGATTGGGCCTATTTGAAATTAGAAAAAGTTTATTTGACATATATGAACTGATTTTTGTTAATAGTAAATGAATTTTCGAAATTGAGTATTGTGGTGTTTGAAGAATTTTTTTTTGAAATTTGTTTTCATTAAAATTTTGAGTATTTTGTTGGTTAAAATGATTTATTGTAATGAAATTTGTAAAATTACTTTGCTTCTACCAAAATTAAGGATAAGGAAGGTTTAGTCTCTAAGTTACTATAATGAAATGAGGAAAGGTAGAAATATTGTTGATTAGCTAAAATAAACATTATTTTATGTTTGTATTAAAAAAATTTTAGAAATCATCGAGGCAAAGTTGATACGCTTAAATTCAGAGATAAAAGATTCAAAAATTAATTCTTCTTGGATATTTTTATACCATTAAATTTTTATCATTAGCATAACCCATCACTAGACCTGCTCAAGGGCCAGGCTACCCGCCTAAGCCCGAAGGCCCGTTCGATATTTGAGAGAGTTTGGACAAAAATATTTGATGTAATTATCGGGCTTGGACAAAAATTTTAGGCCAGTTTAAAAACGGGCCCGGGCTTAGCCTTTCAAAGCCAGGGCCCGACCCGGCCCGGCCCGATATTAATATTAAATATATATTTTTTAATATATTTATAATATTAAGTATGTTTTTAATATATTTATTAAGTATAATATAATTTTATATATATAAAAAACATTATTAATTAAAAAAATGATTATAAAATTTTTAATATGAGAATTGATAGACAAATTTTGACAAATTAAATTAAATTTTAAAGGAAATAAAATAATAAAAAATAAATAATTAAAAATATAAAAAATTAAATTCGGGATGGCCGGGCTCGGGCTTATTATATAAAAAATAAAACGGACCTGAACTAAATATCAGACCCGTTTTACCGGGCCGGGCCGGGTTTGGGCATTGCTTATAACTCTTATTACCTGTTATGGGCTCGACCCGAACCCGACCCGACCCAGCCCATGATCAGGTCTACCCATCACTTTCACTCATAAAAGTTAGTCTAATTGGTAAAAAAAAAAAAAAAAAACACCTCACTTGTCAATCAAGATTTGATTTTTTATGAAATCATTTCAAAATTTAAATTCAAAATATATCATATTGTCATATTGATATGAAAAAAATACGCTCTAATTATTGACCATTCTGAAAAACCCTTTGTCCAAGAATCATGGCTTGAGCTTCATTGCACGAATCCTTTGCCATGGTACTGATCTATCTACTAGTACATTTTACAACCTAACATGATAGTCGACACAGATAACTTGAAGATGTCAAAAATGGAGAATAATTATTATTACAACACAACATGTTAATAGGTTTAATAAAGAATTAGAAAATTAGTTGTAAGGGTAAAAAGTTCAGCTGTAACAAGAGCTTCACCAACCAAATTCCTTCTTATGTATTTCTTGCCAACACATCCCTAATGAGTTGCTTTGGTGCTGCAAGCAATAGATAATCGACAAAAGATCATTAGAAGAAACAAAGGTTATGCATAGATTTGTACTCAAAAAAGAATAGGGATAAGAATTCTTGAATCTGGTCAATCATCGGCTTCATCTTACCTGGCAAACCAGTGAACATCTCGAACTGTACAAATGCTTGATTGATGAACATCTGTGTTCCATACACGATAGTGGCTCCGGACTCCTGTGCTTCCCTCAGGAGTCTGGTTAACTTTGGAGTGTAAACGGCATCAAAGACCAGTGAGTAGTGTTTCAAAGCTTCCTGCCAGGGAGAAAGAGAGACTTTTGTCAACTCACTTTTGGCATATGAAACTCTAGTGCGTACAAGTAATGTTTTCCACAGGGGGAGATCACCGAGTTTTTGTTATTAATGCAAGAAAGAGAATATTGACGATACCCTATATACCACAAAATTCATTTTCAAGACCTCAATCAAAGAAATTCACCACTCCACTCTTATATACATAATCAAGTATCAGTTGTAAATATGTTACAGTCATCTATATGTAATAGGGAATCATCCTTCAAAACCATACATGCAGAAGATACTGATTTCTACATGTTTCAAATCAGCTACCTATACCTGGGAAAAAAGTTTAAAATGCCTTTTACTAACTGAAAACAGATTAAACTTCAGAAAAGGAAGAAAAAGATTTTATGCATCTGAAGGCCCTGAATGGTGAAGGATAAAATGCATTCAGTTCCAAGTCATGCCTTTAAATTTGAAGGGTGGGGCTCCGAAGCAAAAATGTTAAATTTACAGAACCAGATTAGTGAAGAGGGCGTGCAATAACAGCCTGTGTAAGTTGAAGGGTTTTGATTGTTTCTGGAAAAAGAAATGTAATAAATCCAAGACCGATGAGGCTGTTCCAATTGCATTTCAGTCTAAAACGAAATGGAGGACATTGTTACTGAGTAATGGATCTATCCCAATTAACAAATATATACATTTGCAAGACATTCACAAGAAACGTGTTTGAAACAAAATTAAAGAGACAAACCTTGGATACTGGTGTCTCATGGATTCTTGGTTCCATTCCAACAGATGTAGTATTAACGAGGATCATCCCTTCTTCAGGATGGAAATCATTCAATCCAGTGAGAGTAAGTGCTTGTCCTCCAACTCTGCGAGCAAGTTCTTCAGCTTTGTCTGGAAGTGAGAAGAAAAAATAATCATCCTTCATTCGCCAATGCAAAACAAACCACCGATTACACTAATAAAGATGACAAAAACAGATCGAGATACACAAAGTCTCAACCATAAAAGCTGATAAAAAGAAAATTTTGCATTGATTTCATCTCTAAACATTAAAATTCACAATAACAAGAGAGAAAAATAAAGGTGCAAAGAATGAACCTTTGTCACAGTTTCAACCTAATATAATTGCAGCAACAGATTTATCCTATTAAGCCTGTGCTCCCCAAAATTCCTAAACGTTTCATAGTATATTAAGCAAAAGCATGGTACCATGTTTTAAAATTGCTTACATACTGTTAAAAAAGCAGTAAAATTTCATGCTAATCATGTCATATAACATAATAGATATGACTATTTGGAGATCCTTACCATATGTGCGATTGGCAACCACTACTCTAGCTCCTTTTTCATATCCTCCATAAGCAAGTGCCTTTCCAGCACCACCGGCTCCAATCACAACAAATATTTTACCAGCCAATGGCGAACCAGATGCAGATGTTGCACCGTTTGATGCTGCAAAGAGGTAAAAAAAATGTAGTATAAAACATCACATTTGGAAAGGGTGGAAGAAAAAAAAAAGCATAAGCAGAATGTTGAATAGATATTCTAAATGCATTAACCTCTTAGTCCCTCTTCAATAGCTGAAATAGCTCCAAGGTAGTCAATATTGTAACCAATCAATTTCCCATCAGTTGGTCTCCTGATCATGCAATTAATTGCTCCTATTGCCTGTAAGGATTTAGTTAAAAAAAAAGAAATTAGAAAAATCAATCATGCTTATCTGATACGATGAGCACCATCTTTCTCAACATGTTAAGACTGAAATTATTGAAAGGTAATGATTTGGGAAAGACATTAACAATCCAAAGTCAAGAGAGGACCAAATACCCTGGCAATGGGATCAACTTCATCACAGCATTTAAGTCCAGCCTCCTTGTGAGGAATAGTGCAACTGCATTTTGGAACAACTATTATTTTTGTTGAAGAAGGGTTAGTTTGGATTCCCGGCCAGCTGTGGCACAGTGGATCCAGTGCAGTTAAAAAGAGAAAAAGACAAAAAAATTGATGAACAAAATTACTATTTCATCCTTTCTTTTTAATTTTTTTGCTTATTTTATTAAAAATTATATATCTTTAAGCGTCTTTTTATTATTTTCAATCTCAACGTTCATCCAAACTAACCTAAAGAGAGTAACTCATGAGGAAATTACTAGGAATTTTTGGAAAAAGGAAGCATAATAGAAGTGCATTATACTCTCTAAACCATACCTTATAATGCATTTATTATTCAAGAAACTTCTATCACATCAACCTTATGCTTCTTTGATAACTTTCTGTAATCTTTCCAACTTTGATTTACAAATTGAACTGTTCAGTTTTTACATGATAGAAATATATATATATATATATATATATATATATATATACACACACACACACACACACACACACATACATATATATTGATTATGATATTTGGCTTTGAATTGACTTCTATAAGTCTTCCAATGCCTTTCTCCAGCAATTGAAGTTTAAATTTTATTGAGAGACTACAAGTGCTCATGGACGCAGAAAAGGACATTAGAAGCCGGAACATCAGACAGAGAAATAACCATTTGCAGAGCATATCGTAAGAGAATCAATAAGAATATTTATTATCAACAGGACAGGAAAAAAAATACCATACTCATAGTAACCCCTCAAGAATCAGAAAACAGATTTTACCTGTATCCAGCAAAATCAGGGGATGAATAAGCGGTGATAAAATTTGAGACATTATCAACCAGCAAAGGTAGATATATTCCATTAAAACCAGTGGATCTAAATGCTGCATTGTAGAGGAGAGGACTTTTGCTGTGACTGATAGGATTTCCAATAACACCATGTACTTTGGTATCAGGTCCTATAAGCCTCATATTGTATAAATCCAACAATTCCTTCACAGTTGGTTGCCCAGGGGCAGATATTACTCCTGCCTCAAGTGTACCAAAAGTGAGAAATCCCCCAAATTTAGCAGCAAGGATCCTTGACATCAAGCCTCTCTCTCCCATCACAAGCCCTATCATTGGAACCTACAGATTCAGCTGACATGTCATTCACAATGCAGGAAAGACTGTAAGAACACAAACTACTATGACAAATAATGAAAAGGGAAACTGGCAAAACATGAAACAGTTTTGGCATTTCGTAAAAATAGAAAGAAAACAGGAAGCATTGTTAATGTAATTGCATATGGGAGCTCATTCATTTATATTGCATTGACCAAAAAGGTTAGCGCTATGTGTAACTATTTCTGCTAGTACAGAGTAAAATCTAATAAGAGTCAAAGAAAACATAAAGTTTGTAAGGAACAAGGTCAATAAGTATAAGTTGTAAATTACTTACTTGACAGTGCACCATTACTTGAAACATTCGAGCATTATCTATGATGTCTAAGGCTGTTGTAGCTATCTTCACAATGTCAGCACCGGTAGCCTGTATTCTTGCAACAAGGTCACCTAATTCCTCAACAGATGGAGTACTTTTATAGTTGTGTGAAGAAACTATAATTTTGACATTTTCAGGCCTCTCCCCTGGAAGTGAATTGAAGAAGTCATGAGCAACCTTCAAGAGGCAAAATGGAAGTTCATTAACATGTTCCCAGCAAATGACAAAGCAAATTGAATTTAAGAATGAAAGCAACAGCTATGACAACATTGTCCTAGAGCATAGCATTTGGGTGACCAACCTTAAGTTCAATATCAATGTAATCTGCTCCCAATTCCATAGCTAGACGTAGTGCTTCTCGCCGCTTGCTTTCATCACCATCATATTGGCCGCCTTCCCATATTGGTCTAAAAGTGCATTATCAAATGTTGGGTTGTTAAATATGGGAAAATATCGAATGCGGCAATCACGCTTCGTTATTTTATAACTAGTTGGGTGCTTCTACATATCTAGCTCACTGAACTTTTTGAATCCAAATATTGTTTCAAAGAAATCAGGTTTTGAATAATGTTGCTCATCAGCATAAAAAAAAAAGATGTAGAAAATCAGGTTTTGAACTTGATTCTGAACTCTTGCGACTCAAAGAAATTTTGTTTTTGAACATGAAGTTCTATTCAATATGGCATAAGATAAGACAGAACTAAGATCATTCATTTAGTCTAATTACTATTCGGTTCAATCAAATTGAGCTCTCCATCACTACCCAAAAAAAAAACAAAAAACTTAAGTATGAAGCTGACATTTTTATTTCCTTCAATGAATAATTTACCACCTGAAGGTGACAAGAGTTGGCAATGGAGCTTGTCTGATCAAGATATCAAGATCTTGTCTAGGAACAAAGTTCTTCAAGAAATCCACCCGAATCTCAACAAGATCACCACCAAGTTCCTTTGCCTTTCGCATCTGAACCAGCATCTGATCAACTGATTCTGCCATTATTGGCACACAAATTAATGCTGAATTCCTTTGAGCTCCAGCACCAATTTGAAAATCTGTGATCGGCAACTGAAAAAAAAAACCAAAAAGAAGTCTACAAAACAGTACAGCATAGCCAATGCAAAAGCATAGATTTTTGGACTCAATTAGCATAGTTCAGAACCAAATATTAGAAATGACCCCCCCAAAAATCATTTTTGAAGCTTATACAGTATGTCATTCTGAATTTACAATCAGAAGCAAATATAAGCATGAAATGCTTTATCTGGCAGCTAAGGAAATTGAACCAAGTAAACCAAAATGAAATCAAGAAAACTAAAAGGTATATCAAAATCAAAATCAGAATAAAATCTAATTTAAAGCCAATTAAGCTAAGTTCATAAAACCAGCAACTACTGATCCAATTATAAAAAGGGAAGCGAGAGTTGTAAAGTTAGTAGATTCAGTTTATCCAATTTCAAATCACCAAAAAGCCAATCAAAAGAAATTATATTTACAACACAAATCAAAGAAATTAATGGTATTTCTCCTTCATTCCCAAAAAATGGAAGCAATTTAAAACTTTTGAAGTCAACTTCAAAGACTAATGGAGAAACCATTAAAACAAATTCCAAGAACAACCCAGAAGTCCATATCTTCTTCTGTTTCATTTCTCTTCCTTCTTTTGCATTGTCCCCAACAACAAAACAGATGATCATCAAAGAAGACTTAAGAACACTCGAAAAACATAGCGATCTTTGGCTTTTTACTTTAACTTTGTAACAATAACGAAAAGAAAACAGAAAGAAAGGTATTACCGGAAAGCTTTCGAAAGTCATGCCTTTGAGACGTTGAGGAGAGAGAGAGAGAGAGAGAGAGGAGGAGGAGAATGCAAAGAAAGTAGAGCGAGATTTCACTGTTTTACTTTGGCAGTCGGGTTGGTGGAGGGGTGAGAGAGTTAGGTGCGTAGCTTTCTTCTGTTTATTTGTATTTGCATGGGTGTCATTTTCTACACTTATAGAATTTTGGAATGTCCAAAAAAAAAATACTTTTTTTAATTAATTAATCTCAATTAATTACTAAATATAAAAAATAATTTTCCTTTTCATCTTGTGCAAGATATATTTTTTTTAATTTTACATAATAAAAATGATTTAAAGCATAAAAAATAATTTATTAGAACGAACACTCTTTTTATTTGTTCTTATTCAATAATTTTTATTATAAAAAATCAAAATTTGAAAATAAATAAATGGATAATTGATTTTGATATGGTACATGTCTCTATACCATACCAGAATTTTAATTTTTTTATTCAATAGTTATAAAATCATCATTTGATTGTTTGGAAGTTGGAACCTATTCTCACCCAATACATTTTACAGTTTTTTATATTTTACAGTTTTTTTATTCAATGTATTTTATTGAATAAAAAAAATTAAATAAAGATACAAGGTAAAAAAACTAAAATTTAAATTTTCATAATATCAAATTAACGACTATATATAAAATTATTTTTTATTAATCAAAATTAGTTATGACCCGTTTTTCTCTTACTAACAAAAAGATAACAAAAATAATTTGTGAAATTGCTCTATTTGGGAGTTGGGTGAAGTCCACCTTATACTTTATTTTGTTTTGCCTATATTTGGGTAGCTATACTTCAAAGTTGGGCTTCGTCCTTACCAAATTGTCCTCTTTCGGCTCTATTTGGATAGCTGAAATTTGGACAAAATTTTTATGGAAAAAAAGAATGTTGGACTCAATTGAAAAAACATATTTCAACGCAATATTGCGAAGATTAATTAACTAAAAATTCTACTAAAAAATTAATTAACTATTACTATTAACCTCTTATTAAAATCCCCAACCTTATAAGGGTTTTTTTTTCCTCAAATGTGAATGATATATGATAAAATTTATTCTTTATGATTAATTGATTATGAATAAGAGTGTAGTTGAAGTGGAGATAAAATAGTACTAAACTTAAGTTCAATTTAATTTGAAAATTTTTAATTTCAGCCAACTTTGATCAAACTTAATTATTAGTACTTGAGTTCGAATTGATAAAATACTTGATAAGCTCAAGCTAGTTTCAGTCAACTTAATTTTTCTTTTTCTTTTTTTTAAATATATTATGATATTAAAATGGTAAAGTAATAATTAAATATAAATAATTCGATTAGGTTCATAAATTGCTTGAGTCAGATAGATATTCGAATCGAATTCGACTTGAGTAATTTGAACTCAAACTTAATTCGAAAATAAATAAACGAAAGTTAGAATAATTTTTGAATTGAGCCATTCATATTTTTAATCATAAATGTGAAAAATTATGGAAAAAAAGTATCCAAAAATTTGATTTAAACAGGACAGTTTTTTTAATTACTAAATGATAAGCTCCAACCTTTTCTAACAAGAAAAATTCAAGAAAAGCTCTTGTATGTATAGTTGTGTGAGAAAGTTCGGTGCAATGTCAGATAGAGTAGAAGTTCTTTTATTAATGCTTCAAGTGGGCACCTAACAAGATCAGTGAGTTTTGCAGCCATGAATTCAGAAAGATATGTGCTGAAAAAGATTGAAGCCTACCAAAAGTTGAACTGAAATAAGCCAATGTTAATGTAGCCAAGATAAAACTATGTAGTCAAATTATCTCACAGAAAAATATGGTGCAAGTGGTTAGCTGCCCATTTTGTACAAACCATGCATGTAAATTTTCAACAACTGTGCAGGTTGGTTCTTGCCTCCATGAGAACTTCAAGCCTTCCAATTTCCATGACCATTTCTTACTGTTGTTGAAAGTTGACATAGAGTGCAGTGCTCAATTGATTTCTTATGTGCAAATGAAGATCTGACTCTCCATGAAGAAACAGAGCCAAAATGGAAAGCATTTTAATATTTTTATTCACACCATCATGGTATAAGCTACATGAACATGTTTTTACCTTAAATTTGATGTTTTTGTTAGGTTTTATCGGGCTTTTTTCAATCCCAACAGTTGGATCAAATGATGAGATTTTTCTTGCACACTTAATGTTTTCCGCAACTGATGTGAGAAACTCCAACAATTTTACACATCGGACCATAACTGATGTAGAAAAACATCAACAATCTCTCCTTTTACACATCAGGACTTGAATGAGCGCTTTTGCGTCTGGTACACAGGGAGATATTAGTGATCCAGACTCTAATATTAGTATTGGTGCTATTGAATCTTTTCAATCTTAGGGTGAAGTTTTTTCTCACATTTATAAATACACATTCAGACTTTTTCACAACAAATATGGCAAATCCCGACAGTTTTCAGGTTATTGAGAAGATATATTTATACAAATTTATATAGCTAAATATCTAAGCACATGGATACATGACTTCAAAAGAAATTTACCCAGATGTGCAATCGTGACTCAACTTTTCAAAACCCTTTCACGTATGGTTCTTCACGACTTGCCTAAACAATTCCTCTGGTGCTGCAATCAGAGCAGGCAAAGAAGAAGATGAAAGAAAAGGGATTATCATAGAATCAGAACAAGCAAATTAATTTGCTTTTAAATCAGCTGTTTAGTTTTACTTGTCTTACCAGGCAAACCAGTGAAGTTTTTGTATTGTTCAAAGCCTTGGCGGATCAACATTTCTGTGCAATCAACAATAACAGCCCCTGAGCCCTTAGCTTCCTGTAAGAGCCTGGTGTGTTTCGTCGTGTAAACAGCATCAAAGACCAGGCAATAATGTTTCAGAGCATGCTGCAAAAGTTTACTAAACAAAACATGTTTAGCCTGAGGTTTGGTTACTATCTTGATTGCCAGGGAATAGCCAAGGAGGGTTCTCTGAACCTTAGCAATCGGGGTTTTATCAATGCTTGGTGCCATTCCCACTGATGTGGTGTTTGCAAGAACCATGCCTTCTTCAGGGTGGAAGCTTTCTACTTCAGATTGGGAAATTGCTTGCCCTCCAACTTTCTAGGCTAGCTCTTGAGCTCTTCCTGGTGTAAGAATGGAATTCAGATTATCATCGAAGTTAGTAAAATGGAAGAATGACAGACTAACCTGGAGAAGAGCAAGCTGGATTGTTACCAAGTGTTCTATTGACAATGACTACTCTTGCGCCCTTTTCTGCAGCACCATAAGCAAGTGCCTTGCCAGCACCACCGGCACCCAAGACCACAAACAATTTACCAGCTAAAGGTGACCCAGAACATTGAGTTGCACCATTTAAGTCTGTAAAGTAAAAACCAGTTTTTATTCAAATAAGCATGAATGCAAGTGCCTGAGCAGAATTTATAGGTTTTTTGCTTGCGAAACAAGTTACGAACCTTGCAGTCCATCTTCAATGGAAGAGATTGCACCATTGTAGTCAGTGTTAAATGCAATTAGCCGCCCATCTGGTCTCCTGACAATGTTATTTGTGGCTCCAATTTTCTGGAAAAGTTCAAGAATGAATTCAGTAATTAACTGTACGATAAATTTACAAGAAACAAATAATGATGGTACGTACCTTGGCAATGGGATCAATCTCGTCCATGCATTCAAGAGCAACCTCCTTGTGAGGCATTGTACAGCTGCATTTAAATTGAATCCTATCATTTTTCATTGTTAAAAGGCATACTTTTATGCATATGTATGTATGTATATATGTATGTGTTTGTGCGCGAACTATGATTTAGCCTTTTCGGGTGGAGATCCTATGTAAATCCAGCGAAGTCAGGGGAAGAGTAGGCATTGAAAAACTTCTTTACATCATCCACCAGGAATTGAACAAAAACTGCATTAAGGCCAGCTGACTTGAATGCTGCATTATATAAAAGAGGACTATTGCTGTGACCTACTGGGTTCCCAATGATGCCATATACTTGGGTATCTGCTCTTATAAGCCTAAAGTTTACAACTGCAACAAGTCCTTTGCTATTGGTTGTCCATTAACTAATGCCTCGTCTCCCTCTAGTGCAGCGTATGTGAGATATCCACCAAATTTCGGGCTCAGCAAGCTCGAAATCAAACCTCTCTCACCCATAGCAACTCCAATGGTTGGAACCTACAGTTTTTGAAGATGTCATCGAATCTTTAGAGAAGTACTATTTCAATCTTTCAGAAAACACTGCCATATTAATGATATATTTGTTACTTCAGAATGCATAGTGATTTGGAAAATGCGCATGCAATCTGTAATGTCTATTGCTGTTGTTGCAATCTTAACTATGTCAGCACCGGTAGCTTGAGTTCTTGCTACAATATTGCAGAGTGCCTCAGCAGATGGAGTGTTGTGAAAATTGTGAGAAGAAACAATGACTTTGAAGCTATCAGGCTTCTTACCATTAATGGAATTGATTAAGGGCTAGTTTGGTTGGCCGATTGGCCCCACTACGGGCCAGTCGGCCAACTAAAAGACAAAAAACAAGGGGTAAAATTATCCCTTTGTCTTTACTTTTTAATTTTTTTTAAATTATTTTATTAAAAAAGACATATCTATAAGCGTCTTTTCATTGTTTTTAATCTCACTGGAGCCAATCGCACCACCCATCCAAACTAGCCCTAAGTCATGAGCAACCTGAAAAGATTAGGCATATCAAATGTGAGTAAATTCTAGATCTCTAACACTGCATTGACTTCAAAATGAAATGAAAGAAAATGATGAACTTACACGTACTCGATATATTAATCGATGTAGTACTATAGTTGCATATATGAATCAATATACAATTGTATAAGCATTCAAAGGTTTAGATGACTACCTCAAGCTCAACATCAACATAATTGGCCCCCAACTCCATTGCCAACCTAAGCACATCCTGCCTCTTGGTTTCATCTCCGTCGTTGTAACATCCCAATTCCACTATCTAACATGTTACTTACTTAGAACTTACACTTATTATCGGTTAGGCTGTCAGTGATGCTTAACAACTCTCAATACTTTAATAAGATTTTGTTCTCTTATTCCTCGTAAATCATATAAAGTTATGAATAAATAATTTGTTCACTTACAACTGTTTATACATTCCCTTTTATTTAAAGTAGTACTGTACCATTTTACTGAATATATAAAAGAATCTAACATACCTTCGATAGTAAATCTCGGGAAGGTAATTTCTCTTTGCACTAACTCAACAATCTGTGGAGTGGAAAAATAAGAAGTGAGCGACTACGTGCTCAGTAAAGAAGATGTATGCTGCTTTACAAATATATATAAAAAAAACTATATTCTCAAAACCACTTTATTATCCTAACGATCAAACTCATTAGAAAACCATGAATATAGTTAACATTAAACAGGATTCAACAGATACTTTCAGAAATCATTTAATTGAGACTAGGCAACATTTTAAATCATGTAAAGAACACTAGTCTTCCGCTTTTGGGGTGCACCCGTAGGCCATCGCCCTTCACTGCTATCTCAACAAGATCTATGGCTATAATCTATAGGTGGTCCTCGGGTCCACTTGCCAAGTGACCTCGAGACCGCTGAAGACTTGGCAGGTCCATCAGCCTTGTGACGCACTAGGGTGCACTCGTTGGTCTATTTGACTCGAGCCATCGCCCTAGATGGGTCACGCAAGTATATGAATAATGATGCATGAACTCATGGCCTAATATCTCAAAGTCAAGTTATATCATATGAATAGCCTTTATGGAATTATTTCATAAAGTCTATCATTTCCACAAAACGATTTGATTTTCTAAAAGGTTTGATAAAATAGTTAAAACAGCCCGCAATCTTAATATTTTCCATGTGAGAAAAGCACGGGTTAATTGGCTCGCCCATGGCTAGTTCGCCCATAGTCAGCTCGCCCATAGTCAGCTCGCCAATAGTCAACTCGCTCATTGGTCAATTCACCCCAAATAATTTCATATTTCTATTTTCGAAATCATAAAATAATTCATTTTTCTTTTGAGAAAAATACTCCTCAAACCTGTTCACCATAATCAGTTCGCCCTCACGGCTCGCTCATGACTAACTCGATAAGGCCGCGAATTAGTATTCACCCGCCACTGAGCCTTTCAAAACAGAAGGTAATTTGGCTCGTCCATAATGGATCACTCACCTTTTACTTAAAATAGGGATCGCCCGTCCATACATACATTTAAAAAGGGTTCGCCCAACTTTGGCTTACTCGGATTTCTCTTTAAAACAAGGGCACTCGCCCAGTTTTCATAAAAGAGAGCTTGCCATTTGGCTCGCCCGAATTTCTACCTAGAACAAAGCTACTCGCCCGCCCTAATCAGTTCGCCCAACAAAACAACATATGGCGGCTTGTAGCTCGCCCGAGATCAAAACAGTTTATCAACCAATGCATGTCAGAAAAATAAAACAATTTCTAATATTTTCTTAACATTTGTACTCCACAGGACATGCATTTGCATCACATACTACTTCCTTACCTGATCTCTCGAAGTCTTGCTTCGCCTTGCTCCCTACTCGCCGATAGCAATTTCACTTCCTGGCTGCAAGGTAAAATATTAATTCTATTAATATTTTCTTTTCTAGCAATTTATTTCTAAAACTATTTTCTATCACTTTGGCGAGATAACAGCTCGCCATTCGCCCAACATAGCTCGCTGTCCATTAGCGGCTTATTCATGGGAATTCGCCCAACATAGGAGCTCAACTCGCCATGCTTATCAATTCAGTTCGCCACTCGTGGCTTTTCATTCATAATTGGGGCTCGCCCATGAATTGGTTAACCCTTGGCTACCTCGCCCTCTTGAATAACACTTTGGCGAGTTCTCTATTACCTACTCGCCTCATTGGCGATCATTGCTCCTCGCCTTTACTTCCACATTCCATATTATCACATAACTATTGGCGAACATGTTCTCGCCTAGTCATGTATTGCATTGTACTCGCCTCACCCTTTGGGCGAATACTCCTTACTCGCCTATTGTTTTTTTCTTAATCATTTCCATCTAATTTCTTATATATTCCCACAATATTTAACTACAACCAGGCTATATCTATATTTATCACGTTATAAACATAGAAATATACCCTCATTTATCAAAATAACCATAGAAATATGGAAGCTCACCTCAACTAAGTTGCACTTCCTGGGGTAGAGTGCTTTCTTGCCTCAATTAACTTTACTTTGCTTATTCCTCAGTTCTTCACACACTGAATAAATGTTTAGCTAACTAAGGATGAGTCTCATGGCTCACTTATGGAAGTAGAGGAAAACTAATGGTGAACTTGCAACGAAACAGAATGGGCGAGAATGATTTTGAGGAAGATGAAGTTGCTTCCATCGATTTTTTCCTCATGAACTCTTCTTATATAGCCGTTCCGTTTCACTTAAAATTTAACACATGTTTCCTTATCCTGTTTTCCTCATCATTTCATGCAATTAAAACCAAAGAAAACTGCAGCAAAAAGGAATGGTAGTGATGTCCCTACTGCAGCTCTATTCTTGACTAATTTCACTTGCCATTTATTGCCTAATCCCGTTGTCAGAAGAAGCAATTGGCGAGAAGTCCACTGCCGCCCCTTTCCTTGACTTTTCTATTTTCTTTTCTTTTTGACTCTTCTCCTCGCCAACTCTCTGCCAGCCAACGTTGATTGGCTAACTCCTAGTCCACGCCACTGTCAGCCAATGTTTATTGGCTTTCCTTTCATTTTTTCTCCATTTGTCTGACAGCCATACTCTTCATTAAATGTTTTCACACTTTAAATCAAAATTAAATCTCATCTATTCTTTATACACCATATATACATTATAACATACAATGAAAAGTGGCAATTCACATTAAATGATTCCTTAATTTCACTAAAACAATTTATTTACACCATCATTCATGTACAAATATGGTATATAGTATAATAAAATTCGGATCTTACAGTCGTACTGACCACTTGTCCAAATTGGCCTGGAAAGTAGATGAAAAAATAAAAAATTTCATAAAACAAGATAGAAACACTAGTTGACATGCTAATCTAGCTAGTATATGTGACATTTCCTAATTCTTTGTAAATAAAGAAGAATTTTTTTGTCCATCTGAATTAACAAATTAAGATTCATATAATCTTGCTTAAATAAACAGCAAAAAGATTAAATGTTGCAACTGGCAACTAGGTTGGTACCTATGAGTTACTATAGTTGGCAAAGGTGACTGCTTAATGAGAATCTCAAGATCTGGTTGAAGATTGAAATTCCTCAAGCAGTCAAGCCGGATTTCGACAACATCAGCACCGATTTCCTTAGCCTTTTGCATCTGTATCAGCATGTGATCAACCGTGGTTCCCATTATAGGGATGCATAGCAATGTTGAACTGCTTTGAACCCCACTGTTGTTCATAGAGCACTGAAATTGAAGCCAAAAGAACAAAAACCAGTAAGACTGCAAATTGCAGAAACTAGTAGATATATCATTTCAAATTGTTCCCGCAAAGCAATCAAAACCAAAGATTTGTACACTTTGTGATCACTCTCTTGAACTTGCTGCAGTGAGTTGTTGAAAATGTGTCAGCTATGCATACCTGGGAAACTCAGAAAATTAGATATTGGACTCTCCATTCATAGCATTAAATAAGGGAATGTTAGGTTGAGAATGCTGATTTAATACTGTTTTTTAGTGGTATTGTAAATGAAGTCATGTTAGGTTGATTTGAGAATGAGATATTTAATTTTTGTTAGTGGATTTAGTAAGATTGAGCTTTGTTTTTATAGGAAAAGTATGTGGATTAAAAGTTAAATAAGCATTCCCCTAAATCTAAAACTTATATGGCTTGTTTTTGTTTGTTTACTTAAAGCCAGACAGATAGATTAAAATGGTGAACCCTTTGCTGTAAAGTGTTAATAATGTGGTTGTTAGATTATTAGCACAATTAATCTAGATTTTATAGGTATTGTAGAATTTAAGTATAACATCCCAATCTCATGTCGGGATATTGTAAAGATCTGTAATGTTATATATGTAAAAACTTGAACCCGTATTTGTGAGGTGCCTTTTGCAAGACAAAACCATAAGACCTTTGATCAAAACGGACAATCCCTCGCAAGTTAGGTGCAGGTTTCTACATTAAATTCTCTTACCAGATTTTGCACAAGGACTTTTAGAGATCATGGAAATTAATATCTTAAGAACTTAGGACCAGTAAAAGGAAGAGTTCATTTATACAACAGCAAGAAAGATCCAACATAAGGTCAATATTGGAAAGTTCTTGATGGAGATTTATTTATACAATCAATTAAGTAGACATCTATTCACATGATAAAATGTTCAGAGAATTTTCTCTGAGGAGAAACTATGATTTCAGGGGCAGCAAGGATTTCACTTTTCACTTTCATATGTGATTCTCCATGACTCGCCTGAACAATTCTTCTGGTGCTGCAATCGGAGTAGAGAAACAAGATGAATGAAAATGAATCAAAAAGACATAAGATGAACCAAGACAGAAATATAACAGGCAAACAAAATTTTAATTGTCAAGAAGTCGGTTTACTTGTCTTACCAGGCAAACCAGTAAAGTTTTTGTATTGTTCAAAGCCTTGTCGGATCAACATTTCTGTACCATAAACTACAACAGCCCCAGAATCTTTTGCTTCTCGTAAAAGTCTGGGGTGTTTTGGTGTGTAAATGGCATCAAAGACCAGGCAATAATGTTTGAGAGCATGCTGCAAAGTTCACAAAACCAACATTTCTTTATCCTTGATTGCAAGAGAGTAATATTTAAACATTCAATTTCACCAACTTTATTTGCATCAATGAAACTAGCAAGGGTAGACAAGGAGAGTGAACCTGGGGATTGGGGTTTCATGAATATTAGGTTTCATTCCCACTGATGTGGTATTTGCAATTATCATTCCTTCTTCAGGGTGGAAGTTTTCTACTTCAGCTAGAGGCATTGCTTGCCCTCCAACTTTTTGGGCTAGCTCTTTAGCTCTTTCTGCAGTAAGAATCCAAATCGCATTATAATTGAAGTTAGTAAGATTGTGAACAAATTAAGTTGGAGGCAGAAAGCAGGATTGTTACCAAATGTTCGGTTGGCGATGACTATTCTTGCCCCCTTTTGTGCAGCACCATAGGCAAGTGACTTGCCAGCACCACCGGCTCCTAAAACTACAAATAACTTACCAGCTAAGGCTGAGCGAGCAGAAGTAATTACATTTACACCATTTAATCCTGTAGAAGAAAAACATTTTTCCTAAGACTACAAATAGCCGGTGCATAAGCAATATTCATAGTTTCTTAGCTTGCAAACATGGTACAGACCTCTCAGTCCATCTTCAATGGCAGACACGGCACCAATATAGTCAGTATTAAAAGCGATTAACCCCCCATCTGCCCTCCGGACAATGTTATTAATAGCTCCAATGCTCTGGCAACTTATAAGAATGAATCAGATAATGAATTGTGAGGTGGAAACACAAGCAAGAATCAATGTCAATGGCAGATCAGTCAGGTACCTTGGCGATGGGATCGATTTCATCCACGCATTTAAGAGCAACCTCCTTATGGGGAATTGTACAACTGCAGCCAGAGAAGTCAGGGGAAGAGTATGTAATAAAAAACTTCTCCACATCATCCACCAGGAAATGCACATAAACTGCATTAAGACCAGCTGACTTGAATGCTGCATTGAACAGAAGAGGACTCTTGCTGTGGGCTACAGGCTTCCCTATAATGCCATAGACTTTGGTATCAGGCCTTATAAGTCTAAAGTTGTACAATTCCAACAAGTCCTCAGCTGTTGGCAGCTAGCATAGCGCCTGTCCGAAGTGCACCATAAGCGAGATATCCACCAAATTTAGGGCTGAGCAGGTGTGAAATCAAGCCTTTCTCACCCATGGCAACTCCAATTATTGGAACCTGGATTTTGAAAGATATCACTTCCAGTCTTGTATAAAGCTACAGTTTAAGTGTTTGAGAAAGAACTTCCTTGGAATGTAGTCAGTAAACCTACTTGAGAATGCACAGTGATTTGGAAAATTCGTGCACAATCTGTAATGTCTAGAGCAGTTGTTGCAATCTTTACTATGTCAGCCCCTGTAGCTTGAATCTGTGCTACAAGATTGCCAATGGCCTCGGTCGATGGAGTGTTGCAAAAATTATGAGAAGAAACAATGACCTTGAAGTTATCAGGTTTCTTTCCATAAATGAAGTTAATGAAGTCATCAGCAACCTGCAGAGTAAATTAGACAAATAAAACAGAAGTAACTTGTCAATTGAACATGCCATTGAATACAAACGGATTGAAACATGAATATGTCAATAACAAACTTGCTGGTGTTCAGGATATAAACCAATAAAGATTATATGCAATATATGAAGACAGACTACCTCAAGCTCAATATCAATGTAGTTGGCACCTAATTCCATTGCCAATCGAAGTGCTTCCTGCCTCTTGTTTTCATCTCCCTTATGCTGACCACCTTCCCATATTGGCCTGGAAAGTACATTAAAAACGTAGTCGATTCATAAAATAATTACCAAAAATTAATGATATGATTTATACACACACATATATAAAATATATAACTAGTGAGATTTCTCTTTTGGAGCAAATACTGAATCATGCAGGAAAGCCTTTCCAGGCTTAAAATTTTAACAGGAAAAGTGTATTCTTACTCCCAATTACAATAGCCTTTTTCAAAGTTTTTAAGATAAAAGCTTTCACCACCCCCTCATCCATACATAACAAAAACAAATTTCCAGAGTTTTCATCAACACGGATGTAGCAGCCCAATCTCACATTGGGATATTATGAGATTCTACTACGATATAAAGATTTGAATTCATATCTGTGAGGTGATTTTAGTGATACAAAATCGTAAAACTTCTGGATCAAAACAGATAAGACCTCTCAAGTTAGGCGTGAGTCTCCACAGCTAACTTGAGAACTTCTTACACCCCACTTCCAAAATAAGAACATACCTAGCCTAGGATTGGAATTCTCTTGTATTGCAATCAAAAGAGCAAACATTTGCCAATAAATTATCACAGAAGTTAGTGAAAGTATACACTATAATTGCACCAGAAACAAGAAAGGTACTAAAAAAAACGACTAAATGTATCATATTTTGTCTGACATGGTAGCATGGAGTGGCAATGTGCTGATATTTTATTAGGAACAAAGCGTTCTAAAAAAAATTTAAACAGCATTTTTGTTGCATTAATGCTATGAGAAAAACTAGATATGATTGAATGTGACCACTGAAACTAGTTTTGTTCGCACCTGTAAGTGACCAGAGTGGACAAGGGTGACTGCTTAATAAGAATCTCAAGATCTTGCAGAGGACTGAAGTTTCTCAGGCAGTCAAGCCGGATTTCGACGACGTCGCTGCCGATTTCCTTGGCCATTTGCATCTCAGTAAGCATTTCTTCGACTGTGGCTCCCTTTATTGGGGTGCATAGCAAAGTTGGAGTTCTCTCAACGCTGTTGTTACTCATGTTCCAAATTGTTCAACCAAAAGCAAATTCAATATGAAAGATAAAGAGAAAACTCAGAACCATTATTGTTGACGCGTATGGGATAAAGCAAATTAAAGTTGGCGTTGCAGTAATCGTAGAAAAAGACAAAAAGTCAAGAAAAACATGTCTGACCCAATGACAGGAAGACCAGATATAGCAGAAATTGTGTTTGATTTTAAACGTTAGGAAATCTGGAACTGAACTTTTGTTTCGACATATCAAAGAAAAATTGAGACAGGTTCACACAAACTCGAGTATTCGTTTTTTTGTCATGTAAAATTATATTTGTACAATATAAAATATAAATATTTTGTATAAACACGTCAAGCATAAACTTTTTTTATTTTAATTTTTGTCGTATACATATATAATATTAATAAAATTTTAACTTATATCATAGGGGTTTCATAGACAGCTAAAATAATTTTGCATGTAAATTGAACTTAACTACAAATTCTTTTAATGGTGGCACCAGATGCTGAAATATGGGTTGAAATTTGAAAATTTGTTTCTTTAACGTGTCTTTCATGTAAAATTAAAAAAGAAAAAGAATATTGAATTCTTGCAACTAGGTAGCTGAAACTTTCTGATATTTTATTACAATGCAAATTTAGATTTCAGTGACTTTTTTTTTTCTTCTTTTCAGAAATCAAAGAAAAAAGGGAAGACAGAAAACAAACTTTCACTTTTTGGTAGGATGCTTAAAAGTTCAAAGATCTTCTTAGGCTTAGCCCATTAAATTTTTTTCTCATCACAAAATAAAACAGCAAGTAGTTTGAGAATGGGAGTAGTTTAGCTAAGACTGAGCTTTGCTCTTGGAAGAAATCAAATTAGATAGATTAGCACTTATCATCTGAATCTAAAATTTATATCTATATTCATCCTTTGTTGTAATCTGTTACTGTTAATGTATTATTATGTGATTTTTTTTTATTAACACAATTAATCTAACTGGTACTGATAAGGAAGTTGTGATTCAAATTTCGTAACGAGGAATTTTTTTTTTGTGTACAATGAAGACCTTTGGTATGGTCTCAGATAACAGAGAATAAATGTATGCGTTGATACACTCAAACCTCAAATTTGTAAAATTTTCATATTTTAAGATCGAAACATGATCATTTGAATCATAGCTAAAAGTCAACTATGATGGTTTTAAACAAGATACAAAGTATTATAAGATTGATTTTAATGTTAGTCTTTTTGGAAAATCATACAAATAAATACACAAGATCTCATGTTCAATAATCAAATAGAATAATACGAAAGCGTGTGTGAATCTATTAAAATTGATTTCTCGGAGTTAACAGTTTTTCACGTCTAAACTTTTGAGAGAATATGTATCTCACTCAATGATGAGATATGAGAATGAGAATTATGTTATGTTTAGACCAAGACTATAACATTTTTATACATGTACTATAATTTATTTTATTTTGACCTATTATAAAAATTCTATATTCAGGTCATGGCCAGGGCCCGCGAGCATCAGTGATATGAATTGAGATAGTGAAGTTCAATTATGATATCATGTCTAGCCTCAAAGCATTTTGTGAAAAAATAAAATCGAGAGACCTAATAATTTATATATATTTTACATTTATTTTACGTTAAACCATGTATAATATAAATATTATTATATCATAATCTGTTAATGCATCAAATTTTAAATATATTTTTGAATTTTTGTCAAATATATATACAACCCGAAATTTTTCGTGAAAAAAATTGAAAGATTTGATAATTTATATATATATATATATATATATATATATATATATTCTGTATATATATTGTGTTGAATAGTGTAAAATAAAAAATTGTATTACAATTTGTGTCAACACATTAAATTTAAAATATTTTTTTAACTTTGGTCAAACTTATATATAATTTTTATCAAAACTTTATTCAATATTAATTTCGTACCGTTTTTTATAATTTTTTGTGCTGATCTAAAGAAAGGAGAAAACAGTTAATCCAAGCTCCCTCTTGCTCTACTGGTTATAGGCCATAAATATGACTTTTTTTTTTGTTCATAAGAGATATAAAGAGGAAGCGGAGAATCGAATATTAAACTTATTTACTCTTGAAAAGAATAACAATCACTAGATCAAATCTTAATTTTTACCATAAATGTGACATTGAATGCAATAAGAGGGGGATATCTTTAAGCTAAAACTGTTTTTAAGACCAAAAAGTGTGAGAAAAAGAGGAACACAGAAAAAAAAATTAAGCATAAATATTAATAACTTTTTTTTAGAGAACTAAAAATTAATCGAGACACAAAAAAATTTCTTAAATTCTCTTAAATACAAATGAAAACTTCATACTAAAATTACACATAGAAGTTGAAAATTTATAATAGCCAACAAATAATTTAAATACACGTCTCGTTCAAAAAACACCGCCTTCAGATTAATTATGTCTATTTGATGTCTATTAAACATGATATTTAGCAATTTACATTTAATTTTCAAAATTTAAAAAATAAATAATTTTTTAGCCAACTTCAATCCAAAATGCCCTTTATAATTGAGAACAAATCAAGTTATACCGGTGTAAAACTATCTAGTTTTACACTAATTTTTTAACCATTGATTGAAAGTAGATTTGTGGTTGAGATTAAAACTCTTTCTTCGCCAAAATGCAATTGAATATGAATATATTTTTAGGATAATTATTACATACACTGACAGTGAAGTTTTTTTACTCCACAAGCAGCGTTAAGATCGTGACACATGTCCTGTTTTATTTATTTTAATATTTTTATAAGACACATGTCATGATCTTAACGCTGCTTGTGGAGTAAAAAAACTCCACTGTCAGTGTATGTAATAATTATCCATATTTTTATTCCCTTTTATTTTTTATTTTTTTTCTTTCCCTTTTTTAATTGAATGTAAATATAGATATCAATCTATCCTATTAGCTAGCTACTTGTCATCAAAAGTTTTTTTTTCTTGGCAACCAGAGATCAAAAGTAATTGTATCATATAATTTTGTGACTTCGTGTTTGATATATTGATAATAAAAATTTTATTTTATAATTAAGATTAAAAATTTATTAAATATTTTATTTTTTTTATTTTTTTAATATACTTAAAGAGATATATGTTATATTGTTAATCTCGTTTGTTGATAATGTATCAAATAATTTATCTAATTTCACCATGCTATTGCTTTTCTTTTGGGAGGATAGGAAGGAACCATAATTTGTTGAAACATTTCAACTTGGTACTTTTTTTATGGATCCATATTTTTCATTGCTTTCCATTTTTATAGAAAGTGAAAAAAAGGTATATGCTTTCTTGCAATTGCTTTTGGCTAGAGTAGCAATTGGATTGTTTATACAATTGCTTAAGTTTGAAATTTCCATTAAAACTGTAAAATCATTCAAAATTTTCATTTCTAAAGATTAAATTATTTTTTATGATTTATCAAACACATTCTATTATATAATTGCTTAAGTTTGTCGAGAAAAAAAATCTCCATCAAAACTACAGAGTAATAATTTGATTTTGTATAAATAATAACGAAGAATTCGATTATGTATAAAAGAAAAAAATTGAAAAAAGAATGGACAATAGTCAAATAATTAAGGTAATTAAAAAAGAAAAGAAAAAAATTAAAAAAAAACAAAGAATAAAAATATATTTATATTCAATTGCATTTTGACTAGAGAGAGTTTTAATCTCAACTATAAATTTATTTTCAACTAAGGGTCAAAAAATGGTTACACTAATATAACTTGTTCCTTCCCCTTTATAATTAAATATATAAAAGTGCAGGACTTATGATCCAAAACCTAAAGCTTGGTAAGTCCAAGGACTCATATTTGAAGATCTTTTGCTTGTATTTTTCAAAATTCTAAATTTACCCTTTTTTTTACTCTTTATACCCCAATTTCTTCAGTAAATTACTGTTTATTACAGTATAAAAAATGAAAAAGTGAACATATTTAGAATTTTTCTTATATTTTTCTTTCGCAGTTTGAAACTTTTAATATTTTAAATTTCACATTTCAAACTACTTAACAAAGTTTATGTCACGAATTATTTTGTCATAATCAGAAATGACACGAGAGGAATGCTGCTGGATGTTGCAAACTTACAATATTCTCAATGTAATGCAAGACATCAGAACTTTTCCATAATAATCTCCCGCATTAACTCTTTAGGTGCTGCAAATCAGAACCAAAAAATTTGAGCTCATATAAACCATATTAAGAATCTTGACAGTGTAAATTGTAGCTCAAACTCTCCAGCATTAGGAAGTAGTTTCGAGGAAGAATAACTCAGATTATCATCACAAGTTTTGAACTTGATCATGAAGGATAGGAATTAGGACATGGTAACGTTAAAAACTAGGATTCCTGGGAGAGGTTGAAAATAGAAACCGAAGGCAACTTCAGCGGGAACATTGGGAGACATTTTATTAGACTTTATAATCTTAAATACGATATTATGATATGAAAACAATATAATTAAAAGGCACTAAAGTGATATTGCTTAAAATTTGATAAAAATTTTAAAAAATGTTGTGTTTGACGTGTCAAACATAAATTTTAACATAAAATTTTCATATTTTACACGATATGAACACAGATTTACGGAGATACCTTCAGGAGAAAAAAGACCTACAGTTTCTGACTAATTTTAAGGTCATTAAACGGATAGAGAGAAGAGATTCAAGAGATACCTTCTCGATCAGTGAAGAGAGTGAACTGACCAATAGCCTGTCTGAGGAACATTTCAATCCCACCCACAGTGACTGCCCCTGCAGCCTGGGCTTCTTTCAATAGCCTTGTTTTTCTAGGTGTGTAAACAGCATCAAAGACCAACTCATAATCCCCCAAGGTCGCCTGGAAAAAGAAAGCAGACAATTTCAGCAATGAAACAAAATTGAACTCCGTGCATCAGAAAAGATTTTGAACTTCATTCCAGTAGTGATGGAAGTAGGAGACCTCAGCAACAGGGATGCGCTGGTCAGTATTTGGATGCATTCCTAGGGGTGTTGCATTTGCAAGGATGGCTCCTTTCTCTGGCTGGAAATTAACCACTTCTTCAAAAGGCCGAGCTTCACCAGAGACAGCACAAGCAAGAGACTTCGCTCTCTCTTTTTCCACAAGCAATGAGAATAGTAAGAAAGGGTTTGGATCATCTACTCATATTGTTTATTCCCTATGCTACAACAATGTACTATAAAGGAGTAGAGACTAGGCAGGAGTTATAATTTAGAGCAGAGAAAAAAAACGTGTTAAAAGTAACGTTATTCCATGCCTGTTAAATACTGAATTTCTTATGATCTTATGTTTAAGTTGGGCCCTTGCATCTAAAGCCAACTGATTTTAGATTGAATGTTTTAACATGTTATCAGAACCTAGGTTTTATTCTGTGATTTGCTTGTTATTTCTTTCAGGTTTTGCACGTTAAGTGAGGTCTCCACAAATAGTGTCAAAGTCCAGGTTCTGATCTATTATTCTTGCCTGTTACCTGTTTCCACTTACACGTGATGGGGACTTGTTAAAATATCTGTTACATACTGAGTTTTTCTATGATCTTATATTTTAATTGGTCCCTCTATGTACGGTTGAATGATTTTAGGTTGGATGTTTGACATTATCCATTGCCTGTTTAAGAGTTCTGGACAACATACCAAAATCAATGTCAAAAATGACTATTCGAGCTCCTCTGCTTTTAGCACCAAATGCCAATGCTCTTCCTGCACCTCCAGCGCCAACTAGCACAAAGAGTTTCCCCAGTAGTGGCGTACCTAAAGATGCTTCATCACTTGAACATTTCTTTTCTGTAATAGTTTTCAAGTACACAAGTATCAGAATCTCAGCATCTAGAATGAACTAGTCATTAATCAACGCGATAAACATTTATGAGGAATTGGTTTGTAATCAATGTCAGGTACCTTTCAGAGCATCCTCAATCGCAGTTATTGCAGCTTCACAGTCAGTGTTATAACCTATCAGCTTCCCATCACAAGGCCTCCTTGCTATAGTATTAACAGCACCTATAGACTAAGGATGCATGCAAAGAAAATTTGATTAAATTCTCAAATATCTATTTCACATGCATGAAACTGCAAGTAGATGTTACTATCGAAGCATATAAGAAATTGAAGCATTAAGAATTATGTATTACAAACTCTAACATGATAGTAAGATTATAGTCAACCTCTGCAAGTGGATGAACTTCATCACAGAACTCAACTACAGCTTCCTTGTATGGAAACCCAACACTGCAATTCGTTGAAATGAGGAAAATGAGAAGTTAGAATAGTGGAAAACAAAACTGGCTAAAATGTGTGAATGCCTAAAAGGCCGAATCAAGCAGTGTTGCTAATGCTAAGAAGCATGGCAGGCCAAGATAAGAACAGTTTCAGTTTACAATGGCTATACTTAAGTGAAAAGATATAATCTACCAAAGATAGAAATAGATCACCAATAGAATGAATTGTCAGACAACATACCTAAAACCAGCAAAGTCAGGACTGGAATAGATGCTAAAAAACTCCTTGAGATTATCAACAAACATCGGGACATAAACTCCATTGAAGTTCTCATGTCTGAGGGTAGGATTATGCAATAGAGGGCCTTTGCTGTGGCTGACAGGTTTTGAAACAAGTCCGAAAACTTTAGTTTCTGAATTTAAAAGGTGAAGTTTATACGTGTGGCTAACACTGTATAAAGAAGGCATGCCAGGAATTGAGTATCCATCAATAGATCCATAGGCTAAGAAGCCACCAATTTTTGGGCACAACAGCTGGCTTATCAGACCCCTTTCCCCTACAGAGTATGCAATTACAGGCACCTGCAGATAAATAGAATTTAATAACTTATACCTTAACCCCAGCAGCAGTCTATGGAACAGTCTAACCATGGAGTTAGAGTTTCATACTTGGCAGTGAGAAAGCAAATGGAAAATTCTTGCAATCTCAGTAATGTCAGTTACATTTGCAACCACCTTGATGATATCTGCTCCAGTGGCTTTCATGCCGGCAACCAGATTGCTTAGCTCTTCATCTGAGGGGGTTATCCCATTTATATGATATGACACAATAAACTTGGTAGAACTATCGTTCTTCATTTTCTGTTCCCTGATAAGATCAGGAGCAACCTGGACAATCACAACATATGCAAGTTAGATAGAACTAAAGAGAAATTCCAATATCAGATATTTAAAAGGCTACCTTGAGTTCAAAATCAATATAATCAGCTCCCATTTCTGCTGCTAAACGAAGTACTTCGAGCCGGGAGTGCTCATCTCCTTCATACGGACCACCTTCCCATTTAGGCCTGAATGAAAAGCCGAATCTTAGAAATTAAATACATGTAAACTTCAAACCTTTCCAAACTATCCAACCAAGTTATGTTTCCATCTTTTCCTACAGTTTTAGAAGTTCATACAATACAGTCTCCTGCCATTTCAGAAAGAATTAATGGTAAAAGTATATCAACCAACTGCTACTATTGTGATATAGTTATCCTAACTCAAGAATCACAAACTTCTGAGAATGAATATGACGAAATATTATTAAAATAAGTAGTAGTTTCATAAATTTTTATACAGAAAAAGAGTATAAACTAATTACCAACACCATAAAGTTAGGCACTTTCACAAGTCCAATCAGATGTGCTATTCTGAATTACTGCCTACATCCATTTAAAAGGAAGAATTCTGATGGGACCTTAATGTTTTTTCCATAACAGTACTGGAGCACAGCAACATGCTGAAAAGAATCTGTTAATTACAATTTTGACTTCAAAAAGGAGCAAAAACAAGGCATTTTTCCAACTGTAATCTCCTAATGTTCATAAAGACTGTTTAAATAAGATAAAAAGAAAAATTCATCAAACAATCTCAATTCTAAGAAATCCACTACTGGAAAAAAATTACAGCTGAAATGATTACCCATATACAACGATCACCGGAAAAGGTTTGCTTTTGAGGATGATTTGGATATCCTGGTGAGGCTGGAAATTCTTGATATAGTCCAATCTAACCTCAACAACCTGTGCACCTTCAGCCTTGGCCTGATGCATTTCTTTAACCATTTGCTCCACTGATTGAGCCATTAATGGAGCACATATCATAGTCGAATTATGCAGAAGTCCAGTGCCACCCATTTCAGCAAAAAGATCAAAAAAAACCCAGTTAAAATTTGGAGAGAACAAAAAAAACTGTACGGAAATAAAAGTTTGGTCCATATATATATATATATATATATATATATATATATGTGTGTGTGTGTGTGGTGCATAGGGCATTAATGGGAAGAACTTTGCCAAGGAGAAAGTGGTCTATTTATGTATTATGTTGAGACATAGTTTTGTGATGTTTCTCTTCAGTTTTTGGTCTTTGCTTTCTGCTTTGGATGGTTGGAATATGGTAGGTGGGACAGAACAAAAAAGGCAAAATAACGTTATTCATATGCATGTATGTGTGTATGGAAATCTTTAAATTTATTTAAAAATTCAATTTTCTATTATTTTTTAATTTAAAATTTCTGTGATTAGTTGAATTAATCATTTTATTGAAAAAATACTTTGAACATAAAAATATTCCTAACCTAAGAATTTTAAGAAAATTTATCACTTACAATTTTTCTAAAATTTTACATTTGAAAATATTTCAAAAACTATTTTAAATAGTTTAACAATTAAATTAAATTAAATTCTTATAATGTACAAAAAATAAAAAATAAAAAAATTACTTTTTTTCTCTCGATCTGGCAGCTTAGGGGAGAGTTTTTCTACTTTGATGTTGCCATTACACAATTTTATCTCTATTTTTAGTAATTTTTTTGTTACAAGAGAAATATTAAATAACTGAAGATGGGAATGCTTGAATTTGAACCCAAAACTTATAGTATACCACAACTCATTCTTAGTCACTAGGCTAAGAGGTTGTTGGCCTATTTTCAGTAATTTTAATAATTTACCAAAGCTCAAATATTGATTACAAGTCAAATGTGGTTGAGTTGCCATTTATATCAATAGAATAAGAAATGGCTAGTCATTTGCGTAGGAAGTTGGCTATGTGATTGCTTACCATGCATTTTTTTCAAAATGGGAAAAGTTTGAATCATTTATTGTCAAGTATGAGTATCAACCTGTTTGATCTCATCTAAAATTTTTGTATATAATTTATATTTATGTTTTGAAATATTATGTTTGTATCATATAAAACACAAAATTTCATGTCAAAATTTATATCGAGACACTAAACACAATTTTTTTTGGATAAAATATTAAAAAAAATCATTGAACTTTGTTACTTTATTCAAATAAGTTATTGTACTTTTATTGCATCTAAATAAATTTTTAACCTTTTTTATTTGAGTTTAAATAAACTCTTAAACTTTAATTTATATCTGAATGAACCATTGACATAAATCCATCTCTTATATGAGTAAGTAATTGATTTTTTCGATTGGGTTTAAAACCTAACTTCCTACATAAAAAGGGTTGGTTAGATAAAATATATTATATAATATTTAATTATGTATATTATATATTGTATATTTAAAAAAAAAAGTCAAATTAATTCAATTAGTTTATTTTGTGATTTTAGACAGTGACTTAATCGAATAAACCAACCTATAAAAATTAACTTAAATACGAAAGTGACATAATCGAATCGAATTAATTGAATTTTGATTAGTTAAATCAGTTTGTAACAATTTTTATACATATATAATCTTTTTATTCGAAATAAAGGCTTATTTAAGTACATATCAAAGTATAAACACTTATTTGAATATAATAATAATATGAAAGCTTATTTAAATAAAGTAACAAAATTTAAAAACTTTTTTAATATTGTAGCCCTTTTTTTCCAACTATTTTCATATTCATATACAACTTTTATCAAATTTTAATTCATATCACTTTCATATTTTTTATTCGTGTTATTTTCGTATTATATATGTCACTGTATTGTGTGACACTTTTCAAATGTGTTATATTACTGTAGATGCCAAGAAAATGTAGCAGTTGACAAAAAAGTAGTAAACATTGCTGAGGGTTTATTTATGTGACTGCCATATTAATTCTTCAATAAATTTCAAGTCTGCAAAACCAATCCATCATACTAATTTCCTTTTGCAGCATATGCACTCTGTTTTAGAGCCAAAACGAAAATAGCTTTAAATAACAAAAAAAAAACAGAGGCCAACAATCTATTGACCAAAGATGAGTTGTGGCATATTGTAAGTCTTGAGTTTGAATCCAAGCAATTTCATCCCTTATCCCCAGTTATTTAATATTCCTTTTGTAACAAAAAAAAAAGAGAAAAAAACAGAGGCAGAAGGCTACAAGCTTTCCAGAAAGGATATGGTTTGTAACAGGGATTGAGTTAGTAATGGCCCATTGGCCATTTCAGACATGGTTGCAAAGGATCAGTATATTCCACCTGTAGCAATACTAACAAAAACTTGCAAATGACAAACTATAGACGGCTTAACGTACATACAACATGTACAGGCGACTAGGTTGTTGAGAATTACTAGACTAGAGCTTCAGTATTTTTTCTTCAGCAATGGTAGCTAAATTTGATTGCGATGAACACCTAATCCACGCTGTAAAGCTGAACGGATGTTTGGGTTGTTAAAAGTTGGCACGTGAGCAGTATAGGAATTAACACCGAATCCCTGCACCTTGGATTGAACTGGCGGGGTGGGGGCTGCTGCAGAAAATCCCTGGTTCATAATTTGCTTTTCTAGCATGGAAGGGCACTTCTTAGTAGCAGCATCAAGTGTTGATTTCAATGTACCAATCGGTTCATTTGTGGCCTTCTCCTGCGAAAGAGAATCCTTCCTTTTAGACTCTTCAATTCTGCTTCTCTTGTTTGGGATGGTGTATTCAGGAGCACTTGGTTTTTGTTTGAGTTCTTTATGACCTGCATTCACATTTGAATTCAGTCCACCATTTCTTGAAGTTCTAGCGCCCTTGAGCTTTGCCGCATTAGGCTTAGGCATTTCAGCACCTTTATTTCTGTCTCTTGCATTTGAAAACCTGTCTACTTTCTGTTGAGCTTTAGAACCCTCATGAGGCTGAATCATTTGAACACCTACTTTCGCTTCTTTCTTAGAATCACCAGCCTGAACTGAGCTTCCTGCCTTTGGAATAGGAGCTGGCCCTGCAAATCTATGTGGAAAGTGATTCCCCGAAGGGTTGCCACCATTGCATAATGAAGATACTTTACTAGGGTCCTGATTAGGAGCCTCTTTCTGATAGGAGAACTGACTCCAAAAGTATCCCTGAGGACCCCAGTCACAGGCAATGAAGAAAAATCCACAGGTCGGACATCGCAACGATTTGTTCAGAAGATCTTTGCAATAATGACACCTGGTACCACAAGCAGGGCATAGCGTCCAAAATGTTTGATGTTGTGCCTGCTGATAGGAATTTGAAGCTGTGGATTTTGAAGAGCCATTTTGGTTGTTGTTTGTAAACTCATACTGACTATTGACAGAGGAGGCCCCATTTGGTTGGTGAGAAGTTGCCTCTGGTGCAGTTTTCCCTGAGTTATTACACTTCTTATCATATTGAGAACGTGCTCTTTTGTCTGTAAGTGTTCTCTTTGCTTCCCCAATCAGCTTGAAAGCAGCCTCAGCACCAGCAAATTTATTCTTGTCTGGATGAAGCAATAGTGCAAGTTTTTTGTACTGCTTCTTGATGGAACTCTCATCAGCCAATTGTCCAATCTGAAGAATCCCATACCAATCCATTTCCGACCCATATAGTTTGTGTTTTGCACAACGGTGAACATCACATGTTGTCAACAATTTTGATATGTTCTCAAGCTCAGGGAACATTTTCTGGGCCTTCAATGCAAACTTCTTTGCACCCTCAAAATCACCATTTTGCATCTTCTGTTCAGCGATTCCCCTTGCTCTGACAGCCTCATCTTTGTTACACTCCATGGTTGATAGGATTCCAAGATTTTTTGACCCTACATATCCGTTGTCCATTTTGAGACATGTTAGAAAAAAGAGACAAGTAAAAGCAGCAAAACCAGAGCTTTGACTCTTAAAATGCACTTATCTATTGCCACCAAAGTAAAAAAGAAGCAAACCCAAAAAAAAAGGGACATTTGATTATTTCTTACCACCATGAATACAATGTTAAACAGGCTGTTACAGGCACCCTAAACTTCTAATCTCTTTCCCATTTTCTCAGGAGCCAAACAACCCACAGAAACCTTAACTCCATCAACCAAAAGCAGATACAAAAAATTCCCAAACAAACCCACACACAAAGCCATTTAACTATTGAACAATAACAAACAACATAAACAAAGACAAAACACACACACCAAAAAAAAAACATAACAGGAAAATAACAAACAAATGAAGCAAACCCAGATTGAAGCATGGAAGCTTCGAACGAAAAAAGAAGTAAGGCACTTACTTTGAAAAACACTGAAAAAAAAATACCTGAATCAGGTATTAAATACAAGAAAAGAACCCAAAAAAACTTACATTTAAAAAAATAACAATAAATATGATGCAAAGAAAAGATGGCTTTTATTTTATTTTTCTTACTTGGAGTAGAGCTAGAGGAAACAAAAAGACAAAGACCCTATCACCTTCAACAGTCAGCTTCGCAGAAAGTCATGACGCCGGCTCACCAATCTTTTCAACCCGAAACTTCGAACGAATACTGTGCGTGTCCTGCGGTAAACGCCTAATTCTCCCAAGTCCCACCCAGCCATTGACCCACATTCCTTCGTGCAATCGTGCGATCATATTGGCGATTTCAAAGTTTGACATGTTTACGGATTGGATTATCGCTCTGTTTGTTTACGAGTTTCGCTCTGTTTGATCGGCTAAGACTTTTGAGGTTTGAATTCAATTCAACGCAGTTTAGATTCTTTAGAACGATATTTAATTAATAAAAGATATTTTATTTAATATTTAGCATATAAATTTTAAAAAATTTATGAATTTATTGGGCTCGATGGGTAGGACCTTAGACAAGGGTTTTTTGAGACCGACACGTCTATTCCATGAAAATTTCTAGTAAAAATATTTTGATTATTTTTTCAATTAGTTTAAATTAAGAAAAATAATAATTTTCTCTATTTTTTTACTGTAATTATTTTTATCCCGATCAAATTCTTTAAACTTTGCAATTATATGAAAAATTAAATATAATATTAATTTTACTCTAGGTTACGTAAAATATTAAAGTATATATACCTATTGTACAAAAATGCCAAAGAAAGATAATTGCTTTTAAATTATATTATTCAAAATATCTAAGTTTATGTAACAAAAAAATCTTATTTACTAAAAAATAACTTACAACAACTCAAGCATTGGGTTCAGTAATTGATGTATGATCTCTTAAGAATCATTTGCATTGATGATGAGATCGAAAACAACGATAACAATGAAATCAATTGATGAAGTGGTGAGATTATAATCAATAATAGATGTGTTTGAATAATAAAACAGCAATGATAGTAAAGTGAAGTGAGAAAAAAATTACCATTTAAAACATTGGGTTGAAATTTTTATATAATATAATTTTTAGTTCATTTGAAATTTTAATTTATAGTATATACGATATTTATGAAGTGAATACATTGTTGAAAATTACTAAAACTATTTTTATATAAAATAATATTTTTTGTTAATAAATATTTAAAAATTACTAGTAAAAATGATGATTTTTATATAAAATATTCTTTATTAAAAATTAATAATATATATTTACACATATTGAAACTTAAAAGTAATATTTGTTCATCCATTATGATTTGAGAGTCTCTAAATAAAAAATTGAAAAGCAAATAAAAAACTTAGCAAACTTAAAAAAAAAATTGTTTTACACATGCTTCTGTTATGTTGTCCTGGTTTCCGGTTTTGTTGTAATCCCTCAGGCAGGATTTCATGCTTTCATTCACATTTGTGCTTTGGATCAATAAATTTTCAATCATCCCAAAAAAATTTATAGAAAAAAAAAAGAAGAAAAGCAACCAGCATTTTGCATGTATCAGACATGGATCACTATTTGAAACAGGATTTCATACAGTTCCTTTAGTGAATCTAGTTCTGCACTTGTACAAATCCTTTTCAGTGAAATGCAACATGAGAAGGACATCGTTCAATGTCACAGTCAAATGCACAGAATAAATTCAACAAAGCAATCTTATCAACAACAAAGTTTTCACAATATCCACATACAAAAGTTCCAAGTCGATTTGTCACATAATTTTCTTCAAACATATTTCTTGTACCCCAACTTCTGATATGATGAATGGTAATCTAGTAGTTCTCAAACCGAATTGTTATCACGCGGGAGCAGAACATATTTTCTTTAAAACTGGCATCAAGAGTATGTTTGAAACCCCAATTATTGGCCTGCATTTCTGGTAACATGTTCATCAAGCCTTTATTCGGATCACAAATGAACCTGGAGTAAAAGCAAGATTAGAATTTTCAACAAGTTTAGATGTTACATTAATAAACAAATTACTTAGAACAGTTAAATCTATTCAAATATCTGACATTATGTTTAAATTTGTCCGGAAACATGTTATTGTCATTGATTAAGTATCAAGCAACAAGGGCAAGAAGCAAAAAGATGTGTTCAAAACCAAAGAACCATCAAATGAAGTGAATGTGAATGTTAGAAACAAGAGGTATCTAACATCATTACATCAACCTTTTAGTAATTTCTACAATAGAAAGTCACTTAACATTACTTAAGTTTATAAATAAGAAATCAGAAGCTAATTTGTTTCACGTATTAAATAGCACTGGCTGAGTTCCTAAAGTGGCATGTTAATCTTTAACGGACTCAAGATGACTTATCATTTAAACATGGTTAATAAATGTTTAGAGAAGGGTAAAAAAATTATATAGCAAGCATCACGCAGGCTACTCACATGCAGGAAGGCTGGATATGTCTGCAGAAACTGCACAAGGTATTCCCAAGTTTGAAAGAGCTCCCCTGATGATTCCACAGGGAAAATAGAGATGCATGCTTTGCACAGCCTTGCTGTCAGCCATGATAGAAGGCTCTTCAGATGCGCCATTTTCAGGTGATAGATCAATTGACATGCGTGTAAGCCAACGAAAACGATTATCTTGCAATACAAAGGTACCCTACAAAACAAGTGTAAACCATTCCATAAAACATCCTCATAACAACCAGTTTTGGTCAGTTTCAGTTCCTAGACATACTCTATGATTTGTCTTCAAGTTGTCTATCTGCTTCTTAAAGAGCTCAGACCAAAAATCCTTGCAGATGAACTTGATTGCCTCTAAATGATCACTAAAACGTGGCCTCTCCATTGTGTACCTGGCAATGACTGAACTTTGTTATTACAACAAGGGATGTATTAACCTTGCTAAAGAATGAATATTACAAAGAATTCATTGTTTAAGAACCATAACTTACGTAATTAATCAAGCCCCAATAAAATAAAAAATGCATTTCACTTTATACATTAACTACTTTCATAACTCTTAAAGGCCCCATTTTTTATGTCAGGCACAAATTTATGACACCAAATGTAAAGAGCTCATTGCACAAGACAAAAGAGTTGAAAAATAAATCCAGATCAGAGACATTGACCTATACTTATTCTACCTAGCTTAAAATGATGATAATTTTCAGTTTAGAGTAAAAACAAATGCATACAAGTTAACAAGATTCGTCAAGACTAAAAAATCAAATAATTAAGCTTTTATTCTCCATAGTATTTACCTTGCATTACATCACACCAAAGGTGAAAATGAAATTCCTAAGATCATCAAAACAACAATCCAAGCAATACTAATAATTACAAAAGCCAAAACATTGCATCCATGAGCATCGATAATCAGAACTTCAAATTCACATATGTTCAGAACACTAAATCATAAAAGCTTTATTACAACAAAAGAAGAATAATACAATTCTTTTTCCTACATCATAAACTACACCCGATAATAGAGTAAAGATCCAAATTTTAGACTTGCTTTTTGAATTCCATCCAAACTGACTCAATTTCAAGTAATGGGCATCTTTCTTTTTTTTGGAAGCATCTTTCACTTCCACAGATCCAAAAAAGCCATTAAAACACGGTAACGTAATCTAAAATTTACGCTAAAAAAAATTCATTGCCAAAATATAATTTAAATGGGTATTCAGATTCATAAAGCTATTAACATTTAACTAAAGGAAATTAGGGAATTTGGGTTTCGACAAGATGTGGAAGGGTTTACCGTTCAGAGAGCTGGTGGCCGACCTGATATCCGATGGCTTCGATCCGACGAGCGGCCAGCTCAGGCTTATTGGCGTAGAAACGGTTGCAATACGCTGAAACCATTTCCGTTAGTAGGCTATCGATGCAGCTTTCTGATACCTCTCTCCCCATTTTTTTCCTTTTTTTTCTTTCTTTAACGGAAGAAACTGGCTTTCGCTCTTTTGGTTCCTCCTCTTCTTTCTCACTGTAATATTTTTAATTTTTGCCCTTTTTTTATTTTTATAGTTTGGGCCTAATTTCAAATGGTCTCGGGTTGGATTAAACCATTTGGGTCGGATTTTGAAACCAATTCAAAGGATTTGTCGGCCCAAAAAAAACTAAGTAGACTTCAATTTTTTTTTTGAGGAAAATAGACTTCAATTTTATATACATTATATTATATTATATTTATATATATTAATTATATTTAGATAAAATGAAATAGAAATTTTCATTAATTAATCTTATACCGCAAAAGAAATAGAATTTTTCGTTGATTAGGAGCAAAGAATAAAGAAAAATGTGAGAAGAATTTTCGGGTTCTACTTCCATTAAATACATATTTAAAGAGAGATGAAAAATCTTAACTGTAATTAAATTCTGAACAGAATTAATTCCATATCATTAAAATAAACGAAGATACCTATGATTTATACCAAAAAAAAGAAAAATGTGTTAATGTCTTTACCAATAAAAGTGAAGGTCATTAAGATTCTAGTGGCCTTAGGCGACTAAGCATAGTCCTGCAATTTTGGATGGTGAAGAAGAGTGCCAGAGTTGCGTCTCCGACACTCAAGTTAGATAAACGTCCAATGAATAAGGAGAGAAACAGAGGAAAAGTGCTAAGGCTCTTGGAAAGAGGAATAATGGGTGGCTATGGAATGGAAGAGGGAGTGTTTGGGATGATCTTTTGTTTCCAAGGCTCTAGTGCTTATATTCTCAATTGGTATTATGTAATTTATTTAATTATTTTTAATTTGAGAAATAAAGTCAATATCGAAAATTTCTTTTAATCTTTCATTATTCTGACGAGATTTCGAAAAAAATTTTTACGTAAAAAATTTCAAATGTCAACTATTTGTGATTTTTTGAACTCTTATCATCGAATAATCTTTAATGATTATTTCATACCAATTATTATTAATTATTATACATTACTTATTATTTATTATTAATAATTTTTGTTAATCCTATGTCCATCTATTATTAATGTTTATTTATTTTTATTTTATATACATTTTATATTTTATTATTATTATAAATATTGATTATTAATATTAAAAACTTTCTTTAAATCTTACAACATATCAACGAAATTTAAGAAAAGTTCTCTCATCTAAAAATTTTCAAATGTTGATTTTTTAAAATTTCGTCATGAGAGTTATTTTTATTTATTCCTCATTCTTTATTAACTTATTACAATTTAATTATTAATATTACTTTTTTATCCCTTCTCACGGAACTTTAAATGTCAAGTAAGTGACTTATGTGATTATCAGGCGGTTGCATTTAATAGAGCGTAGTTTTGCCGGACGTCCTCTCTTAAGTGGACTTGCAAGAAGAGGTCGTAAGTGGGTGACCAGGTGTCATGAGCCAACCTTGTATAGGGCCATGACCGGGTAGGATATCATGAGCCAACCTTGTATAGGGCCATGATCGGGTAGAGGGGCATCGGGGAAAACAGAATCCATGGGCTTAGGAAAATAGAATCCATGGAATTAGGAAAAGTGTCCCCGTTTCAAACATTTTTATGGTTACTGGTAGCATAGCTATAAAATCTCTTTAGCTCTTTAGGGGGGGTGACCAGTCGGCGGAATGTTGGGCTGGCTCACTGGTTAAGGTATGTACAAGCACACCCATCTAGGGCTGCCCTCCTTGGCCCCGACGATGGTGTGGAAATCTCAACGCTCTTTTGTAAGCTTTGTAATATTTTCATTATCAATAAAAACATTTTTTTTTTCCCATGGAGGCACCTGTGGTTATGATGGTATGCTTTATTTATGCCCCGAGATTTTGCCGTGTCCCTTGTTCTAACTTATTGTTGGCTCGTGACTTGCCCAGATAATCGAGATAATTGGCTGACTTGTGTGGACGAGACCATCCAAGTGCCGCACGGCCTAGTGCTTCGTTGTGAGAAAGCTTAGTCCGTGACAGTTGGTATCCGAGCTAGGCAAGTGTGCTAGCAAGCAAAAGAAAATGGTGATGACTCGAGGAGGGTCTGATGATCGAGAGAGAATTGAGGAGCTTGAGGCCGCAGTGGCTGCCGTTAAAGCTCACATGGTCACTAATGACCGATTGGAAGAAATAGAGACAGCCCAGCGGGAGCTGTCCGACTCCGTAGCCAACTTGAGCGAGGAGACTAGAGAGGCACTGAGCGTTATCCAAAAAGAGTTCGAGGAACTCAAGGCTCAGATCAGTGTGCTTCAAATTGCTGTGGGTCGGGCGGGTTCTAGCACAGCAGAAAAAGGGAAAAGAGCTAAGGTGCCGGAGCCGCGCCGTTACGAAGGGGCAAGAGATGCAAAAGAGCTTGAGAATTTCTTGTTTGACATCGAACAATACTTTCGGGCGGTGCGCACAGAATCAGAGGAGGAAAAGGTTGCGATGGCCTCAATGTATCTTGCTGGAGATGCCAAGTTATGGTGGCGTTCAAAGTTTACTGGCGATGAGTGCCCCATCAAAACATGGAAGGATCTAAAGCAAGAGTTGAAGAACCAATTCTTCCCGGAGAATGTGGAATACTTGGCTCGAAGGAAGTTGAGAGAGTTGGTACAAACAGGAACGGTGCGAGAGTTTGTCAGGAGCTTCTCTACCCTGATGTTGGATATTAGGGACATGTCTGAAAAAGACAAGATGTTCTATTTCCTTGAGGGACTTAAGCCTTGGGCTAGGACTGAACTTCAAAGGCAAAAGGTACAAGATGTAGCCACAGCTATGGCTGCCGCCGAACGCCTAAACGATTACAATGATAGCTCAAACAAACGTAAGTTCCCTCCTTCAGCTGGCAGTAACTCCAATTATGGGACTGGGGGAAAGTTGGCTAGAGTAGATAGATCATCAAGTGGGGGAGCAGACAAAAGGCCGCCCATTCGAGAAACACCCCAATCCAAGACAAACTACACCCAAAGCTTCAAGCCAAGACAGCCATTAGCTTGCTTCCTTTGTCAGGGACCACACCGAGTTGCGGACTGTCCCCACAGAGGTGCCTTGAGTGCCCTCAGGACTACGTCTCAAGAGACAACTCAACCACCACAAACTACTGAGGATGATGTAAATGAACCTGCGAGGATGGGCTCAATTCGATTCTTAAATGCACTTCATTCTCAATTGAGTGTGATGAAGAAGGAGCCGGAGAAAGGCCTAATGTATGTCGAGTTGGAGATAAATGGGAAGAAAACAAGGGCCATGGTGGACACAGGCGCGACCGACACTTTCATCACTCCCACCGAAGCTAAGAGGTGTGATCTGAAAGTAGATAAGGATTGTGGGCAAATGAAAGCGGTGAACTCACCGGCCGCCGCCATTAGTGGGAGCTCCAAGAACGTGATGACCAAAGTTGGACCTTGGGAAGGAGGCGTGAATTTCACCGTTTCCGCCATGGATGACTTTGATGTTGTTTTGGGATTGGACTTCATGACAGTGGCTCAGGCAATCCCGGTTCCTGCTGCTAGTTGCTTGCTATTCTTGGGGGAACGCCCTTGTGTAGTGCCGGCCACTATTCTCCCCAAAAGTGGAAAAATTATCTCAGCTCTACAGTTCAAGAAAGGGATCAAGAGGGGAGAGCCCTCATATGTAGCCCTACCGATCTACAAAGAAGGAACAGGGTCAGAGTTGGTGCCAGATGAGATTACCACAGTTTTGGAAGAGTTTAAGGAGGTGATGCCGGATCGATTGCCCCAGATATTACCCCCGCGCCGTGCTATAGATCATGAGATTGAACTAGTCCCGGGAGTCAAACCACCTGCAAAGGGACCCTATCGTATGGCTCCCCCAGAATTGGCTGAGTTGAGGAAGCAGCTAGATGAGTTGTTGCAAGCTGGGTTCATCAGGCCATCTAAGGCCCCTTTTGGCTCTCCTGTACTCTTCCAAAGAAAACAAGATGGAAGTTTACGACTGTGTGTCGATTATAGGGCCTTGAACAAAGTAACGGTGAGGAACAAATACCCAATACCTTTGATTGCAGATCTCTTTGACCAGTTGAGTCAAGCCAAGTACTTCTCCAAACTCGACCTTCGGTCCGGGTACCATCAGGTTCGAATCGCCGAAGGAGATGAACCAAAAACCACATGTGTGACCCGGTATGGTGCATTTGAATTTTTAGTAATGCCTTTTGGACTAACCAATGCTCCTGCCACTTTTTGCACTTTAATGAACCAGGTATTCCATGACTATCTTGATAAGTTCGTGGTAATCTACCTAGACGACATCTTGGTTTTTAGTTCAACCATAGAGGAGCATCAGAAACACTTGAGACTTGTTTTCCGGAGGCTTCGTGAAAATCAATTGTATGTGAAAAGAGAGAAATGTTGCTTTGCCCAAACTCGAATCCATTTCTTAGGGCACATTGTGGAACAGGGCCAAATTCGGATGGACATGGAGAAAGTCAAGGCTATCAGGGAATGGGCGTCCCCGAAGAATGTCAAAGAACTGCGCTCTTTTCTTGGGTTAGCCAACTATTACAGAAAGTTTGTGGAGGGATACTCCCGAAGAATAACGGCCCTCACCGAATTATTGAAAAAGGATAAGAGGTGGTCGTGGACTTCAGAATGCCAAGAGGCCTTCGAGAGCCTAAAAGTAGTGTTGATGAAAGATCCCGTATTAGTCCTCCCTGATCTTGGAAAACCTTTCGAAGTACAAACAGATGCTTCAGATTTTGCTATTGGGGGAGTATTATTGCAAGAGAGACACCCGGTCGCCTTTGAAAGTCGCAAGCTAAATGAGGCAGAAAGGAGATACACCGCCCAAGAAAAGGAGCTCCTAGCAGTAATTCATTGCTTAAGGGCGTGGCGACATTATCTGCTCGGGTCGAAGTTCGTTGTTAAGACGGATAACACTGCAGTGAGCCATTTCCTTACTCAACCCAAGCTCACGGCTAAGCAGGCGAGATGGCAAGAGTTCTTAGCCGAATTTGATTTTCGCTTTGAGTATAAGATGGGGAGCTCTAATCAAGTAGCGGATGCCCTGAGCCGTCGAACGGAACTAGCAGCACTAAGAAGAATAGCTCCCATGTCAGCTACCATGGTGACCACTGATATTCGCAAGCTAATCGAAGAGAACCTAACTAAAGACCCCCAAGCCAAGTCCATAATGAAGATGGTAGAAGATGGGAAATCCAAGTACTTTTGGGTGGAGAATGGAGCATTGTTGACAAAGGGGCCCAGATTGTTTGTACCAAGAGCCGGGAACTTGAGACAGATGTTGATGAAAGAATGTCACGACACCCCGTGGGCCGGTCATCCGGGCTGGCACCGCACCTTTGCTCTACTAAGACAGGGCTACTATTGGCCTCACATGAGACAAGATGTGATGGACTACACAAAGACGTGCCTCGTCTGCCAGCAAGATAAAGTTGAAAGAAAGAAGCAAGCTGGGTTACTTGAACCACTAGCAGTACCAACTAAGCCCTGGGAAAGCATTTCCCTTGATTTCATCACGGGCCTCCCTAGAGTTGGTGATCTTGGATCAATTTTAGTAGTGATCGATCGTTTTTCGAAGTATGCCACTTTCATACCAGCTCAAAAGTATTGTACAGCGGAAGACACTGCTCGGCTTATCTTCAAGCATGTAGTGAAATATTGGGGTATTCCACAAAACATCGTTAGTGACAGAGACCCGAGATTCACGGGATCATTTTGGCGGGAGCTCTTCAACATATTGGGGTCCCAACTGAGTATCTCATCGAGTTACCATCCTCAGACGGATGGGCAAACCGAGCGCTTTAACGGATTGTTAGAGGAATATCTGAGGCACTTTGTACAAGCCAACCAAAAGAACTGGCCACCGCTTTTAGATGTAGCACAATTATGCTTCAATGCTCAAAAGAGCTCATCCACCAACAAGAGTCCGTTTGAAGTGGTCATGGGACAACAACCACGATTACCCCACACATCCATTGAGGCTTACAAAGGGAAGAACCCCAGAGCCTTTAACTTTACTAAGGAGTGGAAACAGAACACTGAGGTCGCTCGGGCTTACTTGGAGAAGGCATCGAAGCGCATGAAGAAGTGGGCGGACAAAGATCGGAGAGCACAACAGTTTAGTATTGGTGACTCAGTCCTGGTGAGATTGGTGCCTGAACAGCTTAGATTCCTGCGAAAGCGGGATCGCCGATTGGTGCGAAAATATGAGGGTCCAGTGACAATTCTTGACAAGGTGGGACAGTCCTCCTACAAAATCGACCCTCCAAAATGGATGAAGGTACACCCGGTGTTCCACGTGAGTAACTTAAAGCCATTCCACTCAGATCCAACAGATCCTAGCAGAAGTAGATCAACTAGGGCGGCCATCAGCATGAAGCCACCCTCAGAGCGTCGTGTTGAAGAAATCTTAGCAGACAGACATTCGGTGGTGTCAAGAAGATCAATCCATGAGTACTTGGTAAAGTGGGAGGGCCTAGGACCGGAAGAAGTCAGTTGGGAAAGAGAAAGTGACCTAAGGGCTTTCAAGCAGAAGATTGAAGAGTTCCAAGCCAGCAAGTCAACGAGGACGTCGACAGATTGAGTGGGGGAGAATGTCATGAGCCAACCTTGTATAGGGCCATGACCGGGTAGGATATCATGAGCCAACCTTGTATAGGGCCATGATCGGGTAGAGGGGCATCGGGGAAAACAGAATCCATGGGCTTAGGAAAATAGAATCCATGGAATTAGGAAAAGTGTCCCCGTTTCAAACATTTTTATGGTTACTGGTAGCATAGCTATAAAATCTCTTTAGCTCTTTAGGGGGGGTGACCAGTCGGCGGAATGTTGGGCTGGCTCACTGGTTAAGGTATGTACAAGCACACCCATCTAGGGCTGCCCTCCTTGGCCCCGACGATGGTGTGGAAATCTCAACGCTCTTTTGTAAGCTTTGTAATATTTTCATTATCAATAAAAACATTTTTTTTTTCCCATGGAGGCACCTGTAGTTATGATGGTATGCTTTATTTATGCCCCGAGATTTTGCCGTGTCCCTTGTTCTAACTTATTGTTGGCTCGTGACTTGCCCAGATAATCGAGATAATTGGCTGACTTGTGTGGACGAGACCATCCAAGTGCCGCACGGCCTAGTGCTTCGTTGTGAGAAAGCTTAGTCCGTGACACCAGGTTTGAGTAAGTGGCAATAAGGGTTGTGTTAGTTTTAGTTAGTGACATAAATTTTCGATTCGATCTGAAATTTCATCATTTTGATTAAAAATTACATTATTTTTAATATATATTGACGGTTGAAATTTTATTATAATCAAACAAATAAATAGACATTTTCAATCAATTTGAAATTTGATATTTATAATTTATGTAGATAGAACATAAAAATTCAATGATAGGATATAAATTATATAAAAATGTGTCAAAATAAGTATGTTTTAAACTAGTTTAAAAATCTCTCCTCAAAATGATATTTGTGACCAAAATAAAAAATTTATGGCCCCAGAGAAAGAAAGAAAGTAGAAACTTAATTTTATTCATTACTTTCTAGATCTAATAACTTCTGCTAATGGAAGCTGGCGTACACACTAAGATACTGAAACAGTTCTACAGAAAAATGACTTCATTCATTGCATACTAAGGCAACAATAAGCATCGGCCTAGCTCACTAAGATACTGAAACAGTTCCTACAGAAAAATGACTTCATTCATTGCATGCTAAGGCAACAATAAGCATCAGCCTAGCTAAAATATTAATCCTGCTGGAGATATATAATCAGCCGGCGTCAATGCTTCGGCGGCGGGCAATCGCAAACGCAGGAACCGGAGACGCACAGGACAGGACACCGGCCACGATAGCTGCAGGCATCTAGACAGTCCTTCTGTTTATTACATGGTTGTCCCTTTGAAGCGTCGAGCACTGCTACGGCTTCTGTATTGGCTGCAACTTCAGCAAATTAATTTAATCGGTTAGTTACGTATAGCAACTGATAATAACTAAAACGCAGTGAGAAGTAAGGGAGAGATCCACAGGAAGAGATGTATTATACTTACCAAAGGCAACGATGAGCAAAGCCATAAAGCAAGCCGATTTGAGTGTAATCGTCTCCATTTCTTCGATGTGGTTGCTTCTTGCCACAACTAGTTACAATGACCTATGTATTTATAAAGGAAATTATGTTATTGATATGAGAATTTTAGACATGATATAAAGATATAATACAAAAATGAGATGAAAGTTACGCGAGTTAAAATTTTATATAAATAAGATTAATTTATATTTAGTACATTAATTGTGTATAATTTTTATGTACAGTTAGTCAATCACAAAGTATTATTTTATATTGAGTAAAATTTAAAAATACACAAAATTTTCAAAATAAATTAAAAAATTTTATTAAAATTTAATTTTGAGAGATGATATAATTTAAAATTTTACTTATTACTAAAGTGAAACATTGTTATTGAGATATATTATCAATGCATTAAATATAAATTCATAAATTTGATAACAACTTAAAAAATATATTTTTATACTTAACATATTGATACATTAATTTTTATGTTTATACTATAAAACACAATTTGGCATAATATGTATTTAAAATCTATATACGAATTAACAAATTTACTACCAAACAAGAAAAAAGTTAACGATACTCATTTTTTTTAAAACAAACAATTTTTTTTTAACAAGAAGTTACCGATACTCATTGATGCTCTTTTATTCACGTGATTTACAGCAGGTTTTGACCCTTCTGTGTCTCTTATTTTGGCTTGGCTCATACACGAGGGCTTCTTTCCTTTATTGTCTATTTTGTTAGCTATCGCCAACGAATCTTAAATTGTGGGGTTTCAATTTCCAAAGAGTTTGGAACTCAAAGTGTCTAAATTATTTTATTTCATCCTTTGTGAAATGAAAATTAATTGCTACAATAGTAAAAGATTCTTGAACTATTTAATAAAAGATTCTTGAACTTTTTAGTAAATTTTAAACACACTTTTGAAGAAGGATGAAGAGTTTTAATAAATCTCAAGTAGGATTAGTCTCAGATAGTTAAAACGTATGAGAATGCCTGGAGTTTACACCAAAAAAAATTTTATATTTTTATTGCACTTAAATAAAATTTTATCTTTCATCTGTTCTGAAATGAATTTTTATTTCAAAGAAAAAATAATTTATGTTAAGAGTTTACTTTAAGAATTAGGGAATTACTAATTTAGATATAAATTAAAGATAAGGGTTTATTTGAGTATTCATTAAATGTGAAGAATTTATTTGAAAGTAATACAAATAGAAATGAACTTATATTAAGATTATCTTAAAAACTGAGCTTTTAGGCACTGCTAAAATAATGTCACTTCATATTATTTCAAAGATATGTAATTATTTTTATAAACTCATTCTCATAAAATCAATTATCATTAACTTAATTAATTCACATTAGTTATGGTCAAAATGAATAACTGGCTTATAAAAATTAAATATTATCTTAAAAAATTAAAAAAAAAAACTAAAAGAAAGACAAATAATTTTAACCAAAAAAATTTTATATTTTTATTCTAAAGAGTTTGAAACTCTTAAAATCCCATTCCCATTAAAATCAAAACTTTTCAAGAAATTGTTGAAAAAAACCATCAAAGGAGAAGAGATTAAAAATTTGATAAAATAATTTATCCAAAAAAGTGATAAAATGGAAAAAAATTTGTTAAATTTATGATTAAAATGATTTACTTGGTATCTAAAAGTGTGTAGTACTAATAACATGTGAGACCTCGTAATTTATAGTACGGTTTAATTATATTTAAATAATTGAGGATTATGGAATGATTGTAATTAATTAATATTTGATTTTATCTTAGGTTTTACAGTTAATTAGTAAGTAGGCCCTATTGATTTTCGGAGGTCCAGAGGAAAGTGAAACTTCAGGGATTTGAAGTTCAGGGTTGGAAAATATTATGCTAAGAATCTTAGCCTCAATCTTGATTATTTTTTCATATTTCGAAAAATATGCAACAAATTAAAAAATGACAATTTAGTCCATAGGCCGTCAAAATTTTCGAAAATAACGATCAAAGCAAGAGGACTTGTGACCCTTTGTTTATACTAAGTAATTTCTCTTAAAATATAGTTTTAAAATATCTAGATAGATGAAGGAAACTAGATGTGAAGACAGAAATTTACGCGATTTTACGTTAGGGGTATTTTAGTAATTCACCCAAACAAGTAACCGAACCTCAACAAAAGCTTTATCAAACATTAGAGCAAGTTAAATAGAGTTGATTTATGGTTAAATAAAATGTTTTGGAGGTTGGACAGACTGTTTTTAACAAAGTCAAACTTTAGGGGCAATTATGAAAGAAATCTTTAAGTATTTTGCCTATAAAATCTGATTTTATCAGCATTTCCAGCAGCTTTCTCATCACTTTCCTGCTGAAACCAGAACCCAAATTTGCACCTCCATTAACGTGAGCTTCCAAGAAAAGAAAATCTTACAAAAACCTAAGGAAACTAAGCTAAAACCGAAAAATTACTTAACAAACCTTGTCTATTTTTTTGTGCTCTTTCTTTTGGTATCAATATCTCATCCTATAGTGGCCAAAATCAATCTCCAAGCTCTTCCATAGTGTTTGACCAAGGTGAGACAAATGGAAAATTTAAGCTTTTTCATGGAATTCTTGTTATTTATCATGTATTCATGATGTTTCCATGCTTCTCTTAGTTTGGATCATGCTAAAACCATGAAATTGTGCCAAAGAGGGTTTCGGCCAACACCTCATCTTCATGCATGTGACGTGTTGATGAGGAAATTTCTATAGAGATAAGGTAGAAAATTATGGTAAACAAGAAAGTAAGCTTGATTTAGTTTAAATGGGATAAATTGCAAAACTATGGATAAGGAGACTATTCGGCCATGGCATGAAGGGCTGGAATTTATGGCCATTCAATTGTAATTTAATTAGAAATTGTGTAGAAAATTAATAGAATTAATTTAGGATCAAAAAGGAAATTTAATTTTGAAGAATAAAAATTTTAGAATGGAAGGAAGCATTCGACCAAGCTAAGGGGAGGCTGAAATTGTGCCAATTTCAATGTAATTTAGGCCTTAAAATAATATACAAATTATTCTGAGAATTTAGGCGCAATCGGAATCAAAATTGGAGTTATGTAGCAGAAGTTACAATAGAAATTTGACTGCATTTAGACAATTTTGACAAACAATACATTCATATTTAAATAGTTAAATATTCTTTTAGATAAAATATAGTGAATTTATCTAGTTTGAATAATAATTTGCAACCTCTAAACTCGAGGGTTCTACCGGTGTTGATGAGGTGTCTACTGGGAAATTAAGAGGTAAGGAATATTTGTATGAAGTGTAGGGATATAGCATTACATGATTTAATGAAAATTGCAATTGGTGGAATTTAAATAAATATTTTGAATTGAATTTTAGAATTGTGAATTGTGGTTTAAAGTTGGATTTTTATGCAGGAGGGGTTAGGTTTAAATAATCTGTTATGCTACTGAAAATTTTCAAAAATCACTTATGCTATCTCAGACTATCATTTTGGAATGAAATTAATAGTATGAGAAGTTGATTTATATGGTTGAATATAAACTCCTAGATATGAATTTATGTAATTAAATTACAAATTCATTTTGTGCCTTAATTGAGTAAATTAATTATAAATTTATTTTAGATCTTATATTATTATTGTGGAATTTATTTTGAATAATTGCAAGGCTAATGTTATTTGGATATTATGTTTTGTGAAATAATATTATTGATTTTACAATTTTTGTGATTATATGATTATATTAATTTAATTGAGATATGTTTTACATAATTTATCTTCGTAAACCATTCTGAACTATTTATTTAAATTTTTTGAGATTGTGGCCTTGTAGCTACTTGCGAGTACATACATTTCCATTCCGTTCTGATTGTTGTTGACTCTAATCCAGTTTTCTAGCTCCCACATGTGTCACTTGGCTAGTGTACACACTGTGGTACCCTGACTATGGCCATACGTCTATTATAGTGCATGTGTCTATTGAGTGTAGCCTAGTCTCCACTAAAATTATACTAGGGTGGTAAATCCATGGTTAACTTAGATCCAGGCACTCCCAGTTTTAATATATTTATGATTTCGATTTATTTATATTTTATGTTTCGTGATTTGAATATGATATTCTGTGAAATCATTTAATTGATTTATCTATTAGAAATTTCTATAAGTATGATTTATACTGTTTACGGAGAAATCATTTAATTTTTGTTATACGTATGTTTATTTCTCAAAATATTGGAATTATACTTGAATTTGTGATTTAATTAAATCAAATGAAATCCTTAGAGTGGCTTTGGATACCGGAACACGACAGGTATCCCAAAGTACCTCTCATACTCTACTTAGTTACCCAACCCACTGTACTATCTTTCCTATTAGATCGTGCCAGTTTTTTTTCATATGTTAGATTCATGATTTCGTATAAAATCTGTTTATGAAATCTGCATATAATATACATTATATAAGCTTTCGTATAGATGTTTCTTATTGAGCACGTTAGCTCACCCATTTATTTTTCACTCCTAAATTATTTGCAATGAGTTCGGGTCTGCTAGTTCAGGAGAACTTGATTTTTTGGTATTCCTCAAGTGACCTTTCTGATTTCGTTGAGTTATACTGATGTTATTTTATGTATTCAAATTTTTGTATAGTACTACTTTTATGTATAATAAACTTGGGATGTTAAACATTTGTATTTTGTTTATGTAAATTTGAATTTCGAATCTTGAGTTTTGTATATAAATACTAAAATTTTATTTGGAAGTAAATTGACATTACAGACGAGCCCAACTTTTATGTGTTTATTTATGTGAAATTAGTAAATTATATAATATTCTGGGACGTCACAGTAAATGTGGTATCAAATCGAGGTTGGCCTGATGTCTGTCAATGTCTTCTAATTTGAAATAATAAACATCTAAAGTAATATTGTACTTATTTGAATATATAAACGAATTGGGATACTAAAATATGTTTTGTGCGATTGTTGTGGTGCAGTATGTCAAATACGCGAGGAGGTACTAGATGGGGTAGGGGACGTCCTAGGCATGTTTAGCCCTCCCCAGAGCCTACTCCAGAGCTGATGCTAGAGGCAGCTCTCTCTCCACAAGCTGAGAGTTTAGACACACGAATGTCCAGGCTAGAAATAATTGTAGCAGATTTTATTGAGAGCTTTCATAAAGCATCAGCACCCGAGCTCGCACAGCCTCCATTACCATCCACCAGCGCCATAACTTGTGCCACAGTCGGTACAACCCCTACCGCAACCTCAGCCCTAAATTCCAGAGCAGCCAAGGCGAGTTCCAGTTAGGGGTTGTGATGCTAATCTAATCCGGCAGTTTATGAAATTAGATCCGTCGAAATTTCAAGGTGAGAAGGATCTGATGGCTGCAGAGGAGTGGATAAACAAGGTGGAGATGCTATTTGATTACATGCCTGTTTTGAGATCGAGAAGGTCGGGTTAGCTACATTTCTACTAGTGGGCAACACAGAGTATTAATGGAAGTCTACCAGGATAGTTCTATCAGCCATATACCCTGAGTTGACTTGGGAGGTTTTTTTGGATGACTTTTTCAGGCAGTACATCCCCAATATAGCCCAGATGAAATTGAAGTCAGAGTTTATGAGTCTTAAGCAAGGAAACATGTCAATGGACCAGTACAAATCTAGATTTACTACATTGAGCCATTCGATCCAGAGGTTGTTAGGATCAAGAAGCATAAGATCGAGCGGTTCATATTCAGTCTAATGATATCCATCAGGAACAGTTTAGCCCCGTTCAATACTTCTAGTTATGATGAGGCAGTCCGTCGGGCCAGCTATGTGAGCAGAATTATGAGGCTCAGTAGGCGGAGTTAGGATTTTAGGCCAAGAGCAAAGGCAAGGAGAAGGTGCGATGGGGTGACGATAGAGGTAATTTTAGGTCGACTAATAGGCCTCCAGGGATTATGATTTGGAATAGACTTGCAGGAGATAAGTCTGCTTGATCTGTTGGCACCGGGAGATTCACTACTTCCCAAAGGGGCATTATGACCAAATGTAGATAGTGTGGGAGGCCGCACGAAGACAGACTTTGCTATTGGGCAATGGGAACGTGTTTTAAATGCGGACAGCAGGGTCACATGATTAGAGACTATCTTAAGGACAGAGAGGTAGTGCCAGCTGCTCCAGTAGCCCCAGCAGCAGCTTCAGCAGCTAAAGAAGAGAAGGAGACACCATTCGTACTGCACATTGCGATAGTAGCAAAGAAAGATAAGCAGGAAATAACTCAAAGACGGGTATATGCCTTAGATAAAGAGATTGCAGATGCCTCTTTTGATGTTATACGGGGTAAGATTTACATTTTTAATGTTATTGCTATTGCATTGATAGACCCAAGCCCCACACATTCATTTATTTCCCCTACATGTGCTTCTAAGATACCGGTGAAACCCGAACCCGTAGGGTATTAATTACAAATTACTACACCATTTAAGGAATCACAAATGACATTTATAATGTATAGAAATTGTAAACTAAAGATAGGAGAGAAATCGACCGTAGCTAATCTAGTTTTGTTAAATATGTACGATTTGGATGTAATTTTAAGGATGGATTGGTTAGCTACAAAGTTTGTTAGTGTAGACTACTACACTAAGTTTATAACTTTCTCTCAACCAGAAAAATATATTGTAAAGCTTTCTATATAGGAATGGAATTAAACATTTTATCAAAATTTGTACAATCTAAATTTAAGTACTAAGCATTTGTTTGGTTATTGAAGGGTTCATAGCCTATGTGGAGGATGTTGAAAAGAGGCGTTCGGAGTTACACAAGGTTCCAATAGTTAGGAACTTCCCAGATTTGTTTTCGGATGATTTACAGGGATTTCTGTCGATCGAGAGATAAGAGTTCACTATTGATTTAGTGCCCAGTATCGAGCCTATTTCGAAGCCTCCTTATCGAATGGCACTGGTTGAGCTTGAAAAGCTCAAGAAGCAGCTCTAGGAGTTACTTGATAAGGGTTTTATCTGTCTCAGTGTTTCTCCTTAGGGTGCACCAGTCCTGTTTGTCCGAAAGAAGGATGGTAGCCTGTGACTTTGTATCGACTATCGGTTGCTTAATAAGGCTATTATCAAGAATAAGTATCCACTTCCTCGGATTGATAATTTATTTGATTAGCTCAGGCTTACAAATGCCCCTACAACATTTATGAACCTGATGAACGAGGTCTTCAAGCTTTATTTAGATAAGTTTGTCATTGTGTTTATCGATGACATATTGGTGTATTCCAAGTTGCAGGAGGAACATGAGCAATACCTGTACATAGTTTTGCAGACCCTCAAAGATAGGAAGCTGTATGCTAAGTTCAGCAAGTGCGACTTTTGGCTAGATTAGATCACTTTTCTGGGCATGTGGTCTCTAAAGACGGGGAGCCAATTGAAGCCAATTGATCCATCTAAGGTTGAGGCTATTGTTCAGTGGGAGAGACCGAAGACAGTCACAGAGATACAGAGTTTTTTAGGTTTAGTCAGATACTATCGAAGATTTGTTGAGGGTTTCTTCAGACTTACTGCTCCATTGACACGTCTCACACTTAAGGAGTAAAGTTCAAGTGGACCGATGCATGTGAGCACAGTTTTCAGGAGGTGAAGCGGTAGTTTACCACAGCACTGATCTTGACTATTCCGAGCAGTTTTAGAGGATTTTCTGTATACAGTGATGCTTCCTCCTTAGGTTTGGGTTGCGTGCTGATGCAGCATGATAAGGTGGTTGCTTACGTATCCCGTCAACTAAAGGAACATAAGAAGAGTTATCCTGCGCATGACCTGGAACTTGCTACCACGGTGTATACTCTGAAGATATGGTGGCACCACCTCTATGGTGAGAGATTCTAGGTATTCACAAATCATAAAATCTTAAAGTACCTGTTCTCACATAAAGAGTTAAATATGAGGCAGCGCAAATGAATAGAGCTACTAAAAGACTACGATTGCGAGATTTTGTATCATCCGGGGAAGGCTAATGTTGTAGCTGACACATTGAGCAGAAAACATTTGAGGAAGGTATCTTATATGATGGTTTGAGAATATGAGTTGTTGGAACAATTTGCGAGCCTTAGCTTAGATATTTCTCCTTCTGAGAGGTATGGATTAGTAGCCAGTTTTCAGATAGAACTGGGGCTAATGGATCAAATAAGAAATGCTCAGAGGAAGGATCCAGGTTGTATTGAAATTGCCAGTCAGTTGCAATTGGGGGTTCAGTTAGACCATGTTATCGCACTAATGGCATTTTTAGGTTCCAGAATAGGATTTGTCTTCTTGAGAATAAGCGGCTACAAGAGTTGATTTTAGCAAAGGCACAAAGTTCTAAGTATACCTTACATCCAGGCAATAATAAGACGTATCAGAATTTGCGTAAGGTGTACTGGTGGTGCAATATTGTCACATCCAGTCTTTCTTAATATCTTACGGAAGCCTAAATTTGCAAGCTAAATTTTTTTTCCTTTACTTCACTATTCATTTGTAGGTGACTATGAAGGCAAATTTTCAATTTCATATAACTCTTGGATCAATAAGATCACTATCAACATATTAATTCAGTTAGTAGCTAATTTCCCTTATCAAGATCATCTACATCAAACTTTTTAATATATTCAAACATATCTACCAACATACATAATGCCAACTCAAAAAGTATACTGGTTATAATATTCCAATAATAACATAACCTAGCTTACATCCCAGACTCGTCACGTAAGTATATGTATACAACCAAAAGATTTTCAATACACTGTGCCATCATCCACATATGTCTATACAATCTACTGGGAGCCATGTACCTTAAACTGTGCAGGGAAGACCACTCTCAAGAAGCTTCCCAAGCCAAAATGAACAGTAGCGATATCGATCACTCTGAAAGGGAGGGGAAAGAAGAGGGGAGTGAGTCGCAACTCAGTAAGTAACAACAATAAGCAACTAAATCATACCAAGCATCCCTCATTTGTGAAAGCTAATTCAAATCACTTTCAAATACATCAAATCAATTATGCTGCATTAAACTTAAAACACAGTATGGAAACTCAATAATAGATCGTAGTCAAATGTAGAGTTCCATCATTAGACTAGAAGTCTCAATATCAAATCATACATAAAGTATGCAGTGTAATCAATAAAACCAGTCATAGTACCAAGAGAGTTTGCATAGTATCAATCCATGCTACTTAGAGCTAACACTTTAACAATCTACGGTAGCTAACTGTAGCAATCTCCCATAAAGGGACGCTGCCTATGCATAGACCAATCCACCCTGGCTCATTGCGCATATGACACCGGGACCTGTCCAAACATAATTATACGGGACAAGCCGATGTTTCCGAGACTAATGCTTGAGAAACAGTGCTCTAAGTCAATCAAGAGTGTCTAAAAAATTCTCAAGGTACAGTACCCTAAGGTTTCAATACCTCGGGTCTAAAACAGAAATCCAGTAATCTTAAAACAAAATTTATTCTTCCCTGACCTCATAACAATCATCGTAGTTCATAAAGAGGTAATTCTACAAAACAAGGCTCACAAGGCATTTAAAACATCAACAAGGTTACAACACAAAATATAAAATCATATTAAATTAGAATTTAATTTAAACCTTTAAAATGTTTAAAATATTTCTTGATTATATAATACGCGCAAACAGTACATTTCTTGCGAGCCCATCACCTGTTTACAAACCATTTCTAGTAAAGCAAAGTTAACAATCAAGGGAAGACATCTCATATGCAGTGTAGACACCCTATTTTGTCCGGGGTCTTAATTTGTAAAAATAATTAATTAGGTTGGGTGACATTGTATTTTAATTTAACAATTTAGAATTATGCTAGAATTAAATTAGAATTTTTAGATTTAGAATTAACATTAATTAGGGAACTAAAATTAAAATAGGATTTAGGAATAATAAAAAAAAAAGAAAAGAGAAAAGATAAAAAGAAATAAAAATAAAATTAATTTTAGGATAGAATAATTAGATTTTTAGGATAATTATTTAGATTAATATTAAATTTGATAGAGTTGGATTAGTATTAACATAAGAAGTAAATAGATAAACATTAAAAATAGGAGATAATTATTAGAATAAGTATAGTTCTATTAGGACTCTAACAAATTTGTGGCTATAAAAAGGGATTAAAGCTCATGATTTTGGACAGACAATCAGGCATCGGAGCCCATAATTTTTACTCCTAATTGTCGACTTTGCTCCAAGACTACTGCCTTTCCACACCTCTGTTTTCACCGCACTTCCTTTGCTTTTATCATCCTTGCATCCTCGCCGTCGCTCCACGCCAGCTCTTCATCATTCACACAGCCAGCCACCGCCTTGCCTGTTGCCAAATAACCCACATCACCGCTAGAACACCACCACCTTTGCTGTCGCTCTGCTCATCATCTTCATCGTCTTCACCGGTCCTAAAGCAAACTCCATTTGCCGACGTCATCGCTTGCTCCAACCTGCGGCCTGCCCTGTTCTCGCATCCTCGTCGTTACATCAATTGTCCAACTGTGGTTGCTACCCATGTTTCTTGGCTGTGCTCATCAAAACACCAACTAGCTTCATCATCGAGACACATGCCACTTGCTAAATGCTGCCCCTGTTACAAGCTGCTGCCCAAGTTCCATCGTCAATGGTTGCTGCTGAGAGGAGATATAGAGGCAATAAGAGTGAACAAACATCATTGTAAAGGAGAAATTGATATTTGGTTGTCAAAGAATAAAGGTTAGAAGGCTTTTGTCATTAAATGGATTTTGCCAAGTAAGGTAAGAATCACGTGATACTCTTTTTTTCAATTAATAGTTTAGCATTAGATAATATAAATGATATAATTTGATCATGTTGAGATTTATGTATTTGATGTATTATTTATTTGCTTGGTTTTTTTACGTTAAAATTAGGATTGAAATGAAATTAGGAATGGATATTAAATATATATTAAAAAAATAAATTTAAGATGAGTTATTCCGACGATGGAATTCTAAAGGAACTGCGCTTGAGTAGTACTTTTAGATATCTTGAGGTGAGGAGAGTCCTTTTAAGTCTCACCAGCTTGATGGAAGATTTAAGGGATATTTCCAATATTTAATAATTCATCATAAAAATTAAAATAAAATTAATAAATTCAAATTAAAATAATTAAAAGAATGGAATAAAAATAAGATAAATATATAATTAAAAAAATTAGAAAATTAAATAATGTTAAATAACTTGGATAAATGTGGATTAATCCGATGATGGAATTTAAAAGGGAATTGCGCTTGAGTAGTTTTCTTAAAATTCCTACGTGAGGAGATTTCTTCCAAGGTCTGACCAGCTTGATGGAAGGTCTAGAGGAAATTTTCAACATTAAATAATTCATATTCATTTAAAGTAAAATAAAAAATAATTATAAGATTAAAAATAGAAAAACAATTAATAATTTTTATAAATTGGGATAGGAGTCAAAAATAAATATTTCATAATGTATTTAAATTATCCGACGACGGAGCCTCTTCAAGAAAGGCGATTGGTCCTACTTGAATACTCTTGAGGTGAGAAGAACTTTTAAGTTGTCCTACCAGCTTGATGGATGAGACTTAGAAGATTTTTCAATAGTTAATCATATCGAAATTAAAGCAAACAAATAGGCAAAATTAAGATAACTTTAAACTATTTGGTACCATCTTAAGATGGGCGTTGTGGGGGTGCTAATCCTTCCCCACACGTAACCGTACTCCCGAACCCTAGATTCTTTGAACGTAGACCATGCCTTATCCTGAGACAAGAGTAGGTGACCAATCACACCTTAGGATTGAATGGTTGGTGGCGACTCCTTGATTTTAAAGTCTAGCGGGTTAGGTTCTAGGACTTGACACGTTATGACAGATTGGCGACTCCACTGGGGACATTTAGAGAGTCAGGCCATTAGATAGTTTAAGTTTATCAAATTTTGCCTAAAAAGCTTGAAATTTCATGAAATATTAAATGCACACACTTCACTTGCATGAGCATGCATTAGCCCTTGACCCGGGCTTGTCCATTTTAGGAGGGAGTGTAGTACCTTTGCCTTCGTGAGGTGATAACCTCCACATAGGCCAGTGAAACACTCCCACTCAAATTGAACCTTTCCGTTTGTAGCATATCATGGGTGAGGATTGGGTGCCTTACTAGTCCAGTATGGATGATAGTGAGGAGCAATTTGGGAACCTTTATAATCTTGAATTATCCAAACCCAGCATGTAATGAAACATAAGGCTTAGCCTTAAGGTAGAACCATGCTAGATTGAAGTGTAGACTCAAACCTAAGATAGGACACATGAAGGAATAAGTTTTACTTCCTCCTTTTACATTATTTTGACAAAAAAAAAACAAAGAAAATTCAAAAAATATAGTTTTTCTTTCATTCATTTAAAAAAAAAAGTTTGTTTATATCATTAAATCATGCATAGTTGTGTTTGATTTTGCATCACATAACAACTCATTCACATAACTTTGCACTTGTCTTATCATGAGCATGAACATACTTTTGATTGTGAAGAGAGATTGGTATGACCTAAGTGCATTCCATGTGCATTCATTTTTTGTGCATAAACATATCATCACATGAAATATAATTTCAACTTAATTGTGGCACTCAAGGTATCAAAATTGCATCCACTAGACGATCTGCCCTCCATAGATATCATACAAGGTATCAAGCGCGCATAATGGAAGAGGATCAAAATAGCCGGATAGAAAAGTTGGAAAGGGATAATGCAGAGATGAAGGGGCAATTGAGCGAAATTACTCAGTTGCTAAAAGCCATGATTAAAGGAAAGGAAAAGATGGGTAATCAAGATGAGTCTGTACAAGAGGCTCAACAAAGCATGCGAGACAACCCCATTTTTGTTCCTGAAGGAAGCACTGCCAAAGCTCCAACGCACCTACAGATACAAGTTCAAAACTCAGTAGAAGTGCCAAACTTAGATGATCCCACAGAGCTAGAAAAGTTGAAGCATAAGGAAGAATATAGTGGTACTAAAGCCTAGCTGAGCTTGATAGAGGAAAGACTAAGTGCCGTGGAAGGCGTTGACTATTTTGGACCCATTGATGCTGAAAAGTTGTGTTTGGTATCGGGTGTCGTGCTTCCACCAAAATTCAAGGTGCCTGAATTTGAAAAGTTCAACGGAACATCGTGCCCAAAAGATCATCTCACCATGTACTATAGGAAGATGGCGGCATATGCATGGGATGACAAGCTATTAATTCATGTTTTTCAAGATAGTTTGACTGGGTCAGCCACTAAGTGGTACAACCAATTGGAAAGGAGCAAAGTTTCTTCTTGGTCTGAGTTGGCGAGAGCTTTTATAGCTCAATACAAACATGTGTCTGATGTAGCTCCTGATCACTTATCTCTCCAAGGTATGGAAAAGAAAAAAGATGAGAGCTTCAAAGAATATGCCCAACGATGGAGAGACGTGGCATCACTAGTTCAACCTCCTTTGACTGAGAAGGAAATTACCATGTTCTTTTTGAATACTCTCAAGGCTCCTTACTATGAGCGTATGCTTAGCAGTGTGACCAAGAATTTTGCAGACATGGTGTTGACAGGCGAAGCTATTGAAAATGCCTTTAAGAGTGGTAAGATTGAAGCATCTATGAATGATAGCAAGAGGAATGGGTTTTCAAAAAAGAAGGAAGAAGATGCACAAGCTGTCTCCAATAACTCACGTCGCTCCTATACCTCTTATTCACCTTCAGTGAATTACACTTATTCTCAACCCCACCCACAAACTTATCATCAGAATGCTTACCAACCCATTTCCCATTCACAAGACCCCACTTTTTCACCTAATGACCAAAAGAATACTCGAGCTAGCCGAAATGTCACCATAGACCCTATACCAATGACATACATAGAGTTGTTCCCACAGTTGGTAAGGGGTCACCTTATTGCCCCTGTTTATGTAGAGCCCTTGAAGCCTCCCTACCCAAAGTGGTATGATCCTAACGCAAAGTGTGCTTATCATAATGACAATTTTGGTCACTCTATTGAGAATTGTATGAGCTTGAAGAGGAAAGTCCAAGCACTTGTCAATGCTGGAATTTTGAGTTTTGGGGCAAAGAATGATCCAAATGTGAATGATAATCCTCTACCAGATCACACAAAGGGTAGCAGTTGATGCTATGGAAGAAAGTGGATGATATTGATTGATTCACTGAATTTGAAGATAATGGTTGTTTCTTTGTTTCTAATTTCATTCATCTTAGGACATTTCAATTTCTTAGGTAATATAGGAGTGCCTAAGCTCAACAGGCATTAAGAATTCTTTTATGTATTGGGCCAGTTTTCATTTGTTTTCATTTTCAATAAAGGATTAGTGTGATGCATATTTCTTAATTCCTCATTCCAATATTGTTCTTTAATGCCAAACACCAATACCCATATTCTCTACATTGTTACCAAGCTTAAAAGTATCCAAATAATGAACATGATAATGATGATGGCAATGAGTATAAAATTCAGTTTTGAAAGAGTTGCTTTGGTTGGTTGAATGAGTTCCAATTTGCCAAGATTGTTCAAGTAAGAAGAGAATAGAAGATATTTGTCTAAAATCTTCACCTATAGAATGTTACGAGTAAAGGTGAATCTCTACATGAAATTCTAATGAGTTTGTCTTTATTCAATAGATGACCTTTAACGAGAGTACTTGTAATGAGATGAGAAATGGCCTTCTTTCACTACCTTTCAAGTGTGAGTAAAATTATCCATTGATTACCCCTTTTGAGCCTACTATATTCTTTTTAATATAACCCACCAAGAATCACCCTCTACACTGGGGGGCAAAGAGAATGGAAAATGAAGGATTAGTGGGGAAAAGTGAAAAAAAACATTTTGTGGAAAAAAAGAACAAAAGAAAAAAGAATGAAGAAGGAAAAGAGGGTTTGAATCAAGAAAGTGAAAACCCTAGTCACATTAAAATGAAAAAAGGAGAGAAAAAGCAAATGGGGCAAAAGGCCCAAATGATTCATGAGAAATGATTCTTGGTTTGATAAACCCTGAAACACTTATTTTGGGCCTATTTTATCCTTTCTTTCATAAACCCTCACCTGAGCCTACATTACGTGCCTTAAAAGTCCATTTTGATCAAATATGAGTATTCCTATTGAAGAATCATGTGTTGAATAAAGGCATACTTACACAATGAGATGATGATCCTTTGGATGGAATCAGGAGAAGCAAATTAAGATAAGGAAAAAGATTTCTCTAGATGGAAGAAGTGGGATTCCGAAGACTCTCTTGGATCCATGTGAGCATTAAATTGGGTGAAGAAATATCTGATGTTGGGGCATGAATCGGTATGGAGAACAAATAAAAGAAGTTTCATCAAGGACAATGAAGTTGAAAATGAAGAGAAATAAATTAAAAAAAAAAAGAAAGAAAAGAAAATGAAAAAAGAAGAAAAAAAAGAAGCAAAGAAAAAAAAGAGAAAAAAATGAAAGGAGGATTCAAATCGAAAACCCAAAAAGGGCGGTTTGGATCAATAGAGTGCGTCTAAGTTGAAAACCTGAAAAGGCAGCTTAGATACGAGAAAAACTAGATGTCAATGATACGAGGGCAAGAGGATATTTTAATGAACTCAACATGATCAGATAAGGTGGACCTTTGAAGGGAATTTTGTATTCATTGATCGTAATTGTTTGAATTGTTATTATTTGGATACTATTACCTAATCCTAAAAATTCTCACCTTTCATTCAAGCATACTTTCCTTTTAAGCCTGACAATTTCTTGTTAAATCTTTCCAAATGTTGAATAATACCACTCTCTTCATTTTACTTATCATTTCTTTGCTATATCCTTACCTTGAGGGATTGAGAAATTGTGTTGCATTGATCTTGAAATTAGAATGGTAATGAATGTTTGCTTGGCAAAATATGTGAAAGACTCCTATATTATTTAGGAAAATGAAAGAAAAGAAAACTTGTGGATGAATGGAAATTGGAAATCAAGAAAAACCAATGAGTAAGAAAGAATGAATGATGAGGTCTCAGTAAAGATTTTAATGAATAAATGAGTGACCAGATAGAGAGGAAAGTAAAAAGAAGAATCAAGGGAGAAGATAAGATATAGAGGGCACGAAGTCAAGAGCTTCGTTGGGAAAGAAAATTAGCAGAAGGAAAATGAGAAAAGAAAAAGAAAAATAAAGATAGGATGACAATTGAAAAGAGAAGAATGCATGAGATAGATTGATGAATAAGAACCTTGTTGTTGGTACAATTAAGGATGAAATGATTTTCAAAGAAAACATTGCATGAATAAAATGGATGAATGACATTACATATATAGAATAAATTGCATAGATAGAATAAATGGCATGAATGACATTACCTGAATAGAATAGATTGCATGAATGATATTACATGAATAGGATAAATTGTATGAATGGCATTACATGCAGAGGATAAATTGCAATTGCTTGAGTAGAATAAATTGCATAAAATCTCTGAAATTGGACAAAAAAGAAGTTTTGGAGGGGTTTCCCAAAATTTCATATTTTGACAAGAAAAAGAGTTTTAGAAGAGTTTCCTAAAATTCAAAATTTGACAAGAAAAAAAGTTTTGGAGGGGTTTCCCAAAATTTTAAAATTTGACAAGGAAAGGAATTTTAGAGGGGTTTCCTAAAATTCAAAATTTGACAAGTAAAGAAATTTTAGAGGGGTTTCCTAAAATTTCAAAATTAGACAAGGAAAGAAGTTTTGGAGGGGTTTCCCAAGATTTCATATTTTGACAAGAAAACGAGTTTTAGAGGGGTTTTCTAAAATTCAAAATTTGGCAAAAAAAAATGTTTTGGAGGAGTTTCCCAAAATTTCAAATTTCGGACAAGAAAAGGAGTTTTAGAGGGGTTTCCTAAAATTCCAAATTTTGATAAGATAAGAATTTTAGAGGGGGTTTCCTAAAATTTCAAAATTAGAAAGGAAAAGAAGTTTTGGAGAAGTTTCCCAAAATTTCAAAATTGAATAAGAAAAGGAATTTTAGAGGGGTTTCCTAAGATTCCAAATTTTGACAAGAAAAATTTAGAGGAGTTTCCTAAAATTTTCAAAAAAAAAATCAGAGCTTTTTAAGACAAGATTTTAAAGTTTGACTGCCTGCCTGTTTAGGGGGAGCTTTTTGGACAAGATTTTTAAAGTTTGACTGCCTGCCTGTTTAGGGGGAGCTTTTTGGACAAGATTTTAAAGTTTGACTGCCTGCCTGTTTAGGAGGAGCTTTTGGACAAGGTTTTAAAGTTTGACTGCTTGCCTGTTTAGGGGGAGCCTTTTAGATAAGATTTTAAAGTTTGACTGCCTTTCTGTTTAGAGGGAGCTTTTTGAAAAAAAAATAAAAAAATTAAAAACAGAGAAGTCAGACAAAATAGGTGTCTATGTCTTTGTGCAATTACTGTTTCACAACAAATGCACAAAGAGGGGCAGCTGTAGACACCCTATTTTGTCCGGGGTCTTAATTTGTAAAAATAATTAATTAGGTTGGGTGACATTGTATTTTAATTTAACAATTTAGAATTAGGCTAGAATTAAATTAGAATTTTTAGATTTAGAATTAACATTAATTAGGGAACTAAAATTAAAATAGGATTTAGGAATAATAAAAAAAAAAGAAAAGAGAAAAGATAAAAAGAAATAAAAATAAAATTAATTTTAGGATAGAATAATTAGATTTTTAGGATAATTATTTAGATTAATATTAAATTTGATAGAGTTGGATTAGTATTAACATAAGAAGTAAATAGATAAACATTAAAAATAGGAGATAATTATTAGAATAAGTATAGTTCTATTAGGACTCTAACAAATTTGTGGCTATAAAAAGGGATTAAAGCTCATGATTTTGGACAGACAATCAGGCATCGGAGCCCATAATTTTTACTCCTAATTGTCGACTTTGCTCCAAGACTACTGCCTTTCCACACCTCTGTTTTCACCGCACTTCCTTTGCTTTTATCATCCTTGCATCCTCGCCGTCGCTCCACGCCAGCTCTTCATCATTCACACAGCCAGCCACCGCCTTGCCTGTTGCCAAATAACCCACATCACCGCTAGAACACCACCACCTTTGCTGTCGCTCTGCTCATCATCTTCATCGTCTTCACCGGTCCTAAAGCAAACTCCATTTGCCGACGTCATCGCTTGCTCCAACCTGCGGCCTGCCCTGTTCTCGCATCCTCGTCGTTACATCAATTGTCCAACTGTGGTTGCTACCCATGTTTCTTGGCTGTGCTCATCAAAACACCAACTAGCTTCATCATCGAGACACATGCCACTTGCTAAATGCTGCCCCTGTTACAAGCTGCTGCCCAAGTTCCATCATCAACGGTTGCTGCTGAGAGGAGATATAGAGGCAATAAGAGTGAACAAACATCATTGTAAAGGAGAAATTGATATTTGGTTGTCAAAGAATAAAGGTTAGAAGGTTTTTGTCATTAAATGGATTTTGCCAAGTAAGGTAAGAATCACGTGATACTCTTTTTTTCAATTAATAGTTTAGCATTAGATAATATAAATGATATAATTTGATCATGTTGAGATTTATGTATTTGATGTATTATTTATTTGCTTGGTTTTTTTACGTTAAAATTAGGATTGAAATGAAATTAGGAATGGATATTAAATATATATTAAAAAAATAAATTTAAGATGAGTTATTCCGACGATGGAATTCTAAAGGAACTGCGCTTGAGTAGTACTTTTAGATATCTTGAGGTGAGGAGAGTCCTTTTAAGTCTCACCAGCTTGATGGAAGATTTAAGGGATATTTCCAATATTTAATAATTCATCATAAAAATTAAAATAAAATTAATAAATTCAAATTAAAATAATTAAAAGAATGGAATAAAAATAAGATAAATATATAATTAAAAAAAATTAGAAAATTAAATAATGTTAAATAACTTGGATAAATGTGGATTAATCCGATGATGGAATTTAAAAGGGAATTGCGCTTGAGTAGTTTTCTTAAAATTCCTACGTGAGGAGATTTCTTCCAAGGTCTGACCAGCTTGATGGAAGGTCTAGAGGAAATTTTCAACATTAAATAATTCATATTCATTTAAAGTAAAATAAAAAATAATTATAAGATTAAAAATAGAAAAACAAGTAATAATTTTTATAAATTGGGATAGGAGTCAAAAATAAATATTTCATAATGTATTTAAATTATCCGACGACGGAGCCTCTTCAAGAAAGGCGATTGGTCCTACTTGAATACTCTTGAGGTGAGAAGAACTTTTAAGTTGTCCTACCAGCTTGATGGAGGAGACTTAGAAGATTTTTCAATAGTTAATCATATCGAAATTAAAGCAAACAAATAGGCAAAATTAAGATAACTTTAAACTATTTGGTACCATCTTAAGATGGGCGTTGTGGGGGTTCTAATCCTTCCCCACACGTAACCGTACTCCCGAACCCTAGATTCTTTGAATGTAGACCATGCCTTATCCTGAGACAAGAGTAAGTGACCAATCACACATTAGGTTTGAATGGTTGGTGGCGACTCCTTGAATTTTTAAAGTCTAGCGGGTTAGGTTCTAGGACTTGACACGTTATGACATGCAGCATTCATTTTGTTTCAATTGTCAAATTCCAGGATTTTATAGTATTAAACAATTTGGATGCAAGTAGTCGCTTAGGGTTACTTACAGTACTTCCTTAGCTTCTGAATCAATTCTCCCTCACCTAATAAATCTTGCAGTGTCGATTGATTTCGGGTCAAGCTTAGTCCTTAGGACAACCCTCTACATAATACATAGTAGATTGAATCAATCTCGATACTTCCATCAATCTTAGTACTTCCAATTATAAGCTAACATTAAGCATTGTATAATTCAACAAGAAACGATACTTGGCAGTGTTTCCAGAATTATTCAAACATTACTAGCACTGTTTATTGTCTTTTCGTTCACTTGAACTACTTATAACCCACTTGGTCCACTTCTGCCCTTTAAAGTTTTGGACCTTACGGTATTGTGCTAGCCTTAAGTATAAATTTCAGAACCTAATCGTCAAACCGTAAATTTTTATATTACTTCTAACTCAAATCCCTATTCGGACATATAAGGCTTATTTCCTAATTCATCCTGTGCCATTTCCCATCAATTTCTAAACTTTGGTCCAAATCTGGCACATTAGGCAGGATAGTTTCCTGACCTGTGTTCAGTAAAATATATATTACTAACTATAGGGATATGAAATTTGTACAAACTCAATACCATGTCAATCATGACTCATTTATTTTTCTGAAAATGTAAAGTTTGCAATTATACTTGATCTGGGCTATTTCCTATGAAATTTTGAAGTTGACAGTAGGTAATCTGTCCCCAGCAGTGAGTGTCCTGCATGCATATATACATATCTTAAGCCACCAAGTTCCAAGTCTGGAATTTCCAAAACTAGATGAAAACTAACTCATTTCCCTACCTATAAGTGTAAGGTTTATAATTTAACTCTTCCTATATCAACACTAGAATTTTTTTTCCAAAGTTTCAGTATGTTCAGCAATTTTCTGACATGGTATAACACTGACCAATTTGCACAAATTATCTCATATCTAGTTATAGGAATATCCAAATGATGCAAACCCAAAACCATCACAATCCTAACTTAATTACCTTTCTAGAAATGTAAGGCTTGCAACCTAATTCAATTTAAGCTATTTGCCACAATTTTTCAAAGTCAGGACCATGATTCACGTTTTTGGACAGAACACCCTGCACTCATTTGCACATATCTCAAGTTACAGAAATCCAATTCAAGAAATTCCAAAACTGACTTTCTTTTAACTTAAAGGGCTATTAATCATAATTTTTTCCAGAATTTTGTTGGGCAACCCAAACCACTTCCTCACAGCTTGCTTTGCTGTTATGCCTAGACACATAAATGCCAATCCAGTGACATATTACATTCTGTTTTTCATGGTTTAATTCCAGCAAAATACATTGACTCACCTTAATTTATTACGTTTGCTATCTTGGCCGGAAGTCCCAAAATCAGCTTGCTTTAGTTTAGGGTTTCAATCCTTCACTTTCCTTAGTCACTCATTGTGAGCAACCCTTCCTTATTTCTTCTACTCCACTTTCGATGCCCTAATCTGGTTGAACCAAGGCTCCCTTGCACTTATGGCTCACGATTTCCCTTGGCCAGCTTATAACCAACAAGCAATGCCCTCCTTCATTTCGTTTTCTGCTTCCTTAACAATGGAAATCCCTCAATCAGTTATGCCTTTGGGTGAAATGGATGAGTGTTTAATAAGGGTTCTTAGTCTATGGCCGGATATGAGGGAGAAGGGAGAGGGGTTTTCCTAACTAGGGCTGTCGATATTTCTTAAGGGATTTTGCTCCTCTCTTGTCTCGGTTTGGGTGGGAGAAATAGAAAGAAAACGTGGTCTTATTATTTTTCCAGCCCTTGACTTATGTTGCCAGCCCTTTACTCTTGTAACATCAGCTTCTAATAACCCAATTTAATATTAAAGGATTAGTAGATACATAACTATTGTTTCCAGCAATTAATAATGTCTCTTAAACTAGCCTTTTTTTTAGACATAATTTAGACTATGTTTATATGTCTCCCACATTTTATTGTCTTTATAATTTTAATTTCCATATCTTATATATATATATATATATATATATATATATATATATATATATACACACACATATATATATATTTAATTCCCTTATAGTATATCTTAACTAATTAATTCTTTTCCTACCTTATATCTTAATGCCTACATACTTACATATACATATCCACCGCTTCTTGACCAAGATGACCAGGACATTCTCAGCTTCAATAATCTGTCCATAATTCCAAAATAACCTTAAGTTAGTTAAAATTTACTCTAGTACACTTATGATTTATATCGCAAATAAGGGTTATCACAAATATGAAGAGAGACAGCATGGAGTTTGTTGCTAAATGTCTCAACTGCCAGTAGGTTAAAATGGAGCATTAGAAACTGGCAGGATTACTTCAGCCTCTAGAGATTCCGACATGGGAATGGGAGCACATCACCATGGATTTCATCATGTGATTACTGAGGACCAGACGGAATCATGATGTGATCTGGGTGATTGTAGATCGGTTGACGAAGTCTACCCACTTCTTGGCTATTAAGTCTATAGATTCTCTGAGTGCCTTAGTCGATTTGTATGTTTGGGAGATTATGAGGCTGCATGGTGTTCTAGTGAGCATCACTTCCGACAGAGATTCCATATTCACATCTCATTTCTGGGAGAGGTTTCAGGAAGCTATGGATCTTGTTTGAATTTCAACACAACTTTCCATCCGCAGATTGATGGTCAGTCCGAGCATACCATCTAGATGCTCAAGGATATTTTGAGAGCTTGTGCACTAGATTTTAAAGGTTCTTGGGACAATCACCTTCCACTGGCGGAATTCACCTATAATAACAGTTATCATGCGAGTATCAGCATGGCACATATGAAGCATTATATGGACGTAGATGTTGTTCCCCAACAACATGGGAAGAAGTGGGCGACAAAAAGATTTTGGCTTTCGATTTGGTTGAACAGGAGTCCAGGGATGTACAGTTAATATGTGACAGGCTAAATGTGAGAACCGATTATCTTGCACTGTACATGTGTATATATGTAATTTTTAATTTATTTTTGAAATATATTTGTAAATTTCAAGTAAATAGTGATGTGGGTTCCATTTGAAATTTTTAGCCCAGATGTATATATGACTGAAGGAACAATGTACAAATAGTGCAATAATGATATTATGGAAAATTTGATGCCAAAATACCTTAATTGCATCACTTTGTGAATTATAGCAAACAAATTGGAGTACGACGGTTACATCCCGAGAGTATTTTCGTAAATTGTGCCCAAATTAAAATGAATTGGGATGAAGTAAAAATACCATGATATTCTACATGAAAATGAGGTTAAGTTAGAGTCAAGAGATTTATCGAATCGATGGTTAAATCGGAGAAATTCGTTGGCGGGTCGCAAAGGGTAAATTCGTAATTTCTCACTATCGGCACATTGCGCGTTGACAAAACCACTTCCAATCATCAAAATTCATTTAATAATATTATTTGGTGATGGAATCCGAAATTTTTGAGTGCAATTACACGGTTATAAAAGTTGCAAAAGCTTAAGGGCATTTTTATCCAAAGATCTCATAACGAAAGGTAAAATGGTCATTTTATCATGTGAAAGCTTCTAAATTTGGTCTTCCTTCTGCTTTGGCCAACCATACCTGGTCTTCTTCAACCCCCATTCACGCCATTGAAGAGAAGAAAAAGAGAAAAGAAAAGAAAAGAAAATTTCCATAAGCCTTCAACTACTCACTTTTTTACCAAACTTTCTTCTACAAACATCTTCTACTCATCTTCCTCTCTTCATCTATACCAATAGTCCTTTGAATAACTAACAAAATCAAGAGGAAAAGCAGCCCAAGGAATTCAGCCAAGAGAAGGTACAACCATGACTATTATTTCTTTTAATTTCAATGATGAATAATGGTAGATCTACTTGCATTAAACATGATTATGGTGTTAGATTCAACTAAATTTAGCTAAATCATGGTCAAGCACCATGAAAGGTATTTGGCCATGTGAAGAACCTAAGGAAGACATGTTGACTTTTGCATGTTAATGGTGTTAAATGATGAAATGAACATAGATAAACATGAATACGATGTTTAATTATTGAAATTTCATGAATTCTTCAAGCAGGCAATTTTGGTCAACATAAGGGGACCATTGTGCATGGCTGGTTTTGATAAATTGAGGGTACATTTAGACTTTAGGAATTACAACGAGTCTGCCAGTATGCTCAGATTTAAAATCTGATACAAAACGAAGAAGTTATGTTATATTATTGGTAGAAATTATACTGCAAAAATATTTGCAATGTCCTATGTGGCTGCGCTTTAATATAAATAATAGCTTAAAAATAAGTATTAAATAAGCTAATAATTTTGGTGGAACTATCTGCAGCCCAAGAGTTACGGTTTTCGAGTGGTGCAATCAAGAAGCTCATTTTCGTCAGATAGGTAAGGGATGTGTATGTAGTCTGTAAGGATATCCTAACTACATGATTTTAATGAACTGAATTTTATAAGAATATTTTTGAAATGAAATGCCTTGGGAACTGTGGAATTATGGCTGTTTATGAAATTTGAAATTGTGTTGAATTTGCAGGAGGGCTAGGGTATTAGCAGTCATTATGCTGCTGAAATTTCTTAGAAAATTCTTTAAAAATATCATGAAATATTTTCATGCATAATTGAAGAAATTCCTAGCCTTGAAAATGATGAATTTAATGTTTTTCATAAAACATGAATATACGAAAAATTATTATTTAAATATTCATGTTACCGAATTTGATGGAAGTGAGGTTCCTAAAAATTCCTCCTACATGTTTTACAGTATATGAAATGATTTATAAAGTGAAAGGTGGAAAAGTGAATAAATTATAAATTATTTTATATAAATATTCACTATATGATTTTTTAAAACCTTTATGGATTGACTGATGATTTCACCTAATTTACTAATTTCCATAAAGGTGACATGATGATGAGAATACGGTTTTGAGACTGATAGGCCCATTTATCATGCTGATATGTAATATGTGATATGTGATACGTGATATGTAACATGTAATATGTATTCAGTCTGGTTGACACCTGATTAATGTACGACCAAGGACATTTATAGACTATGGCCATAGATCTAACATGATGATTATTCTACCCTACGAGGATTATAGCATGATATAATTCAGGTGATGCCTTAGTCTCCACTGTTTTATTATATGAAAAGTGATGATTTTAAATGAATGATGACATGAAAAGGTGAATGGTTATTTATATGTTTTAAATGAGATGAATGATGGTTTTCTAAACAGTTTATTGTACTAAATTAAGTACAATACTATTTATGAGATTTCAGTGATATATATGATATGTGATATGTTTTAAAAAAGGAAATGGAAAAGTGTTAATATAATATTCTTTTATGATTAATTTGAATATTAGATTATATGATTAAATGTTTTACATGTTAAAAGTATTGATTTGAAATGCATATGAGATGTTATGGGAAAAGGGATTTATTTTAAAAAAAAAAATCTATACTTACTCCCTATAGTCGCTTCTAGGTTCCGGGACAAGACAAGTATTTTAAAATACCTTCCTTACTCCATCCGAATCCCTAGCCGACTATAGTATCATTCCTATTAGAGTCCTTAGTGCACTTATAGGAATTAAACGATTTTATAGCATATAGATTTCGTAATATCAAGTATTACATATAATTCCTTTACTGAGCCATGGTTTGCTCACTCTTTTATTTTTAACATCTACAGAGTATTTTTAGTGACTTCGTGATATATCATCCAAGGATTTTGGCTGCGTATTTGAATACCCCAAGGCAGTTATCTTATATCCTAGAGTATAATCATTTATTTTAAATGTTCAGACTTATTTTATATGTTCAGATGTGTGGTATTATAAACAGGGGATGTAAATGATAAACAAATTACGATATGTAAATATTTTTATTTAATTATGAATTACAATTTAAAAATGTTCACTGTATAAGGAAATGGGAAGTAAAGACATTGTAGACAACCCAACCTTTGTGATATGTGTGAAAAAGTGTAAAATACTGTATATACGGGTTGTGACACTAAAGACTGCTTAGAGTCGGTAGAAGAGTTATGCAGATATTAGATGCCGACCATTAGAGTTTTCTATTGGTAATTCAGTATTTCTGAAAGTTTCACTTTCGAAGGGAATTATGAGATTTGGCAAGAAAGGCAAGTTAAGTCCTTGTTACATTGGACCTTTCGAGATACTAGACCAAGTGGGAGACGTGGCGTATCGGCTTGCCTTACCGCCAAAACTCTTCAATTAAACCTGCTCATGGGTCGAGCCGGGTTCGGGCCAGGCCCATGACAAATAATAACAAGATTAATCTGTACCCAAGCCCAGATCGGCTCGATAAATCGGGCCTGATATTTAGTCCAAGCCCATTTTATTTTTTATACAATAAGCCATAGCCCAGCCCGCTCGAATATAATTTTTTATACTTTAATTAATTATTTATTTGTTTTTATTAATTTATTTCCTTTAAAATTTAATTTAATTTGTCAAAATTTGTATATCAATTTTCATATTAAATATTTATAATCATGTTTTTTAATTAATAATGTTTTATATATATAAAATTACATTATACTTAATAAATATATTAAAAATATACTTAAAATTATAAATATATTAAAATATGTTAGCTTTAAATTGCCATACATATTTTGAAATGACAAAAACTTAAGAAAGCTTTAATGTTTTAATTCATATTGTAAATTTGCCTTATCACACATGATTTTCTCAATACATTTCAAGTGTTTATGTCAAACATTAAGACCATGATTTAATGATGCATACTCTTATTGGTCTTAATACTTTATAAATGTTTTAAATATTTTAGAAAAACACTTGATGAGTGTTTAGACCATGTTTTTATCTGAGAAAGTCAAGAAAAACTCCCTTAAAGCTTATAAATGTTTTGGGTTGAATTAGGATCAAAGGTCATATCATTTCTAACCCAAAAGTGCAGGAAAAATGCCTTCTGGAAGAAAAGGATCGATCCCCACTGTATCAGGATCGATCCCTTTTTGGCAGAAAGTCTTCCCAAGGTCCCTGAAGCTCAGAATTAAGATTCTGGACAAAAGGAATCGATCCCAACTGTAGCAGGATCGATCCCTTTGCACGAAAATAGCCTATAACGGCTAGTTTCTGTGAGGCAACGGTAATATCCGAGATTTGGCTCCACCCAACGGCTAGAATACATCCAAGGGACTATAAATAGAGACTTAGAAGCTAAAGGAAGTAAGAGGAAGAGCTCAGCACATTCAATCTTCATTTTCCTCATATTCAAAGCCTCAACAACTTCTCAAGTGCTATACATTCTTCATTTTCTATCAATCTCATATTCCTTGTATAGAATAGCATAGCACAAATCATTGTATAGGTTTTCCTTGTGCTTAAACATTGTAATCCCTTGCCTATCTAGAGGCCTTTCTTTGATTACACAAGTTGTAACACAATCATTCCTTGTAAAGGGGAGGTTTCTCTTTAGCCTTAGAAAAAGAGGGAGGTTACTCTTTAGCCTAAGAAAAAGAGGGAGGTTACTCTTTAGCCTAAGAAAAAGAGAGAGGTTTCTCTTGAGCCTAGAAAAAGAGGGAGGTTACTCTTGAGCCTTGAAAAGAGGGATTGTAATCACAAATTCAAGATAGTGGATTTGGAGAAAATCCTTGGGAGCGTCTCAAGGTAGAGGACGTAGGCAAGGTTGCCGAACCTCTATAAATCGATTGTGTAAATCTCTCTTTCCTTACTCTCTTTAATTACTTGCAATTATATTGTGTTTATTGCATTGAACTTGGATTGCATGCTTGCCTAGCCTAGAGAACTTAAAAATTATTAATATAGGCTAGAGAATTTAGAAGAATCGCAAAACGAGCTTATAGTTAGTTAAAAACCGATTCACCCCCCTCTCGGTATTGCCTATAAGAGCCAACAATTGGTATCAGAGCTTGGGCTCGAGATTGATTTAGACTAACCTCTATCGAGCAAAATGATCATAAATGGCTCACTTGAATGTAGGCACACCCCTAGGAGAAAAGGGACAATCATTAGTTAGACCTCCACTCTTCAATGGTGAGAATTATTCATATTGGAAAATTAGGATGATGTTCTTTGTACAATCTAATGATTATGAAGTGTGGAGAGTGATTGTTAATGGTCCCAAAATTCCAATGAAGAAAGTTGATGGAAAAGATGTCCCTAAAAGTGAAGATGAGTGGGACACAAATGTTATGAGATTGGCACAATTGAATGCCAAGGCTATGCACACTCTCTTTTGTGCATTAGGTCCTAATGAGTATAATAGAGTCTCTCTATGTGAGAATGCTAAACAAATATGGGACAAATTAGCCATCACACATGAAGGGACCAATCAAGTTAGGGAAACCAAAGTAGGAATGCTCACACATGATTATGAGCTATTTAGGATGAAAGAAAATGAGTCAATTAGCGAAATGTTCACTAGGTTTAATAATATAATTAATGGACTTAAGGCTCTAGGCAAGACTTATTCCAATGTTGAAATAGTAAAGAAAATTTTGAATAGCTTGCCTAAATCTTGGGAGGCAAAGGTAACCGCAATAGAAGAGTCTAAGGATCCAAATACCTTGTCTCTAGATGAGCTTATGGGCTCCCTACTTACATATGAGATGAAATTGAAAAGAAATGAAGTGCCTTCAAAGAAAGTAGGGGTAGCACTTAAGTCTTCCACTCATGAGGTCATTGAAGATGATAGTGATGAGAGTGGAAATGAGGAAGAAAAAGAAATGGCAAAGTTTGCCAAAAGATTTAATAGGTTCATGAGAATGAAAGAAAAAGAAAATAATAGGAGACATCAAAGAGGGGAGTCAAGTAGGAGAGAAAAGGATAGGAAACCTAAGAAGAAAGCATTTGTGGCTGCATGGAGCGATAGTGATAGCTCCGATGAGGAAAATGTAGATGAAGAGGTAGCCTACTCATGCTTTATGGCCATTAGTGACGATGAAGGTAGTTGTAGTTCTAGTGAAGATAATGATTATACCTTTAGTGAACTCCAAAATGCCTTTGATGATTTAGCAAATGAATTTCAATGCATGAACTCCAAATATAAGAAAATCATTGCTAAATTAAAGATAGAAAATGAAGCCTTGACTAATACTAAGCTAGAATTTAAAAAGAAATTAGAAGAGGCTAACTTAGAAATAAATGAGTTGAATGAAAAGAATACAAATTTACATAACTCATTTACTAGGTTTTATATGGGTCAACAAAAGCTAGATCATATGTTAGAGACCCAAAGAGCTTTCTTTGACAAAGATGGGCTAGGATATAATGAAATACATAAAGAAACTCATCTTAGGAATTTCCTAGTGAGCAAAAACTCTATGCATAATACATCTCTCACATGCTCACTATGCAATAGGATAGGACACTCTTCACAAGCATGCACTTATAGAAAAACTACATTTAGAGGAAGAGTTGTTAGGAAAATGTGGGTGCCAAAGCATGCAATAAATAATGATGATTTGTGCTTGAAATGGATCCCAAAAGGATCAAAAATTGTGAACACTAACTCTCATGGACCCAAGAAAAGTTGGGTACCAAAGCATGCATAAATTTGTTTATTGTAGGAGTGTTAGAGCATGGGAATACAATGGAACAATGGAGTTTGAATGCTCTACACACCTCTATGGAGATTGCTTGTGCCAATGAGAAAAAGGAAGAGCTTGAGGATCCATCCTTGGCAAGGTCACAACAATTCTTCAAAGAATGGCACAAGGTGGATTCAACTATTCAAGGCAAAGCATTCTCTAACAAAGGAGTTTTGTAAGCTTAAATCCTATCTCTTCAAAACTCATATATATTAAAATTATTTGTTTGATTTAATAAGACAATTAGTTGATGATTATTGGTGCATTGTGAGTTGAATGAATAAAGAAAAGGCATGTTGAATGACTGTTGACTGGTTGATGGATAGTTCTTGAGGCATTGGATTATTGGATGAAAAGCATGTCTAGCAATTTTGAAATGATTATTGAATTTCTGTAGTTTGAGCAAGTTTGATATGCTTAGATAATATATTTAATTGCTCAAAAGCTGATAAATGTGTCATACATGCAAAATACCATGTCATGTGCATTAATGAAGAACTTGTATGTTGACAATCATGGCATGTTGTTCACAAGTATGATGATTTGATGTTATATGTGCTTAAAATCTATGTGAATAAGTTTGTTTTGACATATTTATGTAATTCAATGCATTGGTTTGGTCAAAATATGCTTAAATCTCAAAATGACCTCCTTTGAGCCCAAAAATGCATTTTATTGTGTAAATTCTTCAAAAATTGCAAAATCTTTTGTAAAATGGTTTTTGATTCATGTTTTTCATTCATACAAGTCCAAAATCATGTTTTACAAATGTTTAAACCTTTACTTGGACTTAAAACACTCAAAAACGAAGTTTTGGTACCTCAAAGGTTGAATTTTCTGTCAAAACAACTGCAGAATCTGCAGGAAACATATGAGGGATCGATCCCCACTGTAGCAGGATCGATCCCCCCAGGCCAGAAAAGGGACTCCTACATGTTTTCAACCGAAATTGAGAAGAACTCTTCATTGTTTTGATATTTTCTCTCTTCTCAACTTAAAATTCATTGTTTTAACTTATTTTTGATGATATTTAATATATGAAAATTCATTTTTCATTGATATCATGCCTCAACTCCATCAATTAATATCATTTCCAACAAATGGTATCACTTTCAACAATCAATACCATTTTTCTTGAGCTCACAAGTGCAAAATCATTTTTCTTGTTGCAAACATTCATGATTTGCATAACTCTTGAAATAATCTTGAAATATACTTTCAATGAATGCTTAACCATAATTTTGAGAATTATTTCAAGAATTTATGGATATATTTGAGAATTTGATGAACTTGTACATAATGAATATTTCTCATATTTTTTGTTCATCTTAGTCAAGCATGCTTATAGGATTATGTCTATTAGCTTGACTTGTCAATTCCACACTAAGTTTCATGATAATTATACATCTAGTGGATTGATTTCTAATGTAAATTCAACAATTGGTAATGGTCATTGGCCTATAATTTGTGAAGATAAATGGATCCTAAATGTTCAAATGCATGAAACCTTATCATCCTTGTACTTAAAGAACTAGGGTCTTAATGACAACACCAACATTCAAAGATAAATGCAAACTTGAACAAACTTGATATCCATGCATTTATTATTTGAATATTTTCTTGCTCATAATTGGTTAAGGACTTGAATTAGAAAATGAGCATAGGATTTTTGTGTTTGAAACCATGGAAGAAAATGTGTTTGCTTGAATACCTTGATTTTATGAATCTTCCATATGGTATAAATTTGTGAATATGAATATGGATTAATATTTTATGATAGTGTACTAATGTTTAATTGATCCATATGCATATTTGATGATGTGTGATTGTGTTCTTGCATCTTTGAAATGATTATCTTCTTGACATGAACACACTACACATAGATATTAGACTCATGCAAAATGCCTAAGTCAACCATTAGTAACAATTGGTATTTAGATTGAAATAACAATTAGTATCATTGGCAACCATATTTTCAATAATTGGTAAGCCTCTATCTAAATTTCCAATTGGAATGAGCTTTAAATTGATAATTCTTCTTGTGCTCTTTAGGTTGAAATGACAAATAGAGAAGAATTCATTTAGGATATTTTTGCATGAAACTCTTGTGTGCTAAAATTTGAAGTTAATTGCTATATGTTTTGAATCTATGCACACTCTTGCTTGAACATGATTTATGAGCTGATGCATATGATATATCATCTAATTCTAGCTCATAATCATGATGTATTACTTTGCACCTTAGTTGAACCTTAGAGAACAATTGATATACTTAGGTGTTTGCTTAACTTCTTACCAATTGGAACCTTCTTGCAAAATTACTTATCAATAATTGGTATCAAAATTATTTATAAACAATTGGTATAGGATCATAAGTCATATTCATTGCATGAATATTTCATACTCTTCTTATTTATTTGTGCTATGAGTCCCATGTACTAACATGTTTCTTGTTGGATGGAGCATATTCTTTTCTCACATAGCCATGATTTTAGGGGGAGCATAATTTTTATTCTTTTTCCCTTCTTTTTGCTATGACAAAAAGGGGGAGAGATAGATATTAAAAGGGAGAGATATTAAGGGGGAGAGATAATGGGAGAATGGGAGAAATAGTTTGAAAATTCATTTTCAAAACCCATGCTTATATTAAGGGGGAGCTTTATAAATCCTGCTTTATTTGAGGGGGAGTATTTTTTTTCAAAGAATTTTCAAAGCAAATTTACATTAAGTTTTGTCATATCAAAAAGGGGGAGATTGTTAGCTTTAAATTGCCATACATATTTTGAAATGACAAAAACTTAAGAAAGCTTTAATGTTTTAATTCATATTGTAAATTTGCCTTATCACACATGATTTTCTCAATACATTTCAAGTGTTTATGTCAAACATTAAGACCATGATTTAATGATGCATACTCTTATTGGTCTTAATACTTTATAAATGTTTTAAATATTTTAGAAAAACACTTGATGAGTGTTTAGACCATGTTTTTATCTGAGAAAGTCAAGAAAAACTCCCTTAAAGCTTATAAATGTTTTGGGTTGAATTAGGATCAAAGGTCATATCATTTCTAACCCAAAAGTGCAGGAAAAATGCCCTCTGGAAGAAAAGGATCGATCCCCACTGTATCAGGATCGATCCCTTTTTGGCAGAAAGTCTTCCCAAGGTCCCTGAAGCTCAGAATTAAGATTCTGGACAAAAGGGATCGATCCCAACTGTAGCAGGATCGATCCCTTTGCACGAAAATAGCCTATAACGGCTAGTTTCTGTGAGGCAACGGTAATATCCGAGATTTGGCTCCACCCAACGGCTAGAATACATCCAAGGGACTATAAATAGAGACTTAGAAGCTAAAGGAAGTAAGAGGAAGAGCTCAGCACATTCAATCTTCATTTTCCTCATATTCAAAGCCTCAACAACTTCTCAAGTGCTATACATTCTTCATTTTCTATCAATCTCATATTCCTTGTATAGAATAGCATAGCACAAATCATTGTATAGGTTTTCCTTGTTCTTAAACATTGTAATCCCTTGCCTATCTAGAGGCCTTTCTTTGATTACACAAGTTGTAACACAATCATTCCTTGTAAAGGGGAGGTTTCTCTTTAGCCTTAGAAAAAAAGGGAGGTTACTCTTTAGCCTAAGAAAAAGAGGGAGGTTACTCTTTAGCCTAAGAAAAAGAGAGAGGTTTCTCTTGAGCCTAGAAAAAGAGGGAGGTTACTCTTGAGCCTTGAAAAGAGGGATTGTAATCACAAATTCAAGATAGTGGATTTGGAGAAAATCCTTGGGAGCGTCTCAAGGTAGAGGACGTAGGCAAGGTTGCCGAACCTCTATAAATCGATTGTGTAAATCTCTCTTTCCTTACTCTCTTTAATTACTTGCAATTATATTGTGTTTATTGCATTGAACTTGGATTGCATGCTTGCCTAGCCTAGAGAACTTAGAAATTATTAATATAGGCTAGAGAATTTAGAAGAATCGCAAAACGAGCTTATAGTTAGTTAAAAACCGATTCACCCCCCTCTCGGTATTGCCTATAAGAGCCAACAAAATATATATTTAATATTAATATCGGGCAGGGCCCGAGCTTTGAAAGGTTAAGCCCGGGCCATAAAAATTTTGTTCAAGCCGGTAATTACATCAAATATTTTTTTCAAGCCCTACCAAATATCGAACGGCCTTTGGGCTTGGGCAGGTTGCCCGGCCCTTGAGCAGGTCTATCTCCAATGTACACAATGTCTTCCACATGTCCACGCTCAGAAAATATTATCCAGATATATCCCACATAATTCAATATGAGCCGTTAGAGATCCAAAAAGATATGAGTTACGTGGAGAGACCGATTCAGATTCTGGATCGAAAAGACAAGGTGTTACGGTCAAAGACGATACCTCTGTTAAGGTTCTTCGACAGTATCATACCAAAGAGGAAGCTACTTGGGAGCTAGAGAGCCTAATGAGAGAGAAATATCCAAAGTTGTTCGTCGAGTAGGTCCGATCAAATTTGGATGACCAAATTTCTTAAGGTGGGGGGAAATGTCAGACTTCATAGTTTATAGTATGGTTTAATTATATTTAAATAATTGAGGATTATGGAATAATTGTAATTAATTAATATTTGATTTTATCTTAGGTTTTACGGTTAATTAGTAAGTGGGCCCCACTGATTTTCAGAAGTCCAGAGGAAGGTGAAATTTCAGGGATTCGAAGTTCAGGGTTAGAAAATATTATGGTAAGAATCTTAGCCTCAATCTCGATTATTTTTGCATATTTCAAAAAATATGTAACAAATTGAAAAATGACAGTTTTGTCCATAGGTCGTAAGAATTTTCGAAAATAACAGTCAAACTAAGAGGACTTTGACCCTTTGTTTGTACTAAATAATTTCTCATAAAATATAGTTTTAGAATATCTAGATAGATGGAGGAAACTAAATGTGAAGACAGAAATTTATGTAATCTTATGGTTAGGGGTATTTTAGTAATTTCACCTAAACTAGTAACCGAACCCCAACAAAAGCTTTATCAAACATTAGAGCAAGTTAAATAGAGTTTATTTATGGTTAAATAAAATATTTTGGAGGTTGGACAAACTATTTTCAACAAAGTCAAATTTTAGGGGCAATTATGGAAGAATTCTTTAAGTATAAGGGCAAAATGATAATTTGCCCATAAAATCTGACTTTATCAGCATTTCCGTTCTGTTCTATTTGTTGTTGACTCTAGCCCAATCTTCTAGCTCCATAGGCGTCACCTGGCTAGTGTACAAACTGTGGTATCCTGATTATGGCCATATGTATATTATAGTGTATGTGTCTATTGGGTGTAGCCTAGTCTCCACTAAAATTATATTGGGGTGGTAAATCCCTGGTTAACTTAGATCCAGGCACTCTTATTTTTGATATATTTATGATTTCAATTTATCTGTATTTTGTATTTCGTGATTTTAATATGATATTTTGTGAAATCATTTAGTTGATTTATCTGTTAGAAATTTCTATAAATATGATTTATACTTGTCACATCTTGAATATACAGTACTTTACCTTTTTCCACACATTTTACAATGGTTGGACTGTTTGCGATGCCTTTATTTCCCACTTCCTTTATACAGTGCACATTTATAACTGTAATTTACCATTTGGTAAGATATGTACATATCATAGTTTATCTCTCTCTTACATCCCCTGTTAGTACTGTAAAGTAAGCCTGAACATATAAAATAAATTATTATACCTCCAGGATGTAAGCTAGCTGCCTCGGGGTACTCAAATGTGCAGCTAAAAATCCTCGGATGATAATTATGCAGTCACTGGAAGAAATCTGTAAATGTTAAAATAAAAGAGTGAGCAAACCACGGCTCAGTAAAGGAATTGTATGTAATGCTTGATATCGCGAAATCTATATGCTATAAAATCTTTTATTTCCTATAGGTGTACTAGGGACCCTAATAGGAAGGATACTATAGTCGGCTAGGGATCCGAATGGAGTAAGGAAGGTATTTTGAAATGCCTATCTTGTCCCGAAACCTAGAAGCGACTATAGGGAGTAAGTATTGATTTTTGAAAGTAAATCACTTTTCCCATAACATCTCATATGCATTTTAAATCAATACCTTTGACATGTAAAACATTTAATCATATAATCTAATATTCAATTTAATTATAAAAGAATATTAGATTAATACTTTTCCACTTCTTTTTTGAAAACATATCACATGTCACATATATCACTAAAATCTCATAAACAATATTGTACTTAATTTAGTACGGTAAACTGTTTAGAAAACCATCCTTTATCTCATTTAAAACATATAATCACCATTCACCTTTTCATGTCATTATTCATTTAAAATCATCACTTTTCATGTCATAAAAATACTGGAGACTAAGGCATCATCCGAATTATATCATGCTGTAATCCCCGTAGGGTAAAATAATTATCACGTCAGATCTATGGTCATAGTCTATAAATGTCCTCAGTCGTACACTGATCAGGTGTCAACCGAGATTGAATACATATCACATGTCACATATCACATATCGGCATGATAAAGGAGCCTATCAGTCTCAAAATAGTGTTCTCTTCATCATGTCACCTTTATGGAAATCAATAAAATGAATAAAATCATCAGTCAGTCTATTAAGGTTTTATTAAATCATATAGTGAATACTTATGAAAAATAATTTATAAAATATTCACTTTTTCACTTTTCACTTCATAAACCCTTTTATATACTGTAAAACATGTAGGAGGAATTTTTAGTAACCTCACTTTCATTAAAATCGGTAACATAAATATTTAAATAATATTTTTTTGGTATATTCATATTTTATGAAAAATATTAAATTTATTATTTCCAAGGCTAGGAAATTAACCCAATATGCATTAAAATATTTCATGAGATTTTTATAAAATTTTCTAGGAAATTTTAGCAGCATAACAGCTGCTATTTCCCTAATCCTCCTACAAATCAAATATAGTTAAAATATTCACAAACAGCCTTAATACCACATTTTCCAAAGCATATCATTTCAAAAATATTCTTATAAAATCATGCATATCAAATTAGTGCACTTGAGATATCCCTACAAATTGCATATGCATCACTTACTTGTCTATCATATACGACTCTTCCGAGCCCACCAGCCGTAATTCGTTACTCCCGGGTGCAATTAATTCCACCAAAAATATTAGCTCATTAAATCCTTATTTTTAAGTTATTATTCATGTCTCAATGCAGCCTCATTGGACACTGCAAATATTTTTGCAATGTAAATTCTACCAATAGTATAACATAACTTCTTCGTTTTGTATTGGATTTTAAATCCGAGCATATCGGCAGACTCCTTGTAATTCCTATAGTCTAAATCCACCCTCAAACCATCAAAATCAGCCAAGCATACTGGTCCCCTTATGTTGACCGAATGTGGAATGATGAGGAATTGGTGGAATCTCAACAATTCAATACTACCATGTTATCTACAATGCTTAATCATGCATTTGGCATCCTTTTTATGCATGAAACCAAATAAATTCCCTAGGTTCCCTCCATGGTCTAATCCTCCCTCTAATGGCATAATTTCATTTTGTTCCATTTAGTCAAAACCAATGGTATAGACACACTTAGCTAGCTTAGATGAACATTCTTACACCATTAAAATTCAAAGAAACATAAAGGATAGTAATGTACCTCACTTGACCAAGACTTTGTGGCTCTCTTTCTCCTTGAATTGTGGCTTATACAATGAACTTTTGGTATGGGTAGGTAGAGGAGAGAGAATAGAATATTTTTCTAGTTATAATTGTGTTGAAATTTTGTGTATATAGTTGACTAGGATGGCTTGTATTTTTCTTTCTTCTTTTCTTCACTTATGGTGGCGTGGGAGGCTTGGAGAAGACCATGAATAGTGTTGGTCAGCAGCTGATGGGTTTATGAAGAAAATTCTGGAAGTGGGCAAAATGACCAAAATGCCCCTAGTTATATAAATTTCAGACAAATTTGCCCTTATGGTTCCACTGTCATAAAAACCATGTAATCATTCTCCAAAATTTTGGATTCCAGCACCAATTAATCTTATTTACTGTATCTTGATGATTAGAAATGGTTTTGTCGACGCGCGGTACACGAATAGTGAGAAATTATGATTTTACCCCCACAACTCACCAATGAATTTCTCCAATTTAACAATTGATTTGATAAATCCATTATTGCTGTCTTAAACCACTTTTCATGTAGAATAACATGGTATTTTTATTTCGTCCCAATTCATTTTAGTTTGGGTGCAATTTACGAAAATACCCTCAAAATGTAACCGTTATTTTCCAATTTGTTTGCCATACTTTACAAAATGATATAAACAAGGTATTTTGGTCTCAAAATTTTCATAATATCGTTATTGCACCATTTTATACACTGTTCCTTTAATCATATATACATTTGGGCACAAATATCTAAGTGGGGTCTATATCACTATTTACTTAAAATTTACAAATATAATCAAAATAAATCAAAATTACATATAAATACACATGTACAGTACAAAGTAATCGGTTCTCACAATACTGTTTACAGAGAAATCATTTAATTTTTGTTATAAGTATGTTTATTTCTCAAAATATTGGAATTATACTTGAATTTGTGATTTAGTCAAATCAAATGAAATCCCTATTGTGGCTTTGGATACCGAAACACGATAGGTACTCTAAAGTACCTCTCATACTCTATCCGGTTACCCAACCCACTATAGTATCTTTCCTATTAGATCGTGCCAGTTTTATTTCATATGTTAAATTCATGATTTCGTATAAAATCTGTTTATGAAATCTGCATATAGGATACGTTATATCAGCTTTCGTATAGATGTTCTTTACTAAGCACGTTAGCTCACCCCTTCATTTTTCACTCCCAGATTATTTGCAGTGAATTCGGGTTTGCTAGTTCAGGAGGACCTGATTTTTCGATATTCCTCAAGCGATCTTTCTGATTTCGTCGAGGTATATTGATGTTATTTTATGTATTTAGATTTTTATACAGTACTACTTTAATGTATAATAAACTTTGGATGTCAAACATTTGTATTTTGTTTATGTAAATTTGAATTTTGAATCCTGAGTTTTGTATATAAATACTAAAATTTTATTTGGAACTCAGTTGACATTGCAGACAAGTCTAACCTTTATATGTTTGTTTTTGTGAAATTAGTAAATTACATAATATTCCAGGACGTCACATAAAATGCCTTTTAAAAGTAATTATGCATCATTTTCTTAAAAAATAAAAAAAAAGCTTTTTTTTATTGTTTTAATCAAAGTTGATTTTATGAAAATTCATTTGTCCAAGCTCAGCCGTTCTTTTATTAGGTTGTTTTTATTTGAAGTTTGGTCTTAAATATTATTGCACGTAAAGAAACAATAATTTTTTTTGGTACATAGAAACAATAATTTCACATTGAGAAGTTTTGATGTAATAATATATGCACGTATTTATCTTTGGTTTTAAATATTTTTCTTAAATAATAATAAAAAGAATTAATATCCAAAACATTATTACTAGAGCTTTTAATTAAATTGTTAATACATAAAAAATAAATAAAATAAAATATGTGTTAGCATCTTATTTTGATTGTGGAGTTTAACATTTTCTGTAACCAAAAAAAAGAGTTTAAAATTTTCATTAAAAATGTATTAGATGATAAGCCTAATAACAAAAATTTGAATATAATTTTCTTAAAGATTTTGAAATTTAAAAGGAGTTGGACATCAAAAATTTTCTCTTAAACTTAAAAATTAATGGTTTAAGGTTTTCAAAAGACTCATAAGTAGTATAGTATCTCAAGGGGTCGAAACATGCAAATTTTTATATTAATTAAAAATATAGTTAAGTTGAATCAAAATGATTAACAATATGCGAAAAAATGTCTAGTTACCACAAGGATTAAGTCATAAACAAAGATTATCACATTAATATTATATTATATTATATAAAAATCAATAAAGATCCCTCTCCCAATGGATTATGCATGGTTTAATAAACATCTTTCAATACAACAATCCCTCTACAAATTACATTCCATACTAATCAATAGAAATTAATTAGCCCCCCATAAGACTTTGATAGTGGTAAGGATTCAGATTCAAATCTCATCATGTGTGAGCTTGAGTTTAATTTAGTTATACTTACTAGTTTATTTAGTTTTAATTATTTCTTAATTTACTTAGTTTAGGTGATTAACTTTCATAGTTAACAGTTCAATGAATATAATATGTTGATACTGATTATAACTTCTAATGAAAATGTACTACTAAAGAATTTGAAAGGGGAAAACCAAGTTGGCTGGAGAAGATGTTGAGTGTTATCTTTAATTCAATGAAATTAAAGGCAAAAAAAGAATTAGTTGGATGTATTTTGCTCAAACCAAACCATAGTTTGTTATATGACCTATTAAAAAGATAAATTTAAAACATATATATTTTTGATGTCCTATAAGTGAACCCAGACTGTCGGTCGTCGTTTCATAAACAAGTAAATAAACAATATTTAAAATTGTGAAATTAAATAGTACAAAATTTAATTTATAAAGAGACATCTTATAAGTTTTTTGTTTTTTAACAAAGGAATAGATTCTCTTACTAATTAAATTAATCTTGAAAATGAATGGCAACAGTCAACAATGTCATTGGACAAAAGATTTTCACTTTAAAATAAGGAAGATCCAAAATTAATTCATAATGATACAATAGTTTGTTGACTTGAATACAAAGTCATCCAATTAATATAAAAAATTACTTTACGACTGAGCTTCAACACTACCACTCTCGAATCAGATTCCAAAATCATATAGACAAAGGTAGATTCTCTTTTTTTTTTTGGTTACAGACAAAGGCAGATTCTCTGCCACCATAGCTTAAGATCACTATATTATATGAAAATATCAGTCCATGGCTCCATGCATTCTGCAATTCCATGCAGAAGCCGCTACTCCTAGCCAAGCACGTGTTGAGTTCCGAATAAAGCCATCGGTCCAACTTCAAGACAAACCAGGAATATTCTCCTTACATTGGCATCCGCATGTTAACTTTAATTAATAAAATCTATTGGAGGTGGGTTTGGTTCCAAACCTGTAAGAATCTCATGTTTGTAGCAAGAAACTTTACTTTAGAAGCCCAACCAAGCTTCATGCACGACAGCACGAGCTTTTTTCAAAATTACCCGAACAAAATTTGTTCAACAACGGAATTCTTAGTACTTAAACAAATTGGCATTTACATGGTGAAATATCTAGCAGATGATTTGTTGGTAAGTGACGAAATAGAAAAGGTTCAACATGATGACATGGTTGGTATGTTACATGATGCATTCCATATGACAGAAATGAGTAGAAAATTTGATGGTGAATTTGATATGGATTGTGATGTTGAGAGCATGCACGAAAGATCCAGTGCTAAGGCTGTTAAATTTTATCGACTATCAAAGATTGTTTAAGAAGACGTGTACCCAAGTTTTAATAAATATTCAAGTTATTATTTATAGGAACACTTCTCCATGTTAGATCCTTATACCACCTTTGTGAAATTGGTTTTAAAGTTATTCTTAGAATGCTCAGGGCAATAATTCTTAATGATGATACTCTTTCTTCTTCATATTATGAGAAAAAAAAATTAACTTGGGACTTGAATACCTAAAAATAGATAGATGTGTGTTGCAATTATTGTATTTTTTACTGGGATAAGAATAGTAAAAATAAAGGCTACAGTTTGTAACATGCACCTACTTTCATATATTCAAGTCCCAAATCAATTATCATTTGCTTAATTGTTTTGGCTCATAATATGAGGAAGGAAGAGTATCAGCATTAGGAATCATTGTCTTAAACATTCCAAAGATAACATTGAAAACAATGTCACTAAAATGGTATGAAGACTTGGCATGGAGAAGCTTAACTATAAAGAATAACTTTGAATATTACTTGGCATGGAGAAGCTTAACTATAAAGAATAACTTCGAATATTTATTAAAACCTGAGTACAAGTCTTCTTAAACAATCTCTAATAGTTGATAAAATTTAGCAGTCTCAGCATTAGGTTCTTTGTGCATGCCCTCAACGTCTCAATTCATATCAAATTCACCATCAAATTTTATATTGATTTCCATCATATCAAATACATCATGTAATATACCAATCATGTCATCGTGTTGAATCTCTTCTATTTTGTTACTTTCCAACAAATCATCTTCTAGCTATTTCACCGTATAAATGCCAAATTGTATAAGTCCTAAGAATTTCGTACTTGAACAAGTTATCTAATCTTGGTTTTGTTCCTGAAAGCCAAAATTTTTAGAGTTATTACAAAGACATCGAATGTTTTCTATCACACTTGGCTATTTAAGAGCAAACTCTAAAAAAGCATCAACTTTTTGTAAATACTCAATATTTGTTCAGTTGACAATATTCATACATTGTTTATTTAAAGTCATCTACAATAAATCTGAAAATTAAAATAATGAATAATTCATTATCATAATTTATTATGATTTATTAATTAATGTATAAATAATTTAATGTATAACGCATTTTCCTAGAACAACTTGGTATTCTAACTCATATTTGTATTTTTCATATTTTATACTTTATGTTTATGACCAATCCTAACTCTAAAATAAAAATATTCAATACAAAGTAACAAACTAATAGAATAAAATAAATAACCAAACAAAATAATAAAGTAATAAATTAAACTAATAAGCAAATTTAGCAAATTAATTAACAAACTAAATAAAATAAAATAAAAAGATTAATTACACAAATTTAAACAAAAAAAATAAAGAACATTAACAATCAAATATTAGTCAAACTAATTTTTACACGATTAAATAAATATATAATAAATAAATAATGCAACACTATAAAATAAAAAACCGATGAAAACGGCAATATATAGAACTTTATAAATATTGACGGTAATATAATAATGAAGTACATGCTTACTACGATTAACCCTAGCTTCAAGTTAGGGCGGACTAGAAAATAAAACCTCCAGAAACACAAATAGTTATAGGAAAAAAAAATGAAGCCACATGCTTGTTACTTTAATTAACCTTATCATTAAAAATATTAAAGTAGAGATTTAGAGAATTAACGTCAATATTTGCAAGTTTTTTAATGAAATATTATGAGTTTGCTTCAAAGTAAATGCATTAGCATTGCTTAGATTGAAAAAGTTGCTACCAAGTAAAGAGATATTCAGAATTCTTACGTTGTTCCGCAACTGCCTTGAGCTTTGCTTCGAGATTCTAGTTCTTTAATTTGCAGCCGCAGTTCTTTGTAAGTAAAATCTAATTATGTGTTTTTGTGACTGATTGTAGAGATTTTTATAGGGGATAAGTCCTAAAATTGTTGGATCCCGCCTTAAAATTGTTGTAGTTCATCTTTAAGTTGTAGGTGCTAGAAGCTAAAACAAAAATAAGATATTGTTAGTAATCAAAATAATATAAGAAAATATAAATTAGAATTATTTTATTTATCACGAAGAGTTGGACTGAGGCACAGATATCTCGCTCTCTTTAAGACGATTCACACCTCTGCGGGAATTATATCACCGGTGTAGCAGGAACTCTTAGCATGTCGCCTCCAGGATACAACAGCCCTATCTATCTTCGTTGTACACTCTACAGTTCTGCACTAATGTGTAGAGTAAAGAGCTCTAACATCAAACACCCTTCTCTTTTCCAATAGTTTAGAGTATATGTGTATTTCATCTTGAATAGAATAGTGTTGTGTTGTTCTTGTGTTCAATGTTTAGGACCTATTTATAAGGATTACAACTTTGTAACTCATGTCAAATAATAATGATGATTTTAAAATCATTTGTAACTTATACACCATAATTATAAAGAATTTAATTAGAATATAACTGACTATTAAAACAACATTAACTATTAGTAACAGAAACTTATAATTTCAACATTAATTATTATATTTATTTTATTATTAAAATTACAGTTACAACAATTCCCTCTCCATTTTAATAATAAAATAATATTTCAAATATTTTTATTAACTTGGACAGAGATGAATTATTATGCATAATAAATGTGTGTGACTGCATTGAACTTTTACTTAGTGTAGTAGCAAATCTTGATTCTAAGCCAATAGTGTGCCATACGCATTGAACTTTGGCTGTACAAGGGAGACAAGAGTTTGCAGTACACACATAATAATTCAGGTGTTTACGAGCTTTTTTTTAAGCCAGCACATTACGGCCTTGTGCTTGATCCCGGACTTAGTGAGTAATCTAGAAACTTACCCAACCAAGTTTCATAGGAGCGGCCCCACTCCAATACTCACATAGGTGAAATCTATCAGGAGCGTTCTTGTAACTAATACACCTCACTCATATTGAGCTATAGATTTCATTAAGATTCTTAAAGAATCAACCCTCCAACGTTACAGGATAGATACACTACACCATAGGGATGAACAAATGAGCTTTAAAGCTTCTTAGTGTGTATCTTTTAGCGACCTCTCTATGATTCGTTCTTCCCATTGAACCTAACTCTCGGGATCTCTGATCATTAGGTTGGGTGTTCTCATAGGAGATTCCAGATTATTTGGGCAAAAATCCAATCCCCCTCGATGTATACTAGATCTTATCTCTAGCAAAGAGATTTTATTAAATAATCACCAAGATTATCACACATATAATCCCGTTACTCAAATGGGATCTCATTATAATATTTCCTTGATCTGGATGTACCGTTGTAATAGTGGTTATGCACTCTATTAATTATAGTAGTGCTATCAAATATTTTATCACACGATCTAGATTTAAAACTCTCAAGTATCTAACTTTTTTGCCACAACTATATTTTTATAGTAGGGCATACAACATTTTTATGCTCCATCATAACAAAAATATCATACTACTAGGAATCACAAATTTTTGTGACCAGTAGCCTAATTTTATCCAACGTCTGTTGGATTATGCCCTTAGAACCATTCATTAGATGATTGACTTTGGCATTTTTTTTATGTATCATGACATTTTATTTATTATAGTTCATTATTATATTTGTCTTATAACTGCGTAATGTAATCTTATATGATAATGTCCTTAGAATAGTAATAACACACTATTCTTAAAATATCCCTAGTCAAGTATTATTGTGAACAAGGATAACAATGATACGATAAGACTAGTATATGGTTGACTGATGACTATTGTCATGGATATAGGATATCAAGTCATCACATAGGTACATGTAAGAGAACTATGTACTGGATCAACCCTCAATGAGAATGCTACATGGATTGTTATATGAGTGTCATAAGCGATTCTCATAGTGATGATGGTGTATGTGATCCTTTGACTTGAGATCATCAGAGATCCCAACATAGAGAATTGCATAATTTAATGCTGCTAGATGTCATTCGTAACAGGATGGACTATAAATGTAGTAATTGGGTATGCCTTGATCTATGTAGAGAGATGTTGAATGATCAAGATAGGATTTATCCCTCTTATATAACAAGAGTGATGTCTTGGGCCCTTTGATAGAGTAAGATTAAGAAATGCATGGCCGTGCTCGAATAAGTCAATATGAGATATTGATTTTATTTGTTTAATTAGTCTACTCAGGAATCAAGAAACGCTGATTAGACTATACAAGTGTGACACATTCCATGACTTGTGTCTAATCAAGACATCAAAGGATAAAGGGATTAGACTACACGGTAACATCTATCACGAGTAAGGTTATGTCGAGTTATTGACATTCTCGTTACATGGGTAGCAATGATGTGTTGCCAGATACCGCTCATTGCCTATGACAATTTTGTCATTGCCATTGTTTTGAGAACCTATTGGGTCGCACACTTAGAACGGATCAATGAGGAGCTTAATTAATCCTATTCTGAATTGGATTAAGGATATAACTAATCCTATTCTGAATTGGATTAAGGATATAACTAATCCTATTCTAAGTAGGATTAGAGTTCTGTTTGACAGTAAATTTTAGGGTAAAATTTACTGCCTATAAAAGGATGTTTTGTGTTTTCTAAAAGATAGCCGCACAATTAAACAGAAAAAAAAATTCTTTTAATCGAAGCTAGCAATTCGGTTATAAGGAATCAAAAACGCTCTTTAAGGCTTCTGATCGTGAGACGTTCAAGAGTCGTGAGATCCGTTCGTGTGGATACCTTAGAGGCAGGAACGAAAAGTTGTTGCTTGTGACTCAACCAACGACAGAAAATCAGAGAAAACGTTAGGTAAAATCTCGAAACCCTAATTAGGCAACTCTCCGAATCGATCCTGATGGAGGCCGAATGATTTAAATTCCGCTGCGTGTTTGTTTCGGTTTCCTTCAACGTCTACTACTAGGAATCATATATTTTATATGACCAGTAGCCTTAGTTTATCAAACATCAATATCATCTACTAGAAATCACAAATTTTATTGTGACCAGTAACCTAATTTTTCTTAACACCAAAAGTCTACTAGGAATCACATTTTATGTGACCAGTAGTCTAATTTATTCTTAACAGTAAAAGTCACACTACTAGGAATCACAAAATTTATTATGATCAGTAGCCTTATTTCATCCAACATGAATAACATCATACAAATTCTCGTTTCAATGCTCCATCTCAAGTAACTTGTTCCACAAACAATCTTTAATTTTAAAAAACAACTCAAATGTATCATTATATTTCAATCAATGTCACTAAAACATTTCAATATAAGTACTTGCCGTGAGAGACACTATTATAAGTAATTTTTATATGACCTTAAATATGCTCTTAAGCATTAATATGAAAAATTTGATGTGAAAGTAACTTATTCAGAATAATATTGATTATATGCATTCAACATATAACGTAGCAACATTTAATATATAACTTTAACCCATTAGCTTTATAAGCATATAAAACATCAACATATCATTTTAGTTGAATAGCATTTCACCTAAACTTTAGCATTTCAAATTACAAAAAGTAAAACGTAATCATACGTATAAATGATAAATAATCAACAGTTAAAGCTTACATTGAAACCCAGGGCAGTGAATGTAATCACTAGTTCACTAATATTAATTTAACTTTTGATGCACGCATATCAAGATTTTCATGCTATTTATTTTGTTTAAGATCATATAAAAATTCAGTTAACTTGCATATCTTCTATTTTTTTTTGGTTGAAAACTTTTTAAAAAATTACCGAAATGTCTCAAAATTAATATTATAAGTAACCAACCCATAAAAGCATGCTTTTTAACCAACTAACATAAGATACTAACAATAATTTTAGTAATAGCAATATTAACTGTTTTTGTTTTTAAGCATTAAACAGAAATGCTCATAAAAATTATAATTAATATTTATTTTAAGTTACAAATCGGTACAACCTATAAATAATACTTAAATGTTAAACATTTCAAGCATCTAAAGCTTTTAATAACTTTAAACGTTATAATAATGCTAAATGCTAATCAAATACTATATTTGCTTTGCTAACTAGATGCAAGTGTTTTAATGCTTTCTTTCAAATATTGGTTAGCTACCACGGATAAACCTTATGGTTATAAAAAAGTAGTCACAAATCATTATTAATATAATATCTAGGATTTAATCACTTATAAGATCTCATCATAGTGTTTTTCTTTCTAATAGATCTGATTTCCATCTATTTATTATTAGCATAACTCCCATGAATTTTTTTTTATGACATCTCAAAAGAAGAGTCAGCAATGTAGACTATGCAGTCACTCGCAGTGTAAAATAAATAGTTGGAAGCCAAGATAATTAAAAATATAGGATCTTACTTTGTCCATTGTATATGAAGTAATGCTCCCACAGATGAGTGTAGAGCCATGCTTTCTCCCATGATCATAAAGCCTATACAACCTTACCTCTTATTTTCTTCAGATGAAAATATTTTCTAAATTTATGAATCGAGTTAAAATTGTTGGATCCCGCCTTAAAATTGTTGTAGTTCCTCTTTAAGTTGTAGGTGCTAGAAGCTGAAACAAAAATAAGATATTGTTAGTAATCAAAATAATATAAGAAAATATAAATTAGAATTATTTTATTTATCACAAAGAGTTGGACTGAGGCACGAATATCTCGCTCTCTTTAAGACGATTCACGCCTCTACGGGAATTATATCACCGGTGCAGCAGGAACTCTTAGCGTGTCCCCTCCAGGATACAACAGCCCAACCTATCTTTGTTGTACACTCTACAGTTCTGCACTAATATGTAGAGTAAAGAGCTCTAACATCAAACACCCTTCTCTTGTCCAATAGTTTAGAGTATATGTGTATTTCATCATGAATAGAATAGTGTTGTGTTGTTCTTGTGTTCGATGTTTAGGACCTATATATAGGGATCACAACTTTGTAACTTATGTCAAATAATAATGATGATTTTAAAATCATTTGTAACTTATACACCATAATTATAAAGAATTTAATTAGAATATAACTGACTATTAAAATAATATTAACTATTAGTAACAGAAACTTATAATTTCAACATTAATTATTATATTTATTTTATTATTAAAATTACAGTTACAACAAAAATCAATAGAAGTTTTATTTAGTAAGAGTTTTTGTCAATTTAATATTCTATAACAAGATATATATAGTCAAACTTAATCTAAAAGATTACAATTTTGTAATTAAAATAATATATAAGATTACATAATTAGTCAACAACTTTTTAACGCAATTGTTAAGTAACAATTATGGTATAAGGTAAAGTTTAAATTCGAATCTAAACAATCATCTCCTATCTCCAATTATCAAATATTTTAACCAAAAAAACATAATTATGAATATATTTAAGGTAAATTCTTTTAATTATGTAATCAACAATAAACCTACATATATTATTGATAATTATGTAATCCTATAAATTGGTATTTTTATTTTGATTATATAATTACAAAATATTATGTTAATAGTATTAATTTAAATGAAATTAAGAGTTTTAATCTAAGCAAACTATGACTCTGATTATTTAATTTAATCTAAGTAAGCTACGATCATCCTCTGTGCTCATTGCATTTTTAACCAGAGAATATTTTAGTTGAGAAACTCTTTTTTTTTCTCTTTTTTCCCCTGTTTTGTCTGATTGGAGAGTTGACATTCTTTTTCACTTTACCTTATAATTTCAGGTATTAGATTTTGCTTATTAATGAATACACTAATTAATCATTGCGGATCATCTTTTTTAAGCAGTTGGCTATTTTTTCCTTTTAAATTTTATCAGCTAGACATGATAATTCATGTGTATAATTTGTTTTTGTGTCATATAAAATTATGATTGTGTCGTATAAAATACGAAAATTTTGTATAAAAATTCATGTCCACGTGAAAAACCATAAACTTTATTTTTAGCATTTAACTTATTTATATATGATTTTTACTCAATTTTAACCTATGTTATTTTTGTATCTTTTATTCGTATCATTTTCATGTCGTGTCATAGTGTCGTGTCTAGAATTGTCAACAGCCAACAGATCAAATTCTTGAAGCTGTGCACCAGATGATTACTGAGGGGGCGCTTGTCCTAAGAGTGCTAATGACAGCCCTGCTGCACTGTTCGAACACACCGTGCTAGATATGGTATGGATGTGAGCACCGGTGCGATTCGACCGGATGTATGAAATATTCATTTTTATTTTTAAAATTTTTAGTATTTTATTAAAAATATATTTTTAGTAGTTTTTATTTTTTCACTCTCACCGAAATCAATTATATCGTTCATTCAAATTAGCTCCTAGTCACTCAAAAATTTTGACAAAATGTTGAGACACTAACGTTTAAATGATTATTCTTTTTGCCACCATTATGTTTTCCCATGTTCTGCATATAGTAAAAGGTGAATTTTGGCCTAAGCTTCCTATACACGTGACATAATAAAGGTTGCTGGAAATAAAACCTCACTTGTTCATCAACAAATATATAAATATACACACACAACTACTCATCATGATCGACTATAAGAATAAAAATCATGAATTGATATATATATATATATATATATATATATATTACATGGTAATTTGACAATAAAAACTACTTATATGTAATGGCTATGAGAAATATGGTATAATAAAAAGATGGCTCAATAAAAGCTGGAAAGAAATAACTAAGGATTGTTAGCTGATTCCGGCAGACAAGTATGAATGTCGGAATATTGATTTAAATTTTAAAAGATTTAGTGCAAGATTTTTTGAGATCTTTCATTAAATTTATTAAAGATATTACTTGACGATCAAAGTTTCTTGATCAACAAGTTAATTGCTCTATAAATACCGATGCACTTGACTTGTTACTCTCATCATATTGAAACTAGGAGGTCTCACCAAACTCATAGGATTTGAATTCGATCGACTTCTGTCTGTCTTCTCCAACTTTCCCGCAATGTCAATGGCATCTATCAGCTCTCTGCAATCAGCAATCTCTTCTGTCAAGTTGGCTGAAAGCAGCTCACATTCTCAATCTCGCCGAATTTTCGGTTCCAATCTCTCATATTCACGGCCTTTTCTCTCCCATAGAAGTTTCTTTACCCCAACAACCGGCCAGCCCTTCACTACGACAGCCTTCTTCAACAAGTCCAAGGATTGCACACCAGATAACTCCAAGCCCACAAAAGTTCAAGAACTATACGTTTATGAAATCAACGAGCGAGACAGAAATAGTCCGGCAGTTCTAAAACTAAGCCAGAAGCCTGTTAGCTCTCTCGGCGATCTGGTTCCTTTCACCAACAAGCTCTACTCGGGTGACCTACAGAAAAGGCTAGGCATAACGGCTGGATTATGTGTGCTAATCCAGAACGTTCCGGAGAAGAAAGGAGACCGCTATGAAGCGATGCACAGCTTCTACTTCGGTGACTATGGCCATATATCTGTCCAAGGACCGTATTTAACTTACGAGGATACCTACTTGGCCGTGACCGGAGGTTCCGGGATTTTTGAAGGAGTTTCCGGCCAGGTCAAGTTACAGCAGATAGCTTTCCCGTTCAAGCTGTTTTATACTTTCTACTTGAAAGGGATACCGTAGTTGCCAGCTGAGCTTCTAGGGAAGCCGGTGGAACCGTCACCTTCCGTTGAGCCATGTGCGGCTGCTAAAGCAACTGAGCCTCATGGGACCATTCATAACTTTACCAACTGATTGATTGGATAGCAAGAATTACTACAAATTTTTACGCTAGTTTTTCTACCATCTGCTGTTATATTCTGCCTTTTTATATAGACAAAATATTTACAATTTTTTTTCCTTTTCAATGTAAGAGATTTACCTCTCCTCCACAACATTGTTCATTATAGTTTATAATATACTGTCTTATACTATACTGTGTTATACTATACAATATTATACTTACTGTACTATACTAATGCTTAAAATTGAATAAAAAACAGTCATAAAAGAAACCATTCCTTAAAATTAAATAAAAAACAAAGGCATGAAAGAAAAACATGAACAGTTCGGTTGATTCTGTTGACTCGTTATGCTTTAATATCTTATCATCCTCTTTACTTATTGATGGATGATATCTTTTTATTCAAAAATTTATTATAACATTTAATTCAATAAATAATACATATCTAAAAAATTAAATTTAAAATTTTCATCTTTGAATATAACAATAAAAAAATAACCTAAGGTCACCAACTGATTAAATAAAATTATCCCATGTTATAAGACTTAATTTTCTCAATTATATATATATATATATATATATATATATATATATATATATATATATATATATATATACACACACACACACATATAAAGTAAGAAATATATGATGCTAATCCATTGGAGATGAAAAAGCAAAGTCATATGTTTCGGCCATAAATAGATTATAACTTCAAACCATCGCCCAAAATTGGATACCACAAAACCAGACCTAAATTCATAGTTAGGTATCAAACAAAAACATCAATCCTCGAATCAATTATGAAGAGGCGTAATCAACCATGCTTTTTCTCGAGTCAGGCTTTAGATTATAAAGGCAGCTTAATGCAAAATCAACCAAATATGGTGTAAGAAATGGGCATTACCAGAAGGAAACAAACAAGCAGGGGAAAGCAGCAAAATTAAGCATTCAGCAAAAGAAGGCACTACTTTAAAGAGAGCACTCTTTCAAGTCACAAAACATGCACAACAAAAGGAGGTACAAACAACAGTGATTCTTTTAGTTTTATTCATAAAGTTTCTACTGCACATTACAAGTTTGCTCTCTGTGCCATTGCAATGCGCCTCCGATTGCATATTATTCTTCTGGTCAACAGGACAAAGACTTCAGCCTTGGATACCGATAATGCCTGCAAACAAAGCAATAGTAACAAGAATAGTACGATAAATCAAGAGGAAAAAAGGTATTTCAGAAAATTTGTCTACGTGGTTGATAGAGTTGTCTCTGGAAACCACGGAAAATAATCATGCTTTGACTAGCACTGTGATGCTACAGCCATAGGTGTTAACTAATAAAAGAAGCTTCTACAAATGTGATCAAAATAATTAACTTACCGCAAGCTGCTCTGCCACCGGCATTTCCTGTAGTTTTGCTAAGCTCATGCCCCCCTGCAAATATGATAGCAGTGACATGAAATGACTGTACAATTGGTAACTACGACGTGTAAGAAATAAATGATCAAACTTGATAATGCCGCTAATATCACTCATCCATTTCATAGTTCTTGTAGGATCTTAACTACAAGCATTCCAAATACTTGATAAAATTGTCAGCTGGGCTAATCTCCACAGACAAAAGCATGAGTCATACGGGTATATTAGTATTTCAAATTTGATTTTTTTTTCCCTTGCAGCCAAGACAGAAAAGATTCTTGATGAGGACTAATTCGGGAAGTCAACCACTTATTAACTAGTGATCCTAACACAAGCAAGACTAAGTATAAGAGAAGTAAACAACTTCAAACAGACTCAAAACTTTGACCCATTACCCTTGCCAAGGTCATCAGGATCCGCATGGACAACAATAGCTCTTCCAATAATAGAGTTGGATCCAGCGAGAGGAATCTGCCAAAGCATGAAATAATTACTTTCAGAAATGAACTTAAGTTGATCACAGGTAAGAGAAAGAAATCAAATGCAAGCACAGAGAGATAAGGAGTTGAACAAAAACCTGTTCATCAATAATAGTGAAACTTGCGGAGCCTGGATCACACAAATAAAATTAACAGTGTTAACAATACAAGAAACGTAATCGTGAAACAACTTACAACTGAAAAAAGTTAAAACAGAACAAAGAAATGAAAACCTAATATAAATATTGTGAAACTGTTAGTAAGGAACTAGAAAGCTTTTGGTCCTTTACAGAAGGCAAATATTCATACCATCATCACCAACAATGACATTTCCGAGATCACCAGCATGGCGATTCTCATCTTGCGGGGCACCATGCTCTTTGCCAGCAGGATTAAAGTGGGGTCCTGCAAAGACATTATTACAAGGTAAAAATCCCCAATACAATTACATCCAAAGACAAAAGAACTCAATAAACCCAACCTCCTGTCATTCTTCTTTTTGTCCCTTCCAACTTCAAACAAAAAGGAAAAACAAATACAACTTTCAGACTTTTACCTGTTGACATGCAACCATTTGTTGTGTCCCCAAGGGCATGAACATGGAATCCATGGAGCCCAGGCTTAAGACCAGAAATGTTCCCACTCACAGTAGTTGGACTTGAAAAGGGCAGAAAAGATTACAAGACAGAAATACAATGACCAAGAAGTCTTATCAGGGTTGCCATTTACCATTTCCCTCTTGAGAGAAAAAAACAGTTCCAGTAACACCTTCACTGCTGCTAAGGACGGCAACGGCCTTCACCATTTTTCTATGTGATCTGTACTCAACAATGTTAGATATGACAGGGTATAATTCCTGATAGCTTATATAAAATCAAAAGTTAGTCTCCGTTTCACCAGTGACGACATATCAAAATCTCTTTAAAAGCCTTGAAACTAAGTAACTAATTATAGACTGAAATTCATTAAAGTTAAACCATGTAAAAATTTAACTCACAGGGACCAATGGAGAAATTCAAGGAATTACCAAAATAAAATTACAAAAACTAAATCTTCAACATATACTATAATTTTCCCAACTAGAAATTAATTGTTTGCATGCACTGTTTTTTAATAGCATAACAGAAAAAAAAAACTTTTATCAACTAAGATTAGAAAGTAAAACAATGAAGAGAAAATCCATGGCTTTCACAAAAAAAAAATTCAAAATTGAGGTACTTTCTTCAGCAGAGAATCTTCTTCAAAATGTTTTTTTTTTTCAAAACAGATTACTTTTCTTAACTTGAAGCCATCAAAATCAAGCTTATCTTACACAGAAAAATAACAAAAAAAAATCCAACAATCAAGCAAAATCTAGGAAAAAAGAAGTAATTTAGAGCAGATATTCCATAAAAGCTTAAGAACAGCAAAGTCAAACCTTACGATTAGAGAAATGATACAGATGAGAGGTTTAAAACCCTAAAAAATTGAAAGGAAATTTTGAAAAATCTGAAGAAGAAGCTAACCTCAGAGCACCCCCTCAGTACACAAAATGAGTGAGAATTCATGAGTGTCGGTTTGGGAATGTAATGAATTTATAGAAAACGGGTGGGAAACTGGGAAGCGGTGAGGGAGGATTCTAGTATTTAGTTCCCTTTGAGGGTACGATGGTAATTAGACAATATGAAAATTTTTTTAAAAAATTCTTTTACTGCGAGCCCATAGGCCATAGCCTTGAAATATTTGGCCATTTGCTTTTTATTTTTTATTTTAGTAAGTCCAAAAATAGTTAATTTTTGAGATGATCATTATATTACAATTACACAATGGTTGGCGTAATTTTCATTTTTTTTTTTTGAGTAGGCGTAATTTTCATTTTTTAATGGTTCTTTTTTATTTTATTTTTCAAATGGCACTTTTTTTTCAAGGATAACAATTTTGACTTTGCTTATAACATGTTTTCAAAATGATTTTGAGTTTTGGGAAAAAAAATTAAAAAAAAATCTTAACAAGTTTTCAAATATTTAATGTAAAAAAATCTTAAATTTGCTAAATATTTTTAAAATATATATACTCTACCTCAATCTATTAGAATAAAGACTCTATTGATAATAATATAAAATTTTTATATAAGTTTTTTTTTGCAAAAATAAAAAGTGTATTTAAAATTTTGATGAAAAAATTATAGTTTAAAAATTTTAAAGTATTTAAGTGAAAAAACGTTGCTGTGAAATGAAATGTTAAGAAAAAATATGAATGAAATAATAAAATTTAGAGATGAAAATAATAATAAAAAATTTAACTACGAAATATATGATTAAATCATAGGAATATATTTTTAGAATTTTTAGTTTGAGTTTACAATAAACTTTAAACCAAAATGCCGCATTTTTTTTTCGAATTTATATATGATGCATTGACAATGTATAGTTTTTATACACTGTCAATACATCAAAGATTGACACCTCATCAATAGGTCCTTATGGGCAAATTAAAAAAATTTATTTATATTTGCATATAAGGACTTATTAATGAGATGTCAACCTCTGATGCATTGACAATGTATAAAAACTATATAATATCAGTACATCATATATAAATCTTTTCTTTTCTTAATAATAACGTTAAGTCAAAGGCAATTTTGAAACGCGAAAATTATCAATGTTAAATTAGGTTAGAATAAAACAGAATAAAAAAAATAAAAATAAAAAAAGCTTGCCTGCAGCCTATCCGTCCTAAGCCTATCTCATTAGTGTTTTGTTTTTTGACAGGTGAGGTAATGAAGAAATCATTTTCAAGCCATTCACTTCTATCACAAAAATTCTCCCATGAAATTTATAGTCAAAAAGAATTAAATAAAGACAAAATGGAAAATCTGGCTTTTGAGTCTTACATGTTCTTTGGCAAGATAGAAAAAATTACAAAAGTTTTTGTAATACTGCACTCTAGATAATGCCTCACCAAGCAAGGTTCTGCCATGTAATTCCAGAAAATGAGACTTGTATCAGAAACCTGTCTCAATATGCAATCTGGTGGTGGAGCCTAGCTCCAGCCCTTGCCGAGATGTCTTCCATAACTGGGACTCAAGGCCTAGCTTCCTCAGCTCCATCAGGCCACGCTCAACTGCACACAGGAGAAAGAACCAATGGATTTTTAACCAATAGGGTTAAATTAGCATTCGAGTGTAAGATTTCAATCTTTCTGAGAAAGCTTGTATGGTATAATTGACTGCTCTCAATTAGATTTTGATCTGAAGTTAAACCTTAAGGTGTATGTTCTTGTGTTTTTGTATAGGTTTCATGAAAACAGCAAGCTAAACATAGTGACATATGTTACATGCTTCAAAAGATTGTAAAAATGATGCATTCAATTTCAAATTGGATGAGAAATGAAAAAGGTTGGGCACGTGTGAGCGCTGTACATTTTAATAAATAGATTTTGCAAAAGAGAGTGTAATGATCATGTGACAAGTGATATCAGAGTTAACCCTTAACCATTCAATTTTGTGTTGTTGCAAAGAGTGGGTCAATTTCATGCTAAACACCTAGTGGGTAAGCAAGGTGGATTTGCTATTGAAAGGAATATCATAAGATTAAAGAAAAATATCACACCACGCACTCAAAAAAAGAATTGCATGGTGCATCCCATCATACATCAAACTCGTAGAGAAAAATAAGCGGACATAAAATTGTGAACACTACACAGCTCCAATAAATCGATTTTGTGGGTAGAAAATAATGACCACAGGACATGTATCACCGGCAAAGAGCAGTATAGCATGGAGCCCATACTTTCTCCAAACTAAATAATACGAGCTAAAGTGACAATGGTCGGTAAACAAGCCAAAGAAGCAAAGTCTAAGATAACAGACCCTCCAGGGAAGGTGGATAAACATGTAGTATTAACAAAAGATGATTGTAGTGTAACTTTAGCACATATTTATTGTGTTTTTCACCAAATAAGCTTCAGTGAAAGCCACCATGATGAAAGGAAAAAGGTTCTCATTTGTCAAGGTTGTCATAACATGCTAGGCATATGAAGAAAGGGAAATGAACAGAAAGCAAGTACCATCAACTGCATCCTGCGATGTAGAGGAACGTGAACTGCGGTTGATCCAGTACTGCAAACGTTCCTCTGCAATGTCAGATTCCACGCCATGGCTCATTGCCCTCCTCCAGAAAAATGTAAGCCAAGCCTGCACAAGCATAAGCAATAAGAAATCATAGCTCAATGAAGATTCTTGATGCTTCATAGAAAAAAACTAGAATTCAAATTAGTTTTCACCATGCTAATCATTTCATCAAAATTCTCAGCTCTTAATGCATTTCTCACAATTTAAAAATCTATTTGTTTTTGTTCTTTCTTCCAGAACTTTACATGTAGATATCTAAACGTATATTCTTTGTTTGAACAGTGAAATCTGAAACAATTCAACAAATATATAGCAACAGATTAAAGCTGGCCCAATCTGTACTAATCTTTTACCAATGCCATGTTTCAAGCCAATCCTTCTCAAGCCTGAAAGTGGACATGAGAAAAGAAAACTGCCAGTTTAAGAACAAACTTCATTACTGCATAAATCAATGGCCAAATTTTCTACCACTATTCACTAGTAATCTAACACAAAGGTCTAGTTAAAACATAAAACTCAATCAACTGGAATACTTGGAGAATTTCAAGTCAGCCTTAGCATTTCTTTGAAACTTCACAACCTTCATAGTAATCCTCCTATTATTTGTACAAAGATTCATCGGCACCAAAGTTATTTTGCAGTTGTAAAAAACCAAAAAGATACCTGTTTTGTTACAATGTTATTTTGCTTTCCCTAAATCACAAGTATATGAGGTCCTTTACCTAAGACCATACTCCTACAAAGAAGACGAGCTGAAGATTTGTTGCAACTTAATTGTTTGCAATGAAGATAAAACTTGGAGAACAAAATAATTTTTCTTAGTAGTAAAATGAAGTTAATATAAAAAATATAAAAGTAATATCATACCTGCTTAAAACAGACATCTTCAGACTCCTCTTGGCTGAGTTCTGAAAGAAAATTTCCTCTATTTCAGTGCTTCTTTTGGTTGGTTTAGGAATAATTATCAGATGTAAAACCCAATTACCATCAATGGGAGTAAACAAAAAAACAGGAAAAGATGTGTACCAAACTCTTCTAACCCCTTAAGCAAGCCCGTTAGTGACTTTTAAGATGAAAAAAGGTTTATATCAACAAGAATTCGAAATTAAGATTAACTTACCAAATGCCTCAAATTGACCATCGGTTGGTAGTTTCACCTCATCTACAACCATGATAACGGTAAAAGAGAAAAAAAATTGTCAAGCAACCAACAAGTTTCTGGATTTTAAAGCATGCCACTTGTGGACAACTTTGCAATGTCAATGAAATATGAATCGCGGCAGTTGTTATTACATGCCAAAAGAATGGCAGATTCTCCCATTACTAAATGATGTCATGTTGTTCAAAAAGGAAAGAAAAAAAAATACCAGTTTTGAGCATATTCTGGCGCCGATGTTTAGCCATTGCAAAAGCAACTGCATCCTCTACCTTCAGAAAAGATAAATTTCTTAAAAGAACCAATAAATATGGGGAGAGATACTTTTTAAATGTGCAAATGAACTGACCATTTCATGTGTTATTACCTCATAATGCTATAATTGCATGTCTATGATATCATAACCCTATGATAATGGTAATAAGTGAAAAAAGATGACATTCACAACTGCAAACACAAGGATGTGAAAAAAAACCTTTAATAAAGCCAGCTCCCTTAGACCTTTCTCAACTAAAAGCATGCTTTCAACATTTCTCTCTCCAGATATTTCACTGAAGCCTTGCATGACCTTTTCTCTTTCTTCTAAATCATTGTTGGCTGTTCAGTATGGAGATAAGAAAAAAATGGATTAAGCAAAACTGAGACATGTGGTTTTCTCTCCACTGAGAAAAAGAGTAAACAATGAATCTGAGACTCTAAGGAGCTGAAAAATATATGCAAAAGATCATTTAAATATTCATTTTCAATCCTACCAAAGGTCAGATGGAATATTTGTGGAAGGGGATGAAGTAAAGCATACATTCAAATAAAATCTTACAAAAAGAGTCCTCCTCTTTGGCTCTTTGTCCAGCAGCTAATACTATTTCAACAGGAAGGGGGGCAAATGATGACCAATAGTCATGTTTTGCCCCAGCAATTTCTGCCTGAATACCTGCAAAAGGTGATATCCCCAAGAATCTAAAACTGCTCGGTGCAAAATGTATACAAGAAGAATTATGAACTTTGCGTATTAAAGAAACTGACTGCAATTGCAACTTTAGTTTACTCTCAGAATCACTTGGCCATTATATTCAAACGTAGTGTTTTAACTTTTATGGTGATTATGTAGGCAGCTATTTATCCAATACAGCAGCTTCAACTCAAAAACAACAAAATCAGAAAATTCATGTGTTAAAAGATCAACACTTTACCATGTTCCACACATAAACTCCAATAACGAGCAAGCCAGCACCTCTTTAAAACAACCTCTTCCTAAGATGAAAACCACAGATTACATAACCATGGCATACAGGAGTAAATTAAAAAATATGACGTCTACAAGAATAGAAATGAGGCCAACCATCTCTTCCTCAGTTAGCATCATCCTTTGAGTTACTGTTTGCAGTGATTTGATTTCACACTCCGCTTCATGGAGCTTCTCTAAGGCAGACGTTGCTTCGTCTCTGGCAATCTAGCTCACAATTTAAGAATAAAGAAAATTATGTTAAGCAAGGACATTTCCCCTTGTAAGAATGGTAAAATTCTAAAGAAAAAGCCAGAACATACAACATAAAATTTCAAGTTACCTCAGCCTCTGTCTGAAGAGCAACAATCTCTTCAGGTCTACCACCATGAGTTTGTGCTGCAACTCTTAAAGCAGCCTGCAAGAAGGACCATGTCACATGCTACTCATCTGCAGTTCATAAACCATGTCCTGACTAACATGTAAAATAAAGAATTGAATTAGCACACTGATTTTGTAAGAAGAAGTCAGTTATAAGCAACAAAATCAATGAAACTATCTAAGGCGTTAAGAATCAATAAAACATGACCTCTGGCAACCCTAACCACAGATCTAAAGTACACACGAACTTTTTTGCTTACCCTCTATTGACTATTTAGATGGCATTTATTTACGTAGCAGATTCTCATTCTAAGATTTATTCTCAAAATTTATGCACATGCCTACTTAATGTGTATATTAATAAGCTTCTCAAACTAGTCATGAACAAAATAAGTACCATTTCACAAAAAGTGATGCATAGAAAGATGTAGAAGTAAGCATAAATAAACTTAGCAAACACACAATAGGCACATAGTTCTTGAGTATTATGTAATTTTCAATGCATAATGAGACTGATAGACACATGCAGAGTAGTTTAAAGCTAGAAAAGTACAAACCTCCCTTTCCTGCAGTGCTGCCTCCTTTCTGAAGAGAAAGACAAAGAGCACGTAAGAAAAAAAGAAAAAAAAATAAATTGCAACATAAATTACATGTAAACCATGAAGCTTGCCTGCTTAAAAGACGTGCTTCTAGAGTTACACCTTCTCCGAGATTAGCAATCTATATTGGAATATGTTATGATTCAATTAAACGTACATACATACATGAGCTGTATAAAGTTCGTTCATTTATGTGTTACTTGTCTAGTCTTTAAACTTAGAAAATTTCACCTGTTTCTCAAGCTGCTGAACTCTTGCTTCTGCTTCCTCACACCTCTCCTCCGCAAGTTGAAGCTGGGGAGGCAGATATCATGATGGAGAACAAAAAATAACACTATGAAAATATTATTAACATTTTCCATAGGCGACATTGCTTTTTTGGCTAACCAATTGACATTCAAGTTTTTGGCTCTGTGCTTGTTAGATTTTGAATATTGGCGGAAAGAATTTAATTTCAGTACCCCTTGAATACAAGAGGAAGTCATATATATAGAGCTGAGGAAGAATAACAGAAGGAAGGAAGAAAAACGTGAAGTAAAATGTACAGCTCAGCAAAAGTAACAAACTAGCTAAGTAACGGGTGACTAAGCATGATGAATAACCAGCTGATGAGAATGTTATTAGCGCCCCCCTCAAGCTGGAGTGTACAGATCATGGAAGTCAAACCGAGAGATGAGAGGTCTAAAGACAGCAGGTGGATGTGCTTTAGTGAACAAATCAGCCAGTTGAGCAGAAGAGTTAACATGAAACAATCTGAGCACGCCAGCTTGAATTTTTTCACAAACGAAATGACAATCGAGCTTGTCAAGAATATTATTGGAAAGTCAACTGCTGTTTTAATTAATTTGTTATTTTAGGAAATTAGTATATATGTGTATCCCTAGCATTAAGGTTAGAGAATCACTCGATTATAGATTCTATTAATTAGAATAATATCTAGGATTATGAGTGATATACTTTCCTATTTAGTTAGAAGTTCTTTGTATATAAATAGGGTACCTATGTACAGTTTTATCTTAAGTCTTTTCAATACAATACTTTGATTTCCTACATGGTATCAAGAGCTTTAGGTTTTTTTTTCTTGGAAATCAGTCACTTTTTCAGCCTTCATTGCTGATTTTCTGCAGTTTCTTCTTCAGCCTTCATTGCTGATTTTTTTGCCTTAGGCCTTCATAGCCATTTTCTCATCCAGCCTTCATCACGAAAATTTGTTTTTGTTCGTCTCTATAGGCTCGGTTCTGGTTCTATTGTTCCAGCCTTCATCACTGTTGTCTTTGCTCTGTTTTCTAAAGACAAAACAGAGTATTTCATGTGTTCTTTTTTATCAGCCTTCATAGCTGAATTTTTCCTCTGTTCTTCATCATTGGTGGTTTCTCTTTATTGCTTGGCCTTCATTGCCAATTTATCCCTGATTCTCACCTATCCTTCAGCAAGTTTTGATTTGTGAAAGATGTCAAAAGTTGCAGAAACAACCACTGCAGCACCAAAGGAGTTGGGCAGTCTTAACAAAGAAGAGATTGAAAAGCTGAGAAATCTCCTAAGTATCCTCGAAAAACCTTCAGGTACCTATTCATTGATACATTCAGGTAAACTTCCAACCTCTCACGCTTTAAATGCCTCAGATAGAACCTTTAAACATTTGTGGATTATTGATTCAGGAACCACAGATCATATGACTCATTCCTTCCAAAACTTTAGTTCATATTCACCTTGTTCTAGTAGTAGGAAAATTGCTACTGCCGATGGCTCCTTGGCTACGGTAGCTGGGGTAGGAGAAATAAAAATTAGTCCTAACCTTACTTTGAAAAATGTCCTACATGTTCCCAAATTGTCCACCAATCTTTTATCAATATCCAAGCTTTCTCATGACATGAATTGCAAAGTAACTTTTTTTCCATCTTATTGTCTATTTCAAGACCAGGGCTCGGGAATGATGATTGGACGTGCTAAGGAGAAGGACGGATTATACTATCTTGAGAAATTAGAGAAATTGAAAGTTGGTAAGTGGAACCAGCCCCTAACCTACCTTTCTGGACAAAACCTCACCAATAAAGACACAATTTGGCTTCACCATTTTAGGCTCGGACATCCTTCTTTTTTAACCCTTGAAATTATGTTCCCTTCTTTGTTCAAAGGACTAGTTGATAAGCAGTTTCATTGTGATGCATGTGAACTTGCAAAACACAGACGTGCTACCTTTCCCACCAATAACAAAAGAAGCCTTTTTCCTTTTGAGTTGATTCATAGTGATATATGGGGTCCAACTACAATTCCAAATATTTCTGGGGCACGTTGGTTTGTTTCATTTATTGATGATTGTACAAGAGTTACCTGGATATTTATGCTTAAATCAAAATCTGATGTGAGTGATATCCTCCCAAACTTCTTTTCCATGATAAAAAACCAATTTGGGGTCCAAATCAAAAGGTTTAGGTCAGATAATGCAAAAGATTATTTCAACCAAACACTTTCCCCATATTTTCAACAAAAAGGTATTATTCATGAGTCATCCTGTGTCTCTACTCCACAACAAAATGGAGTTGCAGAAAGGAAAAATGGCCATCTTCTAAACACTACCCGAGCATTATTATTTCAGAAAAATGTGCCAAAATACCTTTGGGGTGAAGCAGTTCTTACAGCCACACATGTCATAAACAGGTTACCATCCCGAGTGTTAAACTTCAAGAGTCCCATGGAGGTATTGTCTCACTTTTATCCAAGTCTCAGTACAACAAACCATCTTGTTCCTAGAGTATTTGGGTGTGTCTCATTTGTTCATGTCCATAGCCAAAATAGAGGAAAGTTAGACCCTAGAGCTATCAAGTGTGTCTTTGTGGGATACTCTTCAACACAGAAAGGATACAAGTGCTATCACCCACCTACTAAAAAACTCCTAATCTCAGCAGATGTTACCTTCATTGAAACAGAACCATATTTCACTCAACCCTATCTTCAGAGGGAGACAACATTTGTGGAAGATAAGGATCAAGACTTCTTTCTCCTTGACTTGCCGTCATCATCTTCTAAATTCCAACCCAAGACCAAGACCTCCGCTGAAGTTACAATTAAGCAACCTGAGCCTCCTCCTTCACAAACCCAAAATGAGCCCTCCTTACTACCTAGTTCACAAGCAGATGGGGGAAAGGCCACTACTAACAATCGGTTCTCACAGGTTTACTCAAGAAGGAAAAGTCTAGCTCCTGAACCAAGGCCGGACCAATCATCAGACTCAAATCCTGGAAATGAGGTAATATCTTCTAGCTCTACTCTTCAAAGTGATTCCTTATCTAACATTGATTTACCTATAGCCCTTAGGAAAGGAACTAGAGAGTGCACAAAACATCCATTATACCCAATATCCCATTTTGTGTCCTTTGAAAAATGCTCTCCATCTCACCGAAGTTTCCTTACAAACATAAACACAATATCCATTCCCAAAACATTATCAGAGGCTTTAAATTGTGAAAATTGGAAGAATGCTATGAATGTTGAAATGCAAGCCCTGGAGAAGAACAATACTTGGGAGATTGTGGAGCTACCAAGAGGAAAGAAAGCAGTGGGATGTAAGTGGGTCTTTACAATTAAGTATAAAGCAGATGGAACACTTGAGAGGTACAAAGCTAGGTTGGTGGCTAAAGGATACACACAGACATATGGGATAGATTACCAAGAAACCTTTGCTCCGGTTGCCAAGATGAATACGGTGAGAATTCTTTTGTCTCTAGCAGTTAACTTTGATTGGCCTTTACAACAGTTTGATGTAAAAAATGCATTTTTGCACGGAGATCTTGAAGAGGAAATCTACATGGAAATACCCCCTGGATTCAATAGAAACATGGCTGCAAATAAGGTTTGCAAGCTCAAGAAGGCACTATATGGCCTAAAACAGTCACCAAGAGCTTGGTTTGGGAGATTTGCCAAGGTAATGCATTCCATGGGGTACAAGCAAAGCCAAGGGGATCACACCCTATTCATAAAACACTCAGGTTCAAAGGGAGTTACTGCTCTCATTGTCTATGTTGATGATATCATAGTGACGGGAAATAATGAAAAGGAAAGGCAGAACTTGGGAAGATGTTTGGCAAAGGAGTTCGAGATTAAGGAACTAGGAAACTTGAAATATTTTCTGGGCATTGAAGTGGCAAGGTCGAAACAAGGGATCTTTATATCCCAACAAAAGTATGTCCTTGATCTCTTGAAAGACACGGGAAAGTTGTCGTGCAAACCATCCAGCACACCAATTGATCCTAATCATAAACTTGGGGAAGTAGAGGGAGACAATGCTACAGACAAAGAATCATATCAGAGACTAGTTGGTAGACTAATCTACCTATCCCACACATGGCCTGATATTGCCTATGCAGTTAGTGTGGTGAGCCAATTTATGCACAACCCTAAGGAACTCCATTTGCATGCAGTTCATAGAATATTGCACTATCTCAAGGGAACTCCAGGAAAGGGAATTTTGTTCAAAAAAGGTGATAAGCTCACTTTGGAGGCCTACACCGACGCTGACTACGCAAGCTCAGTGGTTGATAGAAGATCCACCACGGGTTACTGCACCTTTTTGGGAGGAAACTTAGTTACTTGGAGGAGCAAAAAGCAGAATGTTGTGGCAAGATCAAGTGCAGAATCAGAATTTCGGGCAATGGCACAAGGTGTATATGAGCTACTATGGTTGAAGATCATTTTGGAAGATCTAAGACTCAAGTGGGATGGCCCTATGAAGCTCTACTGTGACAACAAATCTGCAATTAGCATCGCACACAATCCTGTGCAGCATGACAGGACAAAACATATTGAAGTTGACAGACATTTCATTAAGGAGAAACTTGACAGTGGTCTCATTTGCACACCCTATGTACCAAGCGAATCACAGCTAGCAGATGCTCTAGCCAAGGGACTTAACAATCCACTCTTCCACAAGATTGTAACCAAGCTGGGAATGGACAATGTTTATTCACCAGCTTGAGAGGGAGTGTCAAGAATATTATTGGAAAGTCAACTGTTGTTTTAATTAATTTGTTATTTTAGGAAATTAGTATATATGTGTATCCCTAGCAGTAAGGTTAGAGAATCACTCGATTATAGATTCTATTAATTAGAATAATATCTAGGATTATGAGTGATATACTTTCCTATTTAGTTAGAAGTTCTTTGTATATAAATAGGGTACCTATTACAGTTTTATCTTAAGTCTTTTCAATACAATACTTTGATTTCCTACAGAGCTCTATGTGCTTGGTGCGTTCATGAAAAACATGGTTTTCGGCAATGGCAATAGCAGACTTGTTGTCACAGAAAACTTGAACAGGAACTGGGTGTTGAATCTGCAAATCTTGTAACAAATACAGTAACCATTGAAGTTCACAAGCAAGTGAAGCTAAAGCTCGATATTCTGCTTCAGATGAGGATCGAGACACAGTGGACTGTTTCTTAGAACGCCAGGAAACCAAAGCACCTCCATGGAAAACACAATAACCTGTAACAGAACGCCTGGTGTCGGGACAAGTAGCCCAATCTGAATCACTAAATCCTTTGAGAAGTAAATCTGTTTGGAAAGGAAAGAACAATCCTTGGCCGGGGGAAGCTTTAATGTAACGAAGGACCTGATGTAATAACTGCAGATGGAGATCAGTGGGTCGCTCCATAAATTGAGAAAGGTAATGGACTGGAAATGAGATGTCAGGCCTGGTTGTTGTCAAAAACATTAATTTGCCAAGAAGTTGGCGATATGGAAGGGGATCAACCAGATCAGTCCCTGATGTTAGAGCAAGTTTAGTAGAGGCAACCATTGGTGAGGGAGCTGGTTTACAAGCAAGGAAACCAGTCTCCTGTAGTAATTCCAGAGCATACTTCCGTTGTGACAGATTGATGCCTGAAGGTGATCTGGCCACTTCTAATCCCAAGAAGTACTTCAATGTACCAAGGTCCTTAATCTTGAATGCATGATCAAGGAATTCCTTTGTCTCAGAGATAAGAGAAGAATCATTTCCAGCTAAAACAATATCATCAACATATACTGCAAGTGCAAGGAAGGAATTAACAGATCCCTTGAGAAAAAGACTAGGATCAGAAGCTGCCTGATGAAAACCATTACCAATGAGAGTGCTGGCAAGTTTAGAATACCATTGTTGACTTCCTTGCTTTAAACCATAAAGAGATTTTAGTAATTGACACACTTGGCCTGGTTTTGCCTTAGTATATCCAAGGGGGATTTGCATGTAGACTTCTTCATATAAGTCACCATGCAAGAAGGCATTGTTAACATCAAGTTGGTGAAGATACCACTCTTTGGCAGCTGCAACAGAAAGAAGGGTCCGAATTGTTGTCAACTTAGCTACAGGAGAGAAAGTTTCAATATAATCTACCCCATGCTGTTGTGTATATCCCTTAGCAACCAACCTGGCTTTATATCTCTCAACACTTCCATCAGCCTTGTGTTTAATTTTGTACACCCACTTGCAACCAATGGCAGATTTAGAAGGGGCCAAGTCCACTATCTCCCAAGTATGATTTGCTTCTAAGGCATTCAATTCATCTTCCATAGCATGCCTCCAACAAGTATGTTGTGCAGCTTGATCATAAATCTTAGGCTCTAGTGAACTAGTAATGCTTATAGCAAAAGCTTTATGTGAGGGTGTGCAAGTGGCATAAGATAAGACATGAAATAAAGGATGAGGTGTGGAACAACCTGTATCAGTAGAATGTACAGAGGAAGAAACAACAGAATCAGCCAAAGCACAGTGGTAATCTTGTAAGTAAGGAGGGGGATGTTTGGTCCTATGAGATCTTCGAACAGAAGGGTTATGAGGAGTTGGAGAGTGAGATGACTGGATTGGAGATGATGTAGGGTTATTAATAGGTGCTGAAGGAAGTTGTATGTCAGAGATGTTAGTAGTATCAAGGAGGTTATGATTCTGTGGTTCTGGATGGACTGATGTGGGGGAAACAGTAGGTGCTACTAAGTTTGGTTGGAAAATATCTGTGTTTGGAAAAAGAGAGGAAGATTGAATGGAAGAAAAAGGAAAATCATGTTCATAAAATGTAACATCTCTTGATACAACAACAGTACCAATATTGAGATTATAAAGTTTATATCCTTTCTTCCCTGTGGGGTAGCCTATAAAAACACATTTGTAAGCTCAAGGGTCAAATTTGGTTCTGCCATGTGGTAAGGTAGAGGCATAGCAAAGGGAACCGAAGACCTTTAAAGAAGAGAAGTCTGGCAATATATGAAAAAGCTTATGATATGGACTATGGTTATGTAAGACTGGTGTAGGTAACCTATTTATCAAGAACACTGCATGAGCAACACAATCACCCCAAAAAGGATGAGGTAGAGAGGCTTGAAATTTTAGTGCTCTAGCTACATTCAAGATGTGCTGATGTTTCCTTTCAACAATGCTGTTTTGTTGTGGGGTTTGTGTGCATGAGGTTTGATGAATTAAACCTTTGGAAGAGTAAAATTCTGGCATGTTGAATTCTTGGCCATTGTCAGTTCGAATAATCTTAATTTTGGTAGAAAATTGTGTTTCAATGAAATGACAAAAGTTTTGAACTAAGGCCCTAGTCTGAGATTTTGATTTCATGAGGTGTAACCAAGTATATCGACTGTCATCATCAACAATGGTTAGAAAATAATGGTCACCATATAAAGAAGCTATTGGATAAGGTCCCCATATGTCAATATGAAGGAGGTCAAAACAATTTTCTGTTTGTGATGTGCTAAGGGGAAAGGGGAGTCGTTTTTGCTTAGCAAAATGACATACATCACAGGGAGAAAAGTCAAATACTGATATTGAAGGATCAAGAGAATTCATAAGTTTTATTCTGCTATGGGATAAATGGCCTAATCTATAATGCCAAAGATTGCCCAATACAGACTTAGAAACTGAACATGTGGTAAATGTTTTTGAACATTGGAAAGACAAAATGTGAGTAAGAATATAAAGACCACCACCCTGCTTAGCTGATCCAATCTGCTTCCAACTCTGTGCATCCTGAATGATACAAATATCAGGGTGAAAGACAAATACACATTGAGCACATTTGGTTAGTTTGCTTACGGAAAGTAGATTGAAGGTAAAACTAGGCACACACAAAGCATCGATCAAAGGAAGATGAGGTGAAAGTTTAACAGTGCCTACATGTGATACAGGTGCATGATGACCATTAGGTAGCTTAACAAAGGCTATGTTAGATGGTCTAAAAGAGTCAAATAAATCGAATGAACATATTATATGATCAGATGCACCGGTATCTAGAATAAATTGGCTAGATGAAGAAATGCAACTATAAGCAGAAGCTAGGATACCTAAGCTTAGACTAAGACCTGTCACTGCATTCACATGACTTACTGAAGGAGCCATGTCAGATGACTGAACTAGAGAAAGAAGCTTTTGATATTGTTCATCGGTGAAAGACCTTGGAGTAGCAGACTGAGTATTCTGTGTAATGCCATCAGGAGGTTGAACAATGTCAATACAATGAGCTTGAGCAGATCGAGCCTTTTGCCTATAACCAAGTGGGAAACCGTGTTTTTTAAAACATTTCTCAACTGTGTGACCTGTGTAACCACAGTGAGAACAAATCGGTCTCCTATTGTTAGCAACAAACTTCTTAAATCCTCCTGAATGTGAGCCAACTGAACTGTTCTCCGACGAGCCTTTGATTGCCAGCACATTGGTTTCCATTTGTTGAGAAGTAAACATAGCATTAATCTGCCTTTCTTGTTGAAGAACAAGTGAAAAGACTCTGTTGATAGAAGGCAGAGGATCCATAAGCAAAATTTGTGTTTGAACGATAGCAAAAGACTCACTAAGGCCTTTGAGAAATCTAATGACATAGTCATTGGACTGGTAAGCTTTGGCTACATTCTCAGCTCCACATCGACAAGAAGCAGGGATAGGTCTGTGTGTGAGAAGCTCATCCCATAATATCTTCAATTTGGTAAAATAATCGGTTACCGATAAACTATTCTGCTGGAAGGTGTAGATTTCTTCCTGGAGCTCAGAAATGCAAATAGCATCACATTGTGCAAATCGATCTTGAAGATCTGTCCAGACATCTTTGGCATTTTCGATCCATAAGATACTCTGAGCGATGGAAGGAGAAACAGAGTGTAATATCCAGGAAAGAACCAGCGTATTACAGCGTTCCCAGGCAGCGAACATTGATCTTCTTTAGCTGGAGTAGAAATCGATCCAGTCACGAATTGTAACTTGTTCTTCGCGAGCAATGCCATTTTCATCGCTCGCGCCCATGAATGGTAATTGTTGCCCATGAGAATTGTTGAAACGAGAACTAATGCAGGGCCCTCGTTAGCATGAATAAAATATGGACTGGCTTCTTCAACCTTGCCATGGATGAGCTAGCTCACAAGTGTTTGGATGAGGAAGAAAAGACGAGGGAAAGAACGATGGCTAGGGAAAATTTTCCCACTCTGATACCATGTTGGATTTTGAATTTTGGCGGAAAGAATTTTATTTCAATACCCCTTGAACACAAGAGGAAGCTCATATATATAGAGCTGAGGAAGAATAACAAAAGGAAAGAAGAAAAACGTGAAGTAAAATGTACAGCTCAGCAAAAGTAACAAACTAGCTAAGTAACGGGTGACTAAGCATGATGAATAACCAGCTGATGAGAATGTTATTAGTGCTTGAAGATTATTGAGAGCCAAACTGATGTGCATGAGTACAATATCATTTTTTTTCAAATAAAACTTATCACACAACTTTATTAGATTCTACAATAAAACAAGTTACATGATAAAGAAGAAAAAAATTTACTGGAATTACCTTTTCAAGTAAACTTTCATTTTCATCCTGTAGCATATCAAGCTGCCATGAAATTCACACCGCATTACTGGTAGTATATAAAAAGATAAACATTTTCCTAAACTTCCTCACTTTTTGTCACGTAGACTTTATATTTGGACTTTACAGACTTGAACAGATTAAATAGATTTTTGAAACAGAAGCAGAAAAAAGAAGATGATGACCTATACACCATCTTTCATATATTTCCTTGGAAAATAATGTGATTAATGGATTCTAGAAGGGAACACATAATTAGCTTAAAAGGTGATTGTACCTCATCTTGTAGAGCAGAAGCAGACTGCTGACTTCCCCTTTCTTTTAAGCTGCTCATATTCCCATAATCCGCAGACAATCTGCTTAAACTTCAAATTTTTAGGGCACTATAGATAAAAGAAAGTAAGAACCTAAAGCAGTCCGGTGGGCATTTTAAATGATCCCATGGTCTTGAGACCTTAACATTATTAATCGAAAAACTACATGATGGCAATGGGCTTAAACAATTCCAGGAGAAGGCATTATGCATTCTTGAATACTGGAAGAGCAGCAGAAAAGCCTTTTGACTGAAGAGAATGAACGATATAGACCTCTATTACTCATATTCTTTATCTTGTAACTATTTTCTATAAGAACATGCTTAATGTTGTTTAAAATTCTGACAGTCGGTTCTAAATTAACATCCTGTGAATCAGAAATGTTGCTCCCTTTGATGGCTGATTTCTTCAGCCTTTGCATAATACATCTAAAAGGGAAAATTCACATAATATGCATAAAACTAAAACATTTGACTGAATGTTAAATTCTAACGTAGAAGCCTTGAATTCTACGCACCAACCCCCACGGCGATTCCAAAAAAAAAAATAGTCTTGTTCTATAAAATACCTTTTATCTCTCCGACTATCAGTTGAAGCCTCTGTTGTACTAGCAGATGACGTTAGCTTAACTGAAATAGGCACAGTAGAAGGTATAATAGGAACCGGCTTGACACCTAAATGTTGGCGACCTGCTGTTGTGGATAAAGGTTGTTCCATAGAACTGGTTAATTGAGATGACAGGCCAGCAGTTGAAGCCTGTGTGGTCAGACGCTGTTCTACAGAACTCTGCATAGATGGTCGTCCAGCTGAAGAGGAATAAGGTGAATCGGGCAGCTCCACAGAGCTGATAGAATGGGATGGTTGGCCACTTGAATGAGCTGATATTTGTTTCTCCATAGAGTTGGCAGATAGAGAGGATTGAGTGCCTTGTGTGGAACGTGATGGTGGTTGATCCTGATTGGCATGAACTGACTAATTGCAAATTTAAAGTTACAAGTAAGATCTACATTCATCTGTAATATTTATAAGCATTAAACAAACAAAAAAGTTAGACAACTGATCCTACTCAGTTAACAGACAAATTACCAGAGGAGAAGATGGCCGACTTGCTCTTCGACTAGCTAGCCCAATGCTTGCTGTGCCACTCACTGAACTATTATTATTCACAAGGTCATCCTCATCATTGTCCTCATCACCTCGTTGTTCTGAAGCCTGTTGCACAGGCCTTTGAGCCTTGGTTTTGACCTGTGTTTCAGAAAGGAGGTCCACATAAGAATGCATTACTCTGTACCATAATATAAAACTCTAGCATTCAAAACTGTAAATTTTTTCCTTAAACTCACATCATAACTTGTCTGCTCAGGCTCATGCTTCTTCTCTCAGATTAGCATGACAAACAAGAAGCAAGCTAAAACAAATGCATAATAGGTAATGACAAAATTACCATAGAAGGGCGTGACTGCATTGCCCTACCACGAGCAAGACCAATGCTTGCTCTGCCACTAACTAAATGTTCATCCTCTTCATTGTCCTTGTCAGATGTTTTTCTTGTAGCAACTTGTGGCAGGCGCTTCTGAGCAATGTCTTTAGTCTGCAAAATTATACAGTGTAAGCCCACTGAGAACGTTCTTGTTGGTACCATCAGGCATTTGCATGTGATGTATAAGTCACAAAGGTTACAAACGTAAAACTAGATATCTATGAATTACCCTATTCAACAACCACCTTTTCAACTCAATATTAAACTTTCATCTCTAAACATAGTTCAAGCTACAACCCAAATTATAAGCAACAATGTGTTCCGATCACCAAATTTGTACTAATAAGCACATAACATAAGTAATTTCACACTTAGGACACAATGTTCACCAAACAAGTAGTTAACTGAATGGTACACTGCTCTTTTCAATAAGTAATAACACATTGCGGTAAAACCCTAGAGCCATAAAAGACTAAATCATTTAATTACTGATTTTTAGTGCTTAAGCATGCATGAATTGGTCACTCAAATTATTAACTTATGGTTTAGCTTGTTTGCACTCTCATTTACAACTGCATACCTTGTTGACATAATGTTACATTCAACAGAGACAAGTCAAGCCATGTTTACAAAAACACAGTACATTCATAGCTCCCAAAAAAAAAAACCCTTAAAATTTTAAGTTTGAAACTTAACCAACTTTAGGTAAAATCTATTGTATACTCAAAGAAATAAAAATCCGTCACAAATGTACCCTAAACTAAAAATTTAACTTGTCTAATTGCATTCATTTTTTTGCCCTGAAACTCACTTGACAAAGACATGTCTATTTAAATCAGATAATCATATAATTACCGCAGAAAAGCGTGACTGCCCTGCTCTTCCACCAGCGAGCCCTATGCTTGGTGTACCACTCACTAAAAGGTCATCCTCGTCATCTTCCATGTCAACTGGTTGTTGTGGTTCTCGCCTTTGGGCTATGTTTTTGCTCTGGATTTTACAAGATAAGTCAAGGTAAGAACATGTTTATTTGCAATATCAAACCAGCTAGCATGCGGCCATGAACAAACTTTAGAGCAAGCAAAGAATGTTTTGAAATACATAATGACGCAAGATAATACTATTAATAGTGGTCAAAAAAATCTTTTAAGGGAAAGGGTTTTTTGTTGAACTTGTCTAATGGAGTGTGTAGAACTACTTCAACTAGTCTGTGAGTCTCAATTGCCAAACACACACAGCTGGTGTAGATAAAACCAAACTCATATTAGATAATTACCACAGCTACAGGAGAGCGTGAACGCATTGACCTTCCACCACCGAGACCTATGCTTGCTGTGCCACTGACCAAAAGGCCATCCTCATCATTGTCCTCATCAGATGGTTGTTGTGTCATCAATAGCGATGCTCGCCTTTGAGGCATGTTTTTGTGCTGGATTTTACAATGTGAGTCCAGGTAAGAGCATAATTAATAGCATGTCAAAACTCTAGCAGATACAAGTATCCAACCATGAAAATTTTAAGAATTTAGAGCAACATAAGAGTTCTTCTAAATGCATAATGAGTCGCGATCAAAGTAAGGAAAGTGTCTTTTAACTTAACTAAACTCTGTTTTCTCTTACTCTCACTTAATAACCATAGGTAATCTAAACCAAATTCATATTAGATAATTCAATATATAATTACCGTAGGAGAGCGTGCCTGCTTTGCCCTGCCACCAGCAAGCCCTATACTAGCCGTGCCACCCACTAGAACATCTTCATCATTGTCCTCATCAGCTACTTTTTGTGCCATTGCCTGCGGCACTCGCCTTTGACCGATGCTTTTGTTCTGGATTTTACAAGTTAAAATCCCAGCAACCAATAAGAAGAAAGAACTATATATTTCCAATGCCAAGCTATGGCATAGCATAATAGTTTTGAAAATGTCCACCGAAGAAAGTGTCTATGCCAGAAACAGATTATGGGGTAAGTTGAAAAATGGCATATTGGCATATAAATATTATTTTAATCCATTGTTTCTTAAACTATAAATCTTTATATGGGAACTCTTCACTTTCCCTAACTGATATGAAAATTCAAATTAATGTAAAAATTTGTTAAAAACATAGCGTCTGGGACAAATACTCGTATCTGAAACCCTATCCCGAATCCATGTAACATTAAATTACCATAGGAGAGCGAGGACGCATTGCTCTTCCACCAGCCAGTCCAATGCCTCCCATGCCACTGATGTTATTAGCATCATCATCATCATCATCCTCATCGTTTTGCTGGTGCGCCATAACGGCCGCCAGCCTCTGCGCCGCCGCTTTTGTTTGCGCCTTCCTCATGTTCCCCATGCTTCCGTAGTTTGATCCGGATCGTGTGTGGCGGTGCATCGGGGACGAAGATGTCACTGGGGATACTGGCGTCCCTGGCGTCACCGGGCCCGCCGTGCTCTGTTGTGTCTCGTATGTTAACTTCCTCCTATCCATAGTCACTGCGAGAAACAAACAGAAAACCAAAAGAAAACAGATAATCTATCAACATTAAGAGAAAACAAAACTAAATGTTGAACTTAACTTACCAGGGTGATCAAAGAGAAGACTCTGTTTTTCAGTAAAAGGTAAGAAAAAACAAGCATTTTTCTGTGACACAGAACAGAAAAGAATGAGAAAATGGTGATTGGTTTCTAGAAAAATGTGGGAAAATTGAATAGTCTTCGGGGAGAAATTTGAATAAACGAAAGGATCCCATGGCTTGGGCAAGAAACGAGGGAAGTTTTAACGGTCTTTCTATTTTTATTTTTTAACTTTCTTTTACATATGAAATATCAAATACGTCCCTAGGGGTTAATGCCTAATTTGTTTTTATTGAGGGATATTTTTGCAATTTGAGGATAAAACGATTGCAAAGGAAAATTAGAGCATGGTGTCATAATAACTTATAGATAAAAAATAAAATAACATATAAATAATAATTAATAATAAAAAATTGACTTATTTCCTATTCAATAAAAATTGCCCAACAAGTTGTTAGAATAAGTGAAAGTGAATTTATTTCTCTGGTATTTAGACATTGTTCGAATCTTGGAAAAACCACTATTAAAAGGGTTTTACCGTTTATCACTTTTGATCTAAATAAAATTAATCTTAGACAGTAAAACAGATGAAAATACCTGTGATTACAAAAAAAAACTCTTTTATAAAAAGATTATATATGATTCATTGTCAGTATATAGTCTTTATACATTGTCAATGCACTAAAAGTTGACACTTTATCAACAAGCCTTTATGAGCAAATTGAAAAAAAATTATTTATATTTATTTTTAAGAGCTTGATATTTTTTAGTTTGCTTATTGATAAGATATCATCCTTTAAAACATTGACAATATATAAAAATTATATATTATCAATACATCATATCCAAACTCTTCATAAAATATAGTCGTCTAGAGTGAATATTTTTTTTCATTCAATAATTAAAGTTCAACACATATTATGTACAACATAATTTTTTTTCGTATTTTATACTTTTTCCATCTTAGTTTGGTTTTTGTGAAATTAGAGATTCGATATCGTATTAAAATTTTAAATTTTTCTATACAGAAGATATTTCATAATTTTTAATTTCAGCAAATTTAAAAAACAATAAAAAAAGATTTAGTTTATAAAAAATCAAGGATTTCAATTTTTTCTATATATATTGAAAAATTCAAATATATATAAAGAACAAAATTAAAAAATAGAAAAACGACATTACAAAATAATTCATTTTATGTTAATTTTCATTAATTATAAACTTTTAAGCACGTCAATAATCATCTTGATAAATATTCCTCTTGATAATTTCTATAATTTTTTTTGCCACAAGAGCCTTTTTTCGATTAACTTAAACGTGAAAAACAATACTTATACCACAAAAATTAGATTTAGGTTTTCATTATAAATTTGGGTGCTTTTCCAATTCCTTAAAACCTGAAATTTCATTGTCTTTCTGCATTTCAAACATTATAAATTTTAATTCCACATATGCTTTTGCCTTTCTTATATCCATAAAATAGTCAATACTTTAAATTCAAAATAGGATTAAATTCATGAAACTCATCAATAATACACGTGCCTTTAAGACAAGAAGGTAAATAAATTCTTGACTTCCAACCAGCCATTAAATACGAGACATTAAAGATTCGAAGCTAGAGATATTCATTTCGTACCTACCAATTACCAAATCAGCCAGAGGCATTTATGAGTTGTAACTTAGGTAAAGAATTATTTAGAGATACTCGTAAGTTTTTTTTGTCGAAAAATCCCCGATATCCATCTTCGATGATTAATCTGGAGTCGAAAGAAACAAAGCATGATTAGGCAGTCCTCCTCTCAACACTGACACTCCATACATAAGTTAGGATTCGAACTCTGATTTTGCTTAATGGACGAGAGTCGCTAACCACTCATATCAATCAGTTGTCGGTAGATATACTCCTAAGTTGAGTCAAAATAAATTAGAATGGAAATTAAGCAAAGAATTAAGAAAGTGAAAGTGAACCAAAATTCTCTCTGACCAAACTTTTTAGGCTTAATTTTTAATTTAAATTTTTTTATATACAATAAATAACCATAGAAGTGAACTAGACAATTTCCAAGCATCACCAAGGAGGTCCAGTTTTGGTAATGAAGGCTGGGAAACAGAAACGCCTCAGCTTGAAGAGACACAAGCTGTTAATACAGCGGACAATCCTTCCCAACATGAAATTGACATTGAACCTGTGATTTCTCATTTGATCGAAGACCAAGAAGCTGAAATAATACAGCATTCAAGTTTTGATTTTCAACTGATTGTATAGAGTTGCTATCCTGTAAAACTAGATAAATTTTTAGATTTGGCTCCATTAAATAATTTTTCACCAAATACCAATACTTTCCACTACAGAAATCATAAGTGAGGGCGAAATTCAATTGATTTTATTATTGATCATTGTTTATTGATAAAACAATCAATAACAGAGACGAGCCAACCCAAAATTTCCATTAGACTCATCATGATTCAAAGAGTTCTAATGGAAATTCCAGGGAGATTAGTTTCAAAATAAAGGCAAGACAGAAGCAGAAAATGAAAAGATCACCAAACTTTTATTCCAGATGACAATTAAAGGTACTTAGATTAACATCTTTCAAAAGATAAAAGACCCAGAAATCAAATACTAAAAAACAGAAAAACAAGCACTTGCTTTATGGCTTATTATGACATGACAATCTTGACTGCAAACAAAGACAAATTTCTTCCAGAATATTCACTGCCCACCACAGAGACGAAGAACAAGGTGAAGGGTGGACTCTTTCTGAATGTTATAATCAGCTAAAGTCGTCCCATCCTCCAATTGCTTGCCAGCAAAGATAAGCCTTTGCTGATCTGGGGGAATTCCTTCCTTGTCCTGGATCTTTGCCTTCACATTGTCAATTGTATCCGAACTTTCCACCTCCAAGGTTATTGTTTTACCAGTCAAAGTCTTAACAAAAATCTGCATTCCTCCACCATGGTTGTATTTGGACATATAGCAAACCCAAGCTTGACATATAGCAAAAATAACCCCCTATGGTTGTATTTGGACCTTCAGTTCACCGATCCACAGCATGATTATTCACTACAACTTCGAGCACTCAGAGAAAGTAGCATTTAGTACGAATTCACAGTCCAACAAGTGAACAGGACATAAAATCAGAGGTAAGGAAGAACATGATCATTCAATCAACTGAACCTGTTCTTACTTGCTTATGAAACACCATCACTGTTTTTTTTTTTTGGATAAATGGGAATGATCAATGGTAAGAACTAGCTGGATAATGCTGGAATTTAGAAAAGAAGGGAATGAACTAACAAAATTAAAGGAAAAAACCTGACTTCAAAAGAAAACAAAACAGGAAAAATACATTGTTCAGTATAGGCAGATATATAAGAACTGAAATTACAACTTTTGAGAAAGACTATCTGATCCAGATAGTATGAAAATGTTTCGGCTTCAATAACAAAAAGTTCTGACTGAAAAATCCACTCTCACAACAGCATTTTGATGGAACATTTCTGGAACAAATTTATTACCTGCATACAGCAATAAACTCCATTTTCAATTGAGTAAAAGTGACAATTCACCGTTCAAAGCACAACTAGATGCATAAATGCAGCAAAACAGGAAGAAAAAACATTTCCAAATACCACATAGTTCAAAAAAACATTTCCTTAAGATAAAACATAGATGCTAAAATTATAGAGTTTCTTCACCTGGGCAGGAAGATGGCAGTCGGATTTCCAGGGGATGGAGGATTCTGATTTAGCAGGGATGCAAGAGGACCAGCTTGATCATAAGCATCAGGGTCAGTGGCGGACAATACTTCTATCCCTTCGAGACCAAGTTGTCTTTTGATCAAGTCCAAATTCTCCTGAAGGACTTCAATCTCTCCAAAGGGCAGCTTTAAATCCAGGGCTTGGGCACCAATTTTAATAGCCTCATCCTTCTTGAACCTCAAGAATGGCATACAACGTTTCTGGATCTGTTTAAAGTCTGCTGACTGACCAACAGTGCTCTCCTGTAATGCTTTCATTATCTCCCCATCCGATGCAAAAGTATGGGTCTTATTGTCAAACATCCTTCGGAGAATCTGCAAACACTCTGCTTGCCATCCATCAAATTGCTCATTCACAAAAATTAGGCCTTTTAACTTGTCCTCAGTTAGTGATGTAACCGGGGCCCCTTTCTTATTAGCTTTCTTTGAGCCCAAAAGCTGCTTCTGGAGCAGTTTCCTCATCAATACAATCGAATCTTGCAAATACTTATTGGCACTCTTGAGTTTTAGATCTGGAGAATCTGCTGTAGGCCAGCCTGCTTTTACCACAAAGCCATCCTTCTTCAAAAGCTCTCTCCAAACAAACTCCGCATAGTGAGGGCAGATTGGAGTGATAAGCCTAGTCTGCACATCCATAAAGCGCCATACAAGGTCACGGTTCATGCCACCACTGCCACAAGAAAACCTATACTCATCCCTGGCAGCTTGAAGATCATAAAAGCCAGTTTTGAGAGCCTCCCGAAACATGCAATCCCGATAACTCTGCTCAGTCATTTTGACAGCGATGTTTATCTCATTTTCAAACACCTTATCAGCATAGGTAGATGGGTGTCCTGTCCTCAAAGACGATTCTGCAGCCACAATCTCTTCCATAAATGCAATCTCTTTCGTAAGCCGTAAGATTGCAGCATTGGCTGTCTCAAAGACAAAGTTTGCATCATCTACGCCATCCCCTGCATCAGCCAGAGCAAATCTTGTAGCATCAGCAGAGAATTCCTCAATGGCCTGGTGCAATGTCCTGAAATTTCCAGTAGACTTGGACATCTTCTCCGAATTGAGCATAATATGTCCGTTGCACCTGAATCCACGAGGCCAGTGATCCTTGGACATGATTGCTGTGTGGTTGTAGATGCAAAATGTCAAATGGTTCTGGATAAGGTCTTTTCCAGAGACTCTAAGATCAAATGGATACCAGTATTCAAACTCCTGCTTCATCTTATTAAGAATAAAGGAAGGGATATCAGAAGATTTGGGATAGGGACCACCACAGAAGAGAAATTCCCAGACCTCATCAGTCATCTGGGCAGGTTTAATCAGATCAGTGCTTTTTCCATACATATCCCCATTTTGTAAAAAATGAGCAACTGTGTAATAAGCCATGTAAATGGTTGAATCAGATAATGACTCAACAAGGAATTCTTCATCCCAAGGAATGCGAGTCCCAAGCCCAAAGGATCGTGAGCAAGCCCATTGGTTCAACCATCCTAAAGTATGTTCAAAGCCATGTCGTGACTCATCAGAGTATAGATTCATGTTGGATAAGCACTCCTCAGCTAATTTTTTCCATTCTGGTTCCCCATATGTGATGTACCATTGATCTGTAAGAGCCACAACACACTCATCACCAGACCTTGACATGACCTTCTTCTCAGGCTCACTATAAATTACTGCCTGGCCCGTCTCAATCAGTTTGGTCCTTATCAGTGGCTTAGCTTCCTGGACTCTTCTTCCCGCGTATTCTCCAACAGTCATGGAACCCTCTGTAAAACCTCTCAAGTACACCAACCTCTTTGCCTCAGCAAGCTTGTCTTTCTCATTTTGACTTTTAATTTTCAGATCCACACAAACTTTTTCAGCTGCCCTGTCTCCATATTCTGGAATGTCAATGATGGGTACGATCTCAAACGGCAATACCCACTCATCTTTCACCCCAAACTTTGCCCGAAAAGCTGGTTTTGCTTTCAAATCATGTAAGGCCATGTAATCATCAGGAGCGTCACTAGGAACACTGGTCACGATTCCTGTACCTTTGTCTGTTAGAATTGTCAGCATTGGAAGAGCATATATGATCTCATTAAATGAGAGAGGAGACTTTACAGGAAGACCAATCAGATCATAACCAGTCAGCTCAACCAAGCAAGTAGGCTTCTCAAGCACACGGGAGAGCTTCTGATAAGCAAGGTTGAGTGCTGCTCTCTCTGTCAGAATAAATACCTCAGTTTCATTGATTTCAAAGGCTCCATACTTCCCCTCAGGCAATACCCAGCAGTTTGTCTGCCCATACATGGTCTCAGGCCTCAATGTTGCAGCAGCCAGAAACACTTTTTTCCCTTCCAAAACACTCATTTTAGCAGGAAAAGGTGGCACCACTTCCATCTTAATAATAGTATACTCTTGAGGCTGAACTCCTTCACCAGTTGCCCTATCATGATCAGCACACGGCTGACCATCCAATGGAGAATATATAGTATACCTCATATCTTTAACAATCCTACCCATCGATTTCAACTTCCTCATCTGCCACTTAACAAATGAATCAAAATATGGATTCATATCTGTAGTCACAAACGACCGTCTCCAATCACAGCCTAATCCAAATGCCTTAAGGTCTTGAACAGCCAATGGTGGAAAGAATTTCAACCATTCATAAGGGTTCTGAAACTTGGATATCTCACTATCCGAAAGTCCAAAACTCCTCATAATTTCCCACTGAAACATCTGTCCACTAGATTTAGAGGCTGCTTTAGACTTTTTCCCTTTAAACTTATCAGGCGCTACATTGGCACCTTCGTTCGGGTCAGATTCTTCTTTTGGTTCAGGTTCCTCATCTACTACCTCATGAGGAAAAACGGGTGGATCACCAAATTGTTGGATTTCTCTAGCAAGCTTATCAGCAGAAGCCTTGATTGGCATACCAGTACAGTGAAAAGCAAAAGGCAACAACACATTGGCCCCTCTTAATCTATGGTAAGCAGCAGCAAACTCAAGTTTCGAAAGCGAAAAGGCATGACCCAGATGCAAAAAACCATTCATATACGGAAAAGGAAAGTTGCCAAAGAATTTTTCACCTGGTTGAGGTGGTTTTTCACAAGATTCTGCCTTGAACACATCTTTTTCCTCCCACCAAACTCTAACTTTTGACTCGATTTCCAGCAGTTTATCTCTCCTTGCATAGCTCTTCCCTCCCTCCGTTGCCATCTCGTGAAATTGATGGAAACTGATTCAAGCGAAACAACAAAGACAACCCAATTCACAAAAAATCAAACACAAAGATAAGAAAAAAAAATAATGGAATAATCTTTGAAAGCAAAAGTACCTGAGTCTATTGAGGAAGATGGCGTTGAGCCTACGGGCGGGCTCTCGAGATCGAAGAATCTTTGCTGAGTAGCAGCGATAAATGGGTTGAGATGAGAGAGGATAAAGAAAAAAGGCGGAGACGCGTTGGGTTTTTTTTTTTTTTGGTTACAAGGTTCTTAGGGTTTTAATACTTAAATTGATTTTAAATTAAAAAAAAGGCCTCTTTCAACTCTTTTATCCGTTCAAGACTTAGAATGGCCCAATTTCTACTACCTTTCGCAAGCCCACTGAAAAGTGGCTCAATCCAATCCCAAGTTTATAGCCCACAGAAAAGTGACAATTAACTATGTTGTACTGAACCAATCCACAATTTCGACTTAGGTCACAAAAAATGGGCCTGAGCATACTATACCATAACATTCACCATCAAATGAGAGACCTTAAAGTCTTAAAGTCCCCTTTTTGCTATTAAGTCAATACTTCATTGATCTTCTCAATTTTGTTTTTAATATTAAAAGAATTTCTGTAAAAACATATAGATATTACTAGTAACCTTTTAATTGAGTTATTAAATATGAATTATAATATATTGTAAGGTTTGAATTTCAATTCAACCAATCTCATCCTATCTTAGTTATAAATTATTTCCCTTCTAACAATTATATGTATAGAAATTGAAATTAGAATCTTAAATTTATAATCTTAAAAATTAAGATATAATCATTTCATTCAATGCTTTACTCGAAATCTGTATTTTTTTTTGTTATTTGTGAATATTTAATATTAATTTCAATATTTTTTGTATAGTTATTAATATCTTTATCTGATTTACAATATGAAACTAAACCTATTTGAGCCAAAAATGGTAACTAAGAAAACCCTCCTAACAATAAAAACTCAAAGATTCAAACCACGTCCAAATACATGAGAAAAAAAGTTTATTTTCTCTTCTTTCAATCATTTGTTAGTAATATTATTTTCATTATTTGATCACTATGAAACATCCACAAATATTGCAATCCAACTAAATTTAAAATTTAATCTAATATATATCATAATCATATATATTATATTTCAGAACACAAGACTAACACGTGTCACAATCTTATTAATCTCATTTTTTTATTTCTTTAATCTCAAATTTTTATTTCCTTTTAAATTATTATTTTTATTGAATTAATATTCTATTAACTACTATCACACATAATTTTTTACTGTTTAAGAGTTGGTTGATAAGTTAATTGACAACTAATAAGATTTATTTAAATAATTCAAATTGATAATTTCAAATTTATTTCAAAAAACTGAAAATTAGTGGTTCAAGTAATGAACGGCAATTTACTTTAAAACTCAATATTTGAGGCGTTGATGGCAAAGATAATGGAGTAAAAGATGGAACAATAGGCGTTGATGGCGGAGATAGTGGAGTAACAAAGGGAACAATAGGCGTTGATGGCAGAGAGAGTAGAGTAAAAGAGGGACCAATTTTAATTTCCATTTTTTTTATTTTCTTTTAACCTATATTTTAAAACTAATTAATATTTTTAGAATTATCTATTTATCCCTTTTAAATATTTATTATTCAAATTTTAAACATTATTTATTTATGCTATCAAATTATCTACTAGTATCTATTTTAAAAAAATTAATTTATTAAATATTTAATTTTCACATATTTATCAAATTTTTCATGATATTATCAATATTAAATCGGTATTAGTTTTTAAAATTAATATCTAATTAAATCTTTTATATATCTAATCAAATATTTTAAAATTATTATCAAATCTATTTTAAATTATTTATTATCTAATTAATAAATATTGCTTATTCCATGTTTTAATATCCCTCTACCATTCTCATTCTGAATCCATGTTCTAATAACCCTCTACAATCCACAATCTAAAAACCCTTTGCAATTCTTACTCCAAAACAATTCAACCATCTGCTCCAGTTTTGTTTTTCTTGTTACAAGTTTGCACACTGTCATAGTAGAAACATCAAAAAGGTAAATTTGTCTTTCATCTTATAGAGTTCGTGCCTTTTAAGGTGACATTTTTTATTTTTCGTTTAGGAAATTTTTTTTTAGTGGTTTTAATAATTAAAACACATGAGTTGGATAATGAGTTGATTATTCTATTCTATGATTTTCTTTATAGATGAAATTTTGGATTTATTTTTTTTTTCGTGTTATATTTTTTAAGTTTAATGTTATAGCTTATAAATTTGGTGATCTTTCATGTTTTATGGAGTTTTAATGGTTGCTGTAGTTGTTTGCCTTTAATTATTTTTCTAAAATGAAGGAAAAATATATAATATGCTATAATTATATTCTAAAATCAAATAAAACCTTTATTATTAAAACCCATACAACCTAGTATATATATAAAAGCTAAAGTATTTGACTACAAGTAGAACATCCTATGTGGATAGTCTAAAAAGTTAACACGTGTAATATCCTAAAATAAAAAATAATATTTATTTAATTTTTTTATAGATAGGAAACTATATACATTAAAATTTTAAAATTAATTAATTAATTTTTTAAATCAATTATCTATTTCAATTTCTAAAAGATAAACATATATATTTTTATATATTTAAAATTAAAGAAAAATCTCATATTATTTATAAATTTCTTTACTAATCTTTTATCAATAAATATGTACTATTGTTATATACATTATTATAGAAATAATTAATTTTGATATAAATTTTTTATATGGATACACTTTTTTTAAAGAAAAATGCAAACATATTTTATATTAACACGTGATATGTGTGGTAAGAGGAATTTTTTTCATCTTTAAATTATAAAATGTCCACAAAAAATCATTTAATCATTGATCAATATTACACTTCTAATTTCAATAAGATTCAGTTTTTTATAATAATTTTATATCTTTTATACATATATATATATATATATAAATATAAAGGCCAAAACTCTTGGCTAAAAATAAAATATCCTAGGAAGATACATTTTCTTTTTTATATTTAAAATAATAAATTGATTACCAACATTGATTGGGATTTAGTGGTAAGGGACTCATTCCCCCTTAAGCATGACTCAGGTTCGAGTAATACGTATGGAGCAAACTATGCTGGGAGGGGCGCCCCACTTCCATGTGACTTGATAGTTCCCTGACTCCGGAGTAGTCGCATAAAGCGGATACTGAGGGGTCAAAGACCAAAAATAATAAATTGATTATCTTTCAAAAAAATAATAAATTGATTTTAATTTTGATATAATAATTCTATTCAATTAATTAATTAATTTTAAAATATTTGAAATTTAAAAAAAATAGATTTCAACTATATTATCATAATTTAAAATCAAATAAAATTTATATCAGACTTTAAATTTTTTATCACTTATTATGTTATTTTTAAATTAAAAAATCTATATATTTTGATCAGAATTATCTTAAAATTTTAAACCTTTTAGCAAAAACATTAAAACTGGTTATTTAAGTTTATATATTTTAGTATTTAATTAAGCTTCCATATCTTTTTTTCAATTTTCATTTATTCCTTTTTCAAAATTATTTGTTCATTTTATTTGGAAAAAAATGTCCATGTGGATTATTTATTCCTTTGAAACGTGTATGATCTTAAATATAGTATTTAATTATTTTGAATTAATTTGAATTTTAAAAAACTCAAATAATAAATTATCTTTAGTTTTATTTCTATTAACATCTTTACATTACCTATCTTTTATGTTTGACACTATTATAAATATTTTTTTTAAAAAAACCTTAAGAAATAGAGTTTTTTAACACTAATTAATTGTATAAGATTAATTTGGAGTAATCTAAATTCAAATTTTAAAAATAAATTAGTTTCGGATATACAATATTAATCAATAATCTATTAATGATTAATATAGTAATGATTGTTTTCATTAAAATTGTAGTTATTTAATTCAATTATTAAATTTTTAAGATTTGTGATATTTAATTTTTTTAATTGTTATTTGATTTTGAATTATTTTTAATTTGTGTATTCTATATATACAACAAGTTTTTTAATAAATTATTCAACACCTATTTTAAAATATTTTTTTTCAATTCTATTTTTAAATAATTATTATAAATTAAAATAATCACCATGCATCGCACGAGTTTAAATTTAATTAAAATAATTTGTGCAATCACGACTAGAAAATGAAATTTAGTAATTTTTTTTATAAAAAACAACACATTACAATTTACAATAAAAATTACTATAAAATATTATATTTATAACTCATTTAAATCAATCAAATAAATTAATATATATATATATATATATATATATATATATTTGAAACAATAAATTAATATATAATTAAACATACAATTCAAATGCGTACAATGAAACTTAAACATGCGTAATCCTTATCTCATTGCTAGGAAATCAAAAGTACCTTCAATCCATTGTCTTATCTCCAAACAATGTCTTTTTTTTTTTAAATAAAAAAAAATCCACCCCAAATCCCACGATTTTATGCTAAATTCTAAAATACCATGCATTAAGGGTCTGTTTGGTATCATTTTTGTTTCCTGTTTTTTGTTTTTATTTTCAGTTTTTTTGAAAACATAAACAGAAAACATGTTTGGCAACATGTTTCCATTTTCAAAAAACGAAAACGAAAACAAGAATTTCCAAAATTGTTGAAAACAAGAATTTTTTGTTTTCATTGTTTTTGGAAACATGTTTTCATTTCTATTACTGTTCATAAGTAAGTAAATAGAATTTATATATTAATATAATATTAATATTTTTTATAATAAAAATATAAATAAAATTAAATAATTTTTAAATACAATAATATTAAATTTTAATATAAAATATTAATTAATTAATATTTTAAAATTAATATATTTATTTTAATATAAAAAAGTTGAAAACGTAAAAAGCAATTAAATATAAATTACATTGAACTATAATATTATAATATTATTTAATTTAAATTTTTATAATAATTTATTGAATATATTATATATTTTAAATAATATCATTTATTATAATTTTGATATGTTAATAATTAATATTATTATCTAATATAATTAATTTTTATTTTACTGAACAATATTATTATTTTACTAAACAATATTATTATTTAATATTATATTCTATCTTAAATTTAAAATATATCACTACTACTATTAAATAATTTAATATTATTAAATAAGTAAATACTTAACATTAAATAATATTTTTTTTTGGTCGAAAACCTCCTGGTATTCACCTTCGGCGACTAATCCGGAGTCGAGAGAAGCAGAGCGTGGTTAGGTAGTCTCCCTCCCAACACTGGCACTCCATACACAAGTCAAGATTCGAACCCTGGCCTTGCTTAAGGGACGAGAGCCGCTAACCACTCACGCCAACCAGTTGTTGGTCATTAAATAATATTATTTATATTCAATATAATACATTTTAATAACTATATAATTTATTATAAATTAATTAGTTAAATATTTTATTTAATAATGTAATATTATAATTACAATTAAATAAAAATTATTATTAAATATAATTTATGATTATTACAATTAAATTAAATAATACTATTTTATTTAATATTATATTTAATTATAATATTATTTAAATTATATTAAATTTTTATATGATTAAATGAAAATATTTAATATTAGTATTAAATAATATAAAATAATATTATTTAATATCATCTACATATTATTATTTAATAAATATATTATTTTTATTTAATTTTTTAAATTTTATTTTGTGAATTGAATTATTATATATGAATCAATTTAAATATTTGTTTTCAAAATGTAACAGTATTAAATAAACATATTTTTTATTTTCAGAAATTGAAAACAAAACAAAACAAAACAAAAATAAAATTTTCAAAAACAAAAAATATAAAACAAAAAATAAAAAACAATACCAAACTATCCTTAAGAGAATCGACTGTTTTATTTTCCATGATATTCAAGGCCACCATCCATCAAAACCCCTAGCATAACTTTTGAAACCATGGTAGGACTAGGGGAGAATGATTGCTTGGCTATTGCGCATATGGGTCAAGTCAATTTTGTTTTTTCTATGGTAATGAATGGGTCAAGTCATCTTGAAACTTAGGACAACCCCACTTCTTATATGTCCTTGATTCGGTGTGACCTCACAAATTCGGCTCAGATCGGAAGAATATTTGGCTGGAGGAAAATAAAGTAAATCTGGTCATGGTCATGGTCATGGAGGCGCCGGTGAGCGGAATGCAGCCAACGATGGCATCAAGGTAAGGCGAGAGCAAGGAGGTGAAATGAAATCAAGCCAACAATCTCCTTGCCAAGTCAAAGCCAATTAAAAGCTCAATTCTTGTACTTACAGAAGAAAATTAAAAAGTTCATGTTTTTTATTCACCATTCTCCACTGAAGTGGAACAATATTGAAGTATTAGAACTGGTTTTCGGTGATTTCAGAATTACCTTGGACGATGAGGTCACTTGCCAATGACTAAGGTTGCCTCTATTGCTTTTTCTCCATTGTTTTTCTATGTGCAGGTTTTCTCCACAATGACAAAGTCTTCGCTTTGGTTGCCATAGTCGAATCAATGGAAAGAAAACAAAGCAACAGCACAAGAAAAGAAGAAAGCAATTGAAGTTAGAAGCTGTAAGGGAAAAGTACAATGTTTGGACTTGTGATAATTGTCTGTCTAACACTAATTTCTCCACAGCCAACCTTATCCTTGGGATCTGCCATCAATGTTTGGCCTAAACCTAGACTAATTTCATGGCCAAAACCACTCGCCACGTTCATCTCTCCAAACTTCACTATCAGCTTCCCCAAACACCAATACCTCACCGCCGCTGTCAGCCGCTACCTCCGCCTTATCCAGACAGAGCTCCACCATCCCCTAGTTACCCCTTCTGTCAACGTTTCCACCTCATCCCCTCCTTTGGAATCTCTTAACATCGATATAACTGATCTCGCAGCCCCCCTCCAACACGGGGTCAATGAAACCTACGCCATCTCCATTTCTGAAGCAGGTGCCACGGCCTATTTGACAGCCGCGACTGCATGGGGCGCTATGAGGGGTCTGGAGACGTTTTCCCAGTTGGTTTGGGGTGAGCCCTCAGCCGTCCCGGTAGGCTTGTATGTGTGGGATGCTCCCTTGTTTGCGCACAGGGGAGTCTTGCTGGATACATCGAGGAATTATTATGGAGTAGAGGACATATTGAGGACTATTGAGGCGATGGGTGCTAACAAGCTTAATGTGTTTCATTGGCATATTACTGATTCACATTCTTTTCCTCTGCTGGTGCCTTCGGAGCCTGAGCTTGCTGCCAAGGGATCTTATGGACCTGACATGATTTACTCACCCTCGGATGTGGCTAGGATTGTTCAGTTTGGCTTGGAACATGGTGTCAGGGTCTTACCAGAGATTGATTCACCAGGTGAGCTTGTTATAATAGCAATTTTTTCATGTGGAAAAGTATGGCATGGTGATTCATCTTTATGTTGTCCGATGCTAATAAGTTCATGCCATGACAATACTTAAATCGAGTAGTTGTTGTTTTCTAATACAGTCATATACATATTGAATGAGTCTCATCTTATAGATGATTGTGATCATAATGAATAAAGAAGGCAATAACATAATACTGAAAACATAAATTTCCTTGGCTGTAGACAAAATTGGTTGTGGAAATTCTGTAATTTCCCTACCATACCTGACAAATAATCATTTAATAGGAAAAATGGGTTACAAATGTTTGAGTTTTATCATTCCTTTCAACTTATATTGAGGTTTTCTCAATATTGAGTATTGACTTCTAGTCTCTGGAACCTCTTTCTTATTTCAAACATGAAATTTCCTTGAGTAGGATACACAGTTTTCCACTCTTCACATATGCTTGAAAGAGAACTTTCATCCTTGGTATGCTCCAGCTTTGATGTTATCTACCAGTATATCCAGCTCCTAATAAGTCCTTGTGATCTTATTATTAACAGCCAATGCATCACTCATACACTTTGCAACTTTGGATCTTACAAATTTAATCCATTGGCATAATCTAAAACTATATCCGCCGCAATTAATTGAATCTGTTTGTGCTCCCTGATGCTTGATTGTAGAACAAGCACATGAACATGGTATACCATTCTCTAGACCATGCGTTACTTCGTTATAGTTAGAGATAAGGCAGTGAGACCAACATGGAGAATGACTCTTTACTTGTGCAACCGTGATTCCATTTGAATATGGTAAAAGCAAAATATTGCTTAGTTGATAGCATTAAGGCATTTTTCATGCTTTTAAATATTAGCGCATGAAGTTTCATCTTTAACTTCAGTGCTGTTTTATCTAAAGTTTTGTTTTATTTTAACATGGAGTGAAGTCTAATGCTAAGAAACAGAGCCCTCTGTCTAAACCAAGTGCACACTGGACACAACATGAAATGAGATGATAAAAAAAATTTTACTTTGCGATTGCAGGCCATACAGGATCATGGGCAGAAGCCTACCCAGAAATAGTTGCCTGTGCAAACATGTTCTGGTGGCCAGCTGGAAGTGAATGGGCTGACAGGTTTGCATCTGAGCCTGGAACTGGCCAACTAAACCCCTTGAACCCCAAAACTTACCAAGTTCTCAAGAACATAATTCGTGATGTAGCCATTCTATTCCCTGAAAAATTCTACCATGGAGGATCTGATGAGATAATTCCTGGATGTTGGAAAGCTGACCCAACCATTCAATCTTTCCTTTCCAATGGTGGAACCCTCAGCCAGCTCCTGGAAACCTTTGTGAACTCTACTTTGCCTTACATTGTATCTCTTAATCGTACTGCTGTGTACTGGGAGGATGTTTTATTAGATAACATTATCAAAGTAGACTCCTCATTTCTTCCGAGGGAGCATACCATTTTACAAACATGGAACAATGGTTCAAAAAACACCAAAAAGATAGTTGAAGCCGGATACCGGGCAATTGTATCTTCTTCAGAGTTCTATTATTTGGATTGTGGCCATGGAGGTTTTCTTGGGAATGATAGCCAATATGATCAGCAAACAATAGGTAACTCTGGAGATGGTGGGTCTTGGTGTGCACCATTTAAAACATGGCAAACCATCTATAACTATGACATAACTTATGGTTTGAGTGAAGATGAAGCCAAATTGGTGCTAGGTGGAGAGGTGGCACTGTGGTCAGAGCAAGCAGATCCGACAGTTTTGGACTCAAGGATTTGGCCAAGAGCTTCAGCAATGGCTGAGACATTGTGGTCAGGAAACCGTGATGAGACTGGGAAAAAGAGGTATGCCGAGGCAACTGATAGGTTGAATGAGTGGAGATATAGAATGGTAAGTAGAGGGATCAAGGCTGAACCAATTCAACCACTGTGGTGTATTAGGAATCCAGGAATGTGCAACACAGTCGATTCATTTTGATTTCATAGATGTTCACTTGTTCAACATCAGAATTTAGAAACAAGTGAAGAAATTTGGTTCTCTAATCACTGGGTTTATGCCACTTAAATTTACAACTTGTATTGATGTTTCAATTGATTAGACATTATGTTGCATATAGTTGCTAAGTTTATTGTTAGTTCTAGCATTAAGTACTTGAAGAAATGGAACAAACATTTGCATTTGGGAAGAAATCATGCGAGAATGAAACCCAGAGGCAGAAAGGTTTTACAGAAATTATGCAAGAGTTGCTTGAGAAAATGCAATCAATGGGGCAAAGACCCATGAAAAGGAAAGACAGTAAAATTGAGATCCACACCACACCACACCAAGGGAGATGAAAATACTGTTAAAAGAGACTAAAAAAGGTTAAAACATGTAATAATCAATCTGGAATTTTATCTGGTCGAAAAAAAAGAAAAATAAAATCAGTATTTAAATAGTATCAACTCAAAACTGAATAAAGACAAAAGGGATGTATCATTTTTATTCAAATTATATAGTTCTCATTTTTTTTTGAAGTAGTACATTTTCATTATAAGTTACAATCACAAGCAGCATATTACATTCCATGAATAGATAACTATGAAAATCACATTATTTAAATTAGGTAAATTAGTAAATAACTATAACAAACTAAAGAAACTTGTAAATAACTAAACTAACTCAAGCTTACGCTTAGTGATACTTAAACATGAGACCTTAAAATCTTAGAGCCTCTTCCTTGCCACCAAACCAAAGCTCATTCATGCATTGTCTCTAAAAAAATGTACTTTTTTATATGTAATTTATTTTATTTTTATTTTTATCAAAGGTAAAGGTGATTTAAGGATATAATATAATCAGACGATATAATAAAAAGTTTAAGCTTAACTCATAATTTAGAACTCAAAATTCAATTTAAACTCGATCAAATTTCATTATTTTAACTTGAGCTTGACTCGAAATAAAAATGAAGCTATTCTAGTTGGCTCGATTAAGCACATTTATTCAGCTAAAAATGAACTTTATTCTTATATTAGATTTCTAACTCAATTATTTGTGCTCAAACTCAAATTTATATTAAGTTTTTTTAAAAATATTTTACAAGCAATAAGGGTGAATTCATAAGGTAATAATTAAAATAATATATATTAAAATAGAAAATTTTAATTAGGTTCATGAGATACTTGATTTTATATTTGGATATTTGAATTTGATTCAATTGACTCACGTTATTTGAATTGGAACTAGATTCTACAATAACCAAGCTTAGTTCAAATTTTATTTGAATTAAACTTGAATAATTTATTAGTACAAATATTTTATAAATAATTATTTCATACATCGTCAGTAGAGTTTTTTTACTTTACAAGCAATATTAAGATTATGACAAATGTCCTATAAAAATATTTAAAAAAAATAGGACATGCGTTATGATACTACCTACTTGTGGATTAAAAAAACTCCACCAACTATGTACGAAATAATTATCCATATTTTATTTACATCCTTAAGGAGAACACACCATTTGTTAAAATCATGTAAATTTTGTGTTGATTATCTGTTAAAATGTGTGTTCATATATATAGATATATAATTATTTATAATAAAATAATAAATAATTATTACATACAACATCAATGAAATTTTTTACTCCACAAGCGGTGTTAAAATTAGATACAACATACATGTACTATAAAAATATTAAAAAATAAAAAATAATAAAAATAAGATATGTGTCATGATCTTAACCCCACTTATGGAGTAAAAAACTCAATCAACAATGTACGAAATAATTATCCTAAAATAATTATCGATAAAATAGAAGAACCTTTTTATTTTTCTTTTTTTTTCTCAAACAAATTTAAATCCTTTAAATAAATATACACATTTTGAGCTTTGACCCACGAGTCTCTGGGCCTTAGCTGTGAAAAATTTCCCGGGAATTCTTGATGGGCCAAATACCCAAACTTGTTCCCTGAACATCTTTTAAGATTTTTCATTTTTTAAAATTATTTTTACAAATTAATTTCTTCTACCAGCAAGTCAGCAACCTGATTCGATCAACGAACTAAACCTTGAAAAATTACAATCCTGAAATCTCGAAAATCTTTATTTTCCATCTTTTTTTTTAATCATTTTGTATGAAATTATACTAAAAGAGATGCAGCCTCTTGAAAGCATCACAGATTCCCAATTCTCTCAAAACCCTAATAATTCTTCTTCTGCTGCTAATGGGTTGCATGGCTGGCTCTTTGAATGTCATGGGTTTTGGCATAACTTGTTTCTCTTTATTCCTTCCCTTCTCTTTGTTCTTTTCTTGAGTTTTCAAGCCAAAAAAAGCTTCCAAAAGCTCTCTCATGGAAGGTCCTACATCATGATTTCTTATTATGGTTGCCTTTGGCTCGTTAGCTTGCTCAATCTTGCTTGGTGTTGTCTTCAGGTTTGTGGATTTTTTTTTCTAATTTGATTTTTAAAGATATGGGTTTTTCTTGAACTAGATTATTGATGGGTTAAAAGATGAAATTGATTTTTTTTTCTTTTGAAATGAATGATGTATCTTTGCTAAAGTTTTAATTTTTTGGTGGTTGCTTTTATTGTTATGAAGCAAATAGCAATGGAAGTTGCTATAAAGGAAAACCAAATGGTAAATGGCATAATTAGTCTACTATTGAGTAAAATCAGACATTTTGTATCTATATGAATGTAATTTTTTATTTTTAATTAGTCTGTAATAGTGTTTAGTTTATATCCATTTTTTTGCATCCCTGGCAAATGCAACAACTGAATAACAATGAACTTGGGTCGTTGGTTCACTAGAAGAAGCTTGAAAGTTGCTCGTGATTTTTCAACAATTTGGGAAATTAGGAGTAGGATTATTTGGGACAGTTACCAAGCTTCAGTTTTTAGGTGAGGCTTCTTTGATATGTCATAAGCGACAACGATCTGAGAAGCTAATAATGAATAAACAAGGATCATTGGGCTGAAATTGTGTATAATGAAAGGATTATTCATCAAGCTTCAGTGTCTGGCTCTAATCACTAAGCTTTCGGCATGGCATGAGTTTGCGTCTAACTTGATTTATTGGTATGATGGTGTGTGTATGCTGTTTTTAATTTTCACACGTGTGTAGTGTGTTGGTGATTAAATTTTCTTGGAAGTACCACAACAGACTGCATGCTCGTCCTAATCTGGCTACATCTGTTGAGCTGCTTGGCATCATATCTTTTGATAGTTTGATCAAGTTAGAGTACTGAATTATATGTTTTGAGACAAGTATCATCCACCTGGATTAATTAAATATGACATGCATTTGAAAATTCTTGCTCTAGTTGCGAGTAAGGTAATTTTTTCTATTTCCGAGCTGGATGGTTAGTTTAAAACTATCTGTTGATTGATGCAGGCCTGGGAATGCACTTCTGGAAAGGAAATGGCATGGAATATCTTATCATTGTTTACAACTTCTGGGATGTTGTTCCTGGAAGTTAGCTTGGTGGCGTTTTTGCTTCAAGGAAATTATGCTAGTGGATTGGAAGCTTTGACACGAACGTTTGTTGTTTCAGGGCTAATTGTCGGTCTGGACTTATTTCTGAAGGTATTTATTTTATTCGTAAATGTTGCATCTTCTTGGAAGTAGCAATATCTGTTACTGACTATGTCAAGCATGCATCAGATCGTGGTGGAAGGACATGACAGTTTCTACCTGACTGCACTTTAGATTAATAATTCAATAGCAGAGTCTGCATTCCATGAGGGCTATTTTTAGATTATGACCTACTTTAACTTATTTAGCAAACTAGATGTAAAGTGTATGTTTAAGTTCTTTTTATCTTCTAATATTTAAAGACATAGAATGTTATGCATTTTTGTCCTTTTACCATTGTGAGTTCTTTTTGACATTTTTAAATCAATGCATTTTATCTTATGATATCAATATATCAACGGATTTTGTTTGCTTTTAGGCTATTTACCTATTTGGATTTGGGATCCCCTTGTTCATTGACAACACTGATCATCCACATCGGGTGAAATGGGGCTTGTGGGTTGTTCACCGGCTAGTGCTAACTGCCATTTATGGCTTCATACTGTTTATGTACCATTCCAGGTGGAGAGAAAGGTTACCTGGTATGTTCATCTAAGTTACATCCTGCTAGTGATTTAACAGTAGTTCTATAGTGATGTGACTCAGAATCTTCTACTTCTGCAGCAAGACCTGCATTCTATAAGTATGTTGCTATCATGTTCGTCTTGAACGCACTAGCGCTGCTTGCTTGTGGACTAACTGGAAATGGTGCTGGTTTTGGGTATTGGTAATGCAATATTTTATTCTTTTTAATTGGATAATTTTGTTTGCTATTTACACGAGTATACCGTGTTCCTTTCCAAAGGGCTTCTTTAAAAAGAACAGGGAAAACCATTGACAGGTTGTACAGCGCCACACTTGTGTGCTACCACGCCTTGTACCTTCCTCTTCTGTATGTAACTTTTCTGGCAGATTTCTTCCAGGTAATCTTTTTTCTGCAACCATTACGAATCATGATTTATGATCTTCTCCCCCCTCCCCAATCTTGGCCCTTTTTATTTCATATTCATAGTAATTATTTCATCTTGTTAATTGATTCGTGTTAAAAAAAACTTCACCGGTGCAGGAGGAAGACTTGCATTTGGAGAGTGTGTACTACTCGGAGATGAAAGACGCCGGCTTCTTTGATGCTGACTGGGAGTGAACAGTGTATCAACTCTGGACTTCTAGATTCTCTTATCATTAGGCTTTGTAATATGTAAATGAAATTAAATAGAACCAGGACCGCAAAATGTTCAATCGGATGGATGTTTGATCAATGTCTGCATTATTATGTACAAATATTGCTTTAGCAACAAAGCTGATAAGTCTAGGGTGTGCCTTAACTCTACCTTCTTAAAACATGGTTTAATCAGTTAGTCCTTGTTTTTGTTCTGTATGTATCGATCAAGAGGTGATTTAAGCTCAGTTAGTCCTTGTCTGGAGGAATGCAATACCTCACATCACTTATAAAACAGAAGCTCTTACAATGTCTGCTTCAGAGTTTCAGAGTCTTGCACTGAGGTTATTGGATTGTGAGCTTTTTCTTTGTTTTGCCTTGGGAGTACAGTACGGGGTCATGCCATGCACGTTTTTTAGTCCTGACTAAGAGCGTAAAATTAGGCTTCTTTCATGGATCGATAATGTACAAGCCATTATTACTGATACAGACTGCAACTTTCAACACTGAATACTGTAGATTCCAAGACAGGTTTTCAGAGTAGGGCCGATTCTCTGACTGCAATCTGTGGTTGATTTAATTTTAATATTTAATTACTGCATTAATTAATGGATAGAGTAATTAGCACTGCTATAAAGAATTAGTACTTTATAAATGAAAAGGCAAAAGGGAGGATTTGTTCTCTAGCTTTGATATAAAATTGTTGGGAAATCTTAAGCTCGAAAAAGATTCAGCATCTTAGCCTGCCGTTGACACTGGTTTTCATGATTTTGTTGTAATGCTTTTTAATAAACAATCCGGATGATCTTACCTCAATAGATTCAACCCAAGTCACTTTGAGCTTTTGATTTGGGTATTATCTTTTTCAGGACTCAACCTCTCGGCTAACACCTGCATCACCATTAGTTATATGTGTGCAGCTAACTGGAACAAAAATTCAATAAGCCACAATCAATGAAAAAAAAGCGAAACGATCAAATCATATAACATTGCGTAGTCATACAACACAAAATGTTAAATATATAATTTAGCTAAAAATCCCATAAACTTTGAGTTTTCCTAGATTGAGTTCACAACATGAGTCCCAAATACTCTAGAGGTAGCAGGCTAATAAATTAAGTGACATCAATATCGGTAAATGAAACCCAACTTAGGTCCTTGTCTTTAGGCACTTTTCTCGCTGCAGAGCTTCTCAATAAGATCTGCAGCATCCTGAACGGTTGTGATGCTTTGGGCATTGTCCTCTTCCACAGTGATTCCGAATTCTTCTTCAAGCCCCATCACAATCTCAACCTGAAACGGTATTCTTCCAGTTACGACATGAATTACAAGCAATAATCTTAAACAACTAGAAGGTAAAACAAAGAAGGGGGTAAACTAGGAGAGACATGCAACAAGGGTACTGAAAAGGAGAGACAGGGCTTCAAACTGGGGGAAGAACCAAAATGAGGATTTTGTTATGTTTGCCAAAATATAAAAGGTATAAAAACAATCTCGTCTGGCTGTACGCATCCCTAGCCCAGAAATGCCCTATGACATGCCTGACATATATATTCTCCACAAGGAAGAAGCATGACCCTAAAGCACATTTCACAGAGGAGATGCTGCCTTTGCTTCAATCAAAGCAAAAGTCGTAAGGAAAGCTAAGATAGAAGAGTGGACAAGACTTAACATGGACAGCAAATATTACTGCATATGCCCATCTGAATAAAGAAAATTATAACTGGTTAGAGAAACGGGATAATCACAATGATTATATAGACGCAAGTATGCGAAACAAATAGATTGGGAAAAAAATCATCAAACTCAAACGAACTCAAGCTCCCCTTGATCCTGCATACCACTTTTACCCAAACAAGAAGAAAAGGAAAAAATGAACAAAAACCTAACATTGACAGTTGAGAGAGTACCGTATCAAGAGAATCAGCTCCAAGATCAACAAACTTTGATTCACCGGTGACTGGTTGGTCACTTGCTATAGCTAGTTGCTTCCTTACTACTTCACATACCTTATCCACAGTCTCTGGTTTGGCCTGCCCAATGACATATAAGTTAAGTATCAACATTATGTTATTCACAAAAGGTATAACTGTCATTTCTGCATAAATGCCTAGATCATAACTAGCATACGATGCACAAGAAATATATTTTTTTAATGACATTAATGAATATGTAGATACGAAGGACCTCAAGATACCGCAAGGTAGATAAAAGAAAAAAGCGATGACAACAGATTAGCAGGCGCAAGTGACTCGCACACATTTATACAAGGTTGACTATTTGATGTCAATTTCTTTTTTATTGGTCAAATGGACACATGACAAAAATGTAAACCCCGTCCTGTTATCTTTGCCCCCACAAATAGGTATATAATGACCAATACTATAGAAACTATTAATCACTTCATTCAGTTTGAAACATACAGCACAGGAAATCCGCAAGCGAGCAGGCATTTGGCGCAACCTAAAGGAGAGGCTGCTTCTTCCCTGGTTCGTAAAAGAAGCCAATTTCAACCCACCAACCCTGGTTGTAGCCTGTGAAAAAATGTTCAACAGCACGAAAATCAGTCAATAGTTCAAGTTAAAATAATAGTTCTTGAAGAAACAACAATCTTCAAAGACATTCTCAACACCTTACACCAAACAAAATAGAAAATTTACTTTTGCAGTTCATCATAGCTATTTTACTACAATCACAAACAAAATCCAGAAGAAAAACCAAAAACGTGCCATTAATTATAAACAATTATATTTTTAATTTTTAATTTTTACATCCATATCCCTAAACAAGAATGAAAAAATAACAACGAAAATAAGATAGAAAATTTCAGATCTCTGATTACATAGATCAAATCGGTCACGAAAAAACTTGAACTAACAAAATTAACAGTAAAGCCTCATTCCGAACACTAAGAAAATCAGCAGTCGATTGAAAGCTATAAGCAAAAGGTCGAATCTGAACAAGACCAAGTAGAAGAACAAACAGATCGAAAAACTAAAAACTACTAACGAAGAACAAAAGAAATGAATGAATTATCGCCATAATGATTTGAAGAAGGAAAGATTTAAGAGAAGAAATACCAGAGCTTGGCGAGGCTGCATAGAGATTGATGAACCAGCGATGGAAGCCATTTGAGCTTGTTGAAGAGAAAAAAGATACAGAGGAGAGGAAATGAAGGACGGCGGAGAGCACGAAGAGAGTGTGGGGAAAATTGGTATTGGGTGGTTGAAGGGTTAAGTGTGGCTTTTATAGCTAGATGTTTTGTGATATTAGACAAGGAGTCCAGTTCACGTGACTTGTCATTTGTGAAATTGGCAGTGGCAGGGATGGAATTAAGTGGACGGCACATGGGTGGGAAAGGTAAACACTGCATTTTATGCATTTATTTAAGCTAATTTTAGTGTCGTGTCACGCATAAAAAAATTATCGTGTTATACTGTGTCATACATGAAACAAATGAATCAGATTTTTTTAATTTTATTAAAATTATATATTTTGTTCATAGATTGAGATTTCAGATGACAATGTAGAGTGAATTTACAAAAATAGTTTTCGGATTCAACTTTTTATTAAACACATTTTTAAAAAAAAATGAAAACTTTTAACTATGTAAAAATCTAGAATAAGATTAATTTCACGCTGTTAAAACGAAAGAAGATATACACGGTTTACACAAAAAAATTATATATTTTTTATCAAAATTTTAATTCATATTATTTTGATTTCTTTTTATATTACATAATTCTACTGGACTAAAATTTTTTTATGGTATGGTCCATTTTTTATAAGATTGGACTGAATCTGAATGAAATGGGGCCCAATTTGAAAAACAAAACAAAAAATGGCTGGGTAAATCTTGTCCTATCTGTTTAGCCCAAAAAGATGTTGGAAAAGTTTAAATCCTTTTCCTTTTATTATTAATCTTTTTAAAAATAAAAAAAATGAAATAGCATTGTAAGCAAGGAAATATGTGAACTTTTTTTTAAGATAATTGAAAGGTGAGGTTGAAATTATTATAGTTTAAATCTAAATCTTACAATATGTCATAATTTTTTTAATCACTCATCAAATCTTATAACATATCACAAATTATTATTAAAATTAATTCACTGGTTCATGGTTCATTTTTTAAAACATTCCATCATTGCAATACATTCAAGTGATACTTCAATCAGTGATAATTGTGAATTAATTAAAGGAGATTGGATTGTAGAGATTCAATATAATATTAGAGTAAAGCATTGTTCTGATTTTGCTGAAAATATGAAGAATGCCAAATCTTCATATATTTCAGTGTCAGAAGAACCTTGCTTGAATTATGTACATCTATTGGTCTGTTTTGTCTTGACTCGAAATTATGGTGAGTACTCATTGTCATTGCTGATATTCTTTCGATGTGTGGGGCAGATTTTTCTCTAAAGGGTTATTAGGCAATGAGCTATTGGTATTTAACATTTTCGTTCAAGGAAAGCATAGTCGGAGAACAAATAAACAATTTGAGACGTGTTCCAATATTAAAGTTAGTGCTCATAGAAAGTGAGGAAAAAGAAAAGAAATTAAGAGAAATGAAGGGAAATGAGCTTTGGAGACGAATATAGAATGAGGGACCATAGTTGTATTTCTGAAATTTTTTTTCTTATACCTATATTTTGGATTTGATTTAAGTCTCATTTTGTCATGTTTTGTGCGGTGTGTCATAGATGGCGCACCGATCCAGTTTGAAGGCATGCATCTTTGACCAAGGTGAGCAAGCATGATGCAAAAGGCAAGTCATCAGGCAGATTGGATGCGAGCGAGAAGGATTTGGAACACCTTAGGAGCATATGCTTATGAAGTCAAAAAATTTCATAGACTCATTGGAAGTTATTAATAAGATAGAATCGGACTCATTGGAAGCCGTTAATAAGATTCGAGGGAAACTGCAGGAAACTGATCCTTTATTCATGGTATTATAGAGTTGTCAAGACTTAATTTCGAGGGAGTGGCGCTGTTTCTTGATGCATACATATTTTGAAGCTAACGGTTGTGCAAACTATTTGGCAAATATGGCTCAAGCAGGCAGGCTCATGTTAATGAAGATTGCTTTTCCTCCGGAGGGAATGGTTCATTTGTTAGAAGATGATTGTAGGGGTGTTAGCTATGTGAGAACTAACACAAGTAGTGTTACTACTTCTATGTACCAAAAAAAATTTTATTGACAATGTATTATATATTAATTTATTGTCACTCTCATTTGTATAGAACTTAATTCAATTAATGAGAATCAGAGTCATTTTCTTGGCCTTCCTCTTTGCATTTTCATTTTTCTTGTTCAATGAGGCTTCTAAAGTGAAGATTTAGACTAAACAAAGATTTAGACTAAAGACCACAGGATTGTTCGACTTAAGCTCGAAGCTTGACAGCTGCACATAACTGGTTTGATTAGACGACTAAGGACCGGGCCTTTGGTTAGACGATCGTGGGCTTTACAGATGGCTCAAGCAGATATTGATTTCACAGACACGTGTGTGTTGCGTGGTTTAAACATTTAAGACATTTTGGTTAGCTTTTTACCGAATAATCACGTTATGACTCATGTCATTTACGTTATTTGGCTTTGACGTCAGCTTGTTTCATTTGTTGAAAGACTTTAAAGTCTTTGCAAACTGTGAAAGTAGCTAAGCTTATACGTTCTTTGAAGGATTTTATTTCAAAGCAAGATGTCATCACAAAGAAGCTACCAAAAGTAAGGCTGAGAAAAAAAAATTGATAAAATCAAAAAATTGATTCCGGATCGGTTCGGTTCAAATAATAAATGAATTCGATTCGGATTTGGATCGAGACATTATTGAATCGAATAAAATTTATTCGGATACGGATAATATTCGAATCATTTGTTATTTAGTATTTTGTAATTTTTACTATTTAAATTAAAAGCTTAAGTTTTATATTTAATTAAAAATTTTAAGAAAAAATTGAAATAAAATTTAAAATTACATAAACAAAAAAACTGAATGAAATATTCGAATACTTTGTTATGTAGTATTTTGTAATATTTAGTATTTAAGTTAAAAGCTCAAGTTTTATATTTAATTAAAAATCTTAAGGAAAATTTGAAAAAAAGTCCAAAAATGCTTAAATGCCCAAAAAATTGAAATAAAATTTAAAATTACATAAACAAAAAGACCGAATAACTAATCTGATTCGTATAAATTTGAATCAGATCGGATATTTTTTCTATTCAGATAAGATACGGATCACAAAATTTAAAAACTACTCCAATCTGACCCGACATCAGCCCTCCAAAAGTGGCCTACCGTGAATTTTACTTGCCAATAAAACTTACACTCATCTTTTGTCTTACAATTTCCAAGTCTCTTCCGTTCTATAAACTCCACCTTCTCATCATCTTATTTGAATCATTAATTGAATTAGTAAATGTTAAGTTTTAATAGATGAAATTGATATGAAAATTTGTAGACTTATTTATATAAAAAACTATATTGTTATGAAAAATCATTTTTTTGTAATATACTACAATTTTATAAAAATTGTATTAATTTAAACTATTTTAATAATATTTTTTAAAATTACATTTAATACATTATTCTCACAAAATTATATCTTTGATTGTTTTTCTATTGAGCCATAATTTGAATTAATCCAAAAAAGAGTCAATGGGGTTTTGGCTTAGTGACAATAAGGGGGTTTTGAGAATTTGAAGTTATAAGTTCAAGTCTCGCCAATAGTTTAATTATTTACTAATTTAGTTAGTTCTAGTTATTTATTAATTTACTTAATTTGAAAAAAAATAATTTTCATAATTACTAGTTCAAAAAAATATAATATGCTGATTATGATTAAAACCTCTAAAAAAACTTAAAACAAGCAAGTGTTTTAAAAATAATTACATTTTTTCATAACATGTAATTTATATGATAAAAAATTATGATTTTTCATAAATTATAGTTTATAGGAAAATTATTACATACACTGACAGTGGAGTTTTTTTATTCCATAAGCAGCGTTAAGATCGTAACACATGTCCTGTTTTATTTATTTTAATATTTTTATAAGACACATGTCATGATCTTAACGCTGTTTGTGAAGTAAAAAACTCCACTGTCAGTGTATGTAATAATTATCCTAGTTTATATATACATATTAACCTATTTCAAAATCATAATCTAAATTATATGAAAAAACTACTCGTCTACACTACTACACCTTATTATGGTCCTAAAACCTTGATTATTAGATCACACTGGTAAGACTTCAATATAAAATTTCAAAATCTCAAGATTTTTTCTTTGCTATTAAACCAAAATCTCATTGACAGGTTCATTGCCAATATTAAATGTGAATGTGATGAAATAATTAAAAGAATCAGCCAGGTTGCCAAAGCAGTTGATGGCGGTCCATAAATGGCAGTTGAATTTGGAAGCCTGAAAAGTGGTTTTCACGTACACATCCATCTCAATCTCACTTGTTCATTTCTCCATGGTTTCTGTCAAGCTTCCCAACTAACTGGTTGGCTGGTTGGTTTTATTTCATTTTCATGCTCCCGATCAATAGATTTGATTTGTCATCATCGATCCAAGCCACAACAGCCTTCCCTTGCCGACCAAGGTTTCCTCATTTTGCAGTAATCATAATCGTTTTTTTAACACAAAAATTGCCGGAACTTAATAATAATAATAATAATAATAATAACCAATGGATAGATTTTACGATTTGAATTTCAAATTATTAAATATTATTTATTAAGGATAATTGTAAAAATCATTGAAGTTTAACCTCAAATTTAAAAATTATAATGTAACGATGACCCTCAATTTTGTAAAATCATCTGCATAAAATTCTAATTGAACTTATAAGATTTATTATCCAATGTAGTAGTAGTAAAGTTTTTTTTTTAATTTCGCAAACTTAACTAAAAGTTTGAAATTTATTAATTTAGGATATATTATTAAAAATAATTAATTATTTAATAAATAAAAGTTGTTATAAAAATTTAGGATAATCATATAAAATTGTCATCAAAATTGTTAGACATAATATATTCACTCCATTAATTCGCATAAAGCAATAAATTGTAAAAAAATATATATCATACCTACTGTCACGTCATATTTAAAAAATGATTTTAAATAAAATAGCTTAACTTTTACATTTTTCACCAAATTCCTTTTTTAAACTTTTTAAAATATTATATTAATCCGATTGTTACAATGCTACTCTTGATTTTACTTTCGATGTTTCTTAATTTTCTTTGTCTGTGGACTGACAAATTTTGGTTTCGTAAACACGTCAATATGATGTAAAAAAAATGGTTTTAAATAAAACGTAAGCCGTTGTGGTTGTCAAATTTATTATATTTGAATTTGAAAAATTAATAATATTTAGACAGTGAAAGCGGATCGAGAAATTCAATCCAAAATCCAATCTATAAACAGTCAGCTTTTTGTAAAGCTGAGTCACTTTCAATTCCACAGTGTGGTGTGTCTGTCCGAGACGAAGACAGGAAACAGTGAGAGATATGATTGTACTTTGGCTTCAAATGTTGAATATCAACGTGTGGTGAATAATAGTCTGCAGGCTGAAAGGGAAGGGAGTGCTGTAGATTTTTGACTTCCATACTCTAAGGCATGAGTCACAAATTGTTATCTTATTTCACGTTTAAAATATTATTATTGTAAATATTAGATTTAATTAAATTATAAATTATAATCAATTGACATGCATAGAATTATGCACATGCTACTAATCTATGTCAATTGTCAAATGTAAGTCTTTTTACATTTCATGCACTTCTTCTTTTTTTACGAAAAAAATTATTTATCCAAAAATAAATAAAAACTATTATAGGAAATAAAGATCGAGATATGTACCCAAATTAGATATAAACTTATTTTTTAATTGTTGTTTTACATAATAATTAACAAAGTTATTTTTTTTCATTTTTATTGCGACCTCAAACTACCTGGGCATAATTTTAAAAAAATCTATATTCATATGATAAAAAATTATTAATTATGATAATATAAATTTTAATTTTAATAAAATTAAATCAATATAAGAAATACGTTTTTAAGATTTTGTTTAAATAGTTATGATAAAATTTGAAAATAGTGCTAATTGTGGCATATATATATGATAGCTTTCAACATTTAGCGGTTTTTTTTTTACAATGAAATGTAGATTTAAATGTTCGAAAACTTATAAAATTCTCATATCTTAAACGTAAAGGTAAGATTATTAGGTCATGATGGATAAGATAGGATGATAATCATCCTATTTTATGTTTGGTGCACACATTAAATGAATGATTGGATTGCAAGAAGAATTAGTCATCCTTCTAGTATAGGATAATTCAATCCTCTCCAAAATGTGAGAATTATTTTTAATCTTATAGGATTAGAAATAAATACTCATATTTTATTTATTTTATACTTAACATTTATATTTAAAAATTAACTTAAATATTTAATAAAATAATAAGGATATTTAATTAATTAATTAATATAAATTTTTTCCTTCTTTTTCTTTTCTTTTCTTTTTTTTTCTTGTTTTTGATTAAAGAAAAACTATAATTTTGATAAAATAATATTTTCTTGTACACATTTTTTAAAATTATTGTTTAGAAAATAAATTTTCAAACATAAAAATTATTATAAAATATATTTTTATCTAGTTTTTTCTTACATTTAAATTTTTATTTTTTCTTTCTTAATTTTTTTCTTTTTGCCTAAAAAAATGAAAGAAAAATGACTATTAACCATAAATTATTAGAAATTATATATTTTTAATTCATCAAAATTGAATTATTAAATTTAACTTGTATTTTTCTTTTTTTTGTTTTCTATATTTCCTTATAATTGACAAAAAAAAGGAAGATAAAAAAACCATAAAAATAAAGAAAAATATTTAAGAACAGTCTTTTGAAAAATTTAATGTAATTAAAAAATAAACTTATTTCCAAGAAAAACTCAATTTTCTAAAAAAAATATATTTAATTTACAATAAAAAACTATTTTAAATTTAAATCATATAAAAGAAATAAAAACAAAAAGGAAAAAAATGAAAAAAAAACAGACAATGATTTTTATAAAAATTTATTTCTTAACAAAATAAATTTTTTGAAAAAGTAATAAAAATTTTTAGAAGTAATTTTTTATTAAAAAATAGCTAATAAATTGGACTATTAATTATAGTATTATAAATAATATTTAAATTTTTAATTTTTCAATTTTCATTTATATTTATAACAAAAAAAATTATAAATTTAAATTATGTTACTTTAAAAAAGAGTATTTAAAAAAATTATTTTATATTATTTTTAATTTTACACATAGCAAATATTGTGAAAGACATAAAAAATCATCATATCCTATTATTAATCATTGTACACACCAAACATAAGATAAGATGATATAATCTAATCTTATCCTATTCATAATCTTATATTATCTTATCTTATCCTATCCTATCCTCATCCTATGCACCAAACATGACCTTAATGAATACTCAAAATCATTTTTTATTGATTTCATTGTATTAATTTTGTTCGTAATTAGTTGAAACATTTTCCTTTTTTATTGTTATAAAGAAACACTTACATTGAATATTAATTTAGATAATCATGTTTTTATTTTTAAAACGTGATAATTTTACAATTGTAAAATTCAAATCTCAAAACTTATTTCATCAAGATAAAAAAAATGGTGCTTTGTACTTATTGTAATGGGACCTAATTAAACTATTAAAGGCACCACATTCCTAAACAAATGCACACCCGAAAATTATTCTGATCAAACTTTGACTTGATTTGTTGTATAGCATATTCTTTTCGAAAAGCAAAATTTTTGGGGAAAAAAAGTAGGGAAGAACATTGTCTTAATGCACTAATTTTTGTCCCAAATCATATTCCACTATGATCGGGCAAATTCACCTAAAGGGCACTTTGGCTTTTTGGCAAACTTTTCACGCAGAATCTCTCCTTTATTGGGTGCCAAATGCTGGCTTCCTCATGCATGGAAATCGTGTGACTCTTCCACCCAAAAAAAAAATCCAATAAGACAATTATGATACGTGTAATTCTATTAAGAAAAGCGAATCTGTTTATTAATTATTATTATTATTATTATACTTTTCTTCACCGACAAAATATGAATAAATATTAGAGAAAAAATTGAGTTGCTTGATTGTTGAATTAAAAATTAAATTATTTAATGAAAGCGTATGCAAAAGAAATCGAAACGAAGATATTGTTTAATTATTTTTATTAAATCACATATTTTATTAATTAGAGATTAAAGAAAAAAATGTAGTTAACTTGTATCTATTATTGACTTTTTTTTTTCTGCATGACATTTTGGGGGTCGGTTCTGCATGACATTTTGCAATCTCAGCAAATTAGTCTCATATATTCGTATTTAAAATGATTTATCGTTGAAATTATAAAAACATGTTATATTATAATTTTTATATCATTTTATATGTAAAAGTGATGTTATCTTATATATTTTAAATTTTAAAATTATTTTTCATTTTTATATTTAAATTGTGTCCTTTCACTTATATTTAATAAATTTTAAATTAGATATTTAATATAATATCATAATTCAAATAATGTAATGTGATTTCTACATGTTATTTTTCTCGAGTTTATCATGTGATAAGTTTATTTGCTTTTGTTTAGATATGATGAGGGTATGTTAAAATAGATTTTTTCACATCTCTTAATTTTTGATTTTGTTAGTTTTATATAATTATTTTACTCATAACTAATTGATTTTAATTTAGATGCTTAACATTATAATAATTGATTTCTTAAAAATTTTGATGTTGTTGAGCCAGTTTTTATTTTAAAATGTTTATTATATAATTACTTAAATCAAAGCAAACAATTATTCCTTAAAACATATAAAAATAATAATATTTATAAATTAAAATAATTAATTAAGCAAAGTAAATAGTTGAAAGCATGAGTTAATCATCATAAATGACAAAAAGGGAAATTGCAACTTCAAAGTGTCTTAAAGGAATAAATTTTGCTCAGTAATAGTATTACAATGATGAAGTCTTAAAGATGGTTTACTTTTTTACCAGAAGTAAAAGAGAAAAAGATAAAAAATAATGGAAGAAAAACGAAAAAAAATAATTAAAGAGATCCAAAATAAGGAAAAAAGTTATCCAATAATAATTATTTATTAAATATTGTGGGACGCATAATTCATCAATTCATGACCAAACTTGATAGTTTTGTCATTTTTGACCTCAGCTCAGCCCTTGTTAAACATTCCATCATAATTATTAATATTGATACTGCGCAATTTTTTTTAGGTTTAATAGTGAAATAAACCTTTAATTTTTAGCATAAAATAGAATTAAGCCTTCAATATTTTATTGCGTGAAAATCAATTCATAAGCTTTTATTTCATTGTAAATAAACTCTCAACCTTTAAAAATTATGCAATTAAATCCAAATCTGTTAAATGATATTAACTGCTATCTGGACATCTAACGTAATAGCTGACGTGGATAGCTTAGTTGGCTGTCACGTGGCATGCCACGTATGCAATACTAATGAAAGTTAGTGTCATTTAATAGATTTGGACTTAATTGCATAAATTTGAAAAGTTGAGAATTTGTTTACAATGAAATAAAAGTTTATGGATTTATTTCTACACGATAAAACGTTGATGGCTTAATTCCATTTTATGCTAAAGGTTGAAGATTTATTTCACTATTAAACCTTTCTTTTAAGTAAATTTTCATATTTGATTATAATATATCTTAGATTCAAGTCATAATTTTTTTTATTAATTGGATAAAAACAACATAATATATCTTTTCCACTGTTTCTAAAATTATAAAGTTCGTTTATTAATTAAGTTGACTGAATAGATAAATATGCTAAGTAGATTCAATCTATTCAGTTCACAGTGAATTTTGTCAAATATGTTTTAGTGACATCAAAATTAATGTTGACATGAATAATTTTTTTTGTCAAATTTATATATAGTTTTTATCACATTTTAATATATATTATGTTCTTATCTTTTTTTTTGTCGCTCCATATAATGTTTTAGATAATATTTCAAAATTTGCTACATAAATTTTCAAAATTTTGTTCCAACATACATTAAAATAATATTTCTTTTTTTTTTTACAATTTCAATCCTTAATTAGCAAATCCCTCTATATATTCCAACATTTTAATTGTAATTTTAAACATGTTTTTATTAAGAATAGAGAAAAGAATACAAAACCAACAATATCCAAATCCCTAGAAATCATAAATCATAAATAATTATTTTATCTAATTAAAAGTTGCTCTAAAAATAGAAGTAAACCAACATTTATTATTTATAATGGAAAACATAATTGTCATTCATTAAATTTTGAGAAATAGCTTCAAAATGAGATTAATTATAAATTAATAATTTTAATAAAAAATTTGAAAAATGCTTTTGAATAAAAGTTGAAAAATAATATGAACCAAAAATCAGAAAAAAATTAGATTGATACTTTATGAATTCACGTTGCAGTTGCAATTTATGAATTTGCATTGTGTTTATTTTGTATTAAATACTTATAAAATATAAAAATTATCGTATCATGTTAAGGACAGTTTTTCTCAAATTTAAATATAATTTTTATCAAAATTCTAATCCTAATTGTTTTATATTATTTTGTCGGATTTTTGTGTGTGATATCATATTGGTAAAAAAAAAAAAAAAAGGAAAAGCTAAACAGGGCGGATTCAGTGTAGGAAACGGCGGGTACAACTAACGCTCTGGTGTTTTGCTTTGCACTTTTTTTATTTCTTTCTCTCCTTAAAGCCTTGCGAACTATGCTTGTCACAGCACCTCCTCCGCCACCAAACCTCAAACAACTTTCTCTCAAAAAGGATTCTGGGACTCTCCGCTTTGTTTTCTCTTTTATTTATTTTCGAATTTTAAATTCCGGCAAATTCTTCGTTTTCACGCTATAAATACTCTCTCCCTTCCCCTGTCTCTCTCGCTCGCTCGCTCTTTCTGGCCAGAGATTCTTTTGTTATTACCGGTAAGTATTCGCTCTTATGATTTTTTTAAAAGCGTTGTCGTCTTTCTGCTTCGTTTTTTCCATTTTCGCGCTCAAATTTAGGCACTGTGAAAACTCGAGACTGGAAAATGATGTCGTTTTGACTGCTTCTTTCGAGTTTTGATCTCTGGACGGAATTCAAGAAGGCGATAAGATGTCGGTACCGTAACGTTTTTGCCGTTCCTCTCGAGTTGATAATTCGAGTCAGTACCGAGTTCGTTTGAGCTCGAAATTTGTTGCAGCTTAATTTTGAGATCAAAATGGCGGAGTTTTGAGTCCTTTTAAATCTAAAGGAAAACGATCCGAGTTGTAACTGTCGTTATTTGGATTTTGCTTTAATATTTTAAAACCTCTTCTGCTTTTTTTTTTTTTACTTTGATTTCAAAACATCGTCGCCTTTGTTTCAACGAACTCGATTCATCGCTTATTTGCTTCGATTCTGATTTGAGTCAAAGCGCGTCACAACTCGATGTTGTTTCGATATCACCATGAATACTGGTTCCAATTTTTTGAAAAATGAAAAAAAAAAAGAAATTGGCTAATCATTTGGATAATATTGCTGATAATTATTATGTGCAGATTAAGGTTTGGATGCTAAGTGATACGAAAATGAACGCACAACTTTTGGAGATTGAACCAAAGGAACTAAAATTCGTATGTGAGTGCATAATTACTTGATTGTTCTTTTATTTTTTTTTTTGTTTTAAAATATTTTGATAATAATTAGATAAAGCAACTTTTCAATCTTTAATTTTTTTTATTATAGAAAAAGTAATCTAATGTTATTTAGAATTATTTCTTTGTTTTTTCGCTAAATCCGCGGGGGAAACAAGAAGGATTTGTTTAATCCTGTTTGTTTTAACCTTATTAAAAAATATATAGTCAAATATTATTTTTAAATTATTTATTTATTCATTTCTCATTTATTTTTTTTGTTTAATAGTTATTTTGAAGAAGCAATGCTCCTGCTCGGTTACGCTTACAAATAACACTAACCAATATGTTGCTTTCAAGGTTTGGTTCTTAACCAGCATGCTTTGCTTTTCTCTTTTATTTTTATTTAATTTATGTTATGTCCATGCCTTTTGGAAATTTTTATTTAATGAGATAGAATCTTTTAATGCCGGATTGAAATGCAATTGGAGCAATGATATTTCGCAGATTAAAACTACATCCCCTAAGAAATACTGCGTACGGCCTAATGTTGGCATTGTTTCGCCGAAGTCAAAATGTGATTTTACAGGTAAGGAGATTTTTTGTATATACATGTTTTAGGATTGTATATTTGTTTGTGTGTGCCTCTAACGAATGAATTTCAAAGTCGGATTTAAAATGATGTAGAGTAAATGATAACGATATCATTGGAAGTGTATATGAGGTCACCTGGTCAAGGGACCCTGCACTTTTCAATGATTTTGCCAACTGGGAAAGGGAAATGATTGGGATAGGGGTAAATTTTCCAGTCTATCAGGTTTTTTAAATGCAAGGCATGTTCCTCTGTTGTAGCTGGTTTCTATTGCATCTGTATTGAGTAAATGTATTCATGATTAATGTCCTCAGAGTGGAAAGGTATTGAGTAAAACAAAATTATATACTTGTCAAATGAGAATCTTGACCTTTAGGCATTTTTGATGGGAAGGAAAGAAATGGACGAGAAAAGAAAATTTATTAGTCTAATAATTAAACTACAAAATAGAAAAATGATTATGAAACTTAATTATTAGATCAACAAATTTTCAATCTTCACCTCTTTTTATATTTCCTACCAAGCAAAACCCTGCCATTGTGTTGCCTCAGTAGCTGGGGATGTGAATTTCAAAGCTAGCAATGCAACTTAGAAATAAATTGTAGTACTGAATTTCTGATATGATGCCCTTAATCATTCTTTACTCCCCTGCACTAAACTATATATTCTCGCTCTTGGTTTTTCATTTAGTTACCATGCAAGCTCAGCGTGAAGCCCCTCCTGATATGATATGCAAAGATAAGTTCTTAATTCAAAGCACAGTTATCCCAGTAGGGACAACTGATGAAGACATTACATCTGCCACAGTAAGTGATTTTCTGCCCCGATTGTGCTTCATTTGATCATAGTAAGTGACTTTCCCTCATTGTTTTGCTTGGCAGTTTGTCAAGGACAGTGGAAGATATGTTGAAGAAAACAAGCTTAAGGTTGCCATTGTCAGCCCTCCAAATTCACCAGTATTATCACCACTTAATGGAAAATTGAATCAGGGAATAGATTATGATGCTTCAGTAACAAAAGAGCCAGTACTCAATAGAGTAGGTATTCTTGCACCAATGTGAACGGTTAGATCTACTTTGTGTACTTTTTTAGCCCTTAAAATCAAGTTACTTGTAGTTCTGACTTGCATACACACATGTATACGCTCTTTTACGTGTATGTCTGACTGCATTTATCTTTTAAACGAAATATATATTTTTTAATCTGAAAGTAGATGAGAAATTTTGTTTGAGTATGAGAGTTGAACACAAACTTCCAATCCATTGGTGAAGCTTATACCTATTACTTCTAAGGAAATTTTCAATGTTCTCTTCTCTGTGCCAGGTTGCCAAGGTTGAGGAGTCGAAGGTGATCAATTTTGAGGATATAAAGCCAACAAAGGATGTGGAGTGGAAGCCAAGGAAGGATATGCTCTATGCAGAGGATTTAAAGCCGAAGAAAGATGCAGAGCTGAAGCCGAGGAATGATGTTAATGGTGAGGATTTAAAATTAACAAAAAACACAGAGCTGAAACCAAAGAATAATTTTGTCAATGGCAAGGAGTTAAAGTCAGTGAAAGATGTGGAATCAAAGCCAATGGAGGATATTCTTGATATTAAGGAATTGAAGTCGGTGAATGAAAAGGATTTCAATGCATTGAAGGATGGCGAGGTGAAAACATTGAAGACCATGGAGGAGTTGAAGTTTGCCAAAGATTTGGAGGAAATGAAATCAAAACTACATGACCTTGAATCTAAGCTATGCAAGGTAAGTTGTTCATGAGACAAAGAATGATGCTTTGATACTGACAGTTTAAAATAAGGTTGAATTATATTTGCCACCATTAATATGCATCTGTTAGTGCAGCTTTATAAATTTTCTGTAACACTCCTAGTCATGTCCTTTACAGGCTGAAGCTACCATTTTAAAACTGACAGAGGAGAGGAAGTTAAGCACTCAAGAGAGGAAGATCTTACAGGAGGAACTAGTAAGTTTTCTGTCTGCATTTTTGTAGATTCTTGTTATATGTTCCTTAAACGTCTTCAATCATGGACAGTCAATTCTCTAGCCTTTTCCTTAGTGTGAACAGTGATGCCACCTTTTGGGGTGATTTTCTAGCATGGTGAATGGTCGTCATGTGTATGACCCCAGACGTCTTTCCTTTCTCACTTTATTAGAATAGGCCAGTGACTTTTTTAGTACGTGAAAATCCTTTTGTCTTTTATGCCCGGAAGAGGACGAAGATTATACCAAGCGGGTGGGAGAGGTGGAGGGCAAAGTTCGGGGTTCTACCTAGTACCCTCCACTTCGGATCATTTAGGAAAGCAAGTGGAAACCCTATATTATAGAATTCTGAATCAGCCACCTGAAACCAATTTTCTATAAAGTTAGAGACTTAGAGCCAAAGGCAGTTTTATTAAATTGTAGCAAAACAATGTATGTTTCAGTTATGCGAAGCTGAAAGCCATTTAAATTATTGATGGTAAACTCCATGTTAATGCAGGCGCTATTGAGGAAAAATACAAATTTAAGAAGAGTTCAAGTGGGATATCCTCTCCTATTTGTTTGTATGGTAGCAATCGTAAGTGTCTTTCTCGGATACCTTTTGCATCATTGATAAAGACCATTTTCATGTGATGCTGTTACGAGCAAAGCAGCAACAATCATACAGGGTTTGTTAGTAGTTTAGAAATCTAAGAGCATAAATACTTTCCTGCTCATAGCAAATGTGCTGGGTATTATAGGGGCAGCAATATAAGCAAAAGTTTGCATGTAAAGGTTTGTGTTTACCTGTTTGGCCAAAAGGGAGTGAAGAATATATGAGGTTAACCCTAGGAATTAGTAAATGTTTTTTTTTTTTTGACAATTATTGTCTTGATATTGAAATTTTTATGAAACTTTAACAAGCAAATGCTGCTGGGACTCGGACCATTTTCGTAGAGGATCAAGTTAAGTGTTTGAACTCATGGATGTAAATTCTTAATTTGTTACTACATAAGATAACCCCGTGCTTGTGGGATTTGATTTAAAAATATACCAAAGGGTAGGTTTCCTTCTGTCAAAACTTAAACCATTTTCTTCGTTATGTTCTTACCGGGCATGTAAATAAGACATTTGTACTTGTAAACTATTTGATTCGATTTGGATAAATTTGGAAGTCAGTTCGGTTATTCTCAATCCAGCTCTAATAGCTTGAGTTATTGAGCAAATTAAATTCAAATATTCTAATAACCAGTATTAGTAATTGAGGAGTCTAATTGAACTTTTTTATTTTAACATATATGTTTTTTATTAGTTAAAAATTAATTTATAATTTTACTTTTAATGTTGTAAATTATTTATAAAATATTTCAATTCGAGCTCGGACTTGAACAACACAAATAATCAAATTTAAAAGTTAAAATCAAATATTAATATTGAATTTATTTTTTACTTAATGAATAAAATTAACCGAATATGTTTGAGTAATTCAATTATTAATCGAATCAAATTCAAATTGAAAAAAAAAAGGTGATAAAACTCCAATTGATCAATTTTTTAATTGTATCAACTTAATTCGATTTGATTACTCAGAAATGGAAATCAAATTTTTCATTTGATTCGGTTTGACTACACGGAAATGGAGATCAAATTTTTCAATGTATCAACTCGACGACTTGATTCAGTTCGATTACTCTGCTGATTGCACACCTAGTTATTATTAAAAATAGATTTTGAACTCCCAAATCTCAAAGAAGAGTACATATCAAGATGTCAAAATAGTTGAGGAAGAATAAATAGGAACTTTAGTTTGGAAACTTAACGTTAACAAAATAACTATACATGAAGCACACAGACCAGACGTAATTACACAAAAACCTATATTGTGCTGACTTCTCGCCGGCCTAGTTAAAAATTGTCAAAAATTTTCACAGCACGTTCGTGTTTTTGTGACCAGCGACGCATAGTACACACATACCTTTGTAGATCTTGTTCGCCCATCTCATTGCCATTCAGGTGGATTATGTACACTCCTTTCTGTTGGGGAGCCAGGAACAAAGGGCACAAAACCCCTGCCACCAAACACTGGCCGCATGAAGGCATCGTCGAACTTGCGCCAGTAGTAATGAACAGTGTGCGTTGGAGTTGTAAGAAGTGCACGAATGCTGCCTGGTCGCTGAAGTCCGGCTGGACTATCGACAAAGGAGTCTTGGCCACTAAGAAATGGCACCGTAATCGATTTTGGAGTAGAGGTGTCTGAGAGCATGCTAGTTGTTGCTTTGGAACGAGGCAGCAAGAACCGTATTAGAGGTTTGGTCATTATGCCAAAAACCTGAGCAGAACCAACAGAAAGAAGGGTTAGTAACATCTCCAGGTAACTCTTATGCATATGATAGATAAAAATGAGACTCGTATAGAGATAGAAAAAAAAAAAAGGGAATTTTGGGCATTTGATTTCATATTGCAACTAAAGATAAAAAACTTGAATAGTCAGCTAAGACTACAACGATTTATTAGAAGTAGGCTCTACATCTTAACCAAAGGGCTAAGAATGATAATAGAAGCTTGCCGAAGTAACAACTCAACCATTCTTATGCAACATTTTTTGTGATAAAGCTCAATTGCTCAAATAATTGAACATATAAGAAGCATTAATGTTGAAGCAAAACCTTCAATGTTTTCAAAAAATAAAATAAAAGGAGGATAAGATGCCATGTATTATGAGAGAAACATTCAAATCTTTAAGCCAATAAATTGAAGGCAGGAGACATCTTACCATAGTGCTGAAAAGAACAACAGTGATAGTGCTTGTAATCAGAATTGCGTTCCCTCGCTGTTGAGTATGCCCTGCCATTGTAAACTGCAATTATATAGAATAATAGTCCATTAGTTGGAATCAATCACACAAATCTCTCCCCACTCCCTTTCTCTACTTCACTCCCCCATTTCCTCTCATTCTATCATTAGCATTTGAACTTAATTTCAAACATGTATCAAGGATTTTGAATTTCATCATAATCTTTTATGCAATTTTAATATAAGAAAGCTACATTTCTGTGATGTGTAATTAAAAAGTTTTTGTTTCAAGAGATACAATAACCGAACTTTACCTGATTATATGCAAGTGCCATAGATACAGCACCTCTCATGAGACCAGCCCACCATATGATGATCTGAACAAAAGAAATACAGAGAAATAGCAATGTCAAGTAACATCATTAATTGATATAAAAGCAAAAAGAACACCATGAACCCGTACTTGTTGTCTAAAGCTGATTTTTTCACTAGCTGATTTCTTTGCTAAGTTGGATAAAAATGAGAGGGGAAACACAAAAGCTGCTCTTCCGACCATAACCAGAGCAAGTAGCACAGAGCTAACGGCAGCTGATGTTCTAGGGCTGCAAAAAGGAGATCAAAGACAATGTCACTACCGCAGATCATTCTGAAAATGGAAGTTATTTTGTACAAGTTGCCTGGGAGATAAAGGAACTGGAAAAGAAAATCTGAAAAGTATACTTGAAGCAGACGTTAAGAAAAAAAGCAACTCATTAATTTACACTCGACCAAAATCTAGTTAGAGTACTTCCTAGCAGGTGCATAGAGCATACCTATCACTTATAAATCTCCATTTCTCAATGTCCAAAGCATCCATTCCGACATAAAGAAAGATCAAAGTCTCAGCAACAAATGACAAGGTAGCAAAAGCATGCCTGTGTTTGAAGAAAAAAACAGAATCAACTGAGTCTGAGGCATATAAAGAGTTTAACATTTGTTCTAACATCAATGACCCATGTGAAAAAGTCAACTATATTAAATGTGTAAATATCTATATCCCTAGAATTAAGGTTAAACAATTCCTCAATTATGGGGATTAGATTTAGACTGATTTAGTTTCCTATTTTACTGCTTAACAATAGCTGTATATAATCCTTAGAAGTTGTATTATTCAAGTAAGATTCAGAAATAAAAAATTCTGAAATTCCACATGGTATCAAGAGCTTTAGGTTTTTTCTTGGAAATCAGTCACTTCTTCAGCCTTCATTGCTGATTTTTTTTTACCTTAGGCCTTCATAGCCACTTTCTCATCAAGAACTTTTCTTTCTTGCCAAACCCTAAATCACCATATTTTTCCAAGAGCTACTGCTGTTTTTTACCACCATGTCAAGTTCTACTTCAGTTGTAAATTCTACTCCTCGTACCAGTAGTTTGATCAAGAACTCTGCATTGGTCACTGCAGAAGCTAATGTTGGTGGACAAAATGTCCCTGATTTGCGTAAGATTGATGACAAGCCTCGAGTGTGGTGTGACCATTGCAACAAACCACGCCATGCTCGAGAAACTTGTTGGCATATCCATGGAAAACCAACAAATTGGAAGCCGAAGCAGAAGCAGTCACAACCCTCTGCCAATGAAGCAAATATGGGTTCCTTCAGAAAAGAGCAGTTCGATCAACTCCTGAAACTACTAAAGTCCAATCCGACATCTGGTACATCTAATAGTTCATTGGCTCATTCAGGTAGAAATCCATTAGCCCTATCCAGTGTCTTTAATTCTGCTCCATGGATCATTGATTCAGGAGCATCTGATCATATGACTAACCTGTCGAATCTATTTAGTTCATACACTCCCTGTTCTGGTAATGAAAAAATAAGAATAGCAACTGGTAGTTTTTCACCTATTGCAGGCAATGGTTCTATTAAACTTTCTGAAAGTATTGATCTTAAATCTGTACTTCATGTTCCTAAACTTGCTTGTAATCTTTTATCTGTCAGTAAACTTTCAAAGGATTCCAACTGTCGTGTTATCTTTTTTGACTCTCTTTGTCAATTTCAGGACCAAAACTCAGGGAAGATGATTGGCAGTGCTAGAGAAATAAATGGGCTCTACTATTTCAGTGAGGATTTCCTAGGTAATAAAAAAGCTCAAGGGCTTAGTAGTACCAGTTCAAATTCTGTTTTTGATAAAATAATGCAATGGCATCTTAGGTTAGGACATCCTAGTTTCCCTTATTTAAAACATTTATTTCCTAATTTGTTTAAAGGAGTGGATTGCTCTATTTTTCAATGTGAAAGTTGTCTTTTATCTAAAGATCATCGAGTTAAATATATTTCAAAACCTTATAGTCCATCAAAACCATTTTACTTGTTTCATACTGATGTTTGGGGACCTTCAAAGGTTACCACCTTGTCTGGAAAAAGGTAGTTCGTAACTTTTATCGATGATCACACTAGATTGTGTTGGGTTTACTTACTAAGCAAAAAATCTGATATAGAAAAACTTTCAAAGATTTTTATTGCATAATTGAAACCCAATTCAAAACAAAAAAGTTGCATCCTTCGAACAGATAATGGAACTGAGTACTTTAATGAATGTTTGGGAAATTTTTTAAAAGAAAAAGGTATTTTACACCTATCTACATGTCGAGACACACCCCAGCAAAATGGAATAGCTGAAAGGAAAAATAGGCATTTACTTGAGGTAGCTAGAGCTATCATGTTTTCTATGAACATTCCAAAATACCTCTGGGGAGATGCTGTGTTAACTGCATCTTACTTAATCAATAGGATGCCAACTCGTGTCTTACATTTTGAAACACCTTTGAATACTCTCAAAAAATACTTCCCAACATTTCGCTTATACTCTGAGTTACCTTTAAAAATTTTTGGATGCACTTGCTTTGTTTATATTCTCCAAATTTTTCGATCCAAATTGGATCCTAAAACTGAAAAATGTGTTTTCATTGGCTATGCTCCAAATAAAAAAGGGTATAAGTGTTTTAATCCTTTGACAAAGAAAATTCACATAACTATGGATGTCACTTTTCTAGAAAATCAACCCTATTTCAGCAAAAATCTTCTTCAGGGGGAGAATAAAGAAGAAGATAATTTTTGGAAATTCTCTACACCACTACCAAGCCTCATTGAGTCACCAATTCAGTCTATTAAAAAATTTGAGGAAATGGATGTTAAAAATAATGAAAACAAGGACTCTCTTAGTCAACAGGTGCCAAGTATTGAAGAATCTGAAACAGGGGGAGAATTACTTCAAACGGATTCACATAATCCAAATATTGAGCTTCAGGTTTATACCAGGAGAAAATCTCATAAAAATATTACTGATCCAATTATTTCTCTAGCACCTGTTCAGCCGGAATCTCTGAGGGATAGTCCTCCTCCTCAAACTCAGGTTAATCCTAAAATTGCTCCTTTAGTTTCTTCCCTTGAGTCTCCAAATATTGATTTTTCTGATCTAGATGTCCCAATTGCTAACAGAAAATGAGTAAGATCATGTACCAATCACCCTATTGCAAAATATTTGTCGTATCAAAAGTTGTCCAATAACCACAAAGCATTCCTTTCAAATATTTATAACTTGCATGTACCAAGATCTATTCAGGATGCCCTAGGTGATCCGGATTGGAAGTTAGCGGTGAAGGAAGAGATGGACGCTCTTGAAAAGAATGGGACTTGGGAGATTGTGAAGCTACCAAGATGCAAGACAACTGTAGGATGTAAATGGGTCTTCACTGTGAAGTGTAAGGCAGATGGGAGCATAGAGAGGTACAAGGCAAGACTTGTTGCCAAGGGGTTCACTCAAACTTATGGCATTGACTTCCAAGAGACCTTCGCTCCAGTTGCGAAAATAAACTCAATCCGAGTACTTCTCTCTTTAGCAGTTAATTTCAATTGGTCTCTACAGCAACTTGATGTAAAAAATGCCTTTCTTAATGGAGATTTAGAGGAAGAAGTGTTTATGGACCTCCCACCTAGATTTGAGAAAAACCTCGAAACCAACAAGGTGTGCAAATTGAAAAAATCCTTGTATGGTCTTAAACAATCACCAAGAGCATGGTTTGAAAGGTTTGGAAATGTAGTGAAGAGCTATGGTTATATTCAGAGTCAAGCTGACCACACAATGTTCTTCAAGCACTCTAGAAATGGTAAACTAGCTATTTTAATTGTGTATGTGGATGATATAATCATAACTGGTGATGATAGTGCAGAAATTGGAGAACTTAAGAGAAGACTTGCACATGACTTTGAGATAAAGGATTTGGGAGCCTTAAAGTACTTCCTTGGCATGGAATTTGCAAGATCAAAGGAGGGTATCTTTGTAAGCCAACGTAAGTATGTCCTAGACTTGCTTAGTGAGACAGGAATGCTTGGTTGCAAGATAGCTGAAACCCCAATAGAGCCCAACTTGAAACTTTAGCTTGCTGAAACCAAAGATGTGGTGGATAGAGAGAAATACCAAAGACTTGTGGGTAGACTCATCTATTTAGCACATACACGACCTGATATAGCTTTTGCAGTAAGTGTGGTAAGTCAGTTTATGCATTCACCCAGCTCAGAACACTTTGAAGCTGCCTACAGAATCCTAAGGTACCTAAAGGGAACGCCTGGAAAGGGATTGTTCTTCAAAAACCATGGACACCTACAAGTAGAAGCCTATACCGACGCAGACTGCGCAGGAAGTATTACAGATAGGAGGTCAACTTCAGGCTATTGCACATTTGTGGGAGGAAACCTTGTCACTTGGAGAAGCAAGAAACAGAATGTAGTAGCCAGAAGTAGTGCCAAGGCTGAGTTTCGTTCAATAGCCCATGGGATTTGTGAGGTAATGTGGATTAAAAGACTACTTGAAGACTTGAAGGTTTCTAATCCCTCACCGATAAAGCTCTATTGTGATAATAAAGCTGCAATCTCTATTTCTCACAATCCAATGCTCCATGATAGAACGAAGCATGTAGAAGTAGATAAGCATTTTATCAAAGAGAAGCTTGACAATGGAATAATTTGCATGCCATATATACCAACAAGTGACCAAGTTGCTGATGTTCTTACAAAGGGATTGCACAGGAAGCAGTTTGAAAATCTAGTGAGCAAGCTTACCATGGAAGATATCTTCAAGCCAGCTTGAGGGGGAGTGTGGAAAAGTCAACTATACTAAATGTGTAAATATCTATATCCCTAGAATTAAGGTTAGACAATTCCTCAATTATGGGGATTAGATTTAGACTGATTTAGTTTCCTATTTTACTGCTTAACAGTAGCTGTATATAATCCTTAGAAGTTGTATTATTCAAGTAAGATTCAGAAATAAAAAATTCTGAAATTCCACAACCCATGAAATTTATTGCCTCTAAGATAACACTGTGGACGAGACATACTTGGAAGTTACTCTTGAACTCTCAGTAACATTGTGCCAGGTATAATGCGACATCACAATCCCGCAGAAAAACACTGTGAGAATGCCACTCAAATAGAACAGCTGCAGGGGAGGCAACATTAAAGTTATCCAACATTAATCATAAAAATTTGAAGCTGTTATCAGAAAAGAAAGGGCTGTAAGAAACTGCCATATTATGCTAAGAAGAGTCTTACTTCAGCCAAGATATATGAAAGGTATGCCATGAGCAGCATAACAGCAAACTCACGATCTGTTGAGTGCCTGAATCATGTAAATGAACTACATTCAGTAATTAATTATAAAATTCAAAGAAATTGAGCCATCAACAATGCACTGCAATAACAAAATTCATGCTCAGTTGAAGTCCTCAGTAAAGTAGAACTTTTAATATCGCAAATGATTAGAAAACATACCTGCCAAAGTACAACTTTTTGATGATGTAAGCACTTAGCAACCCAACCTGTAAGGAAAAAAAAATATCACACCTTTGTGGAAGTGCAGTGTTCACAGAATGAATCTGATTTTTATGAAAAGAGACTTACAATCACTCCCAGAAGAGTGCTTGCTAAAAATAAATACAAAAAGCTGCCAATAAACTCCAAAGCAATTCTGGGATTGGTATTACTGAGGTCAAAACTCTGGATTGCATTGAAAAGCACCACTGATGTTGCATCATTTACAACACCCTCTCCAAAAACCAGACTGTAGAGTAACGGAGTCTCATCCTGATTAAGCACCTGTACCATCAAGGAGCAGCTTCAGTTTAGCAAGTTTGAGATACCGTCTTTTCAATTTAGAAATGCTATACAATTTTAATTTATGCATACCTGCAGTGTGCAAACAGAATCTGTTGCTGCAAAGATAGCACCAATTGCTGAAAAACGTAGGAAAAATAGTAAGCTCCCCAAACAGGAACAAAGCCAGTTTGAAAATAAGGGAGCAATAAGGGCAAATACCTAGATAATCTCCAATATCCAATGAGCCAATGTCCATTTCCTTAAAGAACTGAATAACACCTGTTTGAAGCATCAGAGTTGCAATTACAACCAGCAAAACTGATATTGGCAATACTAGGATGAACATCAACAAACTAAGCCAACCCCTAATAGGGCCACCTGGCTGCCAATCCCCACCCACAAAAACAAAAGAGAAGAAAAGAATTTGTATATGTCTCAACTGCATCCATAAAGTCGTTGAAAGTACCTAAAGATATAACTGTACAAGATATTAATGTACCAACAGCCCCAAACAGCATGATGGTGATAAAGTTACGGAAAAATTGCTTCTTTTTCACCTGAAACCTGGCAGAGAAAGCAGAGATCAGAAAACATTATAGAAAAGACACCTATGTTCCTCTATTTACAAAACTGGAAACAAGGGGAAATTCTCAATATACTCAAGTTCAAGCCAGGATAGAGAACTAAGGAATATGCACTTAAACAAAAGTTTCACTTTCACATTGAATAAGTGTTACATATACATATATTTTAACTTTTAATGCTATAATAAAAATCTCTATATTTTCCACTAACAAGAGAAATGAAAATGGAAGGAGAACAAACTTACCCAGCATTGAATATAATAGGGGGCAAAAGATAAATAAAGAAAAGATCTTCACTGAAGACTAAAAGATGTGAGCTTTTACCCCCACTAGTCAACAAAATAACTACCCCAGTACAAAGACCCTGTTAATAAAATCAAGTAAATCAAATATATCAGACAAGTAAAACATATAATCCAAGCAAACAAAACTTAGCTGAACGGTTCATAGAAGCCTAAACTGAAAAATGTCAAGAGAGAAACTCACAATGACAAGTGCGGTAATTGACTCATTCATCCATCGGTTCTCCTCCAAAAGATGACCAATCACAATACAAGCACAAAGAAGTGCGATGAATAGGTTTATAGAGACCACAGAGGCATGATCTGAAGTAGATAGTGTTTGCAACTTGGAAAATGCAGCAGCTAACAGCGGTGCCACCATATTGACCTTTTTTTAATCAAAAATTTGTCGAATACAACCAACTGATTCTAATTGAAGGCAGTTAAAGTCCAAAGCTTTAGATTTGAATTTTCCTTCAGCACTGCATATATTGAAAAGTTCTATGTCTCTGAACTGTCCATTCAGAACTTTCAAATCTCAAAATCCACACGAACTCTGCAATTACAAAAACCAATAAACACCAAAGAGTTAAACACACATATTCGCATATTCATTCTCAAAACCTCATCTTTTTTTTTCCATTTTTCGTTATTTACGTTCTGTTCTTGTGGCTGCTCATTGTCTTGAACTCTTGATTAGACAAAATATAGAATACTGAAAATAAAAATTAACTCCGTACCAAAAAAAAAACCTCGAAATATTGAGGAAAAACCGAAAAATCAAAGGAAAAATTATTACTTTTAATTTAATTATATAATGATACTTAAAAATGTAGGAAGGAATAAGAAAGATGAAGAATTTAGAATTTTTTTCAGTTACGGAAGTTAGTTATTCGAAACGAATATTCTAACTGAAATACAACAATAAATAAATTTTCTTTTCCTTTTTTTTTTCGTTCTTCCACTTTCTCAGCAACCAAACGTAAAAAAAAAATTATTCAATCGATTAAAAGAAGCAACAACAACAACATGCAGGGAGACCGCATTTATATTTCAGCATTTTATAATTTTCTTTTACAAATATTCTGTAATTTCATTGAATCAAAACAACAACGCATAAATAAAAAATTAAAATTTTTTCTCTTCCTCTATTTTGCTTTCATTCTATTGTCTCAGCAACCAAACATCGAAAAACAGCAAAAATAACTAAAGCTTACCGAATTGTTTCAGAGAATCAACAGGAAGCAGGAATAGGAAACAGCATTCGTATTTCAGCTCCGAGCAAAATTTGAAGAGAAAGCTTAGGGAAACCAATTAAAAAAAAAGAAAAAGAGAATCCAAAGGTCCACCGCTTCGAAATTTTCCCACGAGAATATTCGACACTCCCACCGATCTCGCAAAAAAATGGCCGCAATTTTCCCTTTTTCAGCTTCAAATTCTTGCTTTTGATGGAGAGAAACGAACAAAACGAGACAACTTTGAAAGATTTTTGAAACTGCTTTGAATTTTGTGTTCTTGAGAAATAGAATAGAGCTTTTCATTTACGAGAAAATTCTGGCAATAAAAAGAAAAAAAATAAGAATTTTGTGGAGTGCTAGAGAGAGAAAGGCGTGTTACGCGGGTGATAGTTGAACACAAAGAAATGTTAGAATACAGTAAATGGAAAAACATTAAAATGTAAAATCTAATAAGAGCCGTTGACCTAATGACTGGTTTGTTCCAGAGTAAATATCATGGTTTTGAATGATGGTTTCACGTGATACCGGGTGTAGGTGAATATGGTAGTTAAGAAACAGAAATAGTAACGCACATAACAACTTTATCTCTGCCGTGGAAAACAGATATAAATTTACCGGCTTAAATAAAGTAAGCTAATATTTGGCCAAAAAAAAAAATAAAGTAAGCTAATAATTGTAACAAAAAAGTAAGCTAATAATTCACTCAATCAGTAAGGATTAGCCTAAAGTTATTATTATTTCTAAGAGTTTGTATATGATACATTAACAGTGTATAGTTTCTATACACTGTCAATGTACCAGAGATTGACATTTCATCAATAAGCCCTTATGGGCAAATTAAAAAAATTTATTTATATTTGCAAATAAGGGCCTATTGATGAGGTGTCAACCTCTGGTGCATTGACAGTGTATAGAAACTATACACTGTCAGTGCATCATATATAAATCCTATTTCTAAAATGATTTGATTTATGTTCAAAAAAATTTTCGTTGTGTATGCCAAAAAAATAAATTCCATATAATTAGAGATAAAATAATTTTGTATTCTTGTCATGTCCTTTTTTATTTATAAATTCATGCAAAATATAAAAATCTGTTACAATTTTTTGGTGTAAATACAGGTATTTTATCTATTTTACGGTTTGAAATTAATTTTATTCGGACCGAAAGTAGCAAACAGTAAAATCCTCCCAACAATGGAGATTACAATACTCAAATCCTATCTAAATACCTGAGAAAAAAATTCACAATTAGTATCCCACGTTAAATATGAAACACATTTTTCAATTTTTTTAATCCATAAGTTTTTTTGTCAAATTTTAACTCACATTATTTTTTAATTTTTATACCATCTGCTCGTTATTGTATTTAAAATGAATTTATATATGATGCACTAATAGTATATAATTTTTATACACTGTCAATGCACTAAAAATTGACATTTCATCAATAAATCTTTAAGAATAAAAATTGAAAAAAATATATATGTATTTATTTTTAAGGGTTTAACATTTTTTTAGTTTGTTTTATTAATGATGTGTCAATCTCTGAAGGATTGACATGTATAGATATTATACACTATCAGGTTATGTTTGGTGCATAGGATGATAATTATCCTATCTTATGTTTGGTGCACACATTAAGGGAGGATTAGATTGTAAGGAGGATTAGTTATCCTCCTAGTATAGGATAACTCAATCTTCTCAAAAAAGTGAGAATTATTCCTATTTCCATTGGATTAAATAAATATTCATATTTTATTATTTTATCCTTAACATTTATATTTAAAAAGTAATTTAAACATTTAATAAAATAGTAAAGATCTTTAATTAGTTAATGGATTATTATCCTATCCACTGTCAGTGGAGTTTTTTAACTCCACAAGCGGGGTTAGGATGATGACATGTGTCTTTCAAAATTATTAAGAAAATAAAAAATAAATAAAATGAGACACATGTCATCATCCTAAACCCGCTTATGGAGTTAAAAAACTCCACTGACAGTATATAGAATAATTTTCCTTAGTTAATATACTCCCTCTATCCCATTAAAATTGTCATTTGTTGACAAAAAACGTAGTTTTAGGAAGTTAAAGATTCCTTATGTCATATCATATAAATGACTCAAATTGACCAAATTATCTTTAAAAGTGGTAGACATTGAACTTTTTAATGATTAAAACTGAAGTATAATAAAGAGTAAAAGAGTAAATATAGTATTAAAATTTGTTATTTTTTTCAATGTGACATTTTTAATGAGACAATTTATTTAGTTAAAAGTGACAAATTTATTGGGACGGATGGTGTAATTTTTTTCATTCTTTTTCATTTTTCCTTCTTTTATTTTTTTTCTTGTTTTTGATTAAAGAAAAACTATAATTTTAATAAAATAATATTTTCTTGTACACATTTTTTTTTAAATTATTTTTTAGAAAAATAAATTCTCAAACATAAAAATTATTATAAAATATATTTTTTAACTAGTTTTTTCTTACATTTAAATTTTTATTTATTCTTTCTTAATTTTTTTCATTTTGCCTAAAAAAAAGAAAGAAAAATGACTATTAACCATAAATTATTAGAAATTATATATTTTTTAATTCATCAAAATTGAATTATTATATTTAACTTGTATTTTTATTTTTTTTCTCTATATTTCCTTATATTGAGAAAAAAAAAAGAAGATAAAGAAACCATAAAAATAAAGAAAAATATTTAAGAACCGTCTTTTAGAAAATTTAATGTAATTAAAAAATAAACTTATTTCCAAGAAAAACTCAATTTCTTAAAAAAATATTTAATTTACAATAAAAATCTATTTTAAATTTAAATCATATAAAAGAAATAAAAACAAAAAGAAAAAAAGAAAAAAATGAAAAAAATACAGAAAATGCTTTTTATAAAAATTCATTTCTTAACAAAATATATTTTTTGAAAAAGAAATATAATTTTTTAGAAGTAATTTTTTATTAAAAAATCAGCTAATAAATTGGACTATTAGTTATAGTATTATAAATAATATTTAAAATTTTCATTTATATTTATAACAAAAAATTATAAATTTAAATTATGTTACTTTAAAAAAGAGTACTTTAAAAAATCGTTTTATACTATTTTTAATTTTACACATAACATTGTGAAAGACATAAAAAATCATACTATTCTATTTTTAATCATTGTACACACCAAACATAAGATAGAATGATATAATCTAATCTTATCTTATTCATAATCTTATATTATGTTATCCTATCCTCATTCTATGCACTAAATATTACCTCAATGTATCATATATAAACTCATTTAAAATTATCATATCTAAAAATATTATTATTTAATACATTGTCAATAAAGTTTTTAAATTCTACAAATAGATTAAGATAGTGACATATTATACCCCTAACAAATAAAAAAATTAACTAAAAAATAAAGCGGGTATGTGTCATCATTTTAATTCCACTTATAAAATCTAAAAACATCACTAACAATATATTGAATAAAATTTCTACTACTAATTAACTTAGTTTTCTTCTATCCATAAACGTTATAATTCCTTAATTTTAATAACAATTTTTATGTCTGATTTTGATTATTACTTATGTCTTTTAGTAACACAATAAAAGACATTTTCAGGCTTTGTTTAAGATAATTTTTTTAAAAAGATTATTTTTTAAAAGATCGGAACAAAATTTATTGTATTCTATAGAAGTCAGATTTTCAAATTTAAAAATTAATATATCAAAGCTTTTCCCTCACCAAAAATCGATAACATTTTTTATATATTTAAAATAAAATTGTTCAAATCCAAATTCAAATTTTACCATATATCACAATTATTGACAATATATTATTAGCAAAATTGATAGGGCTTAGATTTAATTATTATTAATATCAAGGGGGACAAACTTAATTGAACGAAATTAAGATAGTCAAGTTAAATATGTGTTATATGTTAGGTCCGATATTTTAATGTCCGAGGGGGACAAACTTAATTGAACTCATTTATTGCACTTAATATTTTTCTCAAAATCTACCCAAAAATCAAATTAATTTTTGAATTTTAACAGATCACCTAATCTATAGATAGATCTACTCCGACGATCTACCGATAAATATATATTTTTTGACAAATCAAACAAAAATCTCCAATCAAACTCTAAGCAAGCACTCCGTGGGTTCTACTTTTTCAGCTAAAAATATCTCGACAAATACCTGAATAAAAATAAATAACAAAAAGTATAAATATAAATCAAACATAATCTTAATAAAAAGGAGCATATATATTGGACTATTTTAATGAGTAAAATTAAATTATTAAAATGTTATTGTTCTCATTAATTACCAGGAAGTGTTGCATGTGATTTGATTTTAAAGTAGTCAGATCTGATCAGATCAGATCTGATCTGATCAGATCAGATCTGATTTGATCTTTTTTTCTTGTTTAGACCATTTAGCCGAGGTCGATAGAAGTCTCACGAGTAATCTCACACCTCTTTTTGGTTTCTGGTGGACCTTCACGGATCGTACCATAAAGTTTTTTCCACTTCTTTTTTAATTGTTTATTTTTAAACAACATATTATTGTTGACTCAGTTGACAACCCAGATTGAGTTTACAGGAAGAATTTTTGGATTCGACTCTCACTAAACACATTTTTGAAGAGTGGTGAAGAGCCTTAACTGTGATTAAACCCTGAATAAGATTTGTCTCTGATCGTTAAAACGGATGAGGATACATATAATCTACATTAAAACGAATGAAGAAACATGTGGTCTACACCAAAAAATTAACATTCGATACTTAGTTACTTACAATGTAATCATTAAATTTCATAAAATATTAATCAATATATAAATTTAAAACTTAATTTTTAGAATAAACATGCTAAATTAAAAATTATTTAAACTCAATTTATTTTGGTATAATAAAAATTTTTATATAAAATTTACATGTATTGAGATTTGAGACTTGAATTTTAAATTTACAAAAAAAATTTATATTCACTTAATTCATTTTAAAAAATTTTATCAATCTTTAGATTAAGACTCGTTATTAATCAAAGGTCTTATTTAGACTCAATTGATTGTTGAATTCAAAACTAGAAAAAGACATTAGCGAGTAGTTTGACTAGGAAACGAAAATGAGAGTTGAAAGGTCACTTAGACACTTGGACAAGTAATTTTGTTATTTTGTCCATTTATGTCGTAGTACATTGAATCCAAAATAAAAAAAGGGGATGCAATAATTGCTACTTGCTTAACTTAGTATAATAAAGTGTAAATTACGGAAAGAAAATAAAAATTCAATTTAGAATTTGCAACTTCCATTACATTATAAGATAACGTTAACGAGTGTTATTAGACACAAATTAATGTGATATTTAAAGGAAAGAATTTGTAATTAATGTATTATGAGATTTAAATTCTATGTTGATCCATTGTGATGATTTTAATTTATAATATTTTTTGAAAATATCTCTTTGACAATTTCGCCACTTTATCACCTAAATTTACTGTGTTTTTCACTTTTAATTTTTAATTTGTTAAAGATTTTTAAAACTCATTAAAAAATATTTAAAATCCGTACATAAACTAATATACACACATACACATTAATGTTTCAAAGAGGATATCCAGTGTTAATTTTTGAGATTTTTGAAATTGATAGAAGATAAATTTATGAATTAGAGGGAAAAATCATTTATGATTATGTAGTTCAAGATTATATGTATAAAATTAAATAGTATGTTTATATTCGTAGTTATCGGTATAACAGATAATTTTTTTAAAATAAAAATTGCTTATTCTTAAGTATTGTGTGTGTTTATAGATAATTATCAAATACATTGTTAGTGAAAATTTTTAACTCTACAAGTAAAATTAGGATAATGACATATATTTTATTTTATTTATTTTTAATTTTCTTAATATTTTAAAAGACACGTGTCATTATTCTAATTTCACGTGTAGAGTTAAAAAAACTCAACTAATAATGTATTAGATATTAATCTTTTATATATAAGTTGATTGTTGCTACTTTTACTTTATTAATCCTATATACACTTTTTTTTTATAAGTCGATCGTTACTAGTCACACAAAATAAATAAATAATTCTACTTTATTTTGTGATTTGAAAATTGAACAGCTCTGAATTTTGTTGCTCATTTTCATTTATGGTATTTAACCAAAATAATTTAATTAGCAAGCATCATAAATACACATTTTATGGTTTTTTTATTTTATCATCCGCCAATCCATCGTCTCAGTATTATTGATTTTGCTTCAAATTGTATTGAAGATAATATATTAAACGTGCTGCTCAACTCTTGTATTTATTTTGAATATAGTCTTAACCAGCTCACATTATTATAAGAAAAAATTTATGACATATAATGGCACTGATCCTTTGCATAAAAAATTAATTTGATAAAACAACAAACTTATCGGATAAAGTGGATAATTGATTAAAGTGATACTTAAACTATTAAAATTTGATATTTAAAAATATATTTATTTAAACTATAAAAAATAGTAAGTAGTTAATTTAAATAAGTGGAATGTAGCAAGTAATTAATTTTAAATGTCTTATATGTTGTTAACAAAAAAATATTTACGTAGGCAATTATGTAGCTTGACTTATCAAAAATATCATTTGCTTCTTCTGTGTGAGTCTTGTTCTCCATTTCACATTATGTGTGTATGAGTGTGGAGTGTGTTTATAAAAGATTTTACGCTTAACAAAATCACCATGATTTTGTTAAGTGGTGTGTTCTTTCACTGAACAAATATATAATATTAATATCTAATACACTGTTAGTAGAGTTTTGTAACTTCACAAGTAAGATTAGGAAGATAACATTTATTCTTTAAAAATATTAAGAAAATAAATAATAATAAATAAAATAAAACGTATATCATAATACTAATCTCGCTTGTAGAGTCAAAAATTATGTATTAAATTATTATCCATATATATTAAATTATTATCCATATATATATGAGTAATTATCTCATACACAGTCAGTGGAGTTTTTCTACTCCACAAGCGACATTAGAATCATGATACTTGTCTTACTATATTTATTTTTATTTTATTAATATTTTTATAAAACGTGTGTTATGATCTTAAACTCACTTGTGGAGTCAAAAACTTCACTGACAATGTATAAAATATTAATTCTATATATAAATATATATGATTTTAGGATTTATTAGTCTACTAGCATTGTTTTCAATTTTATTTTTAACCAACAATGTAATAATCATGGAATTAAATGCTAAGTTCCAACTTACGACTTACTATGTAACCAAAAAAACTTACGACTTACTAGTATTGTTGGTCACGAATCTTGGCCTTTTTTTTGAACAAAATTAATGATAACTAATTAATGAAAATTATTACATCCCGACATTATTTTTCGTTGAATTATTTAACTCGAGTTGGTCTTAGATTGAAATTAGATCTAATATTTCATGTATAAAAGTCATGTTTGTATTATGTAAAATTGTGTTCATATCGTATAAAATACAAATATTTTGTTTAAAATTCATATCAACATGTCAAACACAATTTGTTTTTAGATTTTTTCAAAATTTAGCTATTATCACATTTTATATATATATATATATATATATATATATAAGAGGGATCCACTTACAAACTTTCATATTTTTTTATATGATTTATAATTTTTTAATCGACCGTTGAATTTTATATTCTATTCACATAGATCATGCATGCCAAATTTCAAATTAATTGAATACGTCTAACTATATATTTCGTAAAATAAAATTTCAACCGTTGACATAGATTGATTCAAAAATTTACACACATAATAAATATGAGTAGGTTGTTAAATCCAACGATTGGTTTGCAAAAATATTAATCTTATATGAATATATAAAACTGTGTAAAACAAATTTGTTTTACACATATGTAAGTGGATCCCTCCTCATATATATATATAAAGCTATTGTTATATTTGTGTCGAAAATGATCAAGTCTAATTGAAATATAACCTTAGATAAGATTTTGAATACGAGTTTAATCTAAAAATATATTATATAAATAAATAATATATTTCAATTAAAATTTGTTTCTAAAATATATTTAAAAAATTTAAAAATTAAAATACCTAATGTAAATAGGATTGGGCTCTGACTCTAAACAATAATTCATCAAAATGATAATAAAACCCCAAGCCCAATTATATTTATAGGCAATAGGCTCCATAAAATACAACAAGAGTTTGAAGATTGTTCTGTTATGACCCAAAATTTTTTCATTGGGCCGATCAAACACTACAAGATCAAGATTCAAGAATAAGAAGACTGAGTTTAGCAATTGGACTATCAAGCTTTCTCTTCGGATCCGAGCAGCCTGACCCGATCCATCCTCGCCCAGAAATGGCTTTCCGTCTTTTTTTTTTTTTGGCCAATAATGGCTTTCCGTCTTTATTCTCTCTAACTTTGTTTATTTTTTTGCTACTGTTTCTCCTGTCAAGTTTTCAAGCTTCAGCAGGGGTTTTTGATTTTTATAAATATATTATTTATAATTACTAGGGTTTTTCTTTGCCCTCAATTTCACTCTTTTAACTTCTAAAGTTTTCCGTTTCCGATTCTTGTTCGGCTAACTTTCGTGAAGAAGAAGAAGAGAAAGGACTGGGGAAATGGGTGCACAGAAAAAGGGTGCAGCGACTAGGGTTTCGGAAGACCCAGAGGAGTTGGCACGTCAGCCATTGCAAGCCATTCTCTTAGCCGATAGCTTCGCCACCAAGTTCCGTCCAATCACCCTTGAACGCCCCAAGGTATCCGTATGAAAATACGTTACGTATTTTATATTCGTATATGTGTGTTACTCAAATATTGTTAAATTTTTTGGTTTAATTGTAAAAATTGTTTCTTTTATTGAAGGTGTTGTTGCCATTAGTGAATATTCCAATGATAGATTACACATTAGCGTGGCTTGAGTCCGCGGGAGTGGAGGAGGTTTTCGTTTTCTGCTGTGCTCATTCGAAACAAGTGATTGATTATTTGGAGAGCTCTGAATGGTGTTCTCAACCGAATTTTTCGGTTCAAACCATCGAATCTCACAATTCCATCAGTGCTGGCGATGCGTTGCGTTTGATTTACGAACGCCATGTGGTATTGTTTTTTATTTTTTATTATCTTTTTCGGTAAATGAAGAGTGTGTTTGGGATTTCGCTAAGAAACATGTTAATAAGATTTATGCGTATTATTTGTAATTGAATGATTAAATAAGGCACAAGCCTCTTGTTAAAATGTAGAGAAATATTTACCCACATCAGAGTTCTTATTTTCAAATATTAGGAGGTTGGTTAGTTGGCGTTCTATGTTTGTAAACACCGGACATGGCTTGTTTGCTTCCCTTGTTAAAAATATTGTTTAGTAATTTTGTTTGTTGGTATTTTGGGTAATCCTCCACTTGTTGCAAAATTTGCTAGCCAAAGTTGTTGGAATTAAAGAATTATCTAACCAATTTGTTATAAGGTGTGTCTGGAGAAACAAATTATTAAAGCGAATGGTATTGAAAGCATGCATGTCTAATGAATACCAATTGATACAAACTACTTTAAAATTGGTAGACTGCCAAAAAAGTCCATGCAAAATATAGAGAAGTTAAAATTAGAAATTGGGTTATAATTACAACTTTGACTCGACTTAAAGACCCAAGGAGGTAGTACCAGCTCATCTGTCATGTCTGGGTCCTGGGTTTTGTAACCTAGGCTATGCAGATGGGTTAGTTTTGGAATTTGGGAGCATTGAGCTTTTGATCTTTGTGCATCATGGACACCTCTACTAAAATGTGACCTGCTTACTGCCATTATTATTTTCACAATTGTTTCTGTAGGAAGTCAATTATTATTAATATTTTAACTGCAGTCGAGCTTTCGATATAAAGGAAATGAGGACCACATTACTAGTGTTATTCTTGCTTGAACTTCATTTTTAATAAGTTTAGATCTTTTATAGGGTTTTAGTTGGGAGTTGCTTTTTTTTTTTTTGGTAATTGACTATCTCATGTTTGGATCTTATATTCTACAGTCATGATTTGGAGTTTCTTTCACTCAGTACCTACTGTTTTTTCCCCTTATCTTTTCAGATACATGGAGATTTTGTTCTCATTAGTGGAGATACAGTGAGCAACATGTCACTTACTCAGGCACTTCTAGAACATAAGGAAAGAAGGAAAAAAGATGCTAATGCAATAATGACCATGGTTGTTAAACAGTCAAAGCCTTCTCCAACCACTCAGCAGTCTCGACTTGGTACTGATGAACTCTTTATGGCTATAAATCCCGACACAAAACAGCTTCTATGTTATGAGGATAGAGCAGAGTATTCAAAAGGGTTTATAACTCTTGATAAAACGCTGATAGCTGATAATCCTTCTATCATTCTGCACAATGATAAACAGGTTCATTCCTTCAAATCATCCATTCTTTGGTTACTTTTCAGATTACCTCTTATGCCATTGTTATTTTTTTTAGCAAACAGACACTGAAAAAGGAAACTATCAATAAGTTAGTGACAGGTTTGACCTTTTTGTGGTTATGGCACAAATCTTAACAAACTCTAGTTACTTTTCTTGGTGGGAATTGTTTGTAAATGATGATAATAGAGATATAATGTGTGTCCACATTTACTCGGTTGGCAAGTATTTGATGCCATAAAATTCTTGCTTATTTCAATTGATGGGTAGCAGTCAATATCTCTGTTTCTTTGCTATTTTATACCTTTTACATGGTTGTTTACTTATCTCCTATGGCTCTTTATAACATCACTTTGTTCTTCATTAATTATTTACTCCGAAATTTTCTTACCTTTTATTGTAGTCTTTATCCTTTTTCTCTGTAGGTTTGTATTTATCAACACTAAAATCATTGATTCTCCTTGAATCAGAAAGAACTTTGACCCTTAACTTCAACCTAGGTCCATTTTAAGTTTCTAACTTTTTTCAAGCTACATGACTAACAATGTCTTTCAGTTGGTGACAAAGACGATTCAGTTGCCCAAATTTTTTTACTTTTTTTTTGACACATTATCTGGATAAAGTTAAGCATGTATGGTATATGTTGTTTCTTTTTAATTGATAATTCTTCACTAACTAATTAGGATTTGTTTTTGCAGGATTGTTATATTGACATATGCTCTCAAGAAGTACTAAGTCTTTTCACTGATAATTTTGACTATCAACATCTACGACGTCATTTTGTAAAAGGATTGCTGGTTGATGATGTATGTGTTACATAGTATCCACTTTCATCATGTTGTTTTAAAGTATTTTCTGATAACGTACTTGCTCTTAATGAAACAAAAACATGTGCGTGCACCCTCAAATGCAAAGTTTAAATAGGAAAGAAAAAAGTGGGAGGTTTCTCCTTTTACACTCAAATTGTGCATATGCATAGCTATGTGATAGCTGAGCCTTGTGTTCGAGTGATGATTGATTGTCTTCTAATCTGCAGGAAACTTTGTTCTAGATCTATGTGATGGAGTTTACGAACCTGTTTCTTTTGTAAACTGCATCATAATTCTTAAATTATCATGCTTTGCTCTCATCATACGTTTTTTATGCAGTCATCATTGCTCAGTTTACTTTCTGTGGGATAGGTAAACATGGTGTTGCATGTCTTTATCAACTCTGATTTTTTTTTTTTTGCAAAATGTTAGCATTTTTAGCCTTTACAGTGCTCATTACTCTACAAGTTTTTTGTTGTCAGTTTTAATTGGTATATCAGAAAGACAGAAACCCTAGAATACTGATAAATACACACACACAAAAAAGGTCATTAAAAAAATGACAGGGTAATAGTTAGAAATTTGGAATGAAAGTTGGGGGTTTACTAATTCATACATTTATCATTTATATGTATCTTAGCATCAAACTAAGCAAGTAGCATACAAAAATAGAATATATGGAATATGATGCCCTATTTGATGATGCAGTTATTAAAAGTTAATATCTTATGATAAACAGAGGCATAAAATTGAGAAATATTTCAATTGCTAATCGCTACAGGGCTGAATTTTATAAGACTTTGTATCTTATTGCTTTAAGGTTTTATTTTATGGCTGCAGATTATGGGTTACAAGATCTTTACTCATGAAATTCACTCAAGTTACGCAGCTAGGATAGACAACTTTCGAAGCTATGATACCATTAGCAAGGACATAATTCAGAGGTGGACTTATCCTTTTGTGCCAGATATACTCTGTGGAAGTTCTGCAATAAAAGTTGAGAGGCAGGGAACTTACCGTGCATCAGGTATAGATAGAAAGGAATTAATGGTTAATACTTATTTGACTGCAATAAAATTTTCATGCTTTGAACATGTAGCTTGGTTAACTAATATTTCTTTTTTCTTCAGAAATTTCTCTGAAAGTGGCTTAATTAACATTTTCCTTTTTATTTTTTTAGAAGTCACATTGTCACGTTCTGCACAAATAGGTTCGTTCACTGTCATTGGACAAGGCACCAAAATAGGGAACTACACAAAAATCTCTTATTCTGTTATTGGAGAAGGATGTACTATTGGATCAAATGTTACAATAGAAGGCTCCTATATATGGAATAATGTTACCATTGAAGATGGCTGTCACTTTAGGCATGCAATAGTATGTGATGGCGTGATAATGAAGTCAGGAGCAGTTCTGGAACCTGGTGTTGTTCTATCTTTCAAGGTATGCATCCCTCGAAACACTTTCGATCCTTTTTTTGAAGTTTCAGATGTTATCAGATTATTATAGTGATTAGTTTTGAATTCAGAGTTATATTTGTTATGTAGATTTGCATCATGACTCTGGACGTATACTGTTTCAAATATTAATAAATGTGTTGGACTAATATATATGATATGTTATGGTAATATTGTCATGAGCTGTCTCCCAACTGAAGTAACTCAAACTTACGAGTTTTTTTGGCTTGTTCTCCTTTCTGTCTGGACATGCAGCTAACAATTTCTTACTACTATTGAAACATCAAGTCGACCAGATTTACTCTTTATGATATTTAAAACTTTTTACTATGTACTAAAATAAGCTGCACTTCAAATATTTGTAATTGCTATATGATTAATTATCAATAGTATTTTTCAGTTATTTTTTTTTCTTTCTTGTCTTTATGCTTCATCCTTATTTAATACAATTTCCTGTTTTATTAAAACCATCAGTCTCATCTCCACACTTCCCGGAGTTCTAGCTACACCTTTAGAGTGTTTCTCTTTTTAAGTCTGCTTCGCGACCTGTCCCATTGCCATTCTCACTTTGCTTTCCAGGTCCTATCCTTGATTGAAGCTGGAGGCTTGAAACAGAATCTGTAATTTAGATTCTTGTGTTGTTATTTTTTTTTATTTATGCTCAAAGACAACATTTGCTTCAGTTCATAATGTTCTTTGTATAGTTTAAAGTTATTGTTCTCTTCTTATTTGTTGATTGCAAGAGATCTGAACTTTTCTTTTCTCCAGGTTGTAGTTGGACAACAGTTTGTTGTTCCTGCATACTCAATGGTTTCTTTACTTCAACAGCCAACCCAGCAAGATAGTGATGAGGAATTGGAATATGCTGATAGTAGCAGCGGCACTGCAGAGCTTCCATGTAAGTTCCTAGACATATATAAATTCTTAATATCTGTTTTTTTTTAAAATTGATCTAGGAATTTAGCAGATACGGTAATACTGCAACCTTGATTATATTTAAACATAGCATGTGAAGGTCATACCTATTTGTCCTCTTTATATCGTTGAAATTTCATCTAACATATTATGTGTCTAGAATCTATAGATATGACGTAAGTAGGGCTGGTACATGAGGAAGCTTTTTGGATATCATGCAGGTTTTTGGGTTTAGACAAATCTGTCAGAACTTTTTTGTTCTTTGATCTGTTCTCTCTTTCAGTTGAGTAATTTTTTTTGTCTATAAGTTTCGTTTGTCTTGCTATCTATCCTGCATATGCTTCTCATTGGTGCCTAAAAATATTGGTCAATCTTTTTATGAGCAACTAGACTGTATACCTTTTATCTTAACAAAAAGTATGATAAAAGGTGCAATGGATTAAATTCAACAGTCTATTTTCAAATTTAATTAAAAGTAACATTCTCCTATTCTTTATCCTCTTTAGAATTCTTACTTTAGCATACATCTACTTTATGAATTTTCTCCATTATAGAGAAAAAATTAAAAGCAATTTCAGACAAATGTAACCAATGGGTTGAATTGGTTGGATATAAGTGTGTATTTCAGTCTAAGAGAAGGATACATGTCATACCCAAAAGAATTACATTGAGTGGTAGTGTTGAGTATTTGCAGATATAATACTGTATGTGCTGTCATGATGTAAATGTGGTAAGCTATAGGCTGCATAGGCTTAGGAATGTGCTTACAAGGTTTGCCTGAATGGGAGAAAACTAATGATAGAACTAAAGTCACTTTTGGCTGAAACTTTTGGGGAATGACTTGATTGTGTCAGATTGTTCCAAAAATTATATATGTTGTTTGTCGTATCCTTGACTAGAGTGAGGATAGTTGACTTGAGTAATTTTTGTCATTTGCTATGTCTGATTTTGAGAAGCTATGTGCATTTCTATTTTTGGTTGTTTCCTTGTTTGTGTTATACTTTGCATGGTTAATACTCCCTTCTTTTCTCTGTTCCTCTCAGTTATCAAATATAGGTGCATATCATTGTCATCATCATCAAAGCCTTTATCCCAATAGATTGGGGTAGGCTAAGTATAGGTGCATATAGTGTGTGGAAATATGGAATTTTTCGTTGCTTCTAAACTCATAGAAATGAAATTTAGCTCGTTGTTTGTTACTGTTTACAGGCAGAGTTTTTTGTATTTCAGCATACGCTTAACTCTTTGTATGTGCTTTTGTGCGTGTGTGGTTTAATGATTGGTAATTTTGCCTGCAATCTTTATTCTTTCATACTTGTGGTAAGCAACCATTTATCTTCTAGAAAAGAGGGATCTTCTTTCTTATATCTCCTTGTAGAAGTTAACTAAGCAATTACTGGTGCAGTGGATAAATTGAATGGAGACATTGCATCTGATTTGTCTGAGACACGATGTGGGCCAGCATCTGAGGTCAGTTCTGTGGCTTGCTTCTGACATTAAGGCATTGCTGCTGGTTTTGCTTGCAATGCGTGCGAGTGAATACAGAGAAAGTAGGAACTAATAATGCAATTCAAGAGTATTATGAAATAGGAAACAGAAATTTTTATGATATATCTTTGCCGATATTATTAAATAGCATATGAGGTTGAGTATGAATGTATCTATGACAAATATCGGTTCATCTCTTTTTTTTTTCTCTCTCATGCTTCTCTGGCAATTAAATAATAACCTGGATTACACAATTGTTTATGATTATCAGCTTGGTACTGGTGGAGTTGGTTACATTTGGTCAATCTTTGAAGGAGCACATGATGAGGAATGGAGACATTCAGTTGCACCTATTCCCACAGATAAACTGGCTAAGATAATGCTAGATAAAGATGAGGATGAGGAACTCTTAGCCGAAGATACAAATGTTCTTTCACCTTCGGGAGAGTTGAAATCTCATTCTGACGGTAATGGTTCTGAAGATGATGATAATGAAGGCTCTAGAGATGACTATGTCTCCTTTGAGAAAGAGGTAGTGTGTTGACTGGATTCCTGGTGATAGTATGTGGTACAGAGAACTGTTTACAGTTTCAATTCTGGTTTGCAGGTGGAAGCTACCTTTTTAAGGGCTGTTCATGAAAATGTCGAAGTAGACAATGCAGTCTTAGAGGTGAATGCACTTCGGTAAGTTGTGTTCATTTTAATTCTCTGAGCAAGCCAGGACCATAAGCCTAGTTGGTGGACCTCTCAACTAAAGTTTTTAAAACATTTTCCCGAATTGTCTTTATGTAAAATTTCTGCTGTCCTTTTACATTATTTGAAAGTACAAAAACTAAAAAACTGGAATTTTTCTAGAGATGGATAGAGTCCATATCACGTAAGTTTTGTTGTTAACAATTGCTCTTCACTTTGCTATTTGCTAATCATCTTTCACTGATGCATGTTCATATAGCTACTATTTTAGCAAGGCCATGTCCTTTTAAAGTTATATTTTAGTCTAATGCCTGTTCAGCGCTAAGGTGCTTGACAGTTTATCAGACTACCACTTATCTTTCGCAGACCATCCTTGATTCCATTTCCATGTGGGGATCTCCAATAACTTCCGGCATTAATTTTTTTCTCCTATTGCTTCAAAGAGCTGTTCAGACTTAGCTGTTTTTGTAGTTCTCTATGAAATTACTTATGGACTAATTTGTTGCCTGACTTGTTTCCTGCCATTTTTTCAGATTGTCTTACAACATGGCATCTGTAGACTGTGCTGGAGCAATATTTTACTCAATGATGAAATGGGCAGTGGAATCTCCGCATAGCTCGGCTAGTAAGTGTATTATTAACGTATGCATTATGTTCTCTTTTCGTTTAATATTTTTTTCATGGCCAGTCTGGTAGCAGTATCTTTTACACTGCATTGATACAAAGAAACTTTTTGTAATTTGACCATGCATGCATATACGATAGAATTCAATAAATATTGATACAGATGCATGTATGTACATACAAGTAGACTTGTAGCATCTGATTTTAGGGACCTAAAAACTGCAAAGCAGTTAACAGCAGGTGGGCAGTGAGTTGTGCATCTAATAAATCTGATCTAACTCATCCATCTAATGAAGCCCCTAAATTACAGCATTCTCCAAAGTATTAGAGCACTGTTGACCAATTCTTTCTTGCCATCCTATGTTAGGTCCCAGTCATTTATATTCTTAAGCTTTGAGTTATGTATAAGTCTGTTTACCATGGACCAAGGTCGGTAGTTGCATATGGATTCTGTATTTCTTTTGTATTTACTCGTTCATGCATGATTTGTTCAAAACAGCAATGATGATAGGCCTTTAATTTTCTTAGAAGCTGTGTAAAATCTCTGTTGACTTCATAGTGCGGTTTGTTGACGATTTTGATTGGTCTCCTAAAGTGGCAAGTGGCAAGAGGCAACACTGGGAGGCTGGAGCCATGTGTCTGTCTTTCTGAATTTAACTTTAAAATTACTTGGAAAATGTTTAAGCTGTCTCCCACGTGTTAGAGCAATTGTTAGCAAATGAGTTCAAATACCAAGCAGCTTAAGACAGGAGCGGACGCTAGATGATTCTCCTAACTATTGTTTATTTTACCTATATTGTCTTTCCTGTCTTACTGCTGAATGGTTGAATTATTTCAATTATGTATCTGCATGAACATGTGTGCTTCCAAATAGTCTATTTTACAAGCATCTCTTTGCTGCTGTCAATCCCTCATTCCCACTGAAAAAAGAAAAGAGAAAACGTGTATAGATCACCTTATCATTTATTGTGGACATCAATCTCCATACCGAACATGTTTGTAACTACTAACTAGTTTGTCTGCAATCTATTGTGTAGGTGAATTGCTTAGAAATGCAACAGATGCAATCAAAACATGGCAAGAACTTTTGAAGTATTTCCTGCATGATATAGATGAGGAGGTTTGTATTGTTGATCTGGTGGAAATTTCCATATCTTTTTCTGATTAAATATTAATTATAGGCTGAAGCAGTAGTACTTGTTTTGGACTGCTACATCTAATTTCATTCTTTGTATCATTTATCGGATGAATGGGGTGACTTCTCAGTTTTTATATCATGTGAAAATAAGTTTGTAGAAATGCATACATTCCTATTAAAAGAAGGCTTGATAGCCAAATATACCCTCAACCTTTTGCGCAAAATGGATCTAAGTTCTCAATGTTTTATTGCATGCAAATCTGTTCAGAAATTTTTATTTTTTGTAATTAAACCTCTAACCTTTCAAAATCATGCAATTAAGTCCAAATCAGTTAAATGACACTAACTTTGTTTGTATTGTACATGTGGCATGATACGTGGCATGGTACAAAGCTATCCAGTTTAGCTGCCAATGTAGGATATACAAATGGCTGTTAGTGTTATTTTACAGATATAAATTTAATTGGGTTATTTTGAAAATTGGAGGCTTATTTACAAAAAATAAAAGTTTATAGACTTATTTGCATATAATAAAATGTTGGAGGCTTATATTCATTTTGTGCAAAAGATTGAGGGTATATTTGGGTATTAAACCATTAAAAAAACTTAGATACTTTTGTGTATATTACACAATTTTGTGCTAAACTTTTTTGTGGTATTGCCTAACAGATTGAGGTTATTTTGAAATTTGAAGAAATATGCCTGGAATCTGCCAAGGAGTTCTCCCAATTGTTTGCACAGGTATTTCTACCGCTATAAATAGATACGGTAGGGTTTAAATGTTCAGAGAGAGATTGGTTGATAAGATCTGGCTGATAAGGTTTTACAAAGTTACTGAATCCAATCTCACAATTAAATGGTTAACCTTTTAATGGCAAATAACTAAAAAACATATTCTACATTACTGCATACTTTGTCATAGTCTCCGTTCACCTTGATTAATCGAAGAGAATAGGTGCATACCTAGAGATGGCAGTGAATTTGCTAAGTTGGGTAATTAGTCTAGCAACTGCCATTTTTTAGAGACGTCTTAATAGGAAAATGATGAAATTTGCAGGGCTACCATTTATTCATGTATGTGTGTGCTTCTTAACTTGATAATGCAGCTTGAGATCCAAAGTTTTAGGAGACAGAATGGGGCATATGAGTTTGAATTTGTAACACCCTCTGTCTGATTTTTCATTATTCTTTCGCAGATTTTGCATCTTCTATATGATAAAGAAATTCTACAAGAAGATGCTATTTTGAGGTGGGCCGATGAGAAGGAAGGGGCAGATGAATCAGACAAAGTGTATCTCAAGCAGTCAGAAAAATTTATACAGGTAAAAAATTGAACTCATCTTTCTGTTTCCTAGTGTTTGTAAGATTGTGCATTCAGCTTCTAAGATTGTCAAATGAGCATCATTGCTTTGCTCATGTATCCCCTTTTAAATACTTGTGGCTTTTATTGCAGTGGTTGAGAGAGGCAGAAGAAGAAGAAGAAGAAGAAGACTGAGACGAGCACGATTCAGGGCTGGCTGCTTTTGTCATTGAATTTTCGCCATGGCCAAACCTTGGTGCATTTTTTGCAATTTTGTTTTGATGTGGCTAACAAAATCTTCCAATTAACCATCACAAATGTTTGTGTTGAAACGTGCAATGGCTGTCCATATCTGCAGATTTACTTATGGGCTATGGCAATGATTTTACAAATTTTTTCCTGTTTTTGAATAAAGTCTCTAATTTGGTCAGGTATTCCAATTCCCTTAACTGCTTTTACAATGGTGGTTAATAATGGTGTTTTTCTTTTCTTTAAAAAAATAATGTTGCCATTGACAATTTCTTCATCGAATGAATAAAGAAAAGTTGTAACATATTATAAAAATTGAATTGAAATCCAGCCTAAATAATCTCCAAAATAATCTCAATTCAAAAGCAAAGAAATTATGTTGCCATGATAATTTTCGAGAATTTTAAAATTGAAAATGATCAATTCATGTTATATTTTAAAAGTATCAAAAAGTACACTTATTTAAATTAAATAATTCAAGGTTAAATGAATTAGAAATATTTATGTATTTTACATGTAATATTTATTGTGTAAGAAGCGATGTAATATACAAATTATATTCATATTTACTTTTGAATTTTAGAAGAATTTTTTAAAATGAAAATTCGAAACTATTTGATACACAAAAGTATTTTATCCTTAAATAAAATATTTAAGGACTAATTAAAATTTTTATTTTATATTCTATTCTATTAAAATAAATTCATGAGTGATTACAATTATATTAAAAGTATACATAAAATATAAGTATTTTATAAAAATTAAATACATTTAAAAATACTACCGACAGAATTAAGGGTGTTACTGATGAAAAATCTTATTTTTGATAGTGTATATGGAATTGATTTTGAAACATAAATGCTCTTCATTTTTTATATAATTTCTAATACATTAAAGGCTTAAATTGACCCAAGTAAAGATTTTAAAAGCACAATTGGAAAAAAAAATTCAAATCCTCTATTGACAACCTATCAACTATGCTACACAAATTATTTAATTTTTTTAATACGAAAATGCCGTTGAATGAAAATATAATTTTACCCTTAAAACCATAATTTATCTTCGTCATCTTTCTTCTTGACAACTAGTCAACTATTATTGAAGCCTTAAAACCCTTAAATCAACACTAAAATTAACTCTTAAAATCTTAAAAATTTAACCAAGGTTTGACTTAGTAATTGTTACCTCTCATTGTGAGGGATTAGGTTCAATGTTTGATTCCCTGCTCCCCTTGTATCTCATATGAACCAAAAAAAGCTTAATAATTTGTTTTTTTATTGACAAAAAATGCCCACAAAAGCAAAACTTTTGTGAAGGATAACATTGACTTTTCCTCAAAGTCAATTTAAAAAATATATATATATAAATAAATTTAATTTTTGATTGAAGAGATATAAGAACTTATCTTAGATTTTTTTAATTTTTTTAAAAAATTCAAGAGATTAAAGAAAGATTGAAGACTTAGAGTTATGATTGAAGAGTGAGTGTGAAGAAAGGTTGAGGCTTGAAGAGTTTAGGTGTTTAGGATGGAAGGAGAGTAGAACAGGTATTAGGTTTAATTTAATAGGTTGTAAGAAGTAGTTTTAAAATTGAGATTTAGGGTTTCAATTTTTTTTAATAACTAGATTGTGTGGCATAATTCATAGCTACTCAATAGAATTTCTCAAAAAAAATTCTTCTAGAAAAATAAAAAACCTTAGAGGTAGAGGGTTTTATTTCCCATCTATTTTTTTCATGGAAATTATTTCATACACCACTGATAGATTTTTTTACTTCACAAGAGGTGTTAGGATCATGATACATGTTTTATAAAGATATTAAAAAAATAAAAAATAAATAAAATAGGACATGTCATGATTCTAACATTGCTTGTGGAGTAAAAAACTCCACTAACGGCATATAGAATAATTATTCTTTTTTGATTTTGATTTTGACTTTGTTGAGAATGTCAAATTCCTAATATAAGGGAAGATCGTCTAATAAAATTCACAAATTTAATTAAAAAAGAGAAAGATTCTGAAAAAAACCTAACATTTTGCAATCCGAATGCCCTCTAGATGTTTTCAATCTCCACGCTTTCATTGCAAATCATTTTTTTTTGGTATTGCAAATCATTTTTTGCTTATCATAGTTAGAGTTTATATATAATGCATTGATAGTGTATAGTTTCTATACATTATTAGTTAATCATAAGATGACACTCTATAAATGAGTAAAGTCTAAAAGTATACAGGGCTTTAAAAATAAATTTAAATACTTTGTTAATATTTATTGTCGTAATGATTTCGTCCGAGGACTCGACAGCTTGACGACTCCACTGGGGAGTTTTTGAGAGTCAAGCCATTTATTAATCATGTGTTATCTTAAGTTTTAATTTAATAGTCTTAACTAATACTTAAATTTAATTTCTTTAATTTTAAATAATTTGTTGCATTTGTTTTTTAGTTATTATGTTTATTTTACGCATTTTTTTTATTTTGTATATATTATTCTTGATAAATTGTTGAGGCATGTAGGATAAGGGTTATGGTGTGATGAATGTTTAATGTGTTCCTCAGTACACACTTGCACATGCATTTCATAACATGAACCCTATACCCGGGTTCTATCCTTCTTAAGAGGGAGTAGAGTGCCTTTGCTCTCGTAAGGTAATAACCTCCGCAATGGTAAGCGAAATACTCCCACTCAAATTAAATCTTACTAGTCCAGTATGGATGACAGTGAGGTATAATATGAGAACTTTTAGATCTTTATAAATCCCAACCTAACATATAGAAAAACCTAAGAAGCCAGTCTTAGGTAGAGCTATGCCCAAATCCTATAGAGATTATCCCAAAATTAGGACACGAGGGAACATATTTGACACCTTTTTCTCATATCTATAATAAAAGTACTATCGATTTTGGTTTGAATTGTATATAATTTAAGTCTTTGATTTTTTTTAAAAATTTTTTTGTAAAATAAAAATGAAAAAAATATTTATTTTCTTTATAAAAGATCTTGTCAAAAAAGAAAGCCACTTATTTTTGAAAAAAATAAAGATGTGTGATAAACACAATAGAACAAATATATAACTTTTCTTTTAAAAATACGACTAATTCTTCATTCTTTTTTTAAAAAAGGGGGAATTTTTTTTATTTTTTTTTGAAAATAGGTTCATAAAAATTGGAACAAATAAAAATACGTTCTCCAAAGCAAGAAGAAGAAAAAGATGTTTATGTATTTTTTGTTAAGGGATGTTTTTATATCTACAAAAGCAAAAAAATAGTTTTAATTTTTTTCACTTTTTTTTTCTTTAAAAGAAAAATATGAAATGATAAAAAACGCAAAAAATTTTCTTTTTATAATAAAAAAATGAAAAAATTTGTTAAAAAATGGTTGAGAAAAATAAGATTTTTGTCTCTTTCACTAAAAATAATAAGAATAATTTCAATTACGTTTTTTAATTAAAAAATTTCTTTATTCTTTATTATTCTTGGAAATATCTCTTAAAATAAAGGCATAGAAAAGAAAAGTAAAAGGGATTGAGTAGGAAATAAATTAATCTTTCTTTGAAAAATGAGTTAGAATAAAATGAGAGAATGAACGAAAATGAGTTTTTTCTTTCTTTTTAAAGTCAAAATAAATATTGAAGGTTAAAAAAAATGGAAAGATGAATAATTGATTTTTCTGTATAGAATTTTCAAAGAATAGTTTGACATGTAAAATATTTTTGGTTGCGCAAGAAGTTTAATAAAAATGCAAAAATGCTTGTGAAAAATAATTTAAAAAAAAGAGGTTTGAAAATAAAAACAAAAATAGTTTTTAATCTTCTCATTGCAAGAAATTTTTTTTAAATAAAGGTAAATAAAAAAGTCTACAAAAGTTTTCCTTGAATTTGTTTGGTGTATAATTTCAAGAATACTTTGACATGTAAATAAAATGAAAAAGGAATAATTTTTTTTGTACAATAAAAATCAAACACGAAATGTGAAAATGGTTAGGTAAAAGAAAAATTAAAAAAAAAACTTGTGCTTAAAATTTTTTTTTTTAGGAGTTTCAGTTTTCTTCTTTTCTTTTGGCGTATACATTTATAATAGAAATATTACCAAAGCATTGTACATACAAAATCCACTTCTTTTTCCTAATATCTTAATGTCTCATGTCATTGTTGTTTCTTATCATCCATTTCATCCATGCATTTGTAAACATGCCATATGCATTTTATCATCAAGCAAGTTAGGTAATTATTAAAAAAAAATCAAGCTTCTCTTTATTCGCATTGAGCATACATTGCATTTTGTGCAAGCATGTTTTGTAATCCATCCCATTGTATCATGTCTAACGCATTTTACATTGCATTTCAAGGCGAAAAAAATTCTTTTTGGTTTTTATAAAAAATTGATAATTTTTGTGGGGCATAAAATGATTCTTTGATTTTCTAACTTGTTATTTTTACATGTTTTAGTCATGATTTTTCAAGCTTAAATGTGAAGTCAAACAGGAGGGAATTTTCAACAAGAATTTTTGTATATTTTCACTTCGTTATGCCATTAATTGTTGTAAATAGATTTTTTTTTTGAAAATATAGTAGAAGTTTATAAGGAACACATATACATTCTTCCTTCTTTTACGATATGAGTAGGATGATTGATTTTTCATGTACATTTTTATTATGAGGAAAAATTGTATTTGATATATATAAATGGAATTGATTGATTCCTTTTATAAAGAAGTCGCATTTAAAAAAAATTAATGATTCAAATAAAGCCTTACATGACTAAACCAAATGATTAAAGAAGTTGGACAAAATGACAAAAGAATGAAACTTTGAAGAGAGTTTGAAAAAATTGGTGATCATTATATGAAAAACTTATCCCATCAATTACCTTCTCCAATTATTTCCATGCCCTAAACCTCTTATAAGGCCTTCATGCATATGAGGGGGATAAGTTCAAACTTCATGATCCATTTTCACCTGATCACAATATGCCATTAAAGTGTAATGACCTTGACCTAGGCAATGAACAATGAAACGATCAACTTGATAAAATTCATTTTTGGATTCCTTGAATAATCAAGCATGACACTTTTTTAAATTTGAATTTTAGTAATTTGATATGTGTCAAAACTATTTTAAAAATTCATACTTGTCAAAATTACCTGGATCTATTTGAAAAGCCACAAATCATGAAATTCCTTGGCTAGTTTCTTAATCTTTGATTCATTCTTGTGACACAAACCAAAATTGAGGTGGACGAAGTACCACACTGTTAACTTGGCCAAATAATGCAATACCTTCTTTCCTCTTTCGGTAGAAACATCATGAGCAACCTACAGCTGAATAAGCCAATTCCAACAGTTTTCACTAGCTTGTGGGCATTTACTAGATTAGAGAAGTCAAATGGAGCGTCATGTAGCGATGTTTTGTTGCCGCACGAGTTGTGAAAAAAAAGAAAGAGAAAAGCAAAAAAAAGAAAGAAAAAATGAAATAAAAAAGAAAAATCAATTGTGACATCATGCACTCAGGATATTTGAATGATTCCAAACAACAAAGAGAGAGAGAGAAGAGGAAGTTACCAAAATATATAAATATCCAAGAAATTCAATCCAGAAAAACCAAAAAAAAGGACAAAATGTTTGACCCTTTTGACTCAAAGAAATTTTCGTCAATTTAAGTGACCATGTTTGAAATGACAAGTGGCAATCTTTCATCATCCTTTGTACAAATCTAAAATTTATCCATTTGCTACTCTCTTTGAGCCTTATAAATTCTTTCTAAATAAACCTTAACCAAGGATCATCTTCCATGTTGGGGGCATATATAGAAAAAGACCTTTTCCAAGAGTACGAATGACCAACCCCAATTCTAGGTCAAAAAGGTTTATCATGTTGAAGGGTAAATGTGAGATGAATTAGCTTTACAAAATTTTGATGTCACTCCATATAAAAAAAAGGAAATTGCAAGAAAGAAAAGAAAAACAGAGAAGATGAAATGGAGTGACAAAATAAGAAATGAAAGGATAAATGAATTGAATAAGTCTTCACATCATATTAAATGATCCTTGGTTGATCACCCTTAAACACATCTTTGGGCCTTATCCATTCTTTCAGAACCCCAAACCCTGGCCTACATTACTACCTTAAAAAGTCTATTTCGATCAAATGTGGATACTTAAACAGGAGAGATTTTTCCTTGATGAATTATTATAACCAATGAGGCACTTGGCTCATTCTCAACTAAGATTATCCTTAAAGAATCTTTACAGCTAATTTTGGATAAATTTTGAATTCTTAAGTGCATGACGGAATGATTACAAAAGAAGAAGAAGAAGAAGAATTAAGCTCTAAGGTGAATACTGTTACATCCTCGTCACTATCCAAATAACAACCAACTTTTTACTTTCACATAACATTACTTATACTAGTTTATCAATGTCATTCTTACTTCTTCTTATGCTTTAGACATTGTTATCAAAATATGATATAAGAGTGCACATGAATATAGTTTTCATAAATACTCCTAATTCAAATACCCCAGGATCTCAAATATCTTACATATCCTATTTCCACAAAATATACACAAAGGTAATATTGTACTGTACAATAGCCAACGTACACGGCCAACTGATTATACCTTCAAAGAATAAGTGGGAAGCGTGTCTCAAAGGTACGTCAAAAGATCCCAAAATGTGCTCCTCTATCAGGAGCGAGAATTACTTCAAGTAATTTGTAGGAAAAATGTTTGTAAAGGAGTGAGTTTACGCTCAGTAAGAAACATATGTAAAAGAGCGTATTATGTCACTATATGTAATTTTTCTGCTTGGCTCTATAATGTCATGTAAAACCATTATAAAGCATATGCCATATATGTTTCCCACAAATATCAAATACAAGTAAAATCATCTCTTTCAACTACTTCTATGGATCTCAAATTGCGTCAAATCATATATACAAGTACAAATAACTTCAAATACCTTCAAATAGATGGGAGACAATTAATTTCCAATAGAATCATGCACCAAGTAGGGGTAGTCAAACGGTCGGTTCGGTTAATTTCGAACCGAAGTTTGCATTTTCGACATTAACCGAAATTTGTATTTTCATTTTCATTAACTGAACTGAAATTTATACTTTCATATTAACCGAACCGAAATAAAGTTCGGTTAATCGGTTAATTAACCGATTAACCGAAATTGTATAAAACTTTAGTATTAGATCCCTGTTCATCTACAGCAAGTTGCATTGCCAATGGCATGTTGTGAACATTTGGCAGTATCAATTATTACGTAAATGATGATTTCATTCCTGGGAGAAAAGGTTCCTGGGACATTTTCCAGAATCTAGGCTTTGAATGCTAAACATCTCAGTCCCCAACTTGTGTGAATTCTAGTGCATTTACCTCTAGATCTCGTGTAAAGATTGCTGATCTCCCGGATCGGCCAAGTGTATTAGGAATACCTGAAATATGAAACAACATTAAATGCAATAAGATATCCTCATTCAGTCATTCTCTTTGTAAACCACAGAATTCCAGATATGGTGAACGCCAATAACTCCGTAATCTAACATCAGTGACTATAATTAAAAGCAATTTCATCCAAAATTGGGGAAGGCATAAAATGTAGGAGAACTAACAATATATAGCACATTGGAAAACTATGAGCTACGGCACCAAGGCAGCTAGGTTGTGGTCTATTCTCAACAATCCAAAAACACAAGACTTTCATTTATTCTGTTTTGTAAACTAATCAGGAATATGAAATTTGCATTTAGGAAAAACTATATGAAACATGCATGTCTGATAAGGAGAATGAGTATGTTTTGTAAATCAAAGAAATATGAAATGCAAATGAAATGTAAATTTTCCTTGATGCTTTTAAATCAATGCTTGAAAATGCAGATGAGCTATAACAGGGCTAGAACTGATGACAATTTCATTCTCTGTTTCAGCTTTGAATATTAGAGAAACCAGGCTTCCAAGACTAGATTTGTCTGAATAAACGGTTAATCGGTTAATCGGTTAATTTCGCCTTTAGAATCGAATTAACCGATAACCGAAATTTCTAAAAATTTATTTTCGTTAACCGACAGAAATTATTTCGGTGGCCGACCATTTAACCGAAATTAATTCGGTCGGTCGGTTAATTCGGTTAAAACCGAACAATGAACACCCCTAGCACCAAGTAATTCTCATAAGGATACAACAAATATATCCCGTAAGGGATAATCCATGAGAGATCTCATAAGAGATACCACAAATATATCCGTAAAGGATAATCCTGAAAGATATCAAATAAGTGGCGTACCCACGTATGGGCCAGGGATCCTCCTCAAAGTCGAAATAAGTAAGAGACGTATGACCATTGTCTATAACCCACAGTGCTCACTAGTCAGGTGTCTTACTGCGGGTTTGAGGACCGGACTAGGGCTCCTCAGCCAAGTACAAGTACAAATAATGTGCATGCTTATTAAAGGTGTTCATAGTCTCCAAAACATTATTCATATAACCTTTGGCGAATACAAATATACTTTCTTGAAATAGGTTTTCAAAACCTCCTTTTCAAATAGGCAGTCGACTGGTCTTTAGGACAGTCGGCTGCTACACCACATTTTGCTTTATTGAATTTCTTTTCCTTTTTGAAATTCAAATATTTTATTTTTCAAAAAACATATAGGGTAGTTGACTGGTCCTATATAGCAGTCGACTAGTTTTGAAACAGAATGTTTCTCGGGAAAAGGCAGTTGATTGGCCTCCTGGGTAGTCGGTTGTTTTTGAAACAGAAAGCTTCTGAAAGCAGGGCAATCGACTGGCTCCTTAGGCAATCGGCTGGTTTTGAAACAGAAAGCTTTTCAAGTAAATAGCAATCGACTACTTTGAAATAGAATATATTCTGGAAAATAGCAGTCGACTAGCTTGTATAACAGTCGACTGGATTGTCTCGGTTTTCGAAAATCTACGCTTTGGTTGTCTTTAGGCAGTCGGCTGCTCTTAGCCTAAGTGGTAGTAGGAGTAGGACCCGAAATTCAACCTTTCCTGCACTTAAACCAGCATTTGTTTCTTCCCAAAGACATTTCAAATACATTAAAACATGCGGACATAGCCACCCTACGTCTGTTACATAAGTTCCTTACCTCAAATAGCTAAAATCCAATAGCTTGGTTGCACCAACACTTGTCCTTTTTCACTTCTTTGAAACTGCATAATTCATACAAATCAAACTTGTATAAATACACTCTATCAACTTTACACAACTCCAAACCATAGCCAAAAGCAGCTGAAACTATCTAAATCTCTTACCCTTACTAGTCACCAAAATTTCAGAATTTTAGATCTCCTTAATCATCTTGATTCAGCCTTTCATATCAAAGGCTCAGCTTGAGCTAGTGACAAGGATCATTTTTCGTTAAGTGAGCTTAACGTTTTGATGACGTGAGATGGTGGTTTGTCAAGGTAAGTAAAATGGAGACTTAGAGGAAAATTAGAGGAAACGAGAGGGATGGGGAATTGGGGCTGCCGATTCTTGATGGTGAAGATGATGACTCATTAGGCTTCATTTAATACATGCTCATCCCACATCATCTCAGCCATTAATACTTTGACCCTCTTTGACCCATTTAATTCCTCTTCCATGCATATGCCACATGTATTTTACCCCATAGAAAACTTGATATTAATTTCTTCATACTTTAATTATTTTCCTGATATAAAAATTTACTTCTTGACTAATTGACTATCAATTTCATTATTCTTTCTATGTCCCATATATCATTCATACATTAATCTTTATATATTTATTCAATTCTTCTCAGCTGAAATACTATACAACCATACAGAAATTACATGAAATTGAGGATTTCATATTCTCCCCACCTTAGAGAATTTGGTCCTCCAAATTCAAATCAGGTTATGTCTCAAACAATTCCGGATACTTCTCTCTCATCAAGCTCTCTAGCTCCCATGTAGCTTCTTCCGTAGTATGATACTGCCTGAGAACTTTAACTAATGGGATCATCTTTGATCTCAACACCTCATCTTTTCTATCCAAAATTTGAATCGGTTTCTCTACATAGCTCATGTCTTCTCGAATCTCCAAAGGTTCATATTCTATGACATGAGATGGATCCGGATTATACTTTCGAAGCATCGACACATGAAAAACATTGTGTACTCCTAGAGGTGCTTATTGGGTTGGGTTGGGTTGGCCCGACCCGGTTCGCAACCGGATCGGGTCAATCGGCCCAAAATCGGAACCGGCCCAACCCGGTATGTTACCGGGTTGGGCCGGTTTTAAATTTTTAAAATCGAGCCCGGTAAGGGCCTGGCTCATAACCGGACCGATTCGAACCGGTCCAGTTAAAAAAAAATAAAAAAATAAAAAGTTTATTTTGACTGCAGTTGCAACTGCAGTCTGCAGCAGAGGCAAGTCACAGACTTGCCTCTGCGTCCCATCAATCTCTTTTTTTTTTATATTTTTTAATTTTAATTAAATTAAAAAAAGGCTTGGCTGTCGCTGCGCACTGCGCAGTGGCAGCCTAGCCTCTTGCAGTTGCACTACAGTATGCAGAGTAGAGGCAAGTCACAGACTTGCCTCTGCTCTGTGTTTGATGGCCGTTGCCCATCAATCCTTTTTTTTTAAATTTTTTTTATTTTTTTATTCTAATTTTTTTCCTATAAATACCTCTATAATCTTCTATTTTCATTTACATTTCTTCTATATTTTCTCTCAAATCTACTATCTATATTCATCTAGTCTTATTCTCTTCACTCACATACTCTCTCAATATTCACTCAAACTCTCTCAAATTCACTTAAATTCCCTTATTCCAAATTTATAATATCATCATTTCCTTTCTAAATTTCATTTTTCTTTTTATTTTATAATTTTACAAATTTTACTTTTAATTTTCAAATTCTAATATATTATATATATTCCTTATTCCAAATTTATAATATCATCATTTTCTTTATAAATTTCATTTTCTTTTTATTTTATAATTTTGCAAATTTTATTTTTAATTTTCAAGTTTCAATTTTCAAATTCCAATATATTATATATATATCATGCATCTATTTTTTTAATTTTTAACATATATTTATTTTTAAAAAAAATATAAAAATGTCAAATTTCTTTCATCGTTCATGCTCTGTTTCTTGACCTTTTGGTTCCACTGAAATTCCTAATTTGGGTGACGAATCATTTAATGAAATCGAACCCGATATTCATCCAGAGGAGGAGCTTCCTTTGGCACCATCGTTTGGTCGTGGTTGTAGAGGAAGTCATGCTCAAACACAATCATCAGCTGCCACCACTGCTGCTACATCATCAAGACCGAAGTTTAATCGAAAAAAAAACAAGCAGGGTATGGGAGTATTTCGACATTGTAGCAAAAGAAGGTGAGACGAATAAATATTGTGCCATCTGTAAATTGTGCAAAGGAGTTTACTCTTATAACTCCGGTGGAGGTGGTGGCGGTACAGGTACGTATAAAAGGCATTTAATTACTATACATAAAATTAATCCTGATGCCGAAGAAAATGAAATTTTAGAAGGTAAACAATCTCAAATTAATACGCATGATGGTGGAAAAAATTTTAATTTTGATAATGTTCAAGCTAGACGTGGTTTAGTTAGATTTGTAGTTAGGACTGAACAACCATTCACAATTTGTGAAAAAACAGGATATTTAGAATTTGTTTGTAAATATTTACAACCCGCATATAAATTTGTTTCTAGACATACATTAAAAAGAGATTGCATGGATATGTTTAAAGAATATAAACAAGCTTTAATTGATAAACTTAGTAATATTTCATCTAGGGTTAGTTTAACTAGTGATATATGGACTAGTACTAATGGTATAAGTTATCTTGTTATAACTTGTCATTGGATAGATGAAGATTGGTCTATGAAAAAACGAATTTTATCTTTAGATGTAATAGAAGAAGCACATAATTCATATACTATTCATAAATATATTACTAAAGTTTGTAAATTATATGGACTAGAAAATAATAAAGTTTTTGCTATTACTTTTGATAATGCTTCAAGTAATACTGCAGCTATTCCTCATTTAATTAAAAGTTTAAACCCCGTTATGCAAGGCATATTTTTTCATGCAAGATGTGCATGTCATATTATAAATTTATGTGTTCAAAGTGGTTTTAGTTCTAGTGGTACTGGTACTGGCATAGGTCCAATTGATAAAATTAAAATTTTAGCAAAATGGATTCGCACACCAAGTAATAAACGTGAATGGAAGCAAATTTGTATAACAAATAATATACCTGTTAAAGCATTTCCACTTCCCGTGGAAACAAGATGCAATTCACTTCATCGTTTGCTTTCTTCTATTTTACCTTATAAAGAACTTGTTACTCCTTTTTATAACAATTATACAAGTAGCACACATTTAGTACTTTTTGAAGAAGATTGGACTTTTATTGAATATTGTGTTGATTTATTATCTACTTTTAAAGATGCAACTGAAAGATTTTCAACTCAATTTTATCCAACTACACCGTATTTTGTTCCTATTATCTACACAATGTTTGATAAATTTGTAAAATTTAGGAATCATGAAACCTTAAGTTCTTTTGTATATGATATGGAGGAAAAATTTAAAAAATATTAGGAAATAATTCCTCTTATTTATTGTATTGCAACTTTACTAGATCCTAGTCAAGGTGAGGTAAATATAGAAATTTTTTTTGATTGTTATAAAGAATTTCTTGGCCTTGATTCTATTGAGGATCAAAAGTCCTCAATTAACAATCTTTTTCGAGAATTGTTTAATGTTTATGAAACAGAAAGGGAGCAATTCAACTTTAATCGAGAAGAAGAAGATTCATACGAAGAAACCGAAAGTAGCAAAAAAGGAAAAGGAATTTTAAACGCAATTAAGGAAGCAGCAAAGAAGAGAATGAAGCTAAAAGGAAAAGCGAGCGGATCGGGATCGGGATCAACAACTCGACGAAGTTCTAGCTTCAATGAGCTAGGATTTTTCTTAAGTCAAGATTTTTCTGTGGATGATAACTTTGATCTTCTCCAATGGTGGAAAGAAAACCAAAAACAATTTCCAGTTTTAGCTTCCATGGCCCGAGATGTTTTTGCGGTGCAAGTTTCTTCTGTTGCTTCGGAATCCGCATTCTCGATGTGTGGAAGAATTATTGGAGACCATCGAACCACTATTAATCCGGATTCATTGTGCATGTTAACATGCCTTAAAGATTGGTTTGATGCGGAATCGCACAATGTCGAACTTGGAATGGCCAATGAATTTGCTGATGATAATTCAGAAGAGGAGGAAGAAATTTCCAAGGCAATCCGTATAAATTATGAAGAGTAGAAAATAATCTTTTTTTTTTTGTAAATTGTATGTAAAATTGTAAATAAGTTTAGTCATAGTGAATATTTTTATGGAGTACGGTCCCGTGGTTTTTACCCTTCTAACTTTTGAAGGGGTTTTCCACGTAAAAAATCTTTGGTCTCCTACTCTCTCCTTTTTCTCTTTTGTTGTTATTGTTGTTGTTGTTATTATTATTATTATTACATACCAAATTAATTAATGTTATACTTATCTATGTTTAAAATAAATAAATATTTAAAATACAAAATGAATTAATATTTTAAAAACATATTAAATAAATGAATAAATAAATAAATGAATAAATATTAAGTAAATGATATTTCAAATATAATAAATTATTTTAAATGCAAAATGAATATAATAAATGAATATAAATAAAGATATGCAAAATGAATATAATAATAATATTCATAATATCATTATTTGTATTTTGAATCAAATATCATTTTATCATAATATTATATTCATAATATAATTTTAATTTATTATAACAATAATTTTATTAGATAATTTTATAATAGTTTATTTTTACATTATTGTTACATTAATTAAATAAATTATAATATAACTTTATAATAAATTATTGTTAAATTAAACTATTAACATTATTTATTATAAAAATAAATTTATTAGATTAAATTATTAAAATATATTAATATATATTAAAATAAATTAATATAAATTTTTAAAAATAAAAATTTTAAAAAGCAAAAAAAAAAAGGACTGAATCGGTTTAAACCGGTTCGGTCTGGTTTTGAGGCGAACTGGTCCAACGAACCGGGCCGGTTCGCCTCTTATAACAGATAGAACCGGTCCGAACCGGACCGGTTTACTATTGGTTCGGACCAGTTCTCTTTTGGTTAGGGCCGGAACCGGTGAAAATTGGCCCGAAACGGCCCGTAACCAGCTCTATGTACTCCTGATAGCTTCGGAGGTAGTGCCAACCTATAGGCAACATCTCCCACACGATCTAAGACCTCAAATGGACCGATATAACGAGGACTCAGCTTACCTCTTCGGCCAAATCTCATAATCCCTTTGGATGGAGAAACTTTCAAAAACACATAATCTCCAACCACAAACTCAAGTGGTCTCCGTCGAGCATCTGCATAACTTTTTTGTCGACTTTGAGCTGTCTTGAGTCTTTGAAAAATCATTTTAACATCCTCAGAGGCTTGCTCGACTAGATCTGGAGCTAATAACTTGTGCTCACCCACTTCTTCCCACCCAATTGGAGATCGACATCTTCTACCATATAAAGCTTCATATAGTGCCATCCCGATACTTGCATGATAACTATTATTGTATGCAAACTTAGCCAATGGCAGATAGTCGTCCCATGAGCCTTTAAAGTTCAAAGCACAAGCTCTCAACATATCTTCGAGCGTCTGAATAGTGCACTCGAACTGACCATCAGTCTACGGATGAAAAGCCGTGCTAAAATTCAACTGAGACCCATGGCTTCTTGAAAATGTTCCAAAAAAAATGAGAAGTAAACCTGGAATCTCTATCTGATGTAATGCTCACTGGACCACCGTGTAGTCTGACGACTTCTCTCACATATAAGTCTGCCAAAGCACTAAGTGTATCTGTAGACTTCATAGGTAGGAAATGAGCTGACTTAGTCAATCTATCCACAATTACCCAAATACCATCATGATTCCTTTTAGTCCTGGGCAATCCCATAATGAAATCCATCGTAATGTGTTCCCACTTCCACATAGGTATAGGCAAAGGATGTAACAATCCTGCTGGTCTTTGGTGCTCTACCTTAACCTGCTTGCACGTTAGACACTTTGCTCCAAACTCAACTATGTCTCTCTTCATGCCAGTCCACCAATACACCTTGCGAAGATTATGATACATCTTCGTATTTCCCGGATGTAATGTGTATTTAGTGGCATGTGCTTCTGTCAAAATCAGCTTCTTCAACTCATTATCCTTAGGAACACATATACAGTTATTAAATCTCAAAATTTCTTCACTACTAATATCGAATTCCGAGATTATACCTGATTGGATTCCATCCATAGCCTCAATACACTGATAATCTTTCCTCTAAGCAAGCTAAATTTTATCCATTAATTTCGACTCAATCATCAAACTGGCTATTATCCCAATTTACTCAAGAGATGTAACATTTAAACTGAGGCTTGCAAACTGCTCAAGCAAGTCACATTCTCGAATTATCATATAAGCCACTATACCTACATGTTTTTGGCTCAGAGCATCCGCCACCACATTAGCCTTCCCCGGATGGTACAAGATTTCACAATCATAATCCTTTAGAAGCTCGAGCCATCTTCTATGATCTGTAAAAATCTAAAATTTCTCACCACATAAGTAATGCCTCCAAATCTTTAGAGCAAATATCACTGCAGCTAGCTCCAAGTTATGAGTTGGGTAGTTCTTCTCATGGTCCTTTAATTGTCGAGAACCATATGTAACTACCTTAACATGCTGCATTAACACACATCCCAAACCTTGTCTTGAGGCATCACGATACACCGTTAATCCTCCAAAACCACTAGAAATGGTGAGGATAGGTGCAATCGTCAACTTACGCTTCAACTCTTGAAAGCTATTTTCGCAGGCATCGTTTAATTCATACTTCACTTCTTTGCGCGTTAATGGAGCAGTTAACCTCGAGAAACCCTCCACAAATCTTCGATAGTAGCCAGCTAGACCCAAGAAACTCCTTATCTCCGTCACTATCTTTGGCCTCTCCCATTGAACCACCGCTTCAATCTTTGATGGATCGACCGAAACTTCATCTTCATTAATTATATGACCCAAAAAGGAGATATGATCTAGCCAAAAATCACACTTACTTAGCTTGGCATACAATCTTCGATCTTTGAGGGTTTGTAGAACTATCCTTAAGTGCTGCTCATGCTTTTCCCGAGACCTCGAATACACCAATATGTCATCGATAAAGACAATGACAAACTGGTCCAAGTACGACTTGAACACATCATTCATCAAGTTCATAAAAGCCGTGGGTACATTGGTCAAACCAAACGACATCACTAGGAATTCATAGTGACCATACTGTGTCCTGAATGTAGTCTTTGGGATATCTCCGGATCTTCAATTGATAATATCCCGACCTCAAGTCTATCTTGAAAAAGACTTGTGCACCCTTAAGCTGATCACACAGATCATCAATCCTAGGAAGAGGATACTTGTTCTTGATTGTCACCTTATTCAACCATCGGTAGTCTATGCACAATCTCATGCTGCCATCTTTCTTCCGGACAAATAGCATAGGAGCACCCCAAGGGAATATGCTAGGTCGTATGAATCCCTTGTCTAATAACTCCTGAAGCTGCTTCTTCAATTCTTCTAATTCCACTAAGGCCATCCGATAGGGTGATCTTGAAATGGGCTCAATCCCTGGCACCAAATCAATAGTAAACTCTATCTTCCTATCCGGAAGAAGTCTTGGAAGATCGTCCGGAAACACCTCGAAAAATTCCATGACTATCGAAATTTCATGAAGTTCGGGACGTTTCTGATCTACGTCCACCACATACGCTATAAGCCCTTCACATAACAAGTATATTCTATTACTTCAATTTCAATTAATTTTAATCAGTAAACATATTTTTGTATTAAGTATTTGCAAAATTTACAACATAGCTAACGGGAAAATAGAAGATCACACTCTTAGCATGACAATCTAGCATCACATGATTCTTAGCTAACCAATCCATTCCTAAAATAACATCAAATCCATACATATTTAGTAGGATTAGGTCAGCTATTGATTCTCTTTCTCTTACCTATAGCTTACAACTACGATACACAATGTCCGTCATTTGAGATTCCCTAAATGGAGTACTTATTTGTAGCAATTGTCCTTAAGGTTCAGGCTCAACAAATAATCTCATAGCAACTATAGGAAAAATAAAAGAATGCGTAGAGCGTGGATCAAATAAAACAAGGACACATGTACCATTTGGGTAAATCTTACCCTGAATCATCTTAGACAAAGCATCAGCGGACTCTTTATCAATAGCAAACACCCGACCCTGAGTCACGGATGCCTTTCCCTTCTCTGTCGCTGTAGCCTTACGCTGGGGCTAGGTGGTCTTAGGCTGTGCTTGAGGGGTCTTCTCTAATTCTTCAGACACCTTCTGATTTATCTTGGGACATTCCTTTATCCTGTGTCCCTGTTCACCACACCAATAACAAGCCGCACTCACAAACCGACAAGGCTGTGACTCATGTAATTTTCTACAATGCTCGCACATTGGCATTGTACTCTTCGGTGAGCTAGCGGTACTACCAGCTGGATATCGGGATCTCTCATCACTTATCTTGATCTCGGTGGGTCTAGGAGTTCCTGTACCATAATCATCATAACTCTTAATTTAGCATAATTCCATATAACCATTTAATTAAGACAAATTATTTCCTTATAATTGATTTGCTTACTTATCGAGGCTCTGTCATAAGGCCTACTTCTCCTAGATGGATATCTATCACTCGAAGCTCGAAGCTCTCTCGTCTGACTTTCGCTTCATCGGTTCTTTACCTTTATTCAGAGCTCGGAAGTCAGCCTGATGAAACTCATAGTCCTGCTCACACAGTTGAGCCTTACGGACTGCCTTTCCATATATGGCGATATCCATAGGATATAACTTAGACTTGATGGAAGGTCTCAATCCCTCCATAAACTGGTAGGTCTTATGCTCCTCTCTCCTCAACACTTTCGGATCAAATATGCTCAGTGTAATGAACTTTGACTCGTATTGGCTAACCGTCATGTTCCCCTGAGTCAAGTTCAAGAATTCAACCTGCAACCTCCTCTGAGCAGTACGTGAGACGTATTGTTCATTAAATGCTTCTACAAATATATCCCACGTTACCTCAGAATGCCTAGCCTTTACTACTGCCTGAATGGCTTGCCACCAAGGTTCGACCTCATCTACTAACAAATAGGCAGCCAATCCCACCTTTTCTCTCTCAATACACGTCATGTATCTGAATGATTTAGTGATCGCCTTCATCCAATTCTATGCGGCCAACAGATCACTGTCTCCTTTAAACTTAGGCAGATCCAACTTCTTAAATTCTTTAATCAAGGCAACGCTACAGTAAGCTGTAGGATCTCGCCTCTCAGTAGCTGGGACTGGTGGGGGTTGTATTGTAGGAGTAGGAGGTACGGTAGGTGGAGCTGTGGGTACACTCGTGGCCACGTTCGGGAAGTTCGACATAAATTGTGTGAACATCGCGGCCATGTTTTCCATATGTTTCTCCATCTTCGCTAGCCTAGTGTTCGGGCTATGCGGTGGAGATGGAGGAGAAGACTGTGTTGGGGGTGGTTCCTCACGACCCTATCCTCGTCCTCGTCTAGTATCCCTCCTTCGAGTACTCATTATGTTAATATCACCACCAGATAACACGATTCAATATAACTTTAAACAGTTATAGTACACATAATTATGTAGACCAGTACAATACATTGGGGATATACTCTAATTCTAGCTTATTGACATTGACAAACTTCTGTCTAATTAGCTCTGATATAAATCTGTTACATCCTCGTCACTATCTAATTAACAACTAACTTTTTACTTTCACATAACATTACTTAGACTAGTTTATCAATGTCGTTCTTACTTCTTCTAATGCTTTAGGCATTATTATCAAAATATGATATCAGAGTGCACATGAATATAATTTTCATATATACTCCTAATTCAAATACACCAGGATCTCAAATATCTTACATATCTTATTTCTCCAAAATATACACAAAGGTAATATCGTATTGTACAATAGCCGAAGTACACGGCCAACTGATTATACCTTCAAAGAATAAGTGGGAAGCGTGTCTCGAAGATATATCAAAAGATCCCAAAATGTGCTCCTCTATCCGGAGCGAGAATTACTTCAATTAATTTGTAGGAAAAATGTTTGTAAAGGAGTGAGTTTACGCTCAGTAAGAAACATATGTAAAAGAGTGTACTATGTCACTATATGCAATTTTCTTGCTTGGCTCTATAATGTCATGTAAAACCATTATAAAGCATATGCCATATATATTTCCCACAAATATCAAATACAAGTAAAATCATCTCTTTCAAATATTTTCACGAATCTCAAATCGCGTGAAATCATATATATAAGTATAAATAACTTCAAATACCTTCAAATAGATAGGAGACAATTAATTTTCAATAGAATCATGCACCAAGTAATTATCATAAGGATACAACAAATATATCCTGTAAGGGATAATCCATGAGAGATCTCATAAGGGATACCACAAATATATCCGTAAAGGATAATCCCGAGAGATATCAAATAAGTGGCGTACCCACGTATGGGCCAGGGATCCTCCCTAAAGCCGAAACAAGTAAGAGACGTATGACCATTGTCTATAGCCCATAGTGCTTACTAGTCAGGTGCCTTACTGCAGGTTTGAGGACCGGACTAGGGCTCCACAGCCAAGTACAAGTACAATTAATGTGCATGCTCATTAAAGGTGTTCATAGTCTCCAAAACATTATTCATATAACCTTTGGTAAATACAAATATACTTTCTTGAAATAGTTTTTCAAACCCCCTTTTCAAATGGGCAGTCGACTGGTTTTTAGGAGAGTTAGCTGCTACACCACATTTTGCTTTATTGAATTTCTTTTTCTTCTTGAAATTCAAGTGTTTTATTTTTCGAAAAACATATAGGGCATTCGATTGGTCCCATATAGTAGTCGACTGCTTTTGAAATAGAATGTTTCCCGAGAAAAGGCAGTCGATCGGCCCCCTGGGCAGTCGGCTGCTTTTGAAATAGAAAGCTTCTGAAAGCAAGGCAGTCGACTGGCTCCCTAGGCAGTCGGCTGGTTTTGAAACAAAAAGCTTTTCAAGTAAATAGTAGTCGATTGGTTTGAAATAGAATACATTCTGGAAAATAGCAGTCGACTAGCTTGTATAATAGTCGATTGGTTTGTCTCGATTTTCGAAAATCTACGCTTTGGTTGTCTCTAGGCAGTCGGCTGCTCCTAGCCTAATTGGTAGTAGGAGTAGGACCCGAAATTCAACCTTTCCTGCACTTAAACCAGCATTTGTTTCTTCCCAAAGACATTTCAAACATATTAAAACATGCAGACATAGCCACCCTACGTCCGTTACATAAGTTCCTTACCTCAAATAGCTAAAATCCAATAGCTTGGTTGCTCCATTACTTGTCCTTTTTCACTTCTTCGAAGCTGCATAATTCATACAAATCAAACCTGTATAAATACACTCTATCAACTTTACACAACTCCAAACCATAGCCAAAAGCAACTGAAACTATCTAAATCTCTTACCTTTGCTAGTCACCAAAATTTTAGAATTTTAGATCTCCTTAATCACCTTGATTTAGCCTTTCATATTAAAGGCTCAGCTTGAGCTAGTGACAAGGATCATTTTTCGTTAAGTGAGCTTAACGTTTTGATGACGTGAGATGGTGGTTTGTCAAGGTAAGTAAAATGGAGACTTAGAGGAAAATTAGAGGAAACGAGAGGGATAGGGAATTGGGGCTGCAGATTCTTGATGGTGAAGATGATGACTTATTAGGCTTCATTTAATGCATGCTCATCCTACATCATCTCAGCCATTAATACTTTGACCCTCTTTGACCCATTTAATTCCTCTTCCATGCATATGCCACATGTATTTTACCCCATAGAAAATCTGATATTAATTTCTTCATACTTTAATTATTTTCCTGATATAAAAATTTACTTCTTGACTAATTGACTATCAATTTCATTATTCTTTCTATGTCCCATATATCATTCATACATCAATCTCTATATATTTATTCAATTCTTTTCAGCTGAAATATTATACAACCATACATAAATTACATGAAATTGGGGATTTCACAAATACCCCGAAAAGTAGCAGTCTAGAACAAAAGTGAAATCTTTTTAAGGTTATCCTTGATATTGTCAAAGTCACACAAGAAGTGACATTGTGAAACTAATTTTGAGACCCACGAGTGTCCTAGGCCTTTAAGAGGATGTCCATTTTGATTATCCATCGAAGAGACTGACATAGAACTTTGAACCTACTCTCCATTCCCAAATAACCCATCAAAAGCTTTGGCCCATTACGGCTAGTTTTGACAACTATCAAAATACTTAATTTCAAAATTAAGAATGTCAAATTTCAACTTCATTCAAAGATACACTTTCTTTTTTAAAAACAACCATGATTCGTAAGGAATAAATTAATTTTTTTAAAAAAAAATTCAAGTTTCATTTGTGAGCTTAGAGGAAGCAAAATTCTCCATTCCTATTAAGTTGCGAACCTTTTCTTGATAAACAAAAACATTGATGTGTAAAACTACCTTATCTATTTGATGAGGATAAATTACTATTCCCTCCATATCCACTTAAATAGTGATCACCAATCTTCAAGAGACTCAAATGTCATAATTCTTGGTTATATTTGTGTTTAACTATCTTTGATCATTGTTATGTGGGGCAATTTTGTTCTAATTCTTTTTATTGCTAATTAAATAGGAAAATTTGATAGTTATTGTGGGGCAATTTTGTTCTAATTCTTTTAATTACTGATTAAATAGGGAAATTTGATAGTCTTTGTGGAGCAAAGAATTTCTTGTGCCATTTTAGGGCAATTCTTGTTAGAGAAAAATTTTGATTGTAAAATGAATTCTTATGGTGTTTCAAAATGTAATAGTAAATGAAAATGTGATAATTGTCATGGGGCAACCTTTGTTGTACAAGTAAACAACGACTTCAAGTAATGAGACAAATATTTTAGGGTAAGATAGATGAGAAATTAAAAATGAAAAGGTTTTGGTCAACGAGAAGAGAAAATCGAAAGAAAATTTTAAATAATTGCATTTGCATCTTTATAGTGCACATATGCGTGAAACATTTGCATTTGCATCTTGATAGAATTCATTTGCATTTGCATCATGATAAAAGTTGGCTGTATTTTGATCATAATAGCTAGCTATTCATTAACATCATCGATAAAGAAATTTGCATTGACATTGTTGATATCGCATTTGCATTTCCACTTGTATCTGTGATCATTGTGTCTGCCAAACATTGAAAAAAGGTGAATATAGGAGTTTTTGGATTGAAAAAAATTAATTAAAAAAGGGAGGAAAATTTGTTTTAAAAAAATGAAAGAAATAAAAGGAAATTTCTTGTTGAAAATAGTAAGGTGATGAAAATGTAGATTGAAAAGAAAAAGAGAGATTTATTTTTAAACACATAAATGAAAAAGCAAGAAGAAGCTTTTGGAAAATGGTAAAGTCAAATAAAGAAGAAGAAAAGAAAATATGAGAAAAGGTAAATAGAATATTTGAGAAGATGAAAAATAATTAAGAGAGTTTCCACAATTGGAACATTTGAAGAATACTTTAAATTAAGAGCTTTTGAGATGAATGTACAAGTCAATGATTCTTGAGTTTGAGTTTTTGAGGAAAAGAAAATTCCAAATATAAATAAAATATTATTCTTAAAAAATTTTTTTTGTGAGCATGGGATGAGAATTCAAGCCCAATGTAACTGGCACTGTTTTGAGGTTTTAAGTATAGTAAAGTTGGCACTAGATAATAGTTTAAGCCCAACGTAGCTGGCACCGTTGTGTGGTCTTAAGCCCAATGAAGTTGGCACTTTAGGAGATGAAATTTTTAAGCCCAACAGGGTCGGCACCACTGTGAGGTTTTAAGTTAATCAAAGTTGGTAGCAGATAAGAGTTTAAAAGCTAGCACCGAGATGAAAATTTAAGCCCAATGTATTTGGCATCGTTGTATGGTTTTAAGCCCAATAAAATTGGCACCTTAGGAAATGAGATTTTTAAGCCCAATAAAGCTGGCACCGTTTTGTGGTCTTAAGCCCAGCGAAGCTGGCACTTTGAGGGATTGGATTTTTTAAGCCCAGTTTAACTGGCACCTAATTTATTGAGCCTAATTGAGTGGATGCATAATTTCCGAAATAAGGAAAAAGTTCCAAGGTTAGAGAAATCTATAGGATTGAGTGTCATGTATACATATGCACAAACACACAATCAGGTAGCATCAGCATTGAAAATTTTGAAGCAAATTTTGAGATTAAGACGTGCTACTCAAGCAAAAGGCTCGAAACAATTTGATCAAGATTTTAAAGGTTATACAACTTTTCCCAAAGAAGAAAGTCAAGTTTACTCATGATAAGAGAAATATTAAATCCAGTTTGATCAAATACCAAATGTATGAATCCAATTAAGATTGATGAATAATTTTCAAAAGATAACAAAATTTCAAGTCTTCGGGGTAGAATTATATGGTTTAAGAAAGAGTTTTCTTTAAAGTTTCAAAGCCTCCATGAAAAGGGAGCCTTTTTCAGATAAGAAATTCGAAGTCCACAAGGCACAAATTTAAGACCTCTGGGCATAAATAATAAGTCTTTTGGGCAAAATTTCTAAGTCCTTCGGGCATAATTTCAAGTCTTTTAACCAAATCTCAGGTCCTCCAGGCAAAATTTCTAAGTCCTTCGAGCATAATTTCAAGTCTTTTGACCAAATCTCAAGTCCTCTGGGCAAAATCTTAAGTCTTCCGGGCAAATCTCAAGTTCTTCGGGTACAAATTTAAGTCCTTCAGGCATAAATTCTAAGTCATCCGGGCACAAATCTCAAGACCTCTGGGCACAAATCCCAAGTCCTCTGGGCACAAATTTAAGACCTCTGGCATAAATGATAAGTCCTCCAAGTAAATCTCAAGACCTCTGGGGCACAAATCTCAAGTCCTCCAAGCACAAATTTAAGACTTCCGGGTATAAATGATAAGTCCTCCAAGCAAATCTCAAGACCTCTGGGGCACAAATCTCAAGTCCTCCAGGCACAAATTTAAGACTTCCAGGCATAAATGATAAGTCCTCCGGGCACAATTTCAAGCCTTTGAGTAAATTTAAAGTCCTTCGGGCAAATCTCAAGACCTCCGGGCATAAATGATAAGTCCTCTGGGAAAAATTTTTAAGTCCTTCGGGCAAATCTCAAGACCTCTGGGCACAAATCCCAAGTCCTCTGGGTACAAATTTAAGACCTCTGGGCATAAATGATAAGTCCTTCGGGCATAATTTCAAGTCCTTTGAGTAAATTTCAAGTCCTCTGGACACAAATTTAAGACCTCCAGGCATAAATGATAAATCCTCTGAGCAAATCTCAAGACCTTTGGGCACAAATTTCAAAATTTCAAGTCCTTTGAGCACAATTTTAAAAACCTTCGGGCACCAATGTTAAGTTCTCTTAATATAAATTCTAAGTTCTTTGGGCATAGATTTCAAAATTTTCAAAGATAATTTCAAGACCTTTGGGCACAATTTTCAAATCATACAAGTACAATTTTAAAGTTATTAACATATTCAGTGTTAACATTTATAAAAAGTGAAAAGCCTTCAGTAAGAGGAAAACTTTTCAGAAAGGAATTTAAAGTTTCAATGCCTATATTGTACGAGGAGCACATTTCAAAAACGAATTTAAAGTTTCAATGCCTCTATTGTAGGAGGAGCACATTTCAAGAAAGAATTTGAAGTTTCATTGCCTCGGTTGTAAGAGGAGCACATTTCAGGAAGGAATTTAAAGTTTCATTGCCTCTGTCGTAAGAGGAGCACATTTCAGGAATTAATTTAAAGTTTCATTGCCTCTGTTGTAAGAGGAGCACATTTAGGAAGGAATTTAAAGTTTCATTGCCTCTGTTATAAGAGGAGCACATTTAGGAAGGAATTTAAAGTTTTGCCTCTGTTGTAGGAAGAGCACATTTCAGGAAGGAATTTATAGTTTCATTGCCTCTGTTGTAAGAGGAGCACATTTCAGGAAGGAATTTAAAGTTTCATTGCCTCTGTTGTAAAAGTAGCATCATTGCCTCTGTTGTAAAAGTAGCACATTTCAGGAAGGAATTTAAAGTTTCAATGCCTCTGTTGTAAGAGGAGCACATTTCATGAAGAAATTTAAAGTTTCAATGCCTCTATTGTAAGAGGAGCACATTTCAGGAAAAAATTTAAAGTTTCAATGCCTCTATTATAGAAGGAGCACTTTTTCAAGAAGAATTAAAACAAAAAAAAAAACAAAAACAAAAACAAAAGAAGTAGATCATGAGCCGGACAAAATTATTGTCTATTGTCTTTGCCTTATTCCTGATTCTCAGTAATGTGCAAAAAGGGGCAACTGTAGACACCTAATTTTATCTGAATTTACAAATTATTTTGATAAATTGATACTTATCAATTTTTTGAAGTATTGTTAAAGTTTTTGAATGACTTGCTATTAAGCTCAATTAAACTAAGTTTTAGACTTAAGCAAAAAGTGAAGATATTTAAGTTAGATCAAACCAATAAAAATTTTTATATTTGTTCATTTTAAATTTTGGGCTTCATTGATCCAGCCCAATTCAAATTCTTGGTGCATGGACTTCAAGGCCCAAGTTACAAATGGGTTGGTTTTTATTTTAAAATTAGTATTTTTATATATACATATTATATTATATTATTTTATTTTTAATCTAATCAACCAATCAGCTCAACGTTAATTGGCGTACAGTACCTAATACCTGGCACCAATTCCTCTGGCCTCTCACAACCTCTCTACCCTGTCACTCAGCAGCCTGTTGGCTTTGTAATCCCTCATCCCCATGAGTCCATGATAGCCAAACCCTTCTCCCCATAACAGTCACCTGGTGGCTAAATTTGACTACAAAAATCCCTTGGATTAAAGGTTGAAACCGGAAAAGATGATGATCACAAATTAGATTAAAACACAAACCAATTCTACAATGAGGGGGGGGGGGGGGGGGGGGAGGGAGGGGATTTTCGGCTCTTTTGATTTCTCTAGACCCATTAAAAAATTTTAGTTGAGAATTCAACACGTTACCAGCCATCACTAAGATTTGGCACCCTCCATCCGAAAATCCACTGCTCTAGCTTTCATCCTTTTCAAACCCGAAAACCCTTAGCCTAAAAATTGAAACCCCATGCCAGTCCCTTCTACAAAAACCCACATAGCTCCAATTATCAGTGGGGCTTATGACCATTTTCAGCCACCATTCACCACCACCGTGAACCAAGTTTAGCTCACCACCTTCAATCACCTTCACCAACTTTCTCTTCACCAACCGAACCCATCACAGAGAACCACCATTTGGCCATCCAGCACACACACATAATAGCCACTCGAGCCACCACCACAGCCCCATTCAACCTCAGCCTAGCTACCAAAAAACACCTAGAAAACCCATCCAAAGCAGCCACTAATCTTCACCAATAACTATAACCAAAAAACCCACAATGGAAAGCAAACCCAACAACCCCAACTCCTAACAAACACATCAGCCCCATCACCCGAGCACATGCCCTCTTCCCGAAATCCCTGCAAAGAAAACCAATACAATAAACCAAGCCACAATTGCCTCGCAATAGTCCAAAAAAAAAGCCACAAAAAGACACAACTTAAATACAAACCCAAGCCATTTCTTTTCAAATCAGCAAATAAAGAAAAGAAAGAATAAATCATGGAACCCGAGAGCCCCTAGACCCAGATCTGAAATCATAAACTGAAAAAGAAAGCATAAAAAAAAGGGATTTTTCAATAATATAAATTTTTTGTTTAAAACAAAAATAAATAGTTTCTAAAAAGAAAAAGGGATATTAGTAATGAAATTTGAATTTAATTAATGTGAATATAGTCTCATGATGGGATGTTATGGAAGTCACAAGTAGTAATTCCTAACTGATCTCTAGGTGAGAGGAGTCTACTAAATATTACTAGTGTATTGGAGTATTTAGTGTGATTTTTCAATAATTTAAATTTTTTATTAAAAATGAAAATAAAATAATGTTTTTTTATAAAAAAATTAATAATAAAATTTAAATTTAAGTAAATAATTGAAAATTTTAACTTATGTAAACAATTGTCCGATGATGAGATGTTACGAAAATCACAAGTAGTGATTCCTAATTGATCCCTAGGTGAGAGGAGTCCACTAAATATTACCAGCGTATTGGAGTATTTAATGTGATTTTTCAATAATTTAATTTTTTTTGTTAAAAATAAAAATAAATAAGTTTTTAAAAGAAAAAAGAAAAAGGGAAATTAATAATAAATTTTAAATTTCATTAATATGAATTCCGATGATGAGATGTTACGAAATTCACAAATAGTGATTTCTAACTGATCTCTAGGTGAGAGGAACCACTAAATATTACTAGAATATTGGAATGCTTAGTGTGATTCTTCAATAATATTGATTTTTATTTAAAATAAATAAAATTTTATAAAAAAAATTAGTATAACGAATACATGTGCATCATTCATTATCTGTTTGCATCATATGCATTCATGATAATTTTCGAAGCAAGTGTGAATCTTTCGAGGATGAAAATCTATAGAAATCGCAAGTAGCAATTCTTAAGAAATCTCTAAGTGAGAATTTTATTTCAAATATTACCAAAAGTATTGGAAGAATTGATTTAATTGGTCAATACAAAAAAGGTTCACATTCATTTTTGAAAAATAAAATTTAGCTTTTTAAAATAAGAAAAAAGGATTTTTTACAAATGAAAAAAGAAAATTGATTGTAATAAAAATAGAAATTATTTTTAAATGTTAAATTAAGACCATTTCATTGAAACTAAATGATAACACTTGATTAAGATGGTTTCGTTTTTAAATGTGCGTTGTGAGGGTGCTAATCATTCCCCACGAGTAACCGTACTCTCGAACACGATTTTTGTTTTCGCAGACCAAAAATTATCTTTTTAATAAAACTTAATTGTTCTTAAGGTTTTGTTGAAAAGATAAGATTTTTAGGTGGCCAATCACACCTAGTAAAAAGATTGGTGGCGACTTCTTATTTTTAAATGCATTCAAAATCGTCAAGCGATCGAGTCCTTGAATGAAATCGTTACAACATTTATTTTTAAAGACCTCCATATGAGGTGACATTGCATAATTGATTGACAGTGTATAAAAACTATGTGCTGTCAATGTATCATATATAAACTCTTATAGTTATACATTTAAATTTTCGTATTTTTACTTTTTATTTTTTATAAGCTGTCTTTGATGATTTATTTATTATATATCTTTGATTTTTTTACTCTTCCTTTATTTAAAAAGGAGGAAAAGAAAAGCATCAAGAAAACATCTTACATTTTTTTAATCTAAAGTCATTGATCAAGAAATTACCTTTTTTTAATCACATGTATCATCACGGTTTGAGAGTAATTTTGTTTGGACTGAAAGTGACAAATGGTAAAACCCTTCTAACAATGTTGACTCCATGTTTGATCCAAACTTGACTCAAACACTCGTAAACGTTGACAAAACACACAAACCACAAAACCACTCTACCCTTCTACTCGGGGCGGCCGCCATCATCGTCTTTGTCTCTTTAGATAGCTTCGTTCACAATATTAATTTTTCCTCCCATATACAATATCAATTTATAAAAGAGTTTGTATATGATGCACTGACAATGTTTAGTTTTTATACATTGTCAATGCATCAGAGGTTGACACCTCATCAATAGGCTCTTATGAGCAAATTAAAAAAATTTATTAATATTTGCATTTAAAGGCCTGTTGATGAGGCATCAACCTTTGATACATTGACAGTGTATAGAAACTATACACTGTCAGTGCATCATATATAAATCCTTTATAAAATACTAATAATCCATTACAATGAAAAACCATCCAGTACCTATGGGCTAGTTTGGATGGATGGTACAATTGATTTTAGTGAGATTGAAAAAAATTAAGAATATATCTTTTTAAAAAATAATAAAAAATATAAAACCAAGAATGAAAGGATAGTTTTACTTTTCCACATATTTTGTCTTTTACGCCAATCTCACCACACAGGTTTCAACCCCTGTATAACGTATAACATAACAAAAGCTTGACCAAATTAACTCCATAAACTTAACAGATGTATTTGCTTCTTCATGAAGGAAATCACAAATCGAAAGAAAGGAAAAAAAGAAAAACTGGATAAACTCCTATTGACATATATATATATTCTTGATAACAATCAAAGCTTGATCTAATAATTATTATCACTGTTGATAAAAGATTAAATCTAAGCTTTATTTTCCCACCTTTCTCCTTTTAGCCCCTTCTAAAAAAACATATATACTTGACAATAAAAAGCCACAACATTAACAAACACACATAAACCCTTCAAGCATAAATCACTGTTAGAAAATTTCAAAATATAAAGTGAAAAGATTGATTAAAATGTTGTTTAATCAATGTACAAGTAAAACTAGTGTTTGGTATGACTCCGGGTGAAGTAAAATCATGTTAAAATGATTTTTACTAATTTTATAGGGCAGTCAACTGCCCTTGCGCAGTAAGTATTCTGTTCGAAAAATGCACTTGGGCAGTCGGCTTCCCCGGGATGGCAGTCAACTGCCCAAATAGGGCAGTCAACTGCCTATACAATGTGAATACTCGGATTTTAAGTTACTTTAAGGCAGTCGACTGCCATATGAAGGCAGTCGACTGCCCTCCTGGAAGTTGCATACTGTTTCAAAAATACACTAGGGCATTCGGATGCTATTTTCGGGCATCCGACTTCCTTGCCTGGAAATCTAAGGGCAGTCAATTGCCTTTTATGGCAGTCAACTGCTCTAGTGCAAAATGAATTGTAACGACTAGTTTTCTTTGAATAGGTGCAACCTCATTCAAAGGGTAATCTTTCACTACAGAATGGTTAAAGGACATAACCATTGAATTTGAGAGGTTGTGAACAATCTGAATGATGTGTTTGTTTAAATGAAACAACACAATTGAAAGGTTGTATCATTCAAACCAAAGATCACATATCTTGAAATTATCTCTATAAAAGAGATGACAATGTTCATTTAAGAAGATAGAAAAAAGAGAGAATGACAGAAAAAATATAACGAAAATATTCTGAATTCTTTTTCCTCTCCAAATCTCAAAATAGAAAACAAGTCTCTTAGACATTGTTTGCTGCAGAAAACTTTGGCTAAGACATAATACTTTTGTATTTGTCTAAAGTGTTTAGTGGTTTAATATTACAAGTGCAAGGTAATATTAAACAAGTTGACTTCATTGTATCCTGAGGCTATTTCTATAATCCCTGTTGCATACCATAACTGGTGGGGGTGAAATAAGTCTTAAGGAAAGTGGCATCAAAGCAGCACGCCTTGAAGTCTTTCTCTGCATTTAGTTCGTGACTGTTCGTGATCAAAGAAGTTCAATTCCAGAAGTTGAAGTCCAAGAAGAAGTTCAAGTTTTTCATCTTCATAGTACCCCAAGTGGTCAAGATCTGTAATCCAATTTGACTTACTTTTTGTTCAACAATCTTAAGACTTATTTTTTCAGAAACCATGAAGATGGAAACATTGAAAGAATTGGCATTCAACTTCCAAAAGTTGGAGAGGTTCGATGGAGGAACTTTCTAAGGTGGCAACAGAAGATGAAGATTTTACTTACATCCCTCAATGTGCTCTATGTACTCACAACACCAAGACCAGAAGAAAAAGAAGATGATACAAATGAGGAAGTGCATCAAAGACAAAAGTGGGACAACGATGACTACACTTGTAGAGGATGCATCCTAAATGGTATGTCTGATTCTTTATTTGATACTTACATCACAATCAATACATCAAAAGAGTTATGGGAAAAGCTGGATGCAAGATACATGAAGGAAGACGCAACTAGCAAAAAGTTCCTAGTAACAAGTTGGAACATTTTTAGAATGAATGATTCCAGACCAATTATGGAACAGTTTGTTGAGATTGAAGTCATCCTTAACAAGTTTAAGCAGTATTCAATGAATGGATGAGTCAATCATAGTGTCCTCTATAATTGACAAACTTCCAGCATCATGGAAGGATATCAAGAGAACCTTGAAACACAAAAAGGAAGAAATCACTCTTGATTACCTTGCAAACTATCTTCGGATTGAAGAGCAATATCGCAAGGAGAATGACAAAGAAAAGGAGAAGGAGACTAACATCTCCAAAGTCCATGTGGTGGAGGATACTGTTTCCAACAAAAAATCCACAAAGAAGAAGAAAGAACTTTCCACCAAAGGCAAGAAATTTAAGAACAAAGGTGCATGTTTCCACTGTGGAAAACCAGGGCACTTCAAAAGGGATTGCTATGTCTTCAAAAAGAAGAAAGAAGCATCCAATGCAACCAAGGACAACTTTGTTGCTGTGATTTCTGAAATCAATGTCATTGAAGACAAAGAAGCATGGTGGATAGATTCTGGTGCTATAAAACATGTGTGCACAAACAAGGCTATGTTCAAAACTTTCAAAGAGGAAGTAGATGGCAATGTGCTCTACATGGGGAATTCTTCTTCAACTGAAATCAAAGGCAAGGGGACCATAGATTTAAACTTCACTTCTGGAAAAACATTGACTTTAACCAATGTTTTCTATGTTCCAGAAGTTAGGAAGAATCTAGTGTCTGTTAGTTTACTCAATAAGTTTGGGTTCAAAGTTATCTTTGAGGGGGATAAGTGTATACTATCCAAGAGTGGAACTTTTGTGGGAAAGGGATATGCCAATGAAGGCATGTTTAAACTTAATGTATCTCATTCCAATATCAATAATAAGAAGAATGATTCAGCTTATATTGTGGATTCTTTTGATTTATGGCATAGTAGATTAGGACATATAAATCATGATAAAGTAATCATGATGTCTAAATCTAATCTGGCTCCATATGTAGTTAGAAGTGATGAAAAATGTATAACTTGCATGCTAACTAAAATAACAAGAAACAAACTTGTATTTCTGATTCTACTATGGCTTCAGAATTTGTGGCATTAGCTTCTGCAAGTAAGGAGGCTAAGTGGTTGAGAAACTTACTCTATGAAATTCCTTTATGGCCTAAACCAATGTCACCTATATCAATACATTGTGATAGTGAAGCTACACTATCAAAGGCTTATAGCCAAGTATATAATGGGAAATCTAGACATATTGGTTTAAGGCACAGCTATGTTAGACAATTGATTAAAGATGGGGTGATCACCATTAACTTTGTCAAGTCAAGTGAAAACTTGACGGATCCATTGACAAAAGGTCTCACAAGAGAGATAGTGTCTAGAACTTCCAAGGGGATGGGACTAAAACCCATTTGAATTTGTCACACATAATGGAAACTCAACTCAACGCCTAATTGGACATTAAGTCTTGAGTTCAATGAGATCAAGTACATTATCTGAATGTGGCTGCAAGTATTGTGCTAATTAACATCCCAAAGGTTATGAATACTTGAAATCATATGAAAATAAGGGGGTTGAGTTGTTACTCTTAATGAACCCATAACACGTAAGTATAAGTGTTGGAATGCTTATATGATTGCATTTCTGATGAGTTCACCTATATGAGTGGAAGTGGTGCCGCTTCTAGGAGCTTAGGGTTTAACTCTTAAGCACTCATGAAATGATACAAGACACATGGCCAGTATAAGTGTCAAAGTTCTACTAAATGACTTTGGACAAATTTTTGAAGTCTCATGTGAGATTTAGTCATTAGTTAATCATCATAGAACCGTTGGTTCAAGACTTAGTCCACCATACTGTTCTGATTAACTGAAAGTACTTTTTCTCTAAGGTGATGGTTCAAGACCTAGTTCACCATCATTTTATGCATGAGGATTCCTCAAGTATTAGACTTGTTCTATTTTGAAATTGGTGGGGGATTGTTAGAAAATTTCAAAATATAAAGTGAAAAGATTGATTAAAATGTTGTTTAATCAATGTACAAGTAAAACTAGTGTTTGGTATGACTCCGGGTGAAGTAAAATCATGTTAAAATGATTTTTACTAATTTTATAGGGCAGTCAACTGCCCTTGCGCAGTAAGTATTCTGTTCGAAAAATGCACTTGGGCAGTCGGATGCCCTGGGAGGGTAGTCGGCTTCCCCGGGATGGCAGTCAACTACCCAAATAGGGCAGTCAACTGCCTATACAATGTGAATACTTGGATTTTAAGTTACTTTAAGGCAGTCGACTGCCATATGAAGGCAGTCGACTGCCCTCCTGGAAGTTGCATACTGTTTCAAAAATACACTAGGGCATTCGGATGCTATTTTCGGGCATCCGACTTCCTTGCCTGGAAATCTAAGGGCAGTCAACTGCCTTTTATGGCAGTCAACTGCTCTAGTGCAAAATGAATTGTAACGACCAGTTTTCTTTGAATATGTGCAACCTCATTCAAAGGGTAATCTTTCACTACAGAATGGTTAAAGGACATAACCATTGAATTTGAGAGGTTGTGAACAATTTGAATGATGTGTTTGTTTAAATGAAACAACACAATTGAAAGGTTGTATCATTCAAACCAAAGATCACATATCTTGAAATTATCTCTATAAAAGAGATGACAATGTTCATTCAAGAAGATAGAAAAAGAGAGAATGACAGAAAAAATATAACGAAAATATTCTGAATTCTTTTTCCTCTCCCAATTTCAAAATAGAAAACAAGTCTCTTAGACATTGTTTGCTGCAGAAAACTTTGGCTAAGACATAATACTTTTGTATTTGTCTAAAGTGTTTAGTGGTTTAATATTACAAGTGCAAGGTAATATTAAACAAGTTGACTTCATTGTATCCTGAGACTATTTCTATAATCCCTGTTGCATACCATAACTGGTGGGGGTGAAATAAGTCTTAAAGAAAGTGGCATCAAAGCAGCACGCCTTGAAGTCTTTCTCTGCATTTAGTTCGTGACTGTTCGTGATCAAAGAAGTTCAATTCCAGAAGTTGAAGTCCAAGAAGAAGTTCAAGTTTTTCATCTTCATAGTACCCCAAGTGATCAAGATCTGTAATCCAATTTGACTTACTTTTTGTTCAACAATCACAGCTTAGAGTCAAACCCCATGATTACTCTTCAAGTCTTCAACCAGACAACCACTAACCTTACTCAGCCTTGCCACAACCGTTGCCACCATTGTTGCCGCTGCAAGCTTCAGTAAAGTTTTTCATAGCTTCCTCTATCAAGCGCTTCATGGTTTCCTTGTCGAGATTCTGACTATTATTCTCGTCGTCGTTATCACCGCCTGCTTCAATTACAGTGTCCTGCAAATCATCAATGAATTCTTTCATGGCTTTATACTCTGAAAGCACTCTTTCAGCAGATAGTAACTTTGCTTCCATGCTCATTTTCTCCTCTTGCATCCTTTTCAAGTCAGCTTTCATGGCCTCAAGTGCACGCTGCATTTTATGCTTCAGTAAATTGGTATGTTATTCTTTTAGAAGTGGTGGTACTTATAGATTTGTTTGGCCCTCTGGCACATGCTTCAAAGAAAACACCTCTGTTTATGTGTGTGTGTGTAATATATATTTATATGTGTGTGTATCTCGAAGCTACAAAAATATATATTAAAAAAAAAGAGATTAATCAAATTGTTAATAAAAGATGCGCTGCTGACTGCTTCAATGGCCGCGACAAATTTTTTTTAAAGAGAGAGACAAAATATTAGCTGTGCGGTAACTTTGTAACCCCAACTTTATATGGTACCGTTTATAATTTTTTAGGAATATTTTGCAACCCCAACTATATATGGTGCCATTTATAATTTTAAAAAATTCAAGAGATTTAATAAAGATTGAAGAGTAAGTGAAGAGAGGTTGTGGCTTGAAGAGTTTAAGCGTTTAGGATGGAAGAAGAGTAGAGTAGGTATTAGGTTTAATTTAATGTGTTGTGAGAAGTGGTTTTAAAATTGAGATTTAGGGTTTAAGTGTTTTTAGTAAATAGATTGTGTGGCATAATTGATAGCTAGTCAATAGAATAGAATCTCTCAAAAAAGATTATTCTAGAAAAATAAAAAAATTTAGAGGAGGAGGGTTTTATTTCCCATCAATTTTTTTGATTTTGATTTTGTTGAGAATGTCAAATTCCTAATATAGGGAAGGTTGTCTAATAAAATTCATAAATTTATTTTTAAAAAAGTAAGATTCCGAAAAAAACCCAACATTATGCAATCTGAATGCCCTCTAGACTCTAGATGTTTTCAATCTCCACGCTTTCATTGCAAATCATTTTTGGCTTATTATAGTTAGAGTTTATATATGATGCACTGATAGTGTATAACTTCTATACACTGTCAGTTAATCATACAATGACACCTCACATATGAGCAAAGTCTAGAAGTATGTAAGATCTTAAAAATAAATTTAAAAACTTTTTAATATTTATTTTTAAGGACCTTCATATGATGTGTCATCTTATGATTGACTGACAGTGTATAGATTTTATACATTACAGTGTATTATATATAAACTCTTATAATTATCCATTTAAATTTCCATATTTTTACTTTTTATTTTTTATAATCCGTCTTTGATTATTTATTTATTAAATATCTTTGATTTTTTTACTTTTCCATTATTAAAAGAAAAAAAAGGGAAAAGAAAAGCATCTAGCAAAACATCTTACTTTTTTTTAATCTATGGTCATTGATCCAGAAATTACCTTTTTTTTAATCACATGTATCTTCTTGGTTTGAGACTAATTTTGTTCAGGTTGAGAGTGATAAATAGTAAAACTCTCTCAACAATGATGATTCTATGTTTGATCCAAACTTGACTCAAACACCGGTAAACGTGGACAAAACACATAAACCCCAAAACCACTCTACCCTTCTACTTGGGGCAGCCACCATTATCGTCTCTGTCTCTTTCGGTAGCTTCGTTCACAGAGTAATATTTCCTTCCATGTACAATATCGATTTATAAAATACTAACAATCCATTACAATTAAAAACCATCTAGTACTTATGGGCTAGTTTGGATGATGGTACAATTGATTTTAGTGATATTGAAAAAGAAAACTATTAAGGATATATATTTTTTATAAAATAATAAAAATTATAAAGTCAAGAATGAAAGGATAATTTAACTCTTCCACATATTTTGTCTTTTACACCAATCTCACCACACCAATTTCAACCCCAATATAATGTATAACACAACATAAGTTTGACCAAATTAACTCGATAGACATAACAGATGTATTAACCAAATTAACTCCACAAACTTAACAGATGTATTCGTTTTCAAAAAACAAAAACTTAACAGATGTATTTGCTTCTTCATGGAGGAAATCACAATTCGACAAAAAAAAAATTGAAAAACTCGATAAACACTTTTTGATACACACACATATATATATATATATACACACATACACACGTGAGATAACAATCAAAGCTTAATCTAATAATTATTATTTCTCTTTAGAAAAGATTAAATCTAAGCTTTGATTTCCCGCCTTTCTTCTTTGCCTCCTTATAATATATATATATATATATATATATATATATATATATATATTTATATATATATATAGATACGTACATACTTGACAATAAAAAACCACAACATTAACAAACACACACATAAACCCTTCAATCATAAATCACAGCTTAGACTCAAACCCCTTAATTACTCTTCAAGTCTTCAACCAGACAACCAATAACCTTACTCAGCCTTGCCACCACCGTTGCCACCATTGTTGCCGCCGCAAGCTTCGGTAAAATTCCTCGTAGCCTCCTCAATCAAGCGCTTCATGTTTTCCTCGTCAAGATTCTGACTATTATTCTCGTCGATGTTATCACCGCCTGCTTCAATGACAATGTCCTGCAAATCATCAATGAATTCTTTCATGGATTTATACTCTGAAAGCACTCTCTTATTCTGTGCAAGCGCAGTTTCAGCAGATAGTAACTTTGCTTCCATGCTCATTTTCTCCTCTTGCATCATTTTCAATTCAGCTTTCATGGCCTCAAGTGCACGCTGCATTTTATGCTTCAGTAAATTGGTATGTTATTCTTCTAGAAGTGGTCGTATTTATAGATTTGTTTGGCCCTCTGGCACAAGCTTCAAAGAAAACACCTTTGTTATATATATATATACATATATATATATATATATATATATTTATATATATATATATATATATGTGTGTGTGTGTGTGTGGAAACTACAAATATATATATATATATATATATATATATTAAAAAATAGAGATTAATCAAATTGTTAATAAAAGATGCGCTACTGACCGCTTCAATGGCCGCGACATTTTTTTTAATGAGAGAGACAAAATATTGGCTGTTCTGTAATTTTGTAACCCCAACTTTATATGGTACCATCTATAATTTTTTAGAAATATTTTGTACTTTGCTGTTGGAAATAAGTAGCATAAATTTGCATGTTAAAATAATTATCTCAACTATTGACCTTAAATTAATATTAGTTTCACACTTAAATTTGATTCAATTATATACATGAATTTTTAAAAAGATTTTCTCAAAAAAAAATCAATGAGATTAGAGAGTTATTGCATGCTCTTTTAAAGTATATTAAAAAAATAAATAAAAACTAAATTCCCTCAATGGAGCTTTTAAATTAAAAAAAATTTCAGATTGAGTTTTCTGTTGGTTTTTCTTTCAATGGAACGAAATCATTTAAAATTGTTTCAGAATTGATTTTTTTTGAGTAATTAGTTTTTGGATTATCCCTTCCGTTGAAATTGGAAATCAATTAAATGGATATGCAGATTTACTATACTGAATTTATCATAAGAATAGCGAAGACGCTGAAATATAAAAATTTCTAAATTTATGTGAATCAATGTAGAATCATCAAGGACCATACCAATAAGCAATTTATACATGCAATTCCTTTGCATGCATGTAATTTTAAATTTAGTTATTTGGGCACCTCTTTTGCTACTAAAAGCAAGCATGTATCTTAAGCGCAGGCGTGAAACAAGCTTGCTAGTTCCTAACATAAACAGCCATGGAAACATCATACTATTTTATTTCATGAATCAAACAGAACGTTAAGCGAGATTATTTTGAAAGTGATTTAATTCTCATTTAAATAGAATTAGAGTAAGTATCATAAAAAACAAAAATATCATAAATCAAACACTTTGATTTAATTGAGTTTGCCTAGAATTGATCGATAATATTTATAAGTTTATCGATAATATTTATAGGTTTAAAATCATAAATCAAATACGCGATTTAATCGAGATTGTTTAGAATTAATCGACAATATTTATAGATTTTATAACATAAATCAAATACGGTGATTTGCTCAACAAATTGCGTAATCACTACTCTTGTTTGGATTTTATATCTTTTGTTTATGTTTTTAGAAAGGTAAATCATTTTGCTGATTTTCTAGTAAAATTAGGAGTGTACCAAAACTTTGATTTTGTTGCCTGATTGTAACTGTTTCCTTTATATTCAATAAATTTTAATTTTCAAAAAAAAAATAAATACAGTGATTTAATCGGGATTGTTTAAAATTAATTGACAATATTTACAAGTTTATCGATAATATCTATGGGTTTAATATCATAAATCAAATACGGTGATTTAATTGAGATTGTTTAGAATTGATAGATAATATTTATAAGTTTAATATCATAAAAGATAAGAATATTGTTTAGAATCGACCGATAATATTATTAGGTTTAATATCATAAAACATAAAAGACGAAGTTATTTCTAATTATCACATTGTAATTAACAATCCAATCTTAGGAAGGAAAATCCAATGCCATCTTTTCTTGAATGCAACAACAAAGGCATTGAGATTTCCAACCTAAAATATTAAATTAAATCCACTTTTAATACTAGAATAAATTAACTATAACAGTAGTTAATATCTATGATACGCTAGCGGCAGCCGTCCTGTCCTGCATATTTCATCCTCTAGTCCGGTTTCTTTTTACTCAATTTCTTGTAATTGAATAAAATCGAAGATTGAAGTTTACGAAGCTAAGTCGATGTGTAAAATTTAAAATTTTTTTGTGAGAATAAATGTAAAATTATGAATAAAAAACTAATCTTATAATAAAGTTGAAAATTTTGATTTTACTATAAAAATTCCTGTTGTGCAATATTTAATTTAGAATGACAAATTGAAAAAAACCTTTAACTTCTAATATGGTATATATCAAACATTTAATTGTTGAATTAAGTGTTTTTAATTTCAAAAAATAAAAATTAATATAAAAATATAAAAAGGTTGATTATTGAAAATGAAAAGAGAAAACATAATTTTAGAATAATCTAAAAAATAGAAATGGGATTGAGGATAAGACCTTCTTTTATAGCCTGAACATTAAATAAACAATTATAAGCCAATCAAAATGGATCCAGAGACAATGGAAGCATACGAATTTGGAATTGACATAGGTTTTGCTTTTACTCATATTATATAACCGATATTATATATTGGAGGAGATGCATTTGGGATATTCAAAAACAGCCAAGATTGAGCACCGGCCAGCAAAGTTTCTTGTCATGCAAAACCACTCACGACAAATTGAAGCCAACAGAGCTGCAAACCATGATGTTAGGTAAAGATGTCCAATATGGTGGAAAGTCGAGCTGCCAAAATGGCCCCAGCAAGCCATGAACCATCAAGATGTCAACCACAGTGCCCGAACATGCCAATGAACCATGGTGCCCGAATCACGGTGTCCGAACTCGATCAAAAACCTGAACCATGGTGCCTGAACAGTATATATACACTTTAGCTTTTACAACTGTAATGTTATGACAATAGTATTTTCTGATTGTAACCAGCTGAAGTATTATGATTCAAAAAATAAAAAAGCCAAAAAAATAATTATAAATAGATCAATTAAACCTAGAAGTTACCTAGGTGCTATCTACTATCAACGAAGACTAATTAAGGAGATTATTCAGAAACGATTGTGCGTTTTATCGAAACAAGTTTCAGGTTTTTGGTCCACACCCTATCTTCAAATCGATCCTGTGGGCTTACAGGTTGGGTCGAGTTACCAAACTGCCTGAACAGATAGGCTCACAACAAGGAACAACTAAAAATATTGACATAACAATAAAGGGAAAGACTTTACATCTTGGCCATAGCAAAAATCAAAGCTTCAACATGCATAAATTTTTGAGACCTTGTTTTTCTTTGTTTTGATGAATCATTTTGCATCAAACTGGTTATGTAAAGTTCTTGATAAAGGAAAAAAGAAGAAGGTACTTAGCTGGCAGAGAAATGCTCCCATTTGTTTAATTTGTTTCTCATTTGTCTCCAAGTGATCAGAAAGAAATTAAAAGAATTGAGAGTAAAAAAATATTGGAAAGCTTGAAACGAAGAGAAAAAAGAAAAAGGAAAAATGCATTAGCGTTTCATTGAGAAAAAGAAGGTGTTAGGAAAGAAATCAGATAATTATACAGATTAATAGCTATTCCAGAATAGCTAATAATAAGCTATTTTCCAGAACTAAAAAAACCTGACCATGCAAGTAGTTATTACAGTTCTTCCATAGAACCAAGATTGAAAGAAATAAAGAAAATTAAACCTCAGATCTGATATCACCCCTTTAATTACTTTAATATTTGCTTAGATTGAAATCTCACCTTCTAGGAAAATATTGAAAGACCAAACCATCTAAAAGACTGGCTTAGAGAGGAAGGGAGTTGTGTGAAGATATATGTTCCTATTTATAATATTTATGCATGTTAGTCGTTATCTTCGTTGAAGTCTGTCTATAATATCCGACGAATATTTTAGCACTTTTTTTCTTTAAATTTTTTATTTCAATTTTCGATGAAAATTCCAACAAAGAAAGTAATTAACAAAGCTAATTTGTCCACTGTCCAAGTTCTAATTGTCTCATTGTAAATTAGGTAATTCAAAATTTAAAGAACAATAATTTCATCAAAGTATAACCTTCTTTTGTTTACAGTTAATCTATTTGAATTGGGTCTGGAAGATATGTTTTATATTTTTATTTTTTTATATAAAAAAATTATATCTGATTCAATAGTTATTATTTTTTAAAAATTGAATTTGTATTCACTCAAAACACAATAAACAACAATTAATTAGCAACATTTTGTTTGAGAAATCAAAGAGTGGTGTGATAATACATCCATCTTAAAATACAACAATGAGATAGGACAATGGGTAATGCTACAAAACAGCGCTCTCCTACGAAGATCGTCCAAAGTCGCACATTTGCTGTCAAGGATCGTGCGAGCGCTGGCGATATTTGTTTCAAGATGGTGCGACTGATTCCGTTTACACCTCACTAATTGTCATAATTTAGAATGCCAAGAATCGGATTCATTGACAAGCAAACATTCTTTTATAGAGCAGGTTCAGAATTTAAGTCTTGAGATCAGTACTCAATAAAATTATTTTTTAAATGTACTAGATCAGTATAGAGATGCATTTTTAAGATTGTTTAGGGAAAAATTAATCTTGAAATATACCTAAGTTGATCTTAGAATTCTTTGACCGTAAAAAAAAATTAATAATAATAATAATTTAGGCTGCTCAGAGTCCATGGGCTACTCGCCTACTCCAGTGGCAGAAGACGAAATAGAGCTTGTCGACCGTGAATAGAGCAATTATACACCACCTCGATTGATGTATAGTATGTGGGCGACCACCTGCAATTTTGTAGCTCATTCTTCTTCATTATACTTTTTTTAAAAAAAAAAAAAGCCTAACCAAGACTTTTTTTTAAAAATAATTCTAACACTTTGTAATTATTTAACAAAATTGTTAGGTTTCTAATTATGTTTTCAAAATCGATAGAAGCATTGAAGTCAAACATTAGTATATGTAATACTAATATGGGTCTGTTTGATTCAGCTACAGCTAGTTGTCATAAAAAGTGCTATTCGAGTAGAACTTTTATAAAAGTATTATTAAAAGAAATTAAATTAGTGTTTGACAAGCTTAATATAAAAGTATTGTAAAATGTTGAAAACTATTTTATGGAATTTTTATATATTTTTAATAAATGAAAAAAATAAGATAATAAGCTTCATTAAATTAAATTACAAGTTATTAAATTAAACAAATAAATAAAAAATAAAAATTTTGCTAATTAAAATAAAATAAAAATAAAAATGGTACAAAATAAATAAATAATTTTGAAATAATATGAATCATCTTTTATAATTTAGTAAATTATTGAAAAATAAAGTGAAAATATAAAAAATTATAGCACTTCTCAAAAAAGTTTCAATTAATAACTTCATCAAAATGCTCCAATTTGTTTCTCGTTTAAGTTAAGATTTTTAAAATTTTGAAAACCAAACATCTGACTTATACTTCTAGAGTAAATAAACTGTCCCATAAGTTCGGCCAAACATGCACTATATATATGTGTGTGCGCGTGCTCTATCCTTTTCATTTTCTCTTTTATATTTTTAGCTTAGTGTGGAGATTAAGAAATATTAATTTCACATTAATGTTCTTTATATTAAAAATTTTTAATATAAGTGTTCAATAACTTTTAAGTAGACTTGGTAGGCTTGAAAAACAGAACAATTGGAATGACAAATAGTAAGGGAACAGTGTGACAAGGTTCATTTCTATGTTGTAGAGGCAGACAGCTTTGAAGACCCCTAAACAAAGCAATTTTTTACGGAAAATTTGAAATAAAGTAAAAATTTCAAATAAAATTTGAATATCTGTAAACAAACTATATATATATGTAGTTAATATTATAATAACTCAAAAATTAAATTAAATTTATAAGTTGTTTGAGCTGAATATTAGGAATACTTTAACAAACTTGGTTGATCAAGCCTCCAATTTAGGTCCTACTTCACATGTGTGATTGAGTGGTGATAGATATGGATACCATTAATGTGGAGAACCGCTACTAGCTTGTGAGGTATTGTTTATTTTAATTTGAAAGTCTCATAATTTTGTCTTACAAAAAGCGCCTCACAAATAAGAATTTGAAATCTCTACATATATAGCATAATAGATCATCACAATATTACAATGTGAGATTGGAGTATTATAAATGCCTCGATGTCAAATAGCCCAACACATAATAGAACCAATAGCACACCAAAAGTTGAGATTCTATATGTGACTACCATCATAGCATTTAGCTTTGCAACAATCTAGAGGTGACTTTCACAATGTGACACTTTTTTTTTTGTCTATAGAAAGCACAAGAGGGAGTGAGGAATCAAACCTTAGATCAATCTTTCATAATGAGAGATAATAACCATTAAACTAAATTTTGGTTGTTCACGATATGATACTTACTGGTGACTGACTTGAACCACTTGTGAGTTATTGTTTATTTTGACGAAAAGATCTACAATTTTGTTTAAAAAAAAAATACTTCACAAATATAAATTCAAAATCGTGGTAATATACTGACGTGACGTGAGATTTAAACATTACAGTGAAAATACCATTTTTAGGTGGATCAATTATCGCACCACTGCTTGTTCGCAAGCGAGGCGGTGCGACAAGGCCGAGACCGACCAGTGATAAAACCTAATCACATATCTTGTTCAAAGTATATGCTTGAAACTGGATATAGCCAGCCTGGAACAAATTAAACCTGGAACGTGTAACCAAAAAAAAAAAACCTGGAACGAATATGAATATGTCAGTAAAATAGATTAAAGTGTAGAATGAATGGTGCAATTCTTCTTAAACAAATTTCAGATTTTCGCCTTTTTCGTCCAATTCCTGAAGTCCAAAATCCATCCGAGCTAGATTCACAGTTTCCTTTGAACTAACTGGTAAAACCAAATTACCCTTCTTACTTGAAACTGGATATAGCTAGCCTCCTGCAACAATCAACAATCCGAATAGTAACTAACCAAAAATTGGGCCATGCATATATATGTATATATATATATATATATATATATATATATATATATATATATATATATATAAAAACTAATTTATTGACACAAAGACAAAACTAGCAAGTTGGCTTTCAGTTATTGCTAAGCGAACAGAAATGAACCGAAAGAGATGCTGAAAGTAAAAATCATAAAGAGAAATCCCACCACTGCGGTTTTTTATTTTCTCCCTTGATACTCAACCGTATCAATTTCTTTTTTCTCACTTGGCTTCAGCTTCCAAGTAAGAAAGAATTTGAAAGAATTGAGCATCAAAATCGGAGAGCAGGATTCATTAAGAAAATAAGGAAGAGAAAGTATCAAGGAGGCAGATTTTAGGAGAGAGAAAGTGGAGATCTATGAAAGTATGGGAATAATGGGTGCGGAATTTATAGAGTTGATCGTGACATTAGGATTTGCGAATAGGGAACACTTTTTCTTTCGGTATAAGGAGGCTTTGTGACGTGGTTTGAAACACTTCGTAAGTTCTTGAATTTATCAAAACGGGTCTGTACCTTTTTTTTTTAATGAATTGGCCAATTGGGTCTAAACTTCGAAACTTTTATGGAGGATTCTTTTATCATTGTAAATGCTTTTTATTATTGAATATAATATTAAAAGTAACATGCAATAAGTACTATTACATTAAGGTTTATAAACTATGATTACGTAAAAAATATTAGTTATTGCTATTAAAGCGCACACAATCTAAAATATTTAACTACTATATTTAAAATTTTACTGGCATTATAGCTCTAATTACATTTATACTAAAAGTAGGGGCGGATGGTAAGCCAATATAGAGGGCCCCAAACTTTTTGTAAAATTTTTTACATATAATATACATTTGTACATTGATAAATAAATTTTTCTATAATAAATAAGTTTTGGCCCTTCAAATTTTTGAAATTTTCCTTGTATGTAAAGTTTGTTTGTCAATTTGTCCTTTTTTACTAAATTTAACTTATATAAATTTGTAAGTATATGCATGAGTTATGTTAATTTTTTTTTGTTTAGTCAAAATATTGGAATAATTAAATCTTTGTTAATTTTTATAGTATAATATTATATTCATTTGTCTTAATTACTTATTAAGAATTATTCTTTTATAAATCTTAGTATAATTTTTTCAACATCAAAGTTAGATTGGGAACACTTTATAAAATGTTAAAAAAACACATTCAATTTTATTATGTTAAAGATGTATTTTATATTTTAGTTTTGATTAAAAGTATAATGTTTAATAGTTGATTTATTTATATAATTTTTTAATTTTCAAACAAAATAATCAAGAAAATTCACTCATATACAGTTCAAATTCAATTTTCGAAGATTTTTATTTTTTTTAAAGAACATCGCTAAATTTTAAATGAAATTATTTATTTGATGTTGTTTGTTTTCTTATACTTTTATTTATAAATTGATAAAATTGGTAATTTTATAAACGTGTTATTTTTTATTAGTTTACTACTTACATGTGTTTTATATTAATAAAACATATTAACATAACTCAAATATATATAATTTTAAATTTTTAGTCGGCTCCCTCAAAATCAAATGTCAAGATCCACAACTGACTAAAAGTGTAATCCAATATACAAATTTTACTTAAACTTAAATAAAAAAAACTATAGATTAAAAACGTAGTCTTTTGTTTGCTCTTAAATTTATGTGACTTGCCCTTATTTTTTTTTTTTGAAAGTTAAAAACTTTATTTAATTGGACTAGAAAATGTCCAAGTTCTTACATCTTTAATCCATTCCAAGCGGTTCACTTGGCACCTAACATCCCAGAAGTTACAATTTCAATCCAAAAGCTAACAGAGCTGCAAACTTTCTAGGAGAAGGCTAACGTGGAACAAAAAGAACATAATTTAAAGCAACATTATAACAAACATCTGGTCGGCAGAAAATTCTGTCCAGTGAGCATTTGGTTTTGAACTTGAGGCTGCCCAGGAATTATGTTCTTTTTTAGTAAAAAGTTTATGCGATTTGCTCAATAAAACAATAATGTTGCATATGTTTTTAGTAAAAACATGGTATGATGATGTGATCACTTAGGGTCTGATGAAAAGAACAAGTTTCGAGTATGAATTCTAAGTTATATTCAATAAAAATGTTCAAATGTACCAAAATCAAATATTCAAGTTTATAATTGTTGTATTCAATAGAAATATTCAAATGCACTAAACTAAATCAAATGTTCAAATTTAGAGTAAGGACTTGCTTAATCTATTGTAAAACAAATGTTCATATAAAAGGAACGAAAGTGTCAAGTTTTTATATTATTGGTGTTTAGGGTTTTTTTATCCAAACTCTTGGAGAAAATCTTTACCACTCATTTGTGGGAATTTTTTTAGAACTAAATTAATTTATTCTAATAATTTTTGAAAACATTAATGAGTATGTATGATTTACAATGCAACATAGTTAGAGGTGAGTATTGGGCCGTGTTATCTTGGTCCAACTTGGAACCGGATTGGGTCAACTCAACCCAATAACCGAAACCGGCCTCAATAAGGGCCTAGCACAATAAAGGATCGAGATCGATTGTACGGGTCCAGTTCAATTTTTTTTTTTAAAAAGGCTTGCTCTGTGGAGTGGTAGGCTTCTTTTGCAGTAACTTGTTTTTGTAGGTTGTTGCAATGAGGCAACAGCTCCTATTCATTTTTAATTTTTTAAATTTTTTTTATTTTTTTTAATTCAATATTTTTTATTATAAATACTTATTCATTTTCTTCTTTTTTCCTTTACATTTTCTCTCATTTTTTCTCATTTTTTTTCTTTACAAAATATTCACTTAACCAAACTAATAATCAATTAAATAATTATAACTATATAATTTTTAGAAAAAAAAATTGCAAACTCCTTACAAAACCCAAAACCCAACTACCCAAAAAACCTAACTACACCTTTTATAATAGCCCAAATCTTAGCTATTCTATTGATATTCACAATTCTTTGGGATACTTTACAAACCAAACTTAACACATTATTTATAAGGAATGAGCCCTTATAACTTTTTCTATGCTTTTGATGTGGGATTAAAAGCAAATCCTAACACTTTTAGCACTCAAATTTGATTCAATAATATACGTGAATTTTTTGTTTTAAAAATTCTCAAAAAAATTATTAATGAAATTATAGAGTGGCTGCATACTCTTTTCAAGTATATTAAAAAAATTAATTTCCATTAGTGGAATTTTTAAATTAAAAAAATTGTCATACATTGTCTAGAATTTTTAAATTTTACGTATGAGATAAGAAAGTTGTCACATATTCTTTCAACATATATTAAAAAATTTTTAAAAAATAATATGATAAAGAAAAATACAGGACAGTTATTTAATATCACCTGTAAAATTTACTTAATTCCATCATAAAAGGGTAAAGAGATGTACTTCAGCCGAAATTTCTTTATATTCCATGCATGTTTTGGAGGAAACCTAATGGGTATTTCAGATTGACATTGCTGTTGGTTTTTCCTTAATGGAACGAAATCATTTCAACTTTTTCAAATCTAAAAATTCTTTCCCTTTCAAATCTCAAACTTTTTCTGTTAGTATTCCCTTTCAAATCATTTAAAATTGTTTCAGAATTGATTTTTATGGTTCTTAACTCAAAAAAGGAAAAAAGAATTTTAAAACAGTACTATCCTTTCCCTTGAAATTTTGGAAATCAATTAAGTGGATATGTTGATTTACTATGATAAATTTATTATAACAAAATTGAAGATGCTGCAATATAAAATTTTCTAAATTTATGTGAACCAATGTAGAATCAGCAAGGACCATACCATTAAACAATTTACACATGCAATTCCCTTGCATGTAATTTTAAAATTAGGTTTTTGAGTACCTATTTTGCAACTTGAAATAAGCATTGCGGAACTAACAAACTCCTAATCAATATCGTGGTTTAATAGAAATTTTTTTGAAAGTGATTTAATTTTCATTTAATAAGTTTAAAAACAAGAATAAACTATCTAGTTTGAGTTTATTTATAAAATTTTTAAGTTTATCCATAATATTTATAGGTTTAGTGTTTCTTAGCAAGAAATATCATAGAAGACAAAAAGTTTTATTTTTTTTTGAAGTATAGAAGACAAAAAGTTATTTCCAAATATCACATTGTAATTAACAAACCAATCTTAGGACAACCCCATGACAAAGGCAATAAGATTCCAACCTAGAATATTAAATTAAATTTACTTTTAATTCTAGAATAAATTAATTATAATAGTCGTTAATATATATTAAATTCAATTTCTTAGTAGGTATGATAATACGCTAATTACAAAGACAAAATTTGACCTTATCATAAATGTTGACAAGAATTAGCAACTGGTCGTTGAAGCTGTAAAACTACCATATTAAACTATAGATCTTTCATCATTTAGATCCAAAGAGAACTATTTCATTTAAAAATTTTCAAAAGTTCTATTCAAACGCAACCTTTAGAAATTCCATGTCAGAATAATTCATATGAATTCATCAACCCAAATCAATTTCAATGCTTTTTCTAGTTAGCAGTAACTCATAAACAATAAAACACAAAAAACCTTCTCTCCAAACATAAAGAAGCTAGAATAATATATATATATATATATATGTATATATATATATATGTATATATATATATATATATATCATTAAAAAAACCGGGCAGCCGCCCTGTCCCATTTCTACAAGCTCCAACTTTGTAGCACGAAAAAGATAAAGGTGTATTTATAGTTTAATCATCACTTCTCCCAATTGTTTCAGCGGCAACTTTTTTTTTTAATTAATAACAGAGGACAACACTTAGCAAGTCAGAGAAGTGAGCTGAGACTGGGAGGAGGGTTACACAGCCAATCAGAACAACAGCACCCCATCCTTGTCTAACAACATACTTAAAGGCCTAAAGCACTCCTAATTAACAACATACTCCTTGCTGAGACCGAAGTATTGCACCCGCCAATCAGAGCCCCATTCTCATCCCTACAAAGAACAGCTAAATCGCATCTGGAACAAACATTTTCAGAATCTCTATGGCTTAACACCAGATTTTCTCTGGTTGGAAGAGCATTATGACAGGCTCTCCAGATAAAATTTTTTAATCATAGGAGTGACCTGAAGGTTCCAAAGATTTTCGCATAATGCGACCACTTCGAGCTAAGTCTGTTGATCAGCAAGTTGGAACAGATACAGCTTTGAATTTATGCTTGGCCTTAAGACACCCCACTTCTCAAGTTGACACCAAAGTTGGTTAGTTTTCTTCAACCGGTTTGGTTGTGAAGACACTAATTTTCTTTTTCTGGGTCCGTCAAATCCTCCAACGTCACTTCCATTGCCGTTGCCACGGCCTATCAATGCTATAATAGCGTCCATCATAGCTTTCTCATCAAAATTCTTGCTACCACCCTCTGTTTCAAGGAAATCAGCGATCGATTTTTCCTTAGCTATTTTTTTTGTGTAATCACAAGTATATTAATCCGTTTTATGATTTGAGATTAATGTTATTCGAATCAAAAGTTGTAAACAGTAAAATCTTTCCAATAATAACGATCCTAAGATTTAAATTATGTTCAAATACCCGACGAAAAAGTCAATTTTTCCTTGGCTTCTTTGATTGCAAGTATTCGATCTTTGTCTCTCAAACACATTGATTGTTCTCACTCCTTCCCTTTCCCTTTACCTTCCTATGAACAAAAGAAAAAGACAAAAATAATGTAACCCAAAAAAATAGAAAAAAAACAAAAATAAAGGCTTCAAATACCCGAAGTAGCCTTCCATCTCCCAGAGGTTTGTTGAGAGGAGGAAGGTGAAGAATAGGATCGATAATCCAATTGGATTTATAGAGGAAGGTGAAGAATGGGATCGATGGCAACTCTTTTGGGACAAGAACAACTCGTCGTGTCATTTTCTTCTAGTAAGAGGAGCCCTAGCTAAGCCAAACTCTGCATGATTCTTACAAAACAGAAAAGAAAAAGGAACCTTGATACAAATCAAAAAAAGATTCCAACCTAAAATACTAAATTAAATTCACCTTTATTATACTAGAATTAATTAATTATAACAGTCGTTAATATCTATTAAATTCAATTTCTTAGTACGTATGATGAGTTAATTACAATGACAAACTTTGATCTTATCATAAATGTTCATCGGAAGTGCCTAATTGATCCTTGAAGTTGTAAAAATACTTCATTGAAATATAAGTTAAATAAAAATTAGTTCAATGATTTATATAAATGAATATTGTTTTTCCTGTTCATTTTCTCCTCTGCCCTTAAAGATAAAAGGAAAACAAGCTAAGAGGAGAGAATATGTCTAGAAAGATACTTGGCTGTTCAACACTTAATTATTTTCATAAAGAAATCTTCCTTCTAATCTTCATCTTTTTCCTTTTCATATTTGATTTAAAACAAACAATTAGGAAATAAAATAAACTTTATCAAACATTCACTTGCTGAATTAACAGCTTTTAATTTCAAAAAATAGAAAATAATATTGTAAACATCGTTTTTGTCCGATGTTTAGATTTATTACTTTGGACTCTTTTTCATTGGACTTGAATATAATTGAATAATGAATTAAGAATTTCTTTCTTTTTTTTTGGATTTATCAAATTGGGCTTTCAAGTACTTTTAAACATAGATTAATCAATTAGAATCTGAATTGAGTTTAAGCCTAAATTTGATTTTTTATTCATTTTATAATTATTTTATCCTTTTATATGTTAATATATCCGAACAACTAAAAAAATCAGAAAAAGAAAAAAATTATAATAGTAACAAATAAGCTTTGAAAAATGTGATCAGATCATATATAAAAAAAATCTGGATATCAAAATAAAAATAAAAATAATTATTTTAACATTTTAAGGTATTCAATCCCAAAACTCTTACAAATTTAACAACAATTCACGACACAAACGGAGAAGAAATCAAGAAGTTAACCTGAAAACCACATTCAACCCAAAAATCATCACAACTATAATCCATATGCTGCTATTCTTTTTTTTTTGTCTAACCACAGTTATTCTAATTTGTTTTACGATCTGAAATTAATTTTATTCGAAAGAAGTGATAAATAATAAAACTCTATCAATAATAACAATTTCAAAATTCAAATTATATTTAAATACCTAAAAAAAAATTTTCACTTCTACTGCTACTATTCTTTAAAGTTCCAAGCTACTCTTTAAACTTGAAGCAGTTGGGCGTAAAACATGAATCATTGTTTTCATAAATATAATAGGACTGCCAAAAACTAGCCCAACCCGCATGGAATTCAATATTAACAATGGCAATTGCAAGTATTTGGGGGAAGAAATTAATTTATAATTGATGGTATTAATCTTCCAAAGCTCAAAAGTTTGAAGCCCAAATAACCCAGAAAAAAAAATGAAATAGAAGCAGATTCTAAGCCCAAACAAATAACTCAAAAATTTTAATTTTCTTGGGCCGTTATCTCACTTGGCAATGGCAGGTCCAAAAACCACGTGGCAGCCAGCTACGTTCGAGTTCAACCTCAACTCCCCTTCCGTAAAACCTCTTCGATCTCAAACCCTCCAGTTTCAGAGGCACCTTTGGAGGGGTTTTGGAATTAGTCTCGATAACACTAAAAAAGATCAAAAATAAAATAAATTTTAAGCAGGGACAGAAAACGCAATGGCTAATTCAAACCCTCTAAGCAATATGCGTTGCCATCACTGCGCAGGCCCTCTTTCCAAAGAGATGGTAATAATCTTTACTTACATCTTTTTCCTTCTTTTTTTTTGGTTTAAAATTTTAAAAGATTTAAATTTTTAATGGTGCAGGAAACAAGTGAATGGACTGTTGCTCCACTTGTCAGGGATAGTTTTTCTATGGTAAAAATTGTCTCTTTTTTTCTTTAATATATTGCTCTTTTTTTTAATAGTCGGGATTTGATTTTGCTGATGTTTTTTAACCTTTTTTTGGCCTTTGCTTTGATGGGTTTTTGGATATTTGGATACTTTTTCCAGTTTAATAGAACTGGGTTTACATTATTACTATGTTCTTGCAGTTGTTGGCTTGTTGTTTCATCTTTTATTTTGGGTGTTTCATACTTTGGAAGGTGGCTTACTTTTTGGTTTTATTGTTGTTATTTTAGATTGGCTCTGCTATTGGTGGCACTACGAGCGCATTCTACGGGTTCAACCATGGTATGTTGATCAGTTTCTTCTTCCTTCACTTGCTAGTTGGTAGAAGTAGTTCAGTTCGTATGAATTGATTATATTGCTGTAACTTAAGTTGTTTTTGTTTCTGTCATGGCTTATTCGATGGACTATTTTTGTGCAATGTCTACTATAAACTTTTGCCTTTTACAGAAGGACTTTCTTTAAGGGGACAATAGTTTCTAACTTTCCATGTTGCTTCAGAAGAGTCGACTTCTGTCAAGGGTTGTGTTTTTAAATAATGCAACTTCTGCTTTAACTTTAAAATTGCATCATAGTTCCACCCGACTAATCTGAAATTCAATCCCTGCCTGCTCGTAGGAGTAGAACTCAGTGGTGCTTAAAGTTCCATGTTGTAGATTCTATTCAAGGCCATTTATAAAATATATTTAACTCTTACCTTCGGAAAATGAATTATAAAACTTATGCTGTTGGTGTATTGCTATTATATATTTATCCATTTTGCTATGCATTGTTATTTCTTTTTAATTTCTAGTTGACATACTCGACAACTCTTATCTTGTCATAGGAGAAACTGTTTTTTGATGCCCCAAATGTAGAGAACAGAGTTTAGTTTGTATATCTTACTTGTGTTTTTTGATGCAGTGATGCCTATAGTCAGGAGGTCAGTAAAGGGACCCATGTGGATGCATTTCCTTGTTGGTGTAAGTTCTTTATGTGCCAAACCTCTTGGTTTATCAATGTATCGTTTTGAGTTGTTTTGCAATCTTGGTTACTTGAGCATAGCTTGATATTTGTATGACTTAATTTATAGGTCTCTTCCCCCCTCTCCCTAATAAACTCTTGTCTCAAGAGAAAATGTGTCAATTGAACTTACCTTTCCCCAAAAGTTTTTCAATGTTATGGAGGTTGTTACAAGGTCTTTGAAGTGTTTCCTCCTTTGTTGTGCTCATTGAGATTGCAAGTCAGTAGCCAAGGGAAGAAAAATAGTTTTAGCCTTTGAAATGGCTTATGGAAACACTTAGCACTGGAAATAAAGAGGGGAAAGACTAAGGCCTCGAAGGGAGATAACAAAATAATAATAATAATAATGCATTATTATTATTTATTTTTTATCATCATCATCATCATCATCATCATCATCATCATCATCGAGGCAACCTAGTTACTTTGAAAGCCAGGTGGAAGCCAAAAGTGAGCTATTCCTTGAATTGTCTATGTTATCTCTCTACTATTGTGTAGATGAACTATTATTCATTATTTGATCTTGTGGCCTGCAAGTTGGTTTCACTTTGCTGCATCATAGACCTCTTCCCTCTATTATGATAACTGATATGATATCCATGCTTTGTTGCTGTATCATGTTGGATATTGTGACGAGGTCAATGGGTGATTACTGCCCGTTAATGATTTGGACAAGTTGTTTGTCAACGTAAACATATTTTCATGCTCATGTGATGCTTCGTGCTTGTCGAGAACCAGTTAGTTTATGGCTGTTCCTGCTGGTTCATCACTCACCTTCCAACCACTCACTCCATAAGCATCATCCGCGCTGAACTTTCTGTACCGCATACTATGCTTATATTTTCTCCTCGAATGGAATAGAATAACTTACATAATTCTTGTCTATTTACATACAGGCGCCACCTGTGATAGTGTTCTCTTCTGCTTGTGCAGGGTTGGCAGGTTAGAAATTTTCTCTTCGATGGCTATGCTATGTATTTGTGAGAAATGATTTGAGACTTTCTTAATAAGACTATTTTATGCACAAAAAAAAAGGAGCCTTTTTTAATTATTATCATTTTGTCTTTTCATGTTTGCCCTAGCTCTTTTGGTATCATGTTTACTTGTGAATATATTTCTGTCAGTAGTTTGCCTAGCTAGTAGATTAACATTTCTGAATTGAGATGTTCCTGATGTCCTCCTCCCAAAATATTTGAAAAATATGTTATATGATTGTCATTGGAATGCCTTGGTACTTCAATAAACCTAGTTGTGAAAAAGCAATGGTCAAACACACTTAGTGTTTTACTTTCCTTTGCCAGAAATCCACCCTGCAAAAAGTGTTTTTCTTTTAAAAAGTCTACTTTGTTGACTGCTATGATCATGTTTGGAAACCTCAATATGTCGGGATCCATGTTGAATTTACATTTGGATCCAAGGAGCTGCCATCCAAATTTTGATTGCTCCCTTACTTTCTTCTTGGCTAAATAATTTGTGACTTAGCAAGAGTAAAGCCTATCTGGAAAAGATATCCTTGACAAGTTTTCATTACTGGTATAACTTTTGTGTCCTTCTGGAATTTGCATTGGGAGTATGGATTATTCATTCTCTCAAAAGATAGGATTATAACACAATCAAATTATGTTTGCTTGGACTTTGGTTGCAACATGACAACTCTGACGATTTCTCTCTTGGAAAAATCCACAGGTGGTGCTATTCCAGCCCTTGCTCAACTCATCTCTTCCTCTTATCACGCAGCATTCTCGTCTTCTTCATTGCCTCCATCTTCACAGGAAGATAAGATGCACAAGTCCAGGACTTCCTCCACTTTGTAATTATATATATAGCATCTGTTAACATATATATAGCATTTCAGAGAGAAAGAGAGATATAAAGGTTTGTCTGTGAAGAAGCCCATTACCTTGAAATGAAGTAATGTTTAAGAAACACTAAATTCCCCTTTTCGCTCATTTTGTAATATAGATTTTGTTGATATTTAACCATATTCTGCTATGAGTATTATGTTATATAATAAAAGGGGTTTTGCCTGTTTTGACTCTGTTCTCATTTCTCACCCCATTGACTTTGCTTTTAGATGTTTAAGATTTTCTTTGTGGCCATTTATAAAGCGATAAGTACTACATTTTTGCAGCTTAATTTAGTTAAAGACCCTTGTTCAAGAACTCTAGTCCTCAAGTAGAAAATGGAGATTCAAAGATTAAAAAAAAAAAACCCACCAAATCAGTGTTTGGGCTATCTTCTTCATGATATATGTTTTTTGAAATAAATCATGATGTTCTTTAGAAAATGGTATTGTATCACTCGGAAACATTTATAAGCCAAATCCTCGGTTGGAGTCTTTGTCGTCTCTTTCATTCTTTTCCTTTCTCTGTGAAAATATGCCTATTTTGGTCTAGTTTGGGTAGATGATATGGTTGGTTTCGATAAAATTGAAAAAAAAATATTAAAAATGTATGCTTTTTAAAAAAAATTAAAAATTTTAAAATTAAAAGTGAAAAATAATTTTATTTTTTCATTTTTTTTATTATTCATTGCACTGTGGTTGATTGAAGATAAGTGGTGAGCTAAATGGGCTCTTTGTCAATGATCATCCCATAGATAACAATAGTTACCCTTTGGTGGTCATGTAGTGTAGTGATGAAGTTCCAACAATTATCACGCGTTCTAAAAGAGAATAATAAGATGTTAACATCAAATACAAAAAGAAAAATCGTTGTGGAACACATATTAATAAATTGGTTTATTGGAGGATACTAGTGTCTCACTCATTCCAAACACTCACCACTACTAATGCCAGGTGAAGTACAAGAAAAGGGTAAACAGTGTGGTAGAATGAGTTGTGTGATTGTTGCGTAACTCTCAAGTCGATTTCATGGAGAAAGAGTAATAACCACGTTAAACAGGAGGCATTGCCTTACTTTTAGGTTGTGTTTGGTATCATGAAAGTTGACACTTTCCGCTGTAATTTAATTGGACGCAAAGTGATTACAGTGTTTGATAAAATACTTTGCACTGCAAAGTGAAGACTCCACTGCATACCAAATGCTATAATGTTACTTTCCAACAATCATTTTACACTGTAATTACTTTCCCTGTAATGTACCTAACGCAATCTTAAGGATCTGCTCTGCCTCTCTAATCCCTCTTTTGAGCTCTGGCTTTGTAAAAGCTTTTCACATTGAGTCCACCGAGTAAACAACCAAGTTTACCCTCCAATGCCTACTCGAAAAAAAGTTTACCCTCCAATGTGGAAAGGCGAAGGGATTTCGCAACCTGGAGTTTCAGTTGTGGCATTGCACCCTTCAGCGATTAAGAAAGGAAGTATCAATTCATTCCTTTTCATTTTAATCAATTTTCAAGAGTTTATTGATTCAATATATAAATAAATACTATTCCTTCTTTTAATTTTTGGAATAAAATAATGTTACAACAGCAGCAAAAAGACCACCTCAATGCAGCAAAGTAAGCTGCAGAAAACTTTCAAGCTAGGCCAGAAATAGTTAATAAAATCATCTGAAGGAAGAAGTTTTCAAGTATCATCTGTCCGAGCAGCACTTGCACTTTCTGGCATGCTCGCCGGCGAGGAAGCTGAAGTAGAAGCACTATGGGAACCTGGTGAGTTGAGTAAACCGTCATAAGGCCATGGAATAGGGATCCAATACCTTCTTCCACTTCCTTCCGTGCTACCACTTTGGGCATCATCAGTGCCAACTCTCCCTTCACCATTTCTGGTGACATTTGCCTCAATCTTGGAGTCGTCCGAAGGCAGCTGGTACCTGCACACTGGGCAAGAGCTATGAAGCTCCAGCCATGGTGTAATACACCCACAATGGAATTTATGTTTACAAGGCATCTCCTTTGCTTCACTTCCAATCTCCATGTCCTCCAAGCATACAGAACACTGCACATTGTCCTGTAGGGTAACAGTTGGCATTGCTTCAACTGCTTCCTTCGGTGCTGGTGGGGTTCCATAGCGGTTAGCATCATTCTCTGCTAAATACTGTAACAAAAGATCCCAACCAGGTCCCATCAGATAATCACCAAAGGAGCTGGCTGCTCTGTGACTTGAGTTTTGTCCATGGTTAAGACCAAATGAACCTTGAACAATCAATGCCTCGTCATTGAATTGATCAAACAAGATCATTCCACCACTGCTGTCTCTACCATTTTCAGAATTCTCTGATTCAGAAGCTGCTACAGTACGCATACCCTGAAACATTCTTCTCCTCCTACTGAGCAAGGACTCAAATTCTCTTCCTAGTTCATCATCCAATGCATCCTGTGAGTTGCCATCATTGCTTTGCTCCCTGCCTGTGATACGCAACTGAGCAGAACCTAAACCACCAATCAAACCAAGCAAGATTGGAGCCCAAAGGTGAAGAGCGTTCACTGATCCTGAAGCAGCAATGCCATTAGTATTGGAGTTATGTCTTATGCTGGTTATTTCTTCCACAAATCCGGAATCACAAAATGGGCATTTGATCTCAGTCTCTGTCATTGGATTCACCATTTGAGAGCATATGTAACACCAATACCTACTTACCATCCTATCCCCCATCTTTCTCTACACCTGCTTCAAATTCACAGACAAAGAAATAAGAATACAAACAAATTAAGAAAAAGGGTAAAACCAACTTGGATATTGTTTCTTCCAACAGTGAAATTCTTGGATGCAAAACTATGAATTACATAAAATTGACAGCTCCATATATGACTCTATAAGAAGGGAAAATTATCTGTTTCACAACTAAGATATAAGAATGTGGAACATGTCAAAGGAAACAGGACAAATTATTGATCACAAACTTGAGATCAGAGAAGAACGACACAATAATCGTTGGGGAAGATTACCATGAAGTATTGTTGCTTATATTATTTTCACAAACCAACTTATACACGGTAAAGAAAAGCAAGACAAGGAAACACATTAAGAAACGGAATGTAAAGAGAGGATGCTTTTCTGGTACCTTTCAGAGAGAGGATGAGGGAATAGATGTGAATTATGATATGGAAAAGATCATGAAATGAGTTTAGTTCGAGGTAAAAAAGGTTAGACAAAAAGAATGGTGTCCTCTCTTTTTCTTTTTTTTTTGTTCTCTAAATTTGTCCTGTCTCGAAGGTCATTTTTAGCTCATTAATCTTTACAAATATAGAGTTCTCGAGGGTCATTTTTAGTTCATTAACCAATATAGTGCGGTAGAATTTCATTTAGTTCATTAACCAATATAGTGCGGTAGAATTTCGTTCTCTATGAAAACAAAACTCAGCCTCTTATTACATTAAATTCAATTGAAGCCATAGGGCCAAGGCTCAGAAGAAAAATAAGTTCAAACTTGATTGAGTGGGGTGCGCCAGGCCCGAGCCATAGGGCAACGCTTGAGCGAGGCGCAAAAGCCCCAGTAGCAAAAGAAAACATACATAAAGAACCTCATCATCACACCTTTAGTTCTACTAAACAGGCTGTGCTCGAATAAAGAGAGAACCCTTCCTTAATAGGCTATTTCGGGCCATTTATGACTTGTTATGAATCAAAAGCTACAAATGAATCCCAAAGTGGATTAGTTGCTATGGTTGATGTACGAGAATCTTCTTTAGTGCAGATTCGATAAAGTTGGTGCAAAACAGGGTTAAAGATCCGAATTTGCTTTTCAAATAGATGGTTGAAATAGTTTAAACTCCCTAGAAACTTAAACCTGTTAATATTTTCTTAATCTTGTTGCCAATAGGCTTAATACTCTTGCCTCGTCTGCAACATTAAAAAGAACGACGCAGCAAACAAGATCAAGAGCTTAAATGATTTATCAGGCCAAGTTTAGAATTCCCGGGAATCTCAAATTTTAAACTCGTATTGGGCGGGGTGCGCCAGGCCCGAGCAGTAGTGCAACGCTTGGGCGACGCTCGAAGGCCCCAGTAGCAAGCTACTGTGGTGGGCTTTCCCCCTAAAAAAATAAATTTAATATCATGTGGACCGATGGCCCACGTATCAGATATTAAACTGATAAGAACAGATACTACACTTGATCTTAGCCAAAAGGCCGAGAAAGGTATGATTTGCTATGCCCAGGCTCGCTGCTTTTAAAGCCAACTTCTCGCATCTTACAAACATCAGCTTCCGGATGTGGGATTGTAGTAGACAGACTGACAAAGGCTGACAGCTGACTGCTGTACTTGAGTAAAAAGCGAAGTCTTCCTGAGTAATAAGGCTATTTCTATCCCACTAATGACTTGAGCCATGAACCAAGGCACCATGAAATAAATGTAAAAATTGTGGTTTAGGTGCCATTGTTGCATCTGGGTTCACTATGTCCCAAAATAAAGTTTGAGCGTTTTCTTTTGGCATGGAAACTCCATTCTAAATCATGAGAGTAGTCGAGAGGTGATGAGGATGTAAAAGAACTGCTTTTGGTTCAGATTGATGGTTGGAGCAAAACAGGGTCAAAGATTGAAATTCCATTTTGAAATTGGCAGGATAGAATTGAACATGTTATTTTGTTAATCATTTTACAACAGGCTTAAAATGGTTGCCTTGCCTAGAACAACAAAGAAGAAATAGATATCAGGGTTAGGAGAATTCTGGTGTACATTTGCAGGAGAAACAAGTTTTGCTGGGTATAACAGAGAAGCTAAACATCTTTGCTTTAATGCGTTGGAAAGACTAGCTGTGGCAGAATGGTGACCAAAGCTGATCGGAATTGCAATTTCTAGAAGTCAAACCAAGTTCATCAAACTGCTCATAAAGGTGCAGAAATACCATAAATTCAAGTGCTTCATCAAGAAAACAATTTGGAGTTCGGTATATGCAGGCCTTGTTTTTCGAAACAACCTTTTTTAGCATTTGAGACAGAGATATCAACCTCCTTTCATTATCAAGATTGTCTGGTTTTGGCTTTGCAATTGCTTTGCTTCCCTCTTCCTGTCTCTTTTCAGCCAATAGTTTTGGCGCTTTAATTTTCAACTGCTTAACTAACATGTCCGCAGGGATCATGATTAGAGCATCATCGTCGGACTATCACTTTCCATCAAAATATCACTCATTTCATTTGTGGGTATTATTCAAATGAGAAGACTAGACACTTGAAGCCTGCCGATTCCCGACGCGAATTTGAGTAGGGCTGCCTAGGGATGTTAACGAGTCGGGTACTCGTTAGATTTGGGATATCCGAATTCGAATCCGATTAATTTTAATAATATCCTAACCCGATTAACTACCCGATTATTTTTATTTATGCTACCCGAACCCTAACACTATAAAATATAAATACCTTTTTAACTACCTGAACCCGTTTAACTACCCGTTTATTAAGTCAAAGTTTGATTTTTAAATTTAAAATTAAAATTAATTTTAGAATAACTTAATTAAAACATTATATTAATAAATTTAATTTAACTCATAAAAATAAATTAAAGTTAAAAATCATAATTATAATATATAATGATTTAATTTAATTAAATAAAACATTAATAATAAATAATTTATATATAAAAAATATAAGTATTGTATTAATTAATTATTATTTATAATCGGGTTCAGGTAACGGGTACCCTAAGATAACTACCCGAATCCTACCCTAACCCGTGACGGGTAGTAATTTCACTACCCGAACCCTATTATACACTACCTTCATCCTACTTAAACGGGTCGAGTAACATCGAGTACCCGTTTATAGGGTACCCATTGTCATCCCTAGGGCTGGCTCATGAATATTGAAAATTGGAAAACAAGATTTTAAAACTTTAGATTATCCAGCTTTTTTAGAAAATTAAAACCAAATACAAATTATTTTCAAATATATATTTTGTTTAATCATGCACTCATTAAAAAGAAATAGGAAAAGAAAATTTGTAAATAAGGAATTCATGACCTTTTTTGTCGACAAAGATAAACCACGAGATCATAAGCCCCCTTCGGTTAGTCCACAAGGGACCAAGCAAATAATTGTATAATTCGGCCAATTTGCTTTTCGACGAAGAAGGCAAAGGCTCCACACTTGTCTCAGCCCCCTCTTGTGTGATGCAAGCTCCAACCCATTCGACTCAAAGATTACTCGTTTCCGAGCCCTGCATCTCTGTGCAGATCATTGGGCCCGGGGACTTTCCTGGGTCTGATCCCACAAGTAACATAGATCCTAACCCAATCACTTCGTCTCGTGGTTCGGTTGGACTAGCTCATAAATCTTCGCTCTTATTAAGGCAAAGCGGTTTCTCTCTCTAGTTGATGTGGGATATTAGAGCAACTTTAACTTATGAGATTGAGAAATGCCAGGGATAATGACCTTCAATAAATTTATTTAACACTTATACTTTTAAAAAATTACATCACATTTGAAAGTTAAAACCTGCAACTTAGAGTCTGTTTGACTCGATTGAAGTTTTTATAAAATATATTGTTCAAATAGAACTCTTCTAAAAATCTTGTAAAAAAAGGTTAAATTAATGTTAGGGGAATTTAATACAAAAGTGTGCCGTACAATGTTAGAAACAATTTAATAAAATTTTTAATAAATGAAAAATTAATAATTTTGTGAATTATTAGAAAGTAAAGTAAAAATGTAAATAAAAAAATACTAAGTACATATTATTAAAATTAGTACATCTTGAATAAATTTGATTTGTAGCTTCAACAAAAAAACTTAAATCTATTTTTTAAATAAGTTAAAAATTTTAAAATTTTAAGAACTAAACACTTGATTTCTATTTCTATAATAAAAAAACTTTTTTATATGCTGAGCAAAATATGCACTTATTGGAGCAAGTTGTTGATGTTTAAATGTTGCTTTTTCTTCTACCAATAAAAGCATATGAAGTACAAATATGAAATGATCAAAAACTTTCAAGCTCAAGTTAGACAACATAAATAGAAGAAAAGATTTGAATGAATCCAATTTTTTGCTTCTTGAACCTTCTTCATCTCGAACATTACTCTCCAAGTACCAAAAAAAACAACAATGGAGTGTAACAAGAAAAAAAAATGGGTGTATTTAAAGTCTTTAATAAAAAGGAAAAGTGTAATTTTAATAGGATAAATAAAATAAATTACCAACATTGGTTGGGATTGAGTGGTAAGAGACTCATTTTCCCTTAAGCATGACCCAAGTTCGAGTCATGCGTATAGAGCAAACCGTGCTGGGAGGGGTGCCCCACTTCCATGTGGCCTGACAGTTCTCCTACTCCGGAGTAATCGCATAAAGCAGATACCGGAAAGTCAAAGACCAAAAAAAATTATTTTTCTTGATTCATAGAATTTACATATTTCTTTTATATATCATGCTTATTTTATATTGACACATATTCATTTTATGTGACACCAACTTCATTCTCTCTCACTCTTTTATTTTTTTTATTTTTTATTTTTATTTAATTGAACACCATATAGCGAATACTATTTTAAATATTTCAACAATATTTTTTTAATCTAATATAGATACATCTAAAATATTACTTTCTCATAATTAGTATTGGAGTTCGATATTTTTAGTCAAATTTTCGGTTTGATTACTTTATTTATAAATTAGTGTTGTTGCACAAAACAACAATAAAGGTGTGTTGACGTCGATGTTCGTACTTAGTCTCCACGTGTCTCCAAGAAGCTTCTGTAAAACAAGAAAAGTCAGAGAGACGCAGGGGTGGTTCCCTGCGTAAACACTCCGATGCTTAAGTCAGCAAAAAGGTTCTTCAGTATTGGGAAACATAAAAGCAGTAGTTAAAGACCAGTCCTTAATACGAAACATGCGTTCAAAAGGTAAAGGTATAAGCTATATAGCAAGTTACGAGGTACGCTACAAAATTTTCGGATTCATATGTTGCAATAAGTTGACAAATTATGATTAAACTTTGACGTTTTTAATCTTGATTATTCTAGTAAGTCCCTAAGTAAAAAATGCGCGAGACGGGCACAAATAAGACCTTAAGCGTGAAGAAGATGCGAGACGGGCACAAATAAGTCCCTAAGCGAAAAATGCGCGAGATGAGCACAAATAAGACCTTAAGCGTGAAGAAGACGCGAGACGGGCACAAATAAGTCTCTAAGCGAAAAATGCGCGAGACGAGTAAAAATAAGACCCTAAGCGAGAAGAAGACGTGAGATGGGCACAAATAAGTCCCTAAGCGAAAAATGCGCTAGACGGGCACAAATAAGACCTTAAGCGTGAAGAAGACGCGAGACGGACGCAAATAAGTCCCTAAGCGAAAAATGCGCGAGACGGGCACAAATAAGACTTTAAGCGTGAAGAAGATGTGAGACGGGCACAAATAAGTCCCTAAGCGAAAAATGCGCGAGACGGGCAAAAATAAGACCCTAAGCGAGAAGAAGACATGAGACAGGCATAAATAAGTCCCTAACCGAAAAATGCGCGAGACGGGCATAAATAAAACCCTAAGCATGACGAAGACGCTAGAAGGGCAAAGTAAGACCCTAAACGGGCATAAATAAGACCCTCAGCACGACGAAGACGCTAAAAGGGCAAAGTAAGACCCTAAACGGGCATAAATAAGACCCTAAGCACGACGAAGAAGCTAGAAGGGCAAAGTAAGACCCTAAACAGGCATAAATAAGACTCTGAGCATGACGAAGACGCAAAAAGGGCAAAATAAGACCCTAAGCGGGCAAAATAAGACCCTAAGCGAAAAGATACAAGACAACAGAACATAAAACATATTATGAGGTATGTTACAATGTGCTGCAATTGATTCAAAATATACATATATATTTTGTGATTGGCTTATCAAATCTAAAAGTCCTTAAGCGGATAGTACGCAAGACAGGACCAATACTCCAGTAAAACTTCTTCTTTGGACACAAAAAGTCACAAAGAAAAACTTGGGGAGCACACAGTATGCAGGCTGTGGAGGTATGGTACGAGTTGCCTCTACAGATGAGTTTAAAAATGTGTTGATTAGTTTGTAAAAGACTAAGCTCTTTCACAAAAAAATGGGGAGCACTCTAGATTAACTTCTGCCTTAAAAGGAGCATCGATACTAACAGGCACCCAAGCATGTACGCCCTGAGGTGCTATAATCATCTTCGTCCTAGCCTGTGAGAACCCCGACCATCTCATGTCGACGAAAAGGCTCTTAAGGGCTGGTAAGATCAAATAGATCTTTATAAATGCCTATCCTCAGAAAAGGTTCCAAGTCCTCAGCATCTGGATCAAGCTTCAAGCAATCAGGAGCAAGCCAAGCACAAATCGCATTTGATGAAACCTATGCATCCTCTTGTGGCATTTCTTGACGATGCGCCCCCATGGCCTTAACCTGCATTTGGTTTTCTTCCTCTTGGCTAATATAAGGCTTTGGTGGCTCAGCAATCTTGTAATTTCTCCTTATAGCTCTTGGTTTCGGTCAGCTAAGACCTTGAATTTGAAAAGAATGGTGGTATATTCCACTTGAGAAGCATTTAGCTCAGAGAAGAAAAACATATCCCGGTAGTGTCCTGAAAAAGGCACTTGACAAAAGAAATGATGACACGACGTCGTTTCTGTTACAAATAATAATGAAGTTCACTAGTTGAGCCCTCAAGTGAAGATGAAAAGACTCTTATGATAATTCTAGGAAGAGGATAGCAAGAGAATTTGAAAAACCCATTCATTATATACTCTTTCGCAGTGTAAACCCTGCGAAAGAGTGGGGAGCAATTGATGTGGGTCAGGTTAAAGATTACTGGGCTTTTTATAAAGTCAAGTTGAAGACCATTGAGCCAAATGATAATCTAAGCCCAAGAGGAAAGAGGACTCAGAAGGCTCATAAATGGTCTATTGGATTATTATTTAAGCTGTGGGGCTTAAAGGTAATTACGCGCAAAATAACTCTTATAAATAGATCACAGGTATCATTCTTAAACCCTAAGCTCTATTTTACCTACTGAAATCCTGTCTGACTCAATTATCGGAGTGCACGCGCAGGGGAAAACCCCTACGCCCCCTGATGGTTTTCTCTCTTGCAGAATTCTTGAATACAAACTAATACGAAGATCGAGGATTTGACGTTAGCAAACATTTATTGTTGTTTTTGGCAACAACAATTAGAAATATTAGAAGCTTGAAAATAATCTTTTAAAATTATGAATAAAATGAAATATTAATAAGCATTGCAAATCAAAGTGAAGAAATTGTGTTTCTTCGCATTTGGCCTCTCCGAATTTTCTTTCATTTCTGTGTACATTTTGTTGATTCCTTTGTCAGATATTGACAAACATTGAACGAATTTAGAGTAAGATATGAGATATTTATAATTCCTAATATTCCCTTTTGTTTAAGGTCATCAGTATGCTTTTATTGTTCTGGTCTTCCGTTTTCAAGAAAGAGATTTTCTACTACATAAATTTACTGGGATTTGGGAAATATAAAAAGCAGAGAAAGAGTGCCATTGGTTTGTAATCTTCAAAATATTCTTACCATCCTGGTTTTGTTCATTCAAGTGAACAAGATGCAAATGTCTGGCACTTTGAACCGTTTGCATTAACAGACTGGAGTACTTGTTTTTTGTTTCCCTGGAAAACTTTGATTCATCCCTGCTGACCCAGTTGGAATCAGTAATGGATGGCGATCGATCGATCGTTGCAGTCAAATTGCACAAAATTTGAATAGCAGAGGAACGCTTTTTATACTAAATGCAAACATGCCTGTTTCCCAAAACAAGAGCAGCTAAAACACCTTCGTTTAATGCATGAAAGATTGCCAGTGGCAGACTGATGCACCGAAGCTAATCAGAATATCAAAATTGTAGAAATCAAACCAATACAATCAACATTGTGCAGAAATAGCATTGAAATCTCAGGCGCTTCATCGAAAAGACCAATGCACATTACTTTGAAACATCCTTCCAGCCTGCTACAGAAGCCAGGCTAATTTGTAATCCCCGAGATAAAATACTTCAAACTAACTAAAATTGGGCGGGGTGCGCCAGGCCCGAGCTATAATGCAACGCTTGGGCGACGCTTGAGAGCCCCAGTAGCAAGCAACTGTGTCGGGCTTTCCCCCAAAAAAAATAAATTTAATATTATGTGAGCCAATAACCCACGTATCAGATATTAAACTGATAAGAACAGATACTACACTTGATCTTAGCCAAAAGGCCGAGAAAAGTATGCTGTTTCCGTTAAAGGTTCGCTTGTTTTAAAGCCAGCTTCTTGCCTCTTCTAGCATCAGCTTCCTGATGTGGGATTCATGTGGACGGAGTATAACGCGGTGACTGCTACTATGCTCGAATAGAATGAACCCTTCCTGAATAAGGCAATTTCTAGGCCACTTATAACTGTAACGCAGTGACTGCAATTTGATGGATGGTGAAAGTTGAAACACTGGGCTAATTGTTATTCTAGCAGAATCGAGACTGAAGATGTTTCATCACATTGTTGTCCAACAGGAATTCCTTGGAAAGAACATCAGGATTAATGGGTGGATTGGATCCTATCACTCCAGGATTCTGGCTGCTCATAGCAGCAAAGGCAACAGCATTGGTTTTCTATTTGTTGAACTGGAAGTGAATTAGACCAACACTGCAAACCAAAACAGAGAAAAAGAGAGAATACCGCCACTCTGTGTCACTAAGGGCTAAACAGAGTAGGTTTAGCTAAGAGTCAAAGTGCTTCAAGGAGTTGGACACCATTCATAGTAACAAAGCAGGTTTAGCTTAAATTCTTCCTAGTGTATCACTTGTCGAGGGTCGTGAAATCTTGAATAAGTGCATGCTAATTCATAGGTTAGAGTCAATTGAACTAGTCTGCCATATCATTTATCTTTTTGACTTCCAAGAATCAGAAGCTACACCAAGTCCGCAGTCATTCCTTCGTCTTTCTTATTTCTGGATGAATCATTCTTTAGGAAACCATTTCTGTGAATCCTCATTGAATTGCCTCTCTCCAATGCTTATTGCTTATATCGATACATTTTGAAATAGAACTAGTAATTTTTCTTGTATTGTCAAACTTAACTGTGCTAGTCAATTGATATTAGCACTAAATACTAAAGCTTGCTGTTGGCAGCCATTTAATGGACAGAGCACTTAATCATTGACACAAGCTAATCTCGAATTGTTCTTGAACGTTCAAAGAATACTGCCTACAGCAATTTTGAAACCCCGAAGAAAGCCCATTTCCAAGAACACTTTATAGGTACTAGAAATTGGTGGAGTGATTCACAGTTTGACATGCATAACCAAACCATCTTTATTTCTAGTTGGCCCAGTTTTTAGTTAGGCCTTGCAGGTAACATGCCAGACTAAGTCTCAAATGGTGTCTGGAAGGCAAGGCCCTAAGCCCATTTTTGACCGGCAAATACTGCTTTGCACACTGCTGCTTTTAACTCCCAAAATATTCTCCTATAAATCAAAGAAGAGCCATGGAGTTGTGCAGATTGGTTTTCATTGAGAACATCTTTATTTAGGGCTGCATCTGTAACTAAGATACACTCTTTCAATTTTCTAATCATTATCATAGTAATTAGCACATTTAATATGTATATTTCTTGTTGAAAACTTCTGCCACTTTACAACGATAAATGTAACACAAGCTAGCTGCTGGACAGGATATATAAAGAGTTTTTCATGGTAGGATTAGGTGTGATTGAGCTTTTGGAAAACTTTACTCATCCGATGAAAGTTTTCATTAGCCTATACTTGTCCAATAAACCTCAATTTAAATAATTTTTTATTTATTAAATAATATCTTGGATTGAGTTTATTATGACCTGAGTCGAACTTCATCACAAGCCCCCCCTTGGCATCTGTAATTTTTCATTAGTTAAATGCTGTAATGTGCTTTGATTCTGCATCATCTTGTTACCAAAAAGACTGATAAACCATTTCATTGTCTCCGTTCCGGTCTTTTGAGGACTATATTATAAGTTCTAACTTGTTACAACTTTGCAAGTTTCAAAAAGCCGACAAACTAACTCAATTTATCATTCAAGAAAGTAGAGAGTAAATTCAATTTATTACATAATTAATTTAATGCTTAATACCTAAATATGCCTTTTACATTTATCTCAAAATGGAATTATACCCTCAACGTTTAATTGCATAAAAATTAGTTCGTTTCAAAATAATAGAATTAAGGACATTTCCATTAACTCCCTCTAACATCGTTAAGTTTTAATACTGTGCAAGGGTAACAAAAATTAAAAAATTTAGCAAAAATATACTTAATTCCGTTATTTTGAAACATTTAAGATTGATTTCCATATAATTAAATGTTGAAGATTTAATTTCATTTTGTGGCAAACGTAAATGGTATATTTGGGTATTAAACCTTAATTTAAAGTATATACAATCAAGGCATCACTATTAGGTTTAAAATTCGATTTTTTTCTTTATACTTTCTTATGAATCAAAAAAGAAATGTATCATTTTGTGAACTCAGATTTATTTTAACTGTTTTATGCAATTCGTATAAGAGGTACTTGTGATTTCCTATAATTGTATTTTTTTTCACTTATATTGTGATTATTTTGTAAAAAATTGAATATGATTTTTTTTCATATTTAAAGCATATTATTCAAATTATAATAGCTATAGACCATGTTTGATTGACAGAAACAATAATGAGGGAAAAAGTAAATACGTAAAATAATTATTTTTTCCTCATTTGATTAGAAAGAAAATAATATAATTTGCGACTTTAAATCTCTCTAATTAAAACCCAATCCCATTTACTTATGAAAGGAAAAACTTATAATTTAATTACTATTTTATTTAGAGTTATCCTCAAGTAATTTCTTCTATCTGTGTTTCATCTCCTGCATCAAATTAAAAGAGGGAAAAACATGTTTCTTTGATAGGCAAGACACTTTCAAGAAGCTATTTTAAGAATGATAGTTTTCTCACACCGAAACAAATGGTTTAGAAAAAGTTGTTCTTAAGATAAAATGTCTACTTTTAGCGAGATTCAATTGCATTTTGAGACTTTCTTATGAACTTACTTGAACCAAACCAGAAGAAGAGTGCAAGAAAGAAATTTCAGAGTTTTAGAGAATGATATGAATTGATTGTATTAGATTCAACAAAAATGAAAATATTTATAGGCTCAAACAGGTGTTAGAAACACCATTTCATGATTAAACATCTTTTGGATTAAAAACCATGACTTTTGGAATGAAAAAACATGCCCAATGAACACATTTTTTGAATTTTCAAAATGAGAAGTCGGATGCCTGAAAAAAAGAGTCGACTTTTATAATTTATTTTCAAAACAAAAGATTTTTAAACTTGGCGTAGTTGGTTGCCTTATATGAAAGTCGAATTCTCACGCGAAAAATATTTTCAGAGTGTTTTGGTACATAGGGTAGTTGACAGCTTTTTTGGGCAGTTCAACTAACCAAACATTTTCTTCATTCCAAACTCATTTTTCATACTTTCATTTCTAATTTCTTTAACACAAATGCAATCTAAATGATTTTAAGATATGACTTTGGTAATATATACAACATTGTATACAAGCTCGAGCCTATAAATTTGAGCATGACTTTTAATTCAAGTCTATTTTTTATTTTAATATGCAAACTTGAGCCTGACTTGGCTCAGCCATAATATAAATTTATTTTTTTGTATTTTAATTTTGTATTTATTTATTTTTATTATTTTATATAATTTAAAGTTTAATTTGATTTGTCAAAATTTACATATTAATTTTCATATTAAATATATAATAATATTTATTAATCAATAATGTTTTAGATACATATAATTGTATTATATTTATTAAATATCTCTTAAAAAAAACTTTTAATTTTATTTATGTTTAAGCCGAATTTAGATTTTGAAAAGTCAAGTTCAGGCCGATTCGATTTTTGATCAGACATAAAAAATTTGTCCAGCTTATTAATTGCATTATTGCCCAAATCTTCTTAAAAAATCTTGCCAGCCTTCGAGTTTTAATAGACGACTTGACTCTTTGATAGGTTTACTTCATATTCGTTGCTTTTTTTCTTTTGATTTTTTTAATGAATTTTTTATTTTTTATTTATATTTATTTTTTTCTTGAAAGATTTTAAATATCATTCATATTATTATGAAATCATGTCCGTATATCATGCGCCTTTTTTTTTTATTTCTATAATATTTTTTCTAGTAAAACGGTGTAGGAGGTTCCAGTTGTTAAGTCACAAAGCCTTAATATGCTTTGAACGCAGGCCACGACTGAAAGGGCATAAAAATTGTAATTTCCAAACCAAGACCCACTTGATAAGAATTAAAACCTAACCATTTATATCACCCAAAAAAAACCTTGTTATTTTCAAATCAAATGAAAATTTATTTTATTTTCAAAATTGAGAACAGGCAACAGCCCACAAGCAGGGCCTGCTGTTGACTTGAAAAAGGGTAGTCCAGACATACTCTCTATGGATTATAAATAACCCTCCTCCCCAACAACTTCCTCGAAACCTCCTGCTCTAACTTTATCATCTATGTACTTAAATTTTTATGACCAAATTATTAAAGAACTTGGGCTTTAATGACAACACCAACATTCAAAGATAAATGCAAACTTGAACAAATGTACCTTGATTGATATCTATGCATTTATTCTTGTTGTTGAACATGCATGTTTGCTTAAGTTGAATCAATAATCATGCCTATGAGATGAGAATAGTTATTTCATGATATTATGTGCTTAACCTCACTCATAGTTTATAGATTTTAATGATAAAATATATTTTAGCTTGATAATATTGATTCACTTAGGTGAAGCTATTTTAGTTAAAATAGCATATACCCTCTAGAACGTTAAATGATAATAACAACTAGGGATATTGCTTTGAATTGATTAAAATGGTAATCTACCCATGCTCATAATTGGTTAAGATCTTGAATGGAAAATTGAGCATAAGATTCTTTAGTTTCATGGAAGAAAATGTGTTTGCTTGAATAACTTGACTTTTTGAATCTTCCATATGGTATAATTTTGTGAATATGAATATGGATTAATACTTTATGATAGTGTGCTAATGTTCAATTAATCCATATGTATATTTGATGATGTGTGATTGTGTTCTTGCATATTTAGAATGATTATCTTCTGAATAGGATTTTAAATTATCGACTGTATATAATTAATAATTACCATGTGCTTGAGACTTGAGTTGGTTTTTATTATTACGGTTGTTCTAATTTAACCATGTAAGATTCTTCTAGTTCTTTTTATATATAATTCATCTTGTCTTTTATATATAATTCACGTTGTTCTTTTTCGACTGTTTTGACATTCTGTTTCTGTTCTGATTCTGCTGCTAAATCATCAAAAAAATTAGCTTCATTATAGGATCAGCTCTGATTATTTTCGTCAACAATCCATTATTCACTTTAAGCTTTCTTTTTGGGCAATTCAACTAACTAAACATTTTCTTCGTTTCAAACTCATTTTTCATATTTCCAATTCTAATTTCTTTAACACAAATGCAATTTAAATGATTTTAAGATATGATTTTGATAATATATACAACATTGTATACAAGCTTGAGCTCGTAAATTCGAGCATAACTTTTAATTCAAGTCTATTTTTTATTTTTAATATGCTTAACCAAGCCTGGCTTGGCTCAACCAAAATATAATTTTATTTTTTTGTATTTTAATTTATTTATTTATTTATTATTTTATATAATTAAACTTTAATTTGATTTGTCAAAATTTACATGTCAATTTTTATATTAAATATATATAATCATTTATTTATCAATAGTATTTTAGATACATATAATTACATAAACTTATTAAATATCTTTTAAAGAAACTTTTAATTTTATTTATGTTTGGGCCGAGCTTAGATTTTGAAAGGTCAAGTTCAGGCCTGCTTTGATTTTTGATCTGACATAAACAATTTGTCCAAGCTTGTTAATTGCATTATTGCCCAAATCTTCTTAAAATATCTTGCTAGCTTTCGGGCTTCAACAGACAACCTGACTCTTTTACAGGTCTACTTCATATTCATTGCTTTTTTTTTCTTTTGATTTTTAATGAATATTTTATTTTATTTTTATTTATTTTTTTGTTGAAAGATTTTAAATATCATTCATATTATTATGAAATCATGTTCGTATATCATTTGGTTTTTTTATAATATTTTTTCTAGTAAAAAGGTGTACGAGGTTCCTTGAGGTGGCAAATGGGAGAGTCGGATCGAGTTTAGGTTGAGTTATTTTGGATCAGATCATTTTGGGTTAAGGAAAAATCGTATCATTTCAGGTTCGGATAAGGTCAAGTTTTGGTCAAGAAAAAATCGGTTTATTTCGGGTTCGGATAAAGTTGGGTTCGAATCAATTTGAATTCGTATCAATTTGGGTTCGGATCAATTCGGGTTCGGATTAGAGTGGGTTTTAGTCGTTGACTTTTTTAGTCAATTCGGATTGGTCGGATTTGGATTCGGGTCGATTGAACAAGTTTATTGGGTTAAGCCTTGATCATCTCGATGTGATTTATCTAGTATGAAAATTAATCGAAACCATATTTCTAATAATTATAAAACTCATGAAAATAAAATTTTCTTCTTACATGACCTATAGTAAAATTGGGATTGAAATAATCAAAATATTTAATAATCTGTATGATAGTTTTCTTTATAATATATTTACCAATATTCATAAATTAATTACATTTTTTTCGTTTTATTTTTATTATCTATAATAATTAATAACTTTATGAATCAAAGTGATTAATAATCTCTATTAAATATCATAAAACAATACTATATATCTCTTTAATTTATCTTGATTTTTTATAGAATAATTGGAGACATTAAGTATAGGTGATATAGCTTGTGTACTCTATTATAGATTAGCCATTAAATAATTATACATTAGGTTCAAATGGATATAATATTTTTATAGAATATTTAAGTTTACCTAGATTAAAAAATATATATAACACTCATATTATTGAAAAAAATTATATTTTTACTATATTAAAATACTTTGATAATTAATTTTAACATTTAAATATTTATTAATATTATTAAATTTAAGTTTGAATCTTTTCAGTTTTAGGTTAATTTTGATTTAGGTCAATTTAGGTTTAAATCAGGTCGGGTTTGAGTTAATCTAAATTTGGATGAATTGGGTTCGGATCAATTCAGGTTCAGATCATGTTGGGTTTGGGTCAATGTGAATTCGAATAAATTTGGTTTAGAATAATTCGGATTCGGATTGGGTTGGATTTGGGTTGTTGACTTTTTTAATCAAATCAGATTGGTCGGATTTGAATTTAAGTTAATTGGACAGATTTTTCGAATCGAGTCAACTTTTGCCACCTCTAGAGGTTCCAATTGTTAAGTCACAAAGCCTTATTACATGAGTCTATACAAATTGTAATTTCATTTTTGTTGTTGGTATCCAACCGTAAAAGTTGAGTTGGGTGTTCTAGTGGTCCAGTACTAAGTAATATGCTTTGAACGCAGGCCACGACTGAAAGGGCATAAAAATTGCGATTTCCAAACCAAGACCCACTTGATAGGAATTAAACCTAACCATTTATATCACCCAAAAAAAACCTTCTTATTTTCAAATCAAATGAAAATTTATTTTATTTTCAAAATTGAGAACAAGTAACAGCTCACAAGCAGCCCAGCTGTTGACTTGAAAAAGAGGAGTCCAGCCATACTCCCTCTTGATTATAAATAACCCTCCTCCCCAGCAACTTCCTTGAAACCCCCTACTGTATTTCCTGGCAGCTTCCTCTTCTCTCTCTCCTCTCTCTTTTTTTTTTGTTTTTCTTTTGTATCAAAGTCCCGTTGATTTTGACACTTGCATCTTTCAACTTTGCTTCACATATGGTGAGGTTAATGTCTCCTGCAATTTTAGTTTTTTTTTTGCCATCAAAAGAAACTTCATTTCATTGAATAAGCAAGTCAGTACACCAAGTAATACATCAAAAAAGCAGTCACCAAACATTATTAGTGAGATATCTACAATTCACATATCTCATAACATCTGGTAATCAAACAAAAGTTACTCTGGAGGAAAAGGAAGACCATCTTTATTCAGAATATGAACCAAGGAGATTGGGGACTGAATCACCCAATTTGACAAGCACAATCTCCTTTTAAATTGTTCTGCAACCCAGTTAGCTGCTTTATTTGCAGATCTACCAATCCAGTTAAACCTGCAATCCAAGAAATCTCTCCTCATTAGTTTTATATCACGCAGCAAAGGAGTACTCCTCCATTGTCCACCATTATTACCATGCCTTATTTCTTCACACAGTAGCTTTGAGTCAGACTCTATTATAACTTTCCTCAACTTCATTTCTTTTGCTAAAAGCAGACTTTCCCTAACTACTATAGCTTCTACTTCAATATAAGACTCCACCCCAACAATCCTACCCTTACCCCCAATCAACTCACCATGACTATTTCTAATTATCACCCCAATTCCAGCTTCGTTATTCTTCTCACTAAACGCCTCATCACAGTTAATTTTATACCAATTACTTGAAGGTTTTTGCCAAATCATCTCTGCCTTCTTCTTTTCCTTCTAACTCTGAGATTTATTCATCAAACTCAAGCTTTCAGCCACAGCTTTATTGATTTTCCTACTCACCTCCAACAGTCTAGGTTTTATTTTTTGATACACCACAGTACACCTTTCCTTCCATATAGCCCAACAAGCATAAGCTATGACTATTGTTAACAATGTCTTATTCTTAACAGTTAACACTTTGTCATCTATCACCTCTTTTATCCATCTATCCATTGTTCTAATCGATCCCTTGTCAACTTTATGCCCAATATTTAAACCAAACCAAACCAGCAAAGTCCAGTCACATAGCAATAAAGTATGTTCAATAGTTTCAGATTCTTGTCCACAAACCTGGCAAATGGGGCTTGCAATGACCTTCCTCTTCTATAAACTCCAAGCAGTAGCTACTGCATCTTGGCAAATTTTCCACAAAAAGCATTAAATCTTATTAGGAACTTGTATTTTCCAAATAATCTTCCAGAGTCCTTTGTCAATAACAGAGGAAGAAGATGGTCTGTAATTCCCACTAAAGTTACCTTTATCATGCAACACATGATAACCAGCCTTCATTGTATACTCACCATTAGGATTACTAGGCCATATCACTCTATCTTTACCTCCACAATAGCATATTGGAAGTCTTTGAATTGCTTCAACTTCACTAGAAAAGATTACTCTACTAATGACATCCAGCTTCCAACAACGACCTTCTCTATCAATAATCTCACTAACTTTCCTTGGTAAATTCCAATTTAACACATCCTCCTCTGTTGGAACATAAGACAGTCCACATGGAATCCAGTTATCTTTCCATATGTCAACCTCTTCACCCCCTATCACCTGCCATCTTACATTCTCCTTTAGCACATCTCTGCCTTCGAGTAAGCTAGACCATCCCTAAGAAGCTTTGGCTCCTTTCTTTGCATCCCAAAAAGAGCGTCGAGGAAAGTATAAGCCCTTAAGAACTCTAGCCCACAAAGCATCAGGATACAGAAGAATTCTCCAGCATTGTTTAGCCAATAATGCTCTATTCAAAACCCTTAAATCCTTGAAGCCCATTCCACCTTCCCCTTTTCTCCTAGTCATCTTGTCCCAACTCAGCCAATGGACCTTTTTTTCATCATTCTGCTGTCCCCACCAAAAATTTGCCATAGCAGAATTTACCTCATCACAAATTTTCACTGGAATCTTGAAACATTGCATAGTATATACTGGCATAGCACAAGCTACTGCCTTGATTAAAACTTCTCGTCCACCTTGAGATAGTAGCCCTTGCTTCCATGCTTCCAATCTAGCAACAACTCTATCTCTAATGAACTTCATAGACTCAATTTTAGTCCTGCCCCAGCACAATGGAATTCCAAGATATGATCTTGAATTCTGAATCACCTTCATGCCCAATCTGCCTGCTAACTCCTGTGTTAACTGATTTGGAACATTAGAGCTAAAAAACATGCTGGATTTCTCAAAGTTTATTAACTGCCCAGAAGCTTCACAATATTCTTTCAAAATTTTGCTCAACTCCAAACAATTTTGTTCTGTAGCTACCAAGAAAATCAGGGAATCATCTGTAAAAAAAATATAAGATAAAATTGGACAATCCTTACTCAATTTAACTCCTACTAACTTTTTAGACTCAATGGCTTTATTAATAGCGCTAGACAACACATCAATGACTAACAAAAAAAGGTAAGGAGATAGAGGATCTCCTTGCCTAAGACCTCTAGATGGAATGATTGTGCTGGAGAATTTTCCATTGACAATAACCTTGTAGGAGACAGAAGACACACACTCTATGATCCATTCAATCCATTTCATGCTAAAACTCATTTTAATCATAATAGCTTTCAAAAAATCCCACTATACCCGATCATAGGCCTTATTAATATCCACCTTCATGGCCATGTCATACTTCTTCCCTCTCTTCTTTATCCTCAAATAATGGAAAACTTCATTAGCCACTACTATATTGTCTTGAATTTGCCTATTTTGTAAAAAAGCACTCTGGTCCTGAGTGATCAAATCTCCCATTAAAGGTTTTAGTCTGTTCACCAAAATCTTTGCAATTATCTTATAAGAGAAATTGCAGCAACTTATAGGTCTATATTGCCCTATATTCTCTAGATTCTTCACCTTTGGGATCAACACCACACTAGTTCTATTCAATTCTCTAAGCATATGCCTTCCGTGGAAGAAGCTTCTTATTGCTTTCACAACACTATCTTTCACCACTTCCCAATATTTTTGATAAAAAAACCCCAATTTAACAATCAGGACCCAGAGCTTTCATGCCTCTAAGCTGGTAAACAGCCTTTATTATTTCCTCTTCTTCAACATTACTTGTCAGAATCTTGTTTAATCTTCCATCTGTACATTCTGGAACAACTTCTAAGATCTGTCCCCAATCTCTTCTCCCACTAGAAGTGAATAACTCCTTATAAAATCAGTAAGCTTCTTTTGAATGTCCTCCTCCTTATCAATCCACACATCATCTGTAATTTTTAACCTCAAAATTTTGTTTTGATTCCTTCTCCGTACTGTCTTGAGGTGAAAAAATTTTGTATTTTTGTCCCCCTCCTTTAGCCACTTAACTCTGGATCTTTGAAGCCAATATTGTTCTTCAAGTTCCCAAAGTTTTCTAATTTCATCAACTACCTTCTCAATCTGTTCACAACATTGATTACTCATGTCTGAATTTTGTAACTCAGTCACTTTAGCCATCAAATCTGCAATTGCCTTCCTATTATTAGGAAAAGCTTTTCTACTCCACTCAATCAATAGTCTTTTACATTTTTTTAGCTTCTGAACTAGCTGAAAAGAAAAGGTACCAGCAAACCTTGAACTCCAACCTTCTTTTATCACCTGTTCACATTCTTCCTTCTCAGTCCACATTACTTCAAATTTAAATAGTCTAGGAGACTTCTTTTTACCAAAGTTTAAATCTACCAGAATAGGTGAATGATCTAACCCTATAATGGGTAAATTTAACACCTGTGTCTTTAGGAACTCCTCTGTCCAACACAAATTTACAAGGGCCTTATCTATCCTCTCCTTTATTAGTTTCCCTTCCCTTTTATTTATCCATGTAAACAACTATCCCCTAGATTGAATATCAATAAGTTCACAGCTCTCAATCATCTGCCTGAAACCCTTTATTTTTTCTCAACTCTAAGCTTCCCTCCTACTTTCTCATAATGATACAAGATATCATTAAAATCCCTAATGCACATCCAAGGGCCTTTAATATCCCTTGATCTTTCAACAATAAGCTTCCAAGTCCCTTGTCTTTCTGCAAAATCTGTAGGACCATAAATCTAGAAAATTCTACTCACTATACCTCTATTTCCATTAAAAATTTCTGTATTAATCAAATTCTTACAAGTTCCCAGAACTTTTACTTCTATTTCCTCTGTCCACCACAAAGCTAGACACCCACTAATGCCTTCTGGTTGAACATAACATTTCCCTTGAAATCTCAACTTCCTCGTTACCTCCTCCATTTTCTTCTCTTTATTTTTTGTTTCCATCAAGAATACAACCCCAAGATTGTATACTTTCTTTAGCTCCCAAAGAGCTTCAACTGTCAAGGCTGATCCTAAACCTTGACAGTTCCAAGATAACACCTTCATACCCCCTTGGTGGCGTTTTGGTACAGCCACCCAAACCAACACTATCAGACACCTCCAAGGTTCCTCTCCTATTTTTCACTTCATTCCAATCCCCGCTTTCCTCAATTCTGACCTCCCATAGCCCATTTTCCCCTACATGTGCTTCCTTTACCCTTCTCTTCCTTCTACCTACTTTCCTCCTCCTATTTCCTTCACTCCTAATAGTTTCCCCTCTGTCTTCCATCTCTCCACTTCTTCTCATTAATTCCACTGTCCTATCTATCCCCTCAAACTTTTTGTAGACTTCCTCCTCAGTAAACACAACCCTAGCTTTTACCCTAGCATCTTCATTTTCTGCCATATTCACCATACCCCAACCTCGTTTAGTAAGGATATTAGAATTACACACCCTTTCTTTGATTTCCCCTTCAGGTAAAAATCTGCTATCATTACAACTTCCTGCAAACTCAACAGACTCATTTACACTCTTTCCTAATTCTATCCCCTTTTCCCACTCATTAACAACTTCCTTACTTCCCTTATCTACAATATTTACAGCACTTAAACAATCATCATTCAATCCTTCTTTACCCACACCTACTATATGAGCCCCATTTGGACTTTTTTCCATTACTATATGAGTACCTAGACAAGTATTTTGGGTGGTAGTATTTGGGCAAGTGTTTTGGGTATAGGTATTTGGGTAATTTTTTTTTGGTGTATGTATTTGGATCACTTTGTTGGTTTTGTAAGGCATTATTTGCTATGGTATTACAGTTTTGGTTAGTGTTTTGAACAAAGTGGGTTTGAGTATTTTTGGTAGTTGTATCTATACAATGTTCATTCAGTTTACCTGTAAAATTCTCCTTTTCCATCAAAGATTCTGAAAGTAAATAGTCTTTGGGATTAGCCATCATACCTCCTGCTCCTGCAACAGCATTCCTCTTCTCACCCTCTATCTCTAGAACCCTTTTTTGCTTTCCATAGTTATAGTCCTCAAGAGACCTGTCTTGAATATCCACTAACTCCTTATCAATATTCTTAACTGTTTTATCAACACTAACTACCTCATCTGATTCTTTTACTGACAAGCCACCTCTGCAACTACCTCACCAACCTTCCCAGTTAAATCCACACACCTAATCTCCCCACTCCCTTCACGCACCACCCTTTCTCCACCATCCTTAATCTCCTTCTTTGCAAAATCCCAATTCCCAGAGGATGTGTAATTGCCTTTCTTCCCTTGTTCATCCCTACTCTTCCCAAAAGACATTCCTTTAACAGCATCAGCATTCTCCCTAACTGGTATAGCTTTCATCCAAGGCTCATACCGATTCCTTCCTTTATGTGGATTTTGATTTTCAGTACTATCTTCTGAACATATTCTATCACTATGCCATAATCTTCCACAATTAAAACAAAAATCAGTTAACTTCTCATACTTAATCTCTGCCCATATCTTCAAATTGCCCTTTCTTGGAACCCAAAAACCTTCCACTAAGGGTTTACTGACATCAATTGCAACTCTATTTCTCAAAAAACATCTACCAACCCCTTGCTTCCAAGATGTAACCTCAATCTTAATCAGATCACCAATGATATTCCCAATCTTAATTGCATTCTACCTATTCAACATTTCCAAAGGTAAATTATGTATTTGAACCCATAAAATTACCTTCGAAAAATCAACCTCCAGGATCACCTTCACCGGATCCCACCTTTGCAGATTGAGACAGAACCCCATTACCGACCAAGGGCCTTTCTTAAGAGCCCGCTCCATTAATATTTACGATTGCCGCTTGTTACCAGAGGCTATCTCCGATCGAATAGTTGGGCAACCTGATCAGTCCTGTTAGCTGATGAACAAAAAATTATATTCTCGCAAGTGCATGAATCAGGATAGTATAGTGTGCAAGTACAAGAGTCGATCCCACAGAGATTTGCTAAATTTATTCAATTAAAATTTAACTACTTATCCTCTAAAAAAAAACTATAAAAGCCAATAAAAATAATTATCTAAGTATCTAATTAACTAATGAAATTAATTAACCTAAAATAAATAAATTAACCAATAGAGAAAAGCCTAGGAATTTGATTTCACCAATACATGCAATTTTATGTCTTCAATCCTAAAAATCTCAATTCAATTCTAGGGTTCATTCTTCCTAATATATGATTACTTTGTTTGATGGCAGCTATAATCAAGTATTTTTAACCATTAATTATCTATGATGTGTAGCATAATCAATTTCTAAAAACCCATTAAGAACAGAAGAACATCTAACAAGAACCAAATACATATTCTAGCTTGATGTGTGCATCAAATATATATTCAATCATTCAAGAGAGCTATACATGGCTTAGCATATGATGTGTACCCTTACCATGTCTCAAACAATCAATTAATTTATATTAAAGGTGGCCAATCAATAACACAAATCAAAAGATTGAATTAATCACAATGAATGATACTAGAATTTTAGAATTGATCAATTAATCATAAAGACATAAAATATGCATGTAGGCTCGATCAAATTCCTAGTGAAAAAATTAGTTCATGTTTAATCTAGCACACAACATCAAATTAATAAAAGAAATCATGCTTTAATTAAACAATAAACCAATCCACAATGGAAATCTAAGCATACAAATAAAACAAAATTAAATAGTAAATTAATAGCTCCCTGGAAGCTAACTTTAATGTGCACATGGATATCAAGTGCACGTGGCTGTTAAATTCAAGCTATCTTTCAATAGCTTGTGAAGCTCCTGTGTTTAATGCCCAAGCCGCCACATGCTTCAACCAATCTTGCACAAAGCCAACACACGACAAGCTTAAGCAGCCAACCTCTGTTTCGCCTCTCAATTCTGTTCTACCCAGCAATCAATGGTTCAGCTCCAAAAATCTACCAACCAGCTACGGCTTTGTTGGCTTTTCGCAGTAACCACTGTTCCAGGTGCAAAGGCTGCTCACGTTTTTGTTCTTCCTCAAGGCTCGGTCTCGATTCTTCCTCTTCAAGCAGCAAAAGCCAAGCCTTCACAACTCCAACAAATTTCAGTTCTATCTCCTGCACAGTTTGCGTTCTGTCTTTGTCTGCAAAAATAAAAGAAACACACAGAAAGAAGAACCAAAAATTTTGCCTAATATCGATCTTTCTCCTAAAATTCTTTTCTTTTATTTTCTGCAATTGCTCTCTTTGCTTTCTCTCCCTCCGTCCTACTGCCGCCCCTCTCCTCTCTTTTATAATTTGTTTTCTTTCCTTAAAAATTTCTAGGGTTTCTTTTTAATCAAGCAATAAATCTCAGCCCTTTATTCTCTTTTAATCCTATGGTCCAAAAGTCTTTAAAACAAATCAGAATTTAATTACAACTTTAGAAAATCAAACAATGTATATTTCAAAATTTTATTCCAATTACAAAATTTATTATTTGATTTCATGCCATAATTTCCAAAATTAATTCCCAAATCACTTTCTCTAAATTAATTCACAAAATACATTTAACAATTAATTTTACACAATAATATAGCAATAAATGTGGTAATTAAAACATAAATAATATAACAAATATATTATTATCAAATACCCCCAAACCTACATTTTTGCTAGTCCTCGAGCAAAATTAAAAGAAAATGCACTTGTTTGTGACCTTTAAGAACAAAAGTGAAAACTCAAGGACACCCAAAATTTTTCACTCAAATTTATGTAAATTCAATTCCACTTGATTTTCACATATTGCCTCAAGTATACCTCACATCTATGATTAAAGTAATTGTTCAAAACACAGCTCAATAATCTCATAATTCAAATGTTAATTAACTCAAATCATGATATTAGATGTGTGTGTGTGATTAGCCAAACTCAAATTCCTTATCAATACTCAATTAAAATTTTGCAACTCATGAATAAATGATGTGATCTCAATTTTTTTTTTAATTCTACTGACACTTCATAGGCTTGCTCTTCTTACATCTCTCCACTAATGTAGACAATAAAATCAACTTAGATCAATAGGTCTTTATTAGCTTATAATGTTTGGCTAAGGTATTGGTTAACAAAGAAAAGGAAGGTAAAAATCAAAACAAGAGAGCTAACAATGATAAAGCACATACTAAATTTTTTCTCTTCTTTTTTTTTTCACTTCCTTTTTCTGTTTTTTTTTAACTCCACATATTTATCTCCACAACCCCCAAACCTATCTCTTTCATGCATTTGTTTGTGGATGACAATTTCCATGACACATTTTAAACTCCTCATTCTTTCTTTTTTTTTTTATCACAATGGAGTCAAAGCATGATCCAAACAACTTTTTTTTTTGGGAACCTCTTCTTTTATTATCTTGAAAATATTTCTTGAATCACATCCCCTCACTGATAGATATGTGCATTAAAGCTCTCTTTAAGGGTACATTCATTGTTTTTCAGGCTAATTTGGGTAAGGTCAATGAGGTTACAAGAAAATTCGAACGGTGGCTATTCATATGCTTTTGCATATGCCATTCTTTCAATAAGGCTCAATGGGGGTATACTAGTGATTAATTTGTAACATGGTAGGCTTGAAAGGCTCAAACGTTCCAAGGAATGCCTAAATCATCTCTAAGTCAATCAATTGCCTATGATTTCGCCTCAAGTGTAATAAAACAAGTTCTAGAGTGTCATGCATGATCACTTAATTTCACAAGTTCACATAATCAGTCACTAAGTATCAACAATTCATAAAAGTATGGCTTTATGTGCTCAATTGTTCATCAATCATGAAGTGAATAAAATTAACATCAAATTATTTAATTACCTAAGTATGCATTTCTCACAATCACTTAACCATAGTAAAATTCTCTCATATTCATCATAGGCTAGTGAAAAATCATAATGAAAAAGAAAAAACATAAATCTAAGTAATTTTTTTTTTTAAAAAATTTATATATTTTTTTTGTTTTTTTTAAATAAACTAAATAGACACAATTAAACCACACCCCCAATCCTAAATCAAACTTTGTCCTCAAAGTTGAAAAACAAAGATTAATAAAAGAGTAGGAATGTACACACTAAAAATAAAAAAAATAAAAAAAATGAAAAATCATACCTAGTTGGGTTGCCTCCCAACAAGCGCTTTATTTAACGTCTAGGCAAGACGGGATGCTTGGTCTAAGGCTTCTCCAAATCAACAAAATCCACTATCTAGCCCTTTGGAGTGCCTTCCAAGTATGGCTTCAATCTATGCCCATTCACCTTGAAACTAACTCCTGTTCTCATGTTCTCAATCTCAATTGCACCATAAGGAAACACTCTTCGCACAAAAAATGGTCCACACCACCTTGACCGCAACTTTCTTGGAAAGAGACGCAAACGTGAATCATAAAGTAAAACTTTCATACCTTGTTTGAACTCTTTTCGAAGAATGGATTTGTCGTGGTAGAGCTTTGTTCTCTCCTTGTAAATCTTTGCATTCTCATATGCTTCATTCCGAATCTCATCTAACTCATTCAATTGGAGCTTCCTAGCTTCACCAGCTTTGTCCATATCAAAATTCAACGATTTGATCGCCCAATATGCCCGATGCTCCAATTCTACAGGCAAGTGACATGCTTTTCCAAAAACAAGCCGATAAGGGCTCATTCCAATTGGAGTTTTGTAAGCTGTTCTGTAAGCCCATAGAGCATCATTTAACTTTACTGCCCAATCATTCCTCTTTGTGTTCACCATCCTTTCCAAGATTGACTTTATGTGCCTATTGCTCACTTCAACTTGTCCTGAAGTCTGCGGGTGATAAGACATAGCTACCCGATGGGTGATGTTGTACTTCTTCAGTACTGCTGCAAAAATTTTATTACAAAAGTGAGTTCCCCTATCACTAATAATAGCTCTAGGAGTACCAAATCTTGTAAAAATCATGTCTTTCAAAAAACTATGTACAATCTTACCATCATTAGTCCTAGTAGCTATTGCCTCAATCCACTTAGAAACATAATCAATAGCAACAAGAATATAATTATATCCAAAAGATGTAATAAAAGGTCCCATGAAATCAATACCCCACACATCAAAAAGTTGAATTACTAAGTTACCTGTGAGTGGCATCTCATTCCTTTTGCTTATATTACCTGTTCGTTGACATCTATCACACTTAGCACAAAATGAATTTGCATCCTTGAACAAAGTTGGCCAAAAGAATCCGGATTGCAACACCTTAAGTGCTGTTTTCTTACCACTATAATGTCCTCCACAATTCAATGTATGACAGTGGTTCAAAATATTGAGTTGATCACCTTCAGGGACACAACGCCTAATGATCTGATCAGGACAATGCTTGAATAGATATGGATCATCCCAAAAATAATGCTTCACTGTGGACAAAAATCTTTTCTTTTCTTGTGAAGTTAAATCAGGATTAAAAATACCACAAGCCAAATAGTTCACAATATTAGCATACCAAGGCTCTTTTCCATGTACTGAGAATAACTGTTCATCAGGAAAAGTTTCATTAATGAGAATAGCATCATCCCCATGACACTTTTTAAGCTCAGTCACTTCAGCAAGTCGAGATAAGTGATCAGCCACTACATTTTCACTTCCCTTTTTATCCCTAATTGTCAAGTCAAACTCTTGCAAAAGTAACATCCACCTAATCAATCTAAGTTTAGCATCCTTCTTTGTAAGCAAATATTTAAGAGCAGCATGGTCAGAATAAACAATCACCTTAGAGCCAATCAAATACGAGCGAAACTTTTCTAAAGCAAAAACAATTGCTAAAAACTCCTTTTCAGTAGTAGAATAATTCATTTGAGCATCATTTAAAGTTCTACTCGCATAATGAATAACATGAGGCAAATTATTTATCCTTTGTCCTAAAACAGCACCAATAGCATAATCTGAAGCATCACACATCAATTCAAAAGGAATAGACCAATCAGGTGCTACAAGAATAGGTGCAGTTGTTCGTTTTTCTTTCAAAGTATTAAAAGCATCAAGGCAAGATTTGTCAAAATTAAACACATGATCTTTAGCCAACAAGTTACATAAAGGCCTACAAATCTTAGAAAAATCTTTAATAAAACGCCTATAGAAACCTGCATGACCAAGAAAACTCCGCACACCCTTGACAGAAGTAGGGGGCGGTAACTTTGCAATGATATCAATTTTTGCCTTATCTACTTCAATTCCTCTACTAGAAATAACATGTCCTAAAACAATTCCTTGTTTGACTAAGAAATGACATTTTTCCCAACTCAATGTCAAATTTGTCTCCACACATCTTTTAAGCACTAAGGTTAAATTATCAAGGCAATTATCAAATGAATCACCAAAAACAGAAAAATCATCCATAAATACCTCAATAAACCTTTCAATCATGTCAGAGAAAATTGACATCATGCATCGTTGGAAAGTTGCTGGGGCATTACAAAGCCCGAATGGCATTCTACGATAAGCAAAAGTACCAAATGGGCAAGTGAATGTTGTCTTTTCTTGATCCTCTGGTGCAATAGGGATTTGGTTGTAACCTGAAAAACCATCAAGAAAACAATAGTAAGCATGGCCAGCCAACCGTTCAAGCATTTGATCAATAAAAGGAAGAGGAAAATGGTCCTTTTTAGTTGCAGCATTGAGCTTGCGGTAATCAATACACATTCTCCATCCTGTTGTTGTCCTTGTTGGCACCAACTCATCATCGTCATTCTTGACAACTGTAATACCTGATTTCTTTGGCACTACATGGACAGGACTCACCCATTTACTATCAGATATCGGGTAAATAATACCTGCATCAAGCAACTTAAGCACCTCAGCCCTTACTACCTCTTTCATGTTCGGATTCAATCTTCTTTGGGTCTCCCTTGTAGGTTTTGCATCATCCTCCAACAAAATCCTATGCATGCACATGGTTGGGCTAATCCCTCTAATATCAGCTAAGGTCCATCCTATGGCTGTTTTATGCTCTCTCAAAATACTCAACAGTTTATTCTCTTCCATTGTGGTAAGATCAGCAGCAATAATGACTGGAAGAGTTTTATTTTCACCAAGGAAAGCATATTTAAGAGTAGGTGGCAATTGTTTCAATTCTAGCTTGGGTGGGGAAATAATTGAAGGGGCTAGCTGTGGGTTAAAATGCCCTAAAGACTCACTAGGAATATTTGTAGGGACTTGTGGCATTGCACTGTCTAATGCTAATGTGAATTCCATCACCTCTACATCATCCTTTCCACAATCCTCTCCAATCAGGGCTAGCACCAATCTGTCCCTTGTTTCATCCTGCACAAAATTAGAGACAACAATTGAGTCCAAAACATCAACTGAGAAACAATCATTTGAATCTGTAGGCAATTTTAAAGAATTAAAAACAGAAAATTCCACAGTCTCATCTAAGACTGTCATGGTTAATTTCCTATTTTGAACATCAATGATTATCTTTGCTGTAGCCATGAATGGACGTCCAAGCAAAATAGGCAACTCATGTTCATTATTTGACTGTCTCTCCATGTCCAAAACTACAAAATCAACAGGAATGATTAGTTTATCAATTTGAACTAAAATATCCTCCACAATGCCTCTAGGATATCTAATTGAACGATCAGCAAGTTGTACAGACATTGTGGTAGGTTTTAGCTCTCCTAACCCTAACTGCTAATAAACAGAATAAGACATTAAATTAATGCTTGCACGCAAATCTAACATTGCCTTTTCCGTCTTTGAACCTCCCACAGTAATGTTGATGTTAAAGCTCCCAGGATCCTTTAATTTAGGTGGCAAATTGCTTTGAAGCACAGCACTTACCGTTTCCGAAACAATTACCTTTTCATGAGGCTCATACTTACGCTTGTGAGTGTTCAATTCCTTTAAGAACTTTGCATAAGATGGCATGTTCCTGATCATATCAAGCAAAGGTAAGTTCACATGAACCTTAGACAAAATATCATATATTTCAGAAAATGACTTATCCAATTTGCTTTTCTTGAGTCTGCTTGGAAACGGAATAGGAGGAACATAGGGGTGTTGAGCCTTGTGTAACTTAGGAGTTTCACAAGATGAATTGGATTCTTCACTTTGACTTGGCTCCTCAATATCCTTCTTTTTGCCACCACTTGGACTTTTCTCTTTTTGCTTCTCCTTTGCAACCTCTTCACCTGCAGGTAAGGTTAAACTTTCATCAGATTCATCATTCATTTTATTATCAAATACCTTACCGTTTCTTAGAATAGCAATCGCTTTGGCTTGCTCGGGCTGGCTTGGAAATTTTCCAGGAACATGGCCTTGCAATGCCTCTGCAATTTGCCCCACTTGGACCTCTAATTTTCGCAAAGAAGCCTCTTGCTGTTGGAATCGCTGTTCATTGCTCTGTTGGTTACTTTGACAAACTTCTATGAAGTTTTGCAAAGTATCCTCTAAAGCTGGCCTCCGCGGTTGGAAAGAAGAGCTTGCTTGATTCTGGTTTTGGTTGTTACTCCATGAAAAATTAGGATGATTTCTCCAACCCGAGTTGTAAGTATTTGAAAAAGGATCATTCCTCACCCGTGGGTTGTGAGAGTTCATCATATTGGCTTGCTCAACAAAATCTGGGAATTTTTCACTAGAAGGACAAGCATTAGTAACATGACCATGAATCCCACAAATTCCACATACCTCATTAGACACTAGCATTCTTTGACCCATCATCATAGCACACATAGACTTCATTTGCTTGGTTAATTCTGAAACCTGCATAGCCAACTCAGTGTTAGTGTTAATCTCATAAAGACCTCTAGATTTACCTCTAACACTCTTTTGTTGTGAATTAGCTCCAAGCATCTCGTAGAGCTCGTAGGTCTCTTGTGCAGTCTTTTCTCCCATGGCACCTCCAGCAACATTATCAACCATAGCTTGACAAGCTTGAGTTAGTCCATCATAAAAAAATTGATTTTGCAATTCTAATGGATACCGATGATGTGGACATTGAATTAAAAGCAATTTAAAACGTTCCCAAGCTTCATGGAATGCCTCACCATCTGCTTGTGTGAATGTAGCAATCTTACCCCTCAATTCAGTGGTTTTGGCATGTGAGTAGAACTTACCTGTGAACTTATTGTACACTGCATCCCATGTGGTAAGTGAGGCTGGTGTTATTGACATGAACCACATCTTTGCTGCATCCTTCAAGGTATAGGGAAAACATCTCATTCGTAATTGGTCCTCAGTTAACCCCTGCAAAGGAAAAGTTTGAACAGTTGCATAAAAATCACGAATGAATGTTAAAGGATCTTCAATAGTAGCACCATGAAAAGAAGGAAGCATATTAAAATGAATATTTTTAAGCTCATAATTCCTGGCTGCATCATTCAGAACAATGCATGATGGTGATGTCCCCACAGTAGGACGTGCAAACTCCTTCATAGGACGATTTGCCACTCGATTTTGAACTCGATTTTCAGCTTGGTTTCCAACTTGTAACTCCATGTTGGTTTCAACTAGTTCCTCCTCTTGTGCCTTCTCCTTTCTACCGATTTTGTCAATTTGATCGTTGATGGGCACTATCTCTTGACCAAGTGATCGTCGACCTTGCATCTACTATCTAAAGAAAGAAAAAAAAAGAAAAAAATTAGTAGGCTAAAAATAAAAATAAAAATAAAATAATAAAAGAAAAACACACGTAGTTAAATAAAATTGAATAAACTTAAGACAAATCCCCGGCAACGGCGCCAAAAACTTGATGAACAAAAAGTTATATTCTCGCAAGTTCACGAATCAGGATAGTATAGTATGCAAGTACAAGAGTTGATCCCACAGAGATTTGCTAAATTTATTCAATTAAAATTTAGCTACTTATCCTCTAAAAAAAACTATAAAAGCCAATAAAAATAATTATCTAAGTATCTAATTAACTAATGAAATTAATTAACCTAAAATAAATAAATTAACCAATAGAGAAAAGCCTAGGAATTTGATTTCACCAATACATGCAATTTTATGTCTTCAATCCTAAAAATCTCAATTCAATTCTAGGGTTTATTCTTCCTAATATATGATTACTTTGTTTGATGGCAGCTATAATCAAGTATTTTTAACCATTAATTATCTATGATGTGTAGCATAATCAATTACTAAAAACCATTAAGAACAGAAGAACATCTAACAAGAACCAAATACATATTCTAGCTTGATGTGTGCATCAAATATATATTCAATCATTCAAGAGAGCTATACATGGCTTAGCATATGATGTGTACCCTTACCATGTCTCAAACAATCAATTAATTTATATTAAAGGTGGCTAATCAATAACACAAATCAAAAGATTGAATTAATCACAATGAATGATACTAGAATTTTAGAATTGATCAATTAATCATAAAGACATAAAATATGCATGTAGGCTCGATCAAATTCCTAGTGAAAAAATTAGTTCATGTTTAATCTAGCACACAACATCAAATTAATAAAAGAAATCATGCTTTAATTAAACAATAAACCAATCCACAATGGAAATCTAAGCATACAAATAAAACAAAATTAAATAATAAATTAATAGCTCCCTAGAAGCTAACTTTAATGTGCACATGGATATCAAGTGCACGTGGCTGTTAAATTCAAGCTATCTTTCAATAGCTTGTGAAGCTCCTGTGTTTAATGCCCAAGCCGCCACACGCTTCAACCAATCTTGCACAAAGCCAACACACGACAAGCTTAAGCAGCCAACCTCTGTTTCGCCTCTCAATTCTGTTCTACCCAGCAATCAATGGTTCAGCTCCAAAAATCTACCAACCAGCTACGGCTTTGTTGGCTTTTCGCAGTAACCACTGTTCCAGGTGCAAAGGCTGCTCACGTTTTTGTTCTTCCTCAAGGCTCGGTCTCGATTCTTCCTCTTCAAGCAGCAAAAGCCAAGCCTTCACAGCTCCAACAAATTTCAGTTCTATCTCCTTCACAGTTTGCGTTCTGTCTTTGTCTGCAAAAATAAAATAAACACACAGAAAGAAGAACCAAAAATTTTGCCTAATATCGATCTTTCTCCTAAAATTCTTTTCTTTTATTTTCTGCAATTGCTCTCTTTGCTTTCTCTCCCTCCGTCCTACTGCCGCCCCTCTCCTCTCTTTTATAATTTGTTTTCTTTCCTTAAAAATTTCTAGGGTTTCTTTTTAATCAAGCAATAAATCTCAGCCCTTTATTCTCTTTTAATCCTATGGTCCAAAAGTCTTTAAAACAAATCAGAATTTAATTACAACTTTAGAAAATCAAACAATGTATATTTCAAAATTTTATTCCAATTACAAAATTTATTATTTGATTTCATGCCATAATTTCCAAAATTAATTCCCAAATCACTTTTTCTAAATTAATTCACAAAATACATTTAACAATTAATTTTACACAATAATATAGCAATAAATGTGGTAATTAAAACATAAATAATATAACAAATATATTATTATCATTAGCCCATCATAGTCTTTAAGCTAGTAGTGAGGGCATGGGATGATCTTATTTAAACGAGTCAAATTATTTATCAATTATTTAAATTCGATTTGATGATTATTTGAGTTTTAATTATTTATTTTTAGATCGAGTTCAAATTTAAACTACTCAAATAATAAATCGAGTTGAATTCAAATATTTTAATATTCGATTTACTAAATCACGAGTTTAATTAAAAATTTTTAATATATATTTACCATATTTTGTTATTATTTTATTATTTTATTCTAATAATATATGTTTGTAAATTGACAAATTAAATCTATTGAATCAAATTTCAACTTATCGAATCAAAATCACATCGTTGAATAGGCTTGCATTTTTGACTAGTTTTGAAGCTTAAAGGCTTAAACGAAGCCTTATTTTTCTACACATGAAAGTATTGAAATCGGGAGTTTTTTTTTTTTACCAAACTACTGTGATTTAAGATTGAAAAAGAAAATTCAACCGAAAACAACTAAACTTTAATCATGTAAACCCAGGTTCTTCAAAATCCGTAATGATTTCTCTTCTGTTTATTTATTTTGATCGAAGAATACGTGTAGCTATTATGCAAGAGTGTATAATACTTTTTATTATTTGTTTTCTCCGGTGACGGTGTAATCAAGAGAACGCAAAATGGGCGGCAAGAATATTGCATTTAGATTGAAAGTCGAATGCATTTTTCATTTGCATGCATTACGCCATCCGTGATGTCACCTTGTTTTCCTTTTAAATTTGACGAATTTTTATCGGTTCATTGATCATTTTCATATGGTCATTTTCATCATCAGCTAACGCTCGACTTGTGTTGACTTTTGCGACTGTTCGTGAGGTATTGAACGTATGTTGATTTTTCTTTTTTGTTCGTATTTAATCAAGTGATTGGCGTTTATCGTACCATCAACATATTATTATTTAACACGTGTAACCATGTTTCTCGTGAAAGCAGACGAAAATTATCACTTTAACAGAGTTCATGGCGCATAAGCAAAGATGTGAAAGATTATGAATTAATATTCAATATACTATTAAAATTTTTTAAAATCTTATAAACAGAATTAAAATAATAATAATAATCACTTTAACAGAGTTCATCATGCATGAGGATATAAAAGATTAAAAATTAATGTCTAATATACAGTTAATTTTTTTTAGATTTTATAAATAAAATTAAGATGATAATATATATTTTTTAAAAATATTAAAAAAATAAAAAATAAAATAAGACATGTGATTAAAAAAATTCTGCTAACGATGTATTGAATATTAATTCAAAGTTTATTACGTGATAATATTAAATAAGATAACAGATAATCACAAATAAATCTATTCATGGATCGAGTTGGGTCGAGTTTAGATAAAGTATTAAAAAAGTGAAAATATGTCCAAGCCCAATTCAACCCATTTTTTCGGGTCTAATATTTTGTTCAAGTCTGTTTTAACATATAATGAATAAATCCAAATCCATCGAAGTCCACCCAAATATTATTAATTTTTAAAAAAATATAAAAAATATTAAAATACATAACACTTAATAAGTATAACACAATAAATTTGAATAAATTTTTATAAAAAGAGTAAAGGAAACATGAAATTTAAATTAAAGTATGAAAAACAATAAAAACTCAAATTAAATTGCATAAAAAATCAAAAGTAATTAAAAAACACATTAATATAAAAAATCAAAAGTAATATAAAAAACACATTAATATAAAAAACACATTAATAGTCTTAAACGTGATTTCAATGCAGTAAGAATGAATTTTTATCATGCTTCAGCCATTTATGGAAAATGAACCTTAAAATTTTACTAAATTTTTTTATCGAAATGACTCTTAAAATTTTACAAAAATTTAGTATGTTGTTATTGTACTTGCAATGAAAACAAAAAGAATAATTGAAGTAATATATTCAGAATTTGGCCATGACCTTCAAAGTAATTTAATCTCCTTATATAATCTTAATATAGGCCTTTACTCTTTTCATAAATACATATAATGGCTTTTTAACCTTTAAACCTCTAGCTTCAATGCAAGATTTAAATCACATGTTATGCATGGATGTTATAGTTGAATCCTTTCAATTGATCTTGGAATAATTAATGTTTCTGTTGCTTCCCACTCGTGGAGGATGAGATGCCTTGGTGGTTTAATGCCAATTAACATCCTTGAATGCAAGGCAAAATAATTAATGTTTATTTCTACATGTATACGTATAGCTTTATTTTTCACTTTTTATTAGTTTCAAATTAATAATGTTTATCTTTTTTTTTGTCTAGACCATCCGGTATCCCTATACTTTTGGTATAGAATTAATCCGGATTCGAGTCGGGCAGGACCCAAAGGACGGCAAAGCTCTCCCTCAAACGTTTTAACACAACTGTTTAAAATAACTTTATAATTAGCCAACGAAATTTTGATTTAATTGTAAAAAAGAAGTCGTGCGGCTTTTAGGTCTCAAGTTGAGTCCCACAAGTGTAAACTTGAACTTAATTTAATTATTTATTAATTTAATTAGTTATAATTAATTAAAAAAATAACTTTAAAATTAAGGTAAAAATTACCAATATTAAAAAAAATCCATGGAATTGATAATGAACCTAGCAGCCAAGTTTGACCAAGCCTGACTCATATTCAGCAAACAACTTAGAATCAAGCCTAGCCAAGCCAAGACAAATTTCACTAGTGAGTTACGATAGGTTCTAGATAGATGTCTTTCTCACATGTTCATTCAAATGTATACCTATATATATATATATATATATATATATATATATATATATATATATGATGCAAATCCCGCCAAAGCTAGAAAGGCATATAGCAGACATCGATTCGCCCTGATCGGTGAAATGACAAGAGAGATCGCAAGATCACGCTACGTCAAGCAAAAGGTACTAAAATTTGTTCAAATCCACTTCAATAGTTATTGTATATTGTTTCCGTTGAATTCTAGTAAATTTGTTTTTCTCTTATTGTCGTCATGAGCTGATCACAGCTCCTTTTCTTCTTGGATACCCAGAAAAGAGAAGATATGAAAACGCTGAAATCAAAGATCGTTTTGACAAGCGAAGAACAAAGAGCTGGGAAAAGGTTAGTCGACTGAGACTGAGAATAACTCCAAAAACACGGCAACCTAATTAAAGTTTGCTTTTTGTTTTCGTCTTTTTCTTTCTTTGGGCTGATACCAAAACCTGTGGAGATCTGGCTTCACTGCAAATTGGGATTAAATAGGTTCGTTTTTGGTGTTTTGAACTGTTCAAGACACGACCAGGTCAGGTTCAGTTAAAACTTTGAACCAAGATTAAAGTAACACGCCGGAGTACTTGTCTTTTGTCTTTCTGGATAACTTCTATCGATCCTTGCGGAGCGAGTTGGAATCAGAACTGGATGGCGATCGTGGCCGGCGAAGTACACAATATGAACAGCAAAGGAATGCTAGCTTAGCCTGCTCACATAGGATCCCTAGCCATACAATTATTATTATTATTATTATTTACAGAAAGCAATACCTTTCTTTATAAAAAAATATAAATAAACAAACTATCAGCCAAGTCTTGTCTCAATTACGAGAAAGGGAATGGGAATTTTAGGTAGAATTAGAAAGCTAAAGGCTTTGTTTTGCTTGCTAAAAAGGAGAGAAGTGAGAAAAGGAAAAAATTCGTCAATTTAATGGTTCAATATTTTTTATTTTTTAATTTAATCATTGAATTAATGATTTTTTTTTATTTTTATTCACTTTTTTTTATTTTTCTTACCAAATAAAGACTAATTATATCTCCCTTATGTAGGATTGGCACAATCTTATCTTGGTTTATTTATTTTAATTTGTTCTACACATCATGTAATAATTATATTATATATTTTTAAAATTACTTTTTTGTACATGTGATTTTAAGTTTTAGGTAATTGCTTCTGGTACCATAATTTTAGATATTCTTTCATTTCTTCTCACGTGTTATCATTGTCACTGTTACAGTTGATTGATCCAACTAAGAATCAGTTTTTGCCACGTTGGATATTAGTTTTTGCTGAGTTGTATTGTATTTGTGGAATATATTCACGTGTTGTAATTAGTTATTGGTGTATGCGTGTTTTTCATGACTGTTTTCCTCTGTATATAAGGCACAACTGATGAATAATATAGACTTGATGGATTTCCCTCCAAATATTCCAACATGGTACCAGAGCTTTTGAATTTTCCCGCTGAAATTTCTTGCTCTTTCTAACCAGCCAAACATCTTCGTTTTTCTTGTTTCATGGATCCTCCTGAGAATCCAGCAACTACTGTTAGGCCAGAGGATACACCTTCATCACCATTTTTCTTCATCCGAATGAAAATCCAGCGTTGGTGCTGGTTTCTTCTGTTCTCACTGGTTCGAATTATGCTTCTTGGTTTCGTGCCATGAAAATGGCCTTAATCTCCAAGAATAAGCTTGGTTTTGCTGATGGATTTATTTCTCCTCCAGCTAAAACAGATCCTCTGTTTGCATCTTGGGAACGAAGTAACATGATGGTCCTTTCCTGGCTCTTACATTCGATTTCACCTGTTATAGTACAGAGCGTGATCTGGTATGATGTAGCTGCTGATGTGTGGAAAGATCTCAAGGATCGTTTTTCTCATGGAGATGCTTTTCGAATTGCAGCCTTGCAAGAAGAGATTTATTCTTCTCATCAACGATCTCTTTCAGTAACTGATTACTACACTAATATGAAAATTCTTTGGGATGAAATGATGAACTTGCGTCCTCTTCCTAAGTGCACATGTGATTTGAAATGTAAATGTGGAGCTCTTGATCTAATCAAGAAGTATTATGAGAACGATTGTGTGATTCGCTTCTTGACAGGGCTCAATGAAAGTTTTTCTACTGTGAAGTCACAAATCATGTTAATGGATCCCTTGCCTTCCATTAACAAAGTTTTTGCTCTTGTTATTCAACGAGAACGACAGATGAATGCCAGCTCACTTCAGCCACAACTAGATTCAACTTTTGCCAATAAAATTTCGGTTGAATCTCGTGGTACATTTGCAGCAATAAGTCGAAGGAATCAATTTCCTTCTAAGAAGCCTGTTTGTTCCTTTTGTGGCTATAATGGCCATACTGTTGATAAGTGTTATCGGAAACATGGATTTCCACCTGGTTATAAACCTAAAGGCAAAGTAGGAGCTGTGAATCACATACACACAGGTCACTCTGCTTCTACAGAGGTAGTTAAAACAGATTCAGCTATTGTTTCTAAGGTGAATGATAATAGTTCAGCAGTGACTCTCACTCAAGCTCAATACAATCGTTTGATTGCTTTGCTTCCACCTGACGACATGGCTTTTTCCAACTATTCTTGTGTTAATGCTATCACTGAAACTAATACTCCTTCAGGTATTAAACACACATCACATACTTCCCAGCGGTTTTCTTTCATTTTAGATACAGGAGCCACTGACCATATTGTTTGTAGTTTGTTTTGTTTTCAAGTTTATTTTCCAGTGATGCATTCCATTGTCAAACTTCCAAATGGACAACATGTTCATGCAACTCATATTGGAATTGTTCACTTATCTCCTGATATCATCCTACATGATGTTCTTTATGTTCCTAATTTTTCTTTTAACCTCATTTCAGTCAGTAAGTTCTCCCGCTCCCTCAATTGTCTACTGATTTTTCAACCTGCATTTTGCTTGATTCAGGATGTCACGACATGGAAGACGATTGGTATAGCTAAGCACAATTGTGGCCTCTATCATCTTCATAGTTCTTTTCTTCCACAGTCTTCAACCACACCTACTGTTAATGCTTTGCTGCCATCATCACATACCATAGACCTATGGCACTATCGACTTGGTCATGCCTCTAGTAATAGAATAAAGTCTTTACATAGGATTGATCCTTCTATTATTGTACAACAACAGAAACTTTGTGAGATTTGTCATTTTGCTAAACAAAGAAGATTGCCATTTTCACCTAGTACTTCTCTTTCCAAAGCTTGTTTTGATCTTGTACATATTGATATCTGGGGTCCTAATCCTCCTCCTTCCCTTTATGGTCATTTTTATTTCTTAACTGTGGTGGATGATTTCAGTAGGCATACTAGGGTGTATCTTATGAAAACCAAATCTGAAGCTAGAAAATTAGTTCAAGACTTCTGTTCATATGTTGACACTCACTTTCTCACCACAATTAAAATTATCAGAACAGACCAAGGTCAAGAGTTCAATATCCTTTCGTTCTATGCCTCTAGAGGTATTTTACATCAATTGTCTTTAGTCCAAACTCCTCAGCAAAACAGTATAGTCGAACGAAAACACCAACATATTCTTAATGTAGCTCGAGCCTTAAAATTCCAAGCTCACCTTGCTGAGAAATTCTGGTCTGACTGTGTTAGTCATGCTGTGCATTTGATCAACAAACTTCCTTCTCCTCTCTTACATCACAAAACACCATTTGAGATACTACATACTAAACCACCCTCATTCTCTCATCTCAAAGTCTTTGGATGCTTATGTTTTGCATCCACATTATCTCACCCCAGAACCAAATTTCAACCTCGAGCTATTAAATGTGTCTTCGTTGGTTTTGTTTCTAGGATCAAAGGGTATAAGCTGTACAATCTGCAAACACATCAAGTTTTTACTTCCAAAGATGTTATCTTTTATAAGCACATCTTTCCTTTTTGTCCTGATCCCGTTCCTACTTCCACCTTGTCTAATCCTATCCTTCCCTCATCTAATATTGCTTTAGAGCCATGTCTTGACACCAATATTCCTCATGCTTATGCTGAACCACTCTTACATACCAATTCTTCTTCTATTCCTACAGCAACTGACTCCACAACTCTTCCTCCTTCATCACATAACTCCTTGAGACGATCCACTCGCACCAGACTTCCTCCTTCCTACCTTCAAGACTACCATTGTTGCTTAGCTCATAACAATTGCTCTTCTTCGATGCATCCTGATTCACAAAATACTGGTTGTCAGTATCCTCTTTCTTCCGTATTACAATATGATAAATGTTCTTCTCTTCATAAAACTTTTGTTTATAACATCTCTTCTATTATTGAACCCACCACTTATGCTCATGCATCAACACAAAAATGTTGGCAAGAAGCTATGCAGGCAGAACTGGAAGCATTGCATATGAATGATACTTGGGTCTTGACTGAGCTTCCTTCCAACAAGCAAACCGTTGGATGTAAGTGGGTTTACAAGGTGAAGTATAGGTCCAATGGCGAAATTGAACGGTATAAAGCCAGGCTGGTGGCTAAAGGCTTTACGCAACAAAATGGATTAGATTACACAGATACCTTCTCCCCTGTTGCAAAGATGACCACCATTCAGACCTTATTGGCAGTTGCTGCAGCTAAGAACTGGATACTTCATCAGCTTGATATTAACAATGCTTTTCTTCATGGTGATTTGTTTGAAGAAGTTTACATGGATGTACCTCCAGGTTATACTGCTGCTTAGCCAGGACAAGTGTGTAAATTGTTGAAATCCTTATATGGTCTCAAACAAGTTAGCCGACAGTGGTTCCACAAGCTTACTTCTACTTTGCTAGCCAAAGGATTTCTTCAAGCCACTTCAGATCATTCTCTGTTTGTCAAAGCTACAAACTCCTCTTTCATTGCATTGCTCATTTATGTTGATGATGTTATCCTTGCTAGTGATACTGAAGCACTTATTCAGGATATGAAATCCTATCTAGACTCAGCTTTCCGAATTAAAGATCTTGGTCATCTTAAGTATTTCCTTGGCCTTGAGGTTGCTCGGTCTAAGCATGGAATCAACTTGTCTCAGCTCAAGTATGCATTAGATATTTTACAAGATGCAGGCTTCCTTGGCAGTAAACCTGTTTCCACACCCATGCTTCCTTCCTTGAAACTTTCTCATCATTCAGGGGACTTGTTGGATGATCCTACTTCCTATCACAGATTGGTTGGCAGATTGCTTTACCTTACTACTACACGGCCTGATTTAGCTTATCCTGTTCAACAGCTTTCAATATGTTGACAAGCCCACTATACTTCATCTTCAGGCAGCACATCGTGTTTTGCGATACATCAAGGGGACACCTAGACAAGGCCTGTTTTATTCTTCATCTTCTTCTCTTCAACTGAAGGCTTTTTGTGATTCTGATTGGGCATCCTGTGTTGATACTCGACGATCCCTCACTGGTTTCTGTGTTTTTCTTGGTGATGCATTAATCTCTTGGAAATCCAAGAAACAGAATACTATTTCCCGTTCTTCTTCTGAAGCAGAATATCGAGCTCTTGCTTCTGTTTCTTGTGAGATTCAATGGTTATTGTATCTTCTTCATGACCTTGGTGTTTCTCATTCCAGTGCTGCTCTGTTATTTTGTGATAACAAATCTGCTATTGCCATAGCTGAGAATCCAGTTTTCCACGAACGAACGAAGCACATAGAGATTGATTGTCACCTTGTTCGGCAAAAATTGCAAGCTGGGATCATTCGGTTGCTGCATGTATCTTCTTCAGCTCAACTTGCAGATTTATTCACCAAGGCAGATTTATTCACCAAGGCTCATTTCACTGCTTGTTTTCAATTTTTTCTTCCCAAGCTTCATCTGCAGAACCTCTATGATCCAGCGTGAGGGGGGCTGTTACAATTGATTGGTCCAACTAAGAATCAGTTTTTGCCACGTTGGATGTTAGTTTTTGCTGAGTTGTATTGTATTTGTGGAGTATATTCACGTGTTGTAATTAGCTATTGGTGTATGCGTGTTTTTCATGACTGTTTCCCTCTGTATATAAGGCACAACTGATGAATAATATAGACTTGATGGATTTCCCTCCAAATATTCCAACAGTCACCATGGCGAAAATTTTGAACCTCGATAATGTTAATATCTTTTTTATATTTAACATCGTCACCTTATCAATTAATTAAAGTTCAATTATTTTTATGTCAATTTCTGTATTAATTTTTTATTTAATATTTTAAAACTAAAAATATGTTCAACACAAATCTGTCGTGCAACAACACATGATCGGTAATTAATATTACCCATATAAGAGGTGTTCAAAAAAGTTTCCAGTCACGCTCACGTACAACTTAAATTAAAAGGATTAAAATATTCATGTTGTTGCCCAAAACAACAATAAATGTTTGATGACGTCGGATCCTCGATCTTCGTGTTAGTTTATCTTCAAGAATTCTGCAAGAGAGAAAACCATCAGGGGGCGCAGGGGTTTTCCCCTGCGCGAGCACTCCGATGCTTAAGTCAGACAGGGTTTTGATAGGGTTCCAGTAGGCAAATAGAGCTTAGGCTTCAAGAATGATACCTGTGACCTATTTATAGGAGTTATTTTGCGTGTAATTACCTTTAAGCCCCACAGCTTAAATAATAACCCAGTGGATCATTTATGGGCCTCCTGAGTCCTTTTTCCTCTTGGGATTAGATCATCATTTGGCTCAATGGTCTTCAACTTGATTTATAGAAAAGCCCAGTAATAATTGACCTAGTCCACATCAATTGCTCCCCACTCTTTCACAAGGTTTACCTTGTGAAAGAGTATATAAAGAATGGGCTTTTCAAATTCTCTTGCTGCCCTCTTCCAAGAATCTTTTCATCTTCACTTGAGGGCTTAACTAGTGAACTTCATTATTATTCGTAGCAGAAACGACTTCGTGTCATCATTTTTTTTTGTTAAAGTGTTTTTTTAGAACACTACCGAGATACGTTTTTCTTCTCTGAGCTAAATGCTTCTCCAGTGGAATATACCACCCTTCTTTTCAAATTCAAGGTCTTAGCTGACCGAAACCAAGAGTTATAAGGAGAAATTACAAGATTGTGGAGCCACCAAAGCCTTTTGGTTTCATCAAATGCGGTTTGTGCTTGGTATGCTCTGGATTGGTTGAAGCTTGATCCTGATGCTGAGGATTTGGAACATTTTCTGAGAATAGGCATTTATAAAGATCTATCTGATCTTACCAGCCCTTAAGAGCCTATTCGTTGACCCGAGACGGTCGGGGTTCTCCCAGGCTTAGACGAAGATGATTTAGATAATTATAGCACCTCAGGGCGTAGATGCTTGGGTGCCTGTTAGTATCGATGCTTCTTTTGAGGCAGAAGTTAATCTAGAGTGCTCCCCAATTTTTTGTGAAAGAGCTTAGTCTTTTACAAACTGATCAGCCCATTTTTAAACTCATCTACCGAAGCAACTATACATTTACCTTGTTTTAGTCTCACATAATAATCAGGCTTTCCTCGTGCACTTTTTTGCTTCAAGTTCTTTTACATATGTGGCTTATGTCGCTCAATTACTGCTTCAAGCTCAAGCACGTCATGCATGACTTACATCGCACACTTTTTTGCTTCAAGTAAATGCGTAGCCTACATCGCACATTTTTCGCTTCATGCTTTTGGTTTGCCCATCTCGCACGCTTTTGTGCTTAGGGACTTTTCATTTGCCCATCTCGCACATTTTTTGCTTAGGGATTTTCGAATTTGCCCGTCTCGCACCATTTTGTGCTTAGGGACTTTATAGAATTGATAAGGATATAACATCGCTTTTATATCCGGAATGCCAATATAAAACGTTTGCATGCACTTTGTCAATCAATTGTAGTACATATCCAATGATAAAATTGTAACGTACCTCGTACCATACCTCACAGCCTGCATAATTTGTGCTCCCCAAGTTTTTCTTTGCAACTTTTTGTGTCCAAAGAAGAACTTTTACTGGAGTATTAGTCCTGTCTTGCGTACTATCTGCTTAAGGACTTGTTAGAATATAATATCGTTTATATCCAAGATGCCAACATAATGCGTTAAATGTAATATGATAAAATTGTAACGTACCTCGTTTAGAGATATTTTTGCCCGTCTCACACCCTTTTGTGCTTAGGGATTTTTTGTTTTGCTCGTCTTGTATCTTCTCGCTTAGGGTCTTATTTTTGCCCCTCTCGCGCATTTTTCGCTTAGGGACTTATTTGTGCCCGTCTCGCGTCTTTTTCTCGCTTAGGGTCTTATTTTTGCCCGTCTCGTGTATTTTTCGCTTAGGGACTTATTTGTGCCCGTCTCGCGTCTTTTTCTCGCTTAGGGTCTTATTTGTGCCCGTCTCGCGTATTTTTCGCTTAGGGACTTATTTGTGCCCGTCTCACGTCTTCTTCATGCTTAGGGTCTTATTTTGCCCTTCTAGCGTATTGGTCATGCTTAAGGTCTTATTTGTGCCCGTCTCGCGTATTTTTCGCTTAGGGACTTATTTGTGCCTGTCTCGCATATTCTTCACGCTTAAGGTCTTATTTGTGTCCGCCTCGCACATTTTTCGCTTAGGGACTTATTTGTGCCCGTCTCGCGTCTTCTTTACGCTTAAGGTCTTATTTGTGCCCGTCTCGCGCATTTTTCGCTTAGGGACTTATTTGTGCCCGTCTCGCGTCTTCTTCACGCTTAAGGTCTTATTTGTGCCCATCTCGCGCATTTTTCGCTTAGGGACTTATTTGTGCCCGTCTCGCGTCTTCTTTACGCTTAAGGTCTTATTTGTGCCCGTCTCGCGCATTTTTCGCTTAGGGACTTATTTGTGCCCGTCTCGCGTCTTCTTCACACTTAAGGTCTTATTTGTGCCCGTCTCGCGCATTTTTCGCTTAGGGACTTATTTGTGCCCGTCTAGCGTCTTTTTCTCGCTTAGGGTCTTATTTGTGCCCGTCTCGCGCATTTTTCGCTTAGGGACTTATTTGTGCCCGTCTCGCGTCTTCTTCATGCTTAGGGTCTTCTTCATGCTTAGGGTCTTATTTGCCCGCTTGGGGTCTTGTTTTGCCCTTCTAGCGTATTGGTCATGCTTAAGGTCTTATTTGTGCCCGTCTCGCGCATTTTTCGCTTAGGGACTCATTTGTGCCTGTCTCACATATTCTTCACGCTTAAGGTCTTATTTGTGCCCGTCTCGCGCATTTTTCGCTTAGGGACTTATTTGTGCCCGTCTCGCGTCTTCTTCACGCTTAAGGTCTTATTTGTGCCCGTCTCGCGCATTTTTCGCTTAGGGACTTATTTGTGCCCGTCACGCGCATTTTTCGCTTAGGGACTTATTTGTGCCCGTCTCGCGTCTTCTTTACGCTTAAGGTCTTATTTGTGCCCGTCTCGCGCATTTTTCGCTGAGGGACTTATTTGTGCTTGTCTCGCGTCTTCTTTACGCTTAAGGTCTTATTTGTGCCCGTCTCGCGCATTTTTCGCTGAGGGACTTATTTGTGCTTGTCTCGCGTCTTCTTCACGCTTAAGGTCTTATTTGTTCCCGTCTCGCGTATTTTTCGCTTGGGGACTTATTTGTGCTCGTCTCGCATCTTCTTCTATTCCTGCAACATGTCTATCAAACATGGAGGATTATCATAGTACAGATAAAAATAACTGGCCTTTCGTTTCATAATGTAGTATTTTCAATTAAGTTGAATAATTGTAGCAAATGTTAAAACAATAATAGAAAATGTTTACCACCAGTACCATTCCAAGTCTTTGTCTTTGAAAAATCTGTAAGGTACGAGTGCTGTGATGTTTTGCTGTCAACCATGGATTGTGCACTAAGTCGTGCCTCGGTACCAGCAATCTATCTTCACGAGCTTACCACAAGTTGTTTTCGATTGAACCAAGCTCTTCCTGGCTTGCTGCCTTTCACGACAGTGGCTAGTGCCTACCTCGGACACCTGCATAATTCAATCACAATTGTTAAAGTGGACAAGAAAATTGAAAACATCGTTTGAGAGTACCTCAGATCTGGTTACCACCCTTATGTCCCTGCTTGAGTGTGTTTGCAATTTCCGTTGTGCCAAGCACTCACTTGTATTGATACTCCAGAATGCTATGTATAGGGGCTTACAAAGGAGACACATCCTTGATCTCGACACCTTGAGCCGGCACATCCTTGTCTTGCTTAAAGGACTCATGAAGCCGACACACTCTTTATATAGATAAACCCTCTTTCACATGTGTGGTTATCAATAGTCCAAGTGTGTGGCTTTTAAGCCACTTCTAGATTGCTAGAGCAGTTCTTGGGTCGAAGGAAGCTTTTGGACACTTGGTCGGACTAGGTCTATAAGATTGTAGATCGTTCCGCTCAAATCCCGCACTTGGGCGTGCGCTTGGATCGTCAAATTTAAATGTGCTCTCCAAAGTTTTTTTTTTAATGGGAGAACCAGTAGTTTGGATTCCGTGCTCTCTAGTGTTGCTAGTCATTGCCGAAAGGGATGACTCGGGTGTTCTTTGCTTCCCTGCATTGTGCTAACGGGGGAATTTTGCGTATGGGTGCTATGTTCACCTAATTTTTTTCGCTGTCATTTTATCAAAGTAGGGAGCTTATCGCATGCGAGAGCCCTTATCTCATCCAAAGCCTGTCGCTCGTGGGAGCTCCCCTGTCTCCCAAGGTCTGTCGCATGCGGGAGACCATGTCTCGCTAAAGGCTTGTCACGCATGAGAGCTCTTGTCTAGCTCAAGGCCTGTCACTCTTCTTGGATTTGAAGTTTAATTTCACAACGAAGAAGATAAGGTTGCCCATGTTCTAGTCGTGTCGCATGCCTATAGTGGTACAAACTGCTCTGTCGCGTGACCTTGAGCTAGCTTGGGACAGAGTGCCTGTTGCATGCTTGTAGTCGCGCAAATTTGCAGTGTAGCAAGCCCCTTTCGAGCGACAGATTGTTCTCTCACATAACGCCTTGCATGCAATTGAGTATTCAAAAGAGTGGCATCTTTGTGAGATCTTCAATAGTAGTCCCCTTTTCTAGCCATTTTGGCTATCACACGTGTGAGTCACCTCTTGCAAAAAGAGTCTGCCACGTGGAACCTTGTCGCCAAAATTAGTCATGTGCGTGCCTGTGCTCGTCGAATTGAAAACACTGCTGTCGCCCATTCCTTGTATTCTATCGCCAGAGATCTTTCAGGCAATAGGTTGGACTCTGCCCATTCCGTGTACTTAATCACCAGGGAACGTATAGGCGATAGGCAGGGTTGTAGCCCACTTCTTGTATTCTGCCGCCAGAGATTATTGCCTGCCGCCAAATATGTGACTGGTCATAGCCTCAACTTTTTCTTTCTCTTCTTTTGTTTTTCCATTTTTTATTTTTTTTTTGCGGCACAATACCTTTTACTTTTACAGTATTTAGCATACCGTTACACTATATAGCTCCCCGAGTTCTTCTTTGAAACAGTGTTGTCATTCCTGTTCAAAGATGAACTTTTTCTCGAGCGTTGTGTTTGATGGTGTACAGAGTTGCCTAATCTTTTCTCGATTCAGTCACTCTAAATGGCTCGCCCATAGAGTTCTCTCTCCTAGGCGAGTTCCTATATCGGTTGATAAGGGCTTGCTTGCCTGGGTCTTAGGATGGCTGTATTCTTACTCATCATTCACATTCGTACTCGTGTGGTGGTCACTAACCCGTCTGACCTTTTGTGCATTGCCTGGTTTCCGTTGATTATCTATGTTCCTGTGCACCTGGGCAAACACGAGTTAGCCTTTAAAGTTTTGGTACGTTCCCTGGGGTCTTTGATTGGGGCTTGCCCAATGAAGCTCCATTGGACTTACGGTCGCTCGTTTTGAGCTCTCCATCCAGCTTTTTCCTTTCCTGGGCAAGCTTATATAACATCGTGGGCGTATCTCAGCTAAACTCTTCAGCTTGTTCCATGCTTGCCCATCTAGATCGCTTCTCGCGCCTTGGCACGTGTTTTACCAAGTGAGCCTTGCTGCGGAGGCTGGGCTGTGGTGTTGGTTATACAATCACAACATGCCACTCAATCACCGAGAGTGTCTGCTGCAGTGGTCTTGTGCTTGCCTGCATTGGCTGATGCATGGGCGAGCCACTCTATCGCCAAAGTTTTTGTCGTTTTGAGTAAGCGAATCTATCGCTAAAGATTCTTGCCGCAGGCGTCTTGTGTTCGCCAACTTTGCTCTATTAGGCGAGCCACTCTCTCGTCAAGGGAGCCTGCCACGTGCGATCTATGTTTGCCTATTGCTCCACCTCGTCAAGGTCCTACCGCACGAGTACTGTGCTTGCCCGCCACTATATTGAAAGTTGTCTTCACGTGTTTCGAGCTATATTGTCTCATAGGTGTGCTACTCTATAGCCTAAAACCTTGAGTGTGGCAGGCTGGCAGTTGCTAATCAATGCATTCTATCGCCAAAGTTGTTTGTCATGTGCGTGCAGTAAGTGTAGACCGGTGGCGATGGGAGGGGAGACACAGTTGAATTTTGCATCTCTCTTTCACTCTGCCACTAACACTTCTGCCAACTGTTGTTGCAGTAGTTGTCTTGTCTGCAGCGGTTGGTTCTTGCATGGTTGTTTATTTTAGTTCTGCTGATTGTAACCTTTTGGTGAAGTAATTAATGCTAGCTGTCGTCCATGAAGCTCTCGCCCAAGCTCACGAATGCGAGAGCCACTTTCTCGCCAAAACTTTGTCGGGGGCGAGAGTTAGTCTCTTGCCAGTGATGTCTCTCGCCGAAAGCCATTCTTCTCTCGAAAAGGTTTTAGGTGCGAAAGCCTATCTCTTGCCCAACTTGTCGGGTGTGATAGACACGCTTTCGCCAAAGGTCGATCACCCATGCAATCTCTCGCCATACAGTCAGGTGAGAGAGCCGGTCTGTCGCCCATGTTCTCTCGCCCGCGTTGTCTGGTGCGAGGGCTAGTCTATCGCCCATGCAGCTTTCGCCCGTCACTGTCTGGTGCGAGAGCTAGTCTATCGCCATAGAGTTCTCGCCCACACTGTCAAGTGCTAGAGCTTTCCTATCGCCCTTGCAGTTCTCGCCCTTGCTGTTGGGTGCTAGAGCTATCCTATCGCCCATGCAGTTCTCGCCCTTACTGTTGGGTGCGATAGCTATCCTATCGCCCATGCAGTTCTCGCCCTTGCTGTTGGGTGCGATAGCTAGCTATCGCCCATGCAGTCTCTTGCCAAATGATAACAAGAAAGAAGCTCTCGCCCAATACTAACAAGAGAAGGTCTTTTGCCAATGGCTGCCTCCACGCTCACCGCACCAAGACCATGTGAGGCTTTTGGGCGAGAGGCCATGGGAGGCTTTTGGCTTTTGGGCGACAGGCTAGCCACTCTCTCGTCCAATGCTATCTCGTGCGGAAGCCACTCAATCGCCGAATTGCTGTGGCCCAAGCTTGCTGTGGCGAGAACCACTCTCTCGCCCAAAGACACTCTGTCGCCAAGCTTGTTAACGCGAGAGCCACTCTCTCGCTCAAAAGCCACACTGTCGCCCTATCTTGCTTTGGCGAGAACTACTCTCTCACCCAAAGCCATTCTGTCGCCCAAGCTTGTGGCGAGAGCCACTCTCTCGCCTAAAGTCACTCTATCGCCAAATCTTGTGGCGAGAACCACTCTCTCGCCCAAAGTCAATCTGTTGCCCAATCTTGCTATGGCGAGAACTACTCTCTCTCCCAAATCCATTCGTCGCCCAAGCTTGTGGCGAGAGCCACTCTCTCGCCAAAGTCACTCTATCGCCCAATCTTGTGGCGAGAACCACTCTCTCGCCCAAAGTCAATCTGTTGCCCAATCTTGCTATGGCGAGAACTACTCTCTCGCCCAAAGCTATTCCGTTGCCCAAGTTTGTGGCGAGATCCACTCTCTCGCCAAAACTTTGTCGGGGCGATAGCTAGTCTCTCGCCAAATGCAAACAGTGGAATCTCTCGCCAAGGTCTTATCTGGCGCGGAAGATAGCTCTCGCCCAGAAACAGTAGAAGGTCTCTCGCCAAAGACCTGTCTGCGAGAGAAATGTCTCTCGCCCACGCTACGAGGTGCGAGATCCCTTCTCTCGCCAATGCAATTTCTCGCCCAGGCTAGCGGTCTCTCGCCAGTTGCATGCACTCTATCGCCAAAAGGCCTGTCCCGTGAAACTTTGCGTGCGACAGACTATTTTGTGGCGTAACTTGTGCACCTTGCCGCAGCTGAGGTACCTTGTCTTCCGCAGCTCGTCTTTCACCATTTTTATGGCTTTTCTGTTAGTTTCCCACAGACGGCGCCAATTGTTGTTACCAAAAACAACAATAAATGTTTGATGACATCGGATCCTCGATCTTTGTGTTAGTTTATCTTCAAGAATTTTGCAAGAGAGAAAACCATCAGGGGCCTCAGGGGTTTTCCCCTACGCGTGCACTTCGATGCTTAAGTCAGACAGGGTTTTGACAAGGTTCTAGTAGGCAAATAGAGCTTAGGCTTCAAGAATGATACCTGTGACCTATTTATAGGAGTTATTTTGCGCGTAATTACCTTTAAGCCCCACAGCTTAAATAATAACTCAGTGGATCATTATGAGCCTCCTGAGTCCTTTTTCCTCTTGGGCTTAGATCATCATTTGGCTCAATGGTCTTAAACTTGATTTATAGAAAAGCTCAGTAATAATTGACCTAATCCACATCAATTTACATTCGTCTAATCTGCATCTTGAAATTCAATTCCAATTTATGATAATTTAGCTGGATTTAAGTATTTGGTTTTTGCCAAGGAATTAATTCGAGCATTTCGCAAGTATCTGAACTTTATTACATGGTTTGAGGGAAAGACAAAATAAATTGTTAATATGTTTAAGCAGAAAAATTTTATCGAACTGTATAAAATTATAAATTAACCCTTTGAACAGAAAAATTCAACCATGTTGCGTACATAAGAGGTAACGTTACTACTCCCTTATGAGATGTGATTTAAGTAGTGATTTACATATTACCTTTCAAATCTTAATTGAAATGACTGGTTAAAAAAATTGTAAAAAAATTCCTAATTTACAACCCAAGTCAAAGCTTAATTTCTATAGCTCCAATCCATTTACTTTCAGGTCATATGGGAAAGAAGGCAGGGAGAAGCTTCAATTTTCGGGCAGGGAAATCACCAATCTTGGTAAGTTTGATTTCTTTTCTCCAATTAACACTCTGAAATTGTTGATTTTTCTCAAGGGTTACTATTTGGCCTTCGGACTTTGTTAAGGAGCAAACCAACATGGTCATATAAAAGCATGGCCTTTGTCTTCTCTCATACATGCCAAAACTTGTCCAAAAGCTTCTTTGTCTCACTTATGATGGCCGTTTGCAGACAAAGGGAGCAGCCCCAGAGTTGTTGGAAAGAAGCTGCGCATGCGGCGGTCCCATTCATCCAGGCTTCGGGTTGAGCTGATGGAATTCGAATTGGCAACGATGAAAGTGGAGATTAGGGACTCGGCTGAGTCTCTAATGGCAGCAAATATAGAAGCTAATCAGACCGAGGCTGAACTTGAACTGCTGATTACTTGCAGGGATGAGTTGAATGATAACCTTTGGGAACTGAAGGCACCTGAAGCTTTCTGGATGGATATGCTGGGTCTCCCTTAAATAGGGGACTAACCTTACTTTACTATGTAAAAAACTGCTTGAGAGTTGAGACTTGAGTAACCTTTTATTTCTTAAGTATTTCTATAGCCATCCAGTGATTCTCTGTCCTCCAATATTCCTGTCAATCATAATATCAGAAAGTTAATGAAGAAAAAACAAAGGGGATTAAACACATTTTGTTGTTGGAAGAAACACGCTATGTAAATCTATGTCTTCCCAACATCTTTGAAGTGTTACTGTTATAATTGGATTATAAACTAAATTATTAGGTTAGTTACCTTTCATTTTAGAAGACTATACTTAGCTTATACTTTTGTCGGATTTTTTTTTTTGTATAGACTCATTGTAAAGCTAAGTTTTAAGTGTAAAGGAAAAAAAAAGTACTGGAACTTTTGTATGAACACAGAACACAATAACAGAAAAAAAAAAGGAAGAAGAAGAAGAAGAAGAAGAAGAAGAAGAAGAAGAAGAAGAAGAGAGAGAGAGAGAGAGAAGAAAAGTGAGTTAGGAAGAAAAGGGGTTTTTTTTGTGTTCAGTGAGAAAAGATGCAAACTTTCTGTGTAAGCTTCTTTTATTCTACCTATATGTATATATTTTATGCATTTTGAAGTGCAAAAAATTGTTATATAACTCTTTTATACATGTTAAATATGTATCGTGCTTAATATTCATTGTGTGGGTATTTCAAAGCTTGAGATTAGTTGATTGGAGTCAGATTTGTGTATGAAAGTTGTGTTGAAAATTTGTGTATTGGGTTGAAAAGTTATGATTTTGGTGGTCGATTAAAGCTTGTCTTGGTTTTCTAGAAACCTTATGAAGTGTGCATGTCAAGTATTTGTGAAAATATCTCTTAGGTCTTTCCTCCCAACGAAATTGGTATAATAGCTTGAGGTTTGTTTGTTTTGATTCCTTGGTGAAATTTGCTTAACTTAGATCTTCCATTTGGGTTTTTCTTTTCTTATCGGTTTGGTGACTTGTTTCGAGTTTTGGTGAAGTTGGCAAAGTGTTTCTCTTAGCAGGAATGTAAAGATTCAGAATATCACCATAGCATTTGAAGGATTTCCAAAAATGATCAGCAACCCAAAAATCTGGAAAATTAGTGAAGTAGAAGTTTGCATTGATACCTTTGGACTTGGATTTGGATGAAGGATGATTACTTGAAACCCTTCGGGTACCAGGATCTTGTTGAAAAACACTCCTCACATCAGCCCTAGCCATTGTCTTGAAAAAATTCCCAAAAATCCACACCAAGCAAACCTCACCATGTTACAACATGGGTGAATAGAGGCACATACGTGGAAGCAGCGATCAGGGCGAAGGAAGAGAGGAAAACAGCAGAGGGTTTTGGTGCTGGAGTAACTTGGCTTGGATTTGAAGGTGTATGAGAAGAGGTGGTTGTCAGTAGCAAGGATGATTTTGGATAGAGGCACATACGTGTGGAAGCAGCAATCAGGGCGAAGGAAGAGAGGAAAACAGCAGAGGGTTTTGGTGCTGGAGTAACTTGGCTTGGATTTGAAGGGGTATGAGAAGAGGTGGTTGTCAGTAGCAAGGATGATTTTGGAGGTAAGATTTGATGGAGATGGAAAGCAGAAGGAATGAAACAAAAAAGTGTGATGCATGAAGCTCATTTAGCTAGGAGTAATTAGCTCAGCTCATTAGTAGAGCTAAGTTGGCATCCAGTTAACATTCTTAAGATGTTAGTTAGCTGAGTTGGATTGTTAGTTAGTCTTCAGTTGGAAGTTAGCTAATGGGCGAAAAAGATAGCTACAAGTAGTTGGTTGGTTAATTCATTCATTCTTTTATAGATGTACAATGTAACCACTTTTACAGATATGAGGTGAATATACAAGTTCCTTCCCAAACTGTCAACTCTCTTTCATTCTTGTTGTTCTTGAGGCTCAGTCTCGTGGCTTGTTCTTGAATTCCAAGCTACCTGGTTGATCTCGATTTTCCTTAAACTTGTTTTTCTTGCACCAATTGGCATTAGAGCTGGTAGTTCTCAACACCAATGGCTGGCAGTACAAGATCACAAGATCATCGACAATTTGAAGAAACAATCAAGGACACCTTGCATGACATAGTGGCTAGGATGCAGACACAAGAGACTAATCTGATGAATAGGAGACAGTTGCAAGAAGATAATATGGTTGTATTGGGCTTCAACAGACTCAGATCATGGTTACAAGCAAGGCAAGGAGAACATAGCTGTTGATGCCTTGTCCAGAATTCACTCTAGTGAATTGATGGTGGTACCAGTATCCAACATATCAACAGACTTGATGCATGAAATCAGGAGAAGCTGGGAATAGGATGAAGCATTAAGCGAGATCATTTCTCAATTGCAGCAACAAGAGTTGGTTAAGCCTCCTTATATGTGGTCTGATAATCAATTGACAAGAAAGGGTAGATTCGTTGTCGGTAATGATGTGGGGCTATAGATCAACTTAATCAAAATGTTTCATGAAGGTGGACTACTTGACATTCTGGAAGGCAGGCTACTTCCAAGAGGATTAATACTTTATTCTTTTGGAAAGGCATGGAAAAGTAAGTGAGACAAGTGATCAGTGAATGTGATGTGTATCAACGATTTAAATATGATGTTATTGCTTCACCAGGGCCGCTGCAGCCTTTACCCGTTCCTGATTCGGCTTGGATGGTGGTTAGTATGGACTTTATAGATGGCTTGCCCAAATCTAAAGGGAAGGATGTCATACTAGTGGCAGTTGACAAACTCACTAAGTATGGCCACTTTATTGGTCTTAAACACCTATACACAGGTTCAGTTGTAGCTCAAGCATATATGGATTATGTTTCAAATTGCATGGCTTGCCTACTACTGTCCTAACTCATAAGTGACAGAGATCCAATGTTTACTAGCAGCTTTTGGCAAGAATTGTGTAGAATGCAAGGAGTTGGAGTGCATCAATCTACTGCATACCATCCCCAAAGTGATGGATAAACTGAGGTGGTAAACAAGTGCTTGGAGACTTACTTGAGGTGCATGGCTAGTGATCAGCCTACTATTTGGGCTAAGGGGCTGACATTGGCTAAATGGTGCTATAACTCCACCAATCACTCAGCCTTACAGGTAACACCATTAGAAGCACTCTATGGCTATCCTCACCCAATTCGTCTTCCTTATTTGCTTGGTGCTTCTCTAGTACACCAAGTGGACTTACAACTTTAGAGCAGAGAAGAGATGTTGCAATTGCTTAACTATCATCTTCAGAGAGCTCAAGCAGGAACGAAGTATCAAGCTGACAAACACAGGAGTGATAGGTCATTCTCAATTGGTGACCAAGTCTATCTTAAGTTGCAGCCTCATAGGCAAAATTCCTTGGCTAATCGACAATTTCACAAGCTAGCTCCTCGGTACTTTGGTCCTCACCAAATCATAGACAAGGTAGGTACAATGGCCTACAAGTTGAAATTACCTACTGGCTCTCAAATACATCTGTGTTCCATGTTTCCCAACTTAAAAGGAAGGTAGGGAGCTTCGATCTACCAGGCTCTCAGCTACCAGTAATGGGGCCATTTACAACCTTGGAACCAATGGCCATATTAGACAGGAGAATGTGGTCCAGTGAGGCAATAAGCCTACTACTCAAGTTCTGGTACATTGGACAAACTCCTTTCCAGAGGATACAACATGGGAATTACTTGTTCGATCTACAGTAGAAATTTCCACAATTTCAGCCTTGAGGTCAAGGCTCATTCAAAGGGAGGGGTAATTGATGCATGAAGCTCATTCAGCTAGGAGTAATCAGCTCAGCTCATTAGTAGAGCTGAGTTGGCATCTAGGTACCATTCTTAAGATGTTAGTTAGCTAAGTTGGATTGTTAGTTAGTTGTCAATTGGAAGTTAGCTAATGGGCAGGTAAGACAATTGCAAGTAGTTGGATTAGTTAATTCATTCATTCTTGTATAAATGTACAATGTAACCACTTTTACATATATTACATGAATATACAAGAAATTCCTTCCCAAACTGTCAACTCTCTGTCATTCTTGCTATTCTTGAGGTTCAGTCTCGTGGCTTGTTCTTGAATTCCAAGCTACCTGGTTGATCTCAATTTTCCTTGAGCTTGTTTTCCTTGCACCAAAGTGGAGAAAGGATTTTGTGGTGCGATGGAAAGCGAAGCTAACACTCTCCGCTAGCGAACAGTGGCCGGCGATGAAGTGGTGTCCGATGCTGAGGCTAAGGGTTAAAGCACATACAATCAAGTCGTACACTTAATACTTGTTAACTCTCTTTAAAAAAAAAAAGTTCAAAGCTCTATTTTTTCTTTTTCTTTGTACTTTTTTGGAAAAAAAAAGAGATGTATCGTTTGTGTACTCGAATTTATTCTAATTGTCTTTTGCAATTCGTATAAGAGGCATTTGAGATTTCCGATATTTGTAGTTTTTCACTTAAATTGTGATTATTTTGAAAGAAAATAAAGCAACAATTATGAATAGTATATTTATTTTTCTATATTTAAAGCATATTAGGCAAATTGTAATCGTTATAGACAATATTTGATTGACAGATACAACGATGAGGGAAAAGGTAAATATGCAAAATAATTAACTTTATCCTCATTTGATTAGAAGGAAAATAGAATAATTTGCAACTTTAAATGTCTCTAATTAAACCCAATCCCATTTACTTATGAAAGGAAAAACTTATAATTTAATTACTATTTTATTTAGAGTTATCCTCTGGTAATTTCTTTCTATCAGGTTTTCATCTCTTGCGCCAAATTTAATGTAGGGAAAAAAACATGTTTCTTTCATATTAGAGATGTTTATGGACCGGCTGAACTCGACTTAGGTCATATATTAATGACTTTTTTTTAAACATAATATTAATGATTTGTATACAAGTTTAAGCTTAAGCTCGATCTAATTTGTAAATTCGAGCCTAACTTTTAGTTCAAATTTGTTTTTTATTTTTAACATACAAGCTCAAGCCTGATTTAGCTCGGCCAAAATATAATTTAATTTTTTTGTATTTTAATTTTTTTATTTATTTATTTATTATTATTTTATACCTTTTAAAGTTTAATTTGAAGCCTTTCTAATTTTTTATTATTTTAATTTTTTGTATTTTTTATCATTTTAATTTTTTTATTATTTCAATTTTTTATTTATTTGTTTTTTTTATTATTTTGGACAGGTCTACTTCATATTCGTTGTCTTTTTTTCTCTTGGTTTTTTTTATTTCTTATTTTTTTAATGAATTTTTTATTTTTATTTTTATTTATTTTTTTCTCGAAAGATTTTAAATATCATTCCTATAATTATGAAATCATGTCCGTAAATCATTTGCTTTTTTATTTTTATTTTTTATAATATTTTTTCTTGTAAAAAAGTGTATGAGATTCCAATTGTTAAATCACAAAGCCTTAATACATGATTCTATACAAATTGTAATTTCCTTTTTGTTGTTGCTGTCTAACCGTGAAAGTTGGGTTGCGTGTTCCAGTGGTCCAGTACCAACTAATATGCTTTGTTCGCAGGCAATGCTACGACTGAAAGGGCATAAAAATTGTAATTTCCAAACCAAGACCCACTTGATAAGAATTAAAACCTAACCATTTATATCACCCAAAAAAAACCTTGTAATTTCCAAATTTAAAAAAAAAAAACCCTGTTATTTTCAAATTAAATGAAACTTTATTTTATTTTTAAAATTTAGAACAAGCGACAGCCAACAAGCAGGCCCCGCTGTTGACTTGGAAAGGAGGAGTCCAGCCATACTTCCTGTGGATTATAAATAACCCTCCTTCCCAGCAACTTCCTCGAAACCTCCTGCTCTCTTTCCTGGCAGCTTCCTCTTCTCTCTCTCCTCTATCTTTTCTTTCTTTTTCTTTTTTATCAAAGTGCCGGTGATATTGACGCTCGAATCTTTCAACTTTCTTTCACAAATGGTGAGGTTAATTTCTCCTACAGTTTTAATTTACTGTATCTTTTTCCTTTTATTTATTTCATTCATTTATCAATTACCTTAATAAAAATTGGTTTTACAAATTCATTGTAGAAACGTTATTGTTTCGTATGGTGCTTTTGCCATTCATATTTGGTTTGTTACTGGAGTCTATCTCCAGCCGAATAGTTGGGCAACCTGACCAGTCCCGTCAGCCCATCATACTGTTTTAAGCTAGGACCGATGGCATGGCATGGTCTCACCAAAAGATATAATACGAGTCAAGCTTTGGGTAGATGATTATTTGAGTTTAATGTTTTTATTTTCGAGTCAAATATGAATATAAATTATTTGAGTCAAATTAAATTTAAATATTTAAATATTTGATTTAAATTATTTGCAAATTTAATCAAATATATTTTATATTTTATTGTTAATTACTAATTTATTATTGTAATATATGGAGAATATGATAAATTAAATTAATTGAATTGAATTCAAATGATTCGATTATGAATCTTCAAAATTAAATTCAATGCAAAGTTTTGACCTTAATGGTAGGCTCTGCATTTTTTTTTACTTGTTTTGAAGTTTAAATGTAGCCTAATTTTTTCTACACATGAAAGTATTCAACGGAAAACAACTTAACACTAATCATGTAACACTAGGTTCCTCCAAAATCCGCAATGATTTCATTTTTGTTTTTTATTTTGATTGAAGAATACGTGCACTTGTTTTTCACGAGTGTATAGTAATTATCCTTTCTATTCTTTGTTTTCTCCGATGATGGTGGCATGATTAAAGAGAACGCAGAATGGGAAGCAAGAATTTTGCCTGTTTAGGTTGAAATCCGAAAGCATGACGCGATCCAAGATATCACTTTATTTGCCCTTTAAATTTTGATGAATTATTATCGATTCATTGATCATTACGCATGGGCCATTTCATCATCAGCTATCGCTCGATTTGCGTGAACTTTGGCAAGAGATCGAGCGACATAGGAGATGTGATATATATTTAATGAAGTGATTAGTGTTCAACGTACCATCTTTCATATAAAGGTGTTTATTCGATCGATCCAATTAATTTTTTTTATTTTGAATTAAACTAGTGGAAATCGACATTCATCAAAATTTATAATTTCATTTTCATTAATCACACCAAAATTTATTTTTTTGAATTAATCAAAACAAGATAAATTTCAATTAATTCGATTACTTAAACGATTAATTGAAATAATATAAAATTATTTTTATTTTAATTACTTTACTTGAATTTATAATTAATTAAAGTCTAAATTAATTACAACGAGCATTAATATAAAATTATAACTAAAATTATTGAAAGCATCAATTCATACAAAATGTAAACTGTAGTGCTTAAAGCATCAATATAAAATTATTGCAATTATGTAGCACCAATACTAAGTAATTGATTAATTTTGAGTTTTGAACCAAATTAACTGAAAATTGAATTTTTATCAACTCTGTTTCATTAACCGATCAAATTAATTTCGAGGGTCTATTGATAAACCGAAATATATTTGATCAGCCGGTTAATTTGGTTTTAACTAAATTTGAACATCCCTACTTTCGTATCATTATTTTATGGATGTGTAAAACAAAAAAAAACTCCTATTAATATCCTTGAGACCAGTCACTGAGAATTAATTTAGGGGCTATTACTTAAAAGGGTTTTACCTTGTAAATTGTTATTATTTTAAAAAATGTGTATGTTTAATTTTCACATTCATTAAATTCCTCTAATAACTCTATAGCCTTTAATTTCATCGAAAATCTCATTGTAAATATATTTTTTAATATAAAATAAAAAATCTTAAATATGTTAATTGTCATAACGGTTTCGCGCTCGACGATTTTGAAAACATTTAAAAACAAAAGGGAGTCGCTACCAATCTTTTTTGACAAGGTGTGATTGGTCACCTAAAAATATTTATCTTTTTAACAAAATCTCAAAATTAATTAAGTTTAATTAAAAAGATAATTTTTGATCTGCGAAAACAAAATCGGGTCCGGGAGTACGGTTACGCGTGGGAAAGGATTAGCACCCCCACGACGTCCGTTAAAAAACGGTACCATAATAATCATGTGTTATCCTTTAATTTTAATAAAATGGTCTTAAATTAATATTTAAAAATAATTCTTATTTTATTACAATCTTTTTATTCAAAATCATTTTTTATTTGTAAATTTATTTTGTTTTATTTTAAAATGTTAAACTTTATTTTTCGAAAGTAAATGTGAACATTTTTGTATTAAATAATTAAATCAAATACTCCAATACTTTTGACAGCATTTGAAATAATTTTCCTCACCTAGAGATTTCTTAAGAATCACTCCTTGTGACTTCTACAGAATCTCATCCTCGTAAGGGCTCACACCCATTTCGAAAATTATCATATATATTAAAATAAGTTTTACTTTGAAAATAAATATGAATCCCTTTTATTGAAAAATTAAATCAAATATTTCAATACTTTTGGCAACATTTGAAATTATTCTCCTCACATAGAGATTTCTAAAGAATCACTACTTGTGACTTCTATAGAATCTCATCCTCGGAAGATTCACACTTATTTGAAAATTAAATTAATGCATATGATGCAAATGAATTTTTAATTTTAAATTGCCTTATTCATTTGTTTATTTATTTATATTTCTTTGTTTTTTTTAAAAATTTATTCATTTTCATTTTTTAATAAAAACTTAAATTATTAAAAAATCGTACTAAATATTTCAATACTTTTGGCAACATTTAGTAGACTCTTCTCACCTAGGGATCAGCTAGGAATCACTACTTGTAACTTCCATAACATCCCATCATCGGGCATTTTATTCAATTAATTTTAAATTTCATTATTTATTTATTTTTCTTTGTTTTTAAAAAAACTTATTCATTTTCTTTTTTTAATAAAAATTTAAATTATTGAAAAATCATACTAAATATTCCAATACTTTTGGCACCATTTAGTACGACTCTTCTCACCTAGGGATCAGTTAGGAATCACTACTTGTGCTTCTGTAACATCCCATCATCAGAAATTGTTTAATTATTAAATTTCATTATTTACTTAAATTTAAATTTCATTATTTTTTAATACGTTTTCTAATCGATAATAATAATTAATGAAAATGCTAATAAAAGAAATTTTTTCAAAAAAAAACTTTTATTTTACTACATGCATTAATAATAATAATAATAATAATAATAATAATAATAATAATAATAATAATAATAATAATAATAATAATAATAAAAAACAACAATAACAACAATAATAAAAACACGATAATAATAATAATAATAATAATAATAATAATAATAATAATAATAATAATAATAAAAAATAAATAAATAAATAAATAAATAAATAAAAAACCAAAATTACTAAAATTAAAAGAAATATACCTAAAAGATTTTGGGTTCTAGAAAACCCAAATTTCCTTTAAAAATGGCCCAAGTTGAACAACTCAGGGAAAGGCCCAAAAGGAGCTGGAATGGGCTGAATCCTGCTGGGCCGAGCAAGCCACAGACGGGTCGGACGCGGGTTGGATCGGGTCAGCACGCGGGTCGGTTGAGGCGCGCGGATCTTCCTCCTCTCGCGGGTCAGACGCGTGGGTCTCAGATCGGGTTCGAGTCCACGCACGGGTCTGCGCTTTTCTCTTTTTTTAGCTATATAAACCATTCTTTTTTTTTTATTTCTTCATTTTCCCTCTTTTTCACTAAAAAAATTTCAGAGCTTTTGAAGCTCCCGGCCAAGCGATTGTCGGCCACGCCGAACCACCATGTGCCACCGCCGACCGCCGCCGTCGGTGGCCAAAAATAAAAAATGACACCACTTTTCGGGAGCTTTCCACTCCCTGAGCCTGATTCTGACCTCCGATTCACTCAAAAAGCCTCCTAACTACCTAGATCTAAGCTTCACCAAAACCATTTCCTCTCCCTTTTCTTTTCTGTTTTGTTGTTTTTTTGTGGTTGATGGTTCGGCTGGTTCTCGAGGTTGCTGGTTGTTTTTTTTTTGTTTTTTTGCAGGTTTCAAGATCTAGGTTTTAGATCTAGGGTTTCCAGATCTGAGATCCTAAGGGTCTCGGATTTGGTTTTCTGGTGTTAGTGGTTGGGGGTTTTAATGGTGAGAACGGTGTCTCGGTGATGCGGCTAAGGCAGAGGGTTGGTTCGAGTTGTGACGTACCCGTCACTTCATCTAATCACTTATCTTTTTCCTTCTTTATTTAGATTTAGTTCATCCAGTGTCATTCTTCCTTTATTCTTAAGCTAATTACCTGATAGCTCATAAAATTTTATTATTTTTCCATAAGCATAAAAATGATATTTATAAATACCATTCCATTTCCACAGGATTTCATACATCATCTTATCTTACATCCCCAGACATCCTATATACATAATTGCTACTTGTACTGTACCGTAGCTGAATTACAATAACTATATACATGAACATATAAGTATACCTTCTATGATAACTGGGAAGCGTATCGAGAAGGTACACTGCAATCCTTCCAAAACAAGCTCCTCTAATCGGAGCGAGGCTCACTTCAGGTAATCTGTAGGAAAAATGGTCGTAAAGGGGTGAGTTTACGCTCAGTAAGAAAAAAATGTAAAAGAGCGTGCTATGCCTCTATATGCACTTTTCCTACTTGGCTCTATAATGTCATGTAAAGTATTATAAAGCATGCATCATAACATCTTTCATACATTGTTTGCAAGCATGCATATTTATTTCAAATGGCATGGAAAACATACTTTGTATGCTTTTTAAAACAGCATACGTGTAAAACGTACATCATATTCTTGAAACATACATTGTACTTCTTTCTTTAAAACATCATACTTCTTTACTTTAAAACATACATCATACTTCTTTACTTTAAAACATACATCGTTTATCCTTTGAAATAGGATGGAGACTATGTACAATTCTTTAAGCGATTGTATCGTCATATAAATCCTTTATACCCATTTATATGAGTCTAATCATGCATTAGTACAGTGATATACCATGTATAGGTCAGGGATTCTCTCCTGCCTTTAATAATCCACAGTGAACACTAGTCAGGTGGTGTCACTTGTGGGATTGAGGACCTGACTAGGGTTCCTCGCTCAACATACATATTACTGAGGACTTGATCAGAGTCACTCAGCCATCAGAAATACATGATCATTACGCAATCCATAGTCTCAAAACATTTATAATATACTTGTTCAGAAAACACTTTTGTGTTTAAATCAAATAAGCTTTAAAGACTCTTTTCATACATGGCAGTCGACTGGCCTCATAGGGCAGTCGGCTGTTACTTCATAACTTCATTTATCGAAATTATTTTTATTTAAATTTTCGATATTTTCATCTTTGAAAATACATGGGGGCAGTCGACTAGTCCATATAGCAGTCGACTGATTTTCAAACAGAATGCTTTTTTGGCAATTAGCAGTCGACTGGTCCATATAGCAGTCGACTGGTTTTCACACAGAATGCATTTTAGCAAATAGCAGTCGACTGGTCCATATAGCAGTCGACCGGTTTGAAACAGAATGCATTTTTGGCAAATAGCAGTCGACTGTTCCATATAGCAGTCGACTAGTTTGAAACAGAATGCTTCTGGGTAAATAGCAGTCGACTGGCTTACATAGCAGTCGACTGATTTGAGTCGATTTTTGAGAAAATGGCGTTTTGGTTGTCTCTAGGCAGTCGACTTCCCTTTATGGCAGTCGGCTGCCCCTAGCCTAATTGGTACTAGGAGACAAGTCCGAAAATGTCATTTTTCCTGCATGAAATCAGCTGGTGTTTCTTTCCAAATCACTTACACATGTTATACTAACTCAAAACAACTCCAAATCATGAACGAAATTACAAGAATCATCTTCTTCTCTTACCTTCACTAGAGACCAAAATCTCAAACCTTGAGATCTCTTCCAATACTTGGAATCAATCCACCAAACTTTGGATATCTCTTAGTCTAACTACAAGGATCGTTTTTCGTTTAATGAACTTAATGAATTGCTGGAGAATTAAGGCAGCTTATCAAGGTAGCTTGGAATAAAAACTTAAAGGAAAATTGGATGGAACGATGGAGAAGGCTGGAAGAGGCTGGCGTAGGGGTGATGATGATGAGGATGATGAGTCATGCAACATTTAATGCTTCCTCATCTCTTCATCATGTCAGCCATAACTCCTAGACCTTTTGACCATTTGACCCATTAAATCCCTCTTCTCCTTCTTCCATTCATGCATAAGCCACATGTAGTTAATTAACCAATAAAATATGATTTGTTTCTTGTCTCATACTCTTAATATTTTTTTGATATCAACCTAATAAATCATTTGACTTATTGACATCCAACTTTATTATTTCTTCCATATTACATACATCATGTATACATCGTTCTTACATTATACTTCTCATTCATTTAATCATATTAGATTGAAATACTTTACATACATGGAGGAATTACATGTAAATTGGGGATTTCACACGAATAGTGAAGATGATGTTAAGGGTTTCGGGTCTTGGGTGGTGAAGGTGGTGTTAGGGTAGTGTGGATGGTGGTTTAGGTGCTGAGGTGGTGTGGATGGTGGTTTGAGGGTTCGTTATTGGTGAAGGGTGGTTGTCTAGGCTCTCGGTGAGGGTTGAATGGGAGAGGATTAAGGGGCTCGGTTGGGTTCGTTGGCAGGGACCAAAATGGTGAGGTTTGGTGATGATGGCAATGGTTCAGGTGAGGGTTTTAGAGGAAAAGGTGGTAGACTGGTTGCTGGTGAGGGCTCATTAGGGTTCAACGGGTGCTGATCTCGAGCAAGAAGAAGAAAAATAAAAAATGGCCCCCAGAGCCAAGGATTGAGGAGAGTTTTTGTAGGGGGACTGATATAGATGGGATGGAGTAGGCAGAGGCTGGCCGGCGGCAGGTAGATGACAGAACCAAAAAACAAAATAATAATAATAACAATAATATATAAAAGTAATAAAAATAATAATAATAATAATAATAATAGTAATAATATAATAATAATAACAGATAATAATAAAAATAATATAAATAATAACAAATCAAATAATAATAATAATAATAATAATAATAATAATAATAATAATAATAATAATAATAATAATAATAATAATAACAAAAATGGAACAAAATTAGGTGTCAACATTAATCTTTTACAAATTAACATCTTGAAGTGCTTTTTAGTTCTTGAATATTGTGTAATATATTTTATATTGTTATCAAATTATTAATTTATGCAATAATTGGGATTGAAATTTTATACTAAGTTCTAAAATAAAATTATTAATTATTATGATAGAGGAGTTTATTAAGTTATTCTATTGACCCAGATCGAGATCATAATTTTTTTATTAATTTAAAGAGATTATGAATTTAAAAGGAATTAATTTATAAAGTTTTACTCTACATCACTTTAATAATTTTCAGCAAGTGTAAAATGCATACGGAAATCTTTCTTTAAAAGATCTTATTATGGAAAAGTAAAGAATATCAAAACTTATTTAATTTAAAATTAATTGATAATAAATGGACAACAATTGAAAAGATTCAATTATAATATAAAATCATTAAAAACTCAATATTTAGCAAATAAATGTATGTACGAGGTAAATTGTTTTTGCAAAAAAAAGTTTTCCACCGCTCTTTTTTATTGAAGACAAATTTTCGCTGTCTTATCCGACAATATTTGTCAATGCTGATGATGTTAGTGGCAGTCGTTCGCTGCTACAAATTTAAAGCAAGCGATCGTTCGATCGATCGCTCGTTGCTGCATTTTTATACACTTTTGAAGGAGCATAACGGCAGTATTCGCACGACATGTGGCCCACCTTTTGTCCTGTATCTTGACAACTTTGTTAAAGTCTTCACTCTTCACTTGATTCTTGAAAATGTTTATTTGTTCTTAGAATATTTCAACCAAAAAAATGAAAATAAAGCGACTTTCTAAGCTGAAGTACCACAGCATTGAATCCTAAGATAATTCTTTTCTAAATTTATAAATTGCACCCTACGTGCTGACAAAAAAAAGTAGCATAATAACATGATTCTTTTCCTTTTGTTGTTAATAAATTGACAAGATTAACCGTTAAAAAAATGATAAACTGATTTTTTTTCATTAAACAATAAAGAATTTTAAGGTTCAATTCAACATATTCTTTTTTGGATTGATTGAAATAAATTTATTTATGCCGAACCTAATGAATTCATAAAAAAATATAATTTTTTAGTGGATTAAAACTTGAAAAATTAAGAAGAAACAAGCTATACATGAACATTTAGAAAAGAGCAATAATTTTAAGCTGCTTTTGAGTTTTAATTTTTCATGAAATTTAATTAAGCTTAATTAATTAACCAAGTTGAATTTGTTTCCTAGTGAGATTTAGGTTAAACACAAGCTAAGCTCAACAGTTACAAGATCATGAAATCTCTGCTTTTTGCACTTTTTTCACAATAGAAAAAACAATGATGAATGAGTCAAACCACGTAATTTTAATGGAGATTTTTTTTCTCATCTTTTTTGAAGAATGAGTTTGAATTGCTTTTTTTTTATCGGGTATAAGTACGAGAATCTAAACTTGCAAGTTAATTTCTCTGGCATAATTATTAAAACTTTGACAAAACTCAAAAGTTCGTTTATGTACAAAAGAAAGTAAATTAAATGTAAATGGAATAATTTTGTTCAATTTTCTTAAATTGGTAAGTTAAAAATTCAATAGTAGTAATTAGCTTTTTACTTTTTATTACGAAAAATTTTCCCTTTTGTTAAAGACAATTTGCTCCTTTTTTCACATCTATTACTATACAATGAATCATAGTTTTTAAGTATAAATATTAAAAACAATAAGCCTAGTTTGAAGAAGGCAAAATAAATTTATTAGATTAATTAACATCATTTTAACAAAAAGTATCATTTAGATTTCGTTCGACAAGTAATTAGTATAATGAAATTTCTTTCTTGTTACATCAAAATCACATTTGGAGTTAAAACGACATTGATACATGAAGTGTCATTGACTTTTTAGTCTTAAACATAATTTCAATGCAGTGAGAATGAATTCTTTTCCGTGTTTGAGGCATTTGACAAAAATGACTTTTAAAATTTTACAAAATTTAGTTGACCATGAGTCATGACCCTTTAATTTTACATTCAAAGTAATTTAATCTCCTTATATAAGCTTAATATAGGCCGTTACTTTTTTCATAAATATACATAAGGGTTAAGTGACCTTCTAAATCTCTAGCTTCAATGCAATAATTAAATGACATGTTATGCATGGATGTTATAGTTGAATCTTTTCAATTGATCAAGAAATTATTTTTTTTTTTTGAGAATATGAAATTATTAATGTTTATTTCTACATCTATATGTATAAATTTATTTTATTCTTTTTATTAGTTTCAAATTAATAATGTTTATCGTTTTTAAATTACATTATAATTAATGTAAAAAGCACCACTATTGAAATTGATAATGAACCAACCTGACTTGTTTTCAGCAAACAAGTTAAAAAGTCAAGCCGACCACTCGGGCAGGTAGATGGTTCTTGATAGATGCCTTTCCCCCATGTCCTTGCAAAATGTATATATAATGTGAAACCTGCCGGCTACCAAAGCTAGAGAATTGAAGCATATCCGCACACATTCACTGGAACTGGTCGGGAAATGACAAGAGGGATTGCAAGATCACGCTGCGTCAAGCAAAGGGTACTTTGAAAATCTGTTCAAATCCATTTCAGTATACAGTATATTGTTTCTGTTTAATTCTTGTAAATTTATTTTTCTCATGTTATCGTCAAAAGCTGATCACGTCTCCGTTTGGATCCCCAGAAAAGAGAAGATATGAAAACGCTGAAATCAAAGAAGGTTTTGATAAGAGAAGAGCAGAGGGCTGGGAAAAGGTTAGTCGACTGAGAAAAAGTGCAAAAAAAAAGCAACCTAGTTTAGTGTTTTCTTTTTGCTTCAATTTTTTCTTTGGTTTCTTTAGGCTGATACAAAACCAGTGGAGTTCTGGCTTCGCTGTGAATTTGGATTAAATACGTTTTGTTTTTGGTGTTTTGAACTGTTCAAGACAGTTAAAAGTTTGAACTAAGATTAACACACCGGAGTACTTGTCTTTTGTCTCCTTTGATTGTCTCCTTGGAGAACTTCGATTGATCCTTGTCGAAGCGGTTGGAGCAAGAAATGGATGGCGATCGTCGCCGGTAAAGTACACAACATGAATAGTATAGGAATGCTAGCTAAGCTAGCTCACATGGGTCCCAAGCCATACAATTACAATTATTTAGAGAAAAACAATAATTTTTTTTATAAAATATAAATAAACATACTATTGACAAACTTTTGTCTAATTTGAAAGATTAATTTAATAGCGTAAGGTTTCTATAAATTTTTTAGTGAATACCATTTGTATTGAAAAATTTCGTATTCGAATCTTTATTAAATCAAATTTTTTTAAGACAATGCAAGCCAAGATGTGGAAACATACCAAATATGATAGAGGTATGAGAACACCTCGAGTTTTACAAAAAAAAAAGCTCGTCTCAATTATAAGAGAGAGAGAGAAAGAGAATTTTGGGTTGAAAGCTTAAGGCTTGGCTTGGCTTGCTAAAAAGAATGGAAGTGAGAAAGGATAAAAAATTTGTCAATTTAATGGTTATGTTTCACAATCATATTTTAACTTTTTAATTTAATTTCTGGATTAACAATTTTTTAATTCATATTCACTCTTTTTCATTTTATTGACCAAACAAAACCTAGCCAAATCTCCCTTTTCTAGTATTGCCACAACCCTATCTTGATTTATTTATTTATTTTAATTTGTTCTACACTTCTTGTAATAATTATTTTATATATTTTTAATTTTTTGTACATGTGATTTTTGTTAGAGGTTATTGCTTTCTGGTACCATAATTTTACATATTCTTTCATTTCTTCTTATGTGTTGTCATTGTCACCATGAAGAAAAATTTGAACTTCTTTAATGTTCATATCATTTTAATATTTAACATCATTACCTTATCAATTGATTAAAGTTCAATTATTTATATGACAAATTTAATATTATTTTTTTATTTATATTTTAAATTTAAAATATAATCAAATACAAATCTGTCGTGCAACAACACATGACCTCTATTTAATATTACCTATATAAGAAATGTTTAAAAAAAAGTTTCAGATCATGCTTGCATACAATTTAAATTTAAACTAGGTACACTAACATACTCAAACTCCTCTTGATTTACTTTGAATTCAACTAACTAACTGGATTAAAGTAATTCGTTTTTAGCCAAGGAATTAATTTTAGCATTTCGCCAGTAGTTGAACTTTTTACATGGCTCGAGGAAAAGGACCAAAAAAAAGGTTAATATGTTTAAGTATAGAAAAATTTATTGAATTATATAAATTGTAAATTAACCCTTCGAACAAACAAAATTCAAACCTGTTGTATTCATAAGAGAAGTTAAATTACTCGACCCCCTTATGAGTTTTAATTCAAGTATTGATGTATATATTACCTTTCAAATCTTAATTGAAATGACTTGTTAAAAAATTGTAAAAAAAAATTCTTAATCTACAAACCAAGTCAAAGCTTAATTTCTATAGCTCCAATCCAATCCATTTACTTTCAGGTCAAATGGGAAAGAAGGCAGGAAGAAGCTTCATTTTTCGGGCAGGGAAATCACCAATCTCGGTAAGTTTGATTTCTGTTCTCCAATTAACACTCTGAGATTGTTGATTTTTCTTAAGGGTTACTATTTGGCCTTCGGACTTTGTTAAGGAGCAAACCAACATGGTCATATAAAAGCATGGCCTTTGTCTTCTCTCATACATGCCAAAACTTGTCCAAAAGCTTCTTTGTCTCACTTATGATGGCCGTTTGCAGACAAAGGGAGCAGCCCCAGAGTTGTAGGAAAGAAGCTGCGCATGCGGCGGTCCCAGTCATCCAGGCTCCGGGTTGAGCTTATGGAATTCGAATTGGCAAAGATGAAAGTGGAGATCAGGGACTCGGCTGACTCTCTAATGGCAGCAAATATAGAAGCTAATCAGACCGAGACTGAACTTGAACTGCTGATTACTTGCAGGGATGAGTTGATGGATAACCTTCTGGAAATGAAGGCGAATGAAGCTTTCTGGATGGATATGCTGTGTCTCCCTTGAATAGGAGACTAACCTTATTTTACTATGTAAAAGACTGCTTGAGAGTTGAGACTTGAGTAAGTTTTTATTTCTTAAGTATTTCTATAGCCATCCAATGATTCTCTGTCGTCCAATATTCCTGTCAATCATAATATCAGAAAGTTAATGAAGAAAAAACAAAGGGGACTAAACACGTTTTGTTGTTGGAAGAAACACGCTATGTAAATCTATGTCTTCCCAACATCTTTGAAGTGTTATTGTTTTTATTGGATTATAAACTCAATTATAAGGTTAGTTGCCTTTCATTTTAGAAGACCATTTAACAGTTTAACTCATACTTTTGTCGGATTTTTTTTTCTTTTATAGGCTCACTGTAAAGCCAAGTTTTAAGTGTAAAGGGAAAAAAGCGCTAGAACTTTTGTACAAACACAGAACACAATAACAGAAAAGAGAGAGAGAGAGAGAGAGAGAGAGAGAGAGAGAGAGAGAGAAGAAGAAGAAGAAGAAGAAGAAGAAGAAGAAGAAGAAACGTGAGTTATGAAGAAAAGGGGTTTTTTGTGCTTAGTGAGAAAAGAAGCAAAGTTTCTGTGTAAGCTTCTTTTATTTTTTTATTTTTGCTAAGTCATTCAAATATATTTTATTCATAATGGTGGAAACAAAGCAGACAATGGCCGAAAAGATCAGGCAAAAATGCCAAAACCACCCATCGAAGAGAACTGCACACCAGGATCTCAAACATAGAAATAAGAAAAAGCAGAACTTAAGAAACACAAATCAAACATAGGGGCATCACCACCACGCAGAGAACGTCTCCCTTCTGTCAATGCCTGATTTTGCCAAAGCATCAACCACTCCGTTAGTTTCTCGAGGAGCATAGATCACAGATGAGTCTGATAGCTTTCCTCTTAGGAAATCAATATCCTGGAAGATTTTCCAAAGAGACCATGGTCTGTCAAAGGGTCTCTCACACCAGACAACAGCATTGCGTGAATCAGACTCAATAAAAAGCTTAGACTTAGATGGCCATTCAGTGTTCATAAAAACCTGTAATGCCACCTTGATGGCAAGAACCTCTGCAACATTTGATTCTTGAGATCCTAACGGCCTAGAGAACATTGCCAACATAAAACCATGATCATTTCTTAATACACCACCACAACCTGCAGGACCAGGCCGTCCCCTTGCAGCCCCATCGACATTAAACTTCAAGCAACCAGCAGGAGGAGGGATCCACTGAGAAACACAAGAGCTGGATTTAACTCTAAGCCTAGAAGAAGCACATTCAGAAGGGTTAGTCCACCATTGATGATCAAAGATAAAATCGCCTTCAGAGGAAGCTTTGATCCAATGCAAAGACCAAATTTTTGCCAAAAATAATAAGTCATCAGACTCAAAGGACTTTTGATCAAAAACTACTTCATTCCTAGCAAGCCAAAGTGTTCAAAGAGCTGCAGAAAAACATGAGAACCACCATGTACGAAGAACACCAGTAAACTGTTGATCAAGACAACAAAGTGTTAGGAAAAATATCCCTCAAACCAAACACCTCAAACCAAACACCCATAAAAATAGAGGAAAGCAAAAACAAACACAATAATTTTAATGTGGTTTGGCCCAACCAATTTGGCCTACAACCACCCAACCAATTTAATAAACAATCAAACAACTACAACTGTGCAATTTTTAGAAGAGAAAAATTGCAAACTCCTTACAAACCCAACCCAACTACCCAAAGAGCCCAACTACACCCTTTTATAATAGCTCAACTTTATAACTCTCTGGGATATTTACAAACCAAGCCTAACACTTTATTTATAAGGGAATAACCCTTATAACTTCTCCTATACTTTCGATGTGGGATTCAAGGCAAACCCCAACAAATCATCCCTTGACTTGAATCCCCAAACTCCCCAAACTGCTCAACAACATCTGAAAAACTAACATGCCTTTGAATCTTCTTACTCTTGGAAACAACTTTATCCTTTGCATCATTAAGCAAATATAGTTGTTTCTCATTCCTCTTTCCTTGCAAAACTAAACCACCATTCTTGTATACTTTGCACCAATCATTATTACCAACATATGTGTACCCACGTGAAGCTAACTCACCCAAAGAAATCAAATTATAGCTAAAACTGGGTATATACCTCACATTACGAAGAGTCTTGACACCACCATCATGAAGCTTGAGTTGAACACTCCCAATACCTTCAATCTTCACTCGATTACCATTCCCAACCGCAATATTGCCTAAACTTTCAACCTCTTTCAATTCATCAAACCGATCTTTATCAGTGCAAATATGCATCGATGCAGCTGAATCCAAAACCCAACTTTTCTCATAAGTATGAGGCCCATCTAAACAAGTTGCCAATACATCATCATCCGAATCAGTCAAAACAACACATGTCTCATTCTTCTTTCCATCATCACTCTTTTGTTTAGCCTTCTTGAATGCAGTCATATCCTCTCTTAATGTCTTGCAACGTGCTTGAATATGACCCTTCTCTCCACAATAATAACATTCCACCTCACTATAATCTCTGAATCTTGATCTTGATCTCCCTCTTGATCCACCATGTCTCTCATTAGTCCTCCCTCGAGTAGAATCTTCCACAGCAGCTAGTACACCTCTCGCAGATGAAGAATCTTCTTTGCCTATAAATCTTTCATTCTCACGCAGCACAGCAATCACATCATCCAACGTCAAAGTAGTTTTACCTACCAATAAAGTCTGAACTAACGGTCTATAGGATTTGGGCAAAGATGACAACAACAGCAATGCCTTCTCTTCTTCTTTCAACTCTTTAGAATCAATAACTAATAATTGTGAAACTAATCTATTAAATTCATTTAAGTGATCATGGAGACTCGTACCTTCATCCATCTTCAGAGAATACAAATCCATCTTCAAACACAATTTATTCGTCAGCGATTTTGACGCATAGATGTCTCCCAGCTTCTTCCACAATCCGGTTGGTGTCGTCTCAGTCAATACAGTATACTTAAGCTCTGGAGCAAGTGCCAATCTAATTGTGCTCACAGCCCTCTTCTGAATTCTAACCTAATCTTTATCAGACATTCCATCTGGCTTATTTTCTTCTAATGCCAAATCTAGACCTTGTTGCACTAGAAGATCCTGAATCATACTTTGCCATAACATAAAATTACTTTTACCATCAAATAAAGGAATCTCAAACTTAGGCATACCTCCAGACATACCTTCAGCCATAGCTTTCCTCCTCTCGCAGGATCACGAACCTTCAGCTCTTGATACCACTTGTTGGGAAAAATATCCCTCAAACCAAACACCTACAAAAATAGAGGAAAGCAAAAACAAACACAATAATTTTAATGTGGTTTGGCCCAACCAATTTGGCCTACAACCACCCAACCAATTTAATAAACAATCAAACAACTACAACTGTGCAATTTTTAGAAGAGAAAAATTGCAAACTCCTTACAAACCCAACCCAACTACCCAAAGAGCCCAACTACACACTTTTATAATAGCTCAACTTTATAACTCTATGGGATATTTACAAACCAAGCCTAACACTTTATTTATAAGGGAATAACCCTTATAACTTCTCATATACTTTTGATGTGGGATTCAAGGCAAACCCCAACACAAAGGATGAAGCTGTTAAGAGACCTTGGTTTACACCAAGAAAGATTCCACCATTGAAGAAATTTAAACCAGAAGGAACACACCCAAGAGCAATTGAAGAGAACATGATCAGTACATTCCACAATCAACGAACACCAGGGGCAGAGACATTGGGAATGAGACAAAGAAATACCTCTGCTAGTTAAGAATTTTTTGGTTGGTATTCGGTCCAAGACAACTAACCATAAGAAACACTGGACTTTGGGCGGAATCTTGAAAGTCCAAAGCTTGAAGAAATCGAAGGAAGAGTCTTGAAAGACAAATTCGTTCAAAAGAGAACAAACTTTTTTAACAGAGAATTGACCTCTGTTATCAATTTCCCAAATAATTCTATCGCTTCTACCATTGATCAAGTGCAGAGACTCAAGCTTGGATTGAATTTGTTTAAGCAGATCAGCTTCCCAATCAAACAGATTTCTTCTAAAGAAAGAATTCCAATGTTGATGCAGGAAGCAATTATCAATCGAATATTCCCGAACCTTTGCAAATTTGTTGGAGGCTAGCAAAAACAGTCTTGGGAATGAAATTTTGAAAGGAAGATCATCACACCATCTGTCAAACCAAAAAAGTGTAGAATTACCATCACCTACAATCCATCTGCATGCATCGTTTCCAATGCACTTTTTCAATTTTTCCACCTTCTGCAAGTTAATAATGTCACTCCAAACAATCGACATCTTCTTGGAGTTGCATTCCATGGGAAGCCAAGATTGAATGTTTTCCCCATATTTTGTCGCCACAACCTTCCTCCACAAAGAGTTCCTTTCATTCGCATAGCGCCACCACCACTTAGCAAGTAAAGCTTGATTCTTAATTTGAAGATTCTGCACACCGAGACCACCCAGCTTCTTGGAACAACACACTTTGGACCAGCGAACTTTCGAAATCTTTCTGAGCAAGCCGTCACCACCCCACAAGAAGCTTCTTCTGATTTTATCAATCCTTTTTAAAACACCTAAAGGAGCCTTAAAGATGGATAAGTAATAAACTAGAAGACAAGAGAGGACACTATTAACCAGAGTTAATCTTCCAGCAAAAGAAAGAAGATTCCTTTTCCAAAGTGCAAGTTTTTGATGAATTCTAAGGATAATAGGTTCCCAAGTAGAAAGCCTCCTCGAGTTGGCTCCTAAGGGAATACCCAAATATTTAATTGGCAATCTACCCCTACTACAGCACAAAACTAAACATATCTCAGAAACTACACTATCGTCAACACCAAATGGAACAATCACAGATTTAGAAAAGTTTATTTTGAGACCCGACAAAAGCTGAAAACATTTTATGATCTTCTTCACCACCTCAATCGAAGCCTCCAGAAACAGAATAGTGTCATCTGCGAAGAGCAGATGAGTAATCGAGAATGCATTAGAGAAACAAGGAATACCCTTCACAAACCCTTGCTTCTCAGCTTCCTATAATAATTGATGTAATCCTTCGGTTACAATAATGAAGAGGAAGGGGGAGAGGGGATCACCTTGGCGCAGCCCTCTCTCCATATGAAATTGATTAGATGGAGCTCCATTCACCAAAACTGACACCCAGGCTGTTGAGATGCATTCAGAAATCCATTTTCTCCAAACAGAACCGAACCCCATTAACTCCATCACCCGATCAAGGAAGCACCACGACACATGGTCAAAAGCTCTCTCGAAATCTAATTTAAGAATTATGCCACTCCCACCCTGATTAGCGTAATCTTTTTTTAGAGAATCGATGATCTCATTTGCTAAGAGAATCCCGTCGAAAATTTGACGCCCAGCAACAAAGGCAGATTGTGAATCGCTAATAATCTTGTCTATAACTAGCTTCAATCTTCTGGCCAGAACTTTGGCAAGAATTTTATATAGAGAGTTGATAAGACTAATTGGTCTGTACTCCTTCAAACATACTAGGTTCTCCAATTTTGGAATAAGAACTATGAAAGAGGAGTTTAAACCTTTCTCAATCTTCCCAGTTCGATGAAATACATCCAAAAACTCCTTAAGCTCATCCTTAATGAAATTCCAGCTTGCTTTAAAAAAATTCAAATTAAAGCCATCAGGACCCGGCGCTTTTGAACCATCGCAGCTCCAGATAGCACTCTTAATCTCTTCCAAGGAGAAGGGTTCTTCCAACATACACGCCTCTGAAGCAGAAATTCTCTTGAAGGGAAAAGAGAAGGAGATCTTAGAATCTGTACCACTTCACTTAAAATGATTTTTAAAGAAATCATGAACCATGCATTTGACCTCTTTGGGATCTGAAATCCAGATGCCATCCCTCATAAGTCCGGGAATATAATTCTTCCTCGCCCTGAATTTTGCTCTACAATGAAAAAACTTGGTGTTCTTGTCACCTTCTTTTAGCCATAAAGCTCTGGATTTTTGCCTCCAGATGGATTCTTTTCTTCGATGCTCAATCCAAAGCTCCTGAGTCAAGCTTTTCCTTATTGCAATCTCCTCTGGTTCCAAATCCCTAGTATCACCTTTAGTGTCAAGTTCTTCAATCTTCTTTTCCAAAGAAATAATATTATGCTCAATGTTTCCAAAAACCTTCTTGTTCCAGTCTTGAAGAAACAACTTCAAATTTTTAAATTTTTTGCACACAGAAAAGCTAGCTTTTCCATGACATGACATCTTATGCCATTCCTGTTCCACTGCCTCGATAAACCCCTCTTTAAGTAGCCAACAATTTAGAAATTTGAAGGGCTTGGGGCCCCAGTTAACTGATTCCGAATATAGAATTATTGGAGTATGATCAGACACAGATCTTTTCTCAGTTATTTGACACAGATCTTTAAAACATGAAATCCACTCAATGGATAGTAAAAATCTGTCAATTCTACTTCTCTTGTTTCCATTGCCATACTAGGTAAATTTTTTGCCACTTAATGGAAGATCCACTAGCTCGCCTTTGTTAATGAAATTATTAAAATCAGCCACACCAAAGCCATCCCCCAAGCATCCTCTTCTTTCCCCTGAGAATCTAACTGTGTTGAAGTCACCTGCAATACACCAAGGACCTCCTACATGTTACATGCATTCGATAATATCTGCCCATAGTAGTTTCTTAGACTCTGCATCACAGGGGGCATAAATATTACAGATAACACAGTCAAAATTAAATTCCACCCATGATCCTTTCACATATAGCATGTTCCTAGTAGCTGAAGAAGCTGTACACTTAAAGCAGTCTTTATCCCAAATGATCACCAAGCCACCCGAAAGACCCACTGCGTCCGAAGAAACCCAATCAAAGTTATCATCTGGCCAAATTCTCCGTATCACATCATTCTTAACACCTTCCATTTTTTATTCTTGTATCAAGACGATTTCAGCTTTTTGAGAGGAGATTAGATTTCTAAGAATACCACATTTGATCTGTCCACCTAAACCTCTTATGTTCCATGAAAGAATTTTCATAATTAATTAACTAATCACAATCAAAACTGCTAGAATTAACAATAGGCCCCGATTAATTCATCTCATTCAACTTCCTAATGATTAAGTTTTCATCGCAATTTGCTACCAAACCCAACTGCTTGCCAATTCCCACATAGAGAGAGCTTCCTCCATACATAAAACCTTGCTTCTATTTCTGAAATCCCCGTCAGACAGCGAAGCATTTACCACTCTACTATCATTATCATTTGAAGTGCTTACTTTCCTTCCTTTTTTCCCTTTCCTCCCTTTCCTTTTACCTCTAACATTAATCTTAGCCAGCAATGCTTCTTTAATATCCCAAAGGCTCTTCACTTTTTTATTTCTCCTAGCTATATTTATTCTATCCAAATCATCACGATTGATTCCATTTTTATCCATTAAAGCTGCCCCATCAAAAACTTCATTCCCAGTAATTAAAGGTGTGTTCCACAAGTCAACACGCCCTTCATTTGAGACATTTAATGCAGCCACATCACCTGCATTTGGCGTTAAATCCAAAGATCCCTCCTTATTCGACCCATCATGCAGAGATGCAGCCTTAATTGATTTGTTGCATTTATCATGCATGGCCCCATCATCCAAGGAATTAACCTCGAGTAGGCTGTTAGCAGCATCTAACCTCGTGCACTCCACTTCAGTTTCTCGAGGATCTTTTGAATTAAAATTTGCCAGCTCAAATTCACAAGACTGATCAGATTCCTTCTAGCTACCGTTGTTGGAAAGGACAGGTGAGCAACCGTCGCCATTGTTAGATACTGACCATCTTGAACGATTTTCGCAGCAACAGTGAGAAGAAGAAACAAATTCTTCCCCAACTTCGGTGACCCGAATAGGGAAAACTTTATCACCACATCTAAGATGAATGACTTCATTAATCTTGTCGATCTTATTCGTGAGAATAATCATTGCACCTCTGCTAAAATCTTCAAATTGAAGTGTTTTACTATCGAGAGAAACGAACTCCCCCCACAGGCTGGCTATATTGCAAAATGTAATTTGATTCCACACATGTAAAGGGACTCCATAACAAGAGATCCAAGCAGCCCTATGTTTAATCAACAGATCTTCAGACCATGGCTTAAACTCCACAAACCAGTCCTTAAGCCAAGACCATTCAAAGTTTTTCAAGGAGGCTGCTGTAGCTGGGTCATCACAATCAAACAAGAACATTTTCCCATAAATTTTTTTAACGCTCACATAAAAAATGTCAAATTCTTTGAGAGTATCTATAAGCATGGAAGCCTCGTAGTAATCCTTTGAGAATCCAACAAAACAGTTCTCCAATCTATTAATCGTTTCATCCTCTACTAAACCATCACAAACCTTGATACCACTATCATTGATGTTAGAGGGACCAACCTGAGGGGTGGGAACATTTTTAGAAGCATTTGAAACATCACAGCCATCTACCAATGCCTGAAGATAGGACTTCTTTTCCCCCATGTTGCTGTAGTTGTTATTAAAAATTTCGTCACGATTCCCTGGAGAATGCTGGTGAGAATCACGAACAGAAGTATTCCCAATCCTTGTCTTATGATCTCTCTTTTGAACTTTTCGCCAGTATTGATCCCTTCCATTAAATCTTGCTAAGTTCACACGAATTTGATTATCTAACAACCAGGAACCATTGAGTCTCATTGAAGCTTTCCTTGCCTCCTTGATATCAGCAAAACGAACAAACCCAAATCTCCTTCCACTCAAACTTCTTTTCTGGGGAATGAAAACATCAACCACTTCCCCATGGTTCTGAAAAATTTTCCATAACCACCTCCAGTTCATTCTCAGAGGAAGGTTGTTGACAAAGATCGTTGCAATATCTTGCCTCCCCCCTTTTCTTATCCCACCATTAGGAACCATTGCGCCTGATATATATCTGTTTATAAGCTTCTTTTATTCTACCTATATGTATATATTTGATGTATTTTGAAGTGCAAAAAATTGTTATATAGCTCTTGTTTACATGTTTAAATATGTATCATGCTTAATGTTCGTTGTGTGGGTATTTCAAAGTTTGAGATTAGTTGATTGGGGTTAGATTTGTGCATGAAAGTTGTGCTGAAAATTTATGTATTGGGTTGAAAAGTTATGATCTTGGTGGTCAATTGAAACTTGTCTTAAATGGTTTTCTAAAAGCCTTATGAAGTGTGCATGTCAAGTATTTGTGAAAATATCTCTTAGGTCTTTCCTCTCAACAAAATTGGTATAAGAGCTTGAGGTTCTTTTTTTTTTTTGGATTCCTTGGTCAAATTTGCTCAACTTAGGTCTTCCATTTGGGTTTTTTTTATTGGTTTGGTGACTTGTTATAGGTTTTGGTGAAGTTGGCATAATAATGACTAACAACTTTGTGCAACCCTAAATTCTTAAGTTAGGCAAGAATAATTTCGATAATTGGAATATACAATTGAATGTGTTGTTAGTCTCAAGACTTATGGGGATAGTTCACAAGGAGTTTGAAGAACTTAATGTAGAAATGGAGAGACTAACCGAAGTTCAAAAGGCTACTCTTAAGGAGACAAGGAAGAGAGATAAGAAGGCCTTGTTTGTGCTCTACCAAGTAATTGATGAGTCAAACTTTGAGAAGATCTCTATGGTAACAACTTTTAAGAAGTCTTAGGATATCTTCAAGAACTCACATAGAGGGATTGACAAGATTTGCTTACAAGTGCTAAGAGGTGTGTTTGATACCATATTTATGAATGAAAATGAGACTATTTTGGAGTGCTTTGAAAGAGTGTTGATTATTGTGAAAGAGATAAGGAGGAATGGCGAGAAGCTTGGTGATGTCTCGATTATGGAAAAGATTCTTTGATCTTCAACTCCAAAATTTGAGCAAACTGTGGTAATTATTAAAGAAGCAAAGGACTTGGAGGATATGATGGTCGATCAATTGATAGGAACATTGCAAGTGCATGAACTTAAGTAAGAAGGTGACTAGCTCTGTTTACCAAGCTCTTCACACCAAGCTTACTTTGGATGAAGATTGAAAGAAAGTAATGCAATTCGAGGTCATCAATATAAAGATGTTGGTAGGGGTTATGATGATCAAGGAAGAGGCTTTGTAAGTAGACATTGAAGGGGTAGAACAAAAGGTGGACGACATCAAACATGACATGCTCTAAAAGGAAGAGAAAGAGGTAGAAATGATGGCAACTTCTACAACTTGCCAACCCAAAAAGGTTATGACAAAAGAAATGTTCAATTCTATAATTGCCATAAATATAGGTATTATAGTAATGAATGTTAAGGTAATAAGGTCAATGAGCAAGCAAACTATGTTGAGAAAGATTATGGTGTGTGGACTCTACTTTATTGTTCATTTTTAATGGGACTATTGAGGATAAAAGCAATACTTGCTATCTTGATAATAGAGCTAGCAATCACATGACCGGGAACACAAAAATCTTTGTTAAGTTTAATGAAGAGGTGAAAGGCAATGTCACTTTTGAAGATGATTCCAGAGTTCAAGTGGAAGGCAAAGGTAACATTCTTATCAAACTTGAGAATGGTTCTTCTAATTTTATTTCTGATGTTTACTATCATCCTTCTTTGAAAAAGAATGTTTAGAGTTGAGGGCAACATTTTGAGAAAGGTTATGTGATACATATGGAGAATAGTCTTCTCACCAAAAAATATAAGAATGAGAAGTTGATTATTTTTGTGAAGATATAAAATAGAATGTTTCGCTTGAATTGTAATAAGATAAGTTTATTATTTGAGTTCTATTATACCATATGAGTCGTGGTTGTGACACTTAAGGTTTGGGAATCTTAATTTCGATAGCTTAAGGGCTTTAGCAAGTAAACATATTGTGATAACCGCAAATTTTTGAATTTTTATATTACTTATTCGAAAATTTAATTTTAAATTCGAAAGATAAATTAAAGTAAATAAAGGAATTATTTACAAGATGGAATATTGTTGGAAATTCCATAAATAATGAAGTTAAGGAATTGATAAATTATATGGAGGAAATTAATTTGGATAAATTAGAATCCAAATTAAATAAGAAAAGGAAAATGAGAAATTATTTGAAAAAAAAATCCAAGTAAAATAAGAAAAACAGAAAAATGAATATAATGAGATATTCATATAATTATATTATATAAATATATGGTTACATAAATACATATGTACTATTATATGTTTATATAAATATATTTAAATATAAATACGTATCTACATATATGAAATATATGTATATATTATTATTTAGTGATGTATACTATTTTAAGTCACTAAATAAGTAACATATATACTATTATAAAGTTTTGATATACATAAATATATGTATATACATGAAATATAAATCCTATTGTACATATATATATATATATATGTTGTTAATGTAAAGTATATATATTTATATATATATATCAATATAAAATACAAATATATGTATTCATAAACATATAGTAATAATAGTATATTTATACATATATTGTATAAATATATTTTTATAAATATATTTTTTAAGTATATGTATAATTATATATATATATATGATAATATATATTATAAAAAAAAGAAAGAAACATCCCGATTCCCGTTTCTTCAAAAGAAACAAAAGCAGAGAACCGGCCGACGCCGGCCACCGGAAGGGAAGAGGAGAGAGGGGGCGTCGCCGGTGAAATGAGAGGGAAGAGGGAAGTGACCGGCGACGACCGAAATGGAAGAGAGAAGCAAAATCGAACGAAAAAACCGAGAAGAGAAGAGAGAAAGGAAACGGCGGTGCCAACTTGTTCAGGCACCGCCACCGTCGAAGGGAGACGAAGGTGAGAGGAGCCACCGGTGGTGAAGGAAACGGAGGAGGAGGAAAGAAACAGAAGAGGAAGGAGCCGAAACCCACGGTTCCAGATCCGGCGCCGTCACCGGTGATGGGGCGAAACTGAGGCTAGATCTGGCGTCCCCGCAACCATGGCCAGCTGAAGGAGGCCCGAACAGGCAGTGATGCCGGCGGGAAGAGGCCGAACCGACGGCAGGACATTGAACCAGTCTGAACCGGTCCGACTAGGAAAAGGAAAAGAGGAAAAAGAAAAAAGAAAAAAAAGAAAAGAAAAAGAAAAAAAAGAGAAGAAAAGAAGGGAAAAAAGAAAAAGAGAGAGAAAAAGGAATTTATGAGAATTCAAAAATTCCCGAGAATTTGAAAATTCGAAAAATTTCGGTAAAGAATTCGAAAAATTATTCCGAGTAATTAATTTAAATAAATTGTGGAAAAATTCTAATTTTTAGAATTTTAATTCCAGAAATTATTCTCCGCGATCGAGATGATGGATCGGGAGAGATGGAGTACGGGCGCAACCGATAAGAGGAAGTCGCCGACCCGAAAAAGGTAAAGGATGCATGTGCAGCACTGTAAGGATATTCAGTCTCCATGTTTTAATTACAAAATATTTTATGGAAATATTTTATGAAATTATTATGATGAATGATTGGTTGGAATTTGGGATGAAGTACTGGCTGGAAATTATAAACTGTATTTTCCGTGCAGGAGGTTAGTCAATTGGCAGTCGTTATGCTGCCGAAAAATTTTAGAAAATTATATAAAATCATAATAAATGATTTTATTTCACGAGAAAAAATTTTCAATCACGAAAACCAAGAAATTGATTATTTTTCATAAAACATGAATATATGGTATTCTATTTTTAAAATATTCATGTTTTCGATATCGGTGATAATGAAATCATTGAAAATTCTCACGATATGTAAATTACATGATTATTTTACATGAATTGAAATTCATGAAATGATTTACATGAGATGAATTATATAACTTAATTTACATGAAGTGGTTTATGTTCATTGATTTACATGAAATGAATTTCAAGAAAGGATTTATATGAATTAAATTAAATGAAAAGAATTATATGAAAGGAATTACATGAGATCATTTAATTGAAAATGATTTCTACTGTTAATTGCTATTTGAAATTGATTTCTACAGTTAAATGAATTATTTATGAAAATGTTTTGAGACGGTCGTTCCTTAGTGATCATGCATACTGTTACCGACTGTGAGACCTTGATCAAGTCCGTAGGTTACCGATATATTGATTACTGACTGTGGGATTATTATGGTCAAACCCACAGATTTACACAGTGAGCACCTGACCAGTGCGAACTGTGACCGACCGACGATGGCCATTCGTTACCGATCGTCCCTACGGGGATACTGATATTGATTGTCCCTTTGGGGATACTGATAGTGATTGTGCATGATTCTATTAGATGTGACTGTCTCCACTGAATTGTATTTGAATGACTTGAATACCGAATGATTTGATTACTGAATGATTTGAATACTAAACGATTTGAATACCAAATGATTTGAATATCGATTTAACTGAAGTGCAAAGAAAGAAAAGGTTTACAGTGAATGATAGTAAATGATGATTTTAAATGAAAAGATTTTATTGTATTACTGATATCTACTGTTTACATGTAACATGATTTGAATGATAATGATTTAACTAATATTCTTTTCAAAGAATATATGAATATTAGTTACTTTATTTAAATGTTTTATTTCATAAAAGCATTGTTTTGAAAAGAATATGAAAATGATATGGAATAAAAAGAAAAAGGATTTAAATTTTAAATGAAATGAAATTTATTACTCTCTACAGTCGCTTCTAGGTTCTGGGACAAGACAGGTATTTCAAAATACTTGCCTTACTCCATCCGGATCCCTAATCGACTGTAGTATCTTTCCTACATGTGAGACTAGAGCCTCTATAGGAAAAATGAAAAAGATTTTCTGCATATAGGAAGCTGAATATCAAGTATGCATATAATTCTCTTACTGAGCCGTGGTTTACTCACCCCTTAATTTTAACATTTCAGATTTTCGAGGACTGAGAGTCTGACATCTAAAGGATTTCTGTTGTGCATTCAGGGACGATGCGACAACTTGATTTATTATAAAAGGTAGGATCATTTGTTTTCTGTATTTAGACATATTCACAGTACTGCTTCCTTATGAAGTAAGATAGGGGATGTAATTCATATTATTATTTTATATGAATTTGGTTATATATAAGAGAAAAGTAAAGTATCGCAAACAGCCCAACCAAATAAGATGTATAGAATAAGATGAAAAAAATAGGGTCACGGGTTGTGACACATATGGTGAAGGGATTGCCTCATATTGATCATCCCAATCAAATTTGTGAAAGTTGCATTATTGGAAAATAACATAGGCTAAGTTTTGCCAATGAGGATAGGTGGTAAGCATCTAAACCTTTAGAATTTGTGCATACTGATATTTTTGGTTCTTTGAAACCAATGTTAAATGGAAATAATAGATACTTTGTGAGTTTCATTGACAATTTTAGTCAAAAAACTTGGTGTATTTCTTTAATAGAAAGTAATGTTCAAAGAGTTCAAAGCTTTTGTGGAGAATTAAAATAGTTATTATTTGAAGATTTTAAGGTCTGATTAAGGTGAAGAGTACACTTTGGATCAATTCTAACACTTATGCAAGGCGTATGTGATTAGACACCAAGTCACTCCATCCTACGCTCCACAAATCTGTTGGAGTTTCCCTTGAATCCTATATCGAAAGTATATAATAAGTTTTCTCTTATAAATAATATGTCAGGCTTGGTTTGTAAAGTATCTCAAAGAGTTGTAAACACCAATAGAATAGCTAGGGCTTAGGCTATTATAAAGGGTGTAGTTGGGTTCTTTGAGTAGTTGAGTTTTGGGCCTTGCAAGTAGTTTGAACTTTTTTTCTTCTAAAATTGCACAGTTGTAATTGTTTGATTGATTATTAATTTGACTAGATGGTTATGGGCTAATTTGTTAGGTCAAACCACATTAAAATTTGCTATGTTTGTTTTTAGCTTTTTTCAATTTTTGAGGGTGTTTAGATTGAGGGATATTTTTTTAACAAAATCAATGGTGTTGCCAAAAGGAATAATCGGATGATTTTAGACACTACAAGAAGTATGATGAAAGGAAAGAAGATGCCAAGATAGTTTTGGACAAAAGCGATATAGTGTACTATGTACTTGTTGAATCTGTTTTCTATTGAAAGTGTTTACTTGAAGACCTCGAAAAAAAGCTTAGAGTTGTTTAAAAATAAGTGTAGGTCATCTCAAGGTATTTAGATCTATGGCTTATGCCAAAGTTCAGAAAGGTAGAAGAAAAAAGCTTGATGACAGAAAAAAGAAATGTGTCTTTCTTGAGATTGAAAAGTTGTAGAATCCACTCTCTAAGAGAGTTTTTTATGTGTAAAGATGTACAATTGAAGAGAGTTTTTTATGAATAGAGATGTGATCTTTGAAGAGAATGGTTTGTGGGATTGGAATCATGACAAAGTTAGGTGTTGTTTGATAAATTAAAAAATTAAGTGCTAAAAAAATTAAGTACTGAATTTTGTAGTATTGAATTTGAATTATGAAAACATATTTTACTAAAAATTAATTGCTGAATAAAAACATATCATTTGCTAGCAATAAATGATGAATTTTGAAATTTTATTGTTTTACATTTTACCCTTATTTTCATATTATTTCAAATAAAATCAAGTTTTTACTGATGTATTCTATTTTATAATACAAGTATGAAACATGAGAAAAAAATATAACTATTAAATTCAAAAACATCATAAATTTTAAAAAGATAAAAATAATATTTCAATATAATAAAATAATTTTTTTGGAAATAAAAAACCCGAATCACGTTAAATTAAAAAAGCATTACAAATAAAAGTTCCAAATTATTCATTGGATCATTATTTATTCAGACAATAATTTGCCAAAATGAAAGAGAACAAAATACTTTGGATATTAATGACAACTGAACACCAAAATAACAAAAAGTTGAAAAAAAACAGACAATATGTGTCTTTATATGGTCTCCAGAGCCTATAGTATATCAGGCTTTAGATTTTCAAAGTTTTAAATTCCGAATAAGTCAAATTGAGGGAAGACATTAACTTTTTTTTTCAATATCAATACTTTAATAGTAATAGACTAGTGGTAGAGAAACGACGAATCTATATGTAAGCCTAATGAGATAAAAATATAATGTTCAGTCAAGTTGGAGTATGTACGTAATCTGATAAATGAATAGATAATTATGTAAATTTTTAGGATAAAATAGTTCAATTTAATTTATTTTTATTGATAAAGTAGCAGAAAATTTTTTACATTAAGTGATAGGTAGGTGTTTATCTACTTGTTTTATTCAATGCTTTTTTATTGAAAATTTTCTTTTAAGTTGATTTTAAAATACAATATCAAACATATTGAAAATATTAAATTATTGAAAATTTTTTTCAATGAATTAAAAATTTTCAAAGGTTTAACAAACAGCACTTTAGTGTCTTGAAGTTTGTCTTAGAGTTGAACATATTGTCATTCTTATAGAGTTGGGAAGAACGGGATCAGATCTGGTGGTTCTGCTTAAAATTTTTAAGCAGCTATATACCCAAGATTTACAATTCCAGTTATTTTGCTTTTTGATGATATACTTCATGCCGCATCGTGAAGACCCCAACTGTGTTTTTCTACAATTTATGGTGGAAAAGTTGTCGCATAAGATTGAGCTATCTTGTTTCCGTTCAAGTCTTATAAGGCAGCCAAACCTAAACTTGAATGTAATAGTACCTTGTTTCACGATTGCATTATTTTTTTCCGATTGCTACATGATTGGAATCATGATGAAGTTAGTGTCTTGAAGTTGAACATATTGTTATTCCTACTGAGTTGAGAAGAACAGGATCTGATCTGGTGGTTCTACTAAAAATTTTTAAGCAGTTAGATACCCAAAATTTACAATTCAAGTTATTGTACTTTTTGATGATATACTTCATGCTGCATCGTGAAGAACCCAACTAAGTTGCTTACAATTTATGATTGAGATTAAGATTGAGCTACCTTGTTTTCGGTAAAGTCTCATAGGGCAGCCAGACCCAAACTTGAATGTAACTCCACCTGGGTTAACGATTACTTTTTTTTTTTTCTCTTGCTACATTCATCGATTCTTTCGGCTTTCGTGAAAAATAGTACTAGATTTTTTGCATGTGACAAAAGTTCAGGGGTCGTTTGGTATCGTTTCCTGTTTTCTGTTTTATGTTTTCTGTTTTTGAAAATTTTGTTTTTATTTTGTTTTGTTTTGTTTTCAATTTCTGAAAACAGAAAACATGTTTGTTTAATACTGTTTCGTTTTGAAAACAAATATTTAAACTGATACATATATAATAATTCAATTCACAAAACAAAATTTTAAAAATTAAATAAAAAAATAATATATTTATTAAATAATAATATGTAGATAATATTAAATAATATTATTTTATATTATTTAATGCTAATATTAAATATTTTTATTTAATATTATAAAAATTTAATATAATTTAAATAATGTTATAATTAAATAAAATATTAAATAAAATAATATTATTGAATTTAATTGTAATAATCATAAATTATATTTAATAATAATTTTTATTTAATTGTAATAATAATAATATTACATTATTAAATAAAATATTTAACTAATTAATTTATAATAAATTATATATTTATTAAAATATATTATATTTAATATAAATAATATTATTTAATGTTAAGTATTTACTTATTTAATAATATTAACTTATTTAATAGTAATAGTGATATATTTTAAATTTAAGATAGAATATAATATTAAATAATAATATTCTTTAGTAAAATAAAAATTAATTATATTAGATAATAGTATTAATTATTAACATATCAAAATTATAATAAATGATATTATTTAAAATATTTAATATATTCAACAAATTATTATAAAAAATTAAATTAAATAATATTATAATATTATAGTTCAATGTAATATTTATTTAATTGCTTTTTATGTTTTCAACTTTTCTATATTAAAATTGATGTGGACTAGATCAATTATTACTGGGCTTTTCTATAAATCAAGTTGAAGACCATTGAGCCAAATAATAATCTAAGCCCAAGAGAAAAAAGGACTCAAAAGGCCCAGAAATGATGCACTGAGTTATTATTTAAGCTGTGGGGCTTAAAGGTAATTACGCGCAAAATAACTCCTATAAATAGGTCACAGGTATCATTCTTAAACCCTAAGCTCTATTTGCCTACAGAAACCCTGTCTGACTTAAGCATCGGAGTGCGCGCGCAGGGGAAAACCCCTGCGCCCCTCGGACTTTTCCTATTTCGCAGATTCGTTGGAGACAAACTAACGCGGAGATCGAGGATCCGACATCAGCAAATATTTATTGTTGTTTTTGGCAACAACAATTGGCGCCGTCTGTGGGAAACAAACAGAAAAGCCATAAAAAATTGGTGAAAGACGATCTGCGAAAGAGAAGGTACGTAGGCTGCGGCAGACTTGCATGGGCGGGAGGCGATTTCAACTTTTAGTTTTATAAATAAGGCACTATGACCCTGATTGCGGGGTTCCCAGGGGCGGCATGTGCGACATTGCCAACGACAGACCCTCGGCGAGAGACCTCCTCCTACTAGCTGTGCGAGACAAAAGTGGAAGCTAGCCTGTCGCACAAAAGCTGCTGGCGACAGCATGCCTCTCGCCCAAGAGCCTCTCATATCCTCTCTCCCAAGAGCCTCGCATGGCCTCTCGCCCAGAAGTCTCGCATAGCCTCTCGCCCAAGAGCATCGCATAGCCTCTCGCCCAAGAGCCTCTCGCCCAAGAGCCTCTCATATCCTCTCGCCCAGGAGCCTCTCGCCCAGGAGCCTCTCGCACAAGAGCCTCTCATATCCTCTCGCCCAAGAGCATCGCATGGCCTCTCACCCAGGAGCCTCTCGCCCATGAGCCTCTCGCCCAAGAGCCTCGCATGGCCTCTCGCCCAAGAGCCTCTCGCCCAAGAGCCTCTCATATCCTCTCGCCCAAGAGCATCGCATGGCCTCTGTCCCAGGAGCCTCTCGCCCAGGAGCCTCTCGCACAAGAGCCTCTCATATCCTCTCGCCCAAGAGCATCGCATGGCCTCTCGCTCAGGAGCCTCTCGCCCATGAGCCTCTCGCCCAGGAGCCTCTCGCCCAAGAGCCTCTCATATCCTTTCGTCCAAGAGCATCGCATGGCCTCTCGCCCAGGAGCCTCTCGCCCAAGAGCCTCTCATATCCTCTCGCCCAAGAGCCTCACATGGCCTCTCGCCAATAGGCCTCGCATGGCCTCTCGCCCAAGAGCCTCACATGGCCTCTCGCCCAGAAGTCTCGCATAGCCTCTCGCCCAAGAGCATCGCATAGCCTCTCGCCCAGGAGCCTCTCGCCCAAGAGCCTCTCATATCCTCTCGCCCAGGAGCCTCTCGCCCAGGAGCCTCTCGCACAAGAGCCTCTCATATCCTCTCGCCCAAGAGCATCGCATGGCCTCTCGCCCATGAGCCTCTCGCCCATGAGCCTCTCGCCCAAGAGCCTCGCATGGCCTCTCGCCCAGGAGCCTCTCGCCCAAGAGCCTCTCATATCCTCTCGCCCAAGAGCATCGCATGGCCTCTGTCCCAGGAGCCTCTCGCCCAGGAGCCTCTCGCACAAGAGCCTCTCATATCCTCTCGCCCAAGAGCATCGCATGGCCTCTCGCTCATGAGCCTCTCGCCCATGAGCCTCTCGCCCAGGAGCCTCTCGCCCAGGAGCCTCTCGCCCAAGAGCCTCTCATATCCTCTCGTCCAAGAGCATCGCATGGCCTCTCGCCCAGGAGCCTCTCGCCCAAGAGCCTCTCATATCCTCTCGCCCAAGAGCCTCACATGGCCTCTCGCCAATAGGCCTCGCATGGCCTCTCGCCCAAGAGCCTCACATGGCCTCTCGCCCAGGAGTCTCGCATAGCCTCTCGCCTAGGAGCTTCATGGACGACAGCTAGCATAAATTACTTCACCAAAAGGTTACAATCAGCAGAACTAAAATAAACAACCATGCAAGAACCAACCGCTGCAGACAAGACAATTTAACTACTTCAACAACAGTTGGCAGAAGGGTTAGTGGCAGAGTGAAGGAGAGATGCAAAATTCGACTGTGTCCCCCCCCCATCGCCACCGGTCTACACTTGCTGCACGCACATGACAAACAACTTTGGCGATAGAATGCATTGATTAGCAACTGCCCAGCCTGCCACACTCAAGGTTCTAGGCTATAGAGTAGCACGCCTAAGAGACAATATAGCCCGAAACACGTGAAGACAACTTTCAATATAGTGGCGGGCAAGCACAGTTCTCGTACGGTAGGACCTTGACGAGGTGGAGCAATAGGCAAACATAGATCGCACGTGGCAGGTTCCCTTGACGAGAGAGTGGCTCGCCTAATAGAACAAAGTTGGCGAACACAGGGCGCCCGCGGCAAGAATCTTTAGCGATAGATTCACTTACTCAAAACGACAAAAACTTTGGCGATAGAGTGGCTCGCCGAATTGAACAGCCAATGCAGGCAAGCACAAGACCAATGCAACAGACACTCTCGGTGATTGAATGGCATGTTGTTATTGTATAACCTACACCACAGCCCAGCCTCCACAGCAAGGCTTACTTGGTAAAACACGTGTCAAGGCACGCGAAGCGATCTAGATGGGCAAGCATGGAACAAGCTGAAGAGTTTTAGCTGAGATACGCCCACGATGTTATCGGGCAAGCCCCAATCAAAGACCTCAGAGAACGTACCAAAACTTTAAAGGCTAACTCATGTTTGCCCAGGTGCGCATGAACATAGATAAGCAATGGAAACCAGGCAATGCACAAAAGGTCAGACGGGTTAGTGACCACCACACGAGTACGGATGTGAATGATGAGTAAGAATACAGCCATCCTAAGACCCAGGCAAGCAGGCCCTTATCAATCGATATAGGAACTCGCCTAGGAGAGAGAACTCTATGGGCGAGCCATTCAGAGTGACTGAATCGAGAAAAGATTAGGCAACTCTGTACACCATCAAACACAACGCTCAAGAAAAAGTTCATCTTTGAACAGGAATGACAACACTGTTTCAAAGAAGAACTCGGGGAGCTATATAGTGTAACGGTACGCTAAATACTGTAAAAGTAAAAGGTATTGTGCCGAAAAAAAAAATGGAAAAACAAAAGAAGAGAAAGAAAAAGCTGAGGCTATGACCAGTCACATATTTGGCGATAGGCAATAATCTCTGGCGGCAGAATACAAGAAGTGGGCTACAACCCTGCCTATCGCCCATAAGTTCCCTGGTGATTGAGTACACGGAATGGGCAGAGTCCAATCCGTTGCCTGAAAGATCTCTGGCGATAGAATACAAGGAATGGGCGACAGCAGTGTTTTCAATTCGGCGAGCACAAGCATGCATATAACTAATTCTGGCGACAAGGTTCCACGTGGCAGACTCTTTCTACAAGAGGTGGCTCACGCGTGTGATAGCCAAAATAGCTAGAAAGGGGGACTACTATTGAAGATCTCACAAAGATGCTACTCTTTTGAATACTCAGTTGCATGCAAGGCGTTATGTGACAGAACAATCTGTCGCTTGAAAGGGGCTTGCTACATTGCAAATTTGCGCGACTACAAGCATGCAACAGGCACTCTGTCCCAAGCTAGCTCAAGGCCACGCGACAGAGCAGTTTGCACAACTATAGGCATGCGACACGACTAGAACATGGGCAACCTTATCTTCTTCGTTGTGAAATTGAACTTTAAAGCCAAGAAGAGTGACAGGCCGTGAGCTAGACAAGAGCTCCCGTGCGGGACAAGCCTTTAGCGAGACATGGTCTCCCGCATGCGACAGACCTTAGGTGACAGGGGAGCTCCCACGAGCGACAGGCCTTGGATGAGATATGGGCTCTCGCATGCGATAAGCTCCCTACTTTGATAAAATGACAGCGAAGAAAATTAGGTGAACACAGCACCCATACGCAAAATTCCCCCGTTAGCACAATGCAGGCGATGTCTGCGCACGCCCAAGTGCGGGATTTGAGCGGAACAATCTAGAATCTTCTAGACCTAGTCCGACCGAGTGTCCAAAAGCTTCCTTCGACCCAAGAACTACTCTAGCAATCTAGAAGTGGCTTAAGAGCCACACACTTAGACTATTGATAATCACACATGTGAAAGAGGGCTTATCTATATAAAAAGTGTGTCGGCTTCATGAGTCCTTTAAGCAAGATAAGGATGTGCCGGCTCAAGGTGTCGAGATCAAGGATGTGTCTCTTTTGTAAGCCCCCATACGTAGCATTCTGGAGTATCAATACAAGTGAGTGCTTGGCACAACGAAAATTGCAAACACACTCAAGCAGGGACATAAGGGTGGTAACCAGATCTGAGGTACTCTCAAACGATGTTTTCAATTTTATTGTCCACTCTAACAATTGTGATTGAATTAGGCAGGTGTCCGAGATAGGCACTAGCCACTGTCGTGAAAGGCAGCAAGCCAGGAAAAGCTTGGTTCAATCGAAAACAACTTGTGGTAAGCTCGTGAAGATAGATTGATGGTACCGAGGCACGACTCGGTGCACTATCCATGGTTGACAGCAAAACATCACAGCACTCGTACCTTACAGATTTTTCAAAGACAAAGACTTGGAATGGTACTGGTGGTAAACATTTGCTATTATTGTTTTAACATTTGCTGCAATTATTCCACTTAATTGAAAATACTATATTATGAAACGAAAGGCCAGTTATTTTTATCTGTACTATGATAATCCTCCATGTTTGTTAGATATGTTGCAGGAATAGAAGAAGACGCGAGACGGGCACAAATAAGTCCCTAAGCGAAAAATGCGCGAGATGGGCACAAATAAGACCTTAAGCGTGAAGAAGACGCGAGACGGGCACAAATAAGTCCCTAAGCGAAAAATGCGCGAGATGGGCACAAATAAGACCTTAAGCGTGAAGAAGACGCGAGACGGGCACAAATAAGTCCCTAAGCGAAAAATGCGCGAGACGGGCAAAAATAAGTCCCTAAGCAAGAAAATTCAAAAGTCCCTAAGCGAAAAATGCGCGAGACGGGCAAATCAAAAGTCCCTAAGCGAAAAGTGCGCGAGATGGGCAAACAAAAAGTCCCTAAGCGAAAAATGCGCGAGACGGGCAAACAAAAAGTCCCTAAGCGAAAAATGCGCAAGACGGGCAAATCAAAAGTCCCTAAGCGAAAAGTGCGCGAGATGGGCAAACAAAAAGTCCCTAAGCGAAAAGTGCGCGAGATGGGCAAACAAAAAGTCCCTAAGCGAAAAATGCGCGAGACGGGCAAATCAAAAGTCCCTAAGCGAAAAGTGCGCGAGATGGGCAAACAAAAAGTCCCTAAGCGAAAAGTGCGCGAGATGGGCAAACAAAAAGTCCCTAAGCGAAAAATGCGCGAGACGGGTACAAATAAGACCCTAAGCATGACAAAGACGCTAGAAGGGCAAAATAAGACCCCAAGCGGGCAAAATAAGACCCCAAGCATGACGAAGACGCTAGAAGGGCAAAATAAGACCCCAAGTGGGCAAAATAAGACCCTAAGCGAGAAAAAGACGCGAGACGGGCACAAATAAGTCCCTAAGCGAAAAATGCGCGAGACGGGCAAAAATAAGACCCTAAGCTAGAAGATACAAGACGAGCAAAACAAAAAGTCCCTAAGCACAAAAGGGTGCGAGACGGGCAAATTCGAAAATCCCTAAGCGAAAAGTGTGCAAGATGGGCAAATGAAAAGTCCTAAGCACAAAAGCGTGCGAGATGGGCAAACCAAAAGCCTGAAGCGAAAAATGTGCGATGTAGGCTACGCATTTACTTGAAGCAAAAAAGTGTGCGATGTAAGTCATGCATGACGTGCTTGAGCTTGAAGCAGTAATTGAGCGACATAAGCCCCGTATGTAAAAGAACTTGAAGCAAAAAAGTGCACGAGGAAAGCCTGATTATTACGTGAGACTAATACAAGGTAAATGTATAGTTGCTTCGGTAGATGAGTTTAAAAATGGGCTGATCAGTTTGTAAAAGACTAAGCTCTTTCACAAAAAACTGGGGAGCACTCTAGATTGACTTATGCCTCAAAAGGAGCATCGATACTAACAGGCACCCAAGCATCTACGCCCTGAGGTGCTATAATTATCTAAATCGTCTTCGTCCAAGCCTGTGAGAACCCCGACCATCTCGGGTCAACCAAAAGGCTCTTAAGGGTTGATAAGATCAGATAGATCTTTATAAATGCCTATTCTCAGAAAATGTTGCATCAGGATCAAGCTTCAACCAATCCGGAGCACGCCAAGCACAAACCGCATCTGATGAAACCAAAAGGCTTTGGTGGCTCCGCAATCTTGTAATTTCTCCTTATAACTCTTGGTTTCGGTCAGCTAAGACCTTGAATTTGAAAAGAAGGGTGGTATATTCCACTGGAGAAGCATTTAGCTCAGAGAAGAAAAACGTATCCCGATAGTGTTCTAAAAAGACACTTTGATAAAAAAATGATGACACGAAGTCATTTCTGCTACAAATAATAATTGAGCCCTCAAGTGAAGATGAAAAGACTCTTGTGATAATCCTAGGAAGAGGGTAGCACAAGAATTTGAAAAGCTCATTCTTTATATACTCTTTCACAAGGTAAACCTTGTAAAAGAGTGGGGAGCAATTGATGTGGACTAGATCAATTATTACTGGGCTTTTCTATAAATCAAGTTGAAGACCATTAAGCCAAATAATAATCTAAGCCCAAGAGAAAAAAGGACTCAAAAGGCCCAGAAATGATGCACTGAGTTATTATTTAAGCTGTGGGGCTTAAAGGTAATTACGCGCAAAATAACTCCTATAAATAGGTCACAGGTATCATTCTTAAACCCTAAGCTCTATTTGCCTACAGAAACCCTGTCTGACTTAAGCATCGGAGTGCGCGCGCAGGGGAAAACCCCTGCGCCCTTCTGACTTTTCCTATTTCACAGATTCGTTGGAGACAAACTAACGCGGAGATCGAGGATCCGACATCAGCAAATATTTATTGTTGTTTTTGGCAACAACAAAAATAAATATATTAATTTTAAAATATTAAATAATATTTTATATTAAAATTTAATATTATTTTATTAAAAAATTAATTAATTTTATTTATATTTTTATTATAAAATATTAATATTATATTAATATATAAACTATGTTCACTTACTTATGAACAGTAACAGAAATGAAAACATGTTTCCGAAAACAATGAAAACAAGAAATTCTTGTTTCCAACAATTTTGAAAATTCTTGTTTTCGTTTTCGTTTTTTGAAAACAGAAACATGTTGCCAAACGTGTTTTCTGTTTCTGTTTCCAAAAAAACTGAAAACAAAAACAGAAAACAGGAAACAAAAACAAAAACAAACGACCCCTCAATAATCAAAAAATTTAGGGAGCACCACCATTCTTGCACATCGGCCCTAGCATTGCAACGTTTATAAATTTAAGAAAGATTGGGGTGAGCAGGGCAAAGACTAGAAGCTGCGGCATTTGTCGAGAAACAACCCAAAGACAGAAAAGGATATTTTGGTAATAAAGAAAAATTAATTTGTTAATTAAAGTAGGTGATGATTTGATTTCATTATCTTATTTTGAAAAATTGAAAGCTTTTTTAAGTAAAATAAAAGCTTATAAAATTTTATTGTAAAATCAAAATTCGAAGACTTATATCTATTTTCTAAAAATATTAAGGATATATTTGATTACTAAATTTTATTTTTAATGAAGAGGTGTAGGAGATCTCAATTTTTTTTTATTACAGAGAAATACTTAGTAATTGGAGGTAGGAATTGAATTGCTTGGATTTTAATCTAATCTTACAATATATTACAATTTTTATTTACCGATTCGATTAAGAGGTAACTCGATTAAGTGGTTGTTGCCAAAAATCCCAATCGTTAAATCTCATGGCCTTAAAACATGAGTCTATAGTATGTAATTAATCGATTAAAAAATTATTATAGGAATTAAAAGCTTGTTATTTCCAAATCAAATGAAATGTTTTTTTTTAAATCAGTAACATGCAACAGCCAACATGCAGGCCCCGCTGTTGACTTGAGGAAAGGGCCACCAGCCATGCTTTTCCGGACTATAAATAACCCTCCTTCCCAGCAACTTCCTCGAAACCTCCTGCTCACTTTCCTGGCAACTTTCTCTCCTCTCTCTCCTCTCTCTTTTTTTTTCTTTTTCTTTTTTACCAGAGAATAAGTGCCGATGATTTTGACGCTCGAATCTTTCAACTTTCTTTCACAAATGGTGAGGTTAATTTCTCCTACAGTTTTAATTAGTTTGACTGTATCTTTTTGCTTTTATTTATTTCATTCATTTATCAATTATCAAAATAAAAATTGGTTTTACAAATTTAAGGTTGAAACTTTAATATTGTTAAAAAAAAACCGCTTTCGCTGTTAATATTTGGAGTTGTTGCTTGTTACCGGAGGCATGATCATATATATACTTTCTCTTGGTCTATTAAGCTAGGACCGATGGCATGGTCATGTATATAATTTTTCTTGGTCTTGATCAGACTTAAGAAATTAAATCTAATCTATCTGTTAGATTATATTCAAAGAAAAGTTTATAGTTAAAAATCAATTTTAATTCTGAAATGAAAGAAATCTTCTTGCTGTGATGTAAGGAAAGGCTTGATGTCTTGGCATAGGCAATTAGGACATTGTAGATTTAAATTTCTGTAACTTATGATTACATGGTTTTTGAAAGTTCTGGCCTTAATGGTAGGCTTGCATTTTTTACTAGTTTTGAAGCTTAAATGAAGCCTTATTTTCTTCACATGAAAGTACTGAAATCAGCTAGATTTTATCTAATTTAAGATTGAAAGGGATAATTCAACTGAAAACAACTTAAAAATCATGTAATTAAGCCTACTATTAATTGGTTCTACAAGATACGTAACGATTTTTTTATTATTTTTTTGAAATAATAATTGAAATTTAACTTTTTGATCGAAGAATACATGCATTTATCATTTTCGAATCTTTATTCTGGAGTACATAATGATTCCTTGTTTTCTCCGGTCATGGCGTGAAGGGTTGAAAAATGGGCAACAAGATTGCCGGCTTAAGTTGAAATTTGAATGCATTTTTTTTTATTTTTCTTTAGCATAGTACGATCCATGGTGTCACCTTAATTTCCCTTTGAATTTTGATGAATGTTATTGGTTCATTGATCGCTTTCATTTGGTTATTATTATTATTATTATTATTATTATTATTATTATTATTTCACGATGCGTGGCGTCAATGTTTATCATTGTCATCATTAATAGCTATCGCTCGATTTGAGTGGACTTTTGCAATGCGGTATTGATGACGTATATACGTTGCTTTTTCATTTTTCTGTTTTTATTTAATGAAGCAATCCATGTCTAACATGCTATTTTCCATCCATGCGTCAATATATGAGTAGATGAGATGGAACTTTAATCCAGATTTAGTAAAAATTTTATTATTAATAAAAAAAGTTAATATAAATGGTTAAGATTAAAACTAATGCTGAGTGCAATCGAATTCTCATGATTTTTAATTGATAAGTAAACTATAAATTTCAAAAAATTTGATAACAAAAGTTTAGTAAATATATAAAATAAATGGTTGGTTTCCCCCACTTTGAAAATGAATTTTCTTTGCTTTTTAACTTTTATTTTATAAAGGGTTGCTTTTAATTTAAATAAAATAATATTTGCACCATTATTGGTTGATGAAGACAAACTCTCTCTCTCCCTGGGCGAGCATATTTGTCAAAGTAGATGACATTCATTCGCAATCGTTCGTTTCTACCGACCTAATGCAAGTGATCGTTCGACTTCGACAGATAGTAGCCCGTTTGCTTGTAGGAGCTGTGCAGCTAGAATTAACCTAGTTCAAGTTTTCACACTATTGCTTGAAAAAATTAATTTGTTCTTAGAATCTTCAACCGGGAAATGAAAATGGAGCACCACATCACTGAATACGAAGATAAAAATTTTAATGGATTGAATAATTATTTATATGTATGTTAACTTTAATTGGGAGAAGAGCAATAATTTTAAGTCGAATTTGATCGAGTTTTGATTTTTTATTAAATAAGTATTTTTAATTAATCTTAATTTGCAAAATAGAATTGTTTTTTAAGTGAAATTTAAGTTAAACACAGGGTAAGCTCAAGTGTTCGATGGCAATTACAAGATCGTGAATTCTTTTGTTTTTGCAGCCTATTTCACAATTGACAAAAAATGAATGAGTTAAGCCATGTACTTAAAATGGAGGGTTTTTTTTTTCCTATTTTTAAAAGATGAATTTGATGATCTGCTTTATTTCTATAAATGGATTTAAGTTTGAGAATCTTAGCTTTTCATGTCCAAGTTAGATTCTTAACTTTCTCTGACATAATTCTAATTAACTTTGACAAAACTCAAAAGTAAGGAGAATTTTTTTTTTCGATTTTCTTAAATTCGTAAGAGATATGCTAAAATAATTAATGGGATGTTGAAATTCATCAATAGTAATTAGCTTTTTACTTCTTACTATGGACTTTTTTTTATGAACATGTGAAAAGAAATTAAAATGAAGATAAAATTATTATAAAAATGGACTTTTTTTTTCTTTTTCCCTTTTGTTGACACTTTGCTCCCTTTTTTTTACATCCAATAATTTCAGCTATAAAATGAATCCTATATATATAGCATAAATATTAAAACAATAATTCTAGTTTGTAAAGGCAAAATAAATTCAGTAAATTATTTAACATTTTTCATAAAAAGTATCATTTCAAATTTCGTTTTGTAAGTTATTTTAGTACCCTGAAAATTCATTCTCATTACTCCAAAACCACATTTTTGGGGTCAAAAAGGCGTTGATACACGAAATATCATTGTTAATTTTGCTCCAAAGAGTACGATACCTTAAGAATTAATGAATCCCTTTGTGACTCGAACCATTCATCGAAATTAACTCTTAAAATCTTACTTGACATATGTAGTTATTGCACGTGCAATGAAAACAAAAAGAATCTATTAGTTTATGTAGTATATTCAGAATTTGGCCATGTTCCTTTTTTTACATTCAAAAAAATTTAATCTCCTCCTTATATAAGCTTAATTTAGGCATTACTTTATATATATATATATATATATATATATATATATATATATGTGGAGGCTAGCTTCAGTACAAGATCTAAATGGCATGTTATGCATGAAAATGTGGATGGTTATAGTCGAATATTTTCAACATTGAAATAATTAATGTTTAATTATTTGTATATATAAAACTTCATTTTATACTTTTTATTAGTTTCAAATTAATAATTTTCAAAGTTTTTAAGTAAACTTAATATAGAATTAAGGTAAAAATACGAATATTGGAAAAGAAATTGATAATGACCCAAGCCTGAGTGCGTGACTTATTTTCAGCAAACGTATTGATTAAAGTCAAAATAAGGCAAGCATCAAAATGCTTCTAGATAGACGCATTTGCCTCACGTCCTTGCAAATGCATGTATAAAGCGAAAGCAGCCAAAGCTACAAAGCAGATCTTCAGCACCCATTCGAACGTCCATCCGAGGGTACTCAAAAAATTTCTGTCAATATACCATATCCATAACAACAGTTTATTGTTTCTGTTGAATTCTTGTTAGTTTATTCTTTGTTTTTTAGATTATCGTCGTGTGCTGATCACATCTCCGTTTGTTTTTTCCCCAGAAAAGAGAAGACATGAAAACGCCGAAATCGAAGATGGTTTTGACAAGCGAAGAACAAAGAGCTGAGAAAAGGTCAGTTGACTGAGAATAAGTGCAGAAACACAGCAACCTAATTAACTTTTGCTTTTTGTTTTCATCTTTTTCTTTCTTTGGGCTGATACCAAAGCCTGTGGAGATCTGGCTTCACTGTAAATTTGGACTCAATAGGTTTTGTTTTTTTGTCACCCTGGAGAACTTCGATTGATCCTTGCTGACCTCGCTGGAATCAGAAATGGATGGCGATGCTTGCCGCCAAAGTACACAATAAGAATAGCAGAGGAATGCTTGCTTAGCTACTCACATAGGTCCCAAGTAGATCTGGTCCCTGGTCGGATTCAGACATGATAATGTTTGAGCATGAATTTTCTACCCAAACCCATTTGAAAAAAAAAAAAACTAAGGTCCGCTAAAATAAATCAATTTTTTCAAAAAAAATATAATTTTGATTATATTATTAGATTGGTTATTTTTAATTGGGCCATTCAACATGAGTTTCTTTAATTGTTAATAGGTTGGTATATTTAAAGGGTTTTTATTGATTTGGCTCAATTTTGTTAAATTTAATTGATTTTGACATATTTAATGGATTTATGTAAAGATATATTATGATATTTTTTTGGGTTGAAACCACTCGGTATCCTTATATCATTTTGATATAGGACTAATCCAGATTCAAGCAGGGTAGAACCCAAAGGGATGCAAAGCTCTCCCTTAAGAGTTTTAATACAATTACATACTCAAAACTCAAACTCAAGATCTCTGATTAAGCTAGAACAACCTCCTACCAGTTGATCTATGTGCTTTTAGGTCGATATATTAAGATATTTAAACATATATAACTATTGTCGGATTGAGCCTAGGCTTTTAATGGTGAGACAAATGCCCGTTCATAATTTTGATTAAACATATTTTTTTGTCTAAGCGAGTTTTAATGGATTTAATATTTTGTCCAAATCTTTTAAAATATCAAACAAACTTTCAAATTTAGACCAATAACCTAACTCTTGAGCAAATTTAGTCCCAAGTCATACATGATACAACTATTATTTTTATCTTTTTTTTTACAGAAAACATTACTTTTCTTTTCAAAATATAAATAAACAAGCTATCAACAGGTCCTGTCCGAATTATAAGAAAGAGAGAGAACATTATCTTGGTTTATTTATTTTAATTTGTTCAATTTAATGTAATAATTATTTCAAATATTTTTTTTGTACATGTGATTTTAAGTTAGAAGTAATTTCTTCTCATATATCATAAATCTAAATATTCTCTCATTTCTTCTCATGGCATGTCATTGTCATCATTCACAAAATTTTGTGAACCTCACTAATTTTAATATCATTTTAATTGTAAAAAAATTAAAGTTCTTAATTTACAACCCAAGTCAAAGCTTAAATTCTAAAATAAACCACAAGAGATTAAAGCTTAAACCACTTTTTTTATCATTATTTTTCTCAAATCAAGTAAAAAAATACATCTATTTTTCTATACATTGATAGCTTCAATTAATCCATATACTTTCAGGTCAAATGGGAAAGAAGGCAGGAAGAAGTTTCAATTTTCGAGCAAGAAAATCGCCGGTCACGGTAAGATTAATTTCTTTCCTCTAATTAACACTCTGAAAATAGATAATAAAAGCCTAAACTTGTCCAGAAGTTTGTTCAAAAGCTTAATTTGAGTTCTGTTGTACTTTATTTATGTTAAAATTATGGTGTTTTTTGGTGGCAAATCCCAAAAGAGAACAGCCGGAGAGTTGTTGGAAAGAAGCAGCGGCGGTCCCAGTCCAGGCTCCGGGTTGAGCTGATGAAAATCGAATTGGCGAAGATGAGAGTGGAGATTAGTGACTCGGCTGAGTCGCTAATGGCAGCAAACAGAGAAGCTAATCAGATCGAGGCTGAATGTGCAGTGCTGATGAATAGAAAGAACGAGCTGATGGATAACCTTTTGGAGATGAAGACAATCGAAACTTTCTGGATGCATAAACTGGGTTTCCTCTGAATAGGATTCTAAATTACGGAATGTATATAATTAAGTTTTTATTATTACAGCTGTTCTAAAAGAATCTTACATGGTTAAATTGGAATCGGAATAATTCTAATTTAACCATGTAAGTTTCTCCTTTGTTCCTTTTATAATTCACGTTGTTCTTTTCGGCTGTTTTAACGTTCTGAAAGCCTAAAGCGTCATTGTGCAACGGATCTGAAACATTAAACTCGTGTTGAGTGGGGTGCGCCAGGCCCGAGCAGTAGTGCAAGCAACGCTTGGGCGATGCGCGAAAGCCTCAGTAGCAAGCTACTGTCGTGGGCTTTCCCCATTAAAAAATAAATTAATATCATGTGGGCCAATGGCCCACGTATCAGATATTAATTTATTTTTCTATGAACAAGCCATTTCAGGGCCACTAATGACTTGCTACGGATAAAATTAAAGCATAGCCAAAGAAATGCAGAAATTGTGGATTAAGTACCACAGTTGCATCTGGGGTTAGTATTCATGCTCCATTATTAATTTCTGAGCGTTTCCTTCTGGCATATGGAAACTCCAGTCTCAATCATGATAGTAATCAAGAGATAATAATGATGCAAGAGAACTGTCTTTGGCTCATATTCATATAAATATATAATCTGTGCAAAACAGGTTGAATATTCAAATTCCATTTCTTAAATATGTGGCAGAAACAGGTAACCTATAACTACTTAGAAACTTGAATACGTTGCTTGCTTAATCTTTGTTATACTACGCTTAACATTTTTGCCTCGTTTGGAACTACAAAGAAGAAATAGACTGCAGCATTATGAGAATTCTAGTGTTTGCATAGGAGAAAAAGGTCTTCTGGTTGAAAAAGACTTTCAATTTAATGCATTGGTACATGAGTAGGAAGAAATACAGTTTAACGGCTTTTTTTTTCCTGAAAAGAGAACAAACATCTAACTCCAATGTTAAACAATTCTGTATTATTAAGTGTTTTTAAGTGAGAAACCAAATCTAGAGGAAAAACATTTGAAATCATTAAAAAAAAATTGAGAAAAGCAGGCAAATAATACATTTGGCAACCTAAAGCCCACACTAGAGCAAATGAACCAAATACAACCCAAAAGACTTATGAACCAGTTTCTGGTAGCCATTTTACATTAGGTCTGCTTGTTTTACAGGCCTAATTAACCATTTTACAATAAGTTGAACAGGGGATCGAATTTACATAGGACATATGAGGCCCAAACCCAACCCAGTCAACAGGCATTTTAAGCTTGAGTTTGGTTATGGTGCCCATGCTGGATCTGTAATTCAACGCTGGCGGACCCTTATGAGATTGGAACCTCAATGCAATCGCCAGTAGCAACTAGCAACCCAGGGTGACGTTCACATGGGCCAGTAGTGCTTGTACTTTTTTGCTTATAACTATTTATTTTGCTGTACTTGTCTATTTATTTTATGTTAATGTAACAAAAAAAGTAGAGGGTTAATTTAGTCGCACTTGGCTGACATATTCAAGCTATTATTCAAGAGACTTCCATAATTTTCTAAACAATTGAACAATAAAGTCATTTAAACAATCAAAATTTGATTTAGTGAATCTTAATTAAAAAGCAAACTAATAATTCATTATTTTAATTATGTGGTATTTCAATTTCATCTGTGACTTTTAAAATTTAATTTTCTTTAAACGTTGATCCTCTAAAAATATTTCAAATCTGTCTATTCTATTATTAACCATTAAAAATTTAATTAAATAAAACACATAGTGCCATGTGGATATCTAGGTGACATAATTTTCAACTCATAAATCAAGAGATTTTTTTATCACATGAATATTTATGTGAACATCCACAATACGTTAATGTAATAAATTTCATCATATTTTAATCACGGTACACAAAATGAACGAGTTAAAATAATTTTAAAAGGTCATGATCGAAAATATTATACAAAAGTCATAGATATGGAGTGTTTTTCACTTATGACTATTAGTTAAGAATCAAAATTTGAATTTCTCATTCTAAGTTTTGCTTGGTAAAAAAGAAAATAACAATAAAAGAAAATTGGTTAATGCAATGGTTAATTCAAAAAACAAAAAACAAAAAATTATGAACCCTAACTAATAAATTAACAGAATTTTTTTTTTACTTTTCTATCCTGCAAAGAATTAAGTAGGGTTGTTCTTAGAACTAGAATAAATATCTTTTCTATAGGTTAAAAGAATACACTGTTAAAGAGTCGAAATCAAGACCCAATTTGGAAAATTTCAAGAACTTGTCTAGGGTTTCAAACGACGTCATTAAGCCTCCTCATACTCGAAGAAACGTCACAAGTTGCTGTCCCTTAATTCCAAAAGTGACGCTCGAGGCTTAGCGAAACTTACTCTATAAATTCCACTGACTCCCACTTTCTCTTTCCCAACACCTTCATCCTCAGTACCTGATCTTTCTTTCTTCTTTATTTTCTTTATATCCTGCTCTCCAGTTCTGATCCTCGATTCTTTCAATTTCATTCTTACTTGGCTGCTAGCCGAAGCTGAAGCTAAGTGAGAGAAAAGAATTGATACAGGTGAGTATCAAAGGAGAAAATGAAAAACAGAAGTGGTGGGATTAATTTCTCTTTATAATTTTTACTTTCAGCATGATCTTTCAATTATTTTCTTTACATTTATCAACAACTGAAAGCCAACTAGCTACCTTCGTATTTGTGTAATTGAATTGGTGTTTTGCAGGTTGTATATATATTAACATGGCAAAGCTGATCCCAAGTTTTTGTTACTGTTGCTCGTCACCGGAGGCTTGCCGCATGCATCGATCCAGTTTCAAGTAAGTAAAGTAATTTGATCCTACCTGTAAGTTTACAGGGACTGAAGCTAGCTAGGTTGGATCTCAGGAATTGGACCAAAAAAATCACAAACCTGAAATTTCTATAAGAATAATTGCACCTATCGTTTTAAACTTTTACTTTTTTTTAAATGGATTCAATCTTATTTCTTATTTATTCATAAAAGATACATTAGTAATTAATTCATTATTTAAAATACTTAAATTATCGTCAACTCAAAACATTGCTTCATTACAATCTACACCATATTTAGCAACTAGCAAATACATTAGTTAGTGTATTATCAGATCTCTTGGTATGAATGAACTCACAAGACACAAAATCCCTACTTTTTGCTTTATCCTCCGCTAAACTTTGATTTATTTAATTGACATGTTCAAATTCCTTCCGGGTTTAATATATAATTTATTTTTTTATTTTTCTGATAGTAAAAATAATTATAGCAGTCGGATTAAATAAATAAAAAATATTATTAAAAATATATTAAATGAAAATTAGTTTGTAAATAATAGAATTTATATGTATTTATCTAAAAACATTAAAACATTAATTATGAAAATATTTATTTTTACTTATTTAATTAATATTTTATTCAACTGTAGATTTTCATAATTTACTTATTTATTTATTATATTAATAAAGTTATTTGAGAATCTTAATAAATATGTTTGTACAAAAGCAAAAGACTTAAAGAACAGAAAGAATTTCGTCCCAGCGACAAGTCAACTGGTCAGGTGGCAGCACGTATTCCAAACATATGATGCTGTCCCAAAAGCACGTACTTTGAAAAAGATATATGATTATGTTATTTATCAGTGGTCAGTGTCGGCCTGTCGCACCGCCCCGCCTCGGAGTCAGCAATGGCGAGATAATCTGTCGCCACGCAATCTCACATGTTGACTCCAACCTAAAATCTAGGTACTCTATCATTTAAGTAATCTTAATATACGGCACAAATAAAGAAAATATTTATTTTTTAGCCATTTTAATATTAATTGTGCGTAAAGGTATAATTTTTATATTTAATAGCTTATTACAAGTTTAAGTTTTTTTTAAAATTTTTTAATATATTAACTACTAATTAATAATAATATTCTTTTTTTTGAAATTTCTATTCTATGCTCTTATATGCATCAAAAAAAATAATATTATTGTTACACAAAACAACAATAAAAATATGTTGACTGTAAAATAAGAAAAGTCAGAGTAGTCAAAAATTAGAGAATAAGATTGTACTTGGGACCTATTTATAGGCGAATATTCTAGGTTAATTACCTGAGGATAAGTACATAATTTTGCTAAGAGTTTGTGTCCGGATGTAACACACATTCCACGCACGACAGAAAAGGTCGAAGCCCGTCGCCGGCGAGAGACCCATATCGCGAGGCACGTTGTGGCTTTAGGTGTCTATCGCTAGTCGAGAGACAGAGATGACGCCACATGTCGCGTCATGACTTCAGGCGATAGATTGGGAGTTTGTCGCCTAGCGACAGGTGTGATGTCATAGCTCGTGCCTTCTGTTGCCGAAGGCCACGTGGCCCAGTAATCCCCTGCCACGTGATGATCTTTGATGATTTTTGGGCTTGGCCCAATGTAGATAGACTTTGTCATATCAATTGCTCCTCACTCTCTTATTGGATTTCTTCAACCAAGAGAGTATAAATATATCTTTTTGGGCCTTAGCCTACCATAGGTAGACTTTTTCATATCAAATATAAAAAGAAATGTTCGAGATAATCCCTTTTAAAAATCATTTTTAACATTTTTACTTTTACTTAATCATATCATTTTTTAGTTTTACTTGAACATAAACTAGTTATGTGAGAAGTAAAAAATTAAAATATGTAAATATTATAAAAAAATATTTTTCAAATAATTTATAATTATAAATAATAAATGTTATTGTAAAACTAAACTATACCATAACCCAATACAATTAAAAATATTAAATGTGATTATCAGAAATGACCATCTTTAACATTTTTTCAATTTAAAAAAGGATCAGGAATCTTTTTAGAAGAGAGTGACTTGCCTAAGAATCCATTACGTGGCAGCATGTAGCCAAGCACATGCTGCTGTCCGCCTATCTCTAAGGTTCGAACAATGTATTTGATTAGTTTTATCATTTGTCGGTGTCTGCGCCTCGCGGGGCCTCGCGCGGAAATCGGCAAATGCGAGGTTATATCGAGCGAATTTAAAAATTGGCCTTGTGGCGGTGGCCTTATCACTCTGAATTCGAGGAGCTTGGTCAACTTGGTTTTTTTACTATGTTAATAATTAACATTATTAAGTATAATATTTAATATACTTAATTATTATTTTATTAAATTATATTACTGAATATTATATTATTTTTTATTAAATTTAAAATATGTACTCTTACTATTATATAATTTAGTATTTACGTTTAAATGGAATAATATTATTTTTACATGAAACTAAATCTATTTTATTAATTATATATTTTAATAATTTTTTTTTAATACATTATTATCTTAGTGCTAAAAACAATAGATGACTTAAGAATTAAATCATCTGATATGACAAAAACTATCAAGTTTTGGGCCAGGCCCAAAGTTCACCAAAGACACCACGTGACAAGAGATCACTAGGCCACGTGGCTTTCGGCGACAGATGCATAAGCTGTGGCATGATACCTGTCGCTAAGCGACAAACTCTCAGCCTATCGCCTGACGTCGCAGCGTGACACGTGGCATCAATCCATCTACTGACTGGCGACAGATGGCATAGGCTACAAATCACACCTGTCGCTTGGCAACAGACTACCAGTCTATCACCTTACTGTTGGATTATGCCCTTAGAACCATTCATTAGATTATTGACTTTGGCATTTTTATGTATCATGACATTTTATTTTTAGTTCATTATTATATTTGTCTTATAACTGCGTAATGTAATCTTATATGATAATGTCCTCAGAATAGTAATAACACACTATTCTTAAAATATCCCTAGTCTAGAAGTGCGGGACCTACAAGTTGGTATAGCTGTGGCAGCCATGTTACAAGGAACAAGGTCTGAAAAACTGCAAGAATCCCTGTCACTAGACCAGCCAATCACGATCTCAGACCTACTTACCCGGGCAAATAAATATGTCATCCAGGAAGAAGTGTGGGTAACGGAGAATCCAACGAAGGAAGGAAGAGGGGAAGAGAAGTCCCAGAAACATCCTCTAGTCAGTCAAAGAGGTTTGACAAAACCTCTACAACGAATTATACCACCTATACCCTACTTACTGAATCTCGAACTTCGGTGTTAGCAGCTATTGAGGGATCAGGTCTTATACAACTCCCGAAGAAAGCATCCGGGACTATGGGCCGTGACACAGATTCTTACTATAACTACCATTCAACACATGGGCATTCGACAGAGAAATGTAGGGATTTAATGAATCAACTAGAGAAGCTAGCACGTGATGGAAAAATAAATCGATTTGTGTGGAGAAGCGACAGGAACGCCTATCCTGCACGAAATAGAGGAAACTACTTCAGAGACAACTTTAGAGATCGAAGAGGTGAAAACAGGGGTACTGTAAGGCAAAATGATGATGACAGGAGGACAGATAGAAGGAACAGAGAGGAAGATAATGAACCTACGGGGCCAGCTATTAATGTGATATTCGGAGGTGAATCGTTAGCTGGTTCTTCTTCCTCGTCTCGGAAGTCTTATGCCCGACAAGCTCATCAGATTAACTTAGTAATGAATGAAAAGCATGATGAAGAGCCCATTACTTTTACGCCAGCAGACAAAGGAGATATAATAATCCCTCACGATGACCCAATGGTAATTTCAGCAGTGATAGCAAAGCATCCAGTAAGTCGCATCCTGGTCGATAATGGGAGTTCGGTGAATTTGATATACTGGAGTTGCTTTGAGAAAATGAATATCTCGAAGGATAAGCTGAAGCCAGTACCCATGCCGCTGTATGGCTTCTCAGGAGAAAAGTTGAAGGTGGAAGGGGCAGTTCAGCTATCTGTGACATTGGGGGAAAGCCCAAAGTGTGTCATTCGTCAAGTATTATTCATGGTGGTGAAGTCGACGTCAGTAGCGTATAACATGATCTTCGGGAGACCATTGTTGAATAATATGAGAGCGGTGGTATATCCTTGTTATCTATTAATGAAATTCCAAACTCCCCATGGTGTCGGACAAGTGAGAGGAGACCAAAAGAAGGCTAGGACGTGTAATATCGCGTTCACCACGTGTAAGGGGATTAAAAGGAAGGAAACCCTTACCATCAAAAAATCGCCTAAGCCAAAATCGGATGAAGAGACAGAATGTGGCCACTTATTACATTGCACGGGTTAACAATAGAGAATTGCAAGGGAAGAAGATCTCAAAGACTTGGAATGCCAACCATCTCAAGCTGTACTGGCAGCAAAATATCGTACACCTCTTATGATTCTTGTCTTTATCTATCCATCTGTTATTATGTTACTTTTTAGATACTATCGTTTTGTGATCATCTGACTCCTGAATAAAGACAAGCTATTTGCTTTCTATATTCCCTAATGCAATTTGTTAGACAGATTATGTGTTTAACAGGAATTGAAATGACGAAGACGCTAGAAGGGCAAAATAAGACCCCAAGCGAGCAAAATAAGACCCTAAGCATGACAAAGCAAAATAAGACCCCAAGCGGGCAATATAAGACCCTAAGCACGACGAAGACGCTAGAAGGGCAAAATAAGACCCCAAGCGGGCAAAATAAGACCCTAAGCACGACGAAGACGCTAGAAGGGAAAAATAAGACCCCAAGCGGGCAAAATAAGATCCTAAGCACGACGAAGACGCTAGAAGGGCAAAATAAGACCCCAAGCGGGCAAAATAAGACCCTAAGCACGACGAAGACGCTAGAAGGGCGAAATAAGATCCCAGAAGGGCAAACCAAAGTCCCTAAGCACAAAAAGGTGCGAGACGGGCAAAACCAGTTCTTAAGAAGCGAAAAGGGCACGAAAAAGGCAAACCATGAAATCATCAAGCCATAAGCAAATGGACAAGTACAATATCCAATCATCACAAAAGGTAATATATAGCATCTTATGAGGTACGCTACCAATCCTTCAGATTAATGTGTTGCAATAAGTTGACAAATTATGGTTAACACTTGGACATTTTAGTCTTGATAAGTCCTTAAGCGAAAAGAGCGCGAGATAGGCACAAACGCTCGAGAAAAGTTCATCTTTGAACAGAAATGACAACGCTGTCTCAAAGTAGAACTTGGGGAGCAACATGGTATAAAGGTAAAAATAGAATTATTTGATATCGCTTCAGAATTTGGTGATATAACAGGTATACAAAGTATTATACTGAATTCACATAAGCAAAAGAAAGAGCTACAAAATGAAACGGTATTGTTCATTAAAAATAAATATGTACATTGGAGTCAACAAGCAAAACAAAGGAAAATACAAAAGTCTGTACATTGGAGTCAACAAGTAAAACAAAGGAAAATACAAAAACATCCTAATCTACACTGAGGACTAAATCATCCGGCTGAAAAGAAGCCACCTCGACATTAGAGCCTTCAATAATTGAAGGATCGGGAACTTGAGGGACTGAAGCACTAAGATCCTGGGGAGCCGGAGGAACCATCCCAGATGAATGATCATCATTTGAAGGCCCAACCACAGCTGAGGAGTCAGGCACAGGATCAACGGCTGTGGAATCAGAAATCTGGAACTCATCACTGTCCAACCCTAGAAGTGCCTCGATAGCCTCAGGAACATCACACACTGTTGAAGGCTCAGCTTGGTCAAGTGCTTCAAAAGACTCGGGCTGACGTGGTGGCTGTCGAGGAGGCCACGGACCCTCAAGATTATCTAATTCGTCTCCAGCACCCTCCTCCAAATAGGCGTTCGGACCTTGTGAGTCGGGCTCATACGTGGTCCACGAAGGAGCTGCATAGTACTTGGCCTCCTCGGTGAAGAGCAATTCAGGAAAAGTCTCGCTTGGCCGGTGCTTCTCCAGCCACAAACAAGCCAAATAAAAGTCGTACTTGATGAATCCCGCCGCAAACATTGCTTTCTTATCATAGCAATGCTGGGACAAGCGATATTCACGGACAGCCTCGGCCCGAACCTCTCTCTGATGATCTAGTGCATTGTGCAGCTCCTCAATGGCTTCATCTCGTTGCCTCTCCATGGCTCCCCGATCACTGACGGCCTTATTGTAAGCCTCTTAGTACCCTTGAACGGAAGCCGCCTTTGCTTGCTCTTCTTGGAGCTTTCGCTCAAGATCAACATTCCTTTGCTCGAGATCAGCGTTCCTTTTATTTAGCTCCTCCATCCTTTTGGGATAGGGGCGAAGCTGGACAACCTCGTTCATAAGCTCCATTTTCTGCTTTCGAAGCTCACGAATGTCTTTGTCGGCTTGCTCCCTAAGAGCCCTGTGTCGAGCATTAACAGCCGCAATTTGCTGAGCCGTCTAACGAGATAAAAAACAAACAAGACTCAACAAACCTGACGAAGAAGCCTAAAAAGGAAAAAGCTAATTAACAAACAAGCACAAAGCTTATCTTCATCGCGAGGTAGTCAGAATTATCCTCCGCCTCAGTCAGATTGGTGAAAAGGCTCGCCTTGTCGCGAGGGAGAATGGTGCTCCAAGCAAGACGAGATGCTATCCCGGCATCCTCAATACTGTCATTGTCATTCACCCCGAGATAGGTTTGAAAGTCTTCTCCACCTACAACGACCCCGCTATCAACTGGATAGCGCCTCAAAGTCGGATCGACCACCTTAGGCAAAATTGGTCTTGTAGGCATTGTGGCTTTAATAATTAGCCTCTTCCTGTACTTGCGTCTAGGCTGGCGAGGAGCAGACCTATCCTCAGCAACACGAGATCCACCCTCTTGACGGGTTGAATCACTCCTCTGGGACTCTGAGCGCTCGCGGTCATCCAAACCACGATCAGGTACAAGAGGCCTCTTTCGTTTATTTCTCCCGGCATCTTGTGTAGGATGGCTGGATGCACCAGCGGTAGGAGGAGGGGCAATAGGAGCACGAGCTGGTCCCGACGGGGGAGCACGAGTTGGTCCAGATGGGGAAGCACGAGCTGGTCCAGATGAGGAAGCCCCAGCTTACGACTGAGAAGCAGGAGCAGCTCGAGCAGCATCACTGGACTCCCTCCTACGTAAAAGCTCTTAGAAGTTCATGCCTGCACAATATAAGAAGGAATTAGCTAACCAAATAAAACGTCATGCACACATATACGAGAAGTAAAAAGGATTAGAAACCTAAAAAACCAACAAAATCCTCTAAATTATTCAGGTTGGAACCCATTGGAAAGTCAACGAAAGGACTCCCAAAGGCATCGGCCTGAGCCCACTCAGGATTCTCCTTTGACTGATCACTAGTACCCGCGACCTCAGGGGTCTCATCCTCCGAGTCCGAAGAGGATTCATCTACAAGATGACCTATGGGGGTGGACGCTTCGGCTACGACTACCGGAGATGGCTGACTAGGACCAGCATCAAAAACACGCGGAGTTGCATGCAAGTTAGATAGGGCAGCGGAAGTCCCAACAACGATCCTGCTTACCCCCCAACTGGCAGCGACGATATTCTCCGGGGTTAAAAGGGAGAATAAGTTACGCTCCCCGGTAGAACAAATCCGTCAAATAGTTTCACCAAATTGGTCTCTTAAAGTTTCTGCTCTGAATCTTCCTGAGCACTGCAAGTGGTTAGAGGTATCATGATTCCATCTCTTGCGGATCCGTAGGTCGCTTGGAATCTCAACAACGACCCACTCACTCTCAAAGCCACACAGTTTATTGGGAAGATCTGAGAAGATTTTATTATTAGGGAACTCGTCAGACTTCAATCGTTGAAGAGAGAACGTTATCAACCCTTTCAACCCACGAACTCTGAAAAAAGCGCTCAAAAGAGGAACAGTTGGGATAATATCCAGGTGTCGACACCCTATGGAAAAAGCTACTAATTGGGCCCACGCATGGGGATGAAGTTGACATGGGACGATGTCCTTATACCTAAGAAATGCTTCACTAAACTCCGGAAGAGGGAAGCGAAAACCGAAGGATAAAGAGGCCTTATGGACGGCTACACCATTTCTAACCAAGTCGGGTGTAGCCTCCCCTTGGGCTGGAAGTCTATAACGATAACCTGACGGAAGAGGGAAACGAGTCCTAAAATCCTCTAAGTTGGCGTTTGTCAAAGAACACGGGACGATGTCCTTATACCCAGAAGTAGCAACGACATGGAGAAGGAATGACCCAATAGGCGACAGACTTGTTAGGGCGACAGACCTAGTGAATGAGAGACCTGCGGGAGACCTAGGCTCTACGCGGAAGACTAAAAACACCTGCGGGAGGCCTAAATCTGAATGCGAAAGGTGATAAACAAGGCGACAGATATGCACTTATTGTCACTGAGAGGAACGAGAGATCCTGAAGAGAGAGCGACAGACTCTTTAGGCGACAGACTCTTTTGGCGAGAGAGCTGAAAGACGTGCGACAGACATTTGCTCAGAGGTTTTTGTGCACTCTCTCGGCAGGCTTCAACGGTTTATATAGCCGCGACAGGGAATGCTAAACGTCGCGCCCGATCACGTCTGTCGTAGAGTAGAGCTTTTTCACCTGCAAAAAACACCAGAAGAAATAACAAAAAAATAGAGATGACTATTCACGGTGGGCTGAAGCCCAAAAACACATATTTATACTCTCTTGATTAGAAAAATCTAGCAAGAGAGTGGGGAGCAATTGATATGACAAAAACTACCAAGTTTTGGGTCAGGCCCAATGTTCACCAAAGACACCACGTGACAGGAGATCACTGGGCCACGTGGCTTTCGGCGACAGACGCATAGGCTGCGGCATGATACCTGTCGCTAGGCGACAGACTCTCAGCCTATCGCCTGACGTCGTAGCGCAACACGTGGCATCAATCCGTCTACTGACTGGCGACAGACGGCATAGGCTGCGAATCACACCTGTCGCTTGGCGACAGACTACCAGTCTATCGCCTTACGTCACAGCGCGACACGTGGCACAAATCCGACTAGCGACAGACCCCTGACGCAGTAACATGATTCGAGAGATGGTCTCTCACCGACGACAGGGTTCGAGTTTATCTGTATGTGGAATTTGTATTACATCTGGATACAAACTCTTAGCAAAGTTACGTACTCATCCAGGTAATTAACCTCAAATACTCGCCTATAAATAGGCTTCAGGTATAATCTTATTCCCTAATTTTTGACTACTGGCTTTTACGCTTCCCAATCCTGAAGCACTTTTGGCTGACTTAAGCATTGGAGTGTCTACGCAGGGAACCACCCCTGCGTCTCTCTGACTAAGTACGAACATCGACGTCAGCATACCTTTATTGTTGTTTTGTGCAACAACATCATCTAAATACATTCTATTTAATTCTTTTATGCCAATATAATCCTAATCTATGATGCTACAAATAATTTGAATAATTCATATCAATAACATAAGCATAATTGAAAACATCTTTGTTGATATCAAGAAATAGATATACAGTTTTTTAGCATATCTCTGCTCTAAAAATAATTTCTTAGAATTTTTTTGAGAATCAAATGCAACTTTAACCCGTTATCATTTAGTTTTTCATAGAAATTAAATTCTTCTTAAGTTTTGGGATGTGCTACACATTTTGTAAGGTTAAAATATTTTCCGAAGTCAAATGTAAGTTTTATTGTCATTTTGTAACAATTTTGCAAGTTGAAGTGTAATTCATAAAGACTTGTGCTTATTTATCTCTTATATATTTTGGAAGAATCTCCAAAGAATTGACATGAAAATCTACACCCAAATGGGTTCACCAATCCTTTTGATTTTGAACCATGAGAATTTCGGTTATCATAACTACCTTATCATCTTCAGTCACAGGGTTGACATTATTTTTCTTACGTTTTTAAAACGTTCACACACTTGCATAGTGGTATTTCTTACCGCAAACAAATTAGGGGTCCTTCTTCTTCTTGAACTTTTTATTAAACTTGTTGAACTTTTCTTTTTTCTTTGAAGAGTTTTCAACTTCTTGTTGAGGTGAATTTTTTTCACACCTGACTAAACAGAACTTGCAATGTTATGCATGTTATTGTTCTATTCATTATACGGACTGCATTTTCAATCTGGTATTTTCTTTCCACTTTTTTCTCACACCTTTTTACATCCTTTCAGTTTTCCACTCTAGCAAGCACACCATTAACATTTCAAATTCCTTTAGAAATCTTTTTGAGAAGAAGGTAATCCATCAATAATGGTAGACACATGAAAAGTTTTAAAAATTTTTAGAAATTGGTTCTCTACATCTTTTCATTCAGTAGCAATTATGGAGAGCTCTATCTTGGCTCAAGATGAACGATTGCGGCATGTTTAACACATCCAAGTCGGATAGGAAGTTCTGTTTCCTGTGGCAGATAAGCGAATAATGTATATGAACCTATCTTTGGGTGGAGTACAACAGTTGAAAACAATTACTAATATCCCGTAAGCTTAGGGGAAAAAAGGAATCTGCCCGAGAGGGGGCTTGTGTCTGATTAGCTTACCACGGTTTCAGTGGCTAGTATGAGACTATGATTAGCCACACTGGGACTACGACACAACCAAGTCTCTTACGAGGGGCAACAAATTTCTTCTCGGTATCCTCGTTCCGATGCCTTTTCTCTTGCATGCAATCATACCTCTTCTTAATTGCATGCTATAATTTCATTGTCTTATTGTGTTTGTGAAATTTGTAGGCACCTTTTGTCCGGATCATAAAATATGTTTTAGTCAATTTGAAGTTTAGATTGCCATGAATAAACTTGATGAAATTAAATTAAATTTTATTGATTAAATTTAATCTCCAAGTGAAATTAACAATTAAGTTTGATTTTAAATTAACCAATCCAATTAAAGTTTGAATTTTAAATAAAAATAAAATATCAGTGAAGAATAAATGAGAATAAAAAATTTTCATATTCATTTTAAATAAAATTTTTAAAAATAAAAATAAAATATAAATGAAGAATAAAAGAGAAGAAAACAATTTTAACGAGGTAAAATAGGTAGTGAGTCAAAACTAGGAAATTTAATACGTTTAATCAATCCGATAAGAAAGTCAGTTCAAGAAAATCATTGGTATTCTTTGAATACTCTCGAGGTAATGGAAGTTTTTGTGATTGAAGCCAGATCGATAGAAAATATTCTCATATTTAAATATCAAAATTAATATCTAATAAAAGCAAATTCAGAATAATCTTAAGATAAGTTGCTATTATTTTAGGATGTACATGTAATCGTATTTCCGAATTTATACTTTGAAATGTATATCAATTTTTGTCCTTAAATTCGAATGGTGTCTAATCACACCTAGGTAACCAAAAAAAATTATCTTCATAGTTTTATATCTAGCAATTATATTCTTAGAAGTTACAATAAAACTCATTGAAGAGGGAGTTGTCAAGTGCCTGAAGAAATGTAAGTCGATATATATAATCATCTTTAAGCTTTTGTTGCTTGGCTGAAAGTTGTGCTTCATCACTTGCTTCTTTAGAGAAGTATTCTAGAAGAACATATGCAACTTTCAAGAGACTAATTTGATAGTAAAATTAAGGCTTGAATATTCAGGAGTCGTAATCTTGAATCACTGCTGTTTTTATAATGTGGTAGATGACTTATGCAATCAGCCTGAAAATAAAGAAGTATATAGGCATGTCTTGCCAAGAAATATTTTTAAGAAAAATAGTTTTCTCACATTGATGGTTTTGGAACAATGATCAAAATAAAAAAAGAGAAATTGCAAGAAGAGAAATTTAACTTTTTATAGTGAAAAGTTGAAGAAAAGTTCAAAAAAAGTGTGAAAATGACTGTTGTTAGAAGTATTTATAACCACAATAAAAAACACACATTGATGATAAAACATGAGTTTGGTGAGAAATTACCAATTTTTGAAATAAATAGTTATTTACAATAGACTTATTTTTTTAAAAAAAGTTTAGTAAAGGTGTTCGAATTTTGATAGTATTTGATTGTTCTCCACAAAATCTCAAAAGGAATGTACAAAAATACTTTCCTAAGTTAAATTGCAAATAGAATGCTCAAAATAACTAAAAATAGATTTTCATAGAAATCGACTGCTCTTACTATTTTTTACTTTAAAGCTTATTTTATAATTTTAACATGTCATTTTCTAATATAATGATAATCTTTATAATTATTGTATTATTAACTATTATTGTATAGAATCCTTCCCGACAAAAGGGCAGACCTCCCACAGGTGCATGTTGGCATATTATTCCATCGGCGGATCCATGACCGTAAGCAACATTTTCTAACTAATATAAAATTTGCAAAATCTTCTTAGATTTCTTCAATTCCTTTTACTAATTTTCCTTTTGAATAACGTAATTTTAATATTTTTATATGAGCCGGATGTATCGTTCGACTCGCACGCCCGTCGCGTATAAATGTACACTCTCTCTGAAGTCGAACTTTAAAACAGTCCCTTCTCATCCAAAAAGGGTCTCACTTTTTTCTTTTTGTTCTTTTGCCTGAATCTCTCAAATGACGGGATTTTTCTTTCGCCATGTTCGGCTTCATCACTCCCAAATCACGGTCAGTTTCTCTCTTTAATTTCAGTTTGAGTAGTTTTCCCTTTTCTTGTTCGCCAATGGCAGTAAAATCCAGCAACGTTGTTGTTGTTGTTGTGGTTTTTTTTTTTTTCGTTTATTGCATTGATCCAAGAAAGATAGTGAAAACTTTGATTACTCGAAAGCTTTGCAGGTGAAATTATACTGCCTGTGATCCTGACTTGAAAACTTGCTTGTCTAAACAGGGTCGTGGGCTGAGAGCTATGAGAGTTAGATTGGCAAGGGCGCGAAGGGCTAATAGGCGTGCGATGTGGTTGCTGGAAGCTCTGCAACTGCAAATTGAAGCTGCGGAGATTGAGATGCAAAATTGGAGGAATGGGGGAGTCAACAAGCTAGCGTTTCTAGACAATACCCTCGCTGATCAGTGGGTTAACGATCGTCTCGTCGAGCTGGAAAACGACCCTTTGATAAGGAACGCTTTTGAAAGATTCGATGCTCAGAATCTTGATGGAAAGGACATAATTAATGTCAAACAAGCTCAACCTTCCCAGAACGGCGGCACCTCCAGTCGCGCCTCCGGTGACTGCCGTGAGTAGTGTGACGGTGGGCTTCGTTACTTTGGAGGTGGTGGTGGAGCATAAGGTTTTATGGGTTTCTTCAACCCATAGCCCTGCCCCTCCAGAGTCCCCATCTGAATTGTGTTCAAATTTAAGAACATTTCCTTGTTTCTATGTTCTATCGTTATTTGATGATCATGTAATTCTGGATTATGGAATATTAATGCGTTGTTAATTATTTCGGGAACGACTTTAACGGACATTTCTGATATCTAATTGTAGCAAAAGAATCAAACCACCATCTCTAAACTGCACTTTTGCATTACTTGGCTTTGGCTTTGTTCTAAAATACATGTACTTCATTTTTTTACCAAGAAAAGAGCCTTTTCGCAGTTCTATTACTTGCTAAGTTGCTATTCAAAATGATCTTGCTTTTCAACCTTTAGGCAACGCAATATTTAGCTTCAGAAGAAAAAAACATCATGGACAGAGACAGCACTCCAAATCAGTGACCATTAACTATCCTTTGGTTTCAGCGGCGGCCCCCTCTGTCCAAATCTATTACTGTCTCCGTCATTGGGCTAATTCAGCTTTGCAAGTGCGGCACAACTGCACAAGCTACCATTTAACTACAAATACATGTGCTGACAACATCAGTTCTTTTTCGGACAAAAGGGTATTAACTTGAAGAAGAGAGCTAAACAATTCTGCAAAGGGAATCAACTTGCTGGTCTTACCTCACAAGAAACCAACTTTCTCCAGGACAAGTGCTTTCTTTATACAACCAGATCCGTCAAAATGGACTCTACATTTTAGACTTGGTTCCTTTGATTTTCAAGGCATGTGCTTCTGCTTCGACCCAAATTTATGGGAAGTCGTTGCATGTCGAGTCAATCAAATCTGGGGTAGCCATTGATTTACATACTGCCGCGTCATTGCTAAATATGCATTCAAAATGCGGCAACTTGGCTGATCCTCGTAGGCCGGAAGGGGTTTGATATAATGCCTGAGCGAAAGTGGTGACATGGAATGCAATGATTGCTAGGTATTAGAGAAATGGGGCAAGTGAAAACCGCCGCCTACAAAGGCAAGCCGGCAGCACAGGCGGCTGAAACAAAGAGAGAGAGAGATTGGTGGCTGATGGTGATGAGGGAGAAGTGAGTCAATGTGAAAAGGATGAATTTATAGCTACAGTTTAGGGTTAGGGTTTTTTTTTTTTTGTGCGGTGAAAACAATGTAGTTTTGTGATAGGAAAAGTAATAAAAAGGTGTGGGCTGCTCTATCCAGCCACCCAATTGCACCCTTAGTCCATCAGGTTTTGGGTCAAGCCCAATAGTTTTGGGATATAAATTTTTATTTATTTTTGTTTTTCCTTTATTATGTGCATGATTTAATTTTATAAGATTATTTAGAATATATATAATTAAAAAAGAGAATGTGTTTGAATAAAAAAATAGTGATTTAGAACTTGCATGCAAAGCATCAAGATTCAAATCTCCATGGTTTTTTATTTGTAGGCAATTTATAAGTTCGAAAAATCTGCAGGTAAAAATTTAATAGATTCATAAATCCTAAAATAGGTTAACGACTTACCTTGGCCTTGAAGATGAGGTAACCTTCTCTTCTTCTAAATTTCTTTGAAATAAAAAAACGATTTAGAGAAAATCCCTAAAACTGAAAATCTTAGAAAAATTAATTTTTTATATTTCATGTTGAATAATTTTGCCCATGCACAGAGCTGATTTTGATTATTTTTCTCGTCATTATCATCCTTAATTAATTACTTTTATAATTATGTGTGTATTATTATTATTAATTTCTTGTTATAATTGTCTCAGAAGAGATCAAGATTGCTAGTAGGCAAGTGGAGGTGATAAGAGAGAGCGAACAGCAAGGTGATCAACAAGAACATCGGTGACAAGTCATGAACTACTCATTTTCTGCACCAGCTAATCGAAAGAATTCCAAACCCTAAACTATGAAGACGTTGGTTTTTCCCATGGAAAACCCAAACCTAACCACTAAATTGGACTTGGGTTGACATCAAGGCAAGAGATAAAGGATTAATCCTAGAACAAGAAAACTTTCAATTAAAAACAGTGAAAAGAATAAAAGCTTTCACCCCAACATGTTGGTTTTGCCTTGGTTAATCTATAGAGAAATGAGATTTTCTACTTAAATAATTATTAGATCTACCACACTTGTGTAATGATAAAATCCATGGACTTTTAATTCATTTTTCTTACAGCAAGGATTATTCTCAATCTTCCTTTGTTGGGAGCGTCATGAACAGCGTTAATGAGATTTCTCCAATGGTAAACGCCGCCACAATTGGTGAGATTTCTTTCCCAAATCTCTCTTTTGTTTTTCAGTTACTTGCTTATTGGTAGCTAAAAAATAAACCTAGATATACATATCTTGACTCTCTCTCTCTCTCTCTCTCTCTCTCTCTCTCTCTCTCTCTCTCTCTCTCTCTATATATATATATATATATATATATATAACCCATAAGGAGAAGGGAAGATGACAAAGAAAAGAAAGGAAAGCAGCCCCAAAATTCTAATGAAAAAGCTACACAACTCAAGAGTACTCAAGGTATATGTATGTATGTATGTATGTATGTATGTATGTATGTATGTATGTATGGTTAATTTTCTGAATTAATAATCTTTGATGTTTGCCCTGCCAAAACAGAAAGCAAAGATGAGCATTAAGAAGTTAGAAGTTGAAGTTGCGGAAAAGAGAGGATACACAATGTGCTTGAAGCAGTTGGTAATGGAAGAAGCAACAGTCATGGAAGGTGCAATTCAAGAGATGGAAACAAAACTTGCTCAGATGAAGACAGAGAAAGATCTACTTTTAGCTAAGAATGAATGCGTGGAACATTTTATGACTCATATGTTTGCTATTTTTGAAGCTGAGGATCACCTAGATTGAAATAAACTTCTTCCTAGACTCTAGACCCTAAACCCTAAATAAGAAGCAGGGAGAAGATCATAAAAAGAGAGAGTTTTAGGAAGGCAAAAATATAATGAGTTTAATCACTTATTGAGAGATGTCAAAGATCGAGTGCTTCCTCTTTATCACTAAGCCAAAACTTTGTTAGCTTATAAAATTTGTATTGATCTAAGTGATTTGCGGTTCTTTTCATGTTTAATTTTGATATTTTTATGCAAGCTAACAGTATAATAAATAGTTTCAAAACTCATATATAGTAACATATTGTTATTTTTTTCGATAATTGTGAGTAGAAATGGGATTGCATGTATTCGAACTCAACCCTTATATATTGTTACTTATTTTTCCTTATGACTACCTAATAACTGTTATTTAGGGAATTACTTTTAGTTTTTGGAACATTATGAGAGTGAGTGAATTATGAGAAGAAACAATTTCAATATCTTAAACTTTTTTTAAATATTTTATTAGAGATGTAATAAATCACTTTTTTTATTCGTATTTTTTAAAAAATAAATTAAATCCATCTATTCCATCACTCGTATTGACAATTCAATGAAATATATCATACTAGTTTGTATCCCGTACAATATGCATGGATTAATTTTATTTATTTTAATATGTGTAGGTAGATAAAATAAATAAAAATATGTAAAATATGGAGTTTATATATAATGCACTCTCTATACACTGTCAGTAATCTATAGGATGACAACTCATTAATAAATAAAGCTTAAAAGTGCATAAGCCCTTAAAAATAAATTTAAAAACTTTATTAATATTTATTTTAAGGACCTACATATTATGTGTCGTCCTATAGTTGACTGATAATATATAGAAGCTATATACTAGCTGTACATCATATATAAACTCTAAAATATATTAGTACATGCATAAATTTTTTTATTATTTTCATATATAAATTTAGAATATCCAAACAAAAAAAATCAAAATAATTAGTTGTCTTTGACAACATTATCACCGGCAGCAACATTACAAAATTTTATGAACCTCACTAATTTTAATTGTATGTATGTATGTATGTATGGTTAATTTTCTGAATTAATAATCTTTGATGTTTGCCCTGCCAAAACGGAAAGCAAAGATGTGCATTAAGAAGTTAGAAGTTGAAGTTGCGGAGAAGAGAGGATACGCAATGTGCTTGAAGCAGTTGGTAATGGAAGAAGCTACAGTCATGGAAGATGCAATTCAAGAGATGGAAACAAAACTTGCTCGGATGAAGACGGAGAAAGATCTACCTTTTGCTAAGAATGAATGCATGGAACAATTTATGACTCGTATGTTAGCTATTTTTGAAGCTGAGGATCACCTAGATTGAAATAAACTTCTTCCTAGGCTCTAGACCCTAAACCCTAAATAAGAAATAGGAAAAAGACCATAAAAAGGGAGAGTTTTAGGAAGGCAAAAATATAATGAAGTTTTTTTTTGAAAAGTAAAGAAATTTATTTATGAATCAAATAGTTGCAATCATGGCACAAAATTAGAGGTGCGGTTGACTCCAAGTTTAGCAAGGGAGTCAGTAAAGAAATTGGCTTCTCTAAAAACATGAACGAAGGAGATGACACCCAAACACGAATAAAGATTATATAACTTGTTGAGAAGACTACTATACTTCTAAGGGTTGTCAAGGACTTTGTTCAACCATGAAACTACAACCTTAGAGTCGCTTTCAATCACAAGTTGAGGGATAGAATCTAAATTGGCATTGGCAATGATTGAAAGAGCTTCCGCAACAGCTATCAACTCTGCCAAGTTAGAATCGGCCAAACCTATATTCTTTGAAAACATCATTAGAATATGTCCGTGATGATCTCGCAAAACTCCCCCAATACCAGCTTAACCAGGCTTGCCTAAGGATGACACTTCCAGGAGCCAAGAGGAGGAGGAAACCAAGAGATATTAGTCTTGACAATCCTATGTTTTGAAGCAAAGCTGATAGATTGAATGTTAATGGAAAGCAGAAGCATATCGAGATTAGGATGGGAAGCTTTGAGCCACCAGCTAAGCCTCTGTCTAATGATACTGGAAACTTGAAGGGGAGAGATTGATTTGTTGTTGAAGATCTTGTCATTTCGAGCAAGCCAAATCGACCAAAGAATAGCATAGAAAAGAGTGTCCCAAATTTGTTTTTGAGTCCTATTAGAAAGAAGGTTGCTCCAAGACCAAAATAAATGATTTAAAGAACCTGGAATGACCCACGAGACCCCCCACCATCCGCTGCAGAGACACCAAATAGTCCAAGAAAATGGCAATGAACAAACAGATGATTGATTGATTCTGGTTGGGGACAAAACGCACATTTGTTTTCTTTGTTCAGCTGACAACCTCTCTTGTGAAGCATGTCAATAGTAGGCAGTTTACCTTTTATAGCTCTCCAACAGAAAAGCTCAACCTTGGGAGGGGCTATACCTTTCCAGATATATCTTTCAATTAAGGAGTCAGAATCTTGAGAATTCGTTAGAGATCTTCTAAAAGAGTTTGCACTATAAACTCCATTCGTAGTGTGACACCAAATCACTCTATCCGACATGAATTGAGAAAGACAAACCGAATTGAGAAGTTCCATAAGCTCCTGCCATTGTTGAGTTTCCCATCCAAAGAGATTTCTTCTAAGTTTGATGTTCCAGACAAAATTTAATCCATTCCAATATAATGAAGTTTAATCACTTCTTGAGAGATGTCAAAGATCGAGTGCTTCTTCCTTACCATTAAGCCAAAACTTTGTTGGCTTATAAAATTTGTATTTTTTTTGTAAACCACAAGTATCCTCATCCGTTTTAACGGTCTGAAACTAATTCTGTTCGGGGTTTAATCACACTTAAGGCTCTTCACCCCTCTCCAAAGATGTGTTCTTTTCATGTTTACTTTAATTTTGATATTTTTATGCAAGCTAACATTATAATAAATAGTATCAAAACTCATATATACTAACATATTGTTATTTTTTCGATAATTGTGAGTAGAAATGGGATTGCATGTATTCGAACTCAACCCTTGTATATTGTTACTTATTTTTCCTTGTGAGTACTCGTGACTACCCATTAACCATTATTTAGGGAATTACTATTAGTTTTTGGAACATTATGACTTGTGAGAGTGAGTGAATTATGAGAAGAAACAATTTCAATATCTTAAACTATTTTTTAATTTTTTATTAGAGATGTAACAAATCACTTTTTTTATTCGTATTTTTTAAAAAATAAATTAAATCCATCTATTCCATCACTCGAATTGACAATTCAATGAAATATATCATATTAGTTTGTATCACAAACAAGATGAACGAATTAATTTTATTTATTTAGTTATGTGTAGGTAGATAAAATAAACATAAATATGTAAAATATAGAGTTTCTATATAATGCACTCTCTATATACTTTCAGTAATCCATAGGATAACAACTTACTAATAAATAAAGCTTAAAAATGCATATGCCTTTAAAAATAAATTTAAAAACTTTATTAATATTTATTTTTAAAAACCTACATATTATGTGTCATCCTATGATTGACTGACAATGTATAGAAATTATGTACTGTCTATACATCATATATAAACTCTAAAATATATTATTACATGCATAAATTTTTTTTATTATTTTCATAAATAAATTTAGAATATCCAAACAAAAAAAATCAAAATAATTAGTTGTCTTTGACAACATTATCACCGGCAGCAATATTACAAAATTTTATGAACCTCACTAATTTTAATATCATTTTAATTGTAAAAAATTAAAGTTCTTAATTTACAACCCCAGTCAAAGCTTAAATTCTAAAATAAACCACAAGAGATTAAAGCTTAAACCACTTTTTTTATCATTAGTTTTCTCAAATCAAGTATATAAATACATCTATTTTTCTATTCATTGATAGCTTCAATTAATCCATTTACTTTCAGGTCACATGGGAAAGAAGGCAAGAAGAAGTTCAATTTTCGAGCAGGGAAATCTCCAGTCTCGGTATGTTTAATTTCTTTCCTTCAATTAACACTCTGAAAATTGATAGTAAAAGCCTAAACTACTTAGAAACTTAAACCTGCTATTTTCTTAATCTTTGTTTACAATAGGCTTAACACTGTTGCCTTCCCTGGAACATGAAAGAAGAACGAAGCAGTACACAGAATCTATAGCCCAAATAATTTATCAGGGCTAGTTTTAATATCTTAGAGATAATCTTAAACTCAGTGTTGGGTGGGATGCGCCAGGCCCGAGCAGTAGTGCAGAGCTTGGGCGACGCGCGAAAGCCCCAGCAGCAAGCTACTGTGGTGGGCTCTCCCCCTAAAAAAATAAATTTAATATCATGTGGGCCGATGGCCCACGTATCAGATATTAAACTGATAAGAACAGATACTACACTTGATCTTAGCCAAAAGGCCGAGAAAGGTATGATTGTGCTCGTGCAAATCCGCTGCATTTAGAAGCTGATTCTTGCCCCTTCCCACTTTCCGCTTTGTGATGTGGGATTTATGTATTATAAACCACACCATTATGCGCTGACCACAGTACTAACAGAAAGAGAGAGGCCTTACAGAATAGGCTATTTCAGGGCCACTTAAGACTTGCTAGGGATCAAATTAAAGCATAGCCAAAGAAATGCAGAACTTGTGGATTAGGTACCATAGTTGCACCTGGGGTTAGTATTCATGCTCCATTGTCAAGTTCTGAGCGTTTTCTTCTGGCATATGAAAACTCCAGTCTCAATCATAAGAGTAATCAAGAGATACTAATGATGTAATAGAACTGTCTTTTGTTCATATTCATATAAATATATAATCTGTGCAAAACAGGTTGAAAATTCAAATTCCATTTCTTTAATATTTGGCAGAAACAGGTAACCTATAACTACTTAGAAACTTGAATATGTTGCTTTCTTAATCTTTTTTATATTAGGCTTAACATTTTTGCCTTGTTTGGAGCAATAAAGAAGATATAGATTGCAGGTTTATGGGAATTCTAGATATAGATTGCAGGTTTATGAGAATTCTAGTGTTTGCATAGGAGAAAAAGGTATGCTTGTTGTAAAAGATCTTCAATTTAATGCATTGTTACATGAGTAGGAAGAAACACGGTTTAACTGCTTTTCTTTTTTTTTTTCTGAAAAGAGAACAATCATCTAACTCCATTTTTAAACAATTCTGTATTATTGAGTATTTTCAAGTGAGAAACCAAATCTAGAAGAACATCTGAAATCATTAAAAAAATTGAGACAAACAGGCAAATAATACATTCGGCAACCTTAAGCCCACACTAGAGCAAATGAACCAATACAACCCAAAAGACTTATGAACTAGTTTCCATTAACCATTTTGCATTAGGTCTGCTTGTTTTGCAGGCCTAATTAACCATTAAACAATAAGTATAACGGGGGATTGAATTTTCATGGGACATATAAGGCCCAAACCCTACCCAGTTAACAGGCATTTTGAGCTTGAGTTTGGTTATGGTGCCCCACGCTAGATCTGTAATTCAACGATGGCGGACCCTTATGAGATTGGAACCTCAATGCAATGGCCAGTAGCAACTAGCATGCAACGGTGACGTTCGCGTTGGCCATTAGTGCTTGTATTTTTATAGTTATAACTATATATTTCACAGTACTTGTGTATATATTTATGTTAGTAAAACATAAAAGTAGAGGGTTAAATTTAGTCGCATTTGGCTGACATATTCAAGCTATTATTCAAGAGACTTCCGTAGTTTCCAAATAATTGTATAATAAAGTCATTTAAAGAATCAAAACTTGAGTTAGTGAATGTTAATTAAAATGCAAACTAATAATTCATTATTTGTCCATCACATACTACGTCATGAAGCCTCTCCTCATACTGGAAGAAAACGCCACAAGTTGCTGTCCCTTTTTCCTAAAGTGACGCTCAAGGCTCAACTAAATTCACTCTATAAATTCCACTCATTTATCCATAGTTTCATAGATCCCACTTTCTCTTTCCTAGCACCTTCGTCCTAAGTACCTGATCTTTCTTTCTTCTTTATTTTCTTTATATCCCGCTCTCCAGTTCCGATCATGTATTCATTCAATTTCTTTCTTACTTGGCTGCTAGCTGAAGCTGAAACCAAGTGAGAAAAGAATCGATACAGGCGAGTATCAAAGGAGAAAATGATAAACAGAAGCCGTGGGATTAATTTCTCTTTATAATTTTTACTTCCAGCATAATCTTTTAATGCTTTTCTTCTCATTTATCAATAACTGAAAGCCGAGTAGCTAGATTTATTTACATGTTATTGAACTGGTGTTTTGCAGGTTGTATTTATATCAACATGGCAAAGCTGATCACAAGTTTTTGTGTTACTATTCGGAGTGTTGCTCGTCACCGGAGGCGTGCTGCATCGATCCAGTTTCAGGTAAGTAGAGTAATTTGATCCTACCTGTATGTTCCGAGGAACTGAAGCTAGCTAGGTTAGATTTCAGGAATTTGACGAAAAAGTCAAAAGCCTGAATTTCTTTAAGAATAGTTGCACACATCCTTCTAAACTGAGATATTTTTTTTAAATGAATTCAACCTTATTTGTTATTTATTCATAAAAGATACATCAGTAATTAATTCATTATTTAAAATACTTAAATTATTGTCCACTCAATACATTGCTTCATTACAACCTACGCCATATTTAGCAACTAGCAAATACATTAGTTAGTGTATTATCAGATCTCTTGGCATGCATGAACTCACAATACACAAAATCCTTAGCTTTTCCTTTAGCCTCCTCTAAACTTTGATCTATTTAACTGACATCTTCATATTCCTTTTAGGTTTAATTTCTCTAATATATAATTTAATTTTTTTGAATAAAAATAATGAGAGCTGTGAGATTAGATAATAAAAAATATTATTAAAATTATATTAAAATGAAATTAATTTATATATAATAAAATTTAGATTGATTTAACTAAAAATACGAAACCATGTATTATGAAAATACTTATTTTTTACTTATTTAATTAATAGTTTATTCGATTGTAGATTTTCATAATTTACTCATTTATTCAATTTTATTTATTTATTATATGAAAAAGTTATATAAGAATCTTTAATAAAAAATTTTATAAAAAAGGAAAAGGCTTGAATTACGGGAATAATTTCGTCGCTCCGTTAAGTCAAGTGGCAGCACATATGCCAAACACATCATCTGTCCTTAAAGCACGTTCTTTGAAAAACAAATTCCGTTACTTTTATTTATCAGTGATCGGTGTCGGCGTGTCGCACGGCCCTGCTTGGGAGTCAGCGATGGGGAGATAATCTCTCGCCACGCAATCTCACATGTTCACTCCAACCTAAATTCTAGGCACTCTATCATTTAGGTAATCTTAACATACGGCACAAACAAGGAAAATATTTAATTTTTTAGCCTTTTTAATATTAATTGTGCGTAGAGATATAATTTTTAATTTTCAAATATTTTTAAGAGATCATCACAAGTTAAAATTTTTTTAGTTATTTTTGTTTTTCTTATTATATTATTAGGTATGTTAATTGTGATTATAATTTTTAATAAAAAAAAGTATGCTTTAATTGATGTTTTTATTTGAATATGGGACTTGGTCTAAAGGTTCTCCCGTCCCTTTTGTACTGTATATAAGATCTAAGCCTTTTAAATTTTTTATTGGTCAAACTTCTATTTTTTTTGAAAATTTTAAACTTTTCAAAATGTTTAAATTTTATTTTCAGTAAGTATATATGTGTATTTTGAAAAATCTTCTATAAAAATAACAAAATATTCTTTAAATCAAATTTTATTCACAAATTGTGTTTGAAAATTAAAAGATAGAAATAAAGTATCAAAATTATTATCATTATAATAAATAAAGGGTACAATTCTGTGTATATATAATTAAATGAAATTTGATTGGATCATAGTAACTCTGTGAAGAGATGATTCGATAGTCTTGATATTGAGGCAAATGTTTGAAACTTGGATAGATGACTTGGCAATCTAGGAATTTGGAGAGATGATTTGACAATCTTGAAAATGACTTGGCAATTTAGGAATTTGGAGAGATGATTTGACAATTTTGAAACTCAAAGCGACGTGATAGCCTTTGAACTTGGAAAAATGATTTGATAACCTTTGAATTTGGAGGGATGATTTTTGTAGTCTTGGGAACTTAATTAGACTTAGTAGTATTGAAACTTGGAGGGATTCCTTGACAGTTTAACATGGAGAAGATTTGTTAGTCTTGGAGTTTGTAGAGATGATTTGATAGCCTTGAAACTTGGATGGATGATTTGATAGTTTTAAAACTTGGAAAGATAATTTGATAGCTTTGAAGCTTGGAAAAATGACTTATAATCCTGGAGCTTGGAGATGACTTAGTAGTCTTCGAACTTGATAGTCTTGAAATTTGGAGAGATGATTGAATTGTCTTTGAACTTGGAGGGATGATGGAGATTGATAGAGGCTTTAGAATCTCTAAAGAGGAGTTTGTAGAGATGATTTGATAGCCTTGAAACTTGGATGGATGATTTGATAGTTTTAAAACTTGGAAAGATAATTTGATAGCTTTGAAGCTCGGAAAAATGACTTATAATCGTGGAGCTTGGAGATGACTTGGTAGCCTTCGAACTTGATAATCTTGAAATTTGGAGAGATGATTGAATTGTCTTTGAACTTGGAGGGATGATGATGATTGATAGAGGCTTTAGAATCTCTAAAGAGGCTAGGTTTATCTGCTTGAATTGAATGTGTCAAACACTTGGATAAATCTTTTATTTATAATGCTCAAGTGATATTTATATGAGATAGTTCCAAAAGAACTTAATCATTTAAATTTTATCTCTGATTATTCTAACTTAATGAGAGATGAAGGAAATAACTTGTGGATAAATCTTAATGGATAATCCATAAGTTTTAAAATTTTTATCATAGCCAACGAAGGTTGGTTGAGTTGGCAAAGATTGTCTACTCCACTTGCAAGGCTTAGGTTCGATTTTCGTTGACAACAATCTTCTTTGATGGATGATCTATAAATCTAATATAAATCCTCATTGAGGCTTGCTGTGTGCCCTAGTCTTAGACAGAGGAAGCCTCCTCTTGATTAAACTTTTTGTAACAAAAAAAATTATCTCGTGTTTTCATCTTAATCTATCGGTTGTGTCGCACGGCCTCGCATGGGAATCAGCAATTTTGAGATAAAATCGAGCGACTTTAAAAGATGGCATTTGGATTTGGGCGGTGGCCGCGGGCCATAATCTCCCGCAATCTTACTCGTGGACTCCAACGGCCAACCTATATACGAGGCACTGTTTTTGTTTTTTTGTCCATTAAATACGAGGCACTTGATCCGTCTGCTTTGTTTACTTTTAATATGTTCATAATTAACATTATATATTGAGTCAAAAAAATTAACATTTTTTTTCTAATGAATTCAATCTTATTTGTTATTTATTCATAGAAGATACATAAGTGATTAATTCATTATTTAGAATACTTAAATTGTTGTCAACTCAATACATTGATTCATTACAACCTACGCCATATTTAGCAAATAGCAAATACATTAATTAGTGTATTATCAGATCTCTTGGCATGCATGAACTCACAAGACACAAAATCCTTAGCTTTTCCTTTAGCCTCGTCTAAACTTTGATCTATTTAACTGACATCTTCATATTCCTTTTAGGTTTAAATTCTCTAATATATAATTTATTTATTTTGAATAAAATAATGAGAGCTGGGAGATTAGATAATAAAAAATATTATTAAAAATATATTAAAATGAAATTAATTTATATATAGTAAAATTTAGATTGGTTTAACTAAAAATAGGTTTAACTAAAAATACTAAATCATGTATTATGAAAATGCTTATTTTTTACTTATTTAATTAATAGTTTATTCGATTGTAGATTTTCATAATTTACTCATTTATTCAATTTTATTTATTCATTATATTGAAAAGTTATTTAAGAAACTTTAATAAAAAACTTTATAAAAAAGGACAGATTTGAATAACAGGAATAACTTCGTCCCTACGTTAAGTCAGGTGGCAGCACATCTTCTAAACACATCACGCTGTCCTTAAAGCACGTATTTTGAAAAAGATATTTGATTAGTTTTATTCATCGGTGGTCGGTGTCGGCGCGTCGCACCGCCCTGCCTGTGAGTCAGCGATGGGGAGATAATTTCTCGCCACGCAATCTCACATGTTGACACCAACCTAAATTCTAGACACTGCATCATTAAGTAATCTTTTTTTTTTGATTGAGCATCATTAAGTAATCTTAACAAACGGCACAAACAACGAAAATATTTAATTTTTTAGTCATTTTAATATTAATTGTGCGTAAAGATATAATTTTTAATTTTCAAATATGTTTAAGAGATCATCACAAGTTTAATCTTTTTTTAGTTATTTTTGTTTTTCTTATTATATTAATTTGGTATGCTTTAATTGATGTTCTTTATTTGAAGATGCGACTTGGTCTAAAGGTTCACCCGTCCCTTTTGTGCTGTATATAAGATGTAAGCCTTTTAAATTTTTTATTCGTCAAATTTCTATTCTTTTTTTTTGAAAATTTTAAACTTTTTCAAAAGGTTCAAATCTTATTTTCAATAAGTATATATGTGTATTTTGAAAAATCCTCTATAAAAATAACAAAATATTCTTTAATTCAAATTTTATACACAAATTGTGTTTGAAAATCAAAGATAGAAATAAAGGATCAAAATTATTATCATTATAGTAAAAAAGGGTACAATTCTGTGTAAGTATAATTAAATGGAATTTGATTGAATTATAGTGACTCTGTGAAGAGATGATTTGGTAGTCTTGATATTTAGGCAAATGTTTGACACTTGGATAGATGACTTGGCAATTTTGGAATTTGAAGAGATGATTTGACAATCTTGAAACTCAGAGCAACTTGATAGTCTTTGAATTTGAAGAGATGATTTGATAATCTTTGAATTTGGAGGGATAACTTTTGTAGTCTTGGGAACTTAATTAGACTTGGTAGTTTTAAAACTTTGAGGGATTACTCGATAGTTTAACATGGAGAAGATTTGGTAGTCTTGGAGTTTAGAGAGATGATTTGATAGCCTTGAAACTTGGATAGATGATTTGATAGTCTTAAAACTTGGAAAGATAACTTGATAGCTTTGAAACTTGGAAAAACGACTTATAATCTTGGAGCTTGGAGATGACTTGGTAGTCTTCGAACTTGATAGTCTCGAAACCTCAAAGATAACTTGATAGTCTTAAAATTTGGAGAGATGATTGAATTGTCTTTGAACTTGGAGGGATGATGATGATTGATAGAGGCTTTAGAATCTCTAAAGAGGCTAGGCTTATCTGCTTGAATTGAATGTGTCAAACACTTGGATAAATCTTTTATTTATAATGCTCAAGTGATATTTATATGAGATAGTTCCAAAAGAACTTAATCATTTAAATTTTATCTCTGATTATTCTAACTTAATGAGAGATGAAGGAAATAACTTGTGAATAAATCTTAATGGATAATCCATAAGTTTTAAAATTTTTATAATGCCCAATGAAAGTTGATGGAGTTGACAAGGATTGTCTATTCCACTTACAAGGCTTAGGTTCGATTTTCGTTGCCAACAATCCTCTTTGATGGATGATCTATAAATCTAATATAAATTCTCACTGAAGCTTGTTGTATGCCCTAGTCTTAGACAAGGGAAGCCTCCCTTGCTTAAACTTTTTGTAACAAAAAAAAATTATCTTGTGTTTTCATCTTAATCTATCAAGTGATTTTAAGAAAATTTTAATTAATTTATTTAATCATTTAACTATTTTTATTAAAATCACAAATTTTCAATTAATTTATTTAATGAATAAATCAATTAATTATTTGATTAAAATATTTTTATCAATTTATTTTTATATTAATAAAGTTATTTAGGAATTTTTAATAAAAAATTTATAAAAAAAAAAGAAAAGACTTAAATGACAGAAATAGTTTCGTCCCTCCGACATAACTTCAAAGATAATAATAATGAAAAAATGATCAGGGGTTTTTCTAGAAAAGAGTTTAGTCAGACAAATCTCCCCAGCCTTCTTGCCCACGTTAAGTATCTATTACGTGGCAGGAAAAGCGCCTAAGCACATGCTGCTGTCCCAAAAGGCTAAGGCCCGCACTTTGAACAAGATTTTCGATTACTTTATCACTGGTCGGTTGTGTCGCACGGCCTCGCATGGGAATCAGCAATTTTGAGATAAAATCGAGCGACTTTAAAACATGGCATTTGGCTTTGGGCGGTGGCCGCGGGCCATAATACGAGGCACTTTTTTTTTTTGTCCATTAAATACGAGGCGCTTGATCCGTCTACTTTGTTTACTTTTAATATGTTCATAATTAACATTATATATTGAATAAAAAAAATTAACATTATATATCAAGTATTATATTTAACAATTAAATTTAAAATAACTTACTGTTACTAGTAAATAATTTAGTATTATTAAATTATTATATGTTTAAATGGAATAATATTATTTAATATGAAATTAAATGAATTATTATGAATTAACTAAATTAAATTATTTAATAATTTAAAAATATTACAAGTAAATTAAATAATATCATTGAATATAATTGATAAATTATTAAATTAAATAATATTATTGAATATAATTGATAATTTATTAATTCATATGTAAAGAAAACAAGCCAAACCGACAATGTTGCAATTTGGCATGCTCGATTAGGCCATTTAGGCTACCAATTGCCGAAGATTATATCCTCAAAGAGGCTGCTAGATGGAATTCCAATCCTTAATAATGTACAAGAAAATATAGTCTGTCAAGGGCGTCAATATGGTAAATCACATCGTCTCTCTTTCAAGAATTCAACAAATCCAAGGATAGCTTATTTTGAAGTGGTTCATACAGATTTAATGGGACCAACTAAAACTCAGCAGATAAAAAACAAATCCAAACGGAATACAAAATTACTTGGTTTATCACTCCTAAAAAATAGAGCAAAAACTTGACTTATTCAAGAAAATAAAAGACTAAACTAGAACAAGTAAGATGTGCTAATTTTTAACACTCCCCCTTAGCGCATCTTACGATCCACAGCTCCAAGTGCAGCTCTAAAAATCTCAAATTTAGATTTTGCCAGAGCTTTTGTAAAGATATCCGCAACTTGCTCATCGGTACCGACAGCCTTCAACTCAATTTCTTGGTTTAACATCTTTTCCCTTACAAAGTGAATATATATATATATATATATATATATATATATATATACACATATATATATATATATAGAGTTGTACTCAAAGTAGACTTCAGCAGTAAATAAAAAATCCTCTTTCAGTTAATAGCTTTCTGCTACATTTCTTTCTTCTACTCAAGAATTTATATCCTCTGTTTTTGTTATATTTTCAACCCATAGCCCTGCCTCTCCAGAGTCCCCATCTGAATAGTATTCATATTTGAGAACTTTTCCTTCTTTCCGTCTTCTTTTTTGATTATGTAATTCTGGATTATGGCCTTTTAATGTATTGTTAATTATTTCACAAACAACTTTAACTGATATTTCTGACATGCTTTTACTGACGATAACTAATTGTAGCAAAAGAATCAAACTGCATCTCCAAAATGAACATTCTGCATATAATTCTCTTTTTTCTTTTTATATTAAGAAAAGAGCCTTGTCACAGTTCCATTCATGCTAAGTTGCTACTCAAAATTGTCCTGTTTTCCAAGCTTGTCTACTTTCAGAAAAAAAAAAAAAAACAGAACTGTGGACAGAGACTGCACTCAAAATCAGTGACCATTAAATATCCTTTACTTTCAGCGGTGGCCCCCGTGCAAATTTACTACTGTCTCCCTCATTGGGCTGATTACACCCTGATTGGCTTTGCATGTATGGCAGAAGCCGAATCCAGCATTTTTTTTTTCAGTATCGAAACACACCACCAAATCTAAAACGGTCAGTTTGGATTAGCGTGGAATTCACCGTTTATAGAGAAACGAAAATGAGAGCTAAACAATTCTGCAAAGGGAACCAACTTGTTGGTCTTACCTCACAAGAAACCAACTTTCTCAAGGACAAAGGCTTTCTTTATACACCCAGACCCATCAAAATGGACTGTACATTTTAGGCTTGGCTCCTTTGATTTTCAATGCAAGTGGTTCTGCTCCGACCCAAACTTAAGGGAAGTCTTTGCATGTCGAATCAATCAAATCTAGGGTAGCCACTGATTTACGTACGGCCGCGTCATTGCTGAATATGCATTCAAAATGCGGCAACTTGGTTGATTCCAGTAGGCCGAAACGTGTTTGATATAATGCCTGAGTGAAAGTGGTGACATGTAATGCAATGATTGCTGGATATTAGAGAAATGGGGCGAGGGCAAGCAGGCGGCACAGGTGGCTGAAACAAAGAGAGAGATCGGTGGATGATGGTGATGAAAGAGAAAGTAGTGAGAAAATGTGAAAAGGATGAATTTATAGCAACGATTTTGTGCTGATCAAAATGATGTGGTTTTATGATAGAAAAAGTAATACAGAGCAGTGGATAGAGGTGGCAAAAGTTGACCTGACCCGAAAAATCCGCCCGATTAATCCGAATCCAAACCCGACCAATCCGATTTAACTAAAAAAGTCAGCAATCTAAATCCAACCCGATCCGAATCCGAATTGATCCGAAACCAAATTTATCCGAATTTACATTGATCCAAACCCGACCGGATCCGAACCCGAATTTATCCAAACTCAAATTCATCTGAATTTAGATTAACCCGAACCCGAATTGATCTGACCCGAATTGATCCGAACCCAAATTGATCCGAACCCAAATTGACCCGAATCCAAATTGATTCGAATCCAAATTTACCCAAACTTGAAAATATTCAAACTTAAATTTAATATTATTAATAAATATTTAAATGTTAAAATTAAATATCAAAGTATTTTAATATAGTAAAAATATAATTTTTTTCAATAATATGAGTGTTATATATTTTTTTAATATAGTTTAATTTAAATATTCGCTTTTATATTACATTCATTTGAACATAATGTATAATTATTTAATGGTTAATCTATAATAGAGTACAGAAGCTATATCATCTACACTAATGTCTCTAATTATTCTATAAAAAATCAAACTAAATTAAAGAGATATATAGTATTGTTTTATAATATTTAGTATGGATTATTAAATCACTTTGATTCAAAAGTTATTAATTATTGTAGATAATAAAAATAAAATGAAAAAAACGTAATTAATTTATGAATATTGATAAATATATTATAAAGAAAACTATCATACAGATTATTAAATATTTTGATTATTTCAATCCCAATTGTACTATAGGTCATGTAAGAAGACAATTTTATATTCATGAGTTTTGTAGTTCTTAGAAATATGGTTTCGGTTGATTTTTATATCAGATAAATTACATCAAGATGACCAAAGCTTAATCCAATAAATCTGTCAAATCGACCCGAATCCAAATCCGACCAACCCGAATTGACTAAAAAAGTCAACGACCCAAACCCGACCTTATCCGAACCCGAAATGATCCAAATCTGAAATAGACCGATTTTTCCTTGACTCAAACCCGACCTTATCCGAACCCGAAATGATCCAAACCCGAAATAGATCGATTTTTCCTTGACTCAAACCCGACCTTATCCGAACCCGAAATGATCCGAATCCAAAATGATCCGATTTTTTCTTAACCCGAAATGATCCGATCCAAAATGATCCAACACAAACCCGATCCGACCCGTCCATTTGCCACCTCTAGCAGTGGATGTTTTTATGATAGAAAAAGTAATAAAGAGCAGTGGGCTGCGCTATCCAGCCACCCAATTGCACCCTTAGTCTATCATATTTTGGGTCAAGCCCAATGGTTTTGAGGTATAATTTTTATATTTATTGTTTTCCTTATTTAATTTTTTTATTATGTGTATGATTTAATTTTATAAGATTATTTAGAATATATAATTAAAAAAGAGAATGTGTTGATTGAATAAAAAATAGCGATATAGAACTTGTGTGCAATGTACCAACGTTCAAATCTCCATGATATTTTATTGGTAAGCGATTTATAAGCTTGAAAAATCTATTACTAAAAGCCTGATAAATTCATAAATCCAAAAATAGATTTGCGGCTTGCCTTAGCCGTAAAGATGAAATAACCTCTTCTATTCCTAAACTTTTTTTAAATAAAAAAAATGATATGGAGAAAATCATTAAAACTGAAAATCTTAGAAAAATTAATTTTCTATATTTCTTGTTGAATAATTATGGCCATGCATAGAGCTGATTTTGATTATTTTTCTCGTCATTATCATCCTTAATTAATTACTTTTATAACTATGTGAGGATTATTATTGTTAATTTCGTGTTATAATTGCCTCAGAAGAGATCAAGACTGCTGGTAGGCAAATGGAGGTAATTAGAGAGAGCGAATAACAATGTGATCAACAGGAACAGAGGTGACAAGTCATGAACTACTCATTTTCCTTCACCAGCTAATCGAAAGAATTCCAAACCCTAATCTATGAAGACATTGGTTTTCCCCATGGAAAACCCAAACCCAACCACTAAATTGGACTTTGGGTGTGTCAATCAAGGCCAAAGATAAAGATTAATCCTAGAACAAGGAAACTTTCAATTAAAAACAATGAAAAGAATAAAAGCTTTCACCCCGACATGTTGGTTTTGCCTTGGTTAATCTATAGAGAAATGAAAATTTCTACTTAAATAATTATTAGATCTACCACATTTGTGTAATGATCAAATCCATGGACTTTTAATTCATTTTTCTTACAGTAAGGATTATTCTCAATCTTCCTTTATTGGGAGCGTCATGAACAGTGTTAATGAGATTTCTCCAATGATAAACGTTACAACAATTGGTGAGATTTCTTTCCCAAATCTTTCTTTTGTTTTTCAGTTACTTGCCTATTGGTAGCCAAAAAATAAACGTAGATATACATATCTTGGCTCTTCATATATATATATATATATATATATATATATATATATATATATATATATATATATATATATAAGCCAGAAGGAGAAGGGAAGATGACAAAGAAAATAGAGGAAATCAGCCCCAAATTTCTACTGAAAAAGCTACACAACTCAAGAGTATTTAAGGTGTATATATGCATGTACGTATGTATGTATGGTTAATTTTCTGAATTAATAATCTTTGATGTTTGCCTTGCCAAAACAGAAAGCAAAGACGAGCATTAAGAAGTTAGAAGTTGAAGTTGCGGAAAAGAAAGGATACACAATGTGCTTGAAGCAGTTGGTAATGGAAGAAGCAACGGTCATGGAAGGTGCAATTCAAGCCATGGAAACAAAACTTGCTTGGATCAAGACAAAGAAAGATCTACTTTTTGCTAAGAATGAAAGCGTGGAACAATTTATGACTCGTATGTTAGCTATATTTGAAGCTGAGGATCACCTAGATTGAAATAAACTTCTTCCTAGACCCTAAACCCAAAATAACAAGCAGGGAGAAGATCATAAAAAGGGAGAGTTATAATGAAGTTTAATCACTTCTTGAAAGGTGTTTGATTAGGAGTTTTTATGATTTTTTTTTTTGAATACATTGTAATATGAAACTTGAACTTGAGATGTCAACTATCGAGAGCTTTCTCCTTGTTACTAAGCCAAGGTCTTATTGGCTTATGAAATTTGTGTTGATTTGAGTGATTTGCTGTTCTTTTCATGTTTACTTTAATTTTGATATTTTTATGCAAACTAACATTATAATAAATAGAATCAAAACTCATATATACTAACATAGTGATACTGTTTTCGATAATTGTGAGTAGGAATAGAATTACATAGATTCGAACTCAATTCTTATATATTGTTACTTATTCTTCCTTGGGAGTACTTGTGACTACCCAATAATGGTTATTTAGGGAATTACAGTTACTTTTTGGAAATTATGACTTATGAGAGTGAGTGAATTATGAGAAGAAACAATTTCAATATCTTGAACTTATTTTTAATTTTTTATTAAAGACGTAATAAATCATTTTTTTATTTGTATTTTTTTAAAAATAAATTAAATCCATCTATTCCATCACTTGTATTGTCAATTCAATGAAATATATTGTACTAGTCTGTATCCTGTCACTACAAAAAAAAAAGCATCAGAGACGGAATTTGTGATAGAATATCTATCACAAATTTTTCAATTTCGCCATTGATAACCTTTAACGATAGATTTGAGACAAAATTTTTCGTCTCAATTCATATTTAAATTTGAGATAACTGAAAGCTATTTTGTCGAAAAGCCTTTTTTTCCGTCACAAATCCGTTGCAAATTTGTGACGGATGTCATAACATCTAGGTCCGTAAACCTAACCGCTAGACTTTAAAATTCAAGGAGTCGCCACCAACCATTCAAATCTAAGGTGTGATTGGTCACCTACTCTTGTCTAAGGATAAGGTATGGTCTACGTTCAAAGAATCTAGGGTTCAAGAGTACGGTTACGTGTGGGGAAGGATTAGCACCCCCACGACGCCTATTCTAAAATGGTACCACTTAGTTCTAAGTTTAGTCTAAATTTGCCTTTATGTTTGTATTAGTTTAGATAATTAAATATTGGGAAAGTTTCTAAGACTATTTCATCAATCTGGCTCAAATCTTAGAAACTCCCCTCATCTCAAGATGTTCAAGGAGTACCAATCGACTTTCTTGAACTCCATCGTCGGATTGATTGAGTATATTACGGAATTCTTGTCTTTAAATATTTTCTAATCTTATTCTTAAAATTCCTATCTTTTATTTCTTATTTTATTTTCTTTTTTCTAATTCTATTATTTTATATCTTGAAAATAAACATGACATATGGGTTATTGACAATTCTTCTTAAGTATCCCATCAATTTGGCTCAATCCAAGAAGACTCCTCTCACCTAGAAATTTCAAGGAGTATCAATTGACTTTCTTAGAATTTCATCATCGGCACATGTCATATTCACTTCCTTTATTATTATCTCATTACCTTATTATAGTATTATTTTATATTCTTTATTCTCGATTTATTATTTTATTTTATTTCATTATTATTATATTTTTCAAATGAACATGAATTATGTTTTCTTGAGAATTCTCCTTAAGTATTCCATCAATCTGGCTCAACCTAAGAAGAATCCTCTCACCTAGAAATTCCAAGGAGTACCAATTAACTTTCTTGGAGTTTCATCCTCGACATAATCCATATTCATCTTTAGTATTTTATTTAATTTTATTCTATCTTATTCATATTTATCTAACTTAATTTTATTTATCCTTTCATTTATTCCATTCTAATTTGAATTATGTTTACAAATTAAATTACTAATTTTTATTCTAAGAACCTAAACACTAATCCTAATTGTACTATAGCAATTGTATAAATCATGCAAGTCATTAAATCATATCAAATTATCCATGCAAAACACATCATACAGTTAAATTATCAAATTAAATATTACCATGCAAATTATTAAGTTAAATATTATCATGCAATTGTTTCATATAAAATCAAATTAAATTTATCTAATTAAATTATTTCATATGACTTAAATTATTATGTCATGCAATATACAGTTAATCAAATTAAATTATCATGCAAACATTTATGAATTAATCATCTAACCATGTTACAGACTTGTTAAATTAATCTTACAAAATATCAATTAGTTAAACATTAAAAGAACCTGAGGAAGTTGGACTTCTCCTCTGTTGTAGCCGCAACAATTAATTATGATTGCACATGATGGGCTAAATGGCATGCATCAAATACGAGCAATGGTGATGAACAAGTGAGGAGCGGGTCCAAACCACAACAAGAAGCAATAGCAGCAGAGCGAAGCAGATGCGATAGTAGAAGGGGTTGGTAACGATGAGCAGTGTAGGACTGGGCAGGAATGATGCGACGATAATGCGAGATGTAGAACAGGGACGCGGTGGAGCTATGCGGATGCGACAGAGGTAGCGTCAGCAACGAGCCACACTGGAGGTTAGGGTGATGATGACGTGGCTGTATGGAGTGATGGAGCAGATGATAATGGTGGTCGTCGATGCAGCAAGCGAAGATGACGATGCTGGTTGGTATTGCAATGCAAGGATATCGAATTGTAGTTGCTTCCTCCTTTTGATTGTATGTCCTTAATCTCTCTTTATAGCCACAAATTTGTTAGAGTTCTAATACAACTATACTTATTCTAATAATTATCTCTTATTTTCAATATTTTATTTATTTAATTCTTATATTAATCCTAATTTAACTCTACCAAATTTAATATTAATCCATATAATTATCCTAAAAAATCTAATTATCCTAATTATCTAATCCTAAAATTAATTTTATTTTTATTTCTTTTTATCTTTTCTCTCTCTTTTCTTTTCTTATTCCTAAATCCTATTTTAATTTTAATTTCCTAATTAATGTTAATTCTAAATCTAAAAATTCTAATTTACTTATAGCCTAATTCTAAATTGTTAAATTAAAATACAAATGTCACTCAACCCAATTAATTATTTATACAAATTAAGACCCCGGACAAAATAGGGTGTCTACAACGGATATTTGCGACCAAGTTCCATCTTTGAAACCAATTTTTTTGTCAAAAAACAAATTTAAAAAAATTGAAAAAATTGATCTTTTACCAAAATATTTTACTTTTTGCAATGGATTTTGTGATTGATTTTCCATCGTAATTTTTGTGACGGAAATTCCGATGCAAAATCCATTACAAATAGTGACGAAAATTCTGTCTTTAAAATAAATTTTGCATCACAAAAAATAAATTTTTTTATATTTTATTTTTAAATTTACTTTTTCAAGTTTGTGATGAAAATTCCGTAAAAAATTCCGTTTCAAATAAGTTACAACAAAAGTTCCAATGCAAATTTCATCACAATTTGTGACGAAATTTCATCTATAAATCAATTTTTTCTGTCGCAAAAATATTTTGTTGAAAAAAAAAGAAATTAAAATTATATTTTGTGATAAAAAATTAGTTACAAATCACTATAGAATTTATGTTGCAAATTCTGTCACACATTTGTGACAATTTTCGTAACCAATTCTATCACTAATCGTGAGAAAAAATCCGTTTTTTTTACGTTGCAAAAATTGTTGAGAACATAAAAAAAATAAATTATAAATTAAATCAAAAATTCATTTTACCAACAAAAATTCCGTTGTTGATTTGATTTATTCTGTCACAAATATGATATAATTCATAGCTAGTTAAATTGTTGACTTTCATTAAAAAACAATTAATTTTGTAAAGTAAAATCTATTTTCCATCTAAGTACACCTAAAATAGATTTCAATTAATTAACCGTATGATTTAACAAATATCCATGCATTTAATATATGCTTACCTAATCAAACAAAATTCATAAATAACCATATATACATCTAACATCCATAAAACATATACCAACACCTATATGCTTACCTAATCAAACAAAATTCATAAATAACCATATATACATCTAACATCCATAAAACATATACCAACACCACAGACATTATATTCAATCTAGAAATATATATTATGTATAAATAAAAAAGTACGAAAATAGAGTCTTACAACAACGTATTGCTTCATGAAATCATGATCTTGCTTCAATAAGTGAACACCTAAAACAAAATCAATTTTTGTTAAATACAATTTAATAGAATCTATACAATTAATATATAAACGTACATTCAAATAAAATCTTCAAATATTTAGAAAATATCCATTTAACATCCCCAAACATCATGTCTAATCCACAAATGTATATAACATTCAGATAAAATAGAAAGGAAAATAAAGTCTACAGAGCAAAACTTTCGAAAAACGGTCCAACTCCAATAAGTGAACACCTAAAACATAATTGAAACTCTTTATACTACGACTTAACAGAAATCCATACATTTAATATATATATATATACACACACACACACACACACACACACACACACACACACACACACACACGTAAATAATCAAATAAAAACTGTAAATATCCATAAAATATCCATTTAACACACAAAATTCACAAACATCCACAAAGATCATGTTCTGTCCACAAATATATATCTCATTTAAATAAGATAAAAAGGAAAATAGTGTCTAACAGAATTTTACATTAGAAATAAGTCCACTAGCAAACTCTACATTAGAAAATGCAAAAACAATAAACTCCAAAACCCTATTCAAATACTCCTTAGTAATATAACTATTTTTATCTAACCAATAGTACATCCAAAATCTATCTTTATCCATTTTGTAGAATTCAATAAATCTCTGTAAAACAAATAACCACATGTATCTTAATTCAATATCACAAATCCAACTCAAATTCTTTTCACAAAATTTAATAAGTTCAACTAATCAATTCCACAATCAATTAAAATTCATATCTCAACCAAAGTTCTAACTTAATCCTCAATATCATATTTACACCAATTCAATAACCACAATCAATTGTTCTAAATTTTTAATACATATATATTATTTAATTATAAACAAAATAGTGCAACAAGGATAGGATTTTGAATTTACAAACAATTTCAATGTAGAACACTCCATAATTTTAATAATGAAATTCCTGCAATAATAAACAACCAAATTTATTAAACATTTAATAGAAAATAAAATCCATAAAAACAACCCCTAAGCAAAACACAATAATAAAAATAGGATTTATATATGATGCACTGACAGTGTATAGTTTCTATACACTATCAATGTACCAGAGGTTAATACCTCATTAATAGGCCCTTATATGCAAATATAAATAAATTTTTTTAATTTGCCCATAAGGACCTATTGATGAGGTGTCAACCTCTGATGCATTGATAGTGTATAGAAACTATATACTGTCAGTGCATCATATACAAACTCATAAAAATAAGTCAATTACTAAAAATAAATATATACCAAATGAAAAAAATAAAAAACTAAACAATAAACAAATTAAAAAAAGAAAATAATTTATAAAATTTTTACAAGAAAAAATAAAGTGACTGAAATTTTGACAATCTGAATTCTCAAACAATAACAAGGTTTCTAGCCTACAACTTTCAGCCATTCCCACATTATGGTCAGACAGGTAACTTCTAAGAATGATTTAGCAATTATTCTAGTCACAGGTCTGAGGTCTCCTTTCACTTCCCAGTCAAACATAGAAAATTTGAAAATATTGGGTCCACAATCAGTTTCCAAGATGATAGTTTGATTAAACTGTTGAACATTACACCAAAAGATGGGGAAAATTGTAAATAGAAGATAATAAAGTTAATGTCATTATTATTCTTGATAAATCGTAAATTACATCTTAAACATTATAACCACCTGGTTGACTTGATCGAGCTTGCTAATGATATTCAATTGGACGTTAGGAAATTCATCTTTCAAAAGAGAAAGAAATATGGGAAGCAATTGCTCTATGGTTGCATCCTACAGCCATCAAAGGAGATTATGTTATATTGCAAACATAAAAAAAGGTAACAACATATATATAGAATGAATGCCATAGAACAATATGGAACAATGCCTTTTAGAATTGTTGTTGCCAAAAACAACAATAAATATTTGCTGATGTCGGATCTTCGGTCTTCGCGTTAGTTTGTCTCCAATGAATCTGCGAAATAGGAAAAGTCAGAGGGGCGCAGGGGTTTTCCCCTACGCGCGCACTCCGATGCTTAAGTCAGACAGGGTTTTGGCAGGGTTTCAGTAGGCAAATAGAGCTTAGGGTTTAAGAATGATACCTGTGACCTATTTATAGGAGTTATTTTGCGCGTAATTACCTTTAAGCCCCACAGCTTAAATAATAACCCAGTGGATCATTTTTGGGCCTTTTGAGTCCTTTTTTCTCTTGGGCTTAGATTATCATTTGGCTCAATGGTCTTCAACTTGATTTATAGAAAAGCCCAGTAATAATTGATCTAGTCCACATCAATTGCTCCCCACTCTTTTACAAGGTTTACCTTGTGAAAGAGTATATAAAGAATGAGCTTTTCAAATTCTTGTGCTACCCTCTTCCTGGGATTATCACAAGAGTCTTTTCATCTTCACTTGAGGACTCAATTATTATTTGTAGCAGAAATGACTTCGTGTCATCATTTTTTTTTGTCAAAGTGTCTTTTTAGAACACTACCGGGATACGTTTTTCTTCTCTGAGCTAAATGCTTCTCCAGTGGAATATACCACCCTTCTTTTCGAATTCAAGGTCTTAGCTGACCGAAACCAAGAGTTATAAGGAGAAATTACAAGATTGCGGAGCCACCAAAGCCTTTTGGTTTCATCAGATGCGGTTTGTGCTTGGCGTGCTCCGGATTGGTTGAAGCTTGATCCTGATGCAACATTTTCTGAGAATAGGCATTTATAAAGATCTATCTGATCTTACCAGCCCTTAAGAGCCTTTTGGTTGACCCGAGATGGTCGGGGTTCTTACAGGCTTGGACGAAGACGATTTAGATAATTATAGCACCTCAGGGCGTAGATGCTTGGGTGCCTGTTAGTATCGATGCTCCTTTTGAGGCATAAGTCAATCTAGAGTGCTCCCCAGTTTTTTGTGAAAGAGCTTAGTCTTTTACAAACTGATCAGCCCATTTCTAAACTCATCTACCGAAGCAACTATACATTTACCTTGTATTAGTATCACGTAATAATCAAGCTTTCCTCGTGCACTTTTTTGCTTCAAGTTCTTTTACATACGGGGCTTATGTCGCTCAATTACTGCTTCAAGCTCAAGCACGTCATGCATGACTTACATCGCACACTTTTTTGGTTCAAGTAAATGCGTAGCCTACATCGCACATTTTTCGCTTCAGGCTTTTGGTTTGCCCATCTCGCACGCTTTTGTGCTTAGGGACTTTTCATTTGCCCATCTTGCACACTTTTCGCTTAGGGATTTTCGAATTTGCCCGTCTCGCACCATTTTGTGCTTAGGGACTTTATAGAATTGATAAGGATATAACATCGCTTTTATATCCGGAATGCCTGGAGTATTGGTCCTGTCTTGCGCACTATCCGCTTAAGGACTTGTTAGAATATAATATCGTTTATATCCGAGATGCCAACATAATGCGTAAATGTAATATGATAAAATTGTAACGTACCTCGTTTAGAGATATTTTTGCCCGTCTCGCACCCTTTTGTGCTTAGGGACTTTTTGTTTTGCTCGTCTTGTATCTTCTCGCTTAGGGTCTTATTTTTGCCCGTCTCGCGTATTTTTTGCTTAGGGACTTATTTGTGCCCGTCTCACGTCTTTTTCTCGCTTAGGGTCTTATTTTGCCCGCTTGGGGTCTTATTTTGCCCTTCTAGCGTCTTCGTCATGCTTAGGGTCTTATTTTGCCCGCTTGGGGTCTTATTTTGTCCTTCTAACGTCTTCGTCATGCTTAGGGTCTTATTTTGCCCGCTTGGGGTCTTATTTTGCCCTTCTAGCGTCTTCGTCATGCTTAGGGTCTTATTTGTGCCCGTCTCGCGCATTTTTCGCTTAGGGACTTTTGATTTTCCCGTCTCGCGCATTTTTCGCTTAGGGACTTTTTGTTTGCCCATCTCGCGCACTTTTCGCTTAGGGACTTTTGATTTGCCCGTCTCGCGCATTTTTCGCTTAGGGACTTTTTGTTTGCCCCTCTCGCGCATTTTTCGCTTAGGGACTTTTTGTTTGCCCATCTCGCGCACTTTTCGCTTAGGGACTTTTTGTTTGCCCGTCTCGCGCACTTTTCGCTTAGGGACTTTTGATTTGCCCGTCTCGCGCATTTTTCGCTTAGGGACTTTTGAATTTTCTTGCTTAGGGACTTATTTTTGCCCGTCTCGTGCATTTTTCGCTTAGGGACTTATTTGTGCCCGTCTCGCGTCTTCTTCACGCTTAAGGTCTTATTTGTGCCCATCTCGCGCATTTTTCGCTTAGGGACTTATTTGTGCCCGTCTCGCGTCTTCTTCTATTCCTGCAACATGTCTAACAAACATGGAGGATTATCATAGTACAGATAAAAATAACTGGCCTTTCGTTTCATAATGTAGTATTTTCAATTAAGTGGAATAATTGCAGCAAATGTTAAAATAATAATAGCAAATGTTTACCACCAGTACCATTCCAAGTCTTTGTCTTTGAAAAATCTGTAAGGTACGAGTGCTGTGATGTTTTGCTGTCAACCATGGATTGTGCACCGAGTCGTGCCTCGGTACCATCAATCTATCTTCACGAGCTTACCACAAGTTGTTTTCGATTGAACCAAGCTTTTCCTGGCTTGCTGCCTTTCACGACAGTGGCTAGTGCCTATCTCGGACACCTGCCTAATTCAATCACAATTGTTAGAGTGGACAAGAAAATTGAAAACATCGTTTGAGAGTAACTCAGATCTGGTTACCACCCTTATGTCCCTGCTTGAGTGTGTTTGCAATTTCTGTTGTGCCAAGCACTCACTTGTATTGATACTCCAGAATGCTATGTATAGGGGCTTACAAAAGAGACACATCCTTGATCTCGACACCTTGAGCCGGCACATCCTTATCTTGCTTAAAGGACTCATGAAGCCGACACACTTTTTATATAGATAAGCCCTCTTTCACATGTGTGATTATCAATAGTCTAAGTGTGTGGCTCTTAAGCCACTTCTAGATTGCTAGAGCAGTTCTTGGGTCGAAGGAAGCTTTTGGACACTCGGTCGGACTAGGTCTAGAAGATTCTAGATTGTTCCGCTCAAATCCCGCACTTGGGCGTGCGCAGACATCGCCTGCATTGTGCTAACGGGGGAATTTTGCGTATGGGTGCTGTGTTCACCTAATTTTCTTCGCTGTCATTTTATCAAAGTAGGGAGCTTATCGCATGCGAGAGCCCATATCTCATCCAAGGCCTGTCGCTCGTGGGAGCTCCCCTGTCACCCAAGGTCTGTCGCATGCGGGAGACCATGTCTCGCTAAAGGCTTGTCACGCACGGGAGCTCTTGTCTAGCTCCCGGCCTGTCACTCTTCTTGGCTTTAAAGTTCAATTTCACAACGAAGAAGATAAGGTTGCCCATGTTCTAGTCGTGTCGCATGCCTATAGTTGTGCAAACTGCTCTGTCGCGTGGCCTTGAGCTAGCTTGGGACAGAGTGCCTGTTGCATGCTTGTAGTCGCGCAAATTTGCAGTGTAGCATGCCCCTTTCAAGCGACAGATTGTTCTGTCACATAACGCCTTGCATGCAACTGAGTATTCAAAAGAGTAGCATCTTTGTGAGATCTTCAATAGTAGTCCCCCTTTCTAGCTATTTTGGCTATCACACGCGTGAGCCACCTCTTGCAGAAAGAGTCTGCCATGTGGAACCTTGTCGCCAGAATTAGTCATATGCATGCTTGTGCTCGCCGAATTGAAAACACTGCTGTCGCCCATTCCTTGTATTCTATCGCCAGAGATCTTTCAGGCAACGGGTTGGACTCTGCCCATTCCGTGTACTCAATCACCAGGGAACTTATGGGCGATAGGCAGGGTTGTAGCCCACTTCTTGTATTCTGCCGCTAGAGATTATTGCCTGTCGCCAAATATGTGATTGGTCATACCCTCAGCTTTTTCTTTCTCTTCTTTTGTTTTTCCATTTTTTTTGCGGCACAATACCTTTTACTTTTACAGTATTTAGCGTACCGTTACACTATATAGCTCCCTGAGTTCTTCTTTGAAACAGTGTTGTCATTCCTGTTCAAAGATGAACTTTTTCTTGAGCGTTGTGTTTGATGGTGTACAGAGTTGCCTAATCTTTTCTCGATTCAGTCACTCTGAATGGCTCGCCCATAGAGTTCTCTCTCCTAGGCTAGTTCCTATATCGATTGATAAGGGCCTGCTTGCCTGGGTCTTAGGATGGCTGTATTCTTACTCATCATTCACATCCGTACTCGTGTGGTGGTTACTAACCCATCTGACCTTTTGTGCATTGCCTGGTTTCCATTGCTTATCTATGTTCATGCGCACCTGGGCAAACACGAGTTAGCCTTTAAAGTTTTGGTATGTTCTCTGAGGTCTTTGATTGGGGCTTGCCCGATAACATCGTGGGCGTATCTCAGCTAAAACTCTTCAGCTTGTTCCATGCTTGCCCATCTAGATCGCTTCTCGCGCCTTGACACGTGTTTTACCAAGTAAGCCTTGCTGTGGAGGCTGGGCTGTGGTGTAGGTTATACAATAACAACATGCCATTCAATCACCGAGAGTGTCTGTTGCATTGGTCTTGTGCTTGCCTGCATTGGCTGATGCATGGGCGAGCCACTCTATCGCCAATGTTTTTGTCGTTTTGAGTAATTGAATCTATCGCTAAAGATTCTTGCCGCGGGCGCCCTGTGTTCGCCAACTTTGTTCTATTAGGCGAGCCACTCTCTCGTCAAGGGAACCTGCCATGTGCGATCTATGTTTGCCTATTGCTCCACCTCGTCAAGGTCCTACCGCACGAGTACTGTGCTTGCCCGCCACTATATTGAAAGTTGTCTTCACGTGTTTCGGGCTATATTGTCTCTTAGGCGTGCTACTCTATAGCCTAGAACCTTGAGTGTGGCAGGCTGGGCAGTTGCTAATCAATGCATTCTATCGCCAAAGTTGTTTGTCATGTGCGTGCAGCAAGTGTAGACCGGTGGCGATAGGGGGGGGGACACAGTCGAATTTTGCATCTCTCCTTCACTCTGCCACTAACACTTCTGCCAACTGTTGTTGCAGTAGTTAAATTGTCTTGTCTGCAGCGGTTGGTTCTTGCATGGTTGTTTATTTTAGTTCTGCTGATTGTAACCTTTTGGTGAAGTAATTTATGCTAGCTGTCGTCCATGAAGCTCCTAGGCGAGAGGCTATGCGAGACTCCTGGGCGAGAGGCCATGTGAGGCTCTTGGGCGAGAGGCCATGTGATGCTCTTGGGCGAGAGGCTATGCGAGACTTCTGGGCGAGAGGCCATGCGAGGCTCTTGGGCGAGAGGCCATGCGAGGCCTTTTGGCGAGAGGCCATGTGAGGCTCTTGGGCGAGAGGATATGAGAGGCTCTTGGGCGAGAGGCTCCTGGGCGAGAGGCTCCTGGGCGAGAGGCCATGCGATGCTCTTGGGCGAGAGGCTATGCGAGACTTCTGGGCGAGAGGCCATGCGAGACTTCTGGGCGAGAGGCCATGCGAGGCTCTTGGGCGAGAGGATATGAGAGGCTCTTGGGCGACAGGCTCCTGGGCGAGAGGCCATGTGATGCTCTTGGGCGAGAGGCTATGCGAGGCTCTTGGGCGAGAGGATATGAGAGGCTCTTGGGCGAGAGGCTCCTGGGCGAGAGGCCATGCGATGCTTTTGTGCGACAGGCTAGCTTCCACTTTTGTCTCGCCTAGCTAGTAGGAGGAGGTCTCTCGCCGAGGGTCTGTCGTTGGCAATGCCGCCCCTGGGAACCCCGCAGTCAGGGTCATAGTGCCTTATTTATAAAAGTAAAAGTTGAAATCGCCTCCCGCCCATGCAAGTCTGCCGCAGCCTACGTACCTTCTCTTCCGCAGATCGTCTTTCACCAATTTTTTATGGCTTTTCTGTTTGTTTCCCACAGACGGCGCCAATTGTTGTTGCCAAAAACAACAATAAATATTTGCTGATGTCGGATCCTCGGTCTTCGCGTTAGTTTGTCTCCAATGAATCTGCGAAATAGGAAAAGTCAGAGGGGCGCAGGGGTTTTCCCCTGCGCGCGCACTCCGATGCTTAAGTCAGACAGGGTTTTGGCAGGGTTTCAGTAGGCAAATAGAGCTTAGGGTTTAAGAATGATACCTGTGACCTATTTATAGGAGTTATTTTGGCGTAATTACCTTTAAGCCCCACAGCTTAAATAATAACCCAGTAGATCATTTCTGGGCCTTTTGAGTCCTTTTTTCTCTTGGGCTTAGATTATCATTTGGCTCAATGGTCTTCAACTTGATTTATAGAAAAGCCCAGTAATAATTGATCTAGTCCACATCAAGAATCAATATGAGACCCAACAATTAAAAAAAAAATCAAGACAACTAAATCCGTCCAATCAATACAAAATAATAAATTTTTAAAATTTGTTCAAGGAAAGAATAAAGATCCAAATCCCAAATAAGTCTGAATAAAGCTTGTTATTCAAAAAAAACACCAACCAGTCAGAAATGTTAATTCTACTAATTAGATACACAGGCCCATAGGTGAGAACACTAAAAATGTCCTCAGCCAAAGCAGTTGACTAATCCACAATATACTTACATACTTGCTGCTAACATAAGGAAGTGTCATCGAAGGAGAAGATGAACATTTATGCAATACATGTACAATTGTCCATACCAAAAAGGATCAGGTAACCTATGAGACTAAAAAAAACAAATGAAATTCATGGAAGTCAGACTATCCAAGCATAAGACAAGACAAAATGACTACCTTCCCTAAAACGGGCGCCATTCAACTTATAACTGAAGCCAAAGCAAAACGAACATGCTGGGATGAATCTGTTGATAGTTCCTACAATAGGCAACATTAACTAATTTGGACAGGACATTGCTAGAGTGTGGAAAAACTAGATTACTGCTAGAGATGTAAAAAACTTGGATGAAATAGGCTAAATATTCCATGAGCACTTTCACCTTGACACAAAGAAGAAACTATTTTATAAAAGACTTAATAGCCAAATAGACCCTCAACCTTTAGCACAAAATTGAATTAAGCCCTCAACGTTTTATTGCATAAAAATTAGTCCATAAACTTTTATTTCATTGTAAATAAACCCTCAACCTTTTAAAATTATGCAATTAAGTCCAAATCTATTAAATGACACTAACTTTCGTTAGTATTGCACACGTGGCATGCCATGTGACAGCCAACTAAGCTATCTATGTCAGCTTTCACGTTAGATGTCCAAATGGTAGTTAATGTCATTTAACAGATTTGGACTTAATTGCATAATTTTAAAAGGTTGAGGGTTTATTTACAGTGAAATAAAATTTTATGGACTGATTTTCACGCGATAAAATGTTGAAGGCTTAATTCCATTTTATGCTAAAGGTTAAGGGTCTATTTGGCTATTAATGTGATAACTGCTAATTCTCCCATTTTTGAAATTAAGTATCTGTAAATTTAATTTCAGATGTTAATAGACTGGTTGAAATAAACAAATAAATTTATTAAAGGATTGAAAATGTTTCGAAATTATAATACTTGATCAAATGATAAATTTCAAATTTAATAATTAGGAATTTAATTCAGGTATTAGGAGGAAAAAAAAGTGTGTGTGTATATATATGTAATTATATATATGTACAAATATAAAAGTATATATATAAATAATAAATGTTATTTTGAAATAAAGTGTATATATATAAATATATATTAATAAATAATAAAATAGGAAAATATATTATTTAAGGAATATATATGTATATATAATATAAATTATATTTATGTGTGTTTTAAATATATATAGGAAGTATAAATTATATTTATATAAAAATATATAAATAGTATATGTTTTATATCTATAATTGTAAATATATATATATATATATATTGTTGTTGCACAAAACAACAATAAAAGTATAGTGACGTCGATCTTCGTACTAAGTCTCCACGTGTCTCCAAGAAGCTTCTGTAAAAACAATAAAAGTCAGAGAGACGTAGGGGTGGTTCCCTGCGTAGACACTCCGATGCTTAAGTCAGTAGAAAATTCTTCAATCTTGAGAAGCGTAAAAGCCAGTCGTCAAAAATTAGAGAGTAAAATCATACCTGGGGCCTATTTATAGGCCAATATTACAGGAGGATAAGTCTGTATTCTGTTAAGAATTTGTGTCCCAATACAACACAAGCTCTTTAGGATCCAGAAGAGTCCGAGGTCTACCGTCAGCGATAGGTTAAACCATCCGGCACGTTTGTGGCGCCAGGGGTCTGTCGCCGAGCCACGTGTCGCGTTCACAACTGTGGCGACAGGCTAAGGAGTCTGTCGCCCGCGACAGGTTAGTGTTCGTGCCACGTGTCGCTTTCACAACGGTGGCGACAGGTTCAAGGGTCTGTCGCCCGCGACAGGTTCGTGGCACGTGCCGACTAAAAGCGATAGGCTATGGAACCTGTCGCAACGACAGGTTCATGCCACGTGTCGACATTCGACTATAGGCGATAGACTTTTACGTCTGTCGCCAGCGACAGGTGTCTCGCGGCTTTGCCTTCTGTCGTCGAAGGCCACGTGGCCCGGTGGTTTTCTGCCACGTGGAGGTCTCTGACAACATTGGGCTTGGCCCAATATAGATAAACTTTGTCATATCAAGTGCTCCCCACTCTCTTGTTGCATTTATGCCATCAAGAGAGTATAAATATGTGTCTTTGGGCCTTAGCCCACCCTGAATAGTTCTCTTTGTTTTTTGTAATTCCTTGTATTTTTTGCAGGTGACAAGAGCTCTGTTCTGCGACAGGTGTGATCTGGCGCGACGTTTAGTCTTCTCTGTCGCGGCTTTTGGCATTCCCTGTCGCGGCTATATAAACCCCTGGAACCGGACGAGAGAGTGCATGAGAAACCTCTGAGCAGCCACCTGTCGCCCATTTTTCTACTCTCTCGCGAAAAGAGTCTGTCGCCGAATAGTCTTTTAGCTCTCACCCGGAGTCTCTCGCTTACATCGTGACAGTAAGTACATCCGTCGCCGAATTTATTTAATAGTTTTTGGTCTCCTGCTTGGTACGTCTGTCGCCCTGAAGGTCTGTCGCCTTTAGGTCTGCCGCCTTTAGGTCTGTCGCCTTTAGTTATTCCTTTCACCATGTCTTCACAACGTCAAGGCAAAACGCTTGTGAAAGGTGGCGTTCTGTGCTCTTTGACAAGTGCCGACTTAGAGGATATTAGGGTGCGTTTCCCTCTTCCCTCGGGTTATGGCTATAGACTTCCAATGCAAGGGGAGGTAACGCCCAACTCGGTTAGAAATGGTGTGGCCGTCCATAAAGCTTCTTTGTCTTTTGGTTTTCGCTTCCCTCATCCGGAGTTTGGCGAAGCGTTTCTTAGATATAAAGACATCGTCCCGTGTCAACTCCACCCCCATGCGTGGGCTCAATTGGTAGCGTTTTCCATAGTGTGTCACCAACTAGGTATTATCCCATCGGTTCCTCTCTTAAGCGCCTTTTTTAGAGTTCGTAGGTTGAAAGGGTTGATAACGTTTTCCTTTCAACGGTTAACGGTAAACGAGTTTCCTAATAACAAGATTTTTTCGGATCTCCCCAATAAACTGCGCGGTTTTGAGAGCGAGTGGATCGTTGTTGAGATTCCTAATAACCTACGGATTCGCTGTAGATGGAACTGTGATACCTCTGACCACTCCCAGCGCTCGGATAGGTTCAAAGTAGAAATTTTAAGAGAACAATTTGGCGAGTCTATTCAGCGAATCTGTTCTACTGGGGAACGCAATTTATTCTCTCTTCTAACCCCGGAGAACATTGCCGCTGCCGGCTGGGGCGTAAGCAGGACCGTTCTTGGAGCTTCTGCTGCCCCGTCTAACCTGTCCACAACTCCTCGTTTATCCGATGCTGGCCCTAGTCAGTCATCCCCAGTCTTAGTAGCCGAAGCACCTACCCCTATGGGCCGCCTTGTAGATGAGTCCTCTTCAGATTCGGAGGACGGGACCATTGAGGCTGCGGGTACTAGTGGTTATTCAGGGGATGGCCCTGAGTGGGCTCAGGCTAACGCCTTTGGGAGTCCTTTCGTTGATTTTCCGTTGGATTCGAATCTGGATATCTTAGAGGATTTTGGTGGTTTTCTAGGTTTTCCATCTTTTTTTTTTATTTCTGGTGTGGTGTTTAGCTCTGTCGGCTAATCCTTTCTTTATATTTTGTGTAGGCATGAACTTCCGAGATTTGATGCGTAGGAGGGAAGCCAGTGATGCTGCCGCTCGAGCGGCACCTCCTTCTCAGTCGCAGGTTAGACCCCCATCTGGGTCAGCGCGTGCTCCTACTCCTCCTCCACCTTCTACTGGTGAATCCAGCCGCCCTACACAAGAGGCCGGGAGAAACAAACGGAAGAGGCCTCCTGTCCCTGATCGGGGTTCAGGCGATTGTGAGAGCTCCGAGTCCCAAAGGAGTGATCCAGTCCCTTAAGAAGGTGGCTCTCGTATTGCTGAGGGTAGGCCGGCCCCCCGCCAGCCAAGGCGAAAATACAGGAAGAGGCTGATTGTTGAAGCCTCGATGCCTACAAGACCAGTCTTACCCAAGGTGGTAGACCCTACTGTGAGGCGTTATGTGATTGATAGCGGGGTCGTCGTTAGTGGGGACGATTTTCAGACCTATCCCGGAGTGAATGATAACGACAGCATCGAGGAAGCCGGGATAGCATCTCGTTTGGCTTGGAGCACCATTCTTCCTCGTGACGAGGCTGAGCTGTTTACAAACATCCCGGAGGCGGAGGATAATTCTGATTATCTTGCTATGAAGGTAAGAGTTTGGTAACTAATTTCCCCATCTAAACTTTTTCGTTAAAAGATCTGTTGAGTTACTTGTGTTTTTTGTCTTATCAGTCAGCTCAACAAATTGCGGCCGTCAATGCTCGGCATAGGGCTCTCAGGGAGCAAGCTGATAAAGAGATTCGCGAGCTTCGGGATCAGAAGATGGAGCTTTCAAACGAGGTTAACCAGCTTCGTCCTTATGTCAATAGGGTGGAGGAGCTAAACAAAAGGAGCGCTGATCTTGAAAGAAAAAATGCGGATCTCGAGCGAAAGCTCCGAGAAGAGCAGGCGAAGGTGTCTTCCCTTCAAGGATACCAAGAGGCTTATAATAAGGCCGTTGATGACCGGGGAGCCATGGAGAGACAACGAGATGAGGCTATTGAGGAGATGCACAATGTGCTAGATCGTCAAAGAGAAGCTCGAATTGAGGCCGTTCGTGAATACCGCTTGTCCCAGCATTGTTTTGACAAGAAAGCGGCTTTCTCGATGGGGTTTATTAAATATGGTTTCTATTTGGCTCGCTCTTGGTTGGAGAGGAATCGACCCAATGAGGCTTTTCCTGAATTGCTATTCACCGAGGAGGCTAAGTACTACGATGCTCCTTCTTGGACCAAGTATGAGCCCGACGCACAAAGTCCAGAGGCCTATTTAGCGGAAGGGGCTGTAGATAATCTAGACAACCTTGAGGGTCCGTGGCCCCCTCGACAGCCACTACACATGCCTGAGTCTTCCGAGACACTTGGTCGATCTGAGCCTCTGGCAGTGTGTGACGTCTCTGAGCCTATCGAGACAGGCGATCAGCCCGAGCCTATAGAGGCACTGATGGGGCTGGACAGCGACGAGCTCCAGATTTCAGATTCTGCTGCCGCTGATCCCGTGCCAGACTCTGCGGCCGTGGTTGAGCCTTCAAGTGGGCTTTCAAGTGATATTCCTGTTTCCGGGGTGGCTCCCTCGTCTTCCCGGGATCCTGGTTCTTTGACTCCTCCAGTTCTTGAGCCTCAAGCTTCTCGAGATGCTAGCGCCGATGCAGCGCCTTCCCAGTCGGCTGATCCGGTCATCGCCGTAGATTAGAGTTTTATAGTTTTTGTTTTGTTTGTTAATTCCGATGTATAGGTTCATTTTGAATGAAAAGTAACGTTTTCATTTTGTAACTCTTTCTCTTTTTCTATGAATGCTTTTATTTCGTGACTTGTTGTGTCGTTATATCGTGAGATTCTAACGAGCAGGATTATATATTGAGCAATCATAAGCTATATGGAGCAGCATTAAAGCGTAAATAATAAAATCGTCAATAACAAAATCCTTATTTAAAGCATTATATATATCAATCCACCGCGAATTCAATAATCATACAAAGAGCGACAGTAAAAGCGTTTAGAGATATCAATCGATCACAAAATCTAAAGAACACCATTAAAGCATTATAGATATCGATCAATTGTGGATTCTCGACATAAGGCGTACCTTTATATCATGTTGCTCCCCGAGTTCAACTTTGAATTAGCGCTTATTTTTGTTCAAAGTTGAACTTTCCTCGAGCGTTGTACCCGTCTTGCGCCTTTTTCGCTTAGGGATTTTTTTTTTATTGTTATTTTTGCCCGTCTCGCGCATTTTTCGCTTAGGGACTTTTGGTTTGCCCCTCTCGCGCATTTTTCGCTTAGGGACTTTTGATTTGCCCGTCTCGCGCATTTTTCGCTTAGGGACTTTTGTTTTGCCCGTCTCGCGCATTTTTCGCTTAGGGACTTTTGGTTTGCCCATCTCGCGCACTTTTCGCTTAGGGACTTTTGATTTGCCCGTCTCGCGCATTTTTCGCTTAGGGACTTTTGTTTTGCCCGTCTCGCGCATTTTTCGCTTAGGGACTTTTGGTTTGCCCATCTCGCGCACTTTTCGCTTAGGGACTTTTGATTTGCCCGTCTCGCGCATTTTTCGCTTAAGGACTTTTGTTTTGCCCGTCTCGCGTATTTTTCGCTTAGGGACTTTTGGTTTGCCCATCTCGCGCACTTTTCGCTTAGGGATTTTTGGTTTGCCCGTCTCGCGCATTTTTCGCTTAGGGACTTTTGGTTTGCCCATCTCGCGCACTTTTCGCTTAGGGACTTTTGATTTGCCCGTCTCGCGCATTTTTCGCTTAAGGACTTTTGTTTTGCCCGTCTCGCGTATTTTTCGCTTAGGGACTTTTGGTTTGCCCATCTCGCGCACTTTTCGCTTAGGGATTTTTGGTTTGCCCGTCTCGCGCATTTTTCGCTTAGGGACTTTTTGTTTGCCAGCTTCTGCTTCATTTCAATTCCTGCCATACACAATCTGTTCTCGAACATTGCATTAGAGGATATATGTAGAAAATGAATAGCTGGCTTTTATTTATGAATCAAGACAATAATATCTGTAAAGTAACTAAGCAACAGATGGAAAAGTAAAGATATAAATAATGGATAATCAGAGAAGAGAGAAAAATAGTATAATGTTCACTGCCATTACAGCTTAAGATGGTTAGCATTCCAAGTCTTCGAGATTTTCTTTCCTTGCAAGGTCTCCAAGGCGCATGTGCTAGGTCCGACCATCCTTCTGATTCTGTATGGTCCTTCCCAATTGGCGCGTAGCTTTCCATCCTCCTTGTGGACGTTTGTAATTGCCGACTTTCTTAATACCAGGTCTCCCTCTTGTAATTCTCTGTTCTTTACCCGTGCATTGTAGTAAGTGGCTACCCTTTGTTAGTAAGCAGCCAGCCTCATTTTTGCCTTGTCTCTCAGTTCGTTTATCAGATCTAGATTCTCCCTTAGTCCCTGGGAATTAAGTTCCTCAATGTAAGGGACCAGTCTGGGTGACTCAGCTCCAACTTCCACCGGAATGAGGGCCTCAGTTCCGTACACCAAATTGAACGGTGTTTCCCCTGTCGATACTTTACTTGTCGTCCTGTAGGCCCATAGGACACTTGGGAGCTCATCTACCCATGCTCCTTTTGCCTTATCTAGTCTGTTCTTCAACCCGTGCAGTATAGTTCGATTACTCACCTCTGCCTGCCCATTGGCCTGTGGGTAAGACACAGAAGATATTCTCAAGATAATATTCAGGCCTTTACAGAAATCCCGGAAAGCATCACAGTCGAACTGCTTCCCATGGTCTGCATTTATTACACGAGGGATTCCGACTCGACAAATTATGTCTTTCCACACCATTGCTTCCACCTTCTTTTCAGAAATTGTGGCCAAAGGCTCAGCCTCTATCCACTTCGTGAAGTAATCCGTGGCCACAAGTAAGTACTTCCTTTGTCCTGAGCCTATGGGAAAAGGTCCCAGAATATCCAGTCCCCACTGTGCAAATGGAGTTGGTTGGAGAGTGCTCTGGAGGGCCGAAACCGGCGCAGTCGTTATGGGTGCGAATTTCTGACACTTGTCGCATTTTTTCACTTTTTCGGCGGCATCCTTCCTCAATGTAGGCCAATAAAACCCCGCACGCAATACTTTTGAAGCCAATGCACGAGCCCCTAAGTGTTCTCCGCATATTCCCTCATGGACCTCAGCTAGGGTGTAATCAGCTTGTTGGGGTCCTAGACATTTCAGTAAAGGCATTGTGAACCCTCGTTTATAGAGTTCCCCATTTACTACTGTGAACCTGGCACTTTTTAATTTCAACCTTCGAGCTTCGTCTCTATTAGTTGGAAGTGTGTTCTCCAATATGTAGTCTTTGATCGGGACTCTCCAATCATCCCCGTTCTCGATATCGTACACACCTTCTTCTTCGATACTAGGCTTAGCGAGAGATTCCACTTTGACCAGACCTCCCTTAACTCCTCTAGAAGAAGCCAACTTCGAAAGAGCATCTGCATGTATGTTTTCTGATCGATTTATCTGAGTTAATTTGAAGTGTTCAAATGATCGTGCCAATAATTGCACCTTTTGTAGATAAGGGATCAAAGCGGGTTCTCGTGCCTCATATTCACCTGAGAACTGGTTCACCACCAACTGTGAGTCACTATGGGCCATTAAGTTGCTGACTCCTAATTTTTCAGCAAGTTTCATCCCAGCTATCAAGGCCTCGTACTCGGCTGTATTATTCGAACTCGGAAAGTCGAAACGTAGGGAATACTCATAGGTTTCCCCTTCGGGTGAAGTTAGCACAATTCCCGCCCCACTGCCATCCATGTTACGAGCTCCATCCACAAACAATTTCCACCAGACTAAGTCTGTTTCATCGCGGACTTCCCGGCCAGTACATTCTACAATAAAATCTGCCAACGCCTGCCCTTTTATAGCTTGGCGAGGTTGAAAGTGTATGTCATACTCACTTAATTCAACAGCCCATTTAATCAGACGTCCGGAGTGATCTGGTTTCTGCAATATTTGTCTCAATGGCTGATCCGTTAAGATGGTCACCGAGTGAGCTTGAAAGTAAGGTCGTAATTTCCGAGTGGCCATCACCAAGGACAAAACTATTCTTTCCACTAAGGGGTATCTTGTTTCGGCATCTAGCAGGACTTTGCTTACATAATAGATTGGGCAGTCCTTGTCTCCTTCCTTTCTCAACAGGACTGCACTTACGGCTTTCTCTCCTACACCAAGGTACATGAGGAGATGATCACCGGGCTGTGGCCGAGATAGTAGAGGCAATTCTTTCAAGTAGTCTTTCAGTCTTTCAAAGGCGTCATTACATTCTTCTATCCACTTGAAGTCTTTTCCGGCCTTTATTGCTTTAAAGAATGGTAGACTCCTTTCTGCTGATTTGGACAAGAAGCGATTCAAGGCCGCTATCCTCCCTGTCAACCTTTGAACTTCTCGCACAGTGTTGGGTGGCCTCATGTCCAAAATGGCTTGAACTTTCTCGGGATTAGCCTCTATCCCTCGATTTGTAATCATGAATCCTAAGAATTTCCCAGATCTCACCCCGAATGAGCATTTATTGGGATTCAACTTCATCTTGTATTCCCGCAACACCCTGAACACTTTTGTCATTTTCTCAGCATGAGATTCTCCCTGTCGGCTTTTGATGATCATATCGTCAACATAAGCTTCCATGGTGTTGCCCAACAAGTCTTGGAACACCTTATTTACCATGCGCTGGTAGGTCGCTCCTGCATTTTTCAGGCCGAATGGCATTACTCGATAGCAATATGTTCCACTATCGGTAATGAACGAAGTTTTCTCCTCATATCGGGATGCATCATAATTTGGTGGTATCCCGAAAAAGCATCCAAAAAGCTAAGAAATTCGTACCCACAGGTTTCATCTACCAACCTGTCAATCCGAGGTAGTGGATACGAATCCTTTGGGCAAGCTTTATTCAGATCTGTGAAGTCCACACACATCCTCCATTTCCCGTTGGCTTTCTTTACCATTACAACATTAGCCAACCATTCCGGGTAATTGACTTCTCTGATGAACCCTGCTTGCAATAACTTCGAAATTTCTTCATTTATTGCAAGTTGTCTTTATGGAGCAAAATTCCTCTTCTTTTGTTTTATCGGCCTCGCTCCTGGGATTACGTTCAACCGATGGCAGACAATTTCAGGATCAATTCCGGGCATATCGGCTGTAGTCCATGCGAACACGTCGCAATTCTCTTTCAAGCATCGGACGATTTCTTCTTTCATTTTTTCAGGCAACTGACTCCCCACATATACTACCTTATTCTCATCTTCTTCATCTAATCGGATCGCCTCCATCTCCTCGTCAGGTTTTGGTTTAGGCGGTTCTTCGATCGTAAGGGTTTCCTTTCTCTGAATTCCCTTACATGTAGTAGACGCGACATTGCACGTTCTGGCTTTCCTTTGATCTCCTCTTACTTGTCCAACACCGCGGGGAGTAGGAAACTTCATCAGCAAATAGCAGGGATGGACCACTGCCCTCATGTCATTTAATAATGGCCGTCCGAGGATCATATTGTAGGCTGTAGAGGTTGATCTCACAACCATGAACAATGCTTGTCTGATGACATCTTTTGGGCTCTCCCCCAATGTAACAGGTAGCTGAATGGCACCTGCTACCTTTACCTTTTCACCGGAAAAACCGTATAAGGGTGCGGGCACTGGTTTTAACCTGTCCTCCGATATGTTCATCTTCTCAAAGTAGTTCCAGTATATTAAGTTCACCGAACTCCCATTATCGACCAAGATTCGACCCACCGGATGCTTTGCCACCACTGCTGAGATCACCATCGGGTCATCATGAGGAACCACTATGTCCCCCCTATCGGTTGGTGTAAAAATGATGGGCTCCTCATCTTGTTTCTCCTCCATCACAGAGTTAATTTGGTGGGCCTGTCGGGCATAAGTTTTCCGAGACGAGGAAGATGCACCAGCTAATGATTCACCCCCGGATATCACGTTAATAGCTGGTCCTGTGGGCTCATTATCTTCCTCTCGATTTCTTCTTTCAATCCTTCCATCATTACCTCTCCTTTCTCCTTCATTACGTCTCGCAGGTCCCCTGTTCTCACCCCTTCTATCTCTGAAGTTGTTTCCTCGGTTCTGCGCGGGTTGGTTGTTTCTATCACTCCTCCATACGAAACGGTTTATTTTTCCTTCCCGTGCTAGTTTTTCTAGCTGATTCATCAACTCCCTACATTTTTCGGTCGTGTGCCCATGCGTTGAGTGGTAATCGCAATACGATCTCAAATCACGGCCCAGATTACCTGACGCCTTCTTCGGAGTCTGTATAAGACCTGTTCCTTCAATGGCTGCTAACACTGAAGCCCGAGATTCAGTGAGTGGGGTGTAGGAAGTGTATTTCAGTGCAGGGGGTTTCTCAAACTTTCTCGGTTGGCTGGAAGATGCTTCAGTGACCTCTCTTCCTCGTTTCCTTCCCTCTTTGGGTTCTCCTGTTGCTACCATTTTCATTACTTCCTCCTGGGTTACATACTTATGTGCACGGGAAAGCAGATCTGAAATTGTAGTTGGCTGGTCTAGGGACAGGGATTCTTGCAACTTCTCAGACCTTGTTCCTTGTAGCATGGCTGCTACGGCTATACCAACTTGCAGATCTCGCACCTCTAAAGTAGCATCTCTAAATCGATCTACATAACTTTTCAATGACTCCTTAGCCCCTTGCTTAATAGTGAGCAAGTAGGTCGGTTCCTTCCTTCTCTGACTGTTCACCGCAAACGCTTTGAGAAACTCACTTCTGAGCTGGTCAAAAGAGATTATGGACCCTTCAGGCAGGTTATTAAACCACTTCATCGCATGTTCGGACAGAGTTAGGGAGAAGGCCCTGCACATTATTTCGTCTTCCCATCCATGCAGCAACATTAAGGCCTCGTAGTTTTGCATATGGTCGTAGGGGTCCATCTTTCCGGTGTATGCGGCCATCTGCGGCATTTTGAACTTTGGGGGCAAAGGTTTTTGCATGATGGCCGTGCAGAATGGTACTCTTCTCCTCTGGCTCTCTTCTGCAGACACTAACTTCTTTTCTTCCAGCACTTGTTCTATCATTTTTTTCATGTCCATCGGAGGAGCGAGATGACTTCTAGCATGAGACGAGTCCGGTATGTCTTCAACTACTTCCTTGCCCTTTGCTTGAGGTGTGTTTGTTCGTACCATCTGTGTGCACCAAGTGGGGTCAAACTCCGAATCGGCAACCCAGTGCTTTGATCTCTAGCACCGTTCTTTCCAGCACCTCCAATACCATGGTCTACATTAGTAGCATCCAAATTCGACAAGTCATGATAGTGGGCGGTAGACCCTGTCGCTCTGTCGCCCTCCTGTCGCCCAGACACCTGCCGCCCTACATGTGGGGCCTGTCGCCTAACGCCTGTCGCAGGGTCTAGGCCTGTCGCAACTTCCGTTTCTCTCGGGGTTCCGGCGACGGGCCTCATATTCCCCTGTCCGCCTGTCGCAGCCCTTTGAATATCATTCTCTTCCTCGGGGGGAGCCTCTTCCCGGCGATAGGGTCCTGTCGCTGCATCATCCTCCTGTCGCCCAAACGCCTGCGGCCGGACCCCTTGATTTGCTCCTCCTACCAAGTTCTGTACGGCAGGCGGCAGATTCAATGTCGGGAGAATCCCTTGGAACAAATCCACCATGGCTCTCAGCGCCTAGGAAGTCTCTTCGCTCTGTCGCCTCAGAGCTTCGAATTCTGCCGCCGACACTGTAATTCTTTCTTCATCCCTGTTCACCTGGTTCCTCTGACGGATCTGTTGTTCAGGGGAACTCACGGAGTTTTCCTCACTCCCAGTCCTAGCATTTGTTGATCTCGTTCTCACCATCTTAGAAAATCTTGGTTGGCTTTTTACACGCTTCCCACAGACGGCGCCAATTGTTGTTGCACAAAACAACAATAAAAGTATAGTGACGTCGATCTTCGTACTAAGTCTCCACGTGTCTCCAAGAAGCTTCTGTAAAAACAATAAAAGTCAGAGAGACGCAGGGGTGGTTCCCTGCGTAGACACTCCGATGCTTAAGTCAGTAGAAAATTCTTCAATCTTGAGAAGCGTAAAAGCCAGTCGTCAAAAATTAGAGAGTAAAATCATACCTGGGGCCTATTTATAGGCCAATATTACAGGAGGATAAGTCTGTATTCTGTTAAGAATTTGTGTCCCAATACAACACAAGCTCTTTAGGATCCAGAAGAGTCCGAGGTCTACCGTCAGCGATAGGTTAAACCATCCGGCACGTTTGTGGCGCCAGGGGTCTGTCGCCGAGCCACGTGTCGCGTTCACAACTGTGGCGACAGGCTAAGGAGTCTGTCGCCCGCGACAGGTTATTGTTCGTGCCACGTGTCGCTTTCACAACGGTGGCGACAGGTTCAAGGGTCTGTCGCCCGCGACAGGTTCGTGGCACGTGCCGACTAAAAGCGATAGGCTATGGAACCTGTCGCAACGACAGGTTCATGCCACGTGTCGACATTCGACTATAGGCGATAGACTTTTACGTCTGTCGCCAGCGACAGGTGTCTCGCGGCTTTGCCTTCTGTCGTCGAAGGCCACGTGGCCCGGTGGTTTTCTGCCACGTGGAGGTCTCTGACAACATTGGGCTTGGCCCAATATAGATAAACTTTGTCATATCATATATATATATATATATATATATATATAAAGAGATTGCAGCAAGCTTCTCATGGAAGCTTGCTGCACAGCAAACAAATTAAAAAAAAAAGGAACAAACCAAAGAAAAGAAAAGAGAAAGGAGACAAAAGAGGGAAATCTAGTTAGTGGACTATGTTTGGACAAAACATGAATAAATGAGATTAAAAACTCAGGACTTTTATCTTAGTTGTTGCCGACTTATCCAGCAGAAACCTACTCTGTTCTCCTCTGCTGTCTAGGTTTTCTTCATTCTTCTCCAAGCTTCTTCACATGAATCATGCTCAACTCCCATCCTCTCTTCATCAAATCATCCCACCTTCTTCATGGAAACTATTTCCCACCTCAAGGACGTCTTGAACTTGGAATTTTACGGCTGAATTGCAGCACGTGGAAGCTGAAAATTTTGCTAAAAGTCTCGGTTCAAGGTGAGGAATTTTAGATGTTGAGGTTTCCATTAATCCTGGCTATAGTTTTTGCATCATTCTAAGCATGAGAAATTTGTTTAACACCTTTGATTGAAACAAAGTTGAAATATAAAACTAGGAGGAGTGTTCGGTGGTGAGAGGAAAATGAAGAAATTGTTGGTTATTTGATATATGTTCAATAGAAATTAGTTGAAAATGATAACTGAAATTTTATGGAACATGATTAAATGATGATTGAAGTAATAAATTTCAGAAAAATTGCAAGTGGCGTGAAACAGGGGCTGTGCGTGAGTGATGGGTATTTTCTGTTTTGGCTTGGCTGAATATTGATGATTGAGTTTTGTTGCATAACAAGTGTTTGATAGAAATCTTGAGTGAATGGATAATGTTCATAAGTTAGAATTGAATAAAGAAAGGAAATCATGAGGAGGAAATTAAAAGAAGCTGTCGGCCATGAATAGGGGGAAAAATATATAGCTGCCGGCAGTGGAAGGAAATAAAACAGAAAACCAAGGAAAAACCAAAATAAAAAAAAATAAAAAAAATGAAAAACAGTAGAGATGAGACCCTAGGAGGCCTTTGATTTTGGCTAAAATGTAATAAAGATAATGCAATTCTAAATTGTAAAAGATATAATATAGATGTAAAGAATGAAAATGAAATATTTGTAAAGGTTAATAAGGTTTAATAAGCTTAGTAGCGAAATTAAACTTAGAAAAGAATTGTAATGTAAGAAGTAATTATATTGTAGCATTGGTAGAAAATAAAACAAATTAAATAGTTGGAATCAATAATAAGGCAAAAGATAAGAAATCAAGAGAAATTTAAATAAGAGTCATAAGATGGAATTAAATTAGAAAAGAATATAAAGTTAATTGCGGTCTTGTGTTGATATTTGATATGAGAGGGAATAAATTAATTTTTGAAATGGATTTATAGAAAATTTATTATAGCTAAAATGCTAGATTTTAAATATAAATTGGACAATAACAAGTGAAATTCAAAAATGGAAATTAAGCCATAATAAACATTACATGACATTGGTGGAGTGAATTAGAATAAGCAAATATAATTTAACAGTAATTATATTGTACTAGATAATAGAGAATAAATTGATTGTGGGAATTAATTGAATGAAAGTAAATTTGATATAGGCAAATGATGGAATATTTATTAGAATTAGAGATTTTAATATGGGATTTTGAATATAATTTAGGTTTATTGTGCAGTAGGAGGTACGAGAAATAAAGAGCCGCAAATAGAGCTATCGGATTTTTGCATCGCGCGGAATAGAGGTAAGAAACATGTATAAAAGTCGCATAGGATATGTTTTACTGTTAATTAAAATTCTCGAAAGTCTCGTTTTAATCGCTAGAACCCAAGTTTTCCGAATACAAGAAATAGAATTTATCTATAATTCCTACAAGTATAAATATTGCAGTACATGAAATGTTTTACATTAATTGATTTAAATGAAATGATTTACATGAAGTGAATTACATAACATGAATTGCATTACACGAGTGATTTATATGAATTGATTTACAAGAAATGATTTACATAAATTGAATCACATGATATGATTTGTACGAATTGAATTACAAGAAACAGTTTACATGAATTAAAATACATGAAACGATTTACATGATTTGAATTATATGAAGTGTTTTACATGAATTGAGGTTCGTGAAGTGCTTTACATGAATTGAATTTCATGAACCATACAAAATGATTTACATGAACTGAATTTCATGAAAGGATTTACATGAAGTGATTTATATGAATGACTTACGAGTATATGAAGTGATTTTATGAAATTGATATCTCCCTGATGATCGTGCATACGAGATAGTGATGATTAGGCTGAGAGACGTCCCAGACCTTCCCCTTTACATGATATGACTGTGGGAGTTACGGTCGAACCTCACAGGTTTACACAGGGAACACCTGACCAGTGTGAACTGTGAGTGATCGATGATGGCCATTCGTTATAGTGTTTCATAAGATTGGCTAAGGAGTTTCGGATCCCTAGCCTTCCTATACAGGTCCCTTATGGGATATAGTATGTGCATGAATCTCTGGGAGATTTTTTTTTTATCGATAAGTGAAACTTGACTGATAATTGATTTAGTGAATGATTTGATTTACGAGACTAGTGCATGATTTGATTGAAAAGTGACAAAGAAAGTGATATAAGTTTTACGGTATATGTTTTTCTGATGCAAGTGCATTTATCCTATTTTAAGGATTTTAAATGAATCGTATTACTGTACTGATCGAAGTTTCTGAAATTATTGCATTATCTCATGATTTTGAAATTGTTACCATATTGTTTATCGAAGTTGCATACTGAAACGGTCTTATAGCATCGCCTACATAAATGGCTTATACAGTGATTAATGATTCGAAATTGCATTGCATAAATTATAAAATGTTTTATACTAATTATTGATTTGAAATAGCATCACATGAATTATTAAATGTTTTATATTGATTAATGAATTGAAATTGCTTTGCATAAAGTGTTAAACGTTTTATATCGATTAATCATTTTATCGTCAACAGAATTTACTCCCTATAGTCGCATCTAGGGACAGGAACACGACAGGTACTCTAAAGTACCTTCCATACTCTACTTAGTTACCTAGCCGACTATAGTATCTTTCGGATACTATCCCCTAGTGAGCTACTAAGAAATAAATATTTTATGCATTTTAATATTTGTAGTTAATATGCCTTTTTTTAATCAGTAAAATAAGTTATTTTTACTTAACTGAATTTTTATATGTGCTTTTATATATGTTTCTTATTGGGCTTTTCCCAAAGCTAACCCCCGTCTCACCATCCCAGATAGCTTATCGATATACAAGAAGTCCGCTACCTTTTAGTTAGTCGAAAAAATTGCTAGAAGTTAAAAGTACCAGGTGATCAGGTATTTATTAAATGTTTATTTATACTCAGACATGTATTTGCATAGCAGTTGTAATTATGCAATAGAGCATAAATATGTATCAGAAATTAGTGGGATGTAACTTATATGAAGTTTATTGTGAACGGAATCGTAGTTATTATATTATAGTTTGCATTTAATTTATTATTATTAATTGAATTAATGGTATATCGAATTGGTTGAAAAGTAAAGATGGATTGTACTTGCACTGATATCGAATGCAAGCCTATTGTTACCGATTAATTGAAAGAAAAAGATAGTATCGAAAAGGAAAAATTTAGTTCGGAATTTTCTAATTCCGGACGTTACAATTAAGCCTTTTATAAAATAAAAAATTTATAAAAAAATACTAAATATTGCTTATGGGTATGTTAGTCTTGATCCAATTCTCACTTATGAACCTAAAAAAGATATTTTGCAAAATAAAAATTAACTATACAAAATAAATAAAAACCCATTTATACCAAATGAAGACTTGGGAAGGGAGTAAGGATTGCCGGCGTCGGATATAGTAAAGAGAGGGGCTAGCAGAAGCAGGCTCGGTAGTAGAGATAGACGGCGTCAATTTGGTCAAAGGAGAGGCTGGCGGCAATGGTTCAACAGTGCAAGGGAGGGGAAAGGTGCGCAAGTGAGAGGAGAGGAGAGGAGAGAAGAAAGAACCGGCGCTGGGCAGTTGTGCTCAATGCTGGTGCAAAATCTGGCGAGGGAGAGGCCGGTGGTGAGGAGTGGGGGTGAAGGAGAGCGTTGTTGGTAGACCTGCTCAAGGGCACGAAGGTCCATTCGATATTTGGTCGGGCTTGGGGAAAATTTTTAGGTCCGTTTAAAAGTCGGGCTGGGCCTTGGCTTAACCTTTAAAAGCCCGAGCACGGCTCGGTCCGAATTTATATTTTTTATTGTTATATTTATTTTTTAATATTAATTAAATTTTTTTATATATTTAATAAGTATAATATAATTATATGTATATAAAACATTATTACTTAATAAACATGATTATAAATATTTAATATGGAAATTGATATACAAATTTTGACAAATTAAATTAAATCTTAAAGGGTATAAAATGATAAAAAAACAAATAAATAAAAAAATTAAAATATAAAAAATTATTTTCAGGCCTGGCCGGATTGGGCTTGAGTTTGTAGTATAAAAATAAAAATCAGCTTTGACAAAAAATCAAGCGTAAATTTTTGGGCTGAGTCGGGCTTGGGCACACAATTTATACATTAATATATATCATGGCCACAGCCCATGACCATGTCTAGTGTCGGGTGGTAAAGGTAATAACTAGGGATTTTTTTTCTTTACACAAAGTAAAAATTAAATGGGAAGAAAGAAATAGTAAGAAAGTAAATGGTTAATTTTTTAAAAATTTTTTTACTTTTTTGCGTGGGTAAGGTAGGAAAGGCTTAAAAAAAATCAGACAATTTTGAGACAAATTTTCTATAGTAAAATCTGCCGCAAAAATTTGTTGTAAAACTACTCATATATATATATATATATATATATATATATATATATATATATATATAGTTTTTAATAAAAATACTTATTTTCTAAATATTTAATCATTAATTTATCAATTAAAAATATTATTAAATAAAATCTTTAATACTAATTTTTATTGGATAGTAAATAAAATTATTAAATTTTAATCTTTTCTATTTTTTAAAGTAATTTTACTAAATTTTTTGAGATGAAATTTTTGTTGCAAAATTTGTCTCTAAATTTAGAATCGCATTTTACTACGAAAATTTCATAGCAAATCTTTATTATAGTTATGTTAGAGTTTGCTATGAATTTTTTGTTGCAAAGTCCGATTCCAAATTTAGAAATAGATTTTACTACGAAAATTTCATAGCAAAACCCTTTCATTTATTCTTTTTGATCTTTTAAAAGTAATTTTATGAAGTTTTTTTTAGACGGAATTTTCGTTACAAAATCTACCTCTACATTTAGAATCGGATTTTGCTATGAAAATTTCATAGCAGATCCTTATTATAGTTATTTTAGAGTTTGCTACGGAGTTTATTCTTTTTCTTTTTTTTAATAGTATTTTTATGAAGTTTTTTAAGACGAAATTTTCATTACAAAATCCGTCTTTAAATTTAGAATCGGATTTTACTACGGAAATTCTGTAGCAAATCCTTATTATAGTTATTTTAGAGTTTGCTATGGAATTTCCGTTACAAAATCTGATTTTAAATTTAGAAACGGATTTTGCTATGAAAATTCTGTAGCAAAACCCTTTCATTTATTCTTTTTCTTTTCTTTACAATATTTTTATAAAGTTTTTTATATGGAATTTTCATTACAAAATCTGTCTCTAAATTTAGAATTAGATTTTGCTACGGAATTTTTTTAGTAAATCCTTATTATAGTTATTTTAGAGTTTGCTATGGAAATTCCGTAGCAAAACCCTTTCATTTATTCTTTTTCTTTTTTCTTTATAGTATTTTTATGAATTTTTTTGAGACAAAATTTCCTTACAAAATCAGTCTCTAAATTTAGTATCGGATTTTGCTACAAAAATTTCGTGGCAAATCCTTATTATAGTTATTTTAGAGTTTGCTACAGAATTTCCTTACAAAATTGTTTCTGAATTTAGGAACAGATTTTGCTATGAAAATTCCATAGCAAAACCCTTTCATTTATTCTTTTTCATTTTTTTAAAAGTAATTTTATGAAGTTTTCTTGAGATAGAAATTTTTTTACAAAATCCGTCTCTAAATTTAGAATCGGATTTTGCTACACAAATCCCGTAGAAAATCCTTATTATAGTTATTTTAAAGTTTGTTACAAAATTTCCGTTGCAAAATTCGATTCTAAATTTAGAGACAGATTTTGCTACAAAAATTTTGTAGCAAAACCCTTTCATTTATTCTTTTTTTTTTCATTATTTTATGAAGTTTTTTGAGATGGAATTTCCGTTACAAAATCCATCTTTAAATTTATAATTGGATTTTGCTACGGAAATTCCATAGCAAATCTTTGCTATAGTTATTTTAAAGTTTGCTACGGATTTTCCGTTGCAAAATCTGTCTCAAAAATTTTAGTATTGGATTTTGCTTTAGATTTTTCTGTAGCAAATTCCTCTTTTTTTGTCATTTGTGACTGATTTTTCTAAAACAATTTCTGTTTCTAATTTCCTAATTTGCAATTTACAATGGAATATCTATTGCAAAATCCGTCGAAAATTTTGGCAGGTATCCAGTACTCATACGCGCTCTTTTTTTCTTTCAAAATTTGTAACGAAATTTTTTCTGTTTCAAATTCGCAACAAAATTCCGTAGCAAATCCGTCACTAAATCTATGGTTAAAATTGATTGACATTTCTTCACAAATCTATTCCAAATCCATTGCAAACCTGTGAAAAATAGCAACAGAAAATTTCGTCGCAAAAAATTCGACTTTGAAAGCGCAATTTCTTGTACACAATATGCATGGATTAATTTTATCTATTTTAGTATGTGTAGACAGATAAAATAAATAAAAATATATAAAATATAGAGTTTATATATAATGCACTCTCTAGACACTGTTAATAATCTATAAGATTATATCTCATTAACGAGTAAAGTCTAAAAGTGCATATGCCTTAAAAATAAATTTAAAAACTTTATTAACATTTATTTTTAAGGACTTGCATATAATATGTCATCTTATAATTGACTAACAATGTATAGAAGTTATGCACTATCTGTACATCATATATAAACTCTAAAATATATGCATAAACATTTTTTATTATTTTCATATATAAATTTAGAATATCCAAACAAAAAAAATCAAAATAAGTAGTTGTCTTTGACAACATTATCATAGGCAGCAACATTACAAAATTTTGTGAACCTCACTAATTTTAATATCATTTTAATTGTAAAAAATTAAAGTGTTAATTGACAACCAAAGTCAAAGATTAAATTCTAAAATAAACCACAAGAGATTAAAGCTTAAACCAATTTTTTTATCATTATTTTTCTAAATCAAGTAAATAAATACATCTATTTTTCTATAAATTGGTATCTTCAATTAATCCATATACTTTCAGGTCACACATGGGAAAGAAGGCAGGGAGAAGTTTCAATTTTCGAGCAGGGAAATCGCCAGTCTCAGTAAGTTTAATTTCTTTCCGCCAATTAACACTCTGAAAATTGATAGTAAAAGCCTAAACAACTTAGAAACTTGAACCTGTTATTTTCTTAATCCTTGTTTACAATAGGCTTAACGCTATTGCATTCCCTGGAACATGAAACAAGAACGAAGCCGTACACAGAATCTATAGCCTAAATAATTTACCAGGGCTAGTTTGGATTTCTGGGCGATCTCAAATCTTAAACTAGTTTAGGGTGGGGTGCGCCAGGGCCGAACAATAGTGACGATCACATGGGCCAGTAGTGCTTTTACTTTTATGGTTATAACTATATTTTTTGCAGTATTTTATGTTAATGAAACAAAAAAGTAGAGGGTTAATTTAGTGGCACTTGGCTGACATATTCAAGTTATTGATCAAGTGACTTCCATAATTTTTTAAAAAATTGAACAATAAAGTCATTTAAACAATCAAAACTTGATTTAGCTTGATTTAGTGAATGTGAATTAAAATGCAAACTAATAATTCATTATTTTAATTATGTGGTATTTCAATTTCAACTGTGACTTCTAAAATTTAATATGATTTTAAACGTTGATCCTCTAAAAATATTTCAAATCTGTCTATTCTGTTATTAACCATTAAAAATACAACCAAATAAAACACGTAGTGGATATCTAGGTGACAAAGCTTTCAACTCAAAAATCAAAAGATTTTTTATCACATGAACATCTACGAGATGTTAATGTGATAAATTTCGTCATATTTTAATCACAGTACACAAAATGAATGAGTTTAAATAATTTTAGGAACTCCTAGTCCAAAATATTATACAAAAGCCCTATATATGTAGTGTTATCTGCTCGTCACTATCTTATTAGGTAAGAATCAAAATTCGAATTATCTCCTTTAAGTGATTTAGGTTAAGGGATCGGTACTTAGAACTAGAATAAATATCTTTTTGGCAGGTTAAAAGAATCCGCTGTTAAAATTCAAGAATTTGCCTAAAGTTTCAAATATGAAATTTTTTATATTTTATATCATACGAATATGATTCTGTAGTACACAACCAACAAGAATCGCTAGATCTATTTCATACCATGTCATGAAGCCTCTCCTCATACTCGAAGATAACGCCACAAGTTGCTGTCCCTTTTTCCTAAAGTGACGCTCAAGACTCAACTAAATTTACTCTATAAATTCCACTCATTTATCCATAGTTTCATAGATCCCACTTTCTCTTTCCTAGCACCTTCGTCCTCCGTACCTGATCTTTCTTTCTTCTTTATTTTCTTTATATCGTGCCTTCCATTTCTGATCCTCTATTCTTTCAATTTCTTTCTTACTTGGCTGCTAGCTGAAGCTGAAGCCAAGTGAGAGAAAAGAACTGATACAGGTGAGTATCAAAGGAGAAAATGAAAAACAGAAGCGGTGAGATTAATTTCTCTTTATAATTTTTACTTCCAGCATAATCTTTTAATGCTTTTCTTCTCATTTATCAATAACTGAAAGCCGACTAGCTAGCTTTGTTTATATGTTATTGAACTGCTGTTTTGCAGGTTGTATATATATCAACATGGCAAAGCTGATCACAAGTTTTTGTTACTGTTACTATTCGGAGTGTTGCTCGTTACCGGAGGTGTGCCGCATCGATCCAGTTTCAGGTAAGTAGAGTAATTTGATCCTACCTGTATGTTCAGAGGAACTGAAGCCAGCTAGGTTAGATTTCAGGAATTTGAGGAAAAAGTCAAAAGCCTGAAATTTCTTTAAGAATAGTTGCACATAACCTTCTAAACTGAGATTTTTTTAATGAATTCAATCTTATTTGCTATTTATTCATAAAAGATACATCAGTAATTAATTCATTATTTAGAATACTTAAATTATTGTCAACTCAGTACATTGCTTCATTACAACCTACGCCATATTTAGCAACTAGCAAATACATTATTTAGTGTATTATCAGATCTCTTGGTATGCATGAACTCACAATACACTTAGCTTTTGCTTTAGCCTTCACTAAACTTTGATCTATTTAACTGACATCTTCATATTCCTTTTAGGCTTAATTTCTCTAATATATAATTCTTTTTGAATAAAAATAATGAGAGCTGTGAGATTAGATAATAAAAAATATTATTAAAAGATATTAAAATGAAATTAATTTCTATATAATAAAATTTAGATTCATTTAACTAAAAATACTAAATCATGTATTATGAAAATACTTATTTTTACTTATTTATTTAATAGTTTATTCGATTTTAGATTTTCATAATTTACTCATTTATTTAATTTTATTTATTTATTTATTATATTAAAAAGTTATTTAAGAAACTTTAAAAAAAAAACTTTATAAAAAAGGAAAAGATTTGAATAACAGGAAAAATTTCGACCCTACGTTAAGTCAAGTGGCAGCACATCTTCCAAACACATCATGCTGTCCTTAACGCACGCATTTTGAAAAGGATATTTGATTAGTTTTATTCATCGCTGGTCGGTGTCGGCTCGCACCGCCCTGCTGGGGAGTCGGCAATGGGAAGATCTCTCGCCACGCAATCTCACATGTTGACTGCAACCTAAATTCTACGCACTTTATCATTTAAGTAATCTTAATATACGGCACTAACAACGAAAAGATTTAATTTTTTAGTCATTTTAATTAATATTAATTGTGCGTAAAGGTATAATTTTTAATTTTCGAGTACGTTTAAGAGATCATCACAAGTTTATTTTTTTTAGTTATTTTTGTTTTTCTTATTATATTAATTAGGTATGCTTTAATTGATGTTCTTTCTTTGAATATGGGACCTGGTCTAGAGGTTCACCCGTTCCTTTCTGTGTTGTATATAAGATCTAAGCCTTTTAAAGTTTTTATTGGTCAAATTTCTATTCTTTTTTTGAAATTTTTTAAACTTTTCGAAAGGTTCAAATTTTAATTTTTTTTGTTCTTTTAAAGGTTCAAATTTTATTTTCAACATAAATATATGTATGTGTGTGTGTATTTTGAAAAATCCTCTATAAATATAACAAAATATTCATTAATTCAAATTTTATACACAAATTGTGTCCGAAAGTCAAAGATAGAAATAAAGTATCAAAATTAGTATTTATTATAATAAATAAGGGTACAATTCTGTGTATGTATAATTCAGTGGGATTTTATTGGATTGTAGTGACTTTGTGAAGAGATGATTTGATAGTCTCGATATTTAGGCAGATGTTTGAAACTTCGATAGATGACTTGACAATCTTGAAGTTTAGACAGTTGATTTGATAGCCTTGAAACTTGGATGGATGACTTGATAGTCTTAAAACTTAAAAAGATGACTTGATAGCATTGGAACACGAAAAAATGACTTATATGACTTATAATCCTGAGGCTTTGAGATAACTTGGTAGTCTTCTAACTTGGTAGTCTCAAAACTTAGAAAAGATGACTTGGTAATCTTGAAATTTGGAAAGATGACTGAACTAGAGGCTTTAGAATCTCTAAAGAGGCTAGGTTTCTATTAGCTCTATAGATTAAACTGAGAGGGGGTGAATCGATTTTGTGCTATTGTTAGGTTCGTTTTTCGATTTTTTTAAATTCTCTAGCCCATATTTAAGTTTTCTAAATTCTCTAAGTTACTCAAGTATGCAATATAAATTCAATTCAACAATCTTAATATAAATGCAAATAAGTAAAGAGAATAGGGAAAGAGAAATGTACACAATCGATATATAGAGGTTCGGCAGCCTTGCCTACGTCTTCTACCTGGAGGTGCTTCCAAGAATTTTCTCCAAGTTCACTATCCTTGAATTTGTGTTACAATCTCTCTTTTTGCAGGCTCAAGAGTAACCTCCCTCTTTTCTAAGACTCAAGAGAAACCTCCCGTTTACAAGATGTGGTTGAGTTTACAAATAATGTAATCAAAGAAATGCCTCTAGTTAGGCAAGTGATTACAATGGTTAAGCTCAAGGGAAATTCTATACAATATTTGTGCTATGCTATACAACGATGATGAGTATGATAGAATATGAAGACTTTATAGCACTTGTGAGTTTGATAGGCTTGAGGAAGATGGAGAAGATGAAGAAAAATGTTGCTCAGCTGTTTCACTTGCTTCCTTGAGCTTCCAAGCCTTTATTTATAGTCCCTTGGATGGTTTCTAAATGTTGATAGGAGCTAAAACTGAATGTGACCGTTGTATCTCACAAAAACTAGCTATTGGAGTGCATTTTCGAGGTAAGGGATCGATCCTTTGCTTCTTCGCTAGCTTTCAAGGCATTCTGTTATGAAGGGATCGATCCATTCCCCTAGAAGATCCATCCTATGCTTCCTTTTTGCTTGATTTTGCTTCCTGGGAGCATTCCGTCATTCATGGATTGATCCCTCAACATGGGGGATCGAACCCTCATGCTTTTCCTGTACTTTTTTGGGCTAATTTGGGTTAGAAATGATGTGGACTTTGATTTTAATTCATCCCAAAACATTTTAGAATTTTGTGGGAGTTTTTCTTGACTTTCTCAACTAAAAACTTAGTGTAAAAACTTGTTAAATAATTTTCTAAAGTTGTGTTCAATATGTTTTTAAGGAAATTACTTAATGAAGATATTCAAAATCATTTTGTAAAATGTTAAGACCAATAAGAATATGCAATTAAATCATGGTCTTAAACTTTTATATGTAGACTTAAAGTGATTTGAGAAAATCATATGATTGGAAAAGCAAATTTACATTATAGAGTCAAAAACTTAATATTACTTAAGTTTTTGTCATTTGAAAATACATATGTCAATTTAAAGCTAACGGTTTCTTTGCTTGGATTAGATGTTTCAAAAGCTTGGATAAATCATTTATTTATAGTGCTTAAGTGATACTTAGTTATATGAATAGTTCCAAAAGAACTTAATCATTTAAATTTTATCTCTAATTATTCTAACTTAATGAGGGCTAGAGAAATAACTTGTGGATAAATTTTAATGGACAATTCATAAGTCTTTAAATTTTTATCTTGAGTTTTCATCTTAATCTATTAAGTGATTTTAATAAAATTTTAATTAATTTATTTAATCAATTAATCATTTTTATTAAAATCACAAATTTTCAATTAATTTAATTAATTAATTAATCAATTAATTATTTAATTAAAATATTTTTATCAATTTATTTTTATATTAATAAAGTTATTTAGGAATCTTTAATAAATTTATAAAAATAGGAAAAGACTTGAATGACAAAAATAGTTTCGTCCCTATGTTATAATTTCAAAGATAATAATAATAATAATAATAATAATAATAATAATAATAATAATAATAATAATAATAAATGAGGAGTTTTTCTGGAAAAGAGTTGAGTCAGACAAAACTCCCCAAGCTTCTTGCCTAAAGCACATGCTGCTGTCCCTAAAGGCTAAAAAGCGCATTTTGAACAAGATATTTGCTTAGTTTATCACTGGTCGGTGTCGCACGGCCTCGCCTGGGAGTCAGCAATTTTGAGATAACATCGAGCGACTGTCAAAAATGGCATTTGGGCGGTGGCCATAATCTCCCACAATCTCACATGTTGACTCCAACGGCCAACCTAAATTCGAGGCCCTTGATCGGTCTACTTTCTTTACTTTTAATATGTTAATAACCAACATTATATTATTAAGTATTATATTTATAATAATTAATAATTATTTTATTTAATAATATAATATAATATTATATTGTTTTTAATTAAATTTAAAATATGTTACTGTTATTATTAAGTAATTTCTATTATTAAATAAATATATGTTTAAATGGAATAATATTATTTTATATGAAATTAATATAAATTAACTAAATTAAATATTTTTTATTTAATAGTTTAAAAATATTACAAGTAAATTTAATAGTATTATTGAATATAGTTTATAATTTATTAATTCATACTATTAATTAATATGTAACTTAGAAATGTTGTAATTTCTATTATTGTCAAATAAAATTTAATATTAAATGTTAAATTCTACTATGAATAAATAATGATTTTAATATTATTATAGTATAAATTAATAATATTTTTGATAGCTATAGTATAAATTAATATTATTTAATATTATGTTGCCAATATTATTTAATATAAATTTATTTATTGAATACATTATTATCTTAGTGCTTAAAACAATAGATGACTTAAGAATTAAATCTTGTGAAGGCATTCTGTTTAATTCTTTTATGCTAATATAATCCTAATCTATGATGCGACAAATAATTTGAATCATTCCTATCAATAACATAAACTATCAATAACACAAGCTATCAACAACACAAGCTATCAACAACACAAGCATAATTGAGAACATCTTTATTGATATCAAGAAATACATATATGGTTTTAGCATAACCTTTCTCTACAAAAGATAATTTCTTAGAAATGATCACTTCTTGAGAATCAAATATAACCTCAAACCCATTGTCATTTAGTTTTACATAGAAATTAAACTCTTCTTAAGCTTTGGAAAATTTTGTAAGATTAAAGCATTTTTAGAAGTCAAATGTAGGTTTGATTGTCATTTTATTAACAACTTTGCAAGTTGGAAAGTTTTCCATGACGAATTGTGCTTATTTATCTCTTATATGTTTTGGAAACATCTCTGAATTATTGACATGATAATCTACACCCAAACGAGTTCACTAATCCTTTCGATTTTGAACCATGAGAATTGATCATAGCTACCTTATCATCTTCAGTCACAGGGTTGACATCATTTTACTTACCTTTTTAAAAGTGCACACACTTGTGTAGTGATCATTCTTACCATTAACAAATCAAGGACCCTTTTTCTCCTTGAACCTTTTATTGAACTTGTTGAATGTTTCTTTTTCTTTGAAGAGTTTTTCAGTCTCTTGTTGTGGTGAATTTTGTTCACACTTGATTGAACAGAACTTTCAATCTTATGCACGTTATCATCTTCTTCATTATACAGACTACGCTTTCAATCTATATACTGCTGATTAATTTAACCAATGCAAATTACTTCTTTTTACGTTTTAAATTCCTTTGCAAATCTTTTAAGAAGAAAGTAGTTTATCAATAATAGTAGACACATGAAAAGTTCTAGAAATTGGTTCTCTACATCATTTCATTTAGTAGCCTTTGTTTGTCTTGAACTCACTTGAATCAAAATAGTGATGAAGTTTAAGGCATGTATTGCCAAGAAATTATATTTTAAAAAAATAGTTTTCTCACATTGATGGTTTTGAAACAATGATGATATAATGTCCATTACAAAGAAGAATTAAATTGCAGTCTTTGTTTGTCTTGAACTCACTTGAATCAAAATCAGAAAAGAAAATTTTAACTTTTTAGATTGAAAAGTTTAAAAAAATGTGCGAAAATGACTGTTATTAAAAGTATTTATATGCACAATAACAACCCTTGATGATAAAAAATGAGTTTGGTGAAAAATTACAAATTTTTGGAATAAGCAATTATATACAACAAATTTATTTTTTTTAAATCTTTAGTAAAAATATTTGAATTTCGATGGTATTTGATTTTCCTAAACAAAATGTACAGTTCTACATGATATTCGACTCTTAAATCAAATTTCAAATAAAATGTGCAAAATTAAAGTACTGCACAGTAGATTTTCATCAAAGACTAATAAATTGCTCTACTATTTTTTATTTTAAAGCTTATTTTATACTTTCACCATGTCGTTTTCTCATATGATTATAATCTTATAATTAGTATATTATATTAACTATTATTTTATAGTATCCTCCCCGGCAAAGGGCAGATTTTCCAGAGGTGGAGGTTGGGCTGCTGCCTGTTGGCATTTATAAAATTTACAAAATCACTTTAGTTTTCTTTTCTCCTTTTAGTATTCTTCTTTACGAATAAAGTAATTTTAATCTAAGCCCGGTCGTCCGACCCCCGCGCCCGTCGCCGTCAGAACGTTCGATTGAGGAAACAGAAAAGAAAATGGTATGTTTTCTAAATTTAATATTTGCTGTACTATCTCTGATTCGGTCTCATTGGATCAAGAAAACATTATAAATTCCACTTAGAAGCAATGTACACTTTCTCTTAAGCCAAACAGAGGGCCATTTTCTCCAGAACAGGACACAATTCTTTCTCTCTGTTTTTGCCTGAATCTCTCTCAAATGGCAAGATTTTTCTCTCGTCATGTTTCATCGCTCCGTCGCTCTCAAATCATGGTCAGTTTCTCTTTTCAATTTCAATTTGAGTACTCTTCCTGCTCATCAATGGCAGTAAAATTGAGAAACGTTTCTTTTTCTTTTCTTTTTTTTTGTTTGCTAAGTATTGATCCAAGAAAGGGAAATTAAACTACTTGTGATTTTGACTTGAAACCTTGCTTGTCGAAACAGGTTCGTCGTCTGAGAGCTATGAGAGTTAGATTGGCAAGGGAGCGAAGGTTTAATAGGCGTGCGAAGCGGTTACTAGCAGCTCTGCAACTGCAAATTGAAGCTGCGAAGGTTGAGATGCAAAATTGGAGGATTGGGGGATTGAACGAGCCAACGTTTCTATACAATGCCCCCGCTGATCAGTGGGTTAACGATCGTCTCGTTGAGCTGGAAAACGACCCTTTGATGAGGAACGCTTTTGAAAGACTCAATGCTCAGAATCTTGATGGAAGGGACATTATTAATGTCGAACAAGCTCAACCTGCCCGGGACGGTGACGCCTCCGGAGACCGCCGTGAGTAGTGTGACGGTGGGCTCCATTACTTTGGAGTGGTGGTGGAGCATAAGGTTTTATGGGTTTTCCACCCATAGCCCTGCCTCTCTAGAGTCCCCGTCTTTTATTTTTGGCCATCAAGAGTCCCCGTCTGAATAGTATGCAAATTTGAGTACTTTTCCTTCTTTCCGTCTTCTTTAATGATGATGTATCTGGGTTTTGGCTTTTTAATGTACTGTTACTTATTTCACAAACGACTTTAACTGATATTTCTGACATAATTTTACCGACGACAAGTAATTGTAGCAAAAGAATCAAACTGTATCTCCAATCAACCTGTATCTCCAAACTGAACATTTTGCATATAATTCTTTTTCTTTTTTTTATATTAAGAAAAGAGCCTTGTCACAGTTCCATTCTTGCTAAGTTGCTAGGCAAAATTGTCCTGTTTCCAAGCGTGCCTATTTTCAGATAAAAAAAAAAAACACCGTGGACAGAGACTGCACTCAAAATCCGTGACCATTAAATATCCTTTAGTTTCAGCGGCGGCCTCCTCTGTCAAAATCTATTACTGTCTCTCTCATTGGGCTGATTCCACCCTGACTGGCTTTGCATGTGTGCCAGAAGCCGAATCCACCATTTAACTATAAACACATGTGGTCACAACATCAGTTCTTTTTTGGTCAAACATGATATATTAAGGGTATTAACTTGTTGAAGAAGAGAGCTAAACAATTCTGCAAAGGGAATCAACTTTTTGGTCTTACCTTATAAGAAATCAACTTTCTCGAAGACAAATGCTTTCTTTATGCACCCAGATCCGTCAAAATGGACACTACATTTTAGGCTTGGCTCCTTTGATTTTAAAGGCATGGGCTTCTACTTCGACCCAAACTTATGGGAAGTCTTTGCATGTCGAATCAATCAAATCTGGGGTAGCCATTGATTTACATACTGCCGCGTCATTGCTGAATATGTAATTAAAATGCGGCAACTTGGCTGATTCCCGTAGGCCGGAAGGTGTTTGATGTTATGCCTGAACGAAAGTGGTGACATGGAATGCGATGATTGCTGGGCATTAGAGAAAAGGGGCAAGGGCAAGCCGGCAGCACAGGTGGTTGAAACAAAGAGAGATAGATCGGTGGCTGATGGTGATGAGAGAGGAAGTGATGAGAAAATGCGAAAAGAATGAATTTATAGCCACGGTTTAGGGTTAGGTTTTTAGTGTGCTGGTCAAAACGATGTAATTTTATGATGGAAAAAATAATGAAAAGGACTGGGCTGCTCTATCCATCCACCCAATTGCACCCACAGTCCATCATCACGTTTTGGGTCAGGCCCAATAGCTTTGAGGTATAATTTTTATATTTTTATTTATCTTATTTAATTTTTTTATTACGTGCATGATTTAATTTTTTAAGATTGTTTAGAATATATATAATTAAAAAAGAGAATATGTGGATTAAATAAAAAATAGTGATTTAGAACTTGCGTGCAAAGCACTAGATTTCAAATTTCCATGGTCCCTTATTAGCAAGCCATTTGTTAGTTTCAAAAATCTGCAAGTGAAAGTTTAATAAATATGTAAATCTTAAAATGAATTTGTGGCTTGCTTTGGCTTATGAGATGGAGTAACTTGCCGTATCCTAAACTTTTTTGAAATAAAAAAAATAATGATTTAAAAAAACCCTAAAATGGAAAATCTTAGAAAAATTAATTTTCTATATTTCTTGTTGAATAATTATGGCCATGCATAGAGCTGATTTCGATTATTTTTCTCATCATTATCATCCTTAAATGATTAATTTTATAGTTATGTGTGGATTATTAGTGTTAATTTCGTGTTATAATTGTCTCAGAAGAGAACAAGAATGCTGATAGGCAAGTGGAGGTGACTAGAGAGGGCAAACAACAAGGTGATCAACAAGAACGGAGGTGACAAATCATGAACAACTCATTTTCCTTCACCTATTAATCCTAAGAATTCCAAACCCTAAACTATGAAGACATTGGTTTTTCCCATGGAAAACCCAAACGCAATCACTAAATTGGACTTTGGGTGTGTCAATCAAGGCAAGAGATAAAGAATTAATCCTAGAACAAGGAAACTTTCAATTAAAAACAGTAAAAAGAATAAAAGCTTTCACCCCAACAAGTTGGTTTTGCCTTGGGTTAATCTATAGAGAAATGAAATTTTATACTTAAATAATTATTAGATCTACCACATTTGTGTAATGATAAAATTCATGGAATTTTAATTCATTTTTCCTATAGTAAGGATTATTCTCAATCTTCCTTTGTTGGGAGCGTCATGAACAGTGTTAATGAGATTTCTCCAATGGTAAACGCCACAACAATTGGTGAGATTTCTTTCCCAAATCTCTCTTTTGTTTTTCAGTTGCTTGCTTATTGGTAGCTAAAAAATAAACCTAGATATACATATCTTGACTATATAAATATATATATATATATATATATATATATATATATATATAACCCAGAAGAAGGGAAGATGACAAAGAAAAGAATGGAAAGCAGCCGCAAAGTTTTAATGAAAAAGCTACCCAACTCAAGAGTATTCAAGGTATATTTATGTATGTATGTATGTATGGTTAATTTTCTGAATTAATAATCTTTGATGTTTGCCCTGCCAAAACAGAAAGCAAAGATGAGCATTAAGAAGTTAGAAGTTGAAGTTGCGGAAAAGAGAGGATACACCATGTGCTTGAAGCAGTTGGTAATGGAAGAAGCAACTGTCATGGAAGGTGCAATTCAAGAGATGGAAACAAAATTTGCTCGGATGAAGACAACGAAAGATCTACTTTTTGCTAAGAACGAATGTGTGGAACAATTTATGACTCGTATGTTAGCTATTTTTGAAGTTGAGGATCACCTAGATTGAAACAAACTTCTTCCTAGATCCTAAGCCCCAAATAAGAAGCAAGAAGAAGATTACAAAAGGGAGAGTTTTAGGAAGGCAATAATATAATGAAGTTTAATCACTTCTTGAGAGGTGCTTGATTCGGAGTTTTTATGAAATTTTTGTTTTTTTTTAATATACTGCAATGTGAGACTTGAACTTAAGATGTCAAAGATCGAGAGCTTCTTTTTTGCCACTAAATCAAAGCCTTATTGACTTATGAAATTTGTGTTGAACTAAGTGATTTGCTGTTCTTTTCATGTTTACTTTAATTTTGATATTTTTATACAAACTAACATTATAATAAATAGTATCAAAACTCGTTTATATTAACATATTGTTACTTTTTTTTCAATAATTGTAAGTAGGCATGGGATTGCGTAGATTCGAATTCAACCCTTGTATATCGTTACTTATTCTTCTTTGCGAGTACTTGTGACTACCCAATAACTGTTATTTAGGGAATTACTATTACTTTTTGGAATAATTATTCTTATAATAAATAATATCAAAACTCGTTTATACTAATATATTGTTACTTTTTTTCAATAATTGTAAGTAGGAATGTGATTGTATGGATTCGGACTCAACCCTTATATATTGTTACTTATTCTTCCTCGCAAGTACTTGTGGCTACCCAATAACCGTTATTTAGGGAATTACTATTGCTTTTTGGAACATTATGACTTATGAGAGTAAGTGAATTATGAGAAGAAACAATTTCAATATCTTAAACTTATTTTTAATTTTTTATTAGAGATGTAATAAATCACTTTTTTATCCGTAATTTTTAAAAAATTTGTGAACCTCAATGAAATATATTGTAGCTAGATAAAATAAATGTCATATTAGTTTGTATCTCATACAATATGCACGGATTAATTTTATCTATTTCAATATGTGTAGCTAGAAAAAATAAATAAAGAATACGTAAAATATAGAGTTTATATATAATGCACTCTCTATACACTATTAGTAATCCATATGATGACACCTTATTAATGAGCAAAGTCTAAAAGTGCATAGATCCTTAAAAATAAATTTAAAACCTTTATTAATATTTTTTTAAGACCTGCATATGATGTGTCATTTTATAGTTGATTGACAATGTATAGAAGCTATGTACTGTCTGAACATCATATATAAATTCTAAAACATATTATAAAATATATTAGCACATGCATAAATATTTTTTTTGTTATTTTCATATATAAATTTAGAATATCCAAACACAAAAAAAAATTCAAAATAATTAGTTGTCTTTGACAACATTATCACCTGCGGCAACACTAGAAAACTTTGTGAACCTCACTAATTTTAATATCATTTTAAATGTAAAAAATTAAAGTTCTTAATTTACAACCCAAGTCAAAGCTTAAATTCTAAAATAAACCACAAGAGATTAAAGCTTAAACCACTTTTTTTATCATTATTGATGTGGGACATTTTGGATAAGGCCTATTTTAGTCTTTCATCTCGGAACATCTACCCGGTTAAAATGGGGCCCATGGTATGAAACATGAAGACGCGTAATCAAGACAAGCATCCATCGATTCAGATCAGACTCGTCAGGAATGACCCATCAACTCAGGTCAGCGCCTTAAGCGTTAGCCCTCGCTTAACACCATTGTTTACCTCGGGACCAAGGTTCAGCATTGGGACTAAGCACGCATGAACATTTGGGCGGGAGGATGGCTCAGTTGACCTGTCGTACAAGTCAGCTCTTCCTCGTATTACTATTCAGCCACGTATCCGGCCACCTAGGCAGTCCTCGCCTATAAAAACCATTCGTCCTACTGAGAAAAGGGAGGCTGAAACTACTCCTTCACCTCAGATTCCTTCATTTCTTCTTCAGGGCCATCTTGTTCCTCGACATTTGGCGCGCTAGGTAGGGGTTTCCAGCATTTCCCTCAGTCGTGGTCGAGAATGGCCCCTAGAAGGAGAGTGATAGAGGAGGCTGAAACTACTCCTTCACCTTATATTCCTTCATTTCTCCTTTAGGGCCATCTTGTGCCTTGACATTTGGCACGCCAGGTAGGGGCCTCCAGCATTTCCCTCAGTCGTGGTCGAGAATGGCCCCCAAAAGGAGAGTGACAAAGGAGGAAGAACCCATGGCACCTCAGCCTCACCAATAAGCCCAAATTACCTCGCTAGAACCAGGAGCTTGGGTACTAATGGAAGACACAGTGAGGTAGACAAGGAAAAAGAGTTGGTGCACATGGATGAGCTAAAGTTACGGGAAAGCTCATTGCTCACGGAAGATATCAACTGAGCTCAACCTCAAACCAGCTTGCGAATGCCCACCGTTGACACCTACGATGGTACTTCTAACCTTGTTCATCTTTTGAAACTTTTTGTGCTAACATTTTTATACCAAGAGTAGATCGTCAAGATGGATAAAAATGAAGAGAACAACCAACGAAGCTACAAAAAAGTGGATGAGCTCCGCATTTGAATTCTCCCTCTCACTAGAACCCCTTAAAACTCTACCATAGTTTTTTCATTGAGCTGAGAAATATATCAATGCTGAGAAAATGACAGCCACCAAGGTTGATGAAGAAGAGGAGAAAGAAGAGCTTTTAATCTACAAAAAAGGGGGAGAGAGGTCGAGAACAATAAATGGGCAAAAGAATTCAACAAAACAAGTGGGCACTAAAAATACTACGTTCCTCGTAAGAAGAGGAACAAAACCCACAACTGAAATGGTTTAAGCCAACAAGACAAAATGCCCAAAGGAAGAAAGAGCTTGCCAAGTTAAAGTTCAAGGAAGAGCTCGCCCAGCTCATGAAAATGAGCTTGCCAAATTAAAGATCAAGCAAGAGCTCGCCAAGTAAAGCAGTAGAAAAGAGCTCGCCAAACAAAACTCAAGAAAGAGCTCATCAACCTAAGCTCAAGAAAGAGCTCGCCAAACCCAAGCTAAAAGATCAAGAAAGAGCTCGTCAAGCTAAGCTCAAGAAAGAGCTCGCCAAACCCAAGCTAAAGCTCAAGAAAGAGCTCGTCAAGCTAAGCTCAAGAAAGAGCTCCTCAAGCTAAGCTCAAGGAAGAGCCTGTCAAACTCAAGATAAGAGCTCGCTAGTTAAAATATCAAGGATGAGCTCGCCAAATAAGTACCCACGACAAGCTAGAGAAAAAGACCTTGCCAAGATAAAAAGGCTCAGAAGGAGAGCTCGCCAAGTTATGCTGAAAAGAAAAGATCTCACCAAGTTAAAGCTCAAGGGAGAGATCGCCAAGTTGAGGTACGGTGAATAGCTTGCCAAACAAAAACCCAAGGGACCTCAGGTCGGCCCGCCTAAGCTCACGCGTAGAGCTCATCTCGGTGCATCTCAGGTCGGCCCGTCTAAGCTCACGCGTAGAGCTCATCTCGTTGCACCTCAGGTCGGCTCAGGTCGGCTCGCCTAAGCTCACACGCAGAGCTCATCTCAGGGCACCTCAGGTCGGCCTGCCTAAGCTCACGTGTAGAGCTCATTTAGTGCTCCTTATGTCGGCCCGTCTAAGCTCACGAGTAGAGCTCATCTCGGTGCACCTCAGGTCGGCCCACCTAAGCTCACGTGTAGAGCTCATCTCGGTGCACCTCAGGTCGGCCCGCCTAAGCTCACACTCAGAGCTCAATCAGTGCTCCTCAGGTCGGCCCGTCTAAGCTCACATGTAGAGCTCATCTCTGTGCACCTCAGGTCAGCTCGCCTAAGCACACGCGCAGAGCTTAATCAGTGCTCCTCAGGTCGGCCCATCTAAGCTCACGTGTAGAACCCAACTCGATGCACCTTAAGTCAGGCATGCATGCGAGGTTGGGTGCATTTTGTTCAAATAAAGAGCTAAGAATCGGTTTTCGTCCAAAATATAAAGTACGCTTTAACTTTCTAATAAATCCAGTTCGGCCAATACAATTCTAGTTTGGCCAACATAAATCCAAACAAGGCAAAAAAACTTAAATAGCCCAAAACATGGCATCATCCAAATAAACGAAAGTACGTGTTCATTGATCTTAATACAAAAAACTTAAGGAAACTAATATGAAAGTGATAAAAGTCAAACAACAACATCATCCATGACCTTGGGACTGCCCTCATCAGCTTCTCCTTGAGTAGCTGCAATGTTGAGCTCGGCACCAATAGCTTCCTTCGCCTCAGGCTCATAGTGGATTGTCCTCAGATTCTCCAACGATACTATGGACAAGTCCAGGTTGGGGTACGCGTGACTGACCTCCTGAAGGGGGAGGTGAAAAACACCTCGACACCCCCTCTTAGTGCTGACCCGACCTAATAACAGGGTGGCACCATATCTCGTAGACCGACCTTGTCTACTGGACCGAGCTTTCAAGACTAACTTTAGGGGGGACAGAATGATGTGGGACATTTTGGATCAGGCCTATTTTAGTCTTTCATCTTGAAACATCTACCCGATCAAAATGGGGCCCATGGTACGAAACATGAAGACGCATGATCAAGGCAAGCATCTATCGATTCAGATCAGACTCGTCAAGAATGACCCATCAACTCAGGTTAGCGCCTTAAGCGCTGGCCCTCGCTTAACACCATTATTTACCTCGGGACTAAGCACGCATGAACATTTTGGCAGGAGGATGGCTCAACTGACCTGTGGTACAGGTCAGCTCTTCCTCGAATTACTATTCGGCCACGTATCCAGCCACCTAGGGGGTCTTCGCCTATAAAAACCATTCTTCTCACTGAGAAAAGGGAGGCTGAAACTACTCCTTCACCTCAGATTCCTTCATTTTTCCTTTAGGGCCATCTTGTGCCTCGACATTTGGAGCGCCAGGTAGGGGTCTCCAGCATTTCCCTCAGTCGTGGTCGAGAATGGCCCCCAGAAGGAGAGTGACAGAGGAGGCTAAAACTCCTCCTTCACCTCAGATTCCTTCATTTCTCCCTCAGGGCCATCTTGTGCCTCAACAATTATTTTTCTCAAATAAGTAAATAAATACATCTATTTTTCTATACATTGATAGCTTCGATTAATCCATATACTTTCAGGTCACATGGGAAAGAAGGCGGGAAGAAGTTTTAATTTTCGAGCAGGGAAATCGCCAATCTCGGTAAGTTTAATTTCTTTCCTCCAATTAACACACTGAAAATTGATAATAAAAGCCTAAACTTGTAGCTAGTTCAAAAGCTTAATTTTTATATTACTACAGTTATTCTAAAAGAATCTTACATGGTTAAATTAGAATTATTTCGATTTACCTAATCCATATTTAATTTTGTGAGGTTTATATTTGCTTTTTGTTACTTTATGGACCATAATTGGGATAATTCTAATTTAACCATTTAAGATTCTTCTTCTAGTTCCTTTTATATATATAATTCATGTTGCTCTGTATCGGCTGTTTTGACATTCTGTTTCTGCTGCTAACTTATCAAAAAATAAGCTTCATTATAGGCTCAACTCTGATTATTTTCATCAACATTCCATTATTGACTTTAAGCTTTCTTTTGTCTTGAATCCCCTTTGAGACTTACGCCACACAACTGCTGTCATAATGAAACTTAAAATCTGCATCATCCGACGAATCTGATACTTTAAACTAGAATTGGGTGGGGTGCGCCAGGCCCGAGCTATAGTGCAACGCTTGGGCGACGCTCGAAAGCCCCAGTAGCAAGCTACTGTGGTGGGCTTTCCCCCTAAAAAAATAAATTTAATATCATGTGGGCCAATGGCTCACGTATCAGATATTAAACTGATAAGAACAGATACTACACTTGATCTTAGCCAAAAGGCCGAGAAAGGTATGATTTTGCTAGTCCAAATCCGCTTCTTTTAGAAGCTGATTCTTGCCCCTTCCCACTTTCCGCTTTGTGATGTGGGATTTATGTAAACCACACCATAATGCGCTGACCACAGTGCAAACAGAAAGAGAGAAGCCTCACAGAATAGGCTATTTCAGGGCCACTTACGACTTTTTAGGGATCAAATTAAAGCACAGCCAAAGAAATGCGGAAATTGTGGAATAGGTACCATAGTTGCATCTGGGGTTAGTATTCATGCTCCATTATTAAGTTCTGCGCCTTTTCTTCTGGCATATGGAAACTCCAGTCTCAATCATGAGAGTAATCAAGAGATAATAATCATTTAAGAGAACTGTCTTTGGTTCATATTCATATAAATATAAAAGCCGTGCAAAACAGGTTGAAGATTCAAATTCCATTTCTTAAATATGTGGCAGAAACAGATAACCTATAACTACTTAGAAACATGAATATGTTGCTTTCTTAATCTTTGCCATATTAGGCTTAACATTTTTGCCTTGTTGGAACAGTAAAGAAGAAATAGATTGCAGGTTTATGAGAATTCTAGTGTTTGCATAGGAGAAAAAGGTCTGCTGGCTGTAAAAGATCTTCAATTTTATGCATTGGTACATAAGTAGGAAGAAAAACAGTTTAACTGCTTTTTTTTTTTTTTATTAAAAGAGAACTCCAATGTTAAACAATTCTGTATTATTGAGTGTTTTCATGTGAGAAACCAAATGTAGAAGAAGATCATCTGAAATCATTAATACAAAAAATGAGAAGAACAGGCAAATAATACATTCTGCAACCTGAAGCCCACACTAGAGCAAATGAACCAACACAACCCAAAAGACTCATGAACTAGTTTCCGTTAACCATTTTACATTAGGTCTGCTTGTTTTACGGGCCTAATTAACCATTTTACAATAAGTACAACAGGGGATTGAATTTACATATAAGGCCCAAACCCTACCCAGTTAACAGGCATTGTGTGCTTGAGTTTGGTAATGGTTCCCCATGCTGGAACTGCAGTTCAACTCCGGAGGACCCTTATGAGATTGAGAACCTCAATGCAATGGCCAGTAGCAGCAAGCAAGCAAGGGTGACGTTCACATGGGCCAGTAGTGCTGGTATTTTTATGGTTTTTTTTAAGTACAAGTATTTTCGTATATTTTACGATCTGAAATTAATCATATTCAAATTAAAAGTAATAAATTATAAAATTCTCGTAACAATGGAAGTTCTAAGATTCAAAATTTGCTCAAATTCTACTCTTTTTAATCATTTGTTGATTGTATTTTTATGGATATAACTATATATCTCACAGTACTTGTTTATATATTTTATGTTAGTAAAACATAAAAGTAGAGGGTTAAATTTAGTCGCACTTGGCTCACATATTCAAGCTATTTTTCAAGGGACTTCCGTAATTTTCTAAAAAATTGAATAATAAAATCATTTAAACAATCAAAACTTGATTTAGTGTAAGTTAATTAAAATGCAAACTAATAATTCATTATTTTTTGTACCAAAAAAAACTAATAATTCATTATTTTAATTATGTGGTATTTCAATTTCATCTGCGATCTTTATAATTTAATTTTTTTAAACGTTGTTCTTCTAAAACTACTTCAAATCTGTCTATTCTGTTATTGACCATTAAGAATTCAATGAAATAAAACACATAGTGCCATGTGGATATCTAGGTGACATAATTTTCAACTAAAAAGACAAAAGATTTTTTATCTAATGAACATCTACGAGATGTTAATGTGATAAATTTCGTCATATTTTAATTACAGTACACAAAATGAATGAGTTTAAATAATTTTAGGAAGTCCTCGTCCAAAATCTTATACATAAGCCTTATATATGCAGTGTTATTTGCTCGTAATTATCTTATTAGATAAAAATCAAAATTCGAATTATCTCCTTTAAGTGATTTAAGTTAAGGGTCGGTACTTAATGCATGTTTGGCCTAGCTTATGGAAGAGTTTATCTACTTTATAAGCAGAAGCCAAGTGTTTGGCTTTTAAATTTTTAAAAATTTTAACTTATGCGGGAAATAAATTTAAGTTTTTTGATGAAGCTATAAATTGAAGCTTTTTCAAAAAGTGCTATTATTAATAATATATATTAGGTGAAATTTTTACATTTTCACTTTGTTTTTCAATAATTTACAAAATTACAAAAGAAGATTCATATTATTTTACAATAATTTATTTATTTTGTCCCATTTTTCTATTTCACTTAAAAACTTGTGATTTAATTTAATAAAGTTTATTATTATATTTTTTTTCATTTATAAAAAATGTATAAAAATTTTAGTAAATAGTTTTCAACATTCTACAGTACTTTTATACTAGGTTTGTTAAATACTAATTTAATTTCTCTTAACAGCATTTTTAAAAAAACTCTACTCAAACAGCACTTTTTACAACGGCTCCAGCTAGGCCAAACAAATCCTTAGAATTAGAATAAATATTTTTTTCTACAGGTTAAAAGAATCCTATGTTAAAATTCAAAAATTTATCTAGAGTTTCAAATATGAAATTTTTATATTTTATATTATGCGAATACGATTCTTCACTACACAACCAACCAACAAGAACCGCTAGATCTATTTCATTACCATGTCCTGAAGCCTCTCCTCATACTCGAAGAAAACGCCACAAGTTGCTGTCCCTTTTCCCTAAAGTGACGCTCAAGGCTCAACCAAATTTACTCTATAAATTCCACTCATTTATCCATAGTTTTATAGATCCCACTTTCTCTTTCCTAACACCTTCGTCCTCAGTACCTGATCCTTCTTTCTTCTTTATTTTCTTTATATCCTGCTCACCAGTTCTGATCCTCTATTCTTTCAGTTTCTTTCTTACTTGGCTGCTAGCTGAAGCTGAAGCCAATTGAGAGAAAAGAACTGATACAGGTGAGTATCAAAGGAGAAAATGAAAAACAGAAGTGGTGGGATTAATTTCTCTTTATAATTTTTACTTCCAGCATAATCTTTTAATTCTTTTCTTCTCATTTATCAACAACTGAAAGCCAACTAGCTAGCTTTGTTTATATGTTATTGAACTGGTGTTTTGCAGGTTGTATATTTATGAACAGGGCAAAGCTGATCCCAAGTTTTTGTCACTGTTACTATTCCGACTGTTGCTCGTTACCGGAGGCTTGCCGCATCGACCCAGTTTCAAGTAAGTAGAGTAATTTGATCTTACCTGTAAGTTCACCGGTAACTGAAGCTAGCTAGGTTTGATTTCAGGAATTGGACAAAAAGGTCAAATACCTGAAATTTCTTTAAGAATAATTGCACCTTGTAAGTCATCTTTTTAAACCGAGATTGATTTTAAATGAATTCGTGTTATTTTTATTCATTCATAAAAGATACATCAATAGCTAACAAAGAAGTGTAAATCCAATGTTCGATTCTTCTTCTCATATTTTATCTCTTTATAAACTAAAACAAGATATATCAATAATTAATTCATTATTTATTTTTTTTGAAAGACAATCGGTTTATTAATGGAACATTTTCTGGTCAAGTTGACCCAAAACGTAGCAAGGGTCAAAGGAACTTGAGCAAGAAGTGGAGATACATCCCTCTGACACCTACTACTGTCAGGAAAACACAAAAAACCCAAAGACCAATCACAAAAACCATCACTAAAAACACCCCAGATTCTAACACGCACCCAACAATACGACAGTCAAGAAAAAATAACTACACCACTCAAGGGACGTCAAGTATCGTCCCACGCCAAAACCGCACATCAAGGCACATAACCTTGATTGTATTCAAGGTTATATATTGTAAATACATTAGCTACTGCAGTACCATATCTCTTGGTATGAATGAACTCATAAGAGAAAATCCCTCGCTTTTGCTTTAGCCTTCTCTAAAACCTTGATCTCATTATATTATCATTAATATAATAAATAAACAATATTATTAAAATATATTAAAATAAAATTAATTTGTATATAATGAAATTTAGATTTATTTATCTAAAAATTATTAAAACATTTATTGTGATAATACTTATTTTTCCTTATTTAATTAATAGTTTTTCGATTATAAATTTTCATAATTTCTCATTTATTCAATTTTATTTATGATATTAGTAAAGTTATCTAAGAATCTTTAATAAAAAAATTAAAAAAAGGAAAAGACTTAAATAACAGGAATAATTTCGTCCCTACGTTACGTCAAGTGGCAGTACATGTTCCAAACACTTGCCGCCCTTAAACACGTACTTTGAAAAAGATATCTGATTTGTTTTATACTTTTATTTACAACTGGTCGGTGTCTTCGTGTCGCACCGCCCCGCTTGGGAGTCAGCGATGGGGGGAGATAATCTCTCGCCACGCAATCTCTCAGGTTGACTACACCTAAAATGAAGGCACTTTACCATTTAATTAATCCGTTTTTCTTTTTATCATGATCATTTAATTTTAATATTAACTGTGGAAAGAACTAAAGATATAATTTTTAATTTCACAAGTATATTTGAGAGATTTTTTCAAGTTTAAGTCATTTTTATTTTTTTAATATATTAATTATGTATGCTTTAATTGATGCTCTATGTTTGAACATGGGACTTGGTCTAAAGGTTCATCCGTCCCTTTTTGTGTTGTATATAAGATCTAAGCCTTTTAATTTTTTTATTGGTCAAATTTCTATTCTTTTCTTGTGAAAATTTTAAACTTTTCAATTGTTCAAATTTTATTTTGTAAAGTATATAAGTGTGTTTTGAAAAATCCTCCATAAAAATAACAAAATATTCTTTAATTCAAATTTTTGAGACAAATTGTGTCTGAGAATCAAAGATGGAAATAAAGTATCAAATCTAGTATTTATTACAATAAATAGTTGGTAATATTCTGTATATGTAAATTCAATGGGATTTGATTTAGATAGATAATTTGAACGTTTGAAACTTAGATAGATGACTTGACAATCTTAAAATATAGAGAGATTATTTGACAGTCTTGAAACTTGAAGCGACTTGACATTCTTTGAACTTAGAGAGGTTGGGGGATCGCTTTTGTATTCTTGAAAACTTAATTAGGTTTGGTAGTTTTGAAACTTAGATAGATTACTTGGCAATTTAACAAGGAGAGAAGACTTGGTAGTCTTAGAGTTTGGAGAGATGATATGACAATCTTGAAACTTGGATGGATGACTTGATAGTCTTATAACTTAGAAAGATGACTTAATAGCCTTGTATTCGGAAAAATGACTTATAATTTTAGAGCTTGGAGATAACTTGGTAGTACTAGTATCGGAATTTGGCAGTATTGAAATTTGGAGAGATGACTTGTTGGAACTTGAAAAGATGATTAACAATCTTTGAACTTTGAGAGATGAATTGGTAATCTTGAGAATTTAAAGAAAGAAAGGTAAAGGCTTTAGAATCTCCAAAGAGTCCAGGTTTTTCTACTTGAATTGGATGATTCAAAAACTTGAATAAATCATTTATTTATAGCTTCGAGCGACACTTATATAAGAGAGTTCCAAAAGAACTTAATCATTTAAAGTTTATCTCTAATTATTCTAGCTTAATAAGAGATAAAAAAAAATAACTCATGGATAAGTTTTAATGGATAATTCATGAGCTTTTAAATTTTTAGCACGTGTTTTCTTTTTAATTTATCAAGTGATATTAATAAATTTTTAATTAATTTATTTAATTAAAATCTTTTTTTTTACCAATCTATATATTATATGAATAAAGTTATTCAGGAATCTTTTATAAAAAAATTTATAATAAAAAAGGAAAAGACTCAAATGACAGAAATAGTCTCGTCCCTATGTTATTCCTGCAAAGATGATGATGATGATGATGACGATGACGATAAAAGATAAAAGGGCGCCCTTTGAACAAGATGATTAGTTTATCACTGGTCGGTGTCGCACGGCCTCGCTCGGGAATCGGCAGTGTTGAGATAACATCGGGCGACTTTAAAACATGGCACTTGGGCGGTGGCCATAACCTCCCACACTCAATCTCACATGTTGACTCCAACGGCCAAACCAAATTCGAGGCGCTTGATCGGTCTACTTTGTTTACTTTTAATATGTTAATAATTAACATTATTATGTATTATATTTAATATAATTAATTATTATTTTATTTAATAATATCATTTAATATTATATTGTTTTTAATTAAATTTAAAATAAGTTGCTGTTACTATTAAATAATTTAGTATTATTAAATAAATATATGTTTAAATGGAAAAATATTATTTTATATGAAAATTAAATAAATCAAATATATATTATTTAATAATTTAAAATGATTACAAGTAAATTAAATAATACTATTCAATATAATTTCTAATTTATTAATTCATATTGTTAATTAATATGTAATTTTGAAATGTAGTAGTTTCTAATATTGTCAAATAAAATTTAATATTGAATATTAAATTCTAATATGATTAAATAATGATATTTAATGTTATTAATAGTATAAATTAATATTTCTTTTGATAGCAATAGTTTAAATTAATATTATTTAATATTATGTTGCTAATATTACTTAATATAAATTTATTTATTGAATACATTATTATCTTAGTGCTTAAAACAGTAGATGACTTAAAAACTAAATCATGTGAAGGCATTCTATTTAATTATTTTATGCCAAAATAATCTTAATCTATGATGCCACAAATAATTTGAATCATTCATATCTATAACACAAGCTATCAATCACATAAGCATGATTGAGAACATCTTTATTGTTATTGAGAAATATATATATATATATATATATATTTATATTTATATATGATTTTTAGCATATCCCTTCTCTACAATAGATAATTTCTTAGAAATGATCAGTTTTTGAGAATCAAATACAACCTTAAACCCGTTGTCATTTAATTTTTCATAAAAATTAAACTTTTCCTAAGTTTTGGGATGTGATGCACATTTTGTAAGATTAAAACATTTTCAGAAGTCAATTGTGAGATTGATTGTCATTTGTTAACAACTTTGCAAGTTTGAAAGTTTTCCATGAAGACTTGTGTTTATTCATCTCTTATGTGTTTTAGATGTAAGAAATTTTTAATGGATTTCTCTAACGTGTCGACATAAAAAAAACAACACATCATAGATTATAAATGAGGAACAGGATACTAACCTTCAGCCATTGATATCGAAAATATTGAGCTATGATAAAATTGCGTGCCTTTCGTATTTGATCTTCTAATCTTAAGCAAATTCACTAATGGTGTGATTTTCAGAATGCTCAGATTAGGGACCCAATACCCTATCTTTTTCTTTATATACGTCTTCCCATTAAAAACATAATTCAATTTGTAGGTAGTTATCACTTGTAGATATGGATAAATAATTTAAAATTTATTAGATAACGATAATAAAATATAGGACCACAATAGGAAGTTTTAAGAGGTTATGAAACTAGCCTCAAGTCTTTTATTTCCTATAAATCACTACTGACTAAGTAGTTAACTTATGTAGGGAACTTACATTCTCCCACTTGGTCCGTATATTTTATTATACTTGTTGTTCCATCCATAATCTATGAATCCTTATGCTTAAATTAAAAAAACAAAATACATGAATCATGGCGACAAGTCCTCTAAGAATGAGTAATATCTTCCATGTATTACAATATATTTCATCTCTTCAATATCAGCCTATATGTGATAACATATCTTAATGAATAAACCTTATGTTTATTCTAGGTCCAAAATTTGTTGTTATTCTTAATAACCAATATGTGCACCAAATATTGAGAAAACAAAACAAATGAATAAGAGTTTCATTACAAATAAAAGTTGTCCATACAACTAATTCACAAGATGGAACCAAGTCCCATTCGCACTACATGATCCTTAAAACCTTTTGGTGGCATGCCTTTTGTTAAAGGATCTGCTATCATCAATTCAGTGCTAACGTGCTCAATGACCACTATATTCTTTTTAACACGTTCTCTTATGACTAAATATTTAATGTCGATATGTTTACTTCGACTACCACTTTTGTTGTTTTTAGCCAAGAAAACTGCAGCTGAATTGTCACAGTATATTCTTAATGGCTTTAAAATGGAATCCACAATTCTAAGCCCAGATATGAAACTCTTCAACCATACACCATGTGAGGTAGCCTCAGAACAAGAAACGAACTCAGCCTCCATGGTAGAAGTAGCAACTAAAGGCTGCTTTGCACTCCTCCAAGATATGGCTCCTCCAGCAAACATGAAAACATATCCATATATTGATTTTCGTGAATCAACACATCCAGCGAAGTCTGAATCTGAATAACCAACTACCTCCAAGTTGTCAGTTCGTCTATACATAAGCATGTAATCTTTGGTCCCTTGAAGGTACCTCATTACTTTTTTTGCAGCTATCCAGTGGTCCATACCCGGATTACTCTGATATTTTCCTAACATTCCGACTACAAATGCAATGTCAGGTCTTATGCAAACCTGAGCATACATTAGGCTTCCAACAACTGAAGCATATGGAATGTTTTGCATTTGTTCCCTTTCAAATTCATTTTTCGGGCACTTGTTCAAATTGAATTTGTCACCCTTTACTATTGGTGCTACACTTGGTGAGCAATCTTTCATCCGAAATCTCTTAAGAACCTTATTGATATAGGTCTCTTGAGACAGTCCTAGGATACCTTGAGGTCTGTCTTTATGGATCTTAATGCCAATGACATAAGATGCCTCACCCATATCCTTCATATCAAATTTCTTAGAGAGAAATTGCTTCACCTCATGCAGCAACTCTTTATCATTGGTTGCAAGTAAGATATCATCCACATATAGGACAAGGAAACAAATTTTACTCCCACTAACCTTGTGATATATGCATTAATCCATGATGTTCTTTACAAAACCGAATGAAGAGATGACATCATGGAATTTTAAATACCATTGATGGGAGGCTTGTTTCAATCCATATATGGATTTCTTGAGCTTGCACACCAAATGCTCACCATTACTAAAGGAGAATCCTTCCGGTTGTTTCATATAAACCTCCTCCTCTAGGTCTCCATTCAAGAATGCTGTTTTCACATCCATTTGATGCAGTTCTAAGTCAAAATGACCAACCAATGCCATAACAACACAAAGAGAATAACAACACGAAGAGAATCTTTCTTTGATACAGGGGAAAAAGTCTCTATGTAATCGATTCCTTCCTTTTGAGTGAATCCTTTAGCTACGAGTCTTGCCTTATATCTATCAATGTTGCCTAATGAGTCCTCCTTTGTTTTAAAGACCCATTTACATCCAATGGCCTTTGCACCATTAAGCAAATCAGCAAGATCCCAAACTCCATTAGATGCCATAGAATTCAACTCATCTTTCATGGCATTGTACCACAATTCAGATTTACTGCAACTCATGTCTTGTGAAAATGTTTCAAGGTCATCTTCGACTCCAAAATTATAGTCAGACTCTTGTAGATACACAACATAATCACTAGGTATTGATGATTTCTTCATTCTAGTTGATCTTCTTAATGTTGTGTCAGCATCCTCCTGTGGAGTATGTTGCACAACTGGTTGCTCAACAGTCTCTGGTAATTGTTGAACAATTAGATCTACTGGATAGTCATCAGCAACTTGTGGAGCTTTAATGATTGGTTGTTCAACATCCATTTGAACTTGAGGGAAGTTATGAACAACAACAAATCTGTAACCTTTAGACTTTTCAACATATCCAATGAAATACCCACTTATAGTCTTTGAGTCCAATTCCTTTTCTTGTGGATTATAAACTCTTACTTCAGACGGGCATCCCCAAACGCGTATATGTCGCAAACTCGATTTCCAACCTTTCCATAATTCAAAAGGTGTTTTTGGAACGGCTTTAGTTGGAACCCAATTTAATATATATACTGTCGTTTTAATAGCTTCGATCCACAAGGATTTAGGAAGCTTGGAGTTGCTAAGCATACTTTGCACCATGTCCATCAAGGTTCAGTTTCTTCTTTTTGCTACACCATTCTAGTCTGGAGATCCAGGCATAGTGTATTAGGCTTGAATCCCATGCTCTTCAAGAAACCTTGCAAATGGACCAGGCGCTTGTCCATCCTCAGTGTATCTACCATAATATTCTCCACCTCTATCTGATCTCACGATCTTAATTTGCTTTCCACATTGTTTCTCTACTTCTGCTTTAAAAACTTTAAAAGCATCTAATGCTTCGTTCTTATTATGAAGCAAGTAGAGATATATGTATCGTGAATAATCATCTATGAATGAGATGAAGTATTTCTGATCATATGAGTCCATATCCGGACTACAAATGTCCGTATGTATGATCTCTAATATGTCTAAACTCTTCTTGGCACCTTTCTTTGTCTTGTTGGTCTGCTTTCCCTTTATGCAGTCTACACAAGTATCAAAGTCAGTAAAATCCAAAGTACTAAGTACTCCATCATTCATTAACCTTTTAATTCTCTCTATGGAGATATGTCCTAATCTCTAATGCCACAATATAGAGGACTTTTCATTCATAACACATCGTTTAATACCAATATTGTCTTGGACGTGCATTATACTACTTGAAAAACTATTTTGTAAATGAATTCGAAATAAACCATCAATCAATATCCCATTTCCAACAACACTAGATTTATAAAGCAAGCGGAAAGCATTTTCATAAAATTCAAAAGAAAATCCAAGTGGTACAAGTCTTGAAACTGAAATTAAATTTCTAGAGTAACATGGAATATAAAAAGTTCTTTCCAAATTCAAAACAAAACCAGTATCTAAAACTAATCTGCACGTCCCTACTGCTTCCACTTGAGAACGCATCTTGTTTCCTGAATAGATGCATTGCTCATTGGCCATTGGTTTCCTTTGGTTTAGAAAACCCTGCAAGGTATTTGAAACATGGATTGTAGAACCAAAATCAATCCACCAAGTGTTATGACAAATATCAACCATATTAGATTCATAACAAACAAGTGAGATTGGATTACCTTTCTTTTCAAGCCAAGCCTTATATTTGTTGCAATCCTTCTTCATGTGTCCCTTCTTTTTACAGAAAAAACACTTGGACTCTTTCTTTTCAGTCTGGATAGGTATTTTACCCTTTCCTTTTTGTTTGGCTTGCACTTTATTCTTTCCTTGTGTTGCTATATGTGCACTTTCACCCATTTCCATTAGCAACCTCCCTTCCTCTTGAACACACATGGTCAGGAGTTCATTTATTGACCATTTTTGCTTATGTGTGTTGTAAGAAATTTTGAAAGGTCCATATTGTTGTGGAAGGGAATTCAGAATAAAGTGCACAAGGAAAGATTCAGACATCTCAACCTCAAAAGACTTCAACTGAGCCGCTATGTCCCTCATTTGCATAATGTGCTCACGCACACCTCTAACACTAGTGAGCTTCATAGATGATAACTTTGTCATTAGGGTGCTAGCTAGTGCCTTATCCAAAGACTCAAACTGTTCATCAATAGCCTTCAACAATTCCTTGACATTTTTACACTCAGGGATTAAACCGAGAATACTAGCCGATATACGTGTCCTTATGAACATCATACTTAAGCGATTAGATCGCTCCCATCGTTCATATAGGGCAATTGCACCCTAAGGGCTAGTATTAGTAGGTACAGGTGGTTCATCCTTCCTAATGGCATAATCAATGTCCATGCACCCTAATTGAAGAAGAACTCTCTCCTTCCATATCTTATAGTTATCACCACTTAAATATGAAACATTACATTTATCATCAGAAAAATTCAGAGGTTGTATAACTGCAAATAAATCAAATATTCACGCTTATGTTACAAATTTAAGGCAAATAAACATATAGCATGCTTTACCAATGTAAATCATGCATTAAAATATGAATCAAATAACATATAAAACTGCTTGTGGGCGAAGTTCTAATTTAAACAGATTCATATATAAACTTTATGATGAAACTATCAAATTATATTACTTTTCTTAATTCCTGTGGATAAATTAAGAAAAATAATTTGTTACTTCATCTTAATTAATCACACAAATATAACAAAAATTCCTTTTGGATAAAATTTATTATATTAAATATGATTAATTACAATTAATGTCATTTTTCTATATGTGACCGAATATACTTGATATATAATTTAACTTAATCAAGGATGCTGTGGCTATTCCTTGATCGAGAAAAATTATATAGATCACATGACATCAAATTTTATGCATAAATTATGATTTTCTGATCATGTATACAATTAACATATTATAAACAAATAATATTGTATACATACATTCATTACTTACACATAAAATTCAAGCATACAAAAATATATCATGAACCAAATAATGATATAAACTTAATTCTTTTATAATTAATTAATAATCAAGCTCCTTAAATTCTTGCTCACGACATGGTGCAAAATTAATTTAGTTGTTTATAAACAACAATAGCAAGCTAAACTCAATGCATCATCGAAACAAAAGAAAAGGACATAAAGAAAGTTGTGTTTTCAATCAGTAAATTGCAAATACAAAAATAGTGCCTTAACTAGCCATGAAACTCTAAAAGCTCAATTCCCATCAATCATCATATTCAACCGAACTTCAAAGCAATCATGAAAACAATATTTTTTTTATAGTAGTAATAAATGTATCGTTGGAGCCTAGGATTTTATTATCCAAGAAACAATACCAAGCTAATTAACGGAATAGCCCACTGAAACTTATGCTAGCAGATACAATAAATTTGATCAAAATTGTTTACTGATGCAAACATGGGAAGCTCGATCGCTAGCACTCCATTATTTATTACTAAATTTAAGCTTATTCAACATAAGGCAGTGACAATTTGCTTAATCAAAAATCAAGACAGATTTTAATAGGCTTTGATACCAACTGTAAGAAATTTTTAATGGATTTCTCTAATGTGTCGACATAAAAAAAACAACACATCATAGATTATAAATGTGGAACAGGATACTAACCTCCAGCCATTGATACCGAAAATATTGAGCTACGATAAAATTGCGTGCCTTTCGCATTTGATCTTCTAATCTTAAGCAAATTCACTAATGGTGTGTTTTTCAGAATGCTCAGATTAGGGACCCAATACCCTATCTTTTTCTTTATATACGTCTTCCCATTAAAAACGTAATTCAATTTGTGGGTAGTTATCACTTGTAGATATGGATAAATAATTTAAAATTTATTAGATAACGATAATAAAATATAGGACCACAATAGGAAGTTTTAAGAGGTTATGAAACTAACCTCAAGTCTTTTATTTCCTATAAAACACTACTGACTAAGTAGTTAACTTATGTGGGGAACTTACATTAGAAGGATCTCTAAAGGATTGACATGATAACCTACAACCAAACGGGTTCACCAATCCTTTTGATTTTGAACCATGAGAATTGATCATAACTACCTTATCATCTTCTATCACAAGGTTGACATCATTCTTACCACAAACAAATTAGGGAACGTTCTTCTCCTTGAACTTTTTATTAAACTTGTTGAACGTTTTTTTTTTCTTTGAAGAGTTTTTGAGCCCCTTGCTATCATGAGTTTTGTTCATACCAGATTGAACAGAACTTTCGATGTTATGCACGTTATTGTCCTATTCATTATACAAACTACACTTTTAATCTAAATATTGCTAATCAATTTATCTAATGTAAATAACTTCTTTTTACGTTTCAAATTTCTTTCGAAATCTTTCAAGAAGGTAATTTATCAATAATAGTAGACACATGAAAAGTTTTAGAAATGGTTCTTTACATCATTTCATTCAGTAGTAGTCATGGAGAGTTCGACCTTGGCTCAAGATTGTCACATCCCAAAAATGTATAGTTTTTACCATATTATAACCCCACACGTGACGATTGGGCTGTCTGCGATGCCTTTGTCACTCACTTATGAAAACAGTAACTACTATTATACTTAAATTAAATCAGTAGTCGATGAGAATATTTACTACAATATATATACAGTATATACATGTGTTCTACATCCCTGGTACAGGAATTATACAAAGATAGTACTGTACAACTATGTCTGAAACATATAAAAGAAAAGCTACCTCCAGGATCCATTAAGTGCTGCCTCGGGGTCAACTACGACGCAGCCAAATCTGTGGAACAGAATCACTAAAGATAGTCTGTGGAGTGAGAAAATAAAGGGGTGAGCTAACGCGCTCAGTAAGAGAATTATATGTGAAACTGATACTATAAAATCTATATGCTAAAAACAATTGATATTCACATGATAAAACACTTAAGTAAATAAATGAGGAATTAATATTCCTTTCAAACAGATATTCATTTTCACACTTGTAAAACACCAAATAATATTTAGTTCAACACGTAGTATATCAAAAGCTCAGTGGTTGCAATTAATTTAGTACCAGCTAAAAGTTTAGTGAAAGGTACAATCATCAGTACAGTATCATGGAGACCAGGCAACACCCTAAATATATCATGCTATGATATCATCCCAAATAGGGAAAACACATGAGATCTACGGCCATAGTCTAAGAGGTCCACAGTGTGCACTGATCAGGTGCCCACCAGAGACGCTGACAATAGGATCAGTATCTATCAGCAATAACACGTGACATGTGAGCATGATACGGGGCCTAACAGTCTCAAAACAATAAACACGTGATATAAACACCATTTATGAAATCAATGCCACCGAATATATTTTCAATCAATCTATAAATATTTAAAATGAAAATATATTCATTTTATGAATAAAAATTCATAAAATATTCATACTGTAACAATCATTCTAGAAAATGTTCTAGATACTTATAAAACAATAAAAGGCACATGTTGGTACTCTCACATAAATAAAATTCCTTATCAAGAATATTTAAATATAGTTTTTCTGTAAACTATAAAATTATGCAATTTAATGAATTTCATGGAAATTTCTCAAAATTTCACTTTAGAAAAATACTAGAAATGTTTCTTAATTATTTCTGTAATTTTCGGCAGAGTAACGGTTATTTCTAACCTAGCCTCCCTGCACGAAAATTACAATTTAATATTTCAACAACAACCACAATTCCACCAAATTTTCACCAATCTCAAGGCAATTTATATCCAAATTATTTTATAAAAATAGTGTGAACCAAACCATGCATTTACAGTATCCTTACAGCTTACACACGCATCCCATACCTGTTTGATGAAATTTTGTCGCCTGATAGCACCACGCACAATTCACCACTCCCGGGCTGCAATAAAATTCACCCAAGACCATTATTCACCATAATTAAAATTTTAATAATTTTTCTTGAATTAAATTCTAATATATTTTCAGTAAAAAATATTAAACCGGTATAATTCGCACCAGTGCTAAAACCTAACTTCGCCAATTTAGCTCCAAATCGAAATCCGACTTCACCATCAGTCTTCTTATAATTTCTACAGTCTCTTAACATCCTAACATCATAATATGAAGAATTAAAATCCTCCCATCTCACCTTGACCGAAAATGGCTTCTTGCCATTTTTGTGATTTTTCCACAATTTAACTAATATACCTTGTTTAATTAAGCTTAATCATCATCCTAATCCTATTTTTAAACATCAAACCATAGAAATTCACCAAAATCTTCTTATGACCGAAACCCTCTTGAATTGCTTGAATTGGATTTAATCAAAATCAATCAAAATAAGCCCTTAATTCATGCTTAGGAAACTTAATCATGCTAAAATGAATCAATAAAATTCAAGAAATAACAAAGCATGGAAATGGGTTACCTTAACCGAAATTGAGAAAGAGGATTTCTCTTGATTTAGCCACTTAATCAAGGGGCTACTGGTATGTTTCGAGAGAGGAAGATGAGTAGAGTAATTTTGGTAGAAATAGCTTAGTAGAAATTTGGTGTTTTTTGGTGAGTTTTGGAAGTTTTCACTTTCTTTCTATTGTTCTTCCATGGAGGTTACGGGATTGAAGAGAAGAAGGAACTGCAACAGTGGCCGGCAGCAGCAAAACAATTAATAAAATAGTTTGTAGTTATTTTAAAATGCTAAGAATTACAAAAATGCCATTAATGATAGGTTTTTCGATCTTTTCTTCTGAAATTTTTATCACTAGGCAATTGAACTCCAAAAATTTATTTTCCATCACCAAAAATTCATATTAAGTGTATTTTGATAAATGGTTGGGGTTTGGCTCGGGTTTAACCTTTTCGAAAAGGTGAAATTACAAAAATACCCTTATTGGGTAAATCGCGTAGAATTCTAATTTGACTATCGATTCAGTATATCTATTTACATAACCCAGGGCTTATTTTAATGTAGAATATTATTCTTTAATCACTAGATTAAATTCTCATTTATTTTGACCTCAATTTACGAAAATGCCACCGGGCTATGGACTTAAACGTCATTTCCTAATTTGTTTTCATACTCTTCAAAAATAATCTAAATGAGGAAATTTAGACTTAAAATTCATACCGTATATTTATTAGACTCTCTGTGTATTATCTGTCCGATCTCACATCCATCCGGCACTATATAACCTATGGGGCCCACCATATTGTATTGGCTCGTATCTGCGAAATTCATAGAAAATGGACAGTGTGAGTGTCCTTACATGTGAAACAGTACCTAAATACACGGTTCTCACATTCTCCCCACCTTAAGAAATTCGGTCCTCCGAATTAAATCAAACCTATCACTGGAAGAGCTCTGGATACTTTTCTCGCATGAGACTCTTTAATTCCCATGTAGCCTCCTCCTCTGAGTGATACTGCCAGAGTACTTTCACCAGTGGAATCGTCTTAGACCGTAGTACTCTATCCTTCCGATCCAAGATTCGTATCGGTTTCTCCACGTAGCTCATATCCTCTCTAATCTCCAGTGGCTCATGTCGAACTACGTGAGAGTGATCTGGATGATATCTCCTCAACATCGATACGTGGAAGACATTATGAACCCCTGATAACTCCGGAGGTAATGCCAACCTATAAGCAACGTCTCCGACACGGTCTAAGATCTCAAAGGGCCCTATATAACGAGGACTCAACTTGCCCTTCTTACCGAATCTCATAATACCCTTCGACGGTAAGACCTTAAGAAAGACAGAATCCCATACTAAGAACTCCAATGGTCGGCGTCTAGTATCTGCATAACTTTTTTGCCGACTCTGAGCTGTCCTCAATCTATCTGAAATCAATTGTACACTCCGGGAAGCTTGCTCTACTAAATCAGGAGCTAATATCTGACGATCACCTACTTCTTCTCATGCAACAGGTGATCTACATTTCCTGTCATACAAAGCCTTATAGGGTGCCATGCCGATACTAGACTGATAACTATTATTATATGCGAACTCTGCCAGTGACAAAGGGTCGTCCCAGGAGCCTCTAAAACTAGTGCACACTCTCTCAACATATCCTCGAGCGTCTGGATAGTGCGCTCGGACTGTCCATCAGTCTGCGGATGAAAAGCAGTGCTAAAACTCAATCGGGATCCCATCACCTCCTGAAATCTCTCCCAGAAATGAGATGTAAACCGAAAATCCCTATCAAAAGTGATACTCACTGGAACACCATGCAATCTCACTATCTCCCGAATATACAAATCGGCTAAGGCACTGAGGGAATCAGTAGACTTCATGGCAAGAAAATGAGTGGACTTCGTCAATCGATCAACTATCACCCATATACTATCGTGATTCCTCCAGGTTCTTGGTAAGCCCATCACAAAGTCCATAGTAATGTGCTCCCACTTCCATGTCGGAATCTGTAGAGGCAGTAGTAATCCAGCAGGCTTCTGGTGCTCAACTTTTACCTGCTGACATGTGAGACATCTAGCAATAAACTCCTCGATGTCTCGCTTCATCCTAGGCCACCAATACACTCTCCGTAAATTATGGTACATCTTAGTACTGTCTGGATGCAGAGTGTACCTAGAAATGTGAGCCTCTGCCAAAATCAGATGCTTCAGCTGTTGGTCATCGGGAATACATATCCTATTTCTGAACCTCAGAATCCCATCGCTGCCAATCCCATAATTAGACTGAACTCCCATTTGTACTTGACTGGCAACCTTTATACAATCAGAATCACTCCTCTAAGCATCCTTGATCCTGTCCATCAGATCCGGCTCTATCCTGAAGCTAGCTGTAAATCCATATCTCTTAGAGGAAATCTCACTCAAACTGAGGCCCAAGAACTGCTCAATCAACTCATACTCTTGAACCATCATATAAGCAACCATACCCGTCTGCTTCCTACTCAAAGCATCTGCCACCACATTAGTTTTCCCTGGGTGGTAAAGGATCTCGCAGTCATAATTTTTTAACAGCTCCATCTATCTGCGCTGTCTCATATTCAACTCTTTTTGCGAGAATAGATACTTCAGACTCTTATGGTCTGTATATACCTGGAATCGCTCTCCATATAAGTAATGCCGCCAAATCTTCAATGCAAATACTACTACGGCTAACTCTAAATCGTGGGTCGGATAATTCTTCTCATGCTCTTTCAACTATCTGGAACCATAAGCAATTACCCGACCATTTTGCATCAAAACACACCCTAGTCCTAAAGCGGATGCATCACTGTACACTGAGAAACCACCAGATTCGCTAGGAAGAGCGAGGACAGGAGCACTAGTCAACCGTTGTTTCAACTCCAGAAAACTGCGTTCACATACATCTGTCCACTCAAATCTAACATCCTTACGCGTGAGGCGCGTCAGTGGAGCAGCTAGTCTCGAAAACCCCTCTACAAACCGACGGTAATATCCAGCTAGACCCAAAAAACTCCGTATCTCTGTAACTGTACGAGGCCTCTCCCACTGAATAATCGCCTCGATCTTAGACGAATCCACAGATACCCCGTCTCTAGACACCACGTGCCCCAGAAATACGATGCGATCTAGCCAGAAATCACACTTACTGAGTTTGGCATAAAGCCTCCGGTCTCTGAGGGTCTGTAAGACTATTTGGAGATGCTGCTCGTGCTCTTCTGATGATCTGGAGTAAATCAATATATCATCTATGAAAACAATCACAAACTGATCCAGGTATGGCTTGAACACCTCGTTCATCAAACTCATAAAAGCTGCAGGGGCATTAGTCAATCCAAAAGGCATCACTAAGAACTCGTAATGACCATACCAAGTCTTAAATGTAGTCTTAGGGACATCAGACTCCTGTATCCTCAACTGATGATACCGTGATCGGAGATCAATCTTAGAAAATATCGTTGCACCCCTGAGCTGATCAAATAAATCGTCAATCCTGGGTAAGGGATACTTATTCTTGATGGTAGCCCGATTAAGCAACCTGTAATCAATACACAATCTACAGCTACCATCCTTCTTCCAGACGAATAGTACTGGAGCACCCCACAGAGAAATACTGGGGCGAATGAAACCCTTATCTAACAACTCCTGGAGCTGCTTCTTAAGCTCCTCCAACTCCACTAATGCCATCCAATATGGGGGCTTAGATATAGGCTCCGTACCGGGTACTAGATCAATCACAAACTCCGTCTCCCTATCCGGTGGTAACCCTGGTAATTCATTGGGGAATACATCTGGGAAATCCCTAACCACATGAATATCCGACAGATTTGGACGTTCCTGTTCCATGTCCTCCACATATGCAATAAAACCTTCAATCATACCAAAGTAGCATTTAAACAATTTTAGTAAAATACTTCACTTTATTTATTTATTAAATAAGTTTACAGTATATCATTCAGGACGAGAGAAGGTAATAAACTTGGTATTACAATCTAAACTAACAAAATTCGCAGTTGACCAATCCATCCCTAAGATTACATCAAAGTCAAACATGTTTAACAAAATAAGGTTAGCTGTCATCTCCTTCTCTCCTACAGTAACCTTACAATCTCTATACACTACGTCTGTCATTTGGGACTCTTTAAATGGCTTACTAATCTGCAAAGTGTACCTTAAAGGTTTAGGTTCTACTAGTATCTTATTAGCACATACAGGTGATACAAACGAATAAATAGAACCAGGATCAAGTAGTGCTAATACTGAAATATCAAAAATATAAATCTTACCCTTAATTACATCTGCAGAAGTATCAGCAGCCTCCTGATCTAATGCGAACACCCGTCCAAGTGTCACAGCCTTCTTACCCTTCTCTACGGCTGTCGCGTGTCTAGGTTGTGAAGGGGTCGCCTTATTTGTCTTAGTTTGTATCGGGGCTGCTGGAGGAGGAGTAGGAGCTGAAGCTATAGATGCAGCTGCCTCTCTCAACACCAGGCAATCTCTGACCAAATGCCCCGTCTGTCCACATCTAAAGCACGCCCTAGATATCATATGGCATGGTCTAGTACCGTGCGACCTCCGACACAATGTACACTTAGTCGTAGTTGTCATAACGTCTAGGTCCGTGAACCTAACCGCTAGACTTTAAAATTCTAGGAGTCGCCACCAAGCATTTAAACCTAAGGTGTGATTGGTCACCTATTCATGTCTAAAGATAAGGCATGGTCTACGTTCAAAGATTCTTAGACTCGGGAGTACGGTTACGTGTGGGGAAGGATTAGCACCCCCACAACGCTCATCCTAAGATGGTACCAACTAGCTTTAGGTTATCTTTATAGTTTGCCTTGGGTTCATATTAATTTCGATATACTTATATATCGGAAAATTTCCGAGATTTTTCCATCAATTTGGCTCCAACCTTAGAAATTCCCCTCACCTCAAGATTTTCAAGGAGTCTCAATTGACTTTCTTGAACTCCATCGTCGGATAAATTTTTAGTGTTTTATGAGATTCCTATTTTCTCCTAATTTTGTTTCTACTATTGACTCCATATCCATTTTATAAATTTCTTAGATTTTCTAATTTTTAATTATTTTATATTATTATTTATTTTATTTGCAAGAAATAAACATGAATTATGTTATTGAAAATTCACTTTTAAGCGTCCCATCAATTTGGCTCGGCCCAAAAGGAACCTCCTCACCTAGAAATTTCCAAGGAGTCTCAATCGACTTTCTTGAAATTTCATCATCAGCATAACTCATATTTACTCTTTTTTTATTTATCTTATTACTCCATTTATTATTTAGATATTTTTTCTTATCTTATTTTATTTATTTATCTTTATTTGTTTATTTATCTTTATTTGCTCATTTTTATTTATCTATATCTAATTCATCTATCTTATCTTACTTTTATTTTTATTATAAATAAATATGAATTAATTTAAAAAAAATCTTTCAAAAGTATTCCATCAATTTGGCTCAACTTAAGAAAGATTCTTTTTCCTAGAAATCTCCAAGGAGTCTCGATTGACTTTCTTGGAGTTTCATCCTCGGTAGAATCCATATTTATCTTTGATAATTAAATGATATTTTATTTACTAAGCTTTATCATTATTTTATCTCAACTTGATATTTTATCCTTATTTATAATTTTTATTATTTATTAATTATTCAAGTTAATTTTTCAACTAATTTTTTCAAATTCGTTATTTTAATTCTATCTTTTAATTTTAATAATTTATCTTTCGTGAATGATTTTCTAGAAATTTAATTAAATTACTACTTAAGCTAAATTACTTAAACTAACTAAAATACCTGATTAAATTATTCTCATTTAGTAATAATGTTAGCATGACGTAAAACAACATAATAATAATAAATACCTATTAAATGAATGGCTGATTGCTCCCTTTTCTTTCCTTGGTTTTTTTCCTTGTTTTTCTAGCTCTTGCTTTCTCGGGTAACAGCCAAAGTTGCGGCTGCAAAAGAGGTTCGGCCTTGCTTCTCTTGATCAGCGACAATAGTGCGTCTACCGGTTTCAACAACAACAACGGTAACAAGTCGGCAACAGCTCTTCTTCACGTTATCAACAGGTCTTCGTCTTGGCTCCAAGCAGCAGTTCGCGTGCTTTAGTTCGGTCCACAAGCAACAGCAGTAACAGGCAATACAGACGAAGAGAATGCACAGTAGGAAACGGCAGCAACATCAAACAGCAGCAACGAACTAGGTGTAGCAGAGCAGGGGTTTGGTCGTAGCAAGGTAGATCGGTTTTGGGGGAAGAATTTGGAAACTAAGATGCTCAATTGTGAATGAATCAAATCATGAAGTTTAATCCCTTTTTATAGCCACAAGCTTGTTAGAGTCTTAATAAAATTGAACCTATTCTAATAATTATCTCATATTTTTAATATTTTATTTATCTAATTCTTATATTAATCATAATCTAACTCTAATTCTAAAAGTCTAATTTTAATCTAGCAGTAACTCTAAAATAAATTATCCTAATCTAATTATCCTATTTTAAAAGGTTAATTTTATTTTATTTTCTCATGTTTTTTTTAAATTATTCCTAAATCCTATTTTATTTCTAATTTCCTAATTAATGTTAATTCTACATCTAAAAAATCTTAATTTAATTCTAGCCTAATTCTATGATACTATGTCACCTAAATCAATTACAAGTCAAGATCCCGGACAAAATAGGGTGTCTACAGCTGCCCCTCTTTGTGTATTTGCTGTGAAACAGTAATTGCACAAAGACATAGACACCTATTTTGTCTGACTTCTTCTTTCTTTCTTCTTTTTCTTTTTTTTCATCATTTTTTTTGAAAAAGCTCCCTCTAAACAGAAAGGCAGTCAAACTTTAAAATCTTGTCTAAAAAGCTCTCCCTAAACAGGCAGGCAGTCAAACTTTAAAATCTTGTCTAAAAGCTCCTCTTAAACAGGCAGGCAGTCAAACTTTAAAAATCTTGTCTAAAAAGCTCCCCCTAAACAGGCAGGCAGTCAAACTTTAAAATCTTGTCCAAAATGCTCCTCCTAAACAGGCAGGCAGTCAAACTTTAAAATTCTTGTCTAAAAGCTCCTCCTAAACAGGCAGACAGTCAAACTTTAAAATCTTGTCCAAAAAAAGCTGATTTTTTTTTTAAAAAAAATTTTAGGAAACCCCTCCAAAACTTCTTTTCCTTTCTAATTTTGAAATTTTAGGAAACCCCCTCTAAAATTCTTATCTTATCAAAATTTGGAATTTTAGGAAACCCCTCTAAAACTCCTTTTCTTGTCCAAAATTTGAAATTTTGGGAAACTCCTCCAAAACTTCTCTTATCTGATTTTTGAAATTTTAGGAAACCCCTCTAAAATTCTTTTTCTTGTCCAAAATTTGAAATCTTGGGAAACTCCTCCAAGACTTCTATCTTGTCTAATTTTTGAAATTTTAGGAAACGCCTCTAAAATTTCTTGTCTTGTTAAAATTTGAAATCTTGGGAAATTTATCTTATCCATGCAATTGCAACTGTTCTATCCATGCAATGCTATCTATCCTATTCATGCAATGTCATTCATACAAGTTGTCCTATTCATGCAATCTAGTCTATCCATGCAATGCAGTCTATCTTATCCATGTAGTGTCATTCAAGCAATTTGTTTTATCTCTATGATGCAATCTACTCTATCCATGCAATGTTTTTTCGAAGAACATTTCAAGCTCAATTGTGGCAACAACAAGGTTATTCTTTATCAATCCATCTCATGCATTCTTCTCTTTCATCTGTCCTCTTGTCCTTCTATTTCTTATTTCTTTCCTCATTTTTTTTCTTCCATTTTTCTTGCCCAATGAAACTCTTGTCTTCATGCCCTCTTTATCTTATCTTCTCCCTTGATTCTTCTTTTTACTTTCCTCTCTATCTAGTCACTCATTTACTTATTAAAATCTTTACTGAGACCTCATCATTCATTCTTTCTTATTCATTGGTTTTTCTTGATTTCCAATTTCCATTCATCCACAAGTTTCCTTTTCTTTCATTTTCCTAAATAATATAGGAGTCTTTCACATATTTTGCCAAGCAAACATTCATTACCATTCTAATTTCAAGATCAATGCAACACAATTTCTCAATCCCTCAAGGTAAGGATATAGCAAAGAAATGATAAGTGAAATGAAGAGAGTGGTATTATTCAACACTTGGAAAGATTTAACAAGAAATTGTCAGGCTTAAAAGGAAAGTAGGCTTGAATGAAAAGTGAGAATTTTTAGGATTAGGTAATAGTATCCAAATAATAACAATTCAAACAATTCTGATCAATGAATACAAAATTCACTTCAAAGGTCCACCTTATCTGATCATGTTGAGTTCATTAAAATATCCTTTTGCCCCTGTATCATTGACATCCAGTTTTTCTGGAATCTAAGCCGCCCTTTCAGGTTTTCAACTTAGATGCACTTCATTAATCCAAATGGCCCTTTTTGGGTTTTCGATCTGAATCCTCCTTTCATTTTTTCTCTTTTTTTCTTTTTTTTCTTCTCTTTTTTTCTTCTAATTTATTTCTCTTCATTTTCAACTTCATTGTCCTTGATGAAACTTCTCTTATTTGTTCTCCATTTTGATTCATACCCCAACATCAGATATTTCTTCACCCAATTTAATGCTCACATGGATCCAAGAGAGTCTTCTGAATCCCACTTCTTTCATCTAGAGAAATCTTTTTCCTTATCTTAATCTACTTCTCCTGATTCCATCCAAAGGATCATCATCTCATTGTGTAAGTATGCCTTTATTCAACACATGATTCTTCAATAGGAGTACTCATATTTGATCAAAATGGACTTTTAAGGCACGTAATGTAGGCTTAGGTGAGGGTTCATAAAAGAAAGGATAATATAGGCCCAAAATAAGTGTTTCAGGGTTCATCAAACCAAGAATCATTTTTCATGAATCATTTAGGCATTTTGACTTTTGCCCCATTCTGATTTGCTTTTTTTTTCTCTCCTTTTTCATTCAAATGTGACTAGGGTTTTCACTTTCTTGATTCAAACCCTTTTTCCTTCTTCATTCTTTTTTCTTTTGTTCTTTTTTTTTTCACAAAATGTTTTTTTTTCACTTTGCCCCACTAATCCTTCATTTTCCATTCTCTTTGCCCCCCGGTGTAGAGGGTGATTCTTGGTGGGTTATATTAAAAAGAATATAATAGGCTCAAAAGGGGTAATCAATGGATAATTTTACTCACACTTGAAAGGTAGTGAAAGAAGGCCATTTCTCATCTCATTACAAGTACTCTCATTAAAGGTCATCTATTGAACAAAGACAAACTCATTAGAATTTCATGTAGAGATTCACCTTTACTCGTAACATTCTATAGGTGAAGATTTTAGACAAATATCTTCTATTCTCTTCTTACTTGAACAATCTTGGCAAATTGGAAACCCATTCAACCAACCAAAGCAACTCTTTCAAAACTGAATTTTATACTCATTGCCATCATCATTATCATGTTCATTATTTGGATACTTTTAAGCTTGGTAATAATATAGAGAATATGGGTATTGGTGTTTGGCATTAAAGAACAAGATTGGAATGAGGAATTAAGAAATATGCATCACACTAATCCTTTATTGAAAATGAAAATAAATGAAAGTTGGCCCAATACATAAAAGAAAATCTTAATGCCTGTTGGGCTTAGGCACTCCTATATTACCTAAGAAATTGAAATGTCCTAAGATGAATGAAATTAGAAACAAAGAAACAACTATAATCTTCAAGTTAGTGAATCAATCAATATCATCCACTTTCTTCCATAGCATTAACCGCTACCCCTTGTGTGATCTGCAGAGGATTATCCTTCATATTTGGGTTATTCTTTGCCCCAAAACTCAAAATTCCAGTGTTGACAAGTGCTTGGACTTTCCTCTTCAAGCCCATACAATTCTCAATAAAGTGACCAACATTGTCATTATGATAAGCACACTTTGCGTTAGGATCATACCACTTTGGGTAGGGAAGCTTCAAGGGCTCTGCATAAACAGGGGCAATAAGGTGACCCCTTACCAACTGTGGGAACAACTCTGTGTATGTCATTGGTATAGGGTCTATTGTGACATTTCGGCTAGCTCGAGTATTCTTTTGGTCATTAGGTGAAAAAGTGGGGTCTTGTGAATGGGAAATGGGTTGGTAAGCATTCTGATGATAAGTTTGTGGGTGGGGTTGAGAATAAGTGTAATTCACTGAAGGTGAATAAGAGGTATAGGAGCGACGTGAGTTATTGGAGACAGCTTGTGCATCTTCTTCCTTCTTCTTTGAAAACCCATTCCTCTTGCTATCATTCATAGATGCTTCAATCTTACCACTCTTAAAGGCATTTTCAATAGCTTCGCCTGTCAACACCATGTCTGCAAAATTCTTGGTCACACTGCTAAGCATACGCTCATAGTAAGGAGCCTGAGAGTATTCAAAAAGAACATGGTAATTTCCTTCTCAGTCAAAGGAGGTTGAACTAGTGATGCCACGTCTCTCCATCGTTGGGCATATTCTTTGAAGCTCTCATCTTTTTTCTTTTCCATACCTTGGAGAGATAAGCGGTCAGGAGCTACATCAGACGCATGTTTGTATTGAGCTATAAAAGCTCTCGCCAACTCAGACCAAGAAGAAACTTTGCTCCTTTCCAATTGGTTGTACCACTTAGTGGCTGACCCAGTCAAACTATCTTGAAAAACATGAATTAATAGCTTGTCATCCCATGCATATGCCGCCATCTTCCTACAGTACATGGTGAGATGATCTTTTGGGCACGATGTTCCGTTGAACTTTTCAAATTCAGGCACCTTGAATTTTGGTGGAAGCACGACACCCGATACCAAACACAACCTTTCAGCATCAATGGGTCCAAAATAGTCAACGCCTTCCACGGCACTTAGTCTTTCCTCTATCAAGCTCAGCTGGGCTTTAGTACCACTATATTCTTCCTTATGCTTCAACTTTTCTAGCTCTGTGGGATCATCCAAGTTTGGCACTTCTACTGGGTTTTGAACTTGTATCTGTAGGTGCGTTGCAACTTTGGCAGTGCTTCCTTCAGGAACAAAAATGGGGTTGTCTCGCATGCTTTGTTGAGCCTCTTGTACAGACTCATCTTGATTACCCATCTTTTCCTTTCCTTTAATCATGGCTTTTAGCAACTGAGTAATTTCGCTCAATTGCCCCTTCATCTCTGCATTATCCCTTTCCAACTTTTCTATCCTGCTATTTTGATCCTCTTCCATTATGCGTGCTTGATACCTTGTATGATATCTATGGAGGGCAGATCGTCTAGTGGATGCAATTTTGATACCTTGAGTGCCACAATTAAGTTGAAATTATATTTCATGTGATGATATGTTTATGCACAAAAATGAATGTATATGGAATGCGTCTAGCAATCTCTTCTAACAATCAATGGTATGTTCATTCTTATGACAAAACAAATGCAAACTTACGTGAACGATATGTTATGTGATGCAAAATCAAACACAGCTATGCATGACTCAATGATACAGACAAACTCTTTTTTTTGTTTTTTTTTTTGAAAAATGGAAGAAAGAAAAACTATATTTTTTTGAAATTTTTTTTTGTTGAAAAACAATGTAAAAAGGAGGAAGTAAAACTTATTCCTTCATGTGTCCTATCTTGGGTTTGAGTCTACATTTCAATCTAGTATGGTTCCACCCTAAGGCTAGGTCTTATGTTTTATTACATGCTAGGCTTGGATAATTCAAGATCTAAAGGTTCCCAAATTGGTCCTCACTGTTGTCCACACAAGACTAGTAAGGCACCGAAACCTCACCCATCACAGGCTACAAACGGAAAGGTTCAATCTGAGTGGAAGTATTTCGCTAGCCATTGCGGAGGTATTACCTCACGAGAGCGTAGTTACTCTACTTCCTCCTAAGAGGATAAAGCCCGGGTAAAGGGCTAATGCATGCACATGCACGTGAAGTGTGTGTGGAAGGAACAAACAATTATTTTATCAGAGCTAACATCCCTAGGGCAAACATAGAATAACATAAAACCAATCATTGGCTAGACTCTCTAAAGTCCCCAGTGGAGTCGCCAAATTGTCATAACGTCTAGGTCCGTGAACCTAACCGCTAGACTTTAAAATTCTAGGAGTCGCCACCAACCATTCAAACCTAAGGTGTGATTGGTCACCTATTCATGTCTAAAGATAAGGCATGGTCTACGTTCAAAGATTCTTAGACTCAGGAGTACGGTTACGTGTGGGGAAGGATTAGCACCCCCACAACGCCCATCCTAAGATGGTACCAACTAGCTTTAGGTTATCTTTATAGTTTGCCTTGGGTTCATATTAATTTCGATATACTTATATATCGGAAAATTTTCAAGATTTTTCCATCAATTTGGCTCCAACCTTAAAAATTCCCCTCACCTCAAGATTTTCAAAGAGTCTCAATTGACTTTCTTGAACTCCATCGTCGGATAAATTTTTAGTGTTTTATGAGATTCCTATTTTCTCCTAATTTTGTTTCTACTATTGACTCCATATCCATTTTATAAATTTCTTAGATTTTCTAATTTTTAATTATTTTTATATTATTATTTATTTTATTTGCAAGAAATAAACATGAATTATGTTTTATTGAAAATTCACTTTTAAGCGTCCCATCAATTTGGCTCGGCCCAAAAGGAACCTCCTCATCTAGAAATTTCCAAGGAGTCTCAATCGACTTTCTTGAAATTTCATCATCAGCATAACTCATATTTACTCTTTTTTATTTATCTTATTACTCCATTTATTATTTAGATATTTTTTCTTATCTTATTTTATTTATTTATCTTTATTTGTTTATTTATCTTTATTTGCTCATTTTTATTTATCTATATCTAATTCATCTATCTTATCTTACTTTTATTTTTATTATAAATAAATATGAATTAATTTAAAAAAAAATCTTTCAAAAGTATTCCATCAATTTGGCTTAACTTAAGAAAGATTCTTTTTCCTAGAAATCTCCAAGGAGTCTCGATTGACTTTCTTGGAGTTTCATCCTCGGTAGAATCCATATTTATCTTTGATAATTAAATGATATTTTATTTACTAAGCTTTATCATTATTTTATCTCAACTTGATATTTTATCCTTATTTATAATTTTTATTATTTATTAATTATTCAAGTTAATTTTTCAACTAATTTTTTCAAATTCGTTATTTTAATTCTATCTTTTAATTTTAATAATTTATCTTTCGTGAATGATTTTCTAGAAATTTAATTAAATTACTACTTAAGCTAAATTACTTAAACTAACTAAAATACCTGATTAAATTATTCTCATTTAGTAATAATGTTAGCATGACGTAAAACAACATAATAATAATAAATACTTATTAAATGAATGGCTGATTGCTCCCTTTTCTTTCCTTGGTTTTTTTCCTTGTTTTTCTAGCTCTTGCTTTCTCGGGTAACAGCCAAAGTTGCAACTGCAAAAGAGGTTCGGCCTTGCTTCTCTTGATCAGCGACAATAGTGCGTCTACCGGTTTCAGCAACAACAACGGTAACAAGTCGGCAACAGCTCTTCTTCACGTTATCAACAGGTCTTCGTCTTGGCTCCAAGCAGCAGTTCGCGTGCTTTAGTTCAGTCCACAAGCAACAGCAGTAACAGGCAATACAGACGAAGAGAATGCACAGTAGGAAACGGCAGCAACATCAAACAGCAGCAACAAACTAGGTGTAGCAGAGCAGGGGTTTGGTCGTAGCAAGGTAGATCGATTTTGGGGGAAGAATTTGGAAACTAAGATGCTCAATTGTGAATGAATCAAATCATGAAGTTTAATCCCTTTTTATAGCCACAAGCTTGTTAGAGTCTTAATAAAACTGAACCTATTCTAATAATTATCTCCTATTTTTAATATTTTATTTATCTAATTCTTATATTAATCCTAATCTAACTCTAATTCTAAAAGTCTAATTTTAATCTAACAGTAACTCTAAAATAAATTATCCTAATCTAATTATCCTATTTTAAAAGGTTAATTTTATTTTATTTTCTCATCTTTTTTTTAAATTATTCCTAAATCCTATTTTATTTCTAATTTCCTAATTAATGTTAATTCTACATCTAAAAAATCTTAATTTAATTCTAGCCTAATTCTAAGATACTATGTCACCTAAATCAATTACAAGTCAAGATCTCGGACAAAATAGGGTGTCTACAGTAGTACCTCTCTGAAATACACTAGGGCTAGTAGTAGTAGGGGCAACAGTAGCAGATCTAACTGGTCTCCCCTTTGAAATTTGTATGCTCGATGTCTTAGCCCTCTTAGGCTGCCATCTACCAGATCGATCACTGATGCTCCTCTTCGGCTGCTCTCTGCCTTTACCCTTACCCTTAGACCTAGACTCTGTATGAAACTGCTCATAATCCCGCTCGCATAACTGTGCTGGTCTCACGGCCTCATCATAAGTACGGATGTCTAACAGGACTAACCGGGTCCTAGTAAAGGGTCTCAAACCCCCCATAAATCTAGCTATCTTATGCTGACTACTCATCTGAATTTGCGGGTCAAATCTGCTCAAGGTGGTGAACGCGACTCATACTGATCCACCGACATACTCCCCTGTACTAACTCCAAAAACTCCTGCTGAAGTTTCTTTTGTGCTGTATCGGGAATGTACTGTCGGCGAAAAGCCTCCATAAATATATCCAAGGTCACCACCTGATGCTGGGCGAACAAAACTGTCTGTGTGGACTTCCACCAGTGCTCCGCATCATCAGTCAACTAGAACACTGCTAGTCTAACACTCTCTGTCTCTGTGCACCGCATATACCTAAATAATTTGTCTGTAGCCTCAACCCACTGCTCTGCCACCAATGGATCCTTATCCCCCTTAAACTTCGGTGGATCCAACTTTTTAAACGACCGTATCAAAGTGACATCACAGTAAGACTCAACACTACGCGGTCGTGCTGGTGGCTGTGATGCTACTACGGCAAGTGCCTGCAGTACTGGCTGAGGGACAGGCTATGGCTCGGGAGGTACGGGAGGTGGTGCTACTGCGAGAGCTGCTACTGCTACTGTATCTCTATCTCTCTCAGCTTTGTCAGCAGCTTTATCAACATTATACGTGGCTACAAAGTCTGCTAACATCCGTTCCATCCTATTCATTCTAGTATTCGGACTCTCAGGCTGTGGAGGGAGTGCGGGTCCTGAGGTCGGCTCCGGTGTAGGCTCCGAGATAGGTGCCGCCCTACCGCATCCTCTACCTCGTCTACCCCTACGTCCACTCATTTCTGCACAACACAGACATTACAAAACAGTGTTCAATCACTTAAATATGTTCAGACTATACAGTACTACAAGGGATGTACTTTTATTTAAACCTAAAGACACCGACAGACATCAAACCAACCTGCTCTGATACCAATTTAAATATCACATCCCAAAAATGTACAGTTTTTACCATATTATAACACCACACATGACGGTTGGGCTGTCTGCGATGCCTTTGTCACTCACTTATGAAAACAGTAACTACTATTATACTTAAATTAAATCAGTAGTCGATGAGAATATTTACTGCAATATATATATACAGTATATACACGTGTTCTACATCCCCGGTACAGGAATTATACAAAGGTAGTACTGTACAACTATGTCTGATAACATATAAAAGAAATGCTACCTCCAGGATCCACTAAGTGCTGCCTTAGGGTCAACTACGACGCAGCCAAATCTGTGGAACAGAATCACTAAAGATAGTCTGTGGAGTGAGAAAATAAAGGGGTGAGCTAACGCGCTCAGTAAGAGAATTATATGTGAAACTAATACTATAAAATCTATATGCTAAAAACAATTGATATTTACATGATAAAATACTTAAGTAAATAAATGAGGAATTAATATTCCTTTCAAAAAGATATTCATTTTCACTCTTGTAAAACACCATATAATATTCAGTTCAACACGTAGTATATCAAAAGCTCAGTGGCTGCAATTAATTTAGTACCAGCTAAAAGTTTAGTGAAAGGTACAATCATCAGTATAGTATCATGGAGACCAGGCAACAACCTAAATATATCATGCTATAATATCATCCCAAATAGGGGAAGCACATGAGATCTATGGCCATAGTCTAAGAGGTCCACAGTGTGCACTGATCAGGTGCCCACTGGAGACGCTGACAATAAGATCAGTATCTATCAGCAATAACACGTGACACGTGAGCATGATATGGGGCCTAACAGTCTCAAAACAATAAACACGTGATATAAACACCATTTATGAAATCAATGCCACCGAATATATTTTCAATCAATCTATAAATATTTAAAATGAAAATATATTCATTTTATGAATAAAAATTCATAAAATATTCATACTGTAACAATCATTCTAGAAAATGTTCTAGATACTTATAAAACAGTAAAAGGCACATGCTGGTACTCTCACATAAATAAAATTCCTTATCAGGAATATTTAAATATAGTTTTTCTGTAAACTATAAAATTATGTAATTTAATGAATTTCATGGAAATTTCTCAAAATTTCACTTTAGAAAAATACTAGAAATGTTTCTTAATTATTTCTGTAATTTTCGGCAGAGTAACGGTTATTTTTACCCTAGTCTCCCTGCACGAAAATTACAATTTAATATTTCAACAACAGCCACAATTCCACCAAATTTTCACCAATCTCAAGGCAATTTATATCCAAATTATTTTATAAAAATAGTGTGAACCAAACCATGCATTTACAGTATCCTTACGGCTCACACACGCATCCCTTATCTGTCTGATGAAATCTAGTCGCCCGATAGCACCACGTGCAATTCACCACTCCCGGGCTGCAATAAAATTCACCCAAGACCATTATTCACCATAATTAAAATTCTAATAATTTTTCTTGAATTAAATTCTACTATATTTTCAGTAGAAAATATTAAACCAGTATAATTCGCACCGGTGCTAAAACCTAATTTCGCCAATTTAGCTCCAAATCGAAATCCGACTTCACCATCAGTCTTCTTATAATTTCTACAGTCTCTTAACATCCTAACATCATAATATGAAGCATTAAAATCCTCCCATCTCACCTTGACCGAAAATGGCTTCTTGCCATTTTTGTGATTTTTCCACAATTTAACTAATATACCTTGTTTAATTAGGCTTAATCATCATCCTAATCCTATTTTTAAACATCAAACCATAGAAATTCACCAAAATCTTCTTATGACCGAAACCCTCTTGAATTGCTTGAATTGGATTTAATCAAAATCAATCAAAATTAGCCCTTAATTCATGCTTAGGAAACTTAATCATGCTAAAATGAATCAATAAAATTCAAGAAATAACAAAGCATGGAAATGGGTTACCTTAACCGAAATTGAGAAAGAGGATTTCTCTTGATTTAGCCACTTAATCAAGGGGCTATTGGTATGTTTCGAGAGAGGAAGATGAGTAGAGTAATTTTGGTAGAAATAGCTTAGTAGAAATTTGGTGTTTTTTGGTGAGCTTTGGAAGTTTTCACTTTCTTTCTATTGTTCTTCCATGGAGGTTACGGGATTGAAGAGAAGAAGGAACTGCAACAGTGGCCGGCAGCAGCAAAACAATTAATAAAATAGTTTGTAGTTATTTTAAAATGCTAAGAATTACAAAAATGCCATTAATGATAGGTTTTTCGATCTTTTCTTCTGAAATTTTTATCACTAGGCAGTTGAACTCCAAAAATTTATTTTCCATCTCCAAAAATTCATATTAAGTGTATTTTGATAAATGGTTGGGGTTTGGCTAGGGTTTAACCTTTTCGAAAAGGTAAAATTACAAAAATACCCTTATCAGGTAAATCGCGTAGAATTCTAATTTGACTATCGATTCAGTATATCTATTTACATAACCCAGGGCTTATTTTCATGTAGAATATCATTCTTTAATCACTAGATTAAATTCTCATTTATTTTGACCTCAATTTACGAAAATGCCACCAGGCTATGGACTTAAACGTCATTTCCTAATTTGTTTTCATACTCTTCAAAAATAATCTAAATGAGGAAATTTAGACTTAAAATTCATACCGTATATTTATTAGACTCTCTGTGTATTATCTGTCCGATCTCACGTCCATCCGGCACTATATAACCTGTGGGGCCACCATATTGTATTGGCTCGTATCTGCGAAATTCACAAAAAATGGACAATGTGAGTGTCCTTACATATGAAACAGTACCTAAATACACAGTTCTCACAAAGATGAATGCTGGCAGCATGCTTAACACATCCAAGTCAGACAGGAAGTGGTGTTTCTAGTGGCAGATGAGTGAGTATCGTGTATGAACCTATCCTTGGGAAGGGAACAACAGTTGAAAACAGTTGCTAATATCTCATAGGCTTAGGAGCCAAAAAAGGAATTTGCTCGGGAAGGGGCTTACGTTTGATTATTTAGTTAGTGAGTTAATAGCTTACCAAGGTGATGATCAATAGTTGATATGAGAGGATGATCAGCCACACAAGGACTAAGACACGGCTAAGTCTCGTACGAGAGGCGACAATGGGAAATTTTCAATTTATTAACTAATTTGTCATTTTAAAGTTCATGCACTTGTTCACAAGGAAGCTGGACTTGTTCTCAGTATCCTCGTTCTAATACCTCTTCTCAAGTCCATACCATAATTTTATTTTCTTATTGTTTTTGTGAAACTTATAGGCACCCTTTGTTCGGATCATAATGTTGGGAAATTATTTAGTGGGCCTACATATATCAATTAATTGTACATTACAGGCTATCTATTTAGTCCACTTAAAAGTGATCAGATAAAGTTCAAGTTATTGGACTTTAGGACATCTCAATTAGTATGGGCTTTGCAATGTGTAGAAACCCATTATTTTATTTTATTTTTATGATGGGACAAAATAAAATAAAATATACTTCAAGTATAAATAGGTTATGGTCCCTAGTCTAAATATAACATAATTCTCACAACAAATCCTATCGTTGAGTGAGATACAGATTCTCTCTAAAGTTTAGACGTGGAAGACTCTAACATCAAGAAATCAATTCCAATGGATTCAGGTACGCTTCCGTATTAATCTTTTCTTGATGATTGAACATGAGATCCTGGTATGTTTATTTGTATTAATTTTCCCACACATAAAATACGCTTTAGTCAATTTGAAGTTTAGATTTACCATTGAATAAGCTTGATTAAATTAAATTAAATTGATAAAGTATAATATTCGAGTGAAATTAGCGATTGAGTTTGATTTAAATCAACCAATCCTATCAAAGTCTTAATTTTTAATAAAAAATAAAATATAAGTGAAGAATAATTGAGAAGAAAAAAACTTTAAAAAGGTGAAATGGGTAGTGAGTCAAAACTAGGAATTTAAACACACAATAAATCCGACGAGAAAGCCTGTTCAAATAATCATGGGTACTTCTTGAATATTTTTAGATGAGGAAAGTGTTTGTGATTGGAGCTAAAAGATAGAAAATATTCTCATGTTTAAATATCAAAATTAATATAAAATAAAAGCAAGTTTAGGATAACCTTAAGATTAGTTGATATTATTTTAGGATGTACATGTAATTGTACTCATGAATTGATACTTTGAAATGTATATTAATTTTTATCCTTAAATTTGAATAGGTGTCTAATTACACTTAGATAACAAAAAAATTTTTCTTCATAATTTTTGCGTATAGCAATTAGGTTTTTAAAAGTTACGTTAAAATTCATTTAAGAGAGAGTTGTTGAGCATGGTTTTAAATCGCGGTCGCGGTCGGGTTTTCGATCACGTTGCGTTTATCACGGTTGCAGACATAGCGGCGGTCATTGCGGTTATCGCGGTCGTGAATTTTTTTTAATTTCGCACAATTCTATATAAAGTGTAGTAACTTTAATTATAATCATGTAAAGTCTTATTTTATAGTTTTTAAAATAATTTATAATACCTCAAGTCTATTATTTATGTGAAAAAAAGGTTATTTATAATTTTTTCAATTATAATAACATTCATATTTAAAAAAATACTTATGATAATTAAAAAATAACAAATATTCAAAATAGAGATAAATAATTATGTACTAATTAATTAGCATTAATTATTTTTTATCTAAATTATTAAGGAATTTTTTCATATAAATTTTGTCAAATCTTTTTTCATCTAAATTAATTATATCAATATGTTTCTTTTTTTTCTCTTCCACATGAATTTCTACGAATATTAATAATTAACAAATAAAACTTGTTAAATTCAATTCAAGGAAACTAAAAAAAATACACTTTAAATCTTATCGATTACCATATAGTGGAATGACGAGGAGCATCAAATTCTCCCTCTTTACTTTCAGAACCATGACGACTTGATCTTCGTGACCTTTGCCCAGAATTCGAACCATATCCTTGTTCTTGATGCATTTGTGGTGGCGGTGGATACATTTGGGGTGGATACATTTGGGGTAGTGGTGGATACATTTGAGGTGGTGGATACATTTGGGGATAATAGGGCATAGGATAATTAGGATATGGCTGGGGTGGATAATAACCTTGTGGAGGTGGATAGTAACCATAAGGAGGTTGAAAATGTAAAGGTGGTCCTGATGGATAATAGCCTTGATTACTAAATGATTCATTACTAGAAGCTGATCTTCGAGATGAAGAGCCTCCAGAAGTATCATGTTGGTGCTTCTTGGCTTTTCCCTTTGATCGAGCTCTATCTCTACTTCTATCCCCACTAGATTCAATAGATGGATGTACACCATATTCTGACAAATCAAGGAATAATCCACCGGTAGCAGCAAGCCCAAATTCTCCTCCAAGTGGACTAAAAGGCCTATTTTCATTTGCACCACCACTATAATCAGTACCACTACCATCACCACCAGTTGGACTTGAACCCTCATCATCATCACTCTGAGTTAGTGATCAGCTTGTACTTGAATGAGGCAGATTTTGTTCTGATTGATATGATTGTTTAACATTCATTTCATCATCAGAATTATCAGGAGGCAACCAATCAGAGTTTTTCCCATCTAACAAAGGATTTTTTTTCTCCTGTAGCCATTCTGAAAGTGGATCATCTTCTTCAAAGATATGGTCTAGGCTAATAGGATTGAAACTATCATTTATCTCATCAATACTCCTCCTTTTTTGATGTCTCATCCTTAGCCTCATATTGTAATAAGTGTACACCATCTTATGAAGTCTTTCATATTTCAACCTGTTTCTTGTCTTAGAGTGTATATAGCTAAATGTGCTCCAATTTCTTTCACAATTAGATGCAGAAGTTGTCTGACTAAGCACTTTAATTGCTATTCTTTGCAATTCAGGAACACATGTGCCATATATTATCCACCATTCAGCTGCATAAAATAATTTAAAATAAATTTAATACCAATATAATTAAATAATATTAAAGAAATTAAAACTATTTAATTGATTATTTACCTGGATTCATTTGCTTCCACGCTCTCTGTGCTCGTGGCGTACCGAATGTTTCTCTTTTATCTTGAAATACAAACAACTACGTTGATAAAACATTACAATTATTAAATAAATGCAAAAAGGTAATTATATTTCTGATACATAAAGTAAATTTTTCAAGTATAAAATAGTGGTAAACACTAACCTAATTAGTCATCTGGATTTGATTATCAATAGAAGGTTCTAGTCTTTCTATCACTGCTTTTATACCTTCTCTTGTTTCTATTAACACATCCGACGAAGATTTCACACCATATTGAAATTGGGGATTAAGATAATAACCTAAACATAGTTCATAACACAAAAAAAAAAGCAAGAAAAAATAAATATATAAGCAATTTAAGCATATAACATAAAATTGTTATTTTAATTACAATCCACATTTTTAGTTTACTTACCAGCTGAATGCAAGTGAGAATGCATAAATGTCCTTCTATTGTCGATAATCCTTTCATATTCAGTGAAGTATCGACATTCTTGTGCAATTGCCCGTTTAGCTCTATCCACTGCCTCATAAATAAAGCCCATTGTTGGTTTTTCATCACCATCCACAAGACGCAATACTTTTACCAAAGGCTCATAAACTTTTATTATTTCACTTGCTTTTCTCCAAAAATCTTTTCCCAAAATAATTTTTTTTTGCTTCATAAGCAGGTCCCGACTTTTGTTGCCCCCATTTAGATTCCTTAAATTCCTGTAAATTTTAAATTAAAATTTAAACAAGATATAAAAAACAAAACTAGATTTAAATAATTGTACTAATTATTAAGTACTAACCTTTGAATTGAACATTTCTCTCAAACCTTGTTTATGCTTTGTTATTTCTTGTAATTGGATGAAATGGGTGGCAAATTCGGTGAGAGCAGGACGAAGTAATTGCTTTCCTTGAGTATATTTCTTCATCAAGTTAACTGTCCAAATATAATTGTATATGAAACATGTGACTTTCTTCGCCTCCTCCAACACTTTTTCCACGCTTTGCTTCTTCCCAATATCTTCAATGCATAAATCCAAGCAATGAGCGGCATAGGCAGTCCAAAACAAATGTTTTTTTTTCAACATTAATTTTTTTCCTGCAGCCTTAAGTGCTGCCATATTATCGGTAACTATCTGAACAATATATTGCTCTCCGATTTCTTCCACAACTTGATCTAATAATTTGTAGTAAAAATTAGTATCTCTAGAATAAACACTAGAGACATCCACAGATTTCCAAAAAATGGTCCCTTTACTACAATAAACTAGAAAATTTATTATATGCATTTGATTCAGGCTGTTGGTCCACCCATCACACATTAAGGTAGCACCTAATTCTTTCCAATGAACCTTTAATCCATCAACCCATTCTTTGACTTGTTGATACTCTGATTCTAAATATACTTCAGAAACCTCATAAGGTGTTGGAAGCTTTACATTTTGCCCAATTTCTGCTGCTACAGAAACTAAATTGTGCAACCATAGAGAGTTTGATAACTGAAAAGGAAGTCGATTGTATATAAAAAATTTGGATACTGATTCAACCAGCTTCTTTCTTAATGTCTTCATAAAAGAATCACTTAACTTCGGTTGTTTTAAACTCTTGCTTCTAACCAATTCAGGTATAGCTCTCCTTAATGAAAATTCAGAGTCACTTGGAGTAGATTTCCTTGTTCTTTGATCAAAATAGTTAGCAGCTGAGCCATGAGAGCTTCGCCCCTCTTCATAAATATTATTGAAACCACCAGTTCTATTAGCTTTAAATTGACATATGTATTTTGAAATGACAAAAACTTAAGTAAGCTTTAATGTTGAAATTCATATTGTAAATTTGCCTTATCACACATGATTTTCTCAATCCATTTTAAGTGATCATATCAAACATTACATCCTTATTAGTCTTAATTCTTTATAAATGTTTTGAATATTTTAGAAAATCACTTAATGAATTTTTAAACAATGCTTTCATCAAAGAAAGTCAAGAAAAACTCCCACAAAAGTGCCAATATGTTTTGGGTTGAATTAGGATCAAAGACCACATCATTTCTAACCCAAAAGTGCAGGAAAAACTCATTCTGGAACAAAAGGATCGATCCCCTAAGGAAAGGGATCGATCCCTTTTTGGCAGAATGCCCCGGAAGGCTAGAATGAAGAAAAGGATCGATCCCTTTGGTAAAAGGATCGATCCCTTTATGCCAGAAAGCCCCCAACGGCTAGTTTCTGTGAGACATAACGGCTAGTTTCGGTTTTGGCTCCAACCAACGTCCACAAACCATCCAAGGGACTATAAATAGAGGCTTAGAAGCTAAAGGAAGGAAGAGGATCAACTGAGCAACATCTTTCATCATCTTATTCATCTTCCTCAAGCCTCAACATCAATTCAAGAGATAAAGAGTCTTCATCTTCTATCATTCATCTATTTCTTGTATTGCTTAGCACAAACTTTGTATAGGCTTTTCATTGTGCCCAATTTCTGTAATCATTTTCCTACTTAGAGGTCTTCCTTGATTACACAACTTGTTATCCAATTCATTCCTTGTAAAAGGGGAGGTTTCTCTTAAGCCTTGAAAAAGAGGGAGGTTACTCTTTAGCCTAAGAAAAAAAGGGAGGTTTCTCTTAAGCCTAGAAAAAGAGGGAGGTTACTCTTGAGCCTAAGAAAAAGAGTGATTGTAATCACAAATTCAAGATAGTGGATTTGGAGAAAATCCTTGGGAGCGTCTCAAGGTAGAGGACGTAGGCAAGTTGCCGAACCTCTATAAATCGCTTGTGTAAATCTCTCTTTCCCTACTCTCTTTACTTTCTTGCAATTATATTTGTGCTTATTGTATTGTATTTGAATTGCATGATTGAATAGCCTAGAGAACTTAGAAAATATTTATATAGGCTAGAGAATTTAGAGAAACCGAAAAACGAGCTTAAGATTAGTTAAAAACATATTCACCGCCCCTCTCGGTATAGCCTATAGAGCCAACAAGTTCTTTGCCTAAATTCTTGCCTCATATGCCACTCACGTTGTGATTGAACACTTTCTTGCATGGCTCGTCTTATAGCGGTATCTTCATCTATGAATCCTTCGTAATCATAATCTTCCTCTCCTCTTAATTGAGAAATGAATTCATCTTTTCTCTTTTTGTTATCATTTTTTTTTTACCTTCTTGGAGGAGTTTCATCATACTTTCTCTAACAATACCTTTTAACAATACAGTTAAGAAAAATTAAAAAAAAATAGTTGTACATGTTAACATAATTTTATAATCTTTATTAAAAAATTAACATAATATTTATAACATACCGGTAACATTGGGGCATGGTGCAACATTGCCAGTCTTATGAGCAATATGCTCCTTGAAACGTGTTATTCCTCCTTTTATAACTTTCCCGCAAAGTTTACAAGACACATTTCCTCTTGTATTTGGTAAAGGGATTCCGAAATGCCAACCAATATCAGCACTTGGTGCACCTTCTAGTCCTTTACTTGGAAACTCCTCATGTTGTGACATTTTCTGTTAAACAAATAATAATAGGAAAAATGCGATAGAGTCATCACATTTTTCATATATAAATAAAAATTGAATTTGAACAATTAATCAATCACATATTCATCCCTCTAATAAGTAACATTTATTTAATTTATTACATTTACAATATTAATTAACTTAATAAGTAAAAATAATTTACTTTTAATAAGTAAATAATTTAATTCATTACATTTACTTAATTCATTACTTTTTTTTTGCCAAAGAAAACTACTTCTGTTATTATTGATAAAAGAAAACGCACAGACAACAAAAATGATATACTAATATACTACAATGCATAGCTCAGAATATTTGTCTTATTGCACATTTGATTACTCAATTCATTACTTTAATAAGTAAAAATAATTCATTTAATTTACTTACTTTTAATAAGTAAAAATAATTTAATTGATGATATTTACATTATCAATTAACTTATTAAAAAATTAATCATGTTGGAATACTAATTTGCTACTATCAATTAACTTAAACCTATTCAAATATCAATATTATTTTTTCTTAAGTTACAATAATATTTAATACCATATATTTAATTACATTACAAATTTTACTAAAAAAATTACATTAATAATTTAAATTTATCATTGCCTAATATTATTTAAAAAATTGTCAAATATTAATTCCTAAAAATTAAAATATTAAAATTCTTTAGCAAAAAAAAAGTAAATAGAATATTTAAAAAACCCACCCACCCACCCGACCGGCCTACCCACCCCAAAATCCACCATATCCCAATCCAATTCCCAAACCGGCAAACCCACCCATGACCCATCGTCTCTGCCCATTGAAATTGAGTTTCAATTTTTCATCTAAACCGTAAAGGCTCACAGAGCCTCACACAATCGAAAATTCGAAACACTCTGTCTCTCTCTCGCGAATCTCTCCGGTCCCCTTCTCCGAATCTCTCACAGTCTCACTCACCCACTCAGGCATGATTGCCTAATTCCGATCTAACCAAGATCCCTCTCACAGGAGTGACAGACTCACAGCACCCGTCGCCGTCGATCCCATCGCTCACCAACGACACTGCCTGAAATCTGAAATACATCAAGAAGCCACAGCCACCAGAAGCCATCTACCTGCGAACCAGCAGCATCTCAGGCTACCTGTCACTCAGCCGACCCATGCAGCCCCTCACACTCACAGATCACCTCCCTTTCCCGATGCTGATCCAAAATCTTGTGGAAATTTTTAAAGTTTTTAAGTATATTTTCATTTTTCATGTTTAAGATTCTTGCTTACCTGTTGAATGATATCGGTTGTTGGCTTCCTGCTGCTTTGTTTGTTGTTGATGGCTGCTTGAATCGCTTGATGCTACTCTCTGTGACTCTGTCTCTGTTCTGTGAATGTGAACTTGTGTTGTGTGGTGTGTGATCTGATGAACGAATTGATCTTGAGTTTTTGTTTGAGCTTGGAATTGGAATCTTGAATTCTTGATATGCTGATAAAGCAAGCAGTCATGAGTCTGAGTCTGATATTTGGTCTGATTTTATTCCTTCCTCATTCTCACTTTCTCAGTAGGATTCAACTCAGTCTAAAAAGTTTTCATTTTTTATTTTTTTTAGACCTTTAAACAGAACAGAGATAGTGACTATAACGGCCCGTTATCGCCGCTATCCACCGTTACACCGTTTTGTAACGGCCAATAGCAGCCATTACAAACGTGATTATTAAGCACAACCGCGAATCGGTCGATAGCGGTAGCGGCTACCGCGATATAGCAGCCGCTATTCCGATTAGCGGCCGCTATTTGAAACCATGTTGTTGAGTGCTTGAAGAAATATAAGTCTGACATATATAATCGTTTTCAAGCTTCTGTAGCTCAGCTGAAAGCTAAGCATCATCACTTGCTTCTTGAGGGAGGTATTTTGGAAGAATGTATGCAACTCTCAAAAAACTAATTTGATAGTAAACTTAAGGCTTGATTATTGCAGAATCGTCATCTTGAATCACTATTATTTTTAGAATGTGAAAGGTGACTAATGCAATCAACTTGAAGACAAAGAAGTATACAGGCATTTCTTGCCAAGAAATTATCTTTAAAAAAATAGTTTTCTCACATTAATGGTTCTACAATAATGATGATATAACGTTTATTACAAAGAAGATTTAGATTGCGATCCTAGTTTGTCTCGAACTCACTTGAATCAAAATTGGAAAAAAAAATTGCAAAAAGAGAAATATAACTTATTGGAGTGAAAAGTTGAAAAAATGTGTGAAAATGATTGTTCTTAAAAGTATTTATAAGCACAAAAAAAAAACACGCCTTGATGATAAAACATAAAATTATTGAGAAATCAACAATTTTTGGAATAAATAATTATGTACAATACTTATTTTTTAAATTTTTAATGAAGGTATCCGAATTTTGATGGTATTTGATTGTTTTACACAATCTCAAACAGAATGGCCAATTTTAGTGAGTATTTGACTGTCCTATGTCAAATTTCAATTAGAATGCGCAAAAACACTAATAGCACATTTTCATCAAAATCGACTGCTCTTACTATTTTTCACTTTAAAACTTATATTATACTTTCAACATGCCATTTTCTACTATGATAATAATCTTTATAATTATTGTATTATTAACTATTATTTTATCCAATAAAAAAAATATTATTTTATAGAATCCTGCCCGACAAAGGGCAGATCTTCCAGAGGTGAAGGTTGGGTCGGCGGACTCATGACTGTAAGCAACGTTTTCTAACTAATATAAATTTACAAAATCATTTTAGATTTCTTCTTCTTCTTTTACTAGTCTACTTGACGACTAAAATAATTTTAATCTAGAATGATCGTTCGACCCGCACTTCCGTCTCCATTTTAACGTACGATTTCTCGAAACAGAAAAGAACAAGGTATGTTTTCTAAATTTTATGTGTGCTGTACTATTTCTGATACGGTATCATTGGATTATGAAACATTATAAATTCCACTTTGGAAAAAATGATACTTTCACTTAAGCCAAACAGAGGGCTTTTTCCGGCTGAAAAGGTCACAATTCCTTCTTCCTTCTCTCTTTTTGTTCTTTTACCTGAATCTCTCTCAAATGGCAAGATTTTTCTTTCATCATGTTTCGTCGCTTCATCGCATGGTCAGTTTCTCTCTTCCATTTCAATTTGAGTAATTTTCCTTTTCCTGCTCATCAATGGCAGCAAAACTGAAAAATGTTTTTTTTTTATTGATCCAAGAAAAGGGAAATTATAATACTGATTTTGACTTGAAAACTTGCTTGTCCAAACAGGGTCGTGGTCTGAGAGCTCTGAAAGTTAGATTGGCAAGGGCACGAAGGGTTAATAGGCGTGCGAAGCGGTCACTGGAAGCTCTGCAATTTGCAACTGCGGAGATTGAGATGCGAAATTGGCGGATTGGGGGAGAGAACGAACTAACGTTTCTATACAACACCCTCGCTGATGAGTGGGTTAACGAATGTCTTGTTGAGCTGGAAAACGACCCTTCGATGAGGAACGCTTTTGAAAGATTCAATGCTCAGAACCTTGATGGAAGGGACAATATTAATGTCCAACAAGCTCAACCTGCCCAGGACGGCGGCGCCTCCGGTAACCGCCTTGAGTAGTGTGACTGGAGGTGGTGGTGGAGAATAAGGTTTTATGGGTTTTTAATCCATAGCCCTGCCCCTCAAGAGTCCCCATCTGAATAGTGTTCAAATTTGAGAACTTTTCCTTCCGTCTGTCTTCTTTAATGATTATGCAATTCTGGATTATGGCTTTTTAATGCATTGTTAGTTATTTCACAAACGACTTTAACTGACCTTTCTGACATAATTTTACCAACGATAACTAATTGTGGCAGAAGAACTGAACATTTTGCATATAATCTTATTTATATCAAGAAAAGAAACTTGTCACAGTTCTTGCTAAGTTGCTATTCAAAATTGTCCTGTTTTCCGAGCTTGCCTATTGTAGCTTCAGAAAAAAAAAACAAACAAAAAAAAACAAAACACCGTGGACAGAGACAGCACTCCAAATCAGTGACCATTAAACATCCTTTAGTTTTAGTGGCGGCCCCCTCTGTCCAGGTCTATTACTGTCTCTCTCATTGGGCTGATTCCACACTGATTGGCTTTGCATTGATTTAACTACAAACACATGCGGTCACAACATCAGTTCTTTTTTGGTCAAACATGATATATTAAAGGTTAATACTTGTTGAAGAAGAGAGCTAAACAATTCTGCAAAGGGGATCAACTTTTTGGTCTTACCTTATAAGAAACCAACTTTCTCGAGGACAAGTGCTTTCTTTATACACCCAGATCCGTCAAAATGGACTCTACATTTTAGGCTTGGTTCCTTTGATTTTAAAGGCATGTGCTTCTGCTTCGATCCAATCTTATGGATAGTCTTTGCATGTCGAATCAATCAAATCTGGGGTAGCCATTGATTTACATACTGCCGCGTCATTGCTGAATATGTATTCAAAATACGGCAACTTGGCCGATTGCCGTAGGCCGGAAGGTGTTTGATATAGTGCCTGAGCTAAAGTGGTGACATGGAATGCTATGATTGCTGTGTATTAGAGAAATGGAGCGGTAGAAAGCCGCCGCAGACAAAGGCATGGCGGCTGCCTAGGTGGCTGAAACAAATAGAGAGAGAGGGATTGGTGGCTGATGGTGATGAGAGTGAAAGGAGTCCACAAAATGTGAAAACGATGTATTTATCGCTACGGTTTAGGGTTAGGTTCTTATTTTGCTGGTCAAAACGATGTAGTTTTGTGATAGCGAAAGTAATAAAAAGGAGTGGGCTGCTCTATCCCGCCATCCAATTGCACCCTTATTTCATCAGGTTTTGGGTCAAGCCCAATTGTTTTGATGTATAATTTTTTTTAATTTATATTTGTTTTTCTTTTTTTATTATGTGCATGATTTAATTTTATAAGATTATTTAGAATATATATAATTAAAAAAAAGAATGTGTTGATTGAATAAAAGATAATGATTTGGACAAAATCCCTAAGACTGAAAATTTTAAAAAAATTACAATAATTTTTTTTATATTTCTTATTGAATGATTATGGCCATAGAGCTGATTTTAATTATTTTTCCCGTCATTATCATCCTTAATTAATTATATGTGGATTATTATTGTTAATTTCGTGTTGTAATTGTCTCAGAAGAGATCAAGAGTGCTAGTAGGCAAGTGAAGGTGAATACAGAGGACGAAGAACAAGGTGATCAATAAGAGCAGAGATGACAAATCATGAACTACTCATTTTCCTACAGCAGTTAATCCGAAGAAGTCCAAACCCTAAACTATGCAAGCACTAAATTGGACTTTGGATGTGTCAATCAAGGCAAAAGATAAAGGATTAATCCTAAAACAAGGGAACTTTCAATTAAAATTGTAAAAAAAAGAAAAAGATTTCACCCCAACTAACTGGTTTTGCCTTGGATTAATTTATAGAGAATTGAAATTTTTCTACTTAAATAATTATTAGATATACCACATTTATGTAATGATAAAATCCATGCACTATTAGTTCATTTTTCTTAGGGTTAACGATTGTTCTCAATCTTCTTTTGTTGGGAGCGTCATGAATACAGATAATGAGATTTCTCCAACGCTAAACGCAGCAACAATTGGTGTGATTTCTTTCCCGAATCTCTCTTTTGTTTTTCTGTTACTTGATTATTGGTAGCTAAAAAATGAAAATAGGTATACATATCTTGACTCTACACACATATTTATATGTATATAGATAAATTAGAAGGAGAAGGGTGTTGGGTGCTATTGGGCCTTCTTACCCAAAAACTAGCTCAAAAGGTGAGACTTTCTCTCACACTTATAAACACACACCCAGTCCCTTCCACAACCGATGTGGGAATACCCTTACAATCTCTCCTTTCACACATCGGGCCTTGAGAGAGCACTTTTTTGCCCGGAACCGTGAACACCGGGAGATGTTGGGAACCCCAACAATCACTTTCTTCAACCATCGGGTCTTGGAAGAGCAAAAGGAGCCTTTTTATTACCCGGAACAGAAGAAGAGATATTGGCAACTTGGGCTCTGATATCAGTGTTGGGTGCTATTGGGCCTTCTTACCCCAAAAGCTAGCTCAAGAGGTGAGACTATACCTCACACTTATAAACACACACTCAGCCCCTTCCACAACCGATGTGGGAATACCCCAACAATGGGATGATGACAAAGAAAAGAAAGAAAAGCAGACCCAGAGTTTTAATGAAAAAGCTACACAACTCAAGAGTACTCAAGGTATATGTATGTATGAATGTATGTATGTATGTATGTATGTATGATTAAGTATTAGATATATGGTTAATTTTCTGAATTAATAATCTTTGATGTTTGCCTTCCTAAAACAGAAAGCAAAAAAGACCATCAAGAAGCTGGAAATTGAGGTTGCGGAAAAAAGAGGACACACAATGTGCTTGAAGCAGTTGCTAATGGAAGAAGCAACAGTCATGGAAGGTGCAATTCAAGAGATGGAAACAAAACTTGCTCAAATGAAGACAAAGAAAGATTTACTTTTTGCTAGGAATGAATGCATGGAACAATTTGTTACTCGTATGCTAGCTACTTTCGAAGCTGAGGATCACCTTAATTGAGATAATTTCTTTTGCAAAAGCGGGGAGAAAGATAATAAGAAGAGTGAATTAAATAGGAAGCAATAATATCATGAAGTTTAATCACTTCTTGAGAGGTGTTTGATTCAGTGTTTTTATGAATTTTGTCTTGATTCAGTGATATGTTGTTCTTTTCATGTTTACTTTTGATATTTTAATGCAAAATAACATATATAATTAATAGTATCTGTAGATACTTGATTTTGGAAAAACTAATATTTGCTTCATACTATAAGTGAAAGACAACCTCTTCTAGAATAAATATTTCACAATAATAACTTCTTCAGAAGAGCTTCTACACAAGAACAACCTCTTATCAAAAGAGCTCATTACTTCTAGAAGAACTCATTTACAGAATAGCTCTTCCCAGAACAGCTCTGCTCGGAACAACTCTTTACAGAACAACCTGTTCTCAGAATAACTCATTTAAAGAACAGCACTTTCAAGAAGAAGTGAAGATAACTCCGAAATAGGGCAGGGTTCTTGAGTTATCTTCACTATTGGGATGTCTTGGAAAGTTTGGCTTGGTGGATCAGATATGGAGATAGTTAAGAGTTCTTCTATTAACCTTTCTCTGAAGTTTGAGTGCTCTTCCATATTTCTTTCAGTACACCTTCTCCCAAAGCCTGAGTGCTCTTCCCTACTTCTTTCAATACACTTTCTCCCAAAGTATAACTTCCATTAGACAAAGCATTAATGCTTTGTAACCGTCAATCCTCATTATTACGATATTAATAGCAGAGATATGTAACTCTCATTCTCTATTCCTATATATATAGGAGTTCTTGCTACCATAAGGGGGACTTTTGGCAAATGAGCTAATCCATAAACTCTCCCAAATCCTCTCTGCACTGTTTTCTCTACACAGCCTTGTTCTCAGCCTTGCTCAGCCTTCTACCGCCACCTGCCGCTGCACTCATTCTTCAGGGTCTGCTCCAGTATTCCTCTCCGCCGCCTCCCAGCACACCCCGTTCTACTGGTTTGCAACGTTTCCTCTCCATCACAAAAGAACCCATCTACATTTTGGCGACTCCACTGGGGAAGAGTGATTGCATTGAGTAGAACATCTTCAACCTTCACTTTGCCAAAAAAACATGGAGAGCTCTACTGGAAATTAGGATGCTCAGGCCCCTGCCTACATTCAAGAGTTGATGAAAATGATCCAAGCTTCTCAAGAAAGAATGCAAAAGTTGGAAGACACTATCTCCCAACTCACATCTTCCAATGCCACAACTTTTCAAGTTCAATCTGTCACTCCTGCTACTACCAGGAATGAGAACACTCCTACTGGCAACAGGGGAAACTCAACTGATGCACCTGTTTCTGGAGGTGTTGAAAACACTAGTGCAAATAACACCACTACTATTGGAACTTCTATTGTGACTCTTCCTTCAGCCACAGCTTAAGGCTTCGTGACAAAAGAAGAGCTTCAAAGGTTGTTGGAAGAGAAGAACAAGAGTTTGAGTTTTTTCGAATTCGATCTCAAGTTACCTTACCCTGCTAGTGTGGCTAGTAAGCCATACCCCAAGGACTACGCTAGTACTAAGTTTAAGCAATTCAATGGCAAGACTAGAGATACTCATGAGCATGTCATGAAATTTATAAAAACTCTTGGTGTAGCTAAATGGATGAGGATTTGAAGTTAAAGGACTTTTCCAAGTCTCCTACTAAAAAGTGTACAGCTAGTATGTTAATCTTATTCCTGGCTCTGTACAATCTTAAAGCTAGATGTATAAGATGTTTGGAGAAAAATTCTCTTCTACTTAAGAGAAGGTAACTCTCATTGACTTGGGAAGAGAGTATCAAAATTCACGTGTAGATCTCATGGAGTATATCCAATGTCTTAGAGAAAGAATGTTAGACATTCAGGACTCACTTGATGAGAAAGAATTGGTGAAAGTATGTATCCAAAAAATGCTTGATGAGTGTAGAGTTTACCTAGAAAATCTACCTCTTCCAACCTTTGCTACTTTACTTGAAGCTGCAAGAAGAACTAATAATATAGTTCTTAAGCAAGGAGAAGATAGTCATTTTACTCAAAGGAATGCTCCTATAGTGAATGCAATTCAAAGAAAGAAAAAAAAAAGAGGATCTTCTCATCCAAACATGCATCTTGGAAGAGATAATCTAAGAAGAAGACAAGATGATGATGCTGACTTTCCACCATTCTTAGTTCCATTGGACAGAGTGAAAGCACTTTTCCAAAAATGGATTAGAGAAATGTAAATCCACCTTATGTTTCACAACTACCAACAACAGAAGAAAAGTCCAATCCAAAGTATTGTGTTGAATCTACTTTCGCTGATTTTAAGTTGAGATATATTATCTCTTTAATATATATTGGAGTTTGATCACTTTCTTTTTGGGTTGAGACTCTTCTCCCCAATATGAAATTGAGATTTACTCATTGGCCGTAGCTCTATCGCTTATTATTTGGCCACAACTCTATCGCTTATACTTATAGCCGCAGCTTTATCGCTCATATCTTGGCTATGCTTTACTACTTATAATCCAGCCGCAGCTTTATCGCTCATATTTTGGCTGAGAGACTTGCAAATCATATATTGACCGCAGCTTTAACGCTTATCTAAAAGGATTGAATCAATCTCCTTAATATTGAGTTGAGAGATAATCTCTCCTTGATGTAAAGTTGAGAAAGGTTCTCCTTGGTCGCATATATACATACAAACTATTCTCTAAAGAGAATTCGATCGTTGTGATCTTGCCTCACTTCTATTAATTTCATATGCAAAATTCTTCCATTAGATGAGCTGAACTTTGTGATCTTACACCACTTCACTTAAGAAAAGTTGAACACTATGACTCCTCACGTCACTTTTGCTAATTTACTACAAAAGAATCTTTTCTCTTATTGCAGGAGTACAAGCAATACAAGAAGAATGGTCATAATTGACTTTTGCCACAATGTGTGAAGAATACTACAAGAAATCGAAAGCATTATCCAGATAAGTATCTATTCATAAGCATACGTAGTGGTCTTCTTCTCCTTCTTCTTCTTTTTCTTAAAAAAAATACTTCTTAATAGGAGCTTGCAGGAATAATCCTGGTAGCTTGTAAGATTAATCTCGTAAGCAACATACAGTAAGAGGCTGCAGCACATGTAGCTTGTTGCCAGGTAAAACTAGTAGAACAAGTTAGAATGGCAGAACCTCCTTAAATAAATGCAAAAAAAAAAAAGAAAAAAAACATTACTCTAAGCAAAGAAATTCTTAGAGTTCAAATTTCAAAATAGATGCAATGGCATACATTCATTTCAGCCTGTAAAGCCATGTCAATGACAATTCAAAAAAAAAGAAAAGAAAAGCAAGATTTACTGCTGATAAATAAAGCAATGAAAGTACCAATATTATTGCAAGAGATCAAAAAAAAGTTCCAAAACAAAGAACAGAATTGCAACAAAAGAAAACAAGTATCTAATTAGCTACATAGCTCCAAAGAGAAGAATTACTGCTGCTAAACTCTGAAAAAGAATCTAACTTTTGCAGCAACTCAGCTTGATGATTCTTTAGTAAGGCAATCTCCACTTCTATTTCTTTTAACTGTTCTCCTACCTTCTTCTTCTCAACATCAATGGAAAAGAAGGCTTTAGCTTTGGAAATGCAAATGTCAATACAATCAAGCCTAAAACCAACCTTTACTGCATCATCCATAAGTCGCAACATCAACTGTAATTTCTCTGAAGAAATAGAAGACACTGGAACATCAGCAATCAACAAGGCTTTCCCTAACCCATCCAGTATGTAGGAAATAAAATCTTCACTTTGGAAGATACAAGAATCTCAAAATTCACCCCCTTTCTGATAGATGATCTCCAAATGCTTCACATACTGAGACTGAATAGAGAAACCATGAAAATCAACCTTAGCTGTTCCATTTCTAGAATATGTTCCAAAAGTATCAAGAGTAATAATAGCTTCCCTATTTTCTGACACTAGAGGGGAAGAAACAACGTTAAGAGCAGTTGTAGCAATAACAGTGTCAGTCTGAATAGGTTGAGCACTTGGAACAGGATTAACATTTGGAACAGGAATAGCTATGTCAGCCTGAACAGGTTCAACACTTGGAACAAGATCAGTATTAAGAACATGTTGAGCATTTGGAACATCTTCCAAGATAGCAACTTCATCACTCTGAATATCTTCCTCAATTCCATTAAAGAAATCATCAGCACTTATGTCAAATAGAGAAGTAGAATTCTCTAGTTGAACATCATTAGCTCCAGAAAAGGCATCATCATCAGACTCTTCAGAATTCATAGAATGCTCGTCACCAGATTCATCGTCATCATCACAAGATGTCTCATCATCATTAACAAATTGCTCCTTTCGAATTGATTTACCCTAAAAAAAAAAGTGGGGGAAGATGAGAAAATGACATAAAAAGAAATAGTAAAGAAGAACAAGAAAGAAAAAGAGAACAAGAACAACTTACTTTTCCATGTCTAGTACGTGAAGCAACGATATCAGAAGACTCCTCATCTATCCGAACAACATATTCTTGTCCTTTTCTTCTTGAACATGAAGGGATTAAACGCAATGATATGTCACTTTGAGTAACATCAACAAGAGTAAGGCGTTTTCTAAGATCAGGAAGAGGCATACAAAAAGCTTTCCAATCAGAGATACACTGACCCCAATAAGCTAGCCATCCTGAAGTATAATAGTTGCGCCTATCAGAAGCTGGTACAACCCAAAGTTTGATCTCCTTATGCTTCTTCTGAACCTCATCAAAAAGAAAATCAGAAACACAAGAAGAGAAGTCTTCATCCAAAGGACTAAAAGGGGCAGGTGGAATCATTTGATCATATCCAAATTGACTAGCAACTTTACACATTGAGTATACTTCAACAGAACGAGAATCTCTATCCAAGCCTGCATAGGTACTTTCTATCATAGAAGGTAAGATGACAGGATTAGTCCATAAGTAAAACTCAATCTCTTCCTTACTTAATGAAGAAGAATGAGGTTGATTCTGAACACTATAATAGAAATCTGGATTACCATACCCATTCTTTTTACGCAAGTAAGGACACCAAGTGAATTCCTTCATCACATCCAACACCTCAAGAACACATCTCCTCGCACTCTGATTATGCCAAGCCCAAGCTCTATAATTACACGGTTCCTGCACCTTTTTTTTGTGAATTAAAAAATATATATTTTTATTTAATGATAAAAAAATCAAACAAATAAAAATAAAAGACAGCACAACGTAAATAAAAAAATTGATTTCATTGAACAAATACTTCTTATTTTTTTTAATGAATAACACAAATATAAATCAAACAAAAAACATGAAGAACACATACTTCTTCAAAGAACCAAAAGAATGAAAAAAAACTATGACTACTTGGCTTTAGCTTTTGATATTAGAAAACTTTCAAGAGAAACTTTCATATTTATAAGACTTAAAGTATCAAAATTTTAATGACAAATATTCATAATCAAATCTTCTTTAATTATAAATATATTTTTTTTTTACTTCCACAATCTTTTAAAAGGAAAGTTAAATAAATTTATATTTACATATGATCTTTTCTTTTCTAAAGATTTGAAGCAGTAATATTAATTTTTACAAAAAAAAAGTAAATTAACGGGAAAATTGAAAATAGTATCTACCCAAGAACTTTGAATTTTATTTTTTTGTAAGATTTGAAGTATATATTGTTATTATACCCCGTATTTTTTTTTGGTGTAAACCACAGGTGTCCTCATCCGTTTTAACGGTCTGAGATTAATCCTGTTCGGAGTTTAGACACAGTTAAGGCTCTTCACCCCTCCCCAAAGATGTGTTTAGCAGGAGTCGAACTCGAGAGCTCTTCCCACAAACTCAGCCTGCGTTGCCAACTGAGCCACAACCCTTAGGTCTATTATTATACCCCGTATTGAAGTTGCTAATAACCATCATTCATAATCAAATCTTTCTTTAATATTTACTTTCCTTTTACAAATATAATATTAAACTCATTTGATTTAACTAATAATAAAAACAATAACTCAGCAAACGGCAGGAGCTTCCAAAGCTCCAAAGTGAGCTTTAGAAGCTCTCCAAGTAAAGCTCACGGGATTTAATCCCATGATTTCTCACAAATTAAAGCTCACAGGACAACCCTGTGAGCTATTACATATTGGCTCTTGGCGTGGCATTGTTCTCGGGAGCTGCACAAATAATAATTTATTTTAATATTATTATTATTTCAAAAAAAACTCTTATTCAATTACATTGTATAATTTAGATGGAGACATGTTTCTAAACTTGTAAAGAATAATATTTTTTTTATTTTCAAAATTTTTAAGAAACGCTTTACTTAGCTGTTCTCAAAATTTTAGAGAAACACTCATTACCTGTTCCCAAAAATTTTAGAGAAAAGCTTTTAGTTGTTTCAAAATTTTACAGAAACGCTCTTACCTGTCCCCAAATTTTAGAGAAACACGTTATTCACCTATTCTCATAATTTTAGAGAAAAGCTTTTAGCTGTTCCCAAAATTTTAAGGAAACACTTCTTACATGTTCTCAAAATTTTAGGGAAAAGCTTCTAGCTATTCTAAAAAAATTTTTAAGGAAAAGCTTCTAACTGTTCCCAAAATTTTAGAGAAAAGCTTTTACCTGTTCTCAAAATTTTAAGAAAAAGCTCCCTATCTGTTCCCAAAATTTTAGGGAAACGTTTCTATCTGTTCTCAAAATTTTCGGGAAAAGCCTCTAGCTATTCCAAAATTTTAGAGAAAAGCTTTTACCTGTTCTCAAAATTTTAAGGAAAAAACTTCCTACCTAATCCCAAAATTTTAGAAGAAACACTTCCCACCTGTTCCTAAAATTTTAGAGAAAAGCTTATACCTGTTCCCAAAATTTTAGGGAAAAGCTTCTCACCTATTTCCAAAATTTTAGAAAAAAGCTTCTACTTGTTCCCAAAAGTTTTCGAAAAATGCTTTATCTGTTTCCAAAAACTTAAGGAAAAGCTTCTAGCTATTCCAAAATTTTGAGGAAAAGCTTCTCACTTGTTCCCAAAATTTTAGAGAAAAGCTTATACCTGTTCCCAAAATTTTAGGAAAACACTCTCACCTATTCCCAAAATTTTAGGGAAAAGCTTCTCACCTATTTCCAAAATTTTAGAAAAAAGCTTCTACTTGTTCCCAAAAGTTTTCGGAAAATGCTTTACCTGTTTCCAAAAACTTAGGGAAAAGCTTCTAGCTATTCCAAAATTTTGAGGAAAAGCTTCTTACTTGTTCCCAAAATTTTAGAGAAAAGCTTCTTACCTGTTTCCAAAATTTTAGGGAAACACTTTTACCTGTTCTTAAAATTTTGAGGAAAAGCTCTCTATCTGTTCTCAAAATTTTCAGGAAAAGCCTCTAGTTATTCCAAATTTTAGAAAAATGCTTCTACTTGTTTTCAAAATTTTAGGAAAAACGCTCATTACCTATTCTCAAAATTTCAAGAAAACACTTATTTCTTATTCCAAAATTTTTTTTAAAAAAAAAAACCTCTACTCACTTGTTTCCAAAATTTTAGGGAAAAGCTTCTCACTTATTCCCAAAATTTTCAAGAAACACTCTTCTTATTCTCAAAATTTTATAGAAATGTTATTCTCACTTGTTCCAAAATTTTTTTTTATTTCCAAAACTCTAAAGAAACACTACTTCTAAATTGTTCTCATTTGTTCTCAATCTATGCATGGAATTTTTTTTTCTTTTGAAATTTCTATGCAGGGGGCAACTCAACATAACCAATTGCTCCATCAAGTAACTATACTGCCAGACAAAATTATTTTGTTATGCTAAAAAAAATTTCATTTTTATTCTGTTAAGAAAATTTCATTCATCATTAAAATTCATACATGGGCAATAATGAGTCTAACTTAAACAATTTCAATACAAAACAATAAGTTTTAATAAGAATATCATTTTTTCCAAAGATCCTTTATAATACTAGTGCATGAGAACTTCTTATACTAAGATTTCCCATGCAGGGGGCAAAATGTAGATACTTGATTTTGGAAAAACTAATATTTGCTTCATACTATAAGTGAAAGACAACCTTTTCTTAGAATAAATACTTTACAAGAATAACTTCTTCAGAAGAGCTTCTACACAAGAACAACCTCTTATCATAAGAGCTCATTACTTCTAGAAGAACTCATTCACAGAATAGCTCTTCCCAGAAAAGCTCTTCCCAGAACAGCTCTGCTCGGAACAACTCTTTACAGAACAACCTGTTCTCAGAATAACTCATTTAAAGAACAGCACTTTCAAGAAGAAGTGAAGATAACTCTGGAATAGGGTAGGGTTCTTGAGTTATCTTCACTATTGGGATATCCTGGAGAGTTTGGCTTGGTGGATTAGATATGGAGATAGTTAAGAGTTCTTCTCTTAACCTTTCTTTGAAGTTTGAGTGCTCTTCCATATTCCTTTCAGTACACCTTCTCCCAAAGCCTGAGTGCTCTTCCCTACTTCTTTCAATACACTTTCTCCCAAAGTATAACTTCCATTAGACAAAGCATTAATGCTTTGTAACCGCCAATCCTCATTATTACGATATTAATAGCAGAGATATGTAACTCTCATTCTCTATTCCTATATATATAGGAGTTCTTGCTACCATAAGGGGGACTTTTGGCAAATGAGCTAATCCATAAACTCTCCCAAATTCTCTCTGCACTGTTTTCTCTACACAACCTTGTTCTCAGCCTTGCTCAGCCTTCTACCGCCACCTGCCGCTACACTCATTTTTCAGGGTCTGCTCCAGTCTTCCTCTCCGCTGCCTCCCGACACACCCCGTTCTACTGGTTTGCAACGTTTCCTCTCCATTACAAAAGAACCCATCTACAGTATCAAAACTCATGACTACCCACTAACCATGCTTTTAGAACATTATGAGCTGTGGTAGTGAGAGTAGATTAGGAGAAGGGAACAATTTCAATATCTGAAACTTAATTTTGTATTGGAGGGAGTATAATGAGTCGCATTTTTCATCCGCATTTTTTAAAAATATTTAAAATCCATTAATTCCATCAACTGTTTTTAAGAATTCAACGAAATATATCATATTAGTGTCATGTGGACATTTACTTGATACAATTTAATTTCAAAAATTAAAACATCTTTTTTTTTGTTATAAATATTTCTATGAACATCTACCGCATATTTAGATGACAATGCACATATATAGATGATTTTCAAATTTTTCAAAAAGTTTATAAGTCTAAAATGAAACACAAGCCAACAACTTTTTAATCGAGTGGTTAAAGATGAGTTGTAGTATATTCTAAGTCTTAAATTCGAATCTTAGCCCATCATCCCTAATTATTTAATATTTTTCTTGTAACAAAAAATTAAACTCAAAAGATTATGAATAATAATATAATATTACATATGATATTATTTATTTGTGATTGTTTTTTTTTTGTATTTATTTGTGATTGTTAGTTAGTTGTTATCTTAGTGGAAAATAACTGAGATTCCAACTGCCCCCCTTATAGATTATAGCGATTAAGGGATTGGCAGTTAAAAATAAGAGTAGTTCTGCCCAACTCGAATTGGGCCTAGATTGCATATATTTCTGTTGGACAAAAAAATCCTCCGTTAGTCTAGACCTAATTTTATAAATTCTAGAACATATCAGATGCTTCAAACTTAAATTTGGCTGTTGGAATGGAAAGATGAGAAGATGTTGATTTGAGCTTATGAAAAAAAGGGTAAAGCGATAATTTTCAGCAAGAGCATTTTTGTATTTAAAAATATCATTAAAATATGGCGTGTGGGGGTTTTTTTTTGTTGCAGTTAGAAACCCTCTTACATTTTTTATTCCTATCATTTTTTTTGTACTTAAAAGCTACAGGTTTATTCAAACCAGTGTTATCAATAACGAATAGTGAACAATAACGATGAGGCCAAAATTCATTATGAATACGTAACAGATAGTGTAGCGATAGCGGCCATAAATTTTTTTTATAAAAAAATATATCTAATTTAATAGAAAACAAAATAATGATTATAGTAGCTTATAAAAATTACACAAAGCACTCAAATAATATTCTCAAGCCAATAAAACCATTGCAAATAACAAATTACCAAGTCACATAAGACAATAAAACTCTAAATGAAGTCACATAAGATAACAAAGCACAAACATAAACACAAATGCAATTCCTAAGAGTCACAATCTATTAATCCTCTTCATCTTCTACTTCCTTTTGCTCGGCCCCAAAATCTTCTAAGTGGCTGTCGTCGATGGGTAAAGAGCTGATTGTTGAGACTCTTGACGATGGGTTGCCGATTGTTGTCAATGACTGCTGTCGATTGCTGTTGTCAAGAGTTTTAGCCAGAGAAGGTGCTTCGATAGTCTGCTACGGCACTTTATTTTGCTGATGGGCTATCATTTAGTTTAGGGTTTTTAATTTAATTTAAGGTTTTTACTTTTCAGTTTAATATTTAATAAAAAAAGTTCATTTAAAAAATATTTTATGTACAATAAAAAATGAGCTGAAATAAAAAAGTTTAATCTTTTAAAAAAAAGCTTAAAAGACTTAAATACCCTTAAGTACAATAAAATCATTGGCTGAAAATAAATAAAAAAATAGTTAAATGAACATTTCACCAAATATGGTCAATAGCGTTATTATTGGCCGTTATTATCCGCTATTACTATTACTAAACCGTTACATTATATATATTGTCATAGCAGTAATTAAATTTCTCACTATGTTATGTTGCTACAGTGGCCGCTATGTCCGCTACCCGCTATTACAACCGCTATTGGCCGTTATTATCCACTATTACTAAACCGTTACGCTATATATGTTGTCATAGTGATAATTAAATTTTCCGCTACGCTATAATAGCTGCTATTAGCTGTTATTATCCGTTATTACTAAACCGTTACGCTATATATGTTGTTGTAGAGGTAATTAAATTTTCCGCTACGCTATAGCGGCCGCTATTTACAATACTGATTAAAAGTAAACACTTCGTCCCGGGGCCAGCTCCTTATACTGGAAGAAAACATCATAAGTTGCCCTTCCTTGTTCCAAAAGTGAACCTCAACTAAACTCTATAAATTCTACCCATCTGTCCAGAGTTTCATATATCTTCAGATTCTCTTTCCTAACACTTTCCTCCTCAATACCTTTCTCTTTCTTTAGTTTATTTATAAATCCTGCTCTCCAATTTTGATGTTCAATCCTTTCAATTTCTTTCTTACTTGGATGCTAGCAAGAGCCGAGTGAGAAAAAAATTGAATGGATGAGTATCAAGGGAGAAGATAGAAAACACGTGTAGGGATTTCTCTTTATAAGTTTTACTCTTAGCATGATCATTTAGTTTCTTTCTTTTCATTTATCAATGACTGAAAGCCAACTAGTTTTGTCTATATGCCAATAAATCGGAGTTTTGCAGGTTGTATATATTTCACTATTTACTATTCGGATTGTCGCCTGTTACGGGATGCTAGCGATATCCAGTTCCAAGCATGTTGAATAATTTTAATATGATCTTACCTGTAACTGTAAGTTCACAGGAAACTGAAGCTAGCTAGGTTTGATTTCAGGAACTGGATGAAAAAGGCAGAAAACCTATAATTTTTTAAAGAAGAATTACACCAATAGTTCTGAGATTTGATCTATTCAACTGACATCTTCATATTGATTCCAGGTTTAATTTCTCTAATATGTACTTTATTGTACCTAGATTTTTTGCTTTAATGATTGGTATAAATAATTCTTGGACTGATAATATGTACAGACAAAATATTAAATTCAAGATGGAAGGTTAAAAATCAGACCCAAAGAACGTTGTATATATCAACGCAGGTATGGTTTCCTGAAGCACGGTGGTTCTGCAATCAGGTATTAGCAAAATCTGCTATGGCAATCCTTTTCGTGCTTTTGAAACGATTGTAGAATCATCATTTGGAAACGAAATAGCTTGACTAGTAGAAATTAGTTACTTTTGTGACTTTGGGGGATTAAAAGATGGGTTCTAAGGCATTATCTAGTGATTCCCTCTTCGGTTTTAGCTGCTTTGGAAAAAAGAAAATGAAATAGTTTTTTTTTTCGTTCGAAGTTTCTTTTGGTAAATCTTGTCATTGCGCGGCATTTTTCATTGTTTACGATGACTGGGGCATTTGTCATTGGTGGACATCGCGTGAACTCGCGCGGCATCTGTGGATTTGAGTCAGCAATCGCCCGATTATGGGTGTTGACGCGGTTGAAACACCTTTTTATATATAAATAACACATATTTTCATTCGTTCTAACAATTTCATCGTGTGAAATGCTTTTTGATGCTCAGAGAGTCACGGCATCGTGCGAGAACTCGCGCGGGTTTAGTAGACCTGAATCGACAATCGTGCGATAAAAGGCATTGTAATGCCTAGTGCTAATGACGTGGGCCTGGACCTATACCTCCTTATCACCACTCAATCATACATCATACATTGGTTCAAATGACTTATACATGTCTATGTTTTGTTTCGTAATTTTACGCATTACAATTTAAGAAGAGTTAAATTTATACTGCTATTAGTTTATTTACTATACTTATTAACTATTATTTGCATATCTTTAAAATCAAAAGATTTGTTATAATATCTAAATCACAATTATTTGAATTTGACAAAAATCAAATTAATTTTTAAACTTTCTCAAAAAATCCTTCCAATTTTCAACTTAAGTCTCGATGGCTTTTTTAGTACAAGAGAGCTCAGACCTTAAGAGGAACAAGGGAGATTTTTATTTTATTTATTACTTGCTGCAATTTTTTTTCATATGATTTTTTATTTTACTCCAAATCTCTATGTCATGTCATCGTACAATTTGTTTTCAATAAAAAAGATATTGCTGAACAAGTGATTTATTTATACTTTCCTATTCCAGCCTTAAATTGTTCACAGAATAAAGAAATTTTAATAATTTATCAAAAATTTGTGTTATTAGTAATTCTACTATTAGTATAAGAATCTTGATTTTCTCATAATTTTAATGTTATCATAATAATATTTTCATTTTATAGTTTTACAAGTTTCTCCCATTATTATTATTATTATTATTATTATTATTATGTGGTTACAAAGGGAAAGAAAAATTGATTAGCTTAAAACAAAGCGCATAGGAATCCATTTTATTATTAGTACATGTGTGTGTATATATATGTGAAGAGAGATTTACCTACACTAGTATAATTTTTTTTTTGTAAAAACAATTTTAACAAATTATTTTATACATTTTTATAACTATATGTAAAATTAATATTTTTATAAAATAATTATTAGATTTAACAATCTATTCGAGCTTATCATGCACCTAAACTTTGGACTTGATTCGATATCTATATTATTTTATCATGAACCTAAACTTTTAATCATTGAAAACATTTATTGTTATATATATTGATGATTGAAATTTAATTTTTATTAATCAAATAGTTAGATATTTTCAATTAACTTAAGATTTCATTTGCAAAATCTACATTAAAAGTATGAAACTCAACTGCTGAATTTAAAAAATATAAATCATATAAAAACTATGACAGTATGAAAACTAAATTAGTTTTACACTATAATAGATCTCTTCTCATCTGTGTGTGTATATATATAATATGAAAAAAAATAAAACAAAATACAATAGAGTTAGTACTGCAAATTAAAATGTCAAGATTCGTCGGTGAGCTTTAACTCTTGACATATTCTTATCGTACTTGTCTTCTTTTATGTACAAACACAATAAAATAATAATTTACAAACTTCAATTTTACAATCCCACGTTTCATATTTCAGGTCTTAATTCATTAAATAAAAATCTTAAAAAGTTCTAAACTTCGTATTCCACTAGCCAGAGTCTACCATATACTCTTTTTAACCTTTTTTTTTTTTCGAATAAAGAATATATTTACCTTTCTATCTTTTTATTACAAGTAATTCAACTTTATTTTTACTTCGCAAAAAGAAAAGAGGATTTGAACATTAAATCTAATCATTCTTAAATAAGAATAACAACAACTAAATCAAGCCTTGGTTGTTCAAGTAATTCAACTTTAAATAATTGGATTTAAGCCTCCTATGATTTAAATTTGTGATTAATGTATATAATTTTTTTATTCAAAAAAGAAAGTTCGAAAAATTAAAAAAGAAAATGGATATACTATAACACTCATTAATTGTTACTACATAATTTTAATCATGAAGCTTAAATTTAATAAATTAATTAGGTATATTTTAAGGGATACACTTTCTTTGAATATAAGGTGAGATTCTTTTTTCAATTTCGATATTATTATTGAAAATAAATATTTATTTCTTTTTTATTTTAAAAAATATTACATAATTATTACATTATAATTAATTAAAATTTTAAGCGAAACTCATCACATATAGAATTGATTTATTCTATTACAACGTTTTTTTTTATTGTGATTAAACAAATACAAAATTAAAATAATAAAATTTCTTTTTTTTTTGAAAGAAGAAATAATAAAATTTCTAAGCAAAAGGAATATACCTTTAATTTTTAAGGGTTTTTATTTTTCAATAAATTTAAAGTTGTAGACCAATGAAATTGTAGGCTTCGTGGCGAAGGCCGACTGTCCAAAGAGTCTTCTTCTTCTTTATATCCACGTAATAATTCTATGAAAAATTCTATCAAAAAAAATCTAAGAAAAATTCACATTTCTTGTGCATTTGCCTGAATCTCTCTCTCAAGAATGGCAGTATTCTTCTTTCACCATGTTTCTCGTCGTCGCTCTCAAATCATGGTTAGCTTTCTCTCTTCAATTTCAATTTCAGTTGTTTTTTTTTCTGTACATCAAAATCAGTATCCAGGAAAGATAGTGAAAATTTTAATCAAATAAAAGCTTTGCAGGTGAAATTAAACTATATCTGATTTTGACTTGAAACCTTGCTTGTCGAAACAGGGTCGTCGCCTGAGAGCTATGAGAGTTAGATTGTCAAAGAAGCGAAGGGTTATTAGGCATATGAGGCAGACACTGGAAGATCAGCAAATTGCAGCTGCGGAGATTGAGGTGTGGAATCGGAGGATTAGAAAAGAGTACCAGCTTGTGTTTCTATCCAATACACTCGTTGATAAGTGGGCTTGCGATCTACTCAATGGCTTTGACGACGACCCTTGATAAGAAACGCTTTTGACAGAAGACTGATTTGTATGGACGTGAGATTGAAAAGGATGAAAAGTACAATAAAGTTATATGATATATAATAATATAATAAAAAAATAAGGGAACTGAGCCAGAATCAATGTTCAGAGTCTTGATGGACATGTCAACCGAGTTCCACCTTTCCCGGACGGTGGCTCTGCCGGTGACCGCCGTGAGTACTGTGATGGTGGTTCGATGGATAACCCCACCCCTGGGTTACGGGATGTGATTAGCTGAAAAGTTTGGCCTTTACTGTATCCTTTTTTGAAAAAAAGAAAAAGAAAAAAAGACAAAAGGGAAAAGAGAAAAAAAAGAAAAAAATTTAAAAAAAAAAAGAAGATTGGAGTTTGGTGGGGCTTGTTTAAGGGGATTTAAAATGGATGGGTGATTCTTATCTGTGTTTTGATTTGTTTCAGAAGTTCAAATGTTTCATTCTATGGGGTGTGGTATAATAAGGACGATGGGGTTCAATTGAAGAGGTTGTCCTTGGATTTGCAATGATAATTGGCTTAGAGGAGAGTTGAGAAAAGCTTCTACTGCCGGTAAAGTTGCTTTGTTTCCTGTTTTATGTCAGGTTGCTGTATCACTGGGAATTGTTTGGTTATTATATCGTTTCTTTGTTTTGGGGTGATTTGATGTCGATTGAGTTATATGTTACTGCAGTGTTTGATATTGTTGTTGATTTTGTTGGTAACGATTATGTCAATGTCTTTCGTTTTAGAGTAACGATGCAGTGGATGTGTTTGAAGTTTTGCCTGAGCCAAGAGTTTAAAGGTTTTTTAGGTTGTCAAACTTTAAGGATGGAGTTGTGTCCATTTCTTTTTCCAGATGACTGCATGATTAGAGGTCTTTGATAAGAAGCTATGGGTTATGTCAATTGTGAGGTTCAAGCACAAAGTGTTATGTCCATTGACCGGTGTGAAATTTTCGCAGTTTCAACCTTAAGCAGTAGCTAGAAGGACGAAACAGGTTGCAGCTTTGAGGGTGTTGTGCGGCTGTTTGGTGGGGATGTTTTGGAAAGTTTTGGTGCTTGAAGTGTTTGGAATGATTTTTATGCTTTTTAGGATTCCTCTGTTATCGGTAATGATTACAGAGTGTTCTTATACTGTTACCTCTTTCGGCGATTAGCTTGGTTTGTTGGGTCACCTTGTTCTGATTGGCAGCAAAAGGGGCTTTCATGATGAGAAGCTCATTGCGAAGAGTAAGACTGCAAAGAAGCTTATCTTGGATGGCTATTCACTTGGCAAGCCTGGTTCGGGTTTGAGTTTTTTCTGTGCTCTTGTTGCAATAACAGAAGTCCTTTGAAGTTGCGAACAATCTGGCAAATGTTGGAGTTAGGCGCTCAGATTGCCTTGTGGTGTTTTTATTTTGTTAGTTTCTCTTTCCCTGTTTGCAAGGATAAGCCTCCTTTGGTGTTTTATCCACTCTTGGGTGAGTTGATCCTGTACTTTTTACCTCCTGATTTTATCAGGTTGATCATCATTAATAAATTATTTGGCTTTTAAGAAAAAGAATTTTTTTCTTCAAATAAAAAATAAAACCATAATCACATCGTCAACTGTAAAACAGCTGCTTTTATGATTATATAATTCTGGATCATTAATTGGTGTTGGGTAATTGACTGAGTAATGTTCGTAGGAATCTTCCCAAATGTAGAATTATTCCAGGTGAACTTATATAGATTTGGTAAAGCTTGATACATGAAACTTGAGATTACCAAATTGTACTATCCATCAGCTGGTTTGGTCAGATTTTTGCAAGCTGGTTTTACAAGTGTTGCAAGGTTAAGAGGCTTTGTAGTGTACTTAAACGCATTATCTTTGCACCATAATTGACCAATTTGACACGAACTCCTTTACTTTACAAACTAAAATATCATCCACTGATTTTTACCAACTTCTAAATTAGTTTCTAAATAAGAGTTTCCAAGTCCGACTCTTCTAAAGACAACTGTTTCATTTGGCTCAATATTTAGTATAATTAATTTGAAAACGTTGTTGCATTAAATATCTACCATTTCTCTCCAACTAGTCAATTAATTTTAGCAAATTTAGACAGTTTTTTAACTAAAAATATTTTTAATGAAGTGATCAATGCATGATCATAGTAGTGCCAATTGGTCCACTTTTTTTTTTGGTTAAACGGAAATTTATAATAACAGAAGCAAACTACAACTCAAAGTTCCTTGGGAAAGACAATCCCCAAGCATCAGCAGCTAAGAAACTCTCTTCAAGCACAGGAGAACTAAAAAATTGCTCATAATCAACATCTAAAGAACACGCCATCTTCGCCAATTTATCAGCACAAAAGTTACTCTCTCCGTAGGAGTGCTGCATCTCAACTTTCCAGGCTCTATGAAGAATTTCCCTTATATCCTCGATAATGTTTCCCAACGGATGTAGAGTGCTGTCTGCAGAATTTATCAAATCTATGACTACCAGGGCATCAAGCTCACATAAAACCACCCGATGCCCTTCAGTCCATGCTAAAAGCAATCCCAATCTAAGTGCTTGTAGTTCTGCAATTATATTTGAACAAACCCCAAGATGCGGCTGAAAACCACCAAGCCATTCACCATCGCTAGAACGTAATGATTATGTAATTCTGGATTGTGGCTTTTTAATGCATTGTTAGTTATTTCACAAACGACTTTAACTAACATTTCTGACATAATTTTACCAAAGATAACTAATTGTAGCAAAAGAACTGAACATTTTGCATATAATTTTTTTTTATATCAAGAAAAGAGCCTTGTCACAGTTCTCGCTAAGTTGCTATTCAAAATTGTCTTGTTTTCCGAGCTTTGCTTGTTGTAGCTTCAGAAAAGGAAAAAAAAAACACACTGTGGACAGAGACTGCACTGCAAATCAGTGACCATTAAATATCTTTAGTTTCAGCGGCGGCCCCCTCTGTCCAAATCTATTATTGTCTCTCATTGGGCTGATTCCACCCTGATTGGCTTTGCATTGCATTTGTGGCACAAGCCAAATCTACCATTTAACTACAAACACATGTGGCGACAACATTAGTTCTTTTATTGACAAACATGATATATCACGGGTATTAACTTGTTGAAGAAGAAAGCTAAACAATTCTGCAAAGGGAATCAAATTGTTGGTCTTACCCCATAAGAAACCACCTTTCTGAAGGACAAGTGCTTTCTTTATACACCCAGAGCCGTCAAAATGGACTCTACATTTTAGGCTTGGCTCCTTTGATTTTCAAGGCATGTGCTTCTGCTTCGACCCAAACTTACGGGAAGTCTTTGCATGTCGAATCAATCAAATCTGGGGTAGCCATTGTTTACATACTGCCGCGTCATCGCTGAATATGTATACAAAATGTGGCAACTTGGCTGATTCCCGTAGGCCGGAAGGTATTTGATATAATGCCTGAGCGAAAGTGGTGACATAGAATGCGATGATTGCTGGGCATTAGAGAAATGGCACAAGGGCAAGCCGCCGCCGCCGACAAAGGCAAGCAGGCGGCAAAGGTGGCTGAAACAAAGAGAGAGAGATCGGTGGCTGATGGTGGTGATGAGAGAGACAGTAGTGAGAAAATGTGAAAAGGATGAATTTATGGCTACGGTTTAGGGTTAGGTTTTATTGTGCTGGTTAAAACGATGTAGTTTTATGAAAAAAAAAAAAAGTTAATAAAAAGCAATGGGCTGCTCTATCCAGCCACCCAATTGCACCCTTATCATGTTTTGGGTCAAGCCCAATAGTTTTGAGGTATAATTTTTTATATTTTTGTTTTCCTTATTTAATTTTTTTTATTATGTGTATGATTTAATTTTATAAGATTATTTTGAATATATATAATTAAAAAAGAGAATGTGTTGATTCAATAAAAAATAGTGACATAGAACTTGTGTGCAATGTACCAGGTTCGAATCTCCATGGTCTTTTATTGATAGACGATTTATAAATTTGAAAAATCTGCAAGTAAAAGTCCAATAAATCCATAAATCCTAAAATGGGTTTGCGACTTGCCTTGGTCGTGAAGATGGGCTAATCTTCCCTACTCCTAAACTTTTTTGAAATTAAAAAAAAAAGATTTACAAAAAATCACTAAAACTGAAAATCTTTAAAAAATTAATTTTCAATATCTCTTGTTGAATATTTATGGCCACACAAAGAGCTGATTTTGATTATTTTTCTCGTCATTGTCATCCTTAATTAATTACTTTTTAACTATATGTGGATTATTATTGTTAATTTCGTGTTATAATTTTCTCACAAGAGATCAAGAATGCCGGTAAGAAAATGGAGGTGATTAGAGAGGACGAACAACAAGGTGATCAACAAGAATAGAGGTGACAAGTCATGAACTACTCATTGTCCTTCATTTAATCCAAAGAATTCCAAACCCTAAACTATGCAGACATTGGTTTTTCCCATGGAAAACCCAAACCCAACCACTAAAGTGGACTTTGGGTGTGTCAATCAAGGCAAGAGATAAAGGATTAATCCTAGAACAAGGAAACTTTCAATTCAAAACAGTAAAAAGAATAAAAGCTTTCACCCCAACAAGTTGGTTTTGCCTTGGGTTAATCTATAGAGAAATGAAATTTTCTACTTAAATAATTATTAGATCTACCACATTTGTGTAATGATAAAATCCAGGGACTTTTAATTCATTTTTCTTACAGTAAGGATTATTCTCAATCTTTCTTTGTTGTGAGCATCATGGACAGTGTTAATGAGATTTCTCCAATGGTAAACGCCACAACAACTGGTGAGATTTCTTTCCCAAATCTCTCTTTTGTTTTTCAGTTACTTGCTTAATTATTGGTAGCTAAAAAATAAACCTAGATATACATATCTTGACTCTACATACATATATATATATATATATTTATATTTATATTTATTTATTTATAGATAACCTAGAAGGAGAAGAGAAGATGACAAAGAAAAAAAAGGAAAGCAGCCCCAAAGTTGTAATGAAAAAGCTACACTACTCAAGAGTACTCAAGATATATGTATGTATGTATGTATGCATGCATGGTTAATTTTTTGAATTATTAATCTTTGATGTTTGCCCTGCCAAAACAGAAAGCAAAGATGAGCATTAAGAAGTTAGAAGTTGAAGTTGCGGAAAAGAGAGGATACACAATGTGCTTGAAGCAGTTGGTAATGGAAGAAGCAATAGTCATGGGAGGTGCAATTCAAGAGATGGAAACAAAACTTGCTCGGATGAAGACAAAGAAAGATCTACTTTTTGCTAAGAATGAATGCATGGAACAATTCATGACTCGTATGTCAGCTATTTTTGAAGCCGAGGATCACCTAGATTGAAATAACTTCTTCCTAGACCTTAATCCCTGAATAAGAAGCAGGGAGAAGATCACAAAAAGGGAGAGTTTTAGGAAGGCAATAATATAATGAAGTGTAATAACTTCTTGAGAGGTGCTTGATTTGGAGTCTTTAAAAATTTTTTTTTAATGAATCATGCCTATTACATTATAATGTGACTCGAACTTGAGTCGAACTTGAGATGCCAAAGTTTGAGAGTTTCTTCTTTGCTACTAAGTCAATGCTTTATTGGCTTATGAAATTTGTGTTGAAATGAGTGATTTGCGGTTCTTTTCATGTTTACTTAAATTTTTCTATTTTTATGCAAATAACATTATAATTAATAGTATCAAAACTTGTATATACTAACATATTGTTACTTTTTTTGATAATTGTGAGTAGAGATAGGATTGCATGGATTCAAACTCAAGCCTTATATATCATTACTTATTCTTCTTTGCCAATACTTGTGACTACCCAATAACCATTATTTAGGGAATTACTATTACTTTTGGAACATTATGACTTATGAGAGTGAGTGAATTATGAGAGGAAACAATTTCAATATCTTAAACTTATTTTTAATTTTTTTATTAGAGATGTAATAAACCACTTTTTTTATTCGTATTTTTTAACAAAAAATTTAAATCCATCTATTCCATCACTCGTCTTTGACAATTCTACGAAATTTATCATATTAGTGCCATAGACATCTATGTGACACAATTTAAACCAAAAAAAGAAAAATCAAAGGACAATCCTTTTTTCGTCACGAACATATATGTAGATACTTACAAAGCATTTAGATGACAAGTTTTTATAATATTTCAAGGACGATACACATAAATAGATGGATTTTAAATATTTTTGGATTGGTCATAGACCAAAAATTAAAGCCAAAAAATTGTGAATAAAAATATAATATTACATAAAATTTATGAATATATGATATTATTTACTCTTGATGGTAGTATCTTAATAAATAAGAATCGAAATTGGAATCCCCTCCTTTTAATTTAGGGATTGATACTTAGAACTAAGAGTAGTTCAGCCCAATTGGAAATGGGCCTAGAATGATATCTTTCTTTTACATAAAAGAATCCTCTGTTAAAGAGTCAAAGTCAAGACCCAATTTTGATAAAATTCACGAACTTGTTCAGCGTTTCGAATCCAAATTAACCTCGTTTCAAATAGCCAGTGACTGCGTAATCAAGAATTTATTTTGTTTTGATGTAATCACATAAATTTTTATTCGTTTTACGGCTTAAGATTAATCATATTCAGGTCAAAATCGATAAACGATAAAACCTTTTAATAATTAAATTAATAGTACTACATAAAAAGTTTTCATTCATTAATATGTCATTTCAATAAAAATGTCATAAAATACCGCATGTAAGTAAATAATATAATATTTTTTGCATGTAAGTAAATAATATAATATTTTTTTTCTTTTGTAGTAAGATTACATTTGTATTATTAAATAATTAAGTAAATATAAAATAATTATTACATGAAGTACATCAAATCAGTTATTTATAAATTGTATAAAACTCATGTATAATATGTATTATAAAAGTTATCAAAGAGAAAAACCAAAGTCAGGGGTATGATTAAAAAAAAGTGAAAAAAAAATTAAATAAGAAAAAATATGATTAGTAAAAATTCAATAGAAATATGTATTTAAAGAGAATTTAATCTCAGGATTTGTATACATCTTAGGATTTGATTAATTAGGATTTAATCAATAGAAATATGTACTTAAAAAGAATTTAAGAAGAAGAATCGTGCAACAGGTGAATTTGGCCAAGTCTTCGGTTTTCTTTTGTACGAATGTTAGGGAGGATCAAAGGACTTCTTTGCAACACCGATTAGGTGTGACCCACAGGTTTGTCCATGATCTTTATTTGGGGTTACATTTGTTGCTTGGGAGATCAAAGGGAAGGGCTATTAAATCGATACGGGACGGAGTTTGGCAAAAATTGCAGGGGTGGTATGGTAAACTACTATCCTATGTAAGAAGATGTGTCCTTCTCAAAACTATGGCAATGACGATTCCACAATATTGTATGCACTATTTCAAATTGTTGGATCATCTACTGACTCAATTACAGAGTCTATTTGCTAGGTTCTGGTGGGGCGGTAATAGTGACAAAGGAAGATTCACTGGATGACTTTTGACTCCTTATGCATATCCAAACTTGATGGTGGTTTGGGGTTGAAAGACTTAAAATCTTTCAATTTGGCATTACTTGCCAAACAATGGTGGCGCCTGATCTCTAAGGAACAATTTCTATGCTACAGAATATTTCAAGGAAGATATTTCTCATAGTCACATATTTTAACTGCTTCAGCTGGGTGTGCTCCTTCTTTCCTATGGCAGAGTTTACTCTTGGGGAAGGAAATTGTGGATGCAGGGGCCATATGGAGAGTGCGGAACGGTCGCTGGATAGATATCTGGACTGACAAATGGCTTCCCAAACCACCAACCTTTATGCCGAGTAAACCTATCTCAAGTGAGCCAACACGCATGAAGGTGAGTGTTGTGATAGATGAGAGTAGCTTCACTTGGAGGAGGGAATTGTTGGATGATGTTTTCTAGGAAGAAGATTTTTCTCTTATTCTTAGTATTCCACTCAGCAAACATCTGGGGAATGATACTTTAATTTGGCAGCATACACAGCATGGGACTTTTACGGTTCGGATAGCCTATATTGTGGCTAGGCAGTTGTTGGGTAAACATGTGCCTGCAATGGCTCAACGGAGTAGTGTGTGGAGAATAATATGGGAGTTACAGACTATTCCCAAAATAAAATATATGCTTTGGCGAATGGCTCATAGAATTTTGCCAACCAATGCTGCTTTGTACCGAAAATGAATCCTAGTGCAGAATGTATGTCCGGTATGTGGAGAGGATGAGGAAACCTGGTTTCATAGTCTTTTCCACTGCAGGTATAGTCTTGACATCTGGTATCAGTCTAAGACCTGGGTGGTGTTGTTTTTAAATACAGTGACTGGACAAGATCATACCTGAGGATTTTTTGGGTGCTGCAATTCAACATGATGATTTGCTGTGGGTTGCAACTGGGTGTTGGGTACTATGGTACAACAGAAACCAATGTGTGCATGCTTCCAAGTGTTTGACAGCAGGTTCCATGAGGAAAAGGGTTGAGACCTGCCTAGCTAATTTTTCTTCGCTGTCAGACCAATCCACATCTTCACCTCTTATGGTTCGTCCAACGTGGCATTGGCTTGCCCCTATAGATGGTCAACTAAAGGTTAATGTGGATGCATCCTTCCCCAACAACAATGCAGTACTGGGAATTGTTGTGCGTGATCATGGAAGTTCGGTGCTACTTTTAGCAGTGATAGGTTTGGCAGGAGTACCGGATGTTCTTCATGCAGAGACGAGGGCGATTAGATTTGGGTTACAACGGGCTGCTATTTATGGTTTCAACAATATTCTGTTAGAATCAGACTGTCTTTTGACAGTACGAGAAGTTTCACTCACAAGAGTATCCAATTGGATAGGAGGAGGTATTGTGGCAGACATCCACGCTCTGAAGCCAATGTTTGCCTTGTTAACTATTAGTCATGTATGTAGGGATTTAAATAAATCCACACATCTACTAGCCCAAGTGCGATGTGATGTAGGTGAAACTCAGGAATGGAGTGGACAACCTCCTTTTCCTTTCACCAATCTTGACTCCTCTTTGTTTAATTGAATAAATTATGATGCATTTCCATAAAAAAAAAAATCTAAGGATTTGTATTCATATTAAAAAATATTAAAATTTTCTAATTAAAATTAATGTAAAAGTAAAAATAAAATTTATTACTTAACTCTTTACTTTTTTAATTTTAATGATGTGAAGAAAAACATTAGGTTTTTTATATGGGTTTATATATGATGCACTGATAATATATAGTTTTTATATACTGTTAATGCATCAGAAATTGACAATTCATCAATATGTAAACTAAAAAAAATCAAGCACTTAAAAATAAATACAAATAAATTTTTTTCAATTTGCTAATAAGGGCTTTTGATGAAGTATCAAGCTCTTGTCTATTTACAGTGTATAAAAATTGTTAGCTTTAAATTGACATATATATTTTGAAATGACAAAAACTTAAGTAAGCCTTAATGCTTTAATCCATATTGTAAATTTGCCTTATCACACATGATTTTCTCAATACATTTCAAGTGATCATATCAAACATTAAGACTATGATTTAATGATGCATACTCTTATTGGTCTTAATACTTTGTAAATGTTTTGAATATTTTAAGAAAATCACTTGATGAATTTTTAGACCATGTTTTCATTTGAGAAAGTCAAGAAAAACTCCCACAAAAATGCCAAAATGTTTTAGGTTGGATTAGGATCAAAGACCACATTATTTCTAACTCAAAAAGTGCAGGAAATCACCTTTTGGAGAGAAGGGATCGATCCCCTAAGGGAAGGGATCGATCCCCTTTTGGCAGTAAGCTCCCAAACGGCTAGAAAAGGTCCCTGAAGCCCAGAATCAAGATTCTGGACAAAAGGGATCGATCCCCTATGGAAAGGGATCGATCCCTTTGCTCGAAAATAGCCTATAACGGCTAGTTTTTGTGAGACAACGGTAATGTCCGAGATTTGGCTCCACCCAACGGCTAGAATACATCCAAGGGACTATAAATAGAGGCTTAGAAGCTAAAGAAAGTAAGAGGAACCACTCAGCAACTTCAAATCTCATATTCCTCAAATCTACAAGCCTCAAACAACAAATCAAGAGCTACAAGTCTTCATCTTCCATCATTCACTTATCTCTTGTATTGTTTAGCACAAATCTTATATAGGCTTTTACTTGTGCCTAATTTCTGTAATCATTTACCTACTTAGAGGTCTTCTTTGATTACATCTCTTGTAAACCAAAATCATTCCTTGTAAAGGGGAGGTTTCTCTTTAGCCTAAGAAAAAGATGGAGGTTTCTCTTGAGCCTAGAAAAAGAGGGAGGTTTCTCTTGAGCCTAGAAAAAGAGAGAGGTTTCTCTTTAGCCTAGAAAAAGAGGGAGTGTAATAAATTCAAGATAGTGGATTTGGAGAAAATCCTTGGGAACGTCTCAAGGTAGAGGACGTAGGCAAGGTTGCCGAACCTCTATAAATCGCTTGCGTACATTTCTCTTTCCCTACTCTCTTTAATTACTTGCAATTATATTTGTGCTTATTGTATTGAATTTGGATTGCATAATTGAATAGCCTAGAGAACTTAGAAAATATCAATATAGGCTAGAGAATTTAGAGAAACCGAAAAACGAGCTTAAGGGTAGTTAAAAACCGATTCACCCCCCCTCTCGGTATAGCCTATAAGAGCCAACAATTGGTATCAGAGCTTGGGCTCGAGATTGAATTAGATTAACCTCTATCGAGCAAAACGATCTTAAATGGCTCACTTGAATGTAGGTACACCCCTAGGAGAAGAGGAACACTAATTAGTTAGACCTCCACTATTCAATGGTGAGAATTACTCTTATTGGAAAACTAGGATGATGTTATTTGTGCAATCTAATGACTATGAAGTGTGGAGAGTAATAGTTAATGGTCCTAGAATCCCAATAAAGAAAGTAGATGGAAAAGATGTCCCTAAGAGTGAGGATGAGTGGGACACCAATGATATGAGATTGGCACAATTGAATGCCAAGGCTATGCACACCCTCTTTTGTGCATTAGGTCCAAATGAATATAATAGAGTGTCCCTATGTGAAAATGCTAAGCAAATATGGGACAAACTAGCCATCACACATGAAGGGACAAATCAAGTTAGAGAGACCAAAGTAGGAATGCTCACACATGATTATAAGCTTTTTAGAATGAAAGAAAATGAGTCCATGAGTGATATGTATACTAGATTTAACGACATAATCAATGGACTTAAGGCATTAGGCAAGACCTATTCCAATGTAGAAATGGTGAAGAAAATCTTGAATAGCTTGCCACAATCATGGGAGGCAAAGGTAACCACAATAGAAGAGTCTAAAGATCCAAATACCTTGTCTCTACATGAACTTATGGGCTCCTTACTTACATATGAGATGAAATTGAAAAGAAATGAAGAGCCTTCAAAGAAAGTAGGGTAGCACTTAAGTCTTCCACTCATGAGGATGATAGTGATGAAAGTGGAAATGAGGAATAAAAGGAAATGGCAATGTTTGCCAAAAGATTCAATAGATTTATGAGAATGAAAGGGAGAGAGAGTAATAGGAGACACCATAGGGGAGAAACAAGTAGAAGAGCAAAGGACCACTTAGTGTGTTATGAGTGTAATGAACTAGGTCACACTAAGCTAGATTGCCCCTTACTTAGGAAAGAAAAGGATAGAAAATCTAAGAAGAAAGCATTTGTGGCTGCATGGAGCGATAGTGATAGCTCCGATGAGGAAAACATAGATGATGAGGTAGCCTACTCATGCTTTATGGCTATTAGTGACAATGAGGCTAGCTCTAGTTCTAGTGAAAATAATGATTTTACATTTGATGAGTTACAAGATGCTTTTAATGATTTAGCAAATGAATTTCAATGCATGAATTCTAAATATAAGAAAATCATTGCTAAATTGAAAATAGAAAATGAAGACTTGACAAATGCTAAGCTAGAATTTGAAAAGAAATTAGAAGAGGCTAACTTGGAGATAAATGAGTTGAATAAAAAGAACTTAAACTTACATAACTCATTTACTAGGTTTTATATGGGTCAACAAAAGCTAGATCATATGTTAGAGACCCAAAGAGCTTTCTTTGACAAAGATGGGCTAGGATACAATGAAATACATAAAGAAACTCATCTTAGGAATTTCTTAGTGAGCAAAAATACTATGCATGATACATCTCTCACATGCTCACTATATAATAGGATAGGCCACTCCTCACAAGCATGCACATATAGAAAAACTACCTTTAGAGGAAAAGTGGTTAGGAAGATGTGGATGCCAAAGCATGCAATAAATAATGATTTGAGCTTGAAATGGATCCCAAAAGGATCAAAAATTGTGAGCACTAACTCTCAAGGACCCAAGAAAATTTGGGTACCAAAGCATGCTTGAATTTATTTGTTGTAGGAGTGGTAGAGCATGGAATTACAAAGAAACAATGGGGATTGAATGGTCTACACACCTCATGGAGATTGCTTGTGCCAATGAGAAAAAGGAAGAGTTTGGAAATCCATCCTTAGCAAGGTGACAACAATTTCTCAAAGAATGGCTAATGGTGGATCCAACACCTCAAGGCAAAGCACTCTCAAACAAAGGAGTTTTGTAAGTTTAATTCTTAAAACCTTATTTGATTATTTGTGCTTTGATGAGAAAGTTGGTTGATGATTCTTGATGCATTGTGAGTTGAATGCTTGAACAAAAGGCATGATAAATGATTTTTGAGTGTTTGATGAATAGTAATTGATGCATTGAATGAAAAGCATGATTTGTGATTTTGAAATGATTATTGGTTTTCTGCATCTTGATCAAGTTTGATATGTGTAGTTGCTCAAAAGTTGTCAAATATGTCATATATGCAAAATGCCTTGTTATGAGCCTTAATGAAGAATATGCATGTTAGAAATCATGGCATGTTGTTCACAAGATGTATGTTTTGATGTTATATGTGCTTAAAATCTATGTGAACAAGTTTGTTTTGGCATATTTGTGGTTTCCAAAGCTTTGGTTTTGACAAAATATGCATAATGCTTAAAATGACCCCCTTTGAGGCCAAAAATGCATTTTATTGTGTAAATTCTTCTAAAATTGCAAAATCTTTTGTAAAATGGTTTTTCATTCAGATTTTTCATTCATACAAGTCCAAAATCATGTTTTACAAATGTTTAAACCTTTACTTGGACTTAAATTACTCAAAAACGAAGTTTGGGCACCTCAAAGGTTGGATTTTCTGTCAAAAACTGCAGAAATAGGATGAGGGATCGATCCCTTAGCAAGCAGGATCGATCCCCCTTGAGCAGAATGCAGGAAATCTGCATTCTAGACTGAAGGGATCGATCCCCCTTCCAAAGGGATCGATCCCCCAGGCCAAAATGGCTTTTCTGCACTTTTTCAACCGAATTTGAAAAGGATTTTTCACTTTCTTGATATCTTCTTTTTTCTCAAGTTAAAATCCAGTATTTTAACTTCTTTTTGATGATCTTTAAACTATGAAAATTCATTTTTCATTGATATCATGCCTCAACTCAATTAATTTGTATCATTCCCAACAAATGGTATCACTTTCAACAATCAATATCATTTTTCTTGAACTCACAAGTGCACAATTATTTTTCTTGTTGAAAACATTCATGAATCTTGAGATAATCTTGAAATATACTTTCAATGAATGCTTAAACATAATTTTGAGATTTATTTCAATGATTTGTGTATATATTTGAGAATTTGATAAACTTGTGATCATACCTTTTGTTCATCTTAGTCAAGCATGCTTAGAGAATTTTATCTTATAGCTTGACTCACATATTCCCATTGAGCATCATGATATAATTCTTATTGGAAGTTGATTAGTTAAGGTCATATACCTTAATGATAAAATGATTGAAACTTGACCTTATGGATTGATTTTAAATATAAATTCAACAATTGGTAATAGTCATTGGCCTATAATTTGTGATGGTAAATGGATCCTAAATATTAAAATGCATAAAACTTTATCATCCTTGTACTTAAAGAACTAGGGTCTTAATGACAACACCAACACTCAAAGATGAATGCAAACTTGAACAAACTTGATATCTATGCATTTATTATTTGAATCTTTCCTTGCTCATAATTGGTTAAGGACTTGAATTGGAAAATGAGCATAGGACTTTTGTGCTTGAAACCATGGAAGAAAATGTGTTTGCTTGAATATCTTGTGTTTTGAATCTTCCATATGGTATCAATTTGTGAATATGAATATGGATTAATATTTTATGATTGTGTACTAATGTTTAATTGATACATATGCATATTTGATGATATGTGTTGTGTTCTTGCATATTTAGAATGAGTATTTTCTTGACATGAACATACTACACATAAATATTGGATTCATGCAAAATGCCTAAGTCAACCATTAGTAACAATTGGTATTTAGATTGAAATAACAATTAGTATCATTGGAAACCATATTTTCAATAATTGGTAAGCCAAAACTAAATTGCCAATTGATTTGAGCTTTAAATTGACAACACTTTTCATGCTCCTTAGATTGAAATGACAAATAGAGAAGAATTCTCTTAGGATACTTTTGCATGAAACTCTTGTGTGCTAGAATTTGTAGTTAATTGTTATATGTTTTGAATCTATGCACACTCTTGCTAGAACATGATTTATGAGCACATGCATATGATATGTTATCTAATTTTAGCTCATAATCATGATGTATTGACATGCACCTTAGTTGGACCTTAAAGAACAATTGATATACTTAGGTGCTTGCTTAACTTCTTACCAATTGGAACCTTCTTGCAAAATTACTTATCAACAATTGGTATCAAAATTATTTATAAACAATTGGTATAGGATCATAAGTCATATTCATTACATGAATATTTCATACTCTTTGTGAATATTGACTTATTTATTTGTGCTATAAGTCCCATGTACTAACAAGTCTCTTGTTGGATGAAGCATTTTTATTTATTTTCACATAGCCATGATTTTAGGGGGAGCATATTTTTTATTATTTTTCCTTCTTTTTGCTATGACAAAAAGGGGGAGAGATAGATAAAGGGAGAGATAGATATAGGGAGAGATATTAAGGGGGAGAGATAATGAGGGAAAATTCATTTTTAAAACCCATGCTTATATTAAGGGGGAGCTTTATAAAACCCTGCTTTATTTGAGGGGGAGTATTTTATCAAAAAATTTTCAAAGCAAATTTACATTAAATTTTGTCATATCAAAAAGGGGGAGATTGTTAGCTTTAAATTGACATATATATTTTGAAATGACAAAAACTTAAGTAAGCCTTAATGCTTTAATCCATATTGTAAATTTGCCTTATCATACATGATTTTCTCAATACATTTCAAGTGATCATATCAAACATTAAGACCATGATTTAATGATGCATACTCTTATTGGTCTTAATACTTTGTAAATGTTTTGAATATTTTAAGAAAATCACTTGATGAATTTTTAGACCATGTTTTCATTTGAGAAAGTCAAGAAAAACTCCCACAAAAATGCCAAAATGTTTTGGGTTGGATTAGGATCAAAGACCACATTATTTCTAACTCAAAAAGTGCAGGAAATCACCTTCTGGAGAGAAGGGATCGATCCCCTAAGGGAAAGGATCGATCCCCTTTTTGGCAGTAAGCTCCCAAACGGCTAGAAAAGGTCCCTGAAGCCCAGAATCAAGATTCTGGACAAAAGGGATCGATCCCATATGGAAAGGGATCGATCCCTTTGCTCGAAAATAGCCTATAACGGCTAGTTTTTATGAGACAACGGTAATATCCGAGATTTGGCTCCACCCAACGGCTAGAATACATCCAAGGGACTATAAATAGAGGCTTAGAAGCTAAAGAAAGTAAGATGAACCACTCAGCAACTTCAAATCTCATATTCCTCAAATCTACAAGCCTCAAACAACAAATCAAGAGCTACAAGTCTTCATCTTCCATCATTCACTTATCTCTTGTATTGTTTAGCACAAATCTTGTATAGGCTTTTACTTGTGCTTAATTTCTGTAATCATTTACCTACTTAGAGGTCTTCTTTGATTACATCTCTTGTAAACCAAAATCATTCCTTGTAAAGGGTAGGTTTCTCTTTAGCCTAAGAAAAAGAGGGAGGTTACTCTTTAGCCTAAGAAAAAGAGGGAGGTTTCTCTTGAGCCTAGAAAAAGAGAGAGGTTTCTCTTTAGCCTAGAAAAAGAGGGAGTGTAACAAATTCAAGATAGTGGATTTGGAGAAAATCCTTAGGAACGTCTCAAGGTAGAGGACGTAGGCAAGGTTGCCGAACCTCTATAAATCGCTTGCGTACAGTTCTCTTTCCCTACTCTTTTTAATTACTTGCAATTATATTTGTGCTTATTGTATTGAATTTGGATTGCATGATTGAATAGCCTAGAGAACTTAAAAAATATCAATATATGCTAGAAAATTTAGAGAAACCGAAAAACGAGCTTAAGGGTAGTTAAAAACCGATTCACCCCCCCTCTCGATATAGCCTATAAGAGCCAACAAAAATTATAACTGTCAATACATCATATATAAATATTTTGTATATTAAATACAAAATATTCACATTGCGTATTTTTCACAACTTAGAGCGGGGTTAATTGACCCCAGTCAACATAAGGTGGTGCCCACTGCGACTAGCTCTTCCTTATCCCAGAAGCCATGTTTAACTGAACTTACTCTATAAATTCCAATCCATTTTGCGATACTTTCATAGATCCCCACCTTCTCTTTCCCAACGCCTTCCTTCTCAATGCCTCTTTCTTTCTTCGTTATTTTCTTTAAATATCGTGCTCTCCAATTTTGATGTTCAATCCTTTCAATTTCTTTCTTACTTGGACGCTAGCAATAGCCAAGTGAGAAAAAAATTGAAGCGGATGAGTATCAACGGAGAAAATAGAAACTGAAGTGTTGGAGTTTCTCTATTAATTATTTCCTTTTCATTTATCAATAACTAATACTAGTTTTGCCTCCATGTCAATAGATCGGTGTTTTGCAGGTTTTATACATAAAAGAATTACACCGATCATTCTAAAATTTGAGCTATTTAACTGACCTCTTTATATTTATTCCAGGTTTAATTTCTCTAATATGTATTTTATTATTCCTGAATTTTTTGCTTTAATGATTGGTGTAAATTCTTGTACTGATAAAAATACAGACAAAATATTCAATTTAAGATGGAAAATTAAAAATCAAACCCAGAGAAGAACATTGTATGTATCAACGCAGGTAAGTTTCCTGAAGGATAGTCTGCAATAATGTTAGTTTCCCTAGCTAGTAATTAACAAAATCTGCTATGGCTATCCTGTATATGGTGCTTTTGAAACGATTATAGAATCATCATTTGGAAACGAAATAGCTTCACAAGTAGAAATTAGTTACTTTTGCGACTTCAGGGGATTAAAAGATGGATTCTAAGGCATTTTCTAGTGATTCCCTCTTCTCTTTTAGCTCCTTGGAAAAAAAAAACGAAATAGTTCTTCTGAATGTTTTATGAACTCATCGTTTGTCACTTTCGATTAATCTACCTTCACGATGGGCCCAATGTTTGTCTTTGTATCAATCTCATGAGGCACATATAATGGCAGGGGCGCACGGCATCGTGTGAGAACTCGCGCGGTTTCGGTCGATCTGAGTCGACGATCGAGCGTTAATCTCTAACTATTTATCATCACTCAAATCGTACATCATACGATGGTTCAAAATGAATAATATATATGTATTAAACAAGTTTAAATTGATAGTTTTATTTATTAATGTATTGTTTCGTGGCTTAATTTTATGCATTGCCATTTAAGAAGAGTTAAAATGACATAAATTTATGTATTTCAATTCAAAAAGAGTTAAAATCATATTGCTATTAGTTTATTTATTATACTTATTAATCATTACTTATAAATCTTTAGAAATCAAGAAATTTAATTCACAATCATTTTAACCTAACGAAAATCGAATTAATTTTTAAACTTTCTGAAAAAACCTTCCAGTTTTCAACTTAAATCTCAGTTTTTTTTTTTTAACAACAAGAGAGCTCAAAAGCCTAAGATGAATAGGAGAGATTAATTTTTTTTTCATTTATTTATTACTTGTTTCAATTTCTCTTCTCCATATAATTTTTTTTTGTTATACTCTAATTTTTATTTCATGTTATGGTACAATCTTTTTTCAGCAAAAAGTTAAATTAGAATTACTTTATAAAATGTTAAAAAAAAGTCTTAACTTCTAATTGCAAAGTTTCAATTTCATTCTTTTAAAACTAAATTCACTTTTTTGTTTCAATAAAATATATTATTTAACAATTGATTTATTTATACTTTTTTATTTCAGTTTTAAATTGTCCAAAGAATCAAGAGATTTTAATAATTTATTAAAAATTTGTGCAACTAGTAATTCTACTTTTAGTTTAAAAATCTTGATATTCCTAAAATTATGTTTAATGTTACCATGATAAGGTTTTTATTTTTTACAATGTTATCATGTAAATTTTGATCTACGCATTGGATCATGTAAGTTTGTGATTAATGTATATAAATTTTTATCCAAAAAAGAAAGTCTGAATCCTCTTTTTCAAATAAAAAAAAATAGATTTACTACATCACTCCTTAACTGTTGCAACATAATTTTAATTTTGAAACTTAAATTTAATAAATTAATAAGGTATATTTTAAGGGATACACTTTTTTTTTTGAATATAAGATGCGATTCTTATTTCAATCCTCGATATTATTGTTGAGAAAATATTTATTTATTTTTACTTAAAAAATATATTACTTATAATTATTACATTATAATTAGTTAATCATAATTTAAAATTGTGTAAAATAAATTAAATATTTTATATGAAACTCATCATATATAGAAGTAATGTATTCTTATATGATGTTTTTGTTGTGATTAAAAAAATAAAAAATTATAATAATTAATTTCTAAATGAAACCATCCCTTTAATTTTTAAGTTTTTATTTTCCAATAATTTTTAAATTGTAGACCAATGAAATTGCAACCTTCCTTGCGAAGGCGACGACTTTCCAAAGTCTTTTCGTCTATATGAATCATAGTCTTTTCCTTTATATCAATTATTATGTAATAATTCAAAGAAAAAGGCCACATTTCTTTCTCTTTTAGTATCTTTGCTTGGGCCTCTCTCAAAAAATGGCAGGATTTTTTCTTCGACATGTTTCGCTTCGTAGCTCTCAAATCATGGTCAGTTATCTTTTCAATTTCATTCAGTAGATTTTTTTTTTCTGTGCATCAAAATCAGTAAAATCAAACAACGTTTTTATTGAAAAGTATCGATACAGAATTGATAGTGATTAAATTAAACTACTTATGATTTTGACTTAAAACCTTGCTCGTCGAAACAGGGTCGTCGCCTGAGACATCTGAGAAATAGATTGGCCAGGAAGCGAAGGGCTCTTGGGCGCGTGAGGCTGTCACTGGAAGCTATGCAAATTGCAGCTGCGGAGATTGAGCAGCGAAATTGGAGTATTAGAGGGGAGATCGAGATAATGTCTGCGTATAGTACCCTCGCTGATAAGTGGGTTCACGATCGTCTCAATGAGCTTGACGACGACCCTTGATAAGAAACGCTTTTGATAGAATCATTGCTCAGAATCTGGATGGAAATGTCAACGGATCTCAACCTTTCCCGGACGGTGGTCTGCCGGTGACCGACGCGAGTACTGTGATGGTGGGTTCCACGCATAAACCAATCCCTTTCAAATCTAAGAATTGGCTTTTCAAATAAAGAATAAGACAGCATTTTTAAATGTACAACAACTGCATTTACGTTGACAATATTAATTGGGCTCTTATCGGGCCGGCGCTTCGCTACGAGATGTAAAAATAAAAATTTTGGTATTGTAATGAAAGAAGGTATATCGTGTATATATGAATATCAATGTTTGTTAATATTTTTATAATTTAAATAAGATTAAATAATTATTTATTTAAATATTTTTATTTTTAAGATATAATATTAAGAATATTTATATTTTCGTAATTATCAAAATTAAAAATATATGAAATTTAATTATTTACAAATCACATAAACACATTTGTAAGTGTAATTTATATGGATCTTTTTAAAAATATGTAACTTACATTTATTTGTAAGTATTACTCAATTATTAAGCATTCATTAATTATCATTTAAACAATCTCTTTAGAGATTGTTTTATTATTTAAAAAACTTATTATCATGATTAATAAATATTAATAAAAATATTTTAAGAAATATCAAGTGGCTAATAAACACTCACTACTTGATAGCCAACAATCATTTGAAGTTATTTATATATATAACTGATAAATTTTTTGCGTTACCATTAAGAGATTTGCAATGATAATAGATTTATATTTAAAATAATTCGATAATATAAAAAATTATTGTCATCCCCAAATTAATAAAAAAATGTTAAAAATCATAAAATAAGTTGCACTAATAGGCATGTTACATGTGACAAAATTATTTTTTTATGAATAGTACTAAAGATTTAATTAAAAAAGCAAAAAGCTAAAAAAACAGACTTTAAAAAAAATAAAAGAAACGTTTTAATATGATAGTTTTTTTTTTTTTTTACGAAAAATATGATAGGGTTCTTTTTTGATGTTTTGCAGCTTTTATTCTAGAGCCAATCATTATGCAACATATCTCCAAAACTGGAGACTCAAAAATGAATACTAAAATTGGAAAACTACTTTAAATGATAGTTATAGATATAATTTTGGATTATTAATTAGCGTTTGGTTATTGACGTAATATTCGTAGGAATCTTCCCAAATGTAGAATTATTCCAGGTAGGAAAACTACTTCAAATGATATTTATAGATATAATTTTGGATTATTAATTAGTGTTTGGTTGTTGACGTAATATTCGTGGGAATCTTCCCTAATGTAGAATTATTCCAGGTAAACTTATATAGATTTAAGCTTCGTTTGGACGGTGCTGTAGCTTGCAACAAATAAGACAAAAAAATAATAATAAAAGACAAAACAAAATATATGTTAAATTATTTTTATACCTTTTTTTAAAAATATTTATTATTTTGTTAAAATTAATTTTACTTAATAATCATTTTATCATTTTCAATTTCACTGAAATTAATTTTATCGTTTATTCAAATTAATCTTTAATAAAGCTCGGCACGTGATACATTTGCATCAGTTGCCTTTGTTTTGAAACATCTATTTCTTTTTTATCAGGTGATGAAATATCAGTTCCGAATAGGGTGAAAAAAATTGTTTAAAATATATATTTTTAATAAAATAATAAAAAATTTAAAGCTACCACTTTTGTTTTCTATGAGTCAACCGGAGTGATGGTGCCACACCGGTCACCCAAACGACCCATAAAAAGGAACCTTCTCACACATTTCCTCAACCTGCCATTCCAATTTCTTCAGTTTTTCTGTTCAGAGAAGGAACACACCACTAACACCAAAACGCATTGGTTTGGGTTAGCGTGGAATTCTTTATAAACACACACACCACAAAGCAAACGATGTGGGACGGTAAAAACCCACACATATATGCATTTACACACATACGCATGCAGTCAAGCAAAGCTTGGTCACACGACAACACACACATCGCACACAGAGCAACATACATATGTTTTTTTGTTCAGAGAAGGAACACACCACTAACACCAAAACGCGTTGGTTTGTGAAAAAAATTGTTTAAAATATATATTTTTAATAAAATAATAAAAAATTCAAAGCTACCACTTTTGTTTTCTATGAGTCAACCGGAGTGATGGTGCCACAGCGGTCACCCAAACGACCCATAAAAAGGAACCTTCTCACACATTTCCTCAAACTGCCATTCCAATTTCTTCAGTTTTTCAAGCCTAACTAATAGACCAGAAAAAATAAAGCTTCACAGAAAACAACGCCATGAACAGAGACTGCACTCCAAAAGTCAATTACCAATTCAATATCCCTTTCCATAACCCTTCATTCTTATCATTAGCGTCTAAACAGTCATATTAAGTGTTAATTTAGATGAAAAGTGATATTAGCTCTTGTAAGATTGAAAATAATGAAAAAATCGCTTAAAGATATATTTTGTTAATAAAATAATAATAATAAAATAAAACAAAGAGAGTAATTTTATCTTTTTACTATTTTGTTTTTTTCTATCCCATCGCACCTCACTAGAGCTGATCGGGCTCTCAAACTAACCCTAAATCTATTTAAACCCATTATCTTTGTACCAAAATTGACCAATTTGACACAAACTCTTTCATATAATTAATTTGAAAAGGTTGTTGCATTAAATATCTACCATTCCTCTCCAAACTCGTCAATTAATTTTGGCAAATTTAGATAGTTTTTTAACTAAAAAAATTTTCAATGAAGTGATCAACGGATGATCATATAGTGGCACCTATTGGTATATTCATATAAAATTAGACTCTTAATTTCAATAATAAATGTTTAATCTCTAACGTAAAAAAGGCAGGAGCATAATAAATAATCAGCACAGTTGCTATCTATCATTCTTTAAATGTACGGATAGCATTTAGTAGTGTTTCGAATAATGTTTACAAGTCATAATTCCTAATTAATTAAAGCCTAAACTTAAGGTACCATGACCCTACTATGTCAGCTAGCTTCAGGTTTCATGGCAAAGATGAGTGCTGAAATTCCCAACATGCAGATAAGATCTGTAGTGTCCATTAACAAACATATAAATAGATGAATTTCAAATATTTTTAAAATAATCAACAAGTGGTTTTGAAGAAGTAAAAATGAATTTTTTTTTCAGGCACTTGAACAGGATTCGAGTCCTGGAGTTCCTACTGTTGGAAGAACTTTACTGTTTACCACTCTTAGCCCAAACAAGATTAATCTCAGATCGTAAAAGGTATAAGAATATTTGTACTTACACCAAAAACTATCTTTAAAATAATCATAGATCTAAAATTAAACTCCAAACCTATGGGTTGTGGCTGAGTTGGCAACACAGGCTGAGTTTGTGGGAAGAACTCTCAGATTTGACCCCTACTAAACACATTTTTGGAAAGGAGTGAAGAGCTATAACTATGACAAAGCCCTAAGCAAGATTAGTCTCAGACAGTTAAAACAGATGAAGATACATATGGCTTATACAAAAAAACAAAATTAAACTCCAAACATTATGAATAATAATATAATATGGATTGCTTATGATATTATTTACTAGTGATTGTTAGTTTTTTACCATCTTAATAGATAACAATTGAAATTCTAATTCCCCGTCCAGATTATAGACTTATAGTGCTGTGAGGATTGGCACTTAGAACTAAGAGTAGTTTAGCCCAGATTGAAATGGGCCTCTAGACCCATTTCTTCAACTGTTTTAAATTTAAATTTGAAAATTGGCATATATAATTTATGTTCGAGTAGTGTTAAATATAACAACACACTTTGTTGCAAAGCCAGCTCCTTGTACTAGAAGAAAACATCACAAGTTGCTCTTCCTTGTTCCAAAAGTGACCCTCAACTAAACTTTATAAATTCAACCCAATTTTTCCATAGTTTCATAGATTCTCACTTTCCCTTTCCTAACACCTACCTCCTCAATACCTTTCTCTTTCTTTTTTATTTTCTTTGTATATCCTTCTCTCCAATTTTGATGTTCAATCCTGTCAATTTCTTTCTTTCTTGGATGCTAGCATAAGCCAAATGAGAAAAAAAATTGAATGGATGAGTATCAAGGGAGAAAATAGAAAACATAAGGGTCCGTTTGGTTTATGAAAATATTTTTTTATTTTTTATTTTCATTTTTTGAAAAAAAGTTTTCATTTTCTGTTTTCTGAATTTTGGAAAATATGTTTGGTACATAAAAATGAAAACTTGTTTTTGAAAATAAAAATTATGAAAATACGTTTGCTATATACATTTTCAAACCAATAAATATGAAAAACAATAACTAAAAAATTAAATTAAATTACAATTTTTGAAAAAAAGTAAAATTTAACTAAATAATAAAAAAAATTGTAAATGAAATAAACATAAGAATAATTCTTTATGTATTATAAATGAACAAACACATGTCCTTCAGTACCAAAAAAACTGAATTTTGGTGTTAATTATAGAGGTATTCCAGCTTGCCTAGATGGATACATGAATATAGCTATGGAGCAAACAAAAGAATAAGTCAATGGACAGTTGAACAAAAAATATGAAGCTGTCATTCATGGAAATAATGTACTTTATATTAGTACATCAAAAAGGACATTAGGAGATAGAGCTTAACGTTGCAACTGCATCTAAAAATCAATGTCATCTACAAGTTGTTATTTTTCTATACGCTTGTTATATATATATATATATATATATATATATATAAAATATGTTTATTATATATACATGTTTATTATTGTATAATGAAAATGTCTCGTACAAGCATCTATTTCAGGTTTTTTTTTCTTATCTTTAATTATGCTTGGTCTAGGAAGTTTGAACAGCAACAAGAAGTTAGAAAAGGGGATTCCAGATGGGGCAAACACAACTAACTTTTTATTCAATATTGTTCAAAGAGACAATTAAACTTATTTTTATTATTTGAAGATACAACTGCAGTTTTATTTATCACTCAAACTGATAAATTCACACTAAAACTCATCCACTAGATCCACTAGAAACAATGGCAAAATAAAGCAACCATACAAAAAGAAAATCTTCAATTTCTTATAGCATTTAATAAGAAACCAGAAAATGAGAATGAGAAAAAAAAAGTAACTTGATTTGATTTGCATTGGTGATTGGCACAATTTTGTGAAAGAGTTTGGGCTTCAAGTAGAAGAAGAAAGAGCCAAAGGAAAAGAGAAAAAAAAAGGCCAAAGTAGAACCACAATAAGCATTGAAGCAAGTTTAGCACGTAAACCTAAAACCAAAACAAATAAAAAAAAGACTTTTTGCTTGTGTAATGATTTGAACCTTGTATCTTTGATGTACATTAAAAAAAATTTCATAAATCTCGTGTTTTTCAATTCTCCACTTTTCCAAACTGTTTTCTTGGAAAACAATGAAAATATGTTTTGTTTTGTTTTCAAAACTTGGCCCATTTTCATTTTCATTTTCATTTTTCAAAAACATGTTTTCTGTTTCTTCAACCAAACATATTTTCCTTCATATTTTTTGTTTTTCACGAAAATGAAAATGAAAAACAGCTTTGTTTTCATGAACCAAACGCACACTAAGCGTTGGAATTTCTCTTTATAATTTTCCTTCACCAGTTAATCCAAAGAAGTCCAAACCCTAAACAATGCAGACATTGGTTTTCCCATGGATAACGCAAACCCAACTACTTAATTGGACTTTGGATGCTTCAACCAAGGCAAAAGATAAAGGATTAATCGTAGAACAAGGAAACTTTCAATTAAAAACAGTTAAAAAAAATATTTCAAAAGATAAAGGTTACTTTTGTGAATTAATAATCTTTGATGTTTGCCTTGCTAAAACAGAAAGCAAAGAAGAGTATTTAGAAGCTGGAAGTTGAAGTTGCGGAAAAGAGAGGATACACAATGTGCTTGACGCGGTTGGTAATGGAAGAAGCAACAGTCATGGAAGCAGGGGCGGAGCCCCTTGGGGCCAGTGGGGGCTTGAAAAGTTTTAATATTATATTTATATAAATAATATTTTATATTTACAAAATTTTATTCAATATTTTTTTTATTTTATGTACTTTAGTATTGGTTTTATAAAGTTGAAAAAAATTACGATTTTATTATAAAAAATGGTTGAGATTCAAAAGTATAAAATGTGTCTATTAATTTATTCGTTATTGATATTAACATTAATTTTATCGATTGTTACGTAAATAATACATTTTCAACTATGAATATGTTAGCTTCTATTTGAGTAATCGAATGATTAATTAATAGTTAAATAATAAATTTATTGTATACTTTGAAAAATATATATCTCAAAATATTGATAACGAAACTATTTCAAAATATAAAATCATGTTAAAAGCAATTAAAAATTTTTAAACAATTATTATTGGATACATTGAAACCCCGACTAAATAAATTCTTTGGCTCCGTAACTGCATGGAAGGTGCAATTCAAGAGATGGGAGCTTATGCGGGGAGATTGAATTGGCAAATGGATCCAAACACAGTGGATGCATGGACAGCAAAAAAGTGTTGGGAGTTTGCAGGAGATCGAGTTAGAGGGAGATGCTTTAGGAGTGGTAAATAGGCTGAAAACCTTAGGAGAGGGTTTATCTTATATAGGAGATAGAATAGAAGTGTCTGATTCCGGGTTTATGAGAAATTTGTGTTGATTTGAGTGATTTATGGTTTTTTTTTTCATGTTTACTTTAATTTTGATATTTTATGCAAAATAACATTATAATTAATAGTATCAAAACTCTTATATATTAATATATTTATTTTACTTTTTCAATAATTGAAGTAAGATTAGATGTAATCAATTACCTTTTTCATTCACAAATTTTTCTAAATATATTTTGAATCCATCTATTCCGTTGAGACAAATATATCTTTCTGTTGGATAGAAGAATTTGATAAAAGTTTCAAATTCAAATTAACCTCGTGACAAGTAGCCATTGACTGCGTAATCAGGAATTAATGTTATTTATCTCAATGGTTAAATTAATAGTACTACATAAGAATTTTTTTATTCTTTTTTTCCCATTTCAACAAAAATGTTAAAAATAAAGTAAGTAGATAAATAATACAATATTTTCTCTTTTGTAATAAGATAGTATCTGTACTATTAAATTATTAAATACCTCTAAAATAATTATTATATTAAGTACAATAAATCAATCATTTATAAATTGTATAAAACTCATGCATAATATGTATTATAGAGGTAATAAAAAGAAAAACTAAAGTCAAGGCTATGATTACAACAAAGTAAAGAAAGAATTTAAATAAGAAACAAATAACAAATCAAAATTTAAATAAGAATAAAAATATGATTAGTAAAAATCAATAAAATGTATATCTTTTAACAAAAATTCAATCTCAAGAGTTAAATTTGTAATTGTATTAAAAAAATTACTAAAATTTTTGAATTCAAAAGAATGTAAAAGTAAAAATAAAATTATTATTATTTAACTCTTTTCCTATTTAATTGTAACAAAGTGTCAAAAAAAAACAATTTTTTTTATATATTAAACAAATATATACATATTGTGTATTTTACAAAACTTTGAGCGGGGTTGATGAACCCCACGCCACGTAAGGTGGGACCCACTGCGACTGGCTCTTCCTTATACCAGAAGCGACGTTCAAGTAAACTTGCTCTCTATAAATTCACCCAATTGCGCCAGACTTTCGCAGATCCCCACCCTCTCTTTCCCAGCAGCTTCCTTCTCAATACCTCGATCATTCTTCTCTATTTTATTTATTATTTATCCTGCTCCCCAATTTTGATGTTCAATCCTTTCAATTTCTTTCTTACTTGGACGCTGGAAAAAACCCAAGTGAGAAAAAAATTGAATGGATGTGTATCAAGGGGGAAAATAGAAGATATAAGTGTTGGAATTTCTCTTTTAATTCTTTTATTTTCATTCATCAATAATTGAAAAAAGCAAACTAGTTTTGCCTATGTCAATAAATCGGCATTTTGCAGGTTTTTTATATACATACATATATATATATATATATGCATATATTTACTATTTGGATTGTTGCTTGTTATGGGAGAATAGCTATCTCCATTTTCAGGCATGTAGAGTAATTTGATCTGACCTGTAAGTTCACAGGAAATTTCTTTAAGAGTCACACCAGTCATTCAAAAATTTGAGTTATTGAACTGACATCTTTAAGAGTCACACCAATACGTAACTTATTATTCCAGAGTTTTTTGCTTTAGTTTATGTTTGGATTGAGCGTAGAGAAGGAAAAAAAAAGGAAAATAAAGTAAAACAAAAGAAAGTTAGGTTCAATCTAAGATGGGTATAAATAATTCTTGGACAGATAATAAATACAGGCAAAATATTCAATCTAAGATGGAAAGTTAAAAATCAAACCCAAAAGAAGAAATTGTATGTTCAACGCAGGTAAGTTTCCTGAAGAATAGTAGTCTCTGCAATCAGGATAGGTTCCACAGCTAGTAATTAACAAAACCTGCTATGGCTATCCTATATATGGTGCTTTTGAAACTATTGTAGAATCATCATTCGGGAAACGAAATAGCTTCAATCATGGAAATTAATTACTTTGTGACTTTAGGGCATTAAAAAGTGGATTCCAAGGCATTTTCTAGTGATTCCCTCCTCGGTTTTTGCTCCTTGGAAAAAAGAAATGAGATAGTTTTCTTTTCTTCTGAAGTATGCTTTGGTAAATCTTGTTTTTATCATATGTCGGCATCGTATGAACTCTCACGGCATCGGTGGATTTGGGTCAAGCATCGCCCGATAATGGAGCGAAAACGCGGGTGAAACACTTTTTGCTTTTTGATTGCCATGGGGTGAGACACGGTGGGATTATCTCCACCTTATCACACCCCAGTTGGTGTTTTATAAACTCATCATTTGTAGCTTTAGATTTATCTCCATTCACGATGGGCCCAATGTTCATCTTTCGATTAATCGCACGGCATCGTGTGAGAACTCGCACGGTTTCGGACGATCTGAATCGATGATCGACCGTTAAAATCATTTGGGCCTCTAACTATTATCACCACTCAAATTATACATCATGCGTTGGTTCAAAATGAGTTATATATACCTTTCAAAAAAAAAAGAGTTATATATATGCATTAAATAAATTTAAAATTGTAACAAAAAGTTTTAAATTGATAGTTTTATTAATTTATGTTTTGTTTTAAGAAGAGTTAAAATCATATTGCTATTTGTTTATTTATTATACTCACTAATTATTGCTTATAAATCTTTAGAAATCTAGATATTTATTATAATATACATCACAATCATTTTACTAAACAAAAATCAAATTAATTTTTAAACTTTCTCAAAAAACCTTCCAATTTTCAACTTAAGTCTCAAATGTTTTTTTTTTTAAGTACAAAGGAGCTCAAAGCCTAAGGAGAATAGGGATTACAAATTCTTTTTTCTTTTATTTATTACTTGTTACAATTTCTATTCTCCATATAATTTTTTTGTTTTACTCTAAATCTTTATTTCATGTTGTGGTACAATATTTTTTCAGCAAAAAATTAAATTAGAATTACTTTATAAAAATTAAAAAAAATCTTAATTTCTATTTTCAAAGTTTCAATTTCATTCTTTTAAAACTATATTCACTTTTTTGTTTCAATAAAAAATATATTGTTCAACAATTGATTTATTTATATTTTTATATTTCAGTTTTAAATTGTCCACATATATTTTAATAATTTATAAAAAATTTGTGCAATTAGTAATTTTACTATTAGTTTAAAATTTTTGATATTCCTAAAAGTTTAATGTTATCATGATAATATTTTTATTCTATAGTTTTACAAATTTGTTCCATTTTATTATTTTAGTACATTATTTCTCTGTGTATATAATATATATGATAGAATATTTGTAAAAAAAATTAAAAAATACAATATTAGTTAGTCCTCCAAAATCAAATGTCAAATTCTTCATTAAGCATTCACTCTTCACATATTCTATCTTACATGGCTTCTTTATGTACAAACACAACAAAACAATAATTTACAAAATTCAATTTTACAATCTCACATTTCATTTTTAAGGTTTTAAATCATTAAATAAAAAATTTTAAAAAGTTCTAAACTTCTTTCCGGTCCAAGGCCAAAGGCAGGCCTCAACGAAGACGATTACAGATCGTTCATAAAAAAAATTTGCTAGCAATAAGAGTCAAACATAAACCTTATAAATGAAGTGAACAATCCTTACCATTTCAACCAACCTTAGTTGAAAAAAAATCTTAAACTTTATGTTCTACTAGCTAGAGTCTAATATATATTTTTTAATTTTTTTCTTTTAATAAAGAAAATACTTATTTTTTTAAGCATGCGATCATGTAACTTTGTGATTTAGGTATTCGATCATTTCAATTTCTGATTAATGTATATAAATTTTTATCCAAAAAAGAAAGTCCGAATCCTCTTTTTCAAATAAAAAAATGGATTTACTACATCACTCACCGATTGTTATTACATAATTTTAATGTTGAAACTTAAATTTAATAAATAAATTAGGTATATTTTAAGGGATAAACTTTCTTTGAATATAAGGTGCGATTCTTTTTTCAATCTTCGATATTATTGTTGAAAATAAAATATTTATTTATTTTTATTTAAAAAAGATATCACTTATAATTATTATATTATAATTAATTAATTAATCATAATTCAAAATTGTGTAAGATAAATTAAAATTTTATATGAAACTCATCACATGTAGAAGTGATGTATTCTTATAAAATGTTTTTATTGTGATTAAACAAATAAAAAATTATGATAATAAAATTTGTACGTGAAACCATCCCTTTCATTTGATACCTGTAATTTTCAAGGTTTTTTTTTCCTGCCAATAAAATTTTAAATTGTAAACTTCGTGGCGAAGGGACGACTTTCCAAAGAATCTTTCCCTTTATATATATATTTTAGATTTAATTAATCCTGTATAATTCTAAGAAAAAGACCACAATTGTTTCCCCTTTCTTTCTTTGCTTGAACCTCCGCAAAAAATGACAGGATTTTTCCTTCGACATGTTTTGCTTCGTCGCACTCAGGTCATGGTTAAATTCTCTTTTCAATTTTATTCAGAATTTTTTTTTTACCTGTAAATCAAAATCAGTAAAATTAATCAACGTTTTTATGGCAAAGTATTGATCCAGGAAAGATAGTGATTAAATGAAAGCTTTGCAGGTGAAATTAAGCTACTTATGATTTTGACTTGAAACCTTGCTTGTTGTCGAAACAGGGTCGTCGCCTGGGAGCTCTGAGAATGGCAAGGATGCGAAGGGTTCTTAGGCGTGAGAGGCGGTCACTAGAAGCTATGCAAATTGCAGCTGTGGAGATTGAGCTGCGAAATCGGAAGATTAGACGAGAGATCGAGCGAATGTCTACGTACAATACCCTCGTTGACAGGTGGGTTAGCGATACACTCAGCGGCTTTAACGACGACCCTTGATAAGAAGCGCTTTTGACGGAGGACTGTACTGATTTGAATGGGCGGTGAGATTGGAAATGATAAAAAATATAAAAGTTATGATATTTACTATAATAATAAGAAAATAAGGGCAGGTGCCAGGTGGCTCTCATACCAAGCCAGAATCAATGTTCTGCATCGCGGTGGACATGCCAACCGAGTTCAACCTTTCCTGGACGGTGGCTTTGCCGGTAACCGACGCGAGTACTGTGATGGTGGTTCCACGCATAACCCCACCCCAGGTTTATGGGATGTGACTAGTTGAAATGTTTGGGCTTTACCGTTCCTTTTCTGATAAAGAAAAAAAATGACAAAAGAGAAAAGAGAAAAAAAAAGAAAAAAAGAAAAAAAATATAAAAAAAGAAGATTGGAGTTTGGTGGGGGCGTGTATAAGGGGATTTTAAATGGATGGGTGATTTTTATCTGTGTTTTGATTTGTTTCACATTTTCAAATGTCTCATCATATAGGGTGTGGTATAATAAGGACAGTGGGGTTCAATTTAAGAGGTTGTCCTTGGATTTGCAACGATGATTGGTTTAAGGTAAAGTTGAGAAAAGCTTCTACTGCCGGTAAAGTTGCTTTGTTTCCAGTTTTATGTCAGATTGCTGTATCAATGGGAATTGTTTGATTATTATATCGTTTCTTTGTTATGGGGTGATTTGATGTCAATTGAGTTTGATGTTACTGCAGTGTTTGATATTGTTGTTGATTTTGTCGGTGCCGATTAACTTAGATGTCAATGATTTTCGCTTCGAGTAATAATGCGGTGGGTGTGTTTGAAGTTTTGCCTGAACCAAAAGTTTAAAGTTTTAAGGATGGAGTTGTGCCCATTTCTTTTTCCAGATGATTGCACGATTGGGGGTTTTTGATAAGAAGCTAAGGGTTATGTTAATTGTGAGGTTAAAGCACAAAGTGTTACGTCCATTGACTGGTGTGAAAATTTCGCAGTTTCAACCTTAAGCAGTAGCTAGTAGGACCAAACAGGTTGCAGCCTGGAGGGTGTTGTGTGGCTGTTTGGTGGGGATGTTTGGGAAAGTTTTGGTGCTTGAAGTGTTTGGGATGATTTTTATGCTTTTCAGGATTTCCTTGTTATCGGATTGATTACAGAGTGTTTTTATACCGTCACCACTTTCGGGGATTGGCTTGGTTTGTTGGGTCACCTTGTTCTGATTGGCAGCAAAAGGGACTTTCACGATGAGAAGCTCATTGCGAAGAGTAAGGCTGCAAAGAAGCTCATCTTGGATGGCTATTCACTTGGCAAGCCTTTCTGTGTTGTTGTTGTTGGAATAATAGAAGTCCTCTGAAGTTGGCAAATGTTGGAGTTAGGCGCTCAGATTGCCTTTCGGTGTTTTTATTTTGTTAGTTTCTCTTTCCCTGTTTGCAAGGATAAGCCTCCTTTGGTGTTTTATCCACTCTTGGGTGAGTTGATCCTGTACTTTTTACCTCCTGATTTTATCAGGTTGATCATCATTAATATATTATTTGGCTTTTAAAAATTTTTTTTCTTCAAATAAAAAATAAAACCATAATCAAGAGCATCCTTAACTGTAAAACAGATACTTTTATGATTACATAATTCTGGATCATTAATTAGTGTTGGGTAATTGACTGAGTAATGTTCTTAGGAATCTTCCCAGATGTAGAATTATTCCAGGTGAACTTACATAGATTTGGCAAAGCTTGATACTTGAGCTTACCAAATTGCATATCCTTCAACTGGTTTGGTCAGATTTTTACAAGCTGGTTTTACGAGTGTTGCAAGGTTAAGAGGTTGTGTAGTGTACTTAAACCCATTATCTTTGCACCATAATTGACCAATTTGTCACAAACTCCTTAAGACTTTACAAACCAAAATATCATCCGCTGATTTTTACCAACTTCTAAATTAGTTTCTAAATAAGAGTTTCCATGTCCGATTCTTCTAAAGATGGAGGGATACATTTTGACAACTGTTTCACTTGGCTCGATATTTTGTATAATTAATTTGAAAAGGTTGTTGCATTAAATATCTACCATTTCTCTCCAAAGTAGTCAATTAAATTTTAGCAAATTTAGATAGTTTTTCTAACTAAAAATATTTTCAACGAAGTGATCAATGCATGACAATAGTAGTACCCATTGGTCCATTTTTTTTACGGTCAATTGGTTCATTTTTTTTTTTTTGTTAAACGGAAATTGATACTATCAGAAGCAAACTACAACTCGGAGTTCCATGGGAAAGACTCTCCAAGCATCAGCAGCTAAGAAACTCCCTAGATACACAGGAGAACTAAAAAGTTGTTCATAATCAACATCTAAAGAATACGCCATCTTCGCCAATTTATCAGCATAAAAGTTACTCTGTCCATAGGAGTGCTGGATCTTAACTTTCCAGGGACTATGAAGAATTTTCCTCATATCCTCAATAATCTTTCCCAATGGATGGAGAGGGCTGTCTGCAGAATTTATCAAATCTATGACTACCCTGGCATCAAGCTCACATAAAACCACCCGATGCCCTTCAGTCCATGCTAACACTAATCCCAATCTAAGTGCTTGTAGTTCTGCAATTATATTTGAACAAACCCCAAGATGCGCCTGAAAACCACCAAGCCATTCACCATCGCTAGAATGTAATAGTCCCCCCCACACCCACAATACCTGGATTGTTCTGAGCCGCTCCATCAGTGTTCAACTTAAATACACCATAGGGAGGCGGTGACCAACTAATCATCTCCCGAATCCTTCTTTATAGGGACCTTGTTCACAAAAGCTCTTTGGACCTCCATAGCTCCTTGCTTTATAAATGGCACTAACTGATCAACGTTAATAGGAGTACTCAAGGAAGTCGCAAACACAGAACAGCATCTGGCACTCCAAAGTCGCCAAACTGCAGTCACAAATACACATTGCCACTCCTCTATTACCAAATTAGCAACCGTCCCAGTAAGGTTCTGTTCAAACCAATCCTCCATGGATAGGTTAAAAAAACAAGGCCAAAATTTTTGCGGCAGCAACGCTTTCCATACTGAAGAAGCTCGATCACAATCCCTAAGTACATGAAGAACAGTTTCCCGCTCCCTACCACACACTGGAGACGCATGGGACAGAGCCATGTTCCACTGAAATCTCAATCTGTTTGTAAGAATTCTACCTCTCATAGCTAACCATACGAAGAACAACCATCTATTAGGTGCCGGCACTTTCCAAAGCCAACTCCAGTTGTGTTTTACTTCAGTGTCCCTCTGGGAGCATTCCACAGCATAAACTGAGCAAGATGAAAAAACCTCCATTAGAAGAGTACTTCCATATCCAAATATCTTCCATAGTTGAGATTTTGGCCGTAGGATAAAGCCACATCCATTGGAAGTTGAGCAAAAATCAGCTCAGATTTCCAAACCCCATTCTCATCTAAATAGTTGCTTACTGTTCAATCTATGTCAACCGTCTCCAAATTAATATCTGAAAATTGTAACAAAGGCTTATCTGACCAACAATCCTTCCAGAAGAGTGTTGATTTGCCATCCCCAATCCTCCGCTTCAACCCCTTAGTCAGGAGCTTTAAAGTAGCAAAATGAGCCTTCCAGGTGTAAGAACAATTCTGTTTATTATAGTTATCATCCACGACAGCTGCTATCACATCTCCTTCTAACCTAGACTTTGATGTCAACACTCTAACCCATAAACTCTCTCGTTCTTTCAAGAACTTCCAAGCCATTTTTGAATCAAAGCTAAATTATGAGTTTCTATTCTAATCCCAAACCTCCCATTCTTTTAGACCTACAAACCTCATCCCAGCTAACAAGAGCTAGGCCCTTTTTCTCTTCATTACCTCCCCACAAAAATCTTCTATTTAGTTTATCAATAGAGTTGTGAACACTCTTAAGCAAAATAGTAGACAACGTATGATAAGTGGGAACAGCTGATGTAAACGATCCAATCAACGTTGCTTGACCTGCCATGGAAGCCGCAATTTCCAACCCATCAATCTGCCACTCACCTTATCGATAACTACTTGAAAAATTTTCTTTGTGACCCTACCATGAAGCAAAGGAACACCCAGATAGTTTCCCAAGTTCCTAGTTACCCCAATGCCTGAGATCCTACTCACTGCCTTTGCACGAGCAGGAGGGGCTTTAGGAGATACAAATAGCTTAGATTTCTGTAAGTTCACCTTAGCACCAGGAGCACCAGAAAACTTCTCAAGGAGGGACTTTATAACATCTGCTTGTGTAGTAGTGGCTCTTGCAAACAAAAAGAGGTCATCCGCAATAAACAAATGCAAAATTCCAGGCCCACCTATTCTCAAAGTAATCGGCTTCCAAGCCCATCCCTAAGTGCAAGATCAATAAGATTTCCTAACCTCTCCATGCACAAGACAAAAAGATAAGGTGAAATGGGATCACCTTGTTTTAGTCTACGCTGCACTGAGAAAGCTTCTGTCATTTCACCATTCCATAACATAAACATCTTGGCACCAAAAACCCAAAAGAAAGTAAAGCATCCTTCAAAAAATCCCACCTGATTCTATCATATGCCTTTTTTAAGTCTATTTTGATGGCCATTAAACCATCTTTTCGTTTAGACCTACAGATAATATGAATCAATTCTTGGGTCACTAATATATTATCTGTTGCTTGTCTTCCGAGAATGAAACTAGCTTGGACAGGGGCTATCAAATTCGTCAATAAAGGTCTTAATCTATTCACAACCACTTTGGTAATCAGTTTGTAGGCCACACAACATAAATTGATCGGCTGAAACTGCTTAATAGATTTAGGAAATTCAACTTTCGGAATCACAATTAACATAGTAACATTCAAATCAGCTGGAAACTGACCTGTTTCAAAAGCAGTATCCACCAGATTATACAAAGCATCATTGAAGACTTCCCAATACTTTTGGAAAAACCCTGCCTAAAAATCATCAATCCTAGGGGCAGCCTAAGCTTTCATCTGAAACAAGGCATCTTGAATTTCATTTCGTTCAAGTTTTTGACAGAAACCCACCATCTGATCTGTGTTCAAACGAGCACCCACCAAACTAGGCAATGGAGACTCCACCGGGTCCTCTAGTGAGTATAAAGATCGATAAAAATTCATTAACAAAACCTTTAAAACATCTTGATTAGTGACCCATTCCCCACTGTCATCTTGCAGTATCACCACTTTATTTTTATTCCTCCGACACATCGTTGATACATGGAAAAAACGGGTGTTACGTTCAGCCTTGATACATGGAAAAAGCGGGTGTTACATTCACCCTTGATACATGGAAAAAGCGGGTGTTACATTCACCCTCTTGCATCCATTTGATCCTAGATTTCTGGTGCCATTAGATTTCTTCCTGCCATAATAGCATGTTATATTCTCGGATTAGATCCTTTTGCAGCAGATACTCTTGATGAGACCAACGGCTAGCCAAAGCCCTTGGCACACCTTCCAGTCGAGATAAAACTCTCCTCTTCTTACCAAATATATTCCCAAAACAATTTCGATTCCATCCCTATAACTCATGATAAGTTTCTTGGTTTTCTCACAAAGAGTTCCTGTTGTGGATTCACAAACATGAGCTATCAAACTATCAAGTGAAAGATTGGTTAGCCATATTGCATGAATCGGAATGGTCTATTAGCAATCTATTGATGATCATTCCTTTTGAAGCTGAAGAAGAACGGGACAATGATCTGAGTATGCACTTGACAAATGCAACACCCTTGCTTCCGAATATAACATCCTCCACCTATCATTCACCGAAGAACGGTCTAGCCTCTCATAAATCCTACCAAGACTTGGTCTTTGATTGCACAACGTAAACCGTGGCCCCTTAAACCCAAGATCAATAAGTTCACAAGTACTGATCATTTTATTAAATAAAGAACACCTATGTACAGATACCCATGTGTCATAACGATTTCGTCCGGAAACTCAACCGCTCAACGATTTTGAAAATACTAAAAACAAGGAGTCGTCACCAATTTTTTTTATTAGGTGTGATTGGCCACCTAAAAGTTTTATCTTTTCGACAAAATCTTAAAAATATTTAAGTTTTATTAAAAAGATAATTTTGGTCTACGAACACAAGATTTGGGTTCGGGATTACGGTTACTCGTGGAGAAAGATTAGTACCCCAACAACGCCCATTTAAAAATGATACCATTTTAATTACATGTTATCCTTTAATTTTAATAAAACGATCTTAATTTAACGTTTAAAAATAATTTCCTTTTCATTGTAACCAACTTTATTTTTTAAAATTATTTTTATATAAAAAACTAAATTTTATTATTATTTATTTTTAAAATGAGTATGAACCATGTTGTATTGAAAAATTAAATCAAATACCTCAATACCTTTGGTAATATTTGAAATAATATTCTTATCTAGAAATTTTTTAAGAATTGCTACTTGCGATTTCTATAGAGTCTCATCTTCGAAAGATTCACATTTTTTTGAATTAAATAAATGCATATGGCGTAGCAAATAATGCACGATGAGAATGAATTAAAATTTTATCATTTTTTCTTGAAAAAACTTAATTTTATTTTTAACGAAGAATATAATATTGAAAAATCACACTAAATTTCTAATACACTGGTAATATTTAGTAGATTGTTCTCACCTAAGGATCAGTTAGGAATCACTACTTGTGAATTCCGTAACATCCCATCATTGGAATTTCAAAAATAATTTATATAATGCAAACAAAAAATGCATGATACCTATTCATATTTTACCATTTATTTTTAATTCATTTCATCATTAACTTTATTATTTAATTTTGACTTTCACTATTTATCCCCATAAAAGAACAAATTATTTATCATTTTGTATTATAAATGTGAGTCTTTTTGTTGAGAAATTATATCATATAATTCCAATAGTCTAGTAGTATATGGAGAATCTCTCTCATCTAGAGATATTCGAAGAATCATTACTTGTGATTTCTACGAAGTCTCATCATCAAGGACTCATTTGTTTTGTAGCAATGAAGATATGCATAATGTTGATTTATAGCGTACACAACGTATATCAAATATTGTATTTTCTTAATGTTTTTTAATTTTATATTATCTTATTTAACCGGTATATTATTTTACTTATAGTATTCTTTTGTTTATTAATTTGTTTATATTAAACTACAAATGTTAATTGACTAATTAATTAATTATTATCATTATTATTGTTGTTATTATTAACATGAATCATTTTTATTGAAAAAATTATACCGTATATCCCAATATTCTGGTGATAATTTGGTAAAATTCTACTCATTTAGACATTTTAAAGGAATCACTACTTGGGAATTCCATAAAATTTAGTCATTAGTGATTCGTGTTTATCTTATGTAAATGACTCAATTATTTTATCTTTTTTTTTTATTTAATTAACCTTTTTTATAACTATTCTCTACTAAAATTTAACCATTATTTATTCAATTTAATTTAATTATTTAATTAATTTTTTTAATTTAATTAATTTTTCTCTAACTATTCTCAATTTTTATCACCAAAATTTCATCCGTATTCATTATTTTTATTCCTAATAATTTTAATTTTACTATTTTACTATTCTTTATTTGTTCTTACTAAAGATATCATTTATTATTAAATACCTTATTAGAATAAACATGAATTTTAATAGGCAATTATACTAAGTATTCCAATACTTGGGTAACATTCAATAAATTTCCCTCACCTAAAGTTTTTTTTCTTCAAAGAATTGCTACTTACGACTTCTATGAAAACTTATCATTGGGACTTCATGCCTATTTTTAACAATGTTTTCTAAAACACAAATTTCACAGTAAATAGTCTAATAAGAATTTTTATTTCCATAATTATTTTATATATATTTATTTATTTTTTAAAAAGATTATATATTTATTATTAAGACTAATTTCATGCAATCAAACTAATTAGGCTTAAAATTATTACTAATTATAAAACCTAGAGAATTTTATTTGCAGATAAATATATATTTACCATGGAAATATATTAAAAATACAAAAAACAAATCATTTAACAAACATAAAAATAAATAAATGGGAGGAGTAAAGGTATACGCAAATTGATTTGGGTTTAGAACCCAAAGAAGTTGGGTGTATATGTTGAGGAACAAAAGCCAGGTATGGCGGTATTTTAAAAAATTTTATGCCATGGTGGAAAGGATGATAGAGTTGTCCTTAAAGTGTATTCGTACAGATAATGGAGGTGAGTACACATCGAAAGACTTTGAAGCCTACTGTTTAAAGTATGGGATCAAGCATGAGAGGATAGAACTTCGAACACTACAACATAATGGTGCAGTTGAAAGGATGAATCGCACCATTATAGAGAGAGTCAGATGCATGTTAAGGATGGTGAACTTGCAAAAATCATTTTTGGGTGAAGTAGCTAACACAACCTGCTATTTAATTAATAGATCACCATCAGTGCCATTGGGCTTTGACATTCTAGAAAGGGTATGGACAGGAAAGAAAGTTTCATACTAACATTTGAAGGTCTTTGGCTATACAGCATTTGTGCATGTGCCAAAGGAGCAAATGTCAAAACTAGATAGCAAGACTGCTCGATGTATATTTGTTGGGTATGGTGATGAGGAATTTGGTTAGAGGTTATGGGATCTAGAGAAGAAAAAGACAATTAGAAGCAGGGATATGGTTTTCGATGAAAATGAGTTCATCACAAAATTTAAGAAATATGGAGAGACAGCATAGGTTACAGTTGAGTATGATGACTCAACACTTGCAGGGATTCCACCAAGAGGTGCCACATATGATGGAAATGCACAAAATATAGAACTTGGGGATACAGATGAGCCAACCATGGTTATAGGATAGATGTCGATAATGACATTGCATATCCAAATGTAGTGAGTTTTGAGCAAGGAGAGCAACCCTCTCAACAAGAGAGTATTGAGCAAGGGGAGCCAACCCTAATACAAAGAAGTGTAGAGTCTCAGGTTAGAAGTTCTACCAAGGAGCATCGACCATTTACTAGGTATCCTAGTTCGGAATATATTTTGATCACAAGTGACGGAGAGTTAGAGAGCTTCCAAGATGTGCATGATACTCCAGATAGGGAGTGTTGGTTAAAGGTAATGAAAGAGAAAATGGATTCATTGCAGAAAAATGGCACTTATGACCTTGTTAAGCTTTCGAAAGGGAGAAGACCATTGAAGAACAAATGGGTGTTCAAGATGAAAAAGGATGGTGACAAGCTAGTGAGACACAAAGCTCGATTGATGGTAAAAGGCTTTGGTCAAAACCAGCTATTGATTTTGATGAGATTTTTTTCTCTTGTTGAAGATGAGTTCCATTTGAGTGGTATTGGGATTAATAGCTGGTTTGAATTTTGAGCTTGAGCAACTTGATGTGAAGAGTACATTCTTACATGGTAATTTGCAAGAGGAGATTTTATATAGATCAGTCCGAGGGTTTTGAAGTAAAAGAGAAGGAGCACATGGTTTGCAAATTGAAGAAGAACTTGTATAGCTTGAAGCATGCTCCTAAGCAATGGTACAGGAAGTTTGATTCTTTTATAGTAAGCCAAAACTATAAAAGAACAGAAGCAGACTCTTGTGTGTATGTGAGAAAATTCCTAGATGGTGACTTCATTATTCTGTTGTTATATGTTGATGATACGTTGATTATAGGGCAAGATGCTCGTATGATTTGCAGGTTGAAAGAGGCATTGTCTAAGTCCTTTGACATGAAGGATTAGCAAAGCAGATTTTGGGTATGGATATCATTCATGATAGGAAAGCTGGAAAGTTGTGGTTGTCACAGGAAAAGTATGTTGAATCTAATGAGATTCAATATGCAAAATGCTAAGTCAGTTAGCACGCCTTTTGCTAATCATTTTCACTTGACTAAGAAGTTTTGTCTAATGACTAAGGAAGAAAAGGATGTTATGTCTACTGTTCCTTACTCCTCTGCGGTTCATTCTTTGATGTATCTTATGGTTTGCACACGACCTGATATTGCTCATACAATTGGTGTAGTAAGCAGATTTCTTTCCAATCCAGGAAAGGCTTATTAGGAAGCAATAAAGTGGATCTTCAGATATTTGAAGGGAACTTCTAAGTTGTGTTTGAGTTTTAGGACTATAGAACTAGTTTTTGAAGGGTTTATTAATACAAACATGGCAGGTGATCTTGATGGTACGAAATCTACTTTAGGGTACATATTTACTTTTGTAGGGGGAGTTGTATCTTGGCAGCTCAAACTACAAAAGTGTGTTGCCTTGTCTACTACAGAGGCTAAGTATATTGCAGCAACCGAAGTAGGCAAAGAAATACTTTGGATGAAAAGATTTCTTCTTGAATTGGGATTGAGTCAGAAAGAGTGTGTGGTATTTTGTGACAGTCAGAGTGCATTGGATTTGAGTCGGAACACCATAAACCATGCTAGGACAAAGCACATTTATGTATGGTACCATTGGTTGCACTCAGTGATTGATGAGCAATAGATGCAATTGAAGGAGATATACACAGATAAAAATATAACTGATATGTTGATGAAGACACTTCCCAGAAATAAACTTGAGTTATGTAGTGACTTAGCCGGGATGAACACTTTGGCCAAGCTAAACTCCAAATGACAGGTCGTGATGATGGATCTCCTCTTAATAGGGTTGGAGGGAGTGATTGTTAGATGTGTGGGGTCTAGCCCACATTAGTTATTAGATTCCTACTTGGAGTCAGTTAGGGATTTGTTTTTTCTCTATTTAAAGTGTTGCATAAATATTTTGTAAAGTAGTGAGAGAAGTTTTTTTTTTTTAGGGACACAAAGGAGAAAAAGTAAGCTTTAGGCTTTGTGATATTTTTCTTACTCCATAGAGAGAGCAAGGAGAGAGATAAGCTTGTATAACAATTGGGTATTCTTTGAGTAGATTATCTTGGTGAATCCAAAGAGATAAATTTTATTGTTTTTAGGCCAATTGTTGGAAACCTGAGCTTTGGGCAAAAAGCCTAAGGTATTGAAATTTTGTAATTTGCTTATTTCTCATAGTGAGTTTTTATTCGATTTGCCTCGTAGTTTTTCTCTCTACACTTGAGAGTTTTCCACGTTAAATTTTGGTGTTATTTTGTTTACGTTTTATTGCTTGCATGTTATTGTGGCTTGGTAGCTTGATTTATTATTACTATTGGCTTGGGATATTGTTGTTGATTGTTATGAGTATTGTTATTGTGACATTGCTTTAGCATATTTGTCGTTTGAGGCCCAACAAACCTATCCAAAGCTTTATTAATGTTGTACAAGAATAAAGTCACTTCTGGGGGTTTAATGAAGATAAAATAATCTTGAACTTGATCTTGAACTTCGAGAAATTGGAATTCTTTAATCACAAATAGTCATGAACTTAATGCAGTAATAGACTTCAAGGCATGTTGTTATAGAGTCACTTTCCTTTATTTCACCCCTACCCATTATAGTATGCGAAGAGGGTTGTTGAAATGGCCTCAGGATACAATGAAATCAAACTTGTTTACTATCACCTTGCATTGGTAATATTAAACTTTTAAACACCTTTGACAAATGCAAGAGTATTATGTTTTAGCCAAAGTCTTCTGCAGTAAAACAATATCTAAGAGACTTGTTTTCTACTTTGAGATTGAGAGAGGATAGAAGAATTTAGAATTAATTAGTGTGTCTCAAGTTTAAACTCGACATCTGTATTTACAGAGAATAATTCCAGATGATGTGATCTTTCAATCAAGTGATATGACTTTTCATTTGTGTTGTTTGATTCAACAAACACAATTGTTTAACAAGATCAAAACTTATGGAAGCCAATGGTTATGTTTATTAACCATTCAAAGTGAAAGAATAACTTAAAGAAGGATCTATAACTCTTCAAGTAAAAAACTAGCCATTGTATTCACTTTTATACTAGAGCAGTTGAATGCCCATTGTAATTTTGAAATAGAATACAACCTCCAAGTGGGGCAGTCGACTGCCTTGCTAGGGCAATTGATTGCCCTAAAATAATTTAAATTTTGATACTGCACTTTGTATAGGTAGTTGACTGCCCTCTCGGGGCTGCTGACTACCCTCCTAGGACGACAAACTATCCAAGTGCAATTTCGGAATAGAAAGGTTACTGCATAAGGGCAATTAACTGCCCTAAAATCTTGGTAAAAATCATTTAACTCTATTTTACTTAATTTGGAATCATGCAAAGCACTAGTTTTACTTGTCCATTGATTAAACATCATTTTGATCAAAATTTTCACTTTATTTTGAAATTTTCCTAACAATTAATACCTTTGGGTAGAATTGAAGTTAGCAAATTATAAATTGGTAAAAATGATGTTACTGAACAAATAAGAGTTAGTCTCCCTAACAATCAAGGCTTAGCCTCACAGTTGTTATCTCTCCTTTTTGATTCCCCACTCTCCCATTCTACCTCTTATAAACAAAAAAAAAAGAGTTAGTCTCCCTACTATACTCAAATACTTGGACTTCCAGAGTGATAATTGACTAACTACCTTATCCAAAATCTCCTAGTAATCTTTCTTAATAACTCTCCCATGATGAAGTGGGACCTCAAGTTACTTGCCAAGAATGCTAATCAGAGAGATATCTAAAACAGAGCTTACCCTTCTAGTGTTTCCTACACTCATTTTAGGAAACAAACATCTTAGACTTGGCAAAGCTTACTTTTGCTTTAGATGCAACACAGAATTCAACAAGGACTTTCTTAATTACAACTGCTTGAGAAATTATGGCCCTTTCAAACAAAAAGAGATCATCAACAAAAAACAAGCGAGACACCCCAGGTCTTCCTTTACCTATCATAATCGGCTTCCAAGAACCTTTACAAATGGCATCCTCAATTCGATGACCTAAACGTTCCATACATAATACAAATAGGTACAGCGACAAAGGATCGCCTTGCCTTTGGTCCACGCTAAGGAGTGAACACATCTATTTTCTCACCATTCCATAAGATAGACATCGTCAAGTTGCTAACATAGAACATGATTAAGTTAATCCATTTAGAAGAAAAACCAAATACCTTCAAGGTATCTCTAAGTATCTTCATCTGTTTTATGGTCTGAGACAAGAGTGGTAAATAGTAAAGTCCTTCCAATAGTGACGACTCTAAGATTCGAATCATGTTCAAATGTTTGGAGAAGAAGTCTACTTTCACATCTTCTAACAACTTATAATTTTCAAGGTCGATTTTGATCGCCATAAAACCCTCCTTCCTTTTAGATTTCTTGATTGTATGGACCAAATATTCAATAGTTAGGATGTTATTTGCAGCTTATCTCCTTAGAATAAAAGTAGTTTGGAATGGAGCTACCAAGTCATCCAGCATAGGACTTAGCCTATTAACGAATACTTTAGGGGTCATTTGGGATCATTTCATATTTTTTGTTTTTGAAATTTTTGTTTTGTTTTGTTTTCAAATTCTAAAAATAGAAAATATGTTTGATTAATATTGTTACGCATACTTAAGCTGATTTAGATATAGTAATTCAATTCACAAAATAAAATTTAAAAAAAATTAAACAATAATAATAATAATAATAATAATAATAATAATCATCATCATCATCATCATCATCATTATTAGAGCATTTATTCCAATAGATTGGGAAATAAAAAATAAAAATCATGATATATTTATTAAATAATATTATGTACATAATATTAAATAATATTATTTTATACTATTTAATATTAATGTTAAATATTTTTTATCAGAATAAAATTTAATATAATTTAAATAATATTATTATAATTAAATATAATATTAAATAAAATAGTTTAATTAAAATAATATTAAATATTTTTAACATTAATTTTTATTAGATAATAATTGAGATTAGGAAAATTCTAAATTTATATATTAAATAATAATATGAATTAATAATTATAAATTATATTTAATAATATTATTTAATTTAATTTTAATAATATTAAATTATTAAATAATATATATTTAACTAATTAATTTATAATGAATTATAGTTATTAAAATATATTATATTTAATATAAATAAATATTATTTAATGTTAAGTATTCAACTATTTAATAGTGGTAGTGATAAATTAAATTGGAAAAAAATAATATTAAAAAATCTTATTGTCTAATAAAATAATAATTAATTATATTAGATGATAGTACTCAACGACAATATTAATTATTAACATAACAAAATTATAATAAATGATATTATTTAAAATATATAATATATTCAATAAATTATTATATAAATTTAAATAAAATAATATATTATGATATTATAGTTTAATATAATTTATATTTAATTGCTTTTTTTTTGTTTTCAACTTTTTATATTAAAATAATATATTAATTTTAATATATTTATTTTAATTAAAATTTTAATATTATTTTTATTTTAAAAAATAAATTTATTTTATTTTATATTTTTATGATGAATATTAATATATAGATATTGTTCCGTTGCTTATGAACAGTATCAGAGATAAAAATATTTTTTCAAAAATACTTTTTTTCAACAATTTTAAAAATTTTTTGTTTTTATTTTTTGAAAATAAAAACATATTGTCAAACATATTTTTTGTTGTTATTTCAAAAAAACTGAAAACAAAAAACAAAAACAATACTAAACCTTTTTTAATAATTAATTTATAGGGTACGCAACGGAGACTTATAGACCTAAAATTCCTTAATGTTTCTGGATTATCAATCTTGGGAATCAAGTATCTCAAACACGTTTTTAAAACGAACCCAATTCAAATAAGTCGTCTTCATAATATCCCATAACTTTTCGAAGTACACCAGACTGCATTCCATTAGTCCTTGGAGCTATCCAAGCCTTCATTTGACAAAGAGCAGTATACACTTAAGCCACCTGAGCTTTCCCATGTAAGTTGAGGAGCTTTCCCATCTAAGTCGAATAGTGGGGGCAAACGACAAAGACTACAATGCCTCGGTCGAGAAAAGTTCCTTAAAAAACCCCACCACCTGATTCTTTCAACGATTCTTTGTCCGTAGCCGTAGTCAACCACCGTCATCCTACAATCAGAGACCCCAAAAAAAGGCCCACGCGGCATTTCAGAAGCAGCCCTGCGTAGGCTTAGATTTCACTAAAACCAAAATTAGAAATTGGAGAAATCTAAAAAAAATAAAAAATAGTTTGGCTATAAAGAGGCTCGTGCTGCTTCTGCCTCTGCATCTCTGACTAATCTCTTTGGTTCCACCTCCATTCACTACGGTACGGTTCGGTTCCTCCGTTCGTCTCTCCTTATTACTGTTTGCACTTTCACCCTATGCCTTCTTTCTTTTCTTCGATTATCCATTAAATGATTCTACTCTTCTTTCAATCCTTTTCAACAATCTGGCTGGGTCTTCTTTAAAATGATTTAAACTTCTCTCAAATTTTTTAACGTTGGGGTTTTTTTTGGGTCTCAAACAAGTTTGTCTCGCTTCACTGATATCTATTGATAAGTGTCAGCATTTCTACTTTCCCCGGTGATTTTTCTTTCAGGGTTTTCATTATGGATTTGTATACTATGCATTGATAGTGTATAATTTACAAGATAAATACATCAGAAGTTGATATCTCATTAATTTACAAGATAAAAAATATGCCAAGTCCTTAAAAGTAAATATAAATTAATTTTTTTAATTTGTTCATAAAAGTCTATTGATGAAATATTAATTTCTTGTGTATTGACAGTGTATAAACTATACACTGTCAGTGCTTCGTATATAAATCTTTTCATTAATATGATTTGAAGTATTCATTTTTAACTTGATTATGCAAGAACCTTAAAAAATTTGTACTTCTGAAGTCAGATAGAGGCCTATTGTTACAGTAATTAATCTTATAGTTGCTGCTGCTTTAATCTGACCAGAAACAAATTCAACGCCGAGCTCGGTATCTCTCTGAAAATGGCAGGATTCTTGTTTCGCCAGTTTTCATTTCATCGCTCTCAAATCGGGGTCAGGCTTCTCTCTTCAATTTCAGTTTCGGTAGTTTTCTTTTTCTGTACAGAATATCAATATTTTTAAGCAACGTTTTTATGGCAAAGTATTGATCCAGTAAAGAAAGTGAAAAACTTTTACTAAATAAAAGCTTTGCAGGTGAAATTAAAGTACATGTGATTTTGACTTGAAACCTTGCATGTCGAAACAGGGTTGTCGCCTGAGAGCTATGAGAACTAGATTGGCAAGGAAGCGAAGGGTCCTTAGGCGTGCGAGGCGATCAATGGAAGCTCTGCAAGTTGCAGCTGCGGAGATTGAGGCGCGAAATCGAAGGATTAGAGCAGAGAACAAGATTTTGTTTGAATTGAATATCCTCGTCGATCAGTTGGTTTACGATTTTCTCGATGAGCTTGAAGACGACCCTTGATGAGAAACACTTTCGAATAGAATCAATGTTCAGTATCTAGTGTTAAGATAGTCAACGATTTGCCAATTGATTGTGTTGATTATATTACCTTGTATAGAAGATTGCATAGGTGCATACAGGTTGTATAGGCAGATTTCTAGAGAACTAATCGGCGATTCTAGTCCTGTATATATTGTATATGATCAATCAAGAATAATATAACAAAATTAGTTTTCCCATTTCTGTTTTTCATGGCATCAGAGCAAGGCTCTTTCGATCTTTTAAAAAAAAAAAATCAAATTCAAATCTTAAAATCCCAAATCAGATTTAACACTTTCAACTATAAACCAAAACACCCAGAACCCATGCCTTAACACAAACCATCATTGTGCCACGACCTGTCGTGCCTCTACTAGTCACGCTGCTGCCTATCGCACCTTTGCCTCCGTCGTACTCCTTGCCGATTTCCTGTATAAGGCAAGTCTAAGTTACTCAGCCTCACTGCCTCTTCGTTCAAAAGAATTGGATTGGGCCTACATTTCATAAATGTAGATATATATATATATATATATTTGGGTCCGATTATTTTATTAAAAAAAAGAGTCAACAAATTGAATCCTCAAAAACCAAATCTCTTCCGGTTCTTGTTCAGTCTGAAGGTGTCTTTAATGCAGGCATTCTACTTAGTGAAACAAATTACAATATGTGGTCTTAATTGATGGACATGCATATTGCTGAACAGAGAAACTCTCTTACATCATGGGCAAAACCGCTCTACCTGTTGCGTCAGACAAGGGATACGAAAAATGGTATGCTGAAAATCAAAGGGTGAAATGTTGGCTAGTGATGTCTATGTCTCCTGACATCATGAAGTGCTATCTCCGTATACGTACTGCCCGTGAAATCTGGAGTACTCTTTCCAAAGCTTTTTATGATGGTAATGATGAGATGCATGTCTATTCTCTACATCAAAAAGCCTTCTCAGCCAAACAAGGTGCCAAATCTCTCTCAGTATACTATGGGGAGTTAACAGAGATATTTCGGGAACTGGATCATCATGATAAAGTGGTCATGAAGGATCCTAATGATGTTACAACATATCGACAGTCCATTGAGCGAACCCAAGTACACATATTTCTTGCTGGATTGGATAAAATTTTTGATCAACTTCGATGAGAAATTTTACATTGTGAACCACTCCTAAGTTTGGAAGAGTGTTACTCCTTACTCCATCGTGAAGCCACACGATCTATTGCTTTAAATGAGGACATTGAAAAACCTAAAGCTTCCACTATGATTTCTCACCTTCGACCCAGTCAGACGTCACAAGATCGACTAAAATCCAATCTGAAGAATTTCAACAGTTCAAGCAAACCTACATACAAATGCACTCACTGCAATCAAACGGGCCATTCAAAAAGTCGTTGCTTTGAGCTTATTGGATATCCAAAGTGGTGGGACCTAACACGGCATCAAAATTTCAAGCGACCGTTTACTACAACAGTCGCTCAAACAAAGGAAGACAATGCTATTGCTACGTCATCAGCATTGGTAACCACGACAAGCACCGGAGGTAAGGTCTTAAACATTTCTACACTTGTTTTTAATAGTGCATGGATAATTGATTTTGGTGCTACTGATCATATGACATTTGATGTTAGACAAGTCTCAACCCTTAACCGTTCCTCCTAAAATTGTGTCTCCATAGTCGATGGTAATACTACCCTAGTTATTGGGGAAGGGTCATCACATCTTACTAATACTTTACATCCTGATTCTGTGTTAGTCATTCCCTCCTTGGATTATAACCTTTTGTCAGTCTCTCAAATCACTAATGCCTTATCTTGTGTTGTTATTTTTTGGCTTGATTCTTGTGTGTTTAAGGACATTCAGACTCGACAAATGATTGGTTATGGTGTTAAGAGAGGGAAGCTGTATTACTTGGACTTGGAGTAAAAAACTTCCAGCAAATTACAACAAGCTTTAGTAGTAGAGAGGACTACTTCACCAAAGAAGATAACTGAGATTTGGCTCTGGCATCGATGTTTGGGACATGCCTCATTTGGGTATTCAAAAAAATTGTTTCCTAGTTTATTTACAAATTTGGATATTTCTGTTTTCAAATGTGATGTGTGTGAACATGCAAAAGGCCATCGTGCTTCATTTCCTTTGGTTTTAAATAAAAGTCCTATTCCTTTTATGGTTATTCACTCTAATGTTTGGGGACCGTCCAAAGTTCCCACATTGGGGCACATTGGTTTGTTACCTTTATAGATGATTATACTTGGATAACTTGGTTGTGTTTGATGAAATCCAAATAAGAAGTTACATTTCCGTTTCAGAAGTTTTATAACACCATTCATACAAGTACAATGCTCGAATACAAGTGTTACGAAGTGACAATGGTAGGGAATACCATAATTCAGAACTTCAGCAAGTTTTGGACTCTCATGGCTCCATTCATCAAACCAATTGTCTGGATACACCTCAATAGAATGGTGTGGCCGAACGCAAGAATTGACACTTATTGGAAGTTGTTTGCGCTTCCCTAATTGAAGCTCACATGCCCTTATGCTACTGGAGTGAAACTCTTCTCTCTGCTGTATAACTCATCAACTGTGTTCCATCTCGTTCTATCAACTTCAAAACACCCTTTCAGACACTTGCAGAAGCTATTGTTGCTCCCACAGTCCCAAAACTACCCCCTCATGTCTTCGGATGTGTTGCCTATGTTCATCTTTATAAACACCAACGTAGTAAGCTAATGCCTCGAGCCTTAAAATGTGCCTTTGTTAGATATGCTATTCATAAAAAAGGATACAGATGTTATAATCCCCCTGCTAAATGCGTGTTTATCACTATGGATGTTGTCTTTCATGAAGATACTATGTATTTCTCTAAGTTTGAATTTCAGGGGGAGTATCTTGAGGAAATTTAGACTCTTGTATACAACCTTGAAGAGGATGTGGTGGAACTATCTGATCAAAATCTAGGTGATTTGGATCCTAGTGGTCAAAACTTGGATGTAAGTGGTGATACCCTACACAACAACACAATAAGCGTAGAAGTGGATGAGTTGGAATCTGGTGGTCAAAACTTGGATCTAAGTGGGAATGAGCACCTAGAAAGCCAGGAAACGTCTGAGACAGAGCTTGAGTCTCTCCCAATTGAAACACCAAACCAATCGTTATTTGAGGATATTCCTTATACAGTGTCTGAGTCATCCAGGAGACAGTTACCACAACATCTCACAACAGGTATTCCAAAACGTACTTATGAAAGTTAAGTAAGATATCCCATGAACCATTATATGTCTACACATCATTTGTCAAAAACAAATCAGGCATTTGTCAATTAATTATCTATTGTATCTATACCTAACAGTGTGCAGGAAGCCTTAATTGATCTAAGATGGAAAGCCGCGATGAATGAAGAGATGGCCTCATTGCAGAAGAACCAAACTTGGGAGCTTGTGGACTATCCCATAGAAAAAAAATAGTTGGGTGTCGACGTATCTTTACTGTGAAATACAAAGCTGATGGTACAATCAAACGTTTTAAGGCGAGATTGGTGGCGAAAGGATACACCCAAACTTATGGAATTGACTACACTGAAACATTTGCACCTATAGCTAAAATCAATATAGTCCAAGTCTTGTTATCCTCAGCTGCAAATTTTGATTGGCCGTTACAACAGTTTGATGTGAAGAACGCATTCCTACATGGTGAACTATTTGAAGAGGTCTACATGGATCTCTCACCAGGGTGCATGGTAACAAAGAGACAAAGCCGAAAGGTATGCAAGCTGAAGAAATCATTGTATGGACTGAAGCAATCTCCTAAAGCATCGTTTGGAAGATTCACAAAATCTATGATAGCATTTGCTTACCACCAAAGCAATTCAGATCATACTCTTTTCTTAAAAAAGGATCAAGGAAAAATCATAATGCTCATTATATATGTGGATGATATGGTGGTTACAGGTAATAATCCTAATGAAAGGAAAGCCTTACAGAATTATCTTTCCAAAGAATTTGAAATGAAAGATATAGGTACTCTGAAATACTTTCTTAGGATAGAAGTGTCAAGATCAAGTAAAGGCATTTTCTTATCCCAAGGGAAATATGCCTTAGATCTACTACAAGAAATAGGTATGTTAGCATGTCAACCAGCTAATACAGTAGTTGAAGAGGGCTTAAAATTATGTGTTAAGAGTGATCAAGTTCCAGTTGATAAGGGGAAATACTAGAGACTTGTTGGCAGGTTAATGTATTTAGCTCACATAAGACCTGATCTTGCTTATGCATTAAGTATTGTCAGTTAGTTCATCCATAATCTTGGTGAACAACACATGAATGCAGTAATGCGTATTTTGAGGTACCTAAAGTCTACTCCAGGAAAGGGAATTTTATTCTCTAAAAACATAGTGGAACAAACTATAGATGTATACATTGATGCTGACTGGGCAGGAGATAAGAGTGATATGCATTCCTCTTCAAAGTACTTTTCTTTTGTAGGTGGCAATCTTGTCACATGGAGGAGTAAGAAACAGAATGTTGTCACATGTTCAAGTGGAAAAGCTGAGTTAAGAGGAATGGCACTTGGAATTTGTGAAGGGTTATGGCTAAAGTTTCTCCTACAAGATTTGGGATATTCACCAAATAAACCAATTCGATTATATTGTGATAATAAGTCAGCACGTGACATGGCCCATAATACTGTTCATCATGATCGAACCAAGCATGTTGAGGTTGACAGATTTTTTATTGAGGAGAAATTGGAAGAGAAGATTTTGGAATTATCAGAGATTTGATCAAAAGATCAATTGGCTAACATCCTCACCAAAGCAGTCTCAAATCGAATATTCTCAAAATTTGTGGACAAGTTGGGCATAAGCGACATCTATGCACCAACTTGAGGGGGAGTGTTGAGATAGTCAACGATTTGCCAATTAATTGTATTGATTATATTACCTTGTATGGAAGTTTGTATAGGTGTATATAGGTTGTATAGGCAGATTTCTAGGGAAGTAATTGGGGATTCTAGTCTTATATATACTGTATATGATTAGTCAAGAATAATATAACAAAATCAGTTTTCCCATTTCTGTTTTTCATCTAGATGGAAATGTCAACCAAGCTCAACCTTTCCGGGACGGCGGCTCTGCCAATGACCGAGATGAGTAGTGTGATGGTTGGTTCCACCCATAACCCTCCCCTGTTAAATTAGAGCATAATCTTTAGTTGTAAAACTACTTCTTTTATGTTTATGTAATTCTGAAATATTAGTTAGTGTTTGATAATTGACTGAGTAAATGCTACTTAAATGAGATTCCAGTTTGACATAATTTGGCAAGCTTGATACTTGGGATTACCAAATTGCATTATCCCTTAGTTGGTTTGATCAGATTTTTACAAACTGATTTTACAAGTTGATATGGCAAAGCCCATTCATATTGGGCTAAAGCCCAATACGTTAGAGAGTCCACCACTTGGCAAGATCTTATTGGGCCACGCGGCATTCGACGAGAGAAGGTTGCGCCAACACGAGACCTCTCCCGCTTGCGACAGAACCTACGTCGCTGGCAACTGAGTCAAGGGCCTATCGCTCGTACCTTGCCGTGAGAACACGTGGCATGTATTCAGCCTTCCACATTGTGCGACAGACGTCTCCCACTGCTATGTGCCGCACTATTCTACAATCTCCCGCCGGCGACAGACTCTCGCTATTCCCAAAATTGACGAAATTTGTGTTTTACTTGGAAACAAATTCTCACCAAAAAGACGTGGTCACCCCCAGGTAATTACCCTAGAATATTCACCTATAAATAGGCCTCAAGTACAATTCCATTCTCTTATTTTTTGACTATTGGCTTTTACGCTTCCCAATATTCAAGAACCATCTTGCTGACTTAAGCATCAGAGTGCCTACGCAAGGAACTACCCCTTACGTTCCTCTGACTTTTCTTATTTCAACAAAAACTCTTTGGAGACGCGTGGATGAAGAAGACGAATATCGACATCAGCATGCATTTATTGTTGTTTTGAGCAACAACACAAGTGTTACAAGGTTAAGAGGCCGTGTAGTGTAAAACGAATAATCACTTTTATGAACAACGCTAGATGCTTGATACTCCTCTGACTACAATAACATGCTAGAAGCCAGAATGAATATCATAAGGCCAAATTAAACTAAGATATTTGCCTAATTGCACACCAATCCATATATATTTCGCCTAAGCCGAATCATCAATACAACATGAAACTAAAGAGAACTTTCATAGGAGCAGACCAAGATATAACCAATGATCAGATTATAATTTTACCACGATAACTAATTGTGGCAAATGGCAAAAGAATCAAACCATCATCTCTAAATGTACAATTTGCATCAGTTGACTTTGTTTGCAAGACAGTGATTTCATTTTTGATTAAGATAAGAACCTTGTCACACATTTCCTTTACTTTGCCATTCCAAATTCTTCTGTTTTCAAGCTCACCAAATAGACCTCAAAAAATAAAGCTTCACAGAACACTCGTATTTGACCAATTGTTTCATTTGACTCAATATTTAATTGTGTAGCTGCATTTAAGAGATGTGGGACATATCAATCTGCTTCTCCAAATGCAAATATAGTTGTACATTTGCCTTCAATGAAACTAGAGAATATAGTTACCATCCAAGCCAAATGCTCTCTTTCTCTCTCTCTTTCTATATATATATATATATATATATATATATATATACACACACACACACACACACACCATTTCTCTTCAAACTAGTCAATTAATTAATTTTAGCAAACTTAGAATGTTTTGTAACTAAAAATATTTTCAATGAAGTGATTAATGCATGATGAAAGTGCCAATTGGTGTAAGGATTGTTGGATAGCTTGTAATAAATACAAGGGAACAAGTTCTCACATTGCTTGTAAATGTGTAAAATGATATATTTATAAAGGGAAGTCAACTTTTAAGAGTAATTTGCAGTCAAAGAGGAAATGGGCTTTGACTATGGAGCTTAGCTTGGGCTAGCTTGACTTGGGCTTGGGCTATTTTAAAAAGTCAAAAATGGGTACTTGGGCACTTAAATTCTTGGGCTCTTTGATTTAATCCGAATTTTTTATTTTTGATAAAAGTATTTTAAATTCTATTTTGAATTTAAAATTGTTTTTAACTGTTCTAACAGACATATTTTCAATTTTATGTCTAGAACAGTTATGTCTGCAAAATGAAAGGTTGTTATTTAACAAACAATCACAACCATTCATTTACGCCTCTTCAAATTCTATTTAAGAGTTGATTTTCAGAAATACTATACTTTGCATTCTAACTTTTCACAATTTTCTGAGAGACTTGGTTGTATCTTGGAGTAACTTGCTTTTGTGTGAGGCAATATTACACTCAAGAAAGTGTAATTCTACACGCCTCAAAGCCATATACTTTGTTATCTCCTAACAAGGATATCATACTAGATTCTTAATTTCAATAATAAATGTTTAGTCTCTAATATAAGAAAAGGCAGGAGCATGTTAAATAATCAGCATAGTTGTTACCTATGATTCTTTAATTGTACAGATAGCATTTATTAGTGCTTCAAAATATGTTCATAGTTCCTGATTAAGAGTTTTTTATTACAATGAGGTATTTTAAAATTTTTATTCTTTAATAGAGATAGTTTTAAACTTATTTCTTTAAATAAAGTATTCTAAGCCACATCATCATCTTCTTCCTTTTTTCCTTAAAATTTTTTTCTGCAATTACTGGATGTCTTTTTCTAAATCTGCTTTTTTTTTAAAATTCTTCAACTCTAATTAAAATTGTTTAAACACGAAGACACATATACAAACTCTTTTAAGTTTTAACTTATAAAATGTGTACACATATTTAAACTATTTTTAACCCAGTGATTTTTGGCGTTAGATCCAATTAAACTGTATTTCTGCTTTTCAAATACTGTAAACTGTAAGTTAAGACTGATCTACATTGTCAAAAAAATGTTCAACCTAAGGCTGATGTGGAAGCCGTTAACTACAGTTAAATGTTTGGAGTTCAATCACTAATGATAATGAGGTAAATTTTTGAATTATTATTGAACACTGAATATATAAATGAATGTTATATATACTCTTAAGATATATGGTTCAATTTTTTCTTCTTTTTTTTCGGTATTTGGACAAGAATTCATATCTTGTTGCTTTTCTTCCTTCTTTGATCCTTTACTTCATTGCTTTCCATATTTCCAACTACACTGAAAGAAATCTTGGGCTTTCACTCGGAAGAAGTAAGATTACGATGCCAAAGCTGAAATGTTAGGATTTTTTTATGGATTCATTCATTCAAAGCACAATTGTAATGTTATCGTACAATTTTTCATTATTCAAAAATTAGGTTGCATTGAATATTCGAAAAATTACTGTATGTCTTATTTTTTTAATTGCAGGAAGGGAATAAGAAAAATACTTAAGGAAGGAGATGATGATATAGCATAAAATACCTTATTTAGGGAAATAAGTTTAAAACTACTTGTATTAAAGAATAAAGATTTTAAAATACACCATTGTAAGAAAAAACTCTCCTGATTAAAGTAAATTCTAAACTTACATTTAAAGAGGACCATCTTTTTTGCCACATGAAAATTATGTAGTATTTATGTAATTATTTTATGTCATATTTTGAGGACGATACACATAAATAGATGAATCTCAAACATTTTTAGAAAGGTCATAGATCCAAAATTAAATTCAAAAGATTAAGAATAAAAGTATAATATTAAACAAAAAAATATGAGTATATGATATTATTTACTCGTGATTGTTGCTATCTTAATAAATAAGAACCGAAATTGGAATTCCATCCTCCTAGTGATTTAGGGATTGGTACTTGGAACTAAGAGTAATTCAGCCCAATCTTCTGTTAAAGTCTCAAAGAGTCGAAGTGCATATCAAACATTTGTTACTTTTAAGAGAGTTGTTAAACACATCTATATTTTTTTTCTTTTCACACCTTATTTTACATTATATATTATCGTTCATTTAAAGAGAAAAATAAATATGAAAAAAAAATAGAGTGTATTTAGTAACTTTATACTTTCAATTAATCCACGTTCATGATAGGCTCAATGTTTTATTTTTGTTTTGATCTCGCGAGGTTGGTTCGATGGCTGTTGATGATTGGCCTCCATAATGGCACGTCATCGAGAACTCACACGGCTTTGGTGGATAAAATGTGTCGTTGTAATGGCAGGCGTATAGTTGTCGCCAACCAATAATTGTTTATGTTGTTTAAATAAAATTTATTGAAGTTTGATTTGATAAATATTATTTATAGGGACGGATCTGCCTGTTAGTTTGTAGGGGCAATTATCTCCACTCCATCTTTGAAACGTAATTAGTACAATTCATATATTATATTAAATGTTTATTTTAAGTTTGCTTTTGTCCCCACTTAGAATGAAAGAAGACAAAGCAATGGCAAAAGGTCTTTTTTGGACAATGGTGAAGATGATAAAGTAACGCAAAAACCAACAATTTTTGTCATAAGCGATACACGTAAAGGAAATCAAAGCTTCGAATTAATTAATCTATTTAAAAAATAGATAATAATTGTTAGGACAAGACTTAATTGTCAGTCTTTAAGCAGTGAATATGTCCACTATTTTATCCTAAAGTTTAGAATACATATTTAAATAAATCAATGTTTATTTTTATTCAAGTCATTTTCTTTTTTATATTTAATTTTCATTTATTTTCTTACTCAATTTAAAACTATTAAATATCAGCCACAAATTAATTTCAATGTATATTCCAAACATTATGCATATTTTAATAAAGTTATAAAATATAAATAAAAAGATCTTGTTTAAATTTTACTTTCATTATAAAAATTTGCTCCCACTAAAGATCAATCCTAAATCTGTCATGAATGAATTCATTCACATTACTAGAAAATCGGTTTTTTGCAACGCTTAAAATCGTTGCAAAATGCAAATTTATCGTTGCTAAAGCTTTTTCGTAACGATTTTTAGTCGTTGCTTAAAATTCCGTTACTAAAAGTATACACAACGACTTTCATTGAATAAGAAGTCGTTGCAAAAATGTATTTATTACAACGAATTTTTCTCGTTACTAATTAAATTTTTGTTTTAGCAACGACTTAATATTTTTGTCCATACTTTTTTTAGCAACAGAATATATTTTGTTGCAATTGTTTTTTGGCAACAGTTTTTTATTGTTGCAATAGTTAGTTTTGCAACGATTATAGTTGTTGCTACAAATAAATGAGAAACGACAATTCTATGGTTCCTAATTTTATTCTCAACGACAATAGTCGTTGCTACAAAATAATTAGGAAAAGACAATTATGTCGTTTTTAATTTTATTCATGATGACTATAATTGTTGCTAAAAATAATTAAGAAACAACTTTTTCATCGTTTCTAATTGGTTTTACAACAAATATAATCGTTATTAAAACTAATTATGAAACCATATTTTTATAGTTTTTAATTTATTTTATTTTACAAATAAATTTTTAATGTTGCTAATTTATTTTACAATGTAAAAAAATTAATAATCAACATTATTGTTGCAAATATAAAAGAATTGATAATTTAAATATTTATTATTAATGAAATTTAAAATTCAATACAATTTCATGAATAAAAAAAACACAAAAAAAAATCTTGAATATGTAAACCTAGCACAGATTTTTATGGATGGCTCGCATCATGGAAAGCTGCCTTGAATCTGTAAGCACTAAGCATATATGTGTGAAATCCCCAATTTTCGTGTATTCCTCCATGTTTATGAAGTATTTCAATCTAATATGATTAAATAAATATGAAGTTGATGTGTCATTGATGCATGAATAATGTATGATTGATGTATGGAATATAGAAGAAACAATGAAGTTGAATGTCAATAAGTCAAATACAATATGTTGATATTAGGAAAATAAATGGAATAGGAGAAAAGAAGAAAAATCAGAAATTTGATTGGTGATTAAATGGATGAGTCATATGGAAGAGGAATTTAAAAGGTCAAATGGTCTTGAGACAAGGGATAAAGCATGGCTGAGATTGATGATGAGATAAGCATGCAATTAATGAAGTTAATGACTCATCATCCCTCCCATCACCCCCACGCCAGCCCTCTCCATCGTTCCATCCAATTTTCCAAGTTTCCATCCCAATTTCCTTGACAAACCATCCCATCCTTTCATCGATCCAACTAGTTTGTTGAACAAGAATCAATCGTTGTCACTAGACTAAGTGATATCCAAAGTTTAGTGGATTGATTTCAAGAATTGGAAGAGATCTCAAAGTTTGAGATTTTGGTTCCTAGTGAAAGTAAGAAAAGAAGATGATTTAGTCAATTTGGTTTATGGTTTATAGTTGTTTTGAGTTAGTACGATGTATGTATGATGATTATTTAAAGATTTGAATTGATGTGATGATTTTAGGTTGAGGAAGTGAAAAGCGAGGACTAACGCACTAAGCGATCTTGCGTTCTCGGAGGAATTGAGGTAAGGAATTTATGTAACGGATGTAAGGCGGCTATGTCCGCATGTTTTATGACATATGTATGTGGTTTGGAAAGAAACACCAGTTGATTCATGCAGGAAAAATGACATTTTTGGACTTGTCTGCTAGTACCAATTAGGCTAGGGGCAGCTGACTGCCATAAAGGGAAGTCGACTGCCTAGAGACAACCAAAACGTTGTTTTATCGAAAACCGACTCAAACCAGTCGACTGCTATGTAAGCAAGTCGGCTGCTATTTACCTAGAAGCATTCTGTTTTAAACCAGTCGACTGCTATATGGACCAGTCGACTGCTATTTGCCAAAATGCATTCTGTTTCAAACCAGCCGACTGCCCTATGAGACCAGTCGACTGCTAATTTTCTAGAAGCATTCTGTTTCAAAACCAGTCGACTGCTGTATGGACCAGTCGACTGCTATTTATTAAGAAGCATCCTGTTTCAAAACCAGTCGACTGCTATATGGACCAGTCGACTGCCCCCATGTATTTTCCGAAATGAAGTTATGAGGCAGCAGCCGACCGCCCTGTGAGGCCAGTCGACTGCCATGTATGAAACGAGCTTTCAAAGCTTAATTGGTTTAAACACAAAAGTGTTTTCTGAAAAAGTATATTATAAATGTTTTGAGACTATGGACTGCGTGATGATTATGCATTTCTGATGGCTGAGTGACTCTGATCAAGTCCTCAGTAATATGTATGTTGAGCGAGGAACCCTAGTCAGGTCCTCAATCCCACATGTGACACCCGACTAGTGTTCACTGTGGATTTCTAAAGGCAGGAGAGAATCCCTGACCTATACAGAGTGCACTACTGTACCAATGCATGATTAGAGTCATATAAATGGGAATGAATGGTTTATATGACGATTCAATCGCTTAAATATTGTACATAGTCTCCATCCTATTTCAAAGGATATATGATGTATGTTTAAAAGCAAGTTTATGAAGTAAGATGTTTTAAAAGAAGAAGTATGATGCATGTTTTATATGTATGCTATTTTTTAAAAGAAGCATACAAAGTATGATTGCCATGTTATTGAAATAAATATGCATGGTTGCAAACAATGCATGAAAGATGTTTATGATGCATGTTTTATAATGCTTTACATGACATCGTAGAGCCAAGTAGGAAAAATGCATATAGAGGCATAGTACGCTCTTTTACATATTTTTCTTACTGAGCGTAAACTCACCTCTTTACAACCATTTTTCCTACAGATTACCTGAAGTAAGCCTCGCTCCGATTAGAGGAGCTTGTTTTGGAAAGATTGCAGTGTACCTTCTCGATACGATTCCCAATTTTCATAGAAGGTATACTTATATGTTCATGTATATAGTTATTGTAATTCAGCTACGGTACAGTACAAGTAGAAATTTATGTATATAGGATGTCTGGGGATGTAAGATAAGATGATGTATGAGATCCTGTGGAAATGGAATGGTATTTATATATATCATTTTTATGTTTATGAAAATTGAATACAATTTTATAAGCTATCAGATAATTAGCTTAAGAATAAAGGAAGAATGACACTGGATGAACTAAATCTAATTAAAAAAGAAAAAGGGACAAATGATAAGATGTAGTGACGGAGACGTCACAATATTTTTAGCTAATTGACTCAATCTTCAGACTCAACGGCTTTGACAATACATCCACGAGCATCTCATATCTATATGAACTTGGTAATAAGGATTTTAGCTTGATTGCAACAGAATCATAAGCCTCAACAGCTTCTTCTTGAGTGCCTACAGATCAAAACCAGGATTAATAAGACAAAAGAGATAGTGGCTAGCAATTTTTAGAAATAATTAATCAAAGAAGAAAATCTACTCACTAACTGTGCCAAAAATTCTAAATTTCATTAATAATAAATTTTAGTAAGAAAAATCTAAAATCTATCTTAACTAAAAATTATAAGAGACAAAAGGAAAATATTTTTGTCGGAAGCAATATGTAAGAGCTAGATCATGAGTTGTACAACAAGAGCTTAGCATTATTCAACAGGTATAATAACATAAATGTTAAAATGATATTAGCCATTTAAGATTTACATCCCAATGGAAGAGACAAGGAAGAGGAGAGTAAAGCATTTTACTAATCAAACTCTATTTATGATTTAACAAAACGAGAATTAATAACTAAAATCTAAAATAGCTAACCTGGATATAAGCATGATAAAATCTCTTTCTTTCACCAATTGAATGTGAGTGAAGTTTCGAAGCAGAACAAGTTCTGGAGTCATAAATAAGGATTTAAATTTAAAACTTACAAAGACAACAAGAATTTAAACAAACGCAGGATTTTCAAATAGAGATTAAAGAGGGATGAGGAAGAAATGTGCTGGTGCATAGCCATACAAGCACTTTAATATAATCACAAAAAGAGAATTGACCTCTAATATGTCCATTAATAAAATACCCGCTATCCTTCATTTGTACCATATGACATACCATGCCCTCCAATGTAGAAAAGTCTTCCATCTATCTCAGAGAGTCTTTCCTCTTCTAGTAGCTACGAGAGTTGTCATGATATAGGAATAGAAGAGGGATGTCATCAACTCTTCGATCCACTATCTATACTTTCCCAGGATAAGACAGAGTCTGATGATCTTGGCTACTATTCTTGCTAATAAATATTTAGATGTATTTATGAGAATATACTACAATTTCAGATTTCAACTCAAATTCTTAATAGATTTTATATAGGGAGGGGATTAGTAAATGGAAGATGCTATCAATCACAAGAGTGGAGCTAACTTGATTTTCCTCCCAAATTGCCATGTCTTAATCGGAAATATATATTCTACATTCCAAATATAGAATAAAGAGGCATCAATGATGAATGGAAACTAAACAAAATACAGAGTAGATGATACTTAACCTGGTCATATGCCACAGGTAATGAGATTTATTCTTTGTCACCCAAATGCTCCAACGTGCCTTGAAATGTAAAATTGTCCACACTCCATATACCAATTGGCTCATTTTGAGGCAGGGCATGAATACCAACCACAAGATTTCCACTATTGCCAGAAATACTGGTGGCCAAAGTACTTGTGAAAACGGCTATCATGCAGTTCATAGGTCTGTGATCTTTGAAGAAAGAAATTAAATAAACTGATGAAATACACAAAGAATAAATATACTACTCATATACTACTATGTGTTAGAAACTGCAATAGTATTAAAGACACAAGTTTACTGAGTGTGTGTTTGTGTATGCCTATATACACATAATAAAGTTGATCTTCAAAAATAAACTCCTTCAAGAGCAACAATGCAGCAAACAGGGAGGTTTGAAAACCAAAATCTTCAATGACCAGTGGTTGAAGAAGCTTGAAAACCAGTGTTGAATTCACAATATTCATTCCCTTGCAACCGATATCATCGAATTGGACAGCCCTGACTCTACAAATGTTAATTTACTATCATAATCTAGAGATTTTGAAGCTTCTAGAATTGGCTGGGTCAGTCGATTTTGAAGCTTCAGTATTGGATTTTCTCTGTACCCTATGTCCATCAGGAAGACGGACTCCAAACCTACATAAAAGGTTCCTATGTCAAGAACTAGAGAGATAAGAGAAAAGATGGGGAAGGCTGAGAAGGATTTGAAGTGATGGCAAGGAGAAAATAAAGGCCATTGGAAGAGGCTGAGGATGGTCATTTTAAGGAGGTGAAAGGGGTAGCTTTCTGATACAAAACCGGTAAGATGATCAATCGCAGGAAAAATATTCGTACAAGAAGAAAACTCTGGGAACAACGCAAGAAAAATAGAGTAGAAGAAGAATTAGGGCTTATACTCCCAAACAGCGGTAAAAGTTTGTAGTTAAATATTAAAACCGCGTGCTTTGGACAGGTGAGCAATATATTTTACATATACATACATGTCTATATATATATAAATATATATATATATATATATTAAAACCGCTTATATTATTAAATAATAATTATTTTCTGTTTTAATATTTAAGCATAAAAATAACAGTTACATTCATTAAAAATCAACAAAAATTTAAATGAATTTAAATGGCTATTCTAGGAAGAGAAATATTTTAGTGGAAATGCATGAAAGAAAAGACAGAGGAAGAGCTTGAAAGACTAATTGGGAGCATGGGTAGATACAAGGCCGTGTAGAATTTAGGTGGAAACTTAAAATCAAGTAAGTAATATTTTTACAGAAGAAATTCACAACCAAAACCCATGTTTCTGGGAGGTTGAGTGTTGATTGAAACTATTAGGAAAAGGGGAGCAATTCAGAGAATGTAATTTCGATTTTGTCGAAAGAGAACATAATCATTTGGCTCATAATTTGTCAAAGTTGGAACAGTATGTAGGCAGGAGTGGTTTTTGGGTGGGTTCTCGAGCTTTTGGCATTTGTAACCTAGATTTATGAGTTTATCATCGAATGAAAGTATCTCTATTATTAGAAAAAAAGTAAGCTTTTAATTAGTGAATTTATTTTTATAGAAATTAATAAGCTTTTAATTAGTCGATTTATTTTTACAGAAATTAATCCTAGAGTTTGAAAAATTTTAACTACTAAGAGTTTTAATCTAAGAATAATTAGTTGTTTTAATTCAAGCAAACTATAATTTTGATTTTTTTATTTTTTAAATTAAAATAATTAAGGAAAACCAAAATTGGCAAGCTAACCCTTGATAAAATAGGGTGTCAACATAAATATAGCAATACGCAAATAAATATATGTAAAGTAAAAGTATAGTAAATTTGCGATGTTGATATCTTGAAGATAATAAAAATAATAAATTTTCGAATAGTATAGAAAAAAAATTTTTTGTATGAGATAAAAGTGTTATTTTGAAAACCGTAAAAAGTAATTGCAAATTTGATAAGATTTCGAAAAGACATATTTTGTCATTATGAATATGATATATATGTATCGCAACAATAGTTTTTGTCGTTGCATAAAATTTTTTAAAATCTTTTAAGGCAACAACAATGAAAAATTGTTATAAACATAATAATATATCATAACGACTTTTTTTAATCGTTATTAATTGGATATGAATTTGCAACAATAAAAAATTTGGTTGTGTAAAGTATAAAAAAAATTCAAATTAGCAACAACCTTCCAAAGTCGTTGCAAATATAATTACATTTTACAACGACATTGTTAGTCGTTACGTATTATGGTTGCTAAAGGCTCATTTTCTAGTAGTGTCATATGTTGAGTGAAATGTAATTTCAAATCACTTGATAAGTCTATTTTAAATAATCCTAATATTCCGATGAAATAAAAGGCAAATTTAATTTATTTCTTATTTTTCAATATTAACTACTAGTTTGTTTACATATAATTGAAATTTTATTTGAATTTTTGACTCTATTTCAAGTTCAAATAGGGTTGAATTTCAAAATCTTATTTTAATAAATTAAAATTGAGTCTAATTAAAACTCGAGTAAGTCAATAATTTTTTTAATTGAGTTTGAGCTTTGAATTTTTGTAGTTTAGCTGAGTCAAATCTTTCTGCAGTGTTTGTATAGCCTAGTTGAGTAAGTCTTTTTCAATGGATGATGTTGGGTCTTGCGTTCCGTTAATCTAGTTGCCTTCTCAGGTACGTAACATTGTTTTGCTACTCTTATTTCTCTTCAAAATAAATTAATTATTAAAACTATACACAAATATGAATACTATAATTGTTGGCTTTTCATCTTTCACTTTACTGCACACATCCTGCCATATATTATACGTACATAATAAGAATTTTTTACTACAGCCTCAGTGTAGAGTAAATTTATTAACTTAAAATAGTTGGTTTGAATTATTAATTTATTATGCGGCACTTCTAAGTTTGTCATGATTAACTTTGACTAATAGGAACGTACATATTTGACACATATGTATTCCGTACGTACGTATGATTACAACATCTTTCACTTTTCTATCTTAAATGGCTTCTTTTCTATACAAACAAAACAAATGTCAAATTTGCTGTCCCACTTTTCATTTTTAATGTCTTATCATTAACTAAAAAGTTATTTTGAAAAGTTTCAAAATTCATGATCTCCTAGCTAGCATCTCTACTAGATACTCTTTTAAACCTTTTTTTTTGGTTCTTTCTTAATAAAGCATGTGCTTACTATTTTATTTATGGGCCTTTTTTATCTTTGTTTTATTTTTACAAATAATTCAAGTTTTATAATTGAATTTAAGCATCCGTTCATTAAACTTTGTGAGTGATGTATGTATTCTTCATTCAAAAAGAAATTTTTGATTTCTCTTTTTCAAATTAAAAAAAATGTACGAGCACAATAGACTATGGAGATTAGAGGGCACAACATAATTCAACTGTTATCACATAATTTTGAGACTCAAGTCTAATAAATTAATGAGGTATATAATTAGAAGTGTCAAATAAATTGTGTAGGACTCATGTGATAATGATTTGTATTGGTCCAATACTATTTTATAAGGAGTTGTGTTGTGTTAGAACTTAGAACGGTTCACGAAGACAAAGGCCATGGCGTGGCATAGCACATGACCAATACCCTTCATGGGTCATGTTACCCTATGCACGACAGTGGCTTTCATGGTAAGTTGAACCAAGTACAATCCACTAATAATTTTTAAAAATTTTAATTATTCCTCAAAAGCCTTTTTCATTTATTATTAAAAATAGTATATGAAATAAATAAAAATAAAATAAAAAAAACACATATTACATAGTTTGGCAAAATACATACGTCTCTGAAAAAAGATAACATGATTTTCTAAATAAAATATTGCATTAACAATATTAATATTTTAAACTCACACTCGTACGCACAAAAAGACTCACAAGATTCTGTTTCTCATTCTCATAATATGATATCCAGTTAAATCTTAATTATTATTTTTATTATTACTAGATCCAAGGACAATTTTTTTATCTTAATAATCTATTCTTCAATGAGTTTTTATTAGAGTGTAGCTTTTGCAATATTTTTTTAAAAAAGTAACATATTATATATTTTGTATTAACAATAAAAGAATTATAAATTTACATACCAATAGTTAAATATTTCGTAACTACAAAATATAAAAAAAGTATAACTTCATCACAAGATGAAAAAAATATGAATACAACCAAAAGACAAATAAATTGAACCCACTTATAATAATCGTGGGTTAACACAACATAACAAGTGGATTTGTGTGTCATAGCATGCTAACTCGTGTGTAATTAAAGGATGGAGTTTTAAGCGTGAAATTTTAGCAGGTATGGGATCTTAACTTCTAATCTTAACTATTGTAATCTCCTTTCTAATGATATTATTGTTGAGAAAAATGGAATTTATCATTTCTTTTTTATTAAATCAAATATCCCTCGCGAGTGTTGCGTTATAATTAATCAATCACAATTAAATATTAAGTAGAATTCATTAAAATTGTATGGAATCTGCCACATTTATAAATGATAAATCTTTTGTTGTAATTGAATAATTGCTTTTTATAATATTTTAAGTTTTCTAAATCAATGAAATTGTATCTTCCTGGCTAAGGATAAGAGTTTTCAAAGGTGAGGGTTTCGGTATTATGGCTTCTATTGCATCATCTGCCGGTGATAACTACGCAGTTTTTTCTAACATAAATTTTTACAAAATTCTTTTTCTTCTTCTTATTTTTCATTTACTGCTCTTTTATTTTTATTCTATAGTTTTACAAATTTGTTCCATTTTATTATTTTAGTACATTATTTCTCTGTGTATATAATATATATGATAGAATATTTGTAAAAAAAATTAAAAAAATACAATATTAGTTAGTCCTCCAAAATCAATTGTCAAATTCTTCATTAAGCATTCACTCTTCACATATTCTATCTTACATGGCTTCTTTATGTAAACACAACAAAACAATTATTTACAAAATTCAATTTTACAATCTCACATTTCATTCTTAAGGTTTTAAATCATTAAATAAAAAATTTCAAAAAGTTGTAAATTCATTTGATACAAAAAAATGTTTAAGTGAGGGGAGACTTTTTCAGTTCAAGGCCAAGGGTAGGCCTCAACAAAGACTTTTACATATCGCTCATAAAAATAAATATTGCTGGCAATAAGAGTTAAACATAAATTTTACAAGTAAAGTGAACAATCCTTACCATTTCAACCAATTTTAGTTGACAAAAAAGTTTTAAACTTTATGTTCTACTAGCTAGTGTCACGTCCCGATCAGTTTAGCTCAGCACATGCGGCCTTGGGTGAGGTTCTTCCGAGCACTTCACGTCCAAGTTAGCCTTCAACACTCACTCACACAGAAAACACGCAAGGAAGCAACAGAAACAGGAAGCAAAAAGGTGGCAGAAAGCTGAGGAAAGTTTAGTATATTTCTTTGTGAAAAGTATACTGTACAACTCTGAAAGGGAAGGGGAGGACGCCCCTTTATATACACAAACTCCTATAGAATAAACAGCTGTCATGCAGCCAAGTGTTGGGCTCCTAGGCTATCAGTACAGACTATAGCTGACGCTATTGTAACCTAGGACTGTTATTTGTAAGAGACAATGTCAGACGACAAAGTACGAAAGCCCCCAGTGTGTCCCCCTATAGCCGCCGGTTTTGCTCTCACATGCTCTCAACCTCAAGACCTGATGTGGCGAGATGCGGCAACATGACATTCTCCCCCATCTGTTCTGGCGACGCCCTCGTCTCCTCTGCCAGTCCCGTGCGAAACTTCTCCACTTGGTCTGGGTATTGCCACAGCGCCTGTGCTGGCTCCCAACTGGCCTTGCTATCTGGCAGCCCCTTCCATCAAACCAAGTACTCCTACTGAGGTCTGTGGTGTTGTCGCCAAATCAACCGGCCAACTAGGATGTCTTGGACTTCCTTGTCGTAGGTAGTCTTGACTCCTCTGGGCGCTCGCCTTAACACTGCCTTCTCTAGGTCATCCAAGTCTTCATGGAATGGTTTCAGCACGCTCCCGTGTAAGATTGGATGAACTTTAAGTCTGGGAGGAAATTGGAGTTTGTAGGCGACCCAACCTACTCTTTCGATGATCCTAAACGGCCCTTCATATCGATGAACTAGTCTTTTATGTTTGCCGGGGTTCCTCAGTATCAAGTGCATCTTCACTAGCACCTGATCACCTACTTGGTACTCTACATCTTGCCTTCTCTGGTCCGCCCATTTCTTGGACCTCGCCTTATGTAAGCACGCCCTCGCCAAGTCATTCTACTCCTGCCAAGACTTGGCGAATCGACAAGCAACATGTGTTGGGCCTTCGTAGCCAACAGAGATTGCACTGGGAGTGAGTGGTTGCTGCCTCATTACCAACTCAAAAGTACTGTGGCCTGTCGATTCACTTTTCTGCAGGTTGTAGAAAAACTAGGCCACATCCAACAGCTTGGGCCAATCTCGCTGAGAGGCGTTCACATAGTGTCTCAGGTACACCTCCAGTAGGGCGTTCACCCATTCTGTTTGCCCATCTGTCTGAGGGTGTACAGCAATACAAAACCTCATGTCAGAACCCAATAACTTAATGAGTTCCATCCAGAATTTACCTGTAAACCAGCTGTCCTTATCACTGATGATGGATCGGGGTAGACCCCCATGCTTCACTACATGCCTTAGGAACAACTGTGCAGCTTCCTCGCCCGTACACTCTTTTGTGGTCGGTATGAAGGTGGCATACTTGGATAGGCGATCGACCACAACCAAAATGCTGTTACACCCATCAACTCTCGATAGTCCCAAAATGAAGTCCATGGAGACACTTTCCCATGGGTGCTCGGGAATAGGCAGTGGCTCCAACATACCAGCGGGCGATCTCGTCTCTACCTTGTCTTGCTGGCACACAAGACAGGTCTTCATATAAGCCTCGATGTCCTCCCTTATCCGAGGCTAGTAGTATTGATCTTCAATAAGTGCCTTAGTGCAGTTCATCCCTAGGTGACTAGCCCACATGGATTTATGGCACTCCCGCATGACTTCTTTCCTTAGTCGCCCAAAGTGGGGAACATAGAGGCGGTTCCCCTTGGTGTATAGTAGGCCATTCTCGCACCAAAATCTTCGAGTCTTCCCTTCCTTAGCCTGCTCCATCAATGCTTTGGCCGTAGGATCTTATGCCAGTCCTTCCTTGATCCTCGTCAATAGAGATCCCTCTGGCCTACTAATTGTGGCGAGCTCTGTTTTTTTACTAAGGGCATCGGCGACCATATTAACTCGCCCAGGCCTGTATGCCATAGTGAAATCAAACTCTGCCAAGAAATCCTGCCAACGAGCCTGCGTGAGCGACAACTTCTTCTGTGACTAGAAATAACTGGTCGCCACATTTTCTGTCAATACCACGAACTTAGCACCCAGTAGATAATGTCTCCAGGTACAAAGGCAGTGCACTACAGCCATCATCTCTTTCTCCTGGACTATATATCGCCTCTCCGTATCACTCAGCTTCCTACTTTCGAAGGCGATCGGGTGGTTTCCCTCAATTAACACACCCCTAATGGCAAAGTCAGAGGTATCAGTGTGTACCTCAAACAACATGTTCTGATCGAGGAGAGCTAGGACTGGCTCTTCAGTCACTGCTTGCTTCAACCTTTCAAAAGCCCTCTAGCACTTCTGATTCTAATCCCAACTCTGGCTCTTTTTCAGCAAATTGATCAAGGGTGCTGCAATTCCCTAATACCCTTTGATAAATAGCCAATAGTAATTGGCGAACCCCAAGAAGGATCTCAGCTCGGTAACTTTTGTGGGCAGCTCCCACTCCTGGATCGCCTGAACTTTGACCCCATTCATTCGGATCAGGCCTTCCCCCACTACGTGGCCTAAGAACGCCACTTCCCTTTAGGTGAACGAGCATTTCTCCTTCTTCACGTAAAGCTCATTCTCCCTCAAAACTTGGAACACTTGCCGAAGGTGCTCCACATGCTCCTCTAAAGTTCGGCTGTAAATTACAATATCATCAAGGTATACAACAACAAATTGATTAAGGAACGGTTGCAGTACCTTGTTCACGAGAGTGCAAAAGGTCACCTGAGCATTAGTCAACCCAAAGGGCATCACCATGAATTCAAACGCCCTATATCTAGTCACACAGGCAGTCTTTGGCTTATCCTCCTCTGCAATCCTCACTTGATAGTACCCTGACCTCAAATCCAACTTGGAGAACCACCTGGCATCTACCAGTTGGTCGAACAGATCAGCAATAAGTGGGATCAGGTACTTGTTCTTTATAGTCAGCTTGTTCAGCGCTCGGAAATCAATACACATCCTCAGTGACCCATCATGCTTCTGCTGAAACAAGATTGGCTCGTCGAATGGAGCCTTTGATGGTATGATAAAGCCTGTGTCTAAGAGCTCCCTGAGTTGCTTCCTCAATTCTTCCAACTCAGGTGGGGCCATTCTGTACGGAGCTCCTGCTGGTGGTTGGGCATTCGACACCAGCTCTATTCTGTGATCCACCTCCCTTTTGGGTGAAAGTTTCTTGGGCAACTCTGGAGGCATCACATCCCTGAAGGCATCCAGCACATCTAACACTTCGGCTAGAGTGTCGTTGGTGATAACTTGGGCCTCCTCCACCTTAACTGCTGCCAAATACGTGCTCCCTTCTTGGGGAACTCCCTTGCGACCTTGATGGCAGATATCACCTTTGATCCTGACCTTGTCTCTCGCCTCATCGGGACAAGGCATTGGTACCGGCGATCAAGGATACATAAGCAGTCAGCAAAAGGAATAAGCAAGGCATTAATCCTATCAAGAAAATCCAAGCTAACCACAAGATCATAGTCATCGATAGAGAACACCTCAATGGACTCTCGGCCTTTCCACTCACCGATTTACACCTCCACTCCTCGAGCTATGCCAGTGATCAGTGCTTCCTTAAAATTCACTGTCTTGATGTACCCTGCCTTCTTGTCCACCTTGATCCCCAACTTCCTTGTTGCCTTATCAGATAAAAACAAGTCCGAAGCTCCAATGTCAACAAGGGCGGTCAGTCGTTTGCTAGCAATCTGCACATCCGCGAACATAAGCCCCTTTCTTAGGCGACCTCTCTTGGCTTTCACTGTATTCAACACCATCGAGCCCAACTTCAAAGCTTCCCGATCAGCTTCATCTTGGACTTGGGTGATGGCAACCAACTTGCCTCGATTAGGACAGTCCCAAGCTCTATGTGGCCCATCACACAAGAAGCAACCCATGGGCAACCTCTCACTATGCTCGACACTTCCTCTCATCCTTGCCCCTAGAGGACTTAAACTTGTTGAAGCAGGGTCAGTTGCTGCTCGCCACTTTGGCTCCCCCATCTTTCCCTTTGTACTTGGCTTTGGTGACCTTGGGCTTATCCGACCTTTTGAACTCCACCAGGGCTTCGGCAACAGTAATCGCTCGGTTAAGGTCCTGGACGCCCATTCTCTTCAACTCCTGCTTTGCCCATGGTTTTAGACCATCCATGAATGAGAAGAACGCCTTCCCCTCGCCAAGTGTGGGACCTATAGCATCAACTCCTGGAACTCCCGCACATATTCCCGAACTTCAGCTCACTGTGTTAGCCTACGCAGTTTAGCTAGGGCTTCCTTAGCAGCATACTCTGGATAGAACTGCTGCTTAAACTCCCTTTGGAACAACTCCTAGGTTCCAATTGGTTCGCCTCCTCGGCGAGCTTCCTCATGCCTACTGCTCCACCATAAAAGAGCTATATCGGTGAGATACATGGAAGCGGTGCTTACCCTCGTTGCATCAACCTCAATGTGCACGACTTGGAAGTACTGCTCCATCCGCCATATGAAGTTATCCACGTCTTTGGCTGAACGTGTCCCCTTAAACTCCTTGGGTTTGGGGACCTCCAATTGTGCCCTCGGTGCCTTGGCCAACAGGTCTCCCCCGATAGCATTCTCGCAGGCAGCGAGCTTCCTCTTTAGCTCCTCAACCTCTGCCTGCAGGGTCACGACCATAGCCTTCAACGCCTCATTTTTCTGGGTGAGCTGTTCTACTTCCCCTTCGACCTCTTCACACACCTTTTGGTTATACTCCTTGGCTGAGGAGAGCGCTTCCTCCAAGCAATCCTCTAGCCTATCCTGTATCTCGCCCATGGCCAACTCTAGTTTGGCCAACCGAGCCTCAAGGGTTGCTTCTACTTCCTTCAAAATTGCGCCCTTCTTGCCCTTGCCACGTCCCCCTTGTGGCTCCTGTACTTTAGGTTGCTGTGACGCCTTTGAACTAGCCATCTCGTCTGTTTTAATGACTATTACGTGACCTACTCTGATACCAACTATCACGCCCCAATCACTTTAGCTCAGCACGTGAGGCATTGGGCGAGGTTCTTCCAACCACTTCACGTCCAAGTCAACCTTCAACACTCACTCACACAAAAAACATGCAAGGAAGCAGTAGAAACGGGAAGCAAAAAGGTGGCAGAAAGTTAAGGAAAATTTAGTATATTTCTTTGTGAAAGTATATAGTACAACTCTGAAAATGGAAAGGGAGGATGCCCCTTTATATATACAAACTCCCTAAAGAATAAACGGCTATCATGCAACAAAGTGTAGGGCTCCTAGGCGATTGGTACAGACTATAACTGACACTATTGTAACCTAAGATTGCTATTTGCAAGAGACAATGTCAGGCGACATAGTACAAAAGCTCCTAGTGTATCCCTCTGTAGCTGCCGGTTTTGCTCTCACACGCTCTCAACCTCAAGACCTAATGTGGAGGGATGCAGTGACGTGACACTAGCATCTACTATATATTTTTTTAATTATTTTCTATTAATATAGAAAATACTTATTTTTTTAAACCCTACGATCATGTAACTTTGTGATTTAAGCATTCGATCATTTAACTTTGTGATTAATGTATATAAATTTTTATCCAAAAAAATAAGTCCGTATGCTCTTCTTCAAATAAAAAAAATGGATTTACAGCAACACTCATTAATTGTTATTAGATAATTTTAATCTTGAAACTTAAATTTAATAAATTAATTAGGTATATTTTAATGGATACACTTTCTAAGAATCTAAGGTGCGATTCTTTTTTCATTCTTCGACATTATTGCTGAAAATAAAATATTTATTTCTCATTTATTTAAAAAAGATATCACTTATAATTATTGCATTATAATTAATTAATCATAATTCAAAATTGTGTAAGATAAATTAAAATTTTATATGAAACTCACCACATATAGAAGTGATGAATTCTTGTATAATGTCTTTATTGTGATTAAACAAATAAAAAATTATAATAATAAAATTTCTACGTGAAATGATACCTTTAATTTTTAAGTTTTTTTTTTTTTGCCAATAATTTTTAAATTGTAGACTTCGTGGCGAGGGACGACTTTCCAAAGCGTCTTTCCCTTTATATAAAAAAAATTATATATATATATACACACACACATATATTTCAGATTTAACTCATCCTGTAATAATTCTAAGAAAAAAGACCACAATTCTTTCCCCTTTCTCTATTTGCTTGAACCTCCGCCAAAAATGGCAGGATTCTTCCGTAGACATGTTTCGCTTCGTCGCACTCAGGTCATGGTTAAATTCTCTTTTCAATTTCATTCACTATTTTTTTTTTCTGTACATCAAAATCAGCAAAATTAAACAACGTTTTTGTGGCAGAGTATTGATCCAGGAAAGATAGTGATTAAATAAAAGCTTTGCAGTTGAAATTAAACTACTTATGATTTTGACTTGAAACCTGGCTTGTCGAAACAGGGTCCTCGCCTGAGAGATCTGAGAATTAGTTTTGCAGCTGCGGAGATTGAGGCACGAAATCGAAGGATTAGAGGAGAGAACGAGATTTAAAATAAATAAAAAAGGAAGATTGGAGTTTGGTGGGGCATGTTTAAGGGGATTTAAAATGGATGAGTGATTTTTATGTGTTTTGATTTGATTCATAGGTTCAAATGTCTCGTTATATAGGGTGTGGTATAATAAGGACGGCGGGGTTCAATTAAGAGGTTGGCATTGGATTTGCGATGATAATTGGTTTAGTGTAAAGTTCAGAAAAGCTTTTACTGCCGGTAAAGTTGCTTTGTTCCCAGTTTTATGTCAGGTTGTCGTATCAATGGGAATTGTTTGGTTATTATATCGTTTCTTTGTTTTGGGGTGATTTGATGTCAATTGAGTTTGATGTTACTGCAGTGTTTGATATCGTTGTTGATTTTTTTGGTGATGATCAACTTAAATGTCAGTGTTTTTCGTTTGGAGTAATGATGCAGTGGGTGTGTTTGAAGTTTTGCCTGAACCAAAAGTTTAAAGCTTCAAGGATAGAGTTGTGCCCTTTTTTTTCCAGATGATTGCATGATTGGGGGTTTTTGATAAGAAGCTGTGGGTTATGTTAATTGTGAGGTTAATGCACAAAGTGTTACGTCTATTGACTGGTGTTAAAATTTTTAGGTTTCAACCTTATGTTGGTGTTAGGTGCTCAGATTGCCTTGTGGTGTTTTTATTTTGTTGGTTTCTCTTTCCTGGTTTGTAAGGATAAGCCTACTTTGGTGTTTTATCCTCTCTTGGGTGAGTTGATCCTTTTCTTTTTACCTACTGATTTTATCAGGTTGATCATCATTAACAAATTATTTGGCTTTTAAAAAAGAGATTTTTTTTTCTTCAAATAAGAAATAAAACCATAATCAAGAGCATCCTTAACTGTAAAACAGGTGCTTTTATGATTATATAATTTTGGATCATTAATCAGTGTTGGGTAATTGACTGAGTAATGTTCGTAGGAATCTTCCCAAATGTAGAATTATTCCAGGTGAACTTATATAGATTTGGCAAAGCTTGATACTTGTAACTTGAGATTACCAAATTGTACTATCCTTGAGCTGGTTTGGTCAGATTTTGACAAGCCGGTTTTACAAGTGTTGCAAGGTTAAGAGGCTGTGTAGTGTACTTAAACCCATTATCTTTGCACCATAATTTAGAGATGCTTATTGGGCCGGGTTGGCCCGACCCGGTTCGCAACCGGATCGGGTCAATCCGGCCCAAAATCCGAACCGGTACAGTACCGGTTCGGAACCGGCCCGGCCCGGTTTGTTACCGGGCTGGGCCGGTTTCAGATTATTAGAACCGGGCCCGGTAGGGGCCCGGTCCGTTAATAACCGGGCCCGTTAGGGGCCCGGTTCATAACCGGACCGGTTCGAACCGGTCCGGTTAAAAAAAAAAAATTAAAACTGCAGCAGTTGCACTGACTGCAGTGCAACTGCTGCATGCAGACTCGCAGAGGCTTGCCCTCTGCGAGTCTGCGTTTTGATGGGCAACGGCCATTTGGCCGTTGCCCATCAATCTTTTTTTTTTTAATTTTGGCCGTTGCCCATCAATCTTTTTTTTTAATTTTTTTTATTTTTTTATTCTAATTTTTTTCCTATAAATACTTCTATAATCTTCTATTTTCATTTACATTTCTTCTATATTTTCTCTCAAATCTACTATCTATATTCATCTACTCTTATTCTCTTCACTCACATACTCTCTCAATATTCACTCAAACTCTCTCAAATTCACTTAAATTCCCTTATTCCAAATTTATAATATCATCATTTCCTTTCTAAATTTCATTTTTCTTTTTATTTTATAATTTTACAAATTTTACTTTTAATTTTCAAATTCTAATATATTATATATATTCCTTATTCCAAATTTATAATATCATCATTTTCTTTATAAATTTCATTTTTCTTTTTATTTTATAATTTTGCAAATTTTACTTTTAATTTTCAAGTTTCAATTTTCAAATTCCAATATATTATCATACATCTATTTTTTTAATTTTTAACATATATTTATTTTCAAAAAAAATATAAAAATGTCAAATTTCTTTCGTCGTTCATGCTCTGTTTCTCGACCTTTTGGTTCCACTGAAATTCCTAATTTGGGTGACGAATCATTTAATGAAATCGAACCCGATATTCATCCGGAGGAGGAGCTTCCTTTGGCACCATCGTTTGGTCGTGGTCGTGGTCGTGGAGGAAGTCATGCTCAAACACAATCATCAGCTGCCACCACTGCTGCTACATCATCAAGACCGAAGTTTAGTCGAAAAAAAACAAGCAGGGTATGGGAGTATTTCGACATTGTAGCAAAAGAAGGCGAGACGAATAAATATTGTGCCATCTGTAAATTGTGCAAAGGCGTTTACTCTTATAACTCCGGTGGAGGTGGTGGCGGTACAGGTACGTATAAAAGGCATTTAATTACTATACATAAAATTAATCCTGATACCGAAGAAAATGAAATTTTAGAAGGTAAACAATCTCAAATTAATACGCATGATGGTGGAAAAAATTTTAATTTTGATAATGTTCAAGCTAGACGTGGTTCAGTTAGATTTGTAGTTAGAACTGAACAACCATTCACAATTTGTGAAAAAACAGGATATTTAGAATTTATTTGTAAATATTTACAACCCGCATATAAATCTGTTTCTAGACATACATTAAAAAGAGATTGCATGGATATGTTTAAAGAATATAGACAAGCTTTAATTGATAAACTTAGTAATATTTCATCTAGGGTTAGTTTAACTAGTGATATATGGACTAGTACTAATGGTATAAGTTATCTTGTTATAACTTGTCATTGGATAGATGAAGATTGGTCTATGCAAAAACGAATTTTATCTTTAGATGTAATAGAAGAAGCACATAATTCATATACTATTCATAAATATATTACTAAAGTTTGTAAATTATATGGACTAGAAAATAATAAAGTTTTTGCTATTACTTTTGATAATGCTTCAAGTAATACTGCAGCTATTCCTTATTTAATTAAAAGTTTAAACCCTGTTATGCAAGGCATATTTTTTCATGCAAGATGTGCATGTCATATTATAAATTTATGTGTTCAAAGTGGTTTTAGTTCTAGTGGTACTGGTACTGACATAGGTCCAATTGATAAAATTAAAATTTTAGCAAAATGGATTCGCACACCAAGTAATAAACGTGAATGGAAGCAAATTTGTATAACAAATAATATACCTGTTAAAGCATTTCCACTTCCCGTGGAAACAAGATGGAATTCACTTCATCGTTTACTTTCTTCTATTTTACCTTATAAAGAACTTGTTACTCCTTTTTATAACAATTATATAAGTAGCACACATTTAGTACTTTTTGAAGAAGATTGGACTTTTATTGAATATTGTGTTGATTTATTATCTACTTTTAAAGATGCAACCGAAAGATTTTCAACTCAATTTTATCCAACTACACCGTATTTTGTTCCTATTATCTACACAATGTTTGACAAATTTGTAAAATTTAGGAATCATGAAACTTTAAGTTCTTTTGTATATGATATGGAGGAAAAATTTAAAAAATATTGGGAAATAATTCCTCCTATTTATTGTATTGCAACTTTACTAGATCCTAGTCAAGGTGAGGTAAATATAGAAATTTTTTTTGATTGTTATAAAGAATTTCTTGGTCTTGATTCTATTGAGGATCAAAAGTCCTCAATTAACAATCTTTTTCGAGAATTGTTTAATGTTTATGAAACAGAAAAGGAGCAATTCAACTTTAATCGAGAAGAAGAAGATTCATACGAAGAAACCGAAAGTAGCAAAAAAGGAAAAGGAATTTTAAACGCAATTAAGGAAGCAGCAAAGAAGAGAATGAAGTTAAAAGGAAAAGCGAGCGGATCGGGATCGGGATCAACAACTCGACGGAGTTCTAGCTTCAATGAGCTAGGATTTTTCTTAAGTCAAGATTTTTCTGTAGATGATAACTTTGATCTTCTCCAATGGTGGAAAGAAAATCAAAAACAATTTCCAGTTTTAGCTTCCATGGCCCGAGATGTTTTTGCGGTGCAAGTTTCTTCTGTTGCTTCGGAATCCGCATTCTCGACGTGTGGAAGAATTATTGGAGACCATCGAACTACTCTTAATCCGGATTCATTGTGCATGTTAACATGCCTTAAAGATTGGTTTGATGCGGAATCGCGCAATGTCGAACTTGGAATGGCCAATGAATTTGCTGATAATAATTCAGAAGAGGAGGAAGAAATTTCCAAAGCAATCCGTATAAATTATGAAGAGTAGAGAATAATTTTTTTTTTTTGTAAATTGTATGTAAAATTGTAAATAAGTTTAGTCATAGTGAATATTTTTATGGACTACGGTCCCGTGGTTTTTACCCTTCTAACTTTTGAAGGGGTTTTCCACGTAAAAAATCTTTGGTCTCCTACTCTCTCCTTTTTCTCCTTTTGTTGTTGTTGTTATTATTATTATTATTATTACATACCAAATTAATTAATGTTATACTTATATATGTTTAAAATAAATAAATATTTAAAATACAAAATGAATTAATATTTTAAAAACATATTAAATAAATGAATAAATAATAAGTAAATGATATTTCAAATATAATAAATTATTTTAAATGCAAAATGAATATAAATAAAGATATGCAAAATGAATATAATAATAATATTCATAATATCATTATTTGTATTTTGAATCAAATATCATTTTATTATAATATTATATTCACAATATAACTTTAATTTATTATAACAATAATTTTATTAGATAATTTTATAATAGTTTGTTTTTACATTATTGTTACATTAATTAAATAAATTATAATATAACTTATAATAAATTATTGTTAAATTAAACTATTAACATTATTTATTATAAAAATAAATTTACTACATTAAATTATTAAAATATATTAATATATATTAAAATAAATTAATATAATTTTTTTAAAAATAAAAATTTTAAAAAGAAAAAAAAATGGACCGAACCGGTTTAAACCGGTTCGGTCCGGTTTTGAGGCGAACCGGTCCAACGAACCGGGCCGGTTCGCCTCTCATAATATATAGAACCGGTTCGAACCGGACCGATTTACTACCGGTTCGGACCGGTTCTCTTATGGTTAGGGCCGGAACTGGTGAAAACCGGCCTGAACCCGGCCCGGTCCGGCCCGTAACCACCTCTACCATAATTGACCAATTTGACACGAACTCCTTTACTTTACAAACTAAAATATCATCCACTGATTTTTACCAACTTCTAAATAAGTTTCTAAATAAGAGTTTCCAAGTCCGACTCTTCTAAAGGTGGGGGTTACATTTGACAACTGTTTCATTTGGCTCAATATTTAATATAATTAATTTGAAAAGGTTGTTGCATTAAATATCTACCATTTCTCTCCAAACTAGTCAATTAATTTTAACAAATTTAGATAGTTTTTTAACTAAAAATACTTTCAATGAAGTGATCAATGCATGATCATAGTAGTAACTATTGGTCCATTTTTTTTTTTACGGTCAATTGGTCCATTCATATAATATTAGATTCTTAATTCCAATTATAAATGTTTAATCTCTAATGTAAAAAAGGCAGGAGCATAATAAATAATCAGCATAGTTGCCATCTATCATTCTTTAATTGTACGGATGTCATTTATTAGTGCTTCAAAAAATGTTCATAAATCATAATTCCTAATTAAGTAAAGCCTAAACTTAAGGTACCATGACACTACCATATCAGCTAGCTTAAGGTTTCATGGTGATGAGGAGTGCTACACGCACAGAAGATCTGCAGTGACCATTAGCATGCACATAAATAGATGAAATTCAAATTTTTTTAAAAAGTTCATCGATCCAAAATTAAACTCATGATTATGAATAATAATATAATCGATTAATATCATATATATTGTTAGTTAAGTTTTTTTAATTCTACAAATAGAATTAGGACCATGACATGTGCCGTTTAAAAATATTAAGAAAAATAAAAAATAAATAAAACAAGATATATGTCATGATCCTAACTTAACTTATAAAGTCAAAAAATTTCACTAAAGATGTAAAAGATAAATATCCCAATATAATATCACATACGATATTATTTACTCATGATTGTCAGTTTGTAAGTTGTAACTATATTAATTGATAATAATTGTAATGCCAATTCCCTCCTTACAGTCAGAGCAAAAAAATTCCCTCCTTAAAGACAATAGTGATTTAGGAATTGGTACTTAAAAGTAAGAGTAGTTCAGCCCAATTTGAAATGGGCCTATTTGAATATATTTCCGTCGGAGAAAAAAGAATCTTCTGTTAGTCAGACCCAATTTAAAAAAGTTTAGAACACATCAAGTACTTCAAATTTAAATTTGATAATTTGTATATATAGTTTGTAATCGTGTAATGTAAAGTATAAAAATTTTGTATTAAAATTTATGTCGATATATCAAACACAATTTTTTAGCTTTTTTTATATTATATACAATTTTTACAAATTTCTAACTCATATTACTTTTGTATTTTTCATTCATGTTATTTTCATATCATTTCATTGTGTCCTCTTCAGAATTTGATAACACCCACTTTGTCACAATGCCAGCTCCTTATACCAGAAGAAATCGTGACAAGTTGCTCTTCCTTGTTCCAAAAGTACTGACCCTCAACTAAACTCTATAAATTCTACCCCATTTTCCCATAGTTACATAGATTCTTACTTTCTATTTCCTAGCACCTTCCTTCTCAATACCTTTCTCTTTCTTCTTTATTTTCTTTATATGTCGTGCTCCCCAATTTTGATGTACAATCCTTTCAATTTCTTTCTTGCTTGGATGCTAGCATGAGCCAGGTGAGAAAAAAATTGAAATGGATGAGCATCAAGGGAGAAAACAGAAGTGTTGGGATTTCTCGTTATAATTTCTAATTTTAGCATCTCTTTTAATTCTTTTCTTTTCATTTATCAATAACTGAAAGCAAACTAGTTTTGTTTTGTCCATATGTCAATAAATCGGTGTTTTGCAGGCTGTATATATTTCAATATTTACTGTTCGGATTGTTGCTTCTTACCGGATCGGAGGCATGCTGTATCCATTTTCAACTTTCAAGCATGTAGACTAATTTTAATTTGATCTTACCTTTAAGTTCACAGGAAACTGAAGGTAGCTAGGCTGGATGTCAGGAATTGGACGAAAAAGGAAGAAACCTGAAATTTCTTTAAGAAGAATTACACCGATCATTCTAAAATTTGATCTATTTAACTGACATTTTCATATTCATTCCAGGTTTAATTTCTCTGATATGTAATTTATTATTCCTGAATTTTTTGGTTTAATGATGGGTGTAAATTCTTGAAGTGATAATAAATAGAGACAAAATGTACAATTTAAGATGGAAAATTAAAAATCAAACCTAAAGAATAACATCGTATACATCAACGCAGATAAAGTTTCCTGAAGAACAGTGGTGTCTGCGATCGGGTATTAACAAAATCTGCTATGACAATCCTATATATGCTGCTTTTGAAACGATTGTAGAATCATCATTAGGAAACGAAATAGCTTCACTAGTAGAAATTAATTACTTTGCGGCTTTAGGGATTAAAGCTTTGTTTGGTAGGAAGGATGGAAAGGGATTAGGAAGGAAAATTTGATAATCTAATGGTTAAATTTTATAATCACTTTTCTATTTTGTAGCTTAATTATTAAATTAGTAAATTTTCTATCCTCATCCCTTTCCATCCTTCCTACCAAACAAAGCTTAAAAGATGGATTCTAAGGCATTTTCTAATGATTCCTTCCACGGCTTCAACTTTTTGAAAAAAAAATGAAATAACATTTTTTGTTATGTAAAATCGTGTTTGTGTTGCATAAAATATAAAAGTTTTATGTCAAAATTCATATTAATACATCAAATATAATTTTTTAGCTTTTATCATTTTTATATAAAATTTTTATTTAATTTCATTTCGCATATTTTATTTATATTGTTTTTATATCGTTTTATTATTTTTTGTCTAAAATTATTAGGATTACTTCAATTGATCAACATGCACGATGCTCGATGGGCTCGATGTTTTATCTTTGAATTAATCTCATGCGGTTGTGTTCGTTGGATGTCGATGGTTGGCAATTTGGTGGGCCTGAATCCAACATCAGTGAGACTCAAACAGTGGCACTGTGTTGTGTGGCCCTATAACCTTTTATCACAATCATACAATACAGCATGCATTGGTCCAAATGAATTATATATGTATTAAATAAATTTAAATTGTTGCTTTTATTTATTACATTTTGTTTCCTAACTTAATTTTATGCATTGCAATTGAAGAGAGTAAAAACCATATTGCTATTTGTTTATTTATTATACTCAATAATTATTATTTGCAGATTTTTAAAATTAAGAGAATATTTATTATAATATTTAAATCACAATCATCTAAATTTAACAAAAGTCAAATTAACTTTTAAACATTCTAAAAAAAACTTTTCAATTTTCAACATAAGTCTCATCAAATGTTTATGTTTTTTTTTAATACAAGAGAGCTCATTAAATTTTGATTCTTTTATTTATTATTTACTACAATTTCTTTTCTTTACATACTGAAAACTTTTTTTGTTCTACTCTAAATCTCAATCTCATGTTACCGTACAATATTTTTTCAACCAAAATTTAAATTAGAATTACTTATAAAAAGTTAAAAAAATTTCCTAATTTCTTATATCAAAGTTTTAATTTCATTCTTTTAAAACTATATTAACTTTTTTTTGTTATTTTGAAGGGAAAGTTAGAATCCTCTCTTTCAAATAAATAAAACGGATTTACTACATCACTCATTAACTGTTATTACTTAATTTTAAGCTAGAGATTTGAATCTAATAAATTAAGAATTATTATTTAGTATATTGTTAATAGAGTTTTTTAAACTCACAAACAAAAATAAAATGATGATATACACTTCACTTTATTTATTTATTTATATTCTTTTAGAAGTACGTGTTATTGTCTTAGCTTGTAAAGTTTAAAATTTTTTCTACCAAAATGTACTAAATAATAATCTAAAAATTAATTAAGTATATTTTAAGGGACTTTTTAATACAAGATGCGATTCTTTTTCAGTCTTCGATATTATTGTTGAAGAAAAAGAACATTTATATCATTTTTATAAAAAACCGATCACTTATAAATTATAATTATTACATTATTAATGATTAATCATTGTTAAATATTGTGTAAGATTAATTAAATTTTTATATTAAACCTATTACCTATATAAGGAACGTAATCTTGTATAATATTTTTGTTGTGATTTATTAAATATAAAATTATAATAATAAAATTTCCAAGTGAAATATTCCTCTTCATTTGATACCTTTAATTTTTATTTTATTATTTTGCCAATAATTTTTTAATTTTAATCTTAAGACCAATGAAATTGTATCCTTACTGACTAAGGGAAGACCAAGACTTTCATACTCAAAAACAGATAAAACAATAAGCTCACAATTCTTTCTCTTTTAGATTTAATCAAATCAAGAATTTCTCCGAAAAATTTCAAAATTCTTTCTCTCTTTTTGTTGTTTTGCCTGATTGTTTCTCCAAAATGCCAAGTTTCTTGTTTCGCCATTTTTCGTTTCATCGCTCTCAAATCATGGTAAGGTATCTCTCTTCAATTTCAATATAAATTTCAGTAGTTTTATTTTTTCTGTACATCAATATCAGTATAATTAAGCAACGTTTTCATGGAGAAGTATAGATCCAGAAATGATGGCGAGAACTTTTATTAGATTAAAGCTTTGCAGGTGAAATTAAAACTACTTATGATTTTGACTTGAAACCTTGCTTGTTGAAACAGGGTCGTAGGCTGAGAGCTATGAGGATTAGATTGGCAAGGAAGCGAAGGTTTATTAGGCGTGTGAGACGGTCACTGAAAGCTCTGAAATTTGCAGCTGCGGAAATTAGAGGAGAGAACCAACTAACGTCTGCATACAATTCCCTCGCTAATCAGCTGGTTCTCGATTGCCTCGTTCAGCTTGAAAGCGACCCTTTGATCAGGAACGCTTTAGAAAGATTCAATGCTCCGAATCTTGGTGGAAATGTCAACCAAGCTCAACCTTTCCGAAACGGCATCTCCGCCGGTAACAGCCGTGAGTAGATGCGGCTTCCAAATTTTAGAGCTTTTAGTTGATTCTTTTTCTTTTCTTTTTTTTGTAAAAAGGTACCATAAAAAGAGCATACTTCACTATAAATTGACTGCTAATGATTATATAACTCTGGATTACGGCTTGCTATTGTTTATTCTATTGTTAATTATTTCACAATCGAGTTTAATTAACCTTTTTGCTACTGATGGAATGCCATATTTAATTAACTCCGCTAATTAATCTCGTGTTATGACAAATCATGGAGATTGTTATTTATAATTGCTACAGATTAACAAAGAGGGAGGTTGAAAGATAGGTGATAAGAAAATATTAGAAATTGTATTTTAATTTTACACGTATATATTAGTTCTTTGTATTGATTTTTGGAAATTGTTTATAGTTTGCTACTTGGCTTTGTTTTGATTATTAATAATGGATAGAGCAGAGAGCATTCATGAGATATATATTTGAGTAGAAATTTTGATGCTGGAACTAGTGATTGTTCTAATGTAGAGTTTTAAGTAATGGTTGATAATTGGCTGAATAATATGTCGGAATCTTCCCCATTTAGAAGTATTCTAGGTGAACTTTAATGAGATTCCAGCTTAATATAGACTTGGCAAGGAACTGATACTTGGTACTTGAGATTACGACATTGCATTATACTGCAGCTGGTTTAGTCAGATATTCTTGCAAGCTGATTTCACAGGTGTTGCAAAGTTAAGAGGCTGTGTAGTGGTAATGCCAATATATTTAGTGGTTAAATGGTAACTCTCTCCCAAACTTTTCTAAGTTAACCTAAACATTCTAGTTGCTGGTTTGCTGCCGACAATAATAATAATAATAATAATAAATAATCAAAGCTTCCCTTTTTCGCTCTCTTTGAACCTCAGCTTTTGTTTTTCCACTTCTCCTCAATTTCAGGCTATGGGTAAGTTTACTATTTCTGTTTCTCTTCCTCATTCTCATTAATTCTTTGTTCAATTTTTTATAGCAGAAAGATGCTCTACTCCTTTTTTCATACTCTTTTAATATCATTGTTATCTACATCAAACTTTATGTAAGAACTCTGTAAGTGTAAAGGGAACAAGGAAAAGGTGTGTTTGTTCTAATAATGTTGATGATGCCTTCACTTTGTTTAATCTTATTGTTGATAAGTACCTGGGGCCTTCTATTTTGAAATTTTTGAAGAAAAAGCTATAAGATAAAAGAGGAAAATTTTTCTCTTGCATAAAAGTGAGATCTACAATAGATTAGTAAAATAATATTCTGTATTAGTGTGGATATTTTTAGTATGTGAGTTATATATGGACGGAAAGCTTGCTCAGTCTACTTTCCAACACAACAAATGGAAGTAAATTCTGAATATCCTAAGGAAATATTTGATGTCTACTAGAGGATATGCATGCTCTTTTGCAGCAGTAGTAGGCATGAATTTCGAAATTAACTACTATTAATATACAAAGAATTAAGGGATGAATCATATATGGTTAGAAAGCTTATCGAGTCTAGTTTTTAATGGATTAAATGGATATTGATTTTGAATTTTGTAGCTTGAAATATAGTTATTTCTTATTATAAACAACCTGTAAAATTGTTGATTAAATTATGATATATTTAGATCATGTGGATAGACCATTGACTATTTGAAAGAGGGTTAGGTTTCCAAATCAGGAGAAGATAAGTAGAGTCTCACATACCTTGCTTGTTTTAAAACCTATATTAGGTATGTATGTAATATGTTTTCCAAATACGTGTATGCTTTATTTCTTACTTTTGATGTATGAAAATAGGGTGAAGCATGTAATTGCTTTATGTTTTGCTACATAAATGATGGATCATGATTTATGAATGGAATAAGAAATCATTTTAATATTTTAAAGAATGACTTCATGAAAGTTACATATGAATTCCTAAGTGGAATAATCGACACCAGAACTAGTTCTACGGTCCTCGCTAACGAGTTATAATAGTTAGCATATGACACTGTTAATGGGTTATAATAATTAGCATAAATGGGTTATAATAATTAGCATAGGCACTGTTAATGGGTTATAATAGTTAGCCATTATCATACAGTCCTGCCAACAGGTTATAGTCGTTAACCATGACCATATGGACCTGCAAATGAGTTATAGTAGTTAAAGAAAGCTCTGCTAATGGGTTAAAAGAATAACTAGCGATGGTCATGTAGATGACATTGTTGATACAACCTTTATGATGGGTTATAATAGTGACCGTAGTGAATAATGAACTAATGATTTATGATTATGAAATGATTTATAATGATGAAATGTTTATGATAGTGATTCATGACTTTAAAGTATGATCCATGATTTACATGAAACATATGTATTTACTAATGATTTATGAATTATGATTCATGACTTATGTAATGGTTTGATATGATGATGAATTTTTGTGAAATTGTTTCATAGATGTTTTGAGAACATGATTTGGATAATGATGTTTATGAATGATATTTGTGAAATGACATATATGATAAGTATGAAAACAATAGTTGATCTGGTAAGGGGTGTGAGACTATATTTATTGAGTTATTGTTTGCTCAATGTCCCTTTCTTTTTCCTTTTTCTCTACATATGAATAAGGGATAGGTTGCCTAGTCTTAAATGAGGTTTAGAGATCGAACTAAGAAGATTTCTTAGATTTTAGAAACACTGCTAGTTAATAAAATTATACAAATTTTAATGATAATTTCATATGTTGTTTAGTTTATATTGAGACTTTGGAGATCTAATGTTTAGATAGATTAGAGTTATGGATTTTACTTTAAGATATTATTTTATTTAGAAATTTTTCATGATAGGTTTTGTATTGTTTTGAGGGTTTATGATCGTGTTACGTCGCACGACAGTAGTGTATAACGAGTAATCACTCTTATGAACAGCGTTAGATGCTTGATACTCCTCTGGTTGCAATAACAGGCTTGAGGCCAAGATGAATATCATAACGCCAAATAAACCATCGGATCTGGCGAACGTAAGGCACCGGTCAAACAAATAGAAGAATCTGATGAGAAGTACGCAGATCGACTTGAAGAATGGGAAAGTAAGAACCATCGGATCCTTACATGGTTCACCAACACTACTGTTCCCTCTATCAATGTACATTTTGGACGCTTTGATCTTGCTAAGGAAGCTTGAGATTTCATTGCAACACGGTACAGTTCTACTACTCTTTCTCATCAATACCATCTTATGATCACTTTGTCTCATCTTCGCCAAGAATCAGGTCAGTCAATTGATGAATTTCATTCCAAAATGCAACATTTATGGGATATGCTTGAGAATTCTGAGCCAGAGTTCAAAAATGATCGAGATATTTTTATTGATTATCGGAATCAACTTCGACTTATTCAATTTCTCATGGCTCTTCGAGATGATTTTGAGAATACCAGGTCTTCACTTTTCCGTCGACACCCTCTACCGACTATGGATAATGCACTTACAGAGTTGATTTCTGAAGAAACTCGGTTAGCTATGACTCGAACTCATCAAACAGACACTGTTGTTGCTGCAACTCCTAAACAACGCACTTCGCCTTGTTTTCGATGCGGACGAAGCAATCATCTTGTTGCCCATTGTAAAGCAATATTTCATTCTAATGGAGCACGGATTTCTGACTCCAAATCTTCTTCGGCAATGCCTTGTTTGCGATGTGGTAGGACTAATCATCCTGTTGAAAAATGCAAGGCTACATTTCATGCCAATGGAACACGTCTTGATGGTTCTCCAAGCACCAAGGCTGCTGCAGCAACCAACACTGAGTCTATTACCTCTGAATCTTCTTCTAACAAATTTACAATCTCGACTGATGACCTTCAGGCTTTGATCTATCAAGTAATGTCTCAAAATCACACTACTGCCATGTCTGCTGCTACATCAGGTAACACTTGGTTGTTAGATACTGCTTGTGGAAACCATATGACTGCTGATCCTTCTTTATTTAAGAATACAATGCCTATTTCTAATAATTCCATCATTACAACTGCTAATGGTTCCACCTTGAAAGCCACCCACATTGGTAATGTTGAAACTTCCACTCTTTGTATACCTAATACTTATCTTGTTCCTAACCTTGCCTTTAACTTGCTTTCTGTTGGCCAACTTTGTGATCTCGGTCTTGACTTACATTTTTCAAAACAATATGGTTGTATTGTGCAGGATCCTCGAACAGGTCAGAAAGTTGGGACAGGGCGTAAGGTTGGAACACTGTTTGAACTTGAAAGCCTAAAAGTTCCACAAAACTTGATCACCGCTGCTACATCTCAAACACCTATTCCAGCTTCTTTAGAGTTATGGCACTCTAGGTTAGGTCATGCATCTATTTCTCGAATAAAATCACTATCTTCTACTGGTGTTTTAGGTAAAGTTTCTCAGGACATTTTTTATTGTTTATCTTGTCAACTTGGAAAACAAAGTGCATTACCATTCAATAAAAGTGAATCTTCTTCTTCTTCACCATTTGATTTAGTCCATTCTGACATTTGGGATCCAGCTCCAACATCAACTATGGGAGGTTCATGTTATTTTGTTATTTTTATTGATGACTTTTCACGATATACTTGGATTTATTTATTCAAACAACGATCTGAACTCTTGTCAATTTTCAATGAATTTAATAATATGATACAAACTCAGTTTTCTCGCAAGATAAAAGTTTTTAGGTCTGACAATGCTGGTGAATATACATCAATTGAGTTCAATAAATTGTTAAAGAATGATGAAACTCTTTCTCATCGATCTTGTGCACACACTTCACAACAAAATGGTAAAGCTGAAAGGAAACACCGTCATATCCTAGACACTGTTCGTGCCCTTCTTGTTTCATCCTCTCTTCCTGAACAATTCTGGGGCGAAGCTGCTCTTACTGCTGTTTACACTATCAACAGAGTTCCTACACCAGTGCTAGGCATGCGAACTCCTTTTGAGTGTCTGTACAATAAGACCCCTGACTATCATTCTCTTAAAGTTTTTGGATGTGCTTGTTTTGTTCTACTTCCTGATCATGAAAGAACTAAACTTGAACCTCGAGCTCGTTTATGTTGTTTTCTAGGGTACGGTATAGAACATAAAGGCTATAGGTGTTATGATCCAATTTCTAAGCGTCTTCGTGTCTCGCGTCATGTGGTCTTTTGGGAGCATAAGCCATTTACTAGTGTTTCCGCATTGCCATCCCAATCTTCTTCTCCACAGGTTTTCACAGACCTATCTTTTGATATTTCACTAGCTGACGAGAATCTTGCAGGTATTTTTAGCTCAAACAGTGACCAATCTTCCTTGTCTCCCTCAACTTTTGATTTGATCGAGGCTCCTGCTGATACATCCGTGCCTTCCTCATATGTACCTCCTCCTCTTCGTCGCTCCACTAGAGTAAGGGAACCAAATACTCAACTTCGTGATTTTCATTGTTATTATGCCTTAGCCACATTACATGAACCTCGTAATTTTCGTGAGGCAGCTTCTAATCCTATGTGGCAGCAAGCAATGGCAGAAGAGTTACAAGCTCTTGAGAAAACACATACTTGGGACATTGTTGATCGACAACCTGATAAGTCAGTCATTGATTGTAAGTGGGTTTACAAGATCAAGACTCAGTCTGATGGCTCAGTGGAACGTTACAAAGCATGCCTTGTTGCTCGGGGATTTACTCAAGAATATGGCATTGATTATGAAGAGACTTTTGCTCCGGTCGCTCGTCTCACATCTGTTCGCTCCCTCTTAGCTGTTGCTACATCTAGAAAATGGCCAACATATCAAATGGATGTTAAGAATGCATTTCTAAATGGTGATCTTATTGAGGAAGTTTACATGAAGCCACCTCCTGGTTCTTCTGTACCGTCTAACAAGGTTTGTCGTCTTCGACGAGCATTGTATGGTCTTAAGCAAGCCCCTAGAGCTTGGTTTTCAAAATTTAGTACCACTATTGGTCAGTTGGGTTTTACATCCAGTGCCTATGATTCTGCTCTTTTTACTCGAAAAACTAGCCAAGGTACCACCCTTCTTTTACTTTATGTGGATGACATGATTATTACAGGTGATGATAGTGATGGTATTCGAGATCTCAAGACTTTTATCCATTCCCAGTTTGAGATGAAGGATCTTGGTTCTTTGAGTTACTTTTTGGGTATTGAGGTTACCTCTGATTCTACGGGCTTACACTTATCACAAACAAAGTATGCTTCTGATCTTATTGCCAAAGCAGGATTGACAGATAGTAAGATTTCCTCTTCACCACTAGAACAGAACATCAAGCTTTCTCCTTCTGATGGTAGTCTTCTCCCAGACCCGACTTTGTATCGTACTTTGGTGGGTAGTCTTGTTTATCTGACGGTTACTCGCCCAGATATTGCTTATGCTGTTCACTTGGTCAGTCAGTTTCTTTCAGCTCCACGTTCTACTCATTTTGCTGCTGTTCTTCGTATCCTAAGATATGTAAAGGGTACTATGTTTCATGGACTGCATTTTCCTTCTAGCTCATCATTGGATTTGCAATGTTATTGTGATGCTGATTGGGCAAGGGATCCTACTGATCGTCGTTCTACCACTGGTTATTGTTTCTTTCTTGGTTCGTCACTTATCTCTTGGCGTAGTAAGAAACAAACTGTTGTCTCTTGCTCCAGTACTGAGGCTGAGTATCGAGCTCTTGCAGATGCAACATCTGAACTCCTATGGTTACGATGGCTTCTTCAAGACATGGGTGTTTCTCATCGTTTCGGTACTCCAATCCATTGTGATAATCAAAGTGCTATTCAAATAGCTCATAATGATGTCTTTCATGAGCGTACTAAACATATCGAGATTGATTGTCACTTTGTTCGTCATCATTTGCTTAGCCAAACTCTACGGCTTGTTCCTGTCACTACCACAGATCAGAAAGCAGATATCTTCACCAAAGCACATCCACCTGGACAATTTCTTGCACAAGTTTCCAAACTCAAGTTGGCTTCCACATTACCATCTTGAGTTTGCGGGAGGATGTTAACGTAATATTACAATTAATGTTACAATCAATTGTAATATTAACATTAATTGTAATATTACAGTTGACTTAGATTAATTGATTACAGTTGACTAATTGATTACAGTTGACTAATTGATTACAGTTGACTAATTGATTACGATAATGTAAACGTAATATTACAATTAATGTTACAATCAATTGTAATATTATAGTTACCTTAGACTAATTGATTATAGTTGACTAATTGATTATGATTGATTTTAGGACTTAATTACGATTTTATTTCCTGATTGTATTTCTTTTATTGTCATGTTCTATTGCCTATATAAAGGCCTTTAACCTTCTTGTAATGTATCATCAGAAATACAATTCCTTCTTTCATTCTTTCTTTTCTTTATCTCTTTCTCTTATAATCTCTTTCTTTACCATGCTTAATTGCACACCATAGAACTTTCCGATGACCGGCTGGTCTATACATATTTCTCTGAAGCCGAACCGTCTCCAAACTGTACATTCGCATCTGTTGGCTTTGTTTCAAAAAGATTAGTTTCATTTTTTATTATGAAAAGAACTTTGTCAGACATTTCCTTTACTTGCCATTTCAAATTCTTCTGTTTTTCATGCTTACCAAGTAGACCAAAGAAAACGACATCGTGGACCGAAATTGCACTCCAAAAATCAATTATCAAATTCAACATCCCTTTCCATAGCCTTTTCTTATAATCAGCTTCTACACTCAAAACTAAAGTCTACTTAAACCCATTATCTTTGCACCAAAATTGACCAATTTGACACAAATTCTTTAGACTTTACCAATTAAAATATCATCAAACGATTTTTGCTAACTTCTGAATTTGTTTCTAAATAAGACTTTCCAAAGGGTTATATTTTGATCAACTAGTTCATAATAATTAATATTGTATAACAGCATTTGAGAGATAAGACATATCAATACTGTACATTAATTCGCCTTGGTAAATGTCACATATATATATATATATGTATGTATAAAAAGATGGAATTCACTTTCTATTAATGTAGTGGAGAGAAGTGGAAGATGAGTCTTCAGTTCAATTGAATTAATTTCAAGTTAAATGTAATTAATTTGAAATGGTCGTTGTTTAAATATTTATCATTTCTCCTCAAAGCTGCTGAATATTAATTTTTAAGAATGGACTACAACAACTCTTACAATCCCTTTTATAAATTTGCATATTATTTTTTGAACAAGAGGGATGTATCATTTATTTTTTATTAAAAAAAGCATATTATTCATAATTATTATATTATATATAATCAATCGAATTAATCATATCTAAAATAGATGAATTTTTATAAAATTTTTGGTTGTGAATGAATATTTATAAAATTATAATAAAGAATTAAAACTGTTCCTGTTTGTTTGATGCTTTTTTAAGATCTGTAAACCAATGAAATTTTTGCATCCTTCCAGGCTAAGGATAACTTTCCAAAGCTGCAGGTTTGCGTGTTAGTTGCTTCGGCCGACCTATGACTCTAACTAATATACAATTTATGAGCACCATAGCTCAGCTCAATCCTCTCTTGAAATCTTTCATGTAGGAAAAAAAATGTAAGTAAAATTATATTTTCACTTTTGATTTTTAATTTTTTATTATTTTAATTTCATCATCTTTGCAAAAGCAGTGTATATAGTTGCTCTTAGTCTTAAGCCAAGTCCAAAACAGATAAATAAATCAAGAGGCCTTTTCCACTTTTAGCTTTAATCTAATCAACTAAATCTCCAAAAGAAGGTCACAATTCGTTCTCTCTTTTTGTTCCCTTGCCTGGATCTCTCTCAATAATGGCAGGATTCTCCTTTCACCATTTTTCGCTTTATGGCTCTCAAATCATGGTCAGCTTGCTCTTCAATTTCAATTTCAGTAGTTTTTTTTTTCTGCGCATCAATAGCAGTAAAATTAAGCTACGTTTTCATGGCATATATTAAGTACTGATTCAAGAAAGAAAGCGAAAACCTCTCTGAAAAAAAAGCTATGCAGGTGAAATTAAACTTCTTATGATCTTAACTTAAAAACTTGCTTTTCGAAACAGGGTCTTGGTAAAAGAATCAGACCACCATGCATCGCCAAACTGTACATTTGCATCTGTTGGATTTGTTTCTGAAACATAAATTTCATTTTTGATTAAGAAAAGAACCTTGTCACACTGTTCCATTACATGCCATTCCAATTGTTCTACTTTCGAAGCCTATCAAATAAGAGAGAAGATTATATGAAATGATTACTTCATGTCAATATATATTATTTTTATTTAAATTATATCACGTAATCACATTATTAAAATAAAATCAATGATTTATTATCGGAATCATTAATGAATTTCTTGAAATAAATATTTATCATTTAATTATCACATGTGATGTGTAATAAATGATTGATTTTTTTCAATAATGTGATTACCTAGCTTAACAAAAAAATCAATTATAAAAAAAACAACACAATGGACAGAGACTGCACTCCACAAATCAATTATCAAATTCTATATCCCTTACCATAACCTTCCTTATCATCAGCTTCTACACATTCAAATTAAGTCTACTTACATCCATTATCTTTGCAAACTAAAATATCATCCACCGACTTTTACCAACTTCTAAATTAATTAGTTTCTAAATAAGACTTTCGTAGTATGATTCTTCTAAAGATGGAGGGTTATATTTTGATAAATTGTTTCATTTTTTTAGTAGTATATTTTATTAGAAGTTACAATCACAATTAGCATATTACATTTCATGAATAGGTAATTATAAAAATCACATTACTCAAACTAAATAAACTAGTAAATAACTATAACAAATTAAACAAACTAATAAATAACTAGATTAACTCAAATTCATACTTGATGAAATTTGAATCTGAAATTTTAAAATCTCATTCCTCCTCTTGCTACTAAGCTAAAATTTCGTCGGCATAAACGGTTTCATTTGACTCAATAATTAAGCATAACTGCATTTCAGAGATGAGACATGTCAAACAGACTGGATAAAAAATTCAGAACATCTGATGGGGCCGAACTCAAACACAATTAAAATTTGTTAACATCCGGTCGGGCCTACCCGCATCCAATCGGGCCTACCCATGACCAAATCTAATTGTAGTATTGCACACAAAAATTTTAAAAAAACTTTGAAATGTTGTAAAAATAATGGTGAGCCCCACAAGAATCCACGATTCTGTGGTTCACCAATGTATGCTCTTTCTCTCGTACAACCACCAACCCCAAAAACACGCCCTCGCGACGTTTCAGAAACGACCGCGCGTGGTAATACAATACATTTCAGAAACGATGGCGCGTGGCAATACCTGGGGTCTGGTTTTTCAGTCAATTGACAGATAGAAACCCACCATTTTAGCTATAAATAAGGCATTCATCCGGTCTCCCAATTCCCAAATCGCGCTGCTTCTTCCTCTGCATCTCTGTCTAATCTCTAAGGAATTTTCTTACTTCTCTCTGTTCGGTTCCACCTCCGTTCACTGCCGTGCGGTTCGGTTCCTCCACTGAATTCTCTCCTTCACTTATTACTGTTTGCACATTCACCCTGTATCTTCTTTGATTATCCATTAAATGACTGTAACTCTTCTTTCATTCCTTTTCAACTGTCTGTCTTCTTTAAAATGATTTCAACTTCTCTCAAATTTTTTAATGTTGGGTTTTTTGTTTTTTGGCTCTAAAACGTTAAAGATTGTCTCTTTTCACTGAGATCTATTGATAAGTGTCAGCATTTCTACTTTCCCTGGTGATTTTTCTTTCTGGGTTGTCATTAATATGATGTGAAGTTCTCATTTTTAACTTGGATTGTGCAATAACATTACAAAATTTGTACTTCTGATAGAGATCTACTGTTACAGTGATTAATCTCACAGCAGCTGCTTTAATCTGACCAGAAACAATTTCACCGCCGAACCCGGAATCTCTTGAAAATGGCAGGATTCTTGTTTCGCCAGTTTTCGTTTCATCGCTCTCAGATCATGGTCAGGTTTCTCTCTTCGATTTTAATTTCAGTAGTTCTTTGCAGGTGAAAGTATACTACTTATGATTTTGATTCGAAACCTTGCTTGCCGAAACAGGGTGGTCGCCTGAGAGCTATGAAAACTAGATTGGCAAGGAAGCGAAGGATCCTTAGGCGATCACTGGAAGCTCTGCAAGTTGCAGCTGTGGAGATTGAGGCGCGAAATCGAAGGATTAGAGCAGAGAACGAGATTATGTTTGAATTGAATATCCTCGCTGATAAGTTGGTTTACGATTTTCTCGATGAGCTTGAAGACGACCCTTGATGAGAAACACTCTTGAATAGAATCAATCTTCAGAATCCGGATGGAAATGTCAACCAAGCTCAACCTTTCCGGGGTAGTATGATGGTTGGTTCGACCCAGAACCCTACCCCTGTTAAATTTAAGAATCTTGAGTTTACCGTAGAATTCTCCCAAATTAGACCATAATCCTTAGCTGTAAAACTGCTTCTTTTATGTTTATGTAATTCTGAAATATTGGTTAGTGTTTGATAATTGACTGAGTAATATACTACTTAAATGAGATTTCAGTTTGATATAATTTGGCAAGCTTGATACTTGGGATTACCAAATTGCATTATCCTTCAGTTAGTTTGGTCAGAGTTTTATAAACTGATTTTACAAGTGTTGCAAGGTTAAGAGGCTGTGTAGCGTAAAACGAATAATCGCTCTTATGAACAACGCTAGATGCTTGATACTCCTCTGGTTGCAATAACATGCTTGAAACCGGAATGAATATCATAAGGCCAAATTAAACCAAGATATTTGTCTAATTGCACACCGTAGAATTCTCCGATGACTAGCTGGTCCATATATATTTTGCCGAAGCCGAATCATCAACACAACATGATCAAACTGAAGAGAATTTTCATAGGAGCATACCAATATATAACCATTGATCAGATTATAATTTTACCACGATAACTAATTGTGGCAATTGGCAAAAGAATCAAACCATCATCTCCAAACTGTACAATTTGCATCAGTTGGCTTTGTTTGCAAGACAGATTTCATTTTTGATTAAGAAAAGAACCTTGTCACACATTTCCTTTACTTTGCCATTCCAAATTCTTCTGTTTTCAGGCTCACCAAATAGACCTCGGAAAATAAAGCTTCACAGACCACTTGCATTTGACCAACTGCTTCATTTAACTCCATATTTAATGTTGTATAGCTGCATTTAAGAGATGTGGGACATGTCAATCTGCTTTACGACATGCAAATATGGTTGTACATTTGCCTTCAATGAAACTGGAGAAAATAGTTCCCATTCTAGCCAAATGCTCTCTTTCTCTCTCTTTCTACATACATACATATATACATACATACATATATACATACATATATACATACATACATACATACTAGGGATGTAAACGGGTCGGGTACCCGTTCGATTGGGGATACCCAAATCCGAACCCGATTAACTTTAATAATACCCTAATCCGATTAATTACCCGATTATTTTTATTTATGCTACCAACCCTAATTTTATAAAATATAAATACTGGTTTAATTACCCGAACCCGTTTAACTATCCGTTTATTAAGTCAAAGTTTGATTTTTAAATTTAAAATTAAAATTAATTTTAGAATAACTTAATTAAAACATTATATTAATAAATTTAATTTAACTCATAAAAATAAATTAAAGTTAAAAATCATAATTATAATATATAATGATTTAATTTAATTAAATAAAATATTAATAATAAATAATTGATATATAAAAAATATAAGTATTGTATTAATTAATTATTATTTATAATCGGATTCGAGTAGTGGGTACCCTAAGGTAATTACCCGAATCCTACCCTAACCCTGACGGGTAGTAATTTCACTACCCGAACCCTACCCTAACCCGTGACGGGTAGTAATTTCACTACCCGAACTCTACCCAAACCCCATTACACACTACCCTAATCCTACTTAAACGGATCGGATAGTACCAAATATCCGTTTATAGGGTACCCATTATCATCCCTAATACATATTAGCCGTATGGCATGGACGGTACTGCAACTGATCATGTTTGGGTAAGAACTTGAACCATGGTGTGTTTAATGAGATTTGGATTCTTTCAAACAAGAAGAAAACAAGCTAAGTGATAAGTAAATATATATAATAAAGTATTAAAAGCATCCATGAACTATGACGTAAGAATCATTCCTAGACTTTTGTTTGTTCTACAATGTACAAAGTCTTTTGTCGTCACTTATATATTGTCCATATTCATAATTTCCATTGATCAATTAAAGTAAAAGCTTTAAAAGGAGCAAATGTGTTGTTGTTGTTGTTATGTTTTTGTTTTTAATTATATATATACACAAAAACACACACACACCCGTGTGTCTGTATTAGGATGATACCCTGTTATGCACAAGTAATTTTTTTCTCAAAGAAAATTAAAAATAGTATTTATTAAAAATAATAAATCAAAATAATTATTTTAAAAATATTAATTTTTAAATAAAAATGGTAATATTTAATTTATCAATTAAACATCTTATTTATTATTCATATTTTTTTCAAAAATAAAATAAAATTCTAACACAAAGTTAGAAGATTAAATAGATCAAAATAAAAAAAAAAGCTTATAAATATTTAAATTTTTATTGAGTTTGACCCAAATTTGCTACTATAAAGGTAAATTCAAATTAGGCTAATACTCCATCACCACTCTCTTTCTTTTTATTTTTCCTAGTCTTTAAGTGTTTAATATTAAAATTATTTATTTATTACTTTTACAACATTCGATTTTCATAATTAATGAAAATTTTTTGAATTTGATTTGAAGATTTATTTTTATAATTTTTTTGTTTTCACTTGTGTTTAATTTTTTTAAAAAATGATCTTTGAAATTTTTTGTTTCATTTTATAATTTTATCATTTTTTTGAATTTTTATATTATTTGAAATATTTATTAGATTTTTATAGTTTTTGTAATCTTTAAATTTTGAGAATTATATAATAAAGTAATATTTTATTAATTAAAAACTAATATTTCATTAATTAAAAAATTAAAACTAATGAGATATTAACATTTTATTTAATTAATATATTAATATTTTATTCATTAAAAATAATATTTATTGTTTAAAAAATTAAAACTAATGAGGTATTAAAACTAATATTTTAATAACTTAATATTTTATTAATTAAAAATTAAAACTAACGAGACATTAGTTAAAACTAATTAAAAAAATTAAAACTTTATGTTATGATTTTACCTTTCAAAAAAAAGAGAAGACATGTGGCATGCAAAGAGGAGCCTAGGAGACAAAAATATCTGTATGTGTGTGTATCTCTACCATTTCTCTTCAAACTAGTCAATTAATTAATTTTAGAAAACTTAGATAGTTTTTTAACAAAAAATATTTTTAATGAAGTGATTAATGCCTGATCATAGTACCAATTGGTGTATTGATATCATACTGGATTCTTAATTTCAATAATAAATGTTTAATCTCTAATATAAAGAAAAAGGCAGGGGCAAAATAAATAATCAGCATAGTTGTTACCTATCATTCTTTAATTGTACAGATAGCACTTATTTTTTTTTTTGTTCATTTAAAGAAAAGAAGACAGTACAAAATTATAGAAGCTTACAGAGTTCATGAGGGGGATTACAGAACCAGTCTGAGGGGCAACAACCTCTCCTAGTTTGATTAGCCACCCAATCTGCAGCTTTGTTTGTTGTTCGGGAAACAAAATCAAAAGAAAAATCAGAAACATCTTTAATCAATTGAAGGATATCTTCCTCAATAACAACAGTTTCCCAACATCTAGGACTTCTACTATTAGAAATTCTCCTAAGTAAGCTAAGATTATCAGACTCCACTTTCACTTTGGACCATCCCCTCTGAATTATCAGGAAACAAGCCCAGCGAATGGCTAATGCTTCAGCTATAGCCACGCTTCGCACCTGAACTACTCAATTACACCCATTGATAAGACAACCATGCTCATCTCTGCAGAGAACAGCAATACTAGCTCGACCAGAACAAGCATCAAAAGAAGCATCACAGTTCACTTTGATAAATTGATGGGGAAGTCTTCGCCAATTCAAGACAGTACCAGCATTGTGGGTGACAAGATCTGAAACAGAAGAATCAACATTTGAAGAAAACTCAAAGAATAAAGCCAAAGCTTTAAGCCAAGTTTGCACTAGGTCTCCAACTAAGTTTTCAAAAATGAAAGAGTTACGACCTTTCCAAATTGACCAGCAAAGAATACACAGCAATTCAACAGAATTAATGGAACCAAACCTTGGTAAGGAAGTTGCAATCTCCATCCACCATTTACAAAAACTACCAAAACCTTCCTTCCTCGGACAATAGCTAAAACCTGATGCCTTCCATGTGGCTTGTGCAAAAGGACAAAAAAAGAGAATATGCTCTAAAGACTCAATTTCCAACTCACATCTAGGACAAACAAGGTCCACACAACATGATTTAACAGCCAGGCTTTCTTTAGATGGTAGAGCATTATGGCAGGCTCTCCAAATAAAGATTTTAATTTTTCGTGGGATCTACAAGTTCCAAATACACTTCCATCCATAAGGCTGAACAGAGGGGATAAAACTACTTCCTGTTGCATTTGATTCAAAACCAAAGAACCTTATCAATCTATAACCTGAACGAACAGAATACTACCCATCCAAGGAAAAATGCCAAACCAGATTATCTGACCCCTCTTGCAATCCCAATGGGATATTTACAATAGCTTTAACTTCTTCTCTACTAAATAAACTATTCAAAAGAGGAATATTCCAGGCTCTTCTTTTCGGAATAGTAAGTTGATGGACCAACAAAGGAACAATACCCTGGGGTTTAGGGGTCGAAATTCTGAAATTTGGTAAGTCAGGTATCCAACCCTCCTTCCACAAAAGAATATTTTTCCCATTACACACATTCCATCTAATACCCTTTTTCAAAACATCCAGCCCCACCCCAAGACTCTTCCATGCCCAAAAAGGCCTACTGCATCTACAAGGAAAAAAAGGAGATGAAAAAAGAAAATAAATACCTTTGAAGATTTTAGCCCAAAAAGCCTCTGGACTTTGTATCATTCTCCATGCTTGTTTAGCTAAGAGAGCATCATTGAAATTAGAAAAATCCCTGAAACCCAAACCCCCTTGCAATTTATGATTGGCCATTTTACTCCAACTCATCCAATGAATTTTTTCCTTTTCAGCCTCAGTTCCATTCCACCAAAATCGATTATGAGAACATTAATTTTTTGACAGAATCCAAGAGGAAGTTTAAAACACTGCATAGCATTAACTGGAATCGATGATGCAACAGCTTTAAGTAGAATTTCCTTTCCAGCTTGGGACAAGAGCTTGCTCTGCCAAGTTCTTGTTTTATCTTTCACCTTATCAAAAATAAAACCGAGAGCTTCTTTCTTGCCTCTGCTCCATATAACAGGGAGTCCCAAATACTTACTGTTGTTATTTAAATCACCAATCCCAAATAGCCTTTTGATGGCTCTTTTGGTTCGACCACATGTGTTTGGTGAGAAGAAAATAGCAGATTTCGAAAAGTTCACCATTTGTCCTGAAGCTTTTCCAAAAAGATTGCAGAATTCTTTGAATAGAGCTGCAATTAAAGAGATTTGCCTTTGCCCAAAGAAGAACGTCATCAGTAAAGAAAAGATGACTTAGAATAGGACATCTCCTGTTAATGAAGAAACCCTGGAGGTCACCCCTTGCCAAGGCCTTTTGGATAAGACTCGAAAGCACGTTTGCTACTAGAATGAATAAATAAGGAGACAAAGGGTCTTCCTATCTCAGGCCCCCTACTCGGACGAAATTCCTCACTTTTAACCCCATTGATGATAATAGAGAATTGAGTTGTCGATATACATTCCATAACCCTTTGAACCCAAAAGGGACAAAACCCCATCTTTAGCAACAGTTTCTCCAAAAAAAGGCCACTCAACCCTATCATAGGCTTTACTGAGATCTAATTTCAGGGCCATAAAACCATTCTTCACCCTCCTCATATTCTTTCAGGCATGAAAAGTCTCATGGGCAACTAAAATATTGTCTTGGATTTGCCTACCCGGGATAAAGGCAGCTTGGAACGAGAGACCAGAGAAGATAAGAGTGGTTTCATTCTATTAGCCAAAATTTTGGAGATTACCTTATAGATAAAGTTGCAAAACCCAATAGGTCTATAATGAGATAAATTATCTAGAGCTCGTTGCTTCGGGATTAAGACAATATTGGTCTTGTTAAGTTCCAAAAGTAAGAAACCTCCATTAAAGAAGCTTAAAACAGAGCTACAAACATCATATTTAATTAAATCCCAAAAAGTCTGATAGAACAAACCTGGGAAATCGTCTGGGCCTGGAGCCTTAAACGCTCCCAAACTAAACATAACTTCTTTTATTTCATCCTCAGTAATCTCCTTACACAACTCACGGTTCATCTCTGGGATGACAACTTCGTCAACAATGCTCAGAACTTCCTCAACATTCTCTATTGGCCCTGCTCGAATAGGTTTTTAAAATGATCAACACACATTTCTGAAATAATATTAGGATCATCAATCCAATCTCCATGCTCATTTTTGATTCTGTGAATGGCATTACATCTTCTTCTTTGAAGGGTTGAGGCATGAAAGAATTTTGTATTTTTATCTCCAAACCTCAGCCACGAAATTCTGGATCATTGATGCCGCTTATTAGTGCTTCGAAAATGTTCATAGTTCCTGATTAATGTAAAGCCTAAACTTACATTTAAAGAACATCTTTTTTGCCACATGAAAATTATGTGGACACCTATGTAGTATTTTATGTCATATTTTGAGGACGATACACATAAATAGATAAATCTCAAACATTTTTAGAAAGGTCATATATAGATCCAAAATTAAATTCAAAAGATTAAGAATAAAAATATATAATATTACACAAAAAAATGAATATATCATATTATTTTCTCGTGATTGCTGCTATCTTAATAAACAAGAACCGAAATTGGAATTCCGTCCTTTTAGTGATTTAGGGATTGGCACTTGGAAAGAGTAGTATAGCCCAATCCTCCGTTAAAGTCTTAAAAAGTTGAAGCGCATATCGAACAGTTGTTACGTTCAATTGATCAACGTTCATGATGGGCTCGATGTTTCATTTTTGTTGATGATTGGCCAGCATAATGGCACGGCATCGAGAACTCACACTGCATTGGTAGATAAAAAGTGGAATTGTTACGGCGGGTGTGTAGTTGTCGCCAATCAATCATAAATTACATAGTTTAAATAAAATTTATTGAAGTTTGATTTGATAAATATTATTTATAGGGACGGATCTGCCCGTCAGTTTGTAGGGGCAATTATCACCACTCAATCTTTGAAACTTAATTAGTACAATTCATAAATTATATTAAATGTTTATTTTAAGTTTGCTTTTGTCCCCACTTTGAATTAAAGAAGACACAGCAATGGCAAAAGAAGGTCTTATTTTGGACAATGGTGAAGATGATAAAGTAACGCAAAAACCAACAAAATTTTTGTCACAAGCGGTACACGTAAAGGGAATCAAAGCTATTTAAAAAATAGATAATAATTATTAGGACAAGACTTAATTATCAGCAAAAGGTCATCTTTTTTTTTTTATTTAAAACAAAAGGTCATCTTTAAGCAGTGAATATGTCCATTATTTTATCCTAAAGTTTAGAATACATATTTAAATAAATCAATTTTTATTTTTATTCAAGTCATTTTCTTTTTTATATTTAATTTCATTTATTTTCTTACTCAATTTAAAACTATTAAATTTCAGCCACAAATTGATTTCAATGTATATTCCAAAAATTATGCATATTTTAATAAAGTTATAAAATATAAATAAAAAGATCTTGTTTAAATTTTACTTTCATTATTAAAATTTGCTCTTGCTAAAGATCAATCCTTGATCCGTCATGAAAGAATTCATTCATATGTTGAGTGAAATGTAATTTCAAATCACTTGATAAGTCTATTTTAAATAATCCTAATATTTTGATGAAATAACAGGTAAATTTAATTTATTTCTTATTTTTCAACATTAACTACTAGTTTGTTCAAGTATAATTGAAATTTTATTTGAATTTTTGACTCTATTTCAAGTTCAAATAGGGTTGAATTTCAAAATTTTATTTTAATAAATTAAAATTGAGTCTAATTAAAACTCGATAAGTCAATAATTTTTTTAATTGAGTTTTAGCTTTGAATTTTCGTAGTCTAGCTGAGTCAAATCTTTCTGAAGAGTTTGTTTAGCCTAGTGGAGTAAGTCTTTTTGGATGGATGAGGTTGAATCTTGAGTTCCGTTAATCTTAGTTGCCTTCCCAGGTATGTAGCGTTGTTTTGTTTCTCTTATATATCTTCTAAATAAATTAATTGTAAAAACTATATACAAATATGAATATTATAATTGTTAGCTTTTCATCTTTCACTGTACTGTCCAATCAAAAAAAAAATCTGTCACTTTACTGCACACATCCTGCCATATATTATATGTACATAATACGATTTTTTTTTTTTGATTTAACATAATACGAATTTTTTACTACAGCCGCAGTGTAGACTAAATTTATTAAATTAAAATATTTGGTTTGAATTATTAATTTATTATTATTATTATTATTTTTATTATGCGGCATCTAAGTTTGTCATGATTAACTTTGACTAATAGGCACGTACATATTTGACACATATGTATGTCCGTACGTACGTATGATTACAATATCTTTCACTTTTCTATCTTAAATGGCTTCTTTTCTTTTTTTTTTTTTGAACAAAAATGGCTTCTTTTCTTAACCAAAAAAAAAAGGCTTCTTTTCTATACAAACAAAACAAATGTTAAGTTTGCGGTCCCACTTTTCATTTTTAATGTTTTATCATTAACTAAAAAATTATTTTGAAAAGATATAAAATTGATGGTCTCCTAGCTAGCCTCCGTACTAGATACTCTTTTCAACTTTTTTTTTGTTCTTTCTTAATAAAGCATGTACTTACCATTTTACTTATGTGCCTTTTTTACCTTTGTTTTATTTTTACAAATAATTCAAGTTTAATCTAGAGATTTGAATCTAATAAATTAAGGATTATTATTTAATATATTATTAATAAAATTTTTAAACTCACAAATAAAATTAAAATAATAATACACATCTCATTTTATTTATTTATTATTATTTCTTAGTTCATGTCATTGTCTTAGCTAGTAAAGTTTAAAATTTTCTCTAACAATGTATTAAATAATAATAAAAAAATTAATTAAGCATATTTTAAGGGATTTTTTAATACAATATGCGATTCTTTTTCAATCTTCGATATTATTGTTGAAAAAAAAACAACATTTATATCATTTTTATAAAAAAAAACCCATCACTTAAAAATTCTAATTATTACATTATTAATGATTAATCATAGTTAAAAATTGTGTAAGATTAATAAAATTTTTATATTAATTAAATTTTTATATTAAATTTTTATATTAAACCCATTACCTATATGCTAATTAAATTTTTATATTAATTAAATTTTTGTTGTGATTTATTAAATATAAAATTATAATAATAAAATTTCCAAGTGAAATATTCCTGTTCATTTGACACCTTTAATTTTTATTTTATTATTTTGCCAATAATTTTTTAATTTTAATCTTAAGACCAATGAAATTGTATCCTTACCGACTAAGGGAAGACCAAGACTTTCATACTCAAAAACAGAAAAAACAATAAGCTCACAATTCTTTCTCTTTAAGATTTAATCAAATCAAGAATTTCTCCGAAAAATTTCAAAATTCTTTCTCTCTTTTTGTTGTTTTGCCTGATTGTTTCTCCAAAATGCCAAGTTTCTTGTTTCGCCATTTTTCGTTTCATCGCTCTCAAATCATGGTAAGGTATCTCTCTTCAATTTCAATATAAATTTCAGTAGTTTTATTTTTTCTGTACATCAATATCAGTATAATTAAGCAACGTTTTCATGTCGAAGTATAGATCCAGAAATGATGGCGAGAACTTTTATTAGATAAAAGCTTTGCAGGTGAAATTAAAACTACTTATGATTTTGACTTGAAACCTTGCTTGTTGAAACAGGGTCGTAGGCTGAGAGCTATGAGGATTAGATTGGCAAGGAAGCGAAGGTTTATTAGGCGTGTGAGACTGTCACTGAAAGCTCTGAAATTTGCAGCTGCGGAAATTAGAGGAGAGAACCAGCTAACGTCTGCATACAATTCCCTCGCTAATCAGCTGGTTCTCGATTGCCTCGTTCAGCTTGAAAGCGACCCTTTGATCAGGAACGCTTTAGAAAGATTCAATGCTCCGAATCTTGGTGGAAATGTCAACCAAGCTCAACCTTTCCGGAACGGCATCTCCGCCGGTAACCGCCGTGAGTAATTTGATGCCGCTTCCAAATTTGAGAGCTTTTAGTTGATTCTTTTTCTTTTCTTTTCTTTTTTTTGTAAAAAGGTACCATAAAAAGAGCATACTTCACTATAAATTGACTGCTAATGATTATATAACTCTGGATTACGGCTTGCTATTGTTTATTCTATTGTTAATTATTTCACAATCGAGTTTAATTAACCTTTTTGCTACTGTGGTTCACATGGAATGCCATATTTAATTCACTCAGCTAATTAATCTCGTGTTATTACAAATCATGGAGATTGTTATTTATAATTGCAACAGATTAACAAAGAGGGAGATTGAAAGACAGGTGATAAGAAAGTATTAGAAATTGTATTTTAATTTTACACGTATATGATTTTTGGAAATTCTTTATAGTTTGCTACTTGGCTTTGGTTTGATTATTAATAATGGACAGAGCAGAGAGCATTCATGGAATATATATTTGAGTAGAAATTTTGCTGCTCGAACGAGTGATTGTTCTAATGTAGAGTTTTAAGTAATGATTGATAATTGACTGAATAGTATACGTAGGAATCTTTTCCCATTTAGAAGTATTCTAGGTGAACTTTAATGAGATTCCAGCTTAATATAGACTTGACAAGGAACTGATACTTGGTACTTGAGATTACGACAAGTTTACTATTTCTGTCTCTCTTCCTCACTCTCATTAATTCTTTGTTCAACTGTTGATGGTAGAAAGATGCTTTCTTGTTTTCATTCCTTGTTTCGTACACTTTATTACCATTGTTATCCACATCAAACTTTATGTAAGAACTCCGGGGGAAAAAGTCATGCATGTTTGTTCTAATAATGTTGATGATGCCTTTACTTTGTTTAATATGATGGTTGATAAGTACTTAGTGCCTTCCATTTAGAAATTTTTCAATTAAAAGTTAGAAGATAAAAGAGGAAAAATTTTCTCTTGCATGAAAGTGAGACCTACAATAGATTAGGAAATTAATATTCTATATTACTATGGATATTTTTAGTATGTGAATTATGTTGGACAAAAAGCTTGTTCAGTCTACTTTCCAACGAGACAAATGGAAGTAAATTCCGAATATCCTACGGAAATATTTGAGTCTACTAGAGGATATACATGCTCTTTTGCAGCAGCAGTAGTAGGCATAAATTTCAAAATTAATTACTATTAATGTACAAAGAATTAAGGGATGAATCATATATGGGTTAGAAAGCTTATCAAGTCTAGTTTTTAATGGATTAAATGGATCTTGATTTTGAATTTTGTAGCTTGAAAGATAGTTATTTCTTAGTATAAACAATTGATTAAATTTTGATATATTTAGATCACATGGATAGACCATTGATTATTTGAAAGAGGGTTAGGTTTCCAAATAAGGAGAAGGTAAGTAAAATCTCACATTTCTTGCTTGTTTTAAACCTATATTAGGTATGTATGTAATATATGTTTTCCAAATACATGAATGCTTTATTTCTTACTTTTGATATATGAAATTAGGGTCAAGCATGTGATTACTTTATGTTTTGCTACATGAATGACGGATCATGATTTATGAATGAAATGAGAAATCGTTTTAATGTTCTAAAGAATGACTTCATGAAAGTTACATATGAGTTCTTAAGTAGAATAATCATTAATCGACACCAGAATTAGTTCTACAGTCCTCGTTAATGAGCTATAGTAGTTAGCATATGGCCCTACTAAAGGGTTATAATAGTTAGCACAGACACTGTTAATGGGTCATACCATGATCATACTATCCTACTAACGGGTTATAGTAGTTAGCCATAGGCCTCGCTAATGGGTTATAATAGTTAGTCATGATCGTATAATCTTGCCAACAGGTTATAGTAGTTAGCCATGATCATATGGCCCTGCAAATGAGTTATACTAGTTAATATAAGCCCTGCTAATGGTTTAGAAGAATAATTAGCAATGGTCATGTAGATGATGTTGTTAATACAGCCTTTATCATATGTTATAGTGGTGACCGTAGTGAATAATGAACTAATGATTTATGATTGTGAAATGATTTATAATAATGAAATGTTTATGATAGTGATTCATGACTTTAAAGTATGATTTATGATTTACATGAAATGTATGTATTTAATAATAATTTATGAATTATGATTTATGACTTATGTAATGGTTTGATATGATGATGAATTTTTGTGAAATTGTTTCATAAATGTTTTGAGAATATGATCTGGACGAATGATGTTTATGAATGATATCTGTGAAATGACATATGATATGCATGAAACGATAGTTGATCCAGTAAGGGGTGTGAGACTATACATACTAAGTTATTGTTTGTTCATACCTTTCTTTTTCCTTTTTCTCTACGTATGAATAAACAGTAGGTTGTTTAGTCTTGTAATGAAGTTCGAAGTTCGAACTAAGAAGATTTCTTGGATTTTAGAAATGTTGTTAGTTAATAAGATTTTACGAATTGTAATGATAATTTCATACTTTATTTAGTTTATATTGAGATTTTGGAGATCTAATGTTTAGATAGATTATAGAGTTATGGATTTTACTTTAAGATATTATTTCATTTAGAACTTTTTCATGATTTACAGGAGATGTTTCGTATTCTTTTGAGAGTTTTCCTTCAAAGTAATATAATAGTGTTAGGTCTGGATTTTGATGCATGACACTAGTGCGAAAGAGAGTAATCACTCTTATGAACAGCACTAGATGCTTGATACTCCTCCGGTTGCAATAACGGGCTTGAGGCGAGGATGAATATCATAACACCAAATAAACCTAGATATTTGTTTAATTGCACACCATAGAACTTTCCGATGACGGCTGGTCTATATATATTTCTCTGAAGCCGAACCGTCTCCAAACTGTACATTTGCATCAGTTGGCTTTGTTTCAAAAACATATATTTCATTTTTGATTATGAAAAGAACCTTGTCACACATTTCCTGTACTTGCCATTCCAGATTCTTCTGTTTTTCAAGCTTACCAAGTAGACCACAGAAAACGACACCGTAGATCCAGATTGCACTGCAAAAAACAATTATCAAATTAAATATCCCTTTCCATAATCTTTTCTTATAATCAGCTTCAACACTCAAACTAAGTCTACTTAAACCCATTATCTTTGCACCAAAATTGACCATTTTGACACAAACTCTTTAGACTTAACAAACTAAAATATCATCAAACGATTTTTGCCAACTTCTGAATTTGTTTCTAAATAAGACTTTCCAGAGGGTTTTATTTTGACCAACTGGTTCGTTTGGTTCAACAATTAATATTTTATAACTGCATTTGAGAGATGAGACATGTCAATCTGCGTTTCCACTTGTAAATATTGCTGTACATCACCTTCAAAAATGTCACACACACACATGTATATATGTATATAATGGATAGATTTCACTTAGGTTAATGTAGTGGAGAAAAGTGGAAGATGAGTCCTCAATTCAGTTGAATTAATTTCAAGTCAAATGGAATTAATTTGAAAAGGTTTTTGCTTAAATATCCACCATTTCTCTTCAAACCTGTTAAATATTACATTTTAAAAAGAGACCACGTCAACAATTATAATCCCTTTTATAATTTTGCTTATTATTTGTTGAAAAAAAGGAATGTATCATTTCTTCTTTATTAAAAAAAAGCATATTATTCATAATTTTTATATTATATTTAATCAATGGATGATTCGAATTACATAAAATTTAATCATATCTAAAATAAATGAATTTTTATAAAATTTTTTGTTGTGATTGAATAATTATAAAATTATAAAAAAATTCAAAATATTTCTGTTTTTTTATGCCTTTGTAAGAGCTGTAAGCCAATGACATTTTTGCATCCTTCCCGGCCAAGGATAACTCTCCAAAGCGGCAGTTTTGCGTGCTATTGCTTCGGCCGACCTATGACCCCAACTAATATATAATTTATGCGCACCATGGCTCGGCTCGACCTCTCTTGGAATGGAGCGTTTCAATTGTTCAACGACCGAAAAGACAAAGGTGCTTTGCAAAAGCAGTGTATATAATTGCTTTTAGAGCGAGTTTAGATGTAAAATGAGATTAATTTCGATGAAATTAGAAAAAAAAATTATTAAAGATATATATATATATTTAATAATAATAAAAAATTAAAATCAGAGACAAAAAGAAAATTTTGCCCTTTTATATTTTTTTCTTGTTTTTATATTTACTGTTGCTCCCTGGTCTCACGCACCGAAGGTGCGGTGGTGAGAACCATAATAGCCATTAGTCTTTAGCCAAGTCCAAAACAGATATATAAATCAAGGGGCCTTTTCAACTTTTAGCTTTAATCTCATCAACTAATCCTCCAAAAGAAGGTCACAATTCGTTCTCTGTTTTCCTTTGCCTGAATATCTCTCAATAATGGCAGGATTCTTCTTTCGCCCTTTTTCGCTTTATCTCTCTCAAATCATGGTCAGCTTTCTCTTAAATTTCGATTTCAGTAGTTTGCTTTATTTTCTGTACATCAATAGCGGTAAAATTAAGCTATGTTTTTATGGAAAATTTAAGTACTGATCCAAGAAAGATAGCAAAAACCTTTATGAAATAAAAGCTTTGCAGGTGCAATTAAACTTCTAATGATCTTGACTTAAAAACTTGCTTGTCGAAATAGGGTCGTGGCAAAAGAATCACACCACCATGCATTGCCAGACTGTACATTTGCATCAGTTGGCTTTGTTTGGGAAACATAGATTTCACTTTTGATAAAGAAAGCAAACTTGTCACATTGTTCCATTACTTGCCATTCCAATTTATGTTCTGTTCTCTGCATTAGGGCGCCTCATTATGATTCTCCATTTTACACACCTACTCCCCCTAGTCTTTTAGGCACACACACTTTTTTCTAGCTAATCTGTGAAGCTCTTTTTATATCTTTTTATATCGTAAAGGTACGCTAAACGCTATAAAAGTAAAGGCATTGAGAGTTAATATCTTTTTATATCTTTTTAACACTGTGAAACTAAAGGCATGTTTACACTGTTTTTTAGAGCTTTGTGTTCTAACAAGCTAGCATACGGTGCCTTGTGGTTATAAAATTCCATTGAATATAAAAAGTATCATAATGCGATAACATATGCATAAACGGTCTGTATTCCATTAGAAACACATAAGGGGGAAAACGCTACAAAAGAAATTACACTTTTCATTCAAAACGAATTTGTACATCGTTTAGATGAATTAACAAATGAAATGAAAAGACGAAATGAAAAAAGAAATATCCTAATCTATGGTGAGAACCAAGTCAGCTGGATGAGAAGATACTGCATCAGCATTAGGATCTTGGAGAGCCAGAGGAGCAATTTCAAAAAAGGGAGCGTCACTTGAAGGCCCAGCAACATCAACGGCCACAGGTTCCGGCATAGGATTGACGGCAGTAGAATCAGAGAATTGGAGCTCGTCCCTGTCTAACCCTTGCAATGCCTCGATAGGCTTGGGTTGGTCGCGTGCCTCAACAATTTCAGGCTGATTGTACACCTCAACAAGCCTAGGCTAGTCACACGCCTCAGTGGACCCAGACTCGTTACGTGGCTATCGAGAAGGGCCACGGACCTTCGAGGTTGTCTAAGTCATTTATGGCCCCTTCCTCTAAGTAGTCTTCTAGGCCTTGAGAGTCAGGCTCATACTTGATCTAAGAAGGAGCGTCATAGTACTAGGCCTCTTCGGTAAAAAGCAACTTGGGAAAGGTCTCATTAGGCCTCTACCTCTCTAGCCAAACCCGAGCCAGGTAAAAGCCGTATTTGACGAATCCTGCTACAAAGTCCTGTTTCTTTTTAAAGCAGTGTTGAGATAGACGGTATTCGTGAACGGCCTTAGCTCGGACATCCCTTTGTACATCTAATACGTTCTACAGCTCATTGATGGCCTCGTCCCGCTGCGTCCTCATGGCTTCCCGATCGTTGGTTGCCTTATTGTAAGCTTCTTGATATCCTTGAAGGGATACCACCTTCGCTTGTTCTTCTTTCAGTTTCTAATTGAAGTCTGCATTCTGCTTCTCCAACTTTTCCACTCTGTTGGGATATGGATGAAGTTGATTAACCTTATTCTGAAGCTCCATGTACTTCTCTCAAAGCTCACGCAAATCTTTCTTAGCCTGTTCCCTAAAAGTCTTATGTCGCGCATTAATGGCCATCGCCTGTTGAGTCGCCTGACAAAACAAAAAGAAAATAACTCAAGAACCTAACAAAAGAAGTTAAAAAGAGCGTATCATTATCGAAGAAAGGTGATGCTCTCACCTTCATTATGAGGTAATTAGTGTTATTTTCAACCTGTGGGAGGTTCTTGAAAAGTTCCTTCTCGTCGCGAGAAAGGATGGTTCTCCAAGCTAGGTGAGATGCTACCTCAAGCTCCTCGATGCTATCATTATCGTTGACACCAGGATAGGTCTGAAAGTCTTCCCCGTCGACAACGACCCCCCCCCCCCCCCCCCCCGTCTACTTGATAACGCCTAAGGGTAGGATCGGCCATCTTAGGCAAAATTGGCCTTGCAGGCATCAAGTCTTCAATGATTAATCTCTTTCGGAATTTACGACAAGGCCTGCAAGGAGCCGACCTATTCTCAGTAGCACTAGGATGTCTTTCTTGACGGGTGGACTCACTCCGGTGCGACCCCAAGCTCTCATGATTGTCCAAGCTACGATCACAGACAAGGTGCCTCTTTCGCTTGCTTCTTCTGGCCTCTTGCTTAGGGTGACTAGGTTCGCCAATGGCCGGAGGAGGGGGAGTAGGGGTGCGAGGATGTCCAGAAGTGGATGCCTCAACCCAAGGCTGTTGTTGTTGAGGAGGAAGAGCCGCTTTGGCAGACATAGTATTATCCCTTCTACGCATAGCTGCTTGAAAGTTCATATCTGCATAACATAAGGAGAAGGAGTTAGCGAATCAAGTCTAAAAATACTGCACACACGTATGCAGAAATAAAGAGAATTGAAAACCTATAAAATCACCAAAATCCTCTAAGTTAGCTAGATTTTTGTCCAAAGGAAAGTCATGAAAAGGACTCCCAAAGGCATCGCCTTGATTCCATTCGAGGTCTTCCTCAAATAAATCACCGGCACCCTCGGCCCCAGGAGTTTCATCCCTCGAGTCTGGAGAAGATTCATCTATAAGACGACCTACGGGGCTAGTTGTTTCAGTTGTAGGAACCGTGGGCGGATGGCTTGAACTAGAACTGGGAACATGCGAGCTTGAGGGAAGGTTCGATGGAGGAGCAAGGGTCTCAGGAATAACCTTGCTTACTCCCCAGCCGATGGCTGTAATGTTCTCGGGGGTTCAAAGGAGAACAAATTTCACTCCCCGGCGGAACATATACGCTTAATGGACTCTCTAAAATGGACCCTCAAACTAGCCAAGTCAAACTTGTCCAAATGTTTCAAGTGGTCGCTAGTATCACGATTCCATCTAGTGCGGATTCTCAAATCACTTGGAATCTCAACAACGACCCACTAGCTCTCGAAATTGCTCAATTTATTAGGAAGGTTCGAGAAAATTTTATTGTGAAACCTGTCAACTTTAAACCTCTGAAGGGAAAATGTAATTAGCCCTTTTAGCTCGCAAACTCTCAAAAAGGCACTCAAAAGGGGGACAATAGGAACAATGCCTAAACTATGGCATACTACCGAAAATCCTACTAATTGAGCCTAGGCATGAGGATAGAGTTGACATGGGTCCTTATAGTTAAGAAATGCTAGACCAAACTCCGGTAATGGAAAACGAAAATCGAAGACTAAAGACGCTTTATGTACAGCTACGCTGCTTCTAACCAGGTCAGGTGAAAGCTTCCTATCGTTTGGAAGTCTATACAGATAACCGGATGGAAGGGGAAAGCGAGTATTGATTTCCTCTAAGTCTGTGTTAAATAGCTTACACTCAACACCACCCTTTCTCAATGTCTTACCTACACGTTGAGAAGACATGGTCGAGGGATAAAAAGTGAGATTTAATAAGTAAAACAAGCGGCAGGCGGCAGACCTAAGGGTTTGCGAGAGACCTAAGCACTATGCGAAAGCCCTAGGAAGCGAGAGACTTGTGATGATGCGAGAGCTCTATGGTGCGAAAGACCTAGTGTGCGAGAGACCTAAGCACTATGCGAGAGACTAGACACCTATGAGAGACTTAAAAGCAAGTACGAGAGATAGTAAAGTGAAGCGGCAGGTGCACACTTACTGTGACAATGATGAGCGAGAGGCTTCTGTATGAGGGTGAAAGACTATGTGATGCAACAGGCTGTGTTTGGGCGATAGAGCTAAAAACGTGTGGCAGAGTGCTAGCTCAGACGTTTTTCTTACCCGATTTCGTCAAACTCCTGCTGCTTATATAGCAGCGATAGGGAATACCAAATGTCACGCCAGACAACACCTTCTGCAGAGCTGGATTTTTCACCTACAAAAAAAATTGGAAAAAGACCTAAATGTCCTGGATCCAAATATTTATACTCTCTTTATTGGAAAAATCCAACAAGAGAGTGGGAAACAATTGATATGGTAAAGCCCATTCACGTTGGGCTAAAGCCCAAACACCAGAGAGTACGCCACGTGACGGAAGCTTATTAGACCATGTGGCATTCGACGAGAGATAGTCCGAGACAACATAGACCCTCTCGCCTGCGACAGGGCCTTTGTCACCTCAGAAGCCCAAGGGTCTATCGCCCTTGAACCAATCGCCTGTGCACGTGGCGCGTATTGAACCTGCCGCATTAGGCGACAGCCTTCTCCCGCTCAGTTGTATCGCATCCATTTTATAGTCTCCTACCGACGATAGACTCCCACCATTCCCGGATTGACGGTATTTGTGTCGTACTTGGAAACAAACTCTCATAAAAAAGACGTAATCATCCCTAGGTAATTATTCTATAATATTCGCCTATAAATAGGCTTCAGGTACAATTTCATTATCTAATTTTTTGACTACTGGCTTTTACGTTTCCCAATACTGAAGAACCTTTTGCTGACTTAAGCAACGGAGTGCCTACGCAGGGAACCACTCCCTGCATTCCTCTGACTTTTCTTGTTTTACAGAAGCTTTTTGGAGACAAGTCGAGGAAAAGACAGATATTGACGTCAGCAAGTATTTATTGTTGTTGTGTGCAACAACACAATTATTTAATAATATTAAATTATTTAATAGTGGTAGTGATATATTTTAAATTAAATTGAAAAAAATATTAATAATATTATTGTTTAGTAAAATAATAATTAAAAACATGTTTCCAAAAACACTAAAAATAAAAATTTTTTGTTTTCAACAATTTTAAAAATTTTTATTTTCATTTTTTGAAAACAAAAACATATTATTAAACATATTTTCTGCTATTGTTTTAAAAAACTGAAAACAAAAATAAAATACAAAAGATAAAAACGACATAAAACTATCTTTTAATAATTAATTTATAAGCTACGCAACTAAAACTAATAGGCCTAAAATTCCTTAATGTTTCTGGATTATCAATGTCAGGAATCAAAGATATCAAAAGTGGTACTCAAACACGGTTCTAAAACGAACCCAAATCAAATAAGCCGTCTTTCATAACATCCCTTTCATAATATCCATAACTTTTGAAATACAACAGACTGCAATCCTCAGTCCCTGGAGCAGTAGACACTTCAGCCGCCACAACTTTCCCACCTAAGTCATGAGTTATCCACTAGCTGTCATTTAGTGGAATAGTAGAGGCCAACGACGAAGGCTGTAATCCTCATCATTGGCCGAGAAAGGTTCCTTAGAAAAACCCACCACCTGATGTTTTCAATTTTCATTGTCCGTAATCCAAATCCAACCACCCTCATCGAACAATCAACGACCAAAAAACAGGCGCACGCGGCACTTAAGAAACAGCCGCGCGTAGACTTAAATTTCACTAAAACCAAAATTAGAAATGGAGAAATCTAAAAAAAAAAATTTTTTCAGTTAATTGACAGAATTACCCACACCATTTTGGCTATAAAGGGGCTCGTGCTGCTTCTGCCTCTGCATCTGCATCTCTGTCTAATCTCCAAGGAATTTTCATTGCTTCTCTCTCCGGTTCCACCTCCACTCACTACGGTACGGTTCAGTTCCCCTTTCGTCTCTCCTTATTACTGTTTTCACTTTCACCCAACATCTTCTTTCACTTCTTTGATTATCCATTAAATGATTCTACTCCTTTCATTCCTTTTCAACTGTCCGGCTGGGTCTTCTTTAAAATGATTTAAACTTCTCTCAAATTTTTTAACGTTGGGGTTTTTTTTGGGTCTCAAACAAGTTTGTCTCTTTTCACTGAGATCTACTGATAAGTGTCAGCATTTCTACTTTGCCCGGTGATTTTCTTTCTGGGTTGTCATTAATATGATATGAAGTTCTCATTTTTAACTTGGACTATGCAGTAACCTTACAAAATTTGTACTTCTGAATTCTGATAAGAGGCCTGTTGTTACAGTAATTAATCTCACAGCTGCTGCCGTTTTAATCTGACCAGAAACAATTTCACGGTCGAACTCGGAATCTCTCAGAAAATGGCAGGATTCTTGTTTCGCCAGTATTCATTTCATCGCTCTGGAATCGGGGTCAGGTTTCTCTCTTCAATTTCAATTTCAGTAGTTTTCTTTTTCCGTACAGAATATCAATATATTTAAGCAACGTGTTTATGGCAAAGTATTGATCCAGTAAAGATAGTGAAAAACTTTTATTAAGTAAAAGCTTTGCAGATGAAATTAAGCTACTTGTCGAAACAGGGTCGTTGCCTGAGAGCTATGAGAACTAGATTGGCAAGGAAGCGAAGGGTCCTTAGGAGTGCGAGGCGATCACTGGAAGCTCTGCAAGTTGCTGCTGCGGAGATTGAGGCACCAAATCGAAGGATTAGAGCAGAGAACGAGATTATGTTTGTATTGAATATCCTCGCCGATCAGTTGGTTTACGATTTTCTCGATGAGCTTGAAGACGACCCTTGATGAGAAACACTTTTGAATATAATCAATGTTCAGAATCTAGATGGAAATGTCAACCAAGCTCAACCTTCCGGGACGGCGGCTCTGCCGGTGACCGAGATGAGTAGTGTGACGGTTGGTTCCACCCATAACCCTCCCCTGTTAAATTAGATCATAATCCTTAGCTGTAAAACTGCTTCTTTTATGTTTATGTATTTCTGAAATATTAGTTGGTGTTTGATAATTGACCGAGTAATATACTACTTAAATAAGATTTCAGTTTGATATAATTTGGCAAGCTTGATACTTGGGATTACCAAATTGCATTATCCTTCAGTTGGTTTGGTCAGATTTCTACAAACTGATTTTACGAGTGTTGCAAGGCTAAGAGGCTGTGTAGTGTAAAACGAATAATCGCTCTTATGAACAACGCCAGATGCTTGATACTCCTCCGGTTGCAATAACATGCTTGAAGCCACAATGAATATCATAAGGCCAAATTAAACCAAGACATTTGTCTAATTGCACACCATAGAACTGGTCCATATATATATCGCCGAAACCAAATCATCAACACAACATGAAACTGAAGAGAATTCTCATAGGAGCAGACCAAGATATAACCAATGATCAGATTATGATTTTACCACGATGACTAATTGTGGCAATTGACAAAAGAATCAAACCACCATCTAATCTCTGTACATTTGCGTCAGTTGGCGTTTTTTCCAAAGCATAGATTTCATTTTTGATTAAGAAAAGAACCTTGTCACATACTTCCTTTACTTTGCGATTCCAAAGTCTTCTATTTTCAAGCTCACCAGATCAGAGGCGAAGCCAGAAAGTCTATCTAATGGGGCTTGGTTCAAATATATTAAATTATGAAAAAAATTTTAATTACGTTTGACATGATTTTATATTTTAAAAATGATGCATGATAATTTTGTTATCAATATTTTGGAACATATATTTTTTCATGAAAACAATTAATCTATCATTTAACCTTTAATCTCATTCAATTATAAAAACAAGTTTTTAATATCTTTATTATTGAAATCACAATCAACATTACTATTATGAAAGTAGCAACCAATAGAATAAATGTTTAACAATAAATAAACTAATAGATACACTTTATATTTTCCAATCTCAACTATTATTATAATAAAATTATCAATTTTTTTCAACATTAAAAACTTAATGCACATCATCCGTCAAATTTTCAAAAAAATCTAATAAAGTTTATTTTAGTAACATATAAAAACTAATTTATATAGTAGAAATTGAACTTTTCTTTTTGGGCCAGTGGGGGTTCAGCCCCCACTGGGCCCGATGGGGCTCCGCCCTGCACCAGATAGACGTCAGAAAATAAAGCTCCGCAGAACACTCACATTTGACCAACTGTCCTTACTAAGTAAAATCCAAGTGTTGTACATTTGCGTAAAAGAGATGTGGGACATGTCAGTTTCCTTTTCCACATGCAAGTGTGGTTTATATTTGCTTTCAATGAAACTGGAGAAAATAGTTCCCATTCAAGCCAAATGCTCTCTCTCTCTCTCTCTCTCTCTCTCTCTCTCTATGCATGATCATAGTACCAACTGGTGTATTGATATCATACTAGATTCTTAATTTCAATAATAAAAGTTTAATCTCTGATATAAAAAAATGGCAGGAGCATATTAAATAATCAGTATAGTTGTTACCTATCATTCTTTAATTGTACAGATAGCATTTATTAGTGCTTCGAAATATGTTCATAGTTCCTGATTAAAATAAATTCTAAACTTGCGTTTAAAGAAGACCATCTTTTTTGCCATATTAAAATTATGTAGGCACCCATAGAGTATTTATTTTATAATTTTATGTCATATCTTGAGGACAACACACATAAATAGATGAATCACAACATTTTTAGAAAGGTCATAGTTCCAAAATTAAATTTAAAAGATTAAGAATAAAAATATAATATTAAACAAAAAATATGAATATATGATATTATTTACTCGTGATTGTTGCTATCTTAATAAATAAGAACCGAAATTGGAATTCCATCCTTCTAGTGATTTAGGGATTGGTACTTGGAACTAAGAGTAATTCAACCCAATCCTCTGTTAAAGTCTTAAAGAGTCGAAGTGCATATCAAACATTTGTTTCTTTCAATTAATCAACGTTTACCATACGCTCAATGTTTTATTTTTGTTTTTATCTCACGAGGTTGGTTCGATGGCTGTTGATGGTTGGCCCCCATAATGGCACGTCATCGAGAACTCACACGGCTTTGGTGGATAAAATGTGCCATTGTCATGGCGGGCGTAAAATTTATCGAAATTTGATTTGATAATTATTATTTATAGGGACGGATATGCCTGTTAATTTGTAGGGGCAATTATCTCCACTCAATCTTTCAAACTTTATTAGTACAATTCATAAATTATATTAAATGTTTATTTAAAGTATGCTTTTGTCCCCACTTTAGAATTAAAGAAGACAAAGCAATGGCAAAAGAGCGTCTTGTTTTGGATAAGGGTATGATAACGTAGCGGAATAACAACATAATTTTCTATCACAAGCGGTACACGTAAAGGGAATCAAAGCTTCGAATTAATCTAATTAAAAAATTGATAATAATTATTAGGTCAAGACACAATTGTTGGCAAAAAATCATCTTTGGGCAGCGAATATTTCCACTATTTTACCTTAAAGTTTAGAATACCTATTTAAATAAATCAATGTTTATTTTTATTCGAGTCATTTTCTTTTTTATATTTAATATTCATTTATTTTTTTACTCAATTTAAAGCTATTAAATTTCAGCCACAAATTAATCTCAATGTATATTCCAAAACATTATGCATATTTTAATTAAGTTATAAAATATAAATAAAAAGATCTTGTTTAAATTTTACTTTCATTATAAAAATTTGCTCCCCCTAAAGATCAATCCTAGATCCGTCATGAATGAATTCATTCATATGTTGAGTGAAATGTAATTTCAAATCATTTGATAGGTCTATTTTAAATAATCCTAATATTCTGATGAAATAACAGGCAAATTTAATTTATTTCTTATTTTTCAATATTAACTACTAGTTTGTTTAAGTATAACTGAAATTTTATTTGAATTTTTTACTCTATTTCAAGTTCAAATAGGGTTGCATTTCAAAATTTTATTTTAATAGATTAAAATTGAGTCTAGTTAAAACTCGGGCAAGTCAATAATTTTTTTTTATTGAGTTTGAGCTTTGAATTTCTGTAATCTATCTGAGTCAAATCTTTCTGAGTTGAGTTTGATTTTGTATAGCCTGGTTGAGTAAGTCTTTTTGAATGGATGAGGTTGAGTCTTGAGTTCCATTAATCTAGTTGCCTTCTCAGGTACCTAACATTGTTTTGTTACTCTTATTTCTCTTCTAAATAAATTAATTATTAAAACTATATACAAATATGAATATAATAATTGTTAGGTTTTCATCTTTCACTCTACTGCACACATCCTGCCAGTGCCATATATTATATGTACATAATAAGAATTTTTTACTGCAGCCTCAGGGTAGAGTAAAATAGTTGGTTTGAATTATTAATCAATTATGCGGCACTTCTAAGTTTGTCAGAATTAACTTTGACTAATAGGCATGTACATATTTGACACATGTATGTCCGTACGTACGTACGTATGATTACAATACAATATCTTTCACTTTTCTATACAAACAAAGCAAAAGTCAAATTCGCGGTCCCACTTTTCATTTTTAATGTTTTATCATTAACTAAAAAATTATTCTGAAAAGTTTCAAAATTCATGATCTTGTAGCTAGTCTTTGTACTAGCATGTACTAACTATTTTATTTATGTGCCTTTTTTATCTTTGTTTTATTTTTACAAATAATTCAAGTTTAATAATTGAATTTAATCATCCATTCATTTAACTTTGTGAGTGATTTATGTATTCGTCGTTCAAAAAGAAATTTTTGAATTCTCTTTTTCAAATTAAAAAAATGTACTAGCATAATAGACTATAGAGATTAGAGGGCACAACATAATTCAACTGTTATCATATAATTTTGAGACTCAAGTCTAATAAATTAATGAGGTATATAATTAAAAGTGTCAAATAAATTGTGTAGGACCAGCACAATCTATTTAAATATTAACTCATGTGATAATGATTTGTGTTGGTCCAATACTATTTTATAAGGAGCTGTGTCATGTTAGAAGGGTTCATGAAGACAAAGGCCATGGCTTGGCATGGCACATAACCAATACCCTTCATGGGTCATGTTACCCTAGGTAGGACAGTGGCTTTCGTGGTAAGTTGAACCAAGTACAATCCACTAATAATTTTTAAAAATTTTAATTATTTCTCAAAAGACTTTTTCATTTATTATTAAAAGTAGTATATGAAATAAATAAAAATGAAATAAAAAAGACACATATTACATAGTTTGGCAAAATACATACATCTATGAAAAAAGATAACATGATTTTCTAAATAAAATATTGAATTAACAATATTAATATCTTAAAACTCACACTCGTACACACAAAAGGACTCACAAGATTCTGTTTCTCATTCTCATAGTATGATATTAGGTTAAATCTTAGTTATTATTTTTATTATTACTAGATCCAAGGACAATTTTTTTTATCTTAATAATCTATTCTTCAATGAGTTTTTATTAGTAGTGTAGTTTTTATAATATTTTTTTAAAAAAGTGACATATTATATATTTTGTATTAAAAATAAAAAAATTATAAATTTACATACCAATAGTTAAATATTTCATAACTACAAAATATAAAAAAAGGTATAACTTCATCACAAGATGAAAAAATATGAATACAACCAAAAGACAAATAAATTGAACCCATTTATAATAATCATGGGTTAAAACAACATAACACGTGGATTTGTGTGTCATAGCATGCTAACCTGTGTGAAATTAAAGGATGGAGTTTTAAGCGTGAAATTTTAGCAGGTATGGGATTTTAACTTCTAATCTTAACTATTGTAATCTCCTTTCTAATGATATTATTGTTGAGAAAAATGGATTTTATCATTTCTTTTATATTAAATCAAATATCCCTCACGAGTGTTACGTTATAATTAATCAATCACAATTAAATATTGAGTAGAATTCATTAAAATTGTATGGAATCTGCCACATTTATAAATGATAAATCTTTTGTTGTAATTGAAAAATTGCTTTTTATAATATTTTAAGTTTTCTAAACCAATGAAGTTGTATCTTCCTGGCTAAGGATAAGACTTTTCAAAAGTGAGGGTTTCGGTATTATGGCTTCCATTGCATCATCTGCCGGTGATAACTACGCAGTTTTTTTCGAACATAAATTTTTATAATTTTTTTTCTTCTTCTTATGTTTCTTTTCCTGCTCTTTTATTTTCTTCATTAACGTAATTTTAATATTTTTACCTAAAGTGGATCGTTCGACTTTTCAAAAAGAAGAAGAACATCGTTCGATTTTCTGACGAAAAAAAGAAAAGGGCAACGTTGCCCTTAGCCTAATTTCAAACTGATATAAATCTGGGTCCTTTTGCCACTTTCAGCTTTAATCTAATCAACTAATCCTCCAAAAAAAGGTCACAATTCTTTCTCTCTTTTTGTTCTTTCGCCTGAATCTTCCGAAAATGGCCGGATTCTTGCTTTTTCCGATTCATCGTTCGCTAATCATGGTCAGGTTTCTCTTTTCAATTTCAATTTCAGTATAATTAAGCAACGTTTATCAAATAGAAGCTTTGCAGGTGAAATTAAACAACTTACGATCTTGACTTGAAACTTGCTTGTCGGAACAGGGTCGTGCCCTAAGAGCTGCGAGAGTCAGTTTTGCAAGGAAGCGAAGGGTTCTTAGGCGCGTGAGGCAGTCACTGGGAGCTCTGCAGATCGCAGCTGCGGAGATTGAGGTTCGGAATCAAAGGATTAGAGGAGAGAACGAGCTTATGTTTGTATACAGTATCCTCGCTGATCAGTGGGTTCACGACCGTCTCGTTGAGCTTGAAAACGAACCTTTGATGAGGGACGCTTTCGAACTGATCAACGCGCAGAATGATGTTGGAAGGGACAATATTGATGTCAACCAAGCCCAACCTTTCCAGGACGGCGGAGCCGGCTGTGACCGCCGGGAGTAGTTTGATGGTGGGTTCCATTACTTTGGAGGTGGTGGTGGAGAATAAGGATTTATGGGGTTTTTTTCCACCCATAACCCGACTCCTCTCAAAGTCCCATCTGTCGGCGTTCGAGTGCGAAGAACTCTTTCTTCCTTTCTGTTTTTTTACTTTCGACACAAAGAAAATCCTTTACAATGATCGAATCGACAGCTTTAATGATCATATAAATTTGGATTTTGGCTTCTGCGTAGTTCTGCATGAATTATTAATTATTTCACAGTCCACTTAAAGTAACTTTCTGCACTGTAGGTTCACATGGAGTGTCATACCCAAAAGAAAAGTCCAGCATACTCAAACTCTGCTAAATGCTAATTGCTCTAGTGTTATTGACAAATCATGGAGATTAGTATATCTAATGCTGGAGATTAGTATATCTAATGCTAGAGATTAACAAAGAGGGGGATTGAAAGCCATGTGATAGTAGTTCTTTGTATTGATTTATTTCTCTCCGATCAATTAATTGCAGCAAAGAATCAAACCATCATGTTTCTACAAACTGTACATTTGTATTATTACTTGGATTTGTTGCCAAAACATAATTTTAATTAGTAATAATAAATAGTTCTTTAATTAAATATTAGAATCTTAATTTCAATGATAAATGTTCAATCTTTGATAATCTCTAATATAAAAAAAATGCATTAATACTTGAAAAAAGTTGTCCAAATTCCTAAATATATCATTATATTGTCTAAACTTACATTTTTGAAAGATATAAAACAAGGCTGTTTGATGGGACCACGTCAGCTATAGCTAGGTTTCATGGGTAAAGAGGAGTGATGAAATTCCCAACATGTAGAAAAGATGCGACCTTTGGTTTAGGCTAATTGCCTAATTCCACCCTAATTTGCTTTGCTTGTGCAGCACACTAGCCACTGTCTTTGATAACTGTGCCAGATAGCTGCAACTTGTTAATCAAGTCACCAATCATAAATGGTTCAGGCAGTCCACAAGACAATAATTAGTTTGTCATGATTCAAATGTGACAAACATGTATAATTAAGAAACCTATTGGAAGTATCTAGTGCTTACAAATGTATTTGATTTGAATTCTGTTTTTTCCCAAATTTAAGTTGCTTCATGCTTTCTTCATACAATGAAAGTACATAGGATTTATTTTTTTGACCTATTGCTGTTAGGATGGAATGATTATGCTGTATTTTGGCTTTTCTTCCATTTTTTTAGAACTGGTTATAGAGGGATTTAACTGCTGTAAATTTTTTTCTATTTAATAAAATTGAAATTACGGCTGGGGAAAAAAATATCCCACATAATCTTTGTCATTTTGAGTGTCTTTTTCTTTACATGAAAGTCTGAAACCACAAAACACAAATTGACACATTAAATATTTTTGTTAGGTACAGTGGAAGGCACAAACACCAAAAATAAAAAGTTCTAAACAATAAATTGTGTGTCAAGAAAAGCTGCTCTGGCAACTATTGTTGCTGATTTTTCTTGCAAATTCTTTTATCATGAAATTTGTTTCAATATTCGGTGACAACATCTTTTCGTGGAAGGCACAAACACCAAAAATAAAAAGTTCTAAACAATAAATTGTGTGTCAAGAAAAGCTGCTCTGGCAACTATTGTTGCTGATTTTTCTTGCAAATTCTTTTATCATGAAATTTGTTTCAATATTCGGTGACAACATCTTTTCAAGTATCCTTTGACGGTATTGACCAAATAAAAGAAAAGACACTATACAATAACACACGTTCCGATTAATTCAATGGAATTACACGAATCTAATTCAATTGAAAAGATATATAGGCTATTTGAGAATTGTGAATGAATGCAAACCTTGCGGTGGGATCGTCCGATGGTTTGGTGTCAATATGAGATGAAAACGCCTTCAACAAATCAGAGCTAATCGTGAAAGAGAGACTATTGGCTAGTAAGGGTACCTTGCATATTCAATTTTATTTTGCGTGTGTATTGGTGAATTTTTATGTCCTAAATGATCTTAAAGAAAAGAAAATATTACGGAAGATCCGATCATTGAAATAAAGGAGAAGATGAGATGGTTTTTCAAAGGAATAGGGGTTGGTGATTTTAATATGCATGTTATGATTCTAAGGTGAAAACTGGTAGCTTTGAGGAAGGATTATGTTTGTTTGTATGGTTTGGAACTTTTGAAAAAGAGTGCTTTCACATTTCTAGCTCAAGAGAACTGTGGCCTAAAGTAGTCAAATGATGGCATTTTTAGTGGGTGATTTTGGGTGTCACTGTCAGAGGTCTTCTTTGGAATTGGAAGAATGCTTAAAAGGAGACGGCTGATCGTTAATTTTTTGTGTTAGTTGACAAAAGAAGGCTGTTTAAAAAAAGGTGGCCGGATGGATATATGAGAGATGGTTATTAATTGAAAGATATCGTGGTTTAAAAAGAGGAGGCTGTCTGGGTCAAAAAAGATGATTGATTGATTGATTGATGATTAAAATTTAGATGGTTTAAAAGTGATTGCTGCTATTCCTGCTGGTGGAATGCAACGAATGAATGGATATTAGTGAGATTTCAAAGTGGGAAAGTTGAAGTTATTAATAGTTAGCAGAAATTAAATTTTGCTGCAGATTTTCTTGACAAAATTAGAGGGGATAGTATTAATTATTTGTAGGGTTTGAATAGCTGTAAACTTCTATTTATTCAATGAAATTAGAATTATGGTTTAGCAAAAAAAAATTACAATGTACATGAATTCTCTTCGGTAAACAATAAAAAAACAGTAAAATAAACCCTAAATTTTTGCCAAATTACTGAGCATGCAAATGAACCTAGTAAACCAATTACTATAGTCTCTTCTCATTAACTCCTTCTGTAACATCCCGTTACCACATTTTTCACGTATTCCCATACAACTTTACCGGTTGGGCTGTCTGCGATGCCATTAACATTCAACAGTAACAGTGACAAATGATAAACATTTATCTATTAATTATGGAATATGAAATTTCTTTTCATTATTCCTTTCATCTGACATCCCCTATTAACCTTTTTTTCTTCACTAAGGTAGTACTGTATACATATGTCTGAAATGTAAAAGAGAAGAGACTGTACCTGTCACATTTAACGTGCCATGCCTCCGTGCTTTAAGCATAGCTATACCCATCTGAGAGCTAATTCTCTCAACTCCATGTACTTCTTATCTGTGGAGTTAAAAACAAAGGGGTGAGCGATTTATACGCTCAGTAAAGGAAACATATGCTGCTTTAAATAAAGCAAAACTATATATCACAACTCATTTATTCTTTTCTTAACAATAACCCAGTAGAAAAGACAGTGGATACATAGTAAACACTATATATAGGATTTCAACAAATCCTTACAGTAAATAGAAATTGGTAAGTTGAGACTAGGCAACAAATAAATCATGCTATCATTGTTCCCCCAAGAACACAAGTCGTCCGCTTTTGGGGTGCACCCATAGGCCATCGCCCATCACGGCTATCTCAGCTAGATCTATGGCCATAATCTATAGGTGGTCCTCGGGTCCACTTGCCAAGTGACCTCGAGACCGCTGATGACTTGGCGGGTCCATCAGCCCTGTGACGCCTTGAGGTGCACTCATTGGTCCATCGACCGAACCACCACCCCAGGCGGGTCACGCAATAGTAATGCATGAACTAGAGGCCTAATGTCTCAAAATCGAATTTTATCTCATGAAAAACCTTTAAGGAATTATTTCATAATGTCATCGTTTTCTTTCCAAAAAGGTTTTAAAAATAGCTCGCAATCTCACTAAATTCCGTGTGAGAAAGGCACGGGTTAAACTGACTCGCCATGGCTAGTTCGCCCATGGTCAACTCACCCATTGGTCAACTCGCCCAAAAACATAATGAAAACAATTCATTTTTCGTTGAGAAAATTTGGAAAAGCAAAACCTGTTCGCCATGGTCGACTCGCCTAATATGGCTCGCCCAACGCGTAGAACCTGTGTTCGCCCGCCATCTTGTTTTTAAAACTTGAAAGCAAAACTGGCTCGCCCTCAGTGGCTCGCCCAGTAATCAACTCGCCAAAGGTTTCATATTTCTATTTTTGAATTATTAAAATAATTCATTTTCGTTTAGGAAATTACACTTTAAAACCGTTCGCCAGAGTCAGCTCGCCCTTCACGGCTCGCCCCTGACTAACTCGACAAGACGGCGAATTAGTATTCGCCCGCCACTTAACTTTTTCAAAACAGAACTATATCTCGTTGATAGCGGTTCGCCCGCCTTAAATTTAAAACAAAGTGCCGCTCGCCCAAACATATTAAAACGAGTTCGCCCGCCCTTAAAACTAGAAACGGGTGTATAAAAATTATAAAGGGCTTGGCTCGCCCACCAATACAATTCGCCCAACATAAAAATCCAAGGGCTCGCCCAACATAAAAAAAAACACAAGAGCTCGCCCGCCCTGTATCAGTTCATCCAGAAAACAGCATAGGGGTCGGCTTTTAGCTCGCCCGAATCAAAATAATTATCAAATAACTTCCTCAAACAATGCATGTCAGAAAACAAAACATTTAACTTAATGTTTTCATAAATTTTACCCCACAGGACATGCATCACTTCACACACATCTCCCTTACCTGTTAGAAACGAAGCCTTGCTTCGCCCTGCTCTCTGTTCGCCCATAGCCATTCCCAATTATCGGCTGCAAATTATATAAATTCCATTAATATTTTCTTTATATATATTTTTCCATTACTTGGGCGAAATTGAAATAAATCAAATGACTACTCGCCAACTGAGCTCCACTAGTTCGCCCAGACGAGCTCGCCATTCACCATATGGCTACCACGTGGCATATCGCCCGCCATTACTCACCGTAGGTTTGTGAGCTCGCCCAACATTCAACTCACGAGGCCTGCATTGGCTTAATTGTGGGAGTTCGCCTACAATACCAATTCGCCCAACGCATCTGCATTTGAGCTCGCCCATTAATTCACTTCACTAGAATTGGGCGTTCTCGCCCTTTGAACACAGACTTTACATTGGCGAGCTCCTTATCTTCTACTCGCCTCATTGGCGATTACTTACTTTTCAACATGGGTGATCACTGTAATCGCCATTGTCGTCACTTATTCCATTATTTTCCTTGTTTTCATATTCTCTAAGGATCTAACTAAAAACAAAACTGTATCTATGTTTATTACTTCATAAAACATAGAAATCTATCATTGAGCATCAAGAAATCCTCAGAAAATATGAAACTCACCTCAACCAACTGCACTTCCAGAACAAATTGCTTTCCATCTCATGTTGGCCTTCCTTTGCCTATTCTTTTAGCTCATCAAGTTAAGAAGAAAAGGTTTTGCAAGCTGTTTTATGTATTTAACCAACTTAAGGTTGGAGTTTTAGTAGATCGAACATGGCAGAGAAATGGAAGAAACAGAGAAATGGCTTTCGTGAAGAAGCTGGAATTGGCTAACTCGTTTTTCCTCAATTGTTTCTGCTTATATAACCATGCTCAACCAATCAATAGCTACCGCCTGTCCCTTATCCTGTTTCTTTCATCATTGTTCACGTCCTTCATGCATTTAAGGCATGAAGAAAACTGCAGCTCAAAGTGGCGTGGAAGTCTCCCTTTCATACGCCTTTTTCTTCTGCTACAGCCTTTGCTTAATTCCTCAACCAATAAGACTAATTCCCTTATTGACTTTAACTTTTCTTCATTTATTATCCTCAACCGTATATTTCACAAAGTCAATCTTGGCTACTAGGTTGAATTCTGTTTTCATTTGCCCCTCTATCTGGGCGACCACCTTACTCGCCAAATACATTGGCGTTCCTAGTCCTCGCCACAAGCGGGCCATCACCTATCCACAGAGTTGGCGAACTCAACTATTTGCCAAACAAATGAGGAAAACAATCAACTCGCCACCATCAACTCGCCACACTTATTCCTTGGGCGATCAGATGGCACTCCACATTGAGCAATCACTAGGTATGGCTCAACTCGCCCGTTTTGCTAATATCACGCCACATGTTGGCAAACTCATTTGTTCTCCGATACAACTAATCACCCTCCACTGGCGATCAGCCTTGCTCGCCCATTGGCGAGCTCATCCATTTAGTACTCGCCCGTCAAGTATTTCACATAATTTATTCCGTTCATATCTTAAATAAAAGAGCTTTTCCACCCAAATGGAAATCAATGTTCATTATTTATTTGATTTCCATTATCAATTTTATAAATTTAGGGTCTACGATAGTGTAAAATCAGATCTTACACCTTCTGACCCTCCTTTACTTCTTTGGTGATCCCAACTTCCTTCAATATTCAATTTTGATCCAATCAGTTTGAATTTTCGTAAGCAGAACTTCCTTAATTTCTTACACTGTATTCAAATGGAGAGTCCCTTTAATTAGTTTTATGATCATGCTACATGAAAAATTGGAAAAGTTTCAAAATTTTATTAACTCATAACCTCCATTCTAGTTGTACATTTGTCTCGGATCCAACATTTCCCAAACTGTACATTTGCATTACTTGGCTTTGTTTCTAAAACATTAATTTTAGCAATAATAAATAGTTCTTTTATTAAATATTAGTTTCTTACTTTCAAATGTTTAATCTTTGATAATATCTAACATAAAAAATGCATGAGCATAATAAATAAATAAATAGCATAGTTGTTATCTATATCATTCTTTACTTGTACTACTAGTCTACCAGCATTAATACGTGAAAAAAATTATCCAAATTCCTAAATATATCATTATATTGTCTAAACTTACATTTCTAGAAGATATAAAACAAGGTTGTTTGATGCGACTAAATAACCTTTGGTTTAGTCTAATTGCCTAATTCCACTGTACTTGGCTTTGGATATGCAGAACACAAGCCGATTGTCTTTAATAATTGTCAAAGAGATGGGTTGCAACTTGTCAATCAAGGCACCAATCATAAATGGTTTTCTCATGTATTCTGCAAGAGAATAATTACTATGTTATGATTCAAATGTGACAAACATGTATAATTAAGATACGTAATAGAAATATCTAGTACTTACAAATGTAGTTGGTTTGGATTCTGTTTTTTCCAAATTGAAAATAAAATATGAAGGTTTCTGAATATATCAAATTTTCTTCTTTTTACACCCATCTCTCTTTGCATTTAAATAGTAAAATATGAAGAGAATAGAGTGAGGAGAGAAAAAAAATAGATTTATTTAGAAATTTTCTTAAAATATTCCAAAGTTATCCCACATAATCATTGTCATCTTGATTGTCTTTTTCTTTACATGGAATTTTGAAACCACAAAGCACAAATTGACACATTAATTATTTTTATATAGTAAGTGGAGGTGCGAACACCAAAAATAAAAACTTCTAAACAGTTAATTGTTTTTCAAGAAAAGCTGCCCTCGCAACTATTCTTTTATCATGAAATTTGCTTTACTTTTCAGTGCCAACAATATCTTTTCAAGTATCCTTTAACGGTCTTGACCAAATAAAAGAAAAGATAATAGACACTTACTCATATTCTTATTATTTCAATGGAATTACACAAATCTTATTCAACTGAAAGGATATATAGGCTATTTGAGAATTGTGAATGAATGCACAACCTTGCGGTGATCGTCTGATGATTTGGTGTTAATATGAGATCAAAATGCCTCCAACAAATCAGAGCTGATCGTGAAAGAGAGACCATTGGCTATTAAAGCCTTAAAGGTACATTGAATATTCAATTTTATTTTGAGTGTGTACTGGTGAATTTTTATGTTCCAAACGATCTTCTAGAAAAGAATAGACTACATAGGGAGATGATAAAAATTAAGGTTGGTGATTTTAATATGCATGTTATGATTCCAAGGTGAAAGTTGGTAGCTTGAGGAAGGATTATGTTTGTTTGTATGGTTTGAAACTTTTGAAAAAGTGTGCTTTCACGTTTCTAGCTCATGAGAACTGTGTTCTAAAGTAGTCAAATGATGAGATTTGTAATGGGCGATTTTGGGTTAGTGCAAGATATTGAGTGTCAATGTCAGAGGTCTTCAAAGGATGACAGCCGAATGTTAGTTTTCTCTGTGTTAGTTGAAAAAAGATAGCTTTTAAATAGAAGATGGCCGGCCGGTTGGGTATATGAGATGGTTATTAGTAAAGGAGATGGTGGTTTAAAAAGAGGAGGCTGGCTGGGTGAAAAGAGATGATTGATTGATTGATGATTAAAAGTTAGATGGTTTAAAAGTGATTGCTGCTAATCTGTACGTGGACTGACTGATTCCTTGGTATTGTGTTTAGCAAGGAATAGAAGTGTTTTAGACAAAAGAAAAAGAAAAAAAAAAGTGATTCGTACTGCTAGTGGAATGCAACAAATGAACTGATACCAGTGAGATTTCATGGATTAAAAAGTTGAAGTTATCGATAGTTAGCAGAAATTAAATTTTGCTGCATATTTTCTTGACAAAATTAGAGGGGATACGATTAATTATTTTTAGGGTGTGAATAGCTGTAAACTTCTACCTATTCAATGAAACTGGAATTGCGGTTGAGAGAAAAAAAATATTACAAGTCACCTCTCATAACTCCTTCTGACCCTACATTTTTTGGTACATCCTTCAGACCCTACCATACTTCTCTGGTGACCCCAACTTCCTTCCGTATTCAATTTTATCCAATCAGTTAGAACTTTCCTAAGCAGAACTTCCTTAATTTGTTACATTATATACTAATGGAGAGTTCTTTTAATTAATTTGATGATCATGCTACACGAAAAATTGGAAAAGTTTCAAAATTTTATTAATTCATAACCTTTATTCAATATGTTATTTAAAATTTTAGATGGTGTACGTTTCTCATAATAACTTTTTCTTTACATTGTTATTAACAAATTTGAGTATTGTTGTTAGGGTTTTAGTTGCCATGTATTTCTTATAGGCATATTTACACACTATTTACACACTATTCAAATTCATATGAATAGTACACAAAGAATTAATTAATCCTTGTCTGTTTTTTAAGTGTTGGCAATAAATAAATTTGTTTCTTTCTTCTTTAAGATAAAGGTAAGGAATATTCCGACATCTTCCATTTTGTCTAAAGTGGGACACCACTGGGTTGTCGGGTTCTTCGAAAAAAGTGACACGTTTCATCTGCTAAAACCTGACCTTCCATTTTGTCTGAAGTGGGACACTTTTCCACCACCTGCTTCAGTTCAAACTGTGCAGCCAACATCCCAAGCAAAGCCACACACAAGCGACGCACCAGCAAGCGAGAGAGAAAGAGACAGAGACAAGCGAGAGAAGAAAGAAAAAAGAATGGAGGCAGAGGCGAATGGAAAAAAAAAAGGATGGAGGCTAATTTCAGTCAATTTACTTTGCAGAGTTGGTTGCAAAGTACTTTGCAACCAATTTAGGTTGCAATCACTTTGCAGCCAAAGAATGGAAAGTGATTGTAGTGAGGACCTCACTTTGCACTGCAAAGTGAGGAACTAAACGCTGCAATCACTTTACGTCTAATTAAATTGTAACGCAAAATGATTACTTGCATGATATCAAACGTCACCTTTGTCCAAAATGGTTAGAACTTAGAAGTTCTCTTTCTATGATTTCAGTTCGTTATTTGTTTTCTGCTTTCTTTTTCAGTTGATGTAGCCTTAGAATCTGTTAATTAATGCAGCTTTTGTTTTCTGCTTTACTTGATCTGACAGGATCTCCAAGACGTCATTGCTATGGCTATGGAAATTGTATTGGAAAGAGAAAGACAGAAGAAAAGGCTGATGAAATAGTCGCCAAGGGCTCAAAAAGTTGCAGTTCAGGAGAAGGGGAGGGAGCGTTCCATGCTTAAGAGAAAAAAGCAAGGAATTCTTGCAAAGGAAGCGGCCAAGAAAAAATTGGTTGACGATTTCATGGTTTTTATTACAGCAATTGAGAAAAAGGATATCGAGACTCCCCAGAATTTTGAGGAAAAAGCAATGATGAATACTATTGCAACTATGATGAGCAATAACGTCGGCAACAATGGAGGATTTGCCGGCGATGACGGTAAAAAGAAAGGCCCTGGAAAATTTCCTATTTTAAGAACGTGACTGGTTGGATTGAAGCCAGTCATTTGTTTTGCCCAGACCACTTCACTGAACTCTGTTTGATAAAATTCAAATGTATATTCAATTCATTGAATAAATCAGTTACAATGTTCACTTTATATACAGAGCAAGAAAGCAGGGAAAGTGCCCTTTCTAGAAAACTCTATCGAGCTACTAGCAGTTGCTTACAACAAACTAAAGGCGGGAGCTAACTAACTAACTAACAAAGGCAATAACAAAATGATGAGTCATCAGATGAAGAACAAACTGATGAGGCAGCAGCAGGAGCAGGTCAACAGATGCAAGTCAACAACATATACTGTATTATCAGCCCCCTCAAGCTGGAGTATAAAGATTGCGAGAATTAAAACGAGCTACTAAGGAATGAAACAAAGGCTGGAGAATGGGACTCAGTAAACAAGTCAGCAAGCTGTGAAGAAGACACATGAAGTAATCTGAGTGCTCTAGCTTGAACCTTTTCTCGAACAAGGTGACAATTGATCTCAATGTGCTTGGTGTGTTAATGAAAAACAGGATTTTCAGCAATAGCAATAACTGACAATTTGTCACAAAACACCAAGGCTGACTCGGTATGAAGAACCTACAGATTCTGGAAAAGATAGAGCAACGATTGAATTTCACATGTCAAGGAAGCAAGGGCTCTATATTCAGCTTTTGAAGAGGATCACGAAATAGTGGTTTGCTTCTTAGATTTCCAAGAAACCAAAGCTTCTCCAAGAAAAATACAAAAGCCTCTTACTGATCGCCTAGTATCAAGATAGCATGCACAGTCTGAATCACTAAAAGCTTTGAGAGGTAAATCAGACTTAGCAGGAAAGAAGAGACCTTGCCCTGAAGAAGACTTCAAATATCTAAGAACTTGATGTACTGCCTATTGTAGTCAGAAGAAACAAACAGCAGTAAAATAGCCTGAGGCGTGCTGCAATCGCACTGACCTTAAGGATTATTTCACCAACAGGTGTAATCCCCCAGAATTCAACAGGCTCTTCTGGGATTGCCCAGGTAACAGGAACAGCAAGAAAGAAAGAATATTATTCTAACCCAGGTAAAAAAGAAGAAAGAGCGAAGAAGCAAAGAAAGTTTTAAGGGGGTTAAGAAGTTGTGTTCTACAGTCCTCTATTTATAGTAAAAAATGGATGCAGAAAATCTGTAGGAAATCTTAATAAAATCATAATAAAATCACAATAAAATCAGCACATAATCTGGAGAAAATCAAGATAGGATTTTGACTAAATCTAAGAGAATATTTAACCAAATCTGAAACAAATCTTGTCCAAGTTTTAGATAAACCAAAACACTACTTTTCAAATAAGGTTAAATATAGAAAAATAATTAAATAAAAAATAAACATGGTAAAAGTCTTTTTGGAAATATCAAAATATCCAACAATCCCCCACCTATTTAAAAAGACTTTTGAAAGAAAAAATATTTTGCTGGGTTAATTATAAGTATAATGCTTCGTATGTGGTGTCTTTTGGACTTGAAACCAGACCTAGAATAATAAAACTTATTTTACTGAGTAATTGGTGAAGGTTTTAGCTTCTTGAACCAATAACCCATTATTGTAAAATAGAGGTCTTATTAATCACACTATACTTTCACAATTCTATACTGTTCGACGTCGTTTTGCGCTATTAGGCCATGCGCGTGCCTGGTTATTTCATAAGTGCTCTAGAAATTATGCCATAATTTCATAGGAGCGGCTCCACTCCACACTCACATAGGTGTTCTCATCAAGTGTATACTGCAATGATATACACCACCCATAAGGGATATGAAAAACATTAAGAGCTTTAGCTCATCCTCTCAAATTCATGCAATCTAGCACTTACACACATCATAGGAATGGACAAATTTATTAGTGCTAGCAGGAAAAACAGTGACTTGTTATTATCCATTGAACCTTATTCATGGGATCTCCAATCACAAAGGTTGGGTTACCATCACCATTATTCTTAAATTGGCTTAAGACTCATTCCTCTTGATGTTTCAGAATTTTCTCCCCAAAAGTTTAGTCAGAGGATTGGCCAAAATCACGTCTGACTTCACATAATCGACTAATATAATTCTATCATTTAGCAGCGGCTTAATCAAATAATATCTCAAATAAATGTTTTTAGTTTACCATTGAAAGTTTTGTTCTTTACAATAGCTATTGCCGCTTGGCAATCACAATACATATACACAAAATATGTTGGTTTTAAACTCAACAAAATATTAGCTAAGAGGTTTCTCAACCACTCAGTCTCATTACCAGCCAATTCCATAGCTACAAATTCCGATTCTATGATGGATTTAGCTATAATAGTCTTTTTGGCTGATCTCCATGCAACAACACCCCCACCGAGAGTAAAACATAACTAATAGTGAATTTTATCTCATTTGAATCTGAAATCCAGTTAACATCACCGTATCCTTCCAATACAGCAGGAAATCCACTATAAAATATCATAATTCATGGTTCCTCTCAAATATCTCATGATCATTAATCATCCTAGCACTAGTGATCATCTAGTAGCTGAGATACGTGTCTCGACTAGTTGTCGGACAACTCAAAGACCTATATACGTATATATCGGTATCCATTGCTACACAGGCAGACTTCATGACGTATATACATATATAGGTGCCTAAATGCCACACGGGCATAACACAATGCCACACAAGCACATCACAATGCCACATAAGCATAACACAGTGCCATATGTCTCAAGTATCAAAATCCATGTACAGACAACTTTAAAACAAAGTTTATATAGTCAAAGTTTATATCATATAAACAAATGTAGTTTGAAAGCATTAGCGTACATAAAACATACTCTGAACAGTTGTCACATAATACCAAAACACTTTAGTAAAGCTATCAGAGTAATCGCTTTCACATCACATATAGATTGGATTTTATACTTTCATAAAACAATATTAGAAAACACAAGCGGATTTCGATGCAAAGTTGCATTCATGAAATGCATAATCATATTGACATACAATGCAGGCCTAACTAGCCCGTGGAGTCTACCTAGAGTGATTTCTAACCAAAATCTAGCATTATAATGGTGTAATTATAATTTTCCCCAGTGCCATAATCACGTGACCTGTTAACCTACACCATTATCTAATTCTAGCTGTATATAATTATTCCACAAGATTTTAATATCATTTCAATTACATTTATATTTAAGTGCCAATACTAAGACCCCCACCATTACTATGGTCCTCTTAGTATCCAATGAACATTTAAAAATTACTTCACCAAATATTCATAGTAAATTTACAATGTTCAAAACATCAAACGATTATTAAATTATTTAATCTATGGATTTATCCATATTCATTTCATCACAATACCATCATTACTTATTAAATTCCATCATTTCATATTAATTCTCAGCATCTCAAATCTATGTAAATTATTACATACTAAGAATTGTCAAATCATGGGATTATATCCAAATTTCCACAAAATATAATCATATATATATTTTTATTTTCTCCATACCATAAATCAATTTAAATCATTGTATATATAATTCTCAAAGACATTTAAACTCTACAATTAAATCATGCAACTCTCAATGATTCAATTTAACAATATGCCACCTAATATAAATGTACATTACTTGTACCTTTTACCTCAATGATTGCGGCGATTCCTAGAGTACGGTGCATCGCGGTAAGAAACATGTTCAATGCTTCAAAATCTTTTGCCACGTGTTAGGCTCCTGCTTCTATTGAAACTCATTTTTCAAAAAAGATTCCAAAACAAGAGAGCAACTCTGAGGCGTTTCAGATTTGGGATTTTAACGATGTTTTTGGGAAGATAATCCTTAAGATTGTTGTAGTCAGAAGAAACAAACAGCAATAAAATAGCCTGAGGCGTGCTGCAATCGCACTGTCCTTAAGGATTATTTCACCAACGGGTGTAATCCCCCAAGATTCAACAGGCTCTTCTGGGATTGCCCAGGTAATAGGAACAGCAAGAAAGAAAGAATATTATTCTAACCCAGCTAGAAAAGAAGAAAGAGCGAAGAAGCAAAGAAAGTTATAAGGGGGTTAAGAAGTTGTGTTCTACAGTCCTCTATTTATAGTAAAAAATGAATGCAGAAAATCTGTAGGAAATCGTAATAAAATCGTAATAAAATCATAATAAAATCAGCACATAATCTAGAGAAAATCAAGATAGGATTTTGACTAAATCTAAGAGAATATTTAACCAAATCTGAAACAAATCTTGTCTAAGTTTTAGATAAACCAAAACACTACTTTTCAAATAAGGTTAAATACAGAAAAATAATTAAATAAAAAATAAACATGGTAAAAGTCTTTTTAGAAATATCAAAATATCCAACACTGCCTTGAGATGTAAATCAGGAGGTTTATCCATGAACAGAGAAAGATGTTGAACAGCATAAGAAATGTCTGGTCTAGTAGTGGTGAGATAAAGTAATCGACCAATGAGCTATCAATAATGAAGCGGATCTGTCAAAGGAACTCTATAGGCTTTAGTAAGCTTAAGGGATGGAACCATGGGGGTAGGTGCAGGTTTAGAACCAAGAAACCAACATCTTGTAAAAGCTCCAATGCATATTTTCTTTGTCCAGAAGAGGATCTTGCGACTTCAAGCCCCAAAAAGTAATTTAGAATGCCAAGGTCTTTAATTTTAAAAACAACATCAAGATAGCTTTTAGCTTTTAACATCCTCAATGAGAAGAGCATCATTGCTGGTAAAAATGATGTCATCTACATACACAAGAAGAGCAATAAAAGATGAACCAGAACCCTTCAAAAACAAGTTGTGATCAGAAAAAGCTTGTGTAAACCCTTTAGCAAGTAGAGCAGTGGATAGTTTGGAATACCATTAAACATGGGTGGATGATATTAATTAGATTAAAATCAGGTGTTCTAAATGGAAGTTGCTACTGCCTTGTTTAAATATAACTTGGCTGTAGGTTGAGGCACACACATTTAGGATGTTCAATGAAATGATGCTAAAGGAATTGATACTCAATTGAAAATGAAACTATTCATAGGAGTTGAGAATATACTTTTATTTTAGAAAAAAGGAAGATGTCCAATTTCAGGAGAAAATTTTGTTGAAATTTGTATCACAACTTTCTTCTGAAATCTTTTGACCATATGAAAACACAAGTACAGAGGATTAGCTAATGAAAAATATATAAAACTGATGATGCCAAAATATGGAAACATAAGTGCAAAGGATTAGCTAATAAAAAAAAAACATAAAATTGATGACCATGTATAGTGAACGGCCATGAGATGATGCCAAAATATGAAAACATAAGTGCAAAGGATTAGCTAATGAAAAAAATATAAAAATGATGATACAAGAATATGAAAACATATATAAGTACAAAGTATTAGCTAATGAAAAAAATATATAAAATTGATGATACCAAAATATGAAAACATAAATGCAAAGGATTAGCTAATGAAAAAATATATAAAATTGATGATACAAAAATATGACAACATAAGTGCAAAGGATTAGCTAATTAAAAATATATAAAACTGATGATACCAAAATATGAAAACATATATAAGTACAAAGTATTAGCTATTGACAAATATATAAAATTGATGATACCAAAATATGCAAACATAAGTGCCAAGGATTAGCTAATAAAAAATATATAAAATTGATGACCATGTCTAACTAATGAATGGCCATGAGAACTGTGGTTTATGAGTGTTTGAAAATTTCTTCTTATTATTTGTGATGCAAGATGTGCGTTTTACACGCTAACGTCAATTAAAACTAATGAGGTAATGTGGTGCTGAATTTTCAAGAATAGTAAAATATTGACCCAATTAATTGTTCTAAAAAAATTTGGATTGCCTTCAACGTTATCTTCAACTAAAACTCATGACGTAATGTGAGTGCTGAATTTTCAAGAATTAGTAAAATATTTATCCATTTCTGGATCACAATGTTGTACCTTGAGTGTGATTGGTGACTTTAAGGAAGAAGTTTAGGTAGGCAGGACATTTTTAGAAAGCTATATTAAGAATAATAGATTCTTTTGTGCAAATAGTTTATAAATATAATGTTTCCAGGATATAATACCAACTCCTAGAAGAATTTAATTGCACTTTGAATTCATATTGTAAACTCACTTGAACCAAAAAAAAGTATAAGAAAGAATGGTTAGAAATTTCAGAGTTTGAGAAAAAAAATTAAAGGTTATGTGTAAATGTACACTTATGAAAATATTTATAAGCTCCAATCAATATTAGAAACACTCAGATATTCACGGTAGAGAAGTCTCAGATCCGATCACTATTAAAAATTTCATCGCTGCACACTTCGAAACTTACTACAATTCTGGTCTGATAGCTGAAGTTAGTAATATGGATTGTGTGTTTCGTTCGGTTGGGGATGAAGGCAATAGTTTGCTGGTGAAACCTTTTTCTGTTGAGGAAGTCTGGGATGTTATAAGCAGCAGTGATGGTAACAAGGCCCCGGGACTTGACGGACTGAACCTGAATTTTTTTAAAGTTCATTGGGACTTGTTGAAAGAGGATATTATGGCCTTCTTCGATGACTTCCATGAGTCAAATTCGTTGGACAGAAGACTAAATTCCTCCTTTATTACTCTCATCCCCAAAGGCTTTAGTCAGTCCAGTATCTCAGACTTCAGACCCATCTCCTTAGTTGGTAGTGTTTATATAATTTTGGCGAAAGTCTTAGCTAATCGCTTGCGTTCAGTTTTGGGTGAAGTCATCGGGGATAACCAGTTCGCCTTTGTTAAAGGGAGACAAATTCTTGATTGTTCCCTTATTGCTAATGAAGTTATCGACGATATCAAGAAGAAAGCTATCGGTGGCTTGGTTTTCAAAGTGGACTTCGAGAAAGCTTACGATAGCGTGGATTGGAGCTTTCTGGATTTCGTTATGGAAAAGATGGGGTTTGGTGTCAAGTGGAGAAGGTGGATTCAGGTGTGTATTACCTCTGCCTCTGTGTCTGTTTTAGTGAATGGGACTCCTTCAAGGGAGTTTCGTATGAGCAGAGGGTTACGACAAGGGTGCCCGTTATCCCCTTTCTTGTTTAATATTGTGGCTGAAGCCCTCAGTATTCTTCTCACCAAGGCATCCGACTTGGGGTTGTTTAACAGCTTTACTGTGGGGCGTAGCTCTTTAAAGTTGACTCATCTCCAATTTGCTGACGATATTATTATCTTCAGCGAGCCTGATTTGGACCAGCTGGTAAACATCAAAAGGGTGCTTCAATGTTTCCAAGCTCTTTCAGGTCTCAAGATCAATTTCAAGAAGAGCAGTCTTTTTGGGGTGAACGTTGACCAGCATCTCCTTGAACGCTGGGCAAATGTGATGCATTGCAGGATTGAATCATTTCCAAAGTACCTTGGTTTACCTCTCGGGTTCCATTCTAAGAGCCCGAGCCTCTGGAATCCTGTCATAGAGAAGTTTGAGAGAAGACTTGATGGCTGGAAAACCAAATTTCTGTCTATTGGTGGTCGTGTCTGTTTAGTCAAATCTGTGTTATCCTGTCTGCCGATTTATTACATGTCATTGTTGCAGCTCCCAGCTGGTGTTAAGGCTAAGTTAGACAGTATCCAGAGAAGGTTCTTGTGGGGAGGGTCTTCTTCAGTCAGGAAACTCCACATGGTAAATTGGTCTACCATTTGCAGCTCCAAAGTCGAAGGTGGACTAGGTATCGTTGACTTGGGAATAAAAAACAGAGCGTTGTTGAACAAGTGGATTTTTAGATATGGATTGGAACAGAACACGTTGTGGAAATCTGTGATCATTGGTAAGTATGGTGGTAATCATGAAGACCTTGTCCCCTTTCAAGGCTGCAGCAGGAGGTTCTCCAACATGTGGAGAAATATTACTTTTTCCCTCTCTGACAACTCCACTCAGTCCCTGTCTTTGTTAGGTGGGTTAGGTTTTTTGCTAGGCAATGGTGATAGAATTAACTTCTGGGACGATGAGTGGATTGATGGGGTGGTTCTTAAATTTATGTTTCCTCGTGTTTATGCATTAGCGTTGATGAAGTTGGGTAAAGTGAAGGAGTTTGGGACCTAGGTTGCTCAGAGATGGTTTTGGGATGTGAAACTTAGAAGGAATCCCTTCGATTGGGAACTTAACCAGTGGCTATCCTTTACTCAATTGATTAATGAGCAGGTTGTTTGTAGGAAGCTGAATGATTCCCTGATATGGAGAGGGTCCCTGGACGGAAGGTATTCGGCCTAGGAATTTTGCAAGTCAGTGCATAGCTCCCCTAGTCAGAAATCCTATTGTTGGAAGTATGTGTGGTCTGGTCTTGCTCCCCCAAAAGTCGAAGTTTTCGTGTGGCAGCTCTTAAAAGGAAAGGTTGCTGTTAAAGATCTTTTCGTGAGGAGGGGGTTGCTGAACAACGATAATGCTCTTTGTGTTTTTTGTAAAGTCGAGCGCGAAACTGTTGAACACCTCTTCTTCTCTTGTATGGAAGTGTGGAAAACTTGGGCTCTTTGCTGCCATCACTAGGGGATTAGTTGGATCTGTCATCAGAATCCAATGTCTTCCTTCATAGCATGGCAAAATGCACTCCCTAAGGACAGATGTGACAAGGCGTGGAAGATGGCATTCTTTGCAATTGTCTGGTCAATATGGTTACTTAGAAACGACGTTGTCTTCAATGGTAAGGGTGTTAATTTTAACTATCTTATGGAAGTAGTTAAACTCAGAGTTGCCTTTTGGTTTAAGGCTAAATGGCCATCGAGCTCCTCTTCTTTCTATGATTTCGACCAGTTTCCTTCAATGGTGTCTGAGCCCCCTAAAATCAAAAAGCCTAGACGAGTTGCAAAGTGGACACCTCCTTCAGCTGGTTCCCTTAAATTTAACGTGGACAGCTCTGCTATAGGCAAACCAGGACCTGCTGGCGTTGGTGGGGTTCTAAGAGACGATAAGGGGGAAGTCAAAATTTTATTTTCCAAGTCTATCGGAGTGGCTGATTCAAATGTTGCCGAAGCCTATGCTGTGTTCGAGGCAGTTGTGTTATTTTCTAAGTCTAGGTGGGCCATGTCTCATCCCTTGGATATCGAGAGTGATTCGGCTAATGCTGTAAAATGGTTCTCCTCGCCTGATACAGCTCCTTGGAAACTTAGGAATATCCTATCACAAGTCGAAAACTTGAAACTTCTACTACTTGGCTTTAATATTCATCACGGCCTCAGGGAGTGTAACGAGCTTGCTGATTCCCTTGCCAAACAGAGCGTGAACAGAGCCTCAGATTTACTGGTTATTAATGATTAGTCTTTAGTGCTTTTGTGGTTTTTCGCCTGGTTCTGGGTGATGTGCAACTTTCTGTGTTGGGGCTTGGGTCGTCTCTAGCTTCTTCGTTCAAGCATAGCAGGCTGGTTCTGTTTGTGCGGGAGCGTGGCCATCTCGTACAGAGTGTATGATTATCTTTTGCTAGCTTTGGCTGCTGTGGTTGACCAGGTTTGTTGTGGTCCTTGGTCTGGTTGTTTGACGGTTGTTCCTTTGGCTGGGTCATCAACCGTTGATGTTACTGGTTCTCTGAAGTCTGGGTTTTGCTCATTGTTGTTGGTGTTTCTGCCTTTCTGGGCGATTGGTTCCCCGTTGAGCGCAGTGTTGGACAGCGTCTGTAAATTTTTGTTTTCTTTGGTTGCTGTGGTTGTCCTGGACTGTTGTGGTCCTTTGTTTTGGTTGTTTTTGGTTTGTTCTTTTGGCTAGGTCTTAAGCCGCTGGTGCTACTGATTCTCTGTTGTCTGGATGTTGGCCACTAGTTGTTTGTGTTTTTGCCTCTTTGGGTGATAGGTCCCCTTTGTGTGCAATGTCCACTGTTGGGACATCCTTTGCTGCTCGGCCAATGTTCTGTCTGTTCTGATGTGTTTGGCTTTGATCTTTTGATATTCTCAAATAATATACTTCTGTGCCTTTCAAAAAAAAATATTAGAAACACTCTTTCATGATTATTTATTTTTTGAATTAGGTATCATAATCTTTGAAATGAAGAAACGTATCCAATAAATTTATTTATTGAGTTTACAGGATAGATGGTGGACTGCCTCGGTGGTCTTTACAAAAATAAACATTTCGGGCTTGGGGCAATTAATTGCCTTGGACAAAAAATAAAACAGAAAATTTTTTTCTTTTGGGCAGTCGACTACCATTCACTACAAAAAAATGAACCTTCAGCGACGGAATTAGCGACGGAAAATTCCGTCGCTGATGGTCTTCAGCGATGGATTACCTACGGATTATCGACGAAAAATTTTCTGTTAGAAAAATCGATGTCGCTGATGCTCACTCCGTCGCTAAAACTTCATTTCCGTCGGTAATTCCGTCGCTAATTAGCAACGGAATTTTTTTACATCAGCGACGGATTTTATGTCATTAGCGACGGAAAATTCCGTCGCTAAAAACATAATTTCGTTTTTTATTTTACATGAAAATCCGTCGCTAAAAGGCATCAGCGACAGAAATTTCCGTCGTTGATAGTTTTATTATTATTTTATTTTATAAAAAAATCCGTCGCTAAAAGGCATCAGCGATGGAATTTCCGTCGCTAATTCCGTCGCTGATAGTTTGTTATTTTTGTTAATTCAATAAATATTTTGTCACTAAAGAGCATCAGTGACGGAAATTCCGTCGCTAATGGTATGAAATCCGTCGCTAATTTGATGAATTTTTTCACTTATTTAACAGATTTTGTTGCTAATTTCTATGAATTTTATCAAAAAAAATGTTCTGAAATTAATTATTTATATTTATATTTATATTTATAGAGAGAGAGAGAGAGAGAGAGAGAGAGAGAGAGAAGAGAGAGAGAGAGAGAGAGAGAGAGAGAAACATTTAAAATAAACCTAATATTTATAATTAAATCCATAAACATTATCTTAAAATAAATTAACTAAAACAACAAAAATACATTATCTTCAACATCATTATCACCACTACCACTAGCACCTCATCGTATCATCAGCATCATCTGTAAGTAAAAAACCAAAAAACAAAAATATAAGTATTAAAGTTTATCATATAAAAAAATTGACAACATAAATATAAAAGAAAAATAGAGTAAATTTACAAAAAAAAAGGAAAAAAGTAAAAGGAAAGAGGGATAAAGAAGAAAAACTAAGAAAAAAACGAGAAGATGGACAAAAAAGAAGATAGAGAGGAGTGAAGAGGAGAGAAAACAGAGAATATGAGAATATATAGAGTCTTTGGCGCGCATACAGAGGAATTACCGACGGAATTATCAACGGATTAGCAACGGAAATTCCGTCGCTAATGCTATGTCAAAATATTTCCCGCTACACTTTAGGCGGGAAAAATTCAAAAACAATTTTTTATTTTTTTTCGAATTTAAGGCATCAGCGACGGATTTTTTCCGTAGCTAATTCCGTCGCCCGTCGTTAACTCCGTCGCTACAAATTCATTTATTTATATTTTTTTCGATTTAAGGCATCAACGACGGAATTTTTCCGTCGCTAATGCCCTTTAGCGACGGAATTAACGACGGAAAAATTCCGTACCTAATTTCCTTACATTTTCTAGAGAAATTAGCGACGGAATTTTTCCGTCGCTAATTCCGTCGCTAAAGGGAATTAGCGACGGAATTGGCGACGGAAAAATTCCGTCGCTAATTTCTTCATATATTTTTCACGGTGGAAGGTGAAAAATATTTATGAAATTAGCGACGGAAAAATTCCGTCGCTAATTTCTCTTCATATTGTTTGAGAAAATGTAAGGAAATTCCGTCGCTAATTCCGTCGCTAATTTCACTTAATATTGTTTAAGAAAATGTAAGGAAATTAGCGACGGAATTTTTCCGTCACTAATTCCGTCGATAATGCCCTTTGGCGACGGAATTAGCAACGGAAAAATTCCGTCGCTAATTTCATAAATATTTTTCACCTCACAACGGGAAAAATATATGAAGAAATTAGAGACGGAATTTTTCCATCGCTAATTCCGTCGCTAAAGGGCATTAGTGACGGAATTAGCGACGGAAAAATTCCGTCGCTAATTTCCTTACTTATTTTTCATGTGACTCTGCAAAGAAATTAGCGATGGAATTTTTCCGTCGCTAAAGCAAATTAGCGACGGAATTAGCGACGGAATTTTTCCGTCGCTAATTTCTTTACATAGTTTTGGATTTAGCGACAGAAATTTCTGTCGCTAATTCCGTCGGCAATATTTGGCGCGATTGAACAGCACCTCCCGCCATAATTAGCGACGAAAAATATTCCGTCACTAATTACCGACGAATTTCCGTCGCTAATTCCGTCGCTAATTTCATTATAAATTCCGTCGCTAATTTCATTATAAATTCCGTCGCTAATTCGTCGCTAATCCGTCGCTAATACCACTTTTCAGCGACGGAAAAATTCCGTAGCTAAATTTCCGTCGCTGAAAATCAATTTTCTTGTAATGATTTTGTGACTGGCTAAAGCATTTTTGTTTAGAGCAGTCAACTATTATTTTGAGTAATTAACTATATCCAAGAATAAATTTTCTGCAACTTGCCTACAACTTTCCAAGGTCAATTTTTTAGCTGAATGTATTACTTTATTCTGAACTCAAATATATAGTTTCAAAACTTTATTTTCTTAATACATGTATTTATTACCCTCCTTAGAAGAGATTAGATCGATGGTTCAAATTCCCTTTATTCCTCTGTACCTCTTAAGAAAAAAATGTATTTATTAAATGAAATAAAACAATTTTTATTAATTTACTTAAAAAATCTTTGATAATATATATATATATAGAACACATAGAGCAAGACTACCTTATCTAAACAATATGAAATATATGTTGGTGTGAGGGCCCTCATTTATCAACAAAATGAAAAAAAAGAAAAAAGAAATGATCAACCAAATAGTCAATAAAGAATATTAAAGATAAAAGTGAAGGTGAAGGTGAATGTGTAAACTTCATTTTCAATAACTTCAATTCCAACCCCCTAATTATTAAAAAAAATTACAGCATGTGAGATGTGACAAGAGTTGCTGAATTTGAAGATTGGAAAAGGATCAGACAAGTTTGGGATGACCGTTCTTTGATGATTATGGTGGTGGTGAATGGTGAGCATATTTTTCTTTATCTCCGGTCCCTTTGAAATCTTGTACATGTTGGTGCCCGTGAAAAGCGGTAGCTGGTCCTGGTTTCTGATCAAATGATCCTGCTGTGTGGCTTGGTCTTTGTCTAAAACCCTCTTGTCCCACTTTTCTATTGGTAATCACTAATCAGAAACACAGTTTTGTTTAGTGAAAAGGTGAAAAGAATGGAGAATCTAGGGATTTTAAATACGTTAATTTAATGATTAAATTTCATAATAATATTTTCATTTTGCAAATTAGTAATAGATTAAAAATATTTCTTTCATCACTTTTTTTAATCAAGCAAAGTCTTAAAATCAGAGTTGAAAAACCAATAACAAGCCTTTGTCTAAGTGTCTGAAATGATTCAAATGTGGCAAACATGTAAAAATAAGATACGTATTGGAAATATCTGGTACTTGCAAATATAGTTGGTTTTAAATTCATTTTTTTCCAAATTGAAATACTCCAAGGTATGTTCCCACATAATCTTTGTCATGTTGAGTGTCCTTTTCTTTACAAGCAAGTTTTGAAACCACAAAACACAAATTGACACATTATTTTTTTTTCTTGGTAGAGTGGAGGGACGAGTACCGAAAACTAAAAAAGTTTTAAATAAGAATTATTTCTGATTTTCTGTAGCGATTCTTTAAAAATTATCACCTCTTTTTGTTGGTTTAAAAGTTCCATTTGGCCATTGGACCGGTCAATACAAAATTCTTGTATCGTTAAAATTGTCCTAGTTTTCCGTGACGATATCTTTACGTGCATGTTTGGTGCATGAGATAAGAATAAGATAGGATAAAATAATATTGTGGATATGATAAGATTAAATGATAACATCCTATCTTATGTTTGATGTGTACAAGGATTAAGCATAAGATAAGATGATTTTTTTATCTTTTACCATGTTTGTTATGTGCAAAATTAAAATTAGGATATGATGATATTTTTTTATTGGACAAAATTTAAGGATAAAATAGGAAATTCATTAATAAAAAAATTTTGAAACATATCCTATCCTATGGATTAAAAATAATCCTCCACTTTTCTAAAGGATTAAATTATCCTCTTGGTATAGGATGATTTATCCTCTTACCAATCATATCCTTTTGCTTAAATGAATAACAAATATGGGATAAGATGATAATTATCCTATTCTTTAAATAATCTCATATGCCAAACATGCACTACAAGTACTATTTAAGGATTATATACTTCTTTTCTCGTCAATTCATTGAATTACACGAATTCAATTATAACGCACATGAATTCTTTTTGGTAGACAAAAAAAATTCAATCAAATAAATTTTTTGCTTTATCATTTCAAATGAATTATTCGAATTTGATGCAATTAAAATGTATATGAATTCTTTTCAATAAACAACAAATACAAAAAGAATCAGTGATACAATAATTGAGCATGCAAATGAACCTAATAATGTAATTACCATACTGACCCTACCTTTTTCAATAATCAGTTTTATCCAATCAATTCGATTTTTCCTGAACTTCCTTTCTTGCACGAGCACATGCATTATTTTCAAATGGAGTCCTTTTAATTAGTTTTAATGTTTAATGCTCACAGAATCATACCTGACAAGACAATGTACATAAAAAAAATGGGGAAGTTTCAAAACTTTATTAACTCATAAATTTTGCACAATTAAAAAAAATTCTTTTTTAAACAATTATTTAATTTCTCTTTTTAACAAAATCAACCTTAGATAATAGATGTGATAGTATAACTGTGTGTACAAGAAAAATAATGTGATAGCATATTACTTTAGGAGATTGTGTGAGTGTATTGATTTGTAAACCTGTTTAATTTTATATATTTTAAATATGCATGTTATTTAAAATTTTTGCTGGTGTACGTTTCTCATAATAACATTTTTTTAAAATTGTAATTAGTAAATTTGGGTACTAATGTTTCATAATTAAGCGTCAATATACAGTAATTTGAATGACATGTATTGATTCAAACCTATATATAATTGAACAAAATTAGAATAATCAATTCTTTGTTAATCAACATTTTTTATACAATAAAACCCTTTTAAATTAATATTTTTGAGACCTATTATGAGTATTAATTTAAATGGGATATTAACTTAAAGAATTTGCTCTGTAAATTGTTATTTTATTTTCAAGTTGTGTCTGTCTAAGTATCACATTCATCAAACTCCTTTGATAATTTTATAGCATTGAATTTTTTAAAAAATTTCATTTTGGTTGATAAGCTCTATAAAAATATATTTGCAGATATATATATTTTATTTAATATACTTTGTATTTTTTAAATTCTTGAAATGAAACACCTCAAGCTTGGTGACGATTTGCAAATTAGTACCTTGAAGTATTTTTGTAATTGATTATTTATGCAACAGTTAAAGACCAAAACTTTACACTAAGTTTTAAAACAAATTTATTAATTATTACAACAAAAGGGTTGATTAATTTTCAATAGTGACCTGAGTTGGACTATGATATTTTATTAATTTAGAGAAATTATTAATTTAAAAGATATTAAATTATAAGGGTTCTATTATAATTATATGATTAAAGATATCTCCAAATTTTGCATGGAATTGAAATGATAGCTATTTTATTTTGAGATTCAGAATACACGTTGAAATTAATTTATAATTAAAATTTAACTATCTTAAATCTATTAAGAAAATAAAGGAAAATTTAATCAAGAAAAAGTGAATTGGACAAATACTAACTATATTTTTTTAATTATTCACATATCACCTTAAGATTAAGTAATGACGTAACAAAAACCATCAAAATTAAATATTAAATTTCAATAAAACTAAAATATAATGATAAAATCTAATATTAAGTGTTAACCGTTAATATATTATACTGATAAATTTGATTATAACTTGTACAAGAACATCTAATTTTGAAGTGTGAAACAAAGAAAATGACAATATTCCAACATTCTTTTCCCATTTTTGTCTTAATTAAATCCGGGTGGGAGCCGTAGGATTGTGACACGTCCACATGCTCTATTCCCCCTCCCAGACAGGGTTTCCCAACCTCTTTTCGCCCCTTTTTCTCTCTCTCTCTCTCTCTCTCTCTCTCTCTCTCTCTCAGAATTAAATCTCGCTCCAGTTTTGGCAACTCTTCTTCTCTGAGCTCACCTTGTCAGTTTTACAACTCTTTGTCCCAAATGGTGAGAACTTAGAAGTTCTCTTTCTATGGTTTCAGTTCATTATTTGTTTTTTATTTTTGTTGATGGGACTTTAAATCTGTTAATTAATATAGCTTTTTTTTTTCTGCTTTGCATGATCTCACAGGATCGCGACGATGTCATTGCTATGGCACTGGAAAATGTGTTGGCAAGAGAGAGACAGAAGAACAGGCAGATGGAACAGTCGCTGATGGCTGACCAAGTTGCTCTTCAGGTGAAGAAGGGGGACTGTTCCATGCTTAAGAGAAAAAACCTGGAAATGCTTGCAAAGGTAGCAGCCAAGAAAAAAGTGGTTGATGACTACAAGGATTTCTTTATGCCAACTGAGAACAACGATCTCGCCCAGAATTTTGATCAAAAAGAAACGATGAATACTATTGCAAATACGATGAACAGTGACGCCGGAGACAATAGAGGATTTCTCGGCTGGTTGGGTTAGAAGCCGGTCACTTGTTCTACCCAGGATACACTACTAAACTCGACCGGTTTAAATTGGCTGATGGTTTTGTGGTTGTTTTTTTTTTTTATGTAGGAGACGTTAATCTTCATGGAATCGATCTGAGCCCTGAAGAAAAAGCCGCAATAGATGCACTTGAAGCTCTGGAGAACAGAGTAGGTTGCGTTGGCGGCGGTAATGGCGGATTTGCCCCCGGACACGGTAAGAAAGAAAGAACTTAACCAAAATACCAATGCTTTGGAAACAGGACCATGCTGGCAATTGAACCGGTTGGATAAAAACCGGTCAATTGTTTGGTCGGAAACATAGTAAAAAAAAAATTTTCCGTATAAATTTGGTAAGGGTTTTACGGTTGTGTGCAGGAGGGATTAATAACGCTTCTGAGAACGCTCACAATGGTAAGGAAGACAAGATGACCGCTACTGAAGGAACCAAGTGTGACGGCCGTGAAGGCAGCGGCGCTGGTGATCACGGCGGCAATTAATCAGAACCGCCGCAAGTAGGGTGATGGTGGGTCCCAGTAATAAGGAAAGATGTGTGGTATGCCTCAAATTAACTGTTCCTATATTTAGATCTGTTATTATTATGTAATAATTAGATCGAATCTTTAAATTGTCAGGAAGTTGAAATTAAGGAGTGATTTAAATTTAGATGCAGTCTTACTGCAAGTAATTTCAAGTTGTTGCTCGTTGAAATACTGCAATGGTGTTTGATTGAGTGATAAGCTTGGTAGAAGAGTCACTTTAATCTATCCTTTTGTGAACTTAATTGAGATTCTAGTGTCTTTTTTGGGGTGAAAGGCTTGAAAATTCAAGATATATAATTTTCCTTCTTCAAGTTCAGTAACTGCTTTATGAATTTTTTATGTCCTGTGGTTGAAAGCTTGATAATACGAGAGATTGATTAAATAGTTGGCTGTGATGAGCAATAAATGACTACTTCAAACATGGGACGTTGATGATATTAATTAGACTAAAATCATCAAGTGTTCTAAATGGAAGTTGCTTCTGCCTTGTTTAAATAGCTTAGTTTGATTTAAGCTCGTCTTGATACTTGAAGTATTTGTGGTTAATTAACGGATAGTTGGATGTTTTAATTCTGGTCAGATATGTACAGGTTTGATGAGTTTAAGGTGTTTATTTGACTTTTAACTTTGTTTAAGTCGATCATGTAGCTGCAGCAGAGTATGTAGTTCTTGGAAAATGCTAGCTTTTAGCTTCTATTCCTTTTGAAATCTTAATAAAATCTCTTGATTTAGGAAAAAAAAAACATATTTAGATGTTTAAGGAAATTGTGCTAAAGAAATTGATACTGAATTGAGAACGGGTCGAATCTTAGGAGATGAAAAATGACTTTCTTTTAGAAGGTACCAAAATCAAAATTGTCCAATTTCAAGGAAAAAACTTTGTCAAAACTTGTGTGTCGACTTTCTTCTGAAATCTTTTGACCATATATGACACTACCAGTCTACCAAAAGGTGGAAACGTAAGTACAAAAGACTAACTAATGACAAAAAAGATTTAAAATTCGTGACAATGTATAATTATAGCATGAATTAGGCTTTAGAATTATGTTTTATGCGTGTTTGGCTTAATGATTGCTAGTTTTAGGCTCCATTTCATAACCTTAAACGAGCTTTCAAAAAAAAAAAACATCAACAAAAACTTTTAGAAGAAAAGAGATTTAATCTTTACATCTAAAATTTCACAGCCCAAACTCCAACTAGTCAAATACTCGACCTTCATATCCAAAACTTGAAAGATTTATTCCAAAAAATTGAAATTGCATAATAGCTCCAAAAGCCTAAACTCATTCAATACAAGTTTTAAGCTAAAGCCAAATGAAATTTAGGTATGACAGAGGGTCCTGAGAATGGGTATTGAGTTGTGGGTTTTGGGCGACTTTGGCCATGCCTGCTGAACATGAGGAGGGAGAAACAGGAATAAAGAACTACAAAAGAGAAAGAAAAGAGAGAATAAGAGAAAAGATGTGGATGAGGGAAAAAGGGAAAAAGAAGAGGAAGAAAACCAGAGAAAGCTGCTGCAATTTGAAGGATAGATGATGTTGTGAGAGGGTTTAATAAGATTGAAGAAGGCAAGGCTTTGGGTTTTTGAAGTTTTGTTTATTTTAATCTTTGTTCTAGAGAAGAAGTTGTGAAAATTGCAAGTAGTAGCAGATGTCCCTGTCAGAATTAATCTATTGCGACTAACTGTCAAACTTATCTTTTTCCCAGCTTTTAGGCGATTAAAGTTCGCCTTCCAAGATAAAAGAAGTGTCGGAGTGTTTGATCCAAGTATCATTGCACATTTGCCTCCATGATATTCTATATGATATAATTAATTTTCCACTCTCTTGCTTTTATGAGATTAAAATGAAATTCACCTTAATAAAAAATGTCATGAAAAAGGTAAACGAACTAGGCAATTAATATATAGTACATTAGATAAGAATAACTTTTGAAAATTTGAGGTTAGCATATGTAAATTTAAAAAGCTACTATATGTATACTAGTTATTTTCAAATATATAGCATCAATTTTAGATATAAACTAACAATCAAAACTTGGTTTAATTATTGTTATTTTTTTTAAGAGAGATTATCTATAAGATTCGAATTTTCTTATCTTTTGTATTTTTTTATGAACAAAAAAATTCTTAAATAAAAACTTTTGTTGTAAAAATCGTATACACTCTATTTTCTCATGGTATTGTGAATTTGGATTCATTGTGCTTAATTTTAATCCGATCTAAAATGATGATGCATAGATTTAATGTTTTGGATTACTGAATTTTGAAAGTTTGCATGAATTTTAAAGATATATTAATTGAACTTCAATTTTATCCATATTCTTTAATTAGTTATTAGACTTTGACTCAATTGTACAATGTTGGGCCTTAATTCAATTTTGAGCTTCGATTTCTGTTATTGGGTATTTGATATATTTGGTCATTTTTTTATTCATATTAATATTATGAATTATTTTGGATAAATGATTAAACATAAAAATTGAAAAAACTAAAAGAAAAAAAAAAACTCATAAAAAAGAGATCGGCAGCAAGAAATCAAGGCCGAGAAACAGAAAATCAATTACCCAGCAGACCGGAATTCAGCATCAATAAATCACAACCACCTTCAATCAATGTACCCAGCAACACGAACCTAGAAAATTAATCCTAAACAACCAATAACCATGCACTGAAACAAATCATTCGCAACTCATAACAGATGCTTGTTCCTTAGTTGAAATTCATTTTCCTTTTCAAGCCAAAAGCTTGTGACTCTTCAACCCAGTTGGATTAATTTCAAGTTAAATGTAATTAATTCGAAAAGGTTGTGCATTAAATTTGTAGCATTTCTCTTCAAACTCAAGTTAATTGATTTTAGCAAATTTGAAATTGTTTTTTAATTAAAAAAAATCAATGAAGTGATCAGTACATTTATATAGCATCTGATATGTTGATATAATATTTGAAAAGGTTGTCCCCTCTGTCCAAGTCAATTGTTGTCTCTCTGCTTGGGCTAATTCGACCCTATGCCCTAAATGGCTTTGCACGTGCAGCACAAGCCAACTGTCTTTGATAATTGTTCACCAATCATAGATGTGTTCTTCGGGTGGTCTTAAAGATAATAATTAGTTTGTCATGATTCAATTGTGACAGTGTATAAGTCAGATATGAAAATATCTAGTTCTTTGAACTTGAAGTGTGATGATCATAATTTTTCGAATCTGGTGAGTAAATTTATTTACGTAGACTCTTATAACTAACATAAAATATTAGGAGTTGTGAGAATTAATTCAATTAAATAAAAAATTAAATTTTAGAATGTAAAAAAATTAAATTTTAGAATGTAATCAAATTAAAAATAGAGTGTTTAAAATTAAAGAAATATATGTGTATATTTATACACATATAATAAAGATTATAAAAATTAGAACAATATATAAATAATAAAATATATATTGTAAGGATTTTATATATAATATTTATTTATATAAAATGTATATATATGTATGTATATTATATATATTTAATATACAAGTATATATATGTACAATATATATAAAGTAAATAAATAAAAAGTAATAATAATAATGTCACGGCAAGCTTCCAAAGGAAGCTTGCCGCAACATTTAAGTCTGCCAAGCAGACTTGTATAAAAAAAAAAAAAAGAAAGAAACAGAAAAGAAAAGAGACGAGAAGGGTAAGTGGACCATGTGTCAAATTTTTATTGCCTAAAACCTAAATAAGAGAAGACCACTTCAGCCAAAAATTTATCTCCATCACCGACTCAACCCAGTTGCTCTTTGTTTCACGTTTTGCTCCACGTTTTTATGGGTTTCATCTATAAAAAAAAAATAATTCCTCATGATTGCCTTGCTACACGCCATTGCTTCTTCATCCACTCATTCAATTTTCTTCCCAACATCATTCCTCACCATAAGACCTCCTCAAATCTGGGAATTAATGGCTGAATTGCAGCAAATAAAGCTGGAATTTACTGCTGGTAGATTCGGTTTGTAGGTAAGCAGTTCGGCTGGAGTAGAAAAGGTAAATATGGTGATGGTTCTTTCGATTTCAGCCATGATTCTTGATTTAATTATGCATGGGAAATGTGTTTGAGACATTAAAATGAATGAAAAAAAAAGGGTATTGAAGCTTCGTGTTAGTTCGGCTGTTTTATCTCTGCAATTAGTTTTTTTTTTGGCCAAAAGAAATGCTTCATTTATTGCTTTAAAAATACTCAGTAACAAACACAAGCATCAGAAACAGATATAAAAGAACTTTAAGCAAACAAGTTCATATATCTGTTCTGCACAACATCCATATTACAATGGAGGAGCTGGAATCCCATCTTTGTCAAAAATCCTAACCAAAGAGAATGGAAACAATCTACACAGAGTAGACCAACACATCCCCTTCCTTGCCATCTTCGCAAGCCAATCTGCTGCTGCATTAACCTTTCTGTTCACCAAAACTAATCTATGATCAGGAATCTTCTTAATAAAACTTTGAATATCAGCAAAAACAGGCTTAATCCTCCAATCACAAGCCTTCTCCTTCCAATAAAATAGCTCATAGACTATTTTACTATCAATCTCAAACACCACCTTGTCAAAACAACCAGCTATTGCAATCTTAATTCCTTCTCTTAGAGCTATAGCTTCTGCCATTACAGCACTGGACGCCAAAAAACAATTACACTTACCATTGATCAACTGTCCTCTGCTATCCCGTGTAAAAACCCCAAAACTTGCAGATCCAATTTTATCTAAAAAACTCCAATCACAATTAACTTTAACCCACCCATCAGGAGGAGAAACCCATCTATCCTCAATTTCCCTCCCCTTCTTACTCATCTTAGAATCCACAACATCAATAACAGAACGATTCACCCCTTTATATTCAAACAATGCAATCTTAATTCTGAAAATAATACTCCTTACCATCAAATCTTTTTTGCCATTCACAAACTCACATTTAGCTTTCCAAATGTTCCAACAAATAAAAGCTACATCCACCATCCTCTCAATCTGATCTTCCTTTTTCAAAACATTAAAAACATCTATTAACCAACAATCAATTGTAGTGACCTTCTCTCTGCAAATCCTCATACCATAAAAGCACTCAAACCAAATCAATCTAGTCCAACTACACAACAAAAGCATATGCTCCACTGATTCATTCTCCTGCCCACATATTTGACATATAGGATCTAATAAAATCTTCCTCTTCCAAAGAGCTATCCCAACTGAGATTGCATTAGTATGCATTCTCCATAGAAAAATCCTGATCTTACTAAGAATTTGTAGCCCCCAAGCGATTCTCCAGAATTTCCCATCGATAACATGTGAAGAAGAAGGATTGACTCTAATTACATTAGCAAAATTTTGCTTCTTCAGCACAAAATACCCAGATTTTACTGTAAACATACCATTTTTATTAAATAGCCACACCAAAACATCTCTTCCTCCTTGCTGACTTATAGGAATTTTCTTAATAGCGTCCAGCACTTCCTCAGAAAGCCATTCCTTTATAGAATCTAAACACCATTCCCCATTTTCTCTATCTATAATCTCAGCCACCTTTTCTGGTAATTGACTATTAACAAAGCCAGGATGGTTAAGTCTCTTTCAAGCAAAATCAAGAATCCACGTATCCCTCCATATTGAAACCTCCTCGCCATTCATAACTTGCCAAACTAAGTTATCTTTCAATACATCTCTCCCAACCAGTAAACTACTCCAAATCCAAGAAGCTTTTCCACCTTTTCAGGCATCCATCAAACTAACATGGTGAAAGTACACCCCTTTTAATACTCTGACCCATAAAGCTTCAGGCTTCTGCAACATTCTCCAAACTTGCTTAGCTAATAAAGCATTATTAAACAAGCAAAGATCCCTAAACCTAACACCCCCCAAGCATTTTGGCATAGTCATTGACAACCAACTTTTCCAGTGAATTTTCCTCTCTTCAGCTTTCTGCCCCCACCAAAAACTAGCTATAGCAGAATTAATGCTATCACAAGTTTTCTTTGGAAGCTTTAAACAAGCCATTATGTAAATAGGCACTGCACAAGCCACTGCTTTAATAAGTACCTCTTTACCTCCAAAAGAAAGAGTCTGTTGCTTCCAGCATTGCAATCTTCTCAATACTTTTCCTTGAATATAGTTCATAGCTTCACATCTACTTTTCCCCCATAAAGCTGGCACCCCAAGATATGTTCCTGGATTATCCTTCTCACCAATACCCATACAATCCACAATATCCTTCTTCAAACTCACTGGAACATTTGGACTAAAAATAATACTGGACTTCCCAACATTAACCATTTGGCCTGAAGCTTTACAGTACTCCTCAATACACTCCATCATCCTTTGATAGTTAACTGCACTTGCTTTAAGAAAAAATAAAGAATCATCTGCAAAAAACAAATGGGTTAGTAAAGGACAGTACCGACTCAACTTAATTCCTTGAATAAGACCTGCCTGTGCTCTTTTTAGGACCATCCTCGATAGGACATCCCCAACAAACAAAAAAAGATATGGTGATAAGGGGTCACCCTGTCTAATTCCCCTAGAAGGGCAAAAACTAGGAGTAGCCTTCCCATTTATGACTAAAGAATAGGACACTGTTCTAACACACTCCATGACCCATCCTACCCAAACTTCATCAAACCCATCTTTCTTAAAACAGCCTCCAAAAGGTCCCAATCAACCCTGTCATAAGCCTTATTCATATCAACTTTTAAAGCAGCTACATACTTTTTTCCTTTCTTTCTCAACCTTAAATGATGAAACACCTCTTGTGCAATAATAATATTATCATGAATTTGCCTCCCTGCTACAAATGCACTTTGATTCTCTGTTATCATCCCATCCAACAAAGGCTTCACCCTATTCACCATTACTTTAGAAATCACCTTATCTAGAAAGTTACATAGACTTATTGGCCTATAGCTCGAAACTGTATCAGGATTATCAACTTTAGGAATAAGCACCACATCAGTATTGTTTACTTCTCTAACCATCCTCCCTATTTCAAAAAAATTCCTCACAGCCCCAATTAAATCTTCATTAACAATATTTCAATACCTTTGATAAAAACTACTACAGAAACCATCTGGCCCTGGCGCTTTATAAGCACCCAACTGAAACACAGCATCCTTAATCTCCTTATCAGTAACTTCCTTTATTAACTCCACATTATCCTCATCAGATATCAATTTTGGTACATCATTCAACACACTACCCATCTCCCTTTCCTATTCCTTCTTAAACAATTTCTGAAAAAAGTCTACAAAATGATGAATAACTTGAGCTTCCTCATCTAGCCAACTACCATCATCAGTTCTTACTCTAACCACTTTATTAGCTCTCCTCCTCTGCATTGTTGACTGATGAAAAAACTTAGTATTATTATCACCCCATTTTAACCAATTCACCCTTGCTCTTTGATACCAATATAATTCCTTCCTATCCCAAACTTCTTTAATCTTCCCATTTAAAACCTTTATTTTTTCTAATTCCTGAAAGTTTACCTCTCCCTCCTATAATTTTTCTATTTGTTTTTTGAACTCTTCTATCTGACTCCTATTATTCCAATCAGTTTTTTTCCTCCATTCCAACAATAACTCTCTACATCTATTTAATTTTCTAATTACTTCCCTTACACTCGCAGCACCACTATATTCTCCCCATCCTTCCTTAATAACCTGCTCACATTCCTCACTATCCATCCAACCAGCCTCAAACTTAAATCTCTTAGCCACCCTCCTCTCCTTCCATTCAGTTAACTTAACTATAGGAGAATGATCAGACCCAACTGTTGGTAAATTTATACCTTGCATACAAGGAAATTCTTCAAGCCATTCATTGTTAACTAAAACTCTATCTAGTTTTTCTCTAATCACCTCTCCATTTCTTATCCCACACCAAGTATATCTCTCACCCTTTGTATAAACTTCATTTAACCTACACACATTAATCAATTCCTGAAAACACTCAATCTTTCTTCTCTTCTTCCTTTGACCCCCCTCTGTTTCTGTTTCATACAACACATCATTAAAATCCCCTATTAAAACCAATGGGCTATGGCATTTACGCACCTTCCCTTTTATCATATCCCACACTATCCTCCTATTTTCAAAAACAGGATCCCCATATACCCAAAAAATCCTAAACTTTACACCCTTCCTACTATCACTCACAACAGTATCAATACAATTTTTATTTCCAGTAACAATTTCCACTTTCATATCCAACTTCCACCATAGAGACAGCCCTCCACTTAAACCTTCAGGTTCAACATAAAAACTCTCATCATATTTCAATTTTTTCCTAATAGATTCCAACCTACTACATGAATTCTTTGTTTCCATTAAGAAAATAAAATTTGGATCGAATTTCCTCCTAACATCCTTAAGATTCTGAACTGTCAAGTCCGATCCAATACCTTGACAGTTCCAAGAAATAGCAATCATGACTGATTTGTGGCTGTTAAAGGCCAGCCACCACCACCTTCTTTAGAATTCCTGCTATCCCCTAACACATCCATCACTCCAACACCACTCGTAATCAGAACCTCAAACAAACCATCAATTTAATTAACCTTACTAACTATAGCTTTAGAACACTTCCTACTCCTTCTCTTAACTCTTCTCCTCACAGTACTGTTTTTAACAATTCCAATTTTATTCCTTACTTCCTCCCCCAATTTCAACCCCTGACTTAACCAGCCCAAACTAACATTATCAACATCCTCCATCTTCATTTTCTTTATACTACCCTCAGCCTCCTGATCACTATCCTCCCTCATCCTCTTAAGTTTTAGTTTACTAAAATCACTCACTAACAACCTCTCTAACACCTTACCATGAGGATCATTAGTATTCACATAACTCTCTATTTCACCTTCTGAGGGCAACTCCACAAAATAATAACACTTCCTTCCTTCCATTGTCTTTCTCTCCAAACCATCCACATATTCCTTCTCTGTATCTTTAGTCCCTTTCTCCAAAATCATCCCCTCATCTTTCTTCACACATTCTAATATCCCCGTATTACTAACCCCAACCTCCCTACAAAGAGTATCTTTCCTTTCCACAACCATCTGTAGGTTCTCCTTCTGAAACCCATCATACCCGACAACCCCTGTTTCTACTTTCAAAACAGAAACTACCTCTTTCTTATCTTTTTTAAAATCTTCTATTTTATTATCAAAGCTAATTGAAGGAAGATTACTTACTTGCCCCTCTGCTGAGCTGGACACATTTAAATTCTTCCCGCCCATTTCAACTGCCTCCAACCGTCCCACGTGCAAATTCCCGCCTATTCCACTATCTTTCTGACCCAACTTTCCCCCACCCACCGCTACCTCTTCACCTTCCCCTGTAATTGCACGCGCCACCTCCATATCATAAGCACCCAATACAACCACCGCATCCTCTCTCACCACTCCACCATGATCAATTCTTCTATCAAAATTGTTATTGAATCCAGGATTGCATCCATACCCTCCCTTCTTTATTGGCATAGCTCGGAGATGTGGCTCGAACCTTAATCTTGAAGAATCCTCTTTAAACATAATGGCATCTTCTCCACAGCTCTTCAACAAGTGTCCCAATCTTCCACAGGAATAACAAAAATCAGATAATTTTTCATACTTGATCTGAATCCATAGTTTATCCCTATCCTGCCTTGGCAACCAAAAACCATCAACTAATGAATTGCAAATCTTCATACTAACTCTGATGCATAAAAAAATCTCCCAATCCCACCTTCAATTCTCTGTTCATCCACTTCTCTAAAAACTCCAATTCTATTTCCAATCATCATCGCATTTCTAGTCGTCATCAAATCAATTAGAAGATTAAAAACCTGGATCTAGAAATCAACCTCCGAAAAATCGACCTCCTCCGCAACCAAACCCCTTGGCCATTTCTTCATTACCAAACAGCATCCCATAATTGACCATGGACTATCCCCTATAACTCTATTCAAAACTTCCTCTGATCTAAAAGAAATTCCATACAAATTAGTATTCACCTCACTAATACATGGTGCGACATCCAAACTCTATAATCCTCTTATCACTGCTATTACTCCTCTCCTATTCAACACCTTATCAGATATAATCTTTCCCAAAACCAAAAATCTTGACAACGCAAGACTCTGATCATCACCTCCCTCCAACCTAATCTCTAGATCCTCCATCAGATCTAAAGTATGCTAAGAACTAATCCTCTCTTAAGACGTAAACAGGAAGGACACCCTAGTTGCCCTAGCCTCTACACAAAAAATGAATATCAAAGAAAACCTAAGTGACCTCTTATCTAAAGAAAGACTTCAGAGAAAAAACAGAGCAAAATAGGCAATGGAAAAGGAAAAAACAAGAAAATCAAAACACAAAGGAAGAAAAACAATCAAAAAACGAGAAAGAAACTCTTAGAAAAAGAGAAAAACTCCCATCGTAGAGAGAAAAGCTCTCATGTTAGAGAGAGAACCAGAGATTTCAAAAAGAAATTATCTCTGCAATTAGTTAATCTTTTATACTTAAATTATGACAAAATTTAACAACAATTTTCAAGATAATAAAATGCAACATTTAACTTTGAGCAAAAATTCAAATAGCATCGATCTATTATGTGGTATTTGCTATTGAATTGAAGAGCCCAAGTGCATCATCACAAACTCTCCTTTAAGCAGAGAATGTAACATGATAATGGGTACTCTTTACATGAAGCTAATATGATAATATCTTAATTTTCAAAAAATCTATCTCCTTTGGGCAAACAGACCTTTAGGCTAGTATATTTTCAACCGTAGTGCTTCATGTTCTATTCCAAATTACCAAACACAATAACCCCCTTTGGACAGGCTATTGTATATGGTAACTTAGAATCATCTCAAATCCTTGTAATTGAGAAAATAATTATTAATATTAATAAATGAGTCACTTTGGCAACCAAGCATTTACATCAATTAGTTAAAAAATTTTCTCAATCCAATAAGACTAAAATTTGTTCAAATTATTAACATGCATACTTAACCCGATGTATACGATTGACCATTCCAGCAGAGATACAAAACCTAAATGTACCTCATTAGGTCCTTAAAGAGTTGATCATTCCTTGTAAGACATAAACCATCATGTATCTTTGTGGATCTTTGTGAGATACTCAAAACCAAACATGTCTCTTTCTATAAACAAATAATTATTGCATTCAAAACAAGTATCTTGAAATTTATTAATAAATCAACATTTAACACAATTCATACTTATGTATCATTTATCAAAAAAATATAAATTTTAAAAAAATTAACAATAATATATAACATATATGGTCATGGGGATAAATCAATTCAAACAAAAAACTTAAACTCCAAATAATTCAAATAATTAATTAGTCAAAAATATTTAATTATTAAAAAAATAATAAGTTTAACACTAGCTAGCTATATCAAATCCTCATGGAATTTAAATCTTACTTATCTTTAAAACTATGTATGTTGCATTAAATTTTGAGGCATAACTTTAATAAAAATAAATTTCTAACAAATTTAACAAATTATGCACAAAATCATAGGCTGAGAGTACATAAATATTTTATTCATGCTAGGGAGAGTACATACTGCCAATAGACTCACAGTATTATCATATATTTTATCATGTAATAAAATTTCAAAATACATGTGCATAATATATGATAATTATCAAAAAAATAATAATAATTAAATATTAAATATTTAAAGTCATCAAAAAATTAAATAAAAATAATAGAAAAATCATTAATAAAATTTTAAGCATGTCAGAAAAAAGAAGGGCCAAAACGGCCACCAGATGGGCCCTCACTTGCCACACTCTCCGCATTCTAAGAGTGGGCTTTGTTCTACCTTACACTATTCATCTCCATCAACCCCCCTTGGATCAATCCAACCCACGCAAGAAAAATCCAACCCGTTGGGATCTTTTTGAGCCAAAAATCGATTTCTTTGCCTTTTTCTCGGTGTTTTTATCAAATCGACGTGTCAAAAACTCAATTAAACCATTATTTTACAAAGCCCATTTGATAAAACGCATCAAATCAACTCGTTTTGGATTTTCTTTAAATTTGTAATCAAAAATCGAAATTTTACAAAATTAAAACCTTTATTTCATCTTTGTAACACATAAACAACAATCATTAATGTTTGAATCAGTCCAAAACATATAAAATGACAACGTTTCAATTTAATTTTGAATTTAGATTAAAAACTTCGCTCATAAACTTTGAATCTCAATTACTTGTTTCACAAAAAGAATTATCCAAAATTGATTCTATGTTTTTAAACCTTGTTTAATAGGTAACAAAAGCCCTACAATTTGATTTATAAAGTCCTTTTGTAAGATTTGAATTTTCTTGCCAAAATACCAATGCACAAAATTTTTTTGAACAATTAAAAAAAATCATCTCGTGATTCTAATTCTATATAAGCTTAGCTCTTGATACCACATGTAAGATTAATCAAACTATTTTCTTATGCAATAATTAGAACACAAGAGATATTAAACAATTAATTAAGGTGTACATGTTTGAGGCAGATATCAACGAAAATAGAAGCATAATCACTACGACTATGATTAAGCAGATCTTCTTTTTCTACTTCTCTCTTTAAAGTGGATCTCAATGGACAAATACCAATATGTTGAGAAGTGAAGAGGGGACCTAGCCTTATATTTGTAGTTAAACCTAACAGCCCCTATAAAAAACTATTAAGTTCTAGGTTTACACAACCACCACACCACACTAACCCAAAAATATGCACAAAAGCCCATATTTACTAATCACAATTAACTATTTGAGCTTACTTGTATGTTTTCATATCAGGATTAGATTATATCAGCTTGTTTTGTTAAAATTTAAAACTATCAATTAATAGCAATCCACCAATTTGAAAATTCTAACATAAAGCTAAGGATTATGTTAATTTGGGTGAAACGAGGAGGTGGGTGATGCGCTTCTGATATAATATTCTGGGGTTGGAAAACACGATGCAAGATAGGGCTGATAACGGGTCGGATCGGATCGGATTGGATTTTTGCAAAAACCCGATCTGATCCAAACTAAGCTGATTTTTTTATTTTGTGATCTGTATCCGATCCGAATAGAAAAAATATCTGATCCGATCCGATCCGAATTTATATGGATCGGATCGGTTATTCGGTTTTTTTGTTTATGTAATTTTAAATTTTATTTCAATTTTTTTAGGGCATTTAAGCACTTTTGGACTTTATTTCAATTTTTCCTTAAGATTTTTAATTAAATATAAAACTTGAGCTTTTAATTTAAATAGTAAAAATTACAAAATACTAAATAACAAAGTATTCAGATATTATCCGTATCCGAATCCGATCCGAACCAATCTGAACCCATTTTATTCAGTTCAATGATGTCACGATCCGAATCCGAACCGAATTTGTTTATTATCCAAACCGAACCGATCCAAAATCCTCGGTTCGAGTCGGTTTTTCGGTTTTATCGATTTTTTTCCTCAGCTCTAGTGGTAGCGGCGACCACACTGGTAAGAAACGGAAGCCATTGAAGAATCTTTTGAGGAGAAATGATAGCTCTCTATTTCAAACAATCACGTTCACAATTGATATTGTTTTGTAAGCTTCGATATCTCTCACTCCTATTTATAGTGTGCAATGGTGGCAGTGAATCCTAATCTAATAGGAATACTGGTTTTAAGAAGCACCAAAACGGTGCGGTTCGAAGAGGAGAGGACCGACCCGCGACCTGATCCAGCCAAGAAGCACCAGACGCGTCCAATATCCCACCAGCGTTCCAGGCACATCTCCTGTTGAGCTCGATTCGTGAAATCTTCATTGGGCTGCTACACTTGGGCTGCTTTGCAAGTTCCTCTTTTGGACAACCCACATGGTATATTTCCATCATTCATAACAAATATATGTTTTATCTCTTCATGGTTTGTTGCGTATTTCCAAGTCTTTATTTTCTCACTCTGCTACTCACCTTTATTTTATTATTTATTTGTTTTATTTTCATTATTATTTGCTCATGTTATTTGATAATACAAAATTACTATCTAGAAAATATGAACTTTATTGATTAGGCTAATGAAATTGCATGGTGTTAAGAATGAGAAATGTATAACCTTTTAATTTTATTGATGTGTTAAAAAATGTTAATTAAATAAACTTGATTTCCCCATGATGAGATATATTGAAAATTGCAAGTAGTGGTTTTTTAAAATTCTTTAGATGAGAAAAATACTTAAAATGTTGTCAAAGTACTGGAATTTTAGTGCAATTTTTCAATAAAAAGAAATTATGTTTATTTTTTTTAAGATAAATTATGAATAATAACTTTTTTTTAAAGAAGTAATAATAGGTAAATAATCCTGATCATGAAACGTGAACATAAAATAGGTAGTAATAGATTATAGATATCAAAAAGGGCGTATATATATAAATATATATAAGTGAAAATAGTAAATCATAGGTATGTGTAGCAAAAATACAATTCCAGTTTCAAAATTGACTTGAAAACCAAATGCAGCTTTTAGAGATTCCAAATCTGTTATTCTGAATGAAGATGATGAGAGTAAGAGCAAGAATCAGCATCTTCCAGTGGACAGCATGAACTGAAATCCATAAAAATAAGTTCACCATCAATTGCTCAAGGTCTGACATGTTTTAACCTGACACTTCTATTTTGAAAGATGAAGTAATGGAGTTGGTAGAGCTAAATGCTCCCAAGAATTCTCTAGTTGGCCTTCCTGGGATTGATGGCCTGTCAACTGAACAGAGAGAAGCTCACAATAGCTGTAGAATTGGTTGCTAATCCATCAATCATCTTCATGGATGAACCAACATCAAGGCCTTGATGCTAAAGCAGCTGCAATTGTCATGCGTACTGTGAGAAATACAGCCAGTGGATATTGGATGATAAACTTGATCATGAGTCGAGCCGAGCTGGGCTCAAAACAAATAATAATAGCTTATGTGTATATCCTAGCTTGGTTCAGTTAGAAAATTTGGGTTTGATTTTTAGTTTAGGTCTATTTTCATTTTTATATTACAAGTCCGAGCTTGATTTGGTCCGAATATAATTTTATTTATTTTTTATAATTTAATTATTTATTTATTTGTTTTTTATTATTTTATTTCTTTTAAAATTTCATTTAATTTGTCAAAATTTGTATGTCAATTTTCATATTAAATATTTATAATCTTGTTTATTAATCAATAATATTTTATATACATGTAATTATATTATACTTAGTAATTATATTTAAAAAATATAAGTAATATTAATATTCGGGCTAGGCTCAGGCTTTAAAAGGTCAAGCCTGGGCCTGGCTCGATTTTTAAACGAGCCTAAAAATTTTGCTCAAGCTGTGTAATTGCATCAGATATTTTTGTTCAAGCTTGACCAAATACCGAACGAACCTTCGGGCTTAGGCGAGTAACCCGGCCCTTGAGTAGATCTACTGGGAGAATTGTGGTGTGCACAATTCACATGCATAATAATAATAATAATAATAATAATAGAGAAAAAACACATGTAAAATTATTTTTGTTTTTTTACTTTTAAATATTTTATTATTAATTATTTTTAATTAATGATCATTTTATCTTTTTCAATTTTATCGAAATCAATCTAAGTCTATTCAAACTAACTCTAAAAAAAGTGATTGGTTGGTTATAATGGTACATGAATTTATTGATAGTTAGCAGAAATTAAGTTTTGCTGCAGATTTTCTTGACAAAATTAGAGGGGATAGGATTAATGATTTATACTATTTGAATAGCTGTAAACTTCTATCCATTCAATGAAATTGAAATTTCAATCACTTCAATTCCAACCTCCTAATTTTCAAAAAAAAAAATAGAGATGTGAGATGTGACAAGAGTTGCTGAATTTGGAGAAGGATAAGACAAGTTTGAGATGACTGATGTTTGATGATTATGGTGGTGGTGAGTGGTGCCACATTTTTCTTTATCTCCAATGCTTTTGAAACCTTGAACATGTTGGCACCGGAGAAAAGCGGTGGCTGGTCTTCGTTTCCGATCCAATGATCCTGCTGTGTGGCTTGGTCTTTGTCAAAAAACCCTTTTGGCCCACTTTTTCTTGTTGGTAATCACTAGTCAGAAAACACTTTTGTACCGGCTTCAAGTTTTGTCCACTAAAAAGCAAGAAAAAGATTTAAGATGTAAAATTTGTTAATTTAATAATGATTAAATTTTATAATTATTTTTTATTTTGTAATTTAATATTAGATTAACAAATTTTTCTATTTTTTTTATCAGGCAAAGTAATAAATCAAAGTTGGAAAACCAATAATAAGCCTTTGACTAATTGTGTGAAAGACAATAATTAGTTTGTCATGATTCAGACGTGACAAACATGTGAATTAAGATACAAAATGGAAATATCTAGTACTTGCAAATGTAGTTGGCTTTAATTCTGTTTTTTTTCCAAATTGAAATATCCCAAGGTATGTTCCCACTGCAACATAATCTTTAAAATTTATTTTTTTTGTGGCCATTCTTTAAAATTTATCAGACTTTTTTATTGGTATAAAAGTTCAAATTTGATCATTGGACCGGTCACATAATTCTTGTATAATTGAATTTGTGGTGGCAAAATCTTTTCAAGTACTATTTAATAATTTCGATGACATAGAAGAAAGGATGATATACTCTTTTTTCTAATTATTTCAATTGAATTACACCAATTCAATTCAATTCAATTTTAATTAAATTATAACGCACATGAATTCTTTTCCATAGACAAAAAATATAAAAAATAGATTTTTTTTTCTCATCATTTCAATCCAATTACACAAATTCGATTCAACTATAACGTACATGAATCTTTTTCAATAAACAAAAAATACAATACTTTTTTGCCGAATCAATGACACAATAACTAAGCATGCAAATGAACCTAGAAATGCAATTACCATAATTGACTCTCATAACTCCTTCTGACGCTACTATTTTCAATATTCAGTTTTATCCAATCAATTCGATTTTTCCTAACTAAGCAGAACTTCCTTCCTTGCTTGATCGGTTACACTATTTTCAAGTGGAGGGTCCTTTTAATTAGTTTTATGATCACAGAATCATACTGGACAAGATCATGCTACATAAAAAAAAATTGGAAAAGTTTCGAAACTTTTGATGTAAAGCATGAGATATTCCTATATTATATTAAATATGAGATTAATCTCTGTTCCTATTGCATGGTTAGCGTTGTCCTAAGGGAATTTGACCTTGCAAGAATTCAAACACGAGACATCTTGTTATGTATCGTTTTCACTCAAAAACTCAACGAAACTTTACACCACTAAACCAATCCTTCTGGTTTTAAAACTTTATTAACTCATAAACGTTACTCTATTAGAAGGCTTTCTAAACTTTTTTTTATTGATTTCATTTTTCTTTTTAACAAAATTTTAGATAATAGATGTGATAGTATTTCTGTGTGTACAAGAAAAATAATGTGATAGCATATTAAATCAAAAGATTATGCAAGTGTATTGATTTGTAAAACCATTTTAAATTTATATATTTTCAATATGCAAGTTATTTAAAACTTTAGGTAGTGTACATTTTTTATAATAACATTAAATTTAAAAAATTGTAACTAGTAAATTCGAGTACTATTGTTTTCTTAATTAAGTATCAGTATACAGTAATTTGAATGCCATGCACTAATTCAAACCTATGTATAACTAAACAAATTTACAATAATCAATTCTTTGTTAAAAAAACATTTTTTATACAATAAAACCCTTGGAAATTGATATCTTTGAGATCTATTGTTGAGTGTTAACTTAAAGGGTTTATTAATTTAAAGAGATTATATTTTAAATTGTTATTTTATTTTAAAGTTGTGTCTGTTAGTATCGCATTCATTAAACTCCTTTGAAAACTCTATTATTTAATTTCTTTAGAAGTTTCATTTTGATTGATAAGCTCCATAAAAATATCATTGCAAATATATATTTTATATATGTAATATAATTTGTACTTTTAAACTCTTGAAGAAAAAACCTCAAATATGGCTGTCATTTGCAAATTAGTTTCTTGAAGCATTTTTCTAATTCTTCATTATTATATAATATATTTTGTATTTTTAACAAATCATTAATTTATGCAAGAATTAAGACCAAAACTTTACACTAGGTTTTAAAACAAAATTATTAATTATTACAATAGATGCAGTTGATTAATTTTCAATAGTGACCCCAGTTGGACTATGATATTTTGTTAATTTAGAGAGATTATTAATTTAAAATATACCTTTTTAATATTAGGAGTTGAGAATATACCTTTTTTTAGGAAAAAAAAAAAGATGTCCAATTTCGGGAGAAAATTTGGTCAAAATTTGTGTCATAACTCTCCTTTGAAATCCTTTAACCATGTGAAATAAACCAAAAAAAAAAAAACTAAGTACAAAGAAGTTTTTTTTACTAGATTTAAGTACAAAGAATTAGCTAATGAAAAAATATAAAATTCATACGTATAACTAATGAATGGCCATGATAACTATGGTTGTAGGCTCCATTTGGAATCCACAGCACCCTTGGTGTGGTGAATTCTAACATTAAAGACAAAAAAAGAAAAACAAATGCAAATGCAAATTTACTCTTTTACCACTTTTAAAAATATTTTATTATTATTTTATTAAAATTATTTTTACTTAATGGTCATTTTACTTTTTTTTTTCAAACACATTAGAATCAATCTCATTATTCATCCAAAATAACACTTAATCAACTGCCCAAAGATAAATTTTTTACAATTTCCCAAGATCAATTTTTTAACATAATGTATTACTTTATTCCAAACTCAAATTTATAGCTCCAAAACTTCATTTTTTTTAACACATGCATTTGTTACCTGAATTAAGACTTATTTTCTATTAATTTACTTTAAAAAAAACTTTGATAATATATACAAACGTATAATGGGTTTTATGCATGACAGCCCTCAAATGGTAAGACTGCCTTATCTAAGCATCATAAAGTATATCCTGGCGTTTGGGCCCTCTTTTATCGACAAAATGAAAAAAAAAAAAACAAATGATCAACCAAATAGTCAATAAAGAACCATAAAGATGAAAGAGAAAGGTCAAGGTGGATGTGTGTATAATCCTCATTCTCAATCACGCCAATTCCAACCTCCTAGTTTTCAAAAAAATAATACAGATGTGAGATGTGACAAGAGCTGCTCTATTTGAAGATTGGAAAAGGATAAGACAAGTCTTAGTTAACTGATTTTGATGTTGACGATTGTGGCGGTGTGTGGTGCCACATTTTTCTTTGTATCCAATGCTTTTAAAACCTTGTACAAATTGGCACTGGAGAAAAGCGGTCGTTGGTCTTCGTTTCTGATCCACTGGTCATGCTGTGTGGCTTGGTCTTTGTCAAATACCCTTTTGGCCCCCTTTTTTTTTTATTGGTGATCACTAGTCAGAAAAACAGTTTTGTACCGGCTTCAAGTTTTGTCTACTGAAAAGCATGAAAAAGAGTTAAGATGTAAAATTTGTTAATTTAATAATGGTTAAATTTTATAATTGTTTTTATTTTGTAACTTAATATTAGATTAATAAGTTTTTTCTATCATTTTTTTTATCAAGCAAAGTGTTAAATCAAAGTTGGAAAACCAATAATAAGCCTTCGTCAAATTGTGTGAAAGACAATAATTAGTTTGTCATGATTCAGATGTGACAACATGTGAAATTAAGATAAGTAGTGGAAATATCTAGTACTTGCAAATCTAGTTGGTTTAAATTTTGTTTTTTTCCAAATTGAAATACCCGAAGGTATGTTCCCACTCCAACATAATCTTTGTCCTGTTGAGTGTTTTTTTTTTCTTTACAAGCAAATTTGGAAACCACAAAATACAAATTGACATAATAATAATTTTTCCTTGGAAAAGTGGAGGGACGAGTACGATAAACTAAAAGGTTTTAAATAATAAATGTGTTTCACCAAAGCAGCTCTGGCAACAATTGTTCCTAATTTTTGTGGCGATTCTTTAAAATTTATCACACTTTTTTATTGGTTTAAAAGTTCAATTTGACCACTGGACCGGTCACAAAATTCTTGTATCATTGAATTTGTCTCAATTTTCGGTGGCAACATCTTTTCAAGTACTATTTAATGATTTCGATGACATAGAAGAAAGGATGATACACTCTCTTTTTTTCTCATTATTTCAATTGAATTACACCAATTCAATTCAATTTTAATTATATTATAACGCACATGAATTCTTTTCCATAACCAAAAAATAAAAAAAAATAATTTTTTTCTCATCATTTCAATCCAATTACAAAAATTCGATTCAATTATAACGTACATGAATCTTTTTCAATAAACAAAAAACACGATACTTTTTCACCGAATCAATGATAAAATAGCTAAGCATGCAAGTGAACCTAGTAATGCAATTACCATAATCGACTCTCATAACTCCTTCTGACCCTACTATTTTCAATGTTTAGTTTCATCCAATCAATTCGATTTTTCCTAAGTAATCAGAACTTCCTTTCTTACTTGATCAGTTACAATATTTTCAAGTGGAGGGTCCTTTTAATTAGTTTTATGATCACAGAATAATACTTGACAAGATCATGCTACATAAAAAAATTGGAAAAGTTTCAAAACTTTTGATGTAAACCATGAGATATTCTCATATCATATCACATTAAATATGAGATTAATCTCTATTCGTATTGTGTGGTTGGCGTTGGCCTAAGAGAATTTGACTTGATGAGGATTCAAACACGAAACTTCCTGTTATGAATCGTTCTCACTCAAAAGCTCAATGGAACTTCACACCATTGAACCAATCCTTTGGGTATCAAAACTTTATTAACTCATAAACGTTACTCTATTAGAAGGCTTTCTAAACTTATTTTTTATTGATTTAATTTTTCTTTTAACAAAATTTTAGATAATAGATGTGATAGTATTACTGTGTGTACAAGAAAAATAATGTGATAGCATATTAAATTAAAAGATTATGCAAGTGTATCGATTTGTAAAACCATTTTATATTTATATATTTTCAATATGCATGTTATTTAAAGCTTTAGGTAGTGTATATTTATTAGAATAACATTATTTTTAAAAATTGTACCTAGTAAATTCGAGTACTATTATTTCTTAATTAAGTGTCAATATACAGTAATTTGAATGCCATGTACTAATTCAAACCTATATATAACTGAGCAAATTTACTATAATCAATTCTTTGTTAAAAAAACATTTTTTATACAATAAAACCCTTGGAAATTAATATTTTTGAGATCTATTGTTGAGTGTTAACTTAAAGGGTTTAATAATTTAAAGAGATTATATTGTAAATTGTTGTTTTATTTCAAAGTTGTGTCTGTTAGTGTCGCATTCATTAAACTCTTTTGACAACTCTAGTATTTAATTTCTTTAAAAACTTCATTTTGATTGATAAGCTCCATAAAAATATCTTTGAAAATATATATTTTATGTAATATATTTTGTACTTTTTAAATTCTTGAAGAAAAAACCTCAAATATGGCTGCCATTTGCAAATTAGTTTCTTGAAGCATTTTTCTAATTCTTCATTATTATATAATATATTTTGTATTTTTAGCAAATCATTAATTTATGCAAGAATTAAGACCAAAACTTTACACTAGGTTTTAAAAAAAATTATTAATTATTACAATAGATGCAGTTGATTAATTTTCAATAGTGACTCAAGTTGGACTATGCTATTTTATTAATTTAAAGAGATTATTAATTTAAAATATATTAAATTTGAAGGGTTCTATTTAGACATGCTTGAGAGTCGGATTTCTCGATCAAGCTCAAAGGCCCGCTTGATATTTGGTTGGGCTTGAGCAAAAATATAAGATGTATTTAACGAGTTTGGGCACAATTAAGTCCGATTAAAAAACGGACTGGGCTTAGGTTTGATTCTTCAAAGCCCGAGTTTTGCCCGAACATAAATAAATTAAAGTTTTTTAAAAATATATTTACCATGTATATTTTAATTGTATGTACATAAAACATTATTGATTAATAAGCATGATTTTATTTATTTAATATGAAAATTGACTTCAAATTTTGACATATAAAACTAAACTTCAAATGGACTAAAAAAAATAAATAAATATTAAAATACTAAAAAATAAATAAAATAATATTTGAGCTGGCCGGGTTGCGCTCTGGCTTACAATATAAAATAAAAAACGAACATAAACTAAAAGTCAGGCCAAAATTTCTAAGCCAGATTGATTTTAAGTTTGCATATGAATCATTATTATATGTCTTAGACTCAACCCGAACCCACTTATGATCAGGTCTAGTTCTATTATAATTATATAATTAAGAGATGTATTTAACAAGCTTGAGTAAAATTTTTAAATCTGATTAAAAAATGGGTTGAGTCTGGGCTTGATTCTTTGAAACCCAAGTCTTGCCTGAACATAAATAAAATTAAAAGTTTTTTAAAAATATATTTACCATTAATATTTTAATTATATGATCAGGTCTAGTTCTATTATAATTATATAATTAAAGATATCCTCAAATTTTGCACGGAATTGAGATGCTTGTTATTTTATTTTGAGATACAGAATACACTTTGAATTAATTTATGATTAAAATTTAATCATCTTAAATCTACTAAGAAGAGAAAGGAAATATTAATCGGAAAAAAAAAGAATTGGACAAACATTAACCATATTTATTTAAGTATTCATATATCAACTTAAGATTAAGTAATGAAGTAACAAAAACCAACAAAATTAAATATTAAAATTCAATAAAATTAAAATATGACGATCAAATCTAATATTAACCTATAATATACCATACTGATAAATTTGATTTTAATTTTGACAAGAACATCTAATTTCGAAACGAAAACAAGAGAATGTGGAATATTCCAACATTCATTTCCCCTTTTTTCTTAAATCCACGTGGGAGCTATAGCTTGTGACACGTGGACCAGCTCTACACCCACTCCGGAGGAGGGTTTTTCTTAAACCCGCGTGGGAGCCGTGTGGGTTTAAGAAAACCGGGAAAGCATAAGAAGTTGGGAAACCCTCCTCTGGACCGGGGTATAGAACTGGTCCACGTGTCACAGGTGCACCTTCTCAGCCTCCACTTTAAAAGAGGGGTTCCCAACCCAACTCTTTTATTTCCCAACCCAACGTATCTCCCCCTTCCGCTCTCTTTTTCGGAAGGAAATCAAACCTCAGTTTTAGCTCACCTTGTCAGTTTCCCAACTCTTTGTCCAAAATGGTTAGAACTTAGAAGCTCTCTTTCTATGATTTTAGTTCGTTATTTATTTTCGGCTTTTTTTCCTTTTTTTCTGTTGATGGGGCTTTAGATCTGTTAATTAATGCAGCCTTCTTTTTTTCTGCTTTACTTGATCTGTTAATCACACCTTAGTTTTGGCAGCTCCTCTCCTCTGAAATCACCTTGTCTGTTTTTCAACTCTCACCTTTAAATCTCCCTCTGTTTCTCTCTTTATCAGTGCCAAACCATAGCTTAGTTTTCCAAATCTTTTTCCAAAATTGTTAGAAGTTCTCTTTCTATGATTTCAGTTCCTTGTTTCATTTCTGCTTTCTTTTTTTGTTGATGTGGCCTTAGAATCTGTTATTTAATATAGCTTTTTTTTTCTGCTTTGCTTGATCTGACAGGATCTCCTAGGTGGCATCGCCATGGCCCTGGAAATTGAGTTAGAAAAAGAGAAACTGAGGGATGACCAAGTTGCTCTTCAGGAGAAGGAGAGGGAGCGATCCATGCTTAAGAGAAAAAACCAGGAAATGCTTGCAAAGGTAGCAGCCAAGAAAAAAGTGGTTGATGATTACAAGGATTTCTTTACACCAACTGAGAACAACGATGTCGCCCAGAATTTTGATCAAAAAGAAATGATGAATGCTATTGCAACTATGATGAACAGTGACGCCGTCGACAATGGAGGATTTCTCGGCTGGTTGGGTTAGAAGCCGGTCACTTGTTCTACCCAAAATACACTACTAAACTCGACCGGTTTAAACTGATGGTTTTGTGTTTGTTTGTTTTTTTATGTAGGAGACATTAATCTTCATGAAATCGATCTGAGCCCTGAAGAAAAAGCTGCAAAAGATGCACTTGAAGTTCTGGAGAACGGAGTAGGTTGCGTTGGGGGCGCTATTGGCGGATTTGCCGGCGGACACGGTAAGAAAGAAAGAACTTAACCAAAAAATCAATGCTTTGAAAACAGGACCATGCTGGCAATTGGACCGGTTGGATAAAAGGCGATCATTGTTTTGTCGGAAACATAGTAAAAAAAAAAAATCAAATTTCCGTATAAATTTGCTGAGGGTTTTACGGTTGTGTGCAGGAGGGATTAATAACGCCCCTGAGAACGCTCCCAATGGTGAGGAAAACAAGATGACCGCTACTGAAGAAACCAAGTGTGACTGGTGATCACGGCGGCAGTTTAGTGGGAACCGCTGCAAGTAGGGAGATGGTGGGTCCCAGTAATAAGGAAAGGTTTGGTATACCTCGAATTAACTGTTCTTATATTCAGATCTGTTTTTATGTAATAATTGGATCGAATTTTTTAATTCTGAGGAAGTTGGAACCAAGAAGTGATTTAAATTTAGATTCAGTCTTGCGGCAAGTAATTTCAAGTCGTCGCTTGTTGAAATACTGCAATGGTGCTTGATTGAGTAATAAGCTTGTTAGGACAGTATTTTTATTCTGTCCTTCGTGAACTTAATTGAGATTATAGTGTGTGTTCTTTGATGACATTAATTAGACTAAAATCAAGTATTCTAAATTGAAGTTGTCACTGCCTTGCTTGATTTATGCTGGTCATGATGCTTGAAGTATTTGTGCTTAATTCACTGGTAATTGGATGTTTTAATTCTGATCAGATATGTACACGTTTGATGAGTTCATGGTGTGTTTTTGATCTTTTAGTTTTTCATGTAGTGGCAGCAGAGCTTGTAGTTCTTTGCAAATGCTAGCTTTTAGCTTCTATTACTTTTGAAATCTTAATAAAATCTTTTGATTTAGAAAAAACAAAAATCATATGTAGATGTTTAAGGAAAATGTTCTAAAAATATTGATACTGAATTGAGAATGGGTCGAATCTTAGGGATTGAAAATAGACTTTTTTTTAGAAGGTACCAAAATCAAAATTGTCCAATTTCAAGGAAAAAACTTTGTCAAAACTTGTGTCTCGGCTTTCCTCTGACATCTTTTGACCATATATGCTAATACCAAAAGGTGGAAACATTAGTACAAAAGACTAACTGATGACAAAATAGATTGAAAATTCATGACTATGTATAATTATAACATGAGTTAGGCTTGAGAATTATGGTTTATGTGTGTTTGGCTTAACGATTGCCAGTTTAGGCTCCATTTCATAACCTTGAACGAGCTTTCAAAACAACACGAACCTTTAGAAGAAAAGAAAGTTAATCCAAAATTTCACAGCCCAAACTCCATCCAAATACTTAGCCTTCATACCCAAAATTCGAAAGATTTATTCCAAAAAATTGTAATCGCAAAAAAGCTCCAAAACCCTTAACTCATTCAACACAAGTTTTAAGCTACATTCAATGAAATTTAGGAATGACAGTTGTGGGATTTGGGCAACTTTGGCCATGGCTACTGAACATGAGGGAGGGAGAAACAGATTTAAAGAACTACAAAATAGAAAGAAAAGAAGGAATAAGAGAAAAGATGTGAATGAGGGAGAAAAGGAGAAAGAGGAAGAAAACGAGGGAAAGCTGCTGCAACTTGGATGGGTAGATGATGGTGTGAGAGCGTTTAATAAGATTGAAGGAGGCTTTGGGTTTTTGAAGTTTTGCTTCTTTTAATCTTTGTTCTAGAGAAAGAGCAGTGAAAATTGCTATTAGCAGATGTCGCTGTCAGAATTAATATATTGCAACTAGCTGTCAAACTTATCTTTTCACAGGAGTTAGATAACGATGTTTTGTTTTGTAAGAAAGATAAAAATACTTAAGAATTAAAAATTTGTTGATTTAATAATTAAGTTTTATAATTATTTTATTTTATAATTTAATTATTAAATTATTAAATTTTTCATACTTATTTTTTTTATCCTTCTTATCGAATAAAATTTTAATGTTTAACTTTCAAGAAAAAGGAAGTGTCGAGCGTTTAATCCAAATATCATACACATTTGCCTTCATGATATTCTATATGATATAATTATTGTTCCACTCTCTTGCGTTTTACGAGTTTAATATGAAATTTACCTTAATAAAAAATGCTTTGAAAAATGTAAATGGATAAGTAAATTAATAATATACTACATGAGATAAGATTAAATTTTGACATTTTTAGCTTAGCTTATGTAAATTTAAAAAGCTACTGTATGTATACCAATTAATATCAAACATATAGCATAATTTTAGATATAACCTAACAATCAAAACTTCGATTAATGATTATTACTTTTTTCTAAGAGAAATTATATATAAGGTTTGAATTTATTTTCTATTTATACTTCTCTATAAACAGAAAAATTTTGATACAAACCTTTCTTATAAAGATTGTATACACTCTATTTTCTCATGGTATTGTGAAATCGGATTCATTATACTTAATTTTAATTCGAGTCTCAAATGATGGTGTAGAAAAAACAAAAAAAAATGATGGTGTAGAGATTTAATGTTTTCAATTATTGAATTCCGCAAGTTGCATGAATTTTAAAAATATATTAAATGAACTACAAAGTTATCCATATTCCTTAATTAGTTATTAGACTCTGACTCAATTCTTGGTACAATATTGGGTCTTAATTCGATTTTGAGTTTTGATTTGATTCTGAGCTTTGATTTTTATTCTTCAGCCTGCGATCTATTTGGTCATTTTATTTTGTTTATTCATATTAATATTATGTATTATTTCAGAAAAATGAAAATAAAATTGAAAAAAAAAACTGAGAAAAAAAAGAAAAATCAGAAAAAAATGAAAATCAAGGCCGAGAACCAGAAAATCAATTACCCAGTAGACCCGAATTCAACGTCAATAAACCACAACCGCCTTCATTCAATCTACCCAGAAGCGCAAATCTAAAAAATTAATCCCAAACAACCAAGAAACCATGCGTTGAAACACATCATGCACAACTCATAAATGATGTCTGTTCCTTGATTGAAATTAAATTCAGTTGGATTAATTTCACGTTAAATGTAATTAGGCTGTGCATTAAATTTCTGGCATTTCTTTTCAAACTCAAGTTTGTGGATTTTAGCAAATTTGAAATAGTTTTTTAATTAAAAAAATTCAATGACGTGATCAGTGCAGTAATATGGCATATGAGATGTTGACATCATATTTGAAAAGGTTGTCCCCTCTGTCCAAGTCAGTTCTTGTCTCTACCTGGGCTAATTTTACCCCACGCCCTAATTGGCTTTGCACGTGTAGGACAAGCCAACTGTCTTTGATAATTGTTAATTAATCTCCAATCATTGATGGGTTCTTCTTTTTTTTGGGCCAAAAAAATATTTAGTACTTAAAAATCTGTTTTTTATCAAATTGAAAATATATGACGAAAATTTTCACTGTAAAATTATATATTTTGACTTTACTTCATCTAGATATAAAATATCCTCCAAGAAAAGAAAATACTTTTACTTCCCACATAACCTTGTTATTTTGTTTGCGTCTTTTTCTTTTAAAAAAATTTAAAATTTCTATTTATAGCTTATTCTTTTTTACAAATTTAACTGTATATAATAGATGTGATAATATAATTATGTGTACACAAAAAATTAACCTGATACCATATTAATAATCAAGACAAGGTTTGATTTAACCGTTGTAATTTCTCTTTAATAGGAATTAAGTTTAAAGATTGATTTCCATTCTTTTGTACTTCTTTATAAATAAAAAGAAAATTTTTAATTTATTTATTTTCAATATAGTTTTTAAAATTTAATTTTTGTTACAATTTTTTAAAAAAAACTTAACCACTCAATGATTCTCGTAATTAATTTTTTATAGTTTGATTTGTAAATTCGAGTATTATAGATGTTTCATAATTAAGTGTATAATTTAACGAGAAATTTAATTTTAATTCTTAAAAGAAAATGAAATATCGAAGTGTTGACCATACATAAATTTTATTAACCAAATATAAGCCATCAAAATTACAGTGAAAGAAGAGCCACCAAGTTTAGAGGGGGGGTAACATCCAGTCAATAGGATAGCATCCAAACTTTGTTGAATGCGCAAACCAATCAGGAATTTTATTAGTACTCTTACCGATAAAGTTAAAACTATCATCCAAACTGTCAACTAGGCTAAAAATGTCACTCTCAACGACAACTCTTGGCAGTTCTGGAAATAAGTGTCAAAATACAGTAATTTGAATGTCTTAATTTAATTCAAACCTATATGTAAATGAGCAAAATTTATATAATCAATTCTTTGCTAATCCTTTTTTTTTTTGGTGAAAAGAAGTACTTCATAAATTAAACAGCAGTCTAACCCTCAGTGGGGTTACAAGAAATTAGCCTGGGGCAAGACAACCCCAGTACATCATACATATGTAAATGAGCAAAATTTATATAATCAATTCTTTGCTAATCCTTTTTTTTTTTGGTGAAAAGAAGTACTTCATAAATTAAACAGCAGTCTAACCCTCAGTGGGGTTACAAGAAATTAGCCTGGGGCAAGACAACCCCAGTACATCATACATAATTAACAGCTTAATACATTCAGATGGAGAATCAAACAACACAAAAAAAGATTCCGAAGATCCTCCCAATTTGGCGAGACTATCTACACAAGCATTTGCCTCTCTAAAAACGTGGGATATCAAGGTTTGTCCCAACTGCTGCGGTAATTTCCTGCAATCAGAAACAATGGAACTGTGTGTGTTAAAGGAACACCATCAAGGACGAATCTTACCAAATTGATAAAGTCAGTTTCGACTATGAGTTTGTTAAACCTCCTATCAACTACTATTTGGAGGCCATCTCTCAAGCCCCAAAGTTCAGCACACATGCTTGTTGTGACTTCAAGATTCCTTGTATAACCACAAATCACTTTCCTTTTGGCATCCCTGAAAATGACGCCGACCCCAGCCTTGCCCAGATTCTGAAATGCAGATCCATCAGTGTTAAGTTTGAGAAATTCTCCCTGAGGTGCCTTCCATTGGATGTCAATGAGGTCGTGACTTCGGCTTTAGTGGCCCAGAATTCCTTAGCCAGTTGGATTGTTTTTGAAGCATCAACATGGGCAAATTCATGAACCCCCTCAAAAACAATTTTTTTCTTCCGGTCCAGGTGGCCCAAACCGAAAGGAGAAAATGACATTCCAAGGAAGGCTGCTGAACTCAGACTTTGCCTTACTGTTGATGTTATTCAAAAGCCAAACATCAATGTTTTTGTCAAACTCGACATTCCAGTTGTCAAGAACACAGAGGTTAAGCCAAAATTCTTTTAGCATATTACAATCCCGAATACAGTGAAGAATAGATTCTTCATCTTCGTTGCAACGAGGACAAAAAGGGGGGGAATAAGAAGGCCCCTTGAATTAAGGACTTGTTTGGTAGCGATATTTCTATGGATGCACTGCCAGAGGAAGAGTTTGATTTTTGGAAGTGTTTGGGTTTTCCAAACACACTTCCAGAACTTATCATTATCCGGAAGATGCTCCTTAGCAACATTGTAGGCCGATGAGAGAGAGAATATTTCAGGAGTGAACATCCAGGAGATGTTGTCTTTATCCGAGGTAGTCCTTTGCAAAGGACCGCACGTAATCTTTGCTCAATGTCAAGAGGGATAGGGTAATAAAGATTTACAAACAACCAGGTTCTTTGTGGGGAGACAACATTTTTGACAAGAAGATTGTTGTCTTCAGGCTTCCATAGACCAAAAAGAATAGAATTTAATGGGCCCAAGTCCGATCATCAGTCCAGAACAGGGTTTGGTATCCAGATTTCACGACCCAACGGATCCTTTTTTCTAGAGTATTTGGTCTCCAGATGTTAACTAGTGATTGGTAATTGTCATTGACTACTTAAACGAGATTCCAGTTTGATATAGATTTGGCAAGCTTGATACTTAACACTTGGGATTACCAAATTACTTTATCCTTCAGCTGGTTTGTTCAGATTTTTACACGCTGATTTTACAGTTTTGCAAGGTTAAGAGGCTCTGTGGTGTAAAACGAATAATTGCTCTTGTGAACAACGCTGGATGCTTGATATTCCTCTGGCTGCAATAACATGCTTGAAGCCAGAATGAATATCATTGGGCCAAATGAAACCAGGATGTTTGTCTAACTGCACACCATAGAACTCTCCAATGACCGGCCGGTCCATATATATTTCCCTGAAGCCGAATCATCAACACAACTTGAAACTGAAGAGAATTTTCATAGGAGAGACCAAGATATAACCAACGGTCAGATTATAATTTTACCACGATAACTAATTGTGGCTATCGGCAAAAGAAACAAACCACCATCTCCAAACTGTACATTTGCGTCAGTTGGCTTTGTTTCTAAAGCATAGATTTCATTTTTGATTAAGAAAAAAACCTTGTCACACATTTCCTTTACCTGCCATTCCAAATTCATCCCTTTTCAACCTCACCAAATAGACCTCTGCAAATAAAGCTTCACAAAAAACAACACCATGGAATTGCATTTTACCATTTGACTCGATATTTAATATTGTATAGCTGCATTTGAGAGATGTCAGATGTGGGACATATCAAACTGTTTTTCCAAACGAACAAAAAAAAAATCAAACTGTTTTTCCACGCGTAAGTACGTTGTACAGTTGCCTACAATAAAACTGGATAAAAGAACAAAAACAAATTATGATAAAGAGGAAATAGTCCCCATTCTCATGCTTCTTCATTGACTGACATGCATTCTTCTTTCATGCCTAATGTCAACTTGCGTTGTCGTAACCTAGAGAAGTGGATAATTGGACTTACTTCAATAAATTTCAAGTTAAATGTAATTAAATTTGAAAATGCTGTTGCATTGAATATCTCTACCATTTCTCATCAAACTAGCTAGTCAATTAATTAAATTTAGCAAATTTAAATAGTTTTTTAATTAAAAATATTTTCAATGAAGTGATTAATCCATGATCATAGTATCAATTGGTCTATTGATATCATATTAGATTCTTAATTTCAATAATAAATGTTTAATCTCTACTATAAAAAAGGCAGGAGCATAATAAATAATTATCAGCATAGTTGTTATCGATCATTCTTTAATTGTACGGATAGCTTCGAAAAATGTTCATAATTCCTAATTAAGTAAAGCATAAACTTACAATTCAATACATTTTTTTTGCCACCTGAAAATTATGGGGACACCTATGGAGTATTTATATTATAATATTATGTCATATTTTGAGGACGACGCACATAAATAGATGAATCTCAAATATTTTTAGAAAGGTCATAGATCCAAAAGATTAAGAATAAAAGTATAATATTACACAAAAATCATGAATATATGATGTTATTTACCGGTGATTTTTATTATCTTAATAAATAAGAACCAAAATTGGAATTCCCTCCTTTTAGTGTTTTAGGGATTGCTACTTTGAACTAAGGGTTGTTCAGCCCAATCCTCTATTTAAGTGTTAAAAGAGTTGAAGTTCAGATCAACCATTTGTTACTTTCAATCAATCAACATTCATGATAGGCTCAACGTTTTATTTTTGTTTAATCTCATGTGGTTGGGTTGGGTTCGATGGTTGTTGATGATTGGCATATACTATGGCACGGCATCGTCGTGAGAACTACACGGCTTTGGTGGATAAAAGGTGGCACTGTAATGGCGGGCGTACAGCTGTCGCCAATCAATCATAGATAATATTGTTTAAATAATATTGAAATTTGATTTGATATTTATTATTTACATAGATGGATCTGCCTGCTAGTTTGTGGACGCAATTATCTCCGCTCATACTTTCTAATTAGTACCATTGATAAATAATATGAAAAGTATATTTTAAGTTTGCTTTTGCCCCACTTAAAATTAAAGAAGACAAAGTAATGGCCAAAGAACATCCTATTTTCGACAAGGGTGAAGATGACAAAGTAACGGCAAAACAACATAGATTTTTTGGTCACAAGAAGTACACGAAAAGGGAAATCAAACCTTTGAATTAATCTCTGTTGAAAATGGATAATAATTATTAGGTTAAGACTTAATTATTAGCGAAAGATCATCTTAATTTAATCAGTGAATATGTCTACTATTTCATCTTAAAGTTTAGAATACATATTTAACAAATCAATTTTTATTATTATTCAAATCATTTTCTTTTTTATAATTAATTTTTATTTATTTTCTCACTCAATTTAAAGCCACTAAATTTCACCCATAAATTAATTTTAATGTACATCCCTGACATTATGCATATTTTAATAAAGAAAAAATATAAATTAAAAGATCTTGTTTAAATTTTATTTTCATTATAAAAAATATGCTCCTACTAAAGATCTATCCTGAATCCGCCATGAATGAATTCATTCATATGTTGAGTCGAAATGTAATTTCAAATCAATTGATATGTCAATTTTAAATAATTTTAATATTCGGATGAATAACAGGCAAAATTAATTTATTTCATATTTTTCAATATTAACAACTAGCTTGTTTATGTATAATTCAAATTTTATTTGAATTTTTGACTCTATTTCAAGTTCAAAATAGGGTTGAATTTCAAAATATTATTTTAATAAATTAAAATTGAGTCCAATTAAAACTCGAGTAAGTCTAAAATTTTTTTAATTGAGTTTGAGCTTTGAATTTCTGTAGTCTAGCTGAGTCAAATATTTGTGAATTGAGTTTGAGCTTTTTTTTTTGTTCATAAGAGATATAACGGGAAGCGCCTTTCGAAGGTAAACTTTCAAGATCCACTCGTAGGCTCTTCTATCGAGAGCGAGGGACTACTTCAAATAGTCTGTATGAAAAACGTTCGTAAAAGGGTGAGTTTACGCTCAGTAAGAAAAATATGTAAAAGAGCGTACTATGCCTCTATATGCATTTTTCCTACTTGGCTCTATAATGTCATGTAAAGCATTATAAAGCATGTATCATAAACCTCTTTCATGCATTGTTTGCAACCATGCATATTTCTTTCAAATGGTTTAAGCAAACATACTTTCTTTAAAACATATAAAACATGCATCATACTTCATAACTTACTTTAAAACATACTTTACATGCTTTTATAACGTAGCATGTTTCGTATACTTCTTCAAAACACATTTCAAGTACTTCTTTCAAATATCATTTACATACATACTTCTCTTAAAACGTCTTATACTTTCTTGAAATCATACATCATATACTTCTTTTAAAACTTCTTGTACCAGTAATTCAAGTACTTTCGATTTCTTTATTCTTAGAAATCGCATATACATATAGTTTTGATAACATAAAACTATTTGTACTTTTGTGGAGTTATGCACTGTATCATCATCATCATCATCATCATCATTATCATGTGGCGTACCCCGTAGGGCCAGGAATCCTCCCTTAGCCGAACATGAAATATAAACAGATTGGCCAACTGCGGGTGGCTACAGTTAACACTAGTCAGGTGTCCTTCTGTAGCGACTGAGGCCTGACTTATGGTTCCTCAGCCCATAACATACATTACATCATTTCAGGACTTGATCAGAGCCCCTATTATAAACATGATAGTGCATAATCTCAAAACATATGTCATATGGCTTCTTGCCATGACATTTTATTCTTTCTGAAAATAGGTGTAAACATCTCTTTTCAAAACAGGGCAGTCACTGGCTTAACAGGGCAGTCGGCTGCTGCTTCATACTTTCATTTATCGAAATTTTTTTCATTTAAAATTCCGATAATTTCATCTTTGAAAACATATAAGGGCAGTCGACTGGTCCATATAGCAGTTGACTGGTTTTCAAACAGAATGCTTCTTAAGAAATAGCAGTCGACTGGTCCATATAGCAGTCGACTGTTTTTAAAACAGAATGCTTCTTCAAAATTAGTAGTCGACTGGTCTAATAGGCAGTCGACTGGTTTTCAAACAGAATGCATTTTGGAAAATAGCAGTCGACTGGTCCATATAGCAGTCGACTGGTTTGAAACAGAATGCTTCTGGGTAAATAGCAGTCGACTGGCTTACATAGCAGTCGACTGGTTTGCATCGGTTTTCGGAAAACAACGTTTTGGTTGTCTCTAGGCAGTCGACTTCCCTTTATGGCAGTCGGCTGCCCCTAGCCTAATTGGTACTAGGAGACAAGTCCGAAAATGCATCCTTTCCTATACAAAATCAACGAGTGCTTCTTCCAAACCACATAAAAACATTATAAAACATGCGGACATAGCCGCCTTACGTCCGTTACATAAATTCCTTACCTTAATTCCTTCGGAAACGCGAAATCACTTGGAGTGTAACCCTAGCTTTTACTCCTTCAAATCTAAAATCATCATATCAAAGCAAACCTTTAAGAATTTGCCATAAACATGTTATACTAATTCAGTACAACACCATACCATGAACATAATTGAACAAATCATCTTCTTCTCTTACCTTGTACTTGTGACCAAAATCTCAAACTTTGAGATCTCTTCCAATACTTGAAATCAATCTACCAAACTTCAGATATAGCCTCGTCTAGTGACTATGATCGTTTTTCGTCTAACAAACTTAACGATTTGGTTACTAAACAAGGGTGTTTGTCAAGGTAGCTATGGAAGAAAACTTAGGAATTTCTGGAATGAACGAGAGGCAACGAGAGAGAGGGCTGGGATGGTTTGCTGCCGTAGGGGTGATGGCTGGAGGTGGTGACTCATGCAGCCTCATTTAATGCTTCCCTATCCAATATCATCTCATCTCAGCCACTTTACTCCTTGACCCCTTTTGACCCTCTTATTTGACCCATCTTTGACCATTAATTTCTCTTCTTCCTTTTCTCATATCAGCCATACAAAATCATTTAATTATGAAAATCTGTTATTTGTTTCATCATCATCCAATTAAATCATTTCATCTCAATCTTTGACCATTATTATTTGGCCATTCATTTAATTGGTCTTCTTTCTCCCATATAACACTTGTCTTTACTTACACTTAATTTTCTGATATTAATTCTTTGCTCATACCTCCATTATTCTTATAACATCAATTTAATTTCCTTGACTATTTAATCTTTCATCTCATTACTTCTTCCATGTTTCATACATCCTTCATACTTCATAATTCTCATATCTACTTATTTTTCATTTAAGCTAACATACTTTATAATTATGGAGGAATTTCCTGAAATTGGGGATTTCACATTCTCCCCACCTTAAAGAATTTGGTCCTCCAAATTCAAATCAGGTCATGTCTCACATGGTTCCGGATACTCTTCCTTCATTAGGTTATTTAACTTCATGTAGCTTTTTCCATGATATGGAATTTTCCATGATCTTTAACTAATGGAATCATCATAGACTTATATACCTTATCTTTTCTGTCCAAAATCCCAAATGGCTTTTTCACATGACTTATGTCTTTCTGAACTTCTAATGTTTCATCTTTTATGACATAAGATGAATTCTGGATTATATCTTCGAAGTATTGACATATACAAACATTACGTATCCTCAATAGCTCTGGAGGTAATATCAATTTATTGGTGATATCTCCAATTTGATCTAAGACTTCAATTGGATCAATATAACGAGGGCTCAACTTACCTCGTCGACCAAATCTTATAATTTCTTTGGATGGAGAACTTTCAATTTACTGAGTCTCCAATCAAAACATCAATTAGTCTTTATCAAGCATTTGTATAACCTTTTCGTCTATTCTGAGTTATCTTAAATCTTTGACCACTCACTTAACCTCTTTAGATGCTTACTCGACTAATTCAAAGGCTAATAACTTTCATTCGCCTATTTCTTCCCACCAATTCGGAGGTTGACACTTTCTATTCTTATAACATTTCATACAGTGTCATCCAGATACTTGTATAATAGCTATTATTATAAGTAAACTCAGTCAATGGCAGATGGTCGTCCCATAAGCATTTAAAATACATAGCACCAGCTCTTTACATATTCTCGAGCGTCTAAATCATGCGCTCGGACTGCTCATCAGTCTACGGATGAAAAGCTGTACAAAATTTTCAACTGAGATCCCATGGTTCCTTGCTAATCTCCTTAAAGTGAGAATCGAACCTGAAATCTCTATCACATGAAACTGCTCATTGAAACTCCACTTAGTCTAACGACATTCTTTCACCTACATTTCTGCCAAAGCGCTAAGTGTATCTGCATACTTCATGGGCAGGAATTAGGCTGACTTAACAGATTCGTTCATCAATTCTGGCTTAATCATTATACTAGCCATCATTCCAATTTACTTTGAAGGTATAATGTTTAACTTAAGAATTATAAATTGCTCAAATACATCATACTTTCTTATCATCATACAAACCATTATTACTTCATGCTTTCAGCTTAGAGCATTTACCACCACAGTGGTTTTCCCTAGGTGATCTAATTTCACCTTCACAATCTTTAGTAAACTTGAGTCATCTCTTCTATCTTAATCAAATCATAGCCGTAATTTATTCACAATGGCTATCTATAATTTCTTACTTTTGCTCTCTAAATACCCATATATTGATCACATTTTGAACTATTAGCATAGTTCTTTTAATTCGTATCTAAAAATGTCCTCTTCTCATAGCATCAAACATACCTAATGAATGAACATCTTCATTCTCTTATGGCATTCTAGGGATTCAATAGGAAGGATACTATAGTCGGCTAGGTAACCGAGTAGAGTATGGAAGGTACTTTAGAGTACCTGTCGTGTTCCGGTCCCTAGATGCGACTATAGGGAATAATTACCGTTGTTGAGACAACTCATTCTTCATATTACTTCATATTTTTTTTCAGAGAAATGCTTTCATAGGATAAAACATTTAAGTAAAGTCGACTAATAAAAGTCAATCATCATTCTTATTTAAACTTCTTTCACACATCACTATATATCATAAAATTTTATACCAAGGAGTACTTCAGAATTTCAATTATCATTTCTCATCAATTATTGTATTTCATTAAGTTCAGGACTTTTCTTTACTATCTCAACATCGTAAGCAAAAATCCTTCATATAACCATACATACCTTCTATTAACTTTCTTTACAATTTAGTCAGATCATACAACATACTTTTGCATTAGACATCTTCAACATTTACATCATAGTTAACAGGTGTCTTTCCCTTCTCTTCAGTAGTGGCCTTGTGTTATAGTTGAGGGGTCTCTTCAAATTCCTCGGATGTCCTCAAATCTCTCTTGGAACAATCCCTGATCATATGTCCCTGTTCACCACATCTGAAACATGCGCCACTTGCCAACCGGCATGGCTGTGCTCTGTGAAACTTTCTGCAATGTTCACACCTTTGTCTTGTACTCTTAGGTGAGCTCACAGTACTACTAGCTGAATGTCGGGATCTCTCATCATTAATCTTGATCCCAGTAGCTCTCGGAGTCCCTATACCATAATCATCATAATACTCCCAATTTAATAAATATTTCCATATAACCATTTAATTAAAACGATCATCATTTTCTTATACTTTACTTGCTTACCTATCGAAGCTCTGTCATATGGCTTACTTCTCCTAGATGGATATCTGTCACGGGAGGCTTTCCCTTTTGACTTCCGCTTCATCGGTTCTTTGCCTTTACTTTGGGCTCGAAAATCATCATAGTGAAACTCATAGTCCTGCTCACATAACTGAGCCTTACGGACCGTCTCATTATAAGTAGTGATACCCATAGTATACAACTTGGATTTGATAGGAGACTTCAGTCCTTCTATAAATCTGTATATCTTATATCCTTCACTCCTAATGGTCTCTCGGTCGAATCCGCTTAAAGAAATAAACCTTGACTCATATTGATTAACTGACATTGTCCCTTGAGTCAATTTCAAAAATTCCATCTTCAACCTAGTCTGATCGGTGCGTGGGATGTACTTCTCAGTAAAAGCCTCTAAAAATCTATCCCATGTAACCTCAACATGTTGAGCCTCCAAAATGGCCCGAGTGGACTGCCACCAATACTCTGCATCATCCACTAACAGATACGCAGCCAAACCCACCTTTTCCTTTTCAGAGCATGACATATATTCGAAGGATCTAGTGATCGCCTTCACCCAATTCACTGCGGCCAACATGTCCTTATCCCCCTTAAACATAGGCGGATCCAGCTTCTTATATTCCTTAATTAAGGTCATACTGCAATAAGCTGTGAGATTCCTCCTTTCAATAACTGGGACTGGTGGGGGTAACTCTGTCTGTACTGATGGTGGTGGTACTATAGGAATAGCGAATGGTACACTTGTGACCACATTTGGAAAGTTCGCCATAAACTGCGTAAACATAGTGGTCATATTCTCCACATGCTTCTCCATCTTCGCTAACCTAGTGTTCGGGCTATGCGGTGGAGATGGTTGAGGAGACTGTGTTGGGGACTGTTCTACATAACCCCTTCCTCTTCCTTTCTCAACACCACTTCTACCTGAGCTCATTCTGTCGATAAAATCACAAAGATGAGCTATTTAGTATAACTTCCAACAGTTATACATCGTATATGCATTCAGACAAGTACAGTACACTTGGGGATATACTCTACTTCTAACTTATCGACACTGACAAACCTCAATCTAATTGCTCTGATACCACTCTGTGACGTCCCTGTCACTTCATCTTATCACTTAACTTTTTCCTATTTCCACTTAACTTGATTAGATTTGCTTGTCAATGTCAATCATACTTTTCTTTCTTAAGCTTAATATCTAACAGCTTGATATGAATAATTTAATTTCAATAAAACAGACTAATGATACATGTATATATGTACCATCCATTTCCACAGGATCTCATACATCATCTTAACTTAAATCCCCGACATCTTATATACATTAATGTGAGTTGTACTGTACCATAACTGAATTACAATTTACTTTGCATAATTACATAAGTATACCTTCTATACTACTTGGGAAGCGTCTTTCGAAGGTAAACTTTCAAGATCCACTCGTAGGCTCTTCTATCGAGAGCGAGGGACTACTTCAAATAGTCTGTATGAAAAACGTTCGTAAAAGGGTGAGTTTACGCTCAGTAAGAAAAATATGTAAAAGAGCGTACTATGCCTCTATATGCATTTTTCCTACTTGGCTCTATAATGTCATGTAAAGCATTATAAAGCATGTATCATAAACCTCTTTCATGCATTGTTTGCAACCATGCATATTTCTTTCAAATGGTTTAAGCAAACATACTTTCTTTAAAACATATAAAACATGCATCATACTTCATAACTTACTTTAAAACATACTTTACATGCTTTTATAACGTAGCATGTTTCGTATACTTCTTCAAAACACATTTCAAGTACTTCTTTCAAATATCATTTACATACATACGAACATACATACATACATACTTCTCTTAAAACGTCTTATACTTTCTTGAAATCATACATCATATACTTCTTTTAAAACTTCTTGTACCAGTAATTCAAGTACTTTCGATTTCTTTATTCTTAGAAATCGCATATACATATAGTTTTGATAACATAAAACTATTTGTACTTTTGTGGAGTTATGCACTGCATCATCATCATCATCATCATCATCATCATTATCATGTGGCGTACCCCGTAGGGCCAGGAATCCTCCCTTAGCCGAACATGAAATATAAACAGATTGGCCAACTGCGGGTGGCTACAGTTAACACTAGTCAGGTGTCCTTCTGTAGCGACTGAGGCCTGACTTATGGTTCCTCAGCCCATAACATACATTACATCATTTCAGGACTTGATCAGAGCCCCTACTATAAACATGATAGTGCATAATCTCAAAACATATGTCATATGGCTTCTTGCCATGACATTTTATTCTTTCTGAAAATAGGTGTAAACATCTCTTTTCAAAACAGGGCAGTCGACTGGCTTAACAGGGCAGTCGGCTGCTGCTTCATACTTTCATTTATCGAAATTTTTTTCATTTAAAATTCCGATAATTTCATCTTTGAAAACATATAAGGGCAGTCGACTGGTCCATATAGCAGTCGACTGGTTTTCAAACAGAATGCTTCTTAAGAAATAGCAGTCGACTGGTCCATATAGCAGTCGACTGTTTTTAAAACAGAATGCTTCTTCAAAATTAGCAGTCGACTGGTCTAATAGGCAGTCGACTGGTTTTCAAACAGAATGCATTTTGGAAAATAGCAGTCGACTGGCCCATATAGCAGTCGACTGGTTTGAAACAGAATGCTTCTGGGTAAATAGCAGTCGACTGGCTTACATAGCAGTCGACTGGTTTGCATCGGTTTTCGGAAAACAACGTTTTGGTTGTCTCTAGGCAGTCGACTTCCCTTTATGGCAGTCGGCTGCCCCTAGCCTAATTGGTACTAGGAGACAAGTCCGAAAATGCATCCTTTCCTATACAAAATCAACGGGTGCTTCTTCCAAACCACATAAAAACATTATAAAACATGCGGACATAGCCGCCTTACGTCCGTTACATAAATTCCTTACCTTAATTCCTTCGGAAACGCGAAATCACTTGGAGTGTAACCCTAGCTTTTACTCCTTCAAATCTGAAATCATCATATCAAAGCAAACCTTTAAGAATTTGCCATAAACATGTTATACTAATTCAGTACAACACCATACCATGAACATAATTGAACAAATCATCTTCTTCTCTTACCTTGTACTTGTGACCAAAATCTCAAACTTTGAGATCTCTTCCAATACTTGAAATCAATCCACCAAACTTCAGATATAGCCTCGTCTAGTGACTATGATCGTTTTTCGTCTAACAAACTTAACGATTTGGTTACTAAACAAGGGTGTTTGTCAAGGTAGCTATGGAAGAAAACTTAGGAATTTCTGGAATGAACGAGAGGCAACGAGAGAGAGGGCTGGGATGGTTTGCTGCCGTAGGGGTGATGGTTGGAGGTGGTGACTCATGCAGCCTCATTTAATGCTTCCCTATCCAATATCATCTCATCTCAGCCACTTTACTCCTTGACCCCTTTTGACCCTCTTATTTGACCCATCTTTGACCATTAATTTCTCTTCTTCCTTTTCTCATATCAGCCATACAAAATCATTTAATTATGAAAATCTGTTATTTGTTTCATCATCATCCAATTAAATCATTTCATCTCAATCTTTGACCATTATTATTTGGCCATTCATTTAATTGGTCTTCTTTCTCCCATATAACACTTGTCTTTACTTACACTTAATTTTCTGATATTAATTCTTTGCTCATACCTCCATTATTCTTATAACATCAATTTAATTTCCTTGACTATTTAATCTTTCATCTCATTACTTCTTCCATGTTTCATACATCCTTCATACTTCATAATTCTCATATCTACTTATTTTTCATTTAAGCTAACATACTTTATAATTATGGAGGAATTTCCTGAAATTGGGGATTTCACATTTATAATGGGTGATTTTGGGTTAGTGCAAGATTTGAGTGTCACTCTCAGATGTCTTCTTTGGAAGTATGCTTAAAAATAGACGGCTGAATGTTAGTTTTTTTCTGTGTTTGTTGAAAAAAGATGGCTGTTTAAAAGGAGGTGGCCGTTTGGGTAAATGAGAGGGTTATTAATTAAAATATATGGTGGCTTAAAAAGATGAGTCCTGCTGGGTAAAAAGAGACGATGGATTGATTAAAAGTTAGATGGTTTAAAAGTGGTTGCTGCTATTCTGTATGTGGACTGATTCTTTTGGTACTGTGTTTAGCAAGGAATAGAATTGTCTTTCAAAAAAAAAAAGTGATTGGGAGTGCTGGTGGAATGCAACAAATGAATTGATACTAATGAGTATTGAAAGTGGGATTAAAAAGTTGAAGTTTTTGATAGTTAGCGGAGATTAAAACGCCTTTAACAAATCAGAGCTATTAAAGAGAGACTATTGGCTATTAAAGGTACGTTGAGTATTCATGGCTAAGAGAATTGATAAAATTCCCAAGATGCAGATAAGATCAGTGACCATTAAATAACCATTGGTTTAGGTTAGTTGCCTAATTCCACTCTAATCGGCTTTGCATGTGCAGAGCACAAGCCGATTGTCTTTGATAATTGTCAAAGACATGAGTTGCAACCTGTTAATCAAAGCACCAATCATTAATGTTTTTTTTCTGGTATTCTGCAAGACAGTAATTAGCTTGTCATCATTCAAATGTGACAAACATGTATAATTAAGACACCAAATAGAAATATCTAGTACTTACGACTGTAGTTGGTTTGAATTCTGCCTTTTCCAAATTGAAAACAAAATATTCCCCAAAGGTATTTTCCCACATAATCTTTATATGCAAGTTTGATAGCACAAATTGTTGTTTGGTAAAGTGGAGGCTCGAGTATCGAAAACAAAAAGTTTTAAACAGTAATTGTGTTTAAAGAAAAGCTGTTCTCGCTACAATTGTTGCTGATTTTTCAAAAATTGTCACTTTTCTTTATTGGTTTAAGTACCATTTGATCATTCAATTGAAAGAACAGGCCATTTGAGAATTGTGAATGAGTGTACAACCTTGCCTTGGGAATGGTTTGGTGTCTGATCGTGATCAAAATGTCTTCAACAAATCAGAGCCGATTGTGAACAGATTATTAGCTATTAAAGGTACATCGAATATTCAAATTTATTTTAGTGTGTATTGGTGAGTTTTATGTTCCAAACGAACTTAAAGAACAGAATAGACTACGGAGGGAGATCATAGAAACAAATGAGAGGATGAGATGTTTATTGAAGGGAATTGGGGTTCGTGAATTTAATATGCATGTTATGATTCTAAGGTGAAAGTTGGTAGCTTTGGGGAAGGATTATGTTTTTTTGTATGATTTAGAAATTTTGAAAAAGAGTGCTTTCACATTGTTTAGCTCATGAGAACTGTGGCCTAAAGTAGTCAAATGATAAGATTTGTAATGGTTGATTTTGGGTTAGTGCAAGATTTTGAATGTTAATGTCAGAGGTTTTCTTTGGAAGTACGCTTAAAAAGAGACGGCCGAATGTTAGTTTTTTCGGTGTTAGTTGAAATAGGTGGCTGTTTAAAAATACGTGGCCAGTTAGAGTTAGGTAAGTATAATAATGGCATGTGAGATGGTTATTAGTTAAAAGAATTGGTGGGAAGAGGCTGGCTGGGTGAAAGAGATGATTGATTGATGTTTAAAGTTAGACGGTTTAAAAGTGATTGCTTCTATTCTGTATGTGGACCGACTGATTCTTGGTATCGTGTTTAGCAAGGAGTCTAAGGCTGAGTTTGGATGTCTGAGCCGGTACGTTTAGCACTGATGCGATGCCATGGCATCTTTAGTTAAAAGATAAAAAAAATTACAAAAAGGCCAACTAAAAATGTGTAAAATTATTATTATACCTTTTAAATTTATTTTATTTTTATTATTTTATTAAAAATATATATTTATGGTGATTATTTTATTTTTTTAATTTCATTAAAATCAATCGCATCATTCATTTAAATTAAACAAAAAAAAAGTTGAAGCTATTGATATTGATAGTTAGCAGAAATTAAAAATTTTTTTTGTTACAGCAGAAATTAAATTTTGCTACATAGTTTCTTCACAAAATTAGAGGGATAAGATTAGTTATTTATAGGGTTTGAATAGCTGTAAACTACTATCTATTCAATGAAATTGAAATATTGGTTGAGAAAAAAAAATTACTAGTCACCTCTCATAACTCTTTCTGACGATACTTTTTTTGGTACGTCCTTCTGACCTTACATTAATTTTATGATCATGTTACGTGAAAAGTTGGGGATCCTTCTGACCCTACATTGTGTACTAATGGCGAGTCCCTTTAATTAATTTTATGATCATGCTACATGGTACACCCTTTTGACCCTACATTAATTTAATGATCATACTACAGGAAAAATTGGGGAACCTTCTGACCCTACATTATATACTAACGACGAGTCCCTTTAATTAATTTTATGGTCATGCTACATGAAAAATTGGAAAAGTTTCAAAATTTTATTAACCTTTATTCTATATGTTATTTAGAATTTTAGAAAGTGTACGTTTCTCATAATAACTTTTTTTTTACGTTGTTATTAACAAAATTGAGTATTATTGTTAGGATTTTAGTTGCCTAATATTGTTTTATAGGCATAATTACACCCTCTTTAAATTCATATGAATCATACAAAAAAAATAATTAATCCTTATCTAATATTGAAGTGTTGGCAATAAATAAATTTGTTTCTTTTTTATGGCATAAAGATGAGCAGTATTCCAACATCTTCCATTTTATCTAAAGTGGGACACCACTGAATTGTCGGGTTCTTTGAGAGAATTCACACGTTTCACTGTCAAAACACGACCTTTAAATCCCTCTCTCTCTTTCAGTATGAAATCTAACTTCAGTTTTATCAGCTTCTCTCCTCTGAGTTCACCCAGTCAGTTTTCCAACTCTATGTCCAAAATCGTTAGAATTTAGAAGTTCTCTTTCTATGATTTCAGTTCGTTATTTATTTTCTGCTTTCTTTTTCCGTTGTGTGGGCTTAGAATCTGTTAATTAATATATAGCTTTTTTTTTCCTGCTTTACGTGATCTGAAAGGATCCCCAACGTGTCATTGCTGCTATGGCTCTGGAAATTGTGTTGGAAATAGAGAGACAGAAGAAAAGACTGATGAAAGAGTCGCTAAGGGCTCAAAAAGTTGCAGTTCGGGAGAAGGGGAGGGAGCGTTCCACGCTTAAGAGAAAAAACCAGGAAATGCTTGCAAAGCAAGCGGCCAAGAAAAAATTGTTTGATGATTTCATGGTTTTCATTACAGCAATTGAGAACAACGATCTGGAGATTGCCCAGAAATTTGATGAAAAAGCGATGATGAATAGTTTTGCAACTATGATGAACAGTGACGCCGGCGACAATGGAGGATTGGCCGGCGGTTACGGTAAAAAGAAAAGCCCTGGAAAGATTACTGCTTTCAGAACATGACCGACCTGCGTGGTTGGATTGGAAGCCGGTCATTTGTTCTGACCAGAACACTAAACTCTGTTTAAGTTGGCTGATGGTTTTATGGTTGTTTTTTTTGTGCAGGTGACAATAATCTTTTGGGATTAATGATCGATCGGGGTCTTGAAGAAAAAGCTCTGATGGATGCACTTGTAGCTCTGGGGAACGGAGGAGGCAGTTGTGGCGGCGGAAATGGAGGATTTACTGGCGTTCAAGGTAAAAAGAGAGAAAGATCAGAAAAAAAAAAGTAAAAAGAAAGAACTTAAAAAAAAAGAAAAAAATAAATGCTTTGAAAATAGGACCATGCTGGCAATTGAATCGATTGGATAAAAGCCAAATCGGATGTTTGGTCGGAAACATATAATTAAACCGTTGTCAGTAAAAAAGAAAAACAAATGTCGGTATAAATTTGCTAAGAGTTTTACGGTTGTTTTGCGCAGGAGGGATTAATAACACTCCTGAGTACGCTCACAATCTCGGTGAGGAAGATAAGATGACCGCTGTTGAAGGAACAAGCAGTGAAGTCGGTGAAGGCAGCAAGGCCGGAGGTTATGGCGACAGTTACAATGGGAAGCGCCAAAAATAAGATGATTGTGGATCCCATTAATAACATTTATACGGAAAGATATATGGTATATGCATACATCGTATTTACTCCCCTGTTTTTGTATTATATTATTGACAAACTTGTTGAGAACTCCTTAAACTTGGGTTTGTCATTTGTGTTATATAATAGTTGGATCAAATCTATAAATTCTCTCCTTAGGTTTGTGTTATGTAATAATTGGATCAAATTCCTTATACTTAGGTTTGTGTTATGTAATAATTGGATCAAATCTATATACTCTGATGCTTGTTGGAACTAAGGTGTGATTGGAATTTAGATATAGTTTACTGCAAGTAATTTCAAGTTTTTGCTTGTTGAAATGCTGCAATGGTGTGTTTGATTGAGTAATAAGCATGCTAGAACATTCATTTTAATCTATCCTTTGTGAACTTAATTGAGATTCTTGTGGGTGTTCTAGTGGGTGTTCTTGCTTGAAAATTCATGATACGTTTTTTTTCTTTTGCAAGTTCAGTAACTGCTTTGTGAATTTATGATGTCGTGTGGTTGAAAAACTTGATAATATGAGAGATTGATAAATAGTTGTAATAAGCAATTAAGGGTAACTTCAAGTATGGATTGATGATATTAATAAGATTAAAATAAAGTGTTCTAAGTGGAATTAACTACTGCCTTGTTTAAATGACTTGGTTGTAGGTGCCAATAAAGATTGGCGTAAGTGGTTAAGGATTGAACTTTTTTACAAAGCATCTAAGTTCGAATCATTATGGTTCTTTATTGATAAACGATTTGTAAATTCGAAAAATTGTAAGTGAAAATCTAATAAATTCATAAATCTCAAAATGAGTTGATGGTTTGCCTAATATTGGAGATGAAATTACCTACCCTCTCTTAAACTTTTCCATGTACCAAAAAAAAACTTGGCTGTAGGTTGAAGCAAACATGTTTAGGATGTTCAAGGAAAAGATACTAAAAGATTGATACTGAATTGGGAACGAATCCATCCTTAGGAGTTGAGAATATATCTTTTTTCAGAAAAGAAAAAAAATGTCCAATTTCAGGGGAAAATTTTGTCAAAATTTGTATCATAACTTTCCTTTGAAATCTTTTGACCATGTGAAATAATACCAAAAAAATAAAAATAAAAAAAAAGCAGAAAGGAGTTTTTTCTACTAGATTTAAGTACAGAGAATTAGCTAATGATAAAAATATAAAATTCTTATATATAACTAACGAATGGCCATGAGAACTATGGTTGTGGGCTCCATTTGAAATCCACCGCACCTCGGTACAATGGATTCTTACATTAAAGACAAAAAAAAATTTGTCAAAATTTGTATCATAACTTTCCTTTGAAATCTTTTGACCATGGGAAATAATACCAAAAAATTAAAAAGAAAAAAATAAGTAGAAAGGAGTTTTTTCTACTAGATTTGAGTACAAAGAATTAGCTAATGATAAAAATATAAAATTCATACATATAACTAACGAATGGCCATGAGAACTACGGTTGTAGGCTCCATTTGGAACCCACCGCACCTCAGTCACTACATCAAATTAGACTTTTAGTGACACTTATTTAGCGGCGTTTCAATTTAAAATACCACCAATTATCGTATTTTCAATATAATAACGGCATTTATCTTACAAGCGTCTCTAAATTTTAAACATAGCGGCATTTTTTGATAAAAACACCGCTATGTTGAATAATTAAATTAAATGTAAAATAAAAAACAAAAAATATATAATTAATATAACGGCGTTTTAAGGAAAAATGCCACAAGTTTAAGAAAGGAGCGGCACTTCCCATTAGAAACGCTGCCTTTTTTCAATTAAATATATTATTATTTTTAAAATACCAATAGTATATTGGCGTTTAAAGGAAGAAAAGGTGCTAACCTTAAGGGATAGCGGCGTTTTTTCTTATAAATGCCGTTATCTCCCAATATTAAATATATAAAATAAAACAAATTTTAACGATTCTTCCCCTACCTCTTTCTTTTCCACTAAAATTATAAATTTTTGGCGACTTTTCATTTTTTTCGCCCAACAATCCCCAAAATTTTCATTTACCTCTCTCTTCCTCTTTGTCATCTTCAAGCTACACTTCTTCCCGTGATTTAGGATTTGGTAATGGAGAGAAAGTGAGATGGAAAGAGGCCATGGAGGGAAAAGGAACTGAAAATGGGAACGCCTCCAGCGGAGGAGCGTTTGAGGAAGATCCAGGAATTAGAAACGGGACTTCCTCATCTCAAGCAAGAAATGTCAAGGTTAAAACAATCGAGTGGCGAGTCAAAGCCTGACTCCACTCGTCAAACACACGGCATTCGTCACCATTTGTAGTGATTTAGGGTTTGACGATTTAGTTTTTTTTCCTTGCAGATTCTCGAGGGTTTAATTCTTAGGTTTCATTTGTTTGCCTGAAATGTTGGTGGATTTTCTTAAGTCTTGAAATTTGGCGTTTCAGATTTTCATGAAAAAGATACAAGTCTTTTGTATTGCCAGGTAAATTAAATTCTAAAAACTCTCAACTTTGATTTATCAAATCAAACACTAAGAGAGTTTTGGGACTTGAAGATCTCGGTTCCACCTAACTTGATATTTGTATTGAAATTGAGAGTTGAATCGTGATTATCTCTGTGTCTCATAGACTAAATGGTTTTTGATATTATGACTGTTTTGAGGGAAGTTTAATTTCTTCCATGCCTCTTGGAAGTAATTTTTCTGTTATTTGTCTGTTCCTTACTGAGATGATTTCTAGTTGCATTTTGTTTTCTGTTGGATTTAGGGCACTGCGTGATTTGCTTTTCATTTTGGGTTCTAGAGATGTGTTCTATGTTTTTTTAGTCTCTTTGAAGGTGGCAATGAAATTTGAAATGATTGGCTTGATTGCTCGCACAATTAGCTTCTATGGATATGCAGTCTATTAGGTTTTGTTTTCCTTGGTGGTTCGGATCTGTTCTCAATGGCCCATTTATGTCATGACTACAAAGATTTGTATTTCGTAGCGTTCTGTATTGAACTTTTGTTTGTATTGATATTTAATTAATACAAGTGTCATTAATGGTGACCTTGCAAGAGAAACTCAAACCAATACCTCTGAAATCTGAGCTAGCTACCATGTTCATATCCGAAAAGAATTGATATAACATAGTAATAAAAAGTTTAGGATTAGGATTAGGAATAGTCATCGTAATCTGTAGTACTTATGTGTATTCTTCATGATTCAATAGCTATTAATTAAGCTTGATTCGTTTTTCTTGTACTTCTTGCATTGTTATGTTATGCTAGGGTTCTTAACTTTTTCCTTCTAGTATCTTCTTCTCCTCTTAGCTATCTAGGATAGTCAAATGAAGGATAGTCAAATCTCCATGTTTAATTAAGCAATTTGATGTTCAAAACTATTTGTTTCATTTCCTCTTCCTTTTGCTTGCAAATGCAATTACTATGGCATTGTAAACTTTCTTGTGAAACCTCCAGGAAGGAAACTTCACAACTTATAGAGCATTTTGCGGTGCATTGGCTGAAGAAAGTGTGACACTGTCAGCCAACCAACTTGCCTCCCCTGCTGCAAATCCAGCTCTCCATCATTTGCCATCACAAGCCATCTGTTAATACCTTTTATCTACAAGGGAATTACCTAAACAAGACTATGACTAATTAAGGTAAGTCATTAATTTATTCCAAAAGGGCCTTTTTTGTTGATTAACTTCTAATTCCTGCTATGATATTCGAATATTATTTCTTTCTTCCTAATCTCTATTAATCTATTAATTAAAAAAATTTAATAAGCATTTGAGGTGGTCTCATGAAGTTTGTTACTTTATTCTAATCCTTTTTTAAAATGGGGTTAGCTTAATTAGGTGGTTATATATATTTTCTAACAAACCCATCTATACATATATATATGTATACATATAAAAAAATGAGAAACATATTGTGTATATTCATACTCTCTCATCTTTTTATTAAGCACTACAACCAATTGAATTTAATTCATGAATACTATATAGCACTATTAGTAAACTATGCAATTAATTTCTTCTTTGGATTATAAAAATAATCTACGCAGTTGAATTGGTTCACAAAATTAGATACATATTACAATCTTTTTGTTATCAAAAAGTGTGCTAGCTAGCTAGCTAGCTGTAGTAATTAATTAAGATATTTAGAGAAGTAATTAAAAATTTAAGGCTTGACAAAGGAAAAGTCCATGTTGTGATTTGTTTGATATTGCCCACGTACATGTATTGGTCTTGAATGTCGAGGAGGGGAAAGAGAAGCTTGAGCAGTAGCATAAACCTCGATATTAGAGATATCAGAGGGGTAATAAGAATAATTAGAAGTGGGGGAATTAGGTACACTTTCAATGCATTATGGTTTTGGCAGCCGCTTGTTTATAGGAGAAGGAAGAAAATTATTTGTACAACAGATTTCTTTGGTAGGACTGACCTTCCTATATTTGCTGTTTTTCATATGACTTCCTAAGCCACGTTTTTTTATTGCAGGTTTAAAGACATCCTTTATTTTCATTTGTCTAAGAATTTGATGTGTTGATTTCTAAATTATCCTGATTTTTAAGGATAATGTATATTTAGTAAAATAATGTATGTGTGTTTTTATATTGGTTAGGAAAGAAAATTGCCTTCTCCTTTGTATTCTTGCTAATGAAAAGAGTTATATAAACGACATCCCCTTTGGAATTCTGCTTTCAGTTTTGCTATTGTTTCGAAGCTTCACACTCTCAGCCAGCTCAAGTATCAAATTTATTGAGTGTGTTTTTATCAAAGTAAATGTCATTAACATTCTAAATATATATTTGTTTATTAGTAGGGTTTTGATCATTCTAGTGACCATGGAGAAGACAATCTATAATCATCATAGAGAGCAGCTTCTTCGATTTAGGTCTTGAAAATTTTCATCTATTTCCTTCTCTTTCAGGGGTTAGATTCTGTTTCTTTAGAAGTTACATTGTTGGTGGCCGGTAAGATTTAATATAATTGTAATTAAATCTAGGAATGAAATACAGCAAAAGCATTTTAATATGTTGTTTAACTACTGAGTTCATCTGATTTGTGACAATTTTTTACTATTTGTCTTACTATGTAAGTTAAGCTTCTTTAGAAATCACAAGGCTGCTGCCTGTGTTTGTAGTTTACCCCTATTTGTATGTAACCAGGGTTTGGGATTCTATGTGCCTAGTAATGTTGCATTCTCGAACTGTTATGAATGATTTCATTGTCAATGAAATGCTTAGTACGTGAAGATAACTGAAATGCCTTTGGCATCTTATTGACATGTTGCAACTCTTTTACCCTTTTCTTTATTTATTTTTTCTCTTCTAAATTTTGAATATATCAAATCAATATGAAAAGAAATGTTTTTTAAAATCACTTGATAAATTTTCAAATATATCAAATATTATTAAAAATTCTCTTAAAATTATTGGAAAAAAGTTAAGTCTAAACAAAGCCATTTTGATATAACATTTAACATAGGCAATTTTAAATGATAAAAACAAAGTAAAACTATATCTCTTAGAAAGAAAGAAAAAGAGAAACAGTAAAATACAGATCTGATGCAAACAAACAATGTTAGTACTTTAAACAACTTTAGGCAAAGAGTGAAAGCACACAACGAAAGCGCATGCAACGTGGTTGGATAGGATTTGCGTTTTATGCCATTTAGCGGCGTTTTCACAAGAAACGCCACTAAACAATTTACTTAGTGGCGTTTCACAACTGCTGCTATGCATTAGCGACATTTTTTTTGAAAAACGCCGTTATATGTCTCGACGCAAGTATAGCCGGCGTTTTTTAGTGGCGTTTTTACAAAGTGCCACAGTCACTTAGCGGCATTTATAAACGCCGCTAAAAGCCTGATTTCTTGTAGTGAGTGCAATGGATTCCTACGTTAAAGATAAAAGAAAAAAATGTATATTTATTTTTTTACAATTTCTTTTAAATATTTTATTATTTTATTAAAATTATTTTTACTTAACCTTTCATTATTTTCAATTTCATTTAAACTAATCTCACCGTCTATCTAAACTAACACATAATCAACTACCCAAAGATAAATTTTTTACAATTTCCTAAGATCAATATTTTAACAGAATGTATTACTTTATTCCAAACTCAAATGTATAGCTTCAAAACTTAATTTTTTCCACAGATGCATTTATTACCTGAATTAAAACTTATTTTCTATTAATTTACTTAAAAAAATACTTTAATAATATATACAAAAGTATGATGGGTTTCGTGCATGACAGCCTTCAAATAGCAAGACTACTTTATCTAAACAGCATATATCTTGGATGTAACCAATATATATATATCTTGGCGTGAGGCCCCTCATTTGTGGACAAAATGAGAAAAACAAATGATCAACCAAATAGTCAATCACGAATCCTAAAGATAAAAGAGAAAGGTCAAAGTGGATGTGTGTATAATCTTCATTTTCAATCACTTCAATTCCAGCCACCTAATTTTCAAATTATATATATTATATAGATGTGAGATATGACAATAGTTGCTGAATTTGAAGATTGGAAAAGGATAAGACAAGTTTGAGATGACTGATGTTTAATGATCATGGTGGTGGTGAGTGGTGCCACATTTTTCTTTTATCTCCAATGCCTTTGAAGCCTTGTACATGTTACCACCGGAGAAAAGCGGTAGTTGGCCTTACTTTCTGATCCACTGACCCTGTTGTGTGGCTTGGTCTTTGTCAAAAACCCTTTTTGCCCACCTTTTTTTTATTGGAAATCACTAGTCAGAAAAACAGTTTTGTACCGGCTTCAAGTTTTGTTTACTAAAAATCATGAAAAGAATTAAGATGTAAAATTTGTTCATTTAATAATGATTAAATTTTATAATTATTTTTTATTTTGTAACTTAATATTAGATTAACAATTTTTTTCTATTATTTTTTTTTCTTATCAAACAAAGTGTTAAATCAAAGCTGGAAACCAATAATTAGCCTTTGTCTAATTGTGTGAAAGACAATGATTAGTTTGTCATGATTCAAATGTGACAAATATGTGAAATTAAGATACTTAATGGAAATATCTGGTACTTGCAAATGTAGTTGGTTTGAACCAAGATATTTGTCAAATTGCCCCCCATAAAACTCTTCCATAACCAGCTGGTCCATATATTCTTCTCTGAAGCAGAACCGTCAACACAACACAACATGAAAATGAAGAGAATTTTCATAGGAGCAGCTAAAAACAATGTAGAATTTTACGTAGTTTATTTCTCTACGATCAACTAATTGCAGCAAAAGAATCAAACCACCATGTCTCCCCAAACTGTATATTTGCATTCTTGGATTTGTTTCCAAAACATTAATTTTAGTAATAATAAATAAATAGTTCTTTAATTAAATATTAGATTCTTAATTTCAATAATAAATGTTCAATCTTTGATAATCTCTAATAAAAAAAATGCATCAGCTTAATAAATAAACAGCATAGTTGTTATCTATATCATTCTTTAATTGTACCACTGGTCTACAAGCATTAATACTTGAAAAAATTTGTCCAAATTCCTAAATATATCATTATATTGTCTAAACTTATCTTTCTAGAATATAAAACAAGGTTGTTTGATGGGATCATATCAGCTATAGCTAGGTTTCATGGCTAAATAACCTTTGGTTTAGGCTAATTGCCTAATTCCACCCTAATTGGCTTTGCGTGTGCAGAACGCAAGCCGACTTTCATTGATAATTGTCAAAGACACATGAGTTGCAACTTGTTGAAGAGGCACCAATCATAAATGGTTTTTTCATGTATTCTGCAAGACAATAATTAGTTTGTCATGATTCAAATGTGACAAACATGTGTAGTTAAGATTCCTAATGGAAATATCTAATGCTTACAAATGTAGTTGGTTTGAATTCTGTTTTTAGCAAATAGAAAATAAAATATTCCCCAAGGTATCCACATGATCTTTGTCATCTTGAATGTCTTTCTTTCCATGGAAGTTTGAAACTGCAAAACACAAATTGACACATTAATTATTTTGTTTGGTTAAAGTGGAGGGCACGAATACCAAAAATAAAATGTTATAAACAGTAAATTGTGTTTCAAGATTCAAGAAGAGCTGCTCTCGCAACTGTTATTGCTGATTTTTCTCACAAATTCTTTTATCATGAAATTTGTTTCGATATTCGGTGACAACATCTTTTCAAGTATCCTTCAAAGGTCTTGACCAAATAACAGAAAAATACTATACACTAACTCACATTATCATTATTTCAATGGAATTACACGAATCTTATTCAATTGAAAGGATATATAGGCTATTTGAGAATTGTGAAAGAATGCACAACCTTGCGGTGGGATCGTCAGATGGGTTGGTGTCAATATGAGATGAAAACGCCTTCAATAAATCAGAGCTGATCGTGAAAGAGAGACTATTGGCTATTATAGGTACATTGAATATTCAATTTTATTTTTGAGTGTGTGTTGGTGAATTTTTATGTTCTAAATGATCTTAAATAAAAGAAAAGATTACGGAGGATCCGATCATTGAAATAAAGGAGAGCATGAGATGTTTATTGAAAGGAATAGGTTTGGTGATTTTAATATGCATGCTTTTGATTCCAAGGTGAAAGTTGGTAGCTTTGCGGAAGGATCATGTTTGTTTGTATGGTTTAAGACTTTTGGAAAAGAGTGAGTGCTTTCACATTTTCCAGCTCATGAGAATTGTGGCCTAAAGTAGTCAAATGATGGGATTTATAATGGGTGATTTTGGGTTAGTGCAAGATTTGACTGTCACTCTCAGATGTCTTCTTTGGAAGTATGCTTAAAAATAGACGGCTGAATGTTAGTTTTTTTCTGTGTTTGTTGAAAAATGATGGCTGTTTAAAAGGAGGTGGCCGTTTGGGTAAATGAGAGGGTTATTAATTAAAATATATGGTGGCTTAAAAAGATGAGTCCTGCTGGGTAAAAACAGACGATGGATTGATTAAAAGTTAGATGGTTTAAAAGTGATTGCTGCTATTCTGTTTGTGGACTGATTCTTTTGGCATTGTGTTTAGCAAGGAAGAGAAGTGTTTTTTTTTTAAAAGTGATTGGGAGTGCTGGTGCCTGGTGGAATGCAACAAATGAATTGTTACTAATGAGAATTGAAAGTGGGATTAAAAAGTTGAAGTTATTGATAGTTTGCAGAAATTAAAACGCCTACAACAAATCAGAGCTATTAAAGAGAGACTTTCTTTGATAATTGTCAAAGACATGAGTTGCAATCTGTTAATTAAAGCACCAATCATAAATGGTTTTTTCTGGTATTCTGCAAGTCAGTAATTAGCTTGTCATCATTCAAATGTGACAAACATGTATAATTAAGATACCTAATGGAAATATCTATTACTTACAAGTGTAGTTGGTTTGAATTCTGCTTTTTCCAAATTGAAAACAAAATATTCCCCGAAGGTATTTTCCCACATAATCTTTATATGCAAGTTTCTGTTTATGATCTTTATATGCAAGTTTGATACCGCAAATTGTTGTTTGGTAAAGTGGAGGCTCGAGTAGCGAAAACAAAAAGTTTTAAACAGTAACTGTGTTTAAAGAAAAGCTGTTCTCGCTACAACTGTTGCTGATTTTTCAAAAATTATCACATTTTTTTATTGGTTTAAGCACCATTTGATCATTCAATTGAAAGAACAGGCCATTTGAGAATTGTGAATGAGTGTACAACCTTGCGTTGGGAATGGTTTGGTGTCTGATCGTAATCAAAATGCCATCAACAAATCAGAGCTGATCGTGATCAAAATGCCTGCAACAAATCAGAGCCGATTGCGAAGAGATTATTGGCTATTAAAGGTACATCGAATATTCAAATTTATTTTGGTGTGTATTGGTGAGTTTTATGTTCCAAACGAACCTAAAGAACAGAACAGACTCCGGAGGAGATCATAGAAACAAATAAGAGGATGAGATGTTTATTGAAGGGAATTGGGGTTCGTGAATTTAATATGCATGTTATGATTCTAGGGTGAAATTTGGTAGATTTGGGGAAGATTATGTTTGTTTGTATGATTTAGAACTTTTGACAAAGAGTGCTTTCACATTTTTTAGCTCATGAAAACTGTGGCCTAAACTAGTCAAATGATAAGATTTGTAATGGTTGATTTTGAGTTAGTGCAAGATTTTGAATGTCAATGTCAGAGGCCTTCTTCGAAGTATGCTTAAAAAGAGACGGTCGAATGTTGGCTTTTTCTGTGTTAGCTGAAAAAAGATGGCTGTTTAAAAAAAGGTGGCTGGTTGGGTAAGCATAATGGTATGTGAGATGGTTATTAGCTAAAAGAAATGGTGGTTTAGAAAGAAGAGGCTAGCTGGGTGAAAAGAGATGATTGATTGATGGATGATTAAAAGCTAGACGGTATAAAAGTGATTGATTCTATTCTGTATGTGGACTGACTGATTCCTTGGTATTGTGTTCAGCAAGGAATCGAAGTATTTTAGACAAAAAAAAATAAGGTTGAAGTTATTATAGTTAGCAGAAATTAAATTTTGCTACATATTTTCTTAACAAAATTAGAGGGATAAGATTAATTATTTATAGGGTTTGAATAGCTGTAAACTTCTATCTATTCAATGAAATTGGAGTTATGGTAGAGAAAAAAATTACAAGTCACCTCTTTCTTCTGACCCTACTTTTTTTGGTACATCGTTCTGACCCTACTTTACTTCTTTGGTGATCCCAACTTCCTTAAATGTTCAGTTTTATCCAATCAGTTTGATTTTTCCTAACCAGAACTTCTTTAATTTCTTACATTATATAATGGGGAGTCCCTTTAATTAATCTTATGACCATACAACATGAAAAATTGGAAAAGTTTCAAAATTTTATTTACTCAAACTTTATTCCATATGTTGTAATTTAAAATTTTAGAAAGCGTACGTTTCTCATAATAACATTTTTTTACATTGTTATTAACAAATATGAGTATTATTGTTCGGATTTTAGTTGCCTAATATTTTATAGGCATCTTTACACCCTATTTAACTTCATAGGAATCATACATAAAAAATTAATTTATCTAATTTTGAAGTGTTGACAATAAATAAATTTGTTTCTTTCTTCATTTTATGGCTTTGAATAAAAAGATGAGCAATATTACAACATTTCCCATTTTGTTTAAAAGTGGGACACCACTTGGTTGTCGGGATCTTTGAGAGAATTTACACCTTTCATCTGCTAAAATCCGACACTTAAATCCCTCTCTCTCTTTCGGTATCAGGTCTCACTTCAGTTTTGGCGACTCCTCTCCTCTGAGCTCTCCCTGTCAGTTTTCCGACTCTTTGTACAAAATGGTTAGAACTTAGAAGTTCTCTTTCTATGATTTCAGTTCGTTATTTGTTTTCTGCTTTCTTTTTCTGTTGATGTAGGCTTAGAATCTGTTAATTAGCTTTTTTTCCCTGCTTCACGTGATCTGACAGGATCCCCAAGAAGTCTTTGCTATGGCTCTGGAAATTGTGTTGGAAATAGAGAGACAGAAGAAAAGGCTGATGAAAGAGTCGCTAAGGGCTCAAAAAGTTGCAGTTCGGGAGAAGGGGAGGGAGCGTTCCATGCTTAAGAGAAAAAAGCAGGAAATGCTTGCAAAGGAAGCGGCCAAGAAAAAATTGTTCGATAATTTCATGGTTTTCATTACAGCAACTGAGAACAACGATCTCGAGATTGCCCAGAAATTTGATGAAAAAGCGATGATAAATAGTTTTGCAACTATGATGAACAGTGACGCCGGCGACAATGGAGGATTTGCCGGCGGTTACGGTAAAAAGAAAAGCCCTGGAAAGATTACTGCTTTCAGAACATGACCGACCTGGCTGGTTGGATTGGAAGCCGGTCATTTGTTCTGCCCAGAACACTAAACTCTGTTTAAGTTGGCTGATGGTTTTATGGTTGTTTTTGTGCAGGTGACAATAATCTTTTGGGAATCATAGATCTGGGTCTTGAAGAAAAAGCTCTGATGGATGCAATTGTAGCTCTGGGGAACGGAGTAGGCAGTTGTGGCGGCGGAAATGGAGGATTTACCGGCGTTCAAGGTAAAAAGAAAGAACTTAAAAAAAAGAAAAAAAAATAAAAACAATGCTTTGAATATAGGACCATGCTGGCAATTGAATCGATTGGATAAAAGCCAATCACATGTTTGGTCGGAAACATATAATTAAACCGTTATCAGTAAAAAAGAAAAAATCAAATGTCCGTATAAATTTGTTAAGGATTAGTTTGGATAAACGGTGCGATTGGTTTCGATGAAATTAAACTGAGATAAATGATTACCGACCGTAAGTATAAATTTTTTTAATAAAATATTTAAAAAAAAGATAAAAAAATAATTTTACAATTTTTTCTTTTATTTTTTTGTGATTTTTTATTTTGTTTTATGTACCGCCGATGCAGTGGAATCCAAATCAAGCCTAAGAGTTTTAGGGTTGTCGTGTGCAGGGGGGATTAATAACACTCCTGATGACTCTCACAATCTTGGTGAGGAAGATAAGATGACCGCTGCTGAAGGAACAAACAGTGAAGTCGGTGAAAGAAGCAAGGCCGGAGGTTATGGCGACAGTTACAATCGGAACCGCCACAAGTAAGGTGATTGTGGATCCCGTTAATAACATTTATACGGAAAGATATATGGTATACGCATACGTCATATTTACTCCCCTGTTATTGTATTATATCATTGACAAGCTTGTTTAGAACTCCTTATGCTCGGTTTGTCATTTGTGTTACGTAATAGTTGAATCAAATCTATAAATTCTCTCTTTATACTTAGGTTTGTGTTATCTAATAATTGAATCAAATCTATAAATTATAATATTATAATATTAGATTGGAAATAAATTATAATATTATAAATATTAGATTGGAATTTATAATATTAGTTTACTGCGAGTGATTACAAATTTTTGCTTGTTGAAATGCTGCAATGATGTTTGATTGAGTAATAGTCTTCGTAGAAGATTCATTTTGATCTATCCTTTTTGAACTTAATTTAGATTCTAGTGTGTTCTTTGCGCTGACAGGCTTGAAAATTCACGATATGTTTTTTTTTTCTCAGTAACTGCATATGAATTTATGATATCCTGTGTGGTCGAAAAACTTTATAATATGAGAGTTTGATTAAAAAGTTGGTGGTATTGGGCAATTATGGATAACTTCAATCATGGGTTGATGATATTGACTAGATCAAAATCAAGCGTTCTAAATGAAGTTGCTACTGCCTTGTTTAAATAACTTGGCTGTAGGTTGAGGCAAACACATTTAGGATGTTCAATGAAATGATGCTAATGCAATTGATACTGAACTGAAAATGAATCGATCCATAGGAGTTGAGAATGTAATGCTTAAAGCATTTTTGTCTAGAGCAGTCAACTTTTATTTTGGGTATTCAATTATTCTCAAAGATAAATTTTCTACAACTTTTCAAGATCAATTTTTTAGCCGAATATTTTACTTTACATGAATTAAAACATTTTTATTAATTTACTTAAAAAATCTTTGAAAATTTATAGAAACACATAATAGGTTACATGCATGATCGCCTTCAATTAGCAAGACTACCTTATCTTGGTATTAGGGCTAGGGATGGCAATGGGTACCTTATAAACGGGTACCCGGCACTACCCGCCCCGATTAAGTAGGATTAGGGTAGTATATAATCGGGTTCGGGTAGGGTTTGGGTAGTAAAATTACTACCCGTCACGGGTTCGGATAGGGTTCGGGTAGTTACCTTAAGGTACCCGCTATCCGAACCCGATTAGAAATAATAATTAATTAATATGATATTTATATTTTTATGTATAAATTATTTATTATTAATATTGTATTTAATTAAATTAATTCATCAAATATCATAATTATGACTTTTAACTTTAATTTATATTTATTAGTTAAATTAAATTTATTAACTTAATTTTTTTAAATAAATTATTCCAAAATTGATTTTAAATTTAAATTTGAAAGTCATACTTTGACTTAATAAACGAGTATTTAACGGATTCGGGTAGTTAAATGAGTATTTTTTATTTTATAGGGTTAGAATTAGGGTAACACAAATAAAAATAAACGGATAGTTAATCGAATTCGGGTTTTATATATTCTAATTGGATTCGAATTAGGGTATCCTAAAATTAACGGATACCCGACCTGTTTACCTTCCTAATTAGGGCCCTCATTTGAAGATTGAAAAGGATCAGAAAAGTTTGAGATACCTTGTTAATGATTATGTTGGTGGTCAGTGGTCACTTACTTTTCTTTTTCTGCAGGGCCTTTGAAACCTTGCACATGTTTGTGGCCCAAAAAGGCGGTTGCTGGTGTTGGTTTCTGATCCAGTGATCCTGTTGTGTGGATTTCTTTGTCAAAAACACATGAGGCCCACTTTTTTTTATTGATAGTCATTAGTCACTAATCAGAAGCATAGTTTTGTATCAGCTTTAGCTTTTTATTTCCTAGGTAAGATAAAAAAAATTAAGAATACAAAATTTTTTAATTTAATGATTAAATTTTATAATGTATTTTATTTTATAATTTAATATTAAATTAACATAAGTTTTTTTATATTTTTTTACCCAGTAAAATCTTAATGCGTGAGTTTGAACAGGGTGAAAAGGAACTTCAGCCACCTAACGCAGCTTTGGAAAACGAATAATAAGCCTTTGTCTGGTATAGCACTGTCAAAATAGACCAAGACTCGTTGAGCCAACCTGGCTTAGTTCATTTATTCAAGGTTTAGATCTTATTTTTGTAACTCATTTAAGAAAGAGAGCTTTTTAGCTCGGCCCATTTAGGTCCAGCCCTAAATGGATTTTGCCATGACTTAAATGGACTAGCCTGTTTAATTTTTTAATATTTTTAATTATATTAAAATTTTATTTTTATTTTAATTATTTATATGTTTAATATTTTAATCAAAGTAAAATATATAAAATTAATTCTATTTAGTATTACTAAATTATTTTAAACCAACCTAATAACTCAGAACCTCTTACATAAACTAGTTGGAAGGGAAAGAGTACATTTACTTTGAGTGATGTAAGTTCATTTCTATTTTTTAAGTATATACTTTATTTTAAATTCTCTTTTGTAATAATAATTAATTTATTTTGAAATACCAACGATATAAGCTTTCAAAATATTTGAAACTATTCAAGTGGGAGAACCAAAATCTCAATTAGTCCTTTATTTAGAAGAGCTAAAGATTATGGGTCACATGGTTGTAGATTTAAATGTGCTGCAATGGTGGAAAAATTATAAGCCAAGATTTCCAAAACTTGTAAGTATAGCTTGTGATGTTTTGAGCATTCCAGTAACAACGGTGGCATTGGAAAGTTATTTTAGTATTGGTTCTCGTGTTTTAAATAATTATTAAATTTTTTTAAATCATGTGAACGTAAAAACTCTCATTTGCACCTGAAATTAGATTTTTGGTTCTGAAAGTAATGCTATTAATTAGTTGACAATTTTTAATCAATTCATAAGTTTAATTCTTGTGAGTTCTTATATTGTTCTTTATTTATATTTGTAAAAAACGAAGTTGAAAAGAATTGATTGAATGTGATTGACAATATGAAGGAAATGGATGGCCATGGATCTATTTATCATTTTTTTTATTTTTAATATTGTTGAGACATGTTTTTCGGTATCTAGGTTTGTTAAAACAATTTATATAATGCTTGTTAGACTGTTAATATATAATGTTTAAATGATGTAAAATACTTAGTGGATTTGATATGAATTTATTTGATGTTTGTTTAATATTTATTTCAAATTTTATATTGTTTACTTACTAAAAAAATGAGATTTTAATATAAATTTTAAGTTTTTTAAATTTCTTATATGGGCATGCCTATTTAAACTCGTTAGCTTTTAGGACGAGATATGAGCTTGCATTTATGACCAAACCCATTTATGACCTGGCCCATCAGGGCTGGCCCATTTTGACAGCTCTAATATGAAAGACAATAATTAGTTTGTCATGATTCAAATGTGACAAACATGTGAAACGAGGACACACTAGAGAAAAATCTAGTACTTGAAAATGTAGTTGGTTTAAATTTTGTTTTTTCCAAATTGAAATACCCCAAGATATGTTCCCACATAATCTTTGTCCTATCGAGTGTCTTTTTCTTTACAAGCAAGTGTTAAAACCATAAAACACAAACTAACACATTATTATTATTATTATTATTATTATTATTATTATTATTATTATTATTTGTTTGGTACTGTGTAGAAACGGGTACCCAAATCTAAAAAGTTTTAAATAATAATTGTGTTCCAAGAAAAGCTACTCTCACAACAATTGTCGCTGATTCTTTTTTTGGTGATTCTTTAAAAATTATCACTTTTTTTGTTGGTTTAAAATTTCTATTTAGACTTTTGAGGAGGTTTTTCATTTTTGCTTATACTAAAAAAAAACCGATGGCTGAAATCCCTCTCGAAGGGAATGTCAAAAACTCTAGTGCACACCAACATGACGATCTATATTGAAATATCTCTATTAATGTGGACTAGTTAAGTACAATTAACATCATATAAATTTATGTTGGTAGTATATTTTGTATCAAGTGTGACCATATATATATGTATTATATTTATATTATACATGTATTACATCCATCCCGTCCTAAAAAACTCTACCCATTTTTCGTTTGAGAATCCTTTTTATAGCTAGGATTCTTTTACATATGATGCTTCATGATTCTAAAGTTTGAACAATAGTCTGTTGATGGAGCTTTGACTGATGAGAATCTCACTGTGCTTGTCAATGGGCCACGCCTTTGTCTGTTGATGGAGCTTTGACTGATGGGAATCTCACTGTGCTTGTCAGTGGAATCTTTACTGTAGTTTGGACTGATGGGAATCTCACTGTGCTTGTCAGTTGAATCTTTACTGTTTGCTTTTTCTTTTTGAAAGAGAAAACTCCCAAGTCACTTATAAAGATATTAAACTCTTGATCGAGCAAAATAATTTTTCAAATCTAAATCTCCATACAATAAGCCAGCATTTAGAAAAAATTGAAACAAAAATAGACAATTCAAACATCCAGACTTCTAAAAAAGACAAAACAAGTGAAGAAAAACAAAAAACAAAAAATTCAAAACCTTTATTTAAACCACATGAAATATCTTCAAACACTCAATCAAATTTCCTGCAAGAAATTCAACAAAGACTTAATGCATTAAACTCAGAAATAACTGGAGAAAATGAAAGATATATACCAGATATACCTGATAGAATACCACAAAGGTCAATTAATACAATAAAAGATTCGGAAACTAATAGTGAACAGTTTCAATCATCTGATGAACAGATAATTCAAAAGCTTCATTGGAAAGAACCACAAAGATTGTACTACCCAAAAACATCTGCACCAGATTTAGTATAAGAAGAGAAACCCTTAAGTCAAAACAAATATAATGCGAACACGGTTTATGAATGGAACATAGATGGGATGTTTGAATATAACATTCTCAATCTTTTGCAACAAATGACAATGGTATCAAATGTTTATAAAACTCAAAAAACAATATCTGATTGGGCAATAGCTGATTTATTAGTATCTGGATTTTTCGGACAACTCAAAGGATGGTGGGATAATTATCTCACTTCTAAAGAACAAAAAGAAATACTTAATGCAATCAAAACTGATAATGATAATAATCCAATCTTAGATGAAGAAAATCAACATATACAAAATGCTGTTGCAACATTAATCTTTGCAATTGCTAAACATTTCATTGGAGATCCATCACACTTAAGGGATAAAAATGCAGAACTTCTGTCCAATCTCAAATGTAAGAAATTAGGTGAATTTAAATGGTATAAAGATAATTTTATTACCAGAGTCATGCAAAGGACAGATAATAACCAACCCTTTTGGAAAGAAAAATTTCTAGCTGGATTACCAAATCTGCTAGGGGCAAAAGTTAGAAACAAAATAAGAGAAGATTTCAAAGGAATAATTCCTTATGAAAAATTGACATATGGCGAACTAATTAGTTACACCCAAAAAGAAGAATTAAAAATTTGTCAGGATATCAAACTACAAAAACAGTTGAAGAAAGAACAAAGACAATCTAAGAAAGAATTAGGAACATTTTGCAAACAATTTGATATAAACTATAATCCAGAATGTTCTTCAACAAAATGTTGTAAAACAAAGAAATTTGAATACAAAAGAAACTTTTCCAAAGACAAATATTACCAGAAACCCAAAAGAAATAAAATTCAAGCTAAAAAAGAATTTAAAAGCCAAGAAAACAAACCTAAAAGGGAATGGAAAAATCCAAACATAAAATGTTATAGATGTGGGAAAACATGACATATTTCAAAATATTGTAAAATAAAGAGAAGGCTAAATCAAATACAACTTGATCAAGAAATAAACCAGAAAATTTGTGAACTTCTGACATATACAACTTCAGAGACACAAACTTCAGATACTGAATCACAATCTTCATCTGATATACAAGTTAATCAAATGGATGATATAGAGACATCTTCGGACCAAGACACACTCAATGTCTTAACAAAAGACCAAGAATTGATGATGGAAATAATTGATAAAATACAAGATCCCCAGATTAAGAAAGATTATTTAGAACAATTAAAAAAATCCCTCTATACACCAACTTTTATATCATCAACTTCAAAATCTTATAATTTAAAAGATATAATCTTTGATAAAATACAAACATCCAACAAAGAAATCACTATCCAAGACCTCCAACATGAAATCCACAATATTAAAACAGAAATAAAATTGCTCAAACAACAACAACAACAGCACAGTCAATAACTAAAAACTTTACCAAACTCAAATGAAGAAACTTCCAGTGAATCTTCTGACGAAGACAAACCACCATCACAGGAATTTTTAAATATCCTAACTGAAGTTTCAATCCAAAAATACTTAATTAAAATATCAATTTTAATCAATAATGAATTTTTAGTAGAAACAATAGCTCTATTTGACACAGGAGTTGATCAAAATTGTATTAATGAAGGAATAATTCCAACAAAATATTGTGAGAAAACTTTTGAAAGTTTAAAAGCAGCAAACAATGAAAAACTACAAATCCAATACAAATTGACAAAAGCAGAAATCTGTAAAGACCAAATTACATTCAAGACACCATTTTTAATAATAAAAAATATTAGTCAAAATGTTATATTAGGATTACCATTTATATCCCTAATTAAACCATATAAAGTAACAAATATTGGAATATCTACAAAAATCCTCGGATCAAAATTAATATGGAATTTTACAGAAAAACCAAAGATAAGAAATATAAATTTATTAAAATCAAAAACAATTACAAATCAACAAATTAATATAATAATCAAAGACAAACAGAATCAAATATTCTATTTAAAAGAAGATATTAATTTCAAAAGAATCGAACAGCAACTACAAAATCCTCAAATACAGAATAAGATAAAGTTATTGCAAATAGAAATTGAGAAAACAATTTGTTCTGATTTACCAACAGCTTTTTGGCAAAGAAAGAAACATGTGGTAGAATTACCGTATGAAAAAGATTATGATGAAAAACAAATTCCAACAAAAGCAAGACCAATCCAAATGAATCAAGAAATGGAGCAATACTGTAAAAAAGAAATACAAGAATTGCTAAACAAAAAACTTATCAGGCAAAGTAAATCTCCTTGGAGCTGTTCAGCTTTTTATGTCAATAAAAATGCAGAACTAGAACGAGGAACACCAAGACTTGTCATTAATTACAAACCTCTGAATGAAGCATTAAAATGGATTAGATATCCTATTCCAAATAAAAAAGATTTACTTCAAAAACTTTGCAATGCTCAAATCTTTTCAAAATTTGATATGAAATCAGGATTTTGGCAAATTCAAATTTCAGAAAAAGATAGGTATAAAACAACGTTTACAGTCCCGTTTGGACAATATGAGTGGAATGTAATGCCATTTGGACTTAAAAATGCTCCATCAGAATTCCAAAGAGTAATGAATGAAATATTTCATCAATATTCCCAATTTATGATAGTATACATTGATGATGTATTAATATTTTCAACAACTATTGATCAACATTTCAAACATTTATCAATTTTCATTAAAGCCGTCAAACAAAATGGTTTAATTGTCTCCAAATCCAAAATTAGTTTATTTCAAACACGAGTAAGGTTTTTAGGACATTATGTTTATCAAGGAACCATTACTCCAATAGAAAGGTCAATCCAATTTGCTGATAAGTTTCCTGATCAAATCTTAGAAAAAACCCAACTTCAAAGGTTTTTAGGGAGTCTGAATTATATTTTAGATTTCTATCCAAACCTCAATAAAATTCTTAAACCTCTTCATGAAAGACTTAAGAAAAATCCTCCACCATGGACTCAAGCCCATACAGAAGTAGTTCAATCTGTTAAAGCTCAAATCAAAGAATTACCATGTCTACATTTAGCAGACCCAAATACCTTCAAAATTGTAGAAACCGATGCTTCTGACATAGGATACGGAGGAATCCTCAAACAGTTAAAAGATAACAAAGAAAGTATAGTTCAGTATACTTCCAAACACTGGAATAATACCCAGAAGAATTACTCCACAATAAAAAAAGAGATTCTTTCCATCGTTTTATGCATCACAAAGTTTCAGAGTGACTTGTTAAATAAAAAATTTCTTCTCAGAATTGATTGCAAATCTGCAAAAGAGATTCTTCAAAAAGATGTGAAAATATGGCATCCAAACAGATTTTTGCAAGATGGCAAGCAATTTTATCAATCTTTGATTTTGAAATCGAGTTTATAAAAGGGGACTCTAACTCTCTCCCAGATTTCCTCACAAGAGAGTTTCTTCAGAATCCTTCACAATATCTTCCAGAGAAAGAAGAGAAAAAGAGAAAGAAAGAGAGAAAAAAGACAAGGGTAAGCAAAAGCAAACCCATTCCCCATCAAAATCACTTATCTCCCAATTCCCTATACCAACATGGCAACAGATTTTTGCCCAAGAACACCAAAGACAGGAGTCATCATCCAATTTTGAAGAGTCACAACTGGAAATGATTCGTCAATTCTCCGAGTCATTACCACAAACCTCTTCAGAGGTACAATCTATTTCAAAAAATAGAGAGGTCATGATTTCAAAAACCCAACCTCTCCAAACTATTTTCCCAAAATAAGGAGTGGTGATTACATATCCACGTCCTAAAGCTGATCAAAAATATTTTTCAAAACAGCAATTTCAACATATGGTTCTTGTTGAGCCTGAATATTTTCATGAAAATCCAAACACTGTTATCAAAAATATTTTCAAAGGTTTTCATTACAAATCATGGGATCAACAAAAACCTCAAAGTTTTTATGAAAATATTTTGATTGACACAGGTTCCTTGGCAATCAAACATTGTGCCAACAAAGACCAACCAGACTTTATCACCCATTCAACTGCTCAAATTCTCAAAGTCCTCAGACCAATTGACTGGGGTAATGATCCAAACAATCTCAAAAAGTTTCCAGCCAGCTATAACACCAGACTTCACCATTGCCCCACATTTAATTACTGGGACTATCAACAAGCTTGGTTCAATACTTTCACCTTTGAAAACCAACACAATCGCCATTCATGGCTCATTTACTTCAAAAAAGACACCAAATACCAATTCCCAGTCTGGTTTACTCACTGGTGGCAGTGGTACGGACCAAATCATGAAATCCTTCCCCCTCAAGTATGGGAAGCTTATGAATTTTTCAGTGAATATTTCCAAGAAGAACAAACTCAACAAGGATTCCAGAAATCATTGATGTTTTGCTCAATCTTTAGTCTGTCTTGGATTTCTTCATGGCACTATGAATTTATGAATGATCCAGTATCAAGTCACAAACAAATCATTAGAAGATTCAAAACAAAGTGGTGGGAGAAATTTGACTACTCAAAATGCTTAAGAGATAGTGTAAAAGACTGGTTCCAGAAACACCCAGAATTTTGCAAATCAGCTCAAACATCAGGTACCACACAGTTTCTCCAAGCCAAGTCACATGCCAATGCACTGTTAACACAAGCCAAAACAAAGAAAGAATACAAAGAATTGATGAAGCAAATCCTCCAATCAGTCAACTCAGATGATGAAGAGAACAGTGAACAGAGTAGCAATCATGAAAGCAGCACAGGATCTTTACTCTCGCTCGATTTAGCTCAAGACAATGAAGATGACTGCTTCGGAGTCTTACCTTCAATCAAAACTGACAAAACAAAAAGAAAAAGCAAACAGTAAAGATTCCACTGACAAGCACAGTGAGATTCCCATCAGTCCAAACTACAGTAAAGATTCCACTTACAAGCACAGTGAGATTCCCATCAGTCTAAACTACAGTAAAGATTCCACTGACAAGCACAGTGAGATTCCCATCAGTCAAAGCTCCATCAACAGACAAAGGCGTGGCCCACTGACAAGTACAGTGAGATTCCCATCAGTCAAAGCTCCATCAACAGACAAAGGCGTGGCCCACTGACAAGCACAGTGAGATTCCCATCAGTCAAAGCTCCATCAACAGACTATTGTTCAAACTTTAGAATCATGAAGCATCATATGTAAAAGAATCCTAGCTATAAAAAGGATTCTCAAACGAAAGAGGGGTAGAGTTTTTAGGACGGATAGTTTCAAGTTTGAAGGATTCTGAAAGCTCTCACTCTTTTTGTAACCAAATTTTATCAATCTATTTTATCCAAATTTTATTTCATCAATCATTTATTTCATCAATCATATTCATATTCAATATTAAATTCATCAATTCATCATATTCAATATTAATCCATAATAGGATGGATGTAATACATGATGCAATATCTGAGAGATCCTTACTCTTGGCACCAATATATAAATGGTGCCCCATTAACCATTTATGAATGAGGGGAGAGTGCACAAGAATAGTCTCTCCTTTCCTCTCCCATGGATTTGCCTTCTTTACTAACCTCTAGTTGGGATAGGAGCCTGGCGCAAGTGGATCTTCATGCGGTGCTTCCTCCCTCCGACAGTGGCAGCAGTGGCGGTGGTATGGTGGGTTTTGGCTCTACCCACCTAATATCAGTTATCTTCCTCTTGTCATTGTGCCAGTGGACTTTGGTAAGTAGATTTATTTCCAATAATTGGCATTAAAGCATTCTCACCTTAAAGCCACTTGTTATTTGTGAAGAAATGGCAAGATTTGTTTTTTTTTTTTGGAATTTTCAGGTTAATTAAAAACCCACAAGATTTGTGTTTTTTTTGACAAAAATAATGTCATACACTGCTTGAGGATGATAATATATGAAAAATAACATGAAAATAAATAAAAAACGAGGCTAAAATGGTAAAAATCCAACCAGGTCGAGTCTAAGAACCCATTTTTCTGCAAATCGCCCAAACGGGGCGAGGAAGAATGCATGTGCCGGACAAAAAGAGTAAGAAGCGTATGGATTTAAAAGGGAGTGTGCTAAAAAATTTAAAAAAAAAAAGAGAAAAAGGGCCTAGATTTTCCTAGGCCATTCGGATGGGCCCTTTTCTTTTGTATTTTTTTGGGGGTTATTTTCGATGTTTTAAATTGATCTGTTTCCCTAAATTAAATATTGGGCCACTATTTTATTTTAGGCTATTTTTTTTATGGTTTAGTTTTAAGCCAATTTTGAACTATTGTTTTTTAGGGCCATTGTTGTTAATATATTTTGGGCTTTTAATTTTAGAAATTCAAATGCCATTTTGTTTTATTTTAATTATGCATTAAGATTTCAATTAATTTAGGCCAAAATAAATTTTGTAATATTATGAACATTATTTATTTAGTTATTTTAAGTGGCTATTTAATATCAAATTAATTTTTGGCAATTAAAATTAATTAAATTTAGGTCCATTTTGCCTAATTAATTTAGGGGTTGTATTGATTAATTAATTTTATTTGGCTATTAAATTGAATTAATTATTGACTATTTTGCATAATTAATTAAAAGGTCATTTTGGATTATGATTTTGAAGGCTATTTTGATTAATTAATTATGGGCCATTTGGTTAATTATTTTTTTCACAATTTTAGTTATAATCAAATTTATTTAATAGCCATAATTAGTTGTCAAGCCCAAAATTAAATAGGTATACGTGAATTTTTTGAGGAATTAATTTTGGGATAAGTTTTTGGAAATTTAATTACCCATTTAATTCATAATTCACTTAATTTTGATAAATATACTCATGCCCATAAATTATTAATAACTGGCCTAATTAAATAAGTTTAAATAAATTATTTGGGTATTTTATTTCTACCAATTATCTGGATTTTGATCTACCCATTCTATTAATAATTTATTTATACAAATAAACTCTCTAAAATGCAATTGCCTTGTTATTTGAATATTCAGATTTATGTGAAATTAATTTAATTAATTAATGTTAGGCCTAAAACTACTCCATATGCTTCAGGAATTATATATTTTTGGTGTTGTTAATTTTGGTTAATTAATGATGTGAATATTCTTAAAATTATAAATCAATAATCCGATTGACTAGTACTTGTCTGTCGCGAGAATGGTTACGAAGATTTTTTGATGACTATTCTGGTAATTTTAAAGAGAGAATAATAAGGCAATGCTTAGCGATAGTTGCAAATTTGTCAAGATCTCTAGAAATGACAGTTCTCTTCTTGTCGAATAGCTTGTTGCTTCGAAGGATGCTTAGGTAGGAGAGCATTCTGGTTTGGATATACATGATTTTCCTATCTTGTCGGTGGGCGATCATTCAGGTTTATATTCAACTAGTTTTGTCTTATCCTCTGTAATGTATTGTGGAATAAATTTAATATTGTTTGAGTTATTCCACTAGCCTTTATTAATTTTGATTGTCTGTGCAACTATCACATATCAACTCTCTAGTAAAATTAAATGAGATAGATAGTGTGAATCGCTCTGTACAGTTAAAGGCATATTGAACTAGGAAGTAACCCCGAGAGTCGATCTACCTTGTGTACCCAATAGTATGAGCTCTTTGCAGACAAAATATTATTATGAAATTTTAGGAACACTCAAATAAGAATTCTCTAATTATTTATAGGATATACCATGAATGAGCACATCATAGAAAGTGTTCCAATTAGTGATAATTATGAAGTATTTATGAATGCCATTAAGAAATAGTTCGCAAAGATTGATGAAGGTTGCAATAAGGGATTAGTTCCATATGTGGCAGATTTGGTACGACTTCCTTCTGGGTGGAGAGTGTGAGATCTTAAGGAACAGAAGGAAGTATGGCATTTCAATATCAAAATTGATATGGATAGAAGGAAGTATGACATTTCAATATCAAGATTGATATTGTCATCCAAGAGTGGGAGATCTTTCAGGTTAACAGATCTTATTCGACTATAATGATGACATTTGTCAATATTGCTATTAGAAGAAATTATTGAGAGGTCTCAATAAAAGGTCATTTTTACCAGGCCCACTTCCCATTTTAGTTCCACCAATACTTTTGAATATTGATGTGTGTCACTTCTGCCATAAATTGGGCAAAAGAATGTAGTTTGTAAGAGTTTTTCTAGATTGGAATGTGTGTGAAAAGGAATTTTTTTAGCCTTTCTTTTGGCTCCAATCTAGGAAGTATGCCCTTTAACTATTTGTGGTTAGATACCGATGCTACTATCAATAAAGCCATAAGCAACTGGAGACTAAATAAGGGAAAATAGTTATGAATTTGGGCTATGGAGTTGAAATCTATCTTGAAAACATAAGAATTAGCCAGATTGTTGTTACATTTTGTGGACAGTTTCGGAATTACTGTCAGTTTATATTTTTCATTTTAATAACGAAAAAGTATTTTTGTTTAGTAACAATATATGAATTAATTCTGTCATTCTACGTGATTGACGTATAATAGAATTGCACCCCAATATTGGGCAAATTTTCTTCAATTGTGAATGATGTGACTGTCGATTTTTATTATCGTAGAATAGATAAGAAATTTATCAAGTTGTGGTATGAGTCAGGCACATTTTGAGTCACATGTAGAGATTGCATTAAGGGAAATCTTGTTGCTAATGTTAAGGATATGATTAGCAGATATAAAGATGATTAGGAACTGATACATACTGACATTTATAGATTATTTTCACATTCAATTTTTAGTGGATCTAAGCAGTCCATCACTTTCATTAAAGACTATTCTGGTTTAGGTCATGTAGAATGAAAGATCTGATTTTATAGAAGCCTTAAGCATTCTGATTGATCTTGCTGCGTAGCTTACAAAAGGTAAGCTGCTTAAGGCAATGATCAAATAGAAGTGATGAATATTATGGTCGGTATAATAAAACTAGGCGAAATCATATGCTGGTTTTCTGGTTAAGTGCACTACAAGATTATGTATTGACGCCTAATATACTGTTCTTGGAATACCAAAAAAAGGAATGAGATTGTAGTAATAATCATTCGTACATTTTGGATATGGTACGATTTACGTTATTCACTCTAAATTTTCAAAATTCGAGTGGAGTGAAGAGATGAAAGCTGTAACTCACATTTAAAGTTGATCTCCAAGCAAAATCAGTTCCCAAATTCATCTTAAGTTTTAGTTAGACATCAAATTGACTTTGTGCTGTTTTGTGTATTTAGGGTTATAAAGTAAGGCAAAAGCCTATAACCCGCAGTTAAGAAAACTTGACAAGAAAACTATCAGCGGCAATTCTGTTGGTTATTGCATCGACTAGAAAGATTTTAAATTTTGGTTTTTTCGTCATGTGACACTAAAATTTTTTAGTCTAATAATGCAATCTATTTAGAGAATGACTTAAAGAGTAGGAGTTGCGAACTCCACAAAGTCATTAATGAAATACATGTTGTTGTGTCAGTCCTGTATATGTGTTATTTTTTATGGTCAAAGGCCACAACTGAAAGAAAAAACGGCTAATTCTAATACCATATTTTGAACCTAAACCTGACCTTATAGAAGAACATGAATATGAATTTCATGTGTCTTATGATTGTGATATTTGTTAGGAGGCTATATTGATCAAACTCTTGGAGTTAGATATTTGCACATAGAATGAGTTAGCATCTATGTTGTATAAAGATGCATGGGATCTATTTCAGTTGTCACATCATTGTAGACTAAAAGAAATTGTGAAGACATGGTAAAAGATTTAAAGCCAAAGTTGACCAAGGCTTTTAATAAAGAGAAGGAATTGGTTTTGTGAAAACCTTCTTTCCTGTTTCTACCTACGATTCTTTTAGAATCATGACAGCAATTGGTAGCTCATTTTGATTAGAAGCTACATCTTGGACATTAAAATGTCTAAATGAAGCAACCTAAAAGTTTGTAGTTCTTAAGATGGAACATACAGTTTGTGAACTTGAGGAGTTCATTTACGACTGTTAAAAGGCATCTAGATCGCAATATGTAAAGTTTGATGAGATTGTCACTTTAAAGAGAACACATTTGATAATTAGACCCATTACAAGAATAATGGGAGTAGTTATGTGTTTATTGTGCTCTAAGTTAATGATATTAGATAGCAACCAATAATATTGGCCTACTGTATGAGACAAACTTTATGTCGTCATGTCACTTCAGGATAAAGAATCTAAGTGAAGCTTTATTTTGTTTTAAGGATTGAGATTATTCATGACATTTTAATAGGCATACTTTGTTGGTCTCAAGAAACCTACATTGTGTGTGTTAATGTAAAATCCCTAATTTCATGTAATTCTTCCATGTTTGTAAAGTATTACAATCTGAAATGATTAAATAAATATGAAGTTTGATATGTAAATGATGTATGAATGATATATGAATGATGTATGGAATATGTAAGAAATAAGAGAATTGAAAGTCAATTAGTCAAAGAATTTATGTGATATCAGGAAAATAATTAAAGTATGAAGAAATATAATTTGAGAATTAAATGGACAAGTGACTGATATGAGAAGGAGAAGAAGAGGAATTAAATGGGTCAAATGGTCTTGAGTCAAAGGCTGAGATGGATGATGAGATAAAGCATGCATTTAATGCATGTAGCATGAGTCATCATCTCTTCCCATCATCCCCACGGCAACTCCCTTTTCCCTAGCTCTCCCTCACGTTTTCTTTAAGTTTCCATAAGTTTCCATCTTGCTACCTTGACAAGCTACCTTGTCCAGCCATCGATTCATTGAGTTTGTCGAACGAAAATCGATCCTTGTCACTAGACTGAGTGATATCCGAGGTTTGGTAGATTGAATCCAAGTATTGGAGGAGATCTCAAAATCTGAAAATTTTGGTGAATTGCAAAGGTAAAAGAAGAAAAGGATTTAGTCAATTTCGTTCATGGTATGGAGTTATACTAAGTTGGTATAGCATGTGTATGATGATTAATTAAAGGTTTGAATTGTATGATGTTTACAGAATTGAAGAAGTGAAAAGCTAAGGTTGTCGTGTTATCGAAGTAATCGAGGTAAGAAATTTATGTAACGGACTTAAGACGGTTATGTTCGCATGTTTTAATATGATTTTGATTGTTTTGGAGAGAAGCACCAGTTGTTTTATGTAGGAAAAGTTGCATATTCGGTTTCTACTCCTAGTACCAATTAGGCTAGGAGCAGCCGACTGCTTTAAGTAGCAGCCGACTGCCTAGAGACAACCAACGCGTAGTTTTTTGAAAATTGAGACAAACCAACCGACTGCTATGTAAGCCAGTCGACTGCTATTTACCCAGTAAGCATTCTGTTTCCAAACCAATCGACTACCTATAAGGCCAGTCGACTGCTAATTTTTCAGAAGCATTCTGTTTCAAAAATAGTCGACTGCTATTTCTTAAGAAGCATTCTGTTTGAAAACCGATCGACTGCTATATGGATCAGTCGACTGCCCCCATGTGTTTTCAGAAAAGAAAAATATCGAAATTTTAAATGAAAATAATTTCGATAAATGAAGTTATGAAGTAGCAGCCGACTACCCTATGAGGCTAGTCGACTGCCCTATATGAAAAGAGGTTTTAAAGCCTATTTGATTTAAACACAAAAGTGTTTTCTAAATAAGTATATGATAAATGTTTTGAGACTATGGACTGCGTGATGATCATGCATCCCTGATGGCTGAGAGACTCTGATCAAGTCCTCAATATTATGTATGTTGAGCGAGAAACCCTAGTCCGGTCCTCAATACCACAGATGACACCTGACTAGTGTTCACTGTGGATTTCTAAAGGCAGGAGAGAATCCCTGACCTCTACATGGTGCACCATTGTACTAATGCATGATTGAAATTATATAAATGGGTATAAATGATTTATATGATGATGCAATCGCTTGAATAATTGTACATAGTCTCCATCCTGTTTAAAGAATGTATGATATATGTTTTGAAGAAGTATAAGATGTATGTTTTGAAGTAAGAAGATGATGCATGTTTTGAAGAAGTATATGAAATATGCTATGTTATAAAAGCATATAAAGTATGTTTAAGATGTATGTTTTAAAAAAGCATGTAAAGTATGCTTGCTTATACTTTTGAAAGAAGTATGCATGTTTGCAAATGATGTTTGAAAGAAGTACACGAAGTATACTTTATAATGATTTACATGACATTATAAAGCCAAGCAGGAAAAATGCATATAGAAGCATAGTACATTCTTTTACATATTTTTCTTACTGAGTGTAAACTCATCGTTTTACGAACATTTTTCCTACAGATTATCTGAAGTGAACCTCGCTCCGATTAGAGGAGCTTGCTTTTGAAAGATTGAAGTGTACCTTTACGATACGCTTCTCGTTAGCATAGAAGGTATACTTATATGCTTATGTAAAGTAAATTTGTAATTCAGCTACAGTACAGTACAAGTAATATTTATGTATATAAGATGTCAGAGATTTAAGTTAAGATGATGTGTAAGATCTTGTGGAATGGAATGATATATATACATATCATTATTATGTTTATTGGAAATGAGTTATTCATGTTGAGCTATTAGATATTTAGCTTAAGAAGAAGAATGAATGACATTGATAAACCAAATCGAATCAAGTCGTATAAGATAATAAGAAAAAGTTAGTTAGTAAGATATAGTGACGGGGACATCATATATTGGTATCATAGCGATTCGATTGGTGTTTGTCAGTGTCAAGAAGCTAGAAATAGAGTATCCCCAATCGTACTGTACTTGTATGAATACATATGCATAGTATAGCTGTTTATGGTTATACTAAAGAGCTCAAATATGATTATATTTACAGCATGAGCTCACGTAGAAGAGGTACAAGTAGAGGAAGAGGATGGGTCGTGAAGAATAGCCCCTAGTATAGTCTCCCTCTTCATCTCCACCGCATAGCCTGAATACTAGACTAGCGAAAATGGAGAAGCATATGGAGAATATGACCACTATGTTCACACAGTTCATGTCGAGCTTTCCGAATATGGCCACAAGTACCTCAGCAGCTACACCTGTTGTTCCTCCTACAGAGTTACCTCACCAGTCCCAACTATGGGAAGGCGAGATCCTAAGACCTATTGTAGTGTTACCTTGATTAAAGAGTTCAAGAAGTTGGATCCGCCTAAGTTTAAGGGTGAAAGAGATCTGTTGGTCGCAGAAAACTGGATGAAGGCGGTCATGAAGTCTTTCGAATATATGACATGCTTCGAAAGGGAGAAGGTGGGATTGGTTGCCTACTTATTAGTGGACGATGCCGAACATTGGTGGCAGGTCACTTGGACCATTTTAGAGGCTCGATATGATGAGGTTACGTGGGATAGATTTATGGAAGCTTTTAATGAGCAGTACATCCCACGCACTGATCAGAATAGGTTGAAGATTGAGTTTCTAAGTTTGACTCAAGGTACGATGACGATAAATCAATATGAATCAAAATTCATTACCTTGAGTAGATTTGATCCAGAGGTCCTAAGAGATGAAGGACATAAGATCTATCGGTTTATAGAGGGATTGAAGTCCCCTATTAGATCTAAGTTGTACCCTATAGATATTACCACTTATGGAGAGGCGGTCCATAAGGCTCAGTTGTGTGAGCAGGACTATGACCTTCATCACGCTAACTTCCGAACTAAGGGTAAAGGCAAAGAGCCGATGAAGCGGAAGTCGGATGAGAAAGTCTCTAGTGATAGATATCCATCGAGGAGAAGTAAGCGATCTGAAGGAGTTTCTATAGGTACTCTTAGACCTACCGGGATCAAGATAAGTGATGAAAGATCCCGACACCCAGTTGGTAGTACCGCTAGCTCACCGAAAAGTATGATGCAAAGATGTGAGCAATGCGGGAAGTTTCATGGCTTGCAGTCATGCCGGTTGGCAAGTGGCGCATGTTTCAGATGTGGTGAGTAGGGACACATGATTAGGGATTGCCATAAGAGAAACCAAAGGGTGCTCGAGGAATCTGATAAGACCCCTCAACCACAGCCTAAGGCCACTGCTACCGAGAAGGGAAAGAAAGCTGTGACCCAGGGACGAGTGTTTGTCATCGATGAAGAGTCTACCAATGCCTCGTCTAAAGTGATCAAAGGTAAGATTTACTTGTTTGACATTAGTGTTACTGCATTATTTGATCTAGGCTCCACACATTCATTTGTTTCACCTATGATTGCTATGAAAGTACCTGTTGAGCCTAAGCCTTTAAGATACTTGTTGCAAATAAACACACCATTTAAAGAATCATAAATGACGGAACTAGTGTATAGAAATTGTAAGCTACGTGTCGTAACGGCTACGCGCTCGACAATTTTCGGAAAAGCGTTTAAAAACAAAAATGGGAGTCGCCACCAATCTTTTTTGACTAGGTGTGATTGGCCACCTGAAAATGTTTATCTTTTCAACAAAATCTCAAAATTAATTAAGTTTCATTAAAAAGATAATCTTTTGGTCTGCGAAACAAAAATTGGGTTCGGGGGTACGGTTACACGTGGGGTAGGATTAGCACCCCCACGACGCCCGTTAAAAAACGGTACCATAATAATCATGTGTTATCCTTTAATTTTAATAAAATGGTCTTGAATTAATATTTAAAAATAATTCTTATTTCATTGCAATCAGTTTTATTCTTTTTATTCAAAGTTATTTTTTTTATTTGTAAAAATCATTTTTTTTATTTTTTTTAAAAAGGTTAAATTTTATTTTTCAAAAGTAAATGTGAACCTATTTGTATTGAAAATATTAAATCAAATATCCCAATACTCTGGTAACATTTGAAATAATTTTCCTCACCTAGAGATTTCTTAAGAATCACTACTTGTGAGTTCTATAGAATCTCATCATCGGAAGATTCACACTCGCTTCAAAAATTATTATGAATGCAAATGATGCAAACAGATAATAAATGATGCAAATGAATTTTTTTGATTTTTTTGTATAAATATTTCTTTATTTATTTGAAATGAAAATTTTTATTATTGAAAAATTGCACTAAGTATCCCAATACTCTGGTAATGCTTAGTGAACTTCTCTCACCTAGGGATCAGTCAAGAAATCACTACTTGTGAGTTTCATGACATCCCATCATCGGACGAATTTAATTTAATTATTAAAGTTCATTATTTATTTTTCTTTGTTTTTTATAAAAAAAATTTATTTATTTTCATTTTTAATAAAAATTTAAATTATTGAAAAATCATACTAAATATCCCAATACTCTGGTAACATTTAGTACGACTCTTCTCACCTAGGGATCAGTTAAGAAATCACTATTTGTGAGTTTCATGACATCCCATCATCGGACGAATTTAATTTATTTTTTATTTTTTATTTTTACCTATATTAGATTTCCATTATCGAATAAAATGCAAAAGAGCTAAATCAACTATTTAATAACAAATTTAAAATAAGACTATTCATGCTCTAAGAAATAAAATAATAAATTAAAAAGATTAAAAATTTACCAATTCCAGGCTGGTTGAAGCGGATCAACATTTGAGTTCGGATGAGTCGATCGAACACACGAGCTCCAAAAAATGGTTTGTCGATTTCTTTTTCATTTTTCCTCTTTCTATTGTCCACTTAAATCTAATGAATTTGAAGCCCAAAAACATTTCATGCCCAAAATAACAAACCTAAGCCCAATAAACAATAACCCAAAAAATAAAAGCCCAAATCTCACTCTAAAATAATTTATCAAAGCCCATTAAAACTCATCTACTTCTTTTATTTCTATTTCTTTTTCTTTTTCCATTTCTTTTTTTCTCTTCTTCCAACCAGTGGGGCCCATACCCCACTCACACATTCTTCCACAATTTGTCCCGTCAACCTCTTTCTTCTTTCCTAATTTCCATTCACGTTGGCCCACACTCCATTACTTCTTTCCTTCTTCAATTTTTTCTCATTTTTTTATTTCTTTTCTTTTCTTCCCATCTTTTCTTTATTCCTTTCTCTCTTTTTTTTCTCTACAAAACTTAGCTCGCGTGGGACTTTCAATTTCCAGATTCTGACCTTGACAGCTACCACGCCGGCCACCGTTGATCACCGGCCACCGCTTGTCGACGGTGCCTTGCTTCTAAACTTCACCTCCAAGCTCTTTTCGACCTCCTCTTTCCATTTTTGACCTTGGTTTTTCCAAAAAAAAGCCTCAAAACTCCTAAATCTATGCCTAAACCCGTGGCTTTCAAACCCAAAAATCTTCTTCATCGCCGCTTCCTTTGCTTTATCCTTCCACTATGTTCTTCTCCTACTTTTAAGCTTTCTCTACACCTAACTTTGAAACTAAAAGACCTTTGCAACTCTCAAAACCGAAATCACAAAAAAAAAGGAAACTCTTGGCTGTTTTTTTGCTTGTGTTTGTGTTTGAGCTTTGGATTGATTTTTGTTGACTGTGGATGTAATTGTTTCTGTCATTTGTTGTTTGTGTTTTGGTTTGGAAAGGGCTACGGTGATGATAGAGACTGACTGTAGCTTCCGTAGCCATGGGTTTCTCTTGGGTTTTGGTTTTGGGTGATGGCAGCGTTCTCGATGGGTGGTCTGGGGTTGTGATGGGGTTGTTATGGCTGCATTTGGTGGTTGACAATGGGAATAAACCGTGTAGGAGATTAGTTCCAAATGGGGTTTTCGGTGAGACAGAGTTGAGAAAAGTGAAAATGGCCGCCCCTCTCAATTTTGCTTTTTGCAATCAGTTGATAAAAAGAAAGCTTGGGGAACGAAATAGGGGGCAGTCCTAGAGAAAAGAGAAAGTGAGTTTTGGGTCTTGTGCAGAGAAAATTGACTGAGATTTGACGAGAGCTGGTGCCGCCAGCTCTCCTTCTTTTCTTTTTTTTTTTCATTTTTAATGAATATTAACTAAATTTACAAAAATTAAATTAAAAACAAATTTAGAAAATAAAGGTAAAAATAAAAATAAAAATAACAAATTTAGGCTATAATATGAATTAACTTAAATTGGACTTTTAAGTCTATAAATCTAACAAAGTTTAAATGACTCAAATTTTCAAAATTATTAAATCTAGAAAAAATTAGGTGTCTACACTACGGGTAGGAGGAAGAGAATCAATAGCTGACTTAATCCTACTAAATATGTATGGATTTGATGTTATTTTGGGTATGGATTGGTTAGCTAAGAATCATGTTATATTAGATTGTTATGCTAAGAGTGTAACCTTCTCTTTTTAGGTCATGCTATCAGTAAGGATGGAGTTTCGGTTGATCCATCGAAGATTGAAGCGGTGGTTCAATGGGAAAGACCGAAAACGGTGATGGAGATTAGGAGTTTCTTGGGCTTAGCTGGCTACTATCGAAGATTTGTGAGGGTTTCTTGAAGTTAGCTGCTCCATTGACGCGCTCGACGCGTAAAGAGGTGAAGTTTGAATGGAATGATGCTTGTGAGCAAAGTTTCCAAGAATTGAAGTGCAGGCTGACGATTGCACCTATTCTCACCATCCCTAGTGGTTCTGGTGGATTTGCAGTATATAGTGATGCCTCAGGGCAAGGTTTAGGATGTGTACTAATGCAACATGGTAAGGTAGTAGCATATGGGTTTAAACAACTAAAGGACCATGAGAAGAACTACCCAACTCATGATTTGGAGTTAGCTGTAGTAGTATTTGCTTTGAAGATATGGAGGCATTGCTTGTATGGTGAGAGATTTCATATTTTTACGGATCACAAAAGTCTGAAATACTTGTTCTCTCAAAGAGAATTGAACATGAGGCAAAGAAGATGGCTCGAGCTCTTAAAGGATTATGATTGTGAAATCTTGTACCACCCGAGGAAAGCCAATGTGGTGGCAGATGCTTTGAGTCGGAAGCATGTAAGTATAGTAGCTTATATGATGGTGAAAGAGTATAAACTGATTGAACAGTTTGCAAGCCTCAACCTTAATGTTAGGCCTGATGAACAATTTGGAATGATGGCTAGCTTGAGGATTGAGCCAGAGTTGATGGACAGAATTCGGCTTGCTCAAAGGAAAGATGATCATTGTATTGAGGCTATGAGCCAGATTCAATCAGGTATGACCTCAGAATTTGATATGGGTAATGATGAAATCTTGAGGTTTAAAAGTCGTATATGTGTTCCTAATGATAATGAGTTAAGAAAGTTAATTTTGATGGAAGAACATGCCACTAAGTACATATTGCATTCGGGAAATACGAAGATGTATCATAATATTCTCAAGGTGTATTGGTGGACTGGCATGAAGAGAGACATAGCTGATTTTGTAGCAAAGTGTCTCATATGTCAACAGGTTAAGGTAGAGCACCAAAAGCCAGCAGGATTATGGCTTCCTCTACCTATACCTATGTGGAAATGGGAGCACATTACGATGAATTTTATTATAGGATTGCCCAGGACCAAGAGGAATCATGACAGTATTTGGGTGATCATAGACAGGCTAACTAAGTTAGCTCACTTCCTACCTATGAAGTCAACAAACACACTTAGCGCTTTGGTAGACTTGCATGTAAGAGAAATTGTAAGACTACATGGTGTTCCAGTGAGCATCACATCTGATAGAGATTCCAGGTTTACCTCTCACTTTTTGGAGTATTTTCAAGAAGCCATGGGATCTAAGTTGAATTTCAGCACAGCTTTTCATCCGCAGATTGATGGACAGTCCGAGCGCACTATTCAGACGCTCGAGGATATATTGAGAGCTTGTGCCATGGATTTTAAAGGCTCCTGGGATGACCATTTGCTATTGGCTGAGTTTGCATATAATAATAGCTATCATGCAAGTATCGGGATGGCACCATATGAAGCTTTGTATGAAGAAAGTGTCGATCTCCGATTGGGTGGGAAGAAGTGGGCGAGCGCAAGTTGTTGGCTCCGATTGGATGTTAAGTTGATTTGTCAAAGGCTTAAGACGGCCCAGAGTAGACAAAAGAGTTATGCAGATGCTCGACAGAGACAACTTGAGTTTATGGTTGGAGACTTAGTGTTTTTGAAAGTTTCTCCATCCAAAGGGATCATGAGATTTGGCAGACAAGGTAAGCTGAGTCCTCGCTACATCAGTCCATTTTAGATCTTAGATCGAGTTGGTGATGTTACCTATAAATTGGCATTGCCTCCGGAGCTATCGGGAGTGCATAATGTGTTTCATGTATCGATGCTTCGGAAGTATAATCCGGATCCATCTCATGTTATAAAGTATGAACCCTTGGAGATAAGGGAAGATATGAGTTATGTAGAGAAGCCGGTTCGGATTTTGGACAGAAAAGAGAAAGTTTTGAGGTCTAAGACGATCCCTTTAGTGAAAGTTCTCTGGCAATACCGTACGACGGAAGAAGCTACATTGGAGCTAGAGAGCTTGATGAAAGAAAAGTATCCAAAACTGTTTAATACATGACCTGATCTGAATATGGAGGACCAAATTCTCTAAGGTGGGGAGGATGTGAAATCCCCAATTTCATGTAATTCCTCCATGTTTGTAAAGTATTACAATTTGAAATGATTAAATAAATATGAAGTTTGATGTGTAAATGATGTATGAATGATATATAAATGATGTATGGAATATGTAAGAAATAAAGAGAATTGAAAGTCAACTAGTCAAAGAATTTATGTGATATCAGGAAAATAATTAAAGTATGAAGAAATGTAATTTGACAATTAAATGGACAAGTGGCTGATATGAGAAGGAGGAGAAAAGGAATTAAATGGGTCAAATGGTCTTGAGTCAAAGGCTGAGATGGATGATGAGATAAAGCATGCATTTAATGCATGTAGCATGAGTCATCATCTCTTCCCATCATCCCCACGGCAGCTCCCTTTTCCCCAGCTCTCCCTCACGTTTTCTCCAAGTTTCCATAAGTTTCCATCTTGCTACCTTGACAAGCTACCTTGTCCAGCCATCGATTCATCGAGTTTGTCAAACGAAAATCGATCATTGTCACTAGACTAAGTGATATCCGAGGTTTGGTAGATTGAATCCAAGTATTGGAGGAGATCTTAAAATCTAAAAATTTTAGTGAATTGCAAAGGTAAGAGAAGAAGAGGATTTAGTCAATTTCGTTCATGGTATGGAGTTATACTGAGTTGGTATAGCATGTGTATGATGATTAATTAAAGGTTTGAATTGTATGATGTTTACAGATTTGAAGAAGTGAAAAGCTAGGGTTGACACCCAAGTGATTTCGCGTTCTCGAAGTAATCGAGGTAAGAAATTTATGTAACGGACGTAAGGCAGCTATGTCCGCATGTTTTAATATGATTTTGATTGTTTTGGAGAGAAGCACCAGTTGTTTTATGTAGGAAAAGTTGCATAGTCGGTTTCCACTCCTAGTGCCAATTAGGCTAGGAGCAGCAGACTGCCTTAAGTAGCAGCCGACTGTCTAGAGACAACCAACGCGTAGTTTTTCCAAAATCGAGACAAACCAGCCGACTGCTATGTAAGCCAGTTGACTGCTATTTACCCAGTAAGCATTCTGTTTCAAACTAGTCGACTGCTATAAAGGACAGTCGACTGCTTTTACAAGAAAAGCATTGTGTTTCCAAACCAGCTGACTGCCTATAAGGCCAACCAACTGCTAATTTTCCAGAAGCATTCTGTTTCAAAAACAATCGACTGCTATATGACCAGTCGACTGCTATTTCTTAAGAAGCATTCTGTTTGAAAACCAGTCGACTGCTATATGAACCAATCGACTGCCCCATGTGTTTTCAGAAAAGAAAAATATCAGAATTTTAAATGAAAATAATTTCAATAAATAAAGTTATGAAGTAGCAGCCGACTGGCCTATAAGGCCAGTCGACTGCCCTGTATGAAAAGAGGTTTTAAAGCCTATTTGATTTAAACACAAAAGTGTGTTCTGAAGAAGTATATGATAAATGTTTTGAGATTATGGACTGTGTGATGATCATGCATCCCTGATGGTTGAGAGACTCTGATCAAGTCCTCAATATTATGAATGTTGAGCGAGGAACCCTAGTCCCGTCCTCAATACCACGGATGACACCTGACTAGTGTTCACTGTGGATTTCTAAAGGCAGGAGAGAATCCCTGACCTCTACATGGTGCACCACTGAACTAATGCATGATTGAAATCATATAAATAGGTATAAATGATTTATATGATGATGCAATCGCTTGAATAATTGTACATAGTCTCCATCCTGTTTAAAGAATATATGATATATGTTTTGAAGAAGTATAAGATGTATGTTTTGAAGTAAGAAGATGATGCATGTTTTGAAGAAGTGTATGAAATATGCTACGTTATAAAAGCATATAAAGTATGTTTAAGATGTATGTTTTAGAAAAGCATGTAAAGTATGTTTGCTTATACTTTTGAAAGAAGTATGCATGTTTACAAATGATGTTTGAAATAAGTACATGAAGTATGCTTTATAATGATTTACATGACATTATAGAGCCAAGCAAGAAAAATGCATATAGAGGCATAGTACGCTCTTTTACATATTTTTCTTACTGAGCGTAAACTCACCCTTTTGCGAACATTTTTCCTACAGATTACCTGAAGTGAACCTCGCTCCGATTAGAGGAGCTTGCTTTTGAAAGATTGAAGTGTACCTTCACGATACACTTCCCGTTAGCATAGAAGGTATACTTATATGCTTATGTAAAGTAAATTTATAATTCAGCTACAGTACAATACAAGTAATATTTATGTATATAATATGTTGAGGATTTAAGTTAAGATAATGTGTAAGATCATGTGGAATGGAATGATATATATACATATCATTATTATGTTTATTAGAAATGAGTTATTCATGTTGAGCTATTAGATATTTAGCTTAAGAAGAAGAATGAATGACATTGATGAACCGAATCGAATCAAGTCGTATAAGATAATAAGAAAAAGTTAGTTAGTAAGATGTACTGACGGGGACGTCACAGTTAAGTAAGTTTACTGCATATTTTTCTCCTATTTGAGGTGCCTTTTCATGAAAAGGTGACATAATGTAGAATCTCAAAGTCCTCAAAGTGATAATGAAAGAGCTCATGTCAAGTGTTATGTATGCCTTCCTGCTGGTAATTACTGTGTGCTCAAGTTTGTACACATTTTGATGTTGTGTATATTATAGGTGTAATTCGAAGATACTTGAGCAATCCTGTAATAGATAGCTGGAAGCTGCAAAGAGAGTATTTGGATATTTACAAGTCTGACATTTTGGGTTTGGTCAGATATTTTGATGTTAATTTTGCATGCTATCCAGATGTTGGAAATTATGTTGGTTATACTTTTGTATTATATAGAGGAGTTGTTTCTTGGAAAGTGTGCAACAAACACTTACAATGTCCTTGATTATGGAGGCTAAGTATGTAGTATGTTGTAAAGCTACATGATGGGCCATTTAGGTTGCAGAATTTCATCTTAGGGCTAGTTTCTGAGGTTACCATTTCGAAGTCCTGGAGATGTACTATGGTAATGCTCTCTCAAAATGCTAAGAGTTCCTCACATTCCAAATATTTAGATATCATCATTCAGTTTGTTAGCAAGAAAAATAATGGAATCCATTATTTATTGGATTGTAGAGCACATAGTTAAAGAGCTCATTCTAGTTGATCTACTATGAATTTGGCTACTAAAGTGTTTTGACGACAACACTTGTTTGAGGCATATGGAGTCATTTACTGTATTAAGTTAGTGGGAGCTCTGTAATGATATCAGTTGCAACTGTGTGGATGGATTCTTACTTGCCATATATGCATATTTTGTTTACGTGCATTCTAATGAATATTGCATTTTGTCGGATGAGACATTTCGTATTATTCTCATGTGCTTCCGTTGAAGTACTGCATCATTCAGTTTAGATGCATAGACCTAATGGAAATGGATATTTGATTTTGCTTTCATATCATTTCCATTTCACACTCTTATACTACTATTTTTTTGAAGTCTTTATGAGTTTACGCATTTGTACCCTATCAGTATTATGCATTTTGAAGCTTGTAAAGGCGTATTGTTGGTATTTGTAAAACTACACATTTATACCCCATAAGTATAGTGTATCTAGAGGGCTTATGAATACCTACTGATATTAGATGATGTTTTTTGTTAATTAACTTAACTGTTCAAGTGGGAGTGTTGAAACATCTCTATTAATGTGGACTAGTTAAGTGTAATTAACATCAGAAATTTATATTGGTAGTATATTTTGTATAAAATGTGACCATATATATGTAGTATATTTATATTATACATGTATTAATTCACAATGGGATGGATGTAATACATGATGCAATATATGGGAAGCCCCTACTCTTGGCACCAATATATAAATGATGGCCCATTAACCATTTATGAATGAGGGGAGAGTACACAAGAGTAGTCTCTCCTTTCCTCTCCCATGGTTTTGCCTTCTTTTACTAAGCTCTTGTTCTTTTTCACAAAAAACTCCATGGGATAGCAACCTTGCACGGGTGGATCTCCAGGTGGTGCTTCCTCCCTCAGGCAGTGGTGGTGATATGGTGGGTTTTGGCTCTATCCACCCAAAGTCAGTTTTCTTCCTCTTGTCATTGTACTAGTGGACTTTGGTGAGTAGATTTGTTTCCAACATTCTAGTCATAACGACAGTGAAGTTCGGAAACGTACTAAGAAGAAAGTTAAACGTGGGCGAAACACAAATGATGATGAGCCTTCAGATCTGGAAACCATTGCTGGCACTGATATTCCACCACAGAAAGAGAAAGGTGGGGGAGAGGGAGTCAAGTTTTCTTATCGTGATATGCTGACCGGGGACATGGATTTGCGTCAATCCAGTTGGAATGATTGGGGAACGCAGAAGGATGGCTATGACTCGTATTCCTAGGATTATTTTCTCGAAGGAAGAAAAGCGAGACATGTGAAAGCCACAGCGTACTTTACTCATAGTCAAGTTGCTTGGTAAGGTACTGGGGTTCCAAACACCATCAAATAGAATTAAGCAACTTTGGCTCTTGTCTGGAAGAAACATAATAGTTGACTTAGGACATGACTATTTTCTGTTCAAATTTGAGAACAGAGATGATCATGTCAATGTCCTGTGGGGGGGGGGGGGGGGGTGGGTGGTGTGGGGTGTGGAGAGTGGTGCCGGGGGCTTGGATCATAGGGGGTCATTTTAACGGTGCGTCAATGGTCCCCAAATTTTGATCCGGCAAGGGATATGATTGAGAAGGTTGTGGCCTGGATCAGATTAACAGGTTTGCCTATGGACTATTATAATTTGGTGGTTTTGTCTAGAATGGGGTCTCATGTTGGCAGAGTCATCAAAATTAGTAAAAATACTGAAGATTGCATTGGCAAATTCTGTTTTCTGAAGATAACAGAATGGGACAGTGGTCTGAGGTTGATCTTTTGAGACCTCTTTGACATAACTCATTGAAAGCAAAGAGCTAGCTAGAGGAGACAAGAAAATGATCCAGTTGGCTTTTGCGGTTGCCATAACCATACCACGTGAATTTCTTCTCGATGAGTGGGAGGTCAATCAGCTGACAATCAAGAATAAAGCCGGAAAAGTCTTCAATTCCTGAACCACCCTACACACACCCTGACCTTTCATGCACAAACTTGGCTTCATGAAAGTCACCACCAAAACACCAATTTTCATATCTTACACTCTCAGAATAAGGATTTCGTCCCATAGAGCCTTCTTTTCAGCAGCATCGCAGGGGGCATAGGTTTTGAAGATCGAGGAATTAAAATCATGATGATTCCATCTGCCTTTAACATATAGAATCCTTAATGAAATAGAAGAGTTAACCATAGTACAGTTGGCTTTATCCCAAACCAACAACAAACCGCCTGAGAGCCCATCCGAGGCTGAAAATAGCCAATCAAAATTGTTATCACACTAGAATTTCATGACCAAACAATCCATAATCGATTCCAGCTTAGTTTCTTTAAGAAGCAGCATTTCCATACTGTTAAAACTCAATACTTTCTTTGGAGTCTTGATCTTACCAATGTTTCCCATACCCTTTATGTTCCAACTAAGTAGTCTCATTGCAAAACAGGAAATAAAAAACTACAAGCCAAGAATTGAGACTATGTCTTTGTCTTAAGGTTTCAATAATTTGATCCTCACTGAGATTAGATTGAAATCTCAGCATCTTACCCACCTCTAAAGTTTCTCTATCCATTTTATCTAAAATGCTCATTCTATTGATGAAGTCGCCATCTAATAGAGATTCATTAGCTGCTTTAGCCAATTTCAAATCGTCTTTCTTCAGCAGTTTCTTTTTTAGAGTTTTCGATTTCCTCTTCCCTCTTTTGGAGGTTCTGATAATCAATGTTTCATCAATTCCCCCTAGAGATTTGAACTTTCTAGAGCCAGGAATAGAAAAATTACTATACTTGGCTTTTGTGGTTTTGATGCCAGCTGGGATCATGATTGGCTCCTCGTTTTCAATTTCGTTCGGCCCTGTTTGCTCGTCCCCGTTTTGGCTTTCATCAACTTGGTCAGGAGGCATAGCATGAGAAGTCTTTGTCAATGCCTTTGTGCTTTAATGTGACATCCTCATCTAATGCCTCATGCAATTTTTAACTTTTTGTAGGGGAGTCTTGGGACTTTGTCCCAATGTTATTGTTGCTGCATTTTAAGTTTGTGTCAGGGACAATTTCATCACTTTCTTGTTTAGAGGCAAGGCAATAGGCGTTTGTAACACCAGGATTCATGAAAGACTGAGATTTTCCAAACGAGGATATGGACGTGCCTTTGCATGCACACTCCCCCTCTAGCCCAGGACCTAGGACATAGTCAGAGGGCACATGAGCGGGAGAGATCGCGTTTTAGTTTGAATCTGGTTCCTCGATATCATCATCTTCGTCATCTATCAGTTGCACGAATGAGCAACGATGGCGTTGGAATTCTTAATCAAAGCCAAGTGGTTTTACGGCAAATTAAGGATTGCGTTTTGGTTCAAAACAAAGTGGCCCAAAGAGAGTGCTTCTGTTTTGGATTCTATTAATCATTCAAATATGGTTGCTGCTTCGCCAAAGATCAAGAAAGCTAGACCGTCTTAGTGTAGATGGCTCCTCTTCCAGGTTCTCTTAAGTTAAATGTGGATAGCTCTGCTTTTTGTAAGCCTGGGCAGGCAGGCATTGGGAGTGTGCTTAGGAATGATCGTGGTGAAAGGAAAGCTATTTTTTCCAAAGCAATAGGTATTATTGAGTCTAATGAGGCTGAATTGTTTGCTGTGAGAGAGGCTTTTTTAATCTTTGCGGCTTCTAGCTGGGTGAATTCTTTCTCCTTGGTGATCGAAAGTGATTCTGCTAATATTGTGAAATGGGTGATCTCCCCTGATTCGGCTCCCTGGAGATTGAAGAAAATTGTGGCACTGATTGAGAACTTAAAGATGCGGTTGCCTAATTGGCAGATTTTCCATATTCCTCGAGAAATCAATGAGACGGCTGTTGTGAAATCCTGTTTGTGGTCTCTCTCGATCTGGTTGTTTCAGTTTGTCGGCTTGAGGTTCGACGGACGGCGTTTTGTTTTGCTGTGCCAGAAGAGTTGCTTGTGCTTTTGTCTCGTTTTGGTTTCATTGTAATGTCGAATTATCCAACTTTTTTTTCAAAATCAGTTTTTTAATAAAATGTATTTCTTTATTCAAAATTGAAATTTACACTTCCAAAATTTTATTTTCTCAACACATGCATTTATTACGTGAACTAAAAATTATATTCTTTTTTTTTTGTTTTTAACTAAAACTTATATTCTATATTCTATTAATTTATTTAAAAGAATCTTTGATAATATATAGAAACATATAATGGCATGACACCCTTCAAACAGCAAGACTACCTTATCTATAGACAAAATAAAAAAAAAAAGAAAACAAAAACGAACGGCCAACCAAATAATCAATAAATAATACCAAAGATAAAGAGAGGTGAAGGTGGATGTGTAGTCTTCATTTTCAATCACTTGATTCCAACCTCCTAATTATGGAAAAAAAAATACAGATGTGACATGTGACAAGAGTTGCTAATTTGAATATTGGAAAAAGATCATTCAAGTTTGAGATAACTTGTACATGATTATCGTGGTGGTTAGTGGTGACTAGAGGTGACAAATGGGCGGGTCGGATCGGGTTTGGGTTGGATTATTTTGGATCGGATCATTTTGAGTTAAGAAAAAATCGGATCATTTTGGATTCGGATCATTTCGGGTTCGGATAAAGTCAGGTTTGGGTCAAGGAAAAATCGGTCTATTTCAGGTTTGGATCATTTCGGGTTCGGATAAGGTCGGGTTTGGGTCAAGAAAAAATCGGTCTATTTCGGATTTGCATCATTTCGGGTTCGGATAAGGTTGGGTTTGGGTCGTTGACTTTTTTTGTCAATTCGAGTTAGTCGGATTTGGATTAGGGTCGATTTAACATATTTATTGGATTAAGCTTTGGTCATTTTGATGTAATTTATCTGATATAAAAATCAACTGAAACCATATTTCTAAGAACTAAAAAACTCATGAATATAAAATTGTCTTCTTACATGACCTATAGTACAATTGGGATTGAAATAATCAAAATATTTAATAATCTGTATGATAGTTTTCTTTATAATATATTTACCAATATTCATAAATTAATTACGTTAATTAATAACTTTTGAATCAAAGTGATTTAATAATCCATACTAAATATTATAAAACAATACTATATATCTCTCTTTAATTTAGTTTGATTTTTTATAGAATAATTAGAGACATTAGTGTAGATGATATAGCTTCTGTACTCTATTATAGATTAACCATTAAATAATTATACATTATGTTCAAATAAATGCAATATAAAAGCGAATATTTAAATTAAACTATATTAAAAAAATATATAACACTCATATTATTGAAAAAAATTATATTTTTACTATATTAAAATACTTTGATATTTAATTTTAACATTTAAATATTTATTAATAATATTAAATTTAAGTTTGAATATTTTCAGGTTTGAGTAAATTTGGATTCGAATCAATTTGGATTCGGGTCAATTTTGGGTTCGGATCAATTTGGGTTCGGATTAATTCGGGTTCGGGTTAATCTAAATTCGGATGAATTTGGGTTCGGATAAATTCGAGTACGGATCCGGTCGGGTTTGGATCAATGTAAATTCGGATAAATTTGGTTTCGGATCAATTCGGATTCGGATCGGGTTGGATTTGGATTGTTAACTTTTTTAGTCAAATCGAATCGATCGGGTTTGGATTCAAGTTAATCAGGTGAATTTTTCGGGTCAGGTCAACTTTTGCCACCTCTAGTGGTGACCATACTTTTCTTTATCTCAAATGCCTTTGAAACCTTGTACATGTTAGTGGCCGAAAAAGGCGGTAGCTGGTCTTGGTTTCTGATCTAGTGATCCTGTTGTGTGGTTTGGTCTTTGTCAAAAGCCTTTGGCCCACTCTTCTTTTTTTTTTTTAATAGATAATCACTAATCAGAAACACAGTTTTGTATCAGCTTCAGATTTTATTTGGTAGGTAAGATAAAAAAAAGTGAGGATATAAAATTTATTAATTCAATAATTAAGATGTGTAATATTTTTTTATTTTATAATTGAACATTAAATTAACAGAAATTTTACTTTTATTATTATTTTTTTACCAAGTTAAACTTTAATGCGTTAGTTTGAGCAGGGTGGAAAGGAACATCAGCCACACAACGTAGCACTGAAATTGGAGTTGGAAAACCAATAATAATCCTTTGTCTGAAAGACAATAATTAGTTTGTCATGATTCAAAAGTGACAAAACATGTGAAATTAAGATACGTAATGGAAAATATCTAGTTGCAATTGTAGTTAATTTAAATTCTGTTTTTTTCCAGATTGAAATATACCGAGGTATTTTCTGTAACATCTCAAAATTATTGTATATCATGATATTTATTCATAACTTACACTTAATTACAGGTTGGGCTATCTGTGATGCTTAATAACTTCTACTACATTATTAAAGTCTCTTCCTTAAGAAGTGTATACATTCCCTTCTATTTAAAGTAGTACTGTACAACTTTACTGAATATATAAAAGAATACAACATATCTTCGATTTCAAATCTCAGGAAGGTAAGTCTCTTAGTCCAAATCAATTATCTATGGAGTGGAAAAATAAGGAGTGAGTGATAACGTGCTCAGTAAAGAAGGTGTATGCTGCTTTACAAATATAAAAACTATACTCTCAAAACCACTTAATTATCCTAACGATCAAACTCATTAGGAAACAATGAATATAGTTAACATTAAACAGAATTTAACAGATTCTTTCAGAAATCATTTAATTGAGACTAGGCAACAATTTAAATCATGCAAGGAATACAAGTCATCCGCTTTTGGGGTGCACCCGTAGGCCATCGCCCCTCATGGCTATCTCAACTAGATGTATGGCCATAATCTATAGATGGTCCTCGGATCCACTTGTCAAGTGACCTCGAGAGCGCTGATGACTTGGCGGGTCCATCAGCCCTGTGACGCCCTGAGGTGCACTCGTTGGTCCATTGACCTGAGCTACCGCCCCAGGCAGGTCACACAACTACCTGAATAATAATCCATGAACTCATGACCTAACGTCTCAAAATTAAGTTATATCACATGAAAAACCTTTATGGAATTATTTCATAAAGTCTATCATTTCCACCAAACGATTTGATTTCCAAAAGGTTTTATAAAATAGTAAAACAGCTCGTAATCTCAACATTTTCCGTGTGAGAAGGGCACGGGTTAACTGGCTCGCCCATGGCTAGTTTGCCCATAGTCAGCTCGCCAATAGTCAACTCGCCCAATGGTCAACTCGCCCCAAAAAGTTTCATATTTCTATTTTCGAAATATTAAAATAATTCATTTTTCGTTGAGAAAATACTCCTCAAACCTGTTCGCCATGATCAGCTCGCCCCTCAAGGCTCGCCCATGACTAACTCGACAAGGCTGCATTTTAATATTCGCCCGCCACTGAGCTTTTCAAAACTAAGAGTAATTTGGCTCGTCCATAACGGCTCGCCCGCCCCAAATTAATATTAAAAAGGGTTCGCCCAACTTTGGCTTGCCCGGATTTTCTCTTTAAAACAAAGGCACTCGCCTGGGTTTTCATAAAGGTGAGCTCGCCACTTGGCTCGCCCGAGTTTCTACTTAGAACAAAGCTACTCGCCCCTCCCTAACCAGTTTGCCCAACAAAACAATATATGGCGGCTTTATAGCTCACCCAAGAACAAAACACTTTATCAACCAATGCATGTCAGAAAACAAAACAATTTCTAATATTTTCTTAACATTTTTACTCCACAGGACATGTATTTTCATCACACATTACTTCCTTACCTCGTTTGATGAAGCCTTGCTTCTCACCGCCTTCCTCAATTCCCGTCTGCAAAATTTTATTAAACCATTAATGTTCCTTTTTCGAGTATTTCCCAAAAACTATTTATATTTTCCTAATATTTGTGACACTTAGGCGAGACCCAGTTCGCCCTTCACCACATTGCTCGCCATCCTTTAGTGGGCTTGCACGTGGAAGATTGCCCAATCCTACTTGCCACACACATTTGGCCACTTCGTGGGAGCTCGCCCAACATGGGAGCTCGCCCGACCAATCAACTCGCCATGCCTCTACATGGGAGTTCGCCCGACACAACTGTTTGTTTATTGGCGGCTCGCCTATGTATTAAACTTGCATGTGGCGACCTCGCCCACTTCTACATTCTAGATTTTAGCTCGCCCATTATCCTTATTTCTAGTATTCTCATTGTTTATTCCCTATTCAGACTACACCTTGTTCTAGTTTCTTATATATTCTTGCAAGATTTTAACCAAAACTAAGCTATATCTATGTTCATTACGTTATAAACATAGAAATATACCATCCTTTATCAAGATAACCATAGTGATATGGAAGCTCACCTCAACTGAGTTGCACTTCCTGGAGCAGAGTGCTTTTCTGCCTCACTTAGCTTTAGTTTGCTTGTTCCTTAGCTCTTCAACATTGGAGGAAAGGTTTGGCTAACTAAAAATGAAGTTTTCATGGCTTATATATGAGAGAAACGGGAGGACTGCATGTGAACTTGCAGTGAAATTAGACTGGCGAGGAGTTTCTGGAGAAGATGAAATTGCTACGTTGACTCTTCTTCTCACATATTCCTCCTTATATAGCCAAGTAAATCTTGTTAGAACCAACCACCTGTTTTCTTCATCATTTCATGCATTAAAAACTGAAGAAACTGCAGCAAAAAGGAACGATGTAAAGTCTTTACTGAAATCCGTTAGTTGACTAATCTCACTTGCCATTTATTGCTTAGTCCCATTGTCAAGAGAAGCAAGTGGCGAGAAGTCCACTGCCGCCCCTTTCCTTCACTTTTCTATTTTCTTTTCTTCTCTTCTCTTCGCCCATTTCTCTTCCAGCCAACGTTTATTGGCTATCAACCCATCCTTTTCTTTGTTTTGTCCTTTAGCCATTAATTTTCTTCTCCTATTTTCCATTTCGTTTTCAATTCTTCGCATTGACTCAAACTTCATTTAATTCTTTCATACCTTATATACTATCTTGACCTTTTATCAAATTAAGTCCCATATATTCCTTGTTACACTTAATATTTGTTTCTTTCTTTTATCAACCATACTATACATCATGACTTAAAATGCAAAGTGGAAATTCACATTCAATGATTCTTTAATTTTACTAAAAGAATTAATTTCCACTATCAATCATGTACAAATAAAATATATAGTACAATAAAATTCGAGTCTTACATTTTTTCCACGTAATCTTTGTCATGTTGGGTGTCTTTTTCTTTGTAAGTAAGTTTTGGAACCGTACAACACAAATTGACACAAAAAGTTTTTGTTTGTTTGGTAAGTCGAGGGACGAGTACTGAAAACAAAAATGTTTTAAATAATAATTGCGTTTCAAGAAAGGCTTCTCTCACAAAGATTATTACCGATTCTTTTGTGGCGATTCTTTAAAAATTATCCCTTTTTTTTCCCCGGGTTTAAAAGTTCCATTTTGCCATTGGACCGGTCACAAAATTCTTGTATCATGAAATTTGTCTCAACTTTCGGTAGCAACATCTTTTCTACTACTATTTAATGATTTCGATGAGATAAAAGAAGGATGATACACACTTTCTTTTTCTCATTATTTCAATTGAATTAAACGAACTCAATTCAATTATAAGGCACAAGACTTCTTTTCGATAGATAAAAAAAATACAATAAAATAGATTTTCTTTTTCCCATCATTTCAATCCAATTACAAGAATTGGTTTCAATTGTAATGTACATGAATTCTTTTAAATAAACAAAAAAATACAATAAAATGGATCCTAATTTTTTGCGAATCAATGATACAATAATCAAGCATGCAACTGAACCTAGTAATGCAATTACTATAATCAACTCTCATAACTCCTTCTGACCCTACTATTTTCAATATTCAGTGTTATCCAACCAGTTCGAATTTTCCTAACTGATCAGAACTTTTTTTGACACGAGCACATAAATTATTTTCAAATGGAGAGTCCTTTTAATTAGTTTTATGATCACAGAATCATACTTGGCAAGATCATGCTGCATAAAAAAATTGAAAAAGTTTCAAAACTTTATTAACTCGTAAACTTTACTCTATTAGAAGGTTTTTTAAACTTTTTGTTTTTAAAAATTATTCCATTTTTCTGGGTAACAAAATTTTAGATAATACATGTGATAGTATTACCGTGTGTACAAGAAATTAATGCGATAGCATAATCCATTAAAAGATTGTGCAAGTGTATCGATTTGTAAAACATTTTCTTTTTTTTGGTTCACAGTGAGGTATAAGGGGGGAATCGAACTTTAGACCTAATTCATCCTAAAGAAAAATAACAATTATTAGGTCAAGTCTTATTTGTTGATTTATAAAACCTTTTGAAATTTATATATTTTCAATATGAATGTTATTTAAAATTTTAGCTAGTGTACGTTTCTTCTAATAACATTTTTTTAAAAAAATTGTACTCAGTAAATTTGAGTGTTTTTGTTTCATAATTAAGTGTCAATATTCAGTAATTTGAATGCCGTATATTAATTCAAACCTATATATAACGGAGCAAATTTAGAATAATCAATTCTTTGTTAATCAACATTTTTTATGCAATAAAACCCTTTTAAATTAATATTTTTGAGACCCATTATTGAATATTAATTTAAAGAGGTTATTAATTTCAAAAGTTAATCTTGTAAATTGTTATTTTATTTTATAACTGTGTCTGATTAAGTATCACATTCATCTATAACATTAGCATTTAATGTCTTTAAAATTTTAATTTTGGTTGATAAGCTCCATAAAAATATCTTTGCAAATATATATTTTATGTAATACATTTTGTACTTACGAAATTCTAGATGCAAAAAACCTTAAACATGGTGGCCATTTGCAAATTACCATCTTGAAATATTTTTCTAATTCTTGATTATTATGTAATATAGTTAGTATTTTCATCAAATTATTAATTATGCAATAGTTAAGACCAAAACTTTACATTAGGTTTTAAAACAAAATTATTAATTATTATAGGTGTTGATTAATTTTCAATAATTACCCTAGTTGGACTACAACATTTTACTAATTTAGAGAAATTTTTAATTTAAAATATATTAATTTAGAAGGTTCTAATATAATTATATGATTAAAGATATCTCCAAATTTTGCACAGACATAATCCCTTCTTACTTGTACGATTTTAAAAGCACACGCACCCATGTCAATATGATACGTTGGGGATTTTACTCGCCAATATTTCTTCTTATAAGATATACACACTATTTAAATCCACACGAATTGTAAATAAAAATAATTAATCCTTATTTGCAATGATTTATTTATTGTCTATTTTAATTTCAAATACGATCCTCTCCACTGCTTTTTGATGGAATTGAGATGATAACTATTTTATTTTGAGATTTAGAATGCAGGTAGAAATTAATTTACAAGTAAAATTTAACTAACTTAAATTATTAGGAAGATGGGGGAAAAAGTAATTAGGAAAAAATTGAATTGGACAAATATTAACTATATATTTATTTAAATATTCATGTATCACCTTAAGATTAAGTAATGAAGTAACCAAAACCAACAAAATTAAATATTAAAATTCAATAAAATTAAAATATAATGATCAAATCTAATAATAACCTGTAATATACTTTTAATTCTTAGAAGAACATCTAATTTTGAAGTGTTGACCATAAATAAATATTTTTTCTTTCTCTTTTTATGACTTGTAAAGAAGAAAAATGAGGAATATTCCAACATTCCCCATGTTGTCCCAAAATCCACGTAGGACGCCACTTCGCTGTTCAGGTTTTTCTAGAGAAGTGACACGTTTCAGCTGCTCTATCATCACATTCCAAAAGTCGGCAAGGCTGATTGCTGACCACAAGTATCTATGCTTTTGGCACTTTTTGGCCTCTGCCAAATCCCTCTTTTTCTCTCTTTTAAAGTATCAAATCACACTTCAGTTTTAGCAACTCCCAACTCCTCTCCTCTGAGCTTACCTTGTCTGTTTTCTTGTCTGTCTTCCAACTCTCAGCCCACTTTGTCTGTTCTCCAACTCTTGGCTCACCTTGTCTCTTTTCGAACTCTTAGCCCACCTTGTCTGTTCTCCAATTCTCGGCTCACCTAGTCTGTTTTCCAACACTCAGCTCACCTTGTTTGTTTCCCAACTTTAGCCTCACCTTGTTTGTTTCCCAACTGTAGCCTCACCTTGTTTGTTTTCCAACTCTCATCTTTAAATCTCCCTCTATTGCTCTCTTTCTGTACCCAATCACACCTTAGTTTTAGCAACTCCTCTCCTCTGAAATCACCTTGTCTGTTTTCCAAATCTTTTTTCAAAATGGTTAGAAGTTCTCTTGCTATGATTTCCGTTCCTTATTTGTTTTCTGCTTTTATTTTCCGTTGATGTGGCCTTTGAATCTGTAAATTAATATAGCTTTTGTTTTCTGCTTAACGTGATCTGACAGGATCCCCAAGATGTCATTGCTATGGCTCTGGAAATTGTGTTGGAAAGAGAGAGACAGAACAAAAGGCTGATGAAAGAGTCGCTAAGGGCTCAAAAAGTTTCAGTTCGGGAGAAGGCGAGGGAGCGATCCATGCTTAAGAGAAAAAAGAAGGGAATTCTTGCAAAGGAAGCGGCCAAGAAAAAATTGGTTGGTGATTTCATGGTTTTCAGTACAGCAACTGAGAACAACGATCTCGAGATTGCCCAGAATTTTGATGAAAAAGAAATGATGAATACTATTGCAAATATGATGAAAAGTGACGCCGGCGATAATGGAGGAATTTCCGGCGATTACGGTACAAAGAGAACCCTGAAAAATTTACTGTTTTTAGATCATGACCGACCTGGCTGGTTGGATTGGGAGCCGGTCATTTGTTCTTCGCGGAATACACAACTAAACTCGACCGGTTTAAATTGGCTGATGGTTTTGTGGTTTTTTTTTTATGTAGGAGACATTAATCTTTATGGAATCGATCTGAGCGTTGAAGAAAAAGCTGCAATAGATGCAATTGTAGCTGTGGAGAACGGACTAGGCTGCGATGGCGGCGCTAATGGAGGATTTGCAGGCGATCACGGTAAAAATGAAAGAACTTAACCAAAATATCAATGCTTTGAAAACAGGACCATGCTGGCAATTGAACCGGTTGGATAAAAGCCGATCAATTGTTTGGTCGGAAACATAGTAATAAAAAAAAATCAGATGTCCGTATAAATTTGCTAAGGTTTTTACGGTTGCGTGCAGGTGAGATTAATAACACCCTTCAGGACGCTCACAACGGTGAGGAAGACAAGATGACTGCTACTGAAGGAACAAAGTGTGACGGTGGTGAAGGCAGCAACGCTGGTGATCACGGCGGCAATTACAATGGGAACCGCCGCAAGTACGGTGAAGATGAGTCCCAGTAATAAAGAAAGATGTATGGTATACCTCGAATTTACTGCCCTTAGGTTTGTGTTATGTAACCAAGGAGTGCTTGAAATTTGGATTCAGTCTTACTGCAACTAATTTCACGTTGAAATACTGCAATGGTGTTTTGATTGAGTGATTTTAATCTATCCTTTGTGAACTTAATTAAGATTCTAGTGTGTTGTTTGCGGTGAAAGGCTTGAAAATTCATGATATATATTTTTCTATTTGCAAGTTCAGTAACTTCTTTTTGAATTTCTGATGTCCTGTGCCTGTGCTTGAAAAGCTTGATAATATGAGAGATTGATTAAGGCTTAGTTTGGATGCCCGGGCCACGCACCGGTGCGATGGCATCTTTAGCTAAAAGATAAAAAAAAAATCACAAAAAGATAAAATAAAAATATGTAAAATTATTATTGTACCCTTTAAATTTATTTTATTTATATTATTTTATTAAAAAACATATACTCACGGTGGTCATTTCACGTTTTTTAATCTCACCGAAGCCAATTGTGTTGGAAAAGTGGGCCTACATATATCAATTAATTGTACATTACAGGCTATCTATTTAGTCCACTTAAAAGTGATCAAATAAAAGTTTAAGTTATTGGACTTTAGGACATCTCAATTAGTATGGGCTTTGCAATGTGTAGAGACCCAATATTTTATTTTATTTTCATGATGGGCCAAACTAAAATAAAATATACTTTAAGTATAAATAGGTTATGGTCCTCACTCTAAACATAACATAATTCTCACAACAAATCTCATCGTTGAGTGAGATATAGATTCTCTCAAAAGGTTTAGACGTAGAAGACTTTAACCCCAAGATATCAATTCCAATGGATTCAGGTACGCTTTCGTATTAATCTTTTCTTGATGATTGAACATAAAATCCTGGGTGTATTTATCTGTATTAATTTTTCTACAAGCGGTATCAAGAGTCTATTCATGTTTGATCATTAAGAATTAAAATTTTTTGTGTAACCATAGGGCTTTTATTCCTTATGGAATAAGGATTAAAATCATTCGAACAATATTCTGGAATTATGTCTCATGTTTGATAAAATTTATTTTTAAATTTTATAAATCCCGAAATTAAAAATCAACCAAAACATTAATATTTGATATGTTTTAATCCAAATTGATGAATGATATTTGTTTCTTGTGACTTCTATGGTTGAAACAAAATCATAATTTCAGTAAATTTTTTGTTTTGGTTGAATGAAATCAAGAAAAGAGGTAAGGGTTCTTTCATGGAGTTTTCTTGAATTTTTCTTGATCCGATTCATCAACAAGTTTGCTGTTTTTGATTTGTTTTTTGCATGGTTTTTATAAAACAAAGTGTTTATTCCATGATTTAAGTTAAATTTGGTGAAAAAAAGGGAGTAAAAATAAAGAAAGTTAAAAAAAAGGAAGAAGAGACCTGAACGGGTCTGTTCTGAACCAGCCGGGTCGGATCCGACCTGGCTGGGTGAAGGAGATGACAAGATCCTGGTTTGGGATCTTGTCCCACGCGCAAGGGTGGCGCGTGTCCGTTGGCCATTTGGCCACCAACTTCTCCAATCCAGAATATTTTATTATTTTAAAATTTTTGGTGATTTTATGGAATTTTTTCAAATTATTAAATATTTATTATTTAATATTCATTGTAATTTCGCTGTTTTGATATATTATGCATGTATTTTCTGAAATTTTATTTCATGATAAAATATTTCATGAGTTGATTGACAGTACTCACTCTCCCTATTGATGTGAATTAATTTGTGTACTCTCAATATTTTGTATATGTGCATAATATGTTAAAAATAAATAAAGTTCAAAATAAATTAAATTAATATAAAATGCCACCAAAGTGACATCTTTTATGTTAATTTATTTATTTTGAAAATTAAAGTTGTCATTTAAGAATTTAAATGACTGTATTTTTAATCCCTGCGGAAAATAATCGGCCCAAAGGAGGATTATTTTTTTGGTCGGATTACAAACACAATAAAATAGTAAATATGTGATAAAATTATTTTTTACCATGCATGCAATATGTCGGCCCAAAGGAAGGTATGTTGTTGGCAAGGATTTGATTGTCAATATTTACTAATAAAGTTTAAGAGTATCGCTTACAAATTAAAATTTCTGTCCAAAGACTAAATTTTAATGTTGTGTTTGGTATCTTATATGGCCCAAAATTATTATTTATTAATTGTGAGCTTATTTTTGTTGTTTTTCTGTTTACAGTAAATATTTCTTCGATATCTGCCAATCTGAATAATATCCCGGTTGTTGACACCTAATTTTGTCCCATTTTATTATTATTATTATTATTATTATTATTATTATTATTTGTTTTTATTTTTCGGTCCAATCTGTCCAATCTAGTCTGCCACCACCACCCCTCCCTCACCGAGACAACCACTCTCTGCTAGCCTATCCCCTCTCCACCATCCACCACCAACTCTGTTAGCCTCACCCTATAAGCAACCAAATCCACAAACCCTAGAAACGATGGCTACCCGTTGGTTCAGGGCTTCCCTTTTCTTTTTTCTCTCGACCAAAAATCACCACTAACGAACCCTACACCTTCACCGAAATCATCACCGTATATCACCACCCTCCTTGCCCTAGCCTCACCACCGAAACCCCTAAGCACCACCACCATCGTCACTACCGAAGCCCCAAACACCACCACCACAGCCAAAACAAACCCCCTAAGCCAGATCTAGAAAACCCTAACCTAGATCTGGAAAACCCAAGAACCGAGACCCTCAAAATTCAGAACCTAAACCCTAAACCAAAAATCGATCTTCAAGTACCTGCAAGAAAAATCACAACCAGATTCATTCACAACCAGATCCAAAAAAAACCCAAAAAACAAAAAAAAATAAAAAAGGAGAGGGCTTCGGTTTGTCCGATCTGTGAGGTTAGAGGAACTTTCGAGAGGAACGGAGGTCAGATCTGAGGAAAGTGAGGAGAGAGGAATTCTTTTTGGGTTTCCGGAGTACCACCGGTGACCGGAGTGCGGAGGCCGGCGGCGGCGCACGGCGGTATTGCGGCGGCCGAAAATCGCATGGGAGAGGGAGGCTGAGAGAGTTTTGATCTTTTTTTTGTTGGAAACCGGTTAAAATGAATGAAAGAAAAAAAGGGGGCCTTTTATAAAGCACCAAAACGGTGCGTTTTGAGGCCAGCCGACCCGCGTTTGTGCCTGACTCGGATCCAAGATCAGCGCACCCGCCCGGCCAGCTGAAGAAGGAGACCCGCGTGCTGACAACCCGACCCGGCTCCAGATCCGACTCCACGACCCGCTTCCTTTAGCAAATTGGGCCCTATCATTTGGGCTGGGTTTTTGGGCCGTTTTGGGAGGTTCTTTTTGGACCCAAGCCCAAGTCTATTTGGTATCTTTTGCTTCCTCTTTTATTTATTTAGTATTTACTTATTTATTTTGTTAGATAAGTTATTTTGGGTGTTTTAATATACTCTCATAATATAAATAAATATTTATATATAAATAAAATAAATAAAACTCATAAATCAATATAGGAAATAATATATATATATATATATATATAGTTTTAAGATGTATATAAATATATAAAATATATAAATAACTATATAAGATGCATATATAACCATATAATTTTTTAAATAAAAAATTCTTATAATACAATTGAGAAATGTATTTTAGGATGCTAAAAAAAATAGAAGAAAAAAATTAATAAAAAAATAAAATTTAAATTTAAATGAAGTCCGATGATGGGATGTTATGGAAGTCACAAGTAGTGATTCCTTAACTGATCCCTATGTGAGAAGAGTCATACTAAATATTGTCAAAAGTATTGAGGTATTTAGTATGATTTTTCAATAATTTAAATTTTTGAAAATAAAATTGAATATTTAAAATTAATAATAAAATTATAATTCAATTAAATGAATTTCCGATGATGAGATATCGTAGAAGTCACAAGTAGTGATTCTTCGATTATCTCTAGGTGAGAGGAATTTATCGAACGTCGCCAAAAGTATTAGGATATTCGATTCAATTTCTCAAGATTCAAATTCGTGTTTATTTTAAAAATATATAATAATATATTTTGTAATAAAGAATATTTAGAAAAAATACTAATTAATAAACACAAAAGAGGTAATAGAGATAGGTGGGAAAAATTAATAAAAGATAAAAGGGATTTTAGAGATAGATGAATACAAAATAGTTAAACCAATAAAAATTAATAATAAAGTTTCAAGAGTGATTAAATTAACCAAATAAATGGCAATAGGATTTTAATAAAAGATGATAACAAAAGGGATTAAGTTAATAAATCTAAATAAATAAAGACAAGAATTAATGGAGATAAAATAACTCGTAAGAGGTAAAAGCTAATGTCCGATGATGGGATGTTATGGAAGTCACAAGTAATGATTCCTTAACTGATCCCTAGGTGAGAAGAGTCATACTAATTGTTGCCAAAAGTATTGGAATATTTAGTATGATTTTTCAATAATTTAATTTTTAGTTAAAAATAAAAACAAATAAGTTTTTTTAAAAAAGGGAAAAATAGAAAAAGGAAATTAACAATAAAGTTTAAATTTCAAAATTAATAAAGCCGGATGATGAGATGTCATGAAACTCACAAGTAGTGATTTCTTGACTGATCCCTAGGTGAGAAGAGTTCATTAAGTGTTACCAGAGTATTGGGATTCTTAGTGCAATTTTTCAATAATAAGAATTTTTATTTAAAATAAATAGAGAAATATTTATAAAAAATCAAAAAAATTCATTTGCATCATTTATTATCTGTTTGCATCATATGCATTCATAATAATTTTCGAAATGGGTGTGGGTCCTTCCGATGATGAGATTCTGTAGAAGTCACAAGTAGTGATTCTTAAGAAATCTCTAGGTGAGGAAAATTATTTCGAATGCTGCCAAAAGAATTGGAGTATTTGATTTAATTATTCAATACAAAAAGGTTCACATTTACTTTCGAAAAATAAAGTTTAACCTTTTAAAATAAAACAAAATAAATTTGCAAATAAAAAATGATTTTGAATAAAAAGATTGCAATAAAATAAGAATTATTTTTAAATGTTAATTCAAGACCATTTTTATTAAAATTAAAGGATAACACATGATTACTATGGTACCGTTTTTTAACAGGCGTCGTGGGGGTGCTAATCCTTCCCCACGCGTAACCGTACTCCCGGACCCGATTTTGTTTTCGCAGATCAAAAAATTGTCTTTTTAATAAAACTTAATTAATTTTGAGATTTTGTTAAAAAGATAAATATTTTAGGTGACCAATCACACCTAGTCAAAAAAGATTGGTGGCGACTCCCTTTTGTTTTTAAATGTTTTTCAAAATCGTCGAGCGCGAAGTCGTTACGACAGCTTGGTGACTCCGCTGGGGATAGCTTTTTGAGGGTCAAGCCATTTATTAATCTTGTGTTATCCAAAGTTTTAATTTAATAGTCTTGAATGATATTTAAATTTAATTCCCTTGGATTTTGAAAATGATTTTGTTTGCATTTGCATTTTATGTTATTTATTCTATGTTTTATACTTGTACATATTTGTTGTTAATAAATTGTTGAGACATTTAGGATAGAGAAAATAATTTAATTTGAGTCTGACGTGTTCCCTCATACACACACTTGCACTTGCATTTGCATCACATGAGCTCTATACCCGAGTTCCGTCCTTCTTAGGAGGGAGTAGAGTACCTTTGCTCTCGTGAGGTAATCACCTCCGCAATGGCAAGCGAAATACTCCCACTCAAATTAAATCTTACTAGTCCAGTGTGGATGACAGTAAGGTATAATTTGGGAACCTTTTGACCTTTTAGAGACCTAACCCAACATATAGAAAAACCTAAGAGACCAACCTTAGGTAAAGCCACGTCCGATGTTGTAGAAATTATCCCGAAATTAGGACATGAGGGAACATTTGTACTACTTTTTCATATCATAACTCTAATTATTTTTCAAATTCATATTTTCATAAAATCAAGGTATATATATATATATATATATATATATATATATATTCAATGTCATTCTCAAATAAAATTTCACAATTTCACAATTTTTCAATTTTGAAGAATAAAACAAAGATTTATTTGATTTTTCTTCTTTGTCAGAAATAACATGAAAATATCCTTTCATTCTTTAATACCACAAAAAAATAATAATATACATTTTTTTGGAACTTATGCATAGACATAAATTTTTTACATTATCACATTTCTTCAAAAAATAAAAAGGGAAGTTAAAGAAAATAAATTATGGTGTGAAAATAAGACTTTTTTTCTTTTAAATAAAAAATAGAGAGAGAAAAAAGAAAAATCTATTCTTTAAAAGAAAAAAGGGAAATCATCAAACTCTAAAAAAGAAAAAAAGGAGAAAAGAATTTATTCATTGAACTTAAATAAGAGAAAATTTTGATTCTTTTATTCTTAAATTTTAGCATGCAATATCTCATTACATCACACAATAAGGAAGGCATTTATCTTTTTAGGTTAAAGGAGGTCAGAAGCATGGGAGATCAATTAGAAGCTAGACTTATTGCTTTGGAGAATAATCAAGAGGAGTTTGGATATGACATACGGGAGATAAAGGGGGAGCTAGGTAAGATAATGAAGATGCTTGAAAGCTTTGGAGAGGCTAAAGTGGTTCATCCTCAAGGCTCATCGTCATTTCCAAGACCACTACACGTTGAATCATCAGCAAGTGGAGACCGATCGACTCTTCATGAAATGGCTAGCCAGGGACACTCCGATGCTCTCAACTGTCCAGACAATGACCCCGTGGTAGAAGAGGCTATGAAAAGGGTGAAAAAGGTAATGGATGAACTTAAGGGCCTTACAACTAAAGCTGAACCTTATGGCCTCAAACAATCGATACCAAGTAGGCCATTACAAAACCCTAACCTTCATCAGCCACCTATCCAAGCACTCTAAATAGGACCTACTTTTGTTCGACCTCCACGAATTGGTCCATGGCCAAACTTTTATCCTCGACCTACTTTTCAACCTCATGTTCAAGCTTTTGGAACAGGATCTCATAGTCTCGCCCAACCTTTACATACCTGCTCGTCTCTGAACCCATATGCTCATGCCAATTCTATTCGATCACCTTTTCAGCAAATCCCTAACGCCCTACCTTTGGTGCCACCACCTGCTCAAGTTAAAAATCAAACTCTTGGCCAAAAACAATCCAAGAAGATGAAGCGCACGCAACTTGACCCTTTACCCATAACATATGGCAAACTTTTCCCCTATCTGCTTAAAAGGCACCTTATTGCCCCTGTATTCTTAAAACCCTTGGAGCCTCCATACCCAATATGGTACAACGCAAATGCAAGATGTGAGTACCACGCAGGAAATATTGGGCATTCCATTGAAGATTGTAAGGCTTTCAAGTACAAGGTGAAGGGATTGATTGAAGCAAAATTACTCGATATAGGGGAAGTGGTCAGCCAGGAATTTGCCATGCTGGATTAGAGTTCAAAGGATGAAAATGCAGCTGTTGTTGTAAAATTTCTTTTTGAAAAACTTTGAATGTAAGGGGCGTTAGAATAGTAGGGAGTGTAGTAAGGAACTTTTGAATCTTGTAAACAATTCCTTTATGAATATGAATGTTACAAGGTTTTATAAGTTTACATTCACTTCATTCATATGTGCATAATACGATTTTGACAGAAGAATAATAAGGCTAACAATAACTGCTTCAAAATGATCAAAAATTTTCAGTTTATAATTTTTTTCTTTCTTTTGGTGGGTGATTTGTGATATTGTAAAATAACAACAAGATTGAAACTTCTTTTACATGTAGTTATACAATTTCAATACAATAAAAACTTCATATTAACATGGCAAGCATGACATTTAATTCAGGGTTATGTTGGATTAGGTGTCAAGTGGCTCGAACATCGAAAAGCTTTGGAGAGGGTTTTGGACCATGGAAGAAACAGAGATGATTCGAATGGAAAGGATGGAAAAAGCACAGCAAGAGATAAGAGAACAATTATCACATATGGCAGCTTTATTGGAAAGGTGGAATAATGGAAAAGAAACGATGGGAGGACTAGCTACTCAAGAGCGGCATCAGCTGCGAAATGCGGAGGATTCTCTTTGTCCAGCTAACATCGGCTCACGAGAAACCCGATCATCTCAAGAGCCACAAGCAATGCCCACCGAGGGTTATGTATGCCCTAATATGCCATTTGCAGTCAACCCTAATCAGTTTCAAGTGCATGAGACTCCTACAATGAACCCCCTCAAACCAACTCATATTGGCAATTTGGATAGTCACAAAGATCAAGGGATGCCACAAGTGGAAGAAGGTTCATGTTCCCGACGAAAGATAGAGCTTATAGAAGAAAGGCTTCGAATTGTTGAAGGAGTGGTTTTTCATGGAGCTTTGGATGCAACTAGATTATCTCTAGTACCCGGTGTGATCATTCCTTTAAAGTTCAAAGCCCCAGAATTTGAGAAGTACAATGGGACTACATGTCCGAAAGCCCATATCACTATGTACTGTAGAAAGATGGCAGCACATGTGCATGATGACAAACTGTTGATCCATGTCTTCCAAGATAGCCTTAAAGGATCTGCTGCTAGGTGGTATACACAATTGGGCAGGGGTGATGTTCACTCGTGGGAAGATTTGGCAAGGGCATTCGTCACCCAATATAAGCATATTGTGGATCTGGCCCCAGATCGTTTATCTTTACAAACCATGGAAAAGAAAGCTACTAAAGGCTTTAGAGAATATGCCCAGAGATGGAAGAATGTTGCCACTCAAGTCCGACCTCCTCTCATCGAAAAAGAGACTGCAGCGCTGTTTCTTAGTACCCTCCAGGCACCATATTATGATAGGATGATTGGGAGTGTTACTAAGAATTTTGCTGATATGGTAGCCTCCGGAGAGATGATTGAGAATGCAGTTAAGAGGGGCAAGATCAAGATAGATGACATTGCTGATAACAAGTCAGAAAGAATGGAAGAAGAAGTGCAAGTTGCGACATTCAAGGGGCAATTTCCCAAAAACTCCACTCTGCATCATCCCTACTTGTCGTACCCATCGTACCATCCAACCTTGAACAATGTTTCCTGTGATCCTTATCTTTATTCACCAATCCCACAACCAGGATTCCAAGCAAACTCTTACTCCCCAGTAATTGCTCACTCACCTACCTTTGTGACTAATCCTAGAGCTCGACCTGTCCAACAACCAATAAACAACAGAAAAAGAGCGAGAAGCAACCAAGGAACAATTCCCATCTCAGTTTTTGATCTCTCAGTTTCTGATCTCTTGCCTTTTCTAGTGAAAAACCAATATTTGACCCCTGTTTCTTTGAGAACAACCCCAAACCCATTGTCCAAAAGTTATGATCTGAATAGTAGATGTGACTATCACATAGGGGGCAATCGGGCATTCAACAGAAAAATGCAGGCAATTGAAGGAAAGGGTTGAAGAGCTTATCAATGGGGGAATCTTGACTCAAGAACTTATGGATCAGTGGAAGTCCACTTTGATGCAAAGTTAGGTCATGATGAGAAACTAGATTGGAAGAAACTGAAATGTCAAGATTTTAGAGTTAGTGTTTTGTTGGAAAATGCTTTGTCAGCTCCGTTGGCTTAGGTGACAATTGTATGAGCACAACTTTTTGCATAATTTATTTTCCAATGGCATATGACAAGAATGTTTCTCTTCTTCGCATTAATGATAAAAATGATTCCAAGAAAATCAGTGATTATTATCAAAGATGAATGTCTTAAATCATTCTTGGATCATGTCTCCATAAAATCTAAGTTAGTCGAGAGCTAAAAAGCTAAATTGGGGCATAAGATTTTGAAAGTTCTATTTTGTTTTCACTTTGATCATGACAGGGTTTCATTGTAAATAATTTTCAAAGAAATAATCGATTTGCAAAACCTTTTGAGAATAATTTGGAAATCAATGACAATCTCTAAATATTCTTGATATTGGTAATTTTACACTTGACAAGATCATTTTGAAATACCTTTCCACCTAAATTCTTGTACAAATCCCAAACGTTTCAATCTTATACTCCCAAGATGCCTTTTGCCCATGATTTGGAACAAGATAGTAAAAAAAAAAACCAAAGTTGAGGATTTTTCACTGTTGTCCATCTATACAATACCTTGGGTTACGCATCGCCTTTTTCCTCAAATGACGATGTGGTGTGTGAGGTCAAGCTCTGTCATATTAAAGTGTTGCATTACAAAAAAAAAGAGAAAAAAATAAAAGCCAGAAAAAAGAAAAAAAGAAGAAAAATGAAAATGATCGTGACACCATGCAAACATGATATTCAGATGATTTCGAAAGTCAAAAGAAAAACTTATCCTAAGAATTACTTTTCAATAGAAGCATCTTAATTTGAGATGATGAATGACCGTCTTTCGCATTCCATTCATAAATATAAACATTATCCTTTTGCTGCCCCTTTTGAGCCTAATAGTTTCTTTCATAATAAACCTCCTCCAAGGATCACCCTCCACACTGGGGGGCATGTGCAGAAAGTATCTTTTCAAAGAAAATAAATGATTAAGCTTTTGTTTTCGATCAAATAAGATTTACTATGTTTTGGAAATCTTGGATATGAATCAATAAAAAAAGGGAAAAAAGAAAGAGAAAGGAGGAAGGATACATGTGAAAGTACACAAAGAAAGATGCTTCAAAGGATGAATAGGATTTTGAAAAAAAAAGAGAAAGAAAAAGAAAAAAAAGAAAGAAAGAAAAGAAGAAAAGGAAGAAATACATGGAAAAGTAAAAAGAGAAAATGTGCTTTTAAGCACGTAAATGATAGATGTCTATATGAAAAGAAATGATCCTTGGATTGATCACCTTCAAACACATTTTGGGCATGTTTATCTATTCTTTCAGAACCCTGAACCATGGCCTACATTACGTACTTAAAAGTCCATTTAGATCAAGTATGGATGCTTGTATCGAAGAGCTCTTCTTTGGAAGATTCTCCTAATTCTTTGGCTTGAATGAAATTTGAATTCTTGAACGCATGGTAGCACAATCAATCAATCAAAAAAAAAGAAGAAAAAAGAAAAGAAAACAAAAGAAAGAATGAGGCTCTAGGGTGAAAACCCGAAAAGGGCAGTCTAGAGCGAACAATGAACTTTTCATGCAACCAAGCCAAGCAGTGACATGAATTGAAAATGTAGGAAAAGAATTAACAAGCCTTGAGAAATCCTGGAGATATCCAAAGATTTTGATGTCATTTGATTGCCCGACGTTTTTTGAAAAAGTTTGAACCTTCCTTCTTGTAAATACTTTTCCTAAGTAGGAAAGACGTCAGTCATTCATGCCCAATCTTGGCATTTGTAGAACGTCATTATTTGAGAATTTAAGAGATTGTCAAACCAAGTTGTAAATATTTTGTTTCTTTTCTCATTCAAAACTTTGTTCCAAAAAAAAGGAAAAAAAAAAGAAAAGCGATGGTATCTTAAGAAAACCATTTTGAGCAAAAAAAAACCATTGTTTTTTTGGATAAGTGGCAAAATGTTCCCTAAACAGAACATTCTGGTGCACCAAACTTTCAATTGTCCAGTTGAAAGATCCGAATAGGATTTATGTCACTCATCTTGAAAAGTAATCACTAATTTCTCGAAAGGATCAAGTATCACTTGCGAAATTTGGATTCATTCCCCCTGGAAAATAGTTATGTGGAAAATTTTTAGCGCTTTTCGTCAATAGGCTATGATGAGGTACAAGAACTCTGCAAAAAAGGGGAAATGGAAAGGAGCTTTCATGATCATGTTGGGGCAAAGAAAATACAAAAGACAAATGTGTACCTCTTTGACAAGATAGAGTTTCAAAGTTAGAGAATGTACAGGATTGAGTACATGCACACATACACCGCATCATACAGCATCAGCATTGAAAGTTTTGTGTAAAATTTTGAGATTAAAACATGTTTCTCAAGCTAAAGGCTCGACACCATCCAATCAAAATTTTGAAGGTTATGCAACCTTTTTTCAAAACAAGAAAGTCAAGTTTATTCATGATATAGAAAATTTCAAATCCAATTTGATTAGTGCTATATTTAATTAAGGTTAAAGAATGATTTTCAAAAATTTCAAATCAAAATTTCAAGACCTCCGGGCACAAATCTTAAGTCCTCCGGGCACAATTCTAAGACCTCTGGGCATAAATTTCAAGTCCTCTGGGCACAAATCTTAAGTCCTTCGGGCACAATTCTAAGACCTCCGGGCATAAATTTCAAGTCCTCCGGGCATAAATCTAAGACCTCCGGGCACAAATCTTAAGTCCTCCGGGCACAATTCTAAGACCTCCGGGCATAAATTCCAAGTCCTCCAGGCAAAAATCTCAAGTCCTCTGGGCACAATTCTAAGACCTCCGGGCATAAATTTCAAGTCCTCCGACCACAAAATTCCAAGTCCTCCGGGCATAAATCTCAAGACCTCCGGGCACAAATATTAAGTCTTCCGAGCACAATTCTAAGACCTCCGGGCATAAATTCCAAGTCCTCCGGGCAAAAATCTCAAGTCCTCCGGGCACAAATCTAAGACCTCCGAGCATAAATTTCAAGTCCTCCGGGCACAAAATTCCAAGTCCTCCGGACATAAATCTCAAGTCCTTCAGGCACAATTCTAAGACCTCCGGGCATAAATTTCAAGTCCTCCAGGCACAAAATTCCAAGTCCTCCGGGCATAAATTTCAAGTCCTCCGGGCACAAAATTCCAAGTCCTCCGGGCATAAATTTCAAGTCCTCCGAGCACAAATCTCAAGTCCTCCGGGCACAAACATAAAACCTCCGGGCAACAATCCCAAGTCCTCCGGGCACCAATCTCAAATCTTTCAGGTACAAATTCTAAGTTATTCGAGTATGGTTTCGAAATTCTTTAGATGTAAACTTAAAGTCATTGATTAATGTTAAAGTGAAGAGCCTTTAGTAAGAGAAATATTGTTAAGTATGTATATATTTTTGTGTGTGTATATATATATATATATATATATATATATATTTGAAAAAAAAAGAGAAAAGAAGAAAAAGAAATTCAAAAATAAGAAAATGCAAACTTCAAAAAAAAGAGAAAAAAAAGAAGAAGAAGAAAAACAAAAAAACTATTAATTAAAGTTTCATTGCCTCTGCTGCAAGAGGAGTACATTTTCAGAAAGGAATTTAAAGTTTTATTACCTTTGCTGCAAGAGGAGCTTTCTGGAAAAAAAAAGAGAAAAAAAAAAGAAACGAAATTTAAAGTTTCATTGCCTCTGTTGCAAGAGGAGCACATTTTCAGAAAGGAATTTAAAGTTTCATTGCCTCTGCTGCAAGAGGAGCTTTCTCGAAAAAAAAAAGAAGAAAGAAAAAACAAAACAAATTTAAATTCGCCTCTGTTGCAAGAGAAGCGCATTTCGAAAAAAAGAAAAACAACATTTTAAGTTTCATTGCCTTTCCTGCAAGAGGAGCTTTCTCGAAAAATGAAAAAAACAAACAAAACAAAAAGAAATTTAAACTTTCATCGCCTCTGCTGCAAGAGGAGCGCATACAAAAAAAAAGAAGAAAAAAAAGAAAAAAGAGAAAGAGAAAAAAGAAAAAAGAGAAAGAGAAAAAAAGAAGAAAAAAAGAGAAAAAAAGAAGAAAAAAAGAAAAAAAAAGAAGAGATTAGGTCATAAGCCGGACAAAATTAGTGTCTATTGTCTTTGCTCTATTCCTGATCCTTAGCAATGAACAAAGAGGGGCAGCTGTTGACACCTAATTTTGTCCCATTTTATTATTATTATTATTATTACTATTATTATTATTATTATTATTATTATTATTATTATTTTGTTTTTATTTTTCGGTCCAATCTGTCCAATCTAGTCTGCCACCACCACCCCTCCCTCACCGAGACAACCACTCTCTGCTAGCCCATCCCCTCTCCACCAGCCACCACCAACTCTGTGAGCCTCACCCTATAAGTAACCAAATCCACAAACCCTAGAAACGATGGCTACCCGTTGGTTCAGGGCTTCCCTTTTCTTTTTTCTCTCGACCAAAAATCACCACTAACGAACCCTACACCTTCACCGAAATCATCACCGTATATCACCACCCTCCTTGCCCTAGCCTCACCACCGAAACCCCTAAGCACCACCACCATCGTCACTACCGAAGCCCCAAACACCACCACCACAGCCAAAACAAACCCCCTAAGCCAGATCTAGAAAACCCTAACCTAGATCTGGAAAACCCAAGAACCGAGACCCTCAAAACTCAGAACCTAAACCCTAAACCAAAAATCGATCTTCAAGTACCTGCAAGAAAAATCACAACCAGATTCATTCACAACCAGATAAAAAAAAACCCAAAAAACAAAAAAAAATAAAAAAGGAGAGGGCTTCGATTTGTCCGATCTGTGAGGTTAGAGGAACTTTCGAGAGGAACGGAGGTCAGATCTGAGGAAAGTGAGGAGAGAGGAATTCTTTTTAGGTTTAGGGAATACCACCGGCGACCAGAGTGCGGTGGCCGGCGGCGGCGCACGGCGGTCCGGCGGTGGCCGAAAATCGCATGGGAGAGGGGGGCTGAGAGAGTTTTGATCTTTTTTTGTTGGAAACCGGTTAAAATGAATGAAAGAAAAAAAAGGGGGCCTTTTATAAAGCACCAAAACGGTGCGTTTTGAGGCCAGCCAACCCGCGTTTGTGCCCGACCCGGATCCAAGATTCGCGCACCCGCCCGGCCAGCTGAGGAAGGAGATCTGCGTGCTGACAACCCGACCCGGCTCCGGATCCGACTCCACGACCCGCTTCTGTTGCAGATTGGGCCCTATCATTTGGGCTGGGTTTTTAGGCTGTTTTGGGAGGTTCTTTTTGGACCCAAGCCCAAGTCTATTTGGTATCTTTTGCTTCCTCCTTTATTTATTTAGTATTTACTTATTTATTTTGTTAGATAAGTTATTTTGGGTGTTTTAATATACTCTCATAATATAAATAAATATTTATATATAAATAAAATAAATAAAACTCATAAATCAATATAGGAAATATATATATATATATATATATAGTTTTAAGATGTATATAAATATATAAAATATATAAATAACTATATAAGATGCATATATAACCATATAATTTTTGAAATAAAAAATTCTTATAATACAATTGAGAAATGTATTTTACGATGCTAAAAAAATAGAAGAAAAAATTAATAAAAAATAAAATTTAAATTTAAATGAAGTCCGATGATGGGATGTTATGGAAGTCACAAGTATTGATTCCTTAACTGATCCCTAAGTGAGAAGAGTCGTACTAAATATTGTCAAAAGTATTGAGGTATTTAGTATGATTTTTCAATAATTTAAATTTTTGAAAATAAAATTGAATATTTAAAATTAATAATAAAATTATAATTCAATTAAATGAATTTCCGATGATGAGATATCGTAGAAGTCACAAGTAGTAATTCTTCGATTATCTTTAGGTGAGAGGAATTTATCGAACGTCGCCAAAAGTATTAGGATATTCGATTCAATTTCTCAAGATTCAAATTCGTGTTTATTTTAAAATATATATAATAATATATTTTGTAATAAAGAATATTTAGAAAAAATACTAATTAATAAACACAAAAGAGGTAATAGAGATAGGTGGGAAAAATTAATAAAAGATAAAAGGGATTTTAGAGATAGATGAATACAAAATAGTTAAACCAATAAAAATTAATAATAAAGTTTCAAGAGTGATTAAATTAACCAAATAAATGGCAATAGGATTTTAATAAAAGATGATAACAAAAGGGATTAAGTTAATAAATCTAAATAAATAAATACAAGAATTAATGGAGATAAAATAACTCGTAAGAGGTAAAAGCTAATGTCTGATGATGGGATGTTATGGAAGTCACAAGTAGTGATTCCTTAACTGATCCCTAGGTGAGAAGAGTCATACTAATTGTTGCCAAAAGTATTGGAATATTTAGTATGATTTTTCAATAATTTAATTTTTTGTTAAAAATAAAAACAAATAAGTTTTTTTAAAAAAGGAAAAAATAGAATAAGGAAATTAACAATAAAGTTTAAATTTCAAAATTAATAAAGCCCGATGATGGGATGTCATGAAACTCACAAGTAGTGATTTCTTGACTGATCCCTAGGTGAGAAGAGTTCATTAAATGTTACCAGAGTATTGGGATACTTAGTGCAATTTTTCAATAATAAGAATTTTTATTTAAAATAAATAGTGAAATATTTATAAAAAATCAAAAAAATTCATTTGCATCATTTATTATCTGTTTGCATCATATGCATTCATAATAATTTTCGAAATGGGTGTGGGTCCTTCCGATGATGAGATTCTGTAGAAGTCACAAGTAGTGATTCTTAAGAAATCTCTAGGTGAGGAAAATTATTTCGAATGCTGTCAAAAGTATTGGAGTATTTGATTTAATTATTCAATACAAAAAGGTTCACATTTACTTTCGAAAAATAAAGTTTAACCTTTTAAAATAAAACAAAATAAATTTGCAAATAAAAAATGATTTTGAATAAAAAGATTGCAATAAAATAAGAATTATTTTTAAATATTAATTCAAGACCATTTTTATTAAAATTAAAGGATAACACATGATTACTATGGTACCGTTTTTTAACGGGCGTTATGGGGGTGCTAATCCTTCCCCACGCGTAACCGTACTCCCGGACCCGATTTTCTTTTTGCAGACCAAAAAATTGTCTTTTTAATAAAACTTAATTAATTTTGAGATTTTGTTAAAAAGATAAATATTTTAGGTGACCAATCACACCTAGTCAAAAAAGATTGGTGGCGACTCTCTTTTGTTTTTAAATGTTTTTCAAAATCGTCGAGCGCGAAGCCGTTACGACACCTGTGCTTAATGGCACTAACTTCCAGAAATGGAAGGAGCATGTTCTTATTGTGCTTGGGTGTATGGATCTTGGCTATGCAATCAGGTTTGATAAATCTCCTGCCCCTGCTGATAATAGTACAGCTACGGAAAGGGCACTTTATGAAAAATGGGAGCGTTCTAACCGCATGAGTCTGATGATCATGAAGCACTCAATTCCGGATACCATCAGAGGTGCAATGCCTGAGGAGGAAAATGCTAAGAGTTTCCTACAACGAATTGCAGACAGGTTCACTGTAAATGAAAAAATCGAAACAAGCACCATCCTGTCTAAGCTTGTTTTAATACGGTATAGCGATAAAGGAAACATAAGGGAATATATTATGGAAATGTCTAATCTTGTTACAAGACTAAAGGCACTAAAGTTAGAGTTGTCTGAAGACATTCTCGTGCACTTGGTCTTAATATCTCTTCCTGCACAATTCAGCCCTTTTAAAATAAGTTATAACACTCAAAAGGAGAAATGGACTCTTAATGAGCTCATTGCTTAGTGTGTGCAAGAGGAAGAGAGGTTGAAACAAGAGAAGATAGAAAGTGCTCACTTAGTATCTTCTTCCAATGACATTGCTGCCAACAAAAATAGAAAAAGGAACACAGGAAAAGGCACTGCAAATACTGGAACTTCACAACCTAAGGGGCAACAGAAACAAGATAAGGTGATCACTTGTTTCTTTTCCGTAAAGGTGGTTATGTGAAGAAGGATTGTTCTAAGTATGCTAAATGGCTTGCCAAAAAGGGTAAACTTCTCAACTTTGTTTGTTCTAAAGTTAATTTGGCTTTAGTACCCAATCACACTTGGTGGATAGATACATGTGCAACTACTCACATAAGTGTGGCTATGCAGGGTTGTCTAAGGAGCAGAAAGCCAACTGATGCTGAAAGATTCATATACGTAGGATATGGCGAAAGAGCTCTTGTTGAGGCTGTTTATTTATTTAGATTAAAGTTAGAATCTGGTTGCTATTTAGATTTGAAAGAGACTTTTTATGTACCGTCATTTAGACGGAATTTGATTTCTATTTCTTCTTTGGACAAATCAGGATATTCTTGTTCATTTGGAAATGGAAAATTTAGTCTTTTTCAGTATTCAAATCTTATTGGCACAGGTTCTTTAGTTGGTAATCTATATAAATTGGATAGGGTGAGCAAAAATTTTTGGAACCGAAAAAACTGACCGAACCATTCGGTTTTCGGTTTGCTCGATTCGGTTTAATCGGTTTTTTGGTTCATTCGGTTTTAGAGTTTGGTTTTATTGGTTGAATCGGTCGGTGGTCGTTTTATATAAATGGTAAATCGAACCGACCGAAAAACCGATTTACCCAAAAAATAAATTATAAATATAAATATATATTAGATAAATATTATATTTATGTTTTTAAGTTAGTAAATTTATGAACAATATTGATTATTTATCTTTGTTTTGTGAAGTTTTATGCATTTATTTGGGTAACATGTTGTAAATCTTGTAGGAGATATTAATAAAACAAGTTTATATTATATACTTTTATACATTTATTTACCAAAGCTTTAAATTCGGTTTTAACCTTGCAAAACCGAACTGACCGAATCAATTCAGTTTGGTTCGGTTCGGTTTGTGAGTTTCATTCGGTTCGGTTTCAGTTTTGTGCCTAAGGGATCGTTTTTTTTTTCGGTTTTCGATTTTGTGAACCGAACCGACCTATTGCTCACTCCTAAAATTGGATCTTCATGCCTCACACATTAATGAATCATTGCATATAAATAATTGTGGTACAAAGCGCAAATTAATTAATGATAATTTTTTCATGTTATGGCACAGGCGTTTAGCACATATTTCTGAACAAAGAATGAAGAGGCTTGTGTCAGAAGGAATTCTTGATTCCCTTGATTTTTCAGATTTCAAAATCTGTGTTGAATGTATTAAGGGAAAACAAACAAATATCAAGAAAACTAGTGCTAACAGGAGTTTTAACGTCTTGGATTTAATTCATACTGATATTTGTTGTCCATTCCCTACAGCTTCTTGTAATGGTCAATAGTATTTTATTACTTTCATAGATGATTATTCTCGTTATAGGTACCTATACTTGATTCATGAGAAGTCTTAAGCATTAGACGTTTTCAAAACCTATAAAGCTGAAATTGAAAATCAACTTGGTAGGAAAGTTAAAGTCGTTAAATCTGACCGTGGAGGTGAATATTACGGTAGATACGACGGATCAGGTGAACAACATCCAGGCCCTTTTGCAAAGTATTTAGCAGAATGTGGTATCGTTCCTCAATACACCATGCCAGGGACTCCAAGTCAAAATGGTGTAGCTGAGAGACGAAATCAGACCCTAAAGGACATGGTTAGAAGTATGATTAGTCATTCTTCTTTGCCAGACTCACTTTGGGGAGAAGCCTTAAAGACTGCAGTGTACATTCTTAATCGAGTTCCAAGCAAAGCAGTAGCTAAAACCCCATATGAATTATGGACAAGAAAGAAGCCTAGTATTAGGCACTTACATATTTGGGATTGTCCAGCTGAGGCTAAGCCATACAAGCCTAACGAAAGGAAATTGGACTCAAGAACAGTAAGCTACTACTTTGTTGGATACTCAGAAAGATCGAGGGGTTTCAAGTTTTATGATCCCTCAAATAGATCCTTTTTCGAAACAGGGAATGCTAAGTTTATTGAGGATGTTGAATATGATGAGGGTGTCAAACTCAAGAATTTTGTATTTGAGGAAGAACATGTTACAGTTCCTACAGTTGCAATTGAGAATGATCAGACAATTATGTCTGACATTATTCAAGATGCAAATCCAGACTATCAAGACACTCCTAAGTTACCACCTAATCATATTGAAGAGCAACAACAAACTCAATTGGAAGTGCCATTAAGGAGATCCTCGAGAGAGAGGAGATCGGCGATTCCAGATGATTATATCGTTTATCTCCAAGAACACGAGTTTGATATAGGACTAGAAGATGATCCAAAATCTTTTAGTGAAGCCAAAATTGAGGCCATGAAAGATGAGATGAAATCAATAGAGGATAATGACGTTTGGGATCTTGTCGAATTGCCTAAAGGAGCGAAACCGATTGGTTGTAAATGGATTTTCAAAACCAAAAGGGATTCGAAAGGCAATATCAAAAGATATAAAGCACGTCTAGTTGCCAAAGGTTTCACTCAAAAGGAAGGCATTGATTATAAAGAGACTTTCTCTCCGGTTTCATTGAAAGACTCTTTTAGAATCATTATGGCACTTGTAGCTCATTATGATTTGGAGCTACATCAGATGGATGTAAAGACAGCGTTTCTCAATGGTGACATTGAAGAAACAATTTATATGGAGCAACTAGAAAATTTCGTGTTGGATGAATCGAAACATCTGGTATGCAAATTAAAGAAATCTATCTATGGTTTAAAACAAGCATCCCGTCAACAGTATCGAAAATTTGATTAAGTGATCACCTCTTTTGGTTTTAAGGAGAACACTATTGATCAATGTATTTATCACAAGATCAATGGGAGCAAGTTTATTCTTCTGGTGTTATATGTCGATGATATCTTGCTTGCAAGTAGCGATATATGCTTATTGCATGAAACCAAGAGATTTCTTTCAAATAAATTTGAGATGAAAGATCTTAGGTATGCATCTTTTGTGTTAGGCATACAGATCCATCGAGATCGTTCTCGAGGAATACTTGGCTTATCACAAAAGGCTTATATTGATAAGGTACTTAGCAGATTTGACTTGAAAAACTGTGCATCAAGAGACACACCCATTGCTAAGGGTGATAAATTCAGTTTGCTTCAATGCCCAAGAAATAATATTGAAAAGGAAGAGATGCAGAAGATTCCCTATGCTTCAACAGTAGGGAGTCTCATGTATGCTGAAGTTTATACGCGTCCGGACATTACGTACATAGTTGGTATGCTTGGAAGATATTTAAGTAACCCTGGAATGGATCATTGGAAAGCAGTAAAGAGGGTTATGAGGTATTTACAGAAAACTAAAGATTACATGCTCACATATCGGAGGTCAAACCATTTAGAGATCGTTGGGTATTCAGACTCCGATTTTGCTGGTTGCCTTGATAGCAGAAGATCCACTTCTGGTTATGTTTTCATGTTAGCTGGAGGAGCTGTTTCTTGTTGTTAAGGAGAGAGTTCAGAGTCTTCAGATATTTATTGAATATATCAATACAAACTCCATGATTGTGGATCCGCTTACTAAGGGTGTACCACCTAAGGTGTTTCATGAGCATGTAGCTCGTATGGGTGTGGTTCACTTTGATAATATGCTTGTATAGTGGGAGTTTGTTTCATTTATATTCATTTATTATTGAGACATTTTCTGATCAGAATAAAGTATTGTTGCTATTATTGAAACTCTGAAATAAAGTATTATTCTTTCAAATTGCAGTTGAGCATAAAATTTTTGAAAGTAGGACCAGTTGGAAATAGGCATGTTTAAGAGATCACGTTGCATGTAATTTTCATGCTACACATCCATACTTGATCTATGTCATTGATTATATTAATATACGTGACCATTGATGGGTCTAGTTACGGAATATATGTAACGAAGATTGCTTTGATCCTATGTTAGTATAATTGATGGACCAGATTGTTTAGAGATGTTGCCTTGTCATGATAGCAAGTAGAGCTCTTAAAATTATTTTAAAATGTACAATTATCAGGTGATATGTGGCCCAAAGGGAGATTGTTGGAAAATTATTTAGTGGGCCTACATATATCAATTAATTGTACATTACAGGCTATCTATTTAGTCCACTTAAAAGTGATCAAATAAAGTTTAAGTTATTGGACTTTAGGACATCTCAATTAGTATGAGCTTTGCAATGTGTAGAGACCCAATATATTATTTTATTTTCATAATGGGCCAAACTAAAATAAAATATACTTCAAATATAAATAGGTTATGGTCCCTGGTCTAAACATAACATAATTCTCACAACAAATCTCATCGTTGAGTGAGATACAGATTCTCTCAAAAGGTTTAGACGTGAAAGACTTTAATCCCAAGATATCAATTCCAATGGATTCAGGTACGCTTTCATATTAATCTTTTTTTATGATTGAATATGAAATCCTGGGTGTATTTATCTGTATTAATTTTTCTACAAATCGCACTGCTCATCAGCAATTAAGGACTGCTTCCTGAAATTAAATAGCAGTTACGCTTTCTTGCAGTAGTTTGAAATTGAAAGCTCAAAGAAATATCAAAACTCAAAGAGATAATAAAAGAAGAAAACAATAATTGCAAATAATTGTGTTAATACTTAATAGTTCTTTCTTTGTTGGCTGTACTTGTAAAAGAAATCTGCTACTACAATTGAAACAAAGGTAATAAAATAACTAGCAAATCCTATTCCAAAACCATCTACTCCTAAAACTAGAAGAGATTTTATGAACATCAAAGCTCTTAAAGTCTATCCAAACCGACATGTCTAACCGACAAATAGGGCAGTAATGGCTTTGCCTCAACCACATTTCAATGCAATCACCGTGAAAAGTATGAGAACATGGCATCCGAGAAGCTTCTGATCCAACCTTGAGTACCTCTAAATATATCGAGCAATCTTCTTGTCTAACTTTCACACTAACCTTCTTCAGCATCGTCTTAACAGACGATTCTTTAGCTAGGACCATGCGATTAAGTACTTGCTTCGAACTCTAATCCAGATTCTGACAAAGCTCTGTTGATGGAATCTCCCTCGCTGTTTACGTGGACCAGAATTGTTCCCCACATCTCTGCAAATAAAGGCAAGACTTTAAGCCCCTTCTTAGGCCTTTTGGTTCTGATTCTAAGTCCTTGCTCTATAATATCTTGAATGACATTACCAAACCGATGGGAGTTTGGACTGACCACGACTCTTGCTAACGCAGGAGTAAGAATTTGGAGGGCCTGGTCATGGTTTTTCAAAACTCCGAGATCAAAACGAAGAGTTTCTTGGTTGAATAAAGGGCCCCTGTTGCAGTCGAAGAACTGGTCGGTCATGCAATAATGGCCATTGAATAAGAGAGTAAAGCTGAGGGTTAAGCCAATTTGGATGAAACAAGGAGGTGGGTGATTCTGGTATAATATTCTGGGGTTGGAAAACAAGGTGGTAGAGTTGACCACACTTGTAATAAACAGAAGCCATTAAAGAATCTTTTGAGTAGAAACGAAAGCTCTCTATTTCAAACAATCGATATTGTACTGTCAGCTTCGATATCTCTCTCGTATTTATAGCGTGCAATGGCGGCAGAGTGAATCCTAATCTAATAGGATTAGCTACTCCTATTCATATAAGGTTTCGTTCTACCGCCACTGACTACTATAAATACTACTGTGCGTATGAAATTAATTTGCAATACTACAAATTCTCACTGTGTAAACCAGAAATCTTTCTCCTCAAGTTTCTCCAATGGCTTCCATTTTCTACCAGTGTAATCGTCTCTATCACGAAGTTTTCCATCCCGAGACTGTACCAGAAACCCATCGTCCCGCTCCTCGTTCCGTCCAAATTGAAGTAACAATCGCCGTTGATCTCCTTATCGTCCGCCATGATTCTTTAATTGGCCGCTTCACCGAATCCAACACCGTCTTCTCCCAAGAAACTCTTCGTTTGGATCTCCATCTTTTGAAAAACCTTAACCAGGCATACGAAATTCTTAGTGCCATGTTAGCAAGACTTCAAATCAACTCAGTGTCTTTTGCTTTTGTTGTTGATTTCACTAAAATTATCATTGGTGATATTATCTTACGTGGAGTAAGAATCGGAAACCAGGCGTCCAAGAGGGGATGTGAAGTCTTGCCTTTACGTGCAGAGATATGGGGAGTGGTTGAGAAACATGTGAACAACGAGAGAGTTTTTATTAGAAGAGCTATGGAAGAATCAACTTTAGCGAGTAACTATGGCATGGTTCCAGCAGAGGAATCTGCGGTGAAGAAGATGCTGAAGAGGGTTAGACTGGAAAATGGAGATCATTGTGCAAATGGCAAAAAAAGTAACAAGAAAAGGAAGGTAAAAGGCGAAGATTGCGTTATATGTTTGGAAGAAATGAAGGTTGGATCAAATGCTTCTCAGATGCCTTGTTCTCATACATTCCATGGTGCCTGCATTGAACAATGGTTGAAACAGAGCCATTATTGCCCTATTTACCGTTTTGAGCTGCCAATTTCAGAGAGTTAGGAGCTTGCTTTTTCCTTTTTTTTCTTATCTAAGGCCCTCTTAATGGTTTTCAAATAGTTCTTGCTAATAATTTGCTCTTAGATGTTTTATGTTTTATGTTTCTAGTAGCCGCTAATTTTTGTTTATTTGTCTAACTATGTGGATGATTAGTGGATGGAGAAGTGTGAATATAATCCAACTAAAGAAACATAGATGGATTTCATTGATTTCTTCTTGTCATATATTTTCTTGCTTACTGTTTAGCTTTTTTATTGGATAAATAGTATTTCATTCTCCATTGGCTTAAGAGTTTCTTTCCTTTCCGAAAGAAAGCAATAGTTAAGTTTTGCTCAGTCAACTTTCACCTTCAAAGGAAGAAGGAAGATATTGCATCCATAATTGTCTAAAATGAAAAGAACAGAAGCACTCAATGAATTCTTGTTAAATAGTGGTTATTCATTTTACAGTGCTGTAATTTTTATTTAACTGCATATAATATTGCTTAGTTTCTGACACAGAAGCCTGATGATGAATCCATTTCCTTAGCCTGTGGTTCTACCAAAATTGAAATCATTGCTTTCTTCTAACGTTTTTTGTTCCAATCTTCTTTCTTCTAGTTGCTTGCTAAATCATACAGGGATAGAATATAACTGCAAGCCTGCAATGTGGCAATATGGTAGACAACATGCCAGAGCCTGTTCTGTTGACACAGAAACTCTATATTATATCTCATGACAAGAGGAAATACCATCCAAATACCCTGCTGTTTAATTCACATAAAGTTTAAATTGACAAAAACACTTGTTTTATGTATGTATGTATGTATGTATATATGTATGAGAGAGTTGATGAAGAAGGCAAAGGCTTTTGCGTTTGAAGTTTTGTTTCTTTTATTAATCCACGTTTTAAACAAGGGGTTGTGGAAATTGCAAGTAGCAGATGTTGCTGTCAAAATTCATAGTCAAAAACCTCAACAAGAGAATTAATTTATCACAAGTTGCAACTAGCTGTCAAACTTTTCTTTCCCAGCTGTTAGGCAATGCGCGTTTGCCTTCAAAGAAAAGAGGAAGTGTCAAGCGTTTGATCCAAATATCATCGAACATTTCCCTGCATTATATTCTGTGATATAACTAATCTCTGACTCTTAAGCTTTTTACTTGATTACAATGAATTTTTCCTTAAAAAAAAAAGATCGGTGCCTTTAAAACATAAATGAATAACTAAATTATAGTATTTAGGATAAGATTAAATTCTAAATTTTTTTAGGTTAGCATATCTAAATTTAAAAGCCTGCAATATAAATGCTAGTTAATTTTCAAATATATAGCATCAATCTTAGATATATATATATATATATATATATATATGTAGTTTATGGATCTAAAACAAGAAATATTACTTGTTATCTTAATTTTCAAAAGGAAAATTTATGTTATAGTGGATTTCTTAATGGAACTAGAATCGATCCAACTGCTAACTAGACTAGTTCGGTTCCAATTACTAATGGGCTAGAACCGAAATAATTCGGTTCAAAGCTAATCTTGTCGGACTCATTATTATGTCTAAATATAGGTCTAGGTCCAACCAAAAGTAGCCTTTATAAAATTTTCTCCATATGCTGTTAAGTTAGCCTAGTTCCCAACAGTCTAGGCTGAAAATATCGTGGTGTTAAATGACCTGACTTTTTCAATAAAAAAATCCACTTGAGTCCACTATAATAATAAAATAAAACAAACTCATTTTCACGTTTTAATTTCATTAATAAATGGAATTCCATTGACCCTAAACCTTAACATGAATCAAACTGTTGTAAGAAGAATATCGGTATTTGGTTTTTTTTTTTGTCTTGTCTTTTATGTTGTAAGAATATAGAGCTTGAAATATACAGATTTGGCAATTTACAGGAAGCAGCCCAAAAGGACTTCTAGATCTCTAGCTGATTCCATCCACCACCTAACACACGAAATTTAAATGGATTGTCTTCCTTTATATTTGAAGAAGGAGATTAGAACCCAATTAAATTTGATTATTGTTTCTATTTAATGAAATAGAAATGTGAAATTAAGACGAAGTTAACAAAAATTAAATTTTTATTTATTTATATGTAATAAAGTTGATTAGTCCAATATATAGTTTAATATCTAGATTCTTTTTCTTATAGGATTTGCTTTTTATTTCAATAGTCAACTTGATAAAATCTTAATAATTATAAAAAAATAAAATTCAAATTAACATTTAATAAAAATAATATCTATTTTCGTTAGCTCCAATGATTTTTCACATAGGTGCTTATATATATATATATATATATATATATATATATATATATATATTATAGATTAATAGATTATTATAAATTAGTTAAAAAGATCAAAAAGATAATTAATATTGATTGATCTAGCCTAAGTTTTATTTTTCAGAAGGTTGAATTAAAGTTTTTATATGTATATAAGAAAATATAAAAAATTGTTAGTATCTCTGTGTAGAACTTAATAAGCCCATCCTACTAAGCCTGGTGGCGAGGGCCCATCTTACTAAGCCTAGTGATGATTGGCTTACGAGACACATTTATGAGGTTTCATTAATGTAAGAATGTTTATAACTAACTAACGTTCATAACTAACCACTTTATTATATGATCGCCCATAACGCCTCATAACTGTTCATAATACTCATTTAAGGGCGTAACCGACCACGACATCTGTTACAACCATGATCGCCTATATAAGGCACAAAGACACGAGAAAAGGGACACTCTCACTCTCTTCTATTCTATTACTTATAATTTCCTTAAACACTTTACTGACTTAAGCATCGGAGCAAGTCTTACCGGGAACAACCCCGGTGGACCTTCTGTTTTGCAGGTTGATCTAAGGAGGAAAGAGTTAATCCATCAACAACAAGCCCAGCAACCTTTTTGGCGTCAACATTTTGGCGCCGTCTGTGGGAACTCAAAGAAGAAACCATGTCGAGCTCCCAAGCAAACCAACAAATACCAAACCAAGACAATACACATTCACTCCCTGTTTCTACCGCTGCCACAGTTCAGTCAACCTTTGTTACTCCCCTCCCCCCCGATGTCAGTTATGATGGGGCAACAACAAACTCACACAATACCACAAACAGTATCCATGGAGCAATACAATCAATTGCTCGCCCAAAACAAAGCTTTAGAAGTTAAGATAGCCCACTACGCCTAGATAGTAGAATCTCTAAGTGTTCGCCATAATGCAACTGCAGATCGCCCAGTTAGGCCTGATGTTCGCCCAATTACATCTGAGGTACAACCAACTACTTCTATTGTTCACTGACAATATTTTGGGCACTTGTTTGCTTGGGGCCTTAGCGCCAGTATCTTGATCTTGTGATCACCATGGCCTCAGCACCAGTGTTTTGGGCACTTACTCACCCCGGGTTTTAGCAGCAGTCCCTTCTTGCCTGGCCTCACACCAGTTCTCGGTGCTTAGTTGCCAGTGGCCTTAACACCAGTATCTTGGGCTCTAACTGGCCCATAGCCTTAACGCTAGCATTTTTGGCACTTTACTCGCCTGTGGTCTTCGCGCCTGTGTGATGTCCTCGTCACTACATCTTACCATCTAACTTTTTCTTATCTTATATGACTTGATTATACTTGTCCGTCAATGTCATTCATTCTTCTTCTTCTTAAGCTAAATATTTAATAGCTCAATATGAATATTTTACTTTCAATAAAACAGAATAATGATATATATATATATACATATCATTCCTTTTCACAGGATCTTACACATCATTCCTAACTTAAATTCCTGACATCTTATAAACATTAATGTATTGTAGTACTGTCCGACTTACATAATTACATAAGTATACCTTCAACTAATATCAGGAAGCGTATCTCAAAGGTACAATTGATATCTCAAAAGCAAGCTCCTCTATTTGGAGCGGGTTCACTTTAGATAATCTGTAATAAAAATATTCGTAAAAGGGTGAGTTTACGCTCAGTAAGAAATATATGTAAAAGAGAGTACTATGCTTCTATATGCAGTTTTCCTGCTTGGCTCTATAATATCATGTAAAATCATTATAAAGCATAAGTTCTTCATAATAGCATATAGTTACAAATCAAGTAAATCATGTACTTCTTTAAAGTCGCATATGCAACCATACTTCACATGCTTTCTTCAAACATGCATCTTATACTTTCTTTAAAACATGCATATCATATACTTTCTTTAAAATATACTTCATAAACTTGCTTCAAAACATGCATCATATTCTTTCTATAAAACATACATCATATAGCTTTCAAATAACAGAGAGACTATTTGCATATTAAAGAATTATGCACTGAATTATGTGGAGTACTCCTGTAGGAGCCAGGAATCCTCCCCTAGCCAATATATACATAACAGAGACAATTTGGCCAAACGTCGGTGGCTACAGTGAACACTAGTCATGTGACATCTGTAGCACTGAGGGCTGGACTAGAGCTCCTCAGTCATGAACATATACAGAAGTGCATAATCATTAAGTACTTCATAGTCTCAAAACATTTGTCATATAGCTATTTGCTATGACATTCTTACTTTCTTGAAATAGTTTTGAAACCTCTTTTCTAATAGGGCAGTCGACTGGCCTATAGGGCACTCGGTTGCTGCCTCATTTTTTCATTTATTGAAATTATTTTTTTTTAAATTTTGATATTTTTATTTTTTGAAAACACATGGGGCAGTCGACTGGTCATATAGTAGTCGACTATTTTTGAAACAGAATGCTTCTGGAAGCATGGTAGTCGACTGGTCTTATAGGCAGTCGGCTGGTTTTGAAAAAGAATACTTTTTAGCAAATAGCAATCGACTATCTCATATAGCAATCGACTATTTTGAAACAGAATGCATACTGAAAAATAGCAGTCGACTGGTTTACATAGCAGTCAACTGGTTTGTCTCAGTTTTGAAAAATCTACGCTTTGGTTGTCTCTAGGCAGTCGACTGCTACTTAAGGCAGTCAGATGCTCCTAGCCTAATTGGTATTAGGAGTAAAACCCGAAAATCATATTTCCTGCACTCAAAACAGCTGGTACTTCTTTCCAAATGACATTTAAAATATATCAAAATATGCGAACATAGCCACCCTACGTCCGTTACATAAATTCCTTACCTTAATTGCCAAAATCCACAAGCTTGGCTAGAATCCAACACCTTGCCTTTCACTTCTTCAAAGCTGTAACATCATACAATTCAAACCTTTTAAACAATCACCATACACATACTATACCAACTCAGTACAATTCCAAATTATGAATGAAATTGACTAAATCCATTTCTTCTCTTACCTTTGCTAGTGACCAATTTTCAGAATTTGAGATCTCTTCAATTTCTTGGATTCAGCTCACTAAACTTCGGATATAGCTTAAGCTAATGACAAAGATCGTTTTTCGTTAAGTGAGCTTAACGAATTGATAGCAAGAGATGGTGGTTCGTCAAGGTGAGTGGAATAGGAACTTAGGGAAAATTGGAATGGAACGAGAGGGAGATTAATTGTTGGTGCCGACTTGGCTGATGAAGATGGTGATGACTCATGCAATTTGCATTAATTGCATGTTAATCCCATAATCATCTCAGCCCTTGACCATGCCCTCCTTTGACCATTTACTTCCTCTTCTTCATTTGACACTTGCCCAATTAATTGGCAAATTTCTGACATAAATTTCTTGATTAATTTACTTTTAATTCTTCTTATTCCCTTTACCATATCAGCCATTGACTTTTGACCATTCATCTCATGATTCCTTCTATGTTCCATACATCATTCATACAACATAATTCTCATATTTATTTATTCCAACTGGAAATACTTTACAATTATGGGAAAATACATGAAATTAGGGGATTTCACATTCTCCCCACCTTGGAGAATTTGGTCTTCCAAATTTGAATTGGCTTATCAATGAAACAACTCCGGATATCTCTCTTTCATCAAGCTCTCTAGCTCCCATGTAGCTTCTTCCATAGTATGGTATTGCCAGAGAACTTTAACTAATGGGATCGTCTTAGACCTCAAAACCTTTTCTTTTCTATTCAAAATCCGAACTGGCTTCTCCATATAACTCATGTCTTCCCGAATCTCCAAGGGCTCATATTCTATAACATGAGATGGATCCGGATTATACTTCCGAAGTATCGACACACGAAAAACATTATGTACTCCTGATAGCTCCGGAGGTAGTGCCAACCTATAGGCAACATCTCCCACACGATCTAAGATCTCAAATGGACCGATGTAGCGAGTACTAAGCTTACCTCTTCGGCCAAATCTCATGATCCCTTTGGATGGAGAAACTTTCAAAAACACAAAATCTCCAACCAAGAACTCAAGTGGTCTTCGTCGAGCATCCGCATAACTCTTTTGTCGACTCTGAGCTATCTTAAGCCTTTGACAAATCAACTTAACATCCTTAGAGGCTTGCTCAACTAAATCTGGAGCCAAAAACTTACGCTCACCCACTTCTTCCCACCCAATCGGAGATCGACACCTTCTACCATATAAAGCTTCATATGGTGCCATCCTGATACTTGCATAGCAACTATTGTTGTATGCAAACTCAGCCAATGGCAGATGGTCATCCCAGGAGCCTTTAAAATCCATAGCACAAGCTCTCAACATATCCTCGAGCGTCTGAATGGTGCGCTCGGACTGACCATCAGTCTGCGGATGATTTTTTTGGTTACATATGTTATAGTCCTTCTTCTTTAAATATCCTTAGTGTTTTTTCAAGGTGCAAATACACATGAATATAAACGTAAACTAATACGTGGACATTTGTTTAATTTGTTGGTAAAGTGTTTAATTTTTAGTTTTAGTGATTAAGGTTGTACATATTTATAATAAATTTTATGTATTTGTATATTAATTTACTTTTTTATGTCATCACATATATATTTACATACATAGAACAAAAATTATGCTTCCATTCAAAAGTTGAATGGTGAAATAAAGTAAAAGAAAAAGAATATTATTGTGAAATCCCCAATTTCAGGAAATTCCTCCATAATTATAAAGTATGTTAGCTTAAATAAAAAATAAGTAGATATGAGAATTATGAAGTATGAAGGATGTATGAAACATGGAAGAAGTAATGAGATGAAAGATTAAATAGTCAAGGAAATTAAATTGATGTTATAAGAATAACGGAGGTATGAGCAAAGAATTAATATCAGAAAATTAAGTGTAAGTAAAGACAAGTGTTATATGAGAGAATGGAAGAAGAGAATTAAAAGAGTCAAAGAGTCAAATGTCAATGGTCAAGGGAAAGCATGGCTGAGATGAGATGATATTGGATAGGTGAAAGAAGTGTTAGACTACATGGAGTTCCAATGAGCATTTCATATGGTAGAGATTTCAGGTTCACTTCTCATTTGAGGAGATTAGTAAGGAACCATGGGATCTCAGTTGAAAATTTTGCACAGCTTTTCATCCGTAGACTGATGAGCAGTCTGAGCGCATGATTTAGACGCTCGAGGATATGTAAAGAGCTGGTGCTATGTATTTTAAATGCTCATGGGACGACCATCTGCCATTGACTAAGTTTATGTATGATAATAGCTATTATACAAGTATCGGGATGACACTGTATACAATGCTATAAGAATAGAAAGTGTCAAGCTTCGAAGTGGTGGGAAGAAGTAGGCGAGTGAAAGTTATTAGCTTTTGAATTAGTCGAGCAAGCATCTGAAGAGGTTAAGTGAGTAATCAAAGACACATGATAGCTCAGAATAGACAAAAGGTTATACAAATGCTTAATAAAGACTAATTGATGTTTTGGTTGGAGATTCGGTAAATTGAAAATTTTCCATCCAAAAGAAATTATAAGATTTGGTCGACGAGGTAAGTTGAGCCCTCATAATATTAATTCAATTGAAGTCTTAGATCAAATTGGAGATATCACCAATAAATTGATATTACCTCCAGAGCTATTGAGGATACGTAATGTTTGTATATGTCAATATTTCGAAGGTATAATCCAGAATTCATCTTATGTCATAAAAGATGAAACCTTAGAAGTTCAGAAAAACATAAGTCATGTGAAATAAGCCATTTGGGATTTTGAACAGAAAAGATAAGGTATATAAGTCTATGATGATTCCATTAGTTAAAGATTATTGAAAATACCACATCATGGAAAAAGTTACATGAAGCTAAATAGCCTAATGAAGGAAGAGTATCCGGAACCATGTGAGACATGACCTGATTTGAATTTGGAGGACCAAATTATCTAAGGTGGGGAGAATGTGAAATCCCCAATTTCAGGAAATTCCTCCATAATTATAAAGTATGTTAGCTTAAATGAAAAATAAGTAGATATGAGAATTATGAAGTATGAAGGATGTATGAAACATGGAAGAAGTAATGAGATGAAAGATTAAATAGTCAAGGAAATTAAATTGATGTTATAAGAATAATGGAGGTATGAGCAAAGAATTAATATTAGAAAATTAAGTGTAAGTAAAGACAAGTGTTATATGAGAGAATGGAAGAAGAGAATTAAAAGAGTCAAAGAGTCAAATGTCAATGGTCAAGGGAAAGCATGGCTGAGATGAGATGATATTGGATAGGGAAGCATTAAATGAGGCTGCATGAGTCACCACCTCCAGCCATCACCCCACAGCAGCAACTCTTCTAGCCCTTTCCCTCGTGTTCTCCAAGTTTCCATAAGTTCCATTCCATAGCTACCTTGACAAACACCCTTGTTTAGTAACCAAATCGTTAAGTTTGTTAGACGAAAAACGATCATAGTCACTAGACGAGGCTATATCTGAAGTTTGGTGGATTGATTCCAAGTATTGGAAGAGATCTCAAAGTTTGAGATTTTGGTCACTAGCAAAAGGTAAGAGAAGAAGATGATTTAGTCAATTATGTTCATGGTATGGTGTTGTACTGAATTAGTATAACATGTTTATGGCAAATTCTTAAAGGTTTGCTTTGATATGATGATTTCAGATTTGAAGAAGAAAAGGATTAGGGTTGGTGAACCAAGTGATTTCATGTTCTCGAAGTAATCGAGGTAAGGAATTTATGTAACGGACGTAAGGCGGCTATGTCCGCATGTTTTATAATGTTTTTATGTGGTTTGGAAGAAGCACCAGTTGATTTTGTGCAGGAAAAGGTGCATTTTCGGACTTGTTTCCTAGTACCAATTAGGCTAGGGGCAGCCGACTGCCATAAAGGGAAGTCGACTGCCTAGAGACAACCAAAACGCCGTTTTCCGAAAACCGATGCAAACCAGTCGACTGCTATGTAAGCCAGTCGACTGCTATTTACCCAGTAAGCATTCTGTTTCAAACCAGACGACTACTATATGGGAAAGTCGACTGCTATTTTCCAAAATGCATTCTGTTTCAAAACCAGTCGACTGCCTATGAGACCAGTCGACTGTTAATTTTCCAGAAGCATTGTGTTTGAAAACCAGTCAACTGTTATATGGACCAATCGACTGCCCCCATATATTTTCAAAGATGAAAATATCGAAATTTTAAAATGAAAATAATTTCGATAAATAAAATTATGAAGAAGCAGCCGACTGCCCTATGAGGCCAGTCGACTGCCCTGTTTTAAGAAAAGAGATCTTTTACACTTATTTTCAGAAAGTATGAAATGTCATGGCAAGAAGCTACATGGCATATGTTTTGAGATTATGCACTATCATGTTTATAGTAGGGGCTCTGATCAAGTCCTGAAACGATGTAATGTATGTTATGGGCTGAGGAACCATAAGTCAGGCCTCAGTCGCTACAGAAGGACACCTGACTAGTGTTAACTGTAGCCACCCGCAGTTGGCCAATCTGTTTATATTTCATGTTCGGCTAAGGGAGGATTCCTGGCCCTACAGGGTACGCCACATGATAATGATGATGATGATGATGATGATGATGATGATGATGATGTAGTGCATAACTCCACAAAAGTACAAATAGTTTTATGTTATCAAAACTATATGTATATGCGATTTCTAAGAAAAAAGAAATCGAAAGTACTTGATTTACTGGTACAAGAAGTTTTAAAAGAAGTATATGATGTATGATTTCAAGAAAGTATAAGACGTTTTAAGAGAAGTATGTATGTATGTAAATGATATTTGAAAGAAGTACTTGAAATATGTTTTGAAGAAGTATACGAAACATGCTACATTATAAAAGCATGTAAAGTATGTTTTAAAGTAAGTTATGAAGTATGATGTTTTAAAGAAAGTATAAGAAGAAGAAGTATGATGCATGTTTTATATGTTTTAAAGAAAGTATGTTTGCTTAAACCATTTGAAAGAAATATGCATGGTTGCAAATAATGCATGAAAGATGTTTATGATGCATGCTTTATAATGCTTTACATGACATTATAGAGCCAAGTAGGAAAAATGCATATAGAGGCATAGTACGCTCTTTTACATAATTTTCTTACTAAGCGTAAACTCACTCTTTTACGAACATTTTTCATACAGACTATCTGAAGTAATCCCTCGCTCTCGATAGAAGAGCCTACGAGTGGATCTTGAAAGTTTACCTTCAAGAGACGCTTCCCAAGTAGTATAGAAGGTATACTTATGTAATTATGCAAAGTAAATTGTAATTCAGTTATGGTACAGTACAACAATCATTAATGTATATAAGATGTCGGGGATTTAAGTTAAGATGATGTATTAGATCATGTGGAAACGAATGATACATATATACGTGTATCATTAGTCTGTTTTATTGGAATTGAATAAAATTTTATGAGCTATCAGATAATTAGCTTAAGAATAAAGGAAGAATGACACTGAATGAACTAAAATCTAAATAAAGAAAAAAAAGATAAGTGATAAGATGAAATGACGGGGACGTCACAATTATCACAAAAGCATTTAACGGCTTAACTAATATTTTAATGATAAAATTTCATGAACATGGGCAAAAAATAGTAGAAGCAATGGTTCTAATTATTAAATCAATTGCACGTTTAAAATGCACTAAGCTGACATTTATGTGGATGATCTTACGTGGACTCAAATGCTACCGTGAAAGTTGTAGACTTCATATGCCTTTCATTTACCATAGACTTCATATGCCTTTCATTTACCAACTCCCTTTGAATGGGCGGAAGAACGATCCGTTCCTGAGAGTCGCACGCCGTCCGATAAAACAGATCTTATCTGTTAACTGGAATCTCTTTCATTTTGATCAAAAATATCTTGTCACTCATTCCTTGAAAAGGACTATGGATTATTTTGCATGATAAACATCAGTAATAAATACAATAAAGATATATGTTTTCCTCTGTATCAATTTTAATGTCATGTTTTAAATAATTATTTTCTTTTGAATTCACACTAGGATTACATTACCTTTTCTCTCTTTACATATATATATATATATATATATATTTATATATTTATATGTGTATATATATATATATATATGTATATATGTATATATATATATATATATATATGTATGTATGTGTGTTCAGTTGTTGAGACTTCAAATTCAAAGTGGTCCTTTCGCTGGAACAAGCGTCGTAGAGTTGTAGCCAATCCCGACTTCGGATGTAAAAGAATTAAGTTTAAAAATGATTGATATGACTCTTGTCGACCACCACGGGTAATATTTTTATTGGATACATACAACAATCTAGTTGATTTATAATTAGTAGTCTAGCCCTTATTTGCCTTGTTCAGCAAGAACTTGAAGGGATAAATTGAATCTTTAATTTGTTTCCACCATTAATTACGCCTTCTAGAAAGTCACATATTCTCTTGTAATTTTGATATAAAATATTACGAGTCATCCTAATTGTAAAAACTCTTTATTACAACTTTAAGCGTAATGAGGAATCCTATTCCAGTCAATTAATTATGAAATGACATGTAAATAATTTTTTAAAAATGGATAAATAAAGTTGAAAAAATGTTTATTTTTAATGCATTGTTTATTAATGATGTGACTTTTTTTTTTGGCAAACAATGAGTTATTTTCATACTATATTAAATATCATATTAATTCTTACGTACATTAAAGCAAAAAATTTAATCTGATTAAAATTTGAATACGAGACTTCCTACTATAAATCTTATTCATTCAAAACCTTAATGAAATCTTATATCACTAAAGTAACTTTTTAGATAAGTGATATTTTTTTATTGAGTGATAATATATAATAATTATACATTATCAATGTATTAAATATAATCTTAACATCAAACCCTACACATAGTACAAACTAAATTTAATAATATTATAGCTTGCGATAAAATATGGGAGATTAAATTGATAAATGGTTGGCTACTTTGAATTGCCCATTATGATAGTGAAGTGAAGTGAAGGATGATGTTTTGATGATTCAAACATGATGTTAGACTAAAGGATTCTTATCCGTTGGGCTGAAAGATCGCAATCCATGATGATAGTTTAATTGATAAAGAAAGAAAATCTCTTTTTTATCCACAACCTAAATTGATTCTCGTGGGAAGATTTTATTTTAATAACAAATTTCTGAATGAGCAAGTTTAATGTGAAAATTGAAAAATATACGTTCTTAAAATTTTTCTTTTGGTTCATAAGGAGATATAGGTATGAGTGAAATGGAGAATCCAAAACTTAATATTTCTTAAAAAGAAATAATAATCATTCAATCAAGCCAATTTTTTATTGATATTATTGATCAATTTTAAATTTAAGTGAATAATATATAAAATTTAACGATTGAATTGAAAAATATAAATAAAAAATATGAAAGGTTATAAAATTAAATTAATCAATTTTACAGTAGTACAAGTGAAACCTTATTTATTTTAACAAAGAAGTTTTTTTTTAATTCATAAAAAGATAAAAGAGAACGAAAATTCAAACATCGGATATGATCTCTTCATAGAAAAAAAAAAACAATGTTAGGCCAGTCATACATCGATTACTAGCAAAGGTATTTTCATTTAAAAATGTGTCCAATCACCGACTAAATCAACCCTTAGTGGCCTATAAATACCACACCCTTAATTTCGACACTCAATTTCTTTGGATTCTGTGGCAGCGTGTTCTTTCTTTCCAATATGGTAATATCTCTTTTTCAAATTCAAATAATTGAAGTCTATTAGTTATTAGATTCCCAGCTGATTTGAATTTAATTTAATATCAAATGTTGAATATTAGATTCGAAATAAATTTTAATTCTGTAGAATCATAGCGCTGAATTCAAGTTGGTTCTGGATTTATTATCCAGTAAATTTTTATTATTTTAATTTCAGATCATCTATCCCAAAATTAAACATAAAGCTTTTATTCATCCGAAGAATTATTGCCTTGCTGAAGGTCCATCCAACACGCTTGCTTTTTTTATTTTTTTAATATAAATTTATTCATTTTTATTCTGTTCAATACAGGATGCACTTGAGGCCATGAAAGCTGTGTTGGCAATGATGCGAGAGGAGAAAATATACTTGGAATCAAGGCTAATATCTGTAGAAAGTGCAGTTGCAGAGATGAAGAGAGTGCTTTCAGAGTATAAGGCCATGAAAAAATTGGCTGATGATTTGCTTGACGTTGTCGTTGAAGCAGGAGGTGATAACGTTGACCAGTATAATAGTCAGAATCTTGACGAGAAAACCATAAAGGGCCTGATAGAGGAAGCGATGAGGGACTTTTCTGAAGCGTTGAACAAAGCTCAGTCTCGCCGAACTTGCCCCGCAGATGGCGAAAATAGTGGAGGGTATGATGGCAACAAGGGTGGCAACGGTGGTGGCCAAGCTGAGTAGGGTGAGTGGTTTGAGTGTCAATGGGGTTTGGGTCAAAGATTAGATTTAGCCTTTTGGGGTTTATGTGCGCTTGTGAACGTTGTTGTTCAAGATGTTCAATTTAATACCCGAATATATCTCCTAGTATAAGTGTAACTTGAGTATAAGCCCTGAATCTATTATTACATTTAAATTAATGTATAAATTTTTATTAAACTATAAATAAAACTCAAAGTTTTAAAAATAATATAATTAAATTCAAATTTTCTAAATTACATTAATTATTATTTGGAAATCTTACCTTTCAGGTTGCAACGTGGCATGCCACCTATGATACAAATGAAAGTTAGTGTCATTTTAATAGATTTAGACTACTATTTGAACATCCTACTTGCAACTAATGTGGATTGTTTGTGAGTTACAGCATATCATACCACTTATAATATAAATGAAAGATAATATTATTTAACAGATTTAGATTTATTTGTATAATTTTAAAAAATTGAAGATTTATTTATAATAAAATAAAAATATGTGGACTCTATTACATGTAATAAGAGACAGAAGGTTTACATCCATTTTATACTAAAGATGGGTGGAATTAATTTAGGTCAAACTTGTGGGTTAGGTTACACTATTACATAATAGTATATGCTCCGGAGTCCGAATTATGGTGGAAGGTTTTTAATTTTCCTGAATTATTTAGTAATGGCATAAATCGATACTGCAAAATAACTTATAATTTTAATATATATGTGTGCATTTAAGAGTTTAATAATAAAATTAATACTATCAATAAATTAAAATATACGAAGCTAGCGGAAGTGGCAAGGCAACGGTGGTGGTGGCCGCCCTGAGTAGTCGGGTGGGAGTGGCTTAGGGGTTTATGCGTGAATGTCGACGTTTGTGGTTCTTGAGGTTTGATGATGTTTCGGTTAAATTTGAGTCCAAAATGGATAATGTGTTTCAGTCAAACTGAAACGGTAGATTATGAAAAGCTAAAGGCCAAGATGTCTTCTAGAAGCTTTTATTTTTCATTTTTTAATAAAAATAATTAAAAAATAAGTGAGAAATAATTATAAAAAAAAAGTAAAAATATACAAATTTAAATGTATAATTATAAAGAGCAAAAGAGACTGTACCAAAAAAAAAGGACAAAAGAGACTTGCAATGAAAGTAGGCAGATTGGCAACTATAAGGAAAGTGACTGTTTACCAATTAAAAGAATTTTTTTTTTGGTTACCGTTTACCAATTAAGAACTGAAACTTCAAATTTGAAAGTTTTGTATTTAATATTCAAACTTTAATATTGGCTGACAAAATTTTTATAATTGAAGTTATGATAAATGTCTTTTAATAAAAACTTCAATCATGGCCCAAGGATGGGTAAAACATATTAGGCCCATAGGCGGCCAACTTGCAAGGATGGGGCAACGCAAGAGAGGGCCTAATAGCGAGTTACTTTAGGGTGGGCTCTTTCTGAAAAACTAAGGTTTACATCTTGATATCTTTCTGCTACCTGTAAAGAGCCATCTATTGATATCTTTATATCTTACCTTATAAACTGACTGCTATATGTATTCTCAAATTGATGGTAACCGAAATAATTTTTCATATATATAATATAATTTTTATATTAAAAAATGCATATCTTAAGGGTTTAATTACAAAAACTAGTACCGTATAAAGATAAACGAAAATAAGAAAAAAGAGAACTATATACTTTAACATAAAACTATATTTCTTTAAGCCTGTCTCACCGATGAGATACAAATTAAAGAATTAATTTAACCTTCTCAACTAGCTAGGTTAGCTAATTGAACTCACAATTGGCTCAAATAGACAAATCATTCTCAAGGGAATTTTTTAATATCTATAATGTATGACTTGCACTCTCGAGCTTGTATGCTTTGAACTGACCATGGGTGTGTCCAGTTGCAAGAACATCGACATTATTAGTATTTTATAAATCAGTATTGTAAAATAATATAAAATAATTTTAATCTAATATATGTGGATTGAAGAGGTTAATAATGAAATTAAAACTATTAATTTTTTTTTGAGTGGAAAATTAAAGCTATCAATAAATTAATTTACTAAAGGAAGCGGCAGGCAACGGTAGTGGCCGCCCTGAGTAGTAGGGTGGGAGTGGCTTAGGGGTTTTTGAGTGTTTGTCAACGTTTGTGTTCACGCCTTCTAGGTTAAATGGTCTTTGAGTCAACTTTGAGTCAAACATGGATAATGCTTTTTTTTTGGTGGAAAAACATGGATAATGTTTAATAACATATCGCATTAATACTTTCAAAAAAGTAATTTCATGATCCTTGTAACTGTAGATTATAAGAGCTGAAGGCTAAGATGTCTTCTAGATGCTTTTCTTTTTCTTTTTAATAAAACTGATTTAAAAATAAACGAGAAATAATAAAAAAAGAGTAAAATATGGAAATTTAGATGTATAATTCTAAAGAGCAAAAAAGATTTGCAATGAAAGCAGGGAGACTGGAGAACTATTAGGAAATCGAAGTCAATTTTCTTTCCCACTCTTCTATCATTTTTGAATAATTGCTTTATGATGGTCTCATATAAATCTATAGGTGAAGAGTGAAGACCCTAAATATAAAGAAAATTACTAATTGAAGTATCTCTTCAACTTGCATTTTTTTAGGTAATAATTGGTGGCTAACTTATTAGGCTCACATATGGTCATATAACAATAGACCAAAACAGGGTTCATAAATGACTCTGTATAATTTCTAATATTGTCAATGCATTAGAAATTTACATCTTATTAATGAAAAAACTAATAAAATAACAACATTTATGAGCAAATTGAAAAAAATGTATTTGTATTTATTTTTAAGAATTTAATTTTTCTCAGTTTGCTTGAAATATTAATTTTTGGTATATTAATAATATATAAACATTATATATCGTGAATACATTATATATAAACCCGAACTTCATTATCCAAATCTAACTTCCATTTTTCTAAAAGGTATATGGGCTATGGCTGAAACTCAATCCCAAGTCCCAAACCAACTCCTGTTACTCTTTACAAACTTGTTACTAGCTTTCCTGAACTAGAAAATGATAATACAAAGACGGAACTGACCCAAGTGACTTGAACTTTCCAAAAGGTGTCGAACATTGAAGCAGAGATTGAATATTAGAAGACCATGTCAAATATTGGCAGCTAGCATTTTTTTAATTTTCATAATTGAAGATGATAGATAAAAACCCTCAATAATGGCCCAAGGCTAGGTAAAAGGCCAATTCAGGCCCATGGATGACTTAACTTGCATCGATTCCTGGTTTGAGCATTTTGTTCTAGTATGCTTCAAGCGTATATGACCCACACTTGTACTCGAACACTTAATCCACTCAAAAAACTCGAGATTTGTTCTCCAAGCACTCAAGGTTGATAAGATCATTGCGAAAATGTACATGAGGATCGATTTATGAATTGGACTTCACAGAAAATGCGGGCTATACTCTGGAGAAATCTAAGAATTTGAAAATGAGCTTTCTCAATTTATTTGAAAACACTGTACAAGTTATATATAAGGCAAAAGAAAAATAACTAACTATATAGCTCAGCTTCTATGTTGCTGAGTCAGCTATAACAAACTTTTAAAATACAAAAGAAGAACAAAAATGTTCTCTAATAGCCCCCCTCAAGTTGGAGTGTAGAACTTGTGAAGATGAAGCTTAGAAACCAAAGAAGAGAAGCTGGAAGAACTAAGTGGTTTAGTGAACAAGTCTACTAATTGAGAGGAAGAAAAGGCATGTAACAAATGAATCACTCCAGGTTGCAATTTTTTCTGAATCAAATGACAATCTATTTCGATATGTTTCGTCCTCTCATGATAAACAAGATTTTCGACAATAGCAATGGCAGATTTGCTATCACAAAAAAGAAGAGCAGGTTTGGGATGAGGAACATGAAGATCATGAAGCAAGTATAGAAGCCATTGAAGTTCACAATTGGATGAAGCCATTGATCGGTACTCTGCTTCAGAAGAGAGACAAGAAACAATCTGTTGTTTCTCCGATTTCCAGGAGATCAAAGCATCACCAAAGAAAATACAAAAACCAGTTACCGATCGTCTCGTATCAAGGCATGAAGCCCAATTAGAACCACAGAATGCTTTGAGCTGAAAGTCTGAAGTAGCAGAGAAAAAGAGTCCAAGACCAAGGGACCCTTTGATATATCGCAAAACTCGATGAGCAACTTGCAAGTGCTGATCAATAGGCTTGTCAAGAAACTGAGAAAGGTGCTGAACCACAAAGGATAAGTCAGGTCTTGTGGTGGTCAAATATGGTAGTCTGCCAATTAGCCTCCTGTATATAATAGGGTCTTCTAAGAAAGTCCCAGAATCCTTAGAAAGCTTAGAAGTAGGAACCATAGGATAAGAGGCTGGTTTACAGCCCAAGAAACCAGTATCTTGGAGGATCTCAAGAGCATACTTGCATTGGCATAAGTGAATTCTAGAAGTGGATTGAGCAACCTCAAGACTCAAAAAATACTTCAGAACTCCCAAATCTTTAATTCTGAAAGCAGAATCCAGATAAGTCTTCATGTCAGTAATGAGAGAATCATTGTTACTAGCAAGGATCACATCATCCACATAGATTAAGAGAGCTATAAAGGAAGAATAAGTGGTTTTCACAAAAAGAGAGTGATCTAAAGGAGCCTGGGAGAAACCACGATCTAGTAAAGCTATAGACAGTTTGGAATACCACTATCGGCTAGCTTGTTTGAGTCCATACAAGGACTTTAAGAGTTTGCAAACTTGACCAGGCTTAGATGAAGAACAACCAGGGGGAAGTTGCATAAACTCTTCTTCATTCAAGTCACCATGCAAAAAGCATTGTTGATATCAAGCTAATGTAAAGACCAATTGTGTGCAGCAGCCAAAGCCAAAAGAGTTTTGATTGTGGTTATTTTAGCCATAGGGGAAAATGTGTCGGTGAAATCAACACTAGGCTATTAAGTGTAGCCCTTAGCAACAAGTCGAGCTTTATTTCGTTTCAATGGTGCCATCTGCCTTGTATTTTACTTTATAAACTCACTTACAACCTATGGCTAACTTAGAAGCTAGTAAATCAGTAAGCTCCCAGGTATTATTTGCCTTCAAAGCATCCAATTCTGCTGCCACAGCATCTCTCCAGCATTGATGTTGTATAATACTTGGGAGCTTATTCTTCGAGAGAAGTGCCATTTTCATGGTGTGAAATCAGGAATAGTAATTTGGACTGGTGGGAACAGAAGATACGAGAACCAAAGAAGGATTCTCATTTGGATGTAAAAAATAAGGGCTAGAAGACTGATCTTCAGCTTTCACAGCATCGGCTTTTGTAGCATCAGCTTTCATGATGATTTGTTAATGGCAGAAATGGAAACGTGTTTGGGAGAAAAGAAAAAGATGAATCGCTTGTTTTTCAAAGCTATGGTACCATGAGGAGAAATCTAAGAATTTGAAAATGAGCTTTCTCGATTCATTTGAAAACACTGTACAATTTATATATAAGGCAAAATAAAAATAACTAACTATATAGCTCAACATCTATATTGCTTAGTCAGCTACAACAAACTTTTAAAATACAAAAGAAGAACAAAAATGTTCTCTAATATATACCATTAGTAAGAAGGGTAAATCTCATACAACACAATACTAATGATGTTTTCAAAACTAAATCCACTCCAAAAGCTTACATGAAAGATACAACCCTGGCTGGAAAAACTTACTAATAAATATATTATCTGAAAAGGTTGAAATAATTTAACCTCCTACAACAAACAACTAAGACTACTCTACAAGACTGATTCTAATAATTAGACAGTTATCTATGTCTCCATATAGGCCAAATTCGTGTAAACTTAATTAATGCGTGTAATAAGAACTTGAGAGCTTATTTTTCATAAGATTTGAAAATTTATTTGAGTATTATGCAAGATATTTTAATAACTAATAATAAAATATTTATTCGTTCCACATTAATGCCATGTCAATAACGAATGCTAACAATTTAGATTAAAATACTAATACATTTCACAAACATTAATGATTAAATTGTAATAGTTTAAGGATAAATGACCAAAATAAAAACTTCCAAAAATTAACTCACTAATTTATCATGTAATTTATTTTTGCAATGAAATGTGCACATGCATGATAGTTGGAGGACACTTGATGGCCTCCATACTAAAAGTATAAAAAATAAGTAATGCTGACGATAGGAGGGACGAATGCAATTCTTCTAATTTTCTCTTCAGTCATAGCACCTTCTCTCTCCTTCCTCTTCTATGCTCCTTTTCTTTTTCTTTATCACAATTTCAAAGCTTTGTTTTTTTCCTTATACATAAATTGACTGACGTGGACATTTGAAGCGACTCCCAAAATATTATTTCTTGACTTTTCTTTATCCGTGAAATAACTTGAATAAAGCATTCTTAATTACAAGATCACATAGAAGACCATAACACCTGGCTACTTTAAAATGCATTGAACTTATGAAAATAACTCTTTTTTTTTTTCAAAATTTCAGGAGTTAGTAAAATGCATACCCATTCCAAGATCACAGTGGGTTTCATGACGGCTTTCAAATATCAAGATTAAGTAGTACATAAAATCTGGGTGTCATCTTCCCCTTTTCGACACCGAAAAGTTTTGCAAGTAACTTTCTGCTTTATACAAAAGTCAAACTAATAAACCGAATAGTTAGTAAAGAATACTAATTCTGTATATATAATCATCAATATTCTCAATGTAAGCATATTATCTATAATTTTTTTATTATAATTATTTAATAGATAATTATCAAATTATATAAAAATTAATCATTTATAAATATATACTTCGTATAATATTTTAATAAATTTTGCATAATTTATTAAATAGTGTATTAGAATAATCATGACATCCACCCACTTACCAAATCTAATGCTAGATTTTACACGAAGTCAATATAGAAAAGTAGTTTTGACGGGTCAGAGGGTCAAGACCAAGCAGGTTTACGTGTTTTTGCTTGCTTTAGTACGAAAATAACAATATTAGCAAATCGAAAAAAACTAGAACGAGAAATAGAGTAAAACTGTTCATAAGTCAGGCCGGATGGGACTCAAGTTGGGCTTAAACAAGTATTAAGGAAGTGAGCATAAGTTCAAATTTGGCCAGATTTGTATTTCAAAGTCTAACTTTTTGTTCAAATTTGTTTTTACATATAATTAGAGGTGATAAATGAGCAAGTCGGATTAGGTTTAGGTTGAATTATTTTGGATCGAATCATTTTGGGTTAAGAAAAAATCAGATTATTTCAGGTTCGAATTATTTTGTGTTCGGATAAGGTCGGATCTAGGTCAAGGAAAAATCAGTCTATTTCAGATTTAGATCATTTCAGGTTCGGATAAGGTCGGGTTTGGATTAGTTTGAATTCAAATCAATTTGGGTTCGGATTAATTCAAGTTTGAATTAGATCGGGTTTGGGTCGTTGACCTTTTTAGTCAATTTGGGTTGGTTGAATTTGGATTCAGGTCGATTGGACAGGTTTATTGAGTTAAGCCTTAATCATCTTGATGTGATTTATTTGGTATGAAAATCAACTGAAACCATATTTCTAAGAATTACAAAACTCATGAAAATAAAATTTTCATCTTACGTGACCTATGTACAATTGGGATTGAAATAATCAAAATATTTAATAATCTGTATGATAGTTTTCTTTATAATATATTTACCAATATTCATAAATTAATTACATTTTTTTCGTTTTATTTTTATCATCTATAATAATTAATAACTTTATGAATCAAAGTGATTTAATAATCTCTACTAAATATCATAAACAGTACTATATATCTATTTAATTTGTCTTGATTTTTTATAGAATAATTGGAGACATTAAGTATATGTGATATAGCTTCTGTACTCTATTATAGATTAGCCATTAAATAATTATACATTAGGTTTAAATGAATATAATATAAAAGTGAATATTTAAGTATAACTAGATTAAAAAATATATATAACACTCATATTATTAAAAAAATTATATTTTTACTATATTAGAATACTTTGATAATTAATTTTAACATTTAAATATTTATTGATAATATTAAATTTAAGTTTGAATCTTTTCAGGTTTGGGTAAATTTGGATTCGGATCAATTTGGATTCAGGTCAATTTGAGTTCGGATCAATTTGGGTTCAGATCAATTCGAGTTCGAATCAAGTCAGGTTTGGGTTAATCTAAATTCGGATGAATTTGGGTTTGGATCAGATTAGGTTCAGATCAATGTGAATTCGGATAAATTTGGTTTCAGATCAATTCAGACTCGGATCAGGTTGGATTTGGGTTGTTAACTTTTTAGTCAAATCAGATCGATCAGGTTTGGATTCGGGTTAATTAAACGAATTTTTGGGGTCGGGTCAACTTTTGCCACCTTTACATATAATGTATAAGTTCGTACGTCCAAGCCCGCTCAGAATATTAATATTAAAGTTTTTTAAAAAATTGTAATCAAATATAAAAATATTAAAACATATAATAATTTATAAGTATAACACAATAAATTTAAATAAATTTTTACAAAAAGGTTAAAGAAACATGAAAATTTAAATTAAAGCATAAAAAATAACACAAACTAAAAATAAATTGCACAAAGAAAGCAAAAAATTAAAAATATATTAATATAAAACAATAATAAAAAATTTATACTAAAACGGATTGGGCCAAGTTTGGGCTTGACACAATGAACCCAAACTTAGCTCATTTTTTAACGGGCTTAGATTTTCAAATCCATGCTTATTTAACTAGTTTAATATTTTAGTCCAAACTTTTTAAAAACATAAATAGACTTTTAAATTTAGAGAGGTAATCCGAGCCTTAACAAATCTAAAAAAGAGGTTACTAAGAGAATTTAATTCTGTGAGGTGAATAAATAAATTAATTAATTAATTAGACTTTTGATCTTCTGGTCGACTGCCGCGTGTAAAACCTCTAACAAACTGTGTTTTTGGGTACATCCAATTAGCTTGTTAATTATTATTAGTTGTTTAGCCCTCATTCATTTGCCCCGTAAAACAAGTAAAAAGTGAATAAATTGAGTCATAACTACCCCAACTAGTAATCTTTATCCCACCATTACTCCTTTTAGAAATTCACATTTCCTCTTGTAATTTTGATATATAAAATTTACCAGTAAAAACTTTCAATTATATACACTTTATTTATGCACGCCTACATATGGTACAAACTAAATTTAAAATTAATAGTTAACCGAATATTAGTTCAAATAATATGCATATTGATAAATTTTTTGAAGTTACAAATTTAAGACGATTTAGACACATAATAACTTTCTCAAGTGAGTTAAGTCATCTAAAAGTTAAATAGTTTTAGATGAATCAGAAATTAAAAAAAAAAGCTAAATATAAGAAATCTTGATATAAAATATGAAAATCTAATTGAACCTACTCAAAAAAAAAAAATTGAACCTACGACTTATTTCATATTGTTTATGGAGCTCCATTTGCGAGATGACATGCAACAGCTCGATGACTTAAATCCTAACAATTTAAATCCTTTACGTAAATGGCTGGTATAAGTTAATGGTGATGTCTTGATGAGACAAACATGACGATTGATTAAAAGATTCTTTCTGTTGAACTGAAAGATCACAATCTACGACTGTCATTTAAGTGTGAAAGAAAATTTTTTGTTTTTCATCTCGGGGTGTTTTGAGCATGAGACTAATTTTAGTTGACATTTTGTTGTTAGAATTGGCAACAAAATTTGATCCGATGAAAGTTAGATTAATAAATCACTATTATGAAAAGATATTTTGTGTTTCATAAAAAAAAAGACATTCTGTAAATAATAGAATCTTGAAGGTATAAATTTAAATAATTGCCATTAAAATAATTAAATGAGAGATGATGTTTTGATGAGACAAATATGACGTTAGATCAAAGGATTCTTTATGTTGAATTGAGAGACAACAATCCATGACTATTAATTTAAGTGATACTCAATCAAGATTTATTTTTAGGAGAAGACATTTTGTTAATAATGTATAGAATCTTGAATGTTTAAATTTAACGTGAGAAGTATGTTTTCAATATTGTTTTAACAAATAAATTTAAATAATTTTTTTTGTTCATAGGATGCATGTAAAAAAAAAATTTTGAACTTTAAACTTAATCTATTTAAAAAATATAAGAACGGTTAAATCAAACTTAATTTTTTAACAAGCTCTGAAAATACTCTTTTTTTTTTTTTGGTGTGGAGCTCTGAAAATACTTTTGACTGTATATAGAGGTGCTTATTGGGCCGGGTTGGCCCGATCCGATTCGCAACCGGATCGGATCAATTCGGCCAAAAATCCGAACCGGTACTGTACCGGTTCGGAACCGGCCCGGCCCGTTATGTTAACGGGCTGGGCCGGTTTTATTTATTTCAAACCGGGCCCAGTAAGGGCCCGGCCCGTTAAGAAACCGGGCCCGTTAAGGGCCCGGTTCAAAACCGGACCGGTTCGAACCGGACCGAACCGGTCCGGTAAAAAAAAAAAAATAAAAGCTGCAGTTGCACTGCAGTGCAACTGCAGCATGCAGACTCGCAAGGCTGCGAGTCTGCATTTGTTACTTTGATGGGCAACGGCCATTTGGCCGTTGCCCATCAATCTTTAATATTTTTTTTATTTAATTAAAAAAAATTATAAAGAGGCTTGGCTGCCACTGCGCACGCAGTGGCAGCCTAGCCTCTTACTGTCTTGCATGCAGAGGCACAGAGCAGAGGCTTGCCTCTGCTCTGTGTTTGATGGGCAACGGCCATTTTGGCCGTTGCCCATCAATCTTTTTTTTTTAATTTTTTTTATTTTTTTATTCTAATTTTTTTCCTATAAATACCTCTATAATCTTCTACTTTCATTTACATTTCTTCTATATTTTCTCTCAAATCTACTATCTATATTCATCTACTCTTATTCTCTTCACTCACACACATACTTTCTCAATATTCACTCAAACTCTCTCAATATTCCTTATTCCAAATTTATAATATCATCATTTTCTTTATAAATTTCATTTTTCTTTTTATTTTATATCATCATTTTCTTTATAAATTTCATTTTTCTTTTTATTTTATAATTTTACTTTTAATTTTCAAATTCTAATATATTATATATATTCCTTATTACAAATTTATAATATCATCATTTTCTTTATAAATTTCATTTTTCATTTTATTTTATAATTTTACTTTTAATTTTCAAATTCTAATATATTATATATATTCCTTATTACAAATTTATAATATCATCATTTCCTTTCTAAATTTCATTTTTCTTTTTATTTTATAATTTTGCAAATTTTACTTTTAATTTTCAAGTTTCAATTTTTAAATTTCAATATATTATCATACATCTATTTTTTAAATTTTTAACATATATTTATTTTCAAAAAAAATATAAAAATGTCAAATTTCTTTCGTCGTTCATGCTCTGTTTCTCGACCTTTTGGTTCCACTGAAATTCCTAATTTGGGTGACGAATCATTTAATGAAATCGAACCCGATATTCATCCGGAGGAGGAGCTTCCTTTGGCACCATCGTTTGGTCGTGGTCGTGGTCGTGGAGGAAGTCATGCTCAAACACAATCATCAGCTGCCACCACTGCTGCTACATCATCAAGACCGAAGTTTAGTCGAAAAAAAACAAGCAAGGTATGGGAGTATTTCGACATTGTAGCAAAAGAAGGTGAGACGAATAAATATTGTGCCATCTGTAAATTGTGCAAAGGCGTTTACTCTTATAACTCCGGTGGAGGTGGTGGCGGTACAGGTACGTATAAAAGGCATTTAATTACTATACATAAAATTAATCCTGATGCCGAAGAAAATGAAATTTTAGAAGGTAAACAATCTCAAATTAATACGCATGATGGTGGAAAAAATTTTAATTTTGATAATGTTCAAGCTAGACGTGGTTTAGTTAGATTTGTAGTTAGAACTGAACAACCATTCACAATTTGTGAAAAAACAGGATATTTAGAATTTGTTTGTAAATATTTACAACCCGCATATAAATCTGTTTCTAGACATACATTAAAAAGAGATTGCATGGATATGTTTAAAGAATATAGACAAGCTTTAATTGATAAACTTAGTAATATTTCATCTAGGGTTAGTTTAACTAGTGATATATGGACTAGTACTAATGGTATAAGTTATCTTGTTATAACTTGTCATTGGATAGATGAAGATTGGTCTATGCAAAAACGAATTTTATCTTTAGATGTAATAGAAGAAGCACATAATTCATATACTATTCATAAATATATTACTAAAGTTTGTAAATTATATGGACTAGAAAATAATAAAGTTTTTGCTATTACTTTTGATAATGCTTCAAGTAATACTGCAGCTATTCCTCATTTAATTAAAAGTTTAAACCCTGTTATGCAAGGCATATTTTTTCATGCAAGATGTGCATGTCATATTATAAATTTATGTGTTCAAAGTGGTTTTAGTTCTAGTGGTACTGGTAGTGGCATAGGTCCAATTGATAAAATTAAAATTTTAGCAAAATGGATTCGCACACCAAGTAATAAACGTGAATGGAAGCAAATTTGTATAACAAATAATATACCTGTTAAAGCATTTCCACTTCCCGTGGAAACAAGATGGAATTCACTTCATCGTTTGCTTTCTTCTATTTTACCTTATAAAGAACTTGTTACTCCTTTTTATAATAATTATACAAGTAGCACACATTTAGTACTTTTTGAAGAAGATTGGACTTTTATTGAATATTGTGTTGATTTATTATCTACTTTTAAAGATGCAACCGAAAGATTTTCAACTCAATTTTATCCAACTACACCGTATTTTGTTCCTATTATCTACACAATGTTTGACAAATTTGTAAAATTTAGGAATCATGAAACTTTAAGTTCTTTTGTATATGATATGGAGGAAAAATTTAAAAAATATTGGGAAATAATTACTCCTATTTATTGTATTGCAACTTTACTAGATCCTAGTCAAGGTGAGGTAAATATAGAAATTTTTTTTGATTGTTATAAAGAATTTCTTGGTCTTGATTCTATTGAGGATCAAAAGTCCTCAATTAACAATCTTTTTCGAGAATTGTTTAATGTTTATGAAACAGAAAGGGAGCAATTCAACTTTAATCGAGAAGAAGAAGATTCATACGAAGAAACCGAAAGTAGCAAAAAAGGAAAAGGAATTTTAAACGCAATTAAGGAAGCAGCAAAGAAGAGAATGAAGCTAAAAGGAAAAGCGAGCGGATCGGGATCGGGATCAACAACTCGACGGAGTTCTAGCTTCAATGAGCTAGGATTTTTCTTAAGTCAAGATTTTTCTGTAGATGATAACTTTGATCTTCTCCAATGGTGGAAAGAAAACCAAAAACAATTTCCAGTTTTAGCTTCCATGGCCCGAGATGTTTTTGCGGTGCAAGTTTCTTCTGTTGCTTCGGAATCCGCATTCTCGACGTGTGGAAGAATTATAGGAGACCATCGAACCACTCTTAATCCGGATTCATTGTGCATGTTAACATGCCTTAAAGATTGGTTTGATGCGGAATCGCGCAATGTCGAACTTGGAATGGCCAATGAATTTGCTGATAATAATTCAGAAGAGGAGGAAGAAATTTCCAAGGCAATCCGTATAAATTATGAAGAGTAGAGAATAATTTTTTTTTTGTAAATTGTATGTAAAATTGTAAATAAGTTTAGTCATAGTGAATATTTTTATGGACTACGGTCCCGTGGTTTTTACCCTTCTAACTTTTGAAGGGGTTTTCCACGTAAAAAATCTTTGGTCTCCTACTCTCTCCTTTTTCTCCTTTGTTGTTGTTGTTATTATTATTATTATTATTACATACCAAATTAATTAATGTTATACTTATATATGTTTAAAATAAATAAATATTTAAAATACAAAATGAATTAATATTTTAAAAACATATTAAATAAATGAATAAATATTAAGTAAATGATATTTCAAATATAATAAATTATTTTAAATGCAAAATGAATATAAATAAAGATATGCAAAATGAATATAATAATAATATTCATAATATCATTATTTGTATTTTGAATCAAATATCATTTTATCATAATATTATATTCATAATATAACTTTAATTTATTCATTTTAATAATTTTATTAGATAATTTTATAATAGTTTGTTTTTACATTATTGTTACATTAATTAAATAAATTATAATATAACTTATATTCTTATAATAAATTATTGTTAAATTAAACTATTAAGATTATTTATTATAAAAATAAATTTACTACATTAAATTATTAAAATATATTAATATATATTAAAATAAATTAATATAATTTTTTTAAAAATAAAAATTTTAAAAAGAAAAAAAAAACGGACCGAACCGGTTTAAACCGGTTCGGTCCGGTTTTGAGGCGAACCGGTCCAACGAACCGGGCCGGTTCGCCTCACATAATATGTAGAACCGGTCCGAACCGGACCGGTTCTGAGGTGGTTAGGGCCGGAACCGGTAAAAACCGGCCCGGAACCGGCCCGGTCCGGCCCGTAACCACCTCTAACTGTATATATGTTGCCATTGAAACATAACAAATAAAAATTAAATTAAAAATCTAATGGGATAAAAAAACTTTCTCACATGAATAAAGAATAAAAAAATTTAAATAACTTAAATATATTTAAATTTTTATCTAATTAAGTGCTTTTTCAAACTTGAACAAAACTTTTACAATTAATATCAATTTTTGTTTGTAAATAATATTTTCAATTAATTTTTTATATATGTACTAATGATTTCAATCAATTATATTAATTTTGTCAATTTTAATTTTTATTTAATCAATTCTAACGAAAAATCTTACGAATTTAACATAAAAAATGTACCTAAATTCTCCCCTTCCAACACAACCCCTTAACGTGATTGGCAGCTTCTAATAACGCGTTAAGTTAGTCAAGGAGTTAGTTGGTGTCTTTATTTTCCTGCTTATCACAAATTATAATAATTAAGCAAAAATAAACGTTCTTATCCAACATTATGTATATGTTTGGCTTAGCTTATGGAAGAGTTTATTTACTTTATAAGCAGGTATTTGACTTTCAAATTTTTAAAAATATTAGCTTATGCGGGAAGCAGATTTGAGTTTTTTGATGAAGTTATAAATTGAAGCTTTCCGAAAAGTACTGCTATTAATAATATGTAATTAGTGAAATTTTTACATTTTCACTTTGTTTTTCAATAATTTACAAAATTATAAAAGAGGATTCATATTATCTTACAATAATTTATTTATTATGTGCCAATTTTTATATTTATTTCATTTGTTTAATTTTAATTAACAAAAATTTTATTTAGTTTTATTTTTTTTCACTTCAAAACTTGTGATTTAATTTAATAAAGTTTATTATTTTATTTTTTTCATTTATAAAAAATATACAAAAATTCTAGTAAATAGTTTTCAACATTCTACAGTACTTTTATACTAGGTTTGTCAAACACTAATTTAATTTCTCTTAACAGCACTTTTAAAAAAGCTTTACTTAAGCGGCATATAAATGCTATAAATGTACGGACAAACATGATTTTTTTAATTCATACCACAATAAATTTATAACAGTTTGGTGGAGCCGTCAATTAAAAATCAATTTAGATCAATGATAAAATTGATTATGATTAAACTAAAAACGGTGTAACAATGATTAACATTAATCATTATAATAGAAAAATTAAATAATATAATGATGTAGAAACAAAAAAATTTTTGAGAACAATTGAAAAAAATTAATGTTACAGGTATGTTTAATCTTTAAATTTTTTTTACTTAAAAAAAAAACACTGAAAACAATTGAATATACATGTAACACTAGTATTATCCACCGCTCCTAAGTCCAATCTATTCACTGGCTTATAAATACCATACTCTAAACCACTTCTTTCTCATTAGCTTTCTTCGAATACTCCCATGTTGTCAAACCTCCTCTCTTCTTTTCATTTTATTAAAGTCATTGAAGAAGCAAATTTGACACTCAATTTCTTTTGAATCCTTAGCTTATATTTGTTTTTTTTAGTGATTCTTTCCAATATGGTAAGATTTTTCTTTCTAATTCAAACCTCTTGAAGGATGATATCAATGAGCCATTGATGTAACAATCAAAGCTTGGCTTAGTAGTTTTTAGCCCTCCTTAAAAGGGCTTAAGTTCAAAATTCAATTCCTCACTCCCCCTTGAACCTCTTATGAACCAAAAAAAAAAGAGCCTTTGATTTAGTGATAAAGAGAAGTTTATGAAACTTTGAAGTTATATGCTAATTTGTTTAGTTGAAATGTTAAATAATTCAATTAAATGATTTCAATAGAGTTGCAAGTTTTATGAATGTAATATTTGAATGTATCATTTTTTAAAAAATCAATTTATATTTTTTTGCCTATTCAATGCAGGATGCATTTGAGACCATGAAAGATGAGATGGCAATGATGCGAGTGGAGAAAATATGCATGGAAGCAAGGCTACTATCTGTTGAAACAGTACTTGCAGAGAATAAGAGAGTGCTTTCAGAGTGTAATGCCATGAAAAAATTGGTTGATGATTTGCTGGACGTTGTCATTGAAGCTGGAGGTGATAACGTTGACAAGCATAATAGTCAGAATCTTGACGAGGAAACCATGAAGGGCCTGATAGACGAAGCTATGAGGGACTTTACAGAAGCGCTGAACGAAGCTCAACCCAGACGGGGCTTCCCCGCAGATGGCAGAAATGGTGAAGGGTATGACGGTAGTACTAGTGCTATCGCGAATACTAATACTGTGAAGGAAGCTCGCAGTGGCAACAAGGGTGGGAACGGTGGTGGCGAGGCTGAGTAGGGTGAGTGGTTTAAGTGTTTATGGGGAGTGAGTCAAAGCTGTGATGAATGTGTGCATTTAAGAGTTTAGTAATGAAATAATAATAAATCAAAATTTTATGTTGATGGAAGGAAATATTAATATTGTGATGGTAGCTTGCGGAGGCGGCGGAGGCAATGGTTTTTTCTGCCCTCGCTAGTAGGGGTTAACGTGTTTTGTCAACGTTTGTTGTAGGGGTTTAATTGTAAACATGGATAATGTTTAATATCCATATTCGGGGAGTTATATAATAAAATCCTTTTTACTATAATCTCATCTTATTTTATGCCTATGCAAACAATTTTACTCTTATTATCATGTGGTTACATTTATTTATAGTAATTTAACCTATTTTATGCGTTTACATTTATTTTTATATGTCTATATTTTTTTTTATATGATTACGCTTACTATCATATGTTTAAGTCTGTTTACATTAAATTTAAGCTTATTTATATGTTTATACTTATTATCATGTGTTTACGTTTATTTATACTAATTTTACGTTGATTATAATGTATTTACGATATTTTTAACATGAAAATAAATGTAAAATAAGCATAGAATAAGAAAATTCTACAATAAAATCGATTTTAATGTAGAATTTTCTTATTCCCTCTTTGTCATATATCACACTAATAATTAAAAAAAAAATCAATTTCTTGATCCTCTAACTGTGGATATTTAGACCCACAATATAAGGATTGAAAACGCAAATAGAAATATCTCTTCATTGACAAACGAATGATTAGTGAAGTCTGGCATATTAATATTACGCAGTTGGCATTATTTTAGTGGGCATAATCTTGGCAGTTGGGCTCTGAATTTTTTTTTTTTTGTTACAAGTTGGGCTCTGATTTTCCCATTTGCCTATATCGTTCTAAAAACACATGACTTAACCAGTTACGATCTGGCTTGAGCGAGAAAATGAAATACAAAGATGGAAGTGACCCAAGTGGTCTGAGGTTTTCAAAAGCTGTCCAACATCAAACCAAATAGTGTTTTGGTTAACCATAAAATGAATGAATATTAATTAGAAGAAGAAGAAGATTCAAATATTGACACTGGCACGCAGCATTATTATAACTGAAGTTATGAACAAAGTCTCCCAATAAGTAATAAAAACCTCACTCATTCATGGCCTAAGGCTGGGTAAAACTTATTAGGGCAATGGGCCATTAACATGTAAAGTTGGGCAACTCTCGAAAGCCTAGATAAGCAAGATTACTTTGGTGGGCTCTTATCTTGAAAAGATATCTGCTTGTTGTCCACCAATCATGTATTAAAGTTAAAGAGAGCTTAGCCCGAAACGGTGAATGCAGCTTCTAAAGCCAATAACGAGCACCCTTGATTTATGGCTATTTTTTATTTGTAAAGGTATCGTTAAAATATATTTACTTATCATTAATGGTGTTATGACATTATACCTATTCTTTACAACTCAATCAATCTATTTAACATATTTAAGTGTATCCTTAAACTTGTTCATATTTTAATTTTTATTTTATATAATAATATCTTTCTGAACATGATTTATTTGGAATGGATTTTGAGTTTTGAGATATAAATATCTAGACTCCAACTATCAAATGTTTCGGAAATTTTTATCTAACACATCATATTTCGCCCCAAAAAACTAACGGATATTTGTTGATACCCAATATATTTGGGTTTTTAAAGGATAGCCTAACAGCCCAATAAGATACACGCTCCTTAACACAGGGAGCTCCAGCAATAGAGAGATTCACTACAAACAGCAAGTTTTAGGCAATCAAAACTTAGCCTTTGAAGGATGCGGGACATCGGCTGAGCATGAACAACAGTCATATAGAGTTGTAAATTAACCGAACATGAATGAACAAACTGATATCTCTATTCGTTTGTTTATTTTTTTAGTGTTGTTTGTGTTCATTAAAGAGTGCGTTCGTATTTATTTATTTGTTTGGTGGGGATTGTTTATTAATATTCGCGAACATGTAAACGAACGTATTCGCAAACATGTAAATGAATATGTTCACGAACACATGTTTATGAACAAGTATTAATGAGAATAAACTAAATATTAAATATTAAAAATCCTACATAAAGATTAAATTTTACGTGCAAATTGAAATCATCTAACACAAAATCTCAAATACAGCACAACTTAAGTCAACAATGTTTTATTAAAATTGATAATTACTATTTTAAGCACAATTTGTATTTTACACACACACACACACATTTTGGTATACAAATATTAAAGTATCATATATATGCATATGTATACACATATGTGTAACATATATATATATATATATATATATAAATGTAAATGATCAATGGATAAGATTATAATAATAGGATCTTAGCTTATTATGAGACTTTTATTAATTTTATTTTAGTACATAATGTTTAAAATTTTCAAAAAAATTTTTTTTTAAGTATAATTAACTAATTTAATTTTATAATTATTTTATTATTATATTTTATTAATTTTTTAAACCAACAAAGTTATATTGTCTAAATATGTTTAAAAATTAGGTACTAATTTTTTTAAGTTAAGTGTCTTAAAAATAGGGTATACATTTATAACTTATATAATATAAGTAATTTTAGTATTTTAATAAATAACAAACGAATAATAAACAAACAATAAATAAACAACAAATAACACTTTAAATGAACGAGTTATAAATGAATATAAACGAACAAACAACAAATGACATTTTAAACAAATGAATAATAAATGAACATAAACGAATGAACAACAAATGACACTTTAAATGAACGAACATAAACGAGCCTATTCACGAATAAAAACGAACGAATTTACGCCAAAGGAAGATGCTGGTCCTCTCCACCCGTTATGAACTAGGTTTCGGGAACAAGAAAGTGTAGGGATTCCTACATCGAAGAATCCATATATCCACGGACATGTTCCCTAAATTCCTTGTTTCCACCAATTGCACACACATCCATCGAAGTGATTGGTTCTTCTACGGTATTAGTGTTGTCTGGATAGTTAACACCACCGCTTTGCACATCATCCTTCTGGCACAGGGTCTTCTAGCTTGTTTTTGACTTACTTGGGACTACCACCAATCTATTCTCATGGGCTTCACTTTGCATGGAGCTATCCACTCCTAAAACTTCTTCGTCCCTAACCTGTTGGGCCTTTATCTCACAATCCACGTGCAACTGCATAGAGCTCATCTTTTCCCCACTTTTCTGGACATGCCTTTAGTAGCCATAGATTCACCCAGGACAAGCAACCCTCTTTGATTGGGATTCTCATTAAATCCATCGGCTTCATTCTCCAATTCGTTCAACTCTTCTAAAACTTTAAATCTGTTCCCATGATTCAATCCTTTCCCCGAAGAACCAAGATTTCCTTTAATCCCTTTGTGTTGCTTACGTTTCTGGGCAATCATCTAAGGACCATACTCTACTACTTGCCTGTCCACCACTTTGTCATGAACCTTCTTTTGGTGACCTCCACTTTCAGAGGTATGATTATTCAAGGCAGTTCCGTCTGCTGGAGTATTCTTATTATTGTCATATGTTTGAAAAATACAGTTTCCTCTATGACCTACCGTTCCATAGGTGAAACATATCATATGTAGGCCTTCATACTCAACTTTATACAACCACTCATCAACCTTTATCTGTGGAACCAGGGGTTTGTTAAGATCAACTTATACACATACACGTGCAAATTTACCTAGTGATGCCATGTGAGTGTTAACATCAATTTTCACCATCTTACAAACTGTATTTCCCTTAGCTGATAGAATTCGCTCATCATAGTATTCAATCAAAAGCTCCGAAAATCAAATCCACATCTTTGTAGAGTCAGTAGTTGTTGTGCTTGGCCTGAAATCTAGTTTCCACTTTCTCGCCGTAAGATATTGGCCCAAGATTATTCATGGATTGTCATCCAAAACAAATTTCAAATCAAATTTGTTTGCAAACTTCACTAAAAAGAATCCTTCCCCTAAATCAGTTTGAAAAATACAGTTTCCTTTATGACCTATCCTTCCATAAGTGAAACATATCATATGTAGGCCTTCATACTCCGTGAAATCCCCAATTTCTTGTACTTTTCCCATATTTGTAAAGTATTACAAGCTGAAAGAATTAAATAAATCTGAATTTTAATGTATAAATGAGATATGGGACATGAATGGAATTAAAACAAATGAATGGTCAAATAATCACATGGTCAAAGGGTCAATGGCTGATGGGAAAAAGAGGATTGACATGCATTAAATAAAAAATGGCATAGTCATCATCTTCTCCATCAATGAAGTCGGCAGCCCATTTCCCTTTCCCTCTCGTTCCCTCAAGTTTTCCCTAAGTGTCCATCTCCAATTTCCTTAACAAACCACCATTTCCTGTCATCAAATCATTAAGTTCCCTTAACGAAAATTTCTCCTCATCACTAGCTCTAGATATGCCTATAATATGAAAGGCTGATTCAAAGGAATAGAGGAGATCTAATTTCTATCCATTTTGGTTATTGGAAAAGGTAAGAGAAGAAATTGATTAATTCAATTCTATCCATGGTTTGGAGTCATGTGATGTTGGTATGATTTACTTATGGTGCTAAAATGAAAGAAAGCTAAAGGTGTGAATTTTGATGATGTTTACAGCTTTGAAGAAGTGAAAGGAAAGGTGTTGATTTGCTACTAAGCTTGTGGATTATTGGTTATTGAGGTAAGGAATTTATGTAACGGATGTAGGGTGGCTATATCCGCATGTTTTAATTGCTTTGGAGAGAAGTAAAAGTTGGTTTAAGTGTAGAAATGTAAATTTTGGGTTTTACTTCTAGTTACCAAAATGCTAGGAGCAGCCGACTGCCTTAAGTAGCAGCCGACTGCCTAGAGACAACCAAAGCGTAGATTTTCGAAAACCGAGATAAACCAGTCAACTGCTATATAAGACAGTTGACTGCTGTTTTTCAGAAAGCATTCTATTTCAAACCAGTCGACTACTATTTACTTGAAAAACATTCTATTTGAGAAACCAGCCGACTGCCTATGGAGCCAGTCGACTGCCTTGTTTTGGGAAGCATTCTGTTTCAAAACCAATCGACTGCTATATGGGACCAGTCGACTACCCTATATGTTTTCAAAAAATAAAATATTTGAATTTTAAAAGAGAAGAATTTCAATAAAGGAATATATGTTATAGCTACCGACTGCCTTATATGACCAGTCGACTGCCCTATTTAAAAAAAGAGGGTTTAAAGCCAATTTCAAGAGAATATACTTGTATTTGTTAAAGCTATATGACAAAGGTTTTGGAGACCATGGATTCCTTTAACGATCATGCATATTACTTGTATTTGTACTTGGTTGAAGAACCTTAGTCCGGTCTTCAATGCCACAGATGTCACCTGACTAGTGTTCACTGTGGTCTATAGACAATGACCATATGTCGCTTATTTGTATTCGGCTTTGGGGAGGATCCCTGGCCCATGCATGGGTACGCCACTTATTTGACTTCTCTCGGGATTATCCCTTACGAGATATATTTGTGGTATCCCTTATGAGATCTCTCACGGGATTATCTCTTACGGGATATATTTGTTGTATCCTTGTGAGAATTACTTGATGCATGATTCGGTTGGAAGTTAATTGTCTCCCATCTATTTGAAAATATATGAAGTTATTTGTATTTATACATGTGATTTCACGTAATTGGAGATACGTGAAGTATTTGAATTATTTGATACTTTTATTTGATAATTGTGGGAAATATATATGATATATGCTTTATAATGGTTTTACATGACATTATAGAGCCAAGCAGGAAAACTGCATATAGTGGCATAGTACGCTCTTTTACATATGTTTCTTACTGAAAGTAAACTCACTTCTTTACAAGTATTTTTCATACAGATTACTTGAAGTAAATTTCGCTCCAAATAGAGGAGCTTATCTTTGGGATTTTCGAGTGTACCTTCAAGATACGCTTCCCAATAATTATTGAAGGTATACTCATGTATTATGTGCTCCAAACTATTATATAGTACAATACCACAGTAATGTATATTAGTTGTTTTGGGGATATAGGATATGTAAGTTATGTGAGATCCTGATGTATTTGACTTATATGAATATACGAAAATTTACATTTTTGTGGAAAATTTATATCACTTTATAGGTGATAGAGCATAAAGCATAAGAAAGAAGGAATGATGACATTGACGAACAAGTCTAAGCAAACGTTATGTGAAGACAAAGTTAGTTGACATTTATGAGTGACGAGGATGTCACATACTCAACATTATACAACCACTCATCAACCCTTATCTATGGAACCAAGGGATTGTTGAGATCAACTCATACACATACACATGCAAATTTACCTAGTGATGCAATGTGAGTGTTAACATCAATTTTCACCATCTTACCAACTATACTTCCCTTAACAGATAGAATTCGCTCATCATAGTGTTCAATCAAAAGCTCCGAAAATCAATTCCACATCGATGTAGAGTCAGTGGTTGTTATGCTTGGCCTGAAATCCAATTTCCACTTTCTCGCCGTAAGATACTGGCCCAAGATTATCCATGGACTGTCATCCAAAACAAATTTCAAATCAAATTTGTTTGCAAACTTCACTTAAAAGAATCCTTCCCCTAAATCAATCAAATCATAATCTCCCTTCGGATTCCAAAGCTTTATTCTCCTGACATTCAACACTTTAAAACCAATTAACCGCTCTAGTAGGTTGTCTAAGGTCAATTTTACTATAAAATTCTCCTTCCAATTACATTTCGCATTTTTGTCTCCACTCACGTGGATCAAATGTGTCTTGGCTGTTCGTGTCTCGTTGTGAAAAATAGTACGTGTCTACCATCAAAAACCAAAATCCAAAAGTGGGGTCTCCAGTTCCCTAGCCCATCTTAAGCGTTGTCTACCAGGCTACCACAAATAGCACCTTTCGCTTCCGCTCAAGCATGTTTGCAACAAAAAGTTCAAAAGCTTTTTTGAAGATGCATCGCAAGGGGCATAGACATTGAGCAAAGAACATTCAAAATCCCAGTGAGCCCATTTTCCTTTGATCATAATAAATCTTTTTGAGATTAAATCATTAGAAAGAAGAAAAATAGAATTATTTCAAACTGTAAGAAGTCCACCAGACAATCCATCTGAAGCCGAGAATCGAAAACTGAAGTTTGAACCACACCAAAGATTCAAAATATGATGATCTGAGATACTACTCATTTTAGTTTCTGAAGAAAGATCATATCACTATTATACGTAGCAATGATCTTTTTCAGAGCACTAGACTTGGCAAGATTATCCAAGCCACAAATGTTCCAACTTAAAATTCTCATAGTTCCAAACAACGCCACAAATCCAACGAAAGTCGAGTTAGCAAAAGTCTTTGCTTTCCAGTTCCATCAGTTTATTAACAATCTGATCATCAGAATAGTTTGCTTTAAAACCCATGATCTTACCTATCTCCCAAGTATCTCTGGACACCTGATCAAGAACTCTTCTTATGTTTCTAAAACCGCCATCTAAGAGAGATTCATTTGCTAGTTTATCCTCTGCTGGTTTATTCTTCTTTTTCCTTAATCGTCTATATTTGGCACCTTTAACTTTAACCTTTCTACTGGAAACCAAAGAAAGCTCAACGTTCAAGGTATTTAAATTTACGAATACTTAGGATGGAACTTGAACAAGGAATAAATTTAGTTGTGTCCTTTTGTTCAGAATCACACTTATTTGAGGACGAGGAGCTACTTTTGGGATAGTTTGGCGTGGATTCAAATGGGAGAGTCCTAGTCCCTTCATCATTAACAGAACCCTTCAAGACATCATTTATCAAAGCAAGAGTGTCAAAGCTGCCATTTTCTAGCTCATTCCTAGGAAATAGCTGACCTGAGAAGTAAATGTTTCCAACATTCCCTGTTGCTGCATTAACCTCAATTAATTGTAACTGGTCGTTTCCCATAAAGTTTGAAATTTTAGGATCTTCATTCTCCATTGAGTGCAACCGTTCCTCTTCCATCGTCCTTTCCACTTCCAAATCCACTGGAGAAGAGTTCATGCTATCTTGACCTTGTTGTAGAATCTTGTTAACTATGCCACCTGTTGACACCTAATTTTGTCCCACTTTTGTTATTATTTTTATATATTTTTATATGTTTGTATTTGTTTTATTTGTATTATTTGTTTTATTATTATTTATATTATTATTACCTTTTATTTTTATTATTATTACTATTATTATTTTTATTTTATTTTATTTTATTTTGTTTTTTGTCTAATCTATCAATCAGCCCCCTGCCAACCCATCTCCCCAGGTCGTCCCATCACCGCTGGCCACCCCTTCTGCCACCCATCTCATCTCTGCCTACTCCTTCCCCCTACAAGAACCCCCTCACTCTTCAGCTCGCCAGGGGAACGGCACAATCACCATTTTTTTCCCTTCACCACCCGAGCCAAACCTCGAACCCTCCTCACCACCGAAACCCCCACTGCCTAGACACCATCACTAAGTTACCAGAGCCTACCCATCCAGCCACCATCAACACCAGTCATCACTCATCACCAGCTCTCAACCCTACAACCGAAACCCCAAACACACGAACACTCAAACCCAAAACCGAATCCCAAAATCCGAAAAACCCAAACACAACCACCTGCAAAAACACAACAGCAACAAAAAACCAGCAAATCCAAACATCCAAAATAAAAAAACAAAAAAAGGAGGAAACCGATGGTTTCAACCTCAAATCTGTAGGGTTAGGACCATTTTTTGGGAATACGGTGGTCGAAATCGAAAAAAGGAAGGGGAGAAGCTTCGAAAAATAGCTTCCTTTTTTATTTTTGGCCACCGGCGGCGGCAGACGGCGGCCCAGGCGGCGGCCGAAAATTGCCTGGCCGGGAGTTTCAAAGGCTCTGGGATTTTTTTTGTAAAGGAAAGAAGAAATGAAGGAAAAAAAAGAGAGCTTTTATAGAAGAGGGCTGACCCGCGCGTGACCTGTGATCCGCGCGCCCGACCCGAGGAAAGATGAAGATCTGTGAGCTCGCCCGCCCGAAGAGAAGCAGGATCTATAAGCTCGACCGCCCGAGAAGATAGAAAATCCCGTGAGATCGCCCTCCCGAAGAGAAGCAGGATCCGCGCGTTAGCCCGCTCAAGGAGAAACATTGTCCACGAGCTCGCTCACCCCGCCAAAAGGAAGAAGCTGTGATCTCGCCCGCCCAAGGAGAGGGAAGACTTGTGAGCTCGCCCGCCTGCCAAAATTGCGAAGATTTGTGAGCTCGCCCGCTCAAGGAAAAGGAAGAGCTCGTGCCACCAGCCGAAATTGCAAAGATTCGTGAGCTCGCCCGCCTCGCCAAAAAGAAGAAGTGTGCTCGCCCGCCCTCCAATAGGGGTGCTCGCCCGGCCGCCAGAAGGAAGAAGAAGAACCGCCCGCCTCTGACGAGCCAGCCCGACCCGCTGTGCCTCACCCAGATCCAACCGGTGCTAGCCAATCAGTAGCCCTCAAGTCCACTTCTATTTGGATTTTGGTCCAATTTATGGTATATTTAGTTATTAAATTGATGTTTCATTCATTATTATTTATCATGCATGTTTATAAAAATGAAATTTAAATATAATTAAACAATATGCCCGATGATGGGATGTCATGAAACTCACAAGTAGTGATTTCTTGACTGATCCCTAGGTGAGAAGAGTCTACTAAATGTTACCAGAGTATTGGGATATTTAGTATGATTTTTCAATAATTTAAATTTTTATTAAAAAATAAAAATAAATAAGTTTTTTAAAAGAAAATAGAAAAAAGGAAATTAATAATAAAGGTCCGATGATGGGATGTTATGAAACTCACAAGTAGTGATTTCTTGACTGATCCCTAGGTGAGAAGAGTTCACTAAGTGTTACCAGAGTATTGGGATACTTAGTGAAATTTTTCAATAATAAAAATTTTTATTTAAAATAAATAAGGAAATATTTATATAAAAAATCAAAAAATTCATTTGCATCATTTATTAACTGTTTGCATCATATGCATTCATAATAATTTTTGAAACGAGTGTGAATCTTCTGATGATGAGATTCTATAGAACTCACAAGTAGTGATTCTTAAGAAATCTCTAGGTGAGGAAATTATCCGGAATGCTACCAGAGTATTAGAGTACTTCGGAATAATTTTCAATACAAAAGATTTTCACTTATTTCAAATAAAAAAATAAAACTTAAATGTGTCAAAATTAAAAGAATAAAATGGATTGCAATAAAAATAGGAATTATTTTTAAATATTAAGTTAAGACCATTTTATTAAAACCAAAGGATAACACATGATTATTATGGTACCGTTTTTTAACGGGCGTCGTGGGGGTGCTAATCCTTCCCCACGCGTAACCGTACTCCCGGACCTAATTTTGTTTTCGCAGACCAAAAATTATCTTTTTAATAAAACTTAATTAATTTTGAGATTTTGTTAAAAAGATAAATATTTTAGGTGACCAATCACACCTATACAAAAAAGATTGGTGGCGACTCCTTTTTGTTTTTAAACGTTTTTACCAAAATCGTCGAGCGCGAAGCCGTTACGACAGCTTGGCGACTCCACTGGGGACGCTTTTTGAGGGTCAAGCCATTCATTAATCATGTGTTATCCAAAGTTTTAATTTAATAGTCTTGATTGATATTTAAACTTAATTCACTTGGATTTTTAAAATAATTTTGTTTGCATTTGTTTTTTATGTTATTTATTTTATGTTTTATATTTGTATATATTTGTTGTTAATAAATTGTTGAGGCATTTAGGATAGAGAAAATAATTTAATTTGAGTCTGACATGTTCCCTCATGCATACACTTGCACATGCATTTGCATAACATGAGCTCTATACCTGGGTTCAGTCCTTCTTAGGAGGGAGTAGAGTACTTTTGCTCTCGTGAGGTAATCACCTCCGCAATGGCAATTGAAATACTCCCACTCAAATTAAACCTTACTAGTCCAATTTGGATGACAGTGAGGTATAATTTGGGAACCTTTTGACCTTTTAGAGACCTAAATCAGCATATAAAAGGCCTTAAGAAACCGATCCTAGCTAGAGCCATGTCCAATTTTTGTAGAAATCATCCCGAGATTAGGACACTTGGTGGAACATTTTTACTACTTTTTTCATATCATAACTCTAATAATTTTTCAAATTCATAATCTCACAAAATCAAGAGATATTTGTTTTCAAATAAAATTTTGCAATTTTACGACTTTAGAGAATAAAACAAAGATTTATTCGGTTTTTCTTCTTTGTCAGAAATAATTCCTTCATTCTTTAATACAATTTGAAAAATAACAATAATGTTTTTTATTTTTTTTAAAACTAATGCATAGACATTAAAAAGAAAGAGGAATTTTGATGACAAAATAAAAGGTAAATGCATCGTCACATTCCTTTAAAAATAAATTAAATAAAAAGGGAAATTAAAGATAATAAATTGTGGTGTGAAAATAAGATTTTTTTAAAATAAAAAAGGAGAAAAAGAAAAGTTTATTCTTTACAAAAAAAAAGAGAAATCATCAAAATTTAAAATAAAGAAAAAGGAGAGAATTCATTCATTGAATTTAAATAAGAGAAAATTTTGATTCTTTAGCATGTCATATTTCGTTACATTCATGCATTCACATCACATAATAAGGAGAGTATTTGTTTTTTTGGATTAAAGAAAGTCAAAGATATCGGAGATCAATTTGAAGCGATACTTACTATTTTGGAGAATAATCAAGAAGAATTTTGCTGATATGATACATGAGAAATGAAAGGAAAGCAAGCTGAGATAATGCAGATGCTTGATTTTCAAAGGTCGTTGTCATTTCCAGAACAATTACATGTTGAATCATTAGCAAGTGGAAACAGATCGACTTTTCATGAAATGGTTAACCAGGAATCTACAATGCTTGATTTGTTTTTGAAAGACTTTGAATGTTGAGGGCACTAGAATAAGGGAGAGTTAGTAAGGAATTTTGAGTCTTGTAAACAATTCCTATGTGAATATGAATGTTACAAGATTTTATATAGGTTTGCATTCACTTCATTCATAGGTGCATAACATGATTTTGACAAAAAATAATAAGGCTAGCAATAATTGTTTCCTAAAAAAAAGGAAAAAATGAAAATGAAGAAAGTAAATAAACGGTAAAAAAAAATAAAATTTTTTGTTTATAATTTTTTCCTTTTGGTGTGTAACTTGTGATATTGTAAAATAATAACAAGTTTGAAATTTCTTTTACATGTAGATATACAATTTCAATACAATAAAAGCATCATACTAGCATGGCAAGCATGACATCTAATTTTAGTTTGTGACAGATTTGGTGGAAAGATAGCTTGATCATTGAAAAACTTCGGAGATAGTTTTGGACCATGGAAGAGACAGAAATGAGTTTTGGACCATGGAAGAGACAGAAATGAGTAGGATGGAACGAATGGAAAGAACTCAACAAGAGATGAGAGAGCAGTTATCACAGATGACATGTTTGTTGGAGAAGCTGAATAATGGAAAAATGGGAGAACTAGCTACTCAAGAGGGGCATCGGTTACGAAACGCTGGAGATTCTTTTTGTCCAGTTAACATTGGCCCACGAGAAACCCAATCATCTCGAGAGCCACAAGCAATGCCCACCGAGGGTTATGTGTGCACTAATATGCCGTCTGCAGTTGACCCTAGTCAATTTCAAGGGCATGCAATTCCCACCATAAACCCCCTCGAACCAATTCATGTTGCCAATATGGATAGCCACAAAGAGCAAGGGATGCCACATGTGGAAGGAGGCTCAAGTTCCTGACAAAAGATAGAGCTTATAGAAGAAAGGCTTCGAATTGTTGAAGGAATGGATTTTCATGGATCTTTAAATGCAGTCGAATTATCTTTAGTGCCTGGTGTGGTCATTCCTTCAAAGTTTAAAGCTCCAAAATTTGAGAAGTACGATGGGACTACATGTCCAAAGGCCCATATCACTATGTACTGTAGAAAAATGGCAGCGCATGTGCATGATGACAAACTGTTGATCCATGTCTTCCAAGATAGCCTTAAAGGATCTGCTGCTAGGTGGTATACACAGTTGGGCAAGGGCGATATTCACTCATGGGAAGATTTGGCAAAGGCTTTTGTCGCCCAATATAAGCATGTTGTGGATCTGGCCCCAGATCGTTTATCTTTGCAATCCATGGAAAAGAAAGCTACTGAAGGCTTTAGAGAATATGCCCAGAGATGGAAGAATTTTGCCACCCAAGTCCAGCCTCCCCTCACGGAAAAAGAGACTGCAACTCTGTTTCTTAGTACACTCCAGGCACCATATTATGATAGAATGATTGGGAATGTTACTAAGAATTTTGCCGACATGGTGGCCTCTAGGGAAATGATTGAGAATGCAATTAAGAGGGGCAAGATTAAGATAGGTGACCTAGCCGATAATAGGCCTGAAAGAATGGAAGAAGAAGTGCAAGTTGCGACCTTTGAGGGGCAATTTCCTAGAAATTCCACTCCACCTCATCCTTGCTTGCCTCACTTATCGTACCATCCAACATTGAACAGTATCTCCTATGATCCTTATCTCTATTCACCAGTCCATCAACCAAGATTCCAAGCAAGCTCTTACCCTCCAACGATTGCTCATACGCCTATCTTTATACCCAGGCCAGTAGCTCAACCTCCTCAACCATTAATAAACAACAGAAAAAGATCGAGAAGCAATCAAGGAAAAATCCTAATCCCAATCTCCGATCTTTTGCCTTTTTTGGTGAAAAACCAATATCTGGCCCCTATAACTTTGAGAACAGCACCAAACCCGTTGGCCAAGAGCTATGATCCGAATAGCAAATATGACTATCACATGGGGGCAATTGGGCATTCAACAGAAAAATGCAAGCAGTTGAAGGAAAGGATTGAAAAGCTCATCAATGGTGGAATCTTGACTCAAGAACTCATGGAACAGTGGAAGTCCACTTTGGTGTAAAATCATGGCATTTTGGTAGATTAATCTAGAGGAAAACGAAGATTTTGAGATTCTAAAGTCTGTATTTTGTTGAAAAAATGCTTGTCATTTTCATTGGCCTTTGTGATAATTGTATGAGCACAACTTTTTGTATAATTTATTTTCTAGTGGCATATGACAAGAATGTTTCTTTTCTTCACAATAATGATAAATGATTATAAGAAAATCGGTGATTACGGTCAAAGATGAATGTCTTAAATCATTCTTGGATCAGGTCTCCATAAAATCTAAGTCAGTCGAGAGCTAAAAAGCTAAATTGGGGCATAAGATTTTGAAAGTTCTATTTTGTTTTCACTTTGATCATGACAGGGTTTCATTGTAAATAATTTTCAAAGAAATAATTGATTTGCAAAACCTTTTGAGAATAATTTGAAAATCAATGACAATCTCTAAATATTCTTGATATTGGTAATTTTACACTTGACAAGATCATTTTGAAATACCTTTCCACCTAGATTCTTGTACAAATCCCAAATTCTTCAATCCTGTATTCCCTAGATGCTTTTTGCCCATGTTTTGGGGCAAGATAAAAAAAAGGGAGCAAAAAAGAGAACCAAAGTCGAGGATTTTTTCATCAATGCCCATCTGTGTAATACCTCGAGCTGTGCATCACCTGTTTCCTCAAATGAAGATGTGGTGTGTGAGGTCAAGCCCTGTCGTATCAAAGTGTTGCATTACGAAAAAAAACAACAAAAAAAGGAAAAAAAAGAAAAAAATGAAATTGATTGTGACATCATGCAAATATGATAGTAAGATGATTTCAAAAGCCAAAAGAAAAACATGTCCTAAGAATTGCTTTTCAATATAAGCATCTTAATTTGAGATGATGAATGGTCGTCTTTCATATTCCATTCACAAATATAAATATTATCCTATTGCTACTCTTTTGAGCCTGATGATTTCTTTCATAATAAACCTACTCCAAGGACCACCCTCCACACCGGGGGGCATGTGCGGAAAATATCTCTTCAAAGAAAATGAATGATTCAACTTTTGTTGTGGGACAATTTGGGGCAAATCGTTTTTGAAATCTTAGACATGAATCAATGAAGAAAGAAAAAAAAAGAAAGAAAGAGAAAGGAAGAAGGATACATGTGAAAGTACATAAAGAAAGATACTTCAAAGGATGAATAGGATTTTGAAAAAAAATAAAAAAAAAAGAGGGAAGAAAGAAAGAAAAGAAGAAGAGGAAGAAATACATGGAAAAGTATAAAGACAAAAGGTGCTTCTAAGTATGTAAATGCTAGATGGCTATATAAGAAGAAATGATCCTTGGATTGATTACCTTCAAACACATTTTGAGCCTGTTTATCTATTCTTTCAGAACCCTGAACCATGGCCTACATTACGTACCTAAAAGTCCATTTTGATCAAGTATGGATGCTTGTATCGAAGAGCTATTCTTTGGAAGATTTTCGTCATTCTTTGGTTTGAATGAAATTTGAATACTTGAATGCATGGTGGAATAATCAATAAAAAAAACAAAAACAAAAACAAAAGAAAAGAGAGAAAAGAAAACAAAAGAAAGAGTGAAGCTCTAGGGTGAAAACCCGAATAGGGCAGTCTAGAGCAAATAATGAACTTTTCATGCAACCAAGTCATGCAGCGACATGAATTGAAAATATGGAAAAAGAATCAACAAGCCTTGAGAAACCCTCGAGATATTCATAGATTTTGATGTCACTTGATTGGCCGAAATTTTTTGAAAAATTTTGAACCTTTCTTCTTGTACATACTCTTCCTAAACAGAAGAGACCTCAGTCATTCATACCCGATCTTGGCATTTGTAGAACGTCATTATTTGAGAATTTGAGAGATTGTCAAACCAAATTGAAAATATTTTGTTTCTTTTCTCATTCAAAAGTTTGTTCAAAAAAGAAGGGAAGAAAAGCGATGGTATTTTAAGAAAACCATTTTGAGCCAAGAAAGAAACCATTGTTTTAGATAAGTGGCAAAGTATTTTTCAAACAAAACATTCTGGCGCACCAAACTGTCATTTGTCCAGTTGAAGAGATCCGAGTAGGATTTATGTCACTCATCTTGAAAAGTAATCACTAATATTTTGAAAGAATCAAATATCACTTGTGAAATTTAGATTCAATTCCCTCCTGGAAAATAGTTATGAGAAAATTTTCAGTGCTTTTCGTCAAAAGGCTATGATGAGCACCAGAACCTTGCAGAAATAAGAAACAGAAAGGAGCTTTCATGATCATGTTGGGGGCAAAGGAGACAAAAAAGGCAAATGATGTGCCTCTTTGGCAAGATAGGAAAGAGTTTTGAAGTCAGAAAATGTACAGGATTGAGTGCCATGCATTCATGCATACATACACAATATCATACAGCATCAACATTGAAAGTTTTTGTGTAAAATTTTGAGATTAAATCATGTTTCTCAAGCTGAAGACTCAACATCATTTAATCTAGATTTTAAAAGTTATGCAACCTTTTCCAAGATTTAAAAAAAAAAAGAAGGAAAAAAAGAGAGAAAGAGAAGAGAAAAGAGAAGAGAAAGAAAGAAGAGAAAAGAGACGAAGGAAAAAGAAGAGAAAAGAGAAAGGAAAAAAAAGAAGAGAAAAGAAAAGAGAAAGAAAGAAGAGAGAAGAGAAGAAAAAAGAAAAAAAAGAGAAAGAAAAGAGAAGAAAAATAGAGAGAAGAAAAGAAAAAGAAAAGAAGAGAGAAAAAAAGGAAAAAAGAAAAGAATTTAAAGTTTCATCGCCTCTGCTACAAGAAGAGCACATTTTCAAAAAAAGATTTTTAAAGTTTCAATGCCTCTGCTGTAAGAGGAGCACTTTCCACAAATTTTAAGTCCTCCAGGCATAATTCTAAGTCCTCCGGGCACAAATCATAAGACCTCCGGGCACCAAATCTCAAGTCCTCCGGGTAAAATTTTTAAAGTTTCAATGCCTCTGCTGTAAGAGGAGCACTTTCCAGAAAAAGCATTTAAGTCCTCCGGGCACAAATCATAAGTCCTCTGGGCACAAATTCTAAGTCCTCCGGGCAAAATTTTTAAAGTTTCAATGCCTCTGCTGCAAGAGGGGCACTTTTCAGAAAAAGAATCTAAGTCCTCCGGGCATAATTCTAAGACCTCCGGGCATAAATCTCAACTACTCCGGGCACAAATTTTAAGTCCTCCGGGCAAAATTTTTAAAGGTTCAATGCCTCTGCTGCAAGAGGAGCACTTTTCATAAATGGAATTTAAGTCCTCCGGGCACAAATCATAAGTCCTCCGAGCACAAATCATAAGTCCTCCGGGCACAAATCTCAAGTCCTCCGAGCAAAATTTTTAAAGTTTCAATGCCTCTGCTGCAAGAGGAGCACTTTTCAGAAATGGAATTTAAGTCCTTCGGGCACAAATCATAAGTCCTCCGGGCACAAATCTCAAGTCCTCCGGGTAAAATTTTTAAAGTTTCATCGCCTCTGCTGCAAGAGAAGCACTTTCCAGAAAAGCACATTCTAAGTCCTCCGGGCAAAATTTTAAAGTTTCAATGCCTCTGCTGCAAGAGAAGCACTTTTCAGAAAAGGAATCTAAGTCCTCCGGGCACCAATTTTAAGTCCTCCGGGCATAATTCTAAGTCTTCCGGGCATAATTCTAAGACCTCCGGGCACAAATTCTAAGTCCTCCGAGCAAAATTTTTAAAGTTTCATCGCCTCTGTTGGAAGAGGAGCACATTTCAGAAAAAAAAAAGAAATTTAAAGTTTCATTGCCTCTGCTGCAAGAGGAGCACGTTTCAGAAAAAAGGAATTTTAAAGTCCGATTGCCTCTGCTGCAAGAGGAGCATATTTCAGAAAAAAAAAGAAATTTAAAGTTTCATTGCCTCTGCTGCAAGAGGGGCACATTCTCAAAAAAGGAATTTTAAAGTCTGATTGCCTCTGCTGCAAGAGGAGCACATTAAAAAAAATGGATAATTTAAATTTAAAGTTTCATCGCCTCTGTTGCAAGAGGAGTGCATTTCAAAAAAAAAAGAAAAGAGGAGAAAAACAACATTTTAAGTTTCATTGCCTCTGCTGCAAAAGGAGCTTTCTCGAAAAAAAATAAAAAAAAATATAATAAAACAAATTTAGATTTAAAGTTTCATTACCTCTGCTGCAAGAGGAGCTTTCTCGAAAAAAAATAAAAAAAATAATAATAGAAATAAAAAAAATAAAACAAATTTAGATTTAAAGTTTCATTACCTCTGCTGCAAGAGGAGCTTTCTCGAAAAAAAGAAAAACAACATTTTAAGTTTCATTGCCTCTGCTGCAAGAGGAGCTTTCTCGAAAAAGGAAAAAACAAACAAAACAAAAAGAAATTTAAAGTTTCATCGCTTCTGCTGCAAGAGGAGCACATTTAAAAAAAACAAACAAAAAAAACAAAAACAAAACAAAAACAAAAAAAAACACAAAAATGGATGATTTAAATTTAAAGTTTCATCGCCTCTACTGCAAGAGGAGCGCATACAAAAGAAGAAAAAGGAAAAAAAAGAAAGAAGAAAAAAAGAAGAAAAAGAGATTAGGTCATAAGCCGGACAAAATTAGTGTCTATTTTCTTTGCTCTATTCCTGATCCTCAGCAATGAGCAAAGAGGGGCAGCTGTTGACGCCTAATTTTATCCCACTTTTGTTATTATTTTTATATATTTTTATATTTTTGTATTTGTTTTATTTGTTTTATTATTATTTATATTATTATTATTATTATTATTATTATTTGTTATTATTATTACCTTTTATTTTTATTATTATTATTATTACTATTATTATTTTTATTTAATTTTATTTTATTTTGTTTTGTTTTATGTCTAATCTATCAATCAGCCCCCTGTCAACCCATCTCCCCAGGCCGTCCCATCACCGCCGGCCACCCCCTTTGCCACCCATCTCATCTCTGCCTACTCCTTCCCCCTACAAGAACCCCCTCACTCTTCAGCTCACCAGGGGAACGGCACCATCACCATTTTTTTCCCTTCACCACCCGAGCCAAACCTCGAACCCTCCTCACCACAGAAACCCCCACTGCCTAGACACCATCACTAAGTTACCTGAGCCTACCCATCCAGCCACCATCAACACCAGTCATCACTCATCACCAACGAAATCACCAGCTCTCAACCCTACAACCGAAACCCCAAACACACGCACACTCAAACCCAAAACCGAATCCCAAAATCCGAAAAACCCAAACACAACCACCTGCAAAAACACAACAGCAACAAAAAATCAGCAGATCCAAACATCCAAAATCAAAAAAAAAATAAAAAAACAAAAAAAGGGGAGGAAACCAAGGGTTTCAACCTCAGATCCGTAGGATTGGGACCATTTTTTGGGAAAACGGTGGTCGAAATCGAAAAGAGGAAGGGGAGAAGCTTCGGAAAACAGCTTCCTTTTTTATTTTTGGCCACCGACGACGGCGACCGGCGGCGGCAGACGGCGGCCGAAAATCGCCTGGCCGGGAGTTTCAAAGGCTCTGGGATTTTTTTTGTAAACGAAAGAAGAAATGAAGGAAAAAAAAAGAGAGCTTTTATAGAAGAGGGCTGACCCGCTCGTGACCCGGGATCCGACCCGGGATCCGCGCGCCCGACCCGAGGAAGGAGGAAGATCTGTGAGCTCGCCCACCCGAGAAGAGAGAAAATCCCGTGAGCTCGCCCGCCTGAAGAGAAGCAGGATCCGCGCGTTCGCCCGCTCGAGGAGAAACATCGTCCGCGAGCTCGCCCGCCCCGCCAAAAGGAAGAAGCTGTGATCTCACCCGCCTGAGGAGAGGGAAGACTTGTGAGCTCGCCCGCCTACCAAAATTGCGAAGATCTGTGAGCTCGCCCGCTCAAGGAAAAGGAAGAGCTCGTGCCACCAGCCGAAATTGCAAAGATTCGTGAGCTCGCCTGCCTCGCCAAAAAGAAGAAGCGTGCTCGTCCGCCCTCCAATAGGGGTGCTCGCCTGGCCGCCAGAAGGAAGAAGAAGAACCGCTCGCCTCTGACGAGCTAGCCCGACCCCCTGCGCCTTACCCAGATCCAACTAGTGCCAGCCAATCAACAGCCCTCAAGTCCACTTCTATTTGGATTTTGGTCCAATTTATGGTATATTTTGTTATTAAATTGATGTTTCATTCATTATTATTTATCATGCATGTTTATAAAAATGAAATTTAAATATAATTAAACAATATGCCCGATGATGGGATGTCATGAAACTCACAAGTAGTGATTTCTTGACTGATCCCTAGGTGAGAAGAGTCTACTAAATGTTACCAGAGTATTGGGATATTTAGTATGATTTTTCAATAATTTAAATTTTTATTAAAAAATAAAAATAAATAAGTTTTTTAAAAGAAAATAGAAAAAAGGAAATTAATAATAAAAGTCCAATGATGGGATGTTATGAAACTCACAAGTAGTGATTTCTTGACTGATCCCTAGGTGAGAAGAGTTCACTAAGTGTTACCAGAGTATTGGGATACTTAGCGCAATTTTTCAATAATAAAAATTTTTATTTAAAATAAATAAGGAAATATTTATATAAAAAAAATCAAAAAATTCATTTGCATCATTTATTAACTGTTTGCATCATATGCATTCATAATAATTTTTGAAACAAGTGTGAATCTTCTGATTATGAGATTCTATAGAACTCACAAGTAGTGATTCTTAAGAAATCTCTAGGTGAGGAAATTATCCGAAATGCTACCAGAGTATTGGGGTACTTCGGAATAATTTTCAATACAAAAGATTTTCACTTATTTCAAATAAAAAAATAAAACTTAAATGTGTCAAAATTAAAAGAATAAAATTGATTGCAATAAAAATATGAATTATTTTTAAATATTAAGTTAAGACCATTTTATTAAAACCAAAGGATAACACATGATTATTATGGTACCATTTTTTAACGGGCGTCGTGGGGGTGCTAATCCTTCCCCACGCGTAACCGTACTCCCGGACCCAACTTTGTTTTCGCAGACCAAAAATTATCTTTTTAATAAAACTTAATTAATTTTGAGATTTTGTTAAAAAGATAAATATTTTAGGTGACCAATCACACCTAGACAAAAAAGATTAGTGGCGACTCCTTTTTGTTTTTAAACGTTTTTACCAAAATCGTCGAGCGCGAAGCAATTACGACACCACCTATGAAAAAATGAAAACTAGTATTATTTAACAAATTTAAATTTAATTGTATAATTTTAAAAAGTTGGAAACTTATTTATAATAAAATAAAAATTTGTGAATTATATTATATGCAGTAAAAGACAGAAGGTTTACATCCATTTTAAACTAAAGATGGAAGACATATTTTTGAGTATTAAGCCTAAGTGTTTTATGGAACTAATTTAGTCAAACTTGTGGGTTAGTTACCCTGTTACATAATAGTACATGCTCCGGAGTCCGGACTATGGTGGAAGGTTTTTAATTTTCCTGAATTATTTAGTAATGGTATAAATCGGTATTGCAAAATAACTTTAAATAATTTTAATATGTATGTGTGCATTTAAGAGATTAATAATAAAATTAATACTATTAATAAATTAAAATATACGAAGCTAGCGGAAGTGGCAAGGCAACGGTGGTGGTGGCTGCCTTGAGAAGTCGGGTGGGAGTGGCTTAGGGGTTTTTACGTGTGTGTCAACGTTTGTGGTTCTTGGGGTTTGATGGTGTTTCGGTCAAATTTGAGTCCAAAGTGGATAATGTGTTTCAGTCAGACTCAAACTGTAGATCATGAAAAGCTAAAGACTACGATGTTTTCTAGAAGTTTTTATTTTTCATTTTTTTTAATAAAAATGATTAAAAATCAGTGAGAAATAATTAAAAAAAAAGTAAAAATATCTAAATTTAAATGTATAATTATAAAGAGCAGTAGAAATTTCCAATGAAAGCAGGGAGAGTGGTAACTATAAGGAAAGTGACTGTTAACCAATTAAGAATTGAAACATCAAATTTGAATGTTTTGTATTTAATATTTAAACCTTTTTTTGTCTAAATATTTTGGTATTTGAAAATCATTTTGAGTTTTGATTAATTCGAAATCGAGCTATTGTCCGACCTTAAATGGAAGAGCTCTTTCAACATTATTTTTTTTATTCACAAGACTCGAACTCGAAACTTTAATTAAAAAACACTAAACTCTTTCCACTTAGTTCAATAAGCGTTAGTAATATTTAAACTTCAATAATTGACTGACAATATTTTTATAATTGAAGTTATGATAAATGTCTTTTAGTAAAAACATCAATCATGGTCCAAGGCTGGGTAAAACATATTAGGCCCATCGGCGACTAACTTGCAAGGATGGGGCAACGCAAGAGAGGCCCTAATAGCAAGTTACATTAGGGTGGGCTCTTTCTGAAAAACTAAGGTTTAAATCTTGAAATCTTTATGTTACCTTGTTCTAAAAGGCATATGGGCTATGGCTGAAACTCAATCCCACGTCCCAAACCAACTCCTATTAGTTACTCTTTACAAACTTGTTAGTTGTTACTAGCTATCTTGGATTAATAAATGATATACAAAGATGGAACTGACCCAAGTGATTTGAAGTTCCAAAAGGCATCAAAGCAGAGAATGAATTAGAAGACCATGTCAAATATTGATATTGGCAGCTAGCAATTTTAATTTTCATAATTGAAGATGATAAAAACTCCTTATAAAAACCCTCAATAATGGCCCAAGGCTAGGTAAAAAGCCAATTTAGGCTCATGGCACTATTAGAAAAAGGGTTTTAGCAATCACAATTCACAACGACTAAGAATGTCGTTGCAAAAATTTATGACATTTGCAATGATTTTTTATTGTTATTGCTTAATTAAATTTTTTTATATTTAATGTAACAATATTTTTTGTTGTTGCAAATTCTAATGATATTGATAACGACAAAAAAAATCGTTACAATATCTCATTATATTTTGCAACGACTTTTCGTAGTCGTTGCTTAATAAAATTTTTTTATATTTAATATAACGTTATTTTTTGTTGTTACAAATTCTAATGAAATTGACAACGAAAAAAAAAATTCTTATAATATCTCATTATATTTTGCAACGATTTTTCATAATCGTTACTTAATTGATTTTCGTATATTTAATGTAGCGATATATTTTTGTTGTTGCAAATTCTTATTTAATTGACAATGATAAAAAAGTTGTTAGATATATTATTATATTTTGCAACGACTTTTCATAGTTGTTGTTAAATTATTGTAATTTAATTTTTGTTTAGTATAATTATTGTAATTTTAAAAAATAAATATAAGAAAAATTAAATTATAAAAATTAAATTATATAATTCAAAATCGTAATTTGCTTAGATTAAAACTCCTAAATATTCTTGAGTTAGTACTATTAATGTAATATTATTATAGAATATCAAACTAATAAATACTCCATGTATGCTTCTCTTGATATAAAGCCTTATCTTTGTATTCGTAATATTTATTTGATGTTACAGCTTTTATTTGATGTCCCAAAACTACAAAATCAACAGGGATGATTAGTTTATTAATTTGAACTAAAATATCTTCCACAATATCTCTAGGATATCTAATTGAACGATCAGCAAGTTGTAGAGACATTGTGGTAGGTTTTAATTCTCCTAAACCTAATTGCAAATAAACAGAATAAGGCATTAAATTGATGCTTGCACCCAAATCCAACATAGCCTTTTCCTTCTTTGAACCTCCCACAGTAATGTCGATGTTAAAACTCCCAGGATCTTTCAATTTGGGTGGCAAGTTCTTTTGAAGCACAGTACTTACCGTTTTCGAAACTAGTACCTTTTCATTTGGCTCATACTTACGCTTGTGAGTATTCAATTCCTTTAAGAACTTTGCATAAGCTGGCATGTTCCTAATCATATCAAGCAAAGGTAAGTTCACATTAACCTTAGACAAAATATCATAAATTTCAGAAAATGACTTATCCAATTTGCTTTTCTTAAGTCGGCTTGGAAATGGAATAGGAGGAACATAGGGGTGTTGCACCTTGTGTAACTTAAGAGTTTCACAAGATGGATTGGACTCCTCACTTTGACTTGGTTCCTCAATATCCTTATTTTTGCCACCAGTTGAACTTTTCTCTTGTTGCTTCTCCTTTGCAACCTCATCGCCTGCAGGTAAGGTTAAATTTTCATCAGAATCATTATTCATTTTATTATCAAATACCTTACCGTTTCTCAAAATAGTAATAGATTTGGCTTGCTCAGGCTGGCTTGGAAATTTTTCAGGAACATGGCCTTGCAATGCCTCGGCAATTTGTCCAACTTAGACCTCCAATTTCCTCTGAGAAGCCTCTAGTTGTTGGAATCGTTGTTCATTGCTTTGTTGATTACTTTGGCAAACTTATATAAAGTTTTTCAAAATATCTTCTAAAGATGGCTTCCGCAATTGGAAAGAAGAACTTGCTTGATTCTGGTTCTGGTTGTTGCTCCATGAAAAATTAGGATGACTTCTCCAACCTGGGTTGTAAGTGTTTGAAAAAGGATCATTCCTCAACTGTGGGTTATGAGAGTTCATCATATTCGCTTGCTCAACAAAATCTGAGAATTTTTCACTAGAAGGACAAGCATTAGTAACATGACCATGAATCCCACAAATTCCACATACCTCATTGGAAACTGGCATTCTTTGACCTATCATCATAGCGCACATAGACTTCATTTGTTTGGTTAATTTTGAAACCTGCATTGTCAACTCAGTGTTAGTGTTAATCTCATAAAGACCGCTAGGTTTACCTCTAACACTCTTTTGTTGCGAATTAGCTCCAAGCATCTCGTAGAGCTCATAGGTCTCTTGTGCACTCTTTTCTCCCATGGCACCTCCAGCAGCATTATCAACCATAGCTTGACAAGCTTGAGTTAGTCCATCATAAAAAAATTGATTTTGCAATTCTAAAGGATATCGATGATGTGGACATTGATTTAGAAGCAATTTAAAACGTTCCCAAGCTTCATGGAATGCCTCACCATCTGCTTGTGTGAATGTTGCAATCTTACCCCTCAATTCAATGGTTTTGGCATGTGAGTAGAACTTACCTATGAACTTATTATACATTGCATCCCATGTGGTAAGTGAGGCTGGGGTTATAGACATGAACCACGTCTTTGCCACATCCTTCAAGGTATAGGGAAAGCATCTCATTCGCAATTGGTCCTCAGTTAACCCATGCAAAGGAAAAGTTTGAACAGTTGGGTAAAAATCACAAATGAATGTCAAAGGATTTTCAATAGCAGCACCATGAAAAGAAGGAAGCATATTAAAGTGAATATTTTTAAGCTCATAATTTCTAGCTGCATCATTGAGAACAATGCATGATGGTGATGTGCCCACAGTAGGACGTGCAAACTCCTTCATAGGACAATTTTGAACACGATTTTGAACTTGATTTTCAGCTTGATTCCCAACTTGTAACTCCATGCTGGTTTCAACTAGTTTCTCTTCTTGTGCCTTCTCCTTCCTACCAATTCTATCAATTTGATCGTTGATGGACACTATCTCTTGACCAAGTGATTGTCGACCTTGCATCCACTACCTAATGAAAGAGAGAAAAAAAAAGAAAATAAATTAAATAAATTTAGTAAGCTAAAAAGAAAAAATAATAAAAGAAAAACACACGTAGTTAAATAAAATTGAATAAACTTAAGACAAATCCCTTCAACAGCGCCAAAAACTTGTTGAACAAAAAGTTATATTCTTGCAAATGCACGAATCAAGATAGTATAGCGTGCAAATACAAGAGTCGATCCCACATAGATTTGCTAAATTATTCAATTAAAATTTAACTACTTACGCCCTAAAAATTATGAAGGTCAAGTAAAGAAATTACCTAAATATCTAATTAATTACAAAATCAACTCTTAAATTAACTAACCTAATAAAATCAAGAAATTAACCAATAGAGAAAAGCCTAGGAATTTGATTTCACTAATACATTGCAATTTTATGTCTTCAATCGTAAAAATCTCAATTCAATTCTAGGGTTCATTCTTCATAATATATGATTACTCTGTTTGATGGCAGCTATAATCAAGTATTTTTAATCATTAAATTATTTATGATATGTAGCATAATCAATGACTAAAAACCCATTAAGAATAGAAGAATATATAACAAGAACCAAATAAATATTCTAGCTTGATGTACGCATCAAATATTTATTCAATCATTCAAAAGAGCTATACATGGCTTAGCATATGATGTGTACCCTTACCATGTCTCAAACAATCAATTAATTTATATTAAAGGTGGCCAATCAATAACATAAATCAAAAGATTTAATTAATCACAATGAATGATACTAGAATTTAAGAATTGATCAATTAATCATAAAGACATAGAATATGCAAGTAGGCTCAATCAAATTCCTAGTAAATAAATTAGTTCATGTTTAATCTAGCAAAACACATTATCAAACTAATAAAAGTCATGCTTAATCAAACAATAACTAATTTAAAATAAAATATTGTATGAATCTAATAATGCAAATTAATTAAAAATAGAAGTACTGTAGCATCCCCTTTTTTTATGCTTGATACTCCATGGAATTTTTGACAGCAAATTACTCTTGCTAGTGGCACACGCATGAGGTGACATAAGCATCAAAACAACTCATCACTTGAACTTTGAGCAGCAGTTGTTCACGGGTCTGTATGGCAAGGCGCAGCAACTCAAATTCGGTTCTTCTGCTTCAAGGTTTGGTTCGGTACTACTCCAAACTCCAGCGGCAAATCAGGTGCCACGTGAGGTTGCGCTGCCTACTTCTAGCAACTCACGGTTTCTACTGAAGCTCACGATCGACAGCTTCAAGCTTCAACAGCCCATGTCGTGTACCACAACCATCCACGTCCCAGCCACCACGTAGCAAAGCAACAAAACAAACCCAAGACCGATACCCCCTTAAGCTCTGTTCTGCCCAGCAAACAACTCTGCAAAATACAACAAAGAAGACACCACAAAATAGTTCCAAAGACAATACCCCTTTGCTGCCGCCTTTTGTCCCTTTTTATAAGTTTTCTTTTAAGATTTCCAAGGTTTTTTCTTAATCAAGAATAAATCTCAGCCTTTTATTATGTTTTAATCATGTGATCCCCAAGGTCCTTAAAGAAAATCAAGATTTATTATATCTTTAAAAAGTCAAATAGTATATTTTTCAAAAATTTATTCCAATCAAATAATTTATAGTTTGATTTCATGTCATAATTTCCAAAATTAATTCCCAAATCACTTTCTCTAAATTAATTCAAAAGATACACTTAATAATTAATTTTACACAAGAATATAGCAATAAATATGGTAATAAATAATAAAATAATATAACAAATATATTATTATCACTTATTCATTTGGTTATTTTATTTTATTTTTATTTATTATTTTTATTTTAGCATTATAATTAGTCATAAATATAAAATATAAAATATTAAAATACAAATATGAGTTAGAAAGTCAACTTTGGTTATGAAATCCTTTCTATATTAAACTCTCTAGTAAATTAAATTTTTTATAATTTATTTCATATCTAATTAAAAAATTATGAGATTGAATTTAAGTGATTCATTATTGTCGCTAATGACTACGAGTGATTGCTAAAATACCATGTATACCTCTCTTGCTATAGAACCTTAATATACCCCCTTATGTTTATTATAAACTCATCATGTCGAAGCAAAGTTAACAATATCTATTTTTTAATTATTATTCATTTTTTATAAGTAATTATCATTCATATAAATAAACGAAGTTTGATGATAATCAAAGCCTTTTCATCATTTATTAAAAATTACTTTAAAAATCATATTCAAAGTTAAATTATTAAAAACAAAGCCCCTGCAGTGCTAAGGTTCTCTCCTTTTTTTTTTGGTCAATAAAATGTTCTTTATTAAATGTAATTTGGAGGAAAAGTTGCTTTGTACATTTGCACGGCCTAAACATAAATCGTTAGACAATAAAATACACTGTACTTGCAAACACTCATAAATCACAAGTGCAAGACCACTTTTTTGCAACAATCCTAGGTTCATTGTAATCGAGCCTTGTGAACCAAAAAGCTGTTACCAAAAAAAATGTTAATTTTTAAAAATATGTTAATAGAAAAAAATGAAATAAAAAAAAGGATAGATTGGGGAAAGTCATTAGTCACGTTAGTAATTGTTTTATGTATTTATTTTAGTAATTGTTTTATTTATTTTTATTTTTTCTAAAATATGTATAATTTTATTTATTTTATTTTTTAGTAATTGTTTTTTATTTATATTTTATTTCTAAAATATGTATAATGATTTTCTAAAATATGTAAAGACCTTCCTCCACCATTGATTTGATGTGGTTATTTTTAGTAAAAGAACTACCCAATTTGTATTATTTGCTTCAACACAAACCCTAAAAGAACCACCCGCCATCCAAAATTTCCATTTATGATTCATGGCTCTGGAGATCTCCCTGTTCAGCCTCTGGATCAGATTCATCTAAACCTCCTCTTCCCTATTTCAATCTTAGTTTTTACTAAAACCTGGATAGCCCTAAATCTTGTTTGAATAGTCGCCGTCGCCGTAGTCGCCGCTCTGGATATTTCCCTGTTCCGCCTTTGGATCAACGTATTTCCTCTTCTTCCTTGCTTACTTACTTTCCTCTTCCTTTTGCTTGTTCTTTCTTTCTTTCCTGCTAATACCCAAAATCCCAAAAGAAAAACCCCATTGAAGAGAAAATTCAATATTTTATATTTACGGTTAACTTTCTTAAATATTTGTTTGTATTGTTTGATTTTTAAAATTAAATCAAATTTTGATTTACAGGCTGTTGACACCTAATTTTGTCCCATTTTTTATTTTTATTTTTATTAGTATTATTATTATATATATTTGTATTTATTTATTTTTATTTGGTTTGTTATTATTTATATTATTATTATATTTTTACTATTATTATTATTATTATTATTACTATTATTATTATTATTATTATTTTTCTTTTCTTTTTATTATTATTGTTATTATTATTATTATTATTATTATTGTTTTATTTTTATTTTTTTTATTTTGTCTCTCCTATCAGCATTTAATGGGTTCCCTTCCCCAGAACCGCCGACCACCACCTTCAGCCCTTTCCCAGGTCTCAATCTTCACCCATCAGTCAGCATTCACCTCACATCCTTTCCCATCCATGGCCGCCACCATAGGTGACCGAGAAACAATAATCAGACCCTAAGAGTTGAATCTAATACACTGGATTAAAAGATGTTTCTGAACTGGTTAAAAGATGAAAAACGACGCAGGCAAAGGGGGATTTTTTTTGGGCTCGGTTCCGACCCTAGATTCTGAACCCTCTTCACCACCCGAGACCACCACCACCACCGTGAACCATCAACCCCAAGCCATTCTGCTTGACCACCAAGCTCCCTTGCTACCCCCTGCCATCACCCACATTTCACTACCCAAAACCACAATAGTCACCCACGAACCAAAACCCAACTTCGATCACTCCCACTAGACGACCCAAAGAACCCAAACACTACCACCGAATCTCGAACCCCTAAACTTAGCCACCACTCATGCTCAGCCCCAACACCACCGCATCACCTCGCCATCGCTCGACCACCACACACCATCGAAAATCAAAACCCACACCCACGACAGAAACCGAAACCCCAAAACCTCCTAACCCAAACACCCACCTGCAAAAAAAAGAAGAAACAAGCCACAAAAACAACAAACCACAGCCGCAACAAAGACCATCAATCACAAAAAAAAAAGAAGGAAAAAAAGGGAGAAACAAAAATAGAAAAAAAAGGGGAAGGAGGTTTCGGTCCCGTCAGATCTAGTGGCTTAAGGGAATTTTTGGGTGGATTGGAGGTCAGATCTAGGTAGAGGGAGAAAGGAGGAGTATTTTCGAGGTTTCCGATACCCCAGCCGACCACCGGAGACGGCGGCCGGCGGCGGCAGACGGCGGACCCAGTGGTGGCCGGGAATCGCCTGGCCGACCCAGCCGAGAGCCTTCCAAGGCTCTGGAAAATTTTTTTGAGGAAGAAAGAAGAAAATGAAGTAAGAAAAAAAACTAAGCTTTTATAGAAAAAAAAGGAAGAAGGGAAGGATCCGCGCGTGGACCCGGATCCGACCCGAGTCTGCGCACCCGACCCGCTTGCAGAGGAGCTACTCGACTTTTGCCTGACCCGTCAACCCGTTTCTACTCAACCCGACCCGCGCCTGGTGGCCCGATCCGACTGGGTCCAGTCCGTGGAATGTTTTTTGGCCCTCAATTTGGGCTGTCAATTGGGCCAAGTTCAAAGAGCTTCCTTGGGTTTTCTAAAACCCAAATCAATAAGGTATATTCCTTTTAATTTTAATAAATGTTTGTCTTATGTTTAGCTATTATTATTTTTGTTATTATTGTTTTTATTATTATTATTATTATTATCATTATTATTATTATTATTATTATTATTATTATTATTATTATTATTATTATTATTATTTGTGTTTTATTGTTATTATTATTATTGTTATCATTATTTTTATTGTTACTAATGCATGTTGTAAAATAAAAGTTTTTGAAAAATGTTCTTCTACTTGTATTTTTACTAATTATTATTGGTTTGAAAATATATAAAAATAAAAAAACACAATAAAAAAATAATAAAAATAAGTAATTTAAATTTAAATAATTTAAATATTTTTCCGATGATGGGATGTCATGAAACTCACAAGTAGTGATTTCTTGACTGATCCCTAGGTGAGAAGAGTCGTACTAAATGTTACCAGAGTATTGGGATATTTAATATGATTTTTCAATAATTTTTTTATTAAAAATAAAAACAAATAAGTTTTTTAAAAAGGAAAATTGAAAAAAGGAAATTTATAATAAAAATTAAATTTAATTAAATATTTTTCCGATGATGGGATGTTATGAAACTCACAAGTAGTGATTTCTTAACTGATCCCTATGTGAGAGGAGTCATACTAAATGTTACCAAAGTATTGGGATATTTAGTATGATTTTTCAATAATTTAATTTTTTATTAAAAATAAAAATAAATAAGTTTTTAAAAGAAAATCCAAAAAGGAAATTTATAATGAAAATTAAATTTAATTAAATATCTTCCGAGGATGGGATGTCATGAGACTCACAAGTAGTGATTTCTTGACTGATCCCAAGGTGAGAAGAGTTCACTAAGTGTTACCAGAGTATTGGGATACTTAGTGCAATTTTTCAATAATAAGAATTTTTATTTAAAATAAATAAGGAAATATTTATATAAAAAAATCAAAAAATTCATTTGCATCATTTATTAACTGTTTGCATCATATGCATTCATAATAATTTTTGAAACGAGTGTGAATCTTCTGATTATGAGATTCTATAGAACTCACAAGTAGTGATTCTTAAGAAATCTCTAGGTGAGGAAATTATCCGAAATGCTACCAGAGTATTGGGGTACTTCGGAATAATTTTCAATACAAAAGATTTTCACTTATTTCAAATAAAAAATAATAAAACTTAAATGTTTCAAAAATTAAAAAGAATAAAATTGATTGCAATAAAAATAGGAATTATTTTTAAATATAAAGTTAAGACCATTTTATTAAAACCAAAGGATAACACATGATTATTATGGTACTGTTTTTTAACGGGCGTCGTGGGGGTGCTAATCCTTCCCCATGCGTAACCGTACCCCCGAACCCGATTTTTGTTTTCGCAGACCAAAAATTTGTCTTTTTAATAAAACTTAATTAATTTTGAGATTTTGTTAAAAAGATAAATATTTTTAGGTGGCCAATCACACCTAGTCAAAAAAGATTGGTAGCGACTCCCTTTTTGTTTTTAAATGTTTTTTTTCCAAAATCGTCGAGCGCGAAGCCGTTACGACAGCTTGGCGACTCCACTGGGGACGCTTTTTGAGGGTCAAGCCATTTATTAATCATGTGTTATCCTAAGTTTTAATTTAAAGGTCTTAACTAATATTTAAATTTAATTTCTTTAATTTTAAAATAATCAGTTGCATTTGTGTTTTAATTATGTTGATTTTTTTATAGCATTTTTTATTTGTATATATTATTCTTAATAAATTGTTGGGCTAGAATAAGGGTTATGGTTTGATAAATGTTCTCTCATACACACACTTGCACTTGCATTTGCATAACATGAGCCCTATACCCGGGTTCCGTCCTTCTTAGGAGGGAGTAGAGTACCTTTGCTCTCGTGAGGTAATCACCTCCGCAATGGCAATCGAAATACTCCCACTCAAATCAAATCTTACTAGTCCAGTGTGGACGACAGTGAGGTATAATTTGGGAACCTTTAGATTTGAAAACTCAGCTCAGCATATAGAAAAAACTAAGAGGCCAGCCTTAGGTAGAGCAGTGTCCAATTTTTGTAGAAATTATCCCGATATTAGGACACAAGAGGGAACATTATTTGACCCCATTTCTCGTATCAATAATAAACGTACTATGGATTTTGGTTTGAATTGTCCATAATTAAAGTCTTAGAAATTTTTCTTGCTTTTCAAAAAGGAGTTTTAAAAAAAATAATAATAATAAAATTGTGGAAAGAGATTTTGTAAAATAAAAGAAAGAAATCTAAGTTTTAATGAAAAAAGGAAGTGTGAGAAAAAATAATAAAACAAATTTTTCTTTCAAAATAATGAGAATAATTTTTCTTAAAAAAAAGAGAAGAGGGATTTCTTTCAAAATATGGACATAAAAATGGGAATAAATGGAAAATACGAAGAGAGCTGACGTTTTTTCTAAATAAAGGTAAAATAGAGTTAACAAAATCTTTCATTGATTCTTCCTTTTTTCCTTTTCTGAATAATTTAAAGAATAAGTTGACAAGATAAAAAATATATTTATTATTTTTGAGTTGTATAGGAGTTTTAATGAAAATATAAAAACAAAAATTTTTTTCCCTTTTCCTGATTATCTCATAAAAAAAAAATTTTTTTTTGAACAAAAAGATGTCAACAAAAAAATTATCCTTGAATTTATTGGAAAAGAATTCAAAAAAAAATTTGATTTGGAATAAAAATGAAATAAAATTAATTTTTGAAAAAAGAATCGATAAGGGATGTGAATTTTAGGAAAAATAGAAAATAAAAAGAAAATTTTGGTGATAAAAGAAGAAGTTTGATTTAGAATAAAAATGAAATAAAATTAATTTTTGAAAAAAAGAATCTAATAGGGAATGTGAATTTTTTAGGAAAAAATAGAAAATAAAAAAATTTTTTGGTGATCAAAGAAAAATGATTTCTAGAAAAATTGAGAAGAATGTTTAGGTTTAGTTAGGAATTCCATCTTTCTTGCATGATTGGATTAAGGAATAATAAGATTAGTGTCTAGGTATTGTGAATACAAATATTCGTTTTTCTCAAGCATGTTAGGGACATATATCATTTTAATTCATTTCATCATCATTGTGTATACATATATTGATAATCATGTCATGTGCATTTTAGAATCATTAAGGTTAGGTGAAATAAAACCAAATTTGATCTTCATTTCCATTGTATTTTGTATAAATTACATTTTGCATACACATGCCATTCATTATGCCTTGTTATTGTGTCATGACTTAAACTTTTTACATAGAAAAAAAAAGAAGAAAAAAAGAATATGGTATTTCTCATAGAAAATTAAAAACAAAAGAAAAAAAAAGAGAGTTTTGAAACAAGTTTGGTATGGTTCAAGGTGATTCTTCAACTTCTCTTAGTTGTTCCGGACTTGACCTCTTAAGTTAATAAGTGAATGTGTAAGGTAAGGGGCAAATTTTAGTTTGAACTTTGGTATGCATTTTACATTGTTGCATCACATTTTGTAGATAAATCTTCAAGAAAATGACCAAGTCTTTTACAATCTTGAATTTATTTATTCTTTCAATTTTCTTTTCTATCAAATTTGTATACATGTGCTATTGATTGATTATTTTCGTTGAAATTATTCTTCCCTAAGATTTGGTTAAAGTAAAGGCATAAATACCCAACATGTAAAATCAAGAAAGTTATGCAAACTAACAAAATAACAAAAAAAGGAAAGAAAGGAATAAAAATGAAAAAAAGGGAAAAGAAGAAGGAAAGAAAGGAATAAAAATGAAAAAAGGGAAAAGAAGAAGAAAAATTGTTTCATTTCATAGATTTTGTCATACATATCATTTGCATACATATACAAATAACATGATTTTCATAAAATTCGCATCATACACTTGTTATACTTCAGTAAATATGTTAATACTCTTCATTTTTCGAGAAAAAAAGAAGAAAAAATTTGTTTGTTCCAAAAAAATTTGAAAGAAGTAAGATGAGGTTTTTCTAATTAGAAAATTGTGGTAATAAGGTTCAAAGCCTCTTGACCATCAAAAGTTACAAAGCAGTTCGGGGCTTCACTCGAGTATAGGTCATGGAAGAAGGACAAGCTAGCCGAATGGAGAAAATTGAAAAGGCGCAAGAAGAGATGAAGGGACAATTGGCTGCAATGATGGAGATGATGACCAAGATGAGTAAAGGAAAGGAGCCGGTACAGGAAGCAACTACACAAGAAAGGTGGGCACAAGAAGGTGAACGTTCATATCCATATAGTCCCATTCCACCCCAAGTCCATACTTCACAGCATATGCCGTTTTCAAGGCACGACATTCCAAACCCCAGGAGGAACCCATCAGACCCAATCTATATCCATGATTCAAATAATTCTAGAGAACAAGAGAAATTGAAGATGAGTGCATCAACAGTGAAAGAGAACTTAGAGCCTCAGACGAAGTTAGATCTCCTTGAAGAAAGGTTACGAGCTATCGAAGGAATGGATTTATATGGTTCTTTGGATGCAAGCCAGCTTTGTTTGGTACCGGGCGTAGTTATCCCACCAAAGTTCAAGGTTCCAGAATTTGAAAGGTATGATGGGACCAAATGCCCGACAACTCATATCAAGATGTACTGTCAAAAAATGGCTGCCTATGCTCAGAATGATGAATTATTGGTGCATATATTTCAAGACAGTCTTATCGGATCAGCTGCCAGGTGGTACACCCAACTAGATCGAGCCCATATCTGCTCATGGAAAGAATTGGCTCGAGCATTTATTGCTCAATACAAGCACATTGAGGATTTAGCACCAGACCGCCTGTCCTTACAAGGCATGAGGAAGAAACATGAGGAGAGCTTTAAAGAATATGCTCGAAGATGGAGGGATGTAGCTGCCCAGGTTCAACCACCTCTCACAGAGAAAGAAACCACCATCTTGTTTGTCAACACACTCCCGGCACCGTTTTATGAAATGATGGTCGGTAATGCCACCAAGAATTTTGCAGATATGGTAATTTCTGGCGAAATAATAGAAAATGCAATCAATAGTGGCAAGCTGGTAGGGGATGATGCCATGAATACAAGAAGAGGTGATACATCCGAGAATGGAGGAGATGTTCATGCTATGAATTATGAGGGGCAATATGTGGGAGACTTTGCTCCATATCATCCTTATCCAATGTACCACACTCATTACCCACCATAAATCATATCTCTCCAAGCCTGAATACCCGTCAGCCAATCCCCCAATCTAGTTGGCAAATAGGTCTCCAAACACCTATGCCTACCCAAAGTAACCAAAGAGGATCCCAAAACAAACGGAGGAGAATCGACATTGATCCGATTCCTTGGTCCTACACTGAAGTATTTCAATACCTTCTCGAGAACCAACTTTTTACCCCGGTCCAATTGAAGCCTTTGGAACCTCCATATCCAGAATGGTATGACCCAAATGCTCGGTGTGACTATCATAGTGGAAATATGGGTCATTCAATAGAAAGTTGCCTTGCTTTCAAGCATAAGGTGCAAAGTTTGATTAGATCTGGTTTGTTGGATTTTGGGATAAAAGAAGGAACGGGTTAACCATGCTACAGTATGATTGCAAAAGAAGACTTTTTGGTTGGTCATTCATAATGGTGTAAAGTTGTTTCCTTTTGTAATGCTCATGAACTGAAAAGCACTTTTTGTGTATTGACTTTCATTTATTTTTTGTCATTTCAACGGAGTAACTGATGCATTTTCATTACATCTTTCTCTCCCCTTCGAAATCTTATGTTTTTTTGTACATTTGCCTATATTTTTCCCTTTTTGGATTAACTACCATACTTTGCCCAATTTTGTTGTTAAGTGATGAATATGAAGTTGATTATGATAATAATCTGGGATAAAACTTTAAAATTCTATTTGTATTGACCATTTTGTCCCCCATGATCGATAGGAATGTTGAAATCAGTCGATGTAGTGTACACAAGGAAAGCAGATTTTTCATAAGGTTGTGATGGCTTAATAAATAATTCTTTGATAAGAGTATTTACGTTTGAAATGAGAAATGGCCATCTTTGATTTACCCTTCACATATGAGAAAAATTATCCATTGTTACCCCTTTTGAGCCTTATAGTTATATATGTTTTTTAAAGAAACCTGCCAAGGATCACCCTCCACATTAGGGGGCAAAATTGAGAAAAATGAAGTGAGATTTGCCCACGAAGAAATTTCAAGTCATTAGAAATCTTAGGGGCAAGATAAAGAAAAAGATATCTTTATGCTAGAATTCCTCAAAAAAAAAAAGAAGGAAATGAGGAAAAGAGAGAATCAAAAGAAAAAGAGATGAACTGAAAAGAAGGGAAAGAGAAATAAGAAACCAAAGAAGAATAATCAAAGAATGGGGTAGAATGCTAAAGTTCTTAAAATGATGAAAAATGATCCTATGGCTTGAAACCCTTGAAACACGTATTTTGGGCCTTATTATCCATTCTTTCAGAACCTCAAAACCCGGCCTACATTACGTACCTTAAAAGTCTATTTTGATCGAACTTGAATGCTTGAGTTAAGGAATCATATATTGAGCCTAGATATGTTAAAGTTCATGATTTTGAGCTCGATAGGTGTGTTGATTATAAATAAATATGGTCCTTGAAGAAGAATGAAAATGTAAAAAGAAAAAATGATGAAAAAATGAAAAAGAAGAAAAATAAAAAAAAGAAAAAAAAAGAGAGAAAAGAAAAGAAGGAGAATAAGAAGGGGCTCAAGTTGAAAACCCGAAAGGGCGATTTAAGTCAAAAGAAGAATGGAAGATTTGGCTAAAATCTCGAGAAGATAGCCTTTTATAAGGGAAACCAGTACTGTTCGAAGATTTCATGAAGTAGGGGGCAAAGCATTAATGGAACCAAAATGATTAGAATGTCAATCAAATAGAATTTTGGGAAAAATCTTAGATTAGTTTATCAAGATTGATTGAATATTCATTGTTTAGATATTGTTACCTTCCTTTGACCTCTGGAAATTACCTATTATTCTTGGTTAAATTTGTTCTCGTCTACTTCATCATAAATGTCTTCCCTTCAACTTCCAACCAATCTACATACTTATGATTATTGAAAGAAATGTGATGGTATTGCATTCATTATAAAATTGAAATGACGATAAATAAGTGATTGACAATGTTTGTGAAAACCTAATGCATTACAAAAGAGGAAAGTTGAACATGATATAGGGCGAAGAAAGAACAGGTGAGAACGCTGGGAAGGTTTGCAAGTGCGCCAAAAAATATGAATGTATGATCAAATGGTGAAAAATGAACAAGAATTAATTGTGTTTCGTGAAATTAGTGGATGTACGGATGTACGGAAGCTTATGATTTGAAAAGATTCAAAAATGGTGAGAATGATGGTCTTGTGAACCCTATTACTGCAACTTTCGATTTCTTTTATTTTTCCTTTTCTTTCTCGTTCTTCTTTTATTTTTCCTTTTCTTTCTCGTTCCCTCTTTCTTATTTCTCGACATTTGCATTGCATTCATCGCATGCATTCAAAAAAAAAAACAAATGAAACTTTCACCTTTAAGTAACAAAGTTGGTACAGTCTTGGTCAAAAAAAGAAAGGCAAAATACAAGAAAAAAAGAAGGAAGCGGGATTTTGAAAATTTTAGGATAAGATGAGAAGATTGTTTTTAAGTGAAAAGTTTTAAAAGGATGATGTATCAAGAAACTGAAAAGTTTTCCAACTTCAATATCTGGATGTGAATCTCCAAGTTGAAAATTTCGGATGTGAATCTTCGAATTAAAATTTTGGGTGTGAATCCCTAAGTCCAAGTTTTTGGATGTGAATCTCCAAATCAAAGTCGGAATTTCGGGTGTGAATCTCCGAATCAAATATCTGGATGTGAATCTCCAAATCAAAATTTCAGGTATGAATCTCTGAATTTCAAGTTAAAATCTTTGGGTGTGAATCTCCAAATCAAGGTTGAAATTTCGGGTGTGAATCTCCGAATCAAATTTTGGATGCGAATCTCCAAGTCAAAATTTTGGGTGTGAATCCCTAAGTCAAATTTTTTGTGAAATCCCCAATTTCAGGAAATTCCTCCATAATTATAAAGTATGTTAGCTTAAATGAAAAATAAGTAGATATGAGAATTATGAAGTATGAAGGATGTATGAAACATGGAAGAAGTAATGAGATGAAAGATTAAATAGTCAAGGAAATTAAATTGATGTTATAAGAATAATAGAGGTAAGAGCAAAGAATTAATATTATAAAATTAAGTATAAGTAAAGACAAGTGTTATATGGGAGAAAGAAAACCATTAAATGAATGGCCAAATAATAATGGTCAAAGATTGAGATGAAATGATTTAATTGGATGATGATGAAACAAATACCAGATTTTCATAATTAAATGATTTTGTATGGCTGATATGAGAAAAGGAAGAAGAGAATTTAATGGTCAAAGATGGGTTAAATAAAAGAGTCAAATGTCAATGGTCAAGGGAAAGCATGGCTGAGATGAGATGATATTGGATAGGGAAGCATTAAATGAGGTTGCATAAGTCATCACCTCCAGCCATCACCCCACGGCAGCAACTCTTCTAGCCCTCTCCCTCGTGTTCTCCAAGTTTCCATAAGTTCCATCCCATGTCTACCTTGACAAACACCCTTGTTTAGTAATCAAATCGTTAAGTTTGTTAGACGAAAAACGATCATAGTCACTAGACGAGGCTATATCTGAAGTTTGGTGGATTGATTCCAAGTATTGGAAGAGATCTCAAAGTTTGAGATTTTGGCCACTAGCAAAAGGTAAGAGAAGAAGATGATTTAGTCAATTATGTTCATGGTATGGTGTTGTACTGAATTAGTATAACATGTTTATGGCAAATTCTTAAAGGTTTGCTTTGATATGATGATTTCAGATTTGAAGAAGAAAAGGATTAGGGTTGGTGAACCAAGTGATTTCATGTTCTCGAAGTAATCGAGGTAAGGAATTTAAGTAACGGACGTAAGGCGGCTATGTCCACATGTTTTATAATGTTTTGATGTGGTTTGGAAAGAAACATCAGCTGGTTTTGTATAGGAAAAGATGCATTTTCGGACTTGTCTCCTAGTACCAATTAGGCTAGGGGCAGCCGACTGCCATAAAGGGAAGTCGACTGCCTAGAGACAACCAAAACGTCGTTTTTCGAAAACCGATGCAAACCAGTCGACTGCTATGTAAGCCAGTCGACTGCTATTTTTCTAGAAGCATTCTGTTTCAAACCAGTCGACTGCTATATGGGCCAGTCGACTGCTATTTACCAAATTGCATTATGTTTCAAAAACAGTCGACTGCTATATGGATCAGTCGACTGCTATTTGCTAAGAAGCATTCTGTTTGAAAACCAGTCGACTGCTATATGGACCAGTCGACTGCCCCATGTATTTTCAAAGATGAAAATATCGAAATTTTAAAATGAAAATAATTTCGATAAATGAAATTATGAAGAAGCAGCCGACTGCCCTATGAGGCCAGTCGACTGCCCTGTTTTGAAAAAGAGATTTTTCCACCTATTTTCAGAAAGTATGAAATGCCATGGCAAGAAGCTATATGGCATATGTTTTGAGATTATGCACTATCATGTTTATAGTAGGGGCTCTGATCAAGTCCTGAAATGATGTAATGTATGTTATGGGCTGAGGAACCATAAGTCAGGCCTCAGTCGCTACAGAAGGACACCTGACTAGTGTTAACTGTAGCCACCCGCAGTTGGCCAATCTGTTTATATTTCATGTTTGGCTAAGGGAGGATTCCTGGCCCTACAGGGTACGCCACATGATAATGATGATGATGATGATGCAGTGCATAACTCCACAAAAGTACAAATAGTTTTATGTTATCAAAACTATATGTATATGCGATTTCTAAGAATAAAGAAATCGAAAGTACTTGATTTACTGGTCCAAGAAGTTTTAAGAGAAGTATGTATGTATGTATGTATGTATGTATGTATGTATGTATGTATGTATGTATGTATGTATGTATGTATGTATGTATGTATGTATGTATGTAAATGATATTTGAAGAAGTACTTGAAATATGTTTTGAAGAAGTATATGAAACATGCTATGTTATAAAAGCATGTAAAGTATGTTTTAAAGTAAGTTATGAAGTATGATGTTTTAAAGAAAGTATGTTTGCTTAAACCATTTGAAAGAAATATGCATGGTTGCAAACAATGCATGAAATGAGTATACAATGTATACATGCTTTATAATGCTTTACATGACATTATAGAGCCAAGTAGGAAAAATGCATATAGAGGCATAGTACGCTCTTTTACATATTTTTCTTACTGAGCGTAAACTCACCCTTTTACGAACATTTTTCATACAGACTATCTGAAGTAATCCCTCGCTCTCGATAGAAGAGCCTACGAGTGGATCTTGAAAGTTTACCTTCGGAAGACGCTTCCCAAGTAATATAGAAGGTATACTTATGTAATTATGCAAAGTAAATTGTAATTCAGTTATGGTACAGTACAACTAACATTAATGTATATAAGATGTCGGGGATTTAAGTTAAGATGATGTATGAGATCCTGTGGAAACGGATGATACATATATACATGTATCATTAGTCTGTTTTATTGAAATTGAATAAAATTTTATGAGCTATCAGATAATTAGCTTAAGAATAAAGGAAGAATGACACTGGATGAACTAAAATCTAAATAAAGAAGGGAAAAGTTAAGTGATAAGATGAAGTGACGGGGATGTCACAGAGTGGTATCAGAGCAGTTAGATTAAGGTTTGTCAGTGTCAATGAGTTAGAGTTAGAGTATATCCCCAAGTGTACTGTACTTGTCTGAATGCATATACGATGTATAACTGTTTGAAGTTATACTAAATAGCTCAATTTTGTGATTTTATCGACAGAATGAGCTCAGATAGAAAGAGTGTTGATGAAGGAAGATGAAGGGTTTATGTAGAACAGTCCCCAACATAGTCTCCTCAACCATCTCCACCGCATAGCCTGAACACTAGGTTAGCGAAGATGGAGAAGCATGTGGAGAATATGACCACTATGTTTACGCAGTTTATGGCGAACTTTTCAAATGTGGTCACAAGTGTATCATTCGCTATTCCTCTAGTACAACCACCACCATTACAGACAGAGTTACCCCCACCAGTCCCAATTATTGAAAGGAGGAATCTCACAGCTTATTGCAGTATGACCTTAATTAAGGAATATAAGGAGTTGGATCTACCTAAGTTTAAGGGGGATAAGGATACGTTGGCCGCAGTGAATTGGGTGAAGGCGATCACTAGATCCTTCGAGTATATGCTATGTTCCGAAAAGGAAAAGGTGGGTTTGGCTGCGTATCTGTTAGTGGATGATGCAAAGTATTGGTGGCAGTCCACTCAGGCCTTTTTGGAAGCCCAACATGTTGAGGTTACGTGGGATAGATTTTTAGAGTCCTTTACTGAGCAGTACATCCCACACACCGATCAGACTAGGTTGAAGATGGAATTTTTGAAATTGACTCAGGGGACAATGTCAGTTAATCAATATGAGTCGAAGTTTATTTCTCTAAGCGGATTCGACCGAGAGACCATCAGGAGTGAAGGATATAAGATATACAGATTTATAGAAGGACTGAAGTCTCCTATCAAATCTAAGTTGTATACCTTGGGTATAACTACTTATAATGAGACAGTCCGTAAGGCTCAGTTATGTGAGCAGGACTATGAGCTTCATCAAACTGATTTTCAAGCCCAAGGTAAAGGTAAGAAACCGATAAAGCGGAAGTCAGAAAGGAAAACCTCGAGAGATGGATGCTCATCTGGAAGAAGTAAGCCATATGACAGAGCTTCGATAGGTAAGCAAGTAAAGTATAAGAAAATAATGATTGTTTTAATTAAATGGTTATATGGAAATATATATTAAAGTTGGAGTATTATGATGATTATGGTATAGGGACTCCGAGAACTACCGGGATTAAGATCAATGATGAGAGATCCCGACATTCAGCTAGTAGTACCGTTAGCTCACCTAAGAGTATAAGACAAAGGTGTGAACATTGCGGAAAGTTCCACGGATCACAACCATGCCGATTGGCAAGTGGCGCATGTTTTAGATGTGGTGAACAGGGGCATATGATCAGGAATTGTTCCAAGAGAGATTTGAGGACACCCGAGGAATCTGAGAAGACCCCTCAACCACAGGCAAGGCCACTGCTGAGGAGAAGGGAAAGACACCTATAGCTATGATGTAAATGTTGAAGATGTATGATGCAAAAGTATGTTGTATGATCTGACTAAATTGTAAAGAAAGTTAATAGAAGGTAGTATGGTTATGTGAAGGATCTTTAGTTTACGTTATGGAAGGAGTAAAGAAAAGTCCAACACTTAATGAAATTACGGTAATCATGGAAAATTTTGATATGATTCCGAATGATCTTCTAAGACTCTTTATGGATAAGAAAATAGATGTTACTATTGAATTGGTGCCAAGAATGAGCCCATTTTGAGGTTGCCATATCAAATGGCATTAATAAAATTTGAAGAACTTGAAAAGCAATTTCAAGAGTTGTCATGAGATAATGTTTGTGATTGAAGTTACTATGGTGTGATTTAATGTAAGTTGGAGTTTTAATGAATATTTGATAAATTCGATTTCTTATTTATTGCACTTTTGTTGAGAAGTAAAGTGTGAAATACAATAATTGATAAGAAACGATAGTTAAGTTTCTGAAGTACTCATTGGTATGAAGTTTATGATATATATATAGTGATATATGAAATAAGCTTAAGTGAAACCGATAATGGACTTAAACTGATATTTATGTCGACTTATTTTACTTAAATGTTTTATCCTATGAAAGCATTTCTCTGAAAAGAATATGAAGTAATATGAAGAATGAGTTGTCTCAACAACGGTAATTATTCCCTATAGTCGCATCTAGGGACTGGAACACGACAGGTACTCTAAAGTACCTCCCATACTCTACTCGGTTACCTAGCCGACTATAGTATCCTTCCTGGTTGATCCCTAGGACACCATAAGGGAATGAAGATGTTCATTCATTAGGCATGTTTGATGCTGTGGGAAGAAAATATTTTGGATATGAGTTAAAAGAACTATGCTAACAGTTTAGAGTGTGATCAGTATATGGGTATTTAGAGAGCAAAAGAAAGAAATTATAGATAGCCATTGTGAATAAATTACGGCTATGATTCTGATTAAGATAGAAGAGATGACTTGAGTTTACAAAGGATTGTGCAGGTGAAATTATACCACCTAAGGAAAACCATTACGGTGGCAAATGCTATGAGTCAGAAGCATGAAAGAATAATGGTTCATATGATGACAAGGAAGTAAGAAGTTGCTTGAGAAATTTCAAGCCTTAATCTAAGTCTTATGCTTTTAAGGTAAATCGGAATAATGGCTAGTATAATTATTAAGCCAGAATGGATGAACGGATCTGCTAAGTCAGCTCACTTCCTACCTAAGAAGTCCATGGACACACATAACGCTTTGGCAAAATGTAGGTGAAAGAGTGTTAGACTACATGGAGTTCCAATGAGCAATTTCATGTGATAGAGATTTCAGGTTCGATTCTCACTTTAAGGAGATTAGCAAGGAACCATGGGATCTCAGTTGAAAATTTTGCACAGCTTTTCATCCGTAGACTGATGAGCAGTCCAAGCGCATGATTTAGACGCTTGAGGACATGTAAAGAGCTAGTGCTATGTATTTTAAAGGCTCATGGGACGACCATTTGTCATTGACTAAGTTTATTTATGATAATAACTATTATACAAGTATCGAGATGACACTATATACAATGCTATAAGAATAGAAAGTGTCAAGCTCCGAATTGGTGGGAAGAAATAGGCGAATGAAAGTTATTAGCTTTAGATTTAGTCGAGCAAGCATTTAAAGAGATTAAGTGAGTGGTCAAAGATTTAAGATAACTCAGAATAGACGAAAAGGTTATACAAATGCTTAATAAAGACTAATTGATGTTTTGGTTGGAGACTCAGTAAATTGGAAGTTTTCCATCCAAAGGAATTATAAGATTTGGTCGACGAGGTAAGTTGAGCCCTCGTTATATTGATCCAATTGAAGTCTTAGATCAAATTGGAGATATCACCAATAAACTAATGTTACCTTCAGAGTTATTGAGGATACGTAATGTTTGTTTATGTCAATACTTCGAAGGTATAATCCAGAATTCATCTTATGTCATAAAAGATGAAACCTTAGAAGTTCAGAAAGACATAAGTCATGTGAGATAAGCCATCTGGGATTTTGGACGGAAAAGATAAGGTATAGAAGTCTATGATGATACCATTAGTTAAAGATTATTGAAAATACCACATCATGGAAAAAGCTACATGAAGCTAAATAGCCTAATGAAGGAAGAGTATCCGGAACCATTTGAGACATGACCTGATTTGAATTTGGAGGACCAAATTCTCTAAGGTGGGGAGAATGTGAAATCCCCAATTTCAGGAAATTCCTCCATAATTATAAAGTATGTTAGTTTAAATGAAAAATAAGTAGATATGAGAATTATGAAGTATGAAGGATGTATGAAACATGGAAGAAGTAATGAGATGAAAAATTAAATAGTCAAGGAAATTAAATTGATGTTATAAGAATAATAGAGGTAAGAGCAAAGAATTAATATTAGAAAATTAAGTACAAGTAAAGACAAGTGTTATATGGGAGAAAGAAAACCAATTAAATGAATGGCCAAATAATAATGGTCAAAGATTGAGATGAAATGATTTAATTGGATGATGATGAAACAAATACCAGATTTTCATAATTAAATGATTTTTTATGGCTGATATGAGAAAAGGAAGAAGAGAATTTAATGGTCAAAGATGGGTTAAATAAAAGAGTCAAATGTCAATGGTCAAGGGAAAGCATGGCTGAGATGAGATGATATTGGATAGGGAAGCATTAAATGAGGTTGCATGAGTCATCACCTCCAGCCATCACCCCACGGCAGCAACTCTTCTAGCCCTCTACCTCGTGTTCTCCAAGTTTCCATAAGTTCCATCCCATGTCTACCTTGACAAACACCCTTGTTTAGTAATCAAATCGTTAAGTTTGTTAGACGAAAAACGATCATAGTCACTAGACGAGGCTATATCTGAAGTTTGGTGGATTGATTCCAAGTATTGGAAGAGATCTCAAAGTTTGAGATTTTAGCCACTAGCAAAAGGTAAGAGAAGAAGATGATTTAGTCAATTATGTTCATGGTATGGTGTTGTACTGAATTAGTATAACATGTTTATGGCAAATTCTTAAAGGTTTGCTTTGATATGATGATTTCAGATTTGAAGAAGAAAAGGATTAGGGTTGGTGAACCAAGTGATTTCATGTTCTCGAAGTAATCGAGGTAAGGAATTTATGTAACAGACGTAAGGCGGCTATGTCCGCATGTTTTATAATGTTTTGATGTGGTTTGGAAAGAAACATCAGCTGGTTTTGTATAGGAAAAGATGCATTTTCGGACTTGTCTCCTAGTACCAATTAGGCTAGGGGCAGCCGACTGCCATAAAGGGAAGTTGACTGCCTAGAGACAATCAAAACGTCGTTTTCCGAAAACCAATGCAAACCAGTCGACTGCTATGTAAGCCAGTCGACTGCTATTTTTCCAGAAGCATTCTGTTTCAAACCAGTCGACTGCTATATGGGCCAGTCGATTGCTATTTACCAAATTGCATTATGTTTCAAAAACAGTCGACTGTTATATGGATCAGTCGACTGCTATTTGCTAAGAAGCATTCTGTTTGAAAACCAGTCGACTGCTATATGGACCAGTCGACTGCCCCATGTATTTTCAAAGATGAAAATATCGAAATTTTATAATGAAAATAATTTCGATAAATGAAATTATGAAGAAGCAGCCGACTGCCCTATGAGGCCAGTCGACTGCCCTGTTTTGAAAAAGAGATTTTTCCACCTATTTTCAGAAAGTATGAAATGCCATGGCAAGAAGCTATATGGCATATGTTTTGAGATTATGCACTATCATGTTTATAGTAGGGGCTCTGATCAAGTCCTGAAATGATGTAATGTATGTTATGGGCTGAGGAACCATAAGTCAGGCCTCAGTCGCTACAGAAGGACACCTGACTAGTGTTAACTGTAGCCACCCGCAGTTGGCCAATCTGTTTATATTTCATGTTCGGCTAAGGGAGGATTCCTGGCCCTACGGGGTACGCCACATGATAATGATGATGATGATGATGCAGTGCATAACTCCACAAAAGTACAAATAGTTTTATGTTATCAAAACTATATGTATATGCGATTTCTAAGAATAAAGAAATCGAAAGTACTTGATTTACTGGTCCAAGAAGTTTTAAGAGAAGTATGTATGTATGTATGTATGTATGTATGTATGTATGTATGTATGTATGTATGTAAATAATATTTGAAAAAGTACTTAAAATATGTTTTGAAGAAGTATACGAAACATGCTATGTTATAAAAGCATGTAAAGTATGTTTTAAAGTAAGTTATGAAGTATGATGTTTTAAAGAAAGTATGTTTGCTTAAACCATTTGAAAGAAATATGCATGGTTGCAAACAATGCATGAAATGAGTATACAATGTATACATGCTTTATAATGCTTTACATGACATTATAGAGCCAAGTAGGAAAAATGCATATAGAGGCATAGTACGCTCTTTTACATATTTTTCTTACTGAGCGTAAACTCACCCTTTTACAAACATTTTTCATACAGACTATCTGAAGTAATCCCTCGCTCTCGATAGAAGAGCCTACGAGTGGATCTTGAAAGTTTACCTTCGAAAGACGCTTCCCAAGTAATATAGAAGGTATACTTATGTAATTATGCAAAGTAAATTGTAATTCAGTTATGGTACAGTACAACTAACATTAATGTATATAAGATGTCGGGGATTTAAGTTAAGATGATGTATGAGATCCTGTGGAAATGGATGATACATATATACATGTATCATTAGTCTGTTTTATTTAAATTGAATAAAATTTTATGAGCTATCAGATAATTAACTTAAGAATAAAGGAAGAATGACACTGGATGAACTAAAATCTAAATAAAGAAGGGAAAAGTTAAGTGATAAGATGAAGTGACGTGGACGTCACATTTTTGGATGTGAATCTCCAAATGAAAATTTCGGGTGTGAATCCCTAAGTCAAATTTTTGGATGTGAATCTCCAAGTTAAAATTTCGGATGTGAATCTCCGAATTAAAATTTTGGGTGTGAATCCCTAAGTCAAATTTTTGGATGTGAATCTCCAAATGAAAATTTCGGGTGTGAATCCCTAAGTCAAATTTTTGGATGTGAATCTCCAAGTTAAAATTTCGGATGTTAATCTCCGAATTAAAATTTTGGGTGTGAATCTCTAAGTCAAATTTTGGGTGTGAATCTCCGAATCAAATTTCAGGTGTGAATCTCTGAATTCCAAGCTGAAAATTTCAGGTGTGAATCTCCGAATTAAAATTCAGGGTGTGAATCCCTAAGTCAAATTTTTGGATGTGAATCTCCAAGTTAAAATTTCGGATGTGAATCTCCGAATTAAAATTTTGGGTGTGAATCCCTAAGTCAAATTTTTGGGTGTGAATCTCCAAATCAAATTTCAGGTGTGAATCTCTGAATTTCAAGTTGAAAATTTCGGATGTGAATCTCCGAATCAAAATTTTTAGTGTGAATCCCTAAGTCAAATTTTCGGATGTGAATCTCCGAATCTAATATTTGGATGTGAAACTCCAACTCAAAATTTCAGGTGAGAATCTCTGAAATTTCGGATGTGAAACTCCAACTTAAAATTTTAGATAAGAATTTCTGGATTTAAGATGCGAATCTCTATATTAAAGTTTATGTTTGGAATTTTCAATCCAAATCCTCAAATTGAGTTCCTGAATGTGTCCTTGTCAAGAAAATGTAAGATTAAAATATAAGGTTGGAAGAATAAGATCTTGAAGTTGAAAAAAAAAAAGGAAGAAGAAGGTTTAAAAAAAAAGGGAGAAGAAGAAGGTTCAGGGCTATATTTTAAAGAGGAGGTTCGAGATTAAATTTGAAATGAGATTAAACATAAGATTTAAAGATAAAATTGAAGAAAAATCAAGATGAGGAATTTTAACATAGGGAAATTCGATTTGGATGTGAATCTCCAAAACAAAGTTAAAATATTGGGTGTGAATCTCCAAGTCAAACTTTTTTGAATGTGAATCTCCAAATCAAAATTTCAGGTGTGAATCTCTGAATTCCAAATCAAATTCTGGGTGTGAATCTCCAAGTTCAAAATTTTGGATGTGAATCTCCAAAACAAAGTTACAATTCTGGATGTGAATCTCCAAGTTAAAATTTCGGATGTGAATCTCCGAATCAAATCTTTAAATGTGAAATCTCTCAATTTCAGAAAAAGAATTTAAAGTTTCATCGCCTCTGCTGCAAGAGGAGCTTTTTCCGGAAAGAAAATTTAAAGTTTCATCGCCTCTGCTGCAAGAGGAGCACATTTAAAAAAAAACAAACAAAAACAAAAAACAAAAAAAATGGATGAGTTAAATTTAAAGTTTCATCGCCTCTACTGCAAGAGGAGCGCATACAAAAAAAAAGAAAAGAAAGAAAAAAAGAGATTAGGTTATAAGCCAGACAAAATTAGTGTGTCTATTGTCTTTGCTCCATTCCTGACCCTCAGCAATGAGCACTCAGCAATGAGCAAAGAGGGGCAGCTGTTGACACCTAATTTTGTCCCATTTTTTATTTTTATTTTTATTAGTATTATTATTATATATATTTGTATTTATTTATTTTTATTTGGTTTGTTCTTATTATTATTATTATTATTATTATTATTATTATTATTATTATTATTATTATTATTATTCTTTTCTTTTTATTATTATTGTTATTATTATTATTATTATTATTGTTTTATTTTTATTTTTTTATTTTGTCTCTCCTATCAGCATTTAATGGGTTCCCTTCCCCAGAACCGCCGGCCACCACCTTCAGCCCTTTCCCAAGTCTCGATCTTCACCCATCAGTCAGCATTCACCTCACATCCTTTCCCATCCATGGCCGCCACCATAGGTGACCGAGAAACAATAATCAGACCCTAAGAGTTGAATCTAATACACTGGATTAAAAGATGTTTCTGAACTGGCTTAAAAGATGAAAAACGACTAGGCAAAAGGGGGATTTTTTTTGGGCTCGGTTCCGACCCTAGATTCTGAACCCTCTTCACCACCCGAGACCACCACCACCACCGTGAACCATCAACCCCAAGCCATTCTGCTTGACCACCAAGCTCCCTTGCTACCCCCTGCCATCACCCACATTTCACTACCCAAAACCACAATAGTCACCCACGAACCAAAACCCAACTTCGATCACTCCCACTAGACGACCCAAAGAACCCAAACACTACCACCGAATCTCGAACCCCTAAACTTAGCCACCACTCATGCTCAGCCCCAACACCACCGCATCACCTCGCCATCGCTCGACCACCACACACCATCGAAAATCAAAACCCAAACCTACGACAGAAACCGAAACCCCAAAACCTCCTAACCCAAACACCCACCTGCAAAAAAAGAAGAAACAAGCCACAAAAACAACAAACCACAGCTGCAACAAAGACCATCAATCACAAAAAAAAAAAAAGAAGGAAAAAAAAGGAGAAACAAAAATAGAAAAAAAAGGGGAAGGAGGTTTCGGTCCCGTCAGATCTAGTGGCTTAAGGGAATTTTTGGGTGGATTGGAGGTCAGATCTAGGTAGAGGGAGAAAGGAGGAGTATTTTCGAGGTTTCCGGTACCCCAGCCGACCACCGGAGACGGCGGCTGGCGGCGGCGGTAGACGGCGGACCCAGCGGCGGCCGGGAATCGCCTGGCCTACCCAGCAGAGAGCCTTCCAAGGCTCTGGAAAATTTTTTTTGAGGAAGAAAGAAGAAAATGAAGTAAAAAAAAAAACTAGGCTTTTATAGAAAAGAAAAGGAAGAAGGGAAGGATCCGTGCGTGGACCCGGATCTGACCCGTGTCTGCGCGCCCAACCCGCTTGCAGAGGAACTAATCGACTTTTGCCTGACCCGTCAACCCGTTTCTGCTCGACCCGACCCGCGCCTGGTGGCCCAATCCGACTGGGTCCAGTCCGTGGAATGTTTTTGGGCCCTCAATTTAGGCTGTCAATTGGGCCAAGTTCAAAGAGCTTCCTTGGGTTTTCTAAAACCCAAATCAATAGGGTATATTCCTTTTAATTTTAATAAATGTTTGTCTTATGTTTAGCTATTATTATTTTTGTTATTATTGTTTTTATTATTATTATTATTATTATCGTTATTATTATTATTATTATTTGTGTTTTATTGTTATTATTATTATTGTTATCATTATTTTTATTGTTACTAATGCATGTTGTAAAATAAAAGTTTTTGAAAAATGTTCTTCTACTTGTATTTTTACTAATTATTATTGGTTTGAAAATATATAAAAATAAAAAAACACAATAAAATAATAATAAAAATAAGTAATTTAAATTTAAATAATTTAAATATTTTTCCGATGATGGGATGTCATGAAACTCACAAGTAGTGATTTCTTGACTGATCCCTAGGTGAGAAGAGTCGTACTAAATGTTACCAGAGTATTGGGATATTTAATATGATTTTTCAATAATTTTTTTTATTAAAAATAAAAACAAATAAGTTTTTAAAAAAGGAAAATTGAAAAAAGGAAATTTATAATAAAAATTAAATTTAATTAAATATTTTTCCGATGATGGGATGTTATGAAACTCACAAGTAGTGATTTCTTAACTGATCCCTATGTGAGAGGAGTCATACTAAATGTTACCAAAGTATTGGGATATTTAGTATGATTTTTCAATAATTTAATTTTTTATTAAAAATAAAAATAAATAAGTTTTTAAAAGAAAATCCAAAAAGGAAATTTATAATGAAAATTAAATTTAATTAAATATCTTCCGAGGATGGGATGTCATGAGACTCACAAGTAGTGATTTCTTGACTGATCCCTAGGTGAGAAGAGTTCACTAAGTGTTACCAGAGTATTGGGATACTTAGTGCAATTTTTCAATAATAAGAATTTTTATTTAAAATAAATAAGGAAATATTTATATAAAAAAATCAAAAAATTCATTTGCATCATTTATTAACTGTTTGCATCATATGCATTCATAATAATTTTTGAAACGAGTGTGAATCTTCTGATAATGAGATTCTATAGAACTCACAAGTAGTGATTCTTAAGAAATCTCTAGGTGAGGAAATTATCCGAAATGCTACCAGAGTATTGGGGTACTTCGGAATAATTTTCAATACAAAAGATTTTCACTTATTTCAAATAAAAAATAATAAAACTTAAATGTTTCAAAAATTAAAAAGAATAAAATTGATTGCAATAAAAATAGGAATTATTTTTAAATATAAAGTTAAGACCATTTTATTAAAACCAAAGGATAACACATGATTATTATGGTACCGTTTTTTAACGGGCGTCGTGGGGGTGCTAATCCTTCCCCATGCGTAACCGTACCCCCGAACCTGATTTTTGTTTTCGCAGATCAAAAATTTGTCTTTTTAATAAAACTTAATTAATTTTGAGATTTTGTTAAAAAGATAAATATTTTTAGGTGGCCAATTACACCTAGTCAAAAAAGATTGGTGGCGACTCCCTTTTTGTTTTTAAATGTTTTTTTTCCAAAATCGTAGAGCGCGAAGCCGTTACGACACAGGCAAAGGAGGGTTAGGTTTCCCAAGGGCAGTAAAGCGGAGCCTGGAGAAGCAGTGAACAGAGTTGATGTTGAAGATGGTTCTGGTATTAATTCTTGCAATATTGTTTGATTTTTAGAATTAAATCGTAACGCAGCACATAACACCAAATGCAGTTTTGTCAGTATCGAATAAAAATGTTACAATTCTAAAGAAATGTTCTGTCTTTCCTATTGAATTTGTTGGTGAGTATCTTTGATATACTTACCGGTTATTTTGTCACATGGAGGGTGAATAATATGAATTAAATTGTTTTAATGTGACAAACTTGAACTCTGAGTTTCCTTGGTCACATTTTATGATTAAGAGCTATTTTTAAGTTTGGATTATGAACCAAGTTCCACTCTATCATTTAGAGCAAGCAACAAGTTTTCCCTTGTTCATTCACAGCATGAAAGAAAAATAGTGAACATGTTCCATAGTTTTTACTTCTATTATAGTTAGATGGGGTAATTTCATAAGGTAATAAAGATTTGTTTGGTTTCACAACAGGTAACTGAATTCACATGGTCCAATCACAAAAATTTATTTTTTGAATGGGTCTTCTAGTATTAATTCTTGCAATGTTGTTTGATTTTTAGAATTAAATAATCCCAGTAGGCTTTACAACTCTAATGCCTCACAGTCCCATCACTTGCTAAGAGAAGTTTGGTTTTGCTTCCGGTTTTTTTATAATTCAATTTTAATAGGTAATGTTGTCTCAATTGATGACTATATGACATTTTTACTGATATACATACCATCACTATTGTGCTATGGATATGGCCCTAATTAGTTCCACTTGGGATTGTGCTCAAAATGCAGTACACTATTTTAATTATGATGCACTCATTATAATTTTTGCGTCATTGTTAACAAACTTTTAAATCTTGTGTAGGGAGGTGTAGAACTTTTCCTTCAATGAGCTATGATGCAAAGAATTGTGGTGCTTCTTCAAAGCAGAGTTCAACGCCAGAGGCAGAGACTTTAAACTCGTCGGGTGTTATCCTCTTTCGCATAAAAAAAAATTTTGTTACCCTATTGTTGTAATATTTTTTAAGATAAATGTTCTGCAAATAACTACATAATAAATATATTTTTAATTTATTAATGTTAATTTTCTTTTATTGAATTGTTTTTCTTTTTTAGTGTTGAAATTTTATTGAATTCTAAATCTCATTGCCTGTAAATATTTAATTATATTTTTTTAATGATAAAAATATAATAGTGAAAAAATTATTTGAAATAATAATATTTTTATATCATAAAACAAATTAGAAATGATAAAGTTATTGTTTTGTAAACTTTTTAGCAACAATTATAATCATTGTGAAAAAAAATTTAGAAATGATAAAATTATTGTTTCGTAATTTTTTCTGCAACGACTGTAATAGTTGTTAAAAAAATTAGAAACGACAAAATTATTGTTTCATAAATTTTTTAAAAACGATTATAATCATTGTTAAAAAAAATTAGAAACAACAAAATTGTCGTTTTGCATTTATTTATAGCAACGACAAATGGTCATTGCAAATTTAACTATTGAAATATTGTTGCCAAATAGGATTTGCAACCAAATGTATTATGTTGCTAAAAAAATATAGACAAAGTATTAAGTCATTGCCAAAACAAAATTTTATTTAGTAATAAGAAAAGATTGTTGTAATAAATATGTTTTCACGACGACTTTTTATGTGATGAAAGTAGTTGCGTATATTTTTAATAACGGAATTTTACACAAAGACTAAAAGTCGTTGGAAAATGGTTTTAGCGACGATAAATTTGCTTTTTGCAACGACTTCGAGTGTTGTGAAAAAACCGATTTTCTAGTAGTATGGGTGACTTGACTTGCATCAATTGCAGGTTTGAGCATTTTGTTATGGCATTTTTTTTATGTAAATCATAGGTATCTTTATCCTTTTAAATGGTCTGAGACTAATTCTGCTCGTGACTTTGTCACAATTAAGGCTCCTCACCCTTCTCCAAAGATGTGTTTAGTGAAGATTGAACTTAAAAACTCTTTCTACAAATTTAGTCTACGTTACCAATTGAATCACAACCCATGAGTTATTCTAGCATACTTCAACCTTACATGACCCACACTTGTCCCTGAACACTTAATTCACTCACAAAAGTCGAGATTTGTTCTCCAAGCAGTCAAGGTTGATAAGATCATTGCGAAAATGTACATAAGGATGGATTTATGAACTGAACTTCACAGAAATGCAGGCTATATCATTAGTAAGAAGGTAAATCTTATACAATACTAACTTACATGAAAGATATAATCCTGGCAGGAAAAACTTACAGATAATTATATGTGTTATCTGAAAAGTTGAAATAATTTAACCTCATACTACAACATTCAGCCTAATAATTAGAGAGTTTATCTGTGTCTCTACATCGACCAAACTCGTCTGAACTTAAGTAATGCAGGCAACAAAAACTCTGGAGCTGTTTTTTCATTTGAGTATTATGCAAGATATTATAAAAAGATAATAATAACATATTTATTTGTTTATTAAATTTTACAAGCATCGATGATTGTTTCGTTTTAATGTCATGGAGATCAAAATACTAATACATTTCAAAAACATCGATGATTAAATTGTAAGAATTCAAAATTTAACGACCAAAATAAAAATTAAACTTCAACGATTTACTCACTAATTTAACATGTAATTTATCTTTGTAACGAAATGTGCACATGCATGATAGTAGGAAGACACTTGGTGGCCTCCATACTGGAAGTATAAGAAACAAGTAATGCTGACGATAGAAGGGACCAGTGCAATTCTTCTAATTTTCTCTGCAAACATAAGACCTTCTCTCTCAAGATTTGTTTTTTTTCCTTATATATAAAATGACTGACGTGAACATTGAAGCGACTCGCAAAATAATATTCTTGACTTTTCTTTATCTGTGAATAACTTGAATAAAGGATTCTTGATTACAAGATCACATAGAAGACCATGACACCTAGCTACTTAAAAATGCGTTGAACTTATGAAAATAACTTTTATTTTCAAAACTTCAAGAATTAGTAAAATATTTACCCATTTCAAGATCACAATGGGTTTCATGACAGCCTTCAAACAGCAAGATTACGTAATACATAAAATCTGGGTGTGATCTTCACCGTTTCGAGACCGAAAAGTTTTGCATGCAATTTTCTGCTTCGTACAAACGTCAAACTAATTAACCAAAGTTAATAAAGAATACTAATTAACGAGAAATTAGTTGATGTATCAAAAAAGAAATAAAATTAATCAAAAAGAATTGAAGGTGAAGGTGGATGCTTAATCTATATTCTTTTTTTTTTGGTACTAATGTTTAATCTATATTCTACATAATCATCAATATTCTCAATGTAAGCATATTATCTATAATTTTTTTATTATAATTATTTAATGGATAATTATCAAATTATATAAAAATTAATCATTTATAATTATATACTTCGTATAATATTTTAATAAATTTTACATAATTTATTAATTAATGTATTAGAATAATCGTGACATCCACCCACTTACACCAAATCTAATGCTAGATTTTACACGAAATCAATATAGAAAAGAAGTTTTGACTGTCAGAGGGTCAGACGGAGCAGGTTTACATGTTTTTACATGCTTTAGTATGAATAACAAAATTAGCAAATGGAGAAAAAAAAAAGAGTAAAATGAATGAGAAATAGAGGTTACTAAGGGGTTGTTTGATTTTGTTTTTGTTTTATATTTTATGTTTTTGTTTCCAATTTTTTTGAAAAATAAAAGAGAAAGCATGTTTGTTAAGGCCTCGTTTGCATCGTTTTTGTTTCCTGTTTTCTGTTTTTGTTTTCAGTTTTTTTGGAAACAGAAACAAAAAACGCGTTTGGTAACATGTTTTCGTTTTCAAAAAACGAAAACAAAAACAAGAATTTTCAAAATTGTTGGAAACAAGAATTTCTTGTTTTCATTGTTTTTGAAAACATGTTTTCATTTCTGTTACTGTTCATAAGTAAGTGAATAGAGTTTATATATTACTATAATATTAATATTTTTTATAATAAAAATATAAATAAAATTAATTAATTTTTTAAATAAAATAATATTAAATTTTAATATAAAATATTATTTAATATTTTAAAATTAATATATTTATTTTAATATAGAAAAGTTGAAAACGTAAAAAGTAATTAAATATATATTACATTGAATTATAATATTATAATATTATTTAATTTAAACTTTTATAATAATTTACTGAATATATTAAATATTTTAAATAATATCAGTTATTATAATTTTGATATGCTAATAATTAATATTATTATATAATATAATTAATTTTTATTTTACTAAACAATATTATTATTTAATATTATATTCTATCTTAAATTTAAAATATATCACTGCTACTATTAAATAATTTAATATTATTAAATAAGTAAATACTTAACATTAAATAATATTATTTATATTAAATATAATATATTTTAATAACTATATAATTTATTATAAATTAATTAGTTAAATATTTTATTTAATAATTTAATATTATTATTACAATTAAATAAAAATTATTATTAAATATAATTTATGATTATTACAATTAAATTCAATAATATTATTTTATTTAATATTATATTTAATATAACATTATTTAAATTATACTAAATTTTTATATGATTAAATAAAAATATTTAATATTAGTATTAAATAATATAAAATAATATTATTTAATATTATCTACATATTATTATTTAATAAATATATTATTTTTATTTAATTTTTAAAATTTTTTTGTGAATTGAATTATTATATCTAAATCAGTTTAAATATTTGTTTTCAAAACGTAACAGTATGAAACAAACATGTTTTCTATTTTCAGAAATTGAAAACAAAACAAAATAAAACAAAAACAGAATTTTCAAAAATAGAAAACATAAAACAGAAAACAGGAAACGATACCAAACGACCCCTAAGTTGTTTTGTTTTTAAAAATTGAAAATAAAACATATTGTTTTGAAATTTGTTGGAAACATCAAAATGATGTTTCTAAAATTTCGGAAGCAATTTTGGTACTGTTACTGCACGGGCACTGTTCATCCGTTGAGGCTACAGTACCATAAAAAAGGGAGGAAAAATAGAAAACAGCATCTCATTAGTTTTTGGCAATACTCGAACCCACCCTTTCCTTTCATTGACAAAACTTTCGCCACCTTTTCATATTACTGTTTATCGTTAAAAATTGGCAACGAAATATGTTATCCAAACATGTTTTCAAAATTAATAAATTGAAAACAAAATGAAAACAAAACAAAACAAAATTTTCAAAAACACAAAAAATAAAACACAAAACACAAAACAATTTCAAACGACTTCTAAGAGAATATAATTCTATCAGGCGAATAAATAAATAAATTAATTAGCCGTTTGATCCTCTGGTCTACTGCCACGTGTAATACCCTAACCAACTGTGTATTTTGGTACATCCAATTAGCTTGTTAATTATTATTAATTGTTCAGCCATCATTCATTTGCCCTGTAAAACAAGTAACAAGTGAATAAAATAAGTCAGAATTACCCCAACAAGTAATATTTGTCCCACCACTACTCTTTTTAGAAATTCACATATCCTCTTGTAATTTTGAGAGATAAAATTACAAGTTATCTTACCTGTAAAAACTTTCAATTATTTACACTTTATGCATACGATGAAACGAGGAATCCTATTCTTATTACCCAACCGTTGTATATAAACAAAAATCAAGCCTACATATGGTACAAACTAAATTTAAAATTAATTGTTATCTGGATACTAATTCAAATAGTATGCATATTGATAAATTCTTGAAAGTTACGGATTTAAAACGATTTAGGCACATAATGTTTTTCTCATGTAAGTTAAGCAAATTAAAAGTTAAATAGTTTTAGATAAATTAGAAATTAAAAAAAGAAACTAAATATAATAAATCTTGATAAAAAAATATGAAAAATAATTGAATCAACGACTTAATTCATATTGTTTATGGAGCTCCTTTTACAAGATGACATGCAACAGCTCGATGGCTCAAATCCTAACAATTTAAATAACTTACATAAATGGTTGGTAACTCAAAGTTAATGATGATGTCTTGATGAGACAAACATGACGATTGATTAAAATATTCTTTATTGGGTAATCTTGAGGTGTTTTGAGTATGAGGCTAATTTTAATTCACATTTTGAGGTTAGAATTGACAACAAAATTTGATCTGATGAAAGTTAGATTAATCAATCACTAGTATGAAAAGAAATTTTGTCAATAGTAGAATCCTGGAGGTATAAATTTAAAGAATTGCCATTAAAATAATTAAATAAGAGATGATGTTTTGATGAGACAAATATGACGTTAGATTAAAGGATTCTTATGTCGAATTGAAAGATACCAATCCACGATAGTTAATTTAAGTGATATTCAATCAACATTTATTTTTAAGGGAAGACATTTTGTTAATAATGGAATCTTGAATGTATAAATTTAACGTTAGAAGTATGTTTTCAATATTGTTTTAAAAAATAAATTTAAAATAAAATTTTTTTTTGTTCATATGATGTATGTATAAAAAAAATTCAAACTTTAAAATTAACCCATTAAAAAAAAGAGAACTGTTAAATCAAACTTAATTGTTTAAACAAGCTCTGGAAATACTTTTGACTGTATTATTAAGAAAATATCTTTAAAGAGGAAATATATATACATACATATATATACACACGCACATATTTACACTATTCAGCAATAATAGCAGTGCATTAAAACAAAACAAATAAAAATTAAATTAAAAATCTAATGGGATTAAAAAAATTCTCACATGGATAAAGAATAAAAAATTTTAAATAATTTAAATATATTTAAATTTTTATCTAATTAAGTGCTTTTTCAAACTTGAACAAAACTTTTACAATTAATATCAATTTTTGTTTATAAATAATACTTTCAATTAATTTTTTTATATATTTACAAATGATTTTATTAAATTATATTAATTTATAAATTTTATTTTTTATTTAATTAATTCTAACGAAAAGTCTTATGATCTTAACATAAAAAATGTATCCAAATTCTCCCGTTCCAACACAACCCCTTAACGTGATTGGCAGCATCTAATAACGCGTTAAGATAGTCAAGGAGTTAGTTGGTGTCTTTATTTTCCCGCTTATCACAAATTATAATAATTAAGCAAAAATAAACGAACCTATCCAATACCATTCATGGCGTAGATTTGGCCGCATACAGCTTCATTTTTTTTTACAAGAGGAATATTAAATAACTGGAAATAATGATCTTTAGATTCAAACTCAAAACTTATAATATGCCACAATTCATCTTTAGCCACTAGGTCAAGAGGTTGTTGGTGGCATACAGCCTCTATAAATGTACGGACAAACATGATTTTTTATTTTATTCATACCGCTCTATAACTTTATAACAGTAGATGGAGCCATAAATTAAAAATCAATTTAGATCAATGATAAAATTGATTCTGATTAAACTAAAAAAGGTGATAACAACGATTAGTATTAGTCATTATAATACAAAAATTAAATAATTTAATTATGAGATTAAAAAATTCTAATATTTTTTTAGAAAAAAAAAATTCTGAGAACAATAGAAAAAAATTAATGTTACAGGTATGTTTAATCATTAGATTTTTTTTATTTAAAAAAAAAAACACTGAAAACAATTGAATATACATGTAACACTAGTATATCCACCTCTTCTAAGTCCATGGCTTATAAATACCATACTCTAAACCACTTTTTTCTCATTAACTTCCTTCCAATTCTCCCATGTTGCAAAGCCTCCTCTCTTCTTTTCATTTTATTAAGGTCATCGAAGTCGCAATTTGATGCTCAATTTCCTTTGAGTGCTTGGATTATAATTGTTTTTTTAGTGATTCTTTTCAATATGGTAAGATTTTTCTTTCTAATTCAAACCTGTTGAAATATGATATCAATGAGTCATTGACTTAGTGATAAAAAGAAGTCTCTGAAACTTAGAAATTTCATATTAAAATCTCGACGTTTGTAAGCTTGAATTTAGCTATTTAATCTTGTTATATACCAATTTATTTAGCTGAAATGTCGAATAATTCAATTAAGTGATTTGCTTATAGTTACAAGATTTATGAATGTAATATTTCAATGTACCATTTAAAAAAAAATCAATTTATATTTTTTTGCCTGTTCAATGCAGGATGCACTTAAGACCATGAAAGATGAGATGGCAATGATGCGAGTGGAGAAAACATGCATGGAAGCAAGGCTACTATCTGTTGAAACTGCACTTGCAGAGAATAAGAGAGTGCTTTCAGAGTATAAAGCCATGAAAAAATTGGTTGATGATTTCCTGGACGTTGTCATTAAAGCAGGAGGTAATAACGTTGACGAGAATAATAGTCAAAATCTTGACGAGGAAACCATGAAGGGCTTGATAGACGAAGCTACGAGGGACTTTACAGAATCGCTGAACAAAGCTCAACCCAGCCGGGGCTTCCCCGCAGATGGCAGAAATGGCGGAGGGTATGACGGTGGTACTAGTGTTATCGCGAATACTAATGCTGTGAAGGAAGCTGGCGGTGGCAACAACGGTGGGAACAGTGGTGGCGAGGCTGAGTAGGGTGAGTGGTTTAAGTGTTCATGGGGTTTGGGTCAAAGCTGTGATGTACATGTACTGATGTATGTGTGAATTTAAGAGTTTAGTAATGAAATAATAATAAATCAAAATTTAATGTTGATGGAAGGAAATATTAATAGTGACTGATGGAAGCTTGCGGAAGCGGCAGAGGCATTGGTTTTCGCCGCCCTCAGTCGTAGGGGCTTACGTGTTTTGTCAACGTTTATTGTGGGGTTTAATTGTACTTGGGTCCGATTTGGGTTAAACATGGATAATGTTTAATATCCATATTCGGGGAATTATATAATAAAATCGATTTTATTATAATCTCAACTTATTTTATGTCTATGTAAACAAATTTTACTTTTATTTTCATATGTTTATGTTTATTTATAGTAATTTAATCCATTTTATGAATTTACACTTATTTTCATTTGTTTATGCTTATTTTTATGTGTTTATACTTATTATCATATTTTTAAGTCTATTTACACTAAGTTTAAATTTATTTTATATGTTTATATTTATTATCACTTGTTTATGTTTATTTATACTAATTGTACATTAATTCTCACATGTTTATGATATTTCTAACATGAAGATAAGTGTCAAATAAGCATATAGAATAAGAAAATTCTACAATAAAATCAACTTTAGTGTAGAATTTTCCTATTCCCTCTCTGTCATATATCACATTAATAGTTAAAAAAATGTAATTTCTTGATCCTCTAACTGAAGATATTTAGACCCAAAATATAGGGATTGAAAATACAAATAGAAACACCTCTTCATTGACAAATAACAAATGATTAGTGAAGTCAGCCGTACACACTTTGGCACTATTTTAGTGAGCATAATCTTGGCAGTTGGGCTTTGATTTTTCCATTTGCCTATAGAGTTTTTATATGATATACTGACAGTGTATAGTTTTTATACACGATCAATGCATCAGATATTGATACTTCATCAATAAGCCTTTATTGGCAAATAAAAAAATTTATTTATATTTGCATATAAAAGCCTATTGATGAGATGTCAACTTCTAATGCATTGACAGTATATAAAAACTATACATACACTATCAATGCATCGTATATAAATCCTTGCCTATATTGTTCTAAAAGATATATGACTTAACCAGACACACACGAGCTAGCTTGAACAACTAGAAAATAAAACGCAAAGATGGAAGCGACCCAAGTGATCTGAAGTTTTCAAAAGCATTTCAACATCAAACCAAGAAGTGTTTTGGATAACCATAAAAACAATAAATATTATTAATTAGAAGAAGAAGTTAGAAGAAGAACATGTCAAATATTGACATTGGCAGGCAGCATTTTGTAACTAATGTTACAATCAAAGTCTCCTAATATTAAGAAAGGCTTAATAGCCAAATAAGCCCTCAACTTTTAGTCCAAAATGGAATTCAGCCCTCAACGTTTTATTGCATGAAATTCAGTCCATAAACTTTTATTTTAGTGGAAATAAACCTTCAACCTTTTACAATTATGCAATTAAGTCAAAATCTGTTAAATGACATTAACTGCCGTTAGTTTTGTATACGTGGCAGCTGACGTGGATAGCTTAGTTAGCTGCCACGTGGCATGCCACGTAGGCAAAACTAACGACAGTTAGTTCATTTAACAGATTTGGTCTACTTTCACTGAAATAAAAGTTTATGGACTGAATTTCATGCGATAAAACGTTGAGGGCTGAATTCCATTTTGGGCTAAAGGTTGAGGGCTTATTTGGTTATTAAGCCTATTAAGAAATAAAAACCTCAATCATGGCCCAAGGCTGGGTAAAACTTATAAGGGCCATGGGCGGTTAACTTGCAAAGATTGGGCAACTCTCGAGAGCCCAGATAAGCAAAGTTACTTTGGGGTGGGGCTCTCCTCTTGAAAAGATATCTGCCTATTGTCCACCAATCATGTATTAAAGTTAAAAAGAGCTTAGCCCAAGACGGTGAAAGCAGCTTCTAAACCTAATTACGAGCACCCTTCATTTATGGCTATCTTTGATTTATAAATGCATCATTCAAATATCTCTACTTATATTTAATGGTGTTATGACATTATACTTATCCTTTACAACTCAATCAATCTATTCAACTTATTTAAGTGTATCCTTAAACTTGTTGGTATTTTAATTTTTAATTTTTATAATAATATCTTTCTGAACATGACTTATTTGCAATGGACTTTGAGTTTTGACATATAAAGATCTAAATTCCATCTATCAAATGTTTCGGAAATTTTTAATCAAACACATCATATTTCGCCCCAAAAATCTAACGCATCATATTTGTTGATACCCAATATGTTTGGGTTTATAAAGGATGTCCCAACAACCCAATAAGATACAAGCTCCTTGGCACAGGGAGCTCCAGCAATAGAGAGATTATGGATGTAAACCCATCGGGTACCCGTTAAATTTGGAATACCTAAATCTGAACTCGATTAACTTTAATAATACCTGAACTTGATTAACTATCTAATTATTTTTATTTATGTTACCCGAACCCTAACCCTATAAAATATAAAATACTCGTTTAACTACCCGACCCGTTAAATTACTCATTTATTAAGTAAAAGTTTGACTTTTAAATTTAAATTTAAAATCAATTTTGAAATAACTTAATTAAAACATTATATTAATAAATTTAATTTAACTCATAAAAATAAATTAAAGTTAAAAATCATAATTATAATATATAATGATTTAATTTAATTAAATAAAACATTAATAATAAATAATTTATATATAAAAATATAAATATTGTATTAATTAATTATTATTTATAATTGAGTTCGGATAGCAGGTACCCTAAGATAACTACCGAACCCTACCCGATCCCGTGACGGATAGTAATTTCACTACTCGAATCCGATTATACACTAACCTAACCCTACTTAAACAGATCAAATAGTATCAGATATCCGTTTATAGGGTATCTATTGTCATCCCTAAGAGAGATTCAGTACACACAGCAAGTTTTAGGCTATCAAAACTTGGCCCTTAAAGGATGTGGGACACGGGCTGAGCATGAATAACGGCTACAACCCCACTAACAATTTTTTTTTTGCCCGTCACAGCCCCACTAACAATAAGGCGTACCACTGGCATAATTGGAAGGAACAGCTCACACCTTTGCAAATAATCACCGACGTCCTGCATGTAACCTTACGCCAGGCATACGTTGTGCGTTTATGCAGCAAGTACTCACTACAAAAGGAGACTTCTTATAACTACAAAGGTACGAACTTTTTCTCTAATACTTAAGACTCAATTTTTATACTTTCATATTTTCGAATATATTCATTGACTTGAACGTCCCACTAAGAAAAACCTGAGTAAACTTTTTTATCTTGCAAGTTAATCCAAAAAAAGAAGGTTAGAAGATCATCCTAAAACCCTTCAATCATTTTTTTGTGTAAACTACAAGATGTGCCTGTATTACATTGGGTATAAAATTAATTTTTGTTTGTGCTACATGCTGGCATTGACCCAAGATAATTTAACTTCGTAAAATTAAAATATGAAATCTCCTGCTATGAATTATCTTCATTTAAGAACTCAATAGGATCTTACATCGCTAAATCAATCTTTCATATTAACCCTTCAATCCTTTTTAGCATCAAAATTTGGCCCGTCTATGGGAACTTCAAAAACAAATAATCATGTCGAGTTCTCGCACAAACGATAGAGCTGTTAGTCACATAATAGACGTGTAGAGTCCAGCCATATTTCTATTGTAAAGACTTCGACTCCTAATTGAAGTCGCTTTCTTTCATATATATATATATATATAAAAGGTGCCGCACAATGATTGATGAATATATATAGAGAAGCTTAAAAAGCAATGAGTGTAGCGGCTGCACAAGGGAAGAGAAAGTTTTAGGCTTTTTGATATTTTTCTTGTTCAATAGAGAGAGTAAGAGGAGAAATAAGTTTTTTATATCAATTGAATATTCTTTGGGTATATTATTTTGATGAATTCAAGGAAGTAAACTTTATTTTTTCTAGATCAGAGTAAACTTTATTTTTTTAGACCAATTGTTGAAGCCTTGTGCTTTGGGCAAAATGCTTACAGTATTAAAATTTTATAATTTGCTTATTTTTCATAATGAATTTTTTTTACTTACCCGATGGTTTTTCTCTCTATACTCACATAAAATTTTGGTATTGTTTTATTAGCATTTTATTGCCAAAGCATTTATTTGCAACTTGGTAGCATTATTTATTATTACTATTAACTTGAAAAATTATTATTAATTATTATAAGTATTGTTATTGTGACATTATTTTTACGTATTGTCGTTTTGAAGCCCAACGGGAGCATCAACACAGGTAAATCTCGAAACTTTAATCACTATGGTGAACTACAGCTGCCTACTGCCTTTCCCGATGATAGTATCATTGGGGTAACCCACACACCAGCTTATATTCACATCTCTCCTCTAATAGTACCAATGAAGCAAAATAACATGTTGCTCGCCTAATATAAAGCCATGTTATTGATTTTGGGCCAAGAAGCCCAAATAATAAATACCAAGAACGTTGATTAATGTATTTTTAATTAAGAGGCAAGGGAATATTTTCCATGAAACTAAAAAAAAAAAAAAAGAGATATTTCCCAGAGAGGCTACATACGATGTGAATGTTTACATAATTGTCCCATTTAAATAATTACATCGTATTAGAGAGGTAACTAATCTCTCTTTCTCTCTCCTTTTTTTTTGTTCGAATGCATCAACTCTCTTCTTGATAGTCAACAAAGAAAGTTTATCCATATACGGCGAAGAAAGACTTAGTCCACTTAATTATTTATTAGTTACATCCTTGATGCGTCACATAGTTGTTACAAATTAAATTGATGCCTCTTTGGTTTAAAGAAATAATGAAAAAGAAAAGGAAAGAAAAAAAAAGAGTGAGAGAATATCTAAACGAAATAGGAAAAGGACCAAAGGTATACCAAAAAAAAAAGGACAAATGGAAGAAGTTAAAGAAAAACTAAATAAATTAATAAAAAGTATGAGCTTAATATTATAAATATTTAAGTATGTTATGAATGTGAATTAATTATATAAATGTTGAAATCTTAATCCTGTTTAATGTTACATAAGTAAAGAAATATACTTATATATATGTTCATTTAAACAAATCATATAGTGTTTTTTATTTAAAAAAAACTATATTTTAAGTATTATTATTTGAATTACTCTTTTTTTAATTAATAATTTTACTAGTTAAGTAAATACAATATGAATTTACAATTTATTCATGAAGAATAACATTATTATCTGTTTTTAATGCTTATTTTATTTATTATTACAAGGTTAAATTCACAAATTAATAATCAAAGAACGTTTTAATATATATATATATATATATATCTATACTATATTATATTTTTGTCTCCTCCTCTTCCTTTGAGTGACACTTGTCCATTTATTTTTTTTTTGCCCTCAACAACTTTTTTTTTTGCTGAGGTCCTTTTATTTTTTTTCTCAACAATTTTTTTAGTTAAATCCTCAACATGTTTTTTGTATAGCTCTTTAACTCTTTTTAATCCAGTCCTCTATCATTGTTTTATAATATTACTTTATATTTTTATATATTTGCTTTTTCTACTTACATATATTTTGCTTTCGAATGAAAATTATTATATGAAAGGGTTTTTACCTCTAACTTTTTTATAAAAAAATACTTTTACTTTGCATATTGTACTTTGTAGTAAATATAAATAGTTCAATTAGTTATTCTTAAAACAAAAATGCTTACAGATGAGTTTAAAACCTTACACTTAATTGATTACACTTGATTAATAATATAAACAAAACATTCTTAGCTAATTTTTCTTACTTTTTTGTTAAATTATCTAAACCACTATGCCATATATATATTTTAGTACTTTTACTTTTTATTGTTATTGCATTATTATCTTAATTTGTTTGTTTTTAGAACAGATTATCTGTTTGTCATACTATTTAACTTAAGTATTGTGTATTTTTTTTAATTCAAGCTAATCTAATTTTCTCAAAAAATTATTTTTGGACATTTTGTTTAATATATAAATTCTATATTTAGTAAACATGTTTTTCTTTTGTACTAAACAATATGAAGAAAATAAATATTTTTATGATCAATAAATTTTTTATCTAATAATTAATTTTACTAATTTTAAAAATTATAAAATAAAAATAGACCCGTAACATTTTACGGATTTGTGTCTAGTTTATATAGGTTTGTATCTCACCCCTCTATCACATAAAAAGAAAAAAGTCATGTTGGACAGAAGCAACAAGTAAGCATGATAAACTTTGAACATAAAAAAGTTGGAAAATTTCCTTTTCATTATTAATGACGGAAGGCCTGTGTTTTGCCCTCAGTACGTCATCGTCATTACTTTACTATATTTAATGCATCCATTTTTTTTTTGAAACATTTAACGCATTTAATTAAGTATACTAAAAAAGTTGGTTTGCTATGGTACGCTGATGTTGACGTCAATTAAAACCTATGAGTAACCTGGTCACTAGATATTTATCTATTTTGGATAATTATTTAAAATAATGTCAATAAAAAAATTTTATTTTATAAATAGATTGAAATAATAATACATGTTTTATTTTATTTATTTTTTTAATATTTTAAAAAAATATGTATTATTATTTTAATATCGTTTGTAAAATTAAAAAACTTCATTAACGATGTAATATATATTAATCTAATACACCATCAATTAAAACTCATAAGGTTCCAATCAAAAAAAAAAAGAAACTCATAAGGTAACGTGAGAACGGAATATTTACCTATTTCAGCATCACAATGGATTCCATGACAGCCCTCAAATAGCAAGACTACCTGATATAAACAACATAAAATCTTGGCGTGACGTCCCTCATTTATGCACAAAGGTACAGCCAATTAATCAATAAAGAATTACTCGAAATTACTTGATGCATAAAAAGAAAAGGAAAATCAATAAAAAAAATGAAGATAAAAGGAGGACGTTTACCTGTAAAATATTGCATTAAAGGACATAAAAACGCTAACATTACAGGACATAGAAAGTGCTATCTATTACATCGACTCCCGTGGCGTATAGCTGATTGATTGGCTGCTAGTTGCACCAGATGGAATTTGGGAAAAAGTCCGAAACGAGGAAATTCTATCTAGAGTACGTGGAAGTGAAAGTTCAGTGCATAGTACACACCGTTCATTCAAACGTTGCATATGTGAGATATGAAGACGTCGTTTTTTTAATAACAATGTTTTGTCTTTCTTAACAACCTCATTACTCTGTGAGATTTGTACATTCATAACAATGTATCAAATATAAATTTTTTTATTATATATTTTTAGAGTTGTTATATATAAATATATATAGACACACACATTCTTCTCCACTTATAAATACCACACCCCTAAACCACCTTTTTCTCATTATCTTTTCATATTATTAAAGAAATCCAAGGCGCAATTTTGACACTCAATCTCTTTCAAACTATATGGTAATTAAGATTTTTCTTCTTAATCCAATCTTGTCAGAATCTGATATCAAATTTTGATTATTAGATTCGCAATCAACTTATCCATTATTGTATTAGATCCATAGCTAACATGAATCCAGTTTTTGATTCTGATCAAAAATAGATTCAAGGTTTTTTTTTTTTTTATTAACAACTAAATTCGAGTTTATTGTGGATATAATATCCTTTAAGTTCAGATCATTTATTCGACCAAAAAAAATGTAAGGCTTCATATCTTATTTTTCATTTATTGATAACCTCCGAAGAGTTGTTGCATCAATTGTTGAACGTCTATCCAACTCGCTTCTCTTTTCCTTGTTTTAATATAATTTTGTTCATATATTTATTTTCTGATTAATATATACAGGATTCAGTTGAGGCCATGAAAGCTGAGTTGGCAATGATGCGAGAGGAGAAAACATGCATGGAGGCAAGGCTACTATATGCGGAGAGTGCACTAGCAGAGAATAAGAGAGTGCTTTCAGAGTTTAAAGCCATTAAAGACTTGGTTGATGATTTGCTGGACGTTGTCATCGAAGGAGGAGGTGATAACGTTGACGAGAATAATAGTCAGAATCTTGACGAGGAAACAAAGAAGGGCTTGATAGAGGAAGCTATGAGGGACTTTACTGAAGCGCTGAACGTTGCCCAGTCTAGGAGGGGCTGCTCCGCAGATGGCAGAAATGGTGGAGGGTATGACGGCAGTACCGCTGGTGTTAATATAGTGAAGGAAGCTCACGGTGGGAACAAAGGTGGGGGCTGTGGAGGAAAGGCCGAGTAATTAATTAGATGAGTGTTTTAAGGGTTATGGGGCTGTGGTTCAACCTTGGAGGGTTTAAGCGTGTTTGTCAACCTCGTGGTTTAGTTTTATTGTCATGTGTACGTATATCTTTACCTTTAAGAGGTTAATAATGAAATTAAAAAAATTAAGATATTATGTTGATAGAAGGAAATATTAGAATTGTGAAGGACGCCGGCGGAGGCGGCGGAGGCAACGGCCGTGGCACCCCTGAGAAGTAGTGTAAGTGCTTTAGGGGTTTATGGCTGTGTTTTGCCAACGTATTGTGGTTCAAGGGGTTAAATGGTGTTTCGGTCAAACTTGTGGGTTAGTGTATATGCCGTTATGTATTGTGCATTTGCGCTGGAACTTGGAAGGTTTTAAATTTTCATAACTGTGATATAATTTAAAACTATATGGATAATGTTTAGTGCTCCCTCCTTTATAAATCCCATTAATAATTAAAAAAAAAAGTTATTTCCTGAAGTCTACAAATTCAAAAGCTCGTACTCTTCCATCATTTTGCACTTTTGCCTTCTGAGTCACTCTTCGGCCATTTTCATATTATTAGTAAGCATTAATCTGGGCAGTTAGGCTGTAATTTTCCGTACACATCGTTCTAAAACCGAAGTGATTTGAAGTTTTCAAAAGCTGTCCAACATCAAACGAAAGTGTTTTGGACCGGATGACCATAAAATGAATGTCAAATATTAGCAGTAAGTTTTTTAATTTTTATAATTAAAATTAAAATTTTATTTGATGCACTGATAATATATAATAATTATACACATATAAAACTTTAAAAAATATCAATAATTTTTATAGTTTTAATTAAATTTATTTTTTATAACCATGTATTATTTTAATTTGTTCATTAATAAAGTGTTACTTTGTAATAAATTGATAATGTATAAATGTTATATAATTAGTGTATCAAATATAAATCTAAAAAATTCTGACCCATGGATGACTAACTTATGATTTATTAGTCCAAGACACAACCTTCTTTTTAAAAAAAATTTATCAAAAATATATTTTTTTCAATTAATCTCAAACTCTTTAAGAAAGAAAAGCCATATTCATAAAAATTTTCCCATCCCAAATTCAAATGCTACTATTTAAAAAAGAATTTTAATAAAAATTTTGAGATATACTCAAAAGTCAAAAAACCATGTTTCACCGTAATTTCGATTCCTAGCAATTTTATTTTGAAATGAAAATACCATATTAATTAAATTGGATTTGTTGGGAGCGCCCAGGCCCGAATAGCAAGTTACTGTGGACGTCGGATGGGCTCTTCCCGTGAAGAAGTAGGTTAATATCATGTGGGCTAATGGTTCCGAAGCTTCTAAAACTAAACAACGAACACCCTTTATTTACAGGCAATTCAAAATTGATACTTAAATAACCACATAAAAGTGGAGATAGACGTTCATTGCAGGCAATCTTTCTTCATGGGTTCGTCTGGGAGAAATCTTTGTCATCCATTTCTGGTTTGAGCATTTTATTCCGGTATAACTTCATTCGTATATGACCCATTGATCTCCAAACACTGATGGTTGATAAGATCAATGCAAAAAGGTACATAAGCAGACTCCTGAACTGAACTGAACTTCGCCGAAAATGCAGGCTATGTGATTGATAAGGGTAAATCTTATACAACACCATAATAATGATGTCTTCAAAACTAATTCCACTCCAAAAGGTTACAAGAAAGATACGACCCTGGCTGGAAAACCTACAAATACTTTATACGTTTATATGTATATATAAATATATGAAAAGCTAGAAATAATTTAACTTCGTACGATTGTCACATGACCATTACCCTTTTTTCTGCAAAACTAATTTATTGGGGTATGCAATGCCACTTCTTTTATATCCAATGACTTTTTCGTTCGTATCGATATGACATTGAAGCATCAAACCTATTTTTATTTGGAGCACATAGGATGACATTTTCCTCCACCTAATCTCTAAATCTCATGACATTTCTATCATGACTAACCGTTTTGAGACTCACCTTGCTCTACTCCTTTAAGGGCTCGACGGGAAACTGGCCCATCTTGTTTTTGAGACACTCGACATGAAATCAGATGGTTAATGATTGGTTCTGATATCACTTGTCACATGGTTATTATCTTCTACATGCAAAGTCAACTTATTGAGGTGTAGAGCACCACCTCTTTTATGCCTAATGATTTTTATTTTCATAACCAATGTGGGATTGAAGCATCCTCTCCCACTTAGTCTTGCAACATCCTCATCACAACTAACTCTTTTGGGGCCCATCCTACTCTACCCCTCTAGGGCGTTTGGCGTGGAACTGGCCCATCTTACTCTATCTCGCTAGAGCGCTCGACGTGCAACTGGCCCACCCTGCTTGACCTTGATGGGATGCTTGGTGTGGAGTTGAATAGTCAAGTGCTAGCTCTAATGCCATTTATCATATGGCTATCACTCTCTCCTCACAAAACTAGCTTATTGGGATGTGCAACACCATATCTTTTATGCCTAATGATCTTCATTTTCATATTCGACGTAAGGTTTAACTCACCAACCTAGCTCCTTCGAGAGTGCATAGCTTGACACAACCAATAAGTAAGATTACTTTGGAACATTGTATCTTACAATTAGACATGTCTCATTGAGACCAAATTCACATAAATTTTGATCTTAATTCATCCATATGGTAAAAGCTAGAGAACTTTATATGCAAATAAAATTTACTCTTATTTTCATGTGTTTAGGTTTATTCATAGTAATTTAATCTGTTTTATATGTTTACATTTATTTTCATGTATTTACACATATTTTTATGTGTTTATATTCACTATCATATGTTTATGTCTATTTAAACTATAAGTTTAAGTTTATTTTATATGCTTATGCTTATTATCACATGTTTACGTCTATTTATATACAATAATTCTCACATGTTTACGACATTTCTAAAATGAAAATAGACATTTCTAAAATGAAAATAAACGTAAAATAAGCATAGAATAAGAAAGTTATACAAAAAAAATCGATTTTAGTGTAAAATTTTCCTATTCCTTCTCTGTCATATATCACATTAATAATTAAAAAAAAAGTAATTTATTGATCCTCTTAACTGTAGATATTTGGACCCAAAGTATAAGGATTGAAAACACAAATAGAAACATCTTTCCATTGACAAATGACAAATGATTAGCGAAGTCTACCATACGTGCTTGGCATTATTTTAGTGAGCATAATCTTGGCAGTTGGTCTCTGATTTTGCCATCTGCCTATATCATTCTAAAAAACATATGACTTAACCAGTTACGAGCTAGCTCAAACCAGAAAATGAAATAGAAAAATGCAAGCGACCCAAGTGATCTGAAGGTTTCAAAAGCTGTCCAACATCAAACCAAACAGTGTTTTGGATGACCATGAAATCAATGAATATTAATTAGAAGAAGAAGAAGAAGATGTCATATATTGGCATTGGCGGGCAGCATTTTTGTAACTAGAGTTATGATCAATCTCCCAATAAGTAATAAAAACCCCAATCATGGCTCAAGGTAGGTACAACTTATTAGGGCCATGGGTCATTAACTTGCAAAGACTGGGCAACTCTCGAGAGCCCAGATAAGAAAAGTTACTTTGGGGCGGGCTCTCCTCTTGAAAAGATATCTGCCTATTGCCCACCAATCATACAGTAATGTTAAAATGAGCTTAGCCCAACGGTGAAAGCAGCTTCTAAAACTAAGTACGAGCACCCTTCATTAATGGCAATTTTTGATTTGTAAATGTATAATTAAATATCTTTACATAATGGTGTTACGACATTATACTTATACTTTACAACCCAATCAATCTATTCAACTTATATAAGTGTATCCTTAAACTTGTTTGTATTTTAATTTTTAATTTATATAATAATATCTTTCTAAACATAAATTATTTATAATGGATTTTGAGTTTTGACATATAAATATCTTAATTCCATCTATTTTGGAAATTTTTAATCTAACACATCATATTCCGGCCCAAAAAACTAACACATCATATTTGTTGACACCCAATATATTTGAGTTTATAAAGGATGGCCCAACAGCCCAATATGATACAAGCTCCCTGACACAAGGAGCTCCAGCAGTAGAGAGATTCAGTACACACAGGAAGTTTTAGGCTATCAAAACTTTGCCCTTAAAAGATGCGGGAGACGGGCTGAGAATGAAAAACAGCTACAACCCCACAAACAATAAGGCATACCATTGGCATAATTGGAAGGAACAGCTGACGCCTTTGCAAATAATCGCCGACGTCCTGCATACAACCTTACCGAGGCACACGTTGTGCGTTTATGCAGCAAGTTCTCACCGCAAAAGGAGACTTATTACAACTACAAAGGTACGAACTTTTTCACTAATACTTAAGACTCAAATTTTATACTTTCATATTTTCGAATATATTCATTGACTTGAACGTCCCAATAAGAAAAACCCAAGTAAACTTTTTTATTTTGCAAGTTAATCCAAATTTTTTATTTTGCAAGTTACTCCAAAAAAGGGAGGGTAGAAGATCATCCTAAAACCCTTCAATTATTTTTTTGGTGTAAATTACAAAATGTGCCCATATCATATTAGGTATAAGATTATTCTCCTTATTATTGCGTGCTGGTACTGGCCAAGAGAATTTAATCAAGTGAAAATTTGAACACAGAATTTCTTGTTATGAATCATCTTCGCTTAGAAACTCAACAGAACCTTATATCACTTAACCAACTCTTTAGATTAACCATTCGATCCTTTTTAGCATCAAAATTTGGCCCGTCTACGGGACCTTCAAAGACAAATAACCATGTCGAGTTCTCGCACAAACCATGGAGCATTAGCACAGGTAAATCTTGTAACTTTAATCACTATGGTAAACAACAGCTTCCCACTACCCTCCCCGATGATAGTCTCATTACGGTAACCCGCACATTAGCTTGTATGCACTTCTCTCCTCTAATAGTACTAATGAAGCTATATAGCATGTTGCTCGCCCAATATAAAGCCATGTTATTGATTATGGCCCAATATGCCCAAATAATAAATATGCAAGACTAGTATCACTAAAAGTGTGTCCACATGAGGTGTCCACATATCATATTAAGTATGAGACTAATAAGTGGAGGAGCTAAAAACTTGGTTTATGGAGACTTCCTTTAAATTTATTAAATTATAAAGAATAATTTTTAAAAAAATTAAAATTTCTGTTTTCAATCATAATTATTAAAATTTTTACAATTATTGTTGACACAATTTATATTTCAAAATTGTTACATAATAATTTCATTGTCAATGCATTTAAACATAATATTTCCAATGTATACAACTAACCTATCATTCAACCATTGATCTCACATTCTATTAAGTAAATGAAATTTCAAGATATTTATTATTGAAAATGTTTTTTCTACTATGACAATGACAATCAATAGAATCAATATAAGTGTTAATAACAAATAAACCAATAGATATAAATTTTATTGGTTTTAGTCTCAATCTTGCAGTAAAATCGTCCATTCCTTTTAATATAAAAAACTCAATGTTAGAATATAATTTTGAAAAAAAAATTAACAAGGTGCAAAAAAAATTTGAGACTTAAATTAATACTGTTTGGCTACTTTGATGAAGGCATCTTCTTTATTCTAGGTCATTAAAATAGGTCAAGCAGGTATCTTTAAAATTGGACAAAAATCTTAAATTTGTTCTTTTTAGTTCTTTTTAATTCTAACTTTGATATTTAATACCTAAATTATAAAATAAATATTAACAAGCTCTTTTAGGCATAAAACATCATTAAAATTAATATATTAATACATTTATAATTAATTAAATATCATTGTGGCTGGCGTTGGACCAAGGTAATTTAACATTGTGAGAATTCAAACACAAAACTTCTTGTTATGTATCATCCTTGCTGATGAACTTTTTGAGCCTAAGTTTTTCTCGAAACCCTATTTTTTATACAATGAATAAGACTAAATCTGAATGCTATTAATTTTTTAAAAAAATTATAGTAAAATATAAAAAATATTGAAATGCAAAATAGTTAATAAATATAAAACAATAAATTAAAATAATTTTTTTACAAAAATTTTACAAGAAACTTGAAAATTTTAAACTAAACTCTCAAAAAATAATACAAGTTTAAATTTAATTCATCATCATTATTAGAACTTTTATCCCAAGAGTTGGGATAAGCTACATAAACCAATATCTGAACTATGTTAAATTGTTCATATAAATTCTCATTCTCCACACATTCCTATCTAAGGTTTAAGTTCAAATTTAATTGAAAAAAAAATCAAAAGTAAATAAAATATGAAATAGCATAAAAAATAGTAAAAAAATTATAATTATTAAGCTGGACTCGAATTTGAAATAGTAAATTGAAATCCGATCCAATTTTTTTAATCGATTTTTAAGCCCAAACTCATTTAACAAAATTAATATTTTTGTTTAAGTCCGTACATAAATTAAGCACTCCTTCGAGATTTGATGAATATCCCTTGAATAGATTTAAGTATGACAACCAAATTCATGGTCCACAAAGTCAAAACCCTGAACTCGCAAGACATGGCCCTTGGGCCTTGACTACCAACCACAACTGTAGGCGCACTGGCCACAACCCATGGCCAAGTTGTAACCTAAGAAAAGAAATATTACTTGTTATCTATATAAGCATTTTATGGATCTAAGAAGAAATATTACTTGTTATCTTAATTTTCAAAAAAGAAATTTTATGTTATAGTATTTCTTCCATATTTTTTTTCCAAAATGGATTCAATACACGAGTATAAAAGAAAATTAATTTCTATATATTTATAGTAATTTTATGTTGGCATAAAATAAACTTTATGCTTCCATTCAAAAGTTAAGGTGAAATGATCAAACGAAGTGAAATAAATAAAAAGATTATTATGAAAAACGCATTTAACTACTTCCGTTCATGATCGGCTCCAGCTTCCATTGGCAATCGTCTTAAGCCAATCGCACAATCTTGCCCGATTGATGGGGTCAAACTTCGATGGCTGTCCGACAAAAATAGATCCTAGCTGTTATCTGGAATCTCTTTTTATTGTTTTTGTGGTTCATTAGAATCTCTTTATACTTTGGTCAAAATAATCATGTCGGTCATCATCATTTTTCCAACAATTCATCATCATTCTTTAATTAAAACGATTAATGTTTATGTTTCCTTAAAAAATAATAAAATATATATAATTGCTTATATTAATTTGAGCTTCTTAATTGATTAAAAAAATGATGTTTTGATTACTATGACTTTTTTTAAAAATTTTAATAATTTGAACTATCAAATATATATTGATCTCTAATCATATAATTAATTCAATATTCTATTTTTTTTAATTACATATATCTTCATTAGTTTTATGGTCTGAGAATTAATTATGTTCGAGCTGAGAGTGATAAATGGTAAATGTCTCTCAACAGTGATAACTTTAATATTCAAATCATGTCTAAATGTTTAAAGAAAAAGTCTATTTTCACTTCTTTCAACTAATTGTTAGTAATCCAATATTCTAGTTAAATACCAAGAACGTTGATTAATGTATTTTTAATTAAGAGGCAAGGGAATATTTTCCATGTAACCATAAAAAAGGGAAATATTTCCCAACGAGGCTACATACGATGTGATTATTTACGTACTTGTCCCATTTAAATAATTACATCGTATTAGAGAGGTAACTAATCTCTCTTTCTCTCTCCCCTTATTTTTTTTTCTTCCAATGCATCAACTCTCTTCTTGATAGTCAACAAAGAAAGCTTCTCCATATACGGCGAAGAAAAACTTAGTATTAGAGAGGAAACTAATCTCTCTTTCTGTCTCCCCTTACTTTTTTTCTTCCAATGCATCAACTATCTTCTTGATAGTCAACAAAGAAAGCTTCTCCATATACGGCGAAGAAAAACATAGTCACATAATTGTTACAAATGGTTTAATTAAATTGATGCCTCTTTGGTTTAAAAAACTAATGAAAAAGAAATGAAAAGAGAGAGAGAGAGAATATCTAAACGAAATAGGAAAAGGACTAAAGGTACACAAAAAAAAAAGAGACAAATGGAAGAAATTAAAGAAAAACTAAATAAATTAATAAAATATATGAGCTTAATAATATAAAGACTTAAATATGTTATGAATGTGAATTAATTATATAAATGTTGAAATCTTAATCCTGTTTGATTTATTACACTACTAAAGAAATATACTTATATATATATATATATATATATATATATATATATATGTTCATTTAAACAAATCATAAGGTAACGTGAATACTGAATATTTACCATTTCGGCATCACAATGGATTTCAAGACAGCCTTCAAATAGCAAGACTACCTAACCTAAACAATAAAAAGTCTTGGTGTGACGTCTCATTTATGCACAAATGTACAACCAAGTAATCAAGAAAGAATTCCTAGAAATTACTTGATGCATAAAAAGAAAAGAAAAATAAAAAAAATGAAGATAAAAGGAGGATGTTTAGTCTTCCGGCTTCCCAAGGTGGTTGGTTATGCATACCTGAAAATTATTGCATTATTTATAAGACATAAAAACATTACAGGACATAAGAAGTGCTCTATAACATCGACATCGACTACCGTGCCGTAGAGCTAGCTAGTTGCACCCTGTGCAATTTGGGAAGATTTTTCTTCTTAATTCAATCCTGTCGGAATCTTCATCAAAGTCAACGAGGAAATTCTATCTAGAGTACGTTAAAGTGAAAGGTCGGTGCAAGGTACACGTCATTCATTCAGACGCTGCTTATGTCAGAGATGAAGACAGCATTTTTTTTAATAATGGTGTTTTTACTTTTTTAACAACCTCATTAATTTATTTGTTAATAAATTAATTAGATATCATGAGAGTGTGAGATTTATACTTTAATAACAATGTGTTAAATATAAGTTCTTTTTATTATATACTTTTATAGTTGTTATATATAAATATATATATATATATAGACACACATTCTTCCCCACTTATAAATACATACCCCTAAACCACTTTTTCTCATTATCTTTTCATATTGTTAAAGAAATCGAAGGTGCAATTTTGACACTCAATCTCTTTCAAATTATATGGTAAGCTTTTTCTTCTTAGTTCAATCCTATCAGAATCTGATATCAAATTTTGGTTATTAGATTCATAATTAACTTATCCGTTATTGTATTAGATCCATAGCTAACATGAATTCAATTTTGATTCTGATCAAAACTAGATTCAAGTTTTTTTTTTATTAAAAACTAAATTCAAGTTGATTGTGGATATAATATCCAACAAGTTATTATTATTTTACTTTCAGATCATTTTTTCGGCCAAAAAAAAAATGTAAGGCCTCATATCTGATTTTTTTTTCATTTATTGATAACCTCCGAAGAGTTGTTGCATTAATTGTTGAACGTCTATCCAACACACTTGCTCTTTTCCTTGTTTTAATATAATTTTGTTCATGTATTTATTTTCTGATTAATATATAAAGGATTCAGTTGTGGCCATGAAAGCTGAGTTGGCAATTATGCGAGAGGAGAAAATATGCATGGAGACAAGGCTACTGTATGCGGAGAGTGCACTTGCAGAAAATAAGAGAGTGCTTTCGGAGTTTAAAGCCATGAAAGAATTGGTTGATGATTTGCTGGACGTTGTCATCGAAGCAGGAGGTGATAACGTTGACAAGAACAATAGTCAGAATCTTGACGAGGAAACAATGAAGGGCTTGATAGAGGAAGCTATGAGGGACTTTACTGAAGCGCTGAACGATGCTCAGTCTGGCCCGGGCTGCCCCACGGATGGCAGAAATGGTGGTGGGTATGACGGCAGTAGCGCTGTTGTTAATATAGTGAAGGAAGCTCACGGTGGCAACAAAGGTGGGGGCTGTGGAGGAAAGGCCAAGTAATTAATTAGATGAGTGTTTTAAGGCTTATGGGGCAGTGATTTAAAGCTTGAAGGGTTTATGTGTGTTTGTCATGTGTACGTATATGTTTGCCTTTAAGAGGGTAATGATGAAAATAATAAATTAAAATATTATGTTGATGGAAGAAAATATTAGTATTGTGAAGGAAGCAAGCGGAAGCGGCGGAGGCAACGGCCGTGGCAGCCCTGAGAAGTAGTGTAGAGTGCTTTAGGGGTTTATGGCTGTGTTTTGCCAACGTATTGTGGTTCAAGGGGGTTAAATGCTGTTTCGGTCAAAATTGTGGGTAAGTGTATTTCGTTATGTATTGTGCTGGAACTTGGAAGGTTTTAAAATTTCATAATGTTTAGTGCTCCCTCTCTTATAAATCCCATTAATAATTAAAAAAAAGTTATTTCTTGAAGCCTACAAATTCAAAAGCTGGTAGATCGTAAACCTCTAAGGGAAGTGAAGTCAATTTTCTTTCCCACTCTTCTATCATTTTGCACGTTTGCCTTCTGAGTCACTCTTCTACCATTTTCATATTATTTTTCTTTTGGTTGCAATTTTCATATTATTTAGTGAACATTAATCTGAGCAGTAGGGCTGTAATTTTCCGTACATATCGTTCTAAAAAACATATGCTGAATTCAATCCCAAGACCCAAGTTTTTTTGAACTTATCAAAAGCTTTCCCTTGCCAAACAGGGAGTCAACAGATTTTCCATCCTTCTGCTTGTCAATAGTTTAAGCGTGTGGTATGGCGGTGCCTTTGTTTTTTGATTGGCTTGATTCTATTGGGTGGTCTGGAGTTTTTTGGCTGTTGATCTTGCAGCTGGGCTTCTGCTTGCGATTTCTCGGTTTGGTTCATATAGTGTTTTTGATTGGTATCTCTTGAGGTGCTTTGTGCGTTGTTCTTTGTTTGGTTGGTTGGCTACGGTCTGATCTCTCTGTTTTGTCTGGATTGGGTTATGTTTTTGTGTTGTTTGTTCTGTTTTTTGGCTCGGTTTTTCCGGTTGTGTTGCCTTGGTATCTGTTTGTTCCGAGGCGCCCTTCTGGTGTTTGTGCTTTTGCCTCTGTGGGCTCTTGGTCTGTTTTGTGTTGGCGGTTCTTATTAGGAAAATAAAATATAAAATAAAAGAAGAAGAAATGATTATGAGGTGCAAATTTAGTAAATATCTTTAAGGATTCAAAATTCCTTCAAGATACAAAAGAATCTCACAAACTATCTTAAAACATGTATGAAATTTTAAAATAAAAATTAAGCACATAAATTCGGATATTTATAGTAGCCAAAAGATATTTTGAATAGATCTGTCTTGTCTAAAAGATACATTTTCAAATAAATTATATCTTTTAGACATCACTTTTACCCAAAAATACTTCTTCAAATAAGTTATGTCTCTTAGACATCAATTTTGTCCAAAAGATACTTCTTCAAATAAGTTATGTCTCTTGGACATCAATTTTGTCCAAAAGATACTTCTTCAAATAAGTTATGTCTTTTAGACATCACTTTTAGGCTAATTATATTTATTGAAACTAATTATGTCTATTAGACATAACTTTCTAATAGATTATGTTTATTCAATAATTTATCATTCATAACTTTTGATAACTTAAACATAATTTCCAAACTTAATTTCAAACTTAACATTTCAAACTACTTAACAATCCCCCACTAGTTTGAAATGTTTGCTTAATTCATTATTTCACACGACAAGTAATATGCTTAAAAAAGGTATTCCTCAATTTGGACCTTCTATTAGTGTTCATACATTAATATCTAACGAAATTAACGATGTTCGTGGATTGAACCACAATTCCTAATGTTAGGTTTAATAATATGACACACATAAGATTTGTATGCCTATTTCAAAAGGTTTACTACCTTTGTAGCACTATTATAGCCATGTGCTCATCTTGGTAATGGTGATCATTTAACAAGAAAATCCACCAATTCCTTGTTTGAAGTGATACCACTTCTATGATTAATAAGTGGAGTTCTTTTATATACCTGTTGCTGTAGACATTTTGTTTCAACTCTATAACAGACAACACTTGACTATACAATTTAGGAATGAAAATCAAGTGCCAAACAAACATATGCAGTAACTTGTTATTACCCATTGAACTTTAAGTTTAGAGGCTACTAAACTAAAGTTGGGTTCCCATTATTGATGTCTAATTAATGGATTTAAATCCCATTCCTATTTACATTCTCTTTAATACATCTCTTGATAATGCTTTGGTGAGAAGATCAACCAGATCATCTGTAGACTTTATATAAATTATGGTTATAACCTATTAGTGATCAACTCTCGAATATATTCATATATAAAGCTAATTTGTTTAAATTTTCATTATAGATACTATTGTATGCTCTAGACATTAAAGCCTCATACCACAGTGCATGGAGATAGCTAGCATAGGTTGTGGCCATAACTTTATATCAAACAACATATTTCTCAGCCATTTTGCCTCCTTTATTGTAATTACCAAAGCAATAAACTCAGATTCCATGGTGGATATGAGATACAAGTTTGTTTCTTTGAGGCCAACTTATCTCACCTTTTTTAATAGTAAAATCAAACTTGCATTTGTATATCCCTCCAAAATGGCTTTACAATCTGAGTAACAATAAGTAAGTTCTTTTGTTTTCTTTTAAATAACCAAACACTCTTTTAATGGCCTTCCAATATTCATTACTAAATTTACCCATATAGCATGCAATTTACATATAGCAAAAGCTATATCTAGCCTAGTGCATTACATGCATTAAACTTCCAATTGCAATTTCATACTCCAATTGAGTAATCATCTGACTCAAATTTTTGTTAATTTTATACTTGGATTGTTTGGAGTGGTAACTTCCTTTATATTAAGATGCTAGAATTTATTCAACATCTTCTCTATGTAATGTGACTGGTTAAGTGAAATACCACTGTTATGTCTCTTTTCTTTAATTTCCATAATGGAATCCACTACATTTTAAAGATTAATGATGCTTTCTGGTCTCATTTATACCAAACATGTTGGTATCAAAAATCAATATGTGATCACCATAACAACCAAATATATATATATATATATATATATTTATGTCATCACCATATAGACATACTATCACCCCCCTAATCTTTGGTAAACTTTAAGTATATGAATTTGTTTGCACCATTGTGCTTAAAGTCATTGCCCAAAATTTGTGCATCAAATTTCTTGTGCCATTACTTGGAAGCCTATTTTAGGCCATATAATGACTTGACCATTTTTTTTTCAGGAAGTACAAATCCCACTTAAGTTACATTCTACCCCCACCAATCATGCTATGTTGGTTATCAAAATTGCATTGACATATCCTTTCATTATTAAAGGATTATTACAATATTTAAGATCATATTACATTATCTTAAATATATTAAGACAATCCAATGCAATTATACTCACTAACCTTTGCTAATCACAAAATTTATGCCCCCACTATATGTCATATCATGCATATAGTTCTTAATTACTTTTGCACATCCCGTTATGCAATTAAGATATCTCATATAGTGTTGCATCCATTGCACAACCAAAATAATAGATTCTTTTTAAAATCTTTCTTATAAAGTGAATTGAGAAAATTAACTTGTCTTTTTTTTTTAACTTCTTAGTCCAAAAATCACAGATGCAACACTTATGTCTTTATAGCAAAATTGCTAAAAGACCCTTTGGAACCTTTAATTTATTCATGATCCATACCAAGATTAACATGCCATATTCATATAGTCATTTGATGACATCTTATTGAACTTACTATAGATATAATCATATGCCAAAATTATCTCATCAAATTATGACGTCATTTGCTTAAGATCTTTTGAAGTTCATTCAAGAACTTGACTAATTTACACACTTTTATTATTGTCATGGAATCAATAACTATTTATGTTATTCCATATACACCCTTTTGTCTAGTTCACCATTTAAAATCATATAAGTTTTACAACCTTTGGTGAATTATCATCAATTTTAAATTGATATATGAATGCAATAAACATTCTATTTATAGCAATCAGTTCTTGCTATGGTGTATATGTACAAAAGCAATTATTCCATATTTGTGTAAATCTTTCTTTAGCAAAACAATTTGGCTTCTTATCTATAATCCTATCAACTTTACAATCAAATTCATGATCTAATGATCATTCTTTACACGCATCATGAAATCATAGCACTACTAAAATGATTAACATAGAAGTCATGTATTAAATCTTTCCTTCTATCAACAGTAATGTTATGTAAATTACATATAATACCATAAACTAATTCAAGTAGTTTTAAAGTGCTTTTATCTTAGGAATTAAATTCCTAAAGAACTTTATAAATATGCAATTTCACAAATAACAACTAGTGCATGTTTAATTAAACTTCATTTTAACACATGAATTTCTTAATACATGCTTTATAATTGCATTCATAAATGATTTAATTTAATCATGGGAAACATACTTTTTGTCAAAAACATTCTTTAACAATTATATTAATTAAAAGATCATATAATATAAAATAAATGTCAGCATGTCCTCACATATGTAGTCCATTCTAGTATTTCAATTTTATACATGACAATTTAATCTTGTCTTCAATATTAAATAGAAAACAAACTTAATTATTAAGTAATCTATAAATTTTTAATTTATAAAGCTTCACCTTTGGTTTTAATATTGAAGGAATTTCATGTATGTCACATTTCTTTCATTATCTTATTAGAAATATTTTTAAACAAATGTTAGTTCATACTATTAGTCCTTATCCACCATGCCTCATTTATTTAGACTTTTCAACTTGAATATTATTGTAACAAATTAAATTTGTTGCTAACGGTGCATTTTTCTTCTTTAAGAAGAAGGAAGAGTCATTCTTTAATGACTTATTTTCATAATGAAAACATGCACTGTCAAGGCCCAGCCTTTATCACTAGGCCATCGGCGAGCATCACCTAGGTCCTCTGGCCTCAGATTTGCCTTGACTCAACCGTACTATCCTCTTTGGAAAGCCTATCGGCCCCCTTAAGGCTTTATCGAGGAATAACACCCCAATTCATGTCCAGAGCGACTTGAACCCTTGACTTCCTCAAGTGTCAAGTCACTCCTAACCAATTGTCGCTTGGGGAAGTCAAGGGTTCAAGTTGCTTCAAACACGAATTAGGGTATTGTTCCTCGATAAAACCTTGAGGGGGCCAGTAGGCTTGCCAAAGAAGACAGTACAGTTGAGTCAAGGCAAACCTAGGGCCAGAGGGCCTAGGGGATGCCAGCTGACGGCCTAGTGATACAGGTTGGGACTTGACACGCGTTTTATTGTCAAGGCCTAGCCTGTTTCAGTAGGCCGTCAGCTGGTATCCCCTTGGCACTTCGGTCGCAGGTTTACTTTGACTCAACCGTACTGTTCACTTTAGAGTGCACCTACAGGCCACCGCCCCTCACAACTTTGTCTCAAGATCCCTAGAGTACCTCCCAGGACATTTAACACCTTGAGCGCGTTCCGCGTGTTCTGATCCTTTAACCACTTGGAATTGTTGAAACATGCTAACCATTATGCCTAATGGTTAGCATGTCTCAAAACTTGTAAGAGGTCAATGGTTCGAAACATGCAGATGCGAATTGGGGTGTTATTCCCCAATAAAACCTTGAGGGGGCCAATGGGCTTGCCAAAGAGGACAATACGGTTAAGTCAATGTGACGTCCCCGTCACTTCATCTTATCACTTATCTTTTTCCTTCTTTATTTAGATTTAGTTTATCCAGTGTCGTTCTTCCCTTAATCTTAAGCTAATCATTTAATAGCTTATGAAATTTTATTCAATTTCCATAAACATAAAATGATATATATAAATATCATTCCATTTCCACAGGATCTCATACATCATCTTAATTTACATCCCCGACATCTTATATACATAAATTCTACTTGTACTGTACTGTAGCTGAATTACAATTTAACTTTACATATGAACATATAAGTATACCTGCTATGCTAACTGGGAAGCGTATCGAGAAGGTACACTTTGATTCTTCAAGCACAAGCTCCTCTAGTCGGAGCATGGTTCACTTCAAGTAATCTGTAGGAAAATAGTCGTAAAAGGGTGAGTTTACGCTCAGTAAGAAAAGTATGTAAAAGAGCGTACTATGCCTCTATATGCATTTTTCCTACTTGGCTCTATAATGTCATGTAAAGCATTATAAAGCATGCATCATAAACTTCTTTCATGCATTGTTTGTAACCATGCATATTCATTTAAATGACATGGAAATCATACTTTGTATGCTTCTTTTAAAATATCGCATACATATAAAACATGCATCATCCTTCTTTCTTTAACACATCATACTTCATATCATGCTTTAAAAACATACATCATACATTTCTTCATACATACATCTTGTACTTTGAAATAGATGGAGACTATGTACAATGTTTAAGTGATTGAGTCGTCATATGAACCATTCATTCCCATTCATATGACTCATATGACTCTAATCATGCATTAATACATTGGTATACCATGTAGAGGTCAGGGATTCTCTCCTGCCTTAATAATACCATAGTGAACACTAGTCAGGTGTCACTGATGGTCTTGAGAACCAGACTAGGGTTCCTCATTTAACATACATATTATTAAGGACTTGATCAGAGTCTCTCAGCCATCAGAAATGCATAATCATTACGCAATCCATAGCCTCAAAACATTTATAATATTCTTTTCAGAAAACACCTTTGTGTTTCAATTAAATAAGCTTTAAAACATCTTTTCATACATGGCAGTCGACTGGTCTTATAGGGCAGTCGACTGCTGCTTCATAACTTTAGTTCTCGAAATTATTTTCTTTTCGAAAAATACATGGGGGCAGTCGACTGGTCCATATAGCAGTCGACTGGTTTTTAAACAGAATGCTTCTCAAGAAATAGCAGTCGACTGGTCCATATAGCAGTCGACTGGTTTTGAAACAGAATACAATTTGGTAAATAGCAGTCGATTGGTCCATATAGCAGTCGACTGGTTTGAAACAGAATGCTTCTAGGAAAATAGCAGTCGACTGGCTTACATAGCAGTCGACTGGCTTACATAGCAGTCGACCGGTTTGCATCGGTTTTCGAAAAACAACGTTTTGGCTGTCTCTAGGCAGTCGACTTCCCTTTATGGCAGTCGGCTGCCCCTAGCCTAATTGGTACTAGGAGACAAGTCCAAAAATGCATTTTTTCCTATACCAAATCAACTGGTGCTTCTTCCAAACCACATAAAAACATTATAAAACATGCGGACATAGCCGCCTTACGTCCGTTACATAAATTCCTTACCTCAATTTCCTCGGAAACGCGAAATCACTTGGCGCGTTAACCCTAGCTTTTCACTTCTTCAACCTGAAATCATCATACCATTTCAAACCTCAAATTAAACAACATACACATGTCCTACTAGCTCAGTACAACTCCTTATCATGAACCAAATTGTAAAAATCATCTTCTTCTCTTACCTTCACTAGAGACCAAAATTTCAATTGTTGAGATCTCCTCAAATACTTGGATTCACTTTATCAAACTTTGGATATCACCTAATCTAACGACAAGGATTATTTTTCGTTAAATGAACTTAGTGAATTGGTGAGGGAGTAAGGTGGTTTAGCAAGGAGCTTGGAATGGAAAACTTGGAAGATTGGAGATGGCACGAGAGGGAGAGCTGGAAGAGTGGCTGACGTTGGTGATGAGATGAAGATGGTGACTATGCTAATTTGCATTTAATGCATGCCTTATCCCATTAATTCATCTCAGCCATGCTTTACCTCTTTGACTCATTTGACCATTGAATTTACTTCCTCTTCCATATGACTCATCTATTAAATCACCAATCAAAATTCTGGTTTTATTTCTTGTCTCATACCTTAATTAATTTTCTTATATCAACATATTGTATTTGATTCATTGACTATCAACTTTCTTATTTCTTCTACACATCATGCATACATCATTCACACATTAATCTTCATATTCATTTAATCCTATTAGCTTAGAATACTTTACATACATGGAGGAATTACATGGAAATTGAGGATTTCACAGTCAAGGTAAACCTGGGGCCAGAGTGCCTAGGAGATGCCAGCCTACGGCCTATTGAAACGGGTTGGGCCTTAACAATAAAACATGTGTTTTATTGTCAAGGCCCAGCCCGTAACACCAGGCCGTCAGTTGGCATCCCCTAGGCCCTCTGGCCCCAGGTTTACCTTGACTCAACCGTACTATCCTCTTTGCCAAGCCCACTGGCCCCCCTTCAAGATTTTATCAGGGAATAAAACCCCAATTCGCGTCCACATATCTCGAACTCTTGACCTGTTGCAAGTGTTGAGATATGCTAACCATTAGGCCTAATGGTTAGCATGTCTCAACACTTGCAAGAGGTCTATGTTTAGCTTGTCTCAACACTTGCAAGAGTTCAAGAGTTCGAGACATACAGACTCGAATTTGGGTTTTATTCCCTGATAAAACCTTGAAGGGGGCCAGTGGGCTTGCCAAAGAGGACAGTACAGTTGAGTCAAGGAAAACCTAGGGCTGGAAGGCTTAGGGGATGTCAGCCGAAGGCTTGGTGTTATGGGCTGGGCCTAATGGTTAGCATGTCTCAACACTTGCAAGAGGTCAAGAATTCGAGACATGCGAACGCGAATTGGGGTTTTATTCCCTGATAAAACCTTGAAGGGGGCCAATGGGCTTACCAAAGAGGACAGTACGATTGAGTCAAGGTAAACCTGGGGTTGGAGGGCCTAGGGGACGCCAGCTGAACGCCTGGTGTTACGGGTTGGGCTTTGACATCCACCTTTTATTTACTTTGGTTTCATGGGCATGCATTAGCAGAGAGCTTTTCTTTTGTGCATTTGTTGGACCATCATTCTTCTATCTCATGTATCTAACATTTAATCTTGGTATATTTCCTCATGTTAGTAGAGATATTAGACACACAAGTTTTTAAGAAATATTTTTACATTTTATACAAATTGATTCTTTTAAAATCCTTTTTATGATAATGGAAGAATATATAAATTATTGAAGACAAAATTAAACACGTTTAAAACAATTTCACATAATTCAAGATCTATAAACAACAACTAAAACAATCATGCATAAAATTTAAGAAGCTAATAAAACTTACCTAATATTTTGATGAAAAACCATTGACCTTCTTCTTTGGTGAGAAACATTTGTCATAACGTTTCCTAGGGCTAAGTCGCTAGACATTAAATATACGGAGTTGCCACCAATTTTTTTTTTAACTTAGGTGTGATTGGTCACCTAAATAACTCTAAGCATTGATCTATATTTTAGAGTTTAGGGTTCGAGAGTTCGATTAGGCATGAGAAAGGATTAGCACCCCCATAACGCCCATCTTAAACTGTGCCAATTAGTTTTGAGATTTTTTGGGGTTTTAATTTAATGCTCTTTGATTGATTTTTTTATTTAAATATTGGGCAAATTCTTAAGTGCTTTCCATCATTCTAGTGGAACTCTTAAGAACTCTCCCTCACCTCAAGAGTATCCAGAAATCTCATTCGTTTTTCCAGAGAGGCTCCGTTGTCGGATTTATTAAATATTTTTATATTTTTATTTTTAATATTATCCCTTTAATTATCTAGATTATCCTAAACTTTATTATTGTATTTAATATCTTTTATTTTATTTAATTTAATTTAATTTAATTTAATTTAATTTAATTTAATTTAATTTAATTTAATTTTTGTTATCTTGTATTGAACAACCACCTTTAGATTTTCCATCATCCGGCGAAACCTAAGGGAATCATTCTCACCTAAAAATTTCAAAAATGTCAACCGTTTGTAACATTTTGAATTCTATTATCGGAATAATTTTAATCTTATTAAATAATTATAATTTTATAATAATCAATTTTTTAGAAATATATATTTTAATTTTTTTATATTGAACATCTTCCATAAATTTTTCATTATTCTGGCGAAACTCATAGAAAACATCGTCACCTAAGAATAGAGGTGGCAAAAGTTGACCCGACCCGAAAAATCCGTCCGATTAACCCGAATCCAAACCCGACCGATCCGATTTGACTAAAAAAAGTCAACAATCCAAATCCAACCCGATCCGAATCCGAATTGATCCGAAATCAAATTTATCCGAATTTACATTGATCCAAACCCGACCGGATCCGAATCCGAATTTATACGAACCCAAATTCATCCGAATTTAGATTAACCCGAACCCGAATTGATCCGACCCGAATTGATCCGAACCCAAATTGACCCGAATCCAAATTGATTCGAATCCAAATTTATCCAAACCTGAAAATATTCAAACTTAAATTTAATATTATTAATAAATATTTAAATGTTAAAATTAAATATCAAAGTATTTTAATATAGTAAAAATATAATTTTTTCAATAATGAGTGTTATATATTTTTTTAATATAGTTTAATTTAAATATTCGCTTTTATATTGCATTCATTTGAACATAATGTATAATTATTTAATGGTTAATTTATAATAGAGTACAGAAGCTATATCATCTACCTAATGTCTCTAATTATTCTATAAAAAATCAAACTAAATTAAAGAGAGATTATTTAGTATGGATTATTAAATCACTTTGATTCAAAAGTAATTAATTAACATAATTAATTTATGAATATTGGTAAATATATTATAAAGAAAACTATCATATAGATTATTAAATATTTTGATTATTTCAATCCCAATTGTACTATAGGTCATGTAAGAAGATAATTTTATATTCATGAGTTTTGTAGTTCTTAGAAATATGGTTTCAGTTGATTTTTATATCAGATAAATTACATCAAGATGACCAAAGCTTAATCCAATAAATCTGTCAAATCGACCCGAATCCAAATCTGACCAACCCGAATTGACTAAAAAAGTCAACGACCCAAACCCGACCTTATCCGAACCCGAAATGATCCAAATCCGAAATAGAACGATTTTTCCTTGACCCAAACCCGACCTTATCCGAACCCGAAATGATCCAAACCCGAAATAGACCGATTTTTCCTTGACCCAAACCCGACCTTATCCGAACCCGAAATGATCCGAATCCAAAATTATCCGATTTTTTCTTAACCTGAAATGATCCGATCCAAAATGATCCAACCCAAACCCAATCCGACCCGTCCATTTGCCACCTCTACCTAAGAAATTTAAAATGTCAACCATTCATGACACTTTAGAGTTACATCATTGGAATAATTTTAGTTTTATTAAATAATCATAATTTTTAAAATTTTAGATATATGTATATATTTTAATATTGAACATCTTCCATGAATTTTTTATCATTCTGACGAAACTTACGGAAAACATCTTCACCTAGAAAATTTGAAATGTCAATCATTCGTGACACTTCAGAGTTCCATCATCGAAATAATTTTAATTTTATTAAATAATTTTCAATATTCATTAAAAGATTTATTCTAATTTTTTATTTATTTTTATTCTTTATTTTAATTTCCATTTTAAATCTTATTTGTCATTATCCTTATATTTATACCAATTTATTACTATTCTTATTAAACACTATTTTTATTTTCTAAAAAATCTTAAAACACGTGTTCTAACTAACAAAGAAAACATATTTATAAAATAAAAACAATTTAAAAGCGTACCTATTTTGTCAGTAGATGATGGCAGGTATATTTGCTTTTAACTTGGACTTCACGTGGCCCTGCAAGTAACAACTGAATACAAGCTTCCAAGCAAACTTTGTGTGGGTCCTGGAAAGTGGACTTCAATTATAACTTCAACTGTCTGCCTCCGATTTTCATTCCGAATCACTGCTTTTGTTTTAAGCTTGTCGTCGCAGGTGCTATCAAAATCTGGCGCCACTCTACTGTTTTGACTTTTGCTAGAATGCTGCTACTGCTAGAACCCAGCCGCTGCCTCACCAACGCTTGCTGCAAGTATTGCTAGCTGGCCGAGAGTTGCTGCTGGAAATGCCGATAGGCCTAGTGCCAACGCTGTCCATTGCTGTCGTGAGTCACCGCGAGTATGGCCGCCTGAAAAGTGCCTCACCAGTATCACCACTGCCTATACAATGCCATACTAATGATGTCTTCAAAACTAATTCCACACCAAAAGGTTACATGAAAGATACGACCCTCTTCATGCTAGAAGAAGAATGAAAATGCAGAGATGAAAAAAATCAAGAATTACTGAGTTCTTCCTTGCTTCATTCATTCTGTTATTACAGTATTTATGGTACAAGATCATAATTATCAACTGTAAAACAGTTACAACAACTCTAACTACTTGTGGCTAACTCAAAGTTGTGTAACGAGCAAGCTCCTTAACCATTCGCCAGCTAGCCGCTGATGTACCTCCTCATTGCTTTCATTACATGCAGCTCCTGATGCATCTCTCCAGCCCTTCCAATGTCATTCTAAGCTATATTCATATGAGATTCGCACCTTAAGGTTGTGTTTGGTAACCTGCAAGTAAAGTGATTGCAATATAAAGTGATTGCTGAGAAAGTAATTGTTGAAAAAGTGATTGCTAGAAAAGTAACTTTGCAGCGTTTGGCATGCAGTGTAAAGTTTTGTTTAAATTGCAAGGAAAGTAACATTGCAGCGTTTGGTATGCAATTATTTTGCTGGTAATGTAATTACAAATTTCAAAAATACCCTTCAGTATAAAAAAATTTATACATTGTAATTAATGACAAATGTAATTATCTTCTTGAAATGTAAAGAATATAAAATTATAATTGTTGACATTGATCATCATTTGTAATAATAAATCTATATACATTATTATTAATTTGTATAATTAATTTTTTATATTTAATTGTATAATTATTTATATAAATTTATATTCATTATTATAATAGAAATGAAGAAATGCTAAATAATTTTATTCATTTTGGATTATAATAAAAATGAGAAAATGAGAAAAAAATTGGAAAAAGGGTATTCTCGGCTAAAAGGCTGCAATCACTTTGCAGTGGGATCCTCACTTTGCACTGCAAAGTGAGACACCAAACACTGCAAAGTAATTGGCTGCAATCACTTTGCAGTGCCAAACGCGTCCTAAATCGCACCGAACACCCATTTGGGTGTCAAGCTCCAATGCAGTTGGAGGTTTTTCAACGGCATTGGAGCTTCAACCTTCGCTGGACCCTCATGGTTCCGGTGGCTCCCAACTGGCCATTTGTATCTTTTTGCCCTTTTTCTTTTTTATTTTTCTGCTTTTCAATTTTTTTTTGTTAATATTTTTTTTACTTAAGATTTTTTGAATTATTTTATTTTAATATAATATAATGTGTCACTATTTAATTAAATAAAATTTTAAAAATATTTAATATACATAAAAATAATTTCTAAATATTTTAACAATAAAATTTTAATTTATTAAAAAATATTATTTGGTATAAATAAATTTACTAATTTTTTAATTATTTATTAATTTTACAAATATCAAATATATATTATAAATTTTGATTATATACCTTTTTTTTACTTAATATCTTTAATAGTTAATTTCAAAAAAAAATCTTAAATAGTCATTTTTTCTTCTCCCTACACTTATCTCACTTATTGTATCTAGAGTGTAAACTCAAATTCCACTATTGATTTTAATCTCACTACTAAAATATTCAATCTCAATGTTAAAATAACTACTAAATAATTATTCTATATATCATTAATGGAGTTTTTTGTTTCAAGCCTTTCTGTTTTAAGAAATATATGCTTGCTAAACATTAACTCTTGTGTTTCGATTATTTTGTTTGTGATTCGTTTGTTTTATTATATACTTAATCAACAACGATGGAATTCGACGCAAAATTTTTATGCGATGTTCCTTTACCGTTCATAAAAACAAATTATGTTATCGCTATTCGCTCAGTAGAGGAATAGAAACTTTTATGTATGTTCTATACAAACACATTTTGTCAATCATATTTACGTAAGCTACGTAATGCTTTGCCGATGTACGCGGGAGATTTCCATGGGAAGCTCCATAATTTATTTAAATGGAATATTAAAACACAGGATCAAATTCCAAAATAAATAAATAAAGCAAGAAAATGTTAACACCCAAGGCCAACCATGCATTGATGACCATAAAAATATGCACTAATTTAAAGCTTGGGATCAAATTAGAAGGTGATATTTTAGATACCAATAATAAAATGAAGCATTATACTCCTAATCATTTTTATGTGTGGAAGAACAGGCCTTTAAAATGATCGAGAAAAAAAATTAAACAAAATTTAAAACACCTCTAATCGTAATCTCTCTTATATCCATCAATAATTTAAATGTATAATGAGAAAAAAAATTGCAACGAAAGCGTGGGGATTGGAAACATCAGGAAGGAAAATGATCTCATGCCCCTATTCAACTCCTATTCCTCTTTACAAATCAGTTATACAAAGAAGAAATCGATTAAGTGCTTTTCTATTGTTACAAAGAATATTTAATAATTAAAAGTAACGTGAAATTATTTGAATTTAAATTTAAATCTTATAATATCTCACGTTTTAATAAAAAAATCAAATGATTTAAACTTTCCAAAAGAAGTCGAACATCAAACTAAACAGTGTTTTGGTAACCGTGACCTTAATGAATATTAATTTGAAGACCTCGTCAAATTTTGACATTGGCAGGCAGCATTTTTATAATATGATAAAAGTCTCCTAATAAAAAACCTCACTCATGGCCCAAGGCAGTGTAAAACCTATTGGGCCCATGGGTGACTCACTTGCGGCGATTCAGCAATGCGCTAGAGTCCCCAATAGCAAATTACTTTGAGTTGGGCTGTCCTGAAAAAATAAGGTCAAGTCTTGTCGGCCATGGTCCACGAATCATATATTAAGCTGATAAGAAATTAGCTCAAAACGTAGGACGCTTCTCGCATCGTCGCTTCTCTGTAAGTCAGCATCCTTAACATATGAATTGATATTCAATACATCATCCATGTAGAAATTTTATAAATAAAATTAAAATAATGATATATATTTTTTAAAATATTAAAAAATAAAAATAAATAAAACAGAGCATATATTATCATTTTAATTTTATTTATGAAATAAAAAGATGTTTCTTGCCCATAAAACTTTCCCTGTTTTTCTCCACAGATTCCATCCAAAAACTTCTACTAAGTTCAGCTGTATTCTCATGTAATCCAATATTTCTGCTTCCCTCAACGCCATAGCTGCTGCTGCCTCTGCCTCTAGTGCCACTGTCCATCGAGCTCTCACTTTTGCTATCACCCACGTGGCTCTTACTGCCTCTGCTATTGCCTCCGGAGATTTCGACCATTGAGAAATGATCTTGGGGAATTTGGATTAAAATCGTAATCTTCATTTAGATTTATATTTATTATATTTTTAAGTCACATTTATTTATTATTTACAAATAAATTTTCATAATTTATGTAATAATCTACTCATATGAATGTTGATGAAATATATATTAAAAAATAATGGATTAATATAAAAAAACAAATAGAGATGTCTTATCTGTTCTTGGTTCCAATCAACTATAAGCAGATTGAAGTCACCGGGAGTCGCTGCCAACGGGCCTTTCTTTTGTCCATTTATTGACTTTAGTGACATCGATCAGGAATTTGGCTGCCTGAATGTCGGTTTGAATTTTCAAATGGGATATAATGAATTTATAGTACCAAAAGAAAAAACTTAACATTTTAATTGAAAAGGACTTGGTTTATCCTGCGGATGGTTTGAAATGGATTAGTATCATAAGATTATTTAAACTTCTACTAAGTCCTTAACCTTCTATATAAAGAGCTTCGCATCCTCTTTATTAGTAACTCCTTATTTCTTTCTCTCCTTTCCTACATCGATCTGATCTTACAAAGAAATGACAGATCGATGCTGAGAAAGTACTGTATCTGTGGTTCACAAGAAAGCCCTTTGTCTACTTCTAATACAGAAGTTCTTCAAATGAAGCTTCGGCATTCATTTGACTGAAGGGTTACTTTTCGTTGCAGCTGTCTTCAATACTCGAGTTGAACCTTGGGTGTTCAATCACCGGCTTATGGCTGCCGGAGCCTGCCTGTGCAGGTTCCGCCACTCAGTTCCAAGATATTCACAAGCTTTGATTTACACAATGACTACTTTTGTGCAGGTTCCGCCACTCAGTTCAAGATATTCACACGCTTACATTTGCACAATGACTAGTTTCTTCATCTTATAAAGTGTATTTTGTCAGGTTCAACCGATAATTTTAACCGAAATCATAAGTTTCAATCTCTTAAGATGATTATAAGCTTTTCTTTTTTTTCAAAACTTTATAGTATCCAAAGGTTATTTTAAATCTTAAAAAATTCGAAGTTGAATTATAATCAGATTTCAAACGGAAAGCTTTTTTAACATTGTTTTTCTTCGTTCAAAATGCTCAAATTAGAAATTTTATTTAAGAGACATTAAATTTTTTTCACTTAGTTCAACATACGTTGGTAACATTATAAGCTCTTCTTAGAATGGTACTAGGCCCCAACCATAAATTTACTTTTGATCAATTCTAATGTCAATCTAATTAACCTGTTAAAACAAAATTATCTTAATTAGACACCCAATTACAAGACTATAGTTTTTTGCCATTTCTAATTTAATATTTCCTGCCTATTAGTTTTTTTTTTCATGTTTTTAATTCTCTTTATTTTTAGACAAGTGAAAATTTTTTTTATAAAGAACATTATAGGGAAACATTTAGTCTCCACACTCAGATAAAAAAATAAAAGAGAAACTGAGAAGGATGGAGAATGGAGCATAAATTTTAGTTACATGTAAGGCTTTCCATGAATCTTGACAAAATAATTAAAAACATGACAATTTTGTTAAATAATTAGCAAGTGTTGGAATTATCAACAAATCTTTCTGGTTCTTTTAATAAAAAGTGAAAGGCAGAAGAATGAGACACAAAATCAGAAATGGTCGTCAATATGTTACGTCAATCAAGGCTGGTTTTTTGTCTCATGAGGTCGCTGTAATCGCGTTGCAATCTTCAAGCAAATCGTTCGATTTTGGCATATACGTGCAGGCAACGTTCGATTCACGGCCGATTATAGAATGGTTAAGTGATATATTTCGTTTTTTTTTTCTTTTTGAAATTTTCGATATTCAAAAATCACTTTTTCTTTTTCAATCACAAAGTCAAAGTAATTGCTTTACTATTGCGAAGTTGTTTCAAGGACATCAAATTTCTGCTCTGCTTGGTCTCTTTGAGTGGCCTGCTTTATTAGCGAGATGTAAATGGACTCAATCGGAAGACCTTGACAGCAAACGGGCGACGTGGCGTTATTTTGAAACTACGGTTGGCAGCAATCACACAATCTCGAAGGCAAACGGGCGACGTCGCGCGATTTCAAGCAATTGTCTCCAACAATCGCCCCATCGGGACAGTAGACGCGCGGCTCGCGCTGTTTTGAGACCACTGTTTTGAGACAGGTGTCGCCAGCAATCGCACTATCGAGCCAGCTGACGCGCACTGCTTTGTTTGATGTATTAGCCAATGAAAAAGGTTTGAATTTTGTTGATTGAATTTAATTTATGTATATATGCAGATTTATATCCTTTTGGAAGTTATTGTCAATTTATGAAAATAAACAAAGTTATTATCCAATCTCATTCTTATATTTTAATGAAGATGGATTTATTATCACGCCACTCTTTGACTTTTAAAACAAATTGTTTCCAATGAATTGTTGTTTGTTGAGTTTTGAGTGAATTCAATTATTTTGTTTAATTGCAAAAAGAATTGTTTTTTTCCATCTAAGTTATCGAAAGGGGTGAAAATTTTTTATTTAATATATATATAACTTATATTTCAATCCCAATTCAAATAGTTTAACTGTAAATAAGAGAAAGATATACTTCGGATGAAGCCAGCTATTTTGGATGGAATTATTGTTCATCAAAAGTTAAACCAAGAAAGAAAATTTTGCTTCTTTTTCCAACTTGTAGAAATCTTAAATTATCTAATTTACATTGAGAAAATTAGAATCTGGACAGTGGCCAAATTAGCTTTTGTTAATTACCTTTTTTTAATAGTACATCGTTAGATGTTACAATCATAATTAACATATTACATATATAAATAAGTAATTATGAAAATTATTTTACTTAAAACTAGATAAATTAGTAAATAATTATAACTAAACAAGTAAATAATTAAACTAATTCAAGTTTACACTAGGTAAGACTCAAACTTAAAAACTCAAAGTCTTAAAATCTTCTCCTTATTATTGAGCTAATACCTCATTGATAGCTTTTGTTAATTACTTTGTTATGTTTGAATTTTTTGTTTGTTTAAAGGAGAATTGGAGACATTATGTAGGAAAATACAAAGTATCTAGCAATTATTACTCCTCCTTAGAATGGATTAAGTTCAAAGTTCAAATTTACATTCCCCTTTTATACCTTTTTAAATACAAAAAGAAAAAAAACCTAGCATTTCAAATCTGTTGAATTTTTACACTTTAAAAGTAGAAGTATGATTGTCTCAGTTAATTCTCGAAGTTGATTTTTTATCATCTTAATATCTTTGAATGAAAGCAAAAAATTAAAAAGAAAAGGTCCTAAAATGCCAAATGTTTAACATTTAATAAAACTAATTACCATTTTAATTTTGATTAATTATGGCCTTTATTTTTATTTTGAAATCATCAAATTAGAAATGAAGACAACTATTACAGACTTTAAGAGCTTTTTTTTTTAAAATTTTGCTAGAGGCTAATCTGTTTATTTTTTCAACTCCAATAATTATATTGAACGAGGGATAACTTTTAAGTTTATCAAAAATAAAATGTATCCAATAGGCCAGGGGCGGAGCCCTTGGGGACCAGTGGGGGCTCAAGCCCCCACTCGTCCAAATTAAAAAAAATAATTTAAATATGAATTTAAATAAATAATATTTGATATTTTATAAAAGTTTATTTGTTTTTGTTCGATGAATTGATTTTATTATAAAAATGTTTGAAATTGAGAAAAAAAACAAAATGTATTCATTAATTTATTTGTTATTGATATTAGCATTGTTTCTATCGGTTGTAATTATCACAGTAAATAATGTATTTCATAATGAATACATTAAACACTCATTTGTGTAATTGAATGATTGAATAATAGATTAATTGTGTACCTCGAAAAATATGTATTTCAAAATATTAATAACGAAATTATTGTGCATTGTTTTTAAAATATAAAAATATGTCAAAAACAATTGAAAACTTTTTAACAATTATGATTAAATACATTAAACGAAGCCACCACTGAACAAATTTTTTAGCTCCGCCCTTGTAATAGGCTATAGTACCATAAATCAAGGCATTTAGGCAGTGTTTGATAAACTAAAAAAAATATAAGTATTGAAAAATTAAACACTATCTATAAGTAATTGGAAGAAGTAGAAGTAAAGTTTTTTTTCAGATACTTTGACAGGATTTGAGTCTTGAAGTCCCTATTGTTGGAAGGACTTTACTATTTAACACCGAACAGGATAAATCTCATATTGTAAAACGGATAAGAATACATGTACTTACACAAAAAAAAATTAAACACTGAACTTTTTATATTGAATATGAATAATGAAAGATATTTTGTATCTTATATCTTATACAAATATATAAAAATAATAAATTTTGACTAAAAGTAAAATATCCTTCATGCGGAATCTAAATGTTTGACGCATGTATTATTTTAAAAAAAAAAATTTTTGCAATTTTCTAAAGACTAAACATTTATATATATTAAATTACACAATAGATCAATTATCTTTGATCAAATATCCATTTCAATTTCATTTTTCAATGTATTAACTTAAATAAATGTACTACCATTTTTTTCAATTTTCTAAAAGACAGACATCTATGTATATTAAAATTAAAAAAAAATCAATTATCTCTTTTCACTTTCATCCATCTTTTATTATTGTTTACTAATTAATGCTTATAAATGTATTGTTGCTCTCTTGGATTACCCTTTTTATCGGTTTTTGCTTCTGCACCATTTTGCTCATGTCCATTCCTACTTGAGTATATCTATTTGTGAAATTGTTGCGGTGTGAGAGAGTTTTTGGGCTTTTGCATGAGAGGCTTTGGTGTATTTTGTTCAATATTATATAAAAAGCTTGAAAATTTCACCTTTTATGTTAAGGCTTCTTTGATATATAATATGTAAAAAACTATTCTGAAAAGCTTATATTGAGAAAAATGCATTCCTAACAATATTCATAGTTTATACCATCCATTTAGAATTAATTCGTGTATCGCATAGGTCACGAGATAGTTTTATATAAAATTAAGTTCTAAACATAAATATATATTTTTTTATACTTGTTTGATTTTTTTCTTACATTTTTTTACCCTGATATTCATATTATTCCAAACAAAATCAAACATTTTATTGACATATTATGTTTTATACTGCATACAAATATGAAATATTGAGAAAGAAATGTAACTATTATATATAAAATATTACAAACTTAAAAACATATAAAAAAAATCTAAATATAATAAAAATAATTAAATTAAATGATTAAGTAATTGATTTACTATTTGTTCTCGTAAATTATCATCATTTTTATTATCAACATGTTTAATAAAATATTTCTAATCACACTCACAATGCTAATCTCCAATCCTCCCTTCCTTATCTCTTAAAAATTTTGGAATTGAATTTGGAGAGGTTGAATAGGATTTTAGGATTAGAGTTTGAAAATTTTTAATTTGGAGATTGTGAGAATGAAGATGGGATTGAGATAAGCAAAAAAAAAAGTTTCGATTTGAAGATTAATTTAGATTTGTAGAATCTTTTTTTTATTGATTGAGTTTCAATTTTTGATTTATGAGAATAAAGAACTAAAAAAATTACAAAAAACGAATTAACTAGTCGAATTAGAAAAAATTAACAGCTAAATTTTTTTATTTTCTAGGCACTGTAAATTTTTAATACATTTATCAGTGGAGATTTGGCTTGCAGGTGCCCACCATGATCGTTACACTTCATTAATAGAGATTAGAAGGTTCGATTCATTATTTTTCATTGTGCCTCTTATAAACCAAAATTTTTTATTTTTAAAACATTGAGCTCCCACCTTGCTGCTAGGGCACCCACGATTTGCATTGATTTGGGTGCGACTGAGAATCAGGTGGCAGGCAAATCAACTTTAAAAATGTGTTTGGAAGAGGGATTTCAATAAAAATATTTATCTCAATCAAAATATTTAAAGTTAAAAATCTAAATTTTTTGTTTGATAAAAAAATTTTGAATAATTCAAAATTTAGAAAAGATTTCAAAAAAAAATTGCTCATATTCCTTTTTGAAAATTCATTTAAAGAGATGATTTTTCAAAATTCTTTCCACATATAACCTACTATTAAATATAAGACTAAAAAAGAAATATGTTATTTTATTTAATATAATATATAATTTTTCTTTTTTTATATTATTAATAATATTTACACATTTTTTTTCAAATCTAATGATACCCATATTGTGTTTTTTTATTTTTTTTCTTATATATAATATCATTATTTTTCTTTTATAATTATTTTTTTATTTCATCAATGATTATTATCTTATCTACTATCAGTATAAGCTTTTAACTTCACAAGCGATGTTAGGATAATGACACATATCTTTTAAAAATATTAAGAAAATAAAAATAAATTAAATTGAACATGCTTCATCATCTTAACCCGTTTGTGGAGTTAAAAAATTTCATTAACAGTAAACAAAATATAATCCTTTCATCAAATTCTACTATTCAAAAATTCTTTCTAAAAAATATTTATCAAAATATGATAATTATAAATGTTAATATTTTAAATTGACATATTTTGAAATATCGTCATTTTAAAATACTTTAAAATTTCATAATTTCTTATCCACATACAAAGTAAATGAAGGCACTTGATAAGAATTTGTTATTTTCGCGTCTGTTTAGGTTAGAAACAAGCAAGCTTGTTTTAGGCGGGCCTGCTCGGCTGCTCCTAAGACTGCTTGATTTTAGTTGCAAAAGAGGCGCCCAAATAATTATTGTCGCATATAAATAAGGCTACAATCAACCCATTTGAACCTCCCTCTTACTCTCTCTCTCTCTTCCTCTCCGCCCTCCTTTCTTCCGCCAGTCTTACATTGTTTGAGTTTTCAATATTTTTTTGATGGTGAGTTTTCCGTAGTTATCCAATTTTATCATTCTTATTCGAGTAATTAAAGAGTTTTCCAACTGTAGCTGGAATAACTATTTGTATAGTTAGGTTATTTTTGGCTGTTCTGGAATCCCTATTAAATTGGAAAATTATATCCTTTTTGTGGATATTAACTAACATTTTTTTAAAATTTTTCTGTTTTTTTCTCTTAATGTTTTTCCGAAATTTTTTTTATTTTTCTGAAATAGTTTTTTTTTTCCCTGAGATGGCAAGTTTTTACAAAGACTGTTTTGGTGTCGCAAAATTATGATTATTGATTTCATCACCATTTTGTCCTTTTATTTTTCATAAAATTCTTGATCATCCTGCTCACGATGAGTGGACAAGATGTTCTATTTGACGAAGACATTTGACTTTTAATTATTGAATTTTAAAATTAAAATTTTAACTTAAAATTGTTTAAATTTGATTTTCTTTAATTTATTTTCAATATCAAAAGTCCAAAAATTATTTTATATAATTTGATAATATTTTTAATGATTTTTGTTTTAAAAAAAATCAAATCAAACCATGTGTAATTACCAACTGAAAACTCAATCCAAAATACCCATTAGTTTTTTTTTAAAAAAAATCAATAAATACCTATTAGTTTTAATATACAACTGAAGCCAAATTCTAAAAATGATATTAAAAAATTATCATATGTATTTTTATTAAATATAAATTTTTTTTATAATACTTCAAAACAATATAGCATAATCTTTTAACTCATTGATGGAGTTTAATAATTCAATTGAAAGTGTCAGATGAAATTTTTTTAATTAAAAATATGAATTAATTCTCCCCTCCGTGAAAAACCTTTAAACTTTCCGAGGGAAATTTCATGTTGGACCAAAAATAAACTTTTATTTATTAAAGAGAACATGAACTTTTAAGAGCCATAAACCCAATCATTTGCACCAAGAATATTTCCCATTGTTTTTTCATAAGTCGTTATTCTTTTTTTTTTGGTTACATCAGGAATATTAAATAACTGGGGATAGAGGTGCTTGGATTTGAACTCAAGACTTATAATGTGCCACAACTCATCTTTAACTATTAGACCAAAAAATTGTTGGCTCATAAGTCGTTATTCGCATCCGTCGATTCAAACCCCAAATGTTTAATTTGGAGTCTGAATTCAAGTCTTAAAAGTTGAGATATCCCCTTTGAGACCAATACATGAAATCAGATATATACCAAAAATAACTTCAATATAAACTGAGAGCTTGATAATTAGTAATTACCAAATGCATTTATATATATATATATGTTAATAGATTTTTGGAACCTTCTGTTAATTGAAAGTCAAAAAAGGAAACCCAACTTTCTTGTTAGGGCTATTGTTGGAACCTTCTGTTAATTGAAATATATATATATATATATATATATATATATATATATATATATATATATATATATGTTAATAGATTTTTTTTTTGCTCGTGTTTTTTCTTTTTTTAATTTTTAATATAAATTTAGTAACAATGGTGTTGAATATTATTTTGCTTGCCCCTTATCAGGATTCACCGAAGGATCTTGAGATTCTGGGAGCTGAATTAGCAAGCCAAAAAGCTGAGACAAAACGCATGGCGAGGTGGCTAAGGGGAAAGGAACTTGCAATTAAAAGGAAGAAAAAGGAAATGCGTAGGACTAGGAGAGTGAACAATCTAATGTTAGCTGTGAATAGACGCATGGAAGAAATGATCCACGATTTTCTGCTTTGAGGCTGAAGCAGAGAATAGTGATCCCCAAGCTGTGAGGGAAGTTATCGAAGGAATGAATAATCTGAGTCTTGAAGGAAACAATATTATTACTGTGAACCAAGTTTCTAGCGGTCGCAATGGAAGCTCTGCTAATGGCGATAGCAGCTAAGGATATGGCGGGCGTCACGGTGGGTGGTGGTATAATCAGTAGCGTGATGTGTTAGGGCTCGTTACCTTTAGAAGAAGCTCTGGCCGCCTCTCGTTGTAGTAAATAACGTAAAAGTGTCACTGTTTTCATACATGCATTTAGGTGTTGAGTTCTCTGTCCGTGCTGTTTTACTTGTAATTTAACCAGTTACATGCATTAGTCAAAGTATTTCAATTCTAAAGAAATATATGCTTGCTAAACATTAACTCGATTTTAAATTTTTTTTTGTTGTTGATTCTTTTGTTTTATTATATGATTAATCAACGATGATGGAATTTTAGGTAAAACTTCTTATACAAAGTTTCTTTTACAGTTCACAAAAACAAATTATGTTATCGCTAAGTAGAGGAATCGAAAGTTATATGTAAGTTCTATACAGTAACATTTACTCAATAAAATATTTACATGGAGTTATGAAAGCTATGTAATGCATCGCAGGTGTGCGCCAGAGATTTGCACGGGAAGCTCCTTAATATTTAAATGGAATAGGCAAACACAGGGTCAAATTCCAAAAAAGATAAACAAAGCAAGAAAATGCTAATAGCCAAGGCCAACCATGCATTGATGACCATACAAATATTCATTGATTTAAAGCTTGGGATCATATTACAAGGTGATGTTTTAGATACGAATGACAGTATCATGTGTGGGGGAATACGCCTTTAAAATATTCGAGAAAAAACTTAAAACAAAATTTAAAAACATACCTTATCATATAACATCAGACTTGATGGACAGGGCACACAACACACAAGACAAAAGGCTCATAATATTAACATCAACAAAGTTAAAAATATTGTAACAAAAAAAAAACAAAGTTAAAAATATAATTGTTGTATAAATACCAAGTAATAATTTTTTTTTTGTGTAATCATAAATATACTCATTCGTTTTATAATCTAAGATTATTCCTATTGAGATTAAGAGTGTAACGGTAAAGTCTTCTTAATAGTAACGATTTCAAAATTCGAATTATATTTAAATGCCTAGAAAAAAATTTACTTTCACTTCTTTCAATCATTTATCAGTAATGCCAAGTTATAAATTAAAAGGTTAAATCTTACGCAACTATGTAAAGAATTAAAATCATAAACTTTACGTTGAAAATTGATTTTTTTTTGTTACAGTTGAAAATTGAATTGGGAAATAAGGTAGAGGAGAAAAGGGTCCTGGCAGGCTGCGTCACTAAGGGGCTAATGGAAACCAAAGGAGTTGTCGCAGAGACTGAAACAGATCTATAGTGACTCCGCCATGACCCTTTTCTGCTTCAGTCTCTGCGGCTTCTCTTTTCGTTGCAACTTTGCATCTTTTGACACATCATTTCCAAACCTGATTTGTCTGTGTTTTGATGAATCATTTGCCTGAAACAAAGGGAAAAAGGAAGATGGTTAGACTCAAAAAGATAAGAGAAATGCACACAATAGTTTAATTTATTTCTTTTAATTTTATACTCAGCTATTTCAATTTCTTCCACACCTGTCTCCAAGCGAGGAAGAAATTGAAAGAATTGAGAGTCAAAAACATTGGAGAGCCTGCCTGATGCAAAGAAAAGAAAGAAAAATGGATGAGAATTTTATTGAGAGGGGGAAGGCGTGAGGAAAGAGAGGCGAAAATAATAGGATATACAGGGAACTATGGAATGAATGTAAGGACTGAATTTATGGAGTTGATCGGAGGGTAAGAGTTATTTCAGTAAATCTGTAGGGATAATAGTAAACCCCTCGGCCCTACCCTCACGTCTTTTTCCGCATGTAAGTGGAGGCCTACGACAAGGCCTGCACGTTGCTGACAGAACAGAATTATTAATTGTCAAGTGGGTCTTTCACATCCTGGCTTCATCTTTCCCTCTTTTGTTTTTCATTTGGTGGTTGAGGCTGTAGATACGATTTCAGTAAATCCAAGAGAAAAAGGACAATCTTCGGTGTAATTTAGGGCCCATGGATGGCCAGCTCACAATCACTTATAAGTAGGGCTTCACACTGAACTGGTCATTCATTTAGATGGTCTGCCGTGCCACAGTGAGAGGATATTTGTTAGGATTTTTCAAGTAGAATCATATTTCAAACGAATGAGATCAACGTAGAATTAAATCAAATACACAATAAATAAGATTTAATGTGGTTCGGCCTAAGTGCTTACATCCACGGATGAGAGAGAAAAATCCACCATAAAATATAGAGATAATAAAGAGTACAAAACACCTTAAAACAAACACTAAGCCCAAGCCCCGAAACAAACCTAGTTTCTGCTCCATAGTATTTAACTCATGGAATTCCCATGCAACACGGTGTTTTCTCCAACTCTTTCTCAAATCCCTACAAACCCATCTCTCACACAGAGATTACATAGTGATTACATCTCTCTCTCGATCTCCTCTAAAGGTTAAGACCTACTCTATATTTATAGAGCCAAGTTACTTGATCACTAAGAATTCCTATTCACTAAGGAATCTAATCTATTAAGAATATTTATCTCTAAATAAACTTAACTACCAAGTAATTCTCTAACCAATAGAATTTTATTAGAATCCAAATTGATTCCCAATAGAATTTGAGTCAACATCTAACAATCTTCACCTTGACACAAATTCTATCAAAATATTGGTCTTTAAGTAATCTCAGCTACACATAATCGAAACAATCCTAACTGTTCTTGATTCACACACGACCAATACCCACGCGTAGCCAAATCAACTCCACCTAGTTGAGAATTACTCCACCTGCAGCTGACACCTTGCTGCAGCAATCTTCTCTTGCGTGTTCCCGATCTCACAAACACAATTTGCAACAACAAATCCCCTGAATCAAATCATTATCTCTGCAACACACTTCATGATAATTCTTGAACCATAACTCTGATACCACTTGTTGGGATTTTTCAAGCAGAATCGTATTTCACAAACGAATGAGATCAATGCGAAATTAAATCAAACACACAAGAGACAAGATTTAACGTGCTTCGGCCCAAGTACCTACATCCACGGATGAGAGAGAAAAATCCACTATAAAACATAGATATTACAAAGAGTACAAAACACCTTAAAACAAACACTAAGCCCAAGCCCTGAAACAAACCTAGTTTCTGCTCCATAGTGTTTAACCCATGGAATTCCCATGCAACACAGTGTTTTCTCCAACTCTTTCCCAAATCCCTACAAACACATCTCATAGTGTTGGGTGCTATTGGGCCTTCTCACCCCAAAAGCTAGCTCAAGAGGTGAGGCTTTCCCTCACACTTATAAACATACACTCAGCCCTTTTCACAACCGATGTGGGAATACCCCAACAATCTCCCCCTTCACACATCGGGCCTTGGGAGAGCACTTTTTTTGCCCGAAACCGTGAACATCGGGAGATGTTGGGAACCCCAACAATCACTTCCTTCAACCATCGGGCCTTGGGAGAGCAGAGGGAGCCTTTTTATTACCCGGAACAAAGGAAGAGATGTTAGCAACCTGGGCTCTGATACCAGTGTTGGGTGCTATTGGACTTTTTCACCCCAAAAGCTAGCTCAAGAGATGAGGCTTTCCCTCACACTTATAAACACACACTCAGCCCCTTCCACAACCGATGTGGGAATACTCCAACAATATTCATCGTGTAACAGCATATTTTACTACAAACGCTCTCATTTAGCTAGAATTAATAATTTTATATACGATATAATGATATAATATAAAAATTATATAAATGATAGACATGGATTAAAAATAGATAAAAAAATTGTATATTATTAAGGTAAAAACTAAAAAGAAAAATTATATTTACTATATCGATATAAATTTAAACACAAAATTTTTATATTTTATATGATATGAATATAAATTTTTGTGACACAAATATAAATTTTACACATAAATTATCAAATTTACATTGCCGCACTTGACGATAGGGCTGAGAAAAAAATCGATAAAACTGAAAAACCGACTCGAACCGGGGATTTCGGATAGGTTCGGTTCGAATAATAAACAAATTCGGTTTGGATTCGAATCATGACATCATTGAACCGAATAAAATCAGTTCGGTTCGGATCGAGTCGGATTCGGATACGGATAATATCCGAATACTTTGTTATTTGGTATTTTGTAATTTTTACTATTTAAATTAAAAGCTCAAGCTTTATATTTAATTAAAAATCCTAAGGAAAATTTGAAATAAAGTCCAAAAGTGCTTAAAATGCCCTAAAAAAATTGAAATAAAATTTAAAATTACATTAAAAAAATCGAATGACCAATCCAATTCGATCTGTATAAATTCAGATCGGATTGGATCGAATATTTTTTTTAATTCGGATCGGATACGGATCACAAAACAAAAAAACCGCTTAATTCGGATCAGATAGAGTTTTTGCAAAAAACCGATCCGATCCAACCCGTTATCAGCCCTACTTGACGATGTAATTTCAAAACAACCCGTGTTCTTTCTTCTTATTATCCCTGATATCGTAGTGTAGTGTAGGAATAAAAGTTGTCCTAATAAAAACCTCAATCATGGCCCAAGGCTGGGCAGAAACCTATTAGGCCCATGGGCGACAGCCTTGCAAACATTGGGCAACGCTCTGGAGCCCACAATAGCAAAAATAAGGTTAATATAATAAGCTAGGGGGCAGCAAGCCAGCGATGCCAATCCCTTGATTCCCTTCGACTTTTGAGTGCCGTTTGATTGGGGGGAATTTTAGATTATCAGGAGAATTTTTTTTCCGTCAAATGATTATCATATTTGGTTCGCGAAATTTTTTCATACCGAGAATTTTTTTTTTACCAACAGTGCAAAAGAGGGGGAAAATATGGGGGGAAAATGATTCCCCCCTCATCTTGAGGTATTTTTTTTCGAAAAGAATCTATTTTTTTGCCTATTTTACCCTCCAATAATTATATTTTATTTCCATTTTACCCCTAAACCTATCTAATATTACAACAATTGTTTTTTTCTTATTTTGATGAAGAGAAAAATGAATTTAAAATCAAATGGACCAATAATAAGATGGACCATATGATTTTTGATTAATCAAAATCAATTTAATATAGTAATAGTTTGTTAAATTAAAATAATTTACATAACAAAAACCTTATAAAAAAGGACTAAATAAATAAATAAATGAGTATCTTAAATAAATAAATAAGTAATTAATTTAAATATAATTTTTATCAAGTGTTATTTACTCTATATCAAGTAATTAATTTAAATATAATTTATATCAAGTGTTATTTGCTCTACATCAACTAATAATATGGAGGGTATTATAGTAAAATAAGTAATTAAGTAATCTTACTTTCCTTTAACCAAACACAGAAATCTTGTATTTCCACCAATACAATCAAACACAAGAATCTAATATTCCCAGGAATCCGTCAAGTAAAATAATTTTCCGTCAAATGATTCCCAAAGACAATCCTAAATTTCGTGAACCAAACGACCCCTCAAGCTTTCCCGATCGACAGTACACTATCTCAAAACTAAAAATGCATGAGCTCTTCTGATCCTCACCACTGGCTGGCCTTTCTTTAACCCATCAATCAGGAAATTTATTGCTCCATCAATTCCCCATATTCTTGAGCTTCCATCAAAGTTGAAGTCGGCGAAATCCAAGGCATAGAACAGTATCCTACCTCTTTCTTACTCTGGCTTCGCTTTGCTTCTATTTCAATTCCCAATCCCACCTACAAACCCAAACCCAATCCTACCCTAGCGATGACGCTCTCTTCACAAAACAAAGGTTTAATTCTCTTTCTCTTTTGGATGAACATTTCTTTTTCTCCACTGATAGTAAGATTTTATTCTCTTTTCTTTTTTTGTTTGAATAATACAATCGTCCCTTCTATTATATATGGTTTTGTTCATGATGATTAATAATATATACTAGCATGATGCCCGCGCGTTGCTGCAGAATTTTTAACAAAATTTCGTTTTTTTTTTCGTGAGAAATTTTAATATTGAATTTTTTTTATCAAATAAATATCATACAAATTCTCACCATCTTCTGGTTGTTCCAAAACCATGCCTCTAGCTATAATATTTCCTGCTTTATAGTTGTTCCCAACACTAACAGTTGCTACATCTGTAAGCTCACTTTCTTCAACATGTAATAATAACACCATTCACATTTCCAAAGACTGAAAAGTGTAAAACACCCTAAAAATAAGAAAAAGGGAACTCCAAATTTTTCTTTTGCCAATGAAGCAGCAAAACTTATTATAACACATTACTGAAGGCTAGTAAGACTATAAGGTCTAACATTATTAGCAGCACCAAATGCAATTAATAAATGACATTAGTTAAATTTACTTCATATAAAACATTGAAGGCATCATTAACAACCATGAAGTAAAGTTTGCTATTTGTTTCCACTATATCTGCTCCAACAATAACACCATTCACATTAAATTACCTACTTCATTCAAGCAAAAGCATTAGAATCTATTATTAGAATAGCATGTATCTTTTTATGCAACATCAATGCTCTAAATTGCTATACAAGCATGTATTTTTCATCATACATGATTCTTTCTCTTATTTTCTATATCACAAAGGTCTAAATGGAACAAAACTATTTAATTTGCTCAAATAAATAGTCAAAAATCATTTAAAAGAATGATATAAGAATAACAACATCATGAATAGCTCAACAATTGATTAATTGTATCTAAATTTAATGAAAAATGAATAATCAAAAGTTAACAGCACAAATGAGCAGTATAAGATGAAGAAATAATTTAATTAGATTATATTGGGCAAAAATGCTCTTCATCTACCAACTAAGCTTTTAGCCATGGAGATAATGCTGAAATCTCGGCTAACTTTCACCCTTTTCCTTTCTCTCGCGTTTCAAAAGCAAAAAAAAATGATAATGAAAAAAAAAGAGAGATGAAGGGGTAGAAAATGGGTGGTGTGATATAACGATGAGGTGTTAGTTTATAGAGAGGAAAGAAGCATGGGAGAAGGGATTGTGTTGAGAAAATACCGATTGCTAAAAAAACTCTTTTGGGAGAGAGTTACGCATGGGGCAAAGGAACTAAAAGGTAAAGGTGAAGGAAGGCAGAGAGATAAGGTGATAAAAACAGCGGGACCCACATGGCATTTGGAAGTGTGCTTGTGCATCCAGCATCCTAGACAAAATCTCGACTCTAAGCATTCTTGCCCTGCCAATGCTGCTTTCAGTCAAACTTATTTCTTCAAGATAGAGTCCTAATCTCCTAATTACTTGACTGAAAACAACAATCGAGACCAACGTGAAATCTTCCCTTGGGAATATGAGGTCTAAGAAACCAAGCTCTGGAATCCAATTGAGTTTTGCCAGAAATTTTGATATGGGTATTTGAGAAATTAAACCAAAAAACGGTTTACAACAACTGGGTATGAGAGAAACGGTTGAATTTCCCTTGAAAGACTGGACTTCGATCGACATGGAAAAAAGTGGTGGTCAAATGGGTGTTAGAATGAAAAGCTTAGAAACAGGACTTGCGGGGTGGCTTCGTGAGGGAAGGGAAGGAAGAAGCTTCGTTCCTAAGCTCTCCATACACCCTGTTTCTAAGCCTTTTTTCTCCTCTGAGAATAATTTTGCACCCCTCCCATTTCCTCCCTATTCTTTTTCTCTTTCTAGCTCCTTCTTTTACCTTCACCTCTGCCTTTTTTTTTCCTTTCCTGTCGAGAAGAACCTAGAAAGTTTGCTTGCAAAAGTCCCACCAAAAACACACACAGAGAGAACAAACAGTGAAATTTCTTATTTAGACACGAACCGATGAAACAGGGGAGAAAGCTAAAATGGAAAAAAAAAACCCTAAAATCACAGAAATGAAAAGAAAAAAATGCTAAAATCGCAAGGTAATCAAAGAGAGAATTACCTGGAAATAAAGGTTGAGAAAGATGAGAAGACTCGGTAGCTAATTAAACAAAAAGAGAGAGCTTCAAAGGGTTTCACATAATTTCGCAAAGGAGAAATTTGATCAGTAATTTTTTTCCCAAACAGTTGAGAAAAGAAATGGGGAACAAAAAGTGAGAAAATGAAGCCAAACAGGAGAGCATAGTGTTTAAGGGTGAGAGTCAGGGTTAAGACGGGACAGGGAGTTAAGTCGGTGAGAGATAAAGGTTTCAGTGTGTAAATAAAGTGAGAAGAGTCGTACGCGCCAAATCAAGTCTGGGAAACAATTTTTTGTTGAAATTATCATTTAAAGAGTAGAAAGCAAGATGAGACTAAAACTTGTCAAATATATGAAATCATCCCAGTTTATCATCACTGAAGCTTGTGTATTGAATATGAGATAAAATAAGTAAAGCAAGTAAATTATGATTAAAGGCATAAAGTATCACAAAATATCTAATTGAACGTCCTAAAGAGAAAATAACTAAAACTCATAAACAAACTTACAAAAAAGGCTTGGAGAATCTACATAGAACCAGTAAAATAAAGTCAAAATATTAAAATTACCTGAAACTTCATATTTGAAATTTATGTATATACCAAGAAAACCACTTGTGAAACCACATATTGATTAATGCTTAGCAATCATTATTATAGGCATAAAATGTAATATGAATTTGGAAGACAATACCTATAGAAGGCTGGTAACTAAAAACTTACTAATAAATTGGTGGAGGAAATCCCAAATTGTAAAACGCCTCAGAGTAAAAGATGAGACTTTGTTTAGAAAAAATCACCATTCTATCTCCTTCCATAAAACATAATCAACACTAAGCAAGATTTTACCCAAAAAAATGGAAAAAGCTTCATGAAAGTGAAATAGGGTGAGCAGAAGTAGAATAATTTTCTTCCAGGTTTGCAAAGTGATTGGAAATTTGTTATTTTTTATTTTTAAATAAAAATAATAATTAGCAATGTGGCTTTGATTTGATTAGCATCTCATTGATCATAGATTTGAAACTGATTCTTCACATAAAATAAAACTCAATCAATTGTGTCTAACAAAAAAAAAGAATTAGTAAAATGTCTACTTCTTCGTCATTCACATAATAAAATCCAATCAACTGCATCCAATCGTTAATCAATTGATTTATTCATGTGACCATGGTGGGGATGATGTTGACAAAAAAATAACATCATTAGCATGCTTCTAACTCCTAGTTTAATCAATCAACCTGCCAATAGTTATGTTCTAGATATATGCAAGACTTGCATTTGACCATTCCACAACACAGGAAGAACTTCATACAAATATTTATGCAATCATAAGCATTTTGACAACATCTTATTGCTAATTATAAATGCTAACTTGAGTGCCTCAAAAATATTTCAAAATTTTGAACTAAGAATAAAAGAAAAATTGCACCAGTCAAGAAAATTACTATGAGATATATGGCTTTCTTCTATTGCTTCTTTGAAAGAGACTTGGAACTCAACTCATCTTTATACTACAAAATAAACAAAAATTTCAATTTTACTTCTACATAAATGAAATAATAAGATCAAATAAAAAGAAATAGCAGTTACACCTTGAGAAAGACACATTCAAAGAATGTTTATTAGTATAGAACAATCCCTCTGGCTAACATGCATTCAAAGACTACTGATGGCTAGCGAACTTTGACCAAGGCAAAATGCATGCTAAGAATGTTGAGGCCAGCAAGAGAACTGTTTATGGATACCCATAAGATAAATAAGCTTCAAATTAGAGAATAAGTTCCAATTTTACACAATGTCAACAGCCCCTAAAGTCGTAACGTGCAACTAATTACTTAAAAAACTCCAAATTTCCATTAAAAAAATTATGACCATAAAACACCTTGGAGGGCCAATTTTGCATTTTGATCTCTTCATGACCAGGATGTCTACAAAAGTCAAAAACTTGACAACATATCCAAAAAAAAATGATCAAACCTAAAAAAAAATGTTACTAAATAATATGATTTCAAAATTAAAATCCCAAATAGATTAATAAAACAAACTACAAATAAGCTAATTGTAGTATTAAAAAACAAAGGAGAAAGGTGAAAGTACATTAAAATGTTTAAAATAAATAATATTTTTATTGATCCTACTCCTTACCATATTTATCTAGGTGGCACTCCATTCATCTTAACTTGCTTCTTTGTTCTTAGCTACTGCTTGGTTGATTATTGGGAATAATGGAAGAAAAAAAAAATCCTTCATGATGCTTCAAGTTGCTTCCTTAGGCAGCTAATACAATGTTTACAATTGACATTTAAATGAAATATGCATTTTTGTTGGTTTCAAAGAGATTATAATGTCATTACAAACTGTAAACATATAACAATTGATATTGATATTGAACGAAGTGTAAAAGAATAAACATAATTAGTAATCCATGGAATCTTAGAATGCATGATGTACAATCAATGACATCGAGTATTGTTACAGACCATGGTTCAATAAAAAAAATTCCATCATTGAAGTTAAGAATGACTGACAGCACACATCCTATGAATATTTAACACCAGGAAGTAAAAAGCATACATAGCTAAATCCGAGTAAAGTACAAATGCACTCAAAAAGTAAGATACATTAAGAAACCCAAAAAACATGGAATCTCAACCCACCACACCTAAAGAGCATGGTTTCAGCAATAACCCAGGATATGGAAGAACCAAGTAATCAACAGTGATGATAGGATTTAACTTTTATTTCAATTGTTTTGAAGCTCAAAAACAAAGGTGAGGGGAAACATACCGGCAGGGGAGCAGGAGTGCCACACTATCAAGAAACCTAGAATTTTCTCATCCAAGAAGACCAAAAGGGAACCATGTAGCAAGAATAGACCAATCCTTTGGCAGAAGATCTATGCCTCTCAAGCGCAAACAGCAAAAGGAAAATAGCAGGAAAAAGAAAAAGCTAAAAGAAATATCAAATCAAGCAAAATCAAACGTCGAAAAAAGATACGAACGTACATAAGCAATTGAGAGGGAACTGAGTGAGAACCACCGAACACCCCTAGCAAACCCGTAGATAAGCAAACGAAATGGCCATCCAATAGCAAAAAATGAACAGGGAGTTCATGCGTTGCAAGAGCGAAAGATGGATTAGAGGTCAAAGATCAAAGTAGAGAAATATGCTTGCAAACCCATGCCTCTTAGTGTTGTTGATCATGGCTGTCTAGAATCAAAGAGAAGAGCAAAGGGATGGATGGAAAGTTGGAAATAAGAGGAGGGAGGGAGAAAAGCTCAGGAAAATAATAGGGATGAACATCTAAAAAAGGGGCAAAATTGTAGTGAAATCATACGCGCCCAAATCACGTCAAGAAAAAAAACTCAAACGAAATTACCTTAATACCCAGAAACAGATGACCATCAAGAGCCGAAGAGGGTTAACAGTATCCAAGTGGGGAAGGAAGACGTGGTCGAGGGTGAGCTCGCATAGATCTACAACTTTTATTATATTGATTTAACTAGAAAAAGATAAAGTTTCAATAATTAGATTGTTCTTGCATTAATTAACTGCTATAAACATTATCAAATTCTAAAAAGTTAATTTTGATTTGATTCCTGGTAATTTTAATCGTACCATATAACAATAAAAATATGAATTGAGCTCAAGCCCTGGAAAGTGATTCAAAGGTTGCAATTTATCAAATTCCAAATACAAGTTCCAGGCAATGAAATTTTTCTTGCATTTTTAACAATATTTGTACATTCGCTGTCATATTTCAATTATGCACGAAAACATGTCTGTTAATTTCAATCGTACGACTGATAATCTTTGCAAAGCTGGGCGTTTCCAAAGAAAAAGATTTCTTTGCTTTCTTTTAAATTCCAACATTCATTACATTCTCATATCATATGCTGTCATTCAACTTTGCCAAGTACACAGGTTTTAGTTACTAGCCTTTTTACTTTCTGTTTTTCCTCTGTTCTACAAGTATGCTTCAATAGCCTTATGAAAATTATTAAGTAAGTTACAAAACAAGGACTAGTCCCATTTATAAATAGAATTGAGGTGGATGCATGTAAATTTAAGATTGGAAGAATTGGTAGTAATATATAACGAGACCCCAATTGGTTCCATACTTTTATTTTTTTGTTTTAAGTTATTTTGGTAAAAAAAAAGGATAATGGAAAAAATACAAGATAAAAGTATCTAATGAACACTTGGATTAATAACATACATGTTTATTCAAAGAATTAGATTTGAATCTTTTCCTTTTTAAATAAAAAAAAATCTTTAGGATGTAATTTCATTGTTTAAAATTAGTTTTCTGTCTGAATTTTTCTTTAAAGTAAAACTTCAAGTTTTTAAATATGTATATATGTATATGCTCATCATAAACATCTTGTGAGAAGGTTGTTTTCATGTGTTTTAAGTTCTGAATTTTATGTTGTGCTTGGGAGGCATCGAGGCAGTCCTTTTGATTGAATTTTGCTTGAAAAATGATGAGTCAAGATGAATTTATAGAATCAAATTCGAGCCTACGAGCCGAACTTCGAGTGGATCGAGTAATTAGTGAGTCGAGCTTGAGCTTCAAATATGAAGCTCCATCGAGCTCGAGCCGAGCTTCGAGTTTTTGAATTGAACGGAGCTCGAACTTGGTACTGGATCGTCTCGACACGGCTCGATTACACCCCTATTCGTGAGTCGTGTCATGGCTTCATGTTGATGCGGAATTTATGATAATTTGTGACTTGCGAGTTGCTTCTAAAACTAATTACGAACACCCTTCATAGTCATATATAGGCTTTCTTGATTTGTATGTGTATCCTTAAAATGTCTTGCTTATCAGTAATGGTGTAGTTATGACATTATACTTGTACTTTCAACCCAATAATCAATCTATTCAACTTAGTATCCTTAAACTTGTTCGTTCTTTCATTTTTAACTTATATAATATCTTTCGAAACACAATTTGATAATGGATTTTGACATATAAATATCTTTTTATTATTAATTGTTTTGGGAAGTTTTAAAATAACACATCGTATTTAACTTCAAGTGTAAAAACAATACTTAATTGAAATTCTTTCCATTTAACATCCTTCATTCCCATGGGCATCTCTTATTAAAAAGTGTCTTCAATCCTTCTTATAGTAACACGTCAATTACACTACTTTGTGACATAACAATATGATTTGTTCTAGCAAACCGTTCAATTTTAAATATTATATTGTATCAACTAATATCTTTAATTAGCCAAACTCTTATATCACTAAAATGTTAGAACAAATTCGTCCACAAAGCCTATTAGCACAATAAATTAGGAAGAAACACTAACCTTTTCTGGGTAAGCAAAATACCCACCATAACCAACGCCAATGCCACTGCTGGAGGAAGGAAGAGATCGCCGGAGGTCCATCGAAGCTCCATCACACCAGCTGCTGTCCATTATGGCCATCTGTTGAGAGAAAATAAGAGGATGATGGTGAGGGAAAAAATGGAGAACGAGAGAAGAGAGGGAGAGTGCTACTGCTGTGCACTTCTCCAGTTAATCACAAGTAAATAATAGGCCTTCACTTATATAGTGGTGCCAGCAGTAGGGACCTCCCATAATTTTAGATCATGTGTTATATCCGTCCTATTAAGGATATAATACATTTATAATAGAGATATATTATTTATATTTATGGTCACACTTTATACAAAATATACTACTAAATTAATTTATATGATATTAATTATACTTAATTAATCCACATTAATGAGATAATTCAACATTCTCCCACTTGGACAATTAAGTTAATTAACAAAATATATCATATAATCTCAATATGTATTCATAAGCCCTCTAAATACATTGTACCGAAAGGGTACAAATGTGTAGACTCATACATACATTAACAACAATAAGCCTTTACAAGCTTCAAAATGCATCATACCGACAGGGTACAAATGCGTAAACTTATAAGGACTTCAACAAAATAGTAGTATTAGTGTGAAATGGAAATGATATGAAAAACAAAATCAATATCCATTTCCATTAGATCCATGCATCTAAATCGAATGATGCATTGCTTCAACAGAAGCATATGAAACTAATGCAGAATGTCTTATCCAACAAATTGCATATGCACCAAAATACGCGTAAACAGAATATGCATAAATGGCAAATAGGAATCCATTTACATAACTGCAGTTAATTTTATTACAGATCTCCCACTAACTTAATACAGCAAATGACTCTATATGCCTCATACAAGTGCTATGTCGTCAAAACACTTCAGCAGCCAAACTTTCAGTTAGTCAGAATGAGCTCTTTAAACCATGTGCTCTATTATCCAATTAAGCAATGGATTCCATTAGTTTTCTCTAACAAACTGAATGATGATATCTACACAATTTTGGAGTGTGAGGAACTCCTAACATTTTGAGAGAGAAAGTACTTGCTGCAGCATTACCACAGTACATCTCAAGGACTTCGAAATGGCAACCATACAAAACCAGCCATGAGACGAAATTCTGCAGCATAAATGGCCCATCATGTAGCTTTACAACATGCTACATATTTAGCCTCCATAATCAAGGAAGCTGTAAGTGTTTGCTTCACACTTTTCAAGAAACAGCTCCTTTATATCCACAAATATATAACCAAAATAATTTTCAATATCTGGATAGCGTGCAAAATCAACATTAGAATATCTGACCAAACCCAGAATGTCAGACTTGTCAATATCCAAATACTCTCTTTACAGCTTCCAATTCTCTATTGCAGGATTGCTCAAGTATCTCCGAAATACACCTATAACATACAAAATATCCAAATGTGTATAAACTTGAGCATACACTAATTACCCACAATAAGGCATACACAATACTCGATATGAGCTCTTTCATTATCATCTTGAGGACTTTGAGATTTTCACAATGTCACTTTTCACTAAATGACATCTTATTAGGAGAACAACATATAATAAACCTACTCAACACTCAATGTAGGTTCTATGAGACCAATAATGTATGTCTATTGATATGTCACGAAGAATCTTAATCCTTGAAACGAAATAGAGCCTCACTTAGATTCTTCATCCTGAAGTGACATGACGATATGGAATGTCTCATACAATAGGTCAGTGCTATAGGCTGCTATTTGATATCATCAATTTAGAGCACAATAAGCACATAACTCCCATTGACCTCGCAATGGATCCAATTATCAAACGATAATGTTCTCCTCAAAATGACAATCTCATTAAACTTTATATATTACAATCTGGATGCCTTTTAATGTTCATAAATGAACTCCTTGAGTTCGCAAACTGTATGTTCCACCTTAGGAATTACAAACTTTTAGGTTGCTTTATTTAGACATTTTACTGTCTAAGATGTAACTCCTAACCAAAATAAACTACTAATCGTCATCATGATTCTAAAAGAATCTTAGGTAGAAACAAGAAAGAAGGTTTTCACAAAACAAATTTCTTCTTATTGTTTAAAGCCTTTGCTAAATTTTGCTTTAAATCCTCTACCTAATCTTTTGATTCTCCTTTTAGTCTATAATGATGTGACAACTGAAATAGATCCCATGCATCCTTATACAACATAGATGCTTACTCATCTTGCGTGACTAATATCTAACTCTAAGAGTTCGAATCAGTATAGTCTCCCGACAAATATCAAAAATAGAAGACACATGAATTTCATATTCATGTTCTTCTGTAAAGTCAGGTGCAAGTTCAAAATATGGTATTGGGATCAATCGTTGATTCTTTTGGTTGTGGATTCTTACCATTAAAAGATGGTGCATATATGGGAATGGCATAACAAAATGTATTTTAATAGTAACTTTGTGGAGTTTACAACTCCCACTCTTTAAGTCATCCACTAAATGGATTGCATTGTCAAACTTAATGATTCTAGTACCACATGACGAGAAATGAAATCTAGAATCTTTCTAGCCGATATAATCGCCAACAAAATTGTCGCTAATAGTTTTCTTGTCAAGTTTTCTTGACTGTGGGTTATAAGCCTTTTGGCCAAACTTTATAACCCTAAACACAGGAAGCAACATAAAATCGGCTTAATGTCTGACTACAACTTGGGATGCATTTAGGAACTAGTCTTGCTTGGAGATCAACCTTGCATGTGAATTGCAGTTTCTATAATTTCACTCCATCTAAATTTCGGATATTTGAAGTGATTCAACAGAAAGCGTACCACATCAAAATGTACGAATGATTATTACTGCAATCTCATCCTTGTCGGTATTCCAAGCATGCATACTAGGCATCAATACATAATCCTACAGTGCACTTAACTCAAAAACTAGTATAGGATTTCGCCTGGCTTCATTACACCGAGCATAAAATTCATCAATACTGTCTGATCATTGCCTTAAGCAACGCAGCGAAATTAATCAGAATGCCTAAGGCCTCTATAAGATCAGATCTTTCACTCTATATGACCTAAATCAAAATGGTCTTTAGTGAAGGTGATGAAACACTTATAGCCACTGAATACAGTATGTGGAAATGATCTACAAATGTCGGTATATATCAGCTCCTAATCATCTCAATATCTGCTAATCATATCCTTAATATTGGTAGCAAGATCTCTCTTAATACAATCCTACATGTGCCTCAAAATGTCCCCAACTCTTATGCCACTACTTGATAGATTTCTTATCTATTCTACTATAATCAGAATCGATAGTCACATCATTCACAAATGAAGAAAATTTGCCCAATATTGGGGTACAAGTCCATTGTGTATCCATCACGCAGAATGCTAGAATCAATATATATGTTGTTACTAAGCAAAATACTTTTCTATTATCGAAATGAAAAGTATAAACTGACAGAAGTTCCAAAACTGTCTTCAAAATATAATAACAATCTGGCTATGTTTTCAATATGGATTCTAACTCTATAACCCCAATTTACAACAATTTTCTCTTATTCAATCTCTGGTTGCTTATAGCTTTATCAATAATAGCACCAGTATCCAAACACCAATAGTTAGATGGCATATCTTATAAATTGGATTCAAAATGAAAGGCTAACAAAATGCCTTTTTACACATTCCAATCTAAAGGATTCTTATAATCTACCCTCTTGTGCTTAAGATTATCCCAGAAGTAGCACACATTGATATTTAGAGATGTTGGTAAAACCAGAATGGGAAATAGACTTGGCAAATTTCTTCTTTTAAAATGACCTTTTATTGAGACCTCTTAATAATATTTCCTTTTGGCAGTGATATTGACATATGTCATCATTATGGCTGAATGAGATCTGTTAACCTGAAAGATCTCCCACTCTTGAATGACAATATCAATTTTGATATTAAAATGTCATACTTCCTTCCGCATTAAATGAGATCTACAAACTTAGAAGATCTCCCACTCTTCACCCCAGAAGAAAGTAGTACTGAATCTGCCACATATGGAATCAAAATCTTATAGCAACCTTTATCGATCTTATGCGAACTATTTTCTAATGGCATCCATAAATACTTCTTAATTATCACTAATTGGAACACTTTCTCTGATGTGCTCATTAATGGCATGCCCTTATAATCAGAGAATTCTCATTTAAGTGTTCCCGAAATTCCAAGTATATTGTCCTCAAAGAGCTCACATTATTGGGCATAATAGATAGATTTACTCTCGGGACTACTTCCTAGTTCAATATATCTCTAACCTTAGAGAATAATTCATACTATCTATCTAATTTGATCCTATTAGAGATTTTATATGTGATAGCTGCACAATATGGAGACTAGTGGAATAACTCAATAAATTCCACAATACACTACCGAGAATAAGACAAAACTAGTTGAATATAACCTGAATGATCGCCCACCAACAGGGTAGGAAGACTGTGTCATATCCCAACCAGAATCCTCTCAGTCCCAAGCATCACTAAAAGCAACTAACAATCCGACAGGGAGAGACTAGCCACTTCTAGAGATCTTAGTAAATTATGCAATTGCAACTATCACTATGCATTGCCTTATTATTATATCCTTAAAATTATCAGAATAAATCGTCAAAAAATCGTCATGATTATTCCTGCGACAGGCAAGTACTAGTCAATCCAATTAATGATTTACAATTTTAAGAATATTCACAAAATTTATTGACCAAAATTAACTACATCCACAATATGCAATTTCTGAAGCATGCGTAGCAATTTCAAGTCCAACAGTAATTAATTAAAATAATTTCACATAAATGTGAATATTCAAATAATAAGGCAATATCAATTTTAGAAAGTTTATTTGTTTAAATAAATTATTAACGAATGGGTAAACCATAATCCAAAATGGCTCAACAAAATACCCAAATAATTTATTTAAACTTATTTAATTAGGCCAAATATTAGTAATTTATGGGCATGAGTGTATATTTCAAAATTAAGTGAATTATGAATTAAATGAGTAATTAAATTTCTAGAAATTACTTCAAAATTAATTCCTCCAAAATTCACTTATATCACATTAATTTTGGGCTTAACAACTAATTATGGCTATTAAATAAAATTTGGCTTATGGCCAAAATTGTCCAAAAATAATTAACCAAATGGCCCATAATTAATTAATCAAAATGGCCCTTAAAATCATAATCTAAAATGGCCTTTTAAATTAATTATACAAAATAGCCAATAATTAATCTAAATTTAGTAGCCAAATCAAATTAATTATTCAATATGGCCTCTAAATTAATTAGGCAAAATGGCCCTAAAATTAACTAATTTAATTACCCAAAATTAAATTAATACTAAATGGCCAATTAATAAAATTAAATAAATAATGCCCATAATACAACAAAATTAATTTAGCATAAAATTAAATGTTAATGCCTAATTAATTAAACAATATGGCTTAACAAAAATAAAATAAATAACCATTTTTATTTTCATAGTTGGTGGCCCAATAAAATATAAAACAATTATAGCCCAAGAATCATTAAAATAACAATGGCCCACTTTAAAAAAAATAGTGGCCCAAATGCAAATGGAAAGGCCCAGCCGAATGGCCCAAGGAATAGTGGACCAATGTCCCAAAAAACCGGCCCAGAAAAAAATATTGAGCACAATTTTTTTTACTTAAATTAAATTTTAGAAGCAGACGCGTGTGGGACATGCACCCGCATCACTACAACAAGGCACCAATAAAGACGCTGTTGCACGCGCCCGACTTGTCTTCTTCGCCTGAAACCGAGCAAAAACACAGAGAAATGGGTATCTAACCCGACCCGATCGGTTTTTGACCATTTCTCACTCAATTTAGCCACATTTTACTTCATTTTAATGGCATTTTCAACAACAAATCATCCTCAATCAATATATAGCATTATTTTGGCTTAAATACGCATAAATCTTATGGGTATTGCAAAAATCTGAAAAATACCCAAAAAATATAAAATGCACAAATTTCATTTTTCTTCAAAAAAAAATGGCTAATGGCTTTATTGTGGACTAGCTCTGATGCCAATTGTTAGAACAAATTCGTCCACAAAGCCCATTAGCATAATAAATTAGGAAGAAACACTAACCTTTTGTGGGTAAGCAAAATACCCACCATAACTAACGCCAATGCCACTGCTGGAGGAAGGAGGAGATCGCCGGAGGTCCGTCGAAGCTCCATCACGCCAACTGCTGTCCATTATGGCCATCTGTTGAGAGAAAATGAGAGGATGATGGTGAGGGAAAAAATGGAGAATGAGAGAAGAGAGGGAGAGTGCTACTGCTGTGCACTTCTCTAGTTAATCACAAGTGAATAATGGGCCTTCACTTATATAGTGGTGCCAGTAGTAAGGACCTCTCATAATTTTAGATCATGTATTATATCCGTCTCAGTAAGGATATAATACATTTATAATAGAGATATATTATTTATATTTATGGTCACACCTTATACAAAATATACTACTAAATTAATTTATATGATATTAATTATACTTAATTAATCCACATTAATGAAATAATTCAACATAAAATTCTTAAAGGCACACGTGAACAAGGAACTAATGACTTGTTATATTTGAATAATCATTCACTAATGTTCATCACGTTAACAAAATAAATATTAATGAACATTATAATTATGTCATCTCCATTTCTCATTATATTAATTTGTTTCCAAATTAATTGTCTTTGCTTAAATTATACACTTTTTAAGTATTCATGTGGACATGTTATTTAGTTGAAATCCATACCAATTAACAACTCAAAATTCTTCAATAAAATCAAAAATATTTGAAACATAAATATCGTTAAAGAAAAACACATGCTTTGATTATGAAAAGATAAATCTCATGAAGCAATCACTATGTAGTTCTCAAATTTCATCGCGTATAAATTTGCAATGCAAGGTTTTAAACTTGGTGATGCATGCACCAAAATATAAACATGATTAAAACTATAATCACCGCTACATACATACATACATACATTTAATTTAACTCATTTTGTTCTTAGAAATTTTCATTATTTAAAAAAGAATAAACATGTGCATATATGCATCTATCAAAAGTTAAAAATACTGAAATAATGTTAAATAAAAAATATTATCACAATGTTAAACAAAGAATTACTAGGTTTTTCCTTGCTTCATTCATTCTCTTATTACAGTATTTATAGTACAAGAATTGAAGCTATCATAATGATCAACTCTAAAACAGTTAGAACAAGTCTAACTATTTGTGACTAACTCAAAGTTGTATAACCAGCGGGCCTCTTAACCGTTCGCCTGGCTCAACCCTGAGCTACAAATGATGCACTGCCAGCTAGCCGCTGATGTACCTCCTCATTACTTTCAGGCAGCTACTGTGCCATGCCTGTCAGCTCCTGACGCATCTCTCCAGCCCTCCCAGTGTCATTCTAAGCTACATTCAAATTAGATTCGCACCTTAAATCTCAGCGAACAACCATTTGGAGGTTTTTCAACGGCACTGGAGCTTCAATCTCCGCTGGACCCTCACGGCTCTGGTGGCTCCCAACTGGCCATTTGTGTCTTTTTGCCCTTTTTCTTTTTTATTTTGCTGCTTCTTCAATGTTTTTGTTCATATCTATATAAATATATATATTTTTACTTAAGATTCTTTGAATTATTTTATTTTAACATAATATAATGTGTCACTATTTAATTAAATGAAATATTAAAATATACATAAAAATAATTTCTAACTATTTTAAGAATAAAATTTTAATTTATTAAAAAAATTATTTGGTATAAATAATTTTACTAATTTTTTAATTATTTATTAATTTTACAAATATCAAATATATATTATAAATTTTTATTTTATACATTTTTTAAATTAATATCTTTAATGATCATTTTTTTCTTCTACCTACACGTATCTCACCTATTGTGATTGCATCTAAAGTGTAAACTCATATCCCATTATATATTTTAATCTCACCGCTAAAATAATCAATCTCAATGTTATAATAACTAATATCACTCTTATTACTGTTTTTAATCTTACTGGAACTATTCGAAGCGGAGAATAGTGATCCCCAAGCAGTAAGGGAAGTTATCGAAGGAATGAAGGATCTCAGTCTTGAAGGAAGCGCTGCTAATGGCGATAACAGCAAAGGATATGGCGGTCGCCAAGGTGGGTGACGGCATAATCAGCTGCGTTAGAGCTCATTACCTTTAGAAGAAGCGGCAACTTCCTCTTGTCGTAGCAAATAACGTAATAGTGTCACTGTTTTCATTGATGGTGAATTTGGGTGTTGAGTTCTCTGTCCCTGCTGTTTTACTGGTAATCTAACCAGTTACATGCATTAGTCAAAGTATTTCAATTTTAAGAAATATATGCTTGCTAAACATAAACTATTGTGTTTCATTTTTTTTCGTTTTTGATTTTTTTATTATATAATTAATCGACGACGATGGAATTTTAGGTAAAATATTTTATACGATGCTCCTTTACTGTTCACAAAAACAAATTATGTTATCGCTAAGTAGAGGAGTAGAAACTTTTATGTAAGTTCTATACAGACACATTTACTCTATAATATTTACATGGATTTACCTAAGCTACGTACTGCATTGCCGGTGTACGCCGGAGATTTCCGTGGGAAGCTCCATAATATATTTAAATGGAATTTGAAAAAACAGGATCAAATTCCAAAATAAATAAATAAAGCAAGAAAATGTTAACAGGCAAGGCCAACCATGCATTGATGACCATGAAAATATAAACTGATCTAAAGCTTGGGATCATATTACAAGGCGATATATACCAATAATAAAATGAAGCATTATACTCCTAATCATTTTCATGTGTGGAAGAACAGGCCTGTAAAAATGTTGGAGAAAAAAAATTAAACAAAATTTAAAACATCCCTAACCATATTCTCTCTCATATCCCATTAATAATTTAAGGTCATGTTTGGTGCATAGTATGATGGATAGAATAGGATGATAATCATCTTATCTTATGTTTGGTGTACACATTAATGAGAGGATTGGATTGCAAGGAGGATTAGTCATCCTCCTAGTATATGATAACTCAATCCTCTCCAAAATGTGAGAATTATTCCTAATCCCATAGGATTAGAAATAAATACTCATATTTTATTATTTTATCCTTAATATTTATATTTAAAAATTAACTTAAACATTTAATAAAATAGTAAGGATCTTTAATTAGTTAATATAATTTTTTTCCTTCTTTTTCTTTCTTTTTTTTTTGCTGTTTTTGATTAAAGAAAAACTATAATTTTGATAAAATAATATTTTCTTGTACACATTTTTTTAATTATTTTTTAGAAAATAAATTTTCAAACATAAAAATTATTATAAAATATATTTTTTAACTAGTTTTTTGTTATATTTAAATTTTTTTTTCTTAATTTTTTTCTTTTTGCCTGAAAAAAAATGAAAGAAAAATGACTATTAACCATAAATTATTAGAAATTATATATTTTTTAATTCATCAAAATTGAATTATTAAATTTAACTTGTATTTTTCTTTTTTTTTGTTTTCTATATTTCCTTATAATTGACAAAAAAAAGAAGATAAAGAAACTATAAAAATAAAGAAAATATTTAAGAACAGTCTTTTAGAAAATCTAATGTAATTAAAAAAGAAACTTATTTCCAAGAAAAACTCAATTTTCTAAAAAAATATATATTTAATTTACAATAAAAAATTATTTTAAATTTAAATCATATAAAAGAAATAAAAACAAAAAGGAAAAAAAGAAAAAAAATGAAAAAATACAGAAAATTCTTTTTATAAAAATTCATTTCTTAACAAAATAATTTTTTGAAAAAGTAATATAAATTTTTTAGAAGTAATTTTTTTATTAAAAAAATCAGCTAATAAATTGGATTATTAATTATAATATTATAAATAATATTTAAATTTTTAATTTTTCATTTATATTTATAACAAAAAAATTATAAATTTAAATTATATTATTTAAAAAAAGTACTTTAAAAAAATCATTTTATACTATTTTTAATTTTACACATAACAAATATTGTAAAGGACATAAAAAATCATCCTATTCTATTCTTAATCCTTGTACACACCAAACATAAGATAAAATGATATAATATAATCTTATCCTATACATAATCTTATATTATCTTATTCTATTCTCATCCTTTGTACCAAACATGACCTAAATGTATAATGAAAAAAAAAATTGCAACGAAAGCGTGGGGATTGGAAACATCTGAAAGGAAAGTGATCAATTATCTTCACTCATGTCCCTATTCAACTCCTATTTCTCTTTACAAATCATTTATACAAAGATGGAATCGGTTAAATGTTTTTCTGTTGTTACAAGGAAAACATTTAATAATTAAAAGTGAGATAAACTTATTTGGATTCAAATTTAAATTTTATAATATGTTATAATTTTTTTTTTAACCAAACGATCAAAAAATCAGATGATCTGAACTTTTCAAAAGGAGTCGAACATCAAAATAACAGTGTTTTGGTAACCGTGAATTTAATGAATATTAATTTGAATACCTCGTCAAATATTGACATTGGCGGGCAGCTTTTTTATAGTATGATAAAAGTCTCCTAATAAAAAACCTAAGTCCTGGCCCATGGGAGTGAAAAACCTATTAGGCCCATAACTTGCAGCTTTTGTGCAACGCTCCAGAGGCCCCAATAGCTAATTACTTTAGGTTGGGCTGTCCTGAAATATAAGGTTAAATCATGTCGGCCGATGGTCCACGACTCATATATTAGGTTGATAAGGAATTAGCCCAAAACGTACAAAGGAGCTTCTCGCCTTGTCGCTTCTTTTTAAGTTAGCTTCCAACTGACATCCTTGATATGTGAATTATTATCTGATACATCATTAATGAAATTTTTTAATTCTATAAATAAAATTAAAATGATAATATATATTCTTTAAAAAAAATAAAAATAAATAAAATAAGACATGTATTTTCATTCTAATCCTACATATGGAGTTAAAAAACTCCACTAACTATGTATTGGATAATCTTATATATATTTATGGATTATTATCCAATTCACTACCGGTTGAGTTTTTTTAACTCTACAAACAGGGTTAGAAGACACATGTTCTTTTTTATTTTAATAATATTTTTAAAAAACAAGTGTCATTATCTTAACTCCACTTGTGGAGTTAAAAAACTCTACCTGTGGAGTTAAAAAACTACACCGGCGGTAGATAACATAATAATCATATATTTATATATAAAAGACAAAGCATTTGACTACAAGTGAACATCTTATGTGGACAGCTTAAATATTTGACACATGTAATATATTAAAATAAAAAATAATTATCCTTTGTCATGTTTCAAAAAAACAGAAATACGTGTGTTAAAAATAAAAAATAAATCAATTATCTTTTTAAATTAATTATTTATTTTCATTTTTAAATGATATATATCTAAATCCATATATGGATTAAAATTAAATAAAAATCACATATTATTTATCTCTACCTATGATAAGATTACAAAATATAACATATATATATATATATAGCTTGTATCAATTATTTTATCACTTATTATTTTTTATGTTTTAAAAGATATCATCTATATTTATATTTATATATATATATATATATATATATATATATATATATTAAAATCAGTACAGACAACGTAATTTAACATGCAATATTAATATAACATGTTACGTATTATTAAATTATCAATTAAATTTTTTAATTTTCTAAAAGATGACATCATTTAAAAAAAATACGTAACAGGTAATTTTTTTTAACATTATACAAAATATAAGATCTATATATATAGCTTTAACCGATTAAAAACGTAACTTTGTATAACAACTAAGGCTTGGCCTAGTAATTGTTATCTCTCCTTAGAAGGCATTAGGTCCAAGATTCGATTCCCCCATTCTTCTTTGTACCTCCTTATGAACCAAAAAAAAAAACATAACTTTGTATTTTATAATTATGACCAATAAAATCCTATAATTTTCTAAGGAAAAAAAATATTACTTTGTATGTAATTAGATTAGCATTTTATCTATATCTTCTATGTCATCTATGAAATTTATTGGATCATCAAAGTGACACATCATTCAAAGATAGTAAGGAATATATGAGTCATTTGTTATCTCTTCAACTCAACAAGAATTCATTGAAGAATTTTTTTTAAAACAATTTGTATACGGTATTAATTTTAAAATGGAGAAAATTTTAATTTCTTTAAATCAAGAACATGTTAATTTTTTTATATACAATTTTCATTTAATAAATTACAATATCAATTTGATTTAACTTTTTAAAAAATTTTATAATTATATCCAACATGTAATTTTTTATATTACTATATTGTAATATACAAATTATAAATAAAAATATTGAATATACAATTTTTTATAAACATAATAATTTATATTATAAAATTTCAAAAAAATTATCAATAAATTTATTATTTGATTAATATATTTTTATATATCATACGAGTTCAAAACTAATTATCCATAATATATAGGCTTTTCTTGATTTATAAGCAGAGCAGTTGCAGTTTTATACTTTTATATTTTTAAGATGATTCTAATTATCTAATATAATTTAAGTTCTTTATCTTTTTTAGACCTAACAATCTTAGACACGACACAAACACGATACGAATAAATAATACGAGATTAAAATTAAATAAAATTAATATATGAATATGATAAAAATTAAAAATAACATTTTGAGTTTTTCGACATAAATTTTAACATAAAATTTTTATATTTTACATGATACGAACATGATTTAACATAATACGAAAACAAATTATATACATAAATTACTTATGTCTAATTTTTTCGAATGAGAAAGGGCTTTAAGTACCCGATCTTTTCGTGAGGGCTGCAGGCTGGATTTGGAAAAGACATGAAGAAAACGACAAATTGATCGACCACAAATATAACCGCTGACATCAGGATCTGAAGTTCTTAACCTTCTATATAAAGAGCTTCGCTTCTTCCTTATTCGTAACTTCTTATTTCTTTCTCTCCTTTCCAAACATCTATCTTGGAAAGAAATGAAAGATTGATGATGAGAAAGTAGTGTATCTGTGGTTACAAAAAAGCCCTTTGTCTACTTCTAATACACAAGTTCTTCAAATGAAGTTTCGGTGTTCATTTGATCGAAGGGTTACTTTTCGTTCCAGCTGTCTTCAGTACTCGAGTTGAACCTCGGGTGTTCAATCACCGGCTTATGGCTGCAGAAGCCAGCCTGTGCAGGTTCCGCCACTCGGTTCAAGATATTCACAAGCTTATATTTACACAATGACTACTTTGTTCATCTTATAAAGTATGTTTTGTCAGGTTCAACTGATAATTTTCACTGAAATCTTAAGTTTCAATCTCTTAAGAAGATTATAAGCTTTTTTTTAGTTGAAGCAGTCCGGTATCCGAACATCATTTTAGGTTCAATAATTTGAAATTAATTATTGTCGGACTTCGAACGGAGTGCTTATCAACATTGTTTCTCAATTCAAAATACTCAAACTTAAGATTTTATTTAAAGGACACCAAGTTTTTTTCATTTAGCTCAACAGACATTGATAACATTATAAGCTCTTCCTAAAACGTTATTAGGCCCCAACCATAAATTTGCTTTTGATCAATTCTTTTTTTTTTGGTGTAAGGACAAGTATTCTCATCCGTTTTACGGTCTAAAATTAATTATGTTCGGGTCGAAAGTGGTAAACGGTAAAGCTCTTCCAACAGTGGAGATTCTAGGACTCGAACTCTATCCAAGTTCCAGAAGAAGAAATCTACTTCCATTTCTTTCAACTATTTGTTGGTACTTTTGATCAATTCTAATGTCAAGCTAATTAACCTATTAAACAAAATTATCTTAATTAGACACCCATTTACAAGAATATAGTTTTCGTCATTTCTAATTTAATATTTCCTGCCTATTAGTTTTTTCATGTTTTTAATTCTCTTTATTTTTAGACAAGTGAAATTTCTATTTTCATATAAAGAACATTATAGGGAAACATTTAGTCTCCACACCAAGTCAAAAATATAAAAGAGAAAATGAGAAGGATGGAGGATGGCGCATATATTTTAGTTACATGTAAGGCTTTCCATGAATCTTGACAAAATAATTAGAAACCTAACAATTTTGTTAAATAATTAGAAAGTGTTGGAATTATTGAAAATTCTTTCTGGATCTTTTAATAAAAAGTGAAAGGAAGAAGAATGAGCCACAAAATTACAAATGGTCGTCCATAAGGTACGTTAATCAAGGCTGGTTTTCGGTCTCATGAGGTCGGTGTAATCGCGTAGCAATTTTCACGCAAATCGCTCGACTTTGGCATATACGTGCAAGCAATGCTCGATTCACGGCCGATTTCAAAATGGTTAAGTGATATATTTCGTTTAATTGATTTTTTTCTTGAAATCTCCTATATCCAAAAATCACTTTTTCTTTTTCAATCACAAAGTCAAAGTAATTGCTTTACTATTGCGAAGTTGTTTCAAGGACATCAAAATTTCTGCTCTGCTTGGTCTATTTGAGTGGCCTACTTTATTAGCGAGATGTAAAGGGACTCAATCGGAAGACCTTGACAGCAAGCGGGCGACGTGGCGTTATTTTGAAACTACGGTTGGCAGCAATCACACAATCTCGAAGGCAAACGGGCGACGTCGCGCGATTTCAAGCAATTGTCTCCAACAATCGCACCATCGAGACAGTAGACGCGCGACTCGCGCTGTTTTGAGACAGGTGTCGCTAGCAATCGCACTATCTAGCCAGCAGACGCGCATTGCTTTTCTATATTAGCAACAGAAAAAGGTTGACTTATGATGATTGAATTTAATTTATGTATATCCTTTTGGAAGTTATTGTCACTTTATGGCAAGCTATTATCCAATCTCATTCTTGTATTTTGATTAAGATGAATTTATTATCACACCATTCTTTGACTTTTAAAACAAATTGTTTCTAATTAATTGTTGTTTGCTGAGTTTTGAGTGGATTCAATTATTTTGGTTTAATTTCAAAAAGAATTTTTTTTAAAATCTAAGTTATTGAAAGGGATGGAAAATTTTTACTTGAAAAATAAAATATATATATATAAATATATTAAAAAAACTTATATTTCAATCCCAATTCAAATAGTTTAACTGTAAATAAGAGGCAGATATACTTTGGATGAAGCCAGCTATTTTGGATGGAATTATTGTTTCATCAAAAGTTAAAACCAAGAAAGAAAATTTTGCGTCTTTTTCCAACTTGTAGAAATCTTAAATTATCTAATTTACATTGAGAAAATTAGAATCTGGACAGTGTTCACATTAGCTTTTGTTAACACACATTTGCGGAAGGACGAAAAACTTTAACTGTGATTAAACTCTGAACAGAAACATGTGATTTATACCCAAAAAATTACTTTTTTTAGTAGTGCATCATTAAAAGTTACAATCATAATTAACATATTACATTCCATAGATAGGTAACTATAAAAATTATTTTACTTAGAACTAGGTATATTAGTAAATAATTAAATTAATTCAAATTTACACTTGATGTGACTCAAATTTAAGAACTCAAAGTCCTAAGATTTTCTCCTTGTTACAATGCTAATGTCCCATTGGTAGCTTTTGTTAATTACTTTGTTATGTTGGTTTTTTTTTTTTTTTACTTAATGTAGAATTGGAGACATGATGTAGGAAGATACAAATATCTAGGGATTATTATCCCTTTTCAAAAAGAATTAAGTTCAAGGTTCTAATTCACATTTCCCTCTTGTACATTTTTATGAAACAAAAAAAACTCATATTTCAAATCTGTCAAATTTTTATATTTTAAAAGCGAAAGTATAATTGTCTCAGTTAATTCTCAAAGTTGATTTTTTATCATCTTAATATCTTTGAATGAAATCAAAAAATTAAAAAGAAAAGGTGCTGAAATGCCAAATGTTTAACATTTAGTAAAACTAATTACCATTTTAATTTTGATTAATTATGGTCTTTATTTTTATTCAAAAAAAATTATGGCCTTTATTTTTATTTTGAAATCATCAAATTAGAAATGAAGATAATTATTATAGACTTGAAGAGCATTTTTTTTAAATTTTTGCTAGAGGCTAATCTGTTTTTTTTTTGAACTCCAATAATTATATTAAACGAGGGATAACTTTTTAGTCTATAAAAATAAAATGAATCCTATAGGCTATAGTACCATAAATCAAGGTATTTAGACAGTGTTTGAAAAACTAAAAAAATTAAGTATTGAAAAATTAAACACTGAATTTTTAATATTGAATATGAATAATAAAAGATATTTTGTATCTTATATCTTATACAAATGTATAAAAATAAAAAACTTTGACTAAAAGTAAAATATCTTACATGCGTAATCTAATTGTTTGACACATGTATTATTTTAAAAATAAATAACAACTTTTTCAATTTTCTAAAAAATAGACATTTCTATATATTAAAATTACAAAATAAATCAATTATCTTTAAATCAAATATTTATTTCAATTTCTTTTTTCAATGTATTAACTTAAATAAATGTACTACCACTTTTTTCAATTTTCTAAAAGATAGACATCTATGTATATTAAAATTTAAAAAAAAATCAATTATCTCTCTTCACTTTCATCCATCTATTATTATCGTTAACTATCCATCTATTATTATCGTTAACTAAGTAATGCTTATACATGTATTGTTGCTCTATTGGATTACTCTTTTATTGGTTTTTACTTCTGCACCACTTTGCTCATGCCCATTCCTAATTGAGTCTATCTATTGTATTTGTGAAATTATTGTGGTGTGAGAGAGGTTTTTTGGCTTCTGCATAAGAGGCTTTGGTATCTTTTGTTCAATATAAAAAGCTTGAAAATTTCACCTTTTAAGTTAAGGCTTTTTTTATATATAACATGTAAAAAATTATTTTGAAAAACTTATACCTTGAAGCATGCATTCCTGACAATATTTGTAGTTTATACTATGCATTTGGAATTAATTCATGTATCGCATGGATCATAAAATAGTTTTATATAAAATTAAGTTCTAAATATAAACATATATTTTTTATACTTGTTTGAAACTTTTTTACATTTTTTTCACCCTGATATTCATATTATTCCAATTAAAATCAAACTTTTTATTGACATATTATGTTTTATACTACATAAAAATATGAAATATTGAGAAAGAAATATAACTATTATATATAAAATATTATAAACTTAAAAATATATACAAAATCTAAATATAATAAACATAATTAAATTTAATGATTAAGTAATTGATTTACTATTTGTTCTCTTAAATTATCATCATTTTTATTATTAACATGTTTAATAAAATATTTCTAATCATACTAACAAGTGGTTGAAATAAGTGAAAGTCGATTTTTTCCTCATGTATTTGAACGGAGTTTGAATCCTGAAGCCCCACTGTTGGGAGGACTTTATTATTTTATCACTCACAATCTGAACATAATTAATCTTAGAATGTAAAATGGATGAAGATGCTTATGCTTACACCAAAAAAAAAATATTTCTAATCACTCTCATAATGCTAATCTGCAATCCTCTCTTCCTTGTCTCTTAAAAATTTTGGAATTGAATTTGGAGAGGTTGAATCGGATTTGAGTGATTAGAGTTTGAAAATTTCTAATTTGGAAATTGTGAGAATGAAGTTGGGATTAGAATTGCAAAAAAAAAAAAAGTTTCGATTTGTAGAATCTTTTTTTTTATTTGTGATTGAGTTTCAATTTCTGATTTATGATAATGAAGAATTAAAAAAACTGCAAAAAATGAAATAACTAGTCGAATTAGAAAAAATTAACTGCTATTTTTTTTTATTTTCTAGGCACTGTAAATTTTTAAAACATTGTTTTTGAAACTGAATTTTTAATACATTTATCAGTGGAGATTTGGCTTGCATGTGCCCACCATGAAATTTTTTTAATGAATGCTAAGTGTAGCTATTTTTACAATAACATTTTAACACTTTTAACGTAAAATTTAAAAGTGATGTGATTTAATCATAAAATCAAAATTATTGAAATGTGATTGTCAAAATTATTATTCTTAGCTTTTTTTCAATTTTTTTAATTTTTTAACAATCAAATTTGAATTAATAATTGTCACAATTCCTTAATAGAAATTAAGAGTAAAATTCGATGCACCATTTTTCATTGTACCTCCCATGAACCAAAATTTTTTATTTTTAATACATTAAGTTCCCACCTCGCTGCAGGGGCACCCACGATTTGGATCGATTTGGCTGCAATCGCACCCCCACCGAGAAACCGGTTGCAGCCAAATCAACTCTAAATGAAGCCACTTGATAAAGAATTTGTTATTTTCGCGTCTATTTAGGTTAGAAACAAGCAAGCTTGTTTTGGGCAGGCCTGCTCGGCTGCTCCTAAGACTGCTGGCTTTTAGTTGCAAAAGAGGCGGCCAAATAATTATTTTGGCTAATAAATATGGCCACAATCAAGCCATTCTAAACCGTCTCACTCTTCCCTTCTCTTCCTCTCTTCCTTTCTCTCTTCCGCCGGTCTTACATTGTTCGAGTTTTCAATATTTTTAAGATGGTGAGCTTTCCTTTGTTAAAGGGTGATATCCGATCTGTTCTTTGATCGGATCTGAGCCCTTCAACTGTAACTGGAACAGCTTCTTTGTATAGTTAGGCTATTTTTAGTGGTTCTGGAATCCCTATTAAATTGGAAAATTATTTCCTTTTGTGGATAAGAAGTAACATTTTTTAAATTTTTTTCTGTTTTTTTCCTTAATTTTTTCCGAAAATGTTTTTTTTTTATTTTCTGAAATAGTTTTTGTTTTCTTGAGATGGCAAGTTTTTACAAAGACTATTTTCATGTCGCAAAATTATGATTATTGATGATTTCATCGCCATTTTGTCCTTTTATTTTTCATAAAATTCTCGTTTTATTGCCCAGATCTTAGATCTAAGAGGGGAGTAAAGTACCCATATAATATGTTAAATCACCCTGGTAAGGATGAGTGGACAAGATGTCCAATTTGATGAAGACATTTGAATTTTAATTATTGAATTTTAAAATTAAAATTTTAATTTAAAATTGTTTAAAATTGAATCTTTTTAAATTTAATTTCATTATCGTCTTAATTTAAAACAAAAGTTAAAAAATTATTTTATATATTTTGGTTATATTTTTTTACTGATTTTTGTTAAAAAAAAAAAATCAAATCAAGCCATGTTAATTACCAACTGAAAACTCAATAAAAATACCCATTAATTTTTTTATCAATAAATACCTATTAGTTTTAAGATACAAATGAAGCCAAATTCTACAAATGATATTAAAAAATTACCATATTTATTTTTATTAAATATCATTTTTATAATACACTTCAAAACAATATAGAATAATCTTTTAACTCATTGATGAGTTTGATATTCAATTGACAGTGTCAGATGAAATTTTTAATTAAAAACATTAATTAATTCTCCCCTCCCTCCATGAAAAAACTTAAAACGTACCAAGGGAAATTTTATTTTGGACGAAAAATAAACTTTAAATTATTAAAAAGAACATGAACTTTTAAGAGCCATAAACCCCAATCATTTGTACCAAAAATCGAATTTTAAAATTCTAAACTTTCATTAATTTCCAGTATTTTTTTTTCATACGTCATTATTCGCATCTGTCGATTCAGACCTCAAATGTCTAAATTGGAGTCCTAAAAGTTGAGATATCCTTTTGGAGACCAATTACATGAAATCAGATATATACCAAAAATAACTTCAATGTAAATCAAACAATCTGAGACCTTGATAATTGGTAATTACCAAATGCATTTACTTAAAAAAACTCTATTTACAATCTAATATTTGCTTTTCACAACAAAATGTATTTTTTTATTTTTATTGTTATGACAAAAATACCCTATAAAATCCCCCCTAATTTCACTCTCCACCTCCTACCTTTCTTTCTAAAAGTCAACCCAGTTCATAGAAAACCCAACAAACCCAAAACCAGCCTCGGCCACTGCATCAACTGTCACCCTCCATCGCCGGTCACTGGAAAAATTATCCAGAAACTCCTTTTGAGCTCTTCTTTCTGTTTCCTGTAACACTTTTTTCAAAAAAAAAATCTTATTGTCCTAGATCTATATATTAAAACCAGCTATATATTTCTAGATCGAGGAATATAATATTATTTTTTGACAAAAATATGTAATAATCGAAAAGAGGGGCTCAAGAAAGTTTTTGAATAATTTTTGGGATTTTTTTCGCGCCGTCAACTGACGGCCGATAGCGGAGGATGGTTGCCGGCGTTGTGGCCGATCACCCTTTTTTGGGTTTGCTGGGATTTTATGATGAGCTGGGTTTATTTAGAAAAAGTTGAGATAGAGAGTGAAAAAAAGTTGAGTTTTATAGGGGTATTTTTTTAATAACATAAAGCTTAAATTGTGAATAGAAAAAAATGGGTTGTAAATAGAACTTATTTTTTGTACAAAAATTTTCTTTTTTTTTGGAGAATAGGAAATTTTAATCACTTTTTTTTAACCAAAAAATGTGCCAATTGATTAATCAAGGAACTTTATGCATTCATTAACCTTGACTATAAATCCACTAAGAGAATAAATCCAAATTTTTCTCCAGGTCAAAAGGAAACCCAACTTTCTTGTTAGGATATTTTTGGAAGCTTATGATAGTTGAAATATATCTACTGAATAGATTTTTTTTTGTTCGTGTTTTTTTTTTTAATTTTCCATATAAATTTTGTAATATTGGTGTTAATATTATTTTGCTTGCCTCTATCAGGATTATCTTGAGATTCTGAGAGCTGAGTTGGCAAACAAAAAAGCTGAGACAAAACGCATGGTGAGGTGGCTGAGGGGAAAGGAACTTGCAGTTAAAAGGAAGAAAAAAGAAATGCGTAGGACTAAGAGAGTGAACAAGCGAAAGTTAGCTGAGAATACACGCATGGAAGAGATGATCCACAATTTTCTGCTTGCGGCTGAAGCAGAGAATACTGATCCCCAAGCTGTGAGGGAAGTTATCGAAGGAATGAATAATCTCAGTCTTGAAGGAAACAATATTATTACTGTGAACCAAGTTCAATCTAGCGGTCGCAATGGAAGCGCTGCTAATGGCGATAGCAGCTAAGGATATGGCGGTCGTCACGATGGATGGCGGTATAATCAGTAGCGTGATGTGTTAGGGCTTGTTACCTTTAGAAGAAGCGCTGACCGCCTCTTCCCGTAGTAAATATTTAACGTAAAAGTGTTACTGTTTTCATTGTTGGTGATTGGTGAATTTGGTTGTTGAGTTCTCTGTCCATGCTGTTTTACTTGTAATTTAACCAGTTACATGCATTAGTCAAAGTATTTCAATTTTAAAGAAATATATGCTTGCTAAACATTAACTCTTGTGTTTCAATTTTTTTTGTTGTTGATTCTTTTGTTTTATTATATAATTAATCAACGATGATGGAATTTTAGGTAAAATTTTTTATACAAAGTTCCTTTTACAGTTCACAAAAACAAATTATGTTATCGCTAAGTAGAGGAATAGAAAGTTTTATGTAAGTTCTATACAATAACATTTACTGAATAAAATATTTACATGGAGTTATGAAAGTTACGTAATGCAGCGCAGGTGTACGCCACAGATTTGCATGGGAAGCTTCGTAATATATTTAAATGGAATAGGCAAACACAGGGTCAAATTCCAAAAAAGATATAAAGCAACAAAATGCTAATGGCCAAGGCCAACCATGCATTGATGACCATACAAATATACATTATTACAAGGTGATGTTTTAGATATGAATGACAGTATTATGTGTCTGTTTAACCTAACTTATTCAAATGTTTATTTACTACATAAGCAGAAGCCAAGTGTTTGGCTCTCCAATATTTAAAATTTTTAGCTTATGCGGGAAGCAAATTTTAGCTTTTGGATGAAGCTATAAATTGAAGCTTTTTCAAAAAGTACTAATTTTAATAACATGTACTTTAGTGAAAATTTTAACATTTTCATTTTAATATTCAATAATTCACAAAATTTAAAGAAAATTATATTATTTTGCATTAATTTATTTATTTTGTGCAATTTTTATATTTATTTAATTGTTTATTTTAATATATAAAGTGTTTTTATTTTTTTTATTTATTTCACTTAAAAAGTTTGTGATTAAATCTAATAAAGTTTATTATTTTATTTTAAAAGTTATTAAAAATATACAAAAATTCTATTAAACAGTGGTTAACGTTCTACAGTACTTTTATATTAAATTAGCTAAACGCTAATTTAACTTTGTTTAACAGCACTTTTAAAAAAGCTCTACTCAAATAGTACTTTTTATAAAAGCTTCAGCTAGGCCAAACAGACCCTATGTGTGAGGGAATACACCTTTAAAATGTTCAAGAAAAAACTTAAAACAAAATTTAAAAACATCCCTTATCATATAACATCAGACCTGATGGACAGGGTACACAACACACAAGACAAAGGGCTCATAATATTAACATCAACAAAGTTAAAAATATTGAAACAAAAAAAAAACAAAGTTAAAAAGATATTTGCTATATAAATACCAAGTAATAAATTTTTTTTGCAACCACAGATATAATCATCTATTTTACAGTTTCAAATTAAATTCTGTTCAAGTCAATAGTGATAAATTATAAAATCTTCTCAATAATAACGACTCTAAGATTCAAACTGTATTTAAATATTTAAAAAAAAATCTACTCTCATTTTTTCCAACCACTTATTGGTAATACTAAGTAATAAATTTAAAAGGTTAAATCTTACGCAACTAACTATGTAAAGAATTAAAACCATAAACTTTATGTTGAAAATTGAACTGGGAAATTAGGTAGAGGAGAAAAGGGTCATGGCAGGCTGAGTCACAAAGGGGCTAATGGAAACCAAAAGAGTTGTCGCAGAGACTGAAGCAGATCTATAGTGACTCCGCCATGACCCTTTTCTGCGTCAGTCTCTGGGGCTTCTCTTTTCGTTGCAACTTTGCATCTTTTGACACATTAACTGCAAAAACCAGAGCTTCAACGTACGTTAAAATTTCCAAACCTGATTTGTCTTTGTTTTGATGAATCATTTGCCTGAAACAAAGGGAAAAAAAGAAGATAGTTAGACTAAAAAAAATAAGAGAAATTCACACAATAGTTTAATTTATTTCTTTTAATTTGATACTCAGCTATTTCAATTTCTTTCACACCTGTCTCCAAGTGAGAAAGAAATTGAAAGAATTGAGAGTCAAAAAAACATTGGAGAGCCTGCCTGATGCAAAGAAAAGAAATAAAAATGGATGAGAATTTTATTGAGAGGGGGAAGGCGTGAGGAAAGAGAGGCGAAAAGAGTAGGATATACAGGGAACTATGGAATGAATGTAAGGACTGAATATATGGAGGTGATCAGAGGGTAAGAGATGTTTGAGTAACTCTGTAGGGATAAGGGTAAACCCCTCGGCCCTACCTTCACGTCTTTTTCCACATGTAAGAGGAGGCCCACGACAAGGCCTGCACGATGCTGACAGAACATAATTATTAATTGTCAAGTGGGTCTTTCACGGCCTGGCTTCATCTTTCTCTCTTTTGTTTTTCATTTGGTGGTTGAGGTTGTAGATAGGATTTCAGTAAATCCAAGAGAAAAAGGACAATCTTCGGTGGAATTTAGCGCCCATTTGGGTGGATGGCCAGTTCACATAAGTAGTGACTGACCTGGTCAATCATTTGGATGGTCTGCCGTGGCACAGTGGAGAGGATATTCATCGTGTCACAGCATATTTTACGATGAATGCGCTCTCGTCAAGTTAAAATTGGTAATTTTAAACACAATATAATAATATAATAAAAATTATGTAACCGATAGACACATATTAAAAATAAATAAAAATTTTATATTATTAAGGCAAAAGCTAAAAAGAAAAATTATATTTAATATTTCGACATAAATTTAAACATAAAATTTGTATATTTTATATGATATGAATATAAATTTTATACGTAAATTATCAAATTTACTCTGTCGCACCGGACGATGTAAGCCTGTGTTCTTTCTTCTTATTATCCTTGATATCATAGTGTAGGAATAAAAGTTGTCCTAATAAAAACCTCAATCATGACCCAAGGCTGGGCAGAACCTACTAGGCCCATGGGCGACTGTCTAGGAAAGATTGGGAAACGCTCGAGAGCCCACAATAGCAAAACTAAGGTTAATATCATGTCCGCTAATGGTCCACGTATCATATATTATGTTAGCCCAAAATGGAGAGAGAAGCTACTCGCCTCGTGAGTCGTGTCGTGGCATCATGTAGATGCGGAATTTATGAAAGGGATTTATTTTGCAACTATTTGTGACTAGTGAGTTGCTTCTTAAACTAATTACGAACACCCTTCATAGTCATATATAGGCTTTCTTGATTTGTATGTGCATCCTTAAAACGTCTTTGCTTATCAGTAATGGTGTAGTTATGACATTATACTTGTGCTTTCAACTCAATAATCAATCTATTCAACTTATTTAAGTGTATCCGTAAACTTGTTCGTCCTTCCATTTTTAACTTAAATAATATCTTTCGACACAATTTATTTATAATGGATTTTGACATAAAAATATCTCTTTTTATCTATTAATTGTTTTGGGAATTTTTAAAATAGCACATCATACTTAACTTCAAGAGTAAGAACAGCACTTGCCAATGAGACATTGGCTTAGTAGCAAAGAAGAAGTTCTGAGACTTTGAAGTCTTTGGTTCGAGTCTCATCAAGTGTGAGCTTGAGTTAGTCTAGTTATTTACTAGTTTATTTAGTTTATTATAATTATTTATTAGTTTACCTAGTTTGAGTAATGTGATTTTCATAGTTACATGTTCATGGAATGTAATATGCTGATTGTGATTGTAACTTCTAATGAAAATGTACTACTTAAAAAAAAGAGTAATAACAACACTTAGTTGAAATTCTTTCCATTTAGCATTTTTCATTCCCATTGGCACCGCTTATTAAAAAGTGTCTTCAATCCTTCTCATAGTAACACGTCAATTACAATACTTTGTGACATAATAATATGATTTGTTCTGGCAAACCGTTCAATTTTAAATATTATATTGTATCCACTAATATCTTTACTTAGCCAAACTCTGATATCACTATAATTCTTAAAGGCATACGTGAACAAGTAACTCATGATATGTTATTTTTGAATAATCATTCACTAATGTTCATCACTTTAACAAAATAAATTTTAATGAACTAATCATGTCATCTCCATTTGTCATTATATTAATTTGTTTCCAAATTAATTGTCTTTGCTTAAATTACAGACTATTTAAGGGGTCGTTTGGTATCGTTTTCGTTTTCGTTTTCTATTTTCTGTTTTTGTTTTTAATTTTTTTTTGAAAACAGCAGCATAAAACATGTTTAGCAACATATTTCTATTTTCAAAAAATGAAAACAAAAACAAAAATTTTCAAAATTTTTAGAAACAAGAATTTGTTGTTTCTATTGTTTTCGAAAACATGTTTTCATTAAGTGAACAATGTTTATATATTAATATAATATCAATATTTTTCATATATAAAATAAAATAATATTAAAATTTATTATAAAATATTATTTAGTTTAATTTTGTATAATAATTTATTGAATATATTACATATTTTAAGTAATATCATTTATTATAATTTTGATATGTTTATAATTAATATTATTGCTAAGTACTATTATCTAATATAATTAATTATTATTTTACTAAAGAATATTATTATTTAATACTATATTCTTTAAATTTAATTTAAAATATATCATTACTACTGTTAAATAATTTAATAATATTAAATAAGTGAATACTTAACATTAAATAATATTATCTATATTACATAAAATATATTTTAATAACTATATAATTTATTATAAATTAATTAGTTAAATATATTATTTAATATTATTACGATTAAATAAAATAATATTATTAATAAAATTTATAATTATTAATTCATATTATTATTTAATATATAAATTTAGAATTTTAATAATCTAAATTATTATCTAATAAAAATTAATAATAAAAATTATTTAATATTATTTTAATTGAATTATTTTATTTAATTTATATTTAATTATAATATTATTTAAATTATATTAATTTTAATAAGATTAAATGAAAATATTTGATATTAGTATTAAATAGTATAAAAGAATATTATTTAATATTATCTAATAATATTATTTAATAAATATATTATTTTTATTTATTTTTTAAAATTTTATTTTGTTAATTAAGTTATTATATTTGAATCAATTTAAATATTTGTTTTCAATACATAACAATACTAACCAAACTTGTTTTTTGTTTTTAGAATTTGAAAAACAAAACAAAGTAAAACAGAAACAAAATTTTCAAAAATAGAAAACATAAAACAGAAAATAGAATACGATCCCTAAGTATTCATGCGGACATGTTATTTAGTTGAAATCCTTATCAATTAACAACTCAAAATTCTTCAAAAAAATCAAAAATATTTGAAACACAAATATCGTTAAAGAATAACACATATTTTGATTATGAAAACATAAATCTCATGAAGCAATCACTATGTAGTTCTCAAATTTCATCGTGTATAAATTTGTAATGCAGGGTTTTAAACTTAGTGATGCATGCACCAAATATAAACATGAATAAAACTATAATCACCACTACATGCATACATATTTAGTTTAACTCATTTTGTTCTTTGAAATCTTCATTATTTAAAAATAAATAAACATGTGCATATATGCATCTATCAAAAGTTAAAAATACTGAAATAACGTTAAATAAAAAAATATTATCACAATGTTAGAAAAAAATTTAAAAAATAATGTTAAATAAAGAATTAGAGAGCTGCTAAATATATCCATTTTTTTCTTCTTACACCCTATTCTATCCTATAAGTTACTGTTTATTTTAAGAGAAAAATGGGTGTGAGAAGAAAAAAACACACCCTATTCTACCCTATAAGTTACTGTTCATTTTAAGAAGAAAATGGCTTTGAAAAGAAAAAAACATGGTGCATTTAGCAGCTCTCCAGAATTACTGAGTTCTTCCTTGCTTCATTCACTCTGTTATTGCAGCATTTATAGTACAAGAACTGAAGCTGTCATAATTATCAACTATAAAACAGTTGTAACAACTCAACTCTAACTACTCGTAACTAACTCAAAGTTGTATAACGACTAAAGAGCAGGCCTCTTAACCATTCGCCTGGCTTAACCCTGAGCGACAAATGATGCACTGCCAGCCAGCCGCTGATGTACCTCCTCATTGCTTTCAGGCAGCTACATGTGCCCTACCTGTCAGCTCCTGATGCATCTCGCCAGTCCTTCCAGTGTCATTTTCAGCAACATTCATATTGGATTCGGACCTTAAATCACGCCGAACACCCAATTGGGTGTCAAGTCAAGCTCCAATGCAGCTGGAGGTTTTCCAACTGCACTGGAGCTTCAATCTGACCATCATGGATCTGGTGGCTCCCAACTGGCCATTTGTGTCTTTTTGCCCTTTTTCTTTTTTATTTTGCTACTTTCTCAATTTTTTTGTTAATATTTTTTTAACTTAAGATTCTTTGAATTATTTTATTTTAATATAATATGATGTGTCACTATTTAATTAAATAAAATATTAAAATACACATAAAATAATTTCTAACTATTTTAAGAATAGAATTTTAATTTATTAAAAAATACTATTTGCTATAAATAGTTTTACTAATTTTCTTAATTATTTATTAATTTTACAAATATCAAATTTATATTATAAATTTTCATTATATAATTTTTTTAAGGTCGTTTTTTCTTGTCCCTACACTTATCTCATTTGTGGCGATTGCATCTAAAGTGTAAACTTATATTCCATTATTGATTTTAATCTCACCACTAAAATAACCAATCTCACTGTAATAATAACTAATATCACTCTTATTGCTGTTTTTAATCTTATCGGAACTATTTTGAAGCAAAGAATAGTGATCCCCAAGCAGTGAGGGAAGTTATTGAAGGAATGAATGATCTCAGTCTTGAAGGAAGAGCTGCTAATAGTGAAAACAGCTAAGGATATGACTGTCATCACGGTGGGTGACAACATAATCAACAGCAAGATGTGTTAGAGCTCATTCCCTTTAGAAGAAGCTACAACTTCCTATTGTCGTAGCAAATAACGTAACAGTGTCACTGTTTTCATTGGTGGTGAATTTGGGTGTTGAGTTATCTGTCCAAGCTGTTTTATTGGTGATCTAACCAGTTACATGCATTAGTCAAAGTATTTCAATTTTGAGAAACATATGCTTGCTAAACATTAACTATTGTGTTTCAATTTTTTTGTTTTTGATTATTTTGTTTTATTATATAATTAATCAACGATGATGCAATTTTAGGTAAAATTTCTTATACGATGCTCCTTAACTGTTCACAAAAAAAAATTATGTTATCGCTAAATAGAGGAATATTTTCATGGATTTACGTAAGCTGCGTGATGCATTGCCGGTGTACGCCAGAGATTTCCCAGGGAAGCTCCATAATATATTTAAATGGAATATGAAAACACAAGATCAAATTCCAAAATAAACAAATAAAGGAAGAAAATGTTAACAACCAAGGCCAACCATGCATTGATGGCCATAAAAATATACACTGATTTAGGGCTAATTTGGATGAACAATGAGATTTGGTTCCGATGAAATTGAAAATAATGAAAAAATACTTAAAAATATATCTTTTTAATAAAATAATAAACAGAATTTAAAGTTATGGATATAAATGTAATTTTGCTGTTTTTTTTTTTTATCTTTTTGCTAAATTGTAAATCAAGCTATAGCTCATTAGACCGCACCAATGAGCCAAAAGAGCCCCTAATGTTTGAGATCATATTACAAGGTGATATTTTAGATACCGATAATAAAATGAAGCATTATACTCCTAATCATTTTTATGTGTGGAAGAACAGGCATTTAAAATGTTCGAGAAAAAAATTAAACAAAATTTAAAACATCTTTAATCATATTCTCTCTCATATCCCATTAATAATTTAAATGTATAATGAGAAAAAAAATTGCAACGAAAGTTGGGGATTGGAAACATCTGAAAGGAAACTGATCAATTTTCTTCTCTCATGCCCCTGTTCAACTCCTGTACTTCTTTATAAATCAGTTATACAAAGATGGAATCTGTTAAGTGTTTTTCTGTTGTTACAAAGAAATATTCAGTACTTAAAAGTGAGATGAGATTATTTAAATTCAAATTTAAATATTATGATATGTCATAATTTTTTTTAATTAAACGGTCAAAAATCAAATGATTTGAACTTTTTGAAAGGAGCCGAACATTAAACTAAACAGTGTTTTGGTTACCGTGAATTTAATGAGTATTAATTTGAAGACCTCGTCAAATATTGACATTGGCAGGCAGCATCATTCATATATATATATATATATATATATATATATATATATATATATATATATTATATTACAAGATACATACTTACATGTCAAATATTATTGATGTGGATGCTTATGTAGATAAGTTATAATTTTGACATGTAAGCTTTGTTTTAATTATCAAATATATATTAGTTCCTCTCTTACATTTAATTAGTCATTAATTCATAAATTAGGTCAACTTTGTTATCAATAGTATTAACTCTAATTTTTTGAGTAGAGTATTAACTCTAATTAATTGTAATATATTTGAGAATAAGTAATTAGTATATGTATTGTAAATAATTAGTATTAATATGCAGAATTTCAAAATAAATCTTTATGTGGCAGAATTTCAAAATAAATCTTTATGTCAACCAACTTTATTTGTAATATTTAAAGATATCCTGGTTTAAATACTTATTATAAATAGTATACATGACTTAGAAATGTTTGAAGACAATGGTTATTTACGTAAACTAGGCTATAAAATTTGAGGAAAAAATAATTAAGAGATTTATATTAAATTGTCTAATTCGGGCGATTTATATTTTATGAGTAAGATATATTAATTGTTATAATTATATTAAATTGTAAGTTAAGCCTAACTTTGGATTTATAATATTACTTACAGGTCAAATATTGCTTATGTGGATGCCTATGTACATAAGTTATAATTTTGACACGTAAGCTTTGTTTTAATTACCAAATATATATATTAGTTCCTCTCTTACATTTAATTAGTCATTAATTCATAAATTGGGTCAACTTTGTCATCAATTAGTATTAACTCTAATTAATTGTAATATATTTGTGAATAAGTAATTAGTATATGAATTGTAAATAATTAGTATTAATTGGCAAAATTTCAAAATTAGTTTTTATGTGGCAGAGTTTCAAAATAAATCTTTATGTCAACCAACTTTAATTGTAATATATCAAAGGGAATAAAATTTTAAATGTTAATTAATATGTAAATCCAAGTCGTATATCTTTTGTGGGGAAAAAATGACAAGATTTTCGACTTGGATTTAAAGGGAATGAAATTTTAAATGTTAATTTTACGTATTAATTGGCAGAATTAATGGCAGAATTATTAATTGGCAAAATCTCAAAATTTGGTTTTATGGCAGCCAATGTTAATTTGTATATTCATTGTCGACTTGGATTTAAAGGGAACAAAATTTGATTGGAGTAAATTTTACGTATTAATTGGCAGAATTAATGGCAGAATTATTAATTGGTTCGAAATATTTGTAATATATAATATTGAATTTATATCAATCATTCTTTATTTAAATGTGTATGTAATTATTGCTTTAATTGGTGGTAAAAACTATCCGTGCTATTGAATTATAGTGGCATTGATGTATTTTTAAATTTGCCCGAAATTTGCAGTAGAAGCAATAAGATGTTTGCATAACTCCAATTCTCATTCTTATTTTGCAGGTATTTTTTTTCTTTTATACTTTTCGATTCAAGTTTTTTTTTCCATGTTACTTCACTAATTTTGAAAAATTAATCATATCAATCAGCAATTGAAGCAGTGTTCTAACCTGTCAAAGAAGCACAATCAAAGCAGATACATACGACTTTTCATTCTGATATCAGGTTATTTGTTTTTTTCATAGCTTAATATTTCATGTTACTTTTAGGTCTCTATTTAAAAAATTTTAAATATGCGATGGTTGGTTCATAAGTATTTTTAGAAGCATAACTTTTACTGAGATCTCATCAATTTTACACGTTTTATATACTATTATCTAATAGTTTCAGTACACAATTGCATGTAAAACTACTAGAAACTTAAACTTACAGATGTTTCTTTAAGTTTGTTTACTTGTGTCTACTTATGATATTCACAATATATTATCTTAAATAAATATGCGATGGTTGGTTCATAAATATTTTTAAGGGTAAATGTTTTCTATTTTCTTTGTATTGATGGGTATATTCAAAAAAAAATTTTAACACTCTATATTCAAAATTCTACCAATTATGTACAAAATAATGAATATTAAAATACTGTTTAATATAGTTCTTGAAGCAACTTATGTCTTTCAAAAAGCTAGATCAAACCAAATTTTAATTTGAAAAACTAAATTTTAACTCTCAAAAATATTAAAATTTAAAAATGAACAGAAAATATTTTTACTGTCACATAGTTTTCGTGTGTCTAAGTAAAGAGTTTCACAACAAGAGTGTGAAGGTTGTAATTCTGTTAGTGCAATTCACTATTTGCTTCCATGCATCTTTAAGAGAAAACCAAAAATGAAAGGCTTTTTAATCACTCCAAACGAAAAGTAATCAATTTAAATATTCACTTAATTTTATAAAATAAAAAATAAATATTCACTTAATTTTTTTTTATATTTGAATGAAGTAATCAATTTTAATAAAGAATCCGTGCATTGCATGGATCATAAACTAATTTTTATAATATGATAAAGGTCGCCAAATAAAAAACCTCAATCCTGGCCTAAGGCAGTGTAAAACCTATTAGGCCCATGGGTGACTAACTTGCAGCGATTGAGCAATGCGCTGTAATTACTTTCGGTTGGGCTGTCCTGAAAATATAAGGTTATATCATATCGGCCGATAGTCCACTAATCATAATTAACTTGATAAGAAATTCGCCCAAAACGTAGAAAGGAGTTCCTCGTGGTTTTTTCTTGTCGTGTCTTGACTCATATTGTTTCGTAACATGATACGGAGACATGGATGGATTATCAAATTTACTCTCGCCTTGTCGCTTCTGTGTAAGTTAGCTTCTAGCGGACATTCTTAATATATGGATTAATATTCAATACATCACTGGTGAAGGTTTTTGACTTCATAAATGGGTTTAAGTCTTTAAGATGATGATACATGTACTTTAAAAAATATTAAAAAAATAAAAATAAATAAAATAAGACATGAATTATCATCCTAATCTTACTATGAAGTCAAAAAACTCAACTGATTATGTATTGGACATATAAGCCAAAGCAATTGACTCAAAATAAAACATCCTATGTAGATTGTTTATATGTTTGACACATGTAAAATAGTATAATAAAATAATAATTATCTTATTTAAATTTTCAAAAAGATAAAAATCTCTTCCTATGTATATTAAAAAAACAAAACAAATTATTTTGAAAAAGAAAACTCATTATAAAATCAACTATAATCTATTCATTTATATCAATTTTAAAAATCATTTAATACTCTACTATCGTTTCAAAATTCAATTTTTAAATTGTTGTTTATCTCTTTCAATCATTAGTATTATCTAATTCAATTTTTAAATAGTTTTTTATCTCATTCAAAAATTAGCAACATCTATTCGTTTTATTTAAATTTTATATCTTTTAATTGAAACCGATGCTTTTGTTCCGTGTTTTTCATAGTAATGACTTTTCTAACCTTCAATTTCACTTTCTACTTTGAAAATTGAATGGAATGAGATGAGATTCTAATAAAATAGTGCCAAGAGTTATACTTTAATTTTTTGTGTTTGTTTTCATATCTTGCTTTTTTTTTTCTTAATTTTTTTGCTGTTTTTTTTCTTTAGATCTCTTGATAATTCTATTATTTTATTGAAATTTTTTTGAAAATAGAAACTTAGAAAGATGCAAAAGATAAAAAGGTTGTTCAATGTGTTACACTTTTTAAAATTGATGTTATCAATAGCGGATAAATTCCAGTTTGGCTTTGGTAACAAAATTTTTCCTTTTAGACTTTGTGACTTTTTTGCTGTATTAATTAGAATTTGTTAAGTTTTAGTTTCTAGGGAAAAAAGTAATGTAAACGTTCATTATTTTTTAACTTCTATTTTTCTTTTATGCCATTTGAAATTTTTTTTCTTGCTTTATTTTAATTTTGTATTTTAACAAACTCATTTTTTTCTATTTTTAACAATAAAGAGATTCTAAATCCTCTCACCCAAATACCCAATTGCTCTTCAACTCTCTAAAATTCTCATAGCTAAAAAATAAATAATTTATTTCTCTTTTTTTCCAACTTATTTTAACTTTTTTGAATTATCAAAGACATTTAGTAAATTCTATAATTATCTTATTATATCTCAAAGCGTAGTTATGATTCTTTACGTGCTTCTCTACGAAAAAATGTGTGATGTTCTTTTACGGTAAATTAAATTTTGTTGGTTTTAAAAATTTACTATTTACCCATTATTTTAATGTAGTTTTAATTTTATCTTTTATGTGCTCTTGCATTTAAAAAAATTAAAAAAATTTATCTATAATATATTTTTATTTTATTCATTGACAGTTAAATATACCAATCATTTTAAAATTTAAAAGAATTATTTAAATAATTCACTTATTAAAATCATTATACATATGTGTGATTATAAAAATTATATCCCTTATCTAATTTTAAAATTTTTAATAAATTATCTGATTTAATCTCTTAAAAATTATCCTTTATCCAATTTTAATAATTTATTCAAATCTCATCATTTCAAATATTATATTATCTACACTTAAAATTATTAATTTTTTAACAGTTTTTTTTATCCCTCTATGCAAAATTTACATTATCTTTAGTGGAGAAACATGGGGTGGGATAAATTTTATTGTTTACATTTTGGTAACCTAATTCCACTCTTTAAAAGATAAATTAAGGATCCTCAATTCTATAGCCCAAATCAATTTGCTAATTAGGTTGAAATTTGGTTTGAGATTGCAAGAGAGCTATGCTTCCAAATTAAACAAATCTGAATCAAGATTATAAAATAATTGACATATAATTAAACAAATTTAACATGAAATTAGATTAAAATTCACACATAATAAGACTTAAACGTGATACTTCAGTAATAATAAAGGTCATAGATTTACAAATTGAAAGACATTAATAAAATAAAGCAATTAAAATATTATATAAATATAATTAAAACCTGTTGTTACCTGTTTACCACAATAAATTTGTGTGTTGTAGGAATATCGATCTTCGTGTCCAAGTGTCTGCCAAGAACTCTGTTGAAAAAAAAGAAATCAGAGAGACGTAGGCATTTGTCTTTGCGCACACACTCCGATGCTTAAGTCAGAAAGCTGAGCAGAGTTTAAGTAAAAAAAAATAATGATTTAAAAATTCCCACTAACAATAGTCTGACTTGTTATTTAAAGAGGTCGGCTTGAACTGTAGTTACCTCTTTGTCCTTTTAGACTTATTTGATTATAATCCAGTGACGCGTTTGGGTCCGATATATTTGGGTCAATATTCCGTGGGCCTCAAAGCAGGCTTTTTCAGTCCATGTAACAGAAATCGCCCTCCCACGTGAGAGAGTATGATCATAGTCTCTCGCCTAATCTTTCGAGTTTCGCTCTCCCACACGAAAAAGTGCAACTTTCCTGCGAGCGGGAGAGTGCATGGGCACCTCTTGCTCACTAGAGAATGCCTTGGCACTCTACCGCTCGAGGGAGAGTGCTTGATGCTTTATCATTAAGGGGAGAGTGCTCTCCGTGTGTGTGTGTGTATATATATATATATTTAATAATAACATTTATTCATATATATATTGAATTAATGATTTTTTTTGTGTAGACCACATGTATCCTCATCCGTTTTAACGGTCTGAGACTAATTCTGTTCGGGGTTTAGTCACAGTTAAGGCTCTTCACCCCTCCCCAAAGATGTGTTTAATGGGAGTCGAACCTGAGAGCTCTTCCAACAAACTTAGCTTGTGTTGCCAACTGAGCCATAACCCTTGGATAATTAATGATATATATTATATATATTAAATAATGATTATATTTATTTAATAATGATAATCATATCATTATTATTAATAGTAAAATCAATATTATTATTATTTTTCATTTGTCATTTGTGTAACTCATATCAATTGCTTCCTAATTCTTTGTAAAAGAACTCAGTCTTTTGCAAAGAATTTTTCAACGGTTACATATTTATCTTACACATTTTTGAATTTTTCGCTTCAAATTCAAATTCTCGTGCTTCATGTGCTCAACTTACGTCTCGAATTTTTGTACCAAGCCCGTGCACTTTTTCGTTTTTTACGTATGTGGCTTTCGTTACTCATTTTTTGCTTCAAGCTCAAGTGTAGCCTATTTCGCACATTTTTCGCTTCAAGTTTTTTTCTATGAGTGCGTGGCTTACTTTGCTCATTTTTCGCTTCAAGCTCATGTACTTTGGTCTTCGCGCATGACTTGCTTTGCGCATTTTTCGCTTTAAGGTCATGCGTAGCTTACATCGCACATTTTTCACTTCAGGCTTTTTTCTTTGAATACGTGGCTTACCTTGCGTATTTTTCGCTTTAAGCCCTTTCACTTTTTGCCTTCATGCATGACTTACATCGCGTACTTTTTGCTTCAAGTCCATGCGTAGCCTACATCACGCATTTTTCGCTTCGGGCTTTTTTCTTTGAGTGCGTGGCTTACCTCGCGCATTTTTCACTTCAAGCCCTTGCACTTTTTGCCTTCATACATGACTTACATCGCGCACTTTTCGCTTCAAGTCTATGCATAGCCTACATCGCACATTTTTCGCTTCGAGCTTTTTTCTTTGAGTGCATGGCTTACCTCGCATATTTTCACTTCAATCCCTTATACTTTTTTGCCTTCATGCATGACTTACATCTCACATTTTTCGCTTCAGACTTGACATGGTTTTTGTATTCATGTTGCAAGATACACAATCATGATGAGAAAATAAACTATATCTATACCTATATATATTTTTGTCTCCAAACCCTCCACATGTCAAGCTTTTAGATTTTCTTTTTTTTTTTTTTCAGTTTTTTCCCTTTTTGATTTTTCAACCTTTTTTATTTGTTTTTTTTCATAAATTTAAAAAACAAAAAAAGTTATTTATATGTGAATTTTATTTTTAATAGAGAAAAAAATAAACAACATAAAAATTTGATCTTTAAATTTTATATATTTATTTTCATAAAAAATTATTGGTTCAAATAATAAATTTTTATATATTTATTTTAATATTTATCAACAATGATAATAAATTTTAAAAATATAAAATCAATCTCCAAAAATATTGTTTAACTAACACATAACAATTAACAAATACTCAATAATTAAATAATTCTTCAAAAGCATATACAGTACATTTTTTTAACGATAGATTACATTTACAAATGCATTTATACTATATATTTTGTAGATCATTAATTTCTATATATTTAATGTTGATAATTAATTAAATAAAAATATTTTAATATTAAATATATATGTTAAAACATTTTAAAAATTAATTAAGTTAATAATTTTTAATATTATTTAAATTATATAAAAATCACCTTTTTTTACTCCACGTCCAGCTTCACATTGGTTCTGTCATTCACTCATTTTCTTTCACCTTTCTAACTCATACCATTCAATGTTTTATCTTCCATACGAGCCATGTGTCGTGCCTCAATTGATTTAGCATTTTATTTCTTTTTTTAATTTTTTTTATTATGCCCTCTAATTTATTTTTAGGTTTTCATTTTTTAGTTAAGTTCTTTAATTTTATTTATTTTTGAATTTTTTTTGTTATGCCTTTTAATCTATTTTTAAATCTTCAATTTTTTTCTCCAGCAATAATATGATTTGGCGCATAAATTAAAAAAATTCAAAATAAAAATATGATAGAGAGTTCAACAAATGATGCATTCTAAATATAAAAAATTAATAAAAAATAAAATAAAAAAATTCATTTATCTTTGAGTTGATTTTTAATCAAGGAAAAAAAATCAAACAACACAAAAACTAATTGATTTAGATATTTTTAATTAAAAAAGTTTAGATCTAATTTCTCTAAATCTATTTTTTAAAATTATATCTCCACTAGCAGATGTAAACTTACTAGACACAAAAAATATACTAGCTATATAAAATCAATCTCAAATCACAATAATAGGTTCTTCTCTCGCCTCATAATAAATTTTTTAAAACATTTTTTATATTTATTAATAATGATAATAATTTTAAAAATATAAAAACAATATTCAAATATATTATTTAACCGACACATGGCAAATATTTAAAAATAAATAATATTTCAAATACATATAAATTATGTATTTTCCAAATTTTACTTTCGAATAAAAATTATTATATGAAAGAGTTTTTTTTCTCTAACTTTTCTAGGAAAAATACTTTTACTTCACATATTGTACTTTGGAGTAAATATAAATAATTCAATTAGTTATTCTTAAAATAAAAATGTTTACAGATGAGTTTAAAACCTTACACATAATTAATAATATGAACAAAACATTCTTACCTAATTTTTTTCCTACTTCTTTTTTAAATTGTCTAAACCATTATGCCGTATATAAAAAAAATATATATATATATATATATTAATGCTTTAGTTTTTATTGTTGTTGTATTATTATCTTAATTTGTTTGTTTTTAACACAAATTATCTGTTTGTCATACTATTTAACTTAAGTATTGTGTATTTTTTTAGTCCAAGCTAATCTAAATTTTTCAAAAAATTATTTTTTGACATATTGTTTAATATATAAACTCTATCATTAGTAAACACGTTTCTTTTATAAATCTTTCCTTAGTAAACATGTTTCTTTTTTGTACTAAACATTATGAAGGAAATAAATATTTCTTATGTCCAATAACTCTTATTTAATAATCAACTTAACTAACTTTAAAAATTGCAAAATAAAAATAGACTCGCAGCATCGCGCGGGCTTATATCTAGTATATATATATATATTTACCACAAACCTCTTCAGAGGTACAATCTATTTCAAAAAATAGAGAGGTCATGATTTCAAAAACCCAACTTCTCCAAACTATTTTCCCAAAACAAGGAGTAGTGATTACATATCCACGTCCTAAAGCTGATCAAAAATATTTTTCAAAACAGCAATTTCAACATATGGTTCTTGTTGAGCCTGAATATTTTCAAGAAAATCCAAACACTGTTATCAAAAATATTTTCAAAGGTTTTCATTACAAATCATGGGATCAACAAAAACCTCAAAGTTTTTATGAAAATATTTTGATTGAAACAGGTTCCTTGGCAATCAAACATTATGCCAACAAAGACCAACCAGACTTCAACAAATTAATATAATAATCAAAGACAAACAGAATCAAATATTCTATTTAAAAGAAGATATTAATTTCAAAAGAATCGAACAGCAACTACAAAATCCTCAAATACATAATAAGATAAAGTTATTGCAAATAGAAATTGAGAAAACAATTTGTTCTGATTTACCAACAGCTTTTTGGCAAAGAAAGAAACATGTGGTAGAATTACCGTATGAAAAAGATTATGATGAAAAACAAATTCCAACAAAAGCAAGACCAATCCAAATGAATCAACTAAACCATTTTGTTTGACGGCTTTAATGAAAATTGATAAATGTTTGAAATGTTGATCAATAGTTGTTGAAAATATTAATACATCATCAATGTATACTATCATAAATTGGGAATATTGATGAAATATTTCATTCATTATTCTTTGGAATTCTGATGGAGCATTTTTAAGTCCAAATGGCATTACATTCCACTCATATTGTCCAAACGGGACTGTAAACGCTGTTTTATACCTATCTTTTTCTGAAATTTGAATTTGCCAAAATCCTGATTTCATATCAAATTTTGAAAAGATTTGAGCATTGCAAAGTTTTTGAAGTAAATCTTTTTTATTTGGAATAGGATATCTAATCCATTTTAATGCTTCATTCAGAGGTTTGTAATTAATGACAAGTCTTGGTGTTCCTCGTTCTAGTTCTGCATTTTTATTGACATAAAAAGCTGAACAGCTCCAAGGAGATTTACTTTGCCTTATAAGTTTTTTGTTTAGCAGTTCTTGTATTTATTGAATTTGTAGTTTTTCATTGTTTGCTGCTTTTAAACTTTCAAAAGTTTTCTCACAATATTTTGTTGGAATTATTCCTTCTTTAATACAATTTTGATCAGCTCCTGTGTCAAATAGAGCTATTGTTTCTACTAAAAATTCATTATTGATTAAAATTGATATTTTAATTAAGTATTTTTGGATTGAAACTTCAGTTAGGATATTTAAAAATTCCTGTGATGGTGGTTTGTCTTCGTCAGAAGATTCACTGGAAGTTTCTTCATTTAAGTTTGGTAAAGTTTTTAGTTGTTGACTGTGCTGCTGTTGTTGTTGTTTGAGCAATTTTATTTCTGTTTTAATATTGTGGATTTCATGTTGGAGGTCTTGGATAGTGATTTCTTTGTTGGATGTTTGTATTTTATCAAAGATTATATCTTTTAAATTATAAGATTCTTTTTGTTCTTTAGAAGTGAGATAATTATCCCACCATCCTTTGAGTTGTCCGGAAAATCCAGATACTAATAAATCAGCTATTGCCCAATCAGATATTGTTTTTTGAGTTTTATAAACATTTGATACCATTGTCATTTGTTGCAAAAGATTGAGAATGTTATATTCAGACATTCCATCTATGTTCCATTCATAAACAGTGTTCGCATTATATTTGTTTTGACTTAAGGGTTTCTCTTCTAATACTAAATCTGGTGCAGATGTTTTTGGGTAGTACAATCTTTTTGGGTAGTATTATCGTGCAAACAAATCACTAATCAAATTAGTAGTTTAATTACCATGCAAATTTGTATTAATTGAATTTCATTATTAAACCATATTATTATCATGCAAACTATTAAATCAAATTATTAAGTTAGATTAAATAACTAAGTTAGACTATTATCCTATAAATCATGCCAATAATCCCTATAATCTTATTGCCAATTAAATTAGCCTTAATAAATTGAACACATACCCGGTAAGGAAGCTTCCTTGTTTTCTTTTCTTTTTTCTTGTTCTTTCTTTCCTTGCTACACGTTCTTTCCTTTTGTTTTTTCTGGTTTCACGTGGCTTTCCTTCCCTCTAGTAACTACAGCCTACGATTTAGTAAGCAAGAAACGAGAAGCAGCTCAGCAGCGATGGAGGATGGTGCAAGTTTCGACAGCAATAGGAACGGTTTCGACAGCAATGGGAACGGTACTTGGCAAGCAAATGGAACTGGGGAACCGTTCAGCAAGCAGCTAAGGTGGCGTGACTTCTGATTCTTGGCAGCAGCTTGAAGTGCAGCCTGAAGATGAGAATTCGATAAAAAGATGCAACAGCTAAGGTGATGGAGGATTAGCAGATGAGCAGGAAAGCAATGATTAGTAGGAAAGCTTGATGGTAGTGACGTGAGGCGATGTGCGACAGTGATGATAATGGCAGATGAAGTCACTTAGTGCAAGACGATGATCAGGCAGAGATGTGCGATGAAGATGCTTGATTGTATATGTTTGTGTGTCCCCCTAAATCATGAGCTTTAATATCTTTTTATAGCCATAAACTTGTTAGAGTCTTAATACAACTATACTTATTCTAATAATTATCTCATATTTTTATCTTTTATCTATTTAATTCTTATGTTAATCCTAATCTAACTCTATCAAATTTAATATTAATCCATAAAAATCTAATTATCCTATCCTAAAATTAATTTTATTTTTATTTCTTTTTATCTTTTCTCTCTCTTTTTTTTATTCATAAATCCTATTTTAATTTTAATTTCCTAATTAATGTTAATTCTAAATCTGTAAATTCTAATTTAATTCTAGCCTAATTCTAAATTGTTAAATTAAAATACAATGTCACCCAACCCAATTAATTATTTATACAAATTAAGACCCCGGACAAAATAGGGTGTCTACAAGGAAGCATATTGAAATGAATATTCTTAAGCTCATAGTTTCTGGTTGCATCATTGAGAACAATGCATGATGGTGATGTCCCCATAGTAAGACGTGCAAACTCCTTCATAGGATGATTTTGAACATGATTTTGAAATTGATTTTTAGCTTGATTCCCAACTTGTAACTCCATGTTGGTTTCAACTAGTTCCTCTTGTTGTGCCTTTGCTTTCCTACTGATTCTGTCAATTTGATCGTTGATGGGCACTATCTCTAAACCAAGTGATCGTCAACCTTGCATCCACTACCTAAAGAAAGAGAGAAAAAAAAAGAAAATAAATTAAATAAATTTAGCAAGCTAAAAAGAAAAATAATAAAAGAAAAACACACGTAGTTAAATAAAATTGAATAAACTCAAGACAAATTTTTGGCAATGGCGCCAAAAACTTGATGAACAAAAAGTTATATTCTCACAAGTGCACGAATCAAGGTAGTATAGCATGCAAATACAAGAGTCGATCTCACAGAGATTTGCTAAATTTATTCAATTAAAATTCAACTACTTATGCTCTAAAAAAATTATAAAAGCCAATAAAAATAATTATCTAAGTATCTAATTAACTAATGAAATTAATTAACCTAAAATAAATAAATTAACCAATAGAGAAAAGCCTAGGAATTTGATTTCACCAATACATTGCAATTTTATGTCTTCAATCTTAAAAATCTCAATTCAATTCTAGGGTTCAGTCTTCCTAATATATGATTACTCTGTTTGATGGCAGCTATAATCAAGTATTTTTAATCATTAATTACCTATGATGTGTAGCATAATCAATGACTAAAAATCTATTAAGAACAGAAGGACATCCCACAAGAACCAAATAAATATTCTAGCTTGATGTATGCATCAAATATTTATTCAATCATTCAAGAGAGCTATACATGGCTTAGCATATGATGTGTACCCTTACCATGTCTCAAACAATCAATTAATTTATATTAAAAGTGGCCAATCAATAACACAAATTAAAAGATTGAATTAATCATAATGAATGATACTATAATTTAAGAATTAATCAATTAATCATAAAGACATAAAATATGCAAGTAAGCTTAATCAAATTCCTAGTAAATAAATTAGTTCATGTTTAATCTAGGAAAACATATTATCAAATAAAATTGAAACATGCTTTAAATTAAACAATAACCAATTCAAAAATAAATAAATAATATAATGTAAAGTATTTAATTAAAACAAAGTTGAGATGGAAGCCCTTGAGACCATAATGGCCTGTGTACTTTGCAGCAAATAATCAATGGATACACATGAATTACGTGACTTGGCATCTCATGGTTTGCTTCAATTGTTCAGCCCAACAACTTACGTTTCTTTAGCAAGCCACGGTTCAAGTCTCTTTTGCAGCAATTTCACGTGTTCTGCTCAGGTTCAAGAACAAATTCTGCTGCCCAAAGATTCAGCAGCAGCTCACGATTTGGACTGCTTCAAGGTAAGCCACGGTTCTGCTCAGGTTCGGTTGCTGCTAATTCTTCCTTGTTGAAGCTGCGGCAAACGCAAGACCAGCTGTTCTGCAAAATAGAAAGAAACACAGCAGCAGAAGAAAACACCTTCTGAACAGCCCAGTACCGACCCTCTCTTCCTCTCTGTTTTCTGTTTCTCTAACTTGCTTCACTCTGTCTTGATTTTTCCTCCCTTTTACTGCCGCCCCTCTCTCCCCTTCTATAATTTGTTTTCTTTCTTTAAAAATTTCTAAGATTTCTTTTTAATCAAGCAATAAATCTCAATCTTTTATTTTATTTTAATCTTATGATCCAAAAGTCTTTAAAACAAATCAGAATTTAATTACAATTTTTGAAAATCAAACAATATATATTTCAAAAATTTATTCCAATTACAAAATTTATTGTTTGATTTCATGCCATAATTTTCCAAAATTAATTCCCAAATCACTTTCACTAAATTAATTCACAAGATACATTAAACAATTAATTTTACACAAGAATATAGCAATAAATGTGGTAATAAATAATAAAAATAATATAACAAATATATTATTATTAGGAATATTTTTATTCTACTAGCTGTGTTAAAATCGTGACACGTGTCTTATTTTATTTATTTTTTATTTTTTTAATATTTTTATAAGATACATGTTACGATCCTAATACAGCTTGTGGAATAAAAATATTTCACTAATAATGTATGGAATAATTACCCATAATATAATATATAAATAATTGTTATAAGATACCAAATAGGAATTTATTAATATAACAAATAATTAATTATCAATAGTTAATTTATTTATGTATTTCATTAAAATTACCGCTTATACAATAATACTACTATAGTATATTTTTAAATTACACTTTACTATTAAAAATAATTATTTTTATCTATACTTTAATTTTATAGTTAAAAAGGTGTACCAATTATTTATATATTTTTAAGTAATAATCATATAATTATAATTTGGATTTTTTTTGGATTATAAATTTGGGTTTCGGATTGGATCGGTCTCGGTTTTGGATTGGGTTCAGGTTATGTCGGGCTCAAGTTGTGTCAGGTTCGAATTTTTTGGGCTTTGAGCTTTTTCCCGTTTCGGGTTTTTTCTATCTTGAGCTTTTTCGGTTTCAGACATTTGACTTTTTTAATCTATTCGAGTTGGTCTGAGTTTGATCTTAGATGAGTTTTTGAGCTCGGATCAACTTTTGCCACCTCTACTTTCGGATACCAAAAGATTTCGAAAACAAATGAAATTTGGGTTTTTCATATTTTAATGAATAATGATTTTAGTTTTCTTTCTCTTTTTCTTTGTATTCTTTTTTTAAAAAAATTACAATTTTTTATTTCTTTTAAATATAAAAAATAAAATAAAAATATGGGTTTGGATTGTAGGATTGTGGGCTTTTTGTTTTAAATCAATTTTAATTGAATTCTTTTGCATGGGTTAGATTTTAGGTCATTGGGTTTAAAAGCCCACAATCCTACAATCCAAACCCATATTTAAAGTCCAAAATCAATTTACTAAAATTAATCAATATTTGATATTTGATATTTGTTTCCAAACTATTCTGAAATGTCCATTTCAATTTAACGTGAATACCTAATTTGAATAGATTTTTCTTTGAGAAATTATCATAAATAAGGAGGTATTTACCTCTTTTGTTAGCCAAAGATTATCTTTTTTGAACAATTAAACCATTTTGAACTAATTTAAATTTTTAAGTGCATGATTAAACAATTAAAAACAAAAATAAAGCCTTGGGATGAAAACCTCAAAGGCAGCCTAGACCGAAGAAGATGATCCCTAATGCCACATAAACAAAATGTTGCCATGATTGTAGCAAGAAGAAAAATATCATGTTTGAAAAATTTTCCAAATGAGAAATTTTTTTATTTATTTTCTTTAAAAGATAGATATTTTGGATAAAATCTCTATATCAATAATTGATATTTGTTTCCAAACAAAAATTAAAAGAACAAAAACAACAACAACAATAATAATAATTAGGAGATTAGGGAAAAAGTAAATATGTATATTCATTTCGAACATGTTTGAAAGACTTGAAATAATTAATAGTTTTGAATATTCTCTCATTCTCTTTCAATCTTAAATTAAAAAGCAATTCTCATAGATATTGTTTTACTGTAGAAGATAGTAGCTAATGCAAAATACTTTCATATTTGTCAAGGACGTTTAGTGGTTTGATTTTACAAGTACGAGGTGATTTCAAATAAGGTTGATTTTATTGTATTTTGACTACTTAAACAATCATTGTTGTGCATCATGATTGATGGATGTGAAATAAGTCTTAAGAAAAGTGATATTTATAGCACACATTGTTGTAACTATGCATTTTAATAATAAAAACTATAACATATATTTTTTAATAATTAAATAAATGCTATAATAATATTGCTATAAATACATGTTAAGTTGTTTCATTTAGCTGTTAATGGTTTGAAACCTAAACAATATATGAGGCTGTTAACAAATCATGTTTTATTTTTTTTGTAAACCACAGGTATCCTAATCCGTTTTAACAGTCTGAAACTAATTTTGCTTGGGGTTTTATCACAGTTAAGGCTCTTACCCCTTCCCAAAAGTAAATCATGCTTTAATTGGCTGGTTGCTATTTAATGATATTAGAAGATCATATATTTGTAAAAGTAACCGGTATTCTTAATAAATTGATCATTATTATTATAATAATAAGTTACAAAATATTTAGCCTATAAACAGAGGCACAAAACCTCAAACAAGTAGACACTAATTCACTTATAATATTATTGAAGAAGAGGAGGGTGTTTGAACTTAGAGTTTTTAATTTTACAAGTTAGTGCAGAATTGTAGAATACAAAATAAGTTGGGTTGTTATATCCTAGAGGCGACACACTTTGAGTTACTGTTGCACTGATCAATACAAAATCGCAGAGGCATGAATGATCTCAAAGAGAGTGAGATATCCGTGTCTCAGTCCAACTCTTCGCATTCAGTAAAATAATTCTAATTAATAATTTCTTATATTATTTTTGTTACTAATATATTATGTTGTTTCAGGTTTTAGCACCAAAAATTTTAAGAGGAACTCCAATAATTTTAAGACGATTCAGTAATTTTTAAAAGTATCTTCAACTCAAGAAGATAAGGATTTCTCTCCTCATTAAGATATTGAGATATGATCTTATTATGGTATTCCTTGCAAGAGGTATGGTCTCTTCACTTTTGTATTCCAATTGTGTTAAAAATTGTGCATTATGTTATAATAGAAAATTCATTATTTTGTATGTTTGAGTGGTGTTAATTGGAATATAATGATGCATTTTGAGTTGCATTTTAAATTGAGGATTGTTCGCAAAAGAAGCTACTTGAGATGGAGAATTGAATAGAGAATTCGCATGTCGTTGATCATGTGGGTGAAATTAGACTACCGGTTACAATAAATTTGTGATTCCTAGTAGATATCTTTTGATGTTAGATGTCATTAGGTTATTGGCCATATAAAATATATAATTCCTAATAGTACAACTTTTAACGTTTGGATAAAATTAGGCTACTGTTCATAATAAAAATTTGTGAGTCCCAATAATATGCTTTTTTGTGGAGCATGAAAATGCTATAAGCCCTACTATGTAAATATAGTTGTTGCGAGAAAATTTGGTATATCTACTATTTGACTGCTTGACAATCTTAAATTTAAATTACATGATAGAATATTTTTGTGATAGCACTGCTACAATTGGTAGGAAGCATAACCATTATTACAACAAAAAATCCAGATTTAATAGAAGGAAGCATGCTATAGTGAGATCCTATTTGAGAAATGGGATTATAAGTGTGAATTAAATAAAATCAAGTGATAACCTTGTAGATCCTTTAACAAAAGCTCTAGCCATAGAAAAGATCTGGAGTACATCAAGGGGGATGAGTCTTTTGCCCAAAGAATTTGGAATCTCTTATAAGGATACCCAACCTAATGATCAGAGATCCTGAGAGTTAGGTTCAATGAGAAAAATGAGTCATAGAGAGATCGTTAAAAGATACACACTACAAGCTTTAAAGCTCATTTGTTTATCCTTATGGTATAGTGTATCTATCTTGTAACGTTAGAGAGTTGATTTTTTAAGAATCTTAATGAAATCTATAGCTCATTATGAGTTGAGTGTATTAGTTACAAGAACACTTTTGATACATTTCACCTATGTTAGTATTGGAGTGGGGCTGCTTCTACCAAGTTTGGTTGGGCAAGTTTTTAAATTATTCACTAAATCCCAGATCAAGCACAAGATCGAAATGTGCAGGCTTAATAAGAAGCTCGAAAACACCTGAATTATTATTTGTGTACTGTAATTTATTGTATCCCCTATATAGCTAAAGTTCAATACGCATGGCATATTATTTGCTTCGGAACAAGAATTGCTACTACACTAACTAAAGGTTTCATGTGATTGCACACCTTTATTTTGTATAATAATTCATCTCTGTTCAAGTTAATAAAAAATGCTTAAAACTTTGAAAATGTTATTTATTATTAAAATCAAGAGAGAATTGTTGTAACTATGCATTTTAATAATAAAAACTATAACATATATTTTTTAATAATTAAATAAATGCTATAATAATATTGCTATAAATACATGTTAAGCCGTTTCATTTAGCTGTTAATGGTTTGAAACCTAAACAATATATGAGGCTGTTAATAAGTCATGCTTTAATTGGCCAGTTGCTATTTAATGATATTAGAAGGCTATATATTTGCAAAAGTAACCGGTATTCTTAATAAATTGATCATTATTATTATTATAATAAGTTACAAAATATTTAGCCTATAAATAGAGGTACAAAACCTCAAACAAGTAGACACCAATTCACTTATAATATTATTGGACAAGAAAAGGTTGTTTGATTTTAAAGCTTTTAACTTTACAAGTTAGTGTAGAATTATAGAGTGTACAACTAAAACAAGCTGGGTTGTTGTATCTTAGAGGCGACACACTTTGAGTTTCTGCTGCATCGGTCAATTCAAACTTGCAGAGGTGTGAATTGTTTTAAAGAGAGCGAAATATTCGTACCTCAGTTCAACTATTCGTCATTTAATAAAATAATTCTAATTTATAATTTTTTATATTATTTTTGTTACTAATATATTATGTTGTCTTAGGTTCTAGCACCAAAAATTTTAAGAGGAACTCCAATACACATTGAAGACATTTTGCTATTGTTCGTGATTAATTATTGGTTCGTTCATCAAGAAATTCAAGTTCCAAAAATTTAAAGTTCAAAGCAAAATTCAAAAGTTTCATCATCTTTCAAATCCAAATAAACATTTTGTATATTATTTTGTACAACATACTATCACATTCTCAAATTAATGGTTTAACTTATAAATAGACCAAATGTTTAATATTATCCTAAACGGGCGTTTGGTCAATGAAAAGTAGGATTTTCAGTTGAAATTTTATTGTTTGTAATCAAATTCTTTTGTTGTGTTTTAAAATTTTTTTCTAGACCAAGAATATTTCACCTTTGAGATACTCTGAGATTTCGGGGGTTTTTTTTTTATTATAGCCCTTAAAATCTTTTCATTTCACTTTATTTATAAAAAGAAGTTTCCATCTCAAACCCAGTGTAATAGGACTGCCATATACCTATGAGAAAGCCGACCCATTACATACATCCCGAGCCCATTTCTTTACATCAAAAAAATTACGCATTACAACCCATTTGTTTACATGCAAAGTACCCATTTATGGAAAGAAAAGGGCCCATGAATATGCCCGTTAGTGTTCTATCAATTTCAAAATATGGAAATAATGCCGAGTAAAATCTATTTAAATATAAAACATTTTTGTAAATAATATTGTTACATTATTGACATTAAAATTTCAAATTTATTGAAAATTATATAACAATTTAATACTTAAACTAAAAATATTTTATTTGAGCAACTAGTAATATAAATTACACTATTTGATAGCAATATTAACTATTATTATTGAATTATATTATTAGAGTTTAAGATCTATAAATAAATAATAATTGGAGTTGGATAACAGTCCAATAGTGCATATTTAATTGAAGGGAAATAAAAATACTCATAGATTGTTACTCAGTTGACAACATAGACTGAGTTTGTGCAAAGAACTCTCGAGTTCGATTCCTATTAAACACACCTTTGGAGAGAAGTGAAAAGATTTAATTGTGACTAAACCTTGAACAAGATTAGTGTCAGACCGTTAAAACGGATGACGATACTTGTGGTTTACATTAAAAAAAAGAAAATAAAAGTAAAAATTATTTATTAATTATAAATAAATTGTTAAATAATATTTGGACATTAAATTTTAAAAATAATTTAATTTTTCAGGCATCAAACACCCTCTAGAACGAATGGCGGAGTTTTGAAATCGTTTTCATTTTTACATTGGAAATTTGGATGTTGGAGCCAAAACAACCAAAAGCGACAGGTTGTTGACAAACTCAATTGTGAAAGAAATCCACATTGTAAAGAGTTTGTTATTTCTGTAAAAATAAATAGATAAAGTGTTTGTTATTTTCACGCTTTTGTTAACCGCGAAGAGGCGCCCAAATAACATTTTTCTCTGTAAAAGATCTCTCCACTGAGGATTATCTTTAATCCTTCACCCTACCTCATTCAAGCAACCACATCTCTCTGGCTCTAAGCCAATTTTAGACTCTTTGATCTTTCAATAGTTTCTCATATGGTGAGGTTTCTATCTATGATTTTGTAGTTTTTTTGCGTTTGATTATTCTGATTGTAGTAAATATTTTGTCTTTTTATCATTCATGTAATTTTAGTTTTCTTATCTAGATCTAAGACACCAGGAAAATACCTCTGCAATCTACAAAATCAGTCATAGTAGGCGACGGTGGCCAATTTGGCCGTCGGTAAAAGCCATGATGATGCACCATATGGTTATGCCGAAAGCTACCTTATGCAATCGGCAACGCCATTAAATAGGCTAGTCTATAGTTTAGATCTTACTGCCGGCAGTTGCCAGGTTTTCTCGATTGCGATCACATTTGGCCTATAATGGCGCCAAATCACGCAACGAAGACCAGACCTGGGATTGATTGGTGCTTCTTATAGTCAAATTTACCTATGCTCATTACGGTTAAATGAATGATTTTCAAAACATTAAGATAATAAATTATATTCTTCAGATGGAAACTTTTCACTTATCTTTGACGAGTCCCCAACAAAATTCTTTAAGTTTGCTTATAATAAGTTGCAGTAACAAAACATGATTTTTAAAACGTTCTTAAACTTACATGTTTGTTTTTAATAGCATTCCAAATCTTTTTATTTGTAAGTCGGCATAGACCTCAACTTTTTATATTTAGTAACATGTATCCAATTTTATTTTATTTTTTTTTCATTTTCTTTTTCATATTCAATCTCTAATTATTTTTTTATGTAAGTACAGATATTTTAATCTGTTTTACAGTTTGAGATTAATTATGTTCGGGCCGAGAATGGTAAATGGTAAAGCTTTTCCAACAGTAGGGACTCCAAGACTCGAACCCTATCCAAGTACCTGAAAAAAAAGTTCACTTTCACTTTCTCCAATCACTTGTTAGTAATTTCTAATTATTGAACGATTGATAGTCAATGTCATTTTTTATTATTTCTTTTGATTTTTAAGCAAGGGGTATTTTTATATTATATATTGATATTTATGATTTTTTTTATCTTAAAGTTATTGACCATTTATATTTTAAAATTTTAATGTAAAGAACATTAAAGTAACACATTTCTTAATCCCCCACTAAGTTACAAGTGTAAAAGAGAAAATGAGAAGGATGGCGCATATAATTAAGTATTACATATAATATTTGGCTTTCCATGAATATTCTTCATAATTTAATTAGAAACCTAACAATTTTGTCAATTAATCAGAAAGTGTTTGAATTATTAAAAAAATTCTTTCTTTTGATAAAAAAAAGGGCAAAAGGGTAAAATTTTTCTTCATGACATAATAAGATAAAATAAAGAAGATTGAGCCACAAAATTACAGACGTCGTTGTATCCTACACCAAGGCTCGCTTTCGGTCTCATGAGGTTGGGGTATTGGCTCGATTTCAACATATTCGTGCAAGCATTGCTCTATTCACGGCCTATGGATAATTCGTAAAGTGAAGTTTTTTGTGATGTCGAGTCAATGTCTAAGTAAATTTGATAATTTATGTGCACAGTTTGTAATTGTATTGTATTAAGTTATATTTGTATAGTATAAAATATAAAAATTATTATGCTTAAATTCATTTCAATTCAACACATGTAGATACATATTTAACTTTTATATTAAATTTTAATTTATGTAATTTTTTATCATTATCACATTATCATATTAAAAATTAACAGGTCTGATTTTAAATAAACATTAAATTTCTCTCTCGACTTGATTATTTAATTTTATGTATTAAAAAAACAAAAGCGCGATGGAGGTAAGGAGTCGCCCGATATCGACATCGACAGACAACAGTCGCGCGCGACATCTATAACAAACGCGCTTTCTGCATTTCATAAATTTTTTAAGTTGCATCATCGCATCCTCCCACGTGCCGCGATCAACATGTACTCACACATACACACACTATATAGAGAGGAGTTTGGTAATCAAAACCCACCATACTCTTAAAAGTTGGAACCACTTTCGGAGCGAACATTAGAACAAAAATGTCAAAAGTGAACGCTAAAGGAAAGCATGGCAATGCATTACTGAGAAAGAGGCAATCTTCATCAGTAAATGCAAAAAAGGAAAGAGGTACTCCTAGAAATCCATTTAATCTTTTCAATAATAATTAATACTCTTCAATATTGATACTGTAATTTTTAAATTAAGAAAAAAGACTTCATTTAAAAGCTTATTACAATGGGATGTTATCTTATGGAATTACATCTCTGATGTAATCATTTTTAAATTTATATACTGATTTGGAAATAGCTTGATTTTTCTTTTAAATTTTTTATTGGAGCAGTTCAATTATTTCTTCTGTCTCACTTAAAATGTCATTGTTTGGCCTTGTAAACAGAAGAAAAAGCGGGAAGCACCAGATCAGTTGTTCGAAAAAGACTGTACAAATCAAGCATCCAGGTATGGTGGCTTAAGTATTGATTGACAGAATGAGAGATTCGATTTATATTAATCAATACAAAAGTTTGAATCTGTTCGGTGGCCAAACAGAAAGCAAAAGAAACTCTTTGGATTAAGACGATGAAACCCGGATTGCCAAAGAAGACTGAGGAGAAAAGGCTCAAGGTTTACTCACCAAGGGCAACCAAAAGAGCTGCTGCAGAGACTCAAGCGGAATTTAGGTTGCTGATTATGAGAAGGAATCGGCTGATGAATGAGTTGAATGGTGAAATCAACCACTTTAGGAGATTGCAGGCAATGGAGACTTTTCTGATGTTGGTGTTGGGTTTCATTGGAAAGTAGAGTTTGATGAACAGAAAAACTAGCTTTGCTTGATAGAAAGAAATGGAAAGATAAATAAGAAAATTTATTAATCCAATGATTAAGATATAAAATAAAAAATATTGGATTTAATTTTTATTTCTTTCCGTCCTTCCTATCAAACAAAACTTAAATTTATATTTTTGCCTTTCTAGCTCTATGTTTGTGGCATGTTTTGTTTCGTTTTCCTTTTGCCTATTGTCTGAAAAACCTTTTGATGTAATAAAGCTGCGAAACCTCTTATTTTAGGCATGTTTCCATTTAAATATTGTCCGGTTAATGGGTGCCCAACGGCCTCCCATGTTCCACTGATGAAGATTGAAGACAACTCAATAACATTAAAGAGCAAAGTTTTTTTATCAAATCTTTTAAAATTTGAAATAATATATCTAAATCATCAATCTAATGATCAAATCTAATGAATTAATATTTATTTCAAAACATACCACCGTTGAGTTTTGTTAGGTTTAGAATTTTTCTTTAAAATATTAATTATTGAATCAAATGATCTAATATAAAATTTTTATTCAAAAATAATATATATTTATATATATATATATATATATATATATATATAAAACATATTTCTCATTAGTTTAAAGAAGTGGAAGCCATACTTTGGATGGAATTATTGTTCTTTAAAAGTTAAAACCAAGAAAGAAAAGTAGTTTCTTTTTTCCATGGGTACTTGTAGAATTTTTAAATTACTTAATTTACCTTGAGAAAATTAGAACCTGGACATCATTCTTACTTTCTTTTCCGGAATTTTCATCATCTTTGAATGAAATAATTTTTGTTTTAAACAAAATAGGTACATTAAATGTACATAAACTCAATAATTAGTGTCAACATGTCAATTGAAAAAATAAATTCATAGTTCAAAGAGTTTAAAACTTAGGAACATTCATAGCTTATAACATTTGAAAAATAAATATAATAGTTATAGAAATTTGTTGTAGCTATTGGTTTAGCAAATTCTTCAGTGTAACAATTATTTCTTTTATCTCACTTAAAATGTCATTTTTTGGCCTTGGGAATAATTAATAAATTTGATATACAGATTACATTTAAAATTTTTAATTAAAAAAATTATTTATAGTTTTGAATCTTTCTTCGCCCAAACAGACAGTAAAAGAAACACTTCAGATTAATAAGATGATGAAAACTGGAGTGGAAAATATGATGAAGAAGAAAGGCTTATGCCTGAACCACTAATGGCAATGAAAAGAGATGCCGCAGCTTTACATCTTTACATCCTAAGCTAAAAAAACGAAAGCTTCAACGTAGGTTAAATTTTCGAAACCTTGGACAAACTGGTTTATGTCAAGTTTAATAAAGCAAAAATAAAGAGATAATACTTAAACTGAAAAAATAAAGAGAAATGCTTTTCATTTAATTTGATACTCAACCCTTTCAATTTGTTTCTCGCTTGGAGAGAAGCGAGAATGAAATTGAAAGAATTGAGAGTCAAAAATGTTGGAGAGCCTGCCTGATACGAAGAAATGAAAGAAAGATGCATTGAAAGAAAGGGAAAGTGTTGGGAAAAGAGAGGTGAAGAATAGGATACACGGCTGACGGCCCCGCGGTGAATGTTTGATTTATATAGGCAAGAGGGGGAGTAGGTGGAGGCGTAAGAGAAGGCCTGCATGATTCATACCGAACAAATTTTTTAATTATCAAGTTGGCTTTTTCACAGCCTGGCTTTAACTCATCTTTCTTTCTTTGTCTTTCCTATTGGTGGTTGACTAGTGGGTGTATACAGGATTTCAGTAACCCAAAAGAAAAAGGACAATCTTCATACAAATTTAAAGAAGAGCGTGATGCCTCTGGTCTTAATTAATGGTTGCCAAATTCCGTGATTACTTTCACATCTATTTTCCCAAATGTTATTATCTAGGTGGAGCACATGGCATGTTTCCTGGAGGAAAATAGGTAAGAATGATGAGATTATATACTGTAGGGATTATGGACGAGCGTCCAATATTAGTTTTATTTTTATTATAGATGAAGTTTGAAATTTATTCGATATCTTTATTATAGCTACTTAATTTTGTTCAAATTGAATAAATATTTTTATCGAAAACACGTTCGATATATCGTGAGAATGTTCAAAATTTCAGTTTATTAGGTTTTTTTTATTGAATCGAAATAATAAAATTCATTTCGCATGTGGATCAAATGAGATTTTATGAAGCTTGTTATCAAAGCTCACTTGAGTTTTGTTGGGGTATGAGTCTAAAAACAAATATCTTTTTCTGGTCCATTTCCTTTTTTATTTAATTTTACTTTCAATTTATTTTTATAACAATTAAAAAAACAAAATAAAAAAAAAACCAAAAATGGACCATGGCCTCTGTCCAGACTGTCCATCAGCCTCCCAGTGTTCTGCAACTTCTTATTCCCATTAAAGCCGGTCACTCAAGCCCCATTTCAATAACAAACACCTTAATTATAATTAAAAATAAAGGTGTCAAATGAGCCGTGTTGAGTTGGTATGGTCCATTTAAATATTAGTTTATGTGTTAATGGATCATGCTGACACAATACTATTTTTTTAATAGGTTGTGTTGGCACAGTCCATGAAAATTAAAGGCATGGCCCAGCACGGCACATGACCCATAGTCTTAATGGGTCGTGCTGGGCTAGGCACGGTACTATTTTTCGTGCCGTGTTGTGCCAAGCCCAACTCATCAAAAATTTTTTAGATTTTTTATTATTTTAAAATTTTTTATTTATTATTTAAATAATATACGAGATAAGTAAAAATAAAATAAAATAAAATAGACACATAATTTACGTAATTCAGCAAAATGCTTACATCCACAAGGAAACATAAATAATCTACTAAATAAAAATATTAGAATTTACAATTCTAATATTTAAAAAAAAAACACATGTACACACAAAGACCATAAGACACAAACATTATTATTCTATTTTTTATTCCCTTCATCTGATGATTCAATTAAATAATTTGATTTATCTTGTACTCGAGCTTTTCCATCTAACTAATCTTTAAGTAAAATGCACATTTCGATAGTATCTGCTCTCATTTTGGTTCTCCTTTCATCAATAACTCTACCACCTGCACTAAAACATGATTCTGAAATTATAAATCTATGTATTAATAATTCAAATATATCATAATTAGATTTATTAAATATATAATTTTATTTTTACAAATTACCAATAAAATATAAAAAATAACAAATAAATTGAATCCAAAGTGTCATTTATAACAATTATTGGCCAATATGGCACAACACATGGGCTTGTGGGTCGTACCGTGTTAGCCCGCATGCCACGTGCTAATAGTGGCCCTTAATGGGTCATGTCGTGCCGATCCATGTGTCTTATAACTTATAACCCTGCATGGCACACTTATATATGTCGTGATTGGCCTAGCTCATTTATTTAATTACGAATCGTGCCAAATCGTATCGTGTCATGAGCCGTCCAGCCCATTTGACACCTTTAATTAAAAATGAAAACTGCTTTACAGGAACAGGTGGATTTTCGGGGAATTCTCCCACAGAAAAGCCAAACCCTTCTCCACCACTGCCGAACAGACTACCCCTCCACCCATTACACCACCACAACCCCAACCTCCAAAGAACCTCTCTGCCCTTTCTCCTTCAAACGACACCACACACTGACACACAAGGCCCAGCACACAGTGAAAAAAGAAAAAAGAAATAAAAAATAAAAGAAGAAAGAGAGAATTAGGAAAAAGGGCCCGGCGAGCTGAGTTTTGTAGAGAGAAAAAGGAAAGGAAAAGAAGAGAGAGAGAGAAAAAAAAGAATAAAGAAAACATGGAAAGAAAACGAAAGCAATAGAAAATAAAATAATAAAAAAATGAAGAAGGAACGAAGTAATGGAGCATGGGCCCCACGTGAATGGAAATTGGGAAAGGAGGAAGAGGTTGTCGGGACAATTGGTGGAAGAATGTGTTAGTAGAGTGTGGGCTAAACCTGCTCATGGGCATGATTTGATTGGATTTGGCTTGAATTTAAGCCAAGTAATAATATATTATGTATAAATATAAATTCGGTTCAATTTATAAATTTGAGTTTGACTTTTAATTTAAATTTATTTTTTATTTTATTATACAATTTCGAGCTTAACTTGATTAGCTTGAATTTTTTATTTATTTATTTTTGTATTTTATTTTTGTATTTTGTATTTTTATTTTTTTTAATTTTAATTTAATTTGTCAAATTTTGCATGTTAATTTTCATATTAAATATATAATTATGTTTATTAATCAATAATTTTTATATACATATAATTATATTATACTTAGTAGATATATTGCACTGACAATGTATACTATATAATTTTCATACACTGTCAATCAAACCATAAGATGATACTTCATTAATAAGTAAAATCTAAAAATGTACAAGTCCTTAAAAATAAATTTAAAAACTTTATTAATATTTATTTTTAAAAATCTTTATTTGAAATGTCATCTTATGATTGACTGACAATGTATAAAAACTATATACTGTCAGTAAATTATATATAAACTCATATATATATATATATATATATATATGAAAGAAGAGATCTACTTATGTAGTACAAATTGTTTTACACATTTTTTATAAGGAGTTATATATGATGCATTGACATTGTATAATTTCTATACACTATTAATATACAAGAGATTGACATCTCATCAATTAGCTTTTATGAGCAATTTGAAAAAAATTATTTGTATTTATTTTTAAGAGCTTGATATTTTTTTAATTTGCATATTGATAAAATGTTAACTTCTAATACATTAACAATATATAAAAATTATATATTATTAATATATCATATCTATACATCTATATATTTTTGTCTCCTCATTGTCCTTTGAGTGACACTTGTCATTTTATTTTTTTTTTGCCCTCAACAATTTTTTTTTTTACTTAGGTCCTTTTATTTTGTTTTCTCAACAATTTTTTTTCTCAACAATTTTTTAGTTAAATCATTAACATGTTTTTTGTCCAATTATTGTTTTTTTGCCCTCAACAACTTTTTTTTTTACTTAGGTTCTTTTATTTTTTTCTCAACAATTTTTTTAGTTAAATCCTTAATATGTTTTTTGTTATATATAATTTATAAATGTAAATTTTTTTTATGGAGAACAATAGACAATAAAATGTTGTTTTAGAAAATAATGTAGCTAGGAAATGCTATAATTTTTTCCCTGTATTTATTTGGAAAAAAGATTATGATTTTTTTGAAAAATTATGTAAGTAATATTTTTTAAAGTAAATCAATACATACTATCAAAGATAGTTTTTGTCAATTGAAGAAATTGGTGATGACGCGTGTATGAACACCATTTTGTCAATTGAAGCAATTGGTGATGACGCGTGTATTACAACTGTGTCGATTGGCGAGCGATTTATGCAGTTGTGTGGATTGGCGAGCTATGTCCGATGGCAAGCTGTTTATGCTGTTGTGTGAATTGGCAAGCTATGGGGTTGGCGAGCTAATGTAGTATGAGAGTTGGCGAGCTGATGTAGTATGAGGGTTGACGAGCTGTTATGCTATTGTGCAAAATGGTGAGCTGTGTTGGTTTGGTGAGTTGATACAGTATTACGATAGTTGAATCGAAGAAAATGACAGTTTCTACAGCTTTGTGGATTGGCGAGCGTTTCTATAGTTGTGTGGATTGGCGAGCAATGTGTTTTGGCAAGTTGCTATGCTATTTGTGAGGGTTGGCGAGCTGTTGTAGTATGTGCTTCTTTTGTTAGAGTATATTTCTTATTGATGTAAATATGTTGTTGTTGAATCGAAGACAATAGAAGTTTCTACAGTTGTGTAGATTGACGAGTAGTTTATGCAATTGTGTGGATTAGTGAGCTACAGATTGGCGAGCTGTTATACTGTTTGTGTGGGTTGGTGATCTGCTGCAGTATGTGCATATTTTATTAGAGTATATTTCTTTTTTATTTAAATATTTTGTTGTTGAATCGAAGAAAATGCAAGTTTCTACAGCTGTGTGGATTGGCGAGCCGTGTTTGAACACTATTTTGTCAATTGAAGCAATTGGTGATGACGCGTGTATTACAGCTGTGTCGATTGGCGAGCGATTTATGCAGTTGTGTGGATTGGCGAGCTATGTCCGATGGCAAGCTGTTAATGCTGTTGTGTGAATTGGCAAGCTATGGGGTTGGCGAGCTAATGTAGTATGAGAGTTGGCGAGCAGATGTAGTATGAGGGTTGACGAGCTGTTATGCTATTGTGCAAAATGGCGAGCTGTGTTGGTTTGGTGAGTTGATACAGTATTACGATAGTTGAATCGAAGAAAATTATATATAACAAGTTTCTATAGCTTGTCAACCCGCAAATCCACATAATTTATACACTTGTCATTTTTTTGCCCTCAACATTTTTTTTACTTAGGTCCTTTTATTTTGTTTTCTCAACAATTTTTTTCTCAACAATTTTTTTAGTTAAATCATTAACATATATTTTTGTCCAATTATTTTTTTTTGCCCTCAACAAATTTTTTTTTACTTAGGTTCTTTTATTTTTTTTCTCAGCAATTTTTTTAAGTTAAATCCTTAATATGTTTTTTGTTATATATAATTGATAAATGTAAATTTTTTTATGGAGAACAATAGACAAAAAATGTTATTTTAGAAAATAATGTAGCTAGGAAATGCTATAATTTTTTTCCTGTATTTATTTGGAAAAAGATGATTTTTTTGAAAAATTATGTAAGTAATTTTTTTTAAAGTAAATCAATACATACTATCAAAGATAGTTTTGTCAATTGAAAAAATTGGTGATGACACGTGTATGAACACTATTTTGTCAATTGAAGCAATTGGTGATGACGCGTGTATTACAGCTGTGTCGATTGGCGAGCGATTTATGCAGTTGTGTGGATTGGCGAGCTATGTTCGATGGCAAGCTGTTTATGCTGTTGTGTGAATTGGCAAGCTATGGGGTTGGCGAGCTAATGTAGTATGAGAGTTGGCGAGCTGATTTAGTATGAGGGTTGACGAGCTGTTATGCTATTGTGTAAAATGGTGAGCTGTGTTGGTTTGGTGAGTTGATACAGTATTACGATAGTTGAATCGAAGAAAATGGCAGTTTCTACAGCTTTATGGATTGGCGAGCGTTTCTATAGTTGTGTGGATTGGCGAGCAATGTGTTTTGGCAAGTTGCTATGCTATTTGTGAGGGTTGGCGAGCTGTTGTAGTATGTGCTCCTTTTGTTAGAGTATATTTCTTATTGATGTAAATATGTTGTTGTTGAATCGAAGACAATAGAAGTTTCTACAGTTGTGTAGATTGGCGAGTAGTTTATGCAATTGTATGAATTAGTGAGCTACAGATTGGCGAGCTGTTATATTGTTTGTGTGGGTTGGCGATCTGCTACAATATGTGCATATTTTATTAGAGTATATTTCTTTTTTATTTAAATATTTTGTTGTTGAATCGAAGAAAAGGCAAGTTTCTACAGCTGTTTGGATTGGATAGCTGTGTATGAACACTATTTTGTCAATTGAAGCAATTGGTGATGACGCGTGTATTACAGCTGTGTCGATTGGCGAGCGATTTATGCAGTTGTGTGGATTGGCGAGCTATGTCCGATGACAAGTTGTTTATGCTGTTGTGTGAATTGGCAAGCTATGGGGTTGGCGAGCTAATGTAGTATGAGAGTTGGCGAGCTGATGTAGTATGAGGGTTGACGAGCTGTGTTGGTTTGGTGAGTTGATACAGTATTACGATAGTTGAATCGAAGAAAATGGCAGTTTCTACAGCTTTGTGGATTGGCGAGCGTTTCTATAGTTGTGTGGATTGGCGAGCAATGTGTTTTGTCAAGTTGCTATGCTATTTGTGAGGGTTGGCGAGCTGTTGTAGTATGTGCTCCTTTTGTTAGAGTATATTTCTTATTAATATAAATATGTTGTTGTTGAATCGAAGACAATTGAAGTTTCTACATTTGTGTAGATTGGCGAGTAGTTTATGCAATTGTGTGGATTAGTGAGCTACAGATTGGCGAGCTGTTATACTGTTTGTGTGGGTTGGCGATCTGCTGCAATATGTGCATACTTTATTAGAGTATATTTCTTTTTTATTTATATATTTTGTTGTTGAATCGAAGAAAAGGCAAGTTTCTACAGCTGTGTGGATTGGCGAGCAATTATGTGGATTTGCGGGTTGGCAAGCTATATGCTTTGGCGAGCTGCTATGCTCTTTGTCAGGGTTGGCGATCTACTACAGTGTGTGCCTCCTTTATTAGAGTATATTTCTTATTGATTTAAATATTTTGTTGTTGAATAGAAAAAAAGGGGAGTTTCTACAGCTGTGTAAATTGGCGAGCGGTTTATACAGTTGTGTAGTTTGGCGAGCTATATGGTTGGCGAGCTGTTATGCTGTTATGTAGGTTGGCAAGCTTCTGCAGTATGTGTCTTTTTTATTAGAGTATATTTCTTATTGATTTAAATATTTTGTTGTGGAATCGAAGAAAAGGGAAGTTTCTACAGCTGTGTAGATTGACGAGCGGTCATGCAGTTTGTGTGGATTGACGAGCTATATACTTTAGCGAGCTTTTATGCTGTTATGTGAATTGACGACCTATGTCAATTGTTGCTCTATGTTTACATTGAACCAAAATTTCAATCAAGTTTTGTAACAAATTAACGAGCATGATTATTCAACTTTTGAGTATTTTAATTTTCAACTCTTCATTTGTATGCACTGAGTTTGTACAAAAAATTGTAAAGAAAAAGATTTTTTCGTAGCGAAGCACGGGCATTTTTCTAGTATATATATATATATATTTATGATTTTATGTAAAAATAAAAATAAATATATATATATATATTTTGCATGAAATATTTTATAATAGAGCTTACGGAATCTGGCGATATTTCTGCATTTCATAGTTTTTTAAGAGTTGCATCATCGCATCTTAGCACATGGACATGGACTACACTTTACCCGATCAACAACTTTCTGTCTTTATGTACTATCAGAGCTTATAAATGTTTACACAGTTTTTTTTGATTGAAATTTATTGAAAAAGAAAAACTACTACAATCAGACTTCAAAACCAAAGTTTCATTGAATTCTTAATTTAGAAAGAGAATCAGCAAAATATTAACTTCTCTAAGTACAAGAACAAAAAAAATTGAACCCAAACATGAATGAAAATTGCGCAATTTGTTGAGAAAGTTACCATACTTCGAGAGACTATTAGGAAGATTGCACAATTAGGAAATACTCACCTTTGAATCGTTCTCAATGATTAAATGGGGCTTGGAGTCAAAATTAGCTTTGACAATGATTGAGAGAGCTTCGATCACTGCCAAAAGCTCTGCCACATTAGAGTATGCCCAGTTAAACCCATAAAAATCGTACGATTCTCTAATTACATCTTTCTCTCATGTGTAACCCTACTGAGACTTCTTTTATTTATATACTAGTATGTTGCCATAGCTTTGCATGAAATTTATTTTCTAAATAAATAATATTTAAATAGTATTTATTAAAAACGATAATAAATCAAAATAATTATATTAAAATATTGATCTTTTAAATAGAAATGATAATATTTACTTTATCATTTAATTTAATTATTTATTTTTTATTCTTATATACTTTTACAAAAAATAATTTAAAATTTTAATACAAAGTTAAAAAATTAAATAGACCAAAATAAAAACAATGGGTACCATAAATTTGGGCTTAACTCTTAGTTTAAGTTCATTTTTTATTTTATAATACAATTTCGAACCCGATTCGGTCAAATTCTAATATTATTTTAGTTATTTTTTTCCACTTTAATTTTTATTTTTTAATTCTTTTATTCCCTTTAAAGTTTAATTTAATTTGTCAAAATTTACATGTCAATTTCATATTAAACATATATAATCATATTTATTAATCAATAATATTTTATATATAAATAATTACATTATACTTATTAAATTTATTCAAAAAACTTATAATTTTAATTATGTTTGGGCTAGATCGAGCTTGGGTTTGAGAAGTCAAGTCTGGGTCCGATTCTATTTTTTATCAGGTCTAAAAATTTTGTCTAAGCCTATTAATGATATATGATATTTTTGCCCAAATCCGACCAAATATTGGACTGGTCTTCAAGCTTTGAAGGGTAGTTTGACCCTTGAGCAAGTCTATAAGGAGTATAAAATTAGGGATTTTTTTAATGTTATAGATTGGAGATTCTAAATTTTAGTTGTTTTTTGTCTTTTTTATCCTATTTATTTCATTCTTTTTATTTTGATTATTTTCCTTTTTCTTGTTTTTTTGTTTTGCTGATTTCCTAAAATTTCAGCTTTTTGTCCAAAAATTATAACTCTAGCCTTTTCAGTTTTCCATTTTTTGTTTTTTGTACTTTCTCTCTTTTATTTTTTTTAGAATTTAATAAACAAATGAATTATTAAAATTATTTTTATATTTGTGGACAGGTGTCAACCAAAGAACCATATGCAGATTCTTTTTATATAAGTTACTAGTATCATACCCACCACTCTACTTTGGGTTAAATGTTTAATACATATTAAAATGAGTCCATGACATATAAATAACTATAAATTTTTATAACATGTTGTAATAATGTTTAAATGTAAGAAAATATATTGATTACTGAGTTGAATATTTATATATATATGAATAGTTTTTTATCAAATATATTGATTTATGTTTAAGAAAAAATATCTAATTAATAAAAAAATAATTAGAGTATAACAAAATGATTTTTTTAAATTCAGTTTTTAAATTTTCAAAATTAATTATTTAAAAAATATAAATTAATAAAAATAATATGTATGTTTGATAGCCTTTTTTTGTAATTTTTTTAAATATTTAAAAAGAAATCCAATAAAAAAAGGACAAAAAAAACATGAATTTGAAATCCATACAAAAAAAATTTGTCAATTCCTACAAAATAATCTAAAATACTTTTGACCCAACTAATTAGTTTTTAATGTAAAAAAATCCAAAATATATTTACTTTACAAACTAGATTATTGTATTAATTTTAATAATAATGAAAAGAGAAATAAAAGAAAACTTGAAAATGAGTGGGGATATTAAATAAGTTGAACATTCAAAGAATTTTTTTAATGAACTAAGCCATTTATTTATCTAACAAAAAAATTCAAAATAATGTATTAAAATTTTTTAAAAATTCAAATCAAATAACCAAAAAATTTGGTTTGCCAAAAATTAGAATAAAATACTAAAATTCAAATACCAAATATTAAAAAAATTCAAATCAAATCATAATTCTCGTTTTTATTTGTATAATTCTCAAATTTTAAAAATTACAAAAACTATAAAAATCTGATAAATATTACAAATAATATTAAAATTTTAAAAAATGAAAATTATAGTATAAAACAAAAAATTCCAAAAATCATTTCTTAAAACTTAAACACAAATAAGACAAAAAAATTATAAAAAATAAATCTACAAATAAAAAAGTTTCAAAAAAAATTCTTTAAAAATCGAATGCTATAAAAAAAGAAATAAAATAATAAATAAATAATTTCAATATTAAACAAGACTACAAAAAATAAAAAGAAAAAGTGATGGTAGAGGATTAGTCTAATCTGAATTTATCTTAAGACAAATAAATTAGGATGAAACTGAATAAAAATTTAAATATTTTATAAGTTTTTTTTTATTTTGGTGTATTTAATTTTCTAACTTTGTATTAAAATTTTATTTTATTTTAGAAAAAGAAAAAAATAAAAAATAAATGAGATGATTATTTGATAAATTAAATATTATTATTTTTATTTAATAAATCAATATTTTTAAAATAATTATCTTGATTTATTATTATTTTTAATAAATACTATTTATAATATATATTTTTTTAAAGAAAAAAATGCCCCCATGCGAAGTAGGGGTATCGCCGTAGTTTTTTTATTAATTTAAAAAAATTAATTTATAGGGGTTTTCCTTAATATCTTTTGTATTAAGATTCTCATAATCCCGTTACGGGCAACTTTCGCTCCACAAATCTTCCAGGGAACCTGGCACTGGCAGTAGTCCCCATCGGCCATCCCCATAATGATCCAAGATTTAAGGTTGGTCCCACAAGTGATTCGGAATCAGAACCGCCTACTTTCAATCAAACGAATCAGGCAAAATCTGAAGTTAATTTTCCACCGTTGATATATTTTTGATCACCCAATATCCGGTCCATACGTGTCTTAAACAGCAGGAGGCATTATCTGCTATCCTAGTTCCCCTCAAACCGCCCACGTGTCTGCCTGCCTCCCTTATCTTCTTCCCCTACGTGGAGGTCAACGTAACTAGAGACGTAAATAGGTATTTCATACTACTTTATCCTATTAAGTAAAATTAAATAATTAATAATTGGGTTTAGATAATATTCAAGTAAGATTCGAATAGTAATTTTGTTATTAGTTATAAATTCAGATAGGGTTCGAATAATAGTTTTATATTGTGTTTGGATAAAAATTTTTAAAATTTTAAAGCATTTTAAAATGAAAATATTTCAAAATTCATTATTTTAAGATACTAGCATTTTTAATTAACTTGTTTGAGTAAATAATATTTAAAAAGAATTTTTAAATATTAGAATTTGATTAAATAAAAATTAATTATAAAAGAAAAATACTATTATTATATATTAGAAAAAGAAAAATATAGAACAAAATATGCAATATGGATATCATTAAATTTGTAAAAATATATAAATGTTTTAATAACATAAAAAAATAAAAATATATATTATATTTAAATAAAATAATATGTTTTATTTTTAACTTTATATTTAATAGTGGGGCATGTGTAATGAAGTAGAGAAGAGTGGGAGGAGTTTAAAAAATCATATCTTTAGGTGGATTTTCAAGAAGGAATTTGAGACCCCTTCTTAAATTTTGAAATTTTTCAAAATTTTTTGTCAAACAAAAAATTTGGATTTTAGACTTTTAAATATCGTTATTGAAATGAATTCCCTTCTTGAAATCCTTCATCTAAACACACCCTTAGAGTACTTTACTATTTGAATCCAATTACAAATAATAAGTTTTAAATATTATTATATATTTTTTATTTATAAAATATTTATTATTAATATAATATTTAATTAAATTAATTTTTTAAGTATTTTAATTATGATTTTTATCATTAATTTATTTTTATGAGTTAATTTAAAAATATTAATTTAATTTTTCTTAAAACTAATTTTAAATTTAAAATTAAAAGTCAAATTTTAATTTAATAAATAGATATTTATCAAGTTTGAGTAGTTAAACAGATAATTTTTATATTAAATGAGTAGAATTTGGATAATGAAAATCAAAATAATTAAATATTTAATCAAATTTAAATATTTTAAAATATAATCAAATTCAAATTTAAATATTTTAAAATTTGCAAATATCCATCCTGATTATCTCCCTACACGTAACCTTACCGACCAATAAAAACGAAAAAACCAAAATCCTTTATAACCAAAAAAACAAAACAAAACCAAAATCTTCTTATGTGATCATGTCTTGCGCTGAAAGCATTGGACACGTATATTGTTCCTTCTCCACCACGTGTCTCCTCCGCTTTCGCTATCCTTATTAATCCTTTGCTCCATAAAAGCGCGTTCCTCTGTGACTCTCACGCACATCTTTAGCCAATCCAACCGTTCATCCTCACGTGAGGCGGGCAATCGTAGCCGTAGTCTCCTCGATTGCCCTTCCTTCCGCCACGTAGTTGTGACCAAGGGTTTTTAAAAAAGATTATTTTGATCTCGTTTCCTATAAAAACGTTGGCTGTCTCGGCTAACCCCATTCAAACTCTGTCTCTCTTGCACCAAAAAAAAAACTCCTTCTCTCTCTGTCTCTCTCTGTGATCAAGTTTTGGACTCTTCTATTTTTCAATACTATCTTAGATGGTGAGTTTTCTATCTATAATCTCGTAGTTATTCTAATCATTTGCGTTTTGATTCTGATTAGAATAACTCTCTGTTTGTTTTGGAGTTTTTATCAGTATATTGGTTTTTGAAATTTGATCCGAAATTCCGAGGTTTGACGGCATAAAAAGTTCATTTAGTGCAAAAGGATTTGTTGAAGTTTTACTGCAAAAATTTTTTCGGTTGTCGGTTAATTGAGTTTATTTTCAGTTAAAAAGTAGTTTAGTTTTGACTAGATATACTGGATCTATAACTCTTATGTCCGGTAGTATCTTATATCATTACTGTCTTTCCAATTTTATTAATTTTGATGTGATTTTCACCATGATTAGATGAGTCTCTTGTAATATCTTTGTCAGTTATTCCTGCAAATTTTAGCTTTTGTTTTTTAGAGCTTAGTTTGGATCCCGATGCGCATGTGAGACCGGTGCGGTGGGGTCCAAGGAAAAAGAACAAAAATTATAAGGGTAAAATTGTCATTTTGTAATTGTCTTGAAATTTTTTTAATTATTTTGTTAAAAAATATATTTTTTTAATAATTTTTATTTCAATTTCATCAAAATTAATCACACTATTCAATCAAATTAATTTTAGATTGTAGACACCCTATTTTGTCCGGGGTCTTAATTTGTATAAATAATTAATTGGGTTAGGTGACATTTGTATTTTAATTTAATAATTTAGAATTAGGCTAGAATTAAATTAGAATTTAGAATTAACATTAATTAGAAAATTAAAATTAAAATAGGATTTAGAAATAAAAAAAAGAAAAGAAAAGAGAGAGAAAAGATAAAAAAAATAAAAATAAAATTAATTTTAAGATTATATAATTAGGATAATTAGATTTTTTAGGATAATTATATGGATTAATATTAAATTTGATAGAATTAGATTAGGATTAACATAAGAATAAAATAGATAAAATAGGAGATAATTATTAGAATAAGTATAGTTGTATTAGGACTCTAATAAGTTTTTGAACTATAAAAAGAGATCAAGGCTCATGATTTGGACAGACAATCAAATTCACAATCAAACACTCAACCTGAGCACTTCCATCTATCTGGCGGAAGTCACTCACTGCTCCAAATTCTCATCACTGCTCTGTCCTATAGCCTGCTTGCTGCTACGCCATTCACGTCTGATCTGTTTGACGTTGCCGCACGCCCGAGCCGCTTTCCTTGCTGCAGCCATTGTTATTGCTCCAAAGCTGTCCCCAAAACGGATCGTCCTTGGGCCATCGTCCAATGCTCCATCTGCAACTACACCACTGCATTGGTTACCCAGTTTCAGGTCATCCTTCCCATTTGGATTAGTAATAATTGGTATGTTAATTAATTTGACTTGCATGTCAATTTAATGTTTTAATGATTTAATAATTTAATTTAATTCAAGTAATATGAATTTATGTGATAATATTAATAATCTATTAAAATAATTTGGCATGGTATGTAATTTTGTATGATGTAATTTGCTTGCGTAATGAATATTATAATGTGTTAATTTAGTTTGCATGTGTAATTAGAATTTAGTTAAATAATGGGATTTGAATTTAGAAAATAAGATCCCTTAGAGAAATATAGTTAGAATTATAAATAATAAGTAATAAAATAATTCAATAAATTATAAAATATAGAGATAGATTGAGATTATTCCAAGGATGGAATTCCAAGTGTCACGAATGGTTGCCATTTTGGAAATTCCTAGGTGAGGATGTTTACCTTAGATTTTGCCAGCATGATGGAAGATTTAAGGTAAGTGTTCAATATTAATAATCGAAATTTATTTTTAAAAACATAAATATATATTAATAGTCAATCTCTATTAAAAATAAAATAAACATAAATATTAATAAGAAATTAGGGAATAATGATTAAAAAAAATAAAGGTATAATAATAAATTGAGAATAAGTGGAGGTTATCCCGATGATGGAATTATAAGGTGTCACGAATGGCTGACACTTTTAAATTCTTAGGTGAGATGTTTTCTTTAATTTCGCCAGCATGATGGAAGATTTAAAGAAAATTTTCAAGAAGAATAATCGACATTTATTTTCAAAAGATAAATAATAGTAAAATAAAGATAAAAATAAAATAAAAAATTAAGGATAATTAAAAAGGAAATAAAAAATAAGAATAAAAGATGGAAAATAAAATTAAGATATTTCATAAACGATTTAACAAATCTGACGACGGAGCCTCTCCGAGAAAGACGAATGAGATTTCTTGGATACTCTTGAGGTGAGGATGAAATTTAAGAAATTCCGCCAGCATGATGGAGAGTTTCTTAGGAATTGTCCAATATTTAAATATTTAAATTTAACAAGATTAAAAACCATTTAGTTGAAAATTATTAAAGATATCACAAAATTAATTGGTACCATTTTAGGATGGGCGTTGTGGGGGTGCTAATCCTTCCCTACACGTAACCGTACTCCCGAACCCTAGATTCTTTGAACGTAGACCAAACCTTGTCCTAGTTTGAATAGGTGACCAATCACACCTCAGGTTTGAATGGTTGGTGGCGACTCTTTGATTTTAAAGTCTAGCGGGTTAGGTTCACGGACCTAGACGTTACGACAGTTTGGCGACTCCGCTGGGGACTTTTAGAGAGTCAGGCCAATAGGAAATTTTGTGATTATCTTGAATTTTTGATTAAATGTTTTTTTATCTTGTTTTGTTGTATATATTGCTTGTTATGTTATCTTTATTTGAGGGGCATTTAAAATGGAGTCTCGTTCCTTCACACACACACATCACTTGCATGAGCATGCATAAGCCTTTTACCCAGGCTTCGTCCTCTTTAGGAGGAAGTATAGTAACTACGCTCTCGTGAGGTGGTAACCTCCGCAATGGCTAGCGAAATACTTCCACTCAAATTGAACCTTTCCGTTTGTAGCCTGTGATGGGTGAGGTTTGGGTGCCTTACTAGTCTTGTGTGGACAACAGTGAGGAACAATTTGGGAACCTTTAGACCTTGAATTATCCAAGCCTAGCATGTAATAAAACATAAGACCTAGCCTTAGGGTGGAACCATACTAGATTGAAATGTAGACTCAAACCCAAGATAGGACACATGAAAGAATAAGTTTTACTTCCTCCTTTTTACATTGTTTTTCAACAAAAAAAAAATTTCAAAAAAAAGTAGTTTTTCTTTCTTCCATTTTTCAAAAAAAAAACAAAAAAAAAGAGTTTGTCTGTATCATTGAGTCATGCATAGCTGTGTTTGATTTTGCATCACATAACATATCATTCACGTAAGTTTGCATTTGTTTTGTCATAAGAATGAACATACCATTGATTGTTAGAAGAGATTGCTAGACCTAAATGCATTCCATATACATTCATTTTTGTGCATAAACATATCATCACATGAAATATAATTTCAACTTAATTGTGGCACTCAAGGTATCAAAATTGCATCCACTAGACGATCTGCCCTCCATAGATATCATACAAGGTATCAAGCACACATAATGGAAGAGGATCAAAATAGCAGGATAGAAAAGTTGGAAAGAGATAATGCAGAGATGAAAGGGCAATTGAGCGAAATTACTCAGTTGCTAAAAGCCATGATTAAAGGAAAGGAAAAGATGGGTAATCAAGATGAGTCTGTACTAGAGGCTCAACAAAGCATGCGAGACAACCCCATTTTTGTTCCTAAAGGAAGCACTGCCAAAGCTGCAACGCACCTACATATACAAGTTCAAAACCCAGTAGAAGTGCCAAACTTAGATGATCCCACAGAGCTAGAAAAGTTGAAGCATAAGGAAGAATATAGTGGTACTAAAGCCCAACTGAGCTTGATAGAGGAAAGACTAAGTGTCGTGGAAGGCGTTGACTATTTTGGACCCATTAATGCTGAAAGGTTGTGTTTGGTATCGGGTGTCGTGCTTTCACCAAAATTCAAGGTGCCTAAATTTGAAAAGTTCAACGGAACATCGTGCCCAAAAGATCATCTCACCATGTACTGTAGGAAGATGGCGGCATATGCATGGGATGACAAGCTATTAATTCATGTTTTTCAAGATAGTTTGACTGGGTCAGCCGCTAAGTGGTACAACCAATTGGAAAGGAGCAAAGTATCTTCTTGGTCTGAGTTGGCGAGAGCTTTTATAGCTCAATACAAACATGTGTCTGATGTAGCTCCTGACCGCTTATCTCTCCAAGGTATGGAAAAGAAAAAAAGATGAGAGCTTCAAAGAATATGCCCAACGGTGGAGAGATGTGGCGTCGCAAGTTCAACCTCCTTTAACTGAAAAGGAAGTCACCATGTTCTTTTTGAATACTCTCAAGGCGCCTTACTTTGAGCGTATGCTTAGCAGTGTGACTAAGAATTTTGCAGACATGGTGCTGACAGGCGAAGCTATTGAAAATGCCTTTAAGAGTGGTAAGATTGAAGCATCTATGAATGATAGCAAGAGGAATGGGTTTTCAAAGAAGAAGGAAGAAGATGCACAAGCTGTCTCCAATAACTCACGTCGCTCCTATACCTCTTATTCACCTTCAGTGAATTACATTTATTCTCAACCCCACCCACAAACTTATCATCAGAATGCTTACCAACCCATTTCCCATTCACAAGACCCCACTTTTTCACCTAATGACCAAAAGAATACTCGAGCTAGCCGAAATTTCACAATAGACCCTATACCAATGACATACACAGAGTTGTTCCCACAGTTGGTAAGGGGTCACCTTATTGCCCCTGTTTATGTAGAGCCCTTGAAGCCTCCCTACCCAAAGTGGTATGATCCTAACGCAAAGTGTGCTTATCATAATGACAATGTTGGTCACTCTATTGAGAATTGTATGGGCTTGAAAAGGAAAGTCCAAGCACTTGTCAACACTGAAATTTTGAGTTTTGGGGCAAAGAATAACCCAAATATGAAGGATAATCCTCTGCAGATCACACAAGGGGTAGCGGTTAATGCTATGGAAGAAAGTGGATGATATTGATTGAGTCACTAACTTGAAGATTATGGTTGTTTCTTTGTTTCTAATTTCATTCATCTTAGGACATTTCAATTTCTTAGGTAATATAGGAGTGCCTAAGCCCAAAAGGCATTAAGAATTCTTTTATGTATTGGGCCAGTTTTCATTTGTTTTCATTTTCAATAAAGGATTAGTGTGATGCATATTTCTTAATTCCTCATTCCAATCTTGTTCTTTAATGCCAAACACTAATACCCATATTCTCTACATTGTTACCAAGCTTAAAAGTATCCAAATAATGAACATGATAAATGATAATGGCAATAAGTATAAAATTCAATTATGAAAGAACTGCTTTGTTTGGTTGGATGGATTTCTAGTTAGCCAAGATTGTTCAAGCAAGAAGAGAATAGAAGAAATTCGTCTAAAATCTTCAACTATAGAATGTTACAAGTAAAGGTGAATCTCTACATGAAGTTCTAATGAATTTGTCTTTGTTCAATAGATGACCTTTAATGAGAATACTTGTATTGAGATGAGAATGGCCTTCTTTCATTACCTTTCAAGCGTGAGTAAAATTATCCATTAATTACCCCTTTTGGGCCTATTATATTTTTTTAATATAACCCACCAAGAATCACCCTCTACACTAGGAGGCAAAGAGAATGGAAAATGAAGGATTAGTGGGGCAAAGTGAAAAAAAAATTTTGTGGAAAAAAAGAACAAAAAAAAAGAATGAAGAAGGAAAGAGGGTTTGAATCAAGAAAGTGAAAACCCTAGTCACATTAAAATGAAAAAAGGAGAGAAAAAGCAAATGGGGCAAAAGGCCTAAATGATTCATGAAAAATGATTCTTGGTTTGATAAACCCTGAAACTCTTATTTTGGGCCTATTTTATCCTTTTTTTCATGAACCCTCACCTGAGCCTACATTACGTGCCTTAAAAGTCCATTTTGATCAAATATGAGTACTCCTATTGAAGAATCATGTGTTGAACAAAGGCATACTTACACTATGAGATGATGATCCTTTGGATGAAATTAGGATAAGCAGATCAAGATAAGCAAAAAGATTTTATCTAGATTGAAGAAGTGGGATTCCAAAGACTCTCTTGGATCCATGTGAGCTAAATTGGGTGAAGAAATATCGGATGTTGGGGCATGAATCAGAATGGAGAACAGATAAGAGAAGTTTCATCAAGGACAATGAAGTTGAAAATGAAGAGAAATGAATAAAACAAAATGAAAGAAAAGAAAATGAAAAAGAAGAAAAAAGGAAAAAAGAAATGGAAAAATGAAAGGAGGATTCAGATTGAAAACCCAAAAAGGGCGGTTTGGATCAATGGAGTGCATCTAAGTTGAAAACTTGAAAAGGCGGCTTAGATACCACAAAAGCTGGATGTCAACGATACTGGAGCAAGAAGATATCTTGATGACCTCAACACGATCAGATTAATGGACCTTTGAAGGGGATTTTGTATTCATTGATCAAAATTGTTTGAATTGTTATTATTTGGATACTATTACCTAATCCTAAAAATTCTCACTTTTCATTCAAGCTACTTTCCTTTTAAGCCTGACAATTTCTTGTTAAATCTTTCCAAATGTTGAATAATACCACTCTCTTCATTTCACTTATCATTTCTTTGCTATATCCTTACCTTGAGGGATTGAGAAATTGTGTTGCATTGATTTTGAAATTGGAATGATAATAAATGTTTGCTTGGCAAAATATGTGAAAGACTCCTATATTATTTAAGAAAATGAAAGAAAAGGAAACTTATGAATGAATGAAAATTGGAAATCAAGAAAAACCAATGAATAAAGAAGAGTGAATGAAGATTTTAATGAGCAAATGAATGACCAGATAGGGAGGATAGTGAAAAAGAAGAAACAAGGGAGTAGATAAGATAAAGAGGGCACGAAGACAAGAGTTTCATTGGGCAAGAAAAACGGAAGAAGGAAATGAGGAAAGAAATAAGAAATAGAAGGACAAGAGGACAAATGAAAGAGAAGAATGCATGAGATGGATTGATAAAGAATAACCTTGTTGTTACCACAATTGAGCTTGAAATGTTTTTCGAAAAAACATTGCATGGATAGAGTAGATTGCATCATAGAGATAAAACAGATTGCTTGAATGACATTGCATGGATAAAACAGACTGCATTACATGGATAGAATTGATTGCATCAATAACATTGCATGGATAGACTAGATTGCATGAATGATATTGCTTGAATAAGATAGCTTACATGAATGACATTGCATGGATAGAACAGGTTGCAATTGCATAGATAAGATAAATTTCCCAAGATTTCAAATTTTAACAAGACAAGAAATTTTAGAGGGGTTTCCTAAAATTTCAAAAATTAGACAAGATAGAAGTCTTGGAGGAGTTTCCCAAGATTTCAAATTTTGGACAAGAAAAAGAAATTTTAGAGGGGTTTCCTAAAATTTCAAAATTTGACAAGAAAAAAAAAGTTTTGGAGGAGTTTCCCAAAAATTTCAAAATTTGACAAATAAGAAAATTTTAAAGGGGTTTCCTCAAATTCAAAATTTGACAAGAAAAGAAATTTTAGAAGAGTTTCCTAAAATTTCAAAATTAGACAAGAAAAGAAGTTTTGGAGGGGTTTCCCATAAATTTCAAAATTTGACAAGAAAAGGAATTTTAGAAGGGTTTCCTAAAATTTCAAAAATTAGATAAGAGAAGTTTTGGAGGAGTTTCCTAAAATTTCAAATTTTGGACAAGAAAAGGAGTTTTAGAGGGGTTTCCTAAAATTCTAAATTTTGATAAGATAAGAATTTTAGAGGGGGTTTCCTAAAATTTCAAAATTAGAAAGGAAAAGAAGTTTTGGAGGGGTTTCCCAAAATTTCAAAATTGAATAAGAAAAGGAATTTTAGAGGGTTTCCTAAGATTCCAAATTTTGACAAGAAAAATTTAGAGGAGTTTCCTAAAATTTTCAAAAAAAAAAATCAGAGCTTTTTAAGACAAGATTTTAAAGTTTGACTGCCTACCTGTTTAGGAGGAGCTTTTGGACAAGATTTTAAAGTTTGACTGCCTGCCTGTTTAGGAGGAGCTTTTAGACAAGATTTTCAAAGTTTGACTGCCTGCCTGTTTAGGAGGAGCTTTTGGACAAGATTTAAAGTTTGACTGCCTGCCTGTTTAGGAGGAGCTTTTTAGACAAGATTTTAAAGTTTGACTGCCTTTCTGTTTAGAGGGAGCTTTTGAAAAAATAAAAAATTTTAAAAAAAAGAGAAGTCAGACAAAATAGGTGTCTATATCTTTGTGCAATTACTGTTTCACAGCAAATGCACAAAGAGGGGCAGCTGTAGACACCTTATTTTGTCCGGGGTCTTAATTTGTATAAATAATTAATTGGGTTAGGTGACATTTGTATTTTAATTTAATAATTTAGAATTAGGCTAGAATTAAATTAGAATTTAGAATTAACATTAATTAGGAAATTAAAATTAAAATAGGATTTAGGAATAAAAAAAAAGAAAAGAAAAGATAAAAAGAAATAAAAATAAAATTAATTTTAGGATTATATAATTAGGATAATTAGATTTTTTAGGATAATTATATGGATTAATATTAAATTTGATAGAATTATATTAGGATTAACATAAGAATAAAATAGATAAAATAGGAGATAATTATTAGAATAAGTATAGTTGTATTAGGACTCTAACAAGTTTTTGAACTATAAAAAGGGATCAAGGCTCATGATTTGGACAGACAATCAAATTCACAATCAAACACTCAACCTGAGCACTTCCATCTATCTGGCGGAAGTCACTCACTGCTCCAAATTCTCATCACTGCTCTGTCCTATAGCCTGCTTGTTGCTACGCCGTTCACGCCTGATCTGTTTGACGTTGCCGCACGCCCGAGCCACTTTCCTTGCTGCAGCCATTGTTATTGCTCCAAAGCTGTCCCCAAAACAGATCGTCCTTGGGCCATCGTCCAATGCTCCATCCGCAACTACACCACTGCATTGGTTACCCAGCTTCAGGTCATCCTTCCCATTTGGATTAGTAATAATTGGTATGTTAATTAATTTGACTTGCATGTCAATTTAATGTTTTAATGATTTAATAATTTAATTTAATTCAAGTAATATGAATTTATGTGATAATATTAATAATCTATTAAAATAATTTGGCGATTTAATAATTTAATTTAATTCAAGTAATATGAATTTATGTGATAATATTAATAATCTATTAAAATAATTTGGCATGGTATGTAATTTTGTATGATGTAATTTGCTTGCGTGATGAATATTATAATGTGTTAATTTAGTTTGCATGTGTAATTAGAATTTAGTTAAATAATGGGATTTGAATTTAGAAAATAAGATCCCTTAGAGAAATATAGTTAGAATTATAAATAATAAGTAATAAAATAAGTCAATAAATTATAAAATATAGAGATAGATTGAGATTATTCCAAGGATGGAATTCCAAGTGTCACGAATGGTTGCCATTTTGGAAATTCCTAGGTGAGGATGTTTACCTTAGATTTTGCCAGCATGATGGAAGATTTAAGGTAAGTGTTCAATATTAATAATCGAAATTTATTTTTAAAAACATAAATATATATTAATAGTCAATCTCTATTAAAAATAAAATAAACATAAATATTAATAAGAAATTAGGGAATAATGATTAAAAAAATAAAGGTATAATAATAAATTGAGAATAAGTGGAGGTTATCCCGATGATGGAATTATAAGGTGTCACGAATGGTTGACACTTTTAAATTCTTAGGTGAGATGTTTTCTTTAAATTTCGCCAGCATGATGGAAGATTTAAAGAAAATTTTCAAGAAGAATAATCGACATTTTATTTTCAAAAGATAAATAATAGTAAAATAAAGATAAAAATAAAATAAAAAATTAAGGATAATTAAAAAGGAAATAAAAAATAAGAATAAAAGATGGAAAATAAAATTAAGATATTTCATAAACGATTTAACAAATCTGACGACGGAGCCTCTCCGAGAAAGACGAATGGGATTTCTTGGATACTCCTGAGGTGAGGATGAAATTTAAGAAATTCTGCCAGCATGATGGAGAGTTTCTTAGGAATTGTCCAATATTTAAATATTTAAATTTAACAAGATTAAAAACCATTTAGTTGAAAATTATTAAAGATATCACAAAATTAATTGGTACCATTTTAGGATGGGCGTTGTGGGGGTGCTAATCCTTCCCTACACGTAACCGTACTCCCGAACCCTAGATTCTTTGAACGTAGACCAAACCTTGTACTAGTTTGAATAGGTGACCAATCACACCTCAGGTTTGAATGGTTGGTGGCGACTCCTTGATTTTAAAGTCTAGCGGGTTAGGTTCACGGACCTAGACGTTACGACATAGATCTAAACCGGGAGAAAGTTCCAGTGTTATCTATCAAATCATCTTGGTCTCGATGTTTTGACAAGGTGGTCAGTTTGAGGTTTGATATTTTAGATTTAAACGAAAGTGAACCTGGATACACGATGCAATTTTGGCTTTCAATTTTTGCACTGGCGCACCTTTTTTACTTCGGCTATTTTTTTTTTATTTTTTTTCCTGGTGCTTTTCTTTTTTTTACTTCGGCTTTTTTTTTTCGGTTCCTTTTTTTCTTGAAATGATATAGATCTTACCAAAAATTCTCGATTTAAAAACACCAAAGGCCACTTTTTAAGAAGCCAAAGCTCTCAAATTTTCTATATATTCTTTACTCAAACTACCCAAAAAATTTCCTCAAACCGAGGTCAAGGAATTTTTTTCCAATGCCTCTTCTTCACCAAATCGTTTAAATACTGTGTGGGGAAAAGGTTATTATGTTTTTTTTGGTTGAGAAGGCATAGGGTTAGAGGAGATTATGCTACTCGTTTTTTGGTATTTTATTAAAAAAAAATATCTTTAATCATTTTTTTTCAATATCATCCGAGTCAATTTTACTATGTATCTAAACAAACTTTTAGCAAGCATGGTAGATAGCGGTCAGCGCAGCGGCTTTTCATTGCTTTTTGCATTTTTTTGGTTTTCAAATGGAGTGGGTTTTGAGAGAGAAGGGAGAAGAGAGGAGAGAGTTAGAGGCCAAGTAGGGGTGTAATCGAGCCGAGCCGAGCCGATACAGTAGGGTGCTCGAGCTCGAGCTCGACTCAAAATTCGTTGCTCGATATTCGACTCGAGCTCGGTCGAGCCTTAATTTTTCAGCTCGAGCTCGACTCGAGATCAACATCAAGCTACTCGAGCTCGCTCGATTCGAGCTCAACTACAAATAATTCAAAAAATTAAATAACCAAAAATAAAAAAAAAAGAAGAAGAAGCAATTTTTCCCTTTTTTTTTCTTTCTTTTCTTTTTCATTTTTTTCTTGGACTGGAAGTAAAAACATCACAAGTTCCACAAAGATCCGGCATTAGTATCGTTGGAAATGAGCTGGAACAAGTTACATCTATCTAGCCAACTTCTCAATTAAACAAATTCAAATTAGAAGAAATTCTGAAAACTTTTTTAGAAGCAAAAAAAACTACCAAAACGTTAGTAATGGAAGAAACAATCTAAATCATGCCAGATCTGATAACTTTTTAACTCCGATAACAGCATGTGGCTACCAAGCCTTTAATCTGATGATAAAAATATTTAGCCTGTGTTCCATTCGCACCATGCTCTCGACTTTCTAAGATAGAAACAAAAATACCCAATCTATAAAAATCTCAAAATCAAAAAATAAATTTCAAACAAAAAATTCAAAATTTAATGCCTTATCGTAGAATATGTAGGTTCCAGCCTTGATACAGCCATCTCCTTTTCCTTCCCACCCTTTTTTCTTTCCCCAGTTCGTCGCTCCTTCAATCTCCCTATAATGCCTCTTTTTCATATTTCCAATTTTTTCAGAGAAACACAAACCAGCGATACTACTGAGAGAAAGAGAGGAAGACAATGCTAATGGGAGAGAATAGCGATTTAAGAGAGAAACGAAAGGGACGCTACTTTTCAGATGGAATAACCGGAAAGGGGTTTGATTGGTTGCTAGGATTCAAGGTTGGAAAAGAGAGAAGGAGGCGCCGTTGAAACTAATGGAGAAAGAAACTGATGGAAACGAAATAGTTTTAGGGGTTTTTAGCTTATGTTAATATTTATTAAGGGTAAAATAGTAAATTATTAATTAAAATAATAAAAATATATATTAAAATAATAAAAGCTCGATAAGGCTCGCGAGCTACTCGAGCAGAGTATCTTATTACTCGAACTCGGCTCGTTCGATAGCTCGAGTAGCTCGAGCTCGAGCTCGACTCGACAAAAATCGAGTCGAATTCGAGTTTTGTTCGAGTCGAGCCCGAGTAGCTTGCGAGTATCAGTGTATCATTTACACCCCTAAGGCCAAGGTAGGTAAAGGGTATTTTGTAATAGCATTAAAAAAAAAATCCTTTTCGTTGTGAGAATGGAAAGTTGGGTTGTGAATAGTCACTCATTAAATCCTTGATCTGTTCTTGCAATTATACCTATAATTTATTTTTTACCATTGACTACTTTAGATAAACCTTTAAAATTTTTTTATGATACCTTCTAAGCTTCTAATCTTTTTTTAACTGTTTTTTTTCTGGCCTTTTGATTTTTTTTTTAATTTTTTCAATTATGTCCTCTAATCCATTTTTTTGCCTTTCAACTTTTTTTTTAAAATTAAATACTTAAATTTTTTTTTTAAAATTTACCATGTATTATAGTTTTTTTTCTTTTCTTTTTAAACAATGTAAGTTTCTTTATTAAATAATTTTTATTTTTATATTCAATAATTAATATAAAATTACTTTGGTATTGTTTAAATTTAAATTAGATTTATGCCATTTTAGGTTTGCTAAAGAAAAATCAATATTTCGACTTTCAAGATTAATAAATAAAAGAGATTATATATATATATATATATATATATATATATATATATGAGGTACTGATAGTATATAATTTTTATACATAGTTAGTTAATCATAAAATGACACCTAATTAATGAACAAAATCTAAAAGTGTATAGATTTTTTAAAAATAAATTTAAAAATTTTATTAATATTTATTTTTAAAGACTTATATATGAGGTGTCATCTTATAGTTAATTGATAGTGTATGAAAGTTATACATTTTTAGTGCATTATATATTAATTCTTAATAATATCGGTTAAGAACTTTGTCAACATGTGTTCCAAAATATTTTCTTATTAAACGTAATAATTTATAATTAAATAATTTTTCCAGTACATTAGTTGAAATAATAAAAATGATTTCCAAATGAAAATTTAACACATATCATTAAGGTATTATTTAATAAAAGTATGTACACTTACTATACTGAGTTGCAGTGACAAACCATTATGTGGAGGTGATATTGGGCTTGTTTTGGGTCGGGTTAGATCAGTTCAAGCCTAATACACTTTTGTGAACCGGTTTGAATCGGTTTACAACCGGATCGAGCTGAGCCGGGTTAAAAATGAAAATGTCTTGAATCGGCTCAATTTGACAGCCTGATTTAAAAGTTACTGAGCCGAATTGAGTTAGTTTGGTTTTTTTTTTTTAGTTTTAAAAAATTTTTATTTGTTTTTTTAAATTTATTTATTATTTTTTATCAAAATAAAAAGACTTATTTAGTTATTTAATATATTTTTATAATTTAATTTAATAAATTTGTTTTTATAATAAATAAAGTTATTAATTACTATAATAAATAAAGTTATTATAACTTACTTAATAAAATAATTGAAATACAGATAAAATTATTACAATATTATCTAATAAAGTTTTTTTATAATAAATAATAATATTATAATAAATGTATTATAACTTATTTAATAAAGTTATTAATTTAAAAAAATTATAATACTTTAAAATGTTCTACTTTTTTTAATTAAAAATAAAAAATTTAAAACTTTAAAAATAAAAAACAAAAAAGAGGGAGAGGGAGTCGTGGCTCCCTCCCCTTAACTCTGTTGCTGCTAAGCAGGTTAGCAACAGCAAGCCGGTTGCTGCATGCGCAATTTGAGGGCTGAATCGGTTCCAGCTCAAAACCAATCGGGCTTGAGTTGGACCGGTTGATCTTGGGTCATAATAGATCGGGCACTTAGCAGGCCCGATTTAAAATATTATAAACCAGCTTCTTAGACCGAACTGGGCTAATTTCGGAATTACTTTTATTTATTTCAATTACGGGTCAAATTGGGTCGGGTTGGTGTCGAGTTGGGTTTGGGTCAATCCACTCCGTTAACCATCTCACCAAGATATTTGAAAATGTTCTTAAAAGTAGTTGTTTGTTTAGTGCAAGCTATACTTTGTTTTCAATATCATTGTAATATTTTTTATTAGTAGATCCACATAAACCTCAAATTCTTTTGGGATAAGAATGAGATTTTTTGAATTTGAATTCAAATTTTACAATATTTGGTATAAACCTCAACTTTTTAAATTTTAGCAAACATATAACCAAATCATTTTTTTTCTTTCATATTCAATCTCTAGTTTAATATTGGAATTATATTAGCTTGACTGACTTTGTTGTTTTCCCTCAGAGGTAGAGATTCAGTTTGAAATAGCCTCCCTTTAGACCTTAAACTGAACTTCTAAGATAACAGAAAATGGAAAATCTGTGTTCAAGCCAGTAGAAAAAAAAATCTTGATTAATTTACTTATGGGTTTAAACCACTTTCAAACATTTGTAAAGTTCTTGATGCTTTCTTTCTTAACATACAAATTTTTGAGTTCGAATCGGATGATTGAGTATAAGAGCTAGTTCAATTGAAGGGTGAATTTTTTTTATCAAGATTCAAATTTTGTAAGATAAATTTTGAGACTAAAAAGTATATAAGACCACGCCATTTAGTCTTGAACAAGATGCCAATCCCAGATGATTGACATTCATAAATGACAAGGTTTCTTTATTTTTTGTATTGGAAGTTTGGAATTACTTTGGGGCCAGGCAATTTCTCAAAATTCTTAACAACGAAAAATAATCTCTCCCATTTCATAAATTACCATTCGCATCCATTGATTCAAACCGAAAATGTTTAAGTTGGAGTTTGAACTCAAAGTTTTAGCTTTCAGTTCAAATCCAAGAAATCAGATGTATCCCAAAAATAACTCATTAAGTTTAATTTGTAATTACCATATGCAGCTTTTTTTTTTTTGGAGAAAAGAAATATTGAATCACATTTTCTTTTTTTTTTTAGTTCATAAGAAATACAAAAAGAGAATGAAGAATCAAACTTTGGATTTAATATCTCCGTAACAACTATTAGTTTAAGTTTTGATTGTTAAATTGAATCACATTCTTTGAACGTAAAAATTTGTATCAATCAGTGAAAGGAATATTTGAGACTTAATCCACTCATTACCTTTGCTTTTAAATCAATTAAGCAAATAAATCCAAAATTTTCTCTTAGCCAAAAAGAAAACCCAAAATTCTCGTTAGAGATATTTTGGAAAGGTTTCGGTAATTGAACTTATGAATTATATATCTATTCGATAGATATAAATTTAGTAGTAATGGTTTTGAATTTTTTTTTTTCTTGTCGCAATCAGGATGCACCAGAGGTTCTTGAGATTTTGGAAGTCGAATTGGCCAGGAAAAAAACCGAGATAAAACGCATGGCGAAGTGGCTAAGGGAAAAGAAACTTGCAGTCAAAAGGAAGAGAAAAGAATTGCAGAGGATTAAGAGAGTGAACAAGGAAATACTTGCTATGAATATACGCATGGAAAAAATGGTGGACGATTTTCTGGTTGCGGCTGAAGATGAGAATAGTGATCCCGAGGCTGCAAAGATATGGACTGAGAAAGCTATGAAGGAAGTTATCAAAGGAATGAAAGATCTCAATCTTGAAGGAGACAACTGAATCCGAAGATAAGGCGGTGGTCATGGTGGTGGATGCCATAAAAAGTGGGTGATGTATTGGAGCTCGTTACCATGAGATGCAAGTCTTAAGGTTAGAGTTTCAGTATTTTGTTGTGTTTGAGTCAAATGGTAGCAACTAGCTAATGTTATTGTTTCCTTTGGTGAATTTGGCTGTTGAGTTCTCTGACCATGCTGTTTTACTGGTAATTTAATCAATAACAGGCATCACTCAATGTGTATCAATTTTATGAAATTTTTGTTGAGATTGTCCTGATGGAATATCTGGTAAGCACTAGTTGATTTTTTTTTCTCTTGATCAAGAAAAATCATCTTTCGATTTCTCAGTAGTAAGCATTCATATTCAAAGATAAAATCCTTAAGCCAAACTGGACAATCTTCTACGCTGAACATTTCCTCACTACTCCCAATTCCATACCTAGCGAGTTTATGGCCTACTTCATTTCCTCTACACCTTCTATGTATGAAAGTCGAAAACTCTGCAGCTTTTATTGACTCCAATGCATCTCCCTCCAACTCAAACTTCTCAAACCCCATATTCAAAGCGTCAACAATTGGTGTAAATCTACCAAAGCCCAAAACACAATGTCTAATTCCAAAAAAAATGGCAAGAAAATACATAAATTATTTCACTACTGCAAGTAGAGAAATAGAAAATTCTGTTTCACCCAAAGAAAAAGATTGAGTAAATAAAAGATATTTTAATATATATTATACGTACGTATGTATGTATGTATGCACCCTAAATCTAAAAACAAGCTCTAAACCTACATTTCGGTCACAAACAACAGCCAGGAGCAACAATTGACCATAAAAATATATAACGATTCAAAGCTTGGGATCATCTGAAGTGATGATATTTTAGGCAACAAAATTAAAATAATCTTTTAGATAAAATCATCAAGGTTTTTTTTTTTTTTCAAATTGCAAAAAATTTGAATTCTAGTCTTTATAAATAGCAAGACTGAAAGAGTAGGTGAGGAGGTAGAAACTGGCGGATTTGGTGAGAAAAAGACGTCGATCGACGACTGTCAGTGCCCGTCAACGGTGAGGGAGTGGCGATCAAAGGGATGAAAAGAGTGAGTGGAAGAATCATCAGATATGGTGGACAGGACACAAAGCAAAGGGCTTAAAAACCAATCTTTAGATAGATAGTGTGATTAAGTATTGATTGATAGATTAAATTTATATTTTATTATTTATGAACAGAAAGCGAAAGAAACTCTTGGGATTAAGACGACAAAATACTGGATTGGGAAATAAGATAGAGGAGAAAAGGGTCATGGCTGAGTCGCTGATGGCAACCAAAAGAGAGGCCGCAGAGACTGAAGCGGAATCTAGAGACTCGGCCATGACCCTTTTCTGCTTCATTCTCTGCGGCTTCTCTCTTCGTTGCAGCTTTACATCTTTGACACATTAGCTGCAAAAACCAAAGCCTCAACGGACGTTAGATTCTCGAAAACTGATTTTTCTTTGTTTTGATAAACCATTTGGCTCAAACAAACTGGTTTACGTCAATTTTTTTTTATAAAGAAAAAAAAGAAGATACTTAAACTAGAAAAGATAAAGAGAAACGCTCCAAATTGTTTGATTTTGAAACTCAACTATTTCAATTTCATTCCCACCTGTCTCCAAGTGAGAAAGAAATTGAAAGAATTGAGCCAAAAATATTGGAGGGCCTGCCCGCTACAAATAAAAGAAAGAGAAAGGGATGAGAGGTGGAACGTGTTAGGAAAGTGAGGTGAAGAAGAGGATACACGGAAACCACACGTAGAACGCGGGATTGAATTTATAGGCAAAGAGGGGAGTAAGACAAGGCCTGCACGACTCTTACCGAAAAGAATTGTTAATTGTCCTGTGGGTCTCTCACAGCCTGGCTTCGTATTTTTCTTTTGTTTTTCTTCGGTGGTTGGGGCTGTAAATAGGGTTTGAGTAATTCAAAAGAAAAAGGACCTCGCATTAAACTATTAATGGGTATCATGTTTTGCCAATAACCTTTTTACTTAATGATTAAAGATAAATTATAACATATTATAAATCTTAAGTTTGAACTCAAACACCTTATTTTTAGTTATTTAATATTTTTTTTGTAAAAAAAAATGGATGTCATATTTCATGATTCTTTTCACATCTATTTTTTCAAATGTTAATCTAGGTGGAACAGTGGTTTGTTTACCGGAGAAAATACGAAAGAATGGACAGACTTCTATAGAGATTATACTCTAAGCAACCAACACTATCATTTATATATATAGAGAGAAAAGAGGTGTGACTAAACTATCTTTTCTCTGTATAAGAAATAGAAAATTTAAATCTTATTTTCAAAAAAAAAATCACACATCAATTATTGAATTAAATATTTATTCGGATGCAACAGATAAATATTTAAATTACCCAAATTCAATTCAAATGTAGTATGTATGTCATTAGAAATTAGCTATTAATTTGATATTCATTAATTTTATATTTTAATCAATATGGACTTCAATTCATCTTTGTATATCATCCATGGATTTTTTTTTTGAGAAAATATCATCCATGGATCTAGTTAATGGAAAATGAAACTTAATCCTAGCAGATTCTTAGAGATGAATAGAAGTTGGATTGGGATTGGAAAGTTGACCCATAAATTTGAACAGATTGTGTTTAATTAGCTCAAGTTTGTTTGCCCTAAATTTGATTCTAATAATATTTTGTTTAGAACAACACTAAGTAGGGCAATAGAACTCAACTACCCATATTATGCTCACTGAACAATTGATATTTTATTTTTATATTATATATTGATATTTATGATTTTTTTCTCATGTTTTACCTTAAAAAGTTAGTGAACATTTACATTTATAAAGAACATTAAAGATAAATATTTTTTATCTCCCCAGTAAATTAAAAATGTAAGAGAAATAAGAAGGGTGGAGCATATATTATAGTGTTAGATAAAATGTTCAGCTTTTCATGAATCTTGAAAACATAATTAGAAACCTAACAATTTTGTTAAGTAATTGCAAAGTGTTAGGATTGTTTTATTCAATAGAGGGCTTTTCTTTTTATGTTCGAACCTAAAAGAAGAAGAAAGAGAGAGGGAACGAAGAAGAATGAGCCGCGAAATTACAGATAGCGGTCATATGCTGCGTTAATCAAGGCCGGCTTTCGGTCTAATGAATGCGGTTGGTCAACTTGGTCCCACTACTAATTAATTTTCAATAATGAAAGGCAATTGTCGGCAGCAATCGCACGATCTTGGCAGACGGACTGGTCCAAAACGCGAGACGAGACTCGATAAAATTTGTAATTTTATAAAGGGTTTATATTATTATATGTTATATATTTATTGTATATAATTTTTATATATTGTCAATATATAAAAATTTAACATCTAATTAATAAGTTTTGTAAGTAAATTAAAAAAATATTTGTATTTATTTTTAAAGGATTGATTTTTTTAAATTTACTTATTGATAAAGTATTAATTTATGCTGTATAAGTTACTGTTGTACTTTATTTAGCTTGATTTCTTCACTAAAAATGATGCTTTTTGTGGGTCTCTTCAAGATTTTGTGGTGTTTGTGGTATTTCTTTTGTATAGAAATACGTATAAAGAATTGTACCTTCAAATATAAAAATAAAAAAATTGAATTTTGTCTGCTCAGTTTGTATTCTAAGAAAATTTGTGTGTACAATATCATGTTTATAAACTCTTAATGTACCAGAGATTGATACATCATTAATAAATTTTTATAAACAAATTGAAAAATTTATGAACAAAAAACGTTGCTTCTCTTTCTATGGCTGTATATTAAAATTATTTCCCTTGAGAAAATTGGAACCTGGACAGTGCAGCGGTTCTGTCCAAATTAGCTATGTTAATTACCTTCTTTCTTGGAATTTTCATCATCTTTAAGCGAAGTCAAAAATTAAAAAAAAATACATTAAACATAAATAGATTTCAAGTTGTGTTTTTTTGCCAATTTTTTAATTTGTTTTTTAAATTTGCAAAAGAAAAAGCACTAAAATACCGAATTAATGTTGAATATTTAGTAAGAGAAATTTTTTTTTCTACAATTGAGATATTTGATTTGGGAAAAAACAATACAGATATTTAAACTCAAAATTCACACTTGCAGAATTCTCATATATTAAAAATAAAGAAATAATCATTCAAATCACTATTTATGATCAAAGTCATTATCTTTTGGCTGAGTGCTCAATTTCGAATCTAACATTTGAGTCATTCAGCAAGGATATAATTTTTTTTATTTCAATAAAATAAAGACTAAGGGTGTGTTTGAATGAAGGATTTCAACAAGAAAATTTTTTTAATTAGGATATTTAAAAGTTTAAAATGCAAATTTCTTGTTTGGCAAAAAATTTTGAAGAATTTTAAAATTTATGAGGAATTTTCAAATGAAATTTGAGATGCTCAAATTTCTTCTTGAAAATCCACCTAAAGAAATGATTTTTCAAAATTCCTTCCATTCTTTCTTACTTTATTAGATATGACCTACTATTAAATATAAAGTTAAAAATAAAAAACATATTATTTTATTTAAATTTAATATATATATCTTTATTTTTTTATATTATTAATACTATTTATACATTTTTACAAATCTAATGATACCCATGTTACATATTTTATTTGGTATTTTTCTTTTTCTAATATATAAATTTTTATTTTTCTTTTATAATTTTTTTTATTTAATCAAATTCTAGTATTCAAAAATTCTTTCTAAAAATTATTTATCTAAACAAGTTAATTATAAATGACATGTAAGTTTTTCCTAAGACATTGTCCACCTAAAGCAAAACTAATTTCTCCACTCTTTACATTTTTCAAAACAGGTAATTTCTTACTCCTCACTTATGCTTAGACTTATTCATGGGTCAGACAACCCGTCTAAGCTTGAATGACAGCCTAATTTTAGAATAGATTTCGACAAAAATATTAAGCCAATTAAATGTTCTTGGGCTAACAAATGAAGCTCCATTAAAAAATGAGCCGGACCTTGATCTTGCTCTAAAATGTCCAAGACTAGCTGAGCCCGAATTGGTTTCTTTTCTTTTTGTTAATAACATTTAAAGAAAAAAACTTTTATTTCTTGTTAATTAATAATTAAGTTGATTCATTTAAAAAGTTACCAATAAATAATTTTATAATTGTAATTTTATAATTTATGACACACTTATCTTAATTATGAAAAATAACATGATAAAAATTTTGAGTATTGGTTCAAGTAATTTATTTAGACTTTGCTATGTAATAGTTTCAAAGAATAAAAATTGTACAACATAAAAATTAAATTGAATATAAGATTTTTAACAAAAAAAGGCAGACTTTGGTTTTTTTTTTTTGTTTGTAGAAACGAACTTAAAATTAGGTCAAAAAATAAGGCCGAATTGAGCTTAGACTCACATGAAGTCCAATAATACACTGCTTAGGTCTTACCCCACCCATGAACAGGTTTATCTCTAAATACATACAATTTCAATACAAGTAAATTTCTTATAATATAAAAATAAAAAATTAGAAATAAACCATTTCTGCATAACTAATGTATTATTATGTGAACTTGAAGCCCAAAATAAGCACCCTACTGTTCTGGAAGTTGGAGCAAGTTCTAGGAAAGGCGATTTCATAATGTTTGTTATTTCCGCGCCTATCTCTCTGAGGAATAATTTACTGATCTTGAAGTTGGAGCAAATTCCAGGAAGCGCGAATAATTTACAGATCTTGAAGTTGGAGCAACTTCCAGGAAGGGCAACTTCATATAGTTTGTTATTTCCGCGTCTATATCACCGAGGAACAGCCAAGCATGTTGCTGGCCTGCTCCTACGACAAGCTTGCTTTTAGTTGCAAAAGAGGCGCCCAAATAACTATTTGTTTTATAAATAGGCACAACTCGACCACATTGAATCCGCCCAACATCTTTCTCTTTTTCTCTCACAAATACGGTTTTAGGCTCTTTGGTCTGCCAATATTTTCTTAGATGGTGAGCTTTCTATCTGTAATTTTTTAGTTCTTTTGCTTTTGGTTATTCTTACTAGAGTTTCAAGCTTGTGCGGTGAAAGAGGAAACTTTCGAGATTGTTTGGTGAAAGGATGGAAGGTAATAAGGATGAAAAATTGTTAATTCAATTTCGTATCCTTACTGCTTGCCATCTTTTCTTTCCGACAAAATCTCACAGTACAGACAAAATCTCACAGTACAGTCGACTTCAGTACCATCACTGAAACAGCTTATTGTTTGTTTCAATTTCCCTTTTATTTGTATAGTTAGGTTCTTTTTCGTGGATTTGGAATAGATATTAATTTGTAGAAATATATTACTTTTGGTGGATAGGAATTAGGAACCAACTTTAAAAAAAAAAAATCCGAGATAGTTTTTTTTTTTTTTTACATTCTGAAATGCCAACCTTTTACAAAGACAGTAAAAATATGATTATTAGTTTCAAGATCCTAACTGTTTTATTCATGCTATTTTAGGTTTTGTTTGGGATTGTTTTTGTTTTATGTTTTATGTTTTTGTTTTCAAATTTTTTGAAAATGGAAGAAAAAATATGTTTGTTAGATGTGTTTTTGTTTTTAAAAATTGAAAACAAAACAAAAATTTTGGAAATTGTTGAAAACAATAAAATGGTGTTTTCAAAATTTTGAAAACATTTTTTTTACTGTTTAGCACTGTTATCGTACGGCTACTGTTCACATGTTCGGCTACTGTTCACATGTTCGGCTACAGTGCCTATTTTATATGTAAAAATGACAAATTTTTGCCGCTAGTCTCACTCGAACTCTTAACCTCTTATGTTTTTAAAGCTTTATCCATTCTTTTCAGAAAACTTCCACTACTAAAATTTTGCAACAAAAATATTATATCCAAACATGTTTTCGAATTTAATAAATTAAAAATAAAACAAAACAAAATTTTCAAAAACATAAAACACAAAACACACAACAATACCAAACGACCCCTTAGTTTTGTTGATATTTTAAATTTAAATTGTTAAACTTTAAATAATTCATATTTTTATCGTTTCAGAATTGAATATCTTGTCATTATCATTCCCAGAAATTAATTTATATTATTTTTTTTATATTTAATCAATCTTGTTTTAAAGAAATTATTATGTGTAAAATATGTGAAAAGTATGTAAACATATGATAATTAACATAAACATATATTATAGCAAAATTATCATCTGTTTAAGGCTATTGATAGTAATGTTTATATTGATAATCATATTTTTATGATAGTTTTAACAAATTTTATGTCAATGACTCTAAATTTACGTTTAATTATATATTTTTTATGTTGACTTTGCAGTAAGATTAAAATTTGTGACCTTACTGTAGAAATTCTATCTGTGGTTAATTCCAAAATACCCTCTTAATAAATGTAATAATTGACAATTAAAAAATAATTCTCAATACACTGAAATATTTAAAAGATTTTTTTTCAAATGAAAATTACAAATATCTTTAGGGCAGTCATTAACAAAATTCTTCACACTCACAATAATGACATGCAGATAGTATTTGTTTTTTTTTTTTTTTGAAATATGCAGATAGTATTTGCTAGTTTAGTGCTAGCTAGCTATATTTTGTTTTTAACATCATTTCAATTTTTTTATTAGAAGATACACATAAAACCTTATCTTTTTAACTTTAGTAACATATACGTAATTTCTTTTTTTTCTTTTTCATATTTAAATCTCTAGTTTATTGGACTTAATTAGGTGGTAGTCAACCAAAGGTTAAAATGAGGATGGTTATATACTTAAGAATTATTCATAGTGCTGCAAATTATTCTTGGTATTTAAGAGTCTTTTTTATTGTCAAGAAAGCTTTGACTTAGTGACAAAAAAGAGATAATGAAACTTTGAGTTTGAGATCATAGTTACTAGTTCAAAAAATGTAAAATATTGATTATGATTATAATTTCTAACTAAAAAAATATTACTAAAAAAGTATTTCTAGTTGATTTTTTGCTAGCTAATTGCTTCATACATGCTTTTTATATTTTTTTTAGATTATTATAGAATATACTGACCGTTAAGTGTTTTTAATTCTACAAGTGAGTTAAAAAACTATCACATCTCATTTTTGCCTAATTAGTTTTTTTTTTAATTTTCTCTAGAGCTTATGTGTCGTCGTATTAATCTAACTCATATAGTCTAAAAATTTTATTGATCATGTATCAAATAACTTCATATATTTTTTATTTTCTTTCAATTTAATAAAAACACACACACACACACACACAAAAAGCGAAACCATCAATAAAATAAAACCTAAATAAGCTAACATCAAAATTTATTTGGAGTGCAGCCAACAACCACTTAACTGATTGGTTAAAGAAGAGTTGTGATATATTGTAAGGTTTGAGTTCAAATCTAAGCAACCCTAAACCTTCCCACAATTATAAAAAAACAAAACAAGATTATTATTTGGAGTGCAAATGTTCTTATTTCTAAAGGAATTGCATGTACAAATTGTTTAATGATATGGTCCTTGATGATTCTACATTGTTTCACATAAATTTTAAAATTTTTATATTTCAGCATCTTCAATTTTCTTATGATAAATTCGGCATAATAAATCCACCTATCCACTAAATTGATTTCCAAATTTTCAAAGGGATAGTACTGTTTTAAAATTTCATTTTTTTTTCTTTTGAGTTTAGAACCATACAAGAAGATACTAACAGAAACAGTTTGAGATTTGAAAGGAAGAGAATTTCTTAAAGTTTTGGTAGATGAATTTCTTATATTGTCCAAACACTATTTACTCACTAAAAATCAATTCTGATGGAGTTTAAAAATTATAAAATTTCTTTAATTTCCTATCATTTGATTAAATTTACTTACACATCTTGTTGGAGTTTGAAAGGCATACTTGACATCGCAAGTTTTCGAGTTTCAGAATGAAAAGTAATACCCCATTTCAGAAGTCACCCTTTGCATCGGTTGATTCAAACCTGAATGTTTAAATTGGCGTATGAACTCAAAGTTTTAACACTAGATTCAATCCCCCTTTGATCATCTATTCCGTTACTCAAAATGTTACTCAATTTTAATATTAAAAATAGTGTATGAATAATATTAATATTTTTCTTGTCTAACTAATTTTTATGTGATCACTATTTATTTTTTGGTTGCAAGTGATCTCTATTTTTTTTGGTAAAAAGTGATCTCTATTTTTCACTAATTATATATTGATCATGAATTATTTTAATATATTATATGGTAATTCTTAAATTTTTATTTCAGTGGAATTAATTTGTCTCAAATTTTATTTTTAATAGGATTAATTTATGATTTATCTTATATTAAAACATATATTATAAAAAAATTTTAATTGTCAAATGATCCCACTAATTATACTTAGCTACAACTCTGAAAATGGATGTAAAAGATCGAACATAAACAAACTTTCTTATGTTTGTGATTTGTGCATTTGATTTTAGGTTGTTTGTATTTGGTTATTACTTGGTAAACAATTTCTATGCTGTTTTCGAGTTTGATTCGTTTAGTCATTATTATGTTCAAAATTGGTTTAAAATCGATACATTCAAGTTCAACTAGTTGGTTCATACATGAAAGCAAACATGTTAATAAACAATTAAAACCATATTCATAAATAATAAAGAAATCACAAGCAAAAAAAATTAAAAAATAAATAATTTTAAATTTATGATAGTATTACATAAATGAGTAAAATTAGTTTTTTGTAGTAAACAAAATTTGAACAATTTTGAACGATAAACTAATGAAATTCAAATCATTTTTAAACGAATTTATTTGTAAACAATAGGTCTTTGTTCAAGATTGATTTATTCAATAAATGAATTTTAAAATATTTGTAATCATTTGTGAATTAAGCTTCATGACTAAAATAAAAAAATAAAAATCGAATGCTTATTTACACTTTCAGATTTGAAGTAAATTTCGATTTAACTAATGAGTTGATGGTTGCGAAAATTATTACTTTAAAATTATAGGAGATCAATGTCTTTTAAAAGTAATCGTTAGTGAATTTTTGTATTCTACTTGAATTTGAATTGTGTTCTTTGGTAAAAAAAAGTATATATTTATCAGCAATTTAATGGCGAACTTAATGCATAAAAACTTTGAGTGTAAATCAATTAAGCAATTAGATCCAAAATATATCCTAACCAAAAAAAACCCAAATTTCTCCTTGGAGATATTTTTGGAAGGTTTTGGTAATTGAATTTTATATCTATTCAATAGATTTAATTGCTCGTGTTTTTTTTCTTTAATTTTAAAATATAAATTTAATTGTAATGGTTTTGACTATTATTTTTCTTGCCCCATTCAGGATGCACCAAATGTTTGTGAGCTAATGGGAGTTGAATTGGCTAGGAAAAAAGCCGAAACAAGACGCATGGCAAGGTGGCTAAGTGCAAAAGAACTTGCAGTTAAAGGGAAGAAAAAAGAAATGAAAAAAAATAGGAGAGTGAACAATGTCATGTTTGCAGCGAATACACGCCTCGAGAAAATGGTCGACGATTTTCTGGTTGAAGCTGATGCAGAGACCAGTGATCCCGAGACTGCAAAGATATGGACAGAGAGAGCTCTGAGGGAAGTTATCGAGGGAATGAATGATCTCATCAATCTTGAAGGAAACGATATACTGTAATGTCACGTAGTGGACGCCATAATCAGTAGGTTGATGTCTGTTGGAGCTTGTTACCGCTAGTCCAGAAGAAACTATGACTGCCTGTGTGGTCGCGGCAAATAATAATAATAGTAGCAACTAGCTAGTGTTATCGTTTCCTTTGGTGAATTTGGCTATTGATGAATTCTCTCTGACCCATGCTGTTTTACTGGCAATTTAGTCAGTAACAGGCATTTGTCAAAGTGTTATCAATTGTAGGAAATATAGAAATAACATTTCTTTTTATAATTAAAGTCGTCAGAAATCAAAATTTGTTACTAGCTATTGGCATTAAAATTTTACGGACTTCAACCCCTGTATGAAACAGGGTCCAGACCGAAAAGAAACAACAAAGCCATTGCTGAGCTACATCAAAAACAAAAGCACCAAATCATAACAGATAAAAACTGTCCAGCTCCCAAACTGAAAATAAAGGCTCTAAAATAACTTGAGCGCAATACTGCCAGCAACAAACAATCCTTCGGTCAGAATCGTTAAACCAAAAACCTTCTCCTACTATCCTATCAACCACTAACATCGATGAACCAAATCTTCCCGAAAACCAAAACCATTAAGCCTTTTGCATTACATAGAACACCTGATGAGCAAAATGAAAAAACAAAACACACATCATTAAAAGCTTGGTTTATTATACACCATTCTGCATACCAGCACTAAACTTGTCCGAAAACAACCATACAAAAACAGTGCACAACCTGTCCCCATTTTGACTAATTTCTAACATGATCCCGCAAATATCGATGCATAACCCCTCAGAAGGAACAAAAACGATCTCATCCCCAAGCAGTATATATCAAGACACCTGCCAAAACGGATCCTCTATTCTCCTCTTGGCAACGATGTAACACAACGGTTCTTTCATGGTTGCTCCATTCAGTTTCACCCTCAATATCTCAAAGTGTGATCTGGTTGGATAGTGCGAGGGAAGTATGGAAAGATCTTCAAGATCACTTTTCACAAAGGGATTCATTCAGGATCTCAGATCTACATGAAGAAATTTACCCTTTTCAACAGAAAAGCATGATAGTTAATAACTACTTCACTCAGCTCAGGATCCTTTGCGATGAGCTTATGAATTTGAGGCCGATTCCCTTCTGCACATCTACACTTCAATGCACTTGTGAAGCTTTAGCAATTGCCAAAAAATACCAGCAATGTGATCAAGTAATTCGTTTCTTGAAGGGTTTAAATGACAATTTTGCAACTGTCAGATCTCAAACCATATTAATGGAGCCTCTTCCTCCAATTAACAAGGTTTTTGCATTAGTTGTTTAACAAGAAAGGCCAAACCAATTTGCCTATTCTTCATCTCAGCAAGTCGATTCGAATGTGTTTAGTTCTAAGGTTGTTGCATTAGGAAATCAACATACTCTAGGCTTCAAAAGGCAGTCATTTTCCAACCTTAAGAGGCCTTTATGTTCATTTTGTGGATACTAAAGGCATACCGTGGATAAATTCTACAAAAAGCACGGTTATCCACCTGGATACAAATCAAGCATCAAGAACATGAGCATTTTAACAATGTCACAGGAGCAGTTCATGCAGAAATTGATTTGTTGAGCGAAAACAATAATGAAGTTTTATCATCAGATCCTTGCAGCCAAGATCAAATTCCTTTTACTAGAGATCAGTATCATAAATTTCTTGCAATCATCAGTTCCACTGAATTAGCATCTTCTTCAACAGACAACATAAAAACAGTCAATGATACATTCTCCAAGTTACCAAAACCAGCAGGTATTCGTATAGCAACCTATTCAATACGTAAGTCTCCTTATTCTTCAGTTTGGATCTTTGATAGTGGTGCCACTGATCACATCATTTGTTCTCTTGCATTTTTTGATTCATATAAACCTGTTAGTAACATGATTGTGAAACTTCCTAATGGTGATCATGTGCCAGTCACTCATATAGGAACAGTCAAACTTTCTTCATCTCTGATTGTTGTACATGCTTTATTTGTTCCAACATTTGCTTTCAATTTGATCTTTCTTAGTCGGTTAACCAAGTCCATTAATTGTCTAGTCATCTTTCATCACATTTTTGCATTGTGCAGGATCTAATTTGTTGGAAGACAATTAGTTTGGGTAAGCAAGTGAATGGAGTATACCAATTAACCAAGCAAGTTCCACATGAATAGTTTCTTTCCAAAACTCCATCCGTTAATGCACATATTGTAAATACCTCAAGTTTATATGATCTGTGCCACTATCGCCTTGGTCATGCTTCCTATCCTAGGCTAAAGTTGCTTCAAGCATTAGATTCTCCAACTTCTTTCAATAAAACTGTACCTTGTGACATTTTTCATTATGGCAAACAAAGAAGAAATTCATTTCATGTTAGTTCTTTAGTTACTTCTGCTTGATTTGATCTTATACACAGACATATGAGGTCCATATCATATTGTTGTTAGAGTATGCCATACAATTAATTGGATTTGGATTAAGTAATTTTAAAGGGCCCAAAAGGCCTAATTTAGTTGGACTAAGGCTAAGACCTTTTTAGGGTTTTGTTAAGAGACACTATAAAAACAACATTAAGTCTAAAAGTTAGATAGAAGATGTAGAGAATATTTTTATAGCCGTTCTGCCTCTTAGAGCTAGCACTCTCAGAAAACAATTCCCTTCCTCTTCCCTTTGCTTCTGATCACATCTTGTCTTAGGCAAAGGTCTTGTTTTGCGTCCTACTCGTGTGGATACTGTTAGAGGGCTTCTCTCAGCTAGGAGTCTTGAGTTAACGATAAATCAAGGGCTGTTCGTGGGCCGTCATATTCAAAAGTCGAACATTCCTACACGAGTACAACAAAAGGTTAGATTCTATCCCGAAATTAATCTCGTTGCATGATCCTGGTGATTTTGGTTTTGTTGATTTTAATCCGCTGCTTATTTTCATGTATGACATGATAAACCGAGACAACGAAACCTTACAATTGTTTCCATAGATGGCCATCTTTATTTTTTTGACAATTGTGGATGATCATAGTAAAGTAACATGGATTTTTCTTATGACAAAGAACAAAGGCAGAAGCTAGATTACTAATACAACAATTTTTTAACATTTGTTGAAACATAGTTTTCTATTAGAATCAAGTGCATCAGAACAGACAATGCTCAAGAATTCAATATGCCCTCTTTCTTTGCTTTAAACTGCATATTATATTAGACTTCCTGTCTGCAAATTAACTCCTCAGCAAAACAGTGTTGTTGAGAGGAAGCACCAGCATATCTTGAATGTTGCAAGGTGTTTAAGATTCCAAGCTAGTTTATCTGAGTATTTTTGGTCTGATTGCATCACTCATGCTGTGCATCCTAAAAATAGAGTTCCATCACCTACTATTAAAAACATGACTCCCTTTGAAATTCTTCATAATAGAAAACCAACATTTTCCCACTTAAAGGTCTTTGGATGCTTATGTTTAGCATCCACTTGATCTCATCCTAGAACCAAATTTGATTCTAGAGCTCGAAAATGTGTTTTTACTGGTTTTCCAAATGGCCAAAAAATGTTACAAGTTGTATTTTATGTATTCTAAAAATGTTTTGTCTCACAAGATGTTATCTTTTATGAGCATATATTTCTTTCAAAGGTCACAATATATCATTTGATATTGCTGCTCTTAATAATTTTGTTCTTCCTATTCCAAGTTTACTTTTTGATTTAGTTGATTTTATTGCAAACACACCTAAAAATCATTCTTCTGCTTCTAATCTTATATCAAGTCCTAGTGTTGATCATAACTCTTCTACTTTTCATGATTCTATTCATACTTCAACTCGTGGTATTGATCATTCTTCTTTCACTCTTCCTAACATTGATCATACATCAACTCCTACTATTGATAATACTTCTTCTACTCTTCCTTAAAGAAGGTCAAATAGAGTTAAAAATCCACCAGCTTACTTGCAAGATTATATTTGTAATTTGGTTTCACCTGCTACTCACATCAATCCTCAATCAACATTTACTCATGCACAATACAAGTCCACTACACCTTATTCTCTCTTAAAGGTCTTTTCTTATGATATTTGACTCCCAAAAATAAAGTTTTCTTTGTCAATATCACCGCGTTCACTGAACCAAAGACTTACAATCAAGCCATTAAGTATGACTGTTGGAAGGATGCTATGCAAGCTAAAATTGAGGCATTACAGGAAAATGATACTTGGGATCTAGTCACTTTGCCAAGAACCAAGCAAACCATTGGATGCAAGTGGGTGTATAAGATAAAGTACAAAGTTGATGGCTCCATTGAGAGATTCACTGTCCATTCGGCTACCAAGGGCTACACACGACAATTGGGAATTGATTTTCTAGATACATTTTCACTTGTTGCTAAGATGACAACCATAAGAATATTACTTGTTGTTGTAGTCATAAAGGTGTGGCACCTTCATCAATTGGATATCAATAACGTGTTTCTCCGTGGTGATTTAAAAAAGGAAGTTTAAATCGACTTACCTCCAAGTTTTGTTTCTTCTACTCCTTACCAAGTCTACAAGCTCAAGAAGTTTTGTATGAATTAAAGTAGGCTAGCAGACAATGGTACTCCAAGTTAACTAATGCTTTATTGAACCAAGGTTTCCACCAAGCTGTAGCTGACCCTTCACTCTTTTTAAAGCACACCAGTTCTTCTTTTATTGCTTTGCTAGTTTATGTCGATGATGTCATTTTGGCAAGCAATTGTTTGGATTTGATTTCTAGCATGAAAGCATATTTGGATACTGCCTTCAAAATAAAGGACTTAAGCACTTTTAAGTATTTTTTTAGGTCTTGAGGTGGCTCATTCTCACAAAGTTATTAACCTTTGTCAAAGAAGTATGCCTTGGATATTCTACAAGACACTAGTTTCCTTGGTAGCAAACCTACCTCTTCTCCAATGACATTACCACAAAAGCATTCTATCCATGAATCTACTTCTTTATTGCCAGATATTACCTCTTATAGATGCTTGGTTGGCAAGCTTCTTTATCTCACTTCTACTCGACCAGACCTTTCCTTTGCAGTGCAGCAACTTTCTCAGTTCCTAGAAAAACCTACTAAACATCATTTAGTACCAGCACATCGAGTTCTAAGATACATTAAGTCCTATCTAGGTAAAGGGCTCTTCTTTCCTGCTAGTTCTACCTTGCATTTGAAGGCTTTCACTGATTTTGATTAGGTTGCTTGCCCTGCCTCTCAAAAATCTATCACTGGCTATTATGTCTTTCTTGGAGATGCTTTAATATCCTAAAAGTCCAAGAAGTAGCCTACAGTCTCTAAGTTTTCTTTCGAAGCTGAATACAGGGCTATTGCTACAGTTACATGTGAGCTCCAATGGTTGAAATACTTGTTAACTAATCTACAAATTGATCATCCTCAAGCTGCACCTATATTCTGTGATAACAAGTCAGCTATCTATCTTGCTGAAAACCCTGTTTTCCATGAACGTACCAAGCACATTGAAATTGACTGTCACATTATTAGACAGAAGCTTCACTTAGGTCTCATCCATCTTCTTCCAGTAGCTTCTTTTGATTAACTTGCGAATGTTCTCACCAAGCCACTCACTCCCTCTATTTTCTCTCATCTTATTTCCAAGCTAAGCCTACAAGATTTGTATGCTCCAGCTTGTGGAGGTAACAGATAGTGTCACCAACTTGCAGCCGCATCAAGGAAGGTCTTCACTTAGCTAACACATATTCAGTAGCAGCTCAGCTCACCCCAGCTCACTTCTACAGTAGCTCATTGTTAGCTAGTTTGTTAAGTTTGTTAGCTAAGTTTGTTGTAACAAATTCTAGTTAGTTAAGCTAGTAGCAGTTACTAGGCGGAGCTATATATACCAGAACTTAACATTGTAAATGGTTCAATTCTGGTTAATGCAATACAATAGCATTCTTCATTCTTCACTTTCTTGATAATATCCTCTAAACATCTTACTTTACGGCACTCTAATTTGGAAGATATAAATTACTTTCATGTCTTACCATTTTTAGGCACTAATAACCAAAAGCTAATTTTTTCATCAGAAGAGTTATTGCCTTGTTGAATGTCCATCTAACTCGACCCTTTTTTTTTGTCTGGTTAATACAAGATTCAGCTAAGGCCATGAAAGCTGAGTTGGCAATAATGCGACAGGAGAAAATATGCATGGAAGCAAGGCTACTCTCTGCGAAAAGTGGTACTTGCAGAGAATAAGAGAGTGCTTTCAGAATATAAAGACATAAAAGAATTGGTAGATTATTTGCTGGATGTTGTCATTGAAGCAAGAGGCGATACTGTTGACGAGAATAAAAGTCAGAATCTTGATGAGGAAACCAAGAAGAGCTTGATAGATGAAGCCCCCCACGGATTTCACTGAGAGTTAGTTTGGATGGGGTGAGATTGGTTTTGGTAACATTGAACGGTAATATTGAACAGCGGTGGTGGTAAAATGGTGATGTGTTTAGATTAATTGAGAACGGTGAGGTGAGTGTAATAAAAAAAAGATCATTATTAAAAACATTGTATTAAAAAATGAAAAAAAAAAAAGAGATCAATATGGAAATGCAGCACGGTGAGAATTTCACCATGTCACATTGGAGCAATAGGTGAGCCAAACCAACCTTGAAGGTTTCAACGATGCACAATCTAGCCGGGGCTGCCCCACAGATGGCAAAATTGGTGTTATTAATATTGTGAAGGATGCCAACAAGGGTGGGAGCCGTAGTGACGAGGCCGAGAAATGTGGGTGTCTTAAGGGTTATGAGGTTTAGTCAAAGCTGTGATCTAGGCTTGAAGAGTTTATGTGTGTTAGTCAAACTCGTGATTTAATTTAATCATCGCAGAGAGATACGAGAGAAAATAAGATTTAAATTCTGAATCTAATTTTGTTATTAAAGAGTTATAAATTGTTATCGTGTGTATATGTTTGCGTTTAAGAGGTTAATACTATTAATAAGTTAAAATATAATGTTGATGTAAGGAAATAAGTGGTTTAGGGGCTTATGTGTTCTGTCAATGCTTGTGTTTCTAGGGGTTTAACGTAGTTTAAGTCAAAGAATCAAACAAATATAATGTTTAAGACTCTATCTTACATATCCTTTAATAATTTCAGAAAAGTAATTTCGTGATCCGTGTAACTGTATAATAAAAAAAATAGTGTTCTAGATGCCTTTGATTTTTTTTATTTATTTAATAAAAGATGAATAAAAAATAAAAAAACAAGTAGACAAATAATAAAATTACAATGAGCTAAAAAAATTTGCAATGAAAGCAGGGAGATCGGAAATTAAAATCTAAAACTAAAAGGAAAGTGAAGTCAATTTTCTTTTTCACTCTTCCATCACTATGCACATTTGCCTTCTGATGATCTCCTATATCCCTAGGTGAAGAGTGAATATCCTAAATATGAAGAAAATTACAATTACAAATATCTCTTTATTGATAAATTAAAAAATGATTAGTGAAGTCTGACGTACGAACTTATTAGATGTCATTCAATATCTCATATGAACTTGGTTCTATACTTCTATCATTTAAAAACAACTAATTTAAAAAAAAAAAAGAAGTTCCACTCAAACAGGCATGTTTTACCATAATTTAATTCCTAGCTCCATTATTTTATTTTGAAAAACGAAAATACCATATTAATTTTTTCCTGTACTTTGACGAGATCACTTAGACATAGGAATGGCAATGGGTACTTGACACTACCCGACCAGTTTAAGTAAGGTTAGGGTAGTGTATAATCAAGTTCGGAAAGAGTGTGGATAGTGAAATTACTATCCGTTACGGGTTCGGGTAGTTATCTTAAGTAACCTGCTATCTGAACCCGATTATAAATAATCGGGTTCGAATATTATAAAACTTAATCGAGTTCGAGTTCAGGTATTTCAAATTTAACGGATACCCTACCTGTTTACATTCCTACCTAGACATCGTTGGGTGCGCCAGGCCCGACTGTAGTGCAAGGACTAGGCCAAGCGCGACAGCCCTTTATAACAAGTTACTGTGGGTGGGCTTTCCTGAAAGAATAATGCGAATACAATGTGGGCCAATGACCCATGATTTGTATATTAAGTTTAAAAGAGGTTAGCCCAAAATGTGGAAATTTAAACTTTTACCTGTCTAAGCCCGCTTCTTTTAAACGCAGCCTCTTGCCTCGTCGGTCTCATGCTCACTTCCTGTCTGGGAGATGCGGAATTTAGGAAACGTATTTATTTTGAAGTATATTTGCAACGTAGGAATCGTCTTGTGTACATATAATTGTACCTAAGATGGTAGAGAATGATGAACAAAAAAATACAATAATGTTCACTTGGGGTTAAATGAAAATGAAAATCTTAAACATTGACTTGAACTTCAAACTTCTAGAATTTGAATTTCTTGAAAATTGAATCAATGAACTCACACAAACAATCATGAACAAATAGTAGTATTAACTTCAAAGGTGCTGCAAATGTCACATTCTTTAAAATTTATTTCACTTTCACCGAATACAGTTTGCAACAATGATTATTGAAATAGTTTTAGGATACAATAAAGACCATTTTATACTAGTGAAATCAGACCATTAAATACTATTGGCAAATATGAAAGTATCTTATCTTAGCTTTTTTTTTTGCACTAAAACTGTTGGAACAATATTTTAATAATAAAATATTATCTTTAACATTATGATACAAACATTATAACTTGATGTTATAAAGCATTAATATTATAATAGAAATGAATATAGCATTGAAGTATAGCATTACTACGTTGCTAGCTGTGATGTAAATGTATTGAAATTATAGCCGTTTATGTCTTCAATAAGCCAATAACTATTGATTTGGCCAGTTACTCATAATAATTGGGAGGTTACTTATTTCTTTATTACTTTGTATGAGTTACAAATTTGTGAAGTGTATAAATAGGAGTTCTAAACCTCAAATAATATACAACAATTCACTATGATAATTCAAACATAATCTTATTCTTGGACAAGAGAATGGTGTTTGTTTTAAGAGCTCTTTACTCTACATGTTAATGCAGAACTGTAGAGTGTACAACAAAGATAGGTTGGGCTGTTGTATCCTGGAGGCGACACGCTAAGAGTTCCTACTGCATCGGTGATATAATTCCCGCAGAGGTGTGAATCGTCTTAAGGAGAGCGAGATATCCGTGCCTCAGTCCAACTCTTCGTGATCAATAAAAATAATTCTAATTTATATTTTCTTATATTATTTTGATTACTAACAATTTCTTATTCTTGTTTCAACTTCTAGCACCCACAACTTAGAGAGGAACTCCAACAATTTTAAAGCAAGATCCAACAATTTTAAGACGATTCAATAGTCTTGAGAAAATATTTTAACTCAAGAAAATAAGGATTTCTCTCTTCAGTAAAATATTGATGAGATCATATTTCTTGTTTATTTAATGTGTTATTGCTAGAAGAAGAAAACTAAAGGTATGTTATCTTGCTTTGAACATTATAATTTAATAGGAGAACAAGACTTACTTGCTGGGCATATTTCAAATAATAATACATCCAATAATGGTGCAAAGTAATTGATTGTATAAACGTTATTATACCTTTTAAGTGTTGTTAATATTGCTATTACAAAAATTATTGTTAGTATTTTATGTTAATTGGTTAAAAAGCATGCTTTTACGGGTTGGTTACTTATAATATTAATTTTAGGTGTTTGATATTTTTTATATCGATTACTGCAAATATATGTTTGCAAAATGAAGCACATTAGATTCTAAAGATCTCTTGCATTGCCCAATGACAAAGCATATAAGTATGAAGCCACGGTTCCATTCATTTAAATCCAGCTAATTATGGAAGCAAACACAATAAGACAAGAAATAAAAAGGATTCATGTGAGTATGAATTTTGACTGTGGCGGTAGTGTATGATTACTAAGAGTTTTCTCTAATTCTCTACATAGGTAGCCTAACTTCAATAGATATCATGGCATGGCATCCTATAGAAATATTATTATCCTTAAAAAAATAAAAATAAAGCCCTGTAATTCATGTGTTCCTCAAGAAAGCGTAGAGGGAACTATGATTTGATTAATTACGGGAGATAAAATAGCTATGATTTTATTATAGTGTTCCTTGCCAAAGATATAAGCTCTTGACTTTTGTATTCTAATATGGTGATATTAAAAATTTTGAATTATGTTATAAAAAAGAATTATTATATTGGAATGTTTTAGTGACATTGATTGAAATATAATGATATATTTGAGTTGTATTTTAAAATTAAAGATTCTTTGTAGAACAAGTTACTTGAGATGGAGCATTGAAATGGGAATTTGTATGATGTTAATCATGTTGGATGAAATAAGGCTACTGATCACAATATATTTGTGATTCCTAGTAGATGATATTGATGTTGGATAAACTAAGACTACTGATCATATAAAATATATGATTCCTAGTGGTATGTTTGATAAAATTAGACTATTGGTCACAATAAATTTTGTGATTCCTAGTAGTATGATTTTGGCGTTGGATAAAATTAGGCTACTGGTTACAAAAATTTGTGATTCCTAGTAGTATGATTTGTTATGATGGAGCATGAAAATGCTACAAGCCCTACTAGATAAAAATATAGTTGTGGCAAGAAAATTAGATACTTGACAGTTTTTAATCTAGATCGTGTGATAAAATATTTGTGATGGCACTACTATAATTGCTAGAGTGCATAACCATTATTACAATGGTAAATCCAGATCTGTTAAAAAAAATACCCTATGGTGAGATCCTATATGAATAATGGGATTATAAGTGTGAATTATATAATAAAGGCCTTTACTCAAGATAAGATTTGGTATGCATCGAGGGGGATGGGATTTTTTGCCCAAATAATCTGGAATTTCCTATGAGGATACCCAACCTAATGATCAAAGATCCTGAGAGTTAGGTTCAATGGAAAAAACGAACCCTATGGTGTAGTGTATCTATCCTGTAACGTTGGAGGGTTGATTCGCTAAGAATCTTGATGATATCTATAGCTCAATATGAGTGGGGTGTATTAGTTACAGGAACGCTCCTGATAGATTTCACCTATGTGAGTATTAGAGTGGGGCCGCTCTTATGAAGTTTAGTTGGGCAAGTTTCTAGATTACTCACTAAGTTCGAGATCAAGCACAAGGCCGTAATGTGTTGGCTTAAAAAGAAACTCGTAAACACCTGAATTATTATGTGTGTATTGCAAACTCTTGTCTCCCCAATACAACCAAAGTTCAATGCGTATGGCATACTATTGGCTTAGGATTAAGATTTGCTACTACACTAAGTAAAGGTTCAATGCGGTGGCACACCTTTATTATACATAGTAATTCATCTCTGTCCAAGTTAATAAAATAATTAAAATTTTAAAACATTATTTTATTATTAAAATGGAGAGGGAATTGTTGGAACTAATATTTTAATAATAAAATATTATCTTTAACATTATGATACAAACGTTATAACTTGATGTTATAAAGCATTAATATTATAATAGAAATGAATATAGCATTGAAGTATAGCATTACTACGTTACTAGCTGTGATGTAAATGTATTGAAATTATAGTCGTTTATGTCTTCAATAAGCCAATAACTATTGATTTGGCCAGTTACTCATAATAATTGGGAGGTTACTTATTTCTTTATTACTTTGTATGAGTTACAAATTTGTAAAGTGTATAAATAGGAGTTCTAAACCTCAAATGATATACAACAATTCACTATGATAATTCAAACATAATCTTATTCTTGGACAAGAGAAGGGTGTTTGTTTTAAGAGCTCTTTACTTTACATGTTAGTGCAGAACTGTAGAGTGTACAACGAAGATAGGTTGGGCTATTGTATCCTGGAGGCGACACACTAAGAGTTTTTGTTGCGTCGGTGATATAATTGCCGCAGAGGCGTAAATCGTCTTAAAGAGAGCGAGATATCCGTGCTTCAGTCCAACTCTTCGTGATCAATAAAAATAATTCTAATTTATATTTTCTTATATTATTTTGATTACTAACAATTTCTTATTCTTGTTTCAGCTTCTAACACCCACAACTTAAGAGGAACTCCAACAATTTTAAAGCGAGATCCAACAAAAACTATGTCTAAAGGATTTGTATCAAGTATGTTAGAAATAAACCTTGATTTATCTATTTATAGATATTTCTTTCAAAAGTGTGATTATTAATCAAATGATATAATCATTCACTTCTGTTGTTTACTTTAATAAACACCTCTTTCCAAAATAATCACAAATTATCATAATAAATGATTATACTTTTTAACCATTGAGGAGTGAATGAACACTTTTTGAATAAATAGGAATTTATTCAAAGAAAAACAATTCATTGAAAAATTATATCTAACTTTTGTACTAGTTTCTAATTCCTTTGATTAAAAATCATAATTAATTGATATTTTTTCACTTTATTTTGAAATTTTTTAAATTGAGAAGTGGCTTATGAGTGGTGACTCTTACTTCAACTCAATTGGATTAAAAAATTCTTCATGTGCTGAAAAACTTTGAAAGCATTTTATGTCCATAAAACATCATTTATCGAATTACTTTCAATGATAACAATAAGTCATCTACGAGTATTCTTGAAATCAAATGCAGCAAAATTATTCACTCATGATTGTTACAATCTTTATAGAAAAGAATCGAAATTGGAATTCCCTCCTTTTTATGATTTAGGATTGGTACTTATGACTAGAGTAGTTCAGCCCAGTTCATAATGAACTTTGTTAAAGAGTCGAAGTTCAGACCCAATTTGATAAAACTCAAGAGCTTGTCAAGTGTTCCAAACTACCTCACGGGGCCTCCTTGTACTAAAAGATAACTGTCGCAAATCACTAGTTGCTCCTCGTGATTCCTTAAGTGACACTCAACTCTATAAATTCCAGCCATTTTCTGAAGTTTCATAGATCTCCACTTTCTCTTTCCTAACACCTTCGTCCTCAATACCTCTATCTTTCTTCTTTATTTTATTCATATATCCTGCCCTCCAATTTGATGCTCAATCCTTTTAATTTCTTTCTTACTTGGATGCTAGATGAAGCCATGTGAGAAATAAATTGATATAGCTGAGTATCAAGGGAGAAAACAGAAGTGGTGGGATTTCTTATTATAATTTTTACTTTCGGCATGATCATTTAATTCTTTTCTTTTCATTTATCAATAACTTAAAGCTAGCCAACCAGCTAGTTTAGTCTTTGTGTCAATAAATTGCTGTTTTGCAGGTTGTTTATATATCACTATGCATGGCAAAGCTGATCTCAAATTTTTGTTACTGTAATTATTCGGAATGTTGCTTGTCACCGGAGGCTAGCTATATCTAGTTTCAAGCAAGTAGAATAATTTCACAGGAAACTGAAGCTAGCAGATTGACAAGTTTACCTAAATGAAGGGCAGTACTGCCTGGAATCAGGTTATCTTCCCCATGCCCTATAGCTAGTAAATACCATATCTGCTATGACAAGCCCATAGTAGGTGCCTTGCCTTTGAAAAGATTGTAAAATCATCGTTTGAAAACAATCGCTTTATTACTGGTAGGAAAAATTTTTCAGGACTGTCTTTACTTTGTGATTTTTAGGGGATTAAAAGATGGATTCTAAGCCATTTCTAGTGATTCCCTTCTTTGGTTAGCTTCAGGGAAAAATAAAAGAAAGACACATGATTAGTTATATATACTTTTAAATACCAAATACATCATTTTAATCCTAATTTTCACCAAAAAAATAATTCTATTTTATCTTTTTTTTTTATAAATTTTTTATATCCTTTTATGGTTTTTTCTATAGTTTCTTGAAAAATTTTGGTTTTAATCCGAGAGTGCCTTTTAAAAGTTAATTTCAAACCATTTAGATTAAAAGTAGGATTGTGTTTAACCATGATTGTTAGTTTGCCTTTCATTTTTTTTTTATAATTTTTCAAGATAATATTTAATTTTTACTATATATTTTTATACACCAATTATTCATTTTTTATATAATTAATGTGAGTTAATTGAGTTAATTATAAGGGTAAGTTTTTGATATACCAGAATATTTTAATTCTACAAGTAGGATTAAAAAAAAAATGGATTATCATTTCATCTACCTTCAGTGAAAATAAAAAACTCCATAAGCGGGTCTTTTTGCATGCCGTGTGTACTTTTAAACAAAAAATCAATTACTCAAAGTTATTAAAAGGACACATGGCTATTTTTACATGCCATGTGTTCTTTTAAACCGAAAGTCAATGAATCAAAGTTATTAAAAGAACACGTGACATGTAAAGAGACTTACTTGTAGAGTTTTTTATTCTCACAAACACTAGATAAAATAATAATCCTAAAAAATTATAAATGTCTCGCTTTTCTTAAAAGTTTTTTATTTTAAAATATTCTGTAAAGATTATGTGTCACTCATTTAATTTTTTGTGAAGTCTAAAAATTTCTCTAACAATGTATTAGATAATACCTCTGATTTGATGAGAATAAGTCATAATACTATTTACATGTCTTTCAAATAATACAGTAAAACCTCTTTAAATTAATACTCTTGGGATCTATCATTAAGTATTACTTTAAAGAGGCTATTAATTTAAAAAATTTTACATTGTGAATTGCATTGTAAAAAATGTGTCTGTTTAATTTTCATATTCTTTAAATCCTTCTAATAACTCTATAGCTTTTAATTTCATAAAAATCTCATTGCAAATATATCTTTAATATATTTTATACTTTTTTAATTCCTAAATTAAAAAAATCATTAAAATGATAGTCTTTTGCAAATTAACATCTTGAAATACTTTTTAATTCTTTAATATTATATAACATATTTTGTATTTTTTAATCAAATTATTAATTTATACGTTAATTGAGATTGAAATTTTACACTAAGTCTTAAAATGAAATTATTAATTATTTCGATAGAGGGATTTATTAAGTTTTTCGATCGGCTCAAGTTGGGACAATGATTTTTTTTATTAATTTAAAGAGGTTATTAATTTATAGGGGTTCTACTGTATAAAATGACATTTTATATTAAAAATTTATATACGATGCACTGATAGTATACAATTTTTATATACTGTCAATGCAACAGAGGTTGACATCTAATCAATAAGTCTTTATAAGTAAATTGGAAAAAAATATTTGTATTTATTTTTAAAGGCTCGGTTTTTTTTAATTTGCTTATTGATGAGATGTCAATATCAAGTGCATTAGCAGTATATAGAGACTATATACTATTAGAGTATCATATATAAACTCTTATATTAATACATAAAAGCCAAAACTTTTGACTAAATTAAAATATCTTAAAATAAAAAATAATTATATTTTTTCAATTTTTTAAAAGATAGACATATATATATATATATATTAAAATTATAAAATAAATCAATTATCTATTTCAATTTTTTTCAAATTTTAATTTAAATCAATGTACTACCAACAATTATATTTTCTCAGTTTTCTAAAAGATAAACATTTATATATGTTAAAATAAAAAAATCAAGGATTAATATCTAATACACTATCAGTAGAGTTTTTTTTATTCCACAAGCAGGATTAGGATGATTACATATATTTTTTAAAAATATTTAAAAAAATAAAAAATAAAAAATAAGACATGTGTAATCATCCTAATCCGCTTGTGCAGTCAAAAAAATTTCACTAATAGTGTCTTGGATAATAATTCAAAAAACTATTATCTTTTATCAATTTCATTACACTTTTTTTATCATGGTTAACTAATTAATGCTTATGTATGTATTGTTGCTCACTTGGATTGCTCCTCTATTGGTTTTTGTTTTTTTGCTCTATTTTGTTTCATGTCCATTCCTTCTAAAGTTTGTTTTTTTTTTTTTGAAATGAAATGATTCTTAAGTTTGTTTATTGTATTTGTGAAATTACTGCGGTGTAGGCAAGTTTATTGGTTAAGATTTCAAAATCCTTATACTTATCTATTTAAATATGTATTTTTTAAAAATAAAGTCAATGTAATATTTTACTTTATCTATCCATAATACATCCATTTTAATCTATTATTTATAAAGAAGGCTAAAAGGTATGCATAGACTTTGGGCTATTTTGCATATGCGCAACTATCAACCTTTTTTTCTTCATTTAATATGTAATATTTAATATAATCTAATACGAAATATCAATACAAAAAGTGTACTTGGTAAAAAAGCATTTTATTTTATTTTATTTTATTTGAATAAAATATATTTTATTTTATTTTATTTGTTTCACCATTGATTGGCTAATTAATTTTTATTAGCCAGTGAGCTATTTATGTCTTTTTTGTTAAAAGTTTTTAATGTATTTTATAGTATTTTACTATTTTCAAATTATATATAAAAATATTTGTATAAAAAAATTAATAATATTAAATAGAATCATCTTTTGTGATATAAATAAATAATTAATTATGCCAAACATGTTTTTAATAGTTTAATTTTATTTATAATACTAATAAATTTTCTTTTTGTAATTATACACTATTTGTGTAAAGCCCCGGCCCGTTCGTCGTCCGCCATTACATTGTAAGGACTCGATCCAATTCACATAGCAAGGTCGCCCCTTACAACATGAGGATGGTGATCGTCAACACTCACCAACCTCACGACTTTATTTCCCACTGGGACACGTCATTTTATGTTCGAACCCATGACCTCTCAAGTACATGGATTCTGCAAACATCATACCATTAAATGGTATGATGTTTGCAGAATCCATGTACTTGAGAGGTCATGGGTTCGAACATGGAATGACACGTCCTAGTGGGGAATAAAACCGTGGTCCAAATGGTATGATGTTTGTAGAATCCATGTATTTGAGAGGTCATGGGTTCGAACGTGGAATGACGCGTCCCAGTGGAGAATAAAGCCGTGAGGTGGGCGACCGCCAAAGCAGACAATACGTTGGTGAGTGTTGGTGATCGCCACCCTCATGTTGTAAAGGGTGATGCTGCTGTGTAAACTGGGTCGGGTCCTTACAATGTAATAGCGGCCTTACAATTTGTTCGTCTCATAAATTTTAAAGATTTAAGTGTGTGTGTGTGTGTGTGTATATATATATACACACACACGTGTTTGTGAATAATATTATATTTTTGTGTGTACACATATTTAAATAGATAAAATTATTAGTGCACAGTATGGTCACAAATTAGTTAATATATTATAGGGGTGCCTAAAAGCTTAGTTTTTAAAACAATCCTAATATAAGTTAATCGCTTTGGTAAATATTGTTTATAACTTTATGATTAAAAAAATAAATTAAATAAAGTGTCTCTTAAAAAAATTCTGTAGCGGTACTTAAACTTGTTCATGGATTGTGTAAACACAAAATTTTGTCCAAATCGGTAATACTACATTCAATTGGACTCTTAAAGTCCAAATTAAAACATTGGACTTCAAGACCCATTAAAATGGGCAACATTTGATTTTATTTCTAATTTTATATTTTATATTTTATTTTTATTTATTTATTTTATCTTTATTATTATTTTATTGTTATTATTATTTGTTTTATTATTATTATTTTTATTTTTATTACCTGTTTATTATTATTATTATTAATATTACTATCTCTCACTCTCTATATATATTTTATTTGTTTTTATTTTTATTTTTATTATTTTTTGTTTTATTGTCCATAGCTACCGCCACTGTCCATCAGCTATTGCCGGCACCAGTTCCTGTCACCATCTCTGCCAGCCCCTCTCCCAAAGCTGTACATCAACCCTGCCTACTCCATCCCATCACAACAGAATCCTTTCTACAAAAACCCACCAGTCGGTCACTAAGGGGGGAGGGAGGTTGGCCATTTTGCTCTTCTTTTCTGGCTCGACAACACAGACTCCTCCACTCACATCCACCTGAGCCACCCTTGTCTCCACCACCCAACTTCGACGCCATCAACCTTCTCGGCCAACACCACCATCGAGACACCAAAAACCATCACTGCCATCATCATCGAAGCCCCAAAAATTCTCCACTCACAGCCATCCAAGCCATCACCCGAGACCACCACCACCATCACCGAACCACCCCTGATCACAAACCATCATCCAAGCCCTCCTCACTACCCGCAACCCTCACCAAACCACCATCACAGAAGCCCCAAAAACGCCACTACCCCTAAAACCGATCCCAAACCAAGCCCATCACTCACCATACCTGCAACAAAAAAAAAAACAACAACAACAACAACAAAACCACAAGCAACATCGTAACCAAAAAAAAAAAGAGAAAAGAAAAAAGAAAAAAAGGAGGCCGAGGGTTTAGCTTCAGATCCACCGGAATAGAGGTGTTTTCGGAGGGAGAGAAGGCCAGAAACGAAAAGAGGAACCCAAAAGCTTTCGGCAAGTCGAAAGCTTTTGGGCATTTGGCCACCGGCGACAGTAGCCGACGGCGACCCCAGCGGCGGCCGAAAATCGCACCGGGAGAGCTTCAAAAGCTCTAAAATTTTTTTTGTGAAAAAAAGGAAAAATGAAGAAATAAAAAAAAAGAGAGGTTTTTATAGCCGAAAAAAAAAGGAAAGAAGGAGGATCTGCGGGTGGACCCAGATCCGACCCGGGATCCGAGCACTCGGCTCGTCCAGGAGGAAAAGATCCGTGTGCCAGGCCGACCCGACCCGGGGATCCGCGCGCCGGACCCGACTCCAACCCTTTTCGCCTAACCCATGTGCCAGTCAAGCTGACCCGTTTCCGACTCGGTGTGCGACCCGTGCCCAGCCCAGCCGAGCCGAGTCAGCCCACTTGAACCTACTTTTGGGCCTGATTTTTTGGGCCATTTTCTAAGGTTTTCCTTTGGGTTTAAGCCTCATTTTAGGTATATTTTTCTTAATTTAGTAATTTTGGATTATTATTATTATTATTATTGTTATTATTATTATTATTATTATTATTATTATTATTATTATTATTATTATTATTATTATTACTATTATTGTTGTTGTGTTATTATTATTATTATTATTATTACTATTATTCTTGTTTTGTTTTTATTATTGTTGTTGTTATTATTATTATTATTATTATTATTATTATTGTTGTTGTTGTTGTTGTTGTTGTTGTGTTATTATTATTATTATTATTATTATTATTATTATTATTATTATTATTATTATTAATGCATGTTGTAAAATAAAAGTTTTTTGGAAAATTTTCTTTTATTTGCATTTTCATTAATTATTATTGATTAGAAAATGTATTTAAAAATAATGAAATTTAAATTTGAATAAATAATAAAATTTAAGTTTAATTAAACAAATTGTCTGATGATGGGATGTTACGGAAGTCATAAGTAGTGATTCCTAACTGATCCCTAGGTGAGAAGAGTCGTACTAAATATTGCCAAAAGTATTGGAATATTTAGTATGATTTTTCAATAATTTAATTTTTTGTTAAAAACAAGAATAAATAAGTTTTTTAAAAGAAAATAGAAAAAAGAAATTAATGATAAATTTTAAATTTAATTAAATAAATTCCGATGATGGGATACTACAGAAGTCACAAGTAGTGATTCCTAGCTGATCCCTAGGTGAGAAGAGTCTATTAAATGTTGCCAAAAGTATTGGAATATTTAGTACGATTTTTCAATAATTTAAGTTTTATTAAAAATGAAAATAAATAAATTTTTTTAAAAAACAAAGAAATATAAGTAAATAAACAAATAAATAATGAAATTTAAAATTAAAAATTCATTTGCATCATATATTATTTGTTTTCATCATATGCATTCACTTAATTTCGAAATAAACGTGAATCTTCCGATGATGAGATTCTATACAAGTCACAAGTAGTGATTCTTAAGAAATCTCTAGGTGAGGAAAATTATTTCAAATATTACCAAAAGTATTGGGGTATTTGATTTAATTTTTCAATACAAAAAGGTTCACATTTATTTTTAAAAAATAAAATTTAACTTTTTTAAAATAAAAAAAATGATTTTTTACAAATAAAAAATGACTTTGAATAAAAAGAATAAAATTGATTACAATAAAGTAGGAATTATTTTTAAATATTAATTCAAGACCATTTTATTAAAATTAAAGGATAACACATGATTACAATGGTACCGTTTTTTAATGGGGGTCGTGGGGGTGCTAATCCTTCCCCACGCGTAACCTACTTCCGGACCCAATTTTGTTTTCGCAGACCCAAATTGTCTTTTTAATAAAACTTAATTAATTTTGAGATTTTGTTAAAAAGATAAATATTTTTAGGTGACTAATCACACCTAGTCAAAAAAGATTGGTGGCGAGTCCCTTTGTTTTTAAATGTTTTCAAAATCGTTGAGCGCGAAACCGTTACGACAGCTCGGCGACTCCGCTGGGGACTGTTTTTGAGAGTCTGTGTCACATCCCGTGACCATATTTTTCACGTAAAATACACAACTTATCCGGTTGGGCTGTCTGTGATACTTCACTTTTCATATTCATTTAATTATTAAATATAAAATGTATATTATCAATTACATCCCCTATTTTGATTCTCAAGAAAGTAGTACTGAAAGTAAGTCTAAATACAGAAAATAAATTATCATACCTCATATTATAAATCAAGCTGTCGTAGTGTCTCCAAATGCGCAGCTCGAAATCCTCAGATGTCAGATCTCTTAGTCCTCGAAAATCTGAAATGTTAATATTAAGGGGTGAGCAAACCACGGCTCAGTAAGAGAGTTATATGCAACACTTGATATTCAGCTACCTATATGCTGAAAATAATTTTGTTCACTTTCTTTAAATCCTCCTAGAGGCTCTAGGCTCACATGTAGGAAGGATACTATAGTCAGCTAGGGATCCGGATGGAGTAAGGCAGGTATTTTAGAATACCTGGCTTGTCCCGGAACCTAGAAGCAACTGTAGAGAGTAATCGTTTTCTTTTAATATTCAAATCCCAGTAAAACATTAAGTATTCACGTGATAAAACACTTAAGTAAATTAAATAAGGAATTAATGTTCCTTTCACAGATACTCATTTTCACACTTGTAAAACATCGTATAATATTTAGTTTAACACGTAATATATCAAAATCTCAGTAACTGTAAATAATTTAGTACCAGTAAAAGTTCAGTGAAATGTATAATCATCAGTATAATATCATGGAGACTAGGCAACACCCTAAATATATCATGTTATAAAATCATCCCAAATAGGGGAAACACATGAGATCTATGGCCATAGTCTATGAGGTCCTCAGTGTGCACTGATCAGGTGTCCACTGGGACGCTGATAATAGGATCAGTATCTATCAGCACTAACACGTGACACGTGAGCATGATATGGGGCCTAACAGTCTCAAAACAGTAAACACGTGATATAAACCCCATTTATGAAATCACTTTCACTGAATGTAAGTTCAATCAATCCATAAATATTCATAAGGAAAATATTTTCATCTTATGAATAACAATTTATAAAATATTCATACTGGGGTAATCATTCCCAAAAATGTTCTAAATATTATAGAACAGTATAAATCACATTTTCCATACGGTGAAAACAGTTTATAAAATAACCACTGTAAAATATAAAAGGTCATAACTGTCTTTTTCACCGTAAAACATATACGCACGCTTTTCCGTGCTTTCACTCGAAAACATGATTTTCAAGGTTATCGGGATTCAAATCAATCATTTTTATGATTTATGAAAAATTAAAATATTTATTTTCTAAATCAACACTCTCGTCCCGTATTTTCTCTGTAAACACATGCGGAGACTTTTTAATCTCAAAACACTGTTTTCCACCTTTAATTACCTTTATGGAATTTTCTATAAACACTTATTTTCACGATTGAACCCATAAAGGTTATTTATAAAATCAAGTGAATATTTGGAGAAATATTATTAAAATATTCACTTTGGACCTTTTCATTTTTCACCTCGTTTCACGTGAAATATCACCTATCGGGATAAATTTAGGTGATTTCCTTTTTCACCCTTTTCAAAACATGAATATTTTAAAATTAATTATCAATATATTCATATTTTATGAAAACTAATCGATTTCTCGATTTTCGTGTTGAAAATCGTTTCTCGTGATGAAAAATCATTTACTATGATTTTCGGTAATTTTTCCAATAGTTTTCGACAGTATAACGGCTGCCGATTGGCTAGCCTCCTGCACAAAAATACAGTTTAAATCTCAACCAGTAAATCACCACAATTCCAAACCGATAAATCACCACAATTTTCAACCAATCACTATCAATTGCATTTATAAAATTTAAATGCATAATTTAAAACATGTGTGCCGATATCCTTACAGGCTGCACATGTCTCTCTTACCTGTTTCGGGTCTGCGACTGCCTCTCGAAGGTCGCGCCCGTGTTCACCTCACCCGATTTCATCAGTTCGGTCATCGAGAGAATTTTCTGGAAATTAAATTCTAAATTTTAGAATTTTTCCATAAATTATTTAAATAATTTACTATTTTTCGAGATTTCTTACCGATTCTCATAATTCCCGAGTTTTCGAGTTTTCCGAGATTTCCCGAAATTCTCGAAATTTTTGAAGTCCGGAAATCTCCTTTTTCTCTCTCCTTTTTCTTCCTTTTTCTCTTTTCTTTCCTTTTCTTTTTCTTTTTCTTTTTCTTTTCTTTTTCTTTTTCCTTTTCTTTCTTCCCAGCCGAACCGGCCACTCCCCCTCACCGCCGGTTCTTCACCGATCGCCGGTTCTCTGGCGGTTCAACGGCTCAGCAGCTGGCCGGCGTGACGGCGAAGCCGGATCTGGCCTCCTTTCATCCCGAATCAGCGGCACGGCGGCGGACCTACTCAGTTTAGGTTCGGTTCCTTCTCCTCCTCCATCAGCCTTCCTCCGCCGGTCCCAGCCTCTCCGGTGGCCTCCATCCTTTTTCTCTCTTTCCGCCGATGCTTCAGCTGTGGTGGCGGCGGTCGATTTGGCCGGCAACTGCCAGATCTGATTTTCTCCTTCTCTTTCGGTTTCGTCGAAATTTCCTTCCCTTCTCTGTTTCTCCTTTCTTCCGCCGGTCACCGGCTTCTCCTCTCTCTCTGCCGGCACCGTTCCTCCCTTCCTCTCTCGCCGGCGGTGGCAGCTCCGCCACCGTCGGCCTTGTCTGGGAGGGTCGGGTTTTGCTTTCCCGATTCTCCCTTTCCTCTTTTGTTTATTTCTTTCTATTTTTAGTATTAATTAATTTAATTAATTATATATACATATATATATATATATACATATATTATATATCTATAATACATATAATAATATTATTATATATATTATAGTACTATATAAGTATATTTTATATATATATATAAAGATATATATATATTTTATGTATTATCAAAATGCATATTTAGTGTGTATATATATATATATATATATATCTATTTGCTTAATTTAAATTACTTAACATTTATATATTTTTATATAAATGTAGTAATAATAATAATGATAATAAAACAATATATATTGTATTTACAATATATATATGTACAATTCAAATGTAAAATCATATTTACATTTCTTTTCAAATATGTATATACTCATATATACATATTATGCCATATTTAATACATAGGTATTATTTAAATTTATACAATAGTATATATATCTATATATACCTCTGTATATTAATATATACTATATGGTATATCAATACATATGTATTTGTACAAAAATACATTTATATAATTTATAATTATATAAATATATTTTTCTCTTTCTTATTTAATTTGGATTTCCATTTATCCAAATTAAATCTCCTCTTTCCATTATTTTTCATAATTCCTATTTTATTCTCCTTCACTCGTATTTCTTGATTTATTACTTCCTTAATTCTCGAGATTTTCACCAATATCCCGTTCTCACAATTTTATTTATTTATTTCTTTCCAATATTTATTTTTCTCCAATATTTATTTCCAATAAATGGAAAATTTACGGTTATCACAGTCTGGCCATTAACTAATCTTGTGTTATCCTAAGTTGTAATCTAATAGTCTTAATTGATATTTAAATTTCTTCAACTTCTAATAATTTGATTTGCATTGATGTCTTATTCGTGTCATTTTTTATTTTTGTATATATTATTGCTAATAAATTGTGGGGCATGTAGGATAAGGGTTATAGTGTAATGAACATTTGATGTGTTCCCTCTACACACACTTACATTTGCATTTTCATAACATGAGCCCTATACTCGGGTTCTGTCCTCCTTAGGAGGGAGTAAAGTATCTATGCTCTCGTGAGGTAAACACCTCCGAAATGGCAAGTGAAATACTCCCACTCAAATTGGTTCCTTACTAGTCCAGTGTGGATGCCAGTAAGGAATAATTTGGAAACCTTTTTAGCCTTTTAGAGACCTAAACCAGCATATAGAGAACCTTAAAGTCCAACCTTAGGTAGAAATTATCCCGAAGGTAGGACACAAGGGAGCATATTTGACCCATTTTCTCATTTCTATAATAAAGGTACTATAGATTTTGGTTTGAATGGTATATAATTTAAGTCTTTTTTTTAAAAAAAAAAGAATTTCTGTAAAATAAAATTAAAAAAATATTTTTGGAAAAGATCTTGTAAAAAAGGAAATCCACTTACTTTTGAAAAAATAAAGATGTGATGAAAATGATAGAATGAATGTGTAATTTTTCTTTTAAAAATGTGAATAATTCTTCTTTCTTTTATAAAAGAGGGAATTTTTTATTTTTTGAAAATAAGTCCTTAAAAATAGGAACTAATAAAAATGTTCTCCAAAGTAAGAAGGAAAAAGAGGTTTATGTTTATTTAGTTACAAGATGTTTTATATCTACAAAAGCAAAAAAAAAAAATCCTTTCACTTTTTTTCTTTAAAATAAAAATATATAATGAAAAAAAAAACACATATAATTTTGTTTTTATAATAAAAAATGAAATAATTTTTTAAAAATGGTTTAGAAAAATAAGATTTTTGTCTTTTCACAAAAAAAATAAGAAGAGGAAATTCAATTAGGTTTCTTAATTCAAAAGAATTCTTTATTCCTATTATTCTAAAAATAAAAATTCGTGAGATAAAGGCATAAAAAGAAAAGTAAAAGGAATTGAGTAGGAAATGAATTAATCTTTTTTGGAAAAAGAGTTAAAATAAAATGAGAGAATGAATGAAAAAAAATTTTCTTTTTAAAGTCAAAACAAATATTGAAAAAAAAAAAGAGGGGATGATTTTTTTTTATAGAATTTTCAAAGAATAGTTTGACAAGTAAAATACTCTTCATTGCACAGGAAGTTTAATAAAAATGCAAAAATGCTTGTGAAAAATAATTAAAAAATGGTTTGAAAATAAAAATAAAAATTGTTTTTAATCTTCTCATTGCGAGAATCTTTATTTTTTTTTTTTGAATAAAAGTAAACAAAAAAGTCAACAAAAATTTTCCTTGAATTTGTTTGGTGTATAATTTCAAGAATACTTTGATATGTAAAAAGAATGAAAAAGAAATAAATTTTTTTGGCACGATAAAAATCGAACATGAAATGTGAAAATGATTAGGAAAAAAAAAACTTTTTGGTGGGAAAAATATTTTTTAGAAGTTTCAGTTTTCTTCTTTTCTTTTGGCATATACATTTATGATAGAAATATTGCCTTAGCATTGTACATACAAAACTCACTCCTTTTTCCAAACATCTTAATGTATCATGTCATTCTTGCTTCTTATCATTTATTTCATCCATGCATTTGTAAACATGCCATATGCATTTTATCATTAAGCAAGTTAGGTAGTTATTAAAAAAAAGAAAAAGTTGAGCTTCCCCTTATTCGCATTGAGCATACATTACATTTCATGCAAGCATGTTTTGTAATCCATTCTATTGTATCATGTCTAATGCATTTTAGGGTAAAAAAAAAATTTCTTTTTGATTCTTATAAAAAATTTGATAATTTTTGTGGGGCATAAAATGATTCTTTGATTTTCTAACTTGTTACTTTTACATGTTTCAGGCTTAATTTTTCGAGTTGACATGTGAAGTTGTCAAATAAGAGGCAATTTTCAACAAGAATTTTTGTATATTTTTACTTTGTTATTCCATTAATTGTTGTAAATAGATTTTTTAAAAATATAGTAAAAGTCTATAAAAAAAGACACGTAAATATGTTCTTTTCTTCTCTCACGATATGATCGGGATGATTAATTTTTCATGTACATTTTTTGGTTTTGATTTGTTATGTACATTTTATTATGGGGAAAATTTGTATCTGATGTATATAAATGGCATTCATTAATTTTTTTTTAATAAAGAAGACTCATTTTTTTAAAAAAAAAATTTTAATGATTCTAATAAAGCCTCACATGACTAAATCAAATGATCAAAGAAGTTGAACAAAATGACAAAATAAAAAAAAGATTGAAGAGAGTTTTGAAAAATTGGTGATCATTATCAGAAAAATTCATCCCATCAACTACCTTCTCCAATTGTTTCCATGCCCTAAATCTCTTATAAAGCCTTCATGCATTTGAGGAGGATAAGTGCAAACTTCATGATCCATGTTTACCAAGTCACAATATGCCATCAAAGTGTAATGACCTTTACCTAGGCAATGAACAATGAAACGATCAATTTGATGAAATTCATTTTTGGATTTCTTGAAAAATCAAGCATGATACTCTTTTAAAATTTGAATTTTGGTAATTTGATATGTGTCAAAACTATGCTAGAAACCACTCCTTTCTATCAATGGCCACAAGAGCATCATACTTGTCAGAATTACCCGAATCTGCTTGAAAAACCACAAGCCATGAGATTCCTTAGGCCATTTCTGAATCTTTGATTCGTTCATGTGACTGAAACCAAAATTGAGGAGGACAAAGTACCATACCCTTAGCTTGCCCAAATAATGCAATACCTTTTTCCTCTTTCGGTAAAAACACCATGAGCAACCCAAAGTTAAATATGCCAATTCCAACAGTTTTCACTAGTTTGTGGGCATTTTGTAGCAATGTTTTGTTGCCACATGCGTTGTAGAAAAAAAAGAAAAAAACAAACAAAAAAAAGAAAAAAATGAAACAAAGAAAAAAATGAAAAAAGAAAAATTGATTGTAACATCATGCACTCAGGATATTCAAATGATTCTAAACAACACAAAAAAAAGAGAGAGAGAGAGAGAGAGGGAAAGAGAGAGAGAAGAAGAAGAAGAAGAATAAAGAACCAAAATTTGAAAATATCCAAGAAATTCCATCTTGAAAAACAAAAAAAAACAACAGAAAGACAAATATTTGACTTTTTTGACTCAAGAAAATTTTTGTCAATTTAAGTGACCATGTTTGAAATGACAAATGACCATCTTTCATCATCCTTTTCACTAATCTGAAATTTATCCATTTGCTACCCTCTTTGAGTCTTATAATTTCTTTCTAAATAAACCTTAACCAAGGATCACCCTCCACATTGGGGGGCACATATACAAAAACCTTCTCCAAGAGTACGAATGACCAGCCCTAATTCTAAGTCAAAATGGTTTATCATGTTAAGGGGCGAATGTGAGGTGAATTAGCTTTACAAGATTTTGATTTCACTCCATAAAGTAAAAAAAAAAGGTGAAGAAAAAATGAAGAAAAAAAGAAATTGCAAGAAAGAAAAAGAAAAAAAGAGAAAATGAAATGGAGTGGCAAAATAAGAAATAAGAGGTCAAATGAATTGAATAAGTCTTCACATCATATTAAATGATCCTCGATTGATCTCCCTTAAACACATTTTTGGGCCTGATTATCCATTCTTCCAAAACCCCGAAACCTGACCTACATTACATACCTTGAAAAGTCCATTTCGATCAAACGTGGGTAATTAAACTGAAGAGATTTTTCCTTGATGAATCATCATAACCAATGAGGCACTCAGCTCATTCTCAACCAAGAATATCCTTCAAGAATCTTCACAGTCAATTTTGGATGAATTTTGAATTCTTAAATGCATGATGGAACAACAAAAAAAAAGCAAAAAAAAAAAGAATTAAGCTTTAGGGTGAAAACCCCAAAAGGGGCAGTTTAGAGCCAAAACGAAAATATTGGTGAGGTCATTCATGGTGTTGGCAAGGTCTAGCAAGAAGTGACATTGTGAAATAATTTCAATGAGACCCGTGAGCATCCAAGGCCCTTAAGAGAATGTCCATTTTGATGATCCATCGAAGGGATTGACATAGAACTTTGAACCTTCTCCCCATTCTCAAATAACTCAGCAAAAGCTTGAGCCCATTATGGCTAGTCTTGATAACTATCAAAATATATAATTTGAAAATTAAAAGAATGTTGAATTTTTCAAGATAAACCTTTTTGCAAAACCATGGTTTGCAAAAAATTCATTATTTTTTTTGAAAAACTTGTGTTTTATTTGTGAGCCTAGATGAATGAACATTCATCTCCTTTTCTACCAAGTTGTAAGCCTTTCTTGCTAAACCAAAACATTGATGTGTGAAACCACCTGATCCATTTGATGAAGATAAATTACTATTACCTCCACATCCACCTAAATAGTGATTACCAATTTTCAAGAGACTCAAATGTCATAATTCTTTGTTGTATTTGTGTTTAACTTTCTTTGATCATTGTTGTGTGAGGCAATCTTGTAAAATTAAAAAGTTTTGGCTAGATAAACATTTTCAAAATGAAAATCATTTATAGAAAAGAGATTTGGGGCAATTTTGTTCTAATTTTTTTTATTGGTGATTAAATAGGGGAATTTGATAAGTATTGTGGGGTAAAGAATTTCTTGTGCCATTTTGGGGAAATTTTTGTTAGGAAAAATTTTGTTTGTAAAATGAATTCTTATGGTGTTTCAAAAAGTAATGTGATGATTGTCATGGGGCAACCTTTGTTGCACAGGTACAAAAATGGGTTCAAGTGATGAGACAAATACTTTAAAGTAATATAGATGAGAAAGTGGAAATGAAAAGGTTTTGGTCAACAAGAAGAGAAAATCGAAAGAAAATTTTGGATAATTGCATTTGCATCTTCACAGTGCACATTCGCATGAAACATTTGCATTTGTATCTTGATAGAATTCATTTGCATTTGCATCATGATAGAAGTCGTCTGTATTTGCATCATAATAGTTGGTTATTCATTGATAAAGAAATTTGCATTGGCATTGTTGATATTGCATTTGCATTTGCATCAGTGATCATTGCATCTGCCAAACATTGAAAATGTGAATATATGAGTTTGTGGATTGAAAAAAATTAATTTAAAAAAGAGAAGAAAAAGAAAAAAAGAAAAAAAAGAAAAAGAAAAAGGAAAAAGAAAGAGGAAAAAAGATCATTAACATCATTGATAAAGAAATTTGCATTGACATTGTTGATATTGCATTTGCCAAACATTGAAAAATGTGAATATAGGAGTTTTTGGATTGAAAAAATTAATTTAAAAAAAAAGAGAAGAAAAAGAAAAAAAAGAAAAAAAAGAAAGAAGAAAAAAAAAGAGAAAAAAGAGAGTGGAAGAAATAAAAGGAAATTTCATGTTGAAAATAATAAGGTGATGGAAATGTAGTTTGAAAAGAAAATAAGAGTGAGAGATTTTTTAGAAATAGAGAAAAGAAAAAATGAGAAGGAGCTTTTAGAAAATAGGAAGTCAGATAAAAAAGAAAAAAAGGAAAAAAGATGAAATAAATGGAATGTTAGAGAAAATGAAAAACAATGAAAGGTGCTTCTGAGTTTGAAAAATTTGGAGAGTACTTGAAATGAAAAAATTGAGAGCTGAGATGAATGAACAAGTCAATGATTCTTGAGTTTGAGGAAAAGAAAATATCAAATACAAAGGAACATTATTCTTAAAAAAAAGAGTTTTTGTGAGCATGAGATGAGATTTTAAGCCCGTTGTAGTTGGCTCCGTTGTGTGGTATCAAACCCAACGAAATCGGCACATTATGAGATGACATTTTTAAAGCCTAACGTAGTTGGCACTAATAAAAGTTTAAGCCCAGCAAAGTTGGCACTTTGAGGGAATAGATTTTTCAAGCCCAATTTAACTGGTGCCTAATTGAGTGGATGCATAATTTCCAAAATAAGGAGAAAGTTTCAAAGTTAGAGAAATTTATAGGATCGAGTATCATGCATACATGTGCACATACACACTATCAAGCAGCATCAGCGTTGAAAATTTTGAAGCAAATTTTGAGAGTAAGACATGTTCCTCAAGCAAAATGCTTGAAACAATTTAATCAAGATTTTAAAAGTTATGCAACTTTTCTCAAAATAAGAAAGTAAAGTATACTCATTCAGTTTGATTATGACATTTATGAATCCAATTAAGATTTAAGAATAATTTTTGAAAGAAAAAGCAAATTCTAAGACCTCCGGGCAAAATTTTAAGGCCTCCGAGCACCAAATTCATGTTTCAAGTCTTCCGGGCACCAATTCTAAGTCCTCCGGGCTCCAATTTTAAAATCTTTAGATAAAATTTCAAGACCTCCGGGCACCAATTGTAAGTCCTTCGGGCATCAATTTCAAACTTTTCAAGTAAAATTCTAAGTCCTCTGGGCGAAAATTTCAAGATATCAAAGTAAAATTCTAAGTCTTCAGGGACAATTCTAAGTCCTTCGGGCACAAATTTAAAAATCTTAAGTCCTCCGGGCACAATTCTAAGTCTTCCGAGCATAATTTTCAAGTCCTCTGGGCACAATTTCAAGTCCTTCGGGCACAATTTCAAGACCTCCGGGCATAAAGTATAAGACCTCCGGGCATAAAGTATAAGACCTCTGGGCACAAAGTATAAGTCCTCCGGGCACAAATTTAAGACCTCCGGGCATAAATGTTAAGTCCTCCGAGCACCAATTTTAAGTCCTCCGGGCATAAAGTATAAGACCTCCAGGCATAATTCTAAGACCTCCGGGCATAAATTTAAGTCCTCCGGGCACAAATTTAAGACCTCCGGGCACAAATTTAAGACCTCCGGGCACAAAATATAAGTCCTCCGGGCACAATTTAAGACCTCCGGGCATAAAGTTCAAGTCCTTCGGGCACCAATTTTAAGTCCTTCGGGCATAATTCTAATACCTTCGGGCACAAATTTAAGATTTCCGGACACAAAATATAAGTCCTCCGAGCACAATTCTAAGTCCTCCGGGCACAAATTTAAGACCTCCGGGCATAAATGATAAGTCCTCAGGGCATAAATAATAAGTCTCCGGGCAAAATTTAAAAAAAATTTAAAGTTTCAATGCCTCTGCTGCAAGAAGAGCATGTTTCAGAAAAAAAATTTTAAAGTTTCATTGCCTCTGCTGCAAGAGGAGCACATTTTAGGAAAAAATTTTAAAGTTTCAATGCCTCTATCGTAGGAGGAGCACATTTCAGGAAGGAAAATTTTAAAGTTTCATCGCCTCTGCTGCAAGAGGAGCACGTTTTAGGAAGGAAAGATTTAAAGTTTCATTGCCTCTGCTGCAAGATGAGCACATTTCAGGAAGAAATTTAAAGTTTCAAGGCCTCTGTTGCAAGAGGAGCACATTTTAAGAAGGAATTTAAAGTTTCACGGCCTCTGCTGCAAGAGAAGCACATTTCAAAAAAAAAATTTAAAAGTTTCACTGCCTCTGTGGTAAGAGGAGTACTTCCAAAAAAAAAAGAGGGGAAGAAGAAGAAGAAAAATTAAATCTTGAGTCGAACAAAATTGTTGTCTATTGTCTTTGTTTTATTCCTGATCCTCAGCAATTAGCAAAGAAGGGCAGCTGTAGACACCAAATTTTATCCAAATCGGTAGTACTACATTCAATTGGGCTCTTAAAGTCCAAATTAAAACATTGGACTTCAAGACCCATTAAAATGGGCAAAATTTGATTTTATTTCTAATTTTATATTTTATATTTATTTTTCTTTATTTATTTTTATCTTTATTATTATTTTATTATTATTATTATTTGTTTTATTTTTATTACCTATTTTTTTATTATTATTAATATTACTATTTCTCTATATATATGTATATATATATTTTATTTGTTATTATTATTATTATTATTATTATTATTATTATTATTATTATTATTATTATTATTTGTTTTATTGTCCATAGCTACCGCCACTGTCCATCAGTTATTGCCGGCACCAGTTCCTGTCACCATCCCTGCCACCCCTCTCCCAAGGCTGTCCATCAACCTTGCCCACTCCATCCCATCACAGCAGAATCCTTTCTACAAAAACCCACCAGACGGTCACTAAGGGGGGAGGGAGGTTGGCCATTTTGCTCTTCTTTTCTGGCTCGACAACACAGACTCCTCCACTCACATCCACCTAAGCCACCCTCGTTTCCACCACTCAACTTCGACGCCATCAACCTTCTCGCCCAACACCACCATCGAGACACCAAAAACCATCACTGCCATCATCATCGAAGCCCCAAAAATTCTCCACTCACAGACATCCAAGCCATCACCCGAGACCACCACCACCATCACCGAACCACTCCTGATCACAAACCATCATCCAAGCCCTTGGGTGAGATAGGGGCTTTCGCACGCAACAAGCCCTTGAGCGAGAGGAAAGCTCCCTCAAGCGACAGGCATTGGACGAGACAGGGGCTCTCGCACGTGACAAGCCTTGGTGAGAGAGGGGCTACCGTACGCAACACGCTTGTCTACAGCTCCTAAGCTTGCCTGATATAGTGATGGGCAAGCACAGTACTCATGCGGTAGGACCTTTGGCGAGGTAGAGCAATGGGCGAACACAGACCGTACGAGGCAGGCCCTTTTGACAAGAGAGCGTAGGTCCCAAACGCAGGCCACTTTAGCGATAGAGTACCTTACTCACACGACAGTTCGACAGTACGGGCGAGCACAGGACCACGAGGAAGGCCTTTTTGGCATTAAAGGGGATTGTCCAGTAGAATAATGTGGGTGAGCAAAGATATTGATGGCACCATGACATTTTTTGGCGATAAAACGTCTTACATAGTCTACCTCGTAAAACGCTCGCCCGATTGAGCAGTGAAGACGAGCAAAACGTTACGCGCAATCCTTCAATGCTTAGAGTTTCAGTACGTGGCAGGCCATCTTGGCGATGGAGTGGCTCGCGCAAAAGGTTCGCCCAATCTGCCGCACACAAATGCTTGCCCAGTGAACATTATGGGCGAGAAGAGTACCCTCATGAAAGACTCACTTGATAGCATAATGTGTGTGAGCAAAGAATATATAAGATATGCTCCTTTGATGATGGCGAGCAATGCAGAAGAGCTATAATCCACGTGCAATTCTCTGGCGATGGCGAGCCTCGTGCACGCGACAACCTAGTATGCCATACGCAACTCTCACCTGATAAGCAATACGGGCAAGCAGAGGTCCTTGCAGCATGTTGATTGGTGATAATGAGCAATTGTGGCGAGCACAACATATAAGCGACAGGTGCCCCGGTAGAACAACGCATGCGTGCAAACAAAGCCTAACCAGAAATGCTTGTTTGGCAGTGACGAACAAAGAACTGTTACGTTGGGTCGCACAGGGGGCGAAATATGGACCAGTAGGACCATACGGCAGGACCCTTTGGTGAGAGATAACAACTCGTGCATGCAAGGGAGGTAGGGTGCCGCACGAAGAGCACACGCAGGCATGAATATGACGAGCATGTTGCATTGCAGGCCTTCAATGAGAGATTATGGCTCGCCTATTGATAGCCAGAACATGCTAGCACAGTTAAACGCAGCACGAGTTTTGGCAAAAGAGTAAGCCACAATGGTGAGCACTGCACATACACGACAGTCTTGGGCAGTAAAGAGACGATGGCAAGCACGACTTGTAGAGTAAAAGATAAAAAAAAAATAGTTAACGTACGGCAGGCACCGCCGCAACAAAAGGGCTCCTGCCGCAACAGGTCAATCCACTGTACGCAAGGTGGTAGTGCAAATACACGAGCACTGATCCCAAGCTGCATGCTTGCCCAATAGGTAAAAGGTAATGGTGAGCACATTCGACAGGTTATATTGCGATAAAGCGGTTCGTCCTATGCAACAACCATGCGGGCAAGAAAAAGTCACACAACAGGCACTCTAGGAGAGCGAACGGCTCCAGTGAGCCCAACGTCCGGCACACAAGGCATGAAGCAATGCTGACGAATGCAGTGTCATGTGGCAAGCACAAGACCACTGCAACAGACACTTTCGGCGATTGAGTGGCATGTGGCGATTGCATGACCAACGCCATAGCACAGCCTCCGCAGCAAGACTCGTTCGGTAAAGCACGTGTCAAGGTGCGAGGAACGATCTAGATGGGCAAGCAAGGAACAGGCAAAAGGGTCTGGCAGAGGTGCGTGCACAATGCTAGATGAGCTCTCCCAAGAAAGTTTAAAACTAGATGAATGGCTCGAAACAAGTGAACGTAAATCCAAGGGAGCTCTATTGGGCGAGCCCTAACTAAAGACCTCAAGGAACACGCTAGAACTTCAAAGGCCCACTCGTGTTCGCTCAGGTGCATAAGAACATAGACGAGCAACAGAAACCAGGCAGGGCACAAAAGGTCAGATGAGCTAGCGGCCACCACGCGAGTACGGTTGTGAATGGTGAGTAAGAATATTTAGGCAACTCTGTACACCATCAGGCACAACGCTCAAGAAAAAGTTCATCTTTGAACAAGAATGACAACACTGTTTCAAAGAAGAACTTAAGGAGCTATATGGTGTAAAGGTACGCTAAATACTGTGAAAGTAAAAGGTATGGTATTGTGCCACAAAAAAATGGAAAGACAAAAGAAGAGAAAGATACAAAAAAGAAATTGTACTTTTCATTAAGAACAAATTTGTACATCGAAATGAAAAGATAAAATGAAAATGAAAAATCCTAGTCTATGGTAAGAACCAAACCAGCCAGCTGAGAAGATGCATCAGCACTAGGATCTTGGGGAGCCGGAGGAGCAATTTCAGAAGCGGAAGCATCGCTCGAGAGCCAGCCACAGCCGCAGAGTCTGGCACGGGATCAATGGCAGTAGAATCGAAAAATTGGAGCTCGTCACCATTTAACCCTTGTAGTGCCTCGATAGGCTCGGGCTGATCGCCTGCCTCGACATGTTCAGGCTTATTACGCACTTCGATAGGCCTAGGCTGGTCACGAACCTCAGTAGCCCCAGGTTGATTTCGCGACTGTTGAGGAAGCCATAGACCTTCGAGGTTATCCAGGTCATCTATGGCTCTATCCTCTAAATAATAGTCTGGACCTTGTGAGTCAGGCTCATCTTTGGTCCCAGAAGGACACCTCATTAGTATTGATATTGATGGCAAAAGACGAGAGCTAGTTGCTGATGAGTTAGAAAAAAGCACACAGCCAATTGATTGGATGCAAGGTCAGAAAAATTCCTTGCACATTATTATAGTCTTCACTGACCAAATAAGGGACATGCAAGTGGTAGCAGATTTGAGATACCTTCATATTATACTTTCAATTTTCTTGTCCACTCTAACAGTTGTGATTGAATTAGGCAGGTGTCCGGGACAGGCACTAGCCACTGTCGTGTAAGGCAACAAGCCAAGGAGAGCTTGGTTCAATATAGTTGGATCGAAAACGACTTGTGGTAAGCTCGTGAAGGTAGATTGCTGGTATCGAGGCACGGCTTAGCGCACGATCCATGATTGACAGTAGAACGTCCTAGCACTCACACTTTACAGATTTTACAAAGATAAAGACTTAGAATTGTACTGGTGGCAAACGCTTGCTATTATTGTTTTAACATTTGCTGCAATTATGTTATTACTTGCTCCATTTAATTGAAAATACTACATTATGAAACGGAAGGCCAGTTATTTTTATCTGTACTATGATAATCCTCCATGTTTGATAGACATGTTGCAGGAATAGATGAAGAAAAAAAAGGAAGCTGGCCAAAGAGACGGGCACAAATAAGTCCCTAAACGAAAAATGCACGAGACGGGCAAAAATAAGTCCTTAAGCGAGAAGATATACAAGACGGGCACAAATAAGTCCCTAAGCGAAAAATGCGCGAGACGAGCAAAAATAAGTCCCTACGGGAGAAGATATACAAGACGGGCACAAATAAGTCCCTAAGCGAGAAGATATACAAGACGGGCACAAATAAGTCCCTAAGCGAAAAATGCGCGAGACGGACAAAAATAAGTCCTTAAGGGAGAAAATACAAAAGTCCTTAAGCGAAAAATGTGCGAAACGGGCAAATCAAAAGTCCCTAAGCAAAAAATGTGCGAGACGAGTAAATCAAAAGTCCCTAAGCGAAAAATGCGTGAAACAGGCAAATCAAAAGTCCCTAAGCACAAAAGGGTGCGAAACGGGCAATTCAAAAGTCGCTAAGCGAAAAATACGCGAGACGAGCAATTCTATAAAGTTCCTAAGCGAAAAATGTGCGAAATGGGCAAATTGTGATACGATACCCAAGTAAGAGTTCTTATTCAGATGAAGAGTGCTCCATAAGAAGAACTAGGGAGCACACAGTATACAGGCTGCGAGGTATGTTACGAGGTATGCTACAATTTTATCATATTTTATGTTAGCATTTCAGATATAAACGATATTATATTCTTATGATGTTATATTCTTATCAATTCTATAAAGTCCCTAAACACAAAAGGGTGTGAGAAGGGCAAATTCGAAAGTCCCTAAGCGAAAAATACGTGAGACGGGCAAACCAAAAGCCTGAAGCAAAAAATGCGCGATGTAGGCTACGTATGTACTTGAAGCGAAAAGTGCGCGATGTAAGTCATGCATAAAGTGTAAGGGCTTGAAGCAGTAATTGGGCGGCATAAGCCACATATGTAAAAGAACTTGAAGCAAAAGGTGCACGAGGAAAGTCTGATTACTACGTAAGATTAATACAAGGTAAATGTGTAGTTGCCTCTGTAGATGAGGTTAAAAATGTGTTGATTAGTTTGTAAAAGACTAAGTTTTTTCGTAAAAAACTGGGAAGCACTCTAGATTAACTTTTGCCTCAAAAGGAGCATCAATACTAACAGGCACCCAAGCATGTACGCCCTGAGGTGCTATTGTCACATCCCGTGACCACCTTTTTCACGTAAAATACACAACTTATCCGGTTGGGCTGTCTGTGATACTTCACTTTTCATATTCATTTAACTATTAAATATAAAATGTATATTAACAATTACATCCCCTATTTTGATTCTCAAGAAAGTAGTACTGAAAGTAAGTCTAAATACAGAAAATAAATGATCATACCTCATATTATAAATCAAGCTGTCGCAGTGTCTCTAAATGCGCAGCTCGAAATCCTCAGATATCAGATCCCTTAGTCCTCGAAAATCTGAAATGTTAATATTAAGGGGTGAGCAAACCACGGCTCAGTAAGAGAGTTATATGCAACACTTGATATTCAGCTACCTATATGCTGAAAATAATTTTTCACTTTCTTTAAATCTTCCTAGAGGCTCTAGGCTCATATGTAGGAAGGATACTACAGTCGGCTAGGGATTCGGATGGAGTAAGGCAGGTATTTTAGAATACCTGGCTTGTCCCGGAATCTAGAAGCAACTGTAGAGAGTAATCGTTTTCTTTTAATATTCAAATCCCAGTAAAACATTAAGTATTCACGTGATAAAACACTTGAGTAAATTAAATAAGGAATTAATGTTCCTTTCACAAATACTCATTTTCACACTTGTAAAACACCGTATAATATTTAGTTTAACACGTAATATATCAAAAGCTTAGTAATTGTAAATAATTTAGTACCAGTAAAAGTTCAGTGAAAAGTACAATCATCAGTATAATATCATGGAGACTAGGCAACACCTTAAATATATCATGCTATAAAATCATCCCAAATAGGGGAAACACATGAGATCTATGGCCATAGTCTCTGGGGTCCTCAGTGTGCACTGATCAGGTGTCCACTGGGACGCTGATAATAGGATCAGTATCTATCAGCACTAACACGTGACACGTGAGCATGATATGGGGCCTAACAGTCTCAAAACAGTAAACACGTGATATAAACCCCATTTATTAAATCACTTTCACTAAATGTAAGTTCAATCAATCATAAATATTCATAAGGAAAATATTTTCATCTTATGAATAACAATTTATAAAATATTCATACTGGGGTCATCATTCCCGAAAATGTCTTAAACATTATAGAAAGTATAAATCATATTTTCCATACGGTGAAAACAGTTTATAAAATAATCACTGTAAAATATAAAAGATCATAACTGTCCTTTTTCACCGTAACACATATACGCACGCTTTTCCGTGCTTTCACTCGAAAACATGGTTTTCAAAGTTATCGGGATTCAAATAAATCATTTTTATGATTTATGGAAAATTAAAATATTTATTTTTCAAATCAACACTCTCGTCTCATATTTTCTCTGTAAACACATGCGGAGACTTTTTAGTCTCAAAACACTATTTTTCACCTTTAATTACCTTTATGAAATTTTCTATAAACACTTGTTCTCACCATTGAACCCATAAAGATTATTTATAAAATCAAGTGAATATTTGAAGAAAGATTAGTAAAATATTCACTTTGGTCCTTTTTCATTTTACACCTCGTTTCACGTGAAATATCACCTATCGAAATAAATTTAGGCGATTTCCTTTTTCACCATTTTCAAAACATGAATATTTTAAAATTAATTATCAATATATTCATATTTTATGAAAACTAATCGATTTCTCGATTTTCGTGTTGAAAATCGTTTCTCGTGATGAAAAATCATTTACTATGATTTTCGATAATTTTTCCAATAATTTTCGACAGTATAACGGCTGCCGATTGGCTAGCCTCCTGCACAAAAATATAGTTTAAATCTCAACCAGTAAATCACCACAATTCCAAACCGATAAATCACCACAATTTTCAACCAATCACTATCAATTGCATTTATAAAATTTAAATGCATAATTTAAAACATGTGTGCCGATATCCTTACAGGCTGCACATGTCTCCCTTACCTGTTTCGGGTCGGCGACTGCCTCTCGAAGGTCGCGCCCGTGTTCACCTCGCCCGATTCCATCAGTTCGGTCATCGAGGAAATTTTCTGGAAATTAAATTCTAAATTTTAGAATTTTTCCATAATTATTTAAATAAATAAATTATTTAAATAATTTACTATTTTTCGGGATTTCTTACCGATTCCCGTAATTCCCGAGTTTTCGAGTTTTCCGAGATTTCCCGAAATTCCCGAAATTTTCAAAGTCCGGAAATCTCCTTTTTCTCTCTCCTTTTTCTTCCTTTTTCTCTTTTCTTTCCTTTTCTTTTTCTTTTCTTTTTCTTTTTCCTTTTCTTTCTTCCCAGCCGAACCGGCCACTCCCCCTCACCGCCGGTTCTTCACCGGTGGCCGGTTCTCCGGTGGTTCAACGGCTCAGCAGCTGGCCGGCGTGACGGCGAAGCCGGATCTGGCCTCCGTTCATCCCGAATCAGCGGCACGGCGGCGGATCTACTCGGTTTTGGTTCAGTTCCTTCTCCTTCTCCGTCGGCCTTCCTCCGCCGTTGTTGGCCTCACCGGTGGCCTCCGTCCCATTCCTCTCCTTCCGCCGGTGCTGTGGCTGTGGTGGCGGCGACCGATTTGGCCGGCAACCGCCAGATCTGATTTTCTCCTTCTCTTTCGATTTCGCCGGTTTCCGCCCGTTTCGTTCCCGCTTCTTTCTTCCGTCGGTCACCAGCTTCCCCTCTTTCTCTGCCGGCGCCATTCCTCCCTTCCTCTCTCGCCGGCGGTGGCAGCTCCGCCACCGTCGGCCTCGCCTGGGAGGATCGGGTTTGGCTTCCCCGATTCTCCTTTCCATTTTTCTGTTTTGTTTCCTTTTTGGGTTTTTGTTTTATTTCCTTGTTTAGTATATCAATTATACTATACTATATAATATATCTATATAATATATATACATACATAATATAATAATATACCTAATACACAAAAATCTATATATATAATATAGTATTATATATATAATATATATCTAAAATATATATTTTGTGCATTAAATTTATAGATATATATATATATATGTATATATTTATATGCTTAAAATAAACATTCTTTACATATATATATATATATATATATATATATATGTATATATATATGTTATGAGGTAATATATATTGTATTTACAATATATATTTTTCAAACTTTAATATAGTTTAATATTTGCCTTTCTCAAATATGTATATACTTATATATACATACAATGTTATATTTAATACATATGTATTATTTAAATTTATCAAATAGTATATATACTATATATACCTCTGTATATTAATATATACGATATAGTATATCAATACATATGTATTTGTATAAAAATACATTTATATAATTTATAATTATATAAATATATTTCTCTTTTATTTCTCATTTTCTTATTTAATTTGGATATTAATTTATCCAAATTAATTTTCCCCCTTTCCTTATTTTTCCGAATTTCCAATATTTATTTCCAATAAATGGAAAATTCACGGTTATCACATTCTCCCCACCTTAAGAAATTCGGTCCTCCGAATTTAACTTAAGTCCAAAGGTGGTATATGCCGTATACTTACGACTTCTGACCTCTAGGTCATCCTCCAAGTAATATTGCCAGTACACTTTCAACATCAAGATTACTTTAAACCACGACATACTGTCTTTCATCAGATATATGTCTATACTCCCGTAAGTTCATTTCTCAAATCGGGAGTTATTCACTTTTACTCTTTTCGCATAAGAGTCCATACACAATTTTTTTTTCACAGCTGCTCTCTGCTGTTCATCATCCATTTTTCTCACTTAGTGCTAAGTCGATATAGTTTAAAACTGTCAATTACACATGTCAGTCAGTTGTATGTAATTGTCCCAGTAGCTTATACATCTCATGCACACGCTCTCTTAATATCATGGAGCGTTTACATCTCACGCTCATATATGTATACATCAGTATGGAGCGGTGCTATCAGTACACTTGGGATCTGAAGCCTCTTGCTATTTCTCATTAGCATATGGCATCTCAGAGACTCCCATCACATGTCATGCTCGCTGGAACTATACATACTTTCACACCGTTTCACACTCATACTTCAACTATGGCACTAGAAAATCTAAGAGTTTGATAATGGAAGGTGATTCTATTCAGATCATCAGTTTTTAATCACTTCCATATTATCATTTCTCTTTTGGATTCTTTATTATCCACAATATTCATCTTCTCTTTTATTCCACCAAAGCTGCATCTCATTGCAGAATTTACTATAGATTATCTCTTATAATCATAAATCATGAGACAATCATGTTCTCTTTATATAGTATGGTCTTTAAATCTCTTTTCATAATTTAAATTCCACAATTGAACCCTCAATTTATATATTTAATCACCACGTCATTTATACACTTTCACCATTTCTATCATGTTACAGTGGTTATATGTATGATCATTTTTTTCATTTATATACTGGCAGTAAACATATCAATTATCTTACTCCTTTGAGTACCATTATTTTCGCTTATCAAATCTGGCTTGTTTTTTTTTTTTTTACATATTGTCATTGTCATGTGATAACCACCACGAGATTACTTTTCGATCTTAATTTCGGGAACTATTTCATGTTCTCTACTCATCATGCAACTTATCTTGTTATTTCATTTCCGTATTTTCACTCTCATCATCAGTCGGTTTTCTCAAGTGGTATGGTATTCTACAGTTAAAATCTTTTAACATTCTGCATACCATCTTCTCTTCGTACTTATCCATTTACCGACTTTAGTTTCTTTAGTTATATCACATTAGTAGAGCAGCTAGCCCCATAACTCTTTTATGGACTGGCAATAATATCTAGCTAGACTCATTAATCTCGTATCTCAATCATTATCTCTCTATCATAGACAGATTCACTATCATCCTGTCATTTCGAGATTCTCTATCTCTGAAGGAGATACTGTCTAGCCAAACCTCTTATTTGCCAATCTTAACTCATAGCTCACAGTTTTTAAGAGTTTGTCATACTACAATGCTGCTTATGTTCCATTTATACTTTAGACTCTATCAATATTTCATCAATTTACTCATGTATGGATGCCTCATTCTTTAGGCTTATATACTTCACAAGGCAACTCATTAACCTTGTAACCTCAATAGAAACTCGTAAAATTCACTCCGAATTCTAATCATCATCTTATGGACATCAATCTCTCATTTTTTATCTAAGGACGCTTTATACCGAGGCTAGTCTTATAAACTCCTCATGCATATCGAATCAGATCCATAAAGCATCTATTTCATCTGTAGATGAATATTTGTTCTTCACAGGAACTTTATTAATAATAGGAATTTAATATATCCTTTTTAACTCATCTATGTCCCAATATAATCAGCGCTTCTCTCATTTACACTTATACAGATAACTTTATGATCCTCAAATTACGTTATCTGTATTTCCCTCAATCATACTTTATACACGTGCATTTCATTATTCTCACATTTTCCAGAGTTAATTCTTAAGCTTTTGGGATTCTTCTATGTTTTTCGATATAAGCTCAGAATTAGATTTCAGATAATCAATCGAGTCAATGTTAGCTCGATTTCTCCAATCTATACAACTCTAAAAAATTTTATCAGGGATCATATCCGATATTTTCTTTAGTTACACATCTCTTATTATTTCGGACATTTCATCTCATGTCCTATCATTTTCACTATATATCCTCAAGGTAAAAACATTTAATATTCAAATCATTTTGAAATATTATCCACCTTGATTTTATTATTTGTACTATTCACTTTCTCAGTCATTTTCTGTATTCATTTCACTTTTCATAATATTCGACGATCCCGTTCAATACACTCTTAATTCCGGCTCTTACAGTTTATAACCGGGTCAATCATCTTATGACATTCCACTATACACTCATTGGATCGCATCATGTAAGGCCTCGGTCCGTCCGCCGTCTGCCTGTACATATCTATACCGTCCTCATTTGGCAAGCACACTGGCCCCCTCAAGGATTTATCGTGAGGCCCAGTCTGTTCACTAGGTCACTCACCATTCTTGTCCATAATCTACGTGTAAGTGGAATCGGTAATAGGGATCGTTATATTCATATCATCTCCTCTATGTCATTAATAACTCCATTACTATCAATGGATTCCAATTCAGCTCGGTTTTATCACTGTTCCGAACATCACCCAACATAGGGGTATTTTTGTCATTTTGACTTTTATTATTTTCTCCTCAGTATCCATTTGAATCATTGAGCTAGTCATTTATGTGCTGACAGTATCCTTTCGAATACTTATATCAGCAATTTAGATCCTATTCGATTTCGACAGAGAAGTTCACTAAAATCCACAATTGAATTATTTTGCTCGTAAGATAGCTTTATATCATCAATTTCTCTGTCAAATCACTCAAATTAAACTTCTGTTGGTTTATTTTAACTCTCTATAAAATTCTGGGGTCAGGGGTATTTTGGTCATTTTTGGCCAAAAATTTTCTCTCTCTTCAAATTACCCTTAATCCGTGATCTTAAAGTCTATTTAATGATGATATGTCATTTCCCTCCTTTATATTATCACTTTCGAGTCTCAGTTCGATCCGGACCGAAAAGTACTGGTGGGGCCCTCACCGAGTCCTTTCGGTTCCTTATCGAACAAGCCTTCATTTAGATTATAAGAATCACCAATTTTTCGGTAATTTCTGAGCCTATTATTTCTTTAACATTCTCAACTTACACTTTCTCACTCCCTTTAAATCATTTTACTCAGTTTACAATCATTTATTTTCTCTATGTATTTAGACGACACAGTACTACCGGGGATGTTTAACACTTTTCCTTCAAAAAATATCAACAGACATCAGGCCAACCCTGCTCTGATACCATTAAATCTGTCACATCCCGTGACCACCTTTTTCACGTAAAATACACAACTTATCCGGTTGGGCTGTCTGTGATACTTCACTTTTCATATTCATTTAACTATTAAATATAAAATGTATATTAACAATTACATCCCCTATTTTGATTCTCAAGAAAGTAGTACTGAAAGTAAGTCTAAATACAGAAAATAAATGATCATACCTCATATTATAAATCAAGCTGTCGCAGTGTCTCCAAATGCGCAGCTCGAAATCCTCAGATATCAGATCCCTTAGTCCTCGAAAATCTGAAATGTTAATATTAAGGGGTGAGCAAACCACGGCTCAGTAAGAGAGTTATATGCAACACTTGATATTCAGCTACCTATATGCTGAAAATAATTTTTCACTTTCTTTAAATCTTCCTAGAGGCTCTAGGCTCATATGTAGGAAGGATACTACAGTCGGCTAGGGATTCGGATGGAGTAAGGCAGGTATTTTAGAATACCTGGCTTGTCCCGGAATCTAGAAGCAACTGTAGAGAGTAATCGTTTTCTTTTAATATTCAAATCCCAGTAAAACATTAAGTATTCACGTGATAAAACACTTGAGTAAATTAAATAAGGAATTAATGTTCCTTTCACAAATACTCATTTTCACACTTGTAAAACACCGTATAATATTTACTTTAACACTTAATATATCAAAAGCTTAGTAATTGTAAATAATTTAGTACCAGTAAAAGTTCAGTGAAAAGTACAATCATCAGTATAATATCATGGAGACTAGGCAACACCCTAAATATATCATGCTATAAAATCATCCCAAATAGGGGAAACACATGAGATCTATGGCCATAGTCTATGGGGTCCTCGGTGTGCACTGATCAGGTGTCCACTGGGACGCTGATAATAGGATCAGTATCTATCAGCACTAACACGTGACACGTGAGCATGATATGGGGCCTAACAGTCTCAAAACAGTAAACACATGATATAAACCCCATTTATTAAATCACTTTCACTAAATGTAAGTTCAATCAATCATAAATATTCATAAGGAAAATATTTTCATCTTATGAATAACAATTTATAAAATATTCATACTGGGGTCATCATTCCCGAAAATGTCTTAAACATTATAGAAAGTATAAATCATATTTTCCATACGGTGAAAACAGTTTATAAAATAATCACTGTAAAATATAAAAGATCATAACTGTCCTTTTTCACCGTAACACATATACGCACGCTTTTCCGTGCTTTCACTCGAAAACATGGTTTTCAAAGTTATCGGGATTCAAATAAATCATTTTTATGATTTATGGAAAATTAAAATATTTATTTTTCAAATCAACACTCTCGTCTCATATTTTCTCTGTAAACACATGCGGAGACTTTTTAGTCTCAAAACACTATTTTTCACCTTTAATTACCTTTATGAAATTTTCTATAAACACTTGTTCTCACCATTGAACCCATAAAGATTATTTATAAAATCAAGTGAATATTTGAAGAAAGATTAGTAAAATATTCACTTTGGTCCTTTTTCATTTTACACCTCGTTTCACGTGAAATATCACCTATCGAAATAAATTTAGGCGATTTCCTTTTTCACCATTTTCAAAACATGAATATTTTAAAATTAATTATCAATATATTCATATTTTATGAAAACTAATCGATTTCTCGATTTTCGTGTTGAAAATCGTTTCTCGTGATGAAAAATCATTTACTATGATTTTCGATAATTTTTCCAATAATTTTCGACAGTATAACGGCTGCCGATTGGCTAGCCCCCTGCACAAAAATATAGTTTAAATCTCAACCAGTAAATCACCACAATTCCAAACCGATAAATCACCACAATTTTCAACCAATCACTATCAATTGCATTTATAAAATTTAAATGCATAATTTAAAACATGTGTGCCGATATCCTTACAGGCTGCACATGTCTCCCTTACCTGTTTCGGGTCGGCGACTGCCTCTCGAAGGTCGCGCCCGTGTTCACCTCACCCGATTCCATCAGTTCGGTCATCGAGGAAATTTTCTGGAAATTAAATTCTAAATTTTAGAATTTTTCCATAATTATTTAAATAAATAAATTATTTAAATAATTTACTATTTTTCGGGATTTCTTACCGATTCCCGTAATTCCCAAGTTTTCGAGTTTTCTGAAATTTCCCGAAATTCCCGAAATTTTCAAAGTCCGGAAATCTCTTTTTTCTCTCTCCTTTTTCTTCCTTTTTCTCTTTTCTTTCCTTTTCTTTTTCTTTTCTTTTTCTTTTTCCTTTTCTTTCTTCCCAGCCGAACCGGCCACTCCCCCTCACCGCCGATTCTTCACCGGTGGCCGGTTCTCCGGTGGTTCAACGGCTCAGCAGCTGGCCGGCGTGACGACGAAGCCGGATCTGGCCTCCGTTCATCCCGAATCAGCGGCACGACGGCGGATCTACTCGGTTTTGGTTCAGTTCCTTCTCCTCCTCCGTCGGCCTTCCTCCGCCGTTGTTGGCCTCACCGGTGGCCTCCGTCCCATTCCTCTCCTTCCGCCGGTGCTGTGGCTGTGGTGGCGGCGACCGATTTGGCCGGCAACCGCCAGATCTGATTTTCTCCTTCTCTTTCGATTTCGCCGGTTTCCGCCCGTTTCGTTCCCGCTTCTTTCTTCCGTCGGTCACCAGCTTCCCCTCTTTCTCTGCCGGCGCCATTCCTCCCTTCCTCTCTCGCCGGCGGTGGCAGCTCCGCCACCGTCGGCCTCGCCTGGGAGGATCGGGTTTGGCTTCCCCGATTCTCCTTTCCATTTTTCTGTTTTGTTTCCTTTTTGGGTTTTTGTTTTATTTCCTTGTTTAGTATATCAATTATACTATACTATATAATATATATACATACATAATATAATAATATACCTAATACACAAAAATCTATATATATAATATAGTATTATATATATAATATATATCTAAAATATATACTTTGTGCATTAAATTTATAGATATATATATATATATATGTATATATTTATATGCTTAAAATAAACATTTTTTACATATATATATATATATATGTATATATATATATGTTATGAGGTAATATATATTGTATTTACAATATATATTTTTCAAACTTTAATATAGTTTAATATTTGCCTTTCTCAAATATGTATATACTTATATATACATACAATGTTATATTTAATACATATGTATTATTTAAATTTATCAAATAGTATATATACTATATATACCTCTGTATATTAATATATACGATATAGTATATCAATACATATGTATTTGTATAAAAATACATTTATATAATTTATAATTATATAAATATATTTCTCTTTTATTTCTCATTTTCTTATTTAATTTGGATATTAATTTATCCAAATTAATTTTCCCCCTTTCCTTATTTTTCCGAATTTCCAATATTTATTTCCAATAAATGGAAAATTCACGGTTATCACAGCTATAATTATCTAAATCATCTTCGTCCAAGCCTGTGAGAACCCCGACCATCTCGGGTCGACGAAAAGGCTCTTAAGGGCTGGTAAGATCAGATAGATCTTTATAAATGCCTATCCTCAGAAAAGGTTCCAAATCCTTAGCATCTGGATCAAGCTTCAACCAATCAGGAGCATGCCAAGCACAAATCGCATCAGATGAAACCAATTAAGAACATATGCATCCTCTTGTGGCATTTCTTGACGATGCGCCCCCATGGCCTTAACCCAGATTTGGTTTTCTTCCTCTTGGCTAATAGAAAGCTTTGGTGGCTCTGCAATCTTGTAATTTCTCCTTATAGCTCTTGGTTTCGGTCAACTAAGACCTTGAATTTGAAAAGAAGGGTGGTATGTTCCATTGGAGAAGCATTTAGCTCAGAGGAGAAAAATGTATCCCGGTAGTGTTTTGAAAAGACACTTGACAAAGGAAATGATGACACGACGTCGATTCTGTTACAAATAATAATAAAGTTCACTAGTTGAGCCCTCAAGTGAAGATGAAAAGACTCTTGTGATAATCCTAGAAAGAGGATAGCAAAAGAATTTGAAAAGCTCATTCTTTATATACTCTTTCACAGGGTAAACCCTGCAAAAGAGTGGGAAGCAATTGATATGGGTCAGGTTAAAGATTACTGGGGGGCTTTTCTATAAGTCAAGCTGAAGAACATTGGGCCAAATGATAATCTAAGACCAAGAAGAAAGAGGACTCATAAGGCCTATAAATGATCCATTAAATGACCATTTAAGCTAGGGGTCATAAAGGTAATTACGCGCAATCTAACTTCTATAAATAGGTCACAGGTATCATTCTTAAACCCTAAGTTCTATTTGCCTACTAAAAAGCTGTTAAAACCCTATCGGACTTAAGCATCGAAGTTCCCCTGCGCCCTCTGATGCTTTTCTTTCTTGCAGAACCTTTTTGGAGACACGTAGAGGAAGAAGACGAGAATCGACTCAGCAATCAATCATTGTTGTTTCGTGCAACAACAGATTTTAAAGAGTTGAAAGAAGAAGAGAAGGCATTGCTACTGTTGTCATCTTTGCCTAAGCCCTAAAGACCTTTAGTTCAAACTTTATTGGTAGGTAAAAATGTTGGATGACGTGATTGTTATGTTACGTGAGAATGAAAGCTTTATGGGTAAAGAAGATTCTTCATCTGCAGGAGGTGTGCTAGCTGCTGTAGAAGGTACTACTTAAGGGAGGGCTAATGAGAGACATGGTGGATCAAGAGGTAGATCAAAATCAAGATTCAAAAATTATAGTGAGGTGGAATGTTATTATTGTGGAGAGAAAGGTCATATCCTAGCACATTGCAAGACGTTAAGGGAGGATATTGCTGCATTCAAGAAGGCCCAGCAAAAGAGTGATGATAGAAAAAAAATAAGACATGTGTTGCTCTGACTGATTCAAATGTTGTTAAGCAGTTTGGGGATTCAAGTCAATGGAGGATTTGTTAGAATTTACCTTGAATCCTATATCGAAAGTATAAGAGAAGTTATAAGCGCTATTCCCTTATAAATAATGTATTAGGCTTGATTTGTAAAATATCTCAAAGAATTGTAAACACCAATAGAATAGCTAGGGTTTGGGCTATTAAAGGTATAGTTGGGTTCTTTAAATAGTTGAGCTTTGAGCTTCGTAAGAAGTTTGTAATTTTCTGTAATTTTTCTCTCTAAAAATTACACAGTTGTAATTATCATTAGTTAGGTTGGATGGTTATAAGCCAATTTAGTTGGGCCGAACCACATTAAAAATTATTGTATTTATTTTTATTTTTTTTCGTTTTTGTAAATGTTTGGTTTGAGAGATATTTTGTCCCAACAATTTTGAATTGGGCTGAACTACTCTAGTTCTAGGTACCAATCCCTAAAGCACTAAAAGGGAGGGAATTCCAATTTCGATTCTTATTAAGGTAGTAACAATCATGAGTGAAACTTTGCTGCATGTGATTTCAAGTACAGTCGTCGACTCATCAGTCATCATCGAATGTAATTCGATAAATGATGTTTTAAGGACATAAAAATACTTCTAAAGTTTCATCGCACACGAACAGTTACTTCAATCATATGTAGCAATTTCGATCAAATATCAAATTTGTATGCATTTCTCACATTTCAAGAGAATAAATTTTAATTGTTAATGTTGAATTATCTCTTCATATTGTGGACTAGTTAAGAATAATCTATATCATACAATATTAATTGGTAGTATATTTTATGAGTGTGACCTATATTATTATTTATTATATTATTTACATGTGTTAATTCATAATGGGATGGATTATTACACATGATATTGTTGATATAGGAGGTCCCTGCCCTTGGCACATATATATTGTTATCAGTGTGGCCCATTAACAGAGATAACATTTTGCTTAGACTGTGAACAAGGGCAGTAGCTTCCTTGCTCTCCCGTTCCTCACTTCCATTCATAAAATTTCCTTGCTCTTGGATACAGATCTGAACAATGGCAAACCAAGATGATGAGGGATCCGGTGGACAACCCTCACAGCATCCATTGGAGCCACAAATGATCACTGGAAGCAGTTCTAATAGGGCTGGGACGCATGGTTTTGGTTCACAAAATACAGGTCAGTGTTTCTTCCTTGTTTGTGGTGCTAGTGGCTTGTTAAATGGATGATTGTTGTCCCAACAATGGCATCAGAGCACCTCCATCTCGAAGCCACGGGCCATTTTGAAGGAAAAACGATGTATGTTGATTTATTTAATTTTTGGGTTTTTTCGATTTTACATAAAACCCATGAGATTTGATATGTTTTGAGCCAAAATAATACCAAACATCAGTAGAGGATGATATTTTATGGATAATGGCATAAAAATGAAGCAAAATAAGGGTCTGTAGTGAGAGAGATCGTCGGGTCGGGTCGAAAACCCGACCGGTTCTGGGTTTCTGCGTGAAACCAAACTGCAGGTTGAAGAAGATCGGGCGCGTGCAGTGCACGCGCTCGACGTGAAAGTGAAGTAGTGCGGGCGCGTGGCTTCATGCGCCCGTACAGAAAATTAAAAAAAAAAAATTTTCTTACCTGCTGCTGATGGGCCCGCCGGTTTCTGGGCCATTTGTTTCATTTTTTGGGCTTACGTTTTTTCATTTCAAATGGGCTAACCAATTTTGTTAAGTGGGCCAAGGTTCATTTTAATTATGGGCTTAGTAATTAATTTTGGGCCACCATATTTGTTTAATTATAAGCCCTTAATTTATTAATTTAGAATTAAATTTTAATTATGAACATAGTAAGTGAATTATTTTAGTTAATTAAATTAATTTTAATTAATTAATTTTGGCAATTAATTACATGTTTAATTTGATTCACTTATATTTTGAATATGTCATAATTTAATATCGTTTACCTTGTTGTTTAATAATCTTTTATTTATATTAAATCATTAATTAGAGTGATTAGTTTCTATCTGTCGTAGAACTAGTCATGATAATTTTCTGGTGATTTTTTCTGTAGTAAATAATTGGATTATTATAAGGTAAATTAAATGATAGTTGCAAAATAAATATACCAAGATTTCTGGAATTAATAATTCTCTCCCTGTCGGATTGCTTGTTGATTTTGGAGATGCTTGGGATGGAAAGGATCTTGATAGGATGTAACGTGGCTTTGCTATCCTGTCGATGGCAAGTCATTTTTTGATTTTATTTCTATCAATTTTGTTTATCCTTTTGTAATATGCCATCTGAAATCCTTGATAGCTTGAATATATTTTGTTGCATATTTCTGTATTATATGCTAATTCTGTTTATATTATTCAAGTAGCCTCCTATAATCCTGGGATGTCATTGCAACTATCCTCAATCAAGACCCTTACAGGGTCAAATTTCGATGATTGGTTTGAGTCACTCTCGATGTTCCTGGGTGTGATGAACCTAGATTTGGCACTTAGAGTTGATCCACCATCTATACCCACTCCGACCAGCTCTATTGAGGAAAGAAACTACTACAACTTTTGGGAACACTCTAACCGAAATTATCTGATGATCATGATGTATACAATTGATAAGCAGATTAGACAGAGTATTCCTGAAGTTGACAATGCAAAAGTCTTCATACAAGCCATTAAGAAACAATTTGCAAAGTTTGATAAGGCTGAGAAATCAAACTATATGAGATTGTTCACCACAACGAAATATGATGGTGTTAGTGGTGTTAGGGAGCATATACTAAAGATGATAAACTACTACAACAAATTGAAGGAGAAGAAAGTTGAAATTAGAGATGAATTCTTAGTGTGGCAGATACTTGAATCGCTTCCTTCTCAGTTCGATAATATGAAATCCAGCTATAATACTCAGAAGGAAGTTTGGGACCTAAATACCATGACTGCCATTGTGATTCAAGAGGAGGAGATAATCAAAGCTGGAAAATCTTCTCATTCAGCTCTTATGGCAACACAAGCTAGTGTGACTGGTAAGAAGAAAACAGGTCCTAGTAAGAAATTCAAGTCCTTCTTTAAAAAGAAGGGAACCACCTCTTCTTCAAAGTCAGCCTCCACCAACTCTTCTGGGTCTAAATCTCAGAATTTCGATGGGTTCAAAGGAAAATGCAACTTTTGTCACAAATATGGGCATAAGATGGCTGACTGTAGTAAGTTTGCTGAGTGGAAGGTGATGAAAGGTACCTTGTTTGCATTTGTCAATTTTGAATCGAATTTGGCAGATGTGCCTTCTAACTCATGGTGGTTGGACACCGGTGCGAGTATTAACATAACTAATTATTTACAGGCATTGACAAGCCACCGGAGTCCAAGTGAAGGAGAGATTGTGGTGAATATGGGGAATGGAGTTAGAGTCCAGGCCGAACAGATCGGAGTAGCTAGACTGTTGATGTCATCTGGCCAAATTTTGGAATTACCAGATACAGTGTATATTCCTAGTATTAGGAGAAACTTAATCTCTGTATCTATTTTGGATAGGGCTGGATTTTCTTTCCAATTTGGTGATGGAAAGGTCTACTTATTTTGTTATAACAAGTATATTGGGTTTGGAACTCTGTTTGACGGCTTATACAAATTAGATCTCCATTCTGATGATGTCCAATCTTTGATTTCTTCTTCTTCTTCCTCTAATATGCATGATGTGAATGCTATGGTTGTTGGTTCAAATCAGGACAGGGTGAATAAAAACTCTTCTATGTTGTGGCATAAGCGTTTGGGACATATCTCAAAGCAGAGAATGCAGAGACTCATTAAAGATGGTATTCTGCAAGATCTTGATTTCTCTGATTTTGGTACTTGTGTTGATTGTCTCAAAGGGAAACTTCCTGATAAAGCTAGGAAAGAAAAGAAATGTAGAAGTGAGGATGTCTTAGAACTGATTCACACAGACATTTGTGGACCTTTGACACCTACTGCATTAGGTGGATACAGGTACTTTATCACCTTTATTGATGACTATTCTCGTTTTGGTCATATAGAACTTATTCGTGAGAAGTCTGATTCCCTTGAAGCTTTTAAAGTTTACAAGTCCGCTGCGGAGCTTCAAAAGGGCAAGCTGATTAAAGCTATAAAATCAGACAGAGGTGGTGAGTACTATGGTCGATATGATGAGACTGGGCAGAATCCTGGGCCTTTTGCTAGATTCTTACAGGAATGTGGGATTGATGCTCAGTATACGATGCCTGGGATACCTCAACAGAATGGTGTTGCAGAGAGAAGAAATCGCACACTTTTGGACATGGTGCGCTGCATGTTGAGTCACTCCACTCTACCGGATTTCTTGTGGGGTGAAGCATTAAAAACTGCAGCATACATTCTGAATCAAGTTCCAAGTAAGTCGGTTCCTAAGACTCCTTACGAGATGTGGTCAGGCAAGAAGCCAAGCCTTCGTCATTTCCACGTTTGGGGTTGTAAAGCAGAAATAAGACCCTACAACCCGCAGTTGAAGAAGCTTGACAAGAAGACTGTTAGTGGAAATTTCGTTGGCTATTATGTCGGCTCAAGAGGTTCTAGGTTTTATTGTCCTTCCCAAACTACTAGAATCATAGAGTCTGACCATGCTTTCTATTTTGAAGATGATTTTGATAGTGGAAGTTCTCAACCACGGGAAGTTACTCTTAGAGAAGAACCTGTTGTCATGCCTATTCCCTACATGCCTTATCCGATAGTTGGAATGCCACAAGCAAATGAGCCAACAGCTGATCCTGAAATGCCCATTTCTGAACCTGCTCCAGAACATGAAGAGATAGTCCCTGATAGTAATGTTGGTGATATCCAATTGAGGAAATCACAGAGGATTAGAAGACCTGCAATTTCTGATGATTATGTTGTTTATTTGCAAGAACATGAGTGTGATGTTCACTTGTCTTCTGATCCTACTGCTTATCAGGAAGCAATCAATGACATGAACTCGTCAAGTTGGATGCTTGCTATGCAGGAGGAGATGGCATCTATGTATCATAATGGCACATGGGATCTAGTTGAATTGCCATATGGTTGTAAATCCATTGGCTGCAAATGGGTTTACAAGACAAAGTTAGATTCTAATGGTCAAATAGAAAGGTTTAAAGCTCGATTGGTGGCCAAGGGCTTTAGGCAAAGAGAAGGTATTGATTATACAGAAACCTTCTCTCCAGTTTCTACTAAGGATTCCTTCAGGATCATCATGGCATTGGTAGCTCATTTTAACTTAGAGCTACATCAAATGGATGTGAAGACTGCTTTTCTTAATGGTGATTTGTATGAAGATGTCTATATGGAGCAACCTGAAGGTTTTGTACTTCCAGGGATGGAAAACATGGTCTGCAAGCTTAGGAAATCCATTTATGGACTTAAGCAAGCTTCCAGACAGTGGTATTTGAAGTTTGATGGGATTTTGACGTCACTTGGCTTCAAAGAAAATGTTGTTGATCAATGTATATACATTAAGGTCAGTGGGAGTAGCTTTGTGATTTTAGTGCTCTATGTTGATGATATCTTATTAGCAGCAAATGATATTGACCTATTGATTGAGACAAAATACATGTTGTCCTGTCACTTTGATATGAAGGATCTAGGTGAGGCACATTTTGTTTTGGGAATTGAGATCCTACGTGACAGAACAAGAGGCATACTTGGATTGTCTCAAAAGGCCTACATTGAACGTGTCTTGAGTAGGTTCAATATGAGTACTTGTACTCCAGCTAAGGCGCCTATAGTGAAAGGTGACGTTCTTTCAAAATCCCAAAGTCCTCAGAATGATGATGATAGAGCTCATATGCAAAGTGTACCGTATGCCTCGATGGTGGGTAGTTTAATGTACGCTCAAGTTTGTACACGCCCTGATATAGCCTTTGCTGTTAGTGTACTTGGAAGATTCATGAGCGATCATGGGATGGAACATTGGAAGGCAGCAAAGAAGGTGTTGAGATATCTTCAAGGCACCAAAGATCATGTTTTGACATATCAGCGATCTGATGATTTGAACATTGTCGGATATTCTGATGCTGATTTTGCAGGCTGCCCGGATGACAGAAAATCAACTTCTGGTTATATTTTCATGATGGCTGGAGGAGCTGTTTCTTGGAAAAGTGCGAAACAAACACTTACAGCATCCTCAACAATGGAGGCAGAATATGTGGCATGCTATGAGGCTACATGCCAAGTTATTTGGCTACAGAATTTCATCTTAGGGCTGGATCCTGTTGTTTCCATTCCGAGGCCACTAAAGATGTTTTGTGATAATTCTGCAGCAGTTGCTTTCTCTCATAACACTAGGAGTTCCTCACGCTCCAAACACATAGATATTAAATATTTGTTTGTTAGAGAGAAAGTTATGGAGTCCATTATCGATATAGAGCACATTCCTACATGGCTCATGCTGGCTGATCCACTAACTAAAGGTTTAGCTGCTAAGGTGTTTAGACAACATGTCACCAATATGGGCTTGATGGAGCCTTTTGTTGTATTGAGTTAGTGGGAGCCTTATATGAAATAATCAGTTGCAACTGCTTTGTGATTGGACTCTTTTATGCCATATTTAGTCATATACATATGTATGTTCATTTTGTGCACATTTTGTTATTCATGGCATTTAGTGAATGAGATATTCTGTATTGTGATCTCATAAGCTTTATTGAAGTAATGCATCATTTTAGTTTTAGATGCATGGACCTTATGGAGATGGATAGTTAATTCTGTTTTTTTTTTATTATTTCCATTTCACACTACTATACTATCATTTGGATTGAAGTCTTTATGAGTTTACACATTTGTACCCTGTCGGTATGATGTATCTTGGAACTTATAGAGGCTTAATTTTGTTGAAGTATTTGTGAGAATGCATATTTATATCCTATCGGTATAATATGTTTTAGGTAAGATCATGAATACTTGTTGATATTGTATGATATTTCGTTGATTAACTTAACTGTCCAAGTGGGAGAATGTTGAATTATCTCTTCATATTGTGGACTAGTTAAGAATAATCTATATCATACAATATTAATTGGTAGTATATTTTATGAGTGTGACCTATATTATTATTTATTATATTATTTACATGTGTTAATTCATAATGGGATGGATTATTACACATGATATTGTTGATATAGGAGGTCCCTGCCCTTGGCACATATATATTGTTATCAGTGTGGCCCATTAACAGAGATAACATTTTGCTTAGACTGTGAACAAGGGCAGTAGCTTCCTTGCTCTCCCGTTCCTCACTTCCATTCATAAAATTTCCTTGCTCTTGGATACAGATCTGAATAATGGCAAACCAAGATGATGAGGGATCCGGTGGACAACCCTCACAGCATCTATTGGAGCCACAAATGATCACTGGAAGCAGTTCTAATAGGGCTGGGACGCATGGTTTTGGTTCACAAAATACAGGTCAGTGTTTCTTCCTTGTTTGTGGTGCTAGTGGCTTGTTAAATGGATGATTGTTGTCCCAACAGTTAATGCATTGCAAATTTGAATTTCGACGATCTTAAGATTTTTCTTACTTTTGAATAATGTTCATAATTTCCATTATTTTGTTTATATGTCTATCTTAAACTTTTTTATTTTCCATTAATAATAATTGAAAAAACTTATTTGTATTTATTTATAAGAATTTGATAATTTTTTTTCAATTTATTTATTAATAAAGTGTCAAACTCTAGTTCACTAATAATTTATAAAAACTATATATTATCCATGCGTTATATATAAACTCAACATATGATATATTTGTAAGGAAATTTTTAAACAGCTAATCAACCAAAATAAGATTTTTAAATAAATTAAATGTTGTAGAATTATTTAAAAAGTTTAATAAATGCGAAAACCAGCCAGGACTAAGTACTAACGTAGCATATGGATGACCATCTGTACTCCAAATTCTTTGGATTTGAGTTACAGGGCCTAACCTAGAGCCCGGTGTTCTGAGGTTTACTTGCCGCTTGTTGCACGTAGTAGAAATTTTTCATAGCATTAGTAAAGAAAAAGATGACTCGTTCTTTGTTTGACCGCTACATCAGACCATTAGACTGATGTGATAAAATATTAACTTAAAATTTACAAATTTTAGTGAAAAAAATTTTGAACATATTTTTGCATTCATTCTATTCAAGATAACGGTCGGTGATTAAGCTATTTGATGGATAAATTATTAGGTTTATAAATAATGGGAATCTCACTTGGAATAGGTATTAGAGTAGGATTTACGAAGAGTTGAAGGATTTTACGGACTTTGATTTGTAGACATCTCATGAGTCTTGAGGTGACAGGAGAGTTTTCATCAGTGTGATTGTTTATATTTTGATTTAGGATTTGTTAGATATTGAGATTGATTTGTGTCTAATGAGTGCTTGTTTGTACTGAATCTGATTGCGAGTAAATTTTTTTTTGACAAATTTTGTGGGTAATTTTTTTTATTGTTGTGATTATAACACTATAACTAATTATTTTTTCTCATTTATAGACGTAGGTAATTAAATGTCGAATTACTGTACCAAAAAAATTAAATGTCGAATTATGTTAAATTATTATTATTATTTTGTTTTGTCATAACATATTTTGTTTCTGACTTTAAATCCAAAACTCAATATAAGACATTATAAACAAATTGAGGTTTGGTAGTTCACTTGTACTGAAAATTTCTTACGGAAGAGAATCCATGATACAAATACAACGATTGAATAAATGAGAATTACAATTAAATAAATTTTTAAGACAAAATTGTAATACAATTGAGATATAAAATCATAATTATTCTCAATACAGCCAACATGATAAAGACGTGAAATAAGTACAACTATCTTTAAGCATACTATAGTTTATATTCTACTATAATCTTTTATTTTTTCTCTCACTCTTCTCTAAACATTTTCCGGCTTTGAGCGTCTTCATATGCCTGATATTCCTATCTAGGCAACCAACTCTCCTAGGGCGTCAATCAGTTCCCAAAAAAGTTATCAACAATTTAGTAGATCTGGTAATTCATGTTCATATTTGTATCGTATAAAACATGAAAATTTCATGTTAAAATTCATGTAAACACGGAAAATTCAAAACTTTATTTTTAGTTTTTACAATATTCATATACAAGTTTTATTTAATTTTGTTCCTAATCGATCCTTGCATTTTGGTTAGTCAGAGTGCAAAGTTCTTATCTGGGTAGCCACACTTGCTTCCTCCTCCTGCATCTCAACCAGTCATGCCAAAGAATTGATTCATCGCACAATATCTACTAAACATCACAATTTTCGAAGGAAAATGAATGTCAAGTTCAATGCCTGCTAACAAGAAAATGCCCCAGTTTCCTCCTCAGTCTTCACCTCAGTACCATTCACAAACCTTTTCTGTCTTTGTGAATAACATCCCGCCAAACATTCATCAGAGATGGCTTGCGCAAATCTTTCAACACCATGGAAATGTCATGGATGTTTTCATTCCTCAGAAGAGAAGCAAAACCGGAAGAAAATATGGCTTCGTTAGGTTCTCAACCTTAAAAGACGCAATGAACGCAGTGGAGAAACTCAATGGGGCATGGCTCCTTGATTATAGATTAGGTGTTGACTTTGCAAGACATAATGAAAGCTCAACCTTCTGGAAAAAAGTTGAACCTCAAAAAGAAAGTCATCGAACTGAAACCTTCTCCAAAGGTGCTTCCCCAAGAAACAACTTCTCTTTTTCCTACGCAGATGCTGTCAAAACAGGTAATCGGCTTCATTCAAATGGTGAGCAGAATGGAAGAGGGGGTGACAAACAGACTGCTAAAGAACTTGAAAACATAGATGTGGAAGTATCTGCTCAGGATACAGAATGGCTCGAAGCCTCGATGGTTGTTTCGGTCAGATCTCCCCTTGAGACTCATGCCCTTCTTCAACGAATGGCCAAGGAAGGATACCCTCCTTTAACAGTCTCGACAATGGGTGGTAGCTGGTTCTTGATTCAATTTGATAGGAAAGAAACAATGCTAAACTTGCTTGCTGATGGGAACAAATGGATCAAAGAATGGTTTAACTGGACTAAACCATGGTCAAAAGAACTCATTAGTGATGAAAAACTTGTTTGGGTTAGAATCTGCAACCTACCTCTGCATGCATGGAACAAAGAGGTATTCAAGAAAATCGGAGATTACTGGGGTAAGTTCATTCTAGCAGATGAATACTCTTGTAAAAAACAAAAATTGGATTATGCTAGACTTCTTATTACTGTAAACAAAAGTAAGCCAGTGAAGAATTCAATGGAGCTTAAGATTAATGGTGAAAGATTTGTTTTAAATTTAGAGGTCGAAGACAACATCGAAGCCAGGTGGAATCAACCTACTGTCAACAGTGAAGGAGGAAATTCAAATCTCTCCCCTGTTCCTGGAAATGTTAGTATATCTCCATAATTATGGAAATAATTGTTTGGTTGACCAATTCCGGATATGGTCCATAATTTCACGCTGAATCTCAACTCAATATTTGGCTATTAAAACACGATTTTGTGATGGTTAAAACGTGATTTTATTGCCATAATTAGCATGCTCTCGTTAGTAATATAAGAGGGCCCCTTCCGGTCCCCAAGTACGTTAACCTAAAAACACACAAACACCATCTAGTGAGGTTTTGAGTGCTTGGAAGATTTGGAAGGTCTGTGATCGACACAGAGTAGACTGTCAGATTCGGTAATTGCTTCAACAGTAGAGTTACAGAGTATAATGGCTGGAGGTTAGATCCTATCGCTTCCGCATTTAATTGTTTAACATGTTTCATATTGTGTAGAAGCATGTATAGGCTTGTTTGATGTACTTACATTTGGCATCAGAGCCGTAGTTTAACCTCTGTCTTTGCTAGAGATCTGTAGAAAGAAGCCATAAAACTCATATTTTGAAACTTTAAGTCTCGGATTCCTTAAAACCCATTCTGTTTTCATGTGATTTTGGCTTAAATAATTTAGATCTATTGTTAGAGAGCTCTAGGGATGAAAAATACATGAAAAACGGGACTGTTTGAATGAGTTTATGTCAGGTCCGGTCAAAAGACCCAAATTTCTGCAAAAACACCCATTCGGGTGAAGAAGAAGCCTCAGGCGCGTGAGTCACACGCGACACACGCGCCCGATAAAGGGAGAAAATGCGGGCGCGTGAGTCACACGCGCCCGCCTGTTGTACAGTGCAGACGCACTGTTATAAAAAAAAAAGGAAAAGGAAGATTTTGGGCCACCGGTTTGGGTTTTCATTTTAGTGAAGTTGGGCTGTTTTTTATTTGGTTTGGGGCCATTTATTTTGGGCTCTTTTAGTTAATTATTTGGGCCATGTGGATTAAATAAAAGGACCATTTGATTTATTTTAGGCCTTAAGGATTTATTTAAGTAATTTAAATTATTTAATTTAGGCCAAATAATTATTTTTGATAATTTTACATCAAATTTTCAGTTCTGTAATTTTCATAAATTTATGAATAATTGGATTATTTTCACAAAATTAATATAATTATGAAAACTTCTCATTATTTGGATTTTATGAGGATTTTTCATAAATTTGGAATTTTTATAAATGCTATAATTTTTAAATTGAATAATTTTGTGAAAATTATCCTAAAATTATGATTAAATTATGAAAATTTGATATGAATGTATATATGTGCTCATTGTGAATATGTATAATTTTGTTATTTTTATATTAGAAGCACATGTAGCTAAGTTTGTTCATATTATTTAGAATTAAAATTGTCTTATGTTAATTGCAATTTTAAAATATGAATAAATTTAGAATTTGCCAATATGTCTCAGTGATTTATAATTTATTTAATTAGGGCTTAGCCACAGCAACCTTAATTAAGTAAAATTATTTTTGTAAAATCACATAATGATATTAGACATAAATTGTAATTAGTTATAAGGTTATGATAAATTTTATCCCACAGGAATTTTTTATTATAATTTTATAACTAATTAGGATAAAATGTCAAATTAGTTTCTTAATTTACCCACAGGGATTAGGAAATGATATAATTTGATAGTTTTATCATTATGAAATGAATCTATTAGAATTAGAACTTTAGCCCATAGGCAAGTTTTATGTCTGAGATTCATTAATAAAATATGTTTACATTGGTAGACATAATTAAGTTTGCCTCAAAAATTCTAGATACATAAGCATGTGTTTTTCTTTAAGCAGTGTTTCCTCGAACTAATATTTACCTAGAAGTTCCCAAACTAGATTGAGAGAACTATAAGGTTTGGAAGGAGAGAGTTCTCCTCCAATTAGGGTGCATGGATGTAGACTATGCTATAAGGAAAGACGAGCCCGTATTGACTGAGACCAGCACTCCTACTCAAGTAGCTTTACATGAACGCTGGGAGCGATCCAATCGCCTTAGTGTCATGTATATAAAGACAAAGATATCTGCTGGGATACGTGGTTCTGTCGAACAGCATACCAACGTTAGGACCTTACTAAAGGCCATAGATGATCAATTTGTCACTTCAGACAAAGCGTTGGCCAGCACCCTAATAATGAAGTTCTCATCGATGAGGCTCACCAATGTCAAAGGAGTGCGCGAGCACATAATGGCCATGAGAGATATAGTGGCCCAACTCAAGAAGCTAGAGGTGGAGATGTCTGAGTCTTTTCTTGTGCACTATATATTGAACACTCTACCAAAGCAGTACGGACCATTCAAGATATCCTACAACACACATAAGGATAAGTGGACCATCAATGAATTGATGACCATGTGTGTTCAAGAGGAGGGAAGACTGCTTATGGAATCGGGTGAGAGTGCATTTTTTGCAAGCCAAGAAAAGACCAAGGATCGAGCCAAGAACAAGGGAAAAGGGAAAATCCCTGCCCAAGCTGACATTAAGAAAGAGTCCAAGTGTTTCTTCTGTAAAAAGAAAGGACACATGAAGAAGGACTGTGCTAAGCTTCAGCAGTGGCTCGTTAAGAAAGGTAATCCACTCTCATATGTTTGTTTTGAATCAAATATGGTTGAGGTTAATCATAACACATGGTGGATTGATTCTGGATCTACAATTCACATTTCGACTTCCTTACAGGGTATGACAAACCTAAGGAAGCTAGTGAGAAATGAGGAGAGCATCTATTCAAGAAATAAGATGCGCTCACGTGTTGAAGGCGTTGGAACATGCACTTTAGTTCTTAGGTGTGGTTTTGTTTTGCAATTAGAAAAGACCTTTTATATTCATAGTTTCTCAAAAAATTTAATCTCTGTTTCTAGGCTGGTACCTTATGGATATTCCTTTCAATTTTCAAATAAATCAATATTGATATATTTTAAGTCTGATATTGTTGGGAATGGTACCTTATGTGATGGTCTTTTCTCTATTGATTTGCAAAATGACACTGCTCATAACGCCTTGCATGTTCAAACTGGCACTAAAAGATGTGTTATGAATGAGGACTCCTCCACGTTATGGCACCGGAGATTAGGTCATATCTCCATAAATAGAATTAAGAGATTGGTAAATGACGGAATACTTAGTACTCTCGATTTTACTGATTTCGATACTTGTGTGGATTGCATTAAGGGTAAGCAAACTAACAAGTCTAAGAAAGGTGCCAATAGGAGTTCAACCATATTAGAGAGCATACATTCTGACATATGTTGTCCAGACATTGATGCATATGGTCAGAAATACTTTATCACCTTTATTGATGATTACTCGAGGTTTATGTATCTCTACATGCTTCATAACAAGAACGAAGCATTAGACGCCTATAAAATCTTTAAGGCTGAAGTAGAGAAACAATGTGAAAAACCCATAAAGATAGTAAGAACTAATAGAGGTGAGGAGTATTACGGTAGATACACTGAAGATGGACAAGCACCTGGACCATTTGCGAAGTTCCTTCAAGAAAATGGGATTGTTGCTCAGTATACCATGCCTGGTTCACCGGATCAGAATGGTGTTGCAGAAAGAAGGAACCGAACTTTGATGGAAATGGTGCATAATATGCTTAGCAACTCGAAGTTGCCTAAGTCTTTGTGGATTGAAGCTCTTAAAACGGCAACGTATATATTGAACCGGGTTTCAACCAAGGCTGTTCCAAAGACGCCTTTCGAATTATTCAAAGGTTGGAAACCGAGTTTGCGTCATATGCGTGTTTGGGGATGCCATTCTGAGATAAGAGTTTACAACCCACAGGAAAAGAAACTGGATCCTAGGACCATAAGTGGGTATTTCATCGGATATGCCGAACGGTCCAAAAGCTACAGATTCTATTGTCCATCTCATAGCACTAGATTTGTGGAATCAAGGAACGCCAAGTTTCTTGAAAATGACTTAGTTAGTGGGAGCGATCAATCTCAAGACTTAGTTTCTGTGAGAGATCAACCCTCTACCTCGAGTCAAGGATTGGTTATCATGAACAATGTCCCTTCAGTACAGCTGGACATTGAACAACCAATCATTGAAGATCAACAAGTAGTTGATAACTTACCAGTAGACGAGGCTCCTCTGGATACACCAGAATTGAGTGAGCAACCAGTTGAACAACATGATTATTCGGAGAATGTTGAACCAACATTAAGAAGGTCTACTAGGGAAAGGAAGCTATTCCTAGTGATTATATTGTGTATCTACAAGAGTATGATTTCAATATTGGGCCTGTTAATGATCCAGAGACGTTTTCACAAGCCATGAACAGCAAAGAATCAAAACTTTGGTTCGATGCTATGAAGGATGAGATGGATTCGATGGCATCTAATGGAGTATGGGATCTTGTTGAGTTGCCTAATGGGGCCAGGGCTATAGGTTGTAAATGGGTCTTTAAGACCAAGACTGACTCATTAGGCAACATTGAGCGTTATAAGGCAAGACTCGTAGCCAAAGGATTCACTCAAAAGGAGGGAATCGATTACAAGGAGACCTTCTCTCCTGTATCTAAGAAAGATTCTCTCCGCATCATAATGGCACTTGTTGCATATTTTGACTTAGAGTTGCAACAAATGGATGTGAAAACGGCATTTCTCAATGGTGATCTAGAGGAAGAGGTTTACATGAAACAACCTGAAGGTTTTTCCTCTAGTAATGGTGAGCATTTGGTCTGTAAGCTGAAGAAATCCATATATTGGTTGAAACAAGCTTCCCGCCAATGGTATCTAAAATTTCATGAAGGCATCTCTTCATTTGGTTTCGTTGAGAACATCATGGATCAATGTATATACCAGAAGGTCAGTGGGAGCAAGATTTGTTTCCTTGTGTTATATGTGGATGATATTCTGCTTGCAACCAATGATAAGGGAATGTTACGCGAGGTGAAACAATTTCTTTCTGAGAACTTTGATATGAAGGATATGGGCGATGCATCTTATGTCATTGGCATTAAGATCAATAGAGACAGACATAGAGGTATATTAGGTCTGTCACAAGAAGCCTATATTAATAAAGTCTTGGAAAGATTTAGAATGAAAAATTATTCACCAAGCCCAGCTCCCATTGTGAAGGGTGACAAGTTCAATTTGAACCAGTGCCCGAAAAATGATCTTGAGCGGGAACAGATGAAGAACATTCCATATGCCTCAGCTGTTAGAAGCATTATGTATGCACAGGTCTGTACCAGGCCTGATATTGCTTTTGCTGTGGGAGTGTTGGATAGATACCAAAGTGACCCGGGGATGGACCATTGGAGAGCTGCGAAGAAGGTGCTTAGATATCTTCAAGGCACTAAGGATTACATGCTTATGTATAGACGGACTGATGAGTTGGAAGTGATTGGCTACTCAGACTCAGACTTTGCTGGCTGTGTTGATACCCGGAAATCAACATCCGGTTACATCTTCATGCTTACTGGTGGAGCTGTTTCATGGAAGAGTGCTAAGCAGACACTGACTGCCACTTCTACTATTGAGGCCGAGTTCGTTTCCGGTTTTGAGGCTACCTCACATGGTGTATGACTTAAGAGTTTCATTGGTGGGCTTAGAGTTGTTGACTCCATATCTAAGCCATTGAGGATATATTGTGACAATTCAGCTGCGGTATTCATGGCTAAGAACAATAAGAGTGGAAGTCGAAGTAAACACATCGACATTAAGTACTTGGCCATTAGAGAACGTGTTAGAGATAAAAGAGTGGTCATTGAACACGTTAGCACTGAATTGATGTTAGCTGATCCTTTGACTAAGCGCATGCCACCGTTTAAATTTAAGGATCATATAGAGAGAATGGGACTTGGTCCCACATTTTGATTGGAATTGAAACTCTTATTAATACTATGATGTTTCTCATTTGATTTGTATACACTGAATTTTTATTTGAGAAATATCATTGTTGTTTGGACCGAGAATAAACATAAGGTTTATTCATTAAGTAAAAATGGGTTGATTTAGAAACATTTTACATAGTAATACATGGAAGATAATACTCACCACTTGAGGAACTGTCGCCATGATTCATGTGATTTGTTTCTTCTATAAGTGAAATATATGGACCAAGTGGGAGAATGTTAGTATATCTCCATAATTATGGAAATAATTGTTTGGTTGACCAATTCCGGATATGGTCCATAATTTCACGCTGAATCTAAACTCAATATTTGGCTATTAAAACACGATTTTGTGATGGTTAAAACGTGATTTTATTGCCATAATTAGCATGCTCTCGTTAGTAATATAAGAGGGCCCCTTCCGGTCCCCAAGTACGTTAACCTAAAAACACACAAACACTATCTAGTGAGGTTTTGAGTGCTTGGAAGATTTTGAATGTCTGTGATCGACACAGAGTAGACTGTCAGATTTAGTAATTGCTTCAACAGTAGAGTTACAAAGTGTAATGGCTGGAGGTTAGATCCTGTCGCTTTCGCATTTAATTGTTTAACATGTTTCATATTGTGTAGAAGCATGTATAGGCTTGTTTGATGTACTTACAAGAAAGACATCGGCAATGACAATAGTACAAACAGAAAATTTTGGTAAGGAAGAAACCCATGATCTGCAGGTCGACGAAGCGAACACCAGGAACTATCAATGTAATTATGAGCCGCCCTCGAAAAATGAAGAAGATGATGCCTTTGAGGTAAATTTTCAGCAATCGTACGACGAATTGGCAGGTATTCTGAATAGGGAAAATGAGTTTGGAGGGAATTTTGAAACAAACTCTGTCGATGAAATTTTGAGAACCGAATCTACAGCGATAAAAGATTTGGCTTTAGTTCTTGCATTGGAAGACCCAACTCTGTTGACTGCCAATAGATCTTGCTCAGAGCTTGTAAAATCATGTGTTGACAATGAAGCCTCGAGACCGGTTAAACATAGGAGTCCAAACACCACTCAGCCTGGAGACAAAATGACTCAAACAACTGAGGAATCTCAAGGAGACAGTGGAGCCATTGTTGATGAAACTCAAGAAGGCAGAATAGTCACACCAGGAAATGCCAGAAGGAGCAAGAAGTTCATCTCTGTTTCTTCTCTCCAATCCGCTGAAGCAATATCTGTGAAGAAAAAGCCTGTCTCGTTAAAGAATAAAGGAACAAGGAATAAGAAAAAAGCAAATTTCTCTAGGAAAAAGGAGAACAACTTGCTGGAATACTACTCAGACAATCCTAGTCTCCTTGAGGAAGAAATCTCGGATGAGGATATCAGGAGAAGAAACAAAATGATAAGAGAAGAAGCAAAAGCTACTCTAGAGGTGGCGAAATTACTGGGACTCTCTTCCACAGCAGATGAAGAAGATATAATCAGAAGTTTAATGGAGGCTGAAATTGAAGAAATGGCGAGAAATATTTGCAGTGAATAGTTTGATGTATGAAGCGAGAGGTAATTCTTGTTGCACAATCGAAATCGGTTTTGAAATTTATAATCAGTCATTGGTTGTTAGTTGATTGGGTTAGCTTATACATAGCTTCTGTTAACTTCCTCTTGCAATAGAATTCTTGGTTATCATATAATTTCATGTACTTAATACACTGGTTCAGAGGTCTGTTGGGGGGTCGTCTCTGTTTCTGTTAACGTTCCTGGCAAACAGAAGATGCTTGATACCGACTATAGCAGGGTTTAGTTCCAATAGAAGAATTAACAATGGTTGTATCCGAAGGAAAGGTACAGTCTTAATGAAAATAGGAAAACTTCAAGAGATGTGTTCAATGGAATCAAATGTGAATTTAGAGTAACGGTTGAATGTAGAGTAACGGTTTGGAGAATGGCGTTGATAGACTTTTGGCTGTGTTCTTTCCTACCATCATAAGCTCCAGAGATCCAATTACTAGCTTTATATTTAGGTGGGCCTATGTTTCTTTGACCAAAGACTTTGGCTACTTAGAAGTGGTATCACTGCACCAGCTCAAAGCACAAATCCAGAGTATTGAAGAAACTTCGAATGAAGAAAGAAAGGTAGGAAAATGTTGTGAGGTTGGAAAGATGGGACGCAAACACCAAGAGGGTTCTCCATCACTAAAGCTTGCATGGACACTACTAACGATTTGGCTGTTTGGGTAGAGAAAATCGGTCCTGCGTTTTTTTGTTGTATTACGCATGGCCACTTTTCTCAGTCCATCCCTGTCTTTGATGCTGTCTTTTGCCTGTTGTTTTTGATGCTGAATTCTTTTGATTTGAAGATGCCTCTGAAAATTTATAGGGAGCTTCGATTACAAAACAAAGATCACTTGGATTCTGTTTTGTTTGCTTCTTAGGTGTTTGTTGTAATGCTCCTTTAGAGAAATGCTTATCTTCCTTTGTTCTCGGGCTATATTCCGCTCGATGTACTGTAAGCCGCTCGATGTACTGTGTTGTTCAATGTGGTCTCAAGGGCCAGCCTATTTAATAAAACTCTTTACTTTTCAAAAAAAAAAAGTTTTATTTAATTTTAACCCATATCATTTTTGTGTCATTTATTTGTATTATTTTCATGTTATGTCTAGTATTGTTAGGTCTACAATTTAGTGTCATACACGAAAACTTATAGACAGAAAACCGTATCCGAACCATAAAGCAATTTCATCCTGTGACTAACAGAACCTAGCATAAATCCCTCCACATGTCTCTTAAATCAATCCTTGCCCATCCCACAATGCCACCCAGTCAAAACTCTCAACTTGTATTTTTAAACTGTTGAACAATACAATCAACTACTCCAACAGGTTTAACTCATCCAAGCACGATTAACCAACTGGCAGAATGATCCCCATCATCCTTAATCACTTGATTGTCAACCTAATAACCACACCCAGCAAGCCCAAATTTCAGCTTCATTTGCGAGCCGTCCCAAAGTCCAGAGTGCCAACCATGCTCCTCAAAATGAAAAACAAGACGACGATAAGGAAATTGCAGCTTGATATAATTCATAAGGAAAAAAACATATAGAGAATTGAAGAAAACTAATGATGAGATGGATTGGCTTAACGAAGGATATAATCATTTATCCATAGAAGGCGGTTTCGATAGGAGTCCCTAAGTAGACGTTTGATGGTACAACGGATCCTGCTGATCATCTTAATCAATTTCGGTCTTAAATGGACCTTCGAAAATAAGTGCGTGCAGAGTTTTTCCAACCATGCCAACCAAAACATCGTATTACACATTAGCACTCAGGTTCGATAGTCAGTTTTGATTTGATTAACAAATACATTTTTGTTTGTGCTGAAAATGGACCTATGGGTATTGTCGAGATTAATAGAGGAGGAAGAGATGGGAGAGATAGGTAAGAGCTTCAGATTGCTTGGAAAGATGAAAATAAGGCAAAATGTTGACTTAGCCTCTCTTGGTAAAGGAGTGATTGTCTTTTATGTGAGAGTTGGTCTGACGTGGTCAACCTTGATAATGTGGTCCCTTAAGCCATGTTTGCCATATGTGTCAAGGTAGAATTGGTTAACCTGTGCTACAAGTCATTTGGTCAAGTTGACGTGCTGACTTGGCGTGACATGACTTCTTTGATCGACCCGTGAGGGCTCTTTTCCCATGATGGTCGTCCTTTGACACGTGCAAGAGGCGCTTGTCCTTCACGAGACAAGTTAGCGTTGGACACGCTAAGGACGCTAAATGTTAGGTTCAAGTGATGTGGTGTTGTCCTGGCTATTGTCTTATCCAAGATGAAAGACTAAAATGCCTCCCAAAACACTCCTGTCAATTTTGTTCTATATTCAATCATGCATCTAAATTAAGTAAATTATGCATGTTATCTTTATCAAAATAAGATTTAAACTTATATATTTATATAAAGAGAGTTTGAGTTCCATGATCTCTTACTTTTATACATACATTTATATATACAGAGAGAGGATGGATTCATTTATGTGAGTGTAAAACAAATATAGTTTTACAAACTTTCATATATTTCATATAATTTTTATATTTAATTAATTCGACCATTGAATTTGTGTCCTACTTAGATTTATTCAAGGGCCAAACTACTTATCCAAACCCGAAAGCCCATCCATGTTTTTAGCATATTTAGACAAAAATATTAAGCCCATTAAATGGGCTCGGGCTTGAAAATCTAGGCCCGCTAAAAAATGGATTGGGCTTGGGTTCATCGTGTCAAGCCCCAGCTAAGTCCGGCCAATTTTACTATAATTTTATTATTATTTTATAGTAGTATATTTTAATTATTTTTACTTTTATTGTGCAATTTATTTTGAGTTTGTATTTTTTATACTTTAATTTAAATTTTCATGTTTATTGTAACCTTTTGTAAAAAATTTATTCAAACTTATCATGTTATACTTATAAACTATTATATGTTTTAATATTTTTATATATTATTATTACTTTTTTTTAAAAAATTAATAATATTTATGTGGGCGTGGACGGGTTTAGGCTTATGTATTATATGTAAAAATAGACTTAAACAAAAAATTAGGCCTAAAAAACAGGCTAGACCGAGCTTGGACTCCTACTCATCTAAATCATGCATGCAAAATTTTAATTAATTTAAATATTTAATCACTTGTTCCAAAAAAATTTTGCTATTAATATATATATATATATATATATATATATATATATATATATATTAAAGAAGATGTTATCGATAACAATAGAGATACTGAATAAATTCCAAAGTTCATCTACAATAAAATAAAACTAATATTGGTCGCTCATCGATAATCCCTATAATAATATAATCATTTTTATCTATATTCTCCAGGAAATAGGCCGTGTGCTCCATCTAGATAATAACAATTGGGAAAATCGATGTGAAAGTTATTATGAAACTAGACTTGTCCAGGGCAGATAGCTCGTTAAAACTTAAAATTTAGCTCGATTTTTTAATAGATTTGGGCAAAAAATGTAGGCTCAATGAATAAGCTTGGACAAAACAAAATAAGTTCGATGAATTTTTGGGTCGGGTTTGAGTTTTGCCTTTGGAGATCTAGGATTTGTTTGGTCGGAACATTATTAATATTAAAATTTTTTATATATTTTATTAAACATAATTTAATTATATATATATTTAAAATATTATTAATTAATAAACATCATATATATTTAATATGAAAATTAACATGTAAAGTTTAACAAACCAAATTAAAATTTAAATGAAATAAAAGAATAAAAAATAAAGAAACAAAAAATTAAAATAATTAAAATTTAAAAAAAAAAAGAAAAGAAAAAATAAATCTGGCTAGGCCGAGTCAGACCAAGCTTGAATAATGAGTTTTATAAATGGGTCTGGGCTTAGATTCAAGACCAGGAGCATCACCCTCTTTTTAAATTTGTATGAAGATTGTCCTTTTTCTTTTGGGTTACTGAAATCCTTCTTACATATTTGTAGATACAATACAATGACATGATATAAAAATGGTACCAATGAAAAAATAAGAAAGTAATATGGATTAAAAATTGATAAAAATTGTATATGAATATAACAAAAAATAAAAAAAAGTTTTATGTTTGACATATCAACACAAAATTTTTGTGTTTTATACGATATGAATATAATTTTAGGCTTTATAGCTAAATTTATTCTTAACCTTTTGCGTAAAATGGAATTAAGTCATCGATATTTTTTTGTGTGAAAATCATTGCATAAACTTTTATTTTACTATAAATATACCTCTAATCTTTCAAAATGCAATTAATACCAAATCTGTTAAATGATACTAATTGTCATTTGGATGTCTTACGTGGAAGTTGAGGTAGATAGCTTAGTTGGTTGTCACGTGGCATGCCGCGTTTGCAATACTAGCTGAAGTTAGTGTCCTTTAATAGATTTGGACTTAATTATATGATTTTGAAAGGTTGAAAGTTTATTTATAGTAAAATAAAAGTTTATGTACTGATTTTCATGTAATAAAAACATTGAGAGCTTATATCTATTTTATACAAAAAGTTGAAGGCATATTTGGCTATAAATTCTATAATTTTATATGATAGGAACACACATTTGAAACTGTTGGGAAAAATATCCCTCAAACCAAACACCTACGAAAATAGAGGAAAGCAAAAACAAACATAATAATTTTAATGTGGTTTGGCCCAACCAATTTGGCCTGCAACCACTCAACCAATCTAATAAACAATCAAACAACTACAACTGTGCAATTTTTAGAAGAGAAAAATTGCAAACTCCTTACAAACCCAACCCAACTACCCAAAGAGCCCAACTACACCCTTTTATAATAGCCCAACTTTATAACTCTCTGAGATATTTGACAAACCAAGCCTAACACTTTATTTATAAGGGAATAACCCTTATAACTTTTCCTATACTTTCGATGTGGGATTCAAGGCAAACCCCAACAAATCCTCCCTTGACTTGAATTCCCAAACTCAACAAACTACTCGACAACATGCAAACTATCCTCAAACTGAAGAGTAACTCCACCATTGTCATCGCTATCATGCTCGTCATCTTCTTCCAATCATCATCATCAAACTCATTATGGTCATCTTGTTCCAAATCATCATCATCATCATCTTCATCTTCATCTTCATCTTCATCATGGTCATCTTGTTCCAAATCATCATCATCATCATCATCATCATCATCATCATCTTCATAGCTTTTATCTTTATCTGCTTTCCTCCTCTCTTAGGATCACGAACCTTCAGCTTTGATACCACTTGTTGGGAAAAATATCCCTCAAACCAAACACCCACAAAAATAGAGGAAAGCAAAAACAAACACAATAATTTTAATGTGGTTTGGCCCAATCAATTTGGCCTACAACCACCCAACCAATCTAACAAAAAATCAAACAACTACAACTGTGCAATTTTTAAAAGAGAAAAATTGAAAACTACTTACAAACCCAACCCAACTATCCAAAGAGCCCAACTACATCCTTTTATAATAGCCCAACTTTATAACTCTCTGGGATATTTGACAAACCAAGCCTAACACTTTATTTATAAAGGAATAACCCTTATAACTTCTCTTATACTTTCGATTTGGGATTCAAGGCAAACCCTAACAGAAACATGGATGATTAAGTCTACCCACAAGTCAAGTCAACCACCAATAGGAAAAACAGAGAAAGAAAGACGAGTTAAAGGCAGGCTGTGAATGAGCAACTTGATAATTAACAAATTTGTTCGGTAGGAATGATGCAGGCCTTGTCTTAGGCCTCCACCGACTCCTCTCTTCCTATAAACTCAATCCCGCTTTCTCCGTGGGGTTTCCGTGTATCCTATTCTTTCCATTTCTACCGCCTTTTTGACTCTCAATTCTTTCCAGTTTCCATTTCTTTCTGGCTTCTCTCCAAGCGAGAAACAAATTGAAAAGAAAGCATTTCTCTTTATCTTTTTCAGTTTAACTTTCTGTCTTTGTGTTTTCCTTTACTAAAAACTTGACATATACCGGTTTGTCCAAACGAATCATCAAGTCACAGAAAAATAAGGTTTCGAAAATTTAAGGTACGTTGAGGCTTTCGTTTTCATCATCTTAATCCGAAGTCTTTGTTTTGTTTTCGGTTTGCGCATTCAAAACTATAGATTCAACAAATTTTTATAACTATTATTTTTATTTTTCAAATGTTATAAGCTATGAACATTTAAAGTTTAAACTCTTTGAACTATGAATTTACTTTTTCTGTTGATATGTTGACACTTATTATTGATTTTATTTACATTTAATATATCTATTTTTTTTAAATGAAATTTCTGAAAAAGAAAGTAAGAAAACTAATTTGGCCGCAGTCTAGGTTCTAAGTTTCTCAATGTAAATTATATCATTTAAAAATTCTACAAGTATCTACGAAAAAAGAAGCTATTATTTTCTTGGTTTTAACTTTAAAAGAACAATAATTCCATACTTGTTTATACTAAAGTCTATTTGAATTGGTTTTGTGAAATATGTTATATATTTTAATTTTTCAATAAAAATTTATATTCGACTGATTCAATAATTAACATTTAAAAAAGATTCTGAATCTCACAAAACTCAATGTTGGTATCTTCAGAAATAAATATTAACTCATTAGATTGGTGATTTAGAAATATTATTTCAAATTTTAAAAGATTTGATTAAAAAAAATCTTTGCCCTTTGATGTTTTTGATTGTCTTCAATCTTCATCAATGGAACATGGGAGGCTGTTGGGCACCCATTAACTGGACAATATTTAAAATGAAACACGCATGCCTAAACAAAGAGGTTTCATAGTTTCATTGCATCAAAAGGTTTTTCAGACAATAGGCAAAAGCAAAGTGAAATAAGAAATGCAACAAACATATATAGAGCTAGAAAAGCAAACATATATATATATATATATATATATATATATATATATATATATATATTACAAACCACAAGGTGTCCCCCAGACAAAGCTTAGTTTTTCTATTCATCGAACCCTACTCTCCAATGAAACCCAGCTCCAACATCAGCAAAATCTCCATTGCCCGCAACCTCCTAAAGTAGTTGATTCCACTATTCAGCCCATTCATCAGCTCATTCCTTCTCGTAATCAGCAACCCAAATTCCGCTTGAGTCTCTGCAGCATCTATTTTGGCTGCCATTAGTGACACAGCCTTGAGCCTTTTCTCCTCAGTCTTCTTTGCCAATCTAGTTTTCATCGTGTTAAACCGAAGAGTTTCTTTTGCTTTCTGTTTGGGCAGAGAACAGACTCAAAACTATAGAAAAACTTTGTATTGATTAATATAAATGTAATCTGTCTTTCTGTTAATCAATACTTAATCGCACCATACCTGAATGCTTGATTTGTACAGTTTTTCTCGAACAACTGATCTGGTGCTTCCGGCTTTTCCTTTTGTTTGAAAGGTCAAACAATGACATTCTTATAAGTGAGTCAGAAGAAATTGAACTGCTTCAGTGAAGAATTTTCCAAACCCAATAACCACAACAAATTTCTAAAAAAATGTTATAGGCTTTTATTTTTTTTTCTTTAAGAAAGAACTATGATCAAGGTTGAAAGGTCAAAACTAAGATACATTTTTATGCACAAGAGAGTATAAAAAAATTAAAACTTTAAATTTTTCTATATTGTGATGTTTTTTTAGATCACATTGATATAAAATAATTTCTTTTCGCACTTCGTCATTATTGTTGACATACGAAACTTTTCATTATGCATATTTTTATTAAAAAAATAATAATTAGTATTAAGTATTGTTATTTGGTCCAAACCGCTGTTCGACACATTGGAACTTGCGACGCTTCGCCGCGGCAAATAGGCAGCCATCGACTGGTGACTAGTGTTGAAGTTTTTGTTTTCTTAATTTACATAGCTTTCAAGTTCACGTTGGACAAGGCCGGTGACGAAGCAACTGTTCCATGTGAGGGCCCCCATATGTCTTACGTGAGTTGACAAAAACAAAATCATATTATTTAATCTTATTTTTATTTGACATAAGAACTATAAACAAAATACCCTCCTCTTGAAGCTTTTTGTTTTATACATTATAAATAGTTGTTTAAGATTTAAGCTTTTAATTCACTATTGATTTCTTTATAACAAATATATATATTGATTAATGTTGAACATTATTACTATTAATATTTTGTCAAGGATTTTAAATATTAGTTTAACTAAGAAATTTTATATAAATTTAAAATTCGAATCTTTACACCTGTATATTCTCTCTTTTTTTAAGTCTAAAGATTCTAATTGCACCAAAAAACATATATATTTATATAAGTCTGTATATATGATACATTGACAGTATATAATATCTATACATTATCAATGTATTAAAAATTGACACTTCATATATATTTTATGTAATTTTTTATGATGTATACTTAAATATATATTTTGAAAAGTAAAATATAAACAATAAATGCAAAGATCGAGCAATTTCCAACTCAATTTATAAATTTAAGAATGATTACATCATAAATGTAATTGCATAAGATAATATCTCACCAAAATAACCTTTAAAATAAAGTCTCTTTCTTTTCCTTCTTTTTTAATATTGAATTTCAAGTAAAGCATTGCAAAGAGTATCTATGCTTTTATGTAATAGGAATTAACATATGAATATGACTTCGCCGTTTTTTTTCCTGAGCGATAATGTCAGTAATTAATCCATGGAAACCAAGTTAGGATAAAAATAAAAATAAGATTACAATGCTGATATTGAAGAGAACATAAATTATTATTAAAACGATGAAATGGATTTCTAGAAATACCTTCTTTCTTTTTCACAATTACAGATGTAAATTGCCTCTTTCTTGGTAACGGATTGCCATGCTCTCTGTTTGTGTGCATTTTTTTTGACATTTTTGTTCTGTTCTTCGTTCCAGGAAGTTGCCCCCACTTTCGTGCATATATATACGGAGAGAGAGTAAAAATTTATGAAATGCATATCACCGCCCGCGTTCGTTGACGTGATCGTGCGATTACTGCGACAATTGTTGGTTTATCGCGCGTTAGTTTGTCTGAGATTGTGCGATTACCGCGAGAGTTCGTTGTGGATCGCGCGATTGATGCCATATTCCCTGTCATTTTCCAAGCGCATAATAATATAATAATTTTTTCTACGTTCCGACGAGGCTTGTGCAAGACACTAAGCTAGACTTTTATCACTTCTCTGCAACTACGTCACTCTTGACCTCTGCAGAAATCATTTGACTTTGTCTTTGCTAACCACTCGTGTAATCGGAAACTTCTCATGCCTTCGAAGTCGACATCTGTAATTTTGTTGCTCAATCTTTTTTGCTGTTAAACATTCGATCTTAAATTAAATTAACAATAAGTACAGGGATCCAATTAAATCACAAAACAGACACAAAACAAACTTGCATTACAATCTAAGCCCCGGCTAGTTTATTCAAAACCATCTTTAAATAAGTTACAATAAACAAATAACTCAAAACCATTTTTAAAAGGAAAAAAGCAAATAACTCAACATTTTTCAAATAAGTTACAATAAAATCTGAAAACATAAAAAAATACTTAGTAATTAAGAAGTGTAACATAATAAAATCAAATAAACTCTTACAAAAGATTAAAAAAGTATGTAACAATAGAATTTAAAGTTAAAAAACAAACCAAATTCAAATTAAATTACACAAAAAATTAAAGTAATTAAAAATGCATTAATATATTTTCCAATAAATTCTTTAATTGGAATATCTTAAAAAAATTAAAACCCACAAAATAAAACATTATATTTTAATAAAATATCAAATTAAATAAATTATAAAAAAACTGTAAAAGAATTATAATTATCAGACTGGATTCGGCTTGAGTTTAAAATTATGATCATCTCTCATTTGCTAGGGACAACTTATCTAAAAGTTTTAATTAATATTTTCTCCAGAACAATGCAAAAATTGAACCGGTTTACTAGTTTGAATAGGTCATCCGATCCATAAACAACTGTATTCCCAAATATTTGATTCATTGATTGATGCATACTTTTCCATTTAAAATATAGGATTTAAGTTCCCTCTTCCCAACTTAAAAAATTACTAATAACTAAAGCTCTCCGAATAGTTTGATTTATATTGAAGTAAATTTTTGGTATATAACAAAATTTATCTTGTATTTGAATTGAAAGCAAAAATTAAAAAATTTGAATAATTACTTATAGAGAATTAGGTTTAAGTTTAGAATTCTCCAAAAGGATATCTCAACTATTAAGACTTGAGTTCACACTCCAATTATATTTTGGGTTTAAAACTTTCAATCGAAGAATTCCAATGGTGACTTATGAAATGGGAGCATTACTTTTCTATTTGTAATTCAATAACAAATGTATATATAGATAAAATTATATTATTTTATACATCATCAATGAAATTTTTAAATTTCATCAATTAAATTAGAAAGTTGTCACATACTCTTTCAAATCTAAAACCTGTTCTATTAGTTGCATGGTTCTTAAAAAAAATTCAATCAAGTGGATATGCAGAAGTATAAAAATTATTAAATTTTAAAACAGTACTATCCGTTCCCTTGAAACAGTAATATGCTGAATTTATCATAAGAAAATTGAAGATTCTGAAATAGAAAAATGTCTATGTAAATCAATATGAAATATTCAAGACCATAACATTAAGCAATTTACACATGCAAATAGCTAGCAAAAACATCAAGTAAAGCGACTCTTAAATACGAATAATATTTTGTAACACTAAAACCATTTTTAATTAAATAAACCGGAGATTGAACATGAAAAGAAAAAGAAAAAAAGATTTGGGTATATGTTACAAAATTTAAATGTTGCTCTATTAATAAAAAATTGGAATCATATTAAAAACGAAGAATAGCTAGCACCAAAGAAAAAAAAAGGAAGCTAGCACTAACTAACAAATCTGCTATTTGAAGCACCAATCTGTCTCCAGATCTGGCCCTCGTTACGTGGTTTGGCACCATTAAAGGACAATTGTGATCACAATCGAGAAAACCTCCTACTGCCAACGGCAATCGACATGCCTATTTAACAGCGTTATCCATTGCCAAAGGTAGCCGTCGGCATACCTATATGGTTCATCATCCTGGTTTATATCAACGGCCATTTTGGTCACCATCGCTAATTATATGAATGATTTTGTAGACATTTCTAAAATTATATGAATATACAAGAATAAAATGATTATGAAATGAATAATCATATTTTGCGAACTCGGAATAATCTCTGTAAAAATTTTCCATTTCAGAATGTTAAGAAAAAAGGTTATTTCATATCCATAAAAAAAATTCTAATTGTAAAAATCAATAGTTATTCAAATCCATTAAAAATAACCAAACTATTCTGGATTCACGAGTTACGAACAAAACCAAACTACACAAGTAATTATTCCAATAAATCATAACATGTAATTTCATTAATTTATAAATTTTAAATGAAAAATATTTTAAAATAAATATTTTTAAAATTATTTACTTACAATATATCAAATATAATCTCAAATAACCAACAACTTTTAATTGAATGGCTAAGGGAGAGTTTGTGACATATTATAATATTTGAATTCGAATCCAAACAACCCGAATTCCCTTCTCAATTATCAAATATTTCTTTTGTAATAAAAAAAATCTCAAATATATATATATATATATATATATATATATTTATATATAGGAGAAGGATCAAGTTATACAATTATAAAACTAGATAGTTTTACACTATTTTTTTATCATTTATTTAAAGTAGATCTGTAGTTGAAATTAAAACTCTCTTCCACTAAGTGTGAGCTTGAGTTAGTTTAATTATTTACTAGTTTGTTATAGTTATTTACTAGTTTACCTAGTTTGAGTAATGTGATTTTCATAGTTACCTGTTCATAAAATGTAATATGCTGATTGTGATTATAACTTCCAATGAAAATGTATTACTCAAAAAAAAAAAACTCTCTGCCACCAAAGAGCAATTAATATATATATATATATATATAATTATAGTTATTACAATCTTTTGCCTTTTGATTCTGTTTAAAATTATAGTTATTGCAATCTTTTGCGTTTTGATTCTGCATCAATTATTGTTATTGCAATCATTTGCGGTTTGATTCTACTTACAGTTGTTGCAATCTTTTGTGTTTTGATTTTGTTTAAAATTATAGTTGTTCCAATCTTTTGCTTTCTGATTTCGTTTAAAATAATTATATTATTTGTTTCTTTCATTCTTTTATATATATATATATATATATATATATATATATATATATATATATATATATATATATAACTTTGACTGGGCTTCGCTTGTAAGAAGATTGGGAGGTTCATCATCTATTTATAGCTGCTCAAGTAACAAATTTTCTAATCAGACCACCTACACTACAAGGACAACCGTCCATTCTCAAAACAAACACTAACCGCAAGATCTTAAATAATCCAACGGCCAATAGTAGCCTACCAGAACCTTCCCTCTTTTACTGTCCTTTGTGCTTTCCCCCTTTCACCAACCTGCTTGTGCTCACCTCGTGTCCGACGCGTGCTTTCAAAATTCGGCGGCATTACTTTCACATTGATTAGTTTCGTTGAGAATGGTTTTCATAAATAAAATTTTAGCATTTTTTTTATTTGACAAAAAAAATTAACTAATCGACTAAATGTGATTTTTTTATCAATGAAAAATGAGTTTTTTTAATTGTCTTATTCTTTCGAACAGACAACGATTATCTATGCATAAAGCTATTCACTAAATTGTAGAGGATAACTCTTTCTTTTAGTAGTATATTTTTATTAAGAATTATAATTTATAATCATAATCAACCTATTAAAATTTTTTTGAATTGATAATTATGAAAATTAATTTACTTAAATTAAGTAAAATAATAAATAACTAAAACTTATTTTAAAAAAAACTTAAATTAACTGAATTAGTAAACAATTAAACTAAATTCAAACTCACACATGTTAAAGAATTGAACTTGAGATTTAAAAATTCTAAGGCTCCATTCTTGCCATTAAACCAAAATCTTGTTGACAAAGTGTAACTCTACTTGAATCTAACTTTATGTAAATTTTTTAAATTTGGGTTTAATTTGACTATACTTAAAATGTTATTATATTATTAAAAAGTAAATTATTAAATATTAACATTAAGAGTCTTCTAAGCACTACATCTACTAATGGCAATGTCTAATTGCATGTCTGCAAGGCTATACAAATGATTGGAAATTGAAAATAATGCCAAAAAAAACAGTGTCCATTTAACAATCACAGCAGCCACACGCTTAGAATATCTTGCCTGAAACCAAAATAATTTTTCAAAAAATCTACTCTAGTTTCTTCAGAATCCAGAGCATCCTTTTACATCATACTGTGACAGATCCAATAGTTTCCACCTGCCCCCTACAGACCGCAAATTAATCAGATCACTAGGCGAAAAATGTAAGTGACAAAAAATTAAAATATTAATATTTTCATTCATTTACAGTAAAAATTTTGAATTTCATAAATAAATTAAAAACTTATCACGTATTTTATTTTCTTTTTTAATTAATTTTTAATATTTTGAAACAGTATGTATTTTGTAGAATTTAAAAATTTTACTAATAATGTATTAAATAGTTTTTTATATTAGCAGTTAATATTAAAAAATATCTCAAGAATTAAGTTAAATTTGCGCCTTTTAAACAGAATATTAAGAACGTAACATTTGAATGGGTCACAATGAGTCAAAGAGATTAGGTTTGACTCACGTATGATTATCGTCTAAACTTTACTTACGATCGCTGATTTTAAGTCGCTCCATCGCAATGCTGTCGCTCGATTATCGCACGATTGTTGACTGGGTCAAAGCGATATCTACAAGGGTTGAAGCAGGGCAGAAGCTAGCCATATTGTTAATCGACAGCACTGAAATTTATAATCACGCCATAATATATGCATCTTTCTATGACAAACTATAAACTCATTTAAAAGTATAAAATTTCAAATAAATTCACCTCATTGAAATAAAAATTCAAAAAGCAATATGTAATATAAGATAAAATAATTCGGGATCAAAAATAAAATAATTTGTACTCTTTAGTAAAAACAAATCACATAAAGTGTAGTTAAGACTATAAGAACTTCGTAATCGAGAAGAATCGTTTGTTTACATATATTTAACAATGTATTTTATAAACAGTGGAAGTTGATTTCTTTATCATGTATTTAAACATAACTTGAATTTTAAAATTATCATTGTTGAAAAAAATTGACCTTTTACCAGTTCTTATCCAAATAGAGTTAGTTTACAACAAATGAAGATATTTGTAATTACGCAAAAAAAATTTATATTAATTATTTTCAAAATATGAAAACTCTTCACTATAATTGCAAAGAGATAACTTTATATTTAAAAGATTTATATCTTAATTCCCTATATAAATAATTGAGTTTTTTAAATTTTACAAGTGAAATTAGATAATTGTCGTATATTTGTTTAACAATTAAATGGTTTATAATTTTCTCTCTCTCTCTCTATATATATATATATATATATATATATATATATATTCCTGGATGGATATGCCTTAACCTATCTATTTCACTTGTGAAATTTAAAATTTTACTATCATATCTTATTATCATTTTCCTTGTTTGTTGTTTATATTTATTTTTGTAATGAAATTGTTATGATTTCAAGATTTTTTATGAAAAATCATATATTTGTGTAATTTAAAAGATAAATTTCAGTTCTTTTTTATACTTTTTTATTTAGATAAAATAAGAAATATAAAGTAATAAATAATAAAAGTAAAAGAATATCAAATTTTTTAAGAAAGAAAGACGATATAATTTTAATAAATAAAAAATAGATAAAAATGTAACAAAAATGTAACGCATTAAACGGGCTTCAACTTGAAAATCGAGGTTCACTAAAAAGAAAGAGTTGGGTTTGGGTTCATTGTTCCAAGTCCAAGCTTAGCCTAACACCGTATGTTAACTATAATTTTATTATTATTTTTATACCAATGCATTTTTAAATTAATTTTTATCTTAAATTTTCACTTTTGTAAAAATTTATTCACACTTATTATGTTATACTTAATAACTATTAGGTGTTTTAATATTTTTAAATTTTATTATGTATTATCTTGAAAAAATTAATAGTATTTGGCAGGTTGTATGGATTTAGGCTTATTAATTGTATGTTAAAACTTGGGAAAAAAATTAGGTCAGAAAAATGAATTGGGCGAGTTTAGACTTACTTTCAATTTTTTAATACCTTACCTTAACATGACCTGAACTTGATCCAATCTGTCGTAACGATTTCGCACTCGAAAATTTTGAAAACATTTAAAAACAAAGAAAGTCGCCACCAATCTTTTTTAACTAGGTGTGATTGGTCACTTAAATATATTTATCTTTTTAACAAAATCTCAAAATTAATTAAGTTTTATTAAAAAGACAATTTGGGTCTGCGAAAACAAAGTTGGGTCTGGGAGTACGGTTACGCGTGGGGAAGGATTAGCACCCCCACGACGCCCATTAAAAAACGATACCATTGTAATCAAGTGTTATCCTTTAATTTTAATAAAATGGTCTTGAATTAATATTTAAAAATAATTCCTATTTTATTGCAATCAATTTTATTCTTTTTATTCAAAGCCATTTTTTATTTGTAAAAAATCATTTTTGTTTTATTTTAAAAAAGTTAAATTTTATTTTGTAAAAATAAATGTGAACCTTTTTGTATTGAAAAATTAAATCAAATACCCCAATACTTTTGGTAATATTTGAAATAATTTTCCTCATCTAGAAATTTCTTAAGAATCACTACTTGTGACTTCTATAGAATCTCATCATCAGATGATTCACGTTTATTTGAAAATTAAGTGAATGCATATGATGCAAACAAATAATATATGATGCAAATGAATTTTTAATTTTAAATTTCATTATTTATTTGTTTATTTACTTATATTTCTTTGTTTTTTTTAAAAATTTATTTATTTTCATTTTTAATAAAAACTTAAATTATTGAAAAATCGTACTAAATATTCCAATACTTTTGACAATATTTAGTAGACTCTTCTCACCTAGGGATCAGCTAAGAATCACTACTTGTGACTTCCGTAGCATCCCATCATCGGAATTTATTTAATTAAATTTAAAATTTATCATTAATTTCTTTTTTCTATTTTCTTTTAAAAAACTTATTTATTCTTGTTTTTAACAAAAAATTAAATTATTGAAAAATCATACTAAATATTCCAATCGCATGCACTTTGCGCGCGACAGACTATTTTGTCGCGTAACCTGTGCACCTTTTTGCAGCCTACATACTCTGTCTTCCGCAGGTCGTCTTTTCACCATCTTTTATGGCTTTTTTTTTGTTTTCCACAGACGGCACCAATTGTTGTTGCACGAAACAACAATGATTGATTGCTGAGTCGATTCTCGTCTTCTTCCTCTACATGCCTCCAAAAAGGTTCTGCAAGAAAGAAAACCATCGCGCAAGGGCTTTTCCCTGCGCTCGCACTCCGATGCTTAAGTCAGACAAGGTTTTTACAGCTTTTTAGTAAGCAAATAAAGCTTAGGGTTTAAGAATGATACCTGTGACCTATTTATAAGAGTTAGATTGCGCGTAATTACCTTTATGACCGCCAGCTTAAATGGTCATTTAATAGATCATTTATGGGCCTTCTGAGTCCTCTTTCTTCTTGGTCTTAGATTATCATTTGGCCCAATGTTATTCAGCTTAACTTATAGAAAAGCCCAGTAATCTTTAACCTGACCCACATCAAAATCAATAGCCAATAAATGTGAAACTAGTCAATTAATTTCATTTAAGTGATGATGGAGACTTGCACCTTCATCCATCTTCAGAGAATATAAATTTATCTTCAAACACAATCTATTCATCAACGATTTTGATGAATAGATGTCTCCTAGCTTTTTTCACAATCTGGTTGGTGTTGTCTCAGTCAACACATTATACTTAATCTCTAGACTAAGTGCCTATCTAATTGTGCTCACAACCCTCTTTTGAAGTCTAACTCAATCTTTATCGGACATTTTATCTAGCTTATTTTCTTCTAATGCCAAATCTAAGCCTTGTTGCACTAAAAAATCTTGAATTGTGCTTTACTATAACATAAAATTACTCTTACTATCAAATAAAGGAATTTCAAATTTAGACAAACCTTTGGTTATAGTTTTCTTCCTCTTGTAAGATTACGAACCTTCAGCTTTGATACCACTTCTTGGGGCAAAATATCCCTCAAGCCAAACACCCATAAAAATGAAAGAGAGCAAAAACAAACACAATATGTGGTTTGGTCCAACGAAATTGGCCTATAACCATCTAACCATCTAACCAAACTAATAATTAATCAAACAATTATAACTATGCAATTTTTAGAAAGAAAAATAGCAAGCTCCTTATAAAACCTAAAGCCCAACTATCTAAAGAATCCAACTTCACCCTTTACAAAACCAAGACTCTTGGGGTTACTTTACAAACAAAGTCTAACACATTATTTATAACGGAAGAACCCTTATAACTTCTCCTATACTTTTGGTGTGGGATTCAAGGCAAATCCTAACAACAAAAAACTTTGTTAAAGAGTTGAAGTCTAGACCCTGTTTTTTTTTTGTTACAAAGTCCAGACCCATTTTGATAAATTGAAGAGCTTGTCAAGTGCTTCAAACCACGTCACAAGGCCTCCTTATAATTCAAAGAAAACGTCACAAATCACAAGTTGCTCTTCGTTGTTCATAAAGTGACGCTCAACTCTATAAATTCCAGCCATTTTTCCGAAGTTTCATAGATCTTCTTTCTCTTTCCTAGCACCTTCCTCCTCAATACATCTCTCTTTCTTCTTTATTTTCTTTATATAAATATGACATTATTTTACATTCCATATGAAAATAATTAATAAATTAAATTGATTAACAAATCAATAGAAATTAACATAATTAAGATATGGCTCAATTCGGACATAAATATAATGATTTATAACTCTTTACAAAGCCTAAAGTCCAACTATCTAAAAAACCAAATTACACCCTTTATAATAGCCGAAACCCTAACTATTTTATTGGTGTTTACAATTTTGTGAGATACTTACAAACCAAACCTAACACATTATTTATATAAAAAAAATCTTTGTTACTTTTTCTATACTTTTAATGTAGAATTCAAGGTAACTACAAAAAAAAATTAACTTTGTTAAAGAGTTGAAGTCCAGACCCATTTTTATAATTTGAAGAGCTTGTCAAGTGCTTCAAACCACGTCACAGGGCCACCTTATAATTAAAAGAAAACGTCACAAATCACAAGTTGCTCTTCGTTGTTCGTAAAGTGACGCTCAACTCTATATATGCCAGCCATTTTTCCAAAGTTTCATAGATCTCCACTTTCTCTTCCTAGCACCTTCCTCCTCAATGCGTCTCTTTTTCTTCTTTATTTTCTTTATATATCTTGCTCTCCATTATTTTTGACCCTCAATCCTTTCAATTTCTTTCTTACTAGGATGCTTGATGGAGAGCCAAGTGAGAAAAATTGATATAGCTGAGTATCAAGGGAGAAAATAGAAAACAGAAGTGGTGGGATTTCTCTTTATAATTTTTTCTTTCAGCATGATCATTTAATTCTTTTGTTTTTATTTATCAATAACTGAAAGCTAGCCAACCAGCTAGTTTAGTCTTTGAGTCAACAAATTGCTGTAGTGCAGGTTGTTTATAGATCACTATGCATGGCAAAGCTGATCTCAAATTTTGTTCCTGTTATTATTCCGAATGTTGCTCGTTACCGGAGGCTAGCTAGCTATATCTAGTTTCAAGCAAGTAGAATAATTTCACATGAAACTGAAGCTAGCAGGTTGACAAGTATACCTAACTGAAGGACAGTACTGCATGGAATCAGGTTAGCTTCCCCATGCCCTATAGCTAGTAAATATCAAATCTGCTCTGACAATCCTATAGTCGGTGCCTCGCCTTTGAAACGATTCTAAAATCATCATTCGAAAACAAAATAGCTTTGCTGCTAGCAGGAAAAATTTGTAAGGACTGTCTTTATTTGGTGATTTTTAGGGGATTAAAAGATGGATTCCAAGGCATTTCCCAGTGATTCCCTTCTTTGGTTTGCTCCAGCGAAAAAAAAAAAAAAACAAGTAGCTTCTTTTTTTTTTTTTCTAAACTATGTTTTCGAAACAAATATAAATTATTATTAGCTAGAATGATTTATAAAGTGAGATTTTAGATATCAGTAAAAAATACACATAATTAATTTTAAAAGACACATGATTAGTTAAATCATTTTAATACTAAATTTTATCCAAAAAATCATTCTATTTTATGAATTTTTTTAATAAATTTTTTATATCCATTTTGTGGTTTTTTACAGCTTCTTGAAAAATTTTTGTTTTAATATTAGAGTGTCTTTAAAAATTAATTTCAAACAATTTAGATTAAAGTAGAATTCTTTTTTACGATGAATGTTAGTTTTCCTTTCTTTTTTATATTTTTCATAATAATATTTAATTTTTACTATGTGTTTTTTAATAAATCAATTATTCATTTTTATATAATTAATGTGAGTTAATTGAGTTCATTATAAGGGCTAGTTTTTGTTGTACTAACAATAGAATATTTTAACACAACAAGTACGGTTAAAAATTTATATATATCTCACTTTTTAAAAAAAAATTTTATTTTTTTAATATTTCTTAAAGAGTATATGTCACTCTATTAATCTTTTGTAAATAAAATTTCATTAACAATGTATTAGATAATTCCTCTTATTTATGAGAATGAGTCATGATACTATTTACATATCTTTCAACTAATATAAGATGACATCTTATAGTAATATATATAAGCCAAAACTTTTGGCTCAAAGTAAATTATCCTAAGTAAATAATTCAAATGTTTGACACATGTATTAACTTTTAATAAAAATAATTTTAATTTTTTCAATTTTTTAAAAGATAGATATTTATATATATATATATTAAAATTACAAAATAAATCAATTATCTATTTCAATTTTTTTCAATGTATTAATTTAAATTATTGTATTGCCAACTATATTTTCTCAATTTTCTAAAAGATAAACATCTCTCTCTCTCTCTCTCTCTCTCTCTCTCTCTCTCTCTCTCTCTCTCTCTCTCTCTCTCTATATATATATATATATATTAAAATTAAAAAAATCAATTCTCTTTTACCAATTTCTTTATTTATTTTTTTACCATTGTTAACTAATTAATGCTTACATATATATGTTCGGTTGCTCTCTTGGATTGCCCCTCTATTGGTTTTTGTTTCTGCACTATTTTGCTTCATGTCCATTACTACTAAAATTTGTCTATTGTATTTGTAAAATTGTTGCGGGGTGGGAAAGTTTATTGGTTAAGATTTCAAAATCCTTAAACTTATCCATTTAAATATCTATGTTTTAAAATAAAGTCAATGTAATAATTTACTTTATTTATCCATAATATATCCATTTTAATCTATTATTTAAAAATAAGGCATAAAGGTATGGGTAGACTTTTGGCTATTTTACACATGTGTAACTATCCTTTTTTTTTTCTACCTTTAATAGGTAATATTTAATATAATCTAATATGAAATATCAATACCAAAAGTAGTTTGTAAAAAATACATTTTTATTTTATTTGAATAAAATATGCTTTATTTTATTTAATTTGTTTCACCATTAATTGACTAATCAATTTTATTAGATAGTGAGCTATTAAGGTTTTTGTTAAAGTTTTTTATGTATTTTAAATTTTTTTGTTATTTTCAAATTATATATATATATATTTATTTAAACAAGTTAATAATATTAAATAGAATCATCATTTGTAATATAAACAAATAATTTATTATGCCATACATGTTTTTAATAATTTAATTCTATTTATATTTGAAGCTAATAATTTTTCTTTTTACAATTATACACTATTTGTTCGTCTCATAAATTTTAAAGATATAAATATATAAATGTATGAATAATATTATATTTTTGTGTGTACTCATATTTAAATAGGTACAAGTATCTGTGCATCGCACGAGTCACAATCACAAACTAGTTAATATATTATAGCAGTGCCTAAAAACTCACATTTTAAAATGATCCTAATATAAGTTAATCTCTTTGGTAAATATTGTTTATAACTTTATCATAAAAAAAAAAACTAAACTAAAACAAGAGTTTCTCTTAAAAAAAAAAACAATTGTGGCACTTAGACCTATTCATGGGGTTGAATCAGATTTGGACCGACCTGGATAATATATTAAGAAATTGAAAGTAAACTTAAACACGGTTTGACTTGTTTTTCGATTCTAATTTTTTTGCCCAAGCCCATTTTAACATATAATGAATAAGTCTAAATTCATCTAAACCTATCAAATATTATTAATTTTTCTAAAAAATTATAATAAAATTTAAAAATATTAAAACATGTAATAGTTACTAAGTATAACACTATAAGTTTGAATAAATTTTTACAAAAAGACTATAAGAAATATGAAAATTTAAATTAAAGTCTTAAAAAAATGTAAACTCAAATGAAATTGCACAAAAAATCAAAAGAAATTTAAAAAATGCATTACTATAAAAATAATAAAAATATAGTTAACAGGAAGGGCTAAGTTGAGTTTGGACTTGAAATAGTGAGCCTAAACTTAACCCTTTTTAGAGTTGAAACCCATTTAATGGATTTAAAATCACAACACTGACTCTTTTCCGTTTTCCCACCAATCTCTGCCAATGGTGTAACGTAAATGTTATTTAGTGGAATCAAAATATAATTACATGTTTGTTACATTTTTTATTTATATTTTGTTTTATTCTTTAAAATTATATCATCTTTCTTTCTTAAGAAATTCAATATTCTTTATCTTTTCAATTATTTATTACTTTATATTTCTTAATTTATCTAAATAAAAAATATAAAAACTGGAAATTATCTTTAAAATACAAAAATATATGTTTTTTTATACAAAATCTTGAAATAATAGCAATGTCATTACAAAAAATAAATATAAATAGCAAAAAAAAAAGAAAATGATAAAAAGATATGATAGTAAAATTTTAAATTTCACAAGTGAAGTGGAAGGGTTAAAGCACATCCATTAATATATATTTTAAAAATAATAAACTATTTAACTTTTAAATAAACATATGACAATCATCTAATTTTACTTGTGAATTTTAAAATTTTAATTATTTATGTAGAGAATAAAAATATAATTTTTTAATATAAAATTCTTTTTACAATTGTAGTGAAGAGTTTAGTGTTTCGAAAATAATTAATATGAAATACATTTTAAGTATATGTAATCAAACAATTATTTTCGAGTATGATATTGTTATAGTCTTAACTACACTTTATGCGATCTGTATTTTACAAAAGAGTACGAATTATTTTATTTTTGATCCCTTTTTTTTTATTTTATATTATATATTGCTTTTTCAATTTTTATTTTAATGAGATCAATTTACCTGAAATTTTATTTTTTTTGTAAAATCAGTTTATAATTTATCATAGAATGATTTTTTTTGTTACAAAAAAAATATTAAATAATTAGAGATAAGGTGCTTAAATTCGAACTCAAAATTTACAATATGTTATAATTTATCTTTAACTATTAAATCAAAAAATTGTTGGTAATTAATCATAGAATGATGCATATATATTATAGATTGATTTTAAATTTCAGACGGGTCAAATGTACCATTTCAGGTGACCCCACATTTACGATATGGCTATGCCAATGTTTAACACTTGTTGATGTCGCCTGGCAGACTCAACAATCGTGCGATAATCGAGCGATAGCATTGCGAGGGAGCGACTTAAAGTCAGCAATCGTACGTAAAGTTTAAACGAATTTATACGTGTGTCGAACTTAATTTCTTTGACTGAATGTGACCCATTCAAATGTTGCGTTCTTAATATTCGGTCTAAAAGGCGCAACTTTAACTTAATTCTTAAGATTTTTTTACTATTAACTGTTAATATAGAAAAATTTATTTGATATATTGTCAATTAAATTTTTAGATTATACCAACATATTAATAGAATACATACTGTTTAAAACATTAAAAATTAAATGTTGATTAGGAAAATAACATATGCAATGATTTTTTTTAATTTTGTTTGTGAAATTCAAAATTTTTGTTGTAAATGAAAGAAATAATTAATATTGGAATTTTTTGTCACTTACAATTTTCGCCTATTCATCTGAATTCTGATTAATTTGCAGTCTGTCTGGTGGAGGTGGAAACTATTGGATCTGTCACAGTATAATGCAAAAGGATGCTCTCGACAATAGAATATTTAACACTACAATAGAATTTTTTGGCATTTTGGTTTTTGATGTACTGACAATAGCATATTTTAACATTACAAGGAGGGTTAAATATATATATATATATATATATATATCTCACTTTTTTAAAGTTTTTTATTTTTTTAATATTTCTTAAAGAGTATGTGTCACTTTATTAATCTTTTGTGAAAAAATTTCATTAACAATTTATTAAATAATTCCTATGATTTATAAGAATGAGTCATGATACTATTTACATGTCTTTCAAATAATATAAGATGACATCTTATATTAATATATAAAAGCCAAAACTTTTGGTTCAAAGAAAAATATCTTAAGTAAATAATTCAAATACTTGACATGTGTATTATCTTTTAATAAAAATAATTATATTTTTATCAATTTTTTAAAAGATAAACATATATATATATATATATTAAAATTACAAAATAAATCAATTATTTTTAAATCAATTATCTATTTTAATTTCTTTTTTCGATGTATTAATTTAAATTATTGTATTACCACTTATATTTTCTCAATTTTTTAAAAGATAAATATCTATATATATTAAAATTTAAAAAAATCAATTCTCTTTTACCAATTTCTTTACTTATTTTTTTACCATTGTTAACTAATTAATGCTTATATATGTTCGGTTGCTCTCTTGGATTGCCCCTCTATTGGTTTTTGCTTCTGCACTATTTTGCTTCACGTCCATTACTACTAAAATTTGTCTACTGTATTTGTAAAATTGTTGCGGTGTGGGAAAGTTTGTTGGTTAATATTTCAAAATCCTTAAACTTATCCATTTAAATATCTATGTTTCAAAATAAAGTCAATGTAATAATTTACTTTATTTATCCATAATATATCCATTTTAATCTATTATTTAAAAATAAGCCATAAAGGTATGGGTAGAACTTTTGGCTATTTTACAAATGTGTAACTATCCTTTTTTTTTCTACATTTAATAGGTAATATTTAATATAATCTAATATGAAATATCAATACAAAAGTAGTTTGAAAAAATATATTTTTTATTTTGTTTGAATAAATATTCTTTATTTTATATAATTTGTTTCACCATTAATTGACTAATTAATTTTTATTAGATAGTGAGCTATTAAGGTTTTTGTTAAAGTTTTTTTTTATGTATTTTAAAATTTTTTGTTATTTACAAATTATATATATATATTTATTTGAACAAGTTAATAATATTACAGAGAATCATCATTTGTTATATAAACAAATAATTTACTATGCCATACATGTTTTTAATAATTTAATTCTATTTATATTTGAAAATAATAATTTTTCTTTTTACAATTATACACCATTTGTTTATCTCATAAATTTTAAAGATATAAATATATAAATGTATGAATAATATTATATTTTTGTGTGTACTCTTATTTAAATAGGTACAAGTATCTGTGCATCGCACGAGTCACAATCACAAACTAGTTAATATATTATAGCAGTGCCTAAAAATGCACTTTTTAAAACGATCGTAATATAAGTTAATCTCTTTGATAAATATTGTTTATAACTTTATGATTAAAAAAAAGATTTATATATGATGCATTGACAGTGTATAGTTTCTATACACTGTCAATACACCAGAGGTTGACACCTCATTAATAGGCCCTTATATGCAAATATAAATAAATTTTTTTAATTTGCCAATAAGAGCTTATTGATAAGGTGTCAATCTCTGATGCATTGATTGTGTATATAAACTATACACTGTCAGTGTATCATATACAAACTCTTAAAAAAAACCTAAACTAAAACAAGAGTTTCTCTAAAAAAAACTATTGTGGTACAGTTAGACCTGTTCAAGGAGGCAAACCAAGTTTGAAGCAGACTTAAATAAGATACTAAAAAATTGAAAGTAAACCCAAACACAATCCAACTTGTTTTTTGAGCCTAATTTTTTTTTGCTCAAGCCCGTTTTAACAAATAATGAATAAGTCTAAATCCATCCATATCTGCCAAATATTATTAATTTTTTAAAAAAATAATAAAATTTAAAAATATTAAAACATGTAATAGTTACCAAGTATAACACAATAAGTTTGAATAAATTCTTACAAAAAGACTACAAGACATATGGAATTTTAAATTAAAGTCTAAAAAAATGCAAACTCAAATGAAATTGCACAAAAAATCAAAAGAAATTTAAAAAATATATTATTATAAAAATAATAAAAATTATAGTTAACAGGTGAGATTGAGCCGAGCTTGAACTTGAAATAGGGAGCCCAAACTTAACCCTTTTTTTTTTTTTGGTTACAAACTTAGCCCTTTTTAGTGAATATTGATTTCAGTGCAAACCTATTTAATGGACTTAAAATCACACCGACTCTTTTCCGTTTTCCCACCAATCTCTGCCAATGGTGTAACATAAATGTTATTTAGTGGAATCAAAATATAATTAAACTTTTGTTACATTTTTATTTATGTTTTGTTTTATTTTTTAAAATTATATTGTCTTTCTTTCTTAAGAAATTCAATATTCTTTATCTTTTCAATTATTTATTACTTTATATTTCTTAATTTATCTAAACAAAAAAGTATAAAAAAACTGAAAGTTATCTTTTAAAATACAAAAATATATTTTTTATACAAAATCTTGAAATAATGGCAATATCATTACAAAAAATAAATATAAATAGAAAAAAAAAGAAAATGATAATAAGATATGATATTAAAATTTTAAATTTCACGAGTGAAAAAGAAGGGTTAAGGCACATCCATTTATATACATTTAAAAAATAATAAAATATTTAATTTTTAAATAAACATATGACAATCATCTAATTTTACTTGTGAATTTTAAAAACTTAATTATTTATGTAGAGAATAAAAATATAATTTTTTAATATAAAATTCTTTTTACAATTGTAGTGAAGAGTTTTCATATTTTCAAAATAATTAATATGAAATACATTTTAAGTATATGTAATCAAACAATTATTTTTTATTATGATATTGTTATAGTCTTAACAACACTTTATGTGATCTGTATTTTACAAATGAGTACAAATTATTTTATTTTTGATCCCGACTGATTTTATTTTATATTATATATTGCTTTTTCAACTTTATTTTAATGAGATCAATTTATCTGAAATTTTATTTTTTTGTAAAATCAGTTTATAATTTATCATATAAAGATGCATATCTATACTATATACTATTTTTGTCTCCTCCTCTCCTTAAGCTTGACACATGTCCTTTTTTTTTTCTCAAGAAATTTTTTTTAGTTAAGTCCTTTTATTTTTTTCTCAAAAACTCTTTTTTGGTTAAGTCCTCAACATATTTTTTACATTGCTCTTTAACTCTTTTTAATCCAGTATTTTATTATTGTTTTGTAGTATTACTTTATATTTTTATCTATTTGCTTCTTCTACTCGCATATATTTTGTTTTCGAATGAAAATTATTATATGAAATGGTTTTTCTACCTCTAACTTTTCCAAAAAAAAAATACTTTTACTTTACATATTGTACTTTGGAGTAAATATAAATAATTCAATTAGTTATTTTTAAAATAAAATACTTACAAATGGACTTTACGCTTGATTAATAATATGAACAAAGCATTCTTAGCTAATTTTTCTTACCTCTTTGTTAAATTGTCTGAACCATTGTGCCGTATATATATTTTGGTGCTTATACTTTTTATTGTTGTTACATCATTATCTTAATTTATTTGTTTTTAGCACAAATTATCTATTTATCATATTATTTAACTTAAGTAGTGTGTATTTTTCTTCAATCCAAGTTGATCCAAATTTCTCAAAAAATTATTTTTGGACATTTTGTTTGATATATAAACTCTTTCCTTAGTAAACATGTTTCTCTTTTGAACTAAATAATATGAAGGAATTAAATATTTCTTATGATTAACAACTCTTATCTAATAATCAATTTTACTAACTTTAAAAATTACAAAATAAAAATAGACCCGTAGTATCGCGCGGGTATATATATGGTACATTTATATATTTGTCTTGTTGCCTCTTTATTGCTTGACATTTGTCTCTTTTTTATGAAAAAAGAAAATCATATTGTAAAGTAATTTTTTAATTAGTTTTAATTAATACTTCATTAGTTTTAATTAATAAAATATTAGCTTTTAATCTATACATACTACTAATATTGTCTCTTAAACTCTCTTCTCATTAAGTCACGTCGTTCATTTGCTTTTTTTTAGTGTATTTTAAATATTCTAAACTCCATTTTTATTGCAATCATATTTGTTTGTTTAAAATAAAAAAAATCCACTTATATATAAAATCTAATAAATAGAAAAGCTACTTTTTGCTCCAAAGTCTAAACCGACTTTCACTATATATAAAAGGCACAAATTCCCCTATCTATCTATACATACATATATATATATATATATATATATATATAAAACATTTATATATAATATAGATGTTGAAACCTCATCAATAGGCCCTTATGAGCAAAGTAAAAAAATTTATTTATATTTACTTTTAAGAGCTTTGCATATTTTTTAATTTGTCAATTAATGGGGTGTCAACTTCTGGTGCATTGACAGTATATTGCATCATATACAAACCCATATATATATATATATATATATATATATTTCTCTCCTTGCCTTTTTATTGCTTGACACATGTGTATTTTTTTATCAAAAGAGAAAATCATATTATAAAGTAATTTTTTTATTAGTTTTAATTAATACTTCATTAGTTTTAATTAATAAAATATTAGCTTTTAATCTATACGTACTAATAAAATTGTCTCCCAGACTTTCTTCTCATTAAGTCACATTGCTTATTTGTTTTTTTTTAATGTTTTTATGTCTCAAAAACTCCCTTTTGGTGCAATCATATTTGTATGTTTAAAATAAAAAAACCCGCTTTATTTAAAAGTTAAATCTTGGAGCATTTTCGAGTATTGGGTAAAGATCTCTATATGAATTTTATAGATTTGGAGAAAACATCTGATAAAGTGCCTAAGGAAATACTATGTTAGTCCTTAATGAAAAAAAAAGTTCATTTGAAATATATTAAACTAATTAAAGACATGTATAGAGATGTAATGACACATGTGAGGACAGGTAAAGGGTAAATAAGTGAGTTTTCTATCATGATGAGATTACACTAAAAATCGATGTTAAGTCCATTTATATATATATATATATATATATATATATATTATAGATTGATTTTAAATCTCAGACGGGTCAAATGTACCATTTTTTTCAAGTGACCCCACATTTACGATGTGGCCATGCCAAGGTTTCTGCCCTGGGCTTTAACACTTGTTGATGTCGCCCTGGCGGACTCGACAATCGTGCGATAATCGGGCGATGGCATTGCGACAGAGCGACTTAAAGTCAGCAATCGTACGTAAACTTTAAACGAATTTATACGTGTGTCGAACTTAATTTCTTTGACTGAATGGGACCCATTCAAATGTTGCGTTCTTAATATTCGGTCTAAAAAGCGCAAATTTAACTTAATTCTTAAGATTTTTTTACTATTAACTGCTCATGTAGAAAAATTTATTTGATATCTTGTCAATAAAATTTTTAGATCATACCATCATATTAACAGAATACATACTGTTTAAAACATTAAAAATTAAATGCTAATTAGGAAAATAAGATATGCAATGATTTTTTAATTTTTTTGTGAAATTCAAAATTTTTACTGTAAATGAAAGCAATAATTAACATTGTAATTTTTTGTCACTTACAATTTCACCTATTCATCTGATTAATTTGCAGTCTGTCTGGTGGAGGTGGAAACTATTGGATCTGTCACAGTATAATGCAAAAGGATGCTCTCGATTCTGGAAAACTACAGAAGAATTTTTGAAAAATTATTTTGGTTTCAGGCAAGATATTCTAAGCGTATGGCTGCCGTAAGTGTTAAATAGACTGTTTTTTGGCATTTTTGTTTATAGTTTCATCAAATTGTTCAATTTCCAATCATTTGTGTAGTTGCAGTTAGACATTGCCAAAGGTAGATGCAGTACGAAGACAGATGTTTTGCTTCATTCTCTTTCTTTCTCATCTTCTCTCTTACCAGCCCTCGAAACAGGGACACGTGGCTCGGGCACTCCGACCCAAGCACACCAAGCCAACCAGCCGAAACGAGGGCCGGTACGAAGACAGATGTTAATCAAAACTAAAAACTGATTTTCATATGAATTTTTTTATGAGGTTAACTTCACCTGTAAATTCAAAAGATTTGTTCAATTGTGTAAGATTTTAATGAGTTATTGAATGAGTAAAATTTATAATAAAAAATTTTATGTTTGAATCCTCACTAAGTTAAATTCTTTTAAACCATTACCAACTATAAAATACAAGCGAAAATTAATCTTATATCCAATGTAATATAAAGACACATTGTGTTTTACACAAAAAATTTCACTTGTCAAAATTACATCACAATGAATTTCAACAAATATAAATATGAAATTATTTTATATTCCATATAAAATTACTTAATAAATTAAATTGATTAACAAATCAGTAAAAATTAACATAATTAAGAATGATTCGATTTGGACATAAATATAATGATTTATAACTTTTTTTTATTTGTAACGTATTTTTTTAATTTAAAAATAAAATTACAATTTTAATCAAGCAATCCACAATGTATATGGCAGTATAAAATTACATCTAGCTAGCTAGTATAGGAAACTAATTGATGTCATGGAATTGTATGGTTGCTTTCACTCAATTTTGGAGGATATATATATATATATATATATATATTAGCAATTGGAGGATATAGTTTTAAGTGCATTGAATAATTTTCAAATTTATATTAATATTTTTCAAACAATGTATATACATATATATATATATATATATATACACACACACAACCTCCAATGTGAAACCAATCCAGCCGCAATTAGCAACCACGCGCGGACACGAGCTGAGCACAAGCGCTATGGCGAAAGGAGAACGTACAAAGGACAGTAAAAGAGGGAAGGTTCTGGTAGGGTACTATTAGCCGTTGGATTATTTAAGATCTTACGGTTGGTGTTTCTTTTGAGAATGGACGGTTGTGCTTGTGGGGTCGGCGGTTTGGTTAGAAGCTTTGATACTTGAGCAGCTATAAATAGAGATGAACCTTCCAATCTTCTCACAAGCTAAGCCCAGTCAAAGTTTGAACAACTCCCTGCATCTCCCTCTCAGCAAGTTTACAAACTCTTCGTCTTTCGATGGTCAGGTTTCTATCTATAATTTTCTAGTTACTGCAATCTCTTGCGTTTTGATTCTGTTTAAAATTATAGTTATTACAATCTTTTGCCTTTTGATTCTGTTTAAAATTATAGTTATTGCATTCTTTTGTGTTTTGATTCTACTTAAAATTATAGTTATTGAATTCTTTTGCGTTTTCGCTCAATTGGTAAGAGTTATATTGCAATTTTTTTTTTGTTTTGATTCTGTTTAAAATTATAGTTATTGCAATCTTTTGGGTTTTGATTCTGCTTCAATTATAGTTATTGCAATCTTTTGCGGTTTGATTCTACTTAAAATTATAGTTATTGCAATCTTGTGTTTTGATTTTGTTTAAAATTATAGTTATTCCAATCTTTTGCTTTCTGATTTTGATTAAAATAATTATATTATTTGTTTCTTTCAATCTTTTATATATATATATATATATATATATATTTGAGATTATTTTTTTTATTACAAAAAAAATTTTTCTAATTGAGAAGGAAATACAGGTGGTTTGAATTCGAATTCAAATATTATAATATGTTACAAACTCTCCTTTAACCATTCAATTAAGAAGTTGTTGATTATTTGAGATTATATTTGATATATTATAAGTAAATAAATTTAAAAATATTTATTTTTAAAATTTTTTCATTTAAAATTTATAAATTAATGAAATTACATGTTATGATTTATTGGAATAACTACTTGTGTAGTTTGGTTTTGTTCGTGACTCGTTAATCCAGAATAGTTAGGTTATTTTTAATGGATTTAGAATAATTATTGATTTTTACAATTAGATTATTTTTTATGGATATGAAATATCCTTTTTTCTTAACATTCTGAAATGGCAATTTTTTACAGAGATTATTCCGCGTTCGCAAAATATGATTATTCATTTCATGATCATTTTATTCTTGCATATTCATATAATTTTAGAAATGTCTACCAAATCATCCATATAATTGGCGACGGTGGCCAAATTGGCCGTTGATATAAGCCAGGATGATGAACCATATAGGTATGCCAACAGCTACCTTTGGCAATGGACAACGCCGTTAGATAGGCATGTCGATTGTCGTTGGCAGTGTGAGGTTTTCTCGATTGTGATCACATTTGTCCTTTAATGGCGCCAAACCACGCAACGAGGGCCAGATCTGGAGACGGATTGGTGCTTCAAACAGCAGATTTGTTGGTTTAGTTCTAAGCTCTACTTTGTTTTTAATATGATTCCAATTTTTTATTAATAGATCAACATTTAAATTTTGTAACATATACCCCAATCTTTTTTCTTCTTTTTTTTTTTTTTCCTTTTGGTGTTCAATCTCCAGTTTATGTAGTTAAGAATGATTCAAGTGTTAAACAAACATGTTCACTAAACACATGTTTTATTGAAATTGATAATTACAATTTTAAAATTCAATTTGTATTATATATATACACACACATACACATTCAATTTGTATTATATATATACACACACATACACACTATAGTATCATATATATATATATATATATATTTATATAAATGGTCAATGTATAAGAATTGCATCTTAATTAATTATGAAACTTTTATTAATTTAATTTCAGTACGTTATAAATAAAATTAAAAAGAACTTTTTTAAGTTTATGAAACTTTTTTAAAATTTAGAAATTTTTATATTTCTGTATATCCACTTAATTGTTTTTTTAAGTTAAGAACCATGCGCCTAACAGAAAAAAGTCTTACATTTGAAAGAGTATGTGAAAACTTTCTATTTTCATTGATGTAATTTAAAATTTTCAATGAAGATGTATAAAATAATCTTATTTTATCTATATATACATGTGTTCTTGAATTACAAAATTAAAATTGAAAAGTAAAGTTCCCATTTCATAAGACCATAGGAATTCGTTGATTCAAACCCAAAATATAATTGGAGACTGAACTCATGTCTTAATAATTGAGATATTTTTTTGAAGAACTATAATCCTGAAACTCTTATAAGTAATTTTTAAATTTTTTTAAAAAATTTTTGACAAATCCAAAAAATTTTAGCATAATTATTTTATATATAGTTAGTGAAGTCTTTTTATTCCATAAACGAAGTTAAGATCAGAACATATATCCTATTTTATTTATTTTTTAATATTTTTATAGGATATCTATCATGATCCTAACATCGTTTGTAAAGTAAAAAAAAACTTTACCAATGGTGTATGAAATAATTATTCAAAATTTTATTATACTCCACAAAATTACTTCAATATAAGTCAAACTATTCAGATAGCTTTAATTAGTAATTACCAAATGCAAATCTTTTTTTTTTTAAATTTTGGGAAGAGGGAATTTAAATGCTATTCTATAATTGGAAAAATATGCATCAATCAATGAATCAAGGAATGCAATTGTTACTCATGGGTTGTGACCTAGTTGGCAAAGCAGGCTGAGTTTGTTGGAAGAGTTCTCGGGTTCAACTCTCACTAAACACATCTTTGGGGAGGGGTGAAGAGCTTTAACTGTGACTAAACCCCGAACAAGATTAGTCTCAGACTGTTAAAACGAATGAAAATACCTGTAGTTTACAAAAAAAAAATGAATGCAATTGTTTATTTATGGGTCGAGTAGCCTGTATCAAACTTGTAGGCCCGTTTGATATTTTTGTTGATTTGGACAAATTAATGAAATCTTATAGATGAGTTAGGGCTAGCAAATGAGATGATCATAATTTTAAGCTCAAACCAATTCCGCTCTGATAATTATAATTCTTTTACAATTTTTTATAATTTAGTTAATTTGATATTTTATTAAAATATGATACTTTATTTCGTAGGTTTTAATTTTTTTGAAGATATGTTAATTAAGGAATTTACTGAAAAATATATTAATGCATTTTTAATTACTTTAATTTTTTTATAATTTAACTTGAACTTGTGTTGTTTTTTAAACTTTAATTTAGATTTATTTACCTTTTGAATCTTTTTGAGAACTTATTTGATTTTATTATGTTATTAATTGTTATGTATTTATATATATATGTTTTTAAAATTTTCTTGTAATTCATTTAAAAAATTGAGTTATTTGTTTGTGTTTTTTTCCTTTAAAAATGGTTTTGAATATTATTGTGCTTGCCCCAAACAGGATGCACCAAATGTTCTTGAGATTTGGGGAGTTGAAATGGCAAGGAAAAAAGCCGAGATAAGACGCATGGCGAGGAGGCTAAGAGCACAAAAAATCGCTGTTAAAATGAAGAAAAAAGAATTGCAGAGGATTAAGAGAGTGAACAAGCTAATGTTTGCAGTGAATAGACGCGTGCAAAAAATGGTCGATGATTTTCTGGCTGCGGCTGAAGCATAGAATAGTGATCCCAAGGCTGCAAAGATATGGACTGAGAAAGCTTTAAGGGGAGTTATCGAGGGAATGAAAGATCTCAATCTTGAAGGAAACAATATTATTACTGTGAACCAAGTTCAATCTTGCTGTAGTGGTGACAGCGCTGCTAATGGCAACAGCAACTGAGGGTGTGGGCTTTATCTAGTCTAGAAGAAATTGGCTGCCTCTGGTGGCAGCAAATTAAGGGTGCAAGTCTTAAGGTTATAGTTTCAATAATTTGCTGCGTTTGTGTCAATAGTATCTACTAGCTACTGGTATTACTGCATGTTTTGTTTTTTGGTGAATTTGGTTGTTCTACTGCTAGTTTAATCAGTTCAAGACTCAGAAGTTGTTAAAGATCGAAATTTAAAAGTTATTTACTATTGAGATTTGCATGATTAGAGGTAGTCTAATATCTACAGATTATACTCTGAATAAAAATTCTATGATCATGATAAAAACTACAGTCTAATAATTATGATTACAAAAACGTAAATTATTTAATAAAAATAATTTTTTGAATGTAATCTATTTACCTTTTCGTCCAAACAATGATAAGAAAGTGCTAATATTCAGGGCCAACAATTGAACATAAAAATATGCAACGATTTAAACCTTGGCATCATCTTAAACGGTGATATTTTAGACACCGATAATAAATATTCTTTTGGAGAAAATTTTGGAAGTTTTTATCTATCAATTTTAACTAGATAGATAGAATAATAGGAAGCAAAAGAAACTCTTCGGATTAAGATGATGAAGAACTAAATTGGCAAGTAAGATAGAGGAGAAAAGGGTCAAGTGATGGCTGACTCAGTTATTGCGACCAAAAGAGATGGCACAGAGACTAAAGCAGAATCTAGCGATTCGGCCATGACCCTTTCTGCTTCTGTCTCTTCTCGTTGCAGCTTTACATCTTTGACACATTACCTGCAAAAACCAAAGCTTCAACGTACCTTAAATTTGCGGAACCTGATTTGTCTTTGTTTTGATGAATCATTTCCCTCAATCTGGTTTATATCAAGTTTTTGATAAAGGAAAACAAAAGAAGATACTGAAATGAACTGCAAAGAAAAGACTATAAATGCTCCCAACTGTTTATTTTTTTCGTTTAATTCGATACTCAACTATTTCAATTTCTTTCTGACTTGTCTCCAAGTGAGAAAGCAATTGAAAGAATTGAGAATCAAAAATATTGGACAGCCTGCCTGATGCAAAGAAAAGATCAAAGAAAAATTCATGATAGGTTTACTGAAAGGAAAGATAGGTAAAGAACAGGATAAGAAGAACGTGGGATTGAATATTTATACAGGGAGTTGTTGAGCAACTCCTTTGGGATATGAGCAACCTCTCTCCTGTCAATTTCTGCTAGTAAAAGGAGGCCGAAGACAAGGCCTGCATGATTCTCACCGAACAAAATTGTTAATTATTAAGTTGGGTCTTACACAGCATGGCTTCATCTATATCTCTTTGTTTTTCTTTTGCTGGTTGGGTTGCAAATGGGATTTGAGTAATCCGAAAGAAAAACTACAATCTTAAAACAAATTTTTAAAAAAGAGGCTGATGCTACTTGTATTAAACTATTAATGGGTGCCATGATCCATGATTCCTTTCACAATTATTTTCCCAAATTTTAATTTGGGTGGATCACGTGGCCTGTTTCCCGAAGAAAATAGGTAAAATGATGAGACTTTTAACAACTAAGATTTGACTTAATTGTTGTGGTTAGATTCAATGTTTTAATCAGAACAATCTCTTCTCTAACCTTTCAGTTATAAAAAAAAAATTTCATGATTCGAATTCTTATCTTCTTATTCATCTTTATGAATCAAAAGAAGATGATGAGACTATTACAGGGATTACACATTGTAGGCAAGCAGTCAATATTTTATTTTGTTTGTGATATAGGTAGAAGAGATTCAATTTTAATCCGCGTGTGTATAAGGAAATTTGTGGAATTCAAACTCTTTTTTTTTTCACAGGGAATAGAAATTTTAAATCCAATTAAATTTTTTGAACAAAATATCATGTAACAATTATCAAATTAAATATATGGGATTCAAAACAAGAAATTTTGTTTTGAAAAAAATACGAATAGATTTAAAATTTTTTTATTATTAAAGTTAAAATAAGGTTTAGATCTTTGAAAATGTTTCTCTAAAGCCCATCATTTTGTTATTATTGATTTTTTTTCCATGTAGAGTGTTTTACAATTGAGTTTTGTCTTAATTACACAATAAATAGATTCATATTATAAACCATATTTTATCAGTTTGAAATTGAAAATTTTAACTGAAATCATAAATTTTCAACCTCTGAGATGTGAGAACATTTGAAGCTCTTGATAGTATGATATTGGACAAAAACATAAATATACTTTTCATCAACTCTAAGGCCAAGCAAATTAACCTATTAAAAAAATTGAAGGCACCCATTTTTCTGTGCTGCTTTATAATTCAAAGCTTGCTTTCGGTCTCATGACATGAGGTTGGCCTCTCTAATAATTTATTTTCAATAATCAGTGGAAATTGTCGCCAGCAATCGCACGATCTTGACAGGCGCACTAGTCCTAACGCGAGACAATGCCCGATAAATTTTTAATTTTATATATATATATATATATGTATATATGTGTGTATGTTCTTTCAAAGTTAAAACAAAGAAAGAAAAATTGCTTTTTTTTCCCATTTGTGCTCTATGAACAAGAAACCGAAACTATTACACATGCTTTGTGTGCTTGTTCTCATGCAGGAGTTGTTTAGCGTAACAATGGTATTAATGTGTCTCCCGGTGAAGTGGATGATGGTAACTAGTTTACGCGAGCCATTTTGAATTTGAATGCTAACAAACTGCAACTCTTTGCAGTTGCATGTTGGTCTATTTGAAACTCTCGAAACAAAGCAATTTTTGCAGGAGACCATAGTAATGTACAAAGAACTGTCGTGTTAATTTACCCGTGTATTCACGACTATAATGTAGCCAACAACGTGGATGCCAGACCAAATTCACGTACTCATCAACAGAAGTGGAGGGCTCCAAGACCAGGGTTTTATAAAATTAATTTTAATGCAACCATCAATGTTGCATAGGTATTGTTATTAGGAATTCTTGAGGTCTATTTATAGGAGCTCTTGCAGTGCAAGTACCGTGGAAAACTGATCCCCTTGTGTGTATGTCTATATTTAAACATTCAAAATTTTATTAAGTGATTTGTTGAGTAAAATGATGCATTAAATGTTCATAAATTTTTATTAATTTTTATGTAATATTTCGATTTCATTTGAAACTTTTAAAATTCAATTTCTTTATCTATGAATTTTTAAAAATATTTCAAATTCATTAATTTCATTATTCACGATTAAAAATTCAATAAAATATAACATATTAGTGCCACATGTACATTTACCTGATACAATTGTTAACCCCAAAATCAGAAGATCATGTTTTTTGCTATATGAATATCTATATGGACACTCATGAAGTCTTGAGATAATAAATTTTGTCATATTTTAAATACGATCCACAAAATAGATAAATTTTAATTTTTTTTAAAAATATCATGAATCCAAAATCAAATTCTAAAAATCATAGATGAAAGTAAAATAATACATAAAATTTTTGTTGAAATGCAAGAATGATTATTATATTATTGATAAGGGAAAAGATTATTTTAAAATAAAAATATAAATAAGGGTGTAAACGAATAAAATATTTAACAAACAATTCGTGAACGTTAAACAAACATCTTAATATCTAAATGAATCGAGCTCGAACATAACAGAAAATTTTCTTATTGAATATGAACTTTGTTTAAATATTTTCAAAATAGTGAAAAAAATGATTGATTATTTTTACATACTGTCATGCTCCAATTTCTATAAATCTGAACTAACTTTTTCTATTTTCACTCAGTCAGTTGGACTGTGCTCAGTGTCTTCACTTTGACAGTAAGCTAAAATCTACTTAGCTAAATCAATATCTAATTATTCCAATTGGTTCCAATGCAGTCACTCATAATATGTATTACTTTTATTTATAGTCCTATCTTAACAGTATAAGCATATAGTATCAAAGATTATCTTTTTACATTCAGATTCTTTACATTTACATCTATTTACACACAAAAGTACTGTACAATAAGTATCTAAATACAATAAAGTAATCATGCAATTATACCTGCAAGGCACACTATTGAAATCTTGTAGGAATCCGATCAGAACCTTCCATTACAATCAGTTATTAATGCACATAAATCTTAAAGGTGAAAGGAGGTGAACTTATGCCCAGATAAAAATATATATAAAAAACTGATACTATACACAACTATATACTGTAAACATCTAATTTTGTTCGGATTCATAAATTTTATTTGGTAAATTCGATACTAATCGATTTTTGAAGTTTATTAAAATTAGTTGGACATTTTTGTTATTAAACTCAATTAAATTCATTTTAGACTTGAAAGAATTGGTGATCGAGTTTAATTTAAATTAAATTAAATAAAATTTTATATTTGTCATTTTTAAATTAGGACTTAATTGATCAAATCTAATCCAAAGTCCAAAAAAAATGTGTGGGCTTGAAAGTCCAACTCCAAATGGAACATATCTTTTTGTTGATGGGTGATTATATTTTATTATTTTAATTTTATTGAATCAATAAAAAATATAATAAATATTAAAAAAAATCGAAAAAAAGAGGGACAAAAAATGGAAAGAGCAGGTGCCATGCACGGCTCCAACCAACTCTTCCACCCTCACACAGCCTCTGTCCATCAGCCACTCTGCAGCCAATCCCTCATCCCCATGAGTCCATGACAGCTAAACCTGGTGGCTAAATGTGGCTGTAAAAATCCCTTGGATTAAAGATTGAAACCAGATAAAATGATGGATCCCAAATTAGATTAAAACTCAGACTGATCTTTCAATGAGAGGGGGATTTGGCCAATTTTTGGTTCTCTCCACTCTTGCCTCGGTACCTCTGCAGCCACCATCAACCTCCAAAATCCTCCACCCATTTTGATCCTCACCACAATCGAGCCCCCATACAGATCCTCTTCCGCCTAACTCCCAAAACGCCACCACTGCCTCCACTCACAGCCACCACCAAAAGGCCACCGGAGCCTTCCAAACGCCTGCCCTTTTCATCACCACCACCTCTTTAGCTAAACAGCAACCTATTTTCAGAAAAAAGAAATCCCATTGCTCTAACCACAGCACAGCCAAAACATATAAACCAAAACAAGCCAAAAACATAAAAAAAAAACCTACGAAAAACCAAAAAGAAGCCAAAAGAGAAAGGTTTTATTTTTTTATTTCTTCTTTCATTTTCGGTTTGGGGTGTTAAAATTGATTTTTTTTTGGGCTGAAACTTTGTTAGAGGGTGGTGAGAGACATATTAAAAAAATCAGAGTCATTGAAGCGGTGGAAGGTAGGGTTTTAGAGTTAAGAATCCACGGGTTTAAGCGTAGATTTAGGAGATTTAGGACATTTTTAGGAGAAACCAAGGCTAGAACAAGAAAGAAGAGGTCAAGTAGAAGCTACTATTGAAATTTTGAAGCAAACTGCGGCCGGCGGCGCACGACGGTGGCCGGTGTAGTGGCTGCCAATCGCCGGATTCTGGAAATGTAAGGCCCTGTTGTTCAGAGGGAAAGACGAGAGGAAAAAAAAAAAAGAAAGGAAAGAGAAAGAAAAAGGAAAGAAAGAAAGAAAAAACATGTATTAATTAGGTCTGGGCCCCACTTGTGAAAATTGAAGAGGACAATTGATGAGTCACGGGCAAGGGCAGAAAAATGGAGGGAAAATGATAAAGTGAGGCTGTGGGTCCCACGTGTTGGAAGAAGAAAAGAAATAAAAAAAAAGGAGATGGGCTTTGTGTTTATTGGGCTATATAGGATTAGTGGGTTTTGGTGGATATTTTGGGTGTGAGGAATTTTTTAGGGCTAGAAACTTATTGGGCTGTTGGTTTATTGGGTCCAGGTTAGCTGTGATAGAGTGAGATTTTTGGGCTTTAAATCCACTGAATCTAAGTGGATGATAAAAAAAGAATCAAAAAAATAATTAAAGAAAAATCGACAAATCATCCCTCGAAGCTCGTGCGCTCGATCAACTCACATCTAGACTCAAATTTTGATTCATTTCAATTGGCTCAGGGATCGGAGTTGGTAAATTTTTAATCCCTTTTTGAAATTTGTTATTTTTACTTATGTTGTCTAAATTTTAATTTCTTAGAGCATGTATAGTCTTATTTTGAATTTGCGATTTAATTATTTCACATTTCATTTGATAATTTTGATTTATTTAATGTGAATTTTCGATGATGAGATGTTACGGAAATAACAATTAGTAATTCCTAATTGATCCCTAGGTTGGAGAGTCTACTAAATGTTACTAAAATATTAGAATAGTTAGTATGATTTTTTAATATTATATTTTTGTTAAAAATAAAATTAAGTTTTTTAAGGAAAAATGATAAAATTTTAATTCATTCGCATCATGCATTATTTGTTACACCATATGCATTTACTTAATTCAAAAAATTTGAATCTTTCGATGATGAGATTCTACAAAAATCACAAGTAGTGATTCTTAAAAAATTTCTATGGGAGGTTATTATTTCAAATATTACTAAAAGTATTGGAAAATTTGATTTAATTGTTCAATATAAAAGGATTCACATTCATTTTTGAAAAATAAAATTTAACTTTTTAAAATAAGAAAAAATGATTTTTTACAAATAAAAAATGACTTTGAATAAAAAAAATTAAAATTGATCGCAATAAAAGGAAATTATTTTTAAATGTTAAGTTAAAACCATTTTATTAAAACTAAAGATAACATATGATTAATATGGTACCGTTTTTTAAACGGGCGATGTGGGGATGCTAATTTTTCTTCACGCATAACCGTATTTCTAAACCAACCTTGTTTTTGCAGACCCCAAAATAATCTTTTTAATAAAATTTAATCAATTTTGAGGTTTTGTTAAAATCACAAATCTTTTAGGTGGCCAATCACACCTAGACAAAAATGATTGGTGGCGACTCCTTGTTTTTTCATGTTTTCAAAATCGTCAAGCGATTGAGTCTCTAGATAAAATCGTTACGACATATACATGTATCGAAAACATGTTCATGACTTACGATTAGTATCAAAACAGTGTTTGGACACTATATCGGAAATGGTACTATAATTAGTTAGGAGTACTAGGCTGAGTACAGAAGGATGTTTTAGAGCACCTCACTTGTCCCGGTCCCTAAATCCGACTACAGGGAATTTGTGAAAACTTTACAAAGAAGGAATTCATACATATCAAATCAGTAGTAAAACCTTTTAATCCTTCAGTAGCAAATATACGGTAAACAATCATTATCAATTCATTGGTAATTCAAGATTGGTAAAAAATGATGATATATGCATGAACACATTCAGTAAGCACTCAATAAACAGTTCAATGTACGACTTCTAAAATTTGTTATGTAAAACATTTAGCAAATTACTCAGTGAATGATTCTGTAACGCATTCGGTAAATCACTCAGTAGACAGTTTAGTAAAACATTCGGTAAATCACTCGGTAAATGATTTAGTAAACCGTTCAGTAAAACACTCAGTAAATCACTCAGCAAACGATTCAGAAAACAATCAGTGAATAGCTTGATAAACAGATCAGTGAACAGTTAGTAGACAATTCAGTAAATAGTTCAAACAATTAGTAATCGTTTCAGTAAACGATTATGACAATCAGTAAATGTTTCGGTAAATAGTTTAGTAAACACTCAGTAAACGATTCGGTAAGCAGTTCAGTATCCGATCGGTAAATAGTTAGTAAACACTTAGTACACAATTCAGTAGACACTCAGTAAACAGTCAATAGACATTTTAAAAAACATTTCAGTAAATGATTAGTAAACAGTCGGTGACCACTCAGTAAACAGATTAGTAGACACTCAGAAAATAGTTCAATAAACGATTAGTAAACAGATTAGTAGACACTCAGAAAATAGTTCAATAAACGATTAGTAAACAATCAGTGAACACTCAATAAACAGATCAATAAACATATTTAACAAACACACTAGATTTAGAAATCAATAAAGTCTGGGAGTGCCTGGATTAGCTAAGAATTTATCACCTCAGGAAAATAGTACAGTGGAGACTAGGCATCACCCGATAGGTTCATGCAATATAAGTATCCCAACAGGGAGTAATAACGACATATGACCATAGTAAAAAAGGGGTCCACAGAGTACACTAGTCAAGTAACAGCTGTTGGTGTTGATAGAGGTGGTTATCAGGCCGGGTTGGCCCGATCCAGCTCTGAATCGGATCGGGTCAACCTGGCCCAATAACCGAAAATGGTTGAAACAGGTTCCGAACTTGCCTAGCTTGGTATGAATCCGAGCTAGGCCGGTTCAATTTTTTTTTTTACTTAAAGCCTACCATTGCGCAAGCCTGCGCAGTGGCAGGTTGCTGCAATGTTGATTGGCATACCTATTAGTTCGCTCCCTCCCTCCCTCCACTTTTTTTTAATTTTTTTAATTTTGTTAAATTCTATATTTTTCTCTATAAATATCCATTCATTTTCTTTCATTTTTTTTTACATTTTTTTCCATATTTTCTCTCAAATCTAAACACTAATCTACTCTTATTCTCTTAATATTCTCTCAATACTCACTCAAACTCTCTCAAATTCACTTAAATTCTCTTATTCCAAATTTATGATATCATCATTTTACTCTTTAAATTCCGTTTTTCTTTTTATTTTACAATTTTTCAAATTTTACTTTTAATTTCTAAGTTTCAAGTTCCAATATATTATATATATCCTACATCTATTTTTTTTAAATTTTAACATATATTTATTTTAAAAAAATATATAAAAATATCAGATTTCTTTCATCGTTCATGTTCTGTTTCTCGACCTTTTTTAGTTCTACTGAAATCTCTAATTTAGGTGACGAATCATTTAATGAAATCGAACTCGATATTCATCCAGAGGAGGAGGAGCTTCCTTCGGTACCATAGATTGGTCGTAGTACTAGTCATCATAGTGGTCGTGCTCAAACATAATCATCAGCTGCACCACTGCTGCTACATCATCAATATCGACAAAACCAAAGATTAACCGAAAAAAAAAAGCAAGGTATGTGAGTATTTCGACATTGTAGTAAGAGAAGGTACGACGGATGAATATTGTGCTATTTGTAAATTGTGTAAATGCGTTTATGCTTATAGCTCAGGTGGAAGTGGTGACGGTATAGGTACTATAAAAGACATTAATTATTGCATATAAAATTAATCTTGATGCTGAAGAAAATGAAATTATTAAAGGTAAACAATCTCAAATTAATACACATGATAGTGGAGAAAAATTTAATTTTGATAATATTCAAGCTAGACATGGTTTAGTTAGATTTGTAGTTAGGATTGAAATACCATTCACAATTTGTGAAAAAGTAGGATATTTAGAATTTGTTTGTAAATATTTACAATCTACATATAAATCTGTTTCTAGACTTACATTAGAAAAAGATTGCATGGATATGTTTAAAGAATATAAACAACCTTTAATTGATAAACTTAGTAATATTTCATTTAGGGTTAGTTTAACTAGTGATATATGGACTAGTGCTAATGGTATAAGTTATCTTATTATAACTTGTCATTGGATAGATGAAGAGTGGTGCATGCAAAAACGAATTTTATCCTTAGATGTAATAGAAGAAGCACATAATTCATATACTTTTCATAAATATATTACTAAAGTTTGTAAATTATATGGACTAAAAAATAATAAAGTTTTTGGTATTACTTTTGATAATGCTTCGAGTAATACTACAGCTATTCCTATGTTAATTAAAAGTTTAAACCTAGTTATGCAAGGTGTATTTTTCATGCAAGATGTGCATGCCATATTATAAATTTGTGTGTTCAAAGTAGTTTTAGTTCTACTGGTACTGGTAGTGGCATAGGTCCAATTGATAAAATTAAAAATTTAACAAAATGGATCTGCACCCTAAATAATAAACGTGAATCGAAGCAATTTTGTATAGCAAATAATATACCTATTAAAGCGTTTCCACTTCTCGTGGAAACAAGGTGGAACTCACTTCATCGTTTGCTTTTTTCTGTTTTACCTTATAAAGAACTTATTACTCCTTTTTGTAACAATTATACAAGTAGCCTGTATTTAGCACTTTATGAAGAAGATTGAATTTTTATTTAATGTTATGTTGATTTATTATCCACTTTTAAAGATGCAACCGAAAGATTTTCAACTCAATTTTATCCAACTACACCTTATTTTGTTCCTATTATCTATACAATATTTGATAAATTTGTAAAATTTAGGGATCATGAAACTTTACGTTCCTTTGTATATGATATGGAGGAAAATTTTAAAAAATATTGGAAAACAATTCCTTCTATTTATTGTATTACAACTTTACTAGATCCTAGTCAAGGTGAAGTAAATATAGAGATTTTTTTTGTTGTTATAAAGATTTTCTTGGTCTTGATTCTATTGAGGATCAAAAGTCCTCAATTAACAATCTTTTTCAAGAATTGTTTAATATTTACGAAGCATAAAAGGAGCAGTTCAACTTTAATCAAGGACAAGAAGATTCGTACAAAGAAACTGAGAGTAGCAGTACTAAAGGAAAATGTATTTTGAACGCAATTAAGGAAGCAATAAAGAAGAGAATGAAGCTAAAAGGAAAAGTTGGCAGCTCTGGATTAACAACTTGGCGAAGTTATAACTTCAATGAGATAGGATTTTTCTTAAGTCAAAATTTTTCTATAGGTGAAAACTTTAATCTTTTCCAATGGTGGAAAGAAAACTAAAAACAATTTCCAATTTTAGCTTCCATGGCCCGAGATGTTTTTATAGTGCAAGTTTCTTCTGTTGTTTCAGAATCTGCATTCTCAACATGTGGAAGAATTATTAGAGACCATCGAACCACTCTTAATCCGGATTAATTGTGCATGTTAACATGCCTTAAAGATTGGTTTGACGCGGATCCCACAATGTCGAACTTGAAATGGCCAATGAATTTACTGATAATAATTCAGAGGAAGAGGAAGAAATTTCTAAGGCAATCCGTATAAATTATCAAGAATAGGTAATAATCTTCTTTTTTTGGTAAATTGTATGTAAAATTGTAAATAAGTTTAGTCATAATAAATATTTTCATGGACTACGGTCTCGTGGTTTTTACCCTTCTAACTTTTGAAGGGGTTTTTCAAATAAAAAATCTTTGGTCTCCTACCCTCTCCTTTTTCTCTTTTGTTGTTGTTATTATTATTATTATTATTATTAATAAATACTAAATTAATTAATTAATGATTTGCTTATCTATGTTTAAAAAATAAATAAATATTTAAAATACAAAATGAATGAATATTTTAAAAACATATTAAATAAATGAATAAATATTTTAAATCCAAAATGATATGCTTACATATATTTTAAACGATAAATAAATTATATTTTAAATGTAATAAATAAGTTTAGCAAAATTTAAAAATTTTAGAAGTAATATAATTTTTTTTAAACTAACAACTTTATTAAATAAGTAACTTTATCACTTTATCATAATAACATTATTTATATTTTGAATCAAATATCAAATATCATAATAACTTTATTATAATATCATAATATAACTTTAGTTTACTATAACAATAATTTTATTAAATAATTTTATAGCAATTTATCTTTAAATTATTGTTACATTAATTAAATAAATTATAATAACTTTATAATAAATTATTGTTAAAAATAAAATTTGAAGATTAAATTATAAAAATATATTAATATATATTTATTTTTATTAAATGAATTAATATAAAAATTAAAAATTAAAAAACAAAAAAAATGGGCCAATCGATTTTTCCTGGCTCGGCCCGGTTTAAGATAAACCGATTCACTGAGCCGAACCGATTCATCAATATTTAAGTGATGAACCGGATCGGCTCGGCCCAATTCATCAACGGTTTAGACCGGTTATGTGTGATAGTGGGCTGGAACAGGTTGGAACCGATCCGAAACAGAACCGATCCGAAACAGGACCGGTCCAGCCCACTATCACCTCTAGGTGTTGAAGACATGACCAAGGTCAATTAGCAATAGATTGCACACTCACCCACTCAGAATAGCATGATATACCTGAAGGCTACTATGAGGCCATTAGTTTCAAAACATTTACTTGATTCCCATGAAAACAATAAAATAATACTTTATGCTTTTAAAATTAAAGACAGTAGTATAAACACGCATTTTATTGTGAGAGCTGGGAGTGCCTCGATTGGCCAGGGATATACCACCCCAATTGTCAAGACCCTGCCCGTTTCAATAGTCCGTCGGCGAGCATCCCCTGGGCGAGCCCCTCACCCCAGGTTTATCTTGACACGCGAGATAGATGATCGCCCACTCTCACTTACGTATTGTCCGCTTTGGCGGTCGCCCACCTCACGACTTTATCCCAAGGGGCATGAAGAACTCAGGATTATTCCCTCGAGCGCATTTTCACTTAGGTTCGATCTCAGGACTCATAGGTACCTGTCACTTACACTCATGTTACCATTGAGACAACTTGTCTTATATAAATTTATATAAATTTATACAGTATTCTAGAACCCAATTTGTATTGAATTGTGCATGATTTCCTCATGCCCTTCACTTGGACAAATTACCTATACATGTCTACACACTTTGTTTCAACAATTTAAGGCCATATATGTGTTCTACTCATTTTCTAGACTAATTCAACATCATTTTTACATTGAATAGTATCACATTCAAGCAAGGATACCCTTGGCTGAAACTTCTAGGGATTGATTCACTTGGTTTTACTTCAATTCAAGCTTAAATACATGCTTAAACACCTTAAACACATAGTATAAAGCCATTAAAACACAAGATTTAAGCTTTCTCTCACCTCTTTCACCATAGCTGAAAATGAAGGGAGCCAATTCACCATGAAAATGGCCACTCAAAGGTTGATTTGGAGATATGTGATAGAGCTCATCGAGTAGAACAACTTTCCTTTAATATGTTTTTGGTTTGGGGCTTGTGCACTAGGGTTTTTATGACTTTCTCTCTCTAAAATTAAGCTTTCTCTTTCATCTATCCATGGTGGCCGGCCAACACAATGAAGAAGATGATACTTTTGGCTTTTTATAGTATCTTTTAACCCAAATTACCATTTTTGTCTTCAACAAATTTCAAAATTCTCATTACGTCCCAACTACTTCAATATTCGATTAAATATTCGATCTAACTTCAAACTATTTTCATTTCAATGCCAAATATATCTATTTGACATAATTTAGCCAAAAAATTGACTTTTATCAAGGCTTGACCGATCATTTTGTTGAAAGTACCAAAACACCCCTGATTGTTCATTCACTTTATTTTCAACATTTTCATGTGATTCAGCCTACGGGTTGGAATCACGTAAAACTTCTTCACATGAAGATTCACCTATGACTGTCAATTGGTCATAAATCCAATTAGATTGACCGTTATTTACGAATGTTTTCTCAACCTATTGATGTAACTGTCATTTTCGAATTTGTTGCACGCTTTTTAAAACACGCGCAAATAAGGGAATTTTGAGATGTCAATTCTTGCTATCTCAATATTTCACTTTAAATATCATTACTCTAAGGTCTCATTTTGATCTGAACAATAAAAGTCCTTGTGGAGCCCACAGTGGTTACTTCCCTTATCTTCGCCGAATAGACCCTTTATTTAGAAATTTTAACAATCAACTCTCGCTTTTTGATTTCTACACTCTTTAACATATATTGAATATGGGAAAAATAGGGTTCTCACACATACTCTTTGAAATAAATGATTGAAAAATATAATCATTGGTTTTCATAAGTTCTAGTTTTATTAAAAAGATAAATTTGTTAGATAAAGCAACAAAATTGAAAGATCATAATATTGGGTTGTAGGGTTACAACTATTGGATCTGTATAAATAAAGGCTTTATTTTAACATATTTTCATTTTGAACATATTGGATTTCATTCTCAAAGTATAAACAAGTCTTTTAAATATTGTTTGCTACGAAAAAGAAGGGGGGTGCTAAGATAAGATACTTTTATACTTATTAATGGAATTTAATTGTTTGACTTTACAAGTATAAGATAATTTCAAATAGTGGCTTCATTGTATCCTTAGGCTATTCTTTTATTTTTTTTTTTGAAAGTCAAGATTTTCATTAATAAAAAACAAGATTACATTGGAGAAAACTTAGAAAAAAGAAAACCAAAAATCTCAGCAAAAATAAAAACAAACATAAACTTCGTCAGCTTTCAACAGTATAGGTACACAAAAACTTCCTCAACTTTCAACACTACAGACACAAACTGGTTTAATAGAAGACTTGAGATCTGTCACCACCAAGCTTTAAACTAGTCTGTTCGATCGACTCCTGCCTTAGCTGAGGAATCTGCTAAACCATTGGCCTCCCTCAAAATTTTGCTCTAAGAGACATCACACCTGTTTAGGAGAAGATCAATTTCAACAAACAAAAACCATAGCTTCAACGCAAACCATTGGCCTCCCTCAAAATCTTGCTCTAGGAGACATCATACTTGTTTAGGAGAAGATCAATTTCAATAAACGGAAACCATAGCTTCCGCGGTCTATATTGAAATAGACTGATGAGGAAATGAATCTGTTGTATGATTGAATAAATACTGAGTAAGGTTTATATAGCTCAAGTAAGATTGAACTGGTACAATAGATATAACTAAAGTTAGTTATCTTTAACTAACGGTTAACTACTTAAATACACTAGGATAACTAGAATCCAACTTGCATTAGTTGATGAAGATCTGGAAGCTGCTGCACGTGAAGAAACTAGTGAACTAGAGGCTGCTACAGATGAGCCTTGTTCTGTTACCTTTCCCCCCACAAGCTGGAGCATATAGGAACTGGAGGCCCAGCTTAGAACTATAAGAAAGAAAAGAAGCGGGGGAATGTGATTTTGTAAAAACATCGCAAGTTGATCTTTAGATAGGAACATGCAACGGATGAACCAATCTTGATTGAATCTTCTGCCTGACCATGTGACAATCTATTCTAATATGTTTGGTGCAATAATGGAAAACAAGATATTTAGCAATATAGATAGCTAATTTATTATCACAAAAGAGCGCAGTAGGCTGAGGATAATGAACCTAAAGATCAACTAAAACAAACTTCAACCACTGCCACTCACAAGTAGTAGAGGCAATGGCTCGATACTTTGCCACAAACAAAGACTTAGACACAATAGCTTGCTTTTTGGAATTCTAAGAAATAAGTGAAGTACCAAGAAAAATGCAGAATCCAGTGACTGATTTTCAAGAAATAAGGCAAGCAGCCTAATCCGAATCTGTAAAAGCCTTACGATGCAATGAAGAATTAGCAAAAAAGAAGATTCCTTGGCCTAGTGAAGACTTAAGATATCTAAAAACTCTACGAGTTGCTTGCATATGATTAGAGGTGGCAAAAACTGGCCGAGCCAAAAAACCGACCCGAATCCGCCCAAGACCGAACTGGGACCAGCCCAAATTGACCAAAAATGTAAAAGGCCCATAACTAAAAAAGCCCGAAATCAAAAAATTCTGAAACCGAAAAAGCACGAAATTGAAAAAACTCGAAGCCTACACAACCTGAACCCGTCATAACCTGAGCTCGATACGATCCAAAACCGAGACCGATCCGATCCGAAACTCGTAAAAAATTGAATTTATAACCCGAAAAAACCCGAATTATAATTATATGATTATTATTTAAAAATAAATAAATAATTCATACACTTTTTTAATTAAAAAGTTTAAAATTTTGAAAAGAATTATTATTTATTATACAATTATATCAATTATGTATTACCAGCAAAATAAATATTGAATCTTTTTAATTCAATTATTAAATTAAATTAATTTAAACACCATAATATATGATATCAAATAATCTTTAATATTATACTTATTGTATTTATAATAATAAATATATTATTAATTTAACATTTGATTTTATTATAAAAATCATTTTAACATTTTATTATTTTTATTTTATAATAAAATTTTAATTTTTGTGCGACACATTAAAAATATTTTTAATAAAATTAAATTTAAACTATATTTTCTTAAAGTTTCAATATAGAAAGATATTAAATTTACATTAAAAAAAACCTAATCTTAAAATTAAAATTCAAGTTTTTAAGATTAGAAAAAGTTAAGTAATTAAATTAAACAATACAAGTACAATTTTTTTATAAGCTTGGACATCATTGAAAGAGAAAATTAATAAATCAAGCTAGTGGTAATTTTGTTTTTAGCCTTAAAACAAAAAGACATTAATAAATCAAGCAAGAAGTAATTAATTAATTATTTATTATATTATAATAATCTTATACAAGAATAAACTAATTTGGTACCTTATAATAATGATTTGTATATTATATTATAATAATCTTTTAAGAATAAATTATGTAATCTCTTAGTGTGTAAGTATTATTTTGCTAGAATTAAGTATTTATTAAAAATAATTTATTTATTATCTATTAAATGTAAAATTAAAGTGTGGATAAAAATAATAATTCTAATAGTAAATTGAAATGTAATTTAATAATATTTTAGAGTAGTATTATTGTGTAAGTGGTAATTTTAATAAATTTATTTTTTACACTTTATTAATATTATTATTAATTATATTTAAATAACTAGCATTACATTAATTAATTTAGTAATATCTACTATTTAACATTTTAATTAGAAATTCAATCAATTGGTGTATATCTAATATTATTATGTTAATGTGAACATGAAAAAATTAGTACTCAATTGGTGTATAACTATATATGATATGATTATATCAAATGTTATTATTTATAATAGAATGTCAATTGGTGTATATAACTTGTTTAATTTAATGTTCTAAATTTTTAATGAGATATTTGATTAATTAATCTGTACAAGTACGATTATATTTAATATAATAATGTTATATTATGATTGTACAAACCAAAACAAAATAAATATAAAATTGAGGTAATTAGTTGACCAATTATTCATAATATTAAGTATTTTTTTAATGTATACTATAATTTTATTCAACATTATAATTGAACAATTAGTTAATTAGTTATACGATTAGATTTAATTTAATTACTAATTATGTTGGTATTTAAAAGACAAAATAAATGTAAAAAAATTCTTAAAAACTTAAAATTTTATTAAAATATAATATAATTATTAAAAAAAACTAATAAAACAAATAGAAAAATTATTGAACTAAGAGTGTCTAAATTCTAATGGTCTAATGTTGACCCAAAAAAATGCAATAACACAATAAGTTATTGTTAAGAGTATAAAACCATTTATATAAATGTTTAGTGTGATTTATTTATAATTTGTTAGTTATTTATTTGTATAGCTAATATTTTTGGATTTTCGCTTTCTTTTAGTTTTACTATATATATATATATATATATATATATATATATATATATTTGGCTCACTTAAAAAATAAATTTTTATATAATTATTAATATATAATTATATATTTAATAACAAATGTGAATATTACATGATATTAAAAAAATAAATAATAATTGTCAAGTAATAAAAACATTAAAATGTAAAAATTTATATTTATATAAATATTTATTAAATTTTAACTTTAATTTAGCATTTCTATTATATTTTTATTTAACTATATAAAATTAAATTAATTATTACATTCAAAATTATAAAATATTTAATTTATAAAATTTTAAAATAATTTGAGTAAGGTCGCTAAGTCCGCCCGATTAAAACCGGATCGAACTCTAAACTTGACTGAAACCGAAAATAACTGAACCTGAAAATAACGAAATTGAAAAAACCTAAAACCAAAAGTACATGAAACCGAAAAAAAATCAAGACCGAAAAACCCAAAACCGAAAAAAATCGAAACTGAAAAAACTCAAAACCGAAAAAAATTTGAAATCGAAATAACCCGAACCCGAATATAACTCGGATCAAACCCGCCCGAACTGACCCGTTTGTCACCTCTACATATGATGAACAATAGGTCAATCAAGCAATTGAGACAATTGCTGGACTACAAAGCGAATGTTTGGCCTTGTGGAAGTTTGGTACAAAAGCTTTCTAATAAGTCTTCTGTACTCAAAGCATCTGATAATAGAGGACCAGATTCATACAAAGCCTTCTTATAAGAGCGATCCACGAGAGAAATAACAGGCTTGCAGCCAAGAAAACTTATGTCTTGTAAGATGTCAAGTGTGTACTTGAGCTGGCACAGAGTTAATACCCTTATGTGATCAAGCCACTTCAAGAACAAGAAAGAACTTCAGTTGTCCTAAGTCTTTAATTTTAAAGTATTGTGCAGGTAAGCCTTTACAGCAGAAATCATGACCAAGTTGTTGCTGGCCAATATAAGATCATGCATATAGATTAGTAAGGCAATGAAAGAAGAGTCTTCATGCTTCAAGAATAGTGAAGGATTAGTACTTGCTTGGTGGAATCCTTGATGAATCAAAGCATCACTAAGCTTAGCATACCGTTGTTTACAAGCTTGTTTGAGACCGTAGATAGACTTGTTAAATTTGTAAACTTGGTGAGGTTTTGAAGAAACAAAATCAAGGGGTAAATCCATATAAACTGTCTCATCCAAATCATCATGTAAGAAGGCATTGTTAATATCAAGTTGCTCCAAATGCCAAGCCTTGACTGCTACCACTGCTAACAAGGTTCTGATAGTTGTCATTCTAGCAACAGGTGAAAAAGTGTCTAGATAATCAATGCCTGGCTATTGTGTGTAACCTTTGGCAACCAATCTAGTCTTAAACCTTTTTATAGAACCGTCAACCTTGTACTTGATTTTGTATACCCATTTACAGCCTATGGTTTGCTTAGATGGAGGCAAATCAACCAATTCACAAGTGTGATTCTATTGTAGTGCTTCAAGTTCTACTCTCATAGCCTCTTTCCAACAGTCATGTTGGATAGTTTGATTATAAGACTTAGGTTCTACTAATGAAGAAGTTTTAACAAAAAAGACCTTGTGGCTAAGAGAAAGTCTATCATAAGACAAAACATGAGATAGTAAATGAGGAGTACTTAACTGTTAAGAAGTACTTAATTGTTTTGAAGTAGTAGTTACATGTAAGTGATGATCAGAATGAGTAAATTGTGAAATCAAATTACAATGATAATCCTGCAAGTAATTTGGAGGTTGACTAATTATAGATGATCTCCTAAGATTAGAATGAGAAGCTAGAAGATTAGAAGAAGATATATTAGGTGAAGGAGCTAATATATCAGAATCAAGATGATGAACTAGAGTAATGATATGCTGATCAGGTGATGAAGAATGTGTTTCATCTTTAAAGTTTCAAATATCAGAAGATGGAATTGATTATGGGAGTACAAAATCTGGTGAGGATCTAGATTCCAAATGAGACTCTTTGAAGGGAAAAATTGATTCATAGAACAAGACATTTATGGAAACAAAAACCTATTTTGAACGAATATCATAAAGTTTGTATCCCTTTTTACCTGAAGGATATCCTAAGAAAACACACTTTGTAGCCATATGATCAAACTTACTTTTAGGATGCAAAGTAGATGCAAAGCACATGCAACCAAAAACCTTTAAATGTTGGAATGTTGATTTCTTGTTGTATAGTAAATGAAAGGGAGCTTTATTGTGAATTACAGGAGAAGGTATCCTATTTATTAAGTGCACTGCATGTAAAACACAATCAAACCAGAAAACATCAGGCAAACTAGCTTGAAATTTTAAGGCTTTAGCCACATTGAGTATATGTTGATGCTTTCTCTCAACAACATTGTTTTGTTTAGGTGTTTGGATATAAGATGTTTGAATACCTTTTGAATGAAAGAACATTGGCTTGTTAAACTCTTATCCATTATCACTTCTGATACATTTTATTTTGAGTGGGAATTGTATGTCAAACAATGAGCAAAATTGTTATATGTAGGTTCTGGCTTTTGATTTACTTTCAGTAAGTAAATCCATGTTGCCCTGCTAAAATCATCTACTATTGTTAAGAAGTAATGATGACCATAGATTGAAGCAGTGTGATAAGGACCCCAAATGTCCATGTGAGCCAGGTCAAAAGGAGCATAAGTGACAGAGTTACTGACTGGGAATGAATTTTTTCTTTATTTGGCAAAATGATAGATATCACATACTTGAAGATTCTTGGCTAACACTGATGAATCAAGACATTGGATCATTTTTATTCTTGAAAAAAAAAAGCATGTCCTAACCTGTAGTGCCATACATAAAATGAACAAGAGTTTACAGAATGATTATTAATAAAAGACTGATTCAAAGAATGTGTATTATGTAGATGTTGCTGAACTAATCGATAAAGACCATTCACTTGTTTACCCAAACCAATCATCCTCCAACATGCTAGGTCTTGCACTACACAAAAGTTAGTTTGAAAAATCACTAGACAATTAAGTGTTTTTGTCAATTGATGAACATAATGAGATTAAAATTGAAGGTTGGGACATACAAGACATTTGTAAGTGTTGAAGAGGGAAAGAGTTTCACTATATCTACATGAGTGACTAAAGTATAGGTGCCATGAGGAAGTTTAACAAAAGTTTTATGAACATATTTATAAGAATCAAAGAATGATAGGGAACAAGTAATGTGGTCTGTTGCACCACTATCAAAAATTCAAACAGAACTAGAAGAGCTAGACTTAATAGTAGAATAGGTTGCTATGAGATTACCCTAAAATTCAGGTATGGTAATGAAGGTTGCATTGATGGACTTATCATGATTAGTTGAAGAAGAGGCCATGTTAGCATCCTTGAGCATTGCTAGAATTTGTTGCTATTTGTCTTGAGTAAAAGAAGTTGAAACCATAGTTGTAATCCCCTCTGCCTTATTTGGCTAGATGTGAGTTTCAGAATCAATAGACCCAACATGATTAACACTACTTACACCCTTGGATCTCGGTCTATAGCTAGGAGGATAACCATGCTTTCTGTAGCATTTATCAACTATATGCCCTTGTTATCCACTAAAAACGCACATAGGGCATTTGTTGTTGTTGTTGTGATAAGTCTGCTTCTTGAATCTAGAACTTGATGAAATAGTTTTGGCAGTAAAGGCACTTGAATCCATTGATCCAATTATGGGAGAAATCATGCCATTTTGCCTTTCTTGCTAGACAACCAAGGAAAAAACCCTGTTGATAGGTGGAATGGGATCCATAAGCATGATTTGGGATCTTATTGTAGCAAAGGATTCATTTAACCCCTTCAAGAATTGGATGACATGATCATTTTCTTGACGCTTTTTAGTAGTTGCAAGAGCACCACAAGAACATTGTGGATTGAAAGAACAAGAAGGGATTAGCCTTAGGTTGAGTAGTTCATCCTAAAGAATCTTTAGATGAGTATAATAATCGGTTACTGACACGGATTTCTGTTGGAACATTATGATTTCTTCTTGTAACTTTGAGATCTAGAAACAATCACCCTATGCAAATCTATTTTGCAGGTTTGTCTAAACATCCTTGACTGAGTCAAGCCAAATGATGCTTTGAGCTATTGAAGAAGAAACAGAATATAGCAACCATGAAACCACCATAGCATTGTATCCCTCCCAATTAGAGAATGAAAGATCTAGTTTGACAGGTACTCCAATGCTGCCATTGATAAATTGTAGTTTGTTTTTAGACGAAGGGGCCATCTTCATCGATCTGTGCCATGAATGGTAGTTTGTTCCATTCAAAAGATGGGAAACTAGCACTAGAGAAGGGCTTTCATTCAAATAGAGGTAGTATGGACTGGAGACATCAATCGTGTTTACCTCAATTGGCATGATGAGCAAGAAAGCATTTAAAAATGTTGTTTAGTTGGCAAGAAAATGCAAGAAAATGAAAGAAAATTCTACAGCTCTGATACCATTTTGAAATAAACTGATGAGGAAATGAATCTATTGTATTGATTGAATGAATACTGAGTACAAAGGTTCATATAGCTCAATTAAGATTAAGCTGGTACAACAAAATTAACTAAAGTTAGTTATCTTTAACTAACTGTTAACTACTTAAATACACTAAGATAACTAGAATCTAACTAGCAGTATTACTTGGCATTAGCTAATGAAGATCTGGAAGCTGTTGCACATGAAGAAACTGATGAACTAGAGGCTGGTGCAAAGAAGCCTTGTTTTGTTACTCTACTATCTTTGTTTCTACACTAGTGAAGGGCAAACATTGAATCGGATTCTAAGATCAACTTAGAGCCTACATATCAATCAAAATTAACAAAAATATCAAGAGTGACTTTAATAGCCTAAAGTTTCGCCACATTTGAATCATCGCACCCAATGGAGTAGAAAAGATAGCCAAGATGGATGCATTAGCGTCTCTGAGAATACCCCTACAGCCACTTGGTCCAGGTTTTCCCCTAACTGAGCCATCCCTATTGAATTTGAAAAATCCAATTAGGGGGGGGGGGGGGGGGGGGGAGGAAGCCACTATGTGAGAGACCCGTTACATGAAGGAAGGTTGTTTAAAGCATAGAGAATGATGTCGGTCCACCAGGTAGCTCTAGAAATAAGATAAACATCTTTGATTGGTTTAATCCAACATAAAGCACACAACTTCATCAGGAAAAGAAGCTCCCAAATGTTTGAGAGCTTTGTTATTAAAGACAACATCATTCCTTATCAGCCATATGGACCAAATGCAGTAGCAAAAAAAGAAATCCACCATGTTTTTAAAGAACCAGAGAAAAAACTCCCAAACATTGAACCAATAAAAAGAAACCAAGGGGAAGGTTTGCACCATGCCAAATTCCACGAGTTAAAGAAAGAATTCCAAAATTTCAACATCCAATTACATTCAAAGTGGCATATCATAACTGGTGAGGCAAACTAAGTTTTAAAGATAGTAGCATTTGTAGCACATCTTGAAATCATTTTTTTCATTTGATATTCTACATCAAAGATCAATTAAGAAGACCAATAAGTGGTTGAAAGAAGTAGAAGTAGACTTTTTTCTACAGGTATTTAGACATGGTTCGAATCCTAGAATCGTAATTGTTGTGAGTGCTTTATCGTTTACCACTTTCGACTCAAACAAGATTAGTCTCAGACTGTAAAACAGATGAGACACTTGTGGTTACACAAAAAAAAAGGGATCTATTAAGAAGAACAACGAAAAAGTTTGAAGACTCAAGATGGAATCAAGAAGCATCTTAAACACTATATCTATCAACAAACCGAAATAAGTGAATGAACACGAACATAGTAAGTTCATTTATGTTCAGTTCATTTACACTCTTGCATGTAAGCAAAAAAAATAATAAACATAATTCAAGTTTAAATAGAAAAAATCTTTAAATAGTTGAGCTTTAAATTGGAGCAACTAATCAATAAATGGAATTTTGTTCTCTAGAAATAAAGGAGATGCAAACAAATTTGATATTTGACCTGAATCGCAACAAATAATTAAAGAAATCCTTGATGTTCCTAAAAATTTTGTTAGCATTTTTTGTCTATAAAATATCATTTACCGAATTACTTTTAATGATGAGTGGAAGAGTAATTGAAATCACATGGAGAAAAAATATTTTTTGGTATAACTACAGGTATCTTCATCTGTTTTACAGTTTGAGATTAATTCTATTTGAGCTGGGAGTAGTAAACGGTAAAGTCGTTCCAACAATAACAACTTCATAATTTGAACCATCTTAATATATAAGAATTGAAATTTGGAATTCCTTACTTTTAGAGATTCAGGGATTGATACTGAGAACTAGAGTAATTCAGCTCAATTAGAAATGGACTGTTAAAGGGTCGAAGTCCAAACTCCAAGCTCAATTTGATAAATTCAAGAGCCTATAGTGTTTCAAACAACGTCACAAGGCCTTCTAGTACTAAAAAAAGGGTCACAACTTACAAGTTGCCCTTCGTTATTCCTAAAGTGGCGCTCAACTCTATAAATTCCAGCCATTTTTCCAAAGTTTCGTAGATATCAACTTTCCCTTTCCTAAAACCTTCCTGTTCAATATCTGTGTCTCTTTCCTTTTTTTTCCTGACATATACTGCTCTCCAATATTTTTGATGCTCAATTCTTTCGGTTTCTTTCTTGCATGGTTGCTGGAGCCAAGTGAGAAAAAGAAACTGGTATGGTTGACTATCAAGGGAGAAAATAAAAAACAGAAGTTGTGGGATTTCTCTTTATAATTTCTCCTTTCAGCATTTCTTTTAATTCTCTTCTTTTCTTTCATCAATAAATTGGTGCATGATTTGCAGGTTGTATATATATACATATATATTTATATGTATACATACATATATCAATATGGCAAAGCTGATCCCAAATCTTCGTTACTGTTACTATTTCTATTCAATTGTTGCTCGAACCAGAGGCGAGCTAAATCCAGTTTCAAGTAAGTTCACAGGCAGCTGAAGCTAGCTACGTTAGATGTCAGGAATTGGTCGAGAAAAGAAAAAACTTCTTTAAGAAGAATTACGCCAATCTATTTAACTAACAAATAATTAAAAAGTACTAAAATTTTATTGACTAATAATTATCTGTTTGATTATAAATTTCATAACATAATTACGTATTTATTCAATATTTATTTTTATGTATTATGTTAAAAATTATTTTCAAAGAAAAAACTCATGAGAAAAAAAAAGACTGAAAAAAATTAATTGATAGGAACATTTTTAAAAATAAAAAAATAAAAATCTGGATCAGGAGTTTTTTCAGAAAAAGGTGCCGTAGTGAGATTGCATCGCAGTTTTGCACCGACAGATGGAAAAAAAAAAAAAGGGCGACACGGCAGCATATATTCCAGGCACATGCCGCAGTGCTTAAAAAACACACACACACGCTTCAACAAGATATTCGATTTGTTTAATCACTTGTCGATATCGCACGGCCCCGGCCGCTTGGGAATCAGCCATCGGGCGACAATCGCACGACTTAAAAAAAATGAATTCGTGACGGTGGACTCTGTCTTACATGCAGTTTAAATGTTTTTTAAGCTTCGTCGAATTTGGGTCTTGTTCGGTAGAATAAAAAATAAAAATAAAAAATTTAAATAAAAAAATAAAAGAATGTAAAACATATATTTTTTTTTATACATTTAATAAGAAAGATAAAAAATTTGAAAACATATACTATTTTTTTCGTTATTACTTGACAGAGTTAAAAATTTAAAAGAAAGAAAATGAATGAAAAGTCTAGAATTATTTAAAAAAATTTATATTGTTTTATATTAAATCATTAATAGATTAAGATAATAAAATAAAATTTAAAAAATATAATATAATATTACAAATATACCTACTTAACTAACAATTTTTTTTATTTTCTCTTAATTAATCTTTTCAATTCAAAATGATTTATCTTTATGAACAAAAAAATAATAAAAATATTTCTTATTTTATTTCCTCATACTTGTTTTCTTATAAAATATTAATAATAAGAAAAAAAGAACTTTTTCTTTTCAGTATTTTACACATTTTTATTCATTCTTCCACTTTTTTTAGTTTTTCACTATAACGGTAAGCCTTTCACATGTTGAGTCGAACCTAAACTCCGATCACTTTGATTACTCAAGTGTGAGTAATCCTAACATTAGGCCCAAATAATGGGTAAATTTAATTTAAAGTTTTTTTAAATATTAACTACCACTATCCATCCAGCTATATAAATATATATATATATATATTTATATTATGAAAACTAAATGTATTTTTAGACTTCCCGTGATATATTGTCTTAGTTTTTCTTTTAATCAATTCAACATATTAAATTATTAATAACTGCTCTTAGTTCAAAAAGGCAGTGGCGTGCAAATAAGTTTGTAAACCCCTATATAATGAGAACCGCGTTTCAGCTTTTTCATTCGTAAAAAATGAAAGATCGATGTTGAGCACGTAGTGTATCTGTTGTTTACAAAAAATCCATTTGTCTAGTTCTAGCAGAAGCTTTGGTGTTCATTTGATCGAAGAGTTAGTTTTCCATGCAGCAGTCGTCACTCTAGAGTTGAGCCTTGGGTGTTCAATCACCCTTGCTGCAGAAGCCATCTTGTCCAGCGTCCACCACTCACTTCAATTTCTTCCTTTAGATGATGCAGATTGATCATTGATTATGTTTTTCTAGAGCTAGCCCCATCATATTATTATTATTATTATTATTATTATTATTCATGTAAAGTGCATGTTTTATAACTGACTATGAAGCAGCTATTTTGACAAAAAAGAAAAAGATTTATTTCACTTAAACATTAAAATACATGTAATGTATATTCAAATTAAATTTTTATAAGTTATAATATGATTTAAAATAAATTATAAATATTTGAATCATCATAATTATACAAGAAATTGTTAAATATGGCCAATGAGACCTTGGCTTTGTGGCAAGAAGGAGAGTCTGAGACTTTAAGATCTCAGATTCAAGTCTTATCAAATGTGAACTTGAATTAGTCTAGTTATTTACTAGTTTGTTTAGTTTGTTATAGTTATTTATTAGTTTACCTAGTTTGAGTAATGTGATTTTCATAGTTATCTGTTCATGAAATGTAATATGCTGATTGTGATTGTAACTTCTAATTAAAATGTACTACTAAAAAAAAAGAAATTGTTAAATATGTTATTTAGAATAAATGTGTTTTTTTCAAAAGTATAATCTTTTATCATGTAATTTGGAATCAAGTAAATAAAATATACCATTAATGTGTATATTTTATATCAATAATTTATATGTTCATGCTATGTTATAATAATATCTTGTCATGTATTTTATATTTAAAATTTAAAATTTTTATCATGTATTTTATCTCTTATCAGGTATTTAAGTATTTTATGCTTAGAATTTTAATCTTTTTATGTTAAGTATAATTAACAAATTTAATTTCATAATTAATTTTATTATTATGTTTCATTAATCGTTTTTTACCATTAATAATTTAAAGTTCAAGGATAACTTAATTTTAGTAGCAAATTATTTTATTTTTGGGTACAGAATGAGCAGCTTCTTGCTTAAACAGGACAGACTCTAGGTCTGCCTATATTCAACTCACAAATCAATCTCAACTCAAACAAGTCGATGAACACTCTTATTCTATGGCTTATAATAATAGCTAATCAAACAGGAAACAATCACCTATGAAAGCTATCCCTATGTCCCATAGCTATCTACACACTTATTTTCTTTAAAAATCCAAAAATTTCCTTTATTTTTTTCTCTCAAACTTAACGCTATAGGCACGCTTTTAGCCGAACGGGCCAACCCCTAATTAACAAATTCCGCGCCTATAAAACCCCTGGCCTACCTCCACTAAGCCCATTCTGCGCCTCTCTCTCTCTCTCTCTCTCTCTCTCTCCGCCTACCTCTAAGCAAGTATTAGACTCCTCGTTCGTTCACTATTTTCATAGATGGTGCGTTTTCTATCTATAGTTTTGTAGTTATTTCAATCTTCTGCGTTTTGATTTTCGTTACAGTAACTATCTGTTTGCTTTGAAGTTTTCAGTATATTGGTTTTTGAAATTTTTTAAAGATCTGAGATTCTGAGGTTTGATTATGCTTTTTTTTTTTGAAGTTTTAATGCAAAAAGTTCATTTTTTTCTTGGAGTAAAGCTCTGTGTTGACATGAAGTAAATATTTTCGGTTGTCGGTTATTAATGATGTCTTAAACTTTGATATATTTTTTTTACTTTAAAAGTAGTTCAGTCTTGAGTAGGATCTGTTGGATCGGTAATTTTTTGTCTTGTACTATCCATTGGATCATTTTCAGATATTATTATCTTGGCTACTAAGTAAAGTCTCAATTTGGTATTATTCATTAAATTTTAGTTTTGTTTATTACATTTAAGATCGGAGAAAATACTCTTATTATCTATCAAAATTTTCCGTTTTTTTTCTTTTTTTCACTTTAACCTTCTTTTATTTCAAAAATGCCTAAAACATAATAAATCTAAGATTATTGAAATCATGGGTTTCGGCATTAGATCTAGGATTTTTTTTTTCAATAGATAAGAATGAAAAGGAAATCAAAAGGAATGATTTAGTATTTTTTTAAGACAAATCGTTGCTGGTGGGCGGCAGCGACTATTAGATTAGGCAGTCGGTGCGGTGACTGGAGGTTGAATTTTGAGTGTGGTGGTTTGGGGTTGAAAGGTTTTAAAAAAGATTAAATGGAAAATTAATTTGGGTTGTAAAGATTATAGGAAAAAAGTTTAACTTTTGGTTGAATTGTGTTTAACGATAAGCCATAAAAAGAAAAATATGGGTTGTGTATAAAATTTCTTTTTGGATTTCACAAACAGGTTAAGATAGTGACACATAAAAGTCGTAAATGGACTGATCGGTTTTGGTTAAGCTATTTTGGATCCTATCATTTTTTATTAAAGAAATATCATATCATTTTGAGTTTCAATCAGGTCAGGCTTGGGTGAAGAAAAAATAGATTCATTTCAAGTTCGTATCATTTCGTATTTGGATCAAATCGAGTTTAGATCAATTTGAAATTGAATTGATTTGAGTTAAGATTAATTCAAGTTTGGATCAGATCGGGTTAAAGTTGACTATTTTAATCAAATTAGATTGATTAGATTTTAGTTGAAAACTGGTTGAGTTGGTTTTTTGAGTCGGGCTAATTTTTACCACCTCTACACATACATTTAAAGAATATACTTGAAAAATAAATAAATTAAAATATGTGTCACCATCTTAATTCGGTTTATATAAGTTAAAAACTTTACTAACTTTGTATTGGATAATAATTTTTTTTCTCTACATTTACCTTTTTTTTAATTTAGTAACATATACCCAATTCTTTTTCTTTTCTTTTGATATTGGAATAAATTGGCTTGACTGACTTGGCATTTTTCTTCAAAGATAGAAGATTCACTGATTCACTTTTAAATTCGGAAAAAATTTCTTGCTTTCTTTAGTTCCTTAAACTATGCTTCTAAAATAACAGAAAATAGAAATTTTGTGTTTAAGCCAATTTTGAAAAAAGAAATCTCGATTAATATTCTTGTGTGTTTAAACCGCGTTCAAACATTTCTAAAATTCTTGATGTTTTCCTAATTAAAAATTTTTTAGACTGAATATGATGATGAGTTAGTTCGATTGACAAGTGATTTTTTTTTTCAATTAAGATTCAATAGTTTTTCAGAAACGTTTTAAGAGTAAAATTTAAATACATCAAATGGATGTGTGAGATTATATCTTTGAAATCTTTAAAGAAAGGAATTAAACTTAAATAAAATTAAAAAATAACTCTGATCATATTATAAAAAATATATAAGATCATGCTATAAAGAAAATACCACTCCGAGATGATTGAAATTCATAAATGATATTGGTCCTTTTTCTTTTGGGAATTTTGGAACCGCTTTTGGACCATACAAATTCTGAATACTTGGCAATATAAATCAAATCCATTTTTTTTAGACAAAAGAAAACTTGAATCATGTTCTTTGAATGTAAAAATTTGCATCAATAAGTGAAAATATTGTTCGGAATTTAATTCACTTATTACATTTGGTTATAAGTCAATAAAGCAAATAAATCCAAAATTTTCTCCTCTCCAAAAAGAAAGATACTTTTGGAAGGTTTTGGTCATTGAATTATATATCTATTCAGTATATTTTTTTTCTTCGTGTTTTTTCTTTAATTTTTTTCAGATGTATTTAGTAATAATGGTTTTGAATATTATTTTGGTTGCCCCAATCAGGACGCACCAAATATTGTTGAGATTTTCGAAGTTGAACTGGCGAGGAGAAATGAACTAGCAGTTAAAGGGAAGAAAAAAGAATATTTTAAGAGGATTAAGAGAGGGAACTGTTGAATTATCTCATTAATGTGACTAATTAAGTATAATTAATATCATATAACTTAATTTGGTAGTATATTTTGTATAAAGTGTGACCATAAATATAAATGATATATCTGTATTATAAATGTATTATATCTTTAATGGGACAGATATAGTACATGAACAATATTGTGGGAGGTTCCTACTGCTGGCATCACTATATAAATGAAAGCCCATTATTCATTTGTGATCGATGAAGAAATGCACAGCAGTAGTCTCTCCCTTATTCTCTCCCGTTCCTCCTATGGCTCATCATCATCTTCCTCTGTTTTCTTTGCAGATCACCATGGACAGAACCAAACCAGCAATGGGGAAGCATGGCTCGATTTTCGGTGGTCTCTCCTCTCCATGGCAGTGGCGTTAATGGAGGAGAAATGGTGGGTATTTTGCATACCCACAAAAGGTTAGATTTCTTTCAAATTTATTATGCTAATGGGCTTTGTGGATGATTTGGTTCCAACAATTGGTATCAGAGCACGTCCACAATAAAGCCATTAGCCATTTTTTGAAGAAAAAATGAAATTTGTGCATATTATATTTTTTTGGGTATTTTTCGGATTTTTGCTATACCCATAAGTTTTTTGCTTTCTTGAGCTAAAATAATGTTATATGCTGCCTGAGGATGATTTTTTGTTGAAAATGCCATGAAAACGAAGTGAAATGAGGTTGAATTGAGTGAGAAATGGTCAAAAACCCGATCGGGTCGGGTCAATATCCATTTCTCTGTGTTTTTACCCGGTTTCGGGCGAAGAAGACAGTCTGACAGCGCCTTCACCGGCGCCTTATTGCAGTGATGCGGGCGCGTGTCGCACACGCGCCCGCTTCTGAAATTAAAAAAAAAAAAATTCCAGCCATTTTCGGCTGGATTTTGAGCCCCAATTTTTTTCTTTCTTTTCTGGGCCGTTTTGCCTCCATTTGGCATTTTATTTGGCCCGTTTTCTTGGGCCAATTTTTTGTTATTTAGGGTATTATTGTTTATTTATTTTTTGGGCCATCTTGTTTTATTTAATTAGATCTTGAAATTAATCTAATTAAACCTTATAATTTTATTTAATATAGGCCAAAATAAATTTTGTGTTTGTATTATGGGCATGATTTATTTATTTATTTATTTTTATTAGTTGGCCATTTAGTATTAAATTAATTTTGGGCAATTAAATTAATTGAGTTTAAGGTCATTTTGCCTAATTAATTTAGGGGCCATGTTGATTAATTAATTTTTTATTTGGCTATTAAATTTAAATTAATTTATGGCTATTTTGCATAATTAATTAAAAGGCCATTTTTTGGGTTATAATTTAAGGGCTGATTTTTGATTGATTAATTATGAGCCATATGGTAAATTAATTTTTGGACAATTTTGGATATTTAATAGCCATAATTAGTTATTAAGCCCAAAATTAAAGGTGTATAAGTGAATTTTTGGAGGAATTATTTTGAGATAATTTTTTTTTGGGAATTCAATTACCTATTTAATTCATAATTCACTTAATTTTTTTTGAAATATATACTCATGCCCATAAATTACTAATATTTGGCTTAATTAAATAAGTTTAAATAAATTATTTGGGTATTTTGTTGAGCTATTTTGGATTATAGTTTACCCATTTCGTTAATAATTTATTTAAATAAATAAACTCTCTAAAACTGATATTGCTTTATTATTTGAATATTCACATTTATGTGAAATTAATTTAATTAATTAATATTGGATCTAAAATTACTACATATGCTTCAAGAATTGCATATTTTGGATGTAGTTAATTTTGATCAATTAATTATGTGAATATTCTTAAAATTATAAATCATTAATTGGATTGACTAGTACTTGCCTGTCGCAGGAATAGTCATGAAGATTTCTTGACGATTTATTTTGATAATTTTAAGGATATAATAATAAGGCAATGTATAGTGATAGTTGCAATTGCATAAATTTACTGAGGTCTCTAGAAGTGGCTAGTCTCTCCCTGTCGGATTGTTAGTTACTTTTAGAGATGCTTGGGATATGAGAGGATTCTGGTTGGGATATGACACGGTCTTCCTACCCTGTCGGTGGGCGATCATTCAGGTTGTATTCAACTAGTTTTGTTTTATCCTCTGTAGTGAATTGTGGAATAAATTTTGATATTGTTTGGATTATTCCACTAGCCTCCAAATTGTGCAACTATAACATATTGAATCTCTAGCAGGATCAAATTAAATAGATGGTATGAATCGATCCATACGATTATGGACATATTAAAATAGGAAATAGTTCCTAGAGTCGATAAATCAACTATACCCAATAATGTGAGCTCTTTGAGGACAAAATATTTAGAATTTCAAGAACACTTAAGTGAGAATTCTCTGATTATAAGGGCATGCCATTAATTAGCACATCAGAGATAGTATTCTAATTAGGAATAACCAAGAAATATTTATGGATGCCATTAGAAAATAGTTCGCATAAGATGGATAAAGGTTGTTATATGATTTTGATTCCATATATGGCAGATTCAGTAGTACTTCCTTCTGGGATGGAGAATTGAAGATCTTCTAGTTTTACAGATCTCATTTAATGCAGAAGGAAGTATGGCATTTTAATATCAAAATTGATATTGTCATTCAAGAGTGGGAGATCTTTCAGGTTAGCAGATCTCATTCAGTCATAATGATGATACATGCTAATATTACTGCCGAAAGGAAATATTATTAAGAGGTCTCAATAAAAGGTCATTTTAGAAGAAGAAATTTGTCAAGTCTATTTCCCATTTTAGTTTCACCAACATCTCTAAATATCAATGTGTGCCACTTCTGTAATAATCCTGGGCAAAAGAGGTAGATTGCAAGAGTCCTCTAGATTGGGATGTGCAAAAAGCATTTCGTTAGCTTTATTTTGAATCCAATCTAGAAGATATGCCTTCTAACTGTTGGTGTTTTGGATACCGGCGCTATTATTTATAAAGCTATAAGCAACCGGAGATCGAATAAAGGGAAAATTGTTGTGAATTGGGATTATAAAGTTAGAATCCATATTAAAAATATAGCCAGATTGTTGTTACATTTTGAAGACAATTTTGGAACTACTGTCAGTTTATACTTTTCATTTCGATAACAGAAAAGTATTTCTAATTAGTAACAACATGTGTACTGATTCTGGCATTCTGCGTGATGGATTGTACACAGTAGATTTATACCCCAATATTAAACAAATTTTTTTCAATAGTGAATGATGTGACTGTAGTTTTTGATTATGACAGGATAGATAAGAAATCTATTAAGTTGTGGCATGGGTTACGGACATTTCGAGGCACATGAAGAGATTGTATTAAGGGAGATCTTGCTGCTAATATTAAGGACATGATTAGTAGATATTGAAATAATTGGGAACTTATGTATACCGACATTTGTAGATCATTTTCACATATTGTATTTAGTGGATATAAGTGTTTCATCACTTTATTAATGACCATTTCGATGTAGGTCATATAGAGTAATAGATCTGATCTTATAGAGACCTTAGGCATTCTGATTAATTCCGCTGCACTGCTTAAGGCAATGATCAGACAGTAGTGATGAATATCATGTTCGGTATAATGAAGCTAGGCGAAATCATATACCGGTTTTCGGTTAAGTGCACTATATGATTATATATTGACGCCTAGTGTACAGTGCTTGGAATATTGAAACAGAATGAGATTACAGTTGCAGTCAATCGTACATTCTGATCTGGAACGATTTATGTTAATCACTCCAAATCTTTAAAATTCGGGTGGAGTGAAAATAAAACTGCAATTCACATTCAAAGTTGATCTCCAAGCAAGACCAGTTCCTAAATGCATCCCAAGTTATAGTCAGACATTAAGCCGATTTTATGCCGCTTTCTGTGTTTAGGGTTATAAGGTAAGGCAAAAGAGCTATAACCCATAGTCAAGAAAACTTGACAAGAAAACTGTCAGCGGCAAGTTTGTTGGCTATTATATCGACTAGAAAGATTCTAGATTTCATTTCTCGTTATGTGACACTAGAATCATTGAGTCTGACAATGCAATCTATTTAGTAGATGACTTAAAGAGTGGGAGTTGTGAACTCCACAAAGTTATCATTAAGATACATTTTGTTGTGCCATTCCCATATATGCGTTATCTTTTGATGATGAAAAGCCACAACCAAAGGAAATGATTGATCTCAACACCATATTTTGAACCTGCATCTAACTTTACAGAGGAACATGAATGTAAGATTCATGTGTCTTATAATTCTGATGTTTGTCAGGAGACTATACTGATTCGAACTCTTAGAGTTGAATATTAGTCACGCAGGATGAGTAAGCATCTATGTTGCAGAAAGATGCATGGGATCTATTTCTATTGTCACATCATTGTAGACCAAGTGAAACCCTAAAGATTAGGCTAAAAATTTTAAAGCTAAATTTTGCCAAGGCTTTAAATAAAGCAACCTAAAAGTTTGTAGTTCCTAAGGTGGAACATACAGTTTGCGAACTTAAGGAGTTCTTTGCGAACATTGAAAGGCATCAGGATTGTAATATATAAAGAATGAGATTGTCACTTTGAGGAGAACATTATTGTTTGATAATTGGATCCATTGCGAGGTCAGTGGGAGTTATGTGCTTATTGTGCTCTAAATTGATGATATCAAATAGCAGCCTATAGCACTGACCTATTATATGAGACATTCCATGTCGTCATGTCACTTCAGGATGAAGAATCTAAGTGAGGCTCTATTTTTTTAAAGATTGAGATTCTTCATGACATATCAATAGGCATACATTATTGGTCTCATAAAACCTATATTGAGTGTTGAGTAGGTTTACTATATATATTGTTCTCCTAATAAGACGTCATTTAGTGAAAAGTGACATATAGTGAAAATCTCAAAGTCCTCAAGATGGAAATAAAAGAGCTTATGTCGAGTGTTATGTATGCCTTATTGTGGGTAATTACTGTATGCTCAAGTTTATACACATCTGGATATTGTGTATATTATAGATGTATTTCGGAGATACTTGAGCGATCCTGTAATAGAGAACTGGAAGCTATAAAGAGAATATTTTGATATTGATAAGTCTGACATTTTAGGTTCGGTCAGATATTCTGATGTTAATTTTGCGAGCTCTCCAGATATTGAAAATTATTTTGGTTATATATTTGTGGATATAAAGGAGCTGTATTTTGGAAAGTGTGAAACAAACACTTACAACGTCCTTAATTATGGAGGCTAAACATGTAGCATGTTGTAAAGCTATATGATGGGCCATTTAGGCTGCAAAATTTCATCTCAGGGTTGGTTTTGTGTGGTTGCCATTTCGAGGTCCTGGAGATGTACTGTGGTAATGCTGCAGCAAGTATTTTCTCTCTCAAAATGCTTGGAGTTCCTTACACTCCGAATATTTAGATATCATCATTCGATTGGTTAGAGAAAATAATGGAATCTGTTACTTAATTGGATTATAGAGCACATGTTTTAAAGAGCTCATTCTGACTAACTGAAAGTTTGGCTGCTTAAGTGCTTTGACGACATAGCACTTGTATGAGGCATATGGAGCCTTTGCTGTATTAAGTTAGTGGGAGCTCTGTAATAAAATTAACTGCAGTTATGTAAATGGATTTCTACTTGCCATTTATGCATATTCTATTTACGCGTATTTTGGTGCATATGGCAATTTGTTGGATGAGACATTTGGTATTAGTCTCATATGCTTCCGTTGAAGCAAGACATCATTCAGTTTAGATGCATGGACCTAATGGAAATGAATATTGATTTTGTTTTCATATCATTTCCATTTCACACTAATACTACTATTTTGTTGAAGTCTTTATAAGTTTACGTATTTGTACCATGTCGGTATGATGCATTTTGAAGCTTATAAAAGGCTTGTTGCTGTTAAAGTATGTATGAGTCTATACATTTGTACCCTTTCGGTACAATGTATTTAGAGGGCTTACGAATACATACTGAGATTATATGATATACTTGGTTAATTAACTTAATTGTCCAAGTGGGAGAATGTTGAATTATCTCATTAATGTGGACTAATTAAGTATAATTAATATCATATAACTTAATTTGGTAGTATATTTTGTATAAAGTGTGACCATAAATATAAATGATATATTTGTATTATAAATGTATTATATCTTTAATGGGACAGATATAGTACATGAACAATATTGTGGGAGGTCCCTACTGCTGGCATCACTATATAAATGAAAGCCCATTATTCATTTGTGATCGATGAAGAAATGCACAGCAGTAGTCTCTCCCTTATTCTCTCCCGTTCCTCCCATGGCTCATCATCATCTTCCTCTGTTTTCTTTGCAGATCACCATGGACAGAACCAAACCAGCAATGGGGAAGCATGGCTCGATTTTCGGTGGTCTCTCCTCTCCATGGCAGTGGCGTTAATGGAGGAGAAATGGTGGGTATTTTGCATACCCACAAAAGGTTAGATTTCTTTCAAATTTATTGTGCTAATGAGCTTTGTGGATGATTTGGTTTCAACAGGAACAAGCTAATGTTTGCATCCAATAGAAGCCTGGATAAAATTGTCGATGAGTTTCTGCTTGCGGCTGAAGCAGAGAGCAGTGATCCTGGGACTGCGAAGACATGGACTAAGAAAGTTATGAAGGAAGTTATCAAAATAAAGAATGGTCTCAATGGCAGCGCTCCTAATGGCGACAAGAACTAAGGCTATGGCGGTGGTCACTGGCTATTTTTGAGTGCTATGTTTCAGTTATTTGTTATGTCTAATAAGTGCAATGGTAGCAACTATCTAGTATTATTATTTCCTATCTTAAGGAATGAATGTTTTCTAAATATCATCTTCTATATTTCCTATTTTCCTGTACGCTTTCTATGCATGAAGCACATATCGAAAACTCAGAGGCCTTGCCTTCTTAAACTCCGTATTCAAAGCTTCTTTTCTTTTACTATTCAATTAACGACGAAGGAAACTTCAGGTAAAATTTACATGGAATTATGAAAGCTACGTAGACCTGGTTTACGTGAGAGATTTGCATGGGCAACTCCATAATATATTTAAAAGGAATATGATACAGGCAAATCCAATTTGCAAGAAAGTGCTAGTAGGCAAATCCAAGAATTGACCATAAAATAGACAATGATTTGAAGCTTCGGATCATATGAAAATGTGATATTTTAGTTGGAGGTTTTTATCAATAAATTTTTTATTTCAAAATTTAGATTTCCAATATTTATAAATAGCTAGAAATGAAAAGGGTGAGAAATAGACGATCGACGACGGTCATGGGCTCATGGCTTACGAAACCATCAGGTGTGGTGGACAGGACACAAAACATACAAAACAAAGGGCTTACAAAACAAAATTTTATATTTTTAATTGCGAAACAGAAAGCAAAAGAAACTCTTGGGATTAAGATGACGAAAACTAGATTGGAAAATAAGATAGAGGAGAGAAGGGTCATGGCTGAGTCACTAATCGCAACCAAAAGAGATGCCGCTGAGACTGAAGTAGAATTTAGTGAATCGGACATGACCATTCTTGCTTCAGTCTCCGCGGCTTCCCTTTTCGTTGCAGCTTTGCATCTTTGACACATTAGCTGAAAACAACCAAAGCGTGAACGTACGTTAAATTTTCGAAACCTGATTTTTCTTTGTTTTGATGAATCAGTTGCCTCAAACAAACCGGTTTATATCAAGTTTTTTATGAAGGAAAAGAAAAATAAGATACTTAAACTAAAAAAGACAATAGAGAAATGCTTTCAATTGTTCAATGTTTTCTTTTATTTTGATACTCGGCTATTTCATTTTCTTTCTCACTCGTCTCCAAGTGAGAAAGAAATTGAAAGAACTGAGAGTCAAAAGTATTGGAGAGCCTGTCTGATACAAAGAAACGAAAGAAAAATGGATGAGAGGTTCATTGAGAGAATGAAGGTGTTAAGCAAAGAGAGGTGAAGAATAGCATACAAGAAAATCCATTGGAGGAGATTTGGGTATTTATAAAGGGGTTCGGGTAACAAACTTCGGATAATAGAATTTGAATAAGAGGGGTCCTCAGACAAGGCCAGCACGATTCTTACCAAACAGAATTGTTAATTATCAACTTGGGCCTTTGACAGCCCGGCTTCGATTTTTCTCTCTTTGTTTTTCTTGTGGTGGTTGGGGTGAAAGTAAGATTTGAGTAATCCAAAAGAAAAAGGACAATCTTGATACAAATTAAAAATGAAGAAAGCTGATGCTACTTGTATTAAACTATTAATGGGTGCCATGTTCCATGATTCCTTTCACATTTATTTTCCTAAATGTTAATCAAGGTGGATCACGTGGCCTGTTTCCCACAGAAAGTAGACAAGATGATGAGACTACTATAGGGATTATACATTACAAGCAGTGGATATTTTATTTTATTTTTGACACAGGTAAGAAGAGATTCAATTTTAAACTATATACATTTTTAGTAGAAAAGTCGTGGAATTCAAACCCTTTTTTTATGGGGAATAGAAATTTTTGATCCAATTAATTTTTTAACAAAACATCATTTACCAATTATTAAATTAAATATTCGACACAAGCAGAAATATACTTTTGATCAATTATAAGGCCAAGCAAATTAACCTGCTAAAAATTACCTTAGGCACCCATCTCTGTATGCTGCGTTAATAAAAGCTTGCTTTCGGCCTCATAACATGAGAAGACCAATAATTTATAATTTATTTTCAATAATCCTTGGCAATTGTCACCAGCAATTGCACGATTTTGACAGGCGCACTGGCCCAAACGCGTGTATGTATGTATATATATATATATATATTCTCTTTCAAAATTAAAACCGAGAAAAAAAATTTGTTTCTTTTTCCTAACTTCTAGAAATTTTAAATTATTTACTTTACTTCGAGAAAATTAGAACCTGAACAATGGCCAGATTAACTTTGTTAAATTACTTTCTTTCATGGAATTTTCATCATCTTTGAATGAAATCAAAAAATTAAGAAAAAAAAGATACATTAAATCAATGTAAATGAAGAACTTTTTTCAACCAGTTTGTTAAATTGATAAAAGAAAAAGGTTCTAAAACACCGAATGTCGAATATTTTGTAGGAGATTTTTTTTTTGTATGATAGAGATTTCTAGTTTGAGGAAAGAAAGAATATAGATTATGAAATTTGAAACTTAGATCTATAAAAACTTTATATTTTGAAGATAAAAATATAACCATTTAAACCATAGTTAAAGTTAAAATAATTACCTTTTACTTTCGATTAATTATGATCTTTATTTATTTTAAACAAATCAAACTAGAAACTAAGATTATTATTATCTACTTCGAGCCTTTTTTTTTTTTCCTAAAAGCTAATCTGTTTTTTTTTTCTTTTCATTTCCAATAATTATAGTGCATAACGAGTGATAACTTTTAATTATAAAAATGGTAATCCTATATTACTAGAAAGCAAGTTATTTAGTAATTTGACTTAGTACTTTGTGAGCTTATGATTGGCATTTGAAGCAGGTGTCTAAACCCTTGAACATCAAACAATGGGGCCAAGAAGCTTTTCTGTTTATTGTAATTTGAAGAGGTGTCCAAATTCTGGGTTCGCCGCATTACAAGAAACAACATCGGCGAACAGCCGAACACACTAAATCAAATAGAAAACAGATAATATGTGGTATAAATTTAGTTATAAGCGTGAGTTTGTAGAATGAATTTCTTCAAACTCAAGAGCAAGGATAAGAGCGTAATTTAGCGAACCAGTTATGTTCAATAAACATCTTATGGACAAAAAATTCATGATTGTTTATGAATGAGTTCAAATAAATGTTTTATTAACAAACTAATCAAGTTTGAAAGTAAGTAAAATCAATTTTTTTATGTCACAAACAAAGTTGATAAGAAAATTCATCTTGAGATAAAGCAAAATGAATTTTAATTTTATTTGCAAGTTCATGGGATCATTTTAATCAAATTTATCTTGTTTGTTTAATACTGAGTTCTCTTAGAGATCAGTTTTGGGTCAATTCTGTCTTTCAGTTCAGTTTTATGGGTCAGGTCTAATCCAATCCAATTTAGTGTTAATCATGTGGAACTCCAAGCCCGAAGTTGTGAGAGTCCAAATTTAGTCTATTTATTGTTTGAGCTATTTAGTCCGAAAAGCTTAATAGATTCAAGTTCATTTTGAAAGCCCAATAGTATTTTACTTGAACATTGCAATTAACCCATAACAAAATTAATAAAAAAAAAGGAGTATGTACTGGATACATGATACACTATTAATGCTATACACTGTCACTTATTAATAAATGCAACCTCAATAATAAGCAATATTAAAAATTATGCAAGTCCTTAAAATAAATTAAAAAACTTTATTGATTTTTATTTTTAAGGGTCTATATATTTTAACTTTACATATTATATTGTAATATTTTGTGATTGACTAATTGTGTATATAATATCTATATATTGTTAGTATGTCAAATATAAATTCAAAATAAAGCCAAATTTTAAAAACTAATTAATTAAGAGGAGCTATGTAATTGAAATTTTAGAAATTTGTTAATTAAGAGCAGTGGATGTCAGCTCACTGTCAACTTTTGTTTTTTTGAAAAAGAATTATATGAAATAGTTATTACACATCAACATATATTTTTTTATTCAAATAATATTATGTAATTATATTATTGAAAAAAATCAATCATTCATTATTAGAATTATTAATGAATCTCTTGAAATAAATATTCACCATAAACCACCGCTCCCAATCTAGATCATCCCCAAAAATCTCCTGTAGTTATATGGGATTCTAAGAGACCACAAAAAAAAATCCTAATTTTTCTCTTACCCGAAAACACTGCATTTACCTTCTTAAAAAAAAAAAAGGAGTAAAAAACAAACAAGCAAACGAACAAAAACCTAGCAAAAAACAGCTATCAGCATTAATGCTTCTCTGGAAGAACTAGCAGGAAATAAAAAGCAGAAGAAAGAGATCACTATTTTTTATCAATTTTTTAATCGATTTATTTTCTCTCTCGTCGGTTTTATACATTTTGATTTGAAAATATTTTATTTCTTATTTATATAAAAACCTAGCAAAAACCAACTTTCTCTATCCTAGGTTTAGTATATTTTGATTTGAAAAAATTTTATTTATTATTTATATTAAATATTATATTTTTTTGGTCCAAATGGAGGTTTTTATTAATTATTTTCGTAAGCTTTAGTCTTTTAATTAAGTCTTGAGTCTGACATGAAAAACTCTAATTCAAGATTTTATAAAGAAAGTTCACATTTTTCCTCGAACAACAGTAACTTCGGAAGATTTTTTAAAATATATTTGTGGTTAAGTCACAAACTCATCAATAGGTGAGGCTTGGCTTGATCTTGATTAAGATAACTGAGCCAATGTTAAGTAGACTTTTCAAAGCCCGAATATTTAACTGTTCTTCTAGAATTTAATCACTTTTAATTGATATATATTTAATTTAGTTAATGGAAATGTATTATATGAAATTGTAACAGATAATATAGATCAACTATAAATTACAAATAAGTTATTGATAGATTTCCTATGAGTTTTATATATAAATTAATTGTCAACTAACAAATATTATTTAATATGAGAATAATAATAATAATATTATAATGGTATCTGAAAAATGTTCTTAGGACACCATGGATGGTTTGTAATGTTATTGTTCTTAAATTCAAGTAATATATTAGATACAAAGTTTTTTCTATAAATAGTACATTGCCAGGCAATAAGCAAGAGATAGGCCTATTTAAAGGTTAGACTACTCATTCAAATCCAAAAGTTCGTTTAGTTTTTGAGTGAACTTACACAAAAATATTACATATTAAAGGGGCTTGAACTTAAAAATTAAAGTTCAATAAAAACTCAAGCTAGTTTTGATTTCACAATTTCAAGAATACGCTAGGCTCGGCGCGGCTTTATAATAATCTGTTTACTTTTTTTTAGATCTTTTTTTTAATTACTTTTGATTGTTTTTATGCAATTTAATTTGAACTTGTATTTTTTAAATTTTTATATTTCTTATAGTATTTTTTAAGAATTTATAAGTTATCCTATTATACTTATTAATTATTATATATTTTAATTTTTTATTTTACTATAATTTTTCTTAAAAAATAATATTATTTGAGCGAAAGCTTTATTCATTTTATGCAAAACAAGCTTGAAAAAAACTTAAGCCCAAAAACTTAGGGTTTGGGCTCAATATAAATTTCTTAATTTCTTATTTAAACCTTATCCAAATCCGCCTCAATCCGGCCCGACCCATGAATATCTCTAACAGCAAAGACTATTTTTTTAGATATACGTATATATATTATGGATTAATATCCTATATACCGTCAGTAGAGTTTTTTGATTCCATAAGAGGGGTTAAGAGATTACACATGTCTTTTAAAAATATTAAGAAAATAAAAAATAAATAAAATAAGATATATGTAACCATTCTAACTTTACTCGTAAAGTCAAAAAATTCTACTGATGGTGTATTGGATAATTATCGATATATTGTACTTTTAAAGAGATGTATCATTAATTAAAGAGAACTTTTTAAGTGTCATGTGCAAGTTTTATTGAATATGAGGTTGGTCTAACATTGTGTTATATTTGTCATAATAATCATATCATCATCAAAAACCTTTACTTAGTACTGGAGTAGGCTATATAAAGTTACGCTAATTCATTAGCTATTTATATAATATACAATATTTATCATTCAAAAATTTTTTGAATCCAACAAATTTTAACTAGATTTGGCTTAGCAGCTATTATCTTTTTTTAAGAAAGATTAAATTTAAAGTTCACTTTCTCATTTTTTTTTACCTTTCTGTGAATTAAAAAATGCATTAAATAAAAAAAAAGTAAAATGACATTATCATTATTTTATGTATAAAAACGAACTTTTAATTTAAAACAAAAAATACAAATTTTATTGACGTCATGGCAATCGACATTGAGCACGTCATGAGAGTTATCACCGCAAATGTGTTTACGACGGACATATTCTCCAAAATTTTCAAGAATAGCACGCGCGATACTCTATATAATGATCAACGCCTCTTGTTTCTGTAAGCTTCATCTCTATTTTTGTCTATTGTGTACATTATGTTTACAACCTAATCTACACGTTATTTCTTAGTCTTTTAGAGCCAAGAAGATATATGTTTTTATCTCTCTTTGGCATTGGGATATGAAGAAAACATCAGGACGCTGCTTAAAATATTGATCATCTAAACAGCAGGATAGCGGTATTTCTCTCTCTGTTTTGAATTATTTCCTTGATATTTATTAGGGTGTGCTTTTTTTAATTATTTTGTTGTTAATTTGGTTAGATATTTTAATTTTGAGAGTTGCTAAATATCATCACTTTTTTCTCCTTACAATGACGTTAAAAACAAAAGAAAATATTATTGTATTACTAAAATGATTGCATTTAAAATTTCTTTTTAATTTCTTTGGGATGCCATATGCATCCATGTCCTGCCCCTGTGTTCTTAGGGAGAATATTAAGGATATATTTAATTTCACATCAAATATGAAAGTGAAAATAGTTAGGTGTATAAACCTTGCATATTTTAATAAATGGATTTTACAAAGATAAAATAATGATCACTTGGTAAGTAATATCAAAATAAATTCTAACCTTTTGAATTTACATTAAATGTTCCAACGACCAAAAACCAGTGTGGGTCTTATCCATGTCGAGCATTCCAAAAAGATACATGTGATGAGTTAACTGTAATGAAAATATCCCAAAATCGAATGGACGAGAATGTTATGCCCTAGGCAACTAAGAAAATAGATATAATGATTTCAATCTCACGGAAAAAAAAAGCGAGTAAATTATTATAAATATAAACGTGAACGTTGTAGAAGGGTGCATACGATGAGACAGATGCTATTGCCTCCTGCATCCAAATGAGCCAGCTGAGAATCAATCTCCGGCTGCCTTGTTGCCGCAGGTGACTATCTCTGTACTGGAAAGCTGGAATTGCCAATAATTAAGCAGAAAGTCATCGTTTCTACTTCCGAAAAACACCCAAGAAAATATTCGCAAATATCGAACTCGCAAAAAAAATAAAAAAAATCACAGTAATTCAACTCTAAAATAAATCTGAAAAAAAAAACCAATAGCACCGTTAAATCCACCGCCCAAAATCAGAACCAAATTAAAGATCATTATTTTTTTCCCTCCTTTTTGTGTTTTTCCGTGTCTCGCTATTGCTTTCCATGCCGGTTTTAGCTCATCCGAGAATGGTTTGGCACCGGTCAGCACAGGATGCTCATCATGCATGCTTTGATGTTTGGTAAAACCAAAAAAGCTTAACAACTAAGAGTGTTTAATTATTATTAGCGTCAAAAATGAATTCTTTAATTATTAAAACTGTATGATAAATATTTGCTATTTTAAAGTTTTGATTAAAAATAAAATTTACTATTATTTTTTTAACAATAATATCTACTATATCTTATCATTATTTATTATTCTAGCGGAGTCCAGTCTGGAATTTTCTTTTTATATTTGATGTCAATGTCATGGTACCTAATGCGTTGTAATTCTTACTATTATTTTTTATATCTTATGTCAATTTAAACTTTCGTGAGCGATGACTTCATAAACCAAAATTACTAATAAAATATTTTTTAATGATAATTTCTACCATAAATTATCATAATGAGTCTCAATCTAGCTAGGTCCTGTGGAATTTCGTTACTATCTAGACTTTTGTTGCTCATTAATCAATAATTAATTTGCTTCAATTTTCTTGCTATTATTTTCTATACTTTATTTCAAAGTCCTGGTACCAAATGGGTTGTCCTTTTATATTTTATGTTAATTTAAACTTTCTTCAATGGTTTCTTGCATAAACCAAAAGGAGTTTTCAGTCAACTTACGCCTTCTTTGAAACTAATCCAAAACAAAGATATTAAGGGCGCACCCCTATATCTGCACGGTGCATTAAAAAAAATTGATTTCTTTTGGTGCTAATCCCAAAACTTGAATCATAAATTTGGCTTACAAAATGATATTTGCTTACTAGCCGTTTTAACATGTGGGGCTATAAATCAAAATTACCGCTATGTTTGTATTTTCTTTGCAATATACCAAGAAATGTTTTGCTTCAATATGTTACCAACTATTTGATTGTTTTCCATCTCAATGTCATTTCTTTATAGGCAAAAAGATTTTGATTTCAGTAAAAAAACCAAAAGCAGAGCCTTCAAGGGTCTTAGTACTGAACTCAAGAATTCCTTGGATGAGCACGATACAACACAAAGACTTCAACCAAACAAGGAATCAAGGAAAATAAAAACAAGACTCCAAAAAGAGAAACACAAGAGCCTACAACACAGTGAAAGCATCAATAAAGAAACTCGACCCCAGCTGCCACCTTCACCATACAGACAATTTGAACGGAAGAGTAACTTCATCATCAAGCCGAAATCAAATGAAAATTCAAGAATATATCATAATAGCTCGTCAACTACTTTCTTGGGAAGCCCGCTCCTTCATTTCCATAAATTTATTGATAATGACCTCATCATCATCAACAAAGAAAACCCCCAAAAATTTACGAGCCTCCAAAGTTTTAATTGCTTCACTTCCATAATGGAACACATCACCATGCAAAGAATTTCTAAACCGTATCTCAAAGTCATTGGTGTTACATATGCATGATTGTTACCTTTTCCATTTTAAAATTATGTTGAATTGATGTTTATTAGTGTATTACTTTACTCATATTTTACACTTAATTTCAATGTTGATCATCTGAGCAATTCACCTTCAGTTTCAGGGAGGAGTCGGACGATTTTGACATACTTTCGCAAGTGCTCGCACGACAGACAGCGGAAAGTGCGCATCTAGTTCGTATTACTCTGTCAATTGCCATGGGTGGTTATCTTGCTAAGGTTTTACAAGACTTTTTCAGTAGAAGACAAGACAATAAAAAAAATGCCCTTGTTCCCAATTACGGTATCGGTTATTTAATTTGCTGAGAACTTATATTTTGACTGTCTAATTTTGAAAATGATGTTTCGGTCATTAATATCTATAAAATGTTATTGCTTTGATCACTCAATTTAAATTAAACACTGATATAATTTATCTTTCACTTGATATAGAATATAATCAAAATACTTCTCAATTAATTTTCAGATGTACATCTTAAAATTTAATGTGGTATGAGAGCATTTGGAACACATAATATATAAGATTTATATATGATGTACTGATAATGTATAATTTCTATATATTGTCACTGCACCAAAAGTTGACATCTTATCAGTAAATTTTTATAAGCAAATTAAAAAATTTTATTTATATTTACTTTTAAAGACTTGGCATATTTTTTAATTTGCTAATTGATGAGGTGTCAACATTTGATACATTTATAGTGTATAAAAACTATACACTATCAATGCATCATATACAAATCCTAATATATATCTCTTTATTCATCTACTGTTAAATGATTTTAGGATGTAAATTTTAAAATTTAAGATGTAAAGTATCATATCAATAAAATTAGAAACATTCTGAACACATAAATATAATGAAGATCATTGATTCAATCTATCATAAATTAATTTTTTGACATACATCTTAAAATTTAACATGATATTACAATTTATATGTGTTGTCTCCTTCATGACGAGTGTATTATGCTTATATCTTTTCTCTTTCAATATATGTTATCCAAGCTTATAAAAAAAAATGGTGTATCATGCTTAAAATGTGATGTCCAAACTACATGTAAGGATTGTTATCCTAAGAAGTAAAATTCATGTCACCTGATATGTCTATTATTTTACACATGAGGAAGAATATGAAAATGATGATAAAGTGATTCCTCATTAATTAAACTGAAAGCTTCTTAAAAACATAAATTTAATAAGGACTATAAATTGAACAATCATGTTACAAACTTACAATTTAATAGTTTTTAGTTTTTATCCACTTTTATAAATTAATACATATTTTATGTTTTTTTTCATGTCTATTTTAATATATGAAAAATCTTCAAATGACGAAATGTTTTTAGAAAATTAATTTAATTAAAATGTATGAATTCAAATTAATTGAGCTTGAAATTGTTAGAAAATTTTGAAAAAAAAAATGGAAGAACGATTGATTAAAGAATTTTAAACAATGGTTAAACTAGTTATTGAATAATTTTGATTTAAGGAAATGAAACATATAAAGAGCAGTGAATAGTTCTTGGAAGGCAATCGTCTTAAAGTAAAGAATTTTTTGTTTTGAAATAACACTAGGGCAATTGGATGCCTTTCTAGGGCGTTCGAATGCCATATAAGAAATATCTAGCTAGCTAGGGTAGCGAGTTGTACCTAGGAAAATGTTTAAGGCAGTTAGATATTACTTTTGGGCATCCAACTAGCATGCCTAGAAAAGGATGGTAATCGACTGCCTATTGATGGCAATCAATTGCCCTAGACATTTCCTTGGTTTTGTCTCACTTTTGAACTAGGGAAGTCAGATGCTGTTTTTAGGCATTTAACTGTTCTGTCTGAAAACCAAAGATAGTCAGCTGCTTTACATTGCACCTGACTACTCTACTGCAAAATACATGTAGCGACTAAATTATTTTGAATAGATGTAATCTAATTCAAATTATAATTTTTTACTTCTTAATGATTAAAAGTTATAATCATTATGTCGTAACGGTTTCAGCTCGATGATTTTTGAAAAATATTTAAAAACAAAGAGAGAAGCGATGAATCTTTTTTGAATAAGTGTGATTGACCACCTAAAATATTTATTTTTTTAACAAAATTTCAAAATTAATTAAATTTTATTAAAAGAATAATTTCGATCTACGAAAATAAAAATCGGATTCGAAAATACGGTTACGCGTGAAAAAGAATTAACACCCCCACAACGTCCGTTAAAAAACGATATCATAATAATCACATGTTATCCTTTAATTTTAATAAAATGATCTTGAATTAATATTTAAAAATAATTCTAATTGTTGACACCTAATTTTGTCCTATTTCTATTATTATTAATATTATTATTATTTATATTACTATTATTATTATTATATATTTTATTTATTATTATTGTTGTTGTTATTATTATTTGTTTTTTATTTTTATTATCTGTTTTTTGTTTTTTTATTATTATCACTTTATATTATTATTATTATTGTTATTTTATTTTTTTTATTTTTTATTTTCATTTTCTGTTCAATCTACCGTCACTGTCACCTACCCCCTACCAGCCCCTCTCCCGAAGTTATCCATCAGCCACTGCTGCCCGTCCATCAGCCCCTGCCAGCCACGATTCCTGAACCCTCAACCCTACAAAAATCCCGGGGAACCCTCTTCAAGAGGGGGCCTATCACCATTCTCGATCACCTTCTTCACCATCATTCGGAAGCCATCAACCATCGCCAACCCGAAACCCCTAGTTCTCAACCCTCTTCGACACAGAACACAGCCACCATCATCACCAGTGCACACACAAAAAGAAAAAAATCCAAAGCCATTACAAACCATCATTACCACCGTCAACCTCCAAAATCCTCCACCCATTTTGAGCCTTACCACAACCGAACCCCCTATACAAATCCTCTTCCACCGAACACCTAAAATGCCACCACTGCCTCCACTCATCGAACCACAACTTCATTTTGACCCTTACCACCGTAGCCACCTTCCCTTCACTACATTTGAACCTAAAACAGAATCCAACCTCACCACCAAAAACTACCTAAAACACCTTTTCACACACCATCACAAACCGCCATCACCATCATTTGGCCACCTTTCACAGCCTAGAAAACCACCCCTACCTAAAGCAACCACCACACACCGCCATCATCACCGTCATCACCATCACCAAAACCACAAAAAAAACCTAAATCCGAGACCTTTAGGATCCCAGATCTGGAAACCCTAACCTAAAACCGAAACCCCTGAACCACCACCATCACAACCCCTAACACTACCCTTTCCAAAAATCCTGAAAAACCCGAGACCCACAACCACTCACCGCCACCGAAACCAGTCAAAACCCAACGCCCAAACCCTAAAACAATCGTAAATCAACCTGCAAAAAAGGACAAAAAAAAACAACAAACCCACAGCCAAACACCTAAAAAAAAAGACAACAACAAAAAAAAATGAAGAAGGCTTCGGTTTTGGTCAGATTCGAAGGCTTAAGGGAATTTTTTGGTGAAATGGAGGCCAGATCGGGATAGAGGAGACAGAGAACTATCAGAAAGTGGTGAACTTTTCGATTTTGGCCAACCGGTGACGGCGGCCTACGGCGACCCCAGCGGCGGCCGGAAATCGCCTGGCCGGTGGAGTTTTAAAGGGCTCTGAAGTTTTTTTCTGTTAAATAAGGAAAATGAAGTAAAAAAAAAAGATTAGGCTTTTATAGCAAAAAAAAAAAAAGAAATCTGCTGGTGACCCGCGTGCGACCCGGATCCGACCCATGATCCTCGCGCCCGACCCGCCAGGGGAGGAAGATCCGCACCACAGACCGACCCGGCTCCAGATCCAGCCTGACCCGCGTCTGATTGGGTCCAAGAGGCTTTTGAGGATTGGGCCCAATACCAGCTTCAAACCCATTCTGGTTTGGGCTTTCACTTTGGGTATAATTTTTTAGCCTTTTTCTTGTTTTTCTTAATTATTATTATTATTCCTATGATTGTGTTGTTATTATTATTATTATTATTATTATTATTATTATTATTATTATTATTATTATTATTATTATTATTATTATTAGTGCATGTTATAAAATAAAAGTTTTTTTGAAAAATTTTCATCTATTTGCATTTTCATTAATTATTATCATTGATTAGAAAACATATTTAAAAATAATGAAATTTAAATTTGAGTAAATAATAAAATTTAATTAAATGAAATTCGCCCGATGATGGGATGTTACGGAAGTCACAAGTAGTGATTCCTAGCTGATCCCTAGGTGAGAAGAATCCTGCTAAATATTGTCAAAAGTATTGAGGTATTTAGTATGATTTTTCAATAATTTAAATTTTTGAAAATAAAATTGAATATTTAAAATTAATAATAAAATTAATATTAATTAAATTTTTCCGATGATGGGATGTTACGGAAGTCACAAGTAGTGATTCCTAACTGATCCCTAGGTGAGAAGAGTTGTACTAAATGTTGCCAAAAGTATTGGAATATTTAGTATGCTTTTTCAATAATTTAAATTTTTATTAAAATGAAAATAAAATAAGTTCTTTTAAAATTAATAATAAAATTTAAATTTAATTAAATTCGTCTGATGATGGGATGTTACGGAAGTCACAAGTAGTGATTCCTAGCTGATCCTTAGGTGAGAAGAGTCGTATTAAATGTTGCCAAAAGTATTGGAATATTTAATATGATTTTTCAATAATTTGAATTTTTAATAAAAATGAAAATGAATAAGTTTCTTTTTTAAAACAAAAAAATATAAATAAATCGACAAATAAATAATGAAATTTAAAATTAAAAAATTCATTTGCATCATATATTATTTGTTTGCATCATATGCATTCATTTAATTTCGAAATGGGTGTGAGTCATTCCGAGGATGAGATTCTGTAGAAGTCACAAGTAGTGATTCTTAAAAAATCTCTAGGTAAGGAAAATTATTTTAAATGCTGCCAAAAGTATTGGAGTATTTGATTTAATTATTCAATACAAAAAGGTTCACATTTACTTTCAAGAAATAAAGTTTAACCTTTTAAAATAAACCAAAATAAATTTACAAATAAAAAAATGATTTTGAATAAAAAGATTGAAATAAAAAGGAATTAATTTTAAATATTAAATCCAAGACCATTTTATTAAAATTAAAGGATAACACATGATTATTATGGTACTGTTTTTTAACGGGGGTCGTGGGGGTGCTAATCCTTCCCCACGCGTAACCGTACTCCCGGACCCAATTTTGTTTTCACAGACCAAAATTGTCTTTCTAATAAAACTTAATTAATTTTGAGATTTTGTTAAAAAGATAAAAATTTTAGGTGGCCAATCACACCTAGTCAAAAAAGATTGGTGGCGACTCCCTTTTTGTTTTTAAACGTTTTTCAAAATTGTCGAGCGCGAAGCCGTTACGACAGCTTGGCGACTCCACTGGGGACGCTTTTGAGGGTCAAGCCATTCATTAATTATATGTTGTCCAAAGTTTTAATTTAATAGTCTTAATTGATATTTAAACTTAATTCACTTGGATTTTGAAAATAATTTTATTTGCATTTGCATTTGAATTTTATGTTATTTATTTTATGTTTTATATTTATTTACTTGTTAATAAATTGTTGAGGCATTTAGGATAGAGATAATAATTTAATTTGAGTCTGACATGTTCCCTCATGCACACACTTGCACTTGCATCTACATAACATGAGCTCTATACCCGAGTTCCGTCCTTCTTAGGAGGGAGTAGAGTACTTTTGCTCTCGTGAGGTAATCACCTCCGCAATGGCAATCGAAATACTCTCACTCAAATTAAATCTTACTAGTCCAGTGTGGACGACAGTGAGGTATAATTTGGAAACCTTGAGATCTTTATATCCCAGCCCAGCATATAGAAAAACCTAAGAGGCCAACCTTAGGTAGAGCCATGTCCAATTTTTGTAGAAATTATCCCAAAACTAGGACACGAGGGAACACAATTCGACCCATTTTCTCATGTCAATAATAAAGGTATAATTGATTTTGATTTGAATTGTATAGAATTTAAGTCTTTGACTTTTTCTAAAAAAGGGAATTTTTGTAAAATAAAAATGAAAAAAATATATTTTTTTATAAAAGATCTTGTAAAAAAATCACTTATTTTTGAAAAAAATAAAAATGTGTGATAAAAATAATAGAATAAATATGTGACTTTCTTTTAAAAATGCAAATAATTCTTCATTTTTTGAGGAGGAAATTCTTTTGTAAATATAGGTTCATAGAAATAGGAACTAATAGAAATGCATTCTCCAAAGCAAAAGGAAGAAAAAGAAGTTTTGTGTATATTTGGTTACAAGATGTTTTTATATATAAAAATAAAAAAGGGTTTTAATTCCTTTCACTTTTCTTTCCTTAAAAGAAAAATATAAAATGATAAAATATGGATAAACTTCTCTTTGTACAATAAAAAATAAAAAATGCCTCTTTCACTCAAAATAATAAGAAGAAATTCAATTAAAATTTGTTTTATTAAAAAAAATCAATCAAAATCAAATTCTTTATTCTTTATTATTCTTGGAAAATTTTCTTAAGATAAAGGCATAAAAGACAAAAAATAATAAGATGAAATTCAATTAAATTTTTTTATTCTTTATTATTCTTGGAAAATTTTCTTAAGATAAAGGCATAAAAAAGAAAAGTGAAAGGGATATTGAGTAGGAAATGAATTAATATCTCTTCAAAAATGAGTTAGAATAAAATGTGTCATGTCTTAAACATTTTACATAGCATTTCATAAAAAAAGAAAAAAGAATATGTTTCTCATTAGAAAATTAAAAAACAAAGGAAAAAAGAGAGAGAGTTTTGAAACAAGTTTGGTATGGTTCAAGGTTATTCTTCAACTTCTCTTACTTGTTTCGGACTTGACCTCTTAAGTTAATAAGTGAATATGATAAACAAGAGGCAAATTTTAGTTTGAATTTTGGAATGCATTTTACATTGTTGCATCACACTTTGCAAAAAAGCCTTTGAGAAACTAGACTAAGTTTGTTTTACAATTTTGAATTTTTTTATTCTTTCTTTTTTATCAAATTTGTGTACATGTGCTATTGATTGATTATTTTCATTGAAATTATTCCTTCCTAAGGTTTGGTTAAAGTGAAGACCTAAATACCTAATATGTAAAATCAAGAAAGTTATGCAAACTAACAAAAAGAAAAAGAGAGAAAAAAAGAAAGAGAGAAAAATAAAAAAAAAGAAAAAGAAAAAGAAAAAGAAAAATTGTTCCATTTCATAGATTTTGTCATACATATCACTTGCATACATATACAAATAACATGATTTTCATAAAATTCACATCATACACTTGTTATACTTAAGTAAATATGTCAATAGTCTTCATTTTTCGAGAAAGAAAAGAAGAAAAAATTTGTTTGTTCCAAAAAATCTTGAAAGAAATAAGATGTGGATTTCTAATTAGAAAATTGTGGTAATAAGGTTCCAAGGCTTCTCGACCATCAAAGGATACAAAGCAGTTCGGGCCTCTCACAAGCTTATACCATGGAAGAAGGCCAAGCTAGTCGAATGGAGAAGATAGAAAAGGCGAAAGAAGAGATGAAGGGGCAATTGGCTGCAATGATGGAGGTGATGACCAAGATGACTAAAGGAAAGGAGCCAGTACAGGAAGCAACTACTCAAGAAAGGTGGGCACAAGACGGTGAACGTTCATATCCACAAAGTCCCATTCCACCCCAAGTCTGTGCTTCACAGCATATGCTATTTGTGGGGCACGACATTTCAAACCTCAGAAGGAACCCATCAGACCCAATCCATGTCCACGATTCAGATGATCCTAAAGAACAAGAGAAATTGAAGATGAGTGCATTAACAATGAAAGAGAATTTAGAGCCTCAAACAAAGTTAGATCTCCTTGAAGAAAGGCTACAAGCTATCGAAAGGATGAATTTATATGGCTCTTTGGATGCACGTGAGCTCTGTTTGGTACCGGGTGTAGTTATCCCACCAAAGTTCAAGGTTCCAGAATTTGAAAAGTATGATGGGACCAAATGCCCGATAACTCATATTAAGATGTACTGTCAGAAAATGGTTGCCTATGCTCAAAATGATGAATTATTGGTGCATATTTTTCAAGATAGTCTTACTGGATCAGCTGCCAGGTGGTACACCCAACTAGATCGAGCCATATCCGCTCATGGAAAGAATTGGCTCGGGCATTCATTGCTCAATACAAGCACATTGAAGATTTGGCACCGGACTGCCTATCCTTACAAGGCATGACGAAGAAACATGAGGAGAGCTTTAAAGAATATGCTCGAAGATGGAGGGATGTAGCTGCCCAGGTCCAACTGCCTCTCACAGAGAAAGAAACCACCATCTTGTTTGTCAACACACTCCCGGCCCCGTTTTATGAAATGATGGTCGGTAATGCCACTAAGAATTTTGCAGATATGGTAATTTCTGGCGAAATAATAGAGAATGCAATCAATAGTGGCAAGCTTGTAGGAGATGATGCCATGAATACAAGAAGAGGCGATACATCGGGGAATGAAGAAGATGTTTATGCTATGAATTATGAGGGGCAACAGGTGGGAGACTTTACTCCATACCATTCTTATTCAATGTACCACACTCATTACCCCACCATAAATAATATCTCTCCGAGCCTGAATACCTGTCAGCCAATCCCCCAACCTAGTTGGCAAATAGGTCTCCAAACACTTGTGCCTACCCAAAGTAACCAAAGAGGATCTTGAAACAAACGGAGGAGGATCGACATTGATCCGATTCCTTGGTCCTACACTGAAGTATTTCAATATCTTCTCGAGAACCAACTTGTTACCCCAGTCCAATTAAAGCCATTGGAACCTCCATATCCAGAATGGTATGACCCAAATGCTCGATGTGACATCATAGTGGAAATATGGGTCATTCGATAGAAAGTTGCCCTGCTTTCAAGCACAAGGTGCAAAGTTTGATTAGATCTGGTCTGTTGGATTTTGGGACAAAAGTAGGAACGGGTTAACCATGCTGCAGTATGATTGCAAAAGAAGACTTTTTGGTTGGTCATTCATGATGGTATAAAGTTGTTTCTTTTTGTAGTGCTCAGAAACTGAAAAGCGCTTTTTGTGTATTGACTTTCATTTATCTTTTATCATTTCAACAAAGTAATCGATGCATTTTCATTACATTTTCTCTCCCTTTCGAAGTCTTATATTTTTTGTGCATTCACCTATATTTTACCTTTTTCTCCTTCTTTTGGCTTCTAAATGATTAATTTCCATTCTTTGCCCAATTTTGTTGTTAAATGATGAATATGAAGTTGATTATGATAATAATCTGAGATAAAACTTTAAAATTCTATTTGTATTGACAATTTTGTCCCCCTTGATCGATAGGAATGTTGAAGTCAATAGATGGAGTGTACATAAGGAAAGTCTAAATTAATGTGCAATTTAATAGTGGATTTTCCACAAGATTGTGTTGGCTCAATAAATAATTCTTTGATAAGAGCATTTACGTTTGAAATGAGAAATGGCCATCTTTGGTTTACCCTTCACATATGAGAAAAATTATCCATTGTTACCCCTTTTAAGCCTCATAGTTATATATGTTTTTTTAAAAGATACCCACCAAGGATCACCCTCCACATTGGGGGGCAAAATTGAGAAAAATGAAGTGAGATTTGCCCACGAAAAATTTCAGGTCATTAGAAACCTTAGGGGCAAGATAAATAAAAAGATATCTTTATGCTTGAATTCCTCAAAAAAATGAGGAAAAGAGAGAATCAAGAAAAAAAAAGAAGAGAAGAAGAAGAGAGATGAATGGAAAAGAACGGAAAGAGAAACAAAAAAAAAGAATGAACAAAGAATAGGGTAGAATGCTAAGATTCTTAATATGATGAAAAATGATCTTATGGCTTGAAACCTTTGAAACACGTATTTTGGGCCTTATTATCCATTCTTTCAAAACCTCAACCCGGCCTACATTACGTACCTTAAAAGTCCATTTTGATCAAATTTGAATGCTTGAGTTAAAGAATCATATATTGAGCCTGGACGTGCTACAAGTTCATGATTTGGAGATTGGCAAGTGTGTTAATTATGAATAAATATGGTCCTTGAAAGAAAAAATGAAAATGTAAAAAGAAAAATGATGAAAAAAATGAAAAAAGAAGAAAAATGAAAAAGAAGCTAAAATAAAAAAAAGAAGAAGAATAAAAAGGGGCTCAAGTTGAAAACCCGAAAGGGCAATTTGAGTCAAAAGAAGAGTGGGAGATTTGACTGAAATCTCAGGAAGATAGCCTTTTATAAGGGAAACCAGTACTGTTCGAAGACTTCATGATGTGGGCGACAAAGCATTGATGGAACCAAAATGATTAGAATGTCAATCAAATAGAATTTTGGAAAAATCTTAGATTAGTTTATCAAGATTGATTGAATATTCATTGTTTAGATATTGTTACCTTCCCTCAGCCTCTGGAAATTGCTTATTTTTCTTAGTTAAATTTGTTCTTGTTGACTTCATCATAAATGTCCATCCTTCAACTTTTGACCAATCTACATACTTACGATTATTGAAAGAAATGTGATGGTATTGCATTCATTATAAAATTGAAATGACGATAAATAAGTGATTGACAATGTTTGTGAAAGCCCAATGCATTACAAAAGAGGAAAGTCGAGCATGATATGGGGCGAAGAAAGAACATATGAGAACCTAGGGAAGGTTTGCAAGTGCCCCGAAAAAATATGAATCTATGATCAAATGGTGAAAAATGAACAAGAATTAATGGTGTTTCATGGAATTAGTAGATGTATGGAAGCTTATGATTTGAAGAGATTCAAAAATGGTGAGAATGATGGTCTTGTGAACCTTGTTACTGCAACTTTTGATTTCTTTTATTTTTCCTTTTCTTTCCCTTTTTTATTTTTTTTATTTTTTCTCTTTTTCCTATATCTCGACGTTTACATTTGCATTCATCACATACATTAAAAAAAAACAAACAAATGAAAATTTCACCTTTAAGGAACAAGATTTGTACATTTTCGATCAAAGAAGGGGCAAAACACAAGACAAAGGAAGGAAGCGGGATTCTGGAAATTTTAGGATAAGATGATAAGATTTTTAAAGTAAAGAGTTTTAAAAAGATGATGCATCAAGAAACTAAATATTTGGATGTGAATCTCCAATTCAGAAAATTTTAAGCAAGAAGCTGAATATTTGGATGTGAATCTCCAATTCAGAAATCTCGGGTGTGAATCTCCAAATCGAAATTTCAGGTGTGAATCTTTGAATCTCAAATTCGATTTGGATATGAATCTCCGAATCACATCTTTGGATGTGAATCTCCAAATCAAGTCAAATTCCGGATGTGAATCTCCAAATCAAGTCAAATTCCGGATGTGAATCTCCAAATCAAAGTTAAAATTTGGATGTGAATCTCCAATTCAGAAAATTTTAAGCAAGAAGCTGAATATTTGGATGTGAATCTCCAATTCAGAAATTTCGGGTGTGAATCTCCGAATCAAATATCTGGATGTGAATCTCCAAATCGAAATTTCATGTGTGAATCTCTGAATCTCAAATTCGATTTGGATGTGAATCTCCAAATCAAAATTTCAAAATTTTGGATGTGAATCTCCAAATCAAGTCAAATTCTGGATGTGAATCTTCAAATCAAAATTTCAAAATTCTGGATGTGAATCTCCAAGTTAAAATTTTGGATGTGAATCTCCAAACCAAATCAAAATTTCAAGTGTGAATCTCTGAATTTCAAGTTAAAATATTTGGGTGTGAATCTCCAAATCAAGGTTGAAATTTCGGGTGTGAATCTCCGAATCAAATTTTGGATGTGAATCTCCAAGTCAAAATTTTGGGTGTCAATACCTAAGTCAAATTTTTGGGTGTGAATCTCCAAATCAAATTTCAGGTGTGAATCTCTGAATTCCAAGTTGAAAATTTCGGATGTGAATCTCCGAATCAAAATTTTGGGTGTGAATCCCTAAGTCAAATTTTCAGATGTGAATCTTCGAATCTAATATTTGGATGTGAAACTCCAACTCAAAATTTCAGGTGAGAATCTCTGAAATTTCGGATGCGAATCTCTAAAATGGATATTTGGATGTGAAACTCCAACTCAAAATTTTAGATGAGAATCTCTGAATTTAATATGCGAATCTCTATATTAAAGTTTATGTTTGGAATTTTCAATGCAAATCCTCAAATTGAGTGCCTGAATGTATCTTGGTCAAGAAAATGCAAGATTAGAATATGAGGTTGGAAGATTAAGATCTTGAAGTTGAAAAAAAAAAGGGAGAAGAAGAAAGTTCAGGGCTATATTTTAAAAAAGAGGTTCGAGATTAAATTTGAAATGAGATTAAACATAAGATTTAAAGATGAAATTGAAGAAAAATCAAGATAAGGAATTTTAAGATATGAAAATTCAATTTGGATGTGAATCTCTAAATCAAAGTTAAAATATTGGGTGTGAATCTCCAAGTCAAACGTTTTGGATGTGAATTTCCAAGTCAAACGTTCTGGATGTGAATCTCCAAATCAAAGTCAAAATTTTAGATGTGAATCTCCAAATCAAACATTTCAGGCGTGAATCTCTGAATTCAAAATCAAAATTCGAATGTGAATCTCCGAATCAAATTTTTGGATGTCAATCTCCAACTTAAAATTTCGGATGTGAATCTCCAAGTTAAATCTTCGGATGTGAATCTCCGAATCGAATCTTTGGATGTGAATCTCCAAATCAAAATTTCGGATGTGAATCTCTGAATCTTAGATCTTTGAATGTGAAATCTTTCAATTTAAAGTTTCATTGCCTTTGCTGCAATAGGAGCACTTTTCAGGAAAAAAATTTAAAGTTTCATCGCCTCTGCTGCAAGAGGAGCATTTCAGGAAAAATTTTAAAGTTTCATTGCCTCTGCTGCAAGAGAAGCACTTTTAAAAAAAAAAATTTAAAGTTTCATCGCCTCTACTACAAGAGGAGCATTTCAGGAAGAATTTTAAAGTTTCATCGCCTCTGCTGTAAGAGGAGCATTTCAGAAAGAATTTTAAAGTTTCATCATCTCTGCTGCAAGAGGAGCACATTTTTTTAAAAAAAAAGAGAAAAGAATTTTAAAGTTTCATCGCCTCTGCTGCAAGAGGAGCGTATTTTTAAAAGAAAAATTTAAAGTTTCATCGCCTCTGCTGCAAGAGGAGCACATTTCAAAAAAAAAAGAGGAAAAAAAAAGAAAAAAAAAAGAAAAAAGAGGAATTTAAAGTTTCATCGCCTCTGCTGCAAGAGGAGCACATTCCAAAAAAAAAAGAAGAAGAAGAAATGAATGAAAATGAAAAATGAAAAAAAAAAGAAGAAAAGAAAGAAAAAAAAGAGATCAGGTCATAAGTCGGACAAAATTAGTATCTATTGTCTTTACTCTATTCCTGATTCTCAGCAATGAGCAAAGAGGGACAGCTGTTGACACCTAATTTTGTCCTATTTCTATTATTATTAATATTATTATTTATATTACTATTATTATTATTATATATTTTATTTATTATTATTGTTGTTGTTATTATTATTTGTTTTTTATTTTTTTTTATTATCTGTTTTTTTGTTTTTTTATTATTATCACTTTATATTATTATTATTTTTATTTTTTATTTTCATTTTCTGTCCAATCTACCGCCACTGTCACCTACCCCCTGCCAGCCCCTCTCCCGAGGCTGTCCATCAGCCACTGCCGCCCGTCCATCAGCCCCTGCCAGCCACGATTCCTGAACCCTCAACCCTACAAAAATCCCGGGGAACCCTCTTCAAGAGGGGGCCTATCACCATTCTCGATCACCTTCTTCACCATCATTCAGAAGCCATCAACCATCGCCAACTCGAAACCCCTAGTTCTCAACCCTCTTCGACACAGAACACAGCCACCATCATCACCAGCGCACACACAAAAAGAAAAAAATCCAAAGCCATTACAAACCATCATTACCACCGTCAACCTCCAAAATCATCCACCCATTTTGAGCCTTACCACAACCGAACCCCCTATACAAATCCTCTTCCTCTGAACACCTAAAACGCCACCACTGCCTCCACTCACCGAACCACAACTTCATTTTGACCCTCACCACCGTAGCCACCTTCCCTTCATTGCATTTGAACCTAAAACAGAATCCAACCTCACCACCAAAGACTACCTAAAACACCTTTTCACGCACCATCACAAACCGCCATCACCATCATTTGGCCACCTTTCACAGCCTAGAAAACCACCCTTACCTAAAGCAACCACCACACACCGCCATCATCACCGTCATCACCATCACCAAAACCACAAAAAAAAACCTAAATCCGAGACCCTTAGGATCCCAGATCTGGAAACCCTAACCTAAAACCGAAACCCCTGAACCACCATCATCACAACCCCTAACACTACCCTCACCAAAAATCCCGAAAAACCCAAGACCTACAACCACTCACCACCATCGAAACCAGTCAAAACCCTAAAACAGCCGTAAATCAACCTGCAAAAAAGGACAAAAAAACAACAAATCCACAGCCAAACACCTAAAAAAAAGACAACAACAAAAAAAAATGAAGAAGGCTTCGGTTTTGGTTAGATTCGGAGGCTTAGGGGAATTTTTTGGTGAAATGGAGGCCAGATCGGGATAGAGGAGACAGAGAACTATCGGAAAGTGGTGAACTTTTCGATTTTGGCCAACCGGCAACGGCAGCCGGTGGCGACCCCAGCGGCGGTCGAAAATCGCCTGGCCGGTGGAGTTTTGAAGGGTTCTGAAGTTTTTTTTCTCTGAAATAAGGAAAATGAAGTAAAAAAAAAGATTAGGCTTTTATAGTAAAAAAAAAAATCTGCTGGTGACCCGCGTGCGACCCGGATTCGACCTGAGATCCGCTCGCCCGACCCGCCAGGGGAGGAAGATCCGCACGTTAGACCGACCGGCTCCAGATCCAGCCTGACCCACGTCTGATTGATTCCAAGAGGCTTTTGAGGATTGGGCCAAATACCAGCTTCAAACCTATTCCGGTTTGGGCTTTCACTTTGGGTATAATTTTTTAGCCTTTTTCTTGTTTTTCTTAATTATTATCATTATTCCTATGATTGTGTTATTATTATTATTATTATTATTATTATTATTATTATTATTATTATTATTATTATTATTATTATTATTATTATTATTATTATTATTAGTGCATGTTATAAAATAAAAGTTTTTTTGAAAAATTTTCATCTATTTGCATTTTCATTAATTATTATCATTGATTAGAAAACATATTTAAAAATAATGAAATTTAAATTTGAGTAAATAATAAAATTTAATTAAATGAAATTCGCCCGATGATGGGATGTTACGGAAGTCAAAGTAGTGATTCTTAGCTGATCCCTAGGTGAGAAGAATCCTGCTAAATATCGTCAAAAGTATTAAGGTATTTAGTATGATTTTTCAATAATTTAAATTTTTGAAAATAAAATTGAATATTTAAAATTAATAATAAAATTAATATTAATTAAATTTGTCCAATGACGGGATGTTACGGAAGTCACAAGTAGTGATTCCTAACTGATCCCTAGGTGAGAAGAGTTGTACTAAATGTTGCCAAAAGTATTGAAATATTTTGTATGCTTTTTCAATAATTTAAATTTTTATTAAAATGAAAATAAAATAAGTTCTTTTAAAATTAATAATAAAATTTAAATTTAATTAAATTTGTCCGATGATGGAATGTTACGGAAGTCACAAGTAGTGATTCCTAACTGATTCCTAGGTGAGAAGAGTTGTACTAAATGTTGCCAAAAGTATTGAAATATTTAGTATGATTTTTCAATAATTTAAATTTTTATTAAAATGAAAATAAAATAAGTTCTTTTAAAATTAATAATAAAATTTAAATTTAATTAAATTTGTCCGATGATGGGATGTTACGGAAGTCACAAGTAGTGATTCCTAGCTGATCCTTAGGTAAGAGGAGTTGTATTAAATGTTGCCAAAAGTATTGGAATATTTAATATGATTTTTCAATAATTTGAATTTTTAATAAAAATGAAAATGAATAAGTTTCTTTTTTAAAACAAAGAAATATAAATAAATCGACAAATAAATAATGAAATTTAAAATTAAAAAATTCATTTGCATCATATATTATTTGTTTGCATCATATGCATTCATTTAATTTCGAAATGGGTGTGAGCCATTCCGAGGGTGAGATTCTGTAGAAGTCACAAGTAGTGATTCTTAAGAAATCTCTAGGTGAGGAAAATTATTTCAAATGCTGCCAAAAGTATTGGAGTATTTGATTTAATTATTCAGTACAAAAAGGTTCACATTTACTTTCAAAAAATAAAGTTTAACCTTTTAAAATAAACCAAAATAAATTTACAAATAAAAAAATGATTTTGAATAAAAAGATTGGAATAAAAAGGAATTAATTTTAAATATTAAATTCAAGACCATTTTATTAAAATTAAAGGATAACACATGATTATTATGGTACTGTTTTTTAACGGGCATCGTGGGGGTGCTAATCTTTCCCCACGCGTAACCGTACTCCCGGACCCAATTTTGTTTTCGCAAACCAAAATTTTCTTTCTAATAAAACTTAATTAATTTTGAGATTTTGTTAAAAAGATAAAAATTTTAGGTGGCCAATCACACCTAGTCAAAAAAGATTGGTGACGACTTCCTTTTTGTTTTCAAACGTTTTTCAAAATCGTCGAGCGCGAAGCCGTTACGACACTAATTTTATCACAATCAATGTTATTCCTTTTATTCAAAGTCATTTTCTATTTGTAAATTTATTTTGTTTTATTTTAAAAAGTTAAATTTTATTTTTCGAAAGTAAATGTGAACCTTTTTGTATTGAATAATTAAATCAAATACTCCAATACTTTTGGCAGCATTTGAAATAATTTTCCTCACCTAGAGATTTCTTAAGAATCACTACTTGTGACTTCTATAGAATCTCATATTCGGTAGGATTCACACCCATTTCGAAAATTATCATGAATGCACGTGATGCAAACAAATAAAAATGATGCAAATGAATTTTTGATTTTAAATTTATTATTTATTTGTTTATTTATTTATTTTTCTCTGTTTTTAACAAAACTTATTCATTTTCATTTTTAATAAAAATTTACATTATTGAAAAATCATACTAAATATTCAATTACTTTTGGCAACATTTAGTACAACTCTTCTCACTTAGGGATCAGTTAGGAATCACTACTTGTGACTTCCGTAACATCCCATCATCGGAAATTCATTTAATTAATTTATTATTAATTTTTTCTTTTAAAGCTATATGTTTATTTTGTTTATTTTATTTTATTTATTTTAATAATTCCATGCAATAAAATTTATTAAATCCTAGAGAGTTTTAGAAAATAAAATAAATCATTTAATAAAACAAATAAATAAATAAATAGATAAATAAGTAAATGATTAAGGAAATATACCAAAAGTAATTTGGGCTTAAAACACAAAAAAAACCTTCCAAAGGGCCCAAAAATCCGAGCCCAAACAGCAAAGGCCCAAGTTTGCCCAAGTGGCCTAAAGCAAGTGGGCCGGATCGGGTCAGCGAGGTGGACCGGGTCGTATCAAGCTGGGCACGCGGGTCGCTGGGATGCTTTCGGGTCGGGCGCGCGGGTCATGGAACCAGGTCGGGTTGAGCACGCGGATCCACCCTCTTTTTTTTTTATAAAAACCAAACATTTTTTTTCATTTCATTTTCTTCTCCTTGCACACAAAAAAAAAACAGAGCCTCGCAGGGCTCTCGATTGGGGCGATTTTCGGTCGTCGCCTATCGCCATGCGCCGTGCGCCGCTGCCGACTGCCGTCGCCGGTGGCTGAAAAGGGAAAAGCTTATAGCTTTCTGAAACCTCTCTTCCTTTCCTTTTCGTTTTTGGCCTTCTTTTCCTCCAAAAATAACCCTAACCTAACAGATCTGACTTCAATGAAAGCCTCCTTCCTCTTTTTGTTTTTTTTTTGTTGATGATGTTTGTTGATGTGATGATGATGGTTGTTGGTTTGTTGTGGTTTTGTTGTTTGTTTTTTTTTCTTGCAGGTTTAAGGGTTTTAGATCTAGGTCTTTGAAGGGGTCTCGGGTAGTGGTTAGTGTTTAGGGTTTCGGGTAGTGGTTTTTGGTGAGCCGAGGATCTCGGGTGGTTTGTAGATTTGGGATTGGTGGTCGTTGATGGTGGGTTATGGGTGTTGGGATTTTCGGATTTTGGGATTCGGTTTTGGGTTTGTGTGTGCGTGTGTTTGGGCGGCTGTTGTGATGGATAGAGGTGTTTGAGAGGTGGTTGCTGGTGAGGGGTGGTTGTCTGGGCTCTCGGTGAGGGTTGAATGGGAGAGGATTAAGGGGCTCGGTTGGGTGAGGATGATGCTCGTGGTTGATGTCGAGCCCGAAGAGGAGCAAAAATGGATGACCCCCCTCCGTAAGAGAAAAAAACAAACCCTTTTTGCTCAGGTCCTCTTAAACGGATTTTTGGAACACTCTTTTGTCTAGGATTTCAGAATTAATTCTTAGGTTCTTGTTTTTGTCTTCCAGTTATCCAAGCATTGGTCAGAGATGAGATTGATAGCCTGGGGAAGATGAATACGGGGCGGCAGTTGAGGCAGAGGAGAGGGCCTGAGGTGCCGGTAGTTGGGGCAGAGAGTCTGGCTGATGGATAGGTGACAGGAAGTGCACCGGCGGTTGGGGCAACAGAACAAAAATAATAATAATAATAATAATAATAATAATAATAATAATAATAATAATAATAATAATAATAATAATATTAGAAAAGATAATAATAATAATAAAACTAATAATAATAATATGAATAATAACAAAAGAAATAAGAAAAAAATAAAAATAATAATAATAATAATAATAAAACAAGAATAAAAATAATAATAATAATAATAATAATAATAATAATAATAATAATAATAATAATAATAACAAAATTTGTCAAAATAATTTGTAAAATTCGGACAAAATTAGATGTCTACACATTAAATTTGAGAAGTTGTGATCTATTTGAAAAGTACGTTTGTTAAAATGAAACAACACAATGAAATGGTTCTGACATTCAAATTAAAGATCACATCTATTAGAATTATCTCTATAAAAAGAGATGCGAAGGTTTACTCTAAAGACACTCATAGATATTGAATTCTTTTATCCTCTCTCTATCCCAAAACAGAAAATAAGTCTTTTAGACGTTGTTTTACTACATAAATAAGTCTTTTAAACACAATGCTTAGTGGTTTAATATTACAAGTACAATGTAATATTAAATAAGGTTGACTTCATTTTATACTGATGTTATTCTTATAATCTTTATTGCATACCATAACTAGTGGAGTTAAACAAATCTTAAGAAAAGTGACATTATATAAGCACACCTTGAAAACTATTATTGCATTGGTTTATGACTATTCGTGATCACAAGAAGACCAATTTCAAAAGTTAAAAAGAAGAAGTTCACACTTTCATCTTCATACTACCCCAAGTGGATAAGATTTATAATCCCAAATATTTGTTAAACAGAAATAATATATTCTAGATGATAATTCTTCTAATATCTTAAAATAGTTCATTCTTGTACTTAGCTTGAGTTAAAAGTTATCATGGTTATAATCTAGTCTCAGACTAAGAAAAAAAGAGATAAGATTTTGGATATATGTCTGGATTAGTCTTTTCCAGTAAGAGTAGCTTCTCAACATTTTGTAAAGTCATTTTAACGCAAAATCCAGTAAAAAAAAATATCTTTGATTTATTTGAAGGAAACTGAAACAAACACGCAGCGGAATTTAAATCATTCGGCCTCCACCAGGATCGATTCGGAGAGTTGCCTGATTAGGGTTTCGAGATTTTACCTAACGTTTTCTCTGATTTTCTGTCGTTGGTCAAGTCACAAGCAACAACTTTTCGTTCCTGCCTCTATGGTATCCACACGAACGGATCTCACGACTCTTGAACGTCTCACGATCAGAAGCCTTAAAGAGCGTTTTTTTATATTTTAACCGAATTGCTAGCTTCAATTAAAATAATATTTTGTTTTTGTTTGAAAGAAGCTCTAAAACCATAGAGAACAGGTTTCTCTTTTCTGTTTAATTGTGCGGCTCAGTTTTAGAAAACACAAAACATCCTTTTATAGGCAGTAAATTTTACCCTAAAATTTACTGTCAAACAAAACTCTAATCCTACTTAGAATAGGATTAGTTATATCCTTAATCCAATTCAGAATAGGATTAATTAAGCTCCTCATTGATCCGTTCTAAGTGTGCGAGCCAATAGGTTCTCAAAACAATGGCATTGACAAAATTGTCACAGGCAATGAGCAGTATCTAGCAACACATCATTGCTACCCATGTAACGAGAATGTCAATGACTCGACATAACCTTACTCGTGATAGATGTTACCGTGTAGTCTAATCCCTTTATCTTTTGATGTCTTGATTAGACACAAGTCATGGAATGTGTCACACTTGTATAGTCTAATCAGCGTTTCTTGATTCCTGAGTAGACTAATTAAACAAATAAAATCAATATCTCATATTGACTTATTCGAGCACGGCCATGCATTTCTTAGTCTCACTCTATCAAAGGGCCTAAGACATCACTCTTGTTATATAAGAGGGATAAATCCTATCTTGATCACTCAACATCCCTCTACATAGATCAAGGCATACCCAATTACTACCTTTATAGTCCATCCTGTTACGAATGACATCTAGCAGCATTAAAGTATGCAATTCTCTATGTTGGGATCCCTAATGATCTCAAGTCAAAGGATCACATACACCATCATCACTATGAGAATCGCTTATAACACTCATATAACAATCCATGTAGCGTTCTCATAGAGGGTCGATCCAGTACATAGTTCTTTAACATGTACCTATGTGATGACTTGATATCCTATATCCATGACAATGGTCATCAGTCAACCATATACTAGTCTTATCGTATCATTGTTATCCTTGTTTACAATAATACTTGACTAGGGATATTTTAAGAATAGTGTGTTATTACTATTCTAATGACATTATCATATAAGATTACATTACGCAGTTATAAGACAAATATAATAATGAACTATAATAAATAAAATGTCATGATACATAAAAAAATACCAAAGTCAATCATCTAATGAATGGTTCTAAGGGCATAATCCAACATTATTATCGTTGTATAACTTTTATACATTATAGTAAATCATAATATGATACTCGATTGGTTGATAAATTTTAAAATAAATTTTATTAAATTAATTAATTAGTAAGATATTGTTATGATATTATTAAATGATAATACAGAAAAGTTGTACATTCACGATTCATCTAATATAGACTTTTAAAAAAATAATATATAACATCATAAAAACGTATGGTAGGAAAATATTTGTAGACCTCTTTTAAAAATCAAGCATTGTTTGGTTAGGATTCAAGCTAATTTTAGTATACGGTTGAGCTGTAATCATAATTTATGTACTAAGTTAGAGCCAAGCTACATTAAAAATTTGACTATTTAGTCCTAACAAGTAACAACTCACGTGCCAAAAATTTTTTGATTAAATGATTAAAATATAGTTTTGATTTATTATAATGTTTGGATTCGAATCCAAACAATCTCATCCCAACTCCTAATAATAATAATAATAATAATAATAATAATAATAATAATAATAATAATAATAATAATAATAATATCTAAATTGTTTGAACCTAATTTAACTTTAATCCATTAATATAAAAAATAGATAATTCACCCCAAACTTCTTTATTCTGAAGGACAAATAAATCCTTTCAGTAATTGTTAAGTAAATTACTAAAAACCGAAATTTGAGAGTATTTTGCCTCCGAGCCATTTAGAATATTTTAAATAGTTCTAATTAAACAAGAATGAAAAAGAAATGTTGAAGAGTTATTGGTTTTTGAAAGATTCGTCTTATAATTTATTTTTGTTTATTTATTTATTATTTATTATATTAGCACTTTTCTAAAGAATGCTCACATGACATATGGAATTTATTGAATTTATGAAAAATATTATTTTTGGTTTATTGGGTTCAATATTAAGTTTAATTTTCTTTTTAAAATTAAGGCTTAATAGTCTAATGTGTCCTCAACGTTTGTCACAAAATAGAATTAAGTCATCAACGTTTAAATGCATGAAAATCAGTCATCAACGTTACAAAATAATTGAATTAAAGATATTTCCGTTAAATCATTTAATTTTCGTTACCCCTATTGTCATAACGTGTCAAGTCCGTGAACCTAACCGCTAGACTTTAAAATTCTAGGGAGTCGCCACCAACCATTCAATCCTAGGTGTGATTGGTCACCTACTCTTGTCTAAATATAAGGCTTGGTCTACGTTCAAAAATTCTAAGGCTCGGGAGTACGGTTACGTGTGGGGAAGGATTAGCACCCCCACAACGCCCATCTTAAGATGGTACCAAGTAGTCTAAAGTTATCTTAATTTTGCCTATTTGTTTGCTTTAATTTCGATATGATTAAATATTGAAAAATCTTCTAAGTCTCCTCCATCAAGCTGGTTGGACAACTTAAAAGTTCTTCTCACCTCAAGAGTATTCAAGTAGGACCAATCGCCTTTCTTGAAGAGGCTCCGTCGTCGGATAATTTAAATATATTATGAAATACCTAGTTTTGACTCCTATCCCAATTTATATAAATTATTAATTATTTTTTCTATTTTTATTTTTTTATCCTACAATTATTTTTATTTTTTTACATCTTGAATAAATATGAATTATTTAATATTGAAAATTTCCTCTAGACCTTCCATCAAGCTGGTCAGACCTTGGAAGAAATCTCCTCACCTAGGAATTTTAAGAAAACTACTCAAGCGCAATTCCCTTTTAAATTCCATCATCGGATTAATCCACATTTCCAAGTTATTTAACATTACTTAATTTTTAATCGTATATTTATTTTTTGTTCTATTAATTATTTTAATTTATTAATTTGAATTTTATTTTAATTTTAATGATGAATTATTAAATATTGAAAAATCTCTTAAATCTTCCATCAAGCTGGTGAGACTTAAGAGGACTCTCCTTACCTCAAGATATCTAAAAGTGCTACTCAAGCGCAGTCCCTTTAGAATTCCATCGTCGGAATAACTCATCCTAAATTATTTATAACTTTATTTATATCATCTAATTAAATCTCGATCATATTTATCATGCAAACTATTAAATCAAATTATTATGTTAGATTAAATAACTAAGTTAGACTATTATCTTATAAATCATTAATTAATTAATCATGCCAATAATTCCTACAATCTTATTGCCAATTAAATTAGCCTTAATAAATTAAACACATACCCGGTAAAGAAGCTTCCTTGTTTTTCTATTCTTTTTCTTGTTCTTTCTTTCCTTGCTGCACGTTTTTCCCTTTTGTTTTTCTGGTTTCACGTGACTTTCCTTTACTTTGTTTCTTTTAGCAACCCTTGTAGAAACTTGCAGCACTCCTGGCAGTGGCTACAGTATCGAACCTAGCAATGATGCAATGTGGACGCGAGGGGGATGGACAGCAGCAAAGAGACCAGCAGGGGCAGCGAGCTCGGCTTGGAGGGGTTACCACAGGTAGCCTTGAACGGTGGCAGTGCAGCAGCGATGTATCAGGGGCGACGTTTAGTGAGGAGGTGCAAAGTGATGGTGAGTCGATGGTGACTGTGCAATCGGGAAGGAAGCAGCGGCTATACAGGAGAGGAACGGTGGGTCGATGTACACAATAGCTGGGAACCAAACAGCAATGCAATGCTGTTTGGCTAAACAGAAACGCAGCTGCAAGCAATCAGATGAAGATGATGACTAAAACAGAGGCACGGGTAGCTTTGAATGAATGCGGCTTGGGTGGTTATGGCAGTGTCAGTGCAGGTGTAGCAGCCTTGAGAAGAATGATGGTCTTTTGCAGGATATTCTTGGACGAACAACAAGTGCAACAGCAGACGCAGGTAGTTGGAGCAGTGCGATAAAGAAAGATGGCAAGGTTGGTTGGAAGCTTGAGGGTGACAGCGAAGATGAGACAACGCAATGGAGCGGTGCAGACTTGCGGGAGATGGTTCGGTGCAAGGGATATGTTAAACGATGAGGAGGGCAATAATAGCGATGGAGGCAGGGATGCTCGGGTTAGGGAAGGTAGGGTTCCGGTGAAGATGACGGTGGGATGAGAAAGATGCGACGATCCTCAGCCCCCAGCCCCCTTCTGGAGAACAGCAGCGTCCTCTTTTTATAGCCACAAAGAGTTAGAGTTATAATTTAATTAGATAACAATTAGTCTTTATTTTCCTTTTTTTTATCTATTTTTATCTATTAATTCTTATACTAATCTAACTTTACTAGTCTAAATTTAATCTAATAACAACTCTCCTATTAATAAATTTTAATAATTATCCTAAAAAATCTAATAATCTAATTATCTAATCCTAAAATTAATTTTATTTTCTTTTTTATTTTATTTATTAATTCTTTCTAAATCCTAATTTTAGTGTTAATTCTAATCTATAAAAATCCTAATTTAATTCTAGCCTAATACTAAATTGGTAAATTAAATATAATGCCATCTAAGCCAATTAATTATTTATACAAATTAAGACTCCGGACAAAATAGGGTGTCTACACCTATCAGTAATAAAACTTAACGGAAATTAAAGGATTTAACGAAAATGTCTTTAATTCAATTATTTTGTAACGTTGATGATTGATTTTCATTCATTTAAACATTGAGGACTTAATTCTATTTTGTGGTAAACGTTGAAGACACATTTGGCTATTAAGCCTAAAATTAATAAAATTAAATATAATACATTTGAGTGAACAATACTCATGAAACAAAAGTGAAGAACTGTGAAAGATAAATAAAAAAATAAAAAAAATGAATGATTATTTAGATTAAAGGATGGGAATTAAGTTCCCCAGACCTGTTAAGAATCTTAGGCCTAATGTTAACCTTGGTTCTATGTAATCCTCGACTGAGGAGTTTCTATCCGTAATGCACGGTTATTTTCCAAAAAAAAAGTAGATTAAAAATTTTAGGATTTAGTAATTTTGTAATTACTTATATGTTATTAATATTTTATTAAAGGTGTTAAGTTATTTGAAATAAAATATTCAATTTTTTTTGTAATAACATGTATACTAATTTATTTTACAGTTTAAAATTAATTTTATTCGTGTAAAAATGATAAACGGTAAAATCGTTCGAACTGTAATAATTTCAAAATTCGAATCAAGTTTAAATATCTGAGGATTTAATCCACTTTTTTTAATCATTTATCGATAATATTAATAAAAATAAAACAAAATTATATTCAAAACTTAAATGAAATGTACCTAAACCTAAATAATAATAACTCACTTGGCTTACCTTCTAACCAGTTAGTAGTAAAATCCACCCTTAATCTTCAAAATTAAGACGGGTCATCGAGTCAAAAAAAAGACGGGTCATGCGTGTAAAAGAAAACATAAAAAAGGGTCATAGTTGATTCTGCGACACGATTGGAGTTATCTTACTTTCTCTACCACATTTGAACGCAAAGTCAGACACGACAGGATTAATCCTAACCTACTGCATGGCCCACTTCCCGTGGCTCATTTGAATTCTAACCACAATTATTTTTCTCTCTTTTCTTTTTCATTTTATTTTTTTGCCTTTTTTTTAATTTTGTTATTTTTTCATTTTAAAGTTTTTTTTACTTTTTACATTTTTATTTATTTTGGTATTTTTAACAATATGAAATATAAATAAATTAATATACAAATCTATAAATATATTTATATTTATAACATATAATTATTAAAAAATTATTATTTGAATTATTAAATATATTATTTAATAAAATAATGCATCATTAAATAAGATTTGGAAGATTTTGAAAATAACATAATATTCAAATATATAAAAAAATAAATTACAAAAGTATTACTTGATTAAAAATAATTTTTTATTTTTTAACAAAATTGTTATTTATATAAAAATAATTTTAATACTTCAATATTTATTAATTTTATAAATATAAATTATTTTATTCTATTTTATGCATATTCTGTTTAATGTCTTTAATTATATTTTCTCTCATTACATTTTATTTAAAAATATATTTCATAACTAATTTTAGTTTTATCAGTACTCTAATCTTTTTTGTTTTTGAGATATATTATTATTCTATTCAATTCACTATAATAACTACAAATTCGAAAGGCGGTGAATTATATTAAACTTTTCTCAAATGTCAAGGTACCCGGGGCCACCTTGCTAATAGTGACTGAGACAGTGTATGTATAAATAAGCCGAAGGCCGCATGGCGCTGCGTTACAGAGAAAGTTTAAAAGTTAGAAAATTTCTACCAAAAAAAGAAGTTAGAAAAATTCAAGGCAAGTAAATTCGAAAAAAAAATGCACATTGATCGGAAGTATGGCGCTGCGTTACTAAGAACGAGGCAATCTACATCTGTAATTGCAAAAATGAGAAAAGGTACTTTTACAAATCCGGTTCATGGTTTTAATAATATTTGAGATTCTCTTCAATATTAATATTGTAATTTTTATTTTCTCCTAACTTGATTTTCATGGATTAGTTCTGGATAATATCGATCTTAGCACCATCGGCGTATCAGAAAAAAAATTAGTAAAATCACATTCATATATTAATTTGTATTATAAAAAATCAAAAATACTTTTAAATTGTATTATTAAAAAAATTGCCTTAAATTCAATAGTTTTAAATGTTAAAATATATATTTGAAAAAGTTATTACAACAAGATATTATCTCATGCAATTACATCTACCATTTAATAAATCATCTTTAAATTTATAAATTGAATTGGGAATCACTTGATTGTTATTTTTATATTTATATTTTATTTTTTACAAAAGATATATCTCGACAAATAGAGCAAAAGAATATTTTTGAATAAATAAAGAAAATAAAAATTGATATTTATAAAAAATAAAAAAAAATTCAAAATAACTTTTATGCAAAACTTTTATATTTAAATATAATACGTCATACTCCACATTTTAATGATAGACACTTAGTAACCTATGGTTATATTATCATTATAAAAAAAAGATTAAATTTTTTTATTCATCCTTTCACTTTATGTTCTACAGGAATAAAGAAGGCCCAACAGAACAATAGCTTGTCACTCCATTCGTAAAATAAAAGAAAAAAATTGAGATCTGAAACAACTTGTAGTCTGGCACGAAGCCAGGCCACGCCGGCACGATGAGGGCCTGATCGTCGTATAAGGATTAATATTTTATATATCGTAGTAAAATGTTTTTATTTTACAAGTAAAATTAAAATGATAACTTCATTAACATTTATATTTAAGGACTTGAATATTTAAATGAGGTAATTGATTATAATTAACTAACAATGTACAATTATTATACACATCAGTGCATCAAATGTGTATTATCAAAATCGTACAATAAATACAATACAATTTTATATTCATGGAAAATTATATAGATCAGAATAGTACATTGAATTTGATTAAAAATCGTAAATGAATCATATGATAAACTATATATATCATATGATAACTCATTATGATAAAATTTACCTTATTTTATTTAATCTATATTCAAATGAGTGTTTCTTTTTCTAATCCAATTGCTAAAATCTCAATTTTATAGCTTATTTTCTTTTGAGTTAAAGGAAAAAAAAAACCCTTTTACAATCACAAATTGTAAACTTTGGGGTAAAAAATTATTAAAAGAAAATAATATAATATATCTAACATTTTCTTCTCGTATCATACCTTATATCATGTTTCGTATGATAATTCATTGAAATTTTTGAAAATATCAAATATTTAAACATTTTTATTTATTTTTTATATACCATTTATAATTAATTTTAAATTTTTTATTGTATCTTATGATATGATATTCAATTGATTTTCAAAACTAAAATTTTGATTTACAATAAATATTTCGATTTAGTAAATATGATATGTAACTTTATTTTATATGTACGCTTCTAGTTTTTTCTCTTCAAAAGTAATTGTGCCATCTTTGCTCCGTTTTATGCAAGAAGGATTTGCAAAATTTTCTTTTCATTTTAGAGTTTATATTTGATGCATTAATAGAGTAGAAATGCTATATATGTTCATTTAACAATAAAATGGCATCTCAGTAAATAATAAAATTAAAAGTTAAGTAAGTCTCTAGAAATAAATTACAAAACTTTACTGAAATTTATTTTTAAGGCCAACATAATTTTTAATTTTGTTCATTAGTTAAGAGATATTTCGTAATTGATTGACAATATATTGATGCATATACGATCATTGTATCAAATTTAAACTCTTCATTTTATTGATAGAAGTTTTTTGTACGTTACTATTCAACATGTTTTGTTCTACTTAAATTCTTAATTATAATATTTAGCATCAAACTTTGATAAAATTTTACTTAAACCTTTAAGTGATTTTGAAAATTTTTCTTAAATATTTAAGTAAATAATTTACTTTTCAACAAAATTCTCCTTATGTACTTCTCAAAGTATAATTTAAATTTTCAAATAAACAACAAATTATTTCTCTCTTTTGTGAAGCTATTTTTTTACCTGCAAATTTCATGGCAAAACAAAGAAAGAGCGCAATAATTATTTTGAGCCTATTAAATGCCTAATAAATGTGATGTGGACTAGATCAATTATTACTGGGCTTTTCTATAAATCAAGTTGAAGACCATTGAGTCAAATGATAATCTAAGCCCAAGAGAAAAAAGGACTCAAAAGGCCCAAAAATGATCCACTGGGTTATTATTTAAGCTGTTGGGCTTAAAGGTAATTACGCGCAAAATAACTCCTATAAATAGGTCACAGGTATCATTCTTAAACCCTAAGCTCTATTTGCCTACTGAAACTCTGCCAAAACCCTGTCTGACTTAAGCATCGGAGTGCGCGCGCAGGGGAAAACCCCTGCGCCCCCTGATGGTCTTTTCTCTTGCAGAATTCTTGAAGACAAACTAACGTGAAGATCGAGGATCCGACATCAGCAAATATTTATTGTTGTTTTTGACAACAACAATTGGCGCCGTCTGTGGGAAACAAACAAAAAAGCCATAAAAGATTGTGAAAAGACGACTTGCAGTAGACAGGATATGGAGGCTGCGAAAGGGCACAGGTTACACGACAAAATAGTCTGTCGCGCGCAAAGTGAATGCAACAGAACAGTCTGTCGCACATCAGTTTCACGCTCACAGGGTCTGTCGCCACAAATAAAAAAATATATAAAAAATAAAAAAAAATTTACACGCAACAAAAACTGTCTGTCGCATGGAAGGTTTCAGGCGACAGACTACTATCACACGCAAGATTTCACACGACAGAGCAAAATCGCGCGCCCACGACTTGCGACAGGAACTCTGTCGCAAGATAGCGCAAGGCCCACGCGACATGTATTGGCGAGAGATTTGGTTATCGTGCGCGACAGGCTTTCTGCGATAGAATACATACTATTGGCGACAGCTTTACTTGTCACTCGAAAGATCTCTGACGATAGAGTATAAGGAGTAGGCGAGAGACAGCAGTTGGCGAGAGACAACACCGGGGGAAAGACTAGCTCTCGCCCACGACAGACTTGGCGAGAGAAAGGCTCTCGCTTGCGACAGGTTTGGCGAGAGAAAGGCTCTCGCTCACGACAGGGGAGCAAATGCTGGGTGAGAGAAAGGCTCTTGCTCGCGACAGGGGAGCAAATGCTGGGCGAGAGATTAGCTCTCGCCCTGACAGATTTGGTGAGAGAAAGGCTCTCGCTTGCAACAGGGGAGTAAATGCACGTGATTCCAGGTTCTACAAGGATCCTCGAACAACTTTTCAAAGTAAAATTTAAGCCAGCAGCGAGTTTCTTAGAATCGCCGGCGCTTACATGGTATTTTTTAATTGTGTTAAGTTTGCCGAGGAACCGAAAGCAACAACATTGGTCGTCGAGAAGCTTTGTAGTTGTCTGAAAAACGAATCGTTACGGACTAATAACGCCATGAAAGGATCTTTTCAGCGATTAAAGAATAGAGCTTTTGGTTAAAAAAAAAACACTACTACTTTGCTTCTTTAACATAACAAAGCTTTTCAGTTTTCGCATTCCAACATTCCTTGGAAAATGGAACGAAATAATGATGGTTCTGCAACAAACAAAAGAATTTGGCTTAAATAAATCGAATAATTAATAAAAATAAATAAAAATAAAGTCTGAGGATTTCATGAATGATGTCAATGATTAATTAAAAGAGCAAGCACAAAGAGAAACACAAGAGAAGAGAGATTAAGGATTTTGTAGAGAGAAGAAGAGAGGAAGAGGAAAGAGAAAAGGAAATGGGGTGTTTTATCTCTTACTTTGACAGAGGATACAACGAACAGGAGAGGAGCAAGCCAGATTGGCCTCTGCCGAAGCTCGTGCCAAAGCCGCCGAGGCTGCTCAGAAAAGGCAAGAGCAGTTCGAACGATCAGCTGCGGGAAGGGCTGCACGTGCGCAGATGCAGGGGGCTGCAAAGCAATCCGCAAATTCTAATAAAGGCGAACCTGTATTGAAGTGGCATATGGGTTGAAGTTTTTCTTAGTCTTTAGTCAGCCAAAACTGCTCGTGAACAAAATTGAAATAAAATCCAGATTCTACTCTAGTTTCCGTGTTGCTGATTCTTCATGTCAAGAAAAAAAGAAATCGAAGCTACAAACAAGGAGCTTGCTGTACATTTTAATAGGAACCTTGTCGCCAAAGTTATTCCATAATGAGCATGCTTTGGATCTTGAGAAGATAACTTTGCACCAAACAGTAAACCATGGATATGGGGTTTGTGTTTTGCTTCTGACTGGCCAGAAACCTTCCTCAATAAGTCCAAAGTTGAACTACTCCAACCAAACCGGGTTACAACACCATCTAAATGAGGTTGGAGCAAACAAAGCATCCCAAAGTTGAGGGGTCCGAAGAAAAGTGATTCAACTTCATTTAAAAAGAGTAAAAGACTACTGATATGTTTCCTGTTGATTTATGCTTGGATTTCCAGCTTTAAGAACTATTTTTTGGTATTGATTATAGAAGGCTTCAATTAGCCAAAGCCTTGATTTAAAGTGGAGTCAGCAGCTTTATTGGAAGGGATTGCATATGCAATGAAATGGATTTTATTATTGGAACTCATAATTCATGTAGAATTCACACGCAACAAATCTGAATGATTTTCAACTTGCAATGAGTGAGTTAAGCCAGAACGTAAACAATGAAACCAAGAAAGAGAGAAACCAAAGACAAAGCACTGCCAAAAAGGTGTCGACTGCATGGAAGCCAAAGGAAACAGTGGCAAAACAGGCAATAACATAAGACACGGCGGAGAGAAACGCTCAACCACTATCAAATAAGGGAAAAGCCAGGCTGTAATAGAAAAACGGAAAAAGGAAACAACACTGGGAGCCTTCAAGGACACCCTCAGAATCAGAGTGCTTGTTTTTCTCCTATGTTTAGCCATTGGAAAACACAACGTTGCTGCACATAAATTTTATTATATGGTACAGTATATTCTGAATTTGATTTTCACATACAAGGCAGAAAATCATATCCGAGTAAACATTTTTAATATCTCAATTCCTTTGTTGTGTATCATAACACTGAAACTAGCTGGATACAATATTTTGAGTTAAAAAAGTAATGAGCCAACTTCAAGCACTAAATGTTGCTGTTGGATCGCATAAGATAAAGAAAGATTAAAAGGGAGATTGGTTGGTTCACCTTTTGTAGCTGTTTTTATATAACGTACTTCCTTTCTCACGAAGCAAAAACTGGTGGCAGTGGCATTTCTTTCTTCTATGTAAAATAAAAAAAAAGGGTTTGATAAACCTCCAAGAGTGATTAATCAATGAGGGTAAGCTCGATAACAACGGATAAGCAGCTAACAGCCTTTATTCTGAGCAGTTTTTTAATGAACGAACCGCGCGTGGAGACTCCTGGCACGGTGATGGACAGGCAGTAACTCGGTGCAAAACAAAGACTGTTTCTCTACAAAAAAAAATGCGCGAAACGGGGCGAGGAAGTGGAGACAGACGTTAGGCGAGAGTGTGGCTCTCGCCATCGACAGCCTTGTGCGAGAGACAGGCTTGGCCTGTTCACATCTACTTTTCTGGCACAAATTCAGAGCATAAAAAATATAGCTTAAATATTCATACTCAGCATCATTTTCATAAGGCAAAGGTCTCTATCATTCCCAGGGCCCTACATGGCCACCTCCAATTTATGAAGCTTAATTTATTCCTTATTGACGTCTTTGAAAATTATAAATGGTTCTCGGTATCTGTTAATACGCATAAAAAAAAAGAAAGTGCCATGCTTATCTATCTACTTTGTCCTATTCCCATAATTTTTAGATACTGTTGGTATTGGAACTTGGAAGTGTAATTACCTTTTGCATAAAACATCGCATTCCAGAGCATATAGTATTGATATGAAGATTCAGTGGATCATCTTAATTGGCATTGCCAGATTAGTCAGCGACAGGCGTTGGGCGAGAGATCCTCCTGCACCCGACAACTAGCTCGGGCGAGAGGGAGTCTCCCGATCGCGACAGTCAAAAACGACGAGAAAACAGGCTCTCGCACGCGACAAGCCTTGAGCGAGAGAGGAGCTCCCGCGCGTGACAGGCCTTGAGCGAGACATAGGCTCCCGCACTCGACAGGCCTTGGGCGACAGGGGAGCTCCCACGCGCAACAAGCCTTGGATGAGATAGGGCTCTCGCACGCCACAAGCTCCCCACTTTGATAAAATGATAGCGAAGAAAATTAGGTGAACACAGCACCCATACGCAAGATTCCCCCGTTAGCACAATGCAGGAAAGTAAAGAACACCTAAGTCATGCCTTTCGGCAATGACTAGCAACGATGGCAAGCAAGGAATCCAGACTACTGGTTCGCCCATTAGAAACAACTTTGGCGAGCACATTTGAAACTAACGATCTAAGCGCACGCCCAAGTGCGGGATCTAAGCAAAATGATCTAGAATCTTCTAGACCTAGTGCGCGCACTAATCCGACAGAATGTCCAAAAGCTTCTTTCGGCCCATCTGTCCATTGTCTGACATCGAAGCTTTCAAGAACTGCTCTAGCAACCATCTAGAAGTGGCTTAAGAGCCACACACTTAGCATATTGACAGCCACACATGTGAAAGAGGGTTTGTCTACATAAAGAGTGTGTCGACTTCATGAGTCCTTTAAGCAAGACAAGGATGTGCCAGCTTAAGGTGTCGAGATCAAGGCCGTGTCCCCCTTGTGTCCGAGGTAGGCACTAGCCACTGTCGTGGAAGGCAACAAGCCAAGGATAGCTTGGTTTGATTGAAAACAGCTTGTGGTAAGCTCATGAAGGTAGATTGCTGGTACCAAGGCACAACTTAGTGCACAATCCATAGTTGACAGCAAAACATCCCAGCACTCGTACTTTACAAATTTTTCAAAGACAAAGACTTGGAATGGTACTGGTGGTAAACATTTGCTATTTTTGTTTTAACATTTGCTACAATTATATTGCTACTTACTCCATTTAATTGAAAATACTACCTTCTGAAACGAAAGGCCAGTTATTCTTATTTGTACTATGATAATCCTCCATGTTTGATAGACATGTTGCAGGAATAGAAGAAGAAAAAACAGAAGCTGGCCAAAGAAGACGCAAAATGGGCATAAATAAGACCGTAAACCCGGCAGAAATAAGTCCCTGAGCGAGAAGAATACGCGAAATGGGCATAAATAAGACCGTAAACCCGGCAGAAATAAGTCCCTGAGCGAGAAGAATACGCGAAATGGGCACAAATAAGACCGTAAACCCGGCAAAAATAAGTCCCTGAGCAAGAAGAATACGCGAAATGGGCACAAATAAGACCGTAAACCCGGCAGAAATAAGTCCCTGAGCGAGAAGAATACGCGAAATGGGCACAAATAAGACCGTAAACCCGGCAGAAATAAGTCCCTGAGCAAGAAGAATACGCGAAATGGGCATAAATAAGACCGTAAACCCGGCAGAAATAAGTCCCTGAGCGAGAAGAATACGCGAAATGGGCACAAATAAGACCGTAAACCCGGCAGAAATAAGTCCCTAAGCGAGAAGAATACGCGAAATGGGCACAAATAAGACCGTAAACCCGGCAGAAATAAGTCCCTGAGCGAGAAGAATACGCGAAATGGGCACAAATAAGACCGTAAACCCGGCAGAAATAAGTCCCTGAGCAAGAAGAATACGCGAAATGGGCATAAATAAGACCGTAAACCCGGCAGAAACAAGTCCCTGAGCGAGAAGAATACGCGAAATGGGCACAAATAAGACCGTAAACCCGGCAGAAATAAGTCCCTGAGCGAGAAGAATACGCGAAATGGGCATAAATAAGACCGTAAACCCGGCAGAAATAAGTCCCTGAGCGAGAAGAATACGCGAAATGGGCACAAATAAGACCGTAAACCCGGCAGAAATAAGTCCCTGAGCGAGAAGAATACGCGAAATGGGCATAAATAAGACCGTAAACCCGGCAGAAATAAGTCCTTGAGCGAGAAGAATACGCGAAATGGGCACAAATAAGACCGTAAACCCGGCAGAAATAAGTCCCTGAGCAAGAAGAATACGCGAAATGGGCATAAATAAGACCGTAAACCCGGCAGAAATAAGTCCCTGAGCGAGAAGAATACGCGAAATGGGCACAAATAAGACCGTAAACCCGGCAGAAATAAGTCCCTGAGCGAGAAGAATACGCGAAATGGGCACAAATAAGACCGTAAACCCGGCAGAAATAAGTCCCTGAGCGAGAAGAATACGCGAAATGGGCACAAATAAGACCGTAAACCCGGCAGAAATAAGTCCCTGAGCGAGAAGAATACGCGAAATGGGCACAAATAAGACCGTAAACCCGGCAGAAATAAGTCCCTGAGCGAGAAGAATACGCGAAATGGGCACAAATAAGACCGTAAACCCGGCAGAAATAAGTCCCTGAGCAAGAAGAATACGCGAAATGGGCGCAAATAAGACCGTAAGCGAATAAACGCGAAACCGGCAGACATAAGTCCCTGAGCGAGAAGAGTACACAAGCGGACACAAATATATGTTGTTACAAGGTATGTTACAATACATTCAATATATATATATATATTTGCTTATTGGCTGATCAAATCTAACAAGTCCTTAAGCGGATAGTACGCAAGACAGGAGCAATACTCCAGTAAAAATTCTTCTTTGGACACAAAAAGTCGCAAAGAAAAACTTGGGGAGCACACAGTATGCACGCTGTGAGTCTTATCAATTCTATAAAGTCAGACGAGCAACACATGGGCTTGAAGCGAAAAGTGCACGAAGAAAGTCTGACTATTATGGATTAGTGCAAGGTAAATGTGTAGCTACCTCTGTAAATGTATCTAAAAATGTGTTAATGAGTTTTTAAAAAAAAAAACTAAGCTCTTTCAACTAAAAACTGGGGAGCACTCTAGATTAACTTCTGCCTCAAAAGGAGCATCGATTCTAACAGGCACCCAAGCATCTACACCCTGAGGTGCTATAATTATCTAAATCATCTTCGTCCAAGCCTGTGAGAACCCCGACCATCTCGGGTTAACGAAAAGGCTCTTAAGGGCTGGTAAGATCAGATAGATCTTTGCCTATTCTCAAAACATGTTCCAAATTCTCAGCATCAGGATCAAGCTTCAACCAATTCGGAGCATGCCAAGCACAAATTGCATCTGATGAAACCAAAAGGCTTTGGTGGCTCCGCAATCTTGTAATTTCTCCTTATAGCTCTTGGTTTCGGTCAGCTAAGACCTTGAATTCGAAAAGAAGGGTGGTATATTCCACTGGAGAAGCATTTAGCTCAGAGAAGAAAAACGTATCCCGGTAGTGTTCTAAAAAGACACTTTGGCAAAAAAAAATGATGACACGAAGTCATTTCTGCTACAAATAATAATTAAGTCCTCAAGTGAAGATGAAAAGACTCTTGTGATAATCCCAGGAAGAGGGTAGCACAAGAATTTGAAAAGCCAATTCTTTATATACTCTTTCACAAGGTAAACCTTATAAAAGAGTGGGGAGCAATTGATGTGGACTAGATCAATTATTACTGGGCTTTTCTATAAATCAAGTTGAAGACTATTGAGCCAAATGATAATCTAAGCCCAAGAGAAAAAAGGACTCAAAAGGCCCAAAAATGATCCACTGGGTTATTATTTAAGCTGTGGGGCTTAAAGGTAATTACGCGCAAAATAACTCCTATAAATAGGTCACAGGTATCATTCTTAAACCCTAAGCTCTATTTGCCTACTGAAACTCTGCCAAAACCCTGTCTGACTTAAGCATCGGAGTGCGCGCGCAGGGGAAAACCCCTGCGCCCCCTGATGGTCTTTTCTCTTGCAGAATTCTTGAAGACAAACTAACGTGAAGATCGAGGATCCAACATCAGCAAATATTTATTGTTGTTTTTGGCAACAACAAAATGAAAATGAAAATAAACAATAATAATATTGAACACAAAAACCAAATTTTAACTAGATATATAGATAATTTTACAAGGTTAACATTAACAAAGGTAAAAATATATTTGCTATAAAGAATTGGTCCCTCGCGTAATTTTGTTTTAACTTTTCTTAACTTTTCTTCACCAGTATATGAACTTGAAAATCATGTAACTTTAGAAAAATAAAAATAAAAAACAATTTTCTAGTTTATAGTTTCGACATTTCAAAATTGAGCATAGCTAACATCTCTTTTAAAAGAAAAAAAAAATCATAGACATTGGCCAAAAGATTTATAGAAATAATTTGTTGAAGTTGTTGGTTTAGCCCTGCAAACAAAAGGAAAAGGCGGAAGCACCAGATCAGTTATCCGACCAAAACTGTATAAATCTAGCATCCAGGTATAGTGTGATTAAGTACTAATGATTGACATATTACAGTTATATTTTAATTACAAAAAAAATTATTTTTAGTTTTGAATCGTTTCTGTGCCCAACCAGAAAGCAAAAGAAACTCTATGGATTAAGATGATGAAAACTGGATTGGCAAATAAGATAGAGCAGAAAAGACATATGGCTGAGTCACTAACGGCAACTAGAAGAGATGCTTCAGAGACTCAAGCAGAATCTGGGTTGCTGAACATAAGAAAGAATGAGTTGATGGACGAGCTGAACAGTGGAATCAACGACTTTGTGAGGTTGCGGGCAGTGGAGACTGTGCTGATGTCGGAGCTGGGTTTCCTTTGAAACAGATCAATAACCCTATTCGGGAGATTGATGAATAGAAAACTAACTGCTTTTCCGGAAGTGATCAAACAAAATAATATGTTTGCTTTTCTTGCACTGTACAGATTTTCGGGCCTTGTTTCACTTTGCTTTTGCCCGACGTCTGAAATGATTTTGGTGTGATGACACTAGCTATGAAACGAAATCTTGTCCGGTTAATAGAAGCCCATTTGCAGTCTCCCAATTTACATCAACAAGGCAAGTCAAAAACATTAAAGAGCAAATGCCAATCAAGCATATGAGATTCTCATTATTTAAAAGCTTACTACTGGTCAATTTGAGATGTCCAGCAAATTTTCATACATTTTTCTTTCATATTTTCCTCAATTGAAACTTTCATTATTTATAGTGAACTTAGTTAATATCTTCAAAATAAAATATCTCCAAAATATTTTCCACTAAATTTTTAAAAATTTGAGTTAATATTTCCATCACATCAGTCTAGCGTTCTGCTGTCACAGTACTGCCTGCAATTAGCAGCAAGTAGTACCCGAGAACACTAGGCTCTGACATGGGCCTTGCAACTCTAATCCGATGAATTTGGAGTTACATTGGTTTGGACAAGAACTTGACCCAACAATTAATCAAGTGTATCACATATTCTAACTATTTTTAATTTTTATTTTTTTATTAATTATGCAAGATAATTTCGTAATAAAACAAGAAGCAAATCTAAATTCCTAATGAGCGTGCCTAAACATTTTGCTTTTCAAAAGATATGGCATTTATTCAAACTCTGAAAAGTGTCAATTCATTAATTTCCAATATACTGAATTGATGAATGTCATGTGAAGCTCATTTAAACAAGATGAATTAAATATAGACTTTTTGTGATTAAGCGGTTTCAAGGCAAAGTCGCACCCTATCTTATCTTCCATGTAACACAGTTTCTTTTATCTTCTCCAGTGAAGGTTTAAGGCCTGGGGGGATTGGGAACAGGAAATAAGGCAGTTTTCGTTTACAAGAAATCTTTCGTTTAGTTTTGCTATAAAAGTTCTGCAAGTAAGGCTTTGCAATTCATTTGATCGGAGTCATTGTTTTCCTTGCAGCTGCCTTCACTCTTTGAGTTCCTTGGGTGTTCAATTACTGGCTTCTTGCTGCAAAATCTGGCCTGTCTGGCTTCCGCCACTCAGTTCATTTTTTTTCCTTGCGATGATCAAGATATTCACCAATTTAGATTATTGATAATGTTTCTCCAGACCAGAGCCCCATCATTTTATCATTATTATTTATTTTTTTCATGTGAAGTGTTTTATAATCGGGTCTTGCCTTACACAATGAATACTGTTTTTTAATCTTACAATGCATATTTTATGAGTACCAAATTGAAATTTTTAACTGAAATCTTAAAGTTTGAACCTCTTAATATCATTAGAAGCTTTCATAGTATGATATTAGGCCTCAAGCATAAATTTACATTGATCACCCATATACAAAAGTATAGTTTTTCCGTTTCAAATTAACATTCCCTGGTATTGCTTTTTCAGTTTTCTTTTTTCTATTTTATTTTTCAACAATAGATCTTTTATATTTTGTATTATCTATGGATATTTATGATTTGTTTTATTTTTATATTAAAAGTTATAGAACATTTTATATTAGAAAATTTTAATAAAAATAACATTGAAGTGAAATATTTCATAATCTCCACACTATGTTAAAAATACAAAAAAGAAAACGAAAAGGATGGAGCATATACTTCAATATCACATAAAATATTAGGTTTTCCATGAGAAACCTAACAATTTTGTTAAATAATTAGATAGTGTTTGAATTAATAAAAAAAATCTTTGCTGTAATTTTGATAAAAAGAAAGAAATGAAGAAGATCAGCCACAACAAAATTACGGTCGTGTGATTGCCTTTTTATTATGTTTTTTGTATCAATGTCAAAGTTAAAGTAACTGCGTGGTGGTGGTTCCATGTTCAGGTTGGGCCTTGTAACCCTAATCCAATGAATTTGGAGCAATATTGATTTGGGCCAGGTACCTGTATCAACAACTCAACAGTGTTTCACATGGTCTAAATATATTTTCAATTTCCAGTAGTTTTTAGGCTGAATGCTCAAATAAGGATCTAAAGTTTTCGGAAATATTCGATTCAGGATCTAAACTTTTATTTTGCTCAATTCAGGATAAAACGTTTTCGATTTTGCTCAAATAAGGATTTTTTAACGCGCGTGAGTTACACGCGCCGTTAAAATAATAACGGCGTTTATAAAAGCCACGTGGCAGCATGTGGTTGGGCCACGTGGTAGAAGTGGACACGTGGCATCATAAGAGTGGGACACGTGGCAGTGACATATAATTAATTTTCTTTTAATAGGTAAAAAATACATGGACACGTGGCAGCGTATTAGTGGGACACGTAGCAAGATTGACACGTGGTAGCGTGTGAGTGGGACACGTGGCAGTGACTTATAATCATTAGTGGGACACGTGGCAAAGTTTAGATCCTGAATTGAACATTTCCGAAAACGTTAGATCCTTATTTGAGCATTCAGCCAAATTTTTTTGTTATAAATATTAATAAAAAATTAAAAATTTAAATATTATTTATAATATTATAATTAGTAGTTAATTTTGTTAGTTGATTTTTTAATAAAAAATAACTTTTAAAAATTTATATTACATTTTCAAAAAAAATTGTTAAAAAATAAATTTTTATAAAAAATATTTCTGTATTTTTTTCACTTTGTTTTTCTTTTCTTTCCTTTTTGTTTTTATTTCTTTTATATGATTTAAATTTAAAATAATTTTTTATTTTAAATTAAATATATTTCTTTTTAGAAAATTGAGATTTTTTAGGAAATACGTTTATTTTTTTAATTACATTAATTTTTCTAAAAAGACAATTCTTACATATTTTTCTTTATTTTTATAGTTTCTTTATCTTCCTTCTTTTTTTGTCAATTAGAAGAAAATATAGAAAACAAAAAAAGAAGAAAAATAAAAATTAAATTTAGTAATTTAAAATTTATTCTTTAAAAAATATATAATTTCTAATAATTTTATGGCTAATAGTTTTTTTCCTTTTTTTATGGTAAAAACGAAAAAAATCAAGAAATAAAAAATAATAATTATACTAGTTAAAAAAAGTTTTATAATAATTTTTATGTTTGAGAATTTATTTTTTAAAACAAAATTTAAAAATTTTAATTATTTCAAAAAATAATTTTAAAAAATTTATTCAAGAAAATATTATTTTATGAAAATATATAGTTTTTTTAATAGAAAAAAAAAAGTTAAAAATGCGTGGACACGTGGCAGCGTGTGAGTGAGACACGTGGCAACATGTGAGTGAGACACGTGGCAACATAAGAGTGAGACACGTGGCAGTGATTTTATAATTATTTTCTTTTAATAAGTAAAAATAAAAAGGACACGTGGCGGCGTGTGAGTGTGACACGTGGCGGCGTGTGAGTGTGACACGTGGCAATAATTATCCTTTTATCGTCAGCCACTCTCTTTAACGGCGCGTGTAACTCACGCGCGTTAAAAAATCCTGAATTGAGCAAAATCGAAAACGTTTTATCCTGAATTGAGCAAAATAAAAGTTTAGATCCTGAATCGAATATTTCCGAAAACTTTAGATCCTTATTTGAGCATTCAGCCTAGTTTTTAATAATTATATAATATAGTTCCGTAAAAAAAATAAAAAAAAAGTAATCCTAAAGTCCTAATTATATGAATGTCATGTCATGTGTGGTTATTCTATTTTGAATTAACAAGATGAATTAAATATAGAATTTTTGTGATTATGCGTTTTTAAGGCAAAGTGGCACCCTATCTTCCTTGAAACAGATATAGATTTCTTTCAAATATAGAATTTTTGTGATTATGCGTTTTTCATTTTTCTCGTCAATTATATATTTGTTACCAAAATCTGTGTTTTTTTTTTTTATGAAAACTAAATGTATATTTTAGATTTATTGTGGTATGACCCCCTTTTTTTTTTAAATACGGAAAGGTTTTTCAGATGGATTTGGATATTGAAAAAGAGTGAAAGATGTTGCCTCTATATATTTTATTTTCTTTTTATTTTAGCCAATTCAAAATATTAATTATAGGATAATAATCAATTAGTTAACAATTTTGTGTTTTCTTCTAAATAATTATCATCAATAATAAAGTTAAGTTTTAATATTTTTTATTTTATTTTTTCGATTGGTCAGTGTATAAGGTTCAATGCTAAGGTCAAGAAAATTTTAAGTCTTCCTAACTAAAATTGAAGATTTTGCTTAGAAGGAAAGATATAAAAAAGTGAGGATAGAAAATATTTATAATATAATGAATAGATTTTTATAACTTCTTTCTTACTTTGTAGTTTAATCATTAGTTTACTCATTTTCTTTTTCAGCAATTTTTTCTTTTTTTATCAAACAAGGTTTAAGTGTAATATTTAAATAAACCTTCAAAATTATCCATAAAAAAAATAAACCTTCAAATTTTACTCAAATATATAATAAGTTTATGATAATTTATCTAATCAAATTAAGGTAATGAATTTTTATTTTTGTTAAATATTTAATTTTTTTGTTGAATGATTTAATTTGTAAAAAAAATGCTCATTTATGTTAATTTTAATAAATTAAATGATAAATATATGAAAGAATGTTAATTTAAATATTTAGTTAATTGAATGTCATTCATTAGATGTTAAAATTTAATAGGTATACTTATATTAAAATAAAAAATCATAACTTCGAATTTATATAAGAAAGATTGAGGACCTTTTTTGTATTTTAAAGTATTTTTATGGTCAGAGACGGTAGCAAGAAAACGACAAATAAAATGCCTGCCCTTGACCGAGTAGCCGACTATAAAAGGGAATGCGAGCCCGCAGTTTTGGTTTACAAGAAATACATCGTTTCGTTTCACCCACAGAAGTTCTGCAAGTAAAGCTTCGCATTTCATTTTGTTCGAAGTCTTAGTTTTGCTTGCAGCTTTCTTCACCGCAGTTTTGGATGTTTACTGCTGCAAAAGCCAGCCTGTCCAGCGTCCGTCTGTCAGTTCGTTTGTTCATGTATTCACCAATTTAGATCATTGATAATGTTTCTCCCGATTTTTATTATTTTTTTATTATTGATTTTTTCATGGAAAGTGTTTTATAATCTAGTCTTGCCTAATACAATGATTTTTTTTTCATCTTGAAAAGCAAATTTTATCAGTTCCAAATTGAAAATTTTAACTAAGATCTTAAGTTTGATTAAGATCATTAAACGCTTCCTCAAGCATAAATTTACTTTTGATCACTCATATCCAAAAGTATAGTTCTTTTTCCCTTTTTATTTTTCATTGAGCTTTTATATTTTATATTATCTATCGATATATACTTATGATTTTTTTTTGAAATTTTTGTATAAAGAACATCAAAATGAACTATTTCCTAATTTCCCCCACTAAGTTAAAAATATAAAAGAGAAATGAGAAGGATCGACATATATTGCGGTATTACATAAAATGTTCGGTTTGAATGCTTCCAAATATCATGAAAACATAATTAGAAATATAACAATTTCGTTAAAACATAAAAATTTGGTTTAATAATTACAAAGTGTTAGAATCATTAAAAAATATATATTGGATAGGTTGTTTGCTTTATAAAACGAGCGAAATGAAAAAGAATGAGCCACAAAATTACAGATGGTAGGCTTTGGGTATCCCGAGGTCGGTGTAATCGCCTAGCGAGCAATCTTCACGCTGATCGCTCGATGTGGGCATATTCTTGCAAGCATTGCTCCATTCACGGCCGAATGATAATTGGTAAAGTTATATATTCTCAATCTCAATTAGAGTAGTTGCTTGACTTTTGTGTTTCCAGCTCTTTTTCGTCTATTGCGGACACGGATTGCTTCTCTTATTTTTCCGCCGGGTAGCCCACAGAAATTGAGTGGCCTAAATTATCAGCGTGGTGTAAATGGAATCAATCGCAGGATCTAAGAAGGAGGCGACACGGCAAGCGATCGCACGATCCGCGAGAGCAAACGCGTGACTTCGCACGATATTCAAACAATTGCTTTTATCTATTGCCAAAAGAAATGGTTTGAATTTTGTTTCCAGTTTGATTTCAATCATGAAGGTGATTCCGAAGTGCTTGAATTAAATTTGTGTATATACGCAGATGTTTACTTTTGGAAGTTGTTGACAGAAATGTAAATGCAAATGCCATTACCACCATTAAATGCTGTATGTGAAACACAGATGTTTAATTTTCATCCCATTAACATTTTGTCAGTAAGAGATATCTAAGGATTGAGAAGATCTCCAAGAACCTATTTTTTTCTTTGTCAAAATTCCTTTTTACATACAATATTAAGTTTAAATCTATCCAAAGTCACTCAAACATTGCAATTATATTATAAGAAAATTAAAATAAACTATAAGAACATAATAAAAAAAAACCTTGACGATGATAAAAAATAAAATTCCAAATTAATAAGTATAATACAATAAATTCAAATATTTTCATGAAAAAACATAATATGAATATAAGAACTTATACAATACATTAATTTCAAGAAAAAAATAAACTCCAACAAAAAAATCCATTATAACCTTAATAAAAATAGTAAAAAAACTTGCAAAAAATTTTCTTTTTCATTCCTATAGGGCCCACAGCCCCACTTTATTTTTTTTCTTCTTTTTCTTTCTCTTTTTTTTTTTGTTAACCATGATATTGGTACGAAGTATCCACCGTCGACAACAGTGACTAATCTTCGTCGGGGATCCTAAGTGCACACAAGGTGAGTAGTCCCCTCCCAGCTTAGTTTGCTCCATACGCAAAGCCAAGAATCGAACCCTAGACATTTAGTTGAGGGGCGAGAGCTACTACCACTCACACCAACCAATATTGGTTCTCTCTTTCTTTTTTTTCCTCTCCCTCTCTCGACTGCCAGCCAACCATAAGTTTAATCAAAATCTAGATTTCGATAACCGATATGGGGTGTTTTTTTTGTTTGAGAATGGGGTGTGTTTAGTAGTGGGTTTAGAGAACAAAAATTGGAGTGTATTTAGAAGCACTCTTAAAAAAAAGTTAAATTAGCACTTCTTGAAATTGCTTAATTTATAGTTCCATCAAAGCACTCAAATCTACTTACGACATAATCTAAAAATTTCAAAATTTTGATAACCAAACTCCAAAATTTATAATTCTATAACAAATAAGTTCTTTCATAAGTTGCACCAAACATGTATTAAGAATTAAAAAATTTTAGGTTTCAATTATTTTTTTTCCAGATAGTTTCAATACTTACTTTAGCAGTCATATAATGGAAATGGTGAGTAATTTTAGTTCACATTTACACCCAAAAGAAATGGCTACAGTGTAGATAGACCAAAATAAAGCAATATCTAGTATGGGACCAAATTCTACAAACAACTGACATTAGAAAGGCTTTAAAAAATTACAAGCAATGCCCAGAGTGTAAAGAATAAAACTTCGCAGGCATAAGTGAGATTTTGGCTTAATAATAAGAAAAAATGATTCCGATATTTTGAGTTCTCAAATTCAAGCATGATTTTAACTTATCATGTAATGTACTACATAAAAAAATCTTGGCAACCACGTAATCAAACTTTGATTCGTTTCTAATACATTGTATCAGTCACTGTAATAGTTAGCCAATGTTTATATGGCAAAATTTTATCAATTAAAAAAAACCATGTGTCAACTTTACTTGTGTTGTGTGTTGTACAACAAAAATAATTAGTCTTAAAACCGAACAAAAAAAAAAGAAGTTTAGTGATAGGTTAAGGCAACCAATTTATAAAAGAAAGTGGAGAGGAAGAGCAGGGGAGAGTTATAACCGGTGATGAATTTACCTTGTCTAACGCAGCTCGACCTGATCTATATCTTCATCGGTCAAATCTACTGTTGCTTTACCTTGTCCATTCCCCATCCTATCCCCTTTGTCGCAAACCGCACACTCCTTTCCTTTTTTTAATTGTTTCAAAAATAAAAATATCCAATTCTTTTTAAAGCTAGCCCCATGCCATAATTTGTTGGTTAATTTTAGGGCATTTCTACTTGATGTTAACAAAATTAGTATGTGGGCAATGTGCTTATCAGATATAAAATTTAAATATTTATTGTTAATTTTTATTTTTTACATATAAAATTAACAGAAGTGGCATGGTTAGGATATCAATTTACCATCATTACACCTGGTAAATGAGAATTAAATCATTTTTCAAAAACAATCTGGATGATTTTAGTTCACAGCCACACGAGGTTCATATCAGGTGATTCTATCACCATAAATTTTGGACAGATTCTGCTAATTGTAGGTCTTGGTTTAGTTTCTGATGCTGTCTAGACACAATTAATTATTTAACTAACAAATATTCAAAGACAAATACAACAGAAGATATTGCCCACTTACTAAATATTTTCCTAAAAGGAAAACCGGAATTTTGAAACCGTTGTCATTTTTCTATTGGAAGTTGGATACAAAAAACCAGCAATGAGCAGCCGCAGGGTTTAGATTACCACCTGGCACCTGACAAATAGTTTATTATTTCCACGTCTATTTCCGTTGAGAGCAACCAAACTCGTTTCAGGCCTGCTCCAAGGTTTTCGTTTATAAAATCCCAATCATAACAGCAGTCTTCTGCCCCATGCTCAAACCCCTCTTTCTCTCTCTCTCTCTCTCTCTGGCCTTGTTTCTATTCTAAGCCAGTTGTACACTGTTTGATCTTTGAATATTTTCGTAGATGGTGAGGTTTCTATCTTTAATTTCGCAGTTCTTCTGCGTTTAGTTATATATTCTGGTTGGACGATTTTTTTTTTTTTACTTCTTGGTTTATTTCTAACTCGAGATCGAAGCGTGGATACCACCATTGAACCAAAGCTTTTTGGTTTAGAGTAAATACTTTTATTTAATTTTTTCTTTTTTGATCTTGGGTATGTAATATCGTTTGGTTATTTTGGTTGAACGGGAATAATTACTTGTATAGTCTGATCGAAATAACTATTAATTTGTAGAATTATATTTTTTTTTTGTGGATATAAACAAACAAAATTTTTATTTTTTTGAACGACAATTTTTTATAAAATTATTTTTGGTGGATCTTTGTGGTTTACCAAATCGTGGTCCCGATGAGTTGGCGACGGTGGCCAATTTGGACCAAAAGTTCAAAAATAATTTATTTAATTTGATTACATATCTATAATGTATTATATTTTAAAAAATCTCTCATCCCCATTTTTAAGATTAATTGATGTAAAATCTAGCAAGAACTTTGTTAACTCGACTTTCAGAGTTGTCTGTTGAATTGGGCAGTTCGTTTAAAGTCGAAGGTTGGTTCGATTTTTGAGTGATTAGGATAAAAATATTAATTTTTAGATGAGCTTAGACTAATAAATGAGGTTTTATAAAAATTTGGTACGATCTTGATTTGACATTTTAATTTTAAATTTAAATTTGGCTCAGATTGGTCAAATAATTATAATTTTTTTATAATTCAGTTAATTTAATATTTTATTAAATGTATTATTATCTCATATATTATCAATAAAATTTTTAGACTTTGCAAGTGAATTTAAGATAGTGATACATACCTCACTCTATTTATTTTTTAATATTACTAATAAAGTATATATCATTATCTTCATCACTTGTGGAGTTTCCATTGATAGTGTGTTGAGTAATAATACTTATTAAAATATGACGTTGTGTTTTGTAGGTTTTCATTGATCTATTCAAGATTTGGGCTATTCGCCCAAATTGAAGGCCCGCCTATTTTTTGGGTTAGATTGGGTAAAAATATTATGCTTATTAAATAAATTTGGATTTAAAAATCAAGGCCTATGAAGAAATGTGTTGAGTTTGAGCTCATTATTTTAAGTCCAAACTTGACCTGACCCACGAATTATAATATTTTTATTATTTTTTATACTAATGTATTTTGTTAATTAATTTTGATTTTTTATGTAATTTAATTTGAGTTTGTACTTTTTTAGATTTTAAATTAAATTTTCATGTTTCTTATAATGTTTTTGTAAAAATTTATTCGAACTTAGTGTGTTATAATTATTAATTATCATGTGTTTTAATAATATTTTATATATTATTATTTTTTAAAAAATTAATTATATTTGGGCGAGCATGGATGGGTTTGCCCTTATTCATTGTATGTAAAATTGGATTTGGACAAAAAATTTGGCTTGAAAATCAGGCCCACCTAGGCTTTAGCTCACTTTCAATTCTTAATACATTGCTTAAACTTGACTTGAATTTTTTTTATTTTTTTTTAGCTTTTCATTGTGTGCAACAAAAGCTAATAGTTTTTGATTTTCCATACAAAATTCTTTTCTTTTCTTTTTTATAAGTTTTAAAAAGATTGATAGTCTTGCATTCTATTTTTTAGATTTTTTAGACATGTTACATTTCGAATTCAGCTGAATTGGGCTGGTCCTAAATAAGATATTAATGAAATATATACAAGCCCAAATTTGACCTAACACACTTATTTGAACGTGATTTTTGGTCCAAATCAAATTTTAAATGTACTATGCAAATTTAAGCCTAGCACAGTTTGGCTTGAAATTTTTGAATAAACTAACATTGATGTGGCAACGTTTGTTTTTTTTTTTTATCCATAAAAGGTACAAAGGGGGAAAGGGGATTTCAATCTTGCACCTAATCTCTCATAAGAAAAAATAATAACCACTAAATCGAGTTTTGATTGTCGACGTTTGAGTTTAATGCTATGTCTTTAACGTCGTTGTGTCCTTTAAGAGTTTAATGATCATATCTTTCTACCTATCAATTTCTTTTTTTGGTGTAGACCATAGATATCTTCATCCATTTTAACGATTTGAGATTAATCTTGTTCGGGGTTTAGTCACAGTTAAGGCTCTTCACCCCTCTCCAAAGATGTGTTTAGTGGGAGTCGAACCCGAGAGCTCTTCCCACAAACTCAGCCTGCATTGCCAACTGAGCCATAACCCTTGGGTATTAAGATCATTAAAAGCTTATCATAGTCGAATATTAGGCCTCAAGCATAAATTTACATTTGATCACTCGTATCCAAAAGTGTATATATATATATATATATATATATATATATATATATATATATATATATATATATATTATGATTTTTCAATAATCAATTTCTTGTTTACGGAGTACAATTAGGATATATTTATAACAGAATTTACGGAGTAAGTGCGCCTAGTTCTAACAGAATTATATTTATAATGCTTTATGCTAAGAATTAGTTTCTATGGTAATCTACTCGTTTCTTTTTACCAAATTATTATGCTTTAAGAGCCAGGGAGGATCAAAAGACATAACATCAAAATCGAATAGGTCTAATACAAACAGGAAGCTTCATTTTTTTTTATTCATAGGAGATACAAGAGAGAGTAGGGAATCGAATCTTGAACTCAATCCTTCTTAAGAAGGTGTAAACAACCACTAGGCTAAACTTTAATTGTAGAAGCTTCATTTTGAGTTTGCTTTACCGTTAATTTTTTGGTTTATAGGGAGGTACAAAGAAAGGGGGAATTTGAACCTTGCATCTAATCTTTTCTAAAGAGAGTAATAACTATTAAGCTAAACCTTAATTGTTTGCATTATATTAATTCTGACTAGCTTAAAAGATATGCCCAACAATCTTAGATGTACTTTTATCTATTTGGAAATCAACCAAGCAATAATAATAATAATAAGAAGAAAAGAAATCAAAACTTAGTTTCTTTTATTTTTCATTGGAATTTACCCACCTTTATAGGGAGTAAAAGTGAAAGGGGTTAGAAGGTTTCAATGAGCATTAGGTGATTGGAATTGGTCAGCTACCAGACACCATTCTATAAGTCAATTGAAAAAACAGATCCAAAATTTTCTCCTAGCAATAAAAATCCCAAATTTCTTCTTAGAGATATTTTTGGAAGGTTTTGGTAATTGATTTATTTATCTATTCAATAGATTGAAGTACTGTTTGTGTTTTTTTCTTTAATTTGTTTAAGGATAAATTTAGTAGTAATGGTTTTGATTATTTTTTTTCTTCCTCCAATCAGGATGCACCGAATGTTCATGAGATTGTGGCAAGGAAAAAAGCAGAGACAAGTCGCATGGCGAGGTGGCTAAAAGCAAAGGAACTTGCAGTAAAAGTGAAGAAAAAAGAAATGCTTGGGATTAAGAGAATGAACAAGCTAATGTTTGCAGTGAATCGACGCATGGAAAAATTGGTCGACGATTTTCTGGTAGCGGCTGAATCAGAGAATAGTGATCCTGAGACTGCAAAAATATGGACCGAGAAAGTTATTAGGGAAGTTATCACAGGAATGAATGATCTCAATCTTGAAGAAAAATAACTCTGAACCATGTTCAATTTGTTGTAGCAGTGGTAGCTAATGGCAACAGCACCTGAGGATATGGCGATGATCACGTTACCGTTAGTTTAGAAGAAACAGTGACTACCTACTGTTGCAGCAAATAATAAAAAATTAATAATGCAAGTCTTAAGGTTGGAGTTTCAATAATTTGTTGTGTTTGAGTGAAATGGTAGCTTGTAGCTAATGTTACTGTTTGTTTGGTGAATTTGGATATTGAGCAAGTGTTATCAATTCTAAGAAATAAATGTTTGATAAATAACAATTTTTTAGAATTGAAATTATCAAGTATCGAATCTTTGTTTTTAGAATTAAAAATTAAATATTTTATCAACAAATTACATGGTTGTTGACACTAAATAACATCTTAATTTGGCAAGAATATTATATTTTTGGGCAAATAACTTGAGCTAATTAAACACATTCTGTTTAAAATTATTTGAACCAAACTTTGTGTAAATAAATCCAAGGGTTGCTTTAGTCGGGTAAAGTCCAACTTAGTTCTTGAATAAAAACGATTCATAGTGGGAGGTTTTATGTTCGAATCTTTATTAGATCAAATTTTTTAAGTCAAGATTAGCCAAAAAGAGCGAGTGAGAATTAGTCTTATATCTAATCTATAACGGAAAGTTTCGTATTCAAATTCTTATTAGATCAAATATTTTTTTGTTAACTTTAACAAAAAATGTGAATGAGAATTAATTTTATATCTAATGTAATATAAAAACACTTCGTAATTTAAAAAAATATGTGAAAATAACATTTCCAATCCCAATCCCCAATACAACTCCTATTTTTGTCAACTTGTTAAGATTAAGAATGTTTTTTATTTCATTAAAACGGACCCACAAATGATATACGATAATGAAATTGAGGTCCATACTATAATTAAAATGTCAAATCGAATACAACTCCTTTCTTTTTTAACTTGTTAAGATTAAGATTTTTTTATTTCATTAACATGGACACATGGATGATATACGATAATGGAATTGAGGTCCATACTATAATTAAAATGTCAAATCGAATATCCTCTTACCTATATCAAAATAAAATAAATATGTTGGTTGCTTGTATATAATACCTATAGTTTTTGCAAATATAATAGGGAAGTTCTTAAACTTATCACTTAAAGAAGTCTTTATACATTTTTTTTCATCTAGATAAGTCTTTAATTTTTAACTTGTACTCAAATAAATTTTTAAATTTTAATTTGTATTTAAATAAGTTTTTAACCTTTAATTTTTCACTAAATGAGTGATCCTTAACATAAATCAATTTTTTATATGTGAGCAATTGATTTTTTTTGGTTCAGTTTAAAATTTAATTTTTTCTATAAAAAAATCAATTATATATAATATATTATATATTATATAATATTTAATTATTTACATTATACATAACTTATTAAAAAAAGATTTGTTAATTCAATTGGTTCCATTTGTTATTTTAAATATTGATTTAACCTAATAAACAAACTTAAAAAATTGACTTTAATGTAACACCAATTTACACTAACTGAATTAACTAAATTTTAATTGATTAAATCGATTTGAATTAACTTTTATTTATTCATAATCTTTTACGTTCTATAAAAATTTATTTGAATACAAATAATAAATAAAAACTTATTTGGTATTTGGAGACAATAAAAATATGGGTTTATATATAATGTATTGACAGTATATAATCTTTATATACTGTCAATGCATTAAAAGTTATCATCTTATCAATAAATAAACTTAAAATATATCAAGTTCTTAAAAGTAAAAACAAACAAGTTACTTATAAAGATTTATTTATAAGATGTCAACCTGCATTTTATATATATATATATATATTTATATATATATATATATATATATATATATATATATATATATATCCTAGAAATATATCAATTTATTTAGGAAAAGTGAAATAGTTAGAACTTTTCTAATATTTTAGCTTACCTATTTTCTGTAGGAAACTGACCGCAATAAAGCCCCACTATTGCTTATCCAAGCCATGTGCTCCTCCTAGATTAACATTCTGGAAAATAAAATGTGAAACGAATCATGAATATTGTTTTTGGATTATCCAAGCCATCCAACCAAGGGCATCACCCTCTCCTTTTACATTTTATCAAGAATGTCGTTTTCTTTTTGGATTTACCCAAATCCTATTTACACCCGTGAACCACCAAAAGAAAGAAAGAATGATGAAGCCAGGCTGTGAAGCACCCAAGTAGGCCTCCTCTTGCTGGAAGAAATTGACCGGAGGGTTTTGCTCTTATCCTACCGACTTGCCTCTTTAAATTCAATCCCCCCTTCTTCGCATCTTCACCTCTCTTTCCTCACACCTTCCTCTTCGCTCGATAATCCTCTTATGCATTTTTCTCTCTCTTCTTTGTATCAGACTCCCCATTATTTTTGACTCTCAATTCTTTCAATTTTCTTTCTCATTTGGAGACAAACAAGAAACAAATTGAAAGAGTTGAGTATCAAATTTAAAGAAGGAAAAGTAAACAATCGGGAGCATTTTTCTTTATCTTTTTTAGTTTAAGTTTTTTTTTTCCTTGTTACCTTATTCAAAGAACTTCACATAACTGTTTGACTCAAATGATTCTTCAAAACAAAGAAAAATAAGGTTTCAAAAATTTAACCGACGTTGGAATTTTTGTTTTTGCAGCTTATGTGGCAAAGATGTAAAGTTTTTCCATTTTCTGTAATTTTTAATGTTTCGAATTGTTGCTTGTAAGGAGTTCAAGCAGTTTGGTAACTCGACCTTACATGTGCAAGCCCACAGAATCTGAGGCCAGGATTGGGATCTAAAAACCTGAAAATCATTTTAAGAAGCTATAAAATCATTTCTGAAATATGATTTATTTGAATGAATCATCTCCTTATAGTCTTTGTTGGTAGTCGGTAGCATCTTCATATAGGTTCTAGGTTTAATTTATCAAATTTATAATTAACTTTTTTTTATTCAATGTTAATTTCATTTTCAAGCGATAAAAGAAGGTTTTACTCTCCATCCCATTCTTTTTTTTTTTGGAGATTATTCTTAAATTAGGTAGGTCTTTGCTTATCATTTCAATAAACAACCTTTTTATTTCTTGAAATTAAGAACTGTTAATTCAACAATTAAATGTTGGATATATAACATATTAAAAATTAAAGTTCATTTTTTTCTTAATTGTTAACTTTAAATCAAATATTAAAAGGAAAAGATGAAGATTAGAAGGACAATTTTTTTGTAAAAATGATTTGAATGAACAAAAAATACATATCCAAGGTAAAGGTGGAAAAATAAAAATCATTCCTAGATCTCATTTTAGCTTCATTTCCTTTGATATCTTAGAGCACAAAGAGAAAAAGAAAAGGAAACTCATTCGTATACAGAAGTCATCGAACTAACTTTTTCTAACCTATATTTTGAAAAAGTATGCTTACAACTTCAATTAGGATAAAGTTTCTATTAGTTGAGGTTATTAGCAGTTAAAAGTAATGAAGAGAAGTGAACTCTGAAAGTTCTTGGCTCAATCATTTTATTAGTTGCATCAGCATCGAGCAGACATTGACTCTTAGTATTCTACCAATCCAAACAGTCCGTGATTTTGTGATTGCCCAGTGCTTCAGGTGGTAGTGCAGTGTGATAGTTGTTGTAGTTTTCAGAGACTGTGGTCCCACACTATTTATTATGAAGACAAATCCATCTGTCTTGCTTTTTTTTAGTTATGAGGACAAGGAACTATTCCTTTTACTAACTAGTTCCATGTCAGCTGGAACTGGCGTGGCGATTGGCTCCGAGAAATGGGCCCACCAGCAATTGGTATTTCGAGCCACAACTATATGTAGCGCCTTTTTGTCTCTTTAAAGTTGAAGCATTGGGCGTTAATTAGCTTAGCTCTCTCTTCTTCCCTTGTCTTGATATTTCCAACAGACAACCGTCTCCGATCACTATGTCTATATTCGATCTTCTTTCAGCTTTAATGGTAAGATTTCTCATTTCTCTCTTTGTAAGTGATAATTCAGTTCTGGTTTGAATTTGCATTTCTTTTTCGTAATGAGCCAAATTTTCTAGCTTTTATTTTGGTTGCCTTTTTAAATAGAAAATCGTTCAAACAGGATGCATTCGTTGAGGCTATCGTGCGTGTCATGGAAGATAAAGTGACAAAGGAAACAGAGGAGACAAGGCTCATGGAAGAGTCGCTAAGGGCTGATCAAGCAGAACTGGAAGCCAAGGAGAGAGAACGATCGACGCTTCTCAGAGAGAAGGACCGAATGCTTACAGTCAAAGAAGGTGGGGAAAAATTGGTTGCTGAGTTCCTCGAAGCAGATGATGGTAACAACAATTTTGATGAGAAAGCGATGATGGACGCTATTGAAGCTTTGATAGGCTGCGGCGGCAGCGATCGCAGAAACGGTGGAGAATTTGGCGGCGTTTACGGTAAACAAAAAACCCGAAAAAGGAAAATCAATTTGTTCAAAACCAAACCGGTTGAACTGATTGGATCGAAAACAGGTCAATTGTTTGATCCGGAACACATCATTAAACCGGTTGTGGTCGAGACTCAGAACTTGGTTCAAATTGGCTAATGGTTTTAGGGTTGTTGTTGGTGCAGGAGGGACTATTAACTATCTGGAGAACACGCAGAATCTTGTTGATGAGGGAACCATGGTGGCCACTATTGAAGGAACGAACGGTAACGAGGAGTGATAGCTAGCGGCAACGGTGGTGGATATGGCAGCTTTTAATTTCCATGAAGACCACCATGAACAGGTTGATGGGGGATATATCTTAATTTACTTTCGCATGAAAAAAAAAAAAACTGATTTTAATTTGTTTTTAACTGCTTGCACAATTGCATTGTGTAATGTAATGCGCGCGTTAGACATTGAAAAACATGTCTTCTGTGTATTAAACTATAAATATAGCTTGATCTTTTTCTTGGTAGAAATTTGGTGTTCGTAGAAATGGGATATGGCAGCTGCCTGGTTGGAACCTCCATTTTCATTGATTCCTGGTGAACTTAAATGAGATTATTCTAGCTTCTTCACATTTCAAGAGAAGTTTATTTGTGTTTTATTGTTTATGAGTTACTGATTAGTAGAAAGCATTGAAATTTATTTGGGTTGATGAATTCATATGAATGAATGTTTAATTAGGAAGGTAATTTATTGGTAACCTATGGTAGAATGTTATGATTAAATTGTTAGGATAGGCTTTGGGATTACGACCAAGTATTTGTAGATGTAAGAAATTGGTTTTTGTGTGCTAGATGCTAGGGTTTATAGGACAATTAAGTTAGGAAATTCATCTTCTTTTTTTTTTCTTCTCTAGTTAGTTCAATAATTGCATTAACTATCCATTGAATGTTGTGTCTATGGTAGGAAAATTTGGCTATTACTGATAAAATGGTTGTGACGAAGATGACTTAAAAGATGAGTTTGATGATTTTGAATATTGGTTTGAATAACCATGTTTCCAACTTTAAAGAGTTAGAATTTTACAAAATTGAGTTTTGAATCTCATCAACACTTGTCTTACCCTTTCTCCTGAACTAGAGATACTGCATAATTGTTGATCAATTCGGTTATAATTGAGTGACTTTGATATTTATATATAGAGGTAATTTTTTGTAATTAGGATGTTTATAAATGGAAACAGAGATCAGGGAACAAAGGAAGAGTTGAACATGTAAGGGGTTATAATTAAAGGTAACACTTTAATGAGTACTCGCTCGAGTTTTGATAGTTTAACTGCTTATAATGAGTAATTGCTTGAGTTTTGATAGTTTAACTGCTGTATGATGCCAAATGAATAATACAATTAACCTTGTGATTGCTTGGATTGAGAATGGAACTTTGTTGGATGCTTGAGGTTTGAGTATGGGCCAACCTTCCTTGCAGGTGTGAAGTCAGGAAAAATGTCTGATTTTTAGAAGAAACCATGTCAAAACATTCTTTACATGCACAATCTGAGTGAAATGATGAATAGCCATGAGAATTATATATAATATATAGCTTGTACTCTTTGATTTAATTATTAATTGCTAGTATATTAGTGTTTCACTGTTGAGGAAAAGGTCAAGAGGGTGTTTAGAGAATTGAGAAAATGATATAACTTTTACATTATCTTAATTAGTTAATAAACAAGCGTTGTATACTTGAAGCCATATTAGGATTAATGTGAAGATGATGCTGGCAAATTAATTCATCGTCCAAATCCCACAACAAATAGAACTAATGTTGCAACTATAAAATGCTATGTTTTGGGAGGTTAAAAACTTAAAAAATATATAGTTTTGCCTACAGAAGTTTTAAATTTCGCGGTGGAGGCATGAAAAAATATTAATCATTAAACTTACATATTATTTTGATAATCATTTTTCAATTTATACCAAATAAGCTACCAAATTATTTGAAGTGTACAAATATTGTAATGTCAACAAAAATCCTTTTCAAATTAAATAGGGTAAAGATGATATAGTATTAGTGGCTTTCGGATATCAGAGGGTTTCAACTAAAATAAAAAAGCTTGTCATTATGTGAGCATTTTGTTGGCTTAATTACCTAATGGAGAGAGGGTGAATTAGTTTTTAACTAAATTTAGGTTCGTTTTTCGGTTTTTCTATATTTTTTAGCATATATTGAAGTTCTCTATGTTATTCTAGCATACAATTCAATAACAACACAATATATACAATTAAAATGCAAATAAATGAAGAGTAAAGGGTTAAAGAATTGTACTCAATGATTTATAGAGGTTTGGCAATCTTGCCTACGTCCTCTACCTTAAGACGCTCTCAAAGATTTTTCCCAAATCCCTAATAAATTTATCTTTACACCCTCTTTTTGTAGATTCAGGAAAAACTTTTTTTTTTTTACGAACTCAAGGATAACCTAACACCTTCTTTTTCCAGGCTCAAAAAAAAACCTTACAACCACTACTTTTTTACAAGATGAAGTAGCAAACCTTACAACCTCTCCCTTTTATGGCTCAAGGAGAAAACCTTTCTACCCACAACTCACAATGAAATACTCAAGGGTTTACTCCCTTTTACAATTTGTAAATGGGTTTACAATAAATGTCTAAGAAGGTGGGTAATTACAATTTAAGCTCTAAAAGAACCTATACAAGGTTTGTGCTATACAAAAATTATGAGAATGATAGAAGATTTTGAATTTTTAGCACTTGAAATGTTTGTGAAGCTTGGAGAAGATGAAGAATAAAGTCTCTTGAGTGTCTTGAACTTCAAAGCTTCTATTTATATTTCCTTGATTGAATGTTGAAGCTTGGTGGAGCCTAAAATTGATTTTCCTGTTAGCCCTCGCAAAAAACTAGCTATTAAAAGCTTCCAGCTCTTAGGAGATCGATCTCTTTAAGTAAGGGATCGATCTTATGGCTTTAGAAATTCCCAGGGTTTTTACCAATAGGAGATTGATCCCATAGAGGAGGGGATCGATCCCTTGAACTGTTCCTACCTTAAAGGGTATTCTGCCAACAAGGAATCCATCCCCTAAAGGGGTATCTCTGGTCAACATTTTGACTATTCTGGGCTTTTTAGGCATTAAAACCATTCCTAATCAATTTTGAATATTTTTAAATATGACACGACTTTGAAAACATGAATTTAAGCCAAAAAAATTTATTAAGTAATTTTCTTAAAATATATTCAATAATTTCATAAGAAAATTACTCAAACTAGTATTTAAAAATGTTTTCTAAATTGATTAAAACCAAAAATGATAATCAATTAAATTATGGTTTTATATTTGATAAAAGCACTTAATATGGTTTCTAAAATTCATAATTGATAAAGCAAATTTATAATATTGATCATTCATTTAATCTTACTTAAGTGTTTGTCATTTCAAAATATATATCAATTTAAAGCTAACACATTTTTTTTTACAAATCAATCTATTAGGGTGTGCAACGCTATACTTATATATCTAATAATCTTTTTATCAGATGTGATATTGAATATACTTATTTATTCTATGAAATAAACTAGTTGTATCTCGTGCAATGCACAATTTATTTTAATAATTTTAAAATGTATTGACAAATAAATTACTATTACTTAATTATTTATGTGTTCAAATCAATCTTCATTGTTTCTGATACCTTACAATTTACATGTTCTCAACACATAGTAAAATAGTTCCAATTACAATTAAACAAACAAAATGAAATATGAAAGATTGGATTGTAACGATTTAAAGCAAAGAGATAATATACACACTTGTGTGTATTTATATAGAAGAATAGAAATGTAGGAAAAGGCACTACTATCTTTTTTCTCTTTCCAATCAGCTATCTCATTTTATTGACTATGCTATAAAGAATAGGAAAATCATAATAAAAAATCAATAAAAAAATATCTTAATCATCAATCACCTATTAGAAGACATGTTGTTTAAGTATTTGAGCGAAGCACCCTGAGATCCCTCAACATTAGCTAAAGTGTCACCCATGTTCTTATCAATCTTGAAAAAAAAATATCACAATCCGATAATCCACATATGAATTGATAGATTCAAATCACAATAGTAAAAAATATATATAAAAAAAATTACAAACTAACACTAATATCACTAAACATCCGGTTTAAAAATTGATTTAGATATTGGAACTTAATTTTTTGGATATTATTACATAATTTTTATTGTTTTAAATGGATTAATAATATTTTATTATTTTTATGTGTTTGGTAATTTTAATGTAATTATTTTTAAAATTAGATAATCTTTCAAAAAAAATAAAATTAGATAATATTTGAAAACCACAGCTTTCTAGTCAATGAATGTGCAAGAATTGGGCATTTTCCCCCAATTTTATTCCTTTTTGGTTGAAATAATAAAAAGTTTAAATGTTTATTTATGATCATATGCATTGTTATAGATAAAATATTCGTGATTTCTGATCTATTGATCTATAGTTTCTTAAATTTTTATTTCAATTTTTTTTTAAAAAAATAAGAATTCGAATATAACAATTCAAAAATTAAAAATTAAAGTGAAACGGACATAAAAAATAATAAAAGCATGAAACTTACTGTTATATATTGATAATGTATCAAATTTAAAATGGGTAAGTTGATACCAATAAGAACATAAGAATAAGTTGTTAGAGCAAGACAGAAGGATAGGAAATAGAAATAATTGCAATGCTAGAATCAAAAAACATATAAGCTTACAATCTCGCCTGCATTTATTTGAGTAAAAGAACATATAAGCTTACAATCATTGAAAGATAAACATAGCAGAATTTCTTGCAATCAAAGAAGCTGCATTGTTCTTCTCCTCCTCAAGCTACTGTAGCACTTGTTCGCTTATAATTGAAAGTGATTCTAAAAATGTTGTTGGATGGGCAAACTCTCCTAACACTATTCCATGGTTCTTAAGAAATGATTCAAATCATCTGTCTCAACTTAAGCAAGTTTTCCAGTTGGCAAAGATCTCATATATTCTAAGAGAAGCTAACTACATTGTAGACAACTTGGCAAAGGCTGGTGTCAATAGGATAAATGCCCTGTATGCTCGACTTTAGTTTTGTCTTCTTTTCTCTTGTTGTTGTCGGTTTGCTTTCTCTTTTTTTTTTTTTTATGTTTGCAGCTTTTGTTTTGTCTCTTTCTCCATGTACAACTCTACATCTTTTATCTAATAATATTACCGTCTGCCTTTCAAAAAAAAAAACTTGAAAGATAAACAAACTCATTAAATTAGAACACACATGAAATTTAACGAATTTTTTTAATTAGGCAAACTTGTCAAGAACTTGAAGGTAATATTGTTTTTGAATATTATCGTCATCAATCTTTGTAATTTCTTGTTGCATTATTCATTTGTCATTGTGTTCTTAAAACATCTTAAATTGAAGAAAAATCTAAACTCTTGCTTCAATCTATTAAATTTAAATTCATTAATTAACAAAGACATAAACAAAACAAAAACAAAAGTATCAACATACTCATAATATAAATTAACAAATTAAATCATATTTGTGAACGTAAGTCAAGGAAGAGAAGTATAAGAAACCCAAGTTCTCTACAAAGAGAGGACATGATTGTAATTCTGTAAAAAGAAATTTAAAAAAGAAAAGCAAACACATCTGAGATTGTCACAAACCAACTAAACTTTAAAAAACCCCTAAAGAAATTAGTCTCAAATAAAAAATTTAACAACTGAAACTAATTATACAAAGAACTTATAAAACAAAAATAGAAATGATAAGTTTACCTCGAAAAAAGAGAACATATTGGAAAATTCTTTCTTTCCATCATGTTTAGCAAGAGTTACTGAAAGACATGGAATGGTTGAAGAGCGGTGGAACTGCTACTGGTATTTGCAAAGAGAACCTCAAAATAGGAAAAACAATTCTAACGCACTCACCTTTGATTGTGCCTAACAAAAGCAAGCCAATGAAGTAAGGTAGAAAGCATATAAAGTTCCACAAAGTAGCCAAAAAATCTCTTTGGAGTCTCCATATTTCTCCTGACTATTCACTTCTAGATTTCCATGAAATTCACCGTAACTCCACGCAGAACTCAACTCCAATTAAATCCTTCCTAGAAAACACCAGAAATATATAAACCCAGTTACCAAAAAATTCAAATAAACAAAACAAATACAAAGCGAAGACAAAATCCAATTCACTAAAATCAATTTGCTTCAAGACCCAACATGAAAAACTTACAGAAAGAACTATAGTTTATCTTGTTCTAGCTCCAAATCACATGAGATAAATAGGTTAAAAGCAGATTTTTCACCAATTTACATCATCATCTTCAGGTCTGGTAATTTCAATTTATATTTTCAAAAATTGAACATCAACGAACAATTGAGGGAAAAAGAGAGGAATTTTTGTAAATTGTAAATTGATAAATAGTTATCCTAAACTGATAAGATTTTAGATAAATGTTTAAACTATTCTTCAAAAATGGACAATTAATTCTGCAATTGCACTAGCTATTGAAAAAACAAAAAAACTACCAATGACTGCTAAACTTGCTGCTAAATTTACGTTAACTGTTGAGAAAGATGGAGATATAAACTGAAAATAAAGAGAGATGTCCGTTTAGTGGAGATTTTTAGTGTAGATTTTAGTGGAGATTTGAATTGTCAGTTGTTTGGAAAGATAAAAAAAATAATGACACCTGGCACTCAAACAAACCTTACATATCAACATCAATGTCAGCAAAATTATACAGGTAGGCATGTTTCCTGAAATATAATATATATATATCTATATATATATATATATATATATATATATATGATATGATAACATGACGTTCTCCCTCATCTAATCTCGTGACATTCTCATTACGACTAGCCCACACTATTTATATTCACTTGAGGTGTTTAACGTACAGTCACAACTAATTACTATTCTTGTTTGGGTGTTTAACATGAAGTTCGACAATCAAAATTTGGTTTTGATAGCTTTTTTTTGTGTAACTACAAGTATTTTCGTCTGTTTTATTGTCTGCTATTAATCCTATTCAAATTGGGAGTAGTAAATGGTAAAACCTTCTAACAATGATAACACCAGAATTCTAACCATGTCCAAATGCTTACGAAAAAAATACACTTTCACTTCTTCCAACCACTTGTTGGTGGCTCTAATAGCATTTGTCAAATGATAGTTACCCTCTTCCTGCAAAATGAAATTATTTGATTTTTTTTCCTTTCTAGTGTTATTTACTGTAATCAGAGATTAGAAATATACTACTTTTCTTCGATTATTATGAAGGAAACCGAAACAAACACGCAGCGGAATTTAAATCATTCGACCTCCACCAAGATCGATTCGGAGAGTTGCCTGATTAGGGTTTCGAGATTATACCTAACGTTTTCTCTGATTTCTGTCGTTGGTCGAGTCACAAGCAACAACTTTTCGTTCCTGCCTCTATGCTATCCACACGAACGGATCTCACGACTCTTGAACGTCTCACGATCAGAAGCCTTAAAGAGCGTTTTTGATTCCTTATAACCGAATTGCTAGCTTCGATTAAAAGAATATTTTTGTTTTCTGTTTAAAATGTGCGGCCATGTTTCAGAAAACATCCTTTTATAGGCAGTAAATTTTAGGGTAAAATTTACTGCCAAACAGAACTCTAATCCTACTTAGAATAGGATTAGCTATATCCTTAATCCAATTCAGAATAGGATTAGATATATCCTTAATCCAATTCAGAATAGGATTAATTAAGCTCCTCATTGATTCGTTCTAAGTGTGCGACCCAATAGGTTCTCAAAACAATGGCAATGACAAAAAAATTGTCACAGGCAATGAGCGGTATCTAGCAACATATCATTGCTACCCATGTAACGAGAATGTCAATGACTCGACATAACCTTACTCGTGATAGATGTTACCGTGTAGTCTAATCCCTTTATCCTTTGATGTCTTGATTAGACACAAGTCATGAAATGTGTCACACTTGTATAGTCTAATCAGCGTTTCTTGATTCCTGAGTAGACTAATTAAACAAATAAAATCAATATCTCATATTGACTTATTCGAGCACGGCCATGCATTTCTTAGTCTCACTCTATCAAAAGGCCCAAGACATCACTTTTGTTATATAAAAGGGATAAATCCTATCTTGATCACTCAACATCCCACTACATAGATCAAGGCATACCCAATTACTACCTTTATAGTCCATCCTGTTACGAATGACATCTAGCAGCATTAAAGTATGCAATTCTCTATGTTGGGATCTCTGATGATCTCAAGTCAAAGGATCACATACACCATCATCACTATGAGAATCGCTTATGACACTCATATAACAATCCATGTAGCGTTCTCATGGAGGGTCGATCCAGTACATAGTTCTCTAACATGTACCTATGTGATGACTTGATATCCTATATCCATGACAATGGTCATCAGTCAACCACATACTAGTCTTATCGTATCATTGTTATCCTTGTTCACAATAATACTTGACTAGGGATATTTTAAGAATAGTGTGTTATTACTATTCTAAGGACGTTATCATATAAGATTACATTACGCAGTTATAAGACAAATATAATAATGAACTATAAATAAAATGTCATGATACATAAAAATGCCAAAGTCAATCATCTAATGAATGGTTCTAAGGGCATAATCCAACATATTAATCAGTTACTAATTCATTAAACTCAGCTATCATCAATTCAGCATGGAATTATAAGAGTACACGTTTAGAATATTTGATTGACAAAATAAAATATTATTACCGAAGCCTGACATACATACTTGGTATTATTTAGTGAACATAATCTGGGCAGTTGTGCTCTAATTTGTCTCAATCCCAAGCTCCTATTCGTGTCTAGAATCCATGTTACTAGCTTGAATTACAAAATGACGAAATTGACCCAACACCCAAGTAATTTAAAATTTCAAACCATGCTCAAAGATTAAACTAAAAAGTGCTATTTTGGATGATATACCTGCGATGATAGATTTAGTTATAAAAATAGGACCACCCAATCTTTGAGAAATGCATATTTGTGGCCCATGGTAAAACCCATAAATATAAAGGCCCATAGTGGCTAACTTGAGAAGTTCTTTTTCTTTTTCTTTTTTGAGGCCCACTTGAGAATTATTTGTCCAACACAAAAACCTTTAAATCAAAATCTCTGTTCATCTATTGCTGCTGATGGCTGGTTTGAGCTTTTTTTTTTTGAAGATTGGTTTGAGCAATTTTTTCATCCTGGGTCTTGTGTACGACCAATAAAAGAAGAGAATGAAAGACAAGAAAGGAACTTTATTCTATGCTTTAAGATAATTCACACTTGTTTCCCAACTCTTGATTGACACATTAAATTTTAAATTTGATCCCCCTCCAAACAATCAATCCCCCTCCATTAATATATGAAAATTAATGGAATTATCGAATGAACTTAACGGAAAATGCAAGCTGTATAATCAATAGTAAATCTTACAATTAAATGATATCATTCCATTCCAAATGATATAAACTTACTAATTCGCCCATGAAGTAAAAATAATTACTGAACAATATCATTAATGAATGTAAAAATATCTCCAAAATATTTTTCTCTAAATTTTATAAAATTTGAGTTAATATTTTCATCATATCTGGCTTGGAATAGTATTTCAAATATTTTAAATATTTTAATTTTTAATAGTTTTTAATAAATACCAAATTATACTTTATCATTTCGTAAAAGAAAAGGAGAAAAGTAATCCTAAATTCCTAATTAGGGAGTCCAATCTTTTTTTAATTATGGCATTTATTCAAACTCTTAAAACTCTCAATTCACTAAATGTCTCCTGATTAGATGATTGTTGTGTGTGGCTATTTTACTCCATAGAATTTTTGTGATTAAGCGATTTCAAGAAAAAGTCGCACCCTATTTTCCATGCAACAGAATTTCTTTTATCTTTTGCAGTGAACGCATCTGGCTTGGAAATCCAATCGACAACTAAAATTCGTTTTAAAAATCAAATATAAAAACAGCTTCCATAATATAAAAATAATGAAAAAAAAGAATAAAAAATAAGGGACATTGGATTCTAAATTCCCTGGAAAAAATTTAATTTGATAACAAATCAGTAAAGTATATCTTAGTGTTTAGACATCATTATTGCTTTGGCTTCCTAATTGCACACAAGTTTCACAGAGAGATTCTAAAGGTTAAACGCAGAGCATTATTCTTCCAGTAAAACGTATAAGCACCAACTATTTTAATTGCTTATGTTTAGGATTTTCTATTTGCTTTATAAGGCATGATCTGTTTTTAATTAGGCAATTTTATATCTTAGGGACTTTATTGGGTATAGAAGTGAATCTGGCAATGGGTTATGGGTTACAATATTTGCAGGTTCTAGAAGTCAATTAATTCAGAGACACAAGTCGCTTTGCTTGGAGACAAAATTAACTATATTGTAATAAAACTTTGGAATTTAACAATCAGAGTGTTCCTTATATTTCATCCTACCTAGAAATTAAGGTTTAAACGGTAAGAAATCTTAATCGATTTATCTAATGTGTCGACACTGAAAATAACACATCATTAATTATAAATGCGGAACAGGATACTAACCTCCAGCCATTGATACCGAAAATATTGAGCTGCGATAAAATTGTGTGCCTTTCGTATTTGATCTTCTAATCTTAAGCAAACTCACTAATGGTGTGTTTTTCAGAATGCTCAGATTAGGGACCCAATACCCTATATTTTTCTTTATATACGTCTTCTCATTAAAAACGTAATTCAATTTGTGTGGGCAGTTATCACTTGTAGATATGGATAAATAATTTAAAATTTATTAGATAACGATAATAAAATATAAGACCACAATAGGAAGTTTTAAGAGGTTGTGAAACTAACCTCAAGTCTTTTATTTCCTATAAAACACTACTGACTAAGTAGTTAACTTATGTGGGGAACTTACATTCTCCCACTTGGTCTGTATATTTTATAATACTTGCTATTCCATCCATAATCTATTAATCCTTATGCTTAAATTAAAGAAACAAAATACATGAATCATGGCAATAAGTCCTCTAAGAATAAGTAATATCTTCCATGTATTACAATATATTTCATCTCTTCAATATCAGCCTATATGTGATAACATAACTTAATGAATAAACCTTATGTTTATTCTAGGTCCAAAATTTATTGTTACTCTCAATAACCAATATGTGCACCAAATATTGAGAAAACAAAACAAATGAATAAGAGTTTCATTACAAATAAAAGTTGTCCATACAACCAACTCACAAGATGGAACCAAGTCCCATTCGCACTACATGATCCTTAAAACTTTTTGGTGGCATGCCTTTTGTTAAAGGATCTACTATCATCAATTCAGTGCTAATGTGCTCAATGACCACTATGTTGTCTTTAACACGTTCTCTTATGGCTAAATACTTAATGTCGATATGTTTACTTCGACTACCACTTTTGTTGTTTTTAGCCAAGAAAACCGCAGCTGAATTGTCACAATATATTCTTAATAGCTTTGAAATGGAATCCACAATTCTAAGCCCAGATATGAAACTCTTCAACCATACACCATGTGAGGTAGCCTCAAAACAAGAAACGAACTCAGCCTCCATGGTAGAAGTAGCAACTAAAGACTGCTTTGCACTCCTCCAAGATATGGCTCCGCCAGCAAGCATGAAAACATATCCAGATGTTGATTTTCGTGAATCAACACATCCAGCGAAATCTGAATCTGAATAACCAACTACCTCCAGGTTGTCAGTTCGTCTATACATAAGCATGTAATCTTTGGTCCCTTGAAGGTACTTCATTACTTTCTTTGCAGCTCTCCAGTGGTCCATACCCGGATTACTCTGATATCTTCCTAACATTCCGACTACAAATGCAATGTCAGGTCTTGTGCAAACCTGAGCATACATTAGGCTTCCAACAGCTGAAGCATATGGAATGTTTTGCATTTGTTCCCTTTTAAGTTCATTTTTCGGGCACTGGTTCAAATTGAACTTGTCACCCTTTACTATTGGTGCTACACTTGGTGAGCAATCTTTCATCCGAAATCTCTCAAGAACCTTATTGATATAGGTCTCTTGAGACAATCCTAGGATACCTTGAGGTCTGTCTCTATGGATCTTAATGCCAATGACATAAGATGCCTCACCCATATCCTTCATATCAAATTTCTTAGAGAGAAATTGCTTCACCTCATGGAGCAACCCTTTATTATTGGTTGCAAGTAAGATATCATCCACATATAGGACAAGGAAACAAATTTTACTCCCACTAACCTTGTGGTATATGCATTGATCCATGATGTTCTCTACAAAACCGAATGAAGAGATGACATCATGGAATTTTAAATACCATTGACGGGAGGCTTGTTTCAATCCATATATGGATTTCTTAAGCTTGCATACCAAATGCTCACCATTACTAGAGGAGAATCCTTTCGGTTGTTTCATATAAACCTCCTCCTCTAGGTCTCCATTCAAGAATGCAGTTTTCACATCCATTTGATGCAGTTCCAAGTCAAAATGAGCAACCAATGCCATAACAACACGAAGAGAATCTTTCTTTGATACAGGAGAAAAAGTCTCTGTGTAATCGATTCCTTCCTTTTGAGTGAATCCTTTAGCTACGAGTCTTGCCTTATATCTATTAATGTTGCCTAATGAATCCTTCTTTGTTTTAAAGACCCATTTACTTCCAATGGCCTTTGCACCATTAGGCAACTCAACAAGATCCCAGACTCCATTAGATGCCATAGAATTCAACTCATCTTTCATGGCATTGTACCATAATTCAGATTTACTGCAACTCATGGCTTGTAAAAATGTTTCAGGGTCATCTTCGACTCCAAAATTATAGTCAGACTCTTGTAGATACACAACGTAATCACTAGGTATTGATGATTTCTTCATTCTAGTTGATCTTCTTAATGTTGTGTCAGCATCCTCCTGTGGAGTATGTTGCACGACTGGTTGCTCAACAGTCTCTGGTAATTGTTGAACAACTGGATCTACTGGATTGTCATCAGCAACTTGTGGAGCTTCAATGATTGGTTGTTCAACATCCATTTGAACTTGAGGGAAGTTATGAACAACAACCAATTTGTCACTTGAAATGGGAGCTTGAATATCTGAATGATCCTTCTTAGAAACTACGTTCCGAGATTGATCACTCCCACTAATCAAGTCATTTTCAAGAAACTTTGCATTTCTTGATTCCACAATTCTAGTGACATGTGATGGACAATAAAATCTGTAACCCTTAGACTTTTCAGCATATCCAATGAAATACCCACTTATAGTCCTTGGGTCCAATTTCTTTTCTTGTGGATTATAAACTCTTGCTTCAGACGGGCATCCCCAAATGCGTATATGTCGCAAACTCGGTTTCCAACCTTTCCATAATTCAAAAGGTGTTTTTGGAACGGCTTTAGTTAGAACTCGGTTTAATATATACACTGCCGTTTTAAGAGCTTCAGTCCACAAGGATATAGGAAGCTTGGAGTTGCTAAGCATACTCCGTACCATGTCCATCAAGGTTCAGTTTCTTCTTTCTGCTACACCATTCTGGTCTGGAGATCCAGGCATAGTGTATTGGGCTTGAATCCCATGCTCTTCAAGAAACCTCGCAAATGGACCAGGTGCTTGTCCATCCTCAGTGTATCTACCATAGTATTCTCCACCTCTATCTGATCTCACGATCTTAATTTGTTTTCCACATTGTTTCTCTACTTCTGCTTTGAAAACTTTAAAAGCATCTAATGCTTCGTTCTTATTATGAAGCAAGTAGAGATACATGTATCGTGAATAATCATCTATGAATGAGATGAAGTATTTCTGGCCATATGAGTCCATATCCGGACTACAAATGTCCGTATGTATGATCTCTAATATGTCTGAACTCCTCTTGGCACCATTCTTTGTCTTGTTGGTCTGCTTTCCCTTTATGCAGTCCACACAAGTATCAAAGTCAGTAAAATCCAAAATACTAAGTACTCCATCATTCACTAACCTTTTAATTTTCTCTATGGAGATATGTCCTAATCTCCGATGCCACAATATAGAGGACTTTTCATTCATAACACATCGTTTAATACCTACATTGTCTTGGACGTGCATTATACTATTTGAAATATTATTTTGTAAATGAATTCGAAATAAACCATCAATCAACATTCCATTTCCAACAACACTAGATTTATCAAGCAAGCGGAAAACATTTTCATAAAATTCAAAAGAAAATCCAAGTGGTACAAGTCTTGAAATTGAAATTAAATTTCTAGAGTAACATGGAATATAAAAGGTTCTTTCCAAATTCAAAACAAAATCAGTATCTAAAACTAATCTGCACGTCCCTACTGCTTCCACTTGAGAACGCATCTTGTTTCCTGAATAGATGCATTGCTCACTGGCCATTGGTTTCCTTTGGTTTAGAAAACCCTGCAAGGTATTTGAAACATGGATTGTAGAACCAGAATCAATCCACCAAGTGTTATGACAAACATCAATCATATTAGATTCATAACAAACAAGTGAGATTGGATTACCTTTCTTTTCAAGCCAAGCCTTATATTTGTTGCAGTCCTTCTTCATGTGTCCCTTCTTTTTACAGAAAAAACACTTGGACTCTTTCTTCTCAGTCTGGATAGGTATTTTACCCTTTCCCTTTTGTTTGGCTTGCGCTTTGTTCTTTCCTTGTGTTGCTATATGTGCACTTTCACCCATTTCCATTAGCAACCTCCCTTCCTCTTGAACACACATGGTCAGGAGTTCATTTATTGACCATTTTTGCTTATGTGTGTTATAAGAAATTTTGAAAGGTCCATATTGTTGTGGAAGGGAATTCAGAATAAAGTGCACAAGGAAAGATTCAGACATCTCAACCTCAAGAGACTTCAACTGAGCCGCTATGTCCCTCATCTGCATGATGTGCTCACGCACACCTCTAACACTAGTGAGCTTCATAGATGATAACTTTGTCATTAGGGTGCTAGCTAGTGCCTTATCCGAAGACTCAAACTGTTCATCAATAGCCTTCAGCAATTCCTTGACATTTTTACACTCAGGGATTGAACCACGAATACTAGCCGATATACGTGTCCTTATGAACATCATACTTAAGCGATTAGATCGCTCCCATCGTTCATATAGGGCAATCGCACCCTGAGGGCTAGTATCAGTAGGTGCAGGTGGTTCATCCTTCCTAATGGCATAATCAATGTCCGTGCACCCTAATTGAAGAAGAACTCTCTCCTTCCATATCTTATAGTTATCACCACTTAAATAGGGAACATCACATTTATCATCAGAAAAATTCAGAGATTGTATAACTGCAAATAAATCAAACATTCATGCTTATGTTACAAATTTGAGGCAAATAAACATATATCATGCTTTACCAATGTAAATCATGCATTAAAATATGAATCAAATAACATATAAAACTGCCTGTGGGCGAAGTTCTAATTTAAACAGATTCATATATAAACTTTATGATGAAACTAACAAATTATATTCTTTTTCTTAACTCCTGTGGGTAAACTAAGAAAAATAATTTGTTACTTCATCCTAATTAATCACACAAATATAACAAAAATTCCTGTGGGATAAAATTTATTATATTAAATATGATTAATTACAATTAATGTCATTTTTCTATATGTGACTGAATATACTTTATATATAATTTAACTTAATCAAGGATGCTGTGGCTATTCATTGATCAAGAAAAATTATATAGATCACATGACATCGAATTTTTATGCATAAATAATAATTTTCAATCATTTACACAATCAACATATTATAAACAAAAAATATTGTATACATACGTTCATTACTTACACATAAAATTCAAGCATACAAAAATATATCATGAACCAAATAATGATATAAACTTAATTCTTTTATGATTAATTTAATAATCTAGCCCTTTAAAAATTCTTGTCTTAAACTTAAAGCCATCGTGGGCCCAAAATCATGACAAATTATATAAATTAGACATTCTGTATTTATATATCTAAAAAACTCCAACTTCAGATCAATCATGTTTATCGTTGGATTGTTACTCATGAAATCCACGGCAAAGACTTTATGTTTTTTATCTATGTGCTTTGACATATTGCAAAATATAAATCTTTTACATATGCCTATAAATTCAAGTATATGCTGACGACATGACATATCTATATTATAAATAATATAGAATACAAATTAACACGTCACATCAAAATTAGTTAGAAACAAAAGCTACACAAAACGATTTGGTTCTGTACGCGGAGAAATCAAATTTCTCAAAACATTTATGCCAAGATTAACTAGCCTTTTCAATGCACAGAAATCTCTTTTCCAATTAAAGAAACAAACTAATGCACAAAAAACAAGATCCTACGTTTTAAATGCCATCTTTTGTTCTACAAAAACAATTAGCTTATTCAAACAAAATCAAGGCAGAGGTTAACAGGCTCGGATACCAACTGTAAGAAATCTTAATCGATTTATCTAATGTGTCGACACCGAAAATAACACATCATTAATTATAAATGCGGAACAGGATACTAACCTCCAGCCATTGATACCGAAAATATTGAGCTGCGATAAAATTGTGTGCCTTTCGTATTTGATCTTCTAATCTTAAGCAAACTCACTAATGGTGTGTTTTTCAGAATGCTCAGATTAGGGACCCAATACCCTATATTTTTTCTTTATATACGCCTTCCCATTAAAAACGTAATTCAATTTGTGTGGGCAGTTATCACTTGTAGATATGGATAAATAATTTAAAATTTATTAGATAACGATAATAAAATATAAGACCACAATATGAAGTTTTAAGAGGTTGTGAAACTAACCTCAAGTCTTTTATTTCCTATAAAACACTACTGACTAAGTAGTTAACTTATGTGGGGAACTTACATAAACTCCATAGCTTATGGTTTTGTGGGAAATGATTCCTACATAGGCAACATAATAAAATGTGGTAATAAGGTATACCTTGTGTGCTAAACCACTGTGAAAAAGCTTGCCAGTCACATTAAGTTTCCATGGTATCATACCACCGCTACCAATGCAACGTTTATCCGCCTATCAATCCAGAAACTGTGAAATCATATGAATTCTGCGGTTTTGCCGGAGAATGGAGAAATATTGTTAAAAATTTATTCTTTTAAAGTAAGCATCACGTCCCAAACACCAACGGTCCAACACCATACTCCAGTTATTACAGAGCTCTCTTCATTGGCTATAAAAATAGCAACACCAGTTGATTTTAGTTTCCGTTTTGTCCCCGCAAGTTTCCTCATGAGTTCAGTTACAAAGACAACATGTCCCAATCAATTAGTAGCTCCACGGCCACGAAGTTTATGACCATCAATGCTCAACGAAAAAGGATCAAAATCCTGCAAATACAGATATCATATTATGCAAGCAATAAAATTGAAAATTTGGCAAAAATTCAAACTCAATTTAACCAAAGATTCTCAAACTCTCAAACACAACAATCTCAATCAAAACATCAAACAATCATCATCCAAACACAGTCCCGTTCGGATCTCAAACAATTTAAAATCAAATATTCACATCCATGAACACTTTGTTTCAATCCTAGCCGACTCTGCAACGACGCACCATGATGCCTTGGAGCCGATAGAAGTCTGGCGGCGAGACGCTTGTATCGTTGCAGTCGAAACCGGAGCAGGGGATGGCAGGTTCCAACGCATGAACATTTTTCTTTTGGGCACAAAAGAGACAAAGAGAAGACACTTGCGGAGGAGAAAGAGAGAAGAGAAAGAAAGAGCTGGAGAACAAATGAACAATGCGTGGAAAAAAACCCCGACCAAACAAGGAAAAGAAAAAGACAAAACGATGCAAAACCATAGTGGACCAAAGTGGAATGAAGAAACCTGAGCGAGGGCAGTTGAGACAGAGCACACAGCGGCGACCTGAACACCGTAGAGGCCTAGACCCTACCCTAGCAAGTGGCAACCGCAGGAAATCTACAACTTCAAGTTGTAGATAATAAGGACCAAACCTACTCTGATTTTTCTGTAAGCAGTAACGGATCTTGATAATTAATTTTTGTGTAAACCATATATATCTTCATCTAGCTCGAGGTTTTATCACAGTTAAGTCTCAAACTTGAGAGTTCTTTTTACAAACTCAACCTGCGTTGTCAACTAAATTACAACTCATGAGTTAATATTATATTTTTTTTCATAAAATATATTCTAATATATGTGCGTGCACACACTTTTAATATACATATGCAAAATGGTACGCTAATAATAAAAAACAACAAATTCATAAAATTATAAAAAAAAAATAAAGGGTATACATTATATTACGATGATCCTAAAAACTCAAATTTTAGGCGCCAATAATAAGTGATCACATCATATTTTTTTAAACCCTTACAATACTTATTTTACACACTCCCTCATCAAATCAATCCATTAACTAAATAATTTGACTCTAGTTAACCTAATTAAAATTAGTAATTAATTTTATTATATTAATATTGGTGATAATTGATGGAAAATTAGCCTATGAAGGCAAAAACTCTTGAACGTTTAAGACTTTCTATCACAATTCGGTAAAGCCTTACAACTTCAATTTTTTTTGTTATTTGCCTAAGGTTTAACTTTCAATCCGGTTCACTTCAATTGGGTAAAGCCTTATGGTAAACTTTCTCTTAAGAGCTTTCCTCTTTCAGCGCATTTATCCAACCATAGGTAATGATTCTAAATTGTATTGATTTTTTTATGTTGATTTTATGCTGCATATAGATGTTTGATAAAATTATGAGAAATAATTGGGTTTTTGATATATTGTATTAAGAAATTTAATTTATATATTACTTGTGCTCTTGAGAGTGTTTATAGACCGAAAGATTTTATACAAGATAATCTCTGTTTAATGATTGTTAAAATGCTTGAATGAATTATCGTTCCAAAATCCATAGCATCCATTCCTTAATTATGTTTTAATACCCCACATACTAATTTTGGTTCAAATGGGGAATTTTAGAGGCTACAAGTTGGTTGAATTAGCTTGCTATTGTGGATTATTATATTTGCTGAAGTCATGAATTACTATGAAATTTTGGACTATAAATCAAACTGGTATTGTTGTTGTTAAACATAATAAATAATGTATGAACTCAGTAAATCATGTATTATTTGAATCGCTTATCAAATACATGCCTTTCTTAAATATATGCCCAACGTGACTTCCACAGTTTTTTCAAGAAGGGTTTTTTCTATAGCTTACCATATGAGAAGAAATAAAGTTGGATTGCTGCAAATTAATCATGAAACAAGGAATTTTAGGCTTGAACATTTTGACAACAATTTATGATATTTATGAAGAATTTAGAAACACTTATTTTTTTTAGCTATATGAATGCATAGAAGATATAAACAATATGAAATTCTTTTCAAATTTAGTTCTTTTATTTTCTTCATTGCCTTGTGCATTAATTCCAATCCTTGTTGAACGCCTATGTTGCCATGCTTGTTTGAGTTCCACGATAAAATATTTTTTTCTCTGTATTTTTAGATTAAAACTTTAAGTTGCTAATCACATAAATATACATAATTAAGGCAAGAAATATATCTATTGAAGAAGATGAGATCGTTATTGACAATAATTCTCTAGAAGATGAAATAAACATTGAGGGTGAACATATACAAGATGAGATTGATGTTAATTCAATTAATGACAGTAATGGGCAGTCGGCTCTTAAACTCTCTGCATGTAGTGGACCTTCAAAACCATGCGAAGGAATGCAATTTGATTAATTAGAAGATGCAGAGACTTGTTATAAGGCATATTCAAGGCGAAAAGGTTTCAGTATGCGTAAGAGTCATATTAGATTGTCTCACAAAGATAACTCTTTGATCAGAGTAGATTACACTTGTTCTAGAGAAGGTTTTCGACAAAAAAGACAGTCAAAAAAAGGATGTGTTAGGTGCAAAGTGTGCAGAAACAAGAATTGGCTGCAAAGCAATTATGAGTTTGAAGAAAGTTAAAGACAAATGGGTAGTAAGTTTATAGATAAACACAACCATGAACTTCTTACCCCTAGAAGTACAAGTTTTCTTCGTAGACATTGAAAAATAACAACAGCCCAAATGAATCTTATTAATACATTGAATACAGCAGGTGTGCCTACTTGAAAATTTGTATCAATTTTAAATCAAGAATTTGGTGGTCGCTATAATATTGGTTGTACTTCAATGGATGTCCAAATTATATAGGAAATAAGAGAAAGAAGCTTCTGAAGAGGGAGATGCACAGAGGATGTTCAAATACTTCAAAGAATGTGAAACAAAAGTTCCTGATTTTTTTTTTATGTAATTCAAGTTGATGAAAACGGTTGCTTGGGAAATTGTTTTTAGGCAGATGCAAGATCAAGAATGGCGTACCAGTACTTTGGAGATGTTGTCACTTTTGATGCTACATATCTAACCAATCGATATGGTATGCTTTTCGTACCATTCACCAGTGTCAACCATCATCATCAATCAATAATATTTGGATGTGCTTTGTTAGTGAATGAAACTGCACAATCTTACATATGGTTGCTGAAAACTTGGCTTGAGGCGATGCTTGGTTGTGCCCCAACTACTATTATCATCGATGATGACAAAGCTATGGGTAAGGCAATTGCACAAGTATTGCCTAATACTACTCACAGGTTATGCATGTGACATATTTTACAAAAACTTCCAGAACATTTGGCATATATTTATAACAAATTTCCTCTGTTTCAAGATGAATTTCACCATTGCATTCATAATACTATTATAATTGAAGAGTTTGAATTGGAATGGAATGAGATCATTTATAAGTTTGGCTTGATAGAAAATAGTTGGTTGCAAGATTTATATGTATGCAGTGAAAAATGGGTTTCTGCATATTTAAGAACAACATTTTGTGCTAGAATGTCAACAACACAACGAAGCGAGAGTATGAACAAATTTTTTAAAGATTTTGTTCGATCTAGCACACTAGTAAGTGATTTTGTCTATCAATACGAAGAGGCTTTGATGCAAATAGCTTGTTCTCCTCTTTATTCTTCTAGTTTATTGTGCCAAAGCAAATAGCTTCAATGATTCAAAACAGAGTATTTTAACAACAATAAGGTGAAAGCTCATTGAAGCATTTTATCAACCACTAAACAAACAACATTTCTAAGACTTCAGACATAACCTTTAAATCGTTAAACTAAACCATATCAACCATCAATACACTATAAGCTTAAAAATCCAATCATAATTGCGGCAACATAAAGAATAAAACATCTCCAAAAGATTAACTTTTGTGAAAATTAACCATGTTCACATCAATAATTGATTCAAGATTCTAACAACTAGTAGTAAAAAAAAAAACTAACAACTTCTTATAAGGCACAAAAAACATGTATATTCTCACCAAAATTTCAACAAAGTCGGCTTAACTTTACTCAAATCCCTAGTCAAGAAGATCGAAACACACTAAATTTCCAAATCTTCATCACCATGTCATCTGATTTAGGATGATTAGTTTGGTGTTTCTCAGGGAAAGAGCAAGCCGAGCATCGGATTGAAAGTGAAACCCTAGGCAAATAAAAGAAAAAAAATCAAACCTATAAGGCTTTACCCAATTGTAAGGCTTTATCGATTTGTGAGAGAAAGTCTTAAATGTTCAAGATTTATTGTCTTCAGAGGCTAATTTTCTATCGATTATCACCAATATTAATTTAATAAAATTAATTATTATTTTTAATTAGGTTAACTAGAGTCAAGTTATTTAGTTAATGGGTTGATTTGATGAGAGAGTGTGTAAAATAAGTATTGAAGGAATTTAAAAAAATATGATTTGGCAATTTATTTTTGGTGCCTAAAATATGAGTTTTTAGGATCATCCTAATATAATGTATTCTCAAAAATAAAATATATCTTGACAACATTATACTTTTAAGAATATCAAGACTTTCAAATTAATAGTATAATTGCTAATTATATAATCTTTTAATGAATTATGAAAATTTTTTTGTTTCTTTGAACAATTTAAAACTTAAATTAGAAAGTATAAATAAACAGTATTTTTTTTATTGAAACAAGAAAAATAAATATATTTAAAAAAAATGAAGTTGAAACTTAGAAAATAAAAGTTATGAATTTTTTAATTTTTTATAAAGTGGTTCCTATCTAATTTTTAGTTGAAAAAAAAAACTGTAGGACAACATGAAACAAAAATTTAAAATAAGATGAAAAATTATATGGAGAGTAGAAATTATAGCAAGTTAAAAAACAAATTTCTGTTGAGGTTTGAACTCTTTTCCAAAAAAAGAAAAAAAACACATTTCGTATTTGGTTAAAATTTTATAATTTTTCATGAAATCTGAAAAGTTAATTTCACCTTTATTAAGTTTAGATATTTATAATTTAAATATTGTAACACATTTTTTAATTTTAAAAATTTGTAAATAATAATCGGTGGGTATAAGAATACATTTTTAAATTGCAATAGACAAACTTAAATTATAAACCAAAACATAATAAATACAGTTGCAAGCTATAGTTTCTGATAAAAAATTATAATAAATACAGTTAACAATTTAAATTTGAAAGAATTAATTAAATTTATATGTTATATATATTTATGTAAAATTCTTCTTTATATATTGATATAATAATTTTTTTATGTACACAAGTAATAATATTTTATGTTAACCTATTTCAATGTATTACACATTATATTAATAATAAAAACGAATTTTTTTTACAACGACATCTACATTATTTTATCGATCTTATAAGTTGCTTCACCTGTATCAATTATATCATAAGATTTTCATAAATATAAGGCTCATAAATAAATTATGTATTCACATAGACGTAAGCAGTCATATATTAGTATATATGAATTTGATTATATACCATTGGATAGTTATATTATACATCGTCAGTAAAATTTTTTGACTCCATAGACAGAGTTTAAATGATAACACATGTCCTATTTTATTTATTTTTTAATATTTTAAAAGACATGTGACATTATTCTAATACAGTTTGTAGAATCAAAAAATTTCATTGATGGTATATAGTTTCTATACATTGTCAATGCATTAAAGGTTGACACCTCATCAATTTACAAATTAAAAAATATGTCAAGCCCTTAAAAATATATATAAATAAATTTTTTTTAATTTGCTCATAATGGCTTATTGATGAGGTATCAACCTCTGGTGCATTGACAGTGTATAGAAACTATATACTGTTAGTGCATCATATATAAATTCATATTAATATATGTATTTATTATTTACCAATGAATGTTAGATTGCAATTACAAAAATACAGATATCATTAATAATGAACGACTTGGTAAGTAGATTCACTACTGACGAGTGTCATGTACTGTCAAAACCATTTTTTCCCCTGCAACTCAAATAATAATTTAAACCAAACAAAATTCTTTCAATCTTAATTTGATTTTGAATGTTCAATCCTTAAAATTTTAAGTGTAATATCCAAATTAGTAAATCGTCAAACTTACTCTAAAATAAAAATAAATTTATGATATTTTATTGCATAAAATTAAAGTTATTGATTTTTTTTTGCTGTTAAAATTTTCAATTTCTTTAGTTGAATGATTTAATTTGTATAAAATATTTATTTTAATAAGTTAAACAATAAATGCTTAGGAGAATATTATTTTAAATATTTTGTCAATTAGATGTCATTCACTAATTTTTTAAATTTAATAGATATAATACAATAAGAATTACTATTTAATACATAGTTAGTGAAAATTTTATATTCTACAAGTAGAATAATTAAAATGGCAACATATACTCATTTTATTTATTTTTTATTTTTTTAAAAGATATATGTTATCATTTTAATTTTATTTAAAAAATTTAAAAACTTTATTGATGGTGTGTTGAATAATAATGCTTATAATAAAATAAACTTCATCTTTAACTTCATATTATAAAAGATTGAGAGCTTTTTTGTATTTTTAAATAAAATTGAGGACTTATTTGATATTAACCAAAAAATAATAAGGTCAGAGACATAAAGATGGTTCAACGTGAAGATGGTTCATATATTTCGGTAGGCCAACAGCTGCGCTGATATTATGGCAAAGATGGGGACGATGATGGAAGAAGAATTTTGCTATTTTGAGGCTCCCCTGACTGTGTAAAACTCCATTTAGTTACAGACTTAGGCACCGTTTGGTTTTAAGAATTTTAGATTACTGGTAGAAATTTTGTTTTTCGTAATCAAATTACCATGTTTGGTTTACATGGTATTTTTCGCATCGGAAATTTCATATTCACAACAGTGCAAAGAGGGGGGAATAGGGGTGAAAAAATTCCCCCATTGTCTTGACGTATTTTTGGATTCCTGGAAAAAATTATTTTTTATGCCTATTTTACTTTCTAATAATTATATTTTGTTTCCATTTTACCCCTAAACCTATTTAATATTGCAACCATTGTTTTTTTCTTATTTTGATGAATTGACATTTAAGAGAAAAATAAATTTAAAATCAAATAGACCAATAATAAGATGGATCCTATGATTTTTGATTAATCAAAATCAATTTAATATAGTTGATATGACAAAGTATACCAACTTTGGGCCAGGCCCAAGGTTCATAAAAAACCACCACGTGGTAGGAGATCACTGGGTCACGTGGCCTTCGATGACAGACGACATTGGCTGAGGCATAACACCTGTCGCTAGGCGACAGACCCTCAACCTATCGCCTGACGTCACAGCGCGACACGTGGCATCACTCCCATCTACCGACAGGCGACATACACTTGTTGCTAGGCGACAGACTCCCAGCCTATCGCCTGGTGTCACAGCGCGACATGTGGCATCACTCCCGTCTACCGACTGGCGACAGACCCCTGACGCCATAACGTGATTCGCAAGATGGTCTCTCGCTAACGACAGGGTTCGAGTTTATCTGTACGTGGAATTTGTATTACATCGGGATACAAACTCTTAGCAAAATTACGTACTTATCCCTAGGTAATTAACCTGGAATATTCACCTATAAATAGGCTTCAGGTATAATCTTATTCCCTAATTTTTGACTACTGACTTTTACGCTTCCCAATACTAAGAACTTTTTGCTGACTTAAGCATCGGAGTGTCTACGCAGGGAACCACCCCTGCGTCTCTCTGACTTTTCTTGTTTTACAGAAGCTTCTTGGAGACACGTGGAGACTAAGTACGAACATCGACGTCAGCATACCTTTATTATTGTTTTGTGCAACAACAATTGGCACCGTCTGTGGGAAACGCATAAAAAGCCAATCAATACTTTCAAAGATGGTGAGAACAAGATCTACAAACGTGAGAACCGGGAGTGAGGAAAACTCTGTGAGCTCCCCTGAACAATAGATTCGCCAGACAAACCAGGTGAACAGGAAGGAAGAAAGAAAGAATTACTGTGTCGGCGGCAGAATTCGAGGCTTTGAGGCGACAGAGTGAAGAAACTACCCAGGCACTGCAAGCCATGGTGGATTTGTTCCAAGGAGTTCTCCCGACATTGGATTTGCCACCTGCTGTACAGAACTTGGTAGGAGGAACGAACCACGAGGTTCCGCCGCAAGTCTTTGGGCGACAGGAGGATGCGACAGCGGCAGACCCCTACCGGCCACGAGCAGCAGACCCCTACAGGCCACGAGCAGTAGACCCCTACCGGCCACGAGAGGTTCCCCCTGTGGAAGAGAATGATATTCATCAGGATGCGGCAGGACAGGAGAGCGGGAGGCCTGTCGCAGGCACCCGGCGAGAGACTGAGGAAGCAGCAGGCTTGTTAGGCATAAGGTGTTCCAAGACTTGTTGGGCAACACCATGGAAGCTTATGTAGATGATATGATCATCAAAAGCCGACAGGGAGAATCACATGCCGAGAAAATGACTAAGGTATTCAATGTGCTGTGACAATACGAGATGAAGTTGAATCCCAATAAATGCTCATTCGGGGTGAGGTCTGGAAAGTTTTTGGGATTCATGATTACTAATCGAGGGATAGAAGCTAATCCCGAGAAAGTTCAAGCTATTTTGGACATGAGGCCGCCTAATACTGTAAGAGAAGTTCAAAGGCTAACAGGAAGAATAGCAGCCTTGAGTCGTTTCTTGTCCAAATCAGCCGAAAGAAGTCTACCATTTTTCAAGGCGATAAAGGCAAGAAAGAACTTCAAGTGGACGGAAGAGTGCAACGACGCCTTTGAAAAGTTGAAAGACTACCTGAAAGAGTTGCCTCTATTATCTCAGCCACAGCTCGGAGACCACCTCCTTATGTACCTCGGTGTAGGAGAGAAAGCTGTAAGTGCAGTCCTACTAAGGAAAGAAGGGGACAGAGATTGCCCTATCTATTATGTAAGCAAAGTCCTGCTAGATGCTGAGGCAAAGTACCCCTTAGTTGAAAGAATAGCTTTATCCCTGGTGATGGCAACTCGGAATTTGCGGCCTTACTTCCAAGCTCACTCGGTGACTATCTTAACAGATAAGCTCCTGAGGCAAATACTGCAGAAACCAGAACATTCCGGGTGTCTAATTAAGTGGGCTATCGAATTGAGTGAATATGGCATTCACTTCCAGCCTCGCCAAGCAATAAAAGGACAGGCATTGGTAGATTTCATTGTAGAATGCACTGGCCGAGAGGTCTAAGAGGAAACAGAATTAGTCTGGTGGAAATTATTCGTTGGTGGAGCTCGTAACATGGACGGCAGTGGAGCCGGAATTGTGCTAATATCGCCTGAAGGGGAAACCTATGAGTATTCCCTACATTTTGATTTCCCAAGTTCGAACAATACAGCCGAGTACGAAGCCTTGATAACTGGGATGAAACTTGCTGAGAAACTAGGAGTCAGCAACTTAATGGCACATAGTGATTCACAATTGGTGGTAAACCAATTCTTGGGTGAGTATGAAGCACGAGAACCCGCCTTAGTCCCTTATCTGCAGAAGGTACAATTGTTGGCACAGTCATTCAAGCACTTCCAGCTGACTCAGATAAATCAAACAAAGAACAACCATGCAGATGCTCTTTCAAAATTGGCTTCTTTTAGAGGAGTCAAAGGGGGTATGGTCAAATTGGAATCCCTCGCTAGGCCAAGTATTGAAGAAGAAGATATCTGTGATGTCGAAATCGGAGGCGATTGGAGAAACCCAATCAAAGACTACATACTGGGGGGCACACTCCCCACTAACAGAGACGAAGCTCGAAGGCTGAAGTTAAAAAGTGCCAGGTTTACCGTGGTGAATGGGGAACTCTATAAACGGGGATTCACAATGCCCCTGTTGAAGTGTCTAGGGCCCCAACAGGCTGAGTACACCTTAGCTGAAGTTCATGAGGGAATATGCGGTGAATATTTAGGGGCTCGAGCCTTGGCCTCGAAAATATTGCACACGGGGTTTTATTGGACTACATTGAGGAAGGATGCCACAGACAAAGTGAGAAGATGTGAAAAGTGTCAGAAATTCGCCCCTATAACTACCACGCCTGTTTTGGCTCTTCAGAACACTCTCCAACCAACTCCATTTGCACAATGGGGACTAGATATCCTGGGGCCTTTTCCCTTAGGCTCAGGACAAAGGAAGTATTTGCTCGTGGCCACAGACTACTTCACAAAATGGATAGAGGCCGAGCCTTTAGCTACAATTTCCGAGAAGAAGGTGGAAGCAATGGTGTGGAAAGACATAATTTGCCGATTTAGGATCCCCCGTGTGATAAATGCAGACCATGGGAAGCAGTTCGACTGTGATGCTTTCCGAGATTTTTGCAAAGGCCTGAACATTCTCCTAAGAATATCTTCTGTGTCTTACCCGCAGGCTAATGGGCAAGCAGAGGTGAGTGATCGAACTATACTACATGGGTTGAAGACCAGACTGGACAAAGCAAAAGGAGCATGGGTAGACGAGCTCCCGAGTGTCCTATGGGCCTACAGAACTACAAGCAAAGTGTCGACAGGGGAAACACCGTTTAATTTGGTACATGGGACTGAAGCCCTCATCCCAGTAGAAATTGGAGCTGAGTCACCACGGTTGGTCCCATACATCGAAGAGCTCAATTCTCAGGGACTAAGGGAGAATCTAGACCTGCTAGATGAGTTGAGAGACAAAGCAAAAATAAGACTGGATGCTTACCAACAAAGGGTAGCTACTTATTACAATGTACGGGTAAAGAACAGAGAAATGCAAGAAGAAGACCTGGTGTTGAGAAAGTCGGCAATCACAAACGCCCATAAGGAGGATGGAAAGCTCCAAGCTAATTGGGAAGGACCATACAGAATCAGAGAGATGGTCGAACCTAGCACATGTACCTTGAAAACCTTGCAAGGAAAGAAGATCTCAAAGACTTGGAATGCCAACCATCTGAAGCTGTACTGACAGTAAACATTGTACTTTTTTCTGATTGTTATTATTCTTGTCTTTACTTTTCCATCTATTGCTCCGTTACTATTGTTTGGCAATCATCTGATTTATGAATAAAGGCCAGCCCATCATTTTCTATAATTCTCTAATGCAATGTGTGAGACAGATTATGTGTTACAGGAATGAAAATGAGGCAACAGCTGGCAAACAAAAAAGTCCCTAAGCGAAAAATGCGCGAGACGGGCAAACAAAAAAGTCTCTAAGCGAAAAATTCGCGAGACGGGCAAACTAAAGTCCGTAAGCGAAAAATACGTGAGATGGGCAAACTAAAGTCCCTAAGAGAAAAATGCGCGAGACGGGCAAACAAAAAAGTCCCTAAGCGAAAAAAGCGCGAGACGGGCAAACAGAAAAAGTCCCTAAGCGAAAAATGCGCGAGACGGGCACATCTAAAAGTCCTTAAGCACGGAAGAGTGCGAGACGAACAAAGACCAGTCCTTAAACACGAAAAGTGTGTGATAAAGGCAAAACCTAGAAACCATCCAGCAACAAACAAACGCGATATCCAGGTATTACGAGGTACGTTAAAATTTTCAGACTAATATGTTGAAATGAGTTAGCAAATTATGGTTAACACCTTGACATTTTAGTCGTTATTCAATAAAGTCCTTAAGCGAAAAAAAAGCGCAAGATAGGCACAATGCTCGAGAGAAGTTCATCTTTGCACAGGAATAAGAACGCTGTCTCAAAGTAGAACTTGGGGAGCAACATGATATAAAGGTAAAAGTATACAAAATATTATACTAAATTCACATAAACAGAAATAAAGAGCTACAGAATGAAATAGTACTTTTCATTCAAGAATTTGTACAAGTACTGAGTTTACATAAACAGAAAGAAAAAGCTGCAAAAAGAAATGTACTTTTCATTGAATGTTTACAAACAGAGGAAAATACAAAAAAATCCTAATCTACACTGAGTACTAAGTCATCTAGCTGAGAAAAAGCCGCCTCGACACCGGAGCCCTTAATAACAGGGGGATCAGGAACTTGAGGAACCGAAGCACAAGGATTCTGGGGAGCCGAAGGAGCCATCCCGGATGAAGGATCATCACTTGAAGGCCCAACCACAGCTGCGGAGTCTGGCACAGGATCAACGGCTGTGGAATCAGAAATCTGAAACTCTTCGCTGTCCAACCTTATAAGTGCCTCGATAGACTCAGGCTGATTGCCCACCTCGATAGTCTCAGGAACGTCACACACTGTTGAAAGTTCAACTCGATCACGTGCGCCAGAAGACTCAGGCTGATGTTGTGGCATTCGAGGAGGCTATGGGCCCTAAAGATTCTCCAATTCGTCTCCAGCACCCTCCTCCAAATAGGCCTCCGGATCTTGCGAGTCGGGCTTGTACTTGGTCCAAGGAGGAGCTGCGTAGTACTTGGCTTCCTCAGTGAAGAGCAACTCAGAAAAAGTCTCGCTAGGCCGATGCTTCTCCAGCCACGAACGAGCCAAATAAAAACCGTACTTGATGAATCCTGCCGCGAACATTGCTTTCTTATCATAGCAATGTTGGGACAAGCAGTACTCACGAACAGCCTCGACCCGAACCTCTCGCTGACGATCTAGTACGTTGTGCAGCTCCTCAATGGCTTCATCCCGTTGTCTCTCCATGGCTCCCCGGTCATTGACAGCCTTATAATAAGCTTCTTGGTACCCCTGAAGGGAAGCCACCTTCGCTTGCTCTTCTTGGAGCTTTTGCTCAAGATCAGCATTCCTCCACTCGAGATCATCGTTCTTTTTATTTAGCTCCTCCATCCTTTTGGGATAGGGGCAAAGCTGGACAACCTCGTTCATAAGCTCCATTTTCTGCTCTCGAAGCTCACGAATGTCTTTATCAGCTTGCTCCCTAAGGGCCCTGTGTCGAGCATTAACAGCCGCAATTTGCTGAGCCGTCTGACAAGACAAAACAACAAACAAAGACTCAACAAACTTGACGAAAAAGCTTAAAAAAAAGAAGAAAAGGAAAAAGCTAATTACCAAACAAGCACGAAGCTTGCCTTCATCACAAGGTAGTCAGAATTATCCTCCGCCTCAGTCAGATTGGTGAAAAGCCTCGCCTTGTCGCGAGGGAGAATGGTGCTTCAAGCCAGACGAGATGCTATCCCGGCATCCTCAATGCTGTCATTGTCATTCACCCCGGGATAGGTCTGGAAGTCTTCTCCACCTACAACGACCCCGCTATCAACTGGATAACGCCTCAAAGTCGGATCGACCACCTTAGGCAAAATTGGTCTCGTAGGCATTGTGGCTTCAATAATTAGCCTCTTTCTGTATTTGCGCCTAGGCTGGCGAGGAACAGACCTATCCTCAGCAACACGAGATCCACCCTCCTGACGGCCCGAATCACTCCTCTGGGACTCTGAACTCTCACGGTCGTTCGAACCGCGATTAGAGACAAGAGGCCTCTTTCGTTTGTTTCTCCCGGCCTCTTGTGTAGGATGGCTGGATACACTAGCGGCAAGAGTAGGGGCAGTAGGAGCACGAGCTGGTCTAGATGAGGGAGCATGAGCTGGTCCAGATGAGGGAGCACGAGCTGGTCCAGATGAGGAATCCCCAGCTTGCGACTGAGAAGCAGGAGCCGCTCGAGCAGCATCACCGGCATCCCTCCTACACAAAAACTCCTGGAAGTTCATATCTACACAATGTAAGAAGAAATTAGATGACCAAGTAAAAACGTCACACCCACGTATACAAGAAGTGAAAAGGAAATTAGAAAACTAAAAAACCACCAATATCCTCTAAACTATTCAAGGATGAATCCAAGGGGAAATCGACGAAAGGACTCCCAAAGGCATCGGCTTGAGCCCACTCAGGATTCTCCTCCGACTAATCACTAGTACCCGCAGCCTCAGGGGTCTCATCCTCCGAGTTCGAAGAGGATTCGTCTACAAGATAACCTACAGGGGCGGACACTTCGGCTACGACTACCGGAGATGGCTGACTAGGACCAGCATAAAAAACGCGTGGAGTCGTAGGTAAGTTAGATGGGGCAGCGGAAGCCCCAACAACGGTCCTGCTTACCCCCCAGCCGGCAGCGACGATATTCTCCGGGGTTAAAAGGGAGAACAAGTTACGCTCCCTGGTAGAACAGATCCGCTGAATAGGCTCACCAAATTGGTCTCTCAAAGTTTCTGCTTTGAATCTCTCTGAGCGCTGTGAGTGGTTGGAGATATCACGATTCCATCTCTGGCGGATCCGTAGGTCGCTTGGAATCTCGACAACGACCCACTCACTCTCAAAGCCACGCAGTTTATTGGGAAGATCCGAGAAGATTTTATTATTAGGAAACTCGTCGGTCTTCAACCGTTGAAGAGAGAACGTTATCAACCCTTTCAACCCACGAACTCTGAAAAAAGCGCTTAAAAGAGGAACAGTTGGGACAATACCCAAATGATGACACACTATGAAAAACGCTACCAACTAGGCCCACGCATGGGGATGAAGTTGACACGGGACGATATCCTTATACCTAAGAAACGCTTCACCAAACTCCGGAAGAAGGAATCGAAAGCCGAAGGATAATGAGGCCTTATGAACGGCTACACCATTTCTAACCAAGTCGGGTGTAGCCTCCCCTTGGACCGAAAGTCTATAACGATAACCTGACGGAAGAGGAAAACGAGTCCTAAAATCCTCTAAGTCAGCATTTGTCAAAGAACACAGAACACCACCGGTTCTAAGTGTTTTACCCGGACGTAGCAAAGAAATGGTGAAGGAATGACCTGTTAGGGTGACAGACCTGTTAGGGCGACAGACCTACCGAACAAGAGACCTGCGTGAGACCTAGGCTTTACGCGAAAGACTAAAAACACTTGCGGGAGGCCTAAATCTGAATGCGAAAGATGATAAATAAGGCGACAGATATGCACTTACTGTCACTGAGATGAGCGAGAGATCCTGACAGACTCTTTTAGGCGACAGACTCTTTTAGCGAGAGAGCTGAAAGATGGGCGACAGACGGCTGCTCAGAGGTTTTTGTGCACTCTCTCGACGAGCCCCAGCGGTTTATATAGCCGCGACAGGGAATGCCAAACGTCGCGCCCGATCACTTCTGTCGCAGAGTAGAGCTTTTTCACTTGCAAAAAAATACCATATGAAATAGCAAAAAATAGAGAAGACTATTCACGGTGGGCTGAAGCCCAAAAAACACATATTTATACTCTCTTGGTTAGAAAAATCCAACAAGAGAGTGGGGAGTAATTGATATGACAAAGTATAGCAACTTTGGGCCAGGCCCAAGGTTCATTAAAAACCACCACGTGGTAGGAGATCACTGGGCCACGTGGCCTTCGGCGACAGACGACATTGGCTGCGGCATAACACCTCTCGCTAGGCGACAGACCCTCAACCTATCGCCTGACGTCACAGCGCGACACGTGGCATCACTCCCATCTACCGACAGGCGACATACACCTGTCGCTAGGCGACATACTCCCAGCCTATCGCCTAGCGTCACAGCGTGACACGTGGCATCACTCCCATCTACAGACTGGCGACAGACCCCTGACGCCATAACGTGATTCGCAAGATGGTCTCTCGCCAGCGACAGGGTTCGAGTTTATCTGTACGTGGAATTTGTATTACATCGGGATACAAACTCTTAGCAAAATTACGTACTTATCCCCAGGTAATTAACCTGGAATATTCGCCTATAAATAGGCTTCAAGTATAATCTTATTCCCCAATTTTTGACTACTGGCTTTTACACTTCCCAATACTAAGAACTTTTTTCTGACTTAAGCATCGGAGTGTCTACGCAGGGAACCACCCCTGCGTCTCTCTGACTTTTCTTGTTTTACAGAAGCTTCTTGGAGACACGTGGAAACTAAATACGAACATCGACGTCAGCATACCTTTATTGTTGTTTTGTGCAACAACAATAGTAATAGTTTGTTAAATCAAAATAATTTACATAATAAAAACCTTATAAAAAGGGACCAAATAAATAAATAAATGATTATCTTAAATAAATAAGTAATTAATTTAAATATAATCTATATCAAGTGTTATTCACTCTACATCAATTAATAATAAGGAGGGTATTATTGTAAAATAAATAATTAAGTAATCTTATTTTTCTTTAATCAAATACAAAAATTTTATATTCTCACAGATACAATCAAACACAAAAATCTAATATTTTTAAAAATCCATCAAATAAAATTATTTTTCGTTAAATGATTTAAAAAATAATTTTAAATCCTGTGAACCGACCCAAAACATAAAGATGTACGTAAAGATGTAATGTTTTTATTTTGTTTAAGCTCGTCTTCTGATAAAAAAAAAAGTTGTAAGGTCAGAGAGGATAACGACCTGACCCCCAAGAAAAAGACGAAAACGACCTGACCCTGAAGAAAACGACAAAATTAATGGAATTCTTGGTCTATATATTTCAGTATTTCACCATGTCCATCTGCTTTGCTTTGGTGCTAGTTCTTACTTTCTCTCTAATCCGATGTCGATCTAAGAATTTATAGATCGATGCTAGGAAAGTAGTAATGTATATGTGGTTTACAAAAAATCCCTTGTCAAGTTCTAAGGTAGAAGCTTTACGGGAGAAGCTTTGGTGTTCATTTGACAGGAAGGCTAGTTTTATGTTTTATTTTTTTGATGAACGATAGAAGGGGTAGTTTTCGTTGTAGCTGTCATTACTCTGGAGTTGAATCAGTTTGGGTTTTATTCAGTCCCAGGCTTATAGCTTGTTGCTGCAGAAGCCATCCTGTCCATCGTCCGCCACTCAGTTAAATTTCTTCCTCAAGATGATGGAGATATTCACCAGTTTAGAATATCATTGAAAATATTTCTCTAGAACCTTATCATTTTATGTATTATTGTTGATTTTTTCAAGTGTGTATATTTGAGTCTTTCCTTAATTACACAATCATCTTCTAAAGCATATTCTATCAGTTCCAGTTGAAATATTTAACTGAAACATTGTGTTTCGACCTCTTAATTAGTAACAGCATTAGAAGCTCTTAGCGGTATGATATAAGATCCCCAACCATTAATTCACTTTTAATCAAATTTAAGGCGTATCAAGCTACCTATTGAAACAAAATTACATTAATTAGGCACCCCTCCTGCCTATTATCACGCTTTTTCATGTCTCTTTATTCCTAGGCGATATTTTATTTTTATATAAAGAACGTTAAAGTGAAACATTTCTTGATCTGCAGGCCCAGTTAAAAATATAAAAGAGAAAATGAGAAGAATGCAGTATATATCTGAGTATACATATATATATATATATATATATAATGTTAGGCTTTCCATGAGTCTTGACAGCGTAATTAGAAACCTATCCATTTTGTTAAATTGACTAGAAAGTGTTAGATTTGTTAAAATATCTTGGTTAGGTTGTTTTGATTAAAAAAAAAAGGGTGAAATGAAGAAGAACGAGGCACAGAGTTACTTGTGGTCGTCTATAGGCTACGTCATGAGGTTGGTGTAATCGCGAGCAACCTTCGCATATCGCTCGATTTTCGGCATAATCGTGTAAGTGGTGCCCTATTCACGCCCGATTGGTAGTTGGAATGTATTATATCTGTAATTAAAAATCATTATTTTTTATTTATTCTTAAAGTCCGAGTTTGTGTTTATCTCTCACTCTCTTTTCTCGATTTGACTATTTAACTTTTTGTTTTTTGCCAATCGCTACGGAAATCTAGTGGCTGGAATTATTCCTTGGGTGTCAATGGAATCAATCGCACCATCCAGACAGTAAACGGGTGACGTCGCACGATTTAGAAACACTTCTCGCAGAAATCGAACGATCTTCGATAGTGCCGCGCGATGTCGCACGATTTTGAAATAACAGTCGCGGCAATCAGACGATCTGGACAGCGAACGAACGACGTTGCGCGATTGTAAAAGAATTGTCGTAACTATCGCACGATCTTTGACGCAAACGCGCGACGTCGCACGATCGGTGTGAAAGTGCCATTGTATTCATACACATTTTAAAAGATTTTTTTTTCTTTTTTACATGGGGATATAAATAAATTGTGTTCAATTATGATTCTCCTTTTCGTGTTTATAATTTTTTTTGTTTAATTTCTCTAGTTTTTTCCTGTTTATTGAATGAGGCTTAGACAAACACAATGACGTCTATTGGCTTGTTATTTCTGAGTTTTTTTTTTTCTAAAGGCAAATCTCTACGTACTACAATCGTTATTGAATACGGATTTCAAACCTGAATTTCAAATCTAGTATAACAATAAAATAAAAAAAATAAAAGCAAAGATCCATTTAAGATTAATATCCATTTTCCTCCTTGAGAATAGAAATAAGGCATTGTAATATAAATCATTAAAAATTAAAAGTTTTTAGGCGCGTCATTTTTTTTTTCAAATATGTTTCATAATGCATTTTGGAGATAACGTGATGGAAAAGTTTTAAATAAGAATGTAACTAGGTTGGGTATTTATCATTTTTGGGATATTTGATTAGTTTTTATAATACTTAAATTTGATTAATTATTTGATTATTTTGATTAATGTTATTTGAAAACTAACCTTATAATATAGAAATATCTGTTAATTATTCAAACTCATTAAATATTCGTTTATTAAATTGAAGTTTTGTTAAATCATGCCTTACAATCAATTGAATTTGGATTAAGTAATTTTAAAAAATCCAAAAAATCCAATCTAATTAGACTATAACTAAGGCCTTTTTAGGGTTTTGTTAAAAGTAACTATATAAACAATATTAAGTCTAAAAGTTAAACAGAACGTTCTTGATAGCCGCTCTGTCTCTCAGAGCTAGCACTCACAAAAACAATTCCTTGCTCCTTCTTTTGTTGTTGGCCACTTTCTGTCCTAAACAAAGGTCCTATTTTGCGTTCTACTTGTGTAGATACCATTAGAGAGTTTCTTTCAGCTATGAGTCTAGAGTTAACGATATACTAAGGGCTGTTCGTGGGTTGTCATATTTAAAAGTTGAACATTCCTACACAAGTGACATAAAAAAGGTTAGATTTTATCCCGAAAAGCAATCTTATTGCATGATTCTAGTAATTTTGGTTTTGTTGTTTTTCTAATCCATGATCAATCTAGACAACGAAACCTAACAAGTTTAACTTTTAAATTTAAATTTAAAATCAATTTTACAATAATCTATTTAAAAAATTCATCATCATCATCAAAGCCTTTATATCAATAAATTGAGGTAGGCTATATGAACAATCTATTAAAAAAAATTTAAATTAACAAATTTAATCTAGCTTATAAAAATAAATAAAAGTTAAAAATCATAATACTAATATTCAATAAATTAATTTAATTTAATATTAATTACTAGTAAATTTTATATAAAAAATAAATATTGTAACAATAAATTATTATTTATAATCAAGTTTGGATAATAGATACTCTAAAATAATTATTTAAATATGTGACAAATAATAATTTACTATCCGAATCCGATTATATACTAACCTAATTCTATTTAATCGGATCGAATAATATTGAATACTTGGTTATAGCATATTTATTAGCATAACTACTTTTAAGACGGTAAGTAATTTTAGATTACACCCCAAAATAATTGGTACAACTTAGTCCAGAGACCAAATTCAACAAACAATTGACAATAAAAAGGCTTTGAAAAATCAAAACTTAAGCTAAATATATTCTTAACGTCGTGCACAAAATAATTACAAGTTTTAACTATTTAATTTTACTCTAAAAATTCATAAAAAGATATCATCTGTGATATTATTTTATTTTCAATTTTTAAAACTTCATTTTTAAATTAAAAAGTTCATTTGATTACAATTAAAAAAATCAAAAATTAAAAAAAATCCATTTTTTTGCTAAATAAATAAAAAAAATACACTGGCACGTGGAGAGCGAGTCGAGGGGTGGTCTACTACTTAACGGCGACGACTCTACTATAAATACGCAAAGAGTAGACTTCACTCAAGCCTAGCAACTCTTTCTCTCTCTGAAGTACGTTCCCAGCGAGTTGAAACTGCTTATAGATCTTCCAATATTTTCCTAGATGGTGAGGTTTTTATTATAATTTTGTAGTTCTTTTGATTTTTGTTATTCTGATTGGAGTAATTATATTTCTTAGTCTTCCTGCATTACTTCTATCTCTAGGCTCTCTGCGCAGAGCTGACTCCTACCACCATTGAAGCACAACTCATTGGTTTGGACTCGGAGTAACTATTTTATTTGTCTGTTTCAATCTTCGGTATATAGAGTTGCGTGGTTTCGGTGGATCTGGAATAATTGCTCTGTATGGTTAGGTTCTTTTCAGTGGATCTGGAGTAGCTATTAATTTGCAGAATTAAATTATTTTCGATGGACATGAACGAACAAATTTTTAATTTTTTCTGGAATGGCAATTTTTTAATCGTTGGTGGATCTTTCAATACCCTTGTATCGTGATCCCGATGAGTTGGCCGCGGTGGGTGGCCAATTTGATGTTGATATTTTAATTTAAAATATATTTTTTTCAAAGCAAAAGTATTCGGGGAATGTTAGTTGTAATTATTTTATAGTCATATTTTAATATATTTTTTATTTTATTAAATCAGATCAACTTTTAATTTTACATAAAAAATTAGTTATTTATTATTATAAATTACTTGAAAAATATTTTTTTATCATTTACATGTTTTAATTTTTTATTTTCACATAAAATTAAAAAAATAACACAATTCAATAAAATAAAATATATTAAAATAGAACTGTAAAAATAATTACCGGTAAACTTCCTCAAAATATATATTTGATAAAAGAAGGCGCAGCAACGGTTCGGTTAAAAACAACTGTAACAAAAAAAAAAACACTCTTAGTAACAAGAGTTCACCGGACAACACCTAAAAAAGGCGTGCGGAGAGCATGTCAGTCACTTTCTTAGTTCACCATCAAGCTTCAAAAAAAGTTCTCTCTTCGTACCTGCTTCAGACAGACTATCGGCCAAATTATTTTTTTAATATTAAATTAATTTAATTTTGAGTTAGTTTAGATGATTTCATGTCTGAAAATTCTATCATTCTCATCTGAATTTGGACCAAAAGTTCAAAAATGATTTTATATAATTTGATTATATATTTTTTAATAAATTTTCTTTTTCTTTAAACAATCGATCAGATATCTTATTACGGCAATAAATTTTCTTTTGAAAAATCTTATTCTTACTTTTAAGATTAATTAATATAATATCTATCAGCAACTTTACTAACTTGAGTATAAGCTGGTTATTGGATCGGTGAATTCAAAAGTTTATTTGATTTTTAAATAATTTCAAATAAAAATATTAAGTCAATTAGATGAAATTGAATTAGTAAATAAGATCTGATAAAACTAAATTGGATTTTAGACTCATCATTTAAAACTCAAGTTTGGTTTTATAATTTGATCAGTTTAATATTTTTTTAATATGATGCTGTGCTCTTTAAATTTTGAAAATAATTTTATGACATGTCAACCATACTATTGAAAAATATATATTAATATCAAAATGTTTTTGTTTAATTTAAATCGAATTTTTATTAATTTTTGGATTTTAATATAGATTTTCTTATTTTTTTATTATTCTTCTAAAAAATTTATTTTAATTTATTGTGTTATACTGGTTATAAAAATAAACTCCAACAGAAAATTAGATTTAAAAAATCAAACAGGGCAGAGCTCAAGCCTCGAAATCGCCTCCAGTCCCTTTTTTTGGCTACACACCGGAAGTCTCTTTACGCATATCTTAAGGTCCTCCTTAACAAATTTCTACACACTCAAAATGATTTTCAGTAACAAACCAATATTTTTTAAAATGTTCTTGAAAGTTTTTGTTACTTTAGTGCTCTAGCTATACTTTGTTTTTAATATCTTCCAAAATTTTTATTGGTAGATCCACGTAAAATCCTCAAAATTTTAAATTTGGTAACGTATACCCAATTCTCTCTCTCTCTCTCTTTTTTTCGTTTTCATATTCAATCTCTAGTTGATTAGACATTTTTTTTACCTTTGGTTGACTATCAAGCTTGGTATATGGTCGATCAAAATGTCCTGCTTAATTAGCTTGGTATGTTTTTCCTTTACATCAGTTTCATCAAATTAACCCATTAAAATTTGTTTTGGAAGAACCATTGTAATTGTTAGAGTAATTAATTGCTAATTTTAAATTACTTGCAAAGGAATTACATATGTAAATTGTTTAAGATCTTAAAATTGATTGTCTGACATTTGATTTTCAGTACTTGAATTCTCCCATCACTTAAGTTAGAAATTTTCATTGTATAAAAAAAATAACGGCTAAGGGTTTGATTGCGAATGAAGTATTTGAATAAGGTTGTAATAAACGAATTTTGTCATTTTCTGCTCGTTTGTTTAAAGCATCAGCGTGTTCGCTACGGAATTTTTAGATTACATTTGAGCTTTGTTTGTTTAAATATTAATATCATTGAAAATTTTTTAAAATTAAATAAATAGAAATAAAATCTGTTTATGAATTGTTTGTGAAAAGAAATGTTCATTTACACCATTAGGTTTGAAGATATAATAACTTGACTAGCGGGATAGAAGATCAATAGAAAAGGTTAGAATTTTAAAAATAAAAACGAGAGTAGTATGTTTTTCAGATAATCACAGAGAATTATTATATTTTACTCAAATTTAAATCATGTTGCTCATGTTTCATCAATCAATAAATCAAATGTGTATAGGAGTTAATGAACTAATTAACATTAAGCATAAATCAATTCAGCAAATAGATCCAAATTTTTCTCTAGGCCAATAAAAATCCAAATTTCTCATTAGAGATATTTTTGGAAGGTTTTGGTAATTGAATTATGAATTATTATCCAATACATTTTTCACAAAGTAATATTAAGATGATAACACACATCGTATTTTATTTTTTTAATATTTTCTAAAAATAATGTGTCACGATTTTATCTACTCATGATATATTGGATAATAATCTTTCAATTATATACCTATTCAATAGATTTAATTGTTGGCCTTTTTTTTTCTTTTATTTTTTTTATATAGATGTAGCAATAGTGGTTTTCAGCCTTTTTTTTCTTGCCCTAATCAGGATGCACCAAATGTTCGTGTGACTGTGGGAGTTGAACTGGCAAGGAAAAAAGCCAGGGCAAGACGGATGGCGAGAAGGCAAAGAGCAATGAAACTTGCAGTTAAGGAGAAGAAAAAAGAAATGCGAAGGATTAAGCGAGTAAAAAAGGTATTCTCTGCAGTGAATAGACGCCTGCAGAAAATGGTCGACGATTTTCTAGTCGGAGCTGAAGCGGAGAATAGTGATCCCGAGACTGCAAAGAAATGGACTGAGAAAGCTCTGAAGGAAGTTATCGAAGGAATGAATGATCTGATCAATCTTGAAGGAAAAAATATACTGTGAACTAACCAAGTCTAATCCTGTTGTAGCAGGAACCTGAGGGTGGTGGACGTCATAGTAAGTAGGATGCTGTTTTGGAGCTTGTTACCGTTAGTCTAGAAGAAACTGTGATTGCCTATGTGATTGCTGTGTTTTAGTGAAATGAAAGCTTGCAGCTAGTGTTACTGCTTGTCTGGGTAAACTTGGATGTTAAGTGTTATCAATACTAAGAAATAAATGTTTGATAAATAATAGTTTTTTAGAATTAAAATTATCAGATGTTGAATCTTAATTTTTAGAATTAAAAATTCAATATTTTATCAACAAATTACATGGTTGTTGACAATAAATAACATCTTAATTTAGCAAACACTTGTTATTGGTTCTTTTTGTTTTATTATATAATTAAGAAGGAAGAAAATTATAAGTAAAGAATTTTAGCTAGGTGATGCCGTTATACACGAGAGGTTTGCATGGAAAGCTCCATAATATTATTTAAATGGCATTGGAGTATATGTCAGCATGGATAATTTCAACAATCGAAAATCAACCAAAGTCCGAAACCTAGGATCTAAATCCAAAAAACAAGAAAAGAAAATGCTAGTACTAGTAGCCAATGCCCAACACCAAAAAGTGACCATAAAAATATACAATGTTTTAAAGCTTGATCATCTTAGATGGAGAAAATGTGTATTTTGTTTTTAACCATATTATGTGCTAATGAATACACCTTTCAAATCGTCCAAAATTAATAAAATGACAAAATGTACTCAAATCCATATAATGTTTGAGAAAATGCATCTTTTAGATTGTTTGAGAGCAAGATATAATTAAAATAAAGTTTTAAAAGAACCCTAATCAAATTACTTATTGAATAATTTTAAAAAATTGAAACTACACAATGCTAACTCTGGCGGATACCAAATTAATCAAGATTTGAACCAAGAACTTAGAATATTAAAAGCAAGTCAGTTTTAACATTTCTATTCCCTATGCCAATGAGGCATTGACTTGGTGACAAAGAAAAAGCCTTGAAACTTTGCGGTCTCAGGTTCAAGTCTCATAATATGTAAGCTTGAGTTAGTCTAGTTTTTTACTAGTTAATGTATTTTTGTTAAAGTTTTTTATTAGTTTACCTAGCTTGAGTAATGTGATTTTCATAATTACTTGTTCATTAAATGTAATATGCTAATTGTAAATGTAACATCTAATAAACATGTACTACTCAAAAAAGAGTGGCATAGATTTGGTAAAGAATTATATCTACTTCTTGGGAAGAAAATTTTCACCATTACTAGACCTTCAAGTGTTTTTGAAATTTTTTCTTAAATTCTTAAGTAAATTGTTTACTTTTCAACAAAATTCTCATATGATCCATGAAACAAGCAGATTAGCCAATGTGTCTGCTGCAAAATTCCCTTCACGCAGGACATGTTGAAAGGAGCACTCCCATCTTGTACCTGCTATAATCCTAATATCCTCAATAGGACTTCCATGTGGGTGATGAGATAAGTTCCCATTCTATATTAAATCAATTGCAGCCTTAGTGTTCATCTCACAAATTGTTAGACGTGTGGGGTCTAGCCCACATTAGTTATTAGAGCCCTACTTGGAGTCAGTTAGGGATATGTTTTTCTCTATATAAAGTGTTGCATAGACAAGTTGAAGAGTGAGAGTGAGAAGTCTAATTTGGTGAGAGGCGACACAAAGGAGAAAAAGTAAGCTTTAGGCTTTGTGATATTTTTTTTGTTCCATAGAGAGAGCAAGGGGAGAGATAAGCTTGTACAACAATTGGATATTCTTTGGGTAGATTATCTTGGTGAATCCAAAGAGGTAAACTTTATTGTTTTTAAGCCAATTGTTAGAACCCTGAGCTTTGGGCAAAAAGCCTAGAGTATTGAAACTTTGTAATTTGCTTATTTCTCATAGTGGATTTTTATTCGGTTTGCCCCGTGGTTTTTCTCTCTACACTAGAGAGTTTTCTACGTTAAACTTTGATGTCGTTTTATTTACGTTTTATTGCCTGCGTATTATTTGTAGCTTGGTAACTTGATTTATTATTATTATTGGCTTGGGATATTGCTGTTGCTTGTTGTGGGTACTGTTATTGTGACACTGCTTCCGCGTATTTGTCGTTTGAGGCCCAACACAAATGACACTATGTTGCCTAAAAAAAAATGAAAATATACTATAATGTTCAACACAAAACTAAATTTTAACTATATATATATATATATATATATATATATATATATAATTTCCAAGTTAACATTAATTGACAAAGGTAAAAATATATTTGCTATAAAGAATTGGTACCTCATATAAATTTGTGTTAATTTTTCTTAACTCATATATTGGTCCCTCTAGCTTCGACATCGGTCATATCCAACATGAGCTTGAAAGGCATTTAATTTTAGAAAAATAAAAATATAAAACAATTGTCTAGTTTTTAGCTGTGAGATTCCAACATTTATCATAGCTAACATCTTTTTAAAGGAAAAAAAATCATAGATAATAGCTAAAACTATTTATAAGAATAATTTGTTGAAGTTATTGGTTTAGCAAATTCTTCAGTGGAGCAATTAAATATTTCTTCTGTGTTACCTATAATGTCATTGTTTGCATTGCTGGACCTTTGTGATGTTGTGCCAATGTTTCAAAGGGCATTAAATTTCTTTTTCACGCTTTTATCTCGATTTGACTAATTAATTTTTCCGGGGCCACGAGTGGGTGTCATGTGGAAATTGTGTGGCTTAAAATTTTTTTGGTGTAATCATATATATATATATATATATATATATATATATATATATATATATTATAAAACAGAAAACAAAGATAACACGTGTCACAATATCATTAATTTCATATTTTTATTTTATTTAATCTCAAATTTTTTAAATTATCTTTTTTACCTAATTAATATTTTGTTAACTACTATCACACATAATTTTTTTACAGTTTTTTAACTGACAACTAATAAGTCACACATAATTTTTTTTAGTTTTTTAACTGACAACTAATAAGATTTATTTCATATTGATAATTTCAAATTTATTTCAAAAAACAGAAAATTAGTGGTTATTCAAAAAACTCACCATTATCAAGATAATGTTAATCTAGCTCCACAACTCCTTTTCATTTGGTTGAAAGATTGAAAATAGACAAGTAATACATGTCAGTTTATTGTAAAAGTCAAAATTTGAGGCGTTGATGGCAGAGATAGTGAAGGAAAGGAGGGAGCAATCTTAATTTCCATTTTTTTACTTTCTTTTAAACTATACTTTAAAACTAATTAATATTTTTAGAATTATCTATTTATCCCTTTTAAATATTTATTATTCAAATTTTAAATATTATTTAGTTATGCTATCAAATTATCTACTAATATCTATTTTTAAAAAAATTAATTAATTAATTAATTTAATAAATTTTTAATTTTTAAAATTAATATCTAATTAAATATTTTATATATCTAATCAAATCTTTTAAATTATTATCAAATCTATTTTAAATTATTTATTATCTAATTAAATCTTTTATATATCTAATCAAATCTTTTAAATTATTATCAAATCTATTTTAAATTATTTATTATCTAATTAAAAAATAAAAACGAACTTCTATTAACCGTTCTGTCTACTCTAAAACTGTTCCTTTCACGTTTTAATATCCCTCTACCATCTTCATTCTGAATCGACGTTTATTTTCTCTTTGTGGTAACTCCACGATTTTCTCTCTTTAACGTTTTTTTTATTATACCCAATTCACCATTTCAAATTTCAGTCTTTACTTAATTTACATTAAACTATTTTAAGATTTGAGTCTCTTTATTGCTTTGGTTTCTACTTTGGTTCGATTGGATTTTGTTGTTGGTGTTCATGGTTGTTTCTAAAAGTGTTTCCATACTTCTAAGAAGGGTTGAGTGACACTATTCCTGCACGGTATTATTTCTCTCATATTTTCTGTTTCCTTTCTACACTTTTAATTTTGACAAGTTTGTAATGTTTTTTTTTTAATTTCTATTTTATTTTGATGATTTAGTACCTTATATTTTGAACAATAATAATGTAGTTCAATTTTACAATCAAGTTCTATTTATTAGTTTATTTAAATTATTGATTTTCCTATTGCCATTGCTTTGTGATTTCTGATTTATGTTTCTATTTTTTTTTTTGCTTCATGCGGATTGCTGGACTGAAGGAGTTTTAGCCGGAGGTTGCTGTTATATATATGCTACGACTGCATGCTTCTTATTGGGTTTTTGCTACTACAACGAGTTGAAAGATGCTAAAGGTGAATGGTTGAATAGATGAAAGTGATTGGCTAGAAGTAATCCTATTGTATTTTAGTAATAATATTATTTTATTTGTTTACATATATTAAAATAAATAAAATTAATTCGTGCATCGCACGAGATGCAAACTAGTTACATATATATATATAATGTCATCTGCTTCATTATTTAAAATTAAATTTTTTCAAATTGACAATAATAAACTATATAATTTTTTTAACAATAATAATTTCATAATTTGAATTATGTTCAAATATTTAAAAATTTTTATTTCTATTTTTTTAATCACTTACTGCTAGAGGCATAAAGGTGAGGTGTAAATGGGAATCGATCGCATTATCGCACTATCATAGCTGCAAACGTACGATATCGCACAATGTTGAATTCAACAAACAATATATCTCCCAAATCCAAAACAAATAGATTAACTATTAAAAAAACAAGTGAAAGTTATACTTTGCAAGTTACTTTACAATCTGGTCAGTGGCCAAATTAGCTTTGTTACTCTCTCTCTTGGAATTTTCATCTTCCTTGACTGAAATTAAAAATTTAAACAGATAAATTAAATGTAAACGGAGTGCTTCTTTATGTTTGTTAAATTGATTTAAAACTATAATAAAGGCACATGGTAATTAAATTCGAAGGAATAGTAGATTTAATTGCACTGTGTATTTTTTTAATTAATAATTAAAGTGTTTTCTTTTATTAAATCTTATTTAATTAATAAATTTTCTTTTATATGTCTTCATTCAGTGATTAGTGTGTCGCATATATTATTAATCAATTGAAAAAATAAACATATAGTTCTAAAAGTTGTAACATATTATAAGGTTTAAATTTGAATTCAAGCAATTCAACTTTATTTTCAATGAATAAATTTTTTTGTAATAAAAAAATTTATATGATGCACTGACAATTTATAATTTTTATATACTTTAAATGCACCAAAAGTTAACACCTCATCAATAAGCTTTTATAAACAAATTGAAAAAAAATTATTTGTATTTATTTTTGAAGGCTTGATTTTTTTTAATTTACATATTGATGAAGTGTTAGCATTTAATATATTGACGGTGTATAAAAACTATATACTATCAGTATATCATATACAAACTCTAAAAAAAAAGTTAAAACTTAAAACTCAAGCATAATAATGTTCATATATAAAATAGTAAAAATAAAATAAATTCAACATTTGGCTTAGAACTTAAAAAGTAAGCAAATTATACCAATAAGGCTTTGACTTCGTGGCAAAGAGGAGATCATGAGACTTTGAAGTCTCAAGTTCGAGTCTCACTAAGTGTGAGCTTGAGTTAGTCTAGTTATTTATTAGTTTGTTTAGTTTGTTATAGTTATTTATTAGTTTACCTAATTTAAATAATGTGATTTTTATAATTATCTGTTCATAAAATATAATATGTTGATTGTGATTATAACTTAAAAATATACTACTAAAAAAATTAAGCAAATTATAAGCTCATTGTTTAGTTTAACCAAGCTTCAAAGCCAGACAAGAGTCAGTGCTAGCTTCTGCAAGTCCACCTGGCCGGCTCCGCCCTTCTTTATTCTCGTACCGGGTTTGTCCCTATTGCTCATACAAGGAGCGGAAAGCAATGATTGATAAAGGAGATTTTTTGTTGTGATTATTTTTATTTTATTCTTTTTTTTATATTGTCATTGGACTGAATTCTTTTTGTTGTGATTTATATTCGAAAATTTTGTGATTATTTTTGTTCTTCTGACGAAATTTTGTTTTTGTTGGTTTTTTAGATAATAGTTTGTAATTTCTTTTTTATTTCGACGATTCGTTATGTTCGTTTTGTGTTATTTAATTAATTTCATTATTATTTACTGTTTATTTTTTTGTCATGCTTGGATTTTTTTCTCTAAAATAAATAAAATAAAAACAAATTAAAGGGTCCATGTTTTTGAAAGCTTAAAATTAACGTTAAAAAAATGATGCAGTAATTGTGTCACGCTTAAATTTCTTCTCCAACAACAATATCCGACTGTAAATAAAAAAATTAAAACAAAATAGATTAAAGGATTTAAAATAAAAAAAATTGAAGAGCCAAATAAAAAATATATATTATAAGACTTAATTAAAAAAAGAGAGATGGAGTTGAAGAGAAAGAAATAAAGGGAACTTAATTAATAAAAAAATTAAAAGGCTTTGTTAAAAGAAGATTGGACCAATACTTATACGATATTAGTCGCATAATTAAATATGAAAAGTAAATAATATTACTAACAAGTGATTGAAAAAAATAAAAATGAATTTTTTCACTATATATTTGGGCATATTTTGAATTGTAAAATCATTACTATTGAAATGATTTTATTATTTATCATTTTTTATCCAAATAAAATTAATCTCAAATCGTTAAATTGATAAAAATATTTATGATTAAAAAAACGAATAATATTACATTGGAAGATTACTTTCATTTCAAGCTATAGACATTCAGACACAAAGTCAAAGCAGAAAATTTTGCCGACATGTTAAATACTTTCCGAAGGTCCTGGGCGTTGGGAAAGCTAATGTCAATTTGACAAACCCATTTCTATAAAGGGTGTAATTTCCGTGTCAATTGCCGTTGGGAGTAAGCAAGCTTGTCTCAGGCCTGCTCCATAGTTACTATTTCCTTAATAAACAGAGATGTCCACAACACACTGTCATTTAAACCCCGTCTCTCTCAAAGCAACATCTTTCGATATTTTCTCAGAAGATGAGGTTTCTATCCTTATAGTTAGGTTATTCTGGTGAAAAGTAGAATAACTATTTGCATGGTTAGGTTATATTCAACGGATCTGGAATAGTTACCTAATATTCAATAGCTATTTGTATAGTTAGGTTATATTCAATGGATCTGGCACTACAACAAAATTGATAATTTGTGACGATTTTTTTGAGTGACGCATAATCTTTCGTCACAAAAAATATACAATACATGACGAATACTATAATTCGTCACGCTTCTTTATAGTTTTAATATTTTATATGACGATGTATAAAATCGTCTCAGGATAGTGTCACTAAATATATGGCGCCAAATTTACCGCCAAATATATTTGGTGGGAAACTTTTTTGTGATGTTTTTTTTTATTTTTTGTGACATTTTTGTTTTTGTCATAAAATAAACACTTTATACATGACAAATTGCAAAATGTCTCATTTTATAAAAACATCACCATATCCTTGGCGCCAAAATTTACCACCAAATATACTTGGTGAAAAATTGTTTGTGACGTTTTTTTGACTTTTTGTGACATGTTTTTTTTTGTCATAAAACAGACACTTTATACATGATAAATTGCAAAATGTCTCATTTTTATAGAAACGTCACTATATATTTATAGTCAAATTTTTCTGCCAAATGTACTTGGTGGGAAATTTTTTCGTGACGTTTTTTTTAATTTTTTGTGACATTTTTGTTTTTGTCATTAAATAGACATTTTATACGTGACAAATTATAAAATGTCTCATTTTGTAAAAACGTCACTATATATTTGGCGCCAAATTTTGCCACCAATTAGAAATTGTGGAAATTTTTTTGTGACGTTTTTTTTATATATTTTTTGTGATGTTTTGTTTTGTTTTTTTTTTATATATTTTTTGTGATGTTTTGTTTTGTTTTTTTATCATTGGTTTTAAAAATATGGTGACGCAAACATGCATAACCAAAAGACAATTATTTATGACGATATGGTTTTGTCATATTAAAATATATGGTAATACATGACGACATGAATAATGTCACAAACTTTTTATTAATTTGATGACGAAATTTATTTACCATTAATTTTATGCATATATAGTGACGCACACATTTGTTACCAGAAGATAATTATTAATGACGATACAATTTCGTCACATAAATGTATGCTAATATATGACGACATTAGTAACGTCACAAATTTTCTATTGAGATGATATTAGTAACGTCACAAATTTTTTATGTGACGCATAATATTTCGTCACACAAAGTATATCATACGTGACGAACACTATAATTTGTCACACTTCTTTACGGTTTTAATATTTTATATGACGATATATAAAAATGTCACATTATAACGTCATGAAATATTTGTATCCAAATTTTACCACCAAATATATTGGTGGGAAACTTTTTTGGTGATGATTTCTAATTTTTTTGTGACATTTGTTTATTTGTCATAAAATGAGAACTTTATACATGACGAATTGTATCACGTCTTATTTTATAACAGGAAAAATCAATCGTTCAAATAATAAATTTTTATATTTTTATTTTAATATTTATCAATAATGATAATAAATTTTACAAATATAAAATCAATCTCTAGAAATATTGTTTAACTAACACATAACAATTAACAAATACTAAATATTTAAATAATTCTTCAAATGCATATACAGTACATTTTTTAAACGATAGATTACATTTACAAATGCATTTATAGTATATATTTTGTAGATCATTAATTTCTATATATTTAATGTTGATAATTAATAAAATAAAAATATTTTAATATTAAATATATATGTTAAAACATTTTAAAAATTAATTAAGTTAATAATTTTTTATATTATTCAAAATATATAAAAAAGAAGTGGGGGCATTATTCTTGTTGTTTTATAAAACAGCACCTTGGTAGACGTAAAGCTAAAAGCCCATTTACTATTTTTTAACAATTTTTCTATTTTGCTAAAGTAGATCGTCTTAGACCAAAGAATATAAACAAAACCCCTGTTTTTCAGTCTCATTTCTTGTTATTTTCTCCTCTTACGGTCTACACTATTTGGGGCTTCTTTGCTATTTTCATTTCATCCTCAGTTGTAAGTCTTTAACTGCTTTTCTTTGCTGCCCGATTATTGACATGTATTTGCTTATGTTTGAGTTGCCAACGCTGGCTTGATTTCACTTACTTCAGAGATGAACAAAAAATAAGAAAGGGGCGTAGCGGCGGCAATGAAGAAATCCCTCATTTTTGTTTAAGGTACCTATGTCCCATGTGCCTTCTTCTTTGGAGACTCAGTTATAGATGAGTAATTTAATATTAGCAAATTCTTTTACAATTTTACATTGTAACTTTTAGAAGTTTCTGTTTCGTTTTGCAACAATTTGAGATCATATAATAATTAATATATTTTTTATCCTGTGTTAGAAAAAAATTATCTTATTAATCTTTTGGCCTTATTCAAATACTAGTGTGGTTTTATGCTTATTACAGTACTATTTTTAATTTCTATGGTACAATTTTACATTTAATTTTTTTAATACATTTGATAAACTTTTTTTTAAATCGCTTAATGAAACAAATATTAAAAATATTAAATAAATTTAACTTATATAATATGGTAAATCAATTTTAATAGTTTTACATTTGATGATATAGATTTTATTTTTCACCCCTTATTACACTAATTCTTTTTGCACCTTTATCCCATTCTAAGAAACTGAACTGGATAAAATAAATTGGAGCAGACTATACGGTCGGAGGATGTGAAAATTGTGCAAATCCGACAACTCCTCCAGACAGCAATTGTCCAGCTTGGTAGCGCAAGCTTGTGACCAAAAGGGGGACAATCGTAGCCTACCCCTTCCAAGCTTGGAGTTGAGCCCTAAGACTTGAGCTAAGGCTTTGGGACTCATGGCTCTTAGAGTGGAGGGCACCGCATGGGGTCAGAAAGAGGGCTCCGACTTGCTGGACGGCTGGATCAAAGGGAAACAGGGGAGAGATGAAAGAGGAAAGAACAAAAGGAAGAGAGGGGGTGATCAGTCGGCGATGGCGGTCGGCTAGTCTTCCTGTTGTTCCTACACTCCTACTCAACTTTCTCAAAGCCTCTCATCATTCCCCCGCCTTTCCATTGCCTACGTCAACACTTGACGCCCTTGGCCTTTCTCGCCTAACTCCATTTGTCACCAGGTATTTTGTTTTGTTACTGTACTATTTCTCCATGATAACAAAATAAATAAAACTTTCCATTCCATTTTCCATCTCAATTTCTTTCGAGATCTCCATTTTTCTGAAGCTTCTGTCAGGATTTTTATATTTTTAAGCGTCTGTAAGGATTGATTTCAAGCTGATGTTTAAAACCAACAATGTCGCTTCCCGAATTTTCAAGCGTCAAATTCGCACCCCAGCGCTCGGAACCAGTGTATCTTTCTTACTTTTTGGTTTTCTCATTTTTTATATTTTGATTTTTCTTGCCTTTCACCTGTTTGATGATTTCTCTCAACCTTTTTTTGTTAAAATGCGCAGGTTCATTATGCTTCGATTCCTTCTCATTGTCTCTCATCTGTAAGTTTTTTTAGCTACAATCTATAAGTTTTTTGTCATTTGTAGCCATGAAATCTCTTTATTAATTTTTTATCCAAAGTTGAAATTCTTGTATTGTTAAAATTTTTTTTTTCAATATATACATAATTATTTTATGTTTTATCACATAATTATCTTTTTTTATCTGATTTAATTGGTGTAAATCACTTAATTAATTATTAATTTTATTTCAAAAGATATTCCAAAAAGTATTTGATTAAACCAAAACTCTTAATACTACCACGTTTTTCTATTTTGTTTTCCCTCTCCCTCCAAAATATTTTACAGTTACATAGCTGGGAAACTCTTTTACGCATTCCACTTCCCTTTCTTCAGCTTGTCTTCCATCTTCTACAATCAGAGGAGTAATGGTAAGTCCTAATTTTTTATGCTATTTGTTTTCATCTCCTTCAATAGAGATTAAGGGTTTTTAATGTTGGCTTTATCTTGTTTGGCGGCAATTGTTCACCTTCTCTGCCTTGTCTCTTCCATCATTTGCAATGAGAGAATACTTTTTACTTCTTATTTTGTTAAAGTTCCTATATTTAATAACTTCTTGTTTATTTCATGATACTGAGTTTGTCTTAGTATTGAGGTTCTACAAGACTATTCTTCAAGGATTCAATATATGTTTTTTTAAAGGTTTTTTTTTAATAAGTTACTTATATGTTTCAAAAGAATCTTGGTAATATTAAAGCATGTATTTTTAGATTTAGATTAAAGACTGTAATTCATTAGGATAATAATACAGGCGAGGGCTTTCTTTTGTTTCTATTTTGTTATTTTTTGTTTATTTAAGTCTGTTATAATCACACTGTGGTGAATTAATAATCTCTCCCAAGATAAAAATTTAACTCCCAAGCTTTAGTCTTGTTCTCTTAATTAGAGATGGGATTACATGTCTTTCTGGATAAATGCTTTACTTTGCATATGCCAATGGTGAGAAAGGAATAGCATAGGTAGAGCCAAAATCTTTTTGAATGAAAGTGGGTAAGATGACATAGAAGGATTGAGAGTGACACTTGAGTGCGATTCTCATTTGCATTTTTTGTTGTACTTTGAAGTGTGATGCTTTTGAGGAAATTAAACTGCCAAATTTAGGGCCTTATTTAAGTGAATAAACATAGGAGGCAAAGGTGATTGGAAGGAAGTTACAAATTTGTTTATTAAGCTTGTTGTCTATATGCTAGCTAAGATGTAATTTTTGCCCTCTTTTGCCTAGTGCTGTTGTGAATTCAAAGGATAAACTCTCTACTAAGTCTCGTTTCTCCATTCAAAAGGCGTAAGAAGCAATTTTAATCAGAGGTGGTTGATTTTCCTCATCAAGGTGTGTATTATATCCCTATCCTTTGTAATTGATTCAATAAATATTTTATATGTTCTGGCTATTTCTCTTTTTTTTATTGATTGATTGCAATGGTTTTTTTTTTTGGTATGGAATGTCTATTTTATAATTCTAATTAATTGTAATTGATTCTGTCTGGCTACTTTGTGAATTTAATTTAGGATGTTATGTGATGAATATGCACAGGAGATTAGATAATTAAACTGCCAAATTTAGGGCCTTATTTAAGTGAATAAACATAGGAGGCAAATTAAACTGCCAGATTTAGGGCCTTATTTAAGTGAATAAACATAGGAGGCAAAGGTGATTGGAAGGAAGTTACAAATTTGTTTATTAAGCTTGTTGTCTATATGATAGCTAAGATGTAATTTTTGCCCTCTTTTGCCTAGTGCTGTTGTGAATTCAAAGGATAAACTCTCTACTAAGTCTCGTTTCTCCCTTCAAAAGGTGTAAGAAGCAATTTTAATCAGAGGTGGTTGATTTTCCTCATCAAGGTGTGTATTATATCCCTATCCTTTGTAATTGATTCAATAAATATTTTATATCTTCTGGCTATTTCTCTTTTTTTTATTGATTGATTGCAATGGTTTTTTTTTTTGGTATGGAATGTCTATTTTATAATTCTAATTAATTGTAATTGATTCTGTCTGGCTACTTTGTGAATTTAATTTAGGATGTTATGTGATGAATATGCACAGGAGATTAGATAATTAATTTAGGCTTTGAACTGGTTTTAGAGTGTGATAATCTGTGAAATGGGTTTTCTTTGTGATAATTTGTCAACATTAGCTATACCTAAAACATCTACCACCATAGGCTGCTGTAAATATGATTTGGAACCTTTTTTTTTTAATCTCATGTATGTATGCATGAAGAATATTTCATGATTTCATGCCTTTAGTTGCAAACATGTAGATGTAATGATTACAAAGATTAAAGAATAGCAGAAAATTAAAGAAACTACTTTTCACTATAAAAATCTCAACACATTCCTAGATACTACATGTAACAATCACCCAATAAGACTTGGTAATTCAGCAACCAAAAGACCTCATCACCGTTCTTAGTTAATGGACTATGGTTACTAGAGAAAATGTTGCAGAGAGGCCCTTTTATGAATAGTGAAAGCAGTTTGCGCACTGCTCTTGATCAGGAAATGACAAAACAGAAATTGATGTTACAAATTATGATTAGAACCAGTCAATTTAAGCCAAGTGTAGCAGTACCTTAGATTAATTAATGTTGTTTTCATCATTATATATAAATAATATTAGAAACTTTTAAGCTTCAATGCAGAAAAAGAAATAAAAATTAATTTACTAGTACAGGAAGATGCAGGAACCTTAATTTCCTATGGTCTTATCTAGGCTAGATGAAAAAAAGAGAATTAATCATGCTATAGTTTACTGATAAGGATTAGGGCTGTGATAATTACATTAACAATGGCTACTCCATTAACTAGATAGAACAGAAATGCATAATAGATTTTACTAATTTTTTTACTATTTTCATAAGGTAACTTATATCTATATTACATGAAATGTTTTACTATTTTTCACAATGTAATTCTTTTTATGCTTAAAGTATTTTAGGAACAATTTATTAACATGGATAAAAGTTGGATGATGGAGTCCAAATATTCTGACAAGTATGTTTTAGGAGTGTCACAATTCATGAATTTTGTACGTCTCAAAATGGGAGAACAATGTAAGATTCGTTGTCCTTGTCGAGATTGCTTAAATGTGTTTAATAGAAGTCAAGATGAGGTAGAAGATCATTTACTTTTGAAAGGTATATCAGAGAGATACACCAACTGGATTTATCATGGTGAGCAATCTGAATTTAGGATGGCAACTTTCAGAAATGTAGCTAATGAGAGTACTAGTTTAAATGCAACGATAGTTAATGATGATGTTTTGGATGATGGAGTGTATGATATATTAGAAGATGTTTTTCCTAGAGTGGATGAAGATGGTCTTAATGAGACTGCTAATTTGGGTAAGGAAGAATCTGAAAAATTCAACGAACTTTTGAATGAGGCGCAATGTGGATTATTACCTGAATACACCATGTCAAAGTTGTCATTTATTGTAAAATTGTTGCATATAAAAGTTTACTGCCAAATGAGCAACAAGGCAATAAATATGATATTGGGATTATTGAAGGAGGCTTTCCCTACTAGTGCAATTCCTTCATCGTATTATGAGGCAAAAAGAACTCTGAGAGACCTAGGATTAAATTATATGCCAATTCATGTATGCAAATATGATTGTGCTCTATTTTAGGGGGAGTTTAAAGATAGGGAAAGTTGTCCTACATGTTGGACGCCACGGTGGAAGGTTGTTGAGAAGCAAATTCCATGGAATGTCTTGCGTTATTTTCCAGTGAAACCAAGACTCCAAAGATTGTTTATGTCTAAGAAAACAGCAGAAGATATGCGGTGGCATGAAGAAAAGCGTGTTGATGATGATACACTAAGACACCCAGCAGATGGGGATGCTTGGAAAGAATTCAATAAGGAGAATGGTTGGTTTGCACATGATCCACGAAATGTTAGACTTGGCCTAGCAACTGATGGCTTTAACCCTTTTGGGATCATGAGCTCTACTTATAGCATGTGGCCCGTTGTGGTTATGCCTTATAATCTTCCCCCTTGGAAATCGATGAAGGAGCCTTTCATGATGATGTCATTACTTATTCCTGGACGAAACTCTCCAGGAAAAGATATTGATATCTATTTGAGACCATTGATAGATGAGTTGAAAGATCTATAGGAAAGTGGGGTTCAGACTTATGATGCTTACAAGAAGGAATATTTTCAAATGCATGCTGCAGTTTTATGGACTATAAATGACTTTCCAGCTTACGGGGATTTATCAGGTTGGTGTACAAAAGGATATTTGGCATGTCCCGTTTGTAACGATGATTCTCCTTCACGAAAGTTAAGAAATAAAATCTGTTATATGTATCATCGCTGTTACTTGCCTCCTGACCATGTTTGGCGAAAAAGCAAAATGTTTGATGGTAAGGTAGAAAATAGGCCAAAGCCTAAGGACTTATCTGGGAGTGAGTTGTTACAACAATTAGAGGCCCTAAAAGATATTAGTTTTGGAAAGCATCCAAACAAGAGGAAGAGAAAGCATACTCGTGAAGAATTAAATTGGACTAAAAAGAGCATCTTTTTTGAGTTGCCTTATTGGCAAACATTGAAGTTAAGACACAATCTTGATGTCATGCATATTGAGAAAAACATTTCTGATAATGTTTTAGGAACATTGTTAAACATTGAAGGGAAGACAAAGGATACAATAAATGCGAGGTTAGATTTAGAGGATATGAAAATAAAGAAAGAACTGCACTTGAAAAAACTCTCAAATGGTTCTTACTTGATGCCTCATGCATGTTACACTCTATCAAAGGAGGAAAGGAGGGAATTTTGTGAATTTTTAAAATCAATGAAGTTTCCAGATGGGTATGCATCAAACATCTCACGATGTGCTAATGTAATTGATGGTAAGATTTCAGGATTGAAGACTCATGATTGCCATATTCTCTTACAAAGAATACTTTCAATTGCAATTAGGAAGTTTGTACCAAAAGATGTCTTTGGAGCACTAGATGACCTGGGCAATTTCTTTTTAAGATTATGTTGTAAGACATTAAAGAAGAAAGATGTGGAGGATTTAAAAGTAGATATTGTCATCATTTTGTGTAAGTTGGAGAAAATTTTTCCTCCAGCTTTTTTTGATGTGATGGTGCATTTGGCTGTACACTTGCCACATGAGGTCATGCTTGGAGGACCTGTGCATTATCGTTGGATGTATCCCATTGAAAGGTTGTATATTTTTTACTAATTTAAATTTCAAATGTTCAATTAGAATAAAGTTTCACTAAAAAAGTTTTATTTGTTTACTAATAGGTTTTTAGGTAAACTCAAGAAATATGCAAAAAATAAAGCTTGTCCTAAAGGAAGTATAGCGGAGGCATATATTTCTAGTGAATGCTTAACTTTTTGTTCTATGTACCTATCTGGGATAGAGACTAAATTTAATCGAGAAGAGAGAAACTATGATGGAGATAAGGAAGTGGATGAAAAAGGGCTAGTTGTTTTTTCAAAAAGTGTTCGCCCATTTGGATCAGCAAAATATGATGTCTTATCAGAAAGAGAGTTCGAAATGATTCAATGGTATATACTGAACAATTGTGATGAAGTCGAATCATATTTAGAGTAAGTCGTTTGATTTTAATACTAAATTATTGAAGTAAGCTATTTTTTTTTCAACTAAGCTAACTTTTATTTCATTTTTTTATTATGTTATAGAAAACATAAAATAGAGCTTGAGTTGCAAAGTTGTTTGTCTATCGAAGAAAGACATAAAGAGCAATTTCCCTTATGGTTTAAAAGTCACGTAAGTAAATGTTTTGAAATCAAAGATACTATACATTGTAAAATCATTATATTTGATTTATTATTCCTTAAATGATAGGTTACATTGTTGCGAGATCAAGATTCAGAAGAAATTTCTGATGAGTTATTTTCTTTAGCTTATGGTCCTAATAAACGTGTTCGAAGGTACACAGGTTGCATAGTTAATGGAGTAAGGTACCACACGAAAGAACGTGATTTCCATTTGAGAACTCAAAATAGTGGTGTGATGGTTGAAGGCTATCATGAAGATGAACTAATTGACTTTTATGGTGTTGTGAAAGATATCATTGAGTTAGATTACATAAAAGATTGCCAAGTTGTTTTGTTTAGATGTGAGTGGTTTGACCTTGATGGTAAGAGGAAAAGAATTCATAAAGATGGTCATTTATTAAGTATCAATGTCAACAAATATTGGTATGAGAATGACCCGTTTATTTTATCAATTCAAGCGAATCAAGTTTTTTACTTGGAAGATAACAAGTTAGGAAAAGATTGGTGGGTGGTACAAAAGTTTCATCATAGGCACTTGTATGATGTTCCAGATATGCAACATGTAAATACTAGTGAAATGTTTGATGTGGATGAAGATCAAATAGATCAAGAGATTGAAATGTTTGAAAGTGAACGGACTATGCAAAATGAAGAAAATGAAGGACCATTGAATAGGGATGATATTGCTCCAGATGTCATCACTCTTGAGATTGTGGAAAATACTCAAGCAATAGTTGATGATGCTTCCATGGAAGAATCCGATCATGATGATCAGGAAGGGATTGAAGATGACATTGATGAGGAGGAAAATGATTTTGATGAATATGATAGTGATATAGATCCTATGTTGTAAATATTTATGTTATTTTCATGAGAACTTATGTAACTATTTAAGTTTGGTTGTTATGAAGTAATTTTATTTACAATGATAGTTGTTTTATGTTATGTTTGATTGTTTCACTGGTAACTATTTTTGTATGATGTTTTCCAACTTGGTTTAAAATCTTTAACTCATTAAGGTAATTATTCTTTTAATTTTTTTTTTGTTATTTTTTGTTTGATTTTACTAAAGAATATATGATCATTTACAATTTCTTTATCTATACTTTAGGATGGCACTGGGAAAAAGAGGGAAAAAAAGAAACGCTATGGAAGAGATAGTCCAATCATCTGTGCAACCTTCACTTATATCACAACAAAATAACTTGGTGGAAACATCGCATCAAGTTCGTTCTGCTAATAACTTGATGCAATCACCACAAGCTGATGAAGATTCACCCACTGAAAATTCTGGTATCTAATACATTTAGAATATGAGATTTACATTCCTAGTAGCAATATGAACTGTTTGGTATGACCTTGAACATGAAAAGCAAGTCTGCTACAAACTATTTGGTATATAAATTGTTTGTTATATTCTTCCTTAGTCTGTTATATTCAATCAAATTTTGCATTGGAACTTGAGCTTGCTTGCTATATGACATTGTTTCTTGTATTTACAATTGCTGTATTAAAACTACTGCAACAAATTTCTTGCTGTAATATAGCTACGAACTTGAGCTTGCTTGCTGTATTACCTTGGTTACTGCATTTACCATTGTTGTATTCATTATTGATGCATGGAACTTTGCTATCTTTGCTACATGAACAAATAGATTAAGACATTGGAATGTTTGAAATCAAAATACTTGTGGCCTTATCTTTTTCATGTGTGCCTATAAGAACAAATTCTGAATTTTTTTTGTTACAATTTCAATTCCGAAGTTGTTGATGCTCTCAAGGATTTAAGAAGACAGCTTTTGAGAATTAGTCGAAATAGCTATTCTTATTTGGTGTGATGTTATTGTGAACTTGGACTTGTAAGGTCATTTATTTCTCTACTTGGTTTTCCAATCATGTACTAACTTCCTATTTGTGCACTATAGTTAAACTTATATGATGAAAAGATATAATTCCTTAGTGTGTTGAATTTTATTTTTTGTTAGATGACTTACAAATTCTGTGTGGTTTATTGTTGTTGATAATAAATTGATTCCTCACATCTTATTTAAGAAATAGTGAGTACATTTTATAGAGTGTTAGTAAACTGAGTAGATGGTTGCTATACTTGGTGTGCTCGGTGTGCTCAGCTGCTGTTACCAATTATTGTTGATGCTGAGAGTCTTAGTGTGCTTTATTTGGTAAAGATATAGAAAGGCTAGGGAGTTAGCTGATAGGAACTTCAAACCAATTTGGGAGTTACAGTTCTTAACAAAGGAAACTTTTCAATTAAGAATACAAATTTAGGGACGGAATTGTAGTGTATTTTTTGTTGTTTGAGATGAGGGTATTCTGAAATCTTTTTTATCAAATAGGTGATTTCCTTGCTTGATCATTTTTTTTTCTTTCCCTCCCCCTGCCTTATGCTTGGCTTTATTGTTCTGCTTTCTTTTTTGAAGGCTTGAACTTTGATTTTTATCAATTGAGATTGGTTTGGTCTGTGTTTTCCTGATTTGCCATTGTTTTTTTCTATTTATTTCTGTTTTGGTTGTGATCAGCCTCTTCTGGAAGATTTAAAACAAGAAATAAATCATGTAACCTTTGCAGAACTAAGTTTAAGTTTGTTGTTGTGGTATTTCCATTTCACCAATGATTTAAAGTTTATAAAATCTAAAACATTTTCATTACATCAGCCTTTTTTTTTTGCTCAAAAGTTAAGGTCTGTTTTTTATTGTGCAGAGTGAACTTCATAGATTACTTGCTTTGCAGTGATCTATATGTCAAGATTTGCTTGGTAGATAAATTATCTAATATATTCTATGTGAAGTCATAATGGTATATATCCTTAGTTTAAATTCCTTTACTCTATTGTTACACACAATTTGAAGCTAGCTACTTATCATATGGAATTAGATCAAAAACAAGTATATATAGATTAAGGATGAAATAATTGTTAAATTCTTCCATGTTGGCTGTTCATCTTATATAAATAGTTATAGAAATATATGAAACATGTTGCAAATAATGGGATGATATAGAGAAATGAAAAGAAGAAAGCCAATATTTATTGGTTACCTCCAATGATTTTCCACTATATAATTTGTTTAAAAGCAGAGACTAGGTACGGTCATATATATTTGATAGATCAGCTGAATGTTGGTTCATTGTTGAATATTCTTAGCTATACTTTTCTATGCTCTTGGTTGCATTTGTTCTATTTAATTTTTATATGTTACACTAATATTTGCTTACAAGTATTTGATATGATTCACTGCATCATCCATGCATTTAAATTATTTTTTTATCTTGATTGATTAGCATTAGAAATTGTTTTTTGAAGTGTAGTCAATTGGTTTGGTCTGTGTTTTCTTGATTCGGCATTCTTTTTTTTCTATTTGGTTCTGTTCTAGTTGTGATCAGCCTCTTCTGGAAGACGTAAAACAAGAAATAAATCATGTAACCTCTACAGAACTAAGTTTAACTACCGTTTAAGTTTGTTGTTGTGGTATTTCTTTTTCATCAATGATTTCAAGTCTAGAAAATTTGAAACATTTTCGAACTGTTGTGAATCATAAGCTTCGTGCTTGGTTTATGAAACAACCTAGACATAATGTTGTGAGTGCTCAGTGATAATCCTAGTTGATTTCTCATTCTAATTACAAATGAAATGGGTTTGGACTTGGGTAGAATTTTATTGATTGAAAAAAAACACTAGATTATATGGGATAAAGAGTATTTCTCGTTTTTAAGCAACAAGTACTATTTGTTTTTGAGTATTTCTCATGTTTAAACACTAGATTATATGGGATAAAGAAAATTCTTTCCAGCTTTTTTCTTCGATTTTCCAAAAGAAAAAAAAAAGAAAAGAAAACAATAGTCTCAATGCCTTTCAATCCTATGGTTGTTCTCATCTGCAAGAGGGTCATTGTCCTCTCATATTGTCATGGTTTGTGAACAGAAGCAAACTTTTGGGGTTCATGGGGGGAGAAATATGGACAAAAAGGACATTCTTGAGCACACCGACGCCTCAAGAGTTTGCAGGCTGCACAGGGTGTAATAGTATTTAGAGTTCCAGGAGGGCCTAACATGTGTCTTCTTCCCATCTGATGATGAGATGAAACATCTGCTTCTCTCTTGATCTTCTTGCCTATCTCATCAAATCTCTCCCTAAATATATATAATATAACTTTCATTCAAATAAAAAAACAATTAAAAAAATTGAGTAATTACTGTATATATTGAAAAGTAAAGCAAGAAAATAACACAAAGTCAAGCTCTAATAATATTCTAGAGATAAGATTTCTACTTCTTACCTTTCTCTGGACATTGAGGCGTGCTCTCAAGTATGGAGTTTGAGAGAAAGAGATCAGGAAATGAAGACGAGATCAGGAAGAAAAAGAAATGAGAGAAGGGGGAAAGGGGTACTTAAAAGGCAAGATATACAGTGGAAAACTATGGTCCACTGAGTATTTTTTCTCTATTGTTCGTGAATATAAATAATTGAAACCGAATCATATTAAATATTTATCTTTTCCATGTGTGGTTAATTTCAAGTTTAGAGAGGGAGCTACCCAGCGTTTTTTGAACTCTTTATGTTCTATAACAGTTTATTTCTTCCCCTTTCAAAAAAAATATTTATGTTGCTTTAAATTTTGTATGCTACCTATTTATCAGCACTTTTTCTTTTGTTCTTGCAGCATTGCATGAGCAAAATGCTAGTAAGTTTTAAACTACACTTACTATGGAATAAAAATTTTAGAATACCCCATTATGACTGGGGCCTATAGTATAGTCACCAAACATTAAAAGTCCAATCATTAATAAAAAAATTCTTAAAATCTATAATTGTTTTGCAAATCATTAATGGTTTTTTTTATATAGGTGTAGATTCTATCCCCTCTATAAAGGTTCGTGGCCCAACTCGAGGGATTGGATTAGAAAAATTTATCAAAGGAAAAAATAAGATGGTAATAGATATACCATCAAATAAAGGTAGACCTGTTTGTGAAGTTCAATCAGCTAAATTATCATCTGAAATTGGAGTCATTACTCGACGATTCATGTCGGTCCCAACAAAATGGAGAGATATGACTGCTGCAGACAAGTTGCATGCCTTTGAGAGACTTAATGTAAGTGCAAAAAATTTTATTACATAGATTAAATGTTGATTTTTTTTCTATTTATTTTTTAAAATGTAGTAATTAATTTGATTTCTTTTTTGTTTTAGACAAAGTTTGAGATGAAATTGGATGATGAAACTGTTAAAAAATCAATCTTGGCAATTTTGTCCAAATTGTCAAGAAATGAGCAACATAAGCTACACCTTCACTATAAAAAGTTTCCAAATGATGAAGTGGCACGTCAAAATAACCCTCCAAAGTATAACCTGTCTCAAGAAAATTGGGAAAAACGTTGTGATTTGTTTAATGATCCTGCATACAAGGTTCGTTTCTTATTCACATCAATTTTGTATTTGTAAGATTTATTTTTCATATTTATGCACAGTAATATTCATATGCAATGAGTGTTTTTTATTGGTTATTTTGCATTCTTATGTAAATGAAGAGGAGGTGTGAGATAAATGCTGGAGTTCGAAGCAAAGTTAAGTTGATCCATAACCAAGGATCGAGGGCCTTTGTGGCTAGTCGCTATTCAATGGTAAATTTTTTTTATTTTAAAAGTTCTTAAACATTATATGTTTTTTATATTATTACCTTTATTTTTTAAAAAATTGTTGTATTTATGTAGCGCAAAGATGACCAAGAACCCAATAGGATAGAATTTTTTAAAGCGACTCATTATTCTGAGGAAAAAGGATGGTCAACACCAGAGGCTCAAGAGGCTTATGTAAGAATTATAATTTTATTTTTGTTATAGTATGATTCTTTTAGTTGATATTATTTATCTTAATTGTTAGGAGAAAATGGTGGAGTTAGAATCAACTCCTATCGAGGAAGGAATAGAACCTAAGACCATTGATGCTATAGTGGATGAGGTCTTTGGTACCCAGTCGGGATACATCAAGGGACTTGGTTATGGACCTAAGCCAACTAAGAACAGCTCAAAAGAAAATGTTTCAGAGTTGAAAGAAACTCTCAAAAAAACACAAGATGAACTTCAAGACTATAAATCAAAATTTGGGCATTTTGAAAGCCAAATTGAAGCAATGAAAAATGCCTTGATAGCTGCTGGAATTCAAGTCCCTATCTCCCAATCTTCAGGTATTTCTTTTCCTTCTCACACTTTTTTTAGCATAAAACACACTAAATGCCATTGTATAAATTTAGGCATTTAGAATTTAAAGACAAATAATTAGACCATTCGGTATTATTACATAGTGAAAGAATGCACTTTGTTTAATTTATTATTTTACTTGTGCTTTAAATTTGAGATGAACTTCAACAATATGATAAACACGCATGATCTTGAAAGTGAGAAAAGCAAGTTTGCTACAAATTGTTTGCTATATTCTCTCTTAGTCTATTATATTCAATTAAATTATTGCATTGGAACTTGAGCATGCTATGTCACATTGTTTGTTTTATTTATCTTGCTGTATTACAATTACTGCTACAAATTGCCTGCTGTAATATACCTGTGAACTCGAGCTTGCTTGTTGCATTACATTGGTTGTTGTATATTGTTGTATTACAATTATTGTTATAAATTGCTTGCAGTATTACACCACGGAACTTGAGGCTGTTTGTTGTGTTAAATTGTTTGTTATATTTACAATTGCTATATTAAAATTATTGCAATAAATTACTTGTTGTACTATACTTGGGAATTTTAGCTTGTTTGTTGCATAAAATTTGTTGCTGGATTTACAATTGTTATATTACAATTGTTATATTACAATTATTGCTACAAATTGCTTGTTGCATTACACCTTGGAACATGAGCTTGCTTGTTTTATTACATTGGTTTTGTATTTATGAAATTCATGATGGAAATATGTGTAGTGGTTTTTAATTGCTGTCTTTTTGACAAAGTCTTGCAATAAGTCGTAAATTATTACTCTTATTCTCTTTTACTAATAATTTATTATTTTTCTTATCAAATTATGTAATATATTGTATTGATAGTTTGTTAATATTTGTTTATCGCAGTTTCAAGTGATACTAACTCACAATCAACACAATCACCCTCTACTCAAGAATTGGATTGAGAGCTACAATTCAAGGTTATTCTAGCTATTTCCTAGATTTGGTATATTTTGTTTCAAACTTATTAGGTGGCCTTCACTTTTATTTATTTTTCTGAATATTGGACAATTTGGATCGTATTAGCTTTACTTTGTTTTAAACAATATTATTTCTATGTGATTTACATTGACTTTATTGAAGGTATTAATTACATTTGAGAACCAATGCAAATGCCGAAACAGTTATTTATATTGCAATATTATTTAAGTAAGATCTTAAATGAATAATACTATTTTTATTTAATTATTTTAGAAAAATATAAATATTATTTATAATTAAAGAAATGTGACGCATAATAATGTGACATTAAATATTTCGTCACTATTGTAAAATCAAAACATCGTGACATTTGAGATTTTATTATGACGTTACTTTACTAATATAGGTGACGTTAATTTATGTCACCTAAAGCATGACGATTTTATATTTCGTCACCTAAAAGTAAATTTGTAATTATCATTAGTGACATTTGGGCATTTTTTTGACATTATTATAATATTGTAGGTGACGAAAAATTATGTCACCTAAAGTGTGACAAATTAATATTTCGTCACAAAATAACTAAAATTTTAACTACTTTTAGTGACGTTTAAGAGATTTTTATGATATTATCATACTATTATAAGTGACGAAAATTTATGTCATCTATAGCGTGACAATTTGATATTTCGTCACCTAAAATTAAATTTGTAATTATCATTAGTGACATTTAGGCATTTTTTTTGACATTATTATAATATTATAGGTGATGACAATTTTTGTCACCTAAAGTGTGACAAATTAATATTTCGTCACAAAATACCTAAAATTTTAACTATTTTTCGTGACATTTAAGAGATTTTTATGACGTTATCATACTACTATAAGTGACGAAAATTTATGTCACCTATAGTGTGACGATTTGATATTTCGTCACTAATATATAAAATTCTATCACATCTTTGGTGACGATATCAATATTTAGTGACAAAATTTTATACTAATTTATGATGAAATCAGATGTCACAAAAGAGTAACCATTAGGTGACAGTTTATGTTATCGTCACATTAGAGTCACGCATAGGTGACGAATATTATAAGATCGTCACGTTTGACCTTTAGCGACGGCGCAAAGGTGACGATCGACGTGACGATAAAATTTTCGTCACCAAAATCTATTGGTGACAAAAAATTAATATTTTGTGACGTTATTTCATGCGTCATAAATTGCCAAATTTGTTGTAGTGTGGAATAGTTACCTAATATTCAATAGCTATTTGTATAGTTAGGTTATATTAATTTGTAGACTCAGATATTGTAGTTGTCCAAGTTATGCTGTTATGTCTTAATAGAGCATAAATTGAAATTTAATTTTATGTATGTTTTGGGCTTTGATAAATTCATTTAATATTTTTTCCAAAGGAAAGCTGCTCACAATTATAAGTAAGATAATTTATTTGATGTATTATATTTCTTTATAAACTTTTTTATGAATTGATAATATTATAATTTTAAAAATTTATTTTTTATTTAGTATACTCCTTGCATACATATATTATAATTGTTGGGGCTTGCGTTAAATCCCACATCAAAAGTATAGAAGAAGTTATAAGGGCTACTCTCTTATAAATGATATGTCAGGCTTGGTTTGTAAAGTATCTCAAAAAGTTGTAGACATCGATAGAATAGTTAGGGTTTAGGCTATTAAAAAAGTGTAGTTGGGCTTTAGGATCTTTGTTAGTAGTTTGCAATTGTTTCTCTAAAAATTGTACGATTGTAATTGTTTGATTAATTATTAATTTGGTTAGGTGGTTGTAGGCCAATTTGGTTGGGCCAAACCGCATTAAAAATTATTGTGTTTGTTTTTACTTTCTTTCGTTTTTGTGAGTATTTAATTTAAGAGATATTTTTCCCAACAATAATAATATAATAAGACGTTTTATGAAAAAAAATAAAATTAGTATAATATTAATTGATCCCCTCAAAGTTAAATGTCAAGATCTGCCACTACTTTAAATGTTTTCGTCACCACCAATAATGTTTAGCCTTTATTATTGAAATTGTTTTTATTTTATTATTAAAATTTAAACATTACAGCAATTCATAGTTTATGTCTTGTGTTCAAATTTTTATTAAGTCAAATTTTTTTAGATCAATATGAACGAAGATTAATCTTATAGTCAATGTAATATTAAGACATCGAGTTTACACCAAAAAAAATTTGCATGCTTCCATTTCTTCTCTAACCGTTTTACAGCTTTGCTCCTATCACTCTTAATTTACAACTTCGAAATTCTTATAGAAATTTGACCTTGCCACTCCTCCCAACCTATTTCACCAACTACTTCCCCTAGCTATTTCCTGCCTTTATTTCCTTGTAGTTACATGAACTTCGCTAAAAGAATATTTTCATCTCCTCCTTCAGACAAGCCAAGCTGCTTCCCAAGTTTTAATATATGTTTAGCTTCCTTTACATATTCTTTCTTCCATGCTTTCAAAAAAATCACCATCCGAAAGTGACCCGTTTGCAATAGGATTGTGATTCTTTCGGATTTGACTTCTTCACAGCTCTTTTTATATTTTTCTTCTCTACCTTTTTTCATTCTCTTAATTTTACTTAGCAATTCATCTTCTATCTCAACATAATTTCTCCATTTGAGTAAACGTTGTTTTGAGTCTGTACCAGAAAAGAACGTTGTTTTGAGCTTCTAACCTCATCAGTTGCCCTTCCCTCTTCTGTTTCAGACATATGAGTTGATTTAACCCTACTAACCTCAGCTTTTGTTTATGTATTTTCCTCTCCTTGGGCTTGAACCACTGATTGAATGATCTTACCCGAGCCTTTGTTTGGGCTACACATAGAGTGCAGCCCATGTTCTAATGAAACCCTTCTTTTACTGGTCTCCCATTCTTTCTCATTTGTGCTACTCAGGCCGAAATAATCAATGTCACAGGCTACTTTCTCTTTAGATTTCTTTTGCTCTAATTTGTCACTCCCCCTTCCGCTCCCACATTTACACAATTTCCCACTTCTTGTGTGAAATCCCCAATTTTCATGTAATTCCTCTATGTTTGTAAAGTATTTCAATCTAATATGATTAAATAAATATGAAGTTTGATGTATAAATGATGTATGGAATATGGAAGAAATAAGAAAGTTGAAAGTCAAGTAGTCAAATAATTAATGTTGATATGAGGAAAATAAATTGAGTAGGAGAAAAGAAATAAAATCAGAATTTTGATTGGTAAGTAAATGGATGAGTCATAGGAATAGAGGAGAAGGAAAATTTAATGGGTCAAAGAGTCAAAGGAGTCAAAGGCTGAGATGAATGGATGAAATAAAGCATGCATTAAATGAAACATGCATAGTCATCATCTTTTCTTCACCCCCACGGCACCAACTCTTCCAGCCCTCTCCATCGTTTCCTCCATTTTTCCAAGTTTTTCATTCCAAGCTACCTTGACAAACCACCTCAATCTCCCATCGATTCAATAAGTTTGTTGAACGAGAATCGATCCTTGCCACTAGACTAAGTGATATCCGAAGTTTGGTGGATTGAATCCAAGTATTGGAGGAGATCTCAAAGTTTGAGATTTTGATCACTAGCAAAGGTAAGAAAAGAAGATGATTCTTCTAACTTTGTTTATGATTTGGAGTTGTACTGAGTTGATATGATGTGTGTATGATGATTGTTTAAAGATTTGAATTTTATAATGATTTCAGATTTGAGGAAGTGAAAAGCTAGGGTTGACGCACCAAGTGATTTTACGTTCTCGAAGGAATCGAGGTAAGGAATTTATGTAACGGACGTAAGGCGCTATGTCCGTATGTTTTATTATGATTTTGAACTGCTTTGGAGGAGAAATACCAGTTGTTGTTTGCAGGAAAAGTGCATTTTCAGACTTGACTCCTAGTACCAATTAGGCTAGGAGCAGCCGACTACTATAAGGACAGTCGACTGCTTTTATAAGAAAAGCATTCTGTTTCAAAACCAACCGACTGCTTATAAGGCCAGTCGACTGCTAATTTTTCAGAAGCATTCTGTTTCAAAAACAATCGACTGCTATATGACCAGTCGGCTACTATTTCTTAAGAAGCATTCTGTTTAAAAACCAGTCGACTGCCCTCATATGTTTTCAAAGATGAAAATATCGAAATTTTAAATAAAAAAATTTTGATAAAGGAAGTTATGAAGCAGCAGCCGACTGCCTTATGAGGCCAGTCGAGTGCCACGTATGAAAAGAGATTTCAAAACCTATTTGGTTTAAACACAAAAGTGTTTTTCTAAAGAAGTATATAAGAAATCTTTTGAGACTATGGGCTACATTATGATCATGCGTCCCTGTATTTAGCTGAGAGACTTTGATCAAGTCCTCAGTATCATTATGTTAAGCGAGGAACCCTAGTCCGGTCCTCAAGGCCACAAGTGACACCTGATTAGTGTTCACTGTGGATTACCAAAGGCAGGAGAGAATCCTTGACCTCTACATGGTGCACCACTGTACTAATACAGGATTAAAGTCACATAAATGGGTATAAATGATTTATGTGATTAGAATCATATAAATGGGTATAAATGATTTATATGATGATGCAATCGCTTGAATAAATGTACATAGTCTCCATCGATTTTAACGTATAAGATGTATGTTCTGAAGAAGTATATGATGTATGTTTTAAAGCAAGTTATGAAGTATGATGTTTTAAAGAAAGCATGTTTGCTTATACCATTTAAAAGAAATATGCATGGTTGCAAACTATATATGAAAGATGTACATGATGCATGCTTTGTAATGTTTTACATGACATTATAGAGCCAAGTAGGAAAAATGTATATAGAGGTATAGTATGCTCTTTTACATAATTTTTTTACTGAGCGTAAACTTACCCTTTTACGACCATTTTTCTTACAGATTATCTGAAGTGAACCTCGCTCCGATTAGAGGAGCTTGCTTTTGAAAGATTGAGTGTACCTTCAAAAAGACGCTTCCCAGTTAGCATAGAAGGTATACTTATATGTTTATGTAAAGTAAATTGTAACTCAGCTACGGTACAGTACAAGTAGCATTTATGTATATAGGATGTCGGGGACGTAAGTTAAGATGATGTGTAAGATCCTGTGGAATGGAATGATATTTATATATATTATTATTATGTTTATGGAAAGTAAATAAATTTGTATGAGCTATTAAATATTAGCTTAAGGGTAAGGAATAAATGACACTGATGAATTAAATCAAATTAAGTTGTATAAGATAATAAGAAAAAGTTAGATGCTAAGATGTAGTGACGGGAACGTCACATCTTGTCCTTTACCTCCTTGAGCATCATCATAGCTTACCCCCACTTCTAGCTTGTCCACTGTATTAATTCGATTGCCTTGGAACTCACCTTTTCTTCTGCCTCTCTACATGGCTCCTCCCTTGGATAAGGCCTACTTTGGGAACCAATAGAGAGCGTTGGGTGAGCTTGAGAGAATAAGATAAAAAAAAATGAGGTAAAATTACTTCTCTACTCTTGGTTTTAAAATTTTTTAATTATTTTATTAAAAATTATATATCTTTAATAATTATTTTATTCTTTTTAATTTATTAAAATCAATCACACCGCACCATCCATTCAAATTAGTACTAAAACAGCAGCCAACCTTAGTATCTAAATCATCCTAACGATCCAACTTCCATTTCATACCTTGGATGAACTAATTATAAACACGAGACTCAAAATCATCATCATCTTTTTCTTCTTCTTCATGACTGTAACATCATAATCTATTTCGAACTTTTGGCTTAATACACTCATCTATCATGGAACAACATTCAGTTTCAATCTTTAAATAGCCTTTCACAAATGATTTTGAACTTAATATTCATTATCCATGTAGATGAACTCACCCCTGATGCTGGCTATGCTTTGAAACGATTCCAAATTCCATCCATGAATTGGAACTCCATAACATATAATCCACGTTATTTTGCTTCTGCAAACAAGTTTATCTAACCAGTCTTCTAATTTATTGAACCATTTTTTTAAGCTCTGCCCATCATCGTTCCTCATATTTTCCAAACTTATTAGTAGAGATTCTCCTAATTGATAAATGCTTCCCTCCTTCCTTTACATTCATCATCGCAAGTTTTTCTAATCAAAGGTAGAAAAAATCCAATCTGGAATGCAACAGTCACTATATTTGTTGATAATATACCGCAAAGGGTTCAATGGAGATGGTTAGGCAATATATTTTTTGGCAAGTTTGGAGATGCTTAGGCAATCTCCTCTGTTAATAATCAGGCTTCCTTAGTTGTTGCCTGAACAAAAAGTCCACCCTTTAGATATTTTGATCATAATATCCTCGCCCATAAACTCGAGTCCCCTTCCTCAATCTTCCAACCTAATTTTTGACAAAAGTGATATGTTCATGTCACCTATTTTCCTCATACCCAAACCACCAAATGCCTTCGGTTTGCATACTTCATACCACTTTACTATTGAAATTTTCTGCTTTCCATTTGTAGAGCCCCCAAGAAAATTCTTATTCAATCTATCTCCTTCATAACCGAAACTGGTAGTTTAGTAGACTGCACCGTGTAGGATGCTATAGAACTAGATATAGATTGCACCAAAGTAGCCCTTCCAACCTAGGAGAGTTGATTAGGCTTCGATGTCGATAATATGCTCTTCACTTTGTCTAATTAAGTATAGAAGTTTGCCTTAATTACCTAATAGGTGCACTAAGATAGTCCCCAAATTGCACAAAGTGTTGCATGCCTGTAGCTTCTTGGATACTAGACTCTAGTTCAGAGAGGGAACATTATGCGAAGAATAATTTTTTTTTATATTTTGTTTAGAACACCACCTGGTAGGGCAATACAACCAACCATCCATATTATGCTCACCGAACAGTTGATATTTTTATTTTTATATTATATATTAATATTTGTCATTTTTTATTTTTTACTTTAAAAGTTATTGAACATTTACATTTTAAAATTTAAGTTACTAGTTTTTTTATTCTATTAATTAAACATCTTGATTAATCAATTATCTTTTACTTTATTTTAAAATTTTTCTAGTAAAGAGGTGACTTGTGAGTGATGACTCTTTACTTCAACCCGGGTTGATTAGGAAATTCTGTGTGCCAAAAAACTTTGGAATCATTTTATGTCCATAAAACATCATTTATCAAATTATTTCAATGATAACTTGATGACGCGTGTACTTAATAGAAATCAAACGCACCAAATATGTTCACTCATGATTGTTACAATCTTAATGGAAAAAGAATCGAAATCTGAATACACTCCTTTTAGTGATTTAGGATTGGTGCTTCTAACTAGATGACTATGGTCCAATTCAAAATGAGCTCTGTTAAGGAGTCGAAGTCCAGGCCCCAGTTGATAAATTCAAACCACGTCACAAGGCCTCCTTAAAACGTCACAACTCACTAGTTGCTCTTCGTCATTCCAAAGTGACGCTCAACTCAATAAATTCCAGCCATTAATCAAAAGTTTCAAATATCTCCATTTTCTCTTCCTAGCACCTTCCTCCTCAATACCTCTTTCTTTCTTCTTTATTTTCTTTATTTATATCCTGCTCTCCAATTTTGATGCTCAACCCTTTCAATTTCTTTCTTCCTTGGATGCTTGATGAAACCAAGTGAGAAAAAAAATTGATTTTGCTGAGTATCAAGGGAGAAAATAGAAACAGAAGTGGTGGGATTTCTCTTTATAATTTTTACTTTCAGCATGATCTTCTAATTCTTTTCTTTTCATTTATCAATAACTGAAAGCCAACCAGCTAGTTTTATCTTTGTGTCAATAAATTGGTGTTTTGCAGGTTGTATATATATCAATATGCATGGCAAAGTTATCAGAGAAGCCTTTTTATTCATTGTTGCATTTGATTTTAAGAGCCCTCGTCGACTTATGATTAAAAGTGATTCGATAAATGTTGTTTCTTGAATGCAAGATACTTTCAAAGTTTTTTGGCACATGAAGAATTTATCTAATCATAGGCAGAAATTTGGATAAAAAATCAAGATTGTTGGTCTCTCCCACATTCTAATAGAACAAAATTTCATTGTTGACGTGTTGGTAAAATCTAAAACTTAACAATCTTAAAGATATTTCTACTTACTTTTGAATTATGATCATCACCTTCATTTTTGCTTATATATCTATTTTGAACTATGTTTCTCCCTTATTAATTATATAAGCATTCTTGCCTTTCATAAAAAATGCTTGGCAAAGCTAATCCCAAATTTTTGTTACTGTTAATATTCGGAATGTTGCTCGTTACCGGAGTCTATCTAGCTACATCCAGTTTCAAGCAAGTAGATTAGTTTGATCCTTCCTGTAAGTCACATGAAAATGAAGTTCAAGTTTACCTGAACTGAAGGACAGTACTGCCCGGAATCAGGTTAGCTTCTCCATGCCCTATAGCTAGTAAATAACAAAATCTGATTCTAGAGATTACCTTCTTCGGTTTTAGCTCCAGGAAAAAAGGAGGAAACTGAAGTAGTTTTTTTTTTCTTTCCCTTCTAAAGTATGTCTTCGTAAAGAGTTTAAATTAACTTTTTGTAACCAAAAAAAAGTAAAGTGTTTAAATTAGGTTAGGAAAAAGGTTGAAAGTGAGATTTTAAGGAAAAAAAAGATTCATAATTATATTTAAAAGGCAGGTAATCAATTACTATACATTTTTAAATAATAAATAAAATAGTTTAATCCTAAATTTTTAAAAAGAAATTCATTTTGGATAAATTATTTTATCAAAACTTTTAATTTTTACCATTTCCTGAATATTTTGGTTTTGATCTGATAATGACTTTAAAAATTAGTTTCAAACCATTTAAATTAAAAATAGATTTGTATTTTATCAATATTGTTTGGTTATTGTTTCTTTTCTCTTTTTTTCATACTTTTTCAGGATAATATTTAAGAGTTTGTATATGATGCACTGACAGTGTATAGTTTTTATATACTGTCAATATACCAGAGGTTGACACCTCATCAATAAGCTCTTATGGGTAAATTAAAAAAAATTATTTATATTTACATATAAGGATCTATTGATAAGATATCAACCTTTGGTGTATTGACAGTGTATAGAAACTATACATCGTTAGTGCATCATATATATAAATCCAATATTTAATATTTACTGTGTATTTTTATATCAATTATTTAATTCGATTATAGTTAATGTGAGTTAATTAATTTAGTAAAAATTGATTTGATGAGCAGGACTACAGGAATGAGTATTTGATTTTTTCGATGGGTTCAAGCTATCAAAATAAAAATTCGACTAAATCGAGTTCCCTAAAAATGTAAATCAAAAAACCAAATAGAAATTTTTGTGAACCAAAAAACCCGATTTGTTCTGATTTTGGTAAATACCAAAATTTTTATTACTTTAATATATTCATTTATATTTATTTATAAAGTAATAAATATATATTTATTATTTTAATATTTAATATATATTTATTTACTGCATATAATACAAATATATGTTTATTTAAAAAATGGATGATTTTTCTCAGCTGATCCGATTTAAAATTTTAGACAACGAAAATCGAGACTGAACTGACGTAATCAATTTAAAGATTGAAAAATTACTAAAACCAAATAAACTAAATCGATTAAATCAAAAACTGATCGATTAGTTAGTATATTTAATCGATTCATTCAGCTTTTATTCATTTTATTAATAAAAATAAATTTATGACACTAATTGCTTGCTTTTTAGTTTTCTGACTGCCCCCAGTAAAAAACACACGTTGAAATTTGAAAAAACGTCTCCATGCACACGGCCGCAGCATATATTCCATATCCAAGTATATGCTCCGTCAATATATTTGATTAGCTTTATCACTTGATATCGCAAGGGCAGAGTCAACAATCGTGCGAAAATCGAGCGACAGCACTGCAATAGAGCGAGTTGAAATCTGAATTTCATACGAAATATGTGAGTCGAACTTTGGACTCTTTGACTGTCTCGCCGTCGTCGTAAGACCGTAACCCATTCACATGGTGCGTGCTTTTAATATATTACAAATAAAAAGTTTGGTATATGTTACAAATAAAAGTTTAAGGAAACCAAACATAAACAAATATTAGTACGTGTTTGTTCGTTCATTTATTTTTTTAATATTATTTGTATTTAATTTGTATTTGTTATACTCGTTTATGAATATTAACGAACATGTTTACAAATATTTGTTTATAAATATTGAACAAACATATTTTTAAACACTTGTTCGTAAACATTAAATGAATATATTCATAAAAACAAAACAAAAATTTATATAAACATATTATATTCACCCTATTACATATAATGTCAAATTAAAAAATCTCACATAAATATGTAATTTTAATAATTACATTTTCAAATAAGCTAGAAGTAAATATGTAATTTAAATATTAATTACTATCAAGCAGCATACAAAAATTAAATGATTAATCAAACTACGAATTTTAATAAACTTTAAATGAATTTGTTCACAAATATAAACTAATGAGTCCCATTTTTTGATATTTTCTTAAGATAAATAGACAAATATACACAAGTAAAAACCAAACATATTCTTCACAAATAGTTTTTTTTCTTGTATACGTCCCTAATTACAAAAATAACCTTACAAGCGGACCTGAAATAAGCTTGCTTTTCCTAAAGAAATAGCGGAAATAACAAATTGTTTAATCAACCCACTTAACAGGCAATCACTGCCGTTTATCATAAATTTCAAACACAAGTCAAAGTCGGCTATTCCAGAAACAGACACTGACCGTCTACGGTTAATCATAGTCTGGAACCTTCCTTGTGTTCACGGCGCTATATAAACATTTTTCTCACATCCAAAGCTTTCACAAGGCAACCGGCTCAAGCTGCATCATATCTCTCGTCCTTTCTCTCTCCAAGGAAGCTCTCTTCTGCTCTTCCAAACAAACTCTTGAACAGTCATGGTACGGTTTCCATCCATAATTTTTTAGTTATTGTAATCTTTTGCGTTTAGATTCTGTTATAATAATTTTTTTTATTTGTTTGTTATAATGCTTGATATATATTTGAGTTTATATTTAATGTATTTTTATTGTCTAAATTTTATATATTTTTTATTTTAAAATTTATTAATTAATGATATAACTTATTTATTTTTTAACATTATGAAATGATAATTTTTTTGAAGATTATCATATTTCGCAAAAACATGACCATCCTTTTCATGATCATTTTGTATTTGTATTATTTATATAATTTTGTTGTCTAGATCTAAGACGAGAGAAATACCTTTATAATCTACCAAGTCATCCATATAATTGGCGACGATGGCAAATAGGCCGTTGATAAAAGCCAGGATGAGGCACCACATAGGTATGCCGACAGCTACCTTAGCGAAAATGGCAACGCCATTGGATTGGCATGTCGATTGTTAGAACTTGCAGTTTGCAGTGCGAGGTTTTATCCATTGGGATTACAGTTGTCCTTTAATGACGCCAAATCACGCAACGAGGGCCAGATCTGGCGACAGATTGGTGCTTCTAATAGCCAGTTTTGTTAGTTTAGTGTTAGCTATACCTTGTTCAATCTCCGGTTTATGTAATTAAGAATGATTCAAGTGTTTACAAAATATTCTTGGTATTTACGAGTCCTTTTAGTTGATGTACTAGCTAGCTAAATCCATGTGTAAATTGTTTAATGGTACGATATTGATTATTCTTCATTGATTTACATAAATTTCTTTTGGTTAAGAACCATTATTAAGAGGAAAAAGTTTTACAAAAAATTTCTTCAATTTTTTTTTGAAGTAAAAAAAATTTCTTAAATTTTTTGGTGTGCGAATTTCATATATTGTCCAAAAACTTTTTCTCCAAAATTTGCATGGAATAAAAAATTTAAAAGAAAATCAGCAGAAGTACGTCTCTTTGTCCTTTCATAATACAATTGAAGCCAAAATCTATTTCTACAAGTAATATTATAAAACTATTATGTACGTTTTTCAATATTTTTAACATTTTTGCTTTCAGTTCTAATCCCAGAAATCATGTATACCAAAAAAAAATTAAATATACAATCAAACTATCCCAAGAGCCTTAATTTGTAATTACAAAATGCACATCGTTTTATTTGAAGAGGGAATTTGAGTCATGTTCTTTAAATGGAAAAATACGCATGAACCAGTTTATCAAATAATTTGGAGTAAAGTTGCATACATGTGTAGGGCATAAGGCCGGGTTGGGTTTTAAAACATATAATAATGGTTTATGTCTCAAATTTAGTCAAAAAATTTGGGTTTGAGTTTTAGTCTAAGTTTGTTTTCATTTTATAATATAAGCTCAGTCTGATCCAATTTGAATATTATTTTATTTATTTTTTATATTTTAATTATTTATTTATTTGTCTTTTTATTCTTTTATTTCATTTAAATTTTAATTTAATTTATCAAAATTTATATATCAATTTTTATATTAAATATTTATAATCATGTTTATTAACCAATAATATTATATATAGATATAATGATATTATATATAATAAATATATATAAAAAACTTAATTAATATTAATATTCAGGCTAAATCTGTTGGGTTCAAGTTTTGAAAGATCAAGCTTGAATTCGATCTGATTTTTAAATGAATTTAAAAATTTTATCCAAATCTAATAATTACATAAAATATTTTTGTTCAAATCTAATTAAATATTAAACTAACTTTTGAACTTATGCAAATAACCCGATTTTTGAGTAAATCTAGTAGGACAGCCTATTCAAGGCTAAAGATCCATTTAATTAAAATGAAACCAATAAAAAGATCAAGTCGGATTTTGGGCTCATACTTTAAAACTCAGGCCCAGCTTAATTTGATAAATTTAAATTTTTTTATAATTTAGTCAATTTGATAATTTATTAAAAGATGATGTTTTATTTTCTAAGTTAAAAAAATGAATTAAAGAAATTAATGGAAAATATATTAATGTGTTTTTTAATTACTTTAAATTTTTTTGTGCTATTTAATTTGATTTTGTGTTGTTTTTTAAAATTTGATTTAAATTTTCATATTTTTATAATAATTTTTTATTTTATTATGTAATACTTGTTAACTGTTATATATTTTTTTATTTTTTATTTTATGTTTTTAGATTTTTTTGAAAGAAAATTAAGCTATTTGTTCGTTTTTATTCTTAATTTTTTAATATAAATTTATTTCCTGCACGCTTTCCATGCATGAAAGCGCAAATCGAAAACTCTACCGCCTTGATTCTAGCCTCCTTAAACTCCGTATGCAAATCTCCTTTTCTTTTATTTATGATACAATTAACAACGACTGAAAACGTTAGGTAAATTTTACATCGTATATGAAAGCTACTTAAAGCCAGTTTACGCAAAGAGATTTGCCTGGGAAGAAATTTTTTGAATTCCAATCTTCATAAATAGCAAGAAATGAATGGGTAGGTAAGGAGGAATAAACTGGCGGAAATGGTGAGAAATAGACGATCAACGACGGCCAATGGCCGTGAACGATTAGTGGAACCATCAGATATGGTGGACAGGACACAAAACACACAAAACAAAGGGCTCACAAAAGCAAATATTATATTTTTAATTACGAAGCAGAAAGCAAAAGAAACTCATGGGATTAAGATGATGAAAACTAGATTGGGAAATAAGATAGAGAAGAGAAGGAAAACAAAAGAGATACCGCAGAGACTGAAGCAGAGTCCTGTGAGTCGGCCATGACCATTTTCTGCTTCAGTCTCTGCGGCTTCCCTGTTCGTTGCAGCTTACATCGTTGACACATTAGCTGCAAAAACCAAACCGTCAACGTACGTTAATTTTTCGAAACCTGATTTTTCTTTGTTTCAACGAATTATTTGCCCCAAACAAACTGGTTTATGTCAAGTTTTTCTTTTAATTTGATACTCAACTATTTCATTTTCTTTCTCACCTGTCTCCAGGTAAGAAAGAAATTGAAAGAATTGAGAGTCGAAAATATTGGAGAGTCTGCCTGATACAAAGAAAAGGAAAAAAAATGGATGTGAGTTTTATTGGGAGTCCGAAGGTGTTAGTAAAGAGACGTGAAGAACAGGATACACGCAAGTCCCGCGGAGAATTAGGATTTGATGTTTATAGACAGAGGTGGTAAAAATTGGTCCGAATCCGAAAATCCGTCCGAATCCGTTAGAGACCGAACCTAGACCAGCTCGAATTAATTAAAAAGGTCAAAGGCTCGTAATCGAAAAAGTTCGGAATAAAAAAAGGCCGAAACCGAAAAAGCTCGAAACCGAAAAAGCTCGAAACTGAAAAAACTCAAACCCGACACAACTCGAACTCGACATAACCCGAGCTCGATACGATCCGAAACCGAGACTGACCCGAACCGAAAACCGAAAAAAACTGAATTTATAATCCGAGAAAACCCGAATTATATTTATATAATTATTATTTAAAAATAAATAAATAATTGATACACTTTTTTAATTAAAAAATTTAAAATTTTGAAAACAATTAGTATTTATTATACAATTTTATCAATTATATATTACCAGCATAATAAATATTGAATCTTTTTAATTAAATTAAATTAATTTAAAATATCATAATATATGATATAATATATGATATCAAATAATCTTTAAAATTATCCTTATTGCATGTATAATAATAAATATATTATTAATTTGACATTTGATTTTATTATAAAAATCATTTTAACATTTTATTATTTTTATTTATAATAAAATTTTAATTTTAATATAATAATAAATCAAATATATAAAAATTATATAATTTTAATATTTGTTTGAAACTTTTAATTTGATATTTTGTGCAACACATTAAAAATATTTTTAATAAAATTAAATTTAAACTATATTTTCTTAAAATTTCAAGTATAGAAAGATATTAAATTTAGATTAAAAAAAAACCTAATCTTAAAATTAAAATTCAAGTTTTTAAGATTAGAAAAAGTTAAGTAATTAAATTAAACAATACAAGTACAATTTTTTTATACTTGGGTATCATTAAAAGAGAAAATTATAGTGGTAATTTTATTTTTAGCCTTAAAACAAAAGACATTAAAAAATCAAGCTAGTGATAATTAATTATTTATTATATTATAATAATCTTATACATGAATAAACTAATTTGATATCTTATAATATTGATTTGTATATTATATTATAATAATCTTTTAAGAATAAATTACGTAATCTCTTAGTGTGTAAGTATTATTTTGATAGAATTAAGTATTTATTAAAAATAATTTATTTATTATCTATTAAATATAAAATTAAAGTATGGATAAAAATAATAATTCTAATAGTAAATTAAAGTGTAATTTAATAATATATTAGAGTTGTATTACTATGTAAGTGGTAATTTTAATAAAATTTATTTTTTAGACTTTGTTAATATTATTATTAATTATATTTAAATAACTAGCATTATATTAATTAATTTAGTAATATCTATTATTTAACATTTTAATTAGATATTCAATCAATTGGTGTATATCTAATATTATTATGTTAATGTGAGTATGAAAAAAAATTAGTACTCAATTTGGAATAGTTTTTTTGATAGCAAATAAAATACATAATATAGTTAATAAATAACGCCTTATCATAATGATATTTATATTATTATAACTTTAAAAATAATATCTTATCATGTGATATATAATCAACTATACAAGCTCTTAATTATATAAAATAGATTATTAATATGTTTATCTTATCATAATGATTTGTATGTTACATTATAATAATCTCTTACCATGTAATATAGAATATATTAAACAATCTCTCATAGCATATTATAGTTTTAATTTCAGACATTTTTCATTCCAATTTCTTATCATGCTTTTAGAATATACTCTTGTTTTTAATTTCAAACATTTAATCTCTTATGATGTATTTATGTAATTTAGTTTAACTTGATCAATTAATAATCATAATATTAGATGATTAAATAGATATTGACATTCTAAACTACTTTTTTAGTCAAAAAAGTGTTTTTATAATTTATTATAATGAGTTACAAATAAAATAATAAACATAATATACTATATATATACATATATATTAAGATTTACATCATAATAAAATGTCATATATGTTAAATTATCAATATCTTAAGAATTGTATCTTAACATATTATGAAATTTCTATTAATTTAATTTTAGTACTTTATGTCTAAAATTTTAAAATCTTATTATCTTAAGAATAAATTATTATTATTATTATTATTATTATTATTATTATTATTCAGTAAACTATTTTTTTGGCCAATAATGTTTCATTAAATTTTAAATTGCAAGTTGTGTTAAAATAAAAATAAAATTTACAACAAATATAAAAAATTCACAATCTAGCTCACGTGATTAAACATATAACAATAAATATAAGAGGCCATGGTTCAAATCTTTGTACAAGCATATAATTTTGATTACTTTCATATAATTGATGAACAAGTTCAAGTACAAGATACTACTTGATCAAAAGTTAATCGGGTATAACGTACCCTAAGGGTACTACCCGAATCCGATAGGGGTAAGAAGAACACTATCCGAACCCTATAATTATTCGATTATAGAGTCAGGTAGTGTCGGGTACCTGATTATATATTACTCATTTACATCATTATATCAAATATTTAACGTTCTAAATTTTTAATAAGATATTTGATTATTTAATGTGTTTGAGTATGATTATATTTAATAAAAATAATGTTATATTATGATTTATGTACAAACTAAAAATAAAATAAATATAAAATTGAGATAATTAATTGACCAATTATTCATAATATTAATTATTTTTTTAATGTATACTATAATTTTATTCAACAGTATAATAGAAGAATTAGTTAACTAGTTATGCGGTTAAATTTAATTTAATTACTAATTATGTTGGTATTTAAAAGACAAAATAAATGTAAAAAAGATTCTTAAAAATTTAAAATTTTATTAAAAATATAATATAATTATTAAAAAAGCTAATTAAACAAAGTAAAAAAAAAACAAATTTATTAAACTAAGAGTATCTAAATTCCAATGACCCAATATTGACAAAAAAAAAACACAATGACTCAATAAGTTATTGTTAAAAGTATAAAGCTATTTATATAAATGTTTAATTGTTTAATGTGATTTATTTATAATTTGTTTATTATTTATTTGTATAGCTAATATTTTTGGATTTTCACTTTCTTTTAGTTTTACTATATATATTTAGCTCATTTAAAAAATAAATTTTTATATAATTATTAATATATAATTATATATTTTATAACAAATGTAAATATCACAGGAATTAAAAAAAATAAAAAATAATTATCAAGTAATAAAAACATTAAAATGTAAAAATTTATATTTATATAAATTTAGTCAAAACAACAAAAGAAATTAAAAATAATGAATAATAATATTTTATTTATGAGAGTTTCATGTGAAAAGAGATCTGTTTGATTTTCATTTTTCAATTCCCTCCAAACAAGTTATTCCCACATTACCAAAAAATTTCAAATTCTTTGGGAATATGTCTTTTCCCTCCCTTGAGAATCACATGAAAAAACTTCAAAAGCAAACTTTGAAATATTTTTATCTCAATATACTGTCATGCAATGTAGATATGATAATTAAAAAAATGAACATGACATTAGATCAAATTTTGATAAAAATTAGAAAAAAAATTGTGTTTGGTATATCAATATAAATTTTAATACAATAATTTTTATATTTTATATGATACAAATACATTTGATGCAATACGAATACAAAATATATATATATACGAATTATTAAGTCTAATATAATGTAATGTCTATTATAATCGTTTTAATTATAATCGAAATTCAAAGATGATTTTTTTTATTGTAAGGGAAATATTAAATAACTGAGAATGGGGGTGTTGGATTCAAACCCAAGACTTACAATATGTCACAACTCATCTTTAACCACTAGGCCAAGAGGTTGTTGGCAATTCAAAAATGATTTTTAGTAGTTGGAGTTTGTGGACAAAAAAATTAATTAGTACAGAAATCCAAATGCTTCCAAGATGGGGGTGTTGGATTCAAACTCAAGACTTACAATATGTCACAACTCATCTTTAACCACTAGGCCAAGAGGTTGTTGGCAATTCAAAAATGATTTTTAGTAGTTGGAGTTTGTGGACAAAAAAATTAATTAGTACAGAAATCCAGATGCTTCCAAGGCAAAAGTTTACAATAGCAAAAGTGCTTTCATTTCTTGCAAATGCAATGCAAGATTTAAAACTTTTTCAATGTCTTTTACGTCTTCGAGTATTTTACTTGTAATTCTTTTTACAATAATTAATCAATTATAATTAAAAATTATGTACTAGTCCATTATTTACAAGTGCGAACTTTATGTATTATTTTGATAGATCTCATGTGACTTTAAATTTTAATTAATTAATTATAATGTAATAATTATAGATGATATGTTCTCTTTTATTATTGTAGATAACTATATTCTTCATTGGTCCACTCCCAATGTTTTCAAAATCATCCCAACCAAATTTCTCAATATATATATTATACAATTCTCATTTATTAAATTTTAACTTTAATTTAGCATTTCTATTATATTTTTATTTAACTATATAAAATTAAATTAATTATTACATTCAAAATTATAAAATATTTATAATTTATAAAATTTTAAAATAATTTGACTAAGCCCGCCTGATTAAAACCGGACCGAACTTGAAACCAGATCGAAATCGAAAAAACCCGCAACTGAAAAAACCCGAAACCGAGAAAATCCGCAACCTAAAAAACCCAAGATCGAAAAAACCCGCAACCGAAAAAACCCGAGACCGAAAAAACCTGCAACCGAAAAAACCCGCAACCGAAAAAACTTGTAACAAAAAAGCTCATAACTGAAAAAATCCGGATCAAAATCTGTCCGAACCTGCCCGTTTGCCACCTTTATTTATAGAGCGAGTTTTTGGTAACTCTTTTCGGGTAATTGGATTGGAGTAAAGAGGGGTCTTAAGACAACTCGACAAGGCCTGCACGATTCTTGCCGAACAGAATTGTTAATTATCAAGTTGTGGCTTTGACAGCCTGGCTTCGGTTTTCTCTCTTTTGGTGGTGTAAATGGGATTTGAGTCATCCAAAAGAAAAACGACAACCTTAAAACAAATTTTTCAAGAAAGAGGCTGATGCTAGTTAAATTAAACCATTAGGTTGTGTTTGAATGAGGAATTTCAAGCAGGGAATTCATTTCAATCAAGATATTTAAAAATTAAAAATGTAAATTTTTTGTTTGGTAAAAATTTTTGAAGAATTTGAAAATTTAGGAGGGATTTAAAAAGGGAATCTAAAATGCTCAAATTCCCTTTTAAAAATCTACCTAAAGAAGTGATTTTTCAAAATTCCTTATACTCTTTCCTAGTTTATTAGATATGGTCCACTATTAAATATAGAGTTAAAAACAAAAAATATATTGTTTTATTTAAATTTAATATATATCTTTATTTTTTATATTATTAACAATATCTATACATTTTTACAAATCTAATGATACCTATATTGCATATTTTATTTGATATTTTTCTTTTTGTAATATATAATATTATTATTTTTCTTTTATAATTATTTTTTATTTAATCAAATTTTAGTATCCAAAAATTCTTTCTAAATTTTTTTTATCCAAACAAGTCAATTATAAATGCTAATATTTTAAAATGATAAATTTTGAAATGCTTTCATTTTAAAATACCTCAAAATTTTAAAATTCCTCATCCAAACGCACTATTAATGGGTGTGATGTAGATTTGATAATTTTAGATGCAATATGAACAATAGATATGAACAATAGGAATATAAGACATTAAGTGATACGAATTAAAATTATATAAAAATTATATATCAATATTGTAAATACTAAAAATAAATTAAAAATAAAATTTTTGTTTTTCTTATCAACATAAATTTTGACATAAAATTTTCATGTTTTATACTATATGAACATAAGTTTATATGATATAAAAATAAATTAAAAACATAAATTATCATATCTAATGCCATGTTCCATGATTCCTTTCACATCTATTTTCCCAATTGTTTATTTAGGTGGATCACGTGGCCTGTTTTCTGGAGAAAACAAGCAAAATGATGATTGTCATGTACCGATTATTAAATTAAATTCATGTTCGGATGCAAAACAATAAATTTTAGGTTGAAGACAAATACGAATAGATTCAACAGACTTGCTTTTTTGAAATTAAAATAAGGTTTAGGCCTTTGATAATGTTTCTCTAAAGACCATCATGTTATTATTTTTGATTTTTTCATGTAAAGTGTTTTATATTTATTTCGGTTACAAAAGTGTTTTATAATTGAGTCTTGCCTTAATTGCTCAATAATTTTTCATCTTATAAAATAAAAATCATATTTCATCGATTCGAAATTGAAATTTTTAACTGAAATCATAAGTTTTCAACAACAACATTCAAAGCTCTTCATAATATGATATTAGACGCAAGATTAAATATACTTTTGATCATTCCTAAGGCCAAGCAAATTAAACTATTAAATAAAAAACCTTAGGCACCCATCTCTATGTACTGCTTTATTCAAAGCTTGCTTTCCGTCTCAAGACATTAGGTTGGCCCCAGCTTCGTCCTGGAACAATTTATTTTCCGTAATCAGCGGCAACTGTCGCCAGCAATCGCACGATCTTGACAGGCGCACTTGTCCTAACTCCTAACGCGAGTCGAGGCTTGATAAAAATTGTAATTATATATATAAAATAAAAAACATTAAAAACAACCATTTTTAACACTTTAATTTTTATTTTTTAATTTTGTAAAAATAAAAAGTGAAAATATGTGTATACTAAAAAATATTTTTTTAAGTAATCTATAATTATAAATAACTGATATTCATATAAAATTAAGAAGTTAAATGATTTAATAAAAATAACAATATTTAAAATAATTGTCAAAACAACTATTCTTAATATTTCTCATATATATATGTTTTCTCCCAAACTTCTAAAAATTTTAAATTATTTAGTTTACATTTTTTATCAAAAAATATTAAATAATTAGTGCTGTAATTCAAATAAATAAGAAATAAAAAATAATATTATTATTATCATTCTAAAAATTTATATATACAAATGAATGTATGTTATTATAAAATATATTTATTTATATAACTTTATTAAAATAAAAAATAATAATGATAATGCCAGTGAGTGAATAGTCACTCTGTGAGCCGCATGGTACACTGTGCATGAATAGTCACTCTATGTCCCGCATGGTACACTTTAATTCAATTTGGTACTTTTTTTCTTGAACAACAGTATCTTATGAAGATATTTTTCAATATATTTTGTTTTATTTTCCCGAGCTTGTGGCTAAGTCACAAACTCATTAATAACCGGGTTTTGGCTTGAATCTTGGCTAAGCTAACTGAGCCGATGTTAAGTAGACTTTCAAAGCCCCGAATGTGAGAATATCTACTTGTTCCAGAATTTAATCACTTTCGATTTATATAATATATATTTATTTAAGTTAATGGAAAGCATATATCAAATTGCAAGAGATAATATATCAACTATAAATTACAAATTGAATTATTTATAATAATAAATTAATTGTTAACTAACAAATATTGTTAAATATTAGTATTATTATAATTGTATCTTAAATTGTTTTTAGGACAATTTAATAGTTAGCCACTCTATTCTATTTAAATTGATCAATATATTATACTTAACAATTAATATATTTATTTATTTACATAACTTTAATAATAATAATAATACTCTTTTTGCACGTTGTGTGAGAAAGTGAAAAATGATATATCTGTCCGAGAGAGTGAAGAGTCTTTGTACACTGTGCTACACGACACAGCTTGAGTCTTTTAATATTCTGAGACTACTTTAATGCAATGCCTTTTTCCTGGAACAGCAGTATCTTACGAAGATTTTTTTCAATATATTTTGTTTTATCTTCCCGAGCTTGTGGTCAACTCACAAACTCATTAATAAGTGGGGCTTCGCTTGAATCTGGGCTAAGCTAACTGAGCTGATGTTAAGTAAACTTTTCAAAGCCCGAATACAAGAATATCCACTTGTTTGACAATTTGATCACTTTTAATTTATATAATATATATTTATTTAAGTTAATGGGAGCTTATATATCAAATTGTAAGAGATAATATATCAACTATAAATTACAAATTGAGTTATTTATAATAATAAATTCATTGTTAACAAACAAATATTATTTAATATGAGAATGATTATAATTGTATCTTAAATTGTTTATAGGACACTATGATAGTTAGTCGCTCTATTTTTTTAAATTTATTAATATATTATACTTAATTATTCATATATATTAAGATATATATGTAATTTGTAGTTATGTTATATAAAATTATGTTTGTATAATTATATTTATGCAGTGTAAAATATAAAATTTTATATTAAAATTTGTATCGATAAATCAAACATAAATTTTTTAAATTTTTATTATATTAATATAAAATTTTTATTAATTTTTTAGTTGCATTACATTTTTATTTTTTATTCGTATTGTATTATTGTAATTTTTTTATAAAAATTAATTGAATTTTTTTAGATGTACCGTTGTATAGTTATTTTTTTTATTTTATTAGTCAATTCAACGTATAAATTATATGTGAAGAAAACGACAAATAAACTTAACCAAAAAAATGCCTCTCAAAAAAATTCGGCGCGCAAGTTTGTGACCTATAAATACGACTTCCCGCGTTCTCCCCTCTTCACTCTTTCGTGATAGCCCATGACTTCTTTCTACTCTTTCCCAACATTCATCTAAGAAAGAATAGAAAAGTTCGATTCTGTGGTTTAACAGGTAATCCCTTTATCTAGCTCTAATACATACAGAAGCCCTGCGGGTGAAGCTGGCTTTTGTGTTCATTTGATCGAAGCGGTAGTTTTCTTTGCAGACGTCTTCTGTACTCGAGTTAATCCTTGGGTGGTCAATAACCGTGCTGCAAAAGCTAGCCCGTCCATCGTCTGCGGCTCAGTTCAAGTTCAATTTTTTTTGGTACGGGGATTCGCCACTTGAGAATTTCATTGATCGTGTTTCTCTAGAGCGTATGTTAGTATTACAAATAATTTTAGGCTTTCAGTGAATCTTGACAACATAATTAGAAACCTAACAATTTTGTTAAATAATTACGAAGTGTTTAAATTATTAAAAAAATCCGTTCTTCTTGTAATAAAAAGGGGGTAAAGGGGAAAATTTTCGTCGTGAAATGTTTAGGTGACACAAAAGAATTAAGCCACAAAATTACAGATGATCTTTCGTTTGGTACGTTATTCAAGGCTGGCTTTGGAAGTCATGAGGATTGATGTAATAGCCCAACAATATTCAGAAGTCGCTTGATTTCTTCGTGGAAGCAATGTTGTAATCGGGGCCGATCATAAACGGTAAAGTGATATATTTTCAATTAAAATTTATCGTTTTTTATTTTAATCGTACAGTCAGAGTTTCTGTCCCAAGGGCATTAAATTTCTCGCTTTTCGATGGAATACGCACGATCTTTGACAGCTAACGCGCGATGTCGCACGATTTTGAAATAGTTGTCGCATTGAACGCTCGATCTTGACGACAAACGGGCGACGTCGCACGATCTCTAAAGAGCCAACGGGCGTCGTCGCGGGATATTAGTTAAACGAAGAAAAGGATCTAGCAAGCACTGTTTGAATAGGTTAGCAGGTGCCTAGCAGCCAAATACTGTGTGGAATTACACGTTCATCGTTTTGTTTTTTATTCAAAGGAGGTAAAAAAGAAAAAGTGGAGTATCATATTCTGCATTTAATTTTTTTTAAAGCGAGATAATAATTATTAGGCTCGGTTTTATTTGTCGGAATTACACTTTCAATGAAAGTGCTTTTCTTTTTTTCAAAGAAAGTCCATTTTCATGTATAAGAACTGCTTGAAATTTTTTTGTGGAATTCGTTATATTACAATGATCTTAAAAACTTATTTTTTTGAGCATCTATTAAAATTTACAACATTATATTTTTTAAATTCATACAATATTTAATTTACATACTCTCTTATTAAATTAAAACATTAATTGAATAATATCTCATTAATCTGATTAAAGGGTTAATTGAAAAAAATTATTATACAATAAACAAGAAACTTTTGATTAATTCGTAAGTTTTTTATGATGATCAATGTCAATCATTTTGGTTCGTGGTTTGGTTGGCAAAACAATATATGTTATCGCCTTTTACTTTTTTGGCGGTATCAAAGCTGCAAGTTTATCATACGCGCTTCAAAATTGTTTGTAAATAAGAAAAATGTTTTGAAACGAGTTGTTATATCAAAACAAATTAAATCGAAAACTCTAAAGTCTAAAAATGTAGATTTGATTTGATTGAAAATCAAAGCTTTTGTCTTGAGACTTTCGAGCCTCTAGGCGTTTGAGTCTGATTAAAAGATGACCTTAAATAGAAATCAAGTTTAGGAAATTTTTTTTCTTAAACATTCAAGAGTTTCTTGTTTACTCAAGTTGTTGGAGATAACTTCTTTTTGATTAACACTTTTAATTTAATAAAATTAATTATTAATTTTAATCAGATTAAAGTGTTGATTTGATAAGAGAGTGTGTAAAATAAATATGGTGCCACAAATTTTAATTAATGCCTTAAAATTAAAATTTTAAGATTATTTTAATATAATTTATTACCTTTTTTTTATCTGTGGATATAAATAAACTCTCGTGATTTTAATTTTTGAATTAGCTTTACCGTTTACACTAACACAATGAGCCAGGTGCTTAGACTTTTTATATTTTTATTGAATAGTGTATTTTTATATAAAATTATAATTATAATTAACATATTATCTACTAGAATATCTGTTGGGATCTCCGTTAGCAAAATGCAACATGGAAAAATTAATCAATAAAAACAAATAATGTGTCGTATTATTTGTTTTTACTTTTTTTAAAAAAAATCATTTTTAATCAAAAAGTTCATCTGGTTACAATTAAAAGTCAAAAACATCACAAATTTTAAAAAAATACATTTTTTTGCTAAAAATTATATAGAGAGAGAAAGGGGAGAGACAGAAAGAAAAGGTCGGACATCCTTATTTTGTTTTGTCAGATGTTTGTTATTTTTTTGTTGTCCTTTTTTTTTCACTATTGGATTCGGGATTGTATCAAGCAACTTGCCAGAGTCACCTACTGGGATCTCTGTTGTTGTCCCTCGTGCTCGTCATGATTTTCTTAACAAAAACTTCCGCTTTTCAAAAGGAAAAAAAGTAGGAGGTAGTGAACCAGCGACTAAATTTAGGAATTTCATATGCGAAACGAATACATGATATGAATATGATATGAATAAATAATACGAGATAATGTGAAATTAAAATTAAGTAAAATTAATATATGAATATGGTAAAAGTTAAAAATAATATTTTGAATTTTTTATGTCGATACAAATTTTAATACGAAATTTACGTATTTTACACGACATGAATACGATTTTACATGACATGAAAATGAATTATGAACATGAATTTACTCATGGGTTGTGACTCAGTTGGTAACGCAAGTTGAGTTTGTGGGAAAAGCTTTCGGATTCGATTCTCGCTAAATACATCTTTGGAGAGGGGTGAAGAGTCTTAATTGTGACTAAACTCCGAACAAGATTAGGTTCAGACCGTTAAAACGGATGAAGAGGCTCAGTTGGTAACGCAAGTTGAGTTTGTGGGAAGAACTTTCAGATTCGATTCCCGCTAAACACATCTTTGAGGAATGGTGAAGAGTCTTAATTGTGACTAAACTCCGAACAATATTAGATTTAGGTCGTTAAAACGGATGAATATACCTATGATTTATACTAAAAAAGAATTATAAACACGAATTTTCAGGCTTACCGATGATAAGTAATCTCCTACAAACCCCATTTAAACGACCCCAACCAAATTCTTAATGAAATTTTGCATTTAGTTGCCAAAGGGGTGCCCAAATAGTTTTCTTCCTCTATAAATTCAGCAGAGCAATCTCAAGCAAAACCCCATTTAAACCACCCCAACCAATCTCTCTTTGGCTTTGGTTCGAAGCTAGGTGTAGACTGCTTGATCTGAATATTTTCTTCAATGGTGAGGTTTCTATCTATAATTTTGTACTTCTTTTGCGTTTGGTTTACATATTCTGATTGGACTGACTATATATATATATATATATATATATTTATCTTTTGGATTACTCCTAACTCGGGACTCTCAACGTAGAGCGACTCCTCCCACCATTGAACCAGAGCTATATTTAGTTGTTCCAATAATCTTCAATATATAATATAGTTGTAACCAAATATATATATATATATAATATAGTTGGGTTATTTTGGTGGAAATGGAATAATTTACCTGGATTGTCTGGTTGGATCAGCTATTAATTCATAAATTAAATTATATTTGGTGGATATGAACGAACATTTTTCTTTTTAATTTTTTGAAATGTTAATTTTTATGAATTATTTTTTATGGATCTTTTCTATCAAATCAGTCGGCGACGGCAGCAATTTGATATTAATATTTTAGATTTAAATTATGCAGTTTGGATATTAAATTAATTTAATTTTGAACCGTTTGAATTGATAGGATTTGACGTTTGAAATTTGAAAATTCTGTCATTGTCATTTCAATATGAGCCAAAAGTTCAAAAAATTATTTTATATATACGATTATATATGTTTTTAATATGTTTTATATTAAAAAATACTCATTTCTAATTTAGGAAATGTTAAGTGTATCATTTTGATAATTATATTTTAATACTTTTAATTTAATTGGATCAAGTTATTTTTTAATTTTACATGAAAATTAGTTATTCATGTAAAAAATTGAAAGATTGAATTATGTAAATGCTAAAATATATTTTTCTAGTAATTTGTAATAGTAGATAATTAATTTTCAAGTAAAATTAAGAAATGATGTGATCCAATAAAATAAAAAATATTAAAATGTGACTATAAACATGAATGTTCTAAGTATTCTTTTCCTACTTTTAAGATTAATAAACATAATATTTATTTGTTAATGAAATCTTGATTTAGTAGTAAAGATAAAGTTTTAAAATTTTGAAGTATCATATTCAAGTTTTACTAAGTATGAACTTAAATTTAATCTAATTTTGTCTTAGTTTAATTAATTATACTTATTTACTATTTTACTTACTTTAAATCAAATGATATTTATAGTTATCGATTTATAAAATATAATATATATTAATTATAATTATAAATTTTAATAAAAATATGTTGGAATGATTTTGGATAGACATTAACTTTAGACAAAAAAAAATTTATAACTCGATGGAACTCAACTATCGCCAGCACTATCTTTGTACATATCTCAAGGCTATCCAAGAATGATTAAATCTACCCCTTTTTTTGCTATTCATACTCCCATTACTGCCTAAATGAACAGTAGTATAATGAAGGAAGTGGGGTAAAAAGAGTAAAAACGTGGGCTTGTATAGAATTTCTCAGGCTCTCCTTGCTAGGTTTGTATTATGCTACTTGCTAGGTTTAACAACTATTCGGATCTCTTGTTGTTTCTTGTGCTCGTCATGGATTTTCTTAATGAAATTCGAGTTTTGTTAAGTGTAAATTTAAGTTTAATCTAATTTTGAACTTCTTTAATTAATTATAATTAATTATTAATTTACTTTGAATAAAATAATATATAATTATCGATTTATAAAGTATAATATACTAATTATAATTATAACTTTTAAAAAAAATTAGAATGATTTTGGATAAATATATTAACTTTAGACAATAATAATAATAATAATAATAATAATAATAATAATAATAATTTGGAGTAAAGTTGTATATATGGTAGGGCATAAACCTGATAATGAGTCTAGTTGGGTCAGGTTGGGTGGGATTCGGATCGGATCAAATGTATATAATAATGGTTAATGTGGATGTCCAAATTCAATTCGAATATTTGGACTTGATTTTTAGCCTAAGTTTGCTTTTATTTTTATAATATAAGCTTGAGCTCAATCCAACCTGAATATTATTTTTATTATTTTTTATATTTTTATATTTTTATTTATTTATTTTTACTTTTTATTTTTTAAAATTTAATTTAATTTGTTAAAATTTTTATGTCAATTTTTCATATTAAATATTTCTTCTCATGTTTATTAACAAATAACGTTTTATATAAATATAATTATATTATATTTAATAAATATTTCAAAAAAACTTAATTAAAATTAATATTCAAGTCAAGCTAAGTTAGGCTCAAGCTTTGAAATATATTGTATTTAGTAAATATATTAAAAAAATTTAATTAATATTCAAGTCAAGCTAAGTTGAGCTCAAGCTTTGAAAGGTCGTCGAATCCGATCCAAATTATATTATATAATTTTTTTCAAATTTATCCAAATATCTAATCGAACATTCAAATTTAAATGAATAATCAAATCCATGAGCAAGTCTAGTAGGACAGCCTATTCAAGTTTAATTTAAATGAAACCAATAAAAGAACAAGTTGGATTTTGGGCTCATTATTTAAAACTTAAGCCCAGCTTAGTTTGATAATTTTAATTTTTTTTATTTTAGTCAATTTGATATTATTAAAAGATGATGTTTTGTTTTCTACGTTTAAAAAAAAGAAGATATGTGAATTAAAAAAACTATTGGAAAATATATTAATGTGTATTTTAATTACTTCAAATTTTTTTGTGTTATTTAAATTGATTTTATGTTGTTTTTTAAAGTTTGATTTACATTTTCATATTTTTGTAATAATTTATTTTATTTTATTATGTTATACTTATTAATTGTTATATTTTTATTTTTTTTATGTTTTTAGATTGTTATTGTAATTTATTCGAGAAAAAAATTAAGCTATTTTTTCGTTTTTATTCTTCATTTTTTTTAATATAAATTTAGTAGTAATGGTTTGAATATTATTTTGGTTGCCACAATCAGGATGCACCAAATATTGTTGAGATTTTCGCAGTTGAATTGGCGAAGAGAAAGGAACCTGCAGTTAAAGGGAAGAAAAAGGAATATTTTAAGAGGATTAAGAGAGGGAACAAGCGAATGTTCGCTTCCAATAGACGCCTGGATAAAATTGTCGATGAGTTTCTGCTTGCGGCTGAAGCAGAGAATAGTGATGCTGGGACTGCAAAGACATGGACTAAGAAAGTTACGAAGGAAGTTATCAAAATAAAGAATGATCTCAACGGTCGCGCTCCTAATGGGGACAGGAACTAAGGATATGGCGGTGGTGATGTGTTGCAGCTCGTTACCATTAACCTAGAATAAGCTGTGGCCCGTCTGGTCACGGCCAATAGTAGTGGTGCGAGTCTTAGGCTATTTTCTATGTTTGGGTTCAATGGTAGCAACTAGCTAGTATTACTGTTCCCTTCAGTCAGTCTCTGAGCATGCTGTTTTAATGGTTATTGAGTCAATAACAGACATTAGCCAAAGTGTTATCAATTTTAAGAAATGAATGTTTTCTAAATATCATCTTATTTATTTCCTGCACGCTTTCCATGCATGAAAGCGCAAATCGAAAACTCTACCGCCTTGATTCTAGCCTCCTTAAACTCCGTATGCAAATCTCCTTTTCTTTTATTTATGATACAATTAACAACGACTGAAAACTTTAGGTAAATTTTACATCGTATATGAAAGCTACTTAAAGCCAGTTTACGCAAAGAGATTTGCCTGGGAAGCTCCATAATATATATTTAAAAATACGTCAATACGAATAATGTTAGCAATTGAAAATCTACCAAAGCTCAAAACACAGAATCTAATTCCAAAAAATGGCCAGAAAGTGCTAATGGGCAAATCCAAGAATTGACCATAAAAATGTACAGCGATACGAAGCTGGGATCAGGTGATATTTTAGACATCAATAATAAAGTTGTCTTCAGGAGAAGATTTTGGAGGTTTTTATCAATAAATTTTTTTTATTGCAAATTTTTTGAATTCCAATCTTCATAAATAGCAAGAAATGAATGGGTAGGTAAGGAGGAATAAACTGGCGGAAATGGTGAGAAATAGACGATCAACGACGGCCAATGGCCGTGAACGATTAGTGGAACGATCAGATATGGTGGACAGGACACAAAACACACAAAACAAAGGGCTCACAAAAGCAAATATTATATTTTTAATTACGAAGCAGAAAGCAAAAGAAACTCATGGGATTAAGATGATGAAAACTAGATTGGGAAATAAGATAGAGAAGAGAAGGAAAACAAAAGAGATACCGCAGAGACTGAAGCAGAGTCCTGTGAGTCGGCCATGACCATTTTCTGCTTCAGTCTCTGCGGCTTCCCTGTTCGTTGCAGCTTACATCGTTGACACATTAGCTGCAAAAACCAAACCGTCAACGTACGTTAATTTTTCGAAACCTGATTTTTCTTTGTTTCAACGAATTATTTGCCCCAAACAAACTGGTTTATGTCAAGTTTTTCTTTTAATTTGATACTCAACTATTTCATTTTCTTTCTCACCTGTCTCCAGGTAAGAAAGAAATTGAAAGAATTGAGAGTCGAAAATATTGGAGAGTCTGCCTGATACAAAGAAAAGGAAAAAAAATGGATGTGAGTTTTATTGAGAGTCCGAAGGTGTTAGTAAAGAGACGTGAAGAACAGGATACACGCAAGTCCCGCGGAGAATTAGGATTTGATATTTATAGAGAGAGTTTTTTTTTTTTGTTCAGAACAAAGCTTTCATTGCACAAAAGAATTACAGAAGATTCTGCAGCTCCTTGGGTGGACAAGTAAACCAGTCAGAGGGACATTTACGAATCTTGGTTTTCCTTGCAACCCAATCGGCCACATAATTTTCTTTCTTATTAACATACAGAAACGAAATGCTTGAGAAGAATTGCTTGAGTTTAAGGATATCTTCCTCCACTGCCAAAGTCTGCCAACATCGAGAAGGAACCTTTCCACTAAGACGCCCAATAACATCTACACAATCTGATTCAACTAGAACCTTTTGCCAACCACAACGCTGCTCAAGTAAACACCCTAATCTGATCGCCAATGCTTCTGCAACAATAGCTGTATTAGCTCTACAAATGGCATGTGTTCCATCAACAATAACACCATTTTAATCCCTAATTTACTTTAACAAAAGAGGCTGGAGGTCTTTCCCAAGTATAACTCTTTTCTGGCTAGCCCCATGAAGGAGAATTGGTACAAGCCTTTTCAACAAATTCTTCAGAGAGAAAACAAGCCTCCAACCATATTTCAATAGGATCCCCTGTTTTGTTTTCAAACACAAATTCATTTCTATATTTCCACAACTGCCAGCACAAGTAGGCAATGCATCCTTTTGGGTTAGGAAAACCACAATCAGGTAAAAGCCTTACCGCTTCATTCGACCAAAATTTGAAGCCTTTAAATCCTTCTCTACGTGGGCAAAAGCTAAATGAAGATGCTCTCCAGACTGCTAGTGCAAAAGGACAGAAAAACATCACATGTTCAACTGTTTCAGGTTCTTGATCACAACGAAGACATCGATTTGAACTCCTTTTATGCCTTCGAGCTAGATTTTCACATGTCGCAAGGGCATTATTGCATGCTCTCCAAATGAAATTCTTCACTTTGGGTGCAGTTGGGATGAGCCAAACACTTCTCCAAAAAACTTTATCGAAACAAGGCTCAGAGCTAGAGGAAGGATCCGAAATCTGACCTTGAAGAGACTCAATGGCATGGAATCCATATTTGACAGTAAAGTCCCCTTCTTTAGAATAATGCCAGACCAAGGAATCCTCAAGTCCTTGGGGACCTATAGGAATTGAGGCAATAGCATCAGCTTCATCTTTGTCGCAGAGTTCCCTAACAAGATTCATTCTCTATGACCTTGTCTCATTATCAATCAGCTGAGAAACAAAGAAAGGCCTGTCACCATTAGGTTTAGGACATTGAATACAAAAAGAATTCAAAGATGGAACCCACTTGTCCTCCCAAATTTGTATATTACATCCATCCCCAACATTCCATCTAGTGCCCAATTTCAGCATTTCAATTCTTGTGCACAGACTCATCCAACACCATGAAGAATTGCTTCCTTTGGTTGCATTTAGGACCGTGGTGAAAGGAAAATAGGTTGCCTTCATCACCTTAACCCAAAGGAGATTCGGATTTTTGAGCATTCTCCAGGCTTGCTTTGCCAATAGAGGCTTATTAAAGGTCGTGAACTCTCTAAAACCCATTCCCCCTCTTTCCTTGGACCTAGACACTTTCTGCCAACTCGTCCAGTGCATTGTCAATTTCGATTCAGCATTTCCCCACCAGAAGTTACACATAATGGAATTTATCTCCTGACAGAATGAGATGGGAAGTTTGAAGCACTTCATAACAAAGACAGGAACCGCCGAGGCCACGGACTTGATTAAAGTCTCTCTCCCAACTTGAGAGAGCAGTTTCCCTTACCATGCACTTGTTTTGGTTTTGATTTTTTGGATGATGAAATCTAGTGCTTCCTTCTTCCCTCTTCCCCACAAGGATGGGATTCCCAAATAATTACTTCTTCTGCCCATGTCTCGTATCCCACATTTATTTTTAATCTCTTCTCTGAAATTCCTGTTTGTATTGGGAGGGAAAAAAACTGTCGATTTTGCAAAATTAACCTCCTGGCCTGTAGCATTACAGAAAATCCTAAGAATATCCAAGATAACATCACAATTTTGTTCATCAGCATAAGAAAATAGCAAGCAATCATCTGCAAAAAGTAAATGGCTAAGGACTAGGCATCTTCTATTAATTTGAAAGCCTTTGAAACGATCCTCTGCAACTTATTTGTCAATAAGCAAAGAAAGCACATTACTAATTAGAATAAAGAGGTAAGGGGAAAGTGGATCCCCTTGCCTGAGACCTCTTTGGGGCTTGAAAGTTTGACCCCTCACTCCATTAACAACAATAGCCATCTGAGGGGAAGAAATGCATTCCATGACTCTCTCGATCTAAAAAGCATTGAAGCCCATTTCCTCATTAGGAGTTCCAAAAATTTCCAATCAACTCTGTCATAAGCCTTGCTAAGATCGATTTTGAAAACTACACCACCTCTATTTCCTTTCCTTCGATTCTTGATGACATGGAAAATTTCATGTGCCAAGATGATGTTATCTTGTATTTGCCTCCCTGGAATAAAGGCAGATTGACATTGAGAAATAATTCCATTCAACAAAGGTTTAAGCCTATTAGCCATAATTTTGGAAATCACCTTGTAAGAAAAATTACAAAGACTAATTGGCCGGTAATGTCCGATCTCTTCAAGAAATCTCTACTTTAGAATTAGCACGACACTAGTCCTATTGATTTCCTTAAGGAGGTGACCACTTTGGAAAAAACCTCAAACTGCCTTTCCTAGATCCTCAACAATAGAATCCCAAAAATTGTGATAAAACACTCGAGAAACCATCAGGTCTAGGGGCTTTTAGAGCCCCCAACTCAAAAACAGCTTTACGAATTTCTTCGTCATAAACATCCTTGCAGAGAGTAGCGTTCATATCAGGTGGGATGACTTCCTCAACTGCCTCAAGAACTTCCTCCACATCATGAAGCGGTCTAGCTATGAACAGCTCTTGGAAGTGCTTATTTATATAATGGACCGCATCTTCCTCTTCTGTTATCCATTGCCTCTCCTGATTTTTAATTTTGAGAATAGAATTTACCCGTTTCCTACTTCTAGTAGAGGCGTGGATGAAACGTGTGTTCCGATCTCCACATTTTAACCATTCAACCCTTGACCTTTGCTACCAGAATCTCTCTTCCATTTCAAGTTTAACATCAACCCTTTCTTTCAATCTCCTAATCTCCTCCCTTGAAGTTTCTGAAAGGGATGTTGCTTGGAGCTCACGGATTCTTTCCATAAGAGAGTTAATCTCCCTACGCTGTCCCCGAATTTCCTCCTGCTCCAATCCTTTAAATTGTCCCTAGTAAAGTCCAGCTTCCTTTGTAGTCGATACATCCAAGACACTCTTACCTCCTTAGACCATGCTTGAGAGACCACATCTGCACATTCTTGATCCATAAGCCATTTTGATTCAAATCTAAAATCTTTTTTCAGATTTTGTCTTAAACCGTTGACCCAAACAACAATAAGGCTATGATCCGAAGCAGTTGCTACCACTACGCTTTCCCCTTGGGCTCTTGGGAATAATTCACCCCACTCTGTCATGAAAAACACCTTATCAAGATGTTCCAGAATATTATTTTCCCCCACTCTGTTGTTTGACCACGTGAACGGGTCTCCTTGTAATTCCAATTCCATCAGACCACATTCTTCAATGAACCGATTAAATTCCTCCATTTCTTGGCGACGGATTGGTCTCCCTCCTATTTTCTCCTCTTGCGATCTGATCGCACTGAAATCACCCAAGTAGCACCATTCAACTTCTTGAAACCTTCTGAGACTTCCAATCGAGTCCCAAACCTGACCTCTTTCTCTGCAAATAGGATTTCTATAGACAAAAGTACAGAACCAAAATTTCTCCCTACTTAAATTCAATCTGACATCAATAAAGAACTGAGAGCTAGTCAAAATCTCAAGATCACAAACCTCAACCCACCATAACGCCAATCCCCCTGATCTACCTCTTGGCTCCACATAAAAGCTTTTTTCCGAAACCCAGTCAATTCCTGAGGCGCTCCAATTTATTTTTTCGTTGTTTGGTCTCCATTAGAAAAATAATGGAAGGACGATTTTTAAAAACGAGCTCCTTAAGAGCTCGAATTGCCGTGGCTTGTCCAAGCCCACGGCAATTCCATGCTAAAATACTCATTTGTCACCTTGTGGCTGTTCTGGATCAACCACCACCACCTTTTCACTGTCTGTATGAATCTCTAGCTCTCCCATCTCCAGTAGCTCCACATTTGGATATTCATAACATTTCTGTATTCTCCTTATCCTGTCTTCCCTAGACTCACTCTCAGACTCAATGCTCTGTCAAAGTCTCTCCATCCTTACCTTGGCACGGGCAACTCTCTTTATCTGCATAAACCTTTTATTACCCCCTCCTTTCCCTTTGAGTTGGATCTCCCAATGCTGAAATAAGGCCGAGAACTCCTCCTGTCCCATACCCAAATACTCTGTTTAGCAGATTTTCATCCTGGACCATTCCCATTTGTAGCACGTTCCAACAACCAGGTTGCATCTCATAAGCCCATCTTTGTATTTGGGCCTTAAGGTCAACCTTAAGTTTCTTTTCTTGCTCCCATTCCGCTTCCTCTCTGCCTCTTTTAATCCCGTGGGCTTTATGATGGGTCACTGTCAGCCCATTTAACAGGACATCTTCTACTATATTCTCTAGGTTATCCTCCTCGTTCCCGTGATCTCTTTTCTGTAATGATGACCCTGCTATTCCCTCTTCTAGTCTACCCTTTTCCAAAGCATTTGTTTCCTCTGTTGCCTCCAATTCCAAGAGCATAACAGTACTTTTGTCAGCTGAAAGGTCTGATGTTGACTTCTCCTTTTTACCTACATTAACTCCACCATCAGACTTCTCAGCTTCATTCCCAAGACTCATCGATCCTAACTCCTTATCAGCTTTGTGAAATGCACCCGCCACCATTACTGTCTTCCCCTTCTCCTGTCTGCCACTTTCTAGCGTCCTTCTATCCTCCTTTATGAGATTTTGTTAAGCCCTTAGCCAAAACCCAAACAAGCCATTCTTGACTCCATCATGTTCAAAATAGCAGTCACGCATCACATGACCCAATCTTCCGCAATGATAACAAAAGTCCGGTAACCACTCATATTTGAATTTAACCCATACTGTTGGCTTGTCCTTCCTCCTAAGATTAAAGCCGGTCTTCAATGGATCCTCTACCCGTACAACAACTTTCATACGCATAACCCCCGTCCATCTAATCTTCTCCTCTGGTTCAAAATCCAGCTCAATTAGCCATGGGAAGACTGAGGCAATTTTGTTTGCATTTTCCTTTGTTAAGTAAGCCAATGGCACATTTAACACCTGTACCCAAAATTCCATTGTAGTGAAGTCTATCTCTTCAAGGGTTGCTTTCGACGACCATTCCTTCAATATTATGTGGCTATTCATGACTGACCAGGGCCCCTGTGCTAGCACCTTTCTCTTGTCTTTTTCTGCAGAAAAAACGAACAAGAAAATGTTTCTCTCCATTTCGTGTATCTCTAGATTCTCCTCCACGGGTCATGCTTTGGATAAGATAACTCGGAGAGGACCCACTTTAATGGGTTTGTCAGCAGCCACCTTTCCAACCAAATAATGCTGTTTAACTTGTCTGCTAACTTCATCGTCTGCTTTTAACTCCAGATAATCTAGATCTGCAATGATATCATCCCAACCTTCTTCACCTACCTCCTGATTTTTGTTTATTAGGACCATAACTGAGCTCGTCCTTCTAAACTAAATGCAAACCGGTAATGCAAAGTAAAAACAGCCAAGAAAGTACAAGAAGATTCTAAACAAAAGTGAGAGAAAGCACCAATGCCTTTGGTTTTAGACAAGAAAAACATATAGGAAAAAGGAGAAATACTCCTAGCAGAGATTAAATGAAAAGAGCAACAGTGACTCTAGTTCAGTTCTACCAACCCAAGAGGCGGAGAACGGTAATCTATAATCCCCAAGTCAATTTTCTTTATCTTATAACAAAGCACAACATGGTGGGCTAGCTAAGCAATGTGTAACTCTTTATCTATATATTTATAGAGAGAGTTTGGGTAACTCTTTTCGGGTAATTGGATTTGATATTTACATCATTTTATCATTTACTAATTTAATAAAATGATATTTATAGTTACTGATTTATAAAGTATAATATATTAATTATAATTGTAAATTCTAATAAAAATATATTGAAATGATTTTGGATAAATATATTAACTTTAGACCAAAAAAAAATATAAATTGATGGAACTCAATAATCGCCAGCACTATCTTTGTACATATCTCAAAGCTCTCCTTAACGAAACTCTGTACACTCACTCATAATGACCTGCAGTAACAAACCAATATTTTTGAAAATGTTCTTAAATGTATTTGTAGCTTTTGTGCTAGCTATACTTTGCTTTTAATATCATTCCAATTTTTTAAATTTGATTAACATATACCCAATTCTCTCCCTCTCTCTTTTTTTTTTTTGACATTCAATCTCTAGTTTACTAGACGTAATTAGCCTGATAGTGATCAACCAAAGGTCAAAATATCCTACTTGTATATGGTAAAAATTAAACAAACATGTTTAGAAATCTATAGATGAATATGTTGACAAACAGTTAAAATTTTATTCATTAACAATAAACAAATCATAACCAAATAAATTTAAACAAAATCATATTAGAGTAAATGAATAATAATATTATTTTATTATTATGTAATATATAGTAAACAAACTTCACATGATTTATAACCTAACAAAACTTAAATAATTTTTGAACTAGTTTGCTCATAAATATGAATAAACCAAATGCATTTTTGTTCTGAGATCTCTATTGGTTCGCATAAAATGACTTTCAGAAAATGATTTCTGAAAATTTGATTTTTTGGAAAAACAAATATTTTCTGTTATTTGGTTACTATACTGAAAAATATTTTCTGTTGTTTGTTTTTTAATCCAATATAGATTAGGTTGAGTTTTAGTGGGAGCTTTTTTCTTAAGAGTGGCATAGTTTGGAAATTATCTTCCCCTTTTGAAAATGGGAAGAAAATTTTTCAAAATCCTTAAAGATTTTACATTGACTGAATTTCATTTTTCATTGATCGAAAATATTTTACATGTACCAAACACTGAAAAATGTGAAAAATATTTTTGGAAAAATGAAATACGCGAACCAAACGGACCTTAAGGTAAGTTTAGATTCCACTGTATCCTTAATGCGATGGAATCTAACAGTTAGGACAAATTATTGGGTGGAAGGGAAATTACCTTTCCACCTTTATTTTTAAATTTTTTATTATTTTATTAAAAATTATATATTCTTAATAATTATTTCATTTTTTCAATCTCACCAAAATTAATGGCACAATTGATCAAAACTAACCCTTAATAAACAAACCTTAAAATTTTGCTTGTAATTGCTTATTAAGTTTAATAAATGAACATAAATAAATAAAAACCAAAATTGTTCACAAATTGCTTGTTGAAGGTTTTGTTTATTTACTCTTTTGGATTTAAGGTCGATAACGGTTCTAATTCAAGAAAGAGATTAGTGTGCTTTGCTAGTAATTATAGGAGAGTTTTTGTATTTTACTCAAATTTGAATAATGTAATTTGAATGGAGAAATATACACCAATCTAAGATTTGAGAATTGTAACCGCTGTAATTGCTGCTTGCCGACGCCATAACTGCTCTGTTAATTGTATTACGTAACCGTCCATTTAATAAGCGTAACTGTCCACTTAAACACCTATATAAAGGTGTAGAGACACAGGAAGCAGGGACAAGCACATTTTCATTCTCTTTCAACTTTGATTTTTTTTCTTGAATACTTTACTAACTTAAGCATCGGAGAAAATCCCATCAGGAATAAATCCGGATGGACCTTTTGTTTTACAGGTTGATCCAAAGAAAAAAAAGTTGATCCATCATCAACAAGCCAAGCAACCTTTTTGGCATCAAGAAGAATCAATGTGCAAAGTTAATGCACCAATTAACTTTGACTATAAATCACTGAAGCAATATTCTACTAGCCAATAAAAAACCCAAATTTCTCGATAGAGAGATTTTTGGAAGGTTTTGGTAATTTAACTTTATATGAATTCAATAGATTTCTCTTTTTTTATTTTTATATAAATTTAGTAATAATGACTTTAAATATTATTTTTCTTGCCTCAATCAGGATGAAACAAATGTTCCTGAGATTCTGGGAATTGATTTAGTAAGGCAAAAAAGCGGAGACAGGACGCATGGCGAGGTGGCTAAGGGGAAAGGAACTTGCAGTTAAAGGGAAGAAAAAGGAAATGAAGAGGATTAAGAGAGTGAACAAGGTAATGTTTGCAGTCAATAGGAGCATGCAAAAAATGGTCGATGATTTTCTTGCTGCGGCTGATGCAGAGAATGGTGATACCGAGACTGCAAAGATATGCTCTGAGAATGCTGTGACGGAACTTACCGAAGGAATGAATGATCTTAATCTTGAAGGAAACGACACTATTACTATGAACCAAGTTCAATCTTGCTGCAGCAGTGGTAGCGCTGCTAATGGAGGCAGCAACTGATGATATGGCGGTGGTCACGATGGTGGACGCCATAATTGGTAGGTGATGTGTCGAAGATTGTTGCCTTTAGTCTTGAAGAAATAATTGACTGCCTCTGGTGGCAGGAATTTGCTGTGTTTGAGTCAAATGGTAGCAACTAGCTACAATTTTTTTTTTTGAGTGAATTTGGGTGTTGAGTTATCTCAACATGTTTTACTGGTAATGCAATCGGTTTCAGTAATAAGAAATAATTGACTGCCTCTGGTGGCAGGAATTTGCTGTGTTTGAGTCAAATGGTAGCAACTAGCTACTATTTATTTTTTTTTTTAGTGAATTTGGGTGTTGAGTTATCTCAATATGTTTTAATGTAATCGGTTTCAGTAATAACATTGTTGGTACCCATAGATTTGGGGCCATTAAAATATAATTCAGCAGCTCAACAGGCCACAACTCTATATTCATGGAGTCCAATAACTGAAGCGCAAGACATGCATTGAGTTTGAGCAACAGCCATAGCCCACAACCTCACTAACAAAGCATGCCCTTGGCATTGTCAGCTAAAGTAGCTCTAACTCCTGCAGGCAACGGTCCATTAGGCATACTGCTTGGAGGACGTTGGTATCAGGCATTAAGAGGGTTGCTTTTTGCTTCAAATGTATGAATTCTTTCTTAAATACTTATATACTCTTGATTTCCATGAGGAAATACTCTAAAAACTCTCACTAATTTGAAAATCGGAACAGGTTTCACTGAAAAAAAAAACTCGGTGGTTCTTTCTCTTTTGTAAGTTAAATCCCATAAAAAAAGATAGTGCGTCCAGAAATCCATTTACATTAACAAATCTTTTTCAATAATTGAAAGGATCACTCTACGTATTAACAAAAATAACACCTTCATTTGATAATCACTAGTCGATCTTTTTCGTTGTTTTTTTTTTTTGTTTTTATTTCATTATTATTAACAAAGGAAAATTTTACGTAAAATTCTTTATATGAAGTAGTTTCTACTGTTCACTCTATGTAGAACAAAAACAAAATTTCTTATTGGGTAAGGAGAGGAAAAGAAACTTTTGATGTGTTCTATCCTATAATATTTACATGGAATTATGAAATGTACGTGATGCCGGTTTCCGCGAAAGATTTGCATGGGAAGCTCCATATAAATGATATTTGAAATGTCAATATGAATAATTTCAACAATTAAAACTATACAATGATTTTAAAGCTTGGGATCATCTTAAAACGGGATATTAGAACACCAATATTAAAATAACACATATACTTCTAATCATATTTTCTCTGGTGGAATACACCTTGCAGATCGTCCAGAAGTAATAAACTGTCAATTTGTACTTCAAATCACATTATGTGTAAAAAAATGCATCTTTAATTTATATTGTTCGAAAAAAGGATTTAGTTTAAACAAAGTATATAGACTTTGCTGATGTGGGAGCTGGGTTTCCTTTGAAACAGATCAATGAGTGATGAATAAAAAAAATCTAACTGCTTTTCCGGTAGTGATCGAGATTCGAGTAGGGCTTAATAAAAATTATATGTTTGCTTTTCTCTGTATGATCCCATGGCTTGTTTCACTTTGGATTTGCCCATTGTCTGGTGCAATGACACCAAGAAATGAAATATTGTCCGGTTAATGGGTACCCAAAATACCAGACAAGCCAAAAACATTTAGAGGGCAAATGCCAGCCTAGCATACGAGATTCTTATTATTTATAAGCCTACTAAGTCATCCAATTGAAATGTCTACTCATCAAATCTCATAAAATCCTACAATTTTTCGTACATCTTTCTTTCGTAGTTCACTTAATTGAAACTTTCATTATTTAGAATTGAGTAATTATTTTCAAAATAAAATATTTCCAAAGTATTTTCCACTAAATTTTTAAAAATTTGAGTGAATATTTCCTTCTCATCAATCCAATGGTCTACTGTCAGACACAGAACGAGTCGGCCTTTTTCCACCAATGCCTTGGAAAAATTCTACAGCCTGCAATTAGCAGCAAATGCCCGAGAACACTAGGCTCCCTGTTGGGCCTTGATACGCAAATCCAATGAATTTGGGGCAATATTGGTTGACGTGGGTCAAGGACTTTTTGTATTTTTATGTAAAATGGAGGATTTATTTGACATTAAACCAAAACTTTTATAAGGTCAGAGACTCCACCGGGAAAACGACAAATAATATGCCTGCCCTTGAACGAGTAGCCGACTATAAAAGAAATGCCCTCTGTTTTGGTTTACAAGAAATCCACCAATTTAGTTTTACCCACAGAAGTTCTGCAAGTGAAGCTTAGCATTTCATTTGATCGGAGTCTTAGTTTTCCTTGCAGCCCTCTTCACTCTTTGAGCTCCTTTGGGTGTTTGCTGGCTTAACGCTGCAAAAGCTAGCCTGTCCAGTGTTCGCCTCTCATTTCATTTTTTTTCTTGGATGATCAATGTATTCACCCGTTTAGATCATTGACAATGCTTATCCAGACCAGAGCCCCATTATTTTATTATTATTATTTTCTATTTTTTATTATTAATTTTTTTTCATGCAAAGTGTTTTTCAATCTAGTCTTGCCTTACACAGTGAACAGTTTTTTTTAATCTTATAAAGCTTATTTTATCAGTTCCAAATTGAAGATTTTAACTGAAATCCTAACTTTGAACCTCTTAAGATCATTAGAAGCTTTTCATAGAGTGATATTAGGCCTCAAGCATAAATTTACTTTTGGTCACCCATTTACAAGAGCATAGTTTTTTGCTTTTTTTTTTCTTTTTCAATTTTCATCAATTGAGCTTTGATATTTTATATTATCTATTGATATTTATGATTTTTGTTTTATTTTTGAAAATTTTATATAAAGAACATTAAACTGATATATTTCCTAATCTCCCCACTAAGTTAAAAATATAAAAAGAGAAAATGAGAAGGATCGAGCATATATTGCAGTATTACATATAATGTTTGGCTTGAATGCTTCCCAAAATCTTGATGACAAAATTAGAAACCTAACAATTTTGTTAAATAATTACTAAGGGTTAGAATTATTAAAAAAAAATCTTGGATAGGTTGTTGTTTTAATAAAAAGAGTGAAATGAAGAAGAATGAGCCGCACAATTACAGATGAGAGGCTTTGGGTCTCAAGAGGTCGGTCCAACTGCCCAGCTAGCTATCTTCACGCTAATCGCGCGATGTCGGCATGTTCGCACAAGCATTGCTCCATTCACGGCCGATTGATAGCTGGTAAAGTGATATATTTTCAATCTCAATCACAGCAGTTGCTTGACTTTTGTGATCCCAGCTCTATTTCGTCTACTACGGGCACGGCTTGCTTTTCTTATTTTTTTTCACTGGGTAGGAAATTGAGTAGCCTAAATTACTATATCGACACGGCTAGCGATCGCACGATCCGTGGTAGCAAACGCGCGACTTCGCACAATATTGAAACAATAGCTTTTATTTATTACCAAAAGAAAATGGTTTGAATTTTGTTTCCATCTGATTTCAATCATTAAGGTGATTCTGAGACGAAGAAATTTTATAGTAAATTTGATTTGTTTTTATGTTTATTTTAAAACTATTTTTATTTATTTTTATATGTTTATATTTATTTACGATAATGTTAACTTATTTTATATTTATTAACATTAAATTTACGTTTATTTTTATTTGTTTACATTTATTTTCATGTGTTTATACTTATTGTCATATTTTTATTTCTTTTTTAATACTAAATTTACATTTTTTCATATATTTATGTTTATTATCATGTAATTATGTTTTTTAACATTAATTTTACACTTATTTTTATGTGTTTATCATATTTTTAAAATAAAAATAATTTTAAAATAGATATAAAATAAATTAATCTTACAATAAAATCAATCTTACAGTAAACTCTCCCTTTTGCACGCTTGAATTTAATTTATGCATATATGCAGATGTTTATCTTTTTGGAAATGTTAAAACCATTATTACCATTACCCTAGTAGAACAATGCTATGTGTGAAACACAGAGATGTTTAATTTTCTTTTTTGGTGTAGATCACAGGTATTCTCATTTGTTTTAATGGTTTGAGACTAATCTTGTTCGGAGTTTAGTCACAGTTAAGGCTCTTCACCCTTCCTCAAAGATATGTTTAGTGGAAGTCGAACCCGAAAACTCTTCTCACAAACTCAGCATGCGTTGTCAATCGAGCCACAACCTTTAGGTACAGATATGTTTAATTTTCATCCCAATAACATTTTGTCAATAGAGGTATTGAGCAGATTTCCGATAATCTAAAACAGAGATGTTTAATTTTCATCCCAATAACATTTTGTCAATAGAGGTATCGAGCAGATTTTCGATAATCTAACTTTTTATTTTGGTCAAAATTAATTTTTTACATACAAAATTAAGTTTAAATCTGTCCAAATTTACTCAAACATTACAATGATACTAGTTTTAAATTCGTACGATGCACGGAAATACATTAATTAAATAATAAATCAATTGGTAAAATAAATTTTAATTTGAATTTTTATAACATAAATTATTATTTTTATGAAAAAGATAACATATATATGTTTAATATTTTTATTTGTAATTTGTAGATTACAATACAATAATATAAAAAATTATATATTGGATATAATTGTGCAATTTTTATAAAAGTTAAGTCTGCAATTTTTATAAAAGTTAAGTCAAATTTATATTGCAATTTATAAATGAAAATAGTATATAAAACAATTCAACATGTCTTTGTTTTAAAATCAATCTCATGTGTAATTTTTTTAAAATTGATAGATGAAATTGAAGACACGGATAAAACACTAATATGTAATTTGATAAAGTTTAAGTTATAACAGATGTTATATGAAAATATAACAAAGATAATCATATTATATAAATTTATACATACTTGTTCCAATAATTTTTGACATTCAAGTTTATGATTAAAGGGATACATTTTGGATACGATAAACTTAGTTCTTCTTGTCTCAATATTATAATTTATCGTTCTTGTTTCGAATACAAAAATTTCACCCTGAGATCTTTAAATACTCTTGAATTTTATAATCTCCATTTTCTTATATCACGATCACAAACATATCATTAAATTAAATTGAATATAAAAAATATTAAAATAATTGTTAACTAATCAATACGTTAAGAGAAATTTTATAAAAATTGTCAACGTCTTTATTAATTAATTTCTTAGCTTCAATGTTGAAAAGTACAAACATCGCTTTTTTAGAATCATCAAATGTCTCAGCATTTAACTTGTACCTATAAGATATAATTGTTAACATAACTTAAGAGAAATTTTATAAAAATTGTCGACATCTTTATTAATTAATTTATTTGAAAAGTACAAAACATCATTTTTCCAGAACTATCAAATCTTTCAATATTCAACTTATACCTATAAGGTATACAAAATGCTATAATTAAGTTACATAATATATTAAAATTATAAAATGCTTATATTATTATCATGAAATAACTTTTGTTTAAAATTGTAAATGTAGTAAATATAATTATTATTTATCTTGAAGTTCGATTAGGGACATTAACATTACATAAGGAACAGTGAAATTTTCCAGCAACTTCAGATAGCTTTTTGTTGTACTAACATGACATATATTACCAACTAAAAGTTGGATTAATTTTTATGATATTACTGTATTGATGTAAGATTTTCTCTATATGTGTGTGAGTATATAAAACACAGATTCAAAAGTAGTCAATAACAATATACATGCTAAATCAATTATATTTTAAAATTATGTTGCTATATATTTTATCATTGAAAAATATATATTAATCTAACACCTTGAATAGTGACTTTGTGACAAATACTTTAATTTTTGACTAAGAAGTCCTATTTATAAACATTGAAACCTCATTTGATGCTAGTTTTTTTTTGTGGTGCGTGATAAATTTTTATGCTAGAATCTTTTTTAGATAAACTAAAAAAAAAGTAATAGAAAATTTTTTGTTTGACTCTTAAGATGTGACATCCCCGTCACTTTATCTTTTTCCTTCTTATTTAGATTTAGTTCATCCAGTGTCGTTCTTCCCTTAATCTTAAGCTAATTATTTAATAGCTCATGAAATTTTATTCAATTTCCATAAAATAAAAATGATATATATAAATATCATTCCATTTCCACAGGATCTCATACATCATCTTAACTTACATCCCCGACATCTTATATACATAAATTTCTACTTGTACTGTACTGTAGCTGAATTACAATTTAACTTTACATATGAACATATAAGTATACCTTCTATGCTAACTGGGAAGCGTATCGAGAAGGTACACTTCGATTCTTCAAAAACAAGCTCCTCTAGTCGGAGCGGGATTCACTTCAGGTAATCTGTAGGAAAAATGGTCGTAAAAGGGTGAGTTTACGCTCAGTAAAAAAATATGTAAAAGAGCGTGCTATGTCTCTATATGCACCTTTCCTACTTGGCTCTATAATGTCATGTAAAGCATTATAAAGCATGCATCATAAACCTCTTTCATGCATTGTTTGCAACCATGCATATTCATTTCAAATGACATGGCAATCATACTTTGTATGCTTCTTTTAAAATATAGCATACATATAAAACATGCATCATACTTCTTTCTTTAAAACATCATACTTCATAACATACTTTAAAAACATACATCATACGTTTCTTTATACATACATCTTGTAGTTTGAAATAGATGGAGACTATGTACAATGTTTAAGCGATTGAGTCGTCATATGAACCGTTCATTCCCATTCATATGACTCATATGACTCTAATCATGCATTAGTACATTGGTATACCATGTAGAGGTTAAGGATTCTCTCCTGCCTTAATAATACCATAGTGAGCACTAGTCAGGTGTCACTGATGGTCTTGAGGACCGGACTAGGGTTCCTCACTTAACATACATATTACTGAGGACTTGATCAGAGTCTCTCAGTCATCAGAAATGCATAATCATTACGCAGTCCATAGCCTCAAAACATTTATAATATACTTTTCAGAAAACACCTTTGTGTTTAAATCAATTAAGCTTTGAAAACATCTTTTCATACATGGCAGTCGACTGGTCTTATAGGGCAGTCGACTGTTGCTTCATAACTTCATTTCTCGAAATTATTTTCTTTTCGGAAAATACATAGGGGTAGTCGACTGGTCCATATAGCAGTCGACTGGTTTTCAAACAGAATGCTTCTTAAGAAATAGCAGTCGACTGGTCCATATAACAGTCGACTGTTTTTGAAATAGAATGCAATTTGGGAAAATAGCAGTCGACTGGTTTGCATCGGTTTTCGGAAAAAAGCGTTTTGGTTGTCTCTAGGCAGTCGACTTCCCTTTATGGCAGTCGGCTGCCCCTAACCTAATTGGCACTAGGGAACAAGTCCGAAAATGCATCTTTTCCTGCACAAAATCAACTGATGCTTCTCTCCAAACCACATAAAATCATTATAAAACATGCGGACATAGTCGCCTTACGTCCGTTACATAAATTTCTTACCTCGATTTCTTCGGGAACGCAAGATCACTTGGCGCGTTAACCCTAGCTTTCACTCCTTCAAAGCTGAAATCATCATATCATATCAAACCTTAAATTAAACTACATACACATGTTATACTAACTTAAAACAACTCCAAACCAAGAACGAAATTGCAAGAATCATCTTCTTCTCTTACCTTTACTAGAGACCAAAATTTCAATTGTTGAGATCTCCTCCAATACTTGGATTCAGTCCTCCAAACTTTGGATATCACTTAATCTAGTGACAAGGATTATTTTTCATTCTACGAACTTAATGGATAGATGGAAGAGTAAGGTGGCTTAGCAAGGTAGCTAGAGATGGAAGCTTGGAAGATTGGAGATGGTACGAGAGGGAGAGGGCTGGAAAGAAGAGTGGCTGACGTTGGTGATAGCTGATGGGGATGATGAGTCATGCTTCATGCATTAAATGTCTCTTTATCCCATTAATCATCTCAGCCAAGCTTTATCCCTTTGACTCAAGACCATTTGACCATCAATTAATTCCTCTTCTCCTTTCTTCCACAACTACATGCCCAATTAAATTTCTGATTTTGTTTCTTTTCTCATGTTCCATTTATTTTCCTGATATCAACATATTGTATTTGATTCATTGACTATCAACTTTCTTATTTCTTCTACACATCATGCATACATCATTCACACATTAAACTTCATATTCATTTAATCATATTAGCTTAGAATACTTTACATACATGGAGGAATTACATGGAAATTGGGGATCTCACATGTGACGTCCCCGTCACTTCATCTTATCACTTATCTTTTTCCTTCTTTATTTAGATTTAGTTCATCCAGTGTCATTCTTCCTTTATTCTTAAGCTAATTATCTGATAGCTCATAAAATTTTATTCAATTTCAATAAAACAGACTAATGATACATGTATATATGTATCATCCGTTTCCACAGGATCTCATACATCATCTTAACTTAAATCCCCGACATCTTATATACATTAATGTTAGTTGTACTGTACCATAACTGAATTACAATTTACTTTGCATAATTACATAAGTATACCTTCTATACTACTTGGGAAGCGTCTCTCGAAGGTAAACTTTCAAGATCCACTCGTAGGCTCTTTTATCGAGAGCGAGGGATTACTTCAGATAGTCTGTATGAAAAATGTTCGTAAAAGGGTGAGTTTACGCTCAGTAAGAAAAATATGTAAAAGAGCGTACTATGCCTCTATATGCATTTTTCCTACTTGGCTCTATAATGTCATGTAAAGCATTATAAAGCATGCATCATAAACATCTTTCATGCATTGTTTGCAACCATGCATATTTATTTCAAATGACATGGAAATCATACTTCGTATGCTTTTTTTTTAATATAGCATACATATAAAACATGCATCATCTTCTATCTTTAAAACATACTTTACATGCTTTTATAACATAGCATGTTTCGTATACTTCTTCAAAACATACTTCATGTACTTATTTCAAATATCATTTACATACATACATACTTCCTTTAAAACATCTTATACTTCTTGAAATCATAAATCATATACTTCTTTTTAAAACTTCTTATACAAGTACACCAAGTACTTTCGATTTCTTTATTCTTTGAAATCGTATATACTTATAGTTTTTAATAACTTAAAAACTATTTGTACTTTTATGGAGTTATGCACTACATCATCATCATCATCATGTGGCGTACCCCGTAGGGCCAGGAATCCTCCCTTAGCCGAACATGAAATATAAACAGATTGGCCAACTGCGGGTGGCTACAGTTAACACTAGTCAGGTGTCCTTATGTAGCGCCTGAGGCCTGACTTATGGTTCCTCAGCCCATAACATACATTTTATCATTTCAGGACTTGATCAGAGCCCCTACTATAAACATGAAAGTGCATAATCTCAAAACATATGCCATATAGCTTCTTGCCATGACATTTCATACTTTCTGAAAATAGGTGTAAAAATCTCTTTTCAAAACAGGGCAGTCGACTGGCCTCATAGGGCAGTCGGCTGTTGCTTCATAATTTCATTTATCGAAATTATTTTCATTTTAAAATTCCGATATTTTCATCTTTGAAAATACATGAGGGTAGTCGACTGGTCCATATAGCAGTCGACTGGTTTTCAAACAGAATGCTTTTTTAGCAAATAGCAGTCGATTGGTCATATAGTAGTCGACTGGTTTGAAACAGAATGCATTTTGGAAAATAGCAGTCGACTGTCCCATATAGCAGTTGACTGGTTTGAAACAGAATGCTTCTGGGTAAATAGCAGTCGACTGGCTTACATAGCAGTCGACTGGTTTGCATCGGTTTTCGGAAAACGGCGTTTTGGTTGTCTCTAGGCAGTCGACTTCCCTTTCAAGGCAGTCGGCTGCCCCTAGCCTAATTGGTACTAGGAGATAAGTCCGAAAATGCATCCTTTCCTATACAAAATCAACTGGTGCTTCTTCCAAACCACATAAAAACATTATAAAACATGCGAACATAGCCGCCTTACGTCTGTTACATAAATTCCTTACCTCGATTCCTTCGAGAACGCAAGATCACTTGGCGCGTTAACCCTAGCTTTCACTCCTTCAAAGCTGAAATCATCATATCATATCAAACCTTAAATTAAACCACATACACATGTTATACTAACTTAAAACAACTCCAAACCCAAAACGAAATTGCAAGAATCATCTATTTCTCTTACCTTTACTAGAGATCAAAATCTTAAACTTTGATATCTCTTCCAATACTTGAAATCAATCCACCAAACTTTGGATATCACTTAGTCTAGTGACAATGATTATTTTTCGTTCTACTAACTTAATGGATCGATGGAAGAGTAAGGTGGTTTAGCAAGGTAGCTAGAGATGGAAGCTTGGAAGATTGGAGATGGCACGAGAGGGAGAGCTGGAAGAAGAGTGGCTGACGTTGGTGATAGCTGATGAAGATGGTGAGTCATGCAAGATGCATTTAATGCATGCTCATCTCATTAATCATCTCAGCCCTTTCTTTCCTTCTTGACTCATCCATTTGACCATTTAATTCCTCTTTTTCTCCTATGACTCATCCACTTAAATCCAATCAAAATCCTGATTTTATTTTCTTTCCTACTTCAGTTATTTTCCTGATATTAACATTACTTCATTTGACTTATTAACATTCAACTTCATTATTTCTTCTCATTCTACTTATTTCTTACATGCTCTATACCTCATGCATACATCATTCATACATTAAACTTCATATTCATTTAATCATATTAATTGAAATACTTTACAGATATGGAGGAATACATGGAAATTTGGGATTTCACATCACATCCTCCCCACCTTAGAAAATTTGGTCCTCCAAATTTGCAGTAGCTCATCATATGAACAACTCTGGATTTCTTTCTTTCATTAAGCTATTTAGCTTCACGTATCTTTTTCCATGATGTGGTATTGTCAATAATCTTTAACTAATGGTATCATCATAGACTTCTATACCTTATCTTTTCTGTCCAAAATCTCAAATGGCCTTTTTTCACATGACTTATGTCTTTCTGAACTTCTAAGGTTTCATCTTTTATGACATAAGATGAATTCTGGATTATACTTTCGAAATATTGACATATACAAACATTACGTATCCTCAATAGCTCTGAAGGTAACATCAATTTATTGGTGATATCTCCAATTTGATCTAAGACTTCAATTGGATCGATATAACGAGGGCTCAACTTACCTCGTCGACCAATTCTTATAATTCCTTTGGATGGAGAACTTTCAATTTATTGAGTCTCCAACCAAAACATCAATTAGTCTTTGTCAAGCATTTGTATAACCTTTTTGTCTATTCTGAGCTATCTTAAATCTTTGACCACTCACTTAATCTCTTTAGATGCTTGCTCGACTAAATCTAAAGCTAATAACTTTCATTCGCCTATTTCTTCCCACCAATTCGGAGGTTGACACTTTCTATTCTTATAACATTTCATATAGTGTTATCCGGATACTTGTATAATAGCTATTATCATAAGGAAAATCAGTCAATGGCAGATGGTCATCCCATAAGCATTTAAAATACATAGCACCAGCTCTTTACATATCCTTGAGCATCTAAATCATGTGCTCGGACTACTCATCAGCCTGCGGATGAAAAGCTATGCAAAATTTTCAACTGAGATCCCATGGTTCCTTGCTAATCTCCTCAAATGAGAAGTGAATCTGAAATCTCTACCATATGAAATGCTCATTGGAACTCCATGTAGTCTAACACCTCTTTCACTTACATTTTGCCAACGCACTAAGTATATCTACAGACTTCATGGGCAGGAAGTGGGCTGACTTAACAGATCTGTTCATCAATTCTGGCTTAATCATTATACTAGCCATCATTCCAAATTTACTTTGAAGGCATAACGTTTAACTTAAGGCTTGTAAATTGCTCAAATACATCATACTTTCTTATCATCATACAAACCATTATTACTTCATGCTTTCAGCTTAGAGCATTTATCACCACAGTGGTTTTCCTTAGGTGATCTAATTTCACCTTCACAATCCTTTGAAAACTCGAGTCATCTCTTCCATCTTAATTAAAATTATAGCCATAATTTATTCACAATGGCTATCCATAATTTCTTACTTTTGCTCTCTAAATACCCATATATTGATCACATTTTAAACTATTAGCATAGTTCTTTTAATTCATATCCAAAATATTTTCTTCTCATAGCATCAAACATGCTAATGAATGAATGTCCTCATTTCCCTATGGTACTCTAGGGATCAACCAGGAAAGATACTATAGTTGGCTAGGGATCCGGATGGAGTAAGGAAGGTACTTTGAAATACCTGTCTTGTTCCGAAACCTAGAGGCGACTATAGGGAATAACTACCGTTGTTGAGATAATCCATCTCTCATATTAATTCATATTCTTTTCAGAGTAATGCTTTCATAAAATAAAACATTTAAGTAAAGTCGACTAATAAAAGTCAATCATCATTCTTATTTAAACTCCTTTCACACATCACTATATATCATAAAACTTTATACCAAAGAGTACTTCAGAATTCCAACTATCATTTCTTATCAATTATTGTATTTCATTAAGTTCGGGACTTTTCTTTACTATCTCAGCATCGTAAGCAAAAATCCTTCATATAACCATACATACCTTCTATTAACTTCATTTACAATGAGTCAGATAATACCACATACTTTTACATTAGACATCTTCAACATTTACATCATAATTAATAGGTGTCTTTCCCTTCTCTTCAGTAGTGGCCTTGTGTTGTGGTTGAGGGGTCTCCTCAAATTCCTCGTGTGTCCTCAAATCTCTCTTGGAACAATTCCTAATCATATGTCCCTGTTCACCGCATCTAAAATATGCGCCACTTGCCAACCAGCATGGCTGTGCTCTGTGGAACTTTCTGCAATGTTCACACCTTTGTCTTGTACTCTTAGGTGAGCTAATGATACTACTAGCTGAATGTCGGGATCTCTCATCATTAATCTTGATCCCAGTAGCTTTCGGGGTCCCTATACCATAATCATCATAATACTCCCAATTTAATATATATTTCCATATAACCATTTAATTAAAACAATCATCATTTTCTTATACTTTACTTGCTTACCTATCGAAGCTCTGTCATATGGCTTACTTCTCCCAGATGGATATCTGTCACGGGAGGCTTTCCCTTTTGACTTCCGCTTCATCGGTCCTTTGCCTTTACTTTGGGCTCGGAAATCATCATAGTGAAACTCATAGTCCTGCTCACATAACTGAGCCTTACGGACTGTCTCATTATAAGTAGTGATACCCATAGTATACAACTTGGATTTGATAGGAGACTTCAGTCCTTCTATAAATCTGTATATCTTATATCCTTCACTCCTAATGGTCTCTCGATCGAATCCGCTTAGAGAAATAAACCTTGACTCATATTGATTAACTGACATTGTCTCCTGAGTCAATTTCAAAAATTTCATCTTCAACCTAGTCTGATTGGTGCGTGGGATGTATTTCTCAGTAAAAGCCTCTAAAAATCTATCCCACGTAACCTCAACATGTTGAGCCTCCAAAATGGCCCGAGTGGACTGCCACCAATACTCTGCATCATCCACTAACAGATACGCAGCCAAACCCACCTTTTCCTTTTCGGAACATAGCATATACTCGAAAGATCTAGTGACCGCCTTCACCCAATTCACTGCGGCCAACGTGTCCTTATCCCCTTTAAACTTAGGCGGATCCAGCTTCTTATATTCCTTAATTAAGGTCATACTGCAATAAGCTGTGAGATTCTTCTTTTTAATAACTGGGACTGGTGGGGGTAACTCTGTCTGTACTGGTGGTGGTTGTACTATAGGAATAGCGAATGGTACACTTGTGACCACATTTGGAAAGTTCGCCATAAACTGCGTAAACATGGTGGTCATATTCTCCACATGCTTCTCCATCTTCGCTAACCTAGTGTTCGGGCTATGCAGTGGAGATGAAAAAGGAGACTGTGTTGGGGAGTGTTCTACATAACCCCTTCCTCTTCCTTTCTCAATACCACTTCTACCTTAGCTCATTCTGTTGATAAATCACAAAGTTGAGCTATTCAGTATAACTTCAAACAGTTATACATCGTATATGTATTTCAGACAAGTACAGTACATTTGGGAATATATTCTACTTCTAACTCCTTGACACTGACAAACCTCAATCTAATTGCTCTGATACCACTCTGTGACGTCCCCGTCACTTCATCTTATCACTTATCTTTTTCCTTTTTTATTTAGATTTAGTTCATCCAGTGTCATTCTTCCTTTATTCTTAAGCTAATTATCTGATAGCTCATAAAATTTTATTCAATTTCAATAAAACAGACTAATGATACATGTATATATGTATCATCCGTTTTCACAGGATCTCATACATCATCTTAACTTAAATCCCCGACATCTTATATACATTAATGTTAGTTGTACTGTACCATAACTGAATTACAATTTACTTTGCATAATTACATAAGTATACCTTCTATACTACTTGGGAAGCGTCTCTCGAAGGTAAACTTTCAAGATCCACTCGTAGGCTCTTCTATCGAGAGCGAGGGATTACTTCAGATAGTCTGTATGAAAAATGTTCGTAAAAGGGTGAGTTTACGCTCAGTAAGAAAAATATGTAAAAGAGCGTACTATGCCTCTATATGCATTTTTCCTACTTGGCTCTATAATGTCATGTAAAGCATTATAAAGCATGCATCATAAACATCTTTCATGCATTGTTTGCAACCATGCATATTTATTTCAAATGACATGGAAATCATACTTCGTATGCTTTTTTTTTAATATAGCATACATATAAAACATGCATCATCTTCTATCTTTAAAACATACTTTACATGCTTTTATAACATAGCATGTTTCGTATACTTCTTCAAAACATACTTCATGTACTTCTTTCAAATATCATTTACATACATACATACTTCCTTTAAAACATCTTATACTTCTTGAAATCATAAATCATATACTTCTTTTTAAAACTTCTTATACAAGTACACCAAGTACTTTCGATTTCTTTATTCTTTGAAATCGTATATCTTATAGTTTTTAATAACTTAAAAACTATTTGTACTTTTATGGAGTTATGCACTACATCATCATCATCATGTGGCGTACCCCGTAGGGCCAGGAATCCTCCCTTAGCCGAACATGAAATATAAACAGATTGGCCAACTGCGGGTGGCTACAGTTAACACTAGTTAGGTGTCCTTCTGTAGCGACTGAGGCCTGACTTATGGTTCCTCAGCCCATAACATACATTTCATCATTTCAGGACTTGATCAGAGCCCCTACTATAAACATGAAAGTGCATAATCTCAAAACATATGCCATATAGCTTCTTGCCATGACATTTCATACTTTCTGAAAATAGGTGTAAAAATCTCTTTTCAAAACAGGGCAGTCGACTGGCCTCATAGGGCAGTCGGCTGCTGCTTCATAATTTCATTTATCGAAATTATTTTCATTTTAAAATTTCGATATTTTCATCTTTGAAAATACATGGGGGCAGTCGACTGGTCCATATAGCAGTCGACTGGTTTTCAAACAGAATGCTTTTTTAGCAAATAGCAGTCGACTGGTCATATAACAGTCGACTGGTTTGAAACAGAATGCATTTTGGAAAATAGCAGTCGACTGTCCTATATAGCAGTCGACTGGTTTGAAACAGAATGATTCTGGGTAAATAGCAGTCGACTGGCTTACATAGCAGTCGACTGGTTTGCATCGGTTTTCGAAAAACGGCGTTTTGGTTGTCTCTAGGCAGTCGACTTCCCTTTCAAGGCAGTCAACTGCCCCTAGCCTAATTGGTACTAGGAGATAAGTCCGAAAATGCATCTTTTCCTATACAAAATCAACTGGTGCTTCTTCCAAACCACATAAAAACATTATAAAACATGCGGACATAGCCGCCTTACGTCCGTTACATAAATTCCTTACCTCTTTTTCTTCGAGAACGCAAGATCACTTGGCGCGTTAACCCTAGCTTTCACTCCTTCAAAGCTGAAATCATCATATCATATCAAACCTTAAATTAAACCACATACACATGTTATACTAACTTAAAACAACTCCAAACCCAGAACGAAATTGCAAGAATCATCTATTTCTCTTACCTTCACTAGAGATCAAAATCTTAAACTTTGAGATCTCTTCCAATATTTGAAATCAATCCACCAAACTTTGGATATCACTTAGTCTAGTGACAAGGATTATTTTTCGTTCTACGAACTTAATGGATCGATGGAAGAGTAAGGTGGTTTAGCAAGGTAGCTAGAGATGGAAGCTTGGAAGATTGGAGATGGCACGAGAGGGAGAGCTGGAAGAAGAGTGGTTGACGTTGGTGATAGCTGATGAAGATGGTGAGTCATGCAAGATGCATTTAATGCATGCTCATCTCATTAATCATCTCAGCCCTTTCTTTCCTCCTTGACTCATCCATTTGACCATTTAATTCCTCTTTTTCTCCTATGACTCATCCACTTAAATCCAATCAAAATCCTGATTTTTTTTTCTTTCCTACTTCAATTATTTTCCTGATATTAACATTACTTCATTTGACTTATTAACATTCAACTTCATTATTTCTTCTCATTCTACTTATTTCTTACATGCTCTATACCTCATGCATACATCATTCATACATTAAACTTCATATTCATTTAATCATATTAATTGAAATACTTTACAGATATGGAGGAATACATGGAAATTTGGGATTTCACATCACATCCTCCCCACCTTAGAAAATTTGGTCCTCCAAATTTGCCTTAGCTTGTCATGTAAATAATTAGAGGTGGCAAAAATTGGCCTGAGCCCGAAAACCCGCCCGAGACCGAACCGGGACCAGTCCGAATTGACCAAAAAAGTCAAAGGCCCGTAACCGAAAAAGCCTGTAACCGAAAAAGCCCGGAACTGAAAAAACTCGAAACCGAAAAAGCTCGAAAGCGAAAAAGCTCGAACCCGACACAACCCGAACTCGACATAACCCGAGCCCGATACGATCCGAAATCGAGACCGACCCGAACCGAAAACCGAAAAAACCGAATTTATAACCCGAGAAAACCCGAATTATAATTATATAATTATTATTTAAAAATAAATAAATAATTGATACACTTTTTTAATTAAAAAGTTTAAAATTTTGAAAACAATTATTATTTATTATACAATTTTATCAATTATATATTACCAGCATAATAAATATTGAATCTTTTTAATTAAATTAAATTAATTTAAAACACCATAATATATGATATAATATATGATATCAAATAATCTTTAATATTATCCTTACTGCATTTATAATAATAAATATATTATTAATTTGACATTTGATTTTATTATAAAAATCATTTTAACATTTTATTATTTTTATTTATAATAAAATTTTAATTTTAATACAACAATAAATCAAATATATAAAAATTATATAATTTCAATATTTGTTTGAAACTTTGAATTTGATATTTTGTGAACACATTAAAAATATTTTTAATAAAATTAAATTTAAACTATATTTTCTTAAAGTTTCAAGTATAGAAAGATATTAAATTTAGATTAAAAAAACCTAATCTTTAAATTAAAATTCAAAGTTTTTAAAATTAGAAAAAGTTAAGTAATTAAATTAAACAATACAAGTACAATTTTTTTATACTTGAGTATCATTAAAAGAGAAAATTATAGTGGTAATTTTATTTTTAGCCTTAAAACAAAAGATATTAAAAATCAAGCTCGTGATAATTAATTATTTATTATATTATAATAATCTTATACATGAATAAACTAATTCGGAATCTTATAATAATGATTTGTATATTATATTATAATAATCTTTTAAGAATAAATTATGTAATCTCTTAGTGTGTAAGTATTATTTTGATAGAATTAAGTATTTACTAAAAATAATTCATTTATTATCTATTAAATGTAAAATTAAAGTGTGGATAAAAATAATAATTCTAATAGTAAATTAAAGTGTAATTTAATAATATATTAAAGTTGTATTACTATGTAAGTGGTAATTTTAATCAAATTTATTTTTTATACTTTGTTAATATTATTATTAATTATATTTAAATAACTAGCATTATATTAATTGATTTAGTAATATCTATTATTTAACATTTTAATTAGATATTCAATCAATTGGTGTATATTTAATATTATTATGTTAATCTAATATTATTATGTTAATGTGAATATGAAAAAAAAATTAGTACTCAACTTGTAATAGTTTTTTTGATAGCAAATAAAATACATAATATAGTTAATAAATAACGCCTTATCATAATGATTTGTATGTTATTATAACTTTAAAAATAATATCTTATCATGTGATATATAATCAACTATACAAGCTCTTAATTATATAAAATAGATTATTAATATGTTTATCTTATCATAATGATTTGTATGTTATATTATAATAATCTCTTACCATGTAATATAGAATAAATTAAACAATCTCTCATAGCATATTATAGTTTTAATTTCAAACATTTTTCATTCCAATTTCTTATCATGCTTTTAGAATATACTCTTGTGTTTAATTTCAAACATTTAATCTATTATGATGTATTTATGTAATTTAGTTTAACTTGATCAATTAATAATCAGAATATTGGATGATTAAATAGATATTGACCTTCTCAACTACTTTTTTAGTCAAAAAAGTGTTTTTTTTAATTTATTATAATGAGTTACAAATAAAATAATAAACATAATATACTCTATATATATATATATATATATATATATATTAAGATTTACATTATAATAAAATGTCATATATGTTAAATTATCAATATCTTAAGAATTGTATCTTAACATATTATGAAATTTCTATTAATTTAATTTTAGTACTTTATGTCTAAAATTTTAAAATCTTATTATCTTAAGAATAAATTATTATTATTATTCAGTAAACTATTTTTTTGGCCAACAATGTTTCATTAAATTTTAAATTGCAAGTTGTGTTAAATAAAAATAAAATTTACAACAAATATAACAAATTCTCAATCTAGCTCACGTGGTTAAACATATAACAATAAATATAAGAGGTCATGGTTCAAATTTTTGTACAAGCATATAATTTTGATTACTTTCATATAATTGATGAACAAGTTCAGGTACCATATACTACTTGATCAAAAGTTAATCGAGTATAGCGTACCATAAGGATACTACCCGAATCCGATACGGGTAATAAGAACACTATCCGAACTCATAATTATTCGTTTATAGAGTTGAGTAGTGTCCGGTACCTGATTATATATTACCCATTTACATCATTATATCAAATGGTTTTTTTTGGTACATTATATCGAATGTTATTATTTATAATATAATGTCAATTGATGTATATAACTTGTTTAATTTAACGTTCTAAATTTTTAATGAGATATTTGATTAATTAATGTGTTTGAGTATGATTATATTTAATAAAAATAATGTTATATTATGATTTATGTATAAACTAAAAACAAAATAAATATAAAATTGAGATAATTAATTGACCAATTATTCATAATATTAATTATTTTTTAATGTATACTATAATTTTATTCAATATTATAATTGAAGAATTAGTTAACTAGTTATGCGGTTAAATTTAATTTAATAACTAATTATGTTGGCATTTAAAAGATAAAATAAATGTAAAAAAGATTCTTAAAAATTTAAAATTTTATTAAAAATATAATATAATTATTAAAAAAGCTAATTAAACAAAGTAAAAAAAAAAGAAATTTATTTAACTAAGAGTATCTAAATTCCAATGACCCAATATTGACCTAAAAAAAACAATGACTCAATAAGTTATTGTTAAGAGTATAAAGCTATTTATATAAATGTTTAATTGTTTAGTGTGATTTATTTATAATTTATTAGTTATTTATTTGTATAGCTAATACTTTTGGATTTTCACCTTCTTTTAGTTTTACTATATATATTTGGCTCATTTAAAAAATAAATTTTTATATAATTATTAATATATAATTATATATTTTATAACAAATGTAAATGTCGCAGGAAATTTAAAAAATAAATAATAATTATCAAGTAATAAAAACATTAAAATGTAAAAATTTATATTTATATAAATTTAGTCAAAACAACAAAAGAAATTAAAAATAATGAATAATAATATTTTATTTATGAGAGTTTCGTGTGAAATGAGATCTGTTTGATTGTCATTTTTCAATTCCCTCCAAATAAGCTTTTCCCATGTTACAAAAAAATTTCAAATTCTTTGGGAATATACCTTTTCCCTCCCTTGAGAATCACATGAAAAAACTTCCAAAGCAAACTTTGAAATATCTTTATCTCAATATACTGTCATGCAATGTAGATATGATAATTAAAAAAAATGAACGTGACATTGGATCAAATTTTGATAAAAATTAGAAAAAAAATTGTGTTTGGTATATCAATATAAATTTTAATACAATAATTTTTATATTTTATATGATACAAATATATTTGATGTAATACGAATACAAAATATATATATATATACGAATTATTAAGTCTAATATAATGTAATGTCTATTATAATCATTTTAATTATAATCGAAATTCAAAGATAATTTTTTTATTACAAGGAAAATATTAAATAACTGAAGATAGAGATAGAGGTGATTATTGGGTCGAGGTTGAACCGGTCTGGTTCAACAAAATATTTTTTTTTAAAAAAGCAGCCTGCCACTGCGCATGCAGTGGCAGGCATGTAGGCAGTAGCCTTTGTAGGCTATTGCCTATGTTGATGGGCAACGACCTGACCGTTGCCCATCAACTTTGTAAGGGAGGGAACGTTTCCCTCCCTTTTTTTTTTAAATTTATTTTTTAAAATTTTTAAAATTGTTTTAAATTTTCATTTTTCCTTTATAAATATCAATTTATTTTATTTTATTTTTTTAAAATTTTTTTTCGTATTTTGTCTTAAATCTAAACGCTTATCCACTCTTATTCTTTTAATACTCACTTATACTTTCTCAATAATCACTCAAACTCTCTCAAATTCACTTAAATTCTCTTATTTCAAATTTATAATATTATCATTTTATTCTCTAAATTTCATTTTTTTTATCATAATAATTTTATTATAATATTATATTCATAATATAATTTTATTTTATTATAACAATAGTTTTATTACATAATTTTATAGTAATTTATTTTTACATTATTGTTACATTAATTAAATAAATTATAATAACTTTATAATAAATTGTTGTTAAATTAAACTATTAACATTATTTATTATAAAAATAAATTTGTTAGATTAAATTATAAAAATATATTAATATATATTATTTTTATTAAAATAAATTAATATAAATTTAAAAAAATAAAAAATTTAAATTAAAAAAGGACCGAACCGGTCCATGAACCGGGCCGGTTCACAAGTAAAAATAATGCGAACCGGCTCGGCTCGGACCAGTCCACTACCGGTTCGGACCGGTTTAAGTTGTTAGTTAGCCGGAACCGGTGAGAACCGGCCCGGTTCGGCCCACTAACAGCTCTAGATAGGGGTGTTGGATTCAAACTCAAGACTTATAATATGCGACAACTTATCTTTAACCACTAGGCCAAGAGGTTGTTGGTAATTCAAAGATGATTTTTAGTAGTTGAAGTTTGTGGACAAAAAAATTAATTAGTACAGAAATACAGATGCTTCCAGGGCAAAAGTTTACAATAGCAAGAGTGCTTTCATTTCTTGCAAATGCAATGCAAGATTTAAAACTTTTTCAATGTCTTTTACGTCTTCGAGTATTTTACTTGTAATTCTTTTTACGATAATTAATCAATTATAATTAAAAATTATGTACTGGTCCATCATTTACAAGTGCGAACTTTATGTATTATTTTGATAGATCTCACGTGACTTTAAATTTTGATTAATTAATTATAATGTAATAATTATAGATGATATGTTCTCTTTTATTATTGTAGATAACTATATTCTTCATTAGTCCACTCCCAATGTTTTCAAAATCATCCCAACCAAATTTCTCAATATATATATATATATATTATACAATTCCCATTTATTAAATTTTAACTTTAATTTATCATTTTTATTATATTTTTATTTAACTATATAAAATTAAATTAATTATTACATTCAAAATTATAAAATATTTATAATTTATAAAATTTTAAAATAATTTGACTAAGCCCGCTAAGCCCGCCTGATTAAAACCGGACCGAACCCGAAACCGGACTGAAACCGAAAAAACCCGCAACCGAAAAAATCCGAAACCGAGAAAACCCGCAACCGAGAAAACCCGAGATCGAAAAAACCCGCAACAGAGAAAATCCGAAACCGAAAAAACCCGCAACCGAGAAAATCCGTAACTGAAAAAGCCCGTAACCGAAAAACCCGGACTGAAACCCGCCCGAACCCGCCCGTTTGCCACCTCTATAAATAATTCTGGATACCTTTCCTTCATTAAGCTCTCTAGCTCCCATGTAGCTTCTTCCATCGTATGGTATTGCCAGAGAACTTTCACTAACAAGATCGTCTTAGACCTCAAAACTTTCTCTTTTCTGTCCAAAATCCGAATCGGCTTCTCTACATAGCTCATATCTTCCCTTATCTCCAAGGGTTCATACTCAATGACATGAGACAGATCCGGATTATACTTCCGAAGCATCGATACATGAAATACATTATGTACTCCCGATAGCTCCGGAGGCAATGCCAATCTATAGGCAACATCGTCTATTCGATCTAAGACCTCAAATGGACCGATGTAACGAGGACTCAGCTTACCTCGTCGGCCAAATATCAAGATCCCTTTGGATGGAGAAACTTTCAAGAACACAAAATCTCCAACCATGAACTCAAGTGGTCTCCGTCGAGCATCTACATAGCTCTTTTGTCTACTTTGAGCGGTCTTAAGCCTCTGACAAATCAACTTAACATCTTCTGATGCTTGCTCGACTAGATCTGGAGCCAATAACTTACGTTCGCCCACTTCTTCCCACCCAATCGGAGATCGACACCTTCTTCCATACAAAGCTTCATATGGTGCCATTCCGATGCTTGCATGATAACTATTATTGTATGCAAACTCAGCCAATGGCAGATGGTCATCCCAGGAGCCTTTAAAGTCCATAGCACAAGCCCTCAACATATCCTCGAGCGTCTGAATCGTGCGCTCGGACTGTCCATCAGTCTGCGGATGAAAAGCTGTGCTAAAATTTAACTTAGATCCCATGGCTTCCTGAAAATACTCCCAGAAATGGGAAGTAAACCTGGAATCTCTATTTGAAGTGATGCTCACTGGAACACCGTGTAGTCTTACGATGTCTTTTACATACATACCTGCCAAAGTATTGAGTGTGTCTGTTGACTTCATAGGTAGGAAGTGAGCTGATTTTGTCAATCTATCGACAATCACCCAAATACCATCATGATTCTTCTTGGTTCTGGGCAATCCCATAATAAAATCCATCGTAATGTGCTCCCACTTCCACATAAGTATAGGCAAAGGGTGCAGTAATCCTGCTGGCTTTTGGTGCTCTACCTTGACCTGTTGACATGTGAGACATTTTGCTACAAAATCTGCAATGTCTCTCTTCATGCCCTTCCACCAGTACACCTTGCGAAGATTGTGATACATCTTCGTATTTCCTGGATGTAACGTGTACTTAGTGGCATGTGCTTCAATCAAGATCAACTTCTTCAATTCGTCATCATTAGGAACACATATACGACCTCTAAACCTCAAAATTCCATCACTACTGACATTAAATTCTGAGATCATACCTGACTGCATCTGATTCATAGCCTCAATGCATCTATCATCTTCCTTTTGAGCACTTCGGATTCTGTCCATTAACTCCGGCTCAATCCTTAAACTAGCCATCATTCCGATTTGCTCATAAGTCATAACATTAAGGTTGAGGCTTGCGAATTGCTCAATTAGTTCATGCTCTTTTATCATCATATAAGACACCATACTTACATGCTTCCGGCTCAAAGCATCCGCCACCACATTGGCTTTCCCCGGGTGGTACAAGATCTCACAATCGTAATCCTTTAGTAGCTCGAGCCATCTTCTTTGCCTCATGTTTAATTCCTTCTGGGAGAATAAGTATTTCAGACTTTTGTGATCCGTAAAAATCTGAAATCTCTCACCATACAAGTAATGCCTCCATATCTTCAAGGCAAATACTACTGCAGCTAACTCCAAATCATGAGTCGGGTAGTTCTTCTCATGGTCCTTCAATTGTCTGGAACCATATGCTACTACCTTACAATGCTGCATTAACACGCATCCCAAACCTTGTCCTGAGGCATCACTATATACTGCAAATCCTCCTGAACCACTAGGAATGGTGAGGATAGGTGCAGTCGTTAACCTGTGCTTCAACTCTTGGAAGCTACTCTCACAGGCTTCATTCCACTCATACTTCACCTCCTTGCGCGTCAAGCGCGTTAGTGGAGCAGCTAACTTCGAGAAACCCTCTACAAACCTCCTATAGTAGCCAGCTAAACCCAAGAAACTCCTAATCTCCGTCGCAGTCTTCGGTCTTTCCCATTGAACCACCGCTTCAATCTTCGATGGATCAACTGAGACTTCATCTTTACTGATAATGTGACCTAAGAAGGAGATCTGATTCAACCAGAAATCACATTTACTTAGCTTGGCATACAGTCCTCTATCCTTGAAGGTTTACAGAACTATCCTCAAATGCTGCTCATGTTCTTCCCATGACCTCGAGTACACCAAGATGTCATCGATGAAGACAATGACAAACTGGTCCAAGTACTGCTTAAACACATCATTCATCAGATTCATGAAGGCTGCAGGTGCATTGGTTAATCCAAACGGCATCACCAAGAATTCATAATGGCCATACCGTGTCCTGAACGCAGTCTTAGGGATATCTTCATCTCGGATCTTCAACAGATGATATCCTGATCTCAAGTCTATCTTGGAGAAGACTTGTGCACCTTTTAGCTGATCAAAGAGATCGTCTATCCTGGGAAGAGGATACTTATTCTTGATCGTCACTTTGTTCAACCACCGGTAGTCAATGCACAACCTCATACTACTGTCCTTCTTCTTGACGAAAAGCACAGGAGCACCCCAAGGAGATACGCTGGGTCGTATAAATCCCTTGTCTAGCAACTCCTGAAGTTGCTTCTTAAGTTCTTCCAATTCTACCAAGGCCATCCGGTAGGGAGCTCTTGAAATGGGCTCAGTCCCCTGCACCAAATCGATAGTGAACTCCACTTCCCTATCCGGAGGAAGTCCTGGAAGATCATCCGGGAACACCTCGGGAAAATCTCGGACTACAGGAATATCATTGAGTCCGGGACGTTTCTGATCTACGTCCTCCACATAAGCAATAAATCCTTCATACAACCATACATGCTTCTCATTATTTTCACATGAATTCAAATCAAGAACCAAACATGTTTCATATTAATTTCTTGCAAAATTTACAACATAGCTAACAGGTGAAGAGAAAGTTACACTCTTAGCATAACAGTCTAATAAAACATGATTATTAGCTAACCAATCCATACCTAAAATAACATCAAACCCATACATATTTAGTAGGATTAGGTCAGCCTTAGATTCTCTTCCTCCTACCTGTAGCTTACAGTTTCTATACACCAACTTTGTCACTTGTGATTCTCTAAGTGGTGTGCTTATCTTTAATGAGTGTTCTAAATGCTCAGGCTCAACAGGTACTTTCATAGCAATTATAGGAGACATAAATGAATGCGTGGAGCCTGGATCAAATAATGCTATGACATTCACATCAAACAGGTAAATTGTACCTTTAATCACTTTGGACGAGGCATCGGTAGACTCTTCGTCGATGGCAAACACTCGTCCTTGGGTCACAGCTTTCTTTCCCTTCTCAGCAGCAGTGGCCTTAGGTTGTGGTTTAGGGGTCTTATCGGATTCGTCAGGCATCCTCGGATCTCTCTGAGGGCAATCTCTAATCATGTGTCCTTTCTCCCCACATCTAAAGCAAGCGCCACTCGCCAAGCGACATGGCTGTGATCCATGAAACTTCCCGCACTGCTCACATCTTTGCATCATACTCTTTGGTGAGCTAGCGGTACTTCTGACTTGATTTCGGGATCGCTCATCACTTATCTTGATCCCAGTAGCTTTAGGAGTACCTATATCATTATCATCATCATCATAACTCCAACTTCAATATAATTCCATATACCTATTAAATTAATTTAAAGATCATCTTTCTATAATACTTTACTTACCTATAGAAACTCCTTCAGATCGTCTACTTCTCCGGAATGGATACCTATCGCTCGAAGCTTTCTCATCCGACTTCCGCTTCATTGGTTCCTTGCCTTTACCCTTGGCTCGGAAGTCAGCATGGTGTAGATCATAGTCCTGCTCACACAGCTGAGCCTTACGGACAGCTTCTCCATAGGTGGTGATATCCATTGGATACAGTTTAGATCTAATCGGGGACTTCAATCCCTCGATGAACCTGTAGATCTTATGCCCTTCATCTCTTCGGACCTCTGGATCGAATCTACTCAAGGTGGTGAACTTAGATTCATACTGATTCATCGTTATCGTACCTTGAGTCAAACTTAGGAACTCGATCTTTAGTCTATTCTGATCCGTGCGTGGGATGTACTGTTCATTAAAAGCTTCCACAAATCTGTCCCACGTGACCTCATCATATCGGGCCTCTAACACGGTCCGAGTGGCTTGCTACCAATACTCAGCATCATCAATCAACAGATAAGCAGCCAAGCCTACTTTCTCCCTTTCGGAGCAGGGCATATACTCAAAGGATTTTAAAACTGCTTTCATCCAATTCTCTGCGGTCAGCAGATCTCTTTCCCCCTTGAACTTGGGCGGATCCAACTTCTTAAATTCCTTAATCAATGCCACACTGCAATAAGCTCTAGGATCCCTCCTTCCAGTAATTGGGACTGGTGAGGTTACTTCAGTAGGAGGGACAACCGTTGCAGTTGCTTGGGTGCTTGTGGCCACATTCAGGAAATTAGAAATAAACTGGGTGAACATCGTGGCCATGTTCTCCATATGCTTTTCCATCTTCGCTAGCCTTGTGTTCGGGCTATGTGGTGGAGATGGATGAGGAGACGAAACTGGGGGCTCTTCAGTGCGACCCCGTCCTCTTCCTCTACTTGTACTTCTTCTTCGTGAGCTCATACTGTAAATATAATCATCATTGAGCTCTTTAGTATAACTAGAAACAGCTATACTATACATTTGTATTCAGACAAGTACAGTACAATTGGGGGATATACTCTATTTCTAGCTCCTTGACACTGACAAACCTCAATCTAAACTGCTCTGATACCACTCTGTGACGTCCCCGTCACTTTATCTTTTTCCTTCTTATTTAGATTTAGTTCATCCAGTGTCGTTCTTCCCTTAATCTTAAGCTAATTATTTAATAGCTCATGAAATTTTATTCAATTTCCATAAATAAAAAATGATATATATAAATATCATTCCATTTCCACAGGATCTCATACATCATCTTAACTTACATCCCCGACATCTTATATACATAAATTTCTACTTGTACTGTACTGTAGCTGAATTACAATTTAACTTTACATATGAACATATAAGTATACCTTCTATGCTAACTGGGAAGCGTATCGAGAAGGTACACTTCGATTCTTCAAAAACAAGCTCCTCTAGTCGGAGCGGGATTCACATCAGGTAATCTGTAGGAAAAATGGTCGTAAAAGGGTGAGTTTACGCTCAGTAAGAAAATATGTAAAAGAGCGTGCTATGTCTCTATATGCACCTTTCCTACTTGGCTCTATAATGTCATGTAAAGCATTTAAAGCATGCATCATAAACCTCTTTCATGCATTGTTTGCAACCATGCATATTCATTTCAAATGACATGGCAATCATACTTTGTATGCTTCTTTTAAAATATAGCATACATATAAAATATGCATCATACTTCTTTCTTTAAAACATCATACTTCATAACATACTTTAAAAACATACATCATACGTTTCTTTATACATACATCTTGTACTTTGAAATAGATGGAGACTATGTACAATGTTTAAGCGATTGAGTCGTCATATGAACCGTTCATTCCCATTCATATGACTCATATGACTCTAATCATGCATTAGTACATTGGTATACCATGTAGAGGTCAGGGATTCTCTCCTGCCTTAATAATACCATAGTGAGCACTAGTCAGGTGTCACTGATGGTCTTGAGGACCGGACTAGGGTTCCTCACTTAACATACATATTACTGAGGACTTGATCAGAGTCTCTCAGTCATCAGAAATGCATAATCATTACGCAGTCCATAGCCTCAAAACATTTATAATATACTTTTCAGAAAACACCTTTGTGTTTAAATCAATTAAGCTTTGAAAACATCTTTTCATACATGGCAGTTGACTAGTCTTATAGGGCAGTCGACTGTTGCTTCATAACTTCATTTCTCGAAATTATTTTCTTTTCGGAAAATACATAGGGGCAGTCGACTGGTCCATATAGCAGTCAACTGGTTTTCAAACAGAATGCTTCTTAAGAAATAGCAGTCGACTGGTCCATATAGCAGTCGACTGTTTTTGAAACAGAATGCAATTTGGGAAAATAGCAGTCGACTGGCTTACATAGCAGTCGACTGGTTTGCATCGATTTTCGGAAAACGGCGTTTTGGTTGTCTCTAGACAGTCGACTTCCCTTTATGGCAGTCGGCTGCCCCTAGCCTAATTGGCACTAGGGAACAAGTCCGAAAATGCATCTTTTCCTGCACAAAATCAACTGATGCTTCTCTCCAAACCACATAAAATCATTATAAAACATGCGGACATAGTCGCCTTACGTCCGTTACATAAATTTCTTACCTCGATTTCTTCGGGAACGCAAGATCACTTGGCGCGTTAACCCTAGCTTTCACTCCTTCAAAGCTGAAATCATCATATCATATCAAACCTTAAATTAAACCACATACACATGTTATACTAACTTAAAACAACTCCAAACCAAGAACGAACTTGCAAGAATCATCTTCTTCTCTTACCTTTACTAGAGACCAAAATTTCAATTGTTGAGATCTCCTCTAATACTTGGATTCAGTCCTCCAAACTTTGGATATCACTTAATCTAGTGACAAGGATTATTTTTCGTTCTACGAACTTAATGGATCGATGGAAGAGTAAGGTGGCTTAGCAAGGTAGCTAGAGATGGAAGCTTGGAAGATTGGAGATGGTATGAGAGGGAGAGGGCTGGAAAGAAGAGTGGCTGACGTTGGTGATAGCTGATGGGGATGATGAGTCATGCTTCGTGCATTAAATGTCTCTTTATCCCATTAATCATCTCAGCCAAGCTTTATCCCTTTGACTCAAGACCATTTGACAATCAATTAATTCCTCTTCTCCTTTCTTCCACAACTACATGCCCAATTAAATTTCTGATTTTGTTTCTTTTCTCATGTTCCATTTATTTTCCTGATATCAACATATTGTATTTGATTCATTGACTATCAACTTTCTTATTTCTTCTACACATCATGCATACATCATTCACATATTAAACTTCATATTCATTTAATCATATTAGCTTAGAATACTTTACATACATGGAGGAATTACATGGAAATTGGGGATCTCACATAAGATCTATGAGTACCAAGCATTGATAAAAAAAAATGAATGATTACATGTAATTTATATAATAAAAATGGAGAAAATTAAAAATTATATATATAGATGTTACTTTTTAGACAATTAAAAAATTATATTGATAAAAGTGATACATATAGATATTATATTTTGTAATATTAATGTGAAAAAAAGAAATGATTATTTGTTACATATTAATTTAAAAATGATGTTATAGCTTAGAAAATTAAAAAAAATTTAATCTGTAATCATTAAAAGTAAGATGTTGTTATATTATTGCATGTTATATATTACATTATCAATACTGATTTTAATATATACAGATATAGATATTATCTTATTAATTGATAAAAGTTATGCATATAGAAGTTATATTTTTTAATTTTAATGTAGGTAGAGATAAATTATATGTGATTTTTATTTAATTTTAATCTATATATTGATAGAGAAGTTTATCTTTTAAAAATTGAAATAGATTATTAATTTAAAAGATAATTTATATATTTTGTATTTTTAATATATTTATATAGAGAGATTTTTATTTTTTTTGAAATTTGAAAAAAGATAATTATTTTATTATTTTAATATATTACATGTGTCAAACATTTAGACTATTCACGTAAGAAGTTCTTTTTGTATTTAAATGCTTTGACTTATATATATATATATATATATATATATATATATATATATATATAAATATAAAAGATTATAAGAAAACTAAAATCAAATATAAAATCATAAAAAAACTTGATGATAATAATAAAAGCATAAAATATACAAATTAATAACAGTAACATAATAAATTCAAATAAATTTGTAAAAAAAAATAATGAGTATAAAATTCTATACACTACTTTAATTTCAATTAAAAAATAAACTCCAACAAAAAGACAATAACAACCTCTAATAGAAATATTTAAATAACAAATATTTTTTCTTTTTCATTCCAGTGGCGCTCATAGTCCCACATTATTTCTTTTTCTTTTTTCTTTCTTTCTTTCCTTCTTCATTTTTTTTCTCTTTTCCTTTTTCTTTTTCTTTCTTCTTTTTCCTCTCCCTCTCTCTACATCCAGCCAGCCATAAGTTTAATCAAAACCCAGATATCGACGATCGGCTGCCGGTAATCGCTACTAGGTGCCACTTGATAATAGCTAAAAAATCTAAAATATGTTCAAAAATTCCTCTCTATTTCTCTTTTCACATTTTGATCTTAAATTTCTCAAAAATCTTCCTAATTGTCCTAGATCTAAACTTAAAACCGAAACTTTAAATTTCAAAACACCCAACCTCCACTGCTCTGAATGGCCTAATTTTCAACTATGTTTTTCTCATTTTCTCATCTAACTCCATACAGAATTTGAGCTTTCAAATTCACTTTAAGCCATCCCAAACCAAAGCTGTCTCTTTCTGTATGTGTTTTGAATAGTTTCGGGGTTGATTTGAGTAGATTGAATTACTGTGTGAAGAAGTGAGAACCAATTAAAATGAAGGAAAGAGGAGACCAAAATGAAAAAATGAAATGAATGCCAATTGGGGTATTTTATGTAAATTTTAAGAGGTGTAAAGAGTATTTTTTTGTTTGAGAATGAGAAGTGTTTAGTAATGGGATTTAGAGAATAAAAATTGGGGTGTATTTAGAAGTACTTTTAAAAGAAGTTTAAATTAACACTTTTTTAAAAAGTTTTGATTTATAAATTTATCAAAATATTCAAATTTATTTTTCACATAAGTTAAAAATTTTAAAATTTTGATAGTCAACCTCCTAGTTTTTACTTCTACAATAAATAAATTTTTTCATAAGTTGCACCTAATGTGCATTAAGAACTAAAAATTTTTAGATATCAATTTTTTTTCGGATACGTTTCCAACCTCACTTTAGTGATCATAGAATGAAAAGTACTTCCATAATAACTAAATTTTTTCGTAAGTTGTGCCAAACGTGCATTAAGAACTAAAAATTTTTATATTTCAATTTTTATTTTCAAATATGTTTCCAAACTTACTTTAGCGATCATATAACGGAAAGTTTGAAGGTGAACAGTAGTTTTAGTTCTCATTTACACAAAAAAATTGCCGCAATTTAGATAGTCCAAATTCTATAAACAATTGATAGTAAAAAGCTTTAAAAAAAAACAATATCTGGTATGGGAGAATGCAAAGAAAATTTTTTTACAGTAGTTGATAAGATTTTAGCTTAGTGATAAGAAAAAATGATTATGATATTTTGAGCTTTCAAATTCAAATATAATTATAACTACATAAAAAAATCTTCCCAACCAAATATTTAAACTTTGATTCCTTTCTAATTCGTTAACTATAATAATTAGCCAATGTTCATATGGCAAAAATTTATCAATAAAAAACCCCTGTGTCAATTCTACTTGTGTTGCGTGTTATACAACAAGCCAATTAGTCTTAAAGCTGAACAAAAAAGAAGGGTTAATTTGCTATAGGTTAAGATAATCAATTTAAAAAAGAAAGTGGAGAGAAAGAGTAAGGGAGAGTTAACCGGTGATGAATTTACCTTGTCTAATACAGCTCGACCTAATCTACACCTTGATCGGTCAAATCTACTGTTGCCTTGCCTTGTCTGTTCCCCATCCTATCCTCTTTGTCATAACCCGCACACTCGACCCAGGCATGTATTGAGGTTTTGCCTTAAATTCCACATTGAAAGTATAGAAAAGTTATAAGGGCTTCTCCCTTATAAATAATATGTCAGACTTAATTTGTAAAGTATCTCAAAGAGTTACAGACACTGATAGAATAGCTAAGGTTTAAGGTATTAAAAGGGTGTAGTTGGGCTTTAGGATCTTTGTTAGGAGTTTACAAATTTTCTCTCTAAAAATTGTATGGTTGGGTTGGGCTTGTAAGGAGTTTGCAATTTTTTACTTATAAAAATTGCACAGTTGTAATTATTTAATCAATTATTAGTTTGATTGAGTGGTTATAGGCCAATTTGATTGGGCCAAACCACATTAAAAATTATGGTGTTTATTTTTGCTTTTTTCCATTTTTATAGGTGTTTGGTTTGAGTGATATTTTTCTCAACAAGTGGTATTAAAGCTCAAGGTTCGTGATCTTGCGATAAGAAGAAATCTATAAAGATGAAGATGAAAGATGATGATGATGATGATGACGACGACGACGATGACGACGACCATGATGATTGGAGGAAGATGATAAGGATGATAATAATGATGATGATGGTGGAATTATTCTTCAGTTTAAGGATAGTTTGCATGTTGTCTAGCAGTTTGTGGAAGTTTGGGGATTGTCAAAAGAAGATTTGTTGGAGTTTGCCTTAAATCTTACATCGAAAGTATAGAAAAAAGTTATAAGGGTTTCTCCCTTGTAAATAATGTATCAGGCTTGGTTTGTAAAGTGTCTCAAAGAGTTGTAGACACCGGTAAAATAGCTAGGGTTTGGGCTATTAAAAGGTGTAGTTGGGTTTTGAAATCTTTGTTAGGAGTTTACAAATTTTTTCTCTAAATATTGTATGGTTGGATTGGGCTTGTAAGGAGTTTGCAATTTCTTTTCTAAAAATTACACAGTTGTAATTATTTAATTGGTTATTAATTTAATTGGGTGATTATAGGCCAATTTAATTGAACCAATTAAAAATTATTGTATTTATATTTTTTCGTTGTTGTAGGTGTTTGATTTGATAAATATATTTCCCAACAACATGATGGATAACCATCGAGCACGTGACAACTTCTCTTCCTTTTTTTTTTAATTGTTTCAAAAATAATATATCCAATTCTTTTTAAAGCTAGCGTGGTTTTTTTTGCCCCATGCCATAATTTATTAGTTAATTTTAGGGCATTTCAACTGATTAACCTTTCAATTTTCCATCATTAAATGAGAAATTAAATCATATTCAAAACAAGCTGGATGATTTTAGTTCACAGCCACACTAGGTTCTTATCAGGTGATTCTATCACCATGAATTTTGGATAGATTCTCCTAATTGTAGGGCTTGGTTTAATATCTCATGCTGTGTAGACATAATTAATTATTTAACAAATAAAAAATCAAACACAAGTACTACAGAAGATATTGCCCACTTATTAAATATTTTCCTAAGAAGAATGCCGGAATTTTGAAACCGCTGTCATTTTCCTATTGGAAGTTGGATCCAATAAAACCAGCAATGAACAGCTGCAGGGTTTAGATTACCACTTGACAAATTGTTTGCTATTTCCACGTCTATTTCCGTTAGGAGCAAGCAAGCTCGTTTCAGGCCTGCTCCCTGAGACAAACGCCTGCTTTTAGTTACAAAACAGGCGCCCTAATAACTATTTTTCTCTATAAAATCCCAATCTTAACAGCAATCTTCTATGCCCATGTTCAAACCTTCTCTCTCTCTCTGGCTTTGTTCCTATTCTAAGACTGTTGTAGATTGTTTGATCTTTGAATATTTTCGTAGATGGTGAGGTTTCTATCTATAATTTTGTAGTTCTTCTGCGTTTAGTTATATATCTTCTATCTCCATGTTCAAACCTCTCTCTCTCTCTCTCTTTTGCCTTATTTCTATTTTAAGGCAGTTGTAGACTGTTTGATCTTTGAATATTTTCGTAGATGGTGAGGTTTCTATCTATAATTTTGTAGTTCGTCTGCCTTTTTTCTTTTGATCAGATTCTGCGTTTTGTTATATATTCTGATTGGAGTAAATATATATATAGAGTTTGTATATGATGCACTGACAATGTATAGTTTCTATACACTGTCAATACATCAGAGGTTAACAGCTAATCAATAGGCTTTTATGGGTAAATTAAAAAAATTTATTTATATTTGCATATAAAGGCCTATTGATAAGGTGTCAACCTTTGGTACATTGACAGTGTATAAAAACTATACATTATCAGTGTATCATATATAAATATATATATATATATATATGTATTTTTTTATTTACCTTTTGATTTACATCTAACTCGAGACTCTCAGCGTGGAGCTACTCCTACCACCATTGAACCAAAGCTTATTGGTTTAGAGTAAATATTTTTATTTAATTTTTTTAATCTTCGGTATATAATATCGTTTGGTTATTTTACTTATGTAGTCTATTGGAATAACTATTAATTTGTAGACTTAGATTATTTTTTGTGGATATGAACAAACAATTTTTTTTTTATTTTTTGAATGACAATTTTTTATAAAAAATTTTTTGGTGGATCTTTCATACTTTTGTAGTTTACCGAATCGTGGTCCCGACGAGTTGGCTACGGTGGCGGACCAAAAGTGAAAAATAATTTTATCTAATTTGATTACATATTTATAATATATAATATTTAAAAAAATCTCTTGTCCCAATTTTAAGATTAATTGGTGTAATATGTAATATCTATCAAGAACTTGGTTAACTCGAGTTTTAGAATTGTCGTTTAAAGTCATAGGTTGTTCAGTTTTTGAGTGATTTGGATAAAATTATTAATTGTTAGACGAGTTTAGATTAACAAACGAAAATTTGGTAGGATTTTGGATTCACCCTTTTAAATTTAAATTCACGTCAGCTTGGTCCAATAATCATATTTTTTTGATAATTTAGTTAATTTAATATTTTATTAAATGGATTATTATTTTATACATTGTCAGTTAAGTTTTTAGACTTTATAAGTGGAGTTAAAATGGTGACATATACCTCACTTTATTTACTTTTTATTTTTTTAATATTTCTTATAGAGTATATGTAATCATTTTCATCGCTCGTGAAGTTTAAAAATTTTACTAATAGTTTATTAAATAATAATACTTATTAAAATATGATAATTATTTTATATACCGTTAGTGGAGTTTTTTTACTTCACAAGCGTGATTAAAATGATGACACATATTTTATTTTATTAATTTTTTATTTTTTTAATATTTTTAAAGGACATGCATCATCATTCTAATCTTGCTCGTGGAATTAAGAAACTCCACTGACGATGTATGAGATATTAATCCTTAAAATATTATGTTGTGTTTTGTAGGTTTTAAATGTACCTATTGAAGAGTTGGGCTACCCACCAAAACTTAAAGACTCGTCTTTTTTTTAGAGGGATTAGACGAAAATATTAAGCCCATTAAACAATTTGGACTTGAAAATCAAAGCCCGTTAAAAAATGGGTTTGGTTTTGCTTCATTATTTTAAGTTTAAACCTGACCTGACGCACAACCATAAATTTTTACTATTTTTTTATACTAAATTATTTTTTAATTACTCTTGCTTTTTTGTGCAATTTAATTTGAGTTTGTACTTTTATTTAGACTTTAAATTAAAATTTTAGGTTTCTTATAATGTTTTTATAAGAATTTATTTGAACTTATTGTGTTATAGTTATAAATTTATATGTGTTGCACTGACAATGTATAGTTTCTATATATTGCTAATGTATCAAGGTTGAAACCTCATCAATAAGCCCTTAAGAGCAAATTGAAAAAAAAATATTTGTTTATATTTTTAAGGGCTTGATATTTTTTTATTTGCTTATTGATGAGATGTCAATCTATAGTACATTAACAGTGTATAGAGACTATACACTATCAGTACATCATACACAAACCCTATAGTTATTAATTATCATGTGTTTTAATAATATACAAACCCTATAGTTATTATACACAAACCTATAGTTATTAATTTGTCATATACAAACCCTATAGTTATTAATTATCATATGTTTTAATAATATTTTAAAATTTATCATTATTATTTTTAAAAATCAGTAGTATTTGGGTGGGCATAGATAGATTTGAGCTTATTCATTGTATGTAAAATGGGTTTGAACAAAAAAATTGGCTCAAAAATCGAGCCGGGCTGGGCTTTGACTCACTTTCAATTTCTTAATACATTGCCTAAACCCAACCCGAACTCGGTTTGGCCCAACCCATAAATAGGTTTAGTTCTAATAAGATTTAAAGTTATGTCAAGAATTTATTTCACTCAAAAAATCAAACCAAATCGAGCTAGTGTTCAAGGGTCTGACTATATGGTCAAACTTGAAGGCTCATCCATTTATTTTTGCAGGTTTGGACAAAAATATTAAATTCACTAAACAGGCTTAGGTTTGGAAATCAAGGCTTGATAAAATCGAGCAGAGTTTGGGTTCAATATTTCAAGTCCAAGCTTGACTTAACTCGATAATTATATTTTTTATACTAATGCATTTTTTATTTTTGTTAATTTTTGGTGCAATTCAATTCGAGTTTGTAGTATTTTTTTAGATTTTAATTTAAATTTTTATGTTCTTATAGTCTATTTATAGAAATTTATTTAAATTTATTGTGTTATATTTACTATGTATTATGTGTTTTAATATTTTTATAATTGATTATAATTTATTTAAATTAATAATTTTTGAGTAAGTTTGGACGGATTTGTATTTATTCATTGCATGTACAAATGAGTTTTAACAAAAAAAAAAATAGATCCAAAAAGTCTGATCGAGATGAGCTTAAGCTCATTCGAGTGCGTCTTACCTTCATACCTTTCACGGGCTAGTTTGAATAAAATAAAATAATCAAAATTTTTAAAATCAATGGTGAAAGGGTAATTTCCTTTTCATCACTTTTCTCTTTCTCTCCTTTCATCTTTGAATCATTTCTCTAATCCTATGTTTCTCTTTTATTCTCCCCACAATTTTTAATAAAAAAAATAAAATCAAGGTTGAAGGAATAATTTATCTTCTTATCACTTTTATCTTTTTATATTTCTTTAATCATTGACTCACTTCTCTAATCCTATGTCCCCCCCCCCCCCCCCCCCCCCCCCCCCCCCCCTCTAGCTTTTTTTTTCTTTTCTTTTTGATAAGACTAAAAATCTAGATATTCTTCATGACAACTTCAATTAATGTCGGGTTCTTTCAAATTTAAAGAAAATTAATTATTCAATGAGCTATTTTTTTATTCTATATAATTAAATCTTATGATTGTTCCATTATTCTTTTCTCTCTCTTTTTTTTTTTACATAGATGCCACAATCGGAGGCGGATACACGCCAAATATAAAGAAATAGAACCGCAACACTTTTGGTCGTTTTACTTAAGATATCAATTAGAAATAAGCTTTAGTTAATTACAAACTCAGTATATAAATTGTAAATTCGGAGCATTTAGGCTACAAAAAATATCATAACAGAATTTACAACTTCCTCTCATCTTCCTCTCTACTTTCTCTCTATCATTCTTCCTCTATTTTCTTCTTCTCTCGTCTCCTCCCCATTATTTCTGAAGCTTCTCGAATTTGTCTACATCATTTCTGAAACATCTTGGTCCGGCTTGTATCAGAGGCATTATAAATTAATAATAAGATACGCATTGATCTTTCGTTTTTGGGATTGGAGTTGTTGTTTTGATGGTTGAAAATTCTGGGGAATGAAATTAATGCTTGAAGTTAACGATTAACAATTGGTTTAATTGTAGTTTTTTTTAAAGACTTAAGTTAAAGATTTTGAATTTTTTATTTTTCTTTGTACATCTTTATAAACCAAAAATAAAGATTACGCTCAAGTTTATTTTTTTTCAATTTTTTTGAGCTTTTCATCATGTCCAACAAAAGCTAATGGTTTTCGACTTCCCAACCAAGATTCTTTTCTTTTCTTTCTTTCATAAGTTTTAAAAAGATTGATAGTCTTGCATTCTAATTTTTGAATTTTTTTTAGTCATGTTATATGTTGGATTGGGCTAAATTGGGCTAGAATTAAGTAAGATATTAATGAACTTTATATATGCCCGAATCCAACCCAACACACTCATTCGAACTTGATTTTTAATTTGAATCTGATTTTAAATTTACTATGCAAATTCAAGCCCAATTCTGTTAGGCTTGAAAATTTTGAATAATCTAAAATTCGTGTGGCACCGTTTAGGGTTTTTTTTTTAACTTACAGACGGTACAAAGGTGAAAATGGGATTTGATCCTTGGATCTAATCCTTCTTAAAGAATGGTAACAATCGCTAAACCAAACTTTGTTGTTGACATTTGAGTTTAATGTTATGTCTTTAATGTTGTTGTATCCTTTAAGAGTTTAATGGTCATATCTTTCTACCTATTAGTTTCTTGTAGGGTTGTTCATAATTTGGAAGAAATTCGGTCAACTGACCGACTAAATTTTATTTGGTTAATTGGTCGGCCACCAAATTTAATTTGGTTAGTAAACGAAAATAGGATCTAGAAAAATTTGATTATCGGTTAATTGAATTATATGAAATATAATATATATACTATAACATATACTATAATATATAAATTAATATATATAAAATGTATAGTATAATATATAATATATAATTTTGTATAAAGGTCGGTTAATTTGGTTAATTAACCGAATTATATTTCGGTTCGATTAATGAAAGTAAAAATTTATAATTCGGTTAATTCGATTCCGGTTAATTTAATTCGAAATTAACTGGATGAACACCCCTAGTTTCTTATTTATGGAGTACAGTTAGGATATCCTTGTAAATGCGCCTAGTTCTAATAGAATTTTATTTATAATGCTTTATGCTAAGAATTAGTTTCTAAGGTAATATACTTGTTTCTTTTTACCAAATTTATAACACTTTAAGAGCCCAGGAGGATCAGAAGACATAACATTAAAATTGAATAGGTCTAATACAAACAGGAAGCTTCATTTTGAGTTTGCAGTACTATTAATTTTTTTGGTTCATAGAGAGGTACAAGAGGATCGGGAATTCAAACCTTGTACCCAATCTCTCTTAGGAAGGATAACAACTGCTAAATTAAAGCTTAGTTATTTGCATTATCATTAATTTTGACTAGCTCAAAAGATATGCCCAACAATCTTAGCTAGACAATATCATGGGCAAGCTCAGGCTGGGCCTAAGGCATATAATAACGGCTTATATGTAAGTCCAATCCCTACTCGACTCGAAAATTCGAGTTTGACTTTTAACCCAAGCTTATTTTTTATTTTATATTGCAAGCTCGGGCCTGGCCCAGCCAGCCGAATATTATTTTTTTTATTTATTTAGTATTTTAATTTATTTATTTATTTTATTCTTTTAGTCCCTTTAAAATTTAATTTGATTTGTCAAAATTTACATGTTAATTTTCATATTAAATATATAAAATCATATTTATTTATCAATAATGTTTTATTTACTACAATTACAATATACTTAGTAAATATATTTTAAAAAAAACTTTAATTTTATTTATGTTCGGGTCGAGCTCGGATTTTGAAAAGTCAATCCCAGGCCCAATTTGTTTTTTGATCGAGCTTAAAAATTTTGTCCAAGCCCTTTAAATACATCCCATATTTTTGTTCAAACTGGACCAAAAATCGAGTGGGCCTTTGGATTTAGGTGAATAGCCTGGCCCTTAAACATGTATAATCTCAGTAGTGCTTCTATCACCTAATCTCTTCTAAGAAGAGTAACAACCAATAAGCTAAACCTTAGTTATTTGCATTATCGTTATTTTTGACTAGCTCAAAAGTTATGCCCAACAATCTTAGCTGTACTTCTATCTATTTAGAAATCAACCGAGCAATAATAATAACAATAAGAAAAGAAATCGAAATTTCATTTCATTTATTTTTCATTGGAATTTACCCACCTTTATAGGGAGTGCAAGAGAAAGGGGTTAGGAGGCTGAAGTGAGGGTTGGGTGATTGGAATTGCTCAGTTAACAGACACCATTCCACTCATCACCCTTTTCTTAGAATTACTCAAAAGAGGATTTCTAGTTAGACCAGGCTTGGGTTTCAAAGAACAAAGCTCAAACCTTATCCAAAATTTGATCGACTCTTATTTTTTTGTTTAAGCTTTATTATCGAGCTTAGTATTTTTCTTCAAACCTACTTAAAAATTTGGGTAGAACTTCAGATTTGATCGAACCACCTGATCAATGAGCAGGTCTAATTTCTTTGCAATTTTATGTAATGAATTCTTATTGTTAGTTTTGAATATACATAAAAAATGGTACGGAAGAAAGTAAATTTTGAATAGAAGGGTAAAAAAATTGAAAATAAATGAAATTTGTTACTTTTTGTTTGTTTGTTTTGAGGACTATTCGTGTTCGTTAGAGAACTTTTATAGCATATTTGAAAATTGTTCGTTTAGATATTAATATGTTCGAGATTTTTTTTAAGGGTTAAATGAATAGAAATTAAAGCTATTTATGAATAGTTCATTGAACGAAATGTTTATTTACACCTTTAGGTTTGAATTTGATAACGATTAACGAATGAAGAAATATATTATGAGTTTATATATTATTCACTTAATCAAATATATTGGATCAATTCCAATTAACTTTGACTATAAATCAATTAAGAAAACAGATCCAAAATTTTCTCCTAGCAATAAAAAACCCAAATTTTTTTAGACATATTTTTGGAAGATTTTGGTAATTGATTTATATATCGATTCAATAGATTTAAGCACTGTTTGTGTTTTTTTCTTTAATTTGTTTAAGTATAAATTTAGTAGTAAAGGTTTTGAATTTTTTTTCTTGCCCCAAGCAGGATGCACCGAATGTTCATGAGATTGTAGGAGTTGACTTGGCAAGGAAAAAAGCAGAGACAAGACGCATGGCGAGGTCGCTAAAAGCAAAGGGACTTACAGTTAAAGTGAAGAAAAAAGAAATGCGTAGGATTAAGAGAATGAACAAGCTAATGTTTGCAATGAATCGACGCATGGAAAAATTGGTCGACGATTTTCTGGCAGCGGCTGAAGCAGAGAATAGTGATCCCGAGACTGTAAAGATATGGATTGAGAAAGTTACTGGGGAAGTTATCAAAGCAATGAATGATCTCAATCTTGAAGGAAAATTACTCTGAACCAAGTTAAATTTGCTGTAGTAGTGGTAGTTGCTAATGGCAACAGCACCTGAGTGCATGCCGATGGTCACGTTAGCGTTGGGTTAGAAGAAACTGTGACTACCTATAGTTGCAGCAAATAATAAAAAATTAATAATGCAAATCTTAAGGTTAGAGTTTCAATAATTTGTTGTGTTTGACTGAAATGGTAACTTGTAGCTAGTGTTACTGTTTATTTTGGTGAATTTGGATGTTGAGCAAGTGTTATCAATTCTTAGAAATAAATGTTTCAAAAATAACAAATTTTTAGAATTAAAATTATCATATATCAAATCTTAGTTTTTAGGATTAAAAAATTAAATATTTTATCAACAAATTACGTGGTTGTTGACACTAAATAACATCTTAATTTGGCAAAATACTATTAGAATCAAATTTTGGGCAAATAACTTGAGCTAATTAAACACATTCTATTTCAAATTATTTGAACTAGAATTTATGTAAATAAATTCAAAGGGTTGGTTTAGTCAGGTAACGTCCAATTGAGTTCTTGAATGAGGACAATTCATAATGAAAAGTTCAGTGTTTGAATCCTTACTATATCAAATTTTTTTAAGTCAGCATTAGCCAAAAAGTGGCATGAGTGAGGATTAGTCTTATATCTAATCTATAGCGGAAAGTTCTGTATCCGAATATTCATCAGATCAAATTTCTTTGGATCAACTCTAGCCAAAAATTTGAGTGAGAATTAGTCTTATACCTAATGTGATATAGAAACACCTCGTAGTCAAATAGAATACAACTCCTATTTTTTTTTAACTTGTTAAGATTAAGAGTTTTTTTTATTTCCTTAAAATGGACCCATGGGTGAAAAACGATAATGGAATTGAGGTCCAAACTATATGATTAAAATGTCAAATCAAATCTCCTCTTACCTATATCAAAAATTGTTGAACAAAAACAAATATGGGATTACAGCTTTTGTCCACTTGGGGTACTATGAAGATGAAAAACTTGAACTTCTTCTTGGACTTCAACTTCTGGAATTGAACTTCTTTGATCACGAACAGTCACGAACTAAATGCAGAGAAAGACTTCAAGGCGTGCTGCTATAATGCCACTTTCCTTAAGACTTATTTCACCCCCACCAGTTATGGTATGCAACAGGGATTATAGAAATAGCCTCAGGATACAATGAAGTCAACTTGTTTAATATTACCTTGCACTTGTAATATTAAACCACTAAACACTTTAGACAAATACAAAAGTATTATGTCTTAGCCAAAGTTTTCTGCAGCAAACAATGTCTAAGAGACTTGTTTTCTATTTTGAGATTGGGAGAGGAAAAAGAATTCAGAATATTTTCGTTATATTTTTTCTGTCATCTTGAATGAACATTGTCATCTCTTTTATAGAGATATTTTCAAGATATGTGATCTTTGGTTTGAATGACACAACCTTTCAATTGTGTTGTTTCATTTAAACAAACACATCATTCAGATTGTTCACAACCTCTCAAATTCAATGGTTATGTCCTTTAAACATTCTGTAGTAAAAGATTACCCTTTGAATGAGGTTGTACCTATTCAAAGAAAACTAGTTGTTACAATTCATTTTGCACTAGAGCAGTTGACTGCCCTTAAATTTCCAGGCAAGGAAGTCGGATGCCCGAAAATAGCATCCGAATGCCCTAGTGTATTTTTGAAACAGTATGCAACTTCCAGGAGGGCAGTCGACTGCCTTCATATGGCAGTTGACTGCCTTAAAGTAACTTAAAATCCGAGTATTCACATTGTATAGGCAGTTGACTGCCCTATTTGGGCAGTTGACTGCCATCCCAGGGCAGCTGACTGCCCTCCCAGGGCATCCGACTGCCCAAGTGCATTTTTCGAACAGAATACTTACTGCGCAAGGGCAGTTGACTGCCCTGTAAAATTAGTAAAAATCATTTTTCCATGATTTTACTTCACCCAGAGTCATACCAAACACTAGTTTTACTTGTACATTGATTAAACAACATTTTAATCAATCTTTTCACTTTATATTTTGAAATTTTCTAACAATCCCCCACCAATTTCAAAATAGAACAAGTCTAATACTTGAGGAATCCTCATGCATAAAATGATGGTGAACTAGGTCTTGAACCATCACCTTAGAGAAAAAGTACTTTCAGTTAATTAGAACGGTATGGTGGACTAAGTCTTAAACCAACGGTTCTATGATGATTAACTAATGACTAAATCTCACATGAGACTTCAAAAATTTGTCCAAAGTCATTTAGTAGAACTTCGACACTTATACTGGTCATGTGTCTTGTATCATTTCATGAGTGCTTAAGAGCTAAACCCTAAGCTCCTAGAAGCGGCACCACTTCCACTCATATAGGTGAACTCATCAGAAATGCAATCATATAAGCATTCCAACACTTATACTTACGTGTTATGGGTTCATTAAGAGTAACAACTCAACCTCCTTATTTTCATATGATTTCAAGTATTCATAACCTTTGGGATGTTAATCAGCACAATACTTGCAGCCACATTCAAATAATGTACTTGATCTTATTGAACTCAAGACTTAATGTCCAATTAGGCGTTGAGTTGAGTTTCCATTATGTGTGACAAATTCAAATGGGTTTTAGTCCCATCCCCTTGGAAGTTCTAGACACTCTCTTGTGAGACCTTTTTTCAATGGATCCGCCAAGTTTTCACTTGACTTGACAAAGTTAATGGTGATCACCCCATCTTTAATCAATTGTCTAACATAGCTGTGCCTTAGACCAATATGTCTAGATTTCCCATTATATACTTGGCTATAAGCCTTTGATAGTGTAGCTTCACTATCACAATGTATTGATATAGGTGACATTGGTTTAGGCCATAAAGGAATTTCATAGAGTAAGTTTCTCAACCACTCAGCCTCCTTACTTGCAGAAGCTAATGCCACAAATTCTGAAGCCATAGTAGAATCAGAAATACAAGTTTGTTTTTTGGATCCCCAAGAAACTGCACCCCCACCAAACATGAATATCCATCCACTAGTGGATGAATGATCCTCCATGTTATTAATCCAACTTGCATCTGTGTAACCTTCTAAAACAGAAGGTTCACCACTGTCAGCAATGCCATAATTCATAGTTTTCTTCAAGTAACTTAATACTCTAGAAGTGGCATTCCAATGCATGTTACCTGGATTGCTTGTATATCTACTAAGCTTTCCAACAGCAAAAGCAATATCCGGTCTTGTGCATGTCATGGCATACATCAAACAACCAATCACTCTTGCATATTCAAGTTGTGCAATTGGTTTATCCTTATTTGAAATCAATTTCAAATTTGGATCATATGGTGTTACAACCGTTGCACGTTCATAATGGTTAAACCTTTTGAGAATCTTCTCAATATAATGTGATTAGGATAAGATCAAGTTGTTTTCTCTTTTATGAATTCTTATTCCCAAGATCACATCTGCAACACCCATGTCTTTCATGGAAAAGTTTTTCGATAAAAACTTCTTGGTATTTTCAACTTGTTCCAAGTCTGTACCAAAAATTAACATGTCATCTACATATAAACATATGATGACACCTTTTCCATTTATGATCTTACTATAGACACATTTATCGGATTCATTTATAATGTATTTGTTTGCTAGGAGTACTTCATCAAACTTTTGATGCCATTGCTTAGGTGCTTGCTTAAGTCCATACAAGGACTTCATTAATTTATACACTTTCCTTTCTTGTCCAGGAGCAACAAACCCTTTAGGTTGTTCTATATACACCTCCTCATCCAATTCACCATATAAAAATGCTGTTTTGACATCCATTTGGTGAATTTCCAATTTATAAATTGAGGCCAATGCTATTAGCATTCTTATTGTAGCAATTCTTGCTACTGGTGCATATGTATCGAAATAATCGATTCCATGTTTTTGTGTAAATCCCTTAGCAACAAGTCTAGCCTTAAACTTGTCTATAGTACCATCCACTTTCATTTCTTTTTGAAAATCCACTTGCAACCAATTGGTTTGCAACCTGGAGGTAAATCTACTAAGATCCAAGTATTGTTCCCCATAATTGAATCCATCTCATCATTTATAGCTTCTTTCCAAAAAGCTACATCTTGAGACTTCATAGCCTCTTCAAATGATTTTGGATCAGATTCAATATTGAAACAATATTCAATGTGATTGCTTATGGTTTCTCTTGATCCCTCCACAAGAAACATGGAAAATCTGAACCATAAGTCTTAGCTTTTCTTGCTCTTTTGCTTGTTCTTGGTACAAGGTTTTGTTCTTCAATTATGGTGGAATTTTCTAATTCCTTAGAATTAGTTTGAGCAACTTCTTTTCGTAAAGGAATCAGTTTGAACCTTCCCTCATCAAACAATGCATCTCTTGATTCAATAACCGTATTAATTGATATTGAATTATTTGGTTCAACAACCAAAAATCTATATGCCTTACTATTTTGTGCATAACCAATAAAGATGCACTCAATTCCCTTCTCACCTAATTTCTTTCTTTTAGGTTCAGGAATTCTTACAATTGCTCTACAACCCCATACCTTAAGGTAACTCAAGTTGGGTTTCCTTTTCTTCCATAATTCATATGGGATAATATTGTTCCTTTTGATAGGAATTCTATTAAGAATGTGACATGCAGTCAACATTGCTTCCCCCCAAAATCCTTGTCCTAATCCTGAATAGGATAACATAGCATTAACCATTTCGATTAATGTTCTATTTTTCCTTTCAGCCACACCATTAGATTGGGGACTATATGGTGCTGTAATCTCATGAACAATGCCAATAGTTTCAAAATATGTTGGATCATAGTATTCTCCTCCCCTGTCAGTTTTTAAGGTTTTAATCTTAACATTACAATGTAATTCTACTTCATTTTTATAAGCTTTAAACTTATCTAATGATTCATCCTTAGAATGCATTAAGTAGACATAACAATATTTAGAGAAATCATCTATGAATGTCACATAATATTTCTTTCCTCTTATTGATGGGGTTCCATGTAAATCTCCTACATCACTATGTACTAATTCTAACAATTTAGAATTTCTTTCTACCTTGGAAAAAGGTTTCTTTGTTATTTTAGTTAGCATGCAAGTTCTACATTTTTCATCACTTCTAACTACATATGGAACCATATTAGATTTAGACATCATGATTACTTTATCATAGTTTATATGTCCTAATCTACTATGCCATAAATCAAAAGAATCCACAATATAAGCTGAATCATTCTTCTTATTATTGATATTGAAATGAGATATATTAAGTTTAAACATGCCTTCATTGGCATATCCCTTTCCCACAAAAGTTCCACTCTTGGATAGTATACACTTATCCCCCTCAAAGATAACTTTGAACCCAAACTTATTGAGTAAACTAACAGACACTAGATTCTTCCTAACTTCTGGAACATAGAAAACATTGGTTAAAGTCAATGTTTTTCCAGAAGTGAAGTTTAAATCTATGGTCCCCTTGCCTTTGATTTCAGTTGAAGAAGAATTCCCCATGTAGAGCACATTGCCATCTACTTCCTCTTTGAAAGTTTTGAACATAGCCTTGTTTGTGCACACATGTTTTGTAGCACCAGAATCTATCCACCATGCTTCTTTGTCTTCAATGACATTGACTTCAGAAATCACAGCAACAAAGTTGTCCTTGGTTGCATTGGATGCTTCTTTCTTCTTTTTGAAGATATAGCAATCCCTTTTGAAGTGCCCTGGTTGTCCACAATGGAAACATGCACCTTTCTTCTTGATTTTCTTGTCTTTGGTGGAAAGTTCTTTCTTCTTCTTTGTGGATTTTTTGTTGGAAACAGTATCTTCCACCACATGGACTTTGGAGATGTTAGTCTCCTTCTCCTTTTCTTTGTCATTCTCCTTGCGATATTGCTCTTCAATCCGAAGATAGTTTGCAAGGTAATCAAGAGTGATTTCTTCCTTTTTGTGTTTCAAGGTTCTCTTGATATCCTTCCATGATGCTGGAAGTTTGTCAATTATAGAGGACACTATAATTGACTCATCCATGTTCATTGAATACTGCTTAAACTTGTTAAGGATGACTTCAATCTCAGCAAACTGTTCCATAATAGGTCTGGAATCATTCATTCTAAAAATGTTCCAACTTGTTACCAGGAACTTTTTGCTAGTTGAGTCTTCCTTCATGTATCTTGCATCCAGCTTTTCCCATAACTCTTTTGATGTATTGATTGTGATGTAAGTATCAAATAAAGAATCAGACATACCATTTAGGATGCATCCTCTACAAGTGTAGTCATCGTTGTCCCACTTTTGTCTTTGATGCACTTCCTCATTTGTGTCATCTTCTTTTTCTTCTGGTCTTGGTGTTGTGAGTACATAGAGCACATTGAGGGATGTAAGTAAAATCTTCATCTTCTGTTGCCACCTTAGGAAGTTCCCTCCATCGAACCTCTCCAACTTTTGGAAGTTAAATGCCAATTCTTTCAACGTTTCCATCTTCATGGTTTCTGAAAAATAAGTCTTAAGATCCGAGTATTCACATTGTATAGGCAGTTGACTGCCATCCCGGGGCAGCCGACTGCCCTCCCAGGGCATCCGACTGCCCAAGTGCATTTTTCGAACAGAATACTTACTGCGCAAGGGCAGTTGACTGCCCTGTAAAATTAGTAAAAATCATTTTACCATGATTTTACTTCACTCGGAGTCATACCAAACACTAGTTTTACTTGTACATTGATTAAACAACATTTTAATCAATCTTTTCACTTTATATTTTGAAATTTTCTAACAAAAATAAAATAAAAATGTTGGTTGCTTGTATATAATACCTATAGTTTTTGCAAAAATAATATAGAAGTTCTTAAACTTATCACTTAAACAAGTCTTTATACATTTTTTCATCCAGATATATTTTCAATTTCTAATAGTTTTTAATAATTATATAATATAGTTCCGTAAAAACAAAAAACAAAAAAGTAATCCTAAAGTCCTAATTATATGAATGTCATGTCATGTGTGGTTATTCTATTTTGAATTAACAAGATGAATTAAATATAGAATTTTTGTGATTATGCGTTTTTTAGGCAAAGTGGCACCCTATCTTCCTGGCAACAGATATAGATTTCTTTCAAATATAGAATTTTTGTGACTATGCGTTTTTCGTTTTTCCCTTTTTCTCGTTAATTATATATTTGGTACCAAAATCTGTGTTTTTTTTTTATGAAAACTAAATGTATATTTTAGATTTATTGCGGTATGACCATTTTTATATTATTTTTTTCAAATAAGGAAAGGTTTTCCGGATGGATTTGGATCTTGAAAAAGAGTGAAAGATGTTGGCTCTATAAATTTTATTTTCTTTTTATTTTAGCCAATTCAACATATTAATTATAGGATAATTATCAATTAGTTAACAATTTCGTGTTTTCTTCTAATTAATTATCATTAATAATAAAGTTAAGTATTAATATTTTTGATATGATTTTTTTGCGATTGGTCAGTGTATAAGGTTAAATGGTAAGGTCAAGAAAATATTAGGTCTTCCTAACTAAAATTTAAGATTTTGCTTAGCAGAAAAGATTTAAAAAAAAAGTAAGGGTAGAAAATATTTATAATACAATGATTAGAATCACTTTGCTACTTTGTAGTTTTTTTTTTTTAGCCAGTGAAGGAACACAGCACCTACTTTGTAGTTTAATTATTAGTTTACTATCAGATCAAAAAAAAATTATTAGTTTACTAATTTTCTTTTTTCAGCAATTTTTTCTTTTCTTATAGAGCAAGGCTTAAGTGTAATATTTAAATAAACCTTCAAATTATCCATAAAAAAACAAATCTTCAAATTTTACTCAAAAATAAAATAATTTTATGATAGTTTATCTAATGAAATTAAGGTAATGAATTTTTATTTTTCTTAAATATTTAATTTTTTGATTTTTTTTGAATGATTTAATTTGTAAAAAAATGCTCATTTATATTAATTTTAATAAATTAAATGATAAATATATGAAAGAATGTTAATTTAAATATTTTGTTGATTGAATGTCATTCATTAGATGTTAAAATTTAATAGGTATACTTATAATAAAATAAAAAATTATAACTTCAAATTTACTATAAGAAAACGACAAATAAAATGCCTGCCCTTGAACGAGTAGCCGACTATAAAAGGGAATGCGAGCCGGCAGTTTTGGTTTACAAGAAATACATCGTTTTGTTTCATTTTGTTCTGCAAGTAAAGCTTTGCAATTCATTTTGTTCGAAGTCTTAGTTTTGCTTGCAGCTTTCTCCACCGCAGTCTTGGGTGTTTACTGCTGCAAAACCTCAGTTCATTTTTTCATGTATTCACCAGTTTAGATCATTGATAATGTTTCTCCAGATCAGAGCCTCCATCGTTTTGTTATTTTTCTTATTATTGACTTTTTCATGGAAAGTGTTTATAATCTAGTCTTGCCTTACACAATGAATAGTGTTTTTTGTTGTAATATCTCTAATTGTATGGACTAATTAAGTATAATTATTATCATATAATTTATTTAGTAGTATAATTCATGTATAGTGTGACCATAATTGTATATAATATTTCTATATTATACATGTATTTATCTTTAATGGGACGAATATAATACATGATCCAAAATATGGGAGGTCCCTACTGCTAGTACTAATATATAAATGGTGACCCATTAACCATTTGTGTGTGTGAGAAAGTGAATAGCAGTAGCCCTTTCTCCCATTTCTCTCTCGTTTTCTCCTCCTCTCCTCACCACCATTCACATTGTTTGGTTGCAGAGGACCACCATGGCAGCTTCACCGGCACCGGCGAACCTCCGGCGTGCATCCGGCGACACCTTCTCCCTCCAACAGTGGCGTAATGGTTGGTTGTATGGTGGGTTATGGCTTACCCACCAAAGGTTAGTATCCACCAAAGGTTAGTATTTCTCTTTAATTCATTGTGCTAATAGGCTTTGTGGATGAATTGGTTCCAACAATTGGCATCAGAGCTCGTCCACAATAAAGCCATTAGCCATTTTTTTTTGAAGAAAAATGAGATTTATAGATTTTTATCTTTTTTTGGGTATTTTCGGATTTTTGCTATACCCATGAGATTTTTGCATTTTCAAGCCAAAATAATGTCGTATATTGATTGAGGATGAATTTTTGATGAAAATGCCGTTAAAATGTAGTAAAATGGGGCTGTATTGAGAGAGAAAACGTCGGGTCGAGTAAAAAATACCCGTTTTCTGCGTTTCTGCCCGGTTGGGCAAGGAAGATGTTGCACGCGCCCGACAGATGCAAAGTGGCGCCCGCGAGTGCCAATGAATGATGAGGCGGGCGCGTGTACCGCATCTGCAAATTAAAAAAAATAATTATAAAATTTGTTTTTTTTTGGGCCAATTTTGTTTTGTTTGGGCTGGAATTTAGGGCTGTTTTGGTTTAATTTTAGAATTAATTTTAGCCCATTAATTTTGATTTAGGCCATTTTATGTGTTTGGTTTAATTATGTTTAGGCCACTATATTTTAAAATATTATGGGCCATTTTATTTAATCAGGCTTTAATAATTCAATTAATTTTAGGCTAAATTTAATTTGGTTATTATTATGGGCATTTAATTATTTTAATGTTTGGCCATTTGGTATAACATTAATTTTGGGCAATTTAATTAATTAATTTTAGGCCATTTTGCTTAATTAATTTAGGGGTCATTTTGGTTGATTAATTTTATTTGGCTATTAAATTTGAATTAATTAGTGACTATTTTGCATAATTAGTTAATAGGCCATTTTGGATTATAGTTTAATTGGCCATTTTGATTAATTAATTATAGGTCATAATTAATTAATTAATTATTATTTAATTATTTATTTTGAAGACAATTTTAGATATTTAATAGCCATAATTAGTTATTAAGCCCAAAATTAATGTGATATAAGTGAATTTTAGGAGGAATTAATTTTGGAGTAATTTCTAGAAATTTAATTACTCATTTATTTCATAATTCACTTAATTTTGAAATATGTATTTATGCCCATAAATTACTAATATTTGGCCTAATTAAATAAGTTTAAATAAATTATTTGGGTATTTTGTTGAGCTATTTTGGGTTATAGTTTACCCATTTCGTTAATAATTTATTTAAATAAACAAACTCTCTAAAATTGATATTGCTTTATTATTTGAATATTCACATTTATGTGAAATTAATTTAATTAATTAATATTGGATCTAAAATTACTACATATGCTTCAAGAATTGCATATTTTGGATGTAGTTAATTTTGATCAATTAATTATGTGAATATTCTTAAAATTATAAATCATTAATTGGATTGACTAGTACTTGCCTGTCGCAGGAATAGTCATGAAGATTTCTTGACGATTTATTTTGATAATTTTAAAGATATAATAATAAGGCAATGTATAGTGATAGTTGCAGTTGCATAAATTTACTGAGGTCTCTAGAAGTGGCTAGTCTCTCCCTGTCGGATTGTTAGTTACTTTTAGAGATGCTTGGGATATGAGAGGATTCTGGTTGGGATATGACACGGTCTTCCTACCCTGTCGGTGGGTGATCATTCAGGTTGTATTCAACTAGTTTTGTTTTATCCTTTGTAGTGAATTGTGGAATAAATTTTGATATTGTTTGGATTATTCCACTAGCATCCATATTGTGCAACTATAACATATCGAATCTCTAGCAGGATCAAATTAAATAGATGGTATGAATCGATCCATACGATTATGGACATATTAAAATAGGAAATAGTTCCTAGAGTCGATAAATCAACTATACCCAATAATGTGAGCTCTTTGAGGACAAAATATTTACAATTTCAAGAACACTTAAGTGAGAATTCTCTGATTATAAGGGCATGCCATTAATTAGCACATCAGAGAAAGTATTCTAATTAGGAATAACCAAGAAATATTTATGGATGCCATTAGAAAATAGTTCGCATAAGATGGATAAAGGTTGTTATATGATTTTGATTCCATATATGGCAGATTCAGTACTACTTCCTTCTGGGATGGAGAATTGGAGATCTTCCAGTTTTACAGATCTCATTTAATGCAGAAGGAAGTATGGCATTTTAATATCAAAATTGATATTGTCATTCAAGAGTGGGAGATCTTTCAGGTTAGCAGATCTCATTCAGTCATAATGATGATACATGCCAATATTACTGCCGAAAGGAAATATTATTAAGAGGTCTCAATAAAAGGTCATTTTAGAAGAAGAAATTTGTCAAGTCTATTTCCCATTTTAGTTTCACCAACATCTCTAAATATCAATGTGTGCCACTTCTGTAATAATCCTGGGCAAAAGAGGTAGATTGCAAGAGTCCTCTAGATTGGGATGTGCAAAAAGCATTTCGTTAGCTTTATTTTGAATCCAATTTAGAAGATATGCCTTCTAACTATTGGTGTTTTGAATACCGGTGCTATTATTGATAAAGCCATAAGCAATCGGAGATAGAATAAGAGAAAATTGTTGTGAATTGGGGTTATAAAGTTAGAATCCATACTGAAAATATAGTCAATTCGTTGTTACATTTCGTAGACAGTTTTGAAATTACTGTCGATTGATACTTTTCATCTTGATAACAGAAAAGTATTTCTAATTAGTAACAACATGTGTACTGATTCTGGCATTCTGCGTGATGGATTGTACACAGTAGATTTGTACCCCAATATTGAACAAATTTTCTTCAATAGTGAATGATGTGACTGTAGATTTTGATTATGAGAGGATAGATAAGAAATCTATTAAGTTGTGGCATGGGTTAAGGATATTTCGAGGCACATGAAGAGATTATATTAAGGGATATCTTGCTGCTAATATTAAGGACATGATTAGTAGATATTGAAATAATTAGGAACTTATGTATACCGACATTTGTAGATCATTTTCACATATTTTATTTAGTGGATATAAGTGTTTCATCATTTTACTAACGACCATTTCGATGTAGGTCATATGGAGTAATAGATCTGATCTTATAGAGGCCTTAGGCATTCTGATTAATTCCGCTGCGCTGCTTAAGGCAATGATCAGACAGTAGTGATGAATATCATGTTCAGTATAATGAAGCTAGGCGAAATCATATACCGGTTTTCGGTTAAGTGCACTATAGGATTATATATTGACGCCTAGTGTACAGTGCTTGGAATATTGAAACAGAATTACAGTTGCAGTTAATCGTACATTCTGATCTGGAACGATTTATGTTAATCACTCCAAATCTTTAAAATTCGGGTGGAGTGAAAATAAAACTGCAATTCACATTCAAAATTGATCTCCAAGCAAGACCAGTTCCTAAATGCATCCCAAGTTATAGTCAGACATTAAGCCGATTTTATGCCGCTTTCTGTGTTTAGGGTTATAAGGTAAGGCAAAAGAGCTATAACCCATAGTCAAGAAAACTTGACGAAAAAACTATCAGCGGCAATTCTGTTTGCTATTATATCGACTAGAAAGATTCTAGATTTCATTTCTCGTTATGTGACAGTAGAATCATTGAGTCTAACAATGTAATCTATTTAGTAGATGACTTAAAGAGTGGGAGTTGTGAACTCCACAAAGTCATTATTAAGATACATTTTGTTGTGCCATTCCCATATATGCGTTATCTTTTGATGATGAAAAGCCACAAATCAAAGGAACCAATGGTTGATCTCAATTCTGTATACCTAAACCTGCACCTGACTTTACAGAGGAACATGAATGTGAGATTCATGTATATTCTGTTTCTGATATTTGTCAGGAGACTATACTGATTCGAGATCTTAGAGTTGGATATTAGTTACGCAGGATAAGTGAGCATCTATGTTGCATAAGGATGCATGGGTTATTTCAGTTGTCACATCATTGTAGACCAAGTGAAACCCTAAAGATCAGGCTGAAAATTTTTAAAGCTAGATTTTGCCAAGGCTTTAAATAAAGCAACCTAAAAGTTTGTAGTTCCTAAGGTGGAACATACAGTTTGCGAACTCAATGAGTTCATATATGAACATTAAAAGGCATCCAGATTGTAACATATAAAGTTTAATGAGATTGTCACTTTGAGGAGAACATTATTGTTTGATAATTGGATCCATTGTGAGGTCAGTGGGAGTTATGTGCTTATTGTGCTCTAAGTGATGATGTCAAATAGCAGCCTATAGCACTGACCTATTGTATGAGACACTTCATGTCGTCATGTCACTTCAGGATGAAGAATCTAAGTGAGGCTTTATTTCGTTTTAAGGATTGAGATTCTTCGTGACATATCAATAGGCATACATTATTGGTCTCATGGAACCTATCTTGAGTGTTGAGTAGGTTTATTGTATGTTGTTCTCCTAGTGAGACGTCATTTAGTAAAAGGTGACATATTGTGAAAATCTCAAAGTCCTCAAGATAAAAGTGAAAGAGCTCATATCGAGTGTAGTGTATGCCTTATTGTGGGTAATTACTGTATGCTCAAGTTTATACACATTTGGATATTGTGTATACTATAGATGTATTTCGGAGATACTTGAGCGATCCTGTAATAGAGAACTGGAAGCTGAAAAGAGAGTATTTGGATATCAACAAGTCTGACATTTTAGGTTTGGTCAGATATTTTGATGTTAATTTTGCGAGCTCTCCAGATATTGAAAATTATTTTGATTATATATATTTGTGGACATAAAGGAGTTGTATCTTTGAAAAGTATAAAGCAAACACTTACAACATCCTTGATTGCGGAGGCTAAATATGTAGCATATTGTAAAGCTACATGATGGGCCATTTAGGCTGCAAAATTTCATCTCAGGGTTGGTTTTGTGTGGTTGCCATTTCGAAGTCCTGGAGATGTACTGTGGTAATGTTGCAGCAAGTATTTTCTCTCTCAAAATACTAGGAGTTCCTCACACTCTAAATATTTAGATATCATCATTCGATTTTGTTAGAGAGAAAATAATGGAATCCATTACTTGATTGGATGGTAGAGCACATAATGAAAGAGCTCATTCTGGCTAATTGATGGCTGCTAAAGTGCTTTGACGACATAGCACTTGTATGAGGCATATGGAGTCATTTGCTGTATTAAGTTAGTGGGAGCTTATAATGAAATCAACTGCAGTTGTATGGATGGATTCCTACTTGTCATAACTGCATATTCTATTTACGCGTATTTTGGTGAATATGGCATTTCGTTGGATGAGATATTCCATATTAGTCTCATGCTTCCGTTGAAGTAATGCATCGTTCAGTTTAGATGCATGGACCTAATGGAAATGGATATTGATTTTGTTTTCCATATCATTTCCATTTCATACTAATACTACTATTTTGTTGAAGTCTTTATGAGTTTACGCATTTGTACCCTGTCGGTATGATGCATTTTGAAGCTTACAAAAGGCTTCTTGTTGTTAAAGTATGTATGAGTCTACACATTTGTACCCTTTCGGTACAATGTATTTAGAAGGCTTACGAATACATATTGATATTATATGATATTTTGTTAGTTAACTTAATTGTCCAAGTGGGAGAATGTTGTAATATCTCTAATTGTATGGACTAATTAAGTATAATTATTATCATATAATTTATTTAGTAGTATAATTCATGTATAGTGTGACCATAATTGTATATAATATTTCTATATTATACATGTATTTATCCTTAATGGGACGGATATAATACATGATCCAAAATATGGGAGGTCCCTACTGCTAGCACTAATATATAAATGGTGGCCCATTAACCATTTGTGTGTGTGAGAAAGTGAATAGCAGTAGCCCTTTCTCCCATTTCTCTCCCGTTTTCTCCTCCTCTCCTCACCACCATTCACATTGTTTGGTTGCAGAGGACCACCATGGCAGCTTCACCGGCACCGGCGAACCTCCGGCGTGCATCCGGCGGCACCTTCTCCCTCCAACAGTGGCGTAATGGTTGGTTGTATGGTGGGTTATGGCTTATCCACCAAAGGTTAGTATTTCTCTTTAATTCATTGTGCTAATGGGCTTTGTGGATGAATTGGTTCCAACATTTTTTTCATCTTGAAAAGCAAATTTTATCAGTTCCAAATTGAAAATTTTAACTAAAATCTCAAGTTTGAATAAGATCATTAGAAGCTTCTCATAGTATTCAAGCATAAATTTACTTTTGATCATTCATATCCAAAATTATAGTTCTTTTTTCTTTTTTATTTTTCATTGAGCTTTTATATTTTACTAGTAGGATATCCTTGCTTCGCGTAGGGTTTTTTTTCTTAGAAAAAAATATATATTATAAATAGTATTTATTAAAGATAATAATAAATCAAAATAATTATTTTAAAATTATTGATTTATTAAATAAAAATGATATTATTTAATATATCAATTAATCATCATATTTATTTTTTATTGTTATATTTTAAAATAAAATGAAATAAAATTCTAACACAATATTAAAAAATTAAATAGATCAAAATAGAAAAAAGCTTAAAAAATATTTAAATTTTTATTCAGTTTGATCCTAATTTATTAGTCTTAATATAATTGAGATTAGGCTAATCTCTAACCACTAGTTTTTTTATTTGTCATAATCTCTAAGTGTTTAATATTGAAATTATTTATTTATAACTTTATTTCCTCTTTTATAGCTCTCGATTTCATATTTAAAGAATATTTTTGAAAGTTTTATTTCTTAGAATTATTTATTATGATTTTTTGTGATTATTTGTGTTTAAGTTTAAAGAATGATTTTTGGAATTTTTTGCTTTATACTATAATTTTATCCTTTTTTTTGAATTTTTATATCATTTGTAATATTTATTAGATTTTTAGATTTTTTATTTTTTTAATTTTTAGAATAATAAAAATAAAAAAGGAATTATGATTTGATTTGAATTTTTTTGGATATCTTGCATTTGAATTTTATTATTTTATTATTTTTGCAAACCAAATTTTTTGGGTATTTGATTTGAATTTTTTAAAAAATTTTACAGGTATTTTTGAATTTTTTTTGTTTCATGAATATTTGTTTTAATTCCTTAAAAAAAATTTTAACCACTTTTCATATCTTAGGCTTCCTTTTTTTTTTTAATTTTAACTTTGACAAAGTAATAATAGTATTTATAAAGAAAAAATTATGAATATATGATTTAATTCTTTTCAATTTTTTTATTTGAATCTTTTGCTTTCTCTCTCTCTTCATAGTAAGTTTATATTTGTTTTTCGTACTTTTAATATTTTAACATTAAAAAAATTAAAAATAAATATTTTAATTTGAATTAGAAAATATTATATATATAAAACTAAAAAATTATCGTATGGCTAAATTTATTTTTAATATTTTAATTCTAAGAAAAAATTAAAACTAATAATAAATTAAAAATAAAAAAATTTCTTCTAAAAAGTAATGAAATGTCATGTGACAATTACTTACCCATTAAGTGAATAATTTTTTTTACCCACCAATATTTTAACCTATGTTGAACTATGTATTTTATCAAATCAAACCAATATAAAAATTGTAAAACAAAAAAAATTATATAAAATAATCTTTATCAAGCCAATCAAAATGTAAAAGAAAAAAAAAACAGATGTCAAACGGTCATGAATGGGATTCCCTTTATATATAGGTTATAGATATTATCTATTGATATATTTATGATCTTTTTTTTGAATTTTTTATATAAAGAACATCAAAATGAAATATTTCCTAATTTCCCCACTCGGTTAGAAATATAAAAGAGAAAATGAGTAGGATCGACATATATTACAGTATTACATATGATATTCGGTTTGAATGCTTCCAAATATCTTGAAAACATAATTAGAAATATAACAATTTTGCTAAAAGACAACAATTTGGTCAAATAATTACAAAGTGTTAGAATCATTAAAAAAAATATTGGATAGGTTGTTGTTTTATAAAATGAGTGAAAAGAAAAAGAATGAGCGACAAAACTACAGATGGTAGGCTTTGAATGTCATGAGATCGGCGTTATAGCCCAGCGAGCAATCTTTACGGTAATCGTTCGATGTCGGCATATTCGCGCAAGCATTGCTCCATTCACGGCCGATTGACAATTGGTAAAGTGATATATTTTCAATCTCCATCACAGTAATTGCTTGACTCTTGCGTTTCCAGCTCTTTTTCGTCTGTGACGGACACGGTTTGCATCTCTTATTTTTCCGCGGGGTAGCCCACAGAAATTGAGTGGCCTTATTGGCGTGTTGTAAATGGAATCTATGACCGAAGCGACACGGCAAGCGATCGCACGATCCGTGATAGCAAACGCGCGACTTCGCACGATATTCAAACTATTGCTTTTGTCTATTACCAAAAGAAAATGGTTTGAATTTTGTTTGCAGTCTGATTTCAATCATGAAGGTGATTCCGTAGTGCTTGAATTTAATTTATGTATATACGCAGATGTTTGCTTTTCAGAAGTTGTTGACGGAAATGTAAATGCAAATATCATTATAAATTTTAATAAAAATATTAAAATAACAAAGAAATTTTTCTTAAGTTCAATCAAAATCCAGATTTCGACAGCCGATCGTCGTAGTTACTCTCGGAAGCTGCTCACTGATAGCAAAAATATCTCAAAAATGTCTAAAAATTTCTCTAAATCTCTTCTTTCACATTCCGTTCTTGAATTTTTTAAAAACCTTCCTAATTGTCTTAGATCTAAGCTTAAAACTAATACTTTAAATTTTAATACACCCAACCTCCACTACTCTAAATGGCCTAATTTTCAAATATGTTTTTCTCCTCTTTCTCAGCTAACTCCACACAGAATTTGAACTTTAAAATCCTTTTTAAGCTGTCCCAAACCAAGAATGTCTTTTTGTGTATGTGCGTTGAACGGTTTTGGGTTTGATTTTTGATTTAATTGTGTAGACTGACTTATAGTGTGAAGAACTGAAGAAGTGAGAACCAATTAAAATGAAGGAAAGGGGAAACAAAAATGAAAAAAATGAAATGAATGGCAATTAAGGCATTTTATGTAAATTTTAATGACGTAAAAGGGGTTTTTTTTAGAAGGGGGTGTGTTTAGTTGTGGGTTAAGAGTAGGGGTGTAAACGATACACTAGTGCTCGCAAGCTACTCAGGCTCGACTCGAGAAAAACTCGAATTCGACTCGATTTTTGTCGAGCCGAGCTCGAGCTCGAGCTATCGAGTGAGCCGAGTTCGAGTAATATGATACCCGGCTCGAGTAGCTCGCGAGCTTACTTGAGTATTTAATATTTTATTATATAATATTATAAAATTACACACATATATAACATAAAAAACCCTAACCTAATTTATTTTCTTCCCTTTTCCCTTTCAACGTAGCCGCAGCCTCAAGTCCTCAACCCTTTTTCCCTTTCACACCGGTCATTGCCCACTGGCGACACCCCCTCTCTAAGCTCCGACAACCTTTCCGGCTTTAGATCTGGCCTTCCCTCACTAGATGAGTTCCATCCACGCCAGATCCGGTGCCCACGAACCAATGTCGAGGAGCATCTTCCTCAGATCCGGCACAGACGAGAACTGCAGCCCTCAGATCTGAAGGTTATGCCGACGAGACCCATAACCTTCAGATCTGACGCTGACGAGAACTACATCCCTCAGATCTGACGCCGAGGAGACCCACAACCTTCAGATCTGACGCCGACGAGATCCACAGCCCTCAGATCTGAAGCCAATGAGACTTGCAGCCCTCAGATCTGACGTCGACGAGACTCGCGGCCTTTAGATCTGACGCCAACGAGACTCACAGCCTTCAGATCTATCCCCTTTATCTCTTTTTTCTTCATTGCCTCCCCCCTCTCCTCTCTCCCCCGATCTCATCTACTGCTTTGACCTCCTCTGGAGTTGGAAAGACCTTTCTCACTAGCTGATAACCATTTTCCCTTGAGTTATTTTTCTTATTTTTGCATTTAGTTTTTTTTATTTCTAACTTTTTTGATTTTTTTTCTATTCTGTTTTTGTAGTTGTGTGTATACACATATGAGATGACTGATGGCGCATAGCTTTGTGATTGTTTTGTTTTTTGGCTGTGTTAACCCAATTTCTTCAAACTCTTAGTCCACATACGAAAGCAAGCAGGAAATATTCCGGCACTTCTTCCTTCCAATCTTGTGTATGTTGTGATAATTGTGTTTTGATGTTGTAGTTGGCTTGGTTGGATTGTAGATTTGTTATATAAGTTGTGGAATTCAACTGAATGAATTAAAATGCGCATTTTACTATTCCATATCTTTGATTTGAGTTCGTTGCCTTTAAAAAAATTTGTAGTAAATACTGAATCTGTATTGTGGTTTTTGAGAGAGAAATTTATTTTTCATGAATCGAGCTCGAGTTCGAGCATGAAAATCGAGCAAGATAAATGAGCCTATTCGATCGAGCTCGAGTAGCTTGATTTTCATTTCAAGTCGAGCTCGAGCTCAAAAATTACAACTCGATCGAGTTCAAGTCGAGTTCAAGCAGCGAGTTTTAGAGTCGAGCTCGAGCACCTCACTGTATCAGCTCGGCTCGGCTCGATTACACCCATAATTAAGAGAACAATAATCGTGGTGTATTTAGAAGTATTCTTTAACGAAGTTAAATTAGCACTTCCTAAAAAAAATTTGATTTATAAATCAATCAAAACACTCAAATCTACTTCTCACTTAATCTAAAATTTTTAAAATTTTTATAGCCAAACTCCTAATTTCTACTTTCACAACAAATAAATTCTTTCATAAATTGCGCTAAATATGCATTAAAAATTAGAAACACTTAGGCTTCAACTAATTTTTTATTTTCAAAACTTACTTTAGCAATCATATAATGGAAAGTTTTAAAGCGGATAGTAATTATAGTTCACATTTACACCAAAAAAAAAATAGCTACAATGTAGATACGCAAAATAAAGCAATATCTAGAATAGGACCAATTTTGGACAGATTCTGCGAATTGTAGGGCTTTAGCATCTCATGCTGTCTAGACACAACTGATTATTTAACTAATAAATGTTCAAACGCAAATACAACCGAAGATATTGCCCATTTATTAAATTTTTTCCCAACAAGAATACCGAAATTTTTAAAAGCCTGTCGCATTTTTCTATTGGAAGTTGGATCCAGTAAACCCAGCCGTTAGCAGCCGCAGGGTTTAGATACCACTTGATAAATTGTTTGTTATTTCCACGTCTATTTTTGTTTGGAGCAAGTAAGCTCCTTTCATGCCTGCTCCTAGTCCTAAGACATATGCTTGCTTTTAGTTACAAAACAGACGCCCTAATAACTTATTTTCCTCTATAAAATCTCAATCTTAACAACAGTCTTCTACACCCATGTTCAAACCCCTCTCTCTCTCTCTCTCTCTCTCTCTCTTTCTCTCGCCTTATTTCTATTCTAAGGCAATTGTAGACTGTTTGATCTTTGAATATTTTCGTAGATGGTGAGGTTTCTATCTATAATTTTGTAGTCCTCCTGCGTTTAGTTACATATTCTGATTGGAGCAACATCTTTTTTTTTTTATTTTTTGGTTTACATTTTGTTAAAATGATGTTATCTCATATCTATTAAATATTAAAGTTTTTGAAATTTTATATTCAAAATGAACTTTTTTTACTATTATCAATTGATTTTAAGATGAAAATTCAACTTGATCTCAGAGCTGGATTCTATAGACTTTTTTTTTGTTATTCCTTGTTTAAAATTGTCATTTAATAAGTTTTATTTTCATCTTCACCTACATGTCATGGGAGTTATTAAAGTGGTATTATTCCACGTCTATTAAATATTAAATTTTCAGTGAGCTGATATTTAAGTTAGACTTTTTTATTTATTGTCAACTGATTTTAAGATGAAACACTCCTATCTGGAGATTCGAAGGATGGATACCACCATTGAATCAAAGCTTTATGGTTTAGAGTAAATACTTTTATTTAATTTTTTTAATCTTCGGTGTATAATATCGTTTGGTTATTTTGGTTGAACCGGAATAATTACTTGTATAATCTGATTGGAATAACTATTAATTTGGAGAATTAGATTTTTTTTTGTGGAAATGAGCAAACAATCTTTTTATTTTTTTGAATGACAATTTTTATAAAAATTATTTTTGGTGGATCTTTCATACTTTTGTAGTTTACCAAATCGTGGTCCCGATAAGTTGGCTACAGTGGCCAATTCGGACCAAAAGTTCAAAAATAATTTCATCTAATTTGATCACATATTTATAATATATTATGTTTAAAAAAAATATCTCTTCCCATTTTTAAGATTAATTGGTGTAATATGTAATATCTATCAAGAACTTTGTTAACTCGAATTTTGGAATTGTCTGTTGAATCGGGCAGTTCGTTTAAAGTCCACTGCTCTAAATGGCCTAATTTTCAAATACGTTTTTCTCATGTTTCTCAGCTAACTCCACACAGAATTTGAGTTTTAAAATCCTCTTTAAGCAGCCCCAAACCAAAGTTGTCTCTTTCTGTATGTGTTTTGAACAGTTTTGGATTTGATTATTGATTCATTTGTGTAGATTAAGTTATTGTGTGAAGAAGTGAGAACCTACTAAAATGAACGAAAGAGGAGACAAATGAAAAAAAAAATGAGAAGAATGGCAATTGAGGTATTTTATGTAAATTTTAAGAGGTGTAATAGCTTCTTTTTTTTTTTTTGAGAATTAGATATTTTAGTGCTAGGGATGGTAATGGGTATCCTATACATGGGTATCTGACACTATTCGATCCGATTAAGTAGGATTAGGGTAGTGTATAATCGGGTTCGGGTAGTAAAATTATTATCCGTCACAAGTTAGGATAGGGTTCGGGTAGTTATATTAGGGTATTCATTAACCGGGTATTCACTAACCGAATCCGATTATAAATAATAATTAAATAATATAATATTTATATTTTGATATATAAATTATATATCATTAATATTGTATTTAATTAAATTAATTCATCAAATATCATAATTATAATTTTTAATTAATTTATATTTATTACTTAAATTAAATTTATTAACTTAATTTTTTAAATAAATTATTTCAAAATTAATTTTAAATTTGAAAGTCAAACTTTGACTTAATAAACGAGTATTTAAGGGGTTCAAGTAATTAAATGAGTATTTTTCATTTTATAGGATTAGGATTTGTGTAACATAAATCTAAATAATCAGGTAGTTAATCGAGTTTGGGTATTCCAAAATTAGCGGGTATCTTACCCGTTTACATCCCTAGTTAGTATTAGAGTTTAGAAAACAAAAACTGAGGTGTATTTGGAAGAACTTTTAAAAGAAGTAAAATATGCATTTTTTGAAAAAAATTTTGATTTATAGACTCATAAGAAAACTCTCACGGAACTTGAGAAGCGGATGAATAATCACTGCTTCCGGAAGAAATCGAAGAGAATCCAGTACTTCTCAATCGTGAATATCTGAATAGGGCGAACCGCCCCGTCAGTGATTTCAAACCTAGAGGTCGTCAGTGATTTCAAACCCAGACGTTAATCATACTTTGGCAACCTTACGTAAGGCAGAATTTGATTTTTTGGGGCTGATAGCGGAAAAGTTGATAGATAAGTCACCCTTACTGCCACTCTAAACATACTTTTCATGTAAGTTAAAAGTTTTAAAATCTTGCTAATGACTAAGGGTGTAATCGAGCCGAGCCGAGCCGATACAGTGAGGTGCTCGAGCTCGACTCTAAAACTCGCTGCTCAAACTCGACTCTAACTCGATTGAGTTGTAATTTTTGAGCTCGAGCTCGACTCGAACTGAAAATTGAGCTACTCGAGCTCGCTCGAATAGGCTCATTTATCTTGCTCGATTTTCATGCTCGAACTCGAGCTTGATTCATGAAAAATAAATTTCTCTCTCAAAAACCACAATACAGATTCAGTAGCAACATTTACTACAAATTTTTTTAAAGGCAACGAACTCAAATCAAAGATATGGAATAGTAAAATGCGCATTTTAATTCATTCAGTTGAATTCCACAACTTATATAACAAATCTACAATCCAACCAAGCCAACTACAACATCAAAACACAATTATCACAACATACACAAGATTGGAAGGAGGAAGTGCCGGAATATTTCCGGCTTGCTTTCGTATGTGGACTAAGAGTTTGAAGAAATTGGGTTAACACAGCCAAAAAACAAAACAATCACAAAGCTATGCGTCATCAGTCATCTCATATGTGTATACACACAACTATAAAAACAGAACAGAAAAAAATCAAAACAGTTAGAAATAAAAAAACTAAATGCAAAAATAAGAAAAATAACTCAAGGGAAAATGGTTATCAGCTAGTGAGAAAGGTCTTTCCAACGCCAGAGGAGGTCAAAGCAGTAGATGAGATCGGGGGAGAGAGGAGAGGGGGGAGGCAATGAAGGAAAAAGAGATAAAGGGGATAGATCTGAAGGCCGCGAGTCTCGTCAGCGTCAGATCTGAAGGTTGTGGGTCTCCTCGGCGTCAGATCTGAGGGCTACAGTTCTCGTCGGCATCAGATCTGAAGGTTGTGGGTCTCGTCGGCATCAGATCTGAGGGCTGCAGTTCTCGTCTGTGCCGGATCTGAGGAAGATGCTCCTCGACATTGGTTCGTGGGCACCGGATCTGGCATGGATGGAACTCATCTGGTGAGGGAAGGCCAGATCTGAAGCCGAAAAGGTTGTCGGAGCTTAGGGAGGGGGTGTCACCAGTGGGCAATGACCGATGTGAAAGGGAGAAAGGGTTGAGGACTTGAGGCTGCGGCTACGTTGAAAGGGAAAAGGGAAGAAAATAAATCAGGTTAGGGTTTTTTATGTTATATATATGTGTGTAATTTTATAATATTATATAATAAAATATTATTAAAATATTAAATACTCGAGTAGGCTCGCGAGCTACTCGAGCCGGGTATCATATTACTCGAACTCGGCTAGCTCGATGGCTCGAGTAGCTCGAGCTCAGCTCGACAAAAATCGAGCTGAATTCGAGTTTTTCTCGAGTCGAGCCCGAGTAGCTTGCGAGCACCAGTGTATCGTTTACACCCCTACTAATGACACTCGTAGTTTCTACTTCTATAATAAATAAACTCTTCAATACGTTGCGACGATCGTGCATTAAGAATTATGGTCTAAAAAGAAAGCGACAGATAAAATGGCTAAAACGGCAAATAAAATGCCTGCCTAGTGGTGTAATCGAGCCGAGTCGAGACGATCCAGTACCGGGCTCGAGCTCGGCTCGGTTCGAAGATTCGAAGCTCGAGGCTCGGCTCGAGCTCGATCGAGCTTCATATTTGAAGCTCAAGCTCGAGCTCGACTCGCTAAATACTCGATCCGCTTGAAACTCGGCTCGTAGGCTCGAATTTGATTTTATAAATTCATCTTGACTGATCATTTTTCAAGCAAAATTCAATTAAAAGTACTACCTCAAATGCTACTCTGTAAGTCCTCAAGCATTCACATTTCTCAAGTGCAAACATTGCAAAACAATTTTCCCATATAATTTTCAAAAGTTGCCACGAATACAAACCCAATAGTGTTATGAAACTAGTAGTAAAGGAACCATCAGAAAAGCGTAAAAGCAGACAACTCTTCCCCACACTTGCATAAATTCAAATAAGGAAATCAGTCAGGAAAATCAAAGCTTGAGCTGAAAGGAATACTTTGAAAACATCATGAGGGTGTATAGTAATTTATTAGTATATCATTCAATTAATAAAAGCTTAAAAAAAGTAATCTCCATTCTCATGTACCTTTGCCTTTGTCGCCGTTCTCTTTCACTTGAACAATTCTTCAAAATATTATTCTAACCAAAAGAAAAAAAGGATAACTCCGAACATAGATCTTTAGTATCTTTTTTCAAAGCAATGGGTTGCGTTTCTTCCAATTTGCTGAACCAAAAGGACGAGTTCACTCAACTCGGCACCTCAGGACTGGGTCACCACATCGTGTCATTCATTTCCACCATGAATGGCCTGCTCACCCTTGATCTGCAAAAGCAAAGCGAAGCCAAAGCAAGAAAGAGGTAGATACTGTTTTATGCCTTGGATTTCGCCGACTTCGACTCTGATGGAAGCTTAAGAATACGGGGAAATGCTGGAGCAGTAAATTTCATGATTGATGGGTTAAAGAAAGGCCAGCCAGTGATGAGGATCAGAAGAACTCATGGGTTTTTAGTTGAAGGGTTCGGGAATTTTTGAGGTAGTGTACTATTGATCGGGAAAGCTTGAAAGTTGAAGGGATCGGCACCGTTGCCTGCTGGGTTCACAAAGGATTTGGGAATTTGTTTGGGGCGGTGGGTTACGAATGGGGTTAAGAATGTTAGGTTAGTTTTAGTTAGTGAATTATAGTTATTTTGGTTTTATATATATATATATATATATATATATATATATATATATTTATATATTAAGGTTAAAAAAGTAATCTAATAATTATATAATAAAATATATAATAAAATTAAAAAAGCTCGATAAGGCTCGCGAGCCGCTTGAGCCGGGTATTAAAAAGCTCGAATTCGGCTTGATTCGTTATTCAAATTGCTCGAGCTCGAACTCAGCTCGAAAATAAACGAATCGAACTCGAATAATCATCGAACCGAACTCGAGTAGCTCACGAGTAGCTCGACTCGTTTACAACCCTATGCCTGCCCTTGAACGAGTAGCCGACTGTAAAGGGCCATGTGAACTCGCAGTTTTGGTTTACAAGAAATACTTGTTTCACCCAAAGAAGTTCTGCTAGTAAAGCTTTGCAATTCATTTTGTTCGAAGTCTTAGTTTTCTTTGCAGTTTTCTTCACGGCAGTTTTGGGTATTTACTGCTGCAAAAGCTAGCCTGTCTAGCGTCCGCCTCCCAGTTCATTTTTTTCATGTATTCACCAGTTTAGATCATTCATAATGTTTCTCCAGATCAGAGCCCCATCGTTTTGTTATTTTTCTTCTTGTTGATTTTTTCATGGAAAGTGTTTATAATCTAGTCTTGCCTTACACAATGAATAGTGTTTTTTTCATCTTGGAAAGCAAATTTTATCAGTTCCAAATTTAAAATTTTAACTAAAATCTCAAGTTTGATTAAGATTATTAGAAGCTTCTCATAGTATGATGTTAGGCCTGAAGCATAAAATTACTTTTGACCACTCATATCCAAAATTATAGTTTTTCCTTTTTATTTTTCATTGAGTTTTTGTATTTTGTATTATTTATTGATATATTTATGATTTTTTTTTGAAATTTTTATATGAAGAACATAAAAATGAAATATTTCCTAATTTCCCACTCAGAAATATAAAAGAGAAAATGAGAAGGATCGACATATATTACAGTATAACGTATAATGTTCGGTTTGAATGCTTCCATATATCTTGAAACATAATTAGAAATATAGCAATTTTGTTAAAACATAACAACTTGGTTAAATTATTATAAAGTGTTAGAACCATTAAAAAAAATATTGGATCAGTTGTTGTAGAATCATTAAAAAAAGTATTTGATGGGTTGTTTTATAAAATGAGTGAAATGGAAAAGAATGAGCGACAAAACTACAGATGGTAGGCTCTCGGTGTCATGAGATTGGTGTAATCGCCCAGCAAGCAATCTTTACGCTAATCGTTCGATGTCGGCATATTCGGGCAAAATTGCTCCATTCACGGCCGATTGATGATTGGTAAAGCCATATATTTTCAATCTCAAACACAGTAGTTGCTTCACTTTTGTGGTTCCAACTCTTTTTCGTCTATTACGGACGTGGTTTATCTCTCTTATTTTTCCGCTGGGTAGCCCACAGAAATTGAGTGGTCTAAATTATTGGCGTGGTGTAAATGGAATCAATCGCATGATCTAGGACGGAAGCGACACGGCAAGCGATCGCACGATCCGTGATAGCAAACGCGCGACTTCGCGCCATATTCAAACAATTGCTGTCATCTATTATCAAAAGAAAATGATTTGAATTTTGTTTCCAGTTTTATTTCAATCATGAAGGTGATTCCAAAGTGCTTGAATTTAATTGAGGTATACACGCAGATGTTTACCTTTTGGAAGTTGTTGACAGAAATGTAAATGTAAATGCAAATACCATTATCACCATTACATGCTGTATGTGAAATTAAGAGACGTTTAATTTTCATCCTGTTGTTGTACAAAACAACAATACAGATATGCTGACGTAAATGGTCGTAATCTGTCTCCACGTGTCTTCCAGAAGCTTCTGTAAAATAGTAAAAAGTCAGAGGGACGCAGGGGTGGTTCCCTGCGTAGACACTCCGATGCTTAAGTCAGCCTCAAGTTCTTAGGTATTGGGAAACGTAAAAGCCAGTAGTCAGAAAAAGTTCCGAATAGAATTATACCTGTGGCCTATTTATAGGCGAATATTTGAGATTTGATATCTGGATTGTTTGTGTCCTTTTACCAAGAGTTTGTTTCCCAATAGGATGCATCTTCCGTGGATCTCGGGGTTGACACGAGCCTGTCGCCGGCGAGAGACCCTATGGCGCGACACCTTTTCGGCGGCAGAGGCCTCTCGCCTGGCGAGAGGCGAGTGGCCACGTACTGCCTTCGCGATTGAAGGAGTCTGTCGCCTGCGACAGATAGTCTGTCGCAGCCTAGCTTCTCTCGCCGTAGGCCGCGTGTCTCAATGACCGTGTGCCGCGTGGGGCCTCCAATGATCTTTGGGCTTGGCCCAGTGTAGATGGACTTTTGCCATATCAATTGCTCCCCAGTCTCTTGTTGGATTATTCCAATCAAGAGAGTATAAATATGTGTCCTTGGGCCTTTATCCACTATGAATAGTTTTTCTGGTTTTTGTGATTTTTCTTTGGTATATACTTTTTTCTTTTCTTGTAGGTGAAAAGCTTTATTCTGCGGGAGGCATGATCTACCGAGACGTTTGGCCTTCTCTGTCGCAACTATATAAAGCCGCTGGGGGCCACCGAAAAGGGCTAAGAGAAAACCTCTGAAACAGCAGTCTGTCGCCGATTTTCGACTCTCTCGCTAAAACAGTCTATCGCCAGCAGAAGTCTTTCGCTCCTCGAAGTGTCAGTAAGTATTCATCTGTCGTTTATCTTGTCTCCCGCGCGGTCTTTATGTCTTCCGCAGGTGTTTCACCTATAGGTCTGTCGTATTTGGTCTGTCGCCAATAAGTCTACCGCAGGTCCCTGTTAGTAGGTCTGCCGCAGGTCCCTTGCCAAATAGGTTTGCCGCAGGTCCTTTACCAATAAGTCTGCCGCAGGTCCCTTGCCAATAAGTCTGCCGCAGGTCCCTTGCCAATAAGTCTGCCGCAGGTTGTCTGCCGCCCCTCTTTATTATTTATCCTTTCTTTTACTATGTCTTCACAGCGTCCGGGTAAATTTCTTAGGAAAGGCGGTATTGAATGCACACTGACGAATGCGGACTTAGAGGATTTCAATACTCGTTTTCCTCTTCCCTCTGGTTACAGTTATAGACTTCCAGCTAGTGGGGAATTTTCACCTGATCTACTTAGGGATGGAGTAGCGGTGCATAAAGCGTCTTTATTTTTCGGTTTCCGTTTTCCGTTGCTCGAGTTTGGTATAGCGTTCCTTAGATACAAAGATATAGTTCCTTGCCAACTTCATCCTCATGCATGGGCTGAGATAGTAGGATTTTCGGTGGTTTGCCATAGCTTAGGTATTATTCCTACTGTCCCCCTTTTGAGTGCTTTTTTCAGAGTCCGTGGTCTGCAAGGACTAATAACTTTTTCCCTCCAACGGTTAACGGTTGACGATTTTCCCGATAACAAGATCTTTTCTGACCTTCCTAATAAGTTGCGAAATTTTGAAAGTGAGTGGGTCGTCGTCCAAATTCCAAACGATCTGCGAATCCGCACTGCATGTAACCGTGATACTAGCGACCACTTGAGGCGCTCAGAAAGGTTTAAAGTAGAGATCCTAAAAGACCAGTTTAGTGAACCTATACGACGAATTTGTTCTATCGGGGAACGTAATTTATTTTCCCTTTTGACCTCAGAGAACATTATAGCGGCTGGTTGGGGAGTAAGCCGAGCTGTTTCCGGGACTTCGACTGTCCCCTCTAGCCTTCCAATTAGGTTGTGTGTGCCCGATGCCGGTCCTAGTCAACCGACCAGTATTCCTACAGCTGAGACCTCTAACCCTTTAGGTCGCCCTGTGGATGAGTCTTCTCCGGATTCGAGAGACGAAACACCTGAGGTTGAGGGTACCAGTGGTCCATTAGAGGAGGATCTTGAATGGGCTCAGGGCAACGTTTTTGGGAGCCCTTTTGTTGATTTCCCGGCGGATCCTAATTTGGATGACTTAGAGGATCTTGGTGATCTTATAGGTTTCCTTTTTTCTATACTTTATATATCCATGTGTGTGGTATTTTGGGTTTTAGGTTCGTTAATTGCTTCTCCTGGTATTATGCAGGTATGGACTTTCGTGGTGCTATGCGCAGAAGGGAAGCCAATGCTTCTGCTGGAACGGCTCCTCCTCCTCAGCAACAGCCACAGGTCGGGGCTTCAGCTTCCAGACATCCTCGTATATCTACCCCTCCTCCTCCTACCGGCGGACCTAGCCACACTGTGCAAGAGGCTGGGAGGAACAAGCGAAAGAGGCCCCTTGTCCGCGACCGTAGCTCAGACGATCAAGGGAGCTCTGGGTCACAGAGGAGCGAGTCGGCCCGATGAGAAGGTGCTTCTCATGCCAGCGAGGATCGGCCGGCCCCTCGTCAGCCTAGGCGCAAATTTAGGAAGAAATTGATTATTGAGGCCTCGATGCCCTCAAGACCGATATTGCCCAAGGTAGCTAATCCCACTTTGAAGCGCTACTTGGTCGATAGTGGAGTTGTCGTAGATGGTGAGGACTTCCAGACCTATCCCAGGGTAAATGATAATGACAGCATTGAGGAGCCTGGGATAGCGTCTCGTCTGGTATGGAGCACCATTCTTCCTCGTGACGAGGCAGCGCTGTTTCCTAATTTGACGGAAGCCGAGAACAACTCTGACTATCTTGCGATGAAGGTGATAGCATCGTGTTTATATGTTAGTTATATTTTTCTTTTTCCTTTGTCGGGTTTTTAAGTTATTTTTGTTCTCCTGTTTTTTCAGTCGGCTCAGCAAACCGCAGCTATTAATGCTCGTCATAGGGCTTTCAGGGAGAATGCTGAAAAAGAAATTGGTGAGCTCCGAGAGACGAAGATGGTGCTTCAGAACGAGGTCGTTCAATTGCGTCCTTATGTTGGTAAGGTTGAGGGATTGGAGAGGAAGAATGCGGAACTTGAGCTCAGGTTGAAGGAGGAACAGGCTAAGGTGGCCTCCCTTCAGGGATTTCAAGACGCCTACGACAAGGCGATGGAGGATCGGGATGCCATGAGGAGGGAACGGGATGAGACCGCCGATGAGCTGCACAATTTGTTGGACCGACAAAAAGAGGTTCGGGCCGAGGCTGTTCGCGAATACCGCCTGTCTCAGCACTGCTATGAAAAGAAAGAAATGCTTGCGGCGGGGTTCATCAAGTACGGCTTCTACTTAGCCCGTTCTTGGTTAGAGAAGAACCGTCCTAATGAGTCTTTTCCCGAACTTCTTTTTACTGAAGAGGCCCAGTATTATGAAGCTCCCTCCTGGACCAAATACGAAGCCGACTCATTAAGTCCGGAGGATTATATAGAGATGGGAGCTACAGATAACCTGGACAATCTCGAGGGTCCATGGCCTCCTCGACGGCCACGTAGCCATCCTGAGCCTACTGGGCTACGCGACCAATCCGGGCCGTCAATGACGCATGATGAGCCCGAACCGATCGAGGCGGGCGACCAGTCTGAGTCCATCGAAGCATTGGTAGGGCTGGACGGCGACGACTTCCAAATTTCAGACTCTGCAGCCGCTGATCCCGTGTCAAATAGTGTGGCTGTGATTTATCCTTTAAGTAGTGCCCCCTCTCTCGGGATGGCCTCTTCAGTTCCTCAAGAGCTTGATTCCTCGATTTTTCACACTTCTGATCCTCCGGTTGTTGGAGACTCTTAGCTGGACGACCTTGTCCTTAACCTAGATTAGGGTGTTTTGTATTTCCTTTTGTTTATTTTACTCAATGTAAAGATTCGTTCTTCAGTGAAAAGTACAGTTGCTTTCTGTGTTTTTTTTTTATATATATATATCACAAAACTTGACAGAACAACATTAAGGTGTCAGCACAAAACTTGACAGAACAACATTAAGGTGTCAGTAATTAGTAAGCGTTATTTTATACCATACTGCTCCCCAAGTTTTGTTTTGAGACGGTGTTATAGTCCAAGGTTGAACTTTGTCTTGGGCATTTTGTGCACCCTTAAATTTGATCAGCAAATAAGCAAAAATATACATATTTAATTATGGAACAGATGTATTGTAACATACCTCTTAACGGCATTTTCGCGTGTCCATTTTGTCTTATCGTTCAAGGACTTATTTCTGCCGCTTTCGCGTTTTTGTCGCTTATGGTTTTATTTGTGCTTTTTTCGCGTATTCTTCTCGCTCAAGGACTTATTTCTGCCGGGTTTACGGTCTTATTTGTGCCCATTTCACGTATTCTTCTCGCTCAGGGACTTATTTCTGCCGGGTTTACGGTCTTATTTGTGCCCATTTCGCGTATTCTTCTCGCTCAGGGACTTATTTCTGCCGGGTTTACGGTCTTATTTGTGCCCATTTCGCGTATTCTTCTCGCTCAGGGACTTATTTCTGCCGGGTTTACGGTCTTATTTATGCCCATTTCGCGTATGCTTATCACTCCAATTCCTGTTACTACATAGACTGTCTAACAAGTTGAATTAGAAGATATAGGAAGTAAATAATTGGCTTTATTCAGGAAACATATTATCTTAAAACAAGAATACTTTGCGAAGTAATAAAGTAATAGATGGGAAATAAATATAAATCTTATGGAAGGTGTACAACTTTTTACTGCCAGTATGGCTTAAGGTGGTTGGCATTCCAAGTTTTCGAGATCTTCTTTCCCTGCAAGGTTTCCAAGATGCTTGTGCTAGGCCCGATCATCTTCCTGATTCTGTAAAGTCCTTCCCAATTAGCTCGGAGTTTCCCGTCTTCCCTATGGGCGTTTGTAATCGCTGACTTTCTCAGTACCAGGTCTCCTTCTTGCAGTTCTCTGTTCTTAACTTGTGCGTTGTAATAGGCAGCTATTCTTTGCTGGTATGCAGCCAATCTCATTTTTGCCGTGTCTCGTAACTCATTGATCAGGTCTAGATTCTCCTTTAGTCCCTGGGAGTTAACCTCTTCGATGTAAGGGACCAATCTAGGTGACTCGGCTCCAATTTCAACCGGGATGAGGGCTTCAGTCCCATATACCAAATTGAATGGCGTTTCCCCTGTTGATACTCTGCTTATCGTTCTGTAGGCCCATAGGACACTAGGGAGTTCATCTACCCATGCTCCCTTCGCCTTATCCACTCTGGTCTTCAAACCATGCAGTATGGTTCGGTTACTCACTTCGGCTTGTCCATTAGCTTGAGGATAAGATACAGAGGAGATTCTCAACTGGATGCCCAGTCCTTCACAAAATGTTCGAAATGCGTCACAATCGAACTGTTTCCCATGGTCCGCGTTAAGCACTCGGGGGATCCCAAAACGGCAAATGATCTCCCTCCAAACCATTGCTTCCACCTTTTTTTCAGAAATCGTAGCCAAAGGTTCCGCCTCTATCCACTTGGTGAAGTAGTCTGTGGCTACTAACAAATATTTCCTCTGTCCTGTGCCCAAGGGAAAAGGTCACAGGATGTCTAACCCCCATTGTGCGAATGGTGTCGGCTGAAAAGTACTTTGGAGGGTCGAGACTGGTGCAGTAACTATAGGGGCGAACTTTTGGCATTTTTCGCACTTTCGCACCTTGTCAGTGGCGTCCCTCTTAAGGGTAGGCTAATAAAATCCTGCACGCAATATTTTCGTGGCCAAAGCTCGGGCCCCTAGGTGTTCACCGCATATCCGCTCATGAACTTCAGCTAGGGTGTACTCAGCCTGTTGCAATCCTAGACACTTTAGCAAAGGCATGGTAAATCCACGTTTGTAGAGTTCTCCATTTACCACAGTAAATCTTGCACTTTGCAATTTCAATCGTCGTCTTTCATCTTTGTCAGTTGAGAGTGTGCCCCCCATTATGTAGTCTTTGATTGGGCCCCTCCAATCACCTACAACCTCGACGTCGCAGACATCCTCTTCTTCGATACTTGGCCTAGCGAGTGATTCCACTTTGACCATACCGCCTTTTAGTCCTCTTGAGGAAGCCAACTTTGAGAGGGCATCCGCATGACTATTTTCGGATCGGTTTATCTGGGTCAGTTGAAAGTTCTGAAACGATTGTGCTAATAATCGCACTTTCTGCAGATAGGGGACCAAAGTCGGCTCTCGTGCTTCGTACTCTCCCGAGAACTGGTTGACCACTAATTGTGAATCGCTATGGGCCATCAAATTACTAGCTTCTAGTTTCTCCGCCAGTTTCATTCCAGCTATTAAGGCTTCATATTCAGCTATATTGTTCGAGCTTGAGAAATTGAAACGCAGGGAATACTCATAGGTCTCCCCTTCGGGTGAAGTTAGCACGATTCCAGCTCCACTACCATCCATGTTGCGAGCTCCGTCAACATATAACTTCCACCAAGCTAATCCGGTATCTGCTTGAGTTTCCCGACCAGTGCATTCTACGATAAAGTCGGCTAGCGCCTGCCCTTTTATTGCTTGGCGAGGTTGGAAGTGTATGTCATATTCGCTTAATTCAATGGCCCATTTCGTTAAGCGTCCAGAATGTTCTGGTTTCTGTAGTATTTGTCGTAGGGGCTGATCTGTCAAGACATCCACTGAGTGGGCTTGGAAGTAAGGTCGTAACTTCCGAGTCGCCATCACCAAGGATAGAACTACTCTTTCGACTAAGGGGTATCTTGCTTCGGCATTTAGCAGAACTTTGCTCACATAATAGATGGGACAGTCCTTATCTCCTTCTCTTCTCAGTAAGACTGCACTTACGGCCTTCTCTCCTACGCTGAGATACATGAAGAGATGGTCTCCATTTTGTGGCCGAGACAATAGTGGCAACTCTTTCAAATAATCCTTCAACTGCTCAAAAGCACTATTGCACTCTTCTGTCCATTTGAAGTCTTTTCCGGCCCTTATTGCTTTGAAGAATGGCAAGCTTCTTTCAGCTGATTTAGACAAGAAGCGATTCAAAGCAGCTATCCTCCCTGTCAACCTTTGAATCTCTTTAACAGTACTGGGTGGTCTCATGTCCAGGATGGCTTGGACCTTCTCGGGATTAGCTTCTATCCCTCGATTAGTGATCATGAATCCCAGGAATTTTTCGGATCTCACCCCAAATGAGCATTTATTGGGGTTCAATTTCATTTCGTACTGCCGCAACACGTTAAACACCTTTGTCATTTTCTCGGCGTGAGACTCTTCCCTTTGGCTTTTTATAATCATGTCATCAACATAAGCCTCCATGGTGTTGCCCAAAAGGTCTTTGAATACCTTGTTCACCATGCGTTGATAGGTTGCCCCTGCGTTTTTCAGACCGAACGGCATTACCCGATAGCAATATGTTCCACTGTCGGTAATGAATGAGGTTTTCTCCTCATCTTCTGGATGCATCATGATCTGGTGGTATCCTGAAAAGGCATCTAAAAAGCTAAGCAATTCATATCCACAAGTTTCGTCTACCATCTTGTCGATTCGAGGTAGCGGATATGAATCCTTGGGGCAAGCCTTGTTCAAATCTGTGAAGTCTACGCACATCCTCCATTTTTCGTTGGCTTTCCTCACCATTACAACATTAGCCAACCATTCGGGATAATTCACTTCTCTGATAAATCTTGCCTGTAATAACTTTGAGATTTCTTCATTTATGATCCGCTGTCTTTCCGGAGCAAAGTTCCTCTTCTTTTGCTTGATTGGTTTTGCTCCTGAGACTATGTTTAACCGGTGACAAGCGACATTGGGATTAATCCCGGGCATATCCGCGGGGGTCCATGCGAAAACATCAGCATTTTCCTTCAGGCACTGAATTATTTCTTCTTTTGCTTTTTCAGACAGATGACTCCCCACATACACCACCTTAGTTTCATCTTCTCTATCTACTTGAACTGGTTCCATCTCTTCATCAGGTTTTGGTTTAGGCGGTTTTTCAATCGTAAGGGTTTCCTTCCTTTGAATCCCTTTACATGTGGTGGACGCGATATTACATGTCCTAGCCTTCCTTTGATCTCCTCTCACTTGTCCGACACCACTGGGGGTTGGGAATTTCATTAACAGATAGCATGGATGTACGACCGCTCTCATATCATTCAACAATGGTCGTCCGAATATCATGTTATATGCTACTGATGTTGCCTTTACCACCATAAATAACACCTGTCGAGTGACACATTTCGGGCTTTCCCCTAATGTCACAGGCAGCTGAACTGCGCCTTCGACCTTCACTTTTTCTCCTGAGAAGCCATACAATGGTGTAGGAACTGGCTTCAGTCTATCATTCGAGATGTTCATTTTCTCAAAGCAACTCCAGTATATCAAATTCACCGAACTTCCATTATCAACCAGGATACGACTCACTGGATGCTTTGCTATCACTGCCGAAATCACCATTGGGTCATCATGGGGGATCATTACATCTTCTCTATCGGCTGGCGTAAAAGTGATGGGCTCCTCATCATGCTTTTCTTCCATTACCGAGTTAACTTGATAAGCTTGCCGGGCGTAAGACTTTCGAGACGAGGAAGATGAACCAGCCAACGATTCACCCCCGGATATCACATTAATAGCAGGCCCTATGGGTTCATTATCTTCTTCTCTATCCCTTCTATCTGTTCTCCTGTCATTTTCTCTCCTGTTACCATCATTCTGCCTTGCAGTTCCCCTATTTTCACTCCTTCTGTCTCTAGAGTTGTCTCTAAAGTAATTTCCTCTGCCTCGTGCAGGATAAGTGTTCCTGTTGCTTTTCCACACAAACTGATTTATCTTTCCATCACGTGCTAGCTGCTCCAGCTGATTCATTAAATCCCTACATTTTTCTGTTGGATGCCCATGTGTGGAATGGTAGTTACAGTAAGAGTCTGTGTCACGGCCCAGAACCCCGGATGCTTTCCTTGGGAACCGTATAAGACTTGATCCCTCAATAGCAGCTAATACGGAAGTTCGAGACTCAGTAAGCGGGGTATAAGCGGTATACTTCATTGTAGAGGTTTTGTTAACCCTCCTCGACTGACTAGAGGATGCTTCGGGGACTTCTCTTCCCCGTTTCCTTCCTTCCTTAGATTCTCCATTACCCACCATTTTCATTACTTCTTCTTGGGTGACGTATTTATTGGCCCGGGAAAGTAGGTCCGAAATTGTAATGGGCTGGTCTAATGACAGGAACTCTTGCAGTTTTTCAGACCTTGTCCCTTGTAACATGGCTGCCACAGCTATACCAACTTGTAAGTCTCGCACTTCCAGAGTAGCGTCTCTGAATCGATCGACGTAACTCTTCAACGACTCCTTAACTCCTTGCTTGAGAGTAAGTAAATAAGTCAGTTCTTTCCTTCTCTGACTATTCACTGCGAACGCCTTAAGAAACTCATTTCGAAGTTGGTCAAAAGAGACAATAGACCCCTCAGTCAGGTTATTAAACCACTTCATTGCATGCCCGGTCAGAGTTAGAGAAAAGGCCCTGCACATTATTTCATCTTCCCATCCATGTAGTAACATCAATGCTTCATAATTCTGCATATGATCATAGGGGTCTGTCTTTCCTGTGTATGTAGTCATCTGTGGCATCTTGAATTTTGGCGGTAAGGGTTTCTGCAAGATGGTCGTGCAAAACGGTACTCTTCTCCTCTGGCTCTCCTCTGCGGACACCAATTTTTTCTCTTCGAGCACCTGTTCTATCATTTTCTTCATATCAATTGGGGGAGTGATTTGATTTCTGGCGTGAGATGAATCGGGCAGGTCCTCGGCAACTATTTCCTTTCCTTTTCCTTGAGGTGCTTCAGTTCGAGCCATTTGTGTACACCAAGTGGGATCGAATTCTGATCCGGCTCCCCAAATGCTTAGGTCATCGTCACCGTTCATTCCGGCACCTCCAATACCAGCAGTATTTGTCAAATCATGGTGGTGGGCGGAAGACCCTGCCGCCCGGTCGAGACCCTGTCGCCATGGTGCCTGCCGCACAATACCAGACACCTGTCGCCTGACATCCGGCACCTGCCGCCCGACGCCAGACACCTGTCGCCTGACTCCTTCCGCAGGTTCCAAATTTACGGCCTCATCAGCCTCCCGCTGGGTCCCTGCGACAGGCACTCCGCTCCCCAGTCCTGCCGCATCCTGGTGTATGTCATTCTCTTCTACGAGAAGGTCCTCCTGTCGCAGCGGAGGATTCGCCGCTGTCGCATCCTCCTGTCGCCCATCAGCACGGGGCGGAGCCCCTCGACTTGTTTCTCCCACCAAATTCTGTACAGCCGGCGGCAGACCCAATGTCAGGAGGACCCCTTTGAATAAGTCTACCATGGCTTTCAACGCATGAGTCGTTTCTTCACTCTGCCGCCTTAGGGCCTCGAATTCGGCTACAGATACAGTCATCCTCTCATCTTCTCTGTTCACCTGATTTCTATGGCGTATTGGCTGTTCAGGGGAACTCACGGAATTCTCATCACTGCCTGTTCTCACGTTAATAGATCTAGTTCTCACCATCTTAAGAAGTTTGATTGGCTTTTATACGTTTCCCACAGATTGCGCCAATTGTTGTTGTACAAAACAACAATACAGATATGCTGACGTAAATGGTCGTAATCTGTCTCCACGTGTCCTCCAGAAGCTTCTGTAAAATAGTAAAAAGTCAGAGGGACGCAGGGGTGGTTCCCTGCGTAGACACTCCGATGCTTAAGTCAGCCTCAAGTTCTTAGGTATTGGGAAACGTAAAAGCCAGTAGTCAGAAAAAGTTCCGAATAGAATTATACCTGGGGCCTATTTATAGGCGAATATTTGAGATTTGATATCTGGATTGTTTGTGTCCTTTTACCAAGAGTTTGTTTCCCAATAGGATGCATCTTCCGTGGATCTCGGGGTTGACACGAGCCTGTCGCCGGCGAGAGACCCTATGGCGCGACACCTTTTCGGGCGGCAGAGGTCTCTCGCCTGGCGAGAGGCGAGTGGCCACGTACCGCCTTCGCGATTGAAGGAGTCTGTCGCCTGCGACAGATAGTCTGTCGCAGCCTAGCTTCTCTCGCCATAGGCCGCGTGTCTCAATGACCGTGTGCCGCGTGGGGCCTCCAATGATCTTTGGGCTTGGCCCAGTGTAGATGGACTTTTGCCATATCACATCCCATTAACATTTTGTCAATAAGAGATATCTATGGATTGAGAAGATTCACAATAAATCACACTTTATTGGTTCCAAATTGAAATTTTCAACTGAAACTTGTTTCAAACTCTTAAGAAAATTAAAAGCTCTTCATAGGATGATGTTAGGCACCAAGCATTTGTTTTGACCAATTATTGAGCCAGGCTAATTATCTATACGCACCCATCTACAAAATTATAGTTTTCGCCGTTTCCAATTAATACTACTAAATTGCGTATTAGTTTTTGTTGTTATCTGTTTATTATATGTTGTAAGAATTTCGATATTCATGTCTACATATCTACCAAAAATTCTGCAAAAAAATCAAAAAAACTCAAAAATCTCTTGGCACGCTTACTTCGATACATAAGAAAATATGTGCAAAGTCTTAATAAGAAAAAATGGAGATTAATTAAAATTATTAATTAACTAATTTGTTGTTTATAAAGGTGGATTATAACCGTAATTACCTTTTTGTTTTTTATTTACATTAATTTAAATTTAACGTGTGAATCCCGTTAAATATAACATGCTAAATTATCAAATAATTGAAGCCTGAAAACGAATTTGAACGCTACACTAAGCGTGTGAGAATGTTTCACAAGTAAAATAATTCCACGCGTGAGAGTATGCCGCGCCGCACGGTATGCACGAGGCACACTGCGCCGCCCTTTAATATTATCATTCACTTCAGCACAGTATTATATAAATTATTTTTATAAAGTGATATATATATGTAATGATAAAAAGGTTTTCATAATTATACAATAATAACAATATCTTTTATTATTATTATTGTTTGTGTAATCTATATTAGTTTTTTTTCATTTCTTTTTAATTTTAGACAACTGATATGTTTATTTTTATATTATATATATCCATTATATTTCTGATTTTTTATCTTAAAGTTATTAAACATTATAGTTAAAAATAAGTTAAAAATATAAAAGAGAAAAAAGCAACATATATTTTAGTGTTGCATATAACGTTAGACTTGAATGCTTCCATGAAATTTTACAACGTAATAAGTAACCAAACAATTTTGTTTAATAATTAGAAAAGCTTTCGGTCTCATGAGGTTACCGTAATCGCCTTTCTATCCTCACGCAAATCGTTCGGTTTCGGCATATTCGTGCAAGTTTTGCTCTATTGACAGCCGATTGATAATCGGTAAAGTGATATATAAGAAGAAAATTATTTCTCTCGCGATTTTATCAAATAGTAAGAATTAGTGGGGAGTAAATGGAATCAATCGCTTGGCCAAAAAAAACAATTGGAATCAATTGCACGATCCGGACATCAATCGGGCGACGTCACACGATTACATAACAAGTGTCGCAGCAATCGCACAATCATTAAGCAGTTGCGGGACGTCATACAATCTAGAAACCATTGTCGCTGCAATCACACAATCTTAGCTATATTTTACTTAAAAATCACTTAGCTATATTGAAATAAATGTGTTGTTTTTAATTTCAAAAGCATAATCTCTTATCATGTATACACAGAAGATGTGAGTTACATCAACATTGCATGAGCAATTAAAAGACTATATACATAAACAATAAATGTAACAAAAATACGAATGTTATGATGAATGAGAAAAAATAAAATGAAAATATTCGTAAAAAAGTTAAAATTACACTTATTGAAGTCAAAATAAGTGAAAGTTTTTTACGTTAGTTTGTGATTCAAATTTTCTTTTAAAAAAATCAATTTAATTATATTAGCATATAAAAAAAACTTAAGGCTATTGAAGACTTTTTATTTTTTATTCATAAAAAGTACAAAAAAGAATGAGGAATTGAATTTTAGATCTAATTTCTTCTAAAAATGAATATCAATTATTACACCAAAACTTAATTGTTTATTAAGACTTTTTTTTATTTATCTATAAGTCAACCAATTTACCCAACAAATAAATACAATTATTTTTTTTTGGTTACCATAAACTTGATTATTTGGTTCTTAGCATAGGTGAAATTATGTACTTGGTAATGATTATTTGTTTTTTTTTTGTGTAATTGGGATACCAAATTACTAGCTAAAAGCACCCGCTGTCACCCACCCAAAGTTAAGCCTAAAATAGCTTTCACTCAAACGGGCCACCCTAATAATTTCCTCTATAAATTTCCATTGGGCGCCTCACTCTCACTCTCTCTGTCTCTCTCGCTTGCTCTCACTCCCTCCCTACCTCTGAGCGAGTCTTGGGCTCGTCCTTCCTTCAATATTTTCATAATGGTGCGGTTTGTAGTTATTTCAATCTTTTGCGTTTTGATTCTGATTACAAATACTATCTGTTTGTTTTGAAGTTTTTAGTATATTGGTTTTTGAATTTCCTACAGATATGAGATTTTGAGGTTCGAGTATGTATTATTTATGGAAGTTTTGTTTTAGTGTAATTTAGAGTAAAGCTTTGAGTTTACATGAAATAAATATTTTCGGTTGTCGGTTATTAATGATGTCTTAAAGTTTCATTGAGTTTATTTTTGTACTCAATTATCAAAAATAAATGATGTATTAAGACATCGGTTTGTAGTTCGGTTGTCGGTTATTAATGATGTCTTAAAGTTTGATTGAGTGGACCTCGGATGAAATAAAGATGCCATCACACTCGGTTATTGGTGATGTCTTAAATATATTCGGTTGTCGGTTATTAATGATGCCATCACACCGGTGCTGAACTCATTGACCCAGACATACAAACTGAGCCTTAATCTTGTTGGTGTAGGCTAAAACTCCACTCACTTTATATTAAATAATAATCCCTTCTCTTTACATAAACCTAACGGAAAATTCCATTCCCTTTAACTTTTAAGTTAAAAAATTGCAGATATATAAATTAAGGAAGCTATTGGAAAATATATTTATATATGTTTTAATTTAATTTTTTATTAATTTAATTGGAATTTATGTTGTTTTCTAAAGTTTGACTGAGACTTGTGAACTTTTTTAAGAACTTATTTTATTCTTTGATGTTTTACTTAATAATTACATTTTTTATGTTTTTGGATTTTTCTTGTAATTTATTCAAAAATTATTGAGGTTACTTGTTCATGTTTTTCTTCTAGTAATGGTTCTGAATATTATTTTGCTTGCCCCGATCAGGATGCAAAAGGTATTGAGGTTTTGGAAGCTGAAGTGGCAAGGAAAAAAGCGGATACAGAACGCATGACGAAGCGGCTAAGGGATATGGAACTTGCACTTGAAAGGAGGAAACAAGAATTGCAGACAATTAAGACAGTGAACAAGGAAGTGTCTGCAATGAATAGACGCATTCAAAGTATGATCAAAGATTTTCTGGCTGCTAACGGTGACGGAGGTGGATCATAATTAGTAGGGTGATGTGGTAGAGCTCGTGCCCGTTGGTCTAGAATAAACTGTGACAGTCTGTTGACAAGGTAAATTACTATTACAGTGCAGGTCATAAGGCTGGAATTTTGCGGCTAGTTTGATATCGTTTTTTGTTTTTTATTTTTTGTTTTTGTTTTCAGTTTTTTTGAAAATAGAAATAGAAAACACGTTTGACAACATGTTTCAACATGTTTTCGTTTTCAAAAAATGAAAACAAAAACAACAATTTCCAAAATTGTTGTAAACAAAAATTTTTTGTTTTCATTGTTTTCGAAAACATGTTTTCATTTATGTTACTGTTCATAAGTAAGTGAATAGAGTTTATATATTACTATAATAATAATATTTTTATAATAAAAATATAAATAAATTAATTAATTTTTTAAATAAAATAATATTAAATTTTAATATAAAATATTATTTAATATTTTAAAATTAATATATTTATTTTAATATAGAAAAGTTGAAAACGTAAAAAACAATTAAATATATATTACATTGAACTATAATATTATAATATTATTTAATTTAAACTTTTATAATAATTTATTGAATATATTAAATATTTTAAATAATATCATTTATTATAATTTTGATAAGTTAATAATTAATATTATTATATAATATAATTAATTTTTATTTTACTAAACAATATTATTATTTAATATTATATTCTATCTTTAATTTAAAATATATCACTACTACTATTAAATCATTTAATATTATTAAATAAGTAAATACTTAACATTAAATAATATTATTTATATTAAATATAATATATTTTAATAACTATATAATTTATTATAAATTAATTAGTTAAATATTTTATTTAGTAATGTAATATTATTATTACAATTAAATAAAAATTATTATTAAATATAATTTATGATTATTATAATTAAATTAAATAATATTATTTTATTTAATATTATATTTAATTATAACATTATTTAAATTATACTAAATTTTTATATGATTAAATAAAAATATTTAATATTAGTATTAAATAATATAAAATAATATTATTCAATATTATCTACATATTATTCTTTAATAAATATATTATTTTTATTTAATTTTTAAAATTTTTTTGTGAATTGAATTATTATCTTTAAATCAGTTTAAATATTTGTTTTCAAAACGTAACAATATTAAACAAACATATTTTCTGTTTTCAAAAATTGAAAACAAAACAAAATAAAACAAAAATAAAATTTTCAAAAACAGAAAATAGAAAACGATAACAAATGATCCCTTAATTTTTACTATTTTTATATCCAAAAGTAGCCATTAAATGTTAATTTTTCCCTCGGCGAATTTGGTTTTTCAGTTCTCTGTCCATCAGTAACGGGCAATAGTCAAAGCGTTATCTATTTTAAGAAATAAATGTTTTCTATACATCATCTTATTTATTTCCTGTACGCTTTCCATGCATGAAAGCACATATCGCAAACCCTACAGCCTTGATTCTTGACTCCTTAAACTCCGGATTCGAAGTTTTCTTTTTATATACAATTATGGACGAAGGAAGCTTAAATAAAATTTACATGGAATTACGAAAGACAAATAAAGCCGGTACATGGAAGAGAGGCAAGCTTCATAAAATGTTTCTATGGAATTTGAAATAGGTCAACACGAATAATGTCAGATATGGAAAATCTACCAAAGCCAAAAGCACAGAATCTAATTTCAAAAATTGGCAAGAAAGTGCTAATAGGCAAATCCAAGAATTGACCATAAAAATACACAACGATTTGAAGCTTGGGATCATTTTAAAAGGTAACTACAAATAAATTCTCTTTCAGAGAAAATCTTGGAGGTTTTTATAAAATTAAATATTTTATTGCAAAATTTTGAATACCAATCTTTATAAATACCAAAAAATGAAAAAATAGGCAAGGGGGAAGAAACTGGCGGATTTGATGAGAATTAGACTATCGACGACGGTCATTGCCTGTCAACGGTGAGTGGAAGCATCAGATATGGGGGACAGGAGGAAAACAAACAAAACAAAGGGCTGACAAAACCAAATTTTATATTGATAATTATGAAACAGAAAGCATAAAAACCCTTGAGATTAAGATGCGAAAACTACACTGGGAAATAAGATAGAGGAGAAAAGGCAATCAAAAGAGATGCCGCCGAACTAGAGCAGAATCTAGTGACTCGGCCATGACCATCTTCTACTTCAGTCTCTGCGGCTTCCCTTTCGTTACAGCTTTAGCGCTTTGACGAGCTGCTAAAACCAAAGCTTCAACGTACGTTAAATTTTCGAAACCTGAGTTCACTTTGTTTTGATAAAGGAAAAAAAATACTCGAACTATTTCAATTGCTCTATTTTTCTTTTAATTTGATAATCAAATATTTCATTTTCATACCCACCTGTCTCCAAGTGAGAAAGAAATTAGAAGAATAGAGAGTCGAAGATAACGGAGAACCTATCAGATATGGAGAAAAGAAAGCAAAATGGATGAGAGGATAAAGGTGCTAAGAGAGGTGAAATACAGGACACACAAAACCAGAAAACTATTAGGATGGGTTATTTATAGGCGTAGAATAGAATTTGAGAAAGCGGGGTCTTAAGACAAGGCCTGCCCGATTCTTACCGAACTGAATTGTTAATTATCAAGTTGTGTCTTTTACAGCCTGGCTTCGATTTTCTCTCTTTGTTTTCTTTTGGTTGTTGGGGGTGTAAATGGGATTTGAGTAATCCAAAAGAAAAACAACAACTTTTTGCAAAAGAGGGGGCCATGTTCCGTGATATTCCTTTCGCATATATTTTCTCAATTATTAATTTAGGCGGCTCACGTGGCCTGTTTCCTGGAGAAAATAGTTAATATGATGATCATCATGTGCCGATTATTAAATTAAATACATGTTCGGATGCAAAATAATTTAATTATTAGTTTTGTTTGATTCTCGTTAAATATATTTTTGAAAGAGATAAAGAATTTTAATTGTGATTAAATTTCAAATAAGATTAATTTTAGACCGTTAAAACAGATAAAAATATCTATAATCTACACAAAAAAAAATTTTATGTGAACAAAAAATATGAATAGATTTAATAGACTTTCTTTGTTAAAATTAAAATAAGGTTTAGGCCTTTGATAATGTTTCTCTAAAGACCATCATGTTATTTTTTTTTATTTTTTCATGTATAGTGTTTTATTTTTTTTTGGCTACAAAAGTGTTTTATAATTGAGTCTTGCCTTTCACAATAATTTTTCATCTTATAAAATATAAATCATATTTCATTGATTCGAAAGTGAAAATTTTAACTGAAATCTAAGGAGTCATTCGATATTGTTGTGTGTTTTGTGTTTTTGAAGATTTTATTTATTTTTATTTTTATTTTATTTTCAATTTATTAAATTTAAAAACACGTTTAGATAGAATATTTTTGTTGCAAAATTTTATTAGTGAATACTTTCTGAAAAGAATGGATAAAGCTTTAAAACATAAGAGATTAAGGGTTCGAGTAAGACTAATAGCAAAATTTTACCATTTCTACAAATAAAACGAGCATTGTTTTCAAACGGATGAACAATATTCATGCGGTAATAGTACCAAACAATAAAAAAAATTGTTTCCAAAATTTTGGAAACATTATTTTTATTTTTTTAACTATTTCCAAAATTTTTGTTTTATTTTTAATTTTTAAAAACAAAAACACACTTAACAAACACATTTTTACTTTTATTTTCGGAAAAATTGAAGACAAAAACATAAAATAAAAAAAATTTCAAACATCAACTAAGTTTTCAACCTCTGAAGAACATTCAAAGCTCTTCCTGGTATGACATTAGACACAAGATTAAATATACATTTGATCATTTCTAAGGCTAAGCAAATTAACCAATTAAAAAAAGCTTAATAGCCAAATAAGCCCTCAACTTTTAACTCAAAATGGAATTCAGTCATCAACGTTTTATTGCATGAAATTCAGTCCATAAATTTTTATTTCGGTGAAAATAGACCAAATCTGTTAAATGAACTAACTGCCGTTAGTTTTGCATACGTGGCATGCCACGTGGCAGCTAACTAAGCTATCCATGTCAGCTGACATGTATGCAAAACTAACGACAGATAGTGCTATTTAACAGATTTTGACTTAATTATATAATTTGAGGGTTTATTTTCACTTAAATAAAAATTTATGAACTGAATTTTATGCAATAAAACGTTGAAGCTGAATTCTATGTTGAGCTAAAAATTGAGAACTTATTTGACTATTAAACTATTAAAAAAAAACCTTTAGAATCCTTCTCTGTATACTGGGTTTTTTTTTTTTTCATTCTGTGCACAGCGTTATTCAAAGCTTGCTTACGGTCTCGTGACATTAGGTTGGTCCCACTCACTAATAATTTATTATCCATAATCAACAGCAACTGTCGCCAGCAATAGCACTATCTTGACAGGCACACTAGTCCAAACGCTTGAGTCTGAGGCTACTCTTGAAGTCAGAGTTTTTGTCCGGAGGGCATTAAATTCTCGCTTTTGGATGGAAATCGCACGATGTCGCACGCAGAGGCGGAGCTACATGGGGGCGAGTGGGGGCTCGAGCCCCCACTGACCCCCGACATATAAATATATATTATTAAATTTTAATCAAAATTCTTTTTTTAGTTAAACGTTTATTAAATAAAATTTAAGTTTATATATACTAGCATTGAGTTTTCAAAATTAAAAAAAATTAACAATTTTACAATAAAAATGGTGGAGATGGAAAATGAGAAAATACATTTGTTAGTTTATTTGTTATAAACACTAACATTGATTTTATTAATTATTATAACAACATATAATATATTTTTCACAACTTGTTGAAAACTTATTTGTGTAACGAAATGAGAGATTAATGATTTAATGATAAATTAATTGTGTATCTTAAAAAATATGTGTTCTAAAGTATTGGTGACGAAATTATTGTACAAAATTATTGTACATAATTTTGAAAATATAAAATCGAACAAAAAATGATTAATTTTTTTTACAATTCTGACTAGATATAAAAAATTTAATTTTTTAATTAATACTATTAACAAAATTGTTGTTATTATTTTTTTATAATTTAATATATTTGAGTGAAGTCTCCCATAAATAAATTTTCTGGCTCCGCCGCTAATTGCACGGTTTTGAAATAGTTGTCGCATCGAACACTCGATCTTGACAACAGCCGGGCGACGTCGCACGATCTCTGAGAGCAAACGGGCGTCGTCGCACGATATTAATTAAACAAAAAAAAAAGTTCTGCCAAGCAATATTCGATTAGGTTAACGGGCGCCCAACAGCCAAACACTGAGTGGGATACAGCTAAATACTGAGTGGATTTACACTTTCATCGAAAGTGCGTTTTCATCCGTACCATCAACTGCTAAATTTTTTTTTATCCGTGGATATAAATAAACTGTCGTGATTTTAAATTTTGAATTATTGAATGAGGTTTACACTAACACAATGAGCTACTTGATTTGATTTTTTTTTCTTTTGATAATTGAGGACAAAAGAATATAAAGCTGTTTTTTTTTAATTTGATAAAAAATATAATTATTTTGGTTCAAATCAAAATTTACATAATGTTAAAAATATTTTTTTGAACTGGGTAAAGTAGTTATTGATTTCTTTTTTTTATAATTTTTAGATAATAATTTTTCAGCATTTCTTATTTCATATAAAGATTAATCTCTACAATACATATGCCTGCTAGTACTAATGGATTTGCCGGGATTTTCATCAAAATTAGGCTAAAATTAAAAGCAAACTTTATTGATGGTTTGATCCCCAAATCATTTCAGAATATATAGTTTCCTAGCACGTAAATAAGAATAAAGTTTATTTTGGATATTGTTATTTTATTTATCTAAACTGGTAAAATTTTGCTACAATACAACAGTTGAATAATTTTTATTATATACATAAAAAACCTAGCAAAAACCAGCTTTCTCTATCCAAGGTTTGATACATTTGGCATTTTGATTAGGAAACATTTTATTATTATTATATTGAATATTTCATTTTTTTTGTCAATTGATTTTTTTATTTTTAATTAATTATTTTCATAATTTCGAACTTCAATGCTTGAGTCTTTTTTGTACCATTTTCATAGTCTTAGACTACTTTAATTCAATTTTGTACCATTTTCTACAAGAACAGTATCTATGTAGATTTTTTTTCTTTTTCTTTTTTGTGCTGAGTTTTTTTCAATATATTTTGTTTTATCTCTCCGAGCTTGTGGTTAAGTCTGGGGATGGCAATGAGTATCCTATAAACGGGTACCCGGCACTATCCGTCCCGATTAAGTAGGATTAGAGTAGTATATAATCGGGTTTGAGTATGGTTCGGGTAGTAAAATTACTACCCGTCACGGGTTAGGGTAGGGTTCGAGTAGTTACCTTAGGGTACCCGCTACCCGAACCCGATTAGAAATAATATTAATTAATGTGATATTTATATTTTTTACGTATAAATTATTTATTATTAATATTGTATTTAATTAAATTAATTCATCAAATATCATAATTATGACTTTTAACTTTAATTTATATTTATTAGTTAAATTAAATTTATTAACTTAATTTTTTTAAATAAATTATTCCAAAATTGATTTTAAATTTAAATTTGAAAGTCATACTTTGACTTAATAAACGAGTATTTAACGGGTTCGAGTAGTTAAATGGGTATTTTTTATTTTATAGGGTTAGGGTTAGGGTAACACAAATAAAAATAAACGGGTAGTTAATCGGGTTCGGGTTTTATATATTCTAATCGGGTTCGAATTAAAGTATCTCAAAATTAACGGGTACCCGACCCGTTTACATTCCTAGTTAAGTCACAAACTCATTAATAAGTGGGGCTTCGCTTGATTCTTGGCTAAGCTAACTAAGCCGATGTTAAGTAGACTATTCAAAGCCCGAATATCCACTTGTTCGAGAATTTAATCACTTTTAATTTATATAATATAAATTTATTTAAGTTAATGGAAAAGCTTATATCAAATTGTAAGAGATAATAAATCAACTATAAATGACAAATTGATTTATTGATAATAATAAATTAATTGTTAACTAACAAATATTATTTAATATGAGTATTATTATAATTGTATCTTAAATTGTTTTTAGGATACTATAATAGTTAGTCACTCTATTCTTTATAAATTGATTAATATATTATACTTAACAATTCAAATATATATTTAATTTATGTTTATGCTATATAAAATTGTGTTTGTATAATTGTGTTTATACAATATAAAATATAAAATTTTTTATTAAAATTGTATCGACGAATCAAAAGCAAATTTTTTAAAATTCTTGTCATATTAATAAAAATTTTTTTATCAATAAATAGTTTGTATTACATTTTTATTTTTTTATTTGTATTGTATTATTGTATTTTTTATGAAAATAAATGAATTTTTTAGATGCACCTAGAGGTGTTAACAAATAAAACATTTGATAAATCGTTTGCGAATCCATTCGGTGTCTATTAATTTGTATTCGTTTATTAAGCTTAACAAACGAACACAAACAACATTTTAATGTTCGTTTATTAAACAAACCAAACATGAACAGAGGTGTGGTTCGTTCATTTTTATTCGTGAATTAACTCGTTTATGTTCGTTTATTATTTGTTTTATTTAAAGTGTCATTTGCTATTTATTCATTTTAGTTCATTTATGACTTATTCTTTTAAAGTATTATTTGTTGTTTGTTTGTTATTCTTTTATTGGTCGTTTATTATTTACTAAAATACTAAAATTACTTATATTATATACATTATATAATATATACCATATTTTTAAGACATTAACCTAAAAATTCAGTACCTAATTCTTAAACATTTTTATACAATACAACTTTATTAGCTTAAAATTTTTATAAAATATAATAATAAAATAACTATAAAATAGAATTAGTTAATTATGCTTGAAATAATTTTTTTAATCTTAAATATAATATATTAAAATTAAATTAATAAGAGTTTTATAATAAGTTAAGATCTCATTCTTATCTATTGACAATTTATATATATATATATATATATATATATATATATATATATATATATTACACATTTAAGTGTACACCCTCATATATAATATATATGATACTTTAATATATGTATGCCAATATATGCATATATATGATACAAATTATACTTAAAATTGTAATTATCAATTTTAACAAACGATTGTTAACTTAAGTGGCATTGTATTTAAAATTTCTTATTGGATGATTTCAATTTACATGTGAAATTTAGTCTTTTATGTAAGATTTTTAAAATTTAATATTTATTTTGTTCTTATAAACATTTGTTCGTATATGTGTGTTCGTAAATATGTTTGTTTAATTGTTTATGAACATTTGTGACCTAATGCGTTTGTTTACATATTTACAAACGTGTTCGTTTAGGATGAATGAGTTTGTTTACAAACATATTAAGAATAACCTGTACCAAACAAATAAACAAACATGAATATAAAAACCAAATTTTTTTAACGAACATGAAAGGTAATAAAAAAAACAAACGAATAAAAACATTAATTCGTTTATTTGTTTCGATTCATTTACATTCATGGACACACCATTTGTATACACGGGTGAAATACAAAAAACCTCCTGTATAAATTTTAAAGGACACAAACCCCTCTTTTATTTTAAAATATCATTTTTACCCCCTTGATTAACCTCGGCTTACTGATCTAGGCGATCGCCCATACTCATTAACGTATTTGGTGGTCGCCCTACATACACGTGACCATTTGGGCTCGTTTTAGAGGCCGTCGACGAGCATTCCCTACGCGAGCTCCAGCCCCCTAGGTTTACTATGACACGTGAAGTAGGCGTATGTGTCCTTTTGTAAAATGATAAGAGGGTAAGATGATATTTTCAAACTAGAGGGGTTTGTGTACTATGAAATTTATACAGGGAGTTTTTTGTATTTCACTCTTGTATACACCACCATTGTATAGTTACCTTTTATTTTATTTTTTAATTCAATTCAACACATAAATTATACGTGAATAAAACGACAAATAAAATGCCTCCAAAAAAACTACACCAAAAAAATGTCTCTTGAAAAAATAATTCGGCGCGCAAGTTTGTGACCTATAAATATGACTACCCGCCTTACCCCATCTTTTCACCTTCGTGGTAGCCCATTATTTCTTTCTACCCTTTCTGAACGTTTATCTAAGAAAGAATTGAAAGCTCGATTCTGTGGCTTACAGACATTCCCTTTCTCTAGCTCTAATACATACAGAAGCTCTGTGGGTGAACCTAGCTTTTGCGTTCATTTCATTGAAGCGGTAGTTTCCTTTTGCAGTGGTGTTCTATACCCTTGAGTTAAACCTTGTGAGTTCAACAACCGTGCTGCAAAAGCTAGCCCGTCCATCGTCTGCGGCTCAGGTCAATTTTGTTGATCAAGAGATTCGCCATTTCAGTATATCATTGATCGTGTTTCTCTGGAGCATATGTTAGTATTACAAATAGTTTTAGCCTTTCAGTGAATCTTGGCAACATGATTAGAGACCTAACAATTTTGTTAAATAATTACGAAGTGTTTAAATTATTAAAAAAATCCGTTCTCATTGCAATAAAAAGGGATAAAGGGGAAAATTTTCGTCATGAAATGTTTAGGTGATATAAAAAAGAATTGAGCCACAAAGTTACAGATGATCGTTCGTTTGGTACGTTATTCAAGGCAGGCTTTCGAAGTCATGAGGATGGTGTAATAGCCGAACAATCTTCACAAATCGCTTGATTTCTTCGTGGAAGCAATGCCGTAATCGGGGCCGATCACAATCGGTAAAGCGATATATTTTCAATTAAAATTTATTGTTTTTTATTTTAATCGTACAGTCAGAGTTTCTGTCTCTTGGGCATAAAATTTCACGCTTTTCGATGGAATTCGCACGATCTTTGATAGCTGTCGCACGATTTTGAAATTGTTGTCGCATCGAGCAGTCGATCTCGACGACATCCGGGCGACGTCGCACGATCTCTAAGAGCAAACGGGCGTCGTCGCACGATATTAATCAAACAAAAAAAGGATCTAGCAAGCACTATTCGATTAGGTTACCGGATGCCAACAGTCAAACACTGAGTGGGATACAGTCAAATACCGTGTGGAATTACACTTTCAATTTTTTTTAATCGTATGATGAACAAAGAGAGAATAAAAAATTAAATTTTAAATTTAATATATTTAAAAAAAATAACAATCGATAGGGTAAATTTTAGGTTATGTTTGGTATTATTTTTGTTTTGTGTTTTATGTTTTTGTTTTTTTGAAAATTATAACAAAAATCATGTTTAGTAGTTATGTTTTTGTTTTATAAAACAGAAAACAACAAAAAATTGAAAATAGATGAAAACATGATTTTGGTGTTTTCATAATTTTGAAAGTATTTTTTTTTTGGTCTGAAAGGTGCTTCTTCAATAAATGAATAAGATCAATATTAGGGTTACACACACATGAAGGAAGGGAATTATACCAAACCCTCGTTTCACCTATACTACTCTCCAGCTTTGTAAGATTATGAGCAAGCTAATTTTGCTCTCTATGAATAAAACCGAAAGTACAAGAAGAAAAATTACCTACTAGAACCTTAATCTCCTCTATCAATGTCCCAAATTCTCAAAAGTGTTGTGCATCAGATTGAATCACGTTGATGACCGGTTGGCAATCACTTTCCAGGATAACTTCCTCTAGCTGGTGTTGAATAGCTAGTTGTAAGCCAAAACAAATAGCTAAACCTTCTCCAAACATTGAATCATCAACTGAATTTAGCTTTTTAACTGCACTCTATTGAACCACTCCCACACTATCTCGAGCTACTGCCCTCGCTCTGGTTTCTCCACCGTAAGACCCAAAATCAACATTAATCTTTATTTGTCCAGCTGCTGGAAGGGACCATCTACGAGAACTGTTCAGCACTCTTGGAATTGTTGCACCAATCTCTCCTGGGTTTCTGCCTGTAGTTCTGTCACTTAATATTTGATTTACATGATCACGCATTCGGACAGGTGAAGAACAAGTCTAGTCATATAGGCATTTGTTTCGATTCTTCCACAGCATCTAGCATCCAAACAGGAAAAAATTCAAACAGTCTTTCTGGATAATAGCCTCTAGAGTGATATTCCAAAAGTCTAATCTGGTCACCTGGTTATTCCTTAATTCCACCAACCATGCCAGCCCAGTTCCCAGAATTTTACACTGAGAGTGCACTGAAAAAATGCGTGTCTCCAGTCCTTATTTACTTGCCCACAAACAGGACATGTCAATTCGTGAGACAACCCTTTGTTAGATAGATTCTGTGCTGTTGGAATAATATTCCAAAAAACTCTCCACATGAAGAATTTGATTTTTGGGAGCACATCTGCCTGCCATAAATATCTCAAGAGAGGAATCTTGGTTGTGATTTCTACTTCTCCCAACCCTAGAAAATGCCTTGCAGTAAAATAGGTTGATTTAATAGAAAAATTTCCTAGCATCGTTTCATTCCAGATTAATAAATCCCAATGGCAAAATTTTGAGAGTGGGATTTTCATGATTAAATCCACATCATGACTGCTAAATAATTCCTTTAGTAGCTCAAGTCTCCAGGTTCGTGTATTGGGGTCAATCAGGATAACCACTTTCATAGGCGTTGGATTGATTGATCATGAAAACCCAGGTTTGAAATCTTGTGGTTTTTTAATCCATCTTTCCCTCCAAAATATCGATCTGGCTTCCATCTCCTACCTTCCATCAGAGCCTTTGTCTACTATTTTTTTACCCTTTAATAAACTCCTCCATAAGAATGAATCCTTGTAGCCCTGTCCAATCTCAAGAATATCACCATGAGAGAAATACTTAGCCTTAAAAATTTTAAAAGCTAAGGAATTTCTGTTCTGTAGCAGTCCCCACCATTGTTTGGCTAAGAGAGCCAAATTCATAGCTGATAAATACCGAAATCCAAGTCCACCGTCAAGTTTTGAGATTCAACGATTAGACCAAGACTTCCAATGGATTTTCCTTACCCCAAGTCTCCCCCCCCTCCCCCACCAGAATCTAGCTGCCATCATATTAAGCTCCTGAGTAAAGGACTTCGGCAAAAGAAAGCAATTCATGTAGTAATTTGGTACTGCCTGAGCAACTGATTGGATAAGAATTGCTCGTCCAGCATATGATAGAAGTCTTCTATTCCAGCCTTGAATCTTTTGTCGTAACCTGTCTTGAATATTGGCTAGTTCTTTTTTCATTGACTTGCCAAATAATAGAGGGATGCCCAAGTAACGATCCCCCACCTTGAATCTCTGCATCCCCAAGTCATTCAAAAGACTACTTCGAATTTCCTCCTTAACATTTGTGCTGAAGAAGACTGAGGACTTCTTGTAGTTAACACTTTGTCCGGAAAGAAACTCATAATTTTGTAGCAGGCCTTTCAGATTAGAAGCATCACTTTGCGAAGCTTTTATGAATAATAAGCTGTCATCTGCAAAAAGCAGATGAGTAAGATAGGAAGCACCTCTTGCGACTACCAATCCATGCAGGTCTCCTCTTAGATGGGCTTGCTCTAAAAGGTAGGATAAACCTTTTGCACAAATAATAAACAGATAAGGAGATAAAGGATCTCCTTGTCTCAATCCTCTTGAGGGAGAAATATCACCATATAGATTCCCATTAATCTTCACTGAATAAGAGACAGTATGCACACACGCCTTGATTAAAAGAATCCATCTTTCAGCAAAGCCCAACTTCTCAAGCATTGTCTCCAAAAAATCCCATTCTAGTCGGTCATATGCCTTGCTTATATCTAGTTTAACGGCCATTGATCCTCCCGCACCTTTTTTTTTTATTTTCATACTATGAAAAGCTTCGAATGCCACCATAACATTATCAAATATATTCCTGCCTTCAACAAACGCACTCTGTTGAAATGCAATTATTTTAGGCATCACCTTTTTTAATCTATTTACTAACACTATTGCAAGGATTTTATGCACCACGTTATAGAGGCTAATCGGCCTGTAATCCTTGATACTTGTAGGATTATGACATTTTGGAATTAGGACAATAGTAGTCCTATTAATAGGTGATATGTCCATAGTGCCATTTAAGAAATTCAGAGCAAAAAGAATTACCTCATTTCCCACTATGTGCCAGTACTTCTAATAAAAACAGGCTGTCATTCCATTTGGGCCAGGAGCTTTGCTAGGATTCATACTTTTCACTGCCAACTCAACTTCATCTGCTGTAAAGGGTTGGCAAAGTCCCCTATTAATTTCATCTGGGATTTTTTTCTTCAAACCTTGAAGTAAGTTCATTGGGGCTGAACTCTTGGAGGTTGAATAAATCTTCTGAAAATAGTCCAAAACCTCCTCTACAATGAGTTTTCGGCCTCCAACACCTCTACCGAAGCCGAAATTAGCTTCTGAATGTGGTTAGTTTTCCAGCGTTTAGATGCCATGGAATGGAAAAACTGTGTATTACAGTCCCCTTCTTTAAACCATAATTCTTTAGCACGTTGCCTCCACATAATCTCCTCTTGATGGAGTAACTGGTTAAGTTCCAATTTCCTTTGAGTTAATTCCTCCTCTCTGTTATCGCCAACACCATTACAGAGCAGTCCTTCGATATCCTGGTTAATTTGTTTTATTTTACGTCCCACATGTCCAGACTCAGATTTGTTCCAGGTCAATAATGCTTTCCCGCAATCTATAATTTTTCTTGCCATTTTAACACCATCAACTACTTCACTCGAATGCCATTCCTGTGCAATAACCTGCTCACATTTGCTATTAGTGATCCATATATTTTCAAAGCGAAAACTTTTACCACATCTTTTAAACACTTGGGAGTTTTCTAATTCAAAAATCAGAAAGAAATGATCTGACGAGGATGAGTACTTGTGAATTTCCTTTGAATTAGGGAACAGTTGTTGCCACTCCTCGTTACAAAGACCTCTATCCAGTCTTTCAAGTATCTGGTTACTCCCTTGTCCCTTTTTTCACGTCATTAATGGATCAACCAGTGGAACTTCCATCAAGGCATAGTAGTCGACTACTGCCTGGAAAGCATTCATTTGTCTTTGAGAACGTATACCTCCTCCCTCTTTCTCATTCACAGACAAAATTTCATTATAATCACCGACGCATAGCCAAGGGCCTCGCCATCTATCTCTCAACCCAATTAAAAGCTCCCATGATTCATGTCTCAACGTAGTTTCCGGGTTCCTATAAAAACCCATGAATCTCCACAATGTTGCCTCCATTTTGATTACACAGTTAATATGATTAATAGAATAAGATTGCAAATCTACTTGAAGCCCCTCTTTCCAGAGAATTGATAACCCACCACTCCTTCCAACACTTTCTACTGTAAAACAACCACCAAACCCCCATCTATGGCTGAGTCTCATCATTTCATTCTGTTTCCTTTTAGTCTCGCATAGAAACAGAATGTGGGGTCTATAGTCGCTGACCATCCTAGTCAGCTCATGAACTACTCGAGGGGACCCTAACCCTCAGCAGTTCCAGCTTATAATAATCATTGTTCACGGCAGGGATGGAGGTTTTCTCCATCGCCTGCCGTTGTAGGTTCTGAAATTCTAACTTTTATTGCACCATCCGCAAATTCATTGAGAGCATTCAGTATAACTTCAGTGTAATCCCGTCCAAATTTCTTCACACTCATTTTCGATCCTGCCCGACTTCTTAAAGACGTAGCATTAATCTTTTGTGGGCTTCCTCTACTTCGCTTGGCTGACACTGTATAACTTGACATATTTCCTGTCACGTTGGTTTCATTGAAGGTATTGTTTGTCTGAAAGTTAACTGAGTTCTTGACGAGGAGAGACTTGTTTACTGACACTTGTTCATTCTCCCAATTACCTCATTTTGCACGTTGTTTAAACTTTTTAAATTTTGTGGATGAGAGTTCAAATTCTCTAAAATCCCTTCTGCTTGAACTTCCTGGTTCTCCACAACCTTATCATCCCTAAAATCATGCCATTTTGAATAACCACTAGTGTCCTGCATCCTCAAGTCTCTACTGTCTACGTCAACCGCATTTCGGTCTCCTTTTTCCTTCCAGCCACCAGCCACCGTAATCGACTGAGAGTTTTCACTAGTTAAACTCTGATTATGTAATCACCGAATGCTTTTGCTAGAATTTGAAGAACTTTGAGTGTTACTAACAGATAAATCACCAAACCAGTTCGCAGCACCTTTGGGACTGTCACCTCGCATCTAAGAACCATACTCTCTAATAATTCTTCCTGTTTCTTTCATCATCTTCATTGCTAGATTGCATTCCGATTCCTGGTGATCTAAACAACCACAGACAAAACACAAATCAGGAAGCCTTTCGTATAAGAACTGGATAGGTCGCGATTCTCCATTAGGCAATACTACCCGAGACCCTCTTTTGAGAGGTTTACGAACATTTATGTACACCCGAACGCGTAAATATCTCTCCCATGCTATCTGACCATCTCCTTTATCAACCGAATCAATAACTCCCAGTGTTTCCCTTAGAGCTATGCCGGCTTTCTCACTCATCATTCTTAATGGCAATCCATGGATCTGTATCCAAAAAGGACACCAGTGAAACTCCATTTCATAGCTATTTTTGAACCATCGAATTCTTTGAACACCATAAGGGATTTATTGAAGGCCCACGGCTAATTAATGAGGATTCGTTCTTTGTCTAGAACCTCCTCAAAATGGAATAGGAAAGTATGATCTTCCACTTCTGTTATTTGAAACTCTCCTGTCAGCTTCCATATCCATTGACATACCATACATAACCCTTCTAACTTGATTGCTTTCCTGGTCATTATTTTGCTAATTAAATAGAACTTCTCTTCCTGACTATTCTCCTCAATCCATTCTTTGTCAATGACAACCTCCTCTCGCTTGGACTCTGTAAGTGAAAGTTTTGCCCATAACTCCTCCAAGCGTTCCACCATTTCACCTGAAAAGCTGCTCCCCCCTGCCACGAAGAAATATCAAATCTAAAGAGTAGTCGACGGAGCAAACGATACACTAAAAGGCTGTAACATAAACGAGTAAGGAATCCATAGAGAAAGGAAAGTAAAAGACGAAACCCTTAGTTGATACAAGGGACAAAACTCTCACTTTTCATGGAGAGACATTTTGGAAGTGTTTTTTTACTGTTACTACACGGGTGAACAGTACCCGTTGCGGCTACAGTAAAAAATTTGCCTAAAAAAATCATCAAAAACCCAGCAAATTGATTAAAAACGGTAGATGATGAGATTCGAACTTTTGTCTTTTTCTTTACTTAAACTGCACCTGTTTAAGCTTTACTTCTATTGTTGTCAAATTTTCGCAACAAAAAATATACAAGCAAACATGTTTTCAATTTCAATAAATTGAAAATAAAACAAAACAAAATTTCTGAAAACATAAAACTCACAACAATTCCAAACGACCCCTTAGTTGTTGGAATTACATTTTCGTTGAAAGTGCATTTTCATTCATATGAACTGCTATGATTTGTTTTTATCTGTGGATATAAATAAACTCTCGTTATTTGAATTTTTGAATTAGCCTTACCGTTTATACTAACACAATGAGCTAGGTGGTTAGATTTTTTTATTTTTATTGAATAGTATATTTTTATATAAAATTATAATTATAATTAACATATTATCTACTAGAATATCTTAGCGCTGTCAAAATGGGTTGGCCTTAGTGGGCCAAGCCATAAATGGGGGGTGTCAAAAAGCTTTTTTTTATTAAATGGACTTTAAAATGTAAGTTTATATCCGGTCTTAAGGGCTAACGGGTTTAAATGTTTTGGCTTATATAAGAAATTAAAAAAATTAAATTTTATATTAAAATCTCATTTTTAATAAATAAACAAAATAAAATTTGAAATAAATATTAAACAAATATAAAATAAATTCACATCAAATCCATCAAGTTTTCAACATCATTTAACATTACATATTAATAGTTTAACAAACATAATATAAATTGTTTTAACAAACCTAAATATTGAAAAACATGTCTCAACAATATAAAAATAAAAAACATGATAAATAGATCTATGTACATTTATCTCCTTTATAGTTTTAATCACATTTAATCAATTTTTTTTTCAACTTTGTTATTTACAAATATAAAATAAAGAACAATTTAAGAACTTACAAGAATTAAACTTATAAATTAATTAAAAATTGTCAACTAATTAGTAACATTACCTTCTAAACCAAAAATCCAATTTCGGATGCAAACGAAAGTTTTCACATTCTCATGATCTAGAAAACTTTAATACTTTCTTAAAACACAAGAACCAATATTAAAAAAACTCTCCGATGCTATTGTTGTTATTGGAATACTCAAGATATCACAAGCTATACTTGCAAGCTTTGGAAATTTTGGTTTATGATTTTTCTACCATTGCAGCATATTTAAATTTTCAACAATGCGACCCATGATCTTTAACTCTTCCAAATAAAGATCTAATTGAGATTTTGGTTCTTTCACTTGAATAGTTTCAAATATTTTGAAAGTCTATATCCTTGGACATTGTAAAAATAAATTAATTGTTATTACAAAAGAGAATTTATAATAAAGTATATACTTAAAAAACAAAAATGAACTTATATCACTTAAAGCAAATGTACTCTTCCCCTTCTAACTAGAATGTATAAAAGGTTATGAGTCATTAATTTGGTTTGAAGTAAATTAGTAATACTAAATAGAATTAATTTTATATATTTTACTTTAATTAAAATGTTAAACATATAAATAATTAAAATAAAAACAAAATTTTAATATAATTAAAAATATTAAAAAATTAAACAAGCCGGCCCATTTAAGCCTGAACTAATCCATTTAAGCCCTAGCCTAAATGGGCCCAACCACAAAGCCTCTTTCTTAAATGGGATACAAAAATAAAATCTAAACCCTAAATAAATAGGCCAGGTTGGGTCGGCCTAATGGGCCTTGACCCATTTTGACAGTGCTAGAATATCTGTTGGGATCTCTGTTGTCAAAATGTTACATGGATAAAATTAACCAATAAAAACAAATAATGTGTCGTATTATTTATTTTTAATTTTAAAAAAATCATTTTTAATCAAAAAGTTCATTTGGTTACAATTAAAAGTCAAAAACATCACAAATTAAAAAAAATACATTTTTTTTGCTAAAAATTATATATATAGAGAGAGAAAGGGGAGAGACAGAGAGAAAAGGTAGGACACCCTTATTCTGTTTTGCCAGGTGTCTGTTGTTTTTTGATTGTCCTTTTTTCACTATCGGATTCAGGATTGTATTATGCCACTTGCAAGACTCACCTATTGGGATCTCTGCTGTTGTCCCTCGTGCTCGTCATGGATTTTCTTAATGAAAATTTCCTCTTCTCAAAAGAAAAAAAGGTAGGAGATGGTGAACCAGCGACGAGCAATCTCCAACAAACCCCATTTAAACCACCCCGACCAATATCTCTCTTTGGCTTTGGTTCTAAGCTAGGTGTAGACTGTTTGTTCTGTGAACATTTTCTTCGATGGTGAGGTTTCTATCTATAATTTTGTATTTCTTTTGCGTTTGGTTTACATGTTATGATTGGACGAACTACATATATATATATATATATATATATATATATATATATATATATATTTATCTTTCGGATTACTTCTAACTCGAGGCTCTCAACGTAGAGCGACTCCTCCCACCGTTGAACCAGAGTTATATTTAGTTGTTTCAATAATCTTCAATGTATAATATAGTTGGGTTATTTTGGTGGAAATGGAATAATTTACCTGTATAGTCTGGTTGGATTAGCTATTAATTTATAAATTAAATTATATTTGGTGGATATGAACGAGCTTTTTTCTTTTTAATTTTTTGAAATGTCAATTTTTACGAATTATTTTTGGTGGATCTATTTTATCAAATCAGTTGGCGACGGCAGCAATTTGATATTAATATTTTAGATTTAAATTATTCAGTTTGAATATTAAATTAATTTAATTTTGAATCGTTTGAATTTAGATGATTTGATGTTTGAAAATTTGAAAATTCTGTCATTGTTATTTCAATTTGAGCCAAAAGTTCAAAAAATTATTTTATATATACGATTATATATATTTTTAATATATTTTATATAAAAAATACTCATTTCTGCTTTAGGGAATGCTAAGTGCATTATTTTGATAGTTATATTTTAGTATTTTCAATGTAATTGGATCAAATTATTTTTTAATTTTACGTGAAAATCGGTTATTCATATGAGGAGTTGAAAGGTTGAAATATGTAAATGCTAAAAAATACTTTTAAAGTAATTTGTAATAATAGATAATCGATTTTCAGGTAAAATTAGGAAATGACATAATCCAATAAGATGAAAAGTGTTGAAATGTGCTGTAAACGTGAATCTTCCAAGTATTCTTCACCTACTTTGAAGATTAATAAACATAATGTTTATTTGTTACTGAAATATTGATTTAGTGGTAAAGATAAGGTTTTAAGATTTTGAAGTATCAAATTCAAGTTTTACTAAGTATGAACTTGAATTTAATCTAATTTTGTACTAGTTTAATTAATCATAATTATTTACTAATTTATTTACTTTAAATAAAATAATATTTATAGTTACCAAGTTATAAAATATAATATATTAATTATAATTGTAAATTCTAATAAAAATACATTGGAATGATTTTGTATAAATATATTAACTTTAGAGCAAAAAAAAAATTATAACTTGATGGAACTCAATAATCGCCAGCGCTATCTTTGTACATATCTCAAGGCTCTCCTTAACGAAACTCTATACACTCACTCAAAATGCCCTGCAGTAACAAAACAATGTTTTTGAAAATGTTCTTTTAAAGTATTTGTAGCTTTAGTGCTAGCTATACTTTGCTTTCAATATCATTCCAATTTTTTAAATTTGATTAACATATACCCAATTCTCTCCCTCTCTCTTTTTTTTTTTTTTTGATATTCAATCTCTAGTTTACTAGACGTAATTAGCTTGATAGTGATCAACCAAAGGTCAAAATTGTTGTGAAAAATATCCCTCAAACTAAACACCCACAAAAATAGAGGAAAACAAAAACAAACACAATAACTTTATAACTCTCTGGGATATTTTACAAACCAAGCCTGACACTTTATTTATAAGAGAATAACCCTTATAACTTCTCTTATACTTTCGATGTGGGATTCAAGGCAAACCCCAACAAATCCTCCCTTGACTTGAATCCCTAAACTCCCCAAACTGTTCAACAACATCTGAAAAACTAACATGCCTCTGAATCTTCTTACTCTTGGAAACAACTCTATCTTTCGCATCATCAAGCAAATATAGTTGTTTCTCATTCCTCTTTCCTTGCAAAACTAAACTACCATTCTTGTATACTTTGCAACAATCATTATTACCAACATATGTGTACCCACGTGAAGCTAACTCATCCAAAGAAATCAAATTGTAGCTAAAACTGAGTACATACCTCACATTATTAAGAGTCTTGACACCACCATCATGAAGCTTGAGTTGAACACTCCCAATACCTTCAATCTTCACTCGATTACCATTCTCAACCGTAATATTGCCTAAACTTTCAATCTTTTTCAATTCATCAAACCGATCTTTATCATTGCAAATATGCATCGATGCAGCTGAATCCAAAACCCAACTTTTCTCATAAGTATGAGGTCCATCTAAACAAGTTGCCAATACGTCATCATCCGAATCAGTCAAAACAACACATGTCTCATTCTTCTTTCCATCATCACTCTTTTGTTGAGCCTTCTTGAATGCAGCCATATCCTCTCTTAATGTCTTGCAATGTGCTTGAATATGACCCTTTTCTCCACAATAATAACATTCCACCTCACTATAATCTCTTAATCTTGATCTTGATCTTGATCTCCCTCTTGATCCACCATGTCTCTCATTAATCCTCCCTCGAGTAGAACCTTCCACAGCAGCTAGTACACCTCCTGCAGATGAAGAATCTTCTTTGCCTATAAATCTTTCATTCTCACGCAGCACAGCAATCACATCATCCAACGTCAAAGTAGTTTTACCTACCAATAAAGTTTGAACTAACGGTCTATAGGACTTGGGCAAAGATGATAACAACAGCAATGCCTTCTCTTCTTCTTTCAACTCTTTAGAATCAATAGCTAATAATTATGAAACTAATTTATTAAATTCATTTAAGTGATCATGGAGACTCGAACCTTCATCCATCTTCAGAGAATACAAATCCATCTTCAAACACAATCTATTCATCAGTGATTTTGACGCATAGATGTCTGCCAGCTTCTTTCACAATTCGGTTAGTGTCGTCTCAGTCAATACATTATACTTAATCTCTAGAGTAAGTGCCAATCTAATTGTGCTCACAGCCCTCTTTTGAATTCTAACCCAATCCTTATCAGACATTTCATTTGGCTTATTTTCTTCTAATGCCAAATCTAGACCTTGTTGCATTAGAAGATCTTGAATCGTACTTTGCCATAACATAAAATTACTTTTACCATCAAATAAAGGAATCTCAAACTTAGGTATACCTCCAGACATAGCTTCAGCCATAGCTTTCCTCCTATCGCAAGATCACGAATCTTCAGCTCTGATACCACTTGTTAGAAAAAATATCCCTCAAACCAAACACCTACAAAAACAGAGGAAAACAAAAACAAACACAATAATTTTAATGTGGTTTGGCCCAACCAATTTGGCCTACAACCACCCAACCAATTTAATAAACAATCAAACAACTACAATTGTGAAATTTTTAGAAGAGAAAAATTGCAAACTCTTTACAAACCCAACCCAACTACCCAAAGAGCTCAACTACACTCTTTTATAATAGCCCAACTTTATAACTCTTTGAGATATTTTACAAACCAAGCCTGACACTTTATTTATAAGAGAATAACCTTTATAATTTCTCTTATACTTTCGATGTGGGATTTAAGACAAACCCCAACAAAAATGTCCTACTTGTATAATTAAGAGTGGATAAGTGTTACACAATATTCTTGGTATTTAAGAGTCCTTTTGATTGATGCTTTTACTTTATATAAATTTTATCAAATTAATCCATTAAAAGTTTATTTGGAAGAGCCAATGTGCTAGTTAGTGCAATTAATTACTAATTTTAAAATTACACGTAAAGGAATTGCATGTGTAAGTTGATTAAGATCTCGAATATTGATTACAATGGTAATGTTGCCACTCTTAATTATGAGAGTTTTGAGCATTCTTCCTTTCCTTTAAGTTAGGTCAGAAATCTCTATTGTATTAAAAAAATATTTAACTATATGTTCTAGATTACTCTACATTAATTCAAAATAAATTTAGAAATAATTTTTACACTTCAGCATCTTCAGTTTCCTACAAAAGAATTCATTAAATTAATTTGCACTCATTATTGGAGTTTGAAGATGTATTTGACCTTGAAATCTTTTAAGATATATATCGACAAGTAATACTTGATTGTTTCATAAATTTTTATATTGTTAATTTTATTTGAAAAATCTAAAATTTTACCTTTTTTTTTTAAATCTTTGACTCACTTCTTTATTCTATTTTTTTCAAAGAAAGAAAATTGTACCTTTAAGTTATTTCATCGTAAATGGCCTTAATTGTTAAGGTTTTTTTTCTTTTATTATACAAACATCAATTGATGTCTAAGTTCTTTCAAATTTAAAGAAAATTATTCAATGAACTCTATTTTTTTACTATTTTTAACTAAATCTTGCAATTGTTCCATTATTAAAAATTATTTGATTAGTTTTTCATTTTCTTCACATAGTTCGTAGATGGCATTTTATAATTGGAGGCATTATCTTTCAAAAAAAATGGACGTAGTATAACTTAATAACAAGAAACGCATTGCCCTTTGGTGCTTTGATTGAAGTTGTTTTATTAGTGAAAATGCTTGAGATGGACCTATCATTGTTAGGTTCAGACTAGACCTAGATTATATAATATTAAGTTATTAATTTATATACAAGTTCAAAGAACGGTCTGGTTTGTAAATTCAGGTATGATTTTGTCTTCAAACTCGTTTTTATTTTATAATGCAAAGTCCGAGGTCGTTTTGGTTTGCCCACATATTATTTTATTTACTTTTTTGTATTTTAATTCTTTTGTATTATCTATTGTTTTAGTTCTTTTAAAGTTTAATTTAATTTGTCAAAATTTCATATCAATTTTCATATTAAATATATAATTATGTTTATTGATAATTAATGTTTTATATATATATATATAATTACATTCTATTTAGTAAATAAATTAAAAAGTTTTAAATTTAATTATGTTTGGGCTGGGCTGAGCTCGAGCTTTGAATGGTCAAACTTTGGCTCAGCTTAAATTTTTATCGTGCCTAAAAATTTTGTCTAAGCTTGACCAAATATTGGATGGACCTTCAAGTTAGGACAAGTAATCCAATCCTTGAGTAGGTCTAAATCAGAGTTAATGCTCGAAATTTTAGGTATCTTTTATTTTTTTTTATTTTTTCATTTGAGCTTTTCATCATATGAAAAAAACTAATACTTTTTGAATTTTCTTGCAAAATTCTTTTCTTTTTCTATTTTTTTTAAGTTGACAGTCCTGCTTCAAAACCATGGATTTCATTAAGAATTTACAGTTTGACTGCCAAATTAGGGATGAAATAAAAGTGTAAACAAATCAATCATAAACGAATTTAATTTATTACATTTTGTTTGCTTAGTTTTAGAGCTATTCGTGTTTGGTTTTTATTCAATAAGAAATTTTTATACTATATTAGCGTTCTGCTTGTTTAGTTATTAATATGTTCGAGATTGATTTAAAATCGATTTTTTTAAATTAAACGAGTTTGCTCATGAAAATTAAACAAACATGTTTAGAAATCTATAGATTTAAACAAATAAATTTAAACAAAATATTATTATATATAATTTTAAAATCATATTAGAGTAAATAAATAATAATATTATTTTATTATTATGTAATGCTAAACAAACTTTACATGATCTATGATTTATAAACTAACAAAACTTAATAATTTTTTAACTAGTTTGCTCGTAAATATGAATAAACCAAACGCATTTTTGTTCTAAGATCTCGATTTGTTTAGGGTAAGTTTGGATTCCACTGTATCCTCGATGCAGTGGAATCCAACAGTTAGGACAAAAAGAGTTTCTGTTCAAACCTATTTTTTTCTTGCCACACCCAATTCTTCTCATAATTTACTGTTTACACGCACAAATAAAAAATGGGTGTGCATAGAAAAAATATGGGGTGCTTAGAATTCCTTTAGGACAAATTATTGGGTGGAAGGGAAATTACCCTTCCACCTTTATTTTTAAATTTTTTATTATTATTTTATTAAAAATTATATATTCTTAATAATCATTTCATTTTTTTAATCACATCATTGACAAAAACTAACTCTTAATAAATTCAACTGATATGAATTCAATAGATTTTTTTCTTTTTTTCTTTTTATATAAATTTAGTAATAATGACTTTAAATATTATTTTTCTTGCCTCAATCAGGATGAAACAAATGTAAAATTAAATTAATCCTGAACATGCTTCTACACAATATGAAACATGTTAGACAATTAAATGCGGAAGCGACAGGATCTAACCTCCAGCCATTGCACTCTGTAACTCTGATGTTGAAGCAATTACCGAATCTGACAGTCTACTCTGTGTCGATCACAGACAATTAAATGCGGAAGCGACAGGATCTAACCTCCAGCCATTGCACTCTGTAACTCTGATGTTGAAGCAATTACCGAATCTGACAGTCTACTCTGTGTCGATCACAGACCTTCCAAATCTTCCAAGCACTCAAAACCTCACTAGATGGTGTTTGTGTGTTTGAGATTCACGTACTTGGGGACCGGAAGGAGCCCTCTTATATTACTAACGAGAGCATGCTAATTATGGCAATAAAATCACGTTTTAACCATCACAAAATCGTGTTTTAATAGCCAAATATTGAGTTGAGATTCAGCGTGAAATTATGGACCATATCCGAAATTGGTCAACCAAACAATTATTTCCATAATTATGGAGATATACTAACATTCTCCCACTTGGTCCATATATTTCACTTATAGAAGAAACAAATCACATGAATCATGGCGACAGTTCCTCTAATGGTGAGTATTATCTTCCATGTATTACTATGTAAAATGTTTCTAAATCAACTCATTTATACTTAATGAATAAACCTTATGTTTATTCTCGGTCCAAACAACAAGGATATTTCTCAAATAAACTTTAGTGTATACAAATCAAAAATGAGAAACATCATATTATTAATAAGAGTTTCAATTACAATCAAAATGTGGGACCAAGTCCCATTCTCTCTACATGATCCTTAAATTTAAACGGTGGCATGCCCTTAGTTAAAGGATCAGCTAACATCAATTCAGTGCTAACGTGTTCAATGACCACTCTTTTATCTCTAACACGTTCTCTAATGGCTAAGTACTTAATGTCGATATGCTTACTTCGACTTCCACTTTTATTGTTCTTAGCCATGAATACCGCAGCTGAATTGTCACAATATATCCTCAATGGCTTAGATATGGAGTCAACAACTCTAAGCCCACCAATGAAACTCTTAAGCCATACACCATGTGAGGTAGCCTCAAAACAGGAAACGAACTCGGCCTCCATAGTAGAAGTGGCAGTCAGTGTCTGCTTAGCACTCTTCCATGAAACAGCTCCACCGGCAAGCATGAAGATGTAACCGGATGTTGATTTCCAGGTATCAACACAACCAGCAAAGTCTGAGTCTGAGTAGCCAATCACTTCCAACTCATCAGTCCGTCTATACATAAGCATGTAATCCTTAGTGCCTTGAAAATATCTAAGCACCTTCTTCGCAGCTCTCCAGTGGTCCATCCCCGGGTCACTTTGGTATCTACCCAACACCCCCACAGTAAAAGCAATATCAGGCCTGGTACAGACCTGTGCATACATAATGCTTCCAACAGCTGAGGCATATGGAATGTTCTTCATCTGTTCCCGCTCAAGATCATTTTTCGGGCACTGGTTCAAATTGAACCTGTCACCCTTCACAATGGGAGCTGGGCTTGGTGAACAATCTTTCATTCTGAATCTTTCCAAGACTTTATTAATATAGGCTTCTTGTGACAGACCTAATATACCTCTATGTCTGTCTCTATGGATCTTAATGCCAATGACATAAGATGCATCACCCATATCCTTCATATCAAAGTTCTCAGAAAGAAATTGTTTCACCTCATGTAGCATCCCCTTATCATTGTTTGCAAGCAGAATATCATCCACATATAGCACAAGGAAACAAATCTTGCTCCCACTGACCTTCTGGTATATACATTGATCCATGATGTTCTCAACGAAACCAAATGAAGAGATGACTTCATGGAATTTTAGATACCATTGGCGGGAAGCTTGTTTCAACCCATATATGGATTTCTTCAGCTTACAGACCAAATGCTCACCATTGCTAGAGGAAAAACCTTCAGGTTGTTTCATGTAAACCTCTTCCTCTAGATCACCATTGAGAAATGCCGTTTTCACATCCATTTGTTGCAACTCTAAGTCAAAATGTGCAACAAGTGCCATTATGATGCGGAGAGAATCTTTCTTAGATACAGGAGAGAAGGTCTCCTTGTAATCGATTCCCTCCTTTTGAGTGAATCCTTTGGCTACGAGTCTTGCCTTATAACGCTCAATGTTGCCTAATGAGTCAGTCTTGGTCTTAAAGACCCATTTACAGCCTATAGCCCTGGCCCCATTAGGCAACTCGACAAGATCCCATACTCCATTAGATGCCATCGAATCCATCTCATCCTTCATAGCATCGAACCAAAGTTTTGATTCTTTGCTGTTCATGGCTTGTGAAAACGTCTCTGGATCATTAACGGGCCCAATATTGAAATCATACTCTTGTAGATACACAATATAATCACTAGGAATAGCTGATTTCCTTTCCCTAGTAGACCTTCTTAATGTTGGTTCAACATTCTCCGAAGGATCATGTTGTTCAACTGGTGGCTCACTCAATTCTGGTGTATCTAGAGGAGCCTCGTCTACTGGTAAGTTATCAACTACTTGTGGATCTTCAATGATTGGTTGTTCAATGTCCAGTTGCACTGAAGGGACATTATTCATGATAACCAATCCTTGACTCAAGGTAGAGGGTTGATCTCTCACAGAAACTAGGTCTTGAGATTCATCGCTCCCACTAACTAAGTCATTTTCAAGAAACTTGGCGTTCCTTGATTCCACAAATCTAGTGCTATGAGATGGACAATAGAATCTGTAGCCTTTGGACCGTTCGGCATATCCGATGAAATACCCACTTATGGTCCTAGGATCCAGTTTCTTTTCCTGTGGGTTGTAAACTCTTATCTCAGAAGGGCATCCCCAAACGCGCATATGACGCAAACTCGGTTTCCAACCTTTGAATAATTCAAAAGGCGTCTTTGGAACAGCCTTGGTTGGAACCCGGTTCAATATATACGCTGCCGTTTTGAGAGCTTCAATCCACAAAGACTTAGGCAACTTCGAGTTGCTAAGCATACTACGCACCATTTCCATCAAAGTTCGGTTCCTTCTTTCTGCAACACCATTCTGATCTGGTGAACCAGGCATGGTATATTGGGCAACAATCCCATTTTCTTGAAGGAACTTCGCAAATGGTCCAGGTGCTTGTCCATCTTCAGTGTATCTACCGTAATACTCCCCACCTCTATCAGTTCTTACTATCTTTATGGGTTTTCCACATTGTTTCTCTACTTCAGCCTTAAAGACTTTAAAGGCATCTAATGCTTCGCTCTTGTTATGAAGCATGTAGAGATACATAAACCTCGAGTAATCATCAATAAAGGTGATGAAGTATTTCTGACCATATGCATCAATGTCTGGACAACATATATCAGAATGTATGATCTCTAATATGGTTGAACTCCTATTGGCACCTTTCTTAGACTTGTTGGTTTGCTTACCCTTAATGCAATCCACACAAGTGTCGAAATCAGTAAAATCGAGAGTACTAAGTATTCCGTCATTTACCAATCTCTTAATTCTATTTATGGAGATATGACCTAATCTCCGGTGCCATAACGTAGAGGAGTCCTCATTCATAACACATCTTTTAGTGCCAGTTTGAACATGCAAGGCGTTATGAGCAGTATCATTTTGCAAATCAATAGAGAAAAGACCATCACATAAGGTACCATTCCCAACAATATCAGACTTAAAATATATCAATATTGATTTATTTGAAAATTAAAAGGAATATCCATAAGGTACCAACCTAGAAACAGAGATTAAATTTCTCGAGAAACTAGGAATATAAAAGGTCTTTTCTAATTGCAAAACAAAACCACTCCTAAGAACTAAGGTGCATGTTCCAACGCCTTCAACACGCGAGCGCATCTTGTTTCCTGAATAGATGCTCTCCTCATTTCCCACTGGCTTCCTTAGGTTTGTCATACCCTGTAAGGAAGTCGAAATGTGAATTGTAGATCCAGAATCAATCCACCATGTGTTATGATTAACCTCAACCATATTTGATTCAAAACAAACATATGAAAGTGGATTACCTTTCTTAACGAGCCACTGCTGAAGCTTGGCACAGTCCTTCTTCATGTGTCCCTTCTTTTTACAGAAGAAACACTTGGACTCTTTCTTAATGTCAGCTTGGGCAGGGATTTTCCCTTTTCCCTTGTTCTTGGCTCGATCCTTGATCTTTTCTTGGCTTGCAAAAAATGCACTTTCACTCGATTCCATAAGCAGTCTTCCCTCCTCTTGAACACACATGGTCATCAATTCATTGATTGTCCACTTATCCTTATGTGTGTTATAGGATATCTTGAATGGTCTGTACTGCTTTGGTAGAGTGTTCAATATGTAGTGCACAAGAAAAGACTCAGACATCTCCACCTCTAGCTTCTTGAGTTGGGCCGCTATATCTCTCATGGCCATTATGTGCTCGCGCACTCCTTTGACATTGGTGAGCCTCATCGATGAGAACTTCATTATCAGGGTGCTGGCCAACGCTTTGTCTGAAGTGACAAATTGATCATCTATGGCCTTCAGTAAGGTCCTAACGTTGGTATGCTGTTCGACTGAACCACGTATCCCAGCAGATATCTTTGTCTTTATATACATGACACTAAGGCGATTGGATCGCTCCCAGCGTTCATGTAAAGCTACTTCAGTAGGAGTGCTGGTCTCAGTCAATACGGGCTCGTCTTTCCTTATAGCATAGTCTATATCCATGCACCCTAATTGGAGGAGAACTCTCTCCTTCCAAACCTTGTAGTTCTCTCCATCCAGCTCGGGAACTTCTAGGTTAATACTAGCCTGAGGAAACACTGCATATAGAAAATAAACATGCTTATGTATCTAGAATTTTTGAGGCAAACTTAATTATGTCTACCAATGTAAACATATTTTATTAATGAATCCTAGACATAAAACTTGCCTGTGGGCTAAAGTTCTAATTCTAATAGATTCATATCATAATGATAAAACTATCAAATTATATCATTTCCTAATTCCTGTGGGTAAATTAAGAAACTAATTTGATATTTTATCCTAATTAGTTATAAAATTATAATAAAAATTCCTGTGGGATAAAATTTATCATAACCTTATAATTAATCACAATTTATGTCTAATATCATTATGTGATTTTACAAAAAATAATTTTACTTAATTAAGGTTGCTATGGCTAAGCCCTAATTAAATAAATTATAAATCACTTAGACATATTGGAAAATTCTAAATTCATTCATATTTTAAAAATTGCAATGAACACAAGGCAATTTTAATTCCAAATAATATGAATAACTTAGCTACATGTGCTTCTAGTATAAAAATAACAAAATTATACATATTCAAAATAAGCACATATGCACATTTAAAATCAAATTTTCATAATTTAATCATAATTTTATGATAATTTTCACAAAATTATTCAATTTTAAAATTATAGCATTTATAAAAATTCCAAATTTATGAAAAATCCTCATAAAATCCAAATAATGAGAAGATTTCATAATTATATTAATTTTGTGAAAATAATCTAATTATTCATAAAATTATGAAAATTACAGAACTGAAAATTTGATAAAACTATCAAAAATATAATTATTTGGCCTAAATTAAATAATTTAAATTACTTAAATTAAATAAATCCTTAAGGCTTAAAATAAATCAAATGGCCCTTTTATTTAATCCATATGGAACAAATAATCAACCAAAAGAGCCCAAAATAAATGGCCCAAAACTAATCAAATAAAGACCCAAACAGTGGCCCAAAACCCGAGGCCCAAAAGGGTTTCTTTCCGTTTTTTTTTTTTGCACAGTGCGTTTGCACTGTACAACCAAGCCGGGCGCGTGATACCACGCGCCCGCTTTCCACTACCGGGCGCGTGGATCTCACGCGCCCGCATAATCACCATCGGGCGCGTGGATCTCACGCGCCCGCAGAACATCATCGGGCGCGTGGATCTCACGCGCCCGGTTCCAACCTTTCTTCTTTGCCCGAATGGGCATATTTGCAGAATTTTGGGTCTTTTCGACCCGACCCGGCACAAAACCCTTCAAACAGTCCCGTTTTTCATCTATTTTTTTATCCCTAGAGCTTTACAACAATAGATCTAAAGTATTTGAACCAAAATCACATGAAAACTGAATGGGTTTCAAGAAATCCGAGACTTAAAGTTTCAAAATATGGGTTTTTATGGCTTCTTTCTACAGATCTCTAGCAAGACAGAGGTTAAACTAGGGCTCTGATGCCAAATGTAAAATTAAATTAATCCTGAACATGCTTCTACACAATATGAAACATGTTAGACAATTAAATGCGGAAGCGACAGGATCTAACCTCCAGCCATTGCACTCTGTAACTCTGATGTTGAAGCAATTACCGAATCTGACAGTCTACTCTGTGTCGATCACAGACCTTCCAAATCTTCCAAGCACTCAAAACCTCACTAGATGGTGTTTGTGTGTTTGAGATTCACGTACTTGGGGACCGGAAGGAGCCCTCTTATATTACTAACGAGAGCATGCTAATTATGGCAATAAAATCACGTTTTAACCATCACAAAATCGTGTTTTAATAGCCAAATATTGAGTTGAGATTCAGCGTGAAATTATGGACCATATCCGAAATTGGTCAACCAAACAATTATTTCCATAATTATGGAGATATACTAACAACAAATGTTCCTGAGATTCTGAGAATTGAATTAGCAAGGAAAAATGCCGAGGCAAGACGCATTGCGAGGTGGCTAAGGGGAAAGGAACTTGCAGTTAAAGGGAAGAAAAAGGAAATGAATAGGATTAAGACAGTGAACAAGGTAATGTTTGCAGTGAATAGGAGCATGCAAAAAATGGTCGATGATTTTCTGGCTGCGGCTGATGCAAAGAATAGTGATATCGAGACTGCAAAGATATGCTCTGAGAATGCTGTGACGGAACTTACCGAAGGAATGAATGATCTCAATCTTGAAGGAAACAACACTATTACTGTGAACCAAGTTCAATCTTGGAGCAGCAGTGGTAGCGCTGCTAATGGCGGTGGTCACGATAGTGGACGCCATAATCTGTAGCAGGGTTTCAAATAGCGGCCGCTATCTCGCGGTAGCGGCCATTATTGCTGAAATAACGGGTGTGAGTACGGATCACACCCGTATCGGTCGATCGCGGCCGTTATAAAACGCCATAACGGAGGAAAGCAGCAATAGCGGTCCGCTATCGCCGCTATCCTCCGTTAACTTCATACTATAAAAAAAAACAAAACAAGAGGACAAAATACACAAAATTACCATAGCAAAATATTAGCTTCAATTAACAAAAAATCAACATCATCAGTCACAACAACTCAGTCACAAAACTCATAAGCAAAGCAAGAAACAGAGCAATTTTTCCTTTGATCCAGATCTGAGAATGGGATATGTGGGGGGAAAGGCGTCGAGCGTGATGGCGACCGGTGAGGGCGGAGGGCCTTGAGGCAAGATAGGACTAGCGACTGGCGACTAGCGTGGGATCGTCGGTGATTGGGGGAGCGTGACGTGGCCATGGGCGGCTGTCGTAGGCTCGGCTCGCAACACTGGTGGGCGGTGGCGCGGCGCGCGTGCCCTGCATTTTTCGATTGCTTGCCATCGGCGTGAGTGACTGATGGGGTAAGGGATGAGATGTGAAGGACTAGAGGTGTGGAGGACTGGAGGGAGGGGTGTGGGTGAGATTGGGGCAGGCGGCTAAGGTTTAAGGCTTTTGTTTACATTATAAACGACAGATTTTTTTTTAGGTTACAAACGGCAGGGGTCTTTGTTTTAGATTATTTGTTTTAGGTTATTTGTATTAAATCAAGAGTGTGTAAATGGGTGTTGGGTAGGCCAGCTAGAGGTTTTGGGTTGGGTTTTTATTTTTATTTTTACATTATAAATGTTTTGGAATTTGCATTAGGTAAATTGAATTAAATTATTAATATAATTATTTTACTATAATTTGTAATGTAATTAAATATACAATTAATTATTATTGTAATTTAAAAGAAAAAGAAAATAATATTTTTTTGATGAGAAAAGGAAAATATTATTAATGTTTATATTTGATAATAGAAATGTGATGGCTTAAGTTAATTGATTGTGAAAAATTAATATTAAATGTTTAATGTAGGCATTAATCAAACATTATTATAACTCAAGAATATTGATAATGTGATTGTAATAAATTAAATTATTGTTACTAATTCAAGGGTTGAAAATGTGAATAATTAATGGCTCAAATTCAATTATCATTTGTTTATGAAAATGTGATGTTTTTATTATATTTGCTTATAATTATTTGTTTAATAAAAATATCAAACATGCCATCACATGAAGAATAATTATTTTTAAATAATTAATATGGTGATTCTTATTAATTCATAATTAGTTATCTCTATTTTCCATAATTGTTATTTTTCATTTATCATAAGTAATTTTTTAAATATGAATGCTTTATTGTAATTCAAAAAAATTATGAATAACTTTTCTTTCATCTAAATAATAGACTTTAGGTATAATAAATTACTTTAAAAAGTATAAAATAAGATTTTTATGATTATGAATAAAATTATGACATTTTATATAAAATTGTGCAAAATAAAAAAAAATTCACGACCGCGATTACCGCAATTACCGCCGTTATGTCCGCAACCGCGATAAACGCAACGCGACCGAAAACGCAGCCGCGACCGCAATTTAAAACCATGATCTGTAGGTGATGTGTCGAAGATTGTTACCTTTAGTCTTGAAGAAATAACTGATTACTGACTGCCTCTGGTGTCAGTAGTTTGCTGTGTTTGAGTCGAATGGTAGAACCTAGGTACTAGTGTTACCTTTTGTTTTGAGTGAATTTGGCTGTTGAGTTCTCTCAACATGTTGTTTTACTGGTAATGTAATCGGTGCCAGTAATAACATTGTTGGTACCCCATAGATTTGGGGAGGTTAATTCAGTAGCTCAACAGGCCACAGCTCTATATACATGGAGTCTAATAACCGAAACACTCAAAAGACATGAATTTTTGGACAGTCAAATCCGACCCTTAAAAACGCAAGACATGAATTGAGTTTGGGCAACAGCCACAAGCCCACAACCTCACTAAGAAAACATGCCCTTGGCATTGTCAGCTACCGTAGCTGTAACTCCTGCAGGCAACGATCCACAAGGCATTCTTTCTGCTTGCAGGACATTGGTATCATGCATTAAGAGGGCTGCTTTTTGCTTCAAATGTATGAGCTGTTTCTTAAATGCTTACATTTTCTTGATTTCCATGAGGATATACGCAAAAAACCCTCACCAGTTTGAAAATCGGAACAGGTTTCACTGGAAAAAGACTCTCGGTGGTTCTCTCTCTATTGTAAGTTAATCCAATACAAAAGGACAGTGTGTCCAGAAATCCACTTCTTTATTACATTAACAAAATCTTTTTCAATAGTTGAAAGGATTACTCTACGTATTAACAAAAATAACACCGTAATCTGATAATCACTAGTTGATCTTTTTCGTTGTTAATTTTTTTTTTGTTTTATTACATTATTATAAACAAAGAAAAATTTTAGGTAAAATTCTTTATATGAAGTTATTTTTACTGTTCACTCTATGTAGGACAAAAACAAATTTTCTAATTGGGTAAGGAGAGGAAAAGAAACATATTGGTAGGTTCTATCCTAGAATATTTACATGGAATTATGAAATGTACGTGATGCTGGTTTAAGCGAAAGATTTGCATTGCAAGCTTCATAGATATAAATGATATCTGAAATATGTCAATATGAATAATTTCAACAATTTAAAATATACAATGATTTAAAGCATTGGGATCATCTTAAAACGGGATATTAAAACACCAATATTAAAATAACACATACTTCTAATCATAGTATCTCTCGCAGAATACACCTCGCAGATCGTCCAAAAGTAATAAAATGTCAAATTGTACTTCAAATCATATTATGTGTGAAAAAATGCATCTTTAATTTATATTGTTCGAAAAAAGGATTTAGTTTAAACAAAGTTTATAGACTTTGCTGATGTAGAGCATGCCACCATTTAAATTTAAAGATCATGTAGAGCGAATGAGACTTGGTCCTACATTCTGATTTGTAACTGAGACTCTTATTAATAATATGATGTTTCTCATTTTGATTTGTGTACACTATAATTTTTATTTAAAAAATATCCATGTTGTTTGAACCGAGAATAAACATAAGGTTTATTCATTAAGTAAATATTAGTTGATTTAAAAATATTTTACATAGTAATACATAGAAGATAATACTCACCATTAGAGAAACTATCACCATGATTCATCTGATTTGTTTCTTCTTTGAGTGAAATATATAGACCAAGTGGGAGAATGTGGGTGTGACGTCCCTGTCACCATACATTTCCAATTCATCACTTTCCATTTCCACTTAACTTGATTAGATTTGCTTGTCAATGTCAATCATGCTTTTCTTTCTTAAGCTTAATATGAATAATTCAATTTCAACAAAACAGACTAATGATACATATATATATATATATATGTATCATTCGTTTCCACAGGATCTCATACATCATCTTAACTTAAATCCCCGACATCTTATATACATTAATGTTAGTTGTACTGTACCATAACTGAATTACAATTTACTTTGCATAATTACATAAGTATACCTTCTATACTACTTGGGAAGCGTCTTTCGAAGGTAAACTTTCAAGATCCACTCGTAGGCTCTTCTATCGAGAGCGAGGGATTACTTCAGATAGTCTGTATGAAAAATGTTCGTAAAAGGGTGAGTTTACACTCAGTAAGAAAAATATGTAAAAGAGCGTACTATGCCTCTATATGCATTTTTCCTACTTGGCTCTATAATGTCATGTAAAGCATTATAAAGCATGCATCATAAACATCTTTCATGCATTATTTGCAACCATGCATATTTATTTCAAATGGCAATGGAAATCATACTTGGTATGCTTCTTTTAAAATATAGCATACATATAAAACACGCATCATCTTCTATCTTTAAAACATAATTTACATGCTTTTATAACATAGCATGTTTCGTATACTTCTTCAAAACATACTTCATGTACTTCTTTCAAATATCATTTACATACATACATCCTTCCTTTAAAAACATTTTATACTTTCTTGAAATCATACATCATATACTTCTTTTTAAAACTTCTTATACAAGTACACCAAGTACTTTCGATTTCTTTATTCTTTGAAATCGTATATACATATAGTTCTTGATAACATAAAAACTATTTGTACTTTTGTGGAGTTATGCACTGCATCATCATCATTATCATGTGGTGTACCCCATAGGGCTAGGAATCCTCCCTTAGCCGAACATGAAATATAAACAAATTGGCCAACTGCGGGTGGCTACAGTTAACACTAGTCAGGTGTCCTTCTGTAGCGATTGAGGCCTGACTTATGGTTCCTCAGCCTATAACATACATTACATCATTTCAAGACTTGATCAGAGCCCCTACTATAAACATGAAAGTGCATAATCTCAAAACATATGCCATATAGCTTCTTGCCATGACATTTCATACTTTCTGAAAATAGGTGTAAAAATCTCTTTTCAAAACAGGGCAGTCGGCTGGCCTCACAGGGCGGTCGGCTGCTTCTTCATAATTTCATTTATCGAAATTATTTTTATTTAAAATTCCGATATTTTCATTTTTGAAAATACATGGGGGCAGTCGACTGGTCCATATAGCAGTCGATTGGTTTTCAAACAGAATGCTTCTTAGCAAATAGCAGTCGACTGGTCATATAGCAGTCGACTGTTTTTGAAACAAAATACTTCTAGAAATATAGCAGTCGACTGGTTTTGAAACAGAATGCATTTTTGACAAATAGCAGTCGACTGTCCCATATAGCAGTCGACTGGTTTGAAACAGAATGATTCTGAAAAATTAGCAGTCGACTGGCTTACATAGCAGTCGACTGGTTTGCATCGGTTTTCGGAAAACGACGTTTTGGTTGTCTCTAGGCAGTCGACTTCCCTTTATGGCAGTCGGCTGCCCCTAGCCTAATTGGTACTAGGAGACAAGTCCGAAAATGCATCTTTTCTTGCACAAAACAGCTAGTACATCTCTCCAAACCACATAAAACATTATAAAACATGCGGACATAGCCGCCTTACGTCCGTTACATAAATTCCTTACCTTGATTCCTTCGGAAACGCGAAATCACTTGGCGCGTAACCCTAGCTTTTACTCCTTCAAATCTGAAATCATCATACCAAATCAAACCTTAAATTAAACAACATACACATATCATATCAACTCCATACAACTCCATATCATGAACATAATTGAACAAATCATCTTCTTCTCTTACCTTCACTAGAGATCAAAATCTCAAACTTTGAGATCTCTTCCAATACTTGGAATCAATCCACCAAACTTCAAATATAGCCTCGTCTAGTGACTATGATCGTTTTTCGTCTAACAAACTTAACGATTTGGTTACTAAACAAGGGTGTTTGTCAAGGTGGATATGGGATGGAACTTATGGAAACTTGGAGAACACGAGGGAGAGGGCTAGAAGAGTTGCTGCCGTGGGGTGATGGAAGATGAAGATGACTCATGCACTTTTCATTAAATGCATCTTATTCTATCATCAATCTCAGCCATGCTTTCCCTTGACCATTAACATTTGACTCTTTAACTCTTTTAATTCTTTTCTTCCATTCTCTCATATCAACCATATAAAATCATTTAATTATGAAAATCTGGTATTTGTTTCATCATCATCCAATTAAATCATTTCATCTCAATCTTTGACCATTATTATTTGACCATTCACTTAATTGGTCTCCTTTCTTCCATATAACACTTGTCTTTGCTTACAAAATTTTCTGATATTAATTCTTTTCTCATACCTCAATTATTCTTATAACATCAATTTAATTTCCTTGACTATTTGACTTTCCATTTCTTATTTCTTCCATACTTCATACCTCATGCATACATCATTCATACCTCAATTACACATCAACTTCATATTCATTTAATCATATTAGATTGAAATACTTTACAAACATAGAAGAATACATGGAAATTTGGGATTTCACATCCTCCCCACCTTAGAAAATTTGGTCTTCCAAATTTGCAGTAGCTCATCATGTGAACAACTCTGGATTTCTTTCTTTCATTAAGTTATTTAGCTTCACGTATCTTTTTCCATGATGTGGTATTGTCAATAATCTTTAACTAATGGAATCATCATAGACTTCTATACCTTATCTTTTCTATCCAAAATCCCAAATGGCTTATTTCACATGACTTATGTCTTTCTGAACTTCTAAGGTTTCATCTTTTATGACATAAGATGAATTCTGGATTATACTTTCGAAGTATTGACATATACAAACATTACGTATCCTCAATAGCTCTGAAAGTAACATCAATTTATTGATGATATCTCCAACTTGATCTAAGACTTCAATTGGATCAATATAACGAAGGCTCAACTTACCTCGTCGACCAATTCTTATAATTCCTTTGGATGGAGAACTTTCAATTTACCGAGTCTCCAACCAAAACATTAATTAGTCTTTGTCAAGCATTTGTATAACCTTTTTGTCTATTCTGAGTTATCTTAAATCTTTGACCACTCACTTAATCTCTTTAGATGCTTGCTCGACTAAAACTAAAGCTAATAACTTTCATTCGCCTATTTCTTCCCACCAATTTGGAGGTTGACACTTTCTATTTTTATAACATTTCATACAGTGTCATCCGGATACTTATATAATAGTTATTATCATAAGGAAACTTAGTCATCTCTTCTATCTTAATTAGAATTATAGCCATAATTTATTCACAATGGCTATCTATAATTTCTTACTTTTGCTCTCTAAATACCCATATATTGATCACATTTTAACTATTAGCATAGTTCTTTTAATTCATATCCAAAATATTTTCTTTCCATAGCATCAAACATGCCAATGAATGAATGTCCTCATTTCCTATGGTACTTTAGGGATCAACCAGGGAAGATACTATAGTCGGCTAGGGATCTGGATGGAGTAAGGAAGGTACTTTAAAATACCTGTCTTGTTCCGAAACCTAGAAGCGACTATAGGGAATAATTGTCGTCGTTGAGACAATCCATCTCTCATATTAATTCATATTCTTTTCAGAGTAATGCTTTCATAGAATAAAACATTTAAATAAAATCGACTAATAAAAGTCAATCATCATTCTCATTTAAACTCATTTCACATATCACTATATATCATAAAACTTTACACCAAAGAGTACTTCAGAAACTTAACCATCGTTTCTTATCAATTATTGTATTTCATTAAGTTCGGAACTTTTCTTTACTATCTCAACATCGTAAGCAAAAATCCTTCATATAGCCATACATACCTTCTATTAACTTCATTTACAATGAGTCAGATAATACCACATACTTTTACATTAGACATCTTCAACATTTACATCATAATTAATAGGTGTTTTTCCCTTCTCTTCAGTAGTGGCCTTGTGTTGTGGTTGAGGGGTCTCCTCAAATTCCTCAAATGGCCTCAAATCCCTCTTGGGACAATCCCTAATCATATGTCCCTGTTCACCACATCTGAAACATGCGCCACTTGCCAACCGGCATGGCTGTGCTCGGTGGAACTTTCTGCAATGTTCACACCTTTGTCTTGTACTCTTAGGTGAGCTAACGGTACTACTAGCTGAATGTCGGGATCTCTCATCATTAATCTTGATCCCAGTAGCTCTAGGATTCCCTATACCATAATCATCATAATACTCCCAATTTAATATATATATTTCCATATAACCATTTAATTAAAACAATCATCATTTTCTTATAATTTACTTGCTTACCTATCGAAGCTCTGTCATATGGCTTACTTCTTCCAAATGGATATCTGTCACGGAAGGCTTTCCCTTTTGACTTTCGCTTCATTGGTCCTTTGCCTTTACTTTGGGCTCGGAAATCATCATAGTGAAACTCATAGTCCTGCTTACATAACTGAGCCTTACGGACTGTCTCATTATAAGTAGTGATACCCATAGTATACAACTTGGATTTGATAGGAGACTTCAGTCCTTCTATAAATCTGTATATCTTATATCCTTTACTCCTGATTGTCTCTCGGTCGAATCCGCTTAGAGAAATAAACTTCGACTCATATTGATTAACTGACATTGTCCCCTGAGTCAATTTCAAAAATTCAATCTTCAACCTAGTCTGATCGGTGCGTGGGATGTACTGCTCAGTAAATGACTCTAAAAATCTATCCCACGTAACCTCAACATGTTGAGCCTCCAAAATGGCCCGAGTGGACTGCCACCAATACTCTGCATCATCCACTAACAGATACGCAACCAAACCCACCTTTTCCTTTTTGGAACATAGCATATACTCGAAGGATCTAGTGATCGCCTTCACCCAATTTACTGCGGCCAACGTGTCCTTATCCCCCTTAAACTTAGGTGGATCCAACTTCTTATATTCCTTAATTAAGGTTATACTGCAATAAGCTGTGAGATTCCTCCTTTCAATAACTGGGACTGGTGGGGGTAACTCTGTCTGTATTGGTGGTGGTTGTACTATAGGAATAACGAATGGTACACTTGTGGCCATATTTGGAAAGTTCACCATAAACTGCGTAAACATAGTGGTCATATTCTCCACATGCTTCTCCATCTTCGCTAACCTAGTGTTCGGGCTATGCGGTGGAGATGGTTGAGGAGACTGTGTTGGGGACTGTTCTACATAACCCCTTCCTCTTCCTCCATCAACACTCTTTCTATCTGAGCTCATTCTGTCGATAAAATCACAAAATTGAGCTATTTAGTATAACTTCAACCAGTTATACATCGTATATGTATTCAGACAAGTACAATACACTTGGGGATATACTCTAACTCTAACTCATTGACACTGACAAACCTCAATCTAATTGCTCTGATACCACTCTGTGACGTCCCGTCACCATACATTTCCAATTCATCTCTTTCCATTTTCACTTAACTTGATTAGATTTGCTTGTCAATGTCAATCATGCTTTTCTTTCTTAAGCTTAATATGAATAATTCAATTTCAACAAAACAGACTAATGATACATATATATATATATGTATCATCCGTTTCCACAGGATCTCATACATCATCTTAACTTAAATCCCCGACATCTTATATACATTAATGTTAGTTGTACTGTACCATAACTGAATTACAATTTACTTTGCATAATTACATAAGTATACCTTCTATACTACTTGGGAAGCGTCTTTCGAAGGTAAACTTTCAAGATCCACTCGTAGGCTCTTCTATCGAGAGTGAGGGATTACTTCAGATAGTCTGTATGAAAAATGTTCGTAAAAGGGTGAGTTTACACTCAGTAAGAAAAATATGTAAAAGAGCGTACTATGCCTCTATATGCATTTTTCCTACTTGGCTCTATAATGTCATGTAAAGCATTATAAAGCATGCATCATAAACATCTTTCATGCATTATTTGCAACCATGCATATTTATTTCAAATGGCAATGGAAATCATACTTGGTATGCTTCTTTTAAAATATAGCATACATATAAAACACGCATCATCTTCTATCTTTAAAACATACTTTACATGCTTTTATAACATAGCATGTTTCGTATACTTCTTCAAAACATACTTCATGTACTTCTTTCAAATATCATTTACATACATACATCCTTCCTTTAAAAACATCTTATACTTTCTTGAAATCATACATCATATACTTCTTTTTAAAACTTCTTATACAAGTACACCAAGTACTTTCGATTTCTTTATTCTTTGAAATCATATATACATATAGTTCTTGATAACATAAAAACTATTTGTACTTTTGTGGAGTTATGCACTGCATCATCATCATTATCATGTGGCGTACCCCGTAGGGCCAGGAATCCTCCCTTAGCCGAACATGAAATATAAACAGATTGGCCAACTGCGGGTGGCTACAGTTAACACTAGTCAGATGTCCTTCTGCAGCGACTGAGGCCTGACTTATGGTTCCTCAGCCCATAACATACATTACATCATTTCAGGACTTGATCAGAGCCCCTACTATAAACATGAAAGTGCATAATCTCAAAACATATGCCATATAGCTTCTTGCCATGACATTTCATACTTTCTGAAAATAGGTGTAAAAATCTCTTTTCAAAACAGGGCAGTCGGCTGGCCTCACAGGGCAGTCGACTGCTTCTTCATAATTTCATTTATCGAAATTATTTTCATTTAAAATTCCGATATTTTCATCTTTGAAAATACATGGGGGCAATCGACTGGTCCATATAGCAGTCGACTGGTTTTCAAACAGAATGCTTCTTAGCAAATAGCAGTCGACTGGTCATATAGCAGTCGACTGTTTTTGAAACAGAATACTTCTAGAAATATAGCAGTCGACTGGTCTCATAGGCAGTCGACTAGTTTTGAAACAGAATGCATTTTTAACAAATAGCAGTCGACTGTCCCATATAACAGTCCACTGGTTTGAAACAGAATGATTCTGGAAAATTAGCAGTCGACTGGCTTACATGGCAGTCGACTGGTTTGCATCGATTTTCGGAAAATGACGTTTTGGTTGTCTTTAGGCAGTCGACTTCCCTTTATGGCAGTCGGCTGCCCTTAGCCTAATTGGTACTAGGAGACAAGTCCGAAAATGCATCTTTTCTTGCACAAAACAGCTAGTACATCTCTCCAAACCACATAAAACATTATAAAACATGCGGACATAGCCGCCTTAAATCCGTTACATAAATTCCTTACCTTGATTCCTTCGAAAACGCGAAATCACTTGGCGCGTAACTCTAGCTTTTACTCCTTCAAATCTGAAATCATCATACCAAATCAAACCTTAAATTAAACAACATACACATATCATATCAACTCCATACAACTCCATATCATGAACATAATTGAACAAATCATCTTCTTCTCTTACCTTCACTAGAGATCAAAATCTCAAACTTTGAGATCTCTTCCAATACTTGGAATCAATCCACCAAACTTCAGATATAGCCTCGTCTAGTGACTATGATCGTTTTTCGTCTAACAAACTTAACGATTTGGTTACTAAACAAGGGTGTTTGTCAAGGTGGATATGGGATGGAACTTATGGAAACTTGGAGAACACGAAGGAGAGGGCTAGAAGAGTTGCTGCCATGGGGGTGATGGAAGATGAAGATGACTCATGCACTTTTCATTAAATGCATCTTATCCTATCATCAATCTCAGCCATGCTTTCCCTTGACCATTAACATTTGACTCTTTAACTCTTTTAATTCTTTTCTTCCATTCTCTCATATCAACCATATAAAATCATTTAATTATGAAAATCTGGTATTTGTTTCATCATCGTCCAATTAAATCATTTCATCTCAATCTTTGACCATTATTATTTGACCATTCACTTAATTGGTCTCCTTTCTTCCATATAACACTTGTCTTTGCTTACAAAATTTTCTGATATTAATTCTTTTCTCATACCTCAATTATTCTTATAACATCAATTTAATTTCCTTGACTATTTGACTTTCCATTTCTTATTTCTTCCATACTTCATACCTCATGCATACATCATTCATACCTCAATTACACATCAACTTCATATTCATTTAATCATATTAGATTGAAATACTTTATAAACATAGAAGAATACATGGAAATTTGGGATTTCACAGTGGGTATATCTTTGATTATGAAAATAGAATATATTTGGTTAATTGATAGAATCTGGTTGACCAATCCGGATATGGTTTATAATTTCATGTTGAATCTTAACTCAATATTTGACTATTAAAAGCACGATTTTATGATGGTTTAAATGTGGTTTTATTGCCATAATTAGCATACTCTCATTAATATTAATATAGAGCCTCATCCGGTCTCCAAACACATTAATCTCATACAAAAAAGCACTATCTAGTGAGGTTTTGTGTACTTGGAAGGTTTGGAAGTAATTCAAGGAGACCTATCGATTCTAGAGATTGGATCAAAATTAGACAAACAGCAAAGCAATAGCTGGAGGTTAGTTCGATTCTTATTGTAAGCTTATGCACATCAATTATTTGACATGTTTCATGTATGTTAGAAATATGTTTAGACTATATTTTAATCTAACACAAAACACTAGCGACAATCAGATTCTGTTGAACACCAAAAAAAAACCTATAGAATTTGCCATACCGATAAGTTGAAACAATTAGGTAAATGGCTTTCAAAAATTGCCATGAATGAAAAAAATGTGAAAAAATAGAAGAAACAATATTTTCCCACATTATATACTTGATTTAAGAAAAAAACAATTATAAAAGAAAGATTTAATTTTACTTGATAATCTCAAATGAAAGGAAAAAAATCAAGTCAGGTTTTTTTCTTTTTGTTTCCCACGTTTAAGCAGTCGGGAATTTTTTTTTCTTATTACTTGTTTAAAATTCCCTAAGGTTCTGTTTGGATGAAGAATTTCAAGGAGGGAATTCAATTCAATCAAGATATTTAAAAGTCCAAAATGCAAATTTCTTGTGTGGTAAAAATTTTTGAAGAATTTGAAAATTTAGGAGGGATTTCAAAAAGGAATTTGAAATGCTCAAATTCCCTTTTGAAAATCTACCTAAAGAGGTGATTTTTCAAAATTTCTTCTACTCTTTCCTACTTTATTAGATATGGCCCACTATTAAATATAAAGTTAAAAACAAAAAACATATTGTTTTATTTAAATTTAATATATATCTTTATTTTTTATATTATTAACAATATCTATACATTTTTACAAATCTAATGATACCCATATTATATATTTTATTTGATATTTTTCTTTTTGTAATATATAATATTATTATTATTCTTTTATAATTATTTTTTATTTAATCAAATTTTAGTATCCAAAAATTCTTTCTAAATTTTTTTTAACCAAACAAGTCAATTATAAATGTTAATATTTTAAAATGATAAATATTGAAATGCCTTAATTTTAAAATGCTTCAAAATTTTAAAATTCCTCATCCAAACGTACTGTAAAAGTAGATGAGAAGGATAGGTGAGAAGCTTATTTTTTAGATAAAAGGGGAGAGTTTTTATCTAAGATAAAGTCTCTGTGAAATTTTAAGAAATTGTACAGCAAGTAACCGGTTTTGGATTAAAAAAAAGTGATGCGGCTTTATGAAATAACTGTTGCTATATTTTTATTTTTATTTTTTATTTTGGTTCATAACTGTTGCTATATTTTTAAGACGAGGAGCTTGTTGTCTTTTACCAATTAGCGCCATATAGAATGGAACTGGCGATTTCTGTAACGGACTACAACTTTGTCCAACGAGAAGTGGGCCCCCACAGACTGGCGGTTCCGGCGACAAGTATATATATGCATAGATTCTTTTGCCCACTTGAGCAATTCAGTGTTCAGTACCTTAGCTCTCTCTCTTCATCCCTTTTCTTGATATTTCCAAAAGTCTCCGATCACTATGTCTATATCCGATTTTCTTTCAGCTTTAATGGTCAGAGTTTTCATTTCTCTTTCTGTAAGTGATAATTCTCATTTCTCATTTCCCTTTTCAGCTTTTTTTGTTTGTTGGTTTGCCTTTTTAAATAGAAATCGTTCAAACAGGATGCATTCGTTGAGGCTATCGTTCATAGCGTGGAAGATAAAGTGACAACAAGGCTCATGGAAGAGTCGCTAAGGGCTGATCGTGCTAAACTCGCAGCGAAGGAGAGAGAACGATTGATGCTTCTGAGACAGAAAGATCGAGTGCTTGCAGTCAAAGAAGCTCTTGAAAAATTGGTTGCTGACTTCCTTGAAGCAGATGATGGTAACAAGAATTTTGATGAGAAAGCTATGATGTACGTTATTGAAGCCTTTATAGGCCGTGGCGGTGGCGATAGCAGCGACGGTGGAGGATTTGAGGCGTTTACGGTAAACAAAATACCCGAAAAAACAAAATCAATGTCTTCAAAACCAGACCGGTTGAACTGATTGGATCGGAAACACGTCACTTGTTTGATTCGAACATATCAGTAAATCGGTTGTGGTCGAAACTCAAAACTTGGTTCAAATTGGCTAATGGTTTTAGGGTTGTTGTTGGTGCAGGAAGGAGTATTAACTATCTGGAGAACACTCACAATCTTGACGATGAGGGAACCGTGGTGGCCACTATTGAAAGGACAAACGGTAACCAGGAATGATAGCTACCGGCAACAGCAGTGGATATGGCGGCTTTTAAATTTCATGAAGACCACCGTGAGCAAGGTAATGGGGGATTTCTCTTAATTTACTTTCACGTGAAACAATAAACTTGGATTGTAATCTGTTTTCAACTGCTTGCACTTTGCATTGTCTAATGTAATGCGTTAGACATTGAAAAACATGTCCTGTGTGTATTAAACGATAAATTCAGCTTGATCTTTATCGTTGTAGAAAGTTGGTGTTTGTAGAAATGTGATAGGGCAGTTGCCTGATTGGAACCTCCATTTTCAATTTTTCATTGATTCCTGTGAACTTAAATGAGATTACTTTAGCTTCTTCGTATTTCAACAGAAGTTTATCTGTGTTGCAGAATGTTACGTTCAAATTGTTAGGATAGCTTTGGGATTCCGAGCAAGTATTTGTAGATGTAAGAAATTGGTTTTTGTGTGTTAGATGCTAGGGTTTATAGGACAATTTAGCTAGGAAATTCATGTTCTTTTTGTCTTCTCTAGTTAGTTTAATAATTGCATTAACTATCCATTGAACGTTAGGTTGGGAAAATTTCAGTTATTATAGATAAAATTTCAACTATTTTATATCATTTTGATCTTTACTCTCTTTCAGCAAAATGAATTTACTAAATTGTTTTTTTTTGTATATTTATTATGCTAACAGCAATCTCATTCAAATTAAATAAGGTAAAGGTCTGACGGTATTAGCTTGTCATTATGTGATCCTTATCTATTTATGTAAAGTCAGACTATTGACGTACTTATATATTTAATAATTCTTTTATTTGATGCAATATTAAATGTGCTTTTTTTTATGGAAAGTACAAGTGATATGATATTCTTTTTTATTCAGTCTCGTACCGTTTTTGTCATAATTGGTCTATCTTATTTATCTTCACTTGAGGTGTTTAGGTTACAATTATAGCTAATTACCCAACCTAATCTTGTTGGGGTGTTTAACATGTTGTTGAATAGTCAAAATTTGATTTTGATATCGTTTGTCATATGATCCTTATAAGAGATTTGGAAAAATATTGCTTTTATTCCGTTATTAATCAGTCAATAGCTTACTTGACTCAGATATCATCTATTCAGCTAGAGACTGATTTTTAGAATATTTTATTGAATAAATAAAATATTATTACCGAAGTCTGACATACGTACATATTTAACAATATTTAGTGAGCATAATCTGTGCAGTTGTGCTCTAATTTGTCACAGTCCCAAGCTCCCATTCATGTCTAGAAACCATTGGCTAGCTTGAATTACAAAATGATGGAATTAACCGAGCACCCACGTAAATTGAAACTTCAATCCATGTTTAAAAGATTAAACTAAAAAGCGATATTGTGGATGATGTCATAAATTTAGACATTTAGTTATAAAAACAGGACCACCCAATCTTTGAAAAAACCATATTTTGGCCCATGTTAAAACCTACGAACATAAAGGCCCATGAGTGACTAACTCGAGAATGATTAGTCCAAGACAAATACTATCATGCTAAAATCTGTCACCCATGGCTGATGGCTGGTTTGAGCGTTTTTTCTTGATGGGTATTGCGTACGACCAAGAAAAGAAGGGAATGAAAGACAAGAAAGAAACTTTATTCTTTGCTTTAAGATAATTCACACTTGTTACCAAACACTTGATTGACACTTTAAAATGGAGATTTGATCTCCATCCCAACAATACAACTGATATCTTGAAAGCACATTCCACTCCAAATGATTACTTGAAATAAACCAATTCTGCCTTGAAAGCTAGAAATACTTAAAACTTCACACAACATCTAAGAATACTCTTGAACTCCGAGTTTAATAATTAAACAGGTCTCTTTATCCGACATTTACAAGACTGAACTTTGATCCTAGTTGAGTTTATGTTTTTGCTGCCATGTTGAGCCCTGAAAATTAGAAGTTCACATTTATCAATCTCTAACAATCCTAAATCAAATATCAAATAAATCACATTTATGGATACTTTCCCTGACCTCAGGAATCATGAGATGATTACACACCAAATCTCATAAAATTCTACAACTACGTATTTTTTTAGAATTTCTAAATACACTACAGTTTTTCATCTCTACACCATACTTTTCAATACACTACAGATAATCTCTTTTCTTACACTTTAAAATTACAAATTTACACCTCGGTTAATTTTTTCCCCCATTTCCTTTTATTTTCGTTTCTTCACTGTTCATTTCTTCCCCATATCTCGTGTCCTGCCTTTCCACCTTCACTACCCAGTACCCAGCTTCCTTGTCGAACCATCTCTGCTTACTGCCCCAGGCTTGAACCGCTCCCCACTGCCTGCACCTTGCTTCTACATCCACTGCCCTGCTCTGCTTCAGTTCTTTCTTTGTTTCTTTAACGCATTTTGGTGCATCCTACCCAAACTGCTTCCTTGCCATCACTGCTATTCTCGGTCCCTACTGCTTCACTGCATCGAACCATTTCTCAACCTTCCATCGCTGCCAAGCCTATCTGAAATCAAGCTGCTTGCGTTTCACTTTAACCTCACAGCCAGCATTCAAGCTACAATCACCCCAGTCCAAATATCACTGCACCAGCCATCACCATGATGATCTGCTATGTTCTTGTGGTTTTCAAAAAAAATCCTGACCGCTTCTAAGACAGAAGTTCTTCAAGTGAAGCTTTGGTGTTCCATCACAGGCTTATTGCTGCAGAAGCCAGCCTGTGCAGCGTCTGCCACTCAGTTCAATTTTTCATTGGGATGATCAAGATATTCACAAGTTTAGGTCATTGATAATGTTTCTTTATCCCAATTAGGAGGCCCCTGATCAGTTTTAACCTCTTAAGAACATTAGATGCATATAAATGCTTTTGATCAATTCTAAGGCCAAACTAAGTAACCTATTAAAACAAAATTACCTTAATTAGGCACCCACCTGATCTACAAGAATATAGCTTTGCCTATTTCTAATTTAAAATTCCCTACTCATTAATTAAATTTTCATGTTTTTATTTCTTTTTTATTTTTTGATGATATTTTTATTTTTATCGGAAAAACAACAAAGTGAAAAATAATTTTTAATCCTCACGCTAAGTTAAAAATATGAAGGAGAAAATGAGAAGGATGAGGCATATATTTTTTAGTGGAACATAAAATGTTAGGCTCTCTATGAATCTTGATAACATAATTAAGAACCTAACAATTTTATTAAATAATTAAAAATTTTAAAATTATTAAAAAGTTTTGATTGTTCTTTAGATAAAATGAGTGAAAATGTGAAACGAAGAAGTCCAAGCCATTAAATCTTAAATTATCTTAAACTGTACTGTTTATACAATTACTTTTAAAGGTCATTTTTAAAACATAATAATCAAAGTATCTAAAATTTAAATTTTTTATTTTTAAATTACGATTTCTTTTATAAAAAAAAACCTGTCAAATTATGTATGCTACGTGTCATAACGTCTAGGTCCGTGAACCTAACCGCTAGACTTTAAAATTCTAGGAGTCGCCACCAACCATTCAAACCTAAGGTGTGATTGGTCACCTACTCTTGTCTAAGGATAAGGCATGGTCTACGTCAAAGAATCTATGGTTCGGGAGTACGGTTACGTGTGGTGAAGGATTAGCACCCCCACGACGCCCATTCTAAAATGGTACCACTTAGTTCTAAGTTTAGTCTACATTTGCCTTTATGTTTGTATTAGTTTAGATAATTAAATATTGGGAAAGTTTCTAAGACTATTCCATCAATCTGGCTCAAATCTTAGAAACTCCCCTCACCTCAAGATGTTCAAGGAGTACTAATCGACTTTCTTGAACTCCATCGTCGGATTGATTGAGTATATTATGGAATTCTTATCTTTAAATATTTTCTAATCTTATTCTTCTTATTGTATTGTTTTAATTCTATTATTTTATATTTTGAAAATAAACATGACATATGGGTTATTGACAATTCTTCTTAAGTATCTCATTAATCTGGCTCAACCGAAGAAGAATCCTCTCACCTAGAAATTCCAAGGAGTACCAATTGACTTTCTTAGAATTTCATCATCGGCATATGTCACATTTACTTCTTTTATTATCATCCCATTACCTTATTATGGTATTATTTTATATTTCTTTATTCTCGATTCGTTATTTTATTTTATTTCATTATATCTTTAAAGTGAACATGAATTATGTTTTCTTGAAAATTCTCCTCAAGTATTCCATCAATCTGGCTCAACTCAAGAAGAATCCTCTCACCTAGAAAATCCAAGGAGTACCAATTGATTTTCTTGGAGTTTCATCCTCGGCATAATCTATTTTCATCTTTTATAATTAGTCAATATTTTTATTTGCTAAGCCTTATTACTGTTTATTTAAATATTTTATTTTATGAAGTTTTATATTTATCTTGTTATATTTTCCTAAGAAAAATTATTACCGTGAATATCCAAATAATTGATCATGCAAAAGTAATTTAAATCAAGAATTAAATTTAATTATCATGCAAACAAATTAAATTATGCAAACACACATATACAATACATCAAATTACCAATTATCATGCAAGTCTATGTTAATTAACTATCATACAAGTAGTCATACATATCAATTTTTAGTTATCCTACAAACTTTACAATTATTAAATCAATTATTATTAACTTACCCAACTATTAAATTATTAGATCAAGTTATTTAATTAAATCACCTTATTATTAAATTGATCAATCAAATAAATCATATTTATTACTAAATTAATCAATTAGTTAGTTAGTGGAATCATACCTTGGACAATACCTTCCTTTTCTGTCTTGATTTCTTTGTTAAAAATTTTTGTTCTTTCCTATCTTCTTACACGTCCCTTTCTTTCCTTCAACCGGGCTTCACTTGGCTTTCTTTCCTCTTGTAGTTGACAGCAGCCCACGGTTTAGTAAGGGTGAGCAAGAACCAGCATATGCAATAGTGATCCGGTGGAGGAGTGGCGGTAAGCAACGGTGAAGATGCAGGCTTGTTGCTGGACAGAAACGCTGCAGCTGGAACGAAACTGGAAGTGGAGCAGAACTGTGGCCAAGGCGATGAAGCAGATGATGATGATGCGGCTGTATGGAGCGATGGTTTGGTGACTCGGTGAAGATAATGGAACCTCAGCGTCGGGCAGCAAAGTGGGAGGAAATGATGGCGTTGACTGAAACAGAGGTTGTGATCGGTGTAGTATTGCAGTAGACTCAGGACGTCGTAAAGCAAGGAATCGGGAAGTAGCTTCGCAGCGATGGAGGTTGGTGCAAGTACCGACAGCAATGGGAACAGTACTGGGCAAACAAATGGAACTGGGCAACCGTTCAGCAAGCAGCTAAGGTGGCGTGACTTCTGATTCTTGGCAGCAGCTTAAGGTGCAGCGTGAAGATAAGGATTAGATAAAAAGATGCAACAGCTAAGGTGATGGAGGATAAGCAGATGAGCAGGAAAGCAAGGATTAGTAGAGAAGCTTGATGGTAGTGACATGAGGTGATGTACGACGATGATGCTAATGGCTGATGAATATTGCAAGGATGGCGATGATGATGGTGCGAGGCAGTATGGCTCGATACTGATAGACAATGGCAACAATTTGGTGCGGCTATGAGAGGAACAAGATGATGAGCACTGTCTTTTGAAGATGGCAAGGGTGGAACTGAGGAGTTGCGTATGGTGATGACGATTCGGTTGTGACTGGGCGAAGAGGGTAGCGGAGAGAAAATGCAGCAGCAGGTTTCAGCGACAAAGTTGGCAGATGCAGGAAGACAGGGACAACAATGATGATTCGGCAATTGCAGATCATGAGGGTGAGTAATGCACTTCGACGATGAATGGCAAAGCAGTGGGTGCGGTGGAGAAGACGATGTCAAAGCTTTGTTGTATATACCAAGCTGTGACGTGAAGGTGATGGATGATGTTGGCCCAGATCTCCCTCTGCAAGACTAGCACGGGATCCTTTTTATAATAACTTAGTTAGAATCCTATTAGACTTAGGTTAGATTAATATTTATCTTACTTTCTATTTATCCTAATTCTCTATCAAATCCTTATTCTAATTTAACTCTACTAGTCTAAATTTAATCTAATAATAACTCTTCCTAATTAATTAATTAATAAATAAATCCTAATTTATATAATTATCCTCAAAATCTAATTATTTAATCCTCTATTAATATTTTTTCTTTTCTTGTCTCTCCTCTTTTTTTTATTATTTATTTATTAATTTTTCCTAAATCCTAATTTCAGTGTTAATTCTAATCTATAAAAAAATCCTAATTTAATTTTAAATTAATTAATTATCCTAATCTAAAAAATACTATGTCACCTAACTTAATTAATTAATTTTACAAGTTAAGATCCCGGACAAAATAGGGTGTCTACAGCTGCCCCTCTTTGTGCATTTGCTGTGAAATAGTAATTGCACAAAGACATAGACACGTATTTTGTCTGACTTCTCCTTTTTTTTAATTTTTTTTTCAAAAAGCTCCCTCTAAACAGAAAGGCAGTCAAACTTTAAATTCTTGTCTAAAAAGCTCCCCCTAAACAGGCAGGCAGTCAAACTTTAAAATCTTGTCCAAAAGCTCCTCCTAAACAGGCAGGCAGTCAAACTTTAAAAATCTTGTCCAAAAAGCTCTCCCTAAACAGGCAGGCAGTCAAACTTTAAAATTTTGTCCAAAATGCTCCTCCTAAACAGGCAGACAATCAAACTTTAAAATCTTGTCCAAAAGCTCCTCCTAAACAGGCAGGCAGTCAAACTTTAAAAATCTTGTCTAAAAGCTACTCCTAAACAGGCAGGCAGTCAAACTTTAAAATCTTGTCCAAAAAAAGCTGATTTTTTTTTGAAAATTTTAGGAAACTCCTCTAAATTTTTCTTGTCAAAATTTGGAATCTTAAGAAACCCCTCTAAAATTCCTTTTCTTATTCAATTTTGAAATTTTGGGAAACCCCTCCAAAACTTCTTTTCCTTTCTAATTTTGAAATTTTAGAAAACCCCTCTAAAATTCTTATCTTATCAAAATTTGGAATTTTAGGAAACCCCTCTAAAATTTTCTTCTTGTCAAATTTTGAAATTTTGGGAAACTCCTCCAAAACTTTTTTCTTGTCAAAATTTGAAATTTTAGGAAACCCCTCTAAAATTTCTTTTTCTTGTCCAAAATTTGAAATCTTGGGAAACTCCTCCAAGACTTCTATCTTGTCTAATTTTTGAAATTTTAGGAAACCCCTCTAAAATTTCTTGTCTTGTTAAAATTTGAAATCTTGGGAAATTTATCTTATCCATGCAATTGCAACCTGTTCTATCCATGCAATGTCATTCATGTAAGCTATCTTATTCAAGCAATATCATTCATGCAATCTAGTCTATCCATGCAATGTTATTGATGCAATCAATTCTATCCATGTAATGCAGTCTGTTTTATCCATGAAATGTCATTCAAGCAATCTGTTTTATCTCTATGATGCAATCTACTTTATTCATGCAATGTTTTTTTTCGAAAAACATTTCAAGCTCAATTGTGGCAACAACAAGGTTATTCTTTATCAATCCATCTCATGCATTCTTCTCTTTCATCTGTCCTCTTGTCCTTTTATTTCTTATTTCTTTCCATATTTTCCTTCTTCCGTTTTTCTTGCCCAATGAAACTCTTGTTTTTGTGCCCTCTATATCTTATCTTATCCCTTGTTTTTTCTTTCACCATCATTCACTCTTTCTGGTCATTCATTTGCTCATTAAAATCTTTACTGAGACCTCATCATTCATTCTTTCTTATTCATTGGTTTTTCCTGATTTTCAATTTCCATTCATCCACAAGTTTGCTTTTCTTTCATTTTCCTAAATAATATAGGAGTTTTTCACATATTTTGCCAAGCAAACATTCATTACCATTCTAATTTCAAGATCAATGCAACACAATTTCTCAATCCCTCAAGGTAAGGATATAGCAAAGAAATGATAAGTGAAATGAAGAGAGTGGTATTATTCAACATTTGGAAAGATTTAACAAGAAATTGTCAGGCTTAGAAGGAAAGTAGGCTTGAATGAAAAGTGAGAATATTTAGGATTAGGTAATAGTATCCAAATAATAACAATTCAAACAATTCTGATCAATGAATACAAAATTCCCTTCAAAGGTCCACCTTATCTAATGTTGAGTTCATTAAAATATCCTCTTGCCCTTGTATCATTGACATCCAGTTTTTCTGGTATCTAAGCTGCCTTTTCAGGTTTTCAACTTAGACGCACTCTATTGATCCAAACCGCCCTTTTTGGGTTTTCGATCTAAATCCTCCCTTTATTTTTTCTCTTTTTTTCCTTTTTTTCTTTTCTTCTCTTTTTTTCTTTTTTTTTCATTTTCTTTTCTTTCTTTTTTTTTTAATTTATTTCTCTTCATTTTCAACTTCATTGTCCTTGTTAAGGCTTCTCTTGTCTGTTCTCCATTCTGATTTATGCCCCAACATCAGATACTTCTTCACCCAATTTAATGCTCACATGGATCCAAGAGAGTCTTTGGAATCCCATTTCTTCCATCCAGACGAAATCTTTTTGCTTATCTTGATCTGCTTCTTCTAATTCCATCCAAAGGATCATCATCTCATAGTGTAAGTATGCCTTTATTCAACACATGATTCTTCAATGAGAGTACTCATATTTGATCAAAATGGACTTTTAAGGCACGTAACATAGGCTCAGGTGAAGGTTTATGAAAGAAAGGATAAAATAGGCCCAAAATAAGTGTTTTAGGGTTTATCAAACCAAGAATCATTTTTCATGAATCATTTAGGCCTTTTGCCCCATTTGCTTTTTCTCTCCTTTTTTCATTTTAATGTGACTAGGGTTTTCACTTTCTTGATTCGAACCCTCTTTCTTTCTTCATTTTTTTTTCTTTTGTTCTTTTTTTTTCCACAAATTTTTTTTTCACTTTGCCCCACTAATCCTTCATTTTCCATTCTCTTTGCCCCCTAGTGTAGAGGGTGATTCTTGGTGGGTTATATATATAAAAAAAGAATATAATAGGCTCAAAAGGGGTAATCAATGGATAATTTTACTCACACTTGAAAGGTAGTGAAAGAAGGTCATTTCTCATCTCATTACAAGTACTCTCATTAAAGGTCATCTATTGAACAAAGACAAACTCATTAGAATTTCATGTAGAGATTCACCTTTACTCGTAACATTCTATAAGTGAAGATTTTAGACAAATATCTTCTATTCTCTTCTTGCTTGAACAATCTTGGCAAATTGGAAACCCATTCAACCAACCAAAGCAACTTTTTCAGAACTGAATTTTATACTCATTGCCATCATCATTATCATGTTCATTATTTGGATACTTTTAAGCTTGGTAACAATGTAGAGAATATGGGTATTGGTGTTTGGCATTAAAGAACAAGATTGGAATGAGGAATTAAGAAATATGCATCACACTAATCATTTATTGAAAATGAAAACAAATGAAAACTGGCCCAATACATAAAAGAATTCTTAATGCCTTTTGGGCCTAGGCACTCTTATATTACCTAAGAAATTGAAATGTCCTAAGATGAATGAAATTAGAAACAAAGAAACAACCATAATCTTCAAGTTAGTGAATCAATCAATATCATCCAGTTTCTTCCATAACATCAACGGCTACCCTTTGTGTGATCTGGTAGAAGATTATCATTCACATTTGGATCATTCTTTGTTCCAAAACTCAAAATTCCAGCATTGACAAGTGCTTGGACTTTCCTCTTCAAGCCCATACAATTCTCAATAGAGTGTCCAACATTGTCATTATGATAGGCACACTTTGCATTAGGATCATACCACTTTGGGTAAGGAGGTTTCAAGGGTTCTATATAAATAGGGGCAATAAGATGACCTTCCACCAACTTTGGGAATAGCTCAGCATATGTCATGGGTATAGGGTCTATGGTAACATTTCGGCTAAGTCGGGTGTTCCTTTGGTCATTAGGTGGGAAAGTGGGGTTTGTTGAGGCTGTAGGAGTTTGTCGAGGGAAAATAGGTAGATATGTGTTTTGGGAATGAGTTTGTGGGTAAGATGGGGAATAGGCGTAATTCACTGAAGGTGGGTAAGGGGTATAAAGGTGACGCGAATTGTTTTGGACGGCTTGTGCATCCCCTTCCTTCTTCTTCAAGAATCCACCCTTCCTACTATCATTCACAGGTGCTTCGATCTTACCGCTCTTGATGACATTCTCAATAGCTTCACCTGTTAGCACCATATCTGCAAAGTTCTTAGTTACGCTGCTAAGCATACGCTCACAGTAAGGTGCCTTGAGAGTATTCAAAAAGAACATAGTGACTTCCTTTTCAGTTAAAGGAGGTTGAACTTGCGATGCCATGTCCCTCCATCTTTGGGCATATTCCTTGAAGCTCTCATCTTTCTTCTTTTCCATACTTTGGAGAGATAAGCGATCAGGGGCTACATCAGACACATGTTTGTATTGAGCTATAAAAGCCCTTGCCAATTCCGACCAAGAGGAAACTTTGCTCCTTTCTAATTGGTTATACCACTTAGCAGCTGACCCAGTCAAACTATCTTGAAAAACATGAATCAATAGCTTGTTGTCCCATGCATATGCCGCCATCTTTCTACAGTACATGGTGAGATGATCTTTTGGGCACGATGTTCCATTGAATTTTTCAAATTCAGGCACTTTGAATTTTGGTGGAAGCACGACACCAAGTACCAAACACAACCTTTCAGCATCAACAGGTCCGAGATAGTCAACTCCTTCAATGACACTTAGTCTTTCCTCTATCAAGCTCAACTGAGCTTTAGTACCACTATATTCTTCTTTATGCTTCAACTTTTCTAACTCTGTGGGATCATTTAGATTTGGTACCTCTACTGAGTTTTGAACTTACATCTGTAAAGGTGTTGGAGCTTTGATAGTACTTCCTTCAGGAACAAAAATAGGGTTGTCTCGCATGCTTTGTTGAGGTTCTTGGATAGACTCCCCCTGATTATCCATCTTCTCCTTTCCTTTAATCATGGCTTTTAGTAATTGGGTAATCTCGCTCAATTGCCCCTTTATCTCTGCATTTTCCCTTTCCAACTTCTCTATTCTGTTATTTTGATCTTCTTCCATTATACGAGCTTGATACCTTATGTGGTATTTATGGAGGGCAGACCGTCTAGTAGATTCAATTTTGACACCTTGAGTGCCACAATTTAGTTGAAATTATTTTCAATGTGATGATATGTTTATGCACAAAAATGAATGCACATGGAATGCCCTTAGGTCTAGCAATCTCTCCTAACAATTAAAAGTGTGTTCATTCTCATGATAAGACAGGTGCAAATTTAAATGAATGATATGTTATGTGATGCAAAATCAAACACAACTATGCATGACTTAATGATACAAACAAATTCTTTTTTTTGTTTTTTACTTTTTTATTTTGAAGAATGGAAGAAAGAAAAACTATATTTTTTGAATTTTTTTTTAAAAAACAATGTACAAAAGAGGAAGTAAAACTTATTCCTTCATGTGTCCTATCTTAGGTTTGTGTCTACACTCCAATCTAATATGGTTCCACCCTAAGGCCAAGCCTTATGTTTCATTACATGCTGGGTTTGGATAATTCAAGGTCTAAAGGTTCCCAAATTGTTCCTCACTATCATCCACACAGGACTAGTAAGGCACCCAATCCTCACCCATTATAGGTTACAAACGGAAAGGTTCAATCTGAGTGGGAGTATTTCGCTAGCCTATGTGGAGGTTATCACCTCACGAAAGCGTAGTTACTTTACTCCCTCCTAAAAAAGAAAGAGCCCGGGTTGAGGGCTTATGCAAATGCAATGTTGTGTGTGTTGAAGGAATGAATTAACATTTTATTATACATTTTCCAAATACTTCTAGGCAAACTTAGACTAATCTTCAAACTAATCTTTGGCTTGACTCTCTAAAGTCCCCAGTGGAGTCGCCAATCTGTCATAACGTCTAGGTCCGTGAACCTAACCGCTAGACTTTAAAATTCTAGGAGTCGCCACCAACCATTCAAACCTAAGGTGTGATTGGTCACCTACTCTTGTCTAAGGATAAGGCATGGTCTACGTTCAAAGAATCTATGGTTCGGGAGTACGGTTACGTGTGGGGAAGGATTAGCACCCCCACGACGTCCATTCTAAAATGGTACCACTTAGTTCTAAGTTTAGTCTACATTTGCCTTTATGTTTGTATTAGTTTAGATAATTAAATATTGGGAAAGTTTCTAAGACTATTCCATCAATCTGGCTCAAATCTTAGAAACTCCCCTCACCTCAAGATGTTCAAGGTGTACTAATCGACTTTCGTGAACTCCATCGTCGGATTGATTGAGTATATTATGGAATTCTTATCTTTAAATATTTTCTAATCTTATTCTTCTTATTGTATTGTTTTAATTCTATTATTTTATATTTTGAAAATAAACATGACATATGGGTTATTGACAATTCTTCTTAAGTATCTCATTAATCTGGCTCAACCGAAGAAGAATCCTCTCACCTAGAAATTCCAAGGAGTACCAATTGACTTTCTTAGAATTTCATCATCGGCATATGTCACATTTACTTCTTTTATTATCATCCCATTACCTTATTATGGTATTATTTTATATTTCTTTATTCTCGATTCGTTATTTTATTTTATTTCATTATATCTTTAAAGTGAACATGAATTATGTTTTCTTGAAAATTCTCCTCAAGTATTCCATCAATCTGGCTCAACTCAAGAAGAATCCTCTCACCTAGAAAATCCAAGGAGTACCAATTGACTTTCTTGGAGTTTCATCCTCGGCATAATCTATTTTCATCTTTTATAATTAATCAATATTTTTATTTGCTAAGCCTTATTACTGTTTATTTAAATATTTTATTTTATGAAGTTTTATATTTATCTTGTTATATTTTCCTAAGAAAAATTATTACCGTGAATATCCAAATAATTGATCATGAAAAAGTAATTTAAATCAAGAATTAAATTTAATTATCATGCAAACAAATTAAATTATGCAAACACACATATACAATACATCAAATTACCAATTATCATGCAAGTCTATGTTAATTAACTATCATACAAGTAGTCATACATATCAATTTTTAGTTATCCTACAAACTTTACAATTATTAAATCAATTATTATTAACTTACCCAACTATTAAATTATTAGATCAAGTTATTTAATTAAATCACCTTATTATTAAATTGATCAATCAAATAAATCATATTTATTACTAAATTAATCACTTAGTTAGTTAGTGGAATCATACCTTGGACAATACCTTCCTTTTCTGCCTTGATTTCTTTGTTAAAAATTTTTGTTCTTTCCTATCTTCTTACACGTCCCTTTCTTTCCTTCAACCGGGCTTCACTTGGCTTTCTTTCCTCTTGTAGTTGACAGCAACCCACGGTTTAGTAAGGGTGAGCAAGAACCAGCATATGCAATAGTGATCCGGTGGAGGAGTGGCGGTAAGCAACGGTGAAGATGCAGGCTTGTTGCTGGACAGAAACGTTGCAGCTGGAACGAAACTGGAAGTGGAGCAGAACCGTGGCCAAGGCGATGAAGCAGATGATGATGACGCGGCTGTATGGAGCGATGGTTTGGTGACTCGGTGAAGATAATGGAACCTCAGCGTCGGGCAGCAAAGTGGGAGGAAATGATGGCGTTGACTGAAACAGAGGCTGTGATCGGTGCAGTATTGCAGTAGACTCAGGACGTCGTAAAGCAAGGAATCGGGAAGTAGCTTCGCAGCGGTGGAGGTTGGTGCAAGTACCGACAGCAATGGGAACAGTACTGGGCAAACAAATGGAACTGGGCAACCGTTCAGCAAGCAGCTAAGGTGGCGTGACTTCTGATTCTTGGCAGCAGCTTAAGGTGCAGCGTGAAGATAAGGATTAGATAAAAAGATGCAACAGCTAAGGTGATGGAGGATAAGCAGATGAGCAGGAAAGCAAGGATTAGTAGAGAAGCTTGATGGTAGTGACGTGAGGTGATGTACGACGATGATGATAATGGCTGATGAATATTGCAAGGATGGCGATGATGATGGTGCGAGGCAATATGGCTCGATACTGATAGACAATGGCAACAATTTGGTGCGGCTATGAGAGGAACAAGATGATGAGCACTGTCTTTTGAAGATAGCAAGGGTGGAACTGAGGAGTTGCGTATGGTGATGACAATTCGGTTGTGACTGGGCGAAGAGGGTAGCGGAGAGAAAATGCAGCAGCAGGTTTCAGCGACAAAGTTGGCAGATGCAAGAAGACAGGGACAACAATGATGATTCGGCAATTGCAGATGATGAGGGTGAGTAATGCACTTCGACGATGAATGGCAAAGCAGTGGGTGCGGTGGAGAAGACGATGTCAAAGCTTTGTTGTATATACCAAGCTGTGACGTGAAGGTGATGGATGATGTTGGCCTAGATCTCCCTCTGCAAGACTAGCACAGGATCCTTTTTATAATAACTTAGTTAGAATCCTATTAGACTTAGGTTAGATTAATATTTATCTTACTTTCTATTTATCCTAATTCTCTATCAAATCCTTATTCTAATTTAACTCTACTAGTCTAAATTTAATCTAATAATAACTCTTCCTAATTAATTAATTAATAAATAAATCCTAATTTATATAATTATCCTAAAAATCTAATTATTTAATCCTCTATTAATATTTTTTCCTTTCTTGTCTCTCCTCTTTTTTTTATTATTTATTTATTAATTTTTCCTAAATCCTAATTTCAGTGTTAATTCTAATCTATAAAAAAAATCCTAATTTAATTTTAAATTAATTAATTATCCTAATCTAAAAAATACTATGTCACCTAACTTGATTAATTAATTTTACAAGTTAAGATCCCAGACAAAATAAGGTGTCTACACTACGTTAATCAAGTGCTGCTTTCGATCTCGTGAGGTTGGTGTAGCTGTCAAGTGATTATTACTCCTTTCTTACGAAACAGCAAAGATCACACAATTCATCCTGTCATCACTAAACCTGGTAATGGGCCGGACTGAGCTGGGGTGGGGCTAGCTCATGACATATAATAATAGTTTATGTTTATGTTTAAGTTTGATTTAGTTCGAAAATTCGAATTTGATTTTTAGTCCAGATTCATTTTTATTTTAATAATATAAGTTTAGGCTCAGCTCGGCCCGGTTCGAATAATATTTTTATTTATTTTTTTGTATTTTAATTTTTTTATTTTTATTCTTTTATTTCTTTTAAAATTTATTTTATTTTGTCAAAATTTATATGTCAATTTTCATATTAAATATTTATAATCATGTCTATTAATCAATAATTTTTTCTATACATATAAATAAATTATATTTAGTAAATATATTTTAAAAAATCTTAATTAATATTAATATTTGGGCCAGGCCGAGTCAAGCTCGAGCTTTGAAAGGTCAAGCCTGAGCCTGGCTCAATTTTTAAATAGGCCTAAAATTTTACTCAAGTTCGGTAATTTCATCAGATATTTTTATCCAAACTTAATCAAATATTGGGCATATCTTCGAGCTTAAGTAGAAAGCCCGGCTCTTGGGCAGATCTAATCATCACCTCAGTTGGGCTTTCTTTTGAGTCCATTCTACCTACTCGACTTATCACACAACTCATCCTGCAGTCACCACAATTGGGCCCCCGCTCTGGGTCTACTCTGCCCACCCGGCTTATCTCACAACTCATCTTGCCGTCACCTCAGTTAGACCCCTTTGGGTCCACTTTGCCTACTCGGCTTATCATACAACTCATCTTGCTATCACCTCAATTGGGGCACCCCTTTGCCTACCCCTTATTGGGGTACTTGACGTGGTATTAGCAACAGTGAGCAATTGGCATGAGAAGGACACGCCACTTGTATCCCAACAAACTGGCTTATTTTTTTAAAATTTAATTGACTTATTAAATGTGCAGTGCCATCACTTATATTTCCAAAGGTATTCTTTTTCATATCCGGTGTGAAATTAAAACACTTAATCTACTAGTGTGGTGTGACATTGTCTCCGGCCTAGTCTCACTCAACATGGCTAACTCCTTTGGGGTCCACCTTGCATAACCCTTTAGGGCAGTCAATGTAGAATTGGTTTACCTTGCTTTACCCCAATAAGACGCTTGGCATGGATTTAGATGATTAAAAGTTGGCTCTTATATCAATTGTAATGTGATCATTGTCTTTTCCCCTCTACATTAATTTATCAAAATTACACGGCGATCACACAACTCATTTTGCCTACTCAACTTACCATCACCTTACTTGAGCCTCTTCACCACTCTACTTATCACCCAACAAATATGTGTATCCACCAACAAATTAATTTATTGAGATGTGCAACGCTGTCGTTTATATTATCAATAATCTTTATTTTTTTTTATGTAAGCATAAGTATCTTCATTCGTTTTATGGTATGAGATTATTTATGTTCGGATCGAAAGTGATAAACGATAAAATCTTTCTAACAATAAAAATTTCAAGACTCGAATCCTATCCAAATATTTAAAAAAAAGTCTAGCTTAGTAGTCCTCCGGCTTGGCTCACGCAGATGGTTAGATTTCGGCATTTGCGCGCAAACATTACTCTATTCACGGCCGATAGATAAGATAATTGGTGAAGTGATATGTTTTCAATTAAACTTTATTACCAATATTTTTATTTCAATCGCAAAGTCCGAGTAATTGCTTGACTTTTGTGATGTGCCAATGTTTCAAAGGACATTAAATTTATCTTTCACCCCTTTATCTCGATTTGACTAATTAATTTTTCTGGGGCTACGAGTGGGTGTCCCGTGGAAATTGAGTGGCCTAAATTATTAATGAGGTGTAAATGGATTCAATCGCAATATCGCACTATTATGACTGTAAACGTACGATATCGCACGATGTTGAATTTAACAAACAATATATTTCCCAAATCCAAATCAAATAGATTAACTATAAACAAGTGAAAGTTATACTTTGCAAGCTACTTTACGACCTGGACAGTGGCCAGATTAGCTTTGTTACTTTCTTTCTTGGAATTTTCATCTTCTTTGAATGAAATTAAAATTTTAAAAAGATAAATTAAATGTAAATGGAGTGCTTCTTCCATGCTTGTTAAATTAATTTAAAATTATAATAAAGGTCGTATGGTAATCAAATTCAAAGGAATAGTAGATTTAATTGCACTGTATATTTTATTAATCAATAATTAGTGTTTTCTTTTATATGTGTTCATTGAGTGATTAGTGTGTCACGAATATTACTAATCAATTAAAAATGTAACATATAGTTCAAGAAGTTGTGATTAAAAAAAAGTTGTGACATATTGTAAATTTTAAATTTAAATTCAAACAACTTCATTCTCATATCCAATTATTAATTTTTTTAATAAAAAAGTTGAAAAACTTAAAACTCAAGCATAATAATGTTCATATTCAAAATAGTAAAAATATAATAAAATTAATATTTGGCTTAGAACTTAAAAAGTAAGCAAATTATAAATCATACCATATTAACTAGGAACTTTCATAAATTCTTGGAGGGGTCAAGGGCAAAGTTTAATTTTTGTAGAGAAATAGCTCATAGGTTAGTTCAAATCTAATCTGGCCACTGTCCAGGTTGTAAAGTTTAATCCATTCAACATCGTGCTAACTAATTTGTTTGAAACTTGGCTAACTTTGGCCAACTTTGCAAGCTGGAAAGTGGCAAAGTTTAATCGTTTTGATTAGAAATGGTTGGCGACAAAATGAGAGCGCTTATTGATTTGTTTGGTTTGGTATTGCTTTGTGTGGGTTGAGTGTTTAAGTGTTTGATTTGTTGGAGTGAATTGTTAATTTGTTTGATATGTTTGTAATTTCTTTTAATTAAATATTTTTTATTTATTAACATTAACAAATTGGCTGTTGAATAACGTTGAATTATTTTTTTACGTGTATGATTTTTTAATTTTAGTTTGCTTCCTTAAAATGTTAGAGGTGGTTATTTTCTTTTATACATTCATAGTCAAAGAGAAAATACTGCCATTTTGTTAAATACTTTCCTAATAAGAATGCCAGGGTGTTGAGAAAGTCAATTCGACAAACCCACTTTTATAAGGAGTGTTATGTCCACGTATATTTCTGTTAGGAGCAAGCAAGATCGTCTAAGGCCTTCTCCTAAGACACATGCTTGGTCTTAGTCGCGAAAGAGGCGCCCAAGTAACTATTTCCTTAATAAATAGAATTACCCTGCTCGGTTTTAGCAGGGTGCATCTTCTCCTTCAACACGGTACCATTTTAACCCCATTTCTCTCTCTCTCTCTCTAAGCAAGATCTTTCAATAGACGATGAGGTTTCTATCTATAATTTCAGCTTAGAGCCGATTCTATCACCATTGAAACAGATCATTCTAACAGCCCACTTGTTTTGGATTAACTATTTCATTTGTTTGTATCAATACATATATATTTCCATATAGTTGGGTTATTCTGTTGAAAGCTGGAATAACTAATTTTATAGTTTGGTTGGGGTCTTGAATAGCTACTTATGTAGTTAGGTTGTATTCAATGGATCTGGAATAGTTAGTTTATATTCAATAGCTATTTGTATGGTTAGATTATATTAATTGTAGAGGTAGATATTGTGCTTGTCCAAGTTATACTCTTGGGGTCTTAATTGAGTAAAAATTGAAATTTGATCTTATTATGTAAGTTTTGGGCTTTGATAAATTTATTTCTTGTTAATACCTGGTTTTTTAAGTTAAAAATCCAAGTGTTGGATCTAGTTATATTATTCATTTTATTTTATTATTTGTTTTAATACTAATCTTTCTTTATAAGGTAGATAATTTAGATAAATTTATTAAAAAATTTAGATAATTTAAATCATTTAGATAAATTTAGATGATTTAGATAATTTATAATTTTAGATAAAGCAAATAGATTAAGATAGAGATTAAACTCGATCTAAACGTTAAGATTTATGCTTATAAATTCAGCCTGGGATACACAAATAACGCAACAACAAAAGAGAAACAAAACAAAAATATGAAAAAGCAATCATAATAAAATTTTTAAGAGATTCGATGTTTTGGTCTTTCTAAGGTAAGGGCTTTTAGGCTCTTTGGTTTCTAAGTTTGACGTAAGGCAGTTTAAGGCGTCGGAGAAAGTTTGCGAGGTAGTCGAAGATTCACATGTCCACCAGCAGGTAGATCATATATTTTCTACAGGTTTATAAATACTGTATTAAGATTTTTACCATATACTCGAAAAACCTACATAATTTGTCAAAGTAAATGTGTTACCTTTATAATTAATCGTACAAGATGATAACAGAATTAATTTTCTAATATTTTTGCAGTCTTCCTCAATCTCTGTTTTATCACTTACTCTCATAATTCTATTGTGTAACTCATCAATTTGATGTTTTCGTAGTTGGAACAACTTCATTTCTCAAGAATCTTGTTACGCCAAATTTTGTTAAAAAAATTTGTTAGCCACCTAACTTCGACCTTTCCAAGGCATTTCCTTACTTTATTAACAATGTGGTTAGGCTCAATAACTTTCCTTTTCTTCATCATCTTTAGCGCCTTCTTTATCTTCATCTATCTAATTTTGTGCTTAAAAAAAATTTCAGATCTTTAAGCCTATGTTTGGATTGAGGGTGAGGAAGGGAAAGGAAAGAAAAGGAAAGTAAAACAAAGGAAGGTTGTAAACCTTTCTTTTGTTTGGGAAGATTTTTTAGCTAGGGAAAGGAAAAAGAGGGGGAGTGAGCACCCTTTGCTTTCCCTTGAGTTACTCAGTTTTTTTAAAACCCCAATTTGAGGTACAGGGGAAGAAAAGGAAACTTGAAAAAGGTTTTAACATGTAGAATATCAAATTTAACCTTATTATCTTATAAAATTTAAAACAAAAAGGGTTATAATTGGAAAAAAAACATTACAATAAATCATTTCCTTTCCTTTCCATTATTTAACCAAACAAGGATTGTTAGGATTACTTTCCTTTTCTTTCCTTTATTAATTTTAGCTATCCAAACAAGGGATACATGTACTCTTTCCTTTCCTCTCATTTCCTCTAGTTTACATTCCTTTCCTTTTCATTCTTTTCATTTACTAATGTTTATCCAAACATAGTGTAAGATGCATTGATATATTGTCAAAAATTTTGCTTCATCTGTTATCGAACACGCAGTCTTTCTTTAATGCATTTCTCCTTAATGATAATTATTTGATATTCATTTTTTATACATTTCATGACTCTTAAATCGAGATTCTTTCACTTGTTTGCTCGTTCCAATCTTTATATCTCCTTCTTTCTATTTTTTTGTATCCAACTTGTCATAAATTTCTTTTACATCCTTCATTTTAGCTTCTGCAACTGACTTTTTTGCCTCTTTCATAGCTAACCTATATTTGATCAATATTGTTTTTTTTCAAAGTCTTGTAATAATCTTGTTTACTATTTGTAGCATCTTTAACTGATACATTTCACTATGTTGCATCCTTTATAGCAGATGATATTTTTTATAATCCTCGCATCTTTTTGTCCAAGTCTTTTTTTTTACCTTGATCCAAATATTTTGAAAAAAAAAACAATATCTAATAATTAACAAAAATCAGAAAAATCAATGAGAAACTGAACCAGTGGAGATAAAAAAAAACCAAGATCAAATTCGAAATTAGAAATTAGATAAGAAAGAAAGCAAAATTTTATTTTCAAAACTCAAAAGGATTCGATCCCTATGCCCTAAAAATTTAACCAAAAGCAAGCCAAAAAAGGGAAAAATAAAAAAGAAACTAGTCGAAAAAGAAAAAGGAGGCAGCACTTTGAAAGAAGTTTTGGCTGCGTGAGGCGTTGTATTCTTCTGTTTTGTTTTTTTTTTTCCCACCGTTTCTGCTAATGTGGTTTTCGGCTTACTACCACTGTGGTATTCGGTTTGTTGTTGCATGTCTGCTGTTCAGTGGAGGATTCCCCACTGCTGCATTTTCAAGGCCGTGTGCCACTGTATTGGTTCTGTTTGCTGCGTTTCTGGTTTAGGCTACTTAGTTTTCTACTGCTGCGTGTCTGCTGCTCAATAGAGGATTTACTGTTGTGCTGCTACGTTTTCAAGGCTGTGTGCCACTGCATTGGCTCTGTTTGCTGCATTTCTGGTTTGGGCTGCTTAGTTTTCTGCTGCGAAAAGGGTGAAACAACGTAAGGAGGTGAAAGCAGCGCATTGCTGCCTTTGTTTGAAGCTGCTGCGTAGAATAGGAGAAGCAATGAGGCATTTTGGGAAGCTTCGACCATTGTTTTCAAGAAGGAAGAACTTGTCCGTGAAAGAGAAAAAGGGAAAGAAAGTTTAAAGGAGAAATTAAGAAAGGAAATGAACTATTGAAGGGGTGGCTGCTTATGGGATTGCACAGATTGTGCAAAGTTGATGTCACGTCCTTAAGGTCTGTTTTCTTTTCTTATTTCTTAATGTCTTGTTATATTGGATTTGTTTAATTAATTCCTGGTAATTCGTTTAATATGTTTAGTTGTTAGTTCAATTTATTACGTAATTTATTTAATTGTATTAATAATTTTTTATTAGTTTGTGTTAGAGTTAGTTTTTCTAATTATTACAAAAAATGCTAGAATAGATTATAGGTTAGAAAATCAAATTAGGTCTATGCATAAGATATAAAATTAAGGGTTGGTAAAATTCTTCTTACATTTTAAAAAAAATTTAGTTGTAAAATATTTGAAATAAAATAATTAAACAAGGATTGACCGATATTATTACAATGATGAAATTTCAAGGATATTGCACTTGAATAATATTTTTGAATATTTCTGGGTGAAAGAAATTATTTTAGGTTTGACTAGCTCAATAAAAAATCTAAAAAGAAAATTTTTATATTTAATAATTTGTATTTATTTTTTCTATAATATAAAAATATAAAAAAATAAAAATTGGAATTTAAGATAGAGCTAGGTAGAAATTTGAAATTAGGAGAATGCTATAAAACATTTAATTGATTTGACGATGAAGTCTTTGCTATTGATATTGAGGCTAACATTGTGGGGTTAATCATTTCCCACACATAAAATGAACCTTTTAAACTCAAACTTTTAAACATGGACCAATTCTTAGATTAATTTGGAGACCAATCAAATCTAGGAAAAAATTTGATTGCAACTCCTTATTTATGTCTAGTGGTTAAGTTCTAGAACATAGCATGCTATGGAAAACACTTAAAAGGATGTGATTTTTCTAATGATATTTTCATAAAAGAGTTGAGATTTTTTTCAAAAGATTTTTAAAGATAAGATCTAATTAGATGAGCTTTTTTTAGATGCTATTTAAAAGATGAGATTTTTCAAAAACAATTTAACAAAAGTTCAAGACGATGGATAAAAGCTTTTCAATGCGAAATTTTAAGGTATTGAGGTAAATTCAAAGATGAAATCTCTTGTTTAAAGTGTGACGTGCTAATTTTTTTAATTCTCTTAGATTCTAATCTCTCAAAATGTGGGCCTCCTAAGTTTCAAAATTCTTCTATGCGAATCTCTTAAGATGTGCTTAGATGAAGAATTTTGAAAATTTAAAAAATTTAAAAATAAAGATATTTCCAAATGCATCAATATAGAACACTAGCAATTATAATTGTCCTGTTTGAATAAATATTTTTTTCTAAATAGCATTTGTGATTACTAGAATTAGATGAAACAAAAAAATAATTATAAAAGAATAATAATGATATTATATATATAAAAAGAAAAATAACAAAAAATGAAATATGTGTATCATTAGATTTGTAAAAATGCATAATATTATTAATAATATAAAAACCAAAAATATAATATATATATTTAAATAATTTTTTCTTTTTTAGTTTTACACTTCATAAGTGGGCAATGTGTAATAAAATAAGAGAAGATTTGAAAGAATTTTGAAAATCCATCTCTTTAGATGGATGGATTTTCAACAAGAGATATAAGCATCTCAAATTCCCTCCTAAAATTCTCCCTAAACTTTGAAATTTTTCAAAATTTTGTATCAAACAAGGAAATTAAATTTCAGACTTTTTAATATATTAATTGAAATTAATTTACTTCTTGAAATCTCTCATGCAAATACACTCTTAAGGTATAAATATCCTAGTTTCCTAAGTTATTAAAATAAGAATATCTTAGGATGTGAATCTAATAATTTCAATTTCTTTTTTTTTTGAACAATATAATTTCAATTTCTTAAAATTGTTTATTAGGCTGTGAATCTCCTAATTTTCAAAGATGCAAACTTCTTAGGATGTGAATCTATAAAATTCTACTCAGATGCAAATCTATTAAGAAGTGAATCTCATAATTTTCAAATAAGGAACCTCTTAGGATCTGAATGTCCAAAATTCAATTCAAATGTGAATCTCTTAAAAATGTGATATTTTTTTTGTTTTAAAATGAATCTTTTATAATATGAATCTCAAAATTCTATGAAGATGCAAATCTCTAAAGATGTGAATCTTCTAATTTACATGATTTGAAGCTCCAATTGTTCATTAGGATTTGAATTCCAAATTTTTTATTTTCAAAAAGTAAATCACTAAATCCAAATGTTAAGTCTCTTAACCAAGATGTGAATCTCCAAACTTTCGTTTTTGGATTGTGAATCTCCAAATTTACGTTTACAAGATTTGGATCTCTGAAAATTTTATGTATTGGGATGTGAATCTGCAAATTTTTTTTTGGTGTAGACCACAAGTATTTTCATCCGTTTTAACGGTCTGAGATTAATTTTGTTCGGGGTTTAGTCATAGTTAAGACTCTTCACCCCTCCGTAAAGATGTGTTTAGTGAGAATTAAGCCTGAGAGCTCTTCTCACAAACTCAGCCTGCATTACCAACTGAGTCACAACCTTTGGGTGTGAATCTGCAAATTTTCATTTTCAAGATATAAACCTCCTACTTTTCGAGATGCGAATTTTTAAGCTTTTCAATATGGATTAGGATGTGAGGTTTTTTATTTATTTATTTATTTTTATGAATCTTAGTTAAGTTCTAATTTAGATTTTTCAAAAAAAATTTTGAAATCCAAACAAAATTAATGCATGAGTTTTTGCACAATTTCTGATACTAAGAAGTGTGCAAAAAGAGACACCTGTACAATTGGTGTTTTCTTCGGGCGATGTTGTTAGGTCTTAATTGAGCTTAAACTGAAATTTCGTCTTAGGTAAATTTTGGGCCTTGATAGACCAATATTTTGTTAAAGCCTGATTTTGAGTTAAAGACCCCAGCACCTTGACCAATCATATTATATTATTTACGTTAATTTAGATAAATTTAAAATTTTAGATAAGTTAAAAGAAATTTAGATAATTTAGGTAAAATTTGAGATTCACATAGTTTAGATTATATAGATAATTTAAAATTTTAGAAATTTAGATAAAGTAAATAGATTAATAAAGAGTTAAATTCAATCTAAATACTAAGATTTATACCTATAAATTCAGCTTGATATACACAAGTAACACAAAAACAAAGGAGAAACAGAGTGAAAAATCACATGGCAATTGTGATCAAATTCTTAATGGTTTCAGTGTCCTGGGGTTTCTAGGGTATTTTTTAGACTATTTATTGGGTTTTTGAGTTTTGTATAAAGCAGTTTAAAGGCGCCGATATGAAGTTGGTGGGAGAGTTGAAGATCCGGGTATCCGCTTGCAGGTTGATTCGTTTCGCCCACCTAGAGTGCCAAAAGTTGACCCGATCCGAAAAATTCACCCAATTAACCCGAATCAAAACCCAATTGATCCGATTTGACTAAAAAAGTCAACAATCCAAATCCAACCCGATCCGAATCCAAATTGATCCGAAACCAAATTTATCCGAATTTACATTGATCTAAACCCGACTGGATCCGAACCCAAATTCATCCGAATTTAGATTAATCCGAACCCGAATTGATCCAAACCCGAATTAATCCGAACCCAAATTGACCCGAATCCAAATTGATCCGAATCCAAATTTACCCAAACCTGAAAAGATTCAAACTTAAATTTAATATTATCAATAAAAATTTAAATGTTAAAATTAAATATCAAAGTATTTTAATATAGTAAAAATATAATTTTTTCAATAATGTGAGTGTTATATATTTTTTTAATCTAGTTAAATTTAAATATTCACTTTTATATTGCATTTATTTGAACCTAATGTATAATTATTTAATGGCTAATTTATAATAGAGAACAGAAGCTATATCATTTACACTAATGTCTCCAATTATTCTAAAAAAATCAAAATAAATTAAAGAGATATATAGTACTATTTTATGATATTTAGTGGGGATTATTAAATCACTTTATTCAAAAGTTACTAATTATTGTAGATAATAAAAATAAAATGAAAAAAATGTAATTAATTTATGAATATTGGTAAATATATTATAGAGAAGACTATTATACAGATTATTAAATATTTTGATTATTTTAATCCCAATTGTACTCTAGGTCATGTAAGAAGAACATTTTATTTTCATGAGTTTTGTAATTCTTAGAAATACGGTTTCAGTTGATTTTCATACCAAATAAATCACATCAAGATGACCAAAGCTTAATCCAATAAATCTATCCAATTGACCCGAATCCAACCAATCCAAATCCAAATCCGATCAATCCGAATTGACTAAAAAAGTCAACGACCCAAACCCGATCTTATCCGAACCCGAAATGATTCAAACCCGAAATAGACTAATTTTTCCTTGATCCGAACCCGACCTTATCCGAACCCGAAATGATCCGAAATAGACCGATTTTTCCTTGACCCAAACCCGACCTTATCCGAACCCGAAATGATCCGAATCCGAAATGATCCGATTTTTCCTTAACCTAAAATGATCCAACCCAAACCCGGTCCGACCCGCCCATTTGCCACATCTAACCCATTTTGCTTCTGTCGCGTGGAACATGTGAGCTTTCAATTATTTATTTATTTAATTACTTTATCCTTTACTAGTTTAATAACTTTAATTGTTCAATTTAATTTCTTTTTTTTAGGGATAGTTTAATTTATTTACTTATTTATGTAATTTGTAGTTATTTTGAATGAATAAAAATGTTAAAAATAAAATAAAATAAAAAGGAAAATATAAGAAATAAGAAATGTTAAGAAAGAAAACTAAAAATAAATAATTCTTTTTAAAACTTAAGACAATAAAATAAGTGTAAAAATAAATTGGATAATTTCTTTAAAAAGAGAAGGAAATTATAAAAATAATGATGAAGTAAAATTTTTAAATAAAATTGAAATAGTTGAAACTCAACCAATGATGAAATTTTTTGATTTTGTGAGTGTACAATTTTTAACAAATTCTTATATGAGAAAATTTTTTTTCAAAATCAATCAAAGCATTGGAGGTTTTAAAAGACAATTTCAATATCAAGAATTTTCATTTATTTTAAGATAAAATAAAAATATTTTTTATAAAATAAGATAAAAATTACAAAAGTGAATAAGAATTAGGTTTAAGATTTTTATGATAAAACATTCAATAAATTTGACGATGAAACCCTTTCACAAGAATAAATGTGTTTTTTTTTAATACATTTGAAGTGAGAAGAGTTTTTTGAAAATTTATGCTAGATATCCTTAATTAAAATGGTCTCCTTTTTTTTTGTCTTTTTATATTTTTTTTATTTGAAATATTGAAAGTTTCTTTAAGATTAAATGGCACTTGTCGTAATATTGAAAATTTCTTTAAAAATAAATGGTTCTTGTGGTAATGATTTTGTGTTAATACTTGACTACACAAGTTTTAAAAACACAAAAGGAAGTTAGAAAAAAAAAACACACAAAAGGAAGTTACTGTCAATCTTTTTCTAGGAAGAGTGATTAGTCACTCAGGAACACTTATCTTTTAACGAAGTCTTAAAATTAACTAATTTTATTAGAAATATAATTTTTAGCCTGCAAAAACAAAATTTTGATTTTGGAATTCAGTTAGGCGTGTCAAAAAAGCAGCATCCCTAAAAAGTTTGTTGTGAAAAAGGTTTGTTTTGAAAAACATTTAATCATGTATTATCTTTTAAACCTAATAAAATAATTTTAATTTACATGAAAAAATTAATTATTTATCAAGAATCATCTAACCTTTTATTTATAGAAATGGATTGGAACCAACATTATCTTTTTGCTTTTTATACACATTAATTTAAATTTAATGTGTGAATCTTATTAAATATCATGGATTAAATTGTCAAATAATTAAGGCTCAAGTTCGAATTTGGGCCTGATATGCTTAGGTCAATTTACATTGACCGTTAGCCTTTCAGCTTTTTTACACATGTCTCTCACTTGGCATGACTCGTGGTCCCCATGGGAGATCCTTTTTTTTATAATAATAATAATAATAATAATAATAATAATAATTAATGTTGATGCTAAAAAAGTTGCTGGATTTGTTGATGTTCGATCAATTTGTTCTTCTTTGGATCAACCTGCAAAACAGAAGGATCATCGGGTTTGTTCCCGATGGAACTTTCTCCGATGCTTAAGTCAGTGTATTCAAGAAAGAATATCAAAGTTGGAAGAGAGTAAAAGTGTGCTCGTACCTTGTCCCTTCTGTCTTTGTGCCTTATATAGGCAATCATGGATGTAACAGATGCTGTGATCGATTACGCCCAATTATGTAATTAAATGGGAGTTATGGACGGTTATACCCATTGTGTAATAAAGTGGGCGGTTTATACTAGTTGTGTAATAAAGTGAGCGGTTACTCATTGTGGGCCTCTTATTACCAAGCTCGGTGAGATGTGCCTATTGGGTCTTCTGATAGTGATACTAACATTATGCCCCCTTGGCGAATGGCAATTACAAAGTGATCGGTATTCGCTATAGACTTTTTTACTCATTTCTTATTGTTGAATTTTGTATCTTCTGTCAAAGGGTTTAACCAAGATATTATCAAGGTTGTGTCTGCATATGAGCTCTTAAATTCTAACACATAAGACGACAAAAATCCAAGATCGTGAGCGAGAAAGTCCCTGAAGAATGTCTCTCGGGCTAAGAGTGAGTGGAAACTCGAGAAACTGGCACTAAGGCCATAACGAGCAAGCGCATCAAGAAACTGGCGCCAAGGCCATGGGCGATCAGTTGAGATACTGACGTGAAGATCACGGGTGAGTAAAGTGCCAAAACTGCTAGCGCTAAGGCTATGGGCGAGTAAGAGCCCAAGATACTAGCGCTAAGGCCACGGGCAAACAAAGTACTGGAGTTGAGGCCATAGCGAGCAGGCGAGTGGCGTTGAGGCCTGAGGCGAGCAAGTGCTAAAAATACTGGCACTGAGGCTATAGTGAGCAGGCGACTGGCACTGAGGCCCGGGCGAGCAAGTGTCCAAAACATTGGCTCTGAGGCCATGGCGATCACACAATAAAGATACTGGCACTATGGCTCGGGGCAATCAAATGCCCAAGATACTGGGCTAAGGCCCAGGGCGAGCTAGTGCCCAAGATACTGGCATTGAGGCCCGGGGCAAGTTGATGCCCAAGATACTGTTAGTGAACAACATGAGTAGTTGGTTGTACCTCGGATGTAAATGGGCGAGCATCAGGTGCGACTAGGTAATCTGCAGTTACATTATGGTAAGCACTCAAAGATTCCACTATCTAGGCATAGTGGGCTATCTTAGCTTCTAAAACTTTATTTTGGGTGGATAATTGATTGTACTGCTCCATAGATACTGTTTGTGGTGTTAGTTTGCTTGGGAGCTTGACATAGCTTCTTCTTCGAGTTCCCACAGACGACGCCAAAATGTTGATGCCAAAAAGGTTGATGGGCTTGTTGATGTTGGATCAACTTGTTCCTCTTTGGATCAACCTGCAAAATAGAAGGACCATCGGGGTTGTTCCTGATGGGACTTTCTCTGATGCTTAAGTTAATAGAGTATTCAAGAAAGAATATCAAAGTTGGAAGAGAGTGAAAGTGTGCTCGTACCTTGTCCCTTCTGTCTTCATGCCTTATATAGGCAATCATGGATGTAACAAATACTGTGATTGGTTACGCACAATTATGTAATTAAATGGGAGTTATGGGTGATTATGCTCATTGTGTAGTAAAGTGGGCAGTTATACTAGTTGTGTAATAAAGTGGGCGGTTACTCCTTGTGGGCCTCCTGTTACCAAGCTCAGTGAGATGGGTCTATTGGATCTTTTGATAGCCTAGTGGGTCTTTTGATAGTGATACTAACACATTGCTTAATTTCCGGGTGATTGATAATTGGTAAAGTGATGTACATTCAAATCTTTTTAAAATTAACATTTTCAGGATTCAATATTCAATATTAATTTGAAAGAGTTATTAATTTAAAAAAATTATTTTGTAAATTATTATTTTATTTTAAAAAATTTGTATTTAATTTTTATATATTTTTTTATTGAATTGAATATTTTTTTAAACTTCTGTAATCACTCTATACCATTAAATTTCTTTAAAATTTTCATTTTAATTGATAAGATCTTTAAAAATCTTCTTACAAATATACTTTATATAATATATTTTATACTTTTCAATTTTTTAAATAAAAAAATTCTCAAATATGATGGTCTTTCTCAAATTAGTATTTTGAAGTGTTTTTTTTATCTTTTGAATGGAATCTAATGTATTTTATATTTTTATCAAATTATTATGTTATAAAATAATCATGATTGAAATTTTACATTAAATTTTAAAATAAAATCATTAATTATCACAGTAGAAAGATTTGTTGATTTTTTATAATTGTCTAAAGTGGGATCATGATATTAAGACAGAGAGATTATTAAAATAAAAAAATTAATTTAGAAAATTTTTTAATTTTTAATCTCCGTCAAGTAAGTAGTTCTTCACTTTTGTGCACTACGTTGGTCTACCGTGACTCGCGATCCTTGACGCTTTGTCGCGCGATCCTCGCGCGATCCTTGACGCTTTAACGTGCGATCCTAGCGTCGGGCCATTAAGACAGAGAGATTATTAATATAAAAAAATTAATTTAGAAAATTTTTGAATTTTTAATCTCCGTCTAGTAAGTAGTGCTTGACTTTTGCGGACTACTTTGGTCTACCGTGACTCGCGATCCTTGACGCTTGGTCGTGCAATCCTCGCGCGATCCTTGACGCTTTATCGCGCGATCCTAGCGTCAGGCCATTAAGGCAGAGAGATTATTAATATAAAAAATTAATTTAGAAAATTTTTAATTTTTAATCTCCGTCGAGTAGTGCTTGACTTTTGTGCACTACTTGGGTGTACTGTGACTCGCGATCCTATATAAAGCCGAGGAGGACGAGAGGACGGAGCTTGAGAGTTGCAACAAGGTCTAGCGAAATCAGAACGAAAATGAAAGCAGGAGAGCATGGCGGAGGCGCTACCTCGCAGAGGGACAGGCTATCTACTTCTGTAATTGCAAAAAAGAAAAGAGGTAATTCTTGAAATTCAGTTCATTGTTCTATCAATATTTTCAATTTAATATTGTTATTATTATGTTTTTCCTAACTTGGTTTAGATGGATTAATTCTTTACAAAGTTGTTTTTTAGCTCTAACGGTGGAACCAGAAAATATTCGGTGAGATCATATTCATATATTCATTTGTATTATATAAATGATTATTATTCTATCTACTTTTAGTGAAATTTTTTAACTTCATAAGTGGGGTTAGGATGATAATATGTGTCTTTTAAAAATATTAAGAAAATAAAAAATAAATAAAATGAGACACATGTCATCATCTTAATCCTGCTTGTGGAATTAAAAAACTCTACTGATAGTTTATAAGATAATTTTCTCTATATAAATTAGACTTAATAGGTAAATATACTTTTAATTTTTTGTATTAAATGAAAAATGGAATTAATTCCTCAGCGTTTTATTGTATATAAATCAGTTCATTAATTTTTATTTTATTGTAAATAAATTCTAAACTATTTAAAATCATACAATTAAGTTAAATCTGTTAAATTGCACTATCTTTCATTAGTATTGTACACGTGATATATCACGTGACAATCTATTAAGCTATGCACGTAAGATGTCCTAATAGCAGTTAGTGCTATTTAACAGATTTGAACTTAATTACATAATTTTGAAAGATTAAGAGTTTATTTACATTAAAATAAAAATTTATAGTTTGATTTTCATGCGATAAAACGCTGAAAATTTAATTTCATTTTATACAAAAAGTTGAGAGTATATTTTAGTATTAAGCTTATAAATTAATGATCATATTTTATATTATATTATTTAAAAAAAATTCTTGAAATTCAAATTTTCATTTTGTCTTTTTTTTTTTAAACTTTTCAAGTATTACAACGTAAACCATTGCACCTAGAATTTGGCGACTCATCGGTAGCCTCTTTTCCTCATTAGTAGGCAGTAGTAGTTTGCTCCCAAATAATACTAGATAGTTGCCAATGAGGCTTTGACTTAGTGGCAATGAGGAAGCTTTGAGAATCTGAGGTCTTCGGTTCGAATCTCACCAACTGTGAGCTTAAATTAGTTTATTTATTTATTAGTTTGTTATAGTTATTTGTTAGTTTACCTACTTTGAGTAATGTGATTTTCATAATTACCCGTTCATAGAATATAATATGCTGATTGTGATTATAACTTATAATGAAAATGTACAACTCAAAAAAAATACTAGATCGTTTTTTTACTTTTCTTTCTCTTTATTCTTACCTAACTAGTTTTTCAAAAAATAAAATCAAAAAGTCCTAGATATAATGTCTAAATCCATGTCTTCAATCCTAAATATATTATGTTTTGAGCATTTTTAATAGAAAGGAAAGTTAGAAGTAAAAAAGAAAAGAAAATGACGAAAACTTTGATTTATTTTTTTGAAGCAAATTGTTGTTGACGGTGGTACTCGTCAACAGGCGTAAAGACCAATCATCGAATTTTAGAAAGAGGAAAAAGAAGGAAGGAATAAATAATTAATTTTCATTATGTTAAGAGAGTTTGTACAGTAATGTCAAAATTTATGTGCTTATTGTAAGGTTAGCATAAACACTCATGATTAAATATAAATTTAATGTTAATAGACGTAAATATGTTAGAAGTATAGAAAACACATAAAAATAAATATATATTATTGTTAATAGACTTAAACTCAAGATAATTTTGCTACAAGATGTGTTGAAATCTATCTTAATGTGTTTATGATACTTCTAACTATTTTACGCTTAGTGATATTAAATTTTTGCTTAAACATATGCATTTATCTTGATGTTACAATAAAGTTAAAAATTTTGATGTTACAGTAAGGTCAAAAATTTTTACATTTATTGAAAAATTCCTTGTAGGTTAATAAACTCTTTTTCTTTAAGAGTATTATATCATAAAATGAACAAAAAAAAGGATTGTCAAGAAAAATATTTGAGTTGTATACAGAATTTTTCATTATATTTTACTTTCCAAATTAGATACATACAATAAAAAAGTATTTATGAATGCATAAAGAAATAAAATTAATATTTAAAAAAATAAAATTTATGATTTTATTTATTATGTAGAACATTTATATTTGAATAATTATACATCATATTTCATATTTTAATCATAGATGCTTATTAACATTCAATTAACGAGGGAAAAAATATATTTACTATTTATAGAAATTTGTTGAAGTTATTGGTTTAGCAATTCTTCAGCTTAAAATGTCATTTTTTTGGCCTTGCAAGCAACAGGAAAAGCTAGTAGCAACATGTCAATTGTTCGAGAAAAACCGTACAACTTCAACATCCAGGTATGTTGTGATTAATGTTTCAAAAAAAAAAAGGTATGTTGTGATTAAGTTTTGACTGACATATTACATTTATATATTTTAACTACAAAAAGTTTATTTATGGTTTTGAATCTTTTCTGTGGCGCCCAAACAGAAAGCAAAAGAAACTCTTCGGATTAAGAAGATGAAAGGCCGATTGGCAAATATGATAAGGGAGAAAAAGGTCATGGCAGAGTCATTAGCAGCGATCAAAAAGGATGCAGCAAATACAGAAACAGAGTTTATGCTGTGGAGCATGAGAATGAATGAACTGATGGATGAGCTGAATACCGCAAGAAACGACTTTTGGGCATTGTTTGAAATGGAGACTTATCTGATGTTGGAGCTGGGTTTCCTTTGAAAAAACCTTACTGCTTTTTCTGGAGTGTGATCCTGAGAATAAAATTTATATGTATGCTTTTAATTTCTTCCTCTGTATGATTGTGTGCCTTGTTTCCACTTTGCTTGTCTGTCTGAAAAACCTTTTGGTGTATCGAATCTATGAATAATGAAGCCTCTTTGTTTAGACATGTCTCAATTTTAAAGGCCGAAGAGCAGTTCAGATGGCGGAGATGTTACACTTTATTTCAGTTGGATTAGTTGCCAGATAATAATCATGTTGCAAAGAAAATATTTAATAACTAGATATAAGAATGGGGTTGTTTGGATCGAACTAAAATCTTACAATGTGCTAGAATTCATTTTGGTTATTCGATAAAGAGGTTGTTGGCACCAGTCGATTATTACACAAATAAAAGTTGAACAATAAAACGTTCAGAAAAGAGATAATAATTTCACCATAATTGGACAATTAATTTATCTAAATCTACAGACGAGAGAGTAAACTGACTGATGGAGAACTATAATTACATCAATGATCAACAATTTTCAAATTTTATTCACAGCCAAATTCAATTAAACATACATTCATGATAAACAAATCGATGGATTTAATCTATGAAATTATTTGTGAGCAATTTCACCTATCTTTGAACATTTTTAAATCAAACAATCACTCATAAATACTCTCCATTTATCTCATGTGGGTAATAGGAAATCAAAGAATTTCGGGATTGTTTGATGTTTTACCATGAGAGTTACTGTAATGTAATTTGATTATTGAGAAAGTCAATATTGGAAATTAAAATGTTGGGAAAATAAATGTTTGGTATGCATGGTAAGATGTAATTTAAAATGCAAAAAAAGTAATATTGTCGTATTTGATAAACTAACACTTTACTAAGAATGTAATATTATATTAAAATATTAGTACTGTAATTATTAAAAGGGTAATAATGTAATTATCAAATTTTATACTTAAATTTTTAATAATCATAAAATAATGTTTTTTTTACAGAAATCATAAAATAATTTTTAGTTTGAAAAAGATCATTGTTGTTTTCACCTCTAACTATTAATTTTTTTTAAATAACAATAATTTAAGTTGAAAAAAAGATTCATCTTAAAATATTTTAAATATACAAAATTCATCTTGAAAGAAAAGGTTGGGTCAAACTTTCTCTTTGTGTTAGTTATCCAATTGTTTAATTAATTATCTTTTTTTTAATATATTTCTCGTTAATATATTTGTTATAATATTATCTTTTTTTCATATACATTACATTCTCACAATTCTTATGTTCACATATTTATCTATTAGATTTCGTTTAAAAATAATAGTCTATGATACCAGTAAAAGATTATGATAAATAGACTACGATTAAAAACGTAATCTTTGATCATAAATCAACGACGTTTTGTAATTTTTTTAAATAACAATAATTTAAGTTGAAAAAAAGATTCATCTTCAAATATTTTAAATATACAAAATTCATCTTGAAAGAAAAGGTTGGGTCAAACTTTATCTTTGTGTTAGTTATCCAATTGTTTAATTAATTATCTTTTTTTAAAAATATATTTCTCGTTAATATATTTGTTATAATATTATCTTTTTTTCATATACATTACATTCTCACAATTCTTATGTTCACATATTTATCTATTAGATTTCGTTTAAAAATAATAGTCCATGATACCAGTAAAAGATTATGTTAAATAGACTACGATTAAAAACGTAATCTTTGATCATAAATCAACGATGTTTTGTAATTGTAATCTTTTAAATTTTTTGTTGTAGTGAAGATGGATTTCAAATCTAAATTGAAATTTGAATAAAATGATTTATAATTCCCCAAATGATTGATAATTTATCTATCCTCACCAGGACAATCAAATATAGAGTCAAGTAATTCAGAGTTTGTATTGATACCAATTATCACATAAGTATTATCCTTTTTAATTTTTATGTATGAGAAAAGATCCATTTACAGATGTGTAAAACAAATTGTTTTTATACTTTTATAACTTCATGTAAGATAAATATTTTACATACTAACTGTTGAATTTAACAACCTATTCATATTTATAATACACATAAAATTTTGAATCAATTCGATATTCTTATCATCTTAATTGAGAATAACATTTTTTTCAATGTATATTACCAGTTAGAATTTTATTATTATGGAATCAATAATTAGATATTTTCGATTAACTTGAAATTTGGTGTGCATGATTTACATGAACAAAACATAAAATTCAACAATTAGATTAAAAAATATATAAATCGTATAAAAAGATATAAAACTGTGTAAAGCTAAGTTAGTTTTACACATGTATAAGTGGATCCCTCCTATAATATATATATATATATATTATTAGTACCACATTAACATGGGGTATAACCACCCACAAACTACCACTTCCTACCAATATATGAGGAAACTTCCTACTATTTTCATAAACTACCCACTCAGTGCACAAACATGAAGCTCCATGAAACAAGGATGTGGAGATCATGTCAAAATGAACCTAACTGCTATAAAAAGAGTCTTATGATAAGCCAAAAGGGAAGGCTAACTCTCTCTTTTTCTAAAATACTCTCAAATACTCTTACTGACTTAGGCATTGAAGCAAGTCCCACCAAAACCAACCCCGGTGAACTTTTCGCTTTGCAGGTTGATCCTATGAGGAAAGAGTTGATCCTATGAGGAAAGAGTTGATCCACCATCAACGAGCCAATAACCTTTTTAGCATCAACATTTTGGCACCATCTATGAAAACTCAAAGAAGAAGCCATATCAAGCTCCCAAGCAAACCGACAAACATCAAACCAAGCAAATAGCTAGATACACAATCACTCTTGTTTCCGTTGTTGCCACAGTTCTGTCCACCCTCACTACTTCCTTCTCCCCCAATATCAACTCCGATGGGGCAACCACAAACTCACACAGCACTACTTAATTTTAGATTTGTGTGGTATAAATGACGTTTTCAAGTGCAAAACATTCCATATAACTCTGATAGGTATAGCTAGGTCCTAAGTTCATTCTCTTATGCCTAACTCTATAACTAGTTTTGATCAGCTCAGTAAACTATTCGTCGGGTACTTCCTCGTCGACAAAAAGCAAATGAAGACTTATGCTATTTGATGTCAGTTGTTTAGAGGCCCAAAGAGAGCTTGACGAATTATATACGTAGATTTACTAGTTTCTATATTGATGTAAAGGATCCCGATGACAATTTTGCTACCAGGCATTAAGAGCAGGTGTGATCAACGACCATGTTCACTATGCCTTATATGATGAGGAGCTGCTAGACTTGCATGAGATACTTGAGAAAGCTTAGAGCCTTGTTGAAGCAAAAGAGTTCAGAAAGATAAATATTAGGTCAGTAGGTGATCAAATGAACCCCAAATCAAGTCAATACGTGTAAAGCCCAAAAGCAATGTCTTTGCGAGATTATGGCCACACCACAAAGGAATATTAGAAATTAAAAGATGAGATCAAGTTCTTTATAAGGAAAAAGGAATCTCTGAAAAACTTCATTAACAACAACGATTCCTAAGATAGGGAAGTCCCTCAATTTGAAGTATATTCTTATATTTTCATTAAGTTATGTTGCATCATTAAGTTCCATTCATTTCAATTATTTAACAGTTAGCAATGCCTAGCAAAAAGGAAAAATGAACCACAGTAGTCAAATCACTTGCTTAATGGTTTTAGCACCCATATCTTGGGCACTTGCTCGCTCGTGGCTTGAGCACTAGTCTCTTGAGAACATGTTCGTTCACAGCGTATGCGCTAGTCTCTTAGGCTTCCAATTGCCTATGGGCTTAACGCTGGTATCTTGAGTTTCCATCTGTTCACCCATGATCTTAGCGCTAGTCTCTTAAGCTTCCAGCCTACGACTTGAACACTAGTATCATGGGTTTCCACTCACTCATGTCCTTAGAGCCAATATTTCAAGCACTTGCTCCCTCGTAGCGTTAGTGCTAGTATCTTGGGTACTTGCTTGCCCATAGCCTTATCGCTAATCTTTAGGCATATGCTCACCTGTTGCTATGGTCTTGAGCACTAGAAATTTGAGCCCTTCCACACTTATTGTCTTAGGCACCATCTTGGTTAACTCCTCGACAAATGATACAACCTCTATAATACAAAAGGAGTAAAGGTCTATGGCGAAATTGAACACTTTATAATCGCCATTCGCCAAAAGGCATTATGTTAGTACCATATTAACATAGGTCTTAAACATGGGGATAACCACCACCACAAACAACCACTTCCCACCAATATATGAGAAAACTTTCCACTATCTCCATAAACCACCTACTTAGTGGACAAACATGAAGTCCCATGAAACAAGGGTGTGGAGATCATGTCAAAGTGGACTTAATTGCTATAAAAGAGGTCTTATGGTAAGAAAAAAGGGGAGGCTAACTTAAACATCAGAGCAAATCCCATTGGAACAACTCGGGTGGACTTTTTATTTTGTAGGTTGATCTAAGGAGGAAAGAGTTGATTCACCATCAATAAGCCAACAACCTTTTTGGCACCAACATATATATATATATATATATATATGTCGGATTTTGATACCACTTTTTTTCATGCGCGATGTGACATAATCTTTTAACTATCTTCACGCAAATCACTCGATTTTGACACATTCGTACAAGCATTGCTCTATTGACGGTCGATATATAAAATATTTGAGAAATAGAAATATTGTAAAAAGCTAACGAAGGTTGGTTGAGTTGGTAAGGGTTGTCAATATCACCATCATGACGGCAAATGGGCCAGTCGCGCAATCTTAAAACAATTCTCGCCAGCAATCGCAAAATCTTAACAAGAAAGTGGCGACGTGGTCCACTAATGCAAACCTTAAAATCAAAAAAGAAAAATTACTTCTTTTTCCCAATTTGTAGAAATTTAATGTGGCTTGCGTTACAATGTTGGTCCAAAAGAATTTGAATTGTTGAAAATTTGAATACAAAATTTCTTGTTACGAATTGCTATCACTAAAAAACTCTACTGGATCTTATACCATTGAACCAACCTTTTAAATTAATTATTTAATGCACATTGAGCAAATTAGAACATTGATAGTTTCTAGCTTTGTTGCTTGCTTTGTTAGAAATTTCATCATGGAAATCAAAAATTAAAAAAATTAATTTCGATGCTTTCTTTCTTGAAATTTTCACCATCTTCCGTTTGTAACAATGTTTACTTAGACAAATATATCAATTTATTTATTTAAATATTTAATATTTTTATTATCAATGTCACATCGGATACATAAATAAATTCTTATGCATAGTGAATTTTTTGAGAATTGACTACAATAAATTCTCAACATCTTTTGTTTTTTTTTAAAGAAAATCATTTATTTATTTAATCAATAAGGAACATTACATCAGCAACTAATATTGTATTTATTATACTAGGATGTCCCTCAAGCCACTGTTTTTCTTCATGGCACTGTAACCCAAAGTTAGCAAATAAATTGGCTACTTCATTACCCTGCTGTTTTACATGATGGAAAAGGCAAGCAGCAAAAGTTGAAGATACAACAATAGCCTCAACAATAATGGATCCCATGTAGGAGTAGTCCTCCTCCTGTTTGTTCAACCGTTGAATGACAACCAAGGAATCTCCTTCCAGCTGTATTCATTGCAATCCCAGTTCCTGAGTAAATACAGTGCACACAAAGCAACCAAGCCTTCCAAAATCAGAACATCAGTCTTCCATGCCACCTGTACTTGCAAAGCTGCCTTGCATGCCCCTGCTTCATTCTTGACTATTATGCCAATGCCACCCTGATGAGCAGAACTATCAATTGCAGAATCAAAATTAATCTTGAAATATCCAAGCAGTGGTGCAACCCATCGCACCATATTAGGAGCACACGACCCCGCATGCGGACTTTGTCCGATCATAGATAATTCCAAGAGATGCTTTTGAATCACAAAGCAAGAGGAATGATAACAGATGATAAGCCACAGCACATACTAAGCTTCAGAAGAAGATTTTGAGACAGTTGCTTGTTTCTTGGACTTCCAAGATATAAGAGCTGAGCCAAGAAAAATACAAAAGCCAGTGATGAATTTTCTTGAAATAGGACAAGTAGCCCAGTCTAAATTCGAGAATGCCTTGATGTGAGAATTAGAAGTAGAATGAAAAAATAATCCTCTGCTTAGAGTTGACTCGATATACCTCAAGATACGATGAGCTGCAGTTACATGATGTTCTATAGGGTTGTCAAGGTATTGAGATAGTTGCTGGACTGCAAAGGTTAGGTCAGGTCGAGTAGTGGTTAGATAGAGAAGTCTGCCAATCAATTTTCTGAAATATGAAGCATCTGGTAAAACTGGAGCATCAGTAGAAGGTTCATGTTTCTGAGTAAAAAGTATGGGTGTCTTGGCAGGTTTGCAACTGAGAAAATCAAAATCTTGAAGAAGATCCAGAGCATATTTTCTCTGGCACAGGTTGATACCTTTGGAACTTCTAACCACCTCAAGTCCAAGAAAAAACTTCAATGTACCTAGATCCTTGATTTTGAATGCTTGATCCAAATATGATTTCATGGCAGAAATGGAATTGGAATCATTTGTAGCAATGATCATGTCATCAACATATATTAAAGGAAGCAGTAAATGATGAACTAGTGATTTTGTAAATAGGGAAGGATCTGAATGAGCTTGATGAAATCCTTGTTGAATTAAAGCATCAAAGAGTTTAGCATTGCCTACTAGCCTGTTTAAGTCCATACAAAGACTTTTTAAGTCTGCAAACTTGATGAGGTGCTATGGCAGAAAAACGAAAAGGAAGATCCATGTATACTTCCTCAATTAAATCCCCATGCAGGAGAGCATTATTAATATCTAGTTGATGAAGGTACCAACCTTTAGCAGCTGCAATGGCCAAGAGAGTACAAACAGTTGTCATTTAAGCAACTAAAGAGAAGGTATTAAGATAATCAACTCCATGTTGCTAGGTGTAGCCCTTTGCAACCAACCAGGCTTTAAATCTCTCAATGGAGCCATCTGCTTTGTGTTTTATTTTATACACCCAGTTGCAGCTAATGGATTGTTTGTTAGGTGGCAAGATCACTAAATCCCAGGTGTCATTTAACTGCAATGCTTCAATCTCAACTTGCATTGCTACTCTCCAATGATCATACTTGACAGCTTCATTGTATGTTTTTGGCTCAATTATTGAAGAGATTTCAATAGAAAAGACTTTATGAGTGGCAGACAGTTTGTTATAAGATAATACTTGAGTAATGGAATGAGGAGTACCTTGATTTTAATGTAAAGAACCTGATGCTGAACGTGGATTGGCTTGAGTAAGATTTGTAGCAAGGTTACAGTGATAGTCCTGGAGATATTTTGGTATAGATCATGATCTTGTACAATGTCTGATAAGTGGTGACTGTAATGATGGTTCTAAGGGTTCAGGCATGAAAGAGTCAGTAGTTGATATATCAGTATGAGTTATAGGAGATGGAATGGATGAATTTTGTGAAGTAGTATGATTGTTCATGGAAGAGTCAATAATTGGGATATCAATATGAGTTGTGTATATGGAATAGATGAATCTGGTGAGGTATTACGATTGTGCATGGAAGAAGGATGAGAATCAGGATATATAGAAGGGATAATTTTTGAATCAGTGATAGGAAGAGGTAAAACAAAGTTGTTTGAATTAGGATAAGCTGAAGGATGATTGATTTGTTGAAAAGGAAATGTGTTCTCATAAAAAATGACATCCCTTGAAACAACACTTCTCTGGATTTAAGATCATAAAGTTTGTATCCTTTACGTCCATTTGGAAATCCTAGAAAAATACATTTTCTTACTCTTTGTTCAAATTTAGATTTAGAATGTGAAAGAGTAGATGCAAAGCAAAGGCAACCAAAAACTTTTAAGAGAGAAAAGTTTGGTTTTCTGTTGTAAAGTAGCTCATAAGATGTTTTATTATTGATGACAATAGATGGTATTCTATTAATGATATATGTAGCATGAAGAATGCAATCTGACCAAAATGTTTCTGGTAATGAAGTTTGAATTCTTAATGCTCGAGCTACATTTAAAATGGTTTGATGCTTTCTTTCAACGATCCCATTCTGCTGTGGAGTTTGTGTGCATGAGGTTCGGTGCAAAATTCCTTTTGATGCATAGAAAGATTCCTTTTGATGCATAAAAAGATTTCATTTGACACTCTTGTCCATTATCTGATCTTATGTGTTTAATTTTGGTTGAGAATTGAGTTTCAACAAATGTGTAAAATTGCACAATTAAAGGTCTGACTTCATATTTTGTTTTCATAAGGAAGGTCTAAGTAGCTTTACTAAAATTATCTACAATAGTAAGAAAGTAAGAGTAGCCATATATGTAATAACATGATAAGGTCCCCATATGTATACATGAATGAGATTAAAACATTTATTGCTAATAGTAGTGCTAACAGGGAATGGACTTCTTTTCTGCTTTGCATAGTGACAGACATCACATATCAAATGTTCATTGATTTTAATGGATGGATCCAGATTTTGAAGTAATTTGATTCTGGGATGAGAGACATGTCCTAGACGATAATGCCATAGGTTTATTGAATGTGAGACATTATTGCATTGAATATAATGAGGAGGAAGTACTGGTGCAACAGGACGTGATGTATGTTTTGTATGGAATTGGTTGTGGACTAACATGTAAAGGCCTTGTACTTCTTTACCCAAACCAATCATCTTCCAGCATCGTTGGTCCTGTATAATAAAAAAATCAGGTTGAAAGAATATCATATAGTTAAGGGATTTTACAAGTTTACTGACAGAGATTAGATTGAAACTAAAAGATGGAACAAACAAAGCTTGTACTAGCAATAAGGAAGGAGAAAGCTTTACTATGCCAACGTGTGTTACTGAAGCAAAATTACCATTTGGGAGCTTAACCAGGGCATTGTCAATGGGTTTATAGGTTTCAAAAAATGAGAGGGAACAAACAATGCGGTCTGTAGCACCACTGTCAAATATCCAAGAGGAATTATGAAATGAATTATCTATTGCATTAATAGAACAATTGGCTAAGTGCATACCCTGGTTATCTGGTATTAGAGCAAAAATAGCATTCACTGTCTTAGTATAATCCATCATAGGGGAACTTTGCTCACTTGATTTTAGCATTGCAATTAACTGATCGTACTGGTTCTTAGTGAGGGTCATTGTTGAATTAGCCTCTTCAACATTCCTAGGCTTGTGTTGAACATCCAAACTGTTCTAAAGCTGCAAACAACTTTTTGCTTGGTTCACATTACCAGTAACTCTCGGCCTCGGTCTATATCTAGGAGGATATCAGTGCTTCTTATAGCACTTATCTATAGTATGACCCTGATAGCCACAATGGGTGCAAACTGGTCTCCTTGTATTATAATGTGATTGTTTCTTGAAGGAAGAAACTTGAGAGTTGCTTGTTGTAACAGTTTTGGTGTGAAAGGCACTCAAATCAATTGCCTTTGATGCAAAGAGCATTGAATTATTCTGTCTTTCTTGTTGAGATACTAGGGCAAACACCTTATTGATCGGGGGAAGTGGATCCATCAGCATTATCTGAGATCTAACTGTAGCAAAGGATTCATTCAATCCTTTCAAGAACCTGATTAGTTGATCGTTCTGCTGATATCTTCTTGCAATAGTCAATGCTTCACAAGAACACTGGGGTTGATAGGTGCAAGAATGTATGGTTCTGAGATTAAAGAACTCATCCCATAAAATCTTTAGATGAGTAAAATATTCTGTAACAATCATGGAGCCTTGGTGAAAAGAATAAATCTCTTCTTGGAGATCTGAGATTCTAAAAGCATCTCTTTGAGCAAACCTATCCCTGAGATCATCCCATACGTCCTTAGCAATATCTAGCCATATTATGCTTTGAGCAATCAAGGGTGAGACAGAATGAATAATCCAAGATAAGACCATGGTATTACACCTTTCCTAGGGGGGAATTTCTTATCTATTCTGGCCGAAGTTGGAATGCTACCATCAACGAACTTGAGTTTGTTTTTGGAGAGTAGTGCCATCTTCATGGATTGACACCAGGAGTAGTAATTTGAGCCATCCAAGACAAGAGTGACGAGAACAAGACTTGGATTTTCATTCATGTGCAAGAAAAAAGGGTTGGAAACATCCTTTGTCGATGCTTTTGTGTTGGTTGCCATCACAATACACAGAACGGAAGAAAAAGATGAAAAAATAAGAATTTTCAATCGTAAATTACAAACTCTGATACCATGTTGAAGTTTGATTCTTGGAGAAAAAGAACTTCTCATTTATTGAATGATCAAGAAAAAGAAGAAGAAGTTACAATCTTGGAGATTACTTCAGTTTATATACAAGAGTCATATCTCCAACTAACTCTCTAACTAAAAGTAACAATGATCAACTATATTAACTGTACCAGATATTATCGACTAAAACTATAATCTAAAGTTATCTGGTGAGATTGAGAGCTAGCTATTGGAGTTGAAGCCGAGCTATGCTGTGGCTTATCATCTGTTAAATGAGAGGGCCGACAAGGTGCATTGTAGATAGTATCATTGCGATCATTCCAAATGGTCCAAGTTATAACAGCTAACTGTTGCTGCTCTGGTATGGTCAACGTCGCCAGGAAAGAGTGTAGTCCTGCAGCATCTAAAAATACAAATGAGGTAGGAAAACCGGGAGAGGCACTCCAAATATCCGCAACCATGGAACAATGGAATAATGCATGGAAAATAGTCTCTGCCTCAACTCCACACCATGGACACCATAAAGTTGACACAACCCTGCTTTGGTGCAGATCAGTCATTACTGGAAGTATACCTTTCGAGAGGCGCCATAGGAAAATTCTAACCCGAGGCAACAGAGGCAGTTTCCATATTTTGGACCAGCAACGCACTCCTGTATCTTGTGGGTCCCCATTATGAATGTCACTTAGCAAGTGGTATCCTCTTTTGACAATGTACCTCCCATTAGTAGCATACTTCCACATGATAGTGTCCGGGTGTGGTATTCCAGGCAGTGGCAACGATAATATTTGCATGGCATCATCATGAGAGAACAGATGCAGTATCATGTCAGCCTTCCACTTATGTGTTTGTGGATTAATCAGCAGGTACACCTTTGATCTGGCATCCCATTCATTCACCCGGTATAAAGGATGTCCAACAGACGTTCCTGACAACCAATGTTTAGATAGACAAAAATGCCAATTCTTTTATATAATTATTTAATATTTTTATTATCAATATGAAATCGGATACATAAATAAATTCTTATGCATAGTCCATAATAAGTTTTTTTATTTTTTTTGAGAACTAACTATAATAAGTTTTATTCAAAGGCGAACCCCCGCTGCTCTCTCTATATAAAACTCGAAACCCACGCTTGAAATTCGACCAAGTTCCAGCCTGAAATGGTAGAGGTCATGCCAGAGTCGATATTTCGAATCCAAAATGATGCTGCAGATCATGTAGCAGTAGGATTTAGGTTGCTGAACAGGAAAAGGAACGAACTGAAATGGAGATTAGAAGAGAAGTGAAGGCAGAAGGGGAGCGTGGCGATCCCTTGTGCTTACTAAGAAAGTGGCGATCTACAAGTGCGCTTACAGGAGGGAAAAATGGTACCTCTACAAACCCAGTTTACTGTGATATTGTCCTTTAATATTAATATTGAAAATTTATGTTCATCCATTCCTAACTTTGTTTTCATGGATAATTATTTCTTGACAATACGTTTTTAGCAGTTGCTCGAAAAAGACAGTACAAACGGAGCATCAAGGTATGGTGTGATTGAGTATTGATTAACAGATTAAATTTATATTTTGAATTCAAAAAGTTTATTTAGAGTGTTGAATCTTTTCTATGCCCAAACATAAAGCAAAAGAAACTCCTCAGATGGCAGAGTTTTTTCGGAGGCTCAAAACTGAAATGGCAGAGATAATGAATGACCAAGCGGCCATACGTGCAGGCAGTAAAATGGTTGCAGATAAGTTCAAGGTGGTAGAGGCCGAGTTAGAGGTCATGGCAGAGTCGATGTTTCCAATCCAAAAAGATGCTGCAGATCATATAGCAGCAGGATTTAGCTTGCCGAATAGGAAAAGGAACGAACTGATGGAGCTAAAGCGTGGAATTAATGACTTCTGGACATTATTAGAGATGGAGAATTATCTGCTGCTGGAGTTGCCAGGTTAATTTGATTTGAAACAGATCCATAACCTTGCTCAAGAGTTTGATGAATAAACTAACTGCTTTTCCAGGAGTGATCGAGAATCGAGTAGGCACGCATTTAGACGTAAGGAATTTTGACTTGTTGAAATTAACCTTCAGTCCAGATCTATTACAAAAGTCATTTAGGCATTTCATCATTACTCGGCATTGTTGGGTTGTAGCCTTCCCAAGCAAAATAAGATCATATGCAAAAAATACATGAGAAATTTGAGGCCCTCCCCGAGATAGGGAGATTGGTTTCCATTCACTTTTTGCTCACTGCCCTGTCAATAATGTCGGATAATTTCTGGAGACATAAAACAAAAAGGTGAGGAGACAGGGGAACCCCCTGTCTAAGTCCTCTGGTTGGTCAAAAGTCTTCTGTTAATTCTCCATTCCACAATATATTCATCTCAATCAAGGTAATGCAAAACATAATCAAATTTATGAGTGATTGGGGCAAACCCAAGTCAAAAAGCACCCATTCTATAAAGTCCCAGTTCACTCAGTCATAAGCCTTCTCCAAATCAATTTTCATCAACAAATCCCCTTCCTAGCCTTCTTCCTGCTCATTGAGTGAACAACCTCTAGGACAATAACTCTGTTATTCAAACTACATCTCCCTAGAATAAAACTGCACTGTGTTGGAGATACTATATCTTGTAGAAAAGGCCTCAAGCTACTCACAACAATTTTGGATATCAGTTTAACAGTAACATTAGAGAGACTTATAGGACTAAACTGGAGAAATATTCCGGATGATCTACCTTCGGAATAAATACAATTAGGACTTTGCTTAATTTTGCATTATAGAGCCCTTCCTTGAAGGCATTACATACAAACTGTATAACTGATTCGTTCACAATTTCCCAATTAGTTTGATAAAATCCTGCCTGAAAGCCATATGGTCCTGGAGCTTTGAATTTAGGCATGGCACACAAAGCTTTATAGATTTCTTCCGCTGAGGGAATAGTAGCTAACTCCTGGCTCTACATGTTAGAAAAGCTAATAGAAGATCACGAACAAGCTGTATCCCTAGCATCCAAATTTGGAACAGTTCTATAAAGAGATTGGAATAAATGTAAAATCATAGATTTGAGCTCAACAGGATCCATGCAACAGGTATCATCATTTCTTTTCAGAGCATTAATCCGGTTCTTGTTTCATCTTAATCATCGTAGATGTTTGGAAATTTTGGTATTATAATCATCAAATTGTAAACAATCTACTCTAGACTTTTGGAACCAAAGCACCTCTTCTTGAAATAACACTTTATTATACTCCTTCAAAAGATCTTTCTCTAAATCCCAAAGAAACTGACAAGGATCCGTTTGTAGTGCCCTTTGGACCCCTTTAATTCTTGCTAGCAACAACCTCTTCCGCCTAAAAAACATTCCCAAACATTAATTATTCCAGTCTTTGATGGCCTCCCCAAATGAAATCAAAGAATCGTGGATAGGTTGTCTTTATCCCAATTCCTTTTAATAAAGTCACCAAAATCTTCATGTGATTTCCATGCTGCCAAAAACCAAAAAAGTTTTGTTGGAGTTATTCAATGTATGACATCCCATCAATTTGACCAAAATGAGACAATGGTCCCCATGAGTTCTAGGTAAGTTGACAACCGAAGCTTCTTGATACATGTCATGCCAAGCTGAGTTACAAAGTACACGTTCTAACCTCTTATAGATTAACGCACCAGAATCTCTCTTGTTGGTCCAAGTAAAATGACTGTCGTAACGGCTTCGCGCTCGACGATTTTGAAAAAAGAACGTTTAAAAACAAAAATGGAGTCGCCACCAATCTTTTTTGTTAGGTGTGATTGGCCACCTGAAAACGTTTATCTTTTCAACAAAATCTCAAAATCAATTAAGTTTTATTAAAAAGACAAATCTTTGGTCTGCGAAAACAAAAATCGGGTTCGGGGGTACGGTTACGCATGGGGAAGGATTAGCACCCCCACGACGCCCGTTAAAAAACGGTACCATAATAATCATGTGTTATCCTTTGGTTTTAATAAAATGGTCTTAACTTTATATTTAAAAATAATTCCTATTTTTATTGCAATCAATTTTATTCTTTTTAATTTTTGAAACATTTAAGTTTTATTATTTTTTTATTTGAAATAAGTGAAAATCTTTTGTATTGAAAATTATTCCGAAGTACCCCAATACTCTGGTAGCATTTCAGATAATTTCCTCACCTAGAGATTTCTTAAGAATCACTACTTGTGAGTTCTATAGAATCTCATCATCAGAAGATTCACACTCGTTCCAAAAATTATTATAAGTGCATATGATGCAAACAGATAGTACATGATGCACATGGAACTTAAAAGAAATTTATTTATTTTGATTTTATTAATAAAACTCTTGATATTGAGAAATTTAGCTAAATATCCCAATACTCTGGTAACATTTAGTAAATTCCTCTCACCTAGGGATCAGTCAAGAAATCACTACTTGTGAGTCTCATGACATCCCATCCTCGGAAGAATTTCATTTAAATTTAAATTTTATTATTGATTTCTTTTTTATTTTCCTTTAAAAAACTTATTTATTTTTATTTTTAATAAAAAATAAATTATTGAAAAATCATACTAAATATCCCAATACTCTGGTAATATTTAGTACAACTCTTCTCACCTAGGGATCAGTCAAGAAATCACTACTTGTGAGTCTCATGATATCCCATCATCGGACGAATTTCATTTATTTTAAAATTTAATTTTTATTATTAATTTCCTTTTTCGATTTTCTTTTAAAAACTTATTTATTTTTATTTTTAATAAAAAAATTAAATTATTGAAAAATCATACTAAATATCCCAATACTCTGGTAACATTTAGTAGGACTCTTCTCACCTAGGGATCAGTCAAGAAATCACTACTTGTGAGTCTCATGACATCCTATCCTTGGAAAAATATTTAATTAAATTTAATTTTTATTGTTAATTTCTTTTTTTAATTTTCTTTTTAAAAACTTATTTATTTTTATTTTTTAATAAAAAATAAATTATTGAAAAATCATACTAAGTATCCCAATACTCTGGTAACATTTAGTACGACTCTTCTCACCTAGGGATCAGTTAAGAAATCACTACTTGTGAGTTTCATAACATCCCATCATCGGAAAAATTTCATTTAAATTTAAATTTTATTATTGATTTTTTTATTTTCTTTTAAAAAACTTATCTATTTTTATTTTTAATAAAACAAATTAAATTTTTGAAAAATCATACTAAATATCCCAATACTCTGGTAACATTTAGTAGACTCTTCTCACCTAAGGATCAGTCAAAAAATCACTACTTGTGAGTTTCATGACATCCCATCATCGGAAGATATTTAATTAAATTTAATTTTCATTATAAATTTCCTTTTTGGATTTTCTTTTAAAAACTTATTTATTTTTATTTTTAATAAAAAATTAAATTATTGAAAAATCATACTAAATATCCCAATACTCTGGTAACATTTAGTACGACTCTTCTCACCTAGGGATCAGTCAAGAAATCACTACTTGTGAGTTTCATGACATCCCATCATCGGAAGATTCATTTTAATTAAATTTAAATTTTATTATTTACACAAATTTGAATTTCATTATTTTTTAAATACATTTCGTAATCAATAATAATAATAATTAATGAAAATATAAATAAAAGAAAATTTTTCAAAACTTTTATTTTACAACATGCATTAATGATAATAATAATAATAATAATAACAATAATAAAAATAATAATAATAATAACAATAACAATAACAATAATAATAATAATAATAATAATAACAATAGCACCAGAATTATTAAAATTAAAAGAAATATACCTAAATTGGTTTGGGCTAAGAACCCAAAGGAAATGCTTGCAAACAGCCCAACCAGGTTGGCCCAAGGCGTGTGGGCCCAACAGGAAACAGGTCTGGCCCAAGCAAGATGGACCGGACCAGGTCAAGGCGGGTCGGACTGGGTCACGTGGATCGGGTCGGGTCAGGTTGGTATGCACGCACGCGGGTCGGGCGGGCGGATCCCGGGTCGAATCCGGGTCCACGCGCGGGTCAGCCTCTTTCTATAAAAGCCCCCCTTTTTTTTTCTTTCTTCATTTTTCCTTCTTTCCCCCAAAAAAAAAACTCAGAGCCCCGTAAGGCTCTCGGGTGGGCGATTTTCGGCCTTACCGGACCGCCGTGCGCCACCGCCGCCGGTGGCCAATCCCCAAAAAGGTCACCACTTTTTGATGCTCCTCCATCTTCTCTTTCCAAATCCGGCCTCCATTCCGCTCAAAAGCAACCTTAAATCCCCAGATCCGAACGAAACCGAAACCCCTTTTGTTGTTTTTTTTTGTTTTTTTTTTTAGATATGGTGTTCGGAGCCTTCGGGCTTCTTGCTTTTGTTGTGGTTTTTGTGTTTTTGCAGGCGATTGTGTTTCGGATCTGAGATATGGTTTTGGGGTTCTCGGGTTCTAGGGGTTTGATTTTTGGTTGTTGGTGGTTGGGGGTTTCGACGGTGGTTTCGGTGATGAGAACGGTGTTAGGGGTTTCGGGTCTAGGGTTTCCTAAGGGTCTCGGTTGGTTTCGGTGGGGGTGAGTGGTTGTGTTTGGTAGTGATGGTTGTGTTTGGTGCTGTTGGGGTTGAGGGTGCGGATTCTGGTTTGGGACCGGAGGTGTTTTGAGAGTGAATGTTTTTTTTGGTTCGATTCCCCTAATGCTCGGTGGTTCCCAGAACTTCAGGCTTCGGCCCCCCTTTTCTTCTCGGGTCTGATAGGGTTTTTTGGAGGGAAAAGCTTGCCTGGGGTCTGGTGGAGATGGGACCGTTAGGCAGAGGGTGATTGATGGACTAGACAAAAACAAAATAAAAACTAATAATAATAATAATAATAATAATAATAATAATAATAATAATAATAAAATAAAAATAAAAATAAAAGTAATAAAAATAAAAATAAAAATAATAGTAATAATATAATAATAATAACAGATAATAATAAAAATAATATAAATAAGAAAAATAAAAATAAATACATATATGTAATAATAATAACAAAGAAAATGGGACAAAATTAGGTGTCAACAGCTGCCCCTCTTTGCTCATTGCTGAGGATCAGGAATAGAGCAAAGACAATTGACAGTAATTTTGTCCGGCTTATGAATCTTTTTCTTCTCTTTCTTTCTTTTTTTTTTTGGTTCTTCTTTTTTTCTTTTTTTCTTTTTTTTTTTCGCATGCACTCCTCTTGCAGCAGAGGCAGTGAAACTTTAAAGTTTTTCTCTTTTTTTTTTTGCGCTCCTCTTGCAAGAGAGGCGATGAAACTTTAAAATTCTTCTTGAAATGTGCTCCTCTTGCAGCAGAGACAATGAGACTTTAAAATTTTTTCTTTCTTTTGAAACGTGCTCCTCTTGCAGCAGAGGCAATGAAACTTTAAATTCCTTTTCTGAAAATGTGCTCCTCTTGCAGCAGAGGCGATGAAACTTTAAATTTTTTTTCTGGAAAATGTGCTCCTCTTGCAGCAGAGGCGATGAAGCTTTAAATTCCTTTTCTGAAATATGCTGCTCTTGCAGCAGAGGCGATGAAACTTTAAATTCCTTTTCTGAAATATGCTGCTCTTGCAGCAGAGGCAATGAAACTTTAAATTCCTTTTCTGAAAATGTGCTCCTCTTGCAGCAGAGGCGACGAAACTTTAAATTCTTCCTGGAAATGTGCTCCTCTTGCAGCAGAGGCGTTGAAACTTTAAATTCTTTTTCTGAAAATGTGCTCCTCTTGCAGCAGAGGCGACGAAACTTTAAATTCTTCCTGGAAATGTGCTCCTCTTGCAGCAGAGGCGATGAAACTTTAAATTCTTTTTCTGAAATGTGCTCCTCTTGCAGCAGAGGCGACGAAACTTTAAATTCTTCCTGGAAATGTGCTCCTCTTGCAGCAGAGGCGATGAAACTTTAAATTCTTTTTCTGAAATGTGCTCCTCTTGCAGCAGAGGCGATGGAACTTTAAATTCCTTTTCTGAAATGTGCTCCTCTTGCAGCAGAGGCGATGGAACTTTAAATTCCTTTTCTGAAATGTGCTCCTCTTGCAGCAGAGGCGATGGAACTTTAAATTCTTTTTCTGAAATGTGCTCCTCTTGCAGCAGAGGCAATGAAACTTTAAATTCCTTTTTTGAAATGTGCTCCTCTTGCAGCAGAGGCGATGAAACTTTAAAATTTTTTCTGAAAATGTGCTCCTCTTGCAGCAGAGGCGATGAAACTTTAAATTTCTTTTCTGAAAATGGGCTCCTCTTGCAGCAGAGGCAATGAAACTTTAAAAATTTTTTTCTGAAATGGGCTCCTCTTGCAGCAGAGGCAATGAAACTTTAAAAATTTTGCCCGGAGGACTTAGAATTTGTGCCCGGAGGACTTAAATGCTTTTTCTGAAAAGTGCTCCTCTTGCAGCAGAGGTGATGAAACTTTAAAATTTTGCCCAGAGGACTTAGAATTTGTGCCCGGAGGACTTATGATTTGTGCCCGGAGGACTTAAGATTTGGTGCTCGGAGGACTTGGAATTGGATTTGAAATTTTGCCCGGAGGACTTAGAATTATACTTGAAGAGTTAAACTTTGTGCCTGGAGGACTTGATTTTTGAATTTGTGCCCGGAGGACTTGAAATTTGCTTATCTTCTGAAAATCAAACTTTAATCTTGATTAAACATTGCACTGGTAAAACTGGATTTGAAATTTTCTTTATCATGAGCAAACTTGCCCCTCTTTTTTTTCTTTCTCTCTTTTTTTTTTCTTCTCTTTTCTCTCTCTCCTTCTTTCTTCTCTTTTCTTCTCTTTTTCTTCTCTCTTCTTTCTTTCTCTTTTCTTTTCTCTTCTTTTTTTTCTCTTCTCTTTTCTCTTCTCCTTCTCTCTTTTTTTCCCTTTTTTTTTATCTTGGAAAAGATTGCATAACCTTTGAAATCTAGATTAAATGATGTTGAGTCTTCAGCTCGAGAAACATGTTTTAATCTCAAAATTTTACACAAAAACTTTCAATGTTGATGCTGTATGATATTGTGTATGTATGCATGTATGCATGACACTCAATCCTGTACATTCTCTGACTTCAAAACTCTTTCCTATCTTGCCCAAGAGGCACATCATTTGCCTTTTTTGTCCCCTTTGCCCCCAACATGATCATGAAAGCTCCTTTCTGTTTCTTATTTCTGCATATTTCTGGTGCTCATCATAGACTCTTGACGAAAAGCACTGAACATTTTCTCATAACTATTTTCCAAGAGGGAATTGAATCTAAATTTCACAAGTGATATTTGATTCTTTCAAAATATTAGTGATTACTTTTCAAGATGAGTGAAATAAATCTTACTCGGATCTCTTCAACTGGACAATTAAAAGTCTGATGCACCAGGTGTTTTGTTTGGGAGATACTTTGCCACTTATCCAAAAACAATGGTTTCTTTCTTGGCTCAAAATGGTTTTCTTAAAATACCATCGTTTTTCTTCCCTTCTTTTTTGAACAAAATTTTGAATGATAAAAGAAACAAAATATTTTCAATTTGGTTCGACAATTTCTTAAATTCTCAAATAATGACGTTCTACAAATGCCAAGATCGGGCATGAATGACTGAAGGCTTTTCTATTTTAGGAAGGGTATGTACAAGAAGAAAGGTTCAAACTTTTTCAAAAAATGTCGGTTAATCAAGTGACATCAAAATCTATGAATATCTCGAGGGTTTCTCAAGGCTTGTTGATTCTTTTTCCATATTTTCAATTCATGTCACTGCACGACTTGGTTGCATGAAAAGTTCATTATTTGCTCTAGACTGCCCTTTTCGGGTTTTCACCCTAGAGCCTCATTCTTTCTTTTGTTTTCTTTTCTTTTTTCTTCTTTTTTTTTGATTGATTGCTCCACCATGCATTCAAGAATTCAGATTTTATTCAAACCAAAGAAAGGTGAGAATCTTCCAAAGAAGAGCTCTTCGATACAAGCATCCCTACTTGATCAAAATGGACTTTTAAGTACGTAATGTAAGCCATGGTTCATGGTTTTGAAAGAATGGATAAATAGGCCCAAAATGTGTTTGAAGGTGATCAATCCAAGGATCATTTCTTCTCCTATGGTTGTCCATCATTTTCACTCTTCGAAGCACCTTTCTTTTCCCAATTTTCCATGTATCTCTTCTTCTTCTTCTTCCTTTTTCTTTCTTTCTTTTTCTTCTTTTCTTTTTCTTCTTCTTTTTTTTTCTCTTTTTTTTCTTTTCAATATCCTATTCATCCTTTGAAGCATCTTTCTTTGTGTACTTTCACATGTATCCTTCCTCCTTTCTCTTTCCTTTTTCTTTTCTTTTTTCATTAATTCATATCCAAGATTTCAAAAACATAATAAATCTTATTTGATCAAAAACAAAAGTTGAATCATCCATTTTCTTTGAAGAGATATTTTCTGCACATGCTCCCCAATGTGGAGGGTGATCCTTGGAGGAGGTTTATTATGAAAGAAATTATCAGGCTCAAAAAGGGTAGCAACAGGATAACGTTTATATTTGTGGATGGAATATGAAAGACGGCCATTCATCATCTCAAATTAAGATGCTTCCATTGAAAAGCAATTCTTAGGACAAGTTCTTCTTTTGGCTTTGAAATCATCTAAATATCATGCTTGCATGGTGTCACATTCAATTTCATTTTTTCTTCTTCCCCTTTTTTTCTTCTTCTCTTTTTTTTGATTTTTTTCTTCTTCTTTTTTTTTTGATTTTCTTGTAATGCACCCCTTTAGTATGACAGAGCTTGACCTTACACACCACATATTCATTTGAGGAAAAAAAGTGATGCGCAACTCGAGGTATTATGCAGATGGACATCGATGGAAAATCCTCAACTTTGGTTCTGTTTTTTTTTCTTTTTTCTTTGTTTTTTTCAAAACATGGGCAAAGGCATCTTGGGAGTACAAGGTTGAAGAATCTGGGATTTGTACAAGAATTTAGGTGGAAATATATTTCACAATGATCTTGCCACGATCGACCGCCATTGTCCAGAATCTTTGAGATTGTCATTGATTCCCAAAAAAATTCTCGAAAAGTTTTTGCAAATCAATCATTTCTTTGAAAATCATTAACAGTAAAGCCCTATCATGGTTAAAGTGAAAACAAAATAAAACTTTCAAAATCTTATGCCCCAATTTAGCTTTTTAGCTCTCGACTGACTTAGATTCTAGGGAGACATGATCCAAAAATGATTTAAGACGTTCATCTTTGATCGTAATCACCGATTTTCTTATAATCATTTATCATTATTGTGAAGAAAAGAAACATTCTTGTCATATGCTACTGGAAAATAAATTATGCAAAAAGTTGTGCTCATACAATTGTCACCTAGGCCAACGAGAACGACAAGCATTTTTCCAACAAAATACAGACTTCAAAATCTCCGTTTTCCTCCAGATTGATCTGCCAAAATGCCATGATTTTACACCAAAGTGGACTTCCACTATTCCATGAGTTCTTGAGTCAAGATTCCACCATTGATGAGCTCTTCAATCCTTTCTTTCAACTGTCTGCATTTTTCTGTTGATGCCCAATTGCCCCCATGTGATAGTCACATTTGTTGTTCGAGTCATAGCTCTTGGCCAATGGGTTCAGTGCTGTTCTCAAAGGTATAGGGGCCAAATATTGGTTTTTTATCAAAAAGGGCAAAAGATCGGAGATTCGAATTGGGATTTTTCCTTGATTGCTTATAGATCTTTTTCTGTTGTTTGTTGATTGTTGAAGAGGTTGAGCTACTGGCCTAGGCATGAAGATAGGCGCATGAAAAATCGTTGGAGGACAAGAGCTTGTTGGAAATCCTGGTTGCGGGATTGGTGAATAAAGATAAGGATCACAGGAAGCATTGTTCGAGGTTGGACGGTATAATGGGTGAGACAAATAGGGATTATGTGGAGTGGGATTTTTGAGAAATTGCCCCTCAAATGTCGCAGCTTGCACTTCTTCTTCCATTCTTTCGGGCCTATTATCGGCTATGTCACCTATCTTAATCTTGCCCCTCTTGATTGCATTCTCAATCATCTCTCAAGAGGCTACCATGTCGGCAAAATTCTTAGTAACATTCCCAATCATTCTATCATAATATGGTGTCTGGAGGGTACTAAGAAACAGAGTCGCAGCCTCTTTTTCTGTGAGGGGAGGCTGGATCTGGGTGGCAACATTCTTCCATCTCTGGGCATATTCTCTAAAGCCTTCAGTAGCTTTCTTCTCCATAGTTTGCAAGAATAAACGATCTGGGGCCGAATCCACAATATGCCTATATTGGGCGACAAATGCCCTTGCCAAATCTTTCCATGAGTGAATATCGCCCCTGCCCAGTTGTGTATACCACCTAGCAGCAGATCCTTTAAGGCTGTCTTGGAAAACATGGATCAACAGCTTGTCATTATGCACATGCGCTGCCATCTTTCTACAGTACATAGTGATATGGGCCTTTGGACAAGTGGTCCCATCATATTTCTCAAATTTAGGAGCTTTAAACTTTGAAGGAATAACCACACCAGGCACTAAGCATAATCCGGCAGCATCTAAAGATCCATGAAAATCCATTCCTTCAACAATCCGAAGCCTTTCTTCTATAAGCTCTATCTTTTGCTGAGAATTTAAGCCTCCTTCCACTTGTGGCATCCCTTGCTCTTTGCGACTATCAAAATTGGCAACTTGAATTGGTTCGAGGGGGTTCATGGTGGGAATTGCATGCCCTTGAAACTGACTAGGGTCGACTGCAGACGGCATATCAGGGCACACATAACCCTCGGTGGGCATTGCTTGTGGCTCTGGAGATGATTGGGTTTCTCGTGAGCCAATGTTGAGTGGACAAAAAGAATCTTCAGCGTTTCGTAACCGATGCCCCTCTTGAGTGGCTAATTGTCCCATTTCCCCATTGTTCAACTTCTTCAACAAACCTGCCATTTGTGATAATTGTTCTCTTATCTCTTGCTGTGCTTTTTCCATCCTTTCCATTCGACTCATTTCTGTCTCTTCCATGGTCCAAGACTATTTCCAAAATTTTCCAATATTCTAGCCACTTGGCACCTAATCTGTCATAACCTCGAATTAGATGTCATGCTTGTCATGCTAACATGAAGCTTTTATTGTATGGAAATTATGAAATAAATAAAAAGAAAATTCAATCTTGTTATTATTTCAGAATGCCACAAGCTGTATACTAAGAAAAAAAGCAAAAAGGAAAATTATAAACTGAAAATTGTCATTTGACCATTCCTTTGTTTTGATCCACTATTTTTCTTTCTCTTTTTTTCATTATATTTTCTTTTTCTTTAAGGAAACAGTTATTGTTAGCCTTATTATTTTCTGTCAAAATCATGTTATGCACATATGAATGAAGTGAATGCAAACCTATAAAAAGTTTTGTAGCCACCTCCCTTATATCGAGAACTTTGCATCAATCAGTCCTTTCTCCTTATATGACAAGTCAATTGGTCTCCATTTGCTAATGATTCAACATGTAGTCGTTCTGGAAACAACAATGATCCTTGAGAATGAACCAATTTAGCCTCTCCAAAACTTTCAAGCATTTGCATTATCTTAACTAGCTTTCTGTTCATCTCCCATATATCATGTCCAAACTCCTCTCGATTATTCTCCAAAATAGTCTAGCTTTCTAATTGATCTCCCATATTTTTTACCTCTTTTATTCCAAAAAGACAACTATTCTCCTTATTATGTGATGCGAATGCATTAATGTAATGAAATATGACATGCTAAAGAATCAAAATTTTTTCTTATTTAAATTCAATGAATGAATTCTCTCCTTTTTCTTTATTTTAAATTCTGATGATTTCTCCTTTTTTTTAAGAATAAACTTTTCTTTTTCTCCTTTTTTATTTAAAAAAAATCTTATTTTCACACCACAATTTATTATCTTTAATTTCCCTTTTTATTTAATCTATTTTTAAAAGAATGTGACAATGCACTTACCTTTTATTTTCTCATCAAAATTCCTTTTTCTTTTTAATGTCTATGCATTAGTTTAAAAGAGATAAAAAACATTATTGTTATTTTTCAAATATTATTAAAGAATGAATGAATGTTTTCATGTTATTTTTGACAAAAGAGAGAAACCGAATAAGTCTTTTTTTTTTATTCTCTAAAGTCGTAAAATTGTAAAATTTTATTTGAAAACAAATATTTCTTGATTTTGTGAGATTATGAATTTGAAAAATTATTAGAGTTATGATATGAAAAATGTAGTAAAAATGTTCCCCCATATGTCCTAATCTCGGGATGACTTCTACAAAAATTGGATAAGGCTCTAGCTAGGATTGGCTTCTTAGGGCCTTTTACATGCTGGGTTGGGATATGAAGATCTAAAGGTTCCCAAATTATATCTCACTGTCATCCACACTGGACTAGTAAGATTTAATTTGAGTGGGAGTATTTCGATTGCCATTGCGGAGGTGATTACCTCACGAGAGCAAAGGTACTCTACTCCCTCCTAAGAAGGACGGAGCCCGGGTATAGAGCTCATGTTATGCAAATGCAAGTGTAAGTGTGTGTATGAGAGAACATTTATCAAACCATAACCCTTATTCTAGATGCCCCATAATTTATTAGCAATAATATATACAAGATAAAGAATGCCATAAAATAAACATAATAACTTTATTCACACAAATGCAACAAATTATTTAAAATTAAAGAAATTAAATTTAAATATTAATTAAGACCTTTAAATTAAAACTTAGGATAACACATGATCAATAAATGGCTTGACCCTCAAAAAGCGTCTCCAGTGGAGTCGCCAAGCTGTCGTAACGGCTTCGCGCTCGACGATTTTGAAAAAAGAACGTTTAAAAACAAAAATGGAGTCGCCACCAATCTTTTTTGTTAGGTGTGATTGGCCACCTGAAAACGTTTATCTTTTCAACAAAATCTCAAAATCAATTAAGTTTTATTAAAAAGACAAATCTTTGGTCTGCGAAAACAAAAATCGGGTTCGGGGGTACGGTTACGCATGGGGAAGGATTAGCACCCCCACGACGCCCGTTAAAAAACGGTACCATAATAATCATGTGTTATCCTTTGGTTTTAATAAAATGGTCTTAACTTTATATTTAAAAATAATTCCTATTTTTATTGCAATCAATTTTATTCTTTTTAATTTTTGAAACATTTAAGTTTTATTATTTTTTTATTTGAAATAAGTGAAAATCTTTTGTATTGAAAATTATTCCGAAGTACCCCAATACTCTGGTAGCATTTCGGATAATTTCCTCACCTAGAGATTTCTTAAGAATCACTACTTGTGAGTTCTATAGAATCTCATCATCAGAAGATTCACACTCGTTCCAAAAATTATTATAAGTGCATATGATGTAAACAGATAGTACATGATGCACATGGAACTTAAAAGAAATTTATTTATTTTGATTTTATTAATAAAACTCTTGATATTGAGAAATTTAGCTAAATATCCCAATACTCTGGTAACATTTAGTAAATTCCTCTCACCTAAGGATCAGTCAAGAAATCACTACTTGTGAGTCTCATGACATCCCATCCTCGGAAGAATTTCATTTAAATTTAAATTTTATTCTTGATTTCTTTTTTATTTTCCTTTAAAAAACTTATTTATTTTTATTTTTAATAAAAAATAAATTATTGAAAAATCATACTAAATATCCCAATACTCTGGTAATATTTAGTACAACTCTTCTCACTTAGGGATCAGTCAAGAAATCACTACTTGTGAGTCTCATGACATCCCATCATCGGACGAATTTCATTTATTTTAAAATTTAATTTTTATTATTAATTTCCTTTTTCGATTTTCTTTTAAAAACTTATTTATTTTTATTTTTAATAAAAAAATTAAATTATTGAAAAATCATACTAAATATCCCAATACTCTGGTAACATTTAGTAGGACTCTTCTCACCTAGGGATCAGTCAAGAAATCACTACTTGTGAGTCTCATGACATCCCATCCTCGGAAAAATATTTAATTAAATTTAATTTTTATTGTTAATTTCTTTTTTTAATTTTCTTTTTAAAAACTTATTTATTTTTATTTTTTAATAAAAAATAAATTATTGAAAAATCATACTAAGTATCCCAATACTCTGGTAACATTTAGTACGACTCTTCTCACCTAGGGATCAGTTAAGAAATCACTACTTGTGAGTTTCATAACATCCCATCATCGGAAAAATTTCATTTAAATTTAAATTTTATTATTGATTTTTTTTATTTTCTTTTAAAAAACTTATCTATTTTTATTTTTAATAAAACAAATTAAATTTTTGAAAAATCATACTAAATATCCCAATACTCTGGTAACATTTAGTAGACTCTTCTCACCTAAGGATCAGTCAAAAAATCACTACTTGGGAGTTTCATGAATCCCATCATCGGAAGATATTTAATTAAATTTAATTTTCATTATAAATTTCCTTTTTGGATTTTCTTTTAAAAAATTATTTATTTTTATTTTTAATAAAAAATTAAATTATTGAAAAATCATACTAAATATCCCAATACTCTGGTAACATTTAGTACGACTCTTCTCACCTAGGGATCAGTCAAGAAATCACTACTTATGAGTTTCATGACATCCCATCATCAGAAGATTCATTTTAATTAAATTTAAATTTTATTATTTACACAAATTTGAATTTCATTATTTTTTAAATACATTTCGTAATCAATAATAATAATAATTAATGAAAATATAAATAAAAGAAAATTTTTCAAAACTTTTATTTTACAACATGCATTAATGATAATAATAATAATAATAACAATAATAATAATAATAATAACAATAACAATAACAATAATAATAATAATAACAATAGCACCAAAATTATTAAAATTAAAAGAAATATACCTAAATTGGTTTGGGCTAAGAACCCAAAGGAAATGCTTGCAAACAGCCCAACCAGGTTGGCCCAAGGCGTGTGGGCCCAACAGGAAACAGGTCTGGCCCAAGCAAGATGGACCGGACCAGGTCAAGGCGGGTCGGACTGGGTCACGTGGATCGGGTCGGGTCAGGTTGGTATGCACGCACGATGGTCGGGAGCGCGGATCCCGGGTCGAATTCGGGTCCACGCGCGGGTCAGCCTCTTTCTATAAAAGCCCCCTTTTTTTTTCTTTCTTCATTTTTCCTTCTTTCCCCCAAAAAAAAAACTCAGAGCCCCGTAAGGCTCTCGGCTGGGCGATTTCCGGCCTTACCGGACCACCGTGCGCCGCCGCCGCCGGTGGCCAATCCCCAAAAAGGTCACCACTTTTTGATGCTCTTCCATCTTCTCTTTCCAGATCCGGCCTCCATTCCGCTCAAAAGCAACCTTAAATCCCTAGATCCGAACGAAACCGAAACCCCTTTTGTTGTTTTTTTTTGTTTTTTTTTTTCAGATATGGTGTTCGGAGCCTTCGGGCTTCTTGCTTTTGTTGTGGTTTTTGTGTTTTTGCAGGCGATTGTGTTTCGGATCTGGGATTTGGTTTTGGGGTTCTCGGGTTCTAGGGGTTTGATTTTTGGTTGTTGGTGGTTGGGGGTTTCGACGGTGGTTTCGGTGATGAGAACGATGTTAGGGGTTTCGGGTCTAGGGTTTCCTAAGGGTCTCGGTTGGTTTCGGTGGGGGTGAGTGGTTGTGTTTGGTAGTGATGGTTGTGTTTGGTGCTGTTGGGGTTGAGGGTGAGGATTCTGGTTTGGGACCGGAGGTGTTTTGAGAGTGAATGTTTTTTTTGGTTCGATTCCCCTAATGCTCGGTGGTTCCCAAAACTTCAGGCTTCGGCCCCCCTTTTCTTCTCGGGTCTGATAGGGTTTTTTGGAGGGAAAAGCTTGCCTGGGGTCTGGTGGAGATGGGACCGTTAGGCAGAGGGTGATTGATGGACTAGACAAAAACAAAATAATAATAATAATAATAATAATAATAATAATAATAAAAATAAAAATAAAAATAAAAGTAATAAAAATAAAAATAATAGTAATAATATAATAATAATAACAGATAATAATAAAAATAATATAAATAAGAAAAATAAAAATAAATACATATATGTAATAATAATAACAACAAAGAAAATGGGACAAAATTAATTGTCAACAATGACAACTAGAAGCTCCCATATCTATGAGCTCGCGAGAAGAAATCACTCTATGAAATTCAGCCATGTGCGACCAACTTTCAAGCGAGCCACCTTGTTTCTCCGAAATGCTAAGGATCTGGTTAAAATCCCCTACTATGGCCCACGAAACATTATCTAGATCCTTCATATTTTCTAAATAATTCCATAAATTTTTACGCAAGGAAGGAATAGGGCTTCCATACATAGCAGTTAAAAACCATTTTTTTACCCCTCCATCAGTAACCAGAGCCGTTGTATATTGGTCCCTCTTTATTATTACATCTGACTACCAAAAGAAGACTGCCACAAAATTCAGATACCACCCGAAAAACCCACTGCATCTACTCTAGGAGAATAATCAAAATTTAGCCTACTAATCACATTATCCGCGATTGCCCCACTTACTCTAGGTTCAACAATAATCAGACAGTCAATTTTGTAAGAAAAAATTGACTCTTTGACATCATTCATGAAGTTCTCGTTCCCAGCCCCTCTACAATTCCAAAATAGCACTGATATAAGAAATAAATTGAGAATAAGAGATACGGCACTAGGGCACCTCATGAGGACATCAAACCTCTATTGGAATGGAAACCATAACTCCATCATTCGAATCACCCATACCACCATTTGTAGGGTCCAAATCGTCCCTGTGTTCTTGGTTATCTGTGGAAGCCATGCAAATTTCACCATTTGACGTAGACACGGGAGGCTTAGGCTGGGGTAATGTTCGTGGGCTAGTATTAAGATCCAAATGACAGGTGTTGTTGACAGGCTCGCAGCCCACCTTATTCTGAGAAATCTCCACTTCCTGAATAGTAATGGGCTCCTTACTTTTATTCAAAACTAAGCCTAGTCCTCTACGGATGATGATGAGTCTGCTCGAAAAACAAAACTAGTTTGTTTAGGTGGCCCACTTGAGATAGCAACTTTAGATACATGTGAATCCGTTGACTATGTTTTAAGAATAATAGTAGAGAGCAATCCAAAAAAAAAAACAATAATAGTGGAGAACTTCGAGGATGATTCATTCCGGGAAAAGTTCGTCGTTGCCTTGTCAGTAACCTTTTTCTTGCCTTTATTAGCCCTGTTAGATCCTTCCCGGAGTATATTAGGCGAATTAAAAGCAAAAAAGGCCCTTTGACCTTTTCACGAGCAAGATTTTCCAACTTTGAGAAACGATTTTCGAAATTTCCAGGTTCTTGGACTGTCCAGACTGGAATCTCTCCTTGCCTTTTCCAGTATCATCCCTATCCCTTTGGCTTCCTGTTTTTTTGTTGTACTAACATCCAGGGACCAAACTCAGCCTCTTCATGATGAACCTCCTCATGCTGAGGAACATTTGATCTAACGTCCTCACTAGCTGCCTCCTGATTCCCATTTGAAGTTTGCATATGTTCAGAACACATATTTAGTTTATACCCAAATTTACCACATTGAAAACAAATTAAGTGGAAACCTTCGAATTCAACGAACTGCAAGTGATTACCCACAAGAAATTTGGACAGTAGAAGTTTAGTCAGGTCTACCTCTACACAAATACGTCCAAATTTTCCACGTATGGCACCTGCAGTGTTTCCGTCCATCTTTATAACCCGCCCAATACAAGCACCAATTCATAATAAGGCTTTGGAATTATAATACTCCAGAGGTAAGTTTGGTAGTCAAATCCATACTAAGACTTTAGAAATCTTATCAGACTTGGGTTTAAAGTTTGGGGTCCATTGTCTAACTGTTAGGCAATTGCCGCCAATGATCCATGGACCACCCTCCAGAATGTGTATGTAGTCCTTCTGTTTCTCAAACTTGAACAGAAAGTAGTCGGAGCCTAAGTACACCACTTTGTAATGTCCAAACAGTTGCCAAAGTTATTTGATCCTCCCTATGAGAGTCTGAAAACCAAGAGATTTACCCAAGAGTTTCACAATGATGGATTTCCACCATGGTTTTCTCAGTTTCACTTTTTCTTCTTTTGTAAAAATAATCTGTGGAAGTTTACCATCAGCAGTAGTTTCCTCATCAGAATCTTGATCATCAAATACCACTTCTTCATCATAAGTAGGATTCTACCAGTCATCCCATCCTTCAAGAGCGAACATACGAGATCCAGTTAACATGTCTCTATAAGAAGATTTTGTTGGCTGTTCACCAACCACCTCTACTTCAGAAACCGGACACTTTTCAGGCACGGGATCACCTTCATCATTCTCCTCATCGTTAGATGATCATCCTTGTTTGAACTTCTTTTTAATTCTTCTCCGAACATCATTCTCCATTGATGGAGTGGAAGCCCCGACGCCATGGGGGGCGATAGATTGAGATTCGGGAGGGTCAGTCGAGAGCATAAGCTATAGAAAATATGTAGGTGTGGTCTTAACTTCTTTAGAATTTAAACTTCACCGCATGCAATTTTAAGTCAAAATCGCACCCTATATTCCATGCAACAGAGACTCCTTTATCTTCTGTTGATGCATATGGCTTCAAATCTTCTTCAATTTTGAGCAAATCCTAATAATAATAATAATAATAGAATTTATATATGATACATTGATAGTTTATAACTTTCATACATTATCAATCAATCATAAGTAACATCTCGTATGAAAGTCCTTAAAAATAAATATTAATAAAGTTTTTAAATTTATTTTTAAGAGCCTAAACACTTCTAAACTTTACTTATTAATGAAGTGTTATCTTATAGTTAATTGACACTATATAGAAGCTATACATTATCAATGCATAATAATAATAATAATAATAACTATTTTATTTGGGTGCATAAAAAAAATTTCATTTAAGTAATTGGAGTTTACATCTAATTCAATTTTCGTTAATTAGTATAAAAATGAACACTCCATTTCAAACTTTTATATTTCACAAGATAAGTAAGTCTTTTTGTTAGTTAACCATTAAATCAACGGTTAAAAACTTAAGTTTGAAACTGTTTTGCTCTTGAATTATTCAAAATACTTTAAATATTCAAAACTAAAAAAAAATGAAAAAAATGTTGAAGAGCTATTGAGTTTTATTTTTTTTTCTTTTTTACTTCTAATTTATTTTTTATTTATTTATAATTATTTTTTTTCATTTATTTTTCCTTCTAATTTATTTTTTATTTACTTTTAATAAAAATATAAATAACTAAATTTAAAATATAACATAAAATGATTTACATCTGAAAGTATTTAAAATCAAAATAATTTAAAGTTTGAAAATTTTAAAACGCTCGTCGAAATTATTAAAATTTAAATTAAGTACAAATTATTTTTAATAGTTAGTAAAATTAAACCTAATACGTTTTAAAAAAATATGAATTGAGCAACACTAGTAAAAAATAATAAATAATTTTGAAAAATAATAAATAATTGTGGGAGAGGTAAGAAAAATAAAAAATAGAAAAGGAAAAGATTATGCATATTGAAAGGTTTAAAATTAGATAATTTCGTAATTATTCACATTATTTATTAATAGTGTTAAATTATTTGAAATAAAATGATTATTTTTTATATTAATGAATTAAATTTGTATTAAGACATTTTTTTTGAGTGAATTTGTATTAAGACATTAAATTATATTAGTTTGCTTTTTTTTCTCTTTTTCTTTTCTCTAGATTTGACTAATTAATTTTTTTGGGAATGGAATCGATCGCACGATCGTGACTGCAAACGTACGATATCGCACGATCTTGAAACAAATGTCGCCAGCGATCGCACGATCCTGTCGGCAAACGCGTGACGTTGCCCTATCCTCGAAACAAATGTGGTCGCAGTTTCTTGTTTCTGACATTCTAAAAAGTTTTAAAAAGGAACTTCAGTTTTTCTTTTCAAGTTTATAGCCTTCATTTCTCAAAGAATATCTAGAGTGTATTAAATCCTCGTATGGACCATTTAAAGTCTTCAATTTTGATTCTTTAAAACAAACATTAATCTCTGAATTTGTGTGGGAAACAAAGCCGCAATTCATTTTCTTCCACCCTTTGTTTTTCAAGCAAAATGTTGGTTTGTTGAGTTTTAAAATTACACTTTTTTTAGACATGGAATATAAAATGATAAAACCAAGAAAGAAAAAGTGCTCGTTTTTCCGTACTTGTTATAAAATTTAAATTATTTAAGTTATATTGAGAAAATTATAACTAGACTGACATCGACCAAATTAGCTTTCTTACTTTTCCTCCGAATTTTCATCATCTTTGTATGAAACAAAAAAATTTAAAAAAAATAAATGAAATGAATAGAGTATCAACTAATAATATTTTTAATCCATTGAAAAAGCAAATTCATAATTTAAGGAGTTAAAACTCGGGCGTAATAACATTCATAGCCAACATTTAAAAAATAAAAATAACACTTAATATAAATTTGTTGACGTTATTGGTTTATAGTATTGAAACTTTCCTGTACCCAGCAAAAGAAACTCGTCTAAGTAAGATGGTGAAAACCGGATTAGCAAATACGACAGAGGAAAAAAAGGTCATGGCAGAGTCGCTAATGGCAACCAAAATAGAAGCCAAAGAGACTACGGCAGAATCTAGCGACTCCGCCATGACCCTTTTCTGCATCAGTCTCTGCGTCATCTCATCGTTGCATCTTTACATCTTTCTCGCATAAACTGCAAGACAAAGAGAAATGCTCCCACTCGTTTAATTTTTTATTTTAATTGGAGAGCTTAAGACCAAAAAAAAAAAAAGGGGTGGAAAAAGGTGATTGGAGGAAACGTGAAGTGTCGGCCAGACGGTAAATAGCGTGAAGATTGTAGGACCGAATTTATATAGGAAAGAGGGAGCCGGAGCGCCCTGTTCTGTCATTTTCTTTTCTTCTAGCACAGAGGCGCCTAAGGCTGCAAGATTCTGAACTAGCCAACTTGTTAATGAATTGTTATCCTTTAATGCCATAACTGCCAGCGAAATATAGTGCAATTGCATCGAGATACTTCAATTTTAAATATTTTTAAAGTCATATTTATTATTTTCTCATAAAAAATACACAAAAAAATTCAGCTTTAAATATTTTTAAAATCTTATTTATTTTAAGAGTTTATACATAATGTATTAAAAATATATAATTTACATATATTATCAATTAATTATAAGATGACATACTATATACAGATTTTTTAAAATAATATTTTTAAATTTATTTTTAAAAATATATACATTTTTAATTTTTGTTCATAAATAATATATCATTTTATCATTGATTGATAATATATAAAAATTATATATTATTAAATTATCATATATAAACTTTTACTTTAAATATCTCTTTTTAAAAAATGATAACAATTGTAAAACTAAATCTGGGTTGTTAAGTAATATATAAATTATTAATTAGTTAAATAATGGGATACTCACATCTAATTAACGTCACATCAAATAATAACGCGAACATTAAATTAATTTTAAAATGATTGTAGATATCCTATTTTATCCGGGGTCTTGATTTGTATAAATAATTAATTGGGTTGAGTGACATTGTATTTTAATTTAACAATTTAGAATTAGGCTAGAATTAAATTAGAATTTTTAGATTTAGAATTAGCATTAATTAAAAAATTAAAATTAAAATAGGATTTAGGAATAATAAAAAAAAGGAGAAAAGATAAAAATAAAATTAATTTTAGATAGGATAATTAGATTATTAGATTTTTAGAATAATTATTATGATTTATATTATTAGAGTTTATGATAGATTAGAATTAGAGTTAGATAATTATTAAAGTAAGATAAAAAAATAAATAAGATAAAAATAAAGAGATTCACTTAGGCTAGGATAAGGATACTACTTGTGTATATAAAAGAAGGGGGATCGACTGTTAGCCACCTGGCATCATTCAAACTTTCATTACTGAGCCCCTGTTTTTGCAAATATTTTCACATCATCAATACCGCTGCTCGTCTCGCCATCAGTCTCGCTCCTTGTCCTGCCGCTATGCTGCTATTGCTTCTTGCTGAGTTTTGGACCCGCTCCTCACTTGTTCATCACCATTGCTTGTATTTGATGCATGCCGTTTAGCCCATCATCTGCAGTCATAATTAATTGTTGCGGCTACAACAGAGGAGAAGTCCAACTTTCTCAGGTTCTTTTAATGTTTAACTAATTGATATTTTATAAGATTAATTTAACAAGTCTGTAACATGGTTAGATGATTAATTCATAAATGTTTGCATGATAATTAATTTAAGTAATATGATGATTTTTTGTATGAGATTTAATTTAATAACTTGACTTGATAGTTTAATAGTAAAGAATAATAATGATAATTTAAATAATTAGATGATTGTATAATTTGATAATTTAATAACTTGATGATTCATATTTAATGAGGTACAATAATTTAGAATTGTAGGATATTTAAGTGATGAATTTGCATGATAATTAATTTGAGTTGATAACTACTTGTAAAATATTAATTTGTATATTTGTGTTATTTGATTTGTTGTATGACTATAGTATAGTACATTGATTTAGTTTGCATGTATAATTTTGATTTAACAATTTTGTATGATTTAGATGAATATTCTAAGGTTACAAAAATATATGAACAATAAATATATATAATTAAAATCAAGTAAACGAAAAGAAAAATAAATGTGAATTATATCGATGATGAAACTCCAAGAAAATCAATTGAGACTCCTTGGAAATTTCTAGGTGAAAGAATCTTTCTTAAGTTGAGCCAAATTGATGGAATACTTTTGAAAGAATTTTTTTAATTAATTCATATTTATTTATAATAAAAATAAAAGTAAGATAAGATAGATAAATTAGATATAGATAAATAAAAATGAGCAAATAACGATAAATAAACAAATAAAGATAAATAAATAAAATAAGATAAGACAAAATATCTAAATAATAAATAGAATAATAAGATAAATAAAAAAGGATAAATATGAGTTATGTCGATGATGAAATTTCAAGAAAGTCAATTGAGACTCCTTTGAAATTTCTAGGTGAGGAGGTTCCTTTTGGGCTGAGCCAAATTGATGGGACGCTTAAAGGTGAATTTTCAATAAAACATAATTCATGTTTATTTCTTAAAAGTAAGGTAAATAAAAATATAAAAATAAATTAAAAAATCTAAGAAATTTATAAAATGAATATGGAGTCAATATTAGAGACAAAATTAGGAGAAAATAAAAATCTCATAAAATATTAAAATCTATCCGACGATGGAGTTCAAGAAAGTCAATTGAGACTCCTTTAATATCTTGAGGTGAAGGGAATTTCTAAGGTTGGAGCCAAATTGATGGAAAAATCTTGGAAATTTTCCGATATATAAGTATATCAAAATTAATATGAACCCAAGGCAAACTATAAGGATAACCTAAAGCTAGTTGGTACCATCTTAGGATGGGCGTTGTGGGGGTGCTAATCCTTCCCCGCATGTAACCGTACTCCCGAGTCTAAGAATCTTTGAACGTAGACCATGCCTTATCTTTAGACATGAATAGGTGACCAATCACACCTTAAGTTTGAATGGTTGGTGGCGACTCCTTGATATTAAGTCTAGCGGGTTAAGTCTTAGGACTTGACACGTTATGACAATGATAAGTCACATAGCACCGATCATAATATGAAAAGCAAAAATTATTTTTTATAAAATATTATATTTATTGATTAGAAAATAAAATTAAAAAATTAAAAAAAATACAAATACAAGATTATAAATTTATAATGTGAGAAATATTTATTTTTTGTAAATATAAAATAATTAACAATTGAAACTATAAAATATCTTTTATGTTTTCTTTAAATTATAAAAAAATACAAAAATCTATAATTTAAATTATAATTCCAAAAAATATTTTGCAAAAAAAATTTAAAACTAAAATTATAATATTTTTCTTCTTCTTTTTTCTTTTCCTATTCCTCACCTGTATGGTTGGACCTAACCATTACCTAACTAGATCTGTTCAGACTCGACATCAGCTTGGTTGGCTGACCTCTAATAAAGAGATCGAAAATAGCCTAAAATAGCCAACAACTTATTGGCGTGAGTGGCTAGCGACTCTGGTCTCTTGAATAAGACCAGGATTCGAATCCTGACTTGTGTATGGAGTGTCAATGTTGGGATGGGGACTGCCTAACCACGCTTTACTTCTCTCGACTCCGGATTAGTCACCGAAAATGAATATTGAAAGGTTTTTCGACAAAAAAAAAATAGCCTAAAATAGGTCGAAATCTAACTCATGAATCTCGACCTGTTCAACTCATTTCTAGTTTTTTATGGAGGTCGACTAACCAAGCTAGCGCCGAATCCGATCTTATAACGTTAGAGATTTTTAATATTGAGATACACGTTACATATTTCACTATTATTAGATGGCAATTACAATATTTTCCTTTGCTGTTTCTTTTTTTGTCTTTACTTCTGATCGTTGGGGTTGTAAATAGGATTTGAGTAATCCAAAAGAAAAAGAACAATCTCCATAAAAATGTAAAGCAGAGGCTGATGCTGCTGGCATTGATTAATGGGTGCCATGTTCCATGATTCCTTTGACATCTATTTTCTAAAATGTTAATCAAGGTGGAGCACGTGGCTTAGATAAGTGAGGATGGGTCCTTCTTGTGGCCTTTTTCCGGGAGGAAATTGGTAAGAATGATGAAACTACAACAGCGATCATAGACTAATGGGCAGTTTGAATATCGATTGCCATCGGTAGTATCGGTGCGGTTGGACTTTTCAAGGGAAAAAACAAAAAAAAAGAGAGAATAAAACTATACTTTCACACATGATATCAATTTTTTATTTTATTAAAAAGCATATAACTTTAATGATTATTTTATTTTTTTTTAATCTCATCGGAATCAATTTTATTGTTTCTAAACTAATCCTAAGTAATCAATAATTCATTTTATTTTTTATACAAAGAAGGGGAGATTCAATTTCAAACACAAACATATAAAATATATAATTTGAAAGATGAATTTTATTAATGAAAGGGAATTACAAATTTACAATCAAGCAACAAGATCAAAAGTTCTATAAACTCCTACTTTAACAAGATTATCCGCAAAATGATTAGCTTCCATTAATACATGATTAAAAACAATAAATCCTAACATCAAAAAAGGTTGTGCAATCTGTTGACAAGATTTTGATACTTCCACAGGCACTTGTTGATTTTGATCATCCATGCTATCACCACCAGGGAATCACTCTCAATGATGAGTTTAGGAAGAGGATTCAACTTAGTTTTGCTAATAATTGATAGAGCTTCAACGACAACCAACAACTTTGCAAGGTTCAAGTCCGGAACTCCAGTTATTTTAGAGAAGATGAGGAGAACAACACCAAAATCATTCCTAAGAACTTCCACGATTCTCACACGTCTGGGTTTGCCCAACGACGAGCCATCCACATTGATTTTCCATGCGCCAAGAGGAGGAGGTTGCCAACTAATGTTAATCCTGCCTTGTTTAACTTTGATTGAAATTGTAATGTTCTGCAAGTTAAGTAAAAATAAACAAGTCTTTATCAAGAATTTTTGCTTTGACCCACCAACTAACTCTCATCCAGATAAGCTGACAAAGAATAATGGGATCAATATGTTTTTTGTTGAAGACGAGATCGTTTCGCGCTAACCAGATGGACCATGAAATGGCATAAAACAGAGTATCCCACAATATTTTTTTATTGTTCTTGACACAAGACAACTCCAGGATAAATATATAAATATTGTTGAAAGATTTTGGAATCACCTAGGAGATATCCCACCAATTATAGCATAAACACCAGATCTTCCAAGAAAATAGGCATTACAGCAGCAAATGATTGATAGATTCACTATCAAAGCAGAAAAAGCATTTGTTTTCTTGATTGCACAGAAAACCTCTCTTGTGCACCCCCATGATCAGAAGACAAACTATAGTCACTTTTTAGAAAAAAGTTCAACCTCCCGTGGAGCAAGCCCCTTCCAAACCAGACGATCAATTGGGCATGCATCTATCTTAGGCTTTTCAAGAACCTTCTTAAAATATTTTTGCACTAGAAAGACCACTAGTAGTATGGCTCCAAACAATTTTATTAGTTGTAAAAGGAAAGATGCAAACAGAATTAAGAACTTTCAACATGCTATTCCATTGCTCAATTTCCAATCAAACAAATTTCACCTTACAGTTATATTCCATTCAAAATGTTGGCCATTCCAATAACCAAACTCCTTAATATAACCTTCACTGTTAATCGCAAGAGCATAAATTCTTTTAAAATTCTCCCTCAGAATGATGTTTTATATCCACTTGTCGCTCCAAAATCAAATATTAGAGCAATTCTCTGCACAAAGAAAGAAACCAGAATTGATAATGTTAGAAATTGTCCCCTCTCCCACCCAAGTGTTTTGGATATCTTTCCACAGTCTAGAAGGAGAACTGTTCAAACAAGGAGCTAGCCATAAGTTCAAGCTGGCAATTGAATATTTCTGATAGATAACTTCTTCCCAAAGCATAGGATCCTTGCTACCAAATCTCCAAGCCCATTTCAAAAGCAAGGCTTGATTACAAGCTTCCATATTTAGAATTCCCAACCCACTATTATTCTTACTCTTGTAAATTGAATTCTAATCAACTAATCTCAGCTTTCTTCCATTGTCATTATCTCTCTAAAGAAACTGCCTTTGTATTTTCTCTAGTTCATTAATGACTCCTATAGGAATTTTGAAGAGTGACATATAATAGATGGGTAAGTTGACAAGAGTAGAGTTAATAAGGGAAATCCTCCCACTTATGGACAGTGATTTGTTTTTCCAGAGGCTAAGTTTACCTTTAAATGAGTTAATGACCCTCTACCAAGAAGCTTTTGATCTAGGATTAACCCCTAACTGTAAACCAAGATAGAAGCAAAGGAGGGAACTACGCTTATAATGAATAAGTTGAGCCCAATCATCAACAATCTCTTGTTCCACCTTTATACCAAATAATGCAGATTTAGAGAAATTAACTTTCAATTCATAAGTAAGATGGAAACACCTCAGGATTCTTTTAACCGCTAATAGATGATCCAACTTTGATTCACAGAAAATAATCGTATCGTCTACAAATTAGAGGTGCAATATTTGCAAATTATCATTCCCAATCTTGATGTCAGCAAATAGTCCAGAGTTTGTTGCTTTTCTCAAAAGAAGGCTAAGGCACTCGACCGCCATGATAAATAGAAACGGGAAGAGGGGATCTCCTTGACGTAAAACATGATGCATTTTAATGGTTGAAGAAGGAGATCCATTTGTTAGAACCGAAACAAAGCAAAAGAGACACAACTTTTAATCCATGAAATCCACTTATGACCTAATCCCATGTGATGCATCATGCAAAAAAGGAAGTTCCAATTGACTTTGTCGAACACCTTTTCAAAGTAAAATTTGAGAAGCAAACCTCCACCATCATCCTTCCTCATACAATCTACGACGTCATTAGCAATTAGAAAACTATGCATAATTTGGTGACCTTCACTGAAATAAGTTGTGTGGATAAGGGAACCTAGAACTTGCTTAAGACGATTGGCAAGGATCTTAGCAAGATTTTTATACAAGCAACCAATAAGAGAAATAAGGTGAAAATCATTAAGTGTTTCAACACATTGGTTCTTGGCAATAATAGTGATAAAACAACAATTGATACCTTTAGGGATTTTGCCATTCTTGGAAAAGTCTTGAACAAATTCCATGATCTCCCTTTTAATCATGTTCCAGTTCTTCTTAATAAAGCTGAAATTGAAGTCATTAGGACTAGGCGATTTATCCACATTGCATGCTTCAACAGAAGCCCAAATTTCCTGCTCCAAGGAAGGGGCTTCAAGGAAGTTCACTTGCTGTTAAGTGAGTTGAATTGAAGCATAGTGCCAAAATCCTTTGTATACAACTCTTTAAAATGAATTTCCACAGCTTGTGTTATTTGTTTAGGAGTATTCAAATAGGAACCTCTGAATAAAAGGTGGCTTAAAAATTGTTTCTCCATCTACTACTGGCGATAATGGGAAAAAACTTAGTGTTTTTGTCCCCTTCATGAATCCATTTAAGCCTGGATTTTATCTCTATGTCCTTTCTTCAATGTCCTATGATCTACACAATTCTCTCTTCTTTCAAACAATTTGGAGAAGGAATTCTCATCATTCGAATAACTCTCCTGTTCCTTAACAAGAACAGCAATTACCTTATCAAGTATTTCAATATCATATGACACTCCCTTATTGTAACCCTTCCATTATCTTATATCTCTTTTAAGCCATTTCATTTTCTGAAGAAGTTTGAAACAAGCGAACCCTTCCACATTGTAAGTCCTCCACTTCTTGTCAACTAATTCATTAAACTCCTTATTATTAAGCCAATGGTTAAATAATCTAAAAGGTTTTGGACCCCAATCCTGAATATCAATGCTAAGACAAATTGGGACATGGTCTGAGACATCACTTTCTAAGCACCACTAATTTATGTTAGAAAAAAGACAAAAAACCATGATGGAGAAAGGAGAAATCTGTCTAACCTACTCATTGAAGATCTATTCTACCATGTGAACTTCCTTCCATTAACGATAAATCAATCAACTCGAAGTAGAACGCAAAGTTGATAAAATCTTTAGTAGAAATGGAATCCTGACTATCAATGCTTTAACCTTTGAAATTCGTTGCAATGTATCTACAGACTATGTGTTTCGTGAATACGAAATTCGCTTTGATTGATTTATGAAATTCGATTTGTATGAAATATGTTATGAGATTTTAAGTACTGCTTTATATATTAGGTAATTTAAAATTATTTGTTTTGTCTCCTAGAATTGATGTGCTCTGACCTTGCCAATGAAGGTTAAATATTGGCCATGTCGACATGTACTTTGTTAAAAGAAACTAGTTTCTAACCATACCATCGGTTGAGAATAGTAGCTCTTTGTTCTATTCTGTGCAACTATTAGTTGCTTTTGATATTTCTGACCCAAGCCATCAAGGTTAATTGTGGTTTTTGTTCTGATTCTGACAGGTGCCACAAGGGGTTAAGCGTGGCCATGGCATACTACAAGGGACTCGAAAATTTTGATTTATGAAACTTTTTTTTCAGTTTTGATATCTATGAAACTCTGTTTAATTTTGAAATATATGTATATAAATTTGAATAAATTACGTAATTGAATATGAGATTACCTAACTTTGATTTTGAATCTTTACATTGATATTTTGGCCTAAATGATTTAAGGCATGTTTAATCCAATTGAAGGGATATTGGTTACTTACTAAGTAGTTGTACTCATCCCTTTTTTTAACATCTTACAAGTTTTGATATTGAAAATGTCCATGGGAATGTCGGGGGTGACGTTTTGGAGTTTAGGACATGTCTCAATACCTATAGGTTTATAATTAGATTGAGAACTAAGAATGTTCTAAATTCTTTGTTCAAGGCTTTAAGCAATAAGTTAAAATTTTGTAAACTTCTTTTGATTATTTGTAGTATATTGATCTAAGTAGATTCAAACTTTTCAGTTTAAATATTTGAAAAGATTAAATTTTAGTAGGATAAATGCCTTGCATACCTATAAGATTATATCTTATAGGTTTGTGGCATCTGCTATGTCCCGGGTTCGGGACATGACACTTTGCTCAACCAAAGTTCATCAATCTCTTCTAAACTCTTCACTTTTCATGCTTTTTTGTATTCTTTAGCGTTAGTTTCTAAAAAGCAACAGTTGATAATATTATTTTCAGATACCACCAAATCATTAACACCCCTATTACAATTTCGTATGGACTCGAGCAACTTGGGCTTAAATGGGCCTCCTCCAAATTCACACCACTACTTTGAAATAGGAATCTAAACGAGGTGGGTACTGACTAATTTTGAGGTACCCGAATCCTATAATTACTCTACACTTTCGAATATTACCTTAATAAATTTCATAGTATCCGTTTATTACCCCAACCCAAACCCAACTCATGCAAGAAAATCAATTATTCTAATATCTAATTTTTATAAATTAAAAACATAAAATTAAAGAAGAACATACAAGTTCCATAATAATTTAACAAACTTTAGTAATTCAACAACTTGAAACGCATTGAAATATGTTTATGAAACTACAAACAAACATAATTTAATAAAAAAATACAAATATATTTAATAAAAAGTTAATCAGTTCGGGTTTAGGGTACCCTATGAGCACTACTCGATCCCTACTTGAATCGACACGGATAGTGAAATCACTATCCTAACCCAATTATAAGATACCCAAACCCTACTTAATCGAGATGGATAATCCCAGATATCTTATCAAGGGGTACCCATTTACATCCCTACTTTGAAAAAACATTTTGGCAGCCCAATTCATCAAAATTTGATACATCAAAGCCCACCCTTCTTTTATCAGATTTGATCAATTTTGATTCCTTCATTATATTACTCAACATGGAGTCAATAACATAAGACTCTAAGTCAAACATCCTCCTCGATCTTTCCACAAGTATAATTTCTCTCTCTGGATCATCTACCTCAAGCACACCATCTCTAATTCCAACCTCCTTGCATGTATCATTTGAATCATCACCACCCTCTTTAGCCGTGTCCATTAAAAGGTCCTCGACCTTTCGATCTTTGAGTTCATTGCCAATTCATCTTCAATCCTTCCCTGGTCCTCCAAATTATCACTTAAGCTATACTGAGAGTTAACTCACCTTCATCATGACAATGATTGACCTCATTTAAATCAACCCTTCCATTATGTAACGAAGAACAATTTTCGCTCACTTCAAACTCCTTGACAGGAAAAATATTCTCATTGCAAGATACTGATTTCATCAATCCTACCAACGTGGCTTGTTATAATGGAGAAAGAACCTCTGTTGAAATCTTACATCTGCAACGTAAACTCATCAAAACTCATTAGATCTCCCCAAAGGCTAGAAATAGTTTTGAATGGTTCATAGTTCCATGAATGCACTAGAACTCTATAAACTTGAAGCCAGACAACTCAATAATCTATTTTATTTCCTTCATTCCAGGGTTCAGATGGAGAACCACTCGATAAGCCAAGACCAGTCTTGCGACTGCAACCTCAACCTTGTTTTCATTTCTTCAATCTCAATAAGGAATTTTCAACCAGAGATTTTCTATACCGAAATTCTAGATTCCCCATTAAATTTGAAGTTCTCCCTAAGAGTATTTGCTTCGAAAAAACCTTTTGCAGTACCACAAAACAATCCCTCAACCTATTGGTCACCCCTTCAACTACACCTATACATCTTTTGATATTTGAGCTCCTACACTCCAAACTGCTAAGATCACCAATCTCCATAAAATTTTGACAATTATCTTCACCCTCCATTAGAACTTGCAGATAAGTTCTACCCCCTCCTGGCATTTTTTCCATTTTGTTTTTATTCTCTAAATTATCGTTATCAATCATAGATACCTCATTTCCTTTTACCAGTCCTTCATTTTTGTTGTTACTAACTTTTCTCCATTATTCTTCTTTTTCTTTGAATCGTGCCATGTTAACTCCAATACAAGGCTCAAACAACCAAACATCATCGAGCCTTTCAATAGCTCTACAGGCTCCTTTTACATTTGCAAATCTAACGAAACCAAACTTTTTTTGTGCAAATCGCAGGTATCTTCATTCATTTTAACAGACTGAGATTAATTTTACTCAGGGCTTCGTCACAATTAAGGCTGCTCACTCCTCTCCAAAAGTGTGTTTAATAGGGATCGAACTCAAGAACTCTTCCCACAAACTCAGTTTGCGTTGTCAAAATGAGCCACAACCCGTAGGTTAACAAAACCAAACTTCATCCCATGCACCTTCCTCTTCTTAACATGATCTTAATTTAAAAAATGGTGGGTTTTCTCTTCTCAAATCTATCCTTTTATTTTTAATTGATTTGTTTTATTTAATGTTATATTTAATTATAATATTATTTAAATTATATTAAAGTTTAAATTATTAAATGAAAATATTTATTATTCGTAGTAAATATTATAAATTAATATTATTTAATATTACGTAAATAATATATTTAATAATATATTATGATTTTTATTTAATTTTTAAAATTTTATTTTGTGAATTAAATTATTATATCTAAATCAGTTTAAATATTTATTTTTAATAAGTAACAATATTAATCAAAAATATTTTTTGTTTTTAGAATTTGAAAATAAAATAAAACAAAAATAAAATTTTAAAAACAGAAAAATATTAAAAAAAAAAAAAGAACAATTTCGAACGATCCTTTTAATGCGCAAGTTGTTGCGTAATGGCCTAGCCAATTCACGCAAATCACTCAATTTCGGCATTTTCGTACAAGCATTGCTCGATTCACGGCCGAAAGAGAATTGGTACAGTGATGTATTTCCAATTAAAATTTATTATTATTTTATTTAAATCCCAAAGTCCGAGTAATTGCTTGACTTTTGTGATGGGTAGACCTGGTCATGGCGGGTTCGGGCCGAGCTCGGGCTAGGCTCATGATAGGTAATAAGAATAATTAGTTATATCCAAGTCCGGTTCGGTCTGTAATTTGGGCAGATTTTTTTGCCCAAGCTCGATCCCATTTTTGTGTCATAAGTCTGAGCTCGCCTAAATATAATTTTTTTATTTTTTAAAATTTTTAATTATTTAATTACTTATTTTTTATTATTTATTTCCTTTAAATTTTAATCTAATTTATCAAAATTATATGTCAATTTTCATATTAAATATTTATAATCATGTTTTATTAATCAATAATATTTTTTTTATATATAAAAAATTATATTTGCTAACTAAATATATAAAAAATAATATAATATATTTAATTCGGGTCGGGTCAGGCCTGGCTCTGGCTTTGAAAGTCAAGCTCGAGGCCCGGCCCGATTTTTAAATGGGCCTAAAAATTTTGCTCAAGCCCATTTTTTCATCAAAATTTTTTGTCCAAACTCAACCAAATTTCAAACGAACTTTCGGGCTTGGACAGGTAACCCAACCCTTGAACAGGTCTAGTGATGTGTGCCCGTGTTTCAGAAGGCATTAAATTTCTCTTTCACTGTTTTATCTCGATTTGATTGATTAATTTCTGGGCCTACGAGTGGGTCTGCCGTGGGAATTGAGTGACTTAATTTTTTTACGTAAGTATAAATATTTTTGCTTGTTTTACGTCTTAAAATTAATTTTATTTGGATAAAAAATAATTTAATTTATTAGCGAGGTGTAAATGGGATCAATCGCACAATCATGACTCCAAGCACACGATATCGCACGATCTTAAATTCAACAGAAAATGTCTTCCAAATCCAGATCAAATGGATTGCATCATTTGCATGCGAAAGTTATACTTTGGAAAAGCCAGGTAATTTACAACCTGGACAGTGACCAAATTAACTTTGTTTCTCTCTTTCTTGGAACTTCTTTTTGTCTTTCGTGGAACTTTCATCTTCTTTGAATGAAATTAAAAATTAAAAAATTGATTTAAAATCATAATAAAAGTATGGTAAATAAATTCAAAGGAATAGTAATGTATATTTCATTAGTCAATAATCTCACTGAATATGAATTCGAGTTAGTTTATTTGTTATTTATTTAATTTGTTGTTATCATTTGTATTTATCAATTTATCAAATTACATATTCATGTAATGTAATATGCTAGTTGTGATTGTAATTTTGATGAAAATATACTATTCAAAAAAAATAATTAAAATATTTTCTTTTATTTTTTTTTAATTAATGTTTTTTCTTCAATATGTCTTCATTCCGTAATTAGTGTGTCAACTATTCAAAAAAAAAGTAATTAGTGTGTCAACATATATTATTAGTCAATTGAAAAAATAAATTCGTGGCCCAAGGAGTTAAAACTCGAGCATAATAATGTTCATGTTCATATTCAAAATAGTAAAAATAAAATCAAATTAATATTCGGCTTAGAACTTAGAAAGTAAGCAAATTATACAGCTTATAATACTAATTTGGAACTTTCATAAATTCTTAGACGTGCCAACGTCAAAGTTTAATCCTTTTGTTGAGAAATAGCTCATGGTCTAGCCAAGTTTCAAAGGCCAGACAAGACTCAGGGCTTCTGCCACTGCCAGTCCGCCTGGCCGGCTCCGCCCTTCTTAATCTCGTACGGGTTTGTCCCCATTGCTCTTACGAGGAGCTGAAAGCAATGAATGATAAAGGAGAAGCTGCTGTTAGCTTTCGCTTGAAGCTAGACATTTCTACAAGCAGTTAGATGAATGTAAATGGAGTGGTTGCTATTGTATACAATATGAATAAAAATTAAACAAAATTGTGACAAGATTGATTCAAATCTTAAAAGATTTGATAAAAAATTTATTTGAGATATATATATATATATATATATATATTTTATTATTGAACATGATAATTAATTTATTTGTGGTCATGTTAGTAGACCTATAAATAAAAAAAGTCTCCATAGAATTATGTAGGAGTAAGAGATTTAAGGAGAACAGTAGGATTTTGGGGATTAAGTGTGTGGATATGTATGAGGTTCGAGAAAAGTGTTGATGAAAGTGATTGTTTGATATTTGATTAGAAATTATTGGCGACAAAATGAGAGCTCATTGATCTGTTTGGACCGGTATTGATTTGTGGGTTGATTATTTGAGTTTTGATTGTTGGAGTGAATTTTTAATTTGTTTGATATAATTGTAAAATTTTTTATAATTATTTTTTTGTTAATTATGAACAAAACAAATTGAATGTTGAATAACATTAAATTAAATTTTTTTCTTTAATTTTGCTTCGTTAAGTCGTTAGAGATGATTATTTTCTTTTATACAAGAATTATGCCCGCTTTGCCTTGGACTTTTTTTATACTTCAATAAAAATTAACTTATATTTATTTAAATAATTATTTTTTATGTTTTAAAATATTATATTTAATATTAAAATATTTATATTTTAATAATTACCATAATTAAATGCATAAAAATTAGTATTTTACAAATTACATAATGCAAATTCAATTTACATAAATATTTTGAAAAATGTGCAATTCATAAAGATATTGTCGTTGGAAAAAAATGTGTCATGCTTAAATTTTTTCCCAACGACAATATCCGACCAGTTGTAAATTTACAAAATTAGAATATTTAAAATAAAAAATTGAAGAACCAAATAAAAAACATATTATAGGACTTAAGTAAAAAAAAAAGTTGAAGAGAAAAAAAATTAAGGGAACTTAATTAATAAAAAGGAAAAATTAAAAGGGTCTATTAAAAGAAGGTTGGCCAATAGTTGTACAATACTTGTCGCAAAATTAAAGATGAAAAGCAAATAATATTAATTTGGGAGATTACTTTCATTTCAAGTTATAGACATTCAGACACAAAGTCAAAAGAGAAAATATTGCCGACTTGTTAAACACTTTCCTAACAAGAAAGCCAGGGTTTTGAAATCGTTTTCCATTTTCTATTGGAAGTTTAAACCAAAGAACCGAAGGTCCCAGGTTGTTGGAAAGTCGGCGTCAATTCGACAGACCTACTTTTATAAACAGTGTAATTTCCGTGTCTATTGCCGTTCGGAGCAAGCAAGCTTGTCTCAGGCCTGCTCCCAAGTTACTATTTCCTTAATAAATAGAAATGCCCACAACACACTGCCATTTAAACCCCATCTCTCTCTAAGCAACGTCTTTCGATATTTTCTTAGAAGATGAGGTTTCTAGCCATGTAGTTAGGTTATTCTGGTGAAAACTGGAATAACTACTCGTATGGTCTGGGTGTTTTTGGGATCTTGAATAGTTATTTGCATAGTTAGGTTATGTTCAATGGATCTGGAGTAGTTACGTAATATTCAATAGCTATTTGCATAGGAGGTCTTGGAACTTCGAGCTTTTAAATTCAAGTTTTATTGAATGTGAGTTTAAGTTAATTTATTTGTTATTTATTTAGTTTATTATTATTATTTGTATTTATTAATTTATCAAGTTATCAGTTCATAGAATGTAATATGCCGATTGTAATTATAACTTTGAATGAAAATATAATACTCAAAAAAAAATTTATAGACTTAGATATTGTAATTGTCCAAGTTATGTTGTTATGTCTTAATTGAGCTTAAATTGAAATTTAATTTTAAGTAAGTTTTGGGCTTTGATAAATTCATATCCTGTGTAAAGCCTGATTTTGAGTTAAAAATCCGCCAATTAAACATTAGCTTAGTGGCAAAAAAAAAAGTCCTAAGACATTGAGGTCCTAGGCTCTAGTCTCATCAAAGTGTAAACCTGAGTTTAGTTAAGTTATGTGAAGATCGAGAATTTTCTAAATAAATATAAGATATCCGGAAAATTTTAATTTGGACAAATTGAAATCCAAATTAAATAAGAATGAAATTGGAGAAAATAAATTCGGATATCAAGAAATCCAAAACGAAATAAGAAATAAGAATATGTATTTTGATAGATTTATATAATGATGTTATATAAATACGCTTTTGATAAATATATATTTATACATGGAATAAATACATATGAATTTTATTATACATTTATGTGTATATATATATATATGAAAAATATATATAGTACTTTAAATCAAAGTATATATATATATGGTTTATATGAAAAATATATATTTATATATATATAGGTTTAATATTTTGATTATATATATAATTATAAAAATATAATTATATATATTAAAAAAAATTAAAATTTAACGAAGCGGGAATCGGGAAACCCGATTCCCAGCTTCTTCTTTCTCCTCTGTTATAAATAGAGGAGAAAGACAGAACAATGGCCGGCCCCCTGCCGGCCGAGAGAGGAGGAGGAAAAGAGAGGAGCATCGCCGGCGAGACGAGAGGAAAGAGAAGTTGGCCGGCGGCGGAGAAAAGGGAAAGAGGAAAGAGAAATTGAATGCGGAAAGGAAAAACCCGAGAAGGAAAAGAAGAAGTGGAATGGCGGTGCCAGCCAATCCGGGCACCACCATCGACACCAACGCCACCGGTGAAGGCCCACGAAGGAGAAGGAGGCCACGGTGGTGAAGGAATCCGACGAAGGAAGGAGAAAAGAGGAAGGAAAGGAGCCGAGAACCACGGGCCCAGATCCGGCGCCGTCGTCGGTGATGGGGCGAAACCGAGGCCAGATCTGGCTTCGTGGCAACCTCGGCAAGCTGTGGAGTGGCTGGACCACCGGAATGGGTGGCCACCGGTGGCCGAACCGGCCAACAAAAGTTGATTCGGCCGAGCCAAACTGAATCGGCTCGAACCCGACCCGACCCGGTTCAGAAAAAAAAAAAAGAAAAGAAAAAGAAAGAAAGGAAAAAGAAGAAAAGAAAAGAAAAAGAGAAAGAAGGAGAAAGAAAAAGAAAAGAAAAAGAAGAAAAGAAAAAAAAGAAAAAAAGAAAAGGAAAAGGAAAAGGAAGAAGAAAAAGAAGAAGAAGAAATGGGTAAGGAAAATTAAAAGTTTTTGCTATATTTCTATATAACTTATTTTAAATTGTTGGATTATTTTCTAAATGAAAATATGGCTCAATTATTTAAATTGTAGCAAAAACGGAAATGAGATGAATGGTGGAGTTCGGCAAGGCTCGAAAATCGAAAAGTTTGCCAAGCTTTGGCGAATAGGTAAGATACTTTTATAAAGCATTAGTAGCATCATATTGTATGTGGGATTTATGATTTTATATGATGCATTGATGAAATGATTTTTAAATGGAATTGTGATTTTTTTATATAATGCATCGATTTAATTGATGTTAAAAATGCTAAGAGGACCCACAACTGATGGTGGGGGTCTTAGTAAGAGATAAAGAAAATGTGAGAATCAACGGCTGTAGTTATAAACTGTGTTTTCCGTGCAGGAGGTTTAGTAAAAACTAAGTCGTTATGCTGCCGAAATTTTAGGAAAATATTTAAGGAAAAAGATTAAGTTTCTCACATAAATGGAATCTTGGAAATAATTATTGAAAATAAACATTTAAAGGGCTTTATGGTATTACCGGAAAAGTTTGATATTGAAATCGATGAGAAGATAGATCGTTGAAAACGATAATGTGATGAATTATATGGTTTAAACCTGATAGAATCGATAAATCAAGTAATTTTAATATCACAAATGGTATCAAGTTCAGATTGAGGTGGAATCATTTATTAGACGGATCACGGATAAAAGTGACCATAATTATAGGATACAACTTAAAAGAGAAAAATTGAAGTGGTGATTTAGATGGTCGAATGATAGAATTGCGGAATTATCAATCGAGTGATGATTATAGAATTGATAGATTCAAATAAATGGACCGTCTTAGTGGTATGAATTGAGATTTTTGCAATAATATGGATAGTCGCAAGGCGACTTAAATGAGTGAAATACTGTTGATAGTGGAAATTGGCATATTCTTTTAAGCGGGTGAATTGCCAATCAAAAATTGAATTGATGATGTTTTATAGATAATTCTAGCATGATATTACATTCTACAGGTCATATGAAAAGTGAATTGAAAATTATGATATGACTTTATGATAGTAAATGAAATTGAACCACAAGTCGAAAATTCTGAATGTGTACCAATAGGTCAAACCATAAATGAATTTGATAATCGATTATTGATCTTGTGGTTTTATGATCCTTGATGTCGACTTTGGAATAGATATCGAATGAGGATATTAGTATTTCATAATTTCAGTATTATGATGGCTATATGGAAACATGGTATTTAAATGCTCATAGATACTAAGAGGATTCACACTGATGATGTGGTTCTAGTATCGATAATGAAATGTACAAATGATTATTTTAGTCGATAATTATCAAAAAAGGATATTGAATACCGAATGGTTTGAATACCAAGTGATTTGATTATTAAATAATTAGAGTACTAAGCCATCTGAATACTGAATGAAATGAATCTTGAATGATTTGAATAGTGATTTATTGATTGGACAGAAAAAAAGTCTTGAAATTGAATAATTGATGGTGATAAAGTTAAATGAATCGCTTCACTGTATTTAATGAGAATATTACTGAAGTTGCATACTGAAATGTTTTATAGCATTCCTTCTTACAACTTGAAACATTATAATAATGTTTATATGAATACTGAAAAGTATTGACTTGTTTTGAAATGAAAGTATATGGTAGATATATATATATATATATTGATATATGAAGTCTCATACAGAATTTTACCATATGCTTTACATGATATTGAAAAGAAAGCTATAGATTTAAATGTTTTATGAGACTGTAGGCACCCTAAAAGAATTAAATTCAATAAAGTATAGTGGAAACCGCCTATTTGGAGGTTTGCTCATTAGGCAGAGATGCTTATCCGACAATAGTCGTAGACAGGTCTCAGTCACGCCTGATCAGTGGAGCTAAGAGAGATGAGGTCTATGGCCATAGATAGCGCCCTAGTTGGTTTCCAGGGAACGATGACATGATTTTCACTGCTAGCTACAGTGATTTAAGTCTTTATTGATAGAGAAGATATGGATCTAGCCTAGTCTCTAACTGATATGATATGAAGTCTAGAGTATGATTTTATTAATATGAACTCTAGACTTGACATGATTTATACTGTACATGAAACAAGTTTGAAATGAAATATGTTTTGAAACAGTACATGTTTTAAAAGTCCATGAGATATGATTTCGACACTTATATGATTTATATGTGATTTTGTGTCGAACTTGGCATGATATGCGGTCTAGAGTATAGATTTATTTGATATGAACTCTAGACCTGATATGATTTACAGTATATGTTTTAAAAGTACATGATAAATGATTTCGACACTTATATGATTTATATACGATTTTGTGTCGAATTTAAAATGATATGCGGTCTAGAGTATAGATTGATTTGATATGAACTCTAGACCTGATATGACTTATAGTATATGAAAAATGTTTTAAAACCGCACATGTTTTAGACATGCTCTGAAAACGAATACATGAATTGAAATTGAACATGTTTTTATCATGCCTTAAAGGCAAATTTAAAATGAATTGAAAATTCATATGTTGAGCATGTTCTAAAGTATATATGATATGATTTGAAATGATAGCGGTTTATACAGTATAATTTCATACATTGCATATTAAACCTAGACATGATAATATACCTAGTACATCAGAATTCCACGAGGAATGTCATGACTCGACGTTAATGAAGTTTCATATATACGATGACATGACATGATATGATATGATATGATATATGAACATAAGATTGATATGAAGAGAATTCTTATCTTACTCCATCGTGATCATAAATTCCCATACGATAAGTGATAAGAATTGATGTAATACGGGAATATGATTGTTAAATGTAAAGTGAATTCGATAGGATATTTCAATTAAACATGAAGAATATATGAGGAGTGTCATGACTCGGTGGTAGCGATAATTCATCTATATGATGTCATGATATGATATGAAACATGAATATAGAAATACACGAAGAGAACTATGACTTCGTACCACCGTGATCATGATCCACAATATGAGAATTGATAAGAGATGATAGAATATAGAAGTATGATTATAAGATGAAAAGTAAATATGAGAATTAATATGAGATGATAGAATGCAAAAGTATGATTATGAAATGAGAAGTGAATATGAGAAGTGATAATGAGATGTTATCGATGAGAAAGGATTAACTGTAATTGCATCCTTGCAAGTTTTAAGCATTGCAGTTTAAGACTGTATAATCCTACTCTTGTATTTATATTAGTATCTTACTGAGCCGTGGTTTTGCTCACCCCACTAAATTTCATCTCTTTCAGACTATTGAAGTTAACATCTGCCATGTGAGCTGCTAAGTGGGCATCGGAGACGGTGTATGGACTTGGTACTAATCTTCTAAGGTATATGTTTCTTATAAAATACTTGTTTACATGTAAGACTTAAATTGATGCACAGTACATATTCTGTTTTAACAAGTCGGGATGTAACTAAGAACCACTTCCTTGCTAGTTAATATTTAAATGAAATGACTATAGGTCACCTAGATAGTATAGTAACTACACTGACAGCGAATACAAACCTTAAAATGAAAAAGAAAAATTTAGTTCATAAATTTGTAGACTAAGAAAAATATAAGAATCAAGTGAAAGTCGAGGCCTTTGGGTCGTGACAAGTTACTTCTAGTTATTTGCTGGTTTATTTAGTTTAAGTAAGTTCCATCCAACCCAATTGTGCTTTGACCCGGTGTACCATGTGGGTTTTCACTTATTTATTTATGTTTAGTGGCTAGGTTTTAAAACTTAGCACATTATGACATATACTTAAAGTGTGAACCTCATAAATTTTGAATTCTCTTAGATTCAAATCTCTCAAGATGTAAAGCTCCTAATTTCCAAAATTCCTAGATGTGAATCTTTTAGGGTATGAATCTTCTACTTCCTAAGTTATTAATATGCGAATTTCTTAAAGGATTATTATTTCATATACCGTCAATAAAGTTTTTTAACTTCACATGATGTTAAATGATGACACATACCCACTTTATTTTTGCACTTATTTTTGTTAATATTCTTAAAGGATCATGTATCAACATTTTAATCTTGCTTGTAAAGTTATAAAACTTTACTGACGGTGTATGGGACAATAATTTTTTCTTAAAATGTGTATCTCTTAATTTTAGTTTCTTAACATTATTTATTAAGTTGTGAATCTCCTAATTTTCAAAGATGCGCAATCTTTTTGGATGTGAAGTTTTAAAATTCTATTCATATGTGAATCTCGTAATTTTCAAAATAAAACCTCTTAAGATGTGAATCTTCAAAATTTTATTCAAATGTGAATATTTTAAAATGTGAATCTCCTAATTTTTGAAAAATACAAATCTTTTAGAATATGAATCTCTAAAATTTTATCAAATGTGAATCTCTAAGGATGTTAATCTTTTAATTTATGATTTGAAACTCTAATTGTTCATTAGGATGTTCTATCCAAATTTTTTATTTTCAAAAACTGAATCTCTAAATCCATATGTTAATCTCTTAACCAAGATGTGAATCTCCAAACTGTCATTTTTATGTTGTGCATTTCCAAATTTTTATTTACTAGAATTGAATCTCCCAAAATTTTATTTTTTAGGATATGAATCTCTAAATAATCATTTTCAAGATATGAACCTCCCAATTTTCAAGATGCGAATTTCTATACTTTTAAATACGATTCTCTTAGAATGTGAGGTTTTTTTTTTATTTTCTGAATCTTATGTAAGTTTTAATTTCTGATTTTTCATAAAAAAAATTGCAATCTAAATGAAATTGATATATCAGTCGTTGCACAATTTTTGATACTCAAAAAGTGTGTAAAGAGGAACACCGGCACACATCGTATATTGTTCTAGCAATGTTGTTGGGTCTTAACTGAGCTTAAATTGAAATTTGGTCTTAAGTAAGTTACAGGCTTTAATAGACCCATATATTGTTAAAGCTCGATTTTGAGCTAAAGTCCCAAGTATTTGGACTGATTATATTATTCATTTTATTCTATTATTCGATTTAGTATTCATTTATTTGATAAGGCAGATAAATTAGGATAAATCTAGATAATTTACATAAATTTAGATCATTTCGATAATATATAAATTTAGACAATTTAGATAATCTAGAAATTTCAATATACACAAGCAACATAACAGCAGAGGAGAAACAGAGCGAATGGCTTCTAGGGTAATCTAGAAATCACAAAGCAATCATGATAAATATCTTAATGGTTTTGGTGTTATGGGGTTTCTAGGGTAATTTTCTTTTAGTCGAAACCCCCAGTGTTTTAGGGTAATCATTTTTGAACTCTATATATTGGATTTTTGAGTTTTGAACAAGGCAATTTAAAGGTCTAACTTTTGGGATAGTGGAAGATCTGAGTGTCCACCTGCAAGTTAATCCGTTCTGCCTAACTCGTTTGTGCTTTGACAATATGGATCTTGTAAGTTTTCACTTATTTATTTATTTACTTACTTTATCTTTTATTTATTTGATAACTTTAATTGTTTAATTTTATTTCTTTTTTAGGGATAGTTTAATTTATTTACTTATTTATGTAATCTGTAATTATTTTGAATAAATAAAAAATTTTGAAGATAAAATGAAATAAAAAGAAAATATAACAAATAAGAAATATTAAGAAAAAACTAAAAATAGGAAATTCTTTTTAAAACTTAAGACAAAAAATAAGTGTAAAAATAAATTTGATAACTTGTTAAAAACAGAAGGAAATTATAAAAATAATGATTAAGTGAAATTTTTAATGAAAACTGAAATGATTGGATATTGACCAATGATAGAATTCCAGTATGCGAATTTTGAGAAATTTTTAGCTGAGAGAGAACTTTCCAAAATCGTGTTAGAGGATTTAGATGACAATTTCAATATCAAGAATTTTCATTTATTTTCGCGATAAAATAAAAAAAATTTATAAAAATAAGATAAAAATCACAAAATTGAATAATAATTAGATTTAAGATTTTTATGATGAAACATTTAATTAATCTGACAAAAAAACCTTTTCATGAGAATGAGTGCATAATACTCTCAAGTCTCCAAGTCAGAAGACTTTTTAGAAATTTACTAAGAGAATTAAGAATTCCTAAAGAAAATTTCAATATTTAAAATAAAAATTCAAAAACAATTATAAAAAGGATAAAAAATTAGAGAACATATTAGTTAGAGATATTTAGGATAAAATATGATCAAGTGATACTTGTTGTAGGATTTTTTTTTTCGGTGACTCCAAACACAAAAGGAAAGTCACCACCAATTTTTTTTCACAAGAAGTGATTGGCAACTTAAGAAAACTTATCTTTTTAACAAAAACTTAGAATTAATTAGTTTTATTAAAACAATAATTTTTTTGTCTATAAAAATAAAGTTTGGTTCAAAAATACGATCATGCGTAAGAAAAAATTAGCATCTTTACAAGCGTCTATTATGAAAAACTATATTATTTAATCATGTCTTATCCTTTAAACTTAATAAAATTGTTTGAATTTAAAAATAATTCTTATTTTTATTGTAATTAATTTTTATTTTTCTTTTTTCTTTGGTTGTAGAAAGGTTGAATTTTGTTTTGTTGAAAATAAATGAGAAATTTTTTGTATTGAAAAATTACATCAAAGTATTCCAATATTTTTGGTAGTATTTTAAAAAATTTCGCACCTATGGATTTTCTAAAATCACTATTTGAGATTTTTATAGAACCTCATCATCAAATATCTACATTCTTTTTTGATTTAAAATTAATGCATATGATGCAAACGGATATCGCATGATGCATATGAATCAAATTTTTATTATTTTCTTATAAACCTTTTCCATATTTCTTTTAAAGAATAAATAAAAATCTATCATATTGAAAAATCACATTAAATATTACAAAACTTTGGATAATATTTAGTGAAAAAGATTATTTAAGAATCATTACTTGTGAATTCCATAAAATATCATTATCAAGTAATTTCCATTTACATTATTTGTTAATAATTTCTTATGTTGGAAAAAATCACTTAAATATTCCGCGTCTTCCAATAATACTTAAGGATTTTTTTCTTCACACAAAAATTATTTAGGAATCAGTATTTGTGATTTTCGAAATCTCATCATTGAAAATTTTTTTATTTATTTTAAAAATTTATGAAATTTATAATGGTAAGTGATAACAATTTACAAATTCATTTCACTAGCCTAATATTCTAATTCTATGTATTTCATGAAACCATTTTTCTTGTATAATAATTTGGGCACTCTTAAAATAAGATTAATAAACAAGGACTATGAAGATAAAAAATAAGACAAATAAATTTGTAACTACATAAATAAATAAACCGGAAAATAACTAACTGACTAAAAACAAATAATAAAATATACATATCAATTTTTTGGGCCAAAATCCAAAATCAAAATGGAATTGATTCAAGTCATTGGTCTGATGAGGATAGTCAAGGGTCCAGCTCCAAAGGGTTTTTTTTGTCCAGCCTAGTATTACATATAATGTTTGGTTTGAATACCTCCAACAATCTTGATAACATAATTAGATACCTAACAATTTTGTTAAATTGTTATATGTGTTAAAATTATTAAAAAATCTTGGTTAGTGGATTGTTTTGAGAAAAAAAGGTAAAAGGAAGAAGAATAAACCCAACTTTACAAATGGTCGGCCATTTGCCACATTTATCACGGCTGATTTCGGTGCCGAAAGGTAGTTCTTCACGCAATCGCTCGATTGTCGGCATTTTCGTACGAGCATTGCTCTATCCACGGGCGATGCTATTAGTCCTACTAGCGTGGCCCCCATTACGTTAGGGATAAAATATTTTTTAATTTTAAAATATAAATTATTTAAAATTTATTTTAATGGAATATATATTTATATAACTTTTTCATAAGATAATTATTTCATACATTGTCAATATAGTTTTTTGACTCTACTAAGCATAGTTAAGATCATAACATATGTCTTACTATATTTACTTTTTATTTTCTTGATATTTTTATAAGATATGTATTATAATCCTAATCCTGGTTATAGAATCAAAAAACCTTATTGACAGTATATAGGATATTAATTCTTAATAAAACATAAAAATTAAAAAATAATGTATCTATATTTTGGAATTTATTTTATTTATTTAAATTCAACATTCATTTTATAATTTTATAATTATATTGTTGATTTATTAAAAAAAACTATTGTGATCTATTTCCTAAATAATTATATTTAAATTATAATCATTCAATTTTGTTAACTTTAACATTTATAAATTAATAATTTGATAAATTTAATACAAGCACAAAATTAAGAAAGAAATAAATTGAAAAAAAATAAGTTTAACAAATATTTTAGTTATTATTATAATATTTTTTTGGGTTACATTATAATATATATTATTTTTTGTTCTTTCTTTGTATTTTTTAGATTCTAATAGATAAAAATAAAAAATTTAATGAATAAAAAAATAAATTTTATAATATTATTTTTATATCATTGGACACTTGTCAATTAAAGAACCCCTTTAGGATTATTTTTATAAAAAGGTTATAGATTTGAAAATTAAAAAGATATATATATATATATAAAAAAATCTTAAAAACCTCTTAGTAATCATATATACATATATATATATATATTTATATATATATATATATATAAATATATATATATATATATATAAAAACTAAAATAGTTGACTTAAGGTAAAACATTCTATGTAGATTGTCTACCCATTTGACACGTGACATTTATTACACTAAAATAATAATAATTTTTTTTATTTTCTAAAAGATAGGAATATATATATATATACACACACACACACACACATATATTAAAATTACAAAATAAAAAAATTATCTCTTTAACTCAATTATCCAAAATTCCCTATACAGATTAAATTTAAAAGGAAAAATCAATTATCCTTTTTCAATTTCTATCTCTAAACCCATGAAAATTTAAATTAAAAAATTCAGTTTTTTTTTCAATTTATTTACGCATATTGATTAAAATTAAAAAATAATTATATTTTTCTATAAATTAAAATTAAAGGCTTCAAGATATTAATCCAATAGTCTCAAAATAAACATCAACAATACACAAAAAAATAATATACCATGAATTTTTTAACAAATTATAAAGAAGTAAACTAACACAAAAACTTTAAAAATTTTATTTTAAATAACAAATATATATACATAAATATTTGTTCTATTTGACTTCTATTTTTCTATATCTTTTAATTTTTTTTGTTACTTTCTACATATATTTATGATATTATTATATTAAGTAAGTTATACAATTAAAAGATCTAATCTTATATATAAAATCATATCTTAAATTAAAGTTATAAGGACATCATTACTTGAAATATAAATTAAAATTTCAAAAAAAGTTATCTTTTTCAAATTTCTTTACCCATATAGATTAAAATTAAAAAAATTAATTATATTTTGCTATAAATTATGTGTATTATCTAAAAATTAATTGTATAAGTTTTTTTAAAATTATTTATCCTTTTCCAATATTTTTACCCATATAGATTAAAATACGAAAAAAAAAGTTATATTTTTTCAATTTCTTTATGCATATAATTAAAATTAAAATTAAAAAATCAATCATCTTTTTCTATAGTTTAAAATAAATTTATAGATATTAATTCAAGAATTTGAAAATGAATATTAAAGATACATAAAAAAATTAGTATACGATGAAAATTTTAACAAATTATGAAGAAGTAAAAATAATGTAATTTCAAAACTTTAAGTTTATTATAAAGAACTTCACACACACGCGCGCGCACACACACACACATATATATCATATTGTCTTCTATTTCTTTTATATGTTTTAATTTTTTTATATTAAATGATCCAATTTTACATATAAAATTGTATCCTAGATTAAAGATACAGCCACACAGGGACGTCATTACTTGAAACAAATATCTTTAATAATATATTAATGGAGGTTGAAGGTTTAAATTACAAGAATATGTCTATTAACATCAAGTCGAATTTGTTCAAATCTAAAATGTAATTGAATTTTTTATTTATAAATTAAAAAATTGTACATGAAATTGATTTCAAAAAAGAGAAAATTTTCAGTTTTTTCAAATCAAAGACATAATTAAATTTTATTTAGAGATTACTTCAATTAAAATTACTATATAAAATTTATTTAAATTTGACCAAAATTGTATAATTACATCCCATATATATTTTCTTATTTTATTATATTAAAATATACAAAATACAAATAAAAAATATTAAAGGTAAAAATTTTGTATTGTTCATAAATTTTATAACTTATATTATAAAGTTTCAAATAAAAATTATATTATACATAAATTTATTAATGTATGTTCGTGCATCGCACGGGTTTAAACTAGTTAAGGTTAAAACCTAAAGAAAAAAACCATAAAAATTACATGTGTCAAAAAGAAATCTATCAGGAGATTCCCTTTATATATAGTATAAATAGATTTGAAAATAAAAAAAAGTATAAAAAAATCTTAAAAACCTCTTAGTAATCTTTTATATATATACAAAAGCCAAAGCAATTGACTCAAAGTAAAATTTTCTATGTGAATTGTTATATTTATGACACGTGTAATTTATTATAATTAAATAATAATTATCTTTATTCAAGTTTAAAACAGGTAAAATTATATTTTTAAATTCATTATCTATTTCAATTTTTTAAAAGAAAATATCTATATCTATATATCTATATATATTAAAATCAACATGGACAATATAATATAATATGCAATATTAATATAACAACATGTTACATATTATTAGATTACCAATTGAATTTTTTTAATATTCTAAAACCTAACATCATTTTTTTTAATTTTTAAATATTTTTAATCAATATGTAATATATAATCATTTCTTTTTTCCACATTAATATTACAAAATATAACATATATTTCTACCGTTTTTAACAATTAAAATTTTTTAATTGTCTAAATGATAACATTTATATATATATTAAAAATTTTAATTATCCTTTTTCAAGTTTCAAAAGAATTGAAATCTCTCATTATTTATAGAAATATTATTATTATAAAATGAAAGTTTTATTTTGTTTTTAATATTGAATTATTTATCTTTTTTTTAGTTACTTTATTCATGTATATTAATTTTATAAAATAATACCACTTATTTCTTTAAATTTTTCAACTTAAATCTATATAATATCAATAAAGTTAAAAAAATTAATTATCCATGCTATAACATACTATGATAGACAAAATTCAAAAGTTATATGTGAAATTACCTTCATACATAGTATATTACTATCATAGAAATTACTCATAGTATATGTTAAAATTGAAACTCAAGCTTTGACTTTTGAAGTGTAAAATTTTGAAAAGTAGTTTGTTCACACCGACATGATGTTAATACGTTCTATTTTTTGTTAGAATAGAAACAGCTATTTAATTAAATTTATTTTTTAATTTGTTAACATTTAACTTAAATAAATAGAACATTAATAAAATATCTTAAGAGACAAATTATAATTTTGAGACAGGAAGTACTATGCTTACTGTGTCTAAGGTGCACTTTGATCCTTAACTTGAATATAAAAAATTTCTGAAACACGTATGTATAATTTATATAATATAACTATCTTTGTTATATTTTCATATTACATATTTTATAGTTGAAACTTAATTTAATCAGATTACAGATTATTATTTTATCAATGTCTTCTATACTATATGCGGAAATGGAATCTATTGAATCATCAAGTAAAGTGATATATCATTCAAAGATAGCAAGAGATATGCAAGAATTATTTGCAACCTATTCAGCTCAATAAGAATTCGTTGAAAAATCTCCATTTAAGAAAAATTGTATACGATATTGATTAATGGAAAAATTTTCAATTTCTTCAAATTGAATACTAGTTAAATTTTATTTATATATTATTTTCATTTAATAAATTACAATATAAGTTTGATTTAATTTTTACATAATTATATCTAATATATAGTTTTTCTCATATTATTGTATTGTCACGTACAAACAAATAAAAATATATAACATGTTATCTTTTTCATAAACATAATAATTTATATTATAAAATTTCAAAAAAATATATATTATCAATAAATCTATTATTTATACTCTAAAATTTCAAAAAATATATATTACAAATAAATCTATTATTTAATTAATGATGCACATGCTTAAAACTAATTTTAAGTTAAAACCTAAAGAAAAAGAAAACATAAAAATTACATGTGTCAAAAGAAAATTCATTTGGGGATTCCCTTTATATATATATATATATAGATATAGATATGGAGGGAGTTTTTCTTCTTTCAGGACTAAACCATCCGCTCGAGGGTTGAAGAAGTTTTTCTTCTAGCTAGGAATGAAGAGTACAACAAAAATGAAAGGAGGAGAGCATGCCGCTGCCTTACCGAGAAACAGGCAATCTACTTGTGTAATTGCAAAAACGAAAAAAGGTAATTCAAGAAATTCTGTTCATTGTTCTAATAATTTTTCATATTCTCTTCAATATTAATATTTCACATTTAAGTGGTTTTCAAAAATGTTCTTAAATATTTTTGTAAATTTTTAGTTTCCATCAAAATTCTTACTAAATAATCCCTTTATTTTCATTATATAATTTAAATTTTCATATAGACAATAAACCTTTTTTCTTTCTTTAGTTAAGCTATTTCTTTGTATGCAGGTTTTATGGCAAAACACTGAAAGAGCACAATAATTATTTTGAACCCACATATAATGCATAATAAATGATAATATACTATAATATTCAACACAAGGGCGAGAATATATATCTGCTTCTGCTATCTATAGAAATTTGTTGAAGTTATTCTTCAGTGGAGCAATTATTTCTTGTGTCTCACTTAAAATGCCATTTTCTAGCCTCGCAAACAAAAGGAAAAGCAGGAAGCAGCGGATCAGTTGTTCGAGAAAAATTGTGCAAATCTAGCCGGCGGGTATGCGTGATTTAAGCCTTGATTGACGTATGACATTTATATTTTTAATTACAAAAAGTTAATTATAGTTTTTTGAATTTTTTTTTTGCCCAAACAGAACGCAAAAGAAGCTCTTCGAATTAAGATGATGAAAAATGAGTTGAGAATTATTACGGAGGAGAAAAAGGTCATGACAAATTCACTAATGGCAATAAAAAGAGATGCTTCAGATACCGAAGCAAAGTTTACGTTGCTGAAGTTGAGAATGAAAGAACTGAGGGACGAGCTGAAGCGTGCAACCAACATCTCTAGGACAGTGTCTGAAACGGTGGATTATCTGATGTTGGAGTTGCTTGGTTAATTTCGTCTGAGTCAGATTAATTACCCTATTCGAGTTCCTCGAGTGATCGAGATTCGAGCAGGGCTTTAATCAAAGTTATGTTTACTTTTCTTCCTATGTTGATCGATCGTGTGCCTAGTTTCACTTTGCTTTGTCCATAGTCTTTTGATCTTATGAAACTATAGAACTTCTTTGTTTAGACATGTTTCAATTTAACTATTGCCCTTGCCTGGTTTTAATTAGTGGGTTAACGGCTTCCCTATTCCATTGATGAAGACAAGTCAAAGACATTAAAGAACAAATACCAATCATGCATTTGATTGAGCCAACAACCAATGTTTGTTGGATCAAGTGGAATGAGCTTGGAGTTTGGTGTTCTTTAAGTAAAATCTCGAGTTGAGTCTTGTAGATGAGAAAAACAGCATTAGGAGAGCTTTTCCCGAATAGGATCCGACCTGGCTCAACTCCGGATTAATCAAAGCTTAAAATGACATTCGGATATTTGAGGGTGTTTACACCCAAAAAAAATACCAATCATGCATTTGATCTAGATATATTATAAATTTATAACAAATTTACCACCTAAATATATTATAAATATATTCTACAAAACCGGACAAAGAACCAAAAATAATGTACAATAGTAGTGATTTATAAACATATATGGGAATTCTATGTCAAGATTATTTAATCCGTAAAAAAAATTTTTTTTTATAAAATTTTGAATTTTAATTTAATTTCATCCATTAAAAATTAAAAAAATTAAATCAGATATAATTTAAATATTAAAACTTATAACTTAATACAGAAAAATAAAAAAAATTAAACTTTATTAGTTGTCAAACAATCTGTATAATTCATAGTAAGAACTCAATTTTTAAATAAAAATTTTAATTTTAATTTTGTTTGACTTATTGAAAATAGATTAAAAAATACTTTTAATCATAAATAATTTAAATACTAAAAAATTACAAATAAATAAATAAATAAATAAATAAAAATTAACTATCACACCTCAAACAGATAATTTCGTTTAATTATTTTTTTTATAGATAAAGGAGAAAAAAAATTAAATTTTGAATCAACTCTTCAAAAAAAATGCTTAATAACCAAATGTGTTCTAAACATTTATCACAAAATGGAATTAAGTCTTTAACGTTTAAATGCATAGAAATCAGTCCTCAACGTTACAAAATAATTGAATTAAGAAAATTTCCGTTAAATCCTTTAATTTTCGTTAAATTTTATTACTGGTAGAGATAACGAAAATTAAAAGATTTAACGAAAATATCTTTAATTCAATTATTTTGTAATATTAAAGATTGATTTTTATGTATTTAAATATTAATAATTTAATTATATTTTGTGATAAATATTAAAAATATATTTAACTATTAAACTAAAAAAATAATCACTAGATTAAGCAGGGTTATTTTTGTTTGGTTCACTTTCTCTCACTCTTTTCTCGCGATTTGATTAATTAATTTTTTGGGGAAGCCCCATGGCAATTGAGGGGCCAAAATTTTTTTTTTGTGAATGACTGGCCTAAATAATTAGTGAGGCATGAACGGAATCAATCGCATCATCATTACTGCAAACGTACGATATCGCACATTTAGAAACAAATGTCGACAGCGATCGCACGATCCTTATCAGCAGACGACAGACATTGCGCAATACTTAGTCATTTTCTTTTTTGAATAATACTTAATTAATTTCAAAGCAGTACAATATGACTGAAGGTTTTTTTTTTATCTTTATATGACTGAAGTTTTTATATTGAGTAATTCTAAGCACACGTATTTTTTCCGCTCCACACCTTTTTTTTGTTCTTTCTCTGAATCTGAACAGTAACACACTGAGTGAAATAGGGTGTAGGGAAAAAAAAGTGGGTGTGTTTAGAATTATTTTTTTATATTTTCATAAGAACGTTTAAGATGAAGATATATATTTTATTTTTTAATATTGTTTAAAAAAATATTTGTTATTATTCAAAGTTCCTTTGTAAAATTTTTTAAAAAGTATTAATTCATAAAAAAGATAAAAAATTAAAAAAATCTATTTTCAAATTTAATCTCCCTAAAAAAAGAAAGTTAGAATTATTGTACCGAACTTGATTGGTATCCAACGTTTATACCATCTCCATTTACCATTACCTTAGCAGGAGAGTGATGTGCATTAATCTTCATGCACCTTCCCTTCTTTCTTGAAGGTCAGGGCCCACTAAAATCCTAATCCCTTCTTTGCTTTTAAACATCTTTAATTACTTTACTTTATAGAATTTAATAAATTCAAAATTTGAATCATCCTTTATCTTTGTAAAAATTATTTTATAAAAATTAAATTCAAAATTAGAATCATCCTCTCTCTTATGCTCTAAATAATTTTATTAAAAATAAAACAGTTTTTCTTTCATGTTTATAGCCTGCATTTATTTAGCAGATAGATGTAGACATTTTTTAAATATTATGATTATAAATTTTAGTATTTTTATTTAATAGTTAAATTTTATTTATTTTTTTGTGAATGTAAATATTTTGTTTTTCGTTAGGAAGTTGTAAAAATTGTTAAACCACGCGAATTATATTTTTTTTATTTTATGTGTTGCTAAAATTAACTCCGCCTGTGTGAGTTAATGCAGCCGGTCCCAAGCCCGGGTAAAGGAGGAGGGTGGCGGTAGGTTTGGACAACCAGCCTTAAAAACTAGTCCAATCTCATGAAATGAACCAATATCAAAACATCGTTGGGGCGTCCCCTACACAGCGACGCGCTGCATCGAAACCCGGGTGTAGTGAAAAGTGGGCAAGGGTTGCTAGGTCGTCGCCCGGAAGTGACGCGCCACATCGACGCCTGGATGTGGTGTTAAATAGGCAAAGGTTCCCACACCATAATGGACGGGGGTGGGTAAAGAAGTTAGTCCATAACCATAAGCTTAGGTTAGGATCTTGGAATATAGGTACGCTTAGTGGTAAGTTAGGTGAGATTTGTGAGGTTATGAGTAGGAGGAGGGTTAACATCTTGTGTCTCCAGGAGACCAAATGGGTTGGGGAAAAGGCTAGAGAGATAGCACCTTGGCAGTATAAGCTTTGGTACACAGGGAAAGATAGAGACCGAAATGGAGTAGGTATCATTATAGATAAAGAGTACCATAAGGATGTTGTACAGATTAAGAGACAAGGGGATAGGATTATTTTGGTTAAACTAGTTTTAGGAGAAGAGGTGTTGAATGTCATTAGCGTGTATGCACCCCAGATAGGACTTGATGAGGTTAGTAAACGACAGTTCTGGAAGGATTTAGCTAAGGTAGTACAAGAAGTACCCATAGGAGAAAACCTTTTTATTGGCGGTGATCTTAATGGACATGTAGGTACAAGTAGAGAGGGTTTTGAGAGAGTACATGGGGGTTTTAGTTATGGTGTAAGAAACGAGGGAGGAGATGCTATCTTAAATTTTGCTTTATCTTATGACCTAATCCTAGCAAATACATTGTTTAAGAAGAGAGATTCTCATCTTATAACCTTTAGAAGTGGACCAAGAGCAAGTCAGATAGATTTCTTTTTAACTAGGAGTAGGGATAGACATAGATGTTTGGATTGTAAGGTTATCCCAGGTGAGAGTGTTACCGCGCAACATAGACTCTTAGTTCTAGATATGAAGATAGATAGACGACATCGAAGGAACCAACAAAAAGGAATTGAACGGATTCGATGGTGGAAGCTAAAAGAAGATTGCCATACAACATGTAGAGATAGTTGGACTCAAAAAGAGGCTTGGACAACAGAAGAGAACCCAAATGTAATGTGGAATAAGATGGCAAAATGCATTCGGGAGGTAGGCAAAGAGACATTAGGAGTATCAAACGGAAGAGTGCCGACTGGAAAGGACGCAACATGGTGGACTGCAGCAGTAAAAGATGCTATAAAGACTAAGCGAGAGCGTTACAAGGCTTTGAAGAAGAACAATACAGAAGAGAGTTTTTCGGAATATAAGGTAGCAAGAAAGGAGGCAAAGAAGGCTGTGGCAGAAGCTAAGACGAAGGTTGCGAAAGAGATTTACGACAAGTTGAACACAAAGGAGGGAGAGAAAAGGATATACAGATTGGCGCGAGCAAGAGAAAGGAGGAGTCGCGACCTAGGAGTCGTGAAATGTATTAAGGATGAGCATCAAAGAACTCTCGTTAAAGATAATGACATTAAGGACAGGTGGCGAGATTATTTTAACAAATTATTTAATGACGGACAAAATAAAGTTTTGGATAATATTTCGGTGCCTTTCAAGGATTTAAATCGATGCTTTATGCGTAGAATCCAAGAGACAGAGGTAAAAGAGGCACTAAAGATGATGAAAAATGGAAAAGCTGTTGGACCTGATGACATCCCAATTGAAGTTTGGAAATGCCTTGGAGATGTAGGAGTTAGGTGGTTGACAAATCTATTTAATAAGATTTGGCACACTAACAAAATGCCAGAGGAATGGAGGAAGAATGTCTTAGTACCTTTATATAAGAACAAGGGAGATATTCAAAGTTGCGCCAACTACCGATGCATAAAATTGATGAGTCACATGATGAAACTATGGGAGAGAGTGATAGAACGGAGATTAAGAAAGAATGTAGAGATATCGGAGAATCAATTTGGTTTTATGCCGGGTCGATCAACTATGGAGGCAATACATTTGCTGAGACAACTTATGGAGCGCTTTCGAGTAATGGGTAAAGATCTTCATATGGTCTTTATAGATTTGGAGAAAGCATATGATAAAGTGCCTAGGGAGGTACTATGGTGGTCCTTAATGAAGAAAAGAGTTCCTTTGAAATATATTAAACTAATTAAGGACATGTATAGAGATGCAAGGACACATGTGAGGACAGGTGGGGGGCAAACAAATGAGTTTCCTATCACGGTGGGATTACACCAAGGGTCAGCGTTGAGTCCATTCTTGTTTGCGGTAGTTATGGACGAACTAACAAAATCCATCCAGGATAAGGTGCCTTGGTGTATGATGTTTGCAGATGATATTGTCCTATGTGCGGAAACTAGAGCAGAGATCAATACAAAGTTGGAATTATGGAGACAAACGTTGGAATCAAAAGGATTTAAACTAAGCAGAGTGAAGACTGAATACATGGAGTGTAAATTTAGTTCTAACCGACTGGAAGAGCATGATGTAGTGAAGTTAGATGGGGTGGCGATACCTAAGCGGGATCATTTTCGATACTTGGGATCAATAGTACAGATGGATGGAGAGATTGATGGTGATGTGACCTATAGGATTCAGGCTGGATGGAGTAAGTGGAGAAGTGCTACAGGTGTGTTGTGCGATAAAGGAATTCCTACATGGTTGAAAGGCAAGTTTTATAGGACAGTTGTTAGACCAACATTGTTATATGGTAGTGAATGTTGGGCGACTAAGCGGCTACATACACAAAAAATGAGTGTAACGGAAATGAGAATGTTACGGTGGATATGTGGATATACAAGAAAGGATAGAATGAGAAATGATGATATTCATAAGATGATTGGAGTGGTACCTATCGAAGACAAAATGTGTGAAAATCGTTTACGTTGGTTTGGACATGTAAGACGTAGACCTGTAGATGCTCCAGTTAGGAGAATAGAGGCTATGAATGTTGAGAGAAGGGTTAAGACTAAAGGAAGACCTAAAAAGACTTGGAAGGAAGTAGTTTGGAAAGACATGAAGGTTTTAGAATTAGATGAGCAAATGGCCTTGAATAGGAATTTATGGAGGCAAAGAATACATATGGACGATCTAACGTGATTTTAGATATTGGTTCATATAGCCTACCCCAATCTATTGGGATAAAGGCTCTGATGATGATGATGATGATGATGTGTTGCTAAAATTAATAAACTATTTTTTAAAAAAATTAAGAAAAATATTTGGCAAAACCCGGAGTACCATACCTCACCCAACACAACACTACTACCCACGAATTTTAGTCATATGCCATTATGGACCGTGCTAAGTTTGACACCTCTGATATAACCTTCATTGGGCTAGTTTGGAGTCAACCGCACCTCCATTTGGATGCGATTGATCCAAAGCTACGACACAGTTGCCAATTGTGCAGTAGGTCCATTTTTTCATTGGATCTCTTTGGAGGTCCAGTGGGTCCAGCAAGAGTGCTTTTCTCCTGTTGGACATTTAAATTATTAAGATACTGTCCATTGTGCCGCAGCCCCATTTTCTCACTGAACCTTTTTAGGTCCAATAGAGGTCCAGTGAATATATATATATATATATATATATATATATATAGGTAAATAGTTGTTAATTATGTATAAATAAATATATGTAAATGATTTTTTAAATATTTAATAAAAAATATTATTTGATATAAAAATTATTTTAGTATTTTTAATTTTATTAAAAATTATTTTATATTAAAATAATTTAATAATTCTTAATAATTTATTAATTCACAAATATAAAATATATTATAAATTTTATTTTATATAAATTTTAATTTTATGTCCATAATGATCATTTTATTTTCTTACTAAATTTCATCTCACCACCACCATTGTGTTTGCTTACAAACACATATCCAATCACTAATTTTAATCTCGTCACTACTATAATTAATTTCACCTCTACTACTGTTTTCAATCTCACTGCTTATCCAAACTAGCCATTATTAATCAAATGAAAAATTAAATTCATAATTTTGAGAGTTAAAACATAGTCATAACAATTTCATAGCTAACTTACTATTTTAAAAATCAAAATAATATTTATAGAAATTTATTAAAATTATTAAGATCCTTTATTACAACAAATGATGAGCAAAGCTTAAAAATATTCATTTAAGAAGAATTATTATTTAATACACTATTAGTAAAATTTTTAAATTGAAATTAAGATAATGACAAATACTTCAGTTGACTTGTTTTTTATTTTTTATATTTCCTAAATCGTATATGTCAAAGTATTAACTTCACATGTGAAATCTAAAAATTTCACTAGCGTATATGGCATAACAATCCTTCAAAGATATTGTATTTTTAAACTTTACTCATCAATTAGTTGGTGATATATAAAAGCTATGTAATATTATTACATGAAATATAAACTCATTTAATATTTATAAATAATTTTAAAGAAATGTAAATAAAAAAATTACAAAATAAAATATATAAAACTTATTTAAGTAAGAAGATAAAAATAAAAATGGACTGTGAATAGAATTTATCTTTCTTATTTAATATTTTTTTTCTAACTTTTCAATTTTCACAATGTAAATCACCTCACCACACCTAAAATTCAACAACAGGTTGATCTCCTCTTCCTGCCGTTAGTCTACAGCAACGATTTACCTTCAAAAAACACTAAAACATTTGTTTTTACTTCCTTTTTTTTTAACCTATTTAGTTTTTCAATTATATTTTATGTCAAATATTTATTATATTGAAAATTTATAAACTATTTTACTTCTACATTTAATTGGTTTTCAAAAATGTTCTTAAATATTTATTTAAATTTAGTACTTTTCATCAAAATTCTCATTACATAATACATTTATTTTCACTATATAATTTAAATTTTCATATAGACAATAAACCTTTTTCTTTCTTTAGTGAAGCTATTTCTTTGAATGCAAATTTTATGACAACAATGAAAAAGCACATTAACTATTTTGAACCCATATGCATAATAAATGAAAATATGCTACAATATTCAACAGAGGGGTGAAAATATATATATGCTATAACAAATTCATCAGTGGAGCAATTATTTCTTGTGTCTCTTTTTGTTGTTGCACAAAACAATGATTAGTGATTATTGACGTAAGCTCTTTGTCCTTCTCTCCACGTGTCTCCAAAAACTTCTGCAAAATAGTAAAAGTCAAAGGGACACAGGGGGTGATTCCCTGCGTAGATACTCCGATTCTTAAGTTAGCAAAATATTCTTGGGAATATTGAACGTCAAAGCCAAACGTAGACAAAAATTAAGGAGTAAAATAATACTTGTGGCCTATTTATAGGCGAGTGAATTACCATTACTGCAGAGTAATTACCTGAGAGCAGTTTCATCCTTTTAGAAGAGTTTGTTCCTTGTACGACACTAAAATGTCATCTGTCGTAAAATCGTGACGGCAGGGATCTATCACAACGTGGGAGGCTAAAAGTACTCGATTGGCAGCCGGCTATTACGTTTTAAGAGTGGTGGTCATTCGGTGGCTGTCACACGCGACAAGCCCCCTATCACTGGCGGGAGGCATCTCTCGCCCAGGCTTCCAAGCGCCATGAGTGTCCTCCCCCCTACTGCCACGTGACCTAATGGCTTTACGACACATGGCAGCCTTTGTCGTCTTTTGGGCCTCGGTCCAATGAATTTGGGCTTTCCCATATCAACTGCTCCCCACTCTCTTATTTGATTTTTTTCCAATAAAGAGAGAGTGTGTGTGTGTGTGTGTGTATATATATATATATATATATATATATATACTTGAATCTGGGATATGTTGGTCTTTTTGTGAATTTTGTAGTTTTTCGGTATTTTTTGCAAGTCAAGAAGCATAATTCTGCGGGAGATGGTTCTAGGAACGCCACACTTTGTATTTCCTGCCGCGGCTATATAAGCAGTAGAAGATGAGCTTAATCGCGCAAGATATCCTCTGTATCAGCACTCTACCGCACATCCTAACCCTCATGCGAGTTTCAATCTGCTGCATGTCTTAACCTCTTACGAGCCTAGTCTCCTGCATTCACCAGAGTCTCTCGCTCGTTAACCCTATAGCCGAGAGTAGGTCTCCCGCTAACTTGTAACTATTGCAACTATTTCCAACTCCCGCAACACTCGTAGTCTCCTACAGTGTCTTAGGTCTCCTGCAAGGTCTAGGTCTGCCGCCTGTAGCACCTTTTTCCTTTATTGCTTCGATCTGTAGTTGTGGCTTCTCGCGACATAGGTAAAACGTTGAGGAATGGTGGCGTTGAGTGTAAATTATCCAATACGAACTTAGGGGAAATCAACAACCGCTTCCCTTTTCCAACGGGCTATCAATATAGACTTCCAACCAATAGGGAACCTTCCCCTGATTTAGTTTCCAGTGACGTAGCTGTACATAAAGCTTCCATAGTTTTTGGTTTTCGTTTTCCGCTTCTCAAGTTTGGTTTAGATTTCTTTAGGTATAAGGATATAGTCCCATGCCAACTCCATCCCCATGGATAGGCCCAGTTAGTGGGATTTTTCATAGTGTGTCATGACTTAGGCATCATTCCTTCTACCCCTTCTAAGTGCATTTTTTAAAGTCCATGGGTTACTTGGGTTAGTTACATACTCTCTCCAAAGAATAACAGTCAAGGGGTTTCCTAATAAAATTTTTTCAGATCTCCTCAATAAGTTACATAAATTCGAGAGCGAGTGGGTCGTTGTTGAGCTTCTAAGGGATTTGAGAATCCTTACTAGATGGAACTGTGATACCAGTGACCACTCAAGGCGGTTGGAAAATTTTAGTTTAGCTTTTTAAGGGACCACCTAGGCGAGTCTATACATCTTATCTGTTCTACCGGGGAGCGAGATTTGTTTTCCTTTTTAACCCCAAGAACATTGCAGCGGTTGGTTGGGAGTAGGCAGAGTTATCCTCGAAACTTCTGCCATTCCTTCAAGCCTTCCTTCAGCCTCAAGCACACCTAGACCCATCCCTAGTCATCCACTCGTGGTCCCCATAGTCGAATCAACGAACCCTGTAGGTCATCTAATAGATGAATCTTCTTCTGACTTGGGGGATGAAACACCTGGGACCACAGATACCAATGATTCATCCGAGGAAGATCTTGAGTGGAAACAAGGCAACACCTTTGGGAGTCCCTTCTACGACTTCCAATTGGATGAGAATTTAGCTAATTTAGACGATTTTGGTGATTTTTTAGGTTTTGAACGATAATTCCTTTTATCCTCGCACACGTGTTTAATGTCTTTTGACCTGGTACGCTAACTCTTTCCTCTTGTGTTGTACAGACATGAGCTTCCAAGATAACATCTGCAAGAGTAAAGCCTCAGTATCCTCTTCCAGAGCTCCTTCGAAGGCTCCCCTGCTGTGAAAATAGCTTTGAGTTGAAGCTTCCGCTTTAGAGCGTCCCCACGCATCGACTCCTCCTTTGGTCATTGGTGAACCAGGTCGCCCTGCACTAGAGGCCAATTGGGGCAAAAGGAAAAGGCACATTATTCACGATTGTCCTGCACACAACTCGGAGGGTCATGGAAGCTCAGGGTCACAAAGAAGTGAATTTGCTCCCCAAGAAGGTGATCTCGATGTTGCAGGGGACAGGCATGCCCCTCATAAGCCTCGCTGCAAGTATCGATAAAGACTGTTTATTGAAGATGGGATGCCTACGAGGCCAATTTTGCCTAAGATGGCGCCTCTTACACTCAGGTGCTATCAAGTAGATGGAGGGAAGATCGTCGATAGGGACTACTTCCAAACCTACCCTTATGTCAATGACAACGACAGTATCAAGGAGATCGGGCTAGCTTCTCGTCTGGCTTGGAGCACTGTCCTTCTGCTCGATGAGAAAGAAATTTTCAAGAATCTTTCCGCGAGCGAGGATTGTCATAACGTTTCCTAAGACTAGGACGCTAGACATTAAACAAATTGAGTCGTCACCAATCTTTTTTAACCTAGGTGTGATTGGCCACCTAAATGACTCTAAGGACTGGTCTACATTTTAAGTTTTGGGTTCAGGAGTTCATTTACGTGTAGGGAAGGTTATAGCACCCCTACAACGCCCAATATTGGTACCATTTTAATCTTGTGTTATTTTGACTTAGTCTTAATTATGTGGTCTTTTAATATTTCTTTCTATTGTTTAAATATAAAAAATTCTTTTAAGAATCATCCATAATTCTGAATGAACTCTTAAATGACTCTTCTCACCTCAAGAGTATTCAAGGGGTACCATTCGACTCCCCTGAAAAGGCTCCGTCGTCGGAAGTATTTTAAAATTTTATTATTCCCTAGTTTATTATTTTTATTTAATTGTTTTATTACTTTTATTTATTTTAAATATTATTTATTACATACCATTTATTATTATTTTTAAAATTTTGGTATTTAATATTGAGAATATCTCCTAAATTTTTCATCATTCTGGATAAACTTAAAAGAACCCTCTCACCTAGGAATTCCTCAAGTGTTACTTATTCGCAATCGCCTTGAAGATTCCATCATCAGAATTATTATTTTATTATTTATTAACTTTATTTATTATTTTATCTTTATTAGAATATAAAATTTATTATTTGTTATGTTTTTATCTTTATTTATTGTTTATTTTTTTATTTTGAAAATGCCTTCTGAATCTTCCATCATTCTGGATAAATTTAGAAGGATTCTCTCACCTAGGAATTCTTTGAGTGTTACTCGTTCGTAATCGCCTCAAAGATTCCATCATCGAAATAATTTTAAAAAATTTATTGTGACTAATACATTTATTCATTTATTTATTTCTTACTATTGTTTTTATCTATTCTTTGTATCTTTTATTACCTTTAATATTTTACCAATCTTAAAACGTCATCATCATTTAATAGAATAAAATAATAACAATGAGCAGAAAGAAGAACCAATTTTTGCTCAAACTTTAGTCAAATAGTCAACTTTGGCTTTTCCTTTCTCCAAGTATTGTAGCTCCTACTGATCAGAGTAAAATTTGGTCACACTTAATGCAAATTTAACTAGACTTTGAAACGTGTCACTGGCCTAACCACTTAAGCTATGCAAGAGCTGAGTTGAACTATAGCAAGACGATGCCGACGGGTTGCAGCCATTATTTTGCCTTCAGAAATAGCAAAGGTTGTTGCCACTGGTGAAGCTGTCTATCTGATTTTTCCGTGAATGTTGCCAATAGTTTGTTTCGACCTTCACCGTGGATGATACCGTCAGTCTACTCTCCAACCGTGGCTGCGATGCTCAGACAATTTGGGAAGAAGGCTGATGAGTGTTACTTTGTTGTTCAACAATTCTTCGTGACTACTCTGTTATATCTGCTCTCTCTCTCTCTCTCCGTATATTCTCTCTTTCTCTGAAACTCTTCTCCTCTCTCCTCCTTCAAGTTATGGGGTTTAACCCCTTTTTATAGTCATAAACTTGTTAAAGTCCTAATACAACTCAACTTATTCTATTAATTATCTCTTATTTTTAATATTTTATCTATTTAATTCTTATGTTAATCATAATCTAACTTTATCAAATATAATATTAATCTAAATAATTATCCTAAAAAATCTAATTATCCTATACTAAAAATAATTTTCTTTTCTTTTCTTATCTTTTTTTTTATTATCATTCCTAAATCCTATTTTAATTTTAATTTCCTAATTAACATTAATTCTAAAATCTAAAAAATTCTAACTTAATTCTAGCCTAATTCTAAATTAAAATACAATGTCACCTAATCCAATTAATTATTTTTACAAATTAAGACTCCGGACAAAATAAAATGTCTACAAAGACAGCTCGGATTATTTTGTGATGAGGGTGAGAGTCTCATCTTTCTTTTAGAATGCATATGTTTTATCTTCCTCAGTTTAGGTTTTTAATTATCTTCTTTTTTGTTTTGCTAAGCTACGCAACACGTGGTGGCTGTTAATGTGCAGCACTGGATCTACAGAGAGTGAACTAAGAAGGAGCTACACGAGATTTGAGAGAGGCACATGGCGCTGCAAAACGAGGTCAATCAACTCCGTTCACTCCCCACTAGGATAGACGAGTTGAAGAGGGACAACGAGGCTTTGAGATCTCAAATAGCGGACCTCGAACTGAAGCTGAGGGATGAACGGGCGAAGACTGAGTCCCTTCAGGGGTACCAGGAGGCTTATGAGAAAGCAACGAACAATCTGGAGACCATGAGGTCGCAACAGGACGAGACCATCGACGAAATGCACAACCTGCTGGAGCAACAAAGAGAGGTTCAAGCCAAAGCTGTCCGGGAATACCACCTTTCCCAAGATTGCTTCGAGAGGAAGCAAGTTTACTCGGTGGGCTTCTATCTTGCCCTCGCTTGGCTAGAGAAGCAAAGGCCTAACGACATGTTCCCAAAGCTTCAATTCATTGAAGAAATTGAGTTCTATAATCCTCCTCCTTGGACCGAAGACGAGCCTGATTCGGTGAAGCCCGAAGATTACTTGTAGGAAGGGGCAGTGGACGATTTGGAAAACCTTGAAGGTCCTTGGTCCCCTCATTAGCCACGCAGCCAACTCGAGCCCATTGAGGCCTTGCAGGGTTTAGACAGCAAAGATCTTCAATTCTCTGACTCTACCGCTGTCGAACCCGCATTAGATTCCGCGGCTGTCGAGACTACGGGGCCCTCAAGTGACGCTCCTTCTTCCAAGGCTGCTCATCTCGAAGATCCAAATGTAGGTCTAGCTCCCTAGGGTCTGACTATGGAGGCAACATCTCTTCCTCCAGCTGACTCCATCCTCACCATTGAGTGATTAGGATTTTTTTTTCTTTTTGTATTTTGTTTTTCATTTTGATTGTAATTCACACAAACATTGTACAGTTTTACTTTTAATGAAAATTACAATTTCTTTTGTAGTTTCTTTTTCCTTTTTTTTTTTGTATACTCGTGACATTGTGATAAAGCGCTAACTGTTAATATAGGTAACATGCCATTAAAATGTGGCTATATAACACGTCGACACGTTATTGCATCATGAGACCATACTCATCGAGATTATAGTATTTTTATAGCCACAATATTGCATAACGTGCTAAAATGTTACAAAACTAAGATATTTTATCGATAAGGTTGTAACACGTTTTTCGTCATGCCCTAACAAAGTTATAACAAACCTTACAGCATACCTTTTGACATGCCTTTCGACATGCTCCCCAGGTTGCTCCCCAGTTTTTCTTGTGAGACAGTGTTACCTTCTTCTCCAAGAAGAGCTTTTGCTCAAGTATTGTGTCTGTCTCGTGCATTCTTCGCTTAAGGACTCACTCATTTTACCCATCTCGTGCATTTTTTGCTTATGGACTTAATCGTTTTGCCCCTCTCGCACATTTTTCACTTAGGGTCTTATTCATTTTGCCCATCTCGCACCTTTTTTCTGCTTAGTGACTTTTTTAACTTACTCGTCTCGCACCTTTTTGTGCTTAAGGACTTAATCATTTTGTCTATCTCGCACATTTTTCGCTTAGGGATTTTTAAATTTGGCCAGCTTTTGCCTATATTACTCTTATTCTTGTAACACATTTGTCAATTAAGTCGTTATTATAGAAATCATAAGAATATGAATAATTTGCTTTTTATTCATAAACAATGATGAGTGATTGCTAACGTAAGCTCTTTGTCCTCCTCTCCACGTGTCTCCAAAAGCTTTTGCAAAATAGGAAAAGTTAGAGAGACGCAGGGGGTCCATACGTGGACACTCCGATGCTTAAGTCAACAAATTATTCTTGGGAATATTGAACGTCAAAGCCAGAAGTAGACAAAAATTAGGAAATAAAATAATACATGTAGCCTATTTATAGACGAGTGAATTACCATTATTGCAAAGTAATTACCTGAGGGTAGTTTCATCCTTTTATAAGAGTTTGTTCCCTGTACGGCACTAAAATGTCATCTGTCATCCAATCGTGGCGGCAGGGATCTATCGCGATGCAGGAGGCAAATAGAATGGGAGGCCATACTCGATTGGCGGCAGGTTATTACGTCTTAAGAGTGGTGGTCATTCGGTGGCTATCACACGTGACAGGCGCCCTATCGCTGGCTGAAGGCATCTCCCCCCCAAGCTTTCGAGTGCCATAAGTGTCTTCCCACCTTCTACCACATGGCCCAATGGCTTTACGCCACGTGGTAGCCTCTGTCATCTTTTAGGCTTCAATCTAGTTAATTTGGGCTTTCTCATATCACTTTTAAATTTTCATTTTCTGGCCTTGCAAACAAAAGGAAATGTGTGAAGCAGCAGATTAGTTGTTTGAGAAAAATTGGAAAAATCCAGCATCCGGGTATCCATGATTAATTAATATTGACTGGCATATTACATTTATATTCTTAATTACAAAAAGTTTATGATAGTTTTGAATATTTTTTGTGCTCAAACAGAAAGCAAAAGAAGCTCTTCGGATTAAGACGATGAAAATTGCATTGATAAGTACTACAAAGGAGAAAGAGGCCATGACAAATCCACTATTAGCAATCAAAAGAGATGCTTCAGATACAGAAGCAGAATTTAAGTTGCTGAAGATGAGAATGGACTGGTCGACAATCTGATGAGTGAAACCAACGTCTTTTGGACATTATTTGATGAAATGGAGAGTTATCTAAGGTTGGAGCTGCTTGGTTAATCATATCAATAACCCTATTCGAGAGTTTGATTAATAAACAAACCAACTGCTTTTCCTAAAGTGATCGAGATTTGAGTAGGGTTTTAATCAAATTTAAATGTTTGTTTTTCGTCCTTTGTACAATCGACTGTGTGTGACTTGTTTCACTTTACTTTGTCCATCGTTTGAAAACTCTCCTTTTTTTCCAAGAAACTTTTTTTTTTGTGTAAACCACAAGTATCCTCATTTATTTTAACGGTCTGAGATTAATTTTGCTCGAAGCTTCATCACAATTAAGGCTTCTCACCCTTTCCCAAAGTTGTATTTAGTGGGCGTCGAACTCGAGAGCTTTTCTTACAAACTCAGTTTGAGTTGCCAACTAAACCACAACTCATGGTTAAAAGAAATCTCTTTGTTTAGACATGTTTTAATTCAAATATAGTCCTCGTTCGGTTAATTAGTGGGTGCACATTAACAGCCTCTTATATTCCATGGACAAAGACAGGTCAAAAACATTAATTGTGCATTTAGATCAAGAATTTTAAAATTTTGAAAATTTTCAAAATACAAATATTTCAAAATTCATTAATTAAAAATACAAGCACTTGTCATTCTATTGTTTGAATAAATATTTTTAGAAATAAAATTTGACTATTAGAATTTGATAACATAAAAAAATAATTATAAAACAAAATAAAGATATTTAGAAATAAAAATAAAAAATATAATAAGTAATATGGATATCATTAGATTTGAAAAAATGCATAGATATTATTAATAATATGAAAAAAAATGTTTGTATATAATTAAAATAATATATTATTTAATTTTTGTATTTAATTATGGATTATATGTAATATTGTAGGAATAATTTTAGAGAAATTTTGAAAAATCACTTATTTTGGTGGATTTTCGAAAAGAAAATTAAGATACTCATATTCTACCCTGAAATTCTTCTGAAATTTTAAAAATTTTACTCCTAAATTTTTATTTAAAAATAATTCCAATCAAGCATTCGATTCAAGTACATTATAACAAATTTACTACCACCAAAATATTCTACAAAACCGGGCAGAGAAGCAAAAATAAGTACAAGAGTAGTGATTTATAAATATATATAAAATTAGAGGTGGCAAATGAGCGGATTGGAACAGATTTGGGTTTGATCATTTTGGATTGAATCATTTTGGGTTAAGGAAAAATCGAATCATTTTGGGTTTGGATCATTTTGGGTTCTGATAAAGTCGTGTTTGGGTCAATGAAAAATCGGTCTATTTCGGATCATTTGGGGTTCGGATAAGGTCGGTTTTGGATCAATTTGATTTCGGATCAATTCAGGTTCGAATTAGATCAAGTTTGGGTCGTTAACTTTTTTAGTTAATTCAGATTGGTCTAGTTTGGATTCGGGTAGATTGGGTAGGTTTATTGGGTTGAGCCTTGGTTATCTCGATGTGATATATCTGGTATGAAAATCAACTGAAACCATATTTCTAAAAATTACAAAACTCATGAAAATAAAATTTTCTTCTTACATGACCTATAGTACAATTGGGATTGAAATAATCAAAATATTTAATAAGCTGTATGACAGTTTTATTTATAATATATTTACCAATATTCATAAATTAATTATATTTTTTATTTTATTTTTATTATCTATAATAATTAATAACTTTATGAATCAAAGTGATTTAATAATCTCTACTAAGTATCATAAAATAGCATTATATATTTCTTTAATTTATCTTGATTTTTATAAAATAATTAGAGACATTAAGTGTAGGTGATATAGCTTCTGTACTTTATGATAGATTAGCCATTAAATAATTATACATTATATTCAAATGACTGTAATATAAAAGTAAATAATTAAGTTTAACTAGATTAAAAAAAATATAACACTCATATTATTGAAAAAAATTATATTTTTACTATATTAAAATACTTTGATAATTTAAATTTAAAATTTAAATATTTATTGATAATATTAAATTAAAGTTTGAATCTTTTTAGGTTAGGTAAATTTGGATTTATATCAATTTGTATTCGGATCAATTCGGGTTCGGGTTAATATAAATTTGGATGAAATTGGATTCGGATCAATTCGGATTTGGATCCGGTCAGGTTTTAATCAATGTGAATTCGTATAAATTTGGTTTCAGATTAATTCGAATTCGGATCTGGTTGAATTTGAATTGTTGACTTTTTTAATCAAATCACATCAGTTAAATTTGGATTCGAATTAATTTGACGAATATTTTGGATCGGATTAACTTTTATCACCTCTAATCAAAACTATTTAGTTTATAAAATAAATTTAATATTTTTTATAAAAAATTAATTTAATCTATTATCATTTAAAATTTGACAAAAATATTAAAAAATTATAAAATCAATATAAAATAAAATAAATTTAGCCATCAGACCTCGAACGGAATCCCGTTTGATTCATTTTCTCTCGCTCTTTTATCTCGATTTGACTAATTAATTATTTTGGGGTTACGACTGGGGCGGCCACATGGAAATTGAGTGGCCTAAATTATTAGTGATGTCAAAAGGAATCAATCTCATCATCAAACTGCAAACGTACGACATCGCACGATTTTGAAATAAATGTCGCCAGCGATCGCACGATCCATGTTGGCAAACGCGAGACGTCGCGCGATGCTTATTAAATTGACACAAAAGTTTTCAAAATTTTATAAATGTTATCGAGGTGCCGACAAATTTTATTTTAAAATTTTTTAAGGTTTAATAATTAAATGTATTTTTTACATTTATTATAAAATAAAATTAAATATTTAATATTTAAATACATAAAAATTAATTGTAAATGTTACAAAATAATTAAATTAAAGATATTTTTATTAAATTTTTTAATTTTTATTATACTTATCAGTAATAAAATTTAACGAAAATTAAAAGATTTAACGAAAATATCTTTAATTTAATTATTTTGAAACGTTTAAGATTAATTTTATGCATTTAAACGTTAAGTACTTAATTTTATTTTGTGATAAATATAAAAGACATTTGACTATTAAACTTATTTTTAAAAAAATGTGTTAATTTTTTTGGGTACGCTCGTAGAGTTAAAATTTTTTTATTCATAAAAAAATACAAAAAAATCAGTAAATTTAATCTCCCTTAATAAGATAACAATCATCTTCATTGTTAATCCAGCGTGTGTACCATTTCCATTTACGATCACCTTCATAGGACAGTGCTATGTGTTAATCATCATGCACCTTTCCTTCTTTCTTCACGGTTAGGGCCCACTAAAATCGTAATCCTTTCTCGCTTTTTACTGATCTTTAATTACTTCATATAAAATTTAATAAATATAGTTGGCTTATGAATTCTTACCACTTTTTTTTTAAATTTAAATTTAAAATTTGAATCATTCTTTTTCTTAGTACTTAAAAAAAAATTTACTTTTAAAATTTTTAGTTAATTGAGGATTGATTTGGACACATATCATCTGTAATGAAAGAAATATTTTCTTATGGTTAGTTTGAATTAACGGTGTAATTGATTTTAAAAAAGTAAAAAAAATAAAATAATTATTAAAAATATATATTTTTAATAAAATAATTAAAAAATTTTAAAAAAAGATAAAATAATAATTTTATTAATCAAATTTTTTGTCTTTTAGCATGTTGAAACAAATTGACCCTACTGGCCTACACCATTGCCTATTGGGGGTCTAAACTAAGCTTTAATATGTTGGATTCAACATTATCTTATAATACCCTGATAAAGCACCTATGAAACTTAGAATTTGGTGACTTGATGATACGTCCACCAATCTGTCAATGTCCAGTAAGAGGAAACTATATTTCAGGTAGGCATTGTTCAAGTCTGTAAAATCTACATACATTCTTCATTTACCGTTGCCCTTCTTCCCCATTATCACATTAGATAGCCACTTCAGGTACTTCACTTCTCTTATGCATCCTATCCCCATAAGTTTGTCAACCTCCACTTTAATAGCTTGAATTTACTCTTCTTCTACTTCACTGGGCATGCTAATGGATCAACATCCAAAGAATGCATGATAACTTTTCTATCAATTTCAAGCATATGCATGACAGACCAGTCATATACATATGCATTTTCCTGAAGGAAGTGTTACTAAAAGGGAGCACACTTGGGTGGTCAGATTAAGTTTTTTTGCGTATAAGACTATTGAAATTCAACAAGTTTAAGTTTGTTTACATTTGTTTCCTACCTCAGGTCTAACTTCTAAATTGTCATTGTGTGCGCTAGTGCCTGGTTAATCATGAGGACACTTTATTCGTAGCCCGATGCCCCTCCACATTCTCATCTTCTCTACCTTGTCAGCTGCAATGATAAGATATGGCACTGTCTAGCCATTACATGATCTATTTTCATGTAGCCAATCCTTGTTGTCATTGGAAATTCGACAGTCAAATTATAGATTGCTATCACCATCTTCATCTTTCTGATAAGAGGTTTAGCGAAGATCATATTATAAGCTGAAGGTTGGTCCACTACCAAAAAGTTTGTTATTACTGTCAGTTTAGTTTTTCCATGGCCCATTGTTACTGGAAAAGTGATCTATCCATTCATAGTGATTGGTTAATTGGCGAAACAATAAATTAGTTCTGTTGGCTTGAGATCTTTTGAGGAGAAATCCAGTTTTTGGAAGCCTTCTGATTGGATTAGATCAACTACACTTTTAGTGTCCATCAAAATCTTTTTCACCTCAAAATTACTGATACATGCCCTGACGACAATTGAGTCATTACCATCATTTTCAAAAAATTTCAAACCATTGTCAAAAGTAATAAACTGATCCTCCTCAGCACATTACACTACTAAGGTGGGCTTTCCACTTGGATCTGCTCATTGCCTATTCCTTTGTCATCCCTAGAATATCATAAATAATGCTCGTCATGAGGCGTTTGCTTGCTGACTTTAAGACTCACTTCATTGTCTTGCTTGTCCTCCTACTGATCTTATTCACGTCGGTCATTTCTCCTAACAAACTGCTTGATATGCCATTATTGTACTAGCCTTTTAATCTCATTCTTCAGGGCCTCACACTCTTTGATCCTATGTCCAACAACGGAGTGGAACTCATAGTATTTATCTCTACTGTTTGGGTTGTCGTTCGTCTTGGTGGTCTTTGACGGATTCCCTAGGGATAGCGTTGAGTATATATGATCTAGGCATGTTCAGGGGTATGTAGTTCTCAAATTTGTGTTCTAGGAGTTCCTACTTTTTTTCTTTGAGAATTGATGTAGCTCAAGTCTTGTGTTCAAGAAATTTTCTTCATCTCCCTTCTCTGCTCACCTGGGCGAACGTTTTGATTTTCTTTTTGGGCGTTTATTTACTTTGTCTGCCAACTTAAGCTCTTTTGCATCTTTGAATTTTTGAGCTCGTTCATTGAGGATGCACAATTTTTCTGGGTTTTTGTCACTTAGGACATACTTAAGATGCTCATGGCGAAGGCCTAGGATAAATGTCTGGTCACCCATTCTATGTTCAATTCCTGTTTCTCAAATGCTGCCAAGTTGAAACGGTGAATATAATTACGTAATGTTTCATTCGATCACTGCTTGATCTCTATCATGCTAATAGAAGTTCTTTTAGCTGTACGGTTGCTTAGAAAGTATGCCATGAATTCCTTGCTAAGATCATCGAAGCTATGTATTGATGACTTATGGAAGGATGTGATGCCTTGGCATGCACCCGCGGGTTACCATATTAAGCAAGTCCCTCATCCGTATTATCCACTCTATAATACACCTCAAAGGGCCATTGCTTTGCATAGTTTTATCGGAATGTAATTCGAAGGGTCAAAGTTTCAATTCGCGTCCGAAAGGATTCGAACAATTAACCTCATATAACTTCATTTTTGTCATTCTCATAGACGGTATCAATTGTAAATAAACTTTCAATGTGGTATAAAGGTCTTCTTCTAGAAATGTTCACAAAGGTCCCTTGGATAAGTGTTCGATTCTTAGGAAGAAAGAAAGAAATGCAAAAGTGGCCGGAGTAAAGGTTAGAGCTCCGACATAGTATCAGTTCACAGTTACGAAACTTGGCGAGAGTTAATAATGGGGCTTGGTTAAAGGTTTTAGGAACTTACTAGCTTGTGAGAGCTAATAAAGAAAATCGTTATTTGGGTGGAGAGAGTTGGAATCCTCCTTGGCTCCTTTTAGATTGTTTGGGATCATGTTCTAGTGCTTCAGGACATCGAGGACATCCTCTATTTTGGGAGGGTTTAATTCCCTTAACTTGGCAAATGATAGGTAACAGGCGTTGCTGCGCACCAAGGATTGTTTATTACTATTAGTTGTTAGTTATAGGGGAGCCAAGTCCTCTTGGTGAGTTAGGCTTATTGGCACACTAGGCCTACTCGCTCAAGTTGGGCTAACATTTTTGTTCTGGGCTTCTTGGCGCACTAGGCATGTCTAGATTGTTTGCCTAAACTAGGTTGGCACTTTTGTTTTGAGCTTCAAGGTTAAGGCCTAGCACGCACTAAATAATTTTTTCAGGTTTATAGCCTACATTTATTTAGTTGATAGATGTACGCATTTTTTAAAATACTATGATTGTAAATTTTAGGGCGCTTCTGGTTTTGTCAATGCTCGAAACACTTTTATCTTCTCCATATTATTATATCTCTAGACTCAATAGTTTTATGAGGAAACTACTAAACTCAATCACTTGCTGCCATTACTCTTCAATTTTCTGTTAAGGTATATCCCGCAGACATACTCAAATTGGATTAGTGACCGATTTTTAGGTTTCTTCGTAAACCTATTTGGTTACTTTCAATTACAATCAATAGTTCAGACCGCACTCAAAGGTAGGCATTTTTCCATTTTTATAGGAACTTCTATAACAGGCATAGCTGGCTGTGTTAATTTAATTTGTCCGAAATGAAATTACAATTGAAATTCAAAAGAATATTTACCTCAGTTCATTGCAATGATGACAGGAGAACTTTTCAGTGTAACATGCTTCTTACCCCTAAACATCTACAAAGTTAATTATCTGCAGCTTCTACCTCAACACATGGTCTGAACTATTAATTGTAATTGCAAGGTATATCCCGCAGACATACTCTAATTGGATTAGTGACCGATTTTTAGGTTTCTTCGTAAACCTATTTGGTTACTTGCAATTACAATTAATAGTTCAGACCGCACTCAAAGGTAGGCATTTTTCCATTTTTAGAGGAACTTCTATAACAAGCATTGCTGGCTGTGTTAATTGTGTAGCAACCCCATTTTCTCATTGGACCCACCAGAGCGCTTTAGGTCCAGCGGGAGTGTTTCTCTCCCATTGGACCTCTAAATGATTAAAATACTCAGATTTTTGTATACATTTTAAAAAGTTATAATTATATATTTATTTAAAACATAAATAAATGTAAATATTTGTGTAAAATTTGTATGTAAAATGTTATATAAATATATTGTTAATTATGTATAATAAAGATATGTAAATGATTTTTTTAAATATCTAATAACAAAAGTATTATTTAATAAAAAAATTATTTGTATTTTTGTATTTTATCAAACAAAATTTTATTTTATATTCAAATAATTTTAATAATTTTTAATAAATTATTAATTCACAAATATTAAACATATATTATAAATTTCATTTTATATAAATATTAATATTATGTCAATACTGATCATTTTCTCTTCTCACTACAATTTATCTCAATTTATCTCACATCATCGCTTACAAACACATACCTAACCACTGATTTTAATAGAGAGCTGCTATCCATACCCACGTTTTTACTCTTTCTACCCCATTTCCTTCCTTGCGTTACTGTTCATTTAGACATGGATGGGTTATGAATAGCAAAAAAGGAAGTAGATTTAGTCATTCTCATTTTAATATCACCACTATAGTGCTCAATCTCACCTCTACCTTTGTTTTCAATTTAATTGCAACCGATTTCATCACATATCCAAAATAACCCATTATTAATCACTTGAAAAATTAAATTCATAATTTAGTGAGTTAAAACGCAAGCATGACAATGTTCATAGCTAACTTAATATTTTAAAAATAAAAAATAATAGTTATAAAAATTTGTTAAAATTATTGGTTTAAGATCCTTTTTATAATAAATGATGATTAAAATCCAAAAACATTAATTCAAGAAGAATTATTATCTAAAATACTGTCAATAAAATTTTTTAATGTCACAAATGAAATTAAGAGAGTGACAAATAGTTCGCTTTACTTATTTTTGACTTTTATTTCATAAAATATATATGTCAATATCTTAATCTCGCTTGCGAAATCTTAAAACTCCATTAGTAGTGTATTGAATAATAATCTTTCAAAGATATTTTATTTTTAAACATTTTTTTTATAAACCACAAGTATCCTAATTTGTTTTAACGGTTTAAAACTAATCCTGTTCGAATTTTAGTCACAATTAAAACTCTTCACCCCTCGCCAATGTATTTTTAAACTATTCACCATTTGTAGAGATGGCAAAAGCTGATCCAATTTGAAATACTCGAAACCAAACGCAACCAATCCAATTTGACTAAAAAAGTCAACAACCCAAATCTACCCGATTTAAATCCGAATTAATCCGAAACCAAATTAATTCGAATTCATATGGATCTAAACCTGATCTGATCCGAACTTGAATTCATTCGAATTTAGAGTAATCCAAACCCAACTTGACTCAAATTCGAATTGACCTGAACTCAAATTAATCCGAATATAAATAAATCCAAACTTGAAAAGATTCAAATTTAAATTAATATTATCAATAAAAATTTTACAAGAGCTAATGTATAATTATTTAATAGTTAATTTATTACAAAGTACTTTGGCCAAAAAAAATCTATTACAAAGTACAAAAACTACATCACCTACATTTAATACCTTTAATTGCTCTATAAAAAATCAAAAGAAATTAAAGAAATATAAAAAAATTATCATACAGATTATTAAATATTTTGAATATTTTAATCTCAACTTTATTATAAATCATGTAAAAAGAAAATTTTATTTTTATGAGTTTTGTAATTCTTAGAAATATAGTTTCATTTCATTTTTATATAAGACAAATAACACCGAGATAACTAAGGCTAACCCGAAATACCTACCCGCTCAACTCGAATCCAAATCCTACCAACTCTAATTGACTAAAAAAGTCAATGATTCAAATTCGACTTAATCAAAACCCAAATTGATCTGAACTGAACCTGAAATAGACCTATTTTCCTTTGACCCAAACTTGACTTGACTTGAACCCAAAATGATCCGATTTTTTCCTTACCCAAATTGATCTGATCCAAAATAACTCAACTCAAACCCGATTTGTCTCGTCCATTTGTTGCTTCTAATTATTTGTATGTCAAATATAAAGTCATTTAATATTTATAAAATCAATAAATGACTCCAAATTATTAAAATTATATATATTTTACTATTTTTTAAATAAATATTATTTTTGTGATCATCTAAAAAAATGAAAATGGAACCATGAGAGTAGCCGGCTGTAGAAGAAAAAAATAAATAACTAAATAAATAAAGATGATGAAGATGGCGTGAAGAGTCAAAAATAGAGGCTAGCCATGAAAAAAAATATAATTATAAAGCATAAGTAATCAAAACATGAATTTAGTCAACATGAGCTACCGATTGTAGAGGAAAATGGGAGAAAGAGTATTGACTTTTGATGCTAAATGGTAGAAAAAATTATGAGTAGGAAGGCAGTACATGTACTTAGGTTCATAAACTAAAATAAACCAATAAATTGATCTACATAAAGGTCATTCGGCCATAGGCTATTTAATTGGATTTTGGTGATAATAGTGGTGTAAATTGGTGTATGAGAATAGTGAAATTGATATAAGAAATTAGTAAATAATATTAATTTTTAATTTTCTTCTTGTACAGCCCATACTCGGTTCTCTACTCCTCTTAATTCAATTATTAATTCCATTAATATTATTTACTAATTTCTTATATCAGTTTCACTATTATCATGTACCAATTAACGACACCATTATCACCAAAATCTCATTAAATAGCCTATGACCGAATGACCCTTATGTAGATCAATTTATTAGTTCATTTTAGTCTATGAATCTAAGTACATGTGTTGTCTTCCTACTCATAATATTTTCCACCATTTATTATCAAAAGTCAATACTCTTTCTCCCATTTTCCTTTGCAACCAGCAACTCATGTTGACTAAATTCATATTTTGATTACTTATGCTTTATAACTATATTTTCTTCATGATTAACCTCCATTTTTGACTCTTCATGCCATCTTCCTCATCTTTATTTATTTATTTATTTATTTTTTTCTTCTACAGCCTGCTACTCTCATGGTTCCATTTTTATTTTTCTATTTTAGCCTCCATTGTTAACCTTCCTTCTTTACATTTTCACGCCACTCATCACTAAAATCAATCAACAATTTTTCCTTGGCTGGCTGTACAAGCTATCCTAATTTTTCTGTTTTTGTTTCACTAAGTTTTATGACTATATTTAATTTTTGGTTAGACTTTCTTCTCCATTTCCCTTTCATTCACGCCATCAGCACATAAATCAGTCCATGTTTGTTGCTATTTACGTTACTAGCAGCAAGTAGTCAACCCCATCTCTCACGTCAATACAATCCACCATAATCAGCCCTTTAATCACGCCATTTACGCCATTCATCAACCTTTTTTTTTCGGTTACAAAGATGGGCGGCGGGAGGGACTGACCCACATATCCAACAGGAAATATTATGCTTTTTTCACCCCACACATATTTGGATCATCTCCCACCGGGGCCGAAGCTTAGGAAATCACCGTGAGCGGGGCTACTTCAGGACTAGATATATTACCTCACCAAGAGCCACCGGTAAGACTCAAACCCAAGCATTGAGCGAGGCAAGCTCTTACCGACTGAACCCACCCTTCAAACACCATGCTTATCCCCCTTTAATCATCATGGTCAAATACACCAAACCTATGTTCTAATCAATTAAAATCCATGTTTATATTTATTTTTCTGGTCAGCCTTATTTTTTCTGTCTTTCACGCCATTCACCACTGCTATTTATGTCACTCACAGCCCCTCAAACACCATGACCGATCAGCCTAGAGAGCTATCTACATGTATTTTTTTAAACTAAAACAACAAGCATAAATTTCTCATCTCATATTCACATAAACATTAAATAAAATCACATAAAAGTAAGAATTCCTTATTTACCTGGAGGAAACCGAATCTGCCAATGACAGGGTAGCTTACTTGGCTCGGCTTTGGATGAGCAACTGGAGTAGTTAGGGAGCTCGAGGGGTGAAGAAATAATTTTATGAAAGAACCTGATTAAATTGATGAGAAAAAACTAATGTTTTCCTTAAGAAAACGTGAGAAAAACTTGGAATGAGAAGGGAGAATCGGTGCCGCAAAATGGCAGAGCAGGTAAGTCAGTGATGCAGCCCAAAAATCGCTGAGTTTTCATCTCATTTGTCCTCTTTTATTATTATTCCAGCCAATGAAAAATAGCTACATGGTTGACTATAAAATCCTCCCTAACTTCCTCTTATTTATACTTATACCATGAAATATATTATTATTTCCAAATTTCCATATTTTTAATTTCCATTTAGTTAAATTAAATTAATTTAAGTAAATTTTTGGTCAAACATTGACTAGTTTGATCAACCTCCATGTTAAGTGATTATAATATTCTTGTACAATTTTATCATTTCAACTTATGTCTTATACTTTATTTAATCCTTAAAAATTCAAATTTAATATTTAATTTCTATTATTTGTCCTATATTTAGGTCAAACATGATCAACTATTGACACTCAAAATGGTTTGACCAGTCTTGGGTAATAAAATTACTGAATTATCCTCAATCGTAAAATTTCATAAATTCCTACTTTTACGCTTGATTTCTTCTATCAATTCACATGAGCTAAAACTTTATTACATATAAAACTATTCACCTTAAATATTATCATTTTAGGGTCTCACTTCGATCTGGATAGAGAAAGTTCTTGTGGGACCCTCATCGAATACCTTTCTAAATCTTATCGAACAGACTCTTCATTAATTATTTTAAAAATAAATTTTTTTTTTTAAATTCTTACCCTCTGTGGCTTATATCAAATATAAAAATTTGAGATCCTCACAGTGCCGCAGCCCCATTTTTTCATTGAACCTTTTTAGATCCTGTTGTTGCCCAAAACAACAATAAATGTTTGCTGACGTCGGATCCTCGATCTTCGAGTTAGTCTATCTCTTACGAATCTGCGAAATAGGAAAAGTCAGAAGGCGCAGGGGTTTTTCCCTGCGCGTGCACTCCGACGTTTAAGTCAGACATGGTCTCTGTAGGCAAATAGAGCTTAGGGTTTAAGAATGATACCTGTGACTTATTTATAGGAGTTATTTTGCGCGTAATTACCTTTAAGCCCCACAGCTTAAATAATAACCTAGTGGATCATTTATGGGCCTTCTGAATCCTCTTTCCTCTTGGGCTTAGATTATCATTTGGCTCAATGGTCTTCAACTTGATTTATAGAAAAGCCTAGTAATAATTGACCTAGTCCACATCAATTGCTCCCCACTCTTTTACAAGGTTTACCTTGTGAAAGAGTATATAAAGAATGGGCTTTTCAAATTCTTTTGCTGCCCTTTTCCTGGGATTATCACAAGAATCTTTTCATCTTCACTTGAGGGCTTAACTAGTGAACTTCATTATTATTTGTAGCAGAAACGACTTCGTGTCATCATTTCTTTTGTCAAGTGTTTTTTTAGAACACTACCGGGATACGTTTTTCTTCTCTGAGCTAAATGCTTCTCCAGTGGAATATACCACCCTTCTTTTCAAATTCAAGGTTTTAGCTGACCAAAACCAAGAGCTATAAGGAGAAATTACAAGATTGCGGAGCCACCAAAGCCTTTTGGTTTCATCAGATGCGATTTGTGCTTGGCATGCTCCGAATTGGTTGAAGCTTGATCCTGATGCTGAGGATTTGGAACATGTTTTGAGAATAGGCAAAGATCTATCTGATCTTACCAGCCCTTAAGAGCCTTTTCGTTAACCCGAGATGGTCGAGGTTCTCACAGGCTTGGACGAAGATGATTTAGATAATTATAGCACCTCAGGGCGTAGATGCTTGGGTGCCTGTTAGAATCGATGCTCCTTTTGAGGCAGAAGTTAATCTAGAGTGCTCCCCAGTTTTTAGTCGAAAGAGCTTAGTTTTTTTAAAAACTCATTAACACATTTTTAGATACATTTACAGAGGTAGCTACACATTTACCTTGCACTAATCCATAATAGTCAGACTTTCTTCGTGCACTTTTCGCTTCAAGCCCATGTGTTGCTTGTCTGACTTTATAGAATTGATAAGACTCACAGCGTGCATACTGTGTGCTCCCCAAGTTTTTCTTTGCGACTTTTTGTGTCCAAAGAAGAATTTTTACTGGAGTATTGCTCCTGTCTTGCGTACTATTCGCTTAAGGACTTGTTAGATTTGATCAGCCAATAAGCAAATATATATATATTTTGAATGTATTGTAACGTACCTTGTAACAACATATATTTGTGTCCGCTTGTGTACTCTTCTCGCTCAGGGACTTATGTCTGCCGGTTTCGCGTTTATTCGCTTACGGTCTTATTTGCGCCCATTTCGCGTATTCTTCTTGCTCAGGGACTTATTTCTGCCGGGTTTACGGTCTTATTTATGCTCATTTCGCGTATTCTTCTCGCTCAGGGACTTATTTCTGCCGGGTTTACGGTCTTATTTGTGCCCATTTCGCGTATTCTTCTCGCTCAGGGACTTATTTCTGCCGGGTTTACGGTCTTATTTATGCCCATTTCGCGTATTCTTCTCGCTCAGGGACTTATTTCTGCCGGGTTTACGGTCTTATTTATGCCCATTTCGCGTATTCTTCTCACTCAGGGACTTATTTCTGCCGGGTTTACGGTCTTATTTATGCCCATTTCGCGTATTCTTCTCGCTCAGGGACTTATTTCTGCCGGGTTTACGGTCTTATTTATGCCCATTTTGCGTCTTCGGCCAGCTTCTGTTTTTTTTCTTCTTCTATTCCTGCAACATGTCTATCAAACATGGAGGATTATCATAGTACAGATAAAAATAACTGGTCTTTCGTTTCATAATGTAGTATTTTCAATTAAGTGGAGTAAGTAGCAATATAATTGCAGCAAATGTTAAAACAAAAATAGCAAATGTTTACCACCAGTACCATTCCAAGTCTTTGTCTTTGAAAAATCTGTAAAGTACGAGTGCTGAGATGTTCTGCTGTCAACCATGGATTGCGTACTAAGTCGTGCCTTGGTACCAACAATCTACCTTCACGAGCTTACCACAATCTGTTTTTGATCGAACCAAGCTATCCCTGGCTTGCTGCCTTACACGACAGTGGCTAGTGCCTGCCTCGGACACCTCAAATCTGGCTACCACCCGTATGTCCTTGCTTGGTCGATGAAGATTATAACAATATGTAAGGGACTTTGTTAACCTTGCATCCAAGCAATTAGCTACGTACTATTTTCTAGCTCATCAGCAACTAGCTCTCGTTTCTTGCTGTCAACACTAATTGGGCGTCCTACCTGGAACCAAAGATGAGCCCGACTCACAAGGTCCGGACGTTTATTTAGAGGATAGAGCCATAGATGATCTAGATAACCTTGAAGGTCTATGGCTTCCTCAACAACCGCGAAATCAGCATGGGGCTACTGAGGTTCATGACCAGCCTAGGCCTATCGAAGTGCGTAATGAGCCTGAACATGCCGAGGCAGGCGATCAACCCGAGCCTATCGAGGCACTGCAAGGGTTAAATGGTGACAAGCTTCAATTTTTCGATTCTACTGAAACTGATCTCGTACCAGACTCTGCGGCTGTGGTTGGCCCTCGAGCAATGCTCCCGCTTTTGAAGTTGCTCCTCCGGCTCCCTAAGATCCTAGTGCTGATGTATCTTCTCAGCTGGCTGGTTTTGTTCTCACCATAGACTAGGATTTTTCATTTTCATTTTGTCTTTTCATTTCGATGTACAAATTTGTTCTTAATGAAAAGTACAATTTCTTTTTTGTATCTTTCTCTTTTTTTTTTGTCTTTCCATTTTTTGCGGTACAATACCATATCTTTTACTTTTTTTTTGAGGTACAATACCATATCTTGTACTTTTACAGTAGTATTTTTTTTTGCGGTACAATACCATATCTTTTACTTTTACAGTATTTAGCGTACCTTTACACCATATAGCTCCCCAAGTTCTGCTTTGAGACAGTGTTACTGTTTCTATTCAAAGATGAACTTTTCTTCGAGCGTTGTGCTTGATGATGTACAGAGTTACTTAATCCTTTTTCGCTTTTGATTCCTTATGGTAGATCTTTTCAAGAATGACAATAAATTGCGAGCTTTCTCCGTATGCTTTTTCATGGGCCAGTTTCCATCGCCATTAATTATAATAAAAATCGCAGCTCTCACTAAACAAAGCATAGTTTGATTGCATACAGAAACTTAACTTATGATGCCACTTTATGAAACTTCCTACGTTTGAAGACAATAGCAAAATCCAATAGTAGCCCTAAGGCTCAAGTAATGAAAAGCAGGCTGGAAGCAGGATTAGTGATACTGCTCCACTAAGGACATAGGCCGTGCTTTTAACTATCCATACAATTATGGTGAGAGCATCCCTGGGTGCCATCATTATCAGCATCTCGACCTCTGCTGCGTTTCAATCCATCTCCACGTTGCCGCATCACAGCCCCTGTTTCGCCAAGAAAATTAAGCTTGCTCCCACCGATTGCTGCCTTGGATCATAGCCTATTTTTCACGTGCACGGGAGGTGCACTCGTCTTAGCCTGTCGTGCACGGGAGGTGCATGTCGCGCACGGGAGGTGTTCTCGCTTAAGCCTGGCACGCACGGAGGTGCTCTCGCCTCTATCTGTCGTCGAGAGCCAGTCTCTCTTTCTATGCCTGCCTCGTGCGGAAGCCACCTCTCGCCAAAGGAGCACACGTGGAAAATTGTTGAGAAAGCTGGGCACAACACCAGGCCAGAAATGACACCTGCATCTTTCGTGGCTTGACGTTGGGAATCATTGAAGTACGTGGGGGCCATAGAACCTGCACCCTGCTATCTCAAAGAACCAGTACCTTGCCATTCACCGTACCATCCACCTGCATCCTCATTGTTTATCTTCTTTATTGACACACCTGATCTGCTTTTCATTGAACGGTAGCAATGGATGTTCATGTCCAAAATTTTGTGACTCCTCCATCTTCCTTGACCCAAAGACCAAACGAAGGAGAAGCTTGATTTTGCCTGTGTTTCCTTCACCCTGCATTTTTCCAGCAATTCCTTCTTTTCTTGATCTTTCAGTACTGTATGCTTTGGGACAAATATATGTTCTGTGATATTGGTCAACAACTCTGCCTCCTCAAAAACTTCCATGTGAAAATATGAATTAATTTCACCTATCGCTGCTTTTGCAGGGGCTGTCAAAGCTTTTTGAACTACCAAAATTGCATTAAAAACATTATCTGCTTTCATTTTCTTTGCACAATTTCTTACCATAAGAACACCAACCTTTTGTTCAAATTTCTCAATGAACCGTTGTCTTGTCATTTTAATATCGGAATCATCGACAGAATATCCCCTATCCCTCAGCATTTGCACAACTGTTCTACGCGCTTTGAATAGCTTCGTGATTTGTTCTTCAGACACCGACATACCTTTCACTGCGGCGTGCAGTCTATGGCCAGAGTTAGATCAACTGCTTAGAGATGAAGATGATGGAAATACTGCCTCTACTCCCTATGCAGCTGCTATTCCTGAATATAGAGTAGTGGTTCATGATCCTGCTGTGGTGCACATCGAGGATAATTACTTAAATAGGGCAAATGGGAATGTTATATCTGACATCCACCATCCATACAGGTAGTAAAAGACGTGCATTGTGTTAGTTTCTCACTCTCTCACCCATACTGATTTTATTTTTCTTTTCTTATATCATTGTTACTTGATTAGCACACAGAGTTATTATTGCCGTTCGAAGAGAGAGCTTCACAAGTAGTTACAGGTGCTTCAACTGAACTTGGCAACATGCAGCCTTTATATTCTGAGGCATTAGTTTCCTTTCATCGGCGGCTACTTATGAGAATTTTATTATGGTTGTTAGGCGGCTGATATCCTCGAAATTCCACAGGCACAGGTGTTCTATCATGGAGCTCAATGCTGCAATCAATATCCTCAATCACAAGTATTGATCGATTTCTGGTGGAAACTAACAACCTTCGAAGCTTTGAATTGCTGTTCCTGGAGGGCCATATAGCAAGTACCCACGCTTCCATGCTTTTCCTACTCTTTTGTAGAAATCTCTTCTTCGAACAAATCTGTCCAAGTCCTCTATTAGCTCCTTCTTGAGACTGGGATCCATGGCCAATTTATCAAAAGTTGCTAGATGGTCAAGATTGGTTGACCCCCAGGCTCCATCGTTGTCTCCACTAAAGTTTCCAAGTGAAAAAAGCTTCACCACCTTATTTTCTTCTTTGATGGCTTTTGATCTCTCCATTACATATGGCAAGTAAGAACTCAGCACCTTGTCCATGCATTTATTGTGGAAACTGAGCTCAATTACTCTTTTTTTTTTTAGGCTTACCTTGATGATTTTCCTTTGTCTCAACGCATGTAATTTCCCACTTGAGTTCCATTTCTTCAAATAATTCAGTAACTTTTTCACCTTTGCTTATGGTTACCGAGATCTTATCGTCTCGTGGAGCCTTGGAAACCTTAAGCCTCTCCATAGATGCAGCGATTTTAGTCTGCAAGTAGATTTGAGAAGCTTCGTACAGTTCATTGGTGTCGCTAGATCCCAGCCCTGCTTTACCGTGGATGTCGCCTATGTGTTGCCGTGGGTGTTGCTGCAATCTGAAATTCCTCTCTACAAGCTTTTGTTTGCTGTATGACTTGGTTTTCTTGATGTTTGCTATTCTTTAATTATGAATTTTTCACTAGCCATTATTGGAAAGTGCAAAGAGGATGGAAAGAGCAACTCTCTGCGCATTAATTGGAATGATGGCAAAGCTTTTGTTTTTTCTTTTCTTTTTACAAAATGGCGTCCTTTAAAGCTTTGCCACCTTTTCTCATTACGGCTTGTCAGGCTTCCTTTTCTTCCCCATGTTTCCTGATTGTCTCTCTCCATGTTAAAGCTTTGGAAATTGTAAATTAAATATATATATATATATATAAATATAGATAAGGTTTTTTTGCTATTAATGATTGTAATGATTAAAATTAAAACGAGTGGCATATTTTGGCTCCAAACGAGAGCCACTCTATCGCCTAGGTCTGTCGATGCGCGATATCCACTCTATCGCCCAAGCCTGTATGTGCGAGAGCCACTCAATCGCCCGATGCCTACTTGCGCGAGATCCATTCTCTCGCCAAAATGCTATCTCGCACAGAAACCACTCTATCGTCAAGGCCTGTCGCGCCTCTCGCCCAAGGTTCGTGGTGCGCGAGAGCCACTCTCTCGTCAAAGGCATGTCGCATGTGTCTATGGTTACGTGAATTGCTCCATCGCGTGAGCCTCGTGCTAGTTTGCGACAGAGTTTCTGTTGCATATCTGTAGCGTGCGAATCACTCTGTCGCGTTAAGCCTTCCGTGCGACAGACTGTTTGTCGCGTGTAAATTTTTTTTTTATATTTTTTTTATTTGTTTGGCGACAGACTCTTTATGTGAGCGTGAAACCTTGTGCGTGAGACCTGATGTGCGACAGACTATTCTGTCGCATGCACTTTGCGCGCGACAGACTATTTTGTCGCGTAACTGTGCACCTTTTCGCAGCCTACATACCCTGTCTCCTGCATATCGTCTTTTTTACCATCTTTTGTTGTGGCTTTTTTGTTTGTTTCCCACAGACGGCGCCAATTGTTGTTGCCCAAAACAACAATAAATGTTTGCTGACGTCGGATCCTCGATCTTCGAGTTAGTCTATCTCCTACGAATCTGCGAAATAGGAAAAGTCAGAGGGCGCAGGGGTTTTCCCCTGCGCGTGCACTCCGACGTTTAAGTCAGACATGGTCTCTGTAGGCAAATAGAGCTTAGGGTTTAAGAATGATACCTGTGACTTATTTATAGGAGTTATTTTGCGCGTAATTACCTTTAAGCCCCATAGCTTAAATAATAACCTAGTGGATCATTTATGGGCCTTCTAAATCCTCTTTCCTCTTGGGCTTAGATAATCATTTGGCTCAATGGTCTTCAACTTGATTTATAGAAAAGCCCAGTAATAATTGACCTAGTCCACATCAGATCCAATAGAGGTCCAATGAAGGTCTAATGTGGTCCATCGGGAGCGTCTCCCTCCCATTAGACCTTTACATTATTAAAATACTCATTTTTTTATATAGTTCTTAAAATATTTTAATTATATATTTATTTAAAATATAAATAAATGTATATATTTGTGTAAGTTTTGTATGAAAAATATTATATAAATATATAGGTAAATAATTGTTAATTATGTATAAATAAATATATGTAAATGATTTTTTAAATATTTAATAAAAAATATTATTTGATATAAAAATTATTTTAGAAATTTTAATTTTATTAAAAAACTATTTTATATTAAAATAATTTAATAATTCTTAATCATTTATTAATTCAAAAATATCAAATATATTATAAATTTTATTTTATATAAATTTTAATTTTATTTCCATAATGATCATTTTATTTTCTTACTAAATTTCATTTCACCACCACTGTTGCATTTACTTACAAATACATATCTAACCACTTATTTTAATCTCACCGCTACTATAATTAATCTCACCTCTATTAGTATTTTCAATTTCACTGCTCATCCAAACTAGCCATTATTAATTAGATGAAAAATTAAATTCATAATTTAGGGAGTTAAAACATAGGCATAACAATGTTTATAGCTAACTTAATATTTTAAAAATAAAAATAATATTTATAGAAATTTATTAAAATTATTAAGACCCTTTTTTATAATGAATGATGAGCAAAGCTTAAAAATATTAATTCAAGAAGGATTATTATTTAATACATTGTTAGTGAAATTTATAAATTTTACAAATGAAATTAAGATAATGACAAATACTTCAGTTTACTTATTTTTTATATTTCCTAAAGCATATATCTCAAATTCTCAATGTATTACTTCATTTGTGCAATCTAAAAACTTAACTAGTGTATATTGTATAACAATCTTTCAAAGATATTGTATTTTTAAACTTTACTCATCAATTAGTTGACAATATATAAAATCTATGCAATATTTTTACATAAAATATAAACTCATTTAATATTCATAAAATTAATAAATAATAAAATTTACATATATATTACTATTTTTTAAATAATTATTATTTTCGTGATCATCTAAACAAATAAACTTACATTTTTAATTTATTTAAAAATTTAAATTAATAAAAAATTAAAAATTTTAAAAATAAAAATAATAAAATGAAAAGCAAGAAAGAAAACATTTAGGATAAAAATGAGATAGACAAAAAATAATTTTAAAGAAATGCAAATTAAAAAAATTTACAAAATAAAAATATAAAACTTATTTAATTAAAAAGATAAAAATAAAAATGGACTGTGAATAGAATTAATATTTCTTATTCACTATTTTTTTTTCTAACTTTCCAATTTTAACAATGTAAATCACCTCACCATTCCTAAAATTCAACAACAGGCTGATCTTCTCTTCCTGCCGTTAGATTTTTTTTTTTGGACTAACTTCCTGCCGTTAGTTGAGAGCAACGATTTATCTTCAAAAAAACACTAAAAGATTTGTTTTTACTTTCTTTTTATTTTTACCTAATTAGTTTCCAAAAAAAAAGAAGAAACATAGAAGGTCTTATATATGTGACTTCAATCCTAGATCTATTAATTTTGAGTAAACTATTTTTATGTATTGAATAATTATCCTTTGGATATTATCCTTTATGTAATAGGCAGAATATTGAATAATTATATTTTATATATGATATGGGTAAATCCAAGTTCATCAAGTTGAGGCTCAAAAGACGACAGAGACTGTCACGCGGCATAAAGCCATTAGGTCACGTGGCAATAGCGCATGGCGTGGGAGAGTTTTGTGCGAGAGAACCGTCCCACAAGCGATAGGGCCTGTCGCGTACGACAGGTCATAGCCTGTCGTGTACGACAAGTCATAATCTGCTGCCAATCGAGTGTGATCCATTTCCGTTATCCTCTCGCGCGCGATAAACCCCTATCGCCTCAATTAGATAACAAATGAAGTTTTAGTGCCATATGGAGAACGAACTCTTCTAAAAAGATAAAATTACCCTCCAGGTAATTACTCTATAATACTGACAATTTACCCGCTTATAGATAGGCCACATGTATTATTTTACTTTCTAATTTTTGACTTTTGGCTTTTACGTTTTCTATACTCAAGAATACTTGGTTAACTTAAGCATCGGAGTGCTTACGCAGAGAATCACCCCTTGCGTTCCTCTGACTTTTCTTATTTTATAGAAACTTTTGAGAAACACTTGGAGAAAAAGATAACACTTACATCAGCAATCATTCATTGCTGTTTTATGCAACAACAATATAAAATATTTATTATATTGAAAATTTATAAACTATTTTACTTCCACATTTAAGTGGTTTTGAAAAATGTTCTTAAATATTTATGTAAATTTATTACTTTTCTTCAAAATTCTCATTACATAATACATTTATTTTTACTATATAATTTAAATTTTCATATAGACAATAAACCCTTTTTCTTTCTTTAGTGAAGTTATTTCTTTATATGCAAATTTTTTGACAAAACAATGAAAGAGCACAATAACTACTTTGAACCCATATAATGCATAATAAATGAAAATATGCTACAATATTCAACACAAGGGTGAAAATATATATATGCTATCTATAGAAATTTGTTGAAGTTATTGGTTTAACAAATTCTTCAGTGGAGCAATTACTTCTTGTGTCTCCCTTAAAATTCCATTTTCTGGCCTTGCAAACAAAAGGAAATGCGTGAAGCAGCAGATCAGTTGTTCGAGTAAAATTGTAAAAATCCAGCGTCCGGGTATGCGTGATTAATTAATATTGACTGGCATATTACATTTGTATTGTTAATTACAAAAAGTTTATTATAGTTTTGAAGATTTTTTGTGCTCAAACAAAAAGCAAAAGAAGCTCTTCAGATTAAGACGATGAAAATTGCATTGATAAATGCTACGGAGGAGAAAGAGACCATGACAAATCTACTATTGGCAATCAAAAGAGATGCTTCAGATATAGAAGCAGAATTTAAGTTGCTGAAGATGAGAATGAACTGGTGGACAGTCTGACGAGTGAAACCAACGTCTTTTGGACATTGTCTGATGAAATGGAAAATTATCTGAGGTTGGAGCTGCTTGGTTAATCAGATCAATAACCCTATTCAAGAGTTTGATTAATAATCAAACAAACTACTTTTCCTAAAGTGATCGAGATTTGAGTAAGGTTTTTATCAAATTTATATGTTTGTTTTTCGTCCTTTGTATGATCGACCGTATGTGACTTGTTTCACTTTATTTTGTTTAGGCTAAAGGCTCAATTTAGGATTAAATATTTGCGAGATTTCTCAATTAAGGATATAATCTTTAATTTTGACCAATTAAGGACTAAACATTTTTGAATTTGTTCAATTTAGGACTTTTTAACGTGTTTGAGTTACACGCGCCGTTAAAATAATAACGGTGTTTAATAAAGACATGTGGCAGCAATTTAGTGGAATACATGTACTTATACTTATTTTTCTTTTAATAGGTAAAAATACGTTGGGGACACGTGGCAACAATTTGTACGTTGGGGACACGTGATAGCACTTTGTACGTTTGGGTAGAGCTGGTTACGGGCCGGACCAGGCCGGTTCCTGGCCGATTTTCACCAGTTTTGACCCTAACCAAAATAGAACCGGTCCGAACTGGTAGTAAATCGGTCTGGTCCGGACCGGTTCTATCTTTTATAAGAGGCGAACCGGCCCGGTTCGTTGGACCGGTTCGCCTCAAACCGGACCGAACCAGTTTAAACCGGTTCGGTCCATTTTTTTTTGCTTTTTAAAATTTTTATTTTTAAAAATTTATATTAATTTATTTTAATATATATTAATATATTTTAATAATTTAATCTAATAAATTTATTTTTATAATAAATAATGTTAATATTTTAATTTAACAATAATTTATTATAAGGTTATATTATAATTTATTTAATTAATGTAACAATAATGTAAAAATAAACTATTATAAAATTATCTAATAAAATTATTGTTATAATAAATTAAAGTTATATTATGAATATAATATTATGATAAAATGATATTTGATTCAAAATACAAATAATGATATTATGAATATTATTATTATATTCATTTTGCATATCTTTATTTATATTCATTTATTATATTCATTTTGCATTTAAAATAATTTATTATATTTGAAATATCATTTACTTAATATTTATTCATTTATTTAATATGTTTTTAAAATATTAATTCATTTTGTATTTTAAATATTTATTTATTTTAAACATAGATAAGTATAACATTAATTAATTTGGTATGTAATAATAATAATAATAATAATAATAATAATAATAATAATAATAACAACAACAACAAAATAAAAAAAAGGATTGATGGCAATGGCCATTTCAAAACGCAGAGGCAAGTTTGTGACTTGCCTCTGCAGACTGCAGTTGCGCTACAGTGCAACTGCCGTCAAAATAATTTTTTTTTATTTTTTTTAACCAAACTCGTTCGAACTGGTCCGGTTTTGGAAGGGCCCGGTCCTTAATGGGCCGGGCCCTTAACAGGCCTGGTTTAAATATTTTAAACCGGCCCAACCCGGTAACATACCGGGCTGGGCCGGTTCCGAACCGGTACTGTACCGGTTCGGATATTGGGCCGAATTGGCCCAATCCGGTTTCGAACCGGGTCGAGCCAACCCGGCCCAAATAAGCACCTCTACGTTTGGGATATATGACAGTATTTTAGTGAGACACATGACAATGTATTTATATTTATATTTATTTTTCTTTTAATAGGTAAAAATTCGTTGGGACACATGGCAGTAATTTGTATGTTTATGATACGTGACAGTATTTTAGTGGGACACGTGACAATGTATTTATATTTATTTTTCTTTTAATATGTAACAATACGTTGAGACACGTGGTAGCATTTTAGTGAGACACGTGACAGCAATTTGTCCTTTCATCATTATCCACTTTATTTAACGAAGCGTGTAACTCATATACGTTAAAAAGTCTTAAATTGAACAAATTCGAAAACGTTTAGTCTTTAATTGATCAAAATTAAAGATTGTATCCTTAATTGAGAAATCTCGCAAAGATTGAATTATAAATTGAGCATTTAGCCATTTTGTCCATCGTCTGAAAACTTCTTTGATGTAATGAAATTATGAAAAAAAATTTTCCAAAAAAATATGAAATCTCATTTTTTTTTCAAGAAACTATGAAATCTCTTTGTTTAGACATGTTTTAATTTAAATATCGTCCTTGTCTGGTTAATTACTGGGTGCACATTAACAGCCTCTCATATTCCATGGATGAAGACAAGTCAAAAACATTATTGGTGCATTTAGATCAAGAATTTTAAAATTTTGAAAATTTTAATTAAAAATAGAAGCACTTGTAATTCTATTGTTTGAATAAATACTTTTTAGAAATAAATTTTGACTATTCGAATTTGATAAAATAATAATTATAAAACAAAATAATAATATTTAAAAAATAAAAATAAAAAGTAGAATAAGTAATATGAATATCATTAGATTTGTAAAAATGTATAGATATTATTAATAATATGAAAAAAAATGTTATGTTTAATTAAAATAATATATTATTTAGTTTTTGTATTTAATTATAGATTATATGTAATATTGTAGGAATAATTTTAGATAAATTTTGAAAAATTACTTATTTAAGTGGATTTTAAAAAAAATTGAGATACTTATATTCCACCTTGAAATTCTTCTAAAATTTTTTTAAATTTTTTGGCAAACAAAAAAAAGTGAATTTTTAACTTTTAATGTTATGATAGAAATGAATTTTTCGTTGATATCCTTTGTCCAAACATGAGCAAATATCAATCAAGCATTACTAACGAGATTGACATTGGTTTAGTTTGGCACACTAGTTGCCTTCTATGAGGTGCAAGTGGTGTGCCATATGTAGAAAAGACAAAAAAAAAGTAGGTGAAGTAAAAATATTTTTTACCCTTAGTTTTAATTTTTGAAAATGATTTATTAAAAATATATATTTTTAATAATCATTTTTAATCTCACCAAAATTAATTTTATCATTTATCCAAATTAATCCATAAATAATTAAAAGCCAGTTTGATTCGCACGCACAGGAGGTGTGGTGACATAAGTCATTGTCGTATGGCTTCGCACTCGACAATTTTGAAAATATATAAAAAAAACAAGGGGAGTCGCCACTAATCTTTTTTGATTAGGTGTGATTGGTCACCTAAAATATTTATCTTTTTAATAAAATCTCAAAATTAATTAAGTTTTATTAAAAAGATAATTTTTGGTCTGCGAAAACAAAATCGAGTCCGGGAGTTCGGTTACGCGTGGGGAAGGATTAGCACCCTCACGACACTCGTTAAAAAACGGTACCATTGTAATCATGTGTTATCCTTTAATTTTAATAAAATAGTCTTGGCTTAAGCTTAATTCATTTATTATATATATAAAAATTCGTGCATTTGCTTAAAAAATTACTATTATATATGTTTCAAAAAATTTCATTATGAAAATCAACATGAACACCATTTATTGAAAAATTAAATCAAATATCCCAATACTCTGGTAACATTTGAAATAATTTTTCTCACCTAAAGATTTCTTAAAAATCACTACTTGTGAGTTCTATAAAATCTCATCTTCGGTGGGGCTCACGTTATTTTATAATCGATCGTGTACACATGTAGCATTGATAAAAAATGTATGATGCATATGAAACTTAAAAGAAATTTTATTTATTTTGATTTTATTAATGAAACTCTTGATATTGAAAAATTTAGCTAAATATCTCAATACTCTGGTAACATTTAGTTAATTCCTCTCACCTAAGGATCAGTAAAGAAATCACTACTTGTGAGTTTCATGACATCCCATCATCGGAAATTCGTTTAATTAAATTTAAATTTCCTTATTTATTTATATTGCTTTGTTTAAAAAAAAACTTATTTATTTTCATTTTTAATAAAAATTTAAATTATTGAAAAATTATACTAAATATCCCAATACTCTAGTAACATTTAGCTAATTCTTCTCACTTAGGGATCAATCAAGAAATCACTACTTGTGAGTTTCATGACATCCCATCATCGGAACATTGTTTATTTAAATTTTAATTTTATTATTAATTAAAAAACTTATTGATTTAATTTAAATTATTGAAAAATCATATTAAATATCCCAATACTCTGGTAACATTTAGTAGACTCTTCTCATCTAGGGATCAATCAAGAAATCATTACTTGTGAGTTTCATGACATCCCATCATCGGAAGAATTTCATTTATCTTGAAATTATTTTTTAGATTTATTATCTTGATTCCTTCGATTATTCCCTTTTTATTAAAATTCTATTATTATTTATTTAATTAATTTAATTACCGTTCTTTATCTTTGAAAACTTTACTATTATTAATTTTTATTGGTGTAATCATTTTATATTTATGTATTTCTAAAATCCTTTTTTTTTTGTTAATTTCTCTCAATTGTTTCCATTACCTCTTTTGTTTTTATTAGTCTTTATTTAATTAATATTTTTCTAAATACTCTTTATTTGTCATTACAAAACTCATTATTGTATGTGTGTGTGTGTGTGTGTGTGTGTGTATATATATATATATATATTTTAAATAAGCATGAAATTGAATATTGAGAAATAATATCGAATATCCCAATACTCTGGTAACATTCAATATAATTCCTCTCACCTAAAGTTTTTCGAAGAATTGCTACTTGCGAGTTCTACGAAGACTTATCATTGGGATGTCATACTTATTTTATTTTATTGATTTATTATTTTTATATATTTTTTATTTTTTATTATTATATTTTCTTTTAAACTTCCTAAAATACACCCCTTTTTTATTGTCTAATAATAATTTTATTTCATTTCAAAAACTATATGGTTATATGTGTATTTTACATATTTATTTACATATTTTATATATCTATATACCTTTCAAAAATCATATATATTTCCTAGCTTCCCAAAAAGATTTTTTTGTAGTGAATTGTTTAATCAAAAAATATTTATTATATACATAAAAAAACTATATGGTTATATATATTTTATATATTTATTTTATGTACTTTATATATATATATATATTCATATATTTTGAACTATATATATTTCTTATAGTTATTTACATATTTTATTTATTTATTTATATATTTTAAACTATATATATTATTAAGAATAATTCTATAATTAAACTTAAAGTTATTAGATCTTAAAGAATTTTATTTACAAATAAATATTCATTTTATATTATGCAAATATATTAAAAATACATAAAATAACATATTTAATAGAATAAATAAATAAATAAATACTAAATAGATAAATAAATAAATAAATAAATAAATAAAATATATACCAAACGAGTTGGGCTTGAAAACCCAAAGAAAGCCTTCCAAACGGGTCCAAAAATCGGGCCCAATAGACAGGACCTAAGCTTGCCAAGGGGGACGGGCCAAAGCAGGTTGGCGTGTGGGTCACGAGCGGGTTGGGCGCAGTACGCGGGTCGCGAGAGAAGGGAGAGCCTAGTCGCGTTGATCTCGAATCCGAGTCGGGTTGGCACGCGAGTCAGCGTACGGGTCAGGCCTCCAAATGGTGCGTTTCACTCCTCAATAAAAGCCCCATTTTTTTGGCTTCTCCTCATTTCCACCGGTTTTCTCCAAAAAAATCCCAAAATCCTCTCAAGCCTCCTTCAGCCCTTCCTAACGGCTGCCACCGTGCCGGTCGCTGTGCACTGCCGTACGTCGATCGCCGGTGGTACTCCCGAAAGCCTAGAAACACTCCCCTCGTCTCCCTCTTTTCAGATCTGGCCTCCGTTATTCTTAAAAATCCCTCTAACCCTATAGATCTGACTTAGACCAAAGCCCTTTTCTCGTTTTTTTTTTGTGTTTGTTTTTTAATCTGGTATTGGATCTGGTTGTGATTTGGTTGCTATTGTCTCTTTTATGCAGGTGGTAGGAATTTAGGTATTAGATCTAGGGTTCCTAAAGGTCTCGGGTTTGGGGTTTGTTGTGGTTTTAGGGGTTTTGGTGGTAAAGGTTCGGTTGGTGGTGATGATGATGATCTGGATAGTGGTTGGTGGCCGATGGTGGTGGTTTAGGTCTCGGTGAGTGGTTAATGGGATTTGAGATGGTTGTTAGGCAGGGAAGGGGTCTCGGTGGTGATTTTTTTTGAAAATCTGTTTGAATCTAAAAATTTTTTTCGCATGAATTCTTCCTGTCCCCCAACAGATTCAAGAACACCCCTTTTAATCTAGTTTAGTGCATTAGAGTCAAACATTTAGGTTCTGAGTTTGTCTCTTGGTTCCAGTAGGGAGTGTCAGAAATGGGGAGGTGGCGGTGGATTTGGGTGGATCTTCCGTGGAATTTGGTGGCCGGCAATGGCGGTTTTAGTCTAAACCAGTTGCCGGTCAATGGATTGATGGAGTTTCGGTCTGTTTTGTCAACATTTCCATTAAATGTGGTTGAAAAGAAGAAAAAGAAAGAATGAACGAAAAGAGAAAGAAAGAAAACTAAATAATAATAATAATAATAATAATAATAATAATAATAATAATAATAATAATAACTAATAATAAAAATAAAAAACAAATAAATAAATAAATAAAATCAGCCCACTTTCCTTTTGGGCCTTTTAAGCCTATGAACTTTAATTTGGACTTTAAATGTCCAATTAGACTTATTATGGCCCACTATATTGAGCTTAGATCATATCCATTTCTTACATGATCGGACAAAATTTGGTGTCTACAGCTGCCCCTCTTTGCTCATTGCTGAGAATCAGGAATAGAGCAAAGACAAAAGACAACAATTTTGTCCAGCTTATGACTCACTTCTCTCCTTTTCTTCTCTTTTTTTTGTTTTTTTTATAATTCTTCTTGTAAAAGTACTCCTCCTACAATAGAGGAATTGAAACTTTAATTTAATTTTTCTGATTTTTTTTTAAATGTGCTCCTCTTGAACAGAGGCAATGAAACTTTAAATTCCTTTTCTGAATTCTTGAAAAGTGCTCCTCTTGCAGCAGAGGCCTTGAAACTTTAAAATTTTCCTGAAATGTGCTCCTCTTGCTGCAGAGGCCTTGAAACTTTAATTTTCTTGAAATGTGCTCCTCTTGCAGCAGAGGCCATGAAACTTTAAATTTTCTTGAAATGTGCTCTTCAAACTTTAAAATTTTCTTGAAATGTGCTCCTCTTGCAGCATAGGCCATGAAACTATAAATTTTACTGAAATGTGCTCTTCTTGCAGCAGAGGCCATGAAACTTTAAATTTTCCTGAAATGTGCTCCTCTTGCAACAGAGGCCATGAAACTTTAAAATTTTCCTGAAATGTGCTCATCTTGCAGCAGAGGCCATGAAACTTTAAATTCCTTTTCTGAATTCTTGAAAAGTGCTCCTCTTGTAGCAGAGGCCTTGAAACTTTAAACTTTTCCTGAAATGTGCTCCTCTTGCAGCAGAGGCCTTGAAACTTTAATTTTCTTGAAATGTGCTCCTCTTGCAGCAGAGGCCATGAAACCTTAAATTTTTCTGAAATGTGCTCCTCTTGTAGCAGAGGCCATGAAACTTTAAAATTTTCCTTAAATGTGCTCCTCTTGCAGCAGAGGCCATGAAACTTTAAAATTTTCCTGAAATGTGCTCCTCTTGTAGCAGAGGCCATGAAACTTTAATTTTCCTGAAATGTGCTCCTCTTGCAACAGAGGCCATGAAACTTTAAAATTTTCCAGAAATGTGCTCCTCTTGCAGCAGAGGCCATGAAACTTTAAATTTTCCTGAAATGTGCTCCTCTTACAGCAGAGGCCATGAAACTTTAAATTCCTTTTGAGATGTGCTAAAACATTTTTTTTCTTTTTTTTGGTTGTTTATCTGTTTTTTTTTTTAGTTTCTTAACCTTTTGCTTGGATTCTTATAATATGAATGAAATGAAAATGCATGTTATTGACAAAATCATGCAATTCCTATTGTGGTAATCAAATTCTCAGAACTGTCCTTTTTGTGTTTTTTTTTATCCTTTCACCTGTGTTTCACAAAATGGTTGTCACCAATTTTGCATCGGAGCTGGTTCACAACATGTACTTGTCACAATTTTCAATTTCCTTTGTTTTATTCCCTTATTTCTCTCGTTTCCTCCTCTCTCCCTCTTTTTCTTTCTTAGTAATGTTAGCAGGTAGATTATCACTTAATGATCATCTTCATTTCAATCTTGTTAACAAATGCAATGCATAATTGTACTTTATCGGTCAGTTATGGAATAATTAAAAGAACGACAGAATTGGGAAGAAAAGCATCTATTAGTGGGCAAATAAGAAATAATGGAAATAAAAGTACAGTCGAGTGGTGGATGCCACTAGGGTCACGTGGTGAATTTCAAGGGATGGTGACCATAACAAAATAATGAATGTTTAGATAACCATTCACGAACCAAACCGATGCTTTCTTTGGAAAAAACTAATCTGTTGATGCCCCCTGTCACACTGAATTCGTCCCGCTGATGCTATGCTCCGCATGATTTCAATCTTCAATTGTTGATCTTTTCCGTATCTAAGCTGCCTTTTCAGGTTTTCAACTTAGACATCCCCCTTCAATCTAACTGCCCTTTTTGGGTTTTTAGTTTGAATTCCCCTTTCTTTTTTTCCTTTTTTTTTGTCTTCTTTTTTTCTTCTTTTTGTTTCTTTTTTTGTCTTTTCTTTTTCCCCTTTTTCTTTTTTTTTCCTCTTTTTTTTAAACATAGTATTTCTTCACGACATCAGAATTTATTGGATTAGGCAAATCATTCCCATCCATTTCTGTCAAGATCAATGTTCCACCTGAGAACGCTCTTTTTACCACATATGGTCCTTCCCAATTTGGCATCCATTTGCCTCGATTATCGTGGTGATTAGGGAGGATCCTTTTCAACACCAATTCCCCTTCACGGAAATGCCTGGGTCGAACCTTTTTATCATGGGCTTGCATCATTCTCTTATGGTACATCTGACTATAGGTGTAATCGAGCCGAGCCGAGCCGATACAGTGAGGTGCTCGAGCTCGAGCTCGACTCAAAATTCGATACTCGGTACTCGACTCGAACTCGGTCAAGCCTTATTTTTTAAGCTCGAGCTCGACTCGAGACCAAAAATCGAGCTACTCGAGCTCGCTCGATTAAGCTCGATTGTTCGAACTCAATTTTTTTGCTCGATTGTTTGAGCTCGAGCCCAAACTTTTTTTTTTATATGCATGAAAATATAATCACTTAAAAATAATAAAATTTAATAATTTTTAATAATAATAACAATACAACATCAACAATAATGAAAACCTTAAATAAAACAAAAAGTGACTTAAGAACACACAATTCCCGCACAGCATTAAGGAAAATTATAAAGTCTTAAATAATTTTGAAATTATGAAATAAACAATAAAAAAAGTAATAACATCACATTCTTTACTAGCTCCAAAAGCTGATTCATTACGAAATCCATTACCAGCTCCAAGCCTCCAACAGCAAATATCTTGCTTTTTTATTACATCTTTTACCTGCAAATGCAAAAAAAAAAAGACAATATTCATTCTAATAGAGAATACACTTCTTCATCATATTTGATCATTCAAATACGCCTACATAACAAAACAAAATAAAAAAGGATGCCAAACTACAGCAGCACGCAACACACTCTTGTTTAAAGAGGAATTATCAACATAAACACAAGAAAAATCTAAGTAACCATAACTGTCTTTTGTCATACTGCAGCAAACTAGCACAAAGTCCTGTCCCATATTCTTATATACAACAACAAACAAATATTTATGTATGTTAATTACCACCACCATGCTTGAGCACGATTCTTCCCCTTTTAAGATCAGGTTTAACGGCAGCATTTAATACCAACTCTCAATGCGTGAATATATTATATGTTTGTTTTAAATATTTTAGTTAAGATTTCATTTCATTTTTAGTTGAAGATATCTAGCCGCTTGTCTTAGCCACAAGATAATCTCATCAAATATATCTTGAATACTTGTATTTTTTAACATGACGTGCATAACATAAATATAACTTACTGTGATGATTCAGTATTCATTATTCATGATGTGCATTACACAAATCAAAACATGCCAACAAATATAAAATAAAGCAATTGAAAACATTATATGAAAATAGAATAATTCATCAATCCGAGTAGGATCATATCATCAATTCATACAAGTCTATAACATCTTAACAGAACACAAAGAATATCCTTGTTCTAATACCCATGACAATCAACGGACTCAATACAATTAACAGACTCAATATAATCAATAACCAAACAACTTAGTAAACTCGAGTTCTATTATTCTCCATAAATCCCAATATAAAATCAATAATTTTGACCAAATCAGCAAATCAACAGATCAACAGATGATAATACATCAAAAAAATAACTCTATAACACACCAGTAGATCTTACCAGCTCCAAGCAGAAGCCGGATCTGAGGGCTACAAGCTCGTTGGCATCATATCTAAGGGCTAGGGTCTCGTCGGCGTCAGATCTGAGGGCTGGGGTCTCGTCGACATCAGATCTGCGGGCTGGGATCTCGTTAGCTCCAGATTTGAGGGCTGGGGTCTCGTCGGCATCAGATCTGAAGGCTGCCAGTCTCGTCGGTGTCATATCTGAGGGCTAGGCTGAAGGCTACGAGTCTTGTTGGCGTCAGATCTGAGGGCTGGGGTTTTTTCGTCGTCAGATCTGAGGGCTGCAAGTCTCGTCGACGTCAGATCTGAGGGCTGGGGTCTCGTCGGCATCAGATCTGAGAGCTGGGGTTTCGTCGACGTCAGATCTGAAGGCTGCGGATTTCGTCGGCCTGGATCTGAGGAAGATGCTTCTTGACACCTGTTCTTAGGCATCAGATCTGGTGTGGACGGAACTTGTTCGATGAGGAGAGGCTGGATCTGAAGGTGGAGAGGTTGCCGGAGCTGAGGGAGGAGGTGTCGTCGGTGATCGGTGTGAAAGGGAGAATGGGCTGAGGTGAAGGGTGAGGGTGCAAGTGCGACAGGAAGTCTGAAGGGAAAGTTGAAAGGGAAAAGGAAAAGGGTAAAAAAGAACATCAGGTTAAAGTTTTTTTTTAAAGTTATATACATAATTTATAATATTATAATAATATATATTAAAATATTAAATACTCGATTAAGCTCGCGAGCTACTTGAGCCGGGTATCACATTACTCGAACTCGGCTCGCTCAATAGCTCGAGTAGCTCGAGCTCGAGCTCGGCTCGACAAAAATCGAGTCGAATTCGAGTTTTTTTCGAGTCGAGCCCGAGTAGCTTGCCAGTACCAGTGTATCATTTACACCCCTATTTCTGACCATGACATAGTGCTGTAAGCCTTTTTTCTTCTATAAGATTCAACTACTCAAAGTGACTTCGAACCCATTCAGCCTCATCTAAGTCTAGTTCCATTAAGACTCTTAAAGAGGGGATTTCAACCTCAATGGGTAGCACTGCTTCCATGCCGTAAACCAAAGAAAAAGGAGTTGCCCCAGTAGAAGTACGCACTGATGTTCTATAAGCATGCAAAGCAAATGGTAGCTTCTCGTACCAGTCTTTGTATGTGCTTGTCATCTTTCCCACAATCCTCTTAATATTCTTGTTAGCAGCCTCAACGACTCCATTCATCTTCGGGCGATACGGGGTTGAGTTATGGTGCTTGATCTTGAACTGTGCGCATACTCCTTTCATCATGTCATTGTTCAAATTAAGGGGCATTGTCTAATATGATCCTTTCTGGGAGCCTATATCGACATATTATCTCCTTCTTTATGAACTTACAAACAGTGGACTTAGTCACATTGGCATAAGAGGCAGCTTCAACCCATTTTGTAAAGTAATCTATCATCATGAAAATGAATCTGTGCCCATTTGATGCCTTGGGATAAATAGGTCCAATCACATTCGAAAGGCCACGGTGGTGATATGACGTTTAGTGATGTTGGGGGAACTTGAATCTTGTCAGCATAGATTTGACAATTGTGACATTTTCTAGCATAATCTATGCAAGCTCTTTCTAGTGTAGTCCAATAATAGCCTGCCCTCGTAATTTGTCTAGCCATAAAATGACCATTTGCATGTGCCCCGCAAATTCCATCGTGTACCTCTTCAAGAATCTTTTTGGCTTCAGACACATTTACACATCTCAACAACATCTGATCTCGACCTCTTTTATACAAAATGTCTCCATCAACAAAGAATCTCATTGACAGTCTTCTGAGGATCTTTTTATCCTTCTCCAATGCATGCTCTGGGTATTGTTGATTCTTAAGGTACTGCATGATGTCGTAGTACCAAGGTTGTCCATCTACTTCCTTTTCAATACTAGAACAATGGACTGGAGAGTCCCTCATGCGTAGTTTGATAGGTGAGACCTCTGCTTCTACCTCCATTTTAAACATCGCAGCTAGAGTTGCCAAGACGTCAGCGACCTGGTTTTCTTCTTGAGATAAATGTTGGAATATAATGTCATCAAATTGTTGTACAAGGTTAACTATGTACTTTTGGTACTGAACTAACTTCTGATCCCTTGTTTCCCATTCACCTCGTAACTGATAAATGACTAGTGCTGAATCCCCATAAACTTCCAAGTTTCTGATTCCCTTCTCAATTGTAGCTTCTAAGCCCATTATACAAGCTTCATATTCAGCCATGTTGTTGGTACAGTTGAAATTTAACCGGGCTGTGGACAGGTAATACCTTCCATATGGAGATATTAAAACTGCCCCTATCCCATGTCCTAAGGCATTAGATGCACCATCAAAGAACATTCTCCACGGTTTGTTGTTGGGTTCTTCTTTATCCACTTGAAAGACAGACATTATATCTTCATCTGGAAAATCTAGCTTGATAGGCTCGTACTCATCAGTAGCACGGTCTGCAAGGAAGTTGGCTATTGCCCCACCTTTGACTGCTTTTTGGGATATGTACACAATGTCATATTCAGAAAGCACAACTTGCCACCTAGCTAGTCTTCCTGACAATGATGGTTTCTCAAAGATGTATTTAAGGGGATCCAATATGGCTATCAACCAAGTTGAATGATACAACATGTATTGCCTTAATCTACGAGCAACCCAAGCCAATGCGCAACACAGTTTTTCTATCGCAGTGTACTTGGCCTCATAATAAGTAAACTTCTTGCTCAAGTAGTAGATAGCATGTTCTTTCTTGCCTGTATCATCATGTTGGCCTAGTACGCATCCCATAGTGTGTTCATTGACAGTCATGTACAACAATAACGGCCTTCCAGCCATTGGTGGTACGAGAATAGGTGGATTTGACAAGTACCTTTTCACCTTTTCAAAAGCCTCTTGGCATGCCTCATGCCTCATTCCATTTAAAAATGGGATCACATTTAAGCGTAAGTTGAGAGATGAAGCGGGAAATATAGTTCAATCTTCCCAGAAAACCTCTTACTTCCTTCTGTGTGCGTGGGGGTGACAAATTTTGTATCGCACTGATTTTATCCGGATCCACTTCGATTCCCTTTTCACTGACTACAAACCCCAACAACTTTCCCGATTCAACACCAAAAGTTCATTTGGCAGGGTTTAACTTGAGCTGGAACTTTCGTAGCCTTTCGAACAGCTTTCGAAGATTGGTTACATGATCCTTTTCTCCTCGGGACTTAGCAATCATGTCATCCACATGCACTTTTATCTCTTTATGCATCATGTCATGAAAAAGAGTTACCATTGCACTTTGGTAGGTGGCTCCGGCATTCTTTAAACCAAAAGGCATAACTTTATAGCAAAATGTGCCCCAAACTGTCACAAAAGTGGTTTTCTCCATGTTATCCTCAGCCATTTTAATCTGATTGTAGCCTGAAAAACCATCCATGAACGAAAACATGTAGTGTTGGGCTGTATTATCCACCAGTGAATCAATATGGGGTAATGGGAAATTATCCTTGGGACTAGCTCTGTTTAGATCTCGATAATCTACACACATCTTTACTTTCACATCCTTTTTTGGTACCGGGACTATGTTAGCCACCCATTCAGGATACTTAGCCACCTTTAAAAGCCCCACATCGAACTTCTTTTTTACTTCTTCTTTCACCTTTAAGAACGTCTCGAGCTTCATGCGCCTAAGCTTCTGTTGTACCACTTTACATTCCGTTTTCAAAGGCAGACGGTGCTCCACAACATCAATGTTTAACCCAGGCATGTCTTGATAAGACCAAGCAAAAACATCCACGTACTCACGAAGTAATTCCTCTAGTCTTTGCCTCTCAACCAATGGCAGTGTTGTGACCACTTTGACTTCTTTGACATTCTCATCATCCCCTAGGTTGACCATATCAATAGCTTCTTTGTGGGGTTCAATTGGTTTTTTCTCCTGCTTAATTATTTTCAATAGATCTAGAGATAAAGCATCATCGTTTGAATCTACATTTTTATCGAGTTCACCAACATGGATAGAGTTTTCAAAATCAAACCCCGGATAGCTGTTAAGGTTATCTTCATATTCATTATTCATTTTCCTGAAAAAGTAAAAAATTGACAGATGTGGTAGGTTGTTCATACTAATGGTAGTGAATAAAAAGAAAGAATGGTTATGGAAATGATGATGGATGAAACGAGAGTACTCAAAATGCATTGAACTTGTTAATTTATTGAAATGATGATGAAGCTCAAGTTTACAAAAGCATCTTCTAGAGCTCTCTAGATCGGGATGTTGATAATCTATCTTACTACATTACAAAAGGAAAAACAAAAAGATAGAAGGCATCCTTTCAACAATTCAGTCTTTCAGCTCTGTGCCCAACAACAAAATCATTTCTACAACAAAAGTTGCCATTTCTTCATGCACCATTTAAACTAGGAACCCGCAAAAGGATCCTTTCATCAGCAACATAGGTTCCTTCTTCTCAGTCTCTAATGAATCAGGGTGATAGCATCCGCCAAAACAAAATTTATCATAAAGGTACGGGATTACCATCTTCTTCGTAGCCTCGAAGGCGAGCTATGCTTCTCTTCTGTCTCTCTTCCAAGATCTTCTTTCTCTCTAAACCAGTGGCCTTGTATCTGAGACCAGACCTGTCTTTGTTCTCCACAATCTTCACAGGTTTCCTAGGCCCTTGGTGATTTTTGCCTAAACCTTTTTCGACCCGCCAACCCTTTTGAAGTGTTTGCTTAACAACCATCTTAGTAGTGGTTGACAATCTCGGGGTAGGTATTTTTGATCCTTCTCCCACATATGTTGCATTTACAATTTCAAAAGATTTGAAAGAACACTTAAATGCTTCTTCGGCTGCCTCAATGTAGGGTACAGATAAGGGTTTGGAGATCAAGAGGTCTTCTTCTCCAGAAACAGACACTTGTTTATCACCAACAACAAACTTCACTTTCTGGTGTAGCGATGAAGGAACAGCACCCGCCTTATGGATCCATGGTCTCCCTAGTAGGAAACTGTATGACGGGAAAATATCCATCACTTGAAATTGGATGTTGAAAGTGACCGGCCCGATGTCAATTGGAATTTCGATATCGCCTATGACGTCCCTTCTAAAACCATCAAATGCCCTTACAACCATGTGACTGGGTTGTATGCAAGAAATGTCAATGGGCATCTTTGCTAGCGTGGCCATAGGCAGGACATTGATTGACTACCCATTATCAATTAAAACTTTGGCAATTATGTGGCCCTTGCAGCTGGTGGTGATGTTCAGAGCCTTGATACTCCCTCACCCTTCTGGCGGAATTTCATCATCAGTGAAGGATATAAAGTTTGCCGCTGTGATATTCCCTGCTAACCGATCCATGTTATCGACTAGAATATTATGAGGCACATAAGCCTGATTCAATACCTTCATTAGGGCATTCCGATGCGATTTCGAGTTCGAGTTCAAAAGCAGAGATAATAGTGAAATTCGAGCAGACATTTTATTCAACTGCTCAACTACACTATATTCACTATGCTTGATTAGCTTCAAAAACTCCTTTGCATCCTCTTCTGACACTGGCTCTTGTAGTTTTTCCCCTTGATCTTTGGAAAGCAGAGCTTGTTCCTTTCCCTTTTCCATCCGACCTTCCTTTGCTTTTCCTTTTCGGTCCCTTTATAGCATTTTCGGTGTATAGCATCTCCCACTACGTGTAATTCCTCCTACTCCACTGATGTTTGCATTATCTGGCATAATTGGCTGATCAGAGCCCATGTTGCTTGCCCCTTCAATTACTGCTTTGAACTCATATTTCCATGGTACAAACTTGTTACTCTTATAAGGAAAAGAGCTTGGAATTTTGATTGTCATGGTTGGAAGAGTGACAAGGCTATATTCCTCCTGTTTGGGACTTGGCTTCTCTTTGTAAAACACTGTCATTGGTTTTCCCCATGGGTAATCACATCCCGAAGATTCATTTGCAACAGTGTTTACTATATCTTCCTCTTCCTCCGTATAGAACTCAATCAAGAATGAATCCATCATTGATTGGACTTTATGCCGAAATTGAGGACAATTTTAGACAGAATGGCCAACAGATCCCCTATGGTACTCACAAGTCTGGTTTAGGCTGAATTCATCTTGACAAATATTCGAGCCCGACGGTAGAGCCTGAATCATTTTAGCTTTGACCAAAATGTCGAATATTAGATTCATGGGAGTCTTAATCTCATCTACGTGTTTCTTTATACAACACTTCCTCCCAACTTCAGCTGCATTAACTGATCCTCCACTGTGGCTGGGCGGTGGGTTAGCATTGATACTAGGCTCCATCTCCTTAGAAAAAGTCAATCTCCCTAACTTTACCAAATCTTGCACCTTATACTTCAGAGCTGTGCAATTCTTCGTTGAATGACCCGAGTTCCTACCATGGTAGTCATATCGAGCGTTGGGGTCATACCATCTTGGAAAAGGTGGTTTCATTGACTCCAGGTAAAGAGGTGCGATCATGTGACCTTTCACCAGTTGTGGGAATAAATTTGTATAAGACATAGGGATGGGATCGATAGGAGCCTTTTCAATGTTTCTTCGTGGTGGTCTTTGGTTAGCTGTTGGGTTACTGTCTGGCTGATAAGGCTGGACTGTAGGTGTTGGTGTACAGTAAGGTGCCGGGGGACGAGAATTCGATTGAAACATCGATGGTTGGAATGGACTTTGGTAGGGAGGATGTGAGACATTGTTTGTGGTTTGGAAATGGGGTTGGTAATTTGGGTAAGGTTGAGGCTGTGACTGAAATTGAGGTGGCTAAGGTGCATATCCCTTACATCGAGGTGCTGCGTGGGTTACCGCTTGGGTTTTGACCTCTTTCTTCTTAGACAACCCGCCCTTCTTTGGATTATTGCCTTCCAATTTCCCACACTTGATCGCACTTTCGATTATTTCTCCAGTGATAACCATGTCTGCGAAGTTCTTGGTTGCATTCCCTATCATATGTTCATAATAGGAGGCCTTCAAAGTGTTGACAAACATAACTGTGATTTCCTTCTCAGTCAGTGGTGGTTGGACTTGGGATGCAATGTCCCTCCAACGCTGAGCGTATTCCTTGAAGCTTTCATTGGCCTTCTTTTCTATGTTTTGCAGAGATAACATGTCTGGGGACATATCCATGACATGCTTGTATTGAGCAATAAACGCTCTAGCTAGGTCATTCCAACTGTGGATGCGTGTTCGATCTAGCTGCACATACCACCTAGCAGCTGACCCAATGAGGTTGTCTTGAAACACATGTATCAACAACTTATCATCGTGGTTGTAAGCAGCCATCTTGCGACAATACATTGTCACATGGGTAATGGGGCACTTGGTGCCATCGTACTTTTCAAACTCGGGAGTTTTAAACTTGGGAGGAATGACCACATTTGGTACTAGACATAGTCCCATTGCATCTACAAACCCGTAGAAATCACTTCTCTCGATAGCCCGTAATCTCTCTTTTATGATGTTTAGCTTTTTCGAATCTGAATCACCTTTTACCTTTGATACACTACCTCTTAGCTTTTCTTGTTCCCTTAGATCATCTAAGTCTGGGACTTGAATTGGATCTGCGGGTCTTGTCCCTTGGACTGGAGGTATTGGCATTGTAATCCAAGGTTGTGTTGAGGTGCTTGGCGCACCCGGATACATGTATGCATAACTGCCCATAGGCTGTGGTGGAGGTGGTGGTATGCCTTGTGAAGATTGGGTATAAGGTGGAGGTAGGGGTATGCCTTGTGAAGATTGGGCATAAAGTGGGGTAAATCCTGAAGGGTTTTGGGGATTGTCATCCTCACAGGGTTGATCACTCCCTTGGTTAGGTGTTTCTCTAGCCACTTCTTTCTCTTGGCTCATTCTTGTCATCATTTCCATTAAGGCAGCTAATTGTCCCCGAATTTCATCTTGCGCCTTTTCCATCTTATCGATCCGACTATCTTGTTCTTCTTCTATTGCTCTTGAACGCAACCGAGTATTGTATGAGTGTTTGGGAATTTGGGCTGAAATCTTGAACGTTGAAGCTATCATTGAATATTGATTACCACAATAAGAAACTAATCACTACATGATGCAACTTTGAAAGCATATTTTATTTAAGTCTTATGAATGAATGAATGAATGTATGCAATAAATGAATGATGCATTGAGGGTATTTGTGCCATAACAATTTCAAAAAAAGGGAAATTTTATTCATTCAAAGAGTCACTTGCTACATTCCGATCATATTGCGATTAAATCCATAAAAACGACTAACTTGTTGATATTGATCCTTAGCCTCATCTAAAAAATTCAGCAACCTTTGCCCATACTCTACTGTTGGGCAAATTTCTTGTCTTAGAGCTTCGGCTTTGTCGACCATCTCCCTCGCCTTAGTCACAGCTTTGCAAACTTGAGTGGCCAAATGTTCTATGTAATGTTGCCTTCCCAAACTTCCCACTCTCCATATCATACTCGCGTCCTGTGCCAAGTCATATCCATAACTCCAGTTCTTTTCACTTTGCTCCCAATCTTCTATAATTACTTTGATGTGGTCTTTGTACCTCTGTAGTTGATCCTCCAACATTTGGACTTTCTGTTGCAATGTAGCTTTTTCATTATCTATCTCGACTTGCTTTCCTTTTTTCAACTTCTCCTTTAGTTCTTCATTCTCTTTCTGATATTGGGCTAACTTCTTTGCACTTGCTGAGTACATGCCTTCCCAATTTTGTCGTTCTTGAGACAAATAGACAACTTCTTCTTCACTTTTCTTTGATTTGTGTGCCCAATGTTCTACCTTTTTATGCAAGTCTTCTAATTCCCTTTTTCCTTTCACATGAAGTTTGCATAATTCCTCCAACCCTCATTTCAGATCTCAACTTCTTATTCTTTGGGTGCAAATTTCTGAGATCCTTGCTGGTGACGTTGTGTTCTTGTTGGACTTTCTTGAGCTTGGCTTCTCGCATTTCTGCCTCGTACTTGAACTGTTCCATCTCTTTCTGAAGTCTCAAATTCTCTTGTCTCGACCTTTCCTCCTCTATCTTGAATTGCTGCCTAGCGATCTCGGCCTCAAATACTTCTACTTCCGGTTCTAGAGGCATACTGTGTTCTCTTGGGAAAAACACTACCTCCCTCACTTGCTTTGTCCTCCACACCAAGTATTCCGGGGTAGCTTTATCAGAGAGAGGTCCAAGGTTGATTCTTTGTGCTTGTTTCCATGATCAAACCACTTGCTCGCCCTTTTTCATTGCCTTAGGCTCACCATAAGAAAATTCTAAATCATTAAGCCTATGTGTTATTGGAATGAACTGTTTAGCTCCAAACTGTCTTAGTATCATAAGTGGCGAGTAGCTTACCACTCCCCGGTGTCCTAGAAGTTGCACCCACAATTCTTCTCCACATCGATATAAGACCGGTACATCAGGCATCCAAGGCGTCATCCATACAATCTGTTTTACTCCAAGTCTTTGCAAAAAATCCACCCATTCTTCCTTGCTCTTCGGTTTCGGCCACTTACTGTTGCAGAACTCTTTAACCGAAGCACGATGATGTAGGAAAGTTCTCTTGAAAGACTTTTCCTCACATTTAAAATGACTATTAGCCCAAACATGCAGTAACTGTGCACATCCCACAAATCACCCTTCTCTGTTCCTACAATAATTCAATGACCTGAAGGTTTCCGCCAGTATGGCAGGTGATGGATTCCCATTATTCTCGATTTGCTCAAAAAAGTCTATCACGGCTACTTTAATGTGCCCTAACACCTTTGGGAAGATAACCAAACCATAGATCGCTAAAGCAAAACCCGCTAACCCTTACTGGTCACTAAGATGTCCTTCGATGAATTCATGAAGAAAATCTCACGGCATACAAACATTGGATCCCTTCTCCTTTTTATGGGAGTCTATGTCTTCCGGTCTGACTCCCATAAGTTTGGCTAGCTTTTTGCGGTATACGGACTTTGGCTTTCGAACATATATTTTATCTGGACTTTTCAAGTCAATACCTAACAGGACGGAGTATTACTCTACTGTGGGTGTCGAGTCCATCCCATTGAAAGAGAAACACCTATAGGAGGGGTCCCAAAACTGAATAGCAGCTCTGATCAGTGGTTCTTCAACTTTTATAGCAATCAAAGACTCTATTTGGCCATACTTTTCATGGAAATCCTTCTTCCCTTCTTCACCGATTTGATCCCATAAGTTGGCTAAATCTATTAGGTTATTTTGCTGGAGGTTCAGATTCACTTTTTGTGGGAGCGAGGACATGAAATTCCTAGTCAAGCAATCCTCTTTTACTTGTTGAAACTTTTCGGACCAAATTTGTACCTCACGATAGGAATCACATGGAACGTTCACATATGACTAACAAGCTAGCCTTTCTATGAATTCAGTGAAAAATTCCTCGTTGAAGAGAGCCATGGTTAAAACACCCCCTTATGTAACTATGCGATGTAAGAAGATTTATGCAAAAAGAACAAGAAAGCAAATACAAATCAGTATGTGTATAAAATATAAACAATGAAATAAAAGGCAGATAAAGGATGGAATGCTTATTTATGCCCTATCAAAGGTCACTCTCATAAAAGGGAAGGAATTGCTCTAACTTAGGTTGGTCTCTTCACATCATACTATATGCTGGTATGAGATTTCAGATATCTACAAGGTTCCCAAATCATTCCATACTGTCGTCCACACTGGACTAGTAAGGAACGAATCTGAGTGGGTGTATTTCACTTGCCATTGCGGAGGTGATTACCTCACGAGAGCATAGCTACTTTACCCCCTCCTAAGGAGGACGGAACCTAGGTGTAGGGCTCATGTTATGCAAATGCATTGATGTATTTAAAATGAATGAACATATATTCTACTTTATTTACAATATTTTCATACATAAAAAATGTAATGAATCAAATGATCAAAAATAAATGAAAGGATTATTATTTTAATTTTAAAGGAATTTGTTTTAAAAGAAAAACTAGACTTAAATGTCAACCAAGATTATTAAATTAAAATTTAAGATACCACATGGTTAATTAATGGTTTGACCCTCTTAGCGTCCCCAGTGGAATCGTCAAGTTGTCGTAACGACTTCGCGCTCGACGATTTTGAAAACATTTAAAAAAATAAGGGGAGTCCCCACTAATCTTTTTTTATTAGGTGTGATTGGTCATCTAAAATATTTATCTTTTTTAACAAAATGTCAAAATTAATTAAGTTTTATTAAAAAGATAATTTTTGGTCTACGAAAACAAAATCGAGTCCGGGAGTACGGTTACGCGTGGGGAAGGATTAGCACCCCCACGACGCCCGTTAAAAAACGGTACCATTATAATCATGTGTTATCCTTTAATTTTAATAAAATAGTCTTGGCTTAAGTTTAATTCATTTATTATATATATAAAAATTCGTGCATTTGCTTAAAAAATTACTATTATATATGTTTTAAAAAATTTCATTATGAAAATCAACATGAACACCATTTATTGAAAAATTAAATCAAATATCACAATACTCTGGTAACATTTGAAATAATTTTCCTCACCTAGAGATTTCTTAAGAATCACTACTTGTGAGTTCTATAGAATCTCATTTTCGGTGGGGCTCACGTTATTTTATAATCGATCGTGTACACATGTAGCATTGATAAAAATGTATAATGCATATGAAACTTAAAAGAAATTTTATTTATTTTGATTTTATTAATGAAACTCTTGATATTGAAAAATTTAGCTAAATATCCCAATACTTTGGTAACATTTAGTTAATTCCTCTCACTTAGGGATCAGTCAAGAAATCACTACTTGTGAGTTTCATGACATCCCGTCATCGGAAATTCGTTTAATTAAATTTAAATTTCCTTATTTATTTATATTGCTTTGTTTAATAAAAACTTATTCATTTTCATTTTTAATAAAAATTTAAATTACTGAAAAATTATACTAAATATCTCAATACTTTGGTAACATTTAGCTAATTCATCTCACTTAGGGATCAGTCAAGAAATCACTACTTGTGAGTTTCATGACATCTCATCATCGGAACATTGTTTATTTAAATTTTAATTTTATTATTAATTAAAAAACTTATTGATTTAATTTAAATTATTGAAAAATCATACTAAATATCCCAATACTTTGGTAACATTTAGTAGACTCTTCTCACCTAGGGATCAGTCAAGAAATCACTACTTGTGAGTTTCATGACATCCCATCGTCGGAAGAATTTCATTTATCTTGATTCCTTCAATTATTCCCTTTTTATTAAAATTCTATTATTATTTATTTAATTAATTTAATTACCATTCTTTATCTTTGGAAACTTTACTATTATTAATTTTTATTGGTGTAATCATTTTATATTTATGTATTTCTAAAATCCCTTTTTTTTGTTAATTTCTCTCAATTGTTTCCATTACCTCTTTTGTTTTTTTAAGTCTTTATTTAATTAATATTTTTCTAAATACTCTTTATTTGTCATTACAAAACTCATTATTGTGTGTGTGTGTGTGTGTGTATATATATATATATATATATTTTTTTTATATAAGCATGAAATTGAATATTGAGAAATAATATCGAATATCCCAATACTCTGGTAACATTCGGTATAATTCCTCTCACCTAAAGTTTTTCGAAGAATTGCTACTTGCGAGTTCTACGAAAACTTATCATTGGGATTTCATACTTATTTTATTTTATAGATTTATTATTTTTATATATTTTTTATTTTTTATTATTATATTTTTTTTAAACTTCCTAAAATACACCCCTTTTTTATTGTCTAATAATAATTTTATTTCATTTCAAAAACTATATGGTTATATGTGTATTTTACATATTTATTTACATATTTTATATATCTATATACCTTTCAAAAATCATATATATTTCCTAGCTTCCCAAAAAGAGTTTTTTGTAGTGAATTGTTTAATCAAAAAATATTTATTATATACATAAAAAAACTATATGGTTATATATATTTTATATATTTATTTTATGTACTTTATATATATTCATATATTTTGAACTATATATATTTCTTATAGTTATTTACATATTTTATTTATTTATTTATATATTTTAAACTATATATATTATTAAGAATAATTCTATAATTAAACTTAAAGTTATTAGATCTTAAAGAATTTTATTTACAAATAAATATTCATTTTATATTATGCAAATATATTAAAAATACATAAAATAACATATTTAACAGAATAAATAAATAAATAAATAAATAATAAATAGATAAATAAATAAAATATATACCAAACGGGTTGGGCTTGACAACCCAAAGAAAGCCTTCCAAACGGGTCCAAAAATCAGGCCCAATAGACAGGACCCAAGCCTGCCAAGGGGGATGGGCCAAAGCGGGTCGGCAAGCGGGTCATGGCGGGTCGGGCATAGTACGCGGGTCGCGAGAGAAGGGAGAGTCAGGTCGCGCGGATCTCGGATCCGGGTCGGATTGGCATGTGAGTCAGCGTGCGGGTCAGGCCTCCAAACGGTGCTTTTCACTCCTCTATAAAAGCCCTATTTTTTGGCTTCTCCTCATTTCCACCGGTTTTGTCCAAAAAAATCTCAAAATCCTTTCAAGCCTCCCTCAGCCCTTCTGAACGGCTGCCACTGTGCCGGCCGCCGTGCACCGCCGTATGCCGGACGCCGGTGGTACTCCCGAAAGCCTAGAAACACTCCTCTCGTCTCCATCTTTTTAGATCTGGCCTCCGTTCTTCCTAAAAATTCCTCTTACCCTATAGATCTGACTTAGACCAAAGCCCTTTTCTCGGTTTTTTTTTTTGTGTTTGTTTTTGAATCTTGTATTTGATCTGGTTGTGATTTGGTTGCTATTGTCTCTTTTTTGCAGGTGGTAGGAATTTAGGTATTAGATCTAGGGTTCCTAAAGGTCTCGGGTTTGGGGTTTGTTGTGGTTTTTGGGGTTTCAGTGGTGAAGGTTCGGTTGGTGGTGATGATGATGATCTGGATAGTGGTTGGTGGCCGATGGTGGTGGTTTAGGTCATGGTGAGTGGTGAATGGGATCTGAGATGGTTTTTGGGCAGGGAAGGGGTCTTGGTGGTGAATTTTTTTGTAAATCTGTTTGAATCTAAAAAATTTTTTCGCATGAATTCTTCTTGTCCCCCAATAGATTCAAGAACACCCCTTTTAATCTAGTCTAGTGCATTAGAGTCAAACATCTAGGTTTTGAGTTTTTGTCTTTCGGTTCCAGTAGGGAGTGTCAGAAATGGGTAGGTGGCAGTGGATTTGGGTGGATCTTCCGTGGAATTTGGTGGCCGACAATGGCAGTTTTAGTCTAAACCAGTTGCCGATCAATGGATTGATGGAGTTTCAGTCTGTTTTGTCAATATTTTCATTAAATGTGGTTGAAAAGAAGAAAAAGAATGAACGAACAAAAAGAGAAAGAAAGAAAGAAAACTAAATAATAATAATAATAATAATAATAATAATAATAATAAACAAATAAATAAATAAAAAACATCAACCCACTTTCTTTTTGGGCCTTTTAAGCCCATGAACTTTAATTTGGACTTTAAATGTCCAATTAGACTTATTATGGCCCATTATATTGAGTTTAGATCATATTCATTTCTTACATGATCGGACAAAATTCGGTGTCTACAGTCATATATCACAAAAAAAGGTGAAGGGTAAAATTATCTTTTCATCCGTAGTTTCAAAATTTTTTTAACATTTTATTAAAAGACATATATACTCAATAGTTATTTTATCATTTTTAATTTTATCAAAATTAATTTTATTGTCCATCTAAATTAGTCATAAAATTTAAATTTTAAATGTAAAACACTCCAATTCAAATTTTTATGATTCAAATTTATAAATTTTGAAAATTTTATATAAAAAATTTTGAGTAACCCATAAAATCTAATAATAAATTCACGGTATATCTTTCATTTAAAAATGAAGTAACCAATTTTACTGCTAAATTTTTATTTAAAAAAAATTCCAATCAAACAAACATTCGATTCAAGTACAATATAACAAATTTATCACCACCAAAATATTCTACAAAACGGGACATGGAACCAAAAATAAGTACAAGAGTAGTAATTTATAAATATATATCAAAACTATTTAGTTTATAAAATAAATTTAATATTTTTTTAAAAAAATAATTTTAATATATTTTATCATTTAAAATTTGACAAAAATATTAAAAGAATTATAAAATCAATATAAAATAAAATAAATTTAGCCATCAGACCTCGAACAGAATCTCGTTTGATTCATTTTCTCTCGCTCTTTTGTCTTGATTTGACTAATCAATTATTTGGGGCTACGACTGGGCCAGCCGCATGGAAATTGAGTGGCCTAATTTATTAGTGATGTCAAAAAGGAATCAATCTCATCTTCAGACTGCAAACGTACGATATCGCACGATTTTGAAACAAATGCCGCCAGCGATCGCACGATCCATGTCAGCAAACGCGAGACGTCGCGCGATGCTCATTAAGTTGACACAAAAGTTTCAAAATTTTATAAATGTTTTCAAGGTGCCGTGCCGACACATTTTATTTTAAATTTTTTTTAAAAAATGTGTTAATTTTTTGGGTCTGCTAGTAGAGTTTAAAATTTTTTTTATTCATTAACAAAATGCATAAATAAGTGATTAGGAGTTATTTCAGTTTAACCAAAGTTTTTAATTCAAGATTTAAGAATGTAATTGCATTTATTGAGAGAACTTTATCGTCCAACGAGATCTCATTCGGTTCGAAGTGATTGCACACTTTATCATCATTTTTTTTACTCAAATTTTTTTTATTCATAAAAAATACAAAAAAATCAGTAAATTTAATCTCTCCTAATAAAATAACAATCATCTTCATTGCTAATCCAGCGTGTACCACTTCGATTACCATTACCTCCACAGGAGAGTGCTATGTGTTAATCATCATGCACCTTCCCTTCTTCCTTCAAGGTTAGGGCCACTAAAATCATAATCCTTTCGCTCTTTTCACACATCTTTAATTACTTTATATAAAATTTAATAAATAAAGTTGACCTATGAATTCTTATCGCTTTTTTTTAAATTAAATTTAAAATTTGAATCATTCTTTCTCTTTGAACTTAAAAAAAAAACAAACTTCATAAAATTTTTATTTAATTAAGGATTGATTTGGACACATATCTTCCGTAATGAAAAAAGTATTTTCTTAAAGTTAATTTGTATGAACAATGTGATTGATTTTGGAAAGATTAAAAAAATAAAATGATTAATAAAAAAATTATTTTTAATAAAATAATAAAAAATTAAAAAAGAAGGATAAAATAATAATTTTATTAATCAAATTTTTTGTCTTTTAGCATGTTAAAACGCATTGAACCCCCTACAGGCCTACATCACTACCTACTCGGGTCCAAACGAAGCTTCAATCTGTTAGATTCAACATTATCTTATAATATCCTGATAAAGCACCTATGAAACTTAGAATTTGGTGACTTGAGGATACGTCCACCAATCTGTCAATGTCTAGTAAGAGGAAACTATATTTGAGATAGGCATTGTTTAAGTCTGTGAAATTCAAATACATTCTTCATTTATCGTTGGTTTTTTTCACCATTATCACATTAGACAGCCACTTCAGGTACTTCACTTCTCTCATGTCTCCTATCCCCATAAGTTTGTCGACATCCTCTTTAATAGCCTGAATTTGCTCAATGGTGAATTTCCTCCTCTTCTACTTCACTGGGCATGTTGATGGCTGAACATCCAAAGAATGCATGATAACTTTTCTATCAATTTCAAGCATATCCATGACAGGCCAGACATATACCTATGCATTTTCCTGAAGGAAGTGTTGCTAAGAGGAAGCCTACTTGGGTGGTCAGATTAAGTTTTTTTGGGTATAAGGCTATTGAAATGATCTATTCAACAGGTTTAAGTTTGTTTACATTTGTTTCCTGCCTCAGGTCCAACTTATCAATTGTCATTGTGTGCACTAGTGCCTGGTTAATCATGTGGACACTTTGTTCGTAGCCCAATGCCACTCGACGTTCTCATCTTCTTCCCAACCATCTAGTGACTTCTCTACCTTGTCACCTGCAATGATAAGATATGGCACTATCTAGCCATTACATGATTTGTTTTCATGTAGCCAATCCTTGTTGGCATTGGAAATTCGACAGTCAAATTATAGATTGCTATCACCATCTTTGTCTTTCTGATAAGAGGTTTAGCGAAGATCATATTATAAGCTGAAGGTTGGTCCACTACCAAAAAGTTTGTCATTACTGTAAGTTAAGTTTTCCCATGGCCCATTGTTATTGGAAAAGTGATATATCCATTCATAGTGATTGGTTAATTGGCGAACCAATAAATTAGTTCTGTTGGCTTGAGATCTTTTGAGGCGAAATCCAGTTTTTGGAAGCCTTCTGATTGGATTAGATCAACTATGCTTTCAATGTCCATCAAAATCTTTTTCACCTCAAAATTACCGATACGTGCCCTGACGACAATCGAGTCATTACCATTATTTTCGAAAATTTTCGAACCACTGTCAAAAGTAATCAACTGATCCTCCTCAGCACAAGGTTTCTTAGTAAGGGTGTCTATCGCCATTACACTGCTCAGGTGGGCTTTCCACTTGGATCTACTCATTGCCTATTCCTCCGTCATCCCTAGAATATCATAAATAATGCTCGTCATGAGGCGTTTGCATGCTGACTTTGAGACTCTCACTTCATTGTCTTGCTTGTCCTGCTACTGATCTAATTCACGTCGGTCATTTCTCCTAACAAACTGCTTGATATGCCATTATTGTACTAGCCTTTTAATCTCATTCTTCAGGGCCTTACACTCTTTGATCCTATGTCCAACAACGGAGTGGAACTCATAGTGTTTATGTCTAGTGTTTGGGTTGTCGTTCGTCTTGGTGGTCTTTGAAGGATTCCTTAGAGATGGCGTTGAGTATATATGATCTAGGCGTGTTCAGGGGTATGGAGTTCTCAAATTTGTGTTCCAGGAGTTCCTACTTTTTTTCTTTGAGAATTGATGTAGATCGGGTCTTGTGTTCAAGGAATTTTCATCATCTCCCTTTTTTACTTACCTAGGCGAACATTTTGATTCTCTTTTTGGGCGTTTATTTACTCTTTCTGCCAACTTATGCTCTTTTACATTTTTGAATTTTTGAGCTCATTCATTAAGGGCGCACAATTTTTCTCACTTTTTGTCACTTAGGACATACTTAAGATGCTCATGGCGAAGGCCTAGGATAAATGCCTGGTCACCTATTCTATGTTCAATTCCTGTAGCTCAAATGTTGCCAAGTTGAAACGGTGAATATAATTACATAATGTTTCATTCGATCACTGCTTGATCTCTATCATGCTAGTAGAAGTTCTTTTAGCTGTACGGTTGCTTAGAAAGTATGCCATGAATTCCTTGCTAAGATCATCGAAGCTATGTATTGATGACTTTTGAGAGGATGTGATGCCTTGACGTGCAGCCGCATGCCATCTTGTCGAGCAAGTCATTCATTCATATTGTCCACTCTAGAGTGCACTCCGAAAGGCCATCGCTTTGCACGGTTTTATTGAAGTGCAACTCGAAGGGCCAATGCTCCAATTCATGTTCGGAGAGATTTGAACACTTAATATCATATAACTTCATTTTTATCATTCTCACAGACGGTGCCAATTTTTAATAACTTTCATTGTGGTAAGAAGGTCTTCTTCTGGAATTGTTCGCAAAGGTCCCTTGGATAAGTGTTTGATTCTTATGAAGAAAGAAAGAAATGCAAAAGTGGTCGGAGTAAAGGTTAGAGCTTCGATATAGTATCAGTTCACGGTTAGGAAACTTGGCGAAAGTTAATAATGGGGCTTGGTTAAAGGTTTTAGGAACTTACTAGCTTGTGAGAGCTAATAAAGAGATTTGTTATTTGGGTTGAGAGAGTTAGAATCCTCCTTGGCTCCTTTTACAATGTTTGGGATCATGTGTTAGTGCTGCAGGACATCAAGGACATCCTCTATTTTGGTAAGGTTTAATTCCTTCAACTTGGCAGAGGGTAGGTAACAAGTGTTGCTGTGCACCAAAGACTCTCTATTGGTTGTTAGTTATGGGGGAGCCAAGTCCTCTTGGTGAGTTAGGCTTATTGGCACACTAGGCCTACTCACTCAAGCTACGCTAACATTTTTGTTCTGGGCTTCTTGGCGCATTAGGCATGTCTAGATTGTTCGCCTAAATTAGATTGGCACTTTTGTTTTGGGTTTCAAGGTTAAGGCCTAGCACATTCTAAATAATTTTATTAAAAATAGATTTTTTTTTTCATGTTTATAGCCTGCATTTATTTAGTTGATAGATGTACACATTTTTTAAAAATACTATGATTGTAAATTTTAATATTTTATTTAATAGTTAAATTTTATTTTATTATTTTGTGAATGTAAACAATTATTTTTAGAAAAATGTGAATATTGTTGAACTACATAAATTATGTTTTTTCTTTTTTTATTTTGCATGATATTTAAAATAATAAAAAAATTTTAAATCTAAAAAAATGAATAGACTGGATTTGACACAACTTGACACGAAAGTATTACCATACGTAATGCAACACAACCCATGAGTTTTAAAGTCATAACGCATACTTTACCATACGTTATGGGTTGTGCCAAGTTTGACACATCTAGTATAAACATGTATTGGGCTAGTTTGGAATCAACTGCATCGAAACGAAGGTGCGATAGATCTGAAAATCTCTTCTCATTGAAATAAGGGGCGCTTTTGGTTCATTGGTGTTTGAAACACTCTTATCTTTTCCATATTACTATATCTCTAGACTCGATAGTTTTACATGAGGAAACTACTCAACTCAATCACTTGCTGTCATTTTCTCATTGGACCCACTAGCTGGCCGTGTTAATTGGGTAGCAACCACATTTTCTCATTGGACCCACTAGAATGCTTTAGGTCCAATGGGAGTGTTTCATTCTCATTGGACATCTAAATGATTAAAATACTCAGATTTTTTGTGTATATTTTAAAAGTTTTAATTATATATTTATTTAAAATATAAATAAATGTATATATTTGTGTAAAATTTGTATGTAAAATGTTATATAAATATATTGTTAATTATTTATAATAAAGATATGTAAATAATTTTTTTAAATATCCAATAACAAAAGTATTATTTAATAAAAAATTATTTGTAGTTTTGTATTTTATCAAACAAAATATTATTTTATATTAAAATAATTTTAATAAATTATTAATTCACAAATATGAAACATATATTATAAATTTTATTTTATATAAATCTTAATATTATGTCCATAATAATTATTTTCTCTTCTCACTACAATTTATCTCACCATCATCGCTTACAAACATATATCTAACAACTGATTTTAACATCACCACTATAGTGCTCAATCTCACCTCCACCTTTGTTTTCAATCTAATTGAAATCAATTTCATCACATATCCAAACTAACCCATTATTAATCACTTGAAAAATTAAATTCAAAATTTATGGAGTTAAAACGCAAGCATGACAATGTTCATAGCTAACTTAATATTTTAAAAATAAAAAACAATATATATATATATATATATATATTTGTTAAAATTATTGGTTTAAGATCCCTTTTGTAATAAATGATGATTAAAATCCAAAAATATTAATTCAAGAAGAATTATTATCTAATACACTGTCAATGAAAATTTTTAATTTCACAAATGAAATTTTTTAATTTCACAAAAGAAATTAAGATGGTGACAAATAGTTCGCTTTACTTATTTTTTTATTTTTATTTTATAAAATATGTCAAAATCCTAATCTCGCTTATGAAATCTTAAAACTTCACTAATAGTGTATTGAATAATAACCTTTCAAAAATATTGTATTTTTAATTTTTTTTGTGTAAACTATAAGTACATTCATTCATTTTAACAGTCTAAGACTAATTATGCTCAGGATTTAATCACAGTTAAGGCTCTTAATCCCTCAATATATTTTTAAAGTTTACTCATTAATGAAATAACACTTCGTAATTAATTGTAGGGTAAAAACTATTCACCATTTTTAGAGATGGTAAAAGTTGATCCGATTTGAAAAACTCAAAACCAAACCCAACCAATCCAATTTGATTAAAAAAGTCAACAATCCAAATCTATCCGATCCAAATCCGGATTGATTCGAAACCAAATTAATCTGAATTTATATTGATATGAACCCGATTTGAACCGAACCCAAATTTATCTAAATTTAGAATAACCCAAATCGAACCTGACCCAAACTCGAATTGATACGAACCCAAATTGACCTAAACTCAAATTTGATCCAAATCCAAATTAATCCAAACTTGAAAAAAATTCAAACTTAAATTTAATATTATCAATAATAATTTTATAAAAGCTAATGTATAATTATTTAATGATTAATTTATTACAAAGTACTTTGGCAAAAAACAATCTATTACATTACAAAGTACAGAAGCTACATCACCTACATTTAATATCTCTAATTGTTCTATAAAAAATCAAGAGAAATTAAAGAAATATAAAAAACTATCGTACAAATTATTAAATATTTTGAATATTTCAATCTCAATTTTATTATAAGTAATGCAAGAAAAAAATTTTATTTTTATGAATTTTGTGATTCTTAAAAATATAGTTTCATTTCATTTTCATATCAAACAAATAACACCTAGATAACCAAAACCTAACTCGAAAAACCTGTCCCTTAAACCCAAATCCAAATTCTACAGACTCCAATTAACTAAAAAAGTCAACGACCCAAACTCGATTTAATCTGAACTTGAATTGATTTGAACTGAATCTAAAATAAACACATTTTTCTTTGATTCAAACCTAACCTGACTCGAATATGAAATGATCCTAATTTTTTTTAACTCAAATTGATCTTATCCAAAATAACTCAACCCAAACCCGATTTGCCTTATCCATTTGCTACTTCTAATTATTTGTATGTCAAATATAAAGTCATTTAATATTTATAAAATCAATAAATAACTCCAAATTATTAAAATTATATATATTTACTATTTTTGAAATAAATATTATTTTTGTGATCATCTAAACAAATAAACTTACATCTGTAATTTATTTAAAACTTGAAAATAAATAACTAATTGAAAAATTAAAAAATAAAAATAATGAAATGAAAAGCAAGAAAGAAAACGTTAAGGATAAAAAATTAATTTTAAAAAAACTTAAAAAAATAAATTAACTACATAAAATATACAAAACTTATTTAAATAAAAAGATAAAAACGAAAAAAATAAAAAATAAAAGTCCAGTTGACGACTAACCGTAAAGGAAGGCACTCGAACTAACCGCAGCCTGAAGTCGAATTGAGGACTAGATCAGTTGTTCCACAAAACTGTACAAATCCAGCATAATTATTAAAAGATTAGAAAGTTTCTCTATACTGTGCCCAAACCAAAAGCAAAACAAAGTCGTCGGATTATGATTACGAAATCTGAATCAGCTTCACAAAAAAAAGGTTAATCAATAAATGATGATGAAATCTGGGTTTGCAAATCCGACAGAGGAGGAAAAGGTCACGACAAAGCGGCTAATTGTAACTAAAAAGATGGCACGGAAACTGAGGCAGAATTAGCGGCTTTGCCGTGACCCCTTCCTTCTGCGTCGGTCTCTGCAGTATCTTTTCGTTGTAGCTTCAACGTAGGTTAAATTTTCATCTGCAAAAGAGAGCTGCTCCCGCTTGTTTGATTTGTTTTTCCTTAAATCGGAGAGGGTGAAACAAAGAAAAGGAAGTAAAAAGGATGAGGGGAAAACCATAGGAAAGAAAGATGAAGAATAGGGCACACAGGGATCTACAGGGAAGAACGTTGCACAGATTTATAAAAAGGGTAATAAGAGTGATACCTCCAGCTCTCTCGACTTCTTTCGTTCTAATAAGACGGCGGATGGTAATGGTTACTTTATAAAGGAGTATCCGGTCGATCTGATTAAATATAATTAAAATATTATATATTTGAGGTTGGATAGTTATTTTAGAATATTTATTATTCGAATTTAATTATTTATTTTTATATATAAATTATTTATTATTAATGTTACATTCTATTAAATTAATTTTTTAAATATGATAATTATATCTTTTAATTTTAATTTATTTTTTAAGTTAAATTAAATTTATTAATTTAATTTATTAAATACATTGTTTTAAAATTAATTTTAAATTTAAATTTTTTTGATCCAAAATTTTAAATTTAAATTTGAAAGTTAAAATTTGACTTAATAAATACGTATTTAACCGGTTTGGATAGTGAACGAGTATTTTTATATTATAAGATTATAAATTAAATAACACAAATCAAAATAATCGAATAGTTAATCAGATGTAAATATTATAAAAATTAATCAAATTCAAATATCTCAAAATTAATAAATACCTAACTTATTTACATTCTCAATAAAATGAGCTGTAAGACAAAAACCGGCAAGCTTCTATATATCTAACCAAATTGTTATATTAAATTGGGTCAGTTGCAGATTTTTCGGATAGTGGGGTATTTTATTGTTTAAGTGAAAATTTTCAAATTTATTTTTTTAAAAGAAGAATTAAACATCATGTCAGAAATTTTTTAAAATAATTATTTAAATTTTAAAAATAATTTTTTTGGTTCATTTTCAAAAGTCTGAGAGCGAAGTGAATTAAAACTGGGCAAAGCCACCAAACTTGGTGGTGGAGCAAAAATCCAGTCACTTGCCAACACCCTAAGCTAGTGGACTGGGCAACACTTGCTTCTGTCATTGCATATGCCTTCCCCCACGGCCTCACTTCCTTCTCTTATATTTGTTTGGAAATATTTTGTATTGAAAATCCTCATTGTCATCTTTGTCTTTTACTGACCGTTTTAACTGGAATGATTTTTTTGGCCACATTCTGGAATATCTTCGCAAAACCTTAAACTTAAAAGGGTCAACTCTTACTTCAAAATGTTTTGATTGGCTGAGATGGGATTTGATTGCCTTGGCCTTTTTTTTTTTTTTTGAATGGATTGAAAGAAGAAAGAGTTCTTGGTGGACGCTTCTCGCGTGTTTAAAGTTCGTACTTAATTTTGGACGTTAACTGATCAACATAAACCATTATATCTTATTTGTTGTTTGCGAATAAAATTAAAAGCTTAATACTTAAATATGTTTTTCACGTTTATTATAAAATAAAATTATATTTTTAACATTTAATTGCATGAAAATCAATCTTAAACGTTTCAAAATAACAAAATTAAAGATATTTTTATTAACTCCTTCAACACTATTAAGTTTTATTACTATGTAACGGTAACGGAAATTAAAGAATATAACATAAATATACTTAATTCTTTTATTTTAAAATGTTTAGTACTAATTTTCATACAATTAAACGTTAATGACTTTTCATTTTGTGGCAAACGTAGATAGTATATTTGGGGATTAAGCTTAAATTAAAAGTATCCTTATTTGGTCAAAAAAAATTTAAATTACCTTAACTTTTTTACAGTAGGATTAAATTTTTTTATTTTATTGTAAGGTTAACATAAACACACAAGATTAAGCATAAAATTAATATTATTAGGCTTAAAATATATTAAAAGTATCATAATACATGAGAATAAACATAAAATTAGAATTAGTAAACGTAAACATATAATAATTTTATTACAAAATGTGTAACTAAAAAAAATTATTACAAAATGTATTTATGTTTATTCTAATGTGTTTATGATATTTGTAACATTTTTTTATGTCAAATGATAATAAATTTATATTTATTCTTATATGTTTACGTTGACATTTCACTAATTTTTTTTTATATACCAAAACAAATTCTGTAAAATTTACATCAATTTTAATTTTGTAAAGATTAATTTTAAATTTTTTCTATAAAAAATAGTTTGTTAGAAATTATACGTCATACATATATGATACAACACCATGTTCATTATCAAAATATCAAAAACAATTCAATATACAATTAATCATCGAATAATAAGTTGCGAAATGTAAATGCTTACAATTTCGGATAAAATCACTTGGTTGATTCAGCGATCGGATACAAAATCACAAATGAAATTGAACGATTTTCACAACTTAAATTCTTTAATAATTACAAAAAACCTGATTGAGAGAATTTTTATTTCTTTTTTTTTTATTATTCTATTTCTTTCTCTTTTGGCCGTCGAGTCCTTTCTTTTTTTTTTCTTAATTTTTTTTTATTTAAACTGTCTTACTTATACAAATCTTTATGAAACCATATAAACTACTCATAGGCGGACCCGACGCCGAACCTAGTCCACTGATAAAATATCTAATTTCTCTCAAAGTTTTTAATTACTTGAAATCATAATAATTTTAAAAAGAATATAAAAATAAAACATCTATATATTTTAATGGTATGTTCATGAATGTGACTTTCATTTATTTTATTTTTTATAATTATTTAAATTTAAATTTGATCGCCAATAAGACCTTGATTTAGTGACACCTAAGGACCAAAAGAAAGAGAGTTGCTTTTTTTTTAGTTGAATCCTCAAATAAGAATCTAATATTTTCGAAAATTTTTAATTCAGGATCTAAACTTTTATTTTGCATAATTTAGGATAAAACGTTTTTTATTTTACTCAAATAAGGACTTTTTAACCTGCATGAATTATACGCGCCGTTAAAGAAAGTGAGTAACGATGAAAGAACAATTATTGCCATGTGTCACACTCACATGCCGCCACGTGTTCACATATTTTTTACCTATTAAAAAAATAATTATAAAATTATTGTCACGTGTCTACTTCTGTCATGTGTCCCAATAAAAAGCTGTCACGTATCCACGTAATTTTTACCTATTTAAGAAAAATAATTATAAGTCATTGCCACGTGTCTCACTCACACATTGCCACGTATCCACTCCTACCATGTGTCCCACTAATACGCTGCCACGTGTTCACATATTTTTTTACTTTTTTTCTTTCTTTTTTTTTTATTCAAGAAAAACTATATATTTTGATAAAATAATATTTTCTTGAATAAATTTTTTAAAATTATTTTTTGAAATAATTAAAATTTTTAAAATTTTTTTTAGAAAATAAATTCTCAAACATAAAAATTATTATAAAATTTTTTTTAACAAGTATAATTATTATTTTTTCTTTCTTAATTTTTTTTTTCGTTTTTACCATCAAAAAAGGAAAAAAACTATTAGCCATAAAATTATTAAAAATTATATATTTTTTTAAAGAATAAAATTTAAATTATTAAATTTAATTTGTATTTTTCTTCTTTTTTTGTTTTCTATATTTTTTTCTAATTGACCAAAAAAGAAAGAAGATAAAGAAACCATAAAAATAAAGAAAAATATGTAAGAATTGTCTTTTTAGAAAAAGTAATGTAATTAAAAAAATAAACTTATTTCCTAGAAAAACTCAATTTTCTAAAAATAAATATATTTAATTTACAATAAAAAATTATTTTAAATTTAAATCATATAAAAGAAATAAAAACAAAAAGGAATGAAAAGAAAAACAAAGTGAAAAAGTTAGAGAAATATTTTTTATAAAAATTTATTTTTTAACAAAATATTTTTTTGAAAATGTAATATAAATTTTTAAAATTTATTTTTTATTAAAAAATCAACTAACAAAATTAACTATTAATTATAATATTATAAATAATATTTAAATTTTTAATTTTTTATTGATATTTATAACAAAAAAATTTTTAGCTATTAAAAGAAAAATAATTATAAGTCACTACCACGTGTCTCACTCACGCGCTGTCACATGTCCACCTTGCCATGTGTCCCACTAATATGCTGCCACATGTCCATGTATTTTTACCTATTAAAAGAAAAATAATTATATGTCACTGCCACGTGTCCCACTTTCATGCTGCCACTTGTCCCACTCCCATGCTGCCACGTGTCCACTCTTGACATGTGTCACACTCACACGCCACTATGTGTCCACTCCTGCCACATGTCCCACTAATACGCCGCCACGTGTCCATGTATTTTTACATATTAAAAAAAATTAATTATGTCACTGCCACGTGTCCCACTCTTATGCTGTCACGTATCTACTTCTACCACGTGTCCCCCTCACATCCTGCGATGTGTCTTTTATAAACGCCGTTATTATTTTAACGACACTTATAACTCACGCGTGTTAAAAAGTCTTTATTTGAGCAAAATCGAAAACGTTTTATCCTAAATTGAACAAAATAAAAATTTAGATCCTGAACTGAACATTTTCGAAAACGTTAGATACTTATTTGAGCAATCAGCTTTTTTCTTTTCAACTCAAAGTTATGTTCGATAATTTTGAATATGGCACACAATATTAATATTAATATTAATAAAATAATATGAGCTAAAAGTTAATAAAAATTATTTAAGAATATGTCAAAAGTTAAAAATAATTTTTTTGTTTAATATTTTGATAGAAAATTTTTATATTTTATATAATATAAATATAATTTTAAATGCTATAAATATAATTTTATACATAAATTATCAAATTTATCCACGAGAACCAAAACCAACTACTTGGTATAAAGGTTGAAACGGCACTATGAAATGTCAAAAATAGGGGCGTGGTCCACTTAACTAACCTACCTAGTTGCCGAGGTTTTTGTCCATCGCCTCCGCCATTTCCAAAGCCTTGACTCTTGGCATGGGTTCCACCAGCTTAGTTGCTGTACGCATATTATCATATATTGTCCAAAGTTGCTTTTCCATTTAAAAACTAATAAATTGTGATAAGATTATAAATAATTGTTGTGAAGCTAGGTCAAAAAATTAAACCCAAGTCAAGAAATTAACATCAAATTAACCTTTTTAAAATCTAACTTTTACTAGGAGTGTTTGAAGTTTGGTTAAAATCGAATTAATCAATTGATTGGATTTATTTCCGTTAATTAATCAGTCATCGAAATAATTTTAGTTGGTTATCGAAAGAGGATATGATTAAAATTTAGTTATCAGTTAATTCAATTTGAAAATTGAATTAACCATTTATCCTAAATTTTACCCAAAATTAGAAACTACCTTACCCCAACCTATATATTGATGCTTCAAGTAATGCTAATTACATAAGGAGTGATGTTTTAAATAATTATAGTTTTTGGCATGAATTTAAATAAGAGTTTGTATATGATGCACTGACAGTATATAGTTTCTATACACTGTCAATGCATCAGAAGTTGACACCTCATCAATAGGCCCTTATGGGCAAATTAAAAAAATTTATTTATATTTGCATATAAGGGCCTATTGATGAGGTGTCAACCTCTGGTGCATTGACAATGTATAGAAACTATATACTGTCAGTGCATCATATATAAATCCTTTAAATAATTATAGTTACTATCTTATTTTGATACTCTTTGTAATTAACTTAAATTGTATAGAATTAACGCTTTAACTAATTACAAATTCAAGTCAAATAATTAAAATACAAAATATTTATAAAATTTCAATTAATTGGTTAATTAAACGAATTGACCAAACTTTATTTTGGATCAGTTAATTCGAAAATACAAATTTTGGTTTGGTTAACGAAAGTGAAAATGTAAATTTCGGTTAATGTTGGATTTGGCTAATTCGGTTCGAAATTAACCGGATCGACTGAATGAACACCCCCTGACTTTTATTAAAATTTTCAAAAATTCTAAAATGTATGTATACAAGGGTTTAGAGCCAAGCTCAATTAAGACAAATATATTATACCGGTTAAAAGACTAAATTATATCTTAAAAAGAATCTTATGTTGGCACGCGTTCAAATCTTTAAATAAAGAGTTTAGTTTTTCTTTTGCTTTATAAAAAAAAAGAGTTTTTCTTTTGCTTAGATCTAGATAAAAGGAAAACGATACTTTGTTAATAATTTTTATCTTCAAAATACTTGAATTGCCACAATTAGATTCAAAAAATATATTTAATTGATAAATTTTTTTATTTCTTCATAAAAGTAATAAAATAAATAAAATGCAAACAATAAAAATAGTAATAAAAAATTTTAATTAATTAAAACATAAAAACATGCCCGCTTCATGCGGATTTGAATGTTTTATTAAAATAAAAGTAGTTTTTTTTCACTTTGCATCAATTTCATATATAGGTTTATATATTATGCTTTAACAGTGTATAGTTTCTACACACTATAAATGTACCAGAGGTTGACACCTCATCAATAAGTAAACTATAAAAATATTAAGTCATTGAAAATAAATACAAATAAAATTTTTTTCAATTTGCTTATAAGAGCTTATTGATAAGGTATCAATTTTTGGTACATAATAACTTATAAAAATTATACACTATCAGTGCATCATATATAAATCTTTTAAATATATTTATATTAATTAAAATATTTTCTAACTCAATTCTATTTTAAATTTGTGCATAATTAAATTTATTAAATTATTAATTTAAAAATGATAAGATTAAAAATAATTGAATAAATAAAAGATAAAAACAATTATTTAGAAAATAGAACATAATAGTTCTTTTGGATAATTAAATAATATAAAATTAAAATAATTAAAATAAATTGAGAAAATGTAGATATGCTATTTATTAAATATTATATTTTTTTTCTGACAAGAATCAAATTTGAAAGAGTTGTATAAATATATTTTTCATTAAAATAAAAAATTTAAGTAATTAATATTTTATGCAAAAAATTGTCGCTAGTTAAAAAAGTAAACTACATCGTAAAAGTAAAATAATACTAAATATTATTTTTTATTATAACATCGTAATCTTTCAAATTACATTAAACAAAATAATTATAAAATGGTACATTAACGTTACTGTGAAAGATGAGAGGCTGTTGATGGCCACCCACTTTGGCCACTGACCTTATATTTAAATTTAAACATGCCTATTGCCTAAACCAAGTGGTTTAAGTTTCCACTATCATCACAGCAAAAGGTTTTTCAGGCTATCGCCATAGAGCAATAAAAGCAAACATAAATTAAAATCTCAAAGACTTTGTTAAAATTGGATGATTTTATATTGTTATGATAATGCTTGGGCTTTTGGAATGCAGCAAACATAAAGCAGTGATGGAGCACTAACTTTCGGTCAAAGGAAGAACCTGAGGTGGACGTTCTATGGCCGGTGTTATTTAGTTGTATTTGCTGGTTTATCTGGGAATGGAAGAATAAATTAGTATTCGAGGAGGGGTTCACTTGGCCAGATTTTGGAGACCAAATAATTTTCCCAGAGAATTTAAGCAACATAATTAGTAGTTGCTCGAGTTCTGTTGAAACATGGGAGAGATTTAATGGGTGAAATATATAAACTCCCTATGTTTATAAGGATACTAACCCTCTATTAGTTTCCAAATATCAATTTTTTTTCCATTTCATTATCCTTAAATCTAAAAATCATAAACACTAAACTCTAGATTTTAAATCAGAAAAATCATAAATCATAAACTATTATCCATAAAGTCTAAATCTCAAACCGAAAACCCTTAAATTTAAATCTTGTTAAAGGGAAAAAATTAGTATTTTGAAACTAAATAGAAATTAGTATCCTTTTAGTATAAGTATAGATGATTTATATATTTTATCCGATATTTAATGGCATTTTCCTCTTACTGGATTTATTAAAGTGACTCTAGATGTGAGCAAAAGTTCTAGTCATTCTTTTTCAGGTCTTAATATTGGTTGGGATTTTAGATTTCGTAATAGGAGAATCAGATTCTTTATTTGCTGTCCAGAAAGTTAAAAATCCTACTAAAGCGCGCAATCCACTATCTAATATTCTCTTTGCTTGTCAAAAGTTACTAGATAGAGATTGGATTTCGATTAATCATTTACATAAGAAAGCTAACAAGTGTGTTGATATCATGACAAATTTGGCACATGCTAACACGATAAATTGATTTGCTTATTGCAAGATGATACTAGGGGAATTGGTTGTAACAGACTACTTATAGAATAAAGCATTTTATGCTCTTCATAATAATAATAATAATAATAATAATAATAATAATAATAATAATAATAATAATAATAATAATAATAATAATAATAATAATAATAATAATGCCCTTGAAATAAATTTAAATTCTACTTACAGTCTATTTGGCCAACCAACACTTAAATTGACGCATTAAATTCGAGATTTGATCTCCAAACAATCAAGATTGGTTAGATAATAATTGTAAAAATATACAAAAGCAAATGGACTTATCAATTGAACTTCACAGAACATAAAAGGTTATATAGTTTATGGTAAATTTTATACCATACAAATGATGTTTTCAGAGCACATTCTAATTCAAATGACTACAATTAAAATACCAGTATTAGCTGAAAAAGCAAAAAATACTTGAAACTAAGCATAATCTAATAATTAGATAGATATCTTTGTCCAACATTGACAAGTGTGACGTTTGATCTCAGCTGATTCTATGATTCCTGGCATGCTGAGTCCTGAAAAGAAGTCCACTGATTTGGGTCCTTGCAAGAAAATACAATAAACAAACACTGCATGAATAATAGAACCAATGTGAGATCACCTATACCATGCATTGCAAAAGTTCTAGGTTTTCACTGTATGTGAAAACATACCAACATTTTTGGCGCCCTGGATTTAAATTTACAAGAAGTAAGATATAACTACCCTGCAATCCATACTTTTATATTTAACTGGAAATTTCAACTTCATTGGTTGGGGTATGCCCGGTCCGAACAATAGTGCAACACTTGGGCGACCCTCGATAACCCCAGCAGCAAGCTACCGTTATGGGCCTTCCCCCTCAAAAATTAAGTTTATTATCGTGTGGACCAATGACCCACGTATCACACATTAAACCCAAAAGAACAGACACAAGACTTGATCTTAGCCAAGAGGCAGAGAAAGGTATGCTTGCAAACTCCCAAGCCTGCTGCTTCTATAGGCAGCTTCTCACGTCGTCTCTTCACGTCTCTTCACGTCTAGACAATGTGGGATTACTTCGCTAGTTGCTTCTCTGATTATTATGAACCCCTTCATTTGCTGGCACTGCTTGAATGGTGAACTCGAAAACCATTTCAAAATTGAGTTCTGAAAACTGCCATGTAATGGTGGAGATTGATGCTCAATTGCTCATCGGAGATAATATTTCTTAGCGGGTTCATCTGAGATAAATCTCTCCCATGCGTGGCTGGTTTGAGCAATTTCTTTTCATGGATAAGCAAGAAATGATATCGAAATTGTTCCCTACTTATCAACTGAACTTCACAGATAATGCAATCTATGTATTTAATGCACATATCACTTCAAATAGTTACATGAAAAATATCAATCCTGACTGGAATTTAGTTAGTAACATTTTAACCTCGTAAAGTATCAAAAACCTCTGCTCCATGACATGAGTCTACTAAGACAGGTCTCAGTGTCCCATAGAGAACAAATTCACACAAACTCTTATCAATTTCTAGTGCATCTTCATCAAATTCCACAATAAACATTGATCCCCAGGATATTTAGTTAAAAAAAGGAAATCTTACTTTTAGTTCTTGAAATAACTTTTTCAAGGGTTATGCAATTAGAAAAAGCTGTTCTTTGCTTGATCAGTTGTTCCACAAAAACTGAACAAATCCAGCATCCAGGTATGGTGTGATTAAGTATTCATTGACAAATTACATTTTTTTTAATTAAAAAACGTTTATTTATAGTTTTGAATCTTTTTTATACCCGAACAGAAAGCAAAAGAAACTCTTCGGATTAAGATGATGAAAACTGAATTGGCAAATATGATACAGCAGAAACCATTCGTGATTGAGTAATTAATATTAAATTATCTCAATAATGTGGACTAGTTAAGTATAATTAATATCATATAAATTAATTTGATAGTATATTTTGTATAAGGTGTGATCATAAATATACATAATATATCTATATTATACATGTATTAATCTTTAATGGGACAGATATAATACATGATTCAAAATATTGGAGGTCCCTACTCTTGGCACCAATATAAAAATGGTGGCCCATTAACCATTTTTTGCTATGGAAAATAAGGATGCACAAGGGTAGCTTCTCCCTCTCCTCTCCCGTCACTCTCCCTCTCACCAACTTCTCCTTCTATGGCAGAGCCACCAGCACCGGTGGATCTTCGGCGTGCATCCGGCGGCACCTCCTCCCTTCAGCAATGGTGGTGATTATGGTGGGTTATGGTTTACCCACCAAAGGTTAGTTTTTATTGTTTTGTTATTGTGTTAATGACTTGGTGAGTATTGATTAATTTCAACAATTGGCATCAGAGCTACTCACCCAAAGAGTCATTAACCATTCTTGTTTGAAGCTGAGAAGCCATAAAAGCTTCAATTTAAGCTTTTGTATTTTCGGATTTTATGAAACCCATCTGATTTTCATGTGTTTTTGGCTCAAAAATTATAAATTTATTGTTGTAGAGGGTTTAAGGATGAAAAACCCATTTATTCTGGACCGAAAATAGTTGAAATGGAGGGAGAAATGGACAGATCGGGTCAAAAGACTCGAATTTTTGCAAAAAACCCGAAACGGGGAAGAAGGTGATCGCACGCGCCCGACAGTTGTAAGTGGCTACAACTGTCAGGCGCATGGGATTCACGCGCCCATGTGTTTATTAAGGGCGCGTGTACGACTGGAAATTAAAAAAAAAATTTTTCAACCATTATTACCGTCGGGCTGGGCGTTTTTTTTTTTTGTGTTTGGGCCATTATTTTTAGCCTTTTTTTTTGGGCCAACGGTTTTGGGTCCCTTTATTCTTATTTTTTGGGCTGCGTTTTTTTTAGTTGAGCCGGTTTTTGTTTTAGTCATTGGACCATATTTTTGGCTCATTTTGGTTTGTGTTTTTTGGGTCAGACTTTTGTTTGGACCATTTTGCATTATTTGGACTTTGTCATTTAAATTAAATTGGTCCATTTATTTTGAAATTTAATTTTGTTATTTAGTTTAATTATTTAAATATTAGGCCAAATTAATTTTGTTGTATTATGGGCATTATTTATTTATTTTTATTAATTGGCCATTTAGTGTTAATTTAATTTTGGGCAATTAAAATTAATTAATTTTGAGGCCATTTTGCCTAATTAATTTAAGGGGCCATTTTGATTAATTAATTTTATTTGGCTATTAAATTTGGATTAATTATTGGCTATTTTGCATAGTTAATTAAAAGGTCATTTTAGATTATGATTTTAAGGGCCATTTTAATTAATTAATTATGAGCCATTTAGTTAATTAATCCTTAGTTCATTTTTTGTTATAACCAAATTTATTTAATAGCCATAATTAATTGTCAAGCCCAAGATTAATTTGGTATGAGTGAATTTTCGAGGAATTAATTTTGGGGTAAATTTTGAAAATTCAATTACCCATTTAATTCATAATTCACTTAATTTTGTAATATATATACTAATGCCCATAAAATATTGATAATTGGCCTAATTAAATAAGTTTAAATAAATTATTTGGGTATTTTGTTGAGCCATTTTGGATTATGGTATACCCATTCTGTTAATAATTTATTTAAACAAATAAACTCTCTAAAAATGATATTGCCTTATTATTTGAATATTCACATTTATGTGAAATTAATTTAATTAATTAATATTGGATCTAAAATTACTACATATGCTTCAGGAATTGCATATTTTGGACATAGTAAATTTTGGTCAATAAATTTCGTGAATATTCTTAAAATTATAAATCATTAATTGGATTGACTAGTACTTGCCTGTAGCAGGAATAGTCATGAAGATTTTTTTGACGATTTATTCTGATAATTTTAAGGATATAATAATAATAAGGCAATGCATAGTGATAGTTGCAGTTGCATAATTTACTAAGATCTCTAGAAGTGGCTAGTCTCTCCCTGTCAGATTGTTAGTTGCTTTTAGAGATGCTTGGGACTGAAAGGATTTTGGTTGGGATATGACACAATCTTCCTACCCTGTCGGTGGGCGATCATTCAGGTTATATTCAACTAGTTTTGTTTTATCCTCGGTAGTATATTGTGGAATTTATTGAGTTATTCCACTAGTCTCCATATTGTGCAACTATCACATATAAAATCTCAAGTAGGATCAAATTAGATAGATGGTATGAATCGATCTATACGATTAGGGACACATTAAAATTAGAAGTAGTCCCGAGTGTCGATCAATCAACTATACCCAATAGTATGAGCTTGTTGAGGACAAAATATTTGAAATTTCGAGAACACTCAAGTGAAAATTCTCTGATTATATAAGGTATACCATGAAAGAATACATCAGAGAAAGTGTTCCAGTTAGTGATAACTAAGAAGTATATATGGATGCCATTAGAAAATAGTTCACATAAGATCGATAAAGGTTGCAATAGGAGTTTGATTCCATATATGGTAGATTCAGTACTACTTCCTTCTGGGGTGGAGAGTGTGAGATCTTCTAAGTTTGCAGATCTCATTTAATTCAGAAGGAAGTGTGGCATTTTAATATCAAAATTGATATTGTCATCCAAGATTCAGAGATCTTTTCGGTTAACAGATCTTATTTGGTTATAATGATGACATATGCCAAATATTACTGCGAAAAGGAAGTATTATTAAGAGGTCTCAATAAAAGGTCATTTTAGAAGAAGAAATTTGCCAAGTTTGCTTCCCATTCTGGTTCCACCAACACCTCTAAATATCAATGTGTGCCACTTTTGTCATAAACTTGGGCACAAGAGGGTAGTTTGAAAGAAGTCTTCTAGATTGGGATGTGTAAAAGGCATTCCGTTAGCTTTTATTTTGAATCCAATCTAGGGGATATGCCCTTTAACTATTGGTGTTTGGATACTGGTGCTATTATTGATAAAGCCATAAGCAACCGGAGATAAAATAAGGGAAAATTGTTGTGAATTGGGGTTATAGAGTTAGAATCCCTATTGAAAATATAGCCAGATTGTTGTTACATTTTAAAGACAATTTTGGAACTACTGTCAGTTTATACTTTTCATTCCGATAATAGAAAAATATTTTGCTTAGTAACAACATATATATTGATTTTGGCATTCTGTGTGATGGATACACAATGGACTTGTACCCCAATATTGGGCAAATTTTATTCATTTGTGAATGATGTGACTCGATTCTAATTATGATAGAATAAATAAGAAATCTATCAAATAGTGGCATAAGAGTTAGAGACATTTTGAGACATGTGTAGGATTGTGTTAAGGGAAATCTCGTTGCTAATATTAAGGATATGATTAGCAGATATGGAAATGATTAGGAGCTAATATATACAAACATTTGAAGATTATTTCCACATACTGTATTCAGTGGATATAAGTGTTTCATCACTTTACTAAAGATCATTTTGATGTTGGTCATATGGAGTAATAGATCTGATCTTGTAGAGGCCTTAGGCATTCTGATTAATTCTGGTGCGCTGCTTAAGGCAATGATCAGACAGTAGTGATGAATGTTATGTTCGGTGTAATAAAGCTAGGCGAAATCATATACCGGTTTTCGATTAAGTGCACTGTAGGATTATGTATTGACGCCTAGTGTACGGTGCTTGGAATATTGAAATAGAATGAGATTGCAGTAGCAGTTATTCGTACATTTTGATATAGTACGATTTATGTTGATCACTCCAAATTTTCAAAATTCGGGTGGAGTGAAATTATGAAAACTGCAACTCACATTCAAAGATAATATCTAAGCAAAATCAATTCCCAGATTCATCTTAAGTTGTAGTTAGACAAGAAGACGAGTTTGTGCCACTTTCTGTGTTTAGGGTTATAAGGTAAGGTAAAAGGTCTATAACCTATAGTCAAGAAAACTTGACGAGAGAAAACTATTAGCGGCAATTCTGTTGGTTGTTATATTGCCTAGAAAAATTTTAGATTTTGTTTTCTCGTTATGTGATACTAGAATCATGAAGTCTGACCATGCAATCTATTTAGAAGATGACTTAAAGAGTGGGAGTTGTGAACTCCACAAAGTCATTATTGAAGTATATTTTGTTGTGTTAGTCCCATACATGCGTTATCTTTTGATGATGAAAAGCCACAACCAAAGAATCAATGATTGATACCAATACCATATTTTGAACCTGCACTTGACCTACAGAGGAACATGAATATGAGATTCATGTGTCTTCTGATTTTGATATTTGTCAGGAGACTATATTGATTCGAACTCTTAGAGTTGGATATTAGTTACACAGGATGAGTAAGCATCTATGTTGCATAAGGATGCATGGGATCTATTTTAGTTGTCACATCATTGTAGACCAAGTGAAACCCTAAAAATCAGGTAGAAAATTTAAAGCCAAATTTTGCCAAGGCTTTAAATGAAGCAACCTAAAAGTTTGTAGTTCCTAAGATGGAACATACAGTATGTGAACTTGAGGAGTTCATTTGCGAACATTAAAAAGCATCCAGATTGTAATATCCAAGATTTGATGAGATTGTCACTTTGAGGAGAACATTATCGTTTGATAATTGGATCCATTGCAAGGTCAGTGGGAGTAAGTTATGTGCTTATTGTGCTGTAAATTGATGATATCAAATAGCAGCCAGTAGCACTGACCTAATATATGAGACAAGGTTCATATCGTTATGTCACTTTAGGATGAAGAATCTAAGTGAGGCTTTATTTTGTTTTAAAGATTGAGATTCTTCGTGACATATCTATAGGCATACATTATTGGTCTCATAAAACCTACATTGTGTGTTAAGTAGGTTTACTGTATATTGTTCTTTTATTTGAGGTACCTTTTCCATGAAAAGTGACATACTGTGAAATCTCAAAGTCCTCAAAAGTAAAAATGAAATAGCTCATATCGAGTGTTGTGTATGCCTTATTGTGGGTAATTTGTGTATGCTCAAGTCAGTACACATTTTGATATTGTGTATGTTATAAGTGTATTTCGAAGATACTTGAGCGATCCTACAATAGAGAACTGAAAGCTGTAAAGAGAGTATTTGAATATCAACAAATCTGACATTCTGGGTTTGGTCAGATATTCTGACATTGATTTTACACGCTATCCAAATGTTGAAAATGATTTTGGTTATATATTTGTGGACATAGAGGAGCTGTATTTTCGAAAGCGTGAAACAAACACTTACAGCATCCTTGATTATGGAGGCTAAGTATGTAGCATGCTGTAAAGCTACATGATGGGCCATTTAGGCTGCAAAATTTAGTCTTAGGGCTGGTTTTTTGTGGTTGCCTTTTCGAAGTCCTAGAGGTGTATTGTGGTAATGTTGTAGCAAGTACTTTCTCTCTCAAAATGCTAGGAGTTCCTCACACTCCAAATATTTGGATATCATCATTCAATTTGTTAGAGAGAAAATGATGGAATCCACTGTTTGATTAGATTATAGAGCACATAATTAAAGAGCTCATTCTTGTTAACTAAGATTTTGGCTGCTTAAGTGCTTTGACGACATAGCACTTGTATGAGGCATATGGAGTCATTTGCTGTATTTAGTTAGTGGGAGCTCTCTATATAAGGAAATCAGTTGCAACTGTGTGGATGGATTCCTATTTGCCATATATGCATATTCTGTTTGAGCGCATTCTGGTAAATATGACATTCTGTATTGGTTTCATGAGCTTCTGTTGAAGTAATGCATCATTCGATTTAGATACATGGACCTAATGGAAATGGTTATTGATTTTGTTTTCAAATCATTTCCATTTCACACTTTATACTACTATTTTGTTGAAGTCTTTATGAGTTTACGCATTTGTACCATGTCGGTATGATGCATTTTGAAGCTTGTAAAGGCTTATTGTTGTTAAAGTATTTGTAAGCCTACATATTTGTACCCTTTCGGTACAATGTATCCAGAAGGTCTTATGAATACATATTGATATTATAAGATATTTTCGTTAATTAACTTAACTGTCCAAGTGGGAGAATGTTGAATTATCTCAGTAATGTGGACTAGTTAAGTATAATTAATATTATATAAATTAATTTGATAGTATATTTTGTATAAGGTGTGACCATAATTATACCTAATATATCTATATCGTACATGTATTAATTCTTAATGGGACGGATATAATACATGATTCAAAATATGAGAGGTCTCTACTCTTGGCACCAATATAAAAATGGTGGCCCATTAACCATTTTTTGCTATGGAAAATAAGGGTGCACAAGGGTAGCTTCTCCCTCTCCTTCTCTCCCGTCACTCTCTCTCCCTCTCACCAACTTCTCCTTCTATGGCAGAGCCACCAGCACCGGCGGATCTCCGGCGTGCATCCGGCGACACCTCCTCCCTTCAGTAGTGGCAGCAATGGTGGTGATTATGGTGGGTTATGGTTTACCCACCAAAGGTTAGTTTTTATTGTTTTGTTATTGTGTTAATGACTTGGTGAGTATTGATTAATTCCAACAATTAATGGAAACCAAAATAGATTCTTCAGAGACTCAAGCAGAATCTAGGTTGCTGAGCAAGAAAAGGAATGAGCTGATGAACGAGCTAAATAGAGGAATCAACGACTTTGTGAGATTGTGGGCAATGGAGACGTTGCTGATGTTATGTGTTTCCTTTGAATCAGATGAATAACGCTATTCAAGAATTGATGAATAAAAAAGCTTTAATAAAATTTATGTTTTTTTTTTTTGTTCTTTGCTTTTGCCCATCGTCTCAAAGACCATTTGCATAACAAGTATTTGATCCAAATACATCCTAACGAATTTACCTCCAGAATATTCTATATAACTGGAAAAAAAAAAGGGACAACAATAGTGAGTAGTGACAAATATATATTTATATATATATATATATATATATAAATATATAAACACACAGTGAGCATATGCCATTATTAATTTCGTTTGTGAAGTCAAAAAATTTTACTTTTAGTTGAAGTGTATTGGATGGTAAATCTATATATGTTCCGTAATATTCCTTTTAGTTGAAATGTAGTCTCTCATTTTACATATTTTCTCCCGGAATATTCCGTAATATTCCTTGATATGAAAGGAATCTAGGACATGGCATCCATTAATAGTTTAATGCCAGTAGCATCAGGCCCTTCTATTTTTAATTTATATCAAGATTGTCATTTTTCGTCTGGATTACCCAAATCCTATGACAAGTCAAAACCAGCTTGATAATTAACAATTTTTTTAGATGAAAATCAAGCATTGTCTTGGGGCTACTCTGACAAGAAGAAAATGACAGGACGCCGGAGTGGTTGCTCTTATCCAAGAAGAGTTGCCCAAACAACCCCAACCCTCTTACCTCTATAAATTCAGCCCTCACGTTCATTGCTAAAGTTCCTTGTATATCCCATTCTTCATCTCTTTCTTTTGGCAAAAAAAAAAAAAAAACTTTCTTAACACCCTCTTTCTCTTAATAAACCTCTTATGCATTTTCTTTCCTTCTTTTTTTTATGTCAGCTCTCCATTATTGTTTACTCTCATTTCTTTCAATTTCTTTCTGATCACTTGGAGAAAAGTAGTGAGAAATAAGTTTAAAGGATAGACACTCAAATTATATAAAAGAAAAACAATATTAAGCAATAGGAAGCATTTCTTCTTATCTTTTCTAGTTTAAGTATCTTCTTTCTCTATTTTTTTGACGCAAATGATTCATCAAAACAAAGAAAAATTATGTTTCAAAAATTTAACCTAAACGTTGATGCTTTGGTTTTTGCAGCTTATGTCATCATTAATATTTTGAATTGTTGCTAGCTAAGACTTAGGAGTTCTTTTTTTTCCTTACGATTAGGATGTATTGGGACCAAATTGTATCCACATGAAGACTATCTATGTTAGCTGGTAAGCAGTTTTTCATTACTCGACCTGACCTATAGTTGGCCAAAAAAAAAACCTGACCTTTAAACCCATAGAATCTGAAGGCAGGGTTTGGACCAAAAACCTGAAACTTGTTTGGACAAACTACAAAATCATTTCTGAAATATGATCTATTTGATTGAATAATCTCCTTAATTAGACTTCGTTGGTAGTCGATAGCATCTTCATATATAGGCTCTAGGTTTAATTTATCTATTGTATAAAATTAGCTTTCATTGGTCTTATTCATAGGTTTATAATTTTTATTTTAATGTTCAAGCTATATCCCATTTCTTTAATTAATTTGTCTTTTTTTTTTGAAATTATTCTAAAATTAGGTCTTTTAATTTCATTTTTTATAAACAATATTTTTTACATATTTAAATTATTTTTTATTTTTTGAAATTAAAAACTGTTAATTCAACAATTACATGTTTGACATATAAGATAATAAAAATTAAATTTCAATTTTTTTCTAAATTGGCCGTTTTAAATCAAATATGAAAAGGAAAAAGATGGAGATTAGAAGGAAGATTTTTTTATGAAAATAATGAAGTGCTGAACAGGCGAGTAGCTTTCTAGATATATAATCTAATCTTAGCTTTATTTATTTATTTATTTATTTTGATCTTTTAGCGCAGAGGTAAAGGAAAAAAATCAAAAATAGAAATGGATGGTACCCAAATACATTGGACCCGTAAGACCCAATCAAGCCCACGAAATTAGACTTACTTTAAAAAAGAGCTCTAAGCCCAAATACTCAGCCTAACATGGTCAAAGTTGGCCATCACAGATTATGGGCTGAGTGGAAAATGCCCACTCAGCCACCAGCCAACATGCTCCACGCCTGGTGGTGGACCGTGGTTTCCACCTCCGCAGGAAATTATCGAGTCCAACAACAATCAGACACATTTTGTGCATGAAAGATGTGGATTTCATGCAAGAAGAAGACTTCTTCCATAAAAAGAGACCTCTTGTAGAAGCAAAGGTATGAATACTCTTCTCTATATTTACACAGTTTCATCTTCTCAATTTACATACTAAAACTCCCTAAGCAGCTTTATTGGCTTAATATTAAAGCAAGTCTCACTAAAAATAACCCTAATAAACGTTTTGTTTTGCAAATTGATCCAAAAGGAATAAGCTAACAAACTATCAATGGTTCTACCAACCTTTTTGGCATAGACAGAAGTCATCCAATTAACTTTTTTTCCCCCCTTATATTCTGAAAAAGTAATCTTACAACGTCAATGATAATGAATTTCAATAGTTGGACACTCCCTGTCAACATTTATGAAAAGGTCAAAGTTTTATCTTTGTCAGCTCATCATTAGTACGTACTTAGAAATTGAATTTCATGGACATTGACGATTGTTATAATTAATTAATTCTAATAAAATAAGTGAATTTAATTTGATATTCTAGGTTGGAATCTTAAATAATGCCTTTGTCATTGTATAAAGAAAAGATGGCATTGGTTTGTCCTAAAATTGGTTTTGTTACCGTGTCATATTTGGAAATAATTCCTTGTCCTTTATGATAAATCCTACAAAAACCTCTCCCTAAGAAACCATAAACCCATAAATCTTATCGATTGATTCAAACGTTTTGTTGTTGTTTTGATCTTAAAATTCATTATTGTAAATGTCAATGTGGATAGTACCCTACATGATTGGTCACTGATTTCCAAACACAAGATTCCAAAGGATGACGATAAAACATTGAAAAATTCTATGTAAAGCCTCAAAATTACTCTTTATACTTTTTTTTTTGGGTTAAAATGGGTTATAAAAAGCCATTTGATAGCTCTGCATAGAATTTCTCTAGAACATTTATTTTCTTTATACAAAAGAACCCAAGCTAACGATGAGAATATATAAAACTTTCAGAATATTTTTTTTTGTGTAAATCATGAGTTATTCTTATACCACATTGAGTATGAGGTTAATCTTCATTCGGGCGGAGTGATTGGCACTAATCCAAAAAAATTTGACCTAGTGAAATTTAAATATGAAACTTTTTGCTATGTATAATTTTCACTCAAAAACTTAAGAGGATCTTATACCGGTAAATTAATATTTAGAGTTAAAGTTTCAGATTATTCTCTATGTCTCATAATAAGAATTCTAAATTCTATTGTAGTTTTCATGTGCGTATGATCCTCTCATGTGGTCCATGCATATGCCTATATTTATCGTACAATTGAAATTGCTTGTGTGGTTAACTGTTGCTGTATATTTGTTTTGAATTCTTTTATCTTGATTACAGCGGAGATCATTACCCTATAGTCTTAATTTATTATTTTTTAGGGAAAGAGATTTGAATTTTTTTTCAAAAAAAATTATTATCCAAACGAATGATTAAATAAAAATTTTATGAAATTAAATACTTCCTCCGTCTCAATAAATTTATCATTTTTTACCTTTAAAATTATCCCATTAAAAATGTCACATTGAAAAAAGTAACAAATTTTAATATTATTTTTTTTATCTTTTATTATACTTCAATTTTAAATTTATTAAAAAATTTAATGCCTATTACTTTTAAAGATAATTTAATTCATTTGAATTATTTATATAATATGACATGTAAACTCTTTAATTTTTTAAAATTATGTTTTTCCGTTAATACGTGACAAATTTAGTAAGATGGAAGGAGTACTAGAATTTTGACTCTTAAAGCGTGATTATTTCCAGCAAAAAGTAATGAAAAAAGTGAACGCAGAAAATACTTGGCCCTCAGTTACTTGTATTAGCGTGCATTGATTCTTCTCAAGATTCCAGCTATTTGTCCTTTGGTATAGTTAGGGGCCTAAATTCCATACGGACGCCTAAATTTCATAGCTTTAAGTGTGGAGACAAAGCTTCTTTGTCTTATCCTAACTAGCTCCACGTCAGATGGAACTCGCGATCCCTTCTCCCCATCGAAAGAGAAATGGGCCCCCCGCCAAACGGTGTTTTAAGCCGCAAATTGCCCTTTTTGCCTCCGTAGGCATTGAGGGATTTTAACGTTTGTCAGCTTTTTCTGATATTCCCAACAGTCTCCGATCACAGTGTCCGATCTTCCTCCAGCTTAATGGTCAGATTTCTCAGTTTTCTTTCCGTAATTGATAGCTTAGTACTTTCTGGTTTGAATATGTATTTCTTTTTCATTTCTAGTCGATCGGAATTTATCAATTAATGTGACACCTTAAATTCTGCTGAAGATGGCGGCTTCAGGTCTTTATACTACTTGTAATTACTTCACCAAACTCTTCATTTTTTTTTGTTTCGTTTTCTTTTAATCTTGCAAACAGGGTCCACAAGATGCACTTGTTGAGGCTATTGTACTTGCCGTGGAAGATGAAGTGACAAAGGAAAGAGAGAAAACAAGGCTCATGGAAGAGTCGCTAAGGGCTGATCGAGCTGAACTAGAAGCAAAGGAGAGAGAACTATCGATGCTTTTGAGAGAGAAGGATCGATTGCTTGCAGTCCAAGAAATTGGGGAAATTTTGGTTGCTGATTTCCTTGAAGCAGAAGGTGGTAACAAATGTAACCAAAAAAAAAAAAAAGAAGGTGGTAACAAGAATTTTGATGAAAAAGCTCTTATGAACGCTATTGTAGCTTTGATAGGCCGTGGCGGCAGCGATGGTAGTGATGGTGCAGGATTTGGTGGCGTTTACGGTATAAAAAAAAACCTCAAAAAAAGAAAATCAATATTTTCAAAACCAAACCGGTTGAACTGACTGGATCGGAAACAATTCACTTGTTTGGTCCGGAAAATATCATTAAACCGGTTGTGGCCAAAACTCAAAGCTTGATTCAAAATGGCTAATGGTTTTAGGGTGGTTGTTGGTGCAGGAGGGAATATTAACTATCTTTGAAGGAACAAAAGGTGACGAAGAGTGATAGCTAGTGGCAACAGTGGTGGGTATGGCGGTGTTTTCCTCGGTGATCACCTCGAATAGGCTGATGGCCGATATCCCTCTAATTTACTTTTGCTTGAAAAAATGAACCTGGGTTTTATTTAGTTTTCAACTGCTTATACTTTGCTTTGTGTTAGACATTGAAAAGCATATTCCTTGTGTGGTAAATCTAGACTAGAAGTTGCAGCTGAAACAATTGGAAGTGATGTGATGATTAAACTATAAATAAAGCTTTATCTTTTTGGTGGTAGAAACGTTGGTTTTTGTAGAAATGGATAGGTTGGCTGCCTGGCTGAAACCTCCATTTTCATTGATCTATGGTGAACTTTTATGATTAAATTGTTCAGATAGGCTTTGGGATCATGAGCAAGTGTTGTAGATGTAAGAATTTGGTTTTTCTATGCTAGATGTTAGGGTTTTTAGAACAATTAAGATAGACAATCATGTTCTTTGCTTCTTCTCTAGTTACACTACAAGACAAATCACTTTTACCAGCACTTATAAGTGCCGATAAAAGGCAAACCAACTGCTTGTAAAAATGTTACCGAGGGTCAACTAACTGCCGGTCAAAATGTTACCGGCGGTCAACTAACTGCCGGCTAGGTGGATGCCGATGAAGGTTTACCGGTGGTGATGTGCTCCAGTGTTGGTAAAGGCATGATAAATTACGACATAATTTTTCTCCGCACTTTTAAATGCCTTTAAAAATAAAAGATTTTTACCGGCACTTTAAAGTACCAAGATAAGTCCTATTTGAAATTTAAATTTTTTTTATATTTATTGAGTTTTATCTTAAATTTATAAGTTTTTACAGTGCCAGTAAAAGTCTTATTTGAAATTTAAATTTCTTATATTTATTAAATTTTATTTTAAATTTAAAAGTTTGATTAATTCTTTATGTTAATATCATTATTCACTGATAGTATAATAAAATGATTTTAATTCTTAATTCAATTTTTTAATAAGTTAATAAATTGTTAATGCAATTTTTTGTTAATAAAATAATTGTTAATGCATGAATAGTATATATGAAGGCATTGGTAGCATGCCTCATTTGGTAACTCAATTAATTCATGTCCATTGCATTAATAAAAAGAGAAAGTTCCTAAGAATTATTTGCACTATAACACTCACATAAATTAACAATTTTCTAAAAATGTCCTCAAGAACCAATCACAACAGCCACAAAGCTTTCCAACTTCCTAGAAGTCTAATACAAGCATAAACTTTCTAGTTGAATTGTATACCGATTATCCTTAGAACTTCCATCTTCACTTAAGTATTTGCACGTAGTGATCCAAACGAACTAGATGTGTCTGAAACCTACAATAAGAGAAAATGAAACCTATTTACTGTTATCACCATCCTATATTCACAAAAGTAGCAGCAACAACAGATTTGAAATCAGAAACAAGTGAAATGGAAAAGGAGAATGTAAATTGTAGCATGGTGTAGCCAAACTCCAACATGAAAGCAACAATTTGTACTCATCTTTGATAATGAACATGATCCAAATAGAAAGGCAAACAAACTGGTATTATGCTGATATAAAACAAACATATATAAATAAATGTGGTTTACACACCTGTCAGAGGACTAAAAATTAATGGAGCAATGATGTTGGCCAAGGCACTCACACCTGATATGCATCCTTGAGTCTTCCCTTGATATAATATGTTCTGACCAGTTAAAAATTACCCATGAAGAATAAGATGAAATAGAACAAAGGAATTCAATTTGCTAGAAATCACATGCTCATTGGCGCCAGCTTGTTTTGATACAATGCTGTGTAACTGTATAATTCATAATCAAGTTTCAATCGGCAGACTTAATCTTTCGGGTAACAGAACAAAGCTCTCATGAGATGGAGCATAAGAACTTACAGATGGCGGTGCAAAGACCATCACCGCAGACAAAGCAGTGGCTGCATATGGAACCTGCAGCGCAAAGGCTTACTCAGAAGCAAATATCAAATCATTTGAAGGAAAGTGGATCTCTTTATGTCAAACGAGAGAACAAGAATTCTTTCTGCTCTAGTAGTAAAGGAAACGAAGCTAGCAACTTCGGTGAAGAAGTTACCCAAGCTGACCAGGCTATGCAGTAAAGAATGGCCTGCACAACACCAGATACAAATTCATCAGTGGCTTGTCTTCCCGATACATTGTTACAATGTTATCAGCTTGCAAGGAATATCAGACTGATGAGCAAGGTGAGAATACAACTCTTACACTTGCACAGGTGACTAAGAGTCCTATTGAAAGCAAGCTTCTGTCTCCTATAGGAGATACCAGTAGGGTCATGAGAAACACCTGCAGGATTCAGACGCATATAAGACCAAACATGTAAATCGAATCTAGATTATCAAATGGTAGAATGAGAAACGTACCAGCAACAATATTTAGACTAGTATATATACATGTGAAAGGGTTGCTACAATTCCAGCAATTAGCATTAAATCAACAAACTGATTCTTGTTAAAGTGGAAACGAGCCTTTAAGTAGTATTGCATGGAAGAAAAATTTGCCCAGGTGCCTGTAAGAGACCTGAAACTGTTTGATCACAACATAAGGTTTGAAGTTTTGAAGAATTGTATGCTTCTGAATCATTGATTTTGTCTTCTTAAGTTCCTATTTGGTAAAGGTCATGATTTCACAATTAGATATCATCCCACCCTTCGCAAGACTATTGAAGAATGCAACAACTGCTGCTTGGGAAAATGTTGGACTGAAATTAAAACTTTTATTAGTCATTTCAAACATTAATAATAACAACATAGCATAAAATTATTGATAGGATTAGGCCACCAAACAACTTATGCATTCACTTCTTTAACAGGGTTTCATGATTATTTTTACTCTAATTCAGATTTAAAAATATGGCTTGAACCATCCTAACCTCTGCAACTCTTCGATGGTGGAACCCAGGTCTCCTTTCTACAATAAATAACCATTACTCACTTTCTAACATCTGTTTCATTTAGCAAAATTCAAGGGAGAATCCTGAATGTCTAAAGTGTTATAGATAAATTTATCACTAGTTAATATAAGTTTCACAGATTTTATTTATTCAATTTTCCCCCTTTTTTCTTCAGATTTTACTTTCCTAAAAATTTCCATTGAAAAAGGTTTGGCAAGGCTGTGGTGGAAATCAGCATAATTTCATGAGTGCAACTCAAATTTTTGAACCATAACTGAGGTCACTTGAACACCAAAGTGCTAGAAAAATACTACTATACAAGCCTTACCTGCTCTTCAGCAAGCAAATAATGTCTTCCATGGATGGAATTTTCTTGGATACTGGCATCTTTCTAGATGCATTACCATCCTTTTGAATCGCATTTTCCTCTTCTTTCAAGATCGGTTGTGTCATACTGTCTACTTGATCAGGCATACTCTCCTTAAGGAATATTCTCATGTACACTACTGCAGTTATTGATACAAATGTAGCAACCTGAAAGGGTAAAAAGAAAAACAAATTGTAGCAAAGAGATACAACAATGAGCAAAGGTACAGTCCAAGGCTTAGGGAAAAACCTGAAATGTGGAACCAGCGGAGAGGAAACGAACTGCTAAGGTTGCACAGACATATGCACCTGAGCTTATGCCTGAGAGAATTTCGAATGCAAACGCCCATTAGCTATCTGAAATGTTGTCTGCCTACAAAGGAAAGACCAAGTCCACCGCTTCAGCATCAAGATTGTTGTGTTTGATAATCTAATGCAAACTATCAACTCTTCCTAAGACCATTTTGTTTGTAGATGGCAAAAAAAAACAACCAATGAAGGAGAGCACAACCTAGAAAACAACAAAGCAACTCAATTATGTATCTATAATCTATGTGTATATAAAACCAACCTAGCCCAAATCACATGTAATCAAAAAAGGCAGGCAAGGTTCAAGAAATGCATTACAGATCACATGTAAATCAAGTATCAGTTCAAAGATTTGTGTATATAAAATGTAACGGAAATTATTTTGAAGTATATTTTGAAGCAGTACATGTTTTAAACATATTTTAAAAGTACATGTGATATGACTTCGACACTTATATGATTTATATATGATTTTGTGTCGAACTTGAAATGATATGCGGTTTAGAGTATAGATTGGTTTGATATGAATTCTAGACCTGATATGACTTACAGTCTCAATTGGACAGGATGTACTATGAGATTGATGAGAATATGGACTAATAGTACATGATATTCAAATTGGACACAACATATTGTTGTGCGATGCACTATAGTATAATGATGAGAAAACTAAAAAGTGATTATGATGATTTATTTAGAACTCTGAGTGATAGGCAGATGACAAGAATTGAGATAATAAGATGTTATCGATGAAAAAGGATTAACAGTAATTGCAAACTTGCAAGTTTTAAGCATTGTGATTTAAGACAGTATAATCCTACTCTTGCATTTATATTAGTATCTTACTGAGCCGTGGTTTTACTCACCCCACTAAATTTCATCTCTTTCAGATTATTAAAGTTAACATCTGCCATGTGAGCTGCTAAGTGGGCATCGGAGACGGTATCTAAGCTTGGTACTGGCCACCGTTCTTGGAATCCGCTTCATTGCCTTGACGTATACGTTCTTTGTAAATCTCTTGTTTACATATACAGACTTTAATTAATACACAGTACGTATTTTGTTCAACGAGTCGGGATGTAACTTAGAAGTGTGATAAATTATTGTATAGAGGATCAATGAAAGTAAAGTAGTAACTACACTAATATCGAATACAAACCTTAAAATGAAAAAGAAAAATTTAGTCCATAAATTTGTAGACTAAGAAAAAGTATGAGTAATAAGTGAAAGTCGCGATCTTCGGGTCGTGACAGGGTACATGCATTTCCGTCCAGTTCCGATACTACTAACTCTAGCCCAATCTTTAGCTCCCATAAGTGACACCTGGCTAGTACTCACATTGTGGCCCCTTGACTATGGCCATACGTCTACTATAGTGCATGTGTTTATTAGGTGAAGCCTAGTTTCCAATAAACTTATACTAGAGAGGTAAATCCCTAGTTAACCTAGATCCAAGCACTCCTAAATTGATTTGATTTCTGGTTTCACTTGTATGTTGAATATGTTTTATGATTTTATAATATGTTTGGTGTAATATATTTATTTGAATTATTTGTTTCAAAAATGAGAAAATATGCTTTAATATTGTTTACGGAGTATTTTATGTATTTTGAGTGATTTTAAGAAATGTCTGAATAGCTATTAAATATTTATTGAATTTGTGATTAATTTAAATATTTTTGAATTTCCTATAGTGGACTTGGATACTAGGATACGTAAGGTACTTCAAAGTATCCTCCCATACTCACCTAGTTATCTAATCCACCATAGTATCCTTCCCGTTAGATCATGCCTATTTGATTTTAATATTTAAATTCATGGTTTTGTAAGGAAATTTTGTTTATTAAATTTACATATAAAATACGTTTGTATCAACTTTCGTATAGATATTCCTTACTGAGCAAGTTAACTTACCCCTTTATTTTTCACTCTGAGATTATCTACAGTAGCTCGGATCCACTTTTTTGGAGGACCTGATTTTGGTATCTCTCAGGCAACCATCAGTACTCGTCGAGGTATGCTAGTTTTACTTTTATGTATTCAAACTTTTATATAGTGTTACTTTTATGTACATTATACTAGGATTGTAAATATTTATACTTTGTTTATGTAATTGAATATCGAGTCTTGGGTTATATAAAAATAAATAAATTTCATTTTGAATATACGTTGATACTGCAGACAGCCTAATCACATGTGAATTATTTGTGTGAAATTAATAAAATATATGATATTTCGAACCGTGACACCTATTTTGCCACTGCACCTTCATTTACCGACACCAGTGATTCTCTTATTGGCACCGCTGATCCTCTTATCGGCACCGTCAATCATCTCTTCCGACGCTGCTGATTCTCTTGTCAGCATCCTTTGAATCCCATCTTGCCGGAATCCTGTGAAAATCCAAACGAATCAAACATTCCTATGTGCTGCAAACTCCTATAACCCTTACCGACTGCCACTACCTCTATGCTTAAGCTCTACAACGTAAGTCACTTCACTATTTCTTTATGATCATTCGCTTGTTGTGCCAAGAAAGCCGCCTCTACTTTTGTTAATTTTTACACTTGTGTGAAACTATATGCAGCTCAATAACAGTCCCTCATTCATTAACATGCATATTATCTGAACAATCTAATTTAAAATGGAATAATATCTGTACTTGAACCTTAAGGCAGTTCGATTCTATAGCCGTTAATTGTTTTAAGTTTATTAATGATCTGTTTACCTTAAATAGGGGTCTACTCTGTTTGTGCAATTTACTTTTTGTTGGATTATTTTTTGTGTAAAAATAATATATACATTATTTTATTATATTATAAGTTTGAGGATTTCATTACAATATTATTATTATGATTTTAATTTTATTAATTTTTTTCATATTTATTATTTTACTATTATTATTGATTTAGAAATGTTCTTAAAATAACAAATTATGTGAAGAACATTAATTTATGTGAAAAACATTAATTTAATAGAAATGTAGGTTTTTCAAAAAACAATCAAACAATAAAAAAAAATTTAGCATATCATCCAAACAACAAAAAATATCAATTTTTCCAGAAAATGAATTTTTTAGAAATCATTTTTTGAAAGTCATTTTCAATGAATCAAATGGAGCCTAAAGTTAACGTAAAGTACACATGATTAAACATAAATTTAAAGTCATTAGGCTTAAAATATATTAGTAGTATCGTAAGCGCTTGATAATTAACTTAAGATTAATATAAATTTAAAGTTAGTAAGTGTAAAATATGTTTGAAGTATATAAACATATAATAACTAACGTAAATATATATTATAACACAATTATCGTATGTTTAAAGCTACTGACACTAATGTTTATATTAATAATCATATTTTTACGATAATTAACATATTTTACATTTAATAACTCTTAATTTACGTTTAATTATATAGTTTTTATATTGATTTTATAATAAAATTAAAATTATGATTTTTTTGGTGTAAACTCTCGGTATCCAAAAACCACTTTTGATCTCGATTAATTAGTAGTCGAGCTAAGTCAAACTTCCTTTGAGAAGAGCTCTTTCAATATTATTTTTATTCATAAAACTCAAATTCAAAATTTCGTTTAAAAGATACAAAGGTCCTTCTATTTAACTTAATAAACATTGATGAATTTTGATTTTTTTGCAAAAATTTTTTTTCTCGATTTGAGTAATTTTTTTTTTTGGATCCGGGGTGTGCGCGCGCGCGCGCGCTCTACGCCTACAACTCGGCAGCCCCAAGGAATTTTTTTTTTGTTCATTCCAAGGAAATTGAATGGCCTAAATTAAATTATTATTATTATTATTATTATTATTATTATTATTTCTTTTGGTGAATCAGCGGCGTAAATTAATAAGGAGCAAATGGAATCATTCGCATCATCAATACCGCAAACGTACGGTGTCGCACAATTTCGAAACAAATATCGACAGAGATCGCACGATCCCTTATCAGCAATTGAGAGACGTCGCGCGATAATCAATTTCAAACCAATAAATTGGGACCCACGTTTTTAAATTTTCATAAGTACAGTAAAGATAATGATATATATTTTATTTTTTAATACTTTGTAATTCAATTGTAAAATTAAAAAAATAAAAAAATTGATCATTAAATCTAATATCTGAAAAGAAAAAAAAAGAAGTAAGACCTATTATACCAAACTTGATTGGTGTCATATTCTTTCCTTTGACACATCTTTAATTACTTTACATAATTTAATAAACAAAGTTGGCCTATGAATTCTTATCACTTTTTTTAAATAAAATTAAATTCAAAATTTAATCATCCTTTCTCTTTATACTTTTTTTTTAAATTTACTCTACAAAATTTTAAGTTAAAATTTCATGTTTCTTATGTTCTAAATAATTTTAGTAAAAATAAAAAGATTTTTTTCATGTTTATAGCCTGCATTTTTTTAGTAGATAGATGTAGACGTTTTTAAATATTATGATTATAAATTTTAATATTTTTATTTAATAGTTAAATTCTACTTCGTTTTTTTGTGAATGTAAGTATTTTTAGGAAGATGTAAATATTATTAAACCACGTAAATTATATTTTCTTTTTATTTTATTTTTTATTTTAAATATAAATAATTTTTCAAAATTTTAAAAAATTAATGAACACTATTTGACAAAAACCCAGCACTAAAATAGTATCATTCCTAACCTAACTGTGCCAAGTCTGACACCAATAGCATGACCGTATATTGGGCTAGACTAGATTAGAATTAATCGCACCTCCGTTTCGGTGCGATTAATCCAAAGCTACGGGACAGTTGCCAACAGTGACATATCTCCATTTTCTCAGTGGACAACTTTAGTACTAGCGGAGGTCCAGTGTGGTCCGGTAGGAGTGTTTCTCTCGCACTGGACCTTTAAATTATTAAAAAACAGCCAACTATCCCACAGGCCCATTTTCGCACCGAAACTCTCTAGCGTTTCTCTCCCATTGGATCTTTAAATTATTAAAATACTCAAATTTTGTTTTTTTTTTTATAGTTCTTAAATATTTTTAATGATATATCTATTTAAAATATAAATAAATGTATATATGTGTGTAAATTTTGTATGTAAAATATTATATAAATATATAGGTAAATAATTGTTAATTATGTATAAATAAATATATGTAAATTATTTTTTAAATATTTAATAAAAATATTAATTGATATAAAAATTATTTTAGTAATTTTCAATTTTATTAAAATCATCTTATATTAAAATAATATTAATAATTTTTAATAATTTATTAATTCACAAATATCAAATATCTTGTAAATTTTATTTTATATAAAATTTTATTTTATGTCCATAATAAGCATTTTATTTTCCCATTATATTTCATTTCACCACCACCATTGCATTTGCTTATAACTACCGTTTTCAATTTTACCGCTACGGTAATTAATTTCAGGGCTACCATTGTTTTTATTTTCACCAGAGTTAATCTTGCTGCTCATGCAAACTAACTCATTATTAATCAAGTGAAAAATTAAATTCATAATTTAGGGCGTTAAAACTTAGGCATAACAATGCCCATAGTTAACTTGATATTATAAAAATAAAAATAATATTTATAGAAGTGTATTAAAATTATTGGTTTAAGATCCTTATCTATAATGAATGATGAGCAAAGCTTAAAAATATTGATTCAAGAAGAATTATTATTTAATAATCTGCTATTGAAATTTTTAAATTTCACAAACAAAATTAAGATAGTGACAAATACTTCACTTTAATTATCTTTTTTTTTTATATTTCCTAAAACATATTTGTCAAAGTCTTAATTTCATTTATGGATTATAAAAATTCCACTTGCAGCATATTGAGTAACAATCTTTCAAAAATATTGTATTTTTAAACTTCACTCATCAATTAATTGACAGTGTATAAAAACTATACAATATTATTCCATCAAATATAAACTCATTTAATATTTATCAAATAAATAAATAAATATTATTAAAACTGATATATAATAAATTTTACATATATATTACTATTTTTAAATAAATATTATTTTGTGATCATCTAAACAAATGATCACATTTGTAAATTATTTAAACTTTAAATAAATATAATTAAAAATATAAAAATAAAAATAATAAAATGAAAAGCAAGAAAGAAAACATTGAGGATAAAAATGAGATAGACAAAAAAAAAGATAATTTTAAAAAAGTTTAAACTAAAAATAAATTAACAAAATAAAATATATAAAACTTATTTAAATAAAAAGACAAAAACGAAAAAAAAAAAAGTCCAGTTGAAGACTAACTACTGCACCGTGTAGTTGAACTAAGGACCAGATCGGTTGTTCCACAAGACTGTACCCATCCAGCATAGTTATGAAAGATTAGAAAGTTTCTTTATAAAATTCAGTGCCCACACAAAAAGCAAAAGAAAGTCGTCTGATTATGATTACGATATCTGAATCAGCTCCACAAAAAAAAAAGTGAGTCAAGAAATGATGATGAAATCTGGGTTTGCAAATCCGACGGAGGAGGAAAAGGTCATGACAAAGCGGCTGATTGCAACTAAAAAATATGGCACGGAAACTGAGGCAGCATTTAGCGGCTCTGTCATGACCCCTTCCTTCTGCGTCTGTCTCTGCAGTATCTTTTCGTTGTAGCTTCAAACGTAGGTTAAATTTTCATCTGCGAAGGAGAACTGCTCCGGCTTGTTTATTTATTTATTTCTTTAAATCGGGGGCTGAAACAAAGAAAAGAAAGGAAAAGGATGAGAGGTGGGAAATGAATAGGAAGGAGAGATGAAGAATAGGCCGTACAGGGATCTACTAGGAAGAACGCGGTACCTATTTATAAGAATAGCGGCAATAAGAGCGACTCCTACTCTATCAATATTTTTTTAAGTATAAATATCTTCGGTTTTTTTATAGTTTAAGATTAATTTTATGTATGAGAGTAATAAATGATAAAATTTTTTTAATAAAATTTTAAGATTTTGAATTTTATCCAAGCACCTAAAAAATTCATTTTCGTTTTTTTTAATCACTTGTTTGTTTATCAATAATTTTTTTAAGTTTTTTGATTATCACATCGACTTGGTACATTAAAGGTAATGGTTTTGAATATTTTTATTTTGAAAATTGAAAAACTAATTTATTAATAGAGACAATGATATCAAAACAGTAAAATCAGAGTTACAGTGGACTCCTAGTTTTTTAAAAAAAAACGATTAAATGATTATCTTCTCTAAAAACATGAGAGCTTAAACTCTAAATTTAATCTACAAAATTACCGATAAATTCAATTCTTAGAGTTTTGGTTGTTCTCCATCAATTTCTTTTATTCTGGTAAGACGAGCCCTAAGACAAAACCTGGACGATTCTATTCATACAAATTGTCATATTAAATTGGGTCATTCACAGGGGAAATTCTATAGTAAGGTCACAAATTTTGACCTTATTATAAGGTCAACGTAAAAAACATATAATTAAACGTAAATTTAAAGTCATTAAGCATAAAAAATGTTAAACGTATCGTAAAAATGTGATTATCAATATAAATATTAGTGTCAATAGATTTAAACACATGATAATTTTGCTATAATATATGTTTATGTTAATTATCATGTGTTTACATACTTCTAACATATTTTACACCTAATAACTTTAGATTTATGCTAAATCATGTGTTGTTTACATTAATTTTAAGTTAATTATCAAGTATTTACGATACGTCTAACATTTTTTATGCTTAATGACTTTAAATTTACGTTTAATCATATGTTTTTTACGTTGACCTTATAATAAGGTCAAAATTTATGACCTTACTATAGAATTTCCCCATTCACAGATTTTTTTGATAGTGAGGTATTTAAAAATTTTTATTATTTTTATAAGTAGAAAAGTTTTAAATTTATTTTTTAAAAAGAGATATTTAATATCATGTCAGAAATTTTTAAAATAATTATTTTTAATTTTAAAAAAAATAACATTTTTAGATTATAAAACACTTTTCAAAGTTTTCTATGAATGGTAAAACTTTTATTGTACTCAACGCATATCACTTTCTCTTGACGGCCTCACTTCCTTCTCTTGTATTTGTCTGGAAATGTTTTGTACTGAAAATCCTGTTATCATCTTTATCTTTTACTGACCGTATGAACTGGATGTTAATTATCATACATGCTTCTACACTATATGAAACATGTTAAAACAATTAAAAGCGAAAGCAACAGGATCTAACCTCCAGTCATTGCACTTCTGTAGAATTTTGTGTTGATCAATTTTTGCACTTGATGACAAGACTCTTACATCCTTCCAAGTCTTCCAAGCACTCAGAACCTCACTAGATGGTGTTTGTATGTTTGAGATTAACGTATTTGGGGATCGGAAGGAGCCCTCTTTAATTACTAATGAGAGCATGCTAATTATGACAATAAAATCATGTTTTAACCATTATAAAATCGTGCTTTTAATATCCAAATATTGAGTTGAGATTCAACGTGAAATTATGGACTATATCCGGAATTAGTCAACCAAATATTTTATTTCCATAATTGGAGATATACTAACATTCTCCCACTTGGTCCATATATTTCACTTATAGAAGAAACAAATCACATGAATCATGGCGACAGTTCCGCTAATGGTAAGTACTATATTCCATGTATTACTATGTAAAATGTTTCTAAATCAACCCATTTATACTTAATGAATAAACCTTACGTTTATTCCCGGTCCAAACGATAAGGATATTTCTCAAATAAAACTTTAGTGTATACAAATCAAAATGAGAAACAGCAAATTATTGCTGAGAGTTTCAATTACAAGCATAATGTGGGACTAGGTCCCATCCTCTCTACATGACCCTTAAATTTAAACGGTGGCATGCCCTTAGTCAGAGGATCAACTAACATCAATTCAGTGCTAACGTGTTCAATGACCACTCTTTTATCTCTAACACGTTCTCTAATGGCTAAGTACTTAATGTCAATGTGCTTACTTCGACTTCCACTCTTATTGTTCTTAGCCATGAATACCGTAGCTGAATTGTCACAATATATCCTCAATGGCTTAGATATGGAGTCAACAACTCTAAGCCCACCAATGAAACTCTTAAGCCATACACTATGTGAGGTAGCCTTAAAACAGAAAACGAACTCGGCCTCCATAGTGGAAGTGGCAGTCAGTGTCTGCTTAGCACTCTTCCATGAAACAGCTCCGCTGGCAAGCATAAAGATGTAACCGGATGTTGATTTTTGGGTATCAACACAACCAGCAAAGTCTGAGTCTAAGTAGCCAATCACGTCCAACTCATTGGTTCGTCTATACATAAGCATGTAATCCTTAGTGCCTTGAAGATATCTAAGCACCTTCTTCGCAGCTCTCCAGTGGTCCATCCCTGAGTCACTTTGGTATCTACCCAACATCAGGCCTGGTACAAACCTATGCATACATAATGCTTCCAACAGCTGAGGCATATGAAATGTTCTTCATCTGTTCCCGCTCAAGATCATTTTTTAGGCATTGGTTCAAATTGATCCTGTCACCCTTCACAATGGGAGCTGGGCTTGGTGAACAATCTTTCATTCTAAATCTTTCCAAGACTTTATTGATATAAGCTTCTTGTGACAGGCCTAATATACCTCTATGTCTGTCTCTATGGATCTTAATGCCAATGACATAAGATGCATTGCCCATATCCTTCATATCAAAGTTCTCAGAAAGAAATTGTTTCACCTCACGTAACATCCCCTTATCATTGGTTACAAGCAGAATATCATCCACATATAGCACAAGGAAACAAATCTTGCTCTGACTGACCTTCTGGTATATACACTGATCCATGATGTTCTCAACGAAACCAAATGATGAGATGACTTCATGGAATTTTAAATACCATTGGCGGGAAGCTTGTTTCAACCTATATATGGATTTCTTGAGCTTACAGACCAGATGCTCACCATTACTAGAGGAAAAACCTTCAGGTTGTTTCATGTAAACCTCTTCCTCTATATCACCATTGAGAAATGTCGTCTTCACATCCATTTGTTGCAATTCTAAGTCAAAATGTGCAACAAGCGCCATTATGATGAGAAGAGAATCTTACTTAGATACAGGAGAGAAGGTCTCCTTGTAATAAATTCCCTCCTTTTGAGTGAATCCTTTGGCTATGAGTTTTGCCTTATAACGCTTAATGTTGCCTAATGAGTCAGTCCTAGTCTTAAAGAACCATTTGCAGCTTATAGCCCTGTCCCCATTAGGCAACTCGACAAGATCCCATACTCCATTAGATGCCATCTCATCCATCTCATCCTTCATAGCATCGAACCAAAGTTTTGATTCTTTGCTATTCATGGCCTGTGAAAACGTCTCTGGATCATTAACGGGCCCAATATTGAAATCATACTCTTGTAGATACACGATATAATCACTAGGAATAGCTGATTTCCTTTCCCTAGTAGACCTTCTTAATGTTGGTTCAACATTTTTCGAAGGATCATGTTGTTCAACTGGTTGCTCACTCAATTCTGGTGTATCCAGAGGAGCCTCGTCTACTGGTAAGTTATCAACTACTTATGGATCTTCAATGATTGGCTGTTCAATATCCAGCTGCACTGAAGGGACATTATTCATGATAATCAATCCTTGACTCCAGTTAGAGGGTTGATCTCTCACAGAAACTAGTTCTTGAGATTGATCGCTCCCACTGACTAAGTCATTTTCAAGAAACTTAGCGTTCCTTGATTCTACAATTCTAGAGCTATGAGATGGCCAATAGAATCTGTAGCCTTTGGACCGTTCAGCATATCCAATGAAATACCCACTTATGGTCCTAGGATCCAGTTTCTTTTCCTATGGGTTGTAAACTCTTATCTCAGAAGGGTATCCCCAAACGCACATATGACGCAAACTCGGTTTTCAACCTTTGAATAATTTGAAAGGCGTCTTTGGAACAGCCTTGTTTCGAACCCGGTTCAATATATACGCTACCTTTTTAAGAGCTTCAATCCACAAAGACTTAGGCAACTTTGAGTTGCTATGCATACTACGCACCATTTCCATCAAAGTTTGGTTCCTTCTTTCTGCAACACCATTCTGATATGGTGAACTAGGCATAGTATATTGGACAATAATCCCATTTTCTTGAAGGAACTTCGCAAATGGTCCAGGTGCTTGTCCATCTTCAGTGTATCTACCGTAATACTCCCCACCTCTATCAGTTCTTGCTATCTTTATGGGTTTTTCACAGTGTTTCTCTACTTCAACCTTAAAATTTTAAAGGCGTCTAATGCTTCGTTCTTGTTATGAAGCATGTAGAGATACATAAACCTCGAGTAATCATCAATAAAGGTGATGGAGTACTTTTGACCGTATGCATCAATGTCTGGACAACATATGTCAGAATGTATGATTTCTAATATGGTTGAACTCCTATTAGCACCTTTCTTAAAATTGTTGGTTTGCTTACCCTTAATGCAATCCACATAAGTGTCGAAATCAGTAAAATCGAGAGTACTAAGTATTCCGTCACTTACCAATCTCTTAATTCCATTTATAGAGATATGACCTAATCTCCGGTGCCATAATATGGAGGAATCCTTATTCATAACATATCTTTTAGTGCCAGTTTGGACATGCAAGACGTTATGAGCAGTGTCTTTTTGCAAATCAATAGAGAAAAAACCATCACATAAGGTACCATTCCCAATAATATCAGACTTAAAATATATCAATACTGATTTATTTGAAAATTGAAAGGAATATCCATAAGGTACCAGCCTAGAAACAGAGATTAAATTTCTCGAGAAACTAGGAATATAAAAGGTCTTTTTCAATTGCAAAATAAAACTACTCCTAAGAACTAAAGTGCACGTTCCAATGCCTTCAACACGCGAGCGCATCTTGTTTCCTGAATAGATGCTCTCCTCATTTCCCATTGGCTTCCTTAGGTTTGTCATACCCTGTAAGGAAGTCGAAATGTGAATTGTAGATTTAGAATCAATCCACTATGTGTTATGATTAACCTCAACCATATTTGATTCAAAACAAACATATGAGAGTGGATTACCTTTCTTAACGAGCCACTACTGAAGTTTGGCGCAGTCCTTCTTCATGTGCCCCTTCTTTTTACAGAAGAAATACTTGGACTCTTTCTTAATGTCAACTTGGGCAGGGATTTTCCCTTTTCCCTTGTTCTTGGCTCGATCCTTGCTCTTTCTTTCACTTACAAAAAATGCACTTTCACCTGATTCCATAAGCAGTCTTCCCTCCTCTTGAACACACATGGTCATCAATTCATTGATGGTCCACTTATCCTTATGTGTATTGTAGGATATCTTGAATAGTCCGTACTGCTTTGGTAGAGTGTTCAATATATAGTGCACAAGGAAAGATTCAGACATCTCCACCTCTAGCTTTTTGAGTTGGGCCGCTATATCTCTCATGGCCATTTTGTGCTCACGCACTCCTTTCACACTGGTGAGCCTCATTGATGAGAACTTCATTATCAGGGTGCTGGCCAACGCTTTGTTTGAAGTGACAAACTGATCATCTATGGCCTTTAGTAAGGTCCTAACGTTGGTATGCTGTTCGATTGAACCACATATCCTAGCAGATATCTTTGTCTTAATATACATGACACTAAGGCGATTGGGTCGCTCCCAGCGTTCATGTAAAGCTACTTGAGCAGGAGTGTTGATCTTAGTCAATACGGGCTCGTCTTTTCTTATAGCATAGTCTACATCCATGCACCCTAATTAGAGGAGAACTCTCTCCTTCCAACTCGGGACTTCCAGGTTAAAACTAGCCCAAGGAAACACTGCATACAGAAAAACAACATGCTTATGTATCTAGAATTTTTTAAGGCAAACTTAATTATGTCTACCAATTTAAACATATTTTATTAATGAATCTCAGACATAAAACTTGCCTGTGGGCTAAAGTTCTAATTCTAATGATTCATATCATAATGATAAAACTATCAAATTATATCATTTCCTAATCCCTGTGGGTAAATTAAGAAAGTAATTTGATATTTTATCCTAATTAGTTATAAAATTATAACAAAATTCCTGTGGGATAAAATTTATTATAACTTTATAACCAATCACAATTTATGTCTAATACCATTATGTGGTTTTCACAAATATAATTTTACTTAATTAAGGTTGCTGTGGCTAAGCCCTAATTAAATAAATTATGAATCACTTAGACATATTGGCAAATTTTTAAGTTCATTCATATTTAGAAAATTGCAATTGACATAAGGCAATTTTAATGCTTACTAATATGAACAACTTAGCTACATGTGCTTCTAGTATAAAAATAACAAAATTATACATATTCAAAATGAGCACTTATACACATTCAAATCAAATTTTCATAATTTAATCATAATTTTATGATAATTTTCACAAAATTATTCAATTTAAAATTACAGCATTTATAAAAATTTCAAATTTATGAAAAATCCTCATAAAATCCAAAATAATGAGAAGTTTTTCATAATTATATTAATTTTGTGCAAATGATCTAATTATTCATAAAATTATGAAAAATTACAGAATTGAAAATTTGATACAAAACTCCCTAAAATATAATTATTTGGCCTAAATTAAATAATTTTAATTACTAAATTAAATAATTTTAATTACTAAATTAAATAAATCCTTAAGGCCTAAACAAATGGCCAAATAACAAACTAAATGAAAAAGCCCAACTGTTGAAAAACTAAATGGCCCAATTAAAACATTTGAAAAACTATCAAGATAAAGGAAAAAAGCCCAACATTTAATAAGCCCAAAGGTAAATTAAATGGCCTAGTAGAAAAACCATACGGGCCCCTCTTTTCCTTTCCTTTTTTTTCGGGACAGTGCATTTGCACTGTGCATACACTTGCCCGATTTCCCCTTTCGGGTGAGTCTTCTCTTTCGCCCGAATGGGCGATTTTTCAGATATTCTAGTCTTCTGACCTGACTTGACACAAAACCCCTTAAATAGTCTTGTTTTGGCTCTTTTTTATGTATTTTTCATCCCTAGAGCTTTACAACAATATATCTAAAATATTTGTGTGCCAAAAAGCATGAAAACCGAACGGGTTTCAAGGAACCCGAGACTTAAGGCTTTAATATATGGGTTTTTATGGCTTCTTCCATGACTTTTTATTTTGTTTTTGATTGCTAAATGGCTCGAAAAACAATTGCAAAACTCATTATGGCCAGGAAGATACAAAGACACAAGTAGCCAGTTTTAGCATAATAACAAAATTACAGAGTATTTTCTTCATGCAAGAGAAAGATTATTTGCATGCTCTGATGCCAAATGTTAATTATCATACGTGCTTATACATGCTTCTACACTATATGAAACATGTTAAAACAATTAAAAGCGGAAGCAACAAGATCTAACCTTCAGTCATTGCACCTTTGTAGAATTTTGTGTTGATCGGTTTCTGCACTTGATGACAGGACTCTTACACCCTTCCAAGTCTTCCAAGCACTCAGAACCTCACTAGATGGTGTTTGTATGTTTGAGATTAACGTACTTGGAGACCAAAAGGAGCCCTCTTTAATTACTAATGAGAGCATGCTAATTATGGCAATAAAATCACGTTTTAACCATCATAAAATCGTGCTTTTAATATCCAAATATTGAGTTGAGATTCAGCGTGAAATTATGGACCATATCCGGAATTAGTCAACCAAATATTTTATTTCCATAATTGGAGATATACTAACACGAGAATGATTTTATTGCCTGCATTTTGGGCGAATATGTTCTAATTCTAAGGGACATTGTTGTAGCAAGCAAATAGTCATAGGAATTTGATTTTCAAGAACCTAAAAACTCCGGAAAGAGAGCAAATGTAGTGAAATCAATGCTAGAGATGATCGTCCTAAAGAAAGAATCCTTGTCAACTTTTCTTTCCTTTCTAGCTCAAGGGCTTATGAATTAAATGGAATATGTCTCGAGTTAAAATGTTACCCTGCAAAAAAAAAATATAAATTAACGCATGGGTTGTGGCTCATTTTGAGCCTATGAGAAGAACTTTCGGATTTGATTTCCACTAAACACACTTTTAGAGAAGGGTGAGGATTATTAACTATGATGAAATTTCGAACAGAATTAGTTTCAAACTATTAAAACATATAAAGATACTTATAATTTGCACAAAAAAATATAAATTAATTAAAGGACTGCACCTTCTCCTCTCTTTGCTTATAAGAACTGATAGTATCACCGAAGATCATAGAAGGATCCTGCACTAGTTAAAACAATATAAGTGGCCAACCTCATCAACTGATATTAAAGTTCCATTGCTGTGGCAGAGGGAGCCAAAGTTTTTGCAGGCAGGTTAACTCCACCTCTTCTCAAAGAGAATGGAGGGTGTTGAGGTAAAATAATGTTTGACACTTGACTGAGGTGTTTTTTAACGTAACTCACGTACTAGACCTGTAATTAAGAGAACAAGGTCAAAGGAGTGTCATAGTTGGTGCTCTGGAGCATGCTTTGATGCTTAAGTCAAAACGACAAACACAGGAGCTATGTAAAAACGAGAGATTCAACTCTTTTGATACTCATATGACCTCTTTATATAGCTTATTTCGAGTAGGCTATTGGGCTTTGTCATATATCTTAGACCTCATGCTTGGGCTTAAAGCCTTAGTCATATATAATATAACAAAGGGCTTTTTACTGAGCTGGTTCTACTCATAAGATTTGAATAAATACGATGATATAATATGAATAAAAGATTTAAAAATGATAGTAGTTAAAATGAAGTAAAAAATTGTATATAGAAATATTATAAAGTTAAAATTAAAGTTTTGAGTTCTCTGTGTCGATACAAATTTTAACAAAAAAAATTTCGTATTTTATATAACATGAACATGATTTTTCATGATACAAATTACCAAATCTATTTTGAATAAAAATACAAGGAGGAAATGCCACAAGAAAAAGAAAATAATGACACCATATTACAAGGTCAAGCAAAAACGATCAACCAAAGTCTAAAGAGTCCAAATATCGATCAATATATCAATTAATTGGCTATAACATCCTGGAATATCTTTACAAAACCTTCAACTTAAAAGGTTCAACTGTTACTTCAAAATGTTTGCTTCGCTTGTAAATACATCAGACAAGCCTAACATGCTTCTACACAATATGAAACATGTTAAAACAATAAAATGCGAAAGCGATAGGATCTAACCTCCAGCCATTGCACTCTGTAACTTTGCTGTTGAAGCGATTCCTGAATTTGACAATCTTCTCTGTGTCGATCACAGGCCTTCCAAGCACTCGATTGCTCACTAGATGGTGTATGAAAGAGCAAGTGATGCTTGGGGACCGGATTCTTGCTCTCTGTTTGTGAACTGAAGCCTCTTCTATTCTGACCAACTCAAAAACGATAGTTCAAACCATCACAGAACATCCTTTTATGGTCAGAGAATCAGTGAAATAATGGACCATTTATTTGGCATTAATTATCATAGGTTATATATGGTAATAGCCAGATTTTGTCAACCTATGATCAAGAAATATGCCAACATTCTCCCACTTGGTCCACATATTTCACTCACAGAAGAAACAAATCACATGAATCATGGCGATAGTTCCTCTAATGGTGAGTATTATCTTCCATGTATTACTATGTAAAATGTTTCTAAATCAACCCATTTTTACTTAATGAATAAACTTTATGTTTATTCTCGGTCCAAACAACAAGGATATTTCTCAAATAAAACTTTAGTGTATACAAATCAAAATGAGAAACATCATATTATTAATAAGAGTTTCAATTACAATCAAAATGTGGGACCAAGTCCCATTCTCTCTATATGATCCTTAAATTTAAACGGTGGCATGCCCTTAGTCAAAGGATCAGCTAACATTAATTCAGTGCTAACGTGTTCAATGACCACTCTTTTATCTCTAACACGTTCTCTAATGGCCAAGTACTTAATGTCGATGTGTTTACTTCGACTTCCACTCTTATTGTTCTTAGCCATGAATACCGCAGCTGAATTGTCACAATATATCCTCAATGGCTTAGATATGGAGTCAACAACTCTAAGCTCACCAATGAAACTCTTAAGCCATACACCATGTGAGGTAGCCTTAAAACAGGAAACGAACTCGGCCTCCATAGTAGAAGTGACAGTCAGTGTCTGCTTAGCACTCTTCCATGAAACAGCTCCACCGGCAAGCATGAAGATGTAACCGGATGTTGATTTTCGGGTATCAACACAGCCAGCAAAGTCTGAATCTGAGTAGCCAATCACTTCCAACTCATCAGTCCGTCTATACATAAGCATGTAATCCTTAGTGCCTTGAAAATATCTAAGCACCTTCTTCGCAGCTCTCCAGTGGTCTATCCCCGGGTCACTTTGATATCTACCCAACATTCCCACAGCAAAAGCAATATCAGGCCTGGTGCAGACCTGTGCATACATAATGCTTCCAACAGCTGAGGCATATGGAATGTTCTTCATCTGTTCCCGCTCAAGATCATTTTTCGGGCACTGGTTCAAATTGAACCTGTCACCCTTCACAATGGGAGCTGGGCTTGGTGAACAATCTTTCATTCTGAATCTTTCCAAGACTTTATTAATATAGGCTTCTTGTGACAGACCTAATATACCTTTATGTCTGTCTCTATGGATCTTAATGCGAATGACATAAGATGCATCACCCATATCCTTCATATCAAAGTTCTCAGAAAGAAATTGTTTCACCTCACGGAGCATCCCCTTATCATTGGTTGCAAGTGGAATATCATCGACATATAGCACAAGGAAACAAATCTTGCTCCCACTAACCTTTTGGTATATACATTGATCCATGATGTTCTCAACGAAACCAAATGAAGAGATGACTTCATGGAATTTTAGATACCATTGGCGGGAAGCTTGTTTCAACCCATATATGGACTTCTTGAGCTTACAGACCAAATGCTCACCATTAATAGAGGAAAAACCTTCAGGTTGTTTCATGTAAACCTCTTCCTCTAGATCACCATTAAGAAATGCCGTTTTCACATCCATTTGTTGCAACTTTAAGTCAAAATGTGCAACAAACGCCATTATGATGCGGAGAGAATCTTTCTTAGATACAAGAGAGAAGGTCTCCTTGTAATCGATTCCCTCCTTTTGAGTGAATCCTTTGGCTATGAGTCTTGCCTTATAACGCTCAATGTTGCCTAATGAGTCAGTCTTGGTCTTAAAGACCCATTTACAGCCTATAGCCCTAGCCCCATTAGGCAACTCGACAAGATCCCATACTCCATTAGATGCCATCGAATCCATCTCATCCTTCATAGCATCGAACCAAAGTTTTGATTCTTTGCTATTCATGGCCTGTGAAAACGTCTCTGGATCATTAACGGGCCCAATATTGAAATCATACTCTTGTAGATACACAATATAATCACTAGGAATAGCTGATTTCCTTTCCCTAGTAGACCTTCTTAATGTTGGTTCAACATTTTTCGAAGGATCATGTTGTTCAACTGGTTGCTCACTCAATTCTGGTGTATCCAGAGGAGCCTCATCTACTGGTAAGTTATCAGCTACTTGTGGATCTTCAACGATTGGTTGTTCAATGTCCAGCTGCACTGAAGGGACATTGTTCATGATAACCAATCCTTGACTTGAGTTAGAAGGTTGATCTCTCACAGAAACTAGTTCTTGAGATTGATCGCTCCCACTAACTATGTAATTTTCAAGAAACTTGACGTTCTTGATTCCACAAATCTAGTGCTATGAGATGGACAATAGAATCTATAGCCTTTGGACCGTTCGGCATATCCGATGAAATACCCACTTATGGTCCTAGAATCCAGTTTCTTTTCCCGTGGGTTGTAAACTCTTATCTCAGAAGGGCATCCCCAAACGCGCATATGACGCAAACTCGGTTTCTAACCTTTGAATAATTCAAAAGGCGTCTTTGGAATAGCCTTGGTCGGAACCCAGTTCAATATATACGCTGCCGTTTTAAGAGCTTCAATCCACAAAGACTTAGGCAACTTCGAGTTGCTAAGCATACTACGCACCATTTCCATCAAAGTTCGGTTCCTTCTTTCTGCAACACCATTCTGATCCGGTGAACCAGGCATGGTATATTGGGCAACAATCCCATTTTCTTGAAGGAACTTCGCAAATGGTTCAGGTGCTTGTCCATCTTCAGTGTATCTACCGTAATACTCCCTACCTCTATCAGTTCTTACTATCTTTATGGGTTTTCCACATTGTTTCTCTACTTCAGCCTTAAAGACTTTAAAGGCGTCTAATGCTTCGTTCTTGTTATGAAACATGTAGAGATACATAAACCTCGAGTAATCATCAATAAAGGTGATGAAATATTTCTGACCATATGCATCAATGTCTGGACAACATATGTCAGAATGTATGATCTCTAATATGGTTGAACTCCTATTGGCACCTTTCTTGGACTTGTTGGTTTGCTTACCTTTAATGCAATTCACACAAGTGTCGAAATCAGTAAAATCGAGAGTACTAAGTATTCCGTCATTTACCAATCTCTTAATTCTATTTATGGAGATATGACCTAATCTCTGGTGCCATAACGTAGAGAAGTCCTCATTCATAACACATCTTTTAGTGCCAGTTTGAACATGCAAGGCGTTATGAGCAGTGTCATTTTGCAAATCAATAGAGAAAAGACCATCACATAAGGTACCATTCCCAACAATATCAGACTTAAAATATATCAATATTGATTTATTTGAAAATTGAAAGGAATATCCATAAGGTACCAACCTAGAAATAGAGATTAAATTTCTCGAGAAACTAGGAATATAAAAGGTCTTTTCTAATTGCAAAACGAAACCACTCCTAAGAACTAAAGTGCACGTTCCAACGCCTTCAACACACGAGCGCATCTTGTTTCCTGAATAGATGCTCTCCTCATTTCCCACTGGCTTCCTTAGGTTTGTCATACCCTGTAAGGAAGTCGAAATGTGAATCGTAGATCCAGAATCAATCCACCATGTGTTATGATTAACCTCAACCATATTTGATTCAAAACAAACATATGAGAGTGGATTACCTTTCTTAACGAGCCACTGCTGAAGCTTGGCACAGTCCTTCTTCATGTGTTCCTTCTTTTTACAAAAGAAACACTTGGACTCTTTCTTAATGTCAGCTTGGGCAGGGGTTTTCCCTTTTCCCTTGTTCTTGGCTCGATCTTTTGTCTTTCCTTAGCTTGCAAAAAATGCACTTTCACCCGATTCCATAAGCAGTCTTCCCTCCTCTTGAACACACATCGTCATCAATTCATTAATGGTCCACTTATCCTTATGTGTGTTATAGGATATCTTGAATGGTCCGTACTGCTTTGGTAGAGTGTTCAATATGTAGTGCACAAGAAAAGACTCAGACATCTCCACCTCTAGCTTCTTGAGTTGGGCCGCTATATCTCTCATGGCCATTATGTGCTCGCGCACTCCTTTGACATTGGTGAGCCTCATCGATGAGAACTTCATTATCAGGGTGCTGGCCAACGCTTTGTCTGAAGTGACAAACTGATCATCTATGGCCTTCAGTAAGGTCTTAACGTTGGCATGCTGTTCGACAGAACCACGTATCCCAGCAGATATCTTTGTCTTAATATACACGACACAAGGCGATTGGATCGCTCCCAGTGTTCATGTAACTTGAGCAGGAGTGCTGGTCTCAGTCAATGTGGGCTCGTCTTTCTTTATAGTATAGTCTATATCCATGCACCCTAATTGGAGGAGAACTCTCTCCTTCCAAACCTTGTAGTTCTCTCCATCTAGTTTGGGAACTTCTAGGTAAATACTAGCCTAAGGAAACACTGCTTAAAGAAAAACACATGCTTATGTATCTAGAATTTTTGAGGCAAACTTAATTATGTCTACCAATGTAAACATATTTTATTAATGAATCTTAGACATAAAACTTGCCTGTGGGCTAAAGTTCTAATTCTAATAGATTCATATCATAATGATAAAACTATCAAATTATATCATTTCCTAATTCCTGTGGGTAAATTAAAAAACTAATTTTATATTTTATCCTAATTAGTTATAAAATTATAATAAAAATTCCTGTGGGATAAAATTTACCATAACCTTATAACTAATTACAATTTATGTCTAATATCATTATGTGATTTTACAAATATAATTTTACTTAATTAAGGTTGCTGTGGCTAAGCCCTGATTAAATAAATTATAAACCACTTAGACATATTATCAAATTTTAAGTTTATTCATATTTTAAAATTGCAATCAACACAAGGCAATTTAATTCCTAATAATATGAATAAATTTTATTACATGTGCTTAAATCAATCATAGTATGCAAATAACAAATTATACATAATCATGATAAGCACACAATTAAAGAAAAATATTTAAATATTAAAATTATGCCAAAATGCCCTTTCAAAATATATATATTTAAAATTCCAGGCGGTCTGTATGGCAAGCGGCGATCTAGTCTTAAGGCAACAAACACGCTCGCCATTTCGTGTTAATCGAATGGCGAATAGCATGTCCACCATTTCGCCTTAGTGAATGGCGAGCTGAGTGCCCGTCATTCCGCTTTTAACTGAAGTGGCGAACTGTGTGCCCACTATTGCCTTAGTTTCAATGGCGAGCTGAGTGCCATCATGATCGCCCATTTTTTATGGTGATCAGTGCTCGCCAGCTCCTTATGGCGAACTGTGCCCGCCCCTTTTAATCGCAACGCGATCGAGGAAGTAGGTCCGCCTTAACTTAAAGGCGAACTGAGTGCCGGCCATTTCGACTCTTGACAAATGGCGAACAGCGAGTCCATTAGCCATTAGCTGAATGGCGAACGACGAGCCCATTTCGCCTAACTGGAATGGCGAATTGTGTACTCGCCATTCACCCCTTAGTTGAATGGCGAACAATGTGTCCCATTAGCCATTAGCTGAATGGCGAACAGCGAGCTCATTTCGCCTAACTGGAATAGCGAACTGAGTACTCGCCATTCACCCCTTAGTTGAATGGCGAACAACATGTCCTATTAGCAATTAGCTGAATGGCGAACGGCGAGCCCATTTCGCCTAACTGGAATGGCGAACTGAGTACTCACCATTCGCCCCTAAAATGGCGAATGGACACAAGCCTTCCTCTCATGGAGAACAGTGCCTGTCTTACCTTTATGGCGAACAGCGATCAAGGGAGCAAAATTGATGACGAACGCGCCCGCCTTGCCCTTTATGGCGAATGGCGATCGACATCGTTTGCTGCTTCCTTCTTCGTGAAAAATGCCATCTTCTTCACCCGAATGCCTGGTTTTCAACCCGATTTACCACCCGTTTGCTAAACAACCTTCCCTGCTTCGATTTGAGTGGTTCTTGATCCCAAATCAATAAGGAGGAAACGAAAAAAGGTTTTTGAAATTGGTTTTGGCTGAAAAAGTCTTGAAACATATAATTCTAATTTTCCAGGAATCCATTATAACCAAAATGAATAAAACTGAGGCAGACAAATTTGGCAGATTAACAAGATACAAAGTATATATCGTAACCAAGACAGAGGTTAACTGAAGCTCTGATGCCAACTGTAAATACATCAGACAAGCCTAACATGCTTCTACACAATATGAAACATGTTAAAGCAATCAAATGCGAAAGCGATAGGATCTAACCTCCAGCCATTGCACTCTGTAACTTTGCTGTTGAAGCGATTCCTGAATTTGACAATCTTCTCTGTGTCGATCACAGGCCTTCCAAGCACTCGATTGCTCACTAGATGGTGTATGAAAGAGCAAGTGATGCTTGGGGACCGGATTCTTGCTCTCTGTTTGTGAACTGGAGCCTCTTCTATTCTGACCAACTCAAAAACGATAGTTCAAACCATCACAGAACATCCTTTTATGGTCAGAGAATCAGTGAAATAATGGACCATTTATTTGGCATTAATTATCATAGGTTATATATGGTAATAGCCAGATTTTGGCAACCTATGATCAAGAAATATGCCAACATCGCTGAGATGGGATTTTGGGTGCCTAGGCCAATTTTTAATGGTTTGAAAGAAAAACGAGTTCTAAGTGGGTGCTTCTCGAGTGTTTAAACTTTGTACTTCTAACAAATTATGGTGGTTAACGTGGGGCCATATAAAAAAAACACAAGTATAGGGTCATCTTTTTTTCATGACTAGGGTAGGTTATTTGTATCTTGTTAGTTGCTTCATCACATTAAGTTTTATTTTAATATTGAAATAGGCAATATAAATCAATATATAAATTTACACTAAATCATCAACTTGAATCATTAAATCCTTTTAGTTGTTTGTGAAATAATTAAAAATACCCTTATTTGTTCAAAAAAATTTAAATTACCTTAGTTTAAAAAAAATTTTCTAATTTAAGAGAATTTTTATAGTAAGATTAAAATTTTTGACATTATATAATGTCAACATAAAAATATATGATTAAGCATAAAATCAATGTTATAAGACTTAAAAATACCATAACACACGAGAATAAATATAATATTAGAATCAATAGATATAAACATATAATAATTTTACTATAAAGTATGTTTATATTTATTTTAAGTGTTTATAAAAGAAATTTTGATCTTACTATAACATTTTATAACATTTTCTGTGAATATATCTATTTTAATTTTATAAAAGATTGACTTCAATCATACATATATGATACAACATTATGTTCACAATTGAAATATCAAAACAATTCAATGTAGCATAATCTTATAATATTCGAACAATAAATTACGAAATTTAAATACTTAAAATTTTAGGTAAAATTGTTTGCTTAATTCATAGCATATTTGGGTCGGCAGTTGGCACCGGCCTCCAATGCGGCTAGCTTTTGGAGAAGAGACAAAAATGGTTGGCTTGATTGTGTGCAAAAGGTGTGAAAGGAGGAAGGTTTTGGACCTTTCGGTAGGGACGGCGTTTGTGTTTGGTGGCTTGAGAAAATCATCAATCATGTATTTAAATAGAACCACAAAAAAATTGGTTGAAGAGTGTGCTTTTGGAAATTATGCACGCGAGGGCAAAAGAAAGATAGTTAATTCATTAAACAAACACATTTTAAATAAATGTTAAATGAGTTTATTTGTGAACATAAATAAATAAAATTTATTTTTATTTGTAAACGTTGATTAAAATTAATAAGTGAACATAATTAAATAAAAATAAAAACATATTTACAAACGATTTGTTAAATATTTTATTTATTTACACCTTAAAAGTAGAGGTATGGTGCACTTGTCTACCAGAAAACACACACTTCAATGGACCGTCAAACGTAGGCGTGTGGTGTACGTATCTTACAGACTTAAACCGAGGTTTTTGGTCGATGAGCCCTTCAATTTCCCAAGCCTTGACTTTTGGGTTGCATTTCACCAGATTAATTTTTTTTCCTTCTCCTAGGTCGAGTCCCTTTTTAAATTCAATTTTTTGAGAAGAAAATTTTAATGTTATGTCAGAAATTTTTTTAAGGTGATTATTTAAATTTTAAAAAATTTAAAATTATTAAAAACTAAAACACTCACTTTTCAAAGTTTTTTTGTCGGACACAATCTCCTGTTAAACACTATTTTGTTTGAGAATCATAAATTTTTTTGTAATCAAAACGAGAAATATTATAATAAAAACTATCTTATTGTAATGTCTATTTATTTTATGTTTAATTTATATTTATTTTAATGTTAAAAGTATAATAAACTTATAAAAATAAAATTAATGTCAATAAATATTGTAGACACCTTATTTTATCCTAGTTCTTAACTTGTAAAAATAATTAATTGAGTTGGATGATATTATATTTTAATTTAATTGAATAATTTAGAATAAGTTAGAATTAAATTAGAATTTTTAGATTTAGAATTAATATTAATTAAGAAATTAAAATTAAAATAGGATTTAAGAATAATAATAAAAAAAGATAAGAAAATAAAATAAAATAAATTTTAGGATAGGATAATTAGATTTTTTTAATATAATTATTTAGATTAATATTAAATTTGATAGAGTTAAATTAAGATTAATATGATAATTAAATAAATAAAATATTAAAAATAAAAAATAATTGTTAAAATAAGTATAATAATAATAATTACATTAAAACTCTAATAAATTTGTGATCATAAAAAAAATTAAAGCTCCTGATTTAACCGACTCACAATTAGGCATCTCAACCTATTTTACTGAGTCTGCTATTAAACGTCAAAAGTTGTATTTGATCACCAAGCACAATCATCCCTACAAATCATTAATTGTTTTGTCCCTATCATCTTCGCTGTCATCTCCAAATCCACGGGCCGAACCACATGTCCATGTTATTACCTTGCTGTCCAGCTGCTGCTTCAACACTGTCGGTCATGCCTGCCCTTGCTGCTGTTCATGCCTGCTGGTTCTTGTTCATTCTTACTAAATCGTATACTGTAGTTGCTAAAGGAAAGATGGCCACGTGATACCAGGAAAAGAAGACAAGGGAAAAAACGTTGAAGCATAAAGAAAAGAAAGAATATAAAAAGTGAAACACGTGGGAGAGAATAGGAAGGAAAGGGATTTGAAGGATTGTATCTATCATATAAGTGTAAGTTTAATATTATTTGGTGTTAATCATTTGTTTTTGTTTTAACTAATTTAACAATTTAGTAATTTGATTTGATAATAAAATTGAATTAATATGATTTCGTATGATTATCTGAGCTAACAAATTGTTTATAAAATACTAATTTTGTATGTTAACAACTTGTATATTTAATTTGTATGATTTGCATGTTAATTAAAACCAAAATTTAATTAATGAAAACTTGTAAGATAATTAATTTGAGCTAGAAGTTTGTTAATTTTATGTACGATTTGTGTAAGTTGATTTATTCGCATGATGATATTATTATATGTTAGGATTTGATTAAATAATGTAATTGTATAATTTATATGATAGTTTTTTTTTGTAGAAATTTAATTTTAGGAAATAAGTTTCTTTACAAAAATATAAATTAAATAAAGGATAAAAATAACAATAATTAAATTGAGGAAATGAAGATGAGCTATTTTGATGATGGAATTCTAAAGGGACTGCGCTGGAGTAGTACTTTTAGATGTCTTAAAGTGAGGAGAGTCCTTTTAAATCTCACCAGCTTGATGGAAGATTTAAGAGATTTTTCCAATATTTAATAATTCATCATAAAGATTAAAATAAAATTAAAATTAATAAATTCAAATTAAAATAATCAAAAAAATAAAAATAAGATAAACAAAGGATTAAAAATTTGAAAAATAAATAAATAGAAAACCAAATAATAAATAACTTAGGTAAATATGGGTTAATCTGATGATGGAATTTAAAAAAGAATTGCGTTTGAGTAGTTTTCTTTAAAATTCTTAGGTAAAGAGATTTCTTCCAAGGTCTGACCAGTTTGATGGAAGGTCTAGAGAAAATTTTCAATATTAAATAATTCATATTTATTCAAGTTATAAAAAAAAAGTAAAAAATAAATTATAGGAAAAAAAGTTATAAATAAAAGTAGAAAAATAACAAATAATTTATATAAATTGGGATATGAGTCAAAAATAGGTATTTCATAATATATTTAAATCATCCGACGATAGAGCCTCTTCAAGAAAAGCGCTTGGTCCTACTTGAATACTTTTGAGGTGAGAAGAACTTTTAAGTTGTCCAACCAGCTTGATAGAGGAGGCTTATAAGATTTTTCAATATTTAATCATGTTGAAATTAAAGCAAACCAATAGGCAAAATTAAGATAATTTTAGACTATTTGGTACCATCTTGGGATGGGCGTGGATTTTTGAACGTAGACCAAGCCTTATCTTTATACAAGAATAAGTGACTAATCACACCTTAGGTTAAAATGGTTGGTGGCGGCTCGATGGATTTAAATCTACCTAGTTAGGTCTTAAGACTTGACACGTTATGACAAATGTAATTAAATGATAATAAGTGTAAATATATGAAATAAGTGTAATTTACTACCAATATATGTAAATATATAATAATAAGTGTAAACATATGAAAATAAATCTAAATCTAGTGTAAATAAGTATAAAACTGTTTTCGTAGCTGATGCTATCTTAAATTCTGTCACTGAAAATCATTTTTCTTGTAGTGAACTAGGGCCTTTGGGAATTGCTAAATTGGGAATAAATATTAAAAGCTTATATATTGGGTAATGGCTTCCAGTAAGTGGTTTATGTAGAGAACTAAGAGAAGTAATGGCCGAAACTTGAAAGTAATTGTAACTTATTGTTTCATAGGCTTCTTGTATAGAGGTTCTATGTAGGGAAGTAGGGAAGTAAGTTTAAATTTTAATGTGTTAGTAATAATTTATCTAATTAGTTAATTACGATAGGAATATAAATTTTTTAGAGAATGTTAGTCATCACTATAATAATGCGTTGTTTTTGTAATTGTAGTAATAATTTTGTTTTGTAATTTATTAATAAATATTATAATTATATTATGAGAGTGTAAATTTGTTAGAAAATTTATTATAAAAATCAAACTAACAATTTATATAATTGCATGTGGATTCATCATTTATGGGTAAGCAAAAAAGGTTAGACTCATTTTTTAAAAAGACAAATGATCATAATTTAGAAAGCAATATGTCATCGAAATCTCCAAATCTTAAGCATCAAAGTCCTAATCAATCTCCTCCAAATTCTCCTATTGTTGGTTTTGAAGAAGTTAATATTCACTCCATTGAACGTGATCCTAGATTATGTCGACATATGTTGGAATATCCGATTAATCAATAGGATGAAATTTGACGAGCTTACTTGAAAGTAGGTTCATATCAAATTCTTCTTTCTAATTATCAATGTTCATTAGAAAAGCATCCTAAGCGTTTTCAATATTCTTGGTTTTCTCAATTCTCTTTTTGACTTGAGTTTTCTCTAACTAAAGATGCTGCTTATTATTTACCATGTTATCTTTTTAACATGAAATCCAACGAGCGACCTAGTTGGGATGTATTCACTATTAAAGGATTTAGAAATTAGAAAAAGATCAATGCTAGGAAGGATTGTGTTTTTTTTAATAATATCGAAGATGATCCTTTATCACCACATAATAATGCCATGAAATCTTGTGTGGATTTGATGAAACAATCTAGACACATTGAGAAAGTAATGGATGCAAAAAGTTCACAACAAATTTTAAATAATAGGTTACGAGTCAAGAATTTTATAAATGTTGTTCGATGGCTTGCATTCCAAGCTTGTGCTTTTAGATGTCATGATGAGACACCTAATACAAAAAAATAGGGAAATTCTTTTAAGTTGATTGAACTTTTAGCTTCTTATAATGATGATGTTAAGAAAGATGTATTAGAAAATGCTCCTAAGTCAGCCAAGTATATTTCTCATTCAATCCAAAAAAAGATTTTGCATGTTCTTGATAATAAAGTACGAAATAAGATTTGTACAGATATTGGAGACTCAAAATTTTGCATTATCGTTGATGACGATCGAGATGAATCCAAAAGAGAACAAATGGCTCTTGTTTTGAGATTTGTTGACAAAGATGGCTTTATTAAGGAGCGTTTCTTTGATCTTGCTCATGTTAAAGATACATCTACATTAACTCTTAAGAAAGAAATGTGTGTTATTCTCTCTTGTAATAGTCTTGATGTTTAGAATATTCGTGGTCAAGGATATGATGAGGAAAGTAATATGCACAGAGAATGGAAAGAATTACAAGCATTATTCCTTAGTGATTGTCTTTTTGCTTATTGTGTGCATTGTTTAGCTCATCAACTACAATTGACTCCTGTTGCTGCATCTAGAGGGGTACACTCCGTTCATGGTTTTTTTAATAATTTGATTTTCATTATCAATTCTGTTGATGCATCAAGTAAACGTCATGAAGAATTACAAGCTGCTCAAGTAGTTGAAATTGCATGTATGGTATCTGTTAATGAGCTTGAGACTAAAAAAGATGCCAATCAGATTGGAACTTTAAAACAAGCTGTTGATACTCGGTGGGATCGTCACTTTTATTCTATATGCAATCGTATAACACTGTTTGATGCAACTTGTTTGGTGCTTGAAAATATTAAAAGAGAAGGATCCACTTATTCTCAACAAGGGGATGCTAGTGTTGCATCCAGGTTTATTCAATCATTTGAATTCATTTTTATTTTGCACTTGAAGAAAGAGTTTATGGGTATTACTGATGTATTATCCCACGCTTTGCAACAAAAATTGCAAGATATTTTGAATGCTATGCATTTGGTTTCAAGTACAAAGATGTTGATTCAAAATTTGAGAGAATTTGGTTGAAATAGTTTGTTTGAAAATGTGCTATCAATTTGCGAAAGCATGATTAGAGTGTTCTTTATTTGAATGCTCCATATTTGGAAGGTCAACATTGTCAAAAACAAAGTCAAATCACTATAGAGCACCATTATCATTTTGACATATTCAATAAAGTGATTGATTTTTAGTTGCAAGAGCTAAACAATAAGTTTAGTGCACAAGCAGTGGATTTTTTGACACTTAGTTCTGCTTTGGATCCAAAGGAAGATTATAAATCTTTCAATATTGATGATATTTGCACTCTTCCAACAAAATATTATCCTCTTGGTTTTACAGAGCAAGAGAGATTGAACTTGAAATTCTAGTTGACATATTTTGAGTATGATATGCACAATGATGTGAAACTACAAAATTTGTCTTCTTTGTCACAATTGTGCTTTGTTCTAAAAGAGACAAAAAAATCAAAATTTTAACAGAGAGTTCAAACTTGTTTGAACTCTTCCAGTGTCTATTGCAACTAGTGAACGAGCATTTTTAGCTATAAAAATTGTCAAAAGAAGACTACGAAACAAGATGAAAAATGAGTTTCTTGCAAACATTTTAGTTGTCGACATCAAAAGAGAGATTACGGAAACATTTAGTTCATACTAAAATCCTGAAGATTTTGTTTCTTTAAAATTATTTATTTGTTTCTTTAAAAAGACCATTGCTCACAATTTTAGATAAACTTATTTATTTGATGTATTCTTTTTCTTTATACTTTTCTTTATGAATTATTAAAATTTATAATTTTTTGCATATATATATTATGTTATTAATACATAAAACTCAACTAAATAAATAAATATATATAGTTTTAAACTTTTTTTGTTGGCCTCCAAAAATCAAAAGTTAAGATCCGTCATTGTACACACAAAAATTCTTCTTCATTCTCAATTTTGTCTGGGGACATGTGGCCCCACACACACATACACACATATATATTAAAAAAAAGCATGGGATCGGTTTTTTTCATGACTAGGCTAGGCTATATGTATCTTATTAGTTATTTGTGAAAAAGAAAATTAAAACTAGGCTTATTTGGTCAAAAAAATTTTAAATTACCTTAGTCTTAGAAAAAGATTCTTTTTATTTATGGCAACTTTTACAATTAAATCAAAATTTTTTATTTTATTGTAAGATTAATGTAAACACATATGATTAAGTGTAAATATAATTTTATTAGACTTAAAATATTTTAAAAGTATCATGCATACATGAGAATAAATGTAAAATTAGAATCAATAAATATAAAAGTATGATAATTTTACAATAAAATGTGTTTATATTCATTTTAATGCATTTACAATACTTTTAACATATTTTACATCAAATTACACTAAATTTACATTTAGTTATACGTGTTTACATTGACCTTGTATTAATTTTTTTATGCACCAACAAGTTTTGCTCTTATCGTAAAATTTTGTGTAAATATATATCTTTTAATTGTATAAAAATTGATTTCAAAATTTTTCTATAAAAAATATTGCCCATTGATAAAATATCTAAATTCTCTCAAATTTTTTAATTACCTGAAATCATAATGGTTTTAAAAGAATATAAAAATAAAACGTCTAAATGTTTAATTATGAATGTGACTTTCATTGATTTTAATTTTTTATGATTTAAATTTAATTTTGGTTTCGTGGCGTGAACGAAACCGGTGTGAGTTGACGTAAAATGTCATGATGAACTTTGACCAAAAAAAATGGCATGATGAACCTCACGTAGTCGTAGACGATCAAAATCTAATAGAAACTTTGGGCGCCGCACGCGGTTGGTTTTGGTGCGGATGTTTGGTGGCTTAAAAAAATATATACTTTATACGATAGGAATATTCGAATTTTCCTTGAATTTTTTTGTTAAAAACAGTTTATAAAGAAAATTTATGTTCAAATCTTTTCAAGATTAATTTTTTTGACTAATATTAATAACGCAATGCAAATAAAAATTAATTTTATATCTAATGTGATATAAAAATATCTTTTAATTTTATGCCAAAAAAAATTCTAAGATTCCCATGTTAACACGTAAAGACGAAAGAAAGATATTGCTTTTCTGTGTAACCCAAAACCAAGGATTATGGTAGTGTGGTCGGCTTAGTGGTTAAAGGTATCGTCCACTAAGCCGAGCATTTTGGTCCATGAGTTCATTTCTCAAGTCTTGACTCTTTGCTTGGATTTCATCACCTTAATTGCTTTATGCGTATCAGATCAGATATCTATAAAGTTGCTTTTACTTTTAAAAAACTAATAAATTGTGCTAAGATGATAACAATCGCTCAACAATTGTGAAGCTAAGTCAAAAAAAAAACCTAAGTCAAGAAATTAACGTCAGATAAACCTCCTTAAAAGCACAACAATTGTGAAGCTAAGTCAAAAAAAAAAAAAACCTAAGTCAAGAAATTAACGTCAGATAAACCTCCTTAAGATCGATCTTCTTAAAAGTCCAGAAAGATATAAAGGTTTAGAACATAGCTTTTTTAGGATAAGAATATCGTACCAGCTAAAAGACTATTTCTACTTTAAAAAGAATCTTTAAGAAATTTTTAAAAAGATTTTTATGCTGACACATGTTCAAATATTAAAAATAAGGAATTCAGTTTTTTTCTTGCTTACATTTAGAACAAGACGAAACGATTTTGTGTTAGTAATTTTTATCTTTAGAATATTTGAATTGCTGTTAATAATTTTAAATAATATATTTAATTGATAGTTTCATTTTTATTATTTCATAAAAGTAATAAAATAAAAAATGCAAACAATAAAAACAGTAATAAAATTATTAATTATATGAAACATGAAGACAAGCCCGCTTCACGGTTTGAATGTTATATTAAAATAAAAATAGTGTTTTCATTTAGAATCAAATTTAAATATATATTAAATCAAAAATATTTATAATAATTAAAATATTTTCTAATTCATAGATGTTTTAATTTTTTGGATAATTAAATTTATTAAATTATTAATTTAAAAATTGATAAGATTAAAAATAATTGAATAAATAAAAAATAAAAACAATTTTTTAGAAAATAGAACAAAATAATTCTTTTGGATAATTAATAATATAAAATTAAATAAAATTTTAATTTTAAATAATTAAAATCAATTGAGAAAACGTAGATATGTTATTTCTTAATTTTTCTTTTCTATTAAGATTCCAATTTGAAAGAGCTGTATAAATACACTTTTCATTAAACAAAAATTTAAGTACTTAATGCTTCAAAATAATGTTTAATCCCTGACGTAGTCAGGGGGTTTCACACACTAACTTTTATGCAAAAATTGTCACTAATTAATAAAATAAACTACATAGTAAAAGTAAAATAATACTAAATATTATTTTTATTATAACATCGTAATCTTTCAAATTACATTAAATAAAATAATTATAAAATGTTACATTAACATTACTGTGAAAGATGAGGGGTTGTTACTGATCACCCACATTGGCCACTAACCTATATTTAAATTTAAACATGCCTATTGCCTGAACCAAGTGGTCTAAGTTTCCACTATCATCACACCAAAAGGGTTTTCAGACTATCAGCACAGAGAAAGAAAAGCGAACATAAATTAAAATCCCGAAGGCTTTGTTAAAATTGGATGATTTTATATTGTTGTAGTAATGCTTGGGCTTTTGGAATGCAGCAAACATAAAGCAGTGGTTGAGCACTAACTCTCGGTCAAAGGAAGAAGCCGAGGTGGACGTTCTATGGCCGGTTTTATTTAGTTGTATTTGCTGGTTTATCTGGGAATGGAAGAATAAGTTAGTACCTGAGGAGGGGTTCACTTGGCCAGATTTTGGAGACCAATTAATTCTCCGATATATAAGAGAATTTAAGCAACATGATAGTTGCTTGAGTTTTGATGAAACGTGAGAGATATTTAATGGGTGAAATACAAAAACCCCTTACGTTTATAACAAAAGGATATTAACTCTCTACTAGTTTCAAAATACCAATTTTTCTCCGTTTTATTATTCTTAAATCCAAAAATCATAAACACGATCTCTAGATCTTAAATCCGAAAAATTATAAATCATAAACTATTACCCATAAAATCTGAATCTCAAACCGGAAATTCTTAAAATTTTAAATCTTAAATCTTGTTAAAGAAGGAAAATAGACTCATAGGTTGTGGTTCAGTTGGCAAAGTAAGTTGAGTTTATGAGAAAAAGCTATTGGGTTCGATCCTCACTAAATATACCTTTGGAGAAGGGGGAAAAGCCTTAATTAAATCCCGAGCAAGATTAATCTTAGATCGTTAAAATGAATAAAGATATCAATAGTTTATACAAAAAAAAAGAGAGAAAATAAATATTTTGAAACAAAAAAAGAATTAGTGTTCTTTTAGTATAAAGTATAATGGGATTTATGTATTTTATCCTATATTTATTGGCATCTTCCTCTTACTGGATTTATTAAAGTGAATGTAGATGCGAGCAAAAGTTCTGGTCATTATTTCAGGTCTTAATATTGGTGGGGATTTTAAATTTCGTAACAGGAGAATCAGATTTCTTATTTGCTGTCCAAAAAGTAAAAAATCCTACTAAAGCTCATGATCCACTAGATAATATTCTCCTTGCTTGTCAAAAGTTACAAATTTGGCACATGCTAACACGATAAATTGATTTGCTTATTGCAAGATAATAATAATAATAATAATAATAATAATAATAATAATAATTAAATTTAATTCTACTAACAATCTATTTGGCCAACCAAAACTGAAATTGACACATTAAATTCGAGATTTGATCTCCTAACAATCAAGTTTGGTTAGATAGTATTGTTGCAAAAAATAACAATAAATGTTTGCTGACGTCAAATCCTTGATCTTCGTGTTAGTTTGTCTTCAAGAATTCTGCGAGAGAGAAAACCATCATGGGGCGCAGGGGTTTTCCCCTGCGCGCGCACTCCGATGCTTAAGTCAGACAGGGTTTCAGTAAGCAAATAGAGCTTAGCTTTTAAGAATGATACCTGTGACCTATTTATAGGAGTTATTTCGCGCGTAATTACCTTTAAGTCTCATAGCTTAAATAATAACCCAGTGAATCATTTATGGGCCTTCTAAGTCCTCTTTCTTCTTGGGCTTATATTATCATTTGGCTCAATGGTCTTCAACTTGATTTATAGAAAAGCCCAGTAATAATTGACCTAGTCCACATCAATTGCTCTCCACTCTTTTACAAAGTTTACCTTGTGAAAGAGTATATAAAGAATGGGCTTTTCAAATTCTCTTGCTGCCCTCTTCCAAGAATCTTTTCATCTTCACTTGAGGGCTTAACTAGTAAACTTCATTATTATTCGTAGCAGAAACGACTTCGTGTCATCATTTTTTTTTGTCAAAGTGTCTTTTTATAACATTACCGGGATACATTTTTCTTCTCTGAGCTAAATGCTTCTCAAGTGGAATATACCACCCTTCTTTTCAAATTCAAGGTCTTAGCTGACCGAAACCAAGAGTTATAAGAAGAAATTACAAGATTGCGGAGCCACAAAAGCCTTTTGGTTTCATCAGATGCGGTTTATGCTTGGCATGCTCCAGATTGGTTGAAGCTTGATCATGATGCTGAGGATTTGGAAAATTTTCTGAGAATAGGCATTTATAAAGATCTATCTGATCTTACCAGCCCTTAAGAGCCTTTTCGTCGACCCGAGATGGTCGGGGTTCTCACAGGCTTGGACGAAGATGATTTAGATAATTATAGCACCTCAGGGCGTAGATGCTTGGGTGCCTGTTAGTATCGATGCTCCTTTTGAGGCAGAAGTTAATCTAGAGTGCTCCCCGATTTTTTGTGAAAGAGCTTAGTCTTTTACAAACTGATCAGCCCATTTTTAAACTCATCTACCGAAGCAACTATACATTTACCTTGTATTAGTCTCACGTAATAATCAGGCTTTCCTCATGCACTTTTTTGCTTCAAGTTCTTTTACATATGGGGCTTATGTCGCTCAATTACTACTTCAAGCTCAAGCACGTCATGCATGACTTACATCGCACACTTTTTTGCTTCAAGTAAATGCGTAGCCTACATCGCACATTTTTCGCTTCAGGCTTTTGGTTTGCCCATCTCGCACAGTTTTCACTTAGGGATTTTCGAATTTGCCCGTCTCGCACCATTTTGTGCTTAGAGACTTTATAGAATTGATAAGGATATAACATTGCTTTTATATCCGGAATGCCAATATAAAACGTTTGCATGCACTTTGTCAATCAATTGTAGTACATATCCAATGATAAAATTGTAACGTACCTCGTACCATGCCTCACAGCCTGCATACTTTGTGCTCCCCAAGTTTTTCTTTGTAACTTTTTGTGTCCAAAGAAGAACTTTTACTGGAGTATTGGTCCTGTTTTGCGTACTATCCGTTTAAGGACTTGTTAGAATATAATATCGTTTATATCCGAGATGCCAACATAATGCGTTAAATGTAACATGATAAAATTGTAACGTACCTCGTTTAGAGATATTTTTGGCCGTCTCACACCCTTTTGTGCTTAGAGACTTTGTTTTGCTTGTCTTGTATCTTCTCGCTTAGGGTCTTATTTTTGCTCGTCTCGCGCATTTTTCGCTTAGGGACTTATTTGTGCCCGTCTCGCGCATTTTTCGCTTAGGGACTTATTTGTGCCTGTCTCGCGTCTTCTTCACGCTTAAGGTCTTATTTGTGCTCGTCTCGCGCATTTTTCGCTTAGGGACTTATTTGTGCCCGTCTCGCGTCTTCTTCACGCTTAAGGTCTTATTTGTGCCCGTCTCGCGCATTTTTCGCTTAGGGACTTATTTGTGCCCGTCTCGTGTCTTCTTCACGCTTAAGGTCTTATTTATGCCCGTCTCACGCATTTTTCGCTTAGGGACTTATTTGTGCCCGTCTCGCGTCTTCTTTATGCTTAAGGTCTTATTTGTGCCCGTCTCGAGCATTTTTCGCTTAGGGACTTATTTGTGCCTGTCTCGCGTCTTCTTCACGCTTAAGGTCTTATTTATGCCCTTCTCGTGCATTTTTCGCTTAGGGACTTATTTGTGCCCGTCTCGCGTCTCTTTGGCCAGCTTCCATTTTTTCTTCTTCTATTTCTGCAACATGTCTATCAAACATGGATGATTATCATAGTACAGATAAAAATAACTGGCCTTTATTTCATAATGTAGTATTTCCAATCAAATGGAACAAGTAAGAACATAATTGCAGCAAATGTTAAAATAATAACAACAAGTTTTTACCGCTAGTACAGTTCCAAGTCTTTGTCTTTGTAGAGTCTGTAAAGTGCAATTGCTTGGACATTCGGCACAAGTTGTTTCCGATCCGACTATGTCGAACTAAGCTCTCCTTGGCTTGCTGCCTTACAGGACAGTGGCTAGTGCCTCCTTTGGACACCTGCCTCAAATCTGCTACCACCCATACGTCCTTGTTTGTTCGATGAACACTATGACAATGTGCAAGGGACTTCGCTGACCTTGCACCCAAGCAATTGGCAGCGCTCGTATGTCTCCCACGTGCTTTTTCTAACTCATCAATAACTAGTTCTCATTTCTTGTTATCAATATCAATACTAATGAGGCATCCTCCTGGGACTAAGGATGAGTCCGACTCACAAGGTTTGGACGATTATTTAAAGGATGGAGCCATGAATGACCTGGATAATCTCGAAGGTCTATGGCTTCCTTAACAGCCGCGCAATCAGCCTGGGGTTACTGAGGTTCGTGACCAGCCTAGGCCTATCGAAGTGTGTAATGAGCCTGAACATGTCAAGGCAGACGATCAGCCCGAGCCTATCGAGTCACTGCAAAGGTTAGATGGTGACGAGCTCCAATTTTTCAATCTACTGCCATTGATCCCTAGCCAGACTCTGCAGCTATGGCCGGGCCCTCGAGCGAAGCTCCTACTTCTGAAATTGCTTCTCCGGCTCCCTAAGATCCTTGTGCTAATGCAGCATCTTCCCATTCGACAGGTTTGGTTCTCACAGCTTTAATCTCAACGCCCTAAGCTGGCACATCCTTATCTTGTTTAAAGGACTCACGAAGCCGACACACCCTTTATATAGATAAACCCTCTTTCACATGTGTGTTTGTCAACATGCCAAGTGTGTGGCTCTTAAGCCACTACTAGATGGTTGCTAGAGTAGTTCTTGGAAGCTTCTGTGTCAGACGATCGACAGATGGGCCAAAGGAAGCTTTTGGACACTCTGTCGGATTAGTGTGCGCCCTAGGTCTAGAAGATTCTAGATCATTCTGATCATATTCTGCAGGCAGATCCCGCACTTAGGCATGCGCTTGGATCGTCAAATTTAAATGTGCTTGCCAAAAGTTTTTCTAATGGGCGGACTAATAGTTTGGATTCCGTACTTACCAGCGTTGCTAGCCATTGCCGGACTCGGGAGTTCTTTGCTCACCTGCATTGTGCTAACGGGGGAATCTTGCGTATAGGTGCTGTGTTCACCTAATTTTCTTCGCTGTCATTTTATCAAAGCGGAGAGCTTGTCGCATTTGAAATGTGCTCGCCATCCTGATTTCTTCTTTGCTGGGCGTTCAGCCAGATCAGCAATTGAGCTCTGCTGTGTTCATGGAGAGCTTTTGTGGCTGGGCTCGCCAAAGTCTCGCTTGTAAACTAGAATTCTCATTGTCTGAGAGAGCGCATCCTCGCCCGGTTCTTCATTACATGGGCGTGCACCTGATGATGTACACAGTCGCCTAATCCTTTCTTGCTTTGGTCACTCTGAATGGCTCACCCATAGAGTTCTCTTTCCTAGGTGAGTTCTTGTCTCGGTCGACAAGGGCTTACTCGCCTAGGTCTTAGGATGGTCGTATTCTTGCTTGTCCCCCACAACCATACTTGCGTGGCGGTTGCCAGCTCGTTTGACCTTTTGTGCATTGCCTGGTTTCCGTTGCTTATCTATGTTCATACGCACCTGGGCAAATATGAGCTAGCCTTTGAAGTTTTGGTGTGTTCCCTGAGGTCTTTGATTAGGGCTTGCCCAATAGAGCTCCCCTGGATTTACGTTATCCAGTTTTTTTCTTTTCTGGGCAAGCTCATCTAGCATTATGCACACACTTCTGCTAGACCCTTCGGCATGTTCCTTGCTTGCCCATCTAGATCGTTTTCGTGCCTTTCTTTTTGATTCATATAAATATTGGACCTCTTTATTGTTCTTGTTTCTGTCAAGAAATTGATTAATTTCAAAGGACAAGGTTGGCCATCCTGTCTTACATTCTTCTTGCTCCTTCATCGTTATTATGCAGGGGAAGTTTGTATATTGTGGAGGTCTTTGATTTGGGTAAGAAATCAAAGGACTTGTTCAGCTTTTTGGAAATCCAAGCCTCTTTCCAGTTCACGTCAATGTGAAGTTGTGAGAGAGCCAAAGAGAGAGACTATTCTCTCCGTGCTTACGTGCTGCGCAGTACCTAATTGCAGACTCAAAGGCCTTCCCCTTTTTCTCGTGAATTGCTTTGCCTGTATTGCTTACTAGGTGAGAGTTGCATGTGGCGTGCTAGGCTGCCGCATGCATGTGGTTCGCCATTGCCAAAGAAGCCTGAATTTGGGATGCGAGCTCTCCCGTCAAGGAGGCCTGCCAATAGCAACAAACGGGGCTGTCGCTAGCCTCGTGAAACTGTTCTCGCCATATAGGTTCTCGCCAAAATGCTGTCGCCCGATGCTGTCGCCAAACTTTTCAGGTGCGAGGACAATCTTTCGCATGCCTCTCTCGCCAAGCTTTGTTGGGCGAGAGAGCCAGTCTCGCCCAGATGCTGTCGCCCTATGCTATCGCCAATTTTGTCAGGTGCGAGAGCAATCTCTCGTAGGCCTCTCTTGCCGAGCTTTGTTGGGTGAGAGAGCCAGTCTTGCCCAAATGCTGTCGCCCCATGCTGTCGCCAATCTTGTCAGGTGCGAGAGCAATCTCTCGCATGCCTCTCTCGCCGAGCTTTGTTAGCGAGAGAGCCTGTCTTGCCAAAATGCTGTCGCCAAACTTGTCATGTGCGAGGACAATCTCTCGCATGCCTATCTTGCCAAGCTTTGTTGGGCGAGAGAGCTAGTTTCGCCCAGATGCTGTCGCCCTATGCTATCGCCAATCTTGTCGGGTGCGAGAGCAATCTCTCGCATGCCTCTCTCACCGAGCTTTGTTGGGCGAGAGAGCCAGTCTCGCCAAAATGCTGTCGCCCGATGCTATTGCCAATCTTGTCAGTTGCGAGAGCAATCTCTCGCATGCCTCTCTCACCGAGCTTTGTTGGGCGAGAGAGCCAGTCTCGCCAAAATGCTGTCGCCCGATGCTATCGCCAATCTTCTCAGGTGCGAGAGCAATCTCTCGCATGCCTCTCTCGCCGAGCTTTGTTGGGCGAGAGAGCCAGTCTCGCCAAAATGCTGTTGCTGAAACATGTCAGGTGCGAGAGCAATCTCTCGCCATGCCTCTCTCACCGAGCTTTGTTTGGCGACAGCAAAAACAAGACAGTTTGGCCGAGTGGTCTAAGGCGCCAGATTTAGGCTCTGGTCCGAAAAGGCGTGCGTTCAAATCCCACAGCTGTCAAAGCATTTATTATTTACCATTTTTAAATTAAGTGGAAGACGAGAAACTTATGCGACAGGCTAGTGTGCGGCAGACTTGTGCGACAGACTAGCGCGCGACAGACTAGCGCGCGACAGACTAGCCCACGATAGACTTTGTGCGACAGACACGTGCGACAGGCTAGCCACTCTCTCGCTAATGCTATCTCATGCGGAAGCCACTCTCTTGTCCGAGCTGGTTTCGTGCGACAGACTCTGTCGCATGTCTGTGGCGTTAAACCTTATGCATGGGATCTTATGTGCGATAGGCTGTTCTGTCGCATGCAATTTGCGTGCGACAGATTATTTTGTCGTGTAACTTGTGCACCTTTTCACAGCCTACATACCCTGTCTACCGCAGGTCGTCCTTTCACCATCTTCGGTTATGGCTCTTTTGTTTGATTCCCACAGACGGCGCCAATTATTGTTGCCAAAAACAACAATAAATGTTTGCTGACGTCAAATCCTCGATCTTCGTGTTAGTTTGTCTTCAAGAATTCTGCGAGAGAGAAAACCATCAGGGGGCGCAGGGGTTTTCCCCTGCGCGCGCACTCCGATACTTAAGTCAGGCAGGGTTTCAGTAAGCAAATAGAGCTTAGCTTTTAAGAATGATACCTGCGACCTATTTATAGGGGTTATTTCGCGTGTAATTACCTTTAAGCCCCATAGCTTAAATAATAACCCAGTGGATCATTTATGGGCCTTCTGATTCCTCTTTCTTCTTGGGCTTCTATTATCATTTGGCTCAATGGTCTTCAACTTAATTTATAGAAAAGCTCAGTAATAATTGACCTAGTCCACATCAGATAGTAATTGAAAAAATATACAAAAGCAAATGATGGACTTATTAATTGAACTTCACAAAACATACAAGGTTATATAGTTTATGGTAAATTTTATACAATACAAGTGATGTTTTCAGAGCACATTCTAATTCAAATGACTACAATAAAAATACCAATCTTAGATGAAAAAGCAAAAAATACTTGGAACTAAGCATACTCTTGGATTCTGAATCTAATAATTAGATAGATATCTTTGTCCAACATTGACAAGTGTGTCCATTGATCCCAGCTGATTCTATGATTCCTGGCATGCTGAGTCCTGAGAAGAAGTCTTCTGATTTGGGTCCTTGCAAGAACATACAATAAACAAACACTGCATGAATGATAGAACTAATGTGAGATCACCTATACCATGCATTGCAAAAGTTCTGGTTTTTCACTGTATGTGAAAACATACCAACATTTTTGGCGCACTGGATTTAAAGTTACAAGTAAGATATAACTTCAGTGCAACAAATAAGATATTTAACAGAAAAATTTGAACATTATTGGGTGGGATGCGCCAGGCCCGAGCAGTAGTGCAATGCTTGGGCTACGCTCTAAAGCCCTAGTAGCAAGCGATTGTGATGGGCTTTCTCCCTATAAAAATAAATTTAATATTGTGTGGGCCAATGGCTCACGTATCAGATATTAAACTGATAAGAACAGATACAACACTTGATCTCAACCAAAAGGCCGAGAAAGGTACGCTTGTAAACTCCCAACCCCGCTGCTTCTATAGGCAGCTTCTCACGTCGTCTCTTCACGTCTAGAGAATGTGGGATTTCTTCGCTAGTTGCTTCTTTGATTATTATGAACCCCTTCATTTGCTAGCACTTCTCGGATGGTGAGCTGAAAACCATTTCAAAATTGAGTTCTGAAAACTGCCATATAAGCCTACACATTTGTAACCTTTCGGTACAATGTATCCAGAAGGTCTTATGAATATATATTGATATTATATGATATTTTCGTTACTTAACTTAATTGTCCAAGTGGGACAATGTTGAATTATCTCAATAATGTGGACTAGTTAAGTATAATTAATATCATATAAATTAAATTAGTAGTATAATTTTGTATACAGTGTGACCATATATATACGTAATATATTTATATTTTACATGTATTTATCCTTAATGAGACAGATTAATACATGATTTAGAATATAGGGGGTCCCTGCCCTTGGCACATATATGTAGGCAACAGTATAGCCCATTGATACTATACCATATTGAGAGCTGAACAAGGGCAACTCCTCCCCATTTCTCTCCCGTTCTCACCATTCTCACCATCATCCTCTTCACCTTGGCAGCACCACCAGCATCGGTGGACCTCCGGTGCAGCACTGGCGGCAGCTTCGGTTAAGGTGGTGATTATGGTGGGTTATAGCTTACCCACCAAAGGTTAGTTTTCTCCTCCAGTTATTGTGGTAATGGGCTTTGGTGGATGTTTTAATTCCAACAACTGGCATCAGAGCATTTCCACCTCAAAGCCATTGGCCATTTTCGAAGAAAAATGAGAATCTGTACATTTTTTTTATTTTTAGGTATTTTCGGATATAATTGATACCCAAAAGATTTATGCATTTTTGAGCTAAAATAATGCAATATATTGGTTGAAGATGATTTTTTGTTGAAAATGCCATGAAAACGAAATGAAATGGGGCTATGTAGAGGGAGAATTGGCCGGGTCGGGTCGAACGACGCATTTTTCTGCATTTTTGCCCGTTTCGGGAGAGGAAGAAGGTCTGGCTCGTGCAACGCACGCGCCCAACAACTCTTTTTGGTCGCCAAATGAGAAGGGTGGAACACGCGCCCACTTTCTGCAAAATTGTAATAATAAAAAAAATATTTTTTTCTTTGCTGGGCCGATTTTTTCAACCCCATTTTTTTGGCATTTTTTGGGCCTGGGTTTTGGGGCAATTTTGGGTTGATTGGTTTTTATTTTTTGGGCCATTTTTGCTATTTTAAAATGGGCCACTATTTTTTTTGGAATTAATCTCTTGGGCCATTTTAAATTATTTAGGCTATTTTGATTAGATTGAATTGGGCAATTTGTTTTGAAATTTATTTTGGTTATTTAGTTTAATTATTTAATTTAGGCCAAAAATAATTTGTAATATTATGGGCTTTATTTATTTGGTTATTTTAATTGGTCATATTGTATTAAATTAATTTTGGGCAATTAAAATTAGTTAATTTTAGGGTCATTTTACCTAATTAATTTAGAGGCCATATTGAATAATTAGTTTTATTTGGTTATTAAATTTGGATTAATTATTGGCTATTTTGCATAATTAATTAATGGGCCATTTTGGATGATAATTTTAATGGCCAATTTTGATTAATTAATTATGGGCCATTTGGTTAATTATTTTTGGACAATTTTGGCCATAAGCCAAATTTTATTTAATAGCCATAATTAGTTGTTAATCCCAAAATTAATATGATATATGTGAATTTTGGAGGAATTAATTTTGGAGTAATTTCTAGAAATTTAATTACTCATTTAATTCATAATTCACTTAATTTTGAAAATATACTCATGCCCATAAATTATTATTAGTTGGCCTAATTAAATGAGTTTAAATAAATTATTTGATTATTTTGTTGAGCCATTTTGGATTATGGTTTACCCATTTCGTTAATAATTTATTTAAACAAATAAACTCTCTGAAATAATATTGCCTTATCATTTGAATATTCACATTTATGTGAATTTAATTTGATTAATTAATGTTGGGCTTGAAATTACTTCATATGCTTTAGGAACTGCATATTTTGGATATAGTTAATTTTTGTCAACAAATTTGTGAATATTCTTAAAATTATAAATCATTAATTAGAGTGACTAGTACTTGCCTGTCGCAGGAATAGCTATGAAGATTTTTTAACGATTTATTTTGATAATTTAAGGATTAATAATAAGGCAATGCATAGTAATAGTTGTAGTTGCATAATTTACTAAGATCTCTAGAAGTGGCTAGTTTCTCCCTGTCGGATTGTTAGTTGCTTTTAGAGATGCTTGGGACTGAGAGGATTCTGGTTGGGATATGACATGATCTTCCTACCCTGTCGGTGGGTGATCATTCAGGTTAGATTCAACTAGTTTTGTCTTATCCTCGGTAGTGTAATGTGCAATTTATTGAGTTATTCCACTAGCCTCCATATTGTGCGACTATCACATATAAAATCTTTAATAGGATCAAATTAGATAGATAGTATGAATTATTCTATACGGTTAGGAACATATTGAACTAAGAAGTAGTCTCAATAGTCAATCTATCTACTATACCCAATAGTATGAGCTCTTTGAGGACAAAGTAATATGGAATTTAGGAACACTCAAGTAAGAATTCTCTGATTATATAGGGTATACCATAAAAGAATACATCAGAGAAAGTGTTCTAGTTAGTGATAACCAAGAAGTATTTATAGATGCCATTACGAAAATAGTTCGCATAAGATTGATAAAGGTTGCAATAGGGGTTTGATTCCATATATGGCAGATTTAGTATGACTTCCTTATGGGGTGGAGAGTGTGAGATCTTCTAAGTTTGCAGATCTCATTTAATGCAGAAGGAAGTGTGGCATTTTAATATCAAAATTGATATTGTCATCCAAGATTCAGAGATCTTTCCGATTAACAGATCTTATTCGGTTATAATGATGACATATGCCAAATATTACTGCCAAAAGGAAAATTATTAAGAGGTCTCAATAAAAGGTCATTTTAGAAGAAGAAATTTGCCAAGTCTATTTCCTATTCTGGTTTTACCAACACCTCTAAATATCAATGTGTGCCACTTTTGGGATAATCTTAGGCACAAGAGGGTAGATTACAAGAATCCTTTAGATTGGAATGTGTAAAAAGGCATTCCGTTAGCCTTTCATTTTGAATCCAATCTAGAAGATATGCCCTCTAACTATTGGTGTTTCGATACCTGTGCTATTATTGATAAAGCCATAAGCGACCGGAGATCGAATAAAGGAAAATTGTTGTAAATTGGGATTATAGAGTTAGAATCCATACTGAAAACATAGCAAGTTTGTTGTTACGTTTCGTAGACAGCTTTGGAATTACTGTCGGTCGATACTTTTTATCTTGATAACGAAAAAGTATTTCTATTTAGTAACAACATATGTATTGATTTTGGCATTCTGCATGATGGATACACAATGGACTTGTACCTCAATATTGGGCAAATTTTCTTCATTTGTGAATGATGTGACTATCGATTTTGATTATAGTAGAATAGATAAGAAATCTATCAAGTAGTGGCATAAGAGTTGGGGACATTTTGAGGCACATGTAGGATTGTATTAAGGGAGGGAGATCTTTCTGCTAATATTAAGGATGTGATTAGCAAATATTGAAATGGTTAGGAGCTGGTATATACTAACATTTTTAGATTATATTCACATACTATATTCAGTGGATATAAGTGTTTTATCATTTTCACTAAAGACCATTTTGATGTAGGTCATATAGAGTAGTAGATTTGATCTTGTAGAGGCCTTAGGCATTTTAATTAGTTCTGGTGCGCTGCTTAAGGTAATGATCAGATAGTAGTGATGAATGTTGTGCTCGGTATAATAAAGCTAGACGAGATCATATATCGATTTTCGGATTAAGTGCACTATATGATTATGTATTGATGCCTAGTATGTTGTGCTTGGAATATTAAAAGAGAATGAGATTGCAGTAATAATCATTCATACATTTTGATATAGTACGATTTATGTTGATCACTCCAAATTTTCAAAATTTGGGTGGAGTGGAATCATGAAAATTGCAACTCACATTCAAATTTAACCTCCGAGCAAAACCAGTTCCTAAACGCATCCCAAGTTGTAGTTAGACAAGAAGTCGAGTTTGTGCTGCTTTTCGTATTTAGGGTTATAAGGTAAAGTAAAAAGCCTATAACCCATAGTCAAGAAAACTTGACAAGAGAAAACTATTAGCGGCAATTTTGTTGGTCATTACACCGGCTAGAAAGATTCTAGATGTTCGTTTCTCATTATATGATGCTAGAATTATTAAGTCTGACAATGCAATCTATTTAGTAAATGACTTAAAGAGTGGGAGTTGCGAACTCCACAAAGTCATTATTGAAATACATTTTTGCTATGCCAGTCCCATATATGCGTCATCTTTTAATGTTGAAAAGCCACAAACCAAAAGAGACTCTAAAGATTAGGTAAATGATTTAAAGCCAAATTCGGCCAAGGCTTTAAATAAAGAGAAGGAATTTGTTTTGTGAAAACCTTCTTTCCTGTTTCTACTTAAGATTCTTTTAGAATCATGATAGCAATTAGTAGCTTATTTTGATTAGAAGCTACATCTAGGACAGTAAATGTTTAAATAAAGCAAGCTAAAAGTTTGTAGTTCCTAAGATGTAACACACAGTATGTGAATTCAAAAAGTTCATTTGCGAACATTAAAAGGCATTAAGATTGTAATATATAAAGAATGAGATTGTCACTTTGAGGAGAACATTATTGTTTGATAATTGGATCCATTGCAAGGTCAGTGGGAGTAGTTATATGCTTACTGTGCTCTAAATTGATGATATCAAATAGAAGCTTATGACACTGACCTATTATATGAGACAAATTTCATGTCATCATGTCACTTTAAGATGAAGAATCTAAGTGAGGCTTTATTTCGTTTTAAGGATTGAGATTCTTCGTGATATATCTATAGGCATACATTATTGGTTTCAAGGAAACCTACATTATGTGTGTTGAGTAGGTTTATTATATGTTGTTCTCCTATTAAGACGTCATTTACTGAAAAGTTATATATTGTGAAAATCTCAAAGTCCTCAAAGTAAAATGAAAGAGCTCATATCGAGTGTGATGTATGCCTTATTGTGGGTAATCAGTGTATGCTCAAGTTTATACACATTTGGATATTGTGTATATTATAGATGTATTTCGGAGATACTTAAGCGATCTTGTAATAGAGAACTGGAAGCTATAAAGAGAGTATTCGGATATTGACAAATCTGAAATTCTGAGTTTGGTCAGATATTATAATGTTAATTTTGCAAGCTATCCAGATATTGAAAATTATTTTGGTTATATATATATTTGTGGATATAAAGGAGTTGTATTTTGGAAAGTGTAAAGCAAATACTTACAGCATCCTTGATCGTGGAGGTTAAAAATGTAACATGTTGTAAAGTTATTTGATGGGCTATTTAGGCTACAAAATTTCATCTTAGGGCTAGTTTTATGTGGTTGCCATTTCGAAGTCCTGGAGATGTACTGTGGTAATGCTGCAGAAGTACTTTCTCTCTCAAAATGTTAAAAGTTCCTCACACTCTAAAATGTTTAGATATCATCATTCAGTTTGTTAGAGAGAAAATAATGGAATCCATTGCTTGATTGGATTGTAGAGCACATGGTTAAATAGTTCATTCTAACTAACTGAAAGTTTGGCTGCTAAAGTGCTTTGATGATATAGCATTTGTATGAGGCATATGGAGCCGTTTGCTATATTAAGTTAGTGGGAGCTCTGTAAGGAAATCAGTTGCAACTGTGTGGATGGATTCCTATTTGCCATATATGCATATTTTGTTTGCACGCATTTTGGTGAATATGGCATTTTGTTGGATGAGACATTCTGTATTAGTCTCATATGCTTTCGTTGAAGCAATGCATCATTCGGTTTAGATGCATAGACCTAATGGAAATGGATATTGATTTTGTTTTCATATCATTTCCATTTCGCACTTTTATACTACTATTTTGTTGAAGTTTTTATGAGTTTACGTATTTGTACCCAGTCGATATGACACATTCTAAAGCTTGTAAAGGCTTATTGTTGTTATAGTATTTATAAGCCTACAAATTTGTACCTTTTCGGTACAATATATCCAAAAGGTCTTATGAATACATATTGATATTATATGATATTTTCGTTAATTAACTTAACTGTCCAAGTGGGAGAATGTTGAATTATCTCAATAATGTGGACTAGTTAAGTATAATTAATATCATATAAATTAAATTAGTAGTATAATTTTATATACAGTGTGACCATATATATACGTAATATATTTATATTTCACATGTATTTATCATTAATGGGACGGATTAATACATGATTCAGAATATAAGGGGTCCCTGCCCTTGGCACATATATATAGGCAATAGTATAGCCCATTGATACTATGCCATATTGAGAGCTGAACAAGGGCAGCTCCTCCCCTTTTCTCTCCCGTTCTCACCATTCTCACCATCATCCTCTTCACCTTGGCAGCACCACCAGCACTGGCAAACCTCCGGCGAAGCACTGGCTGCACCTCCTCTATCTGGCAGTGGCGGTAGCTTCGGTTAATGTGGTGATTATGGTGGGTTATAGCTTACCCACCAAAGGTTAGTTTTCTCCTCTAGTTATTGTGCTAATGGGCTTTGGTGGATGTTTTAATTCCAACATCATCCCCATGCAGCTCCAGCTCGTTTACTGGCTTCATCTTCGGCTCACCTTCCTTAGCCATTATCTCATCATCTAGCTTCTCATGAGGCTCCTGTTTAACAGCTAATAGCTCCTCTTCAACTGCTAAATCCATGACATTACCCCCTTCTTAAGAGGATCCTTGTCCACAACGATCAAATGACGGAAATTGAGACTTAAGCACAATATAATCCTCCCATGTTGCATTCTCAAGCCCCAAATTGAGTGATTGCTTAGTTGTTCCTCCTCACCATTCGTTTGTCTAGAACTACTGCTTGATAAACCAATGGCTGGCCTACCATCATCCTTTGGATGAGCTAAACTGGGCACTAACTTGGTTCTTATTTTCTTCTTAACGAGGCTAACATGAAACACAAGGTGAACTTTGCAAGAATGTGGCAACTACAATTTGTAGGCTATAGGTCTAATCCTTTCTAACACTGTATAAGGCCCATAATACTTGAAAGTCAACTTCAAATTTCTTCTTAATGCCAATGATGTTTGTCTATATGATTAGAGCTTCAAGTAAACATCATCTCCTACTTGAAATTATCGCTTGCTTCTCTTTTTGTCAGCATAAAATTTGAACCGTTGTGTACCTTTCTCAACTGATCAAGCATTAGTTTATTTATGTCACAGGCCGTAATATCGAATATTCTTACTATTTTACATAACTTAATCACTTTTGGTTGGGCTTTCTACAGTGTCAATATATATTCAAAATATATTTTATCATTTTCATACAAACCCAAGATTCAAATTTTTGCACAATAACATAGGAATAAAATTAATCTTGAAATTTCATTTAATACACTAATTCAAAATGTACATCCCAAGTATTATTTACATATAAGTAGCACTGTACATAATAGCCTGAATACATAAGGATAGCTCGTATACCTCAACAAATCTAAGTAAACCGCCTGAGAGAAACCAAAATCAGGTCTTCTTGAACAAACCAGAAACTACTGCAGGTAATCTGGAAGGAAAATAGTAGATGAGCTTACGCCCAATAAGAAATATATATATATATATATATATATATATGCAAAAGCTAATACATACACATAACTATATGCAATAGCATACTTTAATACATGGAAAACGTTGTTTGTTTGAGCATGAAATCAAAAAGGATATTATAATGGATTAGATAATCATGCTGAGTATAAAAAGATGCTTTAGAGCACCTCACTTGTCCCGACATCCAATTCTAACTATAGGGAGTTCAATAATAATTAATTCAATTGCTAAATCTCATTAATATTTTTGATAGCTTCCATTATGTAAAATCATAAAATATTTAAGAAAGTAGTTCTAAAACACTCCGTAAACATTATAAATCACTTCAAATGAATAATTTAGAATTATAAATCATAAGCCATAATTAACATGTAAAACAACATTCAGAAATAAATCAAATCTGGGATTGCTTAGATCTATGTTATCCAGGGATTTACCACTCATGTAAAAACAAAACCGTAGAGACTAGGTTTTACCCAATAGACTCCTTCTATAGACATATTACCATAGTTAATGGGCCATAGTGTACACTAGCTAGGTAACACCTGTGAGAGCTGAAGACTGAGCTAAGGTCAACAGCAATCGGAATGGAACGGAAAAGCATATACCTATAGGTAGCTACGAGGTCAACAGTCTCAACACATTTCATAAATCATTTCTAAATGTGTTTATAGAGATCACTTCAGAAATTCATATCTTTCATCAATCCATAAGCATCAAATTTAGAAATATTCATTCTTGAAGCATAAAATTCACTAAATATTCTCAGTTCGATAACCAACGTTCAAAACAATGTATTTGCGTACAGTAATATCATATTAACATGAATGTATCACATAACGGATAAAAGTAGTGAAAATCCTTTTAAAAATTGAGTTTCAAATTTGGTATGCATATAAAGCATTTTAGAAGCCTCATTCCAAAATAAATATTCATATTCTTTTCACTTCTAAACCATATTGAGAATATATATACATATATATATATATATATATATATATATAAAGTTGGAGATATAGGCTTGTTTTAAAAATTTTTGACAACATAACGGTACTTACTACCCTAACCTTCCTGCACAAAGTACAATTTAAACTGCAAATCCCGTTTCACAGTTTCAAATCAAGCAAACACTTTCAACTTCACAAAAGTAGATTTGTTAAATCAATGCAACCTAATATCCCTACGTTTCATACATATATCCCTTACCACTTAGATTCCACAATGTCGCTTGTTAGCACCAATGTCACTTCCTAACTTTTGAATTGCAAATTCAATATTCAAACACAGTCAACTTTAATACTTCAATTATGAAAATTGTACTATTCTTATAATCGTAAACTAATCCTAACATTTCTTCTTTCTAAGCTATCCATACGATAGGCAGTCAATTGGTTACTTTAGGCAGTCGATTGATTTTCAAATAGAATGCTTCTGAGTAAAAAGTAGTCGACGGGTACAAAAAGTAGTCGACGGGTACAAAAAGTTGATTACAGGGGCAGTCGGCTGCTATTCAGGGCAGTTGACCGATCTATGTTGGTTATGATAGAAAAGTTCGAATTTTGTGTTTGGGCAATTGGCTGCTATACAAGGCAGTCGGTTGCTCCCAGATAGAATACTATCTAAATTTCGAGATTCATCTTCAAATTTCCTTATCTACTTCATTTCTTCTACTTTTATGCCTAAAATCATGCTTTACCTTGACTCTACATTAACTCTTCCATCATTTTTCACATCAAACCACATACACTCATGCTTGGAGAATATTAACCCAAGGCACTAAGAGAGAGAATCTCATGATTCTACTTTAATTCATGCCTAAACACATGTTCTAACACCTTAATGACTTACTATACAATCATGAAAATATAAGAAAAATCAAGCTTTTGTTCTTTCTCACATTGGTTGAATTCCTTGAAGAATCTCTCACTATGCAAATGGCTACTTTAGGCCTTAATTTGGGTACCAAGATGTAGAGCTCTGAACTCTGTACAGGCTTAATGAATACTATTTTGAGTTTTGAGGTGATTAAGGTAGTGTTTTAATGGCTTTCTCTCTCTTCAAGCTTTTAACAATGGAGGAAAGTAGGAGAGAAAGAGTGTCTACTGAAATAAAGAAGAAAGGGGCTATAAAATTTCATAAAATTGGCATTTTATGGTCCAAATGACCAAAATACCCTTATACTCAAGAAATCTTTCAATTTTAAAAACAATCTATCCAACCTCCAAAATATTTCATTTAATCACAAAACACCTCTATTTAACTTGCTCTATTCATTAGTGGGAGCTTTTGTTGAGGTTCGATTAGTCATTTGGGTGAAATTATTGAAATATCCTTAACAGTTAAATCGCGTAAATTTTCACTTTTACACATTATTTATTCTATCAATCCATATGGTCCTAAACTTTGTTACATGGAAAATATTTCATCACTAATAATTGGTCAAAAGCCATCTCGGTTTGACCGTTATTCATGAAAACTCTGACAGCCTATGGACTTAATCGCCATTTCTTAAATTGCTTCACGTTTTTCAAAACATATCTAAATAATTGAGTTTGAGGCGTAGATTCTTATTGTCACATTATTTAGCTCCAAAATTTCCCTTCTACTAGGTTTCACCTTTATTTAGACACTAAGGTCTTATGGGACCCACTATTAAGTTCCCACTCATACCTACAAAAGAATCAACATTTGGGTAGATATAAGTATCTAATATTCCTAACTTTATGATTAATGAATTAACAATAATAAGAAATGTGGATCTCACAATTCAAGCCTTCTTTTTCCTTAAGAATCTTTCTTACTACTGTAACTCTGCTTTAAGCCTTCATATCCTATGCAAACTCTAGAGGTTGGTATCCATAAAAGGCTTGGAGAGGAGACATTCCCAAAGCTGTATGGTGGGTTATGTTATACCATCACTTGGCTAGTTTAGGCTGTAAGATCTGATTTTACCCTACTATAGACCTTAATCTCATAAAATTGAAAATGGAAATTAAATAAATAATGAATGTTAATTTCCAAAAAGGGTGAAAAGCTCCTTAACTTGAGACGAGAACGGAGCCAATTAGGTGAAATGCTCGACGGGCGAGTACCATGAAGAAACGGCTCGCCAATGGGCGAGCAAGGTAATGTGTGATCGCCAATGGTGATGGCGAGTTGGATGAGGGCGTGGACGAATAGGCGTGTTCACCAACGTGTGAGATGAATTAGGACAAGGTTGGCGAGTTGAGCCATGCCTGGTGATGGTCCCAAAAGGGCGAGAACTTGTGATCGCCACATAGAGGGGCAAAGAATAGCTGAATGACTGGCGAACTGGTGTAGTGTGGCGAGTTGATTGTTTTCCTTATTTGTTTGGCAAGTAGTTGATTTCGCCAACTTCGTGGATAAGTGATGGCCCGCTTGTGGCGCGGACTTGGAAACGCCAATGTATTTGGCGAGTAAGGTGGTCGTCCAGATAGAGGGGCAAATGAAAACAGAATTCAACCTAGCAGCCAAGATTGACTTTGTGAGATATACGGTTGAGGACAATAAATGAAGGAAAGTTAAAGTCAATAAGGGAATTAGCCTTATTGGTTGAGGAAGTAAACAAAGTCTGCAGCAGAAGAGAAAGAGTGTGAAAGGGAGACTTTCACGCCAATTGTACTTCAGTTTTCTACATGCATTAAATACATGATAGACGTGAGGAATGATGAAAGAAACAGGATAAGAGGCAGGCGGTGGCTATTGATTGGCTGAGCATGGCTATATAAGCAGAGACAATTGAGGAAAAACGAGTTAGCCAATTCCAGCTTCTTCACGAAAAACCATTTCTCTGTTTCTTCCATTTCTCTGCCATGTTTGATCTACTAAGCTTCTTCCTTAACTTGGCTAAACACATAAACCTGCTTGTAAAACCTTTCCTCGTTGATGAGCTGAAGGAATAAGCAAAAGAAGGCCAACATGAGACAGAAAACAAGCTGTTTTGGAAGTGCAGCTGGTTGAGGTAAGTTTCATATTTTCTGAGGATTTCTTGATGCTCAATGATAGATTTCTATGTTTTATGAAGTAATAAACATAGATACAGTCTTGTTTTTTAGTTAGATCTTTGAAGAATATGGAAACAAAGAAAATAATGGAATAAGTGATGACAATGGCGACTATGTTGATCGCCCGTGTTGAAAGTTGGTAATCGCCAATGAGGCGAGTAGGAAATGATGAACTCGCCAATGTTTTTTATTCATGTGGGCTAGGTCGCCCAACGGTAGTTTAGTTCATGGGCGAGCTCACAAAACACGGTGAGTAATGGCGGGCGAGATGCCACGTGGTAGCCATATGGTGAATGGCGAGCTCGTTTGGGCGAACTAGTGAAGCTCTATTTGGGTGAGTAGTGATACGAGTTATTTTAATTTTGCCCAAGTAATGGAAAATTATATATATTATATAAAGAAAATATTAATGAAATTTATATAATTTGCAGCCGATAATTGGGAATGGCTATGGGCGAACAGAGAGCAGGGCGAAGCAAAGCTTCGTTTCTAACAGGTAAGGGAGATATATGTGAAGTAAAATACATGCCCTGTGGAGTAGAAATATGATAAAAATATTTAGAAATTATTTTTGGTTTATGGAATGTATTTATTTTAAAAAAAAATTGTTTGATCGCGGGCGAGCTTCTAGCCGCCATATGTTGTTTTGTTGGGTGAACTGATGAAAGCGGGCGAGTATCTTTGTTATAAGCAAAAACCTGGGGCGAGCCAAGTGGCGAGCTCTCTTTCATAGAAACTGGGTGAGTGCCCTTGTTTTAAAGAGAAATCCGGGTAAGCCATAGTCGGGCGAACCATTTTTAATGTGTTTGGGCGGGCGACCTTTGTTTTAAATTTAAGGCGGGCGAACCGCTATCAACGAGATATAGTTGTTTTGAAAAGCTAATGGCGGGCGAATACTAATTCACCGTCTTGTCGAGTTAGTCATGGGCGAGCCACTAAGGGCGAGCCAATTTGCTTTCAGATTTTAAAAGCAAGAGGGCGGGCGAACAACAGGTTCTCCGCGTTGGGCGAGCTTCCATGGGCGAGCCATATCGGGCGAGCTGACCATGGGCGAGCAGATTTTAAAAGTCGAGATTTTAGAATGTTTTCAAGGTGTTTTGTAAACAGAAAGCCTAAACCTTTTTGGAAATTGAATCATTTTGAGAAAATGATAATATTGGTGAAATAATTCCATAAAGGTTTTTTTAATGAGATATAATTTGATTTTGAGACGTTAGGCCTCTAGTTCATGCATTACTGTTGCGTGACCCGCCTGGGGCGATGGCTCGGTCGATGGACCAACGAGTGCACCTCAGGGCGTCACAGGGCTGATGGACCCGCCAAGTCATCAGCGGTCTCGAGGTCACTTGGCAAGTGGACCCGAGGACCACCTATAGATTATGGCCATAGATCTGAGATAGCCGTGAGGGGCGATGGCCTACGGGTGCACCCCAATAGCGGCAGATTCCGTTCTCGCAAGGGGGAAGGGGAACGATGATAGCATGATTTATTTGTTGCCTAGTCTCAACTTACCAATTTCAGTTTACTGTGAGGATTTGTGGAAATCCTATATAGTGTTTACTACATTTTAAAGTAAACTGTTAACCAGTGATTTAAATGGTGTTTAAGAGAGTTGTTTACTATATATCCATTGTCTTTTCTTCTGGGTTATTTTTAAGAAAAGAATAAATGTGTTATGATATATAGTTTTGCTATTTTAAAGCAGCATATATTTCCTTTACTGAGCGTATGAATCGTTCACCCCTTTGTTTTAACTCCACAGATAAGAAGTACCCGGAGTTGAGAGAATTAGCTCTTAGATGGATATAGCTATGCATAAAGCACCGAGGCATGGCACGTTAAATGTGACAGGTACAATCTCTTCTCTTTTACATTTCAGACATATGTATACAGTACTATCTTAGTGAAATAAAGGTTAATAGGGGATGTCAGATAAAAGGAATAATGAAAAAGAAATTTCATATTCCATAATTAATAGATAAATGTTTAGCATTTATCACTGTTACTATTGAATGTTAATGGCATCGCAGACAGCCCAACCGGTTAAGTTGTATGGCAATACGTGAAAAATGTGGTAACGGGATGTTACATAGGCCTTCAGTTTTAAGCAACATATACACCTCAAATGTTGCTCCAGGCATTGGTTTACCCTTTCTGTTTGCCCATCGGTTTCTTGATGATAGGCAGAGCTGATATTCCTAGTAGCTTCATGAGTTCTTGTCAAAATAAACTAGTGAAGATCTTATTCCTATCAGGGACAGCCATATAAGGGGATCCATGAAGCTTATACAACTAATTCAGATAGACTTTTGCTAATTTGAAACAATGTATAGATGCTAAGAAGTGTGTGTACTTGTGTTAAGTAGTTTGAAATGTTAAGTTTGGAAATTAAGTTTAAAAAGATTGACTAAGGATTTGATTATAACACCAATTATCACTCCAAAACTGAACCTTAGATCCATCATCTACACAAAAACAAAAACTAGAAGTAATAAGGTTAGTAAATTCACTCTTTTTCCAATTTTTCTGAGTATTGCTCCAAACACTCGACGTAGGATTAAATCTACTAGGTTTAGGCCATAACATAGAAGATGAGATCCTATACTTTTCACAGATAATCTCCTTCCAAAATGCTTTACTATCATAGCTAAATCTCCATGGCCACTTCCAGAGGAGTGTTTGATTACAAATAATGAGATCCATAACACCCCAACCACCATTTAATTTGCTTCTAGTAATTATGGACCAATCAACCATTCTCATTTTCCTCTTTGTATCATAATCCCCCCATAAGAATTGCCTCTGAATTTTTTCAACTTCAATTCTAACTCCGGCTGGCATATTGAACAGCAACATATAAAAGATTGGAAGATTAGTCATGGCGGATTTAATAAGAGCCAACCTGCCTACTGAGGAAAGAAGCTTGCTCTTCCATAAACTCAACTTTTTTTTGAACTTATTAATCACTGGTTGCCACGCAACCTAGAAACTAGAGTTTGCTCCCAAAGGAAGACCAAGTTATTTGCAAGGAAAAGAATCAACCTTGCAATTAACTTTAGAAGCCCACTCTCCAATTGTTTCTTTGTCAACATTAATTCCAAGTTGTTGTATGAAAATTGACCTTTAAGCCGAAAGAGAGCTGAAAGATTCTGAGAACTCTTTCGGCATTCAAAATATGACTCTCTCCATCTTAACAAAAAATGATGATGTTATCCGTGAATTGAAGGTACGAGACTTGAAGCCTTCCATTTCCAATTTTTGTACTCGAGAAAAAACACAAATAAGTAGCTTTTTCCATCATCAAATTTAAGCATTTTGCCACCATGATAAAAGGAAAAAGGGATAAAAGATCCCCTTGGTGAAGGCCTCTGCTCATCCTAATGGGATTAGAAAGAAAGCCGCTAATAAGGACGGAAAAATTAGAAGAGGACAAACAGCTTGAAACCAATGAAATCCACTTTTGTCCGAATTCCATAAAGCGCATTGTATTCAAGAGGAATACAATAAGTAGGATTTTTTCCTGTATTAAGAAAGGGCAGTTTGAATCCCCCTCCTAACCTAAATATATATGAAAAAAAACAAAGATTAGTACCAAAACAAACAAAGACTGAAATTGAATCTCCTCTTCCGTGTATTATATTGGTAGCTTGTCGATTATTCCTATAGTACTGTCATCATTCTTACCTATTTTCTCCAGGGAACCGGCATAATGAAGGCCCATTCTGACTTGATATTGTGTCAAAAGATTGTCCTTTTTCTTTTGGATTACCTATGACCACCTAAAGCAAAACACAGAGGTGAAATAAAGAGGAAGCCAGGCTGTGAAAGACTCAACTTGATAATTAACAATTTTGTTCGGTGAGAATCAAAACTTGTGATAGGCTTCTCTTACCACAGGAAAATGACAAGATGGGTTGCTCGGAGCCCAAGAGTTTCCCAAACCTCCTCACTTACCCTCTTACCTCTATAAATTCAGTCTTATAGTTTCATCTGTATCCATTCTTCACCTCTTTCCTTATAACACATTTGACCTTCCTCTTCTCAATAAACCTCGTGCATTTTTCTTGTTTCTAGCTCTCCAATTTTTTTGACTCTCAATTCTTTCAATTTCTTTGTGATCACTTGGAGACAAGTGAAAGAAAATTTTGAAAGAGTTGAGTATCAAATTCTATAAGAGAGAAAAAAAAATCAAACAAGTGGGAGCATTTCTATTTATCTTTTTTAGTTTGAATATCTTCTTCTTTTACGGTCTTACCTTTGTCAAGAACTTGACATAACCAGTTTGACGCAAATGATTGATCAAAACAAAGAAAAATAATGTTTCGAAAAATTAACCTATTTTGAAGCTTTGTGATGCAGGTCAATCAAAGGTATAATCCTGGAAATGGTGTCTTTCAACAACGCATAAAGAAAAGAGACTGAAGAATCCGAAATGTAGCAAATTCTTGGCACGGTAATTCATGCAAAGCCACAAAGGCCTAATAAGATGGCGCACGTTGAGAGCATCACTCGTAAGAAGTGCTCCAAGAACCGCATGAGGATCAGCTGCAATGCTTTTTACTGGCACGGTTCTGACATTCCTCTGTCAACAGCATCTATGAAAGCAAAATGAAACTCAGGTGGAATCTGGGGTGCTACCAAGTCCTAATAAATTGCCAATTTCACCCATTATCAATGGAAGGTACCCTCTGCCCAGGTACATCTACCAAGCAGCAAACTTCTGTGCTGTAGATTGGATAAAACAAAATGGATGAAAGATATGCTAGGATAACATGCCCGGTCAAGTACATCTATCAAACCCAAAATACAAGAGGGTGCATTAATCTCACTTTTTCAATAAAGTTTACCTTTCAAAAAAACAAAAAAAAAATGAGGGTGCATCCACCTTCGGGTTGCAAAGGAAGCAGCTTAGGTTTGAAAACCAACCATCACATACAATGGTAAAAGGATTATATACTCTTACATTTTGTTTGACAAAACTCATAGCAAATTTATTAATCCAATGATTAGGTTACTTAATCACTTTATTATTTTGTAATTTAATCATTGGATTAACAATTTTTCTAGTTTACTTATTTTCATCTTTCTTGCAAAGCAAAACTTCAGTTTTTTATCATTCTGAGTTTTGTATTACACCCCTCAATTGTTACTGTTCCTTGCTCTAGCCGTACATTGGCAAGAATGACAGCTTTTTCTCTCATCCTCTATATAAAACGATCCTTATGGAAGCTCCCTCCTGCAACATTTGCATGAAATTTCTCCAAGGTATATGAAAATTTAGTATTTCTTTCATCCTAGAAGAAAGCAATGCAGCATAGCCAAGTACTTGTTGAGTACTAATTTCTTCTACGAAATCCTCAATACTCAATTCAATTAATTTTAGGTATTCTCCTAGTTGAAACAAAGTCGTCTAATTTTATCAAGTCTCTTTCTATAACAAGAACACACTTTTCATCTTTGCCAAGAGTATGAACAAGAGCAGCTACAGCAATACCATTATTCTTCCACTACCTATTAAGCCTAAACCTATAAGGATCAAAGGATTCAACAAACTTATTCTCAGTATAAACACCATTGCATAAGCCTCTTTAAAAATATTCTCACCAACATTATGTCCAATTTATAATTTGACCTTAAAATTCATTAAGCTTAGACTCACTACACACTTCAAATACTAAACCAGTCATAGCAATTGATTTAAGATTACTGTTATCCATTGCTACCATATATACCTGCACCTTGATAATATTCCTCCACCGTCTCTGTTTGCTTGAGAATTACCGAGTTAGACATGGAATAATTATACTCGTTTTTCATTTTTTTCATCCTCAACATGGAATCCATTTTCATCTCTAATTTTCTCAAAAACAAAAATCATCGATTATATCATCTCTTCTTCCTATTTGATCAAGTACCTTGATCATTCGATTACAATAATACTCTAGATCAGCTTGAGATTTTGCTCGCCAATGTTCCTATGTGCTTTGAGCAAATCCTTTTGACAATGGCAACATCGCATCGTTCGTCATGGAAAAAAATCGACTACTTGGATCCCAAATGATGCAGGTCAAATAGAGTTATATACAAAGCCTGGATGGTGTAATTTGTCAACAATGCAAAAAGAATAGTGAAGAAATGAAGCAAAATCTAGAAGAAGAACAAACGAAGAGAGGGAAAGAGGGAGAGATTGAGAACGTTGTAAGAATAGGAGAGAGAAATTGCAATATTAGTTGTATGGTATTCTGTAGCATTCCATTTCATTTCTGTATTATTTAACAAAATTCATGCAAGCTGATATAAGCAAGCATTGCACGTTTTTCTTCCCTCCTTTTAGCTAATACATTAATACTTAAGTAACTAGCATTTGAATTTATTTTTATTTTTTGAAATTAAAAACTGTTAATTCAACAATTAAATGTTTGATAAATAACATATTAGAAGTAAATTTTTTTCCTTAATTGTTCGTTTTAAAATATGAAAAGGAAAAGATGAAGATATCTATATGAAAATAATGAAGTGTTGACCAGCCAAGTAGCTTTCTAGATGTATACTCTCTCATCTTAACTTGATTTCCATTTATCTTTTAGTGAAAATTAAGAAGAAAAAGAAAATGAAAAACCTTGATATATAGAAGTCATCGAACTAGCTTTTTTTTTTTTAACCTATTTTTACAACTTCAATGATCGGTTGGGCACTACCTACGATCATTTATGACAAGGTCAAAGTTTATCTTTGTAATTAACTAGGTACCTAGAAATTGAATTTAATAGATATTAACGACTGTTGTATTTTTTTTTCTTGCTATTAACGACTGTTATAATTAATTATTCTAATAATTAAAGTAAATTTAATTTAAGATTTTAGGTTGAAATCTCAAAGCCTTTATCCTTGTATAAAAGAAAAGATGGCGTTGGGTTGTCCTAAGGTTTGTAACGTTGGTTAGCTTAGCTCTCTGATCACTGTATCCTATCTGTTTTCAGCTTTAACGGTCAGATTTCTCATTTCTCTTTCTCATTTCTAGTCTATAAAATTTATTAATTAATGAACCACCTTAAATTCTCGAATATGGTAGCTTCAGGTTTTTACACTACATGTAATTTCATCAATTACTGAACAGAAGGATCGAATGCTTGCAGTTAAAGAAGCTAAGGAAATATAGGTTTCAGATTTCCTCGAAGAAGATGGTGGCAACAAGAATTTTGATGAGAAAGCTATGATGTACGCCATTGTAGCTTTGCTCAGAGCTTGATCCAAATTGGCTAATGGTCCTAGGGTTGTTGTTGGTGCAACAAGGATATTAATTATCTGGATAACACTCCACTATTGAAGGAACGGAAGGTGACGAGGAGTAATAGCTAGTGGCAACGGTGGTGGGTATGGCGGCATTTTCCGTGGTGATCACCACGAATATGGTGATGGCGGATATCCCTTAACTTTTGCATGAAAAAATAAATCTTGGTTTTAATTGGTTTTCAACCGCTTATACTTTGCTGTGTGTTATACATTGAAAAACATGTTATACGTGTATTAAGTAGGGGTGTTCAAATTTTGTTTTTAATTGAATAAATCAATCAAATTGATATTTAATATGATTAATTGATCGATTATCGAATTATTTCAATCTATTAAAGAAAATAAATTTGAACAAATTTTGATTTTCAATTAATTTGATTAATTAATCGAATTAACTAAAATTTTAAATTAAATATAAAAAATCAAAAATAAAACTAAAAATATATAAAATCTAAAAATATTTTTAATATTTGAAATTTAACTATGTTTTAAATTTAATGTTGTTAGAGTTTTTAACTTAATACTTTTGTATTTAATACTTTGCTGATTTTGTTTCAGATATGAAAAATCAATAATTTAAATTAATGTATTTTATTATTTAAGTTAATTCAGTTACTTAACTAAATTTGATTTAGTTAATTTTAAAACTAAAATTAAAAAAAAAAACTGATTATTAATATCCCTTAAGGGTTATTTACCGTTGCCGCTAATTAATATGCCTTAGCGGTAAAAAACTGATAATCATATAATTAACTTGAATCAGACACAAGCTAAAACTAAGATCAATTCGATTTAAAATCCATAAAAAATTGAATTCATAACTTAAAAAAACCTAAATTATAATTATATAAAATAAATAAATAATTGATGCACTTTTTTAATTAAAAATTTTAAAATTTTGAAAACAATTATTACATATTTATTATACAATTATATCAGTTATCTATTATCAACAAAATAGATATTGAATCTTTGTAATTAATTATTAATAAAAATTAATTTAAAACACTAAAATATATGAATATAAAAAATCTTTAATATTATTTTTATTGTATTTATAATAATAAGTATATTATTAATTTAACATTTGATTTTGTTATAAAAATCATTATAATATTTTATTTTTAATTCATATAAAATTTTAATTCTAATACAATAATAAATCAAAATAAATAAAAAAAACTCATTATATAATTTCAACATTTGTTTCAAACTTTGAATTTAATATTTTGTGCAACACATTAATAACATTATTAACAAAATTAAATTTAAGCTATATTTTCTTAAAGTTTCATGTATAGAAAATATATTAAATTTAATTAAAAATAAAAACCTAATCTTAAAATTAAAATTTAGGTTTTTAAGATTAAAAAAGTTAAGTAATTAAATTAAACAATACAAGTACAATGTCCAAACAAAATATAATAAAATAAAAATATCCCTCAATACGTAAAGTCAAATGAACAAAAGTTTTCTCATTTCTAATAAATTAGAACGTAATACATCAAGATCAACAAGTCATTCCAAAATTAAAGATTAGATAAAAATAATTATTTCTAATAGTAAATTTAAGTGTAATTTAAAAACATACTATAGTAGTATTATTGCATCAGAAGTAATTTTAATAAAATTAGTTTTTTATAATTTATTACTATTATGATTAATTATATTTAAATAACTAGTATTATACTAATTAATTTAATAATATCTACTATTTAACATTTTAATTAGAAATTCGATCAATTGGTGTATATAACTTTTTTTTTATTTCAATATTCTAAATTTTTAATGGGATATTTGATTGATTAGTGTGTGCAATTATATTTAATGTAATAATGTTAATATTATTATGTACGTAGAAATCAAAAACAAAATAAATATAAAATTAAGCTAATTAGTTGACCAATTATTCATAATATTAAGTATTTTTTTAATTTATGTTATAGTATTATTCAACATTATAATTAAATAATTAGTTAATTAATTGTACAGTTAAATTTAATATAATTACTAATTATGTTGATATTTAAAAAACAAAATAAATGTAAGAAAAATTGTTAAAAATTTGAAATTTTATTAAAAATATAATATAATTATTACAAAAACTAATAAAATAAAGTAAAAAAATTATTGGACTAAGAGTATCTAAATTCTAATTACCCAACTTTCGTAAAAAAATACAGTGGTCCAATGAGTTATTAGTTTAACTTAAGAGTATAAAACTATTTACATAAATGTTTAATTATTTAGTATGATTTATTTATAATTTGTTAGTTATTTATTTGAAATAATTTTTTTTATGTATTGTAGCCAATTATTTTGGATTTTCACTTTTCTTTAGTTTTAGTATATATATTTTTGACTTACTTAAAAAATAAGTTTTTATATAATTATTAATATATAATTCTATATTTTATAATTAATATAGTAGGAAATTAAAAAAAATCATTGTCAAGTAACAAAAACATTAAAATATAAATATATATATATATATATATATTTATATAAATATTTATTAAATTTTAGCTTTAGTTTATCATTCTATTATATATTTATTTAACTATATAAAAAATTAAATTAATTATTACATTGAAAATTATAAAAATATTTATATTTTATAAAATTTCAAAATAATTTGAACTAATCCTACTAAATTTGTTTGGTTTGAACTGGATTGGACACAAAATTAACTGAACCTGAAACAAATTTGAAAAAAAAACTCGAATTCGAAAAAACTCGAACTTAAAAAATACTCGAATATAAAAGGATTTGAATTTGAAATAATTCAAACTTAAAAATAATCCAGAGTAAACCCACCTGAACCTTTTCATTTGTCACCTCTACTCTGAATCTAGAAGAGAACGCGAAACAATTGAGAAGTGATGTGATGAAATTAATTTTGTTGATAGAAAGTTGGGGCTTGTAGAAATGGGATAGGCTGGCTAAACCTCCATTTTCATTAATCCAAGATGAACTCAAATGAGATTATTCTAGCTTCATATTTTAACAGAAGTTTATTTGTCTAATCCGATTCGAATTTTGACTTTGATATTTTATCCAAACCTACTTTTGCAACAAAAAGAAAATCCAAACTCATCCAAGTCTGTCCATTGTTTTTAGAAAATTCAATTTCTCAAATTTATAACATTTTTATTTTTTTAAATCTTTTAGCAAATCTTAAATATATTACTTGAACCAATACTCAAAAAAAATTTATGTTTTTTTATGGTTAAAGTAAATGTGTCATATCTTATAAAATTACAACTATTTTTATATTATTGATGATTCAAGAAAATAAAATTACAATTATAAAACCATTTATAATTAAGTTGATTCATTTCAAATGTTATTAATAAATGATTTTATAATTTATAAAATTACAATTATAAAATCATTTATTAGTAACATTTGAAATGAATCAACTTAATTAATAATTAATAAGACAAAAAAAATTTCTTTAAATGTTAGTACAAAAACCGGGTCGGGCCGGTGAATACAATTTTTTTCTTCAAATGTTAATTATGAAACATCCAAAATTATCGATATTTTAAGTAGTAAGTCTTTTTTTTTTTTGGACTTGTGAACCATTTGAAATGTTCAAATGAATTAGAAAATGTTTTCATTGTGGATCAGAATTTGTAAATAGTAATTGGACTTTTGGTTCTAAGCCCAAATGATAAACCGAAGCCTTATTTCTTTTCAGAATTGGTTGAATGTTAAAAAAACAGAAAAATAAAACAAATAATAAATGAAAAATCAACAAAAAATAAAAATAGAAAAATCAAATATTTGAAACAGCTGAAAATCAAAATAAAAAGCTGGATCCAACATTTGAAAAACGAATGAAAACCAAATAGAAATCTAAAATCAAATTAAAATGGAAATTATCCAGGTGCCTATAAAGTCTCGGTGTTCAATCAAAGTTGAGGGGGCAGCTTCAAGAAATCCGTTGTTCTCTCGTAAATCCTGTGCCGATATTTTGCTTCTTCTGCGTTCTTGTTTTGCCTAGCTCTTTCTGCTGCTTTGTTTCTGTTTGATTGTTTGCATCAGCTCCGCTGCTGTGTTTTGTTGGTTGTTTTGTGTCTTGTCTTTGCTTGTCACTTCGTGGTTGTTGCTGTGTGTTGCCTGCTGGCGTTACATGAAGAACTCTTTTCTTTTGCAAACTGCTGCTGCCTGGAAGACAAGCTGCGGCCACGTCAGGAGGTGGAAGCACCCTTCGTTTAAAGCAGCTCATTACTGCTTTGGCTTGCAGCTACTATGTGGAGGAGAAGGAAGCTTTGGGTTTTTAATCCAATTCCTTAAAAAGGGCCCGTTTCCAAGGAAGATACAAGACCGAAAGAAAGACGAAGCATCGCCATTTGCCCATTTCGGTACGATACGTATTTACCTATCCATTTCACAGGTCTTCCTATTTATTTTCTTCCATGCATGTGTTATATTTAGTTTGTATTTCCTTTCTTGTTGATTACGTAGTTTATTAATCATGTTAGACTGTCAGTTGTACTAAGTTAATGTGTAAAATGTTATTTTGTATAATTTTGTATGGATCTGGTTAATATTATTAATGCAGTTCGATTAGATTTTTTGTTATTTAATGATTTTGTATTATTTAATGATTTCTTGGATTAGTCATTAAGTTTTGGATGTTTTAGGGGATTATTATTCAATAATTGAAATGTTTCATTTTGTGATTATGATAAAATTTTGTGAATTTTTAAATATTGTTTAGTTATATAGATCCATGAGAAGTAATTGTCACAATACATGATAAATAAGATTGTTGTTTGCACTGCTATGTTGCCAGACATCATAGTTGGGTAAATTGATTTAATGAGTGATCATGTTTTTGTGAAATGTTAGTCGTGGAATCAATGTTCGTTTATACTAAGATCACGTTTCATGTGGCTTAAAAATGTCTAGCATATCTTTATAATATTATTAATTTTATCTGTTACTTAATTATGATTTGGAATTTTTAGGCATTAAATTTAAATCCTCATAAGGTGCAAAATGTGACATTTGTCATTGGCATGAGATAATACGGGTTGCAAAATTTTATAAATATATATAGATTAGTCTAATTAATTGAAACATTGAAAGGGTCCTTGATTATTATAGTGCTGCAATGATGTTATACTAAACTGACTTTTATTAAATAATTGTACAATGAGTTTGCTTCACATAATTTTTATAAGGTTAGTGTTAGTATCTTGCGCTTTTCCAAAATACTTACTAAATCAAGTGTGATCTCATAAGACATTAAATGTTTATAGTTATAGAACTATAATTTAGGAAGGAGCGGTTTGCTATCACTAATAAGTGGGAGTAATATCACCATTAAATCCTGGATAATAAATAACAATGAGTTGTGATAATAAAATATGTATTGAGTAAAGGCTTTAGTCCAAAGGAGTAAGGAAAAATTAGTTTTGCAAATTTCTTTACTAAAGTTTTGACTGAATTTAATTATTGTTAAGACTTACTAGATTAATTTGCCTTGAAGATTTATGTCACAACTCTTTTTTTTTTGAATAATTCACAATTCATGTTTAGTAATGTTGAAAATACTATATTCCTATAATATTATCTTGTACATAAGATTGTATTATATCATAACTAGCTTTTACTCGGACGATGCACAAATTAATTTTAATTATTTAAATTTTTAAATATATAGAATAATATTATTTAATTTATATATTTAAAGTATATATAAAATGATTATTATTCAATATACTATTAGTAAAATTTTTAAATTTTACGAATGATATTAAAATAATGACACATATTTTCTTTTATTTATTATTATTTTTTGAATATTAATAAAAAGTATGCATCATCATCTTAGCAGCGTCTGTGGAGTTTAGAAACTTGGCTGACAGTGTATTAAATAATAATACTATATAAAATATATAATATAATAAAGATATCCAATCATAAAAGAATTAAAGATTTAATTAAAAAATTATAAAATTCAAAACACAAGATAAAAAATATTAGGAAAAACAAAAAATAAATATATTATAAATTATACTATTAGCACATCAAAAAATGTAAAAATAAAAATTAAAAGTATATTTTAAAATTTTAGAAATTAAAAGTGTATTTTAAAAATTTTCGAGTGTTAGAGCAACAAAAGTAGATTTTTATTACTTACCTAAATAATGATAATTATAAATATGAATTTTATTTACATATAATATACATATGCATTCTTATATATATAATAATGATTATGACATATTTATTTAATTAATTTTATCTATTAAACATGTATGTTAACATATACATTTGTAAATTTATATGTATTATACATAAATTTTATTTATTTAGAAAAATAATAAATTTAAATATCTAAATAATATACATGATATTGGTAGCTTACTTTAATAAAATATTTTTAAATAAATTAAAATTAATTATTCTATAAATATAAATAAATATCAATTAATATTTTATTTATTTTTTCAAAAAGATAATATTAAAATTATATATTTTAAATTTTTTGGATTAGATAGTATTTAAAATTACTTTAAGATAATTTTATTAAAAAGATTGAGAAATTTTAATAAAGTGAAAATGTGGTGATGCATTTATTGTTTGTTTTGATTTACAAATTAATGTATACTTGTGAAGACTGTAAATTTTCTAAATAAATATTAAATATCCGAAAAGTTTAATTTGGATAAATTGAAATCCAAACTAAATAAGAGATGAAAATGGAGAAATTAATTTGGATATTAGGAAATCCAAAATTTTAAAGATATAAAAAGGTATATATTTATATAATTATAAAATTATATTATATAAATATATTTTAAATGTTAAAGAAATAAAAATGTGAATAAAAATATAATTATATAAATAGATTATATAATATATTTTTGCATGTTTCTAAATAAGTATATATATATATATATATGAAATATATATACTATTTAGATCAAAGTGTACATATATATACATATATTTTAAGATAAAGTATGTATATATGTATATATATTAAATTTTAATAGTATATGATATATAAATATATATATATCTAATTATAAATATATATATATATATATATAAAATAAAAAAAATAACAGAAATGGGAATTGGGAGAACCCGATTCCCACTTCTTCTCTTCTGTTTTGTTAAACAGAAGAGACAGGGGCGGCCGACCATTGTTGGCCGGCCGGCCGACCGAAGGAAGAAGGAGAGAAGCGAAGTCGCCGGCGACGCAAGGAAGAGGCGACCGGCGACCGACGACAAGAAAAAAGAAAACAGAAGCGAGGAAACGACGGAAACTCGAAAGGAAAAAGGAAAAAGGGAGATCGACGGTGTCGGCCGATCCAGGCACTGCCACCAACGCCACCGACGAGGACCAAAGAAGGAGGAGAACACCGGTGGTGAAGGAAACTGCGGAGGAAGGAAGAAACAGAGGAGAAAGGAGCCAAAACTCACGTCGCCAGATCCGACGCCGTCGCCAGTGATGGGGCAAAATCGAGGCCAGATCCGGCGTCCCTGCAACCGTGGCTAGCTGTGGGAGGTCCGAACCAGCGGTGATGCTGGCGGGAAGTGACCAAACCGACCAGCAGAAGCTGAACTGGCTGAACCGGCCAACCCGACCCGAACCGGTTTAGAAAAGAAAAGAAAAAGAAAAGAAAAAGAAAGAAAGGAAAAAGAAGAAAAGAAAAGAAAAAGAAAAAAAGAAAAAGAAAAGGAAGAAGAAGAAGAAGAAGAAAAAGAAATGGGTAAGGAAAATTAAAAGATTTCGCTACATTTCTATGAAATTTATTAGAAATTGTTGGATTATTTTCTAAATAAAAATATGTGTCAATTATTGAAATTGTAGCAAAACAGAAATGAGACGAAAGATGGAATTCGGCAAGGCTCGAAAATCGAAAAGTGCGCTAAGCTTTGGCCAATAGGTAAGATACTTTTATAAAGCATTAGTAGCATTATATTGTATGTGGGATTATGATTTTTATGTGATGCATTGATGGAAATGATTTTTAATGGAATTATGATTTTTATATGATACATTGATGAATGATTTTTAAATACTAAAAGGACCCACAACTGATGGTGGGGGTCTTAGTAGAGACATAGGAATTGTGAGAATCAACCGCTGTGGTATAAATTGTGTTTTCCTTGCAAGAGGTTTAGTAAAAATTAAGCTGTTATGCTGCCGAAATTCTCATGAAAATGTTTGAGGAAAAAGATTAAGTTTTTCATATAACTGGAATCTAGGAAAAATTGATTTTTGAAAAGGTTGAAAAGGTAAATGGATGAACACGATAACATGAGGAATTATATTGTGAGACTTATAGAATCGACAATTCGAGTTATATCAACATTACAAGTTGATTATTAAGTTGAAAATGAGATGGAATATCAGTTCGTTGAAATAGTGATGAAAGTAATGATAATTATACGATATAGCTTGGAAAAGGAGACTGCAGATGGAATTTTGATAGTTGAGCGATTGAATTATGGAACTATATGATATGAGTACACATAACTTTATTGATATTGAGGTTGAATTACGATACAATCCGATCATATATAGATTCAAATAAATGAGTAATGAAAATATATGAATATATGGTTTTGCTTATAACAATAGAATAGGCCTTGAATAATAAGATTAATAATCGTATAAGTTCGATATTAAATTATACAAGCCATATGAAAACTTGATTGAGGATTGTGATCTAGCTCTGTGATAGTGAATGAAATTGAAACTCAAGTCAAAAATTATGAACGTGCGTCAATAGGTCAAACCATAATTGGATTTGATAAGTGATTATTGATCAGGTGGTTCTGTTATTTTCAATATCGACTCTGGAGTAGATTTTGGATGACGATATTGGAAATTACATAATTTTCGTATCTTGATGGTTACATTGAAACATGATATCTAAATGCTCATAGAAACTAAGAGGATTCATAATAATGATGTGATCTTAATATTGATGATGAGATGTATAAATGATTATTATAGTCGATGACGATTGAGAAAGGATATTGAATTTCGAATTGTTCGAATACCAAGTGATTTGATTATCGAATGAATTGAATACTGAACAATTTGAATACTCAATGAATCGAATATTGAATGAGTTGAATACGGATCTACTAATTTGACAAAGAGGAAGTTTCGAAGTCGAATGATTGATGGTGATAAAAATTGAATGAATTACTTCACTGTATTAGATGAAATATGATTTATATCGATATTGAAAATAGCATCGAATTTACCTATTTGGTATGATCTGATTGAAATCAAAAGGATGGAAATGAGAAAATTGAATTATAGTGAATGTTATAATTAAATAACATGGTTGATGAAAATGATAGTTTATTCTCGTGATTTAAATTGCATTGCATTTAAGCATACTTTCTTACAACTTGAAACATTATAATAATGTTTATATCAATACTGTAAAGTATTGATTTGTTTTGAAATGAAAGTATATGGTAGATATATATATTTTGATATATGAAGCCTCACACAGAATTTTACCATATGCTTTACATGATATTGAAAAGAAAGCTAAAGATTTAAATGTTTTATGAGACTGTAGGCACCCTAAAAGAATTAAATTCAATAAAGCATAGTGAAAATCGCCTAATTGGAGCTTTACCCATTAGGCAAAGATGTTTGTCCGACAATAGTCGTGGACAGGTCTCAGTCACGCCTGATCAATGGGGCTGAGAGAGATGAGGTCTATGGCCATAGATAGCGCCCTAGTTGGTTTCCAGGGGACGATGACATGATTTTCACTGCTAGCTACAGTGATTTAAGTCTTTATTGATAGAGATGATAGGGATCTAGCCTAGTCTCTAACCAATATGATATGAAGTCTAGAGTATGAATTTATTGATACGAACTCTAGACTTGACATGATTTATACTGTACATGAGACATGTTTGAAATAAAATATATTTTGAAACAATACATGTTTTAAACATGTTTTAAAAGTACATGTGATATGATTTCGATACTTATATGATTTATATATGATTTTGTGTCGAACTTGAAATGATATGCGGTCTAGAGTATAAATTGATTTGATATGAACTCTAGATCTGATATGACTTACAGTATATGAAAAGACATGTTTTGAATTGACATGAAATGAAAAAAGAAATGTGCACGTTTTGATTTGAAATGATACGAAAAGACATGTTTTGAATGGACATGAAATGAAAAGAGAAATGTGCACATTTTAATTTGAAATGATATGAAAAGACATATTTTGAATTAACATGATATGAAAAGTGAAAAGACATGATTTAAATTGTTTTAAATTGACATGATATAAAAAGAGAGTTATGCATGCTTTCAACCTCAAATCCGAAATGAATTGAAAATTCATATGTTGAGCATGTTCTAAAGTATATATGATATGATTTGAAATGATAATGGTTCATACAATGAAATTTCATAAGTTGCCTATTAAATCATGACATAATAGGATGTTTTTTACATAAGATATGTCATGACCTCATATGGTACAAAAAAATGAAGAGTATATGAGGAGTATCAGGACTTGGTGGTAACGATATATCATCTGCATGATGTCATGATATGATATGATACATGAATATAGAGTATGCAAGAAGAGAATTATGACTTCGTACCACTGTGAGTATAATCCCCCATATAGAAAGTGATACTAGATGATAGAATACAGGAGTACGATTATGAAACAGAAAGTGATTTGATACGATGTTTCAAGTGGACATGATGTACTCCGAGATTGAGGAAAGTATAGATTAATAGTATATGACATTCTGTAACATCCCGTTATCACATTTTTTTCACGTATTTCCATACAACTTAACCGGTTGGGCTGTCTGCGATGCCATTAACATTCAACAGTGACCGTAATAATTGATAAACATTTATTTATCAAATTCAGAATATAAAAATTCTTTTCTGGATTTCTCATATCCAACATCCCCTATTGACTCATTTCACTAAAGTAGTACTGTATACTTATGTCTAAAATGTAAAAGGGAAGAGACTGTACCTGTCACGTTTAGCATAACATGCCTCAGTGCTTTAACATAGTTAGATCCATCTGAGAGCTAACTCTCTAACTCCTTGTCTTTTATCTGTGGAGTTAAAACAAAGCGGTGAGCGATTCATACGCTCAGTAAAGGAAACATATGCTGCTTTAAATAAAGCAAAACTATACATATCATAACGCATTTGTTCTTTTCTTAACAATAATTCAGTCGAAAAGACAGTGGATATATATATAGTAAACAACTCTCTTAAAACACCACTCAAATCACTGGCTAAACAGTTTACTTTAAAATGCAGTAAACAACACATAAGATTCAATAAATCTTATCAGTAAACAGAAATCAACACGTTGAGACTAGGTAACAAATAAATCATGCTATCATCGTTCCCCCTCCCCCTTGCGAGAACGGAATCTGCCGCTATTGGGGTGCACCCGTAGGTCATCGCCCATCACGGCTATCTCAGATCTATGGCCATAATCTATAGGTGGTCCTCGGGTCCACGTGCCAAGTGACCTCGAGACCGCTGATGACCTGGCGGGTCCATCAGCCCGGTGACGCCCTGAGGTGCACTCGTTGGTCCATCGACCGAGCCACCGCCCCAGGTGGGTCACGCAACTACATGAGTAATAATGCATGAATTCAGGGCCTAAAGTCTCAAAATCACTTTGAAAACTTTCCAAAATTCTCAACTTTTAAAACCTGTCCGCCCATGGTCAGCTCGCCCATGGCGGAGACATGTGTTCGCCCGCCCACTTGCTTTTAAAATTTGAAATCAAAACTGGCTCGCCCTTAGTGGCTCGTCCAGTAATCAACTCGCCAAAAGGTCTCAAATTTTTATTTTGAAAATATTTAAAACGTCATATTTTTCCCTTTAAGAAATTACTCTTTAAAACTGTTCGCCAGAGTCAGCTCGCCCTTCACGGCTCGCCCCTGACTAACTCGACAAGACGGTGAATTCGTATTCACCCGCCACTTAACTTTTCAAAACAAAACTCTCGTTAATAGGGGTTCGCCCGCCTTAAATACAAGACAAAGGGCCGCTCGCCCAAACACATTAAAACGAGTTCGCCCGCCCTTAAAACTAGAGACAGTTGTATAAAATTATAAAAGAGCACGGCTCGCCCGCCATTACCAATTCGCCCATATTAAATTACAAGGGCTCGCCCGCCCTGTATCAGTTCACCCAAAACAGCATAGGGGTCGGCTTTTAGCTCACCCGTATCAAAATAATTATCAAATAACTTTTCTCAAACAATGCATGTCAGAAAACAAAGCATTTAACTTATTGTTTTCATAAAATTTACTCCACAGGACATGCATCACTTCACACACATCTCCCTTACCTGTTCCAACGAAGCCTTGCTTCGCCCTGCTCTCTGTTCGCCAACAGCTATTCCCCATTCTCGGTTGCAAAAATGATTTATTAAAATTATTAATATTCTCTTTTTCCAAATTTCCAACATTTTGGTGAAACTTAATAATCAAATAGCTCGCCCATACAAGTTCTCACTAGCTCGCCCTATCGAGCTTGCCATTCAACAATGGCTTACAATTTGGGAGCTCGTCCGCCATTACTCACCATTAATATTTTTCAGAAGCTCGTCGAACAGTCAACTCGCCAAGCCTCTATTGGCTTAAATGCGGGAATTCGCCCACAGTTCTACTCGCCCAATGATGCCTCTGCATTTGAGCTCGCCACATACAAAGATTTCTTATCAGAAGTGAGCTCGCCCATGAACTAAACTACCGTTGGGCGACCTAGCCCACATGAATAACAACCTTGGCGAGTTCATCATTTCCTACTCGCCTCATTGGCGATTACCAACTTTCAACACGGGCGATCAACATAGTTGACATTGTCGTCACTTATTCCATTATTTTCCTTGTTTTCAAATTCTCCAAGGATCTAACTAAAACAAGACTGTATCTATGTTTATTACTTCATAAAACATAGAAATCTATCATTGAGCATCAAGAAATCCTCAGAAAATATGAAACTCACCTCAACCAACTGCACTTCCAAAACAGCTTGTTTTCTGTCTCATGTTAGCCTTTTTTGCTTATTCCTTCAGCTCATCAACGAGGAAAGGTTTTACAAGCAGGTTTATGTGTTTTGGCCAACTGAAGAGTGAAGCTCAGTAAATCAAGTATGACAAAAACGGGAGGAATCACATAAGCTCTCAGTTGCATAATTTTCGGGAGGAAGATGAAGTTTGCTAAATGGATTTCCGTCAAGTGTTTCTTCTTATATAACCCTGCTCAACCAATCAATAGCTACCGCCTGTCCCTTATCCTGTTTCTTTCATTATTCCTCACGTCTATCATGCATTTAATGCATGAAGAAAACTGCACTTACATGGGCGAGAAAGTCTTCCTTCCACACACCTTTTTCTTCTGCTGCAGCCTTTGCTTAATTCCTCAACCAATAAGGCTAATTCCCTTATTGACTTTAACCTTGCTTCCTTTATTGTCCTCAACTGTGGGGCGTCCAAAGTCCATTTTTGCGGCACGGTTCTGATTTATTATTTCATTCTGTCCGTGCTAATTTCAGCTCGCCTAGTCAAGCAGAAACCTCAGTTCGCCCGACTTACTATCATATGGGCGATCACCGGATATGGCAAACCTCGCCCGCTTTGCCACATATTGGCGAACTCACTTGTTCGCCGGTACAACTAATCACCCTCCATTGGCGATTAGCCTTGCTCTGATTTAAACAACACGTGGCGAACAAACATATTCGCCCTAAAAAACCAATTCGCCATTACAATTGGCGAATGTTATCTTGCTCGCCCATTGGCGAACAACCAATCTCTGCTCGCCCATTGGCGAACTGAGCAATATTCTCGCCCACACATTATTTCACCGAAATTGCTCCATTCTCATCTCATGATAACGAGCTTTTCAACTAAGTGGAAGTCAATGTTCTTTATTTATTTAATTTCCAATATCCATTTTATGAGATTAAGGTCTACAGTAGGGTAAAATCAGATCTTACACATTCAAATTGGACACGATATATTGTTTTGCGATACACTATAATATAAGGACGAGAAGATTGAAAAAGTGATTATAATGATTTATTTAAAAGTATAAGTGATAGACAGATGACAAGAAATGAGATAATGAGATGTTATTGATGAGAAAGGATTAACTGTAAGTGTAAACTTGCAAGTTTTAAGCATTGTGGTTTAAGACAGTATAATCCTACTCTTGTATTTATATTAGTATCTTACTGAGCCGTGGTTTTGCTCACCCCACTAAATTTCATATCTTTCAGACTATCGAAGTTAACATCTGCCATGCGAGCTGCTAAGTGGGCATCGGAGACGGTATCTAAGCTTGGTACTAGCCACCGTTTTTCGAATCCGCTTCATTGCATTGAGGTATATATTCTTTGTAAATCTCTTGTTTACATGTACAGACTTTAATTAATACACAGTACGTATTTTGTTCAACGAGTCGGGATGTAACTTAGAAGTGTGATAAAGTATTGTATAAAGGATCAATGAAATTAGAGTAGTAACTATACCGACACCGAATACAAATCTTAAAATGAAAATGAAAAATTTAGTACATAAATTTGTAGACTAAGAAAAATATAAGAATGAAGTGAAAGTCGCGGTCTTCGAGTCATGACAATACTTACTTGTCATTCAAAGATAATGTCCAAGTAAGCATTCATGTAAACATCTTACTATATTTGTTATGTACCTTGTAATATAATATAATATATAAATATATATATATATATATATATATATATATATTAGATATATTGTTGTGATCATATAATTGTTACGTGTTATCTTTAGCTGAGTTTTTGTAGGTTTTGTTGTAATATAGTTCCTTGATTGCTTTAGGAGTTTTTGTTAGCATTTTATGTGCGCAAATGACTAATATCATTCTTGATAACAATCATGCCATTCTTAATTTTGTCGAAAAGTTGTTTGGGTTAGGAAATAGTGCATGTTGTTAACATTAACAGTTAGTGAACTATGGTTGGTTTTTGGAAAGTTTTGTTGAATCCTAGATTTCGTCCTTGGTTTCATCTTTGGATTCATTAATGAAGTATTTTTAAAACTTCGACGATGATGATTTTCACTTGTCGGGCACTTCCTATCAACATTTATGATAATATCAAAGTTTATCTTTGTAATTAACTCATCACACTTACTTAGAAATTGAATTTAATAGATGTTAACGATTGTTATAATTAATTAATTTTAGTAATAAACGTGAATTTAGTTTAATATTTTAGGTTGGAATCTTAATTAGCTTATGCCTTTGTCATTGTATAAAAGAAAAGATGGCATTCGGATTTCCTAAATTTGGTTTGTTGCCACTTATATTTGGAAAAATTTCTTGTCCTTTGCGATATTCTTGCCACAAAAGCCTCTCGCTAAGAAACACCTATAAATATTATCTCGATCGATTCAAACTACATTGCATTTCTTGTTAGTTTTGATTCTTAAACTTAATTACTGTCCAATGGCTATCAATGGGGAAATAATTTTTTTGCTTTTCTATCCTTATCTCAAATTATATTTTTAGTTTTTTTATAATAAATAAAAAGGTTAAATGATGAATAAAACAAATTTTTATCGGTACTATCTGAGTTATTATCAAAAGTAAATCTTCAACTTGATGGATCATTTCTTTTTCTGATATAGAAAATATGGGATTTTAACTACATGAATTATAATATAATAAATATAATTTATTTTTATTTTAAGATGTGTAAATTTATTATTATTTTTTAAAAAAGTTTTACATGTTAATTAATAAAAAATTACTACATCTAAATTAATTTAAGTAATTTTTATTATTTATTAATTTCAAAAGTACCCAATAAATATTATAAATTTCATAATATACAAATTTTAACCTAATATTTTTAATAATAATTTTTTCTTTTCGCTACATTTATCTTACAGCTACTGCAGCACTTATGCCCAAACACATATTTACTATTGATTTTAATCTTATTGTTACAATACACTCATCGCTATAATAATTAATCTTACTTCTAATATTATTTTTAATCTTATAAAAATCAATTTTATAGTTGATTCAAAGCTTTCATACTCAAATCTATTTCTATTGTTTTTGATGATTCATAATTTAATGTATTATGATTGGCCAACAAAGGGACAATCATAAAATGAATATTAAAGATATATAATCTTTTTAATAAAATACTAAAAAATTTTAAAGCAGGGATAAAAGATATTTACCTTGCTTTTTTTTTTTTGTCTTTAATTGCCCCTTCTCCGGTGGAATGTGAGCCACCAAATGGGCTTTTGTCTTTTACTAGGACGGCCGTCTCCGCCTAAAATTTGTCGAGGAGAAATGGAGCCTCCACCGGAAGTTGTTTAACTTTCAAGCCACAAATATTTATAGCCCCATTTGTTTAGCTTGTCTCTCTTCCCATTTTTCTGATATTTGCAACAGTCTCCGATCGATAACTTTATCCTATCTTCTTTCAGCTTTAATGGTCTGATCATTTCTCTTTAACTTAATACTTTCTGGTTTGAATGTGTATTTCTTTCTCATTTCTAGTCGATTAAATTATTAATTAATGAGCCACCTTAAATTTTGTTGAATATGACTGCTTCAGGTTTTAGTTTTATGTACGTTACTTGTAATTACAATAACATGAATTACTGTAGCACGTCCGTAGATCTCTCTCGCTTTTTTTTTTTGTTTGCTTGTCTTTTTAAATAGAAATTCGCTCAAACAGGATCTACGTGTTGCGGAAGTTGAACTGACAAAGGAAAGAAAGAAGACAAGGCTCATGAAAAAATCGCTAAGGTCTGATCAAGCTGCACTGGCAAGGAAGGAGAGAGAACTATCGATGCTTTTGAGAGAGAAGGATCGAATACTTGCAATCAAAGAAGCTGAGGAAAAATTGGTTGCTGATTTCCTCGAAGCGGATGACGGTAACAAGAATGTTGATGAGAAGGCCACGCTGGCCACTATCGTAGCTTTGATAAGCCCTGACAGCGGCGTTGGCAAAAATGGTGAAGGATTTGGTGGCGTTTACGGTAAATTTAAATAATAATAATAATAATAATAAAAAACTCGGAAAAAGAAAATCAATGATTTCAAAACAAAACCGGTTGAACTGATTGGATCGGAAACAATTCACTTGTTTGATCTGGAAAATATCTTTAAACTGGTTGCGGTCAAAACTCAATTCTTGATCTATGGCGTAAATGGAATGATTAATACTCAAATGTGCCTCTCAATTTTTAATACCAAATAGGTATAAGTGCTCACTATTTTACAATATATAAATTAACTCATAAACTTTTATATTACTGTAAATAAACTTTTAATCTTTTAAAATTATACAATTAAATTTAAATTTGTTAAATAAAACTAACTTCGGTTTGTATTTTACTATCCACAATAGCTCTCACGTAGAATGTTCAAACGAAAATTAATGTCATTTAATAGATTTGGACTTAATTACATTATTTTTAAAAGTTGAAAATTTATGTACAGTGAAATAAAAGTTTATAAATTAGTTTGCAGGCAATAAAAAATTGAGAGTTTACATCCATTTTATACTAATGGTACATAACATATTGAAGTATTAAACCTATCTAAAAATATTTTTGGGTGGAGTCGAAAAATAATTAAATTTCTTTCTATTGCTTTTTTTTTTTAATTTTTGTTGAATCTCTTAAAATTATATTATTTTTCTTTTCTCAAACATCTGATATTCTTTTTCTTTTTCAATTATTATATTGTGTTTCTTAATCCATCGAAATAAAAAAAAGTATAGAAAAAGAATGAAAATTATCTTTTAAAATACATGTATGATTATAAAATTTCTTATAGAAAATCTTTAAATAATTACAATGTAATTGCAAAAGATAAGTAGAAATAGCAAAAAGAAAACGATAACTATCATATATGACCGAGAAATTTTAAATTAACAAGTGAGATTGAAGAGTACTTAGATCATATTTGATGCATAGGATGAAAGATAGGATAAGACGATTATCATCTTATCAATGTTTAGTTTACACATAAAATGAAAGATTGAATTGCAAAAAAGATTAATCATCTTCTTAGTATGGGATTATTCTTTCCTCTCAAAAAGGAAAGAATCATTTTTAAACCCATGTCGTAGAGGTAATAGATGCCTATATTTTATCCCTAAAATTTTGCACATATGAAAATTAACATAAACTTTTAATAATATGACAAGGATCATTTATTAATTGCTTAATCCAATTTTTTTTCTATTTTTCCTTTTTTTTTACCTCTTTTTTCTTTCAGATTTTTCTTTTTCTCTTTTTTTTTACAAAGAAAAAATAGTTTAGGTTACAATTTTTCTCAAAAATAATTTTTTTAAATAATCAATTTTTAGAATCATTTTTTTTAAAAATAACTCTTAAATATAGAAATTATTATAAATTTTATTTTTTAAAATTTATAAAATTTTAACTATTAAATTTAGCTAATATTTTTTTCTCTTTTATCTTTTGCTTTTCCTTTTATATATATAAATATATATATATATTTATATATTTATATATATGTAGACATATTCTTTTGTCAGCAAGAAAACGTAAAGAAAAGGAAAGGAAAAAAATTAAAAATAAAAGATAATTTTTTTTGAAAAATCAAGGTACCTTATTTTTAACAATCGTTTTATTTAAAAAAATATATTTTTCTAAATAAATGAATTTAACATAAAATCATAAAAAAATATTTTAAATTCAAATCTTAAAAATAAATAAAAAAATAAAAAGAAAAATAATATAGAGAAATATTTTAATAAAAATTAATTTTTTAATAAAGTCATTTTTTGAAAACATTTAATTAAAAAAATTATTGAAAAGTCAATTTTTTTATTTTTTTAAAATGCATTTAACTTTTATGTATAGATTATATACAATAATATATTTTTTGCAATAAAAAATATAATAATATATTTTAGTTAAAAATTCTTTGAATTTTATTTATATGAAAGATTATATATTTAAATTACATTTACTTTAAAGAAAAGTACTTTTGATCAATAAAAAACTATCTTAACCAACTCTTAATTTTACACATAATAAATATAATGAAAATATATAAAAACAATCATCATATTTTACCATTAATACTTTCACATACAAAAAATAAGATAAGATGTTATCATCTAATTCAATCCTATTTATAATATTATGTTATACTATCTTATCCTTAATATTATGCACCAAATAAGGTCTTAACTTATATCCATTTAGATATATTTCAAAAATAATAAATTATTCAATTATTAAATAAACATATAGCAATCATCTATTCTCGCTTGTAAAATTTAAAAGCTTGACTATTGATATAGAGAATAATAATTCAAAAAAAAAAACTTCAACATAAATATTTGATTTTACACCTATCATGAAGAGTTTTCATATTTCGAAAATAATTATTGATATATTAAATGCATTTCTTCACTATAGATATAAATAAACATTATTCACCATACTATATCTTATTTATTCAAGTAACAAAGTTTAACTACTTTCATTTAAAAAAAAAAAATAAAGGTTCTTTGTATAGTGCCAATAAACTGTTGACTTAATGCCACGGTGGATATCTTGAAACTTTGTCTTAGGTTTAATTAACTCTCATCATGTGCAGGTTTGTTTCAACTTTATGTTGAATTTATTTAACTATGTGTTGGTTCATTGTTGGTTTATCTATTTAATATAATCCATTGATTTCTTATATATAATATTAGAATATGATCATAATTTTTCTTGCACTAATAATTTCTTTAAAAAATTATATATTTGTCGTGGCAACTAGGAAAATCAAAATTAGTTTTACTATGAAAACTATGATTACATAAATAATATTAATATTTTCCTTATCTCAACTACTCCATATCTCTATTTTTCACTAATTATATGTTGGCCCCAAATTATTTTACTGTATTCTATATTAATTTAAAATTTTTCATTTCAGTGAGATCAATTTATTTCAAATTTGTAATTTTTGTGAGAACAATTTATAATTTAATTCTACATTAATGTATGTATATCTAAATTTTTTGGATCGTCACTGTTGAGAGAGTTTTACTGTTTATTATTCTCAATCTGAATAAGATTAATTCCACTTTTTTTAAATGGCTACGCCACTGACTTGATCCAAATTTGCTAATGGTTTTAGGGTTGTTGGTGCAGGAGGGAATCTTAACCATCAGGAAAGCACTCCGAATGAGATTGCCACTTTTAAAGGAACGAAAGGTGACGAAAAGTGATAACCAGCGGCTCGGTGGTAAATGTGGCGGCATTATCCGTGGTGATCACCATGAATAGGGTGATGGCGGCTATCCTTTAATTTACTTTCGCATGAAAAAATAAACCTGGGTTTTAATTAGTTTTCAACTATTTATGTTTGCTTTGCGTAAGACATTGAAAAACATGTTCTGTGTGCAATAAAGCTAGAAGTTGCCGCTGCAACAATTGGGAATTTGGAGTGATGTGATGATTATACCATAGATAAACCTTTATCTTTTGTTCGTATTTCGTAGAAGTTTGGTGCTTGTAGAAATGGTATAGGCTGGCTACAACCTCCATTTTCGTTGATCCATGGTGAGCTTAAATGAGAAAATTTTTGCTTCATTTTTCACGAGAAGTTTATATGAAAATTATTTGGATTGATGAGTTCATATAAATGAATGTTTAATTAGGAAGGTAATTTATTGGAAAACCGTAGTAGAATTTTATTATTAAATTTTTAAGATAGGCTTTGGGATTATGAGCAAGCGCATGTAGATGTAAGAAATTGTTTTTCTGTGCTAGATGCTAGGGTTGTCAGGACAATTAAGCTAGAAAATTCATGTCCATTTTTTCTTCTCTAGTTAGTTCAATAGTCGCATTAACTGTTTCGTAGAATGTTGTGTCAATGGCGGGGAAACTTGAGCTATTAGACATAAAACGGTTGTGAAGAAGATGACGTCAAGCATGGGTTGACATTAACTGCATTTGGTGAGAGTAGACCAATACCGAATTGGATTACTCTCATTTTGGCTCATTAGTTAAGGGGACCATATTCGGTTAACGTTGAGGCGTTAAGCATTAGCTTACCTTTTTTGAGGTTTGCATCGGTCTCATATCGTATGTGTAGTGTTGTGGTCTACTTAACCTAATTAAAATTATTGTAAAAAGTGATATTTGTGACAACCCTAATTTTTGGCTTTTGGTGAGTAAATCCATTTTATTCAAACTTTACAAATTAATATGAATTATTAGAATATGAAATAAGGAAATTTGTTTGTTGATTTTAAGTGTTTAATAATTCACTTGGGATTAATACTTTTAATTAAATTTTGAAAAAAAAAGAAGGGGAAATTAATTATATTAAATATCAAAGAATTGTATCAAGGAAATAATATATATTAGTAACAAGGAGAGATAATCAATAATGGTGATATAAGTTAAATTTATGTATACACATATTTATATACACACATATACAAATATATGATAGACCAATAAAACAAGTGTATAAAAAGATATATACATATATATATAATAAAATAAAAGAATATTAAAAAAAGATAAATAAATAATAAAATTAAAATTTACAGCAAGCTTCCAAAGGAAGCTTGCCGCATCATATTTGTCTGCATATGCAGACTTTTGAAGGACATAAAAGAAAAAGATAATATATAAGAAAAACAGAATAATAATAATAAAATAAGTGATTGGCTTCTTAAAGAAGCCAATCACCTTCTACCTACTCCCACGTCAATCTATAGCCAAGGAAAAGCTTCATTTTCGGTTTTTTTGCAAAGCTGAAACAGAAGACAACTTTGCTAGTGTCATCCGAGGAAAAGAAAGGCAGTAGAAGAGGAGGATAAGGGCACCTAAATCGCAGCAACAAAGGGCCAATTTTTGAAGCAAACCGAGAGCCATTCTCGGTTAGAAGCCATCAAGAAGATCGGCAGTGGAACAACTTGGAAAAGCAAGTGAAAAGCTGAGTGATTGAGGGAGAAAGAGAGCTATTAAAAACCACTATTTTATCTTCAAACCCAGCTCACAAGGGCTATTATTTCTCGAGTTTAAGAAGCTGAAAGAGTGATGAGAATGCAGTTGGGCTTTCTCAGTGGTTAGGGATTCAAAACAGGGGACACGAGGGCCTCATCTTGACAGCAGATTTTGGTGGCCGATGAAGGTTGTTCTTAGCCTCAATGGGTGCTGGATTTATACACGTTTGTTACCAAGTAAGGGGCTATGTACAGGGGGCTCTCGGTTGTGGCTAGAAGGGCTGTTATCTTGGGTTTATTGGACAGAAATAAGGGAGGCTGAAGGCAGAAAATAAGAGAGGCGAGGAGTAGAAGAAACTGAAGAGAAGGATCGTGAGGCAACAACTGGAAATGTGAACCAATGCTGTTGCTTATTATTTGCATTAAACCGAGAAAGAGGAAAAAAAAAAGGAAAGCGAAAAAATGAAAGAGAGGAAGGAAGGAAACTTCAGCCTACTCCACCACTGTATTCTCTATCATTTTTAAGCCATTAAAGCCCCATCGACAGCAGCTGAAATGGAGGCAAACAACTACTGATGGGTGAAGACAGAAAATGCAAGGGAGTGCCGCCATAATGTGATCTTAGGGATAAGAGTTAATTCTATGAGTTAAGCTTGAAATATAAGTTAGGTGGGATGAAATTGAGATCATTTTAGTGTAGGAATATTTGAACAACCTTGAGGAATTGTTTTGGTTTTTCTAAAGTAACATTGAGTAGTAATTGTCGATGTTTAATGTAGAGAAAATATTGAAAAGGAGGAAATAAAGGAAGATTTTCTCAATAGTGTCTTAAAGTGAAGTAAGAGTAGTGTAGACACCCCATTTTATCAAGGGTCTTTTAATATTAATTAGACGATGAATCTAATTTTTGTGTTACTACCTTGTTTATTATTAAAATAAAAATAAAAAATAAAAAAAGTAAAAAAAAGAAAATAGAAAAAAATAATAAAATAATAACAAAAAAATATAATAAAGTGATCAAAGAAGGAAAACTTGAAAAAAGTAAAAATAAAAATAAAATAAAAAACAACACGAGGAAATAAAAAGGAAAAACCCTAGAAAACTTTGAAAAAAAAAAGAAAGGAAAGATTATAAAGAGGCCGGCAAGGTTTAGAGGAAGAGGGAACTAGGGTTTTGAGAAAAAAATATAAAGGGGAGGCAGCCACGCTTCAGGATCGGGGGGGGATGGTAACCTTGCCTCAACATCAACATTCTCCCACTGCTAGTCTGTCCGCTCTGTACCAGCGCCATCACTGTTCCTTGCTTACTCCCCTTGCACCCGTCTCTTGGCCCACGATTTCCAACTCTTCCACTCGCACCATCGCCGTTTTGTTGTCACCGTGTGGAGCTTTTACACCGCGCTACAACGTCGTCGTTGTTGTCTGATTTTCATCACCACGGCATGCTTGCTTCATCGCTCCTGCATCGAATCTCCTTCATCCTGCTTCAAGCTGCTGTCCCTTGCCGCCAGTTTATATCTGCATCACTTATCTACTGCTACCACCGGTCCTACTACGTGGCTGTTGCAGTGGGTAAGTTGGCCTCTGTTCTGAGAGGCCAACACGTAGACAGCAAAAGAAGGCAAAAAATAAATAAGTAACAAAAGAAAGAGAGGTGCTCACCTCGGAAAAATCCTAGTGGACAAGTTTCACTGGGATCACCGTAGCCATCATCATCTCCATCGCTTCTGTCTGCATCGTCACTGTCATCGCCTCTTGCTTCAACCCAAACTCGCATGTTTCACATCGAAAGCATGCTGCACTGTTGCTGATCACTACTGCACAGCCTTGCCGAACCGCACCACCAGTCTTCCAACATCACTGCTTGTCATCGCTTCCAGCTATTGTTTTCCTACTGTTGCCGTAACCAGTTGTTTCTGTGGCTGTTGCACTATCGATCATCCATTATGCATCACGCCATCATTGGGTCTTGCTTTTTCTTCCTTCCACACCGTCCTTTGTTGTGTTGTCTTGGCCACATTGCAACATTGAACCGTGACAATATAGCATTGTTGCATGTACGTGTTTGATCTCCACCGTATCATCAACTTGGCTACCGTATCATCAACTTGGTTGCTGCTCAAGCACATCAAAATAAGGAAGTTTGGGCAAAAGACAAGAAAGCCGATTTCATCAGGTTCGCTTTATTATTTTATTAATGTTAATTTAATTATTCAATAGATTAATAATATTATATTTAGGTTGGTAATTGATATATAATTTGATATTATAGTGTATTGGTTAATAGTATTTCCATAACTGTTGCATGATAAAATAAACTCAATTAATAAATTATTAGTTTCAAGATAGTATATGCTGATAATATAAATTAACAAGTGGACATAAAATTTAGTGTGTGCTTTAATCTTAATCTACGCATTCATAAATTTAATTACTAATTTGCATGTGATGTAGTACATTGATAAGATAATATTAGTTTAATTTGCATGTGATTTAATAATAAAAATTCAATTAATAATTTTGTGTTATAATTAAATATGATCGATAATTTGTTAAATGTGATGATTTGTTTGCATGACTGTGATATATTTAGTTTGTATGAATAATTTTATGATGCATGGGATAGATTTCAAAAATTTTTAGGAAATAAGACCCTTAAGAAAATATTATTAAAATTCAAATTAAAAAAAATAAATTAAATAAAAGCATGAAAAAATAGAAGACAAATAATCCGACGATGGAACTCCGAGGGGATTGCGATCGAGTAATATTCTCGGAAATCTTGAGGTGAGGAGGTCCTTTTTAAGTCTTACCAGCTTGATGGAAGATTTAAAAAGTCATTTTCGATATTTAAAACTCAAATTTATTAAAAAATTGAAATAAGAATTAATTAAAGTTAATTACAAACAAAAGAATTAGTGATCAAATTAGGAATTAAGAGTCATAAAAAATTTTAACATATTTAGAAATAGAATAAAATAATATAGTTATAAATATTCCGACGATGGAACTCCGAGGAGATTGCGATTGAGTAATACTCTCAGAGATCTTGAGGTGAGGAGATCCTTTCTAAGTCTTACCAACTTGATGGAAGATTTAAAAAGTCATTTCCGATATTTAAAACTCAAATTTATTAAAAAAATTGAAATAAGAATTAATTAAAGTTAATTACAAACAAAAGAATTAATAATCAAATTAGAAATTAAGAGTCATAAAAATTAATATATTTAGAAATAAAATATTTTAAAATAATAATAAATACGACTATAAATAATCCGATGACGAAATTCTAAAGGGACTGCGCTTGAGTAGTACTTTTAGATGTCTTGAGGTGAGGAGAGTTCTTTTAAGTCTTGCCAGCTTGATGGAAGATTTAAAGGACATTTCCGAGATTTAATAAATTAATTGTAAAAATAAAAATTAAATTAGATTAAAAAAATAGTAAATTAAAATTAAGTTTATTATAATAAAGAATAAAGATCAAATTAATAAATTAGAATCAAAATTAGAAAAGAATTAAAATAAATAGAAATTAAATTAAACATTCTAATAAATATGAATTATTCCGAGGATGGAATTTAAAAGGAATTGCGCTTGAGTAATTTCTTTAAAAATTCCTAAGGTGAGAAAGTTTCTTTAAGGTCTTACCAGCTTGATGGAAGGTCTTTAAGAAAATCTTCAATATCAAATAATTCATGTTTATTTAAAAATATAAAAATATATGAAATAATAATTTATATAAGAAAATAATAATAATAGAATAAAATAAGATAAAATAATAAATAGAAATTCGGGTAGGAGTCTAAATAGGGATTGCATAAAATATTTAAACAATCCGACGACGGAGCCTCTTCAAGAAAGGCGATTGGTCCTACTTGAATACTCTTGAGGTGAGAAGAACTTTTAAGTTATCCAACCAGCTTGATGGAGGAAACTTAAAAGATTTTTCAATATTTAATTATATCGAAATTAAAGTAATAAGGCAAAATTAGGATAACCTTAGATTATTTGGTACCATTTTAGGATGGGCGTTGTGAGGGTGCTAATCCTTCCTCACACGTAACCGTACTCCCGAACTTAGAACTCTTAACATAGACCAAGCCTTATCCTTAGTTTGAATAGGTGACCAATCACACCTAGGTTAGAATGGTTGGTGGCTACTCCATAGTTTTGTGTCTAGCTATTAGGTTTCCCCCGAAACCTGATACGTTATGACAGTTTGGCGACTCCGCTGGGGACATTAGAGAGTCAGGCTATTAGGAAGTCTAAGGTTATCAAAATCTTGTCTAAAAGCTTTAAATTTCATAAGACAGTTAATACACACACTTCACTTACATGTGCATGCATTAGCCCTCGACCCGGGCTTGTCCTTTTTAGGAGGGAGTAAAGTACCTTTGCCTTCGTGAGGTGGTAACCTCCATACATGCCAGTGAAATACTCCCACTCAAATTGAACCTTTTCCGTTTGAAGCCTGTAATGGGTGAGGATTGGGGTGCCTTACTAGTCCATGTGGACGACAGTAAGGAGCAATCTGGGAACTTTTAGAAGGTTGAATTACCCAAAGCCCAGCATATAATAAGACTTAAGAGGCCCAATTTTAGACAAAACCTGGCCAACTTAATGTGTAGAAATAACCTATAGCTAGGACACACAAAGGAATATTCTGTTTCAAAAAAATAAATAAAAATAAATTAGGAGACAAAATGGTTCATTACGACAGGCATCTATTTGATTTTACAATGCATGACGTGTCAATTTCAACATTGCACCTATATATCTAGATATTTTTGGTCATATATAAATTGTGCATGCATCTCATGCATAGATTTGTATGTGCGTATCATGGCATCTTGACTTAGACTATGGTAATAAAGGTGAGAAGATAGCTTGGTCGTCAAAATTGTCAGCCACCATACGATACTTGTTTGCAAACAAGAACAATGGAGGATGAGCAATTGGCACGAATTGATGGAATAGAAAAGGTGCAACAAGAGATTGTTAGGGCCCAAGAGGAGTCTAGGGAACAAATGGCCAAGATGATGGAGATGATGATGAGCTTAGCAAAAGGGAAGGGAGTTGATGAAGACACTAACGTTAGAATGGAGCCACAAATGGGGGACCCTATCAAGCAAGAGAAGCTTAGGAGGGAAGCGATTGAACTAGGTTCTCATGAGGGGATGCATTGTATGTGTGATACGTTAGAGGAGAGACTGAGGGCCATCGAAAGGAGCACTATTTATGGAAGCATTGATGTGGAGAAACTGAGTTTGGTTCCTGATTTGGTGTTACCCGTGAAATTCAAAGTCCCCAACTTTGAAAAATATGATGGAACTAAATGCCCATTAGCCCATATTACAATGTTTTGTCGAAAAATGGCAGGACATACTCATAATGAAAAGTTGCTCATCCACTATTTTCAAGATAGCCTTACTGGGTCCGCAGCAAGGTGGTATGTCCAATTAGATAGAGAACGCATCCATTCATGGAAGGATCTTGCGAGGGCCTCCATAGTTCAATATCAACATGCAAAGGATATGGCACCAGATCGATTGTTCTTACATAATATGGAAAAGAGGGCTACCGAAAGCTTTAGAGAATACGCTCAGAGATGGCGAGACATTGCTGCTCAGGTTCAACCTCCCCTTACGGAGAAAGAGACGACAATTCTATTTGTCAATACACTTAAGGCTCCATACTATGAGAGAATGATTGGAAATGTCACCAAAAGCTTTGCAGATATGGTACTCTCTGGTGAGATGATCGAATACGCTATAAAAAGCGGGAAGATCGAATGGGCAAATACAATGAGAGGTGTAACATTCAATAACGAGAATCAAGATGTTCAAGCTATGACTAATGAAAAACAGTATGAAAGTTATACCCCATATCACCCATACCCCATGCAACAAACCCACCACCTTTGTCCATATCCTTACCAGTCAATTCCTCAAAATGGTTTTTAACCTAACTTTTGTCCTCAATCACTCTCTACCCTACCAAATAATCCAAGAAGGCCAAGAAACGGTGTAGAGAGATTGCCAATTCCAATTTCTAAACTATTGCCTTTGCTAATAAAGAACCAATATTTGGTGCCTATGCCTTTGAAAACAGCTCCAAACCTAGCAGCAAGAAGTTATGAACCGAATAGCAAATGTGAATATCACATGGGGGCAATTGGGCATTCAACAGAAAAATGCAGGCAATTGAAGGAAAAGGTTAAAGAACTCATCAGTAGCGGTTCCTTGACTCAAGAGCTTATTGAACAATGGAAGTATGATTCTCCATAGGCCAAGTTTCCTATATGTAATTTGTGGATGTGAGATGTTCTCAAGATTCTTAAAATTTGCATCAAGTTGTTTTGAAAAGCTTTTCATATTTTTCTTTCCAAGTAGATGAAATAAAATAATTTTGAAAACATTAGTGATTGTTATTGAGAATGAATAGACCTAGCCATTACATTTCCAGTGTACTGTCCGATTCAGTGAAAACTTGGAATCCATAAAGACACACAAGCTTGAAATTCATTCATTTTTGCTTACCATGGTGAACTTTTGAAGTCAATGATCTTCGTTAAGGCAATGAGCAATGAAATTATTGATAAATTTACAAAATTTTTGAATTCTTTTGAAGGACCAATTCATGAAGCATTCTCTTAAGGACTTTGTATTTGGAAATTTGATAGATGTTAAGGCCAAGCTAAGAGTCCCAAACACATCAACCCAAAATTCTTTCTCATAACTTGAACTTTCTAACTCAAACCATCTTTTGCTATATCTTGCGGCAAAATGATTAAAAGAGCCAAGCTTTTGATAACCTCAACATCTTTTAATGGCCATTCTTAATTTGATTGATATCCTTTTTCCTATTTTAAACCATGATAGGAAAATTATTGCATAAGGCCTTCATAAAGTTGAGTTGATACATTCTGGGCATGAGTTGTAAAAAAAAGTGAAAAAAAAAGGAAGAAAAAAAAACAAAAGAAGAAAAGAAAAGAAAAAAATTGATTGTGAAACCATGCATGAGGGATATTCAAACAATTTCAAAAGCAAAATAAAATTTTCATCTCAAGGATTGGTTTTCAATAGAAGTGTCAATATTTGATATGACAAATGGCCATCTTTCATATTCCTATCACTGAAATGAAATCATCCCTTTGTTACCCCTTTTGAGCCTATTGATTTCTTTCTAAATGAACCTTGACCAAGGATCACCCTCCACATTGGAGAGGCAAATACATAAGAGGAGTTTTAGAAGCATTGGTGATTGGTCTTATGTCGAATGCAAGAAAATGATACCCTATGTTAAAGGGCAAATATGAGAAGAAGGATATGTGAAGAGGGAAGTCAATATGAAAAGACAAGAAATTGAAAAAATGAAAAGGTAGACGTGAAAAAAAAAAGAGAAAAAGAGAAAAAAAAGAGGAAGAAATGAATGAGAATCAAATGTTAGAAAATAAAAGAAAAATGCTTTGAAGAGTGGGAAGGACAGATGTTCACAATCGAAGAAATGATCCTTGGTTCGATAAACCCTGAAAATACTCATTTTGGGCCTATTTATCCATTCTTTGAAAACCCTAAACCTTGGCCTACGGTACGTGCTTAACAGTCCATTTTGATCAAATAGAGATGCTTGTATTGAAAAGCTTTTCTTTGAGAAACCATCATCATTATTTTGTTTGGAATGAAATTTGAGTTCTCAAATGCATGGTAGAATAATCAATAAAAAAAAGAAAAGAAAAAAAAGGAAGAAGAAAAAAAAAGAGAATGAAGCTCTAGGGTGAAAACCCATGAAAGGGCAGTCTAGAGCAAATTTGAAACAACTCAAGGCCATTGTTTGTAACTATGCTAAGGCAAAAACCAGAGGAGTGGTGCTTTCAATCAAGACCTTTTGAGAAATTCAAAAGCCATCACCTTGAAAATTTGATTTGAGACTTGGATCTTTGCTCAGAAATTTGAGCCATCGCAGTTAGTCTTAACATTTGTTAAAGTCTATATATCAACAAATTAAGAGAATGCTAAAATGGATTGTGTTATGTGAAAGTTGCTTTTACAAAAGGAATTTTGATTTTCAAAGAATTTGTTTCACTTGTGAGCCAAGATGAAGAGACATTGACCACTAGAACCTTTCTTGATGACCAAACATCCTTGATGCACCAAATCAGCACATTTATTCAACTAAATCAAGTTGTGACTCATTCTATTTGTTCTCAACAGTAATCACCAATTTTAAGAGATTTAAATGTCAAATGTTTTTATCTTGAAAAGTTATTATATGAGACAATTTTTTATTTTCAAAAAGAAACTTGAAGAAGTGAAAAATGAGAGTTTTGTGATTTTATGGGGGCAAGATCTTGTCTTAAAGAAATCAAGTGTGGTGATGATGTTTTTAAGACTATTCTTGGGGCAATCTTTGGTTGTTATGAGAGCATGAATTTTCTTGAAGATATGAGAAGTGGTGAAGTGTTCTTGTGAGTAGTTTGAGACGATTTTGTTGTTGTGATTTGGATTGATGAATTTTATGTTGATAAGAATCACGGGGCAAGAAGAAAACTAAATGAATGATGATGATAGGGCAATGGGAAGACTGAATGAGTGATGATTGCTAAAAGAAAGAAGAATTGTGGGGCAACAAGAAGACTGAATGAACGACGATGATAAGACAAGTGATTTTATGATCGCTAAATTTGAAGAAAGACGAATGATGAGGTAGTGAAAAATTGAATGATAAGGCAAAGAGAAGATTGAAGGATGATAAATTTTTGAAGAAAAGACTAAGGTAGACTGATGATGCGACTTGGTAACACATTGTTTATCATTTACATTGCATTCATGACATGCATGGCTTTGCATTCCATTACATGCATTTTGACACAAAAAAAAGGGGTTTGTTTGTTAAGACAGTAGGATAAAAAAATAAAAATAAAAAATAAAAAAAAAAGAAAAAAGGTTCTAAAAGACTAGATGACTGAAATTTTGAGAAATAAAAAAAAAAGAAAAGGAAAAAAAATCAGAGAATGTGAGAAGGATTAGGAATAAGATGTGACAAAAAAAAGGTATGAAGTTTTGAAATAAAAATGTTAAAATTTTGGAAAGAAAGAGGAAATTAAAAAGGTATGGATATGATGGGACAATAAAAAAGAGTTTGAAAAATGTGATAAGATGAAAAAAATGTGATAGAAAATAACAAAAAGAAGAAACTGGAATGATGAGATGATCTAGAAGATAGAATTGAATGATGAGATGAGATTAAAGCCTCCAGGGCCAATCTATAAGACCTCCGGGCATGATTCACTAAAACCTCCGGATACAATTTATAAGATCTCCCGGCATGATTCATTAAAACCTCCGAGTACAATCTATAAGACCTCCGGGCATGATTCATTAGAACCTCCAGGTACAATCTATAAGACCTCCGGGCATGATTCATTAGAACCTCCGGGTACAATCTATAAGACCTCCGGGCATGATTCATTAGAACCTCCGGGTACAATCTATAAGACCTCCGGGCATGATTCATTAAAACCTCCGGGTACAATCTATAAGACCTCCGGGCATGATTCATTAGAACCTCCAAGTACAATCTATAAGACCTCTGGGCGTGATTCATTAGAACCTCCTGCTACCATCGGTAAGACCTCCGGGCATAATTGGGCATTTTTTTTAAGATGAGAAATTTTTTAAAGTTTCAGGGCCTTTCTAGTCGAAGGAGCATTTTAGACGAGAAAATTTTAAAGTTTCAGGGCCTTCCTAGTTGAAGGAGCATTTAAGAGATGAGAAAATTTAAAGTTTCAGGGCAGGGCCTTCCTAGTCGAAGGAGCATTTTAGAGGTGAGAAAATTTAAAGTTTCAGGGCCTTCCTAGTCGAAGGAGCATTTTAGAGGTGAGAAATTTTAAAGTTTCAGGGCCTTCCTAGTCGAAGGAGCATTTTAGAGGTGAGAAAATTTAAAGTTTCAGAGCCTTCCTGGTCGAAGGAGCATTTTCATGATGAAAACCAATTTATTTTAGAATAAGTAAATATCCACAAGAAAAAAGGGGAAAGAAAACAAAAAAATTGAAAAAATGAAAAATAATAAAATGGATGCGGACAAAATGGATGTCTATGTCTTTGCACAATTACTATTTCATAGCAAATATACAAAGAGGGGCAACTGTAGACACCCCATTTTATCCGGGGTCTTTTAATATTAATTAGACGATGAATCTAATTTTTGTATTACTACCTTGTTTATTATTAAAATAAAAATAAAAAATAAAAAAAGTAAAAAAAAATAAAATAGAAAAAAAATAATAAAATAATAACAAAAAAAATATAATAAAGTGGTCAAAGAAGGAAAACTTGAAAAAAATAAAAATAAAAATAAAAATAAAATAAAAAACAACGCGAGGAAATAAAAAGGAAAAACCCTAGAAAACTTTGAAAAAAAAAAGGAAGGAAAGATTATAAAGAGGCCGGCTAGGTTTAGAGGAAGAGGGAACTAGGGTTTTGAGAAAAAAATATAAAGGGAAGGCAGCCACGCTTCAGGATCGGGGGGGGGGGGGGGGGGGAGGGGGATTGTAACCTTGCCTTAACATCAACATTCTCCCACTGCTAGTCTGTCCGCTCTGTACCAGCGCCACACTGTTCCTTGCTTACTCCCCTTGCACTCGTCTTTTGGCCCACGATTTCCAACTCTTCCACCCGCACCATCGTCGTTTTGTTGTCACCATGTGGAGCTTTTACATCGCGCTACAACGTCGTTGTTGTTGTCTGATTTTCATCACCATGGCATGCTTGCTTCATCGCTCCTGCATCGAATCTCCTTCATCCTGCTTCAAGCTGCTGTCCCTTGCCGCCAGTTCATATCTGCATCACTTATCTACTGCTACCACCGGTCCTACTACGTGGCTGTTGCAGTGGGTAAGTTGGCCTCTGTTCTGAGAGGCCAACACGTAGACAGCAAAAGAAGGCAAAAAATAAATAAGTAACAAAAGAAAGAGAGGTGCTCACCTCGGAAAAATCCTAATGGACAAGTTTCACTGGGATCACCATAGCCATCATCATCTCCATCGCTTCTGTCTGCATCGTCACTGTCATCGCCTCTTGCTTCAACCCAAACTCGCCTGTTTCACATCTAAATCGTGCTGCACTGTTGCTGATCACTACTGCACAGCCTTGCCGAACCGCACCACCAGTCTTCCATCATCACTGCTTGTCATCGCTTCCAGCTATTGTTTTCCTACTGTTGCCGTAACCAGTTGTTTCTGTGGCTGTTGCACTATCGATCATCCATTGTGCATCACGCCATCATTGGGTCTTGCTTTTTCTTCCTTCCACACTGTCCTTTGTTGTGTTGTCTTGGCCATATTGCAACATTGAACCGTGACAATATAGCATTGTTGCATGCACGTGTTTGATCTCCACCGTATCATCAACTTGGCTACTGTATCATCAACTTGGTTGCTGTTCAAGCACATCAAAATAAGGAAGTTTGGGCAAAAGACAAGAAAGCCAAATTCATCAAGTTCGCTTTATTATTTTATTAATGTTAATTCAATTATTCAATAGATTAATAATATTATATTTAGGTTGGTAATTGATATATAATTTGATATTATAGTGTATTGGTTAATAGTATTTCCATAACTGTTGCATGATAAAATAAACTCAATTAATAAATTATTAGTTTCAAGATAGTATATGCTGATAATATAAATTAACAAGTGAACATAAAATTTAGTGTGTTCTTTAATCTTAATCTACGTATTCATAAATTTAATTACTAATTTGCATGTGATGTAGTACATTGATAAGATATATTAGTTTAATTTGCATGTGATTTAATAATAAAAATTCAATTAATAATTTTGTGTTATAATTAAATATGATCGATAATTTGTTAAATGTGATGATTTGTTTGCATGATTGTGATATATTTAGTTTGTATGAATAATTTTATGATGCATGGGATAGATTTCAAAAATTTTTAGGAAATAAGACCCTTAAGAAAATATTATTAAAATTCGAATTAAAAAAATAAATTAAATAAAAGCATGAAAAAATAGAAGACAAATAATCCGACGATGGAACTCCGAGGGGATTGCGATCGAGTAATATTCTGGGAAATCTTGAGGTGATGAGGTCCTTTTTAAGTCTTACCAGCTTGATGGAAAATTTAAAAAGTCATTTCCGATATTTAAAACTCAAATTTATTAAAAAATTGAAATAAGAATTAATTAAAGTTAATTACAAACAAAAGAATTAGTGATCAAATTAGGAATTAAGAGTCATAAAAAATTTTAACATATTTAGAAATAGAATAAAATAATATAGTAATAAATATTCCGACGATGGAACTCCGAGGAGATTGCGATTGAGTAATACTCTCAGAGATCTTGAGGTGAGGAGATCCTTTCTAAGTCTTACCAACTTGATGGAAGATTTAAAAAGTCATTTCCGATATTTAAAACTCAAATTTATTAAAAAAATTGAAATAAGAATTAATTAAAGTTAATTACAAACAAAAGAATTAATAATCAAATTAGAAATTAAGAGTCATAAAAATTAATATATTTAGAAATAAAATATTTTAAAATAATAATAAATACGACTATAAATAATCCGATGACGGAATTCTAAAGGGACTACGCTTGAGTAGTACTTTTAGATGTCTTGAGGTGAGGAGAGTTCTTTTAAGTCTTGCTAGCTTGATGGAAGATTTAAAGGACATTTCCGAGATTTAATAAATTAATTGTAAAAATAAAAATTAAATTAGATTAAAAAAATAGTAAATTAAAATTAAGTTTATTATAATAAAGAATAAAGATCAAATTAATAAATTAGAATCAAAATTAGAAAAGAATTAAAATAAATAGAAATTAAATTAAACATTCTATGAATTATTCCGAGGATGGAATTTAAAAGGAATTGCGCTTGAGTAATTTCTTTAAAAATTCCTAAGGTGAGAAAGTTTCTTTAAGGTCTTACCAGCTTAATGGAAGGTCTTTAAGAAAATCTTCAATATCAAATAATTCATGTTTATTTAAAAATATAAAAATATATGAAATAATAATTTATATAAGAAAATAATAATAATAGAATAAAATAAGATAAAATAATAAATAGAAATTCGGGTAGGAGTCTAAATAGGGATTGCATAAAATATTTAAACAATCCGACGACGGAGCCTCTTCAAGAAAGGCGATTGGTCCTACTTGAATACTCTTGAGGTGAGAAGAACTTTTAAGTTATCCAACCAGCTTGATGGAGGAAACTTAAAAGATTTTTCAATATTTAATTATATCGAAATTAAAGTAATAAGGCAAAATTAGGATAACCTTAGATTATTTGGTACCATTTTAGGATGGGCGTTGTGAGGGTGCTAATCCTTCCTCACACGTAACCGTACTCCCGAACTTAGAACTCTTAACGTAGACCAAGCCTTATCCTTAGTTTGAATAGGTGACCAATCACACCTAGGTTAGAATGGTTGGTGACGACTCCATAGTTTTGTGTCTAGCTATTAGGTTTCCCCCGAAACCTGATACGTTATGACAAGTAGAAAAGCACAAGAAAATCCTTGTGAGGGCTCACGGCCAAGTAAGTTTCATAAGGTAAGTTGATTCTTACTATGTAATTATAATTCTAGTATATATGTGGAATTATCCTAAGTGTTTTAGTATGCTAAATTTATAGAAATTTATCAAGGAAGTGGAAGTGCATAATTGGCCAAGTGTAGTGTTCTAAGCACCAAGCCTTGATACAAATGGTAAGAAGCTACATTGCAAGAGTACACTAGCCGTGATATGTGAATTTACTCTATATGCATGCATGTGCACGTGCTAGAGCAATGATAACCATTATTTGGTATTTATTTGTAGAGAGACACTAAGGAAGTGAGTTGATGTAGCCACCATAAAGTAGAGGTAAGGGAATATACGGTAAACGTTTATTAGTCTGCTATGTTGTGTATGTCCAAAGTTCTGTTATTTAATACTTATTGATTTGAAATGCATTCTTAGTTGAATTTCATACGTATTGAACTGAGTTGAAGTACAAATGGTCTTGAATTTGAACTGTGTTGGATTTGTGGATAAAAATACTGTTGGTTGGCATTTTATGCAAATTGTTTTGTTGTGGATTGTGATGTTGGGTAGCGTTCTACCTATGCCATCATAATGCCGAAATTTCGTTAGAAATTATTAAATAGATTTTCGGCATTAGTTTAAATTTTATCATGTCTTTAAAACCTCATATACCTTAAGCACTATTACTGATCCTCGAGATAATGTTTTTTTATTATGTTTTGTACGATGAGGTTATCAAATTGAGAGGGTTTAATACGATTCATGCCTTCCCATACTCAAGATACATTGTAAAAGTATTATTGCATGAATTTTAGCGTAAGAGACATGGGATACATGGAATTGCCTGTGTGGCACTTAACTCGCCTGTGTGGCATTTACTAAGCCTGTGTGGCACTCGCCTATGTGGCGTTTATTAAGTTGTGTGACATTCGCCTGTGTGGCGTTTAAATTATGCCTATGTGGCATTTAGTAAGCCTGTGTGGCGATTGTCGTGAAATATCCTGGATTGCTTTGTGATCTTCCAGGTCCTGGATTACTTTGTGATCTTCCAGGCGTCCGAAAAATAGTCGTGACTTGTACTTTAGCTACTAGATGATCACTGGTGCTGGGATGATTCATGATCATGGATAGAATCTTGGTTCGGAACGGTAACCACTGCTAGCTACAGTGGACGCTTTCATAGAAAGCTTTCGGTTATTTCCAAAGATCCCGGTTATATTACGATACCTTATCAAACAAATCCTGTCTCTTAGAAATATTTTGATTCTGTATTTCGATTTTATAAATGTGTGAGTGCAAGTGTTTTTATAGCTTATAGAACAATGATTTGTCAACTTGCATTTTTCCATAAGACACACTTAAGCATGAGTTTTGACGCACTTATTCATGCATACACATGCACGAACATAGTAAAACACCTAATATCACTTAGTGTATGTTTTCTTACTAGGCTTTCCCCAAAGCTCATCTCCTTCCGCCTCAAATTATTTCAGGTAGACTTGGCACGAGCGTGGTGCATCGAGAGTCATTTTGTTGAGCTGTAGAAAGTTGTATTTTGAGCCAAGGTATAATCCTTTATTCTTTTGTTTATATCCCATACTAAAGTCTTTTGTGTACACAGTGAATAGGATTCGAGATGTAAGTACTAGGAGATATCGAGTTTGTAAACATACTGTAATTCCTAGTTAAGTTGTAATCTCGATATGTTTATATATTGAATCAATGGATGTTAAGTATTTCAATAGTTATCTTGAGATTTGGAATTGCTACAGGTTGAAAACGATGATGTACTTGGTATAGGGATAAATAATAGGCTAAAATAGGGGCGAAATTATTCAGTGTCGTTTTCGGCACATTTTATGAGAAGACTATACTGGGACCTTAGACAACTAGTCTTAAACAAATATAAGAGTGAGACTACTCATTAGGTTTTTAGCTATACTGAGCGAGTGACAAACATAGGAAGTGAAGGAAAAAGTTAGCCCGAAAATCCTGGCTTCCAAGGGTGTTACAAAATGGTATCAGAGCATAGTTTGTCTAGTCTCATGTCAGTGTAGATCGGTTAGAATTGGACTTACATCCCAAATCACTGTGTATTGTCTGGATATAAACTGCAAATAACATTTGAAAGCATAATAAGATGCTTGTATTGGTATTGGAAAACTCGAGCTAAGATGAGTGGCATTGGTGGATCGTTGTCTGCACTTTTGAACTCATTTACAAGATAGGATAATTTCCAATAGCGCTTGATCAACCTAGAGCATGAAGTTAATGCTCTTAATCCCTTGTTTAGTTGGCATATTGGTCACAACAACTTCCAACCATGACCACTTCGATTACCACAACCTTTTTCTTTTGAATGTTCCTCAACCTAAGACCTTCTAACAGTTGCAAGTTGTATCCTAGCCACAAGCCAAGGCTGCGACTAACCAAAGGCAAAGTGAAGGATAAGGAGTTAAGAAAAGAAAGCTTATTTAGGATAAGGCCCAAGAAGGAGGAAGAAAGTTGGAATGCCACAACTTAGGAGTCTTGAGCCTTCTACCACATCGGGATCTAAACCCACCTGTGTTGTGGTAAATACCATGGGACTAAGCCTTACTATCGAAAGGCAGGCACTTATTGGGAAAGATGAACTCCTAATTTTTTTTTTTAATGAGGCCTTGCACTAATTAAATTCTTGCTTTATGCACCCGCCCGTATCATCTCTAAATGTAGGAAACTGAAACAAACACGCAACGGAATTTAAATCATTCGGCCTCCACTAGGATCGATTCGGAGAGTTACCTGATTAGGGTTTCGAGATTTTACCTAACATTTTCTCTTATTTCTGTCGTTGGTCGAGTCACAAGCAACAACTTTTCATTCCTGCCTCTATGGTATCCACACGAACGGATCTCACGACTCTTGAACGTCTCACAATCAGAAGCCTTAAAGAGCATTTTTGATTCCTTATAATCGAATTACTAGCTTCGATTAAAAGAATACCTTTTTTTTGTTTTTTTTTTGTGCAGCTCTGTTTTAGAAAACACAAAACATCCTTTTATAGGTAGTAAATTTTACCCTAAAATTTACTGTCAAACAGAACTCTAATCCTACTTAGAATAGGATTAACTATATCCTTAATCCAATTCAGAATAGGATTAGATATATCCTTAATCCAATTCAGAATAGGATTAATTAAGCTCCTCATTGATCCGTTCTAAGTGTGCGACCCAATAGGTTCTCAAAACAATGGCAATGACAAAATTTTCATAGGCAATGAGCGGTATCTAGCAACACATCATTGCTACTCATGTAACGAGAATGTCAATGACTCGACATAACCTTACTCGTGAAAGATGTTACCGTGTAGTCTAATCCCTTTATCCTTTGATGTCTTGATTAGACACAAGTCATGGAATGTGTCACACTTGTATAGTCTAATCAGCGTTTCTTGATTCCTGAGTAGACTAATTAAACAAATAAAATCAATATCTCATATTGACTTATTCGAGCACGGCCATGCATTTCTTAGTCTCACTTTATCAAAGGGCCCAAGACATCACTCTTGTTATATAAGAGGGATAAATCCTATCTTGATCACTCAACATCCCTCTACATAGATCAAGGCATACCCAATTACTACCTTTATAGTCCATCCTGTTACGAATGACATCTAGCAGCATTAATGTATGCAATTCTCTATGTTGGGATCTCTGATGATCTCAAGTCAAAGGATCACATACACCATTATCACTATGAGAATCGCTTATGACACTCATATAACAATCCATGTAGCGTTCTCATGAAGGGTCGATCCAGTACATAGTTCTCTAACATGTACCTATGTGATGACTTGATATCCTATATCCATGACAATGGTCATCAGTCAACCACATACTAGTCTTATCATACATTGTTATCCTTGTTCACAATAATACTTTACTAGAGATATTTTAAGAATAGTGTGTTATTACTATTCTAAGGACATTATCATATAAGATTACATTACGCAATTATAAGATAAATATAATAATGAGCTATAATAAAATGTCATGATACATAAAAATGCCAAAGTCAATCATCTAATGAATGGTTCTAAGGGCATAATCCAACACTAAATGTTAGAAGGATTAAACTTAGAGTCTGAACCTTTAAATTATCTCTAGTAGGTTAACACTCCCTTAAAGGAATTATAGATGATAAATTCGGTGTTACGTGCTTGTAAAGAAAATGTGGGGAATAAAGACTCTCCTAACTACCCTTTAATAGAGTTGAAATTCAATATGACACACTGTAGAAAATGAATCTTCAAAAATAATTTGGAGACTCTTTGGACATGATAAAAAAAAAAGAAGGATGTAAAAGTCAAAAAAAAATGGCATGGTAACATACTTATATAAAGGTAGAAGTTAGAATTATATTGTTATAGGTACGAGTTTATTTGAGATATTATGATTTGCATTTGGAAATTGTTATGATGTTGCAAAACACCATTAAAGCATTATTTCGATATTGCTAGAATGTTATTAAAAGCTTAATATAACATCAGTGAAATATTGTTGGAACTTGCTGTGATATTGATTTGAATGTTGTTGGAGTTATTGTTGGAAAATTGTTTAAATAGTGCGGAACGCTATTGGAAATGGTTGGGAATTGAAAGTTTGAGATGGAGACCATGTAAGATACTTTTATAAGATTGCATTAGTATGATATTGCAATTTATTGGATTGGCTTATGATATTATGGCATTTTATTGGAAAGTTTTAAAATGTTATGAATGAATAATATTGGTGGCAATGAAATGTTGAGGAGTATAATAAGGATTGATAATGAAATAATGATGAAACAATCTCGGAGTATGGTCAAAAGGTTGTGTAAATAAGTTTGAATGGTTGTTAAAATATTTTGATAGTGTTGTAATGTGTTGGAATATTGTGAAACATTGTTAGGGTGATGAGAAATATTGTGGGAGATATTCTTACCATATTGTTAAAATACATTTAGAATACGAATTAAATCTAATTGGATTTTGTTGGAACTTGGTGAATAGTGAATTGAATTATTGATTTAATGTAATTGTGGTAATTGGTGGAAAAGTAAACCATAAAGCCAAGAATTGCTTGATAGAGAAAGTCACAGTTAGCAGTGCTTTTATTTCAGTTATGGAAGGTAAGATTTGAAGATGTATTGAATCTTGTATATCTTGAAAAGTGTATGGACTTTAGAAAACCATATGAATAGAAGGTATATGACTTTGAAAACACAAGGATTTTCGAAATTATGTGACTTTTGAAATGAACTAATTTAAACTAAATGGATTTTGGAAGTTCAATAATTTGAACCCTATGATTTTGAATTATGTAAATTCAAAAACCACAAAGCTCTTCAAACTCCTCATGAGTAGAGTCAAAGTGGAATACAACACGTTGTAGAATAGGAAATCTTGAATGACAATTGAGGATTGCTAGGGCACATTGTGTAAAAGGGCTATTGATGTGGAAATTAGAATTAATGGGATATGATTTGGAAAGTTCTATCACAACAATGATCTTTAGCTTAGTTGATGGGTTTTGATCTATAAGATGATGTATGGTTGAAATGTGCAAACTAATGAGAAATGTCCAATTTGCGAACTTTTCGAATATTGAGTCTTAAGGTTAATATGAAATGAGTTGATCTTTACATAAATGATGATTTAGTACATAGTACCACTTGATTTATGAGACTAGGGAGCCAACTGTTGATCAAGCCCCACTTTACGCTTCAAGGTTATTTGAGCTATTTTTGGACTATCCCGTATACTACGTTGGGACAATTGCTGGTTTTATTTGATCAATGGAATCGGCTTTGTTAGCTTATGGCCATTCATAGTAGACTTACAGCCTTTAATATCTCTACATATTCAAAGGCTAGTAGACGAGCTCAACTAGTAAAGTAAGATTTTGAACTTTCACAGACTAAAAATGAATACAAGGGAAAGAGTAAAGGGAAGAGGCTTGAGATTGGGAAGTCTAAGTAGATTGATATTTCTTTAAAAAAAAGTAGAGGGTTAAAGAACCATAACATTAGATGACTAAACCCACTCATCCTCCTAACACACCAATCTCATGACCTTGTAACAGGGCAATAAATTCCATGGGTTTAAACTGTACTATTGGGCGACACAAGCTTGTTTTAAATGTGGGAAACAAGGCCAGATGGTAAGAGATTGCCTTGAATTGAAAGCTTTAAAGAAAGAGACAAAAGGATAAAGCAATAAAAAAAGACCACTGATAAGAGCAAGAAACCATTGGCATCGGGGCAAGTCTTTGCATTGGATCGGGAAGCAGCTTATGCTTCCACCTAAGTGATTAAAGGACACTGAGTATAGAGCTTGAGTGTGTAGGATATTTGTTGCATGTTACTACTTTGTGAAAGAATCATAAATGATTGACATTATGTACAAGGACTATAATGCAAAGGTGGAAGATAGGAACCTAGTGGTAGATTTTATTTTATTAAATATGAATGACTCTGACATAATTCGGGCATGGATTGGTTAGTAACCAATTTTGCAAGTGAGACTATTATAAGAGAGAGTAACCTTTTCCCTATTAGAAAATATTGTTACGCAGTTGACAAGGAACGAAGTTTAAGTAATATTTCTTTATGAAAGCTATCAAGCACTCGCTGAAGATGCGAATAAGGAATGTTCGGAGTCATCTTGAATCTCAACTAGTGGAGGTTTCTCTAACATCTTCCGAATAAATAAAAAGGGATTAAATGTAGTGAGAGAGATTAAGATCACTATTGATACCCTTCTTAGTACTCAGTTAATCCACAAAACTTTGTATAAAATGATATTACTAGAATATAAGAAGTGGAAGAAGCAATGACATGAGTTGTTGAAAAGGGACTTATACAACCAATGTTTCTCTATGGGACACTGTGATGCTCTTTATTTAAAAGAAAGATGGTGGTTTAAGGTATATATTGATTATAGATGATTGAATAAAGTCACAATGAAGAGCTAGTACATGAATAAGATCAAGACAGGAAGTATCCTCACCAATTTTAAGAGTATTTTGATCGAATTTGGAGGACCAAATTTTCTAAGGTGGGGAGGATGTGACAACCTCAATTTTTGGCCCTTGGTGAGTAAATCCATTTTATTCAAACTTTACAAATTAATATGAATTATTAGAATATGAAATAAGGAAATTTGTTTGTTGATTTTAAGTGTTTAATAATTCACTTGGGATTAATACTTTTAATTAAATTTTGAAAAAAAAAGAAGGGGAAATTAATTATATTAAATATCAAAGAATTGTATCAAGGAAATAATATATATTACTTACAAGGAGAGATAATCAATAATGGTGATATAAGTTAAATTTATGTATACACATATTTATATACACACATATACAAATATATGATAGACCAATAAAACAAGTGTATAAGAGGATATATACATATAATATATATATATATATATATAAATAAAATAAAATAAAAAAATATTAAAAAAAGATAAATAAATAATAAAATTAAAATTTACAGCAAGCTTCCAAAGGAAGCTTGCCGCATCATATTTGTCTGCATATGCAGACTTTTGAAGGACATAAAAGAAAAAGATAATATATAAGAAAAACATAATAATAATAATAATAAAATAAGTGATTCTACCTACTCCCACGTCAATCTATAGCCAAGGAAAAGCTTCATTTTCGGTTTTTTTGCAAAGCTGAAACAGAAGACAACTTTGCTAGTGTCAGTCGAGGAAAAGAAAGGCAGTAGAAGAGGAGGATAAGGGCACCTAAATCGCAGCAACAAATGGCCAATTTTTGAAGCAAACCGAGAGCCATTCTCGGTTAGAAGCCATCAAGAAGATCGGCAGTGGAACAACTTGGAAAAGCAAGTGAAAAGCTGAGAGTGATTGAGGGAGAAAGAGAGCTATTAAAAACCACTATTTTATCTTCAAACCCAGCTCACAAGGGCTATTATTTCTCGAGTTTAAGAAGCTGAAAGAGTGATGAGAATGCAATTGGGCTTTCTCAGTGGTTAGGGATTCAAAACAGGGGACACTAGGGCCTCATCTTGACAGCAGATTTTGGTGGCCGATGAAGGTTGTTCTTAGCCTCAATGGGTTCTGGATTTATACACGTTTGTTACCAAGTAAGGGGCTATGTACAGGGGGCTCTAGGTTGTGGCTAGAAGGGCTGTTATCTTGGGTTTATTGGACAGAAATAAGGGAGGTTGAAGGCAGAAAATAAGAGAGGCGAGAAGTAGAAGAAACTAAAGAGAAGGATCGTGAGGCAACAACTGGAAATGTGAACCAGTGCTGTTGCTTATTATTTGCATTAAACCGAGAAAAAGGAAAAAAAAAAGGAAAGCGAAAAAATGAAAGAGAGGAAGGAAGGAAACTTCAGCCTACTCCACCACCGTATTCTCTATCATTTTTAAGCCATTAAAGCCCCATGGATAGCAGCTGAAATGGAGGCAAACAACTGCTGATTGGTGAAGACAGAAAATGCAAGGGAGTGTCGCCATAAGGTGATCTTAGGGATAAGAGTTAATTCTATGAGTTAAACTTGAAATATAAGTTAGGTGGGATGAAATTGAGATCATTTTAGTGTAGGAATATTTGAACAACCTTGAGGAATTGTTTTGGTTTTTCTAAAGTAACATTGAGTAGTAATTGTCGATGTTTAATGTAGAGAAAATATTGAAGAGGAGGAAATAAAGGAAGATTTTCTCAATAGTGTCTTAAAGTGAAGTAAGAGTAGAAAAGCACAAGAAAATCCTTGTGAGGGCTCACGGTCAAGTAAGTTTCATAAGGTAAGTTGATTCTTACTATGTAATTATAATTCTATTATATATGTGGAATTATCCTAAGTGTTTTAGTATGCTAAATCTATAGAAATTTATCAAGGAAGTGGCAGTGCATAATTGGCCAAATGTAGTGTTCTAAGCACCAAGCCTTGATACAAATGGTAAGAAGCTACATTGCAAGAGTACACTAGCCGTGATATGTGAATTTAATATATATGTATGCATGTGCACGTGCTAGAGCAATGATGACCGTTATTTGGTATTTATTTGTAGAGAGACAATAAGGAAGTGAGTTGATGTAGCCACCATAAAGTAGAGGTAAGGGAATATACGGTAAACGTTTATTAGTCTGCTATGTTGTGTATGTCCAAAGTTCTGTTATTTAATACTTATTGATTTGAAATGCATTCTTAGTTGAATTTCATACGTATTGAACTGAGTTGAAGTACAAATGGTCTTGAATTTGAACTGTGTTGGATTTGTGGATAAAAATACTGTTGGTTGGCGTTTTATACAGGTTGTTTTGTTGTGGATTGTGATACTGGGTAGCATTCTACCTATGCCGTCATAATGCCGAAATTTCGTTAGAAATTATTAAATAGATTTTCGGCATTAGTTTAAATTTTATCATGTCTTTAAAACCTCATATACCTTAAGCACTATTACTGATCCTCGAGATAATGTTTTTTTATTATGTTTTGTACGATGAGGTTATCAAATTGAGAGGGTTTAATACGATTCATGCCTTCTCATACTCAAGATATATTGTAAAAGTATTCTTGCATGAATTTTAGCGTAAGAGACAGGGGACACATGGAATTGCCTGTGTGGCACTTAACTCGCCTGTGTGGCATTTACTAAGCCTGTGTGGCACTCGCCTATGTGACGTTTATTAAGCCTGTGTGGCATTCGCCTGTGTGGCATTTAAATTATGCCTATGTGGCATTTAGTAAGCTTGTGTGGCAATTATCGTGAAATATCCTGGATTGCTTTGTGATCTTCCAGGTCCTGGATTGCTTTGTGATCTTTCAGGCATCCGACAAATAGTCGTGACTTGTACCTCAGCTACTAGACAAATAGTCGTGACTTGTACCTCAGCTACTAGATGATCACTGGTGCTGGGATGATTCATGATCATGGATAGAATCTTGGTTCGGAACGGTAACAACTGCTAGCTACAGTGGACGCTTTCATAGAAAGCTTTCAGTTATTTCCAAAGATCTCGGTTATATTACAATACCTTATCAAAGAAATCCTGTCTCTTGGAAATATTTTGATTGTGTATTCCGATTTTATAAATGCGTGAGTGCAAGTGTTTTTATAGCTTATAGAACAATGATTTGTCAACTTGCATTTTTCCGTAAGACACACTTAAGCATGAGTTTTGACACACTTATTCATGCATACACATGCACGAACATAGTAGAACATCTAATATCACTTAGCGTATGTTTTCTTACTGGGCTTTCCCCAAAGCTCACCCCCTTCCACCTCAGATTATTTCAAGTAGACTTGGCACGAGCGTGGTGCATCGAGAGTCATTTTGTTGAGCTGCAGAAAGTTGTATTTTGAGCCAAGGTATAATCCTTTATTCTTTTGTTTATATCCCAGACTAAAGTCTTTTGTGTACACAGTGAATAGGATTCGGGATGTAAGTACTAGGAGATATCGAGTTTGTAAACATACTGTAATTCGTAGTTAAGTTATAATCTCGATATGTTTATATATTGAATCAATGGATGTTAAGTATTTCAATAGTTATCGTGAGATTTGGAATTGCTATAGGTTGAAAACGATGATGTACTTAGTATGGGGATAAATAATAGGCTAAAATAGGGGCGGTATTATTCAGTGTCGTTTTCGACACATTTTACGAGAAGACTATACTGGGACCTTAGACAACTAGTCTTAAACAAATATAAGTGTGAGACTACTCATTAGGTTTTTAGCTACACTGAGCGAGTGACAAACATAGGAAGTGAAGGAAAAGTTAGCCCGAAAATCCTGGCTTCCGACGGCGTTACAGAATGGTATTAGAGCATAGTTTGTCTAGCCTCGTGTCAGTGTAGATCGGTTAGAATTGGACTTACATCCCAAATCACTGTGTATTGTCTGTATATAAACTGCAAATAACATTTGAAAGCATAATAAGATGCTTGTATTGGTATTGGAAAACTCGAGCTAAGATGAGTGGCATTGGTGGATCGTTGTCTGCACTTTTGAACTCATTTACAAGATAGGATAATTTCCAATAGCGCTTGATCAACCTAGAGCATGAAGTTAATGCTCTTAATCCCTTGTTTAGTTGGCATATTGGTCACAACAACTTCCAACCATGACGACTTCGATTGCCACAACCTTTTTCTTTTGAATGTTCCTCAACCTAAGACCTTCTAACAGTTGTAAGCTGTATCCTAGCCACAAGCCAAGGCTGCGACTAACCAAAGGCAAAGTGAAGGATAATGAGTTAAGAAGAGAAAGCTTATTTAAGATAAAAGTTGGAATGCCACAACTTAAGAGTCTTGAGCCTTCTACCACATCGGGATCTAAACCCACCTGTGTTGTGGTAAATTCTGATGTACGTAATTTAATGTTATTTAGTTATAACCAAAAAAAAAATCTTGGGCAGTTGATTTTCCTACTACTTAATGTTCTAAACAAAAATATTAACATAAACACTAAAATTGTTATTTAATATTCCTCTTGTAACAAAAAAAAACATAAACACTAAAATCCCAAACACAATTTGTCTAAATAACATTAAATTAATCCATTTCGAGTTTGGAGTTTAAAATTAAATTCAAATTGAAACTTTTTACCTCACGATTTGGTACCTTTGTGAAATCAGTCGATACCTTGATCATGGCTTCAACTATAAAATCAGTACCACACAATCTTGGAGAAAGCCATACTTATGGCCCATGTTAAACCTATAATATAGAGGCCCATAAGTGACCAACTTGAGAATTATTAGTCCAACACAAGAACCTACCTATCAAATTTTATCTCAAAAAATTCTTTTTTTCTCTCTTTTTCTGAGGAATTCTATATCAAACGCTTCTTGAAAATTGGGTGATTTTTTATGGTCATAGTAATGCCATCAACCAAGTTAAAATCGGTTCTACTGAACCTATTTGGGTAAACCACAAAAATCCGGAACATTGGACACTATTTACGTATACTAATTTAGAAAGAACCATAATAATTTTGAATACAAATCACACATTGGACTAATTATAACGAACACCTTCATTTACAGGCAACTCTAGAATCTTGAACTCCAAAACCATTTCAAAATTCAGTTTATGAAAAGCCATAAATACTGGTTTCATATGGGACAAATCTCTGTCATCCATGGCCGGTTTGAGTATTTTTTTTCTTCATTTGTTCATGTATGACCAGGAAAAGAAGAGAATCAAAGACGAGAAAGAATCTTTGTTCTTTGCTTTAAGATAATTCACACTGGTTCCCCAACAGTTGATTGACAATTAAATTAGAGATTTAATCTCCATCCAAACAATCAAGGTTGGTAGGATAATAATTGTAAAAATGAATATATGCAAAATAATGGAATTATCAAATGAACTTCACAGAAAATGCAAGCTGTATAATTAATGGTAACTCTTAACACAATACCAATGATGTCTTCAAAGCACACTTCACTCCAAATGAACACATGAAAAATACCAATCCTAGCTGGAAAGCCAGAAATACTAACTCATACCACAACTAGGAAATTAGAATTCTTACAGGAGTGACCTTTGCCAGATTCGATGTGTTTCCTGGCATGTTGACTCCTGAAAATTAGAATTCTTCTGCTTTGGTTAGCTTTGGGTCCTTGCAGAACATACCATGAACAAACACTACAGGAGTTTGAGATTCTGATCAGAGGCATAGTTTCTTATAAGTTTGGTTCTTCTCTGATTGTCTTTAATTTAGGGTTTAAACATTTTCAAACAAAAATAAAGGGAAAACATACCACCATTTTTGGCGTCCTTGCTGGCCACACTGGAGTCCTGTAAGAGGGCTAGGATCAGGGGCAGTGGCAAAAGAGAAAAGCCAGAGCCAACAAGGATTATTGCTACAAGGATTTGACCACCTTCAATTGCAGCAAGGCAAGATTTCTAGCTGAAATTCTTCGAAGTTCTATATCTCTTGATGAGAGATGAGAAATCTTGATAGAGAACTTTGCCTACTTATGGACTGAATCTTGTTCTTTCTTCACAAGAAGCAGATATAGCAGTTTACCAAGTCTACAGTGACTTTCTTTATATATTAAAAAAATGACAACTAAAAATAGATCGTTAATGGGTCTTTAGTATCTGCTAATTTGATTCAATTCTTGAATATGGCCTCAAATTGTTTGAACATGAAGCAAAAAATTTCGAATATTAAAGACCAATTTTAGATGATAGAAGAAGTATTATATGAATTCTATTCGGCTGAAATCCGTTATAGCCGTTTAGGACAATAAGAAGATTGAACTTGATTGAGTGGGGTGAGCCAGGCCAGAGCAATAGTGCAAACTGCAACGCTTCAGCTCCACATGAGAGGCCCAGCAGCAAGCTAATGTAATGGACTCTCCCCCTAAAATGATTAATTTAATTTCATATGGGCCAATGGCCTTCACTTCAGATATTAAACTGATAAGAACGGATACTATGATATGCTTTTCATCTTCCAAGCACCCTGCTATTATAGGCAGCTTCTCGCCTCGTCTCTTTACGTCTTGCAAACATGGGATTTAAACAACGTCAATTCATGATTTCGAAAACCATTTCAATTTGAGTTTGAAAACAGTCATGTAATGGTGGAGATTGATACTCATCGGAGATAATATTGCTTCGTGGTTCGTCTGGGACAAATCTCAGCCGTGCCTGGCTTGTTTGAGCATATTTCTTTAGATGGACAACCAAGAAAAGATTCTAAACTTATCCCCTATTTACCAATTGAACTTCGTAGAAAATGCAAGCTATATCATTAATGGAAAATCTAAACAGCCATCCCAAAGATATTTAGTAAAAAAAAAAAGGAAATCGTACTTTTAGTTCTTGTAATAGCTCTTTCATGGGTTATGCCATTAGAAAAAGCTGTTCTTTGCCCGGTCAGTTGTTCTACAAAACTGAACAATTCCAGCATCCAGGTATGGTTTGATTAAGTATTCATTGAGATTATATTTATATTTTTAACTAAAAAAGTTATGTATAGTTTTGAATCTTTTCTGCGCCCAAACAGAAAGCAAAAGAAACTCTTCGGGTTAAGGTGATGAAAACTGAATTGGCAAATAAGATAGAGAAGAAACGATTCATGGCTAAGTCATTAAAGGCAACCAAAAGAGATGCTTCAGAAACTCAAGCAGAATCTAGGTTGCTGAGCATGAGAAGGAATGAGCTGATGGACGAGTGATAGTGGTTGAGTTTTCTGGGTTAAGCTCCTGTCAATTCCAAAAGAAGAAGAAGAAATACCACACTGATCGTGTGTGTGTGAGAAAGGATGAGAGAGGGAAGAGAAAATTAGAAAGAGAGTGTCAGGAATGTGATTTTATTTTCTGAATATTCCCCGCAGTACCTCATGAGCACTATAAAGGTGCTATACAAGGGTGTAATGCAACTAACTATGACAACATTAGTGCTGACATCATTGATATAACTAACTATGGTAATTAAGCAAAATCACTAATTAACTAAACTTCCAGCTAGCTCCCATGCAGATTGTATCAATGCCTCCCCATTGAGAAAATCCTTGTCCTCAAGGATGAAAAGTAGGAAACTGACGCTGAATGGCAGCCCAATCTTCCCATGTAGAGTCCTCTAGAAAGGTGTTGCTCCAGTGGATTAGCACTTCTGTCGCAGCCTGGTTCCCCCTTTTCGCCATTCTTCGATCCAATACAACAATTGCCTCCTTAACAATAGTTCCATCCTCAGCTAAAGTTGGAAATTCATATTCCACTATCCTCTGTCCCACATGTTTTTTCAGTTGGGAAACATGAAAAACAGGGTGAGTTTTAGCACCAACAGGCAATTGAAGTTTATAGGCAACATTTCCAACTTTTTGCAACACTAGGTAAGGTCCCAAGAATCTGGCTGAAAGTTTAAGGCATTCCTTATTGGCTATACTCTTCTGCTTGTATGGTTGCAATTTAACATAGACTTAATCTCCCACATCAAATTGACTATCAGACCTCTTGCGATCAGCATATTGTTTCACTCGATTGAATGCACGCTGCAAGTAAAACTTCATAAGTTTGATAGCCACCTCATGTGCCTCTAAACTGCAATTAACAACAGCCACCTTCGAGCTTCCTGGTAGGTAAGGCATATGAGTGGGGGGTGGCTGTCCATATAAAATTTCAAGTGGGGTAGTGTTGATAGAGCTGTGAAATGAAGTCTATCAATACTCAGCCATGGACAACCATTTGATCCACTCCTTAGGCCTCTCACTAATCATGCAGCACAAATATGTCTCAAGGCAGCGATTAACCACCTCAGATTGCCCATCTGTTTGGGGTGATATGAAGTTGACAAGTGCAGTTTGGTCACCAAACAGTTAAACAACTCTTGCCAAAAGCAACTGAGAAAAACTTTAACTCTGTCAGAAAAAATAGAATCTGAAATCCCATGCAACTTAAAGATGTTGTCCATGAATGATTGAGCTACTGTTAAGGCAATATATGGGTGAGCTAATGCTATAAAATGAGCATACTTGCTCAAGAGATCCAACACCATAATAACATCCTTTCCTCCTGATTTTGGCAACCCTTCAATAAAATTCATAGACACCTCGGTCCATGTAAAATCCGAATTTTATTATACTGTATACCGTATGTGTACATTATTGATAGTGGAAATAAATTCTTTTAGTGGAATTAAAGATATAATTGAATGTGATTTCCACTTTTTATTTTATGTTATAATGTACATATGGTGTATAAAGAATAGATGGGATTTAATTATTTAATTAAGGTATGAAAACATTTAATGAAGAGTAATGACTATAGGACAAAATGAAGAAAAGAATAAAAAGATAGCCAATCAACGTTGGCTGGAAGAGAAATGGCGTGGAGAAGGGAAGAAAAGAAAAGAGAAAAGTCAAGGAAAGGGGGCGGCAGAGGACTTCTCGCCAATTGCTTCTCCTGACAAGGGGAATAAGCAATAAATGACAAGTGAAATTTGTCAAAAAGGAAGGAAGAAACGGACTGCAACGGGAAGTTTACCACCGTTCCTTTTGTCACCAATTTCTCTGGGTTTTAATTGCATGAAAGACGTGCAATGATAACAGATAACAGGATAAGGAAACAGGTGGTTGGTTCTAACAGGTTTTATTGGGCTATATGAGGAGGGACATGAGAGAAGAAGAACCAACGTAGCAATTTCATCTTCTCCAGAAAACTCCTCGCCAGTTCACTTCCACTGCAAGATCACATGCAGTCCTCCCGTTTCATTCATATATAAGCCATAAAAACTTCATTTTAAGTTAGCCAAACCTTTCCTCACCGTTGAAGAGCTAAGGAACAAGCAAAACAAAGCTAAGTGAGGCAGAAAAGCACTCTGCTCCAGGAAGTGCAACTCAGTTGAGGTGAGCTTCCATATTTCTAAGGTTATCTTGATAAATGATGGTATACTTCTATAATGAACATAGATATAGCCTGGTTGTGGTTAAATATTGTGGGAGTATATAAGAAATCAGATGGAAATGATTAAGAAAAACAATAGACGAGCAAGGAGTATTCGCCCGAAGGGTGTGGCGAGTACAATACAAGATATAACTAGGCGAGAACATGTTCGCCACAGGTTGTGGGATAATATGGAATGTGGAAGTAAGGCGAGAACCAATGATCGCCAATAAGGCGAGTAGGAAATAAAAAACTCGCCAAAGTGTTGTTCAAGAGGACGAGATAGCCAAGGGCTATCCAATTCATGGGCGAGCCCAATTATGAATGAAAAGCCACGAGTGGCGAACTGAATTGATGAGCATGGCGAGTTGAGCTCCCACGTTGGGCGAACTCCCATGAATAAGCCGCTAATGAAGGGCGAGCTCAGTTGGGCGAGCGGTTATTTCGCCAAATTAGTTGAAACGAGTTTTAGAAAATTATTAGAAAAGAAAATATTAATAGAATTAATATTTTACTTTGCAGACGGGAATTGAGGAAGGCGGGCGAGAAGCAAGGCTGCAATAGACAAGGTAAGGAAGTGGTATGTGATGAAAATGCATGTCCTGTAGAGTAAAAGTGTTAAGAAAATATTAGAAATTGTTTTGTTTTTCTGACATGCATTGAATTATAAAATGTTTTGAACCTGGCGAGCTACAAAGTCGCCATATGTTGTTTTCTTGAACGAGCTACTTAGGGCGGACGAGTAGCTTTGTTCTAAGTTGAAATTCGTGCTAGCCAAGTGGCGAGCTCTCCTTTATGAGAACCTGGGTGAATGCTTTTGTTTTAAAATTTGAGAAAACTTTTATGTTGTATGGGCGGGCGACCCTTTCCTAAAATTAAAGGCGGGCGAGCTATTAATTGATGAGCCAAACTTTGTCTGAAAAAGCTAAGTGGCGGGCGATTACTAATTCGCCGCCTTGGCGAATTGACCAGTGGGCGAACTGATTTATGAGTATTTTCTGAATGTAAATTAAATAAATAAATAAATAAATTTTGAATTAATATTTTTGAAAAATAGAAAATGTGAAACTTTTTGGAAAAGTAGACCCTTGGGCGAGTTGACTCTTGGGCGAGTTGACCATTAGGGGAGTTGAGCATTGGGCGAGTTGGCCAATGGGCGAGCTGACCCTGGGCGAACTAGCCAGGGGCGAACCAGCTCCAAACGTGCCTTTCTCTCACAGAAACTGTTGAATTTGAGGGTTGTTTTACTAGTCATAAAACCTTTTTGGAAAACCAAATCATTTTATGGAAATGATACATATGATAATTTGATTTTGAGATATTAGGCCATGAGTTCATGCATTATCATTCATATACTTTGCGTGACCCATCTAGGGCGATGGCTCGGGTCAAATAGACCAACGAGTGCACCCTAGGGCGTCACAGGGCTGATGGACCTGCCAAGTCCTCAGCGATCTCGAGGTCACTTGGCAAGTGGACCCGAGGACCACCTACAGATTATGGCCATACATCCAGATGAGATAGCCGTGAGGGGCGATGGCCTACGAGTGCACCCCAAAAGCGGATGACTTATATTCCTTACATGATTTAAATTGTTGCTTAGTCTCAATTAAATGAATTCTAAAAGGATCAAATTAAATCCTATTTAATTTTAACTATATTTATTATTTCCTAATGAGTTTGATCGTTAGGATAATTAAGGGGTTTTGAGAATATAGTTTTATATTTGTAAAACAGCATACACCTTCCTTACTGAGCACATTGTCGCTCACTCCTTATTTTTCCACTCCACAGATAACTGATTTGGCTAAGAGACTTACCTTCCTGAGATTTGATATTGAAGGTATGTTATATTCCTTTATATTCAGCAAAGTTGTACAGTACTACTTTAATTAGGAAGGGAATGTATATACATCTCAAGGAAGATACCTTATTAATTTATATTTACATAATAATGTAGTAAAAGTTGTTAAGCATCACAGACAGCCCAACCGGTAATTAAGTGTAAGTTATGAATATGTATCATGATAGACAGTAGCTTTGGGATGTTACAGTCCACACTTTCTCTAGTATAGGCAATGGTTGGAGTAAGCTTGGATAAGGTGAATTGTCATACTTACAGCGTTGACAAGTGGGGCACTCTTGTATGAATTGTCTGACTTGTTTCTCAAGGCCCTTCCAATATAAAACAGAACAAATTCGAGCCATTATGGCTTTTGTTCCCAAATGTCCTTCTATGGTGGAATCATGAAAACACCCCAATATGGCTTGTCTTAACTCTTTTTCATCACCTACCACCAATTTACCCTTTCTTCGAAGCTGACCATTAACCCATGTATATTTAAAACCCGAGGCAATACCTTGTTGCAATTGATTAACAAGTTGCTTCAGTTTTGAGTCTTGGGACCAAGAATTCTTTATCTTTTCATACAAGTTAGTGTGAAATGCAGAGATAGCCTGAAGCTTTCCATGCTGCATTCTCGAGAAAGCATTAGCCACGGCATTAGAAGAGCCTTTCCTGTAAATAACTTTATAATCAAAACCCATCATTTTCAACATCCATTACTACTGAGTTGGTGTAGAAGTTTTCTGGTCTAAAAGAAATTTGAGACTTTGATGATCTATTTTGATTTTGAAATGTCGACCCATAAGATAGGTACTCCATTTCTTCACTGCAGTCAAAATAGCGAGCATCTCCTTGTATGCAGAGAGTGTTTGATGTCGAGGAGAAAGAGCCTTACTAAAAAAAGCGATTGGTTTTTCATGTTGACTTAAGATAGCCCCTATACCAGTGTTGGAGGCATCAGCCTCTACTGTATATTCAACAGTAAGGTCAGGTAGAACCAAAAGGGATGCTAAAATCATGGCTTGCTTGAGCTGGTCAAAAGCATTTTAAGCATCAGAATTCCACCCAAAACAGTCCTCTTTTAGCAAATCAGTTAAAGGTTTTGCAATGGTCCCATAACTCCTGATGAACCACCTATAATAACCAGTCAATCCTAAGAATCCCCTAAGTTCCTTAATGTTTTGAGGTGCTGGCCAATCCAGCATATATGCCACTTTCTTCCTGTCCATAGCCACTTCTCCATTACTAAATACATGCCTAAGATACTCTATTCTTTGAGACCCAAATTCACATATGCTACATTTGACATATAACTGGTGTTGCAGCAGAAGCTCAAAGACTTCTCTTAGATGAGTTAAGTGGGAATTCCAGTCTTAGGAGTAAACAAGAATACCATCGAAGAACACCAATACAAATTTCCAAAGATATGGCTTAAAAATACTGTTCATGAGGCTCTGAAAAGTAGAGGGTGCGTTGGTTAGTCCAAAGGGCATGACTAAGAACTCATAATGCACTTGATGAGTTCTAAATGTTGTCTTATGGATATCTGCTTCATTCATATGGATTTAATGGTACCCTGCCTCAAATTTAGCTTAGAAAAATAGACTGCATACACCAATTCATCAAACAACTCTTCTATGAACGTATCTTTAATTGTTACCTTGTTGAGTCAGCGATAATCAACACGTAACCTCCAATATTCATCTTTCTTTTTAACCAACACAACAAGAGCTACAAAAGAACTAGTACTTTCTCTAATAATACCAATACTCAACATATCAGCAATCTTCCTTTCTAATTCATTTTTCTTAACAGTAGGATACCTATATGGTTTAAGTTTGATGGGTTGGGTCTCATTTATAAGAGGGATTCTATGATCATGGGTTCTAACAGGGGGTAATCCTTGAGGCAACTCAAATATCATGCTGTATTGTTTTAGTAATAGCTGTAAATCCAAAGGTAGCTGATGCTTACCAGTCATAGGCATTTGTATGGCATGTAAAGAATGCTGCTGAAAATTAGTAAAGGCTATGGCTATGGTCCTCTGCACTGAAGGTTTCAATGTTTGTTTCTTGTACATTAAATGGACAACTCCAGGAATAATTCCATTCCAAGTGACAAGAGCCCCCATATGCGTAAATTGCAGTATCATCCTTTGAAAATCCCACACAACAGGACCAAGAGTGACTAACCATTGCACCCCCAAAACTACATCACACCTACTAAGAGGTAGTGCCAGAAAGTCAGCAGCTAATTTGAGCCCTTGGACCTCCCATTGTAGCCCTGAACACATCCCTTAAGTCTTAATATGTTCGCCATTCGCCACTGTACTGTCATGATATGCATGACTGTGGGAACACCTCCAATCTTCCTGAGCAACCGAGTATCCACAAAATTGTGGGTACTCCCTGTGTATATCAAAATAATAACAATTTGCTTCTTAATCAATCCACAAACCCTCATAGTCTGGTAGCCCTCTATGCCTAGCAGAGCATGAAGTGACACTACAGGACTTTCCTCCACTTCCTTTATAGTTTCCATTTCCTCCATGAACTCCAAACATTCAGAGAAGTCTTCGTTCTCCTTATTTCCCATACTAGGGTCAACAAAAATATGGTATAATTGAGACTTCACGCATTTGTGACCCAAGGTGAATTTCTGGCCGCACCACATGTAAAGGCCATTTTTCCTTCGATCATCCCTTTCCTGCCTCGTCAGAAACTTCCCCTTGTTGGTAATATTGGTCTGAGTAGTAACGGGGTTTTTCCAGTTAGATAATGATTTGTTCTTGGGAATATTTGGGGGAGCAGGTAAGAGAGGTATGTTTGGTGTGGGTAACAGGGGTAGAGTCGATGGCCGAGAAGAATGGGTTAAGGGAGTATAGTTGGGTGGAGCAGAAGGTGGTATTTTATAAGGTAGGTATGGTTTTCTGGGTAGGTTATCAATCATATATTCAACTTTGGCTAAATTAAGGGCATGTATGAGTGTTTTTAGGTAAAACAACATAACAGTCTTAGAAATCTCAGATTTGTGATTGCTCAAAAAAATGTTGAGAGCATGATCAGAGGATAGTTGCAATTGATTTAGAAGGAAAAGGAATTGATCAAAAAAATCTTCCACCATACCTTCTTGTTTCAACAACACTAGCTCAGACATTGGATTTGAGAAATTAGAGCTCCCAAATCGTTGTCTCATTTCCTCCAAATAAGTATCCTAGCTTAAAGCTGTCGTTCCACCACTACTCTTAGCAAGATATTGGTGCCATTGTAGCGCACGTCCATCTAAGCACATCATGACAATTCGGACCTTCATTGCCTCTGAAATCCCCTTTGTTTCAAAATATTGCTCAAGCTTGAGCAACCATCATGAGAAATCGTTCCCTTCAAATTTTGGATAGTCCATCTTGCTCAACTGGTAATATCTATTCACACCAATTCCTTGCTCAACCGGCTTCTCAACAACGGCGACCTCCTGCTTAAGCGCAGATCCGGCAGAACTAGAGTTGCCACTGGATTTGGTTCCATTTCCCTCCAAATCCACCACATTCTTCCCTGTATCAGTGCCTCAAATCTTGCCATCATCACCTCAAGCATCTTCCTCATATCAACCATATCAGCTCTCAGTTGCCCAATACTAGAATCCATTTTTGTTTCTGTTCTCTCCAACTCTTTTTGGTGAGTCTGGACTTCCTTCTGGAGATGCGTGGAGATTCCATCAGCCATGGCAGAGGATCGGTCGGCTCTGATGCCAATGATAGTGGTTGAGTTTTCTGGGTTAAGCTCCTGTCAATTCCAACAGAAGAAGAAGAAGAAGAAGAAGAAATACCACATTGATCCTCTGTGTGTGTGTGTGTGTAAGAAAGGATGAGAGAGGAAAGAGAGAATTAGAAAGAGAGAATGTCAGGAATGTGATTGTATTTTCTGAATATTCCTTGCAGTACCTCGTGAGCACTATAAAGGTGCTATACAAGGGTGTAATGCAGCTAACTATGACAACATTAGGGCTGACATCATTGATATAGCTAACTGTGGTAATTAAGCAAAATCACTAATTAACTAAACTTCCAGCTAGCTCCCTGCAAGTCGTATCAATGAGCTAAATACAGGAATCAACCACTTTACAAGATTGCGGGCAATGGAGATGTTGTTGATGCTCTGGGTTTCCTTTGAAACAGATCAATAACCCTATTCAAAAATTGATGAATAAAAAAGCTTAAATAAAATTTATATGTTTTCTTTTCTTATTCTTTGCTTTTGCCCATCGTCTCATCTCAAGAGCCTTTTGCTATAATGAAATAAAATTGTATGGTTAAGGGGTGCCCATTAACAGTCTCCCATATTCCATCGATGAAGACAAGTCAAAAACATTCAACAGCAAATGCATATCAAGTATTTGATCCAAATATATATCATAACGAATTTACCTTCAGAATATTCTACAAAACTGGGAAAAAAAACACAAAGGACAAGAACAGTGAGTGGTGTGTGTATGTGTGTGTGTGTGTGTATATATATATATATATATATATGTTAAAGTGAGCATGAGTTAACTATTTGTGAAGTAAAAAAATTTCATTGTCAATGTATTGGACAATAACCTTATAAATATTCCTTTTAGTTGAAATGTATTCTCTCATTTTATCTATTTTCTCCAGGAAATAGGTCAGATTAAGGGTCCATTCTTACTTATCCAAGCCTAGTGCTCCTCCTAGATAAACAATTGGGAAAATAGATGTGAAAGGAATCATGGACAAGGCATCTATTAATAGTTTAATACCAGTAGCATCAGCCTCTTCTATTTTTAATTTATATCAAGATTGTCATTTTTCTTTTGGATTACTCAAATCCTATGGCAAAGTCAAAACCAGCTTGATAATTAACAATTTTGTTAGATAAAAATCAAGCATTGTCTTCAGGCTTGTCTCACCAGAAGAAAATGACAGGACGCCGGAGTGGTTGTTCGTATCCAATTGAAGGGTTGCCCAAACAATTACTACCCTCTTACCTCTATAAATTCGGTCCTCATGTTCATTGCTAAAGTTCCTTGTATATCCCATTCTTCATCTCTCTTTCTTAACACCATCTTTCTGTCAATAAACCTCCCGTGCATTTTTCTTTCTTTTCTTTATATCAGCTGTTCATTAGTTTTTACTCTCAATTTTTTCCATTTCTTTCTAATTACAAGTAAGAAATAAGTTTACAGAGTAGACATTCAAATTATATATAAAAAAATAAAACGGAGCCTTTCTTCTTATTTTTTTTGTTTAAGTATCTTCTTTCTTTCTTTTTTTTTGAAATATGATCCATTTGATTGAATAGTCTCCTTAATTAAACTTCGTTGGTACTCGATAGGATCTTAATTTAGGGGTTCTAGGTTTAATTTATCTATTTTATAATTAGCTTTCTTTGGTCTTATTCATGGGTTTATAATTTTTAATTTAATGTTCAAGCTATAAAAGAAAAGAAGGCTTTACTCTCCATCCTATTTCTCCTATTTATTTGTCTTTTTTTTAAAATTATTCTAAAATTTGGTCTTTTAATTTCATTTTTTTAATAAACAATTTTTCATATATTTAAATTAATTTTTATCTTTTGAAATTAAAAACTGTTAATTCAATAATTACATGTTTGATATATAAGATAATAAAAATTAAATTTCATTTTTTTTCTAAATTGACCTTTTTAAATCCAATATGAAAAGGAAAAAGATGGAGATTAGAAAGAAGATTCTTTTATGAAAATAATGAAGTGTTGAACAGGCAAGTAGCTTTCTAGGTATATAATCTAATCTTAGCTTTATTTATTTATTTATGATCTTTTAGTGCAGAGGTAAAGAAAAAAATTCATAAATAGAAGTGGATGGTACCCAATTACATTGGACCCATAAGACCCAATCAAGCCCACCAAATTAAACTTACTTTGTAAAAGAGCTCAAAGCCCAAAGACACAGCCTAACGTGGTCAAAGTTGGCCATCACAGAACATGGGCTGAGTGGAAAATGCCCACTCACGTACTAGCCAACATGCTCCATGCATGGTGGTGGACGGTGGTTTCCGCCCCCGCAGGAAATTATCGACTCCAAAAACACTCAAGACACATTTTGTGCATGAAGGATGTGGATTTCATGCAAGAAGAAGACTTCTCCCATAAAAGAAGACCTCTTGTAGAAGTAAAGGTATGAACACTCTTCTCTATAACACAGTTACATCTTCTCAATTTACATACTAAAACTCCCTAAGCATATTTATTCGCTTAATATTAAAGCAAGTCTCACTAAAAATAACACTAATGGACTTTCTGTTTTACTAATTGATCCAAAAAGAGTAAGCTAAGAAACCATCAATGGTTCTATCAACCTTTTTGGCATTGACAGAATTCATCCAATTAACTTTTTTTTTTCCTTTTTCCTATATTCTGAAAAAGAAGTCTTACAACTTCAATGATAACGAATTTCAATAGCCGGACACTCCTTGTCAACATCTATGATAAGGTCAAAGTTTATCTTTGTTAGCGCATCATTGGTGCGTACTTAGAAATTGAATTTAATGGATATTAAAGATTGTTATAATTTTTTTTTGACAAACGATTGTTATAATTAATTCTAGTAAAAGAAAGTGAATTTAATTTAATATTCTAAGGTTGGAATCTTAAATAATTAGTTTTTACTCGTGCGATGCACGAATTAGTTATAATTATTTAAATTTATAAATATATATAAAATAATGTTATTTAGTTTATTTGTTTAAAGTATAGATAAAATATGTCTAATATAATCAATATATCTAATTATAAAAGAATTAAATATTTAATTAAAAATTATAAAATTCAAAAGATAAAATAAACAAATATTAAGAAGAATAAAAAATAAAAACATGTCATATATAATATTATTGAGCACATCACAAAATGTTAAAATAGAATTTAAAAGTATATTTTAACAATTTCAAGTGTTATAGTAACATTTTTAGGCATATTATAACTATTGACCTAAATAATCATTATTATAAATATGCTCTTTTACATACATATAATATAAATATGCATTCTTTTATATTTATATAAATATATATATATATATAAAATTATAACATAAAAATATTTATACTTATACATGAAAGCATAATAACTTGTATAATGAACGAATTAATTTTATTTATTTAAATATGTATGTAACATATATATTTATAAATTTATATGTTTTATGCATAAATTTTATTTATTTAGAAAAATAACAATTTTAAATATTTAAATAATATACATGATATTAATGACTTAGTTTTATACTTTTCAATTTAGATAGTAAAATATTTTTTAAATAAATTAAAATTAAAATTATTTATTTTATAATATAAATAGATATCAATTAATATTTTATAGAAATTTTCAAATAGATAATATTAAAATTATGTTTGTTTTTAAATATTTTTGGATTAGATAATATTAAGAATTAATTTAATATATTCTTTTTTTAAAATATTCAAAAATTATAGGAATTAAATAAATTTTAGGAAAGTGGAAAAGTAGAGAAATTAATACTTATTATTCTTTCATAAAAAAATACTTATTATTCTTTTTGACTTATGTAGACATGAAATTAATGATACTTACATGCCATTCAAATAGAATATCCATGTAAGCATATGTGTAGGTATCTTACCAAATTTGTTATGTACATTGTAATTTAATATGTATATTAGATAAGAATTTTTTTAGAAAATAATAATTTTAAATATTTAAATAATAAACATGATGTTGATGGCATATTTCTATATTTTTAAGTTTAGACAATAAAATATCTTTAAATAAATTAAAAATATTTAGTTTATAATATAAATAGATATCAATTAATATTTTATTTAAATTTCCAATTAGATATTATTAAAATTATATGTTTTTAAATATTTTTGGATTAGATAGTATTTAAAATTGAGAAATTCTAGGGATTAGAGAAATTTTAGGGAAATGAAAAAGTAAAGAAGTTAATACTTATTATTCCTTTTGACTTAGGTGGATATAAAATTAATGTTGCTTACATGTCATTTAAAGAGATTGTCCACGTAAATGTCTATGTAAGCATCTTACCAAATTTGTTATGTAGTTTGTAATATAATATATATTAGATTAGATTAGATGCCTTTTTCATTCTATACAGAAAAGTTGTATTGGTTTGTCCTAAAATTGGTTTTGTAACCGCGCGTGTGATATTTGGAAATAATTCCTTGTCCTTTACGATAATTCCTACAAAAACCTCTTGCTAATTAGAAACCAAGAACCCGTAAATATTATCGATCGATTCAAATCGCGCAACGTTTTGTTGTTGTTTTTTTGATTCTTAAAATTCATTATTTTTTACGTCAAACCAGACAGTACCTGACATGATTGGTCATTAGTTTCCAAACACTAGATTCCAAAGAACGACGAGAACATGTGTTTTCTTTACACGTAAGAACCCAGGCCAACGATGAGAATATATGAAACTTTCTGATTATTCCCTACGGACTCATAAATCATATAAATTCTAATGTAGTTTTCTTGTGCTTATGATCCTCTTGCTTTTGCTCAATGCATATGCCTATATTTATTGTATAGGTGAAATTGGTAGTGTGGTTAACAGTTGCTGTATATATGTTTTGAATTCTTGTATCTTGATTGTGGCAAAGCATCATTACCCTTATAATTTTATTTTTAATTTTAGAAAAATAGATTTGATTTTTTTTTTCAACAAAAAATTATCAAATCGAATGATTAAATAAAAATTTTATGAAAATATATATTACGAATTTGGCTTTTATAGCGTGATCATTAGCAGTAAAAAGTAAAGAAAAAAAAGGTCAGAAAATACTTGGCTCCTCTGGCATTGATTCTTATCAGGCTGTTTGACCTAGGGTCTGACAAATAGGGCCTAAATTTCATGCTTTTGACTGTGCAGACAAATCTAATTCTCCTGCTTTTCTTGATTTTAATATTATGGTTACTTAACAAAGATCTTTGTCTTATTCTAACTCGCTCAACGTCCGATGGAACTCGCGATCCTGTCTCCCCATCGAAAGAGAAATGCCCACCCCCCACCGCCCCCCCCCCCCCCCCCCCCCCCCCGCCAATCGGAGTTTTAAGACGCAAATTGCCCCCTTTTGCCTCCAAAGGCATTGAGGGTTTGCAACGCTTGTTAGCTTTGTCTGAAATTTCTAGCAGTCTCACTTTCCGATCACTGTATCCTATCTTCTTTCAGCTTTAATGGTTAGATTCTCATTTCTCTTTTTACAATTGATAACTTATTACTTTCTGGTTTGAATATGTATTCTTTTTCATTTCTAGTCAATCGGCATTTATCAATTAATGTGACACCTTAAATTCTCCTGAAAATGGCAGCTTCAGGTGTTTATACTACTTGTAATTAAATTAATGACTTCATCGAACTCTTTTTTTCCTTTTTGGTTGTCTTTTAATCTTTCAAACAGGATCCACAAGTTGCATTAGTTGAGGCTATCTTACGCGCCGCGGAAGATGAAGTTGCAAAGAAAAGAGAGAAGACAAGGCTCATGAGAGAGTCGCTAAGGGTTGATCGAGCTGCAGTGGAAGCCAAGGAGAGAGAACGATCGATGCGTCTGAGAGAAAAGGATCAATTGCTTGCAGTCCAAGAAGCTGGGGAAAATTTGGTTGCTGCATTCCTCGAAGCAGATGGTGGTAACAACAACTTTGACGAGAATGCCATGATGGACGCTATTGTGGATTGGCTAGGCGGCGACGGGGAAGACGACGGCGACGACGGCGACGGGGAAGACGACGGCTACGGCGATGACAACGGCGACGGCCACGACGACGGAGACGGCCACGACGACGGCGATGGCGGCAGCGATGCATAATTTGGCGGCGTTTTCCTCGGTGATCGCCTTGAATAGGGTGATGCCCGATATCCATTTTATTTACTTTCGCAAGAAAAAATAAACCTGGGTTTTAATTCGTTTTCAACTGCTAATACTTTGCTTTGTGTTAAACATTGAAAAACTTATTGTGTGTGGGGTAAATCTAGACTAGATATTGCCGCTGAAACAAACGGAAGTGATGTGATGATTAAACTATAAATAAAGCTTTATCTTTTTGGTGGTAGAAACGTTGGTTTTTGTAGAAATGGGATAGGTCGGCTGCCTGGCTGAAACCTCCATTTTCATTGATCCATGGTGAACTTTTATGATTAAATTGTAAGATAGGCTTTGGGATCATAAGCCAGTGCTTGTAGATGTAAGAATTTGGTTTTTCTATGCTAGATGCTAGGGTTTTTAGGACAATTAAGACAGACAATCATGTTCTTTGCTTCTTCTCTATTTAGTTCAATAGTTGCACTAACTATCCCATAGAATGTTGTCTATGGTGGGGAAACTTGAGCTATTAGAGATAAAATGGTTGCGATGAAGATGATTTCAAACATGGGTTTGATATTTACTACGGTAGGTGAGGAGTTCTAAGTGTAAATAGTTACTTCCTGAATTGTCAGAATTAGGTTATAATTGAGTGACTTTGGTTGAGGTAATTATTTTAATTAGAATGTTTAAAAATGGAAACAAATCAAGGAACAAAGAAAGGGTAGAACATTTAAGTTAGTACAACACTATAAAGAATAATTACTTTTGAGTTTTGTTGGTTTAACCATATGATGCCAAATGAATACAATTTTTTCCTGTAAAATCAGTTTATTGATACGTGTAGCATTCATTTTATATGCCTAACAATTTTTTTTTCTATTTACTTCTTTTGTAATGTGTACCATGACAATTGCTTGAATTGATCAGAATGGAATTTTGTTGAATGCTTGAGATTTGAGAATGGGCCAAGCATGTGTAAAATTAGGGGTAATGTCTAATTTTTAGAGTAAACCATGTCAAAATGCTAGGACGACCCTCCCCCAGATGAGATGAATGACGAAATGTAGGCTTACCTAACGAAGAGAAGAAAATTCATGACCATGTTATCATGCATGTATAATCCGAGTGAAATGAATGTTACCATGAGAATTGTATTTAATATATAGTATCTATTAGGCTTAATTTTAACTGATAGTATTAGTGTTTCACTGTCTGGAAAAAGGCCAAGAAGGTGCTTAGAGAATTGAGAAAATTAATGGTTTAACTTTTACATTATCTTTTTCTTTTCTTTTGAAACATAAGACTTCATTTATAACTAGAGCTATTTACAATCAGAAAGTACTACTGTCATAACATTATTTGGACATGAGTCTACCTAGTATGCATCTTCATTGTAGTTGTAAGCTGACATAGCTAAATAGTGCGTACCTCAGTAAACTTAACACAGTCTCGAATGGCATGAGTGATGGATTCATCTTCATTGTGGCACCTCTGGCAGATGACATGAGTTAGGACTTTCCTCTTCAGTAGGTTAACATTGCATGGTAATACACCATTGCTAAGTCTCTCGGCAAACATCTTGACCTTATTCGGCAAACTTTTCTTGCAAAGACTAGTCTAGAAAGCACATTTTTTCTCATTATCCTCATTCTCTGCTCTAGCTCGCTAATTCTCCTTATCCATAAGTCTCCTGTAATCACTTTTAACTATGTAGCTACTTGTCTTTCCCAATGCCATATACCTGCGCATCATCTGCCCATGTTTTACTTAATTAAATAGCTCTTATAAGATCAGCTTCTTACAGGGTGAATAAACTCTCCAGTAGTTCGTATCTCCAGGTTATATTGCTTCCATTTCGATAAAGTCATTAACGTATGTAATATGGAGAGTCATCAAGGTGCATACTTGGCTTGAAACTAGGCAACCCTGGAATCCACTTATCTCTCCACATGTTAACTAATCTACCTTTGCCGATTCTCCACCTAACCCTTCTTCTAATAATTCTCTTCTTGCAATGATGCTGCACCAAATGAAGGATGGACACCAGCTTGCTTTTGCTTCCATGAAGTATGCTCTAGGGAAATATTTGGCTTTTAAAGCTTGATACTATAAGGAGGAGGTGTTATGTATTAGCCTCCATCCTAGTTTAACCACTAGAGCTTTGTTGAAGTTTTCAAAATCCCTAAACCCTATTCCTCCATCTTTCTTTAACATGCACATCTTTTGCCAACTAACCCAGTGAATCCCTTTTCTTTTGTTCCTTGACCTCCACCATGTTGGGAGGAGAAGTCTAAAAGGCATTTTCAGAAACACTTGGTACGCACACTTCATTAGGCTTCTAACAAACAACTGAGGCAAGTTTTAATCAACCACCAAGATCGTGACACTTTCAACTCAATACACATAAATTTTCAGCACAACTTCCGCACACAAATTTAACTCCAATCAACTAATCTCAAGTTTCAAAATATCCACGTAACCAATATTAAGCACTTTACATGTTCAAACATAGAAAAAAAAAAGGAACAATATGACAATCTTTCCACTTCAAAATATATTAAAATATATTTATATAAGTAAAGTAAAAAAATTCTTATAAGAAAGTTTTTACCTTTTCGCACCAAGAAAAAGAACCTTTTTTTTCTTTGAACCCATGTTTCTTGCTCTCCCACACAGTTACTCTTGTATTTTGTAAAAGTTTCCAACACACTATTTGTCTCTTTTGTTTTCTTTACACATGGGCCTCTATTTACTACACAAAAAAAGGTCCAACATAATATAAAGTAAATGGGCTACAAAATAAAATGCAACTAACTCAATGTAATTGGGTTTACAATTTAACATCAGCCCTTAACTACAATTACTACTTCTAATTCCCAACATTACCTTCATCCTCTTAAAAACATCAATCTTCAATAGCTTGGTAAAAACATTCGTAATTGGATATTGAGACTTGCAATGCACCAACTCAACTTCTTTCTTCTCCACATTTTCTTAAATAAAGTGATGGCGAGTTTCAATATGCTTGCTTCTTTCATGAAACACTAGATGAGGCTAAAGCAATAGTTGAGCAGTTGTCAACAAAAATATCTGTAGAACTTTCTTGTAAAAACCTCAAATTTTTCAACACATTTTTCAACCAAATAGCATGACAAATGGTAGGATTTGCAACCACATACTCCACTTCACAAATTGATAAAGTCACAATAGGTTGCTTCTTAGACAACTAAGAGAATGCACAATCACCAAGAAAGAAAGCAAAACCAGAAGTTCTCTTTCTTTCATCCAAATCTCTACCCTAATCATTATCCAAATAACCAACAAGTTTCACATCATTGCAATAAAAGTAGAACAAGTCATCACTGATAGTTCCTTCTGATAGTTCCTTTTATATACCTTAGGATCTTATTTCTCACATCCTCCGTGTATCTACTAATCAAATCAACTCTAAAGAATGTTGGGTCCAATGCAAGTGAGATAATGTAGACTTTATACTAAACTCTTAAAGTATGTAGGATCCACATTGCGACCACCAGAACTCTTCCTCAACTCCAAGCCACAATCAAGGCGGTGTTCACTTCATTACAAGACTCCATTTTGAATCTTTTAAGAACCTCCTTCCATTTTGAATCTTTTAAGAACCTCCTTTGCATATGCATTTTGAGAAATAAAGTTTCCATCATCTTTTTGCACTACCCCAATGTTAAGAAAGTATGTTATCAAGCAAATATCCATCATCTCAAACTCTTGAATCATACTTTTCTTAAATTCATCAAACATAGTTGTAATGTTTTTGTTGAATATCAAGTCACTAACATAAAGACACACAAATAGCAATCTCCGCAAGTGGTCTTCTTCACATACAAGGTATGTTCATAAGCGCACTGCTCAAACCCATTATCATGGAAATACTTTAATTCTAGCATTTCATGCTCGTGGTACTTGCTTGAGCCCATAAAAAGCTTTTCTCAACTTGTACACCTTGCTTTGACAACTCGATTTCACATACCCCAAGGTTTGTTTCACATATATCTTCTCTTCAAGAAAACCATTCAAAAATGCGAACTTGACATCCAATTGATAGAGTTTCCAACCATTTTGAGCAGCCAAGGAAATCACCAATCTAATGGTCTCTTACCAAGCAATCGGACCAAATATTTCACCATAATCAATACTAGGCTTTTGTTTGTACCTTTTGACAACCAATCTTGCCTTGCATCTTTGAACTTCTCCCTTTGCATTCTTCTTAGTTTTATACACCCATTTCACACCAATGACCTTTTTACCTTCCGGTATGGATGTTAATGACCAATTCATTTCTTCATCCATGGCTTTCTTCCATTTCTCTTTGCTTTTGGTGGCTTCATACACCTCTAGCAAACAAATAGAGCTAAAGTTGCAACTATAGAAATGCTATGCTTTTATTTAAGAGTTTAATGATGAAATACTATTAAATTAAAATATATAATTTTGTTTATAGAAATTTTAAATGTTGCTATTGATGCATAAAAAAATAATCCTTAAACTTAAATATAATTTTAATCTTCAATTTTCAATCTCTACGAAATAAGTTATCAAATTAATTAAAATGTATATGACATTTGAATTTTTTTTCAATGAAAATATGAAAAATGCAAATGTTGAAAAATTTTCACATGAAAAAACATGAACACATGAAAGTCTGAAAATTTTGGGTAGTTGGGCTCTAATTTTTCATCTAGGCATTGTTCAGAACAAAAATATTACAAATTAACACCAAAATTACTAACTAGAAAATGATGGAATTGACCCAACAACCAAGTAAGATGAAACTTCAAACCTTGTCGAAAGATAAAAGCCCTATATTTGAGAAAGTCATAATTTTTGGCCCAGTGTAAAAACGATAAATACGAAGTCCCATGTGTGTTTCTTTCTGCTTTTTTATTTTTTTTTGAGGCCCACTTGAGAATGATTGGGCATGGACAGGAACCTGCCTATCAAATTTTATTTCAAAGAGTTTAAATTATATTAAAATCATTTTTAAAAGTGAGATTTTAAGCATTAACGAAAAATAACACTATTACTTTTAAAAACAATATGGTTAGTACTAAACACTTTTAAATATCAAATAAATCATTTTTATTTTAAATTTAATCAAAAAAATTTCTATTTTATCACTTTTTTTGGATGAATTATTTTATCAAATTCTTTTTCTTTGATAATTTTTTTTACTAAGTTTCTTGAAAAATTTTGATTTTAATCAAAAAATGGATTTAAAAGTTAGTTTCAAACCCTATATATTAAAAATAGAATTTATCAAAAATTGTTTATTTGTCTTACTTCTTTATATTTTTTAAATAATATTTAATTTTTATTCTGTATTTTTGAAAGTGAATTAATCATTTTGATCATATCAATGTGAGTTAATCGATTTGATGAGAATGACTTTATGATAATTACACGCCTTTCAAATAATATGAAATGACATTATTCTAGTGGTGTCTTTTTTCTTCTTTTTTTTTTTTTTGCCAAATTATTCTAGTAGTGTCTAAAAATTCGCTTTTTAGAATGATACTAATCTAAATTAATCTTGATCTCAAAACTTTTTTTTTAGGAAATTTAAGTCAAATTCTCAAAACCTTATGTGAAAACTGGATAATTTTATAATGGTCACAACTTAAACAATTAAAACTTGATTTAATGATTATTATTTTTCTTTAAGCGAGAGTAGATCTAAAGTTCAAATCACCCTTCTTTTTTGTACATCCTTATGAACAAAAAAAATGCCCACAACTTAAACTAAAAATGATTCCACTGACAACCTATTTGGACAGAGCATTATTTGACTTTAAATTTGAAATTTGATCTCCAAACAATCAAATATTGGTAAGATAATCCCGAGAAGCAGTGCAACGCTTGGGCGACGCTTGAAAGCCCCAGTACCAAGCTACTGTGATGGACTTTCCCTCTAAAAAAATAAATTTAATATTATGTGAGCCAATGGCCCACGTATCAGATATTAAACTGATAAGAACAGATACTACACTTGATCTTAGCCAAAAGGCCGAGAAAGGCATGCCTGTTAACTCCCAAGCCCGCTGCTCCTACAGGCAGCTTGTCACGTCGTCTCTTCACGTCTAAAAAATGTGGGATTTCTTTGCTAGTCGCTTCTCTGATTTTTATGAACCCCTTCATTTGCTGGCACTTCTTGAATGGTTAGCTCGAAAACCATTTCAAATTTGAGTTCTGAAAACTGCCATGTAATGGTGGAGATTGATGCTCAATTGCTCATCGGAGGTAATATTTCTTAGTGGGTTCATCTGAGACAAATCTCTCCCATTAGTGGCTGGTTATGAGCAATTTCTTTTCATGGATAACCAAGAAAAGATATCGAAATTGTCCCCTATTTATCAACTGAACTTCACAGATAATGCAAGCTATGTATTTAATGCACATGTCACTTCAAATAGTTACATGAAAAATATCAATCCTGGCTGGAATTTAGCTAGTAACATCTTAATCTCGTAACATCAAAAACCTCTGCTTCATGACATGAGTCTACTAAGACAGGTCTCAGAGTTCCATAGAGAACAAATTCACACAAACTTTTATCAATTTCTAGTGCATCTTATATCAAATCCACAACAAACATTGATCCCCAGGATATTTAGTTAAAAAAAGGAAATCTTACTTTTAGTTCTTGAAATAACTTTTTCAAGGGTTATGCAATTAGAAAAAGCTGTTATTTGCTTGATCAGTTGTTCCACAAAAACTGAACAAATCCAGCATCCAGGTGTGGTGTGATTAAATATTCATGACAAATACCATTTTTATTTTTAATTAAAAAATCGTTTATTCATAGTTTTGAATCTTTTCTGTACCCAAACAGAAAGCAAAAGAAACTCTTCGGATTAAGATGATGTAAACTGAAATGGCAAATAAGATAGAGCAGAAACGATTCGTGCCTGAGTCATTAATGGCAACCAAAAGAGATTCTTCAGAGACTCAAGCAGAAACCAGGTTCCTGAGCATAAGAAGGAATGAGCTGATGGACGAGCTAAATAGAGGAATCAACGACTTCACGATATTGCGGGCAATGGAGATGTTGTTGATGCTCTGGGTTTCCTTTGAAACAGATCAATAACCCTATTCAAGAATTGATGAATAAAAAAGCTTAAATAAAATTTATATGTTTTCTTTTCTTGTTCTTTGCTTTTGCCCATCGTCTCATCTCAAGAGCCTTTTGCTATAATGAAATAAAATTGTATGGTTAAGGGGTGCCCATTAACAGTCTCCCATATTCCATCGATGAAGACAAGTCAAAAACATTCAACAGCAAATGCATATCAAGTATTTGATCCAAATATATATCATAACGAATTTACCTTCAGAATATTCTACAAAACTGGGAAAAAAAACACAAAGGACAAGAACAGTGAGTGGTGTGTGTATGTGTGTGTGTGTGTATATATATATATATATATATATATATGTTAAAGTGAGCATGAGTTAACTATTTGTGAAGTAAAAAAATTTCATTGTCAATGTATTGGACAATAACCTTATAAATATTCCTTTTAGTTGAAATGTATTCTCTCATTTTATCTATTTTCTCCAGGAAATAGGTCAGATTAAGGGTCCATTCTTACTTATCCAAGCCTAGTGCTCCTCCTAGATAAACAATTGGGAAAATAGATGTGAAAGGAATCATGGACAAGGCATCTATTAATAGTTTAATACCAGTAGCATCAGCCTCTTCTATTTTTAATTTATATCAAGATTGTCATTTTTCTTTTGGATTACTCAAATCCTATGGCAAAGTCAAAACCAGCTTGATAATTAACAATTTTGTTAGATAAAAATCAAGCATTGTCTTCAGGCTTGTCTCACCAGAAGAAAATGACAGGACGCCGGAGTGGTTGTTCGTATCCAATTGAAGGGTTGCCCAAACAATTACTACCCTCTTACCTCTATAAATTCGGTCCTCATGTTCATTGCTAAAGTTCCTTGTATATCCCATTCTTCATCTCTCTTTCTTAACACCATCTTTCTGTCAATAAACCTCCCGTGCATTTTTCTTTCTTTTCTTTATATCAGCTGTTCATTAGTTTTTACTCTCAATTTTTTCCATTTCTTTCTAATTACAAGTAAGAAATAAGTTTACAGAGTAGACATTCAAATTATATATAAAAAAATAATACGGAGCCTTTCTTCTTATTTTTTTTGTTTAAGTATCTTCTTTCTTTCTTTTTTTTTGAAATATGATCCATTTGATTGAATAGTCTCCTTAATTAAACTTCGTTGGTACTCGATAGGATCTTAATTTAGGGGTTCTAGGTTTAATTTATCTATTTTATAATTAGCTTTCTTTGGTCTTATTCATGGGTTTATAATTTTTAATTTAATGTTCAAGCTATAAAAGAAAAGAAGGCTTTACTCTCCATCCTATTTCTCCTATTTATTTGTCTTTTTTTTAAAATTATTCTAAAATTTGGTCTTTTAATTTCATTTTTTTAATAAACAATTTTTCATATATTTAAATTAATTTTTATCTTTTGAAATTAAAAACTGTTAATTCAATAATTACATGTTTGATATATAAGATAATAAAAATTAAATTTCATTTTTTTTCTAAATTGGCCTTTTTAAATCCAATATGAAAAGGAAAAAGATGGAGATTAGAAAGAAGATTCTTTTATGAAAATAATGAAGTGTTGAACAGGCAAGTAGCTTTCTAGGTATTATAATCTAATCTTAGCTTTATTTATTTATTTATTTATGATCTTTTAGTGCAGAGGTAAAGAAAAAAAATCATAAATAGAAGTGGATGGTACCCAATTACATTGGACCCATAAGACCCAATCAAGCCCACCAAATTAGACTTGCTTTATAAAAGAGCTCAAAGCCCAAACACACAGCCTAACATGGTCAAAGTTGGCCATCACAGAACATGGGCTGAGTGGAAAATGCCCACTCACGCACCAGCCAACATGCTCCATGCATGGTGGTGGACGGTGGTTTCCACCTCCGCAGGAAATTATCGACTCCAACAACACTCAGACACATTTTGTGCATGAAGGATGTGGATTTCATGCAAGAAGAAGACTTCTCCCATAAAAGAAGACCTCTTGTAGAAGCAAAGGTGTGAACACTCTTCTCTATATTTACACTGTTACATCTTCTCAATTTACATACTAAAACTCCCTAAGCATCTTTATTGGCTTAATATTAAAGCAAGTCTCACTAAAAATAATCTTAATGGACTTTCTATTTTGCAAATTGATCCAAAAAGAGTAAGCTAAGAAACCATCAATGGTTCTACCAACCTTTTTGGCATAAACAGAAGTCATCCAAATAACTTTTTTTTTCCTATATTCTGAAAAAGTATTCTTACAACTTCAATGATAATAAATTTCAATAGTTGGACACTCCCTGTCAACATTTATGATAATGTCAAAGTTTATCTTTGTCAGCTCGTTATTCGTACGTCCTTAGAAATTGAATTTAATGCATATTAACGATTGTTATAATTAATTAATTCTAATTAATTCTAGTAAAAGAAGTGAATTTAATTTAATATTCTAGGTTGGAATCTTAAATAATGCCTTTGTCATTGTATAAAGAAAAGATGGCATTGGTTTGTCCTAAAATTGGTTTTGTTACCGTGTCATATTTGGAAATAATTCCCTGTCCTTTATGATAAATCCTACAAAAACCTCTCCCTGAGAAACCATAAACCCATAAATCTTATCGATCGATTCAAACGTTTTGTTGTTGTTTTGATCTTAAAATTCATTATTGTAAATGTCAATGTGGATAGTACCCTACATGATTGGTCAACAATTTCCAAACACAAGATTCCAAAGGATGACGATAATGTAAAACCTCAAAATTACTCTTTATACTTTTTTTTGTCAAAATGGCGTATAAAAAGCCATTTGATAGCTCTGCATAGAATTTCTCTAGGACATTTATTTTCTTTATACAAAAGAACCCTGGCTACCGGTGAGAATATTTTAAACTTTCGGATTATTTTTTTGTGTAAGTTATGAGTTATTTTTATATCACATTGAATATGAAGTTAATCTCTGTTCATACTGCGTAACTAGCACTAATCTAAAAAAATTTGATTTAATGAAAATTTGAATATGAAACTTCTTGCTACGTATAATTCTCACTAAAAAGCTTAAGAAGGTCTTTTACCGCTAAATCAATATTTAGAGTTAAAGTTTCAGATTATTCCCTACACTCATAATAAGAATTCTAAATTCTATTGTAGTTTTCGTGTGCGCATGATCCTTTCATGTGGTCCATGCATGTGCCTATATTTATGGTACAACTGAAATTGCATGTGTGGTTAACGCTGTATATATGTTTTGAATTCTTTTATCTTGATTATAGCGGAGCATCACTACCCTATAATTTAATTTTATTATTTTTTTAGAGAAAGAGATTCGAATTTTTTTCAAAACAAATTATTATCCAATCGAATGATTAAATAAAAATTTTATGAAATTATATAATAGAAATTTGACTTTTAAAGCGTGCTTATTTGCAGCAAAAAGTAATGAAAAAAGTAAAGGCAGAAAATACTTGGCCCTCAGTTACTTGTATTAGCATGCATTGATTCTTCTCAAGATTCCAGCTATTTGTCCTTTGGTACAGTTAGGGGCCTAAATTCCATACGGACGCCCAACTTTCATGGTTTTAAGTGTGGAGACAAAGATCTTTTGTCTTATCCTAACTAGCTCCACGTCAGATGGAACTTGCGATCCTGTCTCCCCGTCGAAAGAGAACTGGGCCCCCCGCCAACCGGTGTTTTAAGCTGCAAATTGCCCCTTTCTGCCTCCATAGGCTTCGGGGATTGTAACGTTTGTGAGCTTTCTCTGATATTTCCAACAGTCTCTGATCACAGTGTCCGATCTTCTTTCAGCTTAATGGTCAGAGTTCTTATTTCTCTTTCCATAATTGATAGCCTAGTACTTTCTGGTGGATCGGAATTTATCCATTAATGTGGCACCTTAAATTCTGCTGAACATGCCAGCTTCAGTTTTTTTATGCTACTTGTAATTAAATTAATTACTCCATCAAACTTTGCATTTTTTTTGTTTGGTTTTCTTTTAATCTTTCAAACAGGATCCACAAGACGCATTTGTTGAGGCAATCGTACGCGCCGTGGAAGATGAAGTGACAAAGGAAAGACAGAAGACAAGGCTTATGGAAGAGTCGCTAAGGGCTGATCGAGCTGCACTGGAAGCGAAGGAGAGAGACAGATCAATGCTTCTGAGAGAGAAGGATCGATTGCTTGCAATCCAAGAAATTAGGGAAATTTTGGTTGCTGGTTTCCTCGAAGCAGAAGGTAGTAACAAGAATTTTGATGAAAGAGCTTTGATGGCCGCTATTGTAGCTTTGATAGACCGTGGCGGCGGTGACGGCAGTGACGGTGTAGGATTTGGCGGCGTTTAAGGTATAAATAAAAAAACCCCCGAAAAAGAAAATCAATGTTTTCAAAACCAAACCGGTTGAACTGACTGGATCGGAAACAATACACTTGTTTGATCCGGAAAACATCATTAAACCGGTTATGTCCAAAACTCAAAGCTTGATTCAAATTAGCTAATGGTTTTAGGGTTGTTGTTGTTGCAGGAGGGAATATTAACTATCTTTGAAGGAACAAAAGGGGACGAGCAGTGATAGCCAGCGGCAACAGTGGTGGATATGGCGGCGTTTTTTTTTTTTTTGGTTACAGATATGGGGGCGTTTTTCTCGGTGATCACCTCGGATAGGTTGATGGACGATATCCCTTTAATTTACTTCTGTATGAAAAAATAAACGTGGGTTTTATATTTTGCTTTGCGTTAGACATTGAAAAACATGTTCTGTTTGTGGTAAATCTAGACTAGAAGTTGCCGCTGAAACAATTGGAAGTGATGTGATGATATATTAAATTATAAATGCAGTTTTATCTTTTTGGTGGTGGATACGTTGGTGCTTGTTGAAATGGGATAGGTTGGCTGCCTGGCTGAAACCTCCATTTTCATTGATCCATGGTGAACTTTTATGATTAAATTGTTAAGATAGCCTTTGGGATCATGAGCCAGTGCTTGCAGATGTAAGAAATTGGTTTTTCTATGCTAGATGCTAGGGTTTTTAGGACAATTAAGACAGGCAATCATGTTCTTTGCTTCTTCTCTAGTTAGTTCAATAGTTGCACTAACTATCCCATAGAATTTTGTCTATGGTGGGGAAACTTGAGCTATTAGAGATAAAATGGTTGCAATGAAGATGACTTCAAACATGGGTTTGATATTTACTACAGTAGGTGAGGAGTTCTAAATGTAAATAGTTACTTACTGAATAGGTTATAATTGAGTGACTTTGGTTGAGGTTATTATTTTAATTAGAATGTTTAAAAATGGAAACAAATCAAGGAACAAAGAAAGGGTAGAACATTTCAGTGAGTACAACACTATAAAGAATACTTACTTTTGAGTTTTGTTGGTTTAAATATGTGATGCCAAATGAACACATTTTTTTCCTGTAAAATCAGTTTATTGATATGTGAAGCATTCATTTTATATGCCTAACAACTTTTTTTTCCTGTTTACTTCTTTTGTAATGTGTACCATGACAATTGCTTGAATTGACCAGAATGAAATTTTGTTGAATGCTTGAGATTTGAGAATGGGCCAAGCATGTGTAAAATTAGGGGTAATGTCTAATTTTTTGAGTAAACCATGTCAAAATGCTAGGACGACTCTCCCCCAGATGAGATGAGATGAATGACGAAATGTAGGCTTAGCTAACGAAGGGAAGAAAATTCATGACCATGTTACCATGCATGTATAATCCGAGTCTTCATTTATAACTAGAGCTATTTACAATCAGAAAGTAGTACTGTCATGACATTATTTGGACATGAGTCTACCTAGTATGCTTCTTCATTGTAGTTGTAAGCTAACATAGCTAAATAGTGCGTACCTCAGTAACCTTAACACAGTCTCGAAAGGCATGAGTGATGGATTCATCTTCATTGTGGCACATCTGACAGATGACTTGAGTTAGGACTTTCCTCTTCAGTAGGTTAACATTGCATGGTAATACACCATTGCTAAGTCTCTCGGCAGACATCTTGACCTTATTCGGCAAACTTTTCTTGCAAAGACTAGTCTAGAAAGCACATTTTTTCTCATTATCCTCATTCTCTGCTCTAGCTCGCTAATTCTCCTTACCCATAAGTCTCCTGTAATCACTTTTAACTATGTAGCTACTTGTCTTTTCCCAATGCCATATACCTGCGCATCATCTGCCCATGTTTTACTTAATTAAATAGCTCTTATAAGATCAACTTCTTTCAGGGTGAATAAACTCTCCGGTTGTTCGTATCTCCAGGTTATATTGCTTCCATTTCGATAAAATCATTAACATATGTAATAAATGGACAGTCATCAAGGTGCATACTTGGCTTGAAACTAGGCAACCCTGGAATCCACTTATCTCTCCATATGTTAACTAATCTACCTTTGCCGATTCTCCATCTTAACCCTTCTTCTAATAATTCTCCTCTTGCAATGATGCTGCACCAAGTGAAGGATGGACACCAGCTTGCTTTTGCTTCCATGCAGCTTGCTTTTGCTTCTATGAAGCATGCTCTAGGGAAATATTTGGCTTTTAAAGCTTGATACTATAAGGAGGAGGTGTTATGTATTAGCCTCCATCCTAGTTTACCCAATAGAGCTTTGTTGAAGTTTTCAAAATCCCTAAACCCTATTCCTGCATCTTTCTTTAACATGCACATCTTTTGCCAACTAACTCAGTGAATCCCTTTTCTTTTGTTCCTTGGCCTCCACCATGTTGGGAGGAGAAGTCTAAAAGGCATTTTTACAAACATTTGGCATGCACACTTCATTAAGCTTCTAACAAACAACTAGGGTAACTTTTAATCAACTACCAAGATCATAACACTTTCAACTCAATACACATAAATTTTCAACACAACTTTCGTACACAAATTTAGCTCCAATCAACTAATCTCAAGTTTCAAGTTACCCACAACCAATATTAAGCACTATACATGTTCAAACATAAAAAAAAAAGGAACACTATGACAATCTTTTCACTTCAAAATATATTAAAATATATCTACATAGGTAGAGTAAAAAAAAGCTTATGAGAAAGTTTGCATCTTTTTCACACCAAGTAAAAGAACCCCTTTTTTCTTTGAACCCATGTTTCTTGCTCTCCCACACACTCACTCTTGTATTTTGTTTTCAAAACTAAAAGTTTCCGGCGCACTTTTTGTCTCTTTTGTTTTCTTTACACATGGGCCCTCTATTTACTACACAAAAAAAAGGTCCAACATAACATAAAGTAAATGGGCTACAAAAAAAAATGCATCTAACTCAATGTAATTGGGTTTACAATTTAAAATCCGCCCTTAACTACAATAATTATTTCTAATTCTCAACGTCACTTTCATCCTCTTAAACATATCAATCTTTAATAACTTGGTGAAAACATCGGTATCTTGATCCTGAGACTTGAAATGCATCAACTCAACTTCTTTTTTCTCCACATTTTAAAGTGATGGCGAGTTTTAATATGTTGGCTTCCTTCATTAAACACTAGATTCTTGGCTAAAGCAATAGCTGAGCAATTGTCAACAAAAATATCCGTAGAACCTTCTTGTACTAACCCCAAATATTTCAACACATTTTTCAACCAAATAGCATTACAAATGGTAGGATTTGCAACCACATACTCCGCTTCACAAATTGATAAAGTCACAATAGGTTGCTTCCTAGACGACTAAGAGAATGCACAATCACTAAGAAAGAAAGCAAAACCGAAAGTTCTCTTTCTTTCATCCAAATCTCTACCCCAATCACTATCCAAATAACCAACAAGTTTCACATCATTGCAATAAAAGTAGAACAAGCCATCACTAATAGTTCCTTTTACATTCCTTAGAATCTTATTTCTCACATCCTCCATGTATCTACTAATCAAACCAACTCCAAAGAATGCTGGGTCCAGTGCAAGTGAGATAATGGAGACTTATAACTAAACTCTTGAAGTATGTAGGATCCACATTGCGACCACTAGAACTCTTCCTCAACTCCAAGCCACAATCAAGGGAGTGTTTACTTCATTACAAGACTCCATTTTGAATCCTTTAAGAACCTCCTTTGCATATGCATTCTAAGAAATAAAGGTTTCATCATCTTTTTGCACTACCCCAATGCTAAGAAAGTACGTTATCAAGCCAATATCCATCATCTCAAACTCTTGAATCATACTTTTCTTAAATTCATCAAACATAGTTGTAATGTTTCCGCTGAAGATCAAGTCACTAACATAAAGACACACAAATAGCACATCTCCACAAGTGGTCTTCTTCACATACAAGATATCTTCATAAGCACACTATTCAAACCCCTTATCATGGAAATACTTTAATTCTAGCATTCCATGCTCGTGGTGCTTGCTTAAGCCCATAAAGAGCTTTTCTCAACTTGTACACCTCGCTTTCACAACTCGATTTCACATACCCCAAGGTTTGTTTCACATATATCTTGTTTTCAAGAAAACCATTCAAAAATGCAAACTTGACATCCAATTGATAGAGTTTCCAACCATTTTGAAGAGCCAAGGAAATCACCAATCTAATGGTCTCTAACCAAGCAATCGGAGCAAATATTTCACCATAATCAATACTAGGCTTTTGTTTGTACCTTTTGACAACTAATCTTGCCTTGCATCTTTGAACTTCTCCCTTTGCATTCTTCTTAGTCTTATACACCCATTTCACACCAATGACCTTTTTACCTTCCAATAAGGATGTTAATTACCAAATATCATTCTTTTTAGTTGTCTTCATTTCTTCATCCATGGCTTTTTTTCCATTTCTCTTTGCTTTTGGTGGCTTCATACACCTCCAGCAAACAAATAGAACTAACGTTGCAACTATAGAAATGCTATGTTTTTGTTTAAGAGTTTAATGATGAAATACTATTAAATTAAAATATATAATTTTGTTTATAGAAATTTTAGATGTTGCTATTGATGCATGAAAAAAATAATCCTTAAACTTAAATATAGTTTTAATCATCAATTTTCAATTTCTACCAAATAAGTTATCAAATTAATTAAAATGTATCTGACATTTGAATTTTTTTTCAATGAAAATTATGAAAAATGCAAATGTTGAAAAATTTTCACATGAAAAAACATGAACACATGAAGGTCTGAAAATTTTGGGCAGTTGGGCCCTAATTTTTTTTTTGTTCAGAGAAGGAACACACCACTAACACCAAAACGCTAATTTTTCATATAAGCATTGTTCCGAACAAAAATATTACAAATTAACACTGAAATTACTAACTAGAAAATGATGGAATTAACCAAACAACAGAGTAAGATGAAACTTCAAACCTAGTCGAAAGATAAAAGCCCAATATTTGAGAAAGTCATAACTTTTGGCCCAGGGTAAAACCAAAAAATGCGAAGTCCCATGTGTGAGTCTTTCGGCCTTTTTTTTCTTGAGGCCCACTTGAGAATGATTAGGCATAGACAGAAACCTACCTATCAAATTTTACTTCAAAGAGTTTTAAATTATATTAAAATCATTTTTAAAAGTGAGATTTTACGCATTAATAAAAAATAACACTATTACTTTTAAAAACAATATGATTAGTACTAAAAACTTTTAAATATCAAATAAATCATTTTTATTTTAAATTTAATCAAAAAATTTTCTATTTTATCACTCTTTTTGGATAAACTATTTTATCAAAATTTTTTTCTTTTTCTTTGATAATTTATTTTGCTAAGTTTCTTGAAAATTTTTGATTTTAATCGAAGAGTGGATTTAAAAGTTAGTTTCAAACCCTTTATATTAAAAATAGAATTTGTCAAAATTGTTTATTTGTCTTATTTTTTATATTTTTAAATAATATTTAATTTTTTATTCTGTATTTTTATAAATGAATTAATCATTTTGTTCATATTAATGTGAGTTAATCGATTTGATGAGAATGACTGTATGATAATTACATGCCCTTCAAATAATATGAAATGACATTATTTTAGTGGTGTTTAAAAACTCGCTTTTTAGGATGATACTAATATAAATTAATCTTGATCTCAAAACTTTTTTTTCAGGAAATTTAAGTTATATTCTCAAAAACCTTTTGTGAAAACAGGATGATTTTATAATGCTCACAACTTAAATAATCAAGACTTGACTTAATGGTTATTATCCTTCCTTAGAAGAGAGTAGGTCTAAAATCAAATCTCCCTTCCTCTTTATACTTCTCTATGGACAAAAAAAAATGCCCAATACTTAAACTAAAAATGAGTCCACTGACAACCTATTTCGACAGAGCATTATTTGACATTATATTTGAAATTTGATCTCCAACCAATCAAATTTTGGTAAGATAATAATTACATAAGCAAATGATGGACTTATCAATATGTGATGTTAAATCTTATACAACGTTACATGATATCATCTAAGCACACTCCACTCCAAATGATTACATGAAAATTGAAAGACACCCATCTTAGCTGAGAAAGCAAAAAATACTTGACCTCATACAAGAGCTAATAATTAGACAAGTCTCTTAATCCAAAAAAAAAAAAAAACCCTTGTAGGAAGGCAAAGATTTCTAGCTGAAATTCTTCAAATTTCTATATTCCTCGATGAGAAATGAGAAATCTTGATAGAAAACTTTGGCCCCCTATAGCTGGAATCTTTGTACTAGTCTTTGCTTTTTTTTTTCTGCTATTTTCTCGTAATACAGTATGGAGTTCCTAAGTGGAAATGGTGAGTCAACAATGAAATATTCTGAAGTTCTTCCATATTTATTTTGGAGTAGTTAACATTGGAAGCCTCTTTCTTTTTAAGAATTGACATTCAAAATCAAACTTGCTTTATAATTTAAAAAAAAAAAACGAAAACTGAAAGATGAGCTAATGGGTCCTTCATATTGGCTATTTTTATTCAGTTCAAGATAAATTCTATTCCCAAATATTTGAAAAAGTAGCTAAGCAGATTTAGTAGGCCAATTTGTTTACTTAGGATCTGAATTATCTAATTTTTAAAACGTAGTCCCGATTAATATCACTAAACCAGTGGCCAAAAACCTTTCGGACTTAATTTGGTAGGGTGCGCCAGGCCCGAGCAGTAGTGCAACACTTGGGCGACGCTCGAAAGCCCCGGCAGCAAGCTACCGTAATGGGCCTTCCCCCTCAAAAAATAAATTTAATATCGTGTGAGCCAATGGCCCACGTATCAGATATTAAACTGATAAGAACAGATACTACACTTGATCTTAGCCAAAAGGCCGAGAAAGGTATGTCTGTTACTGTTCAAGCTCGCTGGTTTAATAGGCAGTCTATCTCGTCGTGTCTTCACGTCTTGGAAATGTGGGATTTGAACGTCATTTTATGACTTCTTTGCATGTTGATTCTCTGACTAATTACGAATCCCTTCATTTACAGGCAACTTCTTGAATCGTGAACTCGAAAACCATTTCCAAATCGAGTTCTGAAAACTGCCATGTAACGGTAGAGATTGATGCTTAATTGCTCATCGGAGATAATATTTCTTAGCGGGTTAATCGGAGACAAATCTCCGCCATGCGTGGTTGGTTTGAGCAATTTCTTTTCATGGATAACCAAGAAGGGATGTTAAAATTGTCCCCTACTTATCAACTGAACTTCACAGATAATGCAAGCTATATCATTAATGGAAATCTTCTATAATAGAAATGATGTCTTCAATGCACATTCCACTTCAAAATAGTTACATGAAAAATATCAATCCTGGCTGGAATTTAGTTAGTTACACTTTAACCTCGTGAAACATCAGAAACCTCTGCTCTAGGACCAAGTCTAATAAGACAGGTCTCAATGTCCTATAAAGAGCAAATTCACACAAACTTTTATCAGTTTCTGATACATCTTCCATCAAATTCCACAGCAAAAACATTGATCTCCAAGATATTTTATAAAAGAAATGCTACTTTTAGTTCTTGAAATAACTTCCTTTTCATGGGTTATGCCATTAGAAAAAGCTGTTCTTTGCTGGAAAAACTTATTAAGAGTTTGGGACATTAGGAATGAAATGGTTGTAACTTGTACTAAATTTGGATTTTGAAACATAGGTCGGTATTAACTACACTAGCAATGCGTTCCAATTGCAAGTAGCTACAGCATTGTTATAACTCAGTTAAATGACATGGAACATCTTAGACATGTAAGTGGTAACATGTTGAAATCTCAGAGATCTGAGCTTCCCTCCCACAAGTAATTCATTGCATATTTATCCAAATATGGGCAACTTTTTTTGTATATCCATCCAAATTTTCACACATTTTAAGCACCTTAATAAACTATTTTCAAACTCAATACTCTGTAAAAATGTTGCATAGTCCTTGACATTAATCCAGGTAATTTAGAACAAAAGCAATCTTACAAACAAACTCAAAATCATCATATAGGGCAGCTAACAAAAGAATAAGTATATGAAGGAGCTTCTTCATCACACTTCAACAAGAATTAATTTGCTATAATGAGAAAAACTGTCGAGCATTATCTGAAATAAGCTACTACTTCAAAGGCTTCAAGTCTGCTGAAACAATCCTCTAATTTTTATCCCACCAGAAACATGATTGAAGATAGGTAACCACATTCTTTTCCAGCTTGGCAAGAACATCAGGATTAATGGGTTGTTTTGATCCGAACACTGCAATTGCAATGGTAATCACAAACAGGATTTTGGCTGCTAAGACCAGCAAAGGCAACTGCATTAGTTTACCCTATGTTGAACTGGAAGTGAATTAGACAAACTGAGAAAACGAGAACACCTCCAGGGTATGGGACTTTAGTGATGACACGATCATCCGAGGGTGAGTATGAGGAGGGTTTAGGCCATAAGGTGCATAGTCAATTCGAGCCAAATACATGCCAAGAGTTTTAAGTCCTGTGTTCAACATTTACAGGAGTGATTTTCGATCCTAGTTGATTTCTTGTGTTAAGGCATGCTTGGGCGAATTTTGGATCCTTGCCCATTAACAAATACTGCACGAATGAAAAAGTGTGATTTCACACTCAACATACAAGATAGAGGTTTTAATCAGATAACATGGTTGTTTAGAAGTTCAGATGATATGGCTGTTTGATTCACACATTTATACACAACCAAGCTATGCACATATTGGACGCCGCCGAGCACGCCAAGCATTTTCAATTTTAACATCATTGATTACACACTAAAATTTTGGACTTCAATTGGTGAGGTGCGCCAGGCCCGAGCAGCAGTGCAACGCTTGGGCGACGCGCTAACGCCCCAGTAGCAAGCTACCGTTATGGGCTTTCCCCCTCAAAAAATAAATTTAATATCGTGTGGACCAATGGCCCACGTATCAGATATTAAACTGATAAGAACAGATACTACACTTGATCTTAGCCAAAAGGCCGAGAAAGGTATGCTTTGCATCAACGCAGGCCGCTTATTTTATATGCAGCTTCTCGCTTCGTCTCTTAGCATCTTGGAAATGTGGGATTTATACAGTGAATTCAGCAGCTTCTTCTAATACTAATAACATACGCCTTTCATTTACTGGCAACTCTTGTAACCTGAACTCGAAAACAACTTCAAATTTGAATCAAGGAACATTGATATGAAATTGGAGATTGACGTTCAATGGAGATGAACTTTCTCCATGGATTCATCTGGGGCAAATCTCTGTCATCCATTGCTGGTTTGAGCGTTTTGTTCTGGCATAACTTCATGGTTATGACAGACATAAAGAAACTTTGTTCTTTGCTTTTAAGATTCTCACTAGTTCCGACCGAACACTTAATTCACACATTAACCTCGACATTTGATTTCCAAACACTTTTGGTTGATCAGATCAATGCAAAAATGTACATAAGCAAATGGATTTATGAACTGAAGAACTTCACAGAAAATGCAGGCTATATCATTAGCAAGGGTAAATCTTATACAATACAACAGTAATGATGTCTTTTATTAAAGCAGATTCCACTCCAAAAGATTACATGAAAAGTACCAATCCTGGCTGGAAAAGCTAGAAATACTTGAACTCCTACAACAAGTAAGAATACTCTTGAACTTTGAGTCTCATAATTAGACAGGTCTCTATGCCCATAGAGACTAAATTCACACAAACTTTTATCATTTTGTGATGAATCTTTCCCATCAATCCACCACAAAACATTCATCCCAAAGAATTTGTGAAGGAAAAAAGAAAAAGAAACACTAACTGCAGCATTCAGGGCATTTATAAAAAAGACCCCATGAGGACAACTTGTCCTTGTAAGACAAACGTATAGCACTATAAATAGTATATATGTATCAGATTCAGATATATCTAACTACTTAGTTAATGGTTGTTTATAGCCTTAGCCCTTAGGAGCTTGGTCTTGTTGGGATGACTCAAACTTTTAATGGTTTTAGTTAGTGTTGGGTTGATCAGATGAAACAATTAGAACTGTCCTCCGGTGTAAGTTTGGCCAAATGCCCAATTGGGTGGAGCCACATTGTTGGAGATGACAGAACGGCCATCACTTGTTGTGACCTTAAAAGAGAGGGCTTGACCATTCATGTAAGAGTTGCTCTGCCAGTTTTGGCCCCAATTGCGAGACATCATTTGCCAACCAGTTCTAGACCCTTTGATGGACACGGACACCACATCTCCAGCACCTCCAACATTGGTTACTAGCACAAGGTTGAAATATGAATGCCCATTTATGGTAAACCTGATCGCACCAGATTTCCTACAGGCAACCCTGCATTGAAAAGGATGCTTAATTTCTTACAAGCAACATGACTTTCGAAACTTGCCAATCTTAATGTTAAATGGTTTTTATGTTTCTTACCTTCTGTACTGAACAGGCACTATTCCAGCTTTGTAGTGAGCAATGTGTTGGAAAACAGGCTGGGAGAGATCAAAGTGTCTTAAAGGAGGGTTACACCACCCTCCTGCATTATTTGGGAGACCATTGTTTGGAGGGCAGAAGTTTGTTGCTGTGACTATGATGGATCCTGGGAGACACCATCTGTTGTCATTGGCACATTTGATCTCAAAGCATGCCCCACAAGTCAGCCCTTTGTTGAATAGAGCAGTGCTCAATGCAGCAGTTCTTGTGCCATAACCTTGGCTGTAAAGATTTCCATAGCCACATGCTCCTCCTACAGCATATGAAAAAAGTAGCTGAGAAAGGAATCTTGTAATGGGAAGAAATAATAATGAATACTTTTGCATTGTTTAGTTCTTACCCATTGTCCCAGAAGCATCACCTCCCCCATAGAAGGTTGCATGAGCGGTAGACCATCCACCTCCATACCCATGAATTGTCTTCATCATGGCAAGAGAAGATACAAGAAAAATTCCAAGAAAATCCATTTTCTGCAAAGCCAATTAACATTAAAATATCAGCATTTTTGAGATGAACTGTTGTAGAAGGTCTCTGATAAGTTTGGCAATGAAAGTTGGTGCAATATAGATATAAGAGAAACTTGTTCTTACAAATGCTAGAGTTAACTTTGAATATCAACTTCACTTGGAGAAGAGAGTCACTGAGAAATAAGGTAAGACAGAGCTGAAGAGATGAAGTTCTATTTATAGATGTGTGTGACCAGCATGAACAGACTGATAAGGATTTTTTTTTCTCCCATGTAAAAAGAATAATTGGCACCCTTATCTTTTGAAAGACGTTTGAAATGATATCACAGTGTTACTTTTGCACACTTCATATGCAAGAGAATGGAAAAGAAGAAAATAATGTATTAACCTCAAAAAGAATCCTCTAACGGCTTGGACCCATGTTCTTGTTGACTTTCCTCTTGGACTTGAGCATGAAAAAGTTAAGGTAAAAGGTTTTCTGCATCGGTTGATGCCTCAACATTTTATAGAACTTACTTTTACAATGTTCTATGCACATTCCCGGCTTACAATTAAAGATCCTGAGGAAACCTGTGGCAAAGGATTAAATTTATTTGAAAGAAATTTATCAGTGATTGGCTACAATGAAAGTAGGAAGGATAAAAAGGAATCAAGTTGATTCTGCCGACGAAATGATCTAAATCTCTAGTTTCATGCTGATAAGAGCAGATGTTGTCATGATGCTACAAGGGAACTTTATTACTGGTCTGATATTGTTCCAGCTTCTTGTGCAGAATACGGTTGAATTTTCTATGGTTTGGAGATCACTTCACCAATCACAATGGGAAGAAAAGAAAGAGAAAATCATGGTTCATTTCATCAGCAAAATACAAATGAAATCTATGTCTATGCTATGGGGGAGCCATGACACTCTGGACGCAATGTTGGATTACTTCTAATTTTGCCTGGATCGGCATTGATTGGACTTGGATCTGTGAAATAGAAAAAGGGTTTCCATTACTTGAAACAAAATTCCTATGAAAAAATTAAAAAAAAAAATTCATCTAGCTTTTCAATATCACTGCAGGAAGAATGCCACGTGAAACTATAGGCTCAAGCTAGCCTCCCTACACTGAATCGAATATAGGCTATGAAATGTCACAATCAAAGTGTTGTGCATGTGGCAAACCGCCCATTTCAGTAGCTAAAGATAATGGAATGCATGTCTTTTTCTTCCCTTTCTTTCTCATTACACTTTCATTTCATTCTCTTCTCCTTTATCCATCTTAGCTGTGTCCAGTTAACAACCCTTTCATTGAAGAATATGAAGCTTACTATAACCTTTACAGCTTGAAAAAACTGAAATTTAAAATTGAACCTCTTGCTGGACATTACAGGCATAAGTTTGTTAATATTCCAAAACTAAGCTGGATTTTTCCTACAAATTTCCATTGCCATTTTAACTTGCTTGGTATGATATCATGCAAAAAAATCTCCTTTGGATTCTTGTAGTATTAATCATAGATATATTAATGCAAGGCAATCAGCCAACCACTCGTGCAGCTTTTCACGATTGATGAATACTTTTTGTTCATTAAATATGCAAACTAAAGAGAAACAGTTAGATGCCTTTAGTTTTTAATTCTACAGTTGCCCTCCCAATGCAACTTGCCAACTGTTTTCTGCTTAAGATAAGCTTGGGAATTTAGAATCACACCTTCTAAAGAAGAAAATTCCAATTCTTCTGAACCTTTTTCTCTGAGAGTTGATCAAGAGCAGAGGGAAAATATATTTAGTTCTTATGTGAGAAATGACTATATCAGTTTCACCTAACTCAGATTACCAATAGAACACTTGTTGTTCAAAAAGTTTTATAATTGATTAAAGTAGATTCCATTTGGATATGTTCTACCTGATTAAAAGGTTACCATCCATCACTCCTCTGAGTACAAAGTTAAAATTTCCATGCTCAGGATTTTGATTCCATTGAAGAAAACAAACAATAAGACTGCAAATTCTTTATTAAATTCTTTCTTAATCATCACTGATAAAATTCCAGAGTACTGAAGAATATTGTTTTTATTTCAGAGAACTAACAACCAGATCGCGGTAGCTCAGATCGGCCACAGAACAAAGAAGAAAGAAACCCCACAGCAGAAACAAATCAAAGCAGGCCATGCCATAGACCTAAATTAGTTGAATGTTTATGCACCAAACGGCACATGGGATCACATGGCCAAGTTATTCAAGCAATAGAATAAGATAAAAAGAAGAGCTTAAGGCCCTAGTTGGGCAACCTTTGCACATACAGTTTCCCCCACAGTTTAATCCAAAATAAAGGGTTCTCAAGATTCAGAGAGACTAAACATTCAAAGCAACTCTAGGCCACAGGAAAGCAAGAAAGTAACTTCTGTGGTGGAAACAACTGGTCTACATGATGGAGAATACACTGGGATTTTCCTGTGCACTTGTGTTTGTATTGGCCGCTTCAAACTGAGGCCCCCGTGCACAATATTTAACAGAGAACAACATGTGAATGCATAATTCAAACGGCAACCTATCAGACTGGCATGCAATGAAAATGGACATCAATTGGAGTCCATGATATTTAGGTTTTACACTTTTTCTTGTCTCCAATAAGCAAGGATCATGAACTAAAGGGTTCTTTGCAATGTGATGAAACAGTATCCTACTTTCAAGTATAAAGCAGCTAAACGTCTTGTGCTTGTCATTCAACTATTGCTTTGAAATATGGCCCCAGAAACACTCTATTAAGCTTCCACCAGATAGGATAAAGCATATAAGTGTAGCGTAAGAAAGCCATAGCTGACCTTGTCAATTACAATTACCTTATTGCCTACTAACCAAAATACAACTGTTGCACTGTCAAAGCAAACGCTACCATTTGTGTATCTGCACTACAAACACAATTTGAACATAAAAGAATAAACCTGTAATTTTCAAGGCCAGCCCTACAAATTAGTAATTAATCCTGTCTAGCTTTCTGTATGTTGCACTGTGAATCATATAGATAGATGATTTCATAACACATTAGAAACAACCTGAGCAGACTTGCTAGCAGCTCATATTGTGTTTAAGCATGCAATAACACAATCAAGATGTTCTTACTGCTAAATTGGGAAAAGATAACCCCGAGTAAAAAGATAATACATTGAGAGTTCACAAAATGACTGAAGCTATCCATTTGCAGGTGAATTACATATCTGGAACTACTGAATAGATTCACGATGCCGAACTGCTTCCCTGCTAGAAGAAGATGATCCAATCCTCTGGAATACCTTTGCGCTGAATATATCTTTGCTTACTTTTCCTTTAAATGTGAAATGCCTCTTAAGACGATTTTTTATCGAAGAACCATTGTCATTCCATCGTGGGGCCGGTCGAAGCCAGTTTCTCCTTAATTTTTCCTTGAAATGATTTGAGACTTCATCATCTTCCTTGTCTTCAGAAATCATGGCACCTCTGCTCGTTCGCAAAGATCTTAAAGCTACTTGCAATGGTTCTGAAACTGATGCAGATTCTTCTAGTGCTCCAATTCTTTTAAGGCACAATGGACAGGGAGGATCATGAATCTGGGACTTCGGGGTAACTTGCTCCAAGCATTCAGCGTGGAACACGTGGCTGCAGGATAGAACTCCAGCTGTTGGCATGTCACCACCTCTAATTATTCGATGTGAACTCCATGGGGACTTCTGCCGCAAAAGTTTTCCACAAACTCCACACTTGTGGTCTACCATAGGACCAACAGTGGACCTCAGGCTCTCTACATCCACATTCTCTGCCATGTCAAACTTTTCTCCGTCTAACCCCAGATCATAACTGCTGGCACTGCTCCACCTAAAACCTTCTCTTCTAGAGCTAGCATTAGGGTCTGGTGATGCTTCAGACCTTTGAAATTCAGAAAGGGTATTGTGAAACTTGTGCTCAACACTAGAACTGGTTTCATGCAAGTGAAATGGTGAGAAGCGATCCTCACTAGGTGTCAACTTGCCAATACTGTTAATGTCAGCATCGGCAAAGCCTTCAAGATCTGAGACAGGGTTGCGAAATACTAGCGGGTAAACAGCTTTTGTCATGTAAGAACGTCTACCAGAGAGGTTGTGGCTGGGAAAAGAGAAGGGCTGCTTGCTAGCGGATTCACAATGACTAGACTCAGAGAGTGAGGAAGGGGATCCAAAGCTAGGAGATGCTACAGTCGTTTTAACAGCATATCGCCTCTGCAAGAACACCAAAAAGAAGAAGCTGCTTAATGACAAACTCTTTATTATTTACCTGATATTTAACCAAACAAGTTGAAACACAAGTCACCTTAGAGGAAGGAGGGAACCAAGAGGTCTGGGGCATTTGTCCTGATAATTAAAATTATGTTAAGAAAGCAAACGTATGATGGTACAAATAATGCAAAATCTATACAAACAAACTGCTAATAATAGTTAAATCTGAATTAAGAAAATACAATTGTTCAATGCTAAATCATATATAATGAACTTCATTTTGGTTGATTGGAATAAAATTCAGGGAAAGGTGAATTGGTAAATTAGCTATAGCCTTCTAAAAGCACAAGAGAAAGAGAACTAGTGAATTTGATTAAGAAAAAAGGGAAAAAAATGTAGTGTGACATCCCTCACTTCCTACATTTTGTGGACCACAGCTTCATCTTCACACTAAAAGTTACTGCTCTGGAAACACCATCACTTTTGCAATTTCACAAATGTTTCGAGTTTTAGCAGCATGATCAACATATCATAATCCGCATTTTACAGTGTGATCTAAGAGGAACTAATATTCAGTGCAATTTGTAAAAGCCTTCAATTAATAAGCAAGAGAGCATGGATCCAAGCTCCGAAAGCATCCATTTTATGCGACAGTCCCAATGGGTTGAATCAGGCTAGCCTCAACTAGCAACCCTAAAGTAACAATTCTAAAGGGATGAATCAGCCCATACCAAAGAACAATAAATAAATAGATATATGCATTTCACTGCTTAACCCCAGCCACCATCACTACCAAACAGAAGCTTGGGAATCAAAACAATAGTGAATTACAAGCTAGGATTGGGTCAACTGCGGTAATTCTGCCAGAAAAAAGCGGCAGCTTTTTTCTATTTACTTTTGCCCAATGAAACTCAGAGCAAAAGAAACTGATCATGAAGGAGCATTGGCTACACATAGGTGGCAGACAAGTTCAATACCCAAAAAGTTATCACTAGTAGAAGACCTCTCAAATGTTTGATGAAATCTGTAACGCTGGTTATCTCAACTCTGAGACCAGAGGATTAACATTTTAAATAGATGGGAATGAGGAAATTAGCTTCATTCACAGAAGCAGAAAAAATTTGAAGAGTCAATTATATGCCAGTCTAAAAGACCTTTTAGACATTCTTGGAATTTAGATACAGTACATAGTTATAGTTCTAACAAGGTATTAATTCAGATGAATCAGAATACATCATCAATTCATCATCATCACGAGAAATCAACCTAGTATTCCATTGATAATCTAATTTTCAAGCACAAATCATTTTTCCAGTTTTGTGCTTACACTTCTTGAAAAACTCACTAAATGACAAGACAACTTGCTATTATGTAAAAATCGTAAAATTAAAATTGGTCTGACAAGGCAAAACATATGAAATAGTAATCATGAACGCTACAACAAAGAAGATAAGGGTAATCATGATAATAATTAGTAATGAACAGTTAAAGTATTCATTGCATTATGGCTTGCAGAAACTAGAGACTCCCAAGAATCTGCAATATCATACCACTCATCTGTTCTGATATTGACCAATTATAGGTATCAGAACTTCTTCATCAGCCCTTCATTTCGGAAAAGATAATTAACTATGATTATGTAAAAATTAGTTGACCAAAAGAAAGTACCATGACATTTTGGCATTCTGCATGCACTAAGACAAGCAAGTAACTGACCACAATTAATACAGAAAGTGACATGTGATATATGATTATATCTCTCAATCTACAAGAAAAATAAGAATCAAATTTAAGCAGGGCATGCCATGTTTGATAAAAGGAGAAATATCAACTTAAGATTACCTCCAACATTAGTGGCAGAGAGCTCCTCTGGACTGAACCTTTGAATGGGTGAAGTCCATCGTGGTACCTGAGCACTATCAGCCAGGCTGCCAGAATAAGAAAGTGCACCGTCAGAAACAGAATGATGATGATTGATGTACCCCTCACTGCCTACCCTGCTTCTGCTACCCTTGCCATTTGAGGATAGTGAAGAACCATTTAAACCTGAACCGTGTGACCCACGTGGCAAACCATCTGAATGTAACATACAGTCCCATATCCTCGATGGAGGAGGTGAAAAACTAGAGTTTGTCCTCCAATGTGGTTCATCACGATCCATGGAGCAGTCCCTTCTGCTTGTTGGTGATTTTGTTCCATGTGGCCCGGTGGCCACACAACAAAGCGCACCCGTATTAGCTATTTTCTATTGGCACAATAAGGTTGTCCGGTAATCTATTTTAAGATTTTCACAAAAGTATGGAACTCTACATGCGTATCAGAAACCAAGTATCAACATCAACAAAATTGAACCACAGAAATTATTGAAGCCCACAGCAATCCACTCAAGACTCAAACCAAGGCAGAAGGCGTATTAGATCCCCAATCTTAGCAGGAGTAACAGTGGGACACAAGAATGCACTAAAGCAACTTTCCACTCCAATATGCAGACTCAACCAGGATTCGCTAAAAATCTGATTTCCTGACTGGATTCATCCATTTGAGCAACGTAATGAGTAACAAAATATAACATTACGGTCCATCCAGTGAGAGAAAAGAAAAACATAATTGCTATAGATCTCAAAAATAAAATAGAAAAAAAAATGAAATGAAGATGACAAAACAATAATATAATAGCCAATAGCATGTATGTTAGGATAACATAGGCAGAGAATGTAATATCAATAAGGTATTATTTTAAAAGAAGTGGATATCCCAAGTAATATCAAACATCTAGCACGCGCACACTCACACACACTCAATAGCAAAGACAATCAGTACGCCATACAACAGAACAATACAATGTGAATCGCTAAAAGAAGTGCAAAGAAAATGCTGTTAATTAAAAGCTCCACACTTCATTTTTTTGGCATTTAATCTAAATGCAGCCACAATTTATCAACTTTTTTGTCTACACATTTGCACATTGTTAGCCTTTTTTATAACCCTTTCTCTTTTTAGCTGAATTTCTGTTAGAAGAATCCTAGATTTGAACAAATTTATATTGCACATTTCCACAGTAGTAAACTGGTGAGATCAAGATATTGCCAAAAAGCAACAATACAGAGTGAAAAACTATAGAAAAAAAAAAGCACTCAAGTGTTCATTGTTTGCAACACAACCAGAAAGAATTTCCGAAGAAGTCTCTCAAAAACATGAAGTAGTATAATTATGTCTTTTAACACTTTCAAACCTAAGATTGTGTTCACAATAATATACAAATCCAACTTCAGAGTCCATCATTGGAAAATAGAAAAAAAAAAATGTCTACTTCCAACAACTAAAACCTCATTAAAAGAAATGATAACCCCCACATCATATACATTCAATGGTCCCCAAAAATATACAAACTTTTCATCCAAAAATAACAATTACCCAGAAAAGAAAACAACTCTAAAACCTCAAAAACGAAAAAAAATAAAATATTCTTCTTTTATCATTAAATCAGCTAAAAGCACAAACCATAATCCAATAAAAATAATAAATAAAAACCCAGGAAGCAAATGAAGAAGGAAAAAGAGGGTACCTTAAAAAGGACAAAATTTGAACTGGGTTATGAAGAAATCTGGGTTGGAAAACAAAAGAAACCCTAAAGCTGTTTTGAGCTTTTTATTAACTGTTTCTATTTTTGTTTTATTTTTTGAAAAAAAAGAAAGGGAATGAGACAGAAAATGAATGAAGGAAGTGACGGAGGCATCACATTATCTCTACTCCAACAACAACGTTAGATTACGAACATGTCGTAAAAACCTTTTTTGTAAGGATTTGCAGTAATTTTTTTTTCTTCAGAGAGTTGGAACAAATAATAGAGTGGAATAATTCTACCTACCAATGATTTCACACCCGACAAAGTCTCCTGTTCTTGTCCTAAAGTCGTAGCTATATTTTAGAAATAAATTAAAAGTTTAAATTTTTAAAATTAAAAAAAAATGCTAATACAAAGAAACACTTTAACAAACCATTAAATTTTTTTAAAAAAAACTTTTTCTATAATTAACACATACAAATCAATAAAAAAATCAGATAGTTTTTTTTAATTAAAAATCATTATTTAAAAATCAGATAGTTTTTTTTAATTAAAAAACATTATTTAATTCACTATCATTTAATTAAAGATTATTTTTTAATAAACTATCATTTAAGTTATTATATTCTGTAAATAAGAATAAAATTATGATACATATTTTAATTTTTTTTATTTTTTACTTTTTAATATTTTATTTCAAAGTATGTATTATTGTTTTAATCTTATTTGTAAATTTTAAAAACTTCTTTCATAATGTATTTATAATACTCTATCCATTAAACTAAAAGCAAGTATTGAATATTTTGTGTTTATCCTCATAAAAAGAAAAATATTGAGTAAAGCATTTTGCTTTTTTGACTTGTTATTAATAATAAAATTAATTGCATTTATGATTTTTTTTGAAAAAATTAAAATATATATTGGTTTTTGTATTTTTTAGTTAATACAAAATTTAATTATGAAATTATTTAAATTCTTTTTACGGTAATGTATTATTTACTTATTTGGATTTCTATTGAAATCTTCATTGAATGTTAAATTTTTGGTTTTATTGGTCAAAAATTAAGTTTAATAATCTCAATTATAAAAAAATAATGTAGTTGAAAATTATCAGCAACCTAACGAACTAATGTACTTTTTTTCTAAAAAAAAAAAGACGAAGTCCATGAATAAACTATTCAAGGGTTACAGCAACTCATAAAATCATATAGAAAAATATGTAAAAATAATAATTATTATTTTGATCAAAAAATAATAATAATAATTAAAACCGTTGACACTATCAAGCCAATCAGTCAATCACTATTGACTTCAAGGTAATCAGCCACTTATTTTGAAGTTTTAGGTGTAATAGAAAATCAACACACCATTCAAAGTATTAGCCACTCCATTCAAAATATCCTTTTATTTATTTTTTAGAAAATAAATTTATATGATTATCATGTATTATTTATAAATTAAATAATTTATTATTTTCTAAATATATACTCAAATTGGATACAGTCAATCGTCAACACTTTAAATCTGAAGTTAAAAAATTAATTTATTATTTTATAATAATTGAAAAATAAAATTGGAAAAGAATGCTGCAAATAGAGACTAGAGGGGGGGACCTCGTGCCTTAGGAGAGCCCAGAAGCGAGGCCTAACACTGGGCCATCCAAGGCCCAAGCCCATATTTGCACACATTTCCCTTCTGGGCCTTGAATGGTCGCTTTTATTGTGGGCTTAGGCATGGCCCAAGTTATGATCTCTTATTAGCGTGTTTTCATTTAAATAAAAAAATATTTATAGATAATTGTTCCACGCGCCGTCGATAGAGTTTGTTATTTCACAAGCGGTGTTAATATCATAACACACATGACACATTATTTCACAAGCGGTGTTAGGATCATAACACACATAACCATGTGTGTTATGATCTTAACATTACTTGTGAAGTAAAAAAAAATTCACCAGTAGTGTATAGAATAATTATCCAATATTTGATAATAATTTTCTTCTTGTACATGTGATATTAAGTTCTATAATGGGATGTAATCTTCTTCCATCTTACAAATCCCACCTTGTCGCCTGAAAATTTAGTATCGAAACTTTTGAAGTGAAACCACTTTATTATTGAATCGTATTTGAAGATTAAATATCGGAATCTATTGAGATAATAGGAATTTAGAGCTAAAAATTTTTACTTTTGTAAACACATAATAATAAGCATAAATTTAGTATCAATTGATGTAAAATATGTTAAAAATATCATAAGTACATAATAATAAACGTAAACACATCTTATAATAAAATTATCATGTTTTTAAGCCTATTGATACTAATTTTACATTTGTTCTTATGTGTTTATAATACTTCTAACATGTTTTATGCCTATTAATATTAAGTTTACACTTAATTATGTGCATTTACGTTAATCTTACAATAAGGTCAAAAAATGTAACCTTACTGTAAAATAGAGGTGTCAAAGATTTAGATCGGGTTTGAGCGGGGTCTAAGTTATATATTAATGGACTATAGTCTATAGACAAACCTGAACCTAGTTTGACTTTATTATTTGAGTTTGAATTTTGGCTTAAGTCCATTTTAAATTTTATCATACAAGCCTAGCCCCTTTTTTCTTTTTTTTTGTATTTTATTTTTTTTATTCTTTTATTGCCTTTAGAGATTAATTTGGTTTTGTCAAACTTTGCATGTCAATTTTCATTTAAATATAGATAATGTTTATTAATTAATGATTTTTTAAATACATATAATTACATTATATTTAGTAAAATATATAAAAAATTAATATTGATTATGTTTGAGCCAAACCGAGCCTAGATCTTCATAGGTAAAGCCTGAGCTTGGCTTAAAAATTCATCGAGCCTATTTTTTTGTTCAGGCCTGTTCATTAGATTTATTTTTTGTCCAAATTTACTTAAAAATTGGACTAACTTTCAGATTTTAACGAATTGCACTAGCTCATGGTAAGATCTACGATAAAATTACCCAACAATAAAATTACCCAATAATATATATATATATATATATATATATATATATATATATATAGAGAGAGAGAGAGAGAGAGAGAGAGAGAGAGAGAGAGAGAGAGAGAGAGAGAGAGAAAAAAGAAAGGATTGGAGCTTAATCAACAATATCTGAAACAAGCACATTTCATTTAGGAAAATGTGAGTTCCAAGAGATACCTACATCTTGGCTTCTGCTATCCAAACCCACCTCTGAAGAAAGATATGCCTTTGTTTTAAGAAAATCCCCGGCTTGTGCCCTTGATGATTTCAATTTGTCACACAAATAAAATTAATGTATGCTTTTGTTTCTTTCTTGCTTGTGACAAATTGGTAATTACTGGTTGGAGAAGAAGGCCAAAACCATGAAAGGTTAATCATACATGGCTGGCATAGTAATTTTATACACGAATCAATCTGAAAATAATAAAAATTTTCACACTAATTTTTTTATTTATACAATACAAATACGATATAATATATAATAAAAATATAAAATACATACAAGAATGATCATGATTATCCGTGGCAATGGGTATAAACTTTTCTGGTTCCTGCAACCTGAATCACTTTGATTGTTGACAACCGAATAAGGCTTAGGTTTGAGTTTTACAAGGAATTACAAAAATATAATTTTACGTAACCCGAACATAATATTTATATAAATGAATTAACGGAGGAATTAAAGGTTGAAGCCTAGAGATTTCTGGCTATGCCAACCACCAAAAATTTGTTTTGTCAGGGCCAGCTCTTGAAAGGGCAAGGACAGGCAATGCAATGATTTCTGAAACCATTAAAATTAAAATGGAGGCAACCACTGGCAGTAAGACGCCAAATATCATGTGCTGATTGCTGACTCCGGATGGTCACCGTTTTCTTCTTTGTCTTCTACCCAAAGGGAGATGCATACCATTCACAAATAGGGCACTTTTTGCCATGTAGCTAGAGATTCTTAATTAATATTATGGCTTCTCAACCTTTTGTTGCTAATTGTAGATCTGATTATCTTTTTATCTTTCAAAGTTTGTTGTGTAATCACGTGTATAATTATTCATTTTTCGGTCTAAAGTTAATTTTGTTTAGGTTAGAAATGATAAACAATAAAATTCTCTTAACAATGACAATTCTAATATTTGAATCATGTCCAAATTTTGAAAAAGAAGTTTCAAAGTTTCAGTAAGTTATAAACTAACAAAACCTATTCACGAATATATTTAATTTCTATTTATTTATTAATTTTAACAAATGATTATGAATAAAAACATAATTTTTTTCGTTTATATTCACGAATAAATTGATTTGAAATTTTGTTTAAAACTCATTTATTTAATGAATCATTTAATATTTTTCTGTAGTTCAAAAATAATAAAATTTTAAATTATTTATTTATTCACAGTCATTTTAATATGTAATTATTAAAAATTACATATTTATGTAAAAGTGTTTAATTTAGTATCATATGTATTAAGGTGAATATAATTTGATTGTATAATTTTTTACATAGTTTAGTGATTTCAAATTTATTCATTTAATGTTCACGAATACATAATTATAAATATGTTCATTTAATTTAATGATACATATTTGTTAACATTTATGAACGTACTTAATGAAAATGAATCGGACATAAACAATATAAAAAATAAAAATATTAATTTATATTCAATTCACTTGTACCCTTTATCAAAATTATTGATGAAAAATGTGATTGAATTTCTTCTTTTAGTCAGTACACTAAGTCTCTTATTTATAGAGACTACCAGTGTATACAAGAATGAGCGGGAAATTGAAAAAGGAAAATTAGGCGGGGAAATTAGTTACAACCAACTATCAAAAAAAAACTTTCTGCTAACAACAGTATGGAATCATTCAGCACATTCTGGACTCATTCATCACATTGCCAGCTCAGCCATTAGCTTGGTTGCCCTGCTTATCTACTGACTTGATCCCTTTGCTTGTTTTATGTTGTCCAACGACTGCTTGTCCAACGTCGGCTTCAGCAGCTCGTGTATCCTCTATTACCCCTCCCCCCACAAGCTGGAGTATAGAGGTTGTAAACATTAAGCTTGGAGAGCTGGTGATGAAAAACAGTACAGGAAAGGGGCTTAGTAAAGAAATCTGTGATCTGATTTGAAGAGGTGACATATAACAAGCGAAATACTCCAGCTTGAAGTTTATGTCGGATGAGATGACAATCAATCTCAATGTGTTTTGTCCTTTCATGAAAAACTGGGTTTTCTGCTATGGCAATGGCAGATTGATTGTCACAAAAGATTAAAGCTGGATCAGGGTGACAGAGCTGTAAATCATGTAACAAATATAATAACCATTGGAGTTCACAAGCAAGAGATGCCAAAGCCCTATACTCAGCCTCTGAATAGGAACGAGAGACAGTAGACTGCTTCTTGGATTTCCAAGAAATCAAAGCTTCACCAAAGAAAACACAGAATCCTGTGATGGATTTGCGAGTATCTGAACAAGATCCCCAATCTGAATCACAAAAGGCTTTAAGAGATAAAGTGGAAGTGGATGGACAATGAAGTCCTTGACCAGGGTTGCCTTTCAAATACCGTAAGATACGATGGGCAACACGTAAATGAAGATCAATAGGTTTCTCAATGTACTGAGAAAGCTGTTGCACAGCAAAGCTAATATCAGGCCTAGTAGTAACCAAATAAAGGAGTTTTCCAATCAATCTCCTATAAACAAGAGGATCAGTCAAAAGGGTGCCTGAATCTTTGGTGAGTTTGAGTGAAGCGACCATAGGTGTAGGAGAAGGCTTGCAACCAATGAAACCAGCCTCTTCGAGCAATTCAAGTGTGTATTTCCGCTGGCAAAAATTAATGCCAGAAGCTTATCTGGCCACTTCAAGGCCAAGAAAATATTTCAATGCTCCAAGATCCTTAATTTAGAAAGCACAATGAAGATAAGACTTCATCTCTACAATTAGAGCTTCATTCGGGCTAGCCAATATCACATCATCAACGTAAATCAAAAGTGCTATAAAAGAGGATCCTGTACCTTTAACGAACAAAGAATAGTCTGAGCCAGCCTGTAGAAATCCTTGAGCAAGTAAGGCACTGGTAAGCTTGGAATACCACTGCCTACTGGCTTGTTTCAAGCCATACAAAGACTTGAGAAGTCTGCACACCTGTCCAGGCTTACAATGAAGATAACCAAGAGGCAACTCCATGTATACTTCTTCAATAAGGTCTCCATGAAGAAAAGCATTATTAATGTCTAATTGATGCAAAAGCCAACCTTTCGCAGTAGCCACAGCCAACAAGGTTCTGATTGTGGTCATCTTGGCAACAGGAGAGAAAGTATCAAGGTAATCTAACCCATGTTGTTGAGTATAACCTTTAGCTACAAGCCTGGCTTTATACCTCTCTATTTGTCCATCTGCTCGATATTTCACCTTGTAAACCCACTTGCATCCAATTGGTTGTTTTGAAGGAGGTAAATCAAGAACTTCCCAGGTATTGTTAGCTTCCAATGCTTCAAGTTCAACATTCATAGCCTACCTCCAGCACTCATGTTTGACAGCCTCAGCATAGGTTTTGGGTTCAGAAACAGTAGAAATTGTTAAAGAAAATTTTCTATGAGCACCAGAGCATTTGTCATAAGCAAGGACATTAGTCAAAGGATGATATAAATCTCAAGAGTGATTAACAGAATTACAGAACTGCAGACCATTGGACTGAGCTAAACTACATTGATAGTCATTTAGATAGGAAGGTCGGATTCTAACTCTAGATGACTTTCTAATAATAGACTCAGTTGGTACATCAATTGGTGTATGTGTAGTAGTTGTGAATGGAATAGAGCCTGAAAGAGTAGGATCATTAGTTGCTGAAGTATGAAGAAGGGAATGATCGAGATAAGAAGTAGTAGACTTGGGCAAAATCGGTATAGGAGAAGAATCAGATTCTGAATCATGATGAATAGGTCAAAGTGAAAAAGGGAAAATGTTCTCATAAAAAACTACATCTCGAGAGACAAAAATGTGTCCTGTTTGAAGATTGTACAGTTTAAAACCCTTTTGAGAAGATGAAAAACCAATAAAGATACATCTAGTTACTCTTGCTGCAAACTTTGTTCTTGGATGAGATAATGTGGCAGCATAACAAAGGCTCCCAAAAACTTTAATATCAGAAAACTGAGGTAGCTTATGATATAGGAGTGCATATGGAGTTTTGTTTTGGATTACAGATGAAGGTATTCTATTGATAAGAAACACAGCATGACTAATGCAATCACCCCAAAATTTTTCTGGTAAATTGGCTTGAAATTGTAAGGCTCGGGCTACATTCAAGAGATGTTGATGTTTTCTTTCTACAATACTGTTTTGCTGTGGGGTTTGAGTACAAGATGTCTGATGGAGAATGCCTTTAGAAGAATAGAAAGAAGACATTCGAAATTCCTGTCCATTATTAGTCCTTATGATTTTAATTTTGGTTTCAAATTGTGTCTCAATTAAGGTACAAAAATTTTGCAGTAAGGAACTTGTTTCTGATTTAAACTTCATGAGGTGAACCTAGGTGTATCTAGTATGATCATCTACAATAGTAAGAAAATAGTGATGACCATATAATGAAGGAACAAAATATGGCCCCCAGATATCTGTATGCACAAGATCAAATGCAGCAACAGTAACAGATGCACTTATTGGAAAAGGAAGTCTTTTCTGTTTAGCTAAATGGCAAGCATTACAAGGTGAATCATCAGGAATACAAATAGAAGAATCAATACCACTCAACAACTTGAGTCTGTTATTTGAGAGATGGCCTAACCTATAATGCCATATGTTTTTGGAAGAGACATTAGAAACAGAACAAGAGACAATAGGAACAGAAACTGATACGCATGGAATAGGATCAAAGATTTGATAGAGACCAAACACTTGTTTAGTTAGTCCAATCTTCTTCCAGCTGTGTATATCCTGAATAATGCACAAATCAGACTTAAAAATAAAAATACTATCAAGTGTTTTAGTCAATTTACTAACTGATATAAGATTGAATGTAAAGGTAGGTACAAATAAGGCTTCCTTAAGAACAAGTTGAGAAGATAATGTGACATCTCCAATGTGTGCGGCAAGTGTGTGCTGTCCATTAGGAAGTTTAACATAGGAATTGGTAATAGGCTTATATGTATCAAAAAGTTGTAAAGAACAAATAATATGATCAGTGGCTTCGGTGTCTATAATATACTTAGGATAGGTCAGAGAATTACCTTTGCTATCCACTGTATTAACATGACTTACTGGAGAAGAAGTTATGTCTGCTGTTTGAAGCAAGGTAAGCAACTTCTGGTACTGTTCTTGAGTGAAAAACATGTGAGCATCACCAGATACAGATGCATTATCAGCCTTAGACACCTCTTCAACACAATTTGCTGCAGGAGTTTTGGTTCTTGATCTAAAACCAGGGGGGTATCCATGTTTCCTGTAACACTTATCAATTGTATGGCTTGAGTATCCGCAATAAGAACAAATAGATCTCTTATTGAAATGAAAGTTCCTTCTGAAATTGCCCCCAGTCGAGCCATTGTGTACTGTATTAGCAGATTTGGCAACAAAAGCACTAGTCTCACCATTGTGTGAAGTAACAGAATAGCTCAACTGTCTCTCTTGTTGAATCACCAGGGAGAATACTTTATTTATTGATGGCAATGGATCCATCAACATGATCTGAGTTTTGACAGTGGCAAAACTTTCATTAAGACCTTTTAAAAACCTAATGACATAGTCATTAGCTCGATATTTTCGCACAATATCAAGAATTCCACAATGACACACTGGATCACAAGAACAAATTGGTATTGGCCTGAGATTCTCAATCTCGTCCCAAAGTATCTTCAGCTTTGTAAAATATTCAGTAACTGACAAAACACCCTGCTGGAAAGTATAAATTTCTTCTTGAAGATCTGAAATGCGAAATGAATCTCCTTGGTAGAATCTATCTTTCAAATCCTTCCAAACATCCACTGCATTATCGATCCAGATGATGCTTTGTGCAATGGATGGAGAGACAGAGTGTAAAAGCCATGAAAGAACAAGAGTGTTGCAGCGTTCCCATGCAAAGAAGATCGGATCATCTTTTGATGGTGGAAGAATCGAACCATCCACAAAGTGAAATTTATTTTTCGATAAGAGAGCCATTTTCATGGCTCTATACCATGAATGAAAATTTGCACCAATAAGTGGTGATGAAACAAGTGTCAGAGAAGGATTCTCGGAAGCATGGATGAAGTATGGACTGGAGAGAGTTTCTTCTGGATTCATTGTGTAAAAGAAGATTGTTTGGATGAAAAAAAAATTGAGAATTCAATCGAGAAATCAACCAAAAAATGCAAGCTCTGATACCATATCAAAATTATTGATGAAAAATGTGATTGAATTTCTTCTTTTAGTCAGTACAAGTCTCTTATTTATAGAGACTACCGGTGTATACAAGAATGAGCGGGAAATTGAAAAAGGAAAATTAGGCGGGGAAATTAGTTACAACCAACTATCAAAAAAAAAACTTTCTGCTAACAACATTCTGGAATCATTCAGCACATTCTGGAATCATTCATCACATTGCCAGCTCAGCCATTAGCTTGGTTGCCCTGCTTATCTACTGACTTGATCCATTTGCTTGTTTTATGTTGTCCAACGACGGCTTGTCCAACGTCGGCTTCAGCAGCTCGTGTATCCTCTATTACCATTACAATTTTTATGTGATTTGATGCGTTTAAAATTTTGCTTTCAAAATATTTTCACAAAAATCGAATCTTGATTCATTAAAAAATTAGGCTAATTAACCATACTAGTAACCAGGGTACCACAATATGCTAAATTTTGTGTATCAAATTCATGGTTAAATCCTAGGGTACTTCATCAATATTACATCTTAAGGCCTAAGTTTAGGTAAAAGCTCAATGATTTCAACCCTGAAAAAGAAATCGCAAATCATTAAAGATATCTGCTTACTTTTGTATTGTGAGCATTGAGCAGACAATGGAAGGACGCTCTTTTTGGAAAAGCAGGGAAGGATGGGTGATAGCTAGTGCCGAGGTTTCCAAATTCCAAACCTCTATGAGCCCCTACCACTATTATATTTGTATTGAGTGCGATGCAAAGCAGAGCCTTTGTCCTCGGATCACTCATTTCCTAGACCAATCATAAAATTTATTTTAATTTTTTATATAATTTTTATCAAATTTTAATTCGCATTACTTTTATTTTTTTTCATATTATATTATCATATCCATTTAAAATGATCATATGTAATTTACAATACTTTCCTCGAATCACTCATTTCCTAAACCAATCATAATCTGTGTTTTTCGTGTAAAATTTGTGTATACGTTAAACACAAAATATTTATATTAGTTTTTTGTAAATTTTTTGTATAATTTTAATCAAATTTAATTTTACATCATTTTCATTTTTTTCATATTGTATCGTCGTATCGTATTTAAAATAATCTAATGTAATTTACATAACTTTCTTGCTTGCCTCACCAGGCCGCTATCCAAGCCACTGCTTTGAAATATCTCAATGCTTTGTTAATTTCACAACTCAAGAGATCTTTATTATACCAATGTATGCCTAAGCAGATGAAAACAAGGCAATTACCATCAGATATCGAAAAGCCAGCATATCAGCAGATTGAGTAATGCCATTGCCACCCCAATTCCCAAACCCGGAAAACGATTTTACTTAGAATTTTGCGGACGAATCAAACAGTGCGTGTCTGTCGTAGTCAGCTGGGACAGAAGAAATCTTATCACATATTCCACTTGCAGTGGGGCCAAGTATTAGATCTTGAATAGCTGTCCATCACCTCCATAGTTGATAATATTATTGCAGATTTATAAAAAATATCTCACCGCCCTTTCTCTTTCGCTTTCATTTCTATATAAGGCTCAGGCTCAGCTTCCCAACCTGGTATTGGTCTTTGTTCACTCACTGTTTCATTTTTCCTTTCGCTCATTCAAATAACCCTGAATCAATCAGCCGTTTGCTCTGGTCTTCTGATGTATATATATAATCTGCGGCCTAACGTTTAGGCCTGGAAAGGATGGTGCAGCCAAGGATGACTTGCCGACTTCGACTCATCCATTTTGCGGTTTTGCTTTTGTATGTATGCAGAAAATAATAATGGCTATAAATGAAAGTCGGCAAGTTGTTTTTGGCTACATTTTTCTTTCTGGTCCTCATGCTAGGCTTTTGGTGATTATATATCTCAAGAAATTATCATTGTTACGAAATGATCTATACGAAATCTAATGCTTTACCAATCAGAAACTTCTCGTGTGAAAAATTACAAAGTTAAAAGCAGATTTATTTATTTTTAAGGGCCTCTTAGTCGATAACAAAACCTCGTCTCATATTCTTTTATTTGCTTTTTGAAATTTACATTTTTATGATTGGTTGACAATAGATAATATTTATATACTGTCAATGTGTCAAATTATAAATCTATCTATTAAATCATATGTTTATATACGATAAAAACATTATCCAAGTAACATTATCACACTTCCTCTTTGCGGTAAAGTAAGAATATTATGCAATTTAGGTCATGTTTGATGCATAGGATGACGATAGAATAGGATAATATAAGATTATGAATAAGATAAGACTAGATTATATCATCCTATTTTATATTTGGTGTGTAAAAAATTAAGGATAGAATAGGATGATTTTTTATGTTTTCTACCATATTTGCTATGTGTAAAATCGAAAATAGTATAAAATAATTTTTTTAGTACTCTTTTTAAAGTAACATAATTTAAGTTTATAATTTTTAGTTATAAATATAAATAAATATTTAAATATTATTTATAATATTATAATTAATAGTCAAATTTATTAGTTGATTTTTTAATAAAAAATTAGTTTTAAAAATTTATATTACATTTTCAAAAAAATTATTTTGTTAGAAAATGAATTTTTATGAAAAAAATTCTCTGTTCTTTTTCACTTTTTTTCATTTCTTTCCTTTTTGTTTTTATTTCTTTTATATGATTTAAATTTAAAATAATTTTTTATTGTAAATTAAATATATTTATTTTTAGAAAATTGAGTTTTTCTAGGAAATAAGTTTATTTTTTAATTACATTAATTTTTCAAAAAAATAATCCTTAAATATTTTTCTTTATTTTTATGGTATCTTTATCTTTTTTCTTTTTTTTTGTCAACTAGAAGGAAATTTAGAAAACCAAAATAAAAATAAAGAAAAAAATACAAGTTAAATTTAATAATTGAAAATTTATTAATTAAAAAATATATAATTTCTAATAATTTTATGGTTAATAGTTATTTTTCTTTTTTTTTACTGTAAAAAAATAAGAAAGAAAAAATAAAAATTTAAACGAAAGAAAAACTAGTTAATTATTTTTATGTTTAAGAATTTATTTTCTCAAAAATGATTTAAAAATTTTAATTATTTTCAAAAAATAATTTTTAAAAAAAATCAAAAAAATATTATTTTATCAAAATTATAGTTTTTCTTGAATAAAAACAAGAAAAAAAAAGAAAGAAAAGAACTAAAAAAGAAAAGTAGGAAAAATTTTAGTTTAATTAATTAATTAAACAAATATCTTTATTATTTTATTAAATGTTTAAGTTAATTTTTAAACATAAAGTTTAAGGATGAAATAAATAAAAAATGAGTATTTATTTCTAATCCCATGAGATTAGAAATAATCTTTACCTTTTAGAGAGGATTGAATCATCCTATACTAGGAAGATGACTCATTTTCTTTGCAATCTAATCATTTCCTTAATGTATACACTAAACATAAGACAGGATAATTATCATCCTATCCTATTCATCATCTTATACACCAAATATGACTTTAGTGCATGTTTGGTGCATGAGATAAGGATAGGATAAAATCAAATAATATTGTGGATATGATAAGATTAAATTATAACATCCTATCTTATGTTTGGTGTGTACCAAGATTAAGCGTAAGATATGATAATTTTTTATCCTTTACCATGTTTGTTATGTGCAAGATTAAAATTAGGATAGGATGATATTTCTTTTATTGGACAAAATTTAAGGATAAAATAGAAAATTCAGTAATAAAAATTTTTTGAAACATGTCCTATCCTATGGATTAAAAATAATCCTCCACTTTTCTGAAAGATTAAGTTATCCTCTTGGTATAAAATGACTTATCCTCTCACTAATCCTATCATTTTGCATAAATAAATAACAAACATGAGATAAGATGATAATTATCATATCCTTTAAATAATCTGATGTGTCAAACATGTACTTAATTTTTTATATTATCCTTAGGCGCCTAAGCCAATGTAATGTGTAGTTTATTATCTAATAATCTATTCTTTTCCCTTACTTTTTATAGTCAAATGTGTGGTTTGACTACATAAATTTATTCACTATAGGTTGTAACTCTTCTAGCTGTTTCTATCAATTTATTCTTGACGAAATGTTTTCTCGTTATAGTATACCAGCCAAAAGCTGACATGATAAGGAAAATATATCTAGTAACTTTTATGTTTGTTTTGGATCTCTTATAAAAAATCTAGGTTGCCTATTTGCTCTATATGTAGAATTTGCAAAACAAATATTGTACAATAGGCTATGCAATGTGAGCAGCTTAAATTCAAAGTTAGTTTGGCATCTTAATTGGATAATAAACCTAAGAACAAATGTTTGGAGATGAATTATTTGTGAAGAATTGATTCTTGACCATTTTCATGTATTTCATGTGAACTTCCAAGCCTACTCTTAGCTTCTCATTTTCATATCAGGTCTCTTAGGCCCAAATGCAGAAAAGTACTTTTTTATGAACCACGCCAGGATAAGATCTTAAGCCCAATATTGAGATCTGGGTAACAATAACAGGCTGTTTTTTTTCCTATAGTTGAAGCCTAATCCAAATCAAGAGTGAATTCATCCATTCTATTGTTTTTTATTCCTTAAGAATGGTGTTAAAATTAAAAGAATAATTATTTCATACATCCTCCAGCGAAATTTTTTTATTTCACAAGTTGTGTTAAAATCATGACACATATCTTATAAAAATATTAAAAAATAAAAAATAAATAAATAAGATATATATCATGATCCTAATCCCGTTTGTAAAATAAAAAATTTCACTGACGGTATATAGAATAATTATTCAAATTAAAAACCCACTTTCTATTTTAAAAAGGATCGTTTTGGGCTATAATGATTTTGCAGTATGAAAATTTAAAAGTTTATAATGATTGGTTAAATAGGAAATTAATTTGGGTTATAATGATCATAAAGAAAAATTTTAATTTTTGGTTAATTGTATTGAGTTTGTGTTCAAAATTTCACTTACCCCAAAGATGTTATGTAAAGAGATACACAATTACAAGAACTTATCTCACATAATTCAGAGTTTTTTGGATTTTGTTAGGAGGGTTAGTAAAATAGCATAAGCATATATCTTTACAAGAATATAAAAAAATGAAAATAATTATAAAAAATAAAAGATATGATATTTTCTTAATTTTATGTTTATAAATTTGATAAAAAAAATAGAATAATGCATTAAATGTATTTTTAAAAAAAATAAATTTCAACTACTTTTGAATAGTTAGTAGGATTCCAGGATAATTTCGCAGATGGTAAAACGATTTCTTTTCATAATTGCTTGGGTGAAAAAGAAAGAAAAACCTAGCTCAATTGGCAGCAGTAACCGAGGTTTCTTGTTTAGGATGAAAGAAACTTTACATTTTTCAAGCATCCAACGTCTCCAGGTGTAAATTAAAGCCTTGCTTGGCTAATCATCTTGCATATTTTCACAATACAATCATTCTCAACTTTGACCCTCCATGCCTAGATCTCACAAATTAAATTACAACAAAGGAAAATGCCTGTCGGCCCCCAACAGGGTTTTTGCTTCCAAGCTAAATCATGCATCCATCCAGGGTAGACTTTAATGGACATGTCCCTGACACGTGGGAACACTAGAGAAGTGGGTTGAAAATAAAAAAAAAATTGTGAAGCACTGCATGAAATAAGTTGCTTTCAAACCTGTCAATCATGAAAGAACTTGGGAAACAGTTTGGACACCTGGGAGAAAATGGAAGGAGCTTTGAGATTCTGAAAATCCTGGAAATTTTGCTACTGGATTGGATTGTTGGAATTGGAATACCCCACATTTTCACCAACGAATCAAAGTTTATCATCTGTTTTCTTCACTGTGAAAGCAAGATAAGCCACGTTGATGCATCTGACTATACACACAAAAACCTTGTCAAACCATTCTTCTAAACTAGCCCTAATCCATGCTAATGAGCCAATCCATGTTTGATTTATGTCTGTTTGATCATGCGGAGTATAGATAACCACCGGCCTGGATCACTTCTGGTCACTTTTGGCCTTGGCATAGATTAGACCATCCTGCAAATTTTGTTGACGTCCACTCTCCAGGCAGAAATTGCAATCGATTCTTGAAGCTTCCATGTTTCTGGACCATGCAAACTACTAGATATTAACAGAGGATGCATGGAAGATGACACTCTTGTTTTTCTGTACCATATCTCTCAATGCAAAGAGTACCATATCTCTCAATGCAAAGAAAGGAGACCTTAGCTAATTTTGAGTTGTCCTTTTCAAAGACGCCCATATTAACAAACTTAGATATTATCCATAAACATGCGCGCGCGCACACAAAATAAAAGTCAGAAATATTTGCTTAACAGTTTATATCCCAATCAATTGTTTGAATGATTGAATCTGGCGATCTGTCGCTTTTTTCCTTTTGCTAGTGGAATTGTGGAATCTGAGTACCATTTGTCATTAAAATGCCATCCACGTCTAATGAAATATCCCTTATACAAGCATGTGATCCAAATATAACAAAAGTAAATAATAAAAATAGAACATGAAGCAGTCATAAATTCTCATTAATACCATATATCCAACACAAATACTCATTCTTGTTTCCAAGAGAATAAATGGGAAAATGCAAAATGAAAAAGAAAAAGGCTTTTCAATTTCTAGAACCATACACTACAGGATAATATGATTTTTACATTCACAAAGATGTTTTCCCTTAAACATAAAAATGACAACTCGATATATACAAGCTAGTTGCTCTACAAACACACTTGAATCAAGCAGGCTAGGATCCAAAAAAATAAACCCAAAAGCCTGCAACTCGATGACAAGATGCCGTATGGCTTCACCTCTACTATATTACTCATCTCTAACATGAATAGTAGTATATGAAAAGATGAACATGGGAACAGTACTGTAGTACCTGCACAGTGGCAGTAGGAAGGAGAATGAGGTTCACAAAAAACTAACCACATCATCTCGCGGTACCAACCAAGGTTTTCTCTTCACTATCTTTAGGCTTTAAGGCTGTTGTAGGAAGAGGAAGAGGGAGCTTTGTCCCTGAATCAGAAGGAAGTTCTTTCGATACCAGAATCTCTTCCTGTGCAGGAACAGGAGCAGGTTGAACTGGTTTCGGTGAGTAGTTGAAGGAAAGCTCTTTGTTTGCAGCCAATGCCAAAAGCTCCTTCTCCTCAAGCCCTTTTGTCCCCCCAAGGCTGCATCGGTCTGGTGTGTGCTTGGCCAATGCATCTCTGAATTTTTTGATCTGTTCAATCATCATTGTAATTAGAACATATATCATGATGAAGATCGGGAACAATCAACTAACAACATACATTATGAACTAACCATGCCATGTCAATTAAGATACCAAACCAGTTGCACTAGATGAGCAGCAATCGTCAACAATTCCAGAAATTAAGCAAAAGCAACAACAATAGCTGTGCCTCAACAATTTTACAAAACCAATTTATGACTAATAAGCACCACGCAATTTTCATAAAAGTGAATCCTGCTAGGAGAAACAAAAAACCATCTAGCTCTTACATCTTGAAGAATTTAAACTAACTGAAAATCAATTTTGCCACAGGGCATTATGCAATTTTCCTTCTGGAAATCAAGCCCCATTTATTCAAATGCTCGCATCATACATAAAAAAACATAAGCATAAATTGACAAAATAGACTTCTTTTCTAATTACTAAACATATCTGATAAAATTTGCTTCAGGAAGGAGGGATACAAGACTAACCGTGGCATTGGTGCAGCTAAAGCTACATAGACGCCCCTGAGCTCCTCTATAGAACCGGAAGAAAGGCAGCACATGGACATTAAGGCTATAGCACATGGATTTATGCTCCTCATAGTTCACCTGAAGAAACTGCAGATCCGGATTCATCTCTGCAATTTGGCAAATCTGCAAAATCCCAACATCCAAATCCACAATTAATCCAAACACAAACAATAAAAAGATATGGAGATACACAACCATGCAAAAGCAAATATAAAACCATAAGTCTATATTATTATACCTTGGGATGAAGAGCCTTGCAGCCACCACAACCAGGGGAGAAGAAATCTAGTACAACAAGTTTATCCCCAGCATTCAAAAGGGAGTCTACCAGGTCTTGTGCAGATGTAACTTCTTTCATATTTGGTTGCAGCCCCTTCTCCCACCACTTTTGACTTCGACCAATAAGGCCAGTTTGCATCTGATTCCATTAAACAATACCAGAAAAAAAGAGAAACCAATTAGTATTTCTTTATTGAAATTTATAACAGATCAAATTATGGGGAAAAAAGATTTTTAATCATAAACCACATATAATACTTAATTTTTTTGAAAAAAAAAAGTAAAATATTACTGCTTAATCTTTGTGTACTAACATTTATTTAAGAACAAAACTCAAAATTTTTATAAATATATAAGATAATTTCTATTCAAATATTTGATCTTTGGCATGTTAAAACTTTGCTAAGAACTAACTGCAGAAAGCTAATACTAGAAAAAGATATAACTTATCAAGAAATTCAAATTAAAAAAAATCATAAATAAAGTAAGACACAATATTCACTTAAAAGTAAAAACAAATTAAAAAAAACCCACAGTTCCCACTCCCCCCCTGCCAAACACACACACACACACACACACACAAAGAAAGATCAAGAAATTGAAAAAAGAAATAAGAAATAAAGTTAATTAAATCAACCTGTGCTTTAATGGGAACTTCACAAATCCTTCTCTTGTTCACACTTTTCTTCTCCAAAAAAACCATTCTTTGCCCATTAAAATCACTCCTCAAAGCCTGAGATTTCAGCTTTAAAGAAGGAAAACTAATCTGTTTCAAACAAAACCCAGAAACTCTCTTCGAACACAAACAAGCTCCATCTCCTTGATTCTTCTTCTGATTATAGTTACAAGTCGTAAACAGATTTGCGTTCCCCAAAACCTCAGCCATAGCTATTTTTTTTTCCAATTTTTTTCTTTTCTCTCACAACAAAAACCAAAACCCAGATCGAAAATTGAACCCTTTGCTCTATTCCCCACTGAAAATGAAAATAAAAGGAAAACGTTATTGCTATCTCTTTAATGCAAAAGTAGTTCCCTTCTACTTTTTTCTTCGTTGGCTAATGGCTTAGCCCGTTTAGTTGGTTTTCTTAAGGTCCAAGGATTGACTTTAACCGTCGATCTGTTTTGTCCGGATGTGAATCTATCGGTTTACGTCTTTTGTGATTGGCATTCATTCGATTCGAAAGCGTAATGGATAAGGATAAGGTTGCTTTTTTAAAATTTTTAAAGTTGATTTTTTTATGGTGGTCTGACGTGATTGGTCAGATTTCCAACACGTGGCTTTAGATGTGCATTGCCTGGGTTCTTTGCCACCTCATTACTTTTGTGGGCCAGTTTGGAAAAATTTTTTCTTTTGACTTTTTCTTTTATTTTTCATTATTATATATTAATTGACAAGTAATTAATTTTAGTTGACGATTAGATTTTACACGTTGTGAGAAAATCAATAATTACAGTTTGTATGGATTTATATACAATATATTGAACGTATATAATTTTTTTGCATCGTCAATCAATTATATATTATTTTATTAATAAATAAATTTTAAAAATATAAAAATTATAAAAAAATAAATTTAAAAATTTTATTAATATTTATTTTTAAGAGTATATATTTTTTAATTTTGCTGAAGCATGATTTTATAATTTATTGACAATGTATAATTTTTATACACTATCATTATATTTAAACTCATATTTTTTACATTTAAATTTTTTAATGATATTGTAAAATTAATAAGAAAAAAAATAATTAATCGTTTTGAATTTACTATGATTTTTATGCAATATCACGTATATAATTTGTTCTTAATATATTTACATTGTTGGTATTAAAATTTAAATAAATATCAACCTTTAAGATTAATTTAATTGATTCATATAATTTTTTAAAAAATATTTTTTAATAAATTTGAATGCATCCATTTTTATTTTCAAGATTATTACTACAAATCATCATGATAATATAAATTTAAGAAAATAATTGGAAACTTAAGCTTTAAATATCTAGAATGGTCAGAACTTTTTTTTTCTCTTTTTTTTTTGCAAATATTAATTCTTACACTAAAATCTTATTTCTTATCCGAATTAACGCTAATTAGTATTCCTTCATGATAATTTTTACCGCTACTATTACGTTTACATCCAAACACATATCTCACACCATTGATTTTAATTTGACTGCTAGATAACCCAAAAAAAGAAAATGAACAAAAAAACCCAAACAAAGAAGGAATATAGGTAACTTCTATAAGGGAAAAATGAGGATTGAGCAGTGAGACAAACAATTAGTACGAAGCCAAAGAGCTGCTTTCAACTTGATCAATCACCAGCATGCTCTTACCCAGCATTAAAATGGACCATGGATGGTTTTAAGGCCGATGCAACAGCCACACCGACATTAGGGCTTGTGGTGATGAAGGATTACTGCCTTTACACACACACACACACTGCACCTTTAAACTCTGTAGCAGCAAGTGGCAAGACTCTATTCTGCTCTGCTCTCACTTCACCACTGAAGATATGAATCATGACTCGGAGTAGACCCTCGAGGCAGCCGAGTTGTTATTTCAGTTAAAATGTAGTGGCAAAATAATCACTTCAGAAACTCTTGCACACATCATCGCCTACTGCAGCCCTGGGACTGCAAAATTATGGTGGTAGACCACCTTGCTTAATAACATAAGCAGGCATTATCACCACTGTGGTAATCATGCAGTGGATGCAAGGAGAGTGCTGCTGTCGTCACATATCAATCTAATTTGCTTTTGCAGCAGCAGGATTCCGACCAAACTGGATGATTATAGGTTTGCCCTTGAACACGTATCCGTTTACGAGGTTCTGCAAGGAAGGAATACAATTGAACACTGAATGAGAAATTCGCCATCAGACTCATCACTACATAAGATATAACGCAAAGAATTGATAGACCTAAGTGACAAAGGAGTATTTCCTGGGAGTACATATTGCAGTGAGATACTAAAAGCTACGTGTGAATTGCCTGTGAACTAATAATTAAAGAGTGGATAGCATGCTAGTAGAACTAAAAACTTAATAACAACAGTTGTATTGTATTAAAATAGTAGCAGAAGAGTATTAAGAACATTATTTAGAACTTCAAAAGAATGTCTTTGGCTAAAAACATAGTATTAGGAAAAGCTTTTACTCTTCAGATATACGAGAGCTGAACGTCATTTAACTTTACCAGTTTGTAACATGGAAAAGAGATTACTGGGAAAGAGAACTGGGTCAGCAATTTTGGCAAAAAAACCGATGCTGACAAGATAACAACTCAGGAGGAGAACTAAGTCATTTCTCATTTTTGTTATTGTTAGTACCCGAGAAAGCAAGTTATTGACTTATTTGTGGGTGGTTTGGCTAGCTAGAACAACCGATACTCAATGCTTTAAAATTACTCCTAGAATGTTCCCTTGGTTGATTTAAATAATCTTTAGATTAGCGCAGGTCCTGAGGCAACTTTTACAAGATATACGAAATGCATAAACTCATTTGTACCAGGGAGAAACATACCAAAGCACGATGGGCAAGTTCAACAGATGGAAATGTCACAAAAGCTTGACCTCTCATCCTTCCCTCCTGACATCAAAAGATAACTTTTAGTTTCACAATTAAGAAACTATAGCACTTTGATCTACATATAAATGGAATATTCAGAACAACAAGAATCAGTTTGTACAAAATTATAAAAACATTTTCTTCTGATGTTCAAATTCCAATGGCTTAACGAAACATTCAGACATGTTAGGTTTGAAACTGATTTATGCAGTCAAGTGGCAGTATTTTTGAACAAAATTTTTCAGCCATAGCATGAAGATGAGACTTAAACAAGCCAGCATCAAGAAGTCGGAAATAAAGCTACAGAAAGCTAATCCAGAGTAATTTAACCTGCATTAGCTTCACATTAAGACCTGATTTAGCTGCATCAACGCTTCCAAATAATGATCCTACATCAAAGCAAGACTTCATCAGCCAAAATCTTTTAGCTCATAGGAGAAAGGAACAAAGCAAAGAAACATTAAAATTCCAAGGACGCTAAAAAGAGGAGCTTTTTCCTCATAATGTTATCTATTATCTTCTTTCCTATTCTACTGCAGGCATTGAATTGCTAAGAGGTTACCATTTATGTAAAGAATGAATGAATGAATGCATTTAGTCTCACCAAAGATGAAGTAGAAATCTTCTGGAACAACATCCTTTGCCAAGTTCTTTATATACAACACAGAAGCAGGATTCCCAGCTGTATAATTCTGCACAATCCAAAGAGTCACATTCAGTTTATGTTCTGTCAGATGCACCTGACTCATGGTAATAGCCATTATTAATTGGTACAAAATTAGCCATGACCCGAAAAGCAAGTAAAGGATTAAATATAACATGATTATAAACATTCAGGAAAAAGAAAAGCTTTGATACTTTCGTAGATGATTAAATGGAAACTAGGAAATTGCATATGTGATTTAATCTACTATCTAAAAGCATCTAGCAAGATAAGATCTGATACCTTAAACATTGGAAGAGATAAGATTTCCTCTGGAGGCAACTTTCCCTTTTCCAACTCATCTGCAGTGGGAAATCTTTTGGCATCTGAATCCTCCTCATTAGGTTCCTCTGAATTCTGTTTGTAGTCATCATTGTCATCTTTCTGTTCATTAGGAATGGGTTTGGGAGCAATTTTGATCTGTGAAAACACCAAGAAGATTGTCAAAATTCATACAGAGTAAAGCTCATCTTAAAACTCATCCCTTGGATAATATGACCTGTAATACAGGGTTCTTCTTTTTTATCAATGGAATTTCTTTTGGGATCAAGGTGGCAGGTTTCACTCCAACAGCCTCATGAGCCACACTTTTATCAACTGCAGGGCCTACAATAGCTTCTCGCCTGGCACGTTTCCGTGCAGACTTTGTCCCACCTTTATCCTTGAATTCCTACAAACATGTAAGTTGAGGAGCAATCAGCAGTGCTTCTTTGAAGGCACACATATTTCAGTTCATCTAATCCAATAAGTGGCTACTGATTTTCAGCATGTTAGCAGGAATATCTTACCTCATCCGAAGACTCCATTTCTGATTCACTAGAAGATGATTCCACCAAATGAGGCTTTGCAAGTGTGGAAGCAGGAGCTGGGGGTGGTGGTGGTGGTGGCTGTGGTGCAGGTACTGAAGGTGGCAGAGGAGGTGTGGGCAAAGCCATACGAAATGGAGCTGGGATATTCATTTTATTCATTAGGTGCAACACCTGAAATTGAAAGACTATTATGGTAAGGGATATATCTCCTACAATAGTAATTAGATAAAATCAAGTAGAAAATATAATTATAAGAACTTAAAAGAAACATTAATAACCGTTGAAGTAGATAAAGGGGATATTAAAGAAAACCTGGGTATAGAAGCGAGGAACAGCAATAAGAGCATTAACAATATTGGTCAAAATATTTCCATCTGGTGGAGGGTAAGCATATCTGCAACACAAAAAATGCATAAGCTTTAGTTCATGTTTGCCGTGATTATATCATTTACAAAGGAAGAAGGATTGACTGATGCTATAAAATAATTATTCTATAAAGCCTTATGCACTGGTTGGGAAAACCAAACTTTAAACCCAATGCATAATGCTTGATCCTATATTTGCAACTTCACATTTCAAGGGTCCTCTGATAAAGAGAAAAGAGAAGCTTGGAAATAAGTGGAAAGACTCACTCAAGGTAAGGAGGAAATGGATAGTCTACACCAAGTCTAGGAGCAATTGGTTCACTAGCAGGTATTGATCCTGAGCTTGAACCTTGATTCAGGTCTCTGGTCAGATTAGCATCTTTCACCAAAGATGCAGATTGTGGAAAATCCTTTCCCAGCTGAACTCCAGTTTGCTGAGGTTTATTATCCTCAGTTGGCTTACTAGCTCTCTCCACTGACAAGACTTTACCAAGAAACCTCAGGCTAAGCAACCACAGAAACAGGATAGTTAGATAACTATTTTTGATATTGTATCGACATCAACAAATCAAAACATGTTTAATCGACAAAACACAAAATGTAACAAATAATACAGAGTTGCTATCTAATTCCAGTGAGAAATATCTCATATATCTGATCAAACAAAGTTTAGAATAGGGGAGAATAAGGTGCATACATAAGCTGGAACTTTACCCATTTAACTGACGCTGTGCTTGATAAGCCAATGCTTCATTTTTAAAATCCACAAATGCACAGTTTCTCAGCCTAAATAATTAAACAAGGAAACTATGATTATGTATGACAAAAACAAAGATGTGCAAGACCTAAGGAGGCTAACTGCAAGCTGAATCAAATTTATAAGGAACCACCAAAGGTTTAAAATTTGTTTACTTTCCACTAGAGCAAGGGCGAACAGAGGATGCGCCATAGTGAGAGAAAAGCCGCAAAAGGGTGTCATGGGGGATGGCCTCAGGAAGATGCCGTATCAAAAGGGTTGATACAGAATCCAATTCTGGAGGGTTTGACATTGCTCCTTCAACACTTTGATATCCCAAATGCTTCATTTGAGGATCGCTAAAAGGCTGTGAGGACGGAATAGCAGCCATTGAAGCATCCAAAGCAATCTATTTCCTACTTATAACAACAAATAACCCAAAGATTACACCTTAAAAGAAAAAACAAGTCTTTGCAATGTCGATGACTAGAAAGAATATTAGCATACAAAATTTTTTTTATGTAGGTAGTACCAAAATTCATAATATGACAAAAAGAATTAGTTTTACAAGAACAAAAAAAAGAAAAAAAAAGAAAATCACCAGCATGGCTACATTAAACTACATAAAACTAACAAGAATTAATGTTCTTACATTCAAATTTTTACAGAAAAAAGAGAACTTCCCAGAAACCCATATGTAATTTCCCATTTTTATACAATTTTGATTGTAAGCTAAAGCGAAACTGCACCTTTGAGTTTTTGATATTGATTTGCTCTGCCTGCCTTGCAGCAACTAGCTTGTTCTTCCCTGGAGAAATTTTGTTCGCAGGACTCACCAGAGAGCAAAAATGGTCGGGTTTTTAAGGGTGGGTCTAGGGCTGGGAATTTCATAATGGGCTTCTTAGACCCAAAATCTTGGGCTTTTTAGAAATTTTCTAGGCTTTGTTTAGTTTCCGAGCAATGATCTTGGGCTTGTTTAATAACATTTTATTTTCCTATTAAGATTTTTATTCTTACTATTTATAAACTGTTTTATATAAGTCAATCATTTGCAATGTAAAATAGGTACCATAAGAGCTTATATCTAAATTGTTATATATTATTAAATTTTTCTCTTTTTTTTTTATAAAGTAATGCTAAAGAATAAAATTAGATTCATAATTCAAAAAACATTTTATTTATTCATCTAACGCGGATAATATTGAATATAGAAAATTTTCGGTCTCAAAAATGTATTTTTGATACTTTGTTTAATGTAAGAACCTTACCATCATAATTTGGTGTGGATTTCATTATGTAATGAACCTGACATCTCCATTCTCTTACTACTTTTTTTTGGAGGTTACTTCAAGAACGAAATGTATGAGGTTCATCAAGGTCTGGTTTTTTGTTAAAATTTTTTCTTTTCATTAAAAATTAAGGGGTTGTTTGGTATTACTTTTGCTGTTGTGTTTTATGTTTTTATTTTCAATATTTTTAAAATCTGAAGTAAAAACATGTTTGTTGAGTGTGTTTTTATTTCCTAAATTTGAAAAGAAAACACAACGTTTTGGAAATGGTTGAAGATACAAAATTCATATTTTCTAAATTTTGGAAGTGTTTTTTTTACTGTTACTGAATAGGTACTGTTTATCCGTGAGGCTACAGTACTAATTTTAAAGTTTAAAAAAATCAAAAGAATCACTCAAAATTGCTTGTGGTCAGAATCGAACCTCTCTCATTTTAGTTTAAAACACTTACCACCGTTTCAATCAAAGTGTTATTCATGACCCAAAAGAAAAAATCAAAGTGTTATTTGTAAACTTTGGCAACAAAAATATTTTATCCAAACATGTTTCTAAATTTAATAAATTGAAAATAAAACAAAACAAAATTTTCAAAAATATAAAACACAAAACACAACAATTCCAAACGACCCCTAAACTATACATTTTGTTTTTTGAGATGAGTCAAAGAAGGGATGCATGTTTTCTTGAAAAAAATAATAGTTTTAAATAAAATATATCACATAATTATTCTATATATCTATATGAGGAGGGATCCACTAACATATATGTAAAATAAATTGTTTTCCATACTTTTTATAACTTTATGTAATATTAATATTTTACAAACCAACTGATAGATTTAATAACCTATTCGTATTTATCTTGCATGCAAATTTTTGAGTCAATCTTATATGCTAATCATTTCAATTGAAAATAGTATTTTTTTAATATATATTAACAGTTGAAATTTTATTACTATAAAACAAATAATTAGACATCTTAGATTAATTTAAAATTTAGCATGTATGATCTATGTGAATAGTGTTCAACAAAGTGGTTTACAAAACTCTATCCACTTGAGCTTCTATGAAGATGAAACCTTGAACTTTGTCTTAGACTTCAACTTATGGAAATTGGGCCTCTTTGATCACGGACAAACACAAATTTAATTTAATAATTGGCTTCAAGATATGCTGCTATAGTTTCACTTTCCTTAAGACTTAGTTCACTCTTACCAATTAAGGTATGCAAACAGGATTGTTGAAATAATAATAGGATACAATGAAGTCAAACCTTATTTAATATTACTTTGCACTTATAATATTACACCATTAAACACTTTAGAAAAATACAAAAATATTTTGTTTTAACCAATGTCTAAAAAACTTGTTTTCTACTTTGATATTGAAAGAGGATATAAGAGAATTTTGAATTGATTAGTATATTTCAATATGTTTGAATGAACCTCAGTATCTCTATTTATAAAGCTTATTCCAAGAGATGTGATATTTAATTTGAATGTCACAACTATTTAATTGTATTGTTTCATTTCAACAAACACATTTTTTAGATTGATAGCAACTTATCAAATTCAATGATTATAACTTTTAATTATTCAAAAATGAAAGAACACCGTTTGAATAAGATTACAACTCTTTAAAGAAAACTAGAGATTATAGTGCATTTTGCACTAGAGCAATCAGCTGCCTTGAAGGATAGTTAACTGCCACCTTTTCCAGGCAAGACAATCAGATGCCCAAAAATGGCATCCAATTGCCTTGCTTATTTTTCAAGACAGAGACCATGAGGAATATGAGCAGTCAGCTACCCCTTCTAGGACAGTCGGGCTGCCATAATTATGTCTTGAAGCTGAGAGCTTCAGTTCATATAGGCAGTTGGATGACCATTTTTGGCATACAATTGCTCCAGTTCAAATGTAAAACGGAAGCTTTCCTCATTTAAGGCAGATGGCTACCTTCTAAGAGTAGTTGACTGCCTTTATTAAGTCTCAGTTCCCTAATCAAAATTTTCCAAGGTCTAGTTTTAACTATTGATTAAACATATTTTAATCAATTTTCTTTCACTTATTTTGAAAATTTCTAATAAATAGAACATAAAATTCAACAGTAGAATTAAAAAAAACATAAATCATATAAAAAATATAAAAGTATGTAAAACTAAATTTGTTTTACACACACATATATATATATATAAGTGGACCCATTCTCTCTATATATAGTTAGCATTTTAGATTATGACTTTGGTTTAAAGTTTAAACTAACTATACATTGGTTACCAACAATTTCTTGATTGAATGATAAAAGATGAGTTATGATATATTATAAGACTTCGTTCAAGTTCCACTAACCTTAATCTCTACCTTCAATTAAAAAAAAGGAAACTTATTGTTTTTATTTGGACTTGGCAAAATGTGTGTATATAATTCATATTCATATCATATAAAAATATGTTTGTGTCGTGTAAAACACGAAAATTTCATATCAAAATTCATGTTAACACACCAAAAATAATTTTTTTGCCATATTCATATATAAGTTTTATTAAATTTTAACTTGTATCACTTTCGTATCTTTAATTCGTATTATTTTCATATCGTGTTATCAATCATTGTATTATGCTTAAAATTGTCGTCCTAATTATATTGCAATGAATTTGCTTGGAAAAATGTTGGTATATCTTATAAAAGCATTTAATTTTATGGTAAAACTTCATAAGAACTTTAACGCTAGCTACCCAGCCTTTTTCTTTTGGTGTAAACTATAGGTATTTTTATCCGTTTTAACGATCTGAGATTAATTCTGTTTGAGGTTTAGTTACAGTTAAGGCTCTTCACCCCTCCCCAAAGATGTGTTTAGTGGGAGTCGAACTCGAGAGCTCTTCCCACAAACTCAGTCTGCGTTGTCAATTGAGTCACAACCCTTAAGTAGCTACCCGGCCTTTTTCTCTTTCTAGAAGGATTTAGGAAAACAAGGAGAGTGGGTCCCGTCATTAAATACAATAAGCTACTGATTCTTAAGTTGATTTTTTGGGCCATTGGGATTGGTGACAGTCGTTGTCATTATCTTAACTCTATACTACATACACCATTACAGAATCATTTGCTCAACTCCTCAGCTAAAGCAACTGCTGGGTGTGAAGACCTTAAAACACAGGCAATTAAACCCTACTGCAATTCTTTTGCGCAAACCTTACCTGCCAAATTGTCGATGGACTCATTTAATTTGAAGAATCAACAAGAATCACAAAAACAACTAAAGTTGAACCAAAATCGGCAATTGCGAGCTCATGCAATCATGAACCATAGCTTAGCCTTGGAGTTTATCAGTCTTTTCATGGATCGTACTGCATTAATGATTGAAATATTTAATATGTGTACACGTGCAAGTCTTGTTCATGTAATTTATATTTATCATGTTTAACATCAAATAAGCATTTCACACGCAATAACACACAAAAAACTTCTAAAAAAATGGAGCAAGTTCAATTAGTCAAGGCATCAACCAATCCTTAATTTCATGAGCTAATTTTTTTCCTGGTCACCAAAAGAGTGTCAAAACAATGGTTTCATAGAAAATACACAAATTAATTAATTATACCTTTCATAGTTTTTATGAGATCAAGAAATTTGATGCCTACAAGAAACCAATTTTCCGTTTTAGGTTTTTTGGGTAGTAATCAAGACAAAGACGCATCTGTCACATAGCTTATTCATGTATGTTGTTGTCCTCTACAGTTGATCTGTTATTTAGTTTGATGGTTTGGACATACAGTTTGGTTTTAGTGGAGAGGTTAGCCGAGGAAAAGTCCACTGCAGAACACTCTCCAACCAAACAACCTTGACTTTTTATGTAGGAGCCAAAGCCCCTTGATTAATTAACTAGTTATTTGATTTAATTTAATTTGGGATTAGGAAATCTTATCTTTTTCAACCTGACATGTGTGTGAGTATTTTATACAAAATCTTATTCCTATATGCCTCAATGGTAGCCATCAGTCTCAAGCCATGAAACAGTGGTTAAACTCTAACCTTACAGTACTTTTATTTATATTATCAATTACGGATAATTATTCAATATACTATCAGCGAAATTTTTAAATATCACAGGCATTGTTAAGATGATAACACATACCTACTTTATTTATTTACTATTTTTTAATATTTCTTAAAAAGTATGTGCCATTATTTTAACATCGCTTGTAAATTCTAAAAACTCCAAGATAATCCATTACTAATGAATAGCTTTTATTACCCACTTGATTCTTAAGTCTGCTTTTATCAAACTAAATAAATGGGGAGATTAGGGTTTGAGATTTCCAATGAATTAAAACACCCAAGCTCCAAGATACAATTTAAAGAAAATAAAATAAATTTAGGGGTTGAGGATTCACAATGATGTCACCTTTCTGCAAGTTGGAATTGTTTTATTATTATTGCTATAAATCATAGCTTATGAGCAATGTTGAATGACATCATGGTATTTTCTTATCTTTGTGGCTCAAAAAGAAAGACATATGCCACTAGTACACTTTACACCATCAAATAAGTGAGGAACAATTCATGTTCTCATGAGTAATTACAAAGTTATCATTCATTATTTGATTTCAAAAACTATATAAATAGCCTTGTATAAATTGAATTTGAAACCATCCACGTTCGACTTATGAAATTAAATAAACTATTAGTTTGTCCATCATACTAATTAAAGTCTACTAAAAAATATGTACAATTATGATAATTTTCGTATCAGTAATCATATGTGAATTGTTTATTTTTGAATTAAAGACGAATAATTATGGTTTATCTAGTGGTTATAGAGCCATTAATTATGTTCGTTTTATGAAAAATTATCGGTAATAGAATTTTAAAATTTTACAAACAGTGTTAATAAATGGCACAACTTTTAAATAATATTAATAAAGAAAATTAATCAAAAAAGTAAGATTTTGACATTTTTTAATCCTACCTATAAAATTAAGAATTTCACTATGAAAAGATAGGGGTAACAAGAGTCCAACTAACCACACCCTAAATTTTTCTTCACACACCCTATTTTACACTATATTATACTGTTCACTGAAAGCAAAAAATGGGTGGACGAAAAAAAGAATAGGATGTGATTAGTTGAGCTCGAGTAACAATCCTTCTCATCTCGTATTATGAATTGTCTTCCTTATGTATCAATAAATAACTTTTTTTTAAATATCAATAAAAAAACCTTTTTTAATTAAAGAAGATTTTTTTTGTAAAAAAAAAAAGTACTAAATGGAGTCAATTTTCTCTCAAATATGCTTATTATATCCTACTAATTTTAGTGGTGAGTATTCTTTTCTCAAAAAAAAAAAATAAAGGGGTGAGTATTCTACTACAAGGAATCCACATGGTAGTGAAAAAAAAAACCAATAAAATTCTTACATATCAGCAAAAAAGCTAATGATGTGTAATGCGTCACCAATCGTCACCAATTGGTGGGGCTTCTTTGCTTTGCAGCTTCGTTTTGGCCCCAAAAGTCAAACGTTTTAAAGCTAAGAGAGGTAGGCTAACACTTTCTCAAGCCTTCTTTTTGTGCGGTCCACACGCTATTCTTGTCATTATCAATTTCTTATATAAATATTTTATTTTGCTTCTATTCCGTATCCTGCATTCAATAATCAAAGTTATAATTAAATTCGATAATTTTATATACGTCACGACACAATAATAACGTATAAAAATGAATTAACCAAACAAAGGTTTACTTATTGTTGTTTTTTTTTGTGAGAGATTAAGTATAAAATTGGAATATTCTTTTCATGAAAAAAATAAATATAAAATATAAAATTAACACAAATTAAAATTTAAAAAAAAAAATAAACAAAGTTGATAAAAATAAAAAAATAATTTTGTGTTTTACTTATCAATATAAAATTTAAAATGATAATTACCATGTTTTATCTTATATGAATATGAAATATATACAAGAATGATTAAGTTCGATTTTAATTATAATAATAATTTATTAAGTTCGATAAATCTTCAATTAATATAAATATAAATTTAACAAGTAATGATCTGGGAAGATAGTGCCAGGGCCAAGAAAGTGTGAACACATGGCTTAATCTAATGTGAAAAGTAAGGGTCCACCTCAACATCTATACTTTCACAATGCCAAGAATATGGCATGCCATTCTGTTGGCCCCCACCTAATCTTCTAAACAACTAATTTATCTCTTGATTGGATGTAATCCCACTTGTAATTAACTAATTATATACTAATTATTATATTAGTACTAATAAAATAATACAATCATGCTCGTGTCCCTAATTACTTGATTTTTGATAGATTTCAAGTAATTATCAACACGTACGTGACACATTTATATAAAATTTGAACCTACAAATAGCTAATATATATTTTACGAGTTATATAGATTGAAAAGTCACGTAACTGAGAGTAGTTTGGAACTCAAATTTGTCTTTAATCTTTAATTTTTTTTGTCCTTTTTAAAAGGTCAATAAGGTTGCTAGTAGTTTAATTAGTAGTTGAGATTTTGCGAGGAAGTTGTGTACAGATTCTATTCAAATGCCAGTTTTAATTAATATTTGTTTTATTTTATTTCCTTAGTTTCTTTTATTTTTATATTTGTCGGCGCCGGAAAAGTTAACTTTTTCAATCTACTTGCCACGCGGTGGTTTGTATGTCACAAATTAGGAAGCACTCACGTGGCTTCACCTATGCTGTATTCATTTTTCTTTTCTGACCTGCTTTACTAAGTAGTTTTTCGATTTATTTTTTACTTTCATATTTGAAAGATTTGGTTAGTCAAAATTTTGAAAACATGTGTGTATGAAATTATAGCATTTTAAACAAAAATCAAATCGTGATTGTATAATTTTATATTTGTTTTAGAGAAAAAAATGGGTTTTGTATGCTTGTGTGTGCAAAAACACGTGTCCATGAGAGATTAGTTTTAAAGAGGTAAGCGAGCCGAATATAAATGAATTTTATCATGTTTGTGTTCGTTTATTTATTTTTTTAATGTTGTTTGTGTTCATTAACTTTATTCATAAACATTAACGAACATGTAATTTGCGAATGTAAACGAACAAATCACACCTATATTCATGATTGTTTGATAAAATTAATAAATAAACAAGCACGAATAGAAACCAAATATATTTATAAACTGTTCATCGAACGTTCGTATGTTCGTTTGCATCACTAATTAATTTAATTGGTAAGATGAAGAATTTTTTTTAAAAATATGGATTCAACTTTTGTAAAATATATTTCAAAATAAAAATATGAATGCAATAAATCGATATAAAAGGATGTGTTAAAAAAATCATTTACGGATGAAATTACACCTAGACAAATACTGAGAATACCAATGACCGTAGTAAAAACTTGAGAAAAAAAATTACATGTTACAGTATTATTTTTCTTTTAATTTGATATATAATTAATACAGGTTACTGTTAAGTCTTTCTTTAAGACGATTGGGGATATTAGGGATGGCAATGAGTACCTTATAAACGGGTACTCGGTGCTACCCGATCCGTTTAAGTAAGATTAGGGTAGTATATAATCGGGTTCGGGTAGTGAAATTACTATCCGTCATAGATTAGGGTAGGGTTCGGGTAGTTACCTTAGGGTACCCGCTACCCGAACCCGATTATAAATAATAATTAATTAATACAATACTTATATTTTTTATATATCAATTATTTATTATTAATGTTTTATTTAATTAAATTAAATCATTATATATTATAATTATGATTTTTAACTTTAATTTATTTTTATGAGTTAAATTAAATTTATTAATATAATGTTTTAATTAAGTTATTCTAAAATTAATTTTAAATTTAAATTTAAAAATCAAACTTTGATTTAATAAACGGGTAGTTAAACGGGTTCGGGTAGTTAAACGGGTATTTATATTTTATAGGGTTAGGGTTCGGGTAGTATAAATAAAAATAATCGGGTAATTAATCGAGTTAGGGTATTATTAAAATTAATCGAGTTCGGATTCGAGTATCCCAAATCTAGCGGGTACCTGATCCGTTTACATCCCTAGAGGATATATTGGCAGTTGAGATAAGACAAATCTCAAGTGTTTACAAAAGTACATGAGTATTTAATTAAATAGTAGTGGAGCACATAGTTTATTAGAGCTAATTTTAGTTGATTATCAAGTGTACGCTCCTAGTTAAAAATTAATTTTCAATTTGGAAGTTGGAACTTTATTGGAAGTGAACAAATAATTTTTCATGAAAAAGGACAAATAACGAAGTGAAGGATCTGTTTAATTAGAAATCTGTCTTTTCTTTTGACACAAAATAATTAAGTCTTTATCAATAATATTTGTTTGGCATTTTCTATTTTTGATTCATTGCATATGGAATTTCATATGAAATATCTCGAAAAACGCCAAAAATAGTATTGTCCTCAAGAATGGATCATATGAATCTAAATAGGGTTATCTATCTACCATAAATGAGACAATGACTAAATTAATCATATTCTATGTGAGTTGTAAATCCAGTTATATGCTAATTTGATTGTTCGAGTTAAGTGATTTATAAATATAATACTTGATTGTTATTGTAATCCCTCTTATAATATATTGTTTTTAATAAAATAATAATAATTTTATTATATTTTATATATTATACATGAATTTGGAATGAAAAATATATAAAATATTACAAAAAAGTGCAATTTATTTCCGATATTAAATTCATAAATATATCAACAAGAAATTAATTTCCAAATATTAGCCAAAATTAAATGTCCCCACTCTTTGATTGGGAGAGAACTAAATGGAAAATTTTTTATTCAAGCATATTAAATTCAAGAATCACGTGTTTTGTATTTATAAAATTATTGGTTGTATTTGAAAACAAAAGTAAATTGAATGATTTTCCGATGAAATTCAAATGAAGCCTAGAAAAAAATTGACTGTGAGTATCATTCACAAAAATTTGATTTAGAAGCAATTAAGATTTAATCTAAGGATAGTTAATTTTCATTAAGAGACATTAAGTTTAAGATTTGATTCTTTATTTTTCTTTTATATTTCTCCATAAATAAAAAAAATTAAAAGATACGTATAATATATCTACATCAAGAAGACTTAAACCCAAGTTTGATACAGTAATAATCTGACAGGCCAGCTAAAATCGTGTGTTCAGAATTTCTATGAAATATCATTACCCTTTTTTCTTCATCTTTTGACCTTTTCAGTGTCTAAACCCCACCTAGATTCCCTCCAAATGGAGCTGTTTCCTTTGAATTAAGCAAAGAAAATATTGTTCCAAGTTCCCAACCTGCCCTAAATTTAATTTGTATGAATACCAAGTCATAGAAAATAACACATGTACCACAAAAAAAGGAAAATAACACAATGGTCTGCATGTGAAACATAGCCATAGCCATAGCCAAAGCCAACAAACCCAACCTAAATTTGCTGCTTCAAAGCTTGACAAATTCATCAGATAAAATCACGAAAGGCTGCAGCAATTTCTTAAAGAATATTTGTACTGGACAATTAATCAACTTTGTTCAAAAGCTTTGAAGTAAGACCCGTTAAAAAAAAAAAAGAGAGGTTTTCTGGGAATTGAGTTCTGCAAACAGGCTATACCGCAATAGAATTGTTAGCTTGGGTTAGGTTTTAAACAGATAAAGTTCATATATTTTATTGTGAAATGACTGCTGGAGGCATGGGTTCCCCACTAGCTTAGAAACCTCCTTTTAACCTTTTTTTTTTTTTTAAATTTTATGGTTTCATACTGTTTGTTTTCAAACAGGTAGATATGGTTCAGAGAGCAACCTAAATTACAAAAATAAATAGAAAACATAATTGAATTACCTAACGAGGCTTCTTTGGCAAGTGCCGTGCAGCCTACGTATCTATTCAATCAGCATTAGCTCTTCAACAAGCTCCTCTATTTAAGCTCCCTTTTTACCTTTGTTCTACTTTCTTAACGGCCTTCCCTTCATTTTTCTTCTGCAAGCTTAACATATCCTCCTTCTCCCTTTATCCTATATATTTCTCTTCTCGCCTCTCTTGCTTTCCATAACAATTACTTTGCATTATTTGTAGCCTTTTTGTTTCTGGGTTTGTTTTATTCTGCGTAATTCTATACCGGGTTTTAGAATTTTAGGAGTTTTTCCATGGAAGAAGCTATTGCTGTTAACAAAGTAGACGAGCCCATCGATTTGCCACCTGGCTTCCGGTTTCACCCTAGAGATGAGGAGATTATAACTCATTATCTCACAGAGAAGGTACTGAACAGCAACTTCAGTGCATGTGCTATTGGTGAAGTTGATTTAAACAAGTGTGAACCTTGGGATTTGCCTGGTAAGCCTTTCTCTTGATTCCATTCAAGCTATGCTAGCCTAATGCGACCTTTGTTATTTCTTTGCTTGGATGTTTAGTTTTGTTATTAGTAGTGTGCTGCTGCTGTGTTTGCCTTGTATTTGTGTCTAATCTTTGTTTCCTTTGCTTAATTTTGCAGAGAAAGCTAAGATGGGAGAGAAAGAATGGTACTTCTTTTGCCGGAGAGATAGGAAGTATCCGACCGGGATGAGAACAAATCGAGCAACTGAAGCTGGATATTGGAAGGCAACTGGGAAAGATAGAGAGATTTTCAGAGGAAAAGGTTGCCTTGTTGGGATGAAGAAGACCCTTGTTTTCTACACAGGGAGAGCTCCAAAAGGAGAGAAAACCAATTGGGTCATGCATGAATATAGGCTTGAAGGCAAATTCTCTTACTATAATCTTCCAAAGGGTGCAAAGGTATGCAACTAAAGCTACACTTGAAAAGCTTCGCTTTTATTTCCCATTTCCAAAAGAGATTTGTTTTTCTTTTTAGGTTCTTTTTCTCTTTAAGAAACTATAGCTTTTTGAATTTCATAGATCCAAAAGAAATACTGACTGAAAAGCTGTGGCTTTTCATTTATCATCTTTTTACTGTTTTGTTGGTTGGGGGTTTCTTTCATGGGGTCTCTTTCTTTGCTTTTGTGTAAATGAAGAATCTAGACTAAAATGAAGGTCTGATTTGAATATTTTTTTACTTGTTACAGGATGAATGGGCTGTTTGTAGGATTTTCCATAAGAATACAGGGATCAAGAGAAGTCCAATTCCTGATCACATGTTAAGAATGAATTCTTTTGGGGATGATCTTATGGATTATGCTTCACTGCCTCCTCTCATGGATCCTGCTTACTCCAACAAACCATCAAGCTCCAGCTTCACTGATGGTGAACATGAATTCAGGGCCATCAACACAGCTGGAAACTACCTTGCCAGTTCCAATTTCTTCCCCACAATGAACAATCAGAACTCTACTCAGGCTCCAGGTAACCATTACCAGACAGGAAGCTCTATGTTCAAGCCTCAAATTCCAATCCAAAATCCCATCTTCCTCCAACAAGACACTACCCCAAATTCTGCCTACTTGCACCAAAATCGGAGCAGTGGAGCTCCAAGCAGCTCCGGCACCAGCTTCGGAAGCAGTGATCAGGCAGTTCTAAGAGCATTGGGCACAATCTCAAAAGCTGACAGGCAGTGCAAGGTGGAGCAGTTTTCATCAAATCAGTCTATGGTCAGTCTCTCCCAAGATACCAGTCTCAGCACTGAAATTAACAACAATGATATTTCATCAGTGGTTTCCAAGAGCATCGAACTTGGCAGCAGCAAACCTTATGAAGACATGGAAGATTTGGGATGCCTATGGGACTACTGAAATTCGGAAGATATATACTGTTGATGATTAGCAAGTTGGCTTGTTAATTTCTTAGGATGGTATGATTTGAAAGTCTTTTCTCCAACTAGATAATTATTAGATTGAAAGATTTCTGTAGGATTCGGATGAAACAAGAAGGTATACTTGTATAGATAGATTGATGGTGTCCAAATCTTTTTCAGATTATTGCATTCTCATTGACAGATAACTGAGAAAGATTCCATGTACATGAATTCTTTCTTAATTATGGTAGTGAATTTATTCTTTTTTCTTTTTCTCAAATTTTCTTCTATCTTTCTAAATTTTAGCATTAAATTCGCATTGGTTCCACGTTCATATGTTCCAATCATATTCCTACTTCAAACCAAACATACATTTAAGGTTGTTTATTTTATTCAATTAGTTGTTTAAACTGCCAGTTAGATGAAAGAACTCCATCTCTGAACCTTTCTTTCATCAATGTTTCAATTATTAAATTATGAAAATTTATTTATTCTAAAGTCACTTGCCACTAATTAATTCCACCGATATTTAGCACTATTTGAGCACATGGACCTTAATTTTTGCCATAGTTTAAATAATATATATTTTAAAAATAACAAAATTTAATTAAAAAAATGAAAGATGTGATTGTCTTTTAATTTAAAAATTCCCCTACATATATACTAATTAATTTGATATAATTAAGAACCTTTCTGTTTAGTTAATAATTTGCCACTGGATATTAAATAACTTAGTTGTCTTGAAGTTAATTGTTTTATATTCTCCATGTTAAAACTTAAAATAATTGTAGAAAGGACTAATTAACATTGGATTTCAAGAAAGAAATAATAATTTAATTTGCTCAAAATGAGATTAATTTACCACCTTGAGATTAATTAACTGAACTGAACCAGACCATGAATAACGTGAATTATTCCCTTAATCTCAGCAGCCAATGTGCCTGTCCCTGACAATACAATAACACAATATTTCTTAATCCACAAGGTTTAACCTTAATCTTCTGTCTCAAATAGCATTGATTAATTAATTAATTATTACATATGCCTCCCCTGGACCTTGAATATGCTGTTTCTTTTTTTTTTTATATATATATATATTTTGTTTTACAGTAATAATATTAACTACGCATATAAGTTAAAATTATAGATAACGTTTGAGTTTAACCAGATAACGCGTAAATTATTACCACGTCTTATTTCAAATCAATTATTTCTTTTTAAGTGATACCTATATGTGCGCTACTGTGACGTTTATAACATGTTTAAAATCAGTTCAAGTAATGATCTGGCTATATGAAACCTTTTTCGGCACTTTTTCAATGAAGTTGTTATGGAAAAGAGGTCAGATGGAGATGGCTATATGAAACAGATAACCAGGAAAGAAAAACATGATAAGAGAAAAGGGAAAAAGGAAGTTTAACAAGTGATTGATTGGGAATCGGTTATTGAAAGAGAAGAAAGGTTCATGTGATTGTGTGGATGTGCATTCAACCCTCCACTTCAAACCAAAGCTTCCGAGCCTTAGGAGATTCATGCTTGCAGGAAGGTTAACCGCCCTTTTGGGTTTGAACCGTAGGTAAGAATTTCTTATGAAGAATTTGAACTAAAACAAGAGGAGAATATTAGTGACATAAAGAGAATAAGAAAGAAGAAAGAAGAAAAAACCCTGATTTGTTGCATGAAAACATGGGGATGGCAACCAATTGCCAGGCTCCACCGCATATTTTTATTATTATTTTTTCGACATCGTTGTCAGTTTTTTAAATTGAAAGCAAACGTGCTTTTCTTTAGGTTAGCTTAGCTTAGCTCTTTTCGCCACCTCTGGCTGGCTACTGTTTACAGTCACACCGACTTGCATTGGTCTATCCTGCACACAGTTTCACCGACTTGGTCGATCGTTTTCTCGCTTTTCCTTTCTAGAATTTCTTGGATTGGTTCGATTTTAGATTTTTAATTGATCACCATAAGAGCAGTTTGATTGGTTCAGTGAGTAATTCCATCTTAATTACATAAACATATTAGATTGGCATGGTCGAGAATCTGAATGGAAATTTATGAAATAAAAGAGAATTAAATCGCTTAAAATTTAACGTTTGATATTTATTAAAAAAAATTAAATAATGATGCTCTATTATTGGTTTAACTATAAGGGAGGAAACCTTTTCAAACATGGGTAAACATATTCCCGTGAAATAAGTTCTTCCACATGTATTAAGATTAGGTTTATGGCGGTCTTTGCTAGTGTTTTTTAGTCTAAACTTCTAGATTTGATGTAATTTGTTTCTTGCTTATCTTCATTAAGATATTTAATCGGAGATATAATTTGTTTTTTCTTATTAATTCAGAGTCGTATACGTTTCTCTTTAAGAAGATGACAAAATTTAAGTGCACTCTCGATTCAAACATAAAAGATATTGAAGTTAGTTCAAGTATTGATTCAAATAATTATGTCTTTATTTTTAAAATATGATCGTTGTTGATGTCAAAAAAGAAGACTAATAGTCTTCATGATGATTTTTAGCTTTTTTTTTTTAATAAACTTTCAAAGCAAAAGATTTATAAGTTTTTTTAGTGAGGCTTATGCAAAAGTCGGTGAAGATAATGAAAGTTTAGTATAAAATTGAGAGAGTATAAATTAATATGTTCAAGTTCATACCTTGCAGCCACAAGAGGTCCCTTTTTTATAGTGAGAACTTTCTTATGGTATGATTCTCATGTTGCACAAAGTGTCTTGTGGGTGGTTATGTGCAGGGCTTGAGTGGTTTATTTGCATAGATGAGAGTCATATTACCAATCGTGCCAAGGACATGATTTATAATGAGGTTGTGAGTGTTAATCATATTTTGCTGATGTCTCATATTCAAAGTTGGACATCTCGTTTGACTGTTTTCGAGTTCAAGGGTACTTTTTGGATTTCTCTATGGTCGGGTTCCTTGTTTATGAAGCTTGTGTTTTATTGGACCGTTGGACCATTTTTTGGGTAAACTCAAGCATACATGAGAAGAGAAGGTTTAAGGTTTGAATTTCAATACAGTCTATTGGATTGAGTAGAATGAGCTCAATGCTTTTTAAGTAAGGTCTTAGATTCGAGTCTTGGGAATGGAGAAAACAGTATTGGGAGAGCTCTCCCTGTATCAAATCCGACCGTAGTTCGATTCTAGATTAGTCAAGACCCAAAGTGACTTTTGGATACCGGAAGGTCTTAGATCAAAAAAATTTTTCAATACATATACTATTTTTTTAAAAAAATAAAAACTCCTGGTAAAAAATTAATTAATGAGATTTAAATGGCGAAATCCAATTTTTTAATTTTGATTTTGACACCCTTTTTATGTAAACAAATTATATTTATAACAATTATTAATAAATTTATATAATTCATTTATTCGTAAATAAATTATTATCAACATGTACGTTCTAAGTGCACGTATGTTTAAAGAAATATTTTGATATATACTATCATTTGAATGAGTCATCGGAGCAGAAAAAGAAATTTCATATAACCTTATCTTCAAAATATTCTTCAACCTAATCTCTTATTACTACTCATTGACAAAGATTAATTTGATTAATGGCTTGAAAGTTACCTTCGACTTTTTAGGTATAATTAAAGTAAATATATAGACAGCTAGAAAGGATAAAATTTCCAATATCCAAAAATATTCTAGATGCTCCAGGTTTTATTCCAACTGCCGAAAAAATACCTGCACTCTCGATCCAATGGGTTAATTTTCTTAGTTATAGAATGGAGAATTTCTTGGATGTTTCCTAGGAAACAAACATCTTTGTCTCATTAAATTATGTCTGATTTTCTATAACATTTGAACAGTATGCTTGTTTACTAAGAATATATTTAATATTAAAAGAATCTTCCACACTTCCAATTATCTTTTAACTATGAATGTTAATTTATAAAAATAATTTTCTTAATTCATGAGATGGAAAATTCGAGCTCACTCTTCAAATAAGAGGATATATATGAATTTATTATTGAATTAAATCTTCGTTGTTATAGATAACCTTAAATTTAATGATGAATCTAATTTTCTTAAGAGTTGGTATACATATATATATTTATTAATCTTCTCGATGATGCTTAACTGAAGGTAATTCTAACATGGCAACTGTTTTAGGCTCTTTTTGGAATCAATCACATCAAAACAAAAAACAAAACAAAAACTCATAAAAAAACATATGTAAAATTAATTTTTTACTAATTTTTTTAAATATTTTATTATAAAACTTATATCCATGATAATAATTTAATTTTTTTTAATTTTATTGAAACTAATTATATTGTCCATCGTTAGTTGATATTAGCTGATATTGATCTATAAAATATTTATTTTTATTTTTATCTCTAAGTAAAATTTAAAGATTTATTTTAATATTATTTTTTTTATAAAAAAGGCAATGAGCTCATGCTGAGAACACAAATTTTTGCACCACCCAATCAGAACCTAAAGAACTCGATTGGCACAAATGTCGAAGTTCCGGTTTCTTGGAGTTTGGCTCAACGGTGAAAACAGGATCAGAAGACGTCATCATTATTCGTTTCTTAATGTGTACATAACTTTCTGTGCTGCCACGTTGTCACCTGCTCATTACAAGGGGTTTATGACTTACTGGGCCCAACGCGCTTTTTTTTTTTGTTTTTGAAATTTTCAAAATCACCACTTACGGGAAAAAATTAAATAAATAAAATTAACTGCTGGAGTGAGTACTTTCGATTATTTTGAGTACTGATTCTTTCTTAATTTATAAACATAATTTCATTGATATTTTAATAAATAAATAAATTTTTTGACTGAGTTTAATTTCAATTTATATAATAATTTAGGAATTCAATAGTTGCCAGTTGAAGAGGTTCTTTTTTCAATTTATATATATATATATATTATTAAATCTTCTCACTTCCCAGAGGAAGTGCCAAGGTCTCTAAAATGAAATATCACTCTAGTATTTTTTTTTCTTGATGATAGAGGGATGATATTGAGATTGTTTAAACTTGAATTTAAATTGTACAATATATCACAATTTTTTTTATTCACTCAACCGAAAAATTGTCAGTACTCTAGCTATTTCGGTTACCTTATGATTCAACATCAATCCAACAGATTTTGACATCAAAGATTAGCATGCTTTAATCAAAGACGTGTGGGGACTTGTGATAATATGAAAGGAAACATATTATGAACAAATTTGGCCTTTGAAAACTACGTGTAATAATAACTAGAAAACCCAAATTCACATGATGAATAAGGTCTTTAATTGTGATTAAATCTCAAGCAGGATTAGTCTCAGATCATTAAAACGGATGAAGTTATTTGTGGTTTACACAAAAAAAAATAAGGTGGTGATTTTTTTTGGTATAAAATAAAAACTATTTAAAATTTATGCATTCGTAGGTGTCTTTATTGCACCTTATTTTTTCGCCCAACAAAATGCCTGGCTTTATGGGTTTCAAAAGTGTTCCCTACTTTACGTGTGAAAAAATGAACATTGTTTTTTTTAATATATGAGTGAAAAGAGTAAATATTATAAGAAAAGTTTTTAAATTTCATTGACAATTAGCTTCGAAATTAAAAGGATAGCATATATTCCTTAAAATACATCTAAAAATTAATTGAAAAAATAAAATATGTGATAATTCTTAATCCAACTTATAAATTAAAAAAAATTATGTTGTCAGTTTTAGTAAGAAAAAAAATCAATGTAATAATAAGTTATGAAGCATAAAAAAAAGTTTTGAAAAGATATATAAATCAAAGAAAGTTGAGATATTTTGGAGTCAAATTGATACAAAAAATGTTAAATCACAATATGAATGATCTGAACACCCTTTTAATCTTAATGGAATATCATTACAAATAATAAAAACTCAAAGTTTCCAATCGATATACTCTTGATTGAAAAGATTATACGCGTTGAAGTGATTGTGATTTGTGTCGTTGGTGTTTATGTTATTTATTTTTAGTTTAACTTTTATTTTCATATTTTATTGAAAAAAACAAAAGCACCATTGAAACGAATAATTTAGCTTTAATTTACTTTATTTACAAATAGTTCACAGAACGCGGATTCTTGGGAGAAAAATGATTCTATATTCATGGTTTTGGAGTAGCTGGATAATGGCAAATGGATTCTGAATTTTCTTTACAATTTATTTGTCACACATAGGTATTTTCAACTAATATAGGATAGAAATATAAGAAAATTGGGAGCAAAAGCAAGAAATTATAAGAACAAATTTAGGTGAGACTAAAGAAAAACTAAAGAAAATTGAAGCGAGATATTCATGTGATATGATTCCTGATTTGATAAACAGGAATGCTTCACCTTTCTCTGATTAAAGAGAAGGGAATAAAAATTGGATGGAAAGCTATTGTTCCTTTTAGAAAATAGTTAGACGAAGAGCACCTTTGCTTTTCCCCTTTTGGACTTTGTTAGCTTTGCATGAACTTTAGGCAGGCCATAGTGTCACGGACTGCATTCTAAAAGCATCAGTTAGAATATTTCAATCCCAAATTAAATACCAAACAAAAAATTATTGGGCATGTAAGCATGAGAATTGCACATTTTAATAAGCTAATTTTGTGAAGTAAAAATAATGATCACGTAACAAATGGTATCAAAGTCAATTTTTTACCATTCAATTTCATGCTGAACATTTCAATGGTATAAGTAAGGTGTGTTGGTTCCATGCCAAGCACTCTATCGGGATAGGCATGATGAATTAGCTGTGACGAGCGTGTCACGAGATTAGATGGAGGAGAATATCATTGATTGCACTCCAAAAATGAGTAAACATGATATTTCAATCTGACATTAGATAGAAGAAAAGGTCGTTGGACATATAAATGCGAGCGCTACACATTCCATAATGAATTCTATCTTATCTATGTCAATAGCACCAGTTTTCTGCTGATTATCAAATTTGTTCATGAAATATTTTGTGTTAATATAATACTCTAATTTGTAGTCAATCATAATCTGAGGTAAAAAATCAAAAGGCATTGAAAAATGAATAACAGAATTTGGATAAGGAAGAAACCATAGTATCCTCCCAAATGGTAACATGTCGAGAAATACGTAACCTATTAGAAATAGGATCCCAACAACAATATCCTTTGTGTTCGTCCCATGTCCAAGAAATCAACAAAGGTAAGCACGTGGTTCTACTTTATTGTGTTCATGTGGTTGAAAAAATACAAAATAAGCTGACTCAAAAGGTTTAAGATCAAAGTAACCAAGATGCTTACCAAATAAAAGTTTAAAAGAAGAGAGGTTATTAAGGACTTGAGTTGGAGTACGTTTTATTGTATAAACTACAGTTAAGGCAGTTTCTTCTCAAAGTTATTCAGGACAATTGATAGAAAGAAGAGCTCGAACTATAGTAAGGATGTGAATGATTGATTATCACTAGTGACGATTTATAAAATTTCTTTACCGGCAATTTGAAATGAAGGATCTTGGACCTTTTAACTATTTTTTGCGACTTTAATTGTCTTCTGCATCTTATAGCTATTATCTTTATCAAGCCAAATAATGCATTTGATTTACTTTCTCGACCTGGTCTTACCGTTAGTAAAACTATCTCTACTCCTTTGGAACCAAAAGCTAAGCTTACTCCAATGGAAGGTATTTATCTCATTGATCCTAAATTATATCGCTAACTTGTTGGTAGTTTAGTTTATCTCAGAATAACTAGATCTGATATTGCTCATGCCGTCTACCTAGTTAGCCAATTTATGGCTGCTTCTTTTTGAAGTCATGTTTCACAGTTCATTTTTATGCATACTTCGTTGACTTTTTCTAAGTATTTTGATGTTGACCGGGCTAAAGATCTTACCAATCTACCTTCTACTCAGGGGCGGACGGTAGTACACTGTAGGGGGGGCCACGGCTCCCTCAAAAATTTTAAAATCTCTCTTGTATGTATTTTAAGAGTCTACTCTCATTCTATGATTGGAAGGCATTGGCCCCCCCAATATTTTTGCAAATTTATGTACTTATTTATATGTATAATATATTAAATTATATAAATTCAAATTGATCTCTCAAAAAATAAAAAAATAAAATTCTATTGATATTTATTTATTTTTTTACTTACCAATCTCTTTAACAAATATTTAAAATTAATTGGGTTGTCACAAATATTATGTCACAATCATGTGAACTTAAAAAACTCAATTAAACTTTCAATCAACTTAAAAAACAAATAATCTTAGAATGATGTGAAACTACAAAATCTTTTTTCTTTATCACAGTTGTGCCTTATTCTAACAGAGATAGAAAAATAAAAAATATATTATCTTCTGGACAGATTGATTAGACTTGTTTTAACTCTTCTAGTGTCTATTGCAACTAGTGAATGAACATTTTCAGCTATGAAAATCGTCAAAACAAGACTAAAAAACAAAATGGAAGATGAATTTCTTGCAGATAATTTAATTGTCAACATCAAAAGAGAGATTACTGAGACATTTAGTTCGAACTCAATTCTTGAAAATTTTGTTTCTTTAAAAGAACGTCGCTTACAATTTTAGATAAAATTATTTATTTGATGTATTTTCTTTCTTTATACTTTCTATATGATTATTAAAATTTATAATTTTTTTACATATATGTTTTATGTTATTAATACATAAATATAAAACTCAACTATCTTTATATAGTTTTATGTTAGTACTTGGCTCCCTCAAAATCAAAGGTCAAGATCTGCCATTGCTTCTACTACTGGTTATTGTTTTTTTTTTTTGGAGATTCACTCATTGCTTAGCAAATCAAGAAACAAACTGTAGTTGCTCGATCTAACACTGAATCAAAATATGGTGCTATTGCTAATGCCTCTTCAGAATTACTTTGGCTTCAATGTCTACTAGAATATATGAGTATCCCACCGTCCTCCTTTACTAAACTAAACTTCATTGTGGAAATCGTAGTTTCATTCAGATTGATCACAATAACGTGTTCCATGAGCGCATCCAGCATATTGAAATTAATTGTTATTTTGTACGTCATCATGTAACACAGGGAATTATTCTTTTGCCTTCACTATCTTCTTCAGTTCAAACCACTGATATATTTACCAAGACACATTTTTCTAGTCTATTTCAACACTTAGTTAACAAACTCAAAATTGGTATCTACAATACAACTTGAGTTTAGGTTGTATTAATGTAATATTTAGGGTTAAGATTCTTTAATTATAATAATATTTAGGATTACATAATTATAGTAGGCTGATTCTCTTCCGAATTAGTGAGAATCTTATGTATATAAATAGGGTAGTCTTGTACCATTTTTATTCAAGTCAATGACTAGACGAGTTCTTCTAACAAAATTGTTAAAGAGCTCAAAAATATGATTTAAAGCATAATATTAGTTCTAACGGAGAGCTTTTAAACTTTTCTTCAAATGGTTGATCTCAAGAACTCAGAACTAGAATGTGCAGAATCATACTGGATGATGACGCTGTAGCAATCATGAGATTTAATTCTTCATTGTTATGCCAATTGAAAAATTTTTCATTAGAATTCTTCAGTTAGATGCAACTCTGAACATTCATAGCACATAGCAATTGAAAGTCTAAAAGCTGCCTTGTTTTGGGTCAAGACAGAAGATGCATGATGATTGCTTCATCAGATGGTATGTTCCATGCCAAAAAACTAAAGAAGATGCAAAGGTGGCACAGTAGTAAAGGCTAATGAACTTAGAAGTGTGTATGATATAGAAACCACAATGTCAAATATGGACAGGCTAACCGCAGTCATTCACAGAAACTCTGCAGTAGATGTTCTTTATTGCTTTTCGACACACTAGTAACCGGTAGTAGGCCTCTCCACGCATCAAGATTTTCAGACATAGAATTAAAACACACAAAAAACCTGATGTAGATAATGCATAGGGATTCTTCCAAGCGATAAATCAACAGACACGATACAGCTTTGATCTAGAGCTGGCAGCACCATATTACAAGCATCCTGCATTTATCACCAGCTATTAGGAGAAACACTAAAGAATCTTTTCTATCTTCATGTGCATCTTGTTCTTTTAATCTTTTGATTACTTGGAAAAGAGATTTAAGAATGCAGAAATGATTCCTAAATTGTCAAGATTTAGAACTAAGGATGGTTAGAACTTTGCTAGGATTTTAATTGTCTTGCTTTTTAGTTTTTGAGAAACTTACAATATGGTTCAATCTTCCATATCTGGTTATCTCCCTTGTTCCACTGCCAGAGCACAATAGTAGTACCATTATGGACTCCACCAGATTTCTTATCACCATGGAAAGCATCCACATTCAGGCGAATGTTATTAACCATTCTTATAGCTCTATAGCCATCGTGCACTTCCTTGCTCTCGCTCCATAGTATGGACTCATCAACATGCTCTGGCCTGTAAGGAATCAGTTGGACCTGCAAACAATGTTCATTTTTTACTGTCTGAAAGAAAGATCATGATGCTTAAAAATTTTTGCCACTGTAGGAATCAAGAGAAGGGGTTGGTGAAGTCATCACCACCGAATCTAGGCCAGCTTCCAAGATGCCTAGTCTCAGCATATGAGAAGGAGAAAAGAGCTTGCTTTCCATTTCCATTTTTACCAGATAAGAGGGCATTTAGAAGTGGGAAAGCTAAATACCCAGGAAATTATAGAATATAGTTCTTGACCATGATAAGCCACGTGAATATTTAGTTCAGCAGATAAGCTACCTCAATATCATAACAACTGTACTATGTTACAACAATGACATGCCACTGAATTGGCAGAACAACAGAATTGAAGAGAGCAATACGAATTCAGTAATATCTTCGACATGTTCGAATAACATGGACAACATGAGAAACATATAGCAAGAGAGTCCAGAAAATATTGAACTGTTGTCTATGATGAGAATGTCTTTTTCTTCTCGCCTATTGGCAAACATTATCAAGCAAAGAAAATCAGAAGCTCCAAGCATAAAGATTACATGGAACTAAAAAGCATGGATCTACCATAAGCAATAAGTCATATCAATCTTATGCTGTAACTGAAAGTCTGCCAACTGTTAACCAATTTCACACCCAATCATATTCTAAAGAAAGAGGCTACGCAAAATTCTTAAGTGGCATAAAACAGTTTTCTGAATGAAATGCATTCGAGAAACCACTGCTTACACAGAAGATGGAACTAAAAATACTAAAATTGACAAGAGGTATGAATTCTTTGATCAGCAGGTGGTAAATTATGTTGTTTAGCAAATGCTCCTGAAAACAAAACTGAAAGAAAATACCAAAAGCAAAAGAACACTGCTAGAGGTGTGGCTGAAATGTAAATTGTTAACAATCATAAGTTTTGAATCATAACTTCTTACTTTTAAAAATACAAAACAAGAAAAGTAACAGAATCAGATTCAGCTGATAAAAGAATGCCATACCCAATTCTAAGTTGCACAATTCTAATCAAGTATCAATAGAAAGTACAACTAGAAAAGAATCATGTGAAACAAGCACAAAAATGAAAACTTCAAAGCCATGGAGAATTCTTACAGGATGTGAAGCTCCAATGGAATGTTTAATGGCCTGACCAGTGACTTTATTAACCAGAGAAAAGCTGGGGAAACCCACCTCATCTTTCACCGTCGTGCTGAACCTCTCATCTTTGTACCAGTGCTAAAACAATAGCAAAAAATAAAATGAAATGAGTAACATCCGAATCAAAAATAGATAGCATGCTCTGCCTTAATCTTAAGTTTTAACAGTCAAAAGGGCTTTAGGGTTGTCAATTACATAATACATGGAAATAATTTCTGAAGAGAGAAAATCAACCCAAATTATAATATAACCAAGTTGATAATTTTATAATCCAAAAATTTGACTTTAAGAAAATAGTAATTCTGCTGATGGAGTTGCTAGATACGCACCTGGAACTCATCAGAGGGATCAGCTGGAGCAAGAATAACCTTACCATCTCTGATGGTAAGATGAAAATTAGGATCAGCTTTGCAATAAACTTTAACGGTGGGTTTTCTGGAGAGATCAGAAGCAGATCCAGAATGAGAGTGATGGTGAGTGAAAGATGGAAAGTGGGGGCTAAAAGAATGATGCCCTTCACTCTGATGATGATCAACCCTTTCTTGACTACTTTCATGGGCAACATGGGCAACAGATGCTGGTGCTGGTGAGTAGTTGAATGAACCATGTTCAGGCTGGTAGCTACCACCGCTATGGTGGACATGAGTCACATGGCTTGGTTCTGGTGCTGGTGGATACACAGTTTGTTGGTGATGGTATGGTGGTGGTTGGTGCGGTGGGGGTGCTGCTGCAAAGCCAGGTTGCTGGAAGTATGATGACGGGGGTGGTGGTGGTGATGGCCCATCAAAGCCAGGTTGCTGGTAGTATGGTGGCGGAGCAAATTCATCATGGTGCTGGTGAAGATGTGGTGGTTGTCTTTCTTGGTTTTCTTGATCATCATTTCTATGGTGGTGAGTGTGATGGCTGTGACCGTGAGGGAACTCCATTCGTTTGATTGTTTTCTGATATCTTCAACTGTAGACTTCTGATCTAAACAGCAGATGCTAATTCCTTGTTATCTTATGTAGTTCATTAGAATAACCAGATATGCCTGCTAGTTACAACTTAAAATATATTTATTTTATTTATACGTTTTAATTTGTTCTTATTTTACCCTTTATGAAGGCTTCAATTATGTTAGGTTCAGAAATACTTTTTTTTTATATAAACCATAACTATCTTCATCTAATTTAAAGATTTAAAATTAATTTTATTTAGAGTTTCGTCATAATTAAGATTCTTTATCTCTTTCCAAGAATGTATTTAGTAAGAGTTGAAACGCTTTTTACAAACTCAACTTACGTTGTTAATTGAATTACAATTCATGAGTTAAATACTTGAATTTTTGAAATAAAATATACTAATAACTAAACATGATAATTATAAATATGTGACCGCAACAGAATATAAAAAATATAAAAATTAGATATAAAATTGTAATGTTAAAATTTTAATAAAAATGGTATATAAATGAAAAATTAATTGACATTTGTATCATTATCTTAATTTTATTTGTAAATTTTAAAAAAATTTTAACAACATATTAAATATTAAATTTTTTATATTAATATTAAATTTATTTATGATTGTAATTTTCTCCTGCTCTTTTAGATTTATTAAAAAAATGATATTTTTAGTGACATTAAATAAAAGCAGCTCTGATCTGGCTTTGTTTGATTTGGGTAGGACAAATTCATTGATTACAACTTACAACAACTAGGGATCTGCCTGTCCAAGGTCTATTTTAAAGTTATTAACAAATCTCTAACATGGGGCCTTCACCTATTGGTATTTGAATCTGTATTTTTTTTTTGGATCAACTAATTTAATGACACATGGTTTTCCATTTTCATAAAACTATTTTTCATTTTTTAAGGGTTTTTAGTTGACAACAATACTATATATATTGTGGATGATTATGAAAATACTATTAGTTTTTTATTGCTATTTTTTGTTTGTGTGGGGAAGTTTAGTACGCACTATATTATATATTGTCTACTTCAATTTAAAAATTTTATTATTTTCTTAGAGATTTGCGAAGATGAATATAAATTTTTTTATATATATTATAATAGATTATTACAATGTCTTGAGATTGACCGATTATAAGTTTTTATATAAATTTATTATTTTTAAAATTTCTTAGTATGGCATTTTATAACCTTTTAGTTTTGTACTTTTGTTGAGCTTTAGACTCCTGAGAATATTTTAGATAATTATTTTTCAGCCTTACTTGTATTTTTTTTCGGTGTAATTTTTCGGCCTTTGACGAATTGAAGCAAATTCCTTTTGGTTTGGACATCATTCTCTTGACTTGACATGTTATACTCAAATAGTTTTTGGGTCGGGCCTAGTCTTTTAAATATTTGTTTCTGGGCTGCCTAAGTTTTTTGTTTTGTACGACATTTTTCAGTCTAGGCCCAACTTTTATCAGTTAATACTTAATAAACAATACAAAAACTGGAATAGATAACATTGATTCTAAATTTAATAAATTTAGACATGGAGTGTCATACCCTAAAAATATGAGACATTTTCAATAACGAACTAAGGGAAGAAGGGATTTTGGGGCTGACTTTTTCCTTTTCTTTTAACTATGGTTCGTGTAGCGAGTAGTCTTACTCTTTCAATTCTGATGTACTATTCACCGAATCACAGTTCAAGGTTGATTTCCTTAGATCCCAGCTCATTTCACAACTTAAAATTTCTCAAGACTAAATTTTGGCAGCATTTTCGCTCAACTACGAAAAAATCCCCTGCACTATAATCCAAACCACAACGTAAAATACTATTCACATCGACCATCACCAACACTCATTTACATCCCGTTTTAACTCGATTTTTGAAAATAATCACATATTCATACTTATCACATCTCATACTACATTACTGTACAAAATTATCAAATTTCAAGTACATATGAATAGTAAACATATATACCAAGCTATGAACTGAGGTCTGACGTCTAGCTTGAAATGTCAAAACGAGGAACAGCTCTTATCAAATGTTGCTATCTCAGCTTAACCTGTGGAGGAGAATGAAGGGGTGAGCTTTTGGAGAAAAGCTCAGTAAGCCACTACACAAGGGCAGAGATAGTAACAAATAGGATATAGCACCACTAATGCATGCAACACGTGTCTCGTGTAAAATCGCATATTAACAACTCCTTTAAACTTCATATCTTATGTAACTCCATAACACAATGCCTTTATGATAAAGCCAATGTCATGCACATAAAATGATGCAAAGTCGGTTTTGTTAAACCATGTAGTTATCATAAAAACAACGCTTCGTAAAATTCAATCATATATCATGTAATCTCATATGCCATGTTCATAAAACATTTCTCATTAGGCAAACCCAGTAATTCAACTAATAAAGTATTAGCCTACTGTAGCTATCAGCAAGCAGTCCTCGTTACCCTAGAACTAGGGTGTTACCTATGGCCATGGCTATAGATCCTCATCATCTCCAATCCTAGTGATTAGCCAGAATTGGAACCTGTCAACGACAATGTCGGACAAGCCTCGTATTGCCCATACAAGAGTATCAACTACTCAGGCATGTTCCATAGTGCTCTATTAGTCTCATAATACAATGGGATGCTATAAAAGTCTGTAAACTAGTTATCATCTCATGTTTTGAAGTTTCACATCAATAGGATGTGCAAGCAATGCATGCTCAATTCAAAAACTCATATGAATATGCTATCAAGTCATATCATTCACATACTTCAAAACATGATGTAATTGAGCTGTAAAAGCTTTCATTTATTTTGTAAATCATTACATGTAGCTCATGCAAGGCACTTACCCTATGAGCTACTACTTGTAACTTGCATAATAAACTTACTGAAAGCAAAGACTAAGCTCGTTCTTTCAAGTTTGGCAATCCGCGTATTGTACACAACCAATTGCGTTGTTAACACCTGTGTAGCAGAAATTTCCAGAACAGATTTCCCCTATCAAACTTGGTCCGTTTGATTTGATTTTCGGGTATGTGGTTGAGAAGAGGTAGATCTTCAATTGATCCTTCTTGACCGTTTCAAGAAAAAGTCATCTTCCTGATCGTTTCTGCCCTAAAAAATGATTCTCTCAATCTCGTTAAAACAGGGCAGCTTGACAGATCTGACTTCCAGCAACCTTTTCACCCACCAAACGAACTCCGTTTGAGATGAATTTCAGATATGTTTTAGAGGAGAGGATTTGGAATAACTTTCATGAAGGGAGGAAAGGCTAAAACTGACTGGAAATAGGATGAAAAATGACAACAAAATCTGCTTGCAAAGTAAATTACGGGATTTCCTCTTTTCTACAAATCTCTCTTGTTTTGTTTTTCTTTCTTTCTTTCTTTCTTTCTTTCTATCTTGGGCTTGGATTTTAAATAGCTGAGAAATGGGGCTAAAAAAGGGTTGGCTGGTCACTTAATGAGGGGAAGAAATTATAATTAACCCATTTGGATAAAGTGGAAGCTTATTCCATAAGCTTTTCAACCAAAAGTCTAAATTTGCATAAACCTTGCTTCCTTGACTTTCTTTCTTTGACTTTGCTTCCTTTTTCTTATTCTACAAGGGGTTAGCCGGCCACTTTTGGTGTGAAAGCACTAATTGCAATGTTTTTCCACGCTTATCTCTTATAGTAAAGACTAAGGCCCCTTTATTTGACTTTTCTACTTGTTTCTCTCATATCCTTTATTCATCTATTTTCTCATTGGTTACTTTTGCATGGTAGGTGAGAATTAAATACATGTCACACATGTGCTATTCATATATGACAAAATACATATTTTGGTTGGTTATGATAATGCTTTATAGGATCTATGGCCCAATTTAACTTTTTTCGGTCTTTTAGCTAAAATTACGAATTAAGCTCAAATAGCTGTAAAAGCTTTAACTTGACTTACTTGAGACCATAAATCATCAACATATGATCATTCATATGTCTTTGGCTAAGTGCGCACTCTTATGGGACCCACCAGCTTACTTGTACAAAAATTCAAACTATAGTCACCTGAGACCGAAATTTTTCGATTAAGCGTCTTTTTCATTGTTTGCTTAGTCCATATTATTCGTATACTTGTAAAATTGTGATTCTTGCATGGAGATAAAATGATAGATTTATATTCGATATATTACGAGTGTATACTGTCGGTCTATTATAACATATCACCATGATTTAGTTTGATGATAGTGTATGAGATTTATATTTTGATCATCATCATCATCATCATCATCATCAGAGCCTTTATCCCAATAGATTAGGGTAGGCTAATGAGATTTATATTTTGATATTGCTTTAAATATAAATTCTCAAATGCCAACGGATACTGGCACAAATAGTGGAGGGCTTAAGGTTTGGCTGTTGATTTGCACTTATATTCGAATTTTTATGATCTTTCGTTAGTAGGCGATTTGTAAATTCTTAAAAAATTATGGGTGAAAGTTCAATTAAATGGTAAATCTTAATAATGAATTAGTAGTATGTCCTGACCTTAAAGATAAAATAACTTCTTCTACTCCTAGACTTCCATGAACCAACAAAATTAATACAAAAATAAAAACTGAAAATTATACGAGTTAAATTTTTGACAAAAATTATATACAAATTAAAAAATAAATTGAAAATTTTGTTTCGTATCTAACATATCAACATAAATTATACTTCTTGGAAAAGCTAATGAAAAGACTACACACAACATTATGAAAGTTATTGTTGAGTTTTGCAAGATTTCAGAACAGAAAATTAATCTTGCAAAATCATCTATTGTTTGTTCGCAAAATTTGAACTTGGCTTACAAGGAGTTGTTAAGCAACATCATGGGAATTCCCTTAGTGGATGATCTGGGTAAGTATCTTGGTTTTCCAATTAACAGGAAAAATCAAGGTTCGAATTTCAGATTCATTGTGGAAAAGGTTCAAAGGAAATTGGCTAGTTGGAAATTTGATTTGCTTTCTCTGGCAGGAAGAACAATACTTGCTTCTTCTACTCTTAAATGCCATCCTAGCTTATTACATGCAGGGAACATATATTCCTAAAAGTATTTGGAATGAAATTGACAAAATCACTAGAAATTTTCTCTGGGAGTCCTCTGAGAGTCATAGGAAAATTCACATGGTTAATTGGGAAACCATTACTCTACCCAAAAGAAAAGGAGACTTCGGAATAAGAGATATGCAGAACCTAAATGAAGCTTATATGGCGAATGTTGGATGGTGATTCCTTAACGAACCTAACAAATTGTGGTCGAATATTTTGAATTCTAAATACTCAAGGAATGGTGTTTGTATTTTTAAGCAGGGATCTAGAGTTTGGTTTGGCATGAGTAAAGGTGCGAACATCCTCAACAAAGGTCTGAGATGGGTGGTGAAATTGAGGAGACAGATCCTATTTTGGTCTGATGATTAGACTGGATTGGGACCACTCTCCTCTATTATTTTCGGTCCTTGGACTTTACAAGATCAAAATTTAATTGTGAAGGGTGTTTGGGATTTTGACAGCCTAAGTGCTCAATTACAGAACAGATTCAAAATTGTATTTATGCTATCCCTCTTCAACAAAAGTCAGATGGCAAGGATAGTATTTTGTGGAAGTTGACACCATCAGGTCAATTTTCTTTAAATTCAGCTTATATCTGCTCAAAAAGTTGGGAACCTTAGCCAAATGTAAGATGGGAAATTGTTTGGAAAAGCTTGACTTTACCAAAAATTTGCACCTTCATTTGGCAATGTTTCCACCACAAAGTTGCAACTTGAAATCACTTAAGTGCTAGAGGACTGTCAATTGAACTGCAATGCCCTCGATGTAATATTGAAGTTGAATCTCTTTCTCCTTGTCTAAGGGATTGCCCTCAAGTTAAAGAATTTTGGCATTTGGTTCACATTCTTGAGAAGCTTCTCCCCTCCTTTTCCATGAGCATAATTGATTGGTTGACTTTTAATCTTAATTCAAAGAACCTTTCAGTGGTGAGCAAAATCCCTTGGAGAGTGGTTTTTGCTTTTGCCCTTTGGCAGATTTGGTTAAATAGTAATAATCTGATTTTCAATGGAAAAGATGAATCAAAACAGGTTTGGTTTATTAAGCTGCAGAGGGTTGTGAAAGGATTTTGGGCCACTTGTGGTCCTGACCATTGCATCAAAGGTAAGATGCAAGTTAATTCGGCTAGCACCGCCCTCCAACAAATTTTATCAAGTTGAACTCAGATGGAACTACGTTGGGCAACCAAGGTAAAGCTGGAACTGGTGGAATTTTTTGAAGCACTAAGGGACTATGGATTTGTGGATATAGTTGCAGTGTTGGAAAGGCTACCAGCATGGCTGCTGAATTGTGGGGCCTTAGAGATGGCCTTTAGATTGCTGTTGAAATGGGTTTTGATAACCTTATAGTTGAATGCAATTCTCAAAGTGTGGTGAGTTTAGTTTCTTGTAATGTTAATCTTGCTTATCCTTATAGTTCTATTATTTGTGATTGCAGGACGCTGTTGCAGAGGTTGCAGAGCACCAAACTAATTCATGTGTACCGTGAAGCCAACTCTTGTGCTGATATGCTTGCAAAATTGGGAACATCACTTAGTTCTCCTTTTGTGTTTTTGGCGTCCCCTCCTTCTTGCTTAAGATTAAGTTTAATGTATGATAAAATAAGAAGCCTGTTACCAATACATATTAACTGTAACTCCTTCAGGGAGTAGTTTGTTTGTTTTTAATGATATTTCCAATTCACCAAAAAAAAAAGACAAACTATGATACGGTAATTTTTATACTTTATACCTAATTAATATTAACCAAATATGACACAAATACAGAAATTTCCGAATCTAATTGATCCCCATGGCTGAAAACCATGCAAAAGCCGCCTAGCACCTGGCTCCAAAGGTATGAAATACAAAAAGTGAAACATTTTCTATGTAAACTTTAAAGATAAGTTCATATTCTGCAACATGTAAAATTTTGCCAAAACAAACTACTGCCTGCAATAAGTGTTCAAGTCTAACTAGCTAGATAAACCATCACTCTTTCAAGTAATTAACCTTTCTGCTTTTGATAAGGTTTCAAAGCAAACTTTTCAGATCCAAATCATTTTGCAAAAATTCCAATAAAATTGCCAGGCAAGAAGCTGTAACTAAGCTTGCCATCCAAAAATTGGATATGATTAGGCATGTGATTATAGTTATGGATATACCACCTGACTCCAAGCTTTGAAACAATAATACAACATTTTCCTAATACAAACCATATCCTCTCAGTAGTGAACAGATTAATTTCCCAATACAAACCATTACAGCTACTACTTGGGCTTTATGCACCTAAAAGAACCTGCTCTTCCTTCTTGTACTTTGAAGATAAGTTCAGAAAGTGCAACACACAAAATTTTACTAAAACAAGCTGCTGCCTGCAACTCCAGCAAGATAAACTATGACTGCTTTAAGTAATTAACCTTTCGGCTTGATAAGGTTTTAAGCAAACTTCTAGTATTGGAATTATTTGGAAGCGATTCACATGACATTGCCAAGCATTAATATGCAAGAAGCAATAAAATAGACCTTAGCATTTGTTCAAATAATCATGTTTTTATAATAAGAGTTCTATAAATTTGAAATTCGAATGCAAACATTTCACATTTTTGTTTTTTTTCAAACTAAAGGCTTCCATTAAAAAAAAGGCAACTCCATGCATAAAATTCTTACATTGTAAAATTTGAAAAAGTCATATTTACGCAGTCTTCCTCTAAATTATAAAAAAAAATTGTTTTCACTTGAACTATTGATTTCTAAATTGCAAAAGAACAACATTTACTGTTATACTAAAGTTTCTCTCTAAACCAAAAGCTTCCATTGAAAAAAAAAGTAACATAACTTTATTCTCACTTGCAGTACAATTGTAAATAGAGTTTGAAAAACAAATGAAAGAAGATGATGACATACATCGAAGAATAAAAGAAGAAATGGAGATGTTATACATATAGTTTGATTATTAACGAAATTGAAAATATAATACCAAAAAACAAGAAAAGATCTTAATCCAATGATCTACTGCGGTTGTTTGCAAGAACTGTTATCCAATGATCTATTGCCACGTCGGTATGTTAAAGACCCGTTCGGTTGGTATTTATTTCTTTTCGTCGATTTAAGTTTTTTACTTTCAAAAAATATATATTTTTTGCTCGGCAAAAGTTCACGAGCAAGCTGAACATGTAGTTTCAAAATATATTATATATATAAACTTGGACTTTTTCAATATTTAATTTTCATTAAAAACTTGGATCAAAAAAAATTTTTCATTAAAGACTAAGAATTTATTCAAAAATAAATACACTTAATTTGATCAAAAAAATAATTACACATATTGGTACTAAATGCACAAAAATAAAAACAAAAAATAAAATATATACGCAAAAATGATAGACATGGAAAATTAACTTATTCTCTTCACAGTTCCACTACAATGAAAGCTTCCAATTTGAAGCATAAATCCAAATGCTGAGATTAGAAACTTATATTTACAAAACTATCACCCGATCATTTACAGCAATACTCAATATCGAAAAATAAATTTTTGAAATAGAAGAATATGATTAAAAGAAAAAGAAGACAAAACACTCAATTAATCTTCATCACTTTCATAGCTTTGGCACAAAGATTGGAGTCCAGTGCTTGTATCGTTAGCAACTTTCTCTTCTTGCTTCTTCTCTTCTGATTTTCCTGTAGTGTTACCAATGGCTGTTGAGTCTGATTTTCTCTTGACAACAGCGATCATGACTGAAGACTTAAAAGGACCTGAAACTTCTTCAGACACCTTTCTCCTCTGCATGGCATACATATGAAAGAATGAGTTCACAGACCATTTGCCAATTAATTTCAATAATAGGGATTTTCCAATCAAGAAGTATCCCATAAGACTGGGTATATTGAGATGGGCAATTAAAATAAATAATGCAAATTCACAGTTTTACTAACATAATTCAACCCCTGTTTATGTTCTTCATTTACTTTGATTTATACCCCTTTCAAATAAAAAAGAAGCAAGTTCTCAAAAAAATTGAACGTGCACACGTCAAACACATACCCATGTCTGACATTCACTCCCTAACACCAACACATACCTATTTGTCTTCAGTATTTTTAAACCCTTTACCCAACTTAGTAGAAAATCTTGTTCTTTCTTCAAGGTGACACTTATTTCAACAAAACGATTGTTTTTTAAATCTACTACATGAAGCTATTAACAACAATCAGCTAGTAAGTTCAATTAAAAATATGAGAAATACAGATAATTTCCTTAAAAAATATTTATATGCATTTAAAAAATATTTTGATGGTTGTGTAGCTTAACTGAAGTTACAGATAAAATACCTTTACACCATCGTTTGAGGTTTCAACATTGCCCCTTGACAAAAGGGTCAAATGTCCATCATCATCAAGAACTTCATCCGAAATCCTTCTCACAACTTCCTTTGGCCTCTGCGTTAAAGTTGACACTGATGTTAGAAACTTGCCCACCAAGAATAAGAGCAACTGTGATTGTAGGTACAGAAGAGCAATACACCAATTCTTACCTGGAAATTTGATTTTATAAGGGCTTCATCTTCTTCTTCTATTTTCTTCTCCTATTAGAACATTAATATACTCATAATCAGAATCGAAAACAAAAAGAGAGAGAGAAAAGAAATACAAGCATAATTGAGTAATGTGCTTATCGCTCCAATTTTTTTGTGTGCATACTCAACTTCCCTCTCTCAACAGGTGTGAGAGATGAACAATGTGAACATTCATAAAGATTCTAATATCTGAGTTAACAGATTTAAGAGATTCAAGAACTTGCATTCATTAAGCATAATTCAAGAAGCCTATCCCATTAAAACCTAATAGAATTAAATTAAGCTGATATAATTCAGGAATCTTACAGACTGCAAGCAAATGCAACCGTTTTTTCTTTTTTGTTCTATCCCCCCTCCCCTTTTTTGGTTTATGTCCGAATGAAGAAATGCAGCATAAAAGTGACCTCAACAAAACCATAAATTCAGATTGGTGAGCAAGTCCAGCCAAAGATGTATCACCTTTGCTTTAGAGATATTGGACAGAATCAAGTACAAATGAAGCAAAATCATGAGATATTTTTAGCATAAATGCTGCTTAAGCCATTAAGAAATAGTAGAAAAATATTTACGTTTTCAGCTGCATCGCGCTGCAGGGCCTCAAGCATTGCATCTACACTCACAGTAGCATGTTTGGACTGCAATATAAGACAGACTTCCATTAGCATTTTGATAGATAAATATATAACATTAGGGTTTCAAGGGCTGACAATTTTGGCTCATTTGAGACCCATAAACACAGCCAAAACAAAGAAAAAATGTTCTGTGTAATTTTAGTTTCTGGTAACAGTACTAATGCATATATCTCTTGCATAATATACAGAAAGTTGGACTAAGTACCTTCATTGACATCATTTCTTCAAGGGAAGCAAGGCTGTTCATATTTCGTTTCGAATCCAACATTCTATTCTCCAAAGATTTCATAGCATCCCCCGATTCTCTCTTCTGCCTCTCCTTCTCTGCTTCCTACCAAAAGGAAAGATGAAAGATTTTATCACGAGTCAGAACTACATATCCAGCAATGTTGAAAGAACTATAGCAACATTTAGCATGATAAACAAAGTTCTTACCTCGTCCTCAGCACGTGAAGGTTCAAAATTTCTTCTGGCACCAGATTCGAGAACATAATCTGAATTCTGTGGATCAGTCTTCATTGTAATCTCAGCAGAGCACTTGTTGCATTTGAAATAAAACCTAAACTTTTGGATGCCCAAATATGTCTGCAAATCAGTGAACCAGAGAGAAAAAAGAAACAAATTAAATCACCAATCAGTGAAAACCTCATGAAATTTTGCTTTGAATCTTACGAAGCAAACGATAGCTTATGATCGTTTCTTGATCCACAAGTTTTTTTCCCGGAATGAAAAAAAAAAAACCCTAATATTTCCAAATAATTAAGCCGAAGCTAAAGAGTATCACGAAAGCTTAAAATTACCTCGCCGATGACTTCTTCTTTGCGCGCATTGAACTTGGTGCCTTGGTACATATAGTTACCGCAGCGGTCACAACGGATGCTCATCGGAAGCATATGTCGAACATCCATCTGTTGGTTCTTGGGTCGCCGGACACTCGGAAGCTTCGACGGATCGAAGTCCGGCGGAAAATACTTACTCACCACTTTTCTCTCTCCCATCTTTCAACTAGAAATTGTAGGGGTTGTTTGTATAATTTCCTGTTTCTTGTTCTCGAAAATTTTTGCTTTGTTTCCAAATTTTATTGAAACAAATAAAACAGTGAAAGGTGGTGCTTTGCTGATAGTTTGAAACTTGGCGGGATTCCCAGAAGATGAAAGATGACCCTTGGAAGGAGGATGAAGCTTTCTTTTATAGACCTTACATACCTGACCTGAATAAAGTAATAGAAACCTAGTCCCAGTCCAATTCTGTTTTCACGTTTATTTATTTATTTGTTTATTTGTTTTTATAAAATAAATAGTATTTATTAAAAAAATAATAATAATAAATCAAGATACTTATTTTAAAATATTACTTTTTTATATAAAACATAATATTTAATGGATAATTATTTCATACATCGTCGATGAAGTTTTTTTACTTTACAAACAAAGTTAAGATTATGATATATATTTTATTTTATTTATTTTTTAATTTTTAATATTTTTATAGGACATGTGTTATATTTTTAACACCGCTTATAGAGTAAAAAAACTTCGCTTGTGGTGTATGAAATAATTATTCATATTTAATTTATCAATTAATTATTTTCTTTATTGTTTATTTTTAACTTTTTAAAAAAAACAAAATAACATTCTAACACAAAGTTAGAATATTAAATAAGAAAAAATAAAAAAATTATAAAAAATTTAAATTTTTATTCAATTTGACTCAAATTGTTAGTCTCATGATAAATTCAAATTAGACTAATCCTCCATCAACACTCTTTTTTTATTATTTATTTTTTGTAGTCTTCAAGTGTTTAATATTGAAATTGTTTATTATTATTTTATTTACTCTTTTACAGCCTTAGATTTTCATAATTACTGTAAAATTTTTTGAAAGTTTTCAATTTGTAGATTTATTTTTTATAATTTTTTTGTGTTTAATTTTTTAAATGATCTCTGGAATTTTTTGCTTTACTATATAATTTTATCATTTTTTTAATTTTCATATTATTTTGTAATATTTATTAGATTTTTATAGTTTTGTAATTTTAAAAATTCGAGAATAATAAAAAAGAAATTATGATTTGATTTGAAAATTTTTAGAAATTTTGTATTTAATTGCAAACCAAAATTTTGGGTATTTGATTTTGAATTTTTAAAAAATTTTGATACGAATTTTTGAATTTTTTTTTGCTACAAGAATATTTGGTTTAATTCTATAAAAAATTTCTTTGAACTTTAAAAATTTTGAATATTTGATTTAAGACTTTCTAATTTTTTTGTTTGAACTTTTTATTATCTTCATAGTTTTTGTTTTTGATGCAAAGATAAACTATTATGGCAAATGTGGAGCATATAACTTATGTCATCGTAAACTATATTAAAGAACAAGAAATTAATTCATACAAGTAAAAAAATTAACTACGAAGATAATTTAAAAACTCATATTTATATTTCACAAAAGATTTTTCTAACAATGATTTTTAGGTGAAGTTTTTTTCTTTATCCTTCCATCCCGAAAGAGTTATTTATTTAAAACATAAAAGCTAAGGAAATACTACCCAGTAGTTCATAGGGGACATAGGTATAACAATAAACCTAGTACATGCATGATCTTTAAAAGGTCATGAAACATGAACCTAATACATAAACCTGATTTTACATGTGCATAGAGTAAAAAGGTTAAAGGAATAGTGGTATAATTATTAGATTCCTTTTTGGTGTGATGTTTTATCTTATAACAAGTTTGAGAACAAATTACACTTATCATTTATTGCGACTTACAACAACTATGTACCTACTTATCAGACTTTGAACACGGGATTTTAGGGCATTTTTGTAGTAAAGTCAAAATTGTTGATTTTAATTTAAGGTTAAATAATAATTTTAGGTATTAATTTAAGATTAAAAATTATTAAATATAAATTTAGTATTATTAAACATAAAACATATTAAAAATTTTATAAACATATGATAATAAATGTATACATATTTTGTAATAAAATTATTATATGTTTATATCTATTAACACTGATTTACATTTATTTTCACGTATTTAGAATATTTTTAAAATATTTTATGTTTATTAATACTAAGTTTATATTTAATTATATATATTTACACTAATTTTACAATAGGACCAAAATTTTTGTCCTGCCCGTGAAATTCCCCATTACTTCTACAAATTAAAACAAATCTCTTTTGGGATTTTGGTTGGGACATCATCTGTACCCAAAGAGTTTTTGGGTCAGGCCTAGTCTTTAAAACATTTGTTTCTAGGCCTAGTTTTTATATCTAGGTCCAACTTTTATTAATTTATAAACAGTACAAAAATCGGTATAGATAATAGGCTTAATAGCCAAATAAACCCTCAACTTTTAACCCAAAATAGAATTTAGCCCTCAATGTTTTATCGCGTGAAATTCAATCCATAAACTTTTATTTCAGTGGAAGTAAACCCTCAACCTTTTAAAATTATGCAATTAAATCCAAATCTATTAAATGATACTAACTGCAGTTAGTATTGCACACGTGGCATGCCACGTGACAGCCAACTAAGCTATCTACATCAGCTTTCACGTTATATATACTAAAGGCAGTTAGTGTCATTTAACAGATTTGAACTTAATTGCATAATTTTAAAAAGTTGAGGGTTTATTTCTACCGAAATAAAAGTTTATGTACTGAATGTCACGCGATAAAACGTTGAGGGCTGAATTCCATTTTGAGCTAAAAGTTGAGGGCTTATTTGGCTATTAAGCCTAGATAATATTGGTTTTGAGTTTAGCAAATTTAGACACGGTACCGTGATGAAACAATGAATTTGTATTTGATTGATTGTGATTTGCGAGTGTAGACTGTTGGTAAATTATAATATATATTCTCATTAATTTATAAAAATAACTTTAAAAAAAAAATAAAAATTTATTTCATGTTCAACGTATCAATATAAATTATGGCACCATAATTTTATATTTTATACCTATTTAATTCGAAAGACACATAACACCAAATCTAATTCATCCCCACAGCTGAAAACCATCCAAAAGCCGCCTGGCTCCTGGCTCCTGGCTCCAAAGGTATGAAAAACATTTCCATGTAAACTTTGAAGATAAGTTCAGATTCTGCAACAGATAAAATTTTGCTAAAACGGGCTGCTAGATAAAACTTTGAAGATAAGTGTTCAAATCTAGCTAGCTAGATAAACTGACTCTTTCAAGTAATTAACCATTCTGCCTTTGATAAGGTTTCAAAGCAAACTTCTCAGCTGCAAATCATTTTGCAGCAATTCCCACAACATTGCCAGCAAGAAGCCACAAGCCTATAACTGAGCTTGCCATCCAAATAATTGGATATGATTAGGCATGTGATGTGATTATGGCTATGGATATGCATATGCCACCTGGCTGCAAGCTTTGACACAATAATAAAACAGTTTCCATTTTTGTTTTACTGTTGAGTGATAAGCATATCCTCTCAGTATTCAACAGCTACTACTCTAGCTTTAAGCACCAAAAAGAACCTGCTCTTCCTTTTATTGTACTTTGAAGATAAGTTCAGAAAGTGCAGCACACAAAATTTTACTAAAAGAAGCTGCTGCCTGCAACTGCAGCTGGATGAACTATGACTACTTTAAGTAATTAACCTTTAGCTTGATAAGGTTTTAAGCAAATTTCTCGTATTGGAATTAGTTGGAGGCAATTCTCATGACATTGCCTAGCATTAATATTCAAGAAGCAATAAAATAGACCTTAGCATTGGTTTAAATTATCATGTTTTTATAATAAGAGTAGCGTAAATTTGAAATTCAAATCTTGAAAAACTATAGGCTTCCATTAAAAAAAAAACGGACCAACTCAATGTACAAGGCTCCCACATTGTGTATATATGCATCCTTCTCCCTACATTAACAGATAGATTATTTCTGCTTGAACTGTAACCTTCAGGTCACAAAAGATCAATTTTCACCGTTACATCAAAGTTTCCATCTAAACCGAAGGCTTCCATTGTTAAACAAAAAACAGTAATATAGCTTTAATTTTACAATGCACAAAAAAGATATACAATCATCTACCTCAAGTTTTACCTTTTGACTCTGGCTAACATTTTTTATAACTATGTTTTTGTTAAATTTCCTATTTCTAAATGATGTTATCAATTAATTAGTAGTCATTTTCGTTTTCACCTAAACCATAATGCAGAAAGTAAAAAATTTACCACCTTTTTTGAATATAGAACCAAAGAAGATAGGTAACAAAGTTACACTCTGTTGGGGTCAAGTGTGAACTTTTTACAGTACAACTACAAGTGTCCATCATTCTGCACAAGCTTTTCTCAAGGGCCCCATGAATAATTCAGACATTTCTTAAATTACAAGCATAATTGATCTCTTATCTTCTAGACCAAAGCTAATGTGAACAATTAGTGTGATTATGACAACATTTCTGCTCTGATTACTATAAATTATAGTTAGGCACCAATCATATGCCATTTCTTTAATGTCTGTTAATGACAAGATTAGCAAATATAGAAACAAGATTCGAGGATATTCCTGTGATCTTCAATGGTTGGTAGGTACTGCATTGTTTATTATTGCTCCCTTATTGCATTTGTATTTTAGTAATGAAACAGCTGCCTGAGTTGTCCCTTAACCAAACATCAAATGAATCAAAGAATTTTAAGTCCAAAAGAGAACATAAGAACTGAGAACTGTACCCACTTGTTAACGTGGCTGGTCTAAGAGATCCTGTAGATTCCTGTATGTAATTGAAATATTTGATTAATGTCTTATTTATAAAAATGGGTTTAATTATTTGAGAATATGGGGTATCAAATATCATTTATAAATAAATAATAATAACATAGAAAGAATTAGGTATCCAATTCCCATCCAAGATTGCTTTAACTTGCTTGTGTTCTTACTTCTTACTGAAAAGGAAATGACAATCTTGGTTCTATTTGTCTTTGCAGAAGAACTGGTGTGGAAAGTTGGTGATAAACAGTACATAAGCTTGAGAATAATAACCCTTTCCCTTTTCTTTCATTAAAAGAATCATATCATCAAATTCAAGAACACACTATTTACAAAGTGTGAATCTGATCTGCCATTTCCACCACTACATAAATTTTCTACAAAAATCATTAATGATTCCTTTTTAACTCCTTTTGCAATTTTTTTCCATAATCTTTTGACTTTGTAATAATGGTATCAGCTTTTTGATACCATGATACCAAGGAGTTCAATGTTTCTAACCCAAAGTTTTGTCATTTTCCCAACAAAAAAAACCAAACACGCTTCCTTTTGTACACACCTTCACCTAGGCCTAAACAAGCTCAATCATTCATTATCCTTCTTATCTTTCCTCCTAATTTCTTTTCCCTTTTTTTTTTGTTTCTTGTTTTTTATTTTAGAATCTTTCCCTTTTTTTTTTATCCTTGGAATTGAAGGTGAGGACTTAGAAGTAAACTCTGGTTGAAGAATGACTGGTTTAGCAAGTTGTTTTGAGTCATATCAGATTGGCTGGTGCTGCTACTGTAACTGAAAGAACTGATAAGTTTCTTTGATGGATGCAAGTAATCCTCATCAATGCTTGAGTGTTGGCGCTTGAGTTTGTTTTCCATGTTTGGAACTGAAGAGTTCAACTGGGGAAGCTTCTGCAGCAACATGCCGCTGGTGTTGCTGCTACTGGGGTAGGTACTGACCGGGGGCTGTTCAATGTTCCCAAAGCTGAATAAAGATGGTTCATATCCAGTAGTGTTGCACTGGTTGTCTGCCAGGAAACTACTCAGCAATGAGTAATCCATGGCATCAAACAGGTTGGAGAAAGAACAGGATTTCTGGGGTTGGAGGGTATTGTTGCTTGGAGGACTTTTCAGGGCTGGTAAAAGGGCATCTTGAATGAACTGTTCTGCTTCCTCTTCTTCTTGATCCTGATCACTTGTTGCTGCTGCTGATGTTGAAGATAAAGCATGGGATTTCTTGTAGATCCGGCAAAGAACCCAATCATCTAACTGAAAAAGAACATAAAAACAGAGAAATAAACTTGTCAGTCACAAGATCCTGCAAGAGCATATCAATCATTTCACTATCTGAAAGACTTCAGTAAATGTGCATGCCATCCAAGTAGTTCTTAAAAGATCTCCAGCCTTTTAAGAACATTAATCAGAATTACATAATGAATGTGTCAATGTAAATCTAAAGGCTACATTTGGACATAGAGCAAAGAATAAATGGGTCCATTGGAATTGCACCATTGATGTCATGCAAGTTGCAAATCCACTATGTAAAATGCAATCATTGATTCTTTTATTCTGAAAAAAAAAGGGAAAAATAATCAATGTCACTATCAAAATTATCATACCATAAGTTGAATTTTCAAGATCATACAAAATGTCATAATTTTATATTTTTCATTTTTCTTTTCTTGTGATGTCTATCATTTCCGAAAACCCTTTCTTAACTCAAGATAAAAGAGGTTTCTTTTCTTGACATAACAATTCAATTTCAATGCCAATTGAATGCACTGTTTAGAGATGGGGCTCACCCTCATGGAGCAATCTTTGGACTTCACTGGTCTATGGTTGTAGTTGGATTTAGGGTTCTCTGCAAGACGATATTCATGCATGATCCAATTGGTCTTCATCCCCTTTGGAGGCCTTCCCTTGTAGAACACCAGAGCTTTCTTCACACCAATGTTCTCTTGCACTCCACCCCCTCCAGCAACCATTGAAGAGGTAACTATAATCTTATCCGTGCCAGTTGCTTTCCAGTAGCCGGACCCAGCTGCCCTGTTTGGCCTTGCACCATTGGGGTACTTGCGGTCTCTAGGACTGAAAAAGTACCATTCTTTCTCACCAAAGGCGGCTTTAGCTGATCAAGAAACAACACCAAACATAACATTCCCACGTTAAAACAAGCCTTAACATGACAATAACAACGCAAAAAAAGACCCTAAGAAGCTATGTCATGATTTCCCGTGATGATAACAAGCAAAGGGTTGTTAAAGAAAGTCTCACCTGGTAAGTCCCAGGGATCAAACTTGTAGATATCGACATCGGCAATGATGGAAACAGGGAAAGGCGAGGAACTCAGTTTCTTCTTTAGATAATGAAGGATGAGTTCCTCGTCTGTGGGGTGGAACCTAAAACCTGGAGGCAAATTTGACTGTGGATGCTTCATGTTTCAAGTTTTAACTAAACTAACTTCCACCCAAGTTAAGAAAACTTAAGATATTAAAGGGTTTAATTTAAGTTGAACCAAGTTATCAACTGAAACAAACTCGTAATAGAACTACTCAAGAAGAGAAAAGAAGAAACAAGGGTAAGAGCTCTCCAAGTTTGGCTTTGGCAGGCAAAACCAACACAAAGAGAGGCAAAGAGGAAGAGAAGGAGATTGAAATTTTTGGGAGGGGAGGAAGGCAAGGTGTTTTATGGACGTGGGATTTTTGTCGTGACATGGAAAAACAAAAACAGAAAACAAAGAAAAATGGAAGGAAGGGATTAGGCAAGGAAGGAAGAAAAGAGTTGCAAACAACTTTGGTATTGAGAGGGTCCCACAGGAAGTGCCAGCTGTGGGAGATTATTGGGTTTTCCCTCCAACTTTGTCCTCACCTTCTTCTCCCACATACGGAAGGGAAAAGATGGCGGCTGTGATTAAGGAATGAGCTTCATCTAATGACATCATTCGTCTTGCCATGTGTCTTCTCTGCCTAATCCTTTGGCCTTTTACTACAATGATACCCTTGTTTCGCATGGAGATTTTTTTTTAAGAATATATGTGTACACTCTAAATAGTATTAAAAAGAATAATAAATCCATATATTTATTTTAAAAATATTAATTTATTGAACGAAAATAAAAATATTCAATTTATTAATTAATCATTGTATTTATTTTTTTAGTTTTATTTTTTAAAATAAAATAAAATTTTAATACAAAGTTAAAAAATTTAAATAGATCAAAATAAAAAAAAGATTATAAAATATTTAAAATTTTATTCAGTTTGACCCTAATTTATTTGTCTTTAGATAAATTCACATTAAACTAATTCCCCACCACCACTTTTTTATTTGTGGTAATCTCTAAGTGTTTAATATTGAAATTATTTATTTATTACTTTATTTTTTTATGACTTTCGATTTTCATATTTAAATAATTTTCTTTCAAAGTTTTTTATTAGTAGATTTATATACTATAATTTTATCATTTTTTTGAATTTTCATATTATTTGTAATATTTATAGTATTTTATTCAAATTTTTGCAAACCAATTTTTTTGGGTATTTGATTTGAATTTGTAAAAAAATTTTTAATACATGATTTTGAATATTTGTTTTTTACATGAATATTTGGATTTATTTCCTTAAAAAAATTCTTTACATTTTAATTTTTTTCTCTCCTCACTTTTCATATCTTTCATTTTTTTTAACTTTGAAAAAATAATAATAATATTTATAAAAGAAAAAATTGTGAATATTTGATTTAATTCTTTTCAAAATTTTTTTATTCAACTTTTTATTGTCTTTCTATTTTTTTCATGGTAAGTTCATTTTTTTGGTATTTTAGTATTTTTAACATTAAAAAAATTCAAAATAGATATTTTATTTCAATTGAAAAACATCAAATATAAAACTAAAAACTATCATATGGCTAAATTTATTTTCAATATTTTAATTTTCACAAAAAATAAAACTAATTATAAATTTTTATCAAACCAAAACAATATAAAAATTGAAAAAAAAAACAATATACAAAATATTTATAAATTCAACTCAAAATAGGAAAAAAAAAACAAATGTTCTACTATGGTTAATAGGACTCCTTTTCTATATAGTTATAAATTTGCTGCTGTTGTTGTGGCTAAACCTGCTCATGGGCCGGGCCGGGTTCGGGTCGAGCCCATGGAAGGTAATAAGAGAATTAATCAATGCCCAAGCCCGGCCCGATAAATTGGGTCTGTTATTTTGTCCAAGCCCGTCCCATTTTTTATACAATGAGCTCGAGCCCGAGCCCAGCCCTCCCGAATATAATTTTTTTATATTTTAATTATTTATTTATTTGTTTTTATTATTTTATTTCCTTTAAATTTTAATTTAATTTGTCAAAATTTGTATATCAATTTTCATATTAAATATTTATAATCATGTTTTTTAATTAATAATGTTTTATATATATAAAATTATATTATACTTAACAAATATATTAAAAATATACTTAATATTAGAAATATATTAAAAATATATATATTTAAGATTAAGTTCGGGCCCGGGCCCGTGCCCGTTTTTAAACGGGCCTAAAAATTTTGTCCAAGCCCGGTAATTACATCAAATATTTTTTGTCCAAACCCTCCCAAAATATCGAACAGGCCTTCGGGCTTGGGCGAGTAGCCCGGCCCTTGAGCAGGTCTAGTTGTGGCTGTCCTACTCATCACTGCCGTACATATGTGCATCTCTTGACCTGTTCTTGAATTTTTCTATTTCAAGGATTTTAGCATTGCTTCTTGTATGCAAGAGGGTAGTGAGGAATGGAGGATGGGGCCAAGGGGACCTCATACCCTGCCACGATATAAAAACAACAAAATATATATAATAACATAAATTTAAATTTTATAAAATTTAAAAAATATTTAACTTGTCGATAACATGATATTTTTGTGCTTTGTATGATACGAAAACAAATTATATACGTAAATTATCTACTTTCCATGGATACCAGAGGAGTAAAAACAAAAAAAGAGCAAAGTGGTGTGGAGATAAGGCCTGGAAAGGAAGAGAAAAGGAAGAGAGAGGGGATGGAATGTTGTTGGAGATGATAAGATTGATCAAAAATGCGGTTTAGTGGACTATTGTTAGATTGATGAGTGAAATGCTAGTTTGTTACTTAGCTGCATGGGCCAGCTTTACCCGTAAGTGACAAAAAGGCATCACCCATTGCTTCTAGAACAACTTATTAATTGTGAAAATTTTCCATCTTAAAAAGAAATTTCAAGAATTTTAAATAGCATTTGAACAAATGTTCTTTTTTTTTTTAAATCTCAAAATATGTAATATAAAAAAATTTATAAAATTAACAAAAAAAAAAGACATTCTGAAATCTTCCAAAAGAGAATTAGGTTTACAATAAAATCCAAAAAAGCTTTTGATAATATATAATATGAAATCTTTGGGACCATTGATATTGAGTGAATAATAAAGAGAAGTAGTGTATATCAATGTTTATCCACAACCACAATCCACATGTCATCTTATATTTTATATTGTAATTTATTAACAAATTGACCCAATCAAACGTTTAATTTAACGCTAGTAGAACAAAAGCCCTAAGAATGAAATAGCATGCACCTTGCCCAATATTTTTCTTTATGAATTTATATATGATGCATTGACAGTGTATAGTTTTTTATACATTATCAATACATCAGAAGTTAACACCTCATTAATTGGTAAATTAAAAAATATGACAAACCCTTAAAAGTAAATATAAATAAATTTTTTTAATTTGTTCATAAAGACTTATTTATGAGATGTCTATTTCTAGTGTATTGATAGTATATAAAAATTATACGCTGTCAGTGCATCATATATAAATCCTTTCTTTATTGACGACTTAGATTCCATTTTGGTAACCATTCTTTATTTTTTAATCAATGATCATGTTTGTCTTCGTTTTTTTCTTTCAAAAGATACTTTTTAGGTTCCAATAATTTTGTTATAAAACAAAATTAACAAGTGATATATCTCACATTCACGATTCCTTTTTTTTCTTTTAAGATTTCGTTAAATGCTATATCAAACACCCCAAATAAAAAATGTTTTATTTATATGAAAGTCCTATTTTTTTAATGCTCTTAAAGTAAAATATGCATTGCCAAATTGAGCTATGGAGTGAACTCAATTTCACTTATTAGCTTAAACACGAAGGGATTATGTCTTCAAAGTAGATCCAGCAATTTTTATAAAATTCGTATTTATATCATGTAAAACACGAAAATTTAGTGTCAAACACGTCAAATATAAAACTTATTTTTTAACTTTTATCATATTCATATATAATTTTTATCAATTTTTAGCCCTCTTTCTTTTTTTCTTTTTTTTTTTATTTAAACACATGTATCTTTATTCGTTTTATAATCTAAGATTAATCTTATTCGGACCGAAAGTAGCAAAACGGTAAAGCCCTATCTCTTCATGTTTTTTATTTGTGTCGTTTTCATGTTGTGTTACTATATTGTGTATAGAATTATTAGGTCTACTTTAAAGAAACATTCAAAGACAGAAAAAAAATTCTTATCCTTGCCTTTTCATTGAAACTTGGCAAATCTAGACACGACACGAGTGACACGACACGAAAACGATACGAAAAAACCGTGTACGTGTTTGGAAAATTCGTGTTTCGTGTTTATCCGTGTCGACACGAATTTAGACACGGCAATTTTCGTGTTTAGCCGTGTATGACACGGCTAAACATGTGTAAGACACGGAAACACGTTTAAAAAATTCGTGTTACACGAATACACGATTAACACGTACATGACACGAAAACACGTTTAAAGAAATTCGTGTTACATGGATACACGAATATACGGATACACATGTAAGACATGGTAACCATATATGTTTTTAGTAGGAATTGAACATTGGCCAAAAATAAAATACATAAGTGTTTTACCAAATGAACAATTGTAATATATTAGTATAATGTGTTATAAAAATTAATTTATTAAAACAAACTAATGCTTTAATAAATATTGCAAACAAATAAACTAATAAATTTAATTGTGAAATTAAATTAATTAACTATGGTTAAGATAATAAAATTTTATAAATTTTGAAAATAAAGTATTAAGAAATTAAGTTAAGAACTTAAATACAACACTATAATGTATAAATATATATGATATTTTTTATTATAATGTATAAAATATAATTATTGTATTATACTAATAAAAGATTGTATAATTAATTAATTATTTTATGTCACGGACACTATATCACATAATATTGATAAGAAATTAAGAGTTTACACTTTACAGAATTACATTATTCAGTATACTAAGAGATTTTATAGTTTATTGATTTACTCTATATCAATTATCATATTATAGAAAATAAAATAACATAATTTTAACATACAAATTATTAAGTAAGAATGATATTAATATACTTATTAATGATTTATTGATTTATTTTATATACTTAATCTCAAATCATAGTCATATGATGACAATGAATTGATGATATTATATATAATAAGAATAGTAGAATTGATGATATTATTTTATATCAATTATCACATTATAGGAAATTAAAATAACATGATACTAACATACAAATTAATATAATAAGAACAATATATTAAAACAAACAAACAAACATAATACTAGTACATACAAATCATAGTCATACGATGATGATGAATTGATGATATTATAATTATATATAATAAGAATAGTAGAATTGATTATATTATTCTATATCAATTATCACATTATAAGAAATTAAAATAAAATAATACTAACATACAAATTAATATAATAAGAACAAGATATTAAAACAAAGTAACAAACATAATACTAGTACTAACATACAAATTATAGTCATACGATGACGATAAATTGATGATACTATATATAATAAGATTAGGAGACTTAGTTTTGGAGTTAAGAACTTAAGATCATAATTTTGAAATTTATAACAAAACATTTACTTTAAATGATTTTGTATAATAACATTTTTATAAATTAAAAAATATATATGATTTGTTTAAATCATACAAAAATTTATAACTTATAAGAAATTATTTTAAGTAGACAAATTATTTTAAATATTTTTTATCATTTTTATTATATTTTATTTTTAATCGTGTAATTTGTGTCGTGTTTATTCGTGTCGTGTCGTGTTAATCGTGTCGTGTCGTATGACACTGTTAATTATCACGTGTCAGTCGTGTCGTGTCACGTGTCACACGTAAGAAAAAAGTGTCGTGTTTCGTGTTTATCATACAGACACGTTTTATAATTCGTGTCGTGTTCGTGTTTTGATAATTCGTGTCGTGTCTGAACTTGTGTCGTGTCGTGTCATGACACGGAGACACGGATTGCCAGGTCTACTTTTCAAAGCTTAATGAGCTACTCAAATTAAACGTCTGGACCTTGAAATGATTATTTTAATTATTCCCATTGCCTAATTTGTAGGATGCAATTAATAAAGGTTTGGACTAATTTTTTTTTAATTTTATATTAAAAAATAAACATGGATCATATCTAAAAGCTAGTCAATCTTGTTTTTCTTTCTTCATGCTATGTCAGCATGATGCTAATCAAGGTTAGTAATTTACGCCTGTGCTCTCCCGCACTTAATCTAATGTAATTAGTGATTAATGCGTGTGGCGTTCACGTGTAATCTTTCTCATTCTGATATCAAATGTATTCAAACAACAGCTGAGTTTATTAATTATTTCAATTTTCTTGTTATGTTATCCAATCTTTTCTCCTACACAATGTGAAAACAAAATCATCATTTCTTTTTATAATTAATCAAATGGGAAATCCAATAACTTAAAATTGACAATGACTTGAAGGAAAAACAAAGCAAAGATTAGCCAAGTCAATCCTTGAATATCTCTCTACACACGTGTGATGCAAACGACATGGATTGCGTGCATTTTGGTGGGTGAGTTTTTTGATTTAGTCATAAATCATACACCAAACAAGAATCTCCCTAACTCAACAATGTCAAATGTCCCTAACCATGAACAAAATTTAGTATCATGCCAATTATGACTCCTTCATTCCGGACAATGGTAGTGGGTTATACCAGCATATTATCTAACCACATACGTTTTTTTAGAACATATAAAATGGTTTCTACGTGGAAAACACGACGAACTACATCGTTTTTTATCAATCACACGCTTGGAAGGTCTAGGATAGTTTTTTTCATAAGGATCAAATCTTTTTTTAGTACATTGGAGGCCGAAGCCTAGGAATTTTTTTCATTGGGATCAAATCTTTTTGTTTTTTTTTTTGGTACATAGGAGGCGGAAGCCTAGGAATAAGGAAAGAAATTGCAAGTTTTAAGATTTGAACTACAAATTTGTTTAATGTCACCTTTTAAGAATGGTTGTATGAATTATTTAAGTTAAATTCTGGCTTTACACGAGAATCTAATCTCATTTCCTAATAAGGTAAACTTATGGTAGTTTGCTTCCTTTGTGCAAACAGGTTGAAATTTTAATGTAGAAAGGAGCAAACCATAGCGTCTTTTGTGGACTAGGGAAATGACAAAATTAGAATTTTATAGGTAGATAGTTTAAAACTATATGTATTTTGTTTGATTGCTAAGGATGACCTGAGAAGATTTTAATAATATAACTATGGCTATGAGTAATTCCTTAAGATTTCTCAACAATCAAACCTAGCACGGCAGGGTTCTCTGAACAATGACAAGAAAAAAATAATAATGATAAGATTTTCTTATTATTGGAGAGAATATTTTCAAGATTTATTGTTAAAGTAATATTATGCCACATCTATTAAACATTTTGTTTTTTGTGGTCTTATATTCAAATTAGACTTTTTCATCTATTACCAATTGATTTTAGATAGAATGTATAATATGGTATCAGAGTACAAATTTTGTTAAATACATTTTTTTTTAAAATTTTATATTCAAATTGGATCCCTTCATTTATTGTCAATTGATTTTAAACTAGATGCTTAATATTTAAAACGAGCCGAATGGTAGTTGATCTTCAATCGAAAAGTGCCAAATTTGAACAAAAGGGACGATGAATAAGACAAACAAGAGCTGAGAGATGGGGTCTTGAAGCATATATGCTAAAGAATAATAAGACTGAGGAAAGAAGTTTATGATTATCCACATAATTTTTTGGAGACTCAGATATTTATCCTTCAAAGACGCTTTTGTTTGGCTGACAAGCTTTACGTTCAGTTTTTTATCATGCAAAGAATAGGATTCATGGTTTGAATCTTATGTCATCTATGATGAAAAACAAAAGTACCTGGGAATTCAAGCTTTCTTGCCCTCAACCTCCTTCACTTTCCATTTACCAGGTAACTTGTTCAGCTGAAATTCAAATACTCACGTGTCAAAATGTCAACAAATATATTATTAATCATCCCTTGATTAAGTAGCCAATGATTTTCCTTAAAGTTCCCATTTTCTCAGCTTGTGGATAGACATCAAAGAAAAAGTGGAAAACCTTAATAAAGTCAAGCCAATCTGAGATGCCAAAGCCGTTGGTTTCGTCCTTTGATTGCTGATAAACATGGTCAAAAGCACCTCTTTACTTAGTTGTGAGAACCTTGACTTTTGATTTTCCTACAGAGAAAAGAAAAAGTTAAGACTAACTCCGTGGCAGAAAAGATGAGCAATCACATGGTTATCTTCTCATTTTCAAAGTTCATCCTAGTTGATCATAGGCCGAGGTGGCTTCAACTCCTACCCCAGATGAGCGTGCAATCGGTCATTACATCAAGTTGTTAGGGATATTTGACTGAGAATGGGAGAATCATGCAAACATACAAGTTAGACTAGCCAAAGGAATGGATGGCCTATAAGAATACGCATCAGCTAGCTAAGTTCCAAGTGTGAAAAAGTCATGAAAATGACCCTTGTAGTTTTCCACGTGTAGTTCACCTAATCTATAGCCTAGTGGTTATCTCATGTCAAATGGATATGCACCAGTTTTTCCCATCTGAAGCACCGCACCACATAATGAGTTAGGCCTAACTTGCAGCTAAATCTGAAGTCAAGAACTCACAGACGAGATGCTTTGAGTTTCTGTTTTTTAAAAAGGTTTTCTGTTTCAACTTTTCATTCTTGGTTTTCTATTTCTTTGCAGCATTGAATGCTGCTGCTTCGTCCACACTCCCGTTCACATTCACCAGTTAAATTTATGTGATATTTGAATTGAGCAGACAGAGAAATAGAAAAGTAACAAGTAGTTAAGTCTGCCATTGATGAAGCTACAAGATGTCAAAGTAAGCTTTGATGAGAATCTAATTTTACCACCAAGTTCAACTGCTATGCAAAGTAGAAGCTAGAGACTATTAGATCAACTTGATCTCAACGGGCTTGAGAGCTTGTTTTCAAATCAAACCTCAACGTCCATACTCTTAATCTATCGGTTGTCAGACCAGATTTGTAGGAAATTCTTCCAATAATAGAAGAAGGATTGTTCAGCTTAGGCTAAAGCAAAATATATATGACGTATTAAACAGTAAAAAGCTTGACTAATCAGTTTCATTTGCACATGCTTTGCTGGATGGAAGACCTTTCAAACTAAGAATTTGTGGATGGTTAAGAAGTCACTGGCCATTAACAGTATAAGCATGTTTATAGTCAATAAACAACATACCTATAAAATGCAAGTGGGTGAATTAAAGAATTTAGGAAACCTGAAGGAGCAAACACAACTATGAACGGGATGAGAATGGATTGGCAATCTGAAAGAGGCTCTGATACAGTTGAGTAAGAAAAAATATAGTCAATGGTGTGAGAATACATATTAATGGCTACGGTCCCTCAATATGTAAATCCATACATCTGTGTACACACATAAGAACAAGTTATTTAATATGATTTTAACAAAACAATCTCAACTACTGTTCATTAAACCAACTAATTAATAGGAGGGATGGAAATGAGCTGGAGGAGATTGACTGAAATCATTATCATTTTTTCCTTCAATGCAGTAAGTAGATGAGGGAAGAGAAGCTATCTGATTCACAGTAAGACACATGAAAAGCCTGGGAGATTACGGACCTCATAAGGGCACACATAATGCTATGTCAAAGCCAAAGGAGGAACAGAGGAATGAGAAGAGCTAAAATGAGTCTTCCAGACAAGAAGATGCAAAAGGAAAATTGTGCAATACACCACTAGTGGAGTTCTTAAACTACACCAGCGAGATTAAAGGGTTCTCAAATACTCTATTAGGGTATATTTAAAATTTTAATAAATTAATATAATAAATAATAGGACACGTGGAGACATTCCAATTTCATTTGTAGAGTTTAAAAATTCTACTAGTTGTATATAGAGTAATAGCCCAAAGCAGAATCACCATCGAAGAATGTTCACTGGCCAAAAATTTGCAAAGACTGGTACTCAACCTTTAATAGGACACTATTCAAAAAGAAATCAAGAACCATTGAGAAGTCAATCAGGCGATACAAAAATGTTGTAGTAATGTATTATTTTCATCAAAGTTGTCTGCAGATCTCCTTAAGGTGTCTATTCCTGCATCCTACTCCTACAAGACTGCTACCATGGACTTTTTAAAGGTATCTTAAATATTCAGTAAAATTATAGAAACATGAGATGCAAACTGAGGTGCCAAATCAATAGAGACTAATGTCACAAAATGGTAAGTTATGTTAGTAAAATATCACTTCCATTCATAATCTGAAACTAGAATTTTTTTGTTTTACATGTCATCTTAGTTTTCACATACCATTAGTAGAGTCACAAATGGTAGAATTGCCATCTATATTTTATCTATCAATGCTCACTAATGATAGGTAAAGTCATGATGCAATATACACAAGCACAACCATATATCTAACTTTTAAACTAATGGTAGAATCACTGTATCATGAGTTTTGGCAAGGTCTTGTAGAAACAGAACTTATTTTAGGAACATTTCCACACCACATTTTCTGATAACAACTGTTTAGGCAAATGTAAGATAGATCTTAGTGTTTGCTATATCACATATAAGACAACGGGGTCCAAAAACCTAAATAGCCCATCTATAGGAATTTTCTCTACATTGAAAAAGGTTTCTTCATCTACATTCCCTTTTTACTTCAGATAAATCCTAAATTTTATTGACTGAAAGATATCATAGAGATACTGCACCATGTATAATAGGCATCTCATGCTTTGCAATATTTAGCATCAGAAGAATTTCATTAATTCTGGAATCATTCATAACCACACATAGTTCCAAGTTCAAAAGCTGTGCAACCTTTAATTATATTGTGTAGGGTTTCTAAGCAATTCTAAATTCAACATCTCCATTTCTTTCCGAAACTATCTCTTTCAATGCCAAATAAAATGACACAAAGAAAACAAGGTTTAATTGCTTGTCTCATGGTATACCATCAAGCATAAAAAAATGTGAATGCAACTCGAAATCAGTGCCAAGAATGTCTTACAGAAAGTTGTACTACTAGGAGCAGTTTGATCAGCATGACAGTGATGAGCCCAAAAGAAAGGAACTGCAAACAATCCAGAAACTTGGTACTCATGGCTACAATATTGCAATAGTAGAGCTATAGATATCTAGCCAACAGTATCCATTTCTTCTTTTGCAAGGAGCAATGGTTGTGCTAGTCCTCTTGCTCTTTGCCCATAAGACCAAGTAGCCACAAGTTGTATGTTAGCTACATGAAAAAGCATAATTCAAATCAGGCCAAGTACGGTGTTTGGTCCAGAAACAGTTGTGATGAGCAGCAGAATAACATCTTACCATCCACAAAAGGATATCATCTGCATTCATGTAGATGTACAGATGCCTTCAGGGGGTAACACTCAATTAATTTGAAATCAACACATGCTTAGAGTCAGTTATTCATGATACAAAATGAATGTTCTCAACCACAATATTAGACAGTATTATCAAATAGTTGCAATGCAATGAGGCATCCATTATTGCTGTTGGCGATGGAGAATGTCATGCAGTGGATGGCATCCAAAGGAATCTCATACACAAAGCACATATTGTGAACTTTTATGGTATCATGCAAACCTATTGCGCCCAAAAAGAAACACCTCTTTCTGAAACAGCTCTTCTGGCTTCAGGTTGCATTAAAAAATCTTTCTCCTGATCAAATATTTTCAATTCAACTCCGCTCTGGTTGTCCAACTGATTATCTAGCAATTGATTATTCTCCAGATCAGCCATTTGTCTCTCTGCAAATTGCTTACCAGAAACCCAATCCTGAAGTATCTCATCAATCTTTTGTTTAGGCAATAATTACTTTTCCTTCATCTCCATATAATATTTGTATGCTTCATCAAGCTTTCCATTTAAAAATAACCCATGAATCAACACAATATATGAGCTATGGTTAAGACCAACCCCCTTTTCAGTCATCTCATTCTGCAACTTTAAGACATCATCAAGCTGGCACGAGCAACTAAACTTTTTTATCAGCATGACATTGGTATCATTGCTTGGTTGACAGCCCATCTTTCCCTTCTTCAAGAGCTCAAACAGTTCTTCCCCATTTCTTAAAATACGAAGGAAAGCTTGACAGGTCTGAATTGTAGGTGGGAGATTCCTCTGCAACATCTTGTCAAAACTTGTCTAGCCTCATCTATCTTCTGGACCTCGAATGGAGGCTTGATCAGTGAATTATAAGTAACATCACTTGGAGCAATACCCTTTTCTTCCATAGTTTTGAGGAAGATTGATATCCTCTTTTACATGCCTAGCCTTTCCAAGAGCATGGATTGCCGCATCGTAAACCTTCCTATCAAGTTCAATTTCCATTAATTAAAGCTTAAATACCTTGTTAAGATTCAGGATTTTGAGTCACAGGACATGACACTTGCATTTGACACAACATCATACCGAACACCTCTCTGGCTCATTTCCCTCCAAACCCTCTCTGCCTCACTTGGACTACCAATCACATTACACCATCCGTTCAGTATAATATTAAAACTCTGGGTGTTAAACGGGAAGACATCCTTGTTGCAGAACATCAGATGCTCGATATTGCACATTTTTGCATCAACAAAGAGCAAACAGGCTCTGGAATTCCTCGGTTCCCACATCATGCACAGCACAGTAACGCCTTATGACGATCAGGAGAGTGTGGTTTCACAAGATAGAGGCCTGCTCGCCATCCTCTCATTTCATCAATCAACGCCCACGCAGTATCAAACTTCCTCATCTTCCCTAGAAGAGAAATCATCGAATGATATTCACGCAATGAATGAGAAAAGGCCGGCTGCTTCCCAGCCCATAAAAAGAACGTAAACTCCATTTGCCAATCATTCGGAACCCGAGAAAGAAGCTCCACCTCCAACTCAGAGGACCCTTGTACCAAGTTCAAGCTTATTCTTCATTTAAACATAATTACTACCAGTTTCATGGATTATGTCCATAATTCCCTTCACATCCTGAATAGTACCCTCTTTACTTAAACTCAATCCATTTACACTTTTGCTATCAAAATCCTTACTATCTTCATCATCATCATTATCACTATTTCCATCAAAAGTTTCGACCTTTGGTTCACTCGGGAAATCAATATTTTAAGTACAAATTGAAGATAACTGAAATGGGATTCAATGGGTTGCTGATAGCTATTGTTTTTGTTGCTGTTCCGATGTTGCAAAGATGGGATTTAAATACTGGATTGGTTTTAAATGCATTTTTTAAAAAAGGGTCTTTGCAAAAACTGAACAAGCATAAATCTTTGATCTTGTAAACCTGATTCCCCACATTTCTAGACTATATAGAAAGTGTTTGAAAGAATGACTGAACGAAGAGAAACTGCCGAATACGCTATCATAAGAGGAGACCAATACTTTCCCACAAATTCTTTCAACAATTTAACTCTGGAAGTGAAAAAAATTCTCTTGCTTTCACTCAGGCATCCTTGTTTTCCTAAGCCCGCCACTTTGCTATATTTTCTTAAGGTGGACAGGACTTCAGGAGGGAGATAATTTACCCCCTCCCAATCCCAAACAGCCCGCGCTTCTGAGTACAGCACGAGTAAAATAATTTTTTTTTTCAAAATATAATTAATCAAGCTTTATTACATATATCTTCTCATTTAATTATCTGTGTTATGAATTATTATCCAATGTACTGTTACATCTTAATCTAACTTATGAAATTTAAAAATTTTACTAACACTGTATTGAATAATAATCATTTTATTATTAACTCTTTTTCGCAAATCAAGCACAAGACCAAAATATTTTAGTTGGTGTTCAAGACTCAAGTTGTCTTGTTGACATAAACATCGAGTGATGACCGAATTTTTATGAAACTATGCCTTTTACTATGGTAGTTTACTTTAATAATTTTTGTTACAACAACTTTTCTTTCTTTATGTATCAATGATTTGTTTCATAATTTCGTAAGTTTTTTAATGCAAAAGATTGACAACTAAAGAGCATACAACTTATATTAATACAAACTATGATATAAAACAAAATTTTCATTCACAAAAGATGGAAGGCGGAAGATAACTAGGAGAGAGAGAATTTAGCAACTCATATTATACTTTACAAGAGATTTTGTTATAAGATTACTATGAAAATGTGTCATGCCTTCACCGTGATGGAGTAACACATTTATAAGCCTAAAAGTTATAGTTTCTAATAGTATACAGGTACATTAAACCTTATAATACATTCATGTACATGAACCTAATAATACAATACATAAACCTGAAAGTATATAAACCTAAAAGGTAGATTCACGAACCTAAAAACTAAAGTAAATTCATATAACTAGGCTTGATGTGACATCTTTTATGTTTTGTAGCAGACTAAAAGACAAATTACATTATTTGAGGAGAAAATACTGTCGGATACCATGAACTTTGAACACAAACTTAAAAACTTGAAACCTAAACGCATCTTAACGATGATGTACCAAAAAAATAGTGAAAGGATGAAACAGTGACACATCAAGGAGAGCACAAATTCTTTGCAAAATGGTTAACAAAGATTTTCTGCTGATGCATTCACAGCGACCATGACTGTCCAGTGACTCAACAGGTTAATCCTTTTGTGCAACAGTTCAGAAACTGTGACTAGTATCGAAGTGTTAACATGAAGTGATTTCTTCTCAGCCAACATTGATGTTATAAACCCAAACAAGTTTTAGAATATGCAAGGGGTGTTGGTAAATAATCTAAGCAGTCACATGTTCCACCCTATTAACCACCCTATTAACTAGAGGAAGAAGGCAGTCTTTTACTTCTTGCCTAAGCATCATCTCTGTCTGAAGCTGGTATTGTGCTCTTTGCTGTTAAGTGTTTGTGGTGTCTTCTTCAAATAATGCAACGCAAGCATGAAAGACGGGTAAAAAGCCAGGCTGGAGCTATTTGAATCTGGTAATTGCTTGTTATGTCCTAAGCATGTTTGGTTTTGGTTCTCTCACTCCTGATTCTGATCATCTTTCCTTTAAGAGAATAGAACAATCAACTTCTGAGTTTATGCATCTGTATAATTGACCAATTTAATTCTACTGTAGCCGTCTTGAGGTTTAAAAGTCTTTTCTTGCAAATTCAACAAGCTTTGCAGTAGACTTTGCATAATTCGTGTATATATTTCACATTTGTGTTGTCTCAAGTCATGTAAAATACGAAGATTATAATGTCAAAATTTATGGCAACATCTCAAACACAATATTCTCTAATTTGTTCAATTTTTTTTTTAAATTTTAATTCGTGTAACCTTTGTATTTTTTTTTTTTATGTTATCTTCATATTGCATTTGTATCCAAAATTATCCGGCCTTTTCGAAACTGAATCTGGTGTGCTTTACATACTTCAAATGATGTTCACAATTTAGGTTGAATGGTAATATTAATCAACCAGGGTTTGCAGTTAGTTGGGTTTGAATCTTTGGTTAAAGGTTTGGGAGAGTTTGCAATTAGTGGGGCAAAAGTATTGCGTTTGAAATGTGATGCTTTCCTCACTTGAAAGGATCGGGAAAAGTACAAAAAGAAGAAAATTTAAAAAAAAATGCATTTTTTTTATTGCTAACAACAAAATATTAGGGTCACAAATATATTGGAATTGTAATCTGTTTGTTCCGTAGTACAAACTAAATGAACTAATTAATCTCTCACAAAAATTATAAAAATCAAGAATAATGTAATTACAAATGAAGATAAATGGAACTCCTGTCTCATCGATTATTACCACCAAAACCGCATTTCGAGCATGAACATTCTGCTTACCTCTGCACGCTATTGACTGTGATTCAATTAAGAACTGCCGATGCTTAAGAACCACAAACCATGGAAATTTCCAGTGAGCAATTAAAGCTGCATGACTTGAAATTTTACTTCACGATGATACGGCCTCAATGGCACTGCCTAGCGGCCAAGCAGCTTCGACAACGGAATTGCGGTATTTCACTTGTTTCACCAATGTAATATATTGGTAGGGATCAAGGCCTGTCCGAGAAAAGATAACAAGGGACGATCAGAATCCTAAGTATGGTTTTTTAATAGGATCTGCAACAATGGAACTGCATAACCGAAGCAAGAATAGGCTTACCAAATCCATCAACAAGCAGTGTGTACTCGTAAACTAGATCCATGCACAAATATGCCAGGTTACTCTTGTCCACATCTGCATATGCTTTTTTAGCATCTGCATACTTGGTTTCACAAGCGCGTTTAGCAGCTACTGCAAAAGAATGAGGCTGAACTTTTGATACAGGATCTGTGGCTTTAATAAAACCGGCCTGTATTCATAAACAATTTAGTTAGAGAGGCTAGTCAGTTTCCCAGGCGTTTATTTAGGCAACGCAACTCTGAATGGGCAATACCTGGGCAGCCCTGTCGAAGAAAAATGAAGCAACAAACAGATTCTTCTTTCCGTCTCCACCTCCACCATTCCATACACCACCAAATGTGCACTTCATATGTGTACATGTATCATTTACTTTAAGAGCCTTGAGAGTCAACCTCCTGCATTCTTCCATGCTTGTGCCCGATGAAGGAGCTGATGCTTTATATTCTTCTCCTCCATATTTGTAAGTACCTTTGAAAGATAGAATTCCAAATATGTCAAAGTACTTAAATGGCACATTCCGCCAGCCAAAAACAGGACATAGGCCGTTATAGATACTCCAACTATTCCATTATTGAGAGCATTCAAACATTAGGTCTGGAGAGATAAACTACAATTTTCAGTTATTGCCTATTGCCAAAAAAATATTTAGTGATCAAAGCATTAAAAATCTTAGCTACTGAATCTCTATACAGCTCAAAGAATTAAAAGAAAAGCTCTTTGAAGAGTTAAAAGTTACTATCGAACAAATTCATACATACCATTGAAACCCTCCAAGATGCAAGGGTTGCCAGAACCTTCAGAGACCTTCAAAATTTCAGCTCGAGCTGCCAATAAGCCATAGTGCAAATAACTGTATGCAAAAAGCCAAAGAATATAACTAAACATATACAAATATAAATGGATTTTCATGAGACTACAGAGCAATATAAATGACTGAACAAAGACACGACTGCTGTAGGAATAACAAGCCATAAACTCTCATTTTTGTCCATTTCGAATCACTAATAGAATCATAAAACCAATTTGTCAAAATGAAAGAGGGAAACCTGTGAACATAGAGGTGATATTTTGATCCCTTCAGATACATTTCATTTACATAACTGTCCTCTCCAGCTGGTGGACTTGGAGCCCTTGAAGCAGCATTCTCAGAGATTGCATATGCCATTTGAACAGATCCACCACCAAGATCAACTATGCCAACTGTGTCTCCGTATGTCCTTCCCAAATTCCCTAATAGGTAATTTATTGTCACCTGCAAAACATGATGGCAGTTAAGAAAGATCCAAATTAGGTCCACTAATCCAACAAGTAGGAAAATTACAATGGATCATTATTATTTATTATTAATTTTACAGTATTTTACTCTCTATAATTGCTGCCAAGCTTAACTTCATTGCAAAATGCAAATACTTTCTTCTATGGAAAAATCTATCACCCAGAGAAGACCCCAAGGATTTCCCCTTTGAATTGACAATTACCCTCAAATCAACTTGAGTAACACCGATCATGCTGACCAGTTACGGTATGTGGGGCATCCTTAAGGAGGAGAATCATAGGGATAATGTAAAATTTGAAGACAATCTACCACAACAAAAAGGAGCCTGATCAAGCATGCAATAAAATGCATTCTACAGCCGTCTTGACATATTTTTCCTATAAAATGCATTCTACAGCCGTTTTGACATATTTTTCCTATAAAATGCATTCTACTGCCGACTTGACATATTTTTCCTATAACCAAGCTTGTATAGGAAAATCACTTTAGGCCCCAAAAAAAAGGCATAGTACAAGTACATGAAATTCAGTATAACATACCCACTCATAAGAACCTTCTTGAGAGCCATCCAGAATTCTGACCCCATTTGCCTCAGATTTGAGAGTGCTTCTATCTTTCAGAAGTTCCCTAACCTAAAAAAAAGTTATTTAAAAAAATGTTAGCACGAGGAAATGGCAAAATAAATAAAGCCTGCAAACATAACCAACGTGCTTCCAAATTAAATTACCGCTTGCAATATTCTATCAGATGCATCGCCTTCTAAGGCCCTCAGACCAGCAGTTGCCTAAACAACATTTAAAGTCATGTTTTTCATCAATTTAAGAAACTCATAATTCAAAAATAAGCATTCACAATGCATCCATGTTTACCTACCCCAACTCTGACAGGGGTCTTTGATCGCAAATCTAGTGGCACAACACTTTCTGCCTTGTCAAGAAGAGAAAGTAATGAATTTGCTGCAGCCTGCGGGTCGTTTGCATAGTAGCTCAAACCCGGTTTGAGCTACAACAAAACAAACCACATAAAACCAATTAATACATGGGATACAGTCACAAAAAATTCATGAAAAATTTTCCTCCAGAGCATACAAATAAAATGGCACCTTGAAAAATAGTCTTTTATTCAAATTCAAGTAAAATTCTCTATTAGAGCATACAAAATCAAATCTTACTCTAAATTATTTGAAACAAAGCACGCAACAAATATCAAATAAAGGCCACTAATATACTTTTTCATTTAAAAGAGCTAAAATGAAAAGTTACAACTAAATTATCAATTAAACGCTTCATTTTTCACTCAAATTCCAGATTTTAAACCACAACTATATCCTCAAATTCACATTCCTAAGAGTCTAATTTTCACTTCTAAATATTCTAGAATGAACAAACATCGAAAAAGAAACACAACAGAAAATATCAAATAAAATCCACTAACATACCAAAAAAAAAAGGGGGAAATTACTAGTATATTAAATTAGCACTTGAATATCATCTCAAAGTTTCATTTCTTTCTCAAAATTCCAAATTTAAATCTTTCACTTCCAAAAGGAAACAAAAACTACAAAATAAAAAATTAAATACTACTTCAAAAATTCAAATAAATTCATGCTGAAAATATTAAATTAATGCCACAAATAAAATAAAATTTTGTGAAAAAAAATTATACTACTAAATTTCCACTTACGTTAATATTCGTTATAAAAAAAATAATTTTCTATTCTAAAAATAATCATAAATAATCTATTAGAAAACATAAAAAAGACATTAGCAGTTCAAAAACCTCTAATTCCGCGGAAATCTATTCACAAAATACTATTACATTAACACTCAAATTATCATTTTTAAAGCTACCTGAGTACATTCCAAGCAAATATACTTTTCTCCTCTCGAAAAATTTCTCAAAAACCTTTAAAAAGAATTACCTGTTCAAAAAGCTCTAATTCAGAGCCAATTGGAACAAGATCTAAATTCCGATCAAAACAATAAACATGAACTCGACTCCCGGAACTACCCGCATCGAAAATCACGGCATAATTCCTGTTCCCTCTCGAATTCGGCCCTGCTTTCCTGATATTTAACTCGAACTCCTCCAAAACGGCCGCATCTGACGCCGATTTCCCCGGCATCACATACAGTACGAACGTTATGAGCAAGATAGGGATGGAGATCACCAGCAAAACGCCGCGGTACTTCTCGATCTTGTCAGAGATGGACTCGTGCCTCGCCACTGAACGCTTCATTGTCTTCTCGTGATCGGTGGTGCCACTTCCGGTCGGGGATATTGAGCCTCCGTTTGGACCGGCCTCGAGGAGCTCGGCTGAGGATGGTGTTCGGTACCGGATCTGGCCGTTGCCGGTGCTAGCCGGTAATGGCTCCAGATCTTCCAGGTTTCTAAATTTCGGTATTTTCGAATTTATAGGAATTTTAGCCTGATTGAAAGAATTAAAATTAAAAATGAATTTAATCCGTGAAATTAATAAGTGATTTTGACAGGATTGGGAGAAGAGACAAAATGTTGCAAGAGAAAATGCAGTGGCACTGGGAGGAAATGAAAGGAAAGAGAAAGGAAAGGGAAAGGTTGGGGATAGATTGGGGAAGGGGAAATTAATTTGTTTTAAAAGGGAGGATTTATTACTCCTAAATTCCAACCCTTTTTTTTTAGTTTTCTTAAAAATAAAAAAAGAAAGAAAGTTAAACTGCAAGTGAAAGGTAACTTTTTTCTGGTTTATCAATTTTATTAATTCTGATATTGCATTTATATGTATCTTACCTAAACTTGTTCACGATTCGGGCTATCTGTCCAAATTTAAAGGTTTGTTCAATATTTGATCAAATTTGAAAAAAAATATCTTATGCAATTATTGAATTTGGATAAAATTTTTAGAATCATTTAAAAATCGAGCAAGTCTCGAACTTGATCTTTCAAAGCTCAAGTTCGATCAAATTCGGTTCGAATACTAATATTAATTATTTTTATATATTTACTAAGTATAATATAATTAATTATGTGTATATAAAATATTATTATTAATAAATATGATTATAAATATTTAATATGAAAATTGAGATATAAATTTTGACAAATTTAATTAAATTTTAAAAAGAATAAAATAATAAAAACAAATAAACAAATAATTAAAATATAAAAAACAAATTAAATTATGTTCGTGTTAGATCGAACTTGAGCTTATAGTATAAAAATAAAAACGGATTTAGATAAAAAATCAAATCCAAATTTTCGTACCGAGTGAGACTTGAACGTTGAACCTACACATAAGTTATTGTTATCTATCATGAGCCCGACCCATGACCAAATTTAGTCTTACCATATCTGTTTAATGTGAAACACATAAAAAAATTAATTTTTATCAAAACTTTAAATATTACCATTTTTTATATTTTTTTTATTGTATTTGTACTTTATTTTATTAAATTATTTATAATGCTGACAAAAACCACTAAGAAAAATTCTTTCTTCGGTCTTGACAAAGTCTCCTGACTCAAATTTAAGAAAAAGAAATAGAGAAGGTAAGTGAAGGGAACCTGTTTTTGCGTTTCTTTTATGCATTCAAAGACAGACATAATCATGCTTTTACCCCTTCAAAGTTATTAGTTCATTAATTTGTTTTAAGGGACAATTCTCCAGGAATTCATGCATGCAAATTTGGCAAATTTCGTATAAGCTAAGCCCCTGCTTTCTTGCATTCCGTGTTGCCAACACAAGGGATTGCTCATCGGGGAAAACTTCTCCTGCAGTACTAAACACGAAACGAAATGCAGATCCATAAGATTTCCACAACATTTGCAGCCAACCAAACAGGAGAATGCATAGAAAAGTATCACACAGCATGAATGTTTCATTCGATTATCCACAAATGACAGAGAGAAACTGATAAGTCAACTAGCAGAAATTGTAAAAAAGAACTGCTTATTACATAAAGATTGAGCTTATCTATCATTGGTGATAGCCGCCTGAGCCTTGTTAAGCCACCCTAGGCTTTCTTCACCTTCACTGGTGGTGGGGGGAAGAACATTCGGAAGACCCACGCAGCCAATATAGCTCCAATGAATGGACAGATCCAATAAACATAAAACTGATCCCATGTGTTGTGCCAGTTGTTTATGTATGCCCAACCGAAGGCCTGAAAAATATGATTCACCATTAGAAATGCATTTATATAGGCTTATAAACAATGTATTCGCAGGTAAAAAGTGGTTACTTTCAAATAGAAAACTAGGAAAAGGCCAGTTATGAACTTATAAAATTAAAGATTCAATGAAAAGTCAGGATATTCATACTTAGAGAATTACTTTATTGGATAGGAAGTGTAATCGGGACTCAAGGAAAAGATGCAATGAGAAGGAAAAAGTGCAAAGTCACCAAAAAGGATTAAGGAAACACAAAAGGAAGCAACAAACAGAGTCTAAGCCATTTTGCTTTTATGTAAAATCAACCAGAATATGCATTTACATCCAATAGACTAGCATGCATTAATCATTATGCTTGTGAAAGCATATTGACATGACAATTCTTTAAACAAAGTCTTAAACCAAATAACAGTTTTATAAGGACTTGATCTCTATGATTGAGAAAATAGCAGAAACTTAAAAACAACAGGACCGGAAATCCTCTCAGATCCTTCACTAATTATCAAAAAGGTTGGCTAAGGTGCAGGAAACTAACAGAGATTAAATCACGAGTACACGTTCAGAAGAGACACCCTGATACATAGTTCTAGGTTAAAGGCAATAGAGATAGCTTAAGCAGGATCTATCTTAAGCTCAACCACCCAAGTAACAACCATTACCATGACTATCTGGAGATATAAAGAATCACATGTTCAACCAGGGCGTGGCTTAGTACAGAGAAAGAGTGAACTGATCCCAGCTTTTCTCATAAGGCCAAATTTCAGAGACAATAATCCTAGACTAACCAGTCAAAGAAGCACCCTACCTAATTGTTATCCTGATACTGAAAACACATGGGTTTAAGTTACCAAAAAATTGGTGCAGCACTATCTGCACACTAGACAATATAGAAGGCTTCAGCATGTTGACCAAGGACAAAGCTGCAGTGATGTTTGTAAGATGTTATCAGAGATAGTTCTGCTTAGAGGCAACTGTTAAATGGTGACACTCAGGACTGTATGTTGGACTGCATTATAAGGTTTGACTGAAGCGTACACCTTTGCCAGAACAACTCCGAAAAGGATGTAGGAAAATTTTAAAAATTTGCCAAACTTTAATATATCTGAGTTTCATTCTATTTAGACATTTGTCAATAATATTTTCAAACTCAAAAACATTCTTTCTTCCTCATTTCAAAATGGACATTAAATTTGGAAATCTGAACTTATAAGTTGACTATATGATGCTAGAACTGGTTAATTGTGAAAACTAGACAATTTGTGCATACTATATTGACAGATGAATTCTCCACGGCTTTTTCACTTTTCAAGTTGCACTGAAGAAATCATATATTAAATGTGATTTCTTCAGTAAGGCAGATTCTCATACATATATAGCAAACATTAAGATCCAAAAGAAAATATATATAAAGATACCTAAATGCACTTATTTATGCAACCTAATTTATTTAATCATCTTATGCTCATCATCAGAGTCACTGATTCTTACATATTTCAAAACTGCAGACCACTGTCTATTGAATTATTACCTGATTAATGAGACAGTCCAAAGCAAAGAAGCATTTATGAGATGTCCAAGCGAATACCAACAATACTTAGCGCTAGCATAATACATGACAGTTCAATACAAACAACTATTACAAAACCATCACAACAAGAGGAAGGGGCAGAGTACAATCATATTCCAAGGAATCCAAACCAATGAAGTAGTAACAAGCAAGTCAGACATATCCCCAGTTGCAACGTTACACAACTGCATATACTTCAGGTGCTTCAAAAGGAAATAATAAAAAAAAGAAACAATGACAAAAAGAGTATTAAAAGCTAGTATTATCACAGTACTATGAAGGTTAGACACAATTCAAAGTAGAAGAACAGATGCAAGTGGAAAAGGCAACTTACATTGGCAGGATTCATGGAAGGTCCAGTGTAAGCAGCACCAGACATGACGAATGTTACAGTCGCAATGGCAAGCAACCATGTCTTGAATATTTCACCCTGTGGACCTCTAAGAATGATTAAAAGAACAGCAAAGGTAATTAGAAAAGTCAAGACCCCCTCAGCGATGGCTCCAGTGTGTGTATCTACTTTCAAAGATGGTCCCACTATCATGTGCTTGTACTGTGCCGGCATCACCTCCATGATGGCAAGGGCACCGCCCACAGCACCAGCAGCCTGCCAGTGAGGGCATTTTATTTTCAGTAATGCATCTTAACATTTTAGCTAATTGTTCAACAGCATGTGATGCCAAACAAGGCAAAGGTTTTAACATAAAAGCATGATACGTTCTTCACAATGCATCATTCTTTTCAGTAACCAATTATGCAAAAAAAAAAAAAGGGCATTTTGAATCTGCATTGTCCATTTTAAATTTTCATTTTTTTGGGATATTGAATTTAAGCATATTCTTCATGCGGAATTAAGAATTTCTAAGGAATTATTTTCAGTAACCAATTATGCAAAAATGGGCATTCTGAATCTGCATTGTCCATTTTAAAGTTTCATTTTTTTGGTACATTGAAATTTCTTCACACAAAGTGGAAGAAGAAACCTTTAAGAAAAAAGGAAATAAACAGGGCAACATCTCACATTTACAGTTTGCATAGCTATAAAGTTCAAAAGCAAAGTAAAAAGAAAATCAAAAGCCAAAAGGAATTAAAAAAAGAAAAGCAATGCCAATCCCATGTGAGCAAAAAGCACAGACAAACTAAAAAAATAATGAATAGCTGAAAGTAAAGCAGAGAAATTAAGTAAACTATGACAATCGCATATTGATATTGAATTTAAACAAATTCTTCATGCAGAATTAAGAATTTCTAAAGAATTATTTCAAAAAAAAAAGAAGGAATTTCTAAGGAATTTAATGCTAAAATGAATATCAAAATATAAATAAAATTAAATAAAAATGATTTGTGAAATAATACCAAAACCCAATATAGAAAAAAAAATTAACAAATTTATTTTAACCTGAGCTGGAAACCGGAGGGCCATGGAAATAAGGGTATCATCACCAACTCCGGCAGCATAGAAGGAAGCTGTACCAGCAGGATTAAAACTCGCTCCACCAAGAAATTCGCCAATAATATTAAAGATCAAAACAAAAACGAAAATGATGAAGGTGATAATAACAATGGGAGCCCAAGCTACGGTTTGGATACCAAAGGCAGTAGCTATCAAAGAAGCTAGCAAACCAAACGTTGATGAAAAAAACACCCACATAAAAGTAATCACCATATCCCCAACTGCAATCTTTATCGGACCCATCGAAAGCGTTTTTGTTTTGCTTTTCTGGGTTTTTTACAGAAAATTTTCTAGTAACAAAGTTGTTCTGAAAAAAAAAAAAGATTTGCTAAATTATAGTCGAAAAAATTGATTTAGACTCTAAAGAATGAAAGAGAAAAGGGAGAAGTAGAGTTGAGATGAGAATGGGATTTTGATTTTTTTTTTTTTGCTTGATGCCAAGGAAATAAACAGGGCAACATCTCACATTAACACAGTTTGTAGAGCTATAAAGTTCAAAAGCAAATTAAAAAGAAAACTAAAAACCAAAAGGAACTAAAAACAAAACAAAAGCAATGCCAATCCCATGTGAACAAAAAGCACAGACAACCTAAAAAATAATGAATATTTGAAAGTAAAGCAGAGAAATTAAGTAAACTATGGCAATCGCATATTGATATTGAATTTAAACATATTCTTCATGCACAATTAAGAATTTCTAAGGAATTTAATTCTAAAATTAATCAATTACTACGTATCAAAAGATAAATAAAATTAAATACATACAATTCGTGAAAAAATACCAAAAACCAATATAGAAAAACAAAAAAAATAACAAATTTATTTTAACCTGAGCTGGAAACCGGAGGGCCATGGAAATAAGCGTATCATCACCAACGCCGGCGGCATAGAAGGAAGCTGTACCAGTAGGATTAAAACTCGCTCCACCAAGAAATTCACCAATAATATTGAAGATCAAAACAAAAACGAAAATGATGAAGGTGATAATAACAATGGGAGCCCAAGCCACGGTTTGGATACCAAAGGCATTAGCTATCAAAGAAGCTAACAAACCAAACGTTGATGAAAAAAACACCCACATAAAAGTAATCACCATATCCCCAACTGCAATCTTTATCGGACCCATCGAAAGCCTTTTTGTTTTGCTTTTCTGGGATTTTTCAGAGAATTTTCTAGTAACAAAGTTGTTCTGAAAAAAATGATTTGCTAAATTATAGTCGAAAAAATTGATTTTTTTTTGGCCAAACGAAAAAATTGATTTAAACTCCAAAGAATGAAAGAGAAAAGGAAGAAGTAGAGTTGAGATCAGAATGGGATTTTGATTTTTGATTTTTTTTTTGTTTGATGCCAACAGATGTTTCCATTTTTTCACTCTCTCCACAACTACTTAACTGATGGGGTCAGTCTGTTTAGTTGTCCTTATCGTAATTATCTCTCCATTTTCTAAAATCTCATTTAAAACAAAAAAAAATCAATAATATATGTTTTTGAAATAATAATTCAAAAATTAATTAAATATAAAAGAAATACCACAAAAAATTTTGTTAATTAGCATGCATCATCATAAATTCATAATCATATATTAAATTTGTTTGTAAGGTCTATTTTTATTGTGCTATTTAATTATTTATAAGATATTTAGACATCATGTAGTAATGGGCTGTGTAAAAACAAGTAAATAAATACTTTTTTTTTATAAAAGTACTTTTATTTGCAAATTTCTTTTTATCCATAAGATTTACAAAACAACTAAAAGATTGAGATAATAGCAAAATCTTTTACCATATCTTTCCTCATATCAAGGATGAGATTTTGTAAATCCAAGTTAATTAATTTATGACAATTTTAAATTAAGTAAATAGAAATAAAATGATAATTAAAAAAGGTTAAACAATAACAATTTTGATCATAAATTTATTTAAAAATATATCTATAATTTTATAGATATGTTTCTTTTTGTTACAAGACAAATATTTGATAATTGAGAGTATGATGAGGTTACTTAGATTCAAACTCAAGTATTATAATATGTCACAATTCTTTTTAACCATTTAATCTATAGCTTATTGGCAAATATATCCCTAATTTTTTAGTAATAAAGAGAATTTTTTTTATTTACAATTCATTTTATCTAAATGAATAGTTAAATTAAAATAATCCTCTAAAATTATTGTCATAAATTTGAGAGTAATAGCCAAACAACTTTATTAACATTTGATTTTACTATTGTTACACCTTTATGATTGTTAAATTTAAAATTCGAATCTCTTTTTTACGGTAACGAATAGTAAACTTGCTTGCTTTTATAAGCAAAAGTGATATTAACATTTTGTACAAATATAGAATTTGAATTTTACGACTTTTTCATAATTATTTTGGCTAAAAATACTAATTTAAGTACTACAACTCAAATATTTATTATGAATCAATATAGGCTAATTATTTTGAGATAAACTCATATGACAAGTTGTTAACTTTACGTATAGTCCAACATATTATCTTTAATAAGTGTCTAAACTTGAATCTAAAATATATAATTTAGGATGAAATTTAAGATCAAATTTTGTGATCAGCAGAAAATTTTAATCCACCATAATATTTAATGCCAAACCCTTAAAATTTTTAAATTGTATTTTTCTACCATACTTTTAAACATATTTTTCAATTTAAACTTTCTTTTATCGCAACAAAAATGTTAAATAAAATCTAAATTCATTAAAAAAATACTTATTGTATTCATGAAACACTAAGAACTGAAAATCAAAATCTCTTAAGACCAAGTCTAACGTCCATTCTAAGATCAAAATCTCTTCTGCCTAATTATCCACTTTTTTTCATTTTTATCCCAATAAAAAAAATTTATAGAGCTAAATAGACCACTTTCGATCAAATTTAATAATTTATGTATAAAATTTATATTTATATTATGTAAAATATAAAAATTTTATACCAAAATTCGTATTAACCCATTAACTATAAAACTTATTTTTTAAATATTTTTATTTTTATACACTTTTTACTTATTTTTAACTCATTTTACATTTATATTCTTTATTTATGTTATTTTTATACTGTATCACTTAATTGTGACTAAAACCGTAGATCTACCCTCGAGTGATAAAGAAGATTCCGTGATAATAATTATTTTGTTTCCTCAGATCTGAGGACATAAACAGTGAGCCCAATATTTGCCTATAGGGTCACCAAAAACCGAAAATTTATAAATTTGCCCCAATTTCAAACGGAAAAAATGAAATAATTGAATAACGGGCATCCAAAATATAGCCGTTGGATCCTTCGAGCTCAGAGCACTAACGGCTACTTTTTTTTTTGCCCTTTTCCTTCCGAAGAGATTTTCCCCTTCCTTTTAAATACTATCTCTAAGCTCGCAATCAAATTCAAACACCTCAGATCTCAGATTTCTTTCCATTCTCATCTTCAATTTCTTTCCAATTTTCATCTTCAAAGTCCCAGTAATCAAATTCTTTCCATTTCTCTCTCTTTGTCTGCTAATACTAAAGCAAGCAGCTGCTAAATTCAAGGTATGGAAACACCCATTTCTTATCAGTTCATTTTTTTTAATCTGTAGAAGAGAAGCTGACCCTTGTTTTGGTTCAATTTAGGAAAACCCATTTCATCAAGTTGGAAAATTTTATGCTTTTTCTGTTGAATTAGAATTCATTTGTAGTCAATATGATTGAAGATTCATGTATGCAGCTAATATGACATTTTTTAAACTGCAAAGGAAATCCAATTTCACCCCATTTTTGAGTTCATTTTCATGAATGTGATAACTATTTCATGTATTTATCTGATTGTTGGGAATTTTTTTTCCCTTTGATTGGTTGTTTAGGTGTGAAAGAAAGTTTCAGAGAGCAAAGATGAATGATCTGATGACCAAATCCTTCATGAGCTATGTAGACCTCAAGAAAGAAGCTATGAAAGATCTTGAAGCTGGGCCTGACTATGATCTAGAAATGTCATCTACAGCAAACACCATGGACCAAAACCTCGGCCTATTCCTTGAAGAAGCTGAGAAAGTGAAGCAAGAGATGGCAGTAATCCGTGAACTCTTGGGCAAGCTCCAAGAATCCAATGAAGAAAGCAAGTCACTTCACAAACCTGAGTCCTTGAAGGCTTTGCGGAACAAAATCAACAAAGACATTGTCACTGTCCAAAAGAAGGCCAGGACTATCAAGTCACAGCTTGAAGAAATGGACCGTGCCAATGCAGCTAATAAGCGCCTCTCAGGGTGCAAAGAAGGCACCCTAGCTTACAGGACTAGGATTGCTGTCACCAATGGCCTGCGCAATAAGTTGAAGGAGCTCATGATGGATTTTCAAGGTCTGAGGCAGAAGATGATGACTGAGTACAAGGAAACTGTGGGGAGAAGGTATTTTACTGTTACTGGAGAGAACCCTAGTGAGGAGATCATTGAGAAGATAATTTCTGATGGTAATGGAGGTGAAGAGTTCTTAACACGCGCGGTGCAAGAGCATGGGCGAGGGAAGGTGTTGGAGACTGTGGTTGAGATTCAGGATCGGCATGATGCCGCTAAAGAGATTGAGAAGAGTTTGCTGGAGCTGCACCAGGTGTTCTTGGACATGGCAGTGATGGTCGAGGCACAAGGGGAACAAATGGATGATATTGAGCACCATGTGTTGAATGCCAGCCATTATGTGAAGGACGCTTCCAAAGAGCTCAGAACTGCAAAACAGTACCAGAGGAGCAGCAGGAAGTGGATGTGCATTGGGATCATTCTTCTGTTGCTGATTGTTCTTGTGATTGTCATTCCAATTGCTACTAGCTTTAGTAGTTCTTAAATTGGGTGTTTTACAGAGGATTTAATGTCCAGTTATTCCTTCTGGTTTCTTTCACTTGGAAAAGTATATGATTGTGGAGTGTGCACAAGGTGCAGTGATGCAGTCCTTATGTTGGGACTGATTTGGTTTCATTCTTTTATTGTTGGGATCCTTAAAATTCAATGTGTAATGGAAAGCTACCAAAGTATAATAGGTGTTGCTAATTGCAATTGCATTCCTCAAATCCAAATCTTCTTTTTGTTTCAGATATCTTGCGTAAATTCTGGGGTTAAAGAATAAAAAAGCTTCATCCGAAAAAAAAAAAATCTGGCTGACTGTGAAAATGTCCCCCACCAGTTTTTTAATGCTTGATTCATTAAGGAAAAATACAACATAGAAAGGTAAAAATTCACTACATCTTCTCATGATTCATGAGAAAAACAGCTAAAGGAAATATTCTGTTGAACTGAGAGAGAGCACCCATGGTGTTGCCAACTGTACAGTTTCCAAAAAATTGTAATATGACTGTTGAACTTGTGAAACCTATCTTAGTTTCCTAATTGGCAGTGCTTCTCCGAAGAGTTTCTCCACCTCGCTTGCTTCCATTTTCAGTTTGCTCAACAGATCCATCTCTTCTTTACTTAGTTCTCTTAAGAAGTTTTCTTCATCCTGTTGTAGCTCTTTAAAACCTTTTGCCAACCTCTGAAACAAGGTCTTTTCAGTCTTCCCAACCTTCTCTACTTCCCCTTCAATCTCTTCAACTTCTCTTATGATTGTCTGCTCTCCTTCCTCTACTTTCTTTTCAAGTCTTTCTACAAGGGGAGGCTCTGGCCCACAAGTATTATTTGTTCTGATGAATTTGTTAAAGTCTCGCCCTACGCTTTTAGCCGCCCTTTCAAGTTCGGGTACAATGCTTTCAGGCAAAACGGCACTTCTAGTGTAGATAACGGCACCACCATATCCATCCCATGCGTCATTCCTACCCCGGTAATATACAAATATATAATCATCCTGTTTGTTCTCTATTTTGGATGATAGAATATACCTGCATATTAATTCAAGCAGTGAGTCCAAAGCAAGGATATTATGACAACAGGCCTAAATCAACAATGAGAAAGTCAGAAAACTTGCATAGAGGGCTGTTACAGCAATCATCAAGGGTGAAGAAACACCAATTCAAGATATTTCAATCTGTATTGATGGTTTTATGTAACTGAAGTGATTACTGACACAGGTTTCCATCCATAATGAAGCTATGACATTTGCTTGTAGTTCTACAAGTAAAAGCATGATGCTAGTGCATCATAAGCTCCACTTGCAAAGCATTACATATGTTCCTTAAAAATGCAGAAATACCAAGCTGGCAGATGATTCATTTCATCATATTTTATATTCTGATAGCATCAGATTATAATTTTAAGCACGTATATGTGAAATGCTTCTGCCTTGGTGTCATCCAGTGGTGTTAATGGTATCAGGTGGTTAGACATAAATGTAAAATGCTTTCTGGTATCAAAACAAGAAAGTAAACCCTTACGAGACATGAGTGTGCTGCTAGTTCAAATCAAGCTTTACTGTTAATTATTTGGTCCAATGAATAACCTCAAATATGACTGTAATTAATATTCAGGAAACACTTACCAATTGGATGTTAGTAATTGTAAGCCGGGTGGTCAATATTCGAACCCTTTCAGAAAAGTTTTATTACTAGTTTTGGAAGTGGTGTACTAACTTAAAAGATATATATGGGAATGGACTTTACCAGTCATCTTGATAGTGAAGGTACTCATTGTCATGATTGTATAGAATCCCAGGGTGGCTTGGATCTTGCACAAATCTCTGCATGGTTGATCGAGTGAAAAAGCCACCATCTGGTGTTTGTATTCGCCAAGATAAATTCCCTACAAGTTTGCTACCTTCTGTATGGAATTCATGTACTTGGCAGTCAAAAGTGTCAAAGGTAGGATTTAAGCCACTAGATATGAACCATTTCCCACTGAAATCTGCAATGTTGAAGTTTTCAACAAGAACAGAAGGATTGGGGACTGGAAATTCCCCTATATCAGATTTCTGAGGCACACACTTCTTGCGTGATACAGCACACTCGTTAAATTCATCTACAACACTGTTCTCAAAGATGTCCCCGCATTTAATCTGCAGAAGTGCCGATACAAAAAGTCTATTAAATATATATCCTGTAGGGATAAGCTGCCCCATCGTTAGCCATAAATGGTCTACAAGAAACATACAGAACTAACCTGGCATTCTGTTTCATCTGGCCTATCATTGCAGGTCTGGAGGCAAGCAATATTTGCAGCACATGATGGGTTGGTGATGCACTTAGCAAGTTCTATCCTGACAAGAATAATATTGTGCATCAAGTTAGAAGAGGGTCAGCATAAGACACCAGCTACAAAATTTGAAAACAGTTTCACTTAATTGGATTGAATACCTGCACTCCTTCAACAAGCAAGTGCATGTTTTTAGAGCATCAGCAGCACCAGCCGATGGAATCACCAAGTATGTACAAGCAAGCAGTCCAACTACTTTCACAATCTGTGACTGGCTCCATTGTTCTAAGACATTTGATATGGTTGGCACCAGAAATGCAAATACCTCTTCTGCCTTAAGGAAGATTTAAAGGGGAAAAGGAAAAGAAGAAGATGAAAAGTAGAATAATATGAGTATTAATTTGAAAAAAAATGTCGTTAACTACTAAGAAACTCCACAGCAAGAAACCAATACTACCTTAAGTGCTCTTTTATTGCTGCTACCTGATGTGACATTCCTCTCTATTCTTCTCGAAAGCTGATTTGAACATCTAGACTCTGATGCAGAATAAACCGTATTCAACTTAACTAACTGGGAGAACCTTGACTTTCTGCCACTGGATTGAATTTTCACTAGCACTATGCCATGAAATTGAGCTACTCGCCTCCTGTGAAACCTATCATTACTAGAAAGTCCTGATGTTCTATGTGGAACTTTGACACTTTTACCATGGAAAAAACATATTGAATGTGCAGCCATATTTCAGTATCTCAATTCCCACATACAACCTGATTATGGGCAATAAATCAGTATGTCGTATTCCTGATAATTTGAGCAATTATTCGGGGAGAAACTCACAGAAATAGTCTTAGATTATTTCTTTCAGTAGAAAAGCTAGAATTAAACTTCCTACCCATGCAGATAATCTAGATAATTTAGACATCGTATCTATTTACTTGCAGCTATATGTATCTTGTAGCAATTGGAGGAGATGAAAATAACATTGTACAACATAACATTGAAAAGTCTGAAATGCACTTTAAGCAACCAATTGTCATTCACTAAACCATACAAAAACGTCTGAAATAAACTTCCTATTTCAGCAACAATTTCTTTTGAGCATTTAAAAGAAGCATTCATCCACTAGCACTTGTTCACAACAATCATAGCAGACTCCCTCTGATACCTCCATTACAGGATGAAAAGAGGAATGAACAAAAGAAAATCACCCAATTGCCTGGTTTGGTTTACCATACGTGAAACAAATTATCAACCAATAAAATTAACCCATTTTCCTAGCAAACAAATTACCTAGGAAAAATTAGCAAGAACTACTTAATTTCAAGATATTAACCAAGTATAAAATAAAGAAAGAGCATAAGTGTACAAAAAAAAAAGAGGAAAGTAACCCAATTGCTAGCACACCCCATTCAAACAATAAAAATAAAATAAAAGAATCATATCCATTTCCTATCAAACAATGACATAATGAAACTTCGCAAAAAACACCAAGTTTAAAGTACAAAAAGAAAAATATTGCATCTCTTCAATATCCAATAATTAACATCTTTTACTTGCTAGAAAATGATAAAACTTTTATAACGCAGTTAAAATTGTTTAAAGTTAATCAGCAGCTACACAAAGAACAAACAGAAAAAACAAAAATTAAGAAAAAAAAGGGGTGAATTTGTTGAAAAGAAGGAGAGAAAAGCACGGACCTTATTTCAATGGAGAAGAAAAAATGGTGGGTTGTTATTCTTTAATGTTAGCTTTGATTATAAAGAAAGACGCAGGCTGCAGGCAGGGGATATTAACTAACAGAAGGGAAAAAGAGCGGCAACAAGCCAAGACGACAACGTGTGTGTGAGCAAGCTCGTCTGTAAGTGAACATAGGATAAGACAATGTGTGGAAACAAGACCTTTTACGTATCTTATGTTTCTATATTTGCTATTCTTCAATCATCTTATCATTTGAACAAGTTGTCGTCTCTAACCGGGAGTTAATTTGTCCGATTTATGAAAATTCCACTACTAAAACAAAAGTACTATGTTAAAAAAGCATTTGATAAAAAAAAACTTTAATTTGCTAGATGATATATTTTAATCCAAAGTTTACGAAAATGATAAAAAAAAGTCATAATTTGAAGATAAAAGAAAGGATTATAAGAGTTAAAATTCTAATAACAAAATTTATGAATATCACTTTTTAAAAGTAATTGTACAAATAATTTAATATTAAGGCTTTGTTAATATTCACTTAAAATAACTTTCGAAAAAATGACTTTAAGAAAATGTTTACATTTTTGAAAAATTAAAGATTTTTGGTTGTTTAAACGAATCAATAAAAAATATTTTTTGTTGTTCTTTTCTTTGAAAATTTTTCAAATGATATTAACATAATTAATAAAAATTAAAAATTATTTATTAATTAATTTATTAATATTAAAAATAATTATATTTTTAAAGTAATATTTAATATTAAAATATATTAAACATTTAAAAGAAAACTATCTATTATTGCTTATATTAATATTTTTAAAAATTTGAAGTAATATTATGATTTTAATATGTATAATATTAATAATATATTAATATTTATTTTTAAATTATTAAAAATATTAATTATTAAAGTAATAAATGTATTATTTTTTAAATTAGTATTATTTATTTATTATTAAAATAGTAATATAATATTGTTTATTATTGAAATGTTAAAAATATTTAAGATTAATAATATACAAAATAAAAATATTTAAACTTAAAATATTGAAAGATTTTTAATGTTATATTTTGATATTTAAAAATTTTAATCTAATTAAATAAAAAATATTTTTATCAATATAATAATATTTTATATAAGGTTAAATTAAATCAAAATTTAAAAATATATCTAAGGTTTAATTTGAATATATTTACACATAAAAAACTATTTTTCAAAAAATATTTCCTTTTCAAAAATGTAAGACAGTTTCCAAAAACTTAGTCTAATTTTTTATTAATCAAAAAGTTATTTTCCGTTAATCAATCAATTTTCTGCCAATTAAATATAAAAAAAATGTAGAAACCATTTTTAATGAACCAAAAGAAGCACAAAGTTTTAAGTTTATGAAAATAATTATTATTCTATAATATTTATTTTAAAGATTTGAATTCAATTTTCTTTTTTTCAAAGAAAAACTCTTAACCATCCAATTTCAATTTTAAATGCTAAACATTACAAAAAAATCAAACAATTTGATAAATGTAGGACAGTTTCCAAAAAATAGCTTAATTTTTCGTTGATTAAGAAATTATTTTTTATTGACCAATAAATTTTTTACCTACCAAACATAAAAAAATGTATAAATCATTTTTCGAATTCATTTTTAATGGGCCAAACCAAGCACTAATTTTTAAGTTTATGGAAATAATTATTATTCTATAATATTTCTTTTAAAGATTTAAATTCAATTTTCTTTTTCAAATAGAAACTCTTAACCATCAGACATCAATTTTAAATGCTAAACATTAAAAAAAAATTCAAATAGTTTGATAAATCATTGAAAATTTAAATTTAAGAGATTTTATTTTTCAATCAGTTTGATAAATTACTTTTAAAATTATTAAAAGAAAGATTTTAAATGAAAAAATTTTAAAAATGATACGTATTAAATTTACTAAAGTCTAAACATTTATTTTTCAATTATATACCAAACAATTTTTGTTTCTTATTCATCGCTTAAATTTTTCAAAGAATTAAAACATCATTGCTGACGAATTTATCAAATCTAAAGCTCAAGATCACAAGATTTCTTTTCTTATTTCTAAATTTTGAATATCGTTCATCATTTTTGGTGTTTTCTTTATATGTTTATCTTGAACTTTGTAATTTTCTCTTATTAATATAAGCCTTCCTACTTTTTAAAAAAAATCAAAAATAAAAATTTAATAATTAATTTTTTTTCTGTTAAATTTGTTCAGTTTATGAAACAACATCTATAAATTTATAATTTTTCTTTTACAAATAAAAATTTCAGAATCCAATAGAAATAGTGCACGCTTATAATAAATGCATAAAGGATGATGATTTGATCATACTAAGTGACAAATTTATCAAAGAGACAATTTTCGTACAATCTTTGGAACATCTGGAATTAATCTGGCCATGAAAACCATGAAAATTTATGAACAAAGACATGCTTTTGACATGCTTCGACATCTCCAAAGCTTCTGGATTAATGCTAAAGGGACTAGAAGACAAGAAAGAATTTGACTCCTCCTCAAAGAACAAATCTTCGCGAGTTTTTTAACCCAGAATTAATGTAGCCGTTTAGCCTTGTAAATTCATTAAAACCTTGACAATTTCATCGTTTTAAAAGGTTGAAGCTACTTAGCTGCAAGAAAAGAAGCAGCAAGAACAGACAAGAATTCCTATCATGTTTTGGATTTTTTCCGACGATGGTTTCTAGGATAACAATGGTCTATAAATATATTTCTTTGGTTGGAATTTTTTCCTATGAAAGTAACTTTAGTTTTTTTTCCACTACTCACGTTTGCAAATAGTGATTCTGTTCTTCATGCAAAAGTCTTACTAGGGCTATTGGATAAGTACGTGTGTGTAATTATAGGAAAGGAACATGCAAGTTGCCTCGTGTTCATGGTTGAAACTTGCGTTCTTTTGCATTACCAACTTCTTCATCTATGCCTTCTCTTTTGCTTCTCCTTCCCCAGATGATCCATCAGGTTCTTTTCTTTTTCTCCTTTTATGGCGGATTAGCATTGAACATTACATGAGATCAACATTCAAGTTATTAAATTAAAAGATTCTTCATGATTCTTCTTCTAGATTATTATTATCATCATCTTTCATCACTCGCTCTTTCTTATCAAATAAGACTATATTTCTTAAATTACAAGTAAAAAACTTATAGTAATATAGAACCCTAGATTTGTACTAGGTTATCTCTTTGTTTAATTTTTTGCGGAACGTCTCAAAACCATTCAACGTATAGTGCATGTATCAATAATATTTTATTTAATCATACGAATGTATAAAAGAAACGAAAAATCAAACTTTGAATCTAATCATTCTTAAGAAAAGATAATAACAGTTAAGTTAAGCTTTATAGCATTACATTTTTATGTTTTCCCCGAGCATGAAAATCCTAATGTTCAGCTGTTTAGCATATACTACGTGGAATTTTTTTTTTATAATTTTACCTTGGCCTTGACAAGTTCCAATGGTTGCAGCATGTATGTTAAACTTTACTTCATACCCTTACCGACCAAGTGGCGATTGCATTGGCGACAACAGAAAGATCAAGCTCTGGGGCAGTATCTCCTCAACTCTTTGCTGTCGAAATGCCCTCGCCGCCTTCTCCGAGGCCCTTGCAGTGCAAGCACAGAAAACAAACGGTGACATCTTTGTTGAACAAGGTCCTTGGAGACAATGTGATGGTCCTTTTCTTGGACAAGAATCAGTGTCCATCCACTCTTGTGGCTTCGATGACCTTTACTATGGCAGTAGCCAATGCTCAAGTCTATCTCTGAGAAAGATTCAGAGTGAGCCATCACACCAAGACGCATTAAAGGCTTGCTCAAATCTTGGTTCTTCATTTGATGCTTCATGCAGAATATGCAATGATGCAATTGGAAATGCAGTGGAGAAACAATTGGAACTATTGCAAAGCAAAAAAAATGGTACCGAAAGAGCAATATGTAAATTAGCAGTTGTTATTTCAGTTGCTGCTGCTAAAGTTGATAATCAATCTTTCGTTGCTGATTTGCTCAGTTGTACGTCTTCTTTAGACGATTTTGGTAAGAATCAGAAATAAGGTTGTATTTCTTCTGTTTTCTCCTCTTCAATTACTTTGTTCTGACCAAGAACTGTACTGTTTTGCCTAACAGATCCTGGCTACATCAGATTGAAATGTAAGTTTAACCTCCTTTCTGCTTTTCATTTTTGAGTACAAAAACCCAGTGCTATCAGGCCTTGCAAGCTGCCGACACATTGTTGGGATTTGCAGATTCATTAGAATTTCACCCACGAATTTTTCAGAGATTGTGTTGGTTTAAAAAGAAAAGAAGAGCAGTAACTGCAGAAAGAGAAGGAAAATAACACAAAGAGAATAGGCTGAAAAGTTCACTACTACATCATTTTGACAAGCCAAATCCGATTTAAATACATAAACGAATAACTAAAAATTCCTAAGAAAATGCATTATACAACTAGCATGTTCTCCTAGTCTCTTGCCATTACACAACTAACATGTTCTCCTAGTCTCTTGCCACTAAAATCCACTACTTCCATGAAAGCAACTACTTGATGCACAACTTCAACACTCCTCCTTGCTTCAATAGTTGCAAACTCCAAGCTTCTTTCTCAACAATTCAAATATGTTTTCAAGGAGTGCTTTGGTGAATATGTCAGCAATCTGATCATTAGTCTTGCAATACAACAAGCATACTTCACCATTCTTTTGTACTTCCCTTAAGAAATACAACTTAATATTAAAATGTTTTGTCTTCCCATGAAAGACAGGATTGTTGGAGATTGCAATTGCTGCTTGATTATCAACAAACACCTTTGTACTCTCCTTTTGCTCCATATGCAAATCAGTCAAGACTTTTCTAAGCCATAAGGCTTGATTCACAGCTGCAGTGGCGGCAATGAACTCAGCTTCAGCCGTCGATTGTGCCACAGTCTCCTGCTTCTTGGAACTCCATGAGAATACTCCTGAGCCAAAAGTGAAACAGTACCCTGAGGTACTTTTCATATCATCTAAGGACCCTGCCCAATCACTGTCAGAATACCCATGAAACAGAAAATTCTGATTATAACAAAACAAAACTCCATAATCAAGAGTTCATTTGACATATCTAAGAACACGTTTGGCTGCTTTAAAATGCACTTCACTGGCACAGTGCATAAACCTTGACAAAACACTGACGGCATGCAGAATGTCAGGTCTAGTTGCTGTGAGATACATCAGGCATCCAATGAGACTTTTGTAAACAGCCTCTTCCACTTTCTCTACACCATCTTCTTTGCTTAGCTTCTCCTTTTGATTCATAGGAGTACTCACCGGTTTGCAATTCTCCATATGAAATTTCTTCAAAATTTCCTTAGCATATTTCCTCTGACAGATAAACACACATTGCTCGTTCTGTCTAATCTCCATGCCAAGGAAATACGTCATCTCGCCCAAGTCTGTCATGTCAAAGACCTTCATCATTTCTTTTTTAAATTGCTCAATCAACATCGCATCACTTCCTATTATCAAGAGATCATCAACATATAATGAAACAATCACAATGTTAGCTTTATAATTTCTAACATAGAGTGTAACTTCACTTTGGCTTTTTACAAAGCCTAAACCCAGCAAGTGCTCATCAATCCTGCCATACCAAGCCCTAGGTGCCTGCTTCAAGCCATATAGAGCCTTCTTTAGCAGATAGACCTTGTCTTCCTGCCCTTTCACAACAAAACCTTCAGGCTGTTCAACATAAATCTCCTCCTGCAGATGACCATTGAGAAAGGCTGATTTGACGTCAAGCTGAAATACCTTCCATCCATTTTGGGCTGCTAATGCTAGCAACATTCTGATGGTGTCTAGTCGTGCAACAGGAGCAAATGTCTCTGAGAAATCAACACCAAACACTTGAACAAAGCCTTTCACCACAAGTCTAGCTTTATGCTTGTTGATGGAGCCATCGGCATTCAGTTTTGTTTTAAACACCCACTTAACACCAATAATCTTCCGATTCTCAGGTCTCTCAACTAGCTTCCAAGTCTGATTTTTCTCAATCATATTCAGCTCCTCTTGCATAGCAACTATCCATTTTGGATCCTTCTCAGCTTTCTCATACCCTGCAGGCTCAAAAATAGCAACATTGCACCTCTGATAAATATCAGTAAGTAGTCTAGTACCTCTGATAGGTGGTTCATCAACCTCCTCTCCATGAGTCAATGGGACATCAATGTTTTGATTTCCCTTTTCAGTTTCCCAACACCACTGTTGATCCTCCACAAATTGAACATCCCTGCTTATCAGAATCTTTCTTGTTTGAGGTTGAAAAATTCTGTAAGCCTTTGAGACAGTGCTGTAACCAATAAAGATGCCAGGTTCTGCTCTTCTATCAAGCTTGTCTCTTTTCACCTGTGGAACATGTGAAAAACAAACACAACCAAAAGTTTTTAGGTTTGATACAGATGGTTTATATCCATACCAAGCCTCAAATGGAGTCTTTCCCTTTACTGCCTTTGTAGGAAGCCTGTTTAGTAGAAATACAGATGTGTTTGCTGCTTCTGCCCAAAAATGTTTAGGAAGCCCTTTCTCGTACAACATGCATCTAGCCATCTCCATTATGGTTCTGTTCTTCCTTTCACTCACTCCATTCTGCCGTGGAGTGTAAGGGGCAGTCAACTGGTGCTCAATGCCAGCCTCATCACAGAATAAATTGAACTGTTCTGATGTATACTCCTTGCCATTGTCTGATCTCAAGACTTGAATTCTGCAGTTACTCTGATTCTCAATCCATGCTTTGAACTTCCAAAATACTTCTGCAACCTCTGTCTTGAACCTAAGGAAGTAAATCCAACACATTCTTGTTAAATCATCAATGAAAACAATGTAGTATTTACTTCCCTTTAAGGATGGAGTTCTCTGAGGTCCACAGAGGTCTGTATGAATCAACTGCAACTTCTGCGATGCTCTCCAAGTTGTCTGTGAAAATGGCAGCCTTCTTTGCTTGCCAAATTGACATGCACTGCAACTTGATGAAAACTCTTCCAGTGAAGGTAAGCCTTGCACCAGCTCTATTTTTTTCATGTATAGAATTGCTGCATGATTGAAGTGCCCTAGCCTCTTATGCCAAAGTTCTGTAGTATTGATTGAGCTTGAGTATGCAGCTTGCTCCTCCTCCATTAAGTCCAAGGAGAAACTTTTACCTTTCATTCTGACTCTGAACATATCATGACCATCTGCATCCTTAATCAAACATATCTTGTCTTCAAATATCACTTTGAAGCCTTTATCTAGCAGCTGACCCACACTTAACAAATTTTGATTAATATCAGGTACATAAAACACATCAGTTATGATTCTAGTACCTGAACAGCTTTCAATGGCAACAGTCCCTTTCCCTTTAACAGCAATACAGTCACCATTACCAATTTTGACTTGTGATGTTACAGATCTATCAAGCTCCTTGAAAAGCTCTTCATCATAAGTCATGTGATTGGTGCAGCCACTATCAATTAGCCAGCTTCCACTTGAGTTGTTGGTTGCAAAACAAGTTGCCACAAATAGCTGCTCCTCCTCTTGTTGATCTGCAACTTGAGCCTCATTCTTTTGCTGTTGATTTTTGTTCCTGCAGATTTTCTCGATATGGCCTAGTTGATTGCATTTTCTGCATCTCACATTAGGTTTTCTCCAACACTTGACTTGAGGATGATTCTTTCTTCCACAATACTGACAAGGAGGGTATACTCCTTTGTTGTTGTTGCCTTCACTACTACTATCATTGTTTGCAGCAGCATCATTTGAGTTAGCAGAACTTTTCTTCCATTTCTTTTTCTTTCCTTTTTTGCCTTCATTGATCTGCAACTGTGCTTGCAGAGCTCTTTCCACTGAGCCTTCCTGTCTCATCATTCTCCTTTGTTCTTGTGCCTGTAAAGCATTCAACAACTCTGCCAAGGTGATACTTGACAGGTCCTTAGAATTCTCCAAAGAGGAAATTGTTGCCTCAAATCTTTCAGGTATAATAACAAGGATTTTTTGCACAATCCTACTATCAAGAAAATCAGTACCAAGCAATCTTACCTTGTTGACAATGCTTAGAAGTCTGTCAGAATACTCTTTGATTGTTTCTGACTCCTTCATCCTTTGCATTTCAAATTCCCTGACCAAGTTCAGCACCTGCATTCCTCTGATTCTCTCATTGCCAGCATACTCTTCTTTGAGAAAATCCCAGATCTCTTTGGCTGACTTGAAGGTCATAATTCTGGTGAAGATTGTTGGTGAGACAGCTGAAAACAGACAAGCTATTGCCTTTGACTTTCTTTGCCTCTTTTCCTTGTGATTCTTCAACTATGCAAGTGTTGGATTGTTTGGCAAAGGAGGAATCTCGTAGTCCTCTTCAACTGCATCCCAGAGGTCACTTGCTTCCAAATATGCTTCCATTTTAACTGCCCAAACTTGATAATTCTCTCCATCAAATACAGGCGGAGCAACAACTGCAAATGATGTTTCTGTGTCCATTATTTTGATGGCTTTTCAAGAGAAGAAATTTGGCTTATGGTCTCTTAAGAAAATAGGCTCTGATACCACTTTGTTGGTTTAAAAAGAAAAGAAGAGCAGTAACTGCAGAAAGAGAAGGAAAATAACACAAAGAAAATAGGCTAAAAAGTTCACTACTACATCATTTTGACAAGCCAAATCCGATTTAAATACATAAACGAATAACTGAAAATTCCTAAGAAAATGCATTACACAACTAGCATGTTCTCCTACTTTCTTACCACTACAATCCACTTCACAACTAGCATGTTCTCCTAGTCTCTTGCCATTACACAACTAACATGTTCTCCTAGTCTCTTGCCACTAAAATCCACTACTTCCATGAAAGCAACTACTTGATGCACAACTTCAACTGATTGAATCCGAGTACTTTTTACACAGCATTCAAACTTGTTTGACATGTTAACCAAATTGCAACATGTAACTTGTTTACTCTATTTAGTCTTTACAACCTCTCTGATGCTCACTGAAATGTTTATCAGATGCCCTGGCAAAAGCTCTACTCGTGGTTGTTATAGTGATCATCCTACTAATGCTGATCTTTATTCTGGTAACATGCGTGTATATGAAGAAGGGCAAGAGCAAGATCAAGAAACAACTTCCTAAACCTAACAAATCAATGTCTAGTAGGTGTTCTGGCCTCTACAGTTTCTCCAAGATTGAGATCGACAATGCAATAAGCTGTCATGGAAAAAGAAAAGAGTCTGGGAAAAGGAAGCGCTGGTGAAGTTTGTGAAGGCATTCTTCCTAGTGGACAAGTTGTGGCCGTCAAGCACATAAATAGAATGAACTCACCTGATTCTTTTAAAAGGGAAGTTGCAGGCCTCTCCAGGATTCGACATCCAAACCTTGTGTAAGACCCGAATTTTATTATACTATATACCATATTTGTACATGATTGATAGTGAAAATAAATATTGAAGGTGAAATTCCACTTTCTATTATGGAAGTTACTAGAACTATAATTTATAATATGGTGTACATGAATTGAAAAGAGAATTGACTAGTGTACATGTGTGATTTTATTGGCTGGGAGTTATAAAAAGAAGAGAGAAAAGTCAAGGAAAGGGACTATAGTGGACTTCACGCCACTTTGCTTCTTTTGACAAATTGGGCTAGGCAATAAATGGCAAAGTGAAGTTAGTCAAAAATGGATTGTAGTAAAGACTTCACCACCGTTCCTTTTTGCTGCAGTTTTCTTTGGTTTTAATGCATGAAAGACGTGAAATGATGAAAGTACTGAAAACGATAAAAAAAAAATGGGCGAACGGGATTATCCAACAGCTTGCCAAATAGGTGAGCAAGGGGTACTCACCTAAAGGATGAGGCGAGTTCAATGGAATGCATGAATCGGCGATACAATATTCGCCAACATCTTATGGATAATTAGAATAATAGCCCGGATGAGCGAGGACCAATGATCGCCCAAAAGGCGAGAATGGCGAACTCACAAACATAGGAAAGGTGAGTAAAATTTTGGGGCGAGCTCCCATGTTGGGCGAACTCCAACGAATGAGCCAATATGAATGGCTAGAACGTTGGGCGAACTCCCATGAGCAAGCCAATTAACGTATGGCGAACTATTTTGGGCGAGCTAGTAGATTATTAAGTTTCGCCAAAGTGCTGGAAATATTTGAAAAGAAAATATTAATGATTTTCATAATTTATTTTGCAGCCGGGAATTGAGAATTGATAAGGGCGAGTGGGAAGCTAAGATTTGTAAGACCAAGTAAGGGAGATGTGTGTGAAGTGAATGCATGTCCTGTGGAGTTAAATTTTATGGAAATTTATTGAGAAATTGTTTTGGTTTATGACATGCATTGGTTTGATAATTGTTTTGATTTGGGCGAGCTACAAAGTCGAACCTATTTTGTTTATTGGGCGAACTAGTAAAGGCGGGCGAGCCAAACCTTTTATGATTTTTGGGCAAAGAACCCTTTTTATGATATCTTGGGCGAGTGACCTTGTTTTAAATCGAAATCCGGGCAAGCCAAGTAGGCGAACCCTTTTAATGTTGTTTTGGGGCGAGCGACCCCTGTTTTAATAAAATCCGGGCGAGCCAATGTGGGCGAACCCTTTTATGTTGTTTTGGGCGGGCGAACCAAGTTTTAATGTAATTTTGGGCGAGCCAAAGAAAATAACCTATGTTTTTATAAAGATGGACGAGTAGACCACGGTAGTGCCATTGGACGAGTTGACTAAGGGCAACGCCATAATGGGCGAACTGACCATGGGCGAACCGCTAAAGGCGAGCTGGTTTAACTTGTTTTTAGATGAAAATGTTGGCGGGCGAACACTAGTTCACCGCACTGGGCGAGCTGACCATGGGCGAGCAAATTTTAACCGTATTTTCTCCCACGAAAAATGGGCTATTTTTATTATCTTTGTAAATAGAAAATATAAAACCTTTTTGAGGTGAATTGACCGTGGGCGAGTTGGCTATGAGCGAGTTGACCATGGGCGAGCCGCTTTGGGCAAGCCAGTTTACTTGTGTTAAAAAGCTAAAGTTGGAGGGCGAACACTAGTTCACCATACTGGCGAGTTGACCATGGGCGAGCCAAAATGGGCGAGCTGACCATGGGCGAACAGATTTCAATTTGCATTCTCTACGAAAATGAGAATTATACCTTTTCGGAATTTTTATTTATTTAAATGATTTAAATTCATAAATATGTTTCCTTAAAGGTATTTTGAGCTATAAATATGATTTTGAGACTTTAGGCCCTGAGTTCATGCATTATTATTCATGTAATTGAGTGACTGCCTAGGGCGATGGCTCGGGTCGATGGACCCACGGGTGCACCTCAGGGCGTCACAAGGCTGATGGACCCGCCAAGTCATCAGCGGTCTCTAGGTCACTTGGCAAGTGAACCCGATGACCACCTATAGATTATGGCCATAGATCTAGCTGAGATAGCCGTGAGGGGCGATGGCCTATGGGTGCACCCCAAAAGCGGACGACTTGTGTTCCTGGGGGAACAATGAGAGCATGATTTATTTGTTGCCTAGTCTCAACTTATTGATTTCTGTTTACTGAAAGGATCTATTGAATCCTGTTTACTGTTAACTATATCCACTGTTTTCCTAATGGGTTTGATTGTTAAGACAAATAAAATGATTTGGGGATATAGTCTTTATTTTTATAAAGCAGCATACACCTTTCTTATTTTTCCACTCCATAGATTATTAATTTTGGGACTAAGAGAATTACCTTTTAGAGATTTGATATCGAAGGTATGTTGTATTCCTTTATATATTCAGTAAAATGGTACAGTACTACTTCAAATAAAAGGGAATGTATATACAATCGTTATGTGCTAGAAGTGCAGTTGGTTAAGGTGAGTTCTATATTTGTATAATTCTCTTGATGCCCAATGATAGATTTCTATGTTTTATAAAGTAATAAACATATATACAGTCTTGTTTTTAGTTAGATCCTTAGAGAATATGAAAACAAGGAAAATAATGGAATAAGTGACGAGAATGGCGACTATTGTGATCGCCAATGATGAAAATTAGTAATCGCCAATGAGGCAAGTAGATAATAAAGAACTTGGCAAGCCCAAGAGAGCGAGGTTGCCCAACTTAGTTTAATTCATAGGCGAACTGATAAATGGCGAGCTCAGCCATCATTGGCGAAGTAAATAAAGTGAAGTGTGTTTGTGGGCGAGGTCGCCACATGTTAAGTCATTGGCGAGCCCACCTTGGACTAAAAAGCCTTGTCGGGCGAACTCACTTGAAGATGTGTGGCGAACTGATATTGTGGGCGAGCTCCCACAAAGAAGCCACTATTGAATAGCAAGCAAGAATGTTGGGCGAATGGCGAGCTCTTCATGAGAAATGTAATGTCAAGTCTTGACAAAGAGTAGAAATATTCGAAAATGAGAATATTTATGGAATTTATAAATTATTTTGCAGCCAGAAAGTGAGAGTTGATAAAGGCGAGCAGGAAGCAAGGCTTTGTTGAACCAGGTAAGGGAGATGTGTTTTGAACTGAATGCATGTCCTGTGGAGTAAATATTATGAAAATATTGATAAATGTTTTGTTTTATGACATGCATTATTAGATAAAGTGTTTTGGATATTGGGCGAGCTACAAAGCCGCTATATGATATTTTTGGGCGAACTGGTTAGGGCGGGCGAGCCAAGTGGGCGAGCTCTCTTTTATAATACTTGATATTTTGGGCGAGTGACTTTGTTTTAGATAAAAAATCCAGGCGAGCTAAATGGGCGAACCCTTTTATTTGGTTTTTGGGGCGGGTGACCCCTGTTTTCACGTAATGGGCGAGTTGATCGTGGAGTGCCGCTTTTGGGCGAGTTGACCATGACAACTCTATGATGGGCGAGCCGCTTTGGCGAGTTAGTTTTACTTGTTGTTAAAAGCAATGGTTGGCGGGCGACTACTTGTCACCCCACTTTCTAATTTACCATGGGCTAGCCACGATGGGCGAACTGACCATGGCGAACAGAGTTCTATTTACATTTTCTCAACGAAAAATGAGTTATTTTTAAGAGTTTTAAAAATAGAAAATATGTAATCCTTTGATGGGCGAGTTGACCAATGGGCGAGTCGACCATGGGTGAATTAGCCATGGCGAGCCAGTTTAATCGGTATCGAAGGAAGGTGTATGCTGCTTTATAAAATAACAGCTATATTCCCAAAAACAATTTATTTATCTTAACAATCAAACCCATTAGGAAAACAATGGATATTGTTAACATTAACAGGATTCAATAGACCCTTTCAGTAAACAGAAATCAATAAGTTGAGACTAGGCAATAACTAAATCATGCTCTGTTCCGCCAGGAACATAAGTCGTCCGCTTTTGGGGTGCACCCGTAGGCCACCGCCCCTCACGACTATCTCAGCTAGATCTATGGCCATAATCTATAGGTGGTCATCGGGTCCACTTGCCAAGTGATCTCGAGACCGTTGATGACTTGGCGGGTCCATCAGCCTTGTGACACCCTGAGGTGCACCCGTGGGTCCATCGACCCGAGCCACCGCCCCAGGTGGGTCACGCAATTACATGAATAATGCTGTATGAACTCAGGGCCTAAAGTCTCAAAATCACTTTTATATCTCATGAAAAACCTTTATGGAATTATTTCATAATTTCTATCCTTTTCTCAAAATGATTTGTATTCCAAAAGGTTTCATATTTTTGTTTACAAATATATTAAAAACAGCTCATTTTCACCAATTTACATATGAGAAAATATGGGTTAAATTGGCTCGCCAGGGTCAGCTCGCCCATAATGGTTCGCCCAAAATCAGTTCGCCCATTGAGGTGAACTAGTGGTTCACCCGCCAACCGTAGCATTTAAAACCAAGTGAAACTGGCTAACTCATGACGGCTTGCCATGGTCAGTTCGCCCATGGTCAACTCGCCCATTGGTCAACTCGCCCATCAAAAGGTTTCATATTTTCTATTTTTAAAAAATATTAAAAATAGCTAACTTATCGTTGAGAAAATGTAAATAGAAACCTGTTCGCCATGGTCAGCTCGCCTAGTACGGCTCGCCCATAGTCAACTTGAAAGGGGTGAACAAGCGCTCGCCCGCCACTCCTTACTTTTAAAACATTAAGTGAAACTGGCTCGCCCTCATGAGCTCGCCCATCATTTTCTCAACAAAAAGAGAGTCGCTTGCCCAAATGCATTTATAAAAGGGTTCACCCATATGTGGCTTGCCCGGATTCTATTTAAAACAAGGTCACTCGCCCAAATTTCATAAAAAGGGCTCGCCCACCCAAATCAAGGTAAAAAGTTTGGCTCACCCGCCCTGTACCAGTTCGCCCAATCATATATAGGGGTCGGCTTTTAGCTCGCCCAAGTTAAAACAACTATCAAACCAATGCATGTCATAAAACAAAACAATTTCTCAATATTTTTATAATATTTTACTTCACAGGACATGCATTTTACTTCACATACCACTCCCTTACCTGTCTTACGTAGCCTTGCTTCCCGATCGCTTTTTACCAAGTCCTTAACTCCTGACTGCATATAATTTATTAATTCTATTAATAGTTTCATTTTCGAATATTTCCAACACTTTTGGTGAGGCATGATAGTACTCGCCCTCGCCATTCGCCCAACAGGGCTAGCCATTCATTTATTGGCTTACACATGGGAGTTCGCCCAACATGGGAGCTCGCCCGACAATTCAACTCGCCATGCTCATACATCAAACTAGCGTTGGGCGACCTCGCCCACTTGGACCCGTATTTTCAACTTGGCGAGCTCTCTATTTCCTACTCGCCTCATTGGTGATCACTAACATTCCCATGGGCGATCTCACCATTCTCGCCCTTTTTGGCTATCATCAATTCCATTCCATTTGGGCGATCATCGCCCTCGCCCATTCGGGCTATCATTCTGATTTCCCCCAAAGAGTTGGCGAACATGCATGTCGCCGACTCATGCATTTCATTTAGCTCGCCTCATCTTTTGGCGAGTATCCTAATTTCTTGCTCACCTATTTGGCGAGCTCCCGTTCGCCCTTCATATTTCCTCTACTCTTGTTACATATCCATACACAGCAGCTTATGTTCAACCCTTAACGTCTCCAACCATTAAGAACTTAGCCATGTTAACTTACTACATACTTTCATGCCAAGTAATATACCTACATCTCTCCTACTTAGCATATCATCACTATAAACCAAGGATTAAATACATAAGACGTTGGCTGGAAATTTATTTACCTGTTTTGATTGAGTAATCACAACTCACAACTTGTTTTGTTGTTCCACACGTCAGTCCTCCTCTCCTTGATTCGCTTGGATGGTTTTTTTGAGTGAAGGAAATTACATGAAAGAAGACTAGATACTTAGATAGCAAGAGAGGAATTCTTGTCCAGTAAATAAGAAAGAAATGAACTAAGATGAGGCAAGAGAAATCGGTGATGTCGATCTTGAAGAGAATTGTATTACATTTTGTTTAGCTTACTCCACCTTTATAGCCGTTTATGTGGTCTCATAGCTTCCAATCTCTTTACCCACCATTTTCCTTGTTCATTAAGGGTTGAAAAAAATATAGCAAATCCAAGGAGATGGCGTGTTGCAAATTGTCTACTCTCATTAAATGGTGACGACAATTCCAATCAAAAGGAACGGCTAGGGGAAAGCCTCTTGCTACAGTTTTGACTAAATTTCTCTTCTTTTCTTCTTCCTCTCCACGCCACTTCCAGCCACTATCATTGACTTTGTTATATTTCATTTGTTCATTTGTTTTCTTCATTTTTCAACACTTCCTTTAATGCTTTCACACTTCAATCAATAAGATTTCTTTTTATACATGAACTTCATTTGTCCTATAGCCATTAATCCCTTTCACACTTTCATTTAGTGCTTTCATACCATAGATTAAATTTTATCAAGATTAATTCCTATCTATTCCTTTTATACACCATACCATAAATCATAACTTAAAATGAAAAGTAGAAATTCATATTCCATGTTTTCTTTAATTTTACTAAAAGAATTTATTTCCACTATCAATCATATACAAATATGATATATAATATAGTAAAATTTCGGGTCTTACAATTGTATAGTTCACATGTACAAAAAAAAAGATAGGGTTTATAGGGGTTCAAATTTTCGTATTTATAAATGTTCTGTATTTGATTCTCTTTACATAAGCAATTCAAACCAAAACCATGTTTTCTTATCTGAGAGGTGATATACCTACACATCCGAGATTGTCCTTTGTTGTAAGGAAAAAAAACAGTAAAGAAAGTGAAAACCTGTGATCCCTTTAACAAGCCTTAAATTTTCAAATGCCAACTTTTTGCTGCAATCTTTGAAACATAGGTTCAATCACTAATGCAGGAGAATATTACTACACTTAGTAAAATAATGTTGACTAGGGAACCCTTTAGATGATAAAAATGAACTACCATAAGCATTATGTATTTTAATTCTTGATTGATGGATGCGGCGATAAGACTTAAGATTCTATGATTGGATTAACCGTTGCAAACATAAAAATCTTCAAATGGGAGATAATATCAAGGAAAATTTTGTTATCAATTCACTGCAAACAACACTTCTCTAAGTATATTTTAAGAAGATATACTGATAAAATGCCTGTTTGTGGCAATTACAAGGTTTATAAAGTTTGCTGTAAGAATCCAGCTGACATTCAAGAATACCCTGTTTTTTAAGCGATAGACACTAGAAATCCAATGTTCTATAAATAAACAGTTGGGCTTTCTCCAATGGAAAATTTCAGCTTTTCGCTTTCGCATTTGTAAATATTTTATTCTTCTTCTCCATGGAGTGATCTTTATAGGTCATCATAGCAGGAAAAGGACATGAAAACACTTCAAAAAATTGCCACCTTCTGCATTGGCAGCTTCTTTTTCTATGCCTTTGCCTTTGGTTCTCCTTCACCAGATGCTGCAGGTTCCTTTTATTTTCTGTGTTGCTTAATCATGTCTTTTTATCAAATGAATTTTCATTTTTTCTTTTCGTCCTGGATTTGAGCATGCTATGCACATTTTCATTCATTCTATGCAACAGTTTAGGCCTTATGGCACCTGAGTTCACCTGTGAAAGCCAGTTTTCCTATCTAAGCTGAGACAAAGTTCCTATGGTTTGCAGACTGTGTCTTGAATTTCACTTCATACCCTTACATGCCAAGTGGTAACTGCATTGGGGAAAACGGAAAGGTCAAGTTATGGGGCAGTATTCTCTCAACTATTTGCTGTCGAAACGCCCTCAATGCCTTCTCTCAAGTTCTTGCAGCTCGAGCAAATGGCACTCAAGACAGTGTCGTCTTTGTTGACCACGATTCTTGGATAAGCTGTAATTCTCCTTTTCCAAGCCAAGGTTCAGTTTCCATAGATTCTTGTGGATTCCACAATTTCTACTCTGGCAGCAGCAAGTGCTCAAGCCTATCTCTGTCAGAAATTCAAAGCAATCCATATTACCAGCAAGCAGTAGCCTTGTGTTCTAAATTAAGCTCTTCCTTTGACGCTTCCTGCAAATATTGTACCGATGCCATAGCAAAGGTAGTGCAGAATCTATTGCAAACATCACGAGGGCAAGAAAACAAAAATGAAAGAGCAATATGTAATCTGTCAGGAGTTATTTCAGTTGCAGCGGCGTATGCTAATGATAGCTCTTTTGGTGCAAATTTGTTCAGCTGCATGTCTTCTTTAGATGATTTTGGTAAGGCCCAGAATTCAAGTAGAACCTCTTCTGCATTATATTCAATTCCCCATCCTGACTTTGAGCTCTTATTTCTTGCCTAGCAGATCCAGGCTACATCAAACTCAAAAGTAAGTTGAATTTCTTATTTCTTATCTCAATCTCATGCTGCAGATTTGATACTGTTTGATCCATGTTACAACTGAATTTCATCTGTCAGGGTCCTTGGTAAAAGCTCTGATTGCGGTCTTTGTAGCAGTCATGGTACTAGTTCCGATCCTTGTCTTGGTAAAATTTGTGAGCTTAGCGAAGAGCGACAGCAAAGGTAAACTGCCAAGGCCAATTCCATCCAAGGACACCACCACATGGTCTGGCCTCTACAGGTTCTCCAAGTCAGAGATTGAGAATGCTATAAGCATGAACAACAAAAGAAAGAGTCTAGGAAGAGGCAGTGCCGGCGAAGTGTATGAAGGCATTCTGCCTAGTGGACAACTTGTGGCCGTCAAGAAGATTAGAAAAGGCAACTCCGCTGATTCTTTTAGCAGGGAAGTTGCAGGGCTTTCCAGGATTCGACATCCAAACCTTGTTTCTCTACTTGGTTGCTGCATTGATGGTGACGAGCAGTATTTGGTCTTGGAATATTGTCCTGAAGGGAATCTTGCTCAGCATCTCCTAAGTAATTTTCCTGAATCATCACATGTTGCTTACTTTTCGGATATATATAAATATATATAAATATATATATATATGAGCAAATAAACAAAAGGAAAAGAACAATCACACACATATAAGACAAAATTCACGTGGTTCCACAATTTAGGTACCTCCACGGCTGCACTACGTTTTTCTTATTAATTTTCTAGAACCTGTTTACAAGAAATAATAGATTAAATATGCATAGTATAAAAAAACTAGGGCAATTAAAGTAACTGAGTTTCACTAGACCTTTGCACGGCAGACATTTCATCTTACTAGCTCTGCATAGGTGTAAGATAGGTTAGGCCTTATTAGACTGCGCAAACTCCAATCGGGTCGTGAAAATAGCAGCCCTTATCTTCTATTTGTTTCCTTTTCAGAGAAAGACTGTGTCTTGCCTTGGGAAAAAAGAGTAAAGATACTAAGAGACTGTGCACTTGGGCTGAGATATCTCCACAATTATATTGATGGATGCATTGTTCATAGAGATATTAAGGTAACGTAGATCATATGCTACCGATCTTTCCCCGTAAAAGCAATTGTTTGTTCATATTCATATAAGTAATTCTTGTTTAATTATTTTACCATTGCTGAATATTTGTCTTATAGCTCACAAACATCCTCCTGACTGATGGCTTGGAGCCCAAGCTCTCGGATTTTGGGCTGGCAAGGATGCTGGGAATGGAGGAGAGCAAAGTATTTACAGATGTTAGAGGAACCATAGGCTATATGGATCCAGAATACATGAGCAATGCAAAGCTGACCTCTGCCAGTGATATCTACAGCTTCGGAATTGTGGCTTTGCAACTTCTGTCAGGGCAGAAAGTTATTGAGTTGGATCTTGATGCCAGTGAACAGCTGACAAGAAAAGTATTTATTTCCTGCAATTCGTCACATCTGAAGATATGAACACTGTGTAACCAATTTGCATTTCTTGTAGGCAAAGGATGTGAGCATGGGAAAACGTCCATTAACAGACTTTGAAGACCCGAGGCTCCAAGGGAATCTCGATAGGACAGATTTCGAATCCATCCTGCAAATTGCAGTCCTCTGCGTAGCCAAATCAAGTAGAGGCCGCCCGCCAATTGATGTTGTTTTTGATGAGATGGAGAAGGCTTGGAAAAACACAGAGAAGGATATGGTTTGATTACCTCAAAACTTAATTCCATCATTTCTTTACTGCTTATATAATCTGTTAAACTATGATGGAAGATAACTTAAATTGACTTATTTATGTGCAGAATATGAGGGAGGGAATTGGCCCATCATCAACACCTCAGTCGCAGTCCATGGAAGTGGTTTCAGTTTGACATAGAAAGTACTTCAGGTTAATGTTGGTTTTGCAAGGCGATTGGACGCTTCACTCCCTGTGATCTAGCTCAGATGGAGATTATTCTGTCAGGAAAGACGGTGAAGATCCAAAATCGCAATAAGAAAGAGTTCTTGTCCTTGTAAGAACAGAAGCTTTTCACTTGCTAGTGAATATTTCAATGATGGAGGGATTGTGTTGTTAGTTTAGATTTGCTTTCAAGCTAGAGTGAAACCTCGAGAAGGCAGAAGTTGTCACATCCTCTTGAAGTCTATCCTATGTGAGCTTCATGAAAAATACTGTATAAAGTGCTCAGATTCTGTAATTCTTCTTAATAAATATAAAGTTGTTTTAGAGTGTCTCACTGCTTTATAAGAAGCCAAATCTATTCTTTGCTGCCTGAATAATAACATTTCTTTTAGTTCTCTGTTTCTGAGAAAGTACTAAAAAGAAAGTCTTTTTAAGTGCCTCAGTGTTCTGTTTTGAAGGTCCAATGTATTTTATATAAACCCCGTAATCTCCGACACGATATGTGACAAAACTCGAAAACAATATGAAAAAAAAAATGAAATGGGTTAAAACGTTGAAAAATAACTTTGCATCTGTTGGGGTTACTATAACGGTTGTGAAAGAAATTGAATGTGTGTTTATAATGTAAGAGAAAAGCTTATCTCTTAAGCTAATTTTTGAGATAAGAAAGTTCAATAGCATCCAATGGTACTTTGTCTTTCTAGCCTGTATTGAAATTGATAGTGTAAAAAACCTAAAGCTCAATGTATATGTGGGAAGCTCTTCACTGATTTATATATTCATAACATGTGTTAGACACTGATTTTTTTTTTATTGAAATTTGGCTTCCCCTAAGTGCATTGATTAGAATAGCTCATGGTTGCAAACATAATTGATCTTCCTCAATCATAATTGGATTCCTGACTTCCTGTGAACTTCCTCAATCATATTCATAATTGATCTTAACAATTCCCAGCATGTAGTTGGCTGGGCCGACTATGCTGCACCGAATACCGATCTTCCGAACGACCCACTAATCCTTGGAGTTGGAAAAGCAATGCATCAAGCTACAGCCCTTATCTGTAGCATTTTTTTTCTTCAACGTTTAATAAGGCAAAACACCTTAAAACAAGTAGGCATTGTAGCAAAAAATTATGCGTTAAGCCATTTTTAGGACTTTAGCTAGAAAACAAATATGGTTTGGGTATAGTCATTTGGGCTAATATTGCTTAATTAGGTTGGGTTTTGCTTGGATTTTTTTTATTTAATTGGGTTGGGTTTGTTTTTATTTATAAATTATATATAATGTACTGATAGTATATAGTTTTTATATATTATTAGTAAATAATAAGATGACACCTTATTAATGATCAAAGTCTAAAACTATATAGGCTCTTAAAAATAAATTTAAAAGTTTTATTAATATTTATTTTTAAGGACATACATATGAGGTGTCATACTATAATTAACTGACAATGTATAGAAGTATACACTGTCTGCGTATCATATATAAATTTTTAAATTCAAAATTATTTGATAAACGTTAGTGAAGTTTTTAAATTCAAAATGACATATATCACTTTTTTTTTATCAAAAACAAACTCTTCAACTTATCACTAGTGAAAACAAGCAAGTCTGGTTGAGATTTGAAAAAAAAATGATATAACTAGATGAATTTTGGATATATAAAGCCTGGTCATACGAGTAAACTTGCAAGAAGCTATACAGCAAAAATAAAAATGGCCGTACTGTTATTGTTTTCCAATAACAAAAAAGAAATTATAGTAATAGTATCATTTACCTTTTATTTCCATAACGGTTTATGTCAATGTTTGAGAATTACATATATAGTTCTTAGTAGGTTAATTCAAATATTAAAATTAAAAATACAATTTAAATGATTGGTATTAAAAATTAGAAAGAATAATGAAACAAATAATCCACAGAACAATTAACAGTTTCTCATTCAAAAATCTGAAATAGAAAAAAGGCAATTTTATAGACAATATGATAACATGATGCAAAAAAATATGAATAAAAAACATGAAAATAATACAAACTAAAATTTATTAAAAATTGTAGGATATTAAAAAATTAAAAATAAAAACTCATATTTAGCATGTAAACATGAATTTTTTATATTTTATATTACATAAACATAATTTTATCATACAAGTTCAATTTATATAAAAAATCACATGGCTTACGTTCGACACTTGAAAACATATTTGTCCAATAAATGCTGCATGTTTTTCCCACGAGGCCACAACTAGAGCTGTTAGTGGGCTGGTCTGATCCGATTTCGAATCTGTTTTTATCGGTTCCGGCCCCCTAATAATAAAAACCGATTTGAACATGTATGGGAATCGACTCGATTCGGTGAACTGGTTCGCTTTGAAACCGGACCGAACCAGGTTAAACCAGTTCGGTCTGTTTTTTTTAATTTAAAGTTTTTAATTTTTAAAATTTATATTAATTTGTTTTAATAAAAATAAATATATATTAATATATTTTTATAATTTAATCTAATAAATTTATTTTTATAATAAATAATGTTAATAGTTTAATTTAACAATAATTTATTATAAAGTTATTATAATTTATTTAATTAATGTAACAATAATGTAAAAATAAATTACTATAAAATTATCTAATAAAATTATTGTTATAATAAAATAAAGTTATATTTTGAATATGATATTATAATAAAGTTATTATGATAAAGTGATATTTGATTCAAAATATAAATAATGATATTATAAATATTATTATTATATTTATTTTGCATATCATTATTTATATTCATTTATTATATTCATTTTGCATTTAAAATGATAAGTAAGCGTATCATTTTGCATTTAAAATAATTTATTATATTTGAAATATCATTTATTTAATATTTATTTATTTATTCATTTTTTAATATGTTTTTAAAATATTCATTCATTTTGTATTTTAAATATTTATTTATTTTAAACATAGATAAGTATAACATTAATTAATTTAGTATGTAATAATAATAATAATAATAATAATAATAATAATAATAATAATAATAACAAAGGAGAAAAAAGGAGAGAGTAAGAGACCAAAGATTTTTTTACGTGGAAAATCCCTTTAAAAGTTAGAAGGGTAAAAACCACGGGATCGTAGTTCATAAAAATATTTACTATGACTAAACTTATTTACCATTTTACATACAATTTACAAAAAAAATTATTATCTATTCTTCATAATTTATACGGATTGCTTGGGAAATTTCTTCCTCCTCATTTGAATTATTATTAGTGAATTTATTGGCCATTCCAAGTTCGACATTGCGTGATTCCGCATCAAACTAATCTTTAAGGCATGTTAACATGCTCAATGAATCCGGATTAAGAGTGGTTCGATGGTCTCCAATAATTCTTCCACATGTCGAGAATGCGGATTCTGAAGTAACAGAAGAAACTTGCACCGCAAAAACATCTCGGGCCATAGAAGCTAAAATTGAAAATTGTTTTTGGTTTTCTTTCCACCATTGGAGAAGATCAAAGTTTTCATCAACAGAAAAATTCAGACTTAGGAAAAATCCTATCTCATTAAAGCTAGAATTTCGTCGAGTTTTTGATAATCCAGATCTGCCAGCTTTTCCCTTTAGCTTCATTCTCTTCTTTGTTGCTTCCTTAATTGCGTTCAAAATTCATTTTTCTTTTTTATTGCTACTCTCGGTTTCTTCGTATGAATCTTCTTCTCCCCGATTAAAGTTGAACTGCTCCCTTTCTGCTTCATAAATATTAAACAATTCTCAAAAAAGATTATTAACTGAGGACTTTTGATCCTCAATAGAATCAAGACCAAGAAATTCTTTATAACAATCAAAACAAATCTCTATATTTACCTCATCTTGACTAGGATCTAGTAAAGTTGCAATACAATAAATAGGAGGAATTATTTCCCAATATTTTTAAAATTTTTCCTCTATATCATTTACAAAGGAACTTAAAGTTTCATGATCCCTAAATTTTACAAAATTTTCAAATATTGTGTAGATAATAGGAACAAAATAAGGTGTAGTTGGGTAAAATTGAGTTGAAAATCTTTCAGTTGCATCTTTAAAAGTGGATAATAAATCAACACAACATTTAATAAAAGTCCAATCTTCTTCAAAAAGTGCTAAATGTGTGCTACTTATATAATTATTATAAAAAGGAGTAATAAGTTCTCTATAAGGTAAAATAGAAGAAAGCAAACAACGAAGTGAATTCCATTTTGTTTCCACAGGAAGTGGAAACGCTTTAACATGTATATTATTTTCTATACAAACTTGCTTCCATTTACGTTTATTATTTGGTATGCGAATCCATTTTGCTAAAATTTTAATTTTATCAATTGGACCTATGCCACTACTAGTACCAGTAGAACTAAAACCACTTTGAACACATAAATTTAAATTATGACATGCACATCTTGCATGAAAATATACACCTTGCATAACTAGGTTTAAACTTTTAATTAACGGAAGAATAGTTGCAGTATTACTCGAAGCATTATCAAAAGTAATAGCAAAAACTCTATTATTTTCGAGTCCATATAATTTACAAACTTTAGTAATATATTTATGAATGGTATATGAATTATGTGCTTCTTTTATTACATCTAAGGATAAAATTCGTTTTTGCATGCACTAATCTTCATCTATCCGATGACAAGTTATAGCAAGATAACTTATACCATTAGTACTAGTCCATATATCACTAGTTAAACTAACCCTAGATGAAATATTATTAAGTTTATTAATTAAAGCTTGTCTATATTCTTTAAACATATCCATGCAATCTTTTTTTAATGTATGTCTAGAAACATATTTATATGCGGGTTGTAAATATTTACAAACAAATTTTAAATATCCTACTTTTTCACAAATTGTGAATGATTGTTCAGTTCTAACTACAAATCTAACTAAACCACGTCTAGCTTGGACATTATCGAAATTAAAATTTTTTTCACCATCATGTGTATTAACTTGAGATTGTTTGCCTTCAAAATTTTATTTTCTTCGGCATAAGAATTAATTTTATGTGTAGTAATTAAATGTCTTTTATACGTACCTGTACCGCCACCACCTCCACCGGAGTTATAAGAGTAAACCCCTTTACACAATTTACAAATAGCACAATATTTATCCGTCGTACCTTCTTTTACTACAATGTCAAAATACTCTTATACCCTGCTTGTTCTTTTTCGGTTAAACTTCGATCTTAATGATGTAGCATCAGTGGTGGCAGCTGATGATTGTGTTTGAGCACGACCTCCTTGACGACCACGAACAATCGATGGTGCCAAAGGAAGCTCTTCCTTCTCCTGATGAATATCGGATTCGATTTCATTAAATGATTCGTCACCCAAATTAGGGATTTTAGTATAACCAAAAGGTCAAGAAATAGAACATGAGTGACGAAAGAAATTTGACATTTTTATATTTTTTGAAAATAAATATATGTTAAAATTTTAAAAAAAATAGATGTAGGATATATATATATATATATATATATATATGTATATATATATATATAAAATATATTGGAAGTTGGAACTTGAAAATTAAAAGCAAAATTTGTAAAATTATAAAATAAAAAGAAAAATGAAATTTAGAGAAGAAAATGATGATATTATAAATTTGGAATAAGAGAATTTAAGTGAATTTGAGAGAGTTTGAGTGAGTATTGAGAGAGTATGAGTGAGTATTAAGAGAATAAGAGTGGATGAGTGTTTAGATTTGAGAGAAAATATGAAAGAAAATGTAAAGAAAAATGAAAGGAAACGAATAGATATTTATGGAAGACAAAAAATGAAATTTTATAAGAATTAAAAAAATTAGAAAAAAAAAAGGAGGGAGGGAGGGCCTCCCTCAGATGACTTATGATAAATGGGCAATGGCCATTTAATGGTCGTTGCCCATCAAGTAGCAGCCTGCTTTTGCAGGCTGTTGCAAACCTACCACTGTGCCATTTTTTTTTATTTTTTTAAAATTGAATGGAACCGGTTCAACCGAATGGTTCCGGTCCTTAACGGGCCAGATTCAAAAAAATTGGAACCAGCTATTACCAGTTTTGGTTATTGGGTTGAATTGGCCCGATCCAGTTTGGAATCAGATCGGGCCAACTCGGCCCAATAACCACCTCTAGCCACAACTGTGAGACTGAGAAGTCAAAATGCCGATAGCTATAATGAACAGAAAGTTTAATAGTACCAAACATGTGGGTTTGAAGATTGAAGAATTCTCCTTTAAATCTAAATCATAATAAAGGAAAATATCGGCAAAACATGTTTTTTTTTTTGTCTCGAATACAATATAAGGTGCAAGATTCTTGTTTTGTAAACATTTATTTCTTTTATGGGTTTATATATGATGCACTGACAGTGTATAGTTTCTATACACTGTCAATATACCAGAAGTTAGAAGTTGACACATCATTAATATGCAAACTAAAAAATATCAAGCTCTTAAAATAAATACAAATAAAATTTTTTCAATTTGTTAATAAAGGCTTATTGATGATGTATCAATCTCTTGTGTATTGACAGTGTATAGAGTCTATACATTGTCAATACAACATATATAAATTCTTTTTTTATTGCATTATTTGAATTTGAAACTTTATTGAGTTTTATATTTTACTTGTGTATACTAAATGACAGAGAGTCAATAAATATTTTAACAAGAACTCTGGTTTTGATCCCATTATGAAACAAAGATGGTTCTATTAAAATATCACACTAAAAACTTGGGAGGAAAGATGATAGAACCATATTTTTTTATTATTTCTTTCTCTCTAGATTTTGTACACAAAAAATATCCATGCTAACTTGAGGGCTAATTAGATTGCTAGAAATATGCCAGTAAAGTGATTGAATTGCCTATTGAATTCAAAAGATGTCCATGTTAACTTGAAGACTATGAATCTGCAAGCTTCAATGTATTGGAAATGTGACTTGCAATTTTTTTTACTAGTTAATTAAAATTTTAAGATTCATTACAAGGAAACCAAACAATATATTGTAACACACATTTAATTTTTAAATTTTAATTTGTAAAGTTCACACACACACACACACATATATATATATATGCTTATTTTTAAATTAGTAATATAATGTGTATATATAACATATTTTTTAGTCCACAGAAGTTGGTTGAGTTGGTAAGGATTGGCCACTTCATTTATAATACCTAGTTAGATTCTTGCTGCTAACAATCCTCATTGATAGGCAATTTATAAGTCCTCTATGAGTTCTCATTGAGGCTTACCCTTAGCCTTGGATTGGGAGGCCTCGATTTGTTACGAAAAATATCTCTCAAACCAAACACAACAAAAACAGAAAAAAGTAAAAATAAACACAATAATTTTTATTGTGATTTGGCTCAATCAAATTAGCCTATAACCACCCAACCAAACTAAAAATCAATCAAATAGTTACACTTGTGCAATTTTTAGAGAGAAAAATTACAAACTCCTAACAAAGATCCTAAAGCCCAACTACACCCTTTTAATAGCCCAAATTCTAGTTATTCTATCGGTGTCTACAACTCATTGGGACACTTTACAAACCAAGCATGACACATTATTTATAAGGAATAACTCTTATAATTTTTCTTATGGGATTCAAGGCAAACCCCAACAAATCATCCCTTGACTTGAATCTCCAAACTGAAAAATAACTCTATCATCATCATCACCATCACCATCACCATCATCGTCATCATCTTCCTCCAATCATCATCATCAAACTTATCATGGTCATCTTCTTCCAAATCATCATGGTCCTCATCATCATCTTCATCTTCGTCTTCATAGCTTTCTTCTTTTCGTAAGATCACGAACTTTGAGCTCTGATACCACTTATTGAAAAAAATATCCCTCAAATCAAACATCCGCAAAAATGGAAGAAGCAAAAATAAACACAACAATTTTTAATGTGGTTTGGCTCAACCAAATTAGCCTATAACCACCCAACCAAACTAATAATCAATCAAATTATTACACCTATGCAATTTTTAAAAGAGAAAAATTGTAAACTCCTTACAAACCCAATCACGCAATTTTTAGAGAGAAAAATTGTAAACTTCTAACAAAGATCTCAAAGCCCAACTACACCCTTTTAATAGCCTAAACCCTAGTTATTCTATCGGTGTCAACAGCTCTTTAGGACACTTTACAAACTAAGCCTGACACATCATTTATAAGAAAGTAACCCTTATAACTTTTCTTATATTTTCAATATGGGATTCAAGGTAAACCCTGTCACGATCCGAAGGCCGTGACTTTCACTTAATGCTTATACTTTTCTTAGTCCACAAATTTATGGACTAAATTTTTCTTTTTCATTTTAAGGTTTGTATTCATTGTCAGTGTAGTTACTACTCTGATTTAACTGATTCTCTATACAATACTTTATCACACTTCTAAGTTACATCCCGACTCACTGGACAACGTATGTACTGTGTATTAATTAAAGTCTGTACATGTAAACAAGAGATTTACAAAAATGTATTCCTCAAAGTAACGAAGTGGATTCCCAAGATAATGGCCAGTGCCAAACCTGTATACAGTCTCCGAAGGCCTACTTAAAAGCTCTCATAACAGATTGTGTCATAACTCGAAAATCGTGACTTTCTCTAGATTCTCGTACTTTTTCTCTCTTACAAATTTATGGACTAAATTTTTCTTTTTCATTTTTAGGTTTGTATTCGGTGTCAGTGTAGTTACTACTCTACTTTCATTGATCCTCTATATAATAATTATCACACTTCTAAGTTACATCCCGACTCGCTGAACAACATATGTACTGTGTATTAATTAAAGTCTGTATGTGTAAACAAGAGATTTACAAGGAATGTATACCTCAAAAGTAGCGAAGTGGATTCGTAGGATGATGGCCAGTACCAAACCTGCAAACCGTCTTCGAAGGTCCACTTAAAAGCTGTCATAGCAGATTGTGACTTCAATAGTCTGAAAAGAGATGAAATTTAGTGGGGTGACCAAAACCACGGCTCAGTAAGATACTAATATAAATGCAGGAGTAGTATTATACTGTCTTAAACCGTAATGCTTAAAACCTGCAAGTTTGCAATTACAGTTCACCTTTTCATCGATAACATCTCGTTATCTCAATTCCTGTCATTTGTCTATCATTCAGACCTCTAAATAGATCGACTTAATCACTTACGATCTTCTTATCATTATATTACATTGCATCACACAACAATGCATCGTGTATAATTTGAATATCATATACTATCAGTCCATACTCACATCAATCTCATAGTACATTATGTCCAAATGAGATATTGTATCAAGTCACTTTTCCATTCTTAATCATACTTCCGTATTCTATCATCTCATATCACTTTCCATATGGAGGATCGTGGTCACGATGGTACGAAGTCATAACTCTCTTCGGGTATATTCTATATTCTATATTCATGCATCTTCTATATTCATATCTCATATCATACCATGACATCATGTAGATGAAATATCGATACCATCGGGTCATGATACTCCTCATATACTCTTCATGTTTTTGTACAATACACTAATGATTTAGTAAGTAGCTTATGTAACTTCACTGTATAAACTGCTATCATTTCAAATCGTATCATATATACTTAAAAACATGCTCAACATATAACTTTCAATTCATTTCATAATTACTTTCAAAACATGATCGATGTATGTACAATTGCAAATCATGTATTCGTTTTTAGAGCATGTCTGAAACATGTGTGTTTTTAAAACATTTTTTCATATACTGTAAGTCATATTAGGTCTAGAGTTCATATCAAATCAAACTATACTCTAGATCGCATATCATGTCATGTTCGACACAAAATCATATACAAATCATATAGGTGTCGAAATCATATATCATGTACTTTTAAAACATATACTGTAAGTCATATCAGGTCTAGAGTTCATGTCAAATCAAACTATACTCTAGATCGCATATCATGTCATGTTCGACACAAAATCATATACAAATCATATAGGTGTCGAAATCATATATCATGTACTTTTAAAACATGTTTAAAACATGTACAGTTTCAAAATATTTCTATTTTCAAACATGTTTCATGCACTATATAAATCATGTCAAGTCTAAAGTTCATATCAATAAAATCATACTCTAGACTTCATATCATATCGGTTAGAGACTAGGCTAGATCCCTATCACTCTATCAATAAAGACGTAAATCATTGTAGCTAGCAGTGAAAATCATGTCATCGTCCCCTGAAAACTAACTAGGGCGTTATCTATGGCCATAGACCTCATCTCTCTCAGCCCCACTGATCAGGTGTGACTGAGACTTATCCACGACTATTGTTGGACAAGCATCTCTGCCTAATGAGCAAAGCTCCATTTAGGCGGTTTCCACTATGCTTTATTGAATTTAATTCTTTTAGGGTGCCTACAGTCTCATAAAACATTTAAATCTTTATCTTTTCTTGTCAAAATCATGTAAAGCATATGGTATCATCATTTAAGGAATTTTATATATAATATATATATCTACCATATACTTTCCTTTCAAAACAAATCAATACTTTATAGTATTCATATAAATATTATTAAAATGTTTCAAGTTGTACCAAGGTATTTTAAATGCAATGCAAGTGAACTATTATTTTCATCAACTATGTCATTTAATTATAATGTTCATTATAATTCAGTTCTCTCATTTCCATCCTTTTGATTTCAATCAGATCATACCTAATAGGTAAATTCGATACTATTTTCAAATATCGATATAAATCATATTTCATCTGACACAGTGAAGTAATTCGTTCAATTTTTATCACCATCAATCATTCGACTTCGAAACTTCCTTTTTGTCAAATCAGTAGATCCGTATTCAACTCATTCAATATTCGATTCATTGGGTATTCAAATTGTTCAGTATTCAATTCATTCGATAATCAAATCACTTGGAATTCAAACCATTCGATATTCAATATCCTTTCTCAATCGTCATCGACTGTAATAGTCATTTATTAGTACGAATTATCAATATTAGGATCACATTATTAGTACGAATCCTCTTCGTTTCTATAAGCATTTAGATATCATGTTTTAGTGTAACCATCAAGATACGAAAATTATGTGATTTCCAATATCATCATCTAATATCTATTCCAGAGTCGATATTGAAGATAACAAAACCACATGATCAATAATCCCTTATCAAATCCAATAATGGTTTGACCCATTGACACACGTTCATAATTTTCGACTTGAGGTTCAATTTCATTCACTATCACAGAGCTAGATCACAATCCTCAAATCAATTTTTCATATGGCCTGTATAATTTAATATCGAACTTATGCGATTATTAATCTTATTATTCAAGGCCTATTATATGGTTATAAGCAAAGCCATATATTCATATATTTTCATCACTCATTTATTTGAATCTATAAATGATCGGATTGTGTCGTAATTCAACCTCAATATCAATAAAGTTATGTGTACTCAAATCATATATTCGTTATGACTTAACATCATAGCCATCCATTGTGTACCACAACATTGATACTAAGACCCATATCACTAGTGTAGGTCCGTTTATCATCTCTCGTATAATTAGTAATCTGATGTAACACGGTGAAATCATCTCAGCATCGATCTCTTGAATTGTCTATATTATCACATTCGGAACCATTTAAAATCAAGAGATAGAATTCGACAAATTCTCGAATCATTAATCCATTTATAGTTCCACAATTCAATCGCTCGACTATTAAAATTCCAATTGCGGTCTCCTCTTCGAAGCTATATCGTATAATTATCATTACTTTCATCATTATTCTAATGAACTGATATTCCATCTCATTTTCAACTCAATAATCAACTTGTAATGTTGAGATAACTCGAATTGTCGAATTCTATAAGACTCACAATATAATTCCTCATGTTATCGTGCTCAACGATTTATCTTCTCCTCGATTTCAATATCAACTTTTCTGGTAATACAATAAAGTCCTTTAAATGTTTATTTTCAATAATTATTTCCAAGATTCCATTTATGTGAGAAGCTTAATCTTTTTCCTCAAAACATTTTCCTAAAAATTTTGGCAGCACAAAAGCTTAATTTTTACTAAACCTCCTGCAAAGAAAACACAGTTTATAACTACAGCCGTTGATTCTCACAATTTCTTTATCTCTTACTAAGACCCCCACCATCAGTTGTGGGTCCTCTTAGCATTTAACAATCATTTCAATAAATCATTCATATCAAAATCACAATTCCAAATTATATAATATAAAGCTACTAATGCTCTATAAAAGTATCTTACTTGGTGTTGAAGCTTAGCGCCTTGACGAGCTCCTAGCATTGTCGAACACCAAATCGCGTCTGTCACTTCCGCTACAATTTCTACAACATAAATGCACTTACATGAGTAAATATTATTAAATTATTCAATAAATATTTATCAATTTATTGTCCTTAATTTTCCTTACCATTTCTTTCTTCATTTTCTTTCTTTTTTCTTCTCTTCTTTCTTTTTTCTTTTCTTTTCTTTCCCTTTCCTTTCCTTTCTTTTTTTTTCTTTCCCCTTTCTCTTCTTCTTTTCCTTCTTCCTCTCTTTCTTTTCTTTTTTCTTCTTCTCTTTCTTCTTTTTCTTTTCTCCTTTCTTTTCTTTTTTCTTTCTTTTTCTTTTCTTTTCTGAACTGGATCGGGTCGGGTCGGGTTGGCCGGATCGGTCGGTTCAACTTTTGCTGGCAGTTTGGTCACCGACGGCCACCCATTCCAGTGGTTCAACCATTCCTCAGCACCCTGGGATCGCCATGAAGCCGGATCTGGTCTCCTCTTCCAGAGCAGCGACGCCGACGGTGGTGGATCTGGAGGTGGATTTTTGGTCTCTTTCTCTTCCCTTTTCTCCTCCCTTTTTCGCTTTTCCTCTCTTCTGATGGCTGCCCCTTCTTTCCTTCTCCTTCGTTGGCGGCGTGGCGGTGGCCAGATCAGCGGCATCGCCATTTTCCTCTTTTTCCTTTTTCTTCCGTTTCGCTTCGCGCCCCTTTTCTGTTTTCTTTCCTTTCATTTTTGTTTTCCATCGCCGGTTGCCGATCGCCTTCTCTTCCTCTATCTCGACTCGCCGGCGGTGTCGCATCCTTCTTCCTTTTCCCTCGCTTAGCCGGTGTTGGCCGGCTCCTCTTTTGTTTCCATTCTATTTTGTTAAACACAGGGAAATATGGGATTCGGGTTTCCCGATTCCCATTTTGTTTGTTTGTTTTTTTTAATTATATTTATAAATAAATATTTATAAATATAATTATTAATTAATAAATATATATACACCTTTTTTTTTCTTAATATCCAAAAATTATTCAAAATAATTTCCTCAACTTCATCATTTCATCAGTTTTCGGGAATTCCAACAATTTCCTCATCTCGTAAATAAATTTATTTATTTACTTTCGCTTATTTATTTGCATAAAAATTAAATTCTCGAGTAATTTAATACTAAACATGGAAAAATTCTTGGTTATCACAGATTGTAACTTCAATAATCTGAAAAGAGATGAAATTTAGTGGGGTGAGCAAAACCATGGCTCAATAAGATACTAATATAAATGCAATAGTAGGATTATACTGTCTTAAACCGCAATGCTTAAAACCTTTTCAAGTTTGCAATTACAGTTCACCTTTTTCATCGATAACATCTCATTATCTCAATTTCTGTCATTTGTCTATCACTCAAACTTCTAAATAAATCAATAATCATTTTCAATCTTCTTATCCTTATACCGCGATGCATCGCACAACAATGCATTGTGTATCATGTTTAATTGAGATATCCTATTAAGTCATTGCACAACAATATGTCGTGTCCAATTTGAATATTATATAATATTAGTCCATATTCTTATCGATCTCATAGTATATCATGTCCAATTGAGATGTTGTATCAATCACTTTTCGTTTTATAGTCATACTCCTGTATTCTATCATCTCATATCACTTTCCATATGGAGGATCATGATCACGATGGTACGAAGTCATAATTCTCTCCGTGTATATTCTATATTCATATATCATATCATATTATGACATCATGTAGATGAAATATCGTTACCACCAAGTCATAATACTCCTCATATATTCTTCATGTTTTTGTACCATATAAGTCATGACATATCTTATATAAAAAGCATACTATTATGTCATGATTTAGTAGACAGCTTTTGTAATTTCACTGTATGAACCACTATCATTTCAAATCATATCATATATACTTTAGAACATGCTCAACATATGAATTTTCAATTCATTTCAAATTTACCTTTAAGGCATGATAGGAATATGTTCAATTTCAAATCATGTATTCGTTTTTAGAGCATGTCTAAAACATATGCGGTTTTAAAACATTTTTCATATACTATAAGTCATATCAGGTCTAGAGTTCATATCAAATCAATCTATACTCTAGACCGCATATCATTTCAAGTTCGACACAAAATCATATATAAATCATATAAGTATCGAAATCATATCACATGTACTTTTAAAACATGTTTAGAACATGTACTGTTTCAAAATATATTTCATTTCAAACATGTCTCATGTACTGTATAAATCATGTCAATTCTAGAGTTCATATCAATAAAATCATACTTTAGACTTCATATCATATCGGTTAGAGACTAGGTTATATCCCTATCGCTCTATCAATAAAGACTTAAATCACTGTAGCTAGCAGTGAAAATCATGTCATTGTCCCCTGAAAACCAACTAGGGAGCTATCTATGGCCATAGACCTCATCTCTTTCAACCCCATTGATCAGGCGTGACTGAGACCTGTCCACAACTATTGTTGGACAAGCATCTCTGCCTAATGAGCAAAGCTCCAATTAGGCGGTTTCCACTATGCTTTATTGAATTTAAATTCTTTTAGGGTGCCTACAGTCTCATAAAACATTTAAATCTTTATCTTTTCATGTCAAAATCATGTAAAGCATATGGTAAAATTCTTTAAGATGCTTCGTATATAAAAATGTGTATTTACCATATACTTTCCTTTTTAAAACTAATCTATAGTTTATAGCATTCATATAAGTGTTAGTATAACATCTCAAGTTGTAATAAGTTATACTTAAAAGCGATGCTATAAAACATTTCAGTATGCAACTTCGGTAATATTTTCATCAAATACAGTGAAGCGATTCATTTAACTTTATCACCATCGATCATTCGATTTCAAAACTTTCTTTCTGTCAAATCAGTAATTCAGCATTCAAATCAATTCACTATTCATTTCATTCAGTCTTCAAATTGTTCAGTACTCCAATTATTCAATAATCAGATCACTTGGTATTCGAACCATTCGGTATTCAATATCTTTTTTTGATAATTATCGACTATAACAATCATTTGTATATTTCATTATTGACACTAGTATCACATCATTAGTATGAATCCTCTTAGTATCTATGAGTATTTAAATACCATGTTTCTATGTAGCCATCAAGGTACTGCAATTATGTAATAACAATATCATCATTCGATAACTATTCCAAAGTCGACATCGAGGATAAGTGAACCACAAGATCGATAGTCGCTTATCAAGTTCATCTATGGATTAACCCATTGGCGCACGTTCATAATTTCTGACTTGAGATTCAATTTCATTCACTATCACAAAACCAAATCACAATCCTCAAATTAATTCTTCAAATGGCCTATATAATTTAATATTGAAATTATACAATTGTCATCTTATTATTCAAGGCCTATTCTATGGTTATAAGCAAAACCATATATTCACATGTTTCATCACTCATTTATTTAAATCTATAAATGATCGGATTGTGTCGTAATTCAACCTCAATTTTAGTATAGTTATGCATGCACAAATCATACATTCGTTATGACTCAGTATCATAACTATCCACTGTGTACCACAGTATTGATACTAAGACTCATACCACTAGTGTAGGTTCGTTGATTATCTCACGTATGTTCGACAATATGATGTAATACTGTGAAATCCTTTCAACACCGACCTCTTGAATTATTCATGTCATCACATTCGAAACTACTTCAAGATCAAGAGATCAATTTGATAAATTCTAGAATCATTACTCCATTAATAGTTCCACAATTCAATCGCTCGACCATCGAAATTTCAACTGTGATCTTTTCTTCCAAGCTATATCATAAAATCATCATCACTTTTATCCGTGATCCGTCTAATAAGTAATTCCACCTCAATCTCAACTTGATACCATTTATGATATTAAGGTGACTTGATTTATTGATTCTATAAGGTTTAAACCATATAATTTATCACGTTATCGTGCCCAACGATCTATCTTCTCATCGATTTCAATATTAACTTTTCCGGTAATACCATAAAGTCCTTTGAATATTTATTTTCAATAATTATTTCCAAGATTCCATTTATGTGAGAAACTTAATTTTTTTCCTCAAACATTTTCCTAAAAATTTTAGCAGCATAACGGCTTAATTTTTACTAAACCTCCTGCAAGGAAAACACAGTTTATAACCACAACTGTTGATTCTCACAATTCCTTTATCTCTTACTAAGACGCCCACCATCAGTTGTGGGTCCTCTTAGTATTTAAAAATCATTCCATCAATGCATCATATAAAAATCATAATCCCAAAACATACAATGTAATGCTACTAATGCTTTATAAAAGTATCCTACCTATTCGCCAAAGCTTAGCGTACTTTCCGATTTTCGAGCCTTGCCGAACTCCACCATTCGTCTCATTTCCATTTTTGCTACGATTTCAATATCAATGCACTTACATCAATATAACAATAAAATTATTCAATAAATATCATCAATTTATTTTCCTTAATTTTCCTTATCATTTCTTTCCTTTTTCTTCTTCTCTTTCTTCTTCCTTCTCCTTCTTTCTCTTTTTCTTTTCTTTTCTTCTTTTTCCTTTCTTTCTTTCTTTTTCTTTTCTTTTCTGAACCGGGTCGGGTCGGATCTGGTTGGCCGGTTCAGCCGGTTCAGTTTTGCTTGGTCTGTTCAGCCACTGGCAGCCACCATCTCCGGCGGTTCACGCGTCCCACAATTGGCCGAAGTTACGAGGATGCCGGATTTGGCCTCCGTTTCTCGATCGGCGACGCCAGCGGTACCTCTCTCTTTTCTTCCTCTCTTTTTCTGTCGTTTCCTTCACCATCAGCCCTTCCTTCCTCCAGATCTAACCTCACCGGAGCTTCGAAAGGCGACGGCAATAGGCGGATCGATCGGCGTCTCCTCCTTTCCTTTTTCTTTTTCTCCCGGTTTTCCTTCTCTTCCACCCCGTTTTCCCTCTTCTTTCTTCTCTTCCTTTTCGGTTTTCACCGTCGTCGACCCCTCTTCTTTCTCTTTCCTGTCTGGCAGTGGCCTCGCCTTCCCTTTCTCTCTTCTTGTCGGCGTAATCGGCCTTCACTTCTCCCCCCCTCTCTTCTGTTTACAACAAAAGGGGAGTGGGAATCAGGTTTTGCATCCCGATTCCCTCCTTTTTTTTTTAAAATTATATTTATAAATATAATATTTATAATATATGTATATAAATACATATTTTTGTACTATATATAGATATATATTTATATTAATCATTACACATGTATATATCTATATATTTTGATTTTTAAATAATATATATTTCATATATACATTTATATATATATATATATATATATACACACACACACACACACACACACTCAAATGTATAATAACATGCATATGTATTTATTTTGAAATATAAAATACTATATATCAAGATATAATAATATTTCATATATTTACATATGTACTTGTATAAAATATATGAAAATATATTTATATAATCTAATTATAAGTATATAAATATACACATTTTTATTTCTTTAACATTTAAAATATATTTATATAATATAATTTTATAATTATATAAATATACATCTTTTTTTTCCTTTAATTTGGATTTTCCATTTATCCAATTTAAAATTTTCAGATATTTACTATTTATTTTCGAAATTTCATAGTCTTTACAAACCCCAACACCCTTCACCTAAACTTTATGTAAGCAAAGAAAAAAAGCATTTTTTTATAATTAAGTGTTTGGTTGAGTTTGGATTTAAATGATAAAATCATAGCTAAGTTTGATTTTTATCATACCTCAATTGCTTTTTTTTTTTATCAATCATACCTCAATTGCTTGATGAAGCTCATTTAATGAATTTAATATTTTTGTTCTAAACTTTTCCATAAATCGAAAGGAACTTCAAACATAAGTTGGTGATCCAATCTTTGAACAAGTGTATTTGAGAGTATAATTAGATCCAAAGACAAATGTAAGTGATTAATGCCTAACCATATACCATTAAATCATTAAAATCTCAATTACTAATAGATTTAATCTTATTAGGATTTGATTATAAGCTTCTTTTTGTAATACTACATATTATAATTAGTTTTAACACTTTTTATATTTTTAAATTAACAAGCTAATGGCTTAAAACCTTCCAAAGTTGAACCAAATAATGGGATAATATTTTTTGAATTTATATTTAATGCACCATCAATGTATAAATCTCATACAGTAGTACACTCTCATTGAAGCATATTAGGATACAATGATAATTATTTAGTGAATTTAATAATATTTATTTCTAATTTTTATTTTAAAATTTATGAATTAATGAAATGACATATTAATTATGAATCACTGATAATGTATATGAGTAATACAATGTATCAAATATAAATCACTATTCTTTTCTCATATCATAAATCTTAATTACTTTATCTATTTCAAAACTGAACTTAAGGTTTTAAAGTTTAAATCTCAAATACTAAGGTTAAGTATCTCTTTTCTACGGGACAAGAAGTTTTTTCTTTTAATTATATTTGTAAATTGTAATGCCGTATACAGCTTACTTGCAATGTTAAATATTTTAAATGTGATTTAAAAGCAAAATGCAAACCACTCAGGAGACAATGACATCTATACTGGTAGGGATGAAAAATCAACAATTATATTTTTTCCAATGACTTTATCCAATTTATGTTAACTTTTTTAGAACGTCATGTTTTTATTGTCATATTGATCCAATACACAATCCTATTTAAGTTTTAGTTTATGCGTTCATCATTTTTTAACTTTAAATAATCGTCGACATTTTTTTTTAAATTTATCATTCGTACAACCAATTTAAAATTACTCGAATCTTGATATGATTTATAATATTAATCAAGAATGAGAAATTTATTGTCAAATTATCTAAGTAAATAGTTAGTGCATCATTATGAATAGTATTTACTAATTTGAGCTTAGGTTTCCATAATGCATTTTTTTTTCAAAAAATAAATTTTTGTACACACTATCAATTTCATTATTTTCTATCTCTACCTTATTATGAAATTATGGATCTCAAGGAACATTAATGGAGAATAAGGTTCACGATTGAAGTCTATATTTTCAGCAAATTGAGAAAATGCAAAGCATTATCAACCAATCAAATGCATATAATATCAAGGCTTATAGTACCACAACTTTCATGCCATGCCCCGAGACATGTGGCTTAAAACCAACATTTTACATGTGCTTCACTAGAATTTGAAGAGAAAAAAGTATTACAACTTAAAGAAATTATTTTTTGGTTACAACTTAAAGAAATTATTTAATAAACGTTAGTGAAGTTTTTAAATTCAAAATGACATATATCATTGTTTTTTATCAAATACAAACTCTTCAATTTATGACTAAAAACAAGTAAGTCTGGTTGAGATTTGAAAAAAAAAATAATATAAGTAGATGAATTTTGGAAATATAAAGCATGGTCATACGAGTAAACTTGCAAGAAGCTATACAGCAAAAATACAAATGGCCGTGCTGTCATTGTTTTCCAATAACAAAAAAGAAATTATAGTATCATTTACCTTTTATTTCCATAACGGTTTATGTCATTGTTTGATAATTACATATATAGTTCTTAGTAGGTTAATTCAAAAATTAAAATTAAAAATATAATTTAAATGATTGGTATTAAAAATTAGAAAGAATAATGAAACTAATAATCCATAGAACAATTAACAGTTTCTCATTCAAAAATTTGAAATAAAAAAGAGACAATTTTAAAAACAATATGATAATATGACACAAAAATAATATGAATAAAAGATATAAAAATAATACAAACTAAAATTTGATAAAAATTGTAAAATATAAAAAAGTTCAAAAAATTTCATATTTAGCATGTGGACACCAATTTTTTATATTTTATATTACATAAACATAATTTTATCATACAAATACAAATTATATAAAAGAATCACATGGCTTACGTTTGACACATGAAAACATATTTGTCCAATGAATGCTGTATGTTTCCCGCGAGGCAAGTCAAAGGCCGGTGGCTGTAATGAACCGAAAGTTTAGCAATACCGAACTCGTGGGTTGGAGGATTGAAGAATTCTACCTTAAATCTCAAATCATAATAAAAATAAAAAATCGGCAAAACTGTTTATTTGTCTTTAAATTTTACAATGAGAGGTGCAGGATTCTTGTTTTGTGATATGACAAAGTCTATCTACATCGGGTCAGACCCAAAGGCGGCAAGAATCACCACGTGGCAAGGGATCATTGGGCCACGTGGCCTTCGGCGACAGAAGGCACAGTTGTGACATGACGCCTGTCGCTGGCGACAGACTCCCTCATCTATCGTCCATCATCTCCATGCGACACGCGGTGTAACTTCGGATCCCATCAGCGATAGACTCCTGACGCCACTATGTGCCACGCGGTAGGGGCCTCTCGCCGGCGACAGGCCTCTGCTCTTCCGTTATTTGTGGAATTTGTGTTATATTCGGGAACAAACTCTTAGTAAAAGGACGCACTTATTCTCAGGTAATTAACCTAGAATATTCGCCTATAAATAGGCCCCAGGTACAGTCTTATGGCTTAATTTTTGACTACTGGCTCTTACGCTTCCCAATATTGAAGAACTTTTTGTTTACTTAAGCATCGGAGTGTCTACACAGGGAACCACCCCTGCGTCTCTCTGACTTTTCTTATTTTACAGAAGCTTCTCGAAGACATGTGGAGATCAAATATGAATATCGACGTCAGCATACCTTTATTGTTGTTTTGTGCAACAACAATTGGCGCCGTCTGTGGGAAACGTATAAAAAGCCAATCAAGACTTTCTAAGATGGTGAGAACAAGATCGGCAAACGTAAGGATCGGAAGTGAGGAAAACTCTGTGAGCTCCCCTGAACAACAGATTCACTAGAGGAACCAAGTGAACAGGGAGGAAGAAAGAATTATTGTGTCGGCGGCAGAATTCGAAGCTCTGAGGCGACAGAGTGAAGAAACTACCCAGGCGCTGAGAGCCATGGTGGATCTATTCCAAGGAGTTCTCCCGACATTGAATCTGCCGCCTGCTGTACAGAACTTGGTAGGAGGAACAAATCGAGGGGTCTCGCCGCACGTGTTTGGGCGATAGGAGGATGCGACAGCGGCAGACCCCTCTCGGCAGCAAGAGGTTCCCCCTGTGGAAGAGAATGACATACAATAGGGTGCGGCAAGATAGGGGAGCGGGAGGCCTGTCGTAGGTACCCAACGAGAGACGAGGAAGCAGCAGGCTTAGACCCTGCGGCAGGGGTCAGGCGACAGACTCCATATGTAGGGCAGTAGGTGTCTGGGTGACAGGACGTTGACCGTGCGATAGGGTCTACTGCCCATCACCATGACTTGTCAAATTTCGCTGGTACCAACTTAGAACATGGTGTTGGAGGTGCTGAAAAGAACGGTGGTGAAGATTAAAGCACTTGGGGAGCCGGGTCGGAGTTTGACCCCACTTGGTGCACGCAAATGGTATGAACAAACGCACCTCAAGCAAAGGGCAAGGAAATAGTTGAAGACCTACCTGATTCATCTCATGCCAGAAATTAGCTCGCTCCCCCCGTGGACATGAAGAAAATGATAGAACAGGTACTAGAAGAGAAAAAATTAGTGTCTGCAGAAGAGAGCCAGAGAAGAAGAGTACCTTTCTGCACGACCATCATGCAAAAACCTCTACCCCCAAAGTTCAAAATGCCGCAGATGGCTGCATACACCGGAAAGACGGACCCCTACGACCATATGCAAAAATATAAGGCCTTAATGTTGCACATAGATGGGAAGACGAGAAAATGTGCAGGGCCTTTTCCTTAACTCTGTCCGGACATGCGATGAAATGGTTTAATAACCTGCCTGAAGGGTCTATTGTCTCTTTTGACCAACTGCGAAGCGAGTTTCTTAAGGCGTTCGCGGTGAATAGTCAAAGAAGGAAGGAACTGACTTATTTGCTCACTATTAAGCAAGGAGCTAAGGAATCATTGAAGAGTTATGTGGATCGGTTCAGAGATGCTACTTTAGAGGTGCGAGATCTGCAAGACGGTATAGCCGTGGTAGCCATGTTACAGGGGATAAGGTTTGAGAAATTGCAAGAATCCCTGTCGCTAGACCAGCCAACTACCATCTCAGACCTGCTTTCCCACGCAAATAAGTATGTAACCCAGGAGGAAGTAATGAAAATGGTGGCGATAGGAGAATCCAAGCATGGAAGGAAACGAGGAAGAGAGGTCACTGGAGCATCTTCTAGCCAACTGAGAAAGTTTGAGAAAGCTCCCACACTAAAATACACTTCCTATACCCCACTTACTGTCACGACCCGAAGACCGCGACTTTCACTCGATTCTTATACTTTTCTTAGTCTACAAATTTATGGACTAAATTTTTCTTTTTCATTTTAAGGTTTGTATTCGGTGTCAGTGTAGTTACTATACTACCTAGGTGACTTATAGTCATTCCATTTAAATATTAAACAAACACGGAAACGGTTCTTAGTTACATCCCGACTTGTTAAACAGAATATGTACTGTGCATCAATTTAAGTCTTACATGTAAACAAGTATTTTATAAAGAACATATAACTCAGAAAACTAGTACCAAGTTCATACACCGTCTCCGATGCCCACTAAGCAGCTCACATGGCAGACGTTAACTTCAATAATCTGAAAGAGATGAAATTTAGTGGGGTGAGCAAAACCACGGCTCAGTAAGATACTAATATAAATACAAGAGTAGGATTAAACTGTCTTAAACTGCAATGCTTAATACTTACAAGGATGCAATTACAGTTAATCCTTTCTCATCGATACATCTCATTATCACTTTTCATTTCATAATCATATTTCTGTATTCTATCATCTCTTATCAATTCTCATATCATTTCTTATCAATTCTCGTATTGTAGATCATAATCACGGTGGTACCCAATCATAATTCTCTTCGTGTATCTCTATATTCGTGTTTCATAACATATCATGACCTCATATAGATGAAATATCGTTACCACCGAGTCATGACATTCCTCATGGAATTCTCATATACTAAGCATATTGTCATATTAGGGTTTAATATGCAATTCATGTAATTTTTCTGTATAAACCGCGATCATTTCAAATCATATCATATATACTTTAGGACATGCTCAACATATGCATTTTCAAAAGTTTGCCTTTAAGGCATAATATAAACATATTCAATTTCAATTCATGTATTCGTTTTCGGAGCATGTCTAAAACATGTGCGGTTTTAAAACATTTTTCATATACTATAAATCATATCAGGTTTAGAGTTCATATCAAATCAATCTATACTCTAAACCGCATGTCGTTTCAAATTCGACACAAAATCGTATATAAATCATGTAAGTGTCGAAATCATTTATCATATACTTTTAAATCATCTACTGTAAATCATATCAGGTCTAGAGTTCATATCAAATCAAACTATACTCTAGACCGCATATCATGCCATGTTCGACACAAAATCACATATAAATCATATAGTGTCGAATTCATATCTTATGGACTTTTAAAACATGTTTAAAACATGTACTGTTTCAAAACATATTTCATTTCAAATCTGTTTCATGTACAGTATAAATCATGTCAAATCTAGAGTTCATATCAATAAAAATCATACTCTAGACTTCATATCATATTTGTTAGAGACTAGGCTAGATCCCTATCATCTCTCTATCAATAAAGACTTAAATCACTGTAGCTAGCAGTGAAAATCATGTCGTCCCCTGGAAACCAACTAGGGCGCTATCTATGGCCATAGACCTCATCTCTCTCAGCCCCACTGATCAGGCGTGACTGAGACCTGTCCACGACTATTGTCGGACAAGCATATCTATCTGCCTAATGAGCAAAGCTCCAATTAGGCGGTTTCCACTATGCTTTATTGAATTTAATTCTTTTAGGGTGCCTACAGTCTCATAAAACATTTAAATCTATAGCTTTCTTTTCAATATCATGTAAGGCATATGGTAAAATTCTGTATGAGACTTCATATATCAAAATATATATATATATATATATTTACCATATACTTTCATTTCAAAACAAATCAATACTTTTCAGTATTCATATAAACATTATTAAAATGTTTCAAGTTGCAAGAAGGCATGCTTAAATGCGATGCTGTAAAACATTTCAGTATGCAACTTCGGTAATGTTTCCATCAAATACGCTAAAGCGATTCATTTAACTTTATCACCATCAATTATTCGATTTCAAGACTTTCTTTCTGTCAACCAATAAATCACTATACAATTCATTCACTATTCATCTAATTCAGTATTCAATTTGCTCAGTACTCAATTCATTTGGAAATCGAATCACTTGGTATTCAGACCATTCGGTATTCAATACCCTTTCTTGATCGTCATTGACTATTATAATCATTTATACACTTCATCATCAATATTAGGATCGCATCATTAGTATGAATCCTCTAAGTTTTGATAAGCATTTAAACATCAATTTCTAAAATAGTCATCAAGTTACCGAATTTATGCAAATAATAATATCATCCTTCAATATTTGTTCCAGAATCGACATCGAGGATAACAGAATCACAAAATCGATAGTCACTTATCAAATCCATTTATGATTTGATCTATTGATACATGTTTATCATTTTTGATTTGAGGTTCAATTTCATTTACTATCACAAAATCGTATCTAAATCCTCAAATCCATTTTCATGTGGCCTTTATGATTTTATCCGAACTTATGCAATTGTCGATCTTATTATTCAAGATCTATTCTAAGGTTATAAGCACAATCATCTTTTCACATATTTATCACTCATTTCTTTGAATCCATAATTGATCGGATTGTGTCGTAATTAAATCTCCATTTCAATCTCTCGAATTTGTCCATATTATCACTTTCGAAATTATTTCAAAATCATGAAACCGGACTCGGTAATTCTGGAAATCATTACTCCGTTAATAACTTCACAATCAAATCATTCGACCATCGAAATTTCAACTGTGACCTTCTCTTCCAAGCTACATCATATAATTATCATCACTTTTATCCGTGATCCGTCTAATTAATAATTCCACCTCAATCTCAACTTGATACCATTTGTGATATTAAAATTACTTGATTTATCGATTCTATAAGGTTTTAAACCATGTAATTCACCACATTATCGTTTTCAACGATCTATCTTCTCATCGATTTCAATATCAAACTCTTTCGGTAATACTATAAAATCCTTTCAATATTTATTTTCAATAATTATCTCCAAGATTCCATTTATGTGAGAAACTTAATCTTTTTCCTCAATTATTTTCCTAAAAATTTCGGCAGCATAACGGCTTAATTTTCCCTAACCTCCTGCAAGGGAAACACAATTTATACTTGCAGCCGTTGATTCTCACCAATTTTACCTCTTACTAAGACCCCCACCATCAGTTGTGGGTCCTCTTAGCATTTTTTAGCAAATCTATTTAAATTGATGCATCATATAAAAATCATAATTCCATTTAAAGTCAATTAAATAAATGCATCATAAAAAAAATCATAATTCCCACATACAATATAAAGCTACTAATGCTTTATAAAAGTATCTTACTTGGTGTTGAAGCTTAGCGCCTTGACGAGCTCCTAGCATCGTCGGACACCAAATCACGTCTTTGTCACCTCCGCTACAATTTCAACAACACCAATTGCACTTGCATAAATACATATTAATAAACTTATTCAATAAATATAAATCAATTTATTGTTTCTTCCTTACCCATTTCTTTTCCTTTTCTTCTCTTCTTTTTCCTTTCCTTCTTCTTCTTCTTCTTCTTCCTTCTTTTTTTTCTCCTTTTCTTTTCTTTTCTTCTTTCTTTTCTTTTTTCTTTCCTTTCTCTTTTCTGTTCTGTTTTTTTTTTCTGGCCTGAACCGGTTCGGACCGGTTCAGGCCGGTTCGGGCCGGTTCACCTTCGCCTGGCCGGTTCAGCCACTGGCGGTCACCCTCTCCGCCGGTTCAAGCCTCCCACAGCTAGTCGACATCGTGAGGATGCCGAATCTGGCCTCCGTTTCTCGATCGGCGGCGCCGGCGGTAGCAGATCTGGGACGGGCGGCGGTGGCTCCTCTCTTTTCTTCCTCTCCTTTCTCGCCGTTTTCTTCACCGTCGGGCGTTCCTCCCTCCAGATCTGGCTTCACCGGGGCTTTGCAAGGCGGCGGCGACCGGTGGATCGACCAGCGTCGCCTCCTTTCCTTTTTCCTTCTCCTTTCGGTTTCCGCCTCGCCATTCTCTCGTTTTCGCTTCGCTCTGTTTCCTTTCCTTTCCCGCCGTCGGCGTCGACTTCTCTTCTTCCATCTCGGCTCGCCGGCGGCGTCACTCCTTTCTCCGGTAAGCCAAAAGGTTGGCCACTTCTGTGTTTTCTCCTCTGTTTTGTAACAGAGGAGAAATGGGGGTCGGTTCCCCCCGACTCCCATTTCGTTTCAATTTTTTTTTTATATATATAAAATCATATTTATATATATATATATCATATACACTTTGATCTAAATAATATATATTTCGTATATATATATATATATATATATACTTATTTAAAAACGTGTCAAAATATATTATATAATCTATTTATATAATTATATTTTTATTCACATTTTTATTTCTTTAACATTAAAAATATATTTATATAATATAATTTTATAATTATATAAATATATACCTTTTTTTTTCTTTAAATTTTGGATTTCCTAATATCCAAATTAATTTCTCCATTTTCTTATTTAATTTGGATTTCAATTTGTCCAATTTAAATTTTCCGGATACCTTATATTTATTTAGAAAATTCTCGATCTTCACACTTACTGAATCTCGGGCTTTAGTGTTGGCAGCTATTGAAGGGTTAGGTCTTATACAGACTCCGAAGAAGGCATCAGGGAATTTGGGCCGTGATTTAAGGTCGTATTGCGATTACCACTCAGCGCATGGGCACATGACTAAAAAGTGTAGGGAGTTGATGAATCAGCTAGAAAAGCTAGCGCAAGAGGGAAAAATAAACCGTTTCATGTGGAGAAGTGACAGAAACAACTATCCTACGTGGAACAGAGGAAACCATTTTAGAGACAAAAGAGGTGAAACCAGGGGACCTGTAAGACGAAATGAAGGTGACAGGAGAGATAATGACAGAAGGACAGAAGGAAGGAATCGAGAGGAAGATAATGAACCCATAGGGCCAGCTATTAATGTAATATTCGGAGGTGAGTCATTAGCTAGTACTTCTTCCTCATCTCGGAAATCTTATGCCTGACAGGCCCACCAAATCAACTCAGTAATGGAGGAAAAGCAGGATGAGGAACCCATTACTTTTACACCAGCCGATAGAGGGGATGTAGTGGTTCCTCATGATGACCCGATGGTAATTACAGCGGTGGTAGCAAAGCACCTAGTGAGTCAAATCTTGGTCGACAATGAGAGTTCGGTGAACTTAATCTACTGGAACTGCCTCGAGAGGATGAATATCACGGAGGATAGGTTGAAGCCAGTACCTATACCCTTATATAGTTTCTCCAGAGAGAAGGTAAAGGTAGTAGGCGCCATTCAGCTACCTGTTACATTAGGGGAAAGCCCAAAAGGTGTCATCCGACAAGCATTGTTTATGGTGGTGAGATCAACGTCTGTGGTTTACAATATGATCTTCGGGCGGCCATTGTTAAACAACATGAGAGCGGTGGTGCATCCCTGCTATTTGTTAATGAAGTTTCCGACTCCTCACGGTGTTGGACAAGTAAAGGGAGATCAAAGGAAAGCCAGAACGTGTAATGTCACATCCACCACATGTAAGGGGGTTCAGAGGAAGGAAACCCTTACAATTGAAGAACCGCCTAAGCCAAAACCTGATTAGGAGATGGAGGCAATCCGGTTGGATGAAGAAGATGAAGAAAGAATAATGTATGTAGGAAGTCAGTTGCCTGAAGAAGTGAAAAGGGAAATAATCCGATGCTTAAAAGAGAATCGTGATGTGTTCGCATGGACCCCAGCTGATATGCCCGAAATTGACCCTGAAGTTGTTTGTCATCGGTTGAATGCAGTCTCGGGGGCAAGGCCGATAAAACAAAAGAAGAGAAATTTTGCTCCAAAGAGGCAACAGGCAATAAATGAAGAAATTTCGAAGTTGTTGCAAGCGGAATTCATTAAAGAAGTTAACTATCCAGAGTGGTTGGCTAACGTTGTGATGGTGAAGAAAGCCAACGGGAAATGGAGAATGTTGTGGACTTCACGGATCTGAACAAAGCTTGCCCTAAGGATTCGTATCCCCTACCTCAAATTGACAAGTTGGTAGATGAAACTTGTGGGTACGAATTGCTTAGTTTCTTAGATGCTTTTTCGGGGTACCATCAAATCATGATGCATCCAGATGATGAGTAGAAGACTTCGTTCATTACCGATAGTGGGACATATTGCTATCGAGTAATGCCATTCGGTTTGAAAAACGCAGGGGCAACCTACCAATGCATGGTAAATAGGGTGTTCCAAGACTTGTTGGGCAACACTATGGAAGCTTATGTCGATTATATGATCATCAAAAGCCGACAGGGAGAATCACATGCTGAGAAAATGACAAAGGTATTCAATGTGTTGCGATAGTACGAGATGAAGTTGAATCCCAATAAATGCTCATTCGGGGTGAGGTCTGGAAAGTTTTTGGGATTCATGATTACTAATCGAGGGATAGAGGCTAATCTCGAGAAAGTTCAAGCTATTTTGGACATGAGGCCACCCAATACTGTAAGAGAAGTTCAAAGGCTGACAGGGAGGATAGCAGCCTTGAATCGCTTTTTATCCAAATCAGCTGAAAGAAGTCTACCATTTTTTAAGACAATAAAAGCAGGAAAGAACTTCAAGTGGACGGAAGAGTGCAATGACGCCTTTGAAAGGTTGAAAGACTACCTGAAAGAGTTGCCTCTATTATCTCGGCCACAGCCCGGAGACCACCTCCTCATGAACCTCAGTGTAGGAGAGAAAGTTGTAAGTGCAGTCCTACAAAGGAAAGAAGGGGATAGAGATTGCCCGATCTATTATGTAAGCAAAGTCCTACTGGATGCCGAGACAAGGTACCCCTTAGTTGAAAGAATAGCTTTATCCTTGGTGATGGCAACTCGGAAGTTACGACCTTACTTCCAAGCTCACTCGGTGACTATCTTAACGGATCAGCCTTTGAGGCAAATACTGCAGAAACCAGAGCACTCCGGACGTCTAATTAAATGGGCTATCAAATTGAGTGAATATGACATACACTTCCAGCCTCGCCAAGCAATAAAAGGGCAGGCGTTGGCAGATTTCATTGTAGAATGCACTGGCCAAGAAGTCCGAGAAGAAACAGAGTTAGTCTGGTGGAAATTATTTATGGATGGAGCTTTAACATGGATGGCAGTGGAGCTAGAATTGGGCTAACTTCGCCTGAGGGGGAAACCTATGAGTATTCCCTAGGTTTTGATTTTCCAGTTCGAATAATACAGCTGAGTACGAGGCCTTGATAGCTGGGATGAAACTTGCTAAGAAACTAGGAGTCAACGACTTAATGGCCCATAGTGATTCGCAATTGGTGGTAAACCAGTTCTCGGGTGAGTATGAAGCACGAGAACCCGCTTTAGTCCCTTATCTGCAGAAGGTGAAATTATTGGCACAGTCGTTTAAGCACTTCCAATTGACTCAGATAAACAGGTCAGAGAACAACCATGCAGATGCTCTTTCAAAATTGGCTTCTTCTAGAGGAGTCAAAGAAGGTGTCTACGATATCGAGATCGGAGATGATTGGAGAGTCCCGATCAAAGACTATATATTGGGGAACACACTCCCAACTAACAGAGACGAAGCTTGAAGGCTGAAATTGAAAAGTACCAGGTTTAAAGTGGTGAATAGAGAACTCTATAAGCGGGGATTCACAATGCCCTTGCTGAAGTGTCTAGGGCCCTAACAGGTTGAGTACACCTTAGCTGAAGTTCATGAGGGAATATGCGGTGAACACTTAAGGGCTTGTGCCTTGGCCTCGAAAATATTACGTGTGAGGTTTTATTGGCCTACACTGAGGAAGGATGCCATAGACAAAGTGAGAAGGTGCGAAAAGTGTCAGAAATTCGCTCCTATAGCTACCGCGCCTGTTTCAACCCTTCAGAACACTCTCCAACCAACTCCATTCGCACAATGGGGACTAGATATCCTGGGACCTTTTCCCCTAGGCTCAGGACAAAGGAAGTACTTACTTGTAGCCACAGATTACTTCACGAAGTGGATAGAGGTCGAGCCTTTGGCTACAATTTCTGAAAAGAAGGTGGAGGCAATGGTGTGGAAGGACATAATTTGCCGATTTGGGATCCCTCGTGTGATAAATGCAGATCATGGGAAGCAGTTCGACTGTGATGCTTTCCGAGATTTCTGTAAAGGCTTGAATATTCTCCTAAGAATATCTTCTGTGTCTTACCCACAGGCCAATGGGCAGGCAGAGGTGAGTAATCGAACTATACTGCATGAGTTGAAAACCAGACTGGACAAGGCAAAGGGAGCATGGGTAGATGAGCTCCCGAGTGTCCTATGAGCCTACAGATCGACAAGAAAAGTGTCGACAGGTGAAACACCGTTCAATTTAGTGTATGAGATTGAAGCCCTCATCCCAGTAGAAGTTGGAGCTGAGTTACTCAGATTAGTCCCTTACATCGAGGAACTTAATTCTCAGGGACTAAGGGAGAATCTAGACCTGATAGATGAGCTGAGAGACAAGGCAAAATATGAGACTGGCTACTTACCAACAGAGGGTAGCCACTTATTATAATGCACGGGTTAAGAACAAAGAATTGCAAGAAGGAGACCTGGTATTGAGAAAGTCGGCAATTACAAACGCCCATAAGGAGGATGGAAAGCTCTGGGCTAATTGGGAAGGACCATACAGAATCAAAAAGATGATCGGACCTAGCACATGCACCTTAGAAACCTTGCAAGGAAAGAAGATCTCAAAGACTTGGAATGCCAACCATTTTAAGCTGTACTGACAGTAAACTTTGTACTTTTTTCTGATTGCTATTATTTTTGTCTTTACTTTTCCATCTATTGCTCTATTACTTTATAGATATTATTGTTTTGCTATTATCTGATTCATGAATAAAGGCCAGCCAATCATTTTCTATATTCTCTAATGCAATGTGTGAGACAGATTATGTGTTACAGGGATTGAAATGAGGCAACAGCTGGCAAACTTAAAAGTCCCTAAGCGAAAAATGCGCGAGACGGGCAAACTAAGCCCCTAAGCGAAAAATGCGCAAGACGGGCAACTTAAAAGTCCCTAAGCAAAAAATGCACGAGATGGGCAAACCAAAAAGTCCCTAAGTGAAAAATGCGTGAGACGGGCAAACCAAAAAAGTCACTAAGCGAAAAATGCACGAGACGGGCAAACTAAAGTCCCTAAGCGAAAAATGCGCGAGACAAGCAACTTAAAAGTCCCTAAGCGAAAAATGTGTGAGACAGACAAACTAAAAAAGTCCCTAAGCCAAAAATGTGTGAGATAGGCAAACTAAAAAAGTCCTTAAGCGAAAAATGCGTGAGATGGACAAACCAAAAAAGTCCCTAAGCGAAAAATGCGCGAGACGGGCAAACAAAAGTTCCTAAGCAAAAAATGGGCGAGACGGGCAACTTAAAAGTCGCTAAGGGAAAAATGCGCGAGACGGGCACATCTAAGCACAAAAAGGTGCGAGACAGGCAAAAACCAGTCCTTAAACGCGAAAAGTGCGCACAAAGGCAAATCGCGAAATCATCAAGCAATGAGCAAACGGACAAGTGCGATATCCAAGTAACACAAAAGGTACAAACTATATAGCATGTTATGAGATACGTTGAAATTTTCAAATTAATACGTTGCAATAAGTTGGCAAATTATGGTTAACACCTTGACATTTTAGTCGTTATTCTAAAACAAAAGTTCGTAAGCGAAAAAAGCGCGAGATAGGCACAACGCTCTAGAAAAGTTCTTCTTTGAACAGGAATAAAAACGCTGTTTTAAAGTAGAACTTGAGGAGCAACATGGTGTAAAGAAAAAGGTACGCTTTCGCCGCAAAAATAGAATTATTTGATCCTTCTAATACCACTTTGTGATGTAACAGTTATACAAGGTATTCTACTGAATTCACATAGGCAAAAGAAAGAGCTACAGAATGAAACAGTACTTTTCATTAAAAATGAATCTGTACATTGGAGTTAACAAACAAAACAAAAAAAATACTAAATTCTAATCTACGACAAGGACCGAGTTAGCCGGCTGAGAAGACGCTACATCAGCATTAGTGTGTTGAGAAGCTTGAGGATCAGGAACTTGAGGAGTCGAAGAATCAGGGTCCTGGAGAGCCAAAGAAGCCATCCCGGAAGAGGGAACATCACCTGAAGGCCCAACCACAGCCACAGAGTCTGGCACGGGATCAACGGCTGCAGTGTCAGAAATTTAGAACTCTTCGCCGTCTAACCCAAGCAATGCCTTGATAGACTCAGGCTGATCGCCTACCTCGATAGATTCAGAAACGTCACGCACTGCTGGAGGCTCAGATCGATCACACGCTTCGGAAGACTCAGGCTGACGTTGTGACTGTCGAGGAGGCCACAGACCCTCAAGATTGTCCAGTTCATCTGCGGCTCCCTCCGCTAAATAAGCCTCCGGACTTTGTGAGTCAGGCTCATACTTGGTCCAAGAAGGAGCATTGTAGTACTTGGCCTCCTCAGTAAAGAGTAATTCCAGGAAAGACTCACTAGGTCAATGCTTCTCTAGCCAAGCACGAGTCAAGTAAAAACCGTACTTGATGAATCCTGTCGTGAACTCGGCTTTCTTATCAAAGCAATGCTGGGACAAGCAGTATTCATGGACGGCCTCGATTCGAACTTCTTTTTGATGATCCAGTACGTTTTACAGCTCCTTAATGGCCTCATCCCGTTGCCTCTCCATAGCTCCCTGGTCATATACAGCCTTATTGTAAGCATTTTGGTACCCCTGAAGGGAAGCCGCCTTTGCTTGCTCTTCTTGGAGCCTCTGCTCGAGATCAGCATTCCTTTTAGTCAACTCCTCCACCCTTTTGGCGTAAGGGTGAAGCTGGACAACCTCATTAAGAAGCTCCATTCTTTGCTCTCGAAGCTCGCGAATGTCTTTATCAGCTTACTCCCTGAGAGCCTTGTGTCAAGCATTGACAGCAGCAATTTGTTGAGCCGACTAACAAGACAAAAAACAAAAGTAACTAAAAAAATTTGACAGAAAAGGTTAAAAAGGGGGAATTTAATTACCAAACAAGTACAAAACTCTCACTTTCATAGCGAGATAGACAGAACTATCCTCTGCTTCTAGGATGTTTGTGAAAAGCCCCGCCTCGTCACGAGGAAGGATGGTGCTCCAGGCCAGACGAGACGCTATCCCGGCATCTTCGATGCTGTCATTGTTGTTCACTCCGGGATAGGTCTGGAAATCTTCTCCACCAACGATGACCCCGCTATCAACCGTATAGCGCCTTAAAGTAGGATCGGCTACCTTAGGCAAGACTGGTCTTGTAGGCATCGAGGCTTCAATAATCAACCTCTTCCTGTATTTTTGCCTAGGCTGGCGAGGAGCTGACCTACCCTCAGCGACACGGGAGCCACCTTCTTGAAGAGCTGAATCACTCCTTTGAGACTCGGAGCTCTCGTGATCGCCCGAACCACGATCATGGACAAGAGGCCTTTTCCGTTTATTTCTTTCGGCCTCTTGTGTAGGACGGCTGGATCTACCAGTAGCAGGAGGAGGAGTAAGAGCGTGAGGCGGTCTAGATGAAGGGACTCTAACTTGCGATTGAGAAGGAGGAGTCGCTCGAGCAGCAACACTGGCATCCCTCCTACGCAGTAAATCTTGGAAGTTTATGCCTGCGCAATATAAAAAGAAAGAATTAGATGACCAAGCAAAACGCCATGCACACGCATATAAGAAGTGAAAAGGGATAAGAAACCTAAAAAACCACCAAAGTCCTCTAAACTATTCAAGTTCGAATCCAAGGGGAAATTGATGAAAGGACTCTCGAAGACATCGACCTGAGCCCACTCAAGGTTCTCCTCTAATTGATCACTCATACCCGCGACCTCAAGGGTCTCGCCCTCCGAGCCCGAAGAGGATTCATCTTCAAAACGTCCTATGAGGGTGGATGCTTCGGCTACGAGTGCCGGGGGTGGCTGGCTAGGACCAGCATCAGAAACACATGGAGTTGTAAGGAGGTCAAATGGGGCAGCAGAAGCCCCAATAACGGTCCTGCTTACTCCCTAGCCGGTTGTGGCAATATTTTTCGGGGTTAAAAGGGAAAATAAATTATGCTCCCCGGTAGAACAGATTCGCCAAATAAGCTCACCAAATTAGTCTCTTAAAATTTCTGTTTTAAATCTTTCCGAACGCTTTGAGTGGCCAACGGTACTACGATTTCAGCTAGTGCAAATCTGTAAGTCGCTTGGAATCTTAACAACGACCCATTCACTTTCAAAGCCGCGCAATTTACTAGGAAGGTCCAAGAAAATTTTATTGTTTGGAAACTTGTTGACCTGTAACCTTTGAAGAGAGAACGTTATTAACCTTTTCAACCCACGAACTCTGAAAAAAGCGCTTAAAAGGGGAACTGTTGGAACAATATCCAAGTTACGACACACTATAGAGAACGCTACCAGTTGAGCCCACACATGGGGATGGAGTTGACACGGGACGATGTCCTTATACCTAAGGAACGCTTCGGCAAACTCAGGAAGAAGGAAGCGTAAATCGAAGGATAAAGAAGCCTTATGAACAGCTATACCGCTTCTAACCAAGTCGGGTGTAACCTCCCCTACAGCTGGAAGTCTATAACGATAACCAGAGGGAAGAGGAAAACGAGTCCTGATATCCTCTAAGTTAGCATTTGTCAAAGAACACACAACACCACCTGTTTTAAGTGTTTTACTTGGATGTTGCGAAGACATGGCAAAGGTGTAAGGGAAAACCCAAAAACAGGCGATAGACCTAATGGGCGACAGACCTTATGGGCGATAGACCTATCGGACGACAGACATAATGTGCAACAAACCTGATGGACGATAGACTTATCGAACGATAGACCTATTTAACAACAGACCAATTGGTAGAAATGTGATGAGCAACAGATCTATTGCGACAGACCTAAAACTCTACGCGAAAGACTAAGGAACCTTCGGGAGACCTAAAAAAACACAAGAGGTGATAAATATCTGCGACAGGTGGTTACTTACTGTTAATATTGTAGGCGAAAGACTCCTGGTGTGAGGCGAAAGGCTTTGGAAACAGGTGCTTTCGGCGGAAGAGATAAATGATGTGCGGTAGGGTGCTAGCGCAAAGGTTTCTCGTTATCGCCTACGTCAAGCCCCAACTGCTTATATAGCAGCGACAAAGAATGCCAAACATTGCACCTGATGACGTCTCCCGCAGAACCAAGATTTTTCACCTGCAAAAAAAAATATAAGAAGAAATCACAAAAATTAGGAGGGCTATTCACGGTGGGCTAAGGCCCAAGACACATATTTATACTCTCTCTATTGGAGAAATCCAACAAGAGAGTGAGGAACAATTGATATGACAAAGTCTATCTACATCGGGCCAGGCCCAAAGGCGGCAAGAATCACCACGTGGCAAGGGATCATTTGGCCACATGGCCTTCGACGACAGAAGGCACAGCTGTGACATGACGCCTGTCGCTGGCGACAGACTCCCTTATCTATCGTCCGTCATCTCCATGCGACACGTGGCGTAACTCCGGATCCCATCAACGACAGACTCCTGACACCACTACGTGCCACGCGGTAGGGGCCTCTAGCCGGCGATAGGCCTCTACTCTTCTGTTATTTGTGGAATTTGTGTTATATTCAGGAACAAACTCTTAGCAAAAGGACGCACTTATCCTCAGGTAATTAACCTAGAATATTCGCCTATAAATAGGCCCCAGGTATAGTCTTATGGCTTAATTTTTGATTACTGGCTCTTACGCTTCCCAATATTGAAGAACTTTTTGCTGACTTAAGTATCAGAATGTCTACGCAGGGAACCACCCCTGCATCTCTCTGACTTTTCTTATTTTACAGAAACTTCTCGGAGACACGTGGAGATCAAGTACAAATATCGACGTTAGCATATCTTTTATTATTGTTTTGTGCAACAACATTTTGTAAACATCAACTTCTTTTATTACATTATTTGAATTTGAAACTTTATTGAGTTTTATATTTTCTCTGTGTATAATAAATGACAGAGAGTCAATAAATTAAGAAGAACTTTGGTTTTGATCCCATTATGAAAAAAAAAATGGTTTTAATAAAATATCACACTAAATATGCTAAAGGAAAGATAATAGAACCTCATATTTTTTTTTTATTATTTCTTTCTCTCTAGATTTTTTATACAAGAGATATCCATACTAACCTGAGGGCTAATTAGATTGCTAGCAATATGCCACTGAAGTGATTGAATTGGCTATTGAATTCAAAAGATGTCCATGTTAACTTGAAGACTAAGAATGTCCAAGCTTGAGTGTGTTATAAATGTGACTTGCAATCTTTTTTTTTTCCTAGTTACTTAAAATTTTAAGGTTCATTATAAGGAAACTAAATAATATATTATAACACACATTTAATTTTTAAATTTTAATTTGTAAAGTTCACACAAACACATATATATGTTTATTTTTAAATTAATAATATAATGTGTATATATAACATATTTTTTAGCCAACGAAAGTAGGTTGAGTTGGTAAGGGTTGTGCACTTCATTTATAAGATCTACTTCGACTTCTACTGCTAGCAATTCTCTTTGATAGGCAATATGTAAGTCCAATATAAGTTCTCATTGAAGCTTGTGATATGCTTTAGCCTTGGATTGGGAAGCCTCCCTTCACCTAAACTTTATGTAAGCAAAAAAAAACATTTTTTTTAGTAAGTAGTTGTTGGGTCGAGTTTGGATTTAAATGATAAAATCAAAACTAAGTTTGATTTTTTTCAAACTTCAATTGCTTCATCATCCTCATTTAATGAATTTAATATTTTTGTTCTAAACTTTTCATAAATCGAAGAAACTTCGAACTTAAGTGGGTGATCCAATCTTTGAACAAGTCTATTTGAAAATTTAACTAAATCCAAAGACAAAAGTAAGTGATTAATGTCTAACCATATACCATTAAATCATTAAAATCTCAACTACTAATAGATTTAATATTATTAGGATTTGATTATAACCTTCTTTTTGTAATACTACATATTATAATTAGTTTTAACACTTTTTACATTTTTAAATTAACAAGCTAATGGCTTAAAAGCTTCCAAAGTTGAACCAAATAATGGGATAATATTTTTTGAATTTATATTTAATGCACCATTGATATATAAATCTCATACATTAGTACACTCTTATTGACGCATATTAGGATACATTGATAATTATTTAGTGAATTTAATAATATTTAATATTGCCAATGAGGCCTTGGCTTAGTGGCAAAGAGGAGGCCCTGAGACTTTGAAGTCTCAGGTTCGAGTTTCACCGAGTGTGAATTCTTGTAAATTTATTTATTATTTGTTTAGTTAGTTGTTATTATTTGTATTTATCAAGTTACCGGTTCATGGAATATAATATACTGATTATGATTGTAACTTTGAATGAGAATGTACTACTAAAAAAATAATATTTAATTTTAATTTCTTTATTTTAAAATTTATGAATAATGAAGTAGCATATTAATTATGAATCACTGATAATGTATATGAGTAATACGATGTATCAAATATAAATCACTATTCTTTTCTCATATCATAAATCTTAATTACTTTATCTATTTCAAAACTGAACTTTAGATTTTTAAAGTTTAAATCTCAAATACTAATGTTAAGTGTCTCCTTTCTACGGGACTAGAAGTTTTTTCTTTTAATTATATTTGTAAATTGTAATGCCGCATACAGCTTACTTGCAACGTTAAATATTTTAAATGTGATTTAAAAGCAAAATGCAAACCACTCAGGAGACAATGACATCTATACTGGTAGGGATGATAAATCAACAATTAGATGTGATAGAATAATGTTTAATTTGAGAAATTAATTGGACACAACTCAATAGACCACCATAAGGGTGTTCTTTTGATAGGTTGAATTAATTTCAAATCAAATTATGTGAAATTAAACTAATCTATAAAATAATAAGTGGGTGTAGCACAACAAAATTTAATTTGAGAAATTAATTGGACAAAATTCAAATACACCACAAAATTATTGATTATTGGTATTGATTATTGGTAGATGTGTTCATTTGATTGGTTTAATTAATTTCAAATCAAAGTAATCAGATTATATTATTTTTTTTATTAATTGAATCAAATTTATTGATCTCAAAATTTTAGTAGACTGACGCTGATCACTCATCGTCTACATCAAAAAAGCTCAAAAAATCATTCAGAAATTTCATAATCAAGGAATAAGAAGACTTACTCAATACATCCACAACTATCTAGATAGCATTATACTCTTTACAATTTTTCACTTAGTATAGGAAGTACCACCAATATAGGTATTTTTTCTTCCTTATCACATTTCTAACTTCTAGTGAATCTTGTCTCTAAGTTGAGACCACGAGTATCTCTTTATACTCCATATTAGCTTTAATAATCCTGCCCATCTCTTCAGGTCATTAACAGTCATCTCTTTGGCGCTCTCTTGCACCCCAAGTTTACTTTTTCAAGTGAGTCGGCGACTTCATAGTTCGCCTACATCTCACAACATGTTATCCGTTGTTAGGCGATCGCCCATCTCATGGGTCGCCATCCTGGATTTTGCTCAAGGTCCTGAAGAATCTCGGGCTTCTTCTCTCAAAACCCAGTTACACTCCCTGAAATCTTTTATCATCCTTGGGAGTTAGCAAATTTTTCACTTCCTTGACACCGTAACTCATTTATACTATTCATCACTTATCATCTCATTCAGTGCTTAGTCGATAATAATTTGATAATTATCATTTAGATAGTTTTAATCAATCGTATGTAATTGTCCCAATAGTTTCTTAAATACAAGGCACCCGCTCTCAATACATCTCCGAGCGTCCACACACTGCGCTCGGATATCTATATCAATCAGAGGTGGTGCTAACAGCAAAATTAAGGAATCTCAAAGCCTCTTGCTATCTTCTCAAAGCATGTGGCAAATCAGGGATCCCTATCACAAGTACCCACTCATTGGGACTTCATATATGTTCTTTTTGTTTCACTGATATATATTGACTAAGGCATTCAGGACATCCCGAAACATGATGATAAAGTGAATTGACTCGGTTACATAATCCATAATCACTTTTATAACCTCATGGTTAAACTATGACTGCTTTTCTTTTGCAGTCCTTAATACTAACCACCGATTACGTCTCAGGTAATCATTTTCCCCTCGATAACTTCTCTTATATCAAGTTATCACTTTATCTCTTCTATTCTCCTAGTACATGTAATGTCACTTCTTGGAGAATATATTTGAGAGTATAACTTCCTCACATCAATTTCTGAAATTTAAATTTATTATCATTCAGACTTCATCACCACTTTACTTATACAATTCCACATTCCCAATATGTACATGTATACACATATGTATATCCTTTTTCAGGATTAGCAGTACTTCTTATATCTGTTCCTCTGAGTATAACAATTACATCTTTCTAATTCTGGCTTGTTATTACTTCCAGCCATATCCACATGATGATCAGAGGAAATCACATTTATTCTTATACTTGGGAACTACCTTATAACTCATGTTCCCTAGTCATCATATGACTTGTCTCTTAAGACAATTTCATTCTTTCACCTTCATCACCACAATCGTTTTTCTCACTTAGTATAGTATTTTATCGTTACCATCTTGTAACCATTTTGAATACTATACTCATACATACCCATTCACTTTCACTTTCTCACAAATAAGTATTGCATCAATAAGGTAGCAATTTCCACAAATTTCTTCAACAATCATATACAGGTAAATCTCATGAATCCTATACCTCAATAACCACACTTTAATCTCACTTAAATAGTGAGATCCTTTACTCATACAACTTCAATGTCTACATAATCATTCGAGACCTTACGTCTCTACTGTATATAGTTCAATTAGAACTCATGTTCACTGACTTAACAGTAAGGTTTTCCATTCCTAGATGTTCGTGACGTTATTCAAACATATTGCTTATATCAATATACATATTTATTCTCTTAAAATCATCCTAATTGGCTCTAGGCACACAAATAGGAAGGATACTACAGTCGGCTAAGGATCCAGATAGAATATGATAGGTATTTTAGAATACCATACTTGTTCTGAAACCTAGAAGCAACTGTAGAGAGTACAAATCCCATTGTTCTTCAAAATGATATAATTTTTCGTTTTCACCAATTATATCAAAACAATTTATTTTCTACTAATTTATCTCTTGAGTAATTTCTCAAGCTCTTCTCATTCACTGGTAAGAGCTTACAAACAATTTCTATGTTGTGAATCGAGTCCACAATCTCTCGAATCCACATTATTCCAAAAGTTTACTTACTTAACATCATCATGTAATTTCAAATTCACAAACTCATATCATCTTGGATGTCTCGTTATTTACATCCAACCAAATCACTATGTATCCTCCAAACACATATATAAATTTTCAAGTCACTTTACAAGTATTTCCCAATATTTCAGTTCTATGGATATCGTAACGGACCAGCCCAACTGGCCATGGCAACCCTTTTTTTTTGGGCCCATCGATAACAATTGCTGTGACAACGCTACTTATCCATACTGTCCTCTTTGGCGATCACCTCGACGCCCGGTCCTTCCAACTGTGCTCGAGCTCGCCCATCTCAAGGTTTTTCTTCCGCATCCGCAGTGACTCGAACACTTGACTTCCTTAAATGTTTATTCACTACTAATATCTATTCTACTAAAACATAAGGAGTGTCTAGAACCAGTATTAACATAATCGATTTTACATCATTTCTCACACAATTCACCTTTTGGTTCACACTCTATAAGTACATCACTTTTCATAATATTCAATAATCTCTCATCAATATAATTCATATTTTTACTTTAAATTCAGACCCTAAAACCCACAACAGGCTAACTATCTCGCGACCTCTCATAGCATATACTCCGGGTCGCCTTACTCGTCAATATATTAGTGGGGTCCACAGTAGGAATCATCCTTTACACCATCATATACCATTTCACCATCAAATACTATTTTAAATCAATTTAGTCATTCATGACTTAGATAAAGTATTTCAATATCATCATTTCAAGATCTTAATTCGATATGGACAGAGAAGTCCTGGTGGGGCCCTCATCGAGTTCCTCACTGTACCTTACCGAATGGACCTGACATTATGATGATAAGATCGCCTATCTCATACAAAATTCCCGGATTACAATCTCTATTTGTAACCCTTAATTCATCAACTTTCACCATATTTCAACACTTAACTCAATTTACAGTCATTTGACTCCTCTATACATTCTGACTATACAGTACTACAGGGGATGTTAACCTTTTTTTTCAACACTTTCCGTACTAAAGGTATCAACAGACATCAGAACAACCTAAGCTCTGATACTATTAAATCTGTAACATCTCATTACCACATTTTTCACGTATTTCTATACAACTTTACTGGTTGGGTTGTCTGCGATGCCAATAACATTCTACAATGATAGTGATAAATAATAACATTTATTTATCAATTACGGAATATGAAATTCTTTTCATTATTCCTTACATCTGACATCCCCTATTGTCTTTATTTCAATAAAGTAGTACTGTATACATATGTCTGGAATGTAAAAGAGAAGAGACTGTACCTGTCACGTTTAACATAACATGCCTCAGCGCTTTAAACGTAGCTGTACCCATCTGAGAGCTAATTCTCTAACTCCGTGTCTTTTATCTGTGGAGTTAAAGCAAAGGAGTGAGCGAACTACGCGCTCAGTAAGGAAATGCATGCTGCTTTAATTAAAGCCAAACTATATACCACAATTTATTTATTTTTCCTTAAAATCACACTGAGTAGGAAAATAGTGGATATAGTAAACCACCTCTCAATACACCATTCAGAATCACATGATAACTAGTTTACTTTAAAATGTAGTAAACAGTAAATAGGATTTCGCAAATCCCCTCAGTAAACAAAAATCAATAATTTGAGACTAGGCAACAAATAAATCATGCTCTCATTGTTCCCACAAGAACACAAGTCGTCCGCTTTTGGGGTGCACCCGTAGGCCATCGCCCCTCACGGCTATCTCAACTAGATTTATGGCCATAATCTATAGATGGTCCCACGGTCCACTTGCCAAGTGACCTTGAGATTGCTGATGACTTGGCGAGTCCATCAGCCCTGTGACGCCCTGAGATGCACCCGTAAGTTCATCGACCCGAGCCACCGCCCCAGGTGGGTCACGCAACTACATGAATAATACTGCATGAACTTAGGGCCTAAAGTCTCAAAATCACTTTTATATCTGATGAAAACCTTTATGGAATTATTTCGTCCATAATATCATTTTCTCTAAATGATTTGATTTCCAAAAAGGTTTTAGGCTTTCTGTTTACAAATGGCAATTAAAACATCCCATTTTCGTATGAGAAAATACACAGAAATCAGTTCGCCCATGCTTAGCTCCCCAAGCACGGCTCGCCCATGGTCAACTCGACCAGTGTGGTGAACTTTTGTTCGCCCGCCAACATTTGTTTTTAAAGAAACAAGTAAAACTGGCTCGCCAATAGTGGTTCGCCCATGGTCAGTTCGCCCATTATGGCGTTACCCTTAGTCAACTCGCCCAATGGCACTACCATGATCAGCTCGCCCACTTTTATCAAAATATACTTTATTTTCCTTGGTTCGCCCAGAATTATTTTAAAACAAAGGTTGCTCGCCCGAATCAACAAAAAAGGGGTCGCCTTCCATTGGCTTGCCCGGATTTCAATTAAAACAAGCGTCGCTCTCCCAAAGCTAAGTAAAAGGGTTAGTTCGCCCACCCAAACCTGTTCGCCCAACAAGCAAATAGGGGACGGCTATCTTTCTAACTCGCCCGCCCAAATCAGAGAAATTTTATTAGTTCGCCAAATCAACATTAAAATCTGTTTTATAGCTCGCCCAAAAACAAAGCAATTTATCAAAATAATGCATGTCATAAACCAAACAGTTTCTCAGTGATTTCATAAATTTAACTCCACAGGACATGCATTCTCTTTCACACACATCTCCCTTACCTGATCCAACGAAACCCTGCTTCCGACTCGCCTTCCTGATCACATTTACTGAGTCCATAAGTCCCGGCTGCAAAAATAATTTATAAATTCTATTAATATTTTCTTTAAATAACTTTCATTCTCTTGGGCGAGACTTGAGATAAATAAACCAGCTCGCCCAACTGATATCCTACTAGCTCGCCCAACTGAGCATTTAGTAGCTCGCCCATACGAGCTCGCCATTCACCAAATGGCTTACACGTGGGAGCTCGCCCAATATTTTGCCATTCATATGTTGGCTAATTAGTGGGAGTTCGTCCAACAATCAATCCGCCTGCCATTATTGGCTTAAATGTGGGAGTTCGCCCACAATTCAACTTGAACAATGCCTATGCATAGGAGTTCGCCTTTAAATTTAACTAGTGTTTGGGCGGTCTCACCCACTTGAACAGTAACTTCTTACACTTGGCGAGTTCTTTATTTCCTACTCGCTTCATTGGCGATTACTAACTTTCAACATGGGCGATCACCATAGTCTCCATTCTCATCACTCTTACACCATTTCCATTACTTTTTCTTATTCATTCTCGATTATATTACCATCATCCTACTATAATTGCTACCCAGTTTCATTTTATTCTTCATCTTCCTCAAGATATGAATCTATTCTATTTCTATGATCTAATAAGAATAAATCAAAAGCAAGACTATAATCATGCTTCTTATGCTTGAAATCATAGAAAATATTCATTCAATCTTAAGAAATCATTAAATCTCACCTTAATCAACTGCACTTCTAGCACAAACCACGTTCTGTCCCATGTTGGCCTTACTTTGTTTATCCCTTTAGCTCATCAAACTAAGGAGGAAAGGTTTTGCAAGTAGGTTTATGTGTTTAGCCAACTGAAGAGTGAAACTCAGTAAATCAAGCATAACAGGAATGGAAGAAATAACATAAACTTGCAGTTGCATAGCTCTCGTGAAGAAGGTGAAGTTTGTCAAATGAGTTTTCCTCAAGCATTTCTTCTTATATAGCCATGCTATCCAACCAGAACCCATCACTTGGCCTTATCCCATCTTCTTTCATTTATTTCACGTCTTTCATTCATTTAATGTATGAAGAAAAACTGCAGCACAAGTGGCGTGAAAGTCCTCCTTCCACAAGCCTTTTTCTCCTGCTATTGACTTTGTTTTACTCCTCAACCAATAAGGATAATTCCTTTATTGACTTTACATCATCTCTATTAATTGTCTCTAACCGTATCACTTACAAAGTCAATTTTGGCTGCAATGGTCACATGCTGATTCCAGTTCCAGTTCGCCTATTCAATCTGAAATCTCAGCTCGCCAATCTCTTTCAGTTCGCCAACATTCTCAGGCTTGCCTATGCAAATATTCAAGCTCGCCTCTGCATGCACCTGAGTATCACCAGTTTGTCTTGATTCATACTACAATTGGCGATCACTATGTTTCTTTTCCAGTTTATTCAATATATATAGGCGATTACATGTCCTCGCCTATTTGGGCGATCATCCCAACAACTCACTCGGCGAATTCATTGGCCAATAAGGCCATTAATCATATTCGCCCACTTGCTATCTTTTAACTCACACAATCTATATGGGCGATCATGAGTCCTCGCCAAATTCGGGCGATCACCACACAAATCAACTTGGCGAACTCACCTATTCGCCAAACCAAAGAGGCAAACAATCAACTTGTCATCATCAACTCGCCACACTCATTCCTTGGGCAATCAAATGGCACGTCACATTGGGCGATCACCCTTGCTCGCCCATTGGCGAGCTGTCCATTGTATTACTCGCCCGTTAAGTATTTCACATAAATTGCTCTGTTCATATCTCAAATTAAGGAGCTTTTCACTTAAGTGAAATCAATATTCATTATTTATTTAATTTCCATTATCCATTTTATAAAATTAGAGTCTACAATAGGGTAGAATCAGATCTTACATTCTACTCCTGCATTTATATTAGTATCTTACTGAGCCGTGGTTTTGCTCACCCTACTTAATTTCATCTCTTTTCAGATAATTGAGTTAAACTCTGTCATGAGGGCTTCTGAGTGGGCATCCAGATACGGTATACAGGTTTGGTACTAGCCATTATCCTGTGAATCCGCTTCATTGCTTATGAGGTATACATTCATTGTAAATTTCTTGTTTACATGTACAGACTTTAATTAATACACAGTACGTATTTTGTTTAACGAGTCGGGATGTAACTTAGAAGTGTGGTACATTATTGTATAGAGAATTAGTGAAATTAGAGTAGTAATTACACTGACACCGAATACAAACCTTAAAGAGAAAAAGAAGAATTTAGTCCATAAATTTGTAGACTAAAAAAAGTATAAGTATTAAGTGAAAGTCGCGGCCTTCGAGTCATGACAGTATCACATTGATCATTTAGCCTAAATGATTTATGACATACTTAAGCCAACTAAGTAGATGTCGGTTATTTACTGAGTTGTTGTGCTCATTTCTTTAATTTTTTTTAAAATTCTTCATCTTTCAATTTTGCATCTTCAGGTTTAGACTTAGTGAGAGTTTGTGTTAGCAACATTATTATCTATCTTTTGTTTTGGTATAACTTTGAATGTGAGTATGTTAATAACCGTTTCAGAAGATTGGTTAAATAGACAAAATATTTCTATAGAATTCAATCTAGTTGTATCAATTGGATTTTGGACGTTTAAGACGGTGTAAAATATTATTTTGGAAGACTTTTAGAGATCTATATTTTGGTTAGTATAATATCAATTATTTTGCATGTTTGTGGGATTTGTTTCATAAGTATGCGAATTTTGTTATGTCTGAATTCTCGAGTTTAAGCGTGAATTTATTTTGAGTGTTTTATACTCTTTATTATTTTTACATTTTTAGTGAATATGTTTTCTAATGACTTTATCCAATTTATGTTAACTTTTTTAGAACGTCATGTTTTTATTGTCATATTGATCCAATACACAATCCTATTTAAGTTTTAGTTTATGCGTTCATCATTTTTTAACTTTAAATAATGGTCAACATTTTGTTTAAATTTATCATTCGTACAATCAATTTAAAATTACTCGAATCTTGATATGATTTATAATTTAATCGTGAATGAGAAATTTATTTTTAAATTATCTAAGTAAATAGTTGGTTCATCATTATGAATAGTATTTACTAATTTGAGCTTAGATTTCCATAATGCATTTTTTTTCAAAAAATAAATTTTTGTACACACTATCAATTTCATTATTTTCTATCTCTACCTTATTCTGAAATTATGGATCTCAAGGAACATTAATGGAGAATAAGGTTCACAACTGAAGTCTATATTTTCAGCAAATTGATTGAAAATGCAAAGCATTATCAACCAATCAAATGCACAAAATATCCAGGCTTATAGTACCACAACTTTCATGTCATCCCCCGAGAAATGTGGCTAAAAACCAACATTTTACATGTGCTTCACTAGAATTTGAAGAGAAAAAAGTAGTACAACTTAAAGAAAATATTTTTTGGTTACAACTTAAAGAAATTATTTGATGAACGTTAGTGAAGGTTTTAAATTCAAAATGATATATATCACTGTTTTTTTTCGAATACAAACTCTTCAACTTATCACTAATGAAAACAAGTTTGGTTGAGATTTGAAAAAAAAAATGATATAACTAGATGAATTTTGGAAATATAAAGCATGGTCATACCAGTAAACTTGCAACAAGCTATACAGCAAAAATACAAATGGCCGTACTGTTATTGGTTTCCAATAGCAAAAAAGAAATTATAGTATAATTTGCCTTTTATTTCCATAGCGGTTTATGTCAATGTTTGATAATTATAGTCCTTAGTAGGTTAATTCAAAAATTAAAATTAAAAATATTATTTAAATGATTGGCATTAAAATTAGAAAGAATAATGAAACTAATAATCCATAGAACAATTAACAGTTTCTCATTCAAAATTTTGAAATAAAAATAAAAAGGAGACAATTTTAGAGACAATACAATAACATGACACAAAATTAATATGAATAAAAGACACAAAAATAATACAAACTAAAATTTGATAAAACTTGTAAAATATAAAAAAGTTAAAAACTTTCATATTTAGCATGTGGACACAAATTTTTTATATTTTATACTGCATAAACATAATTTTATCATACAAATACAAATTATATAAAAGAATCACATGGCTAACGTTTGACGCATGAAAACATATTTGTCCAATGAAAACTGCATGTTTCTCGCGAGGCCGCAACTGCGAGACTGAGAAGTCGAAATGCCGGTGGCTGGAATGAACCGAAAGTTTAGTAATACCGAACTCGTGGGTTTGAGGATTTAAGAATTCTACTTTAAATCTCAAATCATAATAAAAATAAAAAATCGGCAAAACTGTTTTTTTGTCTTTAAATTTTACAATGAGAGGTGCAGGAATCTTGTTTTGTAAACATCAATTTCTTTTATTACATTATTTGAATTTGAAACTTTATTGAGTTTTATATTTTCTTTGTGTATAATAAATGACAGAGAGTCAATAAATATTTTAACAAGAACTCTGGTTTTGATCCCATTATGAAAAAAAATGGTTCTAATAAAATATCACACTAAATATGCTAAAGGAAAGATAATAGAACCTCCTTTTTTTTTTATTATTTCTTTCTCTCTAGATTTTGTACACAAAAGATATCCATACTAACCTGAGGGCTAATTAGATAGCTAGAAATATGCCAGTAAAGTGATTGAATTGCCTATTGAATTCAAAAGATGTCCATGTTAACTTGAAGACTAAGAATGTGCAAGCTTGAGTGTATTGGAATTGTGACTTGCAATCTTTTTTTTCTACTAGTTACTTAAAATTTTAAGGTTCATTATAAGGAAACCAAACAATATATTATAACACACATTTAATTTTTAAATTTTAATTTGCAAAGTTCACACACACACATATATATGTTTATTTTTAAATTAATAATATACTGTGTATATATAATATATTTTTTAGCCAACAAAATTAGATTGAGTTGGTAAGGGTTGTGCACTTCATTTATAAGATCTAGTTCGACTTTTGCTGCTAGCAATTCTCTTTAATAGGCAATATGTAAGTCCAATATAAGTTCTCATTGAAGCTTGTGATATGCTTTAGCCTTGGATTGGGAAGCCTCCTTCACCTAAACTTTATGTAAGCAAAAAAAAAACATTTTTTTTAATAAGTAGTTGTTGGGTCGAGTTTGGATTTAAATGATAAAATCAAAACTAAGTTTGATTTTTTTCAAACGTCAATTGCTTGATCATGCTCATTTAATGAATTTAATATTTTTCTTCTAAACTTTTCATAAATCGAAAGAAACTTCGAACATATGTGGGTGACCCAAAAATGTAGTTAGATACAGAATTATTCAATAAGAAACTAAAATTAGGAACCAATGAAAAACAAACTTGATTGCCTACCAAACCTTAAGCTAATTAATTATTGGAAAGGAAGGACTTAATTAATTAGTTATCATAACTGAACTGAACTGATCATATTCATATATACCTATATATGTCTAATTAATTCCGCTGTTTACTATGTTGCTTCCTTATAGTCATAAAATAATTATATAATTTATTTATTTGTGTTTGGATAAACTATATATTTTATAACATATAATTATTATTTAGAAATAAAAAATAATTACATGTTTTACACGTGACACCAAATATTAATACATAAAATAATAAAAGAAAGATTATTATCCTTTCCACTGTCAGTGCAGGTTTTTAACTCCACAAGTAGGATTAAGATGATAATATGTATTTTTTTAAAAATATTAAGAAAATAAAAACTAAATGAAATGGAACATATATCATCATCCTAATCCTGGTTGTGGAGTTAAAAAACTCCACTAACAGTGTATAGGATAATTTTTCATAAAAGAATTAATGTCTTACTTGGAGTAAAATTCATTTATAGTTCCAAACCTTTTATATAGGTTTCATTTTGATCTTTAATTTTTAAATTGTTTCACGATAGTTTCAAATTTTTTTAAATTGTGTTATTTGATTAATAATTTTTCTTTTATTTTTTTGCAAAATTTGTGGAGGACCATGTCGACAACTTTTAAAAAAAGTTTGAAACTGTCACGGAATAGTTGAAAAATTAGAAATCTAAATGCATCCTCACTTGCTGCTTGCTTGGCCACAATCGTTGGCTCTTTCCGCTTCACAATCTGAACGTTTATCACGTTGAGATAACTGGCAAGCCGAATGGCTTTAAAGCCTCCCTCACTCCCTGCTTCCTCTCCTTCTTATATATATATACGTCATTGGTCTGCCTACTACAACACCAGAGAAAACAATTTGAAGAATTTCTGTATTTTGACAAATGGGAAGTTATTCAAGAAAAATATTTCTTCCCCTTGATCCAGTGAGCTTCACAAATGAGTCCAAAGCAGTGATTGATTTCATTGCCGACTACTACAAAAATATTGAGGAATACCCAGTTCGGAGTAGAGCTGAGCCTGGTTATTTGTCAGCCAGGTTGCCTCAGTCCGCCCCATATTGCTCTGAATCACTTGAAGATATACTCAAAGATGTCAATGATTGGATCGTGCCAGGGCTTACTCATTGGCAAAGTCCGAACTTCTTTGGTTACTTCCAAGCAAATGCTAGCACTGCTGGCTTTCTTGGAGAGATGCTTTGCTCAGGTTTTAATGTCGTTGGTTTCAACTGGATTTCATCACCAGCTGCAACTGAACTTGAATCCCTTGTAATGGATTGGGTGGGCAAATTGCTTAGGCTGCCGTCTTCGTTTTTGTTCTCTGGAACTGGTGGTGGAGTCTTGCATGGTAGTACATGCGAGGCTGCAGTTTGCACATTGGCTGCTGCAAGAGACAAAGCCTTGAAAGAGCTTGGTGGTTGGGAGAATATAACCAAACTGGTGGTTTATGCATCTGATCAAACACATTTTACCTTCCAAAAGGCTGCAAAACTAGTAGGCATTCCCCCATCAAATTTTCGGCTCATTGAAACAGCTTTGTCGACGGGTTTCTCAATGTCACCTGAAAAAGTTCGTTTCGCTGTCGAAGATGATATCAGATCAGGTTTGGTACCATTGTTCCTATGTGCAACCATCGGGACAACACCATCCGGAGCTGTTGATCCTATTGCAGAATTAGGCAAAGTTGCCCTGGAATACAAGCTTTGGCTCCACATTGATGCAGCCTATGCCGGAAGTGCCTGCATTTGCCCTGAGCTCAGGCATTACCTTGATGGAGTTGAGCTTGCAAACTCCATCAGCATGAATCCACATAAATGGTTTCTCACTAACATGGATTGCTGTTGCTTGTGGATCAAGGAACCAAAGTTCTTAGTGGATTCATTGTCAACTGACCCTGAAATTCTAAGAAACAATGCTACTAAATCCAAAGATGTGGTGGATTACAAAGATTGGCAAATTGCATTGAGTAGACGATTCAGGGCTTTGAAGCTTTGGATTGTGATTCGCAGGCATGGCCTGGCTAACCTTATGTACCACATTCGAAGCGATATCAGCATGGCCAAGCGATTTGAGGCATTTGTGGCTAAAGATGAGAGGTTCGAGATAGTAGTGCCAAGAAAGTTTGCGTTGGTTTGCTTCAGGCTTAAGCCCAAGCATGAGGCTGAAGGCACTAAGTTGAACTCAAAATTGCTGGATGCTATAAATTCAAGTGGGAGAGCTTTCATGACTCATGCAGTGTTGGGTGGAATTTATGTTATCCGCTGTGCAATTGGAACAACTCTGACTGAAGAACGTCACGTGGATGCTTTGTGGAAACTCATTCAAGAAAGGGCTCAAATTTTACTAATGGAGTCGATTAATTAACTAGAAAATTATTAACTAATAAAGAAAAAATTGTCCCTAAATCAAGTTCTTTTGGACTTGGCTTATATACTTTGGGTAATGAATAAAGTTGCATGTGTCAAACTTGTTAGTTTTGCCGTTTATGTCTTAATAAACTTTCATTCATGTGTTATATGTCACTTGAATATATATTTGATAATGAATATTGATTCAAATGATCATGTTTTTATGTTTAATGTGTGAGAATTTTGCAAGTATAAGACTTGAGGTTCGTTTTTTTCGTACTAGAGACTTTAATTGTATAAAAAAGTATATATTGAAAATGAAAAGAAGTTCATCAGGTTTGAGTTAAATGATAAAAAATAATGTGTGAATGACTCTAATTAAAATATGAAACTTTTAAATTAAAATCTTAAACTTTAGAATATGCTTTAGGGTACAAAAGCAAATTAAAATTTTAAACAATGGCTGTTAGAAAGTCAACATAAATAAATATATTATTATTAAATTAAGTGCAAAAGCTAAATGATTTTCATGTATATCATATATATCCCAATTTGGCCATAAATCTGTTAAATCAAGTTTTTTTGCCACATGTGGTAAGTGTTATTCCTTTCTTTTTATTAATACGGAAACTAGAGTCAAATTTAGCAATTGTTATTTTGAAAACATATACGGAAAAATGATTGAAAGATAAATTTTTAAAGCATGAAAATTCTGTACATTTGGTATTTAAATCTCTACACTTGCATTTTTTTTTCTTTCTACGGTTAATTTGTAATTATTTACTTACAAGTCACAACCCGATCACGTAAACAAAAACTAAAATTAGATTTCTCCTTTTTTTAGATCACAAAAATTGTCTTTATTCAATAAAAAATCCAATCCAAACAATCATTTTTTTATGAAAAAATAATTAAAGATACCATAATCAAAAATTGTTATTAGAATCTGTATAAAATTCCAATAGAATAGAAATTACAGGATGTCAGAACTTGACATTATCAATGTTATTTTTCAGCATATGGAAAAAATATAATAGGTCCTAGTTAATGTATATAAATAGGTTATTTATTTATATAATGTTGAAAAGCAACGTGGCATCCTTGCAAACTTAGAATTTACGTAATGAAGTTAAGGTTTTAAATGAAACATGTCATTAACTGCATTGACTTTCTTAAACAATAATTAATAAGTGACATATAATATTTGTAAAGTGTAATTTCAACATTATTAATGCCTTATACTGAGGGTGTTAAAGGTTAATTTAGATGGACGGTAAAATTAATTTTGATAAAATTAAAAAAATAAAATGATCATCTAAAATATATGTTTTCAATAAAATAATAAAAAAATTAAAAGTTGAGGATCAGTTTGGATAAACGATAAAATTGATTTCTATAAAATTGAAAAAATAAATTAACTATTAAAAATATATGTTTTCAATAAAATAATAAAAAAATTTTAAATTAACGACAAAAAAGTAATTTATTTTTTAAATTTTTTTGTCTTTAACTTAAAGATTTCAACGCCTTGAAAGTGCGGTGTAATCCGAATATAGTCTAAATTAGGCGATTCATATATAAATTGACAACTCCCTCACCTCTTTCCAAAAAAAATTAACACTCTCACCCCGTTGATCGGAGTATAATAGCTTCACTAAAACCATAGTAGGAGTGTATTATTAAGATTTTTTAAAAAAAAACTATGCTACAAGGGTAATTTGTTTAATCAAACCATTATATGTTAGATGAATAGAGAAAGTTATATTTAGGGATGACAACAAGTAGAGTATTCGTTAATTTTGAAGTATCTAAATCCGAATTCAATTATATTTTACAATCTTCAAATCCAATTAATTACTTAAATATTTTGATTTTTATTGTCTGAATCCTATCCCTATGATATAAGAAATATATGTTAACTACCCGAATCCGTTAAATACTCATTTTATTAAGTAAGTTTGACTTTCAATATTAAATTTAAAATAAATTATAATGCATATTATTAAGAGAAATTAAATTAATAAATTTAAATGAAATCATAAAAATAAATTAATGTTAAAAAAACTTAATTAAAATACTTAATGAACTAATTTAATTATTATATTCATAATAAATAATTTATAAATAAAAACATTTAAAAATTATTTTCTATAATCAGATTTGAGTAGTAAGGATCAAAACTTGAACTTTACCCGAACTCTTGACGAATAATAACATTACTGTTCAAATTTAATTATTAAATATTTTAATCCTACTTAATCAGATCGAATAATTTAAAATACCTATTTATTAGATAACCATTTACGCACCCAGTAATATCTCACATTTTCTTCTGGTCTCCTTATTTTTCCTTGGACCCAAATTCAATTAGTTAAAGCCTTGTCAAGAGTGAGATATTTGTTTGGTTACATGATTATTGTTGCCAGATTATACATAATTATTATCACTGAACTCCTTTTTTATGTCTTTGCTAACAGCTTTAAAAAAAATTAAGAAATTGATGGAAACATTACCAGATCTGCTAGTAGCATCGATGTGCATAGTTATGAATTGTCATAAAATCCACTTCGAAATAACACAGCTTATAAGGGATTCATAGACAAAATAGCATCTCTCTCTCTCTGTCCAAGCAGAATATTTCCATGGCTGAGAAGAGCAGAAGGGTAAGGGGAAATAGATGTGGAAACACAGAGACAGGTTGTAAATAAACTTTTTGGTCAGATTTCCAACCGAACTGAAAAGAAGCCTTCTTTTGCTGAATCAGATTGTTCAATCATTAAAAATGTTAATGCATGTTTGCATCACTAAAACCATTCCTGCTTTGAAAACAAATCCACAAACTCTGATTACATTAACAACATATTTCATAAGTTGTGTGTAACATATTAAACTCAAATAGGTTGTAAATTTTTGGGCATATAAACTGTTGGAAGAGTAAACAACTTCGGTCTGATCTGATGCGTGGTTCTTTATGTTATGTACGCAGACATCAGCTATCCGTTAGTATCAAGAAGCAATGAACCTCCTTAGATTTCCACTCTATTAATGCCATTATCATCATTATTCTCTGAGCTGAATTCGCCTCGATAGATGATATTCATGATAGTCTTTGTGGCTTGGCCAAAAGCATGAGAAGTTTTTCTAGCAGCCCCAGCAACAACAGGTTGAAACGAGATGATAGGCAAACTAGCCCGTTCTTCAATCATTGCTGGATAGAGATACTAACAAAATTAAAGTTGTAATAAAATAAATATGATAAAACAAAAAATTCGGTCCAAAGCCTTTGGTTGGGTGCCTTCAGGATAAGGGGGTGGGGATGGTTCAAGATTAACTTTTGAACTTACACATGGTCTGCTGTTGAGCAACTGAACCAATCCGCCGAATTCCAGCTTCAGCAGCCTGCACAGCTTGAGCTGATTTGTTGACTCCATCAGAAATCTCTTGGCTGGAAGTCAAGTAACAAATCGAAGCATTACACTCAAAATCATGAAAGCCTATGCGAAAATGAAAAGTTTAGAAGTATATATCTCATTATTCAGGATCTCAAAAAGGCATTACATAGATTGACTATACTATGCTATGAAATTTGGTACAAGAAAATATGCAGTATCTTCTTCTGGCAACACATGAGAATTCCGCAGAGGAACAAAATTTCTTGGTTTTTAATACTGGAATATTGGTCGCCAACAGTCTTCTTCTAAATATCCCATGATAAACAAATCCTAGAGAAGGAGAACCTTCTATGACATCTGCTTTTTCCTGCAAGTGTGCATTCGTCTCCATTTCAAAACATGTTCTTCTCTTCTTACAAGAAGGAATCAAACTATTGCTTCGGATTTGGGAGAAACAATTTATATGCATAAGTATGCAACAAAAGGATGAAAATAGGATTTAATTGTCACCTTAAATCATTTAGTTCCAATGTAAGATCACTGATCTCCATGCCTGAAAGCCTAATTGCAGCCATAGTACTGGGAAGTTCCTCTCGAGCTGTATCTGCTAGCTTGGAAAGAGAAACTGCAGCTCTTCCCATTGCCTGGTAAATAGGCAAAAAAGGAAATAAAGATAACAATATAAAATATGAACTAGATCTAATCATTGAATCATATGAGAAAAATTATGTCCAATTTTATCACCCACAAAAGCATTCCTTTCTTTGATTGAGGCTGCTGTAGATTTCCTAATGATAAAAATGATTATAGAACTAAAGTTTGAAACTGAGTATATTAGGAATATGCCACAATATGGATGAACAACCTTGAACCATCCAGTTACCGTTGACAGTTAAAGTCACACATAAGGCATGAATGAAATCATTGAAAATTATACATTAATGTTCACCATGCATTACAGCCATTATCAAATTAAATTACATTCATAGCATAAAATAAAGACAAATTATTCAATCTGTAAATGAAATGGCGAATAGACAACCTAGCTTATTGCATAAAAGTCAAAGTTTTATATACAATGTCTGAAACTTACATAGAGTGTTGGAACAGCTGCAATGACCAGACTTGTAAACGCTACAGAAGTCTGCATATGTCCAATTGATTGGTCTTAATCAATCAGAAAATAAAAAATCTCAAAACCAAACCTATTAATTAGTACCAAAGCCTGTAGACAATATCATGAACACTTCAGAATAGAAAATTTTAAAACTAAACACTTAATTCTTACTGATGCCTATCAACATAATCTATTTAATTTTCACATCACAGCACAACTGAAACTACCCAACAAATAATTCAAATCCCATAAGCACCGAATAACTACAAAAACCCACCAAAACCATACTATGCAAACTATAAACACTACTAAAAAGAATATGTTATCATTCCGAACTTTCTATATTATCAAAATCCAAATAAAACCAGCATTTTTTTTTCAGAATTCACTTCAAATCAATACTTTTATTAAAACCATAAACAGCTGCTTGAAGCATGCACCTAAATACTAATAGCCACAACCAACCAATGAAAACCAAAGGCAAAGCATACTCTTAGACTTCAACATTCTCAAACATCCATTTCATATATATAACATTGCAAAAACTACATACAAACAAGAAATATGCATCAAATTTGTAAAAATCCATTAAGCAATAAGCATCCATATAAAACATGCCAAAACCAACAAATATCATTAAACATGTCAAATAAGCACCCAATAACAACGAAACCTTAAAGAACTATCCACTTACAGAAATCAAATACATTATAAGCACCTACTAACAACACTTTTCCAAGCAATTGAAACCCAAAGAGAGCATAGTCTATCATTCAACATTCTCTTACATCTAAACATCATGAATTCCGCATAAAAACTCTAAAAATACATAAAAACAAGAACCCAAAAATCCATAAAACAGAAAGCACCCACATAAAAACAGAACAAGCCAAAGACAAGAACTACCTAAAGCACCCAAGAACCTCAAAAGCCTTACAAACCATACCGTACAAGCAAGAAAGGCCAACAGATAGAAGGCCTGATCACTCAAGCTCATCTTTTGAGTCGAAATAAAAGTTGGGACAATTGGGTTCCCAACTCCCACATTGTAATTTTCATTAGATCCTTCTCCATGATTGAATTTTGAAGTTTGGGGCACTCCTTTGAACTCCAAAACTGATTCCTTTAAAGTTGAATTTGTAGAAGGATTGGAAGAGCAAAGTGGGACAAAATAAGGAGAAGGTCTTGAAGAGAAGGAAAGAGAAGTGGGCGGTTTGAACAAGGAAATTTGGTTTTTTGTCCTTGAAGAGAAAGAAAGGAGTTGGTGTAAAGAGTTTGATGTGGGTTTTGCTTTTAACAAGAGAGTGAGTTTCATTTGTGGGAATTCTGGGAGAAGAGTTTGAGCCTGAGAGAAATGAAGGAGCGCTGAAAGATTGAAGTGAAAATTTGAGATTTATATTGTCTGCCTTACAACGGTTGAGACAGTGGTTGTCATTGTTTTGTCTTCTCCAGTGTTGTTCATGGACTGAACTGAGCTGGTTAGAGTTGGGCTCTGTCTTGAGCTTTGAGTTTAGGTTCGAAGACCAGTCTAGACCCCTGACATTTTTAAGCCTTAAAATTAATACATTATTTAACAATACTAGTCAGTTAAATAATAAATAATATTAGATTTTAACCCGGGTGTTATTATTATCAAATAGAAAAAATAAAAAATGATTTTATTATTATTTTGAAAATTTAAAATTATGTTGTAAAAAAGATTACGTGTCATATTTAGATTTTTTTTAATAATCGTATTGGATCAGGTACAAATTAAAAAATGAGTTTGTATATGATGCACTGACAGTGTATAGTTTTTATACACTATCAATGCATCAGAGATTGACACCTCATCAATTTGCAAAATAAAAAATCTGTCAAGCCCTTAAAAGCAAATATAAATTAATTTTTTTAATTTGCTCATAAGGACCTATTGATGAGGTGTCAACTTCTTGTGCATTGACAGTGTATAGAAACTATACATTGTCAGTGCATCATATATAAATCCTTAAAAAATTTAAAAATAAACATAGATTAGATTATTATTGAAAAAAGTTAAAAGAGTTAAAAATAAGTCATAGGGCATAACTAAAAATTACTTTGAAATAAATAATTATTAATTTAAGGATAATTATCCAATACACGAGTTTTTTGACTTCATAGGCAAGATTAAGATGATTACACATATCTTATTTTATTTTTTTTATTTTTTAATATTTTTAAAGGACATGTGTCATATCTTAATCTTGCTTATAGAGTTAAAAAATTTCACTGAAGGTATATGAGATATTAATATTTAATTTAAGTAGTTGTTTTTTAATTTTTGTCATTTTATTTTTATCAATTTTGGATTCTTTTAATTTTTAATTAATTTGATTATTATTTTTTGTATTTGTTAATTTTTTTTAGATTTAAATGAACGTGTTACATCCAAATTTCTTCTCCTGCAAACAATATCTTATTGGATATAGATAAAAATAATAATAAATAAATAAATAAATAAGGATTAGAGGACTATTTTTTTTTGTAATTTAAAATTACCTAACAAAAATGGTTGTTATATTCAAAAAATTTTCCAACAATAATATCCAAATATAATTTAAAAAGTACAAACATATTAGAGGGTTTAACCCAAAAAAGTTGAAGAACTAAAAATAAATTAAAAGACTTGATTAAAAAGAGTTGATGAGCCAAATAAAAATCATGTGGAAGACTTAACTAAAAACCAAAATGTGCTGAAAAAAAAATGATCAAAGTGGCTGAAATGGAAAAAGAAAATAAAACCATTAATAAGGTGACACGTGGAGAAAAAAATGAGATATATTTTGGATAAATGTAAATGTGAAAAAGACAAAAAGGAAATTTGCTATATCAATTTTAGATTCAGTAGTATTTAGTTAATAGTAGTTATTATTAACGGCTTTTCTCTCGTTTTTTTTTCTGTCTTCTTTTTTTTTTTTTTCTAATTTTGAATATTTATTATTATGAATTTTTTCCATATAATTTATTATTATATTTTAAATTGATTTTAAAATTCATTTAAACAATAAATTTATATTTTTATCAAAGAAATAATGAAATAGATTAAAAAAACAGAAAAGTTGATTAGGTTAATTTATATTTGTTCATTTTTTTTCAAAAATTCATCCATAAAAAAATTGGAAAAAAAAATATAATAATGAAGCAAAATAATTATTCCCTTTAGTCTGTAGGTATAAAGGTATAGATTTGCTAGATTTTGAACTACAAAGATTTTCCAACCATAATTAGTGTTATCTTTAAGCTTTTCTTGGGTATCTTTACTTTTATTCTAGATCCTCGAGAATTTTTTTATTTACTTTATAATTGGAGGATGATAGTTGAAATTGTTTAAAATCAATCCCAAACCTTTTATGATGTCAAAGTTCTTCCTCAACAACTCGATCAAGAGATTATTGATTAAGAACGAAGAGTTAATAAACTTGTAATTGGTTTTACCCTCCACAAAGAGAAAGAGGGAAATAAATGGAACAGTATATAATATAGAGTAATCGCAAGGGCTGCAAAAATGGAAAAAGCAAACCAGAAAACTATATTTCCCTTCTCTTTTCAGCACTGAATACACATTTACACTGTTGCATTACTTGATGCTTGCTATGATAAACTGTAACTACTGATTTTCAACAAAACGCGAAAACTCAGAACTCGCAAAAAGTGAGAAACAAAGAGAAGAGCATCAGCCCGGGGACTGCATTCCTTTAGGTTAGAAAAGGCTCACAGTACAGGAAATGTTGCCATATCAACCTTAAGGTGTCTTTAAGCACATCGGAGATCACACTTGTTTCAATTTCCTGCTCCTGAAAATTGAAAATCATATAAAATTTTCTATTCAAATGGAGAAAAATACAGTTCAACAAAAAGATTTTGAAGGTATATTTGGTATCTGTTACATGATTTATGGCTGCGCCTACACAGACCAAAGGCTTTGGCATGGTGTGAAATTTACAATGTCCATGAAATATGGAACATTTCAATTCCAGAGCCTTAGTACAGCTAAAACTATTACTCTTTTCAATCATAGCCTGTTACCAGTGCAGTTTTAATATTTCTTAAAACTAAGTTGCACATAACAATGACAGGTTTAATAAACTGGGCACTTACCAGCAGTCCTGAAACTATTCCTTTCAACTTCAGGACAACCTCCTTAGAAGCTTCCCCGTATCCGGTTCTGAAATCAAATCGGTCAGCATATCTTACTTTGAGTCTTATGGATGAGCTTTGATAAGAAGTAGCCGTTGTGTGCCAAACCCCAACAACACTGTATCTATTTCCAGTAGATGCTTTTCCAATGGGCCATCTCAGCCCACCCTTCACATCTGGGTCTAGAACTGCTGAATCAATCAGATTACTAATACTTTGCATCTCATCTTCCTGGGAAGGATGAATAAAATAAGTCAGATGGTAAAAACCATTAGCTACAAACTTCATCATAATGTCAGTACACTTGAGACCCACTATCATTCTTGTTTCACTACTACTATTTGCACAATTATGAGAAAAAGATTAAAAAAACTCTAAAAATGTTGATAGTTGAAAAAATGAGCAAAAAAAGAAGAAAAGAAACCCAACCAAGGATCATTACATGATCTCCTCCTCACCCACAAGAGGATTGGAGGATGATGGAGGATCATTTTTTACAAGAAAAAAGTATGGTATCAATGGTTACCTCATTAGAATAACAAGTTGAGGTTACTTGCTCAAAGTTTATAATATTTTGAGATGCAGAGAACAAATTCCACATGATTTTTGTCCATATTATAGACAAAGAGTTATAAGGCCTCACATCACAACCGAAATTCATGCTTGGGCAAGTCATGATGCTAAATTGCTATAAGTCAATGTCCTTAGAGATCGCAAGGTTGAAAATTAACTTACAGTCAGAGAAGTTAAGATTCTCTTGTGGCACAGCATCAGCCTCAAATCGAGATCCATATCAGGGCATGATATGTCTACAACCATGTCACGTATTTGGTTTAGTTCTACCTACAAGAGAAAAGTTTACGTATCATGGTATGCCTTCACAACAAAAAAAAAAGTGAGGGAGAAAAATGGAGATAGGTAGTTCAAAATTTTCAACTGTAAACTAATATCTGAGATGAGGGTCAGGCCATTAGAGATAGCACAACAGAGTCAAGGTGAGACAGAGAGCAGTTAAGCAATCTAATCAATAACCCAAATCTTATTCACAAATCACAATACATCAATGCATTTGATAATAACACATCAACATCATGACAGCATGAGAAGGAGATACAAAATATTGGGCATATATATTGGTCCAAGGGTAGTAGAAGACCTACCTTATAAAGATGAAGTCTTTTATCATCTTTTACACTGCATTTACATGAAATGGTTGAATCCGGTCGGCTGCTATCAGACAACTAGACAAAAGGTAAAGAGATTAAAAGCTAACAAAATCAGATATATGGCAATCGTGATCTAGAAAGTAGAGTTCATTGGGCAAATATACCTTCACATGGTATGTATCTTTCACCTCTGAAAAATCAACTCCAATCTTTGGGACAACTTCAGCCATAACATTTCCCACGTATGAAGCAGGAAGACTGGTGTAAAATGATCTTTTCAAATTCCTCAATGTTATCTCCGTAACACAATCTTTTCTAACACTTTCCAGGTTCACTGAAGGGCTCCTGCACCAAGTATATTAACGTAAGAACTGCCAGAAATTAGCTGAAACTACTGCTATAGTTACAGAGTGTTTTTCTTTATTATGTTGGTGCTTTAATTGGTAACTTGTTGGAGTTGGACGTCATATTTGTCTATACATGTGTCCTGGTCCCTCTATTGGATGTTGCAGTAGCCACCAATTTCATAAAAAGGTGAATGCATGATAAGATCCTATCATAGTTACACCATAACTCCTGTATGAAATGGGACAACTTGATCTCCTTAAAGGATAAATCAGTATGACTACTTAAAAACCTCGATATTGTACCCTATCTCAACTGCAGTGATTCTATTCAGCCATTAAAATTCAACAAGATCTCTCTGTATAATTTCCGTAATCATTTCATATTCAAATCCTATAGGAGTACTAATGAAGGAATAGCAAAGTATCAATGCTTACCCTTGAAAAAGTATTTTGCCAAACCTAGCCACAATTCCTAACTTCACTTCTTTCAAATCTTCACTCTCTGTTTCAGCCCTCGCAATTTCATAGGCTGATAACAGGTCAGGCAGAACATTTTCTGCAATAGATGCCCACGGGCTCCCTTTCACTTCATTATTCTCTAAGAAAATAGGAAAAAAATGCAGTTAAGCACAACCATCCACTGTGTAAGCAATAAAAATTGGGGGAAAAGGGAGATTATTTGGGAAATTATATTACTAACCTTCATCTAAATTACTCTTCACCAATATTACAGGTTTTTCTCCTGTTTTCTTCTCAACAGACTCAACTGAAACTGGCTTAAGATGAGCAGCAGAAGCATCCCCATTACCATCGTCCAAGCCAACAGCAAACCACCTAGAAATGGCAAACTTCGAATATACAATCTTTCCACTCCTATCAGCATCAGACTTTGCTGCTCTCAAATGTAGGTTTCTCTTAAATTGGGGAACAAGAGACTCTGGAGTTGGCATTGGCCTCTGCGAATCCTTTGAATGCCGCTTGTGTGGAGGGATGTAAGCCATGTAGAATATCAAAACTATGTCCAACTCAAATACCTACTAGAAACAACCATCACAGAAGGAATTTCATGACAATGAGCATATAAAACCTTTAGCAACATAGGATTAGGAACAATGCCCAAGAACAAGCATAATGCAACATGTGTAATAACACAAATCTTAACTAAGTTAGACATATTTATATAAATCATCGTATAATGACATGGTTAAATTTAATTGAACATGACTGATATGTTATTGAGATGGTTTAAGCTCTACGCAAAAACTAAAACAACAAAACAAACAATGCAATAGCTTCAAAAATAATCTTTTCTTATATTTGCTCTCCCTTTCTTCTTCACTCTCCTCAGCAGCCAAATATAAAATGATCTAAGCCTCTCTTTGGTAACAAAGAAAAACAATTAAAAGCCTTAAACTTTTCCATTTTATTAATTTAGTCCCTATACGACAGTCTACAAACAACCAAATCAAATGCTATCTTGATTCTTTCTTTAGCTCATTATTGAAAACCAAAAAAATTAAGTACCCATAAAAGAAAAACATTAAATAAGTGCAAGAGATATAAAAAGAAGCAGAATTTTAGTTCTATAATTAACCCAAAAAAAGGGTTACAAGAAAATGTGAGGAATTACCCGAGAATTCAATGGCTTGGCAGTGTACTGAAGCTTTGGTTAACGTCAATCTAGTGAAGAAAAAACAAAGGTTTTGATTCTTTGAAGATCCAAGAGAGAAAGAATGTTTGTTGGATGGTTTAAGGTTGGGGTTCTGCCATGCTCTTTTTATTCCCAACTTGCTCGAACTACTTACGTTTGAAGTTTCTTTGACAAAAGAAAAAGACAAAGTAAAAGAACTGCTTATCTTAGAAGTTCTTGCTTTAATCTTTTCTTTTCCTTCTTTTGTTTCAATGGTAGCTTGAAAGAAAATGCGAGGAATTACCTGAGAATTTTTCTTTCCTCCTTGCCTTGACAGCAGCAAAGCGGGTTAGCGAACTCTAAGACACTCTTGCCTGCAACCCTTCTAATATTCTTTGCAAAACTCAAAAGCAAAGATGAAGAGGTTTTATGATTATTGATTACTATTAATACAAACTAATCGATTCTTCCTTTCGTTCTTCCTTGAATTGTTTTTAATCATAAAAACTTGAAACGTTTTGAGACAGAAACCTGCTACTTATACCCACAAGATATGAAAGGTCAATTAGTGGTGTGTAGATAGAAAAGGAAAATACATTTTAGACCTTTTAGTTTATCTCTTTGAAATAATTGTTTTGGAAAAAATTTAAAAATTTCCCAATCCCATGATGATGATGAAAGTTCAAATCTCAAAAGAAAAAGAATTATTGTTATTTTTTAATTAAATAAAATAAAATTAAAAATACTTTTTTTTGGTTAAAAATTAAAAATACTTTTAACTGCCATGTGAAAAAAAAAGATGAGGACAGTTGGACAATTAGAGGCTTTTGTGGGAGCGCTTGAGACTACAGAATAACAAGGGAATGATTTTTACTTAAAGGGAAAGGCTAAATAAAAAATGAATAATTATTTAATAATATTATAAGTGAAGTTTTGACTTTATAAATGAGATTAAAATGATAATATATATTTTTTATTTATTTTTTATATTTTTAATATTTTTAAAAAACATATATCATTATCTTAATTTCACTTGTAAAATCAAAAAAATTCTACTGAAAATATATTAGATATTAATCCATAAAAAATTACATTGTTTAGGTAGATTTTGCTCCTTGTTGATGGTAAAAATGGATTTGGATTAAAAATTTAGACTCGAATATCAAGTATAGTCTGATCTAAACTTCTATACAAACTTAAAACAGTTATTTAGACTCGGTTTAAGCTTGATCTGATCCATTAATAAGTCTAGTATTTAATTCAAAAGGTCTTAGATTAAAAGTTGATTTGAACATTCTCTTTTTATTTTTATGTAATAATAATAATAATATATGTCATGATTAAATTTTGTAATTTTAACAACAATGTTAAGATGCGATAGGAAAAATTATAACTCCTAACGGATTAATTTATCGAATAAAATTTGAAGTTAATTAAAATTTATAAGTAATTAAATCTCATGTCATTATATGTATGTATGTATATCATCTAAAAGATTGGCAAGTCATGTTTTGAACAATATCTCTTTAACAAGTTATCCCTAGTTTATTCTCTTTTTGCATTGTATTTGGATAATTGGATAGTAAAGGCCCATGTTGTGCAAGTTACTCGTACCAAAAGAAAAAAAGACGATGCCCCCCTCAGCAACAATGGTTGTAAGCCTGTAAGGCCTTAGCATACCACCAGTTGCCTGAGTTGAACCAGTTTACTCCACACGAACAATCAGAAGGCATGGATTGAAGCAGTTAGGCTTTACTTTATTCAGGAGAATTAGACTTGTCTATGGTGAATGGTGATCTTTATGGTGAAATGAAATTACCCGCATCAGAATTCATATAGATGGCACACATCTTATTTGCCTCTTCCTTTTCCTTGTGTATACTTGGAATGACATTACAAGAACTCTGTTTGTCTTGAATGATATTTTTTTTTCATCAAAATTAGAGGATTTCTACTATGTACATTCTCCTTAATTTTTTATTTTAATTAAGTATGTATCGATTTTATCACAATTAACAACTAAAAGGTCATAATATTATGTCAAATTTTATAACGTACATTTTGCTTAAAATCAATTGATTCTTAAAATCGTTTATGGATACTTTGATTGTTCAAAGAGGCTTCTCTTTTAATCTAAAACACAAATAAATCCATAGTTTTGAAAGACAAGGAAATCTGATGCACTGTTATTTATTTATATTTTCCTGATATTCATGCAGCTAAGTCCTGCCAAGCCAAATGACATCCAGCACATCTACAAGAATTAAAAATTCTGATGTTATCTTAACTTATTATCGATTACCACTTAGGAAAATCACATTCACAATGAATAACTCCATAAATCCATGTCTAAGATCGAATCATCCCAATCCCATTTGCTGCAGCCTTCATCAGTACTCCAAACATTGACTTCATCAAAGTGGCCAAAGTGATCTGTAGCCAAGTCACCAACAAATACTCCAGGCTCCTCCACTCCGAGGCTGCTGTGTTCTTCTTTCACAAGCTCCTGGCCTCGTTGATCAACTTCGACACAGTGAAAAGGGGTCGACATGCTGCTTTCTTCCATTGTTGGCTGGCTATTTGGAGCAATATAATCCGGACTACTGGGTTTCATTGAGCTTGTTGTTGCAATACTCCGCAGCTTGGTACTTCTGATTTCCACATTTATTGCATACTGATCATCTTCCTCTTCAGTTTCTTGAGCATTGAGCTTTTTACTCAGGTGGCAATTCCAGTAGTTCTTTACATCATTTGCTGTTCTTCCTGGGAGTCTCTCAGCAATTAGTGACCACCTGATTATGAACATAAACCACGTTTGCTTTTACTAATTAATCAGCTTCGTTTACTATCTTCTGTCATAAACAAGGAAATTGATTAAAGATTCTTACAAAAAGTGAGCAAATGACTAAATAACTTGCCTGTTTCCCACGAGCTTGTGGAGCTTAATGATGAGCTGCACTTCCTCTTCTGCAAAACTCCCTCTTTTGATATTTGGGCGTAGGTAGTTTAACCATCTCAGTCGACAGCTCTTGCGGCACCTTTTTAGTCCTAAACAACACCAAATCAAGGATACATATGACATTGCTCTTTGCAACTATTGCAGACACGCATGGTTTGAAAATTTGCATGTGAGTTCACAAAATAGGCATTCGTAAACATTTGCAATTTGCAGAATGATTCAAGAACACAGTTGAAAATTGATGAGCTTAATTTTGTGTTAGTGATGATAGAGACCTTTACAGTTCATAACACCTCAACTTTCTATGCCAATTCTTGTTGGAGTTTGTGAGTCTAAATGTCTAATAGGGTCTAACTCATATGATATTTACACAGAGCTAGTACAATGCTCTTGTTTATCTATGATGCAAAGGCTCGGTGTGTAGTAAAACACAAAATTTTTTTTAAATCGCCTTAGTTTCAATACACCATAAATATGTAATATTTTTTCTTTCAAAATAAGTGCCAAAAAATTTATAAAAAAAAAAAAAAAACTTAATGTGACCGAAGACATAAACAAATTGCCGGATTACATAAATCTTGTTTTGTGCGCGTGATTATTCTTTCATTCTTTTTTATTCGCCAAATTCATTTGCAACAATTTTTTGAAAAAAAAATTATAGAGGGTCAAACTAATCATTAGCATAACATAGTCCATCCATGGCAGAAAGAAGGATGAAAATTCCTTGGCTCCCAAGCCCCAATGTATAAGGAAAAAAAACTTAAAGTAAATGTATGGAATCAAATGAAGATTAAAGCTCTGTGTCAATTAAGGACAGTCTGCATATGCTATCAAAGCTAATGTTCTTGAATCAGGATGAAGATTGACGAGGAAAAATGAAAAACACTTCCATACTATGAAAGGTTTCAACTGTGAAGAGACTATAGTGACAGTTACCCAAGAATACCTGCAAAATACAAGTATCTAAAAACAAAACAACCCATGATTTTAATTTGCTGATCTTCATTTCATTCAAAGCTAAGCTTTTAATGTCCACTAAGCTTAACAAAATTTAAATTTAGACTACCAATACATAATTACCAGCCAAAAGAGGTACCCATCGCCACTTCCCTTCTCCATACCGCTCTATACATTCCCTGAGCTTCTGATCTTCTTCTTCGCTCCAAGCAACACCTCCCATATCTCCTTTTTTTCCTTCAATCGTTGATCATTCAATCAAGTTCAACTACTCTATTTATCCATTTGTGATTGTACTTTCAATCTCTTTTTTCCTTTTTTTGGTTTATAAAAAGTACAAGAGAAAAAAAATCGAATATTAGACATAATTTTTTAAAAAAAAAAGAGAATGAGAGTTAGATTAAGCCTTGATAATTAAATCAGTCTTTTTCTAACAGCAGTCCAATTATTACTGGCCTAAAACATCTGGAAAACGGTACCTGCACTGCACGGCTCCACCTTTCTAGGATTGCACTATTGTTTTTTGTATTTATTATGAGAAATCGTGATTATATCTGTGGGCTCTATATAACAAGTTTCCTCGCATTCATCTTCTTGGCTTTTGCACAAAATTTCATGTGCTGATCTAAGCCAAAAAACAACTTCTGCTTCTTGCAATGTCGTATAAAATTGTTTTGTTTCCTTCCCTTTCTTTAACCTTCCATTCACATATCTATGTTTACTTCCAATCTTACTAGCTATTCAGCTAAAAGTAAAATGACTTTAGTTTTTATTTTCAGCCAAAAGCCTGTGTCCGAGCTAATGCATTGATTTTTTTTTGGATAAGTTGTAATTTCATTTATCCGAATTAACAGAATTTTACTACAGTACAACAATTCAATAATTTATACTAAAACGAATCAGTTATCGTAGTAGTCTACTCTAAAAAAGTCGCATTAAGATTCTAAGTATGACATAATTTATTTACTGATTGTCTCAGTAAAGATTTAACAAAACCCAAGTAATCTACTTCAGATAGCTTTCTTAATCCGATTTTGTTTTAGATGTCACTCAGATTAGTTTCTATTATAGATTCTATGATTTCATTGCTAGTTTTGATTTCAGTGTCTTGTCAGATTTATTGTTGGCTTATTTTTCTTACTGTGTAAATTCATTTGCCAATTCTGGAACAACAGAAGCCAGGGGCTACTTTTGAAATCGATCACAAGGTGGACGTAGGTGGACCAAAGTTTTTTTCTGAAGAAAATGTTCATTGCATGGACCGCAACATCTATTATCACATTCTGAGTTTCCAAGGCTAGCTTCATAATGAGACGATCTTAAATAAGAAGATGGCATTGCTTGGGCAGATTCGAACCTGCGGCCCTGATGATGAAAAGACAACACGCACCCGAAAGACAAGGGATCTTAATTTGAATCTTGTTTTTGGTACACAGTTTTTCAATTGATTAAAGTTTTGGTGTAATCATCCTCATCAGTTGGCTTACATTGACAGAATCATAACATCGAATGCAGTTCAATTTGATTGTTCTCCATATATGCTGTTATCGATCCCCATACCAGTCAGTACAATGAAATGCCAGTAGATAACTCACTGTCAAATTGTTTTCACTTAGCTCATTCTGACGCAAACAGATTTTAATCTGGCTGCGAATGGACTTTCATTTACTTAAGATGCCTTGAATCTGATATTTGTCTAGAGTCTGCGTACAATAAGTGAGGGTACTTTGAAAGCTGACAAATGGTTGAAGTCACCATTGTGATGCCTAGAATCCTGAAAGAAACAGCTTGGTGTTCTATTAATTATTTCTGGACATCATTCACATGCATACCAGACTGACAATGACTAAACCCTTTTTTGGCTGTAACATAACATTGCATCAGATTATGTGCAGCCAAACTAATTGCTTGAGCAATAACTATGATATTTTTCTTGCTTTTTTTCTTCTTTTAGGTTTAAGCCTGCAGTTTCTAATACCAGAATCAATGTTCAAGTGGCTATGTAATGTAATTACCAAAAAAACAGTTAACTGTACTTTTTGGATTTGGCCTGATTAATTTGATGATTGTGATGTTCAGACAGCTTATAACATATTAATTAGTTATTCTCTGTATGGTAAATGAAAAGAAAGATTAGTGTAAAAAAGTGACAAAATCCTAACCTGATTTTCTTTTTCAATAGAAGACATCCATCCTTAAAGAACCAAACCGTTGCCTGCCACTCACCGCTCTTTCCTGCCGTTCGCCGCCTCATCAACGCCGTTTCTCTGCTGCTGGCTTCTGGTTTGCCAGATGTTGTTGGTTTTGTTTTGTTAATTCATTCCACATTCTGACCGGTGTGAATTCATTGTTCTACTGCATCATCTTAGGTAATGGCAAAATGGTCCTAAAACTTCTGCATTTTATTAAATTGTGTATATTGCATTGTTTCATTCATAAACTCTAGAACTATCGAATTCCTTGAAATTGAATATCGAAGGTTTCATATTAAATTATCATTATGGTCGAACGTCCATTTTGTCTCCTCTAATCTAGTATACCAGCTCACGTGCGAGGCAAATTCCTAGTCAATCTGCTGCATAATGTGCTTTGGTTGTTAAATACACTGAAAATGAAGTCGGTACAATCGATGATAGTGGTTGAGCTAAACCATGATTATAGACCGCTAAGTTGGCCAGTCTATGCTTTCTTTCTTCCTATTTTCCATGTAACTTCTGTAGTTCTGTTAGTTTTATGGTCTTTTAATGTTGTTAGAAACCTTGAAATTGATTTTTCCTTCTAAAAGATGTGAAACAATGCCATGCGATCCAAAGTGAGAGAGGGAAAGATATAGTTATACAATTATTAATTAATCATCGATATACAAATCAAAATTTCAAACATGTACACCCTCATTCCTCTTCTTATATAACCTTCTTGGGATTTTAAGACAACAAAACATCTTTAGTTGGACTATAATCTAATAATCATGAAGAGAAATGTAAGGGTGTGGATAACATGGTCTTATATGTACAATGTTGTATTTATATGCATAATCAATAAAGGGGGACCACAATTTTCCCAAACTTATCCCAACAATGTACAATGCTGTATTTATATGCATAATCAATAAAGGGGACCATCATCTACTTGATGTTGTTTTTTTTCTCTGGTTTAATGTCCAAGATTTAATTTCTTTCAATGGTTCTTGTTTATGATTGCCTTTTTCTTCCGGATGCGCTGGTTTTCTTTGGGCAATTTGGTTGTTGTTCTTGTGAGAATTTGGCTTTGCATACATATTGGTTGGTTAAACAAGTCTTCTATTAGCCTCATTGCATACATATTTAGCAATTAGCATTTTGTCTTTTACGTCATTTTGCAGTATCATTTGGAGGGATATCTTTCTCGTGGAGCCTGTCCAATTTGATTATATATATTTTTTAAATCACATGTATTCTCATCTGTTTTAACGGTCTGAGACTAATCTTACTCAAGACTTTGTCACAGTTAAGGCTTCTCGCCCTTTTCTAAAGGTGTGTCTAATGAAAATCAAACCCGAAAACTCTTCCTACAAACTCAGCCTACGTTGCAAACTAAGGAATAACTTATGCGTATTTGATTATATTTTTACTAACTTGGTAAGTTAATCTATAATTGTTCATGTGGTTTGGTTGTTGAAAGTGTTAAATTGATATATTGTTTGGATAATGTAACATCCCAAAGCTACTGTCTATCATGATACATACTCATAACTTACACTTAATTACCGGTTGGGCTGTCTGTGATGCTTAACAACTTTTACTACATTATTATGTAAATATGAATTAATAAAGTCTCTTCCTTGAGATGTATATACATTCCCTTCCTATTTAAAGTAGTACTGTACAACTTTGCTGAATATATAAAAGAATATAACATACCTTCAATATCAAATCTCAGGAAGGTAAGTCTCTTAGCCAAATCAGTTATCTGTGAAGTGGAAAAATAAGGAGTGAGCGACAACGTGCTCAGTAAGGAAAGTGTATGCTGTTTTACAAATATAAAACTATATTCTCAAAACCCCTTAATTATCCTAACGATCAAACTCATTAGGAAATAATGAATATAGTTAAAATTAAATAGGATTTAACAGATCCTTTCAGAAATCATTTAATTGAGACTAGGCAACAATTTAAATCATGCAAAGAACACAAGTCATCCGCTTTTGGGGTGCACCCGTAGGCCATCGCCCCTCACGGCTATCTCATCTAGATGTATGGCCATAATCTGTAGGTGGTCCTCGGGTCCACTTGCCAAGTGACCTCGAGACCGCTGAAGACTTGGCAGGTCCATCAGCCCTGTGACGCCCTAGGGTGCACTCGTTGGTCTATTTGACCCGAGCCATCGCCCTAGATGGGTCACGCAAAGTATATGAATGATAATGCATGAACTCATGGCCTAATGTCTCAAAATCAAGTTATCATATGTATCATTTCCATAAATTGATTTGGTTTCCAAAAGGTTTTATAACTAGTAAAAACAACCCTCATTTTCAACATTTTCTGTGAGAGAAAGGCATGATTTAGGCTGGTTCGCCCATGGCTAGTTCGCCTATAGCCAACTCGCCCACTGGTCAATTCGCCAAGGCGGCGAATTAGTATTCGCCCGCCACTTAGCTTTTCAACACAAAGTTTGGCTCATCAATTAATAGCTCGCCCGCCTTTAATTTCAGGAAAGGGTCGCCCGCCCATACGATATAAAAAGTTCTCCCAATTTTTAAAACAAATGCACTTGCCTCAAATTCTCATAAAGGAGAGCTCGCCACTTGGCTAGCATGAATTTCAACTTAGAACAAAGGTACTCGCCCCCCCTAAGTAGCTCGTTCAACAAAACAACATATGGCGGCTTTATAGCTCGCCAGGGTCAAAACATTTTATCAACCAATACATGTCAGAAAAACAAAACAATTTCTAATATTTTCTTAACACTTTTACTCCACAGGACATGCATTTTCATCACATACTACTTCCTTACCTCGTCTGATGCAGCCTTGCTTCTCGCTCGCCGTATCAATCTTACTTCCCTGCTGCAAAGTAAAATATTAATTCCATTAATATTTTCTTTTTTAATAACTTTCTAAAACTCGTTTCAACTATTTTGGCGAAATAACCGCTCGCCCAACTGAGCTCGCCCTTTATTAGCGGCTTATTCACGGGAGTTCGCCCAACGCGGGAGCTCAACTCGCCATGCTCATCAACTCAGTTCGCCAGCCGTGGCCTTTGTTCATAAATGGACTCGCCCATGAATTTGATAGCCCTTGGCTATCTCGTCCTCTTGAACAACACTTTGGCGAGTTCTCTATTTCCTACTCACCTCATTGGCGATCATTTGTTTTCGCCCGCCCGGACAGTCATTCTGACTATCCCACGAAACTGGCGAACTCACATAACAATTCCTCAAACTCGCCCTATCCTTTGGGCGAGTAGTCACCCATTTTGACTAGCAACTTCCTACTCGCCCATCGTGTTTCCTTACTCATTCTTAGTTATTTTTCCATCTAGTTTTCTTATATATTCAACAATATTCAACTACAACCAGGCTATATCTATGATTAAATATCAAGAGAACTGCAAAACTATGAAACTAACCTTTACCAAGTTACTCCTTCAACAACAGAATGCTTTCTTATCTCTCTTAGCTTTAGTTTGCTTGTTCCTTAGCTCTTCAACATTGGAGGAAAGGTTTGGCTAACTAATAAGGAAGTTTTCATGGCTTGCATCTAAGAAAAACTGAAGAACTAAAGTTGAACTTGTAGTGGAACGGAATGGGCGAGAAGGATTCTGGAGAGGATGGAGTTCATTTCAATCCATTTCTTCTCTTGAAGCCTCTTTATATAGGCATGTTAGTCCAACCAGGTCTCACCATCTGCTCCTTATCCCTTCCTTCATCATTACCTCGTTTGGTAGTGCATTAATTCATGAAGAAAAACAACCGGTCAAGGGCATGGCGTGGTGAAATTTTCTACAGCCATTAAATGTTGAAAAATTTTCAGCCAAAGGGACGGCTTGCAGTCAAAAAGGGAACGGGCGACAAAGTCTCTGCACATTTTTTACTACAATTTCTCCTTTTATTCTTCTTCTTTCCCACGCCAATGTCAACCACAATTATTAACTTTGTCTTACCTCCTTTAATGCTTTCATACTTAGCATTAATTTCATGGAGACTTTTGTAGTAAAAGAAATCAATTAGAATTCTTTTCTTCTCACACGTTGTTGACTGTGTTTTGTCATGCTTTCCCACAAAATTTCACTTTTATTCAACTTTTAATTTTTCTCAATCCATCTGGGCGATCAACGCCCTCGCCAGCTTGGGCGAACTATTCTACTCGCCCTAACCAGCAACATTGGCGTTCTGTTCGCCAGCTAAGCTCGCCCATTGGCGAACAGCCTTCCTTGCTCGCCCATTGTCGAGCTATTCGAGGTCCTCGCCCATACATTATCACACCAACATTCTTCCTTGCACATCTCAAGTTAAAGAGCATTTCATTCAAGTGAAAATCAATACGCAATATTTACTCTATTTACATTATGAAATTTCGGTTTATAATAGTATAAAATCGGATTTTACAGATAAATCTTGATATGATTGTTGAAGTATGAAAGTTTAAGGATTCGTTGTGCTCTAGAAAACCAATTATGTTTAGCAGTTATTGAGTATATGGTCCCTTAGAAACTAATAGGTATTATGTGTATGTTGTTTAAAGTATTAAATTGTTATCGTTGGGATAAATATTATGTTCAATGTTAATGTTTTTGATTTAGTTAAATTGGATAGAGTTCACTTTTGGATGTTCGTTGGGATAAATATTATGTTCAATGTTTATGTTTTTGATTTAGTTAAAGTGGATGGGGATCACTTTCGGATGTATTGCCAATTAGATGAAAATACATTACCGAAAAAATTTTGGATGGTGTGGAAGAATTAATTGAATATGCCTTGGCTCAATTGTATTTTGTAAGCAATGAAAAGATTAGATGTCTTTATGACAAATATGAAAATAGAATGTTTTTAAAACTGGATGATGTGCATAATCATCTTTATTATAGGGGTTCACTGTTGGTTATACAACTTGTGTCTCACTTTGAAAATTAGAAGTTAGACAATTATCAAGAGGTGGAGTTGAGGTTGACCATATAGGTCAATCAAGAATAGAAAATTCGATCGCTAGAATGGTTGTGGATAGGATATATCCTTATTTCGGTATGGATGTTTTTAATGGTAGCGAGGCTACCATTGAGGAAGAACATTTGAATCCAACGATGGGAAGGTTCTATTCTTTGTTGAATGATGGAGATAAACCGTTGTGGTTAGATTGTATGAAATACACAATTCTTTCTACAATATTGCAACATCTGAATTGTAAGTTAGAGTTTAATCTAAGCGAGTCATGTTTTGATTGTCTGATGAACATAGTGAAAGATATGTTGCCAACAATGAAAAATTGTCAAAAAACTGCAATAAAATGAAGAAGAAAATGATGAAGCTTAGGCTAAGCTATTAGAGAACAAATGCATGCCAAAACAATTGAGGAAATAGCGAATTTAACATATTGCTCGGTTTGTGTTCATCTTCGATTTATGCGTAGTAAGTCAGGTAAGGAATCAAGAAAGAAAACTCCTTATAAGATCTTATGTTATTTGTCACTGATGCTAAGGTTTCAAAGTCTTTATTTGTCAAAGTAAAACCATTAAGTATACTAGGTAGACCTCGCGCTTTGCCGCGATCTTCTTACATAGTTCAAATATTTGTTTTAACAAATACCCATAATTTTTAAACATTTAATATAAATGTCGCAAAATTTATATAAAAAAAATGCAATTCTGATTAAACCTAGCAAATCCATTAGATCGATCTAGTTGACAATGTAAATATAAAAATAATATTAAAAATCGCATAGATACGGTTTAAATATAAAAATTTAAAGTTTTCTAATAAGTTAAATACAAGATACACAATAATTTATAACCTACTAAGTATAGGAGAGTAAATAACAAAAAGATAAGCTGCCATATAATGTTTTATTTTTAACCTTCTATAATTTATCAATAAATTTTTTGTTTCACATACAGAACAAAGAACTATCACAACTTAAAGGATTAAGAAGCAGTATTAAGTTGCCAAGAAACTTGGCTAAGTATCGATTTCTTTAGGTACTCCATCAGTGGAGTTGAATAGTTGAGTGAGTTATATGGAGGGTTGTCATTTTGAGCTGAAACTGCATATAATAATCCTTCACTGCTTACAATAAGTTGCAAGTCTAGCATAGATTATGAAATAACTTCAGATTCAAAAGCTGTCATCAATATATATATGTAAAAATTGAAGATGTTGCTGAGGTTCATTAGATTATTTGTTTGGGCATGACAAAACACTAATATAGCAAAAGTAGATAATTCAAGTAATTAAGCCAGATAGATTTCTTAATGTTTTACTCAAAAATCCCTGCTAAGAATCACATATTGTCATTTTGAGGAGAAATATCATCAAAGTAGAGAACTGGAGCAGCCGACTTCCTCCAAATTCAAAATCTTTCGGCCTAGGAATAAGAAATGACGATTAATGGGAAAAAAACATGTATCAAATAATTCTGAATTTGTCAAAAAGTTTTGTTCGTTATAAGCATGCAAGGTTCTTCCCTCAAACCAATTAGCAAAACAAGAAAACAACAAAATTGTTATGCTTAAAAAGCCCAAAATAGTTAACCAAGAATAAAAACAGCTATAAACTAAATTAGACAAAAATAGGAGAACAAACGGACAATAAAGCAATGCATGCAAAATAAGTAACGTCAAAAGAAGAATAAACTTGGCTTTGAGATAGGTCTAACAAAGGTATGATCCAGATACAGACATGCACATAAATGAAAACAGTGTGTAACTTCCAAAAGGCTTTTAAAAGAATCAACTAAAACCTAGATTGCATCAATGCAGATACAGCAGGTTGTATCTATGCAAAAAGGGGAATAAAAAAGTCACGAAATGATTTCTTCTCAATGCAGGAAGTTACATTTTTGTTGAAATTCAATAAAACAGTAATTAACCTTTGAAGAAGAGAAAATGCTAATAAAATATACCTAAGCCTCACTAAATCTACTAACATAGCATATTACTTCAAAAAGTTCTCGTCCAGTAGCATATTCCATGACAAGCAAGTTGAGTTAATCTTAACAGAACCTACAAAGCACAAAAAAAAAAAAGAAAAAAAAGAAAAACCCTCTTAGAAGGGCTATTAAATAGAAGATTAAAAAAGTCAATTGAAATGATTTCTTTGTCATAGAGTACAGCAAAGCTGAAACATTTGAACTTCGCCACTTCAGGCAATTGATAAACATGCATACAACCTTATATTCTAAATCGTATTATCTTTCGGTATAGAGAAAGAAAATTAGTTTCCAAACGGAATATCCAAAGAAGATTCAAACCATCAAACTTTTGAAACAAAGAAATGTAAATGAACTGACCTATTTGTTCACATTTAATCCAAACTAAAAACTAACCCTCAAAATTTAAATCATGATGATTAGCTGTAAACAACAATCACAACAAAATGGAAAGAGGGAAGTAAATAATCAAAAACGTGTATTTTTTTAGTCACAATTAACTATGTTGCAGAAAAAAGATTTAAAGTAAGAATTAATGTATAAAGTTAAAGAGTACAATAGAAAAGCTTAATAGATGTCCTCATGTATTATAATTTTAAAATGTTGTTATAATGATATTTCAAAATGATTCATATTCGATATATGTGGTAATCAGATAATCCACATAATATTTGGAAACGCAAAAGTTCCTCAAGTAATGATTACATATATTTTAAGTTCTTATGTGATCCCCAATGATGAAAAGGGTGGGGATGGAAATTGATAAACTTTGCAAAGTTACGATGGCATTTCATTCTCACAAAACACTTTTATTTGGCATAAATATCCAACAATTTGAGCGCATTTGGTAGCTACAATACATGAACCACATACTTGACTAAAAAAATAAAATCAATTTCTGAATTTGTTGAATCACTTCCCAATAAATACTTGAATATTAAGAGAAGCTTTTGGAGAAGTCAAGAGAGAATATATTGGGTCATCTGCCGATTTTCTGTAGTTGGTGATTGACTGAGAGGTACTTTTTCAATGAGGAGAAAACAAATCTCAGTCAGTTATATTCACAAAGAAGATAACATAAAGAAATAACAGAACTAACTCACTTGGGAAATGTTAAGAGTTTGTAAACAAAGGCTTTTTTAAATTAATAACTTCATCATAATTTCCATTCCTTGCACATTTGTGAGAAATTGAATTTATTGAGCCATTCTAGCATGTCAAAATCAAGAAAATGATGTTTTGTAATTACATAAACAAATAAAAGATCCCTTGCAACATAATTGCTTGCCAGCTAAACAGGTTTTGGAATTTAATATGCTTACTTAATGTTGCATCTAGAAATGCTCAAACCAGATTTAGATTATGTTGTCAAAAATAAAAGTATGATGGCTTTTGATTTGTTTGGGTCAATACTGAATGCCCATATCAAGCAAAAAAGCATTGACCCTTAAAGGCAAAAGACGATTAAAATTGTGAGAGTGTGAAACCCAAAATACCCAAAATGAAGAAATGAAAAACTTAAAGATTTCCAAGCGAAGAGAGATGCAGAGTGAAGTTCATTGTGTGTGGAGAACTAAAGTAGCCATGAGAAGAGCAAAATGCTAAAGCCTTTCAAAGGCCCATACATAAAAAAGTTTAATTTTTAACAATATAATCAATGTTAACATGAAATTTGAATTTAAAAAGAAAGTTAATTACGAAAGATTCGTGATACTTATCGATAGAAAACACTTCCTCTTTTATCGCAAGCAATGCAAGCGCAACAGCAACAAAATAGCAATAATTACCAATCGCCACTTCTTGCAATTGCCTCTAAATCTTGTCTGCATCAGTGCAAAGAAGCTCAAACTGCTTTTCACCCAGAAGCAACACAATTCAAGCTCAAATAACATATACAAAAAAATGAAGATAGCAAAAACATAAACAAAAGAAGCAAGCCTTATGGAGGCAATAAAGAGTAAAGAAGAGAAGCTCGAAGGCATAAGGGCGTTAAGGGACAGAGGCAAGATGGAGGAGAGTGGCAAACGCCAAAGGTCTGTGATTCAGGAGGAGAAAACCAAGTAGCTTCTCTTTCTCTTTCTTGCTCTTTCATATTTTTTTTTCTTTCGTTATTTCTATAGCTATCAAACAAATACCAAAATAACTCATGTTATACTTTGTTTTGCCTACTCAATTATAATAATGATTTAAAAAAAAGGAATAAGGGAGAAAGGTAGGCATGAACAACCTATTTTGACCCACTCAACTAAAAACTTAAATAGAAATGTAGACATTAACCCAAGAGCACCCACTTTATGGCATAAAAACAAAATCAAAGAGGTAAGCCGGTACCTTAAACACAGATCTCCATAGAGAAAATGTAACATTCAATCAAAATAACTATAGCAACTTGAGAAAAAAAAAACAATATATCAGTCTTGCAGACAACCAAGTAAAAAGTGAGTAGAAGTAGCAAGCGGGCTCACATTGTGAAAAGGGGTCAATTGATGGGAGGCACACGTGGATTTGGGCTCAAATCCAATTTTTAGTTAAACTTTTTCAGCATTGATGCAAATGTTAGTGGAATGGTTTAAAAAAATCTCTTTTTGATTTTTTTTGAAATCTTATAAACTTGAGAGCATATATGATGTAAAACCATAAATTTTAAGGGCTCCTAAAGTCACACCTAATGCAAAAGGCTCATTCACCAACTCAATTGCAACCATACTTGGTTTATTGGCAAACATTACAAATAAGAGGATTCAAATTGAAGGGTTTGGTCCTTAGAAAAAAAAACAATATATCATTCTTGCAGACAACCAAGAAGAAAGTGAGCAGAAGTAGCGAAGGGCTCGCATTGTGAAAGGGAGCCAACTGAAGGGAGGCATATAGGTGGATTTGGGCTCAAATCCAATTTTTAGTTAAACTTTTTCAACATTGATGCAAATGTTAGTGGAATGGTTAAAAAAAATTTTTTTTTTGAAATCTTATAAACTTGAGAGCATATATGATGTAAAACCATAAATTTTAAGGGCTCCTAAAGTAACACCTAATGCAAGAGGCTCATTCACCAACTCAATTGCAACCATACTTGGTTTATTAGCAAACATTACAAATAAGAGGATTCAAAATGAAGGGTTTGGTCCTAAATACATGTTTGAATCATTTTCAACAAATAATAAAACAAAGCCAGCATGTGTATTATACTTTATCTAAATTATATTCGGAAAAGAAATGTCAATTAAATCTTACAACAACCTTATATATCGTACATTAAATAAAAATAAATAGACTATGTCAAGAAAATAAGCATGACAACAAAACAGAACATATTCCTTAGAAAATAGAACATATATATGTTATAATTACCTCCACAAATATTTGAGAACAATGATAATATATGGTGACCTATCAATAAGAGAGACATGAAAAAGATTTTCAATATTTAAAACCATAAAAAGAAATGTAATATTTATAACATAATATGTTAATGTCATAAAATGAAATTGAAATAATAACAAAGTAGTTTTAGACCTTATTCAACAATGCTCCTTTGAATTTTTCTCTGCACAAATGCTATAACATAGTTCTGGAAAGACACATCTTCAGATAAGAATCTACAAAATAACAAACATTTATAAACTACAAACAAATTACCATGCTAACTTAAGCTAACTCAGAAATCAAATTGAAACATCGACAATATTGTACAGAGGTCTTTAAGATTTCCATTTCAAATAGTTGGTGAGATTTTCACATCAATAGTTGAATCTCCTAGGTTACTACAATGATAAAGACCAAACAAACATCAAACAAATAAAATCCTTAAAAGTTATATCTAACTGTGTTCACTTTACTTTACCAAGAAAGAATCTAAATAAAGGAATAACAAATGGATACTTGCCTCTCACTTCTTTTGATCAAATTGCAATATTTCTATACTTTCAAGAATAACCCAAGTTTAATATCATCATAAAAAATACAAAAAATAAAATAAAAAATTCATTGAGAAAAACAATTAAAATTTTTTTTTAAATGTTGCAAAAGAATGCTACCATTCCATAAAAGGAGGGCAGCAAACAATATGCAGGGAATCAGAGAGGATTGCATTTCTCTTTGTCTCTTCATCATACTTGGGTTTCTTTTACTTTTGATGTTTTTGTTCCATGGCAGGTACGTATATCATGTTCTAGCAATTTAAAGATTCTATCAATCTCAAACCATATTGAAACATAATCTAATATTTTATTTTTTTTTAAAAAAAGAGAGAAATAAAAAATTTAACTATTGAATTCGAAGTACCAATGGCCCAAAATACTAATTTTTAATTTCTATCTCCTAGTACTTTTTTTTTCTTGATGAAGCTTATTAGAGCAAAAGCTTAAATCAACACTCTAAAACCAAGCAAGGCAACACGCGCTCCCAACCATCAAGTCTTCGAAAAAGGAATTGATATGCCCCTTGCTACTTAGCTATATTTAACATTCTAGTTACACCAAATGTTAGCAATACATTAAAAAAAATGTTAAGGATGAAAATCATTACTTGTAAAGTGTGTTTTTCATTACTTGTAAAGTGTGTTATTAGCCTATCTTGTGGTGATGTATTTACTTGAGCAAATAATGAATTTAAACCTCACTCTCTAAGAGTATGGCAAGTTATATAAGCAAATATATACCTCATTACATTGATTTATCGAAAAAATTATAGACCTAAAAATTGAAATTGCAAGATGCTAAAATTTTAAGCCAAAGACTTCATTATGAGTTTAATGTATTTACAAAATGTATTCTTTTCTTCAATCTTTTTCTAGGAAGGTCAAAAATCAAGTTCAACCTTCTCCTTTGGCTGCTTTTATCTTATTTCTAATGGACACAATTTCTAATAACCAAATTTATCCAAAAACAGAGTTTGGCTTTTTTGCAAGAGAATTTACAAATCGATTGCAATACAATATATTCAAATATAACCAACATAAAACACATGTCCTTACTTTATCTTGAGTAACCCAAACAGCCAAATGAGCTTAAACAAAGTGCCAGTCACAGAAGCATGTCAAAGAGGTATTGTATATATTAATCAAGTTTGTTGGTAGCATTTTACCAACGAAAAAAATGTTTCTCTTTGCAAAACATATCTTCTAGAAGTAATCAAAGAAATCAATTCGTTTAAGACATGCAATTAACAATGCAAAAGATAAAATAACAGATCAAGCAACATACCTAATCTCCTCGATAGTTACTGTTATTCTCCTTAGATTTCTAGAAACTTGTTGCTAAAGTCATATCCTAGTCAGCCGAAAGTTGATGTCCAAAATCACTTCCATTTTGACTTGTCCAAGCATATGTGCTAAGCTAATCTTGACAAACATGTCGCAAAAATACCTCCTATCATTTATTCAAATCCACATTAACCAAGCAATTAAAGATGAAGAAGTCCTGCCAATTACAATCTGCTAATTAACACCCTTACAGTCACAATCAACTTCAGAGAAAACATAATTACATACGGTTGTAAAGCGAAATTAATATTTCAAGTTTCAGTGAACGAAAAATATTATAGTACTTGACACAAATTCGAAAATAAACATAAGGATAATAAGTCTCACCTAAACAATAAGAAATAACCCAAACCCAGAAGAAATAAGTAATTCAAATTACTGCATATTACTTGTTCGTGATAACTTCATAAGAAAGGAGACTCCAAAAATTGAAAAGCAGCAAGAGTACAAATGGATGTATATCTGTCTTTTTTATTTTTATTAAAACTAATGGAATTATAGAAAAATAAAATAGTACCAGGCAAGGCAAAACCCGCTCCCAAGTCCCACCCATCAAATTTCCCACTGAGCACCTCTAAAACCAAGCCTCCACATGGATATGTCTGCTCATCACCGCACCTAATTAAATCTCCATATAGTAACCAAAAAATAGAAAGAAATGAAAAAATTGGAACTAATATGCAATACCACTTAGATGGTAGGATGTTGGACGTAGAAGTGGCCATCAGACAGCATAGAATGGTAAAGGTTGTAATACCATCGTCAGTCGCCATCTTCCCCAACTATCCTGTCACCAAACGATGGCAAACTCAAATAACCCATATCAAATTATCAAAACCCATAACATAATTTGAGATAAAAGAGAGAAAATAAAGGAAAAAAGAATAGGAAGAGGCGACAACAAAAAAGGAAGGGAAAAATAGCTTGTCGATCGAGGAATCAGAAAAATAGAGAAGATAAGAGAGTGATAAAGAAAAAGGGAGATACGGAGAAGTTGTAGATTATCTCTTAATCTCAGTTCATCTGCTTTAATTCGGGCAATCATCTCACCACCAACTTGATTTCTCACTCAAACAAAAGTAAATATTGTGTTAACAGGAAAAAAACTAAAAATATCAAAAACCCACCACTTACCTACATACCTATTACGTTCACCACAAGAACTTTTTTATTTTGTTTCTTTTCTCTGGAAGCTTTCCCTCTCTTCCCCTTTCTTTTTTTCTTTCACTTTGCCTATTCATAAACTTCGACATGTTCCAGAGAAATGGTAAAGAAAAATGAAAAATAAAGAGAGAGTGGGTGTTTTGTGTTTCTTTTTCTTCAAGTACAATCATCCATGATGTCTGAACAGAGGCGATAAATGGCGGCAAAGAAGAGTGGGAGTAGGCGAAAGAAAAGAGAAAAAAAAAGAGCAAATTAAAAGCACATTTGGGAAAAGAAAACAAAAGTACACAGACATGCCAAAAAGAAAAGTTTCTTTAGGGAGAAAATGGGACCCACAATCCTTTAAAGCTTGGATAAGCAGAACGACGTAATCAGACATGGGTTGCAAATGCATTTACAAAGAAATACATGAGCAAAGCCAAGAAAAGAAGGGTAAAAGAAATATTTAACAACCATCGATGGACCCCACCCGCAATAAAAAAGAAGCGTTCAATTCAACAAAACAGAAAAAACAAAATAAATGCAAAATGCAATAAGAGAAAGAAATAGAGAAGCTGTAAAAAATTCACAAATAATTGTGCTTGACACAGTGCTCAAAACGGGAGACGTGGCACCTAAAAGGAAGCGTTTAATGGAGAAGCTGCGAATATGGAGCCATAAAGCATAAGCTGGCTACGTGGCAGCATGCGAAGGCATGAACGCGGCCAATAAAGCAGCGAGCAAAGACATGAGCGTGGCCGGTAAAGAGAGCAGCAACGTGGCTTCATCAGAAGGCTTAAAATGCACCACTTTTAATAGTATTAATGATGTGGCATGCTCATGACCGACGTACTGATTGAGTGCTTAGACACATTGTTGAAGTTGAGGCTTGACAACACCTCCATCGCACTTATTTTTTGTTTTTCAGCTGAAGTGCTGAGCATTGAAATGTCAAGCTTGAAATATGTTCCAATGGTTTTTATCTATTTGGCCCAATAGCAAACCGTACTTTTGTTGGTCAATAATTGTTATATATAATTAAAGGTGTAAATTGAATCAGCTAGCCAACAATCTCTTGGTCTAGTAGCTAAGGATGAGTTGTGGCATATTGTAAGTTTTGGATTCGAATCCAAACACTCTCATCCTCAGTTATTTAATATTCTTCTTGTAATAAAAAAAAATTGGATGAGCAATATTAAATCGGGCTTAATTTGTGCAGACAAGTCTTTTTCGGCCTGTTTTTAAATGGACCATAAACAACAAATGCAAAATAGCCCGTGGATCAGTCTCCTTTTTAATAACAATTCAAATTATTACTGATTATAATTGACTGTTTAAGGGTATTTTTAATGGTTGCAAATTTTCAATCTTTTATCATCATTGATTTCAAAGAAATTAAAAACTCTATTCTTCAATAATATTTTTATTAAAACATTAATTAATTTAAAACATTCTTCTTTACAATTATCAACTAAGCTAAGCATTAAGCAATATACGAGAGAGACATATATAGAGGTAATAAAAATTAAGTTAATAGAACCAAAGTCGATTGAAATATCATCAAAACATAAAAATGCAACGCCACAAATGACAGAACAGTTCTCGAGTCATTGTAAAATGGGTGCCAGCACCAAAGTAGCAACAACTACTAACAAAATATAAAATACAGAAAACAAAACTAAATTGGAGCGCAAAATATGCCAAACAAAAATAACTAGGCCGAATGGGTTATGGATTACGAATTAGGATCAGCTGAAATCAGGCCCCAAGAAGCACAGGCTTGGGCAGCAGGCACTTGTGCTGTAGGCAATTTGGGTAAATGATTATTGGGCCTCGGTGGGGCGTGAATTGAAATTGTTATGGTCTGATTGTGTTGTGATTTACGATGCTTATAGAAAGCACAGTTTTCAATTGAGGGTCACTTTTTTTATGAGCAATTAATAATTTTCCTACGTATGATACGTTGTCAAGGTGAAAAACTCATGGAAGCTTATCAATCTCACCTAATTTTGTAATTTTCTCGTGACGACTAGCCCACCTTTCCTACACCACTTCGGCAAATGGCATGAAGCGAAGACTAACCACGTTATTTAGCTAGAACGCTTGGCGTGAAATTAGATAATCAAGAATTGATTTTAATATCACTCATTATATGATTATTATTCTTTTTCTGCAAAATCTATTTTTTGAAATGTGCAATTAAATTCACTGTAATTACTTTATTTAAGAAACACGATACTTGAATTTAATTTTTTTTAATTGAAATATGTCTATTGGGTTGTTATCTTTGTTCCTTTTATGTCTACAATAACTATCAATACTTGACTTAATAATTATTATTCTTTGATAAAAAAAATTTAAGTTCAAAATTTGAGTTTCTTTCCTCTTGTACCTTCTTATAAAAAAACAATGGTCTAACAATGAAAAAACTATATTTTACGTTCAAATAATATTCAAATGACAGTTGAATTCACCACAAACACAAACCCACGTTCCAGAAAGAACATATTCTATCCTTATCTAAGATGGAACAAATATGAAACCATTTTTATTTTCCTGTCACTATCAGTTTATAACGATTTCTAGCAGATTGTGTGCGTTTGCCTTCTACATTGATAGATTTGAAGAACATGTTTTTGTCTTCATTAATTTCTTCTCCTTCCAACCATGGAGGTTTCACGTGAACAAGGTATCCACTCCCAATCCATGTTTCTCATTATTTCCATGGTCGGTGCTCGGTCCCGCGGTATTTTCCGTCGAGGTAAACAACAAGACTGGTCACTGGTTGGCCACACGTCTGATTTTACACCATATTGCCGACTCAGAATTTTGACTTCCTAAAGCTCCGTGTCAAAGTTTGCCTTTCTTTTCTATGCCGGGTGGCTTTATTTATTTTAGGTTAGGAAATTCATATTTATAATTTATATTCGTATCATATAAAATTATATTTATATCTTATAAAATATAAAAATTTTACATCAATATGAAAAATTTAAAATTATATTTTTAATTTTTAATTAATTTTAATCCATATCATTTATTTATATTATTTTTATGTGATATAATCTTATCATATTTTAAGTTGTCAAGTTTATTTCATTCCCCGAGACAAGCCAAGCTGAGACAGAGGTAGTGGCATTTTTGACCCTTTGTGGCCTTGCTCGAGCCCCTAGGTGGGTTCCCCTTTTTTTTATTTTAGTCAAATAGTATTGGGTAACCTTGTATCACTCCACGAGGTTAGGCTGCTGCAGCTTGAGCTGAGAAAAAGGCCTTGCTTTTTTTCTTGTTTTCCCACCTTTCCATGGAAAAATGAAGTCCTTAGCCTCATGTCAAGGCCCCAAAAAGAGGAAAGTTTGAAGAAATTCTCATGTCCAAGAAAAATTTATTGCTCTTTGGGTTTAGAACGTTGATAATTTAATTCGTGATAAAGGTTGAAAGTATATTTAAGTATTAAGTCTTTTACAGACATAATGCCAATATTTGACAGGCTGCAAAAAAAATAGGAAAAATTATATGCAAATTAAAAATTTTAAAAAAAATAGGAAAAATTATATGCAAATTAAAAAATTTTAAAAATCCATTTTATATTAATATATTAACATGAATTATAACATGTTAATTTTCACATACATAATTTAGCATGAAATAAACAAAACAAAGATCACGAATCATCAAATCTACTCTGTAATTTGGATGGGTTAAATGCAAACAATGTATTAATCACTTTTGTTCCTATTTTGGGCCAGTGCTGCTCTGCTGCTAGCTATTCACTTTTGTTCATCTTATTGGATGGTTTAAATGCAAACTATGTACGAATCACCTTATCTCAAAGTGATGTTCCTTTTGAAATGGCAAACATTATGATCTGTGTTGCTTTATAACTTAGCAAGCACATGCTTTTTTCCCCTATGATTTTAAGGGTGAATTCCACAAGGCTTGGTTGACATGATTCTTTTTTGTAAATCTTTCGATATCCAAAGGTCAATTTGAACCCTAATTATTAATCTGAAGTCAAATTGGATTGGATCTCATTCGAAAAAAGCTCTCTTAATGTTATTTTTTCCATCCACAAAGCTTAAACTCAAGATTTTACTTAAAAGATACCAAACTCTTTTCCACGTGATGTAACCAATATTAGTGACATGCTTGGTTGACATGTTGAGAATTGAGAAAGATACTTTCTGCAAAAAAAGTTATTTTAAACAGTTAGTTCATTTGTCTTTGAAAACCTTTTTTTAAGTCCTCTGCAAATGCTCCCAAAGGCACTAACTTTCAAATGAAGCTTACTTTGGCCAAGATAGGATAGAAATATCAGTTTCTTTTGGGTTTTGGCATGGACTGGCTAGTTGGGTTCGTGGCTTTGGCATTTAGTACGAGTTACGACAGAAAATTTTGAAGTTTGGTACAAAGAGCACTAACAAACAAAGGAAATACCCTTTTTTTTTTCTTTTTGCCCCTTGTAAATGGAGTTAGTCAAACATTGCAAACTGTTATTGCCTTATTGGATGCCAAAATCAAACTGGAGAGACTTTAAATGGAGTACACTTTACTCTTTATAGTGAAAGTCCTACCTAAAAACCAAACTGGAAGAGCTTTGGGTGGAGTGAGTATAACTCTTTATCATGAGATTAGAATGACCATATTCATACACTGAACAAAAACAGTTCAACAGTCTTAGCCAATTCCATATCCTTCATTTAGAAGACAAGGTAAGCAGTAGGTTGGATATAAACTTTGACCATCAGACACAACTTCTTAGGAAAACCCATCTCTTTCCCAACCCAGATTGGCTATTTACAGCAGGCACAAAAGGGCAAAAGTAGCTCATTTGCCACTGACTACAGCCATTCTTATGTAATACATCCAAGCTTTTTCAGATCTTTGATGGCCCTTTTGTATAAAAAATATTTGTAATAAAAACAAATCTTTTATAACCCAAGAAAAAAGGCTTTTTCAGTTCACTGCAAACTCACCTACTTTTTGTAACAGTTAACATGTCCCAAATCCAAGTGAACTGTGAACACAGCCTGCATTCTTAGGGGTCCCATTTCCTGACTTTACCGCGTGAAACCATTAAACAAAAACAAAACCCAAAAACGAAACTTAAAAATGCAAAGCATGGGATCAGGTTGGACTGAAAATGAAGTTGCAGCATATATTATAATGAGAAAAGGTTGACAAACCGAGCCCCTAATAGTAGACTTCTGCCTTTCATTTTTCTTTCTTTTTCTACACTCTTTTATTTGTTTTTTGTTGCTATTCTGATATATATATATTGTGTTTCCACAAGAGAAAAGAGCTGAAGTCTATATTTTATCTATAGATTCTCTTCTTCTGTGTAGTTCTGAACTAGAATTTATATCTTCTGTAGCTTTCTTGAGAATCCCCATATCTCTCTCCACCTTTTTGCTCTCATTCTCCTTAAAAGAACCCTTCCAAGTCCAATCTTTTTCCGTTTTACCTTTACAATCACTCTTTCTTTCGGCTTCTTCGTTAATTCCTAGACTAACCAGTAACAACCCCACAATGGATGTAAGTTCTTTTACTTTTTTTCACTTCTTTGAATCTTCAATCTCTTCTCTAAAGCTAATTATCTGGTGGGATTTTGCTGTTTTCTTTTTATTTCTTTAGGATTATCGGAAGAGAACTGGGCAGATACCAGCATTTGGAGACTGGGACCGTGCAAATGAGCTGCCTATAACTCAGTACTTTGAATGTGCTAGACAAGCTGGTTTGATTCGTTACAGCTCTTCATCAGGAGAATCAAACCCTTATGTTCCTCGTGACTTATACGCTGTTGATTCAAGGAAACATTCTCGTAATCTTGCTCCTGCAAGAAAGGTTAGTTACCTCAGCTTAATGTAGAAGAAAAGAATGAACCATTTCTGATATTTTTGCAGAACTTTCTCTACAGTGGAGACATACATAGCATAGACAGTAAAGCACTAATCTGTCTTCAAGCCCATTTATGGGAACTTTTCTTTGCAGATTGCCAAGCTGAAGTGTTTTCTTAATTGCATTTCCTGGAAACTGTCTTGTAGAAATCTAGTGATCCTGCAAGAAATTTTCAACCTTTTTTGTTCTAGATTTTAACTGATGCATGCATTACTGAACTTTTTTGTAGTATAAATGATTCAGATCAAACAGTCCTTATATCAAAGAATGAAATTATTAGTAATGTTGAATGACAATGGAGCGTGTGGTCTGTGGTTGGCATTTAGCAGGTGAGTAGGGCAAGAGAAAAGCAAGGAGGGCCGCATGTCAAGGAGCAAAAGAAGGCAGGGAGAGTTTGTGACGTGACTGAACCGCCAAGGAAACACAAGCATCAACATCCCCACCATGTGCCGACTTCAAACTATAATAATAGCACTGGAAGCAAGCAGCTCAAACACGATGCTGTCACACCCAAGAGATTCCCTGTTAGACCTCCGAAACCTGTCGACGAAGATCTCTACAAAATCCCCCCTGAGCTCCTTCACTCTTCCAAGCGTGTAAGTCCCTTTACATCTCATTATGAAACTTAGATTCGCAATGTATTCTATGATACGATGACATAATATAAAACTAAATACGATGATTAATACAAAACTGATATGAAAAAACATAAAAAGTGAAATGATTTAAAGTGTTCTCGCCAATTTTAATACCATAAATTTTACGTTTTATAATATTTGATACGATATAAATGCAAAATACATGCATAAATTATTGAAAGCATGATGAAACTAATGAGTACTCTAGATGTTGCTATAGCTGTCAATGGAAGTGATGATAAAATATTAAAAATTTTCAATGCCTACCAATTTCATTTGGCATCACACATTGTGAGGATTAAAGAAATAGTTTCATTCCCTCAAGCTTATCATCAAATCATTGTTGGACTTGGTGAGCCATGGTGGGGCACATTAATATCTTTGTCAACACAAAGTCTTATTAATTCGGTAATTCCAATTGGAAGGTCTTTTTCACCCCTTTGAAAAACATCTCAAATCCCACTATGAAAAGATTAATCGTAATGAAAGACTTGTGGTTTTAGCTTTTACTAGTGTTAGTCCTCACTTTACGTGGGCCAATTTTTTATTTTAATAAATTAAAAATAATAATACAATTAATTAACATCAGTATTTAAAATTTTATATGCATTTTATATTTTAATATGTAAAAAAAAAGTTTGAGTTATATCTAAAAATAAAATAATGATGAAAATTAAATTTAATTTTTTAAACTATAAATATTATATCTTTCATTATCTTTAAGCCTATTTATAAGCAAAGCACCGCTTAAAATAGATTTGACAATTCGTGTATGTAATTTGTGTTTATGTCGTATCAAACACAAAAAATTTGTATTAAATTTGTATTGATACGCTAAACACAAAATCGTTGTTTAGTTTTTATCATATTATATACAATTTTATCAAATTTTAATTTGTATAATTTTTATATATTGTATTTGTTGTTATGTTTAATATTATTATAACTTACATTTTTGAATTATGGTCCACATTGGGCTTGCAAGGCTGGAAATTTACTTGAGCCTCTTAAAATCCGTGGGCCAGAGGGGTGCCAGTGTCATGGCCGAGACTAAGATCTAGACCTGCAATTGGACCTGGGCGCATCTCTGAGAATTTGTTTTAAATTTATTGGGGATTTATGGTTTTTGTTGACTTGTTTCTGACATGTTTATTTTCTTGTTGAATGCAGAAGAAAATGCGAGGATTCTTGTCATGCTTGGTGCCAGCTTGTGCAGCATGAAGTTCTGATGTTGAGGTTGAAGGAAGAAATTTGGTCTAGCTGGAGGGATTTCATGTTTATATAGAAAAATATGTAGTTTTGTGATTTATTCCTTTTTGTTTCATAAAAAAAATATTTGACTAAACAAAGCTTGTAGCAGTGAGAAATGGCTGTGATCAAATGGTGATTTTGTCCTCTAATTTGTCTTCTGATGAAATTAAGTATACTAGTTAGTTAAATTATGCATTCTAAGGAATAAAAGCCCATGCAAAAAAAAAAAGGCAGAATTGGAATTTAGTTCAAATTATTCAAACAAACATTCAATAAATCTGAAATTTAAAAAAATTTTATTATTAAATTTTGATTTCTTTGAAAAAAAATGTACTAAACTGAATATTTTATTATCCAAAAATATAGTTATTTCTATTTTATTTTACTAAATAAGTAATGTATTAGTATTAATTATATATAAAATTTAATATACAAATAGACATAATACGCCATTTTTTATTTTATAAATTTAATTAATGTAAATATATAAAAATTGGGCTTCAAATAAGTTTAACTCTAGTCCACATCAAAGTTTTCTAAGTTTTAATTCATAAAGTCAACTATTTATAATAAACAATCTCGTATTTCATATTTTTTTTTATGCAGATCACATATATTTTCATCAGTTTTAACAGTCTGAGATTAATCCTATTCGGGATTTAGTCATAGTTAAGGCTCTTCATCCCTTCCCAAAAATATGTTTAGTGAGAGTTGAACTCGAAAACTCTTCCCACAAACTCAGTCTGCATTACTAACTGAATTATATTTTACCAAAGCAAATGTTTTTAAACTAACATTAATTATTAAGCACAAACGGAAATGAATTTTATAGCAATGTGGTACAGAGTTTGTGGATTTTTTTTTTCAATTTTGATTTTTAATAATAATAAAAAAAAAAAACTGAGGAACTTGTTGCCAGTTAATAGGGAAAACAGTTCTAGTTCAAACGTCAAACAATCAAACTGCAAACAGTCCAGCGAAAAGTGCTAAAGTTTCCTTCATCACTCCCCATTCGATCAGGTACCTTTCTTTTCTCCCACCTTCAATTTCAGTTAAATTGAATTTCAGCTTCTCGGTTGTAAGTGCCTCTCGCCTTTTTTTTGCATCTGTCGTGTTCGATAAATCTCTGTAACCAAATTTACTGCTAAAAGAGCAACTCCGGATCGATTCAATATTTTTCCTTTTTTGCTAAAGGATAAAAAATTATTGAATAAGGCTTTGTTTCCAATCTGGGTTTGATAATTCAAAGCAAAATAACCCTGCATGTGTAACTTTGTTGTTTTTTTTTTTTGGAAGAATGTTTAGAATTAAAACTTTAAAATACTAATCTTTTGGACTTGTGGGTATTTATATTTTTGCATTTTTTGAAGGGTAATTATTGAAGTGAAGAGCAAAAGATGGCAGAACTGAGCCTTGGTATACTTATAGATATTGTTGATGAGGAATGGATGAGAGATACTCTGCCAGATGATGGTATTGATTCTGTCCAAGCATGCTTGCAAATTTATGATAGATGTTTTATATCAGATATAGAACCGGGTTATAGGTCTAGGTCATATGTTGTTTTGGTATTCATTATGTTAAGAAAATTGATTTTGCATTCGCATAATAATGTTTTGCCTGGGAAGATTATTGCATAATATCGTAGCTTACCATTGGTTACAAAAGAAGGTAAATTTGTATATTGGTGATCTGTAGTTCTGGTATTGATTATGTTAAAATTTTCTGCTAATTCTGATGTAAATGCTTTACCTGAGGAGATTATTGCGAAAGATGGTAGTTCAACATTGATTATGAAATACCATGTTCACCCATGCTTTCATTGTGTACAAAGGTTTCTGCTTGTTTCACCACAGTGGTTCATTGTAGTGGAGTATATGGAGAAGTTGAATAGCAGTTGGGTCTATCCTTGGGCAACTTTCTGCTTCTCTCTTGTATTTTCCATGAAAACCTGTCAATTGCATGTTTGTTGATATTGTCTAGGATCATGGAAAGATGATCCTATTTGATTGTCATCCTTTTTTTCCCTCCTTTATAGTTGATTTGTTTATCCTGTTACTGATTATTGCAGATCTTCCACTTCCGTCTGTAATGGTTGCTCGAACTGATGATACTGAAGACACAAGTATGTTTATAAATATTGGATTATACATTTTCCCTTTGAGAAATAGCATTAGGAGAATTCACCTATCATTCATTGTGTAGATGCTCATGTCTGTTTCCTGTTCATGGCTGAGAACATATGCAGTGTATATGTGTCAATTTAAGTCAAACTTACAGTTAAATATAACATGTTCTTGTTCTCAATTCTTATACCGTTTTGCAACAAAATTTAGTTTATTTACGCTTTGTCTTTTTTCGTTTTGAATTTGCTAATTTTCCAGATCAGGAGACTCAACAAGTGGATGAAAACACCTGGCATGATCTTGAATTAAGTACTCAATGATGGTCATGGATTCTGGCAGTGCTTAGTATCCTTGTATGAAAATGTTACTCCCAAAAGACTTACTGGTCTCTCTCTCTCTCTCTCTCTCTCTCTTAATATGTTTAGAAGGTTTGCGCATTAGTTTGAACAAAACCATTGAGGGAGGCTATTTAGACTTGGTTAATGACGTTATGAAGAGAAGATTTTTTGCTTTCATCTTATTCAAATAGAGCAAAAGACAAGTATAGTTTATCATTTTACACAACTATTATATTTTACGTATTCCCATTGGTCACAGAAGGTTGTCTTAGCGGTTGGTTGTCCAGCCACAAGGCATTGATTTGAAGGCATCTTTGAGTTTACATAGCTTAGTTTCTGCCTTTGAGTGTTCAAGATTTTATGCCATTGAGGTTTAAGCTAGTCTTTCTACATTTTAGATCACCTCTTTTAATTCGTCACCTATGGTTGTCTTACCTGTTAAATTGTCTAGCCACAAGTCATTGATTTGAAGGGTAGTTTGAATTTACATTGCTGAGTTACTGCATATGAGTATTCAAGTTTTTATGTCATTAAGGTACAAACTACTTGTGGATTCACCTCTTTTTATTGGTAATGTTAGTATTAGGTTTTACAATTTAGGGATTAAATTTAGATCAATACTTAGAACTTAAGTTTTTTCATGGCCCGAGAATTAATGTTTAGGATTTCGGCTTTAGGATGTTAACCAATGTTGATTATAGATGCCAGCATACCTTTGAAAATGAACAAGTTTCCTCCAATTGGAGGCTGCACGATCAACATAGCTTCTCTACAAATCAGTTGAAATGAGTTCATGCTGTGGTTTAAAGCAATAATAATCGAGACATAAATCCATATGGCAATTGGACATTAAAGGCTCATATAGCTTCCTTGAACTCTATTGGTTATTGAGTACTAAGTTTGGTTTTTGTCTGGAAATGAAGGCGGCTATTGAGACTTATTTGAGAGATCTGAGTAATCTGCTATGTTTAATTTTATTTGTAAAAATTATTTAATCAAATGAGATTAATTATATGTGAATAAATAAAAATATAAATAAATTTTAAATATAATTATAAATTAAAAAGTATTAAAATAGTTAAACGGATCGATCCGTTTAAGTTCGAGCTTAGATAGATCAAGCTGAAAAGTATTTTTGTCTTAAATGAATTATAAAACTATGGCCTAAGCCCTTATAATATGAGTCAGGTTTTGCCGATCCAACGAATTTTAACCTATTTTGACAGTGTTGCTATAAGCGCTCTCTATCTAAAGCACATAACATCTGATGGTTCATAATAAGTATTCATTAGTAATAAAATGTTCTATAATCATGTAATTAAACAGAATTTAAGTGATTATTTTCTGTAATTGCTATAATATCTAGAATTATGTAATCGAATCCATATCAGATTTCCATTTTTATATCCATCAAATAAGTGTGGGATACCAGTATACGAGTGATTCGAAATTGAAGAATTAGAGCAAACTAGTCCAATTAAAGATAATAACAAAATAAAAGTTGGTAATCTTTGCCTATAAAAGCTTACTAGTTCTTTAAAATTGTGTTTTGTTGGTAATCAGGACACTGGATTTCAACATCTATGGGTAGTTTTGTCAATTTCTTTATTATTTCAGAAGAATAAAATTTTTAGCCGCCATCTGAAATTATTGTTGTTGGTATCTTATAAAGATTATATTAAGGGTAATGCACTTTCTGAGAAGAATGTATTAATCGTTAATCAAACATAAACATTTAGTTATAAGGTGCTGGTTGAATTAGACTCACAACGGTCTGCCTGCTCACTTTACTTCATTTGGCGATGATACCGGATATTATAATGCTAATTAGATAACAGTATCAGTTCAATATTGGAATTCAAAGCAGGCTATATTGCTGATATGAATTAGATTACATCAGAAAATGGAAAGAACAAAAGAATTCATAAAGAATCAAATATGTCAAAACGTACGACTTCCACTGATGATAAAATTTTCAATGTTCTTTGCTTTTTCTATGAGCCTCATTTAGACCAATACTTGCCTGATACGACTATATGGAAATTTGTACAGACATGCCAGTCTGCCAGAAGAAAAAAGTAGCATGTGCAAACTGATTTTCTTTGGGTTTATTTCCTGAAGCTGAAAGTGAAGCTGGAAAAGCTTTTGCGTATTTTGGCAATGAGGCCACGGGCCTTCCTTCTGGCCCTTGTAGTCCCTGTAGCTGCAAGTTCAGCTAGAGTTTGCTTTTTCATTTCTTGGGCCCGAAGCACCAGCAGCAAAGTTAGATCTTTTGAACACACTTTGTATAGGATTGCGACACAATTCTCTTTGGCATGTTCAGAACTGCTATCTCTTATGATCTGAAGCAAGCAGTGCAGAGTATCAAGTTCCCCAAGTTCATCGATAGCATCTTGATGTGTAGATAGCAGTGCAAGAATGCAAGACAGTTCATCAACTAGTATGCCATCCTTGATCTTTTGCATGATCACTTGCACTGCCCCTATTTCAATAAACTTTGTTTTATTCTCACGTACAATGCATAGGCTGAAAATTGCCGAAGCGGCATCTTTCATTGCCAATGGATGCCCTTCACATAAGAGTTCGAGTAAAGGCACATTAGCACCGGCATTACTGATGATGAACTTGTTTGAATCAAGTGCTGATAATGTGAAAAGAGCAGCTGCAGCATTTCTTCTTGTTTCAATGGTTCCAAATTTCATGGATTCAATAAGCACGGAGATGGCAACGGGATCATCAGCTACTACTTTTTTATTGTTGCCGTGAATTGAAATGTTTAAGACCGTTGTGATTAAATCCTCCTGGAGATCAGGATCTGACGCAACATTGTTTTCTGATAGTGGACTGAGCAATCTAGAGATGGCATTTGTAAACTCGCGAAAAGATGCCCGATAAGATCGTTTTGTCTTTGTTAGTATCCGAAGTTCTTTAGCAGCTTCCTTCTGATCAGAAAGGGAAGAAGACATCTTTTCAAGCAACGAGTTTAAGTGAATTCGGTCTAACTCAGTAATCGTTTTTCCATCAATATCTTGATAGGATTCTGGTAATGCAATGGCACATTCTTTGTCAGGGGGAACCTCGGTGCAATGATAATGGTAGTTCCTTTGTGATTTAAAGGTCACGGCTTCAAGCGGAAACAATCTCTTTGTTAATACAAGGGGAAGACTCTGTATATATGATCTTCTCCAGACCTTATAATGTGTGAGCCTTGTGCATTGAGTTACCATTTTAATGTCACTTTCTTTGTACTGGTCTGAAGTCATCAAGCATTTAGGGGTCAGGATAGGTTGGGAAAGCACTTGTTTCGACAGAGGGCATGTTAGGTTACCTTCAACTAACCACTTCTGATTGTGTGGTCTATCATAAGTCTGAAAATTGATAAGATACCGTTATGCAGATGAATAAGAAAGAAGAAAATAAACCAAGACTAATAACTATGAAAAATCTCAGAAAGAAAGTAAATGAAATCATGAAGAACTTGCAATATTTAGGCATTTAGGCTCAGATTATTATTTCCTAAAACGAGATCTGGAAATTTATGCTAGAAAGGTAAAATATTAGCAGATTCACTAAAGTACCTGTCAATAGGACAGAGTAATCCATATCTACCTATTGATATCTAACTAGCTAAGGAACAATTTCTTTTTAAGAAGTTCAATCTCATTATAATCATGAATATCTACCGCACACCATATTCATTTCCAACTGAAACAAACAAGGGTAACTTTATTAGAAAATCTTAGAGTTTCAATTTATTAGATCGACAAAATTGTGAGATTTCTTTTAAATAACTCGGGATAACCATTATATCCAAAGCCTTTATTCCAATATTGGGATAATCTATATCAATTAATATAGGGATTCCTGTTAAATCGTCAACATAAATTTTTTTCATTTACTCATTTTGATCTAAGATAATGTGTTTTTCCAATTCTTGTGCCATCATATCTTTACAAATTACTTTTTTCTAACACTTTTTTTATCTTCCTTTAGCCTTGATTATTTTTCATCATTCAAAGCCTTTACTTTCTTAATTAAAGTGTTCATAGATTTACATTGTATGTGTTTAAACTAACGTAAACGATTTTTTGCTCATCTTGTCATCAATAGGTAATACTCGACATTTTTTTTTTACATCACTCTAAGTTCATAAAATAGAAAGAAAGTACATATATACACACACAACAGTTATTGGCACGAATAAATCAAACAATGTACATTGTAACAAAGTTCTGTCATTACCATAAAGGTTAGTTTTAATCAACATGGAACCACTTAAGCATCCATGAATATAAGACCATAAGAAACTCAAATTCAGCAGATATTAGATAAAACAACTTTAACAGGTCTAGACTTATAAGTATAAGATAGAAACTACACTTTAAGAGGTCCCAACTCAAAAGTAGTTTTAGTCAACATTACTAAAAGCATCCATAAGACTGTAAGAAACTCAAAAATTAACCAATGTTAGATAACACCACTTTAACAAGTCCTAAGTCAGGAGTATAAGACAGAATTCACATAACAAAATTTGAGTTCTAATACAAAATTAAGCATTTGACCTAAAATCAATTAATTATAAGTGGAAAGATCTAATTTGAATATGAGACCATAAAAAATTTAAAATTTAACCTATGTGAAATAATACCATTTTAATAGACCTTTGTTATTTTTTCCCATACTTGGAATTAAAATGAGGAACAAGAATAATGGTAAATCATGTTAAAAACAAAAATTGAATTTGGCTTTAAATGTATGATGAAATTTGTGATGTATAAACAATTCTTCAGTAAAGCAAATATTTGTAAGATTTCATAGTTAATTTTATGCCGGACTAGAAATACTTTTATTAAACAATAATTTTTGTTAATGTAATATTTTATAAGAATTATTATCTTATCTACTGCCAGTGGAGTTTTTTAACTTTACAAGCGAGGTTTGGATGAAGACATGTGTCCTTTAAAAATATTAAGAAAATAAAAATTTAAACAAAATAGGACATGTGTCATCATCTTAACTCTGCTTGTGGAGTTAAAAAACTCTATTGGCAGTGGATAGGATAATAATCCATTTTTTAATTATGCAATAAACTAATTAAAATAATATCTAAGTTTGCGATACAATTACATTATCATTTTAATATAATTATAGGTCTGATTCTCTTCCTAATTATTGATTTTTTTTTATATGAATAGAACACCTCTATATATAGTTTTAATTCAAGTCAATGAAGCAAGACAATTTTTTAACATGATTTGGAGCTATTATGCTTAGTTTCTGTCTAAATCCCTACTTAGGGACCTATGGCTATTCTATTACATCCTTATACAAACACTGTTACTGGCCTGTTTCTATACAAGCACCTTGGAGAAATTTCGTCAATTGAAACCTCCAAAAATCGTGACACTATTCGATCAACCTTCTCAGATTTTGTTAAATACACAATTTTTTTATCCACCAAATAACCACACTGTTGCCACCAAACCGTTCTACTTTCTATGCCAACTGCACGCAAATCACGCGCCACCATGCGCCGGCCAAAGATTCTGCCTAAGTTTGGCCGTTCAGGAGTGGTGTTAGACCTGTAGACACCGGATACTGTGCCCATCTCCCGAAGGATGACCTTGGGCACGATACGACTTGTGCTAGGCGTGGGAGAAGCCTTGCACCGTGCTAGAGACTTGGCACACTTGCGCGACGGGCATGCGCATGAGACAGGCAAAACAGGTACTTGGCTTGGGTGGCTTACCAAGCTTGACACTTAGACGATGATGGATGATGATCGTGAGATACGGGTTGCAGTTAACTCGTGTGGCACCATGGGCCTTGACCATGTGAGCGGGAGGTTGGTCGGTGCGCAGCATAAGGCACCGTTGAGGCATAAGTGGCTGGGTGCGCGCACGCAGACGGGGAAGTGCGCGGGACCTACGCAGTATGGAGCCCACGATGCGGAGATAGTTGCGAGGATTGCGGGCCACGGCTTCGAGATAAGATTTGGCTGACCTTATCACTTGGAGATATACTTGGAGATAACTCATGGACGTTGAGGTGGCGATCATCCGTAGAGTCCTAAGTCTAGTGGGATGTAATCTTAGAGAGTTTGTATTTCAATAGAACTCTTGTACCTATGTGAGGGGGATGTTCTCACTTGCCTATATAAACCCCTCAGGAGAGATTAGTAGAACACAGAGTGAAACAGTGTAAGTGTTCTTTGCTAGTTGTAATCCTTTTTATTGCGGCTTAATAGAAAGGTTGAGGGAGTTTCCCTTGTAAAGCTTTGAGTGTTTCTATTCTCTTCCTACTATCTCTATTGGTTGTGCTTGTATTGGTTTTCTTATTTGCTCAGGTGTGACATACCGCTGCGCGCTAGCCTTCATTTGGGCTAGGTTTGGAGTTTGGCTATACTAAGTTGCGGAGAACTTAGGCCATCACCGGGTAAACGGTTCTAGGAGGGAACAACCCTGTGACAATTTGGTATCCGAGCACGGTTTTCTGATCATGGCACACGAGCTAGCCGATCGAGTTGCTGTCCTTGAAGCGATGTTGGTACACCGTTGGAAGAGGCGGGTACTGTGGCGGAACAGATAATGACCGTGGCGGGTGGTATGCAAGAGCTTACTTAACTGGTGATGAGTGTCTAGAAAGAGCAAGCTGACCGCTACAACAATTTCTTGCAACGAGTGCATGATCTCTCAGAGAGATTTGAGGTACAAATCAATACCCTGAAAATTGATATTTTAGTACTGAAACGTGCTATGATTGCTACAGAACAGACAGAGGCTTCTAGTAGAGTAAAAGGGGGTGATATTTGCGATCCCAAGAAGAGGATCAAGGTACCTGAACCCAAGGAGTTCACTGGAATTCGCAATGCTAAGGAGTTAGAGAATTTCTTGTGGGACATGGAGCAGTACTTCAAGGCTGCTGGTATACCGGAGCAGGACCGAGTGACTATCACTAGTATGTACCTCACTGGTGATGCTAAGCTATGGTGGCGAGGCAGACTGGTCGATGATGATAGTGCTGGTCGACCGAGGATTGAGACATGGGATGCACTGAAGAAGGAATTGAGGGACCAATTTCTTCAGTTGAATGCGGCATGGGTCGCGAGGGAATCACTCAAGAAGTTGAAGCACACGGGTTCTGTGCGAGACTATGTCAAGGAGTTCAGCTCTTTGATGTTGGACGTGAAAAACATGTCAGAGGAGGATAAGTTGTTTAACTTTTTCTCGGGACTTCAGCCATGGGCTCAGGCTGAGTTACGTAGGCAGAATGTGAAGGATCTGCCTCAGGCAATTGCGGCTGCAGACGATTTGGTGGATTACAAACTGGGTTCTTCTTCAACAGGTACTGGTGAAAAGAAGAAGAACAATCCCGATGGCAACAAGGGAAAGGGCAAGAAGGATTGGAAGAAAAACCGAAAGAATAAGGACAAGGCTGAGTCTTCTAAGCATAAGGGACCGGATCCACCCTAAAGCAAGGGAGATTGGAGTTGTTTCTTGTGCAATGGGAATCATACGATCCGAGACTGCCCTAAGAGGTCCCAGCTAACGGCCTTCATGTGTGAGGACGATGGTGAGGAGGACTGTCCATGAGTTGCCCCAATACAGTTGCTCAACGCTATTAGGGCGGAGCCACGAACTCCTCAGAAGGGACTGATGTATGTGAAAGCTGAGGTGAATGGGAGACCGATTCGAGTTATGCTTGATACGGGTGCGACCGACAACTTTGTCTCAATGGGCATGGTTGATCATCTTGGTCTGAAGGTCACGAGGAGCACAAATCAGGTTAAGACAGTCAATTCAAAGGCCCAAGATATCCAGGGGACGGCTATCGCATCAGTGAAGATTGGGACATGGCAACAGGACTGTAAGTTCCTAGCTTTACCTATTGATGATTTTGATCTAATCATGGGCATTGAATTCTTTGTGCAAGCGAAGGCATTTTCTATTCCTCATCTTGGAGGATTGATGATCTCTGACGAAGCATGTCCAAGCTTTGTTCCGGCGGAAAGGGGACAAAGTGCTGCGAAGCCATTGATGCAGTCGGCTTCACAGGTGAACAGTGGGTTAAGGAAGGGGGAGACAATCACGTTAGCTGCCCTAGTGGAGGTGAAACCAGAAAAGGTTGTCGAAGTGCCTGATGAGATAGCGGCGGTACTTGACGAGTATAGAGATGTGATGCCCCTTGAATTACCCAAGGCGCTACCACCTAGGCGCGCTGTGGATCATAGGATCGAGTTAGAACTGGGAGCTAGACCACCTGCTCAAGCACCCTACAGGATGGGTCCTTTGGAGTTAGCTGAGCTGAGAAAGCAGCTTGGTGAGTTGTTGGAAGTAGGTTATATCCAACCATCGAAGGCACCATATGGAGCCCCAGCGTTGTTCCAAAGGAAGCAAGATGGCACACTACGGATGTGTGTTGACTACAGAGCCCTGAACAAGGTCATGGTCAAGAACAAGTATCCAGTTCCAAATGTCGCTGATTTGTTTGACCGGTTGTCTAAGGCGACTTATTTCACAAAGTTAGATTTGAGATCGAGTTACTGGCAAGTGAGGATTGCCGAGGGTGATGAATCAAAGACGACTTGTGTAACGAGGTATGGTTCATTTGAATTTTTGGTTATGCCATTTGGTTTAACTAATGCACCTGCTACATTTTGCAACTTGATGAATGATGTGCTCTATGAGTACTTGGACCACTTCGTGGTAGTATACCTGGATGACATCGTGGTGTATAGCCAGACGCTAGCAGAACATAGGCAGAACCTCAGGTGGGTGTTCGAGGCTTTAAAGAAGCACTCCTTGTTTGTGAAAAAGGAGAAGTGTGAGTTTTGCCAGCGGGAGATAATGTTTCTGGGTTATAAAGTCAGTAGTAGGCAAATCCGCATGGATGAGAGGAAGATCCAGGCCATTGTTGAGTGGCAGGCCCTTACTAGGGTCCCGAAGTTGCAGTCATTCTTAGGACTGGCCAACTACTACAGGCGTTTCATCAAGGGGTACAGTAAGATGGTGAGTCCTTTGACGGATCTGTTGAAGAAGGACAAAAAGTGGGTGTGGTCTGAGGATTGTGAGTGGGCATTTCGAGATATCAAGAGGGCAGTGACATCCGAGCCAGTGTTGAGACTGCCAGATTTCAGTTTGCCATTTGAAGTTCACACAGACGCATCAGATAGAGCCATTGGGGGTGTGCTAGTCCAGGAAGGACACCCTATTGCTTACGAGAGCCGCAAGCTTAAGGCCGCGGAACAGCGATATTCAGCCCATGAGAAGGAGATGACTACTGTGGTACATTGTTTGGAGGTGTGGAAGCATTATCTTTTGGGGACGAAGTTTGTGGTGGTGACAGATAATGTGGCCAATACTTATTTCAAAACGCAGAAGAAGCTGAGCCCAAAGCAGGCACGTTGGCAGGAGTTTCTGGCAGAGTTCGACTTTGCTTGGGTACACAGACCAGGAAGGGAGAACCAAGTGGCTGATGCGCTGAGTCGCAAGGTAGTCCAGTCATATGTTGCTTCATTATCCACTATTGAGACTAACCTGATTGACAGGATAAGGCAGCAGGCATCGGCAGATAAGACTTATGAACAGCTCAGGGAGGGCATGAAACTGGGCAAGGTTCGTAGATATTGGCTCGAGGGGGATTTGCTGTATGCCAGAGGCAACAGAGTCTATGTTCCAGTAGGCGGGGGACTTAGAAAGGAGTTGCTGAGAGAAACCCACGACCCTCAGTGGGCAGGACATCCTGGAGTGGAGAGGATGTTGGCATTGTTGACGAGAACATATTTCTGGCCAAAGATGAAAGAAGACATCGAGTTATATGTTCGTAGGTGCCATATTTGTCAGATTGACAAGACCGAGAGGAAGAAGCAAGCAGGATTGCTTCAACCATTACCTATCCCTGAGAGAGCTTGGGAATCAGTGTCGATGGACTTTATCACTGGGTTTTCGGAGGTGGATAAGATGAGGTCCGTGATGGTGGTGGTCGATCGCTTTTCAAAGTATGCTGTCTTCATTGCAGCCCCACATGCATGTACCGCCCATGAAGCTGCAGAGTTGTTCCTGAAGCATGTGGTGAAGATCTTTGGGTTGCCCAAGGATATAGTAAGTGATCGGGATGCTCAGTTTACAAGGAAGTTCTGGACTTATCTTTTCAAATTGATGGGTTCGGAGTTGAAGTTTTCTACTGCTAATCATCCGTAGATAGATGGCCAGACAGAGCGGATTAATGCATTGGTAGAGGAATATTTGAGGCACTATGTGACTGTGAGCCAGAAGAATTGGGTGAGTTTGCTTGATTCGGCACAGTTTTGCTATAACATGCATAGATCATCTTCCACAAGTTTGAGTCCGGCGGAGTTGGTTCTTGGACATCAACCAACTACACCTTTGGAGATAGCAAAGACTAAGTCCCAAAGGGAGTGCCCAGCAGCCTATAGATTCATGCGAGACAGGCAGGATTTGTTGGAACAGGCTAAGGAGAGCTTGGCTAAGGCACAGAGGAGGATGGTGAAGTATGCAGACCGGCATAGGCGAGCATTAGAGTTCGAGGTGGGTGACAAGGTGTTACTCAAATTGACGCCTCAGATATGGAAGAAGGTCACAGACAAGCGGTTTCACAAAGGTCTAGTGCAGAAGTATGATGGCCCTTTTGAAGTTGTGAAGCGGGTAGGCGCAGTAGCTTATCAGCTGAAGCTGCCTGAGAGGATGAAGTTGCATCCTACTTTCCATGTGAGCTTTCTGAAGCCTTATCGGGAAGACGGTGATCCAGAGAGGCTACAGCGAAGGAAGGCTCCACTTGCTGTTCGGAGCCATTTCGAGAAGAAGGTGGTTAGGATATTTGACCACAGAGTGGAAGGTGCTAGTAGGAAGAATCGAAGAACTTACTACTTGGTTCAGTGGGAAGGTGAAAGTGAGGCAGACGCTACTTGGGAGAGAGACACTTCTTTGTGGCAGTTTGAGGATGAGATCAAGGCATACTTGGAGCTCATTCCGATGAGGGCATCGGCTTCCTTCGACGGGGGGAGGGTTTGTTAGACCTGTAGACACCGGATACTGTGCCCATCTCCCGAAGAATGACCTTGGGCACGATATGACTTGTGCTAGGCGTGGGAGAAGCCTTGCACCGTGCTAGAGACTTGGCACACTTGCGCGATGGGTATGCGCATGAGACAGGCAAGACAGGTACTTGGCTTGGGTGGCTTACCAGGCTTGACACTTAGACGATGATGGATGATGATCGTGAGATACGGGTTGCGGTTAACTCGTGTGGCACCATGGGCCTTGACCATGTGAGCGGGAGGTTGGTCGGTGCGCGGCACAAGGCACCGTTGAGGCATAAGTGGCTGGGTGCGCGCACGCAGACGGGGAAGTGCGCGGGACCTACGTAGTGTGGAGCCCACGATGCGGAGATAGTTGCGAGGATTGCGGGCCATGGCTTCGAGATAAGATTTGGCTGACCTTATCACTTGGAGATATACTTGGAGATAACTCATGGACGCTGAGGTGGCGATCATCCGTAGAGTCCTAAGTCTAGTGGGATGTAATCTTAGAGAGTTTGTATTTCAATAGAACTCTTGTACCTATGTGAGGGGGATGTCCTCACTTGCCTATATAAACCCCTCAGGGGAGATCAGTAGAACACAGAGTGAAACAGTGTAAGTGTTCTCTGCTAGTTGTAATCCTTTTTATTGCAGCTTAATAGAAAGGTTGAGGGAGTTTCCCTTGTAAAGCTTTGAGTGTTTCTATTCTCTTCCTATTATCTCTATTGGTTGTGCTTGTGTTGGTTTTCTTATTTGCTCAGGTGTGACATACCGCTGCGCGCTAGCCTTCGTCTGGGCTAGGTTTGGAATTTGGCTGTACTAAGTTGCGGAGAACTTAGACCATCACCGGGTAAACGGTTCTAAGAGGGAACGACCCTGTGACAAGTGGACTCCACCGACCGGCTGACAATTTTGTCATGCCAGCTCTAGCCTATCACACGTGTTCTACTAAATCAACATTGAACTTGTCATGTGTCAGCATTGACGTGTCAAATGGCATGCCATGTCAACAAAACTTATAGCTTCATCACTTTCACGACACCATTTGCCTATAACGTGTCATGTCATGTCAACATAACTTCTCACATCATCATTGTAATGTTAGTTGCCACGTTAGTATTTATGTAAGACTTTTTCCTTTCTATTTTCAACCTTCTAGTTTCGTTCATGACCTCTTTTTCTTCTAGTCATTAAAAAAATTGAAGAAATCTGATATCTTTAAGCCATTTATTATTATTATTTGCAATTATTGTCCCTAATAGGGTCACCTTCATCTTAGTTATTTGATAATTAAATGTCGATACTATCATGAGATTGGTCATATTCTTGACAACTATCTTGTGCACCTATTTAGGCTAAGGGAAGAAGCTTTTCCTCTTCAGGGAAAGTTTTCTGCATTTAAATCATCTTCATCTATTGCGGCTACTACATCCAAGGAAGTACTACTCATACAAATTTCAAATTATCCAAACATAGTTTTCCCATACTATTAAAACATTTTGAGCTGGAATTGCCATGGAGTATAAAGAAACTTCTTTTTATTTCTTTGTCAATAGGGTACCTTACTTTAAAGATCTTGTCCTTGTCCGTCTCAACAAATTAATAAAGCTAAATGTAAAATTTGTCACATCTTTGATTCAATTTGATATATTTTTCTTTCTTCAAAATTTTTAACGAGAAGCTGCCTAACCTTAACAACTATGCATATAGCATACCCTACTCTATCTCTACTCCTTAATAATCTCTCCTTTATAACATCCTTTTGGTAGGCCTCCCGATTATTATGCTCTTAAACCTTTTGGGTTCGCCTATTTTATACTCCTTCAACCACAATAGCATAATGAGTAAGAATCACATGCTCGTCTTTATTGTTTTCTTGATTATAGGATTGAACACAAATTATTGTTGTTGCATCCAAAAACCACTCTCACTGAACTCCCAATTCCCAAAGTCCACAAATTACCTCTAGTTTCTTTTTTTGGATCCTAAATATGGTTGCTGGGATTTGATTCTCGGTGGCGTTTTATCCTTCTTTTCCTTGTCAATTGATGGCTTTTGGTATATTTTAATATTTAGAACAAGAAATTTTTGGGTATTCTTTAATAACAAATTAAATGGATTGAGGGTGAAAGTTTGCATTTGCATGATTTTAATTTGTTTTTGGCAATGAAGAAAATGAAAGAAAGTGAAAAGAAAATAAATGAGACTATATATAATGCATTGATAATGTATAGCTTCTATACACTGTTAGTCAACTATAGTATAACACCTCATATACATGTCTTTAAAAATAAATATTAATAAAGTTTTTAAATTTTTTTAAATGTCTATGAACTTTTAAGTTTGCTCATTAATGAAGTGTCATCCTATAATTAACGGACAGTACATAAAAGCTATACATTATCAATCATCATATACAAACTCAAAATAAATTGTTAAATAAAGATTAAAAATGGATTATGAAATTAAAAGGACATTTTTGTCAAAAGAAACTAACACAGTTATTGGTTAAAGGGGGTAAATTAGCATTTTAAAACTAGGAGGTTTGTGGATTTGCGGAATTTAGTGAGGGGGTTTTCGGAATTCACCCCTACTTTCTTCCATAACCAAAATTTATTCCTCATATCTCACTTTCTCTTTATTCTTTACTGATTCATTAAACCATAACATAATTATAAGTTATTTCCCTTCTTAATTAATGAAAATTTTAATTCAAGTCAGCGAAAGAAAACAACTTCGGTTCCAACCATTCTTTTAAATCTCAGAGACTCTTTTACAAACCGTTCAATAAAAAAGAAAACCAGAAAGTATAAAAGAATGAATTCCTTATAATAAAAAAACCTTAATATTAAGCAAACCAATCACAATCCAAACAGTCTAAGCATGATAAAGAAAACCAATTTACCATTTCGGTAACAGAGTAAAAAGATTCAAGCTTTAAAGTTTAACCTGGCCTGAAGATACAACGACTGGATCATCCACGATTTTAGCTGAAAGAGAACACTTGAATTCCTCAGGCAAACCGTATTATCCATTCCAAGACCAACAGGTTTTTTCAGCTTCAATTCTGCTAAAGACGACAAGATTCTTATAGCTTCAATTGTTAACTCAATCCCATGGTCATCTTTTTCAAGAATCATCTCTACTACCCTTTGCAGTTCTTTCTTTAACTCTGTTTCTTCCCCTGCTGTTGCGGATTCCTCCTTTTCGGCAGCCATGGAAGGAAAAAACAAAGTTCTTTGGAAATAGAAGGAAAAAATATTTAGTACCCAATGAATAGAAACGAACTTGATTATGTTTGGGAAGAGAATGAAAAAGGAAATTTTCAAAATCAACTCCATTCAATTGATTTTCATTTTTATATATTTTGATAATTTGAAATTTGTATTTAGAATTTTTTATTTGATATTTTGTTTTTAGTTTGTTCCGCACAGTCCTCCTCTGTTCTTGCTATTGAAAAACTACAGCTTATTGTTTCTTGGAAATAAAAGTGGAATTCTTGCTATTAAATCAAGATCTAATTGGCTTAATGTTACTAACTTCTAAAAATTTGATGACATTCCTTCTTTCTTTTTTTATCAAAGTTTGGTTTCTAAATCGATTATAACAGCTTGAAAAAGTTCAATTAAAATGTGTATTTGATTTAGAATCATTGTTAAAATATGGTTGATTCATTGAATATTAATATATTTGATTCCTAGAATTCTTTTAAAATTTGATTTTAATAAATTTAAAATTTAAATTTGAATAATTACAATTTATTTATTTTTTTATGTTAAAACTTCAACCTCCTTTACAAAAAAGGAAAGAAAACTAAGGATTTATATATGATGCATTGATAGTGTATAATCTTTATATATTGTTAATGCACCAAAAGTTAACACCTCATTAATAAATAAAATAAAAAATACCAAACTCTTAAAAATAAATACAAATATTTTTTTTTGAATTTGCTAATAATAACTTATTGATAAAGTGTCAATCTCTTATTTATTGATAGTATATAGAGATAGTATATTATCAATACATCATATATAAATTCGAAAACTAATCCCTTGGATAGTAGACAGCTAGAGGTTCCATTAAAACGTGGATGCATGACATTAAAGCCTTTGAGTACTTGAGAGTTTCTAGGATAATCTAAAAAGGAAATTTTATTGCAAAAAAAATATCTCTAAATATGCATATTAACAACTATAACATGTCAATATTATAATTTTTTTATTAAAAATAATATAAAAACACTAAATTCAAAATTATTAATTTTCTAAGCTTGTGTTTGAACAAGGGATATAAAGAAGAAAATTTATTGCAATCAAAATATTCAAAAGTCTAAAATTAAATTTTCTTATTTGGCAAAAAAGTTTTGAACAGTTTCAAATTTTAGGAGGAATTTCAAGAATAAATTTGAGATGTGTTTTTTTAAAATTCCTTCAAAACTTTTTTTTTTTTTTACATATGGTCCACTATTAATATAAAACTAAAAAAATACAGATTATTTTAATTAGATATAATATATATACTTTTACTTTTTTATATTGTTAATAATAGCTATATATTTTCACAAATCTAATGGATACTCATATTATATTTTTTTGATTTTTTTATTTTATCAAATTTTAGTATTTAGAAATTCTTTCTAACAAATATTTTTTCAAATAAGACAACTATAAATGCTAGTATTTAAATTGATACATTTTAAAATGTTTCAAAATTTTAAAATTTCCCATCCCATAATTAAGATGAAAACTAAAACAAAAATACCAATTAATACTCAACAAAAAGAACCAAATTAAAAAAAATATAATTCACCAAAAAAAAAAAGGGAAAAGAGAGACGTGCGTGCGAACCTGGTCATAAATTTGTTTGGTTTGAGTTGGGGAATATACAGCAGAATTTAAGTTTGAGGTGTGTTACCTCTATTTATGAGTTTGAGAGATTGAGAAATATATATATATATGTATAATACTGTGTACATATGAAAAATTTATGTTTAGGTAGGAAAATAGGACGGTGAATGCAGAAATTCAAAGTCAAGGCAATGACTTTCTGGCCTCCGCCTTTTTCAATCCCACCGCAAACGCCACCGCTTTTAGCCTTTATCACATTTACCCAAAAATAAAAAATAAATTGTCTTTTGGTTTCAAACGAATCTTCCGTGGCAGTAAGGAGCAATTACTTGCTAGGAGCTTCACTCAAGTATATTATATTATAAAACAAATAATAACAATAATATTGATAATAGTATTAATTAAAATTTTTGTACTAGTCATAATTGTTAAAAATATTTTAATCATCTTTGATTCTATTTTATATTTTGAAAATTATGTATAATAATTTTATCATAAATATTTTGGAACACATTTTTTTAAGATACACAACTAATTTATCATTTAATTATTAATCTCTCAATTCGTTATATAGATAAGTTTTTAATATATTCATTGTTAAAAATACATTATATCTTATTATAATAATTGATAGAATCAATGTTAACTTCTACAACAAAAGAATTAATGAATTCATTTTCTCTTTTTCAATTTCACTATTTTTATTGTAAAATTATAAATTCTTTTCAACTTTGAAAACATAAGGCTAGCATACTTTGACTTAAACTTCATCTACCAAATGTTTCACTAAAAAAAAGAATTTTGAATAAAATTGTATAAAATATATCACTATATAATATATATATGTTGGGGGTCGGTGGGGGCTTGGCTTGAGCCCCACTCGCCACCATGGGGCTCCACCCCTGCTTCCGTGCAAAGTGATTGTAGCTTCCAATCAGGTCGCAGTTTCATCTGGAAGACAAGACATAACATTTACTGAGATTTTCCTTTTTTTTTTATTTTTTTTGTTTAAAACAAATTTCCACACTTTTTATTTTATTATTATTTATTTAAAATTATTAATTTTACTTTTTGAACTATGATTTAAAAATTTGCAAATTATTTATTAATTTAATTTAATAAATAAATTTATATAATAAAATATAAATTAATAATGATATTTAAATAAATATATAAAATAATATGTCAATATATAATGAGTAAAATTTTAATGATTTTAAATGTTAAATAAACATACATAAACAAAAATAATATTTGATATCAGTACCAAAAGACAAAGCTTTTTGATGAAAATTTACCAGCAGATTTATTTCATCATTAATTATGGGCAAAAAAATGACGAATTACCGATAAACTATCGTTTTATTCATTTTTTTTTTTGATTGGGTTTTATTCATTTTTAATAAAACATAAAAAAGCTAATTTATTTATCGACAAAATGCCAATGAATATTACTGATGAAAGTGTTTGCCATTGGTAATTGGTTGGTAATTATGGCGGGAACATTGGAAAAATAGGCGCCAAATGTACCAACGGCTGATCTATCAATATCTCGTCGATAAAAGAGACGAGAGTTTAAAAAAATAAGTCATGCATATTTACCGACGAAATAATTCTATTGATAAGGAGTCATATATTGTATTACATATGGAATACCAACTAATTAGCTATGGAAGATATGGTTTAATGAAGCAAGCGTGTAAGACAACTTGAAGGATTACCGATGAAATTATTCCGTCGGTAAATTTCAATCTTAAATCAGGGAGAATCTCTTTCTTCCCATTTTTGCACTTTCGCCTTCTCTCTTTACTGAAGCCCCCCCTCTCTCCAAACCCTCTCTCATCTGAAGGCTGTCTCTCCCCTTCTTCGTCAGTCTAAGCTCTCTGATTCCTCTCCTCTCCTCTCCATTGGCCTGCATTTGCTTGGGTAATGTTTTCATTCCCTAAAATTCATTAAAATTAATATGTATTATGTTATTGATTTAAGTTAAAATTGGTTGATATTTGTATTTAGTATTGTTGTTGATGAATTGTGGTTAATTGTTCATCAATTTGGTTCTGTTTTAATTGTTGTACGATCTAACACAGTACTGATTTTCGTGTTTCCATCAATATCCTGATAAGATTTCTATAGTACAAAGTCATTGTCACGCACTATGCACTAGCGTAAAAGCAATTCCCGCGAGGGGTCAGGATAGTGTACGAGAGCTCTTGGAGGAAGGCATGTTAGTTTTGGGCCATCTTCATTCAACCAGTTCAGCACCAATCATAATGGATAAGATAGTGTTAATGCACATGATTAAGAGAGAAAGCACATAAAGACATCGGCATGACCAAATCATACAATTTACTTCCATTGTAACAAAAGCCTAGTAAAATAACCCCAAGGATTGAATCTATTAGTAAGTAAGTGTTGTCTTATAAGTCAGGTTTAGGGTTCAAATCTTGAAACCAACATTAAGGAAATTAATTTCTTTGATTGCACCAAAGGTGATGTGTAGTACGGCCTTGAGATAGCCCGGATTAATCTTGAGGTGCATGTAAATTGATTCAAAAATTTTCTGACTATAAAAAATAAAAAGTCTAGTAAAATCAACTTTAATCAGGAACCTCAACCAATTTTTTCCCCGTCCTGAATTAAACAAAAATTGAAATTGGCATTACATTTATGATGCAACTTATAATCTACACACACTTCCAAAATAAAACAAAGATGTGTTAGATTTCACAGTAATTATGCCAGACTGGGAATATTTCTACACAGAAACAATCCTTTTGAATCTTTTATAGCCAGATAAAGATTCCGTTACATACCATTCAATATCTATAAATTGATTAAAAAAAAAACTAAAAAAAGCATAAAAGAATGAGTTTCTAGTAGACAAGAAAACTTAATATTAAGTAAACCAACCAGAATCCAAACAGTGTAAGCATGGTAAAAAGAAGCAATTTAACATTACAGAAACCAAGTAAAAATATTCAAGCTTTAAAGATTAACCTGGCTTGAAGCAGAATCACCCATGATGTCAGCTGAAACAGGACACTTAATTTCTTAGGCAAAAGTGTATTATCCATTTCAAGACAACAGGTTTCTTCAGCTTCAATTCTTCTAAAAAACAAGATTCTTACATATACTGTTTGTTTCTCAAGCCCATAGTTATATTCTTCAAGAATCATCATCTCCATCTACCTTTGCAGTTCTTCGTTCTTTATGCCTGTTTCTTCCCCACTGCGGACTCTTCCTTTTCAGCCTTTGAGAAAACAAAAACAGGTTGTTTGGGAATAGAAACAAACAGGATTTAGCACCCAGTGAAGAGAAATGAACTTGATTATGTTTAGGAAGAGAATGGAAAAGAAAAGATTGAAAATTGGAGTGATTTTTTTTTTTTGAGATATCAAATTTTGATTGTTTTCCAAATGCTACTTTTAACGTGTCAATGGCATCAAGCAAATGGGTCCCAAGCTAAGATACTAGGTGAGTGTGAAGTAAGTCTCAGCATCATGTTAGTACTTGGGGTCACTTCTATCATGAGCTCTTAATGGAAAGAGAAGGATAGTGAAATCCTTTTAGAAATAAAGTTTGATTGATTTATCTAGAAAACTATGATTTTCAATCTCAAAATTTGTTTATCTTTTAAATATAGTTGCTACTTCTTAAGTAATCAGACGTAGCTAAAAAAAAAAAAAACTCAAAGAATGCAATTGAAAAATAGAAAATTTAACATTGTTAATTATTAATTAAAACAGGATTGAAAAAAAATTGAGCTTGCGTCATTTGTTGAGTTGAAACACCATAAAAAATGGAGTTGGTTTTCTTATATATAAAAAGACAGTAATTTTGAGATAAAAATATAAATGTTAAAATTAGAATTTTAAATTTAATAGAAATACCTTATAAAAAAAAACAGCATAAAACTCAAGTTCGAAATTAGTAATTTTTTTATGCAAATTAGTAAATTAACTTTTAAACCGAGAAGTCAATTTTCTTTTTATTGTTCAACATGAGATTAGATAAAAAATAATTTTTGAATAGAAAACCCATTTTCACTTAAATGTTAAATTAGACTTCAACCGGTCGATAATAATAATTCTTTTGAGTATTTTTCTGGCATGGATTTCTCTCCCATGCAAGATTTCTTTAGAAAAAGTGATGCACAAACTTTATATCAAACATTGCAACTCAAAATGATCACAAGAAAGAGAGGATACGGATCGTGCTCTTCATGGCCCTCATGAAAGTTCCATGATGATATATATACATAACTCACGGTAGTAATGCCAGCAGCACATACATGGATAAATACGGGATACAAAGGATGATACATACATTCATATTTAGTCTATGAATATGATAAAATTTTCAATGTTCTTTGCTTTTCTATAAGCCTCATTTGGACCAATACTAGCCTTATACGAGTATATGTAAATTTGCATACACATGCTTATAACAGGTAACTGAGCTTGAATTTGTGTATAATGTCAGAAAAAAAAAGGTATAAAACTGATTTCTTCGAGGTTCGAAAAGCTTTAAGTAATTTTTGCAATGACGCCACGGGTCATTCTTCTGGCCTTAGGAGAATATATTTCAATTTCTTCTGCCCCGATCATCTTCAGCGAAATTGGATCTTAAGACACACGTTCAGAACTGCTGTCTCGGAGAGTTTGAAGCTCCCAGATAGCAGATCAAGAATGCCCAATGGCTCATCAACAAGCATACAATCACTGCCCCTATTTCATCAAGTTTTTGCTCTATTCTTAGATAAAATGCATAAGTTGAATATGGCCGAAGCAGCTCCGTCATGCCCTTCACGTTAGATTGTAAAACCCAAATTTTATTATACTATATACTATATTTGTACATGATTTATAGTGGAAATAAATTCTTTTAGTAAAATTAAAGAAAACATTTAAGGTGAATTTTCACTTTTTATTTTAAGTTATGGAAATTAATATTGATAAAAAGGTTAAGATAATGTCTATGGTATGAAAGTATTAAATGAAAGTGTGAAAGAGATTAATGGTAATAGGACAAACAAGGGCCCAGCCGATTTCTTGTGTTGAGAAATTCTTCAAGAATTAATATACTACAAGACAAAAGAAAAGAATGAGATGAAAGTCAATAATAGTGGTTGGAAGTGGCTTGGCGTGGAGAGGAAGAGAGAAAAGTCAATGTAAGAAGCTATAAGTGGACTACACGCCACCTTGCTTCCTGTACAAATTGGGTGAGACATTTAATGGCAAAGAGGAGCAAGTCAATAATAGTGGTTGCTGGAAGTGGCGTGGAGGGGAAGGAGAAGAGAAAAGAAGAGAAAATTAGTCAAAAATGTGTAGAGATTTCTTTCCATAGCCATTCCATAGCTGCAGTTTTTCCACAAGCTTTTAATGCATGAAAGAAGTGAAGTGATGAAAGAAAATGGGATAAGAACAAGTGGAATTGGATGGCTATATAAGAAGGAAGACATGAGAAAAACCAACTTAGCCAACTTCATTCTCTCCAAAATCCTTCTCGCCCATTCTGTTGCTCTGCAAGTTCATCTTTTGTTCCTCCGTTTTTCTCATATATGAGCCATGAAAATTCATCCTTTAGTTAGCCAAACTTGTCCTGCAGTGTTGAAGAGTTAAGGAACACGAGAAGTAAAGTTAAGTGAGGCAGAAAAGCACTCTGTTCTGGAAGTGCAACTCAGTTAAGGTGAGTTCCATGTTTTTATGGTTCTCCTGATATTTGATGCTAGATTTCTATGTTTTATAACGTAATAAACATAGATATAGCCTGGGTTTAGTTAAATATTGTTGAATATATAAGAAACTAGATGGAAAAATAACCAAGAATGAGTAAGGAAATCCAATAGGCGAACAGAATCTGCTTGCCAAAATGGGTGAGTATTCGCCAAACGGTTGAGACAAGCTCAAGCGATGTATGAGGCGGCGACACACATGTTCGCCAACTCATTGGATAATCAAACAATTTCCGAATGGGCGAGGGCGAATGGCGAGGACTATGATCGCCCAAAATGTGTGGAATTAATGATCGCCAATGAGGCGAGTAGGAGACAAAGAGGTAGCCAAGCGTTATTCAATTCATGGGTGAGCCCATCTCTGAATGAAAGCCACGAATGGCGAACTGAGAAGAATGAGCACTACCACCTGTTCTTATCCCATTTTCTTTCATCACTTCACGTCTTTCATGCATTAAAAGCTTGTGGAAAAATTGCAGCTATGGAACGACTATGGAAAGAAATCTCTACACATTTTTGACTAATTTTCTCTTCTTTTCTCTTCTCCTTCCCCTCCACGCCACTTCCAGTAGCCACTATTATTAACTTGCTCCTCTTTGCCATTAAATGTCTCACCCAATTTGTACAGGAAGCAAGGTGGCATGTAGTCCACTTATAGCTTCTTACATTGACTTTTCTCTCTTCCTCTCCACACCAAGCCACTTCCAGCCACTATCATTGACTTTCATCTCATTCTTTTCTTTTGTCTAATATATAAGAAACTATATGGAAAAATAACCAAGAATGAGTAAGGAAACCTAATGGGCGAACAGAATCTACTTGCCAAAATCGGTGAGTATTCACCAAAAGGTTGAGGCGAGCTCAAGAGATGTATGAGGCGGCGACACACATGTTCTCCAACTCATTGGATAATCAAACAATTTTCGAACGGGCGAGGGCGAATGGCGAGGACTATGATCGCCCAAAATGTGTGCAATTAATGATCGCCAATAAGGCGAGTAGGAGACAAAGAGGTCGCCAAGCGTTATTAAATTCATGGGTGAGTCCATCTCTGAATGAAAGCCACGAATGGCGAATTGAGAAGAATGAGTATGGCGAGTTAAGTTGAAGTGGGGCGAGCTCCCATGTTGGGTGAACTACCATGTGTAAGCCAATAGACGAATGGCTAGCCCTGTTGGGCGAATGGCGAGTACTATCATGCCTCGCCAAAAGTGTTGGAAATATTCGAAAATGAAATTATTAATAGAATTAATAAATTATTTGTAGCCGGGAGTGAAGGACTTGGTAAAAAGCGATCGAGAAGGCGATCGGGAAAAGGCTTCATCAGATGAGGTAAGGGAGATGTGTGTGAAGTAAATGCATGTCCTGTAGAGTTAAATTTTACGAAATTATTGAGAAATTGTTTTGTTTTATGACATGCATTATTATGCAAAATGGTGTGTTTAGGTGAACTGGTAAAACGGCGGGCGAGCCAAGTGGGCGAGCTCTCTTTTATGATATTTGATATCTTGGGCGAGTAGCCGTGATTTAAGTAGAAATCCGGACGAGCCAATGTGGCGAACCCTTTTAATGTTATTTTGGGGCAGGCGAACCCTGTTTTCATGGTGGGCGAGTTGACCATGGTAATGCCATAAAGGGCGAGCCAGGTTAACTTGTTTTAGTTGCTAAGGACTGGCGGGCAAACACTAGTTCACCGTATTTGGCGAACTGATCATGGGCGAACTGATTTATGAGTATTTTCTCAACGAAAAAAGAATTATTTTTAATATTTTGAAAATAGAAATATGAAACCTTTTTTGGGCGAGTTGACCATTGGGCGAGTTGACCAATGGGCGAGCTGACTATGGGTGAGCCATCTTAACCCGTGCCTTTCTCACACGGAAAATGTTGAGATTACAGGCTGTTTTACTATTTTATAAAACCTTTTGGAAATCAAATTATTTTGTGGAAATGATAACATGAGTGAAATAATTCCATAAAGGTTTTCATGAGTTATAAAAGTGATTTTTGAGACTTTAGGCCCTGAGTTCATGCTTTATTATTCATGTAATTGCGTGACCCACCTGGGGTGGTGGCTCGGGTCAATGGACCAACGGGTGCACCTCAGGGCGTCACAAGGCTGATGGACCCGCCAAGTTATCAGCGGTCTCGAGGTCACTTGGCAAGTGAACCCGAGGACCACCTATAGATTATGGCCATAGATCTAGCTGAGATAGCCGTGAGGGGCGGTGGCCTACGGATGCACTCCAAAAACGGACGACTTGTGTTCCTGGGGGAACAATGAGAGCATGATTTAATTGTTGCCTAGTCTCAACTTATTAATTTCTGTTTACTGAAAGGATCTATTTGTAATAACCGGAAAAATTCTTACTATATTAAATTAATTGTCTATTATTTAGCACAATTTTATAACTAATAAAAATAAATTTAAAATAATTATATAGGGACATGTAGACGGGTGGACATCTCGGCACGGCTTAAGTAGTCCTGGAGATAAGAGATCTTGTCTACTTCGAGCTTGGGAGCGACAAGCTACAGTAAGCTTATGAATTTTGGTTAAACATTGTGTAAATCAACTAAATTCATAAAGTTGATTTTAATGTATCTTAATTAGTTAAATGCGAAAATAATAGGATTATTTAATCTGAGTGTGAGTCTTGGGTGTAGTTACAGATTATACATCGTATATATAATAATAATAAGTATTGTATATACATATATAATAAAACAAAACAAATAAAATAAAATACTACAACCAAGTACCTACATAATATAAAATATACTCATATATAATATAAGAATAACATAATAATAATAAAAAAAAAGAACCGGATTTGGTGGGAAAAATCCCACCAAAATCCAAAGTGCTCTGCCATTCGGCAGAGCACTCAAATATTATTAGTTGCCCAATGTTTAAAAGAATAATAAAATAAGGAGAACAGAAAACCTAAGCAACCTAACCCTCCCCTGTCACTTTCTTCTCCCGTTCCTTTTGTTTTGTTCCTAAAAACCTTCCTACCTCTCCATCGTGTTCCCTCTTTATCTCCATCGTATCACCTTGGTTGAACAAGCTGGAACCGACGGCACCATGAAGAGGGAAAGGAGGCTTCTTTCGTTGCTGTTCAGGCGAAGAAATTGAGGATTTTGGCATTTTCAGGTGGTGTTACGAGGACCTTGAGGGGGCTGAACGTGGTGGTTCTGCTGGTGTTGATCTGAAGCAGAGTTAGATAGAGGAGCAAAAAAAAAAAAGCCTCATTCAGAGGCTATCGAATGAGGAAGTGATCTGAACCTTAAGGTTCATTTAGCATTGGTTCAAACGAGAAGGAATGAGGCTGCCACGACAGGGAAGGACGAGGTTGAGAAAGAAACAGTGTTGGTGACTATTTTACTGCTGGTTGTAGCCACGTGAAAGAGGAAATTGAGTGTATTGATGGGGCTGTTCAAAAGGGGCGAAACCCTACTCTATAAACTGGTCCGAGAGGAAGAGAGAAAACAAAGAAAGGTAAGAAAAATTTGCTAAGTTGTGATTGACCATATTGATACTACACATACATACATATATATATATATGTGTTATATTACTAGCATGGTAATGAAGAGCTAATTCATGGTGTAGAGGAGTTTTTAGAGGTTTTGGATATTTAATATCCTAAGGAAAAAAGCTAAAAGAAAGGAATTGAAGAAATGCAAAGATTTCAAGGGTGAAGGTGTAGCATTTCAAAACACTTGTGTGGTACACATTAGGTAAGGGAATATACGGTAAATGCCTGTCAGTCTACTATGCTTATGTATGTTTAAATTAATGTTATTTAATATTTATGGACTTAAATGCATTTTTGGTAAATTGTCCAAATACGTTGGATTGAATTTTAAATGCATAATGTTTTGGATTTGGACTTGGATTGGGATTTGGATGTGTATTGGAAATTGATGTATTGAAGATATATTGCTTGAGTGAATTTTCTACAGGTATCTGATTTGTGGTTATGACGCTGGGTAGTGTTCTACCTATGCCGTTATAATGCCGAAATTTCGTTAGAAATTGTCTAAATAAGTTTCTTGATATTAAATTGGATTTACTAAATGCCTTTAAAACCTCATGCATATTAATCACTACTATTTGTTATTGAGACTTCGTACGATTAGATTTTAAAACTATAAGTATGTGGAACGGTTTATGCCTTTAGTACTCAACCTATTTTGTAAGATATATTTCTAAACGAGTTTTGACTCATGATACATGTGATGATGTATAATGCCTGTGTGGCATTTGGAAATGCCTGTGTGGCACTTGGAAATGCCTTTGTGGCACTTGGAAATGCCTATGTGGCACTCGCCTGTGTGGCGTTTTCTTATGCCTGTGTGGCATTCAGTAAGCCTGTGTGGCATTGAGGCGCCGTTTACGTAATTGCGTCATGGATCCCGCCTGTGTGGCAAATGGGTAGCGGTAATTACGTATGATTGTCCGACAACTAGTCGTGACTTGTACCTCAGCTACCGGATGATCACTGGTGCTGGGATGATTCATGATCATGGATAGAGCCCTGGTATGGGACACCGACCACTGCTAGCTACAGTGGATGCTTTCATAGAAAGCTTCTTGGTTATATTTCCAAAGATCCCGGTTATGTTACCGAATCTCATAATGCTCGTCTCGTGAAAATGTTTTAAATGTATATTACGATACTGTTACAAAGATGAGCGAATGTAGCATTTCTACTACTACTATATCTTGATTTTGTGAATGCTTGAGTACTAATCTGTTTTGAAATTACTTGGCATAACATTTTATAGCTTATAAACTATGGTTTATCAATTTGGTATTATTGCCGATAGAACATCTTTAAGCATGAGTTTTGGCACATTCATTCACGCATACACATGCATTAAACATAGTAGAAACCTAACATCAGTTAGCGTATGCTTTCTTACTGGGCTTTCCCCAAAGCTCACCCCCTTCCACTTCAGATTATTTCAGGTAGACTCGGCACGAGCGTGGTGCATCAAGAGTCTTTTTGTTGAGTTACAGAAAGTTGTACTTTGGAAATTAAGGTATAATCTTTGTTCTTTTGTTTATATCCCAGACTAAATTCTTTTGTGTGCACAGTGTATAGGATTTGGGATGTAAGAACTAGAAAAGATCGAATATGTAAACCTACTGTATTATGTAGTCAAGTTGAATTTTCGATATATTTATATATGGAAATCCATGGAAGCTAAGTATTTCAGAAATTATATTGAGATTTGAAATTGCTATAGGTTGAAACGATGATGTACTTAGTATGAGAATGGATAACGGAATAAAATAGGGGCGAAAGTCTTCAGTGTCGTTCTCGGCACGCCTTACGAAAAGACTATACTGGGACCTTAGACAACTAGTCTTAAATACCTATAGAAGTGGGACTCTACTCATTAGGTTTTAGCTACATTGAGCGAGTGGCAAACATAGGAAGTAAAAGAAAAAGTTAGCCCGAAAATTCCGGCTTCCGAGGGCGTTACAGAATGGTATCAGAGCCTAGTTTGTCTAGTCTCGTGTCAGTGTAGATAGGCTGGAACTAGTCTTACATCCCATGTAACTGTGTGCGTCTGGATATAAACTGCGAATGATGTTTTGATACGATGATAATGTGTGTTTTTTTTTCGATTAGAGTACTAAACATGTTTATCATAATTAGGTATACCTGAAATGAAAGGACGGTATAGAAGCGTGAGGAAAGTTGGGAGGAGACAAGAGGAGCAGGCTCCCGAAACACCGATTCCAGAGCCACCGCCACCTCCTCCTCCTCAGCCAGAAACTGAAGGAGACCGTATTACTCGAGTTGAGAGGAATTTAGACACCATGTCCCGAAACATGGATGCCATGTCTACCATGTTCACTCAGTTCATGGTGAGGTTAAATCCGGATCAGGTGGTGCCACCCTTGGCCCCAACAGTGCCGCTACCTCCTCCATTAGCTGTACCTCCTCAAGCACCTCCGCCACCACCACCGAGCACTCAAGTACCTCCGCCACCACAAGTGGGTACCCCACAACCACAATCTGAGCCTCCACAACCACCAGCATCATCTTCTTCTACTGGGGACGCAGTTAAGAAGAATATAGAACTCCTCAAACAGTTTCAGAAAATGAATCCCCCGGTATTTAAGGGAGTAAGGGATCCAGTGCAAGCAGAGGAATGGGTCCTACAAATGGAGAAGTCATTTAAGTTTATGGGCTGTAGTAGTACAGAAAGGGTGTCCTTAGCCACTTTTATGTTGCAATCGGATGCTGAACATTGGTGGACATCCACTGAGAAAATATTGAGTGCGCAACACTCGGAGATTACATGGGAAGTCTTCCTACAGTACTTCCAAAATCAGTATATTCCCAAGACAGCCCAAAGGAAGAGGCAAACAGAATTTTTGAGCTTAACTCAAGGGAGTATGACGGTGGACCAATATGAGGCCAAGTTCACGGCCCTCTCTCGGTATGATGTTGATATCTCCTGTAATGAGACTAAGAAGACTCTAAAGTTTATTACGGGATTGAGATCGTCCATCCGGAGTCGATTGGCAGTATTAGACATCACTACTTACCCGGAAGCCCTAAGAAAGGCCCAACTAGCGGAGCATGACATAGAACTCACACAGAATGAGTATGGCTCCAAGGGTAAGGACCATGGAAGGAGTCAAGGGAAGTGGCCAGACATGGGGAGACATAAGCCTAATCAAACTCCTTTCAAGAGGCAGAGGTTTTATGACACTCGACATCAGCCTACGAAATCCACACCATTCCATGCCACACCAAAATCTCAAACTTGTGGGATATGTGGTAAATTTCATGGGAATAAGCCTTGTCACATGTCAACTCATGCTTGTTTTCACTGTGGAAAGTATGGGCATTGGAAGAAGGATTGCCCAACACTCACTACTCCATCTACGACTCCTCCAAAACAAGTTGAAGGGCAAGGTAGTCAACAAAAGACGGCCACGGAGAAGGGGAAGAAACCAATGACACAAGGGCGAGTCTTTGCCTTAGATCGGGAAGCAGCTGACGCTTCCACCAATGTGATCAAGGGTAAACTTCTAATCCATGACTTAGAAGCATTCGTTTTAATTGATTCAGGTTCCACGCACTCATTCATATCGCCTGCATTTGCTAAGAGACTACATATAGAGCCTGAACACTTAGACTACGTATTGTGTGTTAGTACTCCTATGAAAGAGTCACAAACAACCGACCTAGTATATAAGAATTGTAAAGTTATGGTGGGAGGTAGGAATTTAATAGTAGACTTAATCATGTTGAACATGTTAGACTTTGATGTTATTTTAGGCATGGATTGGTTGACAGCTAACCGTGCCAATGTAGACTGCTATAAAAAGATTGTAACCTTCTTCCTACCTGAACCACTTGTAATACATTTTGGAGGTAAGAAATGAAATATAATTAATATCTTTTGTGAATCTTACTTGTGGAAATGTTATTCTTGTGAAGGCTATTTAGCATTCGTTGAAGATGCGAATAAGGACCATCCGACATTGTCTGCAATTCCCATTGTGAGAGACTTTCCAGATGTCTTTCCGGATGACCTACCAGGGTTACCCCCAGAAAGAGAAACTGAGTTCGCCATTGACCTTTTTCCCGGCACTCAGTCAATCTCCAAGCCTCCGTATAGAATGGCGTTGGTAGAGTTAGAGGAGTTGAAGACTCAGCTTCAGGAACTTTTAGACAAGGGGTTTATACGCCCCAGTGTGTCTCCGTGGGGCGCTCCGGTACTATTTGTGAAGAAGAAGGATGGGAGTATGAGGTTATGTGTGGATTACCGGCTATTAAACAAGGCCACTATAAAGAACAAGTACCCGCTACCTAGAATATATGACTTATTGGATCAGTTGCGAGGTGCAGAGGTGTTTTCCAAGATTGACTTGAGATCGGGATACCATCAGTTGAGGATCAGAAGTCAAGATATCCCGAAAACAGCATTCAGAACACGTTACGGCCACTATGAATTCTTAGTGATGCCGTTTGGTTTGACAAACGCACCCGCAGCATTTATGAGTTTGATGAATGAAGTCTTTAAGCCGTTTTTGGACAAGTTTGTGATAGTGTTCATCGACGACATCCTAGTGTATTCCAAGTCTCATGATGAGCATGCTCAACACTTACAGATTGTTTTACAGACACTTAGAGAAAAGAAGTTGTATGCCAAGTTTAGTAAGTGTGGGTTTTGGCTCGAGCAGATTTCCTTCTTGGGTCATATTGTGACAAAGGATGGAGTATCCGTAGATCCGTCCAAGGTTGAGGCCGTGGTTAATTGGGAAAGGCCAAAGACCGTCACAGAGATCCGAAGTTTCTTGGGCTTAGCGGGGTACTATAGGAGATTTGTTGAAGGATTTTCTAAGATAGTAGCTCCATTAACACGCCTTACATGCAAGGAAGTCAAGTTCCAATGGACTGATGTGTGTGAGCGTAGTTTTCAGGAGTTGAAGCAAAAGTTGACCACAGCACCAGTCCTAGTTATCCCGAGTGGATCGGGAGGTTTTACGGTGTATAGTGATGCATCCATTCAGGGTCTAGGGTGTGTGCTAATGCAAAATGGCAAAGTAGTAGCTTATGGCTCTAGACAGCTTAAGGACCATGAAAAGAATTACCCTACTCATGATCTTGAGTTGGCAGCCATAGTGTTTGCATTGAAGATTTGGCGCCACTATCTTTATGGAGAAAAGTTTCAAATATTCACAGATCATAAGAGTCTCAAATACTTGTTCTCTCAAAAGGAGTTAAACATGAGACAACGGAGATGGATGGAGTTGTTGAAAGACTATGACTGTAAGATCTTGTACCATCCCGGTAAGGCGAACAAGGTGGCTGATGCTTTGAGTCGGAAGAGCATGGGTTTGGTTGCCTACATGATGGTCAAGGAATGGGATTTGATGAAACAGTTTTCCGAGCTGAGTATGAATGTAAAGCCTTCCGAAGGTTTTCTAATTGCTAGTCTAAGAATCGAACCGGGTATAGTGGAGCAGCTCAGACGAGCACAGAGAGAAGATTCTAGATTAGTGGAGATGGTAAATCAAGCTGAACAAAATGAAAATTCGGAGTATAAAGTAGGCGAAGATGGACTACTAAGGTTTAGAGGCCGAATATGTGTCCCTAGTGATGATGACTTGAAGAAGCAGATTTTGGATGAAGCTCACAGTTCTAAGTATACCATGCATCCGGGGAGTACAAAGATGTATCGGAATTTATGCCGAGTGTATTGGTGGTCAGGGATGAAGAAAGATATAGCTGAGTTTGTATCAAGGTGCTTAGTTTGTCAGCAAGTGAAGGTTGAACACCAAAGGCCAGCAGGATTACTTAAGCCTTTGGAAATTCCAACATGGAAGTGGGAACATGTCGCCATGGATTTCATCATGGGATTGCCGAGAACTAGAAGGAATCATGATGCAATTTGGGTGATAGTAGATCGATTAACTAAGTCGGCCCATTTTCTTGCCATGAAATCTACTGATCCCTTAAGTGCATTGGCAAACCTTTATGTGAGAGAAATAGTTCGATTACATGGCGTCCCAGCAAGTATTACTTCAGATAGAGACTCAAGATTTACGTCTCGGTTTTGGGAACACTTTCAAGAAGCCTTGGGGTCACAACTCAATTTCAGTACTGCCTTTCATCCTCAGACTGATGGACAATCTGAGAGAACTATACAGACCCTAGAAGATATGTTGAGGGCATGTACTATTGATTTTAGAGGCTCATGGGATGACCACTTACCCTTAGCCGAATTTGCCTACAACAATAGTTACCATGCTAGTATTGGAATGGCGCCATATGAGGCCTTGTATGGACGGAGATGTCGATCTCCAATCGGTTGGGAAGAAGTGGGTGATAGAAAGTTGTTTACTCCTGAGCTTGTTGAGCGAGCTTCAGAAGATGTTAGATTGATATGTGAGAGACTTCGAACAGCTCAAAGCCGACAAAAGAGTTACGCGGACACTAGGAGGAGAGAATTGGAATTTGAAGTAGGGGATAGTGTCTTCTTGAAGGTCTCTCCATCAAAGGGCATCATGAGGTTTGGCACGAAAGGGAAGTTAAGTCCTCGATTTATTGGTCCATTTGAGATTTTAGAGAGGATTGGAGACGTTGCATATCGATTAGCCTTACCGCCACAGCTATCGAGTGTGCATAATGTCTTCCACATATCCATGTTAAGGAAATACTATCCGGATCCCTCTCACGTGATAGCATATGAACCACTTGAGATTCGAGAAGACTTAAGTTATGTAGAGAAGCCAATCAGAATTGTAGATAAAAAGGAGAAGGTGTTGAGATCAAAGACTATTCCTCTGGTAAAAGTTCTATGGCAGCATCACTCATCAGAAGAAGCTACTTGGGAACTTGAGAGCTTAATGAAGGAGAAGTACCCCTACCTATTCCAACCCGACATGGAAAATTTGGAGGACCAAATTTCTTAAGGTGGGTAGAATGTAATAACCGGAAAAATTCTTACTATATTAAATTAATTGTCTATTATTTAGCACAATTTTATAACTAATAAAAATAAATTTAAAATAATTATATAGGGACATGTAGACGGGTGGACATCTCGGCACGGCTTAAGTAGTCCTGGAGATAAGAGATCTTGTCTACTTCGAGCTTGGGAGCGACAAGCTACAGTAAGCTTATGAATTTTGGTTAAACATTGTGTAAATCAACTAAATTCATAAAGTTGATTTTAATGTATCTTAATTAGTTAAATGCGAAAATAATAGGATTATTTAATCTGAGTGTGAGTCTTGGGTGTAGTTACAGATTATACATCGTATATATAATAATAATAAGTATTGTATATACATATATAATAAAACAAAACAAATAAAATAAAATACTACAACCAAGTACCTACATAATATAAAATATACTCATATATAATATAAGAATAACATAATAATAATAAAAAAAAAGAACCGGATTTGGTGGGAAAAATCCCACCAAAATCCAAAGTGCTCTGCCATTCGGCAGAGCACTCAAATATTATTGGTTGCCCAATGTTTAAAAGAATAATAAAATAAGGAGAACAGAAAACCTAAGCAACCTAACCCTCCCCTGTCACTTTCTTCTCCCGTTCCTTTTGTTTTGTTCCTAAAAACCTTCCTACCTCTCCATCGTGTTCCCTCTTTATCTCCATCGTATCACCTTGGTTGAACAAGCTGGAACCGACGGCACCATGAAGAGGGAAAGGAGGCTTCTTTCGTTGCTGTTCAGGCGAAGAAATTGAGGATTTTGGCATTTTCAGGTGGTGTTACGAGGACCTTGAGGGGGCTGAACGTGGTGGTTCTGCTGGTGTTGATCTGAAGCAGAGTTAGATAGAGGAGCAAAAAAAAAAAAAGCCTCATTCAGAGGCTATCGAATGAGGAAGTGATCTGAACCTTAAGGTTCATTTAGCATTGGTTCAAACGAGAAGGAATGAGGCTGCCACGACAGGGAAGGACGAGGTTGAGAAAGAAACAGTGTTGGTGACTATTTTACTGCTGGTTGTAGCCACGTGAAAGAGGAAATTGAGTGTATTGAGGGGGCTGTTCAAAAGGGGCGAAACCCTACTCTATAAACTAGTCCGAGAGGAAGAGAGAAAACAAAGAAAGGTAAGAAAAATTTGCTAAGTTGTGATTGACCATATTGATACTACACATACATACATATATATATATATGTGTTATATTACTAGCATGGTAATGAAGAGCTAATTCATGGTGTAGAGGAGTTTTTAGAGGTTTTGGATATTTAATATCCTAAGGAAAAAAGCTAAAAGAAAGGAATTGAAGAAATGCAAAGATTTCAAGGGTGAAGGTGTAGCATTTCAAAACACTTGTGTGGTACACATTAGGTAAGGGAATATACGGTAAATGCCTGTCAGTCTACTATGCTTATGTATGTTTAAATTAATGTTATTTAATATTTATGGACTTAAATGCATTTTTGGTAAATTGTCCAAATACGTTGGATTGAATTTTAAATGCATAATGTTTTGGATTTGGACTTGGATTGGGATTTGGATGTGTATTGGAAATTGATGTATTGAAGATATATTGCTTGAGTGAATTTTCTACAGGTATCTGATTTGTGGTTATGACGCTGGGTAGTGTTCTACCTATGCCGTTATAATGCCGAAATTTCGTTAGAAATTGTCTAAATAAGTTTCTTGATATTAAATTGGATTTACTAAATGCCTTTAAAACCTCATGCATATTAATCACTACTATTTGTTATTGAGACTTCGTACGATTAGATTGTAAAACTATAAGTATGTGGAATGGTTTATGCCTTTAGTACTCAACCTATTTTGTAAGATATATTTCTAAACGAGTTTTGACTCATGATACATGTGATGATGTATAATGCCTGTGTGGCATTTAGAAATGCCTGTGTGGCACTTGGAAATGCCTTTGTGGCACTTGGAAATGCCTATGTGGCACTCGCCTGTGTGGCGTTTTCTTATGCCTGTGTGGCATTCAGTAAGCCTGTGTGGCATTGAGGCGCCGTTTACGTAATTGCGTCATGGATCCCGCCTGTGTGGCAAATGGGTAGCGGTAATTACGTATGATTGTCCGACAACTAGTCGTGACTTGTACCTCAGCTACCGGATGATCACTGGTGCTGGGATGATTCATGATCATGGATAGAGCCCTGGTATGGGACACCGACCACTGCTAGCTACAGTGGATGCTTTCATAGAAAGCTTCTTGGTTATATTTCCAAAGATCCCCGTTATGTTACCGAATCTCATAATGCTCGTCTCGTGAAAATGTTTTAAATGTATATTACGATACTGTTACAAAGATGAGCGAATGTAGCATTTCTACTACTACTATATCTTGATTTTGTGAATGCTTGAGTACTAATCTGTTTTGAAATTACTTGGCATAACATTTTATAGCTTATAAACTATGGTTTATCAATTTGGTATTATTGCCAATAGAACATCTTTAAGCATGAGTTTTGGCACATTCATTCACGCATACACATGCATTAAACATAGTAGAAACCTAACATCAGTTAGCGTATGCTTTCTTACTGGGCTTTCCCCAAAGCTCACCCCCTTCCACTTCAGATTATTTTAGGTAGACTCGGCACGAGCGTGGTGCATCAAGAGTCTTTTTGTTGAGTTGCAGAAAGTTGTACTTTGGAAATTAAGGTATAATCTTTGTTCTTTTGTTTATATCCCAGACTAAATTCTTTTGTGTGCACAGTGTATAGGATTTGGGATGTAAGAACTAGAAAAGATCGAATATGTAAACCTACTGTATTATGTAGTCAAGTTGAATTTTCGATATATTTATATATGGAAATCCATGGAAGCTAAGTATTTCAGAAATTATATTGAGATTTGAAATTGCTATAGGTTGAAACGATGATGTACTTAGTATGAGAATGGATAACGGAATAAAATAGGGGCCAAAGTCTTCAGTGTCGTTCTCGGCACGCCTTACGAAAAGACTATACTGGGACCTTAGACAACTAGTCTTAAATACCTATAGGAGTGGGACTCTACTCATTAGGTTTTAGCTACATTGAGCGAGTGACAAACATAGGAAGTAAAAGAAAAAGTTAGCCCGAAAATCCCGGCTTCCGAGGGCGTTACACTATTGAATCCTGTTTAATGTTAACTATATCCATTGTTTTCCTAATGGGTTGGATTGTTGGGATAAATAAATTGTTTTGGAAATATAGCGTTTATTTTTATAAAGCAGCATACACCTTCCTTACTGAGCATATTATCGCTCATTCCTTATTTTTCCACTCCACAGATCATTGATTTTGGACTAAGCAAATTACCTTCCAGAGATTTGATACCGAAGGTATGTTGTATTCTTTTATATATTCAGAAAAAGGGTACAGTACTACTTTAAATAGAAGGGAATGTACAAATATCTCTTAAGGAAACAATTTGATAATTCATATTTTCATATTAGTACTAGGAATAAAAGTACTAATTCTTAATAAGTGTTAGGAGTTGTTAAGCATCACAGATAGCCCAACCGGTAAGTGAGTGTGATTTATAAGTGAATATTATGTTATACTGTGGATTTGAGATGTTACATGGATGCTCTTCACCTAAGGGTTCGAAAGTAGAGTCATAGAAGCACCGATTGAATTCTGATAATTCGAAAAGAGCATCTACAACATTTCTTAAAAAAAAAAAATCTTTTGATGTCAAACGAACCTTCAGTGCAAAGTAATTGAAGCTCCCAAGTTCCAATCAGGTCGCAGATTCATCTGCAAGACGGGAAATAACATTTGGAGAAATTTTTTTAACAATCAAAGAATTTTTTTAACAATCAAAGTTAGGTTTAACAGTTGTTATTCTTTTTTAGAAGAGATAGGTCTAACAATCAATTTTTTTATTTCTCTTACTTTTTATGTACGAAAACAAAAATTAAAAAAAAAAAGAAAATTCCACACTTTATTTTATTATTTTTAATTCAAAATTATTAATTTTACTTTTTAAATTATGATTTAAAATTTTTACAATTATTTATTCATTTAATATAATAAATAAATTTATATAATTATATATGAATTAATTATAATATTTAAATAAATACATAAAATAATATGTCAATATCTATGGAATAAAATTTTAAAGATTTCAAATGTTATATAAACATACATAAACAAAAATACTATTTGATATGACAACTACCAAACAACAAAACTTTTTGATGGAAATTTACAGACGGATTTTTTTAGTCCTTAATTACGGAAAAAATGACGACTTACTAATAAAATGACATTTTATTCATTTTCATTAAAACATAAAAATCTAATTAATTTATTGACGAAATATCGTCAAATTATCAGCGAATATTACGGACCAAAATGTTTGTCATCGGTAATTGGGTGGTATTTACGGCAGAAACATTGAAAAAAGTAGGCGTCAAATGTACTGACGGCTAATCCTTCAGTGTCTCGTTGATAAAAGAACAGGGAGATTAAACAAAATGCCATGCATATTTACCGACAATATAATTCTATCGGTGAGTAGTCGTTTATTGTTACCGACGAAATGCTAACTAATGACCGATGGAAGTTATGTTTTAATGAAATGAGCGTTTTAATAAGACTAATTGATAGATTACTGATGGAATTATTCTGTCAGCAAATTTCAATCCTAAATTAGGCGAAATCCCTTTCTTCCCATTTTGGAAGTGTCTTCTACTTCTAGTAGCTGTTATCTTTCTTAGACCAAATATGAATCTGATTTACCTTTTGGATTGGTCTTGTTGATAGTTTTTTTTTTGAAAATTGAAAATATTATTGATAAAAAAATCAATTACAACCACACCTCAAAATCCGATCTACAATCGACATCCAATTTAGCCAATGAATCAGCACAAAAATTCGCTTCTCTAAAAACATGAGCAAAGGAAATGGTACCCAAACTCGATTAAAGGTTATGCTATTCGTTGAGAAGGTTATTGTATTTTCACGGACAATCAAGAGTTTTGTTAAGCCATGAGATAATCACTTTAGAGTCATTTTCAATAATCAAATGAGGTGAAGGGGTCAGATTTGCTTTGATGATAATCGAAAGGGCTTCAACAACCGCCAAAAGCCCAGCCAAATCTGAGTCAGCAACTCCAATGTTTTTTGAGAACATCAACAAAATAACATCTTGATGGTTGCGGAGAACACCACCGATTCCAGCAGGACCTGGTTTGCCTTTGGATGAGCTGTCAACGCTGAATTTCCAAACACCAGGCGAAGGAGGAGTCCAAGAAATGTTGGACCTGCGAAATTTTTTCCTTGGAGCAATGGTGACATCTTGAAGATTATTAGAGAGAAGTAACATATCAAGGTCATTGTTTGCTTTGAGCCACCAGCAAAGTTTGGTTCTTGCCAGATTAGAAACTTGGAGAGGAGTAGAAGATTTCTCATTGAAGATTTTGTCGTTGCGAGCTAACCAAATTGACCACAAAGTAGCATAGAAAAGTGTCTCCCAAATCTGATTTTGATTCTTTCTCTGATTAAGATTGTACCAAGAAGTGAAAAGGAGGAGTAAAGAAGCAAGGGCCACCCATGAGATTTCCCACCAATTGCAGTAGAAACACCAAACTTCCCAAGAAAAAGAGCAATGTAGAAGCAAATGGTCCACAGTGTCGGTCTCATTGCAAAAAGCACATTTGTTCTCTTTGTTTAACAAACTTCCTCTCAAGTGAAGAAAATCCATTGTAGGTAGTTTTGATATTTGGTGGTGCAATTCCTTTCCAAGCATAACTCTCGATTGCAATAGAAGAATTTGAAGCTTTATCCAGTGTTTTCCTGAAGGAGTTTGAGCTGTAATTCCCGTTGGTGGTGTGGCACCAAATAATTCTGTCTGAAGTGAATTGAGAAAGAGTAACAGAGTTAAGCAAGTCCATAAAATTTTGCCATTGGTCAACTTCCCAGTCAAAGAGATGCCTTCTAAGTTGAATATTCCAAACAAATCAAACTCCATCCCAATGCCCAAAATCCTTGATGTAGCCATATTTGTTAACTGATAAGGCATAAATTCTTGCAAAAGCATCTTTCAGGATAAGATTTTGAATCCATTTGTCGATCCAAAAACGAATGCGTTCCCCATTACTTGGACAAAAAATAAAACTAGAGCTAATAAGGTAAGACAAATTTCCCTCGCACCAATTTTTTGAATATCCTTCCGCACTTTACAGACAGATCCATTTAAGCAAGGAGATGGCCACAAGTCGGAAGAGGAGCTGTATTTTTCGCAGATAACATTCCTCCAAAGAGCTGAAGAGTCTCTGCCATATCTCTAAGGCCATTTCAACAGCAGTGCTTGATTGCAAATGTTAAAATTTAAAACCCCTAAACCACCCTTTTCCTTGCTATTGCAGACAGTTTCCCAATCAACTAGCCTAATCTTTCTACCTGACTCACTGTCGCCCTAAAGAAACTACCGCTGGATTTTCTCTAACCCCAAGAGCACCCCTTTTTGGAATCTTAAAAAGAGACATGTAGTAAATAGGCAAATTTGACAAGGTGGATTTGATCAACGCTAATCTGCCACTCATGGACAAGAGTTTACTCTTCCAAATGCTCAATTTACTTCTGAAAGGATGAATAACTGGTTCCCAAGAAGAAAGAAATCTTGAATCCAAGCGGGAGACCAAGGTACTTACATGGGAGAGCTCCTTTCTTGCAAGAGATTTTCCCAGCCCAATCTTCAACAATAGCAGGACTAATTTTGGTGCCGTATAAAGTACTCTCGGAAAAGTTAACTCTCAAACCAGAAATCAGGTGGAAGCATTTGAGGATACATTTGATATTCAAGAGTCGATCAATCTCAGGTTGACAAAAAATAATGGTGTCATCTGCAAATTGTAGATGAGAATTTTGCAGATTGCTATGACCAATATTAATACCTGAAAACAGATCAAGATTAGTTGCATTTCTTAACAGTATGCTTAGACACTCAGAAATCAAAATAAACAAAAAAGGTGAGACAGGGTCACCTTGACGCAAGCCTCTCTTCATGGCAACAGGTGAGGAAGGAGAACCATTTATTAGAATAGAAACTGAAGCAGTAGAGACACAGCTTCTGATCTAAGAGATCCATTTCTGTCCAAAGCCCATTAAATTCATGACCTCGAAGAGGAAATTCCAATTAACCTTGTCAAAGGCTTTCTCAAAGTCCAATTTAAGAAAAAGACCCCCTCTTTCTGATTTCTTCATACAATTGATGACTTCATTGGCAATGAGAATACTGTCCATAATTTGTCTTCCTTCCACAAAGGCAAATTGAGTGGAGTGAATGAGAGACCCCATGACTTTCCTCGTTCTGCTGGCTAAAAGTTTGGCTAGAACTTTGTAGATACTGCTGATAAGAGAGGTAGGGCGGAAGTCACTGAGAGATTCAGTACAATGCTTCTTTGCAATAAGAGCAATGAAAGAGCAATTGACCCTTTGGGAATTTTGCCATTATTGTGAAATTCTTGAAGAAAATCAATGGAGTCTTCTTTAAGGAGATTCCATTTTTGTTTGATGAAATTGAAATTAAAGCCATCGGGTCTGGGGGTCTGGGGGCTTTATCACCATCGCATTCACTAACTGCATTCCAAATTTCCTCTTCCAAGAAAGGGGATTCAAGATCTCTAGCTTGATCAGCAGAGAGTCTTTTAATACCTGTAGGACAGAAGTGGAACATAACCCCAATGTCATCACTGAAAAGCTCAGTAAAATGCAATTCCACAGCATGCTTTTTTTCTTTCATAGTGTTGAGATTCCTTCCTCTGAAAGAGATATGCCCTAAGAAATTATTATGCCATCTGCTGTTAGCGATACAATGGAAGAACTCAGTGTTTTCGTCATCTTCGTTGATCCATTTGAGTCTCGATTTCTGCCTCCATGTCCGCTCCTCAACATTTTGTAAATTCCATAAACATTTCTTTTTTGAAGAATCAGGTCCTCGTCAAAAAAGTCATTCTCTTGCAATTTTTCCAGGTCTGAGATTTCCTTGGTAAGAGAAGAAATTTTAGCAGCCACACCTTCCGCTTTGTATCCCTTCCAGAGACGGATGTCATTCTTGAGTAAATTCATTTTTTGGAACAATCTAAAACCAGCAAATCCCTTGACCTTGCAACTTTTCCATTTTTTACCCACCAGAGAGTTAAAATCCTTGCAGTCAAGCCAGTGATTGAAAAACCTGAAAGGTTTGGGACCGCAATCTTGGATATGGATTCCCAAACAAATTGGAACGTGATCGGATAAACAACAGTCTAAGCACCATTGATTGATGGAAGAGAAAGAGGAGAACCAATTAGCTGACAAAAGAAATCTGTCTAGTCTACTCGTAGAACTTCTATTACGCCATGTGTACTTTCTGCCAGCCATAGGAAGATCCACCAAACCAGAAACATGGATAAAATTAGCAAAGTCTTCTGTGGATTTCGACACATCAGAGGAGCCGATTCTTTCTTCATCATTGAGAATAGCATTAAAGTCACCACCAAAACACCAGAGTTCATTGTCCACGGTGATAAGATCTCCAAGTTCATCCAGAAAAATTATCCTATCCTGCACATTATTCGCGGCATAAATGTTGAACGAGTTTATAACAAAGGGTAATTCACTAACTTCCCTTTAATCCAAATGAATCTTTCTGACTTATTAACATCCAAGATAGAAAAAAATTTATCCTGCCACATTGAAATCAATCCACCAGCAGACCCTGAAGCGTCGCTGAAAGCAAAACTAATGTCTTCAGATCCCCATAAATGCTTGATAATTCTATCAGAGACTCCCGAAAAATTAGTTTCTTGTAAAAGAACAAAGATAGGCTTTTCCTTCTCAACGAGCCTTTTAAACGTCCTTTTACCTCTTATACCAATGCCTCTTATGTTCAGTGAGATGATCTTCATAAAGAATGAAGAAAACCCCAAAACAAGAAGAGAAGATTACATACCAACGTCTGTCTCTAGCTCAGCAGCCTCCATCTCCATGATTTTGCTCAAAATTTCCTCTTCATCAATTGCTGGTGAAAGACCCAATAGTTTGCCAGTTTCAAAAGTTTTTTCAGCTTCCATCCTGATGACTTTATTCCTGTTTTTAATATCCTCATCTGTAATCTCAGCATCCTGAATAATTTGATTCCTCAGCTCGTCAGATTTTTTGGAAATGTTTCTTCCCTTTTTTACCTTATTCCCGGCCTGTTTTCGTTTGCAGTTTTTGGGAGGCGTTGTTGGTGGCTCGCTTGAGAATAACTTTCTGTATTTCAATCTCTTCTTAACTGAATTCATAAGGGCCACCTCTTCTGTATTGTCGTCATTATTGAAGAAGTGACTTTCAGATTCTTCTTTAGTTTGGGTACAAGCCCTTTTTGCAAGTTGAGATCCAACATTCCGAGATCTGGATTGGGCCTGGGAGCAGGAGTACTGTCTGGTGGGCTTCATGGATTACCAAGTTGCTTCTTTTCATGGCTCTTTTGACAGCTATCGCTAATATCGGAATTCGCAATCCAATTCGATAAGAGTGGTTGAGCAACATCACCTGTTTCCAAAGTCTGCTCATTATTCTCCTGTCTCTCAGAACTCTCTATGGAAAAGTCAACCAAAGGCAAAAGCTTGTCACGATTTGCCCCATCTGGAAACTGTTCATCTTCTAAGTTTTGAGCTTGTAGTTCCTGAGAAGAGGAAGATGATGACCTTGAATCCTTCATTGAGCTTGAAGAAAAGGACCTTGAATTATTAATCTTTTTAACACTGTGATTCCACAGGAAATCAGCTCCATCTTCGACTGAGATTTTGATAGCGAAAGAGACTCCATTTAATGAAACTGAGATAAAATTTGGAATTTTAACATCCTTCCTGATGAGAGATAGAACTCTTCCAGAGTCGAGTTTCTTCTTCCTTAGGGTGCTATCATCCACGGAAATGAAAACACCCCATTTGTCACCGTTTATTTTAAAGAAAGAATGGCACCAAAAATGGAGAGGAATATTCTCTAGTTTTAACCATAAAAAATTGTTTTCACTGACCAAGTCAGGACTCCATGATTTTACCCAGAAAAACCATTCACTGAGCCACACTTTAGCGTCCTCCAGCATGCCAAGCATGTCTACCCTAGAATCGAATGTCAGTAAAACCCAGCTTCCGCCCATAACAGTGACTGAAAAGTGAGAAATACCTTCAGTTAGCATTCGTTGTATGCCTTGTGAATTCTTCACCATAGCCACAGCAGATTTTTGCAGCCATTCCAAATCAAGTTCTTCATCGGCCATTGAAATATTGTGAGTCAGGAAGGTCTACTGCTAAAACAGAATTATCCATCTGAACATTGTCCTCTGCTTTAGATAACCAAATCTTATCATGTTTCGTTTAGCCTTCACAAGGATCGTTACCAGAATTACTTTTCAAAACCTCTGCGTATGAAGGTTTGGAAGAAGAACCAACATGGAAACCTGGTCTAGATAAGTGCTTAGTCTCCATACTTAAATCACTGATCATCTGTTAGAAATTGATGCAAACAATTATTAGTTTAAGTTGAATAAGTCTTCCACTATGTGTATAACATGGAAGAGTGGTTTCTAGATTTTAGGAGTTAAGTTCCCACTAACCCACTTTATGTTTGTGTACTTAGTGGGTGAATATCATCCCATGAAGTGAGAACATGAGGGTGTGACTTTCATTTCAGTTCATCTATTTATAGTGTTGCAAATTGAGTTTTTAGCAATGAAGAAGATCCTTTGAATTCTTAGCCAATATTCTTTCTTCTATCCTTTTTCTTTGCTTACTCATACTTTGCTCAATATTCGTTTGTTCTTGTCAAACACATCCTTATTCTTCGAAACCAACATTTTTGGTATCCGAGCCAGGTTCGATTAAATTGGGTGTTATTCTGTTGTGGTGATCTTTACTGAAGCAAGTGATCTTTAGTTTGTATTCATCATATCTAATGGTATGAATACTTTGAATGTTTCTCAATCATTGGTGCCCATCTTCAATGGAGAAAGTTATGCTTTTTGGAGCATTAAAATGAAGACCTTTTTCATTTCTCAAGATTTGTGGGATCTTGTAGAAAATGGGTATACAGAATCTGACAAGGCAGAGAAGGCAGCAGAGATGAAGGAGTTTCGAAAGAAGGATGCAAAGGCGTTGCTCGTATTGCAGCAAGCAGTGATAGACTCAATTTTCCTCGAATCTCGAATGCAGCAAAATCGAATGAAGCTTGGACTATTCTACATAAAGAGTTCCATGGAGATAACAAGGTAACTGTAGTGAAACTCCAAACTCTTCGTAGAGAATTTGAGAACTTGTGTATGAAAAGTAGTGAGTCGGTTCAAGATTATATTGGTAGAGTTTCTCTCATTATGAATCAATTGAGAACTTATGGAGAGAAAATTGAAGATCAAACAATTGTAGAAAAAGTTTTGAGGAGTTTACATCCTAAATTTGATCATGTTGTTACTGCTATTGAAGAATCAAAGGATCTTTCCAAGTATTCTCTTAATGAGCTAATGGGTTCACTCTTAGCACATGAAGATAGGATGAACAGATATGCAGAGAAGAGTATGGAGCAGGCATTTCAGACAAAGATGGAGATCTCTAGCAAGGAGAAAAGCAATGACAATGGTTTTGCAGGTAGAGGTAGAGGAAGAGGAAGAGGTAAAGGTGGCTACCGTGGTCGTGGTAGAGGTCGTGGTAGATCAAATTCAAGTCGCCAAGAAACTGAGAGTGGTGACAAAGAGAATCAAAGGCAAAACCATAAAGACAAGCAGTGTTATTTTTGCAAAAAGATGGGGCACGTTGAGGCGAATTGTGGAAAAGATGAATGGGAACATGCCATGGAGGAGGAGATTGCTTCCATTGAGAAGCATGATGCTTGGGAGCTAGTAGACAAGCCGTAAGAAAGAGATACAATTGGTTTAAAGTGGGTTTACAAGGTGAAGTTTAATGCGGATGGGAGTGTCCAAAAATTCAAGGCAAGGCTGGTTGCTAAAGGATATGTGCAAGAGTATGGTAAAGATTTCTTTGAAACCTTCTCTCCTGTTGCTAGATTTGAAACTGTTAGATTTTTGTTAGCATTGGCAGCTCAAATGAGGTGGAAGGTTTATCAGTTTGATGTCAAATCTGCCTTTTTGAATGGTTATTTGGATGAAGAGGTATATGTCGAGCAGCCACAAGGTTTTGTTGTTGAAGGCAAAGAGGATAAGGTGTACAAGCTCAAAAAGGCCCTTTATGGACTCAAACAAGCACTACGACCTTGGTATGGTAGGCTTGATTCTTACTTGTTTGAAAATGGTTTCCATCGTAGTAGTAGTGAACCCACTTTGTACGTAAAGGAAAAAGGTGATGATGTTCTTATTGTTTGTGTTTATGTGGATGAAATTATCTATACTAGTTCTTCTAAAGTTCTTATTACAGAATTCAAGAAAAGTATGACTGATGAATTTGATATGTTAGATTTGGGGTTGTTGCATTATTTTCTTGGCTTACAAATTTCTCAAACTGATGATGGTGTTTTTGTTTCACAAGAAAAATATGCTCTGGAATTGTTGAAGAGGTTTAACATGCAGAATTGTAAGACATTTTCTACTCCCATGAATACAAATGAGAAGTTGACAATGAATGATGGAACACTAAGGGCAAATGAGAAGTATTTCAGAGGCTTGGTTGGTGGGTTGATGTATTTGACTCATACTCGTCCAGATATCATGTTTCCTGTCAGTTTGGTCTCAAGGTTCATGCATAATCCCTCCTTGCATCATCTTGGGGCAGCAAAACGAATTCTTCGCTACAAGTAACTTTGGGATTTGGTACAACCCAGTTCCTAACTTTAAATTGTTTGGTTTTACTGATAGTGATTGGGCAGGTTGTGTAGATGATAGAAAAAGCACAAGTGGTTTCATTTTCAACTTTGGTTCGAGTGCTGTGTCATGGAGCTCAAAGAAACAAGCAAGCACGACATTGTCATCTTCGGAAGCTGAGTATATTGCGGCTACATCTGCTGCTTGTCAAGCAATTTGGATGAGAAGAATCATGGAGGATTTGCATCAAGTTCAAGGAAAGGCGACTGAGATTTTCTGTGATAACAAAGCAACCATTTTAATGACCAAAAATCCAGTGTTCCATGGAAGGACAAAGCACATTGAGCTTCGCCACCACTTTATTCGAGATACTGTTGCTGAAGGACTGATCGTGATGAAGTACTGCTCAACAAATGATCAAGTTGCTGATGGTTTTACTAAGGGACTTGGTTATTCAAAGTTTGCAAAGTTTCGATTATCACTTGGAGTTGCAGATTTTGCATCAAGGGGGGATGTTAGAAATTGATGCAAACAATTATTAGTTTAAGTTGAATAAGTCTTCCACTATGTGTATAACATGGAAGAGTGGTTTCTAGATTTTAGGAGTTAAGTTCCCACTAACCCACTTTATGTTTGTGTACTTAGTGGGTGAATATCATCCCATGAAGTGAGAACATGAGGGTGTAGCTTTCATTTCAGTTCATCTATTTATAGTGTTGCAAATTGAGTTTTTAGCAATGAAGAAGATCCTTTGAATTCTTAGCCAATATTCTTTCTTCTATCCTTTTTCTTTACTTACTCATACTTTGCTCAATATTCGTTTGTTTTTGTCAAATACATCCTTATTCTTCGAAACCAACATCATCCTCGGTCGCAACTGAAAACCCAATCTCCTCTTGCTATTTCTATTCGCCCAATCATATTTTGCAATATTAGCAGCAAGTCTGCCCATTCCACAAGAACCCATCCAAAGCTCTAATGACGTTTAAAGCTTCCCTTAAATCTTTAAATCTAAAAAAGTCCAAATTTGATTCTCATCGAATCTTTTCTGGGAAGAGGAATATAAAAATCAACCACCCTGCCATATCGCATCATCAGATCTCTAGATTCACTTTCTCTACCTTTTGGATGAATATTCCCACGTAAACAGTGAGTAGATTCTTCCTTCACTGATCAATATCCTTTGGTACTAAATATTAAACTTACTTCGATGGACGGTTCTCTACTCACTTATCCTACTTTGTATCGCGAACTTGTTAGCAGTCTACTTTATCTTACATTAACTCAACTTAATATTGCTTGAGTTGTTCATCTAGTTAACCATATTAAGTCTACTCATTGTTCAACTCACTTCTTAGCAATTCTTAGAATATCTAATTATGCCAAAGGTAGACTATTTCATGGACTTCATTTTTCTACCCACATTTAATTTTATCTAGGAATTATGATACTGATTAGGTATTTAGGTTGGTGATTTATAGATTGTGGTTCCACTATGATAATTGTTTCTTTTTATTAGATTTCCTTATTTCGCTAAACAAAAAACAAACATGTAATTGCTCGATCCATAACTAAATCCAAATATCGTGCTCTTATTAACGCTACTTCAAAATTATTTTGGCTTCAACGCTTACTAGAAGATATGGGCATCACATTGTATTTTGGCCACCAAACTTCACTATGATAATTATAATGCTATTCAAACTACTCATAATTAGACCTGCTCAAGGGCCGGGCTACCCGCCCAAGCCCGAAGGCCCGTTCGATATTTGGGAGGGCTTGGACAAAAATATTTGATGTAATTATCGGGTTTGGACAAAAAGTTTAGGCCCGTTTAAAAACGGGCCCCGACCCGGGCTTAGCCTTTCAAAGCCCGGGCCCGGCCCGGCCCGGCCCGATATTAATATTAAATATATATTTTTTAATATATTTATAATATTAAGTATGTTTTTAATATATTTATTAAGTATAATATAATTTTATATATATAAAACATTATTAATTAAAAAACATGATTATAAAATTTTTAATATGAGAATTGATAGACAAATTTTGACAAATTAAATTAAATTTTAAAGGAAATAAAATAATAAAAAATAAATAATTAAAAATATAAAAAATTAAATTCGGGAGGGCCGGGCTCGGGCTCGGGCTTATTATATAAAAAATAAAACGGGCCTGAACTAAATATCAGGTCCGTTTTACCGGGCCGGACCGGGCTTGGGCATTGCTTATAACTCTTATTACCTGTCATGGGCCCGGCCTGAACCCGGCCCGGCCCGGCCTATGATCAGGTCTACTCATAATGATGTGTTTCATGAGCACACCAAAAATATTGAGGTTGATTTTCATTTTATACAAGATCATGTTGCACAATGGATTATTCTTCCAACACTAGTGTCTTTTTCAAAGCAAATTATTGATATTTTATAAAGGCATATTTTCCTCGTCGTTTTAGAATAGCACCTTGAGTTTAGGGAAAGGTTGTGTAATTTTACGTAATTATGTAGTTAAATGTAATTTGAGAACCTAAAATAATATCTAAGGTTACGGTACAATTACAATATTATATTAACATAATTATGAGTTATTTCTCTTCTTAATTAATAAAAATTTTATTTCAAGTCAGCAAATAGAAAACAACTTTGCTTCTAACAATTGTTTTAAATTTTTTATAGCAAAAAAAAAAAAATTCTTTTACACATTGTTCAATATATAAAAGAATCAATACAATGATGAGAGAAAACTAGAAAGTATAAAACATTGAATTCCTAATAGACAAAAAAAACCTCAATATTAAGCAAACAAACCAAAATCCAAACAATCTAAGCATGATAAAGAAAACCAATTTCTGTTATGGTAACAAAATAAAAAGATTCAAGCTTTAGGCTTTGCTTGATATGGTGGAAAGAAAGAGGTGAAGAAATAAAATTAGTTAATCAAATAGTTAAGTTACAAAGTAAAAAAATTGTTATGAAACATAATCATTTGATTAACTTAGCCTGAAGATATGAAGACAGGATCATATATGATTTTAGCTGAAGGAGGACACTTGAATCTCTCAGGCAAACCCGTATTATCCATTCCAAAACCAACAAGTTTTTTCAGCTTCAATTCTGCTAAACACGACGAGATTCTTATAGCTTCGATTGTTAACTCAATCCCATTGACATTGTCATCTTTTTCAAGAATCATCTTTATCACCATTTGCAGTTCTTTCTTTAACTCTGTTTCTTTCCCTGCTGCTGCAGATTCTTCTTTTTGAGCCATTGAAGAAAAAACAAAGTTCTTTGGATATAGAAAGAAACAATATTTAGTACCCAATATATATATTTTTTTTTGCTAAGCAAATGAATTATATAAAAGAATTATATTCATTGATAATATCCCAGTGACTAGAAACGAACTTTCTGCTTAGGAAGCGAATGAGAAAGAAACTTTTGAAAATCAACTCCATTCAATGGATTTTCTTTTTTATATAAATTTGGACAATTTGAAATTTGTATTTCGAATTTTTATTTTATATATTTTGTTTCTAGTTTGTTCTGCACATTCCTCTGTTGTCGCTATTGAAAATATACTTCCTCTTGCTTCTTGGAAAGAAAAAAGGAACGAAAATTTTGAGTACCCACTAAAGAAATAAAACTGAAATTCTTGTCTCTACATCATGATCTTGTTAGTTTAATATTTGTAACTTTTAAAAATTTTGTTGACGTTCCTTTTTTTTTTTTTTCAAAGTTTAGTTTCAAAATCGATAGTAACAGCTTGATAAACGTTCAATTAAAATGTGTATTTGATTTAGAATCATTGTTAAAATATGACTGATTCATTGAATCTATGCATGCATATATTTTTGTCTCTAAACTCTCTTTTGGTTGCCATCTGTCACTTTATGTGAAAAAAAAAATCATAAAATAAAGGTCCAACTAAGCAGCCCACCTTGAATAAGTTATGCTCAACCCAGTTTAAGAGCCCATCTTACATTTTATTTATATATATATATATATATATATATATATATATATATATATATTATATATATTTGGTGAAAAGGAAAATTCTTAACATAAAGTTTCAATTTTTAAATTAGTTTTAATGAATACCTCATTAGTTTTAATTTTTTGATTAATAGAATATTAGTTTTTAATTAATAAAATATTAATTTAATAAAATATTAGTTTTAATATCTCATTAGTATTAAATTTTTTAATTAATAAAATATTAATTTATTTCTCAAAATTTTAAAAATAAAAACTATAAAGATCTAATAAATCTTACAAATAAAATTATAAAATAAAACAAAAAATTCCAAACAAATTTTTTTTTAAAAAAAATTAAATACAAATAAACACAAAAAATTATTAAAAATAAATCTACAAATCAAATTCAAAAAAATTTTATTAATTATGAAAATCCAAGGTTGTAAAAGAGAAACAAAGTAATAAATAGATAATTTTAATGTTAAACACTTAAGACTACAAAAAATAAAAAGAAAGAGAGTAGATTGGAGATTAACCTAATTTGATTTTATCTTGGTACTTGTAAATTTGGGTCAAACTCAATAAAATTTAAATATTTATAACTTTTTTTTTATTTGGGTGTATTTAATCTTTTAACATTGTGTTAGAATTTTATTTTACTTTTTTTAAAAAATAAGAATAAAAACTAAATAAGATGTTAATTGATAAATTAAATATTATTATTTTCATTTAAAAAATCAATATTTTAAAAATAATTATCTTGATTTATTATTTTTAATAAATACTATTTATAATATTTTTTAAGAAAAAAAGTACCCTTGCGTAGCAAGGGTATCATCCTAGAATTAATATATTTGATTCATACAATTTAAAATTTAAATTTCAATAATTATAAATTATTATTATTATTTTTTTCATTTTGAAACTTCAACCTCCTTTACGAAGAAAGAAATAACACTAATCCATTGGACACTGGAACAACTAGAGGTTCCATCAAAACGTGGCTGGAAGACGTTAAAGCCTTGCAGTACTTGAGGTTTCTACAATAATCTAATAAGGAAAATTTATAGCAAACAAAATATCTCTCCAAATATCCATGGCATATTAAGAACTATGACATGTCAATATTATAATTTTTTTATTAAAAATAATTTAAAAACACTAAATTCAAAATTATTAATTTTCTAAGGGTGTCCCTAGACAAGGAATTTAAAGAGGAAAATTTATTTTAACCAGAATATTTAAAAGTCAAAATTTTTTTTTTTTATGAAAAACTTTGAAGAATTTCAATATTGAGGAGGAATTTCAAGAGAAAATTTGACATGTGTTTTTCAAAATTGCTCCAAAACTTAATTTTTTACATAGGGTCCACTATTAATATAAAATAAAAATATATATTATTTTAATTAAATATATTATATTTTTTTTATATTATTAATAATATCTATACATTTTTACAAATATAATGATACATATATTACATGTTTTTAATATTTTTCATTTATAATTATTTTTTATTTTATTAAATTCTAGTGTTTAAAATTTTTTTCCTAAAAAATATTTATCTAAACAAACAATTAAAACTGCTAGTATTTTAAATTAATGCATTTTGAAATGCTTTTATTTCAAAAGGGGTCAAAATTTCAAAATCTCAAAATTTTCATCCAATAATTAATATGAACGCTAAAACACAAATACCAATTAATACTCAACAAAAATAACCAAATTAAAAAAAGAAAATAATTACAGGAAAAGAGAGACATGCGTGCGAACCTGGTCATAAATTTGTTTGATTTGAGTTGGGGAATAGCTGAATTTAAGTCAGAGAACATAAACAGACATAAAAAAATAATAATTGATATCAGTACCAAAAAAACAAAGCTATTTTATGATAATTTACCGACGGATTTATTCGGTCGTTAATTATAAACAGAAAAAAATAAATGACCTATAAAATGAGTATTATTCCTTAATAATAAAACATAAAAAAATCTAATTTATTTACCGACAAATACTGTTGGATTACCGACGAATATTACCGATAACAATTTTTGCCATCATAAGATTACTTGATGAATTACAGACGAAATAATTTTGTCGGTGAATTTCAATCCTAATTCAGGGAGAACCCCTTTCTTCACATTTTTGCATTTTCCCCTTCTCTCTTTATTGAAACCCTCTATCTCTAAACCCTCCCTTGTCGGAACGTTGTCTCTCTGATACCCTTTCGTTGTCAGTCTAAGCTCTCTTTGGTTCCTCTCCTCACCACTGGTCTGCATTTGCTTGGATAATGTTTTCATTCCCTAAAATTCATTAAAATTAATTTGCATTATATATATTGATTTAAGTTAAAATTAGTTGATATTTAAATATTGTTATTGATGAATTATGGTTAATTTTGATGGATATGATTGTGTCTTAGTTGTTACACGGTCACAGTAATCATTTTTGTTTCTCCATCACAATTTTTGGGTGTGTTGATTTAAAAGCCTGTGATTGGTTGTGTGGGTGAAGGGCTAAGATTAAGCCATATTGAAATAATAGATTGGCTAAGATTGCTTCTTGGCATCAACAAGGGTTTTTCGTATTTAAAAACTATAGTCGCAAAGCTTTGTGAGATGTGTGTGAAGCTTTAAAGATACAATGAGTGGCACACCAAAGAAAAAGGAGAAAAAAAAAGTTTTGAGATTCAAAAGTGTTTTCTTGCTAGCAAGGAGAGAGATAAGCTTTTATAATACTTGGGTATTCTTTGGGTAGATTATATTAGTAAATCCAAAAAAGTTAAATTTATTGTTTTTAGATCAATTGTTGGGATCCAAAAGACTTAGATGTTAAATTTGTAAGTTGCTTATTTTTTATAGTGAATTTTTATTTGGTTTGTCCCATGATTTTTCTCTTGCTTTTGCTTTGCATTTTGATTTATCTTGTGGTTTGGTAGCTTGATTGTGTTGATAGGTATTATTGGCTTGAGATATTGTTTGTTGTTGTGGGTTTGTTATTGTCATATTGCTTATTGTTGCTTGAATTGACAGGTTTAAAATTGCTGTGATCAAATCTTCATGGAGATCTAACTTAATCCTGCCTTCTGATAGTGAATTGAGAATGACATTAGTTAACTTGCAAAAAAGTACATGTTTCAAAACAATTTCAAATCTATAAATGAATCATATTTAAGCATTGGTAGACTAGGATGGATTTTTCTTCATCAATATTCAAAGCTTGTTTGCAGCTTTCTTCTGATCATAAAGGGTGGATGACATCTCTTGAAATAACAATTCCAGGTAAGCTTCTCAAATTCATAATTCTTTTCCTTGTCATGTTGTAAAATTAATTCTCGGGTTAAACAATACTCTTTACACAGAATATTTTGCGGGAAGGCAGCCTTGGACAGAGGGCAATTTAGGCTATCCTCATTCAACCATTTCTGCATATATGACCAATAAGTCTGAAAATCGATAAGATAGTGTTATCAATGCAGATATAATCTAACATACAAGATTCTATACCATTACATAAAAGAGAGGCAATTTACCTCATTGTCACACAAGATCCGAGTCGGACACTTCAAATTCTCAACCAAGTTTGAAACGTGTATTCCAAGATCAGCATTTGTATCCATTTTAATGCTTTCTAAGAGATACAATATTTTTGTATCTTCATGAAAATTCCGCTAAATACGATATTTATAAAAAATCCTCATCAACTTCTCTCTCCTTAACTCTTCACCTGCTACTGCAGGCTGCACTTCTTCAGCTGTTGGTTCTTTGAAAAAAAAAAAAGATTCAGTACTTGAGGGAAAATGAAGATTATTTTATTGTTCTTTCTATTGAGTAGTTTGTAATAGAAAATCAAAAGAATTTAATTATATATCTCTTGCAGATAAGTGATTTTTTTTATTTTTAATTTTTCTCTTTTATTTATTTTATTTATTTTATTTTTTGAATTTTTTCTTTTTTTTTCTAGCTGGTAATAAAAGAAAGAAAGAAAAGGAAAAACAAAAATATAAGTAAAAAGATAAGATTTTTTATTGAAAAATCAAGGTATTTAAAAAAATAATCTTACTTGGAAAATATATTCTTTTAAATAGATATATTTAACATAGAATCATAAAATTATTTTTAAATTTAAATCATAAAAAGAAATAAAAAGAAAAAGAAAGTGAAAAAAATATTTTGTTATAAATTTTTTTTAACAAAATCATTTTTTTAAAACATTTAATTTTTTATAAATTAATTATTTTTATTAAAAATTAACTTTTAACTATAGTAATTATAATAATTTTTTTGTTAAAAAATCTTGGAATTATATTTGTTAAAAATATTATAAATATAAATTATATTTACTTTCAAAAAATAACATTTTTAATGAATAAAAAAATCATTTTATCATACCCTTAATTTCGCACCTAATAAATATGATTAAAAGAAATGTATAAAAAAATCCCATTTTACTGTTGAATTTGATCATTGTACACACCAAAATAAGATAGAATGATATCAATCTATTTATAATCTGTTGGATAGCTTGTAATAAATACAAGGGAACAAGTTCCCACATTGCTTGTAAAAGTGTAAAATGATTTATTTATAAAGGGAAATCCAAATTACTCTTAAGAGTAATTTGGAGTCAAAGAGGAAATGGGCTTTGATCATTTGGCTTGGGCTTGAGCTTGCTTAGCTTGGGCTTGGGCTTGAGCTAGAGCTTGGGTTATTTTAAAAAGTCAAAGATGGGCATTTGGGCACTTGGGGCGCTTGGCTCTTTGACTTAAGTCAAAAAATTTTATTTTTTGACAGAATATTTTTAAATTCAATTTTGAATTTAAAATTATTTTAACTGTTCCAATAGACATATTTTCGGTTATATGTCTGGAGCAGTTATGTCTGAAATGAATGGTTGCTATTAACAGAAATTCACAACCATTCATTTATGTCTCTTCATACTCTATATAAGAATGATGATTTCCAAAAAAGACTCACTCTGCATTTCTTACTTTTCACGAAAATTCTGAAGGCTTTGTTATATCCTAGGGTAACTTGCTTCTGTGTGAAGTAATATTACACTCAAGAAAGTGTAACTCTACACGCCTCAAAGCCATATACGCTGTTATTTTCCTAACATAATCTTATATTATTCAATCCGCTCATTCATCATATACACTAACCATGACTTAAATGCTCATATTATATTATGTTAGGCTTTGGCTCACTATGGGAAAGTTAGAGAATAAGACCTACCTTTAGGGAACTCAACCTGCAATTAATCTTTTTTGTGTCAAAAGATTTGATGAATCTCTAAAATATCAAATTTTAGAGGTTTTAGGCTAGAATACCATACTCATGTAGCTCTTTTGAGAGTGGCTACGTATGCCTTGCACATCAGTGGGTCATCTACTCCATGTATAGACATGTTAGCATGAAAAAGCTCTATGTGGTCGAAGGGATCAAAAGTACCTTTATACACTTCTATAATAGGCATTCTGAAACCTTGTGGAGGCTGAGCACGAGCAATATCTTCTAAGAACAGTGATGTGTTCAGTAATCTCAGTTCATCTATGTGGATCCACCCCTTGTCTTGCATTTGCTTTTCCATTGCTTCCATCCTTGCTTCGAATCCGTCATGAGTCCGATTTTTTGCTATTGTGGTTGAAGAAGAGGTGTTCTGGGGGTTTTCTTATGAGTTGGGGGGTTGGTTTTGCTGAGTCTTGGTTTTGGCTTTTTCCACAACCTCTGGCAGGGATGAATTGCTGGCACTCACCTTTTCTTCTAGCGGCAAAGGTGTTGGGGAGGGGTTAGGTTGATTGGTATCATTTCTTGACAGTGGTCTTTGAGCTAGGGAAGGGGTGAGGAATGAGCTTGGACCAACTTAGTAAGGTTCCTCAACTATTGGGAAAGTTGTTCAAATTGCTTTGTTGTGGGCGATGGTCGTTGGTTGGGTTGGTCATCAAGGGTGGCATTTAGGCTAGCAGGTGCGGCTAGCTCCTCTTCCTTTGTATATCTTCTTCTCAATGCCATTCTCAACAGCAACTGAAAGGAGACCCCCTACCTAGCGCACCAAAATGTTGGTGTCAATAATGGCAGTCCTTGATGGAGTAAAGGATAATGGTGGAGTATCTCTTCCTCAAGCATGTATGGGGTATTTATTGACGAGGCACTAAGATTTAACAGGCATGGTCTAGCTATCAGCTCTGAACCAACTAGAGAGGACGTGTTCAAATGATGTTGTGCTGATCTGGAAGTTCCTAGTCATCTTTCCACCAAAGTCTTCATGCGTGCTTAATACCCAGGTGAACAGTTGGTCCTGAGGTGGACAATGACACACAAATAGGGCTCAGCGTGTCAGGCATTGACTTCGATATTCAGAATAGTCATGATGAGGGCGATGTTGCCACAGTCACGCGTCTGGCTGACGTGAATCCTGCAGAGTCAAATTAGGTGACCAAACTAAATGACCAAAATGTACCTAGGTCAAATCATCCCCCTTCACAATCTTTAGATGTGTGAATCATAGTGCTAGGAGGTATTGACTCAAAGGATATATGGAATTGTTTGATAAAGTGCATGTAGAGGACTTGCATTCATTTGCTGCGAGACAAAATTAACCCTCTTTCCGTTTTGAAATTTTCTACTTATTAACATTAAATGCCAAAATTTTCAAATATTATATCCGAATGAAACAACTTAGCTAATTATAAACAAAGTAGTGGTATTATTTTTGTTATTCTCATTGCAGATAGTTCGTTTTTTGTTTCTTTCTGACTTTTTTATTGGACGTTTTGTGTTAGATTTTTGAGTAATATAGGCATAGCAAAGGTTGGACTGATGTCTGAGAGTGCTTAAATATTGTATCAGTTCGACTTTTAGTACATTAACGTTGAAGGAACGAGTACTTCCTTCCATTAAAAGTCTTAATTTCAACTCCAATCACGTGAGATTTTTGTTCAAACTTATTTTCTTTGTTCAACGCTTAGGAATGGATGCGAATGTTTCAAGAAACCCATGGTGTTACAGACTATGATCGCTATTGAAGAGTTGCTATGAATCCTGATGTGTTATGTTTAAAAAATTGCTAGAAAATCATGTTCCACCAATCGAAGGATGCTATTGAAAAACTTGATTATTACAATATTTTAGCTCTCCTGAGTAGAACAAGAGTGCATGATCTGACTTGAATCATTATATTTAGTCGTGATCTTTATTATCTACTATAGCTTCCGCAGCAAAACGCCGGTTTTAATCTTGTATATTCTAAAATTCAAATTAAATAAATTTTTATTAGCAAAATAATTTCTCTTGTTAATGCGAGTAGTCCTTTTTTTTTTTTTCAAAAGTCTAATTCAGATAGGATTAGTAATTAATGGAGGTAAAAAGTTTTAATTTTAGTAGTTTTAAATCTTAATAAATTGACGTTGCCCATTGACGAATGAATATTTTTTTTTATACATAATGATGGACGGATTCTTAAACTATTGTAAATACGTACTAATTTAATTAAATAAATTATTAAAACTTGTTAAAATTATTTAAAATTTTGTCTTAATTATTGCTTAATTATTATTTAATAAACTAAACTATTAATTAAAAATTAATAAAAAACTATATTAACCATTGATGGTTATATTTTAATGGTTTTACTCGAGAAAATTATAACTCTAAAACTTAAGAATATAAGTTTGATAAGTGAAAGGACTAGAAATCGAGTTTGGCTCAAATACTAAGGAAGCGCTTAGTTCGTGGAATGAAATATAAGAGGAATGGAAAATGTTTTATGAATGAATAGAAAATAAGGAGAATATAGGTGGAATAGATATTATATGGTTTGGTTGATGGAATGGAAAAATTATTTTGAATTTATCTTTTGTTTGGTTCAAGGTAATATTATTGAGGAATAAGATAGGAATAAATAATATAATGACTAAAATACCCTTTAATTATTAAATTAGGATATTTGTTTATATCAATAATTAACATTAAATTGATCAATATTAATTTATTAATAAATACTAATTAATAAATTGATTATTTAATATTAATTTAAAAATAATTATTAATAATTCTAATTTAATATTAATTTACAAATTAATTACTATTTAAGTAATAATTAATGATTAATAAATTTTTAATCATTAATTAATTAATAAATATTTAATTATGAATAGTTAATTAATAGTTAAATACATGTTGAGTTCTTTCTCTCTAAAAAGTCAAATCGGCTTCTTCTCCCAAGTCCCATCCCAAAAGACACCCCAACTTACTCACTGCTGCCACCGATCACCGCCATGCGCCACCCAACGCCGGTAGCCAAACTCCAAAACCAAGCCCTTTTCCGAGAGTTCTCCACCCCTTAAACTCCTTACTAGTTTCTGTTTCTTGAAAAAATTTTGAAGATAACCTTATCTAAGCCACACCGAAACCAATTGTTTTCTAAACTTTGGCTTTTTCTTGTGTGAAATTCGCATATCTTGTTGGGTTGTTTGACTGTTTGCGTTTGTTGATTGTGTTTTTGGTTTCTCTATGCGAGAATCCCAACTTTCTAATATTTGATATAATTTATAGCGTGTAAGAATTTAAAATATATATATAAATTATTAAAATAATCAAATAAGGATCTGCTCGATAAGGTTTAAAGAAGTACTCGGTGAGAGTCTTATCAAGACTTTTTCTATCCAGATCGAAATGAGACTCTAGAATGATGATAAAAGAGGTGAAATATGAATATAGCAAGAATCTGTATCTCAAAAATCACCTTGTTTGAGTGTATTTTGGAAAGCAAGAAACAAAATCGAAAGCATTCGTAAGGGGTAGTTTAGAAATTTCACTACTCACAATCGATTAAATCCCCTCAAGAGTTAATAATTGACTATATTAAACTAAAATATGTGAAAAATAATAAAAATAAAATATAAATTTTGAAATTTAAAATAATAAAAATAATGTTAAGGGAATTAGTGAAATAGTACAAGGGTATTCTGATAATTCAATATGGGAGTTGGTCAATTGGTCAAAACTTGACTAAAATTACTTAAATTAATTAAATTTAATTTACTAATAAAATTAAAATCTGAAAATTTAAAATGATAAAATATCTAGTATGATAAAATTGTAAATAAGGTAAAATTTAAGGGGAACTTTAATATTGAACTACTTGGCAATTTTTTATTGGTTGAGACATAATAAAGAAGACTAGAATCTTCCATTTTAACTCAGCCAACCGACCTCCCCTTCCCCTGTTTTGCTGCTCGTTTCTGTCCAGAAAATTTCCCCAAGTTTTTTCACGTTTTCTTCCATTTTCTTAGTAAATCCATTTCTTCCCTCTATCAAACAATCAAGCCACCTTAACAAGTGTGCTTCTTCATTTTAAGAGTTGATTATGGCTGGAATGGCGTGGACAGAATACAAAGATGGAGGGGTAACGTGAAGAAAACAGAATGGGTCTAAGGCTTGTGCTGTTCGGTTAAGCAAGGTAAGCTGATGAAGTGATGTTTTCCTTGATGTTAGCCATGAGATTCACTTGTTTCAAGCTTGGTTGATGTGATTAAAGTTTTATATTGAATTAAATGAGTGTATAGAAGTGTAGAACCCAACCTGCCATGGAGGAAAAATGAAGAAATAATGGAAATTTTAACGTTTGTTGGGTAGGCATTAATAGAAAATGATGAATGATATCTACGGGAACTTAGTTGAAGCTTGATTTAAATGGTAAGTTTTAGGACATGAAGTGGCGTGAATTTGGGTGTTGTTCAACCAAAACAGGGGCTGTTTAATAGTGAAGACACTTTTATGAAATGAATGTGTTTGATGAAGATCTTGGATGAGTAGAAAGTGTCCCTGACAATAGAATTGGATGAGAATGAACAAAACATGAAAATATGGTAGTGTGGAGCTCTCGGCTAGGAAAGGAGGAAATTGTATTGATGAAATATTTTATATATTAATTGGTGAATTAATAAAAAGAAACATATATATATATAAATAATGATTAATTGTGAAATTAGAATTGAAAAATAACAAATAAAATTTAATAATGAATATTAGTCTAAGGCATAATGTTTAAGAGTCTTGTAAACATCTAATTTTATCCGAACATTTTTTTAAAATTAAAAAATAATAATAAAAAAATAAAAAATGATAAAAAAAACAAGTCAATTTTGGTCAAATTTTAAGTTGGAATTCCATGCATCCCATGCAAACTCTAAAATTAAAATTTGAAAATTTGAAAATTTCATGTGAAGTCCATGTAAAATTCACATCTTCAAGAGTTGACTAAAGTTGATATTGTTGCCAAAAATAAAAAGAATAATTAGCCATTAAATCAATGAATAAATTAGCAAAAAGAAGGAAATAAATTGGGTGAAATTAAATCTGAAAATTCATTGCCTAAAAATAATAAAAAAAAGAAATAAGTCAAAAAAGAATCAAACAAGAAATAAATGACAAAATAAAGATTTCATAATTTTGGGATCAATACATTAAAATTAAGATGTTTCTTTCTAAAAAAAGAAAAAGACAAAAAAATAAATAAAGGAGGCTTACACGGTTTTGGGAAAAAGGGCTTTTTGGTTTTAAAAGGGGGAGAGCATGCTAGGTTTAAGGGGGGAGAAAAAAGATACACGGGGAAAAAAAGAAAAACCCTAAAAAATTTCTACTGCACTTAGTCACCAAAGCTGCCATCCGCCAAGATCATCCTTATTGTCTGCGTCTTCTACATCTCAACATCATCGCCACCCCTGCATGACTACCCAGACACCCTCAACCATCATTACCATGCCTTGTTCCTCAATTGAAATCATTGTTCCGCTTGGTACCTATGTTCTTCATCTTCATCTCGTCTCCTGAAGCATCAAAGTCCGAGAGATCCTAGCTTCATCATCTTCATCGTTTCTGCTGTGCCTCAACCATCCCTGTCCGCCGCATCAGTACTTGTTGCATCACACAGCAGCATTTTCGTCACCCCTGCTCTTCCTCGTTCTGCTGTTGCTTAGCCCACCGCTTCTGCTCGTCGCATTGTTGCTGTAAAAATCCCCTGAGTTGGCTACTGCTACTTGCTTTTGAAAGAAGACTGAATATAAAGTTAAGAGCTGTGTGCGTGAAACAATTGAAAGAAGGAAACGTGAATTGAAATTGGTGCTGACAACAATTGAAAGGTACCTATCACAAAGATTATTGGCTGTGGGCCATTAAGGTTTTTTTATTTTTTATTTTATTTATTTATTAGCTATTTATTTGAATTACTTAATATTTTTTATTTATTTACTTAGTTTGTTTAAATCAGTTTAATTTATCTAACTTGTTTGTTTTCTTTATAATGTTCATATATTTTATTGATTGTATAATTAGTTATTAGATTAATTTGTTAATTAAATTGTTTAAGATTACTACTTTAGATTTTTTTTTTTTGAACTTGAAGATGTAGGAATAAATTATAGATTGGGAAACTAGAATTAACCTTTACGGTAAATTTTTTTTTCTTTTAAAGGACTATATGCAAATTAAAATTATTAGAAAAAGTAAATTTAAACTAAATTTGTAAATTAAAAAAATAGTTTTAGAAAAATAAGATTGTTATTAAAAAGTTTTGAGATATGAAGATAATTATTAATTAATCCGATGATGAAATTTCAAGAAAGTCAATCGAGATTTCTTGAAATTTCTAGGTGAGAGGATTCTTCCTTAAGTTGAGCCAAATTGATGGGATACTTTTGGGAGAATTTTCAATAAAATATAATTCATATTTATTTTAAGATTAAATAGATATAAAATAAATGAAATGAATAAAAATTAATTAGTAAAGACTAAAATTAAATGAGCATAAATAAAAACAATAGATAAGTAAAATGGATAATAAATAAGAAATAAGAATTAGATTGAGAATTAGATTTTATAGAATAGGTGTGAATTGTACCAATGATGAAATTTCGAGAGAGTCAATTGAGACTCCTTGAAATTTCTAGGTGAGGGGATTCTTTTTTAAGTTGAGCCAAATTGATGAAATACTTTTTGGAGAATTTTCAATAAAATATAATTCATATTTATTTTAATATTAAATAAGTATAAATAAATAAAATGAATAAAAATGTAAATTAGATAAGGACTAAACTTAAATAGATGTAAATAAAAATTAGATAAATAAATGAATGAATAAATAAGTAAATAAGTAAGTAAATAATTGTGACATGAAGACAAGAGTACAATAAAGATAAAATAAGAAATAAGTATGAATTATGCCGATGATGAAATTTCAAGAAAGTCAATTGAGACTCCTTGAAAATTTCTAGGTGAAGAGATTCCTTTTGAGCCGAGCCAAATTGATGGGACGCTTGAGAGTGAATTTTCAATAAAACATAATTCATGTTTATCTCTTAAAAATAAGATGAATAAGAATATAAAAATAATGAAAATAAATAAAAAAATCTAAGAAATTTATAAAATGAATATAGAGTCAAAATTAGAGATAAGATTAGAAAAAAAAAGGAACCTCATAAAATAATGAAATTTGTCTGACGATGGAGTTCAAGAAAGTCAATTGAGATTCCTTGAATATCTTGAGGTGAGGGGAATTTCTAAGGTTGGAGCCAAATTGATGGAAAAATCTTAGAAATTTTCCCAATACATAAGTATATCGAAATTAATATGAACTCAAAGCAAATTGAAAGGATAACCTAAATCTAGTTGGTACCATTTTAGGATGGGCGTTGTAGGGGTGCTAATCCTTCCCTACACGTAACCGTACTCCCGAACCCTAGTGTCTTTGAATATAGACAAAGCCTTATCCTTAGTTTGAATAGGTGACCAATCACACATATGTTAGAATGGTTGGTGGCGACTTCATATCTTTGTGTCTAGCTATTAGGTTTTCTCTAAAACTTAATACGTTATGACAGTTTGACGACTCCACTGGGGACTTTAAAGAGTCAAGCCAATGATTGGTTTTAGGTCATTTTAGGTTTGCCTTACGAATGTTAATTTTGATAAAATAATAAGACATTAATAATTACATGTTTCTTCGACACACACTTCACGTGCATGTGCATGCATTAGCCCTCTACCCGGGCTTTATCCTTTTAGGAGGAAGTAAAGTAACTACGCTCTCGTGAGGTAATACCTCCGCAATGGCTAGCAAAATACTACCACTCAAATTGAACTTTCCGTTTGTAACTTGTAATGGGTGAGGATTGGGTGCCTTACTAGTCTTATGTGGACGACAGTGAGGAACAATTTGGGAACCTTTAGCCCTTTTATCTAAAGCCATGCATATAGTAAAATTAAGAAGACCAACTGTAAGATAGAGCTATGTCAACCCATGCTATAGAAAATAACCTTACCTAGGACACATGTTTGATCAAGTTTATTTGATTTTGATTTATGCATGAGACGCAAAGAGGGTACCATGAGTTCTTCACCAAAACATTTCCATGCATCACTCATCCATTATTGTTACATGGCAACTTTTTACTATAGCTTCCATTCATACACATGTAGCATCATCTCGTTTTGTTTATCTTCAATTCTAATTGTGGTAATGAAGGTGCAAAAATAGCCCCTCCAAATCATTCGTATGAACTCGTGCATGAACTAGAGCAATGGAGAATGAGCAATTAGCACGGATTGATAGGATGGAAAAAGTACAACAAGAGATTGTCAAGGCTCAAGAGGAAACTCAAGAGCAGATGACCAAGATGATGGAATTGATGATGGGTATGGTAAAAAGAAAAGGAATTGTGCAGGACGTGATGGTGAAGGAGGAACATTCTGGGGATGACCCAACATACCCTCTAGGGTTTACCCATCAAGCTCAAACATCTCAAAAGCTCTATGCCCATGTAGCATCTTCAATGGGGGTACAAGGTCATGGTCAACATGGTATAGGGTCTAGTCTTGTTGACCCCATTTTTGTCCCAAATTTGGATGATCCTGTCGAGCAGGAAAAATTAAGGAGAGGGGCAATTGAACCAAATCTTGCTATTAGGATGCAACATAAATATGACTTGTTGGAAGAAAGATTGAGGGCTATTGAAGGAAATGATAAATTTGGGAATGTTAACGCTGAAGAATTGTGCTTGGTCCCCGACTTAGTGCTACCCGCCAAGTTCAAAGTTCCTGATTTTGAGAAATATGATGGAACTAAATGCTTATTAGCCCATATTACATGTTTTATCGAAAAATGGCAAGGCATACTCACAATGAAAAGTTACTTATCCACTACTTTCAAGATAGCCTTATTGGGTCCTTAGCAAGGTGGTATATCCAATTAGATAGAGGACGTATCCGTTCATGGAAAGATCTTGCACGAGCCTTCATAGCTCAATATCGACATGTAAAGGATATGGCACCAGATCGATTATTATTATAGAATATGGAAAAGAAGGCTACCGAGAGCTTTAGAGAATATGCTCAGAGATGGCGAGACATTGCCGCTCAGGCTCAGCCTCCCCTTACAGAGAAAGAGGTGACAATTCTGTTTGTCAATACACTTAAGGCTCCATACTATGAGAGAATGATTGGTAATATCACCAAAAACTTTGCAGATATGGTACTCTCTGGTGAGATAATCGAATATACTATAAAAAGCGGGAAGATCGAATGGGCAAATACAATGAGAGGTGCAACATTCAATAACGAGAGTTAAGATGTTCAGGCTGTGACTAAAGCCCAAGCCAAACTAGCCCAAGCCAAGCTTCATAGTCAAAGCCCATTTCCTCTTTGACTCCAAATTACTCTCAAGAGTTGATTTCCCTTTATAAATATATCACTTTACACTTTTACAAGCAATGTGGGAACTTGTTCCCTTGTATTTATTACAAGCTATCCAACAATTTCTGCTTTAGAGGCTACCATAGTTCAGCCCTCTGTCCACCTTTATACCTCTCAGTTCAGACCAGCCTTCCCCTTGTTTAGTTCCCACGTCAATAGAGCAGCCCAAAACAGAAAACTCTTCCACGCCTCCAACTGTTTTTTCCAACCCGATATAGCCCCTGTTTGTATTGATGAAGATCGAGAGAAATGTAGCCATTTTTTTTGCTGCTGCAGTGTCGAGAGAACGACAGCTTCCAGTTGCTACGTTGATGCAAGGTGATGAAGACTCCTTGCAGCTCCTCTGTTCTCAATTTATTACACCCTTGGTTCCCTTTCCTTCCTTCTTCTGTGTCAGTAATCGAAACCCCTACTCTGCACTTCTCTTCATCATCTGATCAACCCTCCATTCCTCCTTAAGTTCAGCCCTTACACCCACATTTACTCCTACCAGAACCAACTCTATTTCTAGCACCAAAATGACAATCTGAATTCTACTTATCTCTTCTGTTTTGGTTCCCGAAGCTGAACCTTCTCTTGTCTTAGATTTTTCCTTCCTCGAGCCTTGGCAGTCGACACAAAAATGGGGCTGAGTGGCGACAAGATCTTAAGGATGCTGATGGTGGTGCTCTCGATTCCAGCAGAAACTAATGGGAGAAGGTGAAATAGTTAGGGTTAGGATGATGATGATGATGGATGGTGATAATGGGTGATATAGGTGGCCGGTAGGGAGAAGTGATAGTGGGATTAGCTGGCTGCCTCATGCTTCTTAAAGAAGCTACAAACACATATTATATCTATATTTTGTTCATTTATTTGTTTATTTTTAGCCTTATATTGATATTTGTTAAATGTATTTTAAATTATTTAAGCTCATTTATCACATGCTCTTTGTTTCCCTAGCATTTCCTACTTTTATATTCATTAATTTAAATATGTACAATTATATATTTATATTCATATAAACATATATGGATAACATGAATATATATGTATACTAACACATATTTGACTTTACTAATTATATTACCAAATATTTTTATTTTACTACAAAATACACCTATTAACATAATATAGCTCAATCCTTGATTCTTGATGAAGTTTGACCTATCAAAACATAAAATTACTAAAATACCCCTATTAGTGTTTTCGGCATTTTTGTGTGATTCAGTTTACAATTTGAATTGGAGTGAGACATCCTCACACAAAGGTTTAATTATCACATTTGTGGGTCTAAATTCAAATCATATTGACCTATGTACAAATTTTACATTTTCGGACCAAAGGGCAAAATCGTCATTTAATATAACTCTTGGCACGTTTCTCGAGGCATGCACTAATGAAAGAATTCGAGGTGTGAGTACTTACCATTGCTATATTTCACTCCAAAAGTCATTATTGTGAGATCTGTATCCCTTCAAGCCTTGGAATTCCTAATAGGACCTACGATCCACTTGTCTCTTATAACATCAGTTCATAAAAATTCATTCTTCTAACTCCAAAAGTAACTTATATAGAGAGAAGAAATTGGGAATTTCATAGGGTCACCTTGGCGTAACCCCTTTTGCAAAGAGATAGATGTTGATGGTGAACCATTGATGAGCACAGAGACTGTAGTAGATGAGACACAGCTTTTAATCCATGAGTTCCACTTTTTCCCAAATCCCATAAGTGGCGTAACTTAAAATGAACCTTCCAATTAACTTTGCCGAAAACCTTTTCAAAATCGAGCTTTGTGAAATCCCTAAATTTTGATAATCGAAAAATTCTTACGATATTAAATTAATTGTTTATTATTTAGCATAATTTTATAACTAATAAAAATAAATTTAAATAATTGCATTGGGACATGTAGACCTGTGGACCTCTCGGCACAACTTAATTAGTCCTGGAGATAAGAGATCCTGTCTACTTCGAGCTCGGGTGAGACAAGCTACAGCAAGCCTATGAATTTTGGTTAGACCTTGTGTAAGTCAACTAAATTCATAAAGTTGATTGTATTGTATTTAATTAATTAAATTTGGAAATTAATGGAATTATTAAATCTAAAGTGAGTCTTGGGTATAGTTACATGCTATACATCATAAATATATAAAATAATTATTGTATACACATATATAATAAAATAAAATAAAAAAGATAAAATGTTACAATAATATACAATAGATACTAAGTACATACATAATATAAAATATACTTATATATATATATATAATATAATATAAAAAAAAGAAATGAAAACCGATTGGCTTCTTGAAGAAGCCAATCGGCTTTCAGCTTTTTCCCACTAACGTGGGATTCAAATTAAAACAGAAAAAGAAAGGGAGAACAGCAAAGAAATAGAAGGAGAAAACAGAAGCGGGAAAGAATCGGAGAGGGGCAACAAGGGTTGTAGCTGGGCTTTTCAACTGAACCGGAAACAGCAAAGTAAGGGCTGTTCGGCGACTGGGAAAAAGAAAGGAAGAGTCGTCCGGCATCAGAGGAAAGGAAGGAAGAGAGATTCACGCCAGAAAAGAGAAAGAGGAGGAGATATTTTTGCCGAGAAAAAAAAAAGAAAACCAGCAGCAGATGGGGCTGATCTGAGAGGCCTTGTAAAAGGCTGTAAGAGTGACATTAGAAATGGCCTAAGCTACTGTTGGGGGATTGAATCGGGATCGGAAGTAGCAGACTTTGGTGGTGATTGAGGCGACTGAACAAAGGGGTTTAAAACAAAGAATTTTTAGGCGTGAAGAGGGAGAGACATTAAAAACAGAAAATGCAGCAGCAGGGGAGTTGTGCTTTGCTGCTGGATTCTCTCTTTTCCAAGTCAAGACAGTGGAATTTGGGAGAGTGAAGGCGTTGAACCAAAACGGTGGTGTAGGCACTAGTGGGGTTGGTGTCGGCGGCACACAAGGCTATTGTTGAGGGGCTCAAGACACCTAGACAGCGGTTGAGTTAAAATGAAATAGAAGCATCGAGAAGGAGGAAAAACAAAGGTTTTTCTATCAGTTGAAGCAATAAACAGGAAGTAAGACTTGCGGTAAAGAAGTTTTTGTTTCTTTTTTTGGTTTGTTGGTGTGAAAAATCTATTTTAGTAGATTGAGCTTGGTCTTAATAATATAAGTATTATTGTTAAAATTCTGTAGGGTGTTGTTGGTGCAAGAAGCCCGAGGACTTATTATTATTAGTGCTACAATGGCCAACAAATTTCAAAAACAAGGATAGTATTAGTTTTGGATCGACAATCGCATTTAAGGTAAATGGTTTAACTATAGGATATAATACATATACATACGTGTATATATATATATATACACACACATATACACAAGTAAAGAATAATGATGAGAAGATTATGAATGTAGGAGTGAAGAGGAAACATAAGATTATTAGTAAAGGTGGTCAAAACGCGAAGTTGGTATTGCAAAGGTAAGGGAATATACGGTAAATGTTTATTAGTCTACTATGTTGTGTATGTCTAAATTGTTGTTATTTAATACTTATGGATTTAAATGCATTCTTGGTTAAATTTCATACATATTGAATTGAGTTTGAAGTACAAATGGTCTTGAGATTTGAACTGTGTTGGATTTGTGAATGAATATACTGTTGGTTGGAGTTTTCTGTAGGTTATTTGGTTGTGGATTATGATGCTGGGTAGTGTCCTACCTATGCCGTCATAATGCCGAAATTTCGTTAGAAATTATTAAATGGATTTTGGTGTTAAATTTAAATCCTATAATGTATTTAAAAACCTCATATATCTTAAGCACTATTTCTTGTCACTGAAATAATGTCTTTTTAAAATGTGTTTTGTACTATGAGATTATCAAAACTAGAGTGTTTAACACAATTCATGCCTCCTATACTATAGATACGTGTAAAAGTATTCTTGCACGAATTTTGACGTATGAGATAGGGGACACTTGGAAATGCCTATGTGGCACTTAACTCGCCTGTGTGGCGTTTACTAAGCTTGTGTGGCACTCGCCTATGTGGCGTTTATTAAGCCTGTGTGGCACTCACCTGTGTGACGTTTAAATTATGCCTATGTGGCATTTAGTAAGACTGTGTGGCAATTATTGTGAAATATCCTGGATGCTTTGTGGTCTTCCAGGTCTTGGATGCTTTGTGGTCTTCCAGGCGTCCGACAAATAGTCGTGACTTGTACCTCAGCTACTAGATGATCACTGGTGCTGGGATGATTCATGATCATGGATAGAATCTTGGTTCGGGACTGTAACCACTGCTAGCTACGTGGGTGCTTTCATAGAAGCTCCAAAGATCCCGGTTATATTACTATATCTTATCAATGAATGCCTGTCTCTTGAAAATACTTTAAATGTGTATTTCGATTTTATAAATGCTTGAGTACAAGTGTTTTTATAGCTTATAGAACAATGACTTGTCAACTTTGCGTTTTCCATAAAACATATTTAAACATGAGTTTCGGCGCACTTATTCATGCATACACATGCATAAACATAGTAGAACACCTAATATCATTTAGCATACGTTTTCTTACTGGGCATTAGCTCACCCCCCTCCTTCCACCTCAGATTATTTCAGGTAGACTCGACACGAGAGTGGTGCATCGAGAGTCATTTTGTTGAGCTGCAGAAGGTTGTATTTTGAGCCAAGGTATAATCTTTTGTTCTTTTGTTTATATCCCAGACTAAATTCTTTTGTGTACACAATGTATAGGGTTTGAGATGTAAGTACTAGGAGATATTGAGTCTGTAAACATACTGTGTTATGTAGTTAAGTTGTAATCTCGATATATATATATATATATATATATATATATATATATATTGAATCAATGGATGTCAAGTATTTCAGAAGTTATATTGAGATTTGAACTGCTACAGGTTGATATGATGATGTACTTAATATGGGGATGGATAATAGACCAAAATAGGGGCGAAATTTTTCAGTGTCGTTTTCGACACGTCTTACGAGAAGACTATAATGGGACCTTAGACAACTAGTCTTAAACAACTATAAGAGTAGGATTCTACTAATTAGGTTTTAGCTACACTGAGCGAGTGACAAACATAGTAAGTAAAAGAAAAAGTTAGCCCAAAAATCCTGACTTTTGAGGGCGTTACAGGCCTAATGGTTAGCATGTCTCAACTTTTTAAGGAAGTCAAGGGTTCGAGACATGCAGGACGCGAATTGGGAAATGATTTCTTGAAAAATCCGTGAAGGTCCTGCTTCGTGGTCTGGACCCAAAGCGGACAGTACGGATGAGTAAGGTGACCCTGTTTTGTGGTCTGGGGCCTTACATAAATTCATGTTAATTTCCCTTGTTTATAAAGCATTTCAAGCTGGAATAATTAAATAAATAAGAGATTTTGATGTATAATTGATATATGGGACATAGAAGGAATAATGGAAATTTTAGTCAATTGGTCAATGAAATAAATTCCGATGTTATGAGAATAATTAGAGTATGATAAATAAGTATATGATTTTATGGAGAATTAATGTCAGAATTTTATGGTGACTAAAATACATGTGGCATTGAATGGAAAAGGAACCATTTAATTTGGTCAAAGGGTCAGTGGCTGATGATGAGAAATTAAAGGGATAATTGTGCATTAAATGAAGCTTGATGAATCATCATCTTCAGCCATCACAAGTCGGCAGCAACAATTCCAGCCCCTCTTGTTCCCTTCCAAAAGTTTCTAAGTTCCCATATTAGCTACCTTGATAAACCACCACTTCTCGTTATTGAATCGCCAAGTTCCCTTAACAAAAAACGATCTGTGTCACTAGCTCAAGCTATGCATGTAATATGAAAGGCTGAATCTAAGGAAGTAAAGAGATCAGAAATTCTATTAATTTGGTTATTGACAAAGGTAAGAGAAGAAATTGTTTCTCTTGAGTCTATCCTTGATTTGGAGTTATGTGATATTGGTATAGTGTGTTTATGGTATTAAAATAAAAGGAAGTTAAAGGTTTGAAATTATTTTGATGTGTACAGCTTTGAAAAAGTGAAAGGCAAGGATTGGTGTAACAAGCTAGGACGATTTCGGAATTAAATCGAGGTAAGGAATATATGTAATGGGCGTAGGGTGACTATGTCTACATGTTTTAAGATGTTTTAAATGTCTTTGGGATGAATCAAAAGTTGGTTTGAAGTGCAGGAAATGAAATTTTCAGGTTCTACTCCTAGTACCAATTAGGCTAGGAGCAGCCGACTGCCTAGAGACAACCAAAGCGTAAAAATTTTCGAAACTGACTCAAACCAGTCGACTGCCCTGTTTTACCAGTCGACTGCCCTGTTTCCAAAAAGCTTATGTTTCCAAAACAATCAACTACAATTTTCTAAATAGCATTCTGTTTCAAAACCAGTCGACTGCCCTATTTTCAAAAGTACTTAGTTTGTGAAAACCAGTTACTGCTATATGACCAGTTGACTGCTACTTTCCCAAAAGTATTCTGTTTCGAAACTAGCCGACTGCCCTATAGGACCAGTCGACTGCCTCAAGTGTTTTCAGATTTTAAAATATCGAAATTTTAAATGAAAACTATTTCGATAAATCAAGATATGCCATAGCAGCCGACTGCCCTTGAAAACCACTCGACTGCCCTGTTTGAAAAAGGAAGTTTGAAAACTAAACTTCATGAGCTTATTTTTGTTTCAAAGAAAGTATATGATAAATGTTTTGAGGTATATGATAAAATGAAGTTTGAAAGCCTATTCAGTTTAAACACAAATGTGTTTTTTTGAAGAAGTATATGATAAAGGTTTTGAGACTATGGACTATGTTATGATCATGCACTTCTGTATTTGGCTGAGAGACTCTGATCAAGTCCTCAGTATGATTTGTATTTGAGCGAGGAACCCTAGTTTGGTCCTCAGCGCCACAGATGTCACCTGATTAGTGTTCACTGTGGTTTACCAGCACTTGGCCATTTGCTTCTGTTATAAGTTTGGCATCAGGAGAGAATCCCTGGCCCTACATGGTGCACTCCTGTTCTAATGCATGATTCTGTTGAAATGTTAATAGTCTCCATCTGATTTGAAGGATAATTGTATATGTGATTTTAAATGATTTAATGGTATATGCAAGTATTTAAATTACTTGAATATATGTAAGAGGTCTACATAATGATGCATACACCATTATCTGATTTATCCGAATATCAGTTACTTGATTTATTTGATTGTACGAAAATGAATGATAAGATTTGATTTCTAATGTACATGATCTTTGATAAAATCAAAAGTATTTGATACTTTCAAAGGTTTCCACATGAAATTATAGAGCCAGTAGGAAACCAGCATATAGTGACATAGTACGCTCTTTTATGTATATTTCTTACTGAGCGTAAACTCATTCCTTTACAATTATTTTTCAGACTATCTGAAGTGATCCTCCGCTCTCGATAAAAGAGCTTGCTTTTGGATCTTCGTAGTATATTCTTCGCAGCACGCTTCCTAACCTCTAGAAGGTATACCTTTGTTGTTATGTAAATCATATAGGAGTACAGTACAATACATTAATCTATATGAAATTTTGATTTGGGGATTTAGGTTATGTAAGTATGTGTAAGATCCTGTGCTCTGGATTAGTAAATATATCAACAATTATGCTTTACTTTACAGACGAGATCTTTATAATGATTTAGTTAATGCAAGCATAAGAGGAAGAAGGAAAGACATTGACAAAACGAGACTAACTAATCTGCATGTGAAAGGAAAAAAGTTAATTGGTATGTGTGAGTGATGGGATGTCACAAGCTTAAGCAAAACACCACCCCTATCGGACTTTTTCATGCAATCAATGATTTCATTTGCAATGAGGCTGCTGTCTATAATTTGTCTTTCGAAACAAATGTTGATTGAGAAGAATGAAGAAGAGAGCCCATCACCATTTTTAGTCTACAAGCGAGTGTCTTTGCTAAGATTTTATAAATACTACCGATAAGAGATATTGGTTTGAAATCATTTAAGGACTTAAAACAATGTTTTTTGGCAATGAGAGCAATGAAGGAATAGTTAATTCCTTTAGGAATTTTGTCGGACTTGTGGAAGTCTCGGAAAAATTCAAGGAGATCTTTCTTGAGGAGGTGCCATTTCTATTTAAAGAAATTGAAATTAAATCCATTAGGCCAGGAGCCTTATCGTCATCACACTGATTAATAGCATTTCAAATTTCTTCTTCCTAGAAAGGGAATTCAAGAGTTATTTTTGTTTAGATTGGAATTATTAATTAATGGAGGTGAAAAGATTTAGTTTCAGTAAATTAAATCTTAATAAATTGACATATTGTCACTTGACGGATGAATATGTAGTTTTGTACCTAATGATGGATGGATTGATTTTTAAATTATTGTAAATGCGTACTTATTTAATTAAATAAAATATTAAAAATTTTTAAAATTGTTTAAAATTTTGTATTAATTATTACTTAATTATTATTTAATAAACTATACTACTAAAAAAAACTATACTAACCTTCGATGTTTATACTTTTTTATTTTTTAATGTTCCTATTTGAGAAAATTATAACTCTAAAGTCTAACAATATGGGTTTGATAAGGAAAAAGGTCTAGGAGTCTGAGTTTGGGTCAAAGACTACGGGCCTTTGGGATTGGGGATTAGGATAAGAGTTATTATTCTATTAGTCATCGAGTTTATATATAATTTAAACACTAGATACTATTAAAAAGAAAATGATACTCTAAGAAAATTAAAAGTTTTGAGAGATTTGCTCGTTGGTTTGGTGCTCTTTAATTCTCTTATTCTTAAAATTTTGAAGGTCTTCATCATGAAGGGTTTGGAAAATTTGCCACCAGATTGCTTACAATCGATATTCTGTCTTTTAAGTGACAACGAATTGAAAACAGTATCTCTTGTCTGTAAAGAGTTCTTGACAAATGTAAATTTTTTGAAGCAAAGCTTGAATGTTATTCATCCCAAAGTTAGTGTTCTTTCTGCACATCTCAAGCGATTCACAGCACTCAAAAGGATCGATCTAAGATACTATGATGGTGATATAGATGAAGCTATTATTGAGATTGCTAGGTCTGGAATAAGCCTTGAAGCTCTTCATATTTCATGTCCTGCAACAATCAGGACTGAGAGGACACTAGCAGAGTTTCGCTCAAAATCCAAGAATTTACAGGTTTTGAACTTTCATTCGTTAGGTTGTTTGGCTTCAAATTCAAAGAATTTAAAGGTTTTGAGCTTTCATTCGTTAGGTCCTTTGCAAGACAAGGATCTTGTGTTGATAGCAAATTCGTTTCCGAATTTGGAAGATCTCAAAATCTCTTATTACCCTCCCGCGAACTTCAGTTCTTCTAAGTTGCCAACGGATTATGGGGTTGAATATTTGGCAACTAAGCTCAAGCTTTTAAAGAAAATTAATCTCTCTTTTAGGCGTCATGGCATGACGGAAGATGGCATTGGTCTTCTGCTTCGAAATAGGCCAAACTTGGAAGCTCTTTCGATTGGATATATAAAGATGGATTCTTCACAGTCTACAATCACTATTGAAAATTCAATTAGCCATGCCAAAGCCTTAACCTCTCTTGAGTTCACATATATGGATGTTTCTGACAGGCTTCTTGACGCAATTGCAAAGGCAAAGCTTCGGTTAAAGAAATTTGAACTCATATGTTGCAAGAATTTTAAAGTTACGAGTTTACTTAAGGTATTGTCTAATTATTATCTCACTGAGTTATCCGTTGTTGGAAGCATTAAAGATGACGGTGTGGAACTTCTTTTGAACGGAGATGTAAGTAGACTCACTCACATAGAAATGTCATGCGAGGTGACAAAATCAACGTTGTTCCGACTATCAACCAAGTGTCCTTCACTAGTAGAGATGAGGATGTCTTCCAATCCAGTCGTTGATCCGGAGGTACTTGATGAATTGGGATTCCTTTTCCCCAACTTAAGGGTTCTTGATTTGACTTTCTGTTTCTTTATCTCGAGCAAAGCCGTTGAAGTTATTTTGAAGAGTTGCAAGTTTCTTAGAAAAATGATACTAACTGGATATAGGGAAGCAAAGATGATTGAAGCAGATAATTCAAAACTTCCAGAAGCGAATTTGGAGGATTTAACACTATCACTTGCCCCTATGAAGGATGAAGGGGTTGTAGAAATAGCAAAGATATGTCCTCGCTTGGTGTCTTTGGATTTGAGTTATTCCGATTATGTGACAGTTGATGGTCTAAAGCAAATCGTCAGAAACATCACAACTTTGAATTGCTTATACATCCGTTGCAACATTTGTGCATATAAACGTAATTATTATTTCTTGGATTGGATGTTATCTACAGGCAACTTGGCTTCTCTCAAGAGAATACATGTTGGACATTGTTTCAGTGAAGAAAAAAGAGATGAATTCTTGCAGCATGGTTGCTTGCTTCTCCACTGGTAAAGAAAATAAATTAGAGCTTGTTATGTTGTTTGCTTACTCTTTTCGCTGTTTATATAACTTCAGACTACATTTCTTTAGCTGCAAAGATTGCTGTCATTCCATTGTCTTAGATATTAACAAAGGATTTATTTTCCTATTGCAGACGGTTTGTGGAGGGAAATATTTTAGAAGTTTCATACCTATGAAGGTCAGCCATTATAATCTTCTTATCATATATATTTTAACTTCCATTGCCTCCCTTATTACTGAAATTTAATTTGTTAAATTACAAGATTAATGACTCTTTATTACTAATTCAACCGAATCCTTTCAATTAATTAATTTGATTATTTTTCAGGTCAGCAGTTGGAATGAGATCATGAGCCGAGCTGCATGATTCTTTCGTTAGAGATTAATTTTCATATATTTCCTTATGAGACATTGTAAACCAATTAGGACATTCCATATTTCTTCTCTCGTTATTACCTTATTAATGCATTTTTCATCCTTGATTATAGAGCTCAGAATAAAATCCTGAAAGTTTGCCAGGCAATATGTGTATCTTTTCTACGAGAATGATAGAAGTCTGAGCTTGCAACTGAATGAAATAATAAAGTATTTATCAGTTCCCTATATAATCGTACAAATTTTTATTATTTTAAGAAAATAATGTACATGTTCTTGTTAATTTACTATATAGAGTTCTTTAAGTTACCTTTTGCTCATCTATGCATTTAGGTTTCATTTAGCCCAGAAGACTTTGAATAAGGACCAGGACATAATAAAACATAATTGATCGATGAAAATTTTTTTATTTTGTAACTCTGATACTCTAATCATAATTTATGCAATGCTGCTCATGTGTCATTATAGTAAGCTTTCCAAAGGATTGTTTAATCCTATCCATATAAGATAGTTAATCAAAATAATTGTTCTATCCTTCTATTTTACAATAAATATGACATTAATTAAGAAGTTATCCTATCCATTCCTGAGACTTAAATAAGATATATGACGATATCTATATTCTAAAATGATTGATTTTACGTTGAACTGTGTCACATAAAAAAAAAATCCAATTGTGCTATTTTGTTCTGGAATTTTTTTTTTTTGGGGGGTCAAAGTTTTGGGAAAAGTTTAGACCATTTGATTATAGAATATTAGCGAACTATTTCCTTATGAAATTAGAGATTATACTCTATGTACATTACAGACCCTATTTAATATTCTTATTTTACTTATTCCTTTTCCACTACAGTCAATCTTTAGATGTTCATATCATAGTGCTAGGAGGCATCGACTCAAATGATGAAGGAATTGTTTGATAAAGTGCGTGCATAAGAAGTGCTTTTATTTTGATGCCGAACAAAATTAACCCTCTTTCCGTTTTGAAATTTCCTACTTACTAACTACCAAAAATTTCAAATATTATATCCGAATGAAACGATTTAGCTAATTGGAACCTTCAAAACAATTCAATCTAAACATTTGATCATCCAAAAATAGTTAGATAACAAAAACAATCAATGTAATGAATTTTGGACAAAAAAGGGGCCTCTGAATCTATCTATGCCTCTGAATCTATCTATGCCAACATTCACTTCTTTTTTTTCCCCTTTACAATACTGATTTTTCTATGTTGAGGTTGTTTTACTTCTGCCCTTAACTTTTTAAAGCATTAGATAAACTTTATTTGCTCTTTTTCCCATCTTTTAATCATTCCTTCATCCATCTGCACTTTCGTATGTTTTTGTCTTTTTCCCCTCGTCTGCCCCTTCATTTTCTACCTTTTGCTGCATTGAGTTCACTTTGTCTCGTTTAGTTCACAACGATATTATGTTCGATTATGTTATCAATTTACTGAATATATGAATCTAGCATGCAATTTGTTTAAGTCGTGCAACGAATTTGGGAAAATCCTGGACGTGTTATTTTAAACTTTTTTGTTTCTCTATTATTTTAATATATTATTTTAGTGTTATCGTAACAATGATTTTCAATCTCAAAAAATGTTTATTTTTTAAATAGGGTTACTACTTCTTAAGTAATAAGACATAGCTAAATACAAAAAAAAAAAAGCCCCTCAAAGAATGCATTTGAAGAGTGGAATATTTAACATTGTTAATTATTAATTTAAAAAAAGGATTGAAAAAAGCTGAGCTAACACAGTAAAAAAATGGAGTTGATTTTCTTATATATAAAAAAGATAGTAACTTTGAGATATATATATATATATATATATATATATATATATATTAAAATTAAAATTAAAATTAAAATTTTAAATTTAATAAAAATACTTAAAAAAAAAAACAGCATAAAACTCAAGTTCAAAATTAGTAATTTTTTTGTTCTACACAGATGAACTTCCTGTGGAATGATGAATTGACTTTTGATTTTAAGCCTGGTATGAGCTTACGACCAGAAGATCCTTTGTCTCCCAATTCGTTTGTATTGTGTCTGCAGAAGTTATCTGATTTGATCGAGAACGGTGAATGGAAACCTATTTCCCTTTCACATGGAGTTCCTTTACTCTTTCATCTATTCTTTGCAGATAATTTGGTCTTATTTGAAAAGTGACTGTACAACAATGTAAGGTGATTATGGAGTGCCTAAATTCCTTTTGTATGTTTTCTGGACAAAAGGTTATTAATGGCAAGTCTAGATTTTTAACCTCAACAAATGTTTCTTCTTCAATAGTGAAAGAAATTAAGTCACTATTTGGTATGAAATGGTCTAAGGAATTTTGCACTTATTTGGGGGTTTCTATTCATTGGTCCAAGTCATTCTATCTTCGATCTTTGGTTTTGTTTAGATCATTTTGTTTTCGACCTTTGGTTTCGTCCAAGTCATTCTATTCTCACACTTTGGTTTTATCTAGATCATTTTGTTTTTGACCTTAGGTTTCATCCAGGTCATCCCATTCTCGATCTTTGGTTTTGTCTAGATCATTTTGTTTCCGACCTTTGGTTTCATCCAAGTCATTCCGTTCTTGATCTTTGGTTTCATCCAGATCATTTTGATTTTGACCTTTGGTTTCACCCAGGTCATATCATTCCAACAGTTTGTTTCATCCAAGTTCATGATATTCAAGGTAAAGTTTTTCATAGTCTACATAAGAAAGAGATTATAAAATTTTCACAGAAAGTAAAGTCTTTCAAACTTTACTTTCATAGTCTCTAGAGGAAAGAGATTATGGAATTTACACAAAAGATAAAGTTTTTCATGGTCTCGAAAGGGAAGAGATTATGGAACTTTCACAGACGGTAAAGTCTTCCATGGTCTCCAGAGGGAAGAGATTATGGAACTTTCACAGAAGGTAATATATTTCATGGCCTCTAGAGGGAAGAGATTATGGAATTTTCACAGAAGGTAAAATCTTTCTTGGTCTCCAGAGGGAAGAGATTATGAAATTTTCACAGAATGTAAAGTCTTTCATGGTCTCCAAAGGGAAGAGAATAAAGTGTTTTATGGTCTCTAGAGGGAAGAGATTATGAAATTTTCACAGAGGGAAAATTTCAAATCTGTGAAAATTTCATAATCCTTCTGGTAAAATTTCAAAAGCCTCTAGGTAAAATTTCAAAATCCTCTGCGTACAATTTCAAAAGCCACCAAGTACAATTTCAAAAGCCTTCGTGTACAATTTGTAATATCCCTTTTTACCAAAAATTCAAACCAAAATTCTCCTTTTTCATTTACTTGGTTGGGCTGTGCATAGTGTCTCGAATTCGTTAGAAAGCTAAATTTAGCTTAGCTAAATCAATATCCATTAATAATCATGGTCCCAATTCATATCATTTTGATTAAGCATGCAATCCCATTGAAAATTGTGTTACTTAATAAAATTCATATCAATCAAATTAGCATGCATCAATTACAAACTATAAATGTAATATGTACTTCCACTAATTACATCCCCATACCATTTAAGTATTGTAGTATAAGTCTAAATACAAAATAAATAATTATACATCATATACCTTCAAGGATGGTACAAAAACCTCAAAGGATGTGTCAGATCCCCTCATACAGGAATGTCTACTATAAATAAATTGGAAGGGAGAAGAAGGAGGTGAGATTATAAAGCCAGTAAAAAATACATATAAAAATGTGACATCCTCGTCACTACATCTTATCATCTAACTTTTTCCTTATTATCTTATACGACTTGATTCAATTTGGTTCATCAATGTCATTCATTCTTCTTCCTAAGCTTAATATCTAATAGCTCAATATATTCAAGTTACTTTCAATAACACATACTAATGATATAAATAAATATCATTCCATTCCATAGGATCTTGCACATCATTCTTAACTTAAATCCTCGACATCTTATATACATAAATGTTACTTGTATTGTACCATAGCTGAATTACAATTTGCTTTACATAAGTACATAAGTATACCTTCGTGATCTATACTAACTGGGAAGCGTATCACGAAGGTACACTTTGATCTCTCAAAAGCAAGCTCCTCTATTCGGAGCGAGGTTCACTTTAGAAAATCTGTAGGAAAAATGTTCGTAAAAAGGTGAGTTTACGCTCAGTAAGAAAAATATGTAAAAGAGCGTACTATGCCTCTATATGCATTTTTCCTGCTTGGCTCTATAGTGTCATGTAAATCATTATAAAGCATGCATCATATACATCTTTCATATATCGTTTGCAACCATGCATATTTCTTTCAAATGGTATAGGCAAACATACTTTCTCTAAAACATGCATCATCTTCTTTCTTTAAAACATCATACTTCATAACTTACTTCAAAACATACATCATATATCTCTTCGAAACATGCATCTTATACTTCTTCAAAACATACATCTTATACTTTAAATTAGATGGAGACTATGTACAATTATTCAAGCGATTGCATCATCATATAAATCATTTATACCCATTTATGTAATTCCAATCATGCATTAGAACAGTGGTGCACCATGTAATAGTCAGGGATTCTCTCCTGCTTTTAGTAATCCACAGTGAACACTAGTCAGGTGTCATCCGTGGTATTAAGGATTGGACTAGGGTTCCTCGCTCAAACATAAATAATACTGAGGACTTGATCAGAGTCTCTCAGCCATCAAGGATGCATGATCATAACGCAGTCCATAGTCTCAAAACATTTATCATATGCTTCTTCAGAAAACACTTTTGTGTTCAAACCAAATAGGCTTTGAAATCTCTTTTCATACAGGGCAGTCGACTGGTCTCTTAGGGCAGTCGGCTGCTGCTTCATAACTTCATTTATCGAAATTATTCTTTTTAAAATTTTGATATTTTCTTTCCTAAAAACTCGTGGGAGCAGTCGACTGGTCCATATAGCAGTTGATTAGTTTTCAAACAGAATGCTTCTTAAGAAATAGCAATCGGCTGTTTTTGAAACAGAATGCTTCTGGAAAATTAGTAGTCGATTGGTCTTATAGGCAGTCGGCTGGTTTTGAAACAGAATGCTTTTCTTGTAAAAGCAGTCGACTGTCCCTTATAGCAATCGACTGGTTTGAAACAGAATGCTTACTGGGTAAATAGCAGTTAACTGGCTTACATAGTAGTCGACTGGTTTTTCTCGGTTTTCGAAAAACTATGCTTTGGTTGTCTCTAGGCAGTCGGCTGCTACTTAAGGTAGTCGGCTGCTCCTAGCCTAATTGGCACTAGGAGTAGAAATCAAAATTGCAACTTTTCCTGCATAAAGCCAAGTGGTACTTCTCTCCAAACCACATAAAACATGATAAAACATGCAGACATAGCCGCCTTACGTCCGTTACATAATTTCCTTACCTCGATTACTTCGAGAACACGAAATCACTTGGTTGCACCAACCCTAGCTTTTCCCTTCTTCAAACTGTAACATCATCACAAATTAAACCTTTAAACAATCATCATAAACCTATTATACCAACTCAGTACAACTCCATACCATGAAAGAAATTGAAAGAATCATCTTCTTCTCTTACCTTTGTCAATAACCAAAATTTCAGATTTTGAAATCTCCTCGAATACTTGGATTCAATCTATCAAACTTCGGATATAGCTTAGTCTAGTGACAAGGATCGATTTTCGTTCGACAAGCTTAACGAATCGATGGCTGGACAAGGTAGTTTGTCAAGGTGACAAAATGGAAAACTTGGAAGCTTGGAGAGGAAACGAGAATGAAGGGCTGGAAAGGGGGCTGCTGTGGGGTGACGGAGGGAAGAGATGATGACTATGCATATTTCGTTTAATGCATGCTTTATCTCATTAATTCATCTCAGCCATGCTTTGACCCCTTTTGGCCATTTAATTCTCTTTTCCTCCTTCTCATAATAGCCACTTGTCCATTTAATTACCAAATCAAAATCTGATTTTATTTCTTCATACTTTAATCATTTTCCTGATATCAACATAAATTATTTGACTAATTGACTTTTACTTCCTTTATTTCTTCTCATGTTACATACCTCATTCATACATCATTTACACATCAAACTTCATATTTATTTAATTTCTTCAGTTTATAACACTTTACAATTATGGAGGAATTACATAGAAATTGGGGGATTTCACAAAAAAGACAAGTACCGTAAAACTATATTCAAGTTTCTAAAACATATATTAAATACGAAATTTAAAAGAAAATTCAAAATCAGAATTTGAAAGAAATTTTCCTCTATAGCTCGTTACAGATTTAAGGCTGAATAGGAAAGGTTGCTTTAAAAGACTTCACTTGTCCCTTTTCCTAACACCTAAGCTATAGTGAATATCAAAGGAATTTAGTTAGAGAAAGGATTCATGCGATTTAGAAAATCAAATCATGTTAATGCAATGCATTAGAAATAAATCATTTGCTTCTAATAAAGTAATCATATTCGAAACACAAATTAGATCATATAATTGTCACAATTTCAATTCAAATCATGAATATCTGTAATAAACCATTTCAGTCTTAAAATTTAGATATCAAAGTGTTCAGAGTTCATATACAAAGATACACACACACACACACACACACACACACACACACACACACATACTAACAAACACATACTAAGCAATGAAGACATATTGATGACTAAATAACAATCATGCAGTCCGAATATTCCTATGAGGAAAAATGCAAGTTAGATAGACATATGGCCATAGTCTAAGGGGATCCTCAGTGATTACTGATCAAGTGTCAACTAAGCCTGCTGTAGACTGGATCAATGTCACATAGCTAAAAAGTCAAAGTACTACGTGGACTAGATAAGGGTCGCATAACAGTTTGAAAGTTCTAATACTGCAGTGATTTTAATTAGTCATGTCTCAAAATATTTATATATATATTTCGAAATCCAAAATTCAAAATAGCATTTTTGAACTTCACAGAAATTCACAAATAAGTAAATAAATATAACTTCTTTTAAAAATAGATAATTTTTAATTATTCGTAAATATTTTCTAAATACTATATTTGTGGTAAATGCTAGAAAATAAAAAATTTGGATAAAATTTATAAATATTTTTAAATCATGCAAATGAATATTTTCCAAAACAGAATTTGCTAGACAATTGCTATTTTTAAAGCGTTGCTTAAATTCTAGCCTAATTCATAAAAAACTTATATTTTTACAAAATTTTGGCAATATAACGGTATAATTTTCTTAAAACCTCTGTAAGGCAAACGCAGTTTATAAACCCAAGGCAATTGATTTTAATATCATTTAGTATCCTCTACGTTCCTTATATATGTATCCCTTACCTATCAATCACAGTGCAATCTCTCCAAGTTAGTCCAATAGTCAAAATACGGTAATTGGCATATTTTCTCCTTAGTGCCAACTTACTCCCGGACTACAGAAAATCATTAATGCAAGTTTTAGTTTCAAAATTGTATGTACAAAACATTTTTATAATCATACTCATTGGCAATTTGATTATCTTATCCAATAAAGCACATCAAAGTTTTGCAATTTTCTTGTATGAGTAACTACCTGTTAGAAGAGGTTTCTAACCTATCGATATTGTTTTGTTCATAACCAGAAATATCATATTCCAATTAGTGCACCGTCAATTTTGTGTGTAACCTAACATAATTCCCCATTCATAAGTGCAAGACTTACTCTCTAATTCATTTTGTGCTGTTCTCAATAATTCTCCAAACTTCTATCTAATTCTGGCACATTAGGCAGGGTAATTTTCTGACCTTTGTGCACTAAAAATTTCATTATTGATTATAGGGATATCCAAAAATTATGAATCCAAGAACATGTGAATCCTAATTCAATTCCCTATGCAAAAAGGTAAATTTCACAATTTACAATTTAATCATTTCTGAATCGTTTTTAATAATTTCACAAATTTACTCTGTTTTTAGGTGCATTAAGGCAGAACAATCTACTGACCTCTATGCATAAATTGATTCATATCTAAATGCAGAGTCGTCCAAATTGTGTAAACTCAAAACCATGTTATTCTTAACTCATCTAGCTTTTTGGAATTTAAATTTTGCAGCCAAATTCAATCTGAGCTATTTTCTACAATTTTTCAAATTCAGATATTGGATTTACTTTTTCTGGGCAGAGTGATCTGCACTTTTTGACCTATTTCTCCACCTACAGAACTCAAATTAGGTAATTCCAAAACTGACTTACTGCTAGCTCATAAGGCTATCTACCATAATTTTTTCAAAATTTATCTCAATGCATAACTCCTGAAATGAGCATTTTAATCTCAAACCTAGAACAGAACACTCAGCAGAATCTTTATCATCCCAACACCCACACACTTCGCTTTGTTTCTTGCATTCTCTACACTAGTATAGACTAAGGTGTCATCAAATCAAGCATCATTCTCTTGAAACTCTAAGTGGCCGAAACCTTTAATCTTCCATAAACATGGTTTTGTTTCATCCTAAGCCTATACACACCTTTAAACAATCATAAAACTACAAGATATTCAAGTAGAATTCAAAAATGTAAAGCCTTTCTCTTACCCCTCCTTGGACTGAATCTTTGAGCCCTCTTTTCACCAAGCAAATGACTCCTCCTAGGCTTGATCTCAAGATATGTGGTAGAGGAGATCAAGGTGAACAAGTTTGCTTAAGGGAAGTTTTGGATTTGAAGAGGTTTTGATGAAGTTTCTCAAGGTGTGATCACTTAAGCTTGGAAGACTAACAATAGTGGAAGTTGGCGTAGATGGAAGAGAGAAATAAGGAGCACGGTTGCTGGAGATGAATGAGTGATGAAGTAGCCGGCCATAGGTAAGAAAACTTAAGAAAAATATCCAACATTTTTAAATCATAAAGGACATACCACTTACCTTTAATTTATTCATCCAATTTTCCTCTTTATTTCTTCTCACCCGTAGGCTTGTTGGAAGCATGGGAAAGTGGCCAGCAATTGGGAGGAAAATATGGAACACATCATATTTTTTAGGTGATTAAAATATGGAAATTATCCTATACATTGTCAGTGGAGTTTTTTAACTCCACAAACGGGGTTAGGATAATGACATGTGTCCTATTTTATTTATTTTTTATTTTTTTAATATTTTTAAAGGACACATGTCATCATCTTAACCCTACTTGTGGAGTTAAAAAACTCCACTGACAGTAGATAGGATAATAATACTTAAAATATTAGTGTAAATAGGGTACTATGCTTGTATAGTTTACTTCACTTTCATCACTTTCCATTTTTTTTATTCTTCCAATTCTTCTTTCTTTCTTTCTTAACCGTAGGCATTGTTTAGGGAATGGTAAATGTGGCCGGCAAGATGAGAGGATTGTGGGAATATGTATTGTACTATATTTATTATTTATACCTTAATGTAAGTGGGGTAACTATACACCACTTAAACAATATTTCTATAATAATATTCAATTTACTTATTAATTCTTTCCTCTCAATTTTCTTTATAATTTTATTTTATAATATTTATTTTATGATTCACAATTTGACTCCCTTCATGAAGTGGCCGGCCATGGGTATGGATTTACCAAAATACCCTTATAAATTCTATTAAAACAACTTATATCCTAAATTTTACAATTTCACTTAAACTATTTAATTAAAGGATTTATATATGATGCACTGACAGTGTATAGTTTCTATATACTGTCAATGCACCAGAGGTTGACACCTCATCAATAAGTCCTTATTGGCAAATTAAAAAAATTTACTTATATTTGCATATAAGGGCCTATTGATGAGGTGTCAACATCTAGTGCATTGACAGTGTATAGAAACTTTACACTGTCAGTGCATCATATACAAACTCTTAATTAAATTACCGAATATTTTTTACTACAAAATATACCTATTAAACATAATGTGGCCAAATCCTTGATTTTTAATAAAGTTTGATTGGTCAAAATGTGTTTTTAGACATTTTCGTGTGATTCAATTTACATTTTTGAAATGGAATAAGACATCCTTACACGAGGGTTCAATTAGCACATTTTGTGGGTCTAAATTCAAATCATATCAGCCTATATTCAAAATTTGTACTTTTTTGACTTAGGGGCAAAATAGTCATTTGGCATAACTTTTTGCACATTTCCCAAGACATGTACAAATGAAAGGATTCAAGATCTGATCACTTACTCTTGTCATATTTCACTCCAACAATCGTTATTGTGAGGTCGGTATCCCTTCAAGCCTTGGAATTCTCAATGAGACCCACGATCCGTTTGTCTCCTATAACACCAATTCATAAGAAATTATATTTTTAAATTTAATTATTCTAACTCCATAAATTAACTTATATATAGAGAAGAAATTAGGAATCTCACACAATTTCAACAACCTCTAGCTATAATTTCAAAAGTCTCCAGGTAAAATTTTAAAATCTTCTAAGTATGATTTCAAAGAGCAAAAAAAAAAAAAAACTCTAGGTAAACTTTTAAGTCTTCCGGGCGTCGGTTAATTTTGCGAAGTCCCAAAGCCTCTGGTGAGAGGAGCACAAGTTACTTTTCAAAGTCTCGATACCTTGGTAAGAGAAACATATGTTATTTTTCAAAGTCCCAATGTCTATGGTAAGAGATGTTAAATGTTTCTTAAAAATTATAAATATTTTGTAAAAACAAAAAAAAATAAGTAAATCCGAACAAAATAGTTGTTTATTATCTTTGCATAATTCTTGATTCTAAAAAAGTGTGCAAAGAGGGACAATTGTAGACATTATATTTTATTCAGACCTAATGGGTTATTGGGCATATTGAATTTGTTAAGCTATTGGACTTGTTAGATTTTTTTTTAATCTAATGGATTGAGTAAGTGTATTTGATTTCAAGGCTTGAATTAAGTTCATGGTCCAAATTTGTTCAAAGCCCAAATTTAAGTTCAGATTTTTGTTTTAATCTATTATTTAAATTAAAAAAAAGATAGTGAAAATCTAAAAAAATTAAAAAATAATAATAATACAATAAATTTCAAAATAAAGATAATTACCCTTAGTCTTTTTTAATAATAAAGATAAAGATTAAAAAAAAATCAAATTGATGATTAGATTGTTCCAATCCAATTTTAAATTTTAAAATGTCATCATAACTCCGTGTAGCCTTTTAAAACACAATAACACAGAAATGAGAAAACTCAGGGGATACACGGAGAAAACAATCATTGCGCAGAGCAATACAGAGAAATTAAAGAGCAATTACAGAAAAAAAACAGAGTAAGGGAAATTAGAGGACAAATGCAGAGTACACGCAGTAAAAGAGAGTGAGTATTGTGTTTGGCAGTGAAACACAAAAGAAGCATTAAGGTTTTCGGAACTCTTTCATTTCGTTTTTCTTTGGAGTCTGGAAGAGTTCTCGGTCATCGGCTCTAGCTGTGAGGAACCAGAGCAAGTAAAAACTGGCAGACTCGTCCAGCAACAGACCAGCTGTCCAACAGTTCGGTGTTCGGGCTAGTCAGAATCTTTGAAGTTAGTAGCTCCAATCCGCAGCTGGTCCACGCTTCAATGGCAGCTTTAATCCATACACACGAATCAATCCCAAGACTGGTACCTCTGTTTCTTTATTTTTGTTTTGCCATTGGTTGTTTCTTATGGTTCATTTAGAGTAGGATGGTAGGAAAGATAAGTAATAAATAATAAAAACAGTGTAATAAAAAGTGTGGGATAGTAAGAATGATGGGTAATAAATAGTATAATAGGAAGTTGGAAATCTGGAAAGTTGAAAGAATAAAATAATAATAACAAAAAAAGCACTCATTTGAGTGTATTTGTGTGTGATGAGTGTGTGTACGGAGTTAAGCATTTGCTTGCTTGTATGCGTGTGTTTGCATATGTGTATGAGTTTTCCATTATCCCACATCGCTTGCATGTGTGTGTGGTGTGTGTGTTTTATAAGGGATTCCAAGTTTAACAAAATTGTCATGGTTTTGTTAAATGTTGTGTCCCTTCACTGAACAAAAAAAGCATTTATTTGCGTGCATTTGTGTGTGATGTGTGTGTGTATGGAGTTAAGCATTTGCTTGCTTGCATGCGTGTGTGTTTGCATATGTGTGTGGGTTTTTCATTGTCCCACATCGCTTGCATGTGTGTGTGGTGTGTGTGTTTATAAGAGATTCCACGCTTAACAAAATTGTCATGGTTTTGTTAAGTGTTGTGTCTCTTCACTGAACAAAAAAAAAGAATAGAGGAAATTAAAATGTAAGAAAGCAATAAAATAATAATAATAATAATAATAAATATGTAAGAAAAATCTTTAGGTTAGAATAAAAGATATTAATTTTTTAAATTGATAAATGTTTAAATTAATTTATGGGGAAGAATGATACCTCATGATGATGGAATTCTTGAGACGATTACGAACAAATAACATTTAAGGAATTTCTAAGTGAGAAAGTCCTTTTAAGTTTATCCAGAATTATAAAAGATTTAAAAGGTATTTTTAAAAATAAAGATTGAACTTTATTCTTCAAAAAATAAAAAATAGAATAAAAATAACAATAATTATAAAAATAATAATATAACAATAATAATGGTAAAAAGCTATTTTATAGGATAATAATAGATAATAAAATAAATTATATAAATAGTTCCGATGACGGAATCTTCAAAGTGATTGCGATTGAGTGACACTTAAGGAATTCCTAGGTGTAAGGATTCTCCTAAGTTTATTCAGAATGATGGAAGATTTAAGAGATATTTTCGAAATTAAATATTTAAATCCAAATAAAAATAATAAATAATATATAAATTTAAAAAAATAAAAGTAATAAAAAAATTAAATAAAATAAATTAGGGAATAGTAAACTTAAATAAAAATTGATTCTTTCGACGATAGAACCTCTTCAAGGGAGTCAAATGGTACTCTTTAAATACTCTTGAGATGAAAAGAGTCTTTTAAGGATTTATCCGGAATGATGGAGAATTCTTAAAAGAATTTTCAATATTTAAACAATAGAACGAAATATTAAAAGACCACATAATTAAGATTAAGTTAAAATAACACAAAATTAAAATAGTACCAATATTAGGTGTTGTAGGGGTGCTATAACCTTCCGTACACATAAATAAACTTTTGAACCCAAATCTTAAAAAGTTGACCACTCCTTAGAGTCATTTAGGTGGCTAATCACACATAAGTTAAAAAAATTAGTGGCGACTCCATTTCTTTAATATCTAGTGACCTAATTCTAGGAAACGTTATGACATTAATTTGTTAAATTAGAAGATTAGTGTCTCTGTTATTACTAATTCAACCAATTCCTTTCAATTAATTAATTTGATTATTTTTCAGGTCAGCACTTGGGATGAGATCATGGGCTGAGCTGCATGATAATTCAGTTAGTGATTAGTTGGTTTTCATTATTTATGCTTAATTACATATTTCCTTAAAAGACATTGTAAATCAATTAAGAGATTCCCTGTTTCTTCTCTTATTATTACCTTATAAATGCAATTTTGACCTTTGATTATAGAGCTTAGAATAAAATTCTGAAAGTTTGCTAGGCAAAATGTATATCCTTTCTATGAGAATGATACAAGTTCGAGCCTGCAATTGAATGAAATAATAAAGTATTTATTATCAGTTCCTTGTATAATAATACAAATTTTTATTATATTGTATATATTCTTATTAATTTACTGTATAGAATCGTACTAACGATGTGGTTGTTGGTTGATTTGATGTTGTTGATGTGCTGGCCTCCATACTTTGTTGTTGAGAGTTTCTAAATAAATCAATTTTTTTTCTCACTACACCTATTCTCTCCACGATTTACTATTCACAATACAAATGAAGGTGGCTGCATGATGAAAAAAATGGGTGTATTTAGAACTTTCTTACTTTGTTTCGTGGGTAGTTTTATTATATTTGTTAGTGAGATTATATTAAAGGTAATCCAATTCTGAGAACATTGTATTAATCTTTAATCCAACATAAACATTTTGTAATAAGGTGCCGGCACTCAAAGTAGGCTATGTTGCTGAATGATGATATATATTAGATTACGTCAGGAAATGGACAAAGGAAAAGAATTCATAAATCGATGCCTGATATGAGCTTGAATAGATAGCATTGCAAGAAAGTCAACAGCATACGTCACTTTTACTACCCTGTTTCAGTAAACTTTGCGTTATTCTTTTATTCAGTGGATAAGAACCAAAGATTAGATAATTAATTAAGTCTTAATTGAGATTTTTTTTTCAAGTTTCCAAGTTCGATAGCTGATCAATAAGGGAATTTTTACGGTAAGACCACAAATTTTGACTTTACTATAGGTTAATGTAAAATACACATAATTAAACCTAAATTTAGAATCATTAGTCATTAGGCATAAAATATGTTAGAAATATTGTAAAAATATGATTATCAATGTAAACATTAATATCAATAGATTTAAACACATGATAATTTTGCTATAATGTATTTTTATGTTAATTATCATGTGTTTACATATTTTACATATAATAACTTTAGATTTATGCTTAATTATGTATTGTTTATATTAACCTTAAGTTAATTATCAAGTGTTTATGATACTTTTGACATATTTTATGCCTAATGACTTTTAATTTACGTTTAATTATGTGTTTTTAACATTACCTTACAATAAGTCAAAATTTAAGATCTTATTGTAGAATTTTCTTGGTCAATAATGTCCAACAGCTCATCAACAAGTAAACAATACCTTCTGCAGGATCACTTTCACTACCCCTATTTCATTAACCTTCTATTTCATTGAAGTTTTTGCTTGATTCTTAGTATTTCATTGAAGTTTTTTTGCTTTATTCTTAGATAAAATGCATAGGTTAAATATGGACGAAGCAGCTCCTTCATTGCCAGTGGATGCCCTCAATGTAAGGGTTCATTTCAAGTAGAGTCATAGGAGCACCAACCAAATTTTGATAATTTGAACAAAGCAACTATAGCATTTTCTCTTGTTTTTGTTGAGATTTTTCAAGCAGATACGTAGATTTTTCAAGCAGACAAGTATTTCAAACTAAGATAAGATCAAACATGGACTTCAATCACATATACAAAAGACAAGATTTAACATGGTTCTCTTGAAGTGCCTACATCCACATGTAAGAGAGAAAAATGTATTATAAACCATAGAGATTACAAATTTTCTCCAACTCTCTCCAAATCTCTACAAAACCATCTCTCACATGAAGATCTCATAGTAATTACATCTCTCAATATCGCTCTTATGCTGAAGGTTTATATTTAAATTATATTTGTAGACACCCTATTTTGTCCGGGTCTTTTAATGTTATTGGGCCTATTGAGTTTGATAATAAGAAGATGAATCTAATTTTTTTTTGTTTTGTATTACTATCTTGTTTATTATTAAAAATAAAATATAAAAAATGAAAAGAAAATAAAAATGAAAAAAGTAATAAAAATAAAGTGGTCAAGCTCCAAAGAAAGGAAATTTGGAAAGGAAAATCGGGATCTCACTAAATAAGGAAAAGTCAAAATCTGATTTGGAAATTAAAGGAAAAAAATCAAAATAAAATCTGGACAAAAATTGGAAAAAAAATTAAATCAGAGATAATTTTTGAAGGATGAAGATTTTCGGAAAGAGAATCAGTTAGGAAAGGGAATTATACCTCAGTGAAAATATTCAGAAATTAATTACCAAAGCAAAATAAACGGCAACAAAAATTAAATTTATGAGAGATGATTCTAGGCATTAAAACATCTTCCTAAATTGATAAATTCCTAAGCCTATATAGACACACGACAGAAAGGAAGAAAAGGAGGGGGGGGGGGGGGGGGGGGGGGGGGGGGGGAGAAATGGAGAATCACCTTCCTACATTGGGATTATTCTGCAAACAGCCTTGGTTCCCTGATTTTTTTTTTGTTCTTGCCCAAACACCAAACTTAGTCCGGTACCCTGCTCACACCGAGCTTGTGCACCCTGCATCGAAGTTCCTTGTGACCTCAAAGCTTCGTTCATCATCTTCATCATTCCTGCATTGAACCGAAGCCTTCTTAAAAGCCAGACCGTAGCCGTGTAGTGCAGATTGGAGGAGAACCTGAAATCGTGAATCGTTTGATGCGTGGTGAGGAAGAATTCATGTGCAGTTGATCATTAAATACTGGCCTGCCATTAACGTGAAAGGAGAAAGAGTGAAGAAGTAAAGTAAAGAGAAAGAAAGTGACGTCGTTCACTTTACAAGTTGGCTAAAGGTAACTTTTTCTTTATATTGTTAATCTGTTGTCATTCATATTATTATTTCTCTTTTCTTTGGCTTTTTGGCGTTGACATGTATGAATGTTTATTCTATTTGCTTGGCAAGTTGATTGTAGTGTTTCTTGTACTTGGGATATCTTTAAACTTTATGTTACTGATCTAAGATGTTTGTGGTCTTAAAAATAAATTTTATCAGGTTGTCATGTCTGAGTTAATAAGATTTATAATAATGAAAGCTACGTAAATAAATTTATATAGTGGAAATTCTAAAATTGAAATGTTAATAAAAAATTGCTTGATCAATTTAAATTATAAAGTTTAAATAAATAGGTATCATTCCGACAATGGCACTCTTAACGGACTGCGCTCAAGTGATACTTTTAGAGATCTTGAGGTAAAAAATTCTATCCAAGGCCTCACCAGCTTAATGGAGGGTCTAAATAGGATTTTTGATAACAAATAGTTCATATTCATTTTTAAAAAGAAAATAAAATAAGTTTATTATAAAATAACAATAAAAATAATTAGTTACAAAAATTAGAAAAGATGTTAATGATTAGTAATAATACAATAAAAATAGTAATACCAAAAATAAAGGCTTAATAGCCAAATAAGTTCTCAACCTTTAGCCAAAAATGAAATTCAGCCCTAAACGTTTTATTGCATGAAATTCAATCCATAAACTTTTATTTCAGTGGAAATAAACCCTCAACCTTTTACAATTATGCAATTAAGTCAAAATCTGTTAAATGACACTAACTGCCGTTAGTTTTGCATACGTGGCAGCTGACGTGGATAGCTTAGTTAGCTACCACGTGGCATGCCACGTATGCAAAACAAATGACAGTTAGTTTATTTAACAGATTTGGTCTATTTCCACTTAAATAAAAATTTATGGACTAAATTTCATGCAATAAAACGTTGAGAGCTGAATTCCATTTTGGGCTAAAGGTTGAGGGCTTATTTGGCTATTAAGCCAATAATAAAATAAGAAAGGAAATAAATAAAATGACCAAAGCAAGATATTAAAATAATAAAAGTGAATATAATTACTCTGATGATGAAATATCAAGATAATTACGCTTAAGTAATTTTCTTGAAAATTTCTAGGTAAGGAAATTCTATCCAAGGCCTCACCAGCTTAATGGAAGGTCTAAATAGGATTTTCAATAAAAAGTAATTTATATTCATTTTTTTTAAAAAATAAAATAAACTTATTATGAAATTCAAATATGAATAATTAATAGATTTATTATTGAATTAGAACAAGAATAATTAGTTATAAAATTAGAAACGATATTATTGATCCATAATAATGTAATAGAAATAATAATAAGAAATGGAATAAATAAAATTATATATGAAAATTATAATGAAGGTGAATACGAATTACTCCAATGATGAAATATCGAGGGAATTACGCTTAAGTGATTTTCTTGAAAATTTCTAGGTGAGAAGATTATTTTCAATGCCTCACCAGCTTAATGGATGGCCTAGAGATAGTTTTCAATAATAAGTGATTTTTATTCGTCTTTTAAAAGTATAAAATAAGTGATTTTTATCTAAAAAAAATATTATTAAATTAAAATTAAAATTAAAGTAATTAATTAAGAAGATAAAATTTTTTTTAATAATTCATGTTAACTATAATAATAATAACAATAAATAAATAAATAAAACAAAGAAATAATAAATAATAAAAAAATAATGAAAATAATGAAAATGATAGGATGGTAAGAATAAATTGGGTAAAAGAAGTCAAAGTTAGGAATTTCTCATAAAATATTAAAATGAATCTGACGACGGAGCCTCTTCAAGCAAGTCGCATAGTACTATTTGAATACTCCTGAGGTGAGAAAGATTTTTTAAGTTGTCCCACCAGCTTAATGGAGGACACTTAGAAATATTTTTCAATATTAATTATATCGAGATTAAAGATCAACATACGCAAATCTAGCAAATGACCTAAAACTAAGTGGTACCATTTTAGGATGGGCGTTATGGGGTGTTTAATACCTTCTCACATGTAACCATACTCCCGAACCCTAGAATTTTTAAACGTGGACTAAGCCTTATCCATAGTTTGAATAGGTGATGTAACGACCCGTTACCATATTTTTCACCTTATTTTACACAATTCATCCGGTTGGGCTGTTTGTGATACTTCACTTTTACTAACTGTTAAATAAATTTACATAACATTGTTTATATTATACACATCCCCTATCTTAGTTAATCAGATAAGTAGTACTGTAGACATGTCTAAATACAGAAAATAAATGATCGTACCTCATATAAATCAGTCGGTCTGTCACATCGTCCATTATGTGCAGCCGTAAATCCACAATCAACTGAGCTCACAATCATCAAAACCTGAAATGTTAATATTGGGGAGTGAGCAAACCACGGCTCAGTAAGAGAGTTATATGTCACACTTGATATTCAGCTATCTATATGCTGAAAATATATATATATATATATATATATTTAAATCTTCCTAGCTGGCTCTAGGCTCACATGTAGGAAGGATACTACAGTCAGCTAGGGATCCAGATAGAGTAAGGCAGGTATTTTAAAATACCTGACTTGTTCCGGAACCTAGAAGCAACTGTAGAGAGTATTAAATCCATTTTTCTCAAAAATATACGACTTTCGTTTTTCCTACAGAGTAAACCATTTATTTCTTTTCACTTCAGTATCCTTTAAAACACGTGACAGTACAGTGATTTGTAAATATCCAATCATTGGATAAACACTTCTTTGATTATTTCTATCTTAGAAATAATTCTTATGTTATTCTTTTAAAATAAACATCTATTTCTCTTTTCAAATCAGTAACCGTATCGTACAGTTCAGTAAAACAATATATTCAGTATTCAGTAAAACAGTATCTCGATACGGTTCAATCCGTAACAGAAAACAGTAGCTACCAACTCAGTAAATAGTATAAGGTAGCTTTCCGTTCAGTAAACAGTAAATGGTAACCTTTAGTTCAGTAAAACAGTAATCAATGGCTACCATTTCAATATACAGTACAGTTCTGTAAACAGTGTTTTGGTACGGTTTTTCATCAGTAAACAGTAAACAGTACCGTAGTTCAGTACAGTAAACAGTACAATACAGTAAACAGGATTCCGTAAATCCTTTTAGTAAACAGTAAACAGTAAGTGAGACTAGGCATCACCCTACAAATAAATCATGCTATTATCGTTTCCCCTCCCCCTTGCGAGAACGGCATAATCATCCCAAAAAGGGATATAGTAGATCTATGGCCACAATCTATGGGTGGTCCTCGGGTCCACTTGCCAGGTGACCTCGAGACCTCTGATGACTTGGCAGGTCCATCAGACTCATAACTCAAAATACATGAAACTAGGAGCCTAAAGTCTCAAAATAGTACAAAAACCGTACCTTAGCCTTTATGGATTTAAACACCGTAAATCAAATATCCATAAGGCTCACACGTAAATATAATCACCTTTATGAAATTTATAAAATAAATAACATTTTTCAAATTATTTCATAAAGGTATATATCATCTTTTCATACGATGAAGACAGTTTGCAAAATTATCACTGAACGTATAGAAGGGCAAAACTGTCTTTTTCCACAGTAAAACACATATGCACGTTTTTTCGTGCATTCAATCGAAAACATGGTTTTATAATTATCGGAATTTCAAACAAATCATTTTTATAATTTATGAAAATAAATTATTTATTTTCTAACTTTAAATTCCCATCACCATGTTTTCTTCTAAAAACACGTGTAGAGATCTCTAGTCTCGAAATCATAGTTTTTCTTCATTTCTTAACCTTTATGGAATTTTCATAATTAATTATTTCCATAATTAAAACCATAAAGGTTTTATATTAAATCAAGTGAATATTTAAGAATATTTATAAAAATATTTACTTCAGTCTCTTTTTCATGTTTATCTCGTTTCACGTGAAATATCACCTTTCGGGTGAATTTTCGGTGATTTCCTTTTCACCATACTCGAAAACATGAATATTTTAAAATTAAATATCACTATATTTATGTTTTATGAAATTTACTTGATTTCTCGATTTTCGTACCTGAAAATCGTTTCACATGAAATCAAATCATTTATTATGGTTTTCGATGATTTTCGGTAAATTTTAGTAATTTTTTCGATAATTTTTCGGCAGTATAACGGCTGGCGATTTGGCTAGCCTCCTGCACGAAAATACAGTTCATATTTCTCAACCAGTATTTCACCGCAATTTAAAACCGATAAATCACCAAAATTTCAAAACCAATCATTATAAATTGCATTTATAATTTAAATGCATAAGTTAAAACATGTGGCCGAATATCCTTACAGGCGGCACATGTCTCCCTTACCTGTTTCGGGTCGGCGACTGCCTCTCGAAGGTCGCGCCCGTGTTCACCTCGCCCGATTCCATCGGCTCGATCATCGAGGGAATTTTTTGGATATTAAATTCTAACATTTAGAATTTTTTTCCATAATTATTTAAATAAATAAATTATTTAAATAATTTAATACTTTCCGGGATTTCTTACCGATTCCCGTAATTCTCGAGTTTTCGAGTTTCCGAAATTTCCCAAAATTCTTGAAATTTTCGAAGTCCGAAAATTTCCTTTTTCTCTCTCCTTTTTCTTACTTTTCTCTTTTCTTTTCTTTTCTTTTTTTTTCTTTTTCCCTTTTCTTTTCTTTTTCTTTTTCTTTTTCTTTTTTTTTCTTTTTTTCTTTTCTTCCAGCCGGACCGGTCAGACCAGTCAAACTTCCTCCACGGCCGGTTCTCCTCCGGCGGTAGGTTCTCCGGCGGTTCGACGGCTCCACAGCTGGCCGGCGTCGAGGCGAAGCTGCCGGTGGTCTCAGCTTGGCCTGGATCGGTGGCACGGCGGTGGATCTACTCGGTTTTGCCTTGGTCACTTCTCCTCCTCCATCGGCCTTCCTCCGCCATAATCTAAAGGTGGTCCTCGGGTCCACTTGCCAAGTGACCTCGAGACCGCTAATGACTTGGCGGGTCCATCAGCCTTGTGACGCCCTGGAGTGCACTCGTTGGTCTATTGACGCAAGCCATCGCCCCAGGTGGGTCACGCAATTACATGAATAATAATGCATGAACTCAGGGCCTAAAGTCTCAAAAGCATTTTTTCTATATCTCATGAGAACCTTTATGGAATTATTTCATAATTTCTATCATTTTCTCAAAAATGATTTGTTTTCCAAAAGGTTTCATATTTCTGTTTACAAATATATTAAAAACAGCCCATTTTCACCAATTTACGTATGAAATATATGGGTTAACTTGGCTCGCCAGGGTCAGCTCGCCCATAGTGGCTCGTCCAAAATCAATTCGCTCGTTGAGGTGAACTAGTGGTTCGCACACCAACCATAGTACTTAAAGCAAAAACACTGGCTCGCCCGACGACTAGTTAGCCGGTTATGGCATTTCCCATGGTCAACTCGCCCATTGATCAACTGGCCCAAAAGATTTATATTTTCTATTTTCAAAAATATTAAAATAGTTCATTTTTCGTTAAGAAAATACAATCGAAATCTGGTCGCCATGGTCAGCTCGCCATGGTCAGCTCGCCAGTCCGGCTCGCCCATGGTCAACTTAACAATGCGGTGAATCAGTATTCGCCGGCCAATCATTATAATAAAAAACAATGGGTGAAACTGGCAAGCCCTCAGTGGCTTGCCCATAATTTCCTTAACAGAGGGGTCGCCTGCCCCAAAACACAACAAAAGGGTTCGCCCACTTTGGCTCGCCCGAATTCTATTAAAACAGGGGTCACTCGCCCCAAAACGTCATTAAAAGGTTCATTCACCCGCCCTTTACCAATTCGCCCAAAAATAAACATAGGGGTCGCTTCATAGCTCGCCCAAATCACAAAAATTATCAACCAATGCATGTCATAAAACAAAACAATTTCTTAATAATTTTCATACGATTTTAACTTCACAGGACATGCACAAACATCTCCCTTACCTGATCTTATGAAGCGTAGCTTCCTGCTCGCCCTTATCAATTCTCAATTCCCGGCTGCAAAATAAATTATGAAAATCATTAATATTTTCCTTTTCACATATTTCCAGCACTTTGGCGAGATTAAATACTAATCTACAGCTCGCCATTCGCCCAACATAGCTCGCCATTCAAATATTGGCTTATTCGTTGGAGCTTGCCCAATCATAGGAGCTCACCCCAAAATCCACTCGCCTTATGTATGTTTGTGAGTTTGCCCTTCCCTTTTTGGCGATCATCACTTTCAACATTTTGGGCGATCATAGCCCTCGCCATTTGCCCTCGCCCCTTCGGGAATTGTTCTTATTATCCAAAGAGTTGGCGAACATGTATGCCGCCGACCGCCGACCGCCGACTCATACATCTCTTGAGCACGCCTCAACCTTTGGGCGAGTACCTCTTGCTCACCTATTTGGCAAGCAGTTAAGTAATTCTGTTCGCCCCTCGTGTTTCCTTATTCATTCTTGATTATTTTCCATCTAGTTTCTTATATATTCCAACAATACTTAACTAAAACCAGGCTATATCTATGTTTATTACGTTGAAAAACATAGAAATCTAGCATTAAATATCAAGAGAACCATAAAATATGGAACTCACCTTAACTGAGTTGCACTTCCAGAACATAGTGCTTTTTTGCGTCACTTAGCTTTACTTGCTCATTCCTCAGCTCTTCACACACTGGATAAATGTTTAGCTAACTACAGATGAAGTTTTCATGGCCCGTGTATAAGAGGAATGGAAGAACTAATTGTGAACTTGCAATGAAAACAGAATGGGAGAGAAGGATTTTGAAGAAGATGAAGTTTGTTAAGTTGGTTTTCCTCGTGGATTCCTTCTTATATACTCATTCAAATTCACTTAGAACCTACCACCTGTTCTTATCCCGTTTCCTTTCATCATTTCATGCATTAAAAATCAAAGAAAACTGCAGCAAAAAGGAACGGTGGTCAAGTCCTTACTGCAATCCGTTTTTTGACTAACTTCACATTGCCATTTATTGCCTAGCCCAATTTGTCAGGAGAAGTAAAGTGGCATGAAGTCCACTATAGCCCCTTTTCTTGACTTTTCTCTCTTCTTTTTATCACTTCCTCTCCTCACCACTTCCAACCAATGGTTATTGACTTTGTTTTATCTCATTTGTTCATTTGTTTCTTCATTTAGTCAACACTTCATTTAATGTTTTTACACTTCAACCAATAGGGTTTCTTGTATACATGAACTTCATTTTATTTCATTTGCATTCTTTTTAACCGAATGCTTTCTATGCATCTCTTAAATACTCAATCCTAATTCATTTACACCATATTGTAAATCATAACTTAAAATAAAAGGTGGAAATTCACATTCAATGATTCTTTAATTTCACTAAAAGAATTTATTTCCACTATCTATCAGGTACAAATATGGTATATAGTATAATAAAATTCGGGTCTTACACTATCTGAGATGTTTTCAACCCCCGTAAAGAGAGAAAAGGAAATATTTAAAGAATATTCTCTCCAAATGTTAAAACAATTGACAATCCTTGATCTTAAAAACTATAAGAACAGAATTTGCAAATTGCACTATGATTGTTGTTGTTCACAGTATACAATTGCACTATGGTGCTTGGTATTAGCGATTGGAATTTAATAGAATACAATGAAACATCAAAGTTGATAAATAAACAAGGATCATTGTTTGGGGAGCTTGTCATGGAATATTGGTCTTGTTCTTCACATGCTTGTTTAAAGAATTTGAGCAACTTATGGATAATAGCAACCAAGTTAAACTTTGGGAGGTAACACAAGTGAATATTATTCTACAGTAGCTTGTACATAAAATCTCCCTTATAGTTATTATTATTATTATTATTTTGCCCACGCGTTGTTAAGCTTAGGGTGGAGTGTGTGTGTGTGCATTGTCATAGCCCAATTTTCCCTTTCTAAGTTTCCTTCCTCTAACTCTTGTTTTCTACAAACCTTGCCCTTCATTACTAATGAAATGAAAAAAAAAATTTTAAGGAAAAGAAGGCCAAACAAGGAAAGGGAATAAAGGAGAGAACAGAAAGAAAAAAGAAATTCTTAACAAAACACAAACCATCTTATGTTGGCAGAAAAATGGATAGTCAACAAAATATAGACCTTTACTTTGCGAAGAATCGAGGGAATTTGTCTTGAGAACCACAGTATCTTAGATATGCCACTTTGAGGAGACAAAGTTCCTTCTTTAATTGATGAAATCAGAAGGTAGTAATTCTTTTAAAATCTCCTAAGAAAATATTCTTTTTTATATGAAACTATATCAATACCTTAAAAAAGAACAAATTAGAAAGAAATGAAGAATGAAATCAAAACTTCTAGTTTCTTTTTTACTTTCTTATGGTTATCATTGACAGTAAGGAGTTAGAACTATCTAGATTTGCATGTTGTAGTTAGATGCAAAAAGCAACAACCTGACAAGAAGTCATCATCACCATAAGACCTGATTTTTATTTCAAACCATATATATGATTCCAAAAAAATCATTTATGAAAGCCATCAAAGACAATGAAGTCCATGTTCAATAGAAAATTATGCTATCACATAGATGTCCAATTCATTCTTTAAAACATATGTTGTGGTTTAATATTCCAAAATAAGGCCAGAGCTCTTTTAATTCTCAACAACATAAAATACATACATTCAACAAATATATATTACCACCAAAGTAAAGGGACCACATGTAGCATTTAGGACTTCATATCATGGTTTTGAAGTCAGGTTTCCTCTAGAAAAAAAAAGAAAGGCTCATGTAACATCCCTTTTTACCAAAATCTAGACTACCTTTTTTCCTTTTTCACTTACTTTGTTGAGCTATACGTAGTGTCACAATTCAATTCTTTAGCTAACTTTATATTAGCTAAGTCAATATCCTTTAACTACCTTAGATCCCAGTCAAATTCTCTCACTAAGCATGCATTTACAATTTCGAATCATCCTACTTGACTAAATATATCTCCACCCGAGTTGCAAGCATTGTTATAAACCATAAATATATCATATACTTCCTTCAATTACATCCCCATACTATAAAAATACTGAAATTACAAGTCTGAATATAAAAGAGAATATTGTACATCACATACCTTCAAGGGAAGACAATAACCTCCAAGGACGTGTAGAACTCCGCGTACAAACTTTTAATGCAAGTTATCTGGAAGGTAGAGAGGAGGGGTGAGCTTATAAAGCCTAATAAGAAATATATATAAGAGACAGATATCGAATTTCTATATGCAAATTTCAAAATATTTATTAAGGCTTAAATACCGTAATTCATACAATTTGGAAATCAAATCATGCTTATGCAATGCATCAGAAAGCATCTTATTTGAATTGAAACATAAATGACTGAATTCCGAACATAATTCAAAATATACGTGCTTATCACATTTAGTTTCGATACAGATCGTCAAACCAAATCCTTATCTGTTTTAGAATCTAAGTATCATGTGTTCGAAATTCATATACGAAGATAAGCACAAAAAAGCATATACATACTAGTTGGAGACATATTAGTGACTAATAAATAATCATGCAGTTCAGATATTCCCATGAGGAAAAGTGCAAATTGGAAAGACTTATGGCTATAGTCCAGAAGGGGTCCATAGTGAGCACTGATTAGGTGTCAACTGGGCCCGTTGTGGACTGGATCAAGGTTACACAGCTCAAAAGATAAATACCTACTGTGGATTGGATCAGGGCCACACACAGTAGTCAAAAGATAAATACCTACTACGGACTGAATCAAGGTCACACACAGTAGTCAAAAGATAAATACTTACTGCGGACTAAATCAAGGTCACACACAGTAGTCGGAAGATAAATACCTACTATGGACTGAATCAAGATCACACATAGTAGTTAGAACTAATATTGCAATGACGTTAACTAGTCATGTTTCATTTATATATATTTTTCGAAATTCAAAACAATATTTTTCGAGCTTTAGGAAAGATCACAAAAGAATTCGTATATATTTCTTTCAGAAGCAAATAAATCATACATGCTCATAGTATCTTCAAACCAATATCATCGATTGATAATTTCCATGAGATTAATATCTCGACTAAAAGTCTCATAAGCAAATCGAAATCATAAGGTTTAACCTTTTTCAAAATAAGCATGCCAGATACTTTGCCATTTCAAATGGTTGCTTAAGTTAAGCTTAAATCACAAAACCATTATTTTCATAAAAAAAATCCGGCAGCACAATGGCTTATATTTCTTAAAACCCCTGCAAGAAACTACAGTTTATATAACCACAAGACAGTTGATTTTAAAATTGCATCCAGTATCCCTTACATTCCAATATATATCTCTTACCTCCATCAAGTACAATTGTAGCCAAATCAAGCAGTCCTGCAATCAATATTTAATAATCAAGTTTGTATAATCCAAGTAACCAACTTACTCCCGAGCTACAAAAAAGTCATTTGAATATTTTAATTTGCAAATGACCACCACCTATCCGACTAAGTCAATTATTCCACAATTTAGTGTTCAACTATATAATTACCAATTCAATATTCAATTTCATGCTATATTGTATTATTAGCCAATTTAACAATTCTATACAATATAAATTTACCATAAGCTTATATAAAAGCCTTACTAGCTCCTATGCTCAAGGCTTGTACGTTGAGCCTAACTAAACTCAATTTGTCGTCTTAGCACCTTGTTACACCTTAAACACAATCGTATCGAGTTAGTGCTGATTTACCAGAGTTATTTTTTAATTTAATTTTACAATTTGTGGCACTACGAAGTTTTCTTATCGATTAAAGCCCCACGTGCGCAAATCCCGTGTTTCGTACCCATGCACCAACTTTTGTACATATACTAAGCGTCAAATCAGTAATTCGGTTAGTATAAATTTAATAAAATTCAAACTATAAATATTTTTAAATTTAAACGATATTAGCTTACTTATAAACCCAAGTCAATATATAAATATATATATATATTTCTCTCTTTTTCTTTCCTTTTTCTTTTCTTTTCTTTCTTCTTTTTCTTCCCTTGTTCATGGTCTTAGCTACCGTACGACCCTTAACAGTATTGACTGCCATGAACACCTCAAACAACTTTGCCCAAACTCCGACCAAATCAACCTTCAAAACCGCCCAAACCAACATAATATAGCCTTATATTGTGCCTTAAAAGCCCCTTTGCTGGCCTTAAGCAACTAAGTTTCGTTTCCCTTTGTTCTGTGCCTAAGCAGTAGACATGTAGTAGCCTCTAAAACAGCCACCACACACACCTCAAACCACTTGCATTACCAGCCATGTCTCAAGCCCAAAAAGCCACAAGGCCTCTTCCAAATTTTTTTTTCTAGCTACCGAAGCAGCTTTTCTTAGATACCTTTAATGCACTTTCCATGTCAGTTTTAGCTTCCGGAACCACCTCCAAAAGCCAACACAGCAGCTCGTCTCCACTACAGGTCTTGTTCTTGCACAATGCTGCTGCTTTAGCCATCATTCACGGCACCCAAAGCCAGCTGAAGTTCATGCCACACACACCCTTGCGCTACCTTGTTTTAGGCTGTTCACAGCTTCAATCCCGCCCCTGAACACTGCTTAGACCAGCCCCCTTCATGCTTTCTCCTTCCTCAGTCTAACGTTGCTTTGTTCCTTCACTGACGCCTGGCATTTGCTTCAATCCTTGCTTCAGTTTTAGTTTTAAAAACACCACTAAAAACCTTGCCTCACCCCTGTTACACAACCTAAAAAAAAACATCTCCTTTCAGTCGTCAAAAGCTTTGCCAAGAGTCCCCAAACAACAGCCACTCTGCACATTCTCTTATTCCAACCCCTAGCACCTTATTTCATGCTATTATTTTCTGTTTCCATCGCTACAAAGGAGAAACAAAGATGGCCATTACTGTGAAGGAACTGTATGCGAGCTGTGTGGGCAAGTTGCTGCAGAATTAAAGGCCCAAGGAAGGAAATCTACTGCTGCCTTGTTTGCATGGAGGAGGGACACGCGAGGAAGGTGAGAATGGCGAGAACGGTGGTGGAGAGCGGCTGAGAGTGTGAAGCAGTGAGGGAAATCACGAGGAAGAGAAAAAGAAATGAGAGAGAGGGATGATGAGTGATGATGATGAACGGTGATTATGAGGATGTGAGTGGCCAGTAAAGAAAATGAGGATAGTGGGATTAGGTGGAGCCAAAGCTACTTCAAGAAGCCACACCTATTTCTTTTATTTATTTATTTATTATTATTATTATTTTTACTTAATTTAAGTCCTATATTAATATTTGTTAGTTATAATCTAACTTATTTAAATTTATTTATTGCATGTTCTTGATATCACCAACCTTTCATAATTTCTATATTAATTAATTTAATTGAGTAGAATTATATATTTATATTCATGTATATATATATAATATATATATATATATATATATATAAACACTTAATTTATTCAATTTGATACATTCATTTACAAATTCTATAAAGCAATTTGGTGGTCTTCACAGCTTAAGCAATAGAAACCAAATTTAAATTTTGATGCAAGCAGTACAAATATAATACATTAACCAATTTAATATAGGCAAGTAGCTAACTTGTAAGGTTGTGGCTGCTCCATCTATAACAACAATTAATAAATAAGAGTAGCCATTGAATTACTTCAACCATAAAAATTGAATCTAAACTTCTCCAGAAAGTATCGTGAATAGTTGAGATAAGAAATAGCAAGTATAATAATTATTTAAAAAAGTATCACCCCAACTTGATAAAATTTAGTTATTGGTACTTTGGCTTCTGCATACAAACAAATATAATTTTTTAAATCAATTTATATCAACTAAGAGTTAGATAAATAAATTTTCAAACATAAAAAAATGATAATTAACTATACATAAAAAATTATAAATTTGAGACTTTGAACTTTACCCATTATATAGCAGAGGTGTGCAATACCAGCATTGAAAACCTAAAATAAGAAAATTATAGTTTGAGACAACTTTGAACATTTCCTATTCTCTCTATTTCCTTTTTCTCTTTGCAAAAATAAATAAATAAATAAATAAATAAATAAATAAAATATGCACTTCAAGAGAAAAAAAAAGGAAATCTATTGGCATCTTCATACCTGCATATGGTTTTACCTCGCTTAGATAGTCATTACACTTGATTTTCTTCATGTGTTTATACTAAGTATTAGTTTATGGTCACAAATTTTACAGATATACTGTTTTAAATGGGTATTATGATCTTTCTTTCAATGACATATTTAATCAATTAAATTTAATCTATGATGCTTTTTAGGTGTAGCCAACTCAATATCCAAAACCAAAGCAGTTTAAATTAACTAAAATGGACTTGGATCCATGCCTTAGATATTCATCGTAAAACTTAGCGTAACAGAATAGGAACCCCAATAATTGAATTTCCTCTTTTTTCATGTTTCAATTCAAGAATGAAAAAAATAAACAAATTTAAAAAAAGTTCTCCAAAATATATAAACTAATTTCTTAGAAATAAACCAAAGATTTTTAAATCAAGAAACTAGAAAGCAAAAAAAAAAAAAAGATAAACAACAAAATTTATGTGGGTAACTTCTTTAATAAACCACAATCAAATATTTTTTTAGATGCATAAATAAACAAATTAAATAAAAAAATTTTCAAATCCAAAATTCAGCCTTATATCTTACAGAATCCTCCCCAAAAGCCAAAAAATGAAAAGGGCTAAACCAATAAATTTCTGAAAAAAAAAAGGAGAAAAAGGGGCAAACCTTTCTCAGTTCTTATATTTTTTTGCAACAAAATTTAGTTTATTTACTCTGTCTTTTTCCTTTTGAATTTGTTAATTTTCCAGATCAGATGACTCAACCAATGGATGGAAACAGCTGGCATGATCTTGAATTAAGGACTCAATGATGGTCGATGATGCTGGCAGTGCTATGTATCCCTGTATGAAAATGTTACACCCAGAAGACCTAATGGTCTCTCTCACTTCCTCTCCTAGTATGTTGTAGAGCTATGATGCCATTGGATTGCGTAAGAAGGTCTACACATTAATTTGAACAAAACTGTTGAGGAAGGCTATTTAGACTTGGTTAATGACTACTATCATATATATAAAACTTGGAAAGCTACGTGTGCTCACCTTTACCCGTATCATTTTTTCACATTGGCCTTTGTCTCCCCCGTGGTATTTTGTTTTTGTTTATAAGAGGAATTTCACTTAGGTCAGCCCTACACACGCCTTTGTTCTCGCATCATTCAGTCCAACCTAACCTACTAGTACATTTTCAATCTGTCTCTCGCGTAACCTCTCTTGCAGTACAGGCTTCCATGGCCTAGCCCCTTTGTTTGCTCTGTGCTTTCGATGCCATCTGTATGGTACTAGAAATCGTTTTACCTGCTGATTGTATCATTCCTATACTGTGCTTTCATCATGCACAATCTTCTCTGTCAGCTTTTTGTGTCTCTCCTTCTACAATTTCCTCCTTCTTTTGGTACTCTGTCTAGAAATCCAATTAGTTTCGTACTCTATTTTTATTTCATTTGTCCTTACATCCTACTGTTTTCAGTCTCTTCGATCGGTTTCTCGCTTGGATTTGGATCTCTCTTCCCAGTCAGCTACTTCTATGTCCTTAGGTTATCCTTTTAGTTATTTTAGGTTTTCAGATCATTGTATTATGTCTCTACCAAATCCCATTCCCAATCTGGCAGTGTTCCTAAGTCAGTTACATCCTCTTAAAAAAAATGAAAAATATTATTTCGGAAGGTTGTGCTTCTTCTTTGCATGAAATCTTCTTTGGTTGCCTCTAGGTAATTATCGATAATTTTCCCCTTATTTTTCAATTTGCTTGGTGATTTCCCACTGGATTTTTAGCTTTTGTGGGTTCTGTTCCTGCTTCCTCTTCATTTGTCTGGATGAGTATGGGGCATGGTTCCACCATCTGAATGAGAAAGCTATAGTATCAGCTATTATTCTGTGGTTAACTAGGTATGCTTAGTTTCGTGCGTGAGAGTACATATTTGAGGAATTTGAAAGTCTCAAGAGCACATTCAATTATCTTCTGTAAATGGGAAATATGTGTTATCTTCATCAATCCAAGTCAACTTGAATGCTTGAGAATTGTTTGTTACATCCTCCCAATAGCACCAAAAGAAGAGGCCCCTTCTACACCCACTACACTCCTTATTGTCCCATCGAGGTGCCAAAATGTGATTGGGGCATGACATCCATTGCTTCTTTAATTCATAGGCACCTCAATTGAGCCAAGAAGCTGATTCTCTTAAATCTTATGTTTGCTGTTTCCATTCCTTGAGTAATTCCCTTCTCTCTATAATGCTTTAGGATCTGAAGCTCCTCGACAAGGTAAAGTCCTAACCTTGCATGTTCCTCTCTCATTCTTAATGTTCGTTTTATTTGTTTATTTATTTAATCAAATCTTAACTAAAAAATATTTTGAAATTTTGATCCGAAAATAGCTTCAAGAGGATTTATTGAGAACCAAGTGCATTATGACCAATGGAGACGCTGCAGCTTTCCTTTTTTCCAAAGCTCGTGGTAATCTTTTCCTTTTGTATAATAAATTTAATTTTTCTTTTTTTGAGATATTATTTATTTATTTATTTGTAGTTGGTGATGGCAAGTTGTGCTTTTATCCCACAAAGACGTCCTGTTGAAAGTTAAGGACGAATATAACAATGACAAAGTAAATTCCACTTCTCTTGCACTCTTTTCTCTTTTTAAATTTTGCTCTTTGATTGGCATTTGAATATATTTTTCAGTTTTACAATTGCATATCATTTTTTCTCATATACAACTTCAGCCCAATATGCATATGCACACTCATTTTACATTTTGATTACCTCTGACAATTGTTTACTTGATTATGCCAAATTAATAGCAGGAGTTTTTTCACAATCATGATTTATTAGAAAGAAATTTAGAAAATTTTCAAATGTAAGTATTTATACTTAAGCTTATTAGATGATTTATTAGATGATGATGATGTATTTATACTTAGTTTTATCTCTCTTGAACATGATAGGCCTACCATTCTATTTCTCCCTTTGCTGTTAACTTTGCTTATCTTAAGATATTGGATCAAAGAAGGATACCTGCCTTCATTTCAAATTCAATCTTAGAGGGTATTATACAAGTTATTCCTTATTGGTTTTTGTTTGAAATTCAGTTCATTTGGTGCTATTGTAACACAAAGTTCTTTTTTGTTAAAATAAAATCTGACTTTGATTTGTTTCTTCTTTGTATTCATATATTTGTTTATAAGTTAATTATTGCATTTGAATGTGATATATTTGTTTTTTCTTTTATAATTGAATGTGATTATTAAATAATGTAGTCTTAATTATATTTATATATTTATAATTTTATATGTTTATATGTTTAAATGTATAAAATGATAAAAATAAATAAATAAATGTCATTTTGCAGCAATGCGTGAATGACATTCTAGTGTTTATAAAGAGTAGATAGCTTGGTTTCATCTTATTCAAATATAGCAAAATAGAAGTTTAGTGTAGGTTTGGTTTCATGAAAACAACTATGTTTTTCATTTTCATTTTTCAAAAAAATATTTTATACTTTTTCTACCAAACACATTTTCTTACTCATTTTCTATTTTCCATTGGAAAAAGAGAAAACACGGGTTGCTTGAAATTTTATTAAAAGTTACTTTAAAACTCACAAAAGTCCCAAGTTCAATACACGGTATAAACAAAAATAGTTTTTCTTTTTTTATTTATTAGGTTTTGGGTTTTTGTTCTTTGGATTCTCTCTATACCCGTAAACCAAAGATTTCTCTTCAACTACTTCCTGTTTTTCTCTTCCTGTACTTCTTGCTCCTCACCTGATGAAGACGATGATGAGGAACTTGAGCTAGAATTGAAGGCCTTAAACTGGGTTTCAGATTGAGAAGATACCTAGTTTAGAGCAAGACACGACACCCAAGTTTTTTCTGTGTTATTTTTGGCATTGTTTTGATGAAATACAAGGTTTGGCATTTCTACAATTTTGAAGGTCTGAGTTGGGAACTGGGTCGGGAGCATTCGGTTTTGGTCCACCCTCAACCCGAGCATCTACTTCGACTCTTTGAGGCCTTAAAGCCGTTGAAAATTTGCTCCTTTGTTTTTGTCATGGATTTGACATGTTTGTAGCTTTTCCAAATATAAAGAGGTAAGAAAGTCAGAAACGGCAACATTACCAAGAATCAAACTTAGTCTTCAATAAAAAGAAAAGTAAAACTAATAAGAATGAAAATCTATCAATGGGGTGGATAAAGTTTTCATCTTAAAAAATAGCCAATGAGCTTTTGTGTAAATCTTCATTTGCGAACAACAGAAATTGATAAATATTTATTGGTTACATACAACAGAAATTGATAAATATTCATTTGTGACCTCCTAAAGCTCTACCATTGGAGAACGCTAGAGCACATAGCTTGCATTTCTTTACAATTTATTTTTATTGTTTAGTTACATTTTACATTTTTTGGCCAAAAATTATAATTTATTTTAATTTTTTAATTATTGTTTTTCATATTTATTGTTTTGAAAATATAGGTACCAAACACATTTTTTGTATTTTCATTTTCAAAAACATGTTTTCATTTTTATGTACCAAACATGTTTTCTAAAATTCTAAAAACAGAAAATGAAAACTCATTTTCAGAAAATGAAAATAAAAAATAAAAACAGAAAATGTTTTCGTGAACCAAACCAAACGGAGCCTTAGCTTGTCATTTTACCCAACTATAATATCTTACGTATTCCATTGGTCACCTAAGGTTGTCTTAGCTGTTGATTATCTAGCCACAAGGCATTGATTTGAAGGGAAATTTTTGTTCGCATAGCATAGTTTCTGCATTTGAGAATTCAAGATTTTATGCCATTGAGATCCAAGCTGGTCTTTGTACATTGTAGATCACCTATTTTAATTCGTCACCTACGGTTGTCTTAGCTGTTAAATTGTCTAGACACAAGGCATTGAGTTGAAGGTTAGTTTGAATTTACACAGCTGAGTTGCTGCATTTGAGTATTAAAGTTTTATGTCATTAAGGTCCAAGTTGCTCTTTCTACGTTGTAGATTCACCTCTTTTAATTGTTAATGTTAGTATTAGGTTTTAGAATTTAGGGATTAAATTTAGATCAATACTCAGAACTTAAAGGTTTTTTATGGCTTGTAGATTAATATTTAGGACTTCAGCTTTAGGATGCTAGCCAGTGTTGATTACAGATGCCAGCATACTTTCGAAAGTGAAGTTTCCTCCAGTTGGAGGTTGCAAGCTCAACATACCTTTGAAAATGGGTTCATGCTGTGGTTTACTTCATTTGGACTAGTGCTCACCTGACTCGTGTATATGGAAACTTGTATAGACATGCCTACCCTTTACACCAGTCAGCAGAAAAAAAAATGCATGTACAAAACTGATTTTCCTTTGAGAATGTGGAATGAATTAACGAAATCAAACCAAAAACAGCAGGCAAACCAAAAACTAGTAGCAGAAAAACGGCGATGATGAGGCAGCCAATGGTTTGGCTGTTTGAGGATGAATGTCTTCTATTGAGAAAGATAATCTGGTTAGGATTTTGTCACTTTCTTACACTAATCTCTCTTATCATTTACCATATAACTTGAAACTGTCAACAAGTTACTATGCAGGACATATAATTTCTTTTTTTGGTGCATAGACAGATAATTTCATTACCATACAGGGAATAACTAACTAATATGTTATTAGGTGTATGAACATCACAATCACAAATTAATCAGGTCAAATCCAAAAGGTATAGTCACTGTTTTTTTGGTTGCATTGCCATTTATTTTAGAACATTGATTCTGGTACTAGAAACTGCAGGCTTAAGCCTAATTAGACACACTAACAGTTCTCTCATGCACCTAAAAGCAAGAAAAACATCATAGATTCATAGTTATTGCTTAAGCAATTAGTTTGGCTGCTCATAATCTGATGCAATGTTATGTTACAGTCAAACAAGGGTTTAGTCATTGTCAGTCTGGTGTGCATGTCAATGGTGTGCAGAAGTAATTAACAGAAAACCAAGCTGTTTCTTACAGGATTCTAGGCATCACAATGGTGCCAAACTTCAACCATTTGTCAGCTTTCAAAGTACCCTCATTTATTGTACGCAGACTCCAGGAAAAAAATCAGATTCAAGGCATAGTTCATTTGCAGCCAGATTTAAAATCTGTTTGCCTCAGAATGAGCCAAGTGAAAACAATGTGACAGTGACTTGAAAAACTGGGAGAATCTACTAGCATTTCATTGTACAGACTGGTAGGAGAACAATCAAATTGAATTGTATTCATTGTTATGATTCTGTCAATGTAAGCCAACTGATGAGGATCATCACAACAAAACTTTTATCAATTGAAAAACTGCAGACCAAAAACTAGATGCAAATCAAGATCCCTTGTTCTTCGGCTGCGTGTTGTCTATTCATCATCAGCAAGTTCAGCATTCTTTTCCCCAAGTTCTTCTGCATCGTCATGTGCAGTTAGCAGTGATAGAACCTTCGACAGCTCAACGGGAAGAAGACCATCATTGATCTTCTTCATAATCTGTTCCACTGCTCCTAATTCATTAAACTTGGCTCTATTCTCAGAGACCAAGCATAGCGTGAAAATGGTCGAAGCAACTATCTTCGAAACCAACAGATGCCCATTACGTAAGACTTGTAGCAGACACAGAGGAGCACCAGAATGTCCAATAACAAACTTATTTGAATGGACTAGCGATAATTCAGAGACTGTAGCAGCAGAATTTCTTGCAGTTTCAATGTTTTTAGACCCCATTGATTCAAGTAGAAAAGGGATAACTCCTGGATGATCAGCTATTACTTTCTTGTTGCGCTCATGACTCGAAAGATTTAAGAGTGTTGCTGTCACATCCTCGTGCAGAGCAGGATCTGAATTGATATTGCTTTCCAACAAAGAACTGAGCAGTCTAGAAATCCCATCAGTAAACTTGCCAAAATCTGCCCCATAGGAAGCTCTATCCGTTATTATGCGAAGCTCTTTAGCTGCTTCCTTCTGAGCAGGGAGGCAACCGGACAACATTTCAAGCAACGTATTGAATTCAACTTGGTCGAACTCAGTAATATTCTGACGGTATTTCATTATTTCAAGGTCATTGTCACGTAGTATGCACCAGTGCAAAACCAAGGCCTTCATTAAACAATCATGAGCCATTATAGGATGGCTCTTCTTCCCTTCGGACAGAGGGCATGTTAATCGCGTACTTTCTTCATTTAGCCAGTTCTGGATGTTTGACCAATTATAAGTCTGAAAGTGGATACGATATTGTTAATGGATATGACAAAGCACATAAACAAACAAAGAAGAAATTGGCATAAACAAATTCTATTAAATACCATTCAAGAATCAATAAAATCATCACAAAGAAAATTAAAAAGGCATAAAAGAATTATTTACTAACAGACAAGAAAGCAGAACATTAAGCAAACCGATCACACAGAAACAAAGTGGAACTTTAACCTGGCCATCAGAATGAATTCTGGCTGAAGCAGGGCATGTGAATCTTTCAGGTAAGATCGAATGGTTTATTCCAAGACCAATGTGTGCCTTCGCCTTGAATTCATTTAAAAAATGCAAGATTCTTCTCTCTTCAGGATTTCTTCCCATGCCGTAATTGTATTTCTCAATGAGCATCTCTATTTTCTTTAGCCGTTCTTTTCTTTCTTCCCAGTCCCCCATTTCAGTGTTTTTCTACAAGAACTGATGAAAGAATAGAAGAATATGCCGCTTGAAGAGTTCGTGGATTTGTTGTTGTCAAGAAGAGCTTCCTTGGTGCAGATGAAGGCTGGGGTATAACAAGATTCGAAGGAGGGAAAAGGCTGTTTCAACGTGAATGACAGAGAAGAAGGAGAAGAAAATGAAGCCCTTTTAAACGACGTAAAATGTATATATACATATATATATACACATATTTTATTTTATTTTATTTATTTATTGTATTCTTTATTTGGTAATTCTTATTTATGCACTTTTTAAAATAATAATAATAATAATAATAATAATAATAATACCTTATTATCCACATAATGCTTTCCTTTATAAAAAAGGTATGTACATATATCTATATATATATATATATATATATATATATCTAATTTAGATGGACGATTAGCTATGATAAAATTAAAAAAAATTAAATGATCATTGTGAATATAAATTTTTAATAAAATAATAAAAAAATTAAAATCAAAGGATACAAAAATAATTTTAAGTTTTTTTTTGTCTTTTTGTGATTTTTTTTGTCATTTAGTAAAAGATTACTGAATCCAAATTGGCCAATATTTAATAATTTTTCTAAAAGGAAGGATTTGTAAAATAATTAACAGGTGATTTATAAAAAATGAATTCTTAAAGGATTTTTCGATAATGAGATTTCTTAAAAATCACAACTATTAACCTTTTTGATAATTCTTAATATTTAATAAAAAATTTTTAAATATTACCAGCGCATTAAAATATTAGTAATTTTAGTTCGATATTTAAATTTCTAATGTAGTTAATTTTATGAAATAATTTTTTAAAAAAATTAAAACAAATGAAAAATAATAAATAAATAACGCATAAATTTTAAAAAAAATTTTCCAATGATAAGATTTCATAAATTCACAAATAGTGGTTCTTAGACGATCTTTATGATCGAATAATAATTCTTAAATAGTACTAGCATATTGAAATATTTAAATAATTTTAGTTCAATTTCTTACATATTTATTTTACGAAATAAATTGATATTTTTAAAAAATAATAATAAATAAAATATAATTTATTTCTGCTAATGAAATGTTATAGAATTCACAAGTAATGATTTTTAATTGATTTTTAGATAAGCAAAATTCACTAAATATTATCAAAAATATTAAATCGATGTGTATTTAATAAGTGATGATAATTTACTTGTCATGCATATAAAACAAATTTGACAATTTGTGATGAAGTTTCCAAGTGACCCATAAGCCATAAGTCATAGCATTTCATCACGTAAAGTATATCAAACACGACAAATATTATAAATTATCTCACTTTTTTGATGTTTTAAGAATGTATAAATTCGTCACAAAAAACTTGGAGACAAAAGTTACTGCAAAATGGTGGAAATTTTTTTTTTTTCAAAATTTCAGATTTTAGGTGACATTTATGCTTTTGTTGTCTTGATATTTTTTTTTGACGATATATAAAATTGTCAGAAAAAACTCGAAGCCAAAAATTACTGCAAAATGGTGGGAAATTTTTTTTTTTTGACATTTTAGATTTTAGGTGATATTTGTGTTTTTGTTGTAAATTGAAAGCTTTATCTTTGATGAACTGTATAACATATCGTGTGTAAAAAAATGACGACACGAGTAATGTTGTAAACGTTTAACTGATTTGATTTACCAAAATTGAGCATTTGTTCGTAGTCAAACTTAACTCACATGCAACCTTTTCCACAAAACCATATATATATATATATAGACACATACACTAAATTAGATTATTTTTTAAAATTTTTTAAATATCTATTCTATATACTTTGGGAATCAATTCAATTGCTTGGTTCATGATATTTTTATTTAACTTAGGCTATGTATAGTTATTTAAGAATATAATTCCTATTATTGGTGAAGCACAATATATGTTTATAATGTATAATAGTTAAGTTAATAAAATTTATATCAATAAATTTATTTAAAATATAATTAGTTAATAAATTGTTTGTTTAACAAAGTTCATATTGCAAAAATAGACAACATGTTATACAACAATTTATCTTCTAGAACTTTTATTTTTATATATTTCAAAATACATATGATTATTTTAACATTGGGGGAACTCCTTTCTTGGCATCCAGGCATCCGCGGTCTCTCTTGTCCATTTGGTCTCTCTGCCAAATCTTTGCAACAACAATGGCATTTTTTTTCGACAACTTTTCTTCTAAAGCAGCAAAGTGAAAAATCTCTCTATTTTCTCTTCATCTCTACGCCCAGAAACACTAGCAGCGTAAATATTTCCTCTTCTTTTCGACGCCCAGAAACCCTAACTGCTTTTTGGTAAATAATTGGTAAATGTGGCTCTCTCCCCCGCTGACATCTTCGTCGCCTTCTCGTAATCTGGCTTCCGTCACGGTGCCAGAACCAAGGTGGTTTATCTCATTTCTGTTACATCCGTTTCCAACAATATCTTGGCCAGCGCTTGCGATATTACCGTGCATTTGCCGTTGCAGAGGGATTGTGTTCGTTTGATTTGGCGCCGGTGACATCTACTACGATCCAGATGGTATTTGGGGACACGATGGCAATTGTGCTTATGGGAGCTAGGAACTTGACTAAGGAGCAATATTCGGCGAGTCAACCCGCTGGGAGAATTAGGATAAGCCTTATTTTTAAGGTTTGTTTTGATTAAATTCCGATTTGAGATCAGATTTTTGATAAATTTAATTTCTTTAGATGACGGAATTTTGGATCATTCGCTGGTTCTCACTGATTTTTTATAAAGTTTATTGCTTTCAATTGTTTGAGATATGGGTTTTAATTGAAAGATCCAAGGACTGTTCTTTCTGTTTGCGAGTAAATGGTTGGTATGAGAAGCAGGAGAATAATGAAATTTCAAAAGAAAACTAAAATGTTTGATTTATAATTTATAATAGTAATTTTAATGAATTTATTTGAACTTCTATATCTAGGTTCATGTCATTGTCAATTTAGAGATTATTGGACATTTGAAACTGAAAATTTCCAGTTTTTGGTCCATTTTTTCATATTTTTCTCTGCTTTATGTATTAACCTCTTCATAATTTGCAGAATTGGTAATGTGAGGAAACTTGAAGGTCAAGAAAAGAATTTTTTTTTTCTTGGGCATGTAGATGGATGGATTGGTGCTTTGTGTGTGTAGGTAAAAGATGTAATGAAGACGCAAAATGAACTTTTGGTTTGCAAGGAAGGGGATTTTATAATGGCCCGGCGGAGAAGCCGTGTAAATATTCAAGCTCACAATGAGAAAAATGTGCAACAGGTAGTATTAGTTTTGTGAATATTAGATTCCTTTTTTGGGGCTTGAAAAAGGACATTTTTACTTTTTAGGTGAAAAGGTCCAGGCATTTTGTTTTGTTTCTCCTTGCTGATATTGCAACCTAAAGGATGTTCATAATTCTGATTTTCTGGATATCAAGCACCTAGCTTCTTGATTGGGATAATCTGTCGTAATGTTTAGACCAGCTTACAATCACAAACATTTTAAAAAGGTAAATATTCATCATACATGCAAAAAATATTTTAAATCATTGCCTCTTTTTATGAATTAGAAGTATTCTCGCCATCTCCTTGTGCCATGCCACATCAATAGAGGAGTTTCTTTTCCCTGGTTTAAAATTTTGCAAAACATGGGTCTTGAGGGTTTGAGCAGGTAGGATTTTCTTTCCCTGCTTGGCAGAGCACTTACTAGTTTTAACTTTCATGGTAGTTCTATTTTGCCTATGGATTGCATTTTGTTTCAAAACACAAAAAAGACTGCATATGACAAAATAAATGGTTGTTGATGCTAAGAAACATTTCTATCCTAACGGGTACCCCTTACCTGATCCTATGAAATAGGGTTAGGGTATTTAATAATCGGGTTTGGGTAATAATTTTACTACCCGTCATGGGTTTGGTTAGTAATCTTAGGATATCTTATTATCTAAACCTGATTATAAATAATAATTTTTAAATGTTACTATATACATTTTTATTTATAAATTATTTTTTAATATAATACTTAATTAAATTAATTCATTAAGTATTTTAATTATGATTTTTTACATTAATTTATTTTTATGAGTTAATTTAAATTTATTAATTTAATTTTTCTAGATAATATGTATTAAAATTGATTTTAAATTTAAAATTGAAAGTTAAACTTTGACTTAATAAATGAGTATTTAATTGAATTTAGGTAGTTAAAGAGTATTTCTTATATTATCTGGGTAGGTTTGGATAGTAAAAATAAAAATATTTGAGTAGTTAATCAGGTTTGGGTACTTCAAAATTAACGGATACTCGTCATGTTGATATCCTATACCTTATCTCGAAACTCCTTCCACCTTTGTCTTTTCCTTGCTTTGATCTTTATGTTGTCCTTTTGCTCCTTATGTAGGGGAGCTAGTTATGCTTAATAATCTTGTTAAGAATTAAACATATTTTGTGTGATGATTAACTAAACATTAGGAAATAAATTAGCTTATATCATACTATAATGCAATATTAAAGTATTTACTGACATTAATAATGGACTGCACTTTAAAGTATCTGCATGGTGTACTATTATTATCTTCTTGTTCTGATGATGCATCCTCAAAGTCTTGAGGAAGCTCAAATCTTCTCTTTGGATAAAAGCATTCATCCCCATTTCACATTGTAGACAAGCATTTGATGATGCAATAGAATTTTGGAGACTACTACTACTATTATTATTATTATTATTATTATTATTATTATTATTATTATTATTATTATTAATGAACCTTCAGTACCAAGCATGCAGGACAGGCCACACTGTAAAAGGTGGGGTACCATCACCATACTTAAAGATATTAGCATGAATATCATGGTTTCCATCATTTGATGCTTTTAGTTGTTGACATTAGGTGTGACTTTTTTTCCTTTGGTAGGTTATTGTTTTTAACATCTTTAATATTAATTTATCATTTCCCTTTCAAAAAATAATAGTTTTACATTTCAATTATCATGTAACAAAGTATATTTATTATTTGTTAATAATTATTTATCGCAGTTTCAAGTAACACAAACTCATTGTCAACACAAGCACCTGCTGGACAAGAATTGGATTGAGAGCTGCAATACAAATTTGTACTAGCTATTTTCTAGATCTTGTATATTTCTATTTTAAAATTTCAAATTTGTATAACATAACCGTTCGTGAACTCGCTCGGTTTCTGTTTGTTTATGTTCGTTTATTAAGCTTAACGAACGAACACGAACAACATTTTATGTTCGTTTGTTAAACGAACCGAACATGAACAGAGGTATGGTTCGTTCGTTTTTGTTCGCGAACAAGCTCGTTTATGTTCGTTTATTGTTCATTCGTTTAAAGTGTCATTTATTGTTTGTTCGTTGTTCGTTCGTTTATGTTCATTTATTATTCGTTTGTTTAAAGTGTCGTTTGTTGTTCGTTTATTGTTCGTTCGTTTATATTCGTTTATTGTTCGTTTATTGTTCGTTTGTTGTTCGTTTGTTATTTATTAAAATACTAAAATTACTTATATTATATAGGTTATATAATATATATACCCTATTTTTAAGACATTAACCTAAAAAATTAGTACCTAATTTTTAAATATATTTATACAATATAACTTTGTTGGTTAAAAAATTAATAAAATAATTATAAAATTAAATTAGTTAATTATACTTAAAATAATTATTTTTTAAAATTTTAAACATAATGTACTAAAATAAAATTAATAAAAGTTTTATAATAAGTTAAGATTTCATTCATATGATCTTATCCATTGACTATTTACATATATATATGTTACAAATATTTGTGGATACAAACACATATATATGATACTTTAATATATGTATATGTATATAATATAAATTGTACTTAAAATAGTAATTATCAGTTTTAATAAAACATTGTTGACTTAAGTTGTATTTAAGATTTTGTATTAGATGATTTCAATTTGCATGTAAAATTTAATCTTTGTGTAAGATTTTTAATATTTAATATTTAGCTTGTTCTTATGAATACTTATTCATGAACATGTGTTCGCGAACGCGTTTGTTTACGTGTTCTCGAACGCGTTCGTCAACGCGTTTGTTTATATGTTCGCGAACGCATTCGTCAACGTGCTCGTTTAGATGTTCGCGAACTGTTCGCGAATATTAACGAACAATCTCTACCAAACAAACGAACGAACACGAACGCACTCCTTAACGAACACGAACTAACACGAACGACACTAAAAAACAAACGAACGAACAGAAACATCAGTTCGTTCGTGTTCGGTTCGTTTACAGCCTTATATGTGATCATATTTTATTAAAGTTTTTGAATTTAGACGATATAGATTCTATTAGTCTTATTACCTTTTGGAACAATATTGTTTCCATATGATTTTGTATACTTTATTCAAGGTATTACATTTGAGAACTAATGCAAATGTTTGATCAATTATTTATTTTTTAATACTAATTACATAGGATTTTGCTTGAAAGATAATATTTATATTTGATTATTTGAGAAAAAAATAAATATTATTTATATTCAAAAAAAAAGTAATGCAATATTATTGCAACATTAAATATTCATCATCATTTTCAAAGTGATATATATTTTTGACATTAAAATAATTTATTTGTGACATCATAATAATTTTTTAAATACGTATACATGTCAATCAAAATTTATTTTCGTGACGATTATAGTTTCATTATCTACAATTCATCATCATCATCATCAGAGTTTTTATTCCAATATTGGGGTTTAAGGTAGGTTATATGAATCAATATATGATCTTATGCTAAGTCATTAGTATGAATTCTTCTTTTCCACTCATTCCTATTTAGAGCAATGTATTTTTTCAATTTTCGTTTCGCTATATTTTTTCGGACTACTTTCGAAGCCTTTTTCAGTCTTTCCCTAGCCTTGACTTTGTTTACATTATTCATAACTTTCATTGTTCTAATTGGAGCATCCACAATTTAACATATTGTCACTTAAAATTAAAATTTTAGTGTTTTTTAGTGACATTAGAGAATTTTTTTATGATGTTTTAGCAGCACAGGTGACTTTAATTATGTCAATTATAGTGACAATTTGATATTTCAGTACTTAAAATTAAAATTTTTATTATCTTTTGTGACATTAGGTTTTATGACATTATCTTATTAGCATAGGTTACGATAATTTATGTCACTTATAATGTGACGATTTAATATTTCATCACTTAAAATTAAATTATTAATCATCTTTAGTGACATTTGAGAATTTTTGCTGGCATTGCTTTATTATCATAAGTGACAATATTATGTCAATTATAGTATAACGATTTGATATTTTGTTACATACATATAATTTTATCACATATTTTGTGATGATTTCAATATTTAGTGATGATTTTTTGTATAAATTCTTAACGTGATTGGATGTCACAAAAGAGTAATAATACGGTGACAATATGTGAAACTCGATTTTATTATACTGTACACCATAATTGTACATGATTGATAGTGAAATAAATTCTTTTAGTGAGACTAAATAAATATTGAATCTGAATTCCCACTTTCCATTTTGGAATTTATTGGAACTATAATTTTTGGGTATATGAATTGAAGAGAAAATTATTTAGTGTACATGTGTTATTTTTATTGGTTGCAATATAAATTAAAGGAAGTATGCCTTAAGAGAGGCAAAGTGAAGTCATGAAACAACAGTTGAAAATGGTGAACTGCATGCCACCCTAGTTGCTATGAACTGCATGATTGAAAAAGGATAATGAAATGCAGTATAAATGAGATAAAATGGAAGAGGAATCTAGGTGTAATATAAAGTTAAATATTATTGGCTAGAAGTTGTAAAAAGAAGAGAAAACTTAGTCAAAAAAACGGACTACAGCAAGAAGCTTCACCATCGTTCCTATTGTCACAATTGTCTTCGGTTTTTAATGCATGAAAGACGTGAAATGATGAAAGAAAATGGGATAAGAAAACAGGTGGTAGGTTCTGATTGGATTAACAGGACTATATAAGAAGACTTCATGAGAAAACCGACACTAGCAAACTTCATCTTCTTCAAGAAAACCACTCTACTGCTTCTCGTCCATCACGTTTTACTGCAAGCTCAAACCTCGTTTCTACCATTCTTTTCATACGTGAGCCATGAAACTTCATCCTTTAGTTAGCTAAACCTTTTCTCCATCGTTTGAAGAGCTAAGGAATAAGCAAAGTAAAACTAACGTGAGACAGAAAACACTCTGTTCTGGAAGTGCAACTCAGTTAAGGTGAGTTCCATATTTCGTTGGTTCTCTTGATGTTTATTGGTATATTTCTATGTTTTATACCGTAAGAAACATAGATATAGCCTTATTTTAGTTAAATTTTGACAGGAAATAAGAAGCTAGAACAAGATGTGGTCTAGAAAATAATCGAGAATAAACGAGGAAAGTGCTGGAAATGGTGTAAAAGTGATGAGAAATAAGCGAGCTCAGCTATTATGGGCGAGCTAAATAATATGGAGCGTGGTATAGTGGGCGAGGTCGCCACATGCTAGTCTAATTCATAGGCGAGCCCACCTCGGAATAAAAAGCCATGTATGGCGAACTCACATGCATAAGCATGGCAAATTGAATTGTGGGCGAGCTCCCACGTATAAGCCAATATACAAATGGCAAGTAATATTGGGCGAGCTACCACGTATAAGCCAATGTACAAATGGCGAGTAATATTGGGCGAGCTCCCACGTATAGGCCAATATATGAATGGCGAGTGATATTGGGTGAACTAGAGGATTAGTCTCAAGTCTCGCCAAAGTGTTGGAAAGATTTGAACAGAATATATTGATAGCCTTGATAATTTATTTTGCAGCTGGGAATTGAGAATTGATAAAGGCGATCAGGAAGCTAGGCTTCGTAAGGTAAGGTAAGGGAGTAGTATGTGAAGTAAAATGCATGTCCTGTAGAGTAAAATGTTATAAAAATATTGAGAAAGTGATTTGGTTTGAGACATGCATTAGTTTGATAAACTGTTTTCACAGACTACGAATTGGGCGAGCTATAAAGCCGACCCCTATGTTGTTTCTGGGTGAGCCAAAGATAGGCGACCCCTGTTTTAAATAAAATCCGGGCAAGCCAAGGATAGGCGACCCCTTTTGTGATGTTTTGGGCGAGCCAAAGATAGGCGACCCCTATTTTAATAAAATCCGGACGAGCCAAAGATAGGCGGCCCCTTTTATATAATTCTGGGCGAGCCAACAGTGGGTGATCCCTTGTTGTTTTTAGAGAAAGATTTCGTGGGCGACCCCCAGTTTAGCTCGGTGTGAGAGCCACAGTGGGCGAATGAAAACAGGCGAGCTCAATCCACTGTGATGGGCGAACTGAAATGGGCGATCTGATAATGAGGCGAGCCAGTTTAACTTGTTTTTCTCAAACGAAAAATGGTGAGATTGCGGGTGGTTTTTATTGTGTTTTGTAAACATAAAATATAATACTTTTTTGGAAAACAATCATTTTGAGAAAATGATGAAATATGTGAAATAATTCCTTAAAGATTCTTTATGAGATATAAAGTGATTTTTGAGACTTTAGGCCCCGAGTTTCATCAATTACTATTTAAGAGGCTGATTGACCCGCCAAGTCATCAGAGGTCTCGAGGTCAACTGGCAAGTGTACCCGAGGACCACTTATAGATTGTGGCCATAGATCTACTGTATCCCTGTGGGGATGATTATTACGTTCCTTTGAGAACGATGATAGTATGATTTAATTGTAGGGTGATGCCTAGTCTCAACTTACTGATTTTTGTTTACTGAAAGCATTTATTGAATCCTGTTTACTGGTTACTACATTATATTGTAAACTGTTTAGCCAATGATTTGACTATTAAAGACTGTTTAATATATCCATTGTTTTCCTGTTGGGTATGTTGTTAGGAAAAATAAACGTTTTGGGGGATATAGTTTTATTTGTATAAAGCAGCATACACCTTCCTTACTGAGCACGTTGTAGCTCACCTCTTATTTTCCACTCCACAGATTGTTGATTTTGGACTAAGAGAATTACCTTCCAGAGTTATCGGCTGCTAGAGTCAGTAGATATACGATATTGAAGGTACATTGTATTCTTTTATATATTCAGCAAAATTGTACAATACTACTTTGAATAAGAGGGAATGTAAATGATCTCAAATAAATTACATGTAATATTTATAATCTTGTTATAGTACTATCAATGGAAGTACTCTGAAATACTTAAAGGATTTCGAGTTGTTAAGCATCACAGACAGCCCAACTGGTAAGTAAGTAGAATTTATAAGTAAATATTATGTTATACTGTGGATTCGGGTTGTTACACAATATATGTTATTTTGACACTAGAGTCATACCTTTAGCAACAAAGAAAAGGTCACAAATGTCGTGATGCTAAATTTATTGTCATGAAAAGCTATTGGTGACAAAAAAACGATATTTCGTGACATTATTTCATGCATCACTAATCACTAATTTTGTTGTAGCTGAAACCATGAACTCTGGCCATTTAAATCTGGTATGCATTGTGAGGTTGTGAAGTCAGTTTCACTATTTTATCATGTTGTGACAAAAAAAATGGGGAAAAAGCTTTAGATGCACTTTGGTGTTATATTTGGATGGTCATAACTAATAACCTTGCTGGGCTGTATGGTGAGTGAAAAGCTCCATATTTTTCTATACAATTACACTACTTTTTCTTCTATAGGTTCATTTCTTTGCCAATATCAACAACGTTATATTTATATCTTCCTAATGAATAATGAATTTGTACTAAAACTTGAGTATTTATTCTTTAGAAGGTAACAATAATCGCTAGGTCCAGTGTTAGTTATTGTTTTTATTTCTCAATTTTACTTTGTCATTGGTTGTCGAGAACAATACCATATACATATAATAAACATATACATATATACACAACTATTAAAAAAAAGAATAAGATGATATTAACACATAATTGTTTAAACGTTGATATTAAGCTTTAAATATAGATATTAACACATAATTTTGATCTCCAAAATATAGTCTACCATGAAAAATATTAATAAAATAATATATAAATTTACTTTATCTAAACAACTACTATTTATTTCCTGTTAGTACTATAATAAACTAATCTTATACTAACTTGTAAAGAAGGAAATATCAAACCAAATGGAAGGATTATGCCTTATTGTTGTACTTTATAAAGTGAAAATGAATTTTATTAGAGGAATAGCTTGCGAGAAAAATTTTAAGTTAAACTTAAATCAACTTTTATAAATTTAATTGTTAATAAATATTTTCATTTTGGTCTATTTTGTTGCTCTCAATGTAACTTGAATTGTTAATAAATATTTTGTTTTTAACTTATTGAATCACATCGAATGTTTTAAATAAAGGAATTAGTGGATTCATCTATCTTATATGAATTAGATGTGATATCACACTTTTGGTCTTGCCTTGATCTTAAAACAAGCGAGGAATTGTCTATGGTTAAAAGGAATAAGTAAGACACTTTGGATGATTGTGGTCTCATAGAAACCTATTTCCGATGCGAACTAATTAAATATATTAAATCATCTATAATTAAACAATTATGTGATCTTAAACAATTATGTAATCGGCTATAATTAAATCATCTATAATTAAACAATTTTGGTCTATTTTGTTGCTCTCAATGTAACCTGAATTGTTAATAAATATTTTGTCTTTAACTCATTGAATCACATTGGATATCTTAAATAAAGGAATTAGTGGATTCATCTATCTTATATGAATTAGATGTGATATCACACTTTTACTCTTGCCTTGATCTTAAAGCAAGTGAGGAAGTGTCTATGGTTAAAAGGAATAGGTAGGACACTTTGAATGATTGTGGTCTCAGAGAAACCTAATTCCGATGCTAAGTTATTGAATATATTAAATCATCATAATTAAACAATTATGTGATTATTTTAAAATACCTCTGAGAACTTTGATTCTTTCTAACACTTCCAATTCTAAGTAACTAAGTTTCCTCCACCAAATTAGTTTTAAAGAATAAGTTTAGAAAATCATTGGACTTACTTTTGCTTAAGATCGGGTATTTAAAAATGAAAATAAACATATGCTCGGGATTCTTTGATAAACTCTGTAGGTAAGTTACAAATGAGTATCTAGAGTCCCTCTTGATGAATAGAGACAAAGGTGATCACATAATTTTTGTATCTAAGTATGTTAATTTTGAAAAAAAAAATTAATTGCTTGATTCGTTATTCATGGTCCTGTCACCTTTTTGTTTGAGTACAATGTTTTGAAACATTTACATTTTAGATTTCTTTAAGGATGCATGTGTTCTTATGTTTTTTGAATTTGTCGTTTGGGAACTCCAACTAGAGAGGAGATCAACTGCATGAACGCGAACTACACTGAATTCAAGTTTCCTTCATAAAAAGTCTCATCCACAGCACAAGGTATGTGTGCTTTTCTTGCAGTACTCAAAATAATAAAAACATCCATTCTGAAATGCTTAGGTGCACATGTAGCTGAAATACAAAAGGATGAAACCAAAAATAAGTTGTTTTAATTTGCAAGACCTTTATTTTGCATCGTCACCAAGCATGCATGTAACTAATTGAGCATTAGTTGGTTTTAAGTAATGTCTACTAAGTACACATGTAGTTGATCGCAAAAAACAGAAAAGATTAAACTTTTTAAATTCATGAAAAAACGAATAAAGAAAATTATAATTTGAATCAAATACTTTTGATTTAATTTTGATGGAAGACTGCAAAAAAGCACGGGCACAAACGAAATAGAAAGAAAAAACCTATTGCTTGCATGTAAAGGATGATGTGTTTACCTGTTGCCAATATTTAGCCATCTCACATGATAGCCTCCTTTTCGCGGTTAATGTGGTCATGGTACTATCATTGTCTTTCCCAGTTGAATTACAATACCCTATAAATGTTTGAGTCTTTTGCCTTACAATGATTTTCATTCTACTCTTTGGTGCAAGTTTTATCAATAGTTGGAGCCTAGGCATGGTTATACTACAAGTTTCTTAAAAAGCTGACCATCCTTTTGTTGGCTTTAGGCTCCTCCTTGAATCACTTGGAAACATCCAGAGTTAAGATTGCTTTGTTATTTCTTTTTTTGTAAATATTATATTATTATTTCTTCTTAATCTCTGTTATTCCTCTCTTAACTTCGATTTAAAGCTTCCATCTTTTTAACAACTAAAAAAATCTCCTATTAAAAGGATGAAAGCTTAATCCTGCTAATGCAATTGTGCATGTCCAGATATTTTTTCCATTTCTATATTTTTAGGGGGTTTTAAAGGTAATTGAATGATTTGGTGAATGGATTTGTTGGTTTTTTTTTAATCAAAGTTATCAGTGAGCTTAAGTGAATTACTTAGAACAAAATTGCTTTATTTTACCTTTTATATGATTTTCATTCTTTCTGTGCATTCTTTAAGTTATTTTTTGGTTTTGACAATGTTGGCAAGGTTTTTGGATGGTATAATATATAATCTTGGATATACACACATAGAGGACTGTAGCACGTGGGCATTGATGAATTCAATAATTGTTTCACTTTTTCCTTTTGATTGTGAAAATCTTGACTTTCGCTCACTGTTTTTTCATGTCTAGCTTGAGTTCTGTTGTATCTTTTCTCTTCCTTTCCTTTCCATTTTTATTTCACCACTTTCTTTGTTTTCCAAACTTTAACTCTGTCACAATCCAAGATGAGCAGGGACATGATTAGATTCGTCACCATGAAAAGCATACAGGATAACTAATTTCTCTGCAATTTTTAGCATTTACCTTATTCATTCTTCTTCTTGAACAAGCAAATCTACCTTCTCAATGTCTTTATATTTGGTTCTCACTAATCTATATACTAATGTCATCAGTCAGAAGTCTCCTAGAGTCCCACAATTCTTATCTATTTTTGCATATTCATATGAGAATCAAAGATAATGATTTGTGCCTAAATGCTTAACGGATTAGCTACTAAACAATGGAATTATACTATAAAATAATCTATACTATTTTTGTGCATGTTCGAAAACTGCAAGTATAATCCTTTGTTAAAAAAAAGTCACTATACATGATGCAATGACAGAATTATATAGATATAATAATAAGAATGTCTTTTTTTTTCCTTGGTGTTTTCTCTCATGTTTTGAAGTGAATGAAGTGTTTTTTAGTTGGTAGAAAGTGTAAGTATATGTTAAATATTAGAATCATAAAAGATATTTGTCGTAATGATTTTGTATAAAGATTTGATTGCTCGACAATTTTGAAAACATTTAAAAATAGGGAGTTGCTACCAATTTTTTGTTATTTGGTGTGATTAGCCACCTAAAAATTTTGTTTTTTAACAAAATCTTAAAATTTATTAAGTTTTATCAAAAAGACTATTTTAGAGTCTGCGAAAACAAAGTTGGGCTCGGGAATACGATTACGCGTGAGGAAGGATTAGCACCCTCACATCGCCCGTGAAAAAACGATACCATCTTAATCACCTGTTACCTTTTTTGTTATAATAAAATGATCTTACTTTAATGTTTAAAATTAATTCCTATTTTATCATAATCTATTTTTTTGTTCTTTTTTTGAAATCATTTTTATTTCTATTTTTTAAAAAGACTAAATTTTATTTTTTTTTTAAAAAGTAAGTGGAAATCTTTTTGCATTGAAAAATTAAATCAAATACTCCAATACTTTTGGTAGCATTTAAAATAAAATTCTCATCTAGAGATTTCTAAAAAATCGCTACTTGCGATTTCTATAGAATCTCATCGTTGGAAGATTTACACTTATTTCGAAAATTATCATGAAAGCATATGTGAAAACCGTAAATTTTCATATGGAATTTGTGAAATAAAAGAAGAAATTTAAACGAATTAAGTATCGAGATGTATTTCGAGGTTATCATTTTAGTAATGAAATCGAAGATATGATTTAGTGCATTTGACTCTAAACAATTAATATATATACTTTAGATTATATATAGGTTTGAGATATATATATATATATATATATATATATATATTAATTTGATAAAGAAGATAAATGGTACTTCTATATATCAGAATGAAATACGTTAAATGATTATGTAAGTGTGGTTATAAACCTATGTACAAGTATGTGAGTGATAAGATAATTAAAAGAATAAATAAATACATGTAAGTGTATATAATTATTTAATTAAATAAAAAGACACATGTATATTAAATTAAATGTAATATACGTGTGAGTAATATAGATAAAATATATAATTATATAAACACCTATATATATATAAAGTGTAATATCTAAGGGTTTAAAATTGAAAATAAAGGAAAAATATATATTTCAAATATGTATATATAGATATAAATGAACGTATAAATAAATAAAAAAAAAGAAAAAAAGAAAAGGAGGGAAAGTCGGATTTGGCTTCCTTGGGAAGCCACCGACTTCCCTCACTTATTCCCACGATAGTGGGAGATGGAATCCACAGATTTACAAAAACTGGACAGAGGCTTTGGCTCTTTAAACAAAACAAAACCTGATAAAAATAAATAAAAGAGAAAAGACAGAAGAGAAGGAAGAAAACGTGAAACAGAGCTAGTAGAAGCAACGAGAGAAAGAGAGAAAGAGAGCCTCGGGAGAAAGAGCAACTGCAGCAGCAGAAGAAGGGAGAGGTTAGAACGTGGCTTTTGAGGGCTGACTGCACGTGAGAAGTGAAGGCCGGAAGGTTGTTAAAGGGAGGAGTTACAGTCATTTGGTAAAGAAAAGAAATAACAGAAGAGAGAACACAGCAGTAGGGTTTGTCCCTTTCTCGGCACAAACAGGAGTGAGTTGGCGTTCAAGAATATGTGTATTTTGTGCTGTTTGGGTCGGTTGTTGGAAGGCTAGTAAAAAGGGCCTAGAAACAGAGGAAACGTCAAGGATTAGTTGTGGTTCGGGTGCCATCTTCAATGCCATGTAATGTGGTTCTTACGGCAATAGACGTGAATAGCAAGGGTGGAGTTTGGAAGCTGGTTGTTGATTGGTTGTGAGCAGTAGATAAAGGAGGTTTCGTGAGACTTCAAGAGGCCAAGACAAGGGTAAAACAACAGCTCCATGTGAGGAACAAAGCCTCGAGACCCAACCAAAAAACGTGGCTTTGTAGGACAGCTTCGGTGGTTTCTTTTTGGTTGATCTTTAAACACATTTTAAAGTGGCTGCTGGATCTTAGATTTTGCTATCTTCAAGGTTGGATTAAGGTCGGTTTTGAAGTTGTGAAAATGGAGCTGTAAGTGGCATGGAACGGTGGTTAAAGGAAGGTGTTTTGAAGCATTGAAGAGTTGCTATATGAGACTGGTATAGGGGCTGTTCGGGTGTGGCCTTGAAAGCAGAGGAAGATAAGAAAAACCAAGGCTGACAATGGGTTGTTTGTTGTCCTGTTGAACTGGCCAAAAGACAAATAAAAGAAAAAAAATTATAATAATAAAAGAAGAAAGAAAGAAAAGAAAGAATATGAAAGAAAATGTTATTTTTTGGTTGATATGTGCCTATATGTACATACACATGCATAAATATATATACTTGTTATGGTAATTAGGATTTAAAATATTTTGTAGGATTTGGATAGATATTTAAAGAAGTGGAGATTTAAAGAGAGCTTGAGGAAGGCTTGGTTTTGAGGATCTTCAAAGGTAAGGATGTGTTAATTTGATTTAAACTTATAGGAGGTAATTGAGAAAATTTAAATGTGATTATGGTATTGGAATTGTATGAGGACTTCAATGAAGGAAGGCTTGAGATTTTTATATATTTTGGATTTAAACTGAAGTATTATATTTAGATGTTGATGTTAACTAATATATATACGAAAATTTTGTGAAGATTAATAATGTCATAATTTGAATTGTGAATTTGAGAATATTTTGATAAGGAATGGGCAAGCAATGTGCATGGAGGTGAATTAGAATTACTCTTATCTAGTAACATGATTAAATTTTGTTATTAAAGAATAAAGTGATTAAGATGTAAGATCTGATTTTTACCCTATTGTAGACCTTAATCTCATAAAATTGAAAATGGAAATTAAATAAATAATGAATGTTAATTTCCAAAAAGATGAAAGCTCCTTCGGCGGGCGCGTACCATAAAGAAACGGCTCGCCGATTGGCGAGTAAGGTATGTGTGATCATCAATGCTGATGGCGAGTTGGACGAGAGTGTGGTCGCACAGGCGTGTTCGCCAACTTGTGAGATGAATCAGGGCATGGTTGGCGAGTTGAGCCATGCCAGGTGATGGCCCGAAAAGGGCGAGAAATTGTGATCGCCACACAGAGGACAAGGAGTAGCCCCATGGCTGGCGAACTGATTTAGTGTGGCGAGTCGATTGTTTTCCTTATTTGTTTGGCGAGTAGTTTAGTTCGCCAACTTCGTGGATAAGTGATGGCCGCTTGTGGCGAGGACTTGGAAACGCCAATGCATTTGGCGAGTAAAGTGGTCGTCCAGATAGATGGGAAAATGAAAACAGAATTCAACCTAACAGCCAAAATTGACTTGCAAGTGATACGGTTGAAGACAATTAATGGTGAAGAGGTTGAAGTCAGTAAGGAATTTACCTGATTGGTTGAGGAAGTAAACAAAGGCTGCAGTAGAAGAAAAAGCCGTGTGAAAGGGAGACTTCCACGCCACTTTGTGCTTCAGTTTTCTTCATGCATTAAAGGCATGAAGGACGTGAACAATGATGAAGGAAACAGGATAAGGGCCAGGCGGTGGCTATTGATTGGCTGAGAATGTTTATATAAGCAGAGACAATTGATGAAAAACGAGTTAGCCAATTTCAGTTTCTTCACGAGAGCTATTTCTCTGTTTCTTCCATTTCTCTGCCATGTTTGATCTACTGAGTTTCACTCTTCAGTTGGCTAAACCAGTAAACATGCTTATAAAACCTTTCTTTCTTAGCCTGATGAGCTGAAGGAATAAGCAAAAGAAAGGCCAACAGGAAACAGGAAGCAAACTGTTCTGGAAGTGAAGTTGGTTGAGGTGAGTTCATAATTTTGAGGTTTTCTTGATGTTCACTGATAGATTTCTATGATTTATGCAGTAATAAACATAGATACAGTCTTTGTTTTAGTTAGATCCTTGGAAAATTGGAAAACAAGGAAAAATTATGGAATAGGTGACGACAAGGGCGACTACAGTGATCGCCCAAGTTGAAAATAGTAATCGCCAATGATGCGAATAGATATTAAGTACTCGCCAAGGTAATTTTGTGGGCGAGAACGCCCAATTCTAGTGAAGTGAATGACGGGCGAGCTCTAATGCGAAGGCATTGGGCGAGAAGGATTGTGGGTGAACTTCCACAGTTAGCCAATGAAGGCTTCGTGAGTAATGGCGGGCGAACTAATTGGGAATCTGATTGGGCGAGTAGTTATTTGATTTATTCTCGCCAAGTGATATATAAAGAAAATATTAATGAAATTTATATATAATTTGCAGCCGATAATTGGGAATAGCTATGGACGAACAGAGTGCCGGGCGAAGCAAGACTTCGTTGAACAAGGTAAGGGAAGTGTGTGTGAAGTGATGCATGTCCTGTGGAGTAAATTTTATGAAAACATTAAGTTAAATGTTTTGTTTTCTGACATGCATGATTTTAAGAAGTTAATTGATAATTGTTTGATCGCGGGCGAGCTGATAGCCGCCTTTTGCTGTTTTGTTGGGTGAAATGATACAGGGCGGGCGAGCGCTTTGTATGTTTTATGTTGGGCACGCCCTTTGTGATTTATGTTGGGTGAATTGGTATTGGCGGGCGAACCAATCCCTTTTATACGTTTTAAACTCATTTCTATTTTTAAAGGGCGGGCGAACTTTCTTAATAGAAAGCTATAAGATAAGCCAAATGGCGAGCTCTGTTTTATGAGAACTGGGCGAGTGCCCTTGTTTTAAAGAGAAATCCGGGTAAAGCCGTAGTTGGGCGAACCCTTTTTAAGATGTTGAGCGGGCGGACCTTGTTTTAAACTGAAGGCGGGCGAACTGATATCAACGAGATTTCTGTTTTGAAAAGCTAAGTGGCGGGCGAATACTAATTCACCGTCTTATCGAGTTGATTTCTGGGCGAGCCATAGAGGGCAAGCCAGTTTTGCTTCAGATTTTAAAAGCAAAGAGGGCGGGCGAACACATGTTCTCCGCCACAGCGAGCTGCTTCCATGGGCAAGCCATGTCGGGCGAGCTGATCATGGGCGAGCAGGTTTTAAAAGTTGAGATTACGGGCTGTTTTTGGTGTTTTATTGTTTTATAAGAAATCAAATCATTTTGTGGAAATGATATATGAGATATAAAAGTTGATTTTGAGACTTTAGGCCCTGAGTTCATGCGTTGCTAGTGCGTGACCTACCTGGGGCGGTGGCTCGGTCAATGGACCAATGAGTGCACCTCAGGGCGTCACAGGGCTGATGGACCTGCCAAGTCATCAGCGGTCTCGAGGTCACTTGGCAAGTGGACCCGAGGACCCCTTTAGATTATGGCCATAGATCTGAGATAGCCGTGAGGGGCGATGGCCTACGGGTGCACCCCAAAAGCGGCAGGTTTCGTTCTCCCAAGGTGGAGGGAGAAACGATGATAGCATGATTTATTTGTTGCCTAGTCTCAACTTATCAGTTTCTATTTACTATGAGGATTATTGAAATCCTCGATAGTGTTTACTACATTTTAAAGTAAACTGTTAGTCGGTGTTTTGAATGGTGTTTTAAGAGAGTTGTTTACTATATATCCATTTTCTTTTCTACTGGGTTATTGTTAAGAAAAGAACAAATGAATAGTGATATATAGTTTTGCTTTATTTAAAGCAGCATATGTTTCCTTTACTGAGCGTATGAATCGCTCACCCTTTTGTTTTAACTCCACAGATAAGAAGTACGCGGAGTTGAGAGAATTAGCTCTCAGATGAGTATAGCTATGCTTAAAGCACTAAGGCATGGTACATTAAACGTGACAGGTACAGTCTTTTCTCTTTTACATTTCAGACATATGTATACAGTACTACCTTAATGAAATAAAAGATTATAGGGGATGTCAGATGTAAGGAATAATGAAAAAGAAATTTCATATTCCATAATAAATAGATAAATGTTTATCATTTGTCATTGTTACTGTTGAATGTTAATGGCATCGCAGACAGCCCAACCGGTAAAGTTGTATGAAAATACGTGAAAAATGTGGTAACGGGATGTTACATAAGATTTGTTTTGAGATGGTGATTTCTTTCGTTTGTAGTGACTTGGAGCAATTAAGAACTTAAGCCGTAAATCGAAAACTTCAAGGAGATAATTGCTAAGTGTGTAAGGTAAGGGATATGTATAAGGAACGTAGGAGATACTGGAATGATTTTAAAATCAATTTGCATTGTGTTTTATGAACTCCGTATGCTTTGCAAGAGACTTTCGAAATTTGATACCGTCATGCTATCGAATTTTCGTAAGAATATTGATTTCTGTGATTTTAGTTAAAAAGCTAAGAAACTTTTTAAGAGTAGAACTTTTTAAGGAATTCAGTCTTGAAAATATTAAATTGCATGATTTTAGCATATTCATGAATTTTTAAATTAAATTTTATTTTATGGAAATTACCAAACTTTAGTGTTTTAGAAATATTTATGAAACTCTGCATTAGCATGAATTTTCTAAAGAATTCAGTTTTTGTTGAAAGCTTATTAACTTGTATGATTTTAAAGACTTGTGACTTTTCGATCTTTAAATTTTGTTTTATGGATTTATTATAAATCATGGCACTAAAACTTATTTTGTTTATATATATTTTGGAAATTACTAAGTTTTTAAATATTTGAAAAATAATTCTGATTTTATGCGATAATCTACTTTATGAACTTTGATCAATATCTGTATGATTTGACTTACGTATTTGAACTTTGAACTATGAAACTTTTGTTTTGAGACACTGGCTAACCGTCATCTTGCGGTATCTAGACTGCTGTATATTTTGGATCCAGCAGTATCTAGCTGCAGCGTGACCTTTAAGGCCTATAGTATCTGGTTGTAGTGTGACCTTCGGGGCCTACAGTATCTGTATCTGATATGTATTCTGCGCGTTATGTTGCTCTGTGATTTGATCCAGTCCGCAGCGGTCACAGATGACACCTGATCAATGTTCACTGTAGACCACTTGGACTATGGCCATACGTCTATCTGTTATTATTCTCATGGGATATCTTTACTGCTTGATGTATATTGAGTTACTGCCATGTCTCCACTTTCTGTTATTTTCTGATTTTTGAAAGATTTTTGAATATCTGATTTTTGAACTCTGAATCTGAAAATGATATGATATGGATAAATATGATTGGATTCTGAAATCTGAAAATGATTTGGTACGGATTTTTATGATTTGATTTGAAATATGATATGATTTCTGAAGACGACTGTTTACATATTTGCATGGCATGGCTTTGTTAAGTGATCTGTTATATTGATTTGATTTATATATGATTTTCAGAATACATGAATTTCTTGCTAGATAAGATTCCATATTTTAGAAATATCCCTTATGATTTAGAACTTATTAATCGTTCCAGAATACATGCATATAGATTATGGTATCTATCTCTTTATATATATTCCTTATTGGGCTTTCCAAAAAGCTCACCCCCCTTCTCTACCTTCCATATTATTTGCAGTAGGTGATCTGCAGTAGGTGATCTGTACGAGAGGTTCTGACACGTCTTTCGAGGTTTTATATCGCCCTTGAAGGTATATGATGTACATATATCTATTTTATATTCAGACTTGCTTTTTAGTACTTTTATAGTAGGGGAATGTAATTAAAGGAAACACTTAGTATATTCATGGTAAGAACAGATGCATGCAACTTTGATGGAAATAAATTTTGTTAAGTAATATAATTTTAATATGTGACTGCATGCTTAGTCAGAAAATTTGAATTGGGACCAAGATGTTTATAGGATATTGATTTAGCTAATGTACATTTAGCTTAAGAATAAATCTGAGACACTAAGCACAGCCCAACCAAGTAAGTGATAAAGGAAAATTTGGTTCATAATTTTAGTAAAAAGGGTCGTTACAGCATATGATGCAAATAGATAATGAATGATGCACGTGTATTTTTTATAATAATTATCTTTGTAAAATTTTATTTAATTATTTGAAATAAAAATCAATAATATTAAAGAATCACACTAAGCATTCCAATACTCTGATAATATTTAATGGCTCTTCTTACCTAAAGATCAGTTAGAAAATCATTACTTGTGAATTTCATAACATCCCGTCATCGAAAATTTATTTAATTAAATTTAAATTCTATTATTAATTTTTCCTTGTTTTGATTCTTTAAAAAAATTATTTATTTTCATTTTTAACAAAAATTTGAATTATTGAAAAATCGCGTTAAATACTCTAATACGTTAATAATATTTAGTAGACTCTTTTCATCTAGGAATAGGTTAAGAATCACTTCTTGTGATTACTGTAACATCCCATCATCGAAAAAATGTTTACTTAAATTTAACCATCTTAATCACCTGTTACCTTTTTTGTTATAGTAAAATGATCTTAATTTAATGTTTAAAATTAATTCCTATTTTATCATAATCTATTTTTTTGTTCTTTTTTTGAAATCATTTTTATTTCTATTTTTTAAAAAGACTAAATTTTATTTTTTTTAAAAAATAAGTGAAAATCTTTTTGCATTGAAAAATTAAATCAAATACTCCAATACTTTTGATAGTATTTAAAATAAAATTCTCATCTAGAGATTTCTAAAAAATCGCTACTTGCGATTTCTATAGAATCTCATCGTTTGGAAGATTTACACTTATTTCGAAAATTATCATGAATGCATATGATGCAAATAGATAATGAATGATGCACGTATATTTTTTATAATAATTTTCTCTGTAAAATTTTATTTAATTATTTTAAATAAAAATCAATATTATTAAAGAATCACACTAAGCATTCCAATATTCTGATAATATTTAATGGCTCTTCTCACCTAAAGATCAGTTAGAAAATCACTACTTGTGAATTTCATAACATCTCGTCATCAAAAATTTATTTAATTAAATTTAAATTCTATTATTAATTTTTCCTTGTTTTGATTCTTTAAAAAAAAATTATTTATGTTCATTTTTAACAAAAATTTGAATTATTGAAAAATTGCGCTAAATACTCTAATACGTTAGTAATATTTAGTAAACTCTTTTCATGTAGAAATCGGTTAAGAATCACTTCTTGTGATTACTGTAACATCCCATTATCGAAAATATGTTTACTTAAATTTAATTTTTTTTTGAATAGTCAGAGTAACTTGCATTATCATAAAGTAGTACAATCAGTCATTAGTGCTTGGCTAATAGCTAAGGGATAACTATCAAGCCATACACCTTCTGTTCGTGCCTCAAGTGCTTGCTTTGCTAATAAGTGTGCTACTACATTAGCTTCCTTTCTGGTATGAACTACCCTGACATTATTAAATTCCTTACATAAATTCCTGGCATCAATTATAAGATTCCCTGCAAGTGAGAGAACAGGTCGTGAGTCATTAATCTGTGAAATCACTCCCAAGCTATCTCCTTCCAAAATTAAAGATGTTGCTCCTAGCTGTTTGGCAAAGTCCAGCACCTTCACTGCAGCAATTGTTTCTGCAATTGTCACATCCTTAATCTTGTCCTTGAAGACTGATATAGCTCCAATGGCTTGTCCTTTGTTATTCCTAATGACACATCCCACCCCGCATCCTCCTTCAGTTGTATTAAGAGCTGCATCAAAATTGGCCTTCAAAAAGTCACATGGTGGAGGCCTCCATTTAGCTGTCTCTCTTATAGACATACCATTGCTCCTCATCTGAGCGAGCTGATATTCTTCTAAAAAATTCTCTGCAACCTGTAGCAGAATCTCTACTGGTCTTCTCTTGTTTTCCTTAATATTCAGGTTCCTTTCATGCCATATCATCCAGCAAATTACTAAGCCCTTTCCCATATTATCTTTGGATGTTTTCTGAACTGCGTTAAGCAGCCATTTTTTGACACTATGTTGCTCTTCCCTTAACCAACCCGTTTCCAGCTTAGCCACTTTCCAAATGTCCTTCACTAAGGCACATTCATGGAAGACATGCTTTATGGTTTCCTCTCCCTGCCTACATCTCGAACATAATGACTCCACTGGAATTCCTCTGTTTTGTAGATTCTTATACACTGGCAAGATTTCATGAAACAATTTCCACCCAAATATCTTGACTTTAGGTGGAACATTTAAACGCCAAAGACTCTTCCAATACCTTTCATGTTGACTTTGAAAAGCCTGAGCATCCTCGGACATTCTAGCCTGCCTTGTAAGAATCCTGTATCCACTCCTTACTTTGTAGATTCCGTCCTTTTCAAAGCCCCATATTTGTTCATCATCATGCGCAAACCTACTCAACGGTATTGAGAGAATTTGGTTGGCAACATCTTCTGGGAACAACTCTTGCACCTTACTGAGCCTCCATGTTCTAGTTTCAACGTCGATCAGCTCAGCCACTGTTGCATTTTCTGATACAGCCTCCTCCGTCTGTCTTGCAATCACCTCTTCTCTATCAGGCAGCCAAGTATCTTGCAAAATTCTGATCCTTTTCCCGTCACCCACCCTCCATTGTAAACCTTTTTTTAACACCTCTCTTGCTTTCCAAATGCTCCTCCAAGTATAGGAAACATTAGAGCCCAATGGTGCTTCCATGAATGAGGAACGTTTGAAATAGCGATCCTTGAGCACTTTGAAGATAAGAGAATCTGTGTTCTTTGTTAGCCGCCAGCCCTGCTTGGCTAATAGTGCCAAATTAAAACATTCAATATCCCGAAACCCCAATCCTCCCTCATCTTTGTGCTTGCACATATATGTCCATCTCAGCCAGTGTAGCCCTTTTTTGTCCACGCCTTTTTGCCACCAATACCTACTTAGAATGCTGTTAATGTCATTACAGAGCACTTTTGGAAACAAAAAGCATTGCATCGCATATGATGGTAATGCTTGAAGAACAGCTTTAATAAAAATTTCCTTGCCTCCAACTGAAAGCAATCTGTGACTCCATTGCTTTATCTTCCGCTGTAACTTCTCCGTAACCTCTTTAAAAGCCCTTCTCCTTCCCTTACCCACTACAACCGGTAGACCCAAGTATTTCTCTGGGTTTAGTGTACCTTGTACTCCTATGGCTTGCTTAATGTCCTCTCTGCATCTCCTTGTCACATTACTGCTGAAGAATATGGCTGACTTATCAAAGTTAATTTGTTGGCCCGAATTATCCCCAAAACTCTGTAGCATGTTCCTCACTTTCTCGCATTCATCTTGATTTGCTTGTAGAAATAGGAAACTGTCATCTGAGAAGAATAAGTGATTGATCTGCGGTCCGTTCTTGCTCACTTTGAAGCCATGAATTGCACCAGTTCGTTGAGCATGTGACAAAAGTGCTGAGAAACCTTCCATGCAAAAAAGGAACAAATAAGGTGATAGAGGATCTCCTTGCCGGAGTCCCCTTTGTGTGTAAAATTTGTCTGATGTAGAACCATTAAGCACAACAGAGAAAGATACGATGGTTATACATTTCATGATCAAATTTATCCACCTACTATGAAACCCAAGGTTGACCATAATAGCTTCTAGAAAATGCCATTCTACCCTATCATATGCTTTACTCATGTCTAGTTTTAAGGCCATGAAACCTAATTTACCCCTTCTTCGCATTCTGAGTGCATGAAATAATTCATAGGCTACTAAAACATTATCAGTGATTAATCGACCAGGTACAAATGCACTCTGAGTTTCACTAATACATTTCGACAAAATATGCTTTAGCCTATTCACCATAGTCTTTGATATGATTTTATATATGACATTACAAAGACTTATGTAAGATCTGATTTTTACCCTACTGTAGACCTTAATCTCATAAAATTGAAAATGGAAATTAAATAAATAATGAATGTTAATTTCCAAAAAGATGAAAGCTCCTTCGGCGGGCGCGTACCATAAAGAAACGGCTCGCCGATTGGCGAGTAAGGTATGTGTGATCATCAATGCTGATGGCGAGTTGGACGAGAGTGTGGTCGCACAGGCGTGTTCGCCAACTTGTGAGATGAATCAGGGCATGGTTGGCGAGTTGAGCCATGCCAGGTGATGGCCCGAAAAGGGCGAGAAATTGTGATCGCCACACAGAGGACAAGGAGTAGCCCCATGGCTGGCGAACTGATTTAGTGTGGCGAGTCGATTGTTTTCCTTATTTGTTTGGCGAGTAGTTTAGTTCGCCAACTTCGTGGATAAGTGATGGCCGCTTGTGGCGAGGACTTGGAAACGCCAATGCATTTGGCGAGTAAAGTGGTCGTCCAGATAGATGGGAAAATGAAAACAGAATTCAACCTAACAGCCAAAATTGACTTGCAAGTGATACGGTTGAAGACAATTAATGGTGAAGAGGTTGAAGTCAGTAAGGAATTTACCTGATTGGTTGAGGAAGTAAACAAAGGCTGCAGTAGAAGAAAAAGCCGTGTGAAAGGGAGACTTCCACGCCACTTTGTGCTTCAGTTTTCTTCATGCATTAAAGGCATGAAGGACGTGAACAATGATGAAGGAAACAGGATAAGGGCCAGGCGGTGGCTATTGATTGGCTGAGAATGTTTATATAAGCAGAGACAATTGATGAAAAACGAGTTAGCCAATTTCAGTTTCTTCACGAGAGCTATTTCTCTGTTTCTTCCATTTCTCTGCCATGTTTGATCTACTGAGTTTCACTCTTCAGTTGGCTAAACCAGTAAACATGCTTATAAAACCTTTCTTTCTTAGCCTGATGAGCTGAAGGAATAAGCAAAAGAAAGGCCAACAGGAAACAGGAAGCAAACTGTTCTGGAAGTGAAGTTGGTTGAGGTGAGTTCATAATTTTGAGGTTTTCTTGATGTTCACTGATAGATTTCTATGATTTATGCAGTAATAAACATAGATACAGTCTTTGTTTTAGTTAGATCCTTGGAAAATTGGAAAACAAGGAAAAATTATGGAATAGGTGACGACAAGGGCGACTACAGTGATCGCCCAAGTTGAAAATAGTAATCGCCAATGATGCGAATAGATATTAAGTACTCGCCAAGGTAATTTTGTGGGCGAGAACGCCCAATTCTAGTGAAGTGAATGACGGGCGAGCTCTAATGCGAAGGCATTGGGCGAGAAGGATTGTGGGTGAACTTCCACAGTTAGCCAATGAAGGCTTCGTGAGTAATGGCGGGCGAACTAATTGGGAATCTGATTGGGCGAGTAGTTATTTGATTTATTCTCGCCAAGTGATATATAAAGAAAATATTAATGAAATTTATATATAATTTGCAGCCGATAATTGGGAATAGCTATGGACGAACAGAGTGCCGGGCGAAGCAAGACTTCGTTGAACAAGGTAAGGGAAGTGTGTGTGAAGTGATGCATGTCCTGTGGAGTAAATTTTATGAAAACATTAAGTTAAATGTTTTGTTTTCTGACATGCATGATTTTAAGAAGTTAATTGATAATTGTTTGATCGCGGGCGAGCTGATAGCCGCCTTTTGCTGTTTTGTTGGGTGAAATGATACAGGGCGGGCGAGCGCTTTGTATGTTTTATGTTGGGCACGCCCTTTGTGATTTATGTTGGGTGAATTGGTATTGGCGGGCGAACCAATCCCTTTTATACGTTTTAAACTCATTTCTATTTTTAAAGGGCGGGCGAACTTTCTTAATAGAAAGCTATAAGATAAGCCAAATGGCGAGCTCTGTTTTATGAGAACTGGGCGAGTGCCCTTGTTTTAAAGAGAAATCCGGGTAAAGCCGTAGTTGGGCGAACCCTTTTTAAGATGTTGAGCGGGCGGACCTTGTTTTAAACTGAAGGCGGGCGAACTGATATCAACGAGATTTCTGTTTTGAAAAGCTAAGTGGCGGGCGAATACTAATTCACCGTCTTATCGAGTTGATTTCTGGGCGAGCCATAGAGGGCAAGCCAGTTTTGCTTCAGATTTTAAAAGCAAAGAGGGCGGGCGAACACATGTTCTCCGCCACAGCGAGCTGCTTCCATGGGCAAGCCATGTCGGGCGAGCTGATCATGGGCGAGCAGGTTTTAAAAGTTGAGATTACGGGCTGTTTTTGGTGTTTTATTGTTTTATAAGAAATCAAATCATTTTGTGGAAATGATATATGAGATATAAAAGTTGATTTTGAGACTTTAGGCCCTGAGTTCATGCGTTGCTAGTGCGTGACCTACCTGGGGCGGTGGCTCGGTCAATGGACCAATGAGTGCACCTCAGGGCGTCACAGGGCTGATGGACCTGCCAAGTCATCAGCGGTCTCGAGGTCACTTGGCAAGTGGACCCGAGGACCCCTTTAGATTATGGCCATAGATCTGAGATAGCCGTGAGGGGCGATGGCCTACGGGTGCACCCCAAAAGCGGCAGGTTTCGTTCTCCCAAGGTGGAGGGAGAAACGATGATAGCATGATTTATTTGTTGCCTAGTCTCAACTTATCAGTTTCTATTTACTATGAGGATTATTGAAATCCTCGATAGTGTTTACTACATTTTAAAGTAAACTGTTAGTCGGTGTTTTGAATGGTGTTTTAAGAGAGTTGTTTACTATATATCCATTTTCTTTTCTACTGGGTTATTGTTAAGAAAAGAACAAATGAATAGTGATATATAGTTTTGCTTTATTTAAAGCAGCATATGTTTCCTTTACTGAGCGTATGAATCGCTCACCCTTTTGTTTTAACTCCACAGATAAGAAGTACGCGGAGTTGAGAGAATTAGCTCTCAGATGAGTATAGCTATGCTTAAAGCACTAAGGCATGGTACATTAAACGTGACAGGTACAGTCTTTTCTCTTTTACATTTCAGACATATGTATACAGTACTACCTTAATGAAATAAAAGATTATAGGGGATGTCAGATGTAAGGAATAATGAAAAAGAAATTTCATATTCCATAATAAATAGATAAATGTTTATCATTTGTCATTGTTACTGTTGAATGTTAATGGCATCGCAGACAGCCCAACCGGTAAAGTTGTATGAAAATACGTGAAAAATGTGGTAACGGGATGTTACAACTTATGGGTCGGAATTCAGCCACTCTCTTTGGGTCTTTCTTTTTGGGAATTAAGATTATGTTTGTATGGTTCATTTTTCGGATATCTCCCTCCCCATTTAGACATGATAAGCAAAACTTAGTAACTTCATCCCCTACTATATGCCAATATTTTTGAAAGAAAAGTGCAGACATACCGTCGGGTCCTGGTGATTTTGTTGGGTTCATTTGTTTAATGGCAGTGTAGATCTCCTCAGGGCTGAACTCTGCAAGAAGAAAGTTGTTCATCTCATCTGTGACTCGATTCTCCACTAACTCAAGTATATCATCATGCAAAGGTGGTCTATTTGAGTCAAATAACAGTTTGAAATAATCAACTACTGCTTCTTTCATCGTGGCATCATCTTCACACCATTCACCTCTACTGTTCTTTATGCTCTTTATCCTCCTTCGTTTCCTCTGTGTAGACGCCTGCGCATGAAAAAATGATGTATTCTTATCACCATCACGCAACCAATTCACTCTAGAACGTTGCTTCCAAAATGTTTCCTCCTTCTCTAGCAATATATTAAGTTCATTCTGAAGAAGCTTGATCTTCTCCAAACCTTCTATGCTCGGGTTTTGCTCTTTCACTAACTCCAATTCTTTACTCAACCTGTTTATCTGTGAATTAATGCCCTTAAAGGTCTTGTTGTTCCATCCTGCTAACTTTTTTGCCACCTCATCCAGTTTTGTTCCAATCTCCAGTGACTCATTTTCTATCCAACTTTCTTGGATAACTTTCTCACATTGTTCTTCCTTCACCCACGCTGCTTCAAAATAGAACCTCTGTTTCCTCCTTGTAACCGTATTCCCTTCCTTGTTTCCTTCAGTGTCTACCATAATAGAACTATGATCAGACACTGAGGAAACCAAATGTTCAACTTTATACTCTGGAAATTTATTACTCCATAACTGGTTACCCACTGCCCTATCAAGGCGTTCTCTAATTGAAGTAGATGGATTTCTTCCTCGGCTCCAAGTATACCACAACCCCTTATACCCCAAATCTTCCAATTCTGCGAACTCTAATGCGTCCCTGAAGTTTTTCATCTGCCATTCAGCCCTTACTGCTCCACCCTTTTTCTCCCTATTCCACAAAATTTCATTAAAGTCTCCTAGGCACATCCATGGAGTCTCTGGTTTTGAAGCTAAACTTTTCAACAAACTCCACGTCTCATGTCTTCTCAGGACTATCGATTCTCCATAAAATCCAGTCAACCTCCATTCTTCTTCTTGATTCTTGAGCACCATTACATCAATATGGTGTTGCGAGAAGCTTTCCAACCTTAACTCTATATCTTCCTTCCACATTAGAGCCAAGCCACCCCTCTTGTCAGCTGCACTCACCCCAATCAATGAGTGCATTTTACACTTTCTCTTTATTTTGTCTAACTCCACTGTATGCAGCTTTGTTTCACTAAGAAACACCACCTCGGGATCTTCTTTCTTCAGAATTTTCTGAAGTGCTCGAACTGCCCATGGGTTCCCAAGCCCACGGCAGTTCCACGCTAAGATTTTCATGGCTCTCGGCGGGACTGATAATCAGTCTTCGCCGTTAACTCATAAGGAACGATTGCTTTGCTCTTCTTCACCTGTACATCCACCTCCATCAAGTCCACCTCTCCTTCCACTCCCTGCTTCTTCCTCTTTCCCATTTCTGTTTCCAAATCGACTCGTGATGCTTCTGGATTCCGTGCCATCTTTTTCCATTTTGCTCTTGCCGTGTTAGCTCTTCCTTTATTCTTTTGTTCTGCATCATCACCGATTCGAATAACTTCGCCTTGGTAATTTGCATCAGGTGTGACTATGTTTTCAGCCAACAACCGTTGTGTGCCTATAACAGTCGAGCCATTTACATGCACCTCTCCTTCTGAACGCTGCCCATGCAAGTTCACATGATCATCAAGGTTTCCACGTCGTACTGTCTCATTATCACTGGGTCCCTCATTTGCCACATATGATTTCTTTATTTTTGCGTAAAATTTGGCCTCCACTTCATCAGATTGAATTATAGGAGATCCTTCTCCATTAATCACGTTCAATTTATGTCCCATATCTCCTATACTTGACTTTTCAAAATATTCCTTTTGGTTATTTCCATCCTTGTCACCCTCCATAATAACGCATTGATTATGTTTTTTCAACTTGGCAGAATGATCTCCTTCCCTCTGCAATTCACTTTCCATAATCACTCCTTGACCTTGTTGCCACTCTTCTCCTAGCATCCTCTTGTGTCTCCGCCGATCAATGTCCACCGTTTCTTGTGAAGACTCACCGTAGATATCCCCGTTTCTGTGCCTCATTTTCCATTTTTCTGATTTTAAGACAATCAAAAATGTGCAGACAATAAAATTTTTTTTATGATTTTAATATTGTAAACCTGTTTCCGTGAATTAAACAATCATGAAATTTGTAACCAAAAAACAATCATTAAATTGATTTGACTGATATTTTTTAACTAATTAAATATATCTCAAAAATTACAAATAAAACAACTAACAAGACATGAAACATAGCACATTAATGTACACAGGAACATGCAATTAGTCACGGCTAAATGCAAAAGCATGCATTCAATAACGTTGAACATTCAATGCAAAGATTCAATACAAAAACCGTTGAACATTCAATGCAAAGATTTTTGTTTTATTCATTCAACGCAAAGATTCAAACATATTTAAAGCCACAATAAAATTAGTCAAAAATTCAAACATATTTAAAGCAACAATAAAATTTGTCAAAAAGGCATGTTTAAAATAATGAATATAATAAATGTAAACCTGCAATTTACCAAAAAAAAAAAATTATAAACCTGCAGTGAAGCTCTCTTTTCTCTCCTCTTCTTGTTCACACGCCGACCTTTACTCCTCCTCTTAGACCCGATTCAATTTTCCTTTTTTTTTTTTTATATTGCATCCAGGCCATATCGTTCGAGCTTTCTCCTTTCTCCTTCAAAACCCGATGCTGCTACTCGCCGGATCGCCACCGGCCGCCATCGTCGATCAGGGGACTTGGCCCAGAAAATACCCAAAAAATAAAGCTTTCCTCTTCCTCTTGAACTATCTCTAGCCCTTTTCCTCTAAAAACACCTCTACCACTTAGATCTGAGCTTTAAAATCCCAAAACTCACTGTCTCAAATACTCTCAGCCGCCGGTCCGTCAGTCCTCTGGCTCTCTTGCTTGTGCCGGCCGCTCTTTTGTTTTCCTTTCTCCTAGATACCCTGACCAAAGTATTTCCTTACTCTTTTGTATATTTTTATTTTGTTGTTGCTTATGTTTCCCTTTAAGGGGAGTGGGTTTGCCTGTTGTCTTTTTTAGACAGAGAAGTAGGGACTGAGTTGGTATTTCTGGGTTGTGTGTGTGCTTGTGGCGGTGTTAATGATGGTTGTGAGGTTTTTGGGTTGTTTCGAGTGAGGCTCGATGGTGAAGAAGTGAGGCCGAGTGATGGTGAGGTGGTGTGGATGTTGGCTTTTGAGTGGGGTTGCGTTGGGTACTGTTTGGGGTTGAAACTGGCTGTTCTTGGGTGAAAATGGTAGTTCGGGTAGTGGTGGTAGATGCCGAGTGGCAGTGATGAAGGTGGCAAGGGTTGGAGGTTCACGGCGACTGGGGTTGCTAGCTTATGGTTTTTAGAGGCAGTGTCGAGAGAGAAGAAAGAAGAAAAGAGCAAAGAGCAAATGGTCGACCCTCTGTAGAATCAGTATGAGTTTTATTCTTATTCAGATCCATCGTTTTATCCGCCCCTAGTTTTTAAATCCACAGGATTTTTATCAGCCTGATTCAGTCATGAAGATCATTGTTATGGGATGAGAGCCGGCTATTATGGGAATGAGGTGATGGCAGGTAACTGAGTGACAACATGGGGAGAGGGGCTGCAAGAGAGGGTGGCAAGTTGTTACCAGATGTAGCAAATAGACAGGTTGGATCGAGTTTAGGTTGGATCATTTTGGATTAAAGAAAAATCGGATCATTTCGGATTCGGATAAGCTAGAGTTTGGGTCAAAGAAAAATCGATCTATTTCAGGTTTGGATCATTTCGGGTTTGATAAGATCGGACTTGGATCAAGAAAAAATCGATCTATTTCGAGTTTGGATCATTTCGAGTTTGGATCATTTCGGGTTCGGATAAGGTCGAATTTGGGTCGTTGACTTTTTTAGTCAATTCGAGTTGGTTGAATTTGGATTCGGGACAGATTTATTGGATTAAGCTTTGGTCATCTTGATATGATTTATTTGGTATGAAAATCAACTGAAATCACATTTCTAAGAATTACAAAACTCATGAAAATAAAATTTTCTTCTTACATGACCTATAGTACAATTGGGATTGAAATAATCAAAATATTTAATAATCTGTATGATAATTTTCTATATAATATATTTACCAATATTTATAAATTAATTACATTTTTATTTTATTTTTATTATCTACAATAATTAATAACTTTTGAATCAAAGTGATTTAATAATCCCTACTAAATATCATAAAACAGTACTATATATTTTTTAATTTATTTTGATTTTTTATAGAATAATTGGAGATATTAGTGTAGATGATATAACTTTTGTACTTTATTATAGATTAACTATTAAATAATGGGTTTGTATATGATGCATTGACAGTGTATAGTTTCTATACACTGTCAATACACCAGAGGTTGACACCTCATCAATAGGCCCTTATGGGCAAATTAAAAAAAATTATTTATATTTGCATATAAGGGCCTATTGATGAGGTGTCAACCTCTGGTGCATTGACAGTGTATAGAAACTATACACTGTCAGTGCATCATATATAAATCCTTAAATAATTATACATTAGGTTCAAATGAATGCAATATAAAAGTGAATATTTAAATTTAACTAGATTAAAAAATATATAACACTCATATTATTGAAAAAAATTATATTTTTACTATATTAAAATACTTTTATATTTAATTTTAACATTTAAATATTTAATGATAATATTAAATTTAAGTTTGAATCTTTTCAGGTTTGGGTAAATTTGGATTCGGATCAATTTGGATTCGAGTCAATTCGGGTTCGGATCAATTCAGGTTCGGGTTAATCTAAATTCGGATGAATTTAGGTTCGGATCAATTTGGATTCGGATCCGAATCCAGTCGGGTTTGGATCAATGTAAATTCGGATAAATTTGGTTTCGGATCAATTTGGATTTTAATCAGGTTGGATTTGGGTTGTTGACTTTTTTAGTCAAATCAGATCAGTTGGGTTTAGATTCAGGTTAATTGGATAGAATTTTTGGGTCGAGTCAACTTTTGCCACCTCTAGTTGCGATGGATATGGAAAAGAGTACTCTATTAAATGCATCTATTAAATGCACCGATAGATTTTAATTTTAAAAAAATAAAATAAAAATCAAATCAAATAAAAAATCAAATAAAAATAAAATAAATAATTAAAAAATAAAATAAATAAATAACTAAACATCAGCCCATTAAGATTTGAGCCTTAAAGCTCGTACTATTTGAATTTGATTCGTACATCTTGAATTGGCCATTTGGGGATAGATTTTAAAATTCTAAATTGAATTTATTTAATCGGGCCTTTCAAACTTACATGGTCCCATGCATTTATTTTAACCTAAATATAATCCATTTTCAACATGATTTTTTTTTAACTTAATTTTTCCTTCAAACAATATTCATTTCAAATTAACTCATCAAATTTACCCAAAATTTATTTTAGCAAGCTAATATTGGACTAACAAGCTTGATTCTAATTTACAACCTCAATTAAATTGAGCTCATTAGCAATCAAATTTCAAGTCCAAAATTTCAAAATTAAATCGAAAACTAATTCAATCTCATTTGTTAACTAAGACAAAATTGAGTGTCTACAATATTTATCATAAATGTGTTATAAAAGACATCAAATAGTTAAAGATTAAACAATTTTGTACATTTTGATCCCACGTCATCGCCTGGGCATATTTTAAGTATTATTCAAGTTGGTAATCTTTGCTTGTAAAAGCTTATTAGTTCATTAAAATTGTGCTTATTTATGTCGACTCCAAAGTGCATGATGTGTGAGTCGAATTTAAACGTCGATTGGTACTCTTGCCAATTTCTTTATTATTTTTAAAGATATAAATTTTAGCTGACATCTGAAATTATTTGTTGTAAAGATCATGGTAAAGATAATCCCTTCTAAGAACAGTACAAGAATCCAACAGCTACTATCCTTAACGCTTTCGTTGTCCCTATTTCGGTAAACTTTGTTTTACAGTACATACGATGAATGCGACCTTCTTCACTGCCAATGAATGCTCAAGCACCGGAATTACCAATGACTAACTTGATTACGTAAAGAATGTAGCTGCATCACTTCTTTTCCTTTCAATTTAATTTATTATTAAAAAATTAGGAAATATTTTATATTAAAAATGAATATTTTTAAATATATTTTAAATTTTAAATTAAATAAATTTTTATTAATAAAATAACTTTTGATGCTAACGCGAGAAGTATAGTTTTTTTTTTTTTGCAAGAGTCTAATTCAAGTTGGAATTATTTTTTTTGAAAAGCAAATAATTTTATTAAAGAAGCAAGAAATTACAACCATGCCTCAAAATCGGAGTTACACATAACTCCTAACTTTGCAAGAGAATCAGCAAAAAAAATTGTTTCTCTACAAACAAAACATGAACAAAGGAAATCGAATCCAAACTCAAATACAAGTTGTGAAGTTTGTTTAGAATGTTATTATACTTCCAAGGACTATCAAGAATTTTGTTAACCCAGGAGATGATGACCTTGGAATCACTCTCAATGATTAAGTGAGGAAGTGGTGTTATATTTGCTTTAGAAACAATTGAAAGAGCCTCGACAACAACACTTCACTCTGCCAAGTTTGAATCAACCACACCAATGTGCTTAGAAAATATCATCAAAACAAACCCATGATGGTCATGCAAGACTCCACCAATCCTTGCCAAACTAGGTTTGCTTAAGGAGGAACCGTCAACGTTGCATTTCCATGAACCATAAGGTGGGGGAGATCATGAAATATTTTTCCTAACAGTCCTATTTTTAACAGCAAAGCAGACATCAAGAATGTTATTGGAAAGAAGCAGCATATCAAGATTCGGATGTAAAGCTTTCAACCACTAGCTAATTCTCATCCGGACAAGATGCGACACTTGAAGGGGGGAAAGATATTTTGAGTTAAAGATTCTTTCATTTCGAGAAAGACAAATTGACCAAAGAATAGCATAGAAAAGAGCTTCCCAAGTTTGCTTTTGGTTTCTTTTTGGTGGAAGATCATTCCATGAGAGAAAAAATTGATTCAAAGAATGTGGAATAACCCACGAGATCTCCCACCAGCCACAATAGAGACACCAAATATTCTAAGCATAAGGGCAATGAAGAAGAAGGTGATCCACTGTGTCAGAGTTACAGTAGAAAGCACATTTATTTTCTTTATTTAGTAAACATCCTTTTCTATGAAGTAGCTCAACAGTGAGCAATTTTCCCTCCAAGGCCTTTCAGTAAAACAACTCAACCTTGGGAGGAGCTAAGCCCTTCCATATATATATATATATATATATATATATATATATATATATATATATCTGTCATAACGTATTAAGTTTTGGAGAAAACCTAATAGCTAGACACAAAGATATGGAGTCGCCACCAACCATTCTACCTAGGTGTGATTGGTCACCTATTCAAACTAAGGATAAGGCTTGGTCTGCGTTCAAAGATACTAGGGTTCGGGAGTACGGTTACGTATAGGGAAGGATTAGCACCCCACAACGCCCATCCTAAGATGGTACCACTTAGTTTTAGGTCATTTGCAAAATTTGCTTATGTTGATCTTTAATCTCGATATAATTATTATTGAAAAATATTTCTAAGTGTCTTCCATTAAACTGGTGGGACAACTCAAAAATCTTTCTCACCTCAGGAGTATTCAAGTAGTACTATGCGACTTGCTTAAAGAGGCTCCGTCGTCGGATTCATTTTAATATCTTATGAAAAATTCTAACTTTTACTCTTACCCAATTTGTTCTTACTATTCTATTATTTTCTATTATTAATTATTAATTTTATTTATTTATTTATTTTTATGCAAAAATGAATATGAATTATTTTTATCAAAAATCTCTTTTAGATCTTCCATTAAGCTGGTGAGACCCAAAAGAAATTTTCTTACCTAAAGATTTCCAAAGCGTTACTTAAGCATAACTCTACTTGGAATCTCATCATAGGAACAATCAATATTTATTCTCAATAACTCCTATTTATTATTACCATTTTATTATTTCATCAAATTTTATTACTATTTATTATTGTTATTTTATTATTTTAGTTAACATGAATTATTGAAATTTTTTATCTTCTTAATTCACCACTTTGATTTTAATTTAATAATATTTTTTAGATACAAATAACTTATTTTATACTTTTAAAAGATGAATAAAAATCACTTATTATTGAAAACTATCTTTAGGCCATCCATTAAGCTGGTGAGGCCTCGAAAATAATCTTCTCACCTAGAAAATTTCAAGAAAATCACTTATGCATAATTCTCTCGATATTTCATCATTGGAGTAATTCGTATTTACCTTCATTATAATTTTCATATCTAATTTTTATTCTATTCCATTCCTTATTTTGTGACTCATTATTATTTCTATTATATTATCATGGATTATTAATATCGTTTCTAATTAATCTTTTTCTAATTCAATGACAAATCTACTAATTATTCATATTTTAATTTTAAAAAAATGAATATAAATTACTTTTTATTGAAGACTCTATTTAGACCTTCCATTAAGCTGGTGAGGCTTTGAATAGAACTTTCTCATCTAGAAATCTTTAAAAAAATTACTTAAGCGTAATCCTCTTAATATTTCATCATCGAAGCAAATTATATTCATTTTCATTATTATTTTAATATCCAACTCTAGTTATTTTATTTATTTCCTTCGTTATTTTATTGTTTGCTATTACTATTTTTATCATATTATTACTAGTCATTAACATCTTTTCTAATTTTGTAAATAATTATTTTTATTGTTATTTTATGATAAACTTATTTTATTTTTTTTAAAAAAATGAATATGAATTATTTGTTATCAAAAATTCTATTTAGACCTTCCATTAAGCTGGTGAGGCCTTGGATAGAATTTTTTTACCTCAAGATCTCTAAAAGTACCACTTGAGCGCAGTCCCTTTAAGAGTTCCATCGTCGGAATATTTATATTTATTCTATCTTAAAATGTTTATTGTTATATTCTTCTACGGTATTGTAATTCTAAACTACCTAAATAAATCTTCACAATACTTTAACCATGCATTAAATTAAGCATATCATACAAACTTTATTTGAAATCTTAAAATAAAATAAAAATAAAATAAATAAATAAATAAATAAATAAATAAATAATAAATATAAACAAATCGTACCAATTATATCAAATCATGCCAATCAAATTGAAACTTATACAATCAAGTCAATCAAAAACAACTTATATCAAATTAAATACACAGACTACATTACACTAATTAAATCTTATCAATACTTGTTAAATTACACTATCCATACACCAAATTAAATCTGTTAATTTATTGTCATTGAAATTAACCAAATTAATTACTTAAATCATCTCATTGCACAATTTTTGTTAATTAAATTACTGTATTAATTACAAATATACAAAAATTATCAAAAGAAAATAAATAAATAAATAAATAAAATAAATAAAAATAAAAAGGGAAAATTATCAGAAAAAGGAAAAAAGAAACCTGCGATCGGGTCGGATCGCAAGCGGGGCAACACGCGGGTCCAGGCGCGGGTCACGGGTTAGCGGTTACTCCAAAACGATGTCGTCTCGAGCTGGGTATTTGAACCTTCTTTCCGATTTTTTTGGACAGATCCTTGTTGTCCAGAAAAAAAAACCTTCAAATCCTCTCTTCCCAGACGAAACCCGGTGGCCGGAAACTTCAAGCGGTCGTTGAAAAACTCAAAAATTTCCAGATTCCGGCGATTGTCTCCACCGTCCACCACCGTAACCACCAGATCTATACCTATAAACACCCGAAAAACCTTCGCCTCTTCGTCCTCAAACTAGATCTACGAACCACGGGTGCTAGATCCTTCTGGAAATCCACAGATCTAACTCCTAAAGTTGAAACCTTACACTGCCTAAGCTACCAAAACCCTCGACACCTTCCTCTCTGTTATTTTTTGTGTTTTTGGTTGTGGTTCCTTTCTTCGTTCTGTTGTGTTTCTCTCCGTGTATATTTATGGCTGCCGTTGTGTCTGTTCTTCCCATTGTGATTGCTGTCGTGTCCCTTTTATAAAAATTCAGATCTGAATATTTTGGAAGTTTGGAGATCCGATTGTGATTATATCTTTAATGTCTAATTTTAAATTCCTTTTTTTCTTGATTTCCTTGCAGATCTTCGAGGACAAAATCTTTCCTTTTGTGTTTCTGACGACTAAAGTTGGATTTAGGGTTAGGTTTAAAGTCTTGGTTTGGGGCTCTGTTTGGGGTTAGGTTTCAGATTAGGGTTTGGGGTGGAGTCTCTGTTTGGGGTTTCGATCAGGTTTAGGGTTTCAAATCAGTTTGGGGTTAGGGGTTTTGGGTCTCGATGAGGGTTTGGGTTTAGGGTTTCGTGGGGTTTTGGTTTTGGATTCCTGTTTCCTTTTCTCATCAATGAAATAAAAAATAATAGAATAAAAATAAAAAAATAAAAAATAAAACAAAATAAAACAAAAAGATAATAATAACAAAAGTGAAAATAATGAAAAAGAAAAGAAAAGAAAAGGATAAAGATAAAAATAAAAATAAAAATAAAATAAAGAATAAAAAATAATAAAAGAGGAAAATGAGAAGGAAAAAGAAAATCAAAATCAAAATGAATTCATCACTTATCATCAATTTTAAGAAAATACATCGAGTGCATTTGGGATTTACAATTTCGAACTAATTAGATTCGAACAAAAATTGGTGTCTACAATATCAATGGGAGAAACAAAATATTGAGAGTTCTCCAACGATCTTCTAAAGGAACTAGAGTTATAGTTTCCATTTGTAGTGAGACACCAAACCAATCTATCAGAACATGATTGAGATAGACAGACAGAGTTGAGCAGGTCCATCAGGTTCTTCCATTGAAGAAATTCCTAGCCGAAAAGGCTTCTTTTAAGTTGAATGTTCTAAATAAAGTTTGAGTCATTCCATTGACCATAGTCATTAATAAAGCCATCTTTATTGATTGAAAGAGCAAAAATTCTCGGATATTTTGGATCCATTTTTTGCTTTAAAACCGAATTCTTTCGCCATTACCTGCATAGAGAAGGAAACTAGAAGAAATATGCTTAGAAAAATCTCCTTCACACCAATTTATATGGATATCTTTCCATACACGGGACATGGAACCAATTCTACAAGGAAAAGGCCATAACTTAGATGAGGAGATGGAGTACTTTTCACAAATGACATCTCTCCAAAGAGTTGGGGTATCTCTACTGAATCTCTAAGGCCACTTAAGCAATAAGGCCTAATTGCAAACATTTAGATTTATAATCCCCAAACCACCATAACTTTTACTTCTGCAAATTGAGGGTTAGTCAACCCACCTAAGTTTTTTGCCACACTCAGAATCGCCCCAAAAGGAATTGGCATTGATCTTATCAAGCTCCATAAAGACTCCTTTTGGCATCTTGAAGTGTGACATGTAATAAATAGGTAAATTAGAAAGAGTGGATTTAATGAGTTCTAACCACTCATGGACAACAATATGCTTTTCCACATATTCAATTTGTTCCTAAAAGAATCTATAATAGATTGCCAAGTAGATAGAAGTCTAGGATTAGAGCCAAGAGGCAAACCCCGATACTTGCAACGAAGAGATCCATACTTGCATGCAATTCTACTAGCCCATTCTGCTATAGTGTTTGGATTGGTGTTGGTACCATCTAGAGCACTCTTGGAAAAATTAGCTCTAAAACCAAACGCAAGATGAAAACATCTAAGAATTCTTTTAATGACCATCAACTACTCAAGATCAACTTCGCAGAAAATAATGGTGTCATTAGCAAATTGCAAATGTGAGATATGTAACTAATTGTGGCCAACTTTAATGCCATAGAATAAGCCAAGATCATTTGCCTTTTCGAACATTAGACTCAGCACCTAATAATCATGATAAAAAGGAAGGGAAAGAGTGGGTCTGTAACGTACCTTTGTACCAAAAATACGAACCAAAATTTTTCTTTTTCATTTACTTGGTTGAGCTATGCGTAATGTCTTGAATTCGTTAGAAATCTAAACTTACTTTAGCTAAATCAATATCCATCAAATCACATGCATCATTACAAATCATAAATATATTGTGTATTTTCTTTAATTACATCCCCATACTATATAAGTACTGAAATACAAGTCTGAATACAGAATAGATAACTGTACATCATATACCTTCAAGGATAGTATAAAAGCCTTGAAGGATGTGTCAGAACCCCTCGTATAGAAACGTTTATTGCAAAAAATCTAGAAAGGAGAAGAGGAGGTGAGCTTATAAAGCCCAGTAAGAAATACATATAAAGAGATAGATACTATAAATCTAAATGCAAGTTTTTTAAAACATTTATTAAATATGAAATTTTACAGAAAATTCGAAGTCAATATTCATACAATTCAGAAAGTCAAATCAAGCTAATGCAATGCATCAGAAAATAATTCATTTATACTTTTATAAAGCAATTAAATTCGAAACAAAAATCCGAACATATATGCATTTATCATATTTTAATTTCAATATGAATATTTGAAATAACCATATCGGTTTCGAAGTTCAAATATCAACATGATCAAAATTCATATATGAAATATATATATATATATATATGTATATAAACATACACATACTAAGCAGTAGAGACATTAATGACTTAATAACAATCATACAGTTTGAATATTCCTGTGAGGGCAAGTGCAAGTCAGATAGACAGATGGCCATAGTCCAAAAGGGGTCCTCAGTGAGCACTGATCAATGTCAATTGAGCCCGCTATGAACTAGATCAAGGTCACACAGCTTGAAAGTCAAAGTAGTACTATGGACTGGATCAGGGTCATACGATAGTTCGAAAGTTCTAATACTGTGGTGATTTTAATTAGTTATGTCTCAAAACATTTATATAGATTTTTCGAAATTCAAAATAGTATTTTCAAGCTTTATTGAAATTCACAAACAAGTAAATAAATGTAACTTCTTTCAAAATAGATAATTTATAATTATTCGTAAATAGTTTCTAAAATGCTATATTTGCAGTAAATGCTAGAAAATCATAAATTCGGATAAAATTTATAAATATTTCAAAATCATGCAAATGAATATTTTCTAAAGTAGAAAATCCTAGAAAATTGCTATTTTTAAAGCATTGCTCAAATTCTAGCTTAATTCATGAAAACTAATATTTTTACGAAATTTCGGCAGATAACGGTATAATTTTTTTAAAACCTCCTACAAGGCAAACGTAGTTTATAAACCCAAGGCAATGGATTTTAAAATCATTCAGTATCTCCTACGTTCCTTTTATATATCCCTTATCTAATGTGCACCACAAGTGTTGGTATTGCATCCTGGCACTTCTTTGCCTTATATCACTCCTTGATTTCCTTTTTCTTTAGTCTTTAATTTGGGGTATTAAGTGTCTCCTACTTTGTAAAATTTCCTCCAACATTTAGGCACAACGTTTATATTATTAAATCACCTTAAGGAAATTTATATTTTAAAGTCTCCCTTAAGTGCATTACCTTGTAACTTTATCTTGGTTGTTGCATGCTCGTTTACTTCCTTAAATGTTCTTTCCTCACTTAAACCTACATGAAAGACAATATTTTACCTCCTTATCTCACTCTACCTTCATCCTTTAAATGTTTATAATTAAATTAAACTTTTACCCCTTATTACTAGCCAAAATCAAGTACCCTTATGTAGCCTTGATCTTCACTGTTTGGAGCTGATATGTACTTCAAAATATGCAGCAACTTTCTTGTCTTCAAGGCTTTACAATGACCAACTCTTCTTCTTGTATTCTGCCTCTCTAATAGCTCTCATTTCTGTTAGAAAAATAACAGAGTATATGGCTTTGAGGCGTGTAGAGTTACACTTTCTTAAGTGTAATATTGCTTCACACAGAAGCGAGTTACCCCAGGATACAACAAAGCCTTCAGAATTTTCGTGAAAAGCAAGAATGCAAAGAGTATTTTCTGGAAATCATCACTCTTATATAGAGTATGAAGAGACATTAATGAATGGTTGTGATTCTCTGTTAAATAACAACCATTCATTTCAGATATAACTATTCCAGACATATAACCGAAAATATGTCTGTTGGAACAATTAAAATAATTTTAAATTCAAAATTGAATTTAAAATATTTTGTCAAAAAATAAAATTTTGACTTAAGTCAAAGAGCCAAGAGCCCAAGTGCCCCAAGTGCCCATCTTTGACTTTTTAAAAATAGTCCAAGCCCAAGCCCAAGCCCAAGCCAAACTAGCCCAAGCCAAGCTCTATAGTCAAAGCCCATTTCCTCTTTGACTCCAAATTACTCTCAAGAGTTGATTTCCCTTTATAAATATATCATTTTACACTTTTACAAGCAATGTGGGAACTTGTTCCCTTGTATTTATTACAAACTATCCAACAATCCCCCACTAGCTTGTAATACAACAAATATGATGCATACAAGAAGGTATCTTATTGATTTAAACATTTAATTAGTGTAAGTACTTTAGGATGCTAATAAAAGTATATAGTGTCCTAAGATTAAACTATGACTTCTTACTATTAGGATCGAAAGTACGACACACATCAATTTGTCACTTTTCACAAAACTCTTACTTGCTCCTAGCACTATTTCAATGGCCATGTGCTAGCAATCCAATTTTTGTGAATATTTCAAGAGTAAAACCCTTATACTCTTGTTGAAGCGGCACCACTTCATATTCACATAGGTGGAGATCCTTTTATTGTCCCTATTACTTTGGACAATTTTCAGAACGATCTCCATTAAGAGCTTAAACTCAACCTCTCAATGTAATAGTGGCATTCTCTTGAAATTCAAGTATGAGACTCCTATTATAAGTGCCACAACAGACACTAATCAATAACTTGTTATTACCCATTAAACTTTAGTAATTACTGGTTTGGTAATTCAAAGTTAGGTTACCATTATTGGTGTCTCAAGGGTTATGTATTAGTCCCATACTACATGCAATCCTCCACACTTTATCTCTTGGTAAAGCTTTAGTAAGAGGATCTGCCAAATTTTCTGCAGACTTTACATATATGATCGTAATGGTACCATTTGAGATTAACTCTCTAACATAGTCATGCCTTAGGCTTATATGTCTAGACTTACTATTATAAATGTTATTAAAAGCACTAGACATAGTAGCCTCACTATCACAATGTAAGGAAAGAGGTGGCATTGGTTGTGGCCACAACTCAATTTCAAACAACATATTTCTTAGCCACTCAGCTTCCTTACCAGCAGCAGCTAAAGCTATAAACTCAGCTTCCATAGTTGAGTGTGCATGACATGTTTGTTTCTTAGATGCCCAACTTACAGCACCACCAGCTAGTGTAAATATCCAACCTGTAGTTGATATATTATCACCAGCTTTTGTTATCCAGCTTGCATCTGAATAACCCTCTAAAATAGCAGGAAATTCTGTATAGCACAACCTTAATTTGGCAGTTCTTTTAAGGTAACCAAGTACCCTTTCAACTGCCCTCCAATGAGCTATACTAGGATTACTTGTAAATCTTGACAACTTACATACCGTGTAAGCAATATCAGGTCTAGTACAATGCATAGCATACATCAAGCTTCCTATAACACTAGCATACTTTAATTGTTCTATTGGTCTAGCATCATTCTTGACAAGTTTCACACTTGAATCATATGGAGTACTATATTCTTTTATTTTAAGATATTGATATTTATCTAACAGCTTTTCTATGTAGTGAGTTTGATTCAATGAAAATCCATTATCATTCTTTGTAATTTTAATTCCTAAAATTGTATATACTTGATTAAGATCTTTCATCTTAAATTTAGAGGTAAGAAAATTCTTAGTCTCATTTATACCAAGCATGTTAGTACCAAATATAAGCATATCATCTACATATAAACAAACAATCACTCCATAATCACTAGTAAATTTAGAATATATACATTTATCAGCAGTATTATGCCTAAAACCAAAAGATAAAATAGCAGAATCAAATTTCTCATGCCATTGTTTAGGAGCTTGTTTAAGACCATATAAAGATTTAACAAGCTTGCAAACTTTATGTTCATTTTCAGGTAAAACAAACCCTTCGGGTTGTTCCATATAAACTTCTTCTTTTAAATCACCATTTAAAAATGCAGTTTTAACATCCATTTGGTGAATATGCAACTTATATATAGAAGCTAGAGTAAAAAGAATTCTAATAGAAGTTATTCTAGCTACTGGAGCATAAGTATCAAAATAATCCAAGCCTTTCTTTTGTGTAAAACCTTTAGCAACTACTCTTACTTTAAAGGTTTGTATAGTACCATCAGAATTATACTTTCTCCTGAAAACCCATTTATTTTTAATAGGCTTTGATCCTGGAGGTAAGTTTACCAGAATCCACGTATTATTAGACATGATAGAGTCCATTTCATCATTTACAGCTTCTTGCCAGAAAGCTGAATCTCTTGAAGTCAAAGCTTCACTTAAAGTTTTGGGCTCATCTTCAATGTTTAATAATATCTTCATTTTTCTCATAATTCTGTCTCTACTGCTTTCAACTAAAAAGGTAATATGATCAGGAGAAATAAAATCAGAATCAAGATGTTTTTCTTTTCTTGGCCTCTGACTTCTTCTTGGTTCAGATGGTTCACTTATTTCCTTACGTTTGACTAAGGAATCATAGGCATTAGATGTATTTTGATCTTTTTCTGGTTCATGCATAACTTGATTTTTCACAAAACTGTTTTCAAAAAATTCAACATGTATGGACTCTACAATAACATTGGATTCTAAATCTAGTAATCTATATGCCTTTGAATTTTGTGCATAACCAACAAAAACAGATTTAATTCCTCTTGAACCTAATTTAGTTCTTTGAGAATCAGGAAGTCTATAATATGCAATACACCCCCACACTTTAAAATAACTTAAATTTGGCTTCCTTCCATTCCAGACTTCATATGGTGAGATTTGTGTCTTCTTTGAAGGAACCCTATTATGTATGTAACAGGCAGTAAGCCAAGCTTCACCCCACAAGTTGAAAGGTAATCTAGCATTTAAAATCATTGCATTTACCATATCAACTAGGGTCCTGTTTTTCCTTTCCGCCAAACCATTATGTTGGGGTGTAAAAGGAGCTGATCTTTGGTGAATTATTCCATGATCTTCATAGAACTTATCAAATTCAGTTGAGAAATATTCACCACCTCTATCACTCCTTATAATTTTAATTTTTCTTTCCTTTTGATTCTCTACTTTAGATTTAAATTCCTTAAATTTATCAAAAGCTTCATCCTTGTTTCTTAGTAAATAAATACTAGTAAAACGTGAACAATTATCTATAAAAGTTATAAAATATCTATTTCCTCCTCTAGTCAATTTTCCATTTAATTCACAAATATCCGAATGAACTAGTTCTAGCAATCTTGTTTCATGTTCTACTTTAGGAAAATGCTTTCTTGTAATCTTAGCTTCTACACAGATTTGACACTTATCATGGTGATCATGCTTACAAGAAATATAATTGTGATTTGTCATGTATTTAATCATAGCATAATTTAAATGTCATAATCTAGCATGCCACAGAATAGAAGATTCAACGATATAAGTAGAAGCAACATTTATTTTATTAATACTGAGTTTGAACATGCCATCAAGGGAATATCCCTTTCCTACAAACACACCATTCTTAGATATTACAAACTTATCAGATTCTATAACAATCTTAAAGCCTTTCTTGCAAAGCAGATTTGCAGAAACTAAGTTCCTCTTGACATCAGGAACATGGTGCATATTGAGAAGAGTCAGTTTCTGTCCAGAAGTGAAGTTTAACATCACACTCCCTTTTTCCAGCACTTTGACAGGAGCATGATTTCCCATAAAGACTTTACTGTTTTCTTCAGTATAAGTACTAAAAAATTCCTTGTTGTTGCAGACATGAATTGTGGCTCCAGAATCAAGAAACCACTCCATGGTTCCTGCACTTGTTGCCATGTTTAATTCAGTAATCATGGCAACAAAGTTCATGTCATCTTCAACAACCATATTGGCTTGAGCAGATTGTTTAGAACCATTGTCCTTATTCTTCTTGTCTTCTGCAATTTTGACTCTACATTCTTTAATATAGTGTCCCTTCTTTCCATAATGAAAGCAGGCATTGTTCTTCTTATAGTTGTTGGACTTCTTAAATCCACCAGTTTTCTGGACTTTGAAGTTGTTCTGATTCTTTCCAGACTTGTTTGCAGACTTTCCAGAATTGCTCCCTATAGCATTTACTTGTGAATTCCCATTTGAATTCACAGCCTTCTCTTTTTGGAGTTTTTCATCTCTGAGTCGAGTTTCACACTCAATTTGCAGATGAGTTTGGAATTTTTCCAGTGTGAAACTTTCTGGTGTTTGCAGAACCTTTTTTCTGTAATTGTTCCATGAGGGAGGCAACTTGGATAGAATTGCTCCGATTTGTAAAGTGTTAGGAATGATCACTTCCAAATCTTTAAGTCTGGAAACCAGTATTTGTAGTTCATGGACTTGATCCATGACTAGCATGTTATCAGTCATCTTGAAATCAAAATAATTTAATGCCAGGAATTTATCTGTACCTTTTTTCTCGTTCTGGTATTTTGTTTCCAAGGCAGTCCAGATCTCTCTTGGTGATGTATAGTTGGAGTACAAATCGTAAAGTCTATCTGTAAGAGAGTTGAGGATGTGACCACGACATACCAGTTCATCTTCTGCACGTTTCTTTCTTTCTTCTTTCACTGTATTTGTGTCATCTGGTGTAGGATCTGCCAGTGGCTGCAAATTCGGATCCAGAACATAGAACACCTTCAAAGTTGTCAACAGAAACTTCATCTTGTCCTTCCATCTGGTGAAGTTTGTCCCATCAAACTTGTTCAACTTGACAGGATCTTGTTGATTAATGAACACAGGATTGGTAACCATTGCCATATCAATAGGAATATTACACTCAAATTGTTAGGAAAAATAACAGAGTATATGGCTTTAAGGCGTGTAGAGTTACACTTTCTTGAGTGTAATATTGCTTCACACAGAAGCAAGTTACCCCAAGATACAACAAAGCCTTCAGAATTTCGTGAAAAGTAAGAATGCAGAGAGTATTTTCTGGAAATCATCACTCTAATATAGAGTATGAAGAGACATTAATGAATGGTTGTGATTCTCTGTTAAATAACAACCATTCATTTTAGACATAACTGTTCCAGACATATAACCGAAAATATGTTTGTTGGAACAGTTAAAATAATTTTAAATTCAAAATTGAATTTAAAATATTCTGTCAAAAAATAAAATTTTGACTTAAGTCAAAGAGCCAAGAGCCCAAGTGCCCCAAGTGCCCATCTTTGACTTTTTAAAAATAGTCCAAGGCCAAGCCCAAGCCCAAGCCCAAGCCAAACTAGCCCAAGCCAAGCTTCATAGTCAAAGCCCATTTCCTCTTTGACTCCAAATTACTCTCAAGAGTTGATTTCCCTTTATAAATATATCACTTTACACTTTTACAAGCAATGTGGGAACTTGTTCCCTTGTATTTATTACAAGCTATCCAACAATTTCTGCTTTAGAGGCTACCATAGTTCAGCCCTCTGTCCACCTTTATACCTCTCAGTTCAGACCAGCCTTCCCCTTGTTTAGTTCCCACGTCAATAGAGCAGCCCAAAACAGAAAACTCTTCCACGCCTCCAACTGTTTTTTCCAACCCGATATAGCCCCTGTTTGTATTGATGAAGATCGAGAGAAATGTAGCCATTTTTTTTGCTGCTGCAGTGTCGAGAGAACGACAGCTTCCAGTTGCTACGTTGATGCAAGGTGATGAAGACTCCTTGCAGCTCCTCTGTTCTCAATTTATTACACCCTTGGTTCCCTTTCCTTCCTTCTTCTGTGTCAGTAATCGAAACCCCTACTCTGCACTTCTCTTCATCATCTGATCAACCCTCCATTCCTCCTTAAGTTCAGCCCTTACACCCACATTTACTCCTACCAGAACCAACTCTATTTCTAGCACCAAAATGACAATCTGAATTCTACTTATCTCTTCTGTTTTGGTTCCCGAAGCTGAACCTTCTCTTGTCTTAGATTTTTCCTTCCTCGAGCCTTGGCAGTCGACACAAAAATGGGGCTGAGTGGCGACAAGATCTTAAGGATGCTGATGGTGGTGCTCTCGATTCCAGCAGAAACTAATGGGAGAAGGTGAAATAGTTAAGGTTAGGATGATGATGATGATGGATGGTGATAATAGGTGATATAGGTGGCCGGTAGGGAGAAGTGATAGTGGGATTAGCTGGCTGCCTCATGCTTCTTAAAGAAGCTACAAACACATATTATATCTATATTTTGTTCATTTATTTGTTTATTTTTAGCCTTATATTGATATTTGTTAAATGTATTTTAAATTATTTAAGCTCATTTATCACATGCTCTTTGTTTCCCTAGCATTTCCTACTTTTATATTCATTAATTTAAATATGTACAATTATATATTTATATTCATATAAACATATATGAATAACATGAATATATATGTATACTAACACATATTTGACTTTACTAATTATATTACCAAATATTTTTATTTTACTACAAAATACACCTATTAACATAATATAGCTCAATCCTTGATTCTTGATGAAGTTTGACCTATCAAAACATAAAATTACTAAAATACCCCTATTAGTGTTTTCGGCATTTTTGTGTGATTCAGTTTACAATTTGAATTGGAGTGAGACATCCTCACACAAAGGTTTAATTATCACATTTGTGGGTCTAAATTCAAATCATATTGACCTATGTACAAATTTTACATTTTCGGACCAAAGGGCAAAATCGTCATTTAATACAACTCTTGGCACGTTTCTCGAGGCATGCACTAATGAAAGAATTCGAGGTGTGAGTACTTACCATTGCTATATTTCACTCCAAAAGTCATTATTGTGAGATCTGTATCCCTTCAGGCCTTGGAATTCCTAATAGGACCTACGATCCACTTGTCTCTTATAACATCAGTTCATAAAAATTCATTCTTCTAACTCCAAAAGTAACTTATATAGAGAGAAGAAATTGGGAATTTCATAGGGTCACCTTGGCGTAACCCCTTTTGCAAAGAGATAGATGTTGATGGTGAACCATTGATGAGCACAGAGACTGTAGTAGATGAGACACAGCTTTTAATCCATGAGTTCCACTTTTTCCCAAATCCCATAAGTGGCGTAACTTAAAATGAACCTTCCAATTAACTTTGCCGAAAACCTTTTCAAAATCGAGCTTTGTGAAATCCCTAAATTTTGATAATCGAAAAATTCTTACGATATTAAATTAATTGTTTATTATTTAGCATAATTTTATAACTAATAAAAATAAATTTAAATAATTACATAGGGACATGTAGACCTGTGGACCTTTCGGCACAACTTAATTAGTCCTGGAGATAAGAGATCCTGTCTACTTCGAGTTCGGGTGAGACAAGCTACAGCAAGCCTATGAATTTTGGTTAGACCTTGTGTAAGTCAACTAAATTCATAAAGTTGATTGTATTGTATTTAATTAATTAAATTTGGAAATTAATGGAATTATTAAATCTAAAGTGAGTCTTGGGTATAGTTACATGCTATACATCATAAATATATAAAATAATTATTGTATACACATATATAATAAAATAAAATAAAAAAGATAAAATGTTACAATAATATACAATAGATACTAAGTACATACATAATATAAAATATACTTATATATATATATAATATAATATAAAAAAAAAGAAATGAAAACCGATTGGCTTCTCAAGAAGCCAATCGGCTTTCAGCTTTTTCCCACTAACGTGGGATTCAAATTAAAACAGAAAAAGAAAGGGAGAACAGCAAAGAAATAGAAGGAGAAAACAGAAGCGGGAAAGAATCGGAGAGGGGCAACAAGGGTTGTAGCTGGGCTTTTCAACTGAACCGGAAACAGCAAAGTAAGGGCTGTTCGGCGACTGGGAAAAAGAAAGGAAGAGTCGTCCGGCATCAGAGGAAAGGAAGGAAGAGAGATTCACGCCAGAAAAGAGAAAGAGGAGGAGATATTTTTGCCGAGAAAAAAAAAAGAAAACCAACAGCAGATGGGGCTGATCTGAGAGGCCTTGTAAAAGGCTGTAAGAGTGACATTAGAAATGGCCTAAGCTACTGTTGGGGGATTGAATCGGGATCGGAAGTAGCAGACTTTGGTGGTGATTGAGGCGACTGAACAAAGGGGTTTAAAACAAAGAATTTTTAGGCGTGAAGAGGGAGAGACATTAAAAACAGAAAATGCAGCAGCAGGGGAGTTGTGCTTTGCTGCTGGATTCTCTCTTTTCCAAGTCAAGACAGTGGAATTTGGGAGAGTGAAGGCGTTGAACCAAAACGGTGGTGTAGGCACTAGTGGGGTTGGTGTCGGCGGCACACAAGGCTATTGTTGAGGGGCTCAAGACACCTAGACAGCGGTTGAGTTAAAATGAAATAGAAGCATCGAGAAGGAGGAAAAACAAAGGTTTTTCTATCAGTTGAAGCAATAAACAGGAAGTAAGACCTGCGGTAAAGAAGTTTTTGTTTCTTTTTTTGGTTTGTTGGTGTGAAAAATCTATTTTAGTAGATTGAGCTTGGTCTTAATAATATAAGTATTATTGTTAAAATTCTGTAGGGTGTTGTTGGTGCAAGAAGCCCGAGGACTTATTATTATTAGTGCTACAATGGCCAACAAATTTCAAAAACAAGGATAGTATTAGTTTTGGATCGACAATCGCATTTAAGGTAAATGGTTTAACTATAGGATATAATACATATACATACGTATATATATATATATATACACATATACACAAGTAAAGAATAATGATGAGAAGATTATGAATGTAGGAGTGAAGAGGAAACATAAGATTATTAGTAAAGGTGGTCAAAACGCGAAGTTGGTATTGCAAAGGTAAGGGAATATACGGTAAATGTTTATTAGTCTACTATGTTGTGTATGTCTAAATTGTTGTTATTTAATACTTATGGATTTAAATGCATTCTTGGTTAAATTTCATACATATTGAATTGAGTTTGAAGTACAAATGGTCTTGAGATTTGAACTGTGTTGGATTTGTGAATGAATATACTGTTGGTTGGAGTTTTCTGCAGGTTATTTGGTTGTGGATTATGATGCTGGGTAGTGTCCTACCTATGCCGTCATAATGCCGAAATTTCGTTAGAAATTATTAAATGGATTTTGGTGTTAAATTTAAATCCTATAATGTATTTAAAAACCTCATATATCTTAAGCACTATTTCTTGTCACTGAAATAATGTCTTTTTAAAATGTGTTTTGTACTATGAGATTATCAAAACTAGAGTGTTTAACACAATTCATGCCTCCTATACTATAGATACGTGTAAAAGTATTCTTGCACGAATTTTGACGTATGAGATAGGGGACACTTGGAAATGCCTATGTGGCACTTAACTCGCCTGTGTGGCGTTTACTAAGCTTGTGTGGCACTCGCCTATGTGGCGTTTATTAAGCCTGTGTGGCACTCACCTGTGTGACGTTTAAATTATGCCTATGTGGCATTTAGTAAGACTGTGTGGCAATTATTGTGAAATATCCTGGATGCTTTGTGGTCTTCCAGGTCTTGGATGCTTTGTGGTCTTCCAGGCGTCCGACAAATAGTCGTGACTTGTACCTCAGCTACTAGATGATCACTGGTGCTGGGATGATTCATGATCATGGATAGAATCTTGGTTCGGGACTGTAACCACTGCTAGCTACGTGGGTGCTTTCATAGAAGCTCCAAAGATCCCGGTTATATTACTATATCTTATCAATGAATGCCTGTCTCTTGAAAATACTTTAAATGTGTATTTCGATTTTATAAATGCTTGAGTACAAGTGTTTTTATAGCTTATAGAACAATGACTTGTCAACTTTGCGTTTTCCATAAAACATATTTAAACATGAGTTTCGGCGCACTTATTCATGCATACACATGCATAAACATAGTAGAACACCTAATATCATTTAGCATACGTTTTCTTACTGGGCATTAGCTCACCCCCCTTCCTTCCACCTCAGATTATTTCAGGTAGACTCGACACGAGAGTGGTGCATCGAGAGTCATTTTGTTGAGCTGCAGAAGGTTGTATTTTGAGCCAAGGTATAATCTTTTGTTCTTTTGTTTATATCCCAGACTAAATTCTTTTGTGTACACAATGTATAGGGTTTGAGATGTAAGTACTAGGAGATATTGAGTCTGTAAACATACTGTGTTATGTAGTTAAGTTGTACTCTCGATATATATATATATATATTGAATAAATGGATGTCAAGTATTTCAGAAGTTATATTGAGATTTGAACTGCTACAGGTTGATATGATGATGTACTTAATATGGGGATGGATAATAGACCAAAATAGGGGCGAAATTTTTCAGTGTCGTTTTCGACACGTCTTACGAGAAGACTATAATGGGACCTTAGACAACTAGTCTTAAACAACTATAAGAGTAGGATTCTACTAATTAGGTTTTAGCTACACTGAGCGAGTGACAAACATAGTAAGTAAAAGAAAAAGTTAGCCCAAAAATCCCGACTTTTGAGGGCGTTACAGGCCTAATGGTTAGCATGTCTCAACTTTTTAAGGAAGTCAAGGGTTCGAGACATGCAGGACGCGAATTGGGAAATGATTTCTTGAAAAATCCGTGAAGGTCCTGCTTCGTGGTCTGGACCCAAAGCGGACAGTACGGATGAGTAAGGTGACCCTGTTTTGTGGTCTGGGGCCTTACATAAATTCATGTTAATTTCCCTTGTTTATAAAGCATTTCAAGCTGGAATAATTAAATAAATAAGAGATTTTGATGTATAATTGATATATGGGACATAGAAGGAATAATGGAAATTTTAGTCAATTGGTCAATGAAATAAATTCCGATGTTATGAGAATAATTAGAGTATGATAAATAAGTATATGATTTTATGGAGAATTAATGTCAGAATTTTATGGTGACTAAAATACATGTGGCATTGAATGGAAAAGGAACCATTTAATTTGGTCAAAGGGTCAATGGCTGATGATGAGAAATTAAAGGGATAATTGTGCATTAAATGAAGCTTGATGAATCATCATCTTCAGCCATCACAAGTCGGCAGCAACAATTCCAGCCCCTCTCGTTCCCTTCCAAAAGTTTCTAAGTTCCCATATTAGCTACCTTGATAAACCACCACTTCTCGTTATTGAATCGCGAAGCTCCCTTAACAAAAAACGATCTGTGTCACTAGCTCAAGCTATGCATGTAATATGAAAGGCTGAATCTAAGGAAGTAAAGAGATCAGAAATTCTATTAATTTGGTTATTGACAAAGGTAAGAGAAGAAATTGTTTCTCTTGAGTCTATCCTTGATTTGGAGTTATGTGATATTGGTATAGTGTGTTTATGGTATTAAAAAAAAAGGAAGTTAAAGGTTTGAAATTATTTTGATTTGTACAGCTTTGAAAAAGTGAAAGGCAAGGATTGGTGTAACAAGCTAGGACGATTTCGGAATTAAATCGAGGTAAGGAATATATGTAATGGGCGTAGGGTGACTATGTCTACATGTTTTAAGATGTTTTAAATGTCTTTGGGATGAATCAAAAGTTGGTTTGAAGTGCAGGAAATGAAATTTTCAGGTTCTACTCCTAGTACCAATTAGGCTAGGAGCAGCCGACTGCCTTAAGTAGCAGCCGACTGCCTTAAGTAGCAGCCAACTGCCTAGAGACAACCAAAGCGTAAAAATTTTCGAAATTGACTCAAACCAGTCGACTGCCCTGTTTCCAAAAAGCTTATGTTTCCAAAACAATCAACTACAATTTTCTAAATAGCATTCTGTTTCAAAACCAGTCGACTGCCCTATTTTCAAAAGTACTTAGTTTGCGAAAACCAGTCACTGCTATATGACCAGTTGACTGCTACTTTCCCAAAAGTATTCTGTTTCGAAACTAGCCGACTGCCCTATAGGACCAGTCGACTGCCTCAAGTGTTTTCAGATTTTAAAATATCGAAATTTTAAATGAAAACTATTTCGATAAATCAAGATATGCCATAGCAGCCGACTGCCCTTGAAAACCACTCGACTGCCCTGTTTGAAAAAGGAAGTTTGAAAACTAAACTTCATGAGCTTATTTTTGTTTCAAAGAAAGTATATGATAAATGTTTTGAGGTATATGATAAAATGAAGTTTGAAAGCCTATTCAGTTTAAACACAAATGTGTTTTTTTGAAGAAGTATATGATAAAGGTTTTGAGACTATGGACTATGTTATGATCATGCACTTCTGTATTTGGCTGAGAGACTCTGATCAAGTCCTCAGTATGATTTGTATTTGAGCGAGGAACCCTAGTTTGGTCCTCAGCGCCACAGATGTCACCTGATTAGTGTTCACTGTGGTTTACCAGCACTTGGCCATTTGCTTCTGTTATAAGTTTGGCATCAGGAGAGAATCCCTGGCCCTACATGGTGCACTCCTGTTCTAATGCATGATTCTATTGAAATGTTAATAGTCTCCATCTGATTTGAAGGATAATTGTATATGTGATTTTAAATGATTTAATGGTATATGCAAGTATTTAAATTACTTGAATATATGTAAGAGGTCTACATAATGATGCATACACCATTATCTGATTTATCCGAATATCAGTTACTTGATTTATTTGTTTGTACGAAAATGAATGATAAGATTTGATTTCTAATGTACATGATCTTTGATAAAATCAAAAGTATTTGATACTTGATTTCAAAGGTTTCCACATGAAATTATAGAGCCAGTAGGAAACCAGCATATAGTGACATAGTACGCTCTTTTATGTATATTTCTTACTGAGCGTAGACTCATTCCTTTACAATTATTTTTCAGACTATCTGAAGTGATCCTCCGCTCTCGATAAAAGAGCTTGCTTTTGGATCTTCGTAGTATATTCTTCGCAGCACGCTTCCTAACCTCTAGAAGGTATACCTTTGTTGTTATGTAAATCATATAGGAGTACAGTACAATACATTAATCTATATGAAATTTTGATTTGGGGATTTAGGTTATGTAAGTATGTGTAAGATCCTGTGCTCTGGATTAGTAAATGTAAAACCCGAAATTTTTTGTACTATATACCATATTTGTACATGAATGATGGTGAGAATAAATGGTTTGAGTAAAATTAAAGAAAACAATTAAATATGTATTGTCACTTTTCATTGTAAGTTATGATGTATAATATGGTGTATATGCATTTGGTTGAAAAGAAATGCAAAAAGGAACCTTATTAGTGGGATTGTGGAAGCATTAAATGAAGTAAGCCAAAGTTAATAATTTTAGTTGACATTGGCGTGGAAAAGAAGAAGAATAAAAGAGAAATAGGAGTCAAAAATGTGCAGAAGGCCTGTCGCCCGTTGCCTTTTTGACTGCAAGCCTTTAGCTGGAAATTCTTCAACATTAAATGGATGTCAGACGAATGGAGAAAAGAGAGAAAGGAGAGCCAATCATGTGGGCGGCTGGAAGCAAGGTTGGCAAAGAGAAGTGCAGAAAAGAAAAGAAAGTCCAGGAAAGGGGCTCAGAATTACTTCTCGCCGGTTGCCTTATTTGACAAAGGAGACTAAGCATTTAATAGCAAGAGGAACAAGCCAATAAGAGTGACTGGCAGTGGCGTGGACTAGGAGAAGAAGAGGAAAAAAAGAAAGAAAATTGTCAAACATACAGGGAATTTTCTTCTTACCTCCGTCCATTAACTTCAGTTTTTCCACAAGAATTTAATGCATAAAATGAGGAGAAAACAGGATAAGGAAACAGGTGTTAGATTTTAAGTGAAACGGAACGGTTATATAAAGGGGCTTCAAGAGAAAGAAATGGATTGAAATGAACTACATCCTCTCCAGAATTGTTCTCGCCCAATCCGTTCCATTACCATTTCATCTTTAATTCTTCAGTTTTCTTAGATGCAAATCATGCAAAACTCCCTCGTTAGTTAGCCAAACCTCTTCCTCACTAGTGAAGAGCTAAGGAACAAGCAAACTAAAGCTAAGAAAGACAAGAAAGCATTCTGTTGTTGGAGAAGCAACTTGGTGAAGGTGAGTTCCATAGATTTACAGCTTTCTTGATATTTAATCATAGATATAGCCTGGTTATAATTGAATATGGTTAAATATATAAGAAAATAGATGGAAAAATAACCAAGAATGAGGAAGAAAACAAGATGGGCGAGTAGAAAATTGTTAGTAAAATTGGGTAAGTACTCGCCCAAAGGATGGGATGAGGTTAGGAAAAAGGTTATATGAGTTCGTCAGTATGTGGTTTCGGCGGGCGAGAACAAATGATCGCCAAAAGGCGAGTATGGCGATAAGAAGTCGCCCATGTAAAGTTGATGATCGCCAGTTGGGCGAGTTGGAGAAAAAGAAGTCGCCAACGTATTCCATTACAAGGGCGAGCTCGCACGAATAAGCCGCTAATGGACAGCGAGCCATGTTGGGCGAATGGCGAACTGAGTTCGCCAAAGTGCCATATTTTTTGGAAAAATATAAATCCTTTTTGGAAAATATTAATAATGTGAATAAATGCTTTGCAGACGGGAATTGAGCAAGGCGGGCGAGAAGCTAAGCCGTATCGGACGAGGTAAGGAAGTTGTATGTGAGGCAAATGCATGTCCTGTGGAGTAAAAACGTTAAGAAAATATCGAAATTTGTTTTATTTTCTGACATGCATCGTTTGATAAATTGTTTTGGTTTCAGGCGAACTATAAGCCGCCATAAGTTCTTTGGTTGGTCGAATTCACTAAGGCGGGCGAGTAGGTTTGTATTAGACGGAAACTCGGGCGAGCCAATGGCGAGCTCTCTGTTTGATATCTGGGCGAGTGCCTTTGTTTTAAAGAGAAATCCGGTTAGCCATAGTCGGGCGACCCTTGTTTTAAGTAAAAGGCGGGCGAACTGTTATCAGCTAGTCGTACTTGTGTTTTGAAAACTATGAGGCGGGCGAGTATTATTCTCCGTCTTGTCGAGTAGTCAGGGCGAGCTGATAAGGGCGAGTAGGCTCAGGCGAACGGTTTTAAAATGTAATTTCGTAAATGAAAAATGAAGTAATTTAATTATTTTTGAAAATAGAAAATATCAAATTTTCGGCGAATAGTCCCTTGGGCGAATCGACTCTCGGGCGAATAGTCCCTTAGGCGAATCGACTCTCGGGCGAGTAGTCCCTTGGGCGAATTGGCTAATGGGCGAGCTGACCCTGGGCGAACTAGCCGTGGGCGAACCGGCTCCCAACGTGCCTTTCTTTCATAGAAAATGTTGAAAATGGAGGGTTGTTTTACTAGTTATAAACCCTTTTGGAAACTAAATCATTTTATGGAAATGATAACTTGATTTTGAGACATTAGGCTATGAGTTCATGCATTATCACTCATGTACTTTGCGTGACTGAACTAGGGCGATGGCTCGGGTCAAATAGACCAGCGAGTGCACCCTAGGGCGTCACAGGGCTGATGGACCTGCCAAGTCTTCAGCGGTCTCGAGGTCACTTGGCAAGTGGACCCGAGGACCACCTACAGATTATGGCCATACATCTAGATGAGATAGCCGTGAGGGGCGATGGCCTACGGGTGCACCCCAAAAGCGGATGACTTGTGTTCTTTGCATGATTTAAATTATTGCCTAGTCTCAATTAAATGATTTATGAAAGGATCTGGTGAATCCTGTTTTCATGTTAACTATAGTTATTCCTAATGAGTTTGAACATTAGGACAATTAAATGATTTTTGAGATTACAGCTTTTATTTTATAAAGCAGCATACACTTTCTTTACTGAGTACATTGTCGCTCACTCCTTATTTTTCCACTCCACAGATATCTGATTGAACTAAGAGACTTACCTTCCTGAGATTGGATATTGAAGGTATGTTATATTCTTTTATATATTCAGCAAAGTTGTACAGTACTACTTTAAATACGAAGGGAATGTATATACATAAAAAGGAAGAGACTTTAATAATTCATAATGTAGTAAAAGTTGTTAAGTATCACAGACAGCCCAACCGGTAAGTAAGTGAAGTTTACAAGTGAATATTCTATTATATAGTGGTTTTGGGATGTTACAGTAAATATATCAACAATTATGCTTTACTTTACAGACGAGATCTTTATAATGATTTAGTTAATGCAAGCATAAGAGGAAGAAGGAAAGACATTGACAAAACGAGACTAACTAATCTGCATGTGAAAGGAAAAAAGTTAATTGGTATGTGTGAGTGATGGGATGTCACAAGCTTAAGCAAAACACCACCCCTATCGGACTTTTTCATGCAATCAATGATTTCATTTGCAATGAGGCTGCTGTCTATAATTTGTCTTTCGGAAACAAATGTTGATTGAGAAGAATGAAGAAGAGAGCCCATCACCATTTTTAGTCTACAAGCGAGAGTCTTTGCTAAGATTTTATAAATACTACCAATAAGAGATATTGGTTTGAAATCATTTAAGGACTCAAAACAATGTTTTTTGGCAATGAGAGCAATGAAGGAATAGTTAATTCCTTTAGGAATTTTGTCGGACTTGTGGAAGTCTTGGAAAAATTCAAGGAGATCTTGCTTGAGGAGGTGCCATTTCTATTTAAAGAAATTGAAATTAAATCCATTAGGCCAGGAGCCTTATCGTCATCACACTGATTAATAGCATTTCAAATTTCTTCTTCCTAGACAGGGAATTCAAGAGTTATTTTTGTTTAGATTGGAATTATTAATTAATGGAGGTGAAAAGATTTAGTTTCAGTAAATTAAATCTTAATAAATTGACATATTGTCACTTGACGGATGAATATGTAGTTTTGTACCTAATGATGGATGGATTGATTTTTAAATTATTGTAAATGCGTACTTATTTAATTAAATAAAATATTAAAAATTTTTAAAATTGTTTAAAATTTTGTATTAATTATTACTTAATTATTATTTAATAAACTATACTACTAAAAAAAACTATACTAACCTTCGATGTTTATACTTTTTTATTTTTTAATGTTCCTATTTGAGAAAATTATAACTCTAAAGTCTAACAATATGGGTTTGATAAGGAAAAAGGTCTAGGAGTCTGAGTTTGGGTCAAAGACTACGGGCCTTTGGGATTGGGGATTAGGATAAGAGTTATTATTCTATTAGTCATCGAGTTTATATATAATTTAAACACTAGATACTATTAAAAAGAAAATGATACTCTAAGAAAATTAAAAGTTTTGAGAGATTTGCTCGTTGGTTTGGTGCTCTTTAATTCTCTTATTCTTAAAATTTTGAAGGTCTTCATCATGAAGGGTTTGGAAAATTTGCCACCAGATTGCTTACAATCGATATTCTGTCTTTTAAGTGACAACGAATTGAAAACAGTATCTCTTGTCTGTAAAGAGTTCTTGACAAATGTAAATTTTTTGAAGCAAAGCTTGAATGTTATTCATCCCAAAGTTAGTGTTCTTTCTGCACATCTCAAGCGATTCACAGCACTCAAAAGGATCGATCTAAGATACTATGATGGTGATATAGATGAAGCTATTATTGAGATTGCTAGGTCTGGAATAAGCCTTGAAGCTCTTCATATTTCATGTCCTGCAACAATCAGGACTGAGAGGACACTAGCAGAGTTTCGCTCAAAATCCAAGAATTTACAGGTTTTGAACTTTCATTCGTTAGGTTGTTTGGCTTCAAATTCAAAGAATTTAAAGGTTTTGAGCTTTCATTCGTTAGGTCCTTTGCAAGACAAGGATCTTGTGTTGATAGCAAATTCGTTTCCGAATTTGGAAGATCTCAAAATCTCTTATTACCCTCCCGCGAACTTCAGTTCTTCTAAGTTGCCAACGGATTATGGGGTTGAATATTTGGCAACTAAGCTCAAGCTTTTAAAGAAAATTAATCTCTCTTTTAGGCGTCATGGCATGACGGAAGATGGCATTGGTCTTCTGCTTCGAAATAGGCCAAACTTGGAAGCTCTTTCGATTGGATATATAAAGATGGATTCTTCACAGTCTACAATCACTATTGAAAATTCAATTAGCCATGCCAAAGCCTTAACCTCTCTTGAGTTCACATATATGGATGTTTCTGACAGGCTTCTTGACGCAATTGCAAAGGCAAAGCTTCGGTTAAAGAAATTTGAACTCATATGTTGCAAGAATTTTAAAGTTACGAGTTTACTTAAGGTATTGTCTAATTATTATCTCACTGAGTTATCCGTTGTTGGAAGCATTGAAGATAACGGTATGGAACTTCTTTTGAACGGAGATGTAAGTAGACTCACTCACATAGAAATGTCATGCGAGGTGACAAAATCAACGTTGTTCCGACTATCAACCAAGTGTCCTTCACTAGTAGAGATGAGGATGTCTTCCAATCCAGTCCTTGATCCAGAGGTACTTGATGAATTGGGATTCCTTTTGCCCAACTTAAGGGTTCTTGATTTGACTTTCTGTTTCTTTATCTCGAGCAAAGCCGTTGAAGTTATTTTGAAGAGTTGCAAGTTTCTTAGAAAATTGATACTAACTGGATATATGGAAGCAAAGATGATTGAAGCAGATAATTCAAAACTTCCAGAAGCGAATTTGGAGGATTTAACACTATCACTTGCCCCTATAAAAGATGAAGGGGTTGTAGAAATAGCAAAGATATGTCCTCGCTTGGTGTCTTTGGATTTGAGTTATTCCGATAGGGTGACAGTTGATGGTCTAAAGCAAATCGTCAGAAACATCACAACTTTGAATTGCTTATACATCCGTTGCAAAATTTGTGCATATAAACGTAATTATTCTTTTTTGGATTGGATGTTATCTACAGGCAACTTGGCTTCTCTCAAGAGAATACATGTTGGACATTGTTTCAGTGAAGAAAAAAGAGATGAATTCTTGCAGCATGGTTGCTTGCTTCTCTACTGGTAAAGAAAATAAATTAGAGCTTGTTATGTTGTTTGCTTACTCTTTTCGCTGTTTATATAACTTCAGACTACATTTCTTTAGCTGCAAAGATTGCTGTCAGGCCATTGTCCTTAGATATTAACAAAGGATTTATTTTCCTATTGCAGACGGTTTGTCGAGGGAAATATTTTTGAAGTTTCATGCCTATGAAGGTCAGCCATTATAATCTTCTTATCATATATATTTTAACTTCCATTGCCTCCCTTATTACTGAAATTTAATTTGTTAAATTACAAGATTAATGACTCTTTATTACTAATTCAACCGAATCCTTTTGATTATTTTTCAGGTCAGCAGTTGGAATGAGATCATGAGCCGAGCTGCTTGATTCTTTCGTTAGAGATTAATTTTCATGTATTTCCTTATGAGACATTGTAAACCAATTAGGACATTCCATTTTCTTCTCTCGTTACTACCTTATTAATGGATTTTTCATCCTTGATTATAGAGCTCAGAATAAAATCCTGAAAGTTTGCCAGGCAATATGTGTATCTTTCCTATGAGAATGATAGAAGTCTCAGCTTGCAACTGAATGAAATAATAAAGTATTTATCAGTTCCCTATATAATCGTACAAATTTTTATTATTTTAAGAAAATAATGTACATATTCTTGATAATTTACTATATAGAGATCTTTAAGTTACCTCTTGCTCATCTATGTATTTAGGTTTCATTTAGTCCAGAAGACTTTGAATAAGAACTAAGACATAATAAAACAGAATTTGATCCATGAAAATTTTTTTATTTTGTAACTCTGATACTCTAATCATAAATTGTGCAATGCTGTTCGTGTGCGATTGTAGTATCTTTTTAGCCTTCCAAAGGATTGTTTAATCCTATCCATATAAGTTTGTTAATCAAAATAATTGTTCTGTCCTTCTATTTTACAATAAATATGGTATTAATTAAGAAATTATCCTATCCATTCTTGAGACTTAAATAAGATATACGACGATATCTATACTTTACAATGATTGATTTTATGTTGAACTTCGTCACATTAAAGAATCAACATGTGGCTATCTTACATTAGTGTTAGAGTTCCGATTGAATTTGAAAATTTAATCTTTGAATCCAATTGTGCCATTTTGTTCTGGGATTTTTTTTGGGGGGTCAAAGTTTTGGGAAAAGTTTAGACCATTTGATTATAGAATATTATCGAACTATTTCCTTATGAAATTAGAGATTATACTCTATGTAGATTACAGACCCTATTTAATATTCTTATTTTACTTATTTCTTTTCCACTACAGTCAATCTTTAGATGCGCATATCATAGTGCTAGGAGGCATTGACTCAAATGACGAAGGAATTGTTTGATAAAGTGCGTGCACAAGAAGTGCATTTATTTTGATGCCTGACAAAATCAACCCTCTTTCCGTTTTGAAATTTCCTACTTATTAACATTAACTGCCAAAAATTTAAAATATTATATCCGAATGAAACGACTTAGCTAATTGGAACCTTCAAAACAATTCAATCTAAACATTTGATCATCCAAAAATAGTTAGATAACAAAAACAATCAATGTAATGAATTTTGGACAAAAAAGGGGCCTTTGAATCTATCTATGCTAACATTCACTTCTTTTTTTTCCCCCTTTACAATAATGATTTTTCTATGTTGAGGTTGTTTTACTTCTGCCCTTAACTTTTTAAAGCATTAGATAAACTTTATTTGCTCTTTTTCCCATCTTTTAATTTTTCCTTCATCCATCTGCACTTTCTTATGTTTTTGTCTTTTTCCCCTCATCTGCCCCTTCATTTTGTTCCTTTTGCTGCATTGCGTTCACTTTGTCTCGTTTAGTTCACAACGATGTTATGTTCGATTATATTATCAATTTACTGAATATATGAATCTAGCATGCAAATTGTTTAAGTCGTGCAACGAATTTGGGAAAATCCTGGACGTGTTATTTTAAGCTTTTTTGTTACTCTATTATTTTAATATATTATTTTAGTGTTATCGTAACAATGATTTTCAATCTCAAAAAATGTTTATTTTTTAAATAGGGTTACTACTTCTTAATTAATAAGACGTAGCTAAATACAAAAAAAAAAAAGCCCCTCAAAGAATGCATTTGAAGAGTGGAATATTTAACATTGTTAATTATTAATTTAAAAAAAGGATTGAAAAAAGCTGAGCTAACACAGCAAAAAAAATGGAGTTGATTTTCTTATATATAAAAAAGATAGTAACTTTGAGATATATATATATATATATATATATATTAAAATTAAAAATTTAAATTTAATAAAAAAACTTAAAAAAAAACAGCATAAAACTCAAGTTCAAAATTAGTAATTTTTTTGTTCTACACAGATGAACTTCCTGTGGAATGATGAATTGACTTTTGATTTTAAGCCTGGTATGAGCTTACGACCAGAAGATCCTTTGTCTCCCAATTTGTTTGTATTGTGTCTGCAGAAGTTATCTGATTTGGTCGAGAACGGTGAATGGAAACCTATTTCCCTTTCACATGGAGTTCCTTTACTCTTTCATCTATTCTTTGCAGATAATTTGGTCTTATTTGAAAAGTGACTGTACAACAATGTAAGGTGATTATGGAGTGCCTAAATTCCTTTTGTATGTTTTCTGGACTAAGGGTTATTAATGGCAAGTCTAGATTTTTAACCTCACCAAATGTTTCTTCTTCAATAGTGAAAGAAATTAAGTCACTATTTGGTATGAAATGGTGTAAGGAATTTTGCACTTATTTGGGGGTTTCTATTCATTGGTCCAAGTCATTCTATCTTCGATCTTTGGCTTTGTTTAGATCATTTTGTTTTCTACCTTTGGTTTTCTCCAAGTCATTCTATTCTCACACTTAGGTTTTATCTAGATCATTTTGTTTTTGACCTTAGGTTTCGTCTAGGTCATCCCATTCTCGATCTTTGGTTCTGTCCAGATCATTTTGTTTCCGACCTTTGGTTTCGTCCAAGTCATTCCGTTCTTGATCTTTGGTTTCATCCAGATCATTTTGATTTTGACCTTTGGTTTCACCCAGGTCATATCATTCCAACAGTTGGTTTCATCCAAGTTCATGATATTCAAGGTAAAGTTTTTCATAGTCTACATAGGAAAGAGATTATAAAATTTTCACAGAAAGTAAAGTCTTTCAAACTTTACTTTCATAGTCTCTAGAGGGAAGAGATTATGGAATTTACACAAAAGATAAAGTTTTTCATGGTCTCCAAAGGAAAGAGATTATGGAACTTTCACAAACGGTAAAGTCTTTCATGGTCTCCAGAGGGAAGAGATTATGGAACTTTCATAGAAGGTAATATATTTCATGGTCTCCAGAGGGAAGAGATTATGGAATTTTCACAGAGATTATGGAATTTTCACAGAAGGTAAAATCTTTCCTGGTCTCCAGAGGGAAGAGATTATGAAATTTTCACAGAATGTAAAGTCTTTCATGGTCTCCAAAGGGAAGAGAATAAAGTGTTTTATGGTCTCTAGAGGGAAGAGATTATGAAATTTTCATAGAGGGAAATTTTCAAAATCCTTCGAGTAAAATTTCAAAAGCCTCTAGGTAAAATTTCAAAATCCTCTAGGTACAATTTCAAAAGCCACCAAGTACAATTTCAAAAGCCTTGGTGTACAATTTGTAATATCCCTTTTTACCAAAAATTCAAACCAAAATTTTCCTTTTTCATTTACTTGGTTAGGCTGTGCATAGTGTCTCGAATTCGTTAGAAAGCTAAATTTACCTTAGCTAAATCAATATCCATTAATAATCATGGTCCCAATTCATATCATTTTGATTAAGCATGCAATCCCATTGAAAATTGTGTTACTTAATAAAATTCATATCAATCAAATTAGCATGCATCAATTACAAACTATAAATGTAATATGTACTTCCACTAATTACATCCCCATACCATTTAATTATACAAAATAAATAATTATACAACATATACCTTCAAGGATGGTACAAAAACCTCAAAGGACGTGTCAGATCCCCTCATACAAGAATGTCTACTATAAATAAATTGGAAGGGAGAAGAAGGAGGTGAGATTATAAAGCCAGTAAGAAATACATATAAAAATATGACGTCCCTGTCACTACATCTTATCATCTAACTTTTTCCTTATTATCTTATACGACTTGATTCGATTTGGTTCATCAATGTCATTCATTCTTCTTCCTAAGCTTAATATCTAATAGCTCAATATATTCAAGTTACTTTCAATAACACAGACTAATGATATATATAAATATCATTCCATTCCACAGGATATTACACATCATTCTTAACTTAAATCCTCGACATCTTATATATATAAATGTTACTTGTACTGTACCATAGCTGAATTACAATTTGCTTTACATAAGTACATAAGTATACCTTCGTGATCTATACTAACTGGGAAGTGTATCACGAAGGTACACTTTGATCTCTCAAAAGCAAGCTCCTCTATTCGGAGCGAGGTTCACTTTAGAAAATTTGTAGGAAAAATGTTCGTAAAAGGGTGAGTTTACGCTCAGTAAGAAAATATGTAAAAGAGCGTACTATGCCTCTATATGCATTTTTCCTGCTTGGCTCTATAGTGTCATGTAAATCATTATAAAGCATGCATCATATACATCTTTCATATATCGTTTGCAACCATGCATATTTCTTTCAAATGGTATAGGCAAACATACTTTCTTTAAAACATGCATCATCTTCTTTCTTTAAAACATCATACTTTATAACTTACTTCAAAACATACATCATATATCTCTTCGAAACATACATCTTATACTTCTTCAAAACATACATCTTATACTTTAAATTAGATGGAAACTATGTACAATTATTCAAGCGATTGCATCATCATATAAATCATTTATACCCATTTATATGATTCCAATCATGCATTAGAATAGTGGTGAACCATGTAATGGCCAGGGATTCTCTCCTGCCTTTAGTAATCCACAGTGAACACTAGTCAGGTGTCATCCGTGGTATTGAGGACTGGACTAGGGTTCCTCGCTCAAATATAAATAATACTGAGGACTTGATCAGAGTCTCTCAGCCATCAGGGATGCATGATCATAACGTAGTCCATAGTCTCAAAACATTTATCATATGCTTCTTCAGAAAACACTTTTGTGTTTAAACCAAATAGGCTTTGAAATCTCTTTTCATACAGGGCAGTCGACTGGCCTTTTAGGGCAGTCGGCTGCTGCTTCATAACTTTATTTATCGAAATTATTTCTTTTTAAAATTTTGATATTTTCTTTCCTGAAAACTCATGGGGGCAGTGGACTGGTCCATATAGCAGTCGACTGGTTTTCAAACAGAATGCTTCTTAAGAAATAGCATTCGACTGGTCATATAGCAGTCGACTGTTTTTGAAATATAATGCTTCTGGAAAATTAGCAGTCGATTGGTCTTATAGGCAGTCGGCTGGTTTTGAAACAGAATGCTTTTCTTGTAAAAGCAGTCGACTGTCCCTTATAGCAGTCGACTGGCTTACATAGCAGTCGACTGGTTTTTCTCGGTTTTCGAAAAACTACGCTTTGGTTGTCTCAGGTAGTCGGCTGCTACTTAAGGTAGTCGGCTGCTCCTAGCCTAATTGGCACTAGGAGTAGAAATCGAAAATGCAACTTTTCCTGCATAAAGCTAAGTGGTACTTCTCTCCAAACCACATAAAACATGATAAAACATGCGGACATAGCCGCCTTTCTTCCGTTACATAATTTCCTTACCTCAATTACTTCGAGAACACGAAATCACTTGGTTGCACCAACCCTAGCTTTTCACTTCTTCAAACTGTAACATCATCACAAATTAAACCTTTAAACAATCATCATAAACCTATTATACCAACTCAGTACAACTCCATACCATGAACGAAATTGAAAGAATCATCTTCTTCTCTTACCTTTGTCAATAACCAAAATTTCAGATTTTGAGATCTCCTCCAATACTTGGATTCAATCTATCAAACTTCGGATATAGCTTAGTCTAGTGACAAGGATCGATTTTCGTTCGACAAGCTTAACGAATCGATGGCTGGACAAGGTAGCTTGTCAAGGTGACAAAATGGAAAACTTGGAAGCTTGGAGAGAAAACGAGAATGAAGGGCTGGAAAGGGGGCTGCTGTAGGGTGATGGAGGGAAGAGATGATGACTATGCATATTTCATTTAATGCATGCTTTACCTTATTAATTCATCTCAACCATGCTTTGACCCCTTTTGACCATTTAATTCTCTTTTCCTCTTTCTCATATCAGCCACTTGTCCATTTAATTACCAAATCAAAATCTGATTTTATTTCTTCCTACTTTAATCATTTTCCTGATATCAACATAAATTATTTGACTAATTGACTTTTACTTCCTTTATTTCTTCTCATGTTACATACCTAATTCATACATCATTTACACATCAAACTTCATATTTATTTAATTCCTTCAGTTTATAACACTTTAAATTATGGAGGAATTACATAGAAATTGGGGGATTTCACAAAAAAGACAAGTACCGTAAAACTATATGCAAGTTTCTAAAACATATATTAAATACGCAATTTAAAAGAAAATTCAAAATCAGAATTTGAAAGAAATTTTCCTTTATTGCTCGTTACAGATTTAAGGCTGAATAGGAAAGGTTGCTTTAAAAGACTTCACTTGTCCCTTTTCCTAACACCTAAGCTATAGTGAATATCAAAGGAATTTAGTTATAGAAAGGATTCATGCGATTTAGAAAATCAAATCATGTTAATGCAATGCATTAGAAATAAATCATTTGCTTCTAATAAAGTAATCATATTCGAAACACAAATTAGATCATATAATTATCACAATTTCAATTCAAATCATGAATATTTGTAATAAACCATTTCAGTCTTGAAATTTAGATATCAAAGTGTTCAGAGTTCATATACAAAGACACACACACACACACACACACACACACACACACACACACACTAACAAACACATACTAAGCAATGAAGACATATTGATGACTAAATAACAATCATGCAGTCCGAATATTCCTATGAGGAAAAATGCAAGTTAGATAGACATATGGCCATAGTCTAAGGGGATCCTCAGTGATTACTGATCAAGTGTCAACTAAGCCTGCTGTAGACTAGATCAATGTCACATAGCTAGAAAGTCAAAGTACTACGTGGATTAGATAAGGGTCGCATAACAGTTCGAAAGTTCGAATACTGCAGTGATTTTAATTAGTCATGTCTCGAAATATTTATATATATATATATATTGAAATCCAAAATTCAAAATAGCATTTTTGAACTTCACAGAAATTCACAAATAAGTAAATAAATATAACTTCTTTTAAAAATAGATAATTTTTAATTATTCGTAAATATTTTCTAAATACTATATTTGTGGTAAATGCTAGAAAATCAAAAATTTGGATAAAATTTATAAATATTTTTAAATCATGCAAATGAATATTTTCCAAAACAGAATTTCCTAGACAATTGCTATTTTTAAAGCGTTGCTTAAATTCTAGCATAATTCATAAAAAACTAATATTTTTACAAAATTTTGGCAGTATAACGGTATAATTTTCTTAAAACCTCTGTAAGGCAAACGTAGTTTATAAACCCAAGGCAATTGATTTTAATATCATTTAGTATCCTCTACGTTCCTTATATATGTATCCCTTACCTATCAATCACAGTGAAATCTCTCCAAGTTAGTCCAATAGTCAAAATACGGTAATTGGCATATTTTCTCCTTAGTGCCAACTTACTCCCGAACTACAGAAAATCATTAATGCAAGTTTTAGTTTCAAAATTGTATGTACAAAACATTTTTATAATCATACTCATTGGCAATTTGATTATCTTATCCAATAAAGCACATCAAAGTTTCGCAATTTTCTTGTATGAGTAACTACCTGTTAGAAGAGCTTTCTAACCTATCGATATTGTTTTGTTCATAACCAGAAATATCATATTCCAATTAGTGCACCGTCAATTTTGTGTGTAACCTAACATAATTCCCCATTCATAAGTGCAAGACTTACTCTCTAATTCATTTTGTGCTGTTCTCAATAATTCTCCAAACTTCTATCTAATTCTGGCACATTAGGCAGGGTAATTTTCTGACCTTTGTGCACTAAAAATTTCATTATTGATTATAGGGATATCCAAAAATTATGAATCCAAAAACATGTGAATCCTAATTCAATTCCATATGCAAAAAGGTAAATTTCACAATTTAATCATTTCTGAATCGTTTTTAATAATTTCACAAATTTACTCTGTTTTTAGGTGCATTAAGGCAGAACAATCTACTGACCTCTATGTACAAATTGATTCATATCTAAATGCAGAGTTGTCCAAATTGTGTAAACTCAAAACCATGTTATTCCTAACTCATTTAGCTCTATGGAATTTAAATTTTGCAGCCAAATTCAATCTGAGTTATTTTCTACAATTTTTCAAATTCAGATATTGGATTCACTTTTTCTGGGCAGAGTGATCTGCACTTTTTGACCTATTTCTCCACCTACAGAACTCAAATTAGGTAATTCCAAAACTTACTTACTGCTAGCTCATAAGGCTATCTACCATAACTTTTTCAAAATTTATCTCAATGCATAACTCCTGAAATGAGCATTTTAATCTCAAACCTAGAACAGAACACTCAGCAGAATCTTTATCATCCCAACACCCACACACTTCGCTTTGTTTCTTGCATTCTCTACACTAGTATACACTAAGGTCTCATCAAATCAAGCATCAGTCTCTTGAAACTCTAAGTGGCCGAAACCTTTAATCTTCCATAAACATGGTTTTGTTTCATCCTAAGCCTATACACACCTTTAAACAATCATAAAACTACAAGATATTCAAGTAGAATTCAAAAATGTAAAGCCTTTCTCTTACCCCTCCTTGGACTGAATCTTTGAGCCCTCTTTTCACCAAGCAAATGACTCCTCCTAGGCTTGATCTCAAGATATGTGGTAGAGGATATCAAGGTGAACAAGTTTGCTTAAGGGAAGTTTTGGATTTGAAGAGGTTTTGATGAAGTTTCTCAAGGTGTGATCACTTAAGCTTGGAAGACTAACAATAGTGGAAGTTGGCGTAGATGGAAGAGAGAAATAAGGTGCACGGTTGCTGGAGATGAATGAGTGATGAAGTAGCCGGCCATAGGTAAGAAAACTCAAGAAAAATATCCAACATTTTTAAATCATAAAGGACATACCACTTGCCTTTAATTTATTCATCCAATTTTCCTCTTTATTTCTTCTCACCCGTAGGCTTGTTGGAAGCATGGGAAAGTGGCCGGCAATTGGGAGGAGAATATGGAACACATCATATATTTTAGGTGATTAAAATATGGAAAATTATCCTATACATTGTCAGTGGAGTTTTTTAACTCCACAAACGGGCTTAGGATAATGACATGTGTCCTATTTTATTTATTTTTTATTTTTTTAATATTTTTAAAGAACACATGTCATCATCCTAACCTTACTTGTGGAGTTAAAAAACTCCACTGACAGTAGATATGATAATAATCCTTAAAATATTAGTGTAAATAGGGTACTATGCTTGTATAGTTTACTTCACTTTCATCACTTTCCATTTTTTTTATTCTTTCAATTCTTCTTTCTTTCTTAACCGTAGGCATTGTTTAGGGAGTGGTAAATGTGGCCGGCAAGATGAGAGGATTGTGGGAATATGTCTTGTACAATATCTATTATTTATACCTTAATGTAAGTGGGGTAACTATACACCACTTACTTAAACAATATTTCTATAATAATATTCAATTTACTTATTAATTCTTTCCTCTCAATTTTCTTTATAATTTTATTTTATAATATTTATTTTATGATTCACAATTTGACTCCCTTCATGAAGTGGCAGGCCATGGGTATGGATTTACCAAAATACCCTTATAGATTCTATTAAAACAACTTATATCCTAAATTTTACAATTTCACTTAAGCTATTTAATTAAATTACCGAATATTTTTTTACTACAAAATATACCTATTAAACATAATGTGGCCAAATCCTTGATTTTTAATAAAGTTTGATTGGTCAAAATGTGTTTTTAGACATTTTCTTGTGATTCAATTTACATTTTGAAATGGAATAAGACATCCTTACACGAGGGTTCAATTAGCACATTTTGTGGGTCTAAATTCAAATCATATCAGTCGATATTCAAAATTTGTACTTTTCTGACTTAGGGGCAAAATAATCATTTGGCATAACTTTTTGCACATTTCTCAAGACATGTACAAATGAAAGGATTCAAGATCTGATCACTTACTCTTGTCATATTTCACTCCAACAATCGTTATTGTGAGGTCGGTATCCCTTCAAGCCTTGGAATTCTCAATGAGACCCACGATCCGTCTGTCTCCTATAACACCAATTCATAAGAAATTCATTTACTATCTTTAAATTTAATTATTCTAACTCCATAAATTAACTTATATATAGAGAAGAAATTGGGAATCTCACACAATTTCAACAACCTCTAGCTATAATTACAAAAGTCTCCAGGTAAAATTTTAAAATCTTCTAAGTACGATTTCAAAGAGCAAAAAAAAAAAAACTCTGGGTAAACTTTTAAGTCTTCCGGGCGTCGCTTAATTTTGCGAAGTCCCAAAGCCTCTGGTGAGAGGAGCACAAGTTATTTTTCAAAGTCTCGATACCTTAGTAAGAGAAACATAGGTTATTTTTCAAAGTCCCAATGTCTATGGTGAGAGATGTTAAATGTTTCTTAAAAATTATAAATATTTTGTAAAAAAAAAAATTAATAAGTAAATCCGAACAAAATAGTTGTCTATTATCTTTGCATAATTCTTGATTCTCAAAAAATGTGCAAAGAGGAACAATTGTAAACATCATATTTTATTCAGACCTAATGGGTTATTGGGCATATTGAATTTGTTAAGCTATTGGACTTGTTAGATTTTTTTTTAATCTAATGGATTGAGTAAGTGTATTTGATTTCAAGGCTTGAATTAAGTTCATGGTCCAAATTTGTTCAAAGCCCAAATTTAAGTTCAGATTTTTGTTTTAATCTATTATTTAAATTAAAAAAAAGATAGTGAAAATCTAAAAAAATTAAAAAATAATAATAATACAATAAATTTCAAAATAAAGATAATTACCCTTAGTCTTTTTTAATAATAAAGATAAAGATTAAAAAAAATCAAATTGATGATTAGATTGTTCCAATCCAATTTTAAATTTTAAAATGTCATCATAACTCCGTGTAGCCTTTTAAAACACAATAACACAGAAATGAGAAAACTCGGGATACACGGAGAAAACAATCATTGCGCAGAGCAATACAGAGAAATTCAAGAGCAATTACAGAAAAAAAAAAAACAGAGTAAGGGAAATTAGAGGACAAATGCAGAGTACACGCAGTAAAAGAGAGTTGAGTATTGTGTTTGGCAGTGAAACACAAAAGAAGCATTAAGGTTTTCGGAACTCTTTCATTTCGTTTTTCTTTGGAGTCTGGAAGAGTTCTCGGTTATCGGCTCTAGCTGTGAGGAACCAGAGCAAGTAAAAACTGGCAGACTCGTCCAGCACCAGACCGGCTGTCCAACAGTTTGGTGTTCGGGCTAGTCAGAATCTTTGAAGTTAGTAGCTCCAATCCGCAGCTGGTCCACGCTTCAATGGCAGCTTTAATCCATACGCACGAATCAATCCCAAGACTGGTACCTCTGTTTCTTTATTTTTGTTTTGCCCATTGGTTGTTTCTTATGGTTCATTTAGAGTAGGATGATAGGAAAGATAAGTAATAAATAATAAAAACAGTGTAATAAAAAGTGTGGGATAGTAGGAATGATGGGTAATAAATAGTATAATAGGAAGTTGGAAATCTGGAAAGTTGAAAGAATAAAATAATAATAACAAAAAAAGCATTCATTTGCGTGCATTTGTGTGTGATGTGTGTATATGGAGTTAAGCCTTTACTTGCTTGCTTGTGTATGTGTTTGCATATGTGTGTGGGTTTTCCATTGTCCCACATCGCTTGCATGTGTGTGTGGTGTGTGTGTTTATAAGGGATTTCAAGCTTAACAAAATTGCCATAGTTTTGTTAAGTATTGTGTCCCTTCACTGAACAAAAAAAGCATTCATTTGCATGCATTTGTGTGTGATGTGTGTGTGTGTGTATGTATGGAGTTAAGCATTTGCTTGCTTGCATGCGTGTGTGTTTGCATATGTGTGTGGGTTTTCCATTGTCCCACATCGCTTGCATATGTGTGTGGTGTGTGTCTTTATAAGAGATTCCAAGCTTAACAAAATTGCCATACTTTTGTTAAGCGTTGTGTCCCTTCACTGAACAAAAAAAAAGAATAGAGGAAATTAAAATGTAAGAAAGCAATAAAATAATAATAATAATAATAATAATAATAATAATAATAATAATAAATATGTAAGAAAAATTCTTTAGGTTAGAATAAAAGATATTAATTTTTTAAATTGATAAATGTTTAAATTAATTTATGGGGAAGAATGATACCTCCTGATGATGGAATTCTTGAGGCGATTACGAACAAATAACATTTAAGGAATTTCTAAGTGAGAAAGTCCTTTTAAGTTTATCCAGAATGATGAAAGATTTAAAAGGTATTTTTAAAAATAAAGATTGAACTTTATTCTTCAAAAAATAAAAAATAGAATAAAAATAACAATAATTATAAAAATAATAATATAACAATAATAATGGTAAAAAGCTATTTTATAGGATAATAATAGATAATAAAATAAATTATATAAATAATTCCGATGATGGAATCTTCAAGGTGATTGCGATTGAGTGACACTTAAGGAATTCCTAGGTGTGAGGATTCTCCTAAGTTTATCTAGAATGATGGAAGATTTAAGAGATATTTTCGAAATTAAATATTAAAATCCAAATAAAAATAATAAATAATATATAAATTTAAAAAATAAATAAATAAAAGTAATAAAAAAATTAAATAAAATAAATTAGGGAATAGTAAACTTAAATAAAAATTGATTCTTTCGACGATAGAACCTCTTCAAGGGAGTCAAATGGTACTCTTTAAATACTCTTGAGATGAAAAGAGTCTTTTAAGGATTTATCCGGAATGATGGAGAATTCTTAAAAGAATTTTCAATATTTAAACAATAGAACGAAATATTAAAAGATCACATAATTAAGATTAAGTTAAAATAACACAAAATTAAAATAGTACCAATATTAGGTGTTGTAGGGGTGCTATAACCTTTCGTACACATAAATAAACTTTTGAACCCAAAACTTAAAAAGTTGACCACTCCTTAGAGTCATTTAGGTGGCTAATCACACATAGGTTAAAAAAATTAGTGGCGACTCTATTTCTTTAATAACTAGTGACCTAATTCTAGGAAACGTTATGACATTAATTTTGTTATTACTAATTCAACCAATTCCTTTCAATTAATTAATTTGATTATTTTTCAGGTCAGCACTTGGGATGAGATCATGGGCTGAGCTGCATGATAATTCAGTTAGTGATTAGTTGGTTTTCATTATTTATGCTTAATTACATATTTCCTTAAAAGACATTGTAAATCAATTAAGAGATTCCCTGTTTCTTCTCTTATTATTACCTTATAAATGCAATTTTGACCTTTGATTATAGAGCTTAGAATAAAATTCTGAAAGTTTGCTAGGCAAAATGTATATCCTTTCTATGAGAATGATACAAGTTCGAGCCTGCAATTGAATGAAATAATAAAGTATTTATTATCAGTTCCTTGTATAATAATACAAATTTTTATTATATTGTATATATTCTTATTAATTTACCGTATAGAATCGTACTAACCATGTGGTCGTTGGTTTATTTGATGTTGTTGATGTGCTGGCCTCCATACTTTGTTGTTGAGAGTTTCTAAATAAACCAATTTTTTTTCACTACACCTATTCTCTCCATGATTTACTATTCACAATACAAATGAAGGTGGCTGCATGATGAAAAAAATGGGTGTATTTAGAACTTTCTTACTTTGTTTCGTGGGTAGTTTTATTATTTTTGTTAGTGAGATTATATTAAAGGTAATCCAGTTCTGAGAACATTGTATTAATCTTTAATCCAACATAAACATTTTGTAATAAGGTGCCAGCACTGAAAGTAGACTATGTTGCTGAATGATGATATATATTAGATTACGTCAGGAAATGGACAAAGGAAAAGAATTCATAAATCGATGCCTGATATGAGCTTGAATAGATAGCATTGCAAGAAAGTCAACAGCATACATCACTTTTACTACCCTGTTTCAGTAAACTTTGCTTTATTCTTTGATTCAGTGGATAAGAACCAAAGATTAGATAATTAATTAAGTCTTAATTGAGATTTTTTTTTTCAAGTTTCCAAGTTCGATAGCTGATCAATAAGGGAATTTCTACAGTAAGGCCACAAATTTTGACCTTACTATAGGTTAACGTAAAAAACACATAATTAAACCTAAATTTAGAATCATTAGGCATAAAATATGTTAGAAATATTGTAAAAATATGATTATCAATATAAACATTAATATCAATAGATTTAAACACATGATAATTTTGCTATAATGTATTTTTATGTTAATTATCATGTGTTTACATACTTCTAACATATTTTACATATAATAACTTTAGATTTATGCTTAATCATGTATTGTTTATATTAACCTTAAGTTAATTATCAAGTGTTTATGATACTTTTGACATATTTTATGTCTAATGACTTTTAATTTACGTTTAATTAAGTGTTTTTAACATTACCTTACAATAAGGTCAAAATTTAAGATCTTACTGTAGAATTTCCTTTATCAATAATGTCCAACTGCTCATCAACAAGTATACAATACCTTCTGCAGGATCACTTTCACTACCCCTATTTCATTAACCTTCTATTTCATTGAAGTTTTTGCTTGATTCTTAGTATTTCATTGAAGTTTTTTGCTTTATTCTTAGATAAAATGCATAGGTTAAATATGGACGAAGCAGCTCCTTCATTGCCAGTGGATGCCCTCAATGTAAGGGTTCATTTCAAGTAGAGTCATAGGAGCACCAACCAAATTTTGATAATTTGAACAAAGCAACTATAGCATTTTCTCTCGTTTTTGTTAGGATTTTTCCAGCAGATACGTAGATTTTTCAAGCAGATAAGTATTTCAAACTAAGATAAGATCAAACATGGACTTCAATCACATATACAAAAGACAAGATTTAACATGGTTCTCTTGAAGTGCCTACATCCACATGTAAGAGAGAAAAATGTACTATAAACCATAGAGATTACAAATTTTCTCCAACTCTCTCCAAATCCCTATAAGACCATCTCTCACATGAAGATCTTATAGTAATTACATCTCTCAATATCTCTCTTATGCTGAAGGTTTATATTTAAATTATATTTATACAGACAAGTTACTTGATCACTAAGAATTTTTATTCACTACGGAAAATTACTTATTAAGAATATTTATATTGAAACAAACTTAACCACCAAGTAAATCTTTAACCGATAGAATTTTACTAGAACCTAAATTGATTCCCAATAGAATTTAATGTTGAAAATTTTCAATTGGTGGACTGCTATTAATTGGTAGTTTTGGGTTTTAATAAAACAGGCTGATATAATTTAGTCCTGGTATGAAAACATGCAAGTAAGCCTAAATAGTTAATGTGATCAGCAAATATGGGCTTTTGTGCATCTTATTAGGTCAGTGTGGTGTGGTGGTTGTGTAGGCTTGAAACTTAATAATCTTTGATAGGGGGATTATTAGGTTCAACTATAAATATAAGGCTAGGTCCCCTCTTCACTTCTCAACGTATTGGCATCTGCCCATTAAGAGCCACCCTAAAGAGAGAAGTAGAAGAGGAAGATTTGCCTAATCATAGTCGTAGTGATTATGCTTTCGCTTTCATTGATATTTGCCTCAAACTGGTACGTCTAATTAAATATTTATATCTCTTGTGTTCTAATTATTGCATAAGAAATTGTTTGATTGATTTTACATGTGGTATCAAGAGCTAGGCTTATGTAGAATTAGAATCAAGAGATTTTTTTTTTGTTCATTAAAAAAAAAACCAACACACGTTTTGGGCATTATTTTTGGGCAAGAAAATTTTGATCTTGCAAAATTCCCAAGAACAATTTTGATCTAGTTCGATTTAATCCCCATGAACAATTCATAATTGATTAAAGGTATGAATCAAAGGTTTTAATTGAATGAATTTTCTGTTTAGATTGAAACATCTAAAGAAAACACAAATGAGTCATATACAAGTTGCTCAATTCTTTTTGTTGGATCGAATTGATTTTTGATTAGTTTTTTCAACATGGATTTTGTAAAACACTGAGTTAATTACGTTTTGGAATAATCAATATGATGAAAAATGAAAGAAAAAGGCATCAAAATCAGGTTTTAAATGTCTCAAACAGACCCAAACAGGTCAAATTTTGAGAAAAACGGGTCGAATCTAATCCGACTAGGTGGAGAAGAAGCTGCACAATGCAGCGTTGCAAGGCCCGCACACAAGGGACGCATGTGCGGCATGTGTGAGGCCATACTGAGCCTGTTTTGCACTCGTTTTCTCTCATTGGCTTGAAATTTTATTTTTGATTTTTCTATTATTTTCTGAAATTTTTTGACATTAGTAAATATTTATTATTTAATATTTATGATTATTTGGAAATTATTATATATTGTGCACATGTTTTCTGTTGTTTTATTGCATGATAAAATACTTGGCACTATTCTGAACCTAAATACAATATGCAGTCTCCCTATTTGAATGAATAAATTTTCGTACTCTCAACCTAAATTTAGTGCATGATTAGGCAAAAAAGATTATTAGAAAATTAATTTCTTGTTAAGTTCAAGACTCTAAGGTTTTTTTTTTGGTGTAAACCACATGTTTCCTCATCCGTTTTAACGGTCTGAGTCTAATCCTGTTCGGGGTTTAGTCACAGTTAAGGCTCTTTACCCTTCCCCAAAGATGTGTTTAGTGGGAGTCGAACCCGAGAACTCTTCCCACAAACTCAGCCTGCGTTGCCAACTGAGCCACAACTTTAAGGTTTTTTGATGCAACACAAAGTAATTTAAGGAAATATTGGGATACATCTAGGTTCTATGTCTCAACAAGAATAATCCATTGCATACATTAGGTTAAGTATGTAAGATATTTATTTGGGAAAATTTTATTTTTCCCGAATTGATAAAATTTTGGTTAGTTGATATGAATGCTCGGCTGCCAAAGTGTCTCATTTGTTGATATTAATGATTATTTTATCAATCACAAGGATTTGGGATGATTCCAGCTTACCTCATACAATTGCCTGCGCAAAGGGGTTATTGTGTTTGGTAATTTGGAATGAGACATGGAGCACTACAGTTGAGAATATACTAGTCTAGAAGGTCTGTCTACCCAAAGGGGATAGACTTTTCGAAAATTAGGATATTCTCATATTAGCTTTATGTGGAGAGTACTTATTACCATGTTACATTCTCTGCCCAAAAGGGAGTTTGTGATGATGCACTGTAACATCCCAAATCCACTATATAACGTGTTACTTACTTATAACTTACACTTACTACCGGTTGGGCCATCTGTGATGCTTAACAACTCTCAATACTTTAATAAGATTTTGTTCTCTTATTCCTCGTAAATCATATAAAGTTATGAATTTATTAATTTATTCACTTACAAACGTTTATACATTCCCTCCTATTTAAAGTAGTACTGTATCATTTCACTGAATATATAAAAGAATATAACATACCTTCGATATCAAATCTTGGGAAGGTAATTCTCTTTGTCCTAACTCAACAATCTGTGGAGTGGAAAAATAAGGAGTGAGCGACAGCGTGCTCAGTAAGGAAGGTGTACGCTACTTTATAAATATAAAAACTATATTCTCAAAACCACTTAATTATCCTAACGATCAAACTCATTAGGAAACAATGAATATAGTTAACATTAAACAGGATTCAACAGATCCTTTCAAAAATCATTTAATTGAGACTAGGCAACAATTTAAATCATGCAAAGAACACAAGTCATCCGCTTTTGGGGTGCACCCGTAGGCCATCGCCCCTCACGGCTATCTCAACTAGATGTATGGCCATAATCTATAGGTGGTCCTCGGGTCCACTTGCCAAGTGACCTCGAGACCGCTGAAGACTTGGCGGGTCTATCAGTCCTGTGACGCCCTAGGGTGCACTCGTTGGCCTATTTGACTCGAGCCATCGCCCTAGATGGGTCACGCAAGGTATATGAATAATAATGCATGAACTCATGGCCTAATGTCTCAAAATCAAGTTTTATCTCATGTTATCATTTCCATCAAATGATTTGATTTCCAAGGGTTTTATAAAACAATAAAACAACCAGAAATCTCAACATTTCCCGTGTGAGGAAGGTACGGGTTAAACTGGCTCGCCCATGGCTAGTTCGCCCATAGTGAGCTCGCCAATACTCAACTCGCCCATTGGTCAACTCGCCCAATGGTCAACTCGCCCAAAAAAGGTTTCATATTTCTATTTTCGAAATATTAAAATAATTCGTTTTTCGTTTAGGAAATTACACTTTAAAACCGTTCGCCAGAGTCAGCTCACCCTTCACGGCTCGCCCCTGACTAACTCGACAAGACGGTGAATTAGTATTCGCCTGCCACTTAGCTTTTCAAAACAAAAGTATGACTCTTTGATAACGGTTCGCCCGCCTTATATTTAAAGCAAGGGTCGCCCGCCCAAACACATTAAAAAAGGGTTTGCCTAACTTTGGCTTACTTGTATTTCTCTTTAAAACAAGGGCACTCGCCTAGTTCTCATAAAAGAGAGCTCGCCATTTGGCTCGCCCGATTCTACTTAGAACAAATCTACTCGCCCGCCCAAATCAGTTCGCCCAACAAAACAACATGTGGTGGCTTGTAGCTCGCCCAAGATCAAAACAGTTTATCAACCAATGCATGTCAGAAAATAAAACAATTTCTAATATTTCTTAACGTTTTTACTCCACAGGACATGCATTTACATCACATACTACTTCCTTACCTCGTCTGATGTAGCCTTGCTTTCTACTCGCCGTATTAATTTCACTTCCCGGCTGCAAGGTAAAATATTAATTCCATTAATATTTTCTTTTCCAACAATTTTTCTAAAACTATTTTCAACCTCTTTGGCGAGATAACAGTTCGCCCAACTGAGCTCGCCCAGACTTACATTGGCTTTTCTACTCGCCCAAAGCCTTACACATATGAGTTCGCCATACAGCTTTCTACTCAGAGATGAGCTCGCCCATGAATTAAACTAGTGTTGGGCGACCTCGCCCTCTTGAACAACACTTTGGCGAGTTCTCTATTACCTATTCGCCTCATTGGCGATCATTGGTCCTCGCCCTTACTTCCACATTCTGATTATCCCATAGCTATTGGCGAACATGTTCTCGCCTAGTCATATATTGCATTGTACTCGCCTCACCCTTTGAGCGAATATTCCTTGCTCGCCTATTGTTTTTCTTATATATTCCCACAATATTTAACTAAAACCAAGCTATATCTATATTTATCACGTTATAAACATAGAAATATACCCTCATTTATCAAAATAACCATAGAAATATGGAAGCTCACCTCAACTGAGTTGCACTTCCTGGAGCAGAGTGATTTCTTGCCTCAATTAGCTTTACTTTGCTTATTCCTCAGTTCTTCACACACTGGATAAATGTTTAGCTAACTAAGGATGAGTCTCATGGCTCACTTATGGAAGTAGAGGAAAACAAATGGTGAACTTGTAATGAAAACAAAATGGGCGAGAATGATTTTTGAGGAAGATGTTGTTGCTTCCATCGATTTTTCCTCATGAACTCTTCTTATATAGCCATTCAGTTTCACTTAGAATCTAACACCTGTTTCCTTATCCTGTTTTCTTCATCATTTCATGCATTAAAAACTTAAGAAACTGCTGCAAAAAGGTACGGTGTAAAATCTTTACTGAAATCCCGTTTTTGACTAATCTCGCTTGCCATTTATTGCTTATTCCCATTGTCAGGAGAAGCAAGTGGCGAGAAGTCCACTATTAGCCCCTTTCCTTGACTTTTCTCTTTTCTTTTCTTCTCTTCTCCACGTCATTTCTCTTCCAGCCAACGTTTATTGGCTATCATCTCATTCTTTTCTTTGTTTTGTCCTCTAGCCATTAATCCCTTCATTTAATGCTTTCATACCATAATATCCAAATTAGATTCCAACAATATCTTGTTACACTTTAATATTTGTTTTTCTTTCTTTAAACACCATACTATAAATCATCACTTAAATTGTAAAGTGGAAATTCACATTCGGTTATTCTTTAATTTCACTAAAGGAATTTATTTCCACTGTCAATAATGTACACATATGGTATATAGTATAATAAAATTCGGATTTTACATTTCTCCCCACCTTAAGAAATTTGGTCCTCCAAATTTAACTTGGACCTGTCACTGAAAGAGCTCTGGATACTTCTCATGCATAAGGCTCTCTAACTCCCAAGTAGCCTCCTCCTCGTTATGATACTACCAGAGCACTTTAACTAAAGGAATCGTCTTAGATCGCAACACCTTGTCCTTCCTATCCAGAATCCGTACCGGTTTCTCGACGTAACTTATATCTTCTCTGATCTCCAGTGGCTCGTGTCGAATCACGTGAGAAGGATCTGGATGGTACTTTCTCAACATCGAGACATGGAACACGTTATGCACTCTTGACAACCCTGGTGGTAGTGCTAACCGATATGCCACATCTCCTACGCGATCTAAGATCTCATAAGGCCCAAAGTATCGAGGACTCAACTTTCCTTTCTTCCCGAATCTCATTATACCCTTGGACGGTGAAACCTTTAAAAACACATAATCACCTGCTACAAACTCCAATGGTCGGCGTCTAGTATCTGCATAACTCTTCTGCCGACTCTGAGCCGTTCTGAGCCTCTCACAGATCATCCGTATATCACGAGAAGCCTGCTCGACCAAATCGGGAGCTAACAGTTTACGGTCTCCAACTTCTTCCCATGCTATCGGGGATCTACATCGTCTGCCATACAAGGCCTCATAGGTGCCATGCCGATACTCGTATGAAAACTATTATTATAAGCAAACTCTGCCAAGGGTAAGTGATCGTCCCATGAGCCTCTAAAATCTAATGCACACGCTCTCAACATATCCTCGAGCGTTTGTATAGTACGCTCGGACTGTCCATCAGTCTGTGGATGAAAAGCGGTGCTAAAACTCAACTGGGATCCCATAGCCTCCTGAAATCTCTCCCAAAAATGAGAGGTGAAGCGAGAGTCCTTATCAGAGGTGATGCTCACTGGAACACCATGTAACCTCACTATTTCCCTAACATACAACTCGGCCAAGGCACTAACTGAATCTGTAGATCTCATTGCTAAGAAATGAGCAGACTTAGTCAATCTGTCGACTATCACCCAAATAGCATCATACCCCTTCCGGGTCCGTGGTAATCCCATAATAAAATCCATAGTAACATGCTCCCATTTCCACATAGGAATCGATAATGGTCGAAGCATACCCGCCGGCTTCTGATGCTCAATCTTAATTTGTTGGCATGTTAGACACCTAGCAACAAACTCAACGATGTCTTTCTTCATCTTAGGCCACCAATACACTCTCCGGAGATTCTGGTACATCTTGGTACTACCCGGATGTAACATGTATCTAGAGGTATGGGCATCTGATAAAATCAAGTCTTTAAGCTGTCGATCACCGGGAACACATATCCGACCTCTAAACCTCAGTATCCCGTCGGTGCCAATCTCAAAATCTGACCTAACTCCCATCTGAATCTGACTGGCAATCCCAATACAATAATCATCCCTCCTCTGATCTTCCCTGATTCGGTCCATCAAATCCGGCTCTATACGAAAACTAGCCGTAAACCCATACTGGTCAGAGGAAACAACTGTTAGACTGAGGTTAGAGAATTGCTCTATCAACTCATGCTCCCTGATCATCATGTATGATACCATGCCAACGTGTTTACGGCTCAATGCATCAGCTACTACATTAGCTTTACCTGGGTGATACAGAATCTCACAATCATAATCTTTTAACAGTTCCATCCACCGTCTCTGCCTCAAATTTAACTCTTTCTGCGAGAATATATACTTTAGACTCTTATGGTCTGTATATATCTGAAATTTCTCCTCGTACAAGTAATGTTGCCATATCTTCAGTGCAAACACTACCGCTGCTAACTCCAAATCATGTGTCGGGTAATGCCTCTCATGGTCCTTCAACTGTCGAGAACCATAGGCTATAACCCGACCATGCTGCATGAGCACACACCCTAAACCTTGAGCGGATGCATCGGTATACACCATAAATCCACCTGATCCGCTAGGAAGTGCTAATACGGGGGCACTAGTCAATCTCTTCTTAAGCTCACCAAAACTACGCTCACACGCATCATTCCACTCAAACTTTACATCCTTACGTGTGAGTCGTGTCAATGGAGCAGCAAGTCTAGAAAATCCCTCCACAAACCTGCGATAATATCCGGCAAGACCTAAGAAACTCCATATCTCGGTAACCGTGTTAGGCCTCTCCCACTGAACAATGGCCTCTATCTTGGACAGATCAACTGATACCCCGTCCTTCGACACTACATGCCAGAGAAATATTATATGGTCAAGCCAGAACTCGCATTTACTAAGCTTAGCATACAATTTTCGCTCTTTGAGGGTCTGTAGAACAATCTGCAAATGCTGCTCGTGCTCCTCTAGAGTCTTAGAATAAATAAGAATGTCATCTATAAATACTATGACAAACTTATCCAAAAATGGATGAAATACCTCGTTCATCAAACTCATAAAAGCTGCGAGGGCATTTGTCAACCCAAAAGGCATCACTAGGAACTCATAGTGGCCATAGCGAGTCCGAAAGGCTGTCTTATGCACATCCGACTCCTTAATTTTCAACTGGTGATAGCCTGATCGGAGGTCTATCTTGGAAAACACCTGTGCACCCCTGAGCTGATCAAACAGATCATCAATCCGAGGTAGTGGATACTTATTCTTAACGGTAGCCCGATTCATCATCTGATAATCTATACACAACCGGAGACTACTATCCTTCTCCCGAACAAATAGTACTGGGGCTCCCCACGGTGACACACTGGGACGTATAAATCCCTTATCTAATAACTCTTGGAGCTGCTTCTTGAGCTCATCTAACTCTGTCAATGCCATCCTATATGGGGGCCTAGAAATCGGCTCCGTACCGGGTACCAACTCGATCATAAACTCCGTCTCTCGATCCGGTGGTAACCTTGGTAAATCCTCTGAAAATACATCCGAGAAGTCCTTAACCACAGGAATCTCTTGGATCTTTGGATGCTTCCTCTCTACATCCTCCATACTAGCAATATATCCTTCATAAACATTCATACACAACCACAATTTCAGTACACATGTCATTTCACATCATAATTTCACATGCTTTTTATTAATTTATAATAACTTTACAATGTACTTTTCGGGATGAGAGAAGGTAATAAACTTAGTATTACAATCCAAATTAACATGGTTTGCAGCTAACCAATCCATACCTAAAATGATATCAAAATCATATATATCCAACAAAATTAGGTTAGCTGTCACAACCTTCTCTCCTATAGTCAATTTACAATTCCTATATATAATATCCGTCCTCTGGAAATCATTAAAAGGAGTTTTCACTTGTAGAGTATACTCTAATAACTCCGGCTCTATTGGGGTCCTATTGGCATATGCAGGCGATAAGAATGAATGGGTAGAACCTGGATCAATTAAGGCAATTACGGGAATATCAAAGAGATAAACTTTACCTTTAATCACATCGATAGAGGCGTCGGCAGTCTCCTGATCTAACGCGTACACCCAACCCTGAGTCACAACCTTCTTACCCTTCTTTGCGGCTGTCGCCCGCCGAGGCTATGAGGGTGTCGCTTTCTCTGGCTCACTCTGAGCTGCCGGTGCCGCTATCGGAGGTAATGCAGGAGGTCTAGTAGAAGCAGTTGACTCTCTGAGCATCGGGCAATTCTTGATAAAGTGCCCCATTTGTCCACATCTAAAACATACCCCAGACATTAAAGGACAAGGGCGTGATCCATGTGACCTTCCACAATGTCTACATAAGGGCGCAACACTTCTCTGAGTGGTAGTGGGGCCACTAGTAGGAGTAGAAACTGCTGGTCTATCAAATCTACCTTCTAAAATCTGTATGCCCGTAGATCTAGTCTTCTTAGACTGCTCTCTACCCGGTCTGTCCTCCATGAACCTCTTAGTCTTTCCCTTTGCTTTGCCTTTACTCTTATTACTGAAATCGAGCTGGAACTGCTCATAATCTCTCTCACACAGCTGAGCTCGTTGAACTATCTCATCATAAGTCTGTATAACAAACGGGGCTAGCTTTACTCTGATAGATGGCCTCAAACCAGCTCTAAACCTCGAAATCTTATATCGGGTATTCTCACTAGTCTGTGGATCAAAACGGCTCAATGTAGTAAATTTGGCCTCATACTCGTCCACTGACATGCTACCCTGAACTAAACCCATGAATTCCTGCTGTAATTTATCCTGAGCAGTGTTGGGAATATACTGCCTCCTAAAAGCTTCCACAAACATATCACAGGACAGATCTTGATGCTGAGCAAATAATACTGTCTGAGTGGCCTTCCACCAATGTCTCGCATCATCTGCTAACTGGAACACTGCTAGACCTACATTCCCTATCTCCGAACATCTCATAATCTTAAGTAATCTTTCGATTTCAATAATCCACTGTTCTGCCACCAATGGATCCCTAGTACCTTTAAACTTAGGGGGATCCAGCTTCTTAAATGATTTTACCAATGCCACATTACAGTAAGACTCCGCATCTCGAAGCGGTTGAATCAATGGCTGTGGTGGAACTACCTGTGGCTGAGGTGCCGGTGGTGGAATGGGTTGAGGCTCAGGCACAACTGGTGCCGGCTGCGGCGGTACTGGTGCCTCTACTGGGGCTGCGGGAGCTGTGGCTCTCTCCCTCTCTGCCCTATCTGCGACTCTATCCGCCTGATACATAGCCATAAAATCTGCTATTAACCTCTCCACTTGAGTTACACGATTATCAATGCTCTCTAACTGTATAAGACGTGTAGGTCTTGGGGCAGGTTTCGGCGTCTGCGGTTCCGGAATCTGTGCCGCCCTACCTCGGCCTATACCTCTCACTGAGCGTATCCTCCTCCTTCCACTCATATCTGTACCACAGAAATCGTTTATCACTTATCGTTAATATGTCAATTATATATTCAGATTATACAGTACTACAAGGAATGTATACTATTTACTTTAAGCGTCACTAAACATCCAACCAACCCTGCTCTGATACCATTAAATCTGTAACATCTCAAATCCACTATATAACGTGTGACTTACTTGTAACTTACACTTACTACCGGTTGGGCTGTCTGTGATGCTTAACAACTCTCAATACTTTAATAAGATTTTGTTCTCTTATTCCTCGTAAAATCATATAATGTTATGAATTTATTAATTTATTCACTTACAAACGTTTATACATTCCCTCCTATTTAAATTAGTATTGTATCATTTCACTGAATATATAAAAGAATATAAAATACCTTCGATATCAAATCTTGGGAAGGTAATTCTCTTTGTCCTAACTCAACAATCTGTGGAGTGGAAAAATAAGGAGTGAGCGACAACGTGCTCAGTAAGGAAGGTGTACACTGCTTTATAAATATAAAAACTATATTCTCAAAACCACTTAATTATCCTAACGATCAAACTCATTAGGAAACAATGAATATAGTTAACATTAAACAGGATTCAACAGATCCTTTCAGAAATCATTTAATTGAGACTAGGCAACAATTTAAATCATGCAAAGAACACAAGTCATCCGCTTTTGGGGTGCACCCATAGGCCATCGCCCCTTACGGCTATCTCAACTAGATGTATGGCCATAATCTATAGGTGGTCCTCGGGTCCACTTGCCAAGTGACATCGAGATCGCTGAAGACTTGGCGGGTCCATCAGCCCTGTGACGCCCTAGGGTGCACTCGTTGGCCTATTTGACCCAAGCCATCGCCCTAGATGGGTCACGCAAGGTATATGAATAATAATGCATGAACTCATGGCCTAATGTCTCAAAATCAAGTTTTATCTCATGTTATCATTTCCATCAAATGATTTGATTTCCAAGGGTTTTATAAAACAATAAAACAACCAAAAATCTCAACATTTCCCGTGTGAGGAAGGTACGGGTTAAACTGGCTGGCCCATGGCTAGTTCGCCCATAGTGAGCTCGCCAATACTCAACTCGCCCGTTGGTCAACTCGCCCAATGGTCAACTCGCCCCAAAAAGGTTTCATATTTCTATTTTCGAAATATTAAAATAATTCGTTTTTCGTTTAGGAAATTACACTTTAAAACCGTTCGCCAGAGTCAGCTCGCCCTTCACGGCTCGCCCATGACTAACTCGACAAGACGGTGAATTAGTATTCGCCCGCCACTTAGCTTTTCAAAACAAAAGTATGACTCTTTGATAACGGTTCGCCCGCCTTATATTTAAAGCAAGGGTCGCCCGCCCAAACACATTAAAAAGGGTTTGCCTAACTTTGGCTTACCCGTATTTCTCTTTAAAACAAGGGCACTCACCCAGTTCTCATAAAAGAGAGCTCGCCATTTGGCTCGCCCGATTCTACTTAGAACAAATCTACTCGCCCGCCCAAATCAGTTCGCCTAACAAAACAACATGTGGCGGCTTGTAGCTCGCCCAAGATCAAAATAGTTTATCAACCAATGCATGTCAGAAAATAAAACAATTTCTAATATTTCTTAACGTTTTTACTCCACAGGACATGCATTTACATCACATACTACTTCCTTACCTCGTCTGATGTAGCCTTGCTTTCTACTCGTCGTATCAATTTCACTTCCCGGCTGCAAGGTAAAATATTAATTCCATTAATATTTTCTTTTCCAACAATTTTTCTAAAACTATTTTCAACCTCTTTGGCGAGATAACAGTTCGCCCAACTGAGCTCGCCCAGACTTACATTGGCTTTTTTACTCGCCCAAAGCCTTACACATATGAGTTCGCCATACAGCTTTCTACTCAGAGATGAGCTCGCTCATGAATTAAACTAGTGTTGGGCGACCTCGCCCTCTTGAACAACACTTTGGCGAGTTCTCTATTACCTATTCACCTCATTGGCGATCATTGGTCCTCGCCCTTACTTCCACATTCTGATTATCCCATAGCTATTGGCGAACATGTTCTCGCCTAGTCATATATTGCATTGTACTCGCCTCACCCTTTGAGCGAATACTCCTTGCTCGCTTATTGTTTTTCTTATATAATCCCACAATATTTAACTAAAACCAGGCTATATCTATATTTATCACGTTATAAACATAGAAATATACCCTCATTTATCAAAATAACCATAGAAATATGGAAGCTCACCTCAACTGAGTTGCACTTCCTGGAGCAGAGTGCTTTCTTGCCTCAATTAGCTTTACTTTGCTTATTCCTCAGTTCTTCACACACTGGATAAATGTTTAGCTAACTAAGGATGAGTCTCATGGCTCACTTATGGAAGTAGAGGAAAACAAATGGTGAACTTGTAATGAAAACAGAATGGGCGAGAATGATTTTTGAGGAAGATGATGTTGCTTCCATCGATTTTTCCTCATGAACTCTTCTTATATAGCCATTCAGTTTCACTTAGAATCTAACACCTGTTTCCTTATCCTGTTTTCTTCATCATTTCATGCATTAAAAACTGAAGAAACTGCTGCAAAAAGGAACGGTGTAAAATCTTTACTGAAATCCCGTTTTTGACTAATCTCGCTTGCCATTTATTGCTTATTCCCATTGTCAGGAGAAGCAAGTGGCGAGAAGTCCACTATTAGCCCCTTTCCTTGACTTTTCTCTTTTCTTTTCTTCTCTTCTCCACGCCATTTCTCTTCCAGCCAACGTTTATTGGCTATCATCTCATTCTTTTCTTTGTTTTGTCCTCTAGCCATTAATCCCTTCATTTAATGCTTTCATACCATAATATCCAAATTAGATTCCAACAATATCTTGTTACACTTTAATATTTGTTTTTCTTTCTTTAAACACCATACTATAAATCATCACTTAAATTGTAAAGTGGAAATTCACATTCGATTATTCTTTAATTTCACTAAAGGAATTTATTTCTACTATCAATAATGTACACATATGGTATACAGTATAATAAAATTCGGATTTTACATGCACCTAGGCTCTCAGTTCAATAACAAATAGCGTACAATGGATTGATGCTATTTGGATTATTGCTCAAAGTTAAATGTTGCATTCTATTGTCTTGAAAATTGTTCTTAAATTCTATGATAATTAAAGTATAAAAGATAAAGTAGCTCTAATTAAATAAATAAAATAATTTAGTCATGGTTGATTTAGAACTTCCTTTAGTCGTGGGTGTTTTCTTGAACATAATCATTAAGTTTTGAATGTTGTAATTGATTATTGTTCTAGTGTTGAAATATTACATTTGGTGATGATAAAATTTTAGTGAAGAAAATTTTGTGAGTTCTTAAATATTGTTTAGTTATTTGGATATATGAGAAATAACTGTCATATGCATGATCAATAAGATTGTTGCTATGTTGCCATAGCCTAGCAAATTAATGTTAGTGACTAACTATGGGTTTATGGAATGTGATTGTGGAATTAAGATTTGCTAAGTTTAAAAGCATGTTATATGTGAGTTAAATATGTTTCACATGCTTGTAACGCAATTAATTTTTCACATCACATATTTTGATTTGAAATTTTTAGGCATTAATTTTAAAGCCTAAAGAGGTACAAGATGTGATATATGATTTTTTGCTTAATTCCACATTTGTCATGGACATGAAACAATATTGGTTGGTGATTTATAGAAAGCATTTAGATTATGCTAATTAATTGAAATAGTGGGAGAGGCATTGATTATTAAATTAGTGCAACTGTGTTGTACGAAATCTTTGGTTAATTAATTGCGCAGTAAATTGCTCCAATAGATTGTTATAAAGATTGATGTTAAAATTTTGTATTTTCTTAAAAATATTTACTAAATTAAGTATGCTCTAATAAAATGTTAAATTAATCATAGTTATGGAATTAATTGATAAGAGAGCTGTGGGTATATTTATTCATGAGTAAGTATTTAAAATATGACTTTGATGTCATGAGATAGGAGATATATTACAACAGAATCCTAGGCAATAAATAACAAATGAGTTTTGATAGTAAAATATATATTTTTAAGTAAAGGTTTCAATCTATGAGTGTAAGCAAAAATTAGTTTTGCAAATTTAAGTTATTAAAGTTAAAGTTTTGACTGAAATATATTGTTGTTAAGACTTGCAAGATTATTTTTGTGACGTCCCCGTCACTACATCTTACCATCTAACTTTTTCCTTATTATCTTATACGACATAATTCGATTTGGTTCATCAATGTCAATCATCTTCTTTTTCTTAAACTAACTATCTACTAGCTCGATATGAATAATTTACTTTCTATAAACATAATAATGATATATATAAGTATCATTCCATTCCACAGGATCTTACACATCATCTTAACTTAAATCCCCGACATCTTATATACATCAATGCTACTTGTACTGTACCGTAGCTGAATTACAATTTACTTTACATAAGCATATAAGTATACCTTCTATGCTAACTGGGAAGCGAATTGCGAAGGTACGCTTCAAACTTTCATAAGCAAACTCCTCTAATCGGAGCGAGGTTCATTTCAGATAATCTGTAGGAAAAATGGTCGTAAAAGGGTGAGTTTACGCTCAGTAAGAAAATATGTAAAAGAGCGTACTATGCCTCTATATGCATTTTTCCTACTTGGCTCTATAATGTCATGTAAATCATTATAAAGCATGCATCATGTACTTCTTTCAAACATCATTTGCAAACATGCATATTTCATAAACTTGCTTTAAAACTTGCATCATATTCTTGAAACATGCATCATACTTCATAACTTACTTTAAAACATACATCATATACTTCTTCAGAACATACATCTTATACTTTAAATTAGATGGAGACTATGTACATTTATTCAAGTGATTGCATCATCATATAAATCATTTATACCCATTTATATGATTCTAATCATGCATTAATACAGTGGTGCACCATGTAGAGGTCCGGGATTCTCTCCTGCCTTTAGTAATCCACAGTGAACACTAGTCAGGGTCACTTGTGGTATTGAGGGCCTGACTAGGGTTCCTCGCTTAAACATAATAATACTGAGGACTTGATCAGAGTCTCTCAGTCATCAGGAATGCTTGATCATCACGCAGTCCATAGTCTTAAAACATGTATTATATACTTGTTCAGAAAACACTTTTGTGTTTAAACCAAATAGGCTTTGAAATCTCTTTTCATACAGGGCAATCGACTAGCCTCATAGGGCAGTTGGCTACTGCTTCATAACTTCCTTTATCGAAATTATTTTCATTTAGAAATTTCGATATTTTCATTTCTGAAACTCATGATGGCAGTCGACTGGTCCATATAGCAGTCGACTGGTTTTCAAACAGAATGCTTCTTAAGAAATAGCAGTCGACTGTTTTTGAAACAGAATGCTTCTGGAAAATTAGCAGTCGACTGGTCTTATAGGCAGTCGGCTGGTTTTGAAACAGAATGCTTTTCTTATAAAAGCAGTCGACTGGTTTGAAATAGAATGCTTTCTAGGAAAATGGCAGTCGACTGACTTACATAGCAGTTGGCTGGTTTTTCTCGGTTTTCGAAAAACTACGCTTTGGTTGTCTCTAGGCAGTCGGCTGCGACTTAAGGCAGTCGGCTACTCCTAGCTTAATTGGTACTAGGAGTAAAACCTGAGAGGTAACTTTTCCTGCATAAAATCAGCTAGTATTTCTCCCCAAAACACTTCAAAATACATCAAAAACATGTGGACATAGCCACCCTACGTCCGTTACATAATTTCCTTACCTCGATTACTTCGAGAACACAAAATCACTTGGCGTGTCAACCCTAGCTTTTCACTTCTTCAAATCTGAAATCATCATACCAAATTAAACCTTTAAACAATCACCATACACATATCATACTAACTCAATACAACTCCATATCATGAACCAAATTGAGAGAATCATCTTCTTCTCTTCCTTTGCTATTCACCAAAATTTCAGATTTCGAGATCTCCTTCAATACTTGGATTCAATCCACCAAACTTTGGATATCACTTAGTCTAGTGACAAGGATCGATTTTTGTTTAACAAACTTAACAAATCGATGGCTAACTGAGATAGCTTGTCAAGGTAGTTTGGAATGGAAACTTGGAAGCTTGGAGAAAACGATGGAGAGGGCTGGAAAGGAGCTGCCGTGGGGGTGAAGGAAAGATGATGACTATGCATGTTTCATTTAATGCATGCTTTATCTCATCCATTCATCTCAGCCTTTGACTCAAGACCATTGACCCATTTAATTCCTCTTCTCCTTTCTTCCATATGACTCATTTATTTAATTACCAATCAAAATTCCGATTTTATTTCTTTTCTCATACTCCAATATTTTCCTGATATCAACATTAAATCATTTAACTAATTGACTTTCAATTATCTTTATTCTTCTCATGTTCCATACCTCATTTATACATCATTTATACCTCAAACTTCCTATTCACATAATCATTTCAGCTTATAATACTTTATAACAAAATGGAATTACATGAAATTTGGGGATTTCACATCTTCCCCACCTTAGAAAATTTGGTCCTCCAAATTTGGATTGGCCTATCAAGTAAACAACTCTGGATACCTGTCTTTCATCAAGCTCTCTAGCTCCCATGTAGCTTCTTCCGTCTTATGGTATTGCTAGAGAACTTTCACTAAAGGGATCGTCTTAAACCTCAAAACTTTCTCTTTTCTGTCCAAAATCTGAACCGGCTTTTCCACAGAACTCATGTCTTCCCGAATCTCCAAGGGTTCATATTCAATGACATGAGACGGATCCGGATTATACTTTCGAAGCATCGACACATGAAAGACATTATGTACTCTCGATAACTTCGGAGGTAGTGCCAACCTATAGGCCACATCTCTAACACGATCTAGGATCTCAAATGGCCCGATGTAGCGAGGATTCAGCTTACCTCGTCGGCCAAATCTCATGATCCCTTTGGATGGAGAAACTTTCAAAAACACATAGTCTCCAACCATAAACTCAAGTGGCCTCCGTCGAGCATCCGCAAAGCACTTTTGTCTACTTTGAACTGTCTTAAGCCTTTGATAAATCAACTTAACATCTTCAGAGGCTTGCTCGACTAAATCTGGAGCCAACAACTTGCGCTCGCCCATTTCTTCCCACCTAATCGGAGATCGACACCTTCGACCATACAAAGCTTCATATGGTGCCATCCCGATACTTGCATGATAGCTATTATTATAAGCAAACTCAGCCGATGGTAGATGGTCATCCCAGGAGCCTTTAAAATCCATAGCACAAGCTCTCAACATATCCTCGAGAGTCTGAATAGTGCACTCGGACTGTCCATCAGTCTGTGGATGAAAAGCTGTGCTGAAATTCAACTTAGATCCCATGGCTTTTTGAAAATGTTCCCAGAAATGGGAAGTAAACCTGGAATCTCTATCAGATGTGATGCTCACTGGAACTCCATGTAGCCTTATGACTTCTCTTACATACATATCTGCCAAAGCGCTAAGTGTATCCGTAGACTTCATAGGTAGGAAGTGAGCTGACTTGGTTAGCCTATCGACGATCACCCAAATACCATCATGATTCCTTTTGGTCCTGGGCAATCCCATAATAAAATCCATCGTAATGTGCTCCCACTTCCACATAGGTATAGGCAGAGGATGCAACAATCCTGCTGGCTTTTGGTGCTCTACCTTAACCTGTTGACATGTGAGACACTTTGCTACCAATTCAGCTATGTCTCTCTTCATGCCAGTCCACCAATACATCTTGCGAAGATTTTGATACATCTTCGTACTTCCTGGGTGCAACGTGTACTTAGTGGCATGTGCTTCAGTCAAGATCAACTTTCTTAATTCTTCATCCTTAGGAACACATATACGACTCCTGAACCTCAAAATCTCATCATTACCTATATGGAACTCTGAGGTCATACCTGATTGAAGCCCATTCATAGCCTCAATACATTGATCATCTTCCTTTTGAGTAATTCGAATTCTTTCTATCAAGTCTGGCTCAATTCTCAAGCTAGCCATCATTCCAAATTGCTCATTAGGCATAACATTTAAGCTGAGACTTGCAAACTGCTCAATCAGTTCATACTCTTTTATCATCATATACGCTACCATACTTACATGTTTCCGGCTCAGAGCATTCGCCACCACATTGGCTTTTCCCGGGTGGTACAAGATCTTACGATCATAGTCCTTCAGAAGCTCAAGCCATCTTCTTTGCCTCATGTTCAATTCTATTTGAGAGAACAAATACTTCAGACTTTTGTGATCCATAAAAATCTGAAATCTCTCACCATACAAGTAATGCCTCCATATCTTCAGAGCAAATACTACTGCAGCTAACTCCAAATCATGAGTTGGGTATTTCTTCTCATGGTCCTTTAATTGTCGAGAACCATATGCTACTACCTTACCATGCTGTATTAGTACACATCCCAAACCTTGCCCTGAGGCATCACTATACACTGCAATTCCACCTGAACCACTAAGAATGGTGAGGATAGGTGCAGTCGTCAGCATGCGCTTCAACTCTCGAAAACTACTCTTGCAGGCATCATTCCATTCATACTTCACTTCTTTGCACATCAAGCGCGTCAATGGAGCAGCTAATCTCGAGAAACCCTCCACAAATCGTCGATAGTAGCCAGCTAGACCCAAGAAACTCCTAATCTCCGTCACTGTCTTCGGTCTTTCCCATTGAACCACCGATTCAATCTTTGATGGATCAACCGAAACTCCATCTTTACTACTAACATGACCTAAAAAGGAGATTTGATTCAACCAGAAATCACACTTACTTAGCTTGGCATACAATCCTCTATCTCTGAGGGTCTCCAAAACTATCTTCAAGTGCTGCTTATGCTCTTCTCGAGACCTCGAGTACACCCATATGTCATCGATGAAAACAATGACAAACTGGTCCAAGTACTGCTTGAACACATCGTTCATCAAGTTCATGAAAGCTGCAGGTGCATTGGTCAGACCAAACAGCATCACTAGAAACTCGTAGTGACCATACCGTGTCCTGAATGCAGTCTTAGGGATATCTTCACTTTGGGTCTTCAATTGATGATATCCCGACCTCAAGTCTATCTTGGAAAAGACTTGTGCACCCTTAAGCTGATCAAAGAGGTCATCGATCCTGGGAAGAGGATACTTGTTCTTGATAGTTACTTTATTCAACCACCGGTAGTCGATGCACAACCTCATGCTGCCATCCTTCTTCCGGACAAACAATACAGGAGCACCCCAAGGGGATACACTGGGTCGTATGAATCCCTTATCTAGTAACTCCTGAAGCTGTTTCTTCAATTCTTCCAACTCTACTAACGCCATCCGATAGGGCGATCTCGAAATGGGCTCAGTCCCTGGCACCAAATAGATCGTAAACTCCACTTCCCTATCCGGAGGAATTCCTGAAAGATCATCCTGAAACACTTCTGAAAAATCCTTGACTACAAGAATTTAAGGAAGTCTGGGACGTTCCTTTTCTACGTCCTCCACATAAGCAATAAATCCTTCACATAACCATACATATTTTTCATTTGCAATTAATTCAAGAGGTAAACATACTTTCACATTAATCACTTGCAAAATTTATAACATAGCTAACGGGTGAAGAGAAGGTTACACTTTTAGCATAACAATCTAATATGACATGATTATTAGCTAACCAATCCATACCCAAAATAACATCAAATCCATACATGTTTAATAGGATGAGGTCAACTATTGATTCTCTTTCTCTTACCCGTAGCTTACAATTTCTATACACTAGTTCCATCATTTGTGATTCCTTAAAAGGTGTGCTTATTTGCAACAAGTGTCCTAAAGGCTCAGGCTCAACAGGCACTTTCATGGCAATCATAGGTGAAACAAATGAATGCGTAGAGCCTGCGTCAAACAATGCAGTAACACTTATATCAAAGAGGTAAATCTTACCTTTAATCACTTTGGACGAGGCATCGACAGACTCTTCGTCGATGGCAAACACTCGTCCTTAGGTCACAGCTTTCTTTCCCTTTTCTGCAACAGTGGCCTTAGGTGGTGGTTGAGGTGTCTTCTCTGATTCCTCAGACGTCCTCACATTCCTCTTGGGACAATCTCTAATCATGTGTCCCTGTTCACCACATCTATCCAAACGACACGGCTGTGATCTGTGCAAGTTCCCGCATTGCTCACATCTTTGCATTGTGCTCTTTGGTGAGCTAGCGGTACTTCCTGCTGGGTATTGGGACCTCTCATCACTTATCTTGATCCCGGTAGCTCTAGGAGTTCCTGTATCATCATCATCGTAACTCCAAATTTAATACATTTCCATAGAAACATTTAATTAAATTGGAAATCATCTTCTTATACTTTACTTACCTATCGAAACTCCTTCAAATCGTCGACTTCTCCTATAGAGATACCTATCACTTGGAGCTTTCTCATTCGACTTCCACTTCATCGGCTCTTTGCCTTTACCCTTAGCTCGAAAGTCAGCATGATGAAGATCATAGTCCTGTTCACACAACTGAGCCTTACGGACCGCCTCTCCACAAGTGGTGATATCCATATGGTATAACTTAGATCGGATCGGGGACTTCAATCCCTCGATGAACCGGTAGATCTTGTGCCCTTCATCTCTTCGGACCTCTAAATCAAATCTACTCAAGGTAATGAACTTAGATTCATATTGATTAACCGTCATCGTACCTTGAGTCAAGCTCAGAAACTCAATCTTCAGCCTATTCTGATCCGTGTGTGGGATGTACTGCTCATTAAAGGCCTCTACAAATCGATCCCACGTAACCTCATCATATCGGGCCTCTAATACGGTCTGAGTGGCTTGCCACCAATGCTCAGCATCATCTATCAATAAGTAAGCGGCCAAGCCTACCTTCTCCCCTTCGGAGCAGGGCATGTACTCAAAAGATTTTAGGACCGCCTTCATCCAATTCTCTGCGATCAACAGATCTCTTCCTCCCTTAAACTTAGGTGGATCCAACTTCTTGAACTCTTTTATCAAGGACACACTACAATAGGCCTTAGGATCCCGCCTTCCCGTAGCTGGGACTAGTGGGGGTAACTTTGTAGGAGGAATAGCAGGTGTAGCTGTTGGGGTACTTGTGGCCACATTCGGAAAGCTCGACATGAACTGGGTGAACATAGTGGCCATGTTCTCCATATGCTTTTCCATTTTCGCTAGCCTTGTATTCGGGCTATGCAGTGGAGATGGAGAAGGAGACTGTACTGCGGGCTGTTCTTCGCGACCCCGTCCTCTTCCTCTACTTATACCTCTTCTACGTGAGCTCATGCTGTAAATATAGTTACCATTAAGCTCTTTAGTATAACTATAAATAGTTATACTATGCATATGCATTCAGACAAGTACAGTACAATTGGGGATATACTCTATTTCTAGCTTCTTGACACTGACAACTACCAATCGAATTGCTCTGATACCAATCTGTGACGTCCCCGTCACTACACTTACCATCTAACTTTTTTCTTATTATCTTATACGATATAATTCGATTTGGTTCATCAATGTCAATCATCTTCTTTTTCTTAAGCTAACTATCTACTAGCTCGATATGAATAATTTACTTTCTATAAACATAATAATGATATATATAAGTATCATTCCATTCCACAGGATCTTACACATCATCTTAACTTAAATCCCCAACATCTTATATACATCAATGCTACTTGTACTATACAGTGGCTGAATTATAATTTACTTTACATAAGCATATAAGTATACCTTCTATGCTAACTGGGAAGCAAATTGCGAAGGTACACTTCAAACTTTCATAAGCAAACTCCTCTAATCGGAGCGAGGTTCACTTTAGGTAATCTGTAGGAAAAATGGTCGTAAAAGGGTGAGTTTACGCTCAGTAAGAAAATATGTAAAGGAGCGTACTATGCCTCTATATGCATTTTTCCTATTTGGCTCTGTAATGTCATGTAAATCATTATAAAGCATGCATCATGTACTTCTTTCAAACATCATTTGCAAACATGCATATTTCATAAACTTGCTTTAAAACTTGCATCATATTCTTGAAACATGACTTCATAACTTACTTTAAAATATACATCATATATTTCTTCAGAATATACATCTTATACTTTAAATTAGATGGAGACTATGTACATTTATTCAAGTGATTGCATCATCATATAAATCATTTATACCCATTTATATGATTCTAATAATGCATTAATATAGTGGTGCACCATGTAGAGGTCAGGGATTCTCTCCTGCCTTTAGTAATCCACAGTGAACACTAGTCAGGTGTCACTTGTGGTATTGAGGGCCTGACTAGGGTTCCTCGCGTAAACATAATAATACTGAGGACTTTATCAGAGTCTCTCAGCCATCAGGAATGCATGATCATCACACAGTCCATAGTCTTAAAACATGTATTATATACTTGTTCAGAAACCACTTTTGTGTTTAAACCAAATAGGCTTTGAAATCTCTTTTCATACAGGGCAATCGACTAGCCTCATAGGGCAGTCGGCTGCTGCTTCATAACTTCCTTTATCGAAATTATTTTCATTTAAAAATTTCGATATTTTCATTTATGAAACTCATGATGGCAGTCGACTGGTCCATATAGCAGTTGACTGGTTTTCAAACAGAATGCTTCTTAAGAAATAGCAGTCGACTGGTCACATAGCAGTCGACTGTTTTTGAAACAGAATGCTTCTGGAAAATTAGCAGTTGACTGTTCCTTATAGCAATCGACTGGTTTGAAACAGAATGCTTTTTGGGAAAATGGCAATTGACTGACTTACATAGTAGTCGGCTGGTTTTTCTCGGTTTTCGAAAAACTACGCTTTGGTTGTCTCTAGGCAGTCGGCTGCTACTTAAGGTAGTCAGCTACTCCTAGCCTAATTGGTACTAGGAGTCAAACTTGAGAGGTAACTTTTTTTGCATAAAATCAGCTAGTATTTCTCCCCAAAACACTTCAAAATACATCAAAAACATGTGGACATAGCCACCTTATGTCTGTTACATAATTTCCTTACCTCGATTACGTCGAGAACACGAAATCACTTGGCGTGTCAACCCTAGCTTTTCACTTCTTCAAATCTGAATTCATCATACCAAATTAAACCTTTAAACAATCACCATACACATATCATACTAACTCAATACAACTCCATATCATGAACCAAATTGAGAGAATCATCTTCTTCTCTTACCTTTGCTATTCACCAAATTTTCAGATTTCGAGATCTCCTCCAATACTTGGATTTAATCCACCAAATTTCGGATATCACTTAGTCTAGTGACAAGGATCGATTTTTGTTTAACAAACTTAACAAATCGATGGCTAACTAAGGTAGCTTGTCAAAGTAGTTTGGAATGGAAACTTGGAAGCTTGGAGAAAACGATAGAGAGGGTTGAAAAGGAGCTGCCGTGGTGGTGAAGGAAAGATGATGACTATGCATGTTTCATTTAATGCATGCTTTATCTCATCCATTCATCTTAGCCTTTGACTCAAGACCACTGACCCATTTAATTCCTTTTCTCCTTTCTTCCATATGACTCATTTATTTAATTACCAATCAAAATTCTGATTTTATTTCTTTTCTCATACTCCAATATTTTCCTGATATCAACATTAAATCATTTGACTAATTGACTTTCAATTATCTTTATTCTTCTCATGTTCCATACCTCATTCATACATCCTTTATACCTCAAACTTCCTATCCACATAATCATTTCAGCTTATAATACTTTACAACAAAATGGAATTACATGAAATTTTGGGATTTCACAATTTTGCCTTGAAGGTTTATGTCACAACTCTTTTTTTGGAATTATTATAAATATTGTATTTTCGGTAATATTATTTTGTACATGAGATTGCATGATACCATGATACATTGTTGTGTGTATATGATTGTTGTTTTATTGACTTTCGTCATATGCCATCATGTTGAGATTTATGGTATGAAGTTCATGGAATTTGTAAAAATCTTATGTTAATATAAAATACGAGGATTGATAGATGTTTATGTAGGCTATCAATGTTAATTTTGATATTTCTTGAAGTCATGATTAAAAGATTTTGATGCCATAGTGAAAATGTTATTAATTGTTAAGACAATTTACTTAGTCATATGGCATGCTTAGAAGTTTTGTTGATTAATAAAATGATTATGGAACATGACATGAAAGTTTTCCATTGTTTTAAGTTTTATATTGGGCAATTTAAATTGTTAAAGATCCATAGAGGTATACTGAGATTAGTATCTTGCTTGGAGTGATCACAGACATAATTAATGGACATAAGAAAATTAATGAAACTGAAATGATTATGAAATTTCTAATGTTGTAATGGGATTGTCTCTAAGTTGCTACATGTGACTACCTGCCCAAAGGGGGTGATCATGTGTTTTTAATTCGGAGATAATTGTGAATTATGATTGTGAAATAAAAGATGCATGGACCTAGAAAATTTATCTACCCAAAAGGGATAAATTTTTTAAAGTCTTTGTATTCGTAATTGTTTAAATTTAGAATACGTAAGGTATAACGTGTTTTGTAAATATTGAGTTTTTTCGATATAAAGTTGATTAATGTGATAATCTATTTTGACAATTGATTGATCTTTATGCTCAGTTTGAGTTTATTTGAATAATTGTCATCATAATTTAGTGTCTACCATAAGTGATAAGTTTTTGGATGTTAGTCACTTTAATTATCACATCCTGGTATTTAAATTGTGTATGTCGTACCCTTAAAATAGCTTCCAAATAAAGATATATATTTTAGACCTGATATGATATCTCTCCATAGCAATGTTTTGCATCAAATTGAGAGTTGTTGAAATATAGATTCAGTTTGATAAATATTTATACTGGTTGTTTAACTCTCTATTAAGATATTGATTTTAGTATTTTAGCTAAGATTATCAAACTTATCACAATTTTTGTTTTAAGGGCATATTGTTATCATTTGTTGACTATGTGTTTTCAAGAACTTTAATTAATTTTTTTTTAAAGAGCTCACATGTGGGGAGAAGAATATTATTTTACATTTATTGCACGTGTGAGAGTTTTAAAGCAATAAATTTTATGCAAATAAGTAATTTATTTGTTTTGTTTTGGTATTTCCTTGTTAATCTTTCCCATCTTGTTTAGGTTTATACTATTTACATTTATAAAGTACCTAAACTGATTCTTATGAGGAAATAAGAATTTTAAATAGTCTTCCTCCTTATTTTTAATTAACTTTTTAAAGTTACAAGGAAGAATAGTATAAAGGTTTTGACTATATTGTATTGTATTGAGTCAAAAACTATTCTTTTAAAGGAAGTGAAAATCAGTGGGAGTTCACATTGTTTTGGAGATATCATATGTATTAAGGTCAATGGGAGCACTTAGGCTATTATTTGGAACATGCTTAAAAGGACATATTGTGTAAACACATGAATATGAAAATTTTGTAATATATTAGTAATTTTGTAAGTGATTTATTAGAGTAACATCATAAAGTCCAAGAACAATAGTAGTTATCACATTTGCCATGATGGTAGACAATACATGACTTTGTTGTGACTCCCTTTATTATTATACTTCTTGCAAATCATTTAAAACTATTAGAGCATGTTTGTGATTCACTGGATTAGTGGGAGTCATTGTGATTTGATGATGATATGTTTTCTCTGCATGAGAATTTTGATAATTTTTATTTTGATGATAGATGCATTGTGATTTGTTGTTTGAAACCATTATTGTTTTGGGTTTCTTTACTTGGTTAAATGCATCGTTAGTGATTGTAAAATTACCTATGAGGTATAATTTGACTTCAAAATATCCACAAGGTATTGCATGTTAAAAGGACATGAGTGTTTTAAGGTCTTTTGATGTATTGGTTTAGTGGGAGTGTGTTCCTTGTGATTGAACTCTCATGTTATACATCATGTTATGTTGAGACCACTTTATGTTTGAAATACTTATGTGATATTTCATTTAAAATGTCAGTTGATGATCATCATTGGTTTATATCCTATGAATCATATTGATTGTTTTGTACATGTACATCTAAAAAAAATGTGACATTGACTTTGTGTCAATAGGGATATGTCTCGATAAGTGATACCACTTTACAACTTTGAGGACAAGGAGAGACATATAGGCAAATCTGGTTGCAAAATAGATTTCTTAATGAGTTAAGGAGAAATTAGATTTCTTAGCGAGTTAAGGAGAAATCAGAGGACTGACAATGAAAGTAACACATTTAATCACTGCTGGGTGTTATTTTCTTGCTACATAGCCACACTGAGATCCATTGTTGATGTGGCCACTAGTATTTGTAACCGTGGATTGGTCTTGTGTCAATAAAGGGCACAATCTGTAAAATCCGAATTTTATTATACTGTATATCGTATGTGTACATTATTGATAGTGGAAATAAATTCTTTTAGTGAAATTAAAGATATAATCGAATGTGATTTTCCACTTTTTATTTTATGTTATAATGTACATATGGTGTATAAAGAGTAGATGGGATTTAATTATTTAATTATTTAATTAAGGTATGAAAACATTTAATGAGGAGTAATGGGTTGTCAGACGAATGGAGAAAAGAGTGAAAGGAGAGCCAATCAACGTGGGAGGTTGGAAGAAATGTTGGCTGGAAGGGAAATGGCGTGGAGAAGGGAAGAAAAGAAAAGATAAAAGTCAAGGAAAGAGGGTGGCAGTGGACTTCTCGCCAATTGCTCTCCTGACAAGGGGAATAAGCAATAAATGGAAGAGAAAATTAGTCAAAAGGAAGGAAGAAATGGACTGCCACGGGAAGCTTACCGCCGTTCCTTTTGTCACCAATTTCTCTGGGTTTTAATTGCATGAAAGACGTGCAATGATAACAGATAACAGAATAAGGAAACATGTGGTTGGTTCTAACAGGTTTTATTGGGCTATATAAGGAGGGATATGTGAGAAGAAGAACCAACGTAGCAATTTCATCTTCTCCAGAAAACTCCTCGCCAGTTCACTTCCACTGCAAGATCACATGCAGTCCTCCCGTTTCATTCATATATAAGCCATAAAAACTTCATTTTTAAGTTAGCCAAACCTTTCCTCACCGTTGAAGGGCTAAGGAACAAGCAAAACTAAAGCTAAGTGAGGCAGAAAAGCAATCTGCTCCAGGAAGTGCAACTCAGTTGAGGTGAGCCTCCATATTTCTATGGTTATTTTGATAATGAGAGTATATTTCTATGTTTATAACGTTATAAATATAGATATAGCCTGGTTGTAGTTAAATACTGTGGAAATATGTAAGAAATCAGTTGGAAATGATTTAAGAATAACAATAGGCGAGTAAGGAGTAAGCAAGCAGTATTCGCCCAAATGGCGAGGCGAGTACAATGCATTATGACTAGGCGAGAACATGTTTGCCAATGGCTATAGGAAATTCAGAATGTGGAAGTAAGGGCGAAGACCAATGATCGCCAATGCGGCGAGTAGGTAATAAAGAACTCGCCAAAGTGTTGTTCAAGAGGCGTGGTCGCCCAACACTAGTTTAATTCATGGGAGAACTCGTCTCTGAATTGAAGAGCGGGCGAACACACACTTAAGCTTTGAATGGCGAACTGAGTCTCGCCAAAGTGCCACTATTATTAGGAAAATATAAATAGTTTTGGAAAATATTCGAAAAAGATATATTCATAATTTAAATAATGCTTTGCAGACGGAATTGAAGAAGGCGGGCGAGAAGCAAGGGTGCATCAGACGAGGTAAGGAAGTAGTATGTGATGAAAATGCATGTCCTGTGGAGTAAAAGTGTTAAGAAAATATTACAAATCGTTTTGTTTTTCTGACATGCATTGGTTGATAAAATGTTTTGACCCTGGCGAGCTAAAAAGCCGCCATATGTTGTTTTGTTGAACGAACTACTTAGGGCGGGCGAGTATCTTTGTTTTAAGTTGAAACTCGTGCTAGCCAAGTGGCAAACTCTCCTTTATGAGAAACTGGGCGAGTGCTTTTGTTTTAAAAATTGGGAGAACTTTTTATGTCGTATGGGCGGGCGACCCTTTAATGATAAAGGCGGGCGAGCTATTTGGGCGAGATCTTTTTATTATATTTGATGACATGGGCGAGTAGCCCTATCTTGAGAAGAAATCCGGGCGAGCCGATTTGGCGAACCCTTTTCTGTTGCTTTGGGGCGGGCGAACACTAGTTCACCGTACCTGGCGAACTGCTCACGGGCGAACTGATTTATGAGTATTTTCTGAAAAACAAATTAAATAAACTTTGAATTAATATTTTTGAAAAATAGAAAATGTGAAACCCTTGGGCGAGTAGTCCTTTGGGCGAGTAGACCCTTTGGCGAGTTGACCATTGGGCGAACTCACTATGGGCGAACTAGCCACGGGCGAGCCAGTTTAACCCGTACATTCCATTCACGGGAAATGTTGGGACTTTTGGTGTTTTATTGTTTTATAAGAAATCCAATCATTTTGTGGAAATGATACATAAGATACAACTTGATTTTGAGACATTAGGCATTGAATTCATGCATTATTAATCATATACTTTGCATGACCCATCTGGGGCGATGGCTCAGGTCAAATAGACCAACGAGTGCACCCTAGGGCGTCACAGGGCTGATGGACCCGCCAAGTCTTCAGCGGTCTCGAGGTCACTTGGCAAGTGGACCCGAGGACCACCTATAGATTATGGCCATACATCTAGTTGAGATAGCCGTGAGGGGCGATGGCCTACGGGTGCACCCCAAAAGCGGATGACATGTGTTCTTTGCATGATTTGGATTGTTGCCTAGTCTCAATTAAATGATTCATGAAAAGATCTGTTAAATCCTGTTTCATGTTAACTATATTCATTGTTTCCTAATGAGTTTGATCGTTAGGATAATTAAATGTTTTTTTGGGAATATAGTTTTTATATTTGTAAAACAGCATACATCTTCTTTACTGAGCAAGTAGTCGCTCACTCCTTATTTTTCCACTCCACAGATTGTTGAGTTAGGGCAAAGAGAATTATCTTCCCGAGATTTACTATTGAAGGTATGTTGTATTCTTTTATATATTCAGCAAAGTTGTACAGTACTACTTTAAATAGAAGGGAATGTATAAACAGTTGTAAGTGAACAAATTAATAATTCATAACTTTATATAATTCACGAGGAATAAGAAAACAAAATCTTACTAAAGTATCGAGAGATGTTAAGCATCACTAACAGCCCAACCGGTAGTACGTATAAGTTATAATTAAGTAACATGTTATATAGTGGAATTGGGATGTTACAGATTTAATGGTATCAGAGCAGGGTTGGTCGGATGTTTAGTGACGCTTAAAGTAAATAGTATACATTCCCTATAGTACTGTACAACCTGAATATATAATTGGAATATTAATGATAAGTGATAAATGATTTCTGTGGTACAAAGATGAGTGGAAGAAGGAGGATGCGCTCAGTGAGAGGCATAGGCCGAGGTAGGGCGGCACAGACTCCGGAACCACAGACACCGGAACCTGCCCCAAGACCTCCACGTCCTCTACAGCTAGAAAGCATTGATGCTCGTGTGAATCAAGTAGAGAGATTAGTAGTCGATTTTATGGCTATGTACCAGGCGGATAGAGCCGCGGATAGGGCAGAGAGGGAGAGAGCTACAGCTCCCGCAGCCCCAGTAGAGGCGCCAGTACCGCCACAGCCGGCACCAGTTGTGCCTGAGCCTCAACCCATTCCACCACCAGCACCTCAGCCACCAGTAGCTCCACCACAGCCATTGATTCAGCCGCCTCGAGATGCGGAGTCTTACTGTAATGTGGCATTGGTGAAATCATTTAAGAAGCTGGATCCCCCTAAGTTTAAAGGTACTAGGGATCCCTTGGTGGCAGAACAGTGGATTATCGAAATCGAAAGACTACTTAAGATTATGAGATGTTCAGAGACAGAGAACGTAGGCCTAGCAGTATTCCAGTTGGCAGATGATGCGAGACATTGGTGGAAGGCCACCCAGACGGTATTATTTGCACAGCATCAGGATATATCCTGGGATATGTTTGTGGAAGCTTTTAGGAGGCAATATATTCCTGACACTGCTCAGGATAAATTACAGCAAGAATTCATGAGTTTAGTGCAGGGTAGCATGTCAGTGGACGAGTATGAGGCTAAATTTACTACATTGAGCTGTTTTGATCCACAGACTAGTGAGAACACCCGGTACAAGATTTCGAGGTTTAGAGCTTGTTTGAGGCCATTCATCAGAGTAAAGCTAGCCCCGTTTGTTATTCAGACTTATGATGAGATAGTTCAACGGGCTCAGCTATGTGAGAGAGATTATGAGCAGTTCCAGCTCGATTTTAGTAGTAAGAGTAAGGGCAAAGCAAAGGGAAAGACTAAGAGGTTCATAGAGGATAGATCGGGTAGAGAGCAGTTTAAGAAAACTAGATCTACGTGCATACAGATTTCAAAGGGCAGATTTGATAGACCAGCAGTTTCTACTCCTGCTAGTGGCCCCACTACTACTCAGAGAAGTGTTGCGCCCTTATGTAGACATTGTGGAAGGTCACATGGATTGCGCCCTTGTCCTTTAATGTCTGGGGTATGTTTTAGATGTGGACAGACGGGGCACTTTATCAAGAATTGCCCGATGCTCAGAGAGTCAACTGCTTCTACTATACCTCCTGCAACACCTCAGATAGCGGCCCCGGCAGCTCAACGTGAGCCAGAGAAAGCGACACCCTCACAGCCTAGGCGGGCGACAGCCGCAGAGAAGGGTAAAAAGGTTGTGACTCAGGGTCGGGTGTATGCCTTGGATCAGGAGACTGCCGACGCCTCTATCGATGTGATCAAGGTAAGGTTTATCTTTTTGATATTCCCGTAATTGCCTTAATTGACCCGGGTTCTACCCACTCATTCTTATCGCCTGCATATGCCAACAGGACCCCAGTAAAACCGGAGTTGTTAGAATATACCCTGCAAGTGAAAACTCCTTTTAATGATTTCCAGAGGACGGATATTATATATAGGAATTGTACATTGACTATAGGAGAGAAGGTTGTGACAGCTAACCTAATTTTGTTGGATATATATGATTTTGATATCATTTTAGGCATGGATTGGTTAGCTGCAAACCATGTTAGTTTGGATTGTAATACTAAGTTTATTACCTTCTCTCATCCCGAAAAGTACATTGTAAAGTTATTGTAAATTAATAAAAAAAAAGTATGTATACTTATGAAATGATATGTATACTGAAATTGTGGTTGTCTATGAATGTGTATGAAGGATATATTGCTTGTGTGGAGGATGTAGAGAGGAAGCATCCAAAGATCCAAGAGATTCCTGTGGTTAAGGACTTCTCGGATGTATTTCCAGAGGATTTACCAAGGTTACCACCGGATCGAGAGACGGAGTTTATGATCGAATTGGTACCCGGTACGGAGCCGATTTCTAGACCCCCATATAGAATGGCACTGACAGAGTTAGATGAGCTCAAGAAGCAGCTCCAAGAGTTATTAGATAAGGGATTTATACGTCCCAGTGTGTCACCGTGGGGAGCGCCAGTATTATTTGTTCGGAAGAAGGATGGTAGTCTCCGGTTGTGTATAGATTATCGGATGTTGAATCGGGCTACCGTTAAGAATAAGTATCCACTACCTCGTATTGATGATCTGTTTGATCAGCTCAGGGGTGCACAGGTGTTTTCCAAGATAGACCTACGGTCAGGCTATCATCAGTTGAAGATTAAGGAGTCAGATGTGCATAAGACAGCATTTCGGACTCGCTACGGCCACTACGAGTTTCTAGTGATGCCTTTTGGGTTGACAAATGCCCCTGCGGCTTTTATGAGTTTGATGAACGAGGTATTTCATCCATTTTTGGATAAGTTTGTTATAGTATTTATAGATGACATTCTGATTTATTCTAAGACTCCAGAGGAGCACGAGCAGCATTTGCAGATTGTTCTACAGACCCTCAGAGAGCGGAAATTGTATGCTAAGCTTAGTAAATGCGAGTTCTGGCTTGACCATATAATATTTCTCGGGCATGTAGTGTCGAGGGACGGGGTATCAGTTGATCCGTCCAAGATAGAGGCCATTGTTCAATGGGAGAGGCCTAACACGGTTACCGAGATACGGAGTTTCTTAGGTCTTGCCGGGTACTATCGCAGATTTGTGGAGGGATTTTCTAGACTTGCTGCTCCATTGACACGACTCACACGTAAGGATGTAAAGTTTAAGTGGAATGATGCATGTGAGCATAGTTTTGGTGAGCTTAAGAGGAGATTGACTAGTGCTCCCGTATTAGCCCTTCCTAGCGGACCAGGTGGATTTATTGTGTATACCGATGCATCCGCTCAAGGTTTAGGGTGTGTGCTTATGCAGCATGGTCGAGTTATAGCTTATGGTTCTCGACAGTTGAAGGATCATGAGAGGAATTACCCGACACATGACTTGGAGTTAGCTGCAGTGGTGTTTGCACTGAATATATGGCGACATTACTTATACGGGGAGAAATTTCAGATATATACAGACCATAAGAGTCTGAAGTATATATTCTCACAGAAAGAGTTGAATTTGAGGCAGAGACGGTGGATGGAACTACTTAAGGACTATGACTGTGAGATTTTGTATCACCCAAGTAAAGCTAATGTAGTAGCTGATGCACTGAGCCGTAAGCATGTTGGCATGGTATCGTACATGATGATCAGGGAGCATGATTTGATAGAGCAGTTCTCTAACCTCAGTTTGACAGTTGTTTCCTCTGACCGGTATGGGTTTACAGCTAGTTTTCGTATCGAGCCGGATTTGATGGATCGAATCAAGAAAGCTCAGAGGAGTGATGACTATTGTATTGGGGTGGCCAGCCAGATTCAAATGGGAGATGAGTTGAATTTTTAGATTGGCACTGACGGGATACTAAGGTTTAAAGGTCGGATATGTGTTCCCGATGATCGACAGCTTAGAGATTTGATTTTATCAGAGGCCCATACCTCTAGATACACGTTACATCCGGGTAGTACTAAGATGTACCAGAATCTCCGGAGAGTGTATTGGTGGCCTAAGATGAAGAAGGACGTCGTTGAGTTTGTTGCTAGATGTCTAACATGCCAGCAGATTAAGATTGAGCATCAGAAGCCGACGGGTATGCTTCGACCATTATCGATTCCTATGTGGAAATGGGAGCATGTTACTATGGATTTTATTATGGGATTACCACGGACCCGGAAGGGGTATGATGCTATTTGGGTGATAGTCGACAGATTGACTAAGTCTGCTCATTTCTTAGCCATGAGATCTACAGATTCAGTTAGTGCCTTGGCCGAGCTGTATGTCAGGGAAATAGTGAGGTTACATGGTGTTCCAGTGAGCATCACCTCTGATAGGGATTCTCGCTTCACCTCTCATTTTTGGGAGAGATTTCAGGAGGCTATGGGATCCCAGCTGAGTTTTAGCACCACTTTTCATCCACAAACTGATGGGCAGTCCGAGCGTACGATACAGACGCTCGAGGATATGTTGAGAGCGTGTGCAATGGATTTTAGAGGCTCATGGGACGATCACTTACCCCTGGCAGAGTTTGCTTATAATAATAGTTTTCATACGAGTATCGGCATGGCACCGTATGAGGCCCTGTATGGCAGACGATGCAGATCCCCTATAGCATGGGAAGAAGTTGGAGACCGTAAACTTTTAGCTCCCGATTTGGTCGAGCAGGCTTCTCGTGATGTACGGATGATCTGTGAGAGGCTCAGAATGGCTCAGAGTCGGCAGAAGAGTTATGCAGATACTAGACGCTGACCATTGGAGTTTGTAGCGGGTGATTATGTGTTTTTAAAGGTTTCCCCGTCTAAGGGTATAATGAGATTCGGGAAGAGAGGAAAGTTGAGTCCTTGATACATTGGGCCTTACGAGATTTTAGATCGCGTAGGAGATGTGGCATATCGGTTAGCACTACCACCAGAGTTATCAGGAGTGCATAACGTGTTCCATGTCTCGATGTTGAGAAAGTACAATCCAGATCCTTCTCACATGATTCGACATGAGCCACTGGAGATTAGAGAAGATATAAGTTACGTCGAGAAACCAATACGGATCCTGGATAGGAAGGATAAGGTGTTGCGATCTAAGACGATTCCTTTGGTTAAAGTGCTCTGGCAGTATCATAACGAGGAGGAGGCTACTTGGGAGTTAGAGAGCCTTATGCATGAGAGGTATCCAGAGCTCTTTCAGTGACAGGTCCAAGTTAAATTTGGAGGACCAAATTTCTTAAGGTGGGGAGAAATGTAAAATCCGAATTTTATTATACTGTATATCGTATGTGTACATTATTGATAGTGGAAATAAATTCTTTTAGTGAAATTAAAGATATAATCGAATGTGATTTTCCACTTTTTATTTTATGTTATAATGTACATATGGTGTATAAAGAGTAGGTGGGATTTAATTATTTAATTATTTAATTAAGGTATGAAAACATTTAATGAGGAGTAATGGGTTGTCAGACGAATGAAGAAAAGAGTGAAAGGAGAGCCAATCAACGTGGGCGGTTGGAAGAAATGTTGGCTGGAAGGGAAATGGCGTGGAGAAGGGAAGAAAAGAAAAGAGAAAAGTCAAGGAAAGAGGGCGGTAGTGGACTTCTCGCCAATTGCTCTCCTGACAAGGGGAATAAGCAATAAATGGAAGAGAAAATTAGTCAAAAAGGAAGGAAGAAACGGACTGCCATGGGAAGCTTACCGCCGTTCCTTTTGTCACCAATTTCTCTGGGTTTTAATTGCATGAAAAACGTGCAATGATAACAGATAACAGGATAAGGAAACAGGTGGTTGGTTCTAACAGGTTTTATTGGGCTATATAAGGAGGGATATGTGAGAAGAAGAACCAACGTAGCAATTTCATCTTCTCCAGAAAACTCCTCGCCAGTTCACTTCCACTGCAAGATCACATGCAGTCCTCCCGTTTCATTCATATATAAGCCATAAAAACTTCATTTTTAAGTTAGCCAAACCTTTCCTCACCGTTGAAGGGCTAAGGAACAAGCAAAACTAAAGCTAAGTGAGGCAGAAAAGCAATCTGCTCCAGGAAGTGCAACTCAGTTGAGGTGAGCCTCCATATTTCTATGGTTATTTTGATAATGAGGGTATATTTCTATGTTTATAACGTTATAAATATAGATATAGCCTGGTTGTAGTTAAATACTGTGGAAATATGTAAGAAATCAGTTGGAAATGATTTAAGAATAACAATAGGCGAGTAAGGAGTAAGCAAGCAGTATTCGCCCAAATGGCGAGGCGAGTACAATGCATTATGACTAGGCGAGAACATGTTCGCCAATGGCTATAGGAAATTCAGAATGTGGAAGTAAGGGCGAAGACCAATGATCGCCAATGCGGCGAGTAGGTAATAAAGAACTCGCCAAAGTGTTGTTCAAGAGGCGTGGTCGCCCAACACTAGTTTAATTCATGGGAGAACTCGTCTCTGAATTGAAGAGCGGGCGAACACACACTTAAGCTTTGAATGGCGAACTGAGTCTCGCCAAAGTGCCACTATTATTAGGAAAATATAAATAGTTTTGGAAAATATTCGAAAAAGATATATTCATAATTTAAATAATGCTTTGCAGACGGAATTGAGGAAGGTGGGCGAGAAGCAAGGGTGCATCAGACGAGGTAAGGAAGTAGTATGTGATGAAAATGCATGTCTTGTGGAGTAAAAGTGTTAAGAAAATATTACAAATCGTTTTGTTTTTCTGACATGCATTGGTTGATAAAATGTTTTGACCCTGGCAAGCTAAAAAGCCGCCATATGTTGTTTTGTTGAACGAACTACTTAGGGCGGGGGAGTATCTTTGTTTTAAGTTGAAACTCGTGCTAGCCAAGTGGCGAACTCTCCTTTATGAGAAACTGGGCGAGTGCTTTTGTTTTAAAAATTGGGAGAACTTTTTATGTCGTATGGGCGGGCGACCCTTTAATGATAAAGGCGGGCGAGCTATTTGGGCGAGATCTTTTTATTATATTTGATGACATGGGCGAGTAGCCCTATCTTGAGAAGAAATCCGGGCGAGCCGATTTGGCGAACCCTTTTCTGTTGCTCTGGGGCGGGCGAACACTAGTTCACCGTACCTGGCGAACTACTCACGGGCGAACTGATTTATGAGTATTTTCTGAAAAACAAATTAAATAAACTTTGAATTAATATTTTTGAAAAATAGAAAATGTGAAACCCTTGGGCGAGTAGTCCCTTGGGCGAGTAGACCCTTTGGCGAGTTGACCATTGGGCGAACTCACTATGGGCGAACTAGCCACGGGCGAGCCAGTTTAACCCGTACATTCCATTCACGGGAAATGTTGGGACTTTTGGTGTTTTATTGTTTTATAAGAAATCCAATCATTTTGTGGAAATGATACATAAGATACAACTTGATTTTGAGACATTAGGCATTGAATTCATGCATTATTAATCATATACTTTGCGTGACCCATCTGGGGCGATGGCTCAGGTTAAATAGACCAACGAGTGCACCCTAGGGCATCACAGGGCTGATGGACCCGCCAAGTCTTCAGCGGTCTCGAGGTCACTTGGCAAGTGGACCCGAGGACCACCTATAGATTATGGCCATACATCTAGTTGAGATAGCCGTGAGGGGCGATGGCCTACGGGTGCACCCCAAAAGCGGATGACATGTGTTCTTTGCATGATTTGGATTGTTGCCTAGTCTCAATTAAATGATTCATGAAAAGATCTGTTAAATCCTGTTTCATGTTAACTATATTCATTGTTTCCTAATGAGTTTGATCGTTAGGATAATTAAATGTTTTTTTGAGAATATAGTTTTTATATTTGTAAAACAGCATACATCTTCTTTACTGAGCAAGTAGTCGCTCACTCCTTATTTTTCCACTCCACAGATTGTTGAGTTAGGGCAAAGAGAATTACCTTCCCGAGATTTACTATTGAAGGTATGTTGTATTCTTTTATATATTCAGCAAAGTTGTACAGTACTACTTTAAATAGAAGGGAATGTATAAACAGTTGTAAGTGAACAAATTAATAATTCATAACTTTATATAATTCACGAGGAATAAGAAAACAAAATCTTACTAAAGTATCGAGAGATGTTAAGCATCACTAACAGCCCAACCGGTAGTACGTATAAGTTATAATTAAGTAACATGTTATATAGTGGAATTGGGATGTTACACAATCACTGCCATGATTCCATATTGGTTGATCACATTGAACAGGATCATTAAGATGTTGTTTCTAAGGACTGAATTGTTTTCAAATTGTGGCCACATCAAAAATAAAGTTAATCAGCCTTGAGTCTTGTCTTATAAAAATAAGTTTTCTTAAAGTTGAAAACCCCAATTAATATTGTCGAAGTGAGAGAATGTTAGAATTTTCCAATTGGTAGACTGCTATTAATTGGTAGTTTTGGGTTTTAATAAAACAGGCTAATATAATTTAGTCTTGGTATGAAAACATGCAAGTAAGCCTAAATAGTTAATGTGATCAGCAAATATGAGCTTTTACACATCTTATTGGGTCAGTGTGATGTGGTGGTTGTGTAGGCTTGGAACTTAATATTCTTTGATGGGGGGATTATTAGGTTCAACTATAAATATAAGGCTAGGTCCTCTCTTCACTTCTCAATGTATTAGTATCTGCTCATTAAGAGTCACCTTAAAGAAAGAAATAGAAGAGGAAGATTTGCCTAATCGTAGTCGTAGTGATTATGCTTCCGCTTTTGTTGATATTTGCCTCAAACAAGTACGTCTAATTAAATATTTATATCTCTTGTGTTCTAATTATTGCATAAGAAATTATTTGATTGATCTTACATTTAAGTCAACATCTAACAATCTTTGACACAAATTCTTCCAAAATATTGGCCTTCAAGAAATCCCAGCTGCATAAAATCAAATCAGTCTTGGCTATTCTTAATTCACATAACACAATCAATTCCTATGCATAGCCAAATCAACTCTACCTAATCGACTTCAAAAAGAAGCCTCGATGTAACCTCTCTCAGCAAAATTGTTTCTCACTTTTGTCTTCATCTAAATATTGTAAAGGTAACACCATTGAGATTTATTTCTTTAGCAATCTCTCTCAAACAAAATAATAACACTTTTCTTCATGTCATGAATCTTGCCATGTGTGATTTCTCTAGCAAACCAATATTATATTCTTGCATAAGGTGAATGGTACACACACTATTTTTGAGTGTGTTGATTTAAAAGCCATGTGATTGGCTATGTGGATGAATGGCTAAGATTAAGCCATATTAAAAAAATGGATGGTTAGGATTGCTTATCGGCATCAACAAGGGTTTTTGCTAGATATGTGCGAAGCTTTAAAGATACAATGAGTGGCGCACCAAAGAAAAAGGAGAAAGAGAAAAGTTTTGAGATTTAAAAGTGTTTTCCAAAAAAAGAAACTTTAATTGTTGGGATCTTAAAGAATTAGTTGTTAAACTTTGTAAGTTTCTTATTTCTTATAGCTAATATTTATTCAATTTACCCGTGGTGTTGCTTTTGCTTATACTTTGTTTGTTGTTGTGTGTATTGTTAGTGTGATGTTGCTTATTGTTGCATGAATTGATAGGTTTAAACTGTGGTGATCAAATCCAGGATCTCGCTCAATTTTGCATTCTAATAGTGGACTGAGCAATATAGTGATAGCATTAGTTAACTCGTAAAAAACTACTCACAAAAAATTGCACCCTTTTGATGCTACTTAGATAAGAATAAATGAATTACATTTAAGATAGAATGAAAAAAAAGATAAATTAATTATATTTAAGGCTCGGTAAATTAGAGCCGCCTTTTAAAATTATTGCTGTCTCTTACAAAGATTAGAAAATGTCAAACATTGTATAGGATTGTGATGGCCAGAACTGATATCTCTTATGATCTGGAAAAATTTAAAGCAACCAACGTAAAGCATCTAGTTTTCCAAGTTTATCAATTATATTTTTATGTGTAGATAACACTGCAAGAATGTCATCAGCCCACATTTTTTAAGCTCCTCTTTTAGTAAACTTTGCTTTATTCTCAAAGACAAGAATTGTTTTCTGCTAACTTATTGATTCTTTAATGTTTTGGTAGACATATTGAAACTAGATTATTAATTAAGTGTTAATTGAGAATTTTCTTTTTTATAAAAAGTGGAATAAAGTTGTTTGAGCTCAAACTTTAGATTTACAACATCCCGCAATTCTTTTTTGATTACCTAATCAAGAAGTTACTGGCTTAATTCAAGACATCTTTAATTCAACAAGAATTCATCTTTAATTAATTTTGAGCACATCATCAAATATATTAACCTTAAATGTGCAATTAGTATTATGATAAAGCATACATAATTAACTTATTTTTATTTATTATTTCCCTGGAATAGTCAGCTTTTATTTTTTATTTTTGGCATGGAAAATAAAAGCTGTCTAGATATTCCTTCAGTGTGCTTGGGTGCCGAGAAAATTATGAAAACAATGAAAATTATTTTCAAAACAAACCTAATTTAAACACTCATGATTCATTAAACAAATTGACGAGTAACTGAAAGCAAACAGAGTACTAGCTAGAACGACTACTTGGAAGAATTCAAAGTCTTGTCTGAATTTCAGCTAAATCATAAAGTTGTTATCATGTTTCTGCCAACAGATCAAGGCATTTGATCTGATCCGAAAGCCTCCATAGTCCAATGTTCTTTTCGGATATGGCAATTTGTAAGACAGGGTTTGGTAATCTTAGATATTATATTCAATTAGTTGATTAACAATTAGAGCAAAAATGGAATATGAGAATGATTCTGTTTGATGCTAAAGCTCCATTGGCAGAGAAGCTTCCTAATGTATTAACTACTTAGGAATCATATAACTTGATGTCTTTGTCGCCTATACCAAACTTAAACAACTCCCTTCTTTTAGGTGAAAAACTACATAGGAATCATATAACTTGATGTCTTTGTCGCCTATACCAAACTTAACAACTCCCTTCTTTTAGGTGAAAATTCTTGCTTCCTAATTTATTATTTCTAGCTACAAATACTTAGTAGAATTTAGAAAATTCAGATATGAACTTTACCGATCAATGTACTTGATTGTAACTTAGAATTAGAGCTAACAATTTGTATATAAAATTTGTATATGTGTCATATGAAATTGTGTTCGTATTATGTAAAACACAAAAGTTTTGTATCAAAATTCATATTCATATGCTAAAAACAAATCTTTTTTTTTTGCTTTTTCTATATTTATATATATATAATTTTACCAAATTTTAACTCGTATCACCTTTTTATCTTTTATTTATATATATATATATATATATATATTTTGTTAAGTCATTCAGTATATTGATGAAAATAAGTAAGCCGAGTAGAAAGAAGTCCAAGGATACCTACAACATTACAAAGCAAACAGATCTGATCTGGTCTGGACAAAACCACAAACAGGTGGTATGCCAAGCACCCAAGAGCAAATGATTACCCCTTTCTGGAGAAACCAAACCCGATAAACATCGCAACAAAGAAAACACAACACCCAGTAGACCACAATTTCTACAGACGAGAATAAATAAAGACCCACCCTCACATCATCCAACATTTTAAGTCCGCCCACCAACTAACGCCACATAAAAGGAGACTGGCCAAAATCATCCCTTAAATGGAAAAGTGGAAACCAGTGAAGAAACTCATTACTAACAGCAAAGCAGAATCATGCTCGAGTGCGACCAAAACAGAGAAATCATCCGCTAACATGACCCTGCCTTTGTCAACATGATCCAAATCCTACCACGGTCACCCACAAAGTCATCACCATGCTTTAAACGCCTCTGGTTTCTCCAACCCTGCATCTCCTCTTTTTTTTTTTTGGTAATTCAAGATCATTTTATTAGATGTAGATAAAGCAAAAGAGTTCACAGCTCAGTACAGCTAAATGTCAACATCTGAACAAACCCACAAAAAAGGATCACCGACAGCCCAAGCTGTGAGGGACAAAGAAAAGCAAGTTAGAAAAAATCTTGCAGCAAGGAACTTTCAAAGGGATTACCACCATGCTTTCAGCCAAACAGATCGGTCCACCCCAGCTTTAGCCAAGGAATCAGCGATACCATTTGCTTCTCTAAAGATTTTACTCCATGAGACTTCACATACCAATTGAGAGCAATCATTTATATTGTGTTACTATTTTGTGTTAGGATTATTAGGTGTATCTAGAACTTTCAGAAGTTTTAGCAGAAAAGCAGGCTAAAACTTTCAAAAGAAACGAGTGTCAAGGTGTCAACTTTCCACCGATGTTTTGGCTTGGTTGTAACATCTCTCTTTCAATAAAATTTTAACTTTCGAAAAAAAAAAAAAAACTTTTCACTCAGGATTGTAGATAAAGCACTTCAGTCAATTTTGTTATAAATTATTTAAATAAGCACCGAAAATTATACCACCAATCTGTGAGGTTATTGTTGATTCACCAAAACAACTTTTGGATTAGCAACCCATATCAAATCCAGCCACTTCAATGTCAAAACTGGATTGATATAAGTACAAGAAGAAACAATTAATTAAACAAGGATTAAATGTGTTGCAGTTGACATAGAAAATAGATAATCATTGAAGACTTGGCAAATCCACCTTTTCTTTGTGGGATGAAAAGTAAAAATATGCCAGTTCAATGACTGACCCCCATTCTATAAGTAGGCTTGTAATCCATGAAAGAATTCGCACTCCTCATCTAAAACATACACCATTAGAAGGATTTAAGTTTTAGGATTAGCCTGGTCAAAATGAAAGGCCATTGTTTCCTTGTAGCTTTTGCTTTCTTGGCCTTGGCTTCCTCTTTGGCCTCAGCCTATGATCCAAGCCCTCTCCAGGATTTCTGCGTAGCCATTAATGATACCAAAACTGGAAGTATGCTCTCTTTTAATGATATTACTGCTAATTACTATTTTTGTTTGACATGTTTTGAACCAATACTATTTTATTGCAGTATTTGTCAATGGGAAGTTCTGCAAGGACCCAAAGCTTGCTAAAGCAGAAGATTTCTTCTACTCAGGGCTTAACATGTCAGGAAATACATCAAATCCTGTCGGATCAGTAGTGACTCCAGTCAATGTTGATCAGATACCAGGGCTTAACTGTAAAATCCGAATTTTATTATACTGTATGCCATATGTGTACATTATTGATAGTGGAAATAAAAATTTTGTGAAATTAAATCGAATGTAAATTTCCACTTTTCAATCTAAGAGATGATTTATAGTGTAGTGTATAAAGAAAGAGAAACAAATATTAAAGTGTAACAAGATATTGTTGGGATTTAATTATTATGGTATGAAAGCATTAAATGAGGTAAGACAAAGTTAATAATTGTGGTTGACATTGGCGTGGGAAAGAAGAAGAATAAAAGAGAAATTGGAGTCAAAAATGTGCAGAAGGCCTGTCGCCCGTTGCCTTTTTGACTGCAATCCGTTCCTTTGGCTGGAAATTCTTCAATATTAATGGGCTGTCAAACGAATGGAGAAAAGAGAGGAAGGAGAGCCAATCAACGTGGGCGGCTGGAAGAAGTTGGCGAGAAGAAGTTGGCGAGAAGAAGAGAAAATTTAGTCAATAACATGACGTCTTTTGCTGCACTTTTTCTACCCGTTTTAATGCTGTTCAGATGTTCTCTTGATGCAATTTTCTTCATGAATTAATGCACTATCAGACGAGGTAATGATGAAGGAAGGGATAAGGAGCAGATGGTGAATTCTGGTTGGACTAACATGCCTATATAAGGAAGCAAACTTCTCATCCTTAAACAACCGTCTCACCCAATTCTGGGATTTATGCAAGTTAACTTTTCTTCCCTTTCCTCACGTACAGGAGCCGTGAAAATCTCACTCTTAACTAGCCAAACCTTCCTCTAATGTTGAAGAACTAAGGAAACAAACAACTAAGCTAAGAAGGCAAGAAAGCATTCTGTTGTTGGAAGAGCAGCTCAGTAAAGGTGAGTTTCATAGCTTTTATGGTTCTCTTGATATTAATCATAGATATAGCCTGGTTGTAGTGGAATATTGATGAACAAGATAAGAAAATAGATGGAAAAATAACCAAGAATGAGTAAGGAAACACGACGGGCGAGTAGAAATTGCTAGTCGAAATGGGGTAGTACTCGCCCAAAAAGATGGGACGAGGTTAGGAGAAAGCTTATATGAGTTCGCCAGTATGTGGTCCCGGCGGGCGAGGACCAGTGATCGCCAGTGTGCGAGAATGGCGATAATAGTAGTCGCCCATGTAGAGTTGATGATAGCCAGTAGGGCGAGTAGGTGAAAAAGAAGGCGCCAACGTATTCCGTTACAGGGCGAATTCCCACGAATAAGCCGCAAATGAAAAGGGTGCTATGACGGGCGAATGGCGAACTGAGTTCGCCAAAGTGCCATATTTTTAGGAAAAATATAAATCCTTGTTGGAAAATATTAATAATGTGAATAAATGCTTTGCAGACGGGAATTGAGCAAGGCGTGCGAGAAGCTAAGCTGTATCAGACGAGGTAAGGAAGTTGTATGTGATGCAAATGCATGTCCTGTGGAGTAAAAACGTTAAGAAAATATCGGAATTTGTTTTATTTTCTGACATGCATGTTTGATAAATTGTTTTGGTTTCGGGCGAGCTACAAGCCGCCATAAGTTCATTGGTTGGTCGAATTGACTAAGGCGGGCGAGTAGTTTTGTATTAGACAGAAACTCGGGCGAGCAAATGGCGAATTCTTTGTTTGAGATCTGGGCGAGTGCCTTTGTTTTTAAGAGAAATCCGGTAAGCCTTGATCGGGCGAACCTTTTTAAAGTGTTAGGGCGGGCGATCTTTATTTTAAGTAAAAGGCGGGCGAACTGTTAGCAAAACAGCCGTACTGTGTTTTGAAAACCATGAGGCGGGCGACTATTATTCGCCGTCTTGTCGAGTAGTCAGGGTGAGCTACTGAGGGCGAGTAGGCTCTGGCGAACGATTTTTAAATGTAATTTCGTAAATGAAAAATGAAGTATTTTAATTATTTTGAAAATAGAAAATATCAAATTTTCGGGCGAGTGGTCCCTTGGGCGAATCGATTCTCGGGCGAGTAGTCCCTTGGGCGAAATGGGCTAATGGGCGAGCTGACCCTGGGCGAATTAGCCGTGGGCGAACCGGCTCCCAACCTGCCTCTCTTTCATAGAAAATGTTGAAAAAGGAGGGTTGTTTTACTTGTTATAAACCCTTTTGGAAACTAAATCATTTTATGGAAATGATAACTTGATTTTGAGACATTAGGCCATGAGTTCATGCATTATCACTTATGTACTTTGCGTGACCTAACTAGGGCGATGGCTCGGGTCAAATAGACCAGCGAGTGCACCCTGGGGCGTCACAGGGCTGATGGACCTGCCAAGTCTTCAGCGGTCTCGAGGTCACTTGGCAAGTAGACCCGAGGACCACCTACAGATTATGGCCATACATCTAGATGAGATAGCCGTGAGGGGCGATGGCCTACGGGTGCACCCCAAAAGCGGATGACTTGTGTTCTTAGCATGATTTATTTGTTGCCTAGTCTCAACTTATCAGTTTCTAAAGATTTATGAAAGGACCTGGTAAATCCTGTTTTTATGTTAACTGTGTTTATTATTTCCTAATGAGTGTGATCGTTAGGATGATTAAATGGTTTTGAGATTTTAGCTTTTATTTTTTTAAAAGCAGCATACACCTTCTTTACTGAGCACATTGTCGCTCACTCCTTATTTTCCACTCCACAGATAACTGATTTGAACTAAGAGACTTACCTTCCAGAGATTTGAGATCGAAGGTATGTTATATTCTTTTATATATTCAGCAAAGTTGTACAGTACTACTTTAACTACGAAGGGAATGTATATACATCTTAAGGAACATACTTTATTAGTTCATAATGTAGTAAAAGTTGTTAAGCACCACAGACAGCCCAACCGGTAAATAAGTGTAGTTTACAAGTGAATATTCTGTTGTATAGTGGTTTTGGGATGTTACATTAACACTCTTGGCATATCCTTGGTTCGTATTGACTATGCGCCCTACGGAGGGCTCAACCCACCTCACACTCACCCTCGCGCCACAGAGATCCTAGTGGTCCTGGAGGGCATACTGAATGTTGGTTTTGTTACCTCAAACCCTGATAATCGCCTCATATCCAAGGTCCTTTATCCAGGAGACGTTTTCGTCTTCCCTATAGGCCTCATTCACTTCCAGCAAAACGTGGGAAAGAATAATGCTGTTGCGTTTGCTGGTCTGAGTAGCCAGAATCCTGGTGTGATCACCATAGCAAATGCTGTTTTCGGATCCAACCCAGCTATCAATCCTGATGTTCTTACCCGGGCCTTCCAGCTTGACATTAATGTGGTGAAGTATCTCCAGTCTCGTTTCTGGTGGAAAAACAATTAACAGATAGGCTTGAAATATAGCCATGAAAATAGTAGCTTGTTTGTTTGCAATCTCCTCATCATGAAGGAAATCATAGTCATAAAACGGGCTATATAGCTCCCTGTGTTTGATCAGTGTTGATAATTGTCTTTGGAATTATAAAGTTGCAGCATGTATTGGGTGTTGACTCTGTCTATGGTGCAGAGAAGCAAGAATAAAAGGTTTGATTAAATCTTAAATTAACAGGTTGATTTTTTTTCCAGGCTACAATATTTGATATTGAAATATAAATGGGTTTTGATTTTTATGTAGAATATCTAATTTGGCAATCTCATTATATATAATCAAGGGAGGCCGAAATTTGTTGGATGAGAAATAAAGAGTTGCACTCTATCTACAGCATGATTACTGAAAATTGTGGCAGAATGACACTAATTTGAGCAATTTGGATGGAAATCAAAGACAACAATCAAAATGTTACTTACCCAACAATTTAGGTGACTCTGAGTATGAGGTGGGATTTCATATTATGTTAATTGATAATTCAATAAATAGTATTCTCAAGCGTTACTTCAATTTCTTTTTTCATGTATGATTTTAGGAATGCATTCTTTCACATTGATCTTTGTTCACTCATTTAATCATTAATCATGATTAAAAAAATGGACTATGATGTACCAATACTTCATCCTATAAAATCATCATCATTAGAGGCTTTATCTCATTAAATTAAGATAGGTTACATGAACAATATTTGAACTCACGTTGAAATTTCACCCTATAAGATGAACAGGGAAATTTTAGAAGGATTTTGAACCTCTTTTGTTCACAGTCAATCTGCAACATGTCATAGTTAACAAAAGAAAACAAAGCTTGTAGTTTTAGATAAGATCATAACCCTATTTCTTCTTGAATTCTTCAGAAAAGAAATTCAAGTAAAAAATATGTGAGATGCCCAGCAATTTAACATGAACCATATTAACCAACAACAACTACAGCAAGACCAACATAATTCAGTTTATTTTTTAGGTGCCAACTTGGACTTGATTTTCTGAACCTCCTTTCCACCAATCTGGAATGCCTTGCTCAGTACATCATCAGGAACTGAAGGCGAGGCTGTAAACAGGGTGGCAGCAAGGGACTGTGTGCCGGGAAACTGGCTATTGAATGCAGTAATTACAGCAGCAGGCACACTCCCAACGTTCTTCTGGAAATGCACCAATCCTTTAGGGAAAACAAAGATTTCACCCTTCTTGATCAACTTCGTTATCAACACGTTGGATGTGGTTATGAAGCCAACCTCCAGCTCGCCTTCCAGCATGAACACAATCTCCGATGCTCGTGGGTGGGTGTGCGGAGGGTTGACCCCGCCGGGGGCGTAGTCAATGCGAGAGAGGGAGACGCCAAGGGTGTTGAGCCCTGGGATCTTTTCCACATTAACCGGCCTGACAAGCGACCCCACGGTGTTGTTGGGGATGCCTGGGTTGGCCACACCGGCAAAGAAGAAGTCATCTGCTACTATGCTTGAGGGGTTCTTGCAAGGGTACCCATTCACTTTCAATCCTGTTTAGTTACATTGGCGCGTATATGTATTATGCATACAATTCAAGTATATAACAATAATTCTTAAACAGTAATTGCAAGCCCATATAGGTTTTCCTACAGCAAATTGTTTGTTAAAATGAGCTAAAATTGAAGCAAAATTCTTCTATGGTTTCATGTTAATTTGATGATTATGGTAGAAAAAGAGCTCATGATAATCTATCCTGAGCTTAGCAACTAGCAAGATATCAAATAGAATCCACGAATTAATAGGTTAATTACTTTAGGGGCCTTTTGCATATAATTTTGAACACGATACGAAAACAACATAAATAAAAATAAAAAATAATATGAGTTAAAATTTAATAAAACTTGTGTATGAAGATGAAAAAAAATAAAAAATTTTTTGTATTTGGCATTTTAACACTATTACACGCGAAAATTTGATAAAAATTGTAAATGAAAAAAATAAAAACAAAAAAAAACTATCATGTTTGAGGTGTTAACACAAATTTTAATATAAAATTTCTACGTTTCACAGGACACAACACAAATTTTATGCTTGAATTATAAGATGCCTTTACTTTTTAAAAGATATAAATGACAATAACAAGGTAATGATTACGGTAAGTAGCAAGAAGAAAAGTGCAGCACCTGAAGAACGATCAGCAACACATACATCCTGAAGCAAGTCAGGGTCAGCAAGGGCGGCGCCCAGCACTAAAGAAAAAGTTGTGACAAATAGCGCTGCGAAAGCCCCCATGTGTTGCATCTTAGAAACCGTGGTTGAAATTGTTGTAATACAGGAGAATGAAAAGAGGCAGTCAATTATTTGAATGAATTAAGAAAGGAGATGTAAAGAGAAAATATGGTGGGGGTTTGAAGATTATGGATGAACTAGAGTAAAAGTTGGGGAATCACATTTATAATGGCCGGTGGGTTTTGAGTTTTGACGAGTTTTTTATCTAACAATAGGAATTAAAAAACTTATTTGCCAAATATGTATACCTGCATTTCTAAACTTATTTTTTTCAATTGATAGCTGGTTTTACATTACCAATATGAATTATTATTTCAAAACTCGCAATGGCATGCATGAAATTGTAAGAATTATAATTCAAAAATTTTAAGACATGCATATGGTTTCGATTAGAGGCTTAGCTGAATTGAGCTCAGTTTGTTGATCTGATTCTCTCCTTTTGTTCTCTAGAACAAGAGAAGAGATTGGTAATTCTACTGAATAGAAGCTTCAAGTTTTAGGATATGTTGATGATAATTATAGAGTGATGGCCAATAAAAATACTTAAGCAACCAATGTTGAATGGATTTTGGAAGACAATTGAAAGATTGGTATATAATATTGCTTATAATAAAGTGAATCTGAAATGGTAACTTGGTAAGTAATCTAATTGTGATTTTTGTTTTTAATTGAAGGTATGGTTCTATGCTCATGGTGAGGAGGGGAAGAGGGTAAGGATATAGTCTGCACACAGGGAGAATTATTATGTCAGATTGATACAAAAGATTTAGATTCTCTGGCATGCAAAATCTGATGTTGATCGTAATCATGATCTAGTAGAATGTTAGCAGCAGTTACTTTTACGGTTACATTTCAACACTCAATTTTTTTTGAAAGTTAAAATTTTACCAGTAAGAAGAAAAATGATTACAACCAAGCTTCAAAATTAGAGTTTCGGAGAACTCCAAGCTTAGCAAGAGAGTCCACAAAATGATTAGCCTCTCTAAGAACATGAACAAAAGAAATAGAACCCAAGCAAGATCGAAGGTAGAGCAACTTGTCACTAAGGTTATTGTACTTCCAAGGGCTGTCTGTAAGATTGTTTAACCATAAGATAACCACCTTTGAATCACTCTCGATAACTAAATGTAGTTTGGGTTCAATGTTAGCTACGACAATGATTGAGAGTATTTCCACCACTACCAAAAGTTGAGCCAAATTAGAGTTTACTGTACCAATATTCTTAGAAAACATCATCAGGACAGTACCCTCAACATTACGAAGAACATCTCCAACACTCGTAGGACCTGGCTTACCCTTGGAGGAGCCGTCAACATTAAGTTTCCAAAATTCAGATTGAGGAGGAGACCAAAAGATATTTTTTTTCTATTTGGTTTTTTCTTACCAGGGAGGGAGAAATCCTGTAAATGATATGACAAAAGAAACATGTCACAGTAAGGGTGTCTAGCTTTAATCCACCAACGTAATCTAACATGCACAAAAAAGGAAACTTCATGAGGGGATAAAAGTTTCTTGTTGAAAATTTTCTCATTACAGGAGAGTCAAATAGACCATAACATTGCATAAAAAAGAGTTTCCCAGAACAATTTTTGATTCCTTTGCATATTTAATTCTGACCAAGAAAGAAACATGTTCTTTAAGGAAGATAGAACAACTCAAATAATTCCCCACCAGTGACAATAAAGGCACCAAATTTCCCAAGCAAATGGACAGAACAGTAAGAGATAATCAATCGATTCAAGTTTACAACAAAAAGTGCATTTGTTTTCTTTATTAAGAAGGTAATGTCTGGAATGAAGAATCTCAACCATAGGCAAAGTACCCTTCAGAGCTTTCAAATAGAACAGTTCAACCTTAGGAGGAGAAACACCCTTCCAAACACACCTTTCAATTGGCCTGTTGCTATTAGAGAGTTTGTCAAAAGATCTTCTAAAAGAGCTTGAGCTAAAGTTTCTGTTATAATATGACTTCGAAAATGCCAAGTCAACTTGCCACTTTCTTAGACTTGAAAGTCGGCAGCCATATTCACTCATTAATGCAAGACGGTTGCCTCCCTTTCCATCCAATACCAAGCTTCCTTAACAATGAAGAATTCGGCTGCCACTCTCTCAACAATTTCGGCTGCCTTCTTCACTAGCCAATAGCAAGCATGTAAGAATTAATGCAATCTTGCTCTTGAACTTTCTTAGCCGCCTATTGTTTCCTATATAAAGGATGTAGTGCATTGTGAGGGAGTGGTGTGAAAGAGAAGCATCAAGCCAAGAGTGAAAGCAAGCAAGAGAGTTGGGCTAAGAGTGTTGTGTTGAGAACTATTGTTCTCGAGTTTACGGGGAGAGCACTGTAAGTTCGAGTGTAAAACACTTGTAATCTTCATCTTCTTGTTATAGTAAAATTTTTCGTTGTCTTCGCTCATGGATGTAGGCTTACAAGCCGAACCACGTATATCATGTGTCCTTGTTGATTATTTTCCTGCATTTTTATTTCTTGGTGCATAGTCTTGATGAATTGTTTGTAGTCTATTTTAGCCTCGCTGTGTAACAAACTGGTATCAGAGCAGGTTGTACGAGACGACCAAGATGGCTGCAAGTACATCATCGACCAAATATGAAGTCGAGAAGTTCACAGGAAGGAATAGCTTCAGTCTATAGCGTATCAAGATGTGAGCGATGCTAGTTCAACAAGGTTTGGTGAAAGCTTTATCAGGTAAAGACAAATTACCAAATACACTTTTAGACGATTAGAAGAACGAGGTTATGGGGAAGGCATATAGTGCGATTCTTCTTAGCCTTGGAGATGAAGTTTTACGAGAGGTTGCGGATGAAACCACCGCGTCAAGTTTGTGGCTCAAGTTGGAGAGCAAGTATATGACAAAGACATTGACAAACCGGTTATACCTCAAGCAAAGGCTCTACACCTTAAAAATGGAGGAAGGTATGCCCATACACCAGCACCTAGGTACTTTTATGTAACAGTCCACACATACTGTAAATCACATATTTTTACACATAATCCACGGTTGGGCTGTCTATGATGTCATTAACATTCAACAGTGACAGTAATAAATGATAAACATTTATTTAACAAATACGGAATATGAAATTTTTTCACTATTCCTTACATCTGACATCCCCTATTGTCCTTGTTTCAATAAAGTAGTACTGTATACACATGTCTGAAATGTAAAAGAGAAGTGACTGTACCTGTCATATTTAACATAATTTGCCTCAGTGCTTTATATGTAGCTATATACATCTGAGAGATAATTCTCTAACTCCGGGTCTTTTATCTGTGGAGTTAAAACAAATGGGTGAGTGAACCACGCGCTCAATAAAGGAGACGTATGCTGCTTTAAAAAAAACAAAACTATATACCACAAAGTATTTATTTTTCCCAAAATCATACCAAGTAGGAAAACAGTGGATATAGTAAACAGTATCCTCAATACACCATTCAAATCACTGGTTAAACAGTTTACAATATAATGTAGTAAACAGCAAACAAGATTCAGTAAATCCTTTCAGTAAATAAAAATCAGTAAGTTGAGACTAGGCATCACCCTACAAATAAATCATGCTATCATCGTTCCCCCAGGAACACAAGTAGTACGCTTTTGGGGTGCACCCGTAGGCCATCACCCTCACGGCTATCTCGAAGTATGCCCTTAGGCCAAAACTCCAATTCGCATCCCCATCGGGACACAGCTAGCTCTGCGGCATAATCCAGCCACATGAATAGTAACGCATGAAACTCGGGGCCTAAAGTCTCAAAATCACTTTATATCTCATAAAGCACCTTTAAGGAATTATTTCACCAATTTTGTCATTTTCTCAAAATGATTTATTTTCCAAAAAGGTTTTATATTTTCTGTTTACAAAAGATAGTAAAACAGCCCAAAATCTCACTATTTTTCGTGTGAGAAAATACGTTTAAACTGGCTAGCCCATGGTCAACTCACCCATTATGGCGTGTCCATGGTCAGTTCGCCCATTTGGCTTGTCCATGGCCAGTTCGCCCATCGTGGCATTGCCCATGGTCAGTTCGCCCATAGCGGCTCGCCCATGTCAACTCACCCAATGTGGCACTTCCATAGTCAACTCGCACAATGCGGCACGTCCATGGTCAACTCGCCCATTTTTATTAAAACATGGGTCATTTTTCTTTTGGCTCGCCCAGAATTTCTATTAAAACAGTGGTCGCCCTCCCATAACATCATAAAAGGGGTTGCCTATCTTTGGCTCACCCAAAACATCACAAAGGGGTCGGCTTTGTAGTTCGCCCAAATCAAAACAATTTATCAAACTAATACATGTCATAAACCAAAACATTTTCTCAATATTTTCATAATATTTTACTCTACAGGACATGCATTTTACTTCACATACTACTCCCTTACCTGGTCTTATGAAGCCTAGCTTCCTGCTCACCTTTGTCAATTCTCAATTCCCGGCTGCAAAATGAATTATTAATACTATTAATATTTTCTTTTCGAATATTTCTAGCACTTTGGCGAGACTTGAGACTAATCTACTAGCTCACCCAACAGAGCTCGCCATTCATTAAATGGCTTACATGTGGGAGCTCGCCCACAAATCAGTTCGCCATGCATTAATTGGCTTACATGTAGAAGCTTGCCCACAAATCAACTCGCCATGCATATGCATTAGAGCTCGCCTTATACGGCCTTTTACTTAGAGGTAGGCTCGCCTTGAATTGAACTAACACTTGGCAACCTCGCCCACTACCACACTCGGTATACTTTAGCTCGCCCATAATAGTTGAGCTCGCCTATACATGCTGAGCTCGCTTATAAAAGCTGAGCTCGCCTATTTCTGATCACCTTTACACAGTTTCCAGCACTTTCCATGTTTATTCTCGATTATTTTTTCAGACCAAATCTTGTTCTAGTTTCTTATATATTCTAACAAGATTTAACTAAAACAAAGCTATATCTATGTTTCTTACGGTATAAAACATAGAAATCTACCATTGAATATCAAGAGAACCATAGCAATATGGAACTCACCTTGACTGAGTTGCACTTCTAGAAACAGAGTGCTTTCTACCTCTCTTAGCTTTACTTTGCTTATTCGTTAGCTCTTCAACGATGGAGAAAAGTTTAGCTAACTAAAGGATAAAGTTTGCTTCAGTCGGTTTTCCTCAAGTGTTTCTTCTTATATAGCCATGCTAATCCAATCAGAACCTACTACCTGTTCCTTATCCCGTTTTCTTTCATCATTTGTTGCATTAGAACTCATTTAATGCATGAAGAAAAACTGCTGCTCAAGGTGGCAAGGAAGTCTCCCTTCCACATGTCATTTGCTTCTTCTATTAGCTTTGTTTCATATTTCAACAACTAAGATTCCAGCCATGTCAGCCTTTAATTAATTTCTTGTCTAATTTACACTTAACAAGCAGACTTGATCAGCCTTTAACAGATTGAAGAAAATAACGTGTAGCAATAGTAAAGTGTCATGAAAGTCCACTTTTGCTGCACCTTCGTTGACTTCCATTCTCCTTCTCTTCTAAGCATCATATGTTGCATTAATTCATGAAGAACATTGTAGCAAAAGAAATCGACTGGAACTCTTTTCTTCCTACACGTTATTGACTTGGTTTGCCTACCTTTGATGGCTACTTCAGCCAATAGAATTCATCCTCTGTTAGATTTTTCTTCAACCTTGTATCACAATAGCAACAAAAGTCAAATTTGGCTGCATGGTTCTGATTTATTGTTTCCAGCTCGCCAACGCTGTGTAATGTGTCAGCTCGCCCATTTTTAATCCAGCTCGCCAATAGTCCTTAACTTGCCAATTCGAGCATCCACGTTAGCATTTATTTGATTGTTGGCATCGTCACATTGTCTTGATGCCATCTTGAAAATTGACGATTATGAGCTGATTTCTTTCCCTTAGGCTATTACATTGAGATTTGGTGATCACTGTCATTGTTAAATTGTTGGCGATCACCGGGTACTGCTCTACTCGCCTACCTTGCTATGCAGCAAGTTGGCGATCACATTTAGCATTTTAATTTGGCGAGTACCTTATTGCCTTACTTGCCTACTAGGCTATCATTTGCGCCTCTATATGGGAGATCACGTTACTCACTATACTCACTCTTTGGGCGATCATCACTAGGTTCATTTGGACGATCATAGCCCTCGCCTCAGTCGAGCGATCATCTTAATTAACTAACTTGGCGAACTTAACTATTCGCCGATATGGCTATTAAATCAAACTCGCCATCATCCATTGGGGATCAACCTAATCATCTTGCTTGCCTATTGGCGAGCCGTTTCATCATAATACTCTACCATAGAGTGTTTCACAGAAATTGCTCCATTTACATCCTAAGTTAAGGAGCTTTTCACCAAAGTGGAAATCAACATTCATTATTTATTTAATTTTCACTATCAAAATTCACCAAATTGTGGTGTACAGTATTGTAAAATCGGGTCTTACATTTTAATACCATTATTATGGATCTCAAAAATATCGATATTAAGATCGATGATGAAGATCAAGCCTTGATTTCGCTATGTTCGTTGCCACCATTGTACGAGAATTTTGTTGATGCGATGTTATATGGTTGTGATGATATTTCTCTTGACGATGTTTAAAGTGCCTTGGGTTCCACTGAGTTAAGGAAGAAACTTACCGATAAGGCAGTTGACAACAATCAAGGTGAAGGTCTGGTCATTCGGGGAAGATCCAAAACAAAGAGTGGTAATTCAAGCAAGAATCACTTCAGATCATAGTCCAAAAAAAGAATTCAATGTTTTTATTGCAGGAAATTGGGGCACATGAAGAAAGATTGTCCAAAAAAGAAGGATAGAGCTGAATCGTCGGAGCAGTCAGAAAATGGTGCAAACGTGGTCGATTCACAGTCTTCTAAAGATGCCGAAATAGTTCTAGCAGTATCAGAATCACACGTCAGTGAGAAATGGTTTCTTGATACGGCTGCTACATATCACATTAGCACTTCCAGAAATTTATTTACCACATACAATACATGTGCAAGCTGAGTGCTAATGGGGAATGATCACGCTTGTCAGGTTGTGGGGATTGGCACAGTCCGTATTAAGATGTTTGATGGTATTATCAGAACCTTGACAGATATTTGGCATATTCCTGAAATGAAGAAGAACTTAATATCCTTAAGCACTTTGGACACTAAAGGCTTCTAATACTTCGGTGAAGGTGGAGTACTAAGAGTATCCTCAAGTGCCTTGACTGTGATGTGTGGACATTTGGAGCGAGGACTTTACATCTTGGATGGTACCATTGTTACTGGTGCTACAGCAGTTTCATCATCAGTTGATGTAGATTCTGACACCACCAGGTTATGGCATATGCTGCTTAGGCATATGAGTGAGAGAGGTCTTTCAGTGTTGAGCAAGGGAGGTTTATTGTATGGATAGAGTGCTGGGAAGCTTGACTTTTGTGAACACTGTGTCTTTGGCAAGCAGACTTGAGTGAAGTTCAGCACTGGGATTGATCAAACCAAAGGTACGGTTGATTACATTCATTCTGATCTTTGGGGTCCCTCTCCAACAATCTCAAAGGGTGGTCATAGATATCTGTTGACTTTTATTGATGATTACTCGAGAAAGGTTTGGGTGTATTTTCTAAAGCACAAACACCAAGTGCTTATCACCTTCAAGCAATTCAAAGCCTTGATCGAAAATCAAATAGGGAAGAAGACCAAAAGGTTCCGAAAGGATAACGGTTTGGAGTACTGCTCGGGTGAATTTAATGAGTTCTGCAAAAATGAAGGAATAGTGAGACACTGCACTGTTCGATGCACACCACAGTAGAATGGAGTTGCAGAATGGATGAATAGAACTCTCTTGAAGTGAGCTCAGTGCATGAGATCAAATGTTGGGCTTGGTGAAGACTTCTGGGCTAAAGCTGTAATATTGCATGCTATTTAGTGATAGGTCTCCGTCTACAACCATTGAGTTGAAGACTCCAGAGGAAGTATGGTCTGGTTCTCCTACTGATTACTCAGGCTTACGAGCATTTGGTTGTCCTGCTTATGCTTATGTTAATGAGGGGAAACTTAAACCTAGGGCGAAGAAATGCATATTTCTAGGGTACGGCCACGGGGTGAAGGGATACAAGTTGTGGTGTCCTGACCTAGAATCACCCAAGTTTATATCAAGCAGAGATGTGACTTTTGATGAGTCATCTATGCTTCAATCCACCAACAGTTCCCGAGAAAAGGAAGAGTCAAGTGGTAAGGGAGATCACGGTGTTGAGCAGTAGGTGGAGGCTCCTAGTACTTCTATGGAAGGTACTTCAGTCTAGGATAATCGTACTAAGGTACAGGATTCTCATCATGTATCTTAAGAGCAGTAATATAGCATTGCCACTAGAAGAGAGAGGAGATAGCTTAAACCTCCTCAGCATTATGCAGATGCAACTCTGGTTTCTTATGCACTCAGTGTGGCGAAATCCATCGGTACAGAACCTTCCAGTTATAATGATGCAGTCGCATGTGAAGAGTCAGCACAGTGGGCAATTGCTATGAATGAAGAGATAGAATCTCTTCATAAAAATCAGACGTGGGAGTTGGTTGAATCGCTGAATAATCAAAGGATTATTGGCTACAAATGGGTCTTCAAGAAAAAGGAAGGCATCCCAGGGGCTGATACAATAAGATACAAGGCACGATTGGTAGCTAAAGGCTTTAGTCAAAAGGAAGGAATTGATTACAATGAAGTCTTCTCTCAAGTGGTAAAGCATAGCTCTATTCGTGTGTTGCTTGCCATGGTAGCCAAGTTTGATATGGAACTTGAGCAGCTTGATGTGAAGACAGCATTTCTGCATGGTGAGCTCGAGGAAAAGATCTACATGCATCAGCCAAAGAGTTTCAAAGTGCCAAGTAAGGAAGGTTATGTTCGCTTGTTAAAAAAGGTCTGGCTAGCAGTCTGGGGTCGCAACAGGATTCTATTGTTGTATTTTGTGATAACCAAAGTGCAATTCATCTGACAAAAAATTAGATGTATCACGAGTGGACCAAGCACATTGACGTCAGATATCATTTTGGTCGGGATCGTGTTACGCAAAGTGATGTTGTGATCAGAAAGATTGCTATGGAAGATAATCCTGCTGACATGCTAACGAAGACTATCCCTGCTCTAAAGTTCAAGCGTTGCTTGGACTTGATTGGTATTCTTAGTTAGTAATGCTGAAGGGCGGTTAAGGCGAAGATGTTTGAGTTTCGAGAAATGTGGCGTGAAAGCATTTTTCAAGTCAAGGTGGAGATTTGTTATAATATGACTTGGAAAATGCCAAGTCAACTTGCCACTTTCTTAGACTTGAAAGTTGGCAGCCATATTCACTCATTAATGCAAGACGGTTGCCTCCCTTTCCATCCAATACCAAGCCTCCTTAACAATGAAGAATTCGGCTGCCACTCTCTTAACAATTTCGGCTGCCTTCTTCGCTAGCCAATAGCAAGCATGTAAGAATTAATGCAATCTTGCTCTTGAACTTTCTTAGCCGCCTATTGTTTCCTATATAAAGGATGTAGTGCATTGTGAGGGAGTGGTGTGAAAGCGAAGCATCAAGCCAAGAGTGAAAGCAAGCAAGAGAGTTGGGCTAGGAGTGTTGTGTTGAGAACTATTGTTCTCAGGTTTACGGGGAGAGCACTGTGAGTTCGAGTGTAAAACACTTGTAATCTTCATCTTCTTGTTATAGTAAAATTTCTTGTTGTCTTCGCTTGTGGACGTAGGCTTACAAGCCGAACCACGTATATTATGTGTCCTTATTGATTATTTTCTTGCATTTTATTTCTTGGTACATAGTCTTGGTGAATCGTTTGTAGTCTATTTTAGCCTCACTGTGTAGTAGTTTCCATTAAAGGTGTGGCACCAAACAACTTTATTCATAGCTTCTTGAGAAAGATTGACTGAGTTGAGCCAATCAAGTAACCTCTTCCATAGATTAATTTCCCAATCAAAGAGGTTTCTCCTAAGTTGTATCTTCCAAATGAAGTTAGGCCCATTCCACTAGCCAAACTCTTTTAAGCAACCATCCTTTTGACTAATAAGGCAAAGATCCTTGGAAATTCATTCTCGAGAGTCACATTTGGAATCCCAGTGTCAGTCCACATATGAATACTTTCACCATTACCTGTACAAAAAAAGAAACTAGATTTGATAAAGTTAGAAAAATCATTCTTTCTCCAATTTTTTTGGATGTCTTTCCACACATATGATATGGTACTACTTGAACAAGGACAAGACCACAACTTGGATAAAGAATGTTGTATTTTTCACAAATAACGTTCCTCCAAAGTGCAAAGGAATCATGACTAAATCTCTAGGGCCATTTAAGAAGCAAAGCTTAGTTACAAACTTTCAAATTAATATGTAAGGCCCCAGACCACAAAGCAGGGTCACCTTACTCACCCGTACTGTCCGCTTTGGGTCCAGACCTGTAACATCCCAAATCCTCCGTAATAACATAATATTTACTTATAAACTCTACTTACTTACCGGTTGGGCTGTCTGTGATGCTTAACAACTTCTAACACTTTAATAAAAATTAGTAGTCTTATTACTCGTAAATAACAATATATAATTTGTTACATTAATTCTTTAATATGTATATACATTCCCTTCTATTTAAAGTACCACTGGACAATTATTACTGAATATATAAAAGAAAGTAATATACCTTCGATATCGAATATCTGCTGACTCTAGCAGTCGATAATCTCTGGAAGGTAATTCTTTTAACCCAAGATCAACAATCTGTGGAGTGAAAAATAAGGGGTGAGCGAAAACAGGCTCAGTAAGGAAGGTGTATGCTGCTGTATAAATCAAAACTATATCCCCCTAAATATGTTTATTTTTCCCAACAATAAACCCAGTATGGAAAACAATGGATATAGTAAATAGTAAATAGGATTCAATAAATCCTCTCAGTAAATAGAAATCAGTAAGTTGATGTAAGACCCGAATTTTATTATACTATATACCGTATTTGTACATGATTGATAGTGAAAATTAATTCTTTTAGTAAAATTAAAGAATCATTGAATGTGAATTTCCACTTTTCATTTTAAGTTATGATGTATATTATGGTGTATAAAAGAAAGAAAAACAAATATCAAAGTGTAATAAGAAATAGATGGGATATGATCAGAATAAAAAGGGTTGAAGATAGTATTTATAGTGTGAAAGAATTAAATGAAACATAAGCCAATGTAAAGAATTAAAGCTGAAACCGAAATGGAAAGTATAAGAAGGGATTAATGGCTAGAGGACAAAACAAAGAAAAGAATGAGAAGCTAGCCAATAAACGTTGGCTGAAAGTGAATTGGCGTGGAGAAGAGAAGAGAAGAAAAGAAAAGAGAAAAGTCAAGGAAAGGGGCTATAGTGGACTTCTCGCCACTTGCTTCTCCTGACAATTGGGCTAGGCAATAAATGGCAAGTGAAATTAGTCAAGAATAGAGTTGCAGTAGGGATTTCACCACCGTTCTTTTTGCTGCAGTTTTCTTTGGTTTTTAATGCATGAAATGATGAAAGAAAACAGGGTAAGAACAGGTGGTAGGTTCTAAGTGAATGTGAATAAGTATATAAGAAGGAATACATAAGGAAAACTGATTTAGCCAACTTCATCTTCCTCAAAATCATTCTCGCCCATTCTGTTTTCATTGCAAGTTCACAATTAGTTCTTACGTTTCTCTCATACATGAGCCATGAAACTTCATCTGGTAGTAGCCAAACCTTTACTCCGTAGTTGAAGAGCTAAGGAATAAGCAAAGTAAAGCTAAGCAAGGCAAGAAAACATTCTGTTTTTGGAAGAGCAACTGGGTTAAGGTGAGTTTCATATTTTCCATGGTTCTCTTGATCCATACTAGATTTCTATGTTTTATAACGTGATAAACATAGATATAGCCTGGTTTTAGTTAAATATTATTGGAATATATAAGAAATTAGATGAAAAATAATCAAGAATGATTAAGAAAAACAATCGGCGAACGAGCTTATCCAACAGCTTGCTAAATAGGCGAGCAAGGAGTACTCGACCAAAGGTTGAGGCGAGCTCGAGAGTTGCATGAGTTGGCGACATATGAGTTCGCCAAACTCTTTGGATAATCAGAATGATAGTTGGTTTGGGCGAGGACCAATGTTTGCCAAACGGCGAGAATGGCGACCATAGGGATCGCCATGAGGAATGTTTGTGTTCACCAAAGAGGCGAGTAGGAAATAAAGAACTCGCCAAAGTTGTTGTTCAAGTGGGACGGAATCGAATCCCACATTTAAGCCAATAAAGGCTTGGCGAGTTGAATGTTGGGCGAACTCCCAAAAATGATAGTGGCGAGTTATGGCGGGCGAGCTTCCACTTGTAAGCCATTTGATGAATGGCGAGCTCGGTTAGGCGAGTTAGTAAGAACTCTTATGGGCGAGCAGTTTGATTATTAAGTCTCGCCAAAATGTTGAAAATATTGGAAAAGGAAATATTAATAGAATTTATAAATTATTTGCAGCCGAGAATTGGGAATTGCTATTGGCGAGCAGGAAGCAAGGCGAAGCAAGGCTTCTTAATATCAGGTAAGGAAGTAGTATGTGAAGTGAATGCATGTCCTGTGGAGTTAAAATTGTATGAAAATTATTGAGAAATTAGTTTGATTTCTGACATGCATTGGTTTAATAATCGTTTTGACTTGGGTGAGCTACAAAGATAGCCGACCCTGTGTTATTTGTTGGGCGAACTGGTTAGGGCAGGCGAGCCAAACCCTTTTTATGAGATCTTGGGCGAGTGTCCTTGTTTTAAAGAGAAATCCAGGCAAGCCAAAGTAGGCAAACCCTTTTAATGTTGTTTGGGGCAGGTGACCCCTGTTTTAGGCGAACTGGTTAGGGCGGGCGAGCCAAACCCTTTTTATGAGATCTTGGGCGAGTGTCCTTGTTTTAAAGAGAAATTCGGGCAAGCCAAAGTAGGCAAACCCTTTTAATGTTGTTTGGGGCGGGCGACCCCTGTTTTAAATAAAAGGCGGGTGAGCCAAGTTGGGCGAACCCCTTTATATTCTTTTAGGCGAGCCGCTATGGGCGAGCCAGGTTGCTTTGTTTTGAAAAGCTAAGTGGCGGGCAAATACTAGTTCCCGCACTAGTGACTGACCATGGGCGAGCTAACCATGGCGAACAGGTTTATAGTTTATTTTCTTATACGAAAAATAAGACGTTTTAATATTTGGAAAATAGAAAATATAAACCTTTTGAGGTGAATTGATTATGGGCGAGTTGACCATGGGAGTACCTCCTTGGGCAATTTAACCATGGGAAACGCCATAATGGGCGAGCCGTTTCTGGCGAGCCAGTCTATTTGTTTTAAAAGGCTAAAGTTGGCAGGCGAGTACTAGTTCACCCCACCGGGCAAACTGAATATGGGCGAGTCACTTGGGCGAGCTGACCCTGGCAAGCCAATTAAATCCCATATTTTCCATACGTAAATTTGGTGAAAATGGGCTGTTTTTAATTAATATATTTGTAAATAGAAAATATGAAACCTTTTGGAAAGCAGTCGTTTTGAGAAATGATAGAAATTATGAAATAATTCCATAAAGGTTTTTCATGAGATATAACTTGATTTTGAGACGTTAGGCCATGAGTTCATGCATTATTATTCATATACTTTATGTGACCCATCTGGGGCGATGGCTCGGGTCAAATAGACCAACAAGTGCACTCCAAGGCGTTACGAGGCTGATAGACCCGCCAAGTCTTCAACAGTCTCGAGGTCACTTGGCAAGTAGACCCGAGGACCACCTATAAATTATGGCCATAAATCTAGTTGAGATAGCCGTGAGGGGCAATGGCCTACGGGTGCACCCCAAAAGCGGACGACTTGTGTTCCCTGCATGATTAAATTGTTGCTTAGTCTCAATTATATGATTTCTGTTTACTGAAAGGATTTATTGAATCCTGTTTAATGTTAACTACATTCATTGTTTTCCTAATGGGTTTGATTGTTAGGATAATTATGTGGTTTTGGGAATATAATTTTTATATTTATAAAGCAGCATACATCTTCTTTACTGAGCACGTTGTCGCTCACTCCTTATTTTCCACTCCACAGATTGTTGAGTTAGGACTAAGAGAATTACCTTCCAGAGATTCAATATCGAAGGTATGTTGTATTCTTTTATATATTCAGTAAAATGGTACAGTACTACCTAGGTCCAATGGTTAGTCATGACTTGACACTTACAAGTGGTAAGGGGTTCAAGTCATGGCGGACGCGAATTGGGAATTATTCCCGATAAAACCCTGAGAGGCAGACGGCCCGTGTGTGGCACCTCAGAGGAGACAGTACGGTTGAGTAACGGCTGCCGGCAGACGGCCCATGTGAGGCACTGGGGCGTTACATTGGCTTTGTCGAAAGCTTTCTCGAAATCCAACTTTATTAAAAAGCCCCCAGTATCTGATTTTTTCATACAATCAATGACTTCATTGGTGATAAGGTTCCTATCCATAATCTACTTCCTTTCCACAAAGGCAGATTAAGAAGAATGAATCAAAGATCCCATCACCTTCTTTATCGTAAAAGCAATAAGCTTGGAGAGAATTTTATAAACACTGCCGATGAGGGAAATTAGGTGAAAATCACTTAATGATTCAAAGCAGTGTTTTTTGGCAATTAAAGCAATGAAATTGCAATTTAAACCTTTCGGTAGTTTAATAGTCTTGTTAAAATCTTGCAAGAATTCAATGACGTTGCCTTTAGGAAGATTCCATTTTTTTATGAAGTTGAAATTAAAACCATTATCCTCATCACATTAGTTAATGGCATTCCAAATTTTTTCCTCTTCAAAGGGAGCTTCAAGATCTTGGACCTGGTCAGATGAGAGTGTCTTTATGTCATTGATTCAAAATGAAACAAAGAACCAATATCATCACTGTAGAGAGCTTTAAAGTGCCTTTCAACTGCATTACGAATATCTTTCAAGGAGTGAAGAGAGTTTCCTTTATAGGTTATGTGACCTAAGAAGTTATTCCTTCACCTACTATTGGCCATACAATGGAAGAATTTAGTATATTAATCACCTTCTTTAATCCATGTGATTCTAGATTTTTGCCTCCAGGTCCTTTCTTCAATATTTTGCAATTTCCACTGATGCTTCTTTTTAAAGGAGATAATCTGTAATAAGTTTTCCTCATTTAGAACATTCTCCAGCTTCTTTTCTAGAACCGCAATATCCTTTGTAATTGATGAGATATCAACAGCAATCCCATAACCTTTGTGACCTTTCCAAGCTTTAATGTCATTTTTTAACGTCTTCAACGTTTACAGCAAACTGAACCTAGCATAACCTTGAGCTAAATAATTGCTCCCTTTGTTATCTACCAGAGAGTTGAAGTCAATGTCATCAAGCCAATGATTAAAGAATCAGAATGGTTTGGAACCCCAATCTTGCAAGTCTACACCCAAACAGATTGGAAAATGATCAGAGATGAAGCAATCAAAGCACCAATGGTTAACTGTAGAGATAGAAGCAAACTAGTTAGCCGATAATAGAAATCTGTCAAGTCTGCTCATTGAGTTTTTGTTCCTCCAAGTAAACTTCCTTCCAGCCATAGGCATATGAACAAGACCCGTATTCTGAATAAAGGAATTGAAATCATTAAAAGATTTAGAAATATCGGAGGTACCAATTCTTTCTTCTTCATTAAGCATTGCATTGTAATTACCAGCAAAACACCAGAGTTCATTGTAATCATCAACAAATTCAGTAATCTTATAAGCAAAAACTTTCCTATCAGTAATATCATTTGGGGCATAAAGATTAAAGAGATTGATGACTAATGAACGGTTATGAATTTTCCCTTTAAGCCAAATGAATCTATCCTCTTTGACAACATTCAGTAACGAAAAAACATTATTCTGCCACATGGATATTAAGCCTCCTGCAGAGCTAATTGCATCACAAAATTCAAAATTAATGTCACCTTTGCTCCAACACTAGTTGATAATTCTGTTTGTAACACATGTAAATTTTGTTTCTTGCAAGAAAACAAAAAATGGTTTTTCTTTTTCAATGAACTTTTGAAAGTTCTTCTTTCCCCTCTAACATCAATACCTCTAATATTCAGTGATATGATCTTTATGGAAATGACAATAACCCAAAAAGGACAGGAGAATTGTCTACATACCCAATCCAGAGACTCTCTCACCTTCCTCCAATTCCATGATCTTTTCTAGAATCAACTCTTCATGTAAGACCCAATAAATGCCCCATCTCCAAATTCTTCTCTGCTTCTTTTCTAAGGACCAAATTCTTGTTTCTGATATCTTCATCAGATAACTCAGCATCCTGCAAAGATTGATTTTCTCGAATTGATCCTTTTTTTTGAAGTATTCCTCCTTTTTTTTGTTTTCTCGCTCAAGCTGTTTAACTGCTTTATCATGTGATGGTGGAAAGTCAGTTAAAACCAGCTTTTTAAATTTTCTTCTTCTTTTGGACTTGGCTGGTGTAATATCACTAGCTGCGTCTCCGATTGGGATTTCACATTCATGATCTGTTTCAGGCCCGGCTGCTTCTGAGAGAATAGGCTCAAATCTAGAAAGTCCTTTGAATTGAAACGGGATTAAAGAAGAGCTAGACTTTGATAGGCCGGTTTGAACCTTTTGAGGTGAATATGATGGGCCAATCAAGTAAGGACCATTATCCCCAATTAAGTCCTCAACTGACAGGTTACCTTGACTATGATCTTCCAACGCCAGTGGATTATTATTAATAATCAAGCCCAATTCATCTTGATTGACAAGTGGCTGTGAAATATTTAAATTCTTTAAAGAATTCAATGAGTCATTCTGCACGTCCTTTTCCTTCGAAAAGGGCTCCTGAACTAAAGAACTTTGACAGACAGAACCAACCTTGGAAGCCTCAAAATCATTATCATGCAAATGTTGGACGTCCCCATGCAAATTTTTCATTTCCAAAGGCTGCTCATAACTTCTTTGTCCGAGGAAAACTTCTAACTGTAATTCACCTTGGTGCAAGAACTGATTCGTCTCTTCTCCTTCTATGAATTTATTACCTTCAAAATTTTGAATTTGAATGCTATCAAATGGAACTGGTTTTGAACTTGAGTTGTCTGTTGAATCAAAAATGGTGGATTTGGCTTTGTTTAGCATTTTGACATGATTGTTCCAAAGAAAATCTGCACCTTCTTCAACAGAAGCATTAATAATATAATAATTTCCGTTCAAGAGAACCTTAAAAGTATATGGAATTTTAGTTCCTTTTTTAACGAGCAATAGAACCTTGGCAAAATCAAGTTTCTTCTTAAACATAGTACCATCATCCATAAAGATGAAGTTGCCCCATCTATCACCAACTTTCTTGAAGAAAGAGTGACACCAAAGATGCAAAGGAACATTTTCAAGCTTTAACTAGAAAAACTTGTCTTCAAATGGAAATTTAGAGCTCCATGGCTTTACCCAAAAAAACTTTCCAGCATGTCCTCTCTTGAGTCAAAAGTAAGTAAAACCATGCTACTACCCATAAAAGTGATTGAAAAAAGAGAAACACCCTCAGTTAGTATCATTTGTGAGAGAAAGTGAATACCTTCAGAGTTTTTGACTAATGCAATAGCAGATTTTTCAGCCAGCTGATATCAAGTTCTTCATTGTCCATTGAGATAAGATCATCGAATGCATTTGAGGAAGGTTTCACCATTGGTTTAGCTTTCCATATCCCAATAGACTGATTGTGGTTGATAGGATGATTTCTATTGACAATATCAACATATGTAGGTTTTGGCACTTGATTGATATTGTAAGATCCGATTCTACACTACTGTAGAGTCTGATTTCATAAAAGTGATAATGAAAATTAAATAAATAAAAAATATTAATTTCCACTTGGGTAAAAAGGCTCTTTAAATTGAGTAGTGAATGGAGCAATTATGGTGAAATAATATATGGGCGAGTATACAGAATAGCTTGCCAACAAGTGAGCAATAAATTTCGTTCACCAATGGGCGAGCAAATCGTCAATGGTGATGGCGAGTTGATGATGGCGAGTACTAATGGAAGAGCTTGCCAATGGGCGTGCAAGGTAGGACGTTCGCCATTAGGTGAGCTGATCGCCAATGGATTTTGGCCAGGGCGGATGGTTAGTTCGCCAAGTTAATTGATGGGATGATCGTCCAAATGAACTTTGAATTGATCGCCCAATGGGAGAGAGGGCGAGTAGGATTCAGTGGCCTCATTGGCGAATAGGTGAGTTCGCCAATGCTGTGATTAGATGATGGCCCATGTGTGGCGAGGACTGTGATCGCCCATAGAATGTATTTGGCGAGTAGTGTGGTTGCCCATATAGAAGCACAAATGATAGCTTAGCAAAGGAAATCATTTCGTAAATTCCCGATATTATGAGTTGGCGAACTGAAATTGAGTTGGTGAGCTGAAGGTCTCCAGAATGAGGAGGCGAACTAAAATCCGTGTGGACAAAACGAAAAGAGAATCAAACCATTTGGCAGCCAAAATTGACTTATAAGTCACACAGTTGAAGAGAATTAATGGAGAAGAGGTTGAAGTCAGTAAGGAACTTATCCTTATTGGTTGAGAAACAAAACAAAGTCAATAGAAGCAGAAAAAGGAGTGTGGAAGAGAGACTTTCACGCCATTTGTGTTGCAGTTTTCTTCATGCATTAAATGCATGAAAGACATGAAATATAATGAAGGAAATGGGATAAGGCCAAGTGAGGGGCTCTGATTGGCTAGCATGGCTATATAAGAGGAAATGCTTGAGGGAAATCCATTTAGCAAACTTCACCTTCTTCACGAGAGCTATGCAACTGCAAATTTAAGTTCTTACTTCTTCCATTTCTACCATGTTTGATTTACTGAGCTTCACTCTTCAGTTGGCTAAACATGTAAACTTGCTTGCAAACCTTTCCTCCTTAGTTTGATGAGTTAAAGGAGTAAGCAAAGGAAGGCCAACGTGAGATGGAAAGCAACCTGTTCCGAAAGTGCATATGGTTGAGGTGAGTTTTATATTTCTGAGGTATTCTTGATGCTCAATGATAGATTTCTATGTTTTATGAAGTAATAAACATAGATACGGTCTTGTTTTTAGTTAGATCCATAGAGAATATGAAAACAAGGAAAATAATGGAATAAGTGATCAGAATGGCGACTATTGTGATCGCTAATGATGAAAATTAGTAACCGCCAATGAGGCGAGTAGGAAATAAGAACTCGCCAAGCATAAAGTTTTGTCAAATGGGCGAGGTCGCCCAACGTTAGTGAATTCATGGGCGAACTCAAATGCATTGGCTTAGGTCGAGTTGAATTGTGGGTGAACTCCTACATTAAAGCCCTTGTGGCATGACATGTTGGTTGAGGGCGAGCTCCCTCATAAAAGCCAAAGTATGAATGGCGAGAATGTTGGGCGAGGTGAAAATATGTTAATGGCGAGTAATGGCTGCGAGCTCCCACGTGTAAGCCATATTATGAGTGGCGAGCTCGGGTTGGCGAACTAGTAAAATGCCTGTGGCGAGCTGGTTGATTATCTCATGTCTCGCCCAATTAATAGAAAATATTTATACAAATTATATATTATTTGCAGCCGGGAATTGGGAATGGCTATTGGCGAGCAGGAAGCAAGGCAAAACAAGATTTCGTTGAACCAGGTAAGGGAGATGTGTATGAAGTAAATGCATGTCCTGTGGAGTAAATTTTATGAAAATATTGAGATAAATGCTTTGTTTTCTTACATGCATTGTATGATAAAGTGTCTTGATCTTGGGCGAGTTGAAAATTGTTGATTTAACTGGTTAGGGCGGGCGATCCCGTCTATTTTGATATTGGGCAAGCTACTAAGCCGACCCTTATGATATTAGTTTGGCGAACCTTTTTGTTTTGTTTTCGGGCGAACAACCCTTGATTTAATAAAAGGCGGGCGAACCATTTGGGTGAACCCTTTTATACTTTATTTGGGGCGGACGACCCCTAAGTTGAGAAAGTTGTTGGCGAGCCATTGAAGGTGAGCCGGTTTTTACTCAATGTTTTAAAAGAAAGATTTGGCAGGCGATTACTGTTCAACCCATTTTTCGAGTGACCATGGGTGAGCCATGCTAGGCGAGCTGACCATGGCGAACAGATTTCAATGGTATTTTCTTAAGGAAAAATGAGCCATATATCTTTGAAAATAGAAAATATAAACCCTTTTGGGCGAATTGACTAATGGGCGAGCCACTGAGGGCGAGCCAGTTTTGCTTTCTAATTTTAAAAGCAAAGTTGGGCGGGCGAACACAAGTTCTCCGCGTTGGGCGAGCTGCCATGGGCGAGCCATGTTGGGCGGGCGTGCCATGGGCAAGCAGATTTTAAAGGTTGAGATTTTGGAATGTTTTCAAAGTGTCTTGTAAACAGAAAGCCTAAACCTTTTTGGAAATCAAATCATTTTGAGAAATGATAACATGGGTGTGATAATTCCATAAAGGTTTTTATGAGATATAAAAGTGATTTTTGAGACTTTAGGCCCCTAGTTTCATGCATTATTATGAGTATGAGGCTGATGGACCCGCCAAGTCATCAGCAGGTCTCGAGGTCACCTGGTAAGTGAACCCGAGGACCACCTAGAGATTGTGGCCACAGATCTATTATATCCTTTTTGGGATGATTATTCCGTTCTCGCAAGGGGGAGGGGGAACGATGATAGCACGACTTATTTATAGGATGATGCCTAGTCTCAACTTGTTGATTTCTGTTTACTAATAGGATTTGTTAAATCCTAATTACTGTTTACTACATTTTAAAGTAAACTGATTAGCCAGTGATTTGAATGCTGTTTTGAGAGTGTTGTTTACTATATCCACTGTTTTCCTATTTGATTTAATGATATATAGTTTGATTTTATAAAGCAGCATATGTTTCCTTTACTGAGCGTATGAATCACTCACCCCTTTGTTTTAACTCCACAGATAAAAGACACTGAGTTGAGAGAATTAGCTCTCATATGGGTATAGCTATGTTTAAAAGCGCTGAGGCATGTTATGTTAAACGTGACAGGTACAATCTCTTCTGTTTTACATTTCAGACATAAGTATACAGTACTACTTTAGCGAAAAAAAATCAATAGGGGATGTTGGATGCAAGAAATCATGAAAAGAATTTTCATATTCAGTATTTGATAAATAAATGTTTTTCATTTATTACGGACATTGTTGAATGTCAATGGCATCGCAGACAGCCCAACCGGTAAAGTTGTATAGAAATACGTGCAAGAAGTGGTAACGGGATGTTACAGATTTAATGGTATCAGAGCTTGGGTTGGTCTGATGTCTGTTGATGCCTTTAGCATGGGAAGTATTGAGAAAGATTAACATCCCCTAGTACTGTATAGTCTGAATGTATAGAGGAGTCAAGTGACTGTGAATTGAGTTAAGTGTTGAAATATGGTGAAAGCTGATGAATTAAGGGTTACAAATAGAGATAGAAATCCGGAAATATTACATGAGATAGACGATCTTATCATCATAATGTTGGGTATATTCGATAAGGTGCAGTGAGGAACTCGGTGAGGGCCGTACCAGGACTTCTATGTCCATATCGAACTAAGATCCTGAAATGATGGTATTGAGATGAAAAGGGGTAATATTAGCATATAAGCCCTAAGATCGCTTGTTTGGATGTATATCTAAGAGAGAGAATTAAAGGGGAATTTATGAACATACCCCTATATTGAAATATTTTATCAAAGTCATGAGTGACTAAATGGATTTAAAATCGGAATTTATGGTGAAATAGTATTTGATGGTGTAAAGGATGATCCCTACTATGGACCCTACTGATATATGAATAAGTAAGGCGACCCGAAGTATATACTATGAGAGGTCGCAAGATAGTTGATCCTGTTGTGGATATTGGGGTCTGAATTGAAGTAAAACATGAACTACTTTGGTTAGGGATTTTTGAATATTGTGAAAAGTGATGTACTTATAGAGTGTGAACTAAAAGGTGAATTGTGCGAGAAATGATGTAGTTCTAAACACTCCTTATTTTTGGGAGAATAAATATTAATAGTGAATTGACAATTAAAGAAGTCAAGTGTTCAAGTCACTGTGGATGCGAAAGAAAAACCTTGAGGTAGGCGAGCTCGAGCACGGTTGGAAGAACCGGGCGTCGAGGTGATCGCCAAAGAGGATAATATGGATACGTACCGTTGTCACAGCAATCGTTGTCAATGGGCCTAAAGAGGGGTTGCCATGGCCGGTTGGGCTGGTTCGTTACGATATCCATAGAACTAAAATATTGTGAGATACTTGTAAAGTGACTTGAAAATTTATATATGTGTTTGAAAGATACATAGTGATTTGGTTGGATGTAAATAACGAGACATCCAAAATAATATGAGTTTGTGAATTTGAAATTATATGATAAGCTGAAATTCTAAATAAACTTTGGAATAACGTGGATACGAGATATTGTTGACTCGATTCACAACATGGAATATGTTTGTAAGCTCTTACTAGTGAATCAGAAGAGCTTGAGAGATTACTCAAGAGATTGATGAGTAGGGAACTAAACTGTTTTGGTATAATTCATGAAAACGAAAATTATAATTATATCGTTTTGAAAACAATGGGATTTGTACTCTCTACAGTTGCTTCTAGGTTCCGGAACAAGTATGATATTCTAAAATAGCTATCATATCCTATCTGGATCCCTAGCCGACTGTAGTATCCTTCCTATTTGTGTGCCTAGAGCCAACTAGGATGATTTTAAAGAGAATAAATATGTATATTAATATAGGCAACAGTATCGAATAAAGTATGGAAAACCTTACTGTTAAGTCAGTAACTACGAGTTCTAACTGAACTATATGCATTAGAGACGGGAGGTCTCAAAGGATTAAGTGGAAATTGAAATTATCTGAGCAAAGGATCCTACTATGGAAGTGAGATTTGAAGTGTGGTTACTGGGGTATAGAATTTATGAAGTTTACCCGTATAACATAAATGAATTGTTGAAGAGGTTGTAGAATTTGCTACCTTATTGATGCAATACTTATTTGTGGAAAAAAGTGAGATTAAATGGGTATGTATGAATATAGTATTCGAAATGGTTACAAGATAGTAACAGTAAAGTACTATATTAAGTAGGAAAATGAAAGAGGTGATAAATGATATAGAATGGAAATATCTTAAGAGACAAGTCATATGATGACTAGGGAACACGTGTGATGAGGTAGTTCCCAAGTATAAGAATAAATGTGATTTCCTCTGATCATTATGTAGTTATGGCTGGAATTAATGACAAACCAGAATTAAAAAGATGAAGTTGTCATACTCAAAGGAGCAGATACAAGAAGTACTGCTAATCCTGAAAAAGGATATACATATGTGTATATATGTATATATTGGGAATGTGAAATAGTATAAATAAAGTGGTGATGAAAATCTGAATGATAATAAATTTAAGTTTCAGAAATTGATGTGAGGAAATTATACTCTCAAGTATATTCTCCAAGTAATGACATTACATGTACTAGGAGAATAAGAGATAGAATGATCACTTAATATAAGAGAAGTGATCGAGGGGAAAATGATTACCTAAGACGTAATCGATGGTTAGCATTAAAGTCTGTAAAAGAAAAGCAGTTCTAGATTAATTATGAAACAATCGCTGTGAGATGGTGGAAAATCCAAAAAAACCATGAGGTTATAGTAGTGAGTATGGATTGAGTAACCAAATTATTTCACTTCTTCATCATCAGGTTTCGGGATGTAATGAGTACCTTGGTCGATATATATTGGTGAAACAGAGAGAACGTATGTGAAGTTCCAGTGAGTGGGTACTTGTGATAGGGATCCCTGATTCGCCATCTGTTTTGAGAGAATAGCAAGAGGCTTGGGATTCCCAATTTTGCTATTAGCATCGCCTCTGATTGATATAGATATCCGAGCGCATTGTGTGGACGCTCCGGGATATATTGAGAGTGAGTGCGTGGTATTTGAGAGACTACTGGGACAATTACATACGAGCGATTAAAACTATCTAAATGATAGTAATCAAATTATTATCGACTAAGCACTGAATGAGATGATAAGTGATAAGTAGAATAAATAAGTTACTGTGTAAAAGAAGTGAAAATTTGCTAACTCCCAAGGGTGATAAAAGATTTCAGGGAGTATAAAATGGTTGTGAGAGAAGAAGCCCGAGGTTTTTTAGGATTTTGAGCAAAATCGGGGATGGGCGACCCACAGGGGGCGATTGCCCAATAACGGATAACATGTTGAGAGATATGGGCGAACTATGAAGTCGCCGACTCACTTGAAAGAGTAATCCTAGAGCGCGGGAAAGCACCAAAAGGATGACTGTTGATGACCTGAAGAGATGGGCAAGACTCTTAAAGAAAATTTGGAATATAATGAGATACTAGCAGTCTCATAATAGAGACGAGATTTGCTAGAAGTTAAAAACGTGATAAGGAAGAAAGATACCTATGTTGGTGGTACTTCCTATAGTAAATGAAAATTGAAAAGAGTAAAATGCTATTTGGATAGTTGCGGATATATCAAGAGAGTCTGCTTATTCCTTGAGTATGGAATTTATTGGGCTAATTAATGCCTTGGCCGAGTTATATGTTAGGGAAGTGATGAGGTTTATTGTATTCCAAGGAGCATTACATTTGATAGGGAGTCCCGCTTCGTATCTCAGTGTCGAGAGAGATTACGGGAAGCTAGGGGATCCCGATTAAGTTTTGCACCGCAGTTTATCCGCTGACTGAGAGACAGTCCGAGCGTATGATATGAACGCTCGAGGATATGATGTGAGCTGGTGCAGTTGATTTTATAGGCTCCTGGGATAATCCTCTACCCTGGCAGAGTTTGTTTATGGTAATGGCCAAAGGAGAGTATAGGCATAGCACTTGAAAGGGGTTTATTTAGCAGACGATATAATCCACGATAGCATGAGAAAATAGGAGGCCGAGAACTATTCTCGACTTGGTCGAACAGACTTCTTGAGATATATAGGAGATTATGTATATTAAGGTCTCACCATTGGGATGCATAATGAGAGGGAAATTGAGTTCCCGACGTATTAGATCTTTGGAGATCTTAGATCGTGTGAAAGATGTGCACTACCTCCCGAGTTGTCAAGAGTGCATAATGTATTTCATGTCTCAACGATAAGAAAGTACTATCCATATCCTTCTCACGTGATTCGACATGAGTCCTAGAGATTAGAGAGGACAAGAGTTACGTTGAGAAATCGGTACGGATTTTGGATAGGAAGGATAAAGTATTGTGATAAAGTGTGAAGATCAAAGATTAATTCTTTGATGGGATCCTCTGGCAGTATGAGGCTACTTGAGAATTAGAATGCCTTATGATTAAGAAATATATAGAACTTTCACACTGATAGGTCCGGTTGAAATTTGGAGGACCAAATTTCTTAAGGTGGGGAGAAAATCTAAGATCCGATTCTACACTACTGTAGAGTCTGATTTCATAAAAGTAATAATGGAAATTAAATAAATAAAGAATATTAATTTCCACTTGGGTAAAAAGGCTCTTTAAATTGAGTAGTGAATGAAGCAATTATGGTGAAATAATATATGGGCGAGTATACAGAATAGCTCGCTAACAAGTGAGCAATAAATTTCGTTCGCCAATGGGCGAGCAAATCGCCAATGGTGATGGCGAGTTGATGATGGCAAGTACTAATGGAAGAGCTTGCCAATGGGCGAGCAAGGTAGGACGTTCGCCATTAGGTGAGCTGATCGCCAATGGATTTTGGCTAGGGCGGATGGTTAGTTCGCCAAGTTAATTGATGGGATGATCGTCCAAATGAACTTTGAATTGATCGCCCAATGGGAGAGAGGGCGAGTAGGATTCAGTGGCCTTATTGGCGAATAGGTGAGTTCGCCAATGCTGTGATTAGATGATGGCCCGTGTGTGGCGAGGACTGTGATCGCCCATAGAATGTATTTGGCGAGTAGTGTGGTCGCCAATATAGAAGCACAAATGATAGCTTAGCAAAGGAAATCATTTCGTAAATTCCCGATATTATGAGTTGGCGAACTGAAATCGAGTTCGTGAGCTGAAGGTCTCCAGAATGAGGAGGCGAACTAAAATTCATGTGGACAAAATGAAAAGAGAATCAAACCATTTGACAGCCAAAATTGACTTATAAGTCACACGGTTGAAGAGAATTAATGGAGAAGAGGTTGAAGTCAGTAAGGAACTTATCCTTATTGGTTGAGAAACAAAACAAAGTCAATAGAAGCAGAAAAAGGAGTGTGGAAGAGAGATTTTCACGCCATTTGTGTTGCAGTTTTCTTCATGCATTAAATGCATGAAAGGCATGAAATAAATGAAGGAAATGGGATAAGGCCAAGTGAGGGGCTCTGATTGGCTAGCATGGCTATATAAGAGGAAATGCTTGAGGGAAATCCATTTAGCAAACTTCACCTTCTTCACGAGAGCTATGCAACTGCAAATTTATGTTCTGACTTCTTTCATTTCTACCATGCTTGATTTACTGAGCTTCACTCTTCAGTTGGCTAAACATGTAAACTTGCTTGCAAACCTTTCCTTCTTAGTTTAATGAGTTAAAGGAGTAAGCAAAGGAAGGCCAACGTGAGATGGAAAGCAACTTGTTTTGAAAGTGCAGTTGGTTGAGGTGAGTTTTATATTTCTGAGGTGTTCTTGATGCTCAATGATAGATTTCTATGTTTTATGAAGTAATAAACATAGATACGGTCTTGTTTTTAGTTAGATCCTTAGAGAATATGAAAACAAGGAAAATAATGGAATAAGTGACGAGAATGGCGACTATTGTGATCGCCAATGATGAAAATTAGTAACCGCCAATGAGGCGAGTAGGAAATAAGAACTCGCCAAGCATAAAGTTTTGTCAAATGGGCGAGGTCGCCCAACGTTAGTGAATTCATGGGCGAACTCAAATGCATTGGCTTAGGTCGAGTTGAATTGTTGTGAGAACCCTAAATTTTCTATTTTGTCTACATCTATTGAAGGTGTTGAAATGGAATTAATGAAGTTGGTCGAGGGCAAATTTGTAACATCCCGTTACCACATTTTTCACGTATTTTCATAAAACTTTACCGGTTGGGCTGTCTGCGATGCCATTAACATTCAACAGTAACAATGACAAATGATAAACATTTATCTATTTATTATGGAATATGAAATTTCTTTTTCATTATTCCTTACATCTGACATCCCCTATAATCCTTTATTTCATTAAGGTAGTACTGTATACATATGTCTGAAATGTAAAAGAGAAAAGACTGTACCTGTCACGTTTAATGTGCCATGCCTTAGTGCTTTAAGCATAGCTATACCCATCTGAGAGCTAATTCTCTCAACTCCGCGTACTTCTTATCTGTGGAGTTAAAACAAAGGGGTGAGCGATTCATACGCTCAGTAAAGGAAACATATGCTGCTTTAAATAAAGCAAAACTATAGATCACTATTCATTTGTTCTTTTCTTAACAATAACCCAGTAGAAAAGAAAATGGATATATAGTAAACAACTCTCTTAAAACACCATTCAAAACACCGACTAACAGTTTACTTTAAAATGTAGTAAACACTATCGAGGACTTCAATAATCCTCATAGTAAATAGAAACTGATAAGTTGAGACTAGGCAACAAATAAATCATGCTATCATCGTTTCTCCCTCCATCTTGGGAGAACGAAACCTGCCGCTTTTGGGGTGCACCCGTAGGCCATCGCCCCTCACGGCTATCTCAGATCTATGGCCATAATCTAAAGGGGTCCTCGGGTCCACTTGCCAAGTGACCTCGAGACCGCTGATGACTTGGCAGGTCCATCAGCCCTGTGACGCCCTGAGGTGCACTCATTGGTCCATTGACCGAGCCACCGCCCCAGGTAGGTCACGCACTAGCAACGCATGAACTCAGGGCCTAAAGTCTCAAAATCAACTTTTATATCTCATATATCATTTCCACAAAATGATTTGATTTCTTATAAAACAATAAAACACCAAAAACAGCCCGTAATCTCAACTTTTAAAACCTGCTCGCCCATGATCAGCTCGCCCGACATGGCTTGCCCATGGAAGCAGCTCGCTGTGGCGGAGAACATGTGTTCGCCCGCCCTCTTTGCTTTTAAAATCTGAAGCAAAACTGGCTTGCCCTCTGTGGCTCGCCCAGAAATCAACTCGATAAGACGGTGAATTAGTATTCGCCCGCCACTTAGCTTTTCAAAACAGAAATCTCGTTGATATCAGTTCGCCCGCCTTCAGTTTAAAACAAGGGCCGCCCGCCCAACATCTTAAAAAAAAGGGTTCGCCCGACTACGGCTTTACCCGGATTTCTCTTTAAAACAAGGGCACTCGCCCAGTTCTCATAAAAGAGAGCTCGTCATTTGGCTTAACTTATAGCTTTCTATTAAGAAAGTTCGCCCGCTCTTTATAAATAGAAATGAGTTTAAAACGTATAAAAGGGATTGGTTCGCCCGCCAATACCAATTCACCCAACATAAATCACAAAGGGCTTTCCCAACATAAAACATACAAAGCGCTCGCCCGCCCTGTATCATTTCACCCAACAAAACAGCAAAAGGCGGCTATCAGCTCGCCCACGATCAAACAATTATCAATTAACTTCTTAAAATCATGCATGTCAGAAAACAAAACATTTAACTTAATGTTTTCATAAAATTTACTCCACAGGACATGCATCACTTCACACACACTTCCCTTACCTTGTTCAACGAAGTCTTGCTTCGCCCGGCACTCTGTTCGCCCATAGCTATTCCCAATTATCGGCTGCAAATTATATATAAATTTCATTAATATTTTCTTTATATATATCACTTGGCGAGAATAAATCAAATAACTACTCGCCCAATCAGATTCCCAATTAGTTCGCCCGCCATTACTCACGAAGCCTTCATTGGCTAACTGTGGAAGTTCACCCACAATCCTTCTCGCCCAATGCCTTCGCATTAGAGCTCGCCCGTCATTCACTTCACTAGAATTGGGCGTTCTCGCCCACAAAATTACCTTGGCGAGTACTTAATATCTATTCGCCTCATTGGCGATTACTATTTTCAACTTGGGCGATCACTGTAGTCGCCCTTGTCGTCACCTATTCCATAATTTTCCTTGTTTTCCTATTTTCCAAGGATCTAACTAAAACCAAGACTGTATCTATGTTTATTACTGCATAAATCATAGAAATCTTTCAGTGAACATCAAGAAAACCTCAAAATTATGAACTCACCTCAACCAACTTCACTTCCAGAACAGTTTGCTTCCTGTTTCCTGTTGGCCTTTCTTTTGCTTATTCCTTCAGCTCATCAGGCTAAGAAAGAAAGGTTTTATAAGCATGTTTACTGGTTTAGCCAACTGAAGAGTGAAACTCAGTAGATCAAACATGGCAGAGAAATGGAAGAAACAGAGAAATGCCTCTCGTGAAGAAACTGAAATTGGCTAACTCGTTTTTCATCAATTGTCTCTGCTTATATAAACATTCTCAGCCAATCAATAGCCACCGCCTGGCCCTTATCCTGTTTCCTTCATCATTGTTCACGTCCTTCATGCCTTTAATGCATGAAGAAAACTGAAGCACAAAGTGGCGTGGAAGTCTCCCTTTCACACGGCTTTTTCTTCTACTGCAGCCTTTGTTTACTTCCTCAACCAATCAGGTAAATTCCTTACTGACTTCAACCTCTTCACCATTAATTGTCTTCAACCGTATCACTTGCAAGTCAATTTTGGCTGTTAGGTTGAATTCTGTTTTCATTTTCCCATCTATCTGGACGACCACTTTACTCGCCAAATGCATTGGCGTTTCCAAGTCCTCGCCACAAGCGGCCATCACTTATCCACGAAGTTGGCGAACTAAACTACTCGCCAAACAAATAAGGAAAACAATCGACTCGCCACACTAAATCAGTTCGCCAGCCATGGGGCTACTCCTTGTCCTCTGTGTGGCGATCACAAGTTCTCGCCCTTTTCGGGCCATCACCTGGCATGGCTCAACTCGCCAACCATGCCCTGATTCATCTCACAAGTTGGCGAACACGCCTGTGCGACCACACTCTCGTCCAACTCGCCATCAGCATTGATGATCACACATACTTTACTCGCCAATCGGCGAGCCGTTTCTTTATGGTACGCGCCCGTCGAAGGAGCTTTCATCTTTTTGGAAATTAACATTCATTATTTATTTAATTTCCATTATCAATTTTATGAATTTAGACTCTACAGTAGTGTAAAAATCGGATCTTACAAAATTGGTAAGTTCTCAAGGGCTGGTCACAATGAGTCAACTTTTGACTAAGTTGACTCAGAAAATAAATAAAAAAAATTAATGGAAAATTCTGACCTGGACAGATGTACTGTGTAGTGGCATATTTTGGTAAATAAGTGATTTTTATGATGGTATTTGGACTTTTAGAGCCATATAAATTTAATAAAAATTAAATAAAATTTCCCACCAATAAAATAATGACAATACATGAATTTCTACACATTTCTTCAGCCTTTCTCCACCGTTTTACTGCTGCTACGTTTTGTTTCACTTTTTCTCCCGTTGCTTCCAATTTTGCTCCAAGTCCTTCACGTCTCCCCTAGTAGAACACCCTCTTCTCTTCACTTCATCACCTAGGTCCCTTTATAAGAAATATTCCCCACATCAAGAGCTTCAAAACCCCCCAAAAAGCTCAGCCAAAAATCATCAAAATCCATCTCCCCTGCTACGGGACAGTATTGGTTCTGTATAGGTAAATTTCTAGTTTTAATTTCTTTCATTTTTGCCTCTTGTTTATGCTTGGTTTGGATGAGTAAATGATGTATATGATTATAGTTTAGAACAAAAACATGTAGGAATCAGATTTGGATGTACGGTTATAATGAAATGAGGGGATAAACTTTTCTGCTGGTGACGGGAATGGCAGAAAAATGGGGACTGATTTTGAAAATAGATGTAGCCATGAATTTTAATTGCTAAAACATAAGTTTAATGAGTTGCTAGGTCTAGGATGATTTTAAAGGGTGTAAACATGGGGTTTTGATGGCGTGAAGATAGAATATGAAGGCTGAATAGAAAAACAAAACAAAATAAAATAAGGTGCTGATTTTGTGATAGATGGTAACGTGGATGGTATGGAAATGAAAAAGGAAACATAGGCTGGTGTAATAAGGTACTGTTGGCAGTAGAAAAAAAAATATAATAACAATTTAACAAAAACATGAAACATGATGGATGATTGTTGACGTGAGAAATGGGGCTGAGTTGTTGTTGTTGGCGTGAAAGAGGTCAACAATGGTGGCTGATGGTGGAATAAAAATAGCTATTAAACTTAATTAATACAGACCTGAAGTTAGTCAACATGTGCTGCTGGATTTTTGAGGAAAATAGAAGAAATGATAAAGAAAGTGGGTTGTAAGTGGCGTGAATACAGAAAAAATATAAAGGTTGATCTGTGCTGATTATGAGGATTTTCTTTAGGGGCTGACTTAATGATGATGGTGTGTATAGTTGAGAAAATACGAGCTGTCATGAAATAAAATGTAAATAAAAAAAATTGAGGAATGATAGTGCTGAATTTTAATGCTTAAATGATGAAAAACAAGGGTTGCTAATGTAGTAAATGTAATACGAATTTATAAATAAGTGAAATGATAAATGTAGTTAATTATTTAAGGGTCATTTGGCCATAATAAAGTGAAGATGATAGAATGATTTTAGTAATTGATGGTGATGAAATCAATGTAAGAAGATTAAAAAATGAAAGAATAAATATTAAGAATAAATAGAGATTATTGGTGGAGTTAGAATTAGAAGATAATTAGTGTAGAAGAATTTGGTCAAATTAAAGGGAAATGACATAGACCAAATTTCCATACAATGAGGGTGTAAGATTAAAGTAAGAAGTAAAGGGAATTGTTAAGGAAGTGAAAATTTGAAAATATGGCAAATTGGCCAAATGAAATTCATGGGATTTTCATATCATTTTATTTAAATAAAGCAGTTCAAAATGGAAGTTAGAAAAGGAAAGAAAATTCTATGGATATGAACAATGAGTGTTAATTATTTGATGTTATTTGTGCAGCAAATAATTTGGAAAATTAAGTAGATCGGTGGTGCTATTGGATTTCATTTTAGACTGGGCATTAAGGTAAGGAATAGTATATGGAAGTAGTGTAGGAAATACTGTGCTTGCATCCAAGTAAATGGTGATTTGAATTATTGGAATTGTGATTTTTATGCAAAGGGTTTGGATAGAACTTAAACTGAATTTCTATAGAAAACTTTAGAAATCCTACTCTTGAATCTTTCATGCACCCTATTTTCTAAATAAATAGTATTTTTATATATAGTTTGAATATTTGAATACGTGAAATGATGATAATATGTTTTATGAGTTTTATGAGATTTATTTAGAACATATAAAGTGTTGATTTGTTTACATGAATATAAATCGATTGAAATAGTTTACATGAAAATTGATTTACTGGAGTTTTATCGATATATGAACATGATTTTTTTTAGAGAGTGTTGGCTCCATGTGGATTCATGCATACAGATTGATGATTAGGGCTGGGAGACTGTCGCGCAGGTCCCCAGTACCTTCCCTTTTTTTCGATCACAGTTGTCACTGACGAGTGTACACTGTAGATCTTCGACAATGGCCATTGTTACAGGTAGGAACGGCTTAGGGCTGGATGCCTGGCCCCACGTGGGTACGCCTAATCCTATACAGGTCCCTGTAGGGATATAGTTCGTGTATGGGTTCTTGGATGCTCACACTCTATTGTTTTACACAGTATATGAAATGATTGATTTACAGACAGATGACAGATTTGATTGAAATGATTTGAAAAGTGAACCGTGAAAGAATATATGAACAGTATATGAACAGTGATTGAATTAAAGATAGATTGATTTTAAATGATTTGAACAGTGAATATTTATATGAACAGTATATGTTTTAAAAGAGTTTTAAATAAATGTTTACATGCACCCATATGCATTATTTTGTTTATAAAATTTAAAGTTATGATTTTTACTGCGTATAGTGGCATAGTACCACTCTTTTATATGCTTTTTCTTACTGGGCTTTCCCCAAAGCTCACCCCCCTTACTTACCATCCCAGATAGTTCATCCGTGCATGTGGTTACAGAAGTTACAAGGTAGTGGAAGAGATCACTAAAAGTGATATGTCAGGAGTACATGTACATGTGGAATTTTATATTTATATTCAGACTAATAAATGCACAGCAGACATATTTATAAGTGGAATGAAATCAGTGTAGTGTTCAATAAAAAAAAATATACATGATCTAGTGGGATGTAAATTTATATTGAATTGTTATAAACAGAATTATGAATATTATATCTATGTTTTGTTATAGAATCGAACTTACATCGACACCGAATGCAAACCAATTGACATTGAATAATTGAATGAGAAAGATAGAAAAAAAATTTGATTCGAAATTTTATAATTTCGGATGTTACAATTGTAGGTGAACTCCCACATTAAAGCCCTTGTGGCATGGCATGTTGGTTGAGGGCGAGCTCCCTCTGAAAAGCCAAAGTATGAATGGCGAGAATGTTGGGCGAGGTGAAAATATGTTAATGGCGAGTAATGGCTACGAGCTCCCACGTGTAAGCCATATTATGAGTGGCGAGCTCGGGTTGGCGAACTAGTAAAATGCTTGTGGCGAGCTGGTTGATTATCTCATGTCTTGCCCAATTAATAGAAAATATTAATACAAATTATATATTATTTGTAGCCGGGAATTGGGAATGGCTATTGGCGAGCAGGAAGCAAGGCAAAACAAGATTTCGTTGAACCAGGTAAGGGAGATGTGTGTGAAGTAAATGCATGTCCTGTGGAGTAAATTTTATGAAAATATTGAGATAAATGTTTTGTTTTCTGACATGCATTGTATGATAAAGTGTCTTGATCTTGGGCAAGTTGAAAATTGTTGATTTGACTGGTTAGGGCGGGCGATCCCGTCTATTTTGATATTGGGCAAGCTACTAAGCCGACCCTTATGATATTAGTTTGGCGAACCTTTTTGTTTTGTTTTCGGGCGAACAACCCTTGATCTAATAAAAGGCGGGCGAACCATTTGGGTGAACCCTTTTATACTTTATTTGGGGCGGACGACCCCTAAGTTGAGAAAGTTGTTGGCGAGCCATTGAAGGCGAGCCGGTTTTTACTCAATGTTTTAAAAGAAAGATTTGGCGGGCGATTACTGTTCAACCCATTTTTCGAGTGACCATAGGCGAGCCATGCTGGATGAGTTGACTATGGCGAACAGATTTCAATGGTATTTTCTTAAGGAAAAATGAGCCATATATTTTTGAAAATAGAAAATATAAACCCTTTTGGGCGAATTGACTAATGGGCGAGCCACTGAGGGTAAGCCAGTTTTGCTTTCTAATTTTAAAAGCAAAGTTAGGCGGGCGAACACAAGTTCTCCGCGTTGGGCGAGCTGCCATGGGCGAGCTATGTTGGGCGGGCATGCCATGGGCGAGCAGATTTTAAAGGTTGAGATTTTGGAAATTTTTCAAAGTGTCTTGTAAACAGAAAGCCTAAACCTTTTTGGAAATCAAATCATTTTGAGAAATGATAACATGGGTGTGATAATTCCATAAAGGTTTTTATGAGATATAAAAGTGATTTTTGAGACTTTAGGCCCCTAGTTTCATGCATTATTATAAGTATGAGGCTGATGGACCCGTCAAGTCATCAACAGGTCGCGAGGTCACCTGGCAAGTGGACCCGAGGACCAGGTCTCGAGGTCACCTGGCAAGTGGACCCGAGGACCACCTAGAGATTGTGGCCACAGATCTATTGTATCCTTTTTGGGATGATTATTCCGTTCTCGCAAGGGGGAGGGGGAACAATGATAGCATGACTTATTTATAGGGTGATGCCTAGTCTCAGCTTGTTGATTTCTGTTTACTAATAGGATTTGTTAAATCCTAATTACTGTTTACTACATTTTAAAGTAAACTGATTAGCCAATGATTTGAATGCTCTGTTTTCCTATTTGATTTAATGGTATATAGTTTGGTTTTATAAAGCAGCATATGTTTCCTTTACTGAGCGTATGAATCGCTCACCCCTTTGTTTTAACTCCACAGATAAAAGACACGAAGTTGAGAGAATTAGCTCTCAGATGGGTATAGCTATGTTTAAAAGCGTTGAGGCATGTTATGTTAAACGTGACAGGTACAGTCTCTTCTCTTTTACATTTCAGACATAAGTATACAGTACTACTTTAGCGAAAAAAATCAATAGGGGATGTTGGATGCAAGAAATCATGAAAAGAATTTTCATATTCAGTATTTGATAAATAAATGTTTTTCATTTATTACGGTGATTGTTGAATGTCGATGGCATCGCAGACAGCCCAATCGGTAAAGTTGTGTAGAAATACGTGCAAGAAGTGGTAACGGGATGTTACAGATATGAGGTGTCGAGGATGGAAAACTTCGTTTGTTTCCTGATTGAAAATCATTAACAAGAGCCCTTTTAGATTGAATTTGTTGAATATTCCTCTTTTTTCAATTTCTATGGTCCTAGCCATATTCTGAGATGTTGACAAGAAGTTTCCAACCGTGCCAAATAAAACCATCCAAAGCTTTGATGACTGATAGAGCTTCCCTTAGATCTTTAAATCTAAAGAATCCAAACTTGCTTCTTCTTTGACTCCTCTAGACAAGAGGAATATAGAAGTAGACATTCTGCCAAATTTCATAATCAAGTCTCTCAACTTAGATTCTCTGCCATTAGGATTAATATTGCCCACAAAGATAGTGATGAGACTTCTTCTCCATTGGTCGATTGCCTTGCTCCTAGAAGAAATGAATTCGTGAAAATTATACCAGTCGTGGTGTATCTCCTTGCTACTTGAGTACCGGTCTCTCCTATGAACTACTCTAACCTCTCTGATTCTCTATTTGTTTCTCTCTCATTTCTCTCTCTCTCTCTCTGATTCTACTTGAGACAAGAAATCTTACTTTCAATTTTATTGGATCACGTCACTTACTAGTTTTACGTGAAGATCAATTACTTATTATTACTGGTTACTTGAAAAGTATTTGCTAGCATCCATATGTACTTTTGCTAGCATCTATATACTTTAGCTTTTCAACTTCTCACATGGGATCAATTTTTACGTAAAACTTGGAAGTGATATAGTCCAATAAAATGAAAAGTATTGAAATATGACTATAAAAGTAATTGTTGCTAGCATTCTTCTCATGATCTATTATATGTATGACATTTGTTAAAATTTCTATGCCTTATATGATATTTTATGACTACTTATTTGTATCAAATTGGAGATTTTGTTATTATTGGTTATGTTAACTTTTAAATTTTGAAAATATTAATAATCATTAGTTTAAATTTTGTTGATACATACATACATACGTATTCACTTGTGGTCACACTAAATTTTCCCTATTATAAAAGAGAGATAACAAGACGAGATTAAATAATCTCAAATTGAGGGTCCTATAAATATAAGTATATCCCGCTTATTAATTTTACATAATGACAATCAACATCAAAACAATAATTAAACTATGTTGACATCTTTCAACACCATAATACTAATTTCTAAAAGATCCATTATGAACTTCATCTAATCCCCCATTAAACAAAGGAGCAAAATATTAAGACATGGCCACGCCATTATTAAAAGTAATGAAGGCCTTGGCATTTTACTTTCAATGGAGCAGGTAGAATCTACCAGTAGTGAGGATTTAAAATGTTGATCTTTTTTCTATCATATTTCAGTTTCTTGTAAATTAGAACAGATCCCTATCGGATTCGGATGCTGCAATTTGTCAGAGATTAGATCAATAGTATGATTTAAGAATTAGCAACATCGCAAGGGAAGATTGGATTAAAGAAATCTCTCTCTTGAATAATTGTTTTATAAGATCAACACAAGAAGAAGCCTTCCATTGTAATTGGATCTAAGCCCTGCCTTTAAAAACATTTGATGCCATTATTTAATGGCTTTTTTCATTTGGGCTTAAGTAACTAAAAGATCGGTTTACTAAATCAATAAGACTAATCTTTCATTGGATGATAGCAACTGCATGTTTAAGTGGACCTAACATTGTACTAGCAAAGATAATAGCGTAAACATAAGGACAAAAATAATGCTGCAAGTCTGCTTTTAGTTCATCTAATCGAACTACCAATAATAAAAAAAAAAGCAATCAAGATTATTCCAAACGAATTTAAGGGCATTAAGGACCCATCAGAATCTCTGTATAGCTTTTATTACTCGAACTAAGCTGGATTAGCTGAGCGTGAATCCGCTGATAGGTCACTCAGAGTTAAGAAATTTCAAGTGCTTATAAACAGAATTTTGGAGTAGTTTAGTTTAATATCGAAATGAATGACATCACAGCCGTGGTTTCATTTCCAACTTATGCAGCCTGGCTGTGTTGCAGAGAAACTTGTAAGAAACAACTGACTAATTAATGAAACATCAATCCACAGTTATGGTATTTGACTCGACAATTAGTATTTCAACTAAAAAACCCAGCGCGGTAGACATTTGCAAGTTTTTCTGTCATAGGAACTTTGGGGTGGTGTATAATTTAATTCGATTTCAATCCAGTAGGAAAAAAGAGAAAAGGGTCACTAGCCGGCTGCTATAAGTAAAGGTAGGAATTGAGGATGAACAATAATTCCCATTAAATTGCAAAATAAATAACCATTAAAGACTTGGTTGATCTACAGATGCAATACCTTAAAGAATGATATAAAGTATAGAGCATCCCAAGTTTTTCCCTGCCTATAAATAGACTTCTTGACATGCATGGTTTTTTAACCCATATCAAGTAACTAACAACACTTGCAATAAATTAAGGTGTTGGACCAAGAGTCTAATACAATGAAAAGTGCTTGTCTCATTCTGGTCTTCAACCTCTTGGTTTTGGCTTCCTGGTTTGCCTCCGCCTATGACCCTAGCCCCCTCCAGGACTTCTGTGTAGCCATCAATGATACTAAGAATGGAGGTAAGCCTCTTTGTCATCTACTCTTCTCTCCCTTTCTTTTCTGTGCTTGTGCAATGCATTATGCATGCTTTCAATTCAACTAATTAATCAACATTTCTTTCCTGCAGTGTTTGTGAACGGGAAGTTCTGCAAGGATCCAAAGCTTGCTACTGCAAATGACTTCTTCTTTTCAGGGCTAAACATCCCGAAGAACACAGCAAACTCTGTTGGATCAGTAGTTACTCCTGTAAATGTTGACCAAATACCAGGGCTAAACACACTAGGCATATCTTTTGTCCGTATTGATTATGCGCCAAATGGAGGGCTAAACCCACCGCACACCCACCCTCGTGGCACGGAGATCCTTGTGGTCCTAGAAGGCACACTTTATGTTGGCTTTGTTACATCCAATCCGAATAATCGTCTCATCTCTAAAACCCTTTACCCTGGGGATGTTTTCGTCTTCCCCATTGGCCTAATTCACTTTCAGCAGAACGTTGCAAAAACCAAGGCGGTTGCTTTTGCTGGTTTGAGCAGCCAGAATCCTGGCGTGATTACAATAGCAAATGCTGTTTTTGGATCAAATCCGCCCATTAATCCTGATGTTCTTACCAGGGCCTTTCAGCTGAGTAAGAAAGTGGTGAAGTACCTCCAGTCAAGGTTCTGAACTTCTGATGGTTTGCAACTAATTTGCAACAAAATATGAAACACAGAACAGCAGTTTTCCATTACGTTGTAATAGCTTTCCTGCATTGCACTATAATAAATTCCTCATTACTGTGTTCGTATTATGTAATACAAAAAATATTTTGTTAAAAATCATATTCCCGTGCCAAATACAAAATATTTTTTAAAATTTTGTCAATTCATATACAATTAATATTTATTAAATATTAACTTGTATCAATTTTTTTTATTGTTTCATGTGAACTTACAGTGTTTAAGATTATCATTTTGATATGATAGTTGATACCAATATTTTTTGTTTTTCCTATTTTTTTACTGTTTCATGTGAAGTTACAGTGTTTAAGACTATCATGTTGATATGATAGTTGATACCAATATTTTTTGTTTTTCCTTTGTTCATGCTCCAAAGACCGAAACATTTCACATGATAACTGAATTAAATATATTCATGTATATAATCCTAAACATATAAGCATATTTGTCTAAACAATTATAATAAAACAGTTTCAAGATTAGTTCAAATATAGTAATACTTCTGGTTGAAAAACATTTCGGTGATCAGGAAAAGAAAAATATATGAAAACTTGCTCAACTGTTCCAAGGGACCATTGAAGAGACTTGCATGCTTCCGAACAGCTTCATTAACGCAAGCAAGGGTATAAGAATACCGAATTTTGGGATGAACGTAAAAGTTAATCCCCCAATCACTTTATCAATAATTTCAATTTGAGGCGTCAATATTGCTTCAATAATTTCAATATTACTATTTATACAGAGCAAAAAAATACAAATTGATTTTTCAATATTAATTTAAATGGTTACTTCTTTCTTTTTTTTTTTTTAAACGTAAGAATTTTGTAAGTTTAAGATTAGGAATGTAAATGAGTCAAACTATTCGTGACCTATTCAAGCTTAACTAGATGATTACTCGAATTTGACTTGTTTATTTTCTAGCCGAGCTCGACCTCAAACTACTCAAGTAATAGGTCAAGTCAAGTTTAAGCATCTTAATACTTAGCTTAAGCTACTCATGAGCCTTATAGATTTTTTTAATATATATTTTTAATATTTTATTATTAATTTACCAATTTTCCCTCATAATATATAATTAAAAATTCACAAATCAAGCCTAACAAGTCAAGTTCGAGCTCAAGTGACTTGAGTATTCTGTTAAGTCAAGCTTAAGTTTCAAAAACTAAGTTCAAATTGAATTTTGAGCCGAACTCAAATTTGATATTAAATCGTTTCTACTCGGTTCGATTATACTTTTATTTGAAATTCAACTCTCAGCATCAGTATTTTTCTCTTTTTTCAAATCAAAGTAAATAGATATTCTCTTTTAATTTTAGTAATCCACAAGAGGAAAGTTAGACGCTTGCATTGGATGGTCAAGTTGGAGTTAGTTAATGGATCTAAATGCATTATCAATATTCACCTACCAAGTTTTAACAACTTGTGTTCCTTTTTGGTCCACACCTTAATTTTGTTTTCTCAGTTATACTAAGGGAATTAATTATTAGCAGCTTACCAGAATAAAGAGGAAACGATATTAATTTCAATATTCATTGTAATGTACCTAGGAAACTGTATTCAGTAAAATTCAAACCAAATTATGGAATAAGGGTGCATTTGAAATTAGATCTGAATAAAGCGGAAATGAAATAACTATTTCAGTCAACCTAGCATGCCGTTAGAAAAGAATCCCAGTTCTGTCCAAAAAAAGGAAAAGAAAAGAATCCCAGTCGTAACCCAAAAAAAAAATCACTGTTAAGGGTTAGGAAAGTAATATTCAATATGGGATCATATTATGCCTATAAATAGAATGGATTGAAATATATAGAATTTTGAGGCAATGCCATTAAAGGAGTTTTAGTTTATTTATTGAAATTTAAAATGTATTCCATGACAAAGGAATGGAGGCAGAAGGAATGATTCAGGTGAATATTGTTTCTATCACAATAATATTTTTTTTTGGATAAAAGCAATAGTAATATCCTTGATTTTGTTTTTTAATGTCCAGATTTATTACCATTTTTTTATAATTAAGATAATTAAAGTTGCTTGAGTCTTATAGTATGATAAGACTGTTCCTTAACTATTTGATTTAGAATTTATATTGTCACAAACCAAACCTCTATTAATCTTTTCCTACCACTTAGTTGAGTCAATTAGGTGGGGAAACCAAAGCTCCAGTGATTTTCTGAATAATCTGAACATTGATAAACATGACAATTGGATAAAAGGATGAAAGGCTTGGTAAAACTACAAGGAAAAACGTGTGTTCTATCTCGGAAAAAACACAAAAGAGCTGCAATACAGTGTTCTTAGCTTGAATTCGAGCCGACTTGTATTTAGATGTATTACCAATCTTCTCAAGAGAAGCATTCTTGTCTTGAATTAGTAAGAATCAGATGATACTTAACAAGTTCTCACAGGACTAGATTGAATAATCCATGATAGCCATGGTTCGAAAGTTTCATATTTCGTGCCACATTAGCATGATTAAGATTTTACTATGCCGCTTCGTTTAACAGTTGAACACTCACATCGTTAATGATTATTTTTAAGTGAAATTGGGGTTCATGCAATGAACCTAAAACAGAGGATTTCAAATTACCTAGACAAGTTAAAAGTCTAATTCCATAGCAAAAATCAGTGAATATTAGCTATTACAAGTAATACACTAATTGCTTTATAAATACATAGGTCTCAACCATGTGAACAAATACACGATCTTTAATAGGTTTACGTAAAAACACTACCAATTATTAGAGTCAAGGTCCAAAAACTTTTGAGTTCCAAAATTCAAAACCAAACCTTGGATTTCTGTAATATGATTTTTGAAAATTTGATTTTCTGGAAAAACTAATATTTTCTGTTGTTTGGTTGATATGCTGAAAAATATTTTCTATTATTTGTTGTTTTAACTCAATATAGATTAAGTTGAGTTTCAGTGGAGCATTTTTTCTTAACAGTGGCATAAGTTTGGAAATTGTTTTTTCTTTTTGAAAATGGTAAGACAATTTCTCAAAATCTTTAAAGATTTTTCATTGACCGAATTTCATTTTCCATTGACTGAAAATGTTTTACAAGTACCAAACATTAGAAAATGTGAAAAATATTTTCTGAAAAATGAAATTCGTATACCAAACGGACCCTTACAAAGAACTTTGAATTGGTTCCTTTTTTTTTTCTTTTTGGATAAGTTGTAATCTCATTTATTCAAGTTAGCAAAATTCTGCTACAGTACAACAATTCAACGACTTTGACTGAGAAAAAAATCTGTTCTCATAGCAGCTTTCTATGCATGAGTTAACAAAATTGTCCTTAAATTACCCTTTTTTAATTTTAATAATACTAATGCTTGAGACAGAAAAGCAAATTATATATCCAATACACCAACTGAAATTTTTAGATTCAACAAGTAAATTTAAGATAGCGACACATATATCACTTTATTTATTTATTTATTTATGTATATTTCATAAAGATTATGTATCACCATCTTAGTTTTATTTGTGAAATCTAAAAATTTTACTAATAATATTTTAGACAATAATCCATGAAAGTTATATATTTGATTAGTAAAAATTTTTACAAATTAAAGTTTTCACTCATAATAAGTAGTCAACTGAGTTTCAATCAATTACATCATACAGAATCAGTCACTGAATCCAACCTCATGTTTAACAACGTCAAAAGTAGTTCCTTGAATTGTATGTAAATTATTTCAACAGATTGCAATGATTCTTGATCCTCAAAAATCTACAAGATAATGAATAGAGTGCATGTTTGGTGTATGGGATATGGATAGGATAGGATAAAATAATATTGTGGATAGGATAACATTAGATGATAACATCCTATCTTATGTTTGGTGTGTACAAGGATTAAACATAAGATAGGATGATTTTTTATCCTTTACCATGTTTGTTATGTGCAAGATTAAAATTAGGATAGGATGATATTTTTTTATTGGACAAAATTTAAGGATAAAATAGGAAATTCATTAATAAAAAATTTTGAAACATATCCTATCCTATGGATTAAAAATAATCCTTCACTTTTCTAAACGATTAAGTTATCCTCTTGGCATATCCTTCACTTTTCTAAAGGATTAAGTTATCCTCTTGGCATAGGATGACTTATCCTCTCACTAATCTTATCCTTTTGCTTAAATGAATAACAAACATGGGATAGGATGATAATCATCCTATCCTTTAAATAATCTCATGCGCCAAACATGCACAGAAAGGATAATTGTAAGACCCGAATTTTATTATACAATATACCATAATTGTACATGATTGATAGTGGAAATAAATATTAAAGGTGTAATTCCACTTTCTATTATGAAAGTTATTAGAACTATAATTTATAATATGGTGTACATGAATTGAAAAGAGAATTGATTAGTGTACATGTGTTATTTTGTTGGTTGGAAGTTATAATAAGACAAAGGTGCAATAAGTCAAGAAAAGAGGCTATGGATTTCACGCCACTTTGCTACCCTGTACAAATTGGTTTAGACAATTAATGGCAAAGTGAAGTAAGTCAAAACATGCAGAAAATAGCTTCCCATAGCCGTTCCTTTTTGCTACAATTTTTCTTCGGTTTTTAATGCATGAAAGACATGAAATAATGAAAGAAAACAGGATAAGGAATAGATGGTAAGTTCTGATTGGATTAACAGAATTATATAAGAAGACTTCATGAGGAAAACTGATTTAAGTAAACTTCATCTTCTTCGAAAACCTTCTCGCCTATTCTATTTTACTGCAAGCTCACATTTCGTTCTTCCATTCCTCTCATATATGAGCTATGAAACTTCATCCTTAGTTAGCTAAACCTTTTTTCCATCGTTGAAGAGCTAAGGAACAAGCAAAGTAAAGCTAAGTGAGACAGAAAGTACTTTGTTTCTGGAAGTACAACTCAGTTAAGGTGAGTTCCATAATTCTATAGTTCTCTTGATATTCAATGGTAGATTTCTATGTTTTACAACGTAATAAACATAGATATAGCCTTGTTTTAGTTAAATCTTGCTAGAACATATAAGAAACTAGAACAAGATGTAGTCTGGAAACTAATCGAGAATGAACAATGAAAATACTGGAAATGATGGTATGGTGGGAGAGCTCAGTTAGCATGGGCGAGCTAAACAATATGGAGCATGGTATGGTGGGCGAGGTCGCCACATGCAAATTCAATTCATAGGCGAGCCCACCTATGAATAAAAAGTCGTGTTGGGCGAACTCAAATGCATAGGCATGGCGAGTTGAAATGATTGGGCGAGCTCTCATGTGTAAGTCACTTAACGAATGGCGAGCTCTGTTGGACGAATAGCGAGCTCTGTCGGGCGAATGGCGAGCTCTGTCGGGCGAATGAGGAGCTTAGTTGGGCGAGCTGTAGATTAGTCTCAAATCTCGCCAAAGTGATTGGAAATATTCGAAAAGAAATATTAATAGTTTTAGGAAATATTGAAAAGAAAATAGTAATAGTTTTAATAAATTATTTTGCAGCCAGGAATTTAGGACTTGGCAAAAGCGATCGGGAAGGCGATCAGGAAGCAAGGCTACATAAAACTAGGTAAGGGAGATGTGTGTGAAGTGAATGCATGTCCTGTAGAGTTAAATTTTATGAAATTATTGAGAAATTGTTTGGTTTATGATATGCATTAATTTGATAAATAGTTTGATTTGGGCGAACTGGTAAAGGGCGGGCGAGCCAATGGAAGGCGACCCCTTTTATGTTATTTTGGGCGAATGACCCTATTTTAATTGAAATCTGGGCAAGCCAATGGAAGTCGACCCCTTTTATGATGTTTTGGGGCGGGCGACCCCTTTGTTAAGAAAATTTCGAGCGAGCCAAAGTAGGCGAACCCTTTTATAATGTTTTGGGCGGGCGACCCTTTTTTTTAATAAAATTGGGCGAGTTGACCATGGAAGTATACCATTGGGCGAGTTGACCATGGTAGTGCCGCATTTGGGCAAGTTAACCATGGCGAGTTGACCATGGTAGTGCCGCATTTGGGCAAGTTAACCATGGGCAAGGCCATAATGGGCGAACTGACTATGGGCAATGCCATAATAGGCGAAACTGGCCATGGGCGAGCCGCTGTGGGTGAGCTAGTTTAACTTGTTTTGAAATACTAAGGTTGGCGAGCGAACACTAGTTCACCGCAATGGGCGAACTAACCATGGGCGAGCCACTATGGGCGAGCCAGTTTAACCCGTGCCTTTCTCACACGAAAAATGGTGAGATTGCGGGCTGTTTTTACTATTTTATAAATTGAAAATATAAAACCTTTTGGAAAGCAAATCATTTTGAGAAAATGATAAAATTTATGAAATAATTCCATAAAGGTTTTTCATGAGATATAAAGTGATTTTTGAAACTTTAGGCTCGAGTTCATGCATTACTATTCACGTAACTGAGTGACTCGCCTAGGGCAATGGCTTGGGTCGATAGAACAACGGGTGCACCCTAGGGCGTCACAAGGCTGATTGACCCGCCAAGTTATCAGAGGTCTCGAGGTCACCTGACAAGTGGACCCGAGGACCACCTAGAGATTATGGCCATAGATCTATCTGAGATAGCCGTGAGGGGTGATGGCCTACGAGTGCACCCCAAAAGCGGACGACTTGTGTTCCTGGGGGAACAATGAGAGCATGATTTGTTTGTTGCCTAGTCTCAACTTATTGATTTTTGTTTACTGAAAGAATCTATTGAATCCTATTTACTGTTTACTATATCCATTGTTTTCCTACTGGGTTTATTGTTAAGAAAATAAACGTATTTAGGGGATATAGTTTTATTTGTATAAAACAGCATGCACCTTCCTTACTGAGCACGTTGTCACTCACTCCTTATTTTCCACTCCACAGATTGTTGATTTCGGACTAAGGGAATTACCTTCCAGAGATTTGATATCGAAGGTACATTATTTTCTTTTATATATTCAGTAAAGTTGTACAGTACTACTTTAAATAGAAGGGAATGTGTATACATCTTAAGGAAAGAATTTAATAATTCATATTTTCATATTAGTACAAGAAATAAGAGTACTAATTCTTATTAAAGTGTTAAGAGTTTTAAGCATCACAGACAGCCCAACCGGTAAGTAAGTGTGATTTATAATTGAATATTATGTTATACTGTGGATTTTGGTTGTTACAGATTTAATGGTATCAGAGCAGGGTAGGTCGGAGTCTAGTGATGCTTAAAACGAAAAGTGAATAGTAAACATTCCTTATAGTACTGTATAATTTGAATATATAATAGATATATTAATGATAAGTGATAAATGATCCCTGTGCTACAGATATGAGTGGAAGAAGAAGGGTGACACGCTCAGTTAGAGATATAGGTCGAGGAAGGGCAGCACAGATTCCGGAGTCGCAGATACCGAAAACTGCCCCAAGACCTCCACGTCCTATACAGCCGGAGAGCATTGATACTCGTATGAGCCGAGTAGAGAGGTTAGTAGCCGATTTTATGGCTATGTATCAGGTGGATAGAGCCACGGATAGGGCAGAGAGAGAGAGAGAACAGCAGCTCTCGTAGCCCCAGTAGAGGCACTAGCATCACCACAGTCGGCACCAGATATACCCGAGCCTCAACCTATTCCACCACCGGTACCTCAGCCACAGGTAGCTCCACCACAGCCAGTGATTCAGCCGCCTAGAGATGTGGAGTCGTATTGTGATATGGCATTGGTGAAATCATTTAAGAAGTTGGATCCACCTAAGTTTAAAGGTACTAGGGATCCATTGGCGGCAGAGCAGTGGGTTATTGAGGTCGAGAGATTACTTAAGATTATGAGATGTTCAGAGACAGAGAAGGTAGGCCTAGCAGTATTCCAATTGGCAGATGATGCGAGACATTGGTGGAAGGCCACTCAGATCGTATTATTTGCTCAGCATTAGAATCTATCATAGGATATTTTTGTGGATGCTTTTCGGAGGCAGTATATTCCTGACACTGCTCAGCAGAAATTACAGCAAGAATTCATGGATTTAGTTCAGAACAGTACGTCAGTGGATGAGTATAAGGCCAAATTTACTACATTGAGCCGTTTTGATCCACAGACTAATACGAATGCCAGATATAAGATTGAGAGGTTTAGGGCCGGTTTGAGACCCTCCATCAGAATGAAGCTAGCCCCATTTGATATACAGACTTATGACGAGATAGTTCGACGGGCTTAGCTATGTGAGAGGGATTATGAGCAGTTCCAGCTCGATTTCAGTAGTAAAAGTAAAGGTAAAGCAAAGGGAAAGGCTAAGAGGTTTATGGAGGACAGATCAGGTAGAGAGCAGCCTAAGAGGACTAGACCTATGGGCATACAGATTTCAGAGGACAGATTTAATAGACTAGCTGTAAGACCTGATTCTACACTATAGTAGACCCTAATTTCATAAAATTTGATAGTGGAAATTAAATAAATAATGAATGTTGATTTCCACTTGGGTGAAAAGCTCCTTAACTTAGGATGTGAATGGAGCAATTTCTGTGAAACACTCTATGGGCGAGTATAAGAATGAACGGCTTGCCAATGGGCAAGCAAGATAATTGATGATCGCCAATGGAGGATGGCGAGTTGTATCTAACGGCCATATCGGCGAATAGGTGAGTTCGCCAAGTTGTGGCGTGAATCATAGCAAAGTTGGCGAGTTGAGCCATAACTAGTGATCGCCAGTAATGTAACTATGGCAGTGATCGCCAAATTTCAATGTGATCGCCTAAGGGAAGGAACTCAGCTCGTAATCACCAAATCTTAAGTTGGCACCAAAACAAAGTGGCGATGCCCAGGTGCAAACAGAGGCGAGCTTGAAAATTTGCATAGGCTAGCCTTAGAATATTGGCGAGATGAAAAGTTGGTGAATTGAAATGTAGTGGGCGAGCTGAGGTCTAAAGTTGAGTAGGCGAACTGAAATTAGCACGTGTGGACAAAATGGAAATAAAAACTAACGATATAGGGAAATAAATTCAAACCATTGCAGCAAAAATTGACTTTGTACGCCATACGGTTGAAGACAATTAATAGAGAAAGGTTAAAGTCAATAAAGGAATTATCCTTATTGGTTGAACAATAAAACAAAGAAGGCAAATAAGTCAAGAAACGGTACAGAAAAGAATGGCAGGCTGTTTCTTTGGCCACAGGTGTCTTCATCCATTAATGAGGGTAGAAAAATTAGCCCTAGCTATCTCTTTCATCTAATTAATGTATGTAAGACGTGAAATGATGAAAGAAGCGGAATAAAGGCCAAGTGATAGGTTCTGATTGGATTAGCATGGCTATATAAGAAGAAACACTTGAGGAAAACCGACTTAGCAAACTTCATCTTCTTCACAAAAACTATCCTATTGCAAGTTTATGTTTTGTTCCTTCCATTTCTGCCATGCTTGATCTACTAAACTTTATCCTTAAGTTGACTAAACAAGTAAACCTGCTTGCAAAACCTTTCCTCCATCGTTTGATGAGCTAAAGGAATAAGCAAAACGAGGCCAACGTAAGACAGAAAGTGATCTGTTCTGGAACTGCAGTTGGTTAAGGTGAGTTCCATATTTCTATGGTTCTCTTGATATTCAATGGTAGATTTCTATGTTTTACAAAGCAATAAACATAGATGCAGCCTTGTTTTTAGTTAAATCCTTAGAGAATATCAAAACTAGAAACAAGATGTAGTCTTGGAAAGACAAAAATAAATAAGGAAAATACTGGAAAAGTGACGAGAATGGCGACGATTGTGATCACCCATGTTGAATGTTAGTGATCGCCAATGAGGCGAGTAGGAAATAAAGAACTCGCCAAGTTAAAAATTCTTGTTCAAGTGGGCGAGGTCGCCCAACGCTAGTTTAATTCATGGGCGAGCCCATCTCTGAATAAAAAGCCGTGAATGGCGAACTCACATGCATAGGCAATGGCAAGTTGAATTGTGGGCGAGCTCCCACGAATAAGCCAATATGAGAATGGCGAGAATGTTGGGCGAGCTCCCACGTGTAAGCCATTTGATGAATGGCGAGCTCGGTTGGGCGAGCTAGTAAGAGCTCTGTTGGGCGAGCTAGTTGAATTGTCTCAAGTCTCGCCCAACTGATGGAAATATATAAAAAGAAAATATTAATAGTTTTAATAAATTATTTTGCAGCCGAGAATTAAGGATTCGGTAAAAGCGATCGGGAAGGCAAGCATGAAGCTAGGCTTCGTAATACCAGGTAAGGGAGATGTGTGTGAAGTGAATGCATGTCTTGCAGAGTTAAATTTTATGAAATTATTGAGAAATTGTTCTGGTTTATGACATGTATTTGTCATAACGTCTAGGTCTGTGAACCTAACCACAAGACTTTAAAATTCAAGGAGTCGCCACCAACCATTCAAACCTAAGGTGTGATTGGTCACCTATTCTTGTCTAAAGATAAGGCATGGTCTACGTTCAAAGAATCTAGGGTTCGGGAGTACGGTTACGTGTGGGGAAGGATTAGCACCCCCATAACGCCTATCCTAAAATGGTACCAACTAATTTTGTCATATCTTTAATAATTTTTAACTAAATGGTCTTTAATCTTGTTAAATTCAAATATTTAAGTATTGGACAATTTCTAAGAAACTCTCCATCATGCTGGCGGAATTTCTTAAATTTCATCCTCACCTCAAGAGTATCCAAGAAATCCCATTCGTCTTTCTCAGAGAGGCTCTGTCGTCGGATTTGTTAAATCGTTTATGAAATATCTTAATTTTATTTTCCATCTTTTATCCTTATTTTATCCTCTTTTTATTCCCTTTTTAATTTTCCTTTATTTCTAATTTTATTTTATTTTTATTTTAATATTATTTATCTTTTGAAAATAAATGTCAATTATTCTTCTTGAAAATTTTCTTTGAATCTGTGAAATCCCCAATTTTCTGTAATTTTCCCATACTTGTACAGTTTTCCAACATGGATTAATGGAATAAATGGGAATTTCTAAAATTATATATGATGCATGGGACATAAAGGGAATTAAGGCAATTGATGGTCAAACAATCAAAGGTTAAAAAGTCAAAGGAGGTGGTCAATGGTTGAGATGATTAGCATGGATTAATGGGCATTAAATGAACTAACATGACTCATCATCATCATCTCTTGCACCCCACGACACCAGCCGATCTTCCTCTCCCTCTCGTTGCTTCCATATTTTCCTCTAAGTGTTCAAATTCTCACCTTGACAAACCACCATTTCAGGCCATCGATTCGTTAAGCTTCTCTAAAGAAAAACGATCCCAGTCGATAGCTTAATCTATGCCTGTAATATGAGAGAGTGAATCCAAGTGAATAAGGAGATCTAGAAATCCAAAGAATTGGTGAATTGCAAAGGTAAGGGAGTTAGATGGTTTTATGTTGATATTTTGATGGTTTGGGATTGTATAAAGTTGATATAGTAGCTTTATTGAGGTTTAAATTGTCATGATGTTTACAGCTTGAAGAAGTGAAAAAGGACAAGTGTAGATTGGCTACCAAGCTTGTGGATTTATCTCAATTGAGGTAAGGAATTTATGTAACGGACGTAGGGTGACTATGTCCGCGTGTTTTTAACTACTTTAACTGTTTTGGAGAGAAACAACAGCTGCTTTAAGTGAAGGAAAAAGGGGCAATTTGGGTCCTACTCCTAGTACCAATTAGGCTAGGAGCAGCCGACTGCCTTAAGTAGCAGCCGACTGCCTAGAGACATCTAAAACGTCGTTTTTCGAAAACCGACCCAAACCAGTCGACTGCCAAGGGAGCCAGTCGACTGCTATTTTCCAGAAACCACTCTGTTTCAAACCAATCAACTGCCAGGGGGAGCCAGTCGACTGCTATCTGTCCAGAAGCATTCTGTTTCAAAACCAGCCGACTGCCAAGGGGGCTAGTCGACTGCTAATTCTCGGGAAACATTCTGTTTCAAAACCAGTCGACTGCCATTTGGGGCCAATCGACTGCCCTATTTGTATTTTGAAAAATATAATAATTGAATTTCAAAAAAGGAAAGGAAATTCAATAAGGCAAAACATGGGGTAGCAGTCGACTGCCATATATGACCAGTCGACTGCCTATTTGAACGAAAGGTTTTGAGAACCTGTTTTAAGAAAGAATATTCATACTTGTTTAAAACCTATATGAATAAGGTTTTGGAGACTATGAATCTCTCAAAAGAGCATGCACATTATTTGTTACTTGTATTTGACTAAGGAGCTCTAGTCCAGCCCTCAAACCTGCAGTACGGCACCTGACTAGTGAAACTGTGGGCTATAGACAATGGCCATGAGTCTCTTATTTGATTCGGCTTTGGGGAGGATCCCTGGCCCATACGTGGGTACGCCATTTATTTGATATCTCTCAGGATTATCCCTTACGGGATATATTTGCGGTATCCTCATGAGATCCTCATATTGGATTATCCCTTATGGGATATATTTGCTGTATCCATCATCTCTCTGGATTATCCCTTACGGGATATATTTGCGGTATCCATGATGAGAAATTACTTAGTGCATGATTCTGTTGGATATAAATTGTCTCCAATCTATTTGAAAATAATTATAATTGCCTACTTGATTTCACGTGATTTGAGATCCGTGGAAATATTTGAAAGCATGATTTACTTGTATTTGATAATTGCGAAAGAAATATAAGCACTATGCTTTATAATGATTTTACATGACACTATAGAGCCAAGCAGGAAAACTACATATAGTGATATAGTACGCTCTTTTACATGAGTTTCTTACTGAGCGTAAACTCACTCTTTTACAATTATTTTTCATACAGATTACTTGAAGTAATTCCGCTCCGGATAGAGGAGCATCTTTTGAGATTTTTGAGATACCTTCGAGGCACGCTTCCTATTTATCCTTTGAAGGTATATTTAGTCGGTCGTTACTTCGGCTAATGTACAGTACAATGCTACAGTTTTGTATATGTTGGGGATTATGGTGTATGAATATTTGAGATCCTGATGTATATGGCACATGTTTATAAATGAAAAATTTTATGCATGTGAAAATGAATATTATACTCTGATAGAAATGCCTAATGCATAAGAGTAAGGGAGATTGACATCAGATAAACTAGTCGATTTATTTGTTATTTGAGATAAAAGTTAGTTGTTATTTGGTTAGTGACAAGGATGTCACAGATTGGTATCAGAGCAGATTCGACTGAAGTTTGTCGATGTCAATAAGCTAGAATTAGAGTAATTCCCCAATGTACTGTACTAGCTTACTTGATTTTAAGTAGTATAACAGCTTAAGGTTATACTAAATGATGTTATTTGATCATGATCTTAACAGAATGAGTACTCGAAGGAGGGGTACTAGACGAGGACGAGGACGAGGACGGGGTCGTGATGAACCGCCCCAAACACAATCTTCTCCTCCATCTCCACCGCATAGCCCGAATACGAGGCTAGCTAAAATGGAGAAACATATGGAAAACATGGCCGCAATGTTCACCCAGTTTATGGCTAAATTTTCGGACGTGGCCGCTAATGCACCGACAGTTACCCCTACAGTACCTCCTACTCCGGTGGTACAACCTCCACCAGTCCCAGCTAATGAGAGGCGAGATCCTACAGCTTACTGCAGTGTGGCACTGATAAAGGAGTTTAAGAAGTTGGATCCGCCAAAGTTCAAGGGGGACAGTGACCCATTGGCCGCGAAAAATTGGATGAAAGCGGTTACCAAGGCATTTGGGTACTTGGCTTGCACAGAGAAAGAAAAAGTAGGATTGGCCGCCTACTTGCTAGTGGATGAGGCCGAACCATGGTGACAGGCTACTCAGACAATATTAGAGGCTAAGCATACTGAAGTGACGTGGGATAGATTTGTGGAAGCTTTTAATGAACAATATGTCCCACGTACTGCTCAGAGGAGGTTACAGGTTGAGTTTTTGAACTTGACTCAGGGAAGTATGACAGTTAGCCAATATGAGTCGAAGTTCATTACATTGAGCAGATTTGATCCTGAAGTACTGAGAAGAGAGGATCATAAGACCTACAGATTCATGGAGGGATTGAGACCTTCCATTAGGTCTAAGTTATATCCATTGGACATCACTACCTATGGAGAGGCAGTCCGTAAGGCTCAACTATGTGAGCAGGACTATGAGTTTCATCAGGCAGACTTCCGAGCAAGGAATAAAGGTAAAGAACCTATGAAGCGGAAGTCAGATGAGAAGGCCTCGAGGGATAGATATCCATCTAGGAGGAATAGGCCTTATGATAAAGCCTCGACATGTAATCAAATCCATTATACGAAAATAAAGTGTCTTAATTGAATAATTATATGGAATTATGTTAAATAGGAGTTATGATGATTATGATACAAGAACTCCTAGATCCACCGGGATCAAAATAGGTGATGAAAGATCACAACATCCAGTTGGTAGTACCGCTAGCTCACCGAGGAGTACGATGCCGAGGTGTGCGCAATGTGGGAAATTTCATAGAACATAGCCTTGTCGGTTGGCAAGTGGGGCGTGCTATTGGTGTGGTGAACAGGGACATAGAATTAAAGATTGTCCCAAGATAAATCAGAGGGCACCTGAAGAGTCAGAAAAGACCCCTCAACCACAATCTAAGACCACACAACCCCAGTGTAAAGCCACAGCGGCAGAGTAAGGAAAGGCACCAGTGACTCAGGGAAAGGTATTTGCCATTGATAAGGAGTCTGCTGATGCTTCATCGAAGATGATTCAGGGTAAGATTTACCTTAATGATACATATGTCCTTGCTTTATTTGATCCAGGCTCTACGCACTCTTTTATTTCCCCTATGGCTATTAGGAGATTAAATATTGAGCCTGAGCAGTTAGGAGGATTGCTATAAATAATTACTCCATTTAAAGAATCCCAAATGACGGACATAATGTATCGTAATTGTAAGCTACGAGTAGGAGAAAGAGAGTCAATAGCTGACCTAATCCTATTAAATATGTCTGGATTTGATGTTATATTAGGAATGGATTGGTTAGCTGAAAATCATGTGATGATAGATTGTCATGCTAAGAGTGTGATTTTCTCCTCTCCCGTTAGCTATGTTGTAAATTTTGCAAATATGTAATGCAAAAGCATAATTACTTGTTTGATTTAATTGAGATTTAATTGATAGAACATATTTGTGATGTGAAGGGTTTGTAGCACACGTGGTAGACGTAGATTAGAAACGTCCCACACTTCACGAAATTCCAGTAATTAAGGAATTTTCCAAAGTATTTCCAGATGATCTTCCAGGACTTCCTTCGGATAGGGAAGTGGAGTTCACTATAGAATTAGTGCCGGGGACTGAGCTTATATCAAGAACTCCCTACCGGATGGCTTTGGTAGAATTGGAAGAACTTAAGAAGCAGCTTCAGGAGTTGCTAGACAAGAGATTCATACGACCCAGCGTATCCCTTTGGGGTGCTCCTGTGCTATTTGTTCGGAAGAAAGATGGTAGTATGCGATTGTGCATTGACTACCGATGGTTGAATAAGGTGACCATCAAGAACAAGTATCCTCTTCCCAGGATAGACGACCTCTTTGATTAGCTCAAAGGTGCACAAGTCTTTTCCAAGATAGACTTGAGGTCGGGATATCATCAGTTGAAGATCCGAGATGAAGATATCCCTAAGACTACATTCAGGACACGGTATGGCCATTATGAATTCTTGGTGATGCCGTTTGGATTAACCAATGCACCCGTAGCATTCATGAATTTGATGAATGATGTATTTAAGCAATACCTAGACCAGTTTGTCATTGTCTTCATCGATGACATCTTGGTGTACTCGAGGTCATGGGAATAACATGAGCAGCATTTGAGGATTGTTTTGGAAACCCTCAGAGATCGAGGACTATATGCCAAGCTAAGTAAGTGTGATTTCTGGTTGAATCAGATCTCCTTTTTAGGTCATGTAATCAGTAAAGATGGAGTTTCAGTTGATCCATCAAAGATTGAAGCGGTGGTTCAATGGGAAAGACCAAAGACAGTGACGGAGATTAGGAGTTTCTTAGGTTTAGCTGGCTACTATAGAAGATTTGTAGAGGGTTTCTCAAAGCTAGCTGCTCCATTGATGAGACTGACGCGCAAAGAGGTGAAGTATGAATGGAATGAAGCTTGTGAGCAAAGTTTCCAAGAGTTGAAGCGCAGGCTAACGACTGCACCAATTCTTACCATCCCTAGTGGTTCAGGTGGATTTGCGGTGTATAGTGATGCCTCAGGGCAAGGTTTGGGATGCGTGTTAATGCAGCATGGTAAGGTAGTAGCCTATGGTTCCAGACAATTGAAGGACCATGAGAAGAACTACCCAACTCACGACTTGGAGTTAGCTGCAGTAGTATTTGCTCTGAAGATATGGAGGCATTACCTATACGGTGAGAAATTTCAGATTTTTACGGATCATAAAAGTCTGAAATACTTGTTCTCCCAAAAAGAATTGAACATGAGGCAAAGAAGATGGCTAGAGCTTCTGAAGGACTATGATTGTGAGATCATGTACCACCCAGGGAAAGCTAATGTGGTGGCGGATGCTCTGAGTCGTAAACATGTAAGTATAGTGGCTTATATGATGATAAAAGAACACAAACTGATTGAGTAGTTTGCAAGCCTCAATTTAAGTGTTACATCTCTTGAGCAATGTGGTATGATGGCTAGTTTGAGAATTGAGCCAGAATTGATGAACAGAATTCGGACTGTTCAGAGAGAGGATGTCCAGTGTATGGAGGCTATAGAGAAAATTCAATCGGGTATGACCTCAGAATTCCATATGGGTGAGGATGAAATTTTAAGGTTTAATAACCATATTTGTGTTCCCGAGGATAATGAATTGAGGAAGCTAATTTTGACAGAAGCACATTCCACTAAGTACACATTACACCCAGGAAATACGAAGATGTATCAAAATCTTCGCAAGGTGTATTGGTGGAAGGGCATGAAGAGAGACATAGCAGATTTTGTAGCAAAATGTCTCACATGTCAACAAGTTAAGGTAGAGCACCAAAAGCCAGCAGGATTACTGCACCCTCTGCCTATACCTATGTGGAAGTGGGAACACATTACGATGGACTTTATTATGGGATTGCCCAGAACCAAGAGGAATCATGATGGTATTTGGGTGATAGTGGATAGATTGATGAAGTCAGCTCACTTCCTACCTATGAAGTCTACAGATACACTTAGCGTTTTGGCAGACTTATACATGAGAGAAGTCGTCAAACTACATGGTGTTCCAGTAAGCATCACATCGGATAGAGATTCCAGGTTTACTTCTCACTTTTGGGAACATTTTCAGGAAGCCATGGGATCTCAGCTGAATTTTAGCACAGCTTTTCATCCGCAGACTGATGGGCAGTCCGAGTGCACTATTCAGACGCTCGAGGATATGTTGAGAGCTTGTGCTTTAGATTTTAAAGGCTCATGGGATGACCATCTGCCATTGGCTGAGTTTGCTTATAATAATAGCTATCATGCAAGCATCGGGATGGCACCATACGAGGCTTTGTATGAAAGACGGTGTCGATCACCGATTGGGTGGGAAGAAGTGGGCGAGCGCAAGTTATTGACTCCAGAATTAGTCGAGCAAGCGTCTGAGAATGTTAAATTGATTTGTCAAAGACTTAAGACAGCTCAGAATCGACAAAAGAGCTATGCAGATGTTCGACGGAGGCCACTTGAGTTTTTGGTTGGAGACTACGTGTTTTTGAAAGTCTCTCCATCCAAAGGTATCATAAGTTTTGGCCGACGAGGTAAGCTAAGTCCTCGCTATATCGGACCATTTGAGATCCTAGATCGTATTGGAGATGTGGCCTATAGGTTGGCACTACCTCCGGAGTTATCGGGAGTACACAATGTCTTTCATGTATCGATGCTTCGAAAGTATAATCCGGATCCATCTCATGTCATTGAATATGAACCCTTGGAGATTCAAGGAGACATGAGTTATGTGGAGAAACCGATTCGGATTTTGGATAGGAAAGATAAGGTGTTAAGATCAAAGACGATTCCATTGGTTAAAGTTCTTTGGCAACACCATACGACAGAAGAAGCTACTTGGGAACTAGAGAATTTGATGAGAGAGAGATACCCGGAATTGTTTTAAGACATAACCTTACTTGAATTTGGAGGACCAAATTCTCTAAGGTGGGGAGGATGTGAAATCCCCAATTTTCTGTAATTTTCCCATACTTGTACAGTTTTCCAACATGGATTAATGGAATAAATGGGAATTTCTGAAATTATATATGATGCATGGGATATAAAGGGAATTAAGGCAATTGATGGTCAAACAATCAAAGGTCAAAAAGTCAATGGAGGTGGTCAATGGCTGAGATGATGAGCATGCATTAATGGGCATTAAATAAACTAACATGACTCATCATCATCATCTCTTGCACCCCACGACACCAGCCTATCTTCCTCTCCCTCTCGTTGCTTCCATATTTTCCTCTAAGTGTTCAAATTCTCACCTTGACAAACCACCATTTCAGGCCATCGATTCGTTAAGCTTCTCTAAAGAAAAACGATCCCAGTCGATAGCTTAATCTATGCCTGTAATATGAGAGAGTGAATCCAAGTGAATAAGGAGATCTAGAAATCCAAAGAATTGGTGAATTGCAAAAGTAAGGGAGTTAGATGGTTTTATGTTGATATTTTGATGGTTTGGGATTGTATAAAGTTGATATAGTAGGTTTATTGAGGTTTAAATTGTCATGATGTTTACAGCTTGAAGAAGTGAAAAAGGACAAGTGTAGATTGGCTACAAAGCTTGTGGATTTATCTCAATTGAGGTAAGGAATTTATGTAACAGACGTAGGGTGACTATGTCCGCATGTTTTTAACTACTTTAACTGTTTTGGAGAGAAACAACAGCTGCTTTAAGTGAAGGAAAAAGGGGCAATTTGGGTCCTACTCCTAGTACCAATTAGGCTAGGAGCAGCCAACTGCCTTAAGTAGCAGCCGACTGCCTAGAGATATCTAAAACGCCGTTTTTCGAAAACCGACTCAAACCAGTCAACTGCCAAGGGAGCCAGTCGATTGCTATTTTTCAGAAACCACTCTGTTTCAAACCAGTCGACTGCCAGGGGGAGCCAGTCGACTGCTATCTGTCCAGAAGCATTCTGTTTCAAAACCAGCCGACTGCCAAGGGGGCCAGTCGACTGCTAATTCTCGGGAAACATTCTGTTTCAAAACCAGTCGACTGTCATTTGGGGCCAGTCGACTGCCCTATTTGTATTTTGAAAAATATAATAATTGAATTTCAAAAAAGGAAAGGAAATTCAATAAGGCAAAACATGGGGTAGCAGTCGATTGCCATATATGACCAGTCGACTGCCTATTTGAAAGAAAGGTTTTGAGAACCTGTTTTAAGAAAGAATATTCATACTTGTTTAAAACCTATATGAATAAGGTTTTGGAGACTGAATCTCTCAAAAAAGCATGCACATTATTTGTTACTTGTATTTGACTGAGGAGCTCTAGTCCAGCCCTCAGACCTGCAGTACGGCACCTGACTAGTGAAACTGTGGGCTATAGACAATGACCATGAGTCTCTTATTTGATTCGGCTTTGGGGAGGATCCCTGGCCCATACGTGGGTATGCCATTTATTTGATATCTCTCAGGATTATGCCTTACGGGATATATTTGCGGTATCCTCATGAGATCCTCATATTGGATTATCCCTTATGGGATATATTTGTTGTATCCATCATCTCTCTGGATTATCCCTTACGGGATATATTTGCGGTATCCATGATGAGAAATTACTTAGTGCATGATTCTGTTGGATATAAATTGTCTCCTATCTATTTGAAAATAATTATAATTGCCTACTTGATTTCATGTGATTTGAGATCCGTGGAAATATTTGAAAGCATGATTTACTTGTATTTGATAATTGCGAAAGAAATATAAGCACTATGCTTTATAATGATTTTACATGACACTATAGAGCCAAGCAGGAAAACTGCATATAGTGATATAGTACGCTCTTTTACATGAGTTTCTTACTGAGCGTAAACTCACTCTTTTACAATTATTTTTCATACAGATTACTTGAAGTAATTCCGCTCCGGATAGAGGAGCATCTTTTGGGATTTTTGAGATACCTTCGAGGCACGCTTCCTATTTATCCTTTGAAGGTATATTTAGTCGGCCGTTACTTCGGCTAATGTACAGTACAATGCTACAGTTTTGTATATGTTGAGGATTAGGGTGTATGAATATTTGAAATCCTGATGTATATGGCACATGTTTATAAATGAAAAATTTTATTCATGTGAAAGTGAATATTATACTCTGATAGAAATGCCTAAAGCATAAGAGTAAGGGAGATTGACATCGGATAAACTAGTCGATTTATTGTTATTTGAGATAAAAGTTAGTTGTTATTTGGTTAGTGACAAGGATGTAACAGAATCTTCCATCATGCTGGCAAAATTTAAAGAAAACATCTCACCTAAGAATTTTAAAATGTTAGCCATTCGTGACACCTTATAATTCCATCATCGAGATAACCTCCACTTATTCTCAATTTATTATTATTATTATATTTTCATTTTTTTAATCATTATTCCCTAATTTCTTATTAATATTTATGTTTATTTTATTTTTAATAGAGATTGATTATTAATATATATTTATGTTTTTTTAGAAATATATATCGATTATTAATATTGAACACTTACCTTAAATCTTCCATCATGCTGGCAAAATTTAAGGCAAATATCCTCACCTAAGAATTTCCAAAATGGCAACCACTCGTGACACTCGGAATTCCAACCGCGGAACAATCTCAACTTATCTCCATATTTTGTGATTTTATTATTTTACTAATATTATATGCCAATCAATTTAAGTATACAAATTATTATTTTTCTTTATTATTATCCAATTAAACGTTAGTACTATCATGAACTTACCAAATTATTAGATTTATTAAATTATTGAATTAATTAACAAATTATTATCAAATTAATATTATTTAACATTATTAAAACAAATATTAGCCATTATCGCAATGAATGTTTATGTACAAATTATACCACATTATTTGTATGTTAAATTATCAACTATTAATTTATTTATTATGTAAACAATTAATACCCAATTATATATATACTAACCCAACAATTATGCACTACCCACTAAACATTAATCAAACGTTTTTTACTTACCTGTAAAGAGGCAAAAACCAAGCTTTACTTTGTATTTCCAAGCTATAGCTCACGGGTATAATAGGAATGATGAGGGACACGGGCGTGTCCAAAACACAACAAGGAGCAGCAGCAGTTCGGTTATTTCCTTAGCAGCAGCAGTACGGTTATTTCCTTGGCAGCAGTAGGTCGGTTCTTTTTTCCTGGCAGTGGCAAGTCGGCTTGGTTGCAATATGTGGTAATGGATGCAAGATATGGGGCCAGTTAAGCAACAGTGATGAGTAACGATGATAGTAATGATAGATGGTTGCACACGGCGTGAAGATGATGATGGCAACAGTATGGGGCAAGCTTGATGATGCTCGGTTTAGTGATGGAAACAAGGTATGAGTTTCTGGCAAGGTTGAGTGCTTGATTCTGTATTTTGTTTGTGTGTCCCCAAATTATGAGCCTTGACCCCTTTTTATAGTCCAAAAACTTGTTAGAGTCCTAATACAACTATGCTTATTCTAATAATTATCTCCTATTTTATCTATTTTATTCTTATGTTAATCCTAATCTAGCTCTATTAATCTAAATAATCATCCTAAAAATTTAATTATCCTAATTATCCTATCTTAAAATTAATTTTATTTTCTTTTCTTATCTCTCTTCTGATAGGGACTCTCGCTTCACCTCTCATTTCTGGGAGAGATTTCAGGAAGCTATGGGATCCCAGTTGACTTTTAGCACCACTTTTCATCCACAGACTGATGGACAGTCCGAGCGTACGATACAGAAGCTCGAGGATATATTAAGAGCGTGTGCACTGGATTTTAGAGGCTCATGGGATGATCACTTACCCTTAGCAGAGTTTGCTTATAATAATAGCTTTCATTCGAGTATTGGCATGGCACCTTATGAGGCCTTGTATGGCAGACGATGCAGATCCCCGATAGCATGGGAAGAAATGGGGGACCGTAAACTGTTAGCTCCCGATTTGGTCAAAGCAGGCTTCTCGTGATGTACGGATGATCTGGGAGAGGCTCAGAACGGCTCAGAGTCGGCAGAAGAGTTATGCAGATACCAAACGCCTACCGTTAGAGTTTGTAGCGGGTGATTATGTATTTTTAAAGGTCTCACCTTCCAAAGGTATAATGAGATTCGGGAAGAGAGGAAAGTTGAGTCCCCGATACATTGGGCCTTATGAGATCTTAGATCGCGTGGGAGATGTGTCATATCGGTTAGCACTACCACCAGAGTTGTCAGGAGTGCATAACGTATTCCATGTCTCGATGTTGAGAAAGTACCATCCAGATCCTTCTCACGTGATATGACATGAGCCATTAGAGATCAGAGAGGATATGAGTTACGTTGAGAAACCGGTACGGATCTTGGATAGGAAAGATAAGGTATTGCGATCTAAGACGATTCCTTTGGCTAAAGTGCTCTGGCAGTATCATAACGAGGAGGAGGCTACTTGGGAGTTAGAGAGCCTTATGTGTGAGAGGTATCCAGAGCTCTCCCAGTGACAGGTCCAAGTTAAATTTCGAGGACCAAATTTCTTAAGGTGGGGAGAAATGTAAGACCCGAATTTTGTTATACAATATACCATAATTGTACATGATTGATATTAAAGGTGAAATTCCACTTTCTATTATGAAAGTTATTAGAACTATAATTTATAATATGGTGTACATGAATTGAAAAGAGAATTGATTAGTGTACATGTGTTATTTTGTTGGCTGGAAGTTATAATAAGACAAAGGTGCAATAAGTCAAGAAAAGAGGCTATGGATTTCACGCCACTTTGCTTCCCTGTACAAATTGGTTAGACAATTAATGGCAAAGTGAAGTAAGTCAAAACGTGCAGAAAATAGCTTCCCATAGCCGTTCCTTTTTGCTGTAGTTTTTCTTCGATTTTTAATGCATGAAAGACGTGAAATGATGAAAGAAAAGGAGATAAGGAATAGATGGTAAGTTCTGATTGGATTAACAGGATTATATAAGAAGACTTCATGAGGAAAACTGATCTAAGTAAGCTTTATCTTCTTCGAAAACCTTCTCGCCTATTCTGTTTTTACTGCAAGCTCACATTCTGTTCTTCCGTTTCTCTCATATATGAGCTATGAAACTTCATCCTTAGTTAGCTAAACCTTTTCTCCATCGTTGAAGAGCTAAGGAACAAGCAAAGTAAAGCCAAGTGAGACAGAAAGTACTCTGTTTCTGGAAGTACAACTCAGTTAAGGTGAGTTCCATAATTCTATGGTTCTCTTGATATTCAATGGTAGATTTCTATGTTTTACAACGTAATAAACATAGATATAGACTTGTTTTACTTAAATCTTGCTAGAATATATAAGAAACTAGAAAAGAGCCTGGAAACTAATCGAGAATGAACAATGAAAATACTGGAAATGATGGTATGGTGGGCGAGCTCAGTTAGCATGGGCGAGCTAAACAATATGGAGCATGGTATGGTGGGTGAGGTCGCCACATGCAAATTCAATACATAGGCGAGCCCACCTATGAATAAAAAGTCGTATTGGGCGAACTCAAATGCATAGGCATGGCGAACTGAAATGATTGGGCGAGCTCGCACGTGTAAGTCACTTAACGAATGGCGAGCTCTGTTGGGCGAATGGCGAGCTTTGTTGGGCGAATGGCGAGCTCAGTTAGGCGAGCTGTAGATTAGTCTCAAATCTCGCCAAAGTGATTGGAAATATTCGAAAAGAAATATTAATAGTTTTAGGAAATATTCGAAAAGAAAATATTAATAGTTTTAATAAATTATTTTGCAGCCGGGAATTTAGGACTTGGCAAAAGCGATCGGGAAAGCGATCAGGAAGCAAGGCTACGTAAGACCAGGTAAGGGAGATGTGTGTGAAGTGAATGCATGTCCTGTGAAGTTAAATTTTATGAAATTATTGAGAAATTGTTTGGTTTATGACATGCATTAATTTGATAAATCGTTTGATTTGGGCGAACTGGTAAAAGGCGGGCGAGCCAATGGAAGGCGACCCCTTTTGATTATTTTGGGCGAATGACCCTGTTTTAATTGAAATTCGGGCGAGCCAATGGAAGGCGCCCCTTTTATGATGTTTTGGGGCGAGCGACCCCTTTGTTAAGAAAATTCTAAGCGAACTAAAGTGGGCGAACCTTTTTATAATGTTTTGGGCGGGCGACCTTTTTTTTTAATAAAATTGGGCGAGTTAACCATGGAAGTATCCCATTGGGCGAGTTGACCATGGTAGTGCCGCATTTGGGTGAGTTGACCATGGGCAAGGCCATAATGGGCGAACTGACTATGGGCAATGCCATAATGGGTGAACTGGACATGGGCGAGTCGCTGTGGGCGAGTCAGTTTAACTTGTTTTGAAATACTAAGGTTGATGAGCGAATACTAGTTCACCGTAATGGGCGAACTGACCATGGGCGAGCCACTATGGGCGAGCTAGTTTAATCCATGCCTTTCTCACACGAAAAATGGTGAGATTGCGGGCTGTTTTTACTATTTTATAAATTGAAAATATAAAACCTTTTGGAAAGCAAATCATTTTGAGAAAATGATAAAATTTATGAAATAATTCCATAAAGGTTTTTCATGAGATATAAAGTGATTTTTGAGACTTTAGGCCCGAGTTCATGCATTACTATTCACGTAACTAAGTGACCCGCCTAGGGCGATGACTTGGGTCGATAGACCAACGGGTGCACCCCAAGGCGTCACAAGGCTGATTGACCCGCCAAGTCATCAGAGGTCTCAAGGTCACCTGGCAAGTGGACCCGAGGACCACCTATAGATTATGGCCATAGATTTAGCTGAGATAGCCGTGAGGGGCAATGGCCTACGGGTGCACCCTAAAAGCGGACGACTTGTGTTCTTGGGGGAACAATGAGAGCATGATTTGTTTGTTGCCTAGTCTCAACTTATTGATTTCTGTTTACTGAAAGGATCTATTGAATCCTGTTTACTGTTTACTATATCCATTGTTTTCCTACTGGGTTTATTGTTAAGAAAAATAAACGTATTTGGGAGATATAGTTTTATTTGTATAAAGCAGCATACACCTTCTTTACTGAGCACGTTGTCGCTCACTCCTTATTTTCCACTCCACAGATTATTGATTTTGGACTAAGGGAATTACCTTCTAGAGATTTGATATCGAAGGTACATTATTTTCTTTTATATATTCAGTAAAGTTGTACAGTACTACTTTAAATAGAAGGGAATGTGTATACATCTTAAGGAAAGAATTTAATAATTCATATTTCCATATTAGTACAAGAAATAAGAGTACTAATTCTTATTAAAGTGTTAGAAGTTGTTAAGCATCACAGATAGCTCAACCGGTAAGTAAGTGTGATTTATAAGTGAATATTATGTTATACTGTGGATTTGGATTGTTACAATAATGTGAATGCGTTTTTTAGATTCACCTTGTATTTTTTAAACCAGAAACGGTATATTACAAGAGAAATTACAATTATAATAAAATATTATTTTTATAGAACACTTATATCAACAAAATAGATTCATATATAACTCACACACTGTAAGATTTGAACCTTCGTTTGTGCCTCCTGTATTTAAATAACAAGAATAATTTCACTTATAAAATTAATAGGAGGGTAAAGGCCTAAAGGGCCATCAAAGGAGACTTATCCCTCTGTTATTTTCAACAACCGTTTCTTCAGGAGGTGAAGGTCTATTATACTAGTATTATCAATAATGTTATTTCTTCAAACAAATTCTCCTGTTTTTTGTATTCTTAAGTGAACTGGTAAAAAAACTCAATTAACTTTGACAGATAAATTCCATAGCACATGAAAGCAGTGATTTTCAACTTATAAACACTTTTTGAGATGATAAATATATGATATATTCTGAAGATTAAGCAATTCCTCATCATATGTTAATGGAACCTGCTTCAGCGGCAAGAGCACCATAAAAAATATTGTGCAAGGGAAATTTTCAACAGAACCAGCACCAGATTCAATTCAGATATTGTTGTATCGGTCTCTGTCAATCGACTAAATCCATAAAATGCCACCAGAACCAGCTGTGCCGGAGCCTAATTAGACCTTAGCTGGACCGAAAATCGAACAGCACAAGTTAAAAAGAAAAGACAGAAACATCAGAATCTGATAGCTGAAAAATGACCTCTTATGTTTCAATACGTACTGATGTAAGCGGAGGAAGAGGAATCTGAATAGGGTAATACAAGCCAGCTGAAGAATGATTCATAGAGTAATTAAAAAAATTGATAACGAGTACGACTTTCAGATTTGATATTGATTAAAATACTAAAATTAATAAGCCAAAATCATAGACTAGTTCAATGGCTTCAACCTATAAATAGCCATCCTTCAATGCAAGGCTTCTCACAACTCAAGAAGCAATAAAACTTGCAAGAATCGAAGCTAGAAAAGTTACCATCATACAATGGAAGGCTTTCATTTCCTCCTGGTCTTAGCCATCTTGGCTCTGACATCTTCTTTGACCTTTGCCTCTGATCCTAGCCATCTTCAGGACTTCTGTGTAGCCACTGACTCCAAGGATGGCGGTATGTTCTCTTTCTAAACCTGAAGCTAGTATATTTCTGCTTTCTACAAACATGGAATCCCAGTTTTCGGATGGCATGATATTGACTAACATCTCTCACTTTCATGCAGTATTTATCAATGGGAAGGTCTGCAAAGACCCAAAGCTTGCGAAAGCAAATGATTTCTTCTTTCCAGGGCTCCATATCAGCGGAAACACATCGAATCCAGTTGGATCAACTGTCACTCCTGTCAATGTTGCTCAAATACCAGGACTCAACACGCTGGGCATATCTATGGCTCGACTTGACTTTGCACCTTACGGTGGCTTAAACCCCCCTCACACCCACCCTCGTGGGACCGAGATTCTAGTGGTCTTGGAAGGCTCACTTAATGTTGGTTTTGTTACATCCAATCCTGAGAATCGTCTAATCTCGAAAGTCCTAAACCAGGGGGATGTTTTCGTATTCCCGGTTGGTCTCATCCACTTCCAGTTTAATGTAGGAAAGACAAATGCTGTTGCCATTGCTGCTTTGAGCAGCCAGAATCCCGGTGTTATTACAATAGCAAATTCAGTGTTTGGATCAAACCCATCCATTAATTCTGATATCCTTGCCAAGGCCTTTAAACTGGACTTGAATGTGGTGAGCATTACTAGGTCCAAATTCTGATGGGATAGCAATTGGAGAAATCTTTCTACCTTGCAGCTTATGTTGAATCATGTTTGTTATGGTAACAATTATTTACGAAATGTAAAATAAAATAGGTTCTTTATGGACCTATGCTTAGGTTGAATCATTTATGTTTATATTGAATATTTTTGTTGTATTTTTGAAAGCAGATTACTGTTGGTGAGCGATGGTGGTTACCAACAACGATTTGTCTCTCTCTAAAAAAACACAAAAATTTTCCTTTTAACTTTCTACTCTTTCCTATCTATTTAGTTTTTTTATTTTTAAATAAAACACAGAAAATCATAGATATAAAGTCTAAGTCTGTAGCTTCGATCCTAGATTTATTGTATTTTGAGCATTTTTGGAAGAAACAAAGGTTAAAAATGAGAAGAGGAAAAAATGACGAAAATTTTGATATATTTTTTAAAACTAATTGCCACTGGCAGCAGCGACCGACGTGAAGACCGGCCTTCATATCCTATAAAGAAGAGAGAAGAGAAGAAAATGAGGGAAGAAGGAAGAAATTTTGTGTTAGGGATAATAAAGTAAATTTGACGAGATTAATTATAAATTTTCTTAAGGGTATTTTTGCAATAAAATAAAAAACAAAATTTGGCCTTTTAAAGCAATTCTTAAATGGGTTTATATACTATGCATACAGTTTTTATACACTAACTATGCATCAGAAGTTGACATCTTATCAATATGCAAACTAAAAAAATGTGAAGACCTTAAAAATAAATACAAATAAATTTTTTTCAATTTTCTCATAAAAGTTTAATGATAAGATGTCAACCTTTTATGTATTAACAGTGTATAAAAATTATACATTGTCAGTGTATTATATATAAATCTTTTTTAAACTGTAAATAATTTTTTTTGTAAGAAGGTCAACATTTGATAATAAGAGGTGAGATTGCTAGGATTCGAACCTAAACTTTACAATGTGCTAGAACTTTTTTTTAATCATCCGATCAAAAAGTTCTTGGTGTAAATAAAATTTTTCAACTTATTAATATTAATTTCTACTATATTCCATTATAATGAATCAAACATTATTATAACTATTCTTGTCTATTCTATTTATTCTCACAAAATACTCATTTCTCATTCTCCCTCTATTCCATTATATGAAACAAACATACCATTAAGGTTTTATATATTTGCGATTTTCAAATTTATTTTGTTAAAATTTATGATAAGATTTATTTTAATAAATTATTTTTACCATTTCATTATACAAAAGCCCTAATCTAGCATACATAACAGTTGCCTTTACATGTCTCAAAACTCAAAAATTTCTCCTCATTGCTGAACAGCAGCAAAACAGAGAATATATAGAAAAGAAAAAATGAAAAAAAAAGTAGGGATTTAAGGAAAAATAGAGGTTAAATAATAACCTTATATATTTTCATTAATATTTAATATTTAATGATAATTTGTAAAAATGAGTTGAATAAGTTACCTACTTACCTGTTAATGCTTTTATTTATATAATAAAAATTTAATAAATGGCTTAAATAAATTGTTATTAATCTAAGTTATTATTCATTGCAAGTAAGATCAAAATTATAAAGTTACTATAAAGGTCCCCTTAGCAAAACCTAAACTTATACATGCATATTGTACAATTTTATCTGTTTTTTTTATTTTAATTTTATTTTAATTTTTGTTTCGTTTCTTCCGTCCTTATCCAGAATTTAAACATCCAAATTTTTGCACCCATAAATTCCTATAAGAGAAAGCAAATTCTAAACTAACCACAACTCTCTTAATCGTACTACAAATTATATACCGTATACAGAAAAGATCAATATTCACGCATAAAAATTTACTATAAAAACGAAGATGAGAAGAAAAAAAATGCAAACTTCAACAATAGGAGAGAAAAAGCAAAAACCACTAAAAATATATAATCTACCGCCTAGGCTTTTCAAGGATTTCGTAATTTGTACACTTTTAGTGACAAAATGGCACCAGTGCTTTGCTTTGATATTTAAGTGGCAAATTCTATCTGTTTTACAACAGGACGACAAGGAAAGGAAACTGTTATTTGGATAACCGTGTACGAATGCTATAGAATGATTCACCCAAGTAATTAGATGGTTGATAACTATATACTTTAAGGATTGGTATAAGTAAATGTTTCATCTGCTACAATCTGTATATTGGCAAAATCTCATGCAAGGTTTCTAAACCTTAATTTCTATATAGCAATACAACTTGAAAGAATTTAAGATATACAAACAGCTTTCTCACCATGAAAAGCATTCATTTCATCCTAGCATTCTTCGTCTTGGCTCTGACATCGTCATTAGCCTTTGGCTCTGAACCTGGACTCTTCAGGATTTTTGTGTAGCATTGACACCAAGAATGGTGGTAAGTTTAATTTTCTCTTGTTCTGGTTTAATTTAGTCTATAGAAATTCTTGCTTTGGAAGGTATGAAACTGACATTTCTAACTTTTATCAAGTTAATGGGAAGTTTTGCAAGGATCCGAAGCTTGTCAGAGCAGATGACTTCGTCTTTTCAGGGTTTGATATCCGGAGAAACACATCAAATGCAGTGGGAACAACTCTCACTCTTGTCAATGTTGAGAGAATACCAGGAGTTAACACTCTCGCGGTATCTGTTTCCGGAATTGACTTTGCAGCTAACGGTGGCTTAAACCCCCCTCACAGTCACCCTCGTGCGGGGGGAGATATTTATTGTCCTGGAAGGCACATATTTGTTGGCTTTGTTACATCCCACCCAGAATATCGTCTTATCACCAAAGTCCTAAATAAGGGAGATGTTTTTGCTTTCCCTGTTGGTCTCATTCACTTCCAGCAGAATGTGGGGAAAACCAATGCTGTTGCAATTGCAGCTTTCAGCAGCCAGAATCCTGTTATCATTAGAGTAGCAAATGCAGTGTTGGGATCAAACCCGTCCATTAATCCTGATGTCCCCGCCAAGGCCTTCCAACTGGACAGGATTTTGGTGAAAGATCTTCAATCAAAATTCAGGACGGGATAAGAATTACAGAACAAATTCTATGTATGGTTTGTTAATTCTACTTGTTTCTTATGGTGAATAATGTTTGACACCCCTTATTTAATAACTCTTCTTGAAATGTATAATAAAGAAGTCATCTATACACGCAACTTTGCTTATGTAAGCTTTTCTTAATGTTTAACTTTTGACAGATAAATTCCATATCCATGAAAGCAGTGATTTCCAACTTATAAACCCTTTTTGAGATGATAAATATATGATATAATATTCTGAAGAGTAAGCAATTCCTCGTATGTGAATGGAAGCTTTTGCCCGTATGAAGCCTGCTTCAGCCGCAATAATGCCATAAGAAATATTGTGGAAGAAAAATTTTCAACAGAACGAGGATCTGATTCATTTTCAGATATTTTTGTGTTAGTCATTGTCAATCCATAAAATACCGCCAGACCCAGCTGTGCCGGAGTCAGATTAGATCTTAGCTGGAACGGTAATTCGACAGAACAAGTTAGGAAAGAAAAGACAAACACTTGATAGCTGAAAAATGAGCTCTTCTATTTAAATATGTACTGATGGAAGGAAGCAGAGGAAGAGGAATTTGAATAGGATAATCATGCAAGCCTGCCGAAGAATGATTCACAGGGTAATTAAAAAAGGTGATAACGAGTAACGACTTTAAGATTTTATATAAATTAAAATACTAAAATAAATAAGCCATAATCATTGCATAGACTAGTTCAATGGCTTCAACCTATAAATAGCCTTCCTTCCATGCAATGTTTCTCATACCTCTAGAAGCAATAAAACTTGTAAGAATCTAAGCAAGATATTTAACTTACTACAATGGAAGCCCTTCATTTCCTCCTGGCCTTAGTCCTCTTGGCTCTGACATCCTCTTTGACCTTTGCCTCTGATCCTAGCCTTCTTCAGGACTTCTGCGTAGCCACTGACCCCAAGGATGGCGGTATGTTCTCCCTTTCTCTGCTTTCTGTCTAAACCTGAAGCTAGTATATTTCTGCCTTCTACCTACATGGAATCCTAGTTTTCGGATGACATGATATTGACTAACATTTCTTACTTTCATGCAGTATTTATCAATGGGAAGGTCTGTAAAAACCCAAAGCTTGCCGAAGCAAATGATTTCTTCTTTCCAGGGCTCCATATCAGCAGAAACACATCGAATCCAGTTGGATCAATTGTCACTCCTGTCACCGTTGCTCAAATACCAGGACTAAACACTGGGGATATCTTTGGCTCGACTAGACTATGCACCTAACGGTGGCCTAAACCCCCTTCACACTCACCCTCGTGGGAGCGAGATTCTAGTGGTCTTGGAAGGCACACTTTATGTTGGTTTTGTTACATCCAACCCCGAGAATCGTCTAATCTCGAAAGTCCTAAACCAGGGGGATGTTTTCGTATTCCCGGTTGGTCTCATCCACTTCCAATATAATGTGGGAAAGACCAATGCTGTTGCCATTTCTGCTTTGAGCAGCCAGAATCCTGGTGTTATTACAATAACAAATTCTGTGTTTGGATCAAACCCATCCATCAATCCTGGTATTCTTGCCAAGGCCTTTAAACTGGACAGAAATGTGGTGCAAAATCTTCAGTCCAGATTCTGATGGGATAGTGATAGGCTCTTCGAGTGGCCTCTCACTCCAAGAATGTTAAGAGGAGAAGGAAGAGAAAACAGAGCAAGGAAGAGTGGAAATTCTTGGCAAATCTGGGATCCCCCATTTCCCGCCATTCTTTGCAATTTTATATCAATCAATCAAAAGCCATACAGCTGTACACAATACAACTAACCAGCTAGCTATTTTAGATCAAAAGCCATACAGCTGTACACAATACAACTAAACAGCTAACTACATGATATAATCTTGTTGCCACCTTGGACGTCTGAGTTGTCTGCGAGATCTCTTGCATGGTTTCTCATTGATCTGAGACTCCCTATCAGATAGCAATTGGCAAAATATTTCTACCTTGCAGCTTATGTTGAATCATGTTTGACATTCCTTATTACAGTAGCAATTCTTTATGAAATGTAAAATAAATGAGGTCCTTATGGACCTATGCTTATGTAAGCCCGTCTGTTTGGATTTTAGCATATTATAAAGTTGCAAATTCTTTCCCAGTTTAAAAAAACATAAAAAAATTCTTTCCCAGTTTGAACCCACATGTAAAAGATATATCTCAATATCATTGGACAAAATATTTATTCCATTAGAGCTCTACGGAAGACAAATAAGGAGCTACATTCCTTCTTGTTCAGAGGTGAATGGAAATTCACCTAAACTAACTATTTGCAGAATTGATGCCCATGTATATCTAACTACACCGAATGAATGCCATCTAAAAGAATGATTAAAAACACCACTATCAATCAGTCTTCTACAGAATCTGAGAGAAGAATGCTACATACTGGGTGTGATCTCAAGAATCACCCTACTGAAGTTCAAAGAAGATATGACATAAAAGGAAATAAAAGCTACAGTCACTCTAACTAGGGCAGTAGCCAGAAGAAAAATCCTAGCAAAAGAACTGAAGTCGAAATATGATGATTGATGAATTCTCAACCATTGACGGTAAGAACTTTTTGAAGCTAAACCAAAACTAGATGAGCTTGTAATAGCAGTTCTTTCCAGACAGAAGAATTTTATAGCCTTTGCCACAAGGGCACTTGAAATGAAGGTCCAAACATTCTCCAATTTTCTCCACTCTCACAGCTTCTTCACAATCCAGCTCACCATCATCCTATGACAAAAAACTTGACATGTTAACACCATTCACAAAGTGCAAGGTAAATAGATAACAAGCAATCATCTCATTTTGTCAAAAAATTTAGAAGTTTGATTCTCCGTAGATCCCGCAAATTCACTACATTGGTTCAGTATACATACAAGAATCAAAAGTTCTTTTTCCTTATACCATTTTCTTGGCAATCAAACAGCAACTAGTAAGCATGATCCTGATAAATTAGAACAAGCAAACCTTCATTGCCTCAATGCTGCGCACATCTTCATCTTCTCGCAATGTCTCATCCCACCACTGGGACATCTCTTTCATCCGGTCCTTCATTCTCCTCAATCTCTGCCATTAACATACATAACAAATCCTTAAAGATGCCTTTTTTTGGTTGGGGTAAGTCAAAACCTTAATGTTCAGAATCCATCTCGAACCAAAAAGTTTAAGATTCTTCCTTTAACCACAAACAGCACATGAAGACAAACAGTGTGAAATTTACGCTAGCCCAACAGTTCCAAGAATAAATTATGGACCAAGAAAACAAATAAAACCAAAGACAAAAGAAGCAAATTCAAGTGAAAGAACAACCAAACCTTGGCACTGGGACTCTCTTCCTTGATCAATTCTATTCCCATGTCGTTGGAGCTTGAACACCTTGAGAAGGGCTTAACAGGGGATAAAATGGGATCAGATCTTGATCTGCCTAAAACAGGGGCCTTTGGAGGTAATGCAGAACAAGAAGCACTTCCTTTTGACAATGGGGTATCTTCCAAGGCCTTTGCATTCTCTGAAAGGTTGGCTTTTGGTGGGGTATAAGGGTCAGAAGCAGAGCGGTGGAGCTGTGGAAGAGGGAGCTTGGAGAAGCCAGAGAGGGAATACTGGTGATTGTCAAGTGAAGCCCTTTTGGACTTGGTTTCTGGGATTGGTTCAGGAGAAGGACGTTTCATTGGATTGGAAGCAGTGACATTGCAGGCACAGGTTGTGCATGGATGGAGGTTTTGGTGGTTGTTCTTGAAGCTCTCAAGGCGGAGGAGAGAGAAGTTGATGGATTCTTGGAGTTTACGATCATCTTCTTCTTGGTTTGGAACTTCGAAGTCTGGTTCTTGGGTCATTCCACCCATTGATTCTGCCATCGTTGATTCTTCAAGTTTTCAATCTTTGTTAATTGTTAGAGAGATTGTGTTCCTCGGTTGAAATACAGGGAAGAGGAAAAAGACAGAGAAACCAATTGCTAAAGGGCTTATATAGAACTATCAAGGTGTACGGATGATTCTTGAATTTTGATCGTGTGACAGTAGTTGTAATTGACAAGCCAATGAGGGAATGCCATATCAGCTTCCATGAAGGAAAAAGGATTATGTGATTGGTCCAAACTAAAAACAAATTGCAACACTCCGTATCATATGATCAAAATAAAATACAGAGAGGTTTACTTCTCAGAAGCCAAAGAACATGATCAACCTCTTTATTCTACATTTCAGAACAAGAATTATGCTAAATTCAATGAGAAAAACAAGCCAAACATTATCTCGGACAAGCTACTATATAAATTTCATGGGAGTATAAAATTTCCTCTAGTTGTTATCCCACCAGAACCGAGACTGAAGTTGGTTGACGATGTTTTTGTCCAGCTGGAAGGCCTTGGCAAGAACATCAGGATTGATGGCAGGTTCTGAGCCAAAGACTGCCTTTGCAATGGTGATAACCCCTGGGTTTTGGCTGCTAAGGCCAGCAAAGGCAACAGCATCGGTGTTCCCTATGTTGAGCTGGAAGTGAATGAGCCCGACCGGGAAAACGAAGATATCTCCAGGGTATAGGACTTTGGTGATGAGACGGTTCTCTGGGTTGGATGTAACAAAGCCAACGTAAAGTGTGCCCTTCACGACGACTAAGATTTCTGTGGCTCGAGGGTGAGTGTGAGGAGGGTTTAGGCCACCATAAGGTGCAAAGTCAATTCGAGCAAGAGATATGCCAAGAGTGTTAAGTCCGGCTATTTGTTCAACATTGACTGGAGTGACTTTTGATCCTAGTTGATTTGATGTATTTCCTGGCTTGTTGAGCCCTGAGAAAGAGAAGTCTTCTGCGGTGGCAAGCTTTGGGTCCTTGCATAGCTTGCCATTGACAAAAACTGCATAAATGGTAAGAAAATGAGATTACACTTCTCTAATAATTTCTGTGTTAGTCTTCAGTTAAAGAAGACAGAACGAATTAAAGAACATACCACCGATTTTGGTATCATTAATTGCTACACAGAAGTCCTGAAGAGGGCTGGGGTCAGAGGCAGAGGCAAGTGTGAAAGCCAGAGCCAACAGGAGAAATGCTACATGGAAATGAACACCTTTCATTGTTGTAAGGCAGTTTCTTGACTAAACTGTTCTAAGTTTTGTTGTCTGGTGAGGATTGAGAAATGTGGCGAGAAAGGGTGCTATTTATAGATAGCATTCACTGAACAAATCTGTTCTTTTTCATTCTCTAATAATTAAAAAAAATGAAACAGATGATAGATTTACCAAGTCTGTAGTGATTATAGTGTTTTTTTTTATAATTTGAATGAATTAATCTTCCCTTGTTTACATTAGTACATTTTGCCATGGAATTGGTCAATCTTTACATACCTAATATTTTCTTTGTTTATTTAACTACTCTATTGGCACTAAAAGAAAATTCCCGTTGACTGCTTCTTACACAATTTCAAAGCTACTGTGCTCCAGTGGCTAACATAACAATGTAGCAGCCAGGGCAGCCATACTGTGTAGCTTCTATTTGTAGATTACTCTTAAATATAAACCATCCTTAAAGGTAGACTTAAGGTTTCAGGGTTTATAACTCTGATAGATTTTGTCTCAACTCTCAACTACTGACAAAATCAAATCTGACATTCCACCGGGACTTGAATAAGTTATTAGTTTCTAAAATAGAACTTACCCAGGAAGGAAAAGTATGAGAATTGTAGATGTAAGTATTAAAATTAGAGTTCCAGGTGGTTCTCAGGTAGAAATCAACTTAAGGCTTCGCCTTCTTGGAATAAGCCTAAATTGGTAATGACTTGGTCAAAGATTGTTGATCATATGTTTTTCCCTTCTATCTTGTCCACACCTTGTTAATACTGACATTAATTATTCCACCAAGAAATCAAAAGAATATCTTCTTATCTCTTCATATGGGAAACAGAGAAGAGACTGGAATCCTGATTTATAATTCATATATGGTTGTTTCATGCTTAAGTTATAACTTATACATGAATCTGGTAATCTATTTTGCTAATTAATTGTTCGATATCTAAACAATTCTATTCTGCTTAAGTTCTACAAATTCACAAGAAATGTGTTTGAGTGTCCATGCATCTCAAATTGAACTCTGCGAACTAAGACAATGTCACTTAATCCAGAGATCCAAAACCGCAAGTCTTGAACCTTTCGAAGGCTTTTCCTGCATGACTAATTCTTAGCAGGCCTGCAGCAACAATGAAAATAGTGAATAATAAGAATAATAAAAGGAGAAAAAAATGAAGAAATTAAAAAAAAGAGAGAGAGATCATATCAAAGGGTTTAATTTTAATCACCTGAATTTAAAGTGAAGATAAACCCACAATTGCAGTCTCTTTAACATTTTAACTAAGAAATTAATTAGCCCTGATCAGATGAAAATCACAAACAATTTTCAAGCACCCATGCTGTCGTTAGACTTGGACAGCAAGAATAAGAAAGATGATAGAGCCTGAACAGTTAAGTGTAGCAGTGATATATGCTGACACTACATGCCTGAAAATGTTTAATGGTGATCAGGCCAAATATGAAAGCAATTCCAGAATGGTAATGAAAGAATTATTGTTAAATATTCAGATTAGTTTTAAATTTGAATGACAAGTGGCTTGTGGAACCTGCGCAATTGCTAGCTTCTTATGTTTAAATACTGCCAAATGGCAAAGGTTTTCAACAAAGGCTGTTGTAACTTCATTTTTAATTGTTTCTTGTATTGACTGGAGTGTCCGCAGCCTTAATTAGAAACCTTGGATTTGTGCTAAAGTAAACAAAATAACTCAGTTGTATTAAGTACTATAAAAGGGACAATTTAATGACCGAAATGACCGCTTCCATGAGAGAACTACTGATGTAAGCAGAGGAAGAGGCAAGTCGGTGAAGAGACATGGGAAGTGGTCGAAGAACAATTCATCTGAAATTTAAAAGTAAAAAGAATTGCAGCGGACTTGGTAACTCTTTCATTTGCTTCTTGGAAATGAGAACGCATAGACTAGTTCAATGACACCAGTCTATAAATAGGCCATATTCTCCAGCAATGTTTCTCATCCCTTCCAAACAAATCAAACTTAAATTAGAAGAATTTCAGATAGAAGTTATATTATCAGAATGAAAGGTGCTCATCTCCTCCTGGCAGTTTCTGTCTTGGCTCTGGCTTCGGCATTTGCCTATGCATCTGATCCTAGCCCTCTCCAGGACTTCTGCGTAGCCATCAATGACCCCAAGGATGGTGGTATGTTCTGCTTTTCACTACAATTAGTTCTTAAACATATGCTTCAGTTCAAATATGTGCCAAAAATTAATCAACTCAGCAAGTTGCAAAGTTTGTAAGCATGCAATGGCATCAAATAACATTTTTTTTCCTAAATGCAGTGTTTGTTAATGGGAAGTTCTGCAAAGACCCAAAGATTGCCAAAGCAGAAGACTTCTTCTATTCTGGGCTCAACATCCCCAGAAACACATCAAATCCAGTAGGATCAACTGTGACTCCAGTCAATGTGGCCCAAATCCCAGGACTCAACACTCTTGGCATCTCATTGGCTCGAATTGACTATGCACCTTATGGTGGGTTAAACCCCCCTCACACACACCCTCGTGCCACTGAAATCCTAGTCGTTGTGGAGGGCACACTTTATGTTGGCTTTGTTACATCCAACCCTGATAATCGCCTCATCACCAAAATCCTATACCCTGGAGATGTGTTTGTTTTCCCAGTTGGCCTCATTCACTTCCAATTCAATGTGGGGAAAACCAATGCTGTTGCTTTTGCTGCTTTGAGCAGCCAGAATCCTGGTGTGATTACAATAGCGAATGCAGTGTTTGGATCAAATCCACCCATTAATCCTGATGTTCTTGTCAAGGCCTTCCAATTAGACAAGAATGTGGTGAAAAATCTTCAATCAAAATTCTGGTGGGCTAACAATTAGAACATATTTTATTTCATCATACTTGAATTGAGTTGTAATTTGTTTGGAATAATAATGTTTGACTAGTCAAATTACATAAGTACTTGTTACCCTCGTTATAGTAACGATTATTTTTGGAAAAGAAAAAATAAAATTGACTTGTTTGCTTATTATGCACCAGTTCTTATGTAAGCCTCTTTGTTTAGTAGTGTTGTTGTTGTTTTTTTTTTTTATTCTATTTTAGTTAAAAAGATTTGTTTTTAATTTTCATTTAATATATTCTCCTCATTTGGTGTAACATCTGTGGCACATAATCCCACTGATTTAGACTTGTTCTTAAACAAAATGATAATATCTATAACTTTATAGTTTAAATATAATTATTTATCAATTATCATTCCTTAATAATAATTTTCTAGATATATAATTTTACAATTGGATCGCACCTTTTAAATGAACAAATTCGATAAAAAAGAATGAAATCTAAATTATTGTTCGAAGGGGACTTTGTGACACGGGATTCATAAATATAAGGTCGAATAATTACATATTTAATCTAAAATTTTCATATTTTTTTAATAAAAAGAACAATTTGATCATCCATGATTTTTTAATTGATTTCTTTTTATCATTCAATTGTTAGAGACTAACTGATTGACATGACTTTTGAAGCCGTCTAACTTTCATCATGTGCCGTTGGCATGGTAGCTAAAATGTCACTTGATATATTATTGACATAGCATTACATTTTTTTTAAATCTAAATTTTGAATATTTAAAAACGGTAAATTACAGGTTTGTCACTTAATTTTTTTTTAAAATTTGTATTTTGATCACTCAACCTTGAAATATCACAATTTGATTATCAATGTTGTTTGTAAAATTTATTAATATCTCAGTATCTATAATCAACATTTCATTGTCGACCAAGCATTATACCGATTTGATTACCTGTGACAACCACGAAGTTTTTACAATCAGTAAGCGATTTAAGGAGTTAAATTGAAACTAGATTTCATAATTGAGAAATTATTGTCAAGGCCCACCCCGTTTTAATAGGCCGTCGGTTGGTATTCTCTTGACACTTTGACCCCAAGTTTACCTTGACTCAACGGTATTGTCCACTTTGGGGTACACTCATAGACCATCGCCCCTCACAGTTTTGTCGGAGTGTGCCAAATTGGCATACGTAACTCCAAAGCAATATTTTTAAAAAATAATCTAAATATGATATATATTATGACATACATAACTCCAAAAAAAAAGACATAATCTAAAGAAATCGTGAATGAAGCTAAGATATTCCCTATACTTTTACTCAACGGGAAAAAAATGCTACTGAAAAAAAAAATTGAAATAATACAAAGTGTTAAAAATTTTGAGTATTATTTTTCAAGAAATCTTGAAAGATAACATATGATAAAAGAAATATGATAGTTGTATTATTAAAATTCACTAAAATATTAGAATAAATGTTGGAATTCATCTCAAAATTGTTGTTGCTGGAAGTTGAAATAATACAAAATGTTACTAACAAAAATAATATAATAAAACAAAATTAAAATTAAATTTACTAATGATACGAAGAGTTGGACTGAGGCATGAATATATCTCTTTCTTTAAAATGGTTGATGACCACTCAACCATTGAGGGTGAGAACTTTTTGAAACCATTGCTAAACTTAAACTACATGAGCTTGTAATAGCAGCTCTTTCCAGACAGAAGAATTTTATAGCCTTGCCACAAGGCACTTGAAATGGAGGTCCAAACATTCTCCAATTTTCTCCTCTGTCACAGCTTCTTCACAATCCAGCTCATCATCATCCTATAACCAAAAAACTTGACATGTTAACAGCATTCACAAAGTGCAAGCTAAATAGATAAGAAACAATCATCTCACTTTGTCAAAGTATTTCAGAAGTTTGCTTCTTCCATATATCCCCCAAATTCACTACATTGGTACAGAATACATACAAGAATCAAAAGTTCCTTTTCCTTATACCATTTTCTTAGCAATCAAACAGCCACTTGTAAGCATGATCCTGATAAATTAGAAAAAGCAAACCTTCATTGCCTCAGTGCTGCGCACATCTTCATCTTCTCGCAATGTCTCATCCCACCATTGGGACATCTCTTTCATCCGCTCCTTCATTCTCCTCAATCTCTGCCATTAACATAAATAACAAATCCTTAAGATGCCTTTTTTTGGTTGGGATAAGTCAAAACCTTAATATTCAGAATCCATCTCGAACCAAAAAGTTTAAGATTCTTCCTTTAACCACAAACAGCACATGAAGACAAACAGTGTGAAATTTACGCTAGCCCAACAGTTTCAAGAATAAATCATGGACCAAGAAAACAAATAAAACCAAAGACAAAAGAAGCAAATTCAAGTGAAAGAAAAAACCAACCTTGGCACTCGGACTCTCTTCCTTGATCAATTCTATCCCCATGTCGTTGGAGCTTGAACACCTTGGGAACGGCTTACCAGGAGATAAAATGGGATCAGATCTTGATCTGCCTAAAACAGGGGCCTTTGAAGGTAATGCAGAACAAGAAGTACTTCCTTTTGACAATGGGGTATCTTCCAAGGCCTTTGCATTCTCTGAAAGGTTGGCTTTTGGTAGGGTATAAGGGTCAGAAGCAGAGCGGTGGAGCTGTGGAAGAGGGAGCTTGGAGAAGCCAGAGAGGGAGTACCGGTGATTGTCAAGTGAAGCCTTTTCGGACTTGGTTTCTGGGATTGGTTCAGGAGCAGGACGTTTCATTGGGTTGGAAGCCGTGACATTGCAGGCACAGGTTGTGCATGGATGGAGATTTTGGTGGTTGTTCGTGAAGCTCTCAAGGCGGAGGAGAGAGAAGTTGATGGATTCTTGGAGTTTACGATCATCTTCTTCTTGGTTTGGAACTTCAAAGTCTGTGTTACATACCCAAATGAATGTCAAGTAGCACAGAATAGCACAATAGCATAGTCTGAGTAGTAAATCTGTATTAGCTATTTTAATTACTAGTTAATAGTTAGTTAAAGGTTACTAGAGTTAGTTAAAGAGGAGCCGCAAATGAAGAGAAAACACTATATGTAACAGGATAGACTGTATGGAAGCATATCAGAAAATATCACAACAAATATCAACTCTCTCTCTCACAGTACTCTTTCTCTCTACTTCTGGTCTCTATCTTCTCCTCTGTTTTTCATATTCTGCTATCTTCTCTTAAATTCTGCACCATCACAGTTTGGATTGTAACATTTAATTACTAGTTAATACAGATTTACTACTCAGACTATGCTATTGTGCTATTCTGTGCTACTTGACATTCATTTGGGCATGTAACAGTCTGGTTCTTGGGTCATTTCACCCATGGATTCTGCCTTCGTTGATTCTTCAAGTTTTCAATCTTTGTTAATCGTTAGAGAGATTGTGTTCCTGGTTGAAATGCAGGGAAGAAGAAAAAGACAGAGAAACCAATTGTTGAAGGGCTTATATAGAACTCTTATGGGATGCACGGATGATTCCTGAATATTGATCGTGTGACAGTAGTTGTAACTGACAAGCCAATGAGGTAATGGCATATCAGCTTCCATGAAGGAAAAAAGATTATGTGATCGGTCCAAACTAAAAACAAATTGCAATACTCCATATTATAAGATCAAAATAAAATACAGAGAGGTTTGCTTTACAAATGCCGAAGAACATAAGCAACCTCCTTATTTCACATTTCAACCAAGAATTATACTAAATTCAATGAGAAAAACAAGTCAAACACTACCCGAACAAGCCAATACATAAATTTCATGGGTGTATAAATTTCCACTAGTTGTTATCCCACCAGAACCGGGACTGAAGTTGGTTAACAATGTTTTTGTCCAGCTGGAAGGCCTTAACAAGAACATCAGGATTGATGGCGGGGTCTGAGCCAAAGACTGCCTTTGCAATGGTGATAACACCTGGGTTTTGGCTGCTAAGGCCAGCAAAGGCAACAGCATTGGTGTTCCCTATGTTGAACTGGAAGTGAATGAGGCCAACCGGGAAAACGAAGACATCTCCAGGGTATAGGACTTTGGTGATGAGACGGTTCTCTGGGTTGGATGTAAGAAAGCCAACATAGAGTGTGCCCTCCACCACGACTAAGATTTCTGTGGCTCGAGGGTGAGTGTGAGGAGGGTTTAGGCCACCATAGGGTGCAAAGTCAATTCGAGCAAGAGATATGCCAAGAGTGTTAAGTCCGGGTATTTGTTCAACATTGACTGGGGTGACTTTTGATCCTAGTTGATTTGATGTATTTCCTGGCTTGTTGAGCCCCGAATAAAAGAAGTCCTCTGCGGTGGCAAGCTTTGGGTCCTTGCATAGCTTGCCATTGACAAAAACTGCATAAATTGAAAGAAAATGAGATTACACTTTTCAAATAATTTCTGTGTAAGTCTTCAGTTAAAGAAGACAGAGAAAGAATTAAAGAACATACCACCAATTTTGGTATCATTAATTGCTACACAGAAGTCCTGAAGAGGGCTGGGGTCAGAGGCAGAGGCAAGTGCGAAGGCCAGAGCCAACAGGGCGAATGGTACTTGGAAATGAACACCCTTCATTGTTGTAAGGCAGCTTTCTTGACTAAACTGTTGTGAGTTTTGTTGCTTGGTGAGGATTGAGAAATTTGGCGTGAGAGCATGCTATTTATAGATAGCATTCACTGAACAAATCTGTTCAGTTTCATTCTTTAATAATTCAAAAAAAAAAAGAGATGAAAGATTTACCAAGTCTACAGTGATTATAGGTTTTTTTATTTTTAATTTGAATGAATTAATCTTCCCGTGTTTACATTAGTACATTTTGCCATGGAACTGGTCAATCTTTACATGCTGAATGTTTTCTTTGTTTATCAAGATTGTTGATCAAGTGTTGTTCCCTATTATCATGTTCACATCTTCTGAATACTGTCATTAATTATTTCACCAAGAAATCAAAAGAATATCCTATTAGCTCTTTTAATGACCATTATTATAGAAATTAGACTGGTTCTTTCTCCATATTTGTTCAGAGTGCATATGGGAAACGAGAAGAGCCTAGAATTCTGATTTATAATTCATATATGGTTGTTTCTTGCTTAAGTTATGACCTATACATGAATCTGGTAATCTATTTTGCTACTTAATTATTCAATATCTGAACAATTCTAATCTGCTTAAGTTATACAAATTCACAAGAAATGTGTTTAAGCGTCCATGCATCTCAGATTGAACTGTGTGAACTAAGAGATGTAACTTATCCAGATTCCAGACATCCAAAACCACAAGTCTTGAACCTTTCCAAGGCTTTTCTTGCATGACTGCTTCTTGGCAGGCTTGCAGCAACAATTATAATAGTGAATATAAGAATAATAAAAGGACAAAAATATGAAGAAATAAAAAAGAGACCATATTATTTCAAAAAAAAAAAAGAGAGACCATATTAAAGGTTTTAATTTTAATCACTTGGAAGTTAAGTGAAGAGAAACCCACGATGGCAGTCTCTTTAACATTTTAACTAAGAATTAATTAGCCTGGATCAGATGAAAATCACAAACAATTTTCAAGCACCTATACTGTCATTAAACTTGAACAGCAAGAATCAAAAAGTTGATAGAGCCTGAACAGTTGTAGCAGTGATATATGCTGATACTACATGCCTGAAAATTGTTCAATGGTAAGCAAGCCAAATATGAAAGCAATTCCAGAACGGTAATGAAAGAATTAATGTTAAATATGCAGATTAGTTTTATATTTGAATGACAAGTGGCATATGGAACCTGCCCAATTGCTAGCTTCTTATGTTTAAACACAGCCAAATGGCAAAGGTTTGAACAAGGGCTGTTGTAACTTCATTTTTAATTGTTTCTTGTATTGACTGGGGTGTCCGCAGCCTTAATTAGCAACCTTGGATTTGTGCTAAAGTCAACAAAATGACTTAGTTGTATTAAGTGCCATAAAAGGCATAATTTAATGACAGAAATGACTGATTCCATAAGAGAACTACTGATGTAAACAGAGGAAGAGGCGACTCGGTGAAGAGACATGGGAAGTAGTTGAAGAACAATTCATCTGAAATTTTATAGGAAAAAAATTGCAGCAGACTTGGTAACTCTTTCATTTGCTTCTTGGAAATGAGAACGCATAGACTAGTTCAATGACACCAATCTATAAATAGGCCATATTCTCCAGCAAAGTTTCTCATCCCTTCCAAACAAATCGAACTTAAATTAGAAGAATTTAAGAAAGAAGTCATATTATCAGAATGAAAGGTGCTCATCTCCTCCTGGTAGTTTCTGTCTTGGCTCTGGCTTCCTCATTTGCCTATGCATCTGATCCTAGCCCTCTCCAGGACTTCTGCGTAGCCATCAATGACCCCAAGGATGGTGGTATGTTCTGCTTTTCACTATAATTAGTACTTAAAGTTATGCTTCAGTTCAAATATGTGCCAAAAATTAATCAACTCAGCAAGTTGCAAAGTTTGTAAGCATGCAATGGCATCAAATAACATTTTTTTCTCTTCCTAAATGCAGTGTTTGTTAATGGGAAGTTCTGCAAAGACCCAAAGATTGCCAAAGCAGAAGACTTCTTCTATTCTGGGCTCAACATCCCCAGAAACACATCAAATCCAGTAGGATCAACTGTGACTCCAGTCAATGTGGCCCAAATCCCAGGACTCAACACTCTTGGCATCTCATTGGCTCGAATTGACTATGCACCTTATGGTGGGTTAAACCCCCCTCACACACACCCTCGTGCCACTGAAATCCTGGTCGTTGTGGAGGGCACACTCTATGTTGGCTTTGTTACATCCAACCCTGATAATCGCCTCATCACCAAAATCCTTTACCCTGGAGATGTATTTGTTTTCCCAGTTGGCCTCATTCACTTCCAATTCAATGTGGGGAAAACCAATGCTGTTGCTTTTGCTGCTTTGAGCAGCCAGAATCCTGGTGTGATTACAATAGCGAATGCAGTGTTTGGATCAAATCCACCCATTAATCCTGATGTTCTTGTCAAGGCCTTCCAATTAGACAAGAATGTGGTGAAAAATCTTCAATCAAAATTCTGGTGGGCTAACAATTAGAACATATTTTATTTAATCATACTTGAATTGAAGTTGTAATTTGTTTGGAATAATAATGTTTCAACTGTTCCGTTTGTTACAGTAACGATTTATTTTTTGGAAAAGAAAAAAATAAAAATGACTGTTTGCTTATTATATGTACCAGTTCTTAAGTGGTAGTGTTGTTTTATTCTTTTTTTTATTCTAGTTTAGTAAAAAAGATTTGTTTTTAATTTTCATTTAGAAGATTCACTTCAATTGGTATAACACTAGAATATCATCCGCACAATGCTGCGGGACTGACACTTATATTTTTAAAATTTTAAATTTATAAATAAAACTTTTTTTACATTAGGTATGTTTGTAACTTCGTATAATAATGAAATTAATAATCTAACCTTTTAAATTACTAAACAACATGGTATTGAAATGGGTATCTCGACAAAAGACTTTGTGCTTTTAAACTGAAAATATGTCATATGTAAAGCATAACCTTGTAGGTTTCTGAAAACAACAAAAAGAGATAAACATTCTCAACATATCAATTAAAATTTGCAAATTACTAAACAATAGGCATTTTCACAAATGCATGTAAGCCTTAAACTTTAACTACAAAATATATGCAATATATAAAGCATAGGCCCCTAAAAATAACAAAGAGAATTGAACAATATAACAAAGAGAATTGAACAATATCCTTAAAATAGAGTACTTAATTATATCAAGGATCATTGAGGCATTGAAGTATATCAATGAATAACATTGAGGTGCTCCAGCTAGATACCATTATCTAAAGAATCAACCAAGATAACACACATCTCAACTAAATCAATTGAACAAATAATCATATAATTTTAACAAATATATAGTCCAACACAATTTAAACAAAAAATTATCTGGAAGAGTACAAACCTTGGCTGAAAGTGGAACTGTAATCAAAGCTTGTTTGCTACTTTTGCCACCTGCCACCACCAATTATGCTATTGCCTTGCTCACTTCTCAAACTTGACAAAAAAGGCAAAACGTGAAATGAGGTGCTTCACTACTGCTGCCTCCCCTCGCTCACTGCTCAATGATCGCTGCTAATTGATAAAAGGGACCAAAGGTTAAAAGATTGTGAGAAGAGCTGAAGACAGGAAGAGAGACATATTGGATGCAGCAAATGAGGACCAGATGGCAACTTAAATTATCAACAAATCACAATCTCCTAACATGTTTATCTAGAAAAAAATGTTTTTCAAATTATATTGGAAGCTAGTGCATCCATCTAAATCAATCTAACTTTCTCAACTTGTCATCAATAGAACACTAATAGAAGAAAGCTAGAATTAACCTGACAGATTGGATTATGTATAAATTAAAAAATCAATTAAATACTTAATTGAAAAGGTTACTCATTTCTTACCCTTTTTAACCACTTAATATCATGAGTCAATTTGCAACTTGATTCAAATTATATGAAAATGAATCCTAAGTGTCAAATACAATCATTTGGCAGAAGAGTGCCTACAACCAAAGTTCAATGAAAAATCCGATATTTTCAACATAATTGCATATCAACATCCAGCAATGAAAAATATCATCAAGGGAAATAATGTCTTAGCGGCCACTTTATAAGTTTGCTACTAATTGCCATATATAACTATGTTTGGATATAGTGATTAAAGATATAAGTGGTGAATGAAGCACTGCAGTAACATATCTAGTAACCAAATTATTACAAAGATCATAGTAAGCTAAAGCAAAAAGCACTGTGTTCTCAATGAGACTTTCTAAAAAAAAAACTATTTATACTATATTGAAATTTTGTTAGCAACAAAATGGCCAATTTTATACTTGCTTACAATTTAGTCTCTTGCAAACATAGTACATCAAAGCTCTTAGCCCATTGACATTCCAGGGAAGAACCTTGACAATCAAAGGCAAGAAGAAAAATTTAAAGTCCAAATATACCACATGGAATGATTCCAACATTTCATTGTTACAACTTCTAAGTAAAGATATTCAAAACATTTAACATATCCTAAAACATTCATCGTATTTTAATGCCCAAACTTAAAGTCTTTCCTACAAAAAGCATGCCTAACAGAAGAAGAAGACAGGCCGTTGAAAAATCAAGACCTTAATACCACCATAGAAAGCATCATACAATAAAATTGTATGTTGATTTGCCAAATTTTCTCAATCATATATGTTCTATGGGTAAGTAACACTCAAGGATATTTGAAGACTTGATTCTTCTAAATTTTTTAAATGTATAATTTGTAGCCCTAACATTTAAGATACACATCGATTCATTTTATACTACTTAAAAATAAATCCTTGTTGATTTATTTTGTTTCTAGTTCCAACAATGAAGAACTAACAAAAAATAGTTCTTATTCTCCACCATGAAAGATTCTTATTTTCATCTTTATTTTATTCTTTTGTTCTTAAATTTTTGAGTTCTTGTTCACAATATGGATGTTGCATGCCCTTAGCTGAATGTAGGTACACTTAAAGACCTAACGTATTGGCTTACTCCCATCCTAGCAAAGAATGAATTGCTTGTAGTGGAGCCAAGAATGAAAAAAAATTCAAACAAATAGTTCTTGAAAGTAGCGAAACTAATTTCTTAAAAATAAACCAAAAAAATAAGAAATAAGAAAGCAGAAAAGACAAATATCAAATTTTTTGTTGGTAATTTATTTAATAAACCACAAAAGAAAAAAAAGTCTTTTTAGTTAAATAAATAAACAATTTAAATAAAAAAAATTAAAAGTCCAAATCGAGTCTTATTTCTAACACAGCTTTCTCCCAAAATCGTAGAAGAGAAAAGGACTAAACTAAGAAATTCTTGGAAATATGGGAGGGAAAAAGGGGGCAAACCTTGATTGGGCACTTTTTGTGGTGGAAACGCTGGCAGCATTTTGGAAGAAGACATTAGCTTTCGTGACAACAGGTTGTGATTGTAGCTGTTGTTGCTAAGGCTACAAATAAGACTGAACCTAAGGTACTTGTTAAGCCATAAGTGGTGCATATTGTTGCAAGTAAAGCTACAGAGTTGTCACCATGGGAAGAAAGGTCATTATTTTAGGAAGAAAATTAGAGTCAAGTTCAAGGTATAAAATAAGATTTTTTTTTTCCTTTTCCTCTGTGTCCTTCCTTTGTTGAGGAGCTTCTCTTGACCATGGGCAAGAAAACCAAAGCAAGAGCTTCAGAAACTTCTTTTGAACGGTAAAGAAATTAGGAATGAGAGAGTAGGTTGTCCTTCCTTTGTTGAGGAGCTTCTCTTGACCATGGGCAAGAAAACCAAAGCAAGAGCTTCAGAAACTTCTTTTGACCGGTAAAGAAATTGGGAATGAGAGAGTAGGTGGACCCCATAGGTCAGAAAGGTAGTGAAAATCCTTATTTAACCAAGTCAATATTACTTTTTTCTTACAACAAAACACACAAAGAATGAAGTAACGCAGGTTAAGGGGTGGAAATAGGGAAGGGGGTGTAACATCCTGTTACTACATTTTTTCACGTATATATATACAACTTTAACGGTTGGGTTGTCTGCGACGCCAATAACATTCTACAATGATAGTGATAAATAATAACATTTATTTATCAAATACGGAATATGAAATTCTTTTCATTATTCCTTACATCTGCCATCCCCTATTGTCTTTGTCTCAATAAAGTAGTACTGTATACATATGTCTGAAATGTAAAAGAGAAGAGACTGTACCTGTCATGTTTAACATAATATGCCTCAGCGCTTTAAACGTAGCTGTACCCATCTGAGAGCTAATTCTCTAACTCCGTGTCTTTTATCTGTGGAGTTAAAACAAAGGGATGAGCAATTCATTTGCTCAATAAAGGAGACATATGCTGCTTTACAAAACCAAAGCCATATACCACAATAAATTTGTTTTCCACAAATCACTTCAAATAGGAAAACAGTGGTTATATCAACCAGTACTCTCAATGCGTCATTCAAATCATTTTCTCAACAATTTACAATAAAATAAATTAAATAGCAAATAGGATTTTAACAAATCCTTTCAGTAAACAGAAATCAACAAGTTGAGACTAGGCATCACCCTACGAATAATTCATGCTATCATCGTTCCCCCTCCCCCTTGCGAGAACGGAATCTACCGCTATTGGGGTGCACCCGTAGGCCATCGCCCCTCACGGTTATCTCTGCTAGATCTATGGCCATAATCTATAGGTGGTCCTCGGGTCCACTTGCCAGGTGACCTCGAGACCGCTGATGACTTGGCGGGTCCATCAGCCCTGTGACGCCCTGAGGTGCACTCTTTGGTCCATCGACCCGAGCCATCGCCCCAGGTGGGTCACGCAATAACATAAATAATAATGCATGAAACTAGGGGCCTAAAGTCTCAAAATCACTTTATATTTCATGAAAACCTTTAAGGAATTATTTCATAAATTCATCATTTGCTCAAAATGATTTTCTTTCCAAAAAGGTTTTAAAAACAGCCCGCAATCTCACTGAATTCCGTGTGAGAAAGGCCTGGGTTAAACTGGCTCGCCATGGCTAGTTCGCCCATGGTCAACTCACCCATTAGTCAACTCGCCCGAAAATGGTTTCATATTTTCTATTTTCAAAGCTATTTAAAATAGTTCATTTTTCATTGAAAAAATTTAGAAAAGAGAAACCTGTTCGCCATGGTCAGCTCGCCCATTCGGCTCGCCCATGGCAGCTCGCCCAGTGGGATGAACTTGTGTTCGCCCGCCAACCTTTGCTTTTAAAACAACAAGCAAAACTGGCTCGCCTTTAGTGGCTCGCCCATAGCTTTCTTAACAAAAGGGGTCACCCGCCCCAAAATTATAAAGGTTTGGCTCGCCCGCCATTTATTAAAACATGGGTCTTCACCCAGAAGAACATAAAAGGTATCGTTCGCCCGCCAACTTTACAATTCGCCCAAAAATAACATAGGGTCGGCTTTGTAGCTCACCCAAGTCAAAACAATTATCAAATCAATGCATGTCATAAACCAAAATAATTTCTTAATATTTTCATTATATTTCTACTCCACAGGACATGCATTTTACTTCACACACATCTCCCTTACCTGGTTCAACGAAGCTTTGCTTCCCGGTCGCCTTTCCAATCGCTTTTACCGAGTCCATAATTCCCGGTTGCAAAATAGTTTATTAAAACTATTAATATTTTCATTTTATACCACTTGGCGAGATTGAGATAAATTAAATGACTACTCGCCCAACAAAGCTCTTAGTAGCTCGCCCTATCGAGCTCTCCATTCATCAAAGAGCTAACAAGTGGGAGATCGCCCGCCATTAATCTCCATCAATTTATTTGGGAGCTCGCCAACTTTTCATCTTGCAAGTACTCTTCTTTTCGCCCATTAGTTCTTAAATTGCCTACTTTGCTATGATTCAAACATACAGTTGGCGATCACATTCAGCATCTCAATTTACTCAATAAATATGGGCGATCACAAGCCCTTGCCCTAATCGGGTGATCATCCCAAACAACTTGCTGGCGAACTCAACTATTCACAAAAGGCCATTTAATCAACTCGCCATCATCATTGGCGATTGTCCTCTAGCTCGCCCATTAGCGAGCTGTCCTCTTACTCGCCCGTAGAGTATTTCACTTAATTTGCTCCGTTCTCATCTCAAGTTAAGGAGCTTTTCACCTTTTTGGAAATTAACATTCATTATTTATTTAATTTCCATTTTCCATTTTTTATATCATTAGAGTCTACAGTAGTGTAGAATCGGATCTTACATTTTCTCCCCACCTTAAGAAATTTGGTCCTCCAAATTTCAACCAGATCTATCAAAGATAAGGCTCTGGATATTTATTATGTATGAGGCTTTCAAATTCTCAAGTAGCCTCATACTGCCAGAGAATCCCATTAAGAATTAATCTTTGATCACCACACTTTATCACAAAACTTTATCCCTCCTATCCAAAATCCGTACCGATTTTTCAACGTAACTCATGTCCTCTCTGACCTCTAGGAACTCATATCGAATTACGTGAGAAGGATCTGAAAATCATTTTCTCTACATTGAGACATGAAATATATTGTGCACTCCTGACAACTCTGGAGGTAGTGCACATCTCTCACACAATCCAAGATCTCCAACGATCCAATGCATTGGGAACTCAATTTCCCCCTCATTATACATCCCAATGGTGAGGCCTTAATATATATAATCTCTTATATATCTCAAGAAGTTTGTTCGACCAAGTCGAAAATAATTTTCGGTCTCCCATTTTCTCATGCTATCGTGGATTATATCGTCTGCTAAATAAACCCTTTCAAGTGTTATACCCATACTCTCCTTGGCCATTATCATAAGCAACTCTGCCAGGGTAGAGGATTATCCCAGGAGCCTATAAAATCAACTGCACACGCTTACCCATATCCTCGAGCGTCCATATCATACGCTCGGACTGTCTCTCAGTCAGCGAATAAACTGCTGTGCAAAACTCAATCGGGATCCCATAGCTTCCTGTAATCTCTCTCAACACTGAGATACGAAACGGGACTCCCTATCAAATGTAATGCTACCTGGAATACTGTAAAACCTCACCACTTCCCTGACATATAACTCGGCCAAAGCATTAATTATCTCAATAATTAAATTCCACAACTATCCAGATAGCATTATACCTTTTGTGGGTAATTCAATTATTTCCACTTACTTTAGGAAGTGCCTCTAATATAGGTATTTTTCTTCCTTATCACATTTCTAACTTCTAGTGAATCTCGTCTTTAAGTTGAGACCACGAGTATCTCTTTATACACCATATTAGCTTTAATAATCCTGCCCATCTCTTCAGGTCATTAACAGTCATCTCTTCGGCGCTATCTTGCACCCCAAGTTTACTCTTTCAAGTGAGTCGACGACTTCATAGTTCGCCCACATCTCACAACATGTTATCCGTTGTTGGGCGATCGCCCCCTGTGGGTCGCCTATCCCGGATTTTGCTCAAAGTCCTGAAGAATCTCGGGCTTCTTCTCTCACAACCATTTTATACTCCCTGAAATCTTTTATCATCCTTGGGAGTTAGCAAATTTTCACTTCTTTTACAGAGTAACTCATTCATTCTACTTATCACTTATCATCTCATTCGGTGCTAAGTCGATAATAATTTTTTGGTGACTACCATTTAGATAGTTTTAATCAATCATATGTAATTGTCCTAGTAGTCTCTTAAATACAACGCACCCGCTCTCAATACATCCTAGAGCTTCCACACAATGCGCTCTGATATCTATATCAATCTGAGGCGGTGCTAACAACAAAATTTTGGAATCCGAAAGCCCCTTGCTATCCTCTCAAAGCATGTGGCAAATCAGGGAGCCTTAGCACAAATACCCACTCACTGGAACTTCACATACGTTTTCACTGTTTCACTGATATATATATCGACTAAGGCACTCAAGACATCCCGAAACATGATGATGAAGTGAATTAACTTGGTTACACAATCATAATCACTTCTATAACCTCATGGTTAAACTATGACTGCCCTTCTTTTGTAGACCTTAATACTAACCACCGATTACGTCTCAGGTAATCATTTTCTCATCGATAACTTCTTTTATATCAAGTTATCATTTTATCTCTTCTATTCTCCTAGTACATGTAATGTCACTATTTGGAGAATATACTTGAGAGTATAATTTCCTCACATCAATTTCTGAAATTTAAATTTATTATCATTCAGATTTCATCACTATTTTACTTAACAATTTCACATTCCCAATATGTACATGTATCTGTTCCTCTAAGTATGATAATTCCATCTTTCCAATTCTGGCTTGTTATTAATTCCAGCTATAACTACATAATGATCAGAGGAAATCACATTTATTCATATACTTGGGAACTACCTCATAACTCGTGTTCCCTAATCATCATATGACTTGTCTCTTAAGACAATTTCATTCTTTCACCTTCATCACCACAATCGTTTTTCTCACTTAATATAGTACTTACTATTACCATCTTGTAACCATTTCGAATACTATACTCATACATACCCATTCACTTTCACTTTCTCACAAATAAGTATTGCATCAATAAGGTAGCAATGTTCACAAATTTCCTCAACAATCATATACAGGTAAATGTCATAAATCCTATACCTCAATAACCACACTTTAATCTCACTCAAATAGTGAGATCCTTTATTCATACAACTTCAATGTCTACTTAATCATTCGAGATCTCACGTCTCTACTGTATATAATTCAATTAGAACTCATGTTCACTGACTTAACAATAAGGTTTTTCCATTTCATAAAAGTTCATGACGTTATTCAACGATATTGCTAATATCAATATACATATTTATTCTCTTAAAATCATCCTAGTTAGCTCTAGGCACACAAATAGGAAGGATACTACAGTCGACTAGGGATCCAGATAGAGTAAGATAGGTATTTTAGAATACCATACTTGTTCCAGAACCTAGAAGCAACTGTAGAGAGTACAAATCCTGTTGTTTTTCAAAACGATATAATTTTTATTTTCACCAGTTATATCAAAACAGTTTAGTTCTCAACTCATCAATCTCTTGAGTAATTTCTCAAGCTCTTCTGATTCACTGGTAAGAGCTTACAAACAAATTCCATATTGTGAATCGAGTCAACAATCTCTCGAATCCACGTTACTCCACAAGCTTACTTAAAACATCATCATGTAATTTCAAATTCACAAACTCATATCATCTTGGATGTCTCGTTATTTACATCCAACCCAATCACTATGTATCCTCGAAACACATGTATACATTTTCAAGTCACTTTACAAGTATTCTACAATATTTCGATTCTATGGATAACGTAATGGACCAGCCCAACCGGCCATGGCAACCCCTTTTTAGGCCCATTGACAACGATTGCTGTGACAACGCTACTTATCCATACTGTCCTCTTTGGCGATTACCTTAACGCCCGGTCCTTCCAACCGTGCTCGAGCTCGCCCATCTCAAGGTTTTTCTTTCGCATCCACAGTGACTCGAACACTTGACTTCTTTAATTGTCAAGTTACTACTAATATTCATTCTCCTGAAACATATGGAGTCTATATAACCAGTATTATCATCGATATTTACATCGTTTCTCACACAATTCACTTTTCATAATACTCAAAAATCCCTAACCAAAATAGCTCATGTTTTACTTCAATTCAGACCCCAATATCCACAACAGGACCAACTATCTTGCGACCTCTCATAGTATATACTTCGGGTCGCCTTACTCATTCATATATCAGTGGGGTCCACAGTAGGGATCATCCTTTACACCATCAAATACTATTTTATCATCAATTTTATGCTAAATCCACTTAGTCATTTGAGATTCAGAGAAAGCATTTCAATATAAGGGTATGTTTGTAAATTTCCCTTTTATTCTCTTTCTTTGATATACCTCAAACATGTGATCATAGGGCTTATGCACTAATATCATCCCTTTTTATTCCAATATCATCGTTTTAGGATCTTAATTCAACATGGACAGAGAAGTCCTAGTGGGGCCCTCACCAAGTTCCTCACTGCACCTTACCGAATAGATCTAATATTATGATGATAAGATCGCCTATCTCATGCAAAATTCCCATATTACTATCTCTATTTGATACCCTTAATTCATTAGCTTTCACCATCTTTCAACATTTAACTCATTTCACAGTCATTTAACTCATCTATACATTCAAACCATACAGTACTATAGGGGATGTTAACCTTTCTCAACACTTTCTGTGCTAAAGGCATCATCAGACATCCGACCAACCAAAGTTCTGATACCATTTAATCTGTAACATCCCGTTACCACATTTTTTTCACGTATATATATACAACTTTACCGGTTGGGCTGTCTGTGACGTCAATAACATTCTACAATGATAGTGATAAATAATAACATTTATTTATCAAATACGGAATATGAAATTCTTTTCATTATTCCTTACATCTGACATCCCCTATTGTCTTTGTCTTAATAAAGTAGTACTGTATACATATGTCTGAAATGTAAAAGAGAAGAGACTGTACCTGTCACGTTCAACATAACATGCCTCAGCGCTTTAAACGTAGCTGTACCCATCTGAGAGCTAATTCTCTAACTCCGTGTCTTTTATTTGTGGAGTTAAAACAAAGGGATGAGCAATTCATTTGCTTAGTAAAGGAGACATATGCTGCTTTACAAAACCAAAGCCATATACCACAATAAATTTGTTTTCCACAAATCACTTCAAATAGGAAAACAGTGGTTATATCAACCAGTACTCTCAATGCGTCATTCAAATCATTTTCTCAACAGTTTACAATAAAATAAATTAAATAGCAAATAGGATTTTAACAAATCCTTTCAGTAAACAGAAATCAACAAGTTGAGACTAGGCATCACCCTACGAATAATTCATGCTATCATCGTTCCCCCTCCCCCTTGCGAGAACGGAATCTATCGCTATTGGGGTGCACCCGTAGGCCATCGCCCCTCACGGTTATCTCTGCTAGATCTATGGCCATAATCTATAGGTGGTCCTCGGGTCCACTTGCCAGGTGACCTCGAGACCGCTGATGACTTGGCGGGTCCATCAGCCCTGTGACGCCCTGAGGTGCACTCTTTGGTCCATTGACCCGAGCCACCGCCCTAGGTGGGTCACGCAATAACATAAATAATAATGCATGAAACTAAGGGCTTAAAGACTCAAAATCACTTTATATTTCATGAAAACCTTTAAGGAATTATTTCACAAATTCATCATTTTCTCAAAATGATTTTCTTTCCAAAAAGGTTTTAAAAACAGCCCACAATCTCACTGAATTCCGTGTGAGAAAGGCCCGGGTTAAACTGGCTCGCCATGGCTAGTTCGCCCATGGTCAACTCGCCCATTAGTCAACTCGCCCGAAAATGGTTTCATATTTTCTATTTTCAAAGCTATTTAAAATAGTTCATTTTTCGTTGAAAAAATTTAGAAAAGAGAAACCTGTTCGCCATGGTCAGCTCGTCCATTCGGTCAGCTCGTCCATTCGGCTTGCCCATGGCAGCTCGCCAAGTGGGGTGAACTTGTGTTCGCCCGCCAACCTTTGCTTTTAAAACAACAAGCAAAACTGGCTCGCCCTTTGTGGCTCGCCCATAGCTTTCTTAACAAAAGGGGTCACCCGCCCCAAAATTATAAAGGTTTGGCTCGCCCGCCAATACCAGTTCGCCAAAATATTATAAACTTTTGGCTTACCCGCCATTTATTAAAACATGGGTCTTCGCCCAGAAGAACATAAAAGGTATCGTTCGCCCGCCAACTTTATAGTTCGCCCAAAAATAACATAGGGTCGGCTTTGTAGCTCGCCCAAGTCAAAACAATTATCAAATCAATACATGTCATAAACCAAAATAATTTCTTAATATTTTCATTATATTTCTACTCCAAAGGATATGCATTTTACTTCACACACATCTCCCTTACCTGGTTCAACGAAGCCTTGCTTCTTGATTGCCTTTCTGATCGCTTTTACCAAGTCCATAATTCCCGGCTGCAAAATAGTTTATTAAAACTACTAATATTTTCATTTTATATCACTTGGCGAGATTGAGATAAATTAAATGACTACTCGCCCAACAAAGCTCTTACTAGCTCGCCCTATGGAGCTCTCCATTCATCAAAGGGCTAACAAGTTGGAGATCACCCGCCATTAATCTCCATCAATTTATTTGGGAGCTCGCCAACTTTTCATCTCGCAAGTACTCTCCTGTTCGCCCATTAGTTCTTAAATTGCCTACTTTGCTATGATTCAGACATACAGTTGGCGATCACATTCAGCATCTCAATTTACTCAATAAATATGGGCGATCACAAGCCCTCGCCCCAATCGGGCGATCATCCCAAACAACTTGCTGGCAAACTCAACTATTCACAAAAGGCCATTAAATCAACTCACCATCATCATTGGCGATTGTCCTCTAGCTCGCCCATTGGCGAGCTATCCTCTTACTCGCCCGTACAGTATTTCACTTAATTTGCTCCGTTCTCATCTCAAGTTAAGGAGCTTTTCACCCTTTTGGAAATTAACATTCATTATTTATTTAATTTTCATTTTCCATTTTTTATATCATTAGAGTCTACAGTAGTGTAGAATCGGATCTTACAGGGGGCAACGTGGTTGCATAAGGAGGCAGCATTTTCTACAACTCTTATTTTACTGATTTATGGCACATATCTCACTTATTTAAAATTTATTCTTCTTAAACAAAATGGTAATATCTATAACTTTATAATTTGAATATAATTATTAATCAATTATTATTTCATAATAGTAAATTTTCAGATTTATAATTTTACACTTGCGTTGCACCTCTCAAAAGAACAAGTTCAATAAGTTCTAAATTATTGTTCAAAGTGGAATTTGTGACACTACCATACTTAAATATAAATCATGATTTTTACTTTAATCATTGAATTATGAAAACTAACAATTTGATCACCCACGTTTTTGAAATTGATTTTTTTTGTTACAAAGGGAAATATAAAAAAAACTAATTCACTTGAAAATGATGAGGGAATTCAACACCTCACTCATTTGCAATCGATAAAGATCGTAAACAAGAAAGTGGTTCTCTAAATAGGTTTCAAAGTCTTCTTCCAATTCACATCCCGATTAGCTAATGCATTTGCACAAAAATTTTGAAGTGCATCTCTATGTCTTGCTAAGAAGATTTGAATATCTCCAATAATTCCTTCAAAATAGCCTCTAAGCATTTATCAAAATAATATATTATGAATTAGTTGTAATCTCTAAAATCTCTCTTTTTATTATTTTTCATATATTGTCTACACTATCTGTATAAAAAGGGTGTTCCATGTACTCTTTTATATAAGTTATTGTATTAATAATGTAGTTCTTTGAGTTTTTTTATAGGTGTAGACCATCGTAATCGAACCTTTCTACATTTTCTTTCTTTTCTATTGTTAGAGACTAACCGGTTGACATGGCTTTTTTTTTATTTTTAAAAATTTGTATTTTGATCTCTCAACTTTGAAAATTCACAATTTAATAATCAGCATTTCTGAAAATTCATTGATATCTTGATCTCCATTGTCAATACATTGCATTGCTAATGTCATGGCCCACCCTGTTTCAATAGGTCGTCGGCTGGTATCCCCTTGGCACTTTACCCTAGGTTTGTCTCAACTCAATCGTATTGTTTGTTCTGGAGTGCACCCCATAAGACTATTGCTCTGCATGGGTTTGTCGAAATGTGCTGATTGGCCACAGCTCCAATTCGCATATAGAGGGATTCGGACTCTTGACATCATGCAAGTGTCAATACCTCATAACCAATTGTCATAGGACGATTCGTGTGTTTTATTGTCAAGACCCAGCCTATTTCAATAGGTCATTGGCTGGCATCCTCTGGGCACTTTGCCCTACGTTTGTCTCGACTCAACTGTATTGTCCGTTCTGGAGTGCACCTTGTATAGGGCCACCGCTCTGTACGGGTTTGTTTGAATGTTCCGATTGGCCACAACTTCAATTCGCGTCTAGAGGGATTTGAATCCTTGACACCATGCTAGTGTCAATCCCTCCTAACTAATTGTTCTAACCAAATTGGCTACAAGTTCAATTCGTGTCTAGAGCAACTCAAATCCTTAACTTCATTAACTTGCATGATGTCAAAGGTTCGAATCCCTTCGGATGAGAATTGGAGTTGTGGCCAATCAGCACACTTTGTAGATGTTCACTGGGGCATAACAGCCAACGTAGCATTACAATGATATGGTCGCCAATATATGTGATATTTAATATGATAAATTATTTTGATTATTTTTAATTTGTTATCTATATTGAAATATCTTGGATTGATACTAAAAAAATCCATAAACTTTTTATAAAAATGAAAATAAGGCCTCAATTTTTTTATGAATGGAATTAAAATTATTTGTTATTTTATTCTAATCACACCCATTAATTTTGAAAAATTGGTAAATAAATTCATTTGCCAAAATTATTAAAGGGATATTTCCTTCAAGTATTTTTCATTCAACGTATCTAAATAAATTTAAACAAGTATCTTCTATAACTCACATCAATCAACCAAAAAGATTTTAACAAATTATGAGATATGTTTTAATGTTAAGGTTTTAATTATAATTAAATGAAGTTCATAATCTTAATTTCAATCAATAAAATCGAAAAACAAAGTAATCATGATTTGAAACATAAACTATTCCTACAACTGTCTTTCCAACTTTGTATCGTTGAGATTAATATATAGTAAACAATTATAGGAATGATCAGGAAACTTTAAAAAAACTTACTTTAATCACTTAGCTTTAATTTATCACATTAAAATCACAAACATTAACAAATATATACATCTTGATCAAAGAGAGGCCTGACAAATACAATATCTACAATTGATTATTGTTTAACAGGGTTAATCCTAATTATATTTTTTATTTTCCTCTTTCCATTTTTCCCTCCTTTTCTTTTCTTTTTTTTTTTACCCACTTTTCTTTCATTTTTTTATCCAAATTATTTTTTTTATTTTCCTCTTTTCCATTTTCCCTCCTTTTCTTTTCTTTTTTTTTTACCCACTTTGTTTCATTTTTTATTTTTTCTTTTATTTTGAATAAAGATTAAAATGGTTTCAATAAAATAATAATGTTTTGAACCATTTTATTTTCAAAATTTTGTGAAATTCCAAATCTCCCTCTTTTATATATAGGGTTTCAAAAATTTGAATTATGAGATTTAATAATAAGTGGATAAATTTTTATGTTTTGCTATATAAGATGAAAGCGGATCATGGGTCCCATTGAGAATTTTAAGGTTTGAAGGGATACCAGCTTTCATAATAAAGGCATCTGGGGTGAAATATGGTAATGGTAAGTATTCGCATCTCAAATTCTTTCATTAGTACATGTCTTGAGAAACGTGCCAAAAGTTGTACAAAATTACAATTCTACCCCTAAATCGGGAAAATACTACTAGATATAGCCAATGATAGATTTTGATACATTGAATATGATAGATGAACCCTCGTGTGATAACGTCTCATCTAGTTTTAAATTGTGGGCCAAATCACACAAAAATACCTTAAAAGACTAAATAGGGGTATATTAGTAATTTCATAAGTATAGCCAGTCCCACCATTAATTTGAAGTTAAATTTGACTATATTAAATATAAAAGGTGCTGAAAATATTAATTGAAATAATAAATTAATCTAAAGTATGAATATCTTGAATTTAATATATAAATATTAATAATAAAGTGTAGGATACTACTGAAATTGTCACGACCCGAAGGTCGTGACTTTCCCTTAATACTTATACCTTTCTTAGTCTACAAATTTATGGACTAAATTTTTTTTTTCATTTTAAGGTTTGTATTCGGTGTCAGTGTAGTTACTATACTATCTAGATGACCTATAGTCATTTCATTTAAAGATTAAACTAGCGACGAAACGATTCTAAGTTACATCCCGACTTGTTTAACAAAATATGTACTGTGCATCAATTAAAGTCTTACATGTAAACAAGTATTCTATAAGGAACATATACCTCAGAAGAATAGTACCATGTCCATACACCGTATTCGAAGGCCCACTTAGAAGCCCTCATGGCAGAGTTTAACTCAATTATCTGAAAAGAGATGAAATTTAATAGGGTGAGCAAATCCACGGCTCAGTAAGATACTAATATAAATGCAAGAGTAGAATTATACTATCTTAAACTGCAATGCTTAAAACCTGCAAGTTTGCAATTACAGTTTACCTTTTTCATCGATAACATCTCATATCACTTTCCATATGGAGGATCATGATCATGTTCATGTATCATATCATATCATCACATCACATAGATGAAATATTGTACCTCCGAGTCATGATACTCCTCATATATTCTTCATGTTTCAACGATTCCTGTCATCTGTCTATGTGAAATCCCCAATTTCCATGTAATTCCTCTATGTTTGTAAAGTATTACAATCTGAAATGATTAAATAAATATGAAGTGATGTATAAATGATGTATGAATGTTGTATGGGATATGGAAGAAATAAGGAAGTTGAAAGTCAATTAGTTAAATAATTAATGTTGATATCAGAAAATAAATTGAGTAGGAGAAAAGAAATTAAATCAGAATTTGATTTGGTAATTTAATGGATGAGTCATAGGAAGAGAGGGGAAGGAGAATTAATTGATGGTCAAATGGGTCAAAGGGTCAAGGGAAAGATGTATGGCTAAGATGATGGGATAAAGCATGCCATTAATGCAAAAGAGCATGAGTCATCATCTTTTCTTCACCCTTACGGCAACCCCCTTCTAGCCCTCTCCATCGTTTCTTCCATTTTTTCAAGTTTTCCTTCCATAGTCACCTTGACAAACCACCTCAATCCCCCATCGATTCAACTAGTTCGTAGAACAAAAATCGATCCTTATCACTAGACTAGGTTATATCCGAAGTTTGGAAGATTGAATCCAAGTATTGGAGGAGATCTCAAAGTTTGAGATTTTGACTTCTAGCAAAGGTAAGAGAAGAACATGATTTAGTCAATTTCATTCATGGTATGGAGTTGTACTGAGTTGGTATAGCATGTGTATGGTGATTGATTTAAAGGTTTCAATTTATTTCATGTTACAGCTTTGAAGAGGTGAAAAGCTAGGGTTGACGCGCCAAGTGATTTCGTGTTCCCAAAGGAATCGAGGTAAGGAATTTATGTAACGAACGTAAGGCGGCTATATCCGCATGTTTTAACATGTTTGTATGTGATTTGGAGAGAAGCATCAGTTTTCTTTTTGCAGGAAAAGTTGCATTTTCGAACTTTACTCCTAGGGCCAATTAGGCTAGGAGCAGCCGACTGCCTAGAGACAACCAAAACGTCGTTTTTCAAAAATCGAGACAAACCAGTCGACTGCCATGTAAGCCAATCGACTGCTATTTACCTAGAAGCATTCTATTTGAAAACCAGTCGACTGCTATATGGACCAGTCGACTGCACCCATGTATTTCAGAAATGAAAAATATCAAAGTTTTAAATGAAAATAATTTGGATAAATGAAGTTATGAAGCAGCAGCCGATTGCTCTATGAGGCCAGTCGACTGCCCTGTATGAAAAAGGGATTTCAGAACCTATTTGGTTTAAACACAAAAGTGTTTTCTGAAAAAGTTTATTATAAAGGTTTTGAGACTATGGACTACATTATGATCATGCATCCCTGTATTTAGCTGAAAGACTCTGATCAAGTCCTCAGTACTATTATGTTAAACGAGGAACCCTAGTCCGGTCTTCAAGGCCACAAGTGACACCTGACTAGTGTTCACTATGGATTACTAAAGGCAGGAGAGAATCCCTGACCATTACATGGTGCACCACTGTACTAATACAGGATTAAAGTCACATAAATAGGTATAAATGATTTATGTGATTAGAATCATATAAATGGGTATAAATGATTTATATGATGATGCATTCACTTAAATAAATGTACATAGTCTCCATCTATTTTAAAGTATAAGATGTATGTTCTGAAGAAGTATATGATGTATGTTTTGAAGTAAGCTATGAAGTATGATGTTTTAAAGAAAGAAGATGATGCATGTTTTAAAGAAAGTATGTTTGCTTATACCATTTGAAAGAAATATGCATGGTTGCAAACGATATATGAAAGATGCATGCTTTATAATGCTTTACATGACATTATAGAGCCAAGTAGGAAAAATGCATATAGAGGCATAGTACGTTCTTTTACATATTTTTCTTACTGAGCGTAAACTCACCCTTTTACGACCATTTTTCTTACAGATTATCTGAAGTGAACCTCGCTCTGAGTAAATGAGCTTGATTTTGAAAAGATCGAAGTGTACCTTCGCGATACGCTTCCCAGTTAGCATAAAAGGTATACTTATATGCTTATATAAAGTAATTTGTAATTCAGCTATGGTAAAGTACAAGTAGTAATTATGTATATAAGATGTCGATGATGTAAGTTAAGATGATGTGTAAGATCTTGGGTATGGAATGATATATATACATATCATTATTATGTTTATGGAAAGTAAATAAATTGTATGAGCTATTTGATATTTAGCTTAAGGGAAAGGAATGAATGACACTGATGAACCAAATCGAATCATGTCCGATAAGATAATAAGGAAAAAGTTAGATGATAAGATATAGTGGCGGGGGCGTCACAGTCTATCACTCAGACTTTTGAATCATTCATCTTAATCACCTTTCAATCTTCTCGTCTTTATACCATAATGCATCGCACAACAATGCATAATGTATCATTTGGATATCATATACCATTAATCCATGCTCACATCAATCTCATCATGTATCATGTTTAATTGAGATATCCTATTGAGTCACTTTACATTTAACAATCATACTCCTATATTACATCAATTCAAATCACTTATCGTGTGGGAACTTATGATCACAATAGTGTAAGATCATAATTCTCTTCATATCAATCTTATATTCATATGACGTATCATATCATGACATCATATAGATGAATTATCGTTAATGCCGAGTCATGACATTCCTTATAGAATTCTCATGTATAAAGCATATTATCATGTCAGGGTTTAATATGCAATTTATGCAACTTTACTGTATAAACTGCTATCATTTCAAATCATATCATATATACTTTAGAACATGCTCAACATATGAATTTTCAATTCATTTCATATTTACCCTTAAGGCATGATAGGAACATGTTCAATTTCAATTCATGTATTTGTTTTTAGAGCATGTCTAAAACATGTGCGGTTTTAAAACATTTTTCATATACTATAAGTCATATCAGGTCTAGAGTTTATATCAAATCAATCTATACTCTAGACCGTATATCATTTCCAGTTTGACACAAAGTCATATAAATCATATAAGTGTCGAAATCATATCACATGTACTTTTAAAACATGTTTAAAACATGTACTGTTTCAAAATATATTTCATTTCAAACATGTCTCATGTACTATATAAATCATGTCAAGTCTAGAGTTCATATCAATAAAATCATACTCTAGACTTCATATCATATCGGTTAGAGACTAGGCTAGATCCCTATCACTCTATCAATAAAGACTTAAATCATTGTAGCTAGCAGTGAAAATCATATCATCGTCCCCTGAAAACCAACTAGGGCGCTATCTATGGCCATAGACCTCATCTCTCTCAGCCCCACTGATCAGGCGTGATTGAGACCTGTCCACGACTATTGTTGGACAAGCATCTCTACCTAATGAGCAAAGCTCCAATTAGGCAGTTTTCACTATGCTTTATTGAATTTAATTCTTTTAGGGTGCCTATAGTCTCATAAAACATTTAAATCTTTAGCTTTTCTTGTCAAAGATCATGTAAAGCATATGGTATCATTATGTAAGAGGTTTTATATATAAAAAAATATATATATCTACCATATACTTTCATTTCAAAACTAATCAATACTTTACAGTATTCATATAAACATTATTATAATGTTTCAAGTTGTAACAAGGCATGCTTAAATGCGATGCAGATTCAATCATTATCGTAAAATATATCATTTAATTATAGTGTTAACTATAATCCAAACTCCTCAATTCCATCCTTTTGATTTCAATCAAATCATACCTAATAGGTAATTTCAATATTCACTGTGGTTCCTCGATATTCAATATCATTTCGCAGTAATTATCGACTATAAAATCACTTGTACATTTTATCACTCAATACTAGGACCACCACCGTCAGTATGAGTCCTCTTAGTATCTCTGAATATTTAAATGTCATATTTCTATATAACCATTAAGATACTGAAATTATGCAATTACCGATATCATCACTCAGGACCTAATCCAGAGTCAACATCGAGGATATAAAATCACAAGATCAATAGTAGTCTATCAATCCATCTATGGTTTAACATATTGGCACTCGTTCATTATTCCGACATTATGCCCAATTTCATCCATTATCACCAAATCAAATCACTGTTTTCAGATCAATTTTCATATGACCCGAATAATATAATACCATGCTAGAATTTGTCTTAATCTTATTTTCCATTCGGGAACCTAATGTTGCATGATTTTATTGGGATGTTGACTATCTCCACCAAATGTTTTATTGAAATGAAATGAAATGAAATGGAATGGAATGGAATGTTTCTATCAAATCTTATCTATTAAAATGAAATGCTTTACTGCAAAGAAATGTATTTAAGTTATTGTTTTATTATTTGAAGAAAAGATTTTCTGAACTATTATTGATATAACTTTATTGTTTATTACTGTATAACGATTTAACGACTGTTTCCAATGAATGGTTTTATATGATATGATTATCGATTTGAATGTACATTGTTTAATGAATGATATCGTCATATAAAGGTATTATCAAATCAATCTTAAGTTAGCAATTTACCCACTTAAGAGATTCGGCCAATTTCCACTATCAAACAGTGTTCCAAGACATTTTATATCAGAATATCAAATTTATACAATTGTCGATTTTATTATTCAAAACCTATTCCATAGTTATAACCGAAATCATATAATCACATGTTTGACACTCATTTATTTGAATCTACCGATGTTTGGATCATATTGTAATTCGACCTCAATTTCAATAAGATTATGTATGCACAAGTCATACATTTGTTATAACTCGATATCACAACTATCCATCGTATATCACAATATTGATACTAAGACCTCTACCACAAATGTAGGTCTGCCTATGATCTCCCGTATATTTGGAAATACGATGTAATATAATAAAATCCTCTCAACATTGACCTCTCGCAATGTCTGTGTTATCACGTTTCAAAAACTACTCCAACGTCAAGAATCGAAATCAATTAATTCTAAAATCACCACTACGTCAAAAATTCCACAATTCAATCGCTCGACCATCGAAATTTCAACTGCGATATTCTCTTCCAAGCTATATCAGATAATCATCATCACTTTTATCCGTGATCCGTCTAATAAATAATTCCACCTCAATCTCAACTTGATACCATTTGTGATATTAAGGTGACTTAATTTATCGATTCTATAAGGTTTAAACCATATAATTCATCACGTTATCGTGCTCAACAATCTATCTTCTCATCGAGTTCAATATTAACTTTTCCGGTAATACCATAAAGTCCTTTGAATGTTTATTTTCAATAATTATTTCCAAGATTCCATTTATGTGAGAAACTTTATCTTTTTCCTCAAACATTTTCCTAAAAATTTTGGCAGCATAACGGCTTAATTTTTACTAAACCTCCTGCAAGGAAAACACAGTTTATAACCACAGTCGTTGATTCTCACAATTCCTTTATCTCTTACTAAGACCCCCACCATCAGTTGTGGGTCCTCTTAGTATTTAAAAATTATTCCATCAATGCATCATATAAAAATCATAATCCCAAAACATACAATATAATGCTACTAATGCTTTATAAAAGTATCTTACTTGGTGTTGAAGCTTAGCGCCTTGACAAGCTCTTAACATCATTGAACACCAAATCGCGCCTGTCACTTTCGCTACAATTTTCACAACACCAATGCACTTACGTGAATATGTGACAATAAAATTATTCAATAACATCAATAATTTATTTTTCCTTAATTTTCCTTACCATTTCTTTTTCTTTCCTTTTTCTTCTTCTCTTTCTTCTTCCTTCTCCTTCTTTCTCTTTTTCTTTTCTTTTCTTTTCTTCTTTTTCCTTTCTTTCTTTTTCTTTTTCTTTTTCTTTTTTTTTCCTTTCTAGTCTGAACCGGGTCGGATCAGGTTGGGTCGAGTTGGATCGGTTCGGTTGGGTCGGACCGATTCAATCGATTCAGCTTTTGCTGGCCTGTTTGGCCACCGACAGCCACCCATTTCGGCGGTTCAGCCACCCTATAGCATCCCGCGATTGCCACGAAGCCGAATCTGCCCTCCTTTTCCCCCCCATCGCCGACGACGGCACCGGATCTGGGAATGGGGGTTCAGCTTCTTTTCTTCCCTTTTTCTCCTTCTTTTTCGCCTTCTCTTCCACCGCCGGCGGCTCCTCTCCCTTTGGCTCACCTTCGCCGGCGTCGTGGTGGCAATGGCAGTGACCGGATCGGTCGACACCGCCATTCCTCTTTTCTCTTTTTTTTCGTTTCTCCGCTTTGGGTTTCCTCTCAATTTCCCGCGTTTCGCTTCTTCTTTCCGTCACTGGCCACCGTCGTTTGGTTCTCCTCTCGCCGGCGACGCCGCTCTCTCTCCCCCTTTCTCCTTCGGTCAGCCGGCGTTGGCCAGCTTCTCTTTCGTTTCCTCTCCTCTTTCGTTTCCTCTCCTCTGTTTGTAACAGAAGAGAGGAAAAACTGGGAATCGGGTTATCCCGATTCCCGTATTTTCCTCTTCTTTTTTTTATAATTATATATATTTACAATTTAAAATATATATAAATATTTATTTCATATAAATCATTTATATATATACTTTAATTTAAAATTACTATATATATATTTCATATATATTATATTTATATATATAAATACATATTTCATATAAATCATTTATATATATACACTTTATTTTAAAATACTATACATATATATTTTATACATATATCATATATACATAAATGTATAATAAAATACATATGTATTCATTCTATAATATAAAATAATATTTCAACATATGATATGTACATATATTTCATATATGAATGTATATATTTATTTAAAAATATATTTATATAATAACCTTATATAAATATATAAAATTACATATCTTTATTTCTTATTAAATTTGGATTTCTTTATATCCAAATTTATTTTCTCCATTTTTATTTCTTATTTAATCTCGATTTCAGTTTGTCCCAATCAAATTCTCCAGATACCTAATATTTATTTGGAAATTCTCGATTTTCACAGAAATAGTCACCTATCTCTACATTAGTCTACTTAATATTAAAATATTTGAATCTCCATAGTTTCTTCAAGGTTGCCGGCCATCCACCCATTTTCTCATCTCTTTTACGTTTTGTGTAGGAAATGGTAAAGAATTGTGAAATTTAAATCTATAAAAGTAGGTAAAAGCAAGAGTAACCACTACCTATCTATACATATTTCCTTAAAACATGGAGATATCTTGACCCCATTTACTCATCTTGCCGGCCACATTTACCACTCCTTAAACAATGTCCACGGGTAAGAAAGAAAGAAAGAAAGAAGAAATGGGAAGAAAAAAAATAATAGGAAGTAATGGAAGTGGAGTGACTATACAAGCATGGTACCCTATTCACACTAATATTTTAGTCACCTAAAACACATGATATATTCCTTATTTTACTCCGAATTTTCAGTCACTCTCCACGCTTCCAATAGATGCTACGGTTGGAGAAGAAAGAAAACAAGAAAAATTGAGTGAATATATTAATGCAAGTGGCATGTACCTTGTAATTAAAAATTGTAGATTTTTCTCTTGACTTTTCTCACTTAATGGCCGGCCATTTCCTCACTCATTTCATTCCCAAAACCGTGCATCTACGCCACTTTCACCATCTCTTCTCCTCCATCTACGCCACTTTCACCATTAAAGCTCTTCCAAGCTTAAGTAAGCACACCTTGCGAAAACCCTATCAAGACCACCTTAAATCAAAAACTTCCTAAAGACAAAATTGTTCATCTCAAGGAGCTTAACAACATATCTTGAGATCAAATCTAGAGGAAGCCATTTGCTTGGTGAAAAGAGGGCTCAAAAATTCGACCCAAGGAGGGGTAAGAGAAAGGCTTTACATTTTTGAATTCTACTTGAATATCAGGTAGTTTTATGATTGTTTAAAGGTGTGTATAGGCTTAGAATGAAACAAACCCATGTCTAGGGAGGTATGAAGGATACGGTCACAAGGAGTTTAGTTAATATAATGTTTTGTTTAATTGATCTCAATGTATTTAAGATGTAGGCAATATGAGAAACATGAATATGGAACCAAATTTGCAAAACACACAAGTGTGCTATGCTTAGGTGTATTCGGCCATGACGGGATTTCAATGATATCATGCCTAATTTAATTAAGTCTCGAAGAAATAATATAGTAGAGAATATGAAAAGCATGATTTTGATGTTAAAATGGCATGAAACTAAGAGATAGGAATGAGTGCATATTTGGCCATGATGAAGGGGCATATGGCATCAAGCCCAACTTGATGCAAAATGGGTTTCAAAATAATGTATAGATAGAGGTGGCAAACGAGCAGGTTTGAGCAGGTTCCGGACGGGTTATATTCGGGTTCGAATTTTTTCGGTTTCGAGTTTTTTTGATATTGGGTTTTTTCGGTTTCGGGCACTTTCGGTTTCAGGTTTTTTCGGTTTTGAGTATTTTCGGGTTCGGTTATTTGCGGTTTAGGTCCGGTTTCAGGTTCGGTCCGGTTTTAATCGGGCGGGCTTAGCGGGTTTAGTCAAATTATTTTAAAATTTTATAAATTATAAATATTTTTATAATTTTGAATGTAATAATTAATTTAATTTTATATAGTTAAATAAAAATATAATAGAAATGTTAAATTAAAGTTAAAATTTAATAAATATTTATATAAATATAAATTGTTATATTTTAATGTTTTTATTACTTGAAAATTATTATTTGTTTTTTTAATTTCTTGCGATATTCACATTTGTTATAAAATATATAATTATATATTAATAATTATATAAAAATTTATTTTTTAAGTGAGCCAAATACATATATAGTAAAACTAAAAGAAAGTGAAAATCTAAAAGTATTAGCTATACAAATAAATAACTAACAAATTATAAATAAATCACACTAAAGAATTAAACATTTTATATAAATTGTTTTATACTTTTAACAATAACTTATTGGGTTATTGTATTTTTTGGGTCAACATTGGGCAATTGGAATTTAGACATTCTTAGTTCAAAATTTTTTTTTTACTTTGTTTTATTAGCTTTTTTAATAATTATATTATATTTTTAATAAAATTTTAAATTTTTAAGAATTTTTTTACATTTATTTTGTCTTTTAAATATCAATATAATTAGTAATTAAATTAAATCTAACCGCATAACTTGTTAACTAATTGTTCAATTATAATGTTAAATAAAATTATAGTATACATTAAAAAAATACTTAATATTATGAATAATTGGTCAATTAATTAGCTCAATTTTATATTTATTTTGTTTTTGGTTTGTACATAAATCATAATATAACATTATTATATTAAATATAATCGTACTCGTACGCAATAATTAATCAAATATCTCATTAAAAATTTAGAACATTAAATTAAATAAGTATATACACCGATTAACATTATATTATAAATAATAACACTTGATATAATTATATCATATACAGTTATACACTAATTGAATATTAATTTTTTCATGTTCACATTAACATAATAATAGTAGATATACACCAATTGACCAAATATCTAATTAAAATATTAAATAGTACATATTAATAAATTAATTAATATAATGCTAGTTATTTAAATATGATTAATAATAATATTAATAAAGTATAAAAACAAATTTATTAAAATTACCACTTACACAGTAATACTACTCAAATATATTATTAAATTACGCTTTAATTTACTATTAGAATTATTATTTTTATCCATACTTTATTTTTACATTTAATAGACAATAAATAAATTATTTTTAATAAATACTTAATTCTATCAAAATAAAACTTACACACTAAGAGATTACATAATTTATTCTTAAAAGATTATTATAATATAATATACAAATCATTATTATAAGATACCAAATTGGTTTATTCATGTATAAGATTATTATAATATAATAAATAATTAATTACCACTAGCTTGATTTGTTAATGTCTTTTGTTTTAAAGCTAAAATAAAATTACCACTAGCTTGATTTATAATTTTCTCTTTCAATGATGTCCAAGCTTATAAAAAAATTGTACTTATTTTGTTTAATTTAATTACTTAACTTTTTCTAATATTAAAAACTTGAATTTTAGTTTTAAGATTATGTTTTTTTTAATCTAAATTCAATATCTTTCTATACTTAAAACTTTAAGAAAATATAGTTTAAATTTAATTTTATTAAAAATATTTTTAATGTGTTGCACAAAATATCAAATTCAAAGTTTCAAACAAATATTAAAATTCTATAATTTTTTTATATATTTGGTTTATTATTTTATTAAAATTAAAATTTTATTATAAAATAAAAATAATAAGATGTTAAAATGATTTTTATAATAAAATCAAATGTTAAATTAATAATATATTCATTATTATAAATGCAATAAGTATGATATTAAAAATTATTTGATATCATATATTATGGTGTTTTAAATTAAATTAATTTAATTTAATTTAATTAAAAAGATTCAATATTTATTTTGCTGGTAATACATAATTGATAAAATTGTATAATAAATAATAATTGTTTTCAAAATTTTAAACTTTTTAATTAAAAAAGTGTATCAATTATTTATTTATTTTTAAATAATAATTATATAATTAAAACTCGGGTTTTCTTGGGTTATAAATTCGGTTTTTTTGGGTTTTGGGTCGGATTGATCTCGGATTATGTCGGGTTCGGGTTTTTTCGGTTTCAGGCTTTTTCGGTTACAGGTTTTTTCGGTTAAGGCCTTTGACTTTTTTGGTCAATTCGGGCTGGTCCCGGTTCGATCTCGGGAGGATTCGGGCGGGTTTTTTGGCTCGGGCCAATTTTTACCACCTCTATGTATAGAGTAATAGAAGATTGTTGGTGAAATTGGATTTAAAAACGAAGATGAATTAGTGCCAATTGTAATTTTTCTGCTCATTAGGAATTAGGCTAGAATGATATCATATTGGAAATTAGAGATACTCCTAGGACTTATAAAAATTATAAGAAGCTAATTTTGGGAATTTAGTTGTTTGAAATTATTTTTCTGCAATACAGGAATGAGTGGTGACAAGCATCTTACGGGTTCATTTTGGGACTTTGATTTTAGGATTGCCTGATTTAGCTTTGGTTGTGCTGAATTGAGGCAAGGGATATAAATATATATATATATATATATATATATATATATATAAAAGTAACGTAGGGGATACTAAATAATTTTAAAATCAATTGCTTTATGTTTATAAATTGGGTTTGCTTTGCAGGAGTTTTTAAGAAAATTATACCGTCATATTGTGAAAATTTCATAAAATTATTAGTTTTTCATGAATAAGGCTAGAATTTTAGCAACGCTTTAAAAAATAGCGATTTTCTAGGAAATTCTGTTTTGAAAAATATTCATTGCATGATTTTGAAATATTTATAAATTTTATCCGAATTTCTGAATGTCTGGCATTTACCGCAAATATATTATTTTAGAAAATATTTATGATTAATTGTAAATTATCTTTTTTTGAAAAAAGTAATACTTATTTACTTATTTGTGAATTTTTGTGAAGCTCGATAATGCTATTTTGAATTCCAAATTTTGAAATACACACACACACACACACACATATATATATATATATATATATATAAATGTTTTGAGACATGACTAATTAAAATCACTGCAATATTAGAACTTTCGAACTATTGTGTGACCCTGATCCAGTCCACAGTAGTACTTTGACTTTCGAGCTGTGTGGCCTTGATCCAATCCATAACGAGTCCAGTTGACACCTAATCAGTACTTACTGAGGATCCTTTTTGAAATATGGCCATATGTCTATCTGTAACGTCCCAAATTCACAGTATAACATAATATTTACTTATAAATCACACTTACTTACCAGTTAGGTTGTCTGTGATGCTTAACCATCTATTAATCACTTTTGTAAAATTAGTACTCTCATTCATCATACCAATATGGAAGTATGCATTGTTACAATATTTTCTTAAGATATATATATATGTATATATATATATATATACATTCCCTTCTACTCAAAGTAGTACTGTACAAATTCACTGAATATATAAAAGAAAATCATACACCTTCGATATCGAAAATCTGCTGACTCTAGCAGTCGATAATCTCCGAAAGGTAATTCTCTTAATCCAAGATCAACAATATGTGGAGTGAAAAATAAGGGGTGAGCGACAACGTGCTCAATAAGGAAGGTGTATGCTGCTTTATAAATCAAAATAAAACTATATCCCACAAAATATTTATTTTTCCTAACAACCTACCCAGTAGGAAAACAGTGAATATAGTAAACAGTAAACATGATTCAATAAATCCTTTCAGTAAACAGAAATCAGCAAGTTGAGACTAGGCATCACCCTACAAATAAATCATGCAATCATCGTCCCCTAGGAACACAAGTCGTCCGCTTTGGGGTGCACCCGTAGGCCATCACCCCTCACGGCTTTCTCAGAGTGTGCCCTTAGGCCACAACTCCAATTCGCGTTCCCACTAGGATGCAACTAGATCTATGGTAATAATCTATAGGTGGTCCTCGGGTACACTTGCCAGGTGACCTCGAGACCTCTGATGACTTGGCGAGTCAACCAGCCTCGTGAAAGAGTAATGCATGAAACTCGGGGCCTAAAGTCTCAAAATCACTTTATACCTCATGAAAAACCTTTAAGAAATATTTATATATTTCATCATTTTCTCAAAATATTGTTTTTCCAAAAAGGTATTATATTTTCTGTTTACAAAACATAGTAAAAACAGCCCGTCACCTCACCAATTTTTTGTATAAGAAAAATAAGTTAAACTGGTTCGCCCCTTATCAGTTCGCCCAATGTGGTGAACTAACATCGCCCACTATGGCTCTCACATCGAGCTGAACTAGGGTGTTCGCCCACCCATGTGGCGAACTAACATCGCCCACTGTGGCTCTCACATCGAGCTGAACGGGGGTGTTCGCCCGCCAAATCTTTCTCTTTAAAACAACACAAGGGATAACACACTGTTGGCTCGTCCCAAATTATATCAAAGGAGTCGCCTATCTGTGGCTCGCCCGGATTTTATTAAAATAGGGGTTGCCTTTCTTTGGCTTGCCCATAAAACAACATAGGGGTCGGCTTCATAGCTCGCCTAACTCATGGTTTGTGAAAACAGTTTATCAAACCAATGCATGTCTCAAACCAAAACATTTTCTCAATATTTTCATAATATTTTACTCCATAGGACATGCATTTTACTTCACATACTACTGCCTTACCTGGTCCTACGAAGCCTCGCTTTCCGATCGCCTTTATCAACTCTCAATTCCCAGCTGCAAAATAAATTATCAAGACTATCAATATAGTTTGAATCTTTCCATCACTTTGGCAAGACTTGAGGCTAATCCTCTAGCTCGCCCAATATAACTCGCCATTCATATATTGGCTTATACGTGGGAGCTCGCCCACATTTCAACTCGCCATGCTTATGCATGTGAGTTCGCCATACACGGCTCGCCATACATGGCTTTTTATTCAGAGGTGGGTTCGCCTATGAATTAAACTAGCATTGGGCGACCTCTCCCACTATACCACGCTCCATATTATTTAGCTCGCCTATAATAGCTGAGCTCGCCTATTTCTCACTCTTTTAGCGATCATCAAGTCCATACATTTTGGGCAATCATAAGCCCTCGCCCATTCAGGCGATCATTTTGATTATCCAAAAAGTTGGCGAACATGTATATCGCTGATTCATGCATTTCTTTAAGCTTGCCTCATCCTTTGGGCGAGTATCCTAATTTCTTTGCTTGCCTATTTAGCGAGCAGTTGGATAATCATGTTTGCCTATCGTGTTTCATCTACTCACGTTACATATGCACAACACAGCAGCTTATGTTCAGCCATTAACGTCAACCAGTAAGAAATTCAGCTATGTTAACTTGCTACATACTTTCATGCCAAGTAATATACCTATATATCTCCTACTTAGCATATCATCACTATAAACCAAGGATTAAATACATACAACGTTGGCTGGAAATTTCTTTACCTTTGTTTAACTGAACCAGCACAGCTCAAAGTTGTTGTTGTTTCCACCCATGTCAGTCCTCTTTTCTTGGCTCTTAGAGGATTTCAAGGAGAAAGGGAGGGTTATGAGGAAGGTGTAAATGCTTAGCTAATAAGGGTTGAGATGTTTGATGAATGAGAAGGTAGGAACGTGAATAAATAGAGCAAAAGTAGACTGATAATCTGAAGATTATAGAGCAGCAGAGTAGCATCGGTAAAGGAAGAAATTTGGCTGGAGTTTGATCCACTTTAGTCTTCTATTTCTCCTTATCAACCAATAAGGTTTGTCACTTAGCTAATTATTCCATTTCCTCATTAATTCCTTGTCTCTTAGAGCATTAATTCATGAAGAATTTACTTGCACCCATCAGACAAATCTGAAAGAGTATTAAAATGGTTAGAAAAATGCAACAAAGCCATGGCAACAAGTCATCTCTCATCCAATAGAAAAATTCCCATGTTGACTTTGATCTTTTTGCCATTAAATATCTTTCACATTGCATGTAATTCGATTAAACCATTTGGTGTCTAAATCGTTTGGTACAAGGAAAAGCAAAGTGGCGTGAAGTCCACTTCTAGCCTCTTTTCTTGACTGTCCTTCATGCTTCATTTTCAAAAATTCCTCCAATAAGCTTTTAGGCATCATGTTATGTTTAATTAGTGCTTATTACATACCATTTTATCCATGGCTTGAATTGCTTTTCCTAGCAATTCATTCGAACCAAATACACTAAGTGTAGTAACATTGTTGGTGTGTTGTCCATCTTCCTTTGTTTGCTATTAAGCCTATTATTCCAAAAATTAAATTTCCACAAATTCCATAATGTAAAGTGGAATTTCATACTCAATAATTAGTTAATTCCACTAAATAATTTATTTCAGTTATCCATCATTTACAACATGCTATACAGTATAATAAAATCGGGTCTCACACTATCTAACTTGCAGTTTCCCTCACGGGAATATCTAGACTGCATAATTGTTACTTAGTCGTTAATATGTCTCCATTACTTAGAATGTGTATGTTAGTATGTATATATATTTTGTATACGAACTCTAAAAATTTGATATCTGATTTTTGAAACCAATATGGTTCATGTGGAATATATATGATTTGATTTTGAATTTTGATATGAATATATGTTCTAATTTATGTTTCTAATTTGATTGATTTATAAGAATTACATGGTTTATTTGTAAAACTAAAATTTTCTAATGCATTACATCGATTTGACTTAGTTTTTCTGAATGCATGAATTTCTTCTCTGATAAATTCCTTTGATATTTTCTATAGCTTAAGTGTTAGGAAAAAGGGACATGTGAGGCGCTTTAAAGCATCATTTCTTACCCAGCCTTAAATCTCTAACGAGCTATAAAGGAAAACTCCTTCCAAATTTCGATTTTGAACTTTTTTAAATTCTGTATTTAATATATGTTTTAGAAAACTTGCATATAGTTTTACAGTATCTGTCTCTTTATATGTATTTCTTACTGAGCTTTATAAGCTCACCCCCTCCTCCCATTCAAATTATTTGTAGTAAACATTCCCGTACGGGGGGATCTGACATGTCCTTTGAGGCTTTTGTACCACCCTTGAAGAAATATGATGTACAATTATTTATTTTGTATTCAGACTTGTACTACAGTTCTTATATAGTATGGGGATGTAATTAATGGAAGTATATATGTGACACCCCCGTCACTACATCTTACCATTTAACTTTTTCCTCTTTCACTTAACTTGATTAGATTTGCTTGTCAATGTCAATCATACTTTTCTTTCTTAAGCTTAATATCTAACAGCTCAATATGAATAATTCAATTTCAATAAAACAGACTAATGATACATGTATATATGTACCATCCGTTTCCACAGGATCTCATGCATCATCTTAGCTTAAATCCCCGACATCTTATATTCAATAATGTTAGCTGTACTGTACCATAACTGAATTACAATTTACTTTGCATAATTACATAAGTATACCTTCTATACTACTTGGGAAGCGTCTCTTGAAGGTAAACTTTCAAGATCCACTCGGAGGCTCTTCTATCGAGAGCGAGGGATTACTTCAGATAGTCTGTATGAAAAATGTTCGTAAAAGGGTGAGTTTACGCTCAGTAAGAAAAGTATGTAAAAGAGCATGCTATGCCTCTATATGCACTTTTCCTACTTGGCTCTATAATGTCATGTAAAGCATTATAAAGCATGCATCATAAACATCTTTCATGCATTGTTTGCAACCATGCATATTTATTGCAAATGGTGTAGGCAAACATACTTTCTTGAAAACATCATGCATAACTTCTTTCTTTAAAACATCATACTTCTTTACTTCAAAACATACTTCATAACATAATTTCTTTAAAAACATATTGTAAGTACTTCTTTGAAATATCATTGTCATATATACTTACTTTTCTTAAAACATCTTATACTTTCTTGAAATCGTACATCATATACTTCCTTTAAAACTTCTTGTACAAGTAAACCAAGTACTTTCGATTTCTTTATTCTTTGAAATCGCATATACATATAGTTTTTGATAATATAAAGACTATTCATACTTTTGTGGAGTTATGCACTGCATCATCATCATCATCATCATGTGGCGTACCCCGTAGGGCCAGGAATCCTCCCTTAGCCGAACATGAAATATAAACAGATTGGCCAACTGCGGGTGGCTACAGTTAACACTAGTCAGGTGTCCTTCTGTAGCGACTGAGGCCTGACTTATGGTTCCTCAGCCCATAACATACATCATTTCAGGACTTGATCAGAGCCCTTACTAGAAACATGATAGTGCATAATCTTAAAACATATGCCATATAGCTTCTAGCCATGACATTTCATACTTTCTGAAAATAGGTTTGAAAACCTCTTTTTCAAAACAGGGCAGTCGACTGGCTTAATAGGGCAGTCGGCTGCTGCTTCATACTTTCATTTATCGAAATTATTTTCATTTAAAATTTCGATATTTTCATCTTTGAAAATGCATGAGGGCAGTCGACTGGTCCATATAGCAGTCGACTGTTTTTGAAATAGAATGCAATTTAGCAAATAGCAGTCGACTGTCCCATATAGCAATCGACTGGTTTGAAACATAATGCTTTTCTGGAAAATAGCAGTCGACTGGCTTACATAGCAGTCGACTGGTTTGAGTCGGTTTTCAAAAAATGGCGTTTTGGTTGTCTCTAGGCAGTTGACTTCCCTTTATGGCAGTCGACTACTCCTAGCCTAATTGGTTCTAGGAGACAAGTCCGAAAATGCATCTTTTCCTGCACAAAATCAACTGGTGCTTCTCTCCAAAATATGTAAAAATATCATAAAACATGCGGACATAGCCGCCTTACGTCCGTTACATAAATTCCTTACCTTAATTCCTTCGGAAACGCAAAATCACTTGGCGCGTAACCCTAGCTTTCACTCCTTCAAAGCTGTAACATCAAATCAATTTAAACCTTTAAACAATCATCATACAGACATCATATCAACTTAGTACAACTCCAAACCATGAACTAAATTGACTAAATCATCTTCTTCTCTTACCTTCACTAGAGACCAAAATCTCAAACTTTGAGATCTCTTCCAATACTTGGATTCAATCCACTAAACTTCAGATATAGCCTCGTCTAGTGACTATGATCGTTTTTCGTCTAACAAACTTAACGATTTTGTTACTAAACAAGGGTGTATGTCAAGGTGGATATGGAGGGAGACTTGGAAGCTTGGAGAAGTGGAGAGAACGAGAGGGAGAGGGCTGGAAGAGGAGGCTGACGTTGGGTGATGATGATGAGGGTGGTGAGTCATGCAACATGCATTAAATGCATGCTCATCCCCTTAGTTAATCTCAGCCTTTGACCCTTCCCTTGACTCTTGACCATTTGACCCATTAAATCCCTCTTCTCCTTCTTCCATTCATGCATAAGCCACATGTGTTTAATTAACCAATCAAAATCTGATTTTGTTTCTTGTCTCATACTCTTAATATTTTTCTGATATCAACATTAAATCATTTGACTAATTGACATTCACTTTATTATTTCTTCCATACATCATGCATACATCACTCATACATTAAACTTCATATTCATTTAATTATGAAAATCTGATATTAATTCTTTTCTCATACCTCAATTATTTTCCTGATGTCCATTAAATTCCTTGACTATTTGACTTTCCATTTCATTACTTCTTCCATGTTTCATGCATCATTTACTCTTCATAGTTCTCATGTCTATTTACTTCATTTAAGCTAAAATGTTTTACAATTATGGAAGAATTACATGAAATTGGGGGATTTCACAATATATTACATTTATAGTCTGTAATTGATGCATTCTAATTTGATGGAGATGGATTTTATTAAGTAATATAATTTTAAATGGGATTGCTTACTTAATCAGAATGATATGAACTGAAACAATGATTATTAATGGATATTGATTTAGCTAAGGTAAATTTAGCTTTTTAATGAATTCGAGACACTACGCATAGCCCAAACAAGTAAATGAAAAAGGAAAATTTTGGTTCGAATTTTTTATAAAAAGGACGTTACAAATTGTAAGACCTGATTCTACACTACTGTAGACTCTAATTTCATAAAATTGAAAATGGAAATTAAATAAATAACGAATGTTGATTTCCAAAAAGGGTGAAAAGCTCCTTAACTTGAGATGAGAACGGAGCAAATTAAGTGAAATACTCTACAGGCGAGTAAGACGATAGCTCGCCAATGGGCGAGCAAGAGGACAATCGCCAATGGTGATGGTGTGTTGGACGATGGCGTGGGCGAATAGGTGAGTTCGCCAGCTACTTGTGTGAAGTGATCGCCCGAATGGGTGAGGACATGTGATCGCCAACTTGTGGCTTGAGTCATAGCAAATAGGCGAGTAGAACAATAAATTGTGATCGCCAAGTAAAGGAAATCAGCTTGTAAATCACTAAATGTTGTTGGCGAATTAAAATTGAAATAGAATGGGCGAGCTGAGGTTTCTAGTTGAATAGGCGAACTGGAACTGGAATCAACACGTGACCATTGCAGCCAAAATTGACTTTGTAAGTTATACGGTTGAAAACAATTAATAGAGAGAGAATGTTAAAGTCAATAAGGAATTAACCTTATTGGTTGAGAAATAAAACAAAGTCAATAGAAGCAGAAAAAGGAGTGTGGAAGGGAGACTTTCACGCCATCTTGAGTTGCAGTTTTTCTTCATGCATTAAATGCATGAAAGACGTGAAATAAATGAAGGAAATGGGATAAGGCCAAGTGATGAGTTCTGATTGGTTTAGCATGGCTATATAAGAAGAAACATTTGAGGAAGATCGGCTTAGCAAACTTCATCTTCTTCCCGAAAGCTATGCAACTGTAAGTTTATGCTCCGATTTCCTCCCATTTCTGTCATGCTTAATTTACTAAACTTCACCTTTAGGCTGGCCAAACAAGTAAACCAGCTTGCAAAATCTTTCCTCCATAGTTGATGAGCTAAAGGAATAAGCAAAGTAAGGCTAACATGAGACAGAAAGTGATCTGTGCTGGAAGTGCAGTTGATTAAGGTGAGATTTAATGATTTCTTCAGATTGAATGATATATTTCTATGATTTCAAGTATGAGAAGCATGATTCTAGTATTGCTTTTGATTTATTCTTGTTAGATCATAGAAATAGAATAAATTCATCTCTTGAATGTAGATGAAGAATAAAATGAAACTGGGTTGAAATTGTAGTAGAATGATGAGAAAATAATCGAGAATGAATAAGGAAAGTAATGGAAATGGTGTAAAAGTGATGAGAATGGCGACTATGGTAATCACCCATGTTGAAAGTTAGTAATCACCAATGAGGCGAGTAGGAAATATGAACTCCCCAAGTTGAAAGTACTTGTCCAAATGGGCAAGGTCGCCCAAGGCTAGTTCATGGGCGAGCCCATCGCTGAGTAGAAAGTCATATGGCAAACTCACATGCATAAGATATTGGGCGAGTAGAATTGTGGGAACTCCCACATTTAAGCCAATGATTGGTCTGGCGAGTTGAATGTTGGGCGAGCTAGTAAGAATACTTATGGGCGAGCTAGTTGAATATTAAGTCTCGCCAAAGTGTTGGAAATAGTTGTAAAAGAAATATTAATAGAATTTATAAATTATTTTGCAGCCGGGAATTATGAACTCGGTGAATTTGATTTGGAAGGCGAGAAGGAAGCAAGGCTTCGTTGAACCAGGTAAGGGAGATGTGTGTGAAGTGAATGCATGTCCTGTGGAGTAAATTTTATGGAAATTATTTAAGAAATGTTTTGGTTTATGACATGCATTAGTTTGATAATTATTTTGATTCGGGCGAGCTAAAAGCTGACCCCTATGTTGTTTTCTGAACGAATTGGTTAAAGGAGGGCGAGCACTTTTGTGTTTGTTTTGGGGCGAGTAACCCCTATTTTAATAAAAGGCGAGTGAGCCAACTTGGGCGAACCCTATTATATTTTCTTCTGTGACAGTGACCCTGTTTTAATAGAAATTCGGGCGAGCCACTAATGGGCGAACTCTTTTATAACGTTTTGGTGAGGGCGACCCCTATGTTGACAAAGTTATGGGCAAGCCATTAAGGGCGAGCCGGTTGTGTTTGTTGTTTTTAAAAGCAAGGATTGACGGGCGAACACTTGTTCACCCCACTTTCGAGTGACCATGGGCGAGCCATGCTGGGCGAGTTGACCATGGTGAACAGATTTCGATGGTGTTTTCTTAACGAGAATGAGCCATTTTAATATCTTCGAAAATAGAAAATATAAATCCTTTCGGGCGAATTGACTAATGGGCGAGCCACTGAGGGTGAGCTAGTTTTGCTTGCTGATTTTTAAAGCAAAGGTGGGCGGGCGAACACAAGTTCTCCGCACTGGGCGAGCTGCCATGGGCGAGCCATACTGGCGAGCTGGCCATGGGCAAGCAGGTTTTAAACGTTGAGATTTTGTAATGTTTTCAAGGTGTTTTGTAAACAGAAAGCCTAAACCTTTCTGGGAATTAAATCATTTGAGTAAATGATAATGTGGGTGAGAAAATCCCTTAAAGGTTTTCATGAGATATAAAAGTGATTTTGAGACTTTAGGCCCTGAGGTTATGCATTATTATTATTCAAGTAGTTGTGTGACTCGCCTAGGGCGGTGGCTTGGGTCGATGGACCAACGGGTGCACCTTAGGGCGTCACAGGGCTGATGGACCCACCAAGTCATCAGCGGTCTCGAGGTCACTTGGCAAGTGGACCCGATGACCACATATAGATTATGGCCATAGATCTGAGATAGCCGTGAGGGGCGGTGGCTTACGGGTGCACCCCAAAAGCGGACTTGTGTTCCTGAGGGAAAAATGATGGCATGATTTGTTTGTTGCCTAGTCTCAACTTGCAGATTTTTGTTTATCGAGATGATTTATTGAATCCTATTTACTGTTTACTACATTTCAAAGTAAACTGTTTAACCCGTGGTTTGAATGGTGTGTTGGGAGTGTTGCTTACTATATACACTGTTTTTCTATTTGATATGATTTTAGGAAAAACAAATATTTGGTGGTATATAATCTTTATTTTTATAAAGCAGCATATTTCTCCTTTACTGAGCATATGAATCGCTCACCCCTTTGTTTTAACTCCACAGATAAAAGACACGGAGTTAGAGAATTAGCTTTCAGATGGGTATAGCTACGTTTAAAGCGCTGAGGCATGTTATGTTAAACGTGACAGGTATAGTCTCTTCTCTTTTACATTTTAGACATATGTATACAGTACTACTTTATAGCTACAAAGACAATAGGGGATGTCAGATGTAAGGAATAATGAAAAGAATTTCATATGCCGTATTTGATAAATAAATGTTATTATTTATCACTATCATTGTAGAATGTTAATGGCATCGCAGACAGCCCAACTGGTAAAGTTGTATAGAAATACGTGAAAAAAAAAATGTGGTAACGGACTATTACACAAATTTTCTCTTTTGGAAATAATTGATTTTTAAATATTTTTTAAAAATAAATAAAATATTGTAAATTTATATTTCTTTTGGTTTAAAATTTGAACTATTAAATTTAACTATATTTTTTCATTTAATTTAATTTTTTAATTTTTTCTTCTTTATTTTATTTTTTTCCTTTATTTGCAATTGCAAGTAGGAAAAGAAAAAGAAAAGAAAGAATGAAAAAACTTAACTATAAATTGTTATAAATTATGTTTTTTTTGTTTATAAATTTGAATTATTAAGTTTAATTAGTATTTTTTATTTTTTTTCTCCTCTAACCAACAAGAAAAGAAAATAAGAGGAAGAAAAAAAAATAACAATTGTCTTTCTGAAAAATCAAGATAATTGTTTTTAATCGACTTATTTTTTTAAATGCGTTTTTCTAAAGTAAATATATTTAACTTACAATCAAAGAAATGTAATTTTTAAAATAAATAAAAGAATAAAAATAAAGAAGATACAAAATAGTAAAAATATAGAGAGAAATATTTATATGAAAACTATTTTTTTAACAAAATTAATTTTTTTTGAAAAACTAATAATTTTTTATTGAAAAATCAACCAATAAATTTAACTATTAACTATAAAAATTATAATAGTAAATATATATTTTTTGGTTATAAGTGAAATATTAAACATCTAAAGATGGGGATGCTAGTAAATATATATTTTAATCTTTAAATTATAATCATTGATGTGGATCAGGTTAAAGACTATTGGGCTTTTATATAAGTTAAGCGGAAGAACATTGGGCCAAATGATAATCTAAGACCAAGAAGAAAGAGGATTCAGAAGGCCCATAAATGATCCATTAAATGACCATTTAAGCTGTGGGTCATAAAAGTAATTACGCGCAATCTAACTCCTATAAATAGGTCACAAGTATCATCTTTAAACCTTAAGCTCTATTTGCCTACTGAAACCCTGCCAAAACCCTGTCTGACTTAAGCATTGAAGTGCGCGCGTAGGGGAAAGCCCCTGCGCCCCTCGATGGTTTTCTACTTTGCAGAGTTCATGGAGACACGTGGAGGAAGAAGACAAGGATCGACGTCAGTAATCAATCATTGTTGTTTTGGGCTACAACAATTGGCGCCGTCTGTTGGAAACAAACAAAAAAGCCATAAAAAAATGGTGAAAGACGATCTGCGGAGAACAGGGTATGTAGGTTGTGGCAAGGTGCACAAGTTACGCAATAAGGCATTGGGCGAGAGACTGGCTCTCGCGCATGAGACAGGTATTGGGAGAGAGAGCAACTGTCGCTCCAACAGGTTTTGGGCGAGAGTGGCTATAGCGCGCGACAGGTATTCAGACTGGCTCACCCGACAAGCTTGGGCGAGAGAGAACCTCTCGCCAGTGACAGGCGTTGAGTGAAAGAACCTCCCGCGCGCTACAGGCCTTGAAAAAAATCATACTTCGACGCATATACGTTATACCTTGAAAATTTCCATTTCAGTGTCTTCAAATTTTTTCTAATATTTATTGCTAAAATTTTCAATTGTTTAGTGGCATTAAAAGATGTCAATTTGTAAAAAAAAAAAAAGTAAAATAAAAGATGTAGGTAAAAGTAGTACTTGTGGCAGTGAAAGTACAACAGCTAAGCGTGACGTCTTGAAAATACTCGGAAGGGACATGTTTGGGGTTATCCTGTCTACAGCGCTATATTTTAATTACTTGGCCGACAGAAGAGTTTGCAGCCAACTCTTTGCCATCTTTTCGCAGATATACCAATGCCTAACCCTACAGAAATAGCTGTTCTGGTTTGTCTGGACAAACCCTTTGGTCTCATCCAGTACCGCTTTAGGACTGGCTTGGATCTACATTACCGGAGCTACGATGCAAGACGTGCGGATGATGACTCACCATGGAAAAAAGTCCTTTGTCTTGTTCTGTTAGTTCTAACGCATCTTTACCATGATTTCTATATTTTTCCTACCTGCCTATATAGTTTAGACTTGATGCTAGAGAGAATATCCACTTACATGATTAAGGTGGTTTGAAAATGACAAATACAATGAACTAGTTTGCATCCCGTCAACTGCCTTCTTTACAATTTATTAAATAAGCTAAGGTCTCACAACCAAACAAAATACCCAGGGACTAGCAAAGACTGTTGCGTACACAGAGAAAATCGGTTCTTTGCATCCTGAAAAATGCAACTGGGGTTAGGTTCATCCATGAAGATATAAAAATGGAGAACCTTAATACTCATTCACTTTATTTTCATGGAATTCCAGCTGGCGTGTTGCCAAGAAGGCAGGTGGAGAACACCAGCTTTAAGAACTGCTTTACAAGTTGAAGATGGTGTCCTTACACTTAACCTCTTTGTTGGACCATCTACTGTCCCTCCTGGTACAAGCATGGCTACTCTGCACATTGCTGGCATTGCTGCTTTGATCAAGCAAAAAACCATCCTAAATGGAGCCCTGCTTCAAAGAAGCGGAAGCCTTTTTCATTCGGGATTGACCTCCTTGTAAGTCCAAGCGGGTGAGAAAAGGAAAAAGACCATCAGTTGTATGCTAGTATTGCAAAGCAGATAGATTATTATTTCAGCAATGAAAATCTAATTAAAGATATGTACTTGTGCAAGAACATGGATGATCAGGGTTGGGTTCCTATTAAATTAATTGCAGGCTTCAAAAAGGTTTCACTTTTGATTGATAATATTCAGCTTATATTGGATGCTCTGCGAAGTTCAACAGTTGTGGAAATGTAGGGTGACAAAGTAAGGAAGCAGATAGATTGGATGCGATGGATAATGCGGCCTTCTGTGTTGTTGCCTACCATGTCTGGGCAAGATATGCTGGTGGCCCGTGTTTAGAATATTTCATTGGATCAGAGAATTGCTAACCAGAGTGGTGCAAGGATCCAAGAAGATGCTCATGCTGCTGGACTGTCAGGTAGATCAGCATTAGGGGACTTTAATAACCAGTCACAACTATTCAGCAGTGATGGAACAGGTGTCAGTGCCTAAGGTGGTCTAGCAAGTAATTCAAATTAAGCTAAATGTGCTTTGATGCACATTTTCTTGCTAAAGTTAGTGGAAGATAGAGCAAAGGATGATTTTGACACCATGGGTGATTATCTTGCCTTTCTTGATAGTGGTTTTGCCTTGGCATGATGAAACAGATATCTCATGCAGCAACTTAGAAAAAAAACCTTCCGAGAAGCAAACGAGAACAACTTAAAAAAAAAAAAAGAATTTGAACCTTTTAGACTTGAGCTAGTAGCATGAAATTTACGTGGCTGTATATTTTTTAGTCTTTGGGGTCTGATAACCTCCGGTTGCTGCGGTAAGTATACGAACTTTGAAAGAATAAAATACTTGAAGGGTTCATGCCTGACATTATGCAAGGGGGAGAACGGCAAATTGTAGAATGGCTCTTCTGCAGCAGCAGCTCGTGTAACTACTGTTAAATCTTTATTCACGGTTACATGCTTTTCGTCTTCAAGGCGAATATCATTTACCAAGTGATATGCCAAGTCCAATCTGACGTCTAAGGAAATAAGAGGGATATAGGAAGGCAAGAATATCTAATAAGGGGCGATAGAAGGCCATGTTCTGTCACGCGTAAGTGGCAAGATGATGGAAGCAATCAATCCATGGACAGAACATTTATTACAAAGTTGATTACATATTACAAATATATATATATATATATATATATTATATTATATTATGCATATAGGGGCGAGAGAAGGCCATGTTCTGTCGAGCGTAAGTGGCGAGAGAGTGCCGCGTGTAATGGCAAGAGAGTGCCATGTTCTATCGCGTGTAGTGGCGAGAGAGGAGCTCTCATGCACGACAAGCCTTGGGTGAGATAAGGTTTCCCGCACGAGACAAACCTTTGGCGGGAGAGGGGTTCCCGCACACGATGGGCTTGTCTATCACACCCAAGCTCACCTGGTATAGTGATGTGCGAGCACAGTACTCACGCGGTAGGACCTTTGGCGAGGTAGAGCAATAGGTGAACATAGATTGCATGTGGCAGGCTCCCTCGATGAGAGAGTGGCTCGCCTAATAGAGCAAAGTTGCCAAGCACAAGGCGCCCGTGGTAAGCATCTTTGGCGATAGATTCGCTTGCCCACACAACAGAAACTTTGGCGATAGAGTGGCTCACCCATGCATCAGCCAATGCAGGCGAGCGCAAGACCACGCGGTACTGTTTTTTCGTGATAGATTGGCTCACCCACTCGATGATCACCTTGGCAAGAACCTATACGGCGAGAATAGTTCCACAAGGCAGGCGACAGCCTCGTCTGCTGCTCTCGGCAGGCCTCTTTGACTAGAGAGCATAGGTCCCATGCAGGCCACTCTGGCGACACAATGCTCAACTGCGCGACAGCTAAAGCAAGTGAGCAATGATTCTCGTACACGACATCTCCCCTGGGTGAGAAGAGTATCCTGCATGCAAAACGGTGATAAAGGGGCTTTCGCAAGTAAATGACAAGAGAGGGTCTCCCGCAGACTGACAGCGAGAGAAGGGCTCCTGCGCTTGACATCCCCTTTTGTCGAGAGTGGCACACGTGGCAAGTGCCCGGGTAGAACAACGCATGTGTGCAAACAAAGCCTAACTAGAAATGCTTGTTTGGCGATGGTGAACAAAGGACTATTACGATGACTAGTGCCAAGGGCGGAATGTGGGCAAACAGGACCATGCGGTAAGACCCTTTGGCGAGATATAGTAGCTCGCGCATGCAAGGGTCTGGCAGAGGTGCGTGCACAATACTAGATGAGCTTGCCCAGGAAAGGAAAAAGTTGGACAAAGAGCTCAAAACGAGCGAGCTAAGTCTAAGGGAACTCTATTGGGCAAGCCCCAACTAAAGACCTCAAGGAACACGCTAGAACTTCAAAGGCCATCTCGTGTTGGCCAGGTGCGTAAGAACATAGACAAGCAACGAAAACCATGCAAGGCACAAAAAGATTAGATGAGTCAGCAATCGCCACGCGAGTATGGTCGTGGATGACAAGCAAGAATACGACCATCCCAAGACCCAGGCGAGCAAGCCCTTGTCAACCGATATAGGAACTCGCCTAGGAGAGAGAACTCTATGGATGAGCCATTCAGAGTGACCAAAGCAAGAAAGGATTAGGTGACTCTGTACATCATCAGGTGCATGCCCATGTAATGAAGGATTGAGCGAGGATGCGCTCTCCTAGACAATGAGAACTCTTGTTTGCAAGTGAGACTTTGGCGAGCCCAGCCGCAAAAACTCTCCATGAACACAGTAGAGCTCGATTGGTAATCTGGCTGAAAGCCTAGCATAGAAGAAATCAAGATGGTGAGCACATTTCAAATGCTACAAGCTCTCCACTTTGATAAAATGACAGTGAAGAAAATTAGGTGAACACAGCACCCGTAGGCAAGATTCCTTGTTAGCACAATGCAGGAGCGCAAAGAACACCCGAGTCATGTCTTTCGGCAATGGCTAGCAATGCTGGCGAGCACAGAATCCAAACTACTGGTTCGCCCATTAGAAAAAACTTTGGCAAGCACATTTAAATTTGACAATCCAAGCGCACGCCCAAGTGCAAAATCTGAGCAGAATGATCTAGAATCTTCTAGACCTGGTGCGCGCACTAATCCGACAGAATGTCCAAAAGCTTCCTTCGGCCTATCTATCGATCGTCTGACATAGAAGCTTCCAAGAACTGCTCTAGCAACCATCTAGAAATGGCTTAAGAGCCACACACTTGGCCTATTGACAACCACACATGTGAAAGAGGGTTTGTCTATATAAAGGGTGTGTCGGCTTCGTGAGTCCTTTAAGCAAGACAAGGATGTGCCAGCTTAAGGTGTCGAGATCAAGGCTGTGTCTCCCTTGTAAGCCCCTATAGATAGCCTTCTTGAGTATCAATACAAGTGAGTGCTTGGCACAGTGAAAATTACAAGCACACTCAAGCAGAGACGCACACTGGTGTGGGGGAACTGTCAGTGTTTTGTCAAAACATAAAAAAAAAAAAACACGCAGCCAATTGCTTGGATGCAAGGTTAACGAAGTCCCTTACACATTGTTATAATCTTCATCGACCAAACCCTGACATACGGGTAGTAGCCAGATTTGAGGTACTTTCATATGATGTTTTCGATTTTCTTGTCCACTCTAACAGTTGTGGTTGAATTAGGCAGGTGTCTAAGGCAGGCACTAGCCACTGTCGTGTAAGGCAGCAAGCCAGGGAGAGCTTGGTTCGATATAGTTGGATCGAAAACAACTTGTGGTAAGCTCGTGAAGGTAGATTGCTGGTACCGAGGCACGACTTAGTGCACAATCCATGGTTGACAGCAGAACATCCTAGCACTTGTACTTTACAGATTTTACAAAGACAAAGACTTGGAATTGTACTGGTGGTAACATTTGCTATTATTGTTTTAGACATTTGCTACAATTATATTGTTACTTACTCCATTTAAATACTACATTATGAAACGAAAGGCCAATTATTTTTATCTGTACTATGATAATTCTCCATGTTTGATAGACATGTTGCAAGAATAGAAGAAGAAAAAATGGAAGCTGGCCAAAGAGATGGGCATAAATAAGACCCTAAGTGAAAAATGCGCGAAACGGGCAAAAATAAGACCCTAAGCGAGGAAACATAAAGGGCACAAATAAGACCCTAAGCGAAAAATGCGCGAAACGGGCAAAAATAAGACCCTAAGCGAGGAAACATAACGGGCACAAATAAGACACTAAGCGAAAAATGCGCGAAACGGGCAAAAATAAGACCCTAAGCGAGGAAACATAACGGGCACAAATAAGACCCTAAGCGAAAAATGCGCGAAACGAGCAAAAATAAGACCCTAAGCGAGGAAACAAAACAGGCACAAATAAGACCCCAAGCGAAAAATACGCGAAACGGGCAAAAATAAGACCCTAAGCGAGGAAACAAAACGGGCACAAATAAGTCCCTAAGCGAAAAATGAGCGAAACGGGCAAAAATAAGACCCTAAGCGAGGATACAAGACGGGCACAAATAAGACCCTAAGCGAAAAATGCGCGAAACGGGAAAAAATAAGACCCTAAGTGAGGATACAAGACAGGCACAAATAAGACCCTAAGCGAAAAATGCGCGAAACAGGCAAAAATAAGACCCTAAGAGAGAAGATACAAAACAGACACAAATAAGTCTCTAAGCAAAAAATGACTGAAATGGGCAAAAATAAGACCCTAAGCGAGGATAAAAGGCATGCACAAATAAGACCCTAAGCAAAAAATATGTGAAATGGGCAAAAATAAGACCTTAAGAGAGAAGATACAAGACGGGCAAATCAAAAGTCCCTAAGCACAGGAGGTGCGAGACGGGCAAAACAAAAAGTCCTTAAGCACAAAAAGGTGCTAAACGGGCAAAAATAAGTCTCTAAACGAGGTACGTTACAATTTTATCAGATTACATTTAACGTATTATATTCTAACAAGTCCTTAAGCGGATAGTACGCAAGACAGGGCCAATACTCCCGTAAAAGTTCTTTTTTGGACACAAAAAGTCGCAAAGAAAAACTTGAGGAGCACACAGTATGCAGGCTACTATGAGGTATGGTATGAGGTACGTTACAATTTTATCATTGGATATGTGCTACAATTGATTGACAAAGTGCATTTAACGTTTTATATTGGCATTCCGGATATAAAAACGATGTTATAGTCTTATCAATTCTATAACGTTTTATATTGGCATTCCGGATATAAAAACGATGTTATAGTCTTATCAATTCTATAAAGTCCCTATGCGAAAAATGCGCAAGATGGGCAACACATGGGCTTGAAGCGAAAAATGCGCGAGGTAAGCCATGAATCAAATAAAGTCTCTAAACAAAAAATGCACGAGATAAGCAACATATGGGCTTGAAGCGAAAAGTGCGCGAAGAAAGTCTAATTATTATAGATTAGTGCAAGGTAAATGTGTAGTTGCCTCCGTAAATGTGTTTAAAAATGTGTTGATGAGTTTGTAAAAGACAAAGCTCTTTCACAAAAAACTGGGGAGCACTTTAGATTAACTTTTGCATCAAAAGGAGTATCGAAATTAATAGGCACCCAGGCATATGCATCCTGAGGCGCTATAATATCAAGAGCTTGACCCTTAGGAAAATTAGTCTCTGGATTATCTAAATAATCTTCGCCTCTACCATCTCGAGTCGAAGAAAAGGCTCCTAAGGGCTGGTAAGATCAGATAGATCTTTATAAGTATCTATCCTCAGAAAAGGTTCCAAATCCTCATAAGAGGTTCCAAATCCTCAGCATATGGATCAAGCTTCAACCAATCAGGAGCATGCCAAGTACAAATCGCACCTGATAAAACAAAATGAGAACATATGCATCCTTTTGTGGCACTTCTTGACGATGCGCCCTCATGACTTTAACTTAGATTTGGTTTTCTTCCTCATGGCTAATACACTACTAGAAAATAGGTGTTTTGCAACGACTTTTGTCGTTGCTAAAATTTTTTCGCAACAATTTTTAGTCGTTGCAAGGTCGTTGAAAAAAGTCCCATTGTTAAAAGTACATGCAATGACTTTTGTGTCGTTACCAAATGTATTTATTGCAACTATTTTTTTTGTTACTAATTAAATAGTGTTTTAGTAACGACTTAAAGTCGTTTTCTTTAAGTTATTGCAACGGAATATATTTGGTTGCAAATCCTCGTTTGCAACAATTTTAAGTCGCTATAATAGTTAATTTTGAAACGACTATGTCGTTTTCTTTAAGTTATTGCAATGAAATATATTTGGTTGTAAATCTTCTTTTGCAACAATTTTAAGTCGCTACAATAATTAATTTTGAAACGATTATAGTTGTTGATAAAAAATAATTATAAAACAATAATTTTGTCGTTTCTAATTTTTTCACAACGATTATAGTTGCTGCTAAAAATAATTACAATTAAAAAAAGAAAATTAGCATTAATAAATTAAATATATATTCATTATTAAGTCATTTACAATACATTTATCTTAAAATATATTACAACAATTAAAATTCATAAATAAACAAAAAAAATTCTCAATGTAATCTTGTTCTCCTGCAATAAAAAAAAATTCGTGATATAAGTAACTTGAAATAATGAACATAAAATTCAAAACCAAATTTGAAATAAGGAAATGAAAAAATTTTTAAAAGACTTACCCACACCATTTTTTAGCATTGATCAATAATATTTAGGCCAAATGGCCAATAACACACTGGATCAGTAAGCCAACAGAGCAATAAACCCAGCAAAAAATAGACGAAATAAAAATCAGCAAGCTCCATCTGTGTTATAATTAAAAATGGAAAGTATAATGGTTCAAATGAAGAAATAACTGCAGTCTAACTTAAACAAAAGTCTGGAAAAATAGGTAATGAAATCAGCAAAATGCTTGGACAGTTACTACTCTAAGAAAGTCGAACTTCAGCCAAGAATAATGTAGTTAATGATGTGGACGTGAAATCTTCAGGGAAACAACCAATGAGCTTGGTTCAATTGGTTGGAAAAGAAAGTGAAAAAGGAAGATGAGAGGGAAAAGAAAGAAAGGAAATAGGAGAAAGAAAACTGAAATAGGTATAAAGAAAACTAAAAATAATTGGCGGCAAATGAATAAATTTTGGGAACAAAGGCAGACGTGATCTGCCTTAGCAGATCATGTAGTAGGGTTTGGTGGGATACCCACCAAACCCCAGTAACTCAAACATTTTTTTATTTTTTATTTAAATTTTATTTTATTTATTTATATAAATATTTATCTATTATATATTATACTAGGTATATATTTTTAAATGATACATATATATATCTTTCAAAAAAATATATATAAACATATATTTTATAATTATATTTCCCTTTTTGTTTACTCATTATATCTATATATATATATATATATATTTATATATATTCATTATATTTACATATATATATATATACACACACTTATTATATATATTTTTATCCTTTAATCTATATACATCTGTATATTTTTGTCTAATATATAAATGTGTGTGTGTCTATATATATACATATATATATATATCCTTAATTTAAATCCTCCCTTTTTAATTCAATTAAATTTCAAAGGATAAAAAATTTAATTATCATTTAATTAAATATACTCTCATGACTTTTAAAAACTCCGTATGAAATTATAAGTCTAAATAAATGGATTTACTCACTAAGTTCGAAAAATCGTGATTGTCACAGTTTTGGCTATGATTGTCGGGTTACAGATATTCCCCTACAGCTGATACACTAGCGAGTCCTCCAACGGCTCTGCTTTATGAGCTGCTTCTTTATTTTGCAAGAGCGTTTTTTCTAAGTAAAAAATCTAATTATGTTTTTTTGTGATTAATCGTAGAGTTATTTCTATAGGAATTAGTCCTAAAATCAGTAGAAGTTTTATTTAGTTGTAGTATTTATTAATGTAATATTCTAAAATATCTACAAGTTTTAATCTAGACAAATTAGAAAACTGACTTATATAATTTAATTCTTGTAATTTTTATTGTTTTATATTTCTTATATTTATTTTTTACAAATTATGATAATTATATAAAAAAATAAATTACAATAATTTAATAATGACTATGAAAAATTATTGCTAATTTCATAAGATTTTGAAACATATTTTTTTTGTCGTTACGAATGTGATATAAATATCATAACAACTTTAGTGTCGTTATGTAAAATAAAAAAAAAACAAATAATCAATGACTATTAAAAGTCGTTGCAAATATAAAAAGATATCGCAACGACTTTTTTTATTGTTGTCAATTTAATAAGAATTCGCAACAACAATAAGTGTCATTGCATAAAATATAAAAAAAAATCAAATAAGCAACGACAATTAAAAGTCGTTGCAAACATAATAAGATATGGCAACGACTTTTTTTATTGTTGTCAATTTGATAAGAATTCACAACAACAATAAGTGTTATTGCATAAAATATAAAGAAAAATAAAAAAAAAGCAACGACAATTAAAAGTCGTTGCAAACATAATAAGATATCGTAACGATATTTTTTTATCGTTGTCAATTTGATAAAAATTCACAACAACAATAAGTGTCGTTACATAAAATATAAAAAAAATTAATTAAGCAACGACTACGAAGAGTCGTTGCAAATGTCATGAGATTTTGCAACGATTATACTAATCGTTGCAAATTTTGGTTACTAAATACCCTTTTTCAAGTAGTGATAGAAGGCTTTGGTGGCCTTGCAATCTTACAACTTCTCCTTATAGCTCTTAGTTTCGGTCAGCTAAGACCTTAAATTTGAAAAGAAGGTTGGTATATTCCACTTGATAAGCATTTAGCTCAGAGGATAAAAACATATTCCGATAGTGTCCTGAAAAAGGCACTTGACAAAAGAAATGATGACACGATGTCGTTTCTGTTACAAATAATGATGAAGTCCACTAGTTGAGCCCTCAAATGAAGATGAAAAAACTCTTGTGATAATCCCAGAAATAGGGTAGCAAAAGAATTTGAAAAGCTTATTTTTTATATACTCTTTCACAGGGTAAACCCTGAGAAAGAGTTGGGAGCAATTGATATGGGTCAGGTTAAAGACTACTGGGCTTTTCTATAAGTCAAGCGGAAGAACATTAGGCCAAATGATAATCCAAGACCAAGAAGAAAGAGGACTCAGAAGGCCCATAAATGATCCATTAAATGACCATTTAAGCTGTGGGTCATAAAGGTAATTACGCGTAATCTAACTCCTATAAATAGGTCACAGATATCATCTTTAAACCCTAAGCTCTATTTGCCTACTGAAACCCTGCCAAAACCCTGTCTGACTTAAGCATCAGAGTGCGCACGCAGGGGAAAACCCCTGCGCCCCTCGACGGTTTTCTACTTTGCAGAGTTCATGGAGACACGTGGAGGAAGAAGACAAGGATCGACGTCAGTAATCAATAATTGTTGTTTTAGGCTACAACAATCATAAAAAATTATAAACTTATTATAATCTCACTGCTTTAGATCTGATTCATCTTATGCAAATTGGTAATATCTATAAACTTAGTGCAAAATGCTTCTAAACTATACATATTCTCAAAAAGGTTTACCCTGGAGACAAATAGTAAAGAAAAAAAATGTTTGATCACGTAGAATTCCTCGTATGAGAAATCAAAAGAATTTTCTCAATTTTTCCAAAAGTAATTGCTTAGTTTTATATTAAAAAAGAAAAAACTAATAACTTACTTTTGTATTAATATTTCTTTTACTAAATCTATTAATCATTGAGATTTCAAAACAATATATTTTATTATTGACTTTATCACTTGTATATAAATTTTTATTATTTTTTATTTTTATTGTTAATGCATATTGATTAAATATTTAGAATATATTCATAGTTTATACTTTATAGTCTAAATATAATTTTTAATCAATCATTATTTCTTAATAATAAATGTTTAGATATAAAATTTTACGCTGAAGTCGCACTTGTCAAAAGAATAAGTTTGATATACGAGAATGAGTTCCAAGTTATTGTCCCAAGAAAATTTTGTGGCGGTGGCATACTTAAACATAAGGTCAAATTACATATTTAGTTTAAAATTTTCATAATTTATGAAAAATAACAATTTAATCATCTAACCTTTTTTTAAATTGACCTTTTTTTTTATCATTCAACTACTAGAGACTAATTAGTTGACATGGATTTTTGCGCCCTCTAACATTCGTTCATGGGTTACTGTCATGGCACGTAACATGTCACCTAAATGTGTCATTATCGATATGATGTTCAATTTTTTTTTAAAAATAAATTTTGACTATTAAAAAGGATAAAGCACACATTTGTCATCTAATTTTTTTAGAATTCAAATTTTTATCACTCAACTTTGAAAAATCACAATTTAATTACCAATATTTGTGAAATTTATTAATATCTTGATCTTTTTTTTGCTCAACATTACTTGTATTACTCTGAATCCCCAAAGTTATAACATCCCAATTTATTTTTTGATGAACTATATTGAAACAAGTTTGCTAAAAGAGTATCTGCACTAAGCTTATACATGGAATAAGATGCACAGAATGCATTATTGCAAAGAACAAACGTTAAATATCTTCCTGAATCTCCCGTAGAAAGATTGACCACACATTCGAAATGGCAACAACTAAGTCCAATCATATCACTCCTCCTTGGCATCAGCACCGGAAGATTAATTTTACCTCTGTTCCAGCAACTACACCTTGTGATGGACCATCTTCAGCTGGCTTAGCATCACTTTCTGTAGCTTCTGAGGCTTCGCCACTACCATGCCCTTCAGTTGCTGGAGATGTCTTCTTGATGGTTCCAACCTTATATAGGTAGGGGATTATTGGATATTTTGATTTTCTAAAACGGCTTTTATTGGTTTTTACCATTTTCTTTAATTATTTTTTATTGTTTAATCATTATTTGAAAATCAGTGCTTTCGCTTATTTAAAATTTCAGATTTTCTTCTGATATTTTCAACGTTGATATCTCTTCAGATTTCAAAGATTTCCAATGTTATTCTGATTAGTCAAAAAATTCTATCCCGATTGTCTCATTATTTCATTCTGATTTTATTTTATTATGAATTTTCAAAGATTTACCAAATATTATGCAATCTGAACGTTGCCTAGCATTCACTTTTCTCCTTATAAATACAGGGCTACAGAACTCACTCCCACTAAGTCCTAATAGCTTTCTTTGCTTCTTCATTTTTTTTTGTTCCTTTTGCTTGGTAGCAAACTTTATTCTTTCTTGTTGTTCTTGTTCCCTGGGTAATCCTAGAAGAGCCTGATAAATTCTGAGGGATTATACCTGTTGATAAAAAAATTCTTAAGGGCAATACGATTGCAGCTTGCCTCAGATTGTTTTCCTTACTAATTTTTCATTTTACCTACAACAATCTTAAGAATTAATTTCCCAAAAACATTGTCAAAATCCCAAATCTGAAACGCTTCAAAGTTGCTCTCCTAGTTTAGAATCTTTTTTGAAAAATGAGCTTCAATAGAAGCAGGAGCCTGACACGTGGCAAGAGATTTTGAAGCATTGAACCTGTTTCTTACCATGATGCACTATACTTTAGGGACCGCCGCAATCATTGAGATAAAAGGTACAAGTAATGTACATTTATGTTAGTTGGTATATTGTTAAATTAAATCATTTAAATCATTGAGAGTTGTATAATTTAATTGTGGAGCTTAAATGTCTTTGAGGATTATATATACAATTATTTAAATTGATATATGGTTTGGAAACAATGAAATGAAGAAAATAAAAATAATACCCACGAGTTGTAGCTCAGTTGGCAATACAACCTGAGTTTGTGAGAAGAGCTTTCAGTCCAACCTGCACTAAATACACCTTTTTCGAGGGGTAAAGAGCCTTAACTATGACGAAGCCTCAAGTAGGATTAGTCTCAGACCGTTAAAACGAATGAGGATACTTGTGGTTGACACCAAAGAAGAAAATAAAAATAACATATATGATAAATTGTGATTATACATGGGAGTGATTAACAAAGGATAACGTTATGAGAATTATATGATCTAAGAAATTTTAGCACTTTGAGGAATTGTATGAATGAATTGTGGAATTATAAATGTCTCGAGGATTTATATGATCAATCATTTAAATGTGAATGGTCTTGTGGATTAGAAGTAGGTGATGAAATGGATATGGGTAAATCCCTAGATTAAATACTTTTAATAATCGCTTGATGTTTTGAGCATTGTGGATTTACTATGAATATTTAGTGAAGTAATTTTTAAATGTTTTGGGATACGAAGAGCACCATAGTAATGGTGGGGGTCTTAGCATCGGCACTTGGATATAAATGTGATTGAAATGATACTAATATCTTGTGGAATAATTTAAATAGCTAGAATTGGACAATGGTGCAGGTTAAAAGGTCATGTGATTGTGGCACTGGGATAATTATAATTACACAATAATATTGTCGGATTTTAGGTTAGAAATCACTCTAGGCGGACTTTGTAGGCTAGTTAAGCCTGCATTGTGTGTCAATATTATTATGCATTTCATGAATGCAACTTTGCATCGAAATCCACTATGTTTTCTAATATTGGTTTACGAAAGTATAAAATCCAATCTATATGTGATGTGAAAGCAATTACTCTAACAGCTTTGCTAAATTGTTTTGGTATTATGTGACAACTGTTTAGAGTATGTTTTATGCACGCTAATGTTTTTAAACTACATGTGTTTGTACGATGTAAGTTTTGACTATATAAACTTTGTTTAAAACTATCTGTGCATGTGGCGTTGTTCGGTGCTTGTGTGGCATTTAAGCTCTTATATATGTATATAAGTCATAAAGGCGGCTTGTGTGGCAATGAACACTGATGTATACATATATAGGTCTGTGAGTTATCTGACAACTAGTCGAGGCATGTACCTTAGCTACTAGATGATCACTGGTGCTGAGATGATTAATGATCATAAGATATTTGAGAAGTACCATCAATTATGATATTTTATATAGTGCATTTCCCGTTATATTTGAAGGATACAATAATGCTAATTGGATTTTAGATTCAAATGAGACAAAATCCACTAGTGGTTATGTTTTTACCCTCGATAGGGTGTTGGTGTATTGAGATCAGCCAAACAGATTGTTATAGTTAAATCCACTATGGAATCGAAATTTGTAGCTCTGGAATTGGCCAGTAATCAGGCTAAGTGGTTGAGACACCTCTTAGCTACTATTCTGTTGGATTTGAAATTAACATCTTTTGTGTCTGTATTGTGATTGACATGTGGCAATAGCCATTGTAAAGAACAAAACTTTCAATTATACAAATAGACACATTTATTTGAGACATGATGTGATTAAGCAACTGCTGAATGATAAAATTATATCAATTAATTATGTGAAGTCAAAAGTAAATATGGCCAATCCTCTGACTAAACCTTTGGGAAAAAGTTTTGAAACATCGAAGGAAATAAGACTTAAGCCAATTTGAGAATAAGGGTGATGGTAAGCCAACCTTTGTGATTAAAGATCCCATGAATAAGGTTCAATATGTAATAACAAGTCACTATTATTCTTGCTAGCACTAATAAATTTGTCTATTCCTATAATATGTGTAAGTACTAAATTGCATGAATTTGAGAGGATGAGCTAAAGCCCTTAATGTTTTTCATATCCCCTATGAGTGGTGTATATCTTTGCAGTATACACTTGATGAAAACACCTATGTGAGTATGGAGTGGAGGCCACTCCTATGAAATTGTGGCATAATGTTTAGAGCACTCATGAAATAATTAGGCACGCACATGGTCTATTAGCGCAAAACAATGTCGAACAATAAAGAATTGTGAAAGTATAGTGTGATTAATAAGATCTTTATTTTACAATAATGAGTTATTGGTTCAAGAAGCTAAAACCTTCACTAATTACTTAATAAAATAAGTTATATTATTTTAGGTCTGGTTCAAGTCCAAGAGACACTAGATACGAAGGATTATACTTATAATTAACCTAGTAAAGCATTTTTTTCTTTCAAAAGTCTTTTTGAAATAGGTGAGAGACTGATGGATATTTTGATTTTTCTAAAAAGACTTTTACCTATTTTTACATTTTATTTAAGTATTTTTTAGTGTTTAATCATTATATGAAAATCAGTCATTTAGCTTATCTAAAATTTTAGATTTCCTTATGATATTTTCAACATGGATATCTGTTCGGATTTTCAAAGATTTCTAACGTTATTCTGATTAGTCAAAAATTTTGTCCTGATTTTCTCATTATTTTATTCTGATTTTGTTTTATTTTGAATTTTCAAAGATTTACCAAATATTATGCAATCTGAATGTTGCCTAACGTTCACTTTTTTCCCTATAAATATAGGGCTATAGAACTCACTCCTCACTAATTTCTGACAACTTTCTATGCTTCTTTGTTTTTTCTATTCCTTTTGCTGGGTTGCAAACTTTATTCTTTATTGCAGTTCCTGTTCTGTAATAATCGAAAATTTTCTTTTTCTCTAATGTTAACTAATTAACCAAATAATTAATTCTCAATATAAATTCCATAATTCAATAATAACCCACTGTGTTGGTGTAAGGACTCAAAGGAATGGTCAGGTGAGTAGACAAACTGCAAGTTAAACCCTACATTGTCCAAGTGAAATTAGTCACATGGCATGTGATTAAATCTTCCCTAGCAAGATAAATTAAACCAATTAATTTATCTAAATATTTCTTATGGACAATTAGTATAATATACTAATTGTGAGTAAACAAGAGTAATTAAAGGCATATTGCCTTAGAGAATTTTAACACTCGTCTTACATGAAATTTCAAGTAAATAGCAATAACACAAATAACTATACTGGTGAGAATTAAAATAGTTAACCTTAAATAAACAAAAGAAATGAAACAAATGACTAATATGTGTGTGTGTGTGTGTGTGTATATATATATATATGTTATTAATTTACGATATGGAGATGAAATAATGGAATGTGTGGTAATATACAAATATACTTGTATATTTATAGACAGGGAAAATAAATAATGTAAGGAATTAGTATAATAAAAGTTGTAGAAATCTTTGACCTCTCATTCGGCCACGTCACTCACCCCCATTTTCCCCTTTTCAACCCCTTCGTTAACTCACCACCCCGTTGAACCTGTCCTCTGCCCTAACAACATTTCTATCTTTCCATCGACTTCCTCCATGGCCAGTAGACTCCCAGCTAGATTTTACCATTTTCGCCCCTTCCTCTCCCTTATTGTTCCACCGAAAATCTTTTCTCCACCTTCACTTTATATGTACATGCATAAATTGAGGTAGAAATTGAAAACCCCCAATGTCAAAAACCTAATTCCATCTTTAGTTTACTCTTTTCAATTGAGGTTCCTTTCTTTTTGTTCCTCTCTGGACTTTTCGCTACTATACAATATGTCAAGAAAATGGAAAACCTACCCACAAACGCTGTCATCTTGGATAGTTTCATGGCCTTTGCACTTGCAATTGTCGACACCGCCATTGTTGCTGCCAAGTCTGTCACTTGGTTGCTCATGATTGTATAATTCTCTTTCCTTTTTTCTATGTAATTTGCCTTAATTTGTGAAGTTGCTATTTTTTTGGGTCAGTGGTTTTATGTGGTCTTTACTTTCTTATTTTCCTTGAATTTATTAGAAAATTTACTCCTTTTCTGTGATGATTTGATTACATTATTCTAGAAACTAGAAGTTGAAATTTTCAGCTTCGATGCAATTTTTGGTTTTAACAATAGCGCACCAACTGTAGATATGAAACCGATGCTGATAAGGTCTTTGCATGGCTATGAAGGTATTACCTCTTCTCTCCTTTTGAATTCAGCTTTTTTGGCCTGGTATTCTCTTTCTTTTGTGCTTTGAATTCTACATTCAAATAAGGTAATTAATATTCAAAGAAAGTTCATCTTTAGTATAATGAACATTGTATACATAGTTTAGTGTTGGAATTTTTTAAACATATACAAACTCATGCTTAGTTCAACGAGAATCAAAATATTGGCTCTTTAGCAACCGTTGGTTTATTGAGAGTAATGCCAATGGCTGGCTTGCCATCAAGAAATTCAATATAAAACTTTATTTTTTAAGACCCAAAATAACAAACAAAATTAAGATTCCAAGCTCACAATATAATCACCAAAATTGCCAAAAGATTTATAAGAATGCAAAATATTACTTTTTTGTTGTAAATTTTCAAATATATTCTTCAACCAGGAAACATAATAATCTATAAGAAAACAAAAGATTTCTTTATTGTTGCAAATTTTCCAATATATTCTTCAGCCACTAAACATACAAAAACCAAAGGCCAAAAGAGTAAAAATCTATTCTCTAATATAAATAAAAATTAAGTTCAACTCAACTTCTATCAGCGCACAATAATATTTAGTTATTATAAGATGATAACCTAATAATAGTTTGTAGAAACCTTCAACAACAAGGTTTCTTAAGTGTGAAGTAATCAATTAAGTCTAAACCGGCATATATTGATTTTAACATTGAATAGCATGATTGAAAAGTTGTCTGATCAAAACTTTGTTGAGCTTGGTAAATTATACATAAGTAAACACAGAGTATAAATGAAACCAATGAGATGCGAAACCAATGAACCAGTGGTTCCAGACATGTGAGGCTGGTGTTCATGAGGTCTTTGCATCGCTACAAATGATTGTAAAGTTTTGTTCACAGTCACACCTATTTGAGCTGGTTTTTTCCTCATGATGGAGGTTGTGTGGTTTATTTTGATGGTATCTTTCTTATTTTTCTTTTATTATTTTCGAAATTTAAGAAATTTTCCATTTCTTGCATTTGGATGGTTTTCACTTTCATATATTTGAGTTCAACTAAACTTTTGAAGAAAACTACATGTGCCTTATTAAATATTTGTATGATAGAATTTTTTTTTTCAATTTATTTAATTTGACATGTTGTTTAGTCATAAAACAGTGATCCCAATTCTTATGTGAATGTAATAATTTGAAAAAAAAATCGAAGTACATAATTCAAGTTAGTTCATAGTGAATTGAAATATAATGGGATTCATTTATGAACAAATTCATACTCTTATCATAATTATTAGTTTATGTTCTATAAGTACATATCTTTCCTTATATCTAAATAGTCATGTTTGATCTTAGTAGTCAACCATAATCGAAGTTTTAATCTAAAGATAATCAGTAAGATCAGACCTACAATACCTTTCAAAAAATTATAAATTTATCATTGACCTCTTGATGATTTGACAACTTATAGTTTAGTAATAGTTACAAGACCAGAATTAAAATCAACATTTACACACATTTGTCATATTGAACGAGAGGTTAGCACTTAGTGCTATTGTTTTCTTGGTCCAAAAGTGCAAGATTAATCTCACAACTTGAAAAATTATTTTGGAACATTGAAATTTTGGAAAGTATGACGGTTTTTTGTTGATGGAATTAAAAAGGACATCCATTAGTTGTTTAAATTGAATAAAATTTATATGCTTTTGATGACTAATCCTATTGTAATGTGAACTTTACAAATGAGATAGGTTTTTCTAATGAAAAGAAAAAGGAATTATTTTTTTTTACTTTATTAAATTCAAGTCATATAGTTTTTTTTATTTGTTTTTGTTTTAAGTCTTAAACTCAGCATGAATGTCGGCTTTTCCAGACGATGTCACTCCAAATTATCTCCTTTTTCAGATATGGGAGTCTTTGTAAGTAAATTTGCTCTTGGTAGAGGCAACTCTGATTGGTTAGTATTTTTATTAGTGAATGAACTCCCGTAGCAAGGCGCGGGGGTTCAATCTAGTATTATATTAGAATTCATACTAGAGTAAACATGTGACTAAAAGAAAAATAAAATAGGGAGTGGCTTCTTGAGGAAGCCAAACTAGACCACCTACCACCATCAACATTAGTAGTATTTTCAGTAGTCAAATAAAGCGAAGAAATGCTGGGGAATTTCAGCAAGAGAAAAGAAGAGAGGTGAGCTGTTGAGGGGGAAAAACCGACAGCTAAGGGAGAAAGAGGGCAAACGTGGGAAGAGGTAGAAGAAAGGAGAGTTAAAGCTAAGGTGGCAAGCTGCATTTGGGGTGGAAGCCAGTGAGAGACATGAAAGAGAGGGGGCTGTAATGCAGGAGTAATGAGGGTTGAAGAGGACTGAAATTGAAGAGCTGCGTGGAGCAGTGGCCATACCGTGGAACTGCTGCTGTTGAAACCAAGAAATACTGGAGTGAAGGAGAGAAAAGGGGAAGGAAAGAAAGGGAGAAAAAGGAAAGGGAGAGAGAGAAAGGCCTTAAATACCATCACCTTACCTTCGATAGCCAAGATCTTAAACCTTGAAAACACCATTAACAACCGCTGAAAGGGAGCTTGACAGAGCCAAAAAATGTGGCAGTGGCAGCAGTGGATAGTGAAGCGTAAGGCTGCTCTTTAGGCTTATGGATTTATAAATATTGTGTAGGGGATTAAGGGTTGAACTAGGCTAAACAGGGGCTGTGCTATTAGTTTGAACAAGGCAGCGGCTCGGGCTGTCGGTTCTTCCACCTCGGACAGCAGCTGCAATAGGTGCAGGTGATTGGGATACCTTGGCTGAAGGAGGTTCATCGCACAACTGCTATTAGCTAGAAAGGCGGCCACGATTTGGTGTGGCAAAGCAAGAATTCCTTCCTTTCGGGTTTGGAAACACAGCAGCAAGGAGGACGAATTTCCTCCTCTCTTCTCTCGGTGCAGGGGCAGCAACCAGCAGCTTGCTAGCCCTTCACCGCCAGTCAGCTCCAAGGAAGCCAAGGTGGCTTCTTGGCAGTAGGAAAGTAGAAGGAGAGGAACTGAGAGGGAAATTCGATGAGGCAAAATTATTCTAGTAGGCTAAGGTGTGCAGGAGTGGCTTGCTAAGTACCAAGCATTGGTACTGTAGGTAAGGGAATATACATATATTAGGTTATGTTAATGCCACATGGCTATGTTGTGTGGTTTACTTTTCATATAATCATATTGAAGTATGTGATTGTACAAGGACGGTTAATTGATATTTTAAAATGAGATTGTCGATACATTATAGAGTTTTTTTTTTGTTCATTTTGATACATTATAGAGTTGTTGTGTAGTCTTTGTATGTTATAAATACATATGTGTGTGTATATATATACTTGAAATATTCTAGCTATGTGATCAAAGAGCTTCGGTATTTATATATGTGTATGTGTGTAAGTGTTTGTGTATGAAGGTATATTGCGCAAGAGTAACAATTGCATGAATGTTGGATGATTGTGTAAAAATCCCACAACTGTGTGAATGTTGGACAATTGTGTGAAATTTTGTGAGACCCGATTTTATTATACTGTATAGCATATTGTAAATGATGGATAATTGAAATAAATTATTTAGTGGAATTAACTAATTATTGAGTATGCAATTCCACTTTACATTATGGAATTTTTGGAATTTTAATTTACAATATGGTGTATATGAATTAGGATGGAGTATTTAAGAAATGCATAGAAAGCATTCGGTTGGAAAGAATGCAAAAGAAATAAAATGAAGTTCATGGATAAAAGAAACCTTATTGGAGGAAGCTTTGAAAATGAAGCATGAAGGAAAGTCAAGAAAAGAGGCTAGGAGTGGACTTCACGCCACTTTGCTTCTCCTTGTGCCAATCGGTTGAGACACCAAATAGCTTAACCAATTTACATGCAATGTGAAAGATAATTAATGGCAAAGAGATCAAAGTCAACATAGGAAAGTTTGTATTGGTTGAGGAATATGACAAGGAAGAAAATAGGTCACTAGGCAGCAGAAAATTTGCTGCCGCACGCCACTTCTGTTAGAAGGAAGAACCGGCTGTGTTGGATGAGTTGAGAAGAGAAGAATCTTGGCACATCATCCTTTGGCTGTAGCTTTTATCTACAAATTAATGAGTGTAGAATATTGTTACCATGCCGTAACTTTGGCTACCATTTTTCTTTAATCATTAATGAGCAAGGAAAGTGATGAGCAAAGAGATTGGAAGCTACAAGACTTAATAGCCGGCTATAAAAGTTTATTAAGCTAAACAAAATGAAATACAATTCTCTTCAAGATCGACATTACCGATTCTCTTGCCTCATCTTGGTTCATTTCTTCCTCATTTACTTGACAAGAATTCCTCTATTGCTACCTAAGCATCTATTCTTCCTTTATGTATTTCCCTTCACTCATAAAACCATCCAAGTGAATCAAAGAGAGGAAGACTGATGTAGGGAATAACAAAACAAGTCATAGGCGAGCCCACCTCGGAATAAAAAAGCGGTGTATGGCGAACTCACATGCATAGGCATGGCGAGTTGAAGTGTGGGCGAGCTCCCACGTATAAGCCAATATGAGTGGCGAGTTAAAGTGTGGGCAAGTTCCCACGTATAAGCCAATATGAATGGCGAGTTGAAGTGTAGGCGAGCTCCGACGTATAAGCCAATATATGAATGGCGAGTTATATTAGGCTCATGTCTTGATAATTTATTTTGCAGTCGGGAATTGAGAATTGACAAAGGTGAGCAGAAAGCTAAGTTTCGTAAGACCAGGTAAGGGAGTAGTATGTGAAGTAAAATGCATGTCCTGTGGAGTAAAATGTTATGAAAATATTGAGAAAATGATTTGGTTTGTGACATGCATTAGTTTGATAAACTGTTTTCACATACCGTGGGTTGGGCGAGCTATAAAGGCGAACCCTTTTTGATGTGTTGGGCGAGCCAAAGTGGGCGACCCCTGTTTTAATAAACTCCGGGTGAGCCAAAGTGGGCAAACCCTTTTATGATGTTTTGGACGGGCGAACCATGTTTTGATAAAAACCAGGCGAGCTACAAAGCCGACCCTTTTATGATGTTTTGGGCGAGCCAATTATAGGCGACCCATGTTTTAATTAAAATCTGGGCAAGCCAAAGATAGGCGATCCTTGTTGTGACATTTCGGGTTAGCCAAAAGTGGGCGACCCCTTGGTTTTGAAAGACTAGTGGTTACGGGCGATCCCTAATAATCTTATGGGCGACCTCGAACCATTGAGTTATGTCTAAGCCTTAATGGGCGAACTGGCCATGGGTGAGCCATAATGGGCGAACTGGCCATGGACAAGCCATGATGGGCGAACTGGCCATGGACAAGCCATGATGGGCGAACTGGCCATGGGCGAGCTGACCATGGGCTAACTGACCATGGGCGAACTGACCATTGGTGTTTTTATTATATTTGTAAACAGAAAATGTAAACCTTTTTGGAAAATAAATCATTTTGAGAAAATGATGAAAATTGTGAAATAATTCCTAAAAGGTTCTTTATGAGATATAAATTGATTTTGAGACTTTAGGCCCCGAGTTTCATGCATTACTATTTCACGAGTCTGATTGACCTACCAAGTCATCAGAGGTCTCGAGGTCACTTGGCAAGTGTACCCGAGGACCACTCATAGATCGTGGCCATAGATCTATTGCATCCTTGGGAAGGATGATTACTATGTTCCTTTGGGGAACAATGATAGCATGATTTAATTGTAGGGTGATGCCTAGTCTCAACTTATTGATTTCTGTTTACTGTTTTCTATACTATATTGTAAACTGTTTAGCCAGTGATTTGAATATTAAAGACTGTTCACTATATCCATCGTTTTTCTACTGGGTATGTGGTTAGGAAAAATAAACGTTTTGTGGAATATAGTTTTTGGTTTTATAAAGCAGCATACACCTTCCTTACTTAGCACGTTGCCGCTTACCCCTTATTTTCCACTTCACAGATTGTTGATCTTGGATTAAAAGAATTACCTTCTAGAAATTATTGACTGCTAGAGTTAGTAGATTTTCGATATCGAAGGTATATGATTTTCTTTTATATATTCGGTGAATTTGTACAGTACTACTGTGAGTAGAAGGGAATGTATATATATATATATATATATCTTAAGGAAATAATGTAACAACGCATATTTCCATATTGGTACGATGAATAAGAGTACTAATTTTAGAAAAGTGATTAACGGATGGTTAAGTGTGACGCCCTGGTTTTACCGGACTCCGCCGGGGGGACCCAGGCCGCATCACTCATCCGTACTGTCCGCTCTGGGTTCTAGAGGTGGCCCCCGTCACACAGACGTGGCACTTAGCCCCTCACGAATTTATCGGGAACAAATTCCCAATTCGCGTCCGCCATGACTTGAACCCCTTACCACTTGTAAGTGTCAAGTCATGACTAACCATTGGAGTAACGACCCTTTTTACCAAAATCTGAACTAACTTTTTGCTTTTTCTTACAGTTGGTTGGGCTGTGCTTAGTGTCTCAGATTTATTCTTAAGCTAAATTTATATTAGCTAAATCAATATCCTATAATCACTTTGGTCCCAGTTCAAATTTTCTGACTAAGCATGCAGTCACATATTAAAATTATATTACTTAACAAAATTTATGTCCATCAAGTTGCATGCATCATTTCTTATCATGAATATACTAAGTGCTTCCTTTAATTACATCCCCCTACTATAAAAGTACTGTAAAACAAGTCTAAATATAAAATAGATATCTGTACATCATGTACCTTCAAAGGCGATACAAAAACCTCGAAGGACGTGTCAGAACCTCTCGTACAGATCGCCTACTGCAAATAATCTGGAAGGTGGAGAAGAAGGGGTGAGCTTTTTGGAAAGCCCAATAAGGAATATATATAAAGAGACAGATACCGTAAGCTATATGCATGTGTTCTAAAACGATTAATAAGTTCTAAATCATAAGGGATATTTCTAAAATATGAAATCTTATCCAGCGAGAAATTCATGTATTCTGAAAATCGTATATAAATCAAATCAGTATAACAGATAACATTAACAAAGTCATGCCATGCAATTATGTAAATAGTCGTCTTCAAAAATCATATCAGATTTCAAATCGAATCATTAAAAATCCGTACAAAATCATTTTAAGATTTCAGAATTCAATCATATCAATCTGTATCATATCATTTTCATATTCAAAGTTCAGAAATCAGATATTCAGAAATCATTCAGAAATCAGAAAATAACAGAAGGTGGAGACATGGCAATAACTCGGTATACATCAAGCAGCAAAGATATCCTATAAGGATAATAACAGATAGACGTATGGCCATAGTCCAAGTGGTCTACAGTGAACACTGATCAGGTGTCATCTGTGACCGCTGCGGACTGGATCAAATCACACAGCAACATAGTGCGCAAAATTCATATCAGATACAAATACTGTAGGCCTCGAAGGTCACACTACAGCCAGATACTATAGGCCCCGAAGGTCACGCTATAGCCAGATACTACAGGCCCCGAAGGTCACACTGCAGCCAGATACTGTAGGCCCCGAAGGTCACGCTACAGCCAGATATTGCTGGATCCAAAATATACAGCAGTCCAGTTACCGCAAGATGACGGTTAGCCAGTGTCTCAAAACATAAGTTTCATAGTTCGGAGTTCAAATCCGTAAGTCAAAACATACAGATATTTATAAAAGTTCATAAAGCGGATTATTGTGTAAAATCATAATCAATTTCCAAATATTTAAAAACTTAATAATTTCAAAGTATATAAAGAAATAGGTTTTAGTGCCATAATTTATAATAAATCCATAAAACCAAATTTAAGCTTAAAAAAAATCCCAAGTCTTTAAAATCATGCAATTTAATAAGCTTTCAATAAAAATTGAATTCTTTAGATAATTCATGCTAATGCAAAGTTTTATAAATCCAAATTCGAAAGGGCATTTTCAAAACTCATAAAGATTCCGAAATCAATTAAAATGCAAGGAATTCCAAAAATCCGAAAACTTCATAACTTTTCATAAGTATCTTTAAAACATTAACTTTATGTAAATTTTCATAAAATAAAATTTACTTTAAAAATTCATGGATATACTAAAATCGTGCAATTTAATATTTCCAAGACTGAATTCCTTAAAAGTTCTATTCTTAAAAAGTTTTCTTAGCCTTTTAGCCGAAATCCCATAAATCAATATTCTTACGAAAATTCAATAGCATAACTGTATCAAATTTCTAAAGTCTCTTGCAAAGCTTACGCAGTTCATAAAACATAATGCAATTGATCTTAAAATCATGCCAGTATCTCCTACGTTCCGTATACATATCCCTTACCTAATAGTCGTGACGCAGCTTATCTAGATCAGTCCAAGAAATCAAAGTGCAGTTGCGAGTTTAATACCACCCAAATGCCAACTCACTTCCCGACTGCAGAAAAATCATCAAAACACTTTAATTCCTAAAATTAGCTTTTCATTCCAAAATTTCCCTTTAATATTTTTCCAAATATTTCCTATACCAAGATTACGTACATTCCATATTGTATTCATCAACACTTAATTATTGATAGTACTCAATATATTTGCATTGCTTTAATGTGCAACTATTTAATTAAAATCCTACTTTGTTCCTTTTCATCAAGTTCATGGTATACATATACTTATACCTATATACAATATATGTATATATACTCCACCTTATCCATACTTATGCACTCATACTCATTTAAATGTTATTCGATCATATCACATACTAATTGTACAATGCATTTTAGCACTTCCTTGTATCCATTTATATTTTTCCTCTTAGACTTATTTCAAATAAATATCATTATCACTATTTATTTATCTTTAAAACTCTCATTATCACAATACAATTTACTTAAGAAAAAATGGTTGCAACAATTCTCTTACCCTTAAAAGCTTCCAATTGGACCTTCTCCACCGTTTAGCTCCCCATTGTTTTGGAGCTTTATTTTCTTCCAAATGCAGCAAATCCTACATTCATGTAATGCCTCATAATTAATCTACTATCTTTACAAATGAATCTTAAGCTAATAAGCATTTCTTACCACAACTCTCTGACCGGAACCTTTAAAATTTTAGGCGTGCCTTTACTGCTTTATTGACTGTCTCGGTTTAAAGAACCACTCTTGATCACTCCTTCTTCGCCTCTTAGAAGCAGTATCCCATGGCTCAAACTTGCTCTGTTTTACCCTTGTCTTGGCCGCTTGAACTCCCACGAAACCTCCCTTATCTACTGCTCACAACCAATCAACAACCAGCTTCCAAACTCCACCCTTGCTATTCACGTCTATTGCCGTAAGAACCACATTACATGGCGTTGAAGATGGCACCTGAACCACAACTAAACCTCGGCATTTCCTCTGTTTCTAGGCCCTCTTTACCAGCCTTCCAACAACTGACCTAAACCGCACCAAATACACATAATCTTGAACGCCAACTCATTCCTGTTTGTGCCGAGAAAGGGACGAACCCTACTGCTGTGTTCTCTCTTCTGTTATTTCTTTTTCTTTACCAAATGACTGTAGCTCCTCCCTTTAACAGCCTTCCGACCTTCACTTCTCACGTGCAGTCAGCCATCAAAAGCCACGTTCCAACCTCTCCCTTCTTCTGCTGCTGCAGTTGCTCTTTCTTTCAAGGCTCTCTTCCTCTCTTTCTCTTGTGGCTTCCAGCTCTGTTCTCACGTTTTCTTCCTTCTCTCTTCTGTCTTTTCTCTTTTTGCTTTCTTTTATATTTTTACCGGGTTTTGTTTTTGTTAAAAGAGGCAGAGTCTCTAATCTGGTTTTCTTAAATCTGTGGGTTGTACTATAGGTGAGGGAAGTCGGTGGCTTCCAAGAGAAGCTAAACCCGACTTTCCCTCCTCTTTTTTTTTTTATTTTGTATATATATATATATATATATATATATATATAAAATATATATTTTCTTTTATCTTTAATTTGGAACTTATAAATATTATACTTAATCTATATAGACATTTAGACAGCTATATTTCTTATTTGCATTATTCACATGTATACCACATTTAATTTAATATACATGTCTTTTTATTTAATTAAATAATTATATACACTTATATGTATATATAATCTTATATATATACTAATCGTTTATAGCCCAAAGTACTACTCACATCTTCGATGTCATTACTAAAATAATTTCGAACTACGTCTCGATACTAACTTCATTTAAATTCCTTCTTTTATTTCACAAATTCAGTACGAAATTTGCGGTCTTCACATTAAGCATCACAGACAGCCCAACCAGTAAGTAAGTTAGATTGGTAAGTAAATATTATGTTATACTGTGGATGAGATTAGTAAGTAAATATTATGTTATACTGTGGATTCGGGATGTTACAAATTTCAACAGCTATGTAAATGTTGAACGACTCTGTGAAAGTCCAATAGCTGTGTGAATATTGGACGACTGTGCGAAAGTCTAATAGCTATGTGAATGTTCGACAACTAGTCACGACAACCATCTCAGTCACTAGATGATCTCTTGTGATGACCCTAAATTCTGACTTAATAAATATAAATCAATATATTGAACTAGATTAAATGGATATTTTATGGAATTTTTAAAAGAATTAAGAGAAATATAAAATAGTAAATTAAATTAAAATGTCATGACGAAATTAAGAAAATTAAATTTTAGTGTACATAACAAGAATGTATGCTACTAAATAGTAGGATTATCAATAAAATTAATACATACATATATCATATGTATGTATATAAATTTAATATAAGGAAAATATATGTGTACATATAAAAGAATAATAATGAGTGAGTGTGTGTCTATATATATAAATATATAAATATATATAAATCAAGTGTATATATATGTATATGTATATAAATATATGTGTAGTGAATATATATTATATACATTTTTTTTTAGTTGTACATTTTCATTAAAAGTTACAATCACAATCAGCATATTACGTTCCATGAACAGGTAACTATGAAAATCATATTACTCAAACTAGGTAAACTAAGAAATAACTATAACAAACTAAACAAACTAGTAAATAACTAGACTAACTCAAGCTCACACTTGATTAGACTCGAACCTGAGACCTCAAAACCTCATAGCCTTCTCCTTGCTACTAAGCCAAGACCACATTGGCTATATATTATATACATTAAAAAATATATATTATGTATATCAAACATATAATTATAAAATAAAACTAAATAATAGTAACAAAAATGAATTAAAAAAAAAAGGTTAGTGGAGTTTGGTGGGACGTGAGTGGTCTGCCAAAGCAGACCACTATGAATTTATTGGCTTAAAAACAAAGCCAAGTAACAAGAAAAGAAAAGAGAATTGAATCAAAAAGAAAAGAGAACACAAGAAACAAGAGAGAGCTGGAATTAAAAGAAAAGAAAAGGAAGGAAAATGATGAAAGAAAAAGAAAAATAAGTATGCCGAGAGTGAGAGGCTGCCGAGAGTGAATGGGTATTGAAACAAGGCTGGAAGTTGTCGATTTTAGGTGCTGGAAGTGGCGTGTTTCAGAGCTTGAAGACAGAAGCTGATAAAAGGCTGTGTGTGAGGATGAGATGCCGCTAATATGGAGCTGGTTAGGTGCTTCTGCTAATGGCGTTTTAGATGCTGATTGGGGTGGAAAGTTGCTGTTTCAGGCGTTAGTTTTGGCACCAGGAAAAGAGCTAAAGTGGGTGGCTTTATAGGTGCTGAAACAAAGGAAAAACAAGGGCTGAAGCTTTCAAAAATTATAGGAAGAGAAATAGGTTGTCTGCAAAATAGAACAGGAGTGTGAGGAATGTCCAGATCGAAAGGGAAAAAGGAAGAGAATGTGTCTCGGTTGAAGCATTCTCATGCCAAAATAGAAAAGAATGAGTGAATGCAGCAGGCGAGAGGTTTGAAAGAGATCTTCTCAAGCAAAACTGATCACAACCAAAGAAGGTTGTTGGTTTTCCCTTTCTCGGTGCATAGCTTGAAGGAAACCGAAACAACACGCAGCAGAATTTAAATCATTCGGCCTCCACCAAGATCGATTCGGAGAGTTGCCTGATTAGGGTTTCGAGATTTTACCTGACGTTTTCTCTGAATTTTCTGTCGTTGGTCGAGTCACAAGCAGCAACTTTTCGTTCCTGCCTCTACGGTATCCACACGAACGGATCTCACGACTCTTGAACGTCTCACGATTAGAAGCCTTAAAGAGCTTTTAAATTCCTTATAACCGAATTGCTAGCTTCGATTAAAAGGAATGTTTTTGTTTTCTGTTTTTTTTTTAAAGTGCGGCTATGTTTTAGAAAAACATCCCTTTTATAGGCAGTAAATTTTACCCTAAAATTTGCTGCCAAACAGAACTCTAATCCTACTTAGAATAGGATTAGTTATATCCCTAATCCAATTCAGAATAGGATTAGTTATATCCTTAATCCAATTCAGAATAGGATTAATTAAGCTCCTCATTGATCCGTTCTAAGTGTGCGACCCAATAGGTTCTCAAAACAATGGCAATGACAAAATTGTCACAGGCAATGAGCGGTATCTAGCAACACATCATTGCTACCCATGTAACGAGAATGTCAATGACTCGACATAACCTTACTCGTGATAGATGTTACCGTGTAGTTTAATCCCTTTATCCTATGATGTCTTGATTAGACACAAGTCATGGAATGTGTCACACTTGTATAGTCTAATCAGCGTTTCTTGATTCCTGAGTAGACTAATTAAACAAATAAAATCAATATCTCATATTGACTTATTCGAGCACGGCCATGCATTTCTTAGTCTCACTCTATCAAAGGGCCCAAGACATCACTCTTGTTATATAAGAGGGATAAATCCTATCTTGATCACTCAACATCCCTCTACATAGATCAAGGCATACCCAATTACTACCTTTATAGTCCATCCTATTACGAATGACATCTAGCAGCATTAAAGTATGCAATTCTCTATGTTGGGATCTCTGATGATCTCAAGTCAAAGGATCACATACACCATCATCACTATGAGAATCGCTTATGACATTCATATAACAATCCATGTAGCGTTCTCATGGAGGGTCGATCCAGTACATAGTTCTCTAACATGTACCTATGTGATGACTTGATATCCTATATCCATGACAATGGTCATCAGTCAACCACATACTAGTCTTATCGTATCATTGTTATCCTTGTTCACAATAATACTTGACTAGGGATATTTTAAGAATAGTGTGTTATTACTATTCTAAGGACATTATTATATAAGATTATATTACGCAGTTATAAGACAAATATAATAATGAACTATGATAAATAAAATGTCATGATACATAAAAAAATGCCAAAGTCAATCATCTAATGAATGGTTCTAAGGGCATAATCCAACATAGCTAACAATCACAAGCGGGTTAAGACTAGACTTTTGTGCTGCTGAAAATGACGTGGAAACAAGGCAAAGTTAGAGTGTTTTTAAAGGTTGTTTTGAGGCTGATTTTAGGGCTTGAATTAAAATCGAAAAGGTTGGATTCTTAGGGTTAAAAATATACGAGAAATGGAAGACAAACCAGAAGCAAGAAACTGCTACATTTTCTCTGCATCACAACAGCAAGAAGCTACCCCTCTCTCGGTTCTGGAACAAGGCAGTGATGAGGGATTATAAGGCTTGAAATTGAGGGGCATCGAGGATGCAAAACAGGGGACATGTAGGCTGCAAGAGAAATGCATGATCAGCTGAAAGTATGGAGAAGATAGTAGCTATTTGCAAGGTAGGAAATAGGGAAAGAAGGTGGCCAAACGTGAGAGGTGATAGCCACTCAAGATCTGATCGAGAGGGTGAGAACCCTGTGCCTTTATTATGACTCAGTCTGTGTATGTTTATATATTACAAGAATATATATATATATATATTACAAAGTAAAAAGTGGGTAAATATGAAGTTAATATTAGAATAATGAGAGATAATTGTTACATTTAAATAGTGATAAATAAGGGTTGTTAGGGAGAGGGATAATCTCAAATTAGAGGTACAAGGAGCTAGTAAGACATCTTAAAGTGTAAGAAAATTTTACTTAGGCCTAAGGGTGATGTGTGTGTGTCTATATATATATATATATATATATATATATATATACACATATATGTGTGTGTGTGTGTACGTGTGCGTGCACATATCATGAGTATGACAAGGATTAACTCGCAGAGTAAGGATCTTATTAATTTAATCCCTATTGCCTAAGTGAAATACACAAGGATATTAAATAGTTGATGTACATTGGTTGTAGAAAAATACAAGGAAGTCTTCTAGAAGCTCGCGGCCTAGAAGTGCTTATAGAAGAAGGTACAAGAAATGACAACTGACCATGCATGTCTAACTGATTTTGCTAAAACTAAGCTTTGGTATAAAAGGTAAGATTTATATGCAAGATGATGTTGTGCTTATATTGGTATTTATTAATGTAAGATTTTTATACAAAGGTGATTATATTTATATTATTTGTTTCAAGTGATTAAATAGTGTTCATATGTCATTGTGAATAGGTGATCATAGGTAGTGTAGACACCCTATTTTGTCCGGGGTCTTAATTTGTATAAATAATTAATTGAGTTGGGTGACATTTGTATTTTAAATAATTTAACAATTTAGAATTAGGCTAAAATTAAAATTAGAATTTTTAGATTTAGAATTAACAGTAATTAGGAAATTACAATTAAAAATAGGATTTAGGAATAATTAAAAAAAAAAGAGAGATAAGAAAAGAAGATAAAATTAATTTTAGTATAGGATAATCAGGATAATTGAGTTTTAGGATAATTATTTAGATTAATAGAGTTGGATTAGGATTAATATAGAAATTAAATAGATAAAGTATTAAAGATAGGAGATAATTATTAGAATAAGTATAGTTGTATTAGGACTCTAACTAATTTTGGACTATAAAAAGGGATCAAGGCTCATAATTGAGGAGACAGAGAGAAAAATACAAAAATCAAGCATCTATAATTCGCTATCCTTGCACTACAACACTGATCAGCATCGTCATCTTTGCTTACTGCACCGCCTGACCACCTTCATCGTTTTTGCTATCACTTGCACCGTTCTTACTCAACAATCCAAATATCCACTTCTCCTATCCCGCTGCCTGGGCCAAACTGTGGTCATCTTCCTCGTCAGTTCTTCTCCACCGCTGCTGCTGCCGTTTCCCTATCAAACCAGGTGACCTGCGTTGCTGCTTGGAGCTATTGTGTTCACTGCTAGTCGAAGCTTCCCTGTTTCGCTTGCCATCATCATTGCGTTGCCCAGCTGTGAACTATTGAGAAAGGAAACAACCGAGAACGTGAAAGAAAATAGCAAAAGAGGGACCCACGTGAAGTAAACTTTGCAGCTTGGAGTCTTCTGTTGGAAAAATTGGGACCACGTTAAGCATTTTCTAAACTAAAAAGGTATGTTTTATTGTGTTGTTTTACGTTTCCAAGTTTTCTTTGCTAGACTTGTACTTTAGCTCTTTAATGAACAATGAAAGCAATAAATGATAATAATAAAACATGATAACATAATAAATGACAATACAATATTTAAAGTAAAAAAAAAATAATAGTATTAATTAGCAGATAAAAAAAATGAAAACAAGCTTTAAGTAAATAAATTTTAGAATTTACAATTATTATAATATGTGTCAAGAATAAAGTTAAAATTTTCCGATGATGGAATTCTGAGGTGTCACGAATGGTTGACATTTCGGATTTTCTAGGTGAGGATGTTTTCTATGGGTTTCGCCAGAATGATGGAAAATTCACGGAAGATGTTCAATATTAAAATACATACGTAAAATATTTAATTATTATAAAATTATAACTACTTAATAAAAATAAAAAAAATTATTCCGATGATGGAATTCTGAGTGTCACGAATGGTTGCCATTTTGGAAATTCCTAGGTGAGGATATTTACCTTAGATTTTGCCAGCATGATGGAAGATTTAAGGTAAGTGTTCAATATTAATAATCGATATTTATTTCTAAAAACATAAATATATATTGATAATCAATCTCTATTTAAAATAAAATAAAAAATAAATATTAATAAGAAATTAGGGAATAATGATTAAAAAATTAAAAGTACAATAATAATAAATTGAGAATAAGTGGAGGTTATCCTGATGATGGAATTATAGGGTGTCACGAATGGCTGACATTTTAAAATTCTTAGGTGAGATGTTTTCTTTAAATTTCGCCAGCATGATGGAAGATTTAAAGAAAATTTTCAAGAAGAATAATCGACATTTATTTTCAAAAGATAAATAATATTAAAATAAAGATAAAAAAATAAAGTAAAAAAATAAAGGATAATTAAAAAGGAAATAAAAAGAAGATAAAAAATAAGAATAAAAGATGGAAAATAAAATATCTCATAAACGATTTAACAAATCCGACGACGGAGCCTCTCCGAGAAAGACGAATGGGATTTCTTGGATACTCTTGAGGTGAGGATGAAATTTAAGGAATTCCGCCAGCATGATGGAGAGTTTCTTAGAAATTGTCCAATATTTAAATATTTGAATTTGACAAGATTAAAGACCATTTCGTTAAAAATTATTAAAGATATCACAAAATTAGTTGGTACCATTTTAAAATGGGCGTTGTGGGGGTGCTAATCCTTCCCCACACGTAACCGTACTCCCGAACCCTAGATTCTTTGAACGTAGACCAAGCCTTATCTTTAGACAAGAATAGGTGACCAATCACACCTTAAGTTTGAATGGTTGGTGGCGACTCCTAGAATTTTAAAGTCTAGCGGTTAGGTTCACGGACCTAGACGTTATGACAGATTGGCGACTCCACTGGGGACTTTTAGAGAGTCAGGCCAATAGAAAATTTTGTGATTATCTTGAGTTTTTGATTAAATGTTTTTTTTGCTATGTTGTATATATTGCTTGTTATGCTATCTTTATTGAGGGGCATTTAAAATGGAGTCTTGTTCCTTCACACACACACATCACTTGCATGAGCATGCATGAGCCTTCTACCCGGGCTCCGTCCTTTTAAGAGGAAGTATAGTAACTACGCTCTCGTGAGGTGGTAACCTCCGCAATGGCTAGCGAAATACTTCCACTCAAATTGAACCTTTCCGTTTGTAGCCTATGATGGGTGAGGATTGGGTGCCTTACTAGTCTTGTGTGGACGACAGTGAGGAACAATTTGGGAACCTTTAGAACCTTGAAGTACCAAAACCTAGCATATAGTAAGACCTAAGAAGCCTGATTATGGATAGAACCATACCAATGCATTAGGGCACACGAAGGAACAGTCTTAAATATCTTATGAAAGGGCTAAGGCATAAATATGTTCATGAAAAAAAAGGGAGATGAGGAAATTATGAAATGTTTCATTAAAGTCATACTCATACATTCACTTGTCTCATAACAGTTGTTTGGCAAAACTGATACCTCATCCATGGGAAGTCAAGTGCTAGTCGAAGAGCCTAAATACATCTCTCCTTACAATTTGAAGGTTAAGTCAGAGGAAGCCCAACGCAGAAATGGTGATTGCTTAACTGAAGGCTATGTCTCAACCCTCCCAGAGAGGGTACATTTGACTATCAAATCAAACGATATTGCTGAGTTGGCTGGTATTTGGAGACAATGGAGTAAAACAAGACAAGAGGCTTTCCATCGAAAGTATGGGTGTTTAGCATTGCTCCTCCCAGTGGCTGTTGATCATAACCTAATTAGAGCCATGATTCAATTTTGGGATCCATCGTATAGGTGCTTTGTGTTTAATGAAGTAGATATGGCGCCAACTATTGAGGAGTATTCGGCCTTACTCCAATTGAAACCTTCCAATCAAGACAAGATCTATGTTAAGAATAAAACAGGTTACCGAAAGAAGTTGGCCAAATTGTTAGACCTCAATGTCACACAAGTTGATGCCCTTGTAAAATTGAAGGGAGAAAGTACTTGTATCCCTTGGAATTTCCTGCAGAACTTTATCATAGAGCACCATGAAGATGTCCAAGGAGTAAGAGCTATGGCCTTAGCTTTCTATGGGTTGATTATATTCCCAAAAATCTTAGGATATGTGGAAATAGCTGTGGTAGATCTTGTGGACCAAATGGAACATGATATTAACCCAGTCCCCGCCATCTTAACTGAAACCATTCGATCATTAAATTATTGTAGGAGAAGTGGGGAAGGAAGCTTTCAAGGGTGCTTACAACTACTCTACATTTGGATGAAGAGCCATTTTAAATGTGAAGAACCCAATTTTCGAGAAGTATTTGTTGGCTCCAGACTCCCTATCAAAGAATTTTGTGCAAGCAAATGGCCGGAGCCCAGATCAAAGGACAGTTGGATTACATTCTTGCGCAAGCTTCGACACCAAGAAGTTGTTTGGAGAGCACCATGGATGGCTCATGAATCAGTATTATATAAGTGTGGTAACCACCTTTGGGTTCCTCTTTTAGGGATATGGGGTGCTGTTAGTTATGCTCCAGCAATGGTACGAAGACAGGTTGGAAGTGAACAATTCATCCCAGCAACGCATGGACTCAATCAGTTAGAGTTTGCTCACACTGAAGTAGGGGCACAGAGGAAGATAGCAGAGATTGTCAAAGATTGGAAGCAAGCTATTAGGGTTGATCCAGGGAGGTATACTAATAATGTCACTCCTGAATATTCTGTTTGGCATGCAAGGCGAGCCAAGGATATTAAGATACCACCTGAAAAAGATGAAGAACTTCCCCAGAAGCATATTGTCCAAGATCCCATGATTGGCCTAGAGATCGCAAAAAGGAAGTTAGAAAAAGGAAGTTAGAAGAAGAGAAGAGGGGATTAGAACAAGAATACAAGAAGTTCAAGCATGAGACCGATGAGAGGATAGGAAAGAGAGATTACGCATATTCAAAAGTCCATCAAGAGAAGAACAAGTTGGTGGATGAGATTAGTTACTTGAAGAAAAAGCTCGCGAGGTCTGAGAATAGTCGTCTGATGGAAGAAAACAAACGACTAAAGGAAGAAGCTCAGAAGAACCAGGAAGAAGCTCAAAAGAACCAGGAAGAAATTGCACGACTCAAGGAGAAAGCACAAAAGAAGGAAAATGAGCTTGATGAAGCTCAAAAGGAGATAATACGATGGAAAATTCGACTACAAGGAGTTCTCGATCAAGCCCAAAAAGATCAACAAAAGATGGCACAAAATATGCAAACCTTAGTAGATGAATGGAAAATCTTCAAGAAGGACTCGCAACTCCTATGGACAATGTTTCATCAAATTAATTGGGTGGCTCATAGGGCCCAACAAGTAGAAGATGAAATAAGGGAGATGAAGCCTGGAGTTAACCCAATAACTGAGCATGGAGAGAGGATGCTACAATTGTTAGAAGAGATAGAGGGCCATTATAGTGCAGTTAGAAGACTCATGTGGCACCATTAGATTTCTTCATGGATGTCTTAGGATTTTGGTTTTGCTAAATGATTGTTATGAGACAATTTTTTTTTTCTCTTCTTCTTTATGCATTTAGGTTGTAAAATTCCATCCATCAATAAAATACACTTTTAAATTCTTTTAAGTCTTTGCACATTTTCTCTTGAAAATAATTTCAACTTAATTGTGGCATTCAAGGTGTCAAAATTGAATCTACTAGACGGTCTGCCCTCCATAAATACCACACAAGGTACCAAGCTCGTATAATGGAAGAAGATCAAAAAAACAGAATAGAGAAGTTGGAAAAGGAAAATGCAGAGATAAAGGGACAATTGAGTGAAATTACCCAGTTGCTAAAAGCCATGATTAAGGGAAAGGAGAAGATGTGTAATCAAGAGGAGTCTATCCAAGAGGCTCAACAAAGCATGCAAGACAACCCTATTTTTGTTCCTGAAGGAAATACGGTCAAAGCTCCCACACCTCTACAGATACAAGTTCAAAACCCAGTGGAGGTACCAAATTCAGATGATCCCACAGAGTTAGAAAAGTTGAGGCATAAAGAAGAATATAGTGGTACTAAAGCTCAGCTGAACTTGATAGAGGAAAGACTAAGTGCCGTTGAAGGAGTTGACTATTTTGGACCTGTTGATGCTGAAAGGTTGTGTTTGGTACCTGGTGTCGTGCTTCCACCAAAATTCAAAGTGCCTGAATTTGAAAAATTCAATGGAACATCGTGCCCAAAAGATCATCTCACCATGTACTGTAGAAAGATGGCGGCATATGCATGGGACGACAAGCTATTGATTCATGTATTTCAAGATAGCTTGACTGGGTCAGCTGCTAAGTGGTATAACCAATTAGAAAGGAGCAAAGTTTCCTCTTGGTCGGAATTGGCAAGGGCTTTTATAGCTCAATACAAACATGTGTCTGATGTAGCCCCTGATCGCTTGTCTCTCCAAGGTATGGAAAAGAAGAAAGATGAGAGCTTCAAGGAATATGCCCAACGATGGAGGGACATGGCATCACAAGTTCAACCTCCTTTAACTGAAAAGGAAGTCACTATGTTCTTTTTGAATACTCTCAAGGCACCTTACTATGAGCGTATGCTTAGCAGTGTAACTAAGAACTTTGCAGATATGGTGCTAACAGGTGAAGCTATTGAGAATGCCATCAAGAGCGGTAAGATCGAAGCACCTGTGAATGATAGTAGGAAGGGTGGATTCTTGAAGAAGAAGGAAGGAGATGCACAAGCCGTCCAAAACAATTCGCGTCACCCTTATACCCCTCACCCACCTTCAGTAAACTACACTTATTCTCAATCTTACCCACAAACTCATCCCCAAAACACCTATCAACCTGTTTTCCATCGACAAACTCCTACAACCTCAACAAACCCCACTTTCCCACCTAATGACCAGAGGTACACCCGACCTAGCCGAAATATCGCCATAGACCCTATACCCATGGCATACGCTGAGCTATTCCCAAAGTTGGTGGAAGGTCATCTCATTGCCCCTATTTATATAGAACCCTTGAAACCTCCTTACCCAAAGTGGTACGATCCCAATGCAAAATGTGCCTATCATAACGGCAATATTGGTCATTCTATTGAGAATTGCATGGGTCTGAAGGTGAAAGTCCAATCACTTGTTAAAGCTGGGCTTTTGAGTTTTGGGAAGAAAGGTGAGCCAGATGTTAATGCAAACCCATTGCCCGATCATGCTGGGACAACGGTAAACGCGGTTGAGGACCCAAGGAGAGGTACAATCAAGAGGACTGTTGTCGAAATAAAAACTCCATTAGAAAAGGTGTTTGAGGTTCTGGTGGAATCTGACTTATTACAACCAGTGATGTTTGTCGCAGGCTCTTATAAAGGGCAATATGATAGAAAAATGACATGCAAATACCATTGTGGAGCAATAGGGCACTCTGTTCAGCATTGCGAGGATTTTAGAAGGAAGTTGCAACAACTAATTGATGAATCTTGCGTGGAGTTCTATGAAGAAGTTCAAGTTGAAGGAGTTCATGCCACTGATAAGGAGTTTGTTTTAAAACCATTGAAAGTGACCTACACCATCAGTTCAAGGGCCTAAGGTGGTGATAGAGGTGCCAACTCCATTCCCATACAAGAGTGACAAAGCCGTACCTTGGAGGTATGGGTATGATGCAATAATCAAAGATGGAGCAAATGTTGAACTAATGGTGGATAGTCCTGATTCCGCCAATATAGCTGGAGTTGGGGGGATGATACGTAGCGGACGTTGCTATACCCCTGAGATGCTACAACAGGCAAGAAAAGAGAAGGCCAAAGTGGGAGAAGAAGAAGTGACACCAGTCCCAGATCCTGAGGAGAATCGACAAAGGCCGGTAACAGACGAAGATGCTTGTGAATTCTTGAGACTCATTAAGCATAGTGAGTACAGTGTGGTAGAACAATTAAACAAGATGCCGGCTCGAATTTCATTATTGTCTTTGCTCTTGAACTCTGAACCTCATAGGAAGGCACTGTTGAAGGTGTTGAATCAAGCTTATGTGGTGCACGATGTATCTGTAGAAAAGATAGACCATCTAGTGAGCAATTTGGTGGTAGATAATTTCATATCCTTTAGTGACGATGAAATTCCAGCTGAAGGAAGAGGAAGTACTAAAGCTCTTCATATAAGTGCAAAATGCAGAGGCATCACAATTGGTAGGGTGTTGATTGATAATGGCTCATCTATCAATATCATGCCGATGATTACTTTGACAAGGATGCCGATAGATGAATCTCACATGAAGCCAAGTAATATGGTGGTAAAGGCATTTGATGGAGCTCGTAGAGAAGTTATGGGAGACATAGAGCTTCCAATGCAGATCGGTCCATGTACCTTTAATATACAATTCCAGGTGATGGACATTACACCATCTTATAGTTGCCTTTTGGGAAGGCAATGGATCCATATGGCAGGAGCGGTCCCTTCCTCTCTTCACCAAAAGCTAAAATTTGTGGTGAACGGCCAAATAATTATTATCTCAGGAGAAGAAGACATGATGGTAGCTCAAACTTCCGCTACACCTTATGTGGACATTGGAGACGAAGCTGTGGAATGCTCATACAGATCCTTTGAGGTGGCAAATGCTCTATATGTGGGTGAAGGGTCAAGTCTGTATACTCCTCGCTTGTCAAATACCACTGGTATGGTCGTGAAGCAAATATTGTGGAAAGGATGGTGCCCTGGTTCTGGGTTGGGCAGAAACCTGCAGGGAATGTTAGAGCCACTAGAGATCATCGAAAACAAGGACAGATTTGGGTTAGGGTACAGACCGACAAGGATGGAGAAAATGAAGATGATGACTGAGAAGAAAGAGAAGAGAATTGCTCGTTTGCATGGTCGTGATCTTGAGTCCAAGAGATTAATCATACCACACTTATATGATTCGTTTCGCTCAGCAGGGTATATTCATCCAGATCCAATGATGGTGACTGAAAATGGACTGTTGAAGGTTTTTGCAAATTTGTCTGTCTCCGTGGTTGATGAAGAAGGAAGGGGAGGGTTTGACATTGATCAGTTCGTGTACCCTTCAGACGCAGAGCTAGGAAATTGGACGGTTTATGAGATGCCAGTTGTCTATGCCACCCAAGGGTAGTGGATTTTCTTTATTTTCTTATTTTCATTTGTTCTAGGTTTTCTTAGGATCATTCAGTTTCTTAAATAATGTAGGAGTGCTTATGCCCAAGAGCACTGAGATTTTCTTTCATGTATTGGGCCAACTTTCATTCATTTTCATTTCAATAAAGAGATTAATAAAATGCATTTTCTTCAATTCCTCAAGTACAAATCTCATTTCTTTCCAAGACACAATTACCCACATTCTTCATTTTACCAATTTTCAGGGATCCAGACAATGAAAATGATGATAACAATGACATTAATTCAGAATTTAATTTTGAGAATCCTGTTCAATTTAATGAATTTGATCATGAAGAGAACCTTGAAGATTATATCGTGCCTTCTGAGTTACTAAGATTTGTGGATCATGAAAAGAAACCCATCGAACCTTATCAAGAAGAAACAGAAATAATAAGTTTGGGAGATGATGAGAATAAAAAAGAGGTGAAGATAGGAACTTCCTTGCCATCCAACGAAAGGGAGGAATTAAAGGAGCTACTTCATGAATATGTAGATGTGTTCGCTTGGTCCTATCAAGATATGCCTGGACTCGATACTAGAATTGTGGAGCACAAATTGCCATTGAAGCCTGAGTGTAAGCCTGTACAGCAGAAGTTAAGGCGCATGAAGCCTGATATGTTATTGAAGATTAGAGATGAAGTTAAGAAGCAATTTGATGCTGGTTTCTTGGAGGTGGCCAGGTACCCTGAATGGGTAGCCAATATAGTTCCAGTTCCGAAGAAAGGGGGGAAAGTGCGAATGTGTGTGGATTATAGAGACTTGAACAAAGCTAGTCCTAAGGATAATTTTCCTTTACCCCACATTGATACACTTGTGGACAATACTGCCAAATACTCCACATTTTCATTCATGGATGGATTTTCGGGCTATAATCAAATAAAAATGGCTCGCGAAGACATGGAGAAAACCACATTTGTGACAATGTGGGGGACCTTTTGTTACAAAGTTATGCCTTTTGGGCTGAAGAATGCTGGAGCTACATATCAAAGAGCAATGGTGACTCTCTTCCATGACATGATGCATAAAGAGATAGAGGTCTATGTAGACGATATGATTGCAAAATCGCGTAAAGGGGAGAATCATGTCACTAGTCTCAGAAAACTATTTGATAGATTGAGGAAGTATCAATTGAAGCTAAATCCGGCTAAGTGCACATTCGGGGTTAAATCTGGAAAGCTATTGGGCTTTATGATCAGTGAAAATGGGATAGAAGTGGATCCAGATAAGATACAAGCTATTCAAGACCTGACTCCTCCACGTACCCAAAAGGAAGTGAGAGGATTTTTGGGTAGATTAAACTATATCTCTCGTTTCATTTCTCAACTCACCCTCAAATGTGATCCAATATTCAAGTTGCTTCGTAAGAGAGATCCCGGGGAATGGAATGAAGAATGCCAGGAAGCCTTCAACAAAATCAAAGAATATTTGTCGAACCCTCCTGTGTTGGTACCACCAGTAACTGGAAGACCTTTGATTTTGTATTTGATAGTCTACGAGAAGTCAATGGGATGTGTGTTGGGGCAAAGAGATGAATCTGGGAAGAAAGAATATGCAATTTACTATCTGAGCAAAAAATTCACAGATTATGAGTCTAAATATACCGAGTTAGAAAGAATGTGTTGCGCGTTGGCTTGGACGGCTCGTAGACTCAGACAGTACATGTTGTATCATACCACCTGGTTAATCACAAAATTGGATCCTCTCAGGTACATCTTTGAAAAGCCTGCATTGTCTGGAAGGATCGCAAGGTGGCAAGTAATGCTTTCCGAATATGATATCACATATGTGGCCCAAAAAGCCATCAAAGGGAGTGCAATTGCAGAATTTATCGCTGATCGCAATACGAATGGTTATGAACCAATGAAGATGGAGTTCCCAGATGAAGATTTGATGTTTGTAGAAGAAAAATGTGAGAAAAGACCATGGAAGATGTGTTTTGATGGGGCGTCGAATGCTCTGGGGCACGGGGTAGGAGTGATTCTCATATCTCCTGAAGGTAGTTATTATCCAATTACTGCTAAATTGGATTTTAATTGCACGAACAATGTAGCTGAGTATGAGGCATGTGTCATGGGTCTGCAGGCGGCCGTAGAAAGAAAAGTCAAGATACTTGAGGTGTATGGTGATTCAGCTCTGGTAATTTATCAGTTAAAAGGAGAATGGGAAACTAGAGATCCAAAATTAATCCAGTACCGAAAGTATATCGTTGAGTTGATTGATTATTTTGAAAATATCCAGTTCGAACATTTGCCACGAGAAGAAAATCAGATAGCTGATGCTTTAGCCACCCTAGCAGCAATGTTCAAGTTGGATGCAAATGCAGAGATCCAACCAATTAGGATGGAAGTGAAGAGTTCCCCAGCACACTGCTTGAGTGTTGAAGAGGAAGTAGATGGGAAGCCTTGGTATCACGATATTCTGCAATACATAAAAAATCAGCAGTATCCTGGGCATGCTACTGAAAATGACAAAAGAACTATAAGAAGATTGGCTATGGGATTCTTCTTAGATGGAGAAATTTTGTACAAAAAAGGTCGAGATCAAGTACTGTTAAGGTGCGTGAATTCAACTGAAGCTACTAAAATTCTTGAAGAAGTGCATGATGGAGTCTGTGGAGCTCATGCTAATGGTCACATGATGGCCCGACAAATCATGAGAGCAGGTTACTACTGGCTGACTATGGAGAGAGATTGTATTAACTATGCTCGAAAATGCCACAAGTGCCAGATCTATGCTGATAAAATTCATGCACCTCCAAATGCTCTAAATGTGTTAGCACCTCCATGGCCTTTTTCAATGTGGGGCATGGATGTGATCGGACCAATTACTCCCAAGGCTTCGAACGGGCATAGGTTCATTTTTGTGATGATTGATTACTTTACCAAATGGGTTGAAGCTGCTTCATATGCAACTGTAACACGAGCAGTGGTTTGCAAGTTTATCAAGAGGGAGATAATTTGTCGATACGGGCTTCCAGAAAAAATTATCTCTGATAATGCTCGAAATTTGAACAACAAGATGATGGAAGACGTGTGTACTCAGTTCAAAATCAAGCATCATAATTCAGCGCCATATCGTCCAAAGATGAATGGGGCAGTAGAAGCAGCAAATAAAAACATCAAGAGGATAGTGGAAAAAATGGTTGAGACATATAGAGATTGGCATGAGAAGTTGCCATTTGCCCTACATGCTTATAGAACATCTGTTCGCACTTCTACTGGGGCAACACCATTTTCACTGGTATATGGAATGGAAGCTGTGCTGCCTGTTGAAGTTGAAATTCCATCCTTAAGGGTCCTGATGGAAACAAAGTTAGAAGAGGCTGATTGGGTGAGAGATCGTTACGAGCAGCTCAACTTCATTGAGGAAAAAAGAATGGCAGCATTATGTCACGGCCAACTGTATCAAAGGAGAATGATGAAAGCGCATGATAAGAAGGTTCGACCAAGAAAATTCAGAGAGGGAGAATTGGTCCTGAAGAAGATTCTCCCAAATCAACCAGACAATAGAGGAAAATGGGCTCCAAATTGGGAAGGTCCTTATGTTGTGAAAAGGGCATTCTCTGGCGGGGCATTACTTTTGGTAGATATGGATGGAGATGATTTGCCAAACCCAATAAATTCAGATGCTGTGAAGAAGTATTATGCCTAAAAAAAAAGAGAAAATAAAAAAAAGAGAAAAAAGAGATAAAGAAAAAGGAGGATTCAAATTGAAAACCCAAAAGGGCAGTTTGAGTCAATAGGGGGTGAATTCGAACTGAAAACCCGTAAAGGGCGGCTTGAATCAGGGAGGCATATCTAAGTTGAAAACCTGAAAAGGCGACTTAGGTATGAGGAGAAAAGGCACTAAAGGGTCATGATACAGAAGCACCAATGTGACTTGATAGGACTTTACATGGTCAGATGACTTGAAGAGAATGAGATTTTCGAATGAGAACTTTGTATTAATTGATCAGAGTTATTTAAATCTTTGCCCAAAAGCCTGGTTAAATAATCCTAGAATCCTTGTTTTTCTTTCAACCTTGCTTTACCTTCACATTTGGCCACCTTTGTAATATTTTCAGATATTGAATAATACCATTCCTTTCGTTTTCACTTATTATTTCTTTACTTTGAGGGATCGAGAAATTGTATTACATTAATCTTGAAATTAGAATGGTAATGAATGTTTGCTTGGCAAAATTTGTGAAAGACTCCTATATTATTTAGGAAAATGAAAGAGAAGGAAACTCGTGAATGAATGGAAATTGGAAATCAAGAAAGACCAATGAAAAAGAAAGAATGAATGATGAGGTCCCAGTAAAGATTTTAATGAGCAAATGAATAACCAGATAGGAAGGATAGTAAAGAAGAAAAGACAAGGGATAAGATAAGATAAAGAGGGCACGAAGACAAGAGCTTCATTGGGAGAGAAAAAAATGGAAGAAGGAAAATGAGGAAAGAAATAGGAAATATAAGGACAAGATGACAAATGAAAAGAGAAGAATGCATGAGGTGGACTGATACAGAAAAACCTTGTTATTGCCACAGTTAAAATTGAAATGCTTTTCAAAAAAAATAAAAAATTTTTTTGCATGAATAGAATAGATTGTGTGAATAATATTGCATGAATGGCATTACACAAATGACATTGCATAGATAGGATAGAATGCATGCGTAGTTGCATACATGATGCATTGCATGAGAAAAAGAAAAAATTACAGACAAGATTCCTTGAGTACAATCTATAAGACCTTCGGGCATGATTCCTCCAAGTTTTTGGACAAGATTTTAAAGTTTGACTGCCTGCCTGTTTAGGAGGAGCTTTTAGACAAGATTTTTAAAGTTTGACTGCCTGCCTGTTTAGGAGGAGCTTTTAGACAAGATTTTTAAAGTTTGACTGCCTGCCTGTTTAGGAGGAGCTTTTAGACAAGATTTTTAAAGTTTGACTGCCTGCCTGTTTAGGAGGAGCTTTTTAGACAAGATTTTAAAGTTTGTCTGCCTTTCTGTTTAGAGGGAGTTTTTTTGGAAAAATAAAAAAATTAAAAAAAAAAGAGAAGTCAGACAAAATATGTGTCTATGTCTTTGTGCAATTACTGTTTCACAGCAAATACACAAAGAGGGGCAGCTGTAGACACCCTATTTTGTCCGGGGTCTTAATTTGTATAAATAATTAATTGAGTTGGGTGACATTTGTATTTTAAATAATTTAACAATTTAGAATTAGGCTAAAATTAAAATTAGAATTTTTAGATTTAGAATTAACAGTAATTAGGAAATTACAATTAAAAATAGGATTTAGGAATAATTAAAAAAAAGAGAGAGATAAGAAAAGAAGATAAAATTAATTTTAGTATAGGATAATCAGGATAATTGAGTTTTAGGATAATTATTTAGATTAATAGAGTTGGATTAGGATTAATATAGAAATTAAATAGATAAAGTATTAAAGATAGGAGATAATTATTAGAATAAGTATAGTTGTATTAGGACTCTAACTAATTTTGGACTATAAAAAGGGATCAAGGCTCATAATTGAGGAGACAGAGAGAAAAATACAAAAATCAAGCATCTATAATTCGCTATCCTTGCACTACAACACTGATCAGCATCGTCATCTTTGCTTACTGCACCGCCTGACCACCTTCATCGTTTTTGCTATCACTTGCACCGTTCTTACTCAACAATCCAAATATCCACTTCTCCTATCCCGCTGCCTGGGCCAAACTGTGGTCATCTTCCTCGTCAGTTCTTCTCCACCGCTGCTGCTGCCGTTTCCCTATCAAACCAGGTGACCTGCGTTGCTGCTTGGAGCTATTGTGTTCACTGCTAGTCGAAGCTTCCCTGTTTCGCTTGCCATCATCATTGCGTTGCCCAGCTGTGAACTATTGAGAAAGGAAACAACCGAGAACGTGAAAGAAAATAGCAAAAGAGGGACCCACGTGAAGTAAACTTTGCAGCTTGGAGTCTTCTGTTGGAAAAATTGGGACCACGTTAAGCATTTTCTAAACTAAAAAGGTATGTTTTATTGTGTTGTTTTACGTTTCCAAGTTTTCTTTGCTAGACTTGTACTTTAGCTCTTTAATGAACAATGAAAGCAATAAATGATAATAATAAAACATGATAACATAATAAATGACAATACAATATTTAAAGTAAAAAAAAAATAATAGTATTAATTAGCAGATAAAAAAAATGAAAACAAGCTTTAAGTAAATAAATTTTAGAATTTACAATTATTATAATATGTGTCAAGAATAAAGTTAAAATTTTCCGATGATGGAATTCTGAGGTGTCACGAATGGTTGACATTTCGGATTTTCTAGGTGAGGATGTTTTCTATGGGTTTCGCCAGAATGATGGAAAATTCACGGAAGATGTTCAATATTAAAATATATACGTAAAATATTTAATTATTATAAAATTATAACTACTTAATAAAAATAAAAAAAATTATTCCGATGATGGAATTCTGAGTGTCACGAATGGTTGCCATTTTGGAAATTCCTAGGTGAGGATATTTACCTTAGATTTTGCCAGCATGATGGAAGATTTAAGGTAAGTGTTCAATATTAATAATCGATATTTATTTCTAAAAACATAAATATATATTGATAATCAATCTCTATTTAAAATAAAATAAAAAATAAATATTAATAAGAAATTAGGGAATAATGATTAAAAAATTAAAAGTACAATAATAATAAATTGAGAATAAGTGGAGGTTATCCTGATGATGGAATTATAGGGTGTCACGAATGGCTGACATTTTAAAATTCTTAGGTGAGATGTTTTCTTTAAATTTCGCCAGCATGATGGAAGATTTAAAGAAAATTTTCAAGAAGAATAATCGACATTTATTTTCAAAAGATAAATAATATTAAAATAAAGATAAAAAAATAAAGTAAAAAAATAAAGGATAATTAAAAAGGAAATAAAAAGAAGATAAAAAATAAGAATAAAAGATGGAAAATAAAATATCTCATAAACGATTTAACAAATCCGACGACGGAGCCTCTCCGAGAAAGACGAATGGGATTTCTTGGATACTCTTGAGGTGAGGATGAAATTTAAGGAATTCCGCCAGCATGATGGAGAGTTTCTTAGAAATTGTCCAATATTTAAATATTTGAATTTGACAAGATTAAAGACCATTTCGTTAAAAATTATTAAAGATATCACAAAATTAGTTGGTACCATTTTAAAATGGGCGTTGTGGGGGTGCTAATCCTTCCCCACACGTAACCGTACTCCCGAACCCTAGATTCTTTGAACGTAGACCAAGCCTTATCTTTAGACAAGAATAGGTGACCAATCACACCTTAAGTTTGAATGGTTGGTGGCGACTCCTAGAATTTTAAAGTCTAGCGGTTAGGTTCACGGACCTAGACGTTATGACAGGTAGTTATAGCTTATTAATCGTGAGTCATGAAATAGCTTTAGGTGGCTAAGTGAAAATGATGTTACATCAATGTAGGGTTGTTAGAGAGAATTTCAATGGCAAATTGAATTGAGGAAGAACACGTTTATAAGGGTGCTTGGTTTTCTTGGAAAGCCTTAAAAAAGGGTGATAAGCCTTCTCTTGAATACGGTTATAGTTAAATTAGTGTGGATTGTTAAGGAATGTTGGTTTTTGCTATAGTAAAGTTAAAGATGTTGGTTTTAGTGTAGGTACATGAAGAAAGAATTTGAGAAAGTGCTTAAGTAGTAAGTTGTGCAAGTGTGGCGTCATTAATCGCGATATTGTGCAACATTAGGTAAGGGAATATATGTTAAATGCTTGCTAGTCCTCTATGTTTATGTATGTATAAGTTAATGTTATTTAACATTCATGGGTTTAAATACTTTTTGTTTGAATTTCAAAATATGTTGGTTTAAGCTTAAAGTGAATAATGTTTGAGATTTGGATTTGTGTTGGAATTGGTGTATTAAATATATACTGCTTAATTGAGTTTTCTACAGGTATTTGGTTGTGTTTATGACGCTGGGTAGTATTCTACCTATGCCATCATAATGCTGAAATTTCATTAGAAATTGTCTAAGCAATTTTCTTGGTATTAATTTAGATTTATAAAATGCCTTTAAAACTTCATGCATATTAAGCATCATTACTTGTTATCAAGATAACGGTTTTTAAGCATGAGTTCGTATGATGAGATTTTCAAAACTATAAGTATTTAAAATGATTCATGCTTTTAATACTCAACTCATATTGTAAATGCTATTTTTACACGAGTTTTGACTCATGAGACACATGATGCTGTGTAATGCCTGTATGGCACTTGGAAATGTATATGTGGCACTTAACTTGCCTGTGTGGCATTTATTATGCCTATGTGGCATTTAATTATGCTTGTGTGGCTTTTAGTAAGCCTGTGTGGCAATTATTAAGCCTGTGTGGCATTGAGGCGCCGTATACATAATTGCGTCATGAATCTCGCCTGTGTGGCAAATGGGTAGAGGTAATTACGTATATTGTCCGACAACTAGTCGTAACTTGCACCTCAGCTACTAGATGATTACTAGTGCTGGGATGATTCATGATCATGGATAGAGCCTTAGTATGGGACTGTGACCACTGCTAGCTACAGTGGATGCTTTCGTAGAAAGAGTATTGGTTATATTTCCAAAGTACTCGATTACATTACCAAATCTCACAAATGGATGCCCGCTTAATGAAAATGTTTTTGAATGTATATTTTGATACTGTTACAAAAATGAATGAATGTATCATTTTTATTTCTACTGTATCTTGAATTTATAAATGTGTGACCACTAATATGTTTGGAAATTACTCAGCATAGCGTTTTATAACTTATAAACAATGGCATATCGACTTTGCATTATTTTCAATAAAATGCATTTAAGCAAGAGTTTTTCTCATTTGTTTATGCATAAACATGCATTAAGCATAGTAGGAGCCTAGCATCAATTAGCGTATATTTTTCTTACTGGGCATTAGCTCACCTTCCACTTCCGCCTCACAGATTACTTCAAGTAGACTCAGCGCGGGAGTGGTACACTGAAAGTTGTTTTGTATAAGTTGTAGAAAGTTATATTTTGGATAAAGGTATAATCTTTTTGTTCTTTTGTTTATATCACAGACTAAATTCTTTTGTATACACAGTGTATAGGATTTGCGATGTAAGTACTAGGTGAGTATCAAGTCTGTAAACAAACTGTGCCTTACAATTGAGTTGTAATCTTGATATATAATAAATCATTACATATGAAATGTTTCAGATGCTACGTTGAAATTGGAATTTTCACAGGTTGAAATGATGATGGATTGTGTATGGGGATGGATAATAGCCCAAAGTAACGGCAGAATTTTTTAGTTTGGTTTTTGGCACGTATTTCGAGGAGACTTTAATGGGACCTTAGACAACTAATCTTAAATAATTAAACGAGTAGAATTCTACTTGTTAGGTGTTAGCTACACTGATCGAGTGACAAATACAGTAAGTAAAGGAAAAAGTTAGCCCGAAAATCCTAACTTCCGAGGGCGTTACATCATTGGTACTGGGATGATTCATGATCATGGTTAGGTACTTAAATTGACCTAAGGTTGGCTTGCTCTTATCGAGGTTTCATAGGGCACTTACTGAGTGAGTTGATTTGATATAGATATATGTACTGTCTCGTTTCTAGTAATTGATGCGCGTGACAATGACTTGTGTGTTGAGCATGCATACTCTTGAATATAGCATCATGAGAGCTTAATTTACCTTATATAAATATATATATATATTCTTACTGGGCTTTAACTCACCCCTTCTTTCTTCTCACAGATTATCTCAGTTATAAATACATATATATATATATATGTGTGTGTGTGTGTGTGTGTTTATATACTTGAAATATTCTGACTATGTGATCAAAGAGCTTCGATATTTATATGTGTGTGTGTCTGTATGAAGGTATATTGTGCAAGAATAACAACTGCGTGAATGTTGGACGACTGTGTGAAAATCCAATAGCTGTGTGAATGTTGGATGACTGTGTGAAATTTCAACAGCTGTATGAATATTGAAAGATTGTGTGAAAGTCCAACAGCTATGTGAATATTGTGTGAAAGTCCAATAGCTGTGTGAATGTTCGACAACTAGTCAAGACAACTATCTTAGTCACTAAATGATCATTGGTACTGAGATGATTCATGATCATGGATAGGTACTTAAATTGACCTAAGGATGGCTTGCTCATCCAGGTTTCTTAAGGCACTTACTGTGTGAGTTGATTTGATATAGATATATGTACCGCCTCATTTCTAGTAATTGATGTGCGTCACAATGACTTGTGTGTTGAGCATGTATAATCTTGCATATAGCATCATGAGAGCTTAATTTACCTTTATATATATATATATATATATATATATATATATATATTCATTCTTATTGAGCTTTAGCTCACCCTTTCTTTCTTCTTACAGATTATCTCAGTTAGGTTCGGGAGCAAGTGCGGTGCTCCAAGGGCTTATTGCATATGCTACAGAAATTAGTACTTTTGTGTTGAAGTATAGCCTCTTGCTCTTTCACTGGTATCTCAAACACTTAGATTCTTTTTGTATATATTGTTTATAGGACACGAGATATAAGAACTAGGAGAATATCGAATCTGTAAACAATTGTGCCTTGCGAATGAGTTGTATTCTCGATATTACAAATTGATGAATATGAAATGTTTCAGATATTATATTTAGATTTTGTTTGCCACAGGTTGAACTGATGATATATTGTGTATGAGAATGGGTAATAGATCCAATGTAGAGGTGGAATTATTTAGTTTCGTTTTTGGCACACATTATGAGATGACTTTAATAGGACCTTAGATAATTAGTTTTAAATACTAAAATGAGTAGTAAACTACTTGTTAGGTAATAGCTATACTGAGTGAGTGACAAACATAGCAAGTAAAGAAAAAAGTTAGTCCAAAAATCCTGGCTTCCGAGGGCGTGACATGTTTCTTGGGCAATCCCAAAAAAACCTGTTGAATCTTGAAGGATTATGCCTGTCGGTAAAATAATCCTTAGGGATAGTGCGATTGTAGCATGCCTCAAATTGTTTTCCTTACTGATTTTCCCTTCTACCTACAACATCATTCATTATTTTTACAAACTGATTAATGGAATATTCTATTGTTTTTGCACTGATTGTGCACTAATTTTCCATTTTAGAAAATGAAATGAAAATCTCAATGCTGATAATATGAACAGATGTTAGTTTGAAATGAGCAAAGTAACTAAACTCTGTGAACCATATCTATGCTTTATCAGGTTGAAGAAGTGCTTCAGCTGTATGGCCCCGCTACCTATTCCTTTCCCAAGACTTGGGGAGATGTAAAGTTGAGATGAAATTTTCCCTCTTATCCTTTGTTTTTTTAATTATATTGGCGTATTTTTTCTTCCATTTCTTTCTTTCTCTTTTTTTTCTTTTTCTTTTTATTTCATTAAAGTTTAGGAATACAGGAGATTATGCCATTGGTCTTTCACCAGTGGACGCGGGAGATTTTTCCGATATTACAGTTGATGGATAAGCTGAGGAATTTGAATCTAAGTGCTTTGTAGTCATTCCACCAAGAAATCAAAAGAATATCTTCTCTTGCCTCTAAGTTAAAGGAGGATCCATAATGTAGACCTTTTCTCCCTATTTGTTCAGAGCTCTGATTTATAATTTATATTTGGTTGTTTCCTGCTTAATTTATAACTTACGTATGAATCTGGTAATCTGCTTAAGTTATAACCAAGAATATTTTGCTTCTTGGTTTAAAAGCAGGGAAGAGGAAAACGACAGAGAAACCTATTGTTAAAGGGCTTATATAGAACTCTAAAGGGGTGTACGGATGATTCTTCAATACTGTTCGAGCAACAGTAGTTGTAATTGACAAGACAACGAGGAAATGCCATGTCAGCTTCCATGGAGGAAAAAAGATTACGTGATGGATCCAAACTAAAAACAAATTGCAATACTCCATATCATATGATCAAAATAAAATACAGAGAGGTCTACTTCTCAGAAGCCAAAGATCATGATCAACCTCTTTATTCTACATTTCAGAACAGGAATTATACTAAATTCAATGAGAGAAACAAGCCAAACATTATCTCGGACAAGCTACTACATAAATTTCTTGGGCGTATAAAATTTCCTCTAGTTGTTATCCCACCAGAACCGGGACTGAAGTTGGTTAACAATGTTTTTGTCAAGTTGGAAGGCTTTAGCAAGAACATCAGGATTGATGGCAGGGTCTGAGCCAAAGATTGCCTTTGCAATAGTGATAACCCCTGGGTTTTGGCTGCTAAGGCCAGCAAAGGCAACAGCATTGGTGTTCCCTATGTTGAACTGGAAGTGAATGAGCCCGACCGGGAAAACGAAGACATCTCCAGGGTATAGGACTTTGGTGATGAGACGGTTCTCCGGGTTGGATGTAACAAAGCCGACGTAGAGTGTGCCTTCCACGACGACTAGGATTTCTGTGGCTCGAGGGTGAGTGTGAGGAGGGTTTAGGCCACCATAGGGTGCAAAGTCAATTCGAGCAAGAGATATGCCAAGAGTGTTAAGTCCTGGTATTTGTTCAACATTGACTGGAGTGACCTTTGATCCTAGTTGATTTGATGTATTTCCTGGCTTGTTGAGCCCCGAATAAAAGAAGTCCTCTGCGGTGGCAAGCTTTGGGTCCTTGCATAGCTTGCCATTGACAAAAACTGCATAAATGGAAAGAAAATGAGATAAAACTTCCCAAATAATTTCTGTGTTAGTCTTCAGTTAAAGAAGACAGAAAGAATTAAAGAACGAACCACCGATTTTGGTATCATTAATTGCTACACAGAAGTCCTGAAGAGGGCTGGGGTCAGAGGCAGAGGCAAGTGTGAAAGCCAGAGCCAACAGGAGAAATGCTACATGGAAATGAACACCTTTCATTGTTGTAAGGCAGCTTCTTGACTAAACTGTTCTAAGTTTTGTTGCTTGGTAAGGTATGGCGAGAGAGCATGCTATTTATAGATAGCATTCACTGAGCACATCTCTTCTTTTTCATTCTTTAATAATTCTAAAAAAAAAAAATAACAGATGAAAGTTTTACCAAGTCTGCAGTGATTGTGGTGTTTTTTTTTTTTCTTGAATTTGAATGAATTGATCTTCCCGTGTTCTCATTAGCACATTTTGCCATGGAACTGGTCAGTCTTTACATGCCAAATGTTTTCTTAGTTTATTTAACTACTCTATTGGCACTAATAAAAGAAATTCTGATTTGTTCCGAGTTCACATGGGAAACAAGAAGAGCCTACAATTCTGATTTATAATACATATATGGTTGTTTCCTGCTTATGTTATAAATTATACATGAATCTGTAATCTATTTCGCTAATTAATTATTTAACATCTGAACAATTCTAATCTACTTAAGTTATAAAAATTCACAAGAAATGTGTTTGAGTGTTCATGCATCTCAAATTGAACTGGGTGAACTGAGACAATGTAACTTATCCAATGATCCAAAACCACAAGTCTTGAATCTTTCCAAGGCTTTTCTTGCATGACTACTTCTTAGCAGGCCTGCAGCAAAATTAAAATAGTGAATAATAAGAATAATAAAAGGAGAAAAATATGAAGAAATAAAAAAGAGAGCATATTGAAGGTTTTAATTTTAATCAGGCTGAAGTTAAAGTGAAGATAAACCCACAATTGCAGTCTCTTTAACATTGTAACTAAGAAATTAATTAGCCCTGATCAGATGAAAATCACAAACAATTTTCAAGCACCTATACTGTCATTAAACTTGGACAGTAAGAATCAGAAAGATGATAGACCCTGAACAGTTAAGTGTAGCACTGATATATGCTGATACAACATGCCTGAAAAATGTTTAATGGTGATCAGGCCAAATATGAAAGCAATTCCAGAATCGTAATGAAAGAATTACTGTAAAATATTCAAATTAATTTTATATTTTGAATGACGAGCGGCATGTGGAACCTGCCCGCAGCCTTAATTAGCAAACCTGGATTTGTGTTAAAGTCAACAAAATGACTCAGTTGTATTAAGTGCCATAAAAGGCATAATTTAATGACAGAAATGACTGATTCCATGAGAGAACTACTGATGTAAGCAGAGGAAGAGGCAACTCGCTGAAGAGACATGGGAAGTAGTTGAAGAACAATTCATCTGAAATTTTATAGGAAAAAAAAATTGCAGCGGACTTGGTAACTCTTTCATTTGCTTCTCGGAAATGAGAACGCATAGACTAGTTCAAAGACTCCAATCTATAAATAGGCCATTTTCTCCAGCAAAGTTTCTCATCCCTTCCAAACAAATCAAACTTAAATTAGATAGAAGTTATATTATCACAATGAAAGGTGCTCATTTTCCTCCTGGCAGTTTCTGTATTGGCTCTGGCTTCCTCATTTGCCTATGCATCTGATCCTAGCCCTCTCCAGGACTTCTGCGTAGCCATCAATGACCCCAAGGACGGTGGTATGTTCTGTTTTTCACTATAATTAATTCTTAAACTTATGCTTCAGTTCACATATGTGCCAAAAATTAATCAACTCAGTAAGTTGCAAAGTTTGTAAGCATGCAATCGCATCAAATAACATTTTTTTCCCTTCCTAAATGTAGTGTTTGTTAATGGGAAGTTCTGCAAAGACCCAAAGATTGCCAAAGCAGAAGACTTCTTCTATTCTGGGCTCAACATCCCCAGAAACACATCAAATCCAGTAGGATCAACCGTGACTCCAGTCAACGTAGCCCAAATACCAGGACTCAACACTCTTGGCATCTCATTGGCTCGAATTGACTATGCACCCTATGGTGGGTTAAACCCTCCTCACACACACCCTCGTGCCACTGAAATCCTGGTCGTTGTGGAGGGCACACTCTATGTTGGCTTTGTTACATCCAACCCTGATAATCGCCTCATCACCAAAATCCTTTACCCTGGAGATGTATTTGTTTTCCCAGTTGGCCTCATTCACTTCCAATTCAATGTGGGGAAAACCAATGCTGTTGCTTTTGCTGCTTTGAGCAGCCAGAATCCTGGTGTGATTACAATAGCGAATGCAGTGTTTGGATCAAATCCACCCATTAATCCTGATGTTCTTGTCAAGGCCTTCCAATTAGACAAGAATGTGGTGAAAAATCTTCAATCAAAATTTTGGTGGGCTAACAATTAGAACATATTTTATTTAATCATACTTGAATTGAAGTTGTAATTTGTTTGGAATAATGATGTTTGACTAGTCAAATTACATAAGTACTTGTTACCCTCGTTATAGTAACGATTATTTTTGGAAAAGAAAAAATAAAATTGACTTGTTTGCTTATTATGCACCAGTTCTTATGTAAGCCTCTTTGTTTAGTAGTGTTGTTTTTTCTTTTTATTCTATTTTAGTTAAAAAGATTTGTTTTTAATTTTCATTTAATATATTCTCTTCATTTGGCGTAACATCTGTGGCACATAATCCCACTGATTTAGATTTGTTCTTCTTAAACAAAATGATAATATCTATAACTTTATAGTTTAAATATAATTATTTATCAATTATCGTTTCTTAATAATAAATTTCTAGATATATAATTTTACAATTGGATCGCACCTTTTAAATGAACAAATTCGATAAAAAAGAATGAAATCTAAATTATTGTTCGAAGGGGACTTTGTGACACAGGATTCATAAATATAAGGTCAAATAATTACATATTTAATCTAAAATTTTGATTTTTTTTAATAGAAAGAACAATTTGATCATCCATGATTTTTTAATTGATTTTTTTTATCATTCAATTGTTAGAGACTAACTGATTGACATGACTTTTGAAGCCGTCTAACTTTCATCATGTGCCATTGGCATGGTAGCTAAAATGCCACTTGATATATTATTGACATAGCATTACATTTTTTTTAAATCTAAATTTTGAATATTTAAAAACGGTAAATTACAGGTTTGTCACTTAATTTTTTTTTAAAATTTGTATTTTGATCACTCAACCTAGAAATATCACAATTTGATTATCAATGTTGTTTGTAAAATTTATTAATATCTCAGTATCTATAATAAACATTTCATTGTCGACCAAGCATTATACCGATTTGATTACCTGTGACAACCATGAAGTTTCTACAATCAGTAAGTGATTTAAGGAGTTAAATTGAAACTAGATTTCATAATTGAGAAATTATTGTCAAGGCTCACCCCATTTTAATAGGCCGTCGGCTGGTATTTTCTTGACACTTTGACTTCAAGTTTACCTTGACTCAACGGTATTATCCGCTTTGGGGTACAGTTACAGACCATCGCCCCTCACAGCTTTGTCGGAGTGTGCCAAATTGGCATACGTAACTCCAAAACAATATTTTTAAAAAATAATCTAAATATGACATATTTTATGACATACATAACTCCCAAAAAAAAAGACAATCTAAAGAAATCGTGAATGAAGCTAAGATATTCTTTTCTATACTTTTACTCAACGGGAAAAAACAAATGCTACTGAAAAAAAATTGAAATAATACAAAGTGTTAAAAATTTTGAGTATTATTTTTCAAGAAATCTTGAAAGATAACATATGATAAAAGAAATATGATAGTTGTATTATTAAAATTCACTAAAATATTAGAATAAATGTTGGAATTCATCTCAAAATTGTTGTTGCTGGAGGCTGAAATAATACAAAATGTTACCAACAAAAATAATATAATAAAACAAAATTAAAATTAAATTTACTAATGATACGAAGAGTTGGACTGAGGCATGTCTCTTTCTTTAAAATGGTTGATGACCACTCAACCATTGAGGGTGTGAACTTTTTGAAGCCATTGCTAAACTTAAACTACATGAGCTTGTAATAGCAGCCCCTTCCAGACAGAAGAATTTTATAGCCTTGCCACAAGGCACTTGAAATGGAGGTCCAAACATTCTCCAATTTTCTCCTCTGTCACAGCTTCTTCACAATCCAGCTCATCATCATCCTATAACCAAAAAACTTGACATGTTAACAGCATTCACAAAGTGCAAGCTAAATAGATAAGAAACAATCATCTCACTTTGTCAAAGTATTTCAGAAGTTTGCTTCTTCCATATATCCCCCAAATTCACTACATTGGTACAGAATACATACAAGAATCAAAAGTTCCTTTTCCTTATACCATTTTCTTAGCAATCAAACAGCCACTTGTAAGCATGATCCTGATAAATTAGAAAAAGCAAACCTTCATTGCCTCAGTGCTGCGCACATCTTCATCTTCTCGCAATGTCTCATCCCACCATTGGGACATCTCTTTCATCCGCTCCTTCATTCTCCTCAATCTCTGCCATTAACATAAATAACAAATCCTTAAGGTGCCTTTTTTTGGTTGTGATAAGTCAAAACCTTAATATTCAGAATCCATCTCGAACCAAAAAGTTTAAGATTCTTCCTTTAACCACAAACAGCACATGAAGACAAACAGTGTGAAATTTACGCTAGCCCAACAGTTTCAAGAATAAATCATGGACCAAGAAAACAAATAAAACCAAAGACAAAAGAAGCAAATTCAAGTGAAAGAAAAAACCAACCTTGGCACTCGGACTCTCTTCCTTGATCAATTCTATCCCCATGTCGTTGGAGCTTGAACACCTTGGGAACGGCTTACCAGGAGATAAAATGGGATCAGATCTTGATCTGCCTAAAACAGGGGCCTTTGAAGGTAATGCAGAACAAGAAGTACTTCCTTTTGACAATGGGGTATCTTCCAAGGCCTTTGCATTCTCTGAAAGGTTGGCTTTTGGTAGGGTATAAGGGTCAGAAGCAGAGCGGTGGAGCTGTGGAAGAGGGAGCTTGGAGAAGCCAGAGAGGGAGTACCGGTGATTGTCAAGTGAAGCCTTTTCGGACTTGGTTTCTGGGATTGGTTCAGGAGCAGGACGTTTCATTGGGTTGGAAGCCGTGACATTGCAGGCACAGGTTGTGCATGGATGGAGATTTTGGTGGTTGTTCGTGAAGCTCTCAAGGCGGAGGAGAGAGAAGTTGATGGATTCTTGGAGTTTACGATCATCTTCTTCTTGGTTTGGAACTTCAAAGTCTGTGTTACATACCCAAATGAATGTCAAGTAGCACAGAATAGCACAATAGCATAGTCTGAGTAGTAAATCTGTATTAGCTATTTTAATTACTAGTTAATAGTTAGTTAAAGGTTACTAGAGTTAGTTAAAGAGGAGCCGCAAATGAAGAGAAAACACTATATGTAACAGGATAGACTGTATGGAAGCATATCAGAAAATATCACAACAAATATCAACTCTCTCTCTCACAGTACTCTTTCTCTCTACTTCTGGTCTCTATCTTCTCCTCTGTTTTTCATATTCTGCTATCTTCTCTTAAATTCTGCACCATCACAGTTTGGATTGTAACATTTAATTACTAGTTAATACAGATTTACTACTCAGACTATGCTATTGTGCTATTCTGTGCTACTTGACATTCATTTGGGCATGTAACAGTCTGGTTCTTGGGTCATTTCACCCATGGATTCTGCCTTCGTTGATTCTTCAAGTTTTCAATCTTTGTCAATCGTTAGAGAGATTGTGTTCCTGGTTGAAATGCAGGGAAGAAGAAAAAGACAGAGAAACCAATTGTTGAAGGGCTTATATAGAACTCTTATGGGATGCACGGATGATTCCTGAATATTGATCGTGTGACAGTAGTTGTAACTGACAAGCCAATGAGGTAATGGCATATCAGCTTCCATGAAGGAAAAAAGATTATGTGATCGGTCCAAACTAAAAACAAATTGCAATACTCCATATTATAAGATCAAAATAAAATACAGAGAGGTTTGCTTTACAAATGCCGAAGAACATAAGCAACCTCCTTATTTCACATTTCAACCAAGAATTATACTAAATTCAATGAGAAAAACAAGTCAAACACTACCCGAACAAGCCAATACATAAATTTCATGGGTGTATAAATTTCCACTAGTTGTTATCCCACCAGAACCGGGACTGAAGTTGGTTAACAATGTTTTTGTCCAGCTGGAAGGCCTTAACAAGAACATCAGGATTGATGGCGGGGTCTGAGCCAAAGACTGCCTTTGCAATGGTGATAACACCTGGGTTTTGGCTGCTAAGGCCAGCAAAGGCAACAGCATTGGTGTTCCCTATGTTGAACTGGAAGTGAATGAGCCCAACCGGGAAAACGAAGACATCTCCAGGGTATAGGACTTTGGTGATGAGACGGTTCTCTGGGTTGGATGTAACAAAGCCAACATAGAGTGTGCCCTCCACCACGACTAAGATTTCTGTGGCTCGAGGGTGAGTGTGAGGAGGGTTTAGGCCACCATAGGGTGCAAAGTCAATTCGAGCAAGAGATATGCCAAGAGTGTTAAGTCCGGGTATTTGTTCAACATTGACTGGGGTGACTTTTGATCCTAGTTGATTTGATGTATTTCCTGGCTTGTTGAGCCCCGAATAAAAGAAGTCCTCTGCGGTGGCAAGCTTTGGGTCCTTGCATAGCTTGCCATTGACAAAAACTGCATAAATTGAAAGAAAATGAGATTACACTTTTCAAATAATTTCTGTGTAAGTCTTCAGTTAAAGAAGACAGAGAAAGAATTAAAGAACATACCACCGATTTTGGTATCATTAATTGCTACACAGAAGTCCTGAAGAGGGCTGGGGTCAGAGGCAGAGGCAAGTGCGAAGGCCAGAGCCAACAGGGCGAATGGTACTTGGAAATGAACACCCTTCATTGTTGTAAGGCAGCTTTCTTGACTAAACTGTTGTGAGTTTTGTTGCTTGGTGAGGATTGAGAAATTTGGCGTGAGAGCATGCTATTTATAGATAGCATTCACTGAACAAATCTGTTCAGTTTCATTCTTTAATAATTCAAAAAAAAAAAAGAGATGAAAGATTTACCAAGTCTACAGTGATTATAGGTTTTTTTATTTTTAATTTGAATGAATTAATCTTCCCGTGTTTACATTAGTACATTTTGCCATGGAACTGGTCAATCTTTACATGCTGAATCTTTTCTTTGTTTATTTAACTACTCTATTGGCACTAAAAGAAAATTCCCATTGACTACTTCTTACACAATTTCAAAGTTACTACTCCTATAGCTAATATAACAATGTAGCAGCCATGGCAGCTATACTGCGTAGCTTCCATCTGCAGATTTCACTTAAGGCTTCAGGTTTTATCTCTGATAGATTTCACTGTCTCAGCTGCCGAAAAAATCAAATCTGACATGCCTTGGGACTCAAATAAGTTCATGTTTCTAAAATAGAACTTACCCAGGAAGCAGAAGTATAAGAATTGTAAATGTAAATAACAAAATTTGAGTTCCAGGTGGTTCTCACGTGGATATCAACTCAAGGCTTTGCCTTGTTGGAAAATACCTAAATTTGTAATGACTTTATCAAGATTGTTGATCAAGTGTTTTTCCCTATTATCATGTTCACATCTTCTGAATACTGACATTAATTATTCCACCAAGAAATCAAAAGAATATCCTATTAGCTCTTTTAATGACCATTATCATACGAATTAGACTGGTTCTTTCTCCATATTTGTTCAGAGTGCATATGGGAAACGAGAAGAGCCTAGAATTTTGATTTATAATTCATATATGGTTGTTTCTTGCTTAAGTTATGACCTATACATGAATCTGGTAATCTATTTTGCTACTTAATTATTCAATATCTGAACAATTCTAATCTGCTTAAGTTATACAAATTCACAAGAAATGTGTTTGAGCGTCCATGCATCTCAGATTGAACTGTGTGAACTAAGAGATGTAACTTATCCAGATTCCAGTCATCCAAAACCACAAGTCTTGAACCTTTCCAAGGCTTCTCTTGCACGACTGCTTCTTATTATTATTAGAATAGTGAATAATAAGAATAATAAAAGGACAAAAATATGAAGAAATAAAAAAGAGACCATAGTAAAGGTTTTAATTTTAATCACTTGGAAGTTAAGTGAAGAGAAACCACGATGGCAGTCTCTTTAACATTTTAACTAAGAATTAATTAGCCCGGATCAGATGAAAATCACAAACAATTTTCAAGCACCTATACTGTCATTAAACTTGGACAGCAAGAATCAAAAAGTTGATAGAGCCTGAACAGTGTAGCAGTGATATATGCTGATACTACATGCCTGAAAATTGTTCAATGGTAAGCAAGCCAAATATGAAAGCAATTCCAGGATGGTAATGAAAGAATTAATGTTAAATATGCAGATTAGTTTTATATTTGAATGACAAGCGGCATGTGGAACCTGCCCAATTGCTAGCTTCTTATGTTTAATCACTGCCAAATGGCAAAGGTTTCAATGAGGGCTGTTGTCACTTCATTTTTAATTGTTTCTTGTATTGACTGGGGTGTCCGCAGCCTTAATTAGCAACCTTGGATTTGTGCTAAAGTCAACAAAATGACTTAGTTCTATTAAGTGCCATAAAAGGCATAATTTAATGACAGAAATGACTGATTCATTGCAGCAGACTTGGTAACTCTTTCATTTGCTTCTAGGAAATGAGAACGCATAGACTAGTTCAAAGACTCCAATCTATAAATAGGCCATTTTCTCCAGCAAAGTTTCTCATCCCTTCCAAACAAATCGAACTTAAATTAGAAGAATTTAAGAAAGAAGTCATATTATCAGAATGAAAGGTGCTCATCTCCTCCTGGTAGTTTCTGTCTTGGCTCTGGCTTCCTCATTTGCCTATGCATCTGATCCTAGCCCTCTCCAGGACTTCTGCGTAGCCATCAATGACCCCAAGGATGGTGGTATGTTCTTTTTTTCACTATAATTACTTCTTAAACTTATGCTTCAGTTCAAATATGTGCCAAAATATTAATCAGCTCAGCAAGTTGCAAAGTTTGTAAGCATGCAATGGCATCAAATAACAATTTTTTTTTCTCTTCCTAAATGTAGTGTTTGTTAATGGGAAGTTCTGCAAAGACCCAAAGATTGCCAAAGCAGAAGACTTCTTCTATTCTGGGCTCAACATCCCCAGAAACACATCAAATCCAGTAGGATCAACTGTGACTCCAGTCAATGTAGCCCAAATACCAGGACTCAACACTCTTGGCATCTCATTGGCTCGAATCGACTATGCACCTTATGGTGGGTTAAACCCCCCTCACACACACCCTCGTGCCACTGAAATCCTGGTCGTTGTGGAAGGGACACTCTATGTTGGCTTTGTCACATCCAACCCCGATAATCGCCTTATCACCAAAGTCCTATACCCTGGAGATGTATTTGTTTTCCCAGTTGGCCTCATTCACTTCCAGTTCAATGTGGGGAAAACCAATGCTGTTGCATTTGCTGCTTTGAGCAGCCAGAATCCTGGTGTCATTACCATAGCAAATGCAGTGTTTGGATCAAATCCACCCATTAATCCTGATGTTCTTGCCAAGGCCTTCCAACTGGACAAGAATGTGGTGAAAATTCTTCAGTCAAAATTCTGGTGGGCTAACAATTAGAACATATTTTATTTCATCTTGGGATAATTATGTTTCAGCTGTTCCGTTTGTTACAGTAACGATTTATTTTTTGGAAAAGAAAAAATAAGTGACTGTTTGCTTATTATATGTACCAGTTCTTAAGTAGTAGTGTTGTTTTATTTTGTTTAATTCTATTTGAGTAAAAGAAATTTGTTTTTAATTTTCATTTAGTAGATTCGCTTCATTTGGTGTAACATTTATGGCACATGATCTCACTGACTTATATTAATTCCTAAGCAAAATGGTAATATCTGTAACTTTATAATTTGAATATAATTATTAGTCAATTATTATTTCATAATAGTAAATTTTCAGATTTATAATTTTACATTTGCATCGCACCTGTCAAAAGAACAAGTTCGAGAAGTTCTAAATTATTGTTCAAAGTAGAATTTGTGACACTACCATACTTAAATATAAAGTCCAATAGTTTGATATTTAGCTTAAAATTTTCATGATTTTTCTTTTAATCATTCAATTATAAAAACTAACAATTTGATCGCCCACGTTTTTGTTCCTGACCTTTTAAGAGACCCCTTTTTTTTTATCATTAATTGTTAGAGACTAACTGGTTGACATGGTTCTTTTTTAATTTTAAAAATTTGTATTTTGATCTCTTAACCTTAAAAATTCACAATTTAATAATCAACATTTGTGAAATTCATTGATATCTTGATTTTCATTGTCAATACATCGCATTGCCGACGTTGCATTATAATGATTTGGTCACCACTATATGTGAAATTTAATATGATAAATTATTTTGATTATTTTTAATTTGTCATCTATATTGAAATATCTTGGAATAATACTAAAAAAAGTCTTTAAACTTTTTATAAAAATGAAAATAAGCTCTCAATTTTTTATATGCATGGAATAAAAATTATTTTTTATTTTAGTCTAATCACACCCGTTAAATTTAAAAAATTGGTAAATAAATTCAATTGCCAAAATTATTAAAGGGAAATTTCCTTCAAGTATTTTTCACTCAACATATCTAAATAAATTTAAACAAGAATTTTCTTTTTTTTTTGTTCATAGGAGATATAAAAGGAGAATGGAAAATCAAACATTCGACTTAATCCTTTATAAGGAGGGGCAATAACCATTAAATCAAGTTTTAATTTAAATAAGTATTTTCTATAACTCACATCAATCAACCAAAAAGATTTTACAAATGATGAGATATTTTTTAATGTTAAGGTTTTAATTATAATTAAATAAAGTTCATAATCTTAATTTCATTCAATAAAATTGAAAAACAATGTAATCAAGATTTGAAACACAAACTATTCCTACAACTGTCTTTCCAACTTTGTATCGTTGAGATTAATATTTAGTAAACAATTATAGGAATGATCAGGAAACTTTCAAAAAACTTATTTTAATCACTCAACTTTAATTTATCACATTAAAATCACTAACATTGAGAAACAAATACAACTTGGTCAAAGAGAGGCCTGACAAATACGATATCTACAATGGATTATTATTTAACTGGGTTAATCCAAATTATATTTTTTATTTTTCTCTTTTCCATTTTTCCCTCCTTTTCTTTTCTTTTTTTTACCCACTTTTCTTTCATTTTTTTATTTTTATTTTTAATAAAGATTAAAATAGTTTCAATAAAATAATAATTTTTTGAACCATTTTATTTTCAAAATTGCTCTTGTGGAAATAATTGATTTTTAAATATTTTTTAAAACAAATAAAATATTGTAAATTTAAATTTCTTTTGGTTTAAAATTATGAATTATTAAATTTAACTATATTTTTCATTTAATTTAATTTTGTTAATTTTTCTTCTTTATTTTATTTTTTTCCTTTATTTGCTCTTTGAAGACTGTAAATTTTTCGTACTAAGTTTGTAAATAATGAAGAAATTAAATAAACTTAGTGTGAGATATAGTTTGAAAATATCATTATTGAGTAATGAAATTGAAGATGAGAGTGTAGTGCATTTAACAATAAATAATTAAAACATAAAATTGGATTTATATGAATAAATTTCGGGCTATATATATTAATTCAATAAAGAAAACAAATTAATATTTTTCACATTTGTAAAGTAAAATAATAAATTATATAAATGCACTTGTGAAATCTAAGTGCATAGATAATTAAATGAACAAATAAATGTGTATATAAATATATATTCATTTAATTAAATACAGAATATAAATATATTAAATTAAATGTAATATACACTTAAGTATACAAATAATATATATGTATAAATATATATAATAGATAAGAAAAAATACATAGATATCAAGTAAATATATATATATATATATAAATATATGTAAAATAATAGCAATAATAATAAAAAAATAATTAATTAACTAATTGGCTTCCTGAGGTAGCCAATTAGTCGGTCAACTGCTCCCATGTTTTTTTTTAAATGAAAGGAAAGAATACTGTCCTCTGCCACCCAATATTGACTCCGAGAGAGAGGGCAAAGCGGTAGCGCAAGGAAAGAAAGAAATAGAAAAAGGGAAATAGAAGCTGCAGCCACAGCCATAGGGAGCTGAGAGAGAGAAGGCGTAAGGCAGTGAGAGTGAAGCCTCATTTTCGGTTTTCAGCAAACAGGGGGCCTGGTGAGGAAGCTCATTTGCGGGTCCTTAAAACTGAAGCAGTGATCGGTGATTTGAGGTAGCTGAGAAAATCGACGGGGTGTCTTACTGGCAGCGGTGATGCGTGAGGGATGGAGCAAGGAACTGCTGCTACATAAAAAAAAAAAGGGGGGGGGGGGGGGGGGGGGGGTGCGTTTAGTTTTCTGAAACAGGGCTGGAGCAGAATGTGGAAACAAGGCTGGGATAAGGGTAGCTTACGATGGCGTTAGGCGTCGGTTGTAGGCCAAGAAAGAGGTTGAAGTTCATGGTTGTAAAGGTAGTGCTTGGTGGTTGAAATGGGAATCTGAATAGAGCATAAATAGGGCTACCATACACGGGAAAATATTGGCTGTTGTAGGCAGTAGGTTCTGGGCTTGGCAAAGCTAATTTTAAGCTGGTTTCGGGTGTTATTTTGGTGGCTAAAGAAGCAGTGAAACGTGGTGTTTCGAAGGCTAGATTTTTAGGATTTTTACAAAGGCTGAACTCTCTTGCTTGGGGCTGCCATTGGAGCTCCAATTGAGCTGGTAAGAAGTGGAAACAAATAGGCTCTCGGCAAAGCACTTGCAAGGCTGGTTTTAGCCACGGTTCAGGGGCTGAAGGCAAGGAATTTGAGGGCTGAAATGTGGGGCTGTAATTGAGTGGAAAATGAGGCATGTGAAGGCTGGGTATAGGCTGGTTTGTAGGTTGTCTCGGGCTACTGTTAGAAACAGAGGAAGGGAATAAACAGCAGGACCCATCTATAGCCGTTGCTGAGACCAAAAAAGAAAAGTTTCATTCACAATTTCAGGATAGGAATAGAAAGGGTTAAGGCTGAAGATATGAGCTGCGATTGAGGTGGAACAAACGAGAGAGAAAGGCAGTAAGGCTGAGCAAGAAAGGGTTTAATTGAGAGGTACAAGATAGCGGAACAAGCAAGGGAAAAAGCCACGCAAAGTTTACTCCATTTACTAACCATTTTAATTAGGTGCAAAATTCCCCATCATGGCTGCTGTTTAGGCAAGAAGACAGCAGCATGTTAGTGAGCTAAATAGAAGGAGACTGATTTGGCCATTAAGAGAAACAAAGCGTAATGCTTATCTATTTTGGTTTAAGGTTGTTCAATGGCTTAGAAACGACAGGGAACAAGGCACACTGGAGGAACGCCATTGTGCTGAAAAATGGTGGAGTAAGAAAACTGATTTTGGCCGTATCGGGAAAGATATTTGAAGCTGTGGTCAGTGGCCTTTCGAAGGGCTGAGCTGAAGATCGGGAAAGAGGAAGAAGGCTGGGGTTTCTCCACTGAATTTTGGCCTGAAAACAAGGGCTAGCGGTGCTGCTTTTGGGTGCATGAACAAAGACAGAGCTGAAGTAAAGAACAGGGTACCAACTGCAGCAAAGAACGTGGGAGACTGCTGCATTCCCTTGGCCGAAACAGAAATAAATAAATATATATATATATATATATATATATATATAAATATATATGTATATTTATATAAGGCTGGAAATCGAGAGATCAAAAGAAGAAAAAAAAAGAGGAAAATAATGGTCGGGCCTTTAAGGATTTTCAGGTAAGGGGTTAATTGTGATAACCGTAAAATTTTTCATTTATTGGAAATAAGTAGTATTGGAAATTAATATTAAAGAAAATAAAAATATCGTTTGAGTTTGGAATATGGTGGAATATTCCAAGAATTGAGGAAGTGACAGATCAGGAAATTAAGTTGGAAATAAAATAAGGAATAGAGAAAATTTAATTCGGATAAATGGAAATTCAAATTAAATAAGAAAATGAGGAAGAAAATATATATATTGTAAATACAATATATATGAAAATTTTACATTTATATAAAGAAATATATAAATGTTAGTTAAATTAAAAGTATATAAGTATACATATATATATATATTACATATATTTTATTTATATACAATATGTGTACATATTATTGATATACAATACATATATATATATATCATTATATATATAATATATATAGTATTATCTTATATATAAAATACTAATATTATATATATAATATATAATATAAGTATAATATATATGTATAATGTATAATTATAATATTAAATAAAAAAAAGGAAAGGGCGACCGGCCACTGGGTCGGAGAAAGGAGAGAGAGAGAAGGAAAGGGAGGACGGCGCCGGTGGAGAGAGGAGGAGCTGGTGACCGACGGAAGGAAAACGGAAAGAAATGGAAACGAAAACAGAGGCGAAACCCGGCGAGACGAAGGAGAAAAGGAAAATGGGAACTGGCGGTGCCGACAAAATTGGTTGCCGCCATTGCCACCGAAGCTTCGCCGGAGGAAGAGGAAGATGTGGGAGGCCACGGTTGAGGCCAACGAAGACGGAGGAAGGCCAACGGAGGAGGAGAAGAAACCGAAGGTAAACCGAATAGATCCGCCACCGTGCCGCCAATCCAGGCCGAGCTGACGCCACCGTGCCGCCGATCCAGGCCGAGCTGAGGCCACCGGCAAGTTCGTCTCAACGCCGACCAGCTGTTGAGCCAACGAACTATCGGAGAACCGGCCACCAGAGGAGAACCGGCGGTGAGGAAGGTAGAGCCGGTTTGACTGGTTTGAACCGGTCAGACCAAGGAAAAAAAAAGGAAAAAGAAAAAGAAAAGAAAAAAAAGGAAAAAGAAAAAGAAAAGAAAAAAAAGGAAAAAGAAAAAGAAAAGAAAAGAAAAGAGAAAAAGAAAGAAGGAAGAAAAAGAAGAAAGAGAAAAGAAAAGGAATTTCGAGAATTTGGAAAATTCTCGAGAATTCGGAAATTACGAAAAATCCCGAGAATTACGGGAATCGGTAAGAAATCCTGGAAAGTATTAAATTATTTAAATAATTTATTTATTTAAATAATTATGAAAAAATTCTAAATTTTAGAATTTAATTTTCAAAAAATTCCTTCGATGACCGAGCCGATGGAATCGGGCGAGGTGAACATGGGCGCGGCCTTCGAGAGGCAATCGCCGACCCGAAACAAGTAAGGGAGACATGTGCCACCTATAAAGATATTCGACCACATGTTTTAAATTATGCATTTAATTTATAAATGCAATTGACAATGATTAGTTTTGAAATTTATGGTGATTTATTGGTTTCAAATTGTGGTGAAATACCAGTTGAGAAATATAAACTGTATTTTTCGTGCAGGAGGCTAGCCAAATCGGCAACTGTTATACTGCCGAAAAATTATCGAATAATTACTAAAATTTACCGAAAATCATAATAAATGATTTGATTTCACGTGAAACGATTTTTATGTACGAAAATCGAGAAATTAAGTAAATTTCATCATTTAGGTGATATTTCACGTGAAACGAGAAGAAAATGAAAAAGAGACTGAAGTGAATATTTTTATAAATATTCTTAAATATTTACTAGATTTCATATAAAATCTTTATAGTTTTAATTATGGAAATAATTAATTATGAAAATTCCATAAAGGTTAAGAAATGATGAACAACTATGTTTTCGAGACTAGAGGTCTCTACACGTGTTTTTAGAAGAAAACATGGTGATGGGAATTTAAAGTTAGAAAATAAATATTTTATTTTCATAAATTATAAAAATAATCTATTTGAATTCCGATAATTATAAAACCATGTTTTCGATTAAATGCACGGAAAAGCATACATATGTGTTTTATGGTGGAAAAAAGGATAGTTTTGCCCTTCTATATTTTCAGTGATGATTTTGCAAACTGTCTTCATCGCAATTTATAAAGAAATGTTTGAAGCATGAATTTCGTTTCGAAATTAATTCCCATAGTCTTTTGATAATTAGCTAAACGAACCTTATGATTTCTATGCATATTTTTCAATAAGCTTTTTATGTATGAAAGTAAATAAGTATGTTTTCCGAAACAGTGATCGGAGTGGCAAACCCCTGGCTAACTTAGACCCAGACACGCCCGATCCTTACTATTTTGTACCAAATGTATAATTTAAGAAATTACATAAGTAAGTAAGATTTGAGACTAAGGCCTTCCTATAGTTTATGTTATTGCTTGTCATGCTTGCCACATTGTGCATGTTTCCATCCCTTGTGGCATATGTTTAACCCACGTCGTGCATGTTCTCACCCACATTGTGCATGTTTTCATCCCTTGTGGGTATATTGGTCCTTCGTGGTGCAATGTTCGCTATACGACCCTGATCAGGTCTACAGCCCATACCATAGGCATAGGTATTCTGTTCCCTCTTCGGAGGATGAAGTAAATGTCATGACCCGCATACTGGCTATATGATTCTACCTAGTCTCCATGAACTATATGATAAGTTTTATTAATTATGATGTTAAGTTTCTAAAGTATGATGCATGTTTGAAACAAGTATGAATTTGCGATATATGTATTAAAGAATTCATACAATGATTTAAATTATGAAAGGCATTATTATGGCATTTGTTTTCTGCATATATCGATACTATGACTATTTTAAATGCATTTCTTACGGGGTTTTAGTATGATACGGTTACTGATTTGAAAAGAGAAATAAATGTTTATTCTAAAAGAATAACATAAGAATTATTTCTAAGATAGAGATAATCGAAGAAGAAATTATCCTATGATTGGATATTTACAAATCACTGTATTGTACTGTTTTTACTATACTGAAGAGAAGAGAAGAGAAGTAAATCACTGCTTTTATTTTTGAAATGCCACGTGTTTTAAAGTATACTGAAGTGAAAAGAAATAAGTGGTTTACTCTGTGAAAAAACGAAAATTATATCGTTTTGAAAACAATGAAATTAATATTCTCTACAGTTGCTTCTAGGTTCCGGAACAAATATGGTATTCTAAAATACCTACCTTATTCTATCTGGATCCCTAGCCGACTGTAGTATCCTTCCTACATGTGTGCCTAGAGCCAGCTAAGAAGATTTTAAAGAAAATGAAAATGAAAAAAAATTATTTTCAGCATATAGATAGCTGAATATCAAGTGTGACATATAACTCTCTTACTGAGCCGTGGTTTGCTCACTTCCCAATTTTAACATTTCAGGTTTTGATGATGTTGAGATCCAATAATTGTGGATTATGGCTACACATAATGGATAATGTGACAGACCAACTAAGATATATGAGGTACGATCATTATTTTCTGTATTTAGACATGTATATAGTACTACATTTTTGTAAATAAGATTGAGGATGTGTATTATCTTAACAATGTTATATTAAAATTGTTTAACATTAAGTGCAAGTGAAGTATCGCAGACAGCCCAACCGGATATAAGGTGTAAAATTAAGGTGAAAAATGTGGTAACGGGTCGTTACATTAATATCATGAGTTAAGCCTAATATATTGATATGTTGGAATTATATTGAAATGATTGTTTATGTAAACTTTGAGAATTCATGAAATTTGTGGATAAAGAGAATATAGATATGTGTGTGATGTGAATGGTAGATTTAAGGATTTTGAAAGTATTATAATGGATGAGAAAACGATTCAAGTGATTTAAGACCAATTTGTTTATATGTATGTACATATATATATATATATATATGGGGGAATATATACATACAGATATATGAGTATCAATGATATGATGAGCATTGGAAATGTGTTTTAATATACATATAAGTAGCTCGTGTGATGTTACTGGGATATAAATGTGTGTGTATATATATATATATATACACACACACACAAGGGAGAAACATGTTTACTAAGGAAAGAGTTTATAAAATAATTTTTTGAGAAATTTGGATCAGCTTAGATTAAAAAAATACACAATACTTGAGTTAAATAGTATAACAAACAGATAATTTATGCTAAAAACAAACAAATTAAGATAATGGTGCAACAACAATAAAAAGTAAGAGCACCAATTTATATATACAGTACAGTAGTTCAGACAATTTAACAAAAAAGTAAGAAAAATTAACTAAGTATACTTTGTTCATATTATTAATCAAGTGTAAGGTTTTAAACCCATTTATAAGAATTTTTATTTTAAGAATAACTAATTGAACTATTTATATTTACTCCAAAATACAATATGTAAAGTCAAATTATTTTTTTGGAAAAGTTAAAGGTAAAAAACCCTTTCATATGATAATTTTCTTCAAAAGCAAAATATATGCAAGTACTAGAAGCAAATAGATAAAAATATAAAGCAATAACATAATACAATAATAGGAAAAAGATTTTGCTACATAGCAAGCAATGGTGAATTGGAGACAAAAATATTATATAGGTATAGATATGGGAATACCAATATTTGTAAATATATATTTTTTTCATAATTTAAATAACAATTTACTTAAATATATTTGATTTTTATTTTAATATATATAATATTAAAATATTTACATTTTATTAGTTATCAAAATTAAATATATAAAAAATAATCATTTACAAATTACATGATATAAACGTAAGTGTATTTTTTATGAAAATTTGGAAAATACATAATTTATATGTATAGATGTATAGATAAAAAAATAGATTAAAAGTATGAAAAAAAAACAAATAAAAAAAGGTTGAAGAACCAAAAAAGGGAAAAACTGAAAAAAAAAAAACCAATTTTATTTTGCAATTTTTAAAGTTAATAAAATTGATTATTAGATAAAAGTTATTGATCATAAAATTATTTATTTCCTTTATATTGTTTAGTACAAAAGAAAAACATGTTTACTAAGGATAGATTTTATATATCAAACAAAATGTTAAAAAATAATTTTTTGAGAAAATTGGATTAGCTTGAATTAAAAAAAATGCACAATACTTAAGTTAAATAGTATGACAAACAGATAATCTGTTCTAGAAACAAACAAATTAAGATAATTATGGTATAACAATAAAAAGTAAAAGCACCAAAATATATATAAGACATAGTAGTTCAGACAATTTAACGAATAAGTAAAAAAAAATTAGCTAAGAATGCTTTGTTCATAGAAAAATTAGCTAAGAATGCCTTGTTCATATTATTAATCAAATGTAAAGTTTTAAACCCATCTGTAAGTATTTTTATTTTAAGAATAGCTAATTGAATTATTTATATTTACTATAAAGTACAATATGCAAAGTAAAAGCATTTTTTTTTTAAAAAGTTAGAAATAAAAACCCTTTCATATAATAATTTTCATTCGAAAGCAAAATATATGCAAGTAAAAGAAGCAAATAGATAAAAATATAAAGTAATACCATAAAACAATAATAGAGGATTAGATTAAAAAGAGTTAAAAAGCCATACAAAAAACATGTTAAGGATTTAACTAAAAAAATTGTTGAGAAAAAAAATTGTTGAGAAAACAAAATAAAAGGACCTAAGTAAAAAAAAAATTGTTGAGGGCAAAAAAAAAAATAAATGGACAAGTGTCACACTATGGGAGAGGAAGAGACAAATATATATATATATATATATATATATATATATATATATATGTATGACTATATGTCACTTGCGAATTATAAGGATAAATTCATTGTGTAGGATTTAATTGGATATTTGAGGAGTATGGGCAATATGAAATTTAGTTAAGGGAATATTTTCAAGAGTAAGAAAGTATACATTTGGCTAAGATTGATGTGTGTGTGTGTATAAATATATAAATATACACGCCAATATATATATATATATATAATTGTAGGATAATGAAAAGTAAATTCTTAGTAAATGAATGGCTTAAATAATCGTGGTTCTAGAATATGTGTTTTGGTGCGTGATTAAACTTATGAGGACATGTGACTGAGACGATATTGAATTGGTTTATAGTGAATTTGGAGTGGAGTAGAAATCGAGCTTTGATTTCGAGGCTCGAGGAAGAAACTTCTAAGCATCGAGGTAAGTAGGATAAGTAAAGTATGTTAATATCATCTCTTAGGAATGGTTTTAAATTTGATAAATATTTCGGTTAATTCTTAAGAATATACGAAAGCTATGGTTGGACATTGAGGTGTAGTTAGTTTATAAATTCGGTTTATGCTTGGATTGGATTGAAACCTGTTTATTGCCTTATGTGTTGTGGCCAGCCAAGCATGCATGTTAAGTGAAGTAAATTGATACATATGTGCATGTTAGCACCATCTCGTAGGAATAGTTTTAAATTTGATAAATATTTCGATTAATTCTTACGTTAAGAAAATACGAAAGCTATGGTTGGACATTGAGGTATAGTTAGTTTATAAATTCGGTTTATGCTTGGATTGGATTGAAACCTGTTTTTTGCCTTGTGTGTTGTGGCCAGCCAAGCGTGCATGTTAAGTGAAGTAAATTGATACATATGTGCATTCATATACAGCATGTTTTGAGTTTAATTAATTAATATTTATATTTTAAAGACTTGCATTAAATTTTAAATCTCAAAGTTCTGATTTGAATTGACTTTTGAAATAAATCGAAACTTTTTTATATTTCAAACTCAAAACTAATTTAATAAGTATTTTGAAATCCGTGCAAGCCAAGTGCTACGCGAGAGCATTGTTTTCGAACCGTTTTTAAGTGCAGGCATATCTTAGGACCTTCAGGTTATTTCTAGCCTATAGAGCTTAGCATTAGTCTTTATTACCCGTCTATCGAGCTTTGTGCTCTAGACTATTGTACTATATTGTACTTATTGAGCTTAGTGCTCTAGGTAATTATTAGGCTTATCTGGAAAATCAGCAAACAAGTTTCAGCTCTCGACTGATTAGCAAGACTGGAGTACTGTTCTATGGCCATAGATTTCATGTTGCATGCAACACTAGTCCATCACTAGCTAGGATGGACATGATTATTGTTATCGTATCACTGACTTAGGATTATTGCCTAAACTCTACATATTGTCGTTTTACTATCAGTATTGATTTTAGCGAATCGAGGCTATATGCCTAACAAGTATTGATTTTCGTTTTATGAACTTATTGCTTTATTGAAGTTCATACTGATTGATTTATCAAAATTTACACTGATTGATTTATCAAAGTGCTTACTGATGGATTTATCGAAATGCATAGTGACTGATTTATCGAAGTGCATAGTGTTTTGATTTAATCGAAATGCATAGTGACTGATTTATCGAAATGCATAGTGAATTGATTTAATCGAAATGCATAGTAAATTTGATTTAAATAAAATATATAATGAAAGTGTTTTGCACTGAAGTGCATGGCGAAAGTGTTTTGATTTAAGACCGTAATTGAATACTATGCATATATGTTACTTCAGCATTGTTTTTTCTACACTTGCATGTAGATCAACATAAGTCTAACATGCATTTACTTAAATTACTTAAATTACTTACTGAGCCATGGTTTGCTCACCCCTTTCTAACAACCTTGCAGATCATACAAGCTAGACTCTATACTTGGAGTTTCTGTGCAAGGCCTTGTGGACTATACTTAGTATTGGTACTTGCTTAAGTCCTTTGAGCCCTACTTTTGATATTTTTGAGGTATATGAAATTTTATATGTCATGTTGGTTATCATTTATAGATATTAAGCAATGCACAGTACACGTTTATTGGAAATCTATTGGGATGTAACTTAGGATCACTTCAAATTATTATAGACAAGTGATTATCTAGTGTGATCTGAGATATGATTGTGGTATGATAATTATAAACTTTATGGAATGTGAATATGATAATTGATGATTCTGGGAGTATGTATAGTGTACAGTGATATAATCTGCGAAACGTGAAATTGAGTTGTGTTGTTTGAAATAGATGTATATTTTGCAAGTTAATTAACTATGGAAAATTGATTATGTATAAAGGGAGGTTTTTAATCTTTTTCTTTTGGTAGATTAAATCTTAAATTAAAATATTGAGGAAGTAAGTTGATTTGCTTTAGGATTTAATAACGTAAATAGTAACGATAAGTCAAATTGAATTGAAAAATATGAAAATTGTTTAGCAATGACACTGATACTAAATGCAAATTTTAAAGTTAAAAAAAAAATTAGTCCAAAAACTTGGGAAATAGTATAAGTGTGATTATTAAGTGTACGTTGTAGCCTTCAAGTCATGACACTCTTGCAGGTAGGAAAAGCAAAAGAAAAGAAAGAAAAAAACTAAACTATAAAATTGTTATAAATTATGTTTTCTAAGTTTATAAATTTGAATTATTAAATTTAATTAGTATTTTTTTTTATTTTTTTCTCCTCTAACCAGCAAGAACAGAAAATAAGGGGAAGAAAAAAAAAAGAAGTGTCTTTTTGAAAAATCAAGATAATTGTTTTTAATCCACTTTTTTTTTAAATGCATTTTTCTAAAGTAAATATATTTGACTTACAAACAAAGAAATGTAAATTTTAAAATAAATAAAAGATAAAAATAAAGGAGATACAAAATAGTAAAAAAAAATAGAGAAATATTTATATGAAAATTATTTTTTTAACAAAATTAATTTTTTTGAAAAACTAATTTATTTCTTAAAGCAATAATTCTTCATTGAAAAATCAACCAATAAATTTAACTATTAACTATAAAAATTATAACAGTAATATATATATATATATATATTAATCTTTGAATTATAATCATAAAAAATTATAAACTTATTATAATCTCACTGATTTAGATTTGATTCTTCTTAAACAAATCGTTAATATCTATTAACTTAGTGCAAAATGCTTTTAAACTATACGTATTTTAAACCTGGTAAGTCGTGTTTCTAATCTGTTTTTGTGTAATGTAAAATTGTATTCGTATCGTGTAAAATACGAATATTTTGTGTCAAAATTCGTGTTTACAGAGAAAATATAAATTTTTGTTTTTAGCTTATTTTTAGCTTTTACCATATTCATATACAATTTTTAATTAATTTTAGCTCGTATCACCTTCGTGTTTTATATTTATATTGTTTTCGTGTCGTATAATCGTGTCATGTCTAAGATTGTCAGGTCTAACGTATTCTCAAAAAGGTTTACCTTGGAAACAAATAGTACAGAAAAAATGTTTGATCACATAGAATTCCTCGTATGAGAAATCAAAAAAATTTTCTTAATTTTTCCGAAAGTAATTGCTTAGCTTTATATTAAAAAAGACAAAACTAATAACTTACTTTTGTATTAATATTTCTTTTCTTAAATCTATTAATCATTGAGATTTCAAAACAATAGATCTTATTATTGATTTATCACATGTACATAAATTCTTTTATTATTTTTATTTTTATTGTTAATGCATATTGCTTAAATATTTAGAATATATATTCATAGTTTATACTTTATAGTCTAAATATAACTGTTAATTAATCTTTATTTCTTAATAATAAATTTTTAGATATATAATTTTACTCTTAGGTCGCACTTGTCAAAAGAATAACTTCGATATATGAGAATGAGTTCTAAATTATTGTCCCAAGGAAAATTTGTGGCGCTGGCATACTTAAACATAAGATCAAATTACATATTTAGTTTAAAATTTTCATAATTTATGAAAAATAACAATTTAATCATCTAACCTTTTTTAAATTGACTTTTTTTTTTATCATTCAACTATTAGAGACTAATTGGTTGACATGGCTTTTTGTGACATCTAAGATTCGTTCATGTGTTATTGTCATGGCACGTAACATGTCACCTAAACGTGTCATTATCGATATGATGTTCTATTTCTTTTAAAAACTAAATTTTGAATATTTAAAAGGATACAGTACACGTTTATCAGTCAATTTTTACAGTCATCAATGTGGAAAATGCTACAAACTCCGTAAAGAACAATACTCCATCTATCACTGCATCGAGGGTGGTACTAACTTTCATTTGCAGTGCGTGGAAATTGTTGGGAGGAGAGGTGTAAGAGGCATTTACACAAACACTTAGCATACACACTTCTTTAAGCTTCTAACAGACAATTAAGGCTAGCTCCAAACATCCACCAAGTTCACAACTTTCCAGCTTAATCACACATATATTTCCAACATCAACATGTCATCAAAACTAACAACAACCAATCTCAAGTTTCAAGAATATCAACACAACAACCATCAAGCATAACTCATCTTCAAACATGTAAAACAACAACAATATCACAATATTTTCACTTCCAAATGCATCAAAATATATTCATATAGGTAGCGTAAAAGAATGCTTACAAGAAAGTTTGCATCTTTTTTCATACCAAGCAAAAGAAACCCTTTCTCCTCAAACCCACGTTTTTCCTCTCTCTACATTTTTCTGCACTATTGTGTTATGTTTTTTTTACAAATTTTCCAACTCACAAGTTTGTCTCTGTTCTATTTTTTTCCCTCTTAGTTTTCTATACTATGAGCTTTAATATATTACAAAAAAGTCTAATACTATGGGCTACAAAATAAAAGACTTATCCAATGTAATTTGGTTTACAACCCAACAGAAATATCTTATAGAGTTAAATCTAAGTGTCTCATTCATCCCTTGACCCTCAAAGGTTGTTTTGTAGAAGATGATTCGGGAGAGTATTATTGTGACATTTGTGAAGAACGAAGAGGTCCAGAAAATAATGTCTATTATTGTGAGGAATGTGATGGACAATTAATATCTCACCTAGAATGTGTGGCTGCTGAGGTAAGTAAACATTTATGAGGAGATAATTTACTAATTTATCTCGTTAGTTTTTATATACTTTATTATTAATTTACATAGGAAATATTGGTATAAATCACTTACTATTTTTATAAACTGATTAATGGAATATTCTATTGTTTTTGGATTGATTGTGCACTAATTTTCCATTTTAGAAAATGAAATGAAAATCTCAATGCTGATAATATGAACATATGTTAGTTTGAAGAAGTGCTTAAGCTGTATAGCCTCGCTCCCTATTCCTTTCCCAAGATTTATGGAGATGATTAAGTTGAGATGAATTTTTCCCTCTTACCCTTTGTTTTTTTAATTATATTGGCATTTTTTTTTCTTCCATTTCTTTCTTTCTTTCTTTCTCTTTTTTTTTTCTTTTTATTTCATAAATGTTTAGGAATACAGGAGATTATGCCATTGGTCTTTCACCAATGGATGCAGGAGATTTTTTCGATATTATAGGTAATGGATAAGTAGAGAAATTCGAATCTAAGTGCTTTGTAGTCATTCCACCAAGAAATCAAAAGAATATCTTCTCTTGCCTCTAAGTTAAAGGTGTAGAGCTTTTCTCCCTATTTGTTCAGAGTTCATATAGGAAATTGAGAAGAGTCTAGAATGTTGGAATTTATTAAAATCTCACCAAGTCATTAAGACAAAATTAATACGCGGTAAAAAAACTGACCTGGATGCGGGCGAGAGCTCAATCCCACTATACCATATTACCACACTGTTAAAACCCACTCTAATTGCTTCCCGTTGACTGCCCTCATACCTGAAACGCAGAGAAAATGAGAGAGTGAGAAGGAGAGCAGTGAGAGAGAGAGAGAGGAGAGAGCTACTCTTATCCCTCTGCCAAAAGTTATGAAACTCAATGTGCCAACCTCATATATATAGAGAGGTTGAGAGTAGGGACCTCCCTTCATGTGACCATCACTACAGTAAAAATAACTTTTTGCGGCACTTATTTAGCGGCGTTTTTTATAAAAACGCCACTAAATACCGTGTTTTAAACTCAGTCACGGCGTTTTTTAATTAAAATGCCGTAAATTTTAATAAATAGAGGCGTTTATATGAATAAATGCCGTTAAGTTAATCAAATAGCAGCGTTTTTATGTTAAAAACGCCACAATGTTTTAAAGTAAAAAAATAAAAATATTTATTCTAATTTTTTGAAAATATATATTAAAAAAATAAAAAAAATAACGGCGTACATGAAAATAAACGCCACCGCAGCAAAAATACCTTTTTCCGTTTCTAAAGCTTCTCTGTTTACGACCCACAGCAAAAATATATTTTCCGTTTCTAAACCTTCTCTGCTGCAAAACACCTCTGTTTCTAAACCTAAAATCCCATTTTCTTCGTTTTCTAAACCTAAGCAATTTGATGCTTCTCCATCGATAATCCATTGTGATGTTCTAAACCGATTTCCATTTTCGCACCTGAAAGCTTCTTTGACCACTGAGATTTCCATTTTCATCAGCATTTGAAGCTTTCGTGACAACTGAGATATCCACCCCAAAGCTTTGATTTCTCTCGATAATCACTCTCTCTAGCCTGATTCAACTAAATCTCAGTAAGCATTTGAAGCTTTCGTGACAATTGAAGCTCGATTCAACTAAATCTCAGTAAGCATTTTAATTCCTCACCTTTTTTTTACCAGTGAGCAATAATGCCATTGTCTTTAGCAAAAAACGATAGCAAATTGCACAAATCAATTCTATATCGCTATTTTTAGTAGTTGAATTAGTAGACATGGGGGCTGCGGAATCCACTGAAGTTGTAATTTTATATTTTTATTTTTTTAGGGCTTTGTCTATTTTGAGAAAGTCCTTAGGTTGAATAAAATCATTTGTGGGTTCTTCATTATAAAGCGGATTTTGATTTGCAATGTGTGATATCTAGATAAATGATTGCAAAACTATCTGGCTTGTTTCTATTTTTTAGATACTAACAAAGCTTTCGAATTGAAAGCAAATCTCTTATGAGTTTTCAAATTTCATTTGCTAAATTTTGATATGGAATCATTTACTATATGGAATCTAGAATCTAGTGGGAATGTGTATCTTACAAGATGATTACCCATTTTCTTTGCTGTCATTTTAGTTGCATGCTCATCCTTGGTTGTTGGATATAATTGAAGACATTAGTATTAAGAGTCATTATCAATGTTTGTTTCTATGCAACTAGATCCTGCTGCTGCAGCTACATCTCAGGCAAATTGAGAGGAAGTAGATTCCCGCTCAGTATTTGTGGGCAATGTGAGGCCTCTTTCTCTTTCTTATTTTATTGCTTTCCTTTGCATTAGCTATCTGAAGAAGGTGTTAATGCTGCTTGATTTTTTTTTTGTTAAATTTTCATTTTGGGGAGTTGATAGGGCAAGTTCAAGTGGCCACAATAGCCATTCTCATGTGGTGGGCAAAGGCTTACTTTGTTGTTCTTGTTGTGGATTGGTTGAAGAGATTAACATGTCATTTAGCTATTTGTGTAGCTTGTGGCTAATTATTGATAGATATTTCTCAATAATGGAGGTGAACATATGTTTGTATCATTAGAGTCAACTTCCATACTTTCAGCAATAAAAGCATTTGAGTAGGGGTTAAATAATTTCTCTTACTACATGTTGCTTGCAAGTTCTCATTTGAACTAATTAAGCCAGGATGCAATAGTTTAACATTCTCTAATTATTCCGATCCTTTTCTGCTCTTATTTTTCTTTTTATTTTATTTTTTGATGTAGGGACTTGAGCTACAACAAAAGCAAATTTGTAAGTCCGACATACTTTTACTTTCACCGTGTAGATAATTTTGGAAGATATTTTTTCTTATAAAATAAAAAAAGAAATATAATTTTATCTTTATTTATATGTCAACCATATTTATATAAGAACAGATGTAAAATTGTGTTGTAGAAATTCTTTAGATTAGAAATCATAGTTAAATTAGGGATATTTATTTCAATCTTTTATATATATAACAATCAGGGATTTCTCATAGATTCATATTAAACTGTCATTTTCTTAGGGGTAGCACCATCTTGAAATCTAATCCTGTTTTTTTTTTTTTCCAGATTGTTGTTTCAACTTTTCTTTTGATCACTAAGGAATAAGTAACTTTTCATGCTTCTTGTTAAAGCTTTCTAATTGTGATTCTCTCTTTAGTTGGATAGGGTGAAAGGCCTTAAAGACAGCATTTCACATGGAAAACATTAATGGGGTTCTTGGTAGTTTTTTTTTTTTTTAATTTTTTTAAATTTTTTTCAATTCCAATTGTTTGTTTAAAGTTAGGCTTTTTTCCATAAACTAAACGAAAATAACATAGCATTAACTTCTTTCTTTGTTGAAATGCTTCTGATTTTTTGCAAACACTGGGGGCCACTTTCAGTATTATTTTAGTATTAATAATATTTTAGATGGATAATGGATTAGAGTTTACAATTAGGTCCAGTTAAAAGCCATGGTACTTTAAAAAAGAGTGGGTGTTTGATAGCAGCTTCAACTTTGACAACATCAGATTATGACTCTGCTTTCGTGTTCCCGTTCCACTTCCAAAGCATTGTTTCCTGCCACGTTCTCAGTGAAGCAAATCGTCGTGATGATTATTTCTCTTTCCTAATTGTTAAAACTTCCTTGAACAAGGGCTTTTTGAGTGGCTGACCTACCAGGTTGCTTTACACTGAATAATGTATATATTTTCAATATTTTACTCGGATGTGCTGGTCTTTTTTAATAGGGATAGTTGTATCAATATACACGGGATGAAATAAAAATTTTTTGGAGTGCAGGGCAGGATTTTTTATATATTCTTTTAAGTTTCATTCTTGATTAATTCACTATAAAGTGCATGGAGTTTAAAGTCATATTATTGTGTTAGTTAAAACTACTTGATTAATTCCAAATATTGTATTAGGAAATGGGCTAGTCTTTGCCCTTTCACTGCCTCTATATATACAACTTGACATTTCAACATTTAGAATTGAATTACTGATTGTATTACTTTGCCTTTGATTTTTGGAATTGAATTACTGATTGTATGCGACAATATTAAAAGAGAAATATGTCCATCTACATGCAGTGGCTGATTTGATGAAATACTCTAGACCTTTCATTTGTATTTCTGTCATAAGTCCTAACTTGTTAATGATATGGTTTTAAAAGGTTTTGCTTTGCATATACTGTGATTTGTGTCTTGGTATGTATCTATGATTCATTATTCTGATAATGATGTGCATGTTTTGCTGCATGTGCACTGCAGAGCCGGGCAGACAGCCTTTGAATTTTGTTTGGATGCTCTGTTTTTTCAATGAATTTTAAGGTTAGGGTTCTCTATACTTGTAAAGTTTTAGCATAATTACACCTTTGTGCTTTGAATTGCTCTACTAAGACTTTGTTTTTTGGCTTTGAAAATTTCTTAATTGGCTTTTGATCTTTTAATGAAAAAGTTACAGATCTTGAGTTGTTTCTTAAGGTTTTTAAGTACTTCATCTTTAGTCCTTATTAGAAATTGTTTATAGCTTCATCTGACCTGATCGATCAATGCAACTGCAAGATTTCTTTAGCGATAAATGTTAGTGGAGGGGCCTCTCTTTTAGTTGGTGCCCTTGATTTTTTGATTAATTATGAGCATGCTGATATATTTACCAGAAACACAGGCTCTAATCATGAGTTTTTCTGCATGAAACTTTTCTTTTGTATGTCTTCTTTTCCTCTTTTTTTAATTAAATATATAAACATATATATTTTTTACTAATTTTGGTTTTTGTAGATTTGAGATGTGACCCCAAGGATGTAGAAAAGATGATGACTATTTTGTAGTGCAGGTATGTTACTAAATCCTTGTCCTTACACAGAAAATTGTGCTTTAGTTACACATATACATATATAAAATTGTCCTTACACATAATGCTAATTCTAATAATTGTGTTTTTTTTACTGTTTTGTGGTTGCAGACTGGATGATGTGGTCTTTGTTATATGGGAACTTGTTAAAGAAAGAAAGGGCTACTTTTGGATTTAAAAGCTTAAGTATTCTGTAACCTTAATCTTTGTTCTTTCTTTCTTTTTTCTTATATATATTTTCCTTATTTAGATGTTGAGACTCAATTGTTTAGAGGACATATTTATTTTTATATAAAATAGGAGACATATTTTATATATAAATATATTTTTACATTACACTTATTTTGACAACTCTTAATATTGAAGGCAAAAGCTCATAGTTTCATCATTCCCTATTAATATTATTTGTACAATTTTTTTCTACTAATGTCTATTAATGGCTGTGTGAAGCATGGTATAAGTTATGTGGTTGGAAGGATTGGTTGGAAGCATGGTATAAACTGTAACTCTGCAAAATGGATATTAAATCATTCTGTAGCCAAGCTTCATATTGAGTCCCAAATCTGAACGTGTAACTAAGCTCTTAGTTCCCAAACTTTTCCTGAACCCTTCGAGCAAAAGCATTATGTTATCTTGCACAGCCTTAAAAAAGTAAAAGCAAAAATGAAATAGCGGAAAAGCACAGCCATAAAAAAGTAAACGCAAAAAATGAAATAGCGGGAAAAATTTAATATAAAAGTAAACGGGATGCAGAGAAGAAAAGCTCAGTAGCGGGAAACTTGAAAGCTTCACTTAGCGGCGTTTTACAAAACAAACGCCGCTAAATTCGTGGCATTTCAATAGAAAACGCCGCTAATTTGCAGCGAATATAAACGCCGTTAATCGTGTAAAATTGCCGCAAAGTTAACGGCGTTTTTCATAGAAAACGCCGCTATTTTTCCCGACGCTTGCAAAGCCGGCGTATTTTGCAGCGTTTTTTGCTAGTGCCGCTACAGTTTAGCGGCATTTATAAACGCTGCTAAATAACGAAAAAAACGCCGCTAAAAGTACATTTTGCTGTAGTGCATGTATAAACCCATCCCATTATAGGTTTAATACACGTATATTATATATTTAATATAATTTAATATGGGTCACACTTTATACAAAATTATACTACTAATTAAATAATCATACGATGTTAATTACATTTCACTAGTCCACATTAATAAGGGTATTTCAACACTTCCACTTGGATAGTTAAGTTAATTAAAGAAAAACATCATATAATATTAATATGTATTCATAAGCCCTCTAGATACACTGTACCGAAAGGGTACAAATGTATAGACTTATAAATACTTTAACAACAATAAGCTTTTACAAGCTTCAGAATGAATCATATTGACAGGGTACAAATGTGTAAACTCATAAAGACTTCAACAAAATAGTAGTATAAAGTGTGAAATGGATATGATATGAAAACAAGATCAAATATCCATTTCCATTAGGTCCATGCATCTAAACTGAATGATGCACTGTTTCAATGAAAGTATATGAGACTAATATGGAATGTCTCATCTAACAGAATATCATATTCACCAGAATGTGCGCAAACAAAATATGCATATATGGCAAGTAGGAATTCATCCGCACAATTGCAACTGATTTCATTACATAGAGCTCCCACTAACTTAATACAGCAAATGGCTCCATATGCCCCATACAAGCGCTATGTCGTCAAAGCACTTATGCAACCAAACTCTTAGTTAACCAGAATGACCTCTTTAATTTTGTGCTCTACAATTCAATCAAATAATGGATTCCATTATTTTTTTTCTCTCTAATAAACCAAATGATGATATCTAAATATTTGGAGTGTGAGGAACTCCTAGCATTTTGAGAGAAAAAGTACTTGCTACAGCATTACCACAGTACATCTTTAGAACTTCAGAATGGCAACCTAAAAAATCAGCCCTGAGATGAAATTCTGCAGCCTAAATGGCCCATCATGTAGCTTTACAGCATGCTACGTACTTAGCCTCCATAATCAAGGATACTGTAAGTGTTTATTTCACACCTTCTTAAAACAACTTATCCTCTATGAAATACAAAAGTGTAACTAAAAAATGGTTTCATCATCTGGACAGCATGCAAAATCAGCATCAAAATATCTAACCAAACCCAGAATATCAGATTTGTTGATATCCAAATACTCTCTTTGCAACTTCTAGCTCTCTATTGCAGGATCGCTCAAGCATCTCCGAATATACCTATAACATACACAATATGAACATGTGTACAGACTTGAGCATACAGTAATTACCCACACTAAGGCATACACAACACTCAACATGAGCTCTTTCACCATCACTTTGAGGACTTTGAGATTTTATAGTATGTCACTTTTCACGAAGAAGTGCCTCAAATAGGAGAACAATATTCTTCAAACCTACTTAACACACATAATGTAGGTTTCCTGAAACTAACAGGGTATGCCTATAGATATGTCATGAAGAATCTCAATTCCTAAAACAAAATAAAGCCTCACTTAGATTCTTCATTCTAATGCGACATGACAACATGAAATTTGTCTCATACAACAGGTCAGTGTTATTGGCCGCTATCTGATATCATAAATTTAGAGCACAATAAACACACAATTACTCCCACTGACCTTGTAATGGATCCAATTATCAAATATGTTCTCTTTAAAGTGACAATCTCATCAAACTTTCATATTACAATCCGGATGCCTTTTAATGTTCGCAAATGAACTCCTTGAGTTCACAAACTATATGTTCCATCTTAGGAACTAGAAAATTTTAGGTTGCTTCATTTAGACATTTTAATGTCCAATATGTAGCTCCTAATCAAAATGAGCTACCAATTGCCATCATGATTCTAAAAGGATCCTAGGTAAAAACATGAAAGAAGGTTTTCACAAAACCAATTCCTTCTCTTTATTTAGAGCCTTGGCCATATTTGGCTTTAAATCTTATACTTAGTCTCTAAAGTCTCCTTTTGTCTACAATGATGTGACAACTCAGGTAGTCCCATGCATCTTTATCCAACGTAAATGCTTACTCATCCTATATGGCAAATATCTAACTCCGAGAGTTCAGATCAATATAGCCTCCTGCAAACATCAGAATCAAAAGATACACGAATTTCATATTCATGTTCTTCTGTAAGGTAACGCATGTATCAGAAGATCAACCATTATTCTTTTGGTTGTGGTCTTTTACCATCAAAAGGTAACACATGTATGGGACTAGCACAACAATATGTAATTTATTAATGACTTCGTGGAGTTCATAACTCTCACTCTCTAAGTCATCCTCTAAATAGATTGAATTGTCAGACTCAATAATTCTAGTGTTACATGATAATAAACCAAAATCTAAAATCTTTCTGGCCGATAAAATAGCCAACATAATTGCTGCTAACAATTTTCTTGTCAAGTTTTCTTGACTATAGGTTATACGCATTTGCCTTACTTTATAACCCGAAACATAAAAAGCGACACAAATTCGGCCTTGATGTCTGATTACAACTTAAGATGAATTTGGAAACTGATTTTGCTTAGAGATCTATTTTGAATGTGAATGGCAGTTTTCGTAAGTTCACTCCACCAGAATTTTGAGAATTTGGAGTGATCAACATAAATCATACTAAATCAAAATGTACGAGTGATTATTACTGCAATTTCATTCTGTTCAGTATTCCAAGCACAGTATACTAGGCATCAATACATAATATGTAGTGCACTTAACATGAAAATCGGTATATGATTTTGCCTAGTTTTATTTTATCGACCACAATATTCATCACTTTGGTCTGATCATTGCCTTAAGCAGCTTACTTCACATAAGCAACGCAGTGGAATCAATCAGAATGCTTAAGGCCTCTGTAAGATCAAATCTTTTACTCGATCTAACCTAAATCAAAACGGTCTTAGTGAAAGTGTTGAAATGCTTATATCCACTGAATATAATATGTGGAAATGATCTATAAATGTTGGTAAATATCAGTTCCTAATCATCTCCATAGTTGCTAATCACATCCTTAACATTAGCAGCAAGATTTCCCTCAATGCAATCTCTACATGTGCCTTAGAATGTCCCTAATTCATGCCACAACTTGACAAATTTCTTATTTATTCTACCATGATCAGAATCGATAGTCACATCATTCACAGCTGAAGAAAATTTGCCTAATATTGAGGTATAAGTATATTATATATCCATCACGTAGAATGCCAGAATCAATACACATGTTGTTACTAAACAGAAATACTTTTCTGTTACTAGAATGAAAAGTATAAACTGACAGTGATTCCAAAACTGTTTACAAAATGTAAGAACAATCTAGCTGATTCTTATGTTTTCTGCATGGATTTTAACACTATAGCGCCAATTCACAACTATGTTCCCTTATTTGGTCTCCAGTTACTTGTGGCTTTATCGATAATAGCACCGGTATCTAACCACTAACAGTTAGAAGGCATATCTCCTAGATTGGGTCCAAAACAAAGGCTAACGAAATGCCTTTTCACACATCCCAATCTAGAAAACTCTTGTAATCTACCCTCTTGTGCCACAAGTTTATGAAAAAAGCGGCACACATTAATATTTAGAGGTGTTAGTGGAATCAAAATGGGAAGTGGACTTGGCAAATTTCTTCTTTAAAAAATGACCTTTTATTGAGACCTCTTAATACCATTACTATAACATCCCAAATCCACAGTATAAAATAATATTTACTTATAAATTCCACTTGCTTACCGGTTGGGCTGTCTGTGATGCTTAACAACTCGCAACCCTTTAATTATTTCCTAATACTACCATTTGTATTACTATACAGAATTATAAATATTACATTTGATTTATTTGAGATTGTTTACATTCCCTTCTACTCAAAGTAGTACTGTACAATTTTACTGAATATATAAAAGAATATAATGTACCTTTGATATTGTATATCTACTGACTTCAGTAGCCGATAACTCTGGAAGGTAAACTGTTTACTTCAAATCAATAACCTATGGAGTGGAAAATTAGGGGTGAGCGACGACGTGCTCAGTAAGGAAGGCGTATGCTGCTTTATATGAAACAAAACTATATCCCCCCAAAATGTTTATTTTTCCTAATCAATAAACCCAATGGACATAGTAAACAGTCTTTAATAGTCAAATCATTGGCTAAACAGTTTACAATATAATGTAGTAAACGGTAAATAGGATTTAGTAAATCCTCTCAGTAAACAGAAATCAGTAAGTTGAGACTAGGCATCACCCTACAAATAAATCATGCTATCATCGTTCCCCCAGGAACGTAGTAATCATCCCTACAGGGATATAGTAGATCTATGGCCACAATCTATAGGTGGTCCTCGAGTACACTTGCCAAGTGACTTCGAGACCTTTGATGACTTGGCAGGTCAATCAGCCTTGTGAATAGTAATGCATGAAACCTGGGGCCTAAAGTCTCAAAAATCACTTTATATCTCATAAAGAACCTTTAAGGAATTATTTCACCATATTATCATTTTCTCAAAATGATTTGTTTTCCAAAAAGGTTTTATATTTTCTGTTTATAAACCTAATAAAAACAGCCCGAATTCTCACCATTTTTCGTGTGAGAAAAATACAAAGTAAATCAGCTCACCCATAGCGACTCGCCTATGGTCAGTTCGCCCATTCTGACATTACCTATGGTCAGTTCGCCCATTATGGCATTGTCCATGGTCAGCTCACCATTATTACGTGTGAATGGCCAGTTCGTCCGTTATGGATCGTCCAAGGCCAGTTCGCCCATTATCACAAAAAGGTTCGCCTATCTTTGGCTCGCCTGGATTTTTATTAAAACATAGGTCGCCTATAATTGGCTCGCCCAAAACATCATAAATGGGTCGGCTTTGTAGCTCACCCGGAGTTTATTAAAACAGAGGCCGCCCGTCCAAAACATCACAAAGGGGTCGGGTTTGTAGCTCGCCTAAAGTTTATTAAAACAGGGGTCGCCCGTCCAAAACATCACAAAGGGGTAGGGTTTGTAGCTCGCCCAAGTCAAAACAATTTATTAAACTAATGCATGTCATAAATCAAAATATTTTCTCAATATTTTTATAATATTTTACTCCACATGACATGTATTTCACTTCACATACTACTCCCTTACCTGGTCTTACGAAGCCTTGCTTCCTGATCACCTTCCCGATCGCTTTTACCGAGTCCTTAATTCCTGGCTGCAAAATAATTTATTAATACTATTAATATTTTCTTTTCGAATAATTCTAGTACTTTGGCGAGACTGGAGACTAATCTACTAGCTCGGCCAACAGAGCTTGCCATTCGTTAATTGGCTTACACGTGGGAGCTCGCCCACAATTCAACTCGCCTCTTTTCACCCTTTTGGCGATCATCAAGTCCCTACATTTTGGGTGATCATAAACCCTCGCCCATTCGGGCGATCATTCTAACTATCCAAAAATGTTGGCGAACATGTATATTGCCGATTCATGCATTTCATTAAGCTCACCTCATCCTTTGGGCGAGTATCCTAATTTCTTTGCTCGCCTATTTGGCGAGCAGTTGGATAATCACGTTCGCCCATCATGTTTCCTCTACTCACGTTACATATGCATAACACAACAGCTTATGTTCAGCCATTAATGTCCACAACCAGTAAGAAATTAGCCATGTTAACTTACTACATACTTTCATGCCAAGTAATATACCTACACATCTCCTACTTAGCATATCATCACTATAAACCAAGGATTAAATACATACAACATTGGTTGAAAATTCCTTTACCTTTGTTTAACCGAACCAACACAACTCAAAGTTGTTATTGTTTCCTCCCTCGTCAGTCCTTCATTTCTTGGTTTCTTGAATGGTTTGAGGGTGAAGGAAAGTGTATAGAGGAGTGTTAGATGATTAGATAGCAAGAGGTTGTAGTCTTGCTAATTAAACGTGGGAGAAATAAGAGTGAAACACAGCAGAAATGAGTAGCAAGACAACCTGAGTATAGTCGATCATGAAAAAGAATTATGTTTGAGTTTGTTTCACTTAGTCATATATGTATATATTCTATCGTCAAAGTCTCGTAACTTCTTATCCCTTTCTTCATCATTACCTTGTCTTATAGCTCATTAAATGGTGAAGAAAATATGGCAATCCAAGGAAATGGCGTGGTGCAATTTTCTACTTTCATTAAATGGTGAAGAAAATTCCAGCCAAAAGGAACGACATGCAGCAAATATATTTCATTTTTTTTCTTCACATTTTCTTGACTTATTGCACCTTTGTCTTATACCTTGTCCAATTAAAACACCTCTCATATTGACTTAACATTTCTCCCTTCTCATTTCGTCCAACACAACCGACTTCCTCTCTAATTAGAAGTGGCGTGCAGTAGCAAATTTTTTGCTGCCCATTAAACATCTTTCACATTGTATTAAAATAAATTAAACCATGTATCATACGGCAGAAATGGCATGTAGTAGGAATTTTTCTGCTATATGGTTTACTTGTTTCCCATTTCTTTTATATACTTCCCACCAATAGAAATTTAATCACCTAGTCAGAATTTAAATTTCTCTTTCTTTATGTGCAATGACTAATTTTCTTCTCTCATGAATCATTTATTCATTTAACTCCATTAAATAATTTATTTTCACTATTAATCATTGACAATTATGGTGTACAGTGTAACAAATTCGGGTCTCACAATTACTTTAGGCAATAATATTGACAAATGTCATCATTATGGCCGAATGAGATCTATTAACCAGAAAGATCGTCCACTATTTGATGACAATATCAATTTTGATATTAATATACCATAATTCCTTTTGTCCATTAAGGTACACTGAATGAGATCTGCGAACTTGAAAAATCTTCACCCTAGAAGGAAGTCATACTGAATCTGCCACATATGGAACTAATCCATTATTACAACTTTTATCAATCCTATGCAAACTATTTCCTAATGGCATCCATAAATCCTTCTTGGTTATCACTAAATGGAACACTTTCTCTTATGTGTTCATTTATAGTATACCTTATCTAATCAGAGGATTCTCACTTGAGTGTTCCCAAAAATTCCATATTAATATTTTGTCCTCAAAGAGCTCCCATTATTGGGTATAGAAGATTGATCGACTCTCAAGGCTACTTCTTAGTTTAATATTCCCCTAACCGTACAGAGCAATTCATACCACCTATCTAATTTGATCCTGCTAGAGACTTGATATGTAATAGTTGCATAGATAATCAAAATTAATTGAGGCTAGTGGAATAACTCAAACAATATTAAATTTATTCCACGATATGCTACAGAAGATAAGACAAAACTAATTGAATATAAACTTGAATGATCGCCTACCGACAGGGTAGGAAAATTGTGTTATATCCCAACCAGAATCTTTTCAATCCCAAGCATCTTTCAAAGCAACAAGCAATCTGACAGGAAGAGACTTGCCACTTCTAGAGATCTTAGCAAACTATGCAACTATCACTATGTATTGCCTTATTATTATGTCTTTAAAATTATCAAAATAATCATCAGAAAATCTTCATGACTATTCTTGCGATGGCAAGTACTAGTCAATCCAATGAATGATTTATAAATAATATTCACAAAATTTATTGACCAAAATTAACTACACCCAAAATATGCAATTTTTGAAGCATATGCAGTAATTTTAGGTCTAATATTAATTAATTTAATTAATTCCATATAGATGTGAATATTCAAATAATAAGACAATATAATTTTAGAGAGTTTATTTGTTTAAGTAAATTATTGACGGAATGGATAAATCAAAATCCATACCCAAATAATTTATTTAAACTTATTTAATTAGGCCAATTATTAACAATTTATGGGCATGGGCATATTTTTCAAAATTAAGTGAATTATGAATTAAATAGGTAATAGAATTTTCAAAAAATTACCCCAAAATTAAATCCTCCAAAAAAAAATTCACTTATACCCCTTTAATTTTGGGCTTGATAACTAATTATGGCTATTAAATAAATTTGGTTATAACCAAAATTGTCCAAAAAATTAATTAACCAAATGGCCCATAATTAATTAATCAAAACAGCCCTTAAAATCTTAATCCAAAATGGCCTTTTAATTAATTATGAAAATTAGCCAATAATTATTCCAATTTAATAGCTAAATAAAATTAATTAATCAACATGGCCCTTAAATTATTTAGGTAAAATGGGCCTAAAATTAATTAATTTTAACTGCCCAAAATTAATTTTATATTAAATGACCAATTAAAATAATTAAATAATTAAATGCCCATAATATAACAAATTTATTTTTGGCCCAAAATTAATTAAAATCTTAATGTATAATTAAAATAAAACAAAATGGCATTTTAATTTCTAAAATTAAAAGCCCTAATATATTAACACCAATGGCCTAAAAAATACAAAACAAAATTGGCCCAATTTAAAAAAATTGCCCAGCCATAAAAAAGAAATGGCCCAAAACACAAAAAGAGCCCAAATTGTTGGCCCCAAAAAAAAATCTGCCCAAAATGGTGGCCCAGCATCCCAAAAAAATGGCCCAGAAATGAGCTAAATTTTTTTTTATTTGCTTTTTTCGGCAGGCGCGCGCTGACGATGCTTGTGCGTGATTTGCACGTGCCAGCGAGACAAAATCGGGCGCGTGCAACAGGTTTTTCTTCTTCACCTGTTTTTTTCTGCAACGGGTTTGCAAAAATTCGGGTATTTTGACCCGACTCGATCGATTTTGGCCTCTTTCAACCATATTTTTGCTCCTTTTTGTTGTATTTTTCATGCTCAAGCTTCCAACAACAATGAAATTGCGATTTGAAGCCAAAAAATGCATAAAATCGAAATGGGTTTCATAAAATCCGAAAATGCAAAAGCTTAAATGGAAGCTTTTATGGCTTCTCTTTCGCAAATAAGAGAAGTTAGTGACTTTTTGGGTGAGTGGGCTCTGATGCAAATTATTGAAATTTATTAAAACCTCACCAAGTCACTAATACGAAATTAATACGCAGTAAAAAACTGATCTGGATGCGGGTGAGAGCTCAATCCCACTATACCGTATTACTACGTTGTTAAATCCCACTCTGACTGCTTCCCATTAACTACCTTTGGACCTGAAATGGAGAGAAACCGAGAGAGTGAGAAGGTGAGTAGTGAGAGAGAGAGGAGGAGATACTGTCATCCCTTTGCTGAAAGTTAAGAAATTTAATGGGCCAGCCTCATATATATAGAGGTTGAGAGTAAGGACTTCTCTTCATGTGACCATATATAAATCCATCCCATTATAAGTTTAATACACATATATTATATATTTAATATAATTTAATATGGGTTACACTTTATACAAAATTATACTACTAATTAAATAATCATACGATATTAATTATACTTAACTAATCTACATTAATAAGGATATTTCAACATAGAATTCTGATTTGTAATTTATATTTGGTTGTTTCCTGCTTAAGTTATAACTTAGGCATGAATCTGGTAATCTGCTTAAGTTATAACCAAGAAGATTGTGTTTCTTGCTTGAAATGCAGGGAAGAGGAAAACGACAGAGAAACCAATTGTTAAGGGGCTTATATAGAACTCTAAAGGGGTGTACAGATGATTCTTGAATATTGATCGTGCGACAGTAGTTGTAATTGACAAGCCAATGAGGAAATGCCATGTCAGCCTCCATGAAGGAAAAAAGATTACGTGATGGTCCAAGCTAAAAACAAATTGCAATACTCCATATCATATGATCAAAACAAAATACAGAGAGGTTTACTTCTCAGAAGCCAAAGAACATGATCAACCTGTTTATTCTACATTTCAGAACATGAATTACACAATGAGAGAAACAAGCCAAATATTATCTCGGGCAAGCTACTGCATAAATTTCATGGGCGTATAAAATTTCCTCTAGTTGTTATCCCACCAGAATCGGGACTGAAGTTGGTTAACGATGTTTTTGTCCAGTTGGAAGGCTTTAGCAAGAACATCAGGATTGATGGCAGGGTCTGAGCCAAAGACTGCCTTTGCAATAGTGATAACCCCTGGGTTTTGGCTGCTAAGGCCAGCAAAGGCAACAGCATTGGTGTTCCCTATGTTGAACTGGAAGTGAATGAGCCCGACTGGGAAAACGAAGACATCTCCAGGGTATAGGACTTTGGTGATGAGACGGTTCTCTGGGTTGGATGTAACAAAGCCAACGTAGAGTGTGCCCTCCACGACGACTAAGATTTCTGTGGCTCGAGGGTGAGTGTGAGGAGGGTTTAGGCCACCATAGGGTGCAAAGTCAATTCGAGCAAGAGATATGCCAAGAGTGTTAAGTCCTGGTATTTGTTCAACATTGACTGGAGTGACTTTTGATCCTAGCTGATTTGATGTATTTCCTGGCTTGTTGAGCCCCGAATGAAAGAAGTCCTCTGCGGTGGCAAGCTTTGGGTCCTTGCATAGCTTGCCATTGACAAAAACTGCATAAATGGAAAGAAAATGAGATAACACTTCCCAAATCATTTCTGTGTTAGTCCTCAGTTAAAGAAGACAGAGAAAGAATCAAAGAACGTACCACCGATTTTGGTATCATTAATTGCTACACAGAAGTCCTGAAGAGGGCTGGGGTCAGAGGCAGAGGCAAGTGTGAAAGCCAGAGCCAACAAGGCAAATGCTACATGGAAATGAACACCTTTCATTGTTGTAAGGCAGCTTCTTGACAAACTGTTCTAAATTTTGTTGCTTGGTGAGGAGTGAGAAATATGGCGAGAGAGCATGCTATTTATAGATAGCATTCACTGAGCAAATCTCTTCATTTTCATTCTTTAATAATTCTAAAAAAAATACTAACAGATGAAAGATTTACCAAGTCTGCAGTGATTATGGCGTTTTTTTTTACTTGAATTTGAATGAATTAATCTTTCCGTGTTCACATTAGCACATTTTGCCATGGAACTGGTCAGTCTTTACATGCCAAATGTTTTCTTTGTTTATTTAATTACTCTATTGGCACTAATAAAAGAAAATTCCCATTGACTGCTTCTTACACAATTTCAAAGTTACTGCTCCTATAGCTAATATAACAATGTAGCAGCCATGCCAGCTATACTGTGTAGCTTCCATCTGCAGATTTCACATAAGGCTTCAGGCTTTATCTCTGATAGATTTCATTGTCTCAGCTGCCGACAAAATCAAATCTGACATGCCCTGGGACTTAAATAAGTTACTAGTTTCTAAAATGGAACTTGTCCAGGATGCAGAAAGTATAAGAATTGTAAATGTAAATGACAAAATTAGAGTTCCAGGTGGTTCTCAGGTGGATATCAACTCAAGGCTTTGCCTTCTTGGAATAAACCTAAAGTGGTAATGGCTTCGTCAAGATTGTTGATCAAGTGTTTTTCCCTATTATCATGTTCACATCTTCTTAATACTGACATTAATTATTCCGCCAAGAAATCAAATGAATATCCTTTTAGCTCTTTTAATGACCATTATCATAGAAATTAGACTGGTTCTTTCTCCATATTTGTTCCGAGTTCATATGGGAAACAAAGAGCCTAGAATTCTGATTTATAATACATATATCGTTGTTTCCTGCTTATGTTATTAATTATACATGAATCTGGTAATCTATTTCGCTAATTAATTATTCAATATCTGAACAATTCTAATCTGCTTAAGTTACAAAAATTCTCAAATTGAACTGTGTGAACTAAGACAATGTAATTTATCCAAAGCCCAAAACCACTAGTCTTGAATCTTTCCAAGGATTTTCTTGCATGACTACTTCTTAGCAGGCCTGCAGCAAAATTCAAATGGTGAATAATAAGAATAATAAAAGAAGAAAAATATGAAGAAATAAAAAAGAGAGCATATTGAATGTTTTAATTTTAATCAGGCTGAAGTTAAAGTGAAGATAAACCCACAATTGCAGTCTCTTTAACATTGTAACTAAGAAATTAATTAGCCCTGATCAGATGAAAATCACAAACAAATTTCAAACATCTATACTGTCACTAAACTTGGACAGCAAGAATCACAAAGATGATAAAGCCTGAACAGTTAAGTGTAGCAGTGATATATGCTGATACTACATGCCTGAAAAATGTTTAATGGTGATCAGGCCAAATATGAAAGCAATTCCAGAGTGGTAATCAAAGAATTACTGTTAAATATTCAGATTAGCTTTATATTTGAATGACAAGCGGCGTGTGGAACCTGCCCAATTGCTAGCTTCTTACGTTTAAATACTGGCAAATGGCAAAGGTTTTCAACAAGGGCTGTTGTAACTTCATTTTTAATTGTTTCTTGTATTGACTGGAGTGTCCGCAGCCTTAATTAGCAACCATGGATTTGTGCTGAAGTCAACAAAATGACTCAGTTGTATTAAATGCCATAAAAGGCATAATTTAATGACAGAAATGACTGATTCCATGAGAGAACTACTGATTTAAGCAGAGGAAGAGGCAACTCGGTGAAGAGACATGGGAAGTAGTTGAAGAACAATTCGTCTGAAATTTTATAGGAAAAAAATTGCAGCGGACTTGGTAACTCTTTCATTTGCTTCTCGGAAATGAGAACGCATAGACTAGTTCAAAGACTCCAATCTATAAATAGGCCATTTTCTCCAGCAAAGTTTCTCATCCCTTCCAAACAAATCAAACTTAAATTAGATAGAAGTTATATTATCACAATGAAAGGTGCTCATCTCCTCCTGGCAGTTTCTGTCTTGGCTCTGGCTTCCTCATTTGCCTATGCATCTGATCCTAGCCCTCTCCAGGACTTCTGCGTAGCCATCAATGACCCCAAGGACGGTGGTATGTTCTGTTTTTCGCTATAATTACTTCTTAAACTTATGCTTCAGTTCAAATATGTGCCAAAAATTAATCAACTCAGCAAGTTGCAAAGTTTGTAAGCATGCAATCGCATCAAATAACATTTTTTTTCTCCTCCTAAATGTAGTGTTTGTTAATGGGAAGTTCTGCAAAGACCCAAAGATTGCCAAAGCAGAAGACTTCTTCTATTCTGGGCTCAACATCCCCAGAAACACATCAAATCCAGTAGGATCAACTGTGACTCCAGTCAATGTAGCCCAAATACCAGGACTCAACACTCTTGGCATCTCATTGGCTCGAATCGACTATGCACCTTTTGGTGGGTTAAACCCCCCTCACACACACCCTCGTGCCACTGAAATCCTGGTCGTTGTGGAAGGCAATCTCTATGTTGGCTTTGTCACATCCAACCCCGATAATCGCCTTATCACCAAAGTCCTATACCCTGGAGATGTATTTGTTTTCCCAGTTGGCCTCATTCACTTCCAGTTCAATGTGGGGAAAACCAATGCTGTTGCATTTGCTGCTTTGAGCAGCCAGAATCCTGGTGTCATTACCATAGCAAATGCAGTGTTTGGATCAAATCCACCCATTAATCCTGATGTTCTTGTCAAGGCCTTCCAATTGGACAAGAATGTTGTGAAAAATCTTCAGTCAAAATTCTGGTGGGCTAACAATTAGAACTTATTTTATTTCATCATACTTGAATTGAAGTTGTAATTTGTTTGGGATAATAATGTTTCAACTGTTCCGTATGTTACAGTAATAATTTATTTTTGGGAAAAGAAAAAATAAAAGTGACAGTTTGCTTATTATATGTACCAGTTCTTAAGTAGTAGTGTTGTTTTATTTTTTTTATTCTATTTTAGTAAAAAAGATTTGTTTTTAATTTTCATTTAGTAGATTCACTTCATTTGGTGTAACATTTATGGCACATAATTTCACTGATTTAGATTTATTCTTCTTAACCAAAATGGTAATATCTATAACTTTATAATTTGAATATAATTATTAATCAGTTATTATTTCATAATAGTAAATTTTCAGATTTATAATTTTACATTTGCATCGCACCTGTCAAAAGAACAAGTTCGATAAGATGTAAATTATTGTTCAAAGTGGAATTTGTGACACTACCATACTTAAATATAAAGTCAAATAATTTGATGTTTAGTTTAAATTTTTCATGATTTTTATTTAATCATTCAATTATGAAAACTAACAATTTGATCAGCCACATTTTTGAAATTGATTTTTTTTGTTTGGTTACAAGATGAAATATAAAACTAATGCACTTGAAAATGACGAAGGAATTCAACACCTCACTCATTCGCAATCAGTAAAAGATCTTAAACAAGAAAGTGGTTCTCTAAGTAGGTTTCAAAGTGTTCTTCCAATTCACATCCTGATTAGCTAATGCATCTGCACAAAAATTTCGAAGTGCATCTCTATGTCTCGTCAACAAGCTTTGAATATCTCAAATAATTCTTTCAAAACAGCGTCTAAACATTTATGAAAATAATATATCATTCATAATTAGTTGTAATCTTTAAAATCTCTCTTATTATTATTTTTCATATATCATCTACACCACCTATATAATAGGGTATTCCATGTACTCCTATATAAAAGCTATTATATTAATAATGTAGTTCTTTGAGTTTCTTTGTAGGTGTAGACCATTATAATCGAATCTTTCTTTATTTTCTTTCTTTTCTATTTATAGAGACTAATAGGTTGACACGGCTTTTTTTTTTAATTTTTAAAAATTTGTATTTTGATCTCTCAACTTTGAAAATTCACAATTTAATAATCGGCATTTGTGAAATTCATTGATATCTTGATCTCCATTGTCAATACATCGCATTGCTGACATAGCATTACAATGATTTGGTTAGCAATATATGTGAAATTTAATATGATAAATTATTTTGATTATTTTTTAATTTGTTATCTATATTGAATTATCTTGGAATAATACTCAAAAAATCATTAAAACTTTTTTATAAAAAAGAAAATAAGGCCTCAATTTTTTTATGCATAGAATTAAAATTGTTTATTATTTTATTCTAATCACACCCCTTATTATTTTATTGTTTCTTTCAAGTATTTTTCATTCAACGTATCTAAATAAATTTAAACAAGTATTTTCCATAACTCACATCAATCAACCAAAAAGATTTTAAACAAATTATGAGATTTTTTTTTTGACGTAGATCACAGGTATTCTCATCCGTTTTAACGGTTTGAGATTAATCCTATTCAGAGTTTAGTCACAATTAAGGCTATTCACCCCTCCCCAAAGATGTGTTTAATGGAAGTTGAACCCGAGAGCTCTTCCTACAAACTCAACCTGCATTGCTAACTGAGCCACAACAACTCTTGGGTTGAGATATTTTTTAATGTTAAGGTTTTAATTATAATTAAATAAAGTTCATACTCTTAATTTCATTCAATAAAATTGAAAAACAAAGTAATCATGATTTGAAACATTAACTATTCCTACAACTGTCTTTCCAACTTTGTATCGTTGAGATTAATATTTAGTAAAAAATTATAGGAATGATCAGGAAACTTTAAAAAAACTTACTTTAATCACTCAACTTTAATTTATCACATTAAAATCACTAACATTCACAAATATATACATCTTGATCAAAGAGAGGCCTGACAAATACGATATCTACGATGGATTATAATTTAACTGGGTTAATCCAAATCATATTTTTTATTTTCCTCTTTTCCATTTTTCCCTCCTTTTCTTTTCTTTTCTTTTCTTTTTAACCCACTTTTCTTTCATTTTTTATTTTTATTTTTATTTTGAATAATGATTAAAATAGTTTCAATAAAATAATAATTTTTTGTAGCATATTATTTTCAAAATTGCTCTTTTGGAAATAATTGATTTTTGAATATTTTTAAAAATAAATAAAATATCGTAATTTTTCAAATCATAGAAGAAAGGATTAGACTTCTATATCCCTCTAAACTGGCGAAACAAGAAGAGAAGTTCGTTCGGGTTCTTCAGATTTAAAGATAACAGGGAAGTTCTTTCAGTCATTAGAGGCCTTAACGGTGCAATCTGGAATGGATGGAGGCTTCAAGCCAATATAGCTAAGTACGATTTGGATGATAGCAAAAGCTGCAAAACATAGAAGAAAGGATGCGAACAGAGTTGCTGGACCAGATGATCAGTTTATCCGTTTCAAAGGAGATGCGTCCTACAATCCCACTATGAGTACTGGACTCCCTTCTTTTGTTGAGATGGTGAAAACTAAATCTGCTGGGGGAAAACAGAACGATTCGAGTGGCATGCAAAAGCTTTTTCCCTGCAACGATAAGTTAGAATCCGATCCTGTTTCTGTTACAGAGTATTGTTTTGCACAATGATGAGGAGGCGATGAATTGGCTAAAGTGCTCGGCGGTGGCTAAGGTTAAAAACCCGCACTCCATACAACTTCTTCAACAACGTATCCTCCAAGAAGGGGTTCTTGACTTCTCTGTAACCTTAATGGGTGGAAGCTGGGTGCTTCTTACATTTGAATCGAAGGAAGACACGTCAGGTATGCTTGTAGAAGGAAAAACATGGCTTAGTGATTGGTTTGATTGGGCGAAACCATGGAGTGATGAAGAGATTTGCGATAACAAATTCATTTGGCCAAAAATCGAAATCTTCCTTTTCATGCATGGACAAGTTCATTTTTTAAGCAGATTGGTGATAATTGGGGCGAATTCATCTCAATAGATGATAGTACTCGGAGAAAGAAGCATTTGGATATTGCAAGAGTTCTCACTTTAGTTAAAAAAGATAAAGTCATCCCAAGTTCGATTACCATCTCTCTGAATGAAAAATCTTTCTTGATTCATTTGACAGTTGAAAATGGTCCAAACTTTCTATGGAATCAATATGTCAAAACTATTAATAGAACCAATCCTAAACGTTCTTCGTCATCAGATGAATCAAGTTCTTTTAACTCTTTTCTCTATAACCAACTCCACAATGAAGTTCAAGATGATCAAATTGCTATCCAAGATGGTGATGAAGATCAGTGCATGGCCATGGAAGAGGATGATCTTCTAGAAGATTTTGGCGGTGAAGGGGTCCAGGATAACAAAGCGTGACCAGGACAATGAAGCGTCAAAATCCGCTCAGGAGGATTCTCTCAGACAATGAGCAGCCTTTGGAATGGGGAAAGGTTGAGGTTAATCATGTTGGGAACATCCCGCTTTAATTGTCAGAATCTTCAAGGAATGAGTTGGTAAGAAGCCCAAATGTTCCAGATCCAGGGGCCAATGACAATTCAGAATTGGATAAAGTGGACGGATCAAACTCTAATGGCATGTTCGTTTTGGACCCAATCTCTAACACGACTAGTGATAAAACCCATTTCCGCAAAAACTAGGAAAACAAGAAAATTGATCTCCTTCTTTGCTCAATTTTCCTCCTTACAAGTGTCTGCCATGCCCCAAAAGGAAGCTAAAAGAAGAGGGGGAAAGTCAAAGAAAGATGAGAACAGAATGAAGAAGGATATATTATTGGATTCTCAATTGGCTCAAGACTCTGAGTTATCGGATGATAATATTAGAAAAAGAAATAGAGTTATTTCAAATGAAGCAAAAGAGACATTGGAAGTGGCAAAAATTCTGGGTTTATCTACCACAATGGTTGAGGACCAATTGATCAAAAAGTTGGTGGAAACGGATAGGGAGGACAAGAATGTGGACGACTTCCCATAAGGTACCTTTCTTGTCTCAATTCTCTTTTTGGGTTCTTTTATTCTCCATGAAGATTATATCCTTTAATGTTAGAGGTCTGGGTATTAGAGGAAAGAACGTTGCTATTAAGAAGCTAATTAAAAAGGAGGGGCCAAGTTTATTGTTTTTACGGGAAACTAAATTAGCACGAACCTCTCAACGAATCATTGATCAATTATGGGGGAACAATCAAATTAAATTCATTCACAGTGATGCAAATGGTGCCGCCGGTGGTCTCATCTCCATGTGGATCAATGGGGTTTTTTCCTTGCTTTCTGCTTCCATTATGGAAAGATATCTTTGGATCAAAGGCACTTTTTTTTAATAAAAACCTTTTGAACTTGATTAATGTCTACGCACCGAATGACAGTAAAGAAAGAAAGAAGCTTTGGGAGGAGCTAGCTACTCTGATAGATAATCTTGGGAGTTATGGTGTTATGCTGGGAGCTTTAATGCAGTTCATTGTGATGAAGAAAGAATCGGAATCTCAGACTGTTCTATATCGACTAAAGATTTTAACGACTTTGTGAATCAAGCTGAACTTATGGATTTGCCGCTTGTTGGAAGGAATTTTACATGGCGTCGCAAGAATTCCATGAGTAGAATTGATAATTTCTTCTTTCATCAAATTGGTTTTAGGAGTTCTCTACCATTAACCAATGGAGTCTTGATTGCTCATTTTTTGATCATGTTGCCATTTGTTTTGGGATGGATGTTTTTGATTAGGGCCTAAACCATTTGAAATCTTTAAACACTAGCTGGATGATAAAAGCTTCGAAAGTTGATCAAAGAGAAAGAGGGTAGTTACAATGTCCAAGGCTATGCTGGTTTTAGATTGCTTTACAAGATGAAATTGTTGAAAAATGACATAAGGCAATGGAAAGGCTATCATGGGGGAGGTGTGGCAGAAAACATTAAGCAAGTTGAAAAGATATTTGTAACCTTGAGGAGGAGTTGGAAAATTGACCTTCTGATGATTCTATTGTAACGACTCGTTACCACTTTTTTCACGTCTTTTTATACAACTTTTTCGGTTGAGCTGTCTGTGATGCCATTAACATTCTATAGTGATAGTAATAAATGATAAGCATTTATGTAAAAAATACGGAATATGAATTTTTTTTCACTATTCCTTGACATCCCCTATTGTCCTTGTTTCAATAAAGTAATACTGTATACTTATGTTTGAAATGTAAAAGAGAAGTGACTGTACCTGTCATATTTAACATAATTTGCTCCAACGCTTTACACGTAGTTATATCCATTTGGGATATAGTTTCTCTAACTCTGTGTCTTTTTATCTATGGAGTTAAAACAAAGGGGTGAGCGAATCACGCGCTCAATAAAAGAGACGTATGCTGCTTTAAAGAAAGCAAAACTATATGCCACAAAGTATTTATTTTTCCTAAAATCATACCAAGTAGGAAAACAGTGGATATAGTAGACAATACTCTCAATACACCATTCCAATCATTGGTTAAACAATTTACATTAAAATGTAGTAAACAGTAAATAGGATTCAGTAAATCCCCTCAGTAAACAAAAATCAATAAGTTGAGACTAGGCATCACCCTACAAATAAATCATACTCTCATCGTTCCCTACCCCTTTCCAGGAACACAAGCCATCCGCTTTTGGGGTGCACCTGTAGGCCATCGCCCCTCACGGCTATCTCGACTAAATCTATGGCCATAATCTATAGGTGGTCCTCGGGTCAACTTGCCAGGTGACCTCGAGACCGCTGATGACTTGGCGGATTCATCAGCCTCATAACTCATAATGCATGAAACTAGGGGCCTAAAGTCTCAAAATCAAATTATATCTCATAAAGTACCTTTAAGGAATTATTTCACCAAATTCATCATTTTCTCAAAATGATTTATTTTTCCAAAAAGGCCTTATATAAAATAGTAAAAACAACCCGCAATCTCACCATTTTTCGTGTGAGAAAGGCACGGGTTAAACTGGCTCGCCCATGGTTAGTTCGCCCATGGTCAACTCGCCCATAGTCAATTCGCCCCAAAAAAGTTTTATATTTTTCTGTTTACAAAGATATTAAAAATAGCCCATTTTTCACCAATTAACGCCTAAGAAAATATAAGTTAAATTGGCTCGTCCATGGTTAGCTCGCCCATGGTCAACTCGCCCATAGTGGCTCACCCATGGTCTGTTCGCCCATTGCGGTGAACTAGTGTTCGCCCGCCAACATTAGCTTTTAAAAACAAGTTAAACTGGCTCGCCCATAGCGGCTCGCCCATTATGGCATTGCCATGGACAGTTCGCCATTCTGGCATTGCCCATGGTCAACTCGCCCAAATGCGGCACTTCCATGGTCAACTCGCCCATTTTGTTAAAAAAGGGTCGTCCACCCAAAACATTATAAAAGGGGTCGCCTTTCTTTGGCTCGCCGGGATTTCAATTAAAACAGGGTCGTTCGCCCAAAACAACATAAAAGGGTTCGCCCACATTGGCTCGCCCGCCCTTTTACCAGTTCGCCCGGAAAACAACATAGGGGTCGGCTATCTTTGTAACTTGCCCAAAACATTATAAAAAGGGGTCGCCTTCCATTGGCTCGCCCGCCCTTTACCAGTTCGTCCAAATCAAATGATTTATCAAATTAATGCATGTCATAAACCAAAACAATTTCTCAATAATTTCATAATATTTTTACTCCACAGGACATGCATTTTACTTCACACACATCTCCCTTACTTGGTATTACGAAGCCTAGCTTCCTGCTCACCTTCCCGATCGCTTTTACCGAATCCTTAATTCTCGGCTGCAAAATAATTTAGTAAAACTATTAATATTTTCCTTTTATATATATCCATCACTTGGGTGAGACTTGAGACAAATCAACTAGCTCACCCACAGAGATCCTACTAGCTCGTCCAACAGAGCTCTTACTAGCTCACCCAACCGAGCTCACCATTCATCAAATGGCTTACACGTGGGAGCTCGCCCAACATTCTCGCCATTCTCATATTGGCTTATTCGTGGGAGCTCGCCCACAATTCAACTCGCCATTGCCTATGCATGTGAGTTCGCCATTCACGACTTTTTATTCAGAGATGGGCTCACCTATGGTTTATACTAACATGTGGCGACCTCGCCACTACCACAATCCATATTATTTAGCTCGCCCATGATGGCCGACCTCGCCCATTTATCATCATTTTATACCATTTCCATTACTTTCCTTATTCATCCTCGATTATTTTCCATCATCCTACTACAATTTCAACCTAGTTTCATTTTATTCTTCATCTACTTCAAGATATGACTTTATTCTATTTCTATGATCTAACAAGAATAAATCAAAAGCAAGACTATAATCATGCTTCTCATGCTCGAAATCATAGAAATATATCATTCAATCTAAGAAACCATTAAATCTCACCTTAATCAACTGCACTTCCAGAACAGAACACTTTCTGTCTCACGTTGGCCTTACTTTGCTTATTCCTTTAGCTCATCAAACAATGGAGGAAAGGTTTTATAAGCAGGTTTACTTGTTTAGTCATCTTAAGGATGAAGTTTAGTAGATCAAGCATGGTAAAAATGGAAGGAACAGAACATAAACTTATAGAAATGAAGATGAAGGTTTATTCAAGTCGATTTTCCTTAAGTGTTTCTTCTTATATAGCCATGCTAATCCAATCAGAACCTATCACTTGGCCTTATCCCATTTTCTTTCATTATTTCACGTCTTACATATATTAATTAGATGAAAGAGACAGCTAGGGTCAATTTTCTACCCTCATTAATGGGTGAAGACACCTGTGGCCAAAGAAACAGCCTGCCAATCTTTTCTGTACCGTTTCTTGACTTATTTGCCTTCTTTGTTTTATTCCTCAATCAATTTTTGCTGCAATGGTTTGAATTTATTTCCCCATATCGTCAGCTTTTATTTCCATTTTGTCCACACGTGCTGATTCCAGTTCGCCTCCTCATCTTGAGACATCAGCTCGCCAACTCAATTTCAGTTTGCCAACATAAGATTTGACGATTACGAGCTGATTTCCTTTCTTGGCGATCACATTGAGATTTGGCGATCTCTGCCATAGTTAAATTGTTGGCGATCACCAGGTATTGCTCTACTCGCCTACTTTGCTATGATTCATGCCACAAGTTGGCGATCACACTTAACATTATAAATTTGGCGAGTACATTATGGCTTTTCTTGCCTCCTAGGCTATCATCTGCACTTCTATATGGGGGATCACTTTTCTCGCCATACTCACTCTTTGGGCGATCAGAGCCCTCACCTCATCACTATGTTCATTTGGGCGATCAGAGCCCTCGCCTCATTCAAGCTATCATCTTAACCAACTAAACTTGGCGAACTTACCTATTCGCCAAAAAGGTAATTAATTTGACTCGCCATCATCTATTGGCGATTGTCCTCTCTTGCTCGCCCATTGGCGAGCTGTTCCATTATAATACTCGCCCATAGAGTATTTCATAGAAATTGCTCCATTTACATCTCAAGTTAAGGAGCTTTTCACTCAAGTGGAAATCAACATTCATTATTTATTAAATTTTCACTATCAAATTTTATGAAATTAGGGTCTACAGTAGTGTAGAATCAGGTCTTACATCTATCTTGTCTGCTATCTCATCTAAAAGATGAGAGTTATGGCATCTTCAAACAGTGGAGGAAAGAACTTGGAGGCAAAAAGCTAGAATTAAATGGATCCAAAAAGGGGACAAAAATTCAAGGTTTTTTCATTGCATCGCTAGTAGCAGGTGGAGAAACAATTTCTACACATCACATACAAAGGCAAACAACTTCACATGCCAAAGCAGATTAGATCTGTTGTTGAATTCCACTTGAAGGAGTTATTTAATGTTGAGATGAAGCCATTTTTTAGATGCTGTTCGTCTAACTTTAAGAAACTTTCATCTTCTCAAGCTGCTAATCTTGAGGCCTCTTTCACTGAAGAAGAAATTTTGGCTGCAATTCAAAGCTGTGATGGAGATAAAGCCCCAGGGCCAGATGGATTTAATTTCAATTTCATTAAGAAGCTTTGGGGGTTGTTCAAGGATGAGTTCAAGGAGCTCATGAAGGATTTTTATATCAACAGGAAAATTCCCAAGGGAGTTAACACTTCTTTTATAGCTCTCATTGCCAAAAAGCAATATACAGAATCACTAAGCGGTTTTCAACCTATCTCACTTATTGGCAGCATCTACAAATTAGTAGCAAAAGTTTTAGCTAACAGACTGAAAGGTGTGATGAATTTCCTTATCAGCCCCATTCAATCAACTTTTGTTGATGAAAGGCATATTATGGATAGCAGTCTCATAGCAAATGAAGTCATTGACGCTATAAAGAAAACAAAAAAGGGTGATCTAGCGCATAAATTCGATTTTGAAAAGGCATTTGACAAGGTTAACTGGAGTTGCATTTTAGACATCTTAAGGTTTATGGGTTTCGGCAATAGATCGATCTCTTAGATCGAAGGTTGCATTTCATCTGCTTCTGTTTCTGTTTTTATGAGTGGTTCACCTACGTGTCCTATTAACATGTATAGGGGACATTGGCAAGGCAATCCATTGTCCCTATTTCTCTTCATCATGGTGCCTAAAGCCTTAAGTATTCTTCTCACAAAGGCTTTTGACTTGGGTGTTTTTTTCGGAATTAAAATTGGTCAAAGTAGCCTTCATATCATTCACCTTCAGTTCGTTGACGATACCATTATCTTTTGCGAACCAAAAGAGAATCAACTTAAGATTATCAAAAGAATCCTTAGATGCTTCTATCTCTTATCTGGACTGAAGGTTAAATTTCAGAAGACTTCTCTCTATGGTGTTAACATTGATCAAAGGCAATTAGAAGATTAGGCAGTAATGATCAATTGCAAAGTTGATGGTTTTCCATGTAAGTACCTTTGCCTTCCCCTTAAGGCCAATCTAAGATTAGTTTCTACTTGGCAACCAGTCATCAATTCCTTCAAAAGCAAATTGTGTCTTTGGAAAGGAAGGCTTCTATCCATGGCTAGCAAATTGACCCTCAATAAATCCACTCTTGCTAATTTACCTGTATACCATATGTTCCTCTTCTGAATGCCTATCGACGTGAAAGCTCAGCTTGAAAAAATTTAGAAACAATTTCTCTAGGGTGACACTGAAAACAAAAGGAAGATAAGACATGTGAGTTGGAATACTATCTGCAAGAGCAAGAAAGCTAAAGGCCTTGGTGTTATCAATCTATCCACTTGTAATCAAGCTTTGTTATTGAAGTGGCCATGGAGATTTGGAAGAGAGGATCACTCTTTGTGGAAAGATGTTATATGTAGCAAATATAATTTGGCTCCTTTGGATTTGTGGCCAAATTCCTGCCATTCAAGATCTCTTTCTAGGGTGTGGAAAGATATATAAAACAATTGGGTTAAGGGAGATTTCACTAATTTTATCAATTCTAGTTTTTTTTTTGTGCAAGTAATGGCTCAAAATAAAATTTTGGAGAGATAAATAGATTTAGGATATGATATTAAGCATCTCCTTTTTGAGACTCTTCGCTCTTTTTGACAATAAAGATAGGGTGATCAAAGACTTTGGCAAATGGAAAGGATCTTCTTTGAACTGGAGATTAAACTTAGGCGTAAACTTTTTGACTAAGAGATCAATTCATGGAATTGTCTCATCAATCTTCTCAATTCTATCACTATTTCTCCCTTTGCAACTAATAGATTGATCTAGCGACACTCTTCAAATGGTGTTTTTAATTCAAAATCTTTCAGGCTAGAAATTGATAAAGACACTTTGACTGAAAACCTCATTTAAAGCTTAATATGGAAAGGCTTTGCTCTGTCAAAGGTTAAACTATTCTATTAGAATGCGCTTTGAGAATCACTTCCAGTCCTTGAAGTTCTTCAACGCAGAGGTTGCTTGAATAACCTAGATAACAAATGTCCTTTATGTAGCAATCAAGAAACAGTTAACCATCTCCTTCTCCTTTGTGATTTTGCATGGAATGCTTGGTGTCAATGTATTAGATGGTGGAACTTCTCATGGGCGATGCCAGGAGATCGTCAGATTGTTTCAAATGTGGATGGATTCACAAATTTGAGCTAACTAGAAGATTATCTAGACCACTCTTTTCTATGCTATTTTATGATCCATTTGGCTTTACAGGAACGAGAAAATCTTCAACCATAGAGAAACCTTGAATGAGCATCTTTGTTTTTTGATTAGGACAAGACTTTGTTGGTGGATAAATGCAAAATTCCCTGAATTTGACTTGCTTACTCGGTCCCTTAACATCCAAGATGTCACCCTTCCATCTCATAAAAAACCAGTTCGTGCTAATATTTCTTGGATTCCACCTCCAAAAGGTTTTTGGAAAATAAATGGGGACGAGTCTTCTTTGGGAAAACCAGGTCTAGCAGGGATATGAGGCATTATTTGGCATTATAACGGTCATATTCTTCTAATGTTCTCAAAAAATATTGGGCTGGCAGACTCTAATTTGGTTAAACTCTTGGCTATTGTTGAAGCTCTTGCTATCATTGCCAAAGCGAACCTTCGTCTGATTCCGAAACTCATCATTGAAAGTGATTCTAAAGTGGTCATCTCTTGGCTTAACAAGCTTCTAAACTGCCCATGGAAATATAGTAACCTTATTAACAAACTTTATAATCTATACCCATGTATTGGGGAGATTACTTTTGTTCATGTTCTTAGAGAAGCAAACTCCTTTGTTGACTATCTTGTTAAGTCTGGGGTACACCGTACCTCTGACTTGATTGATTAGATGTAATCTTTTTTATCTCAATAAATTTTTAATTTTAAAAAAAATAAAAAAGTACCCTTTTGTCACCTAATTTTTTTGGAATTCGAATTTTTATCACTCAACTTTGAAAAATCACAATTTAATTACCAATTTTGTGAAATTTATTAATAGCTTGATCTGTCTCTTTACTAGCGTTACTCTGAATCCCCAAAGTTATAACATCCCAATTTTATTTTTATGTTAAAGCAAGTTAGCTAAAAGAGTATATGCACTAAGCTTATATATGGAATAAGATGCACAGAATGCATCATTGCAATGAACAAATGCTAAATATCTTCCTGAAACTCCCGTAGAAAGAGTGACCACACATTCAAAATGGCAACAACTAAGCCCAACATATCACTCCTCCTTGGCATCAGCACTGTGAGATCCTCAATTTCCATGTATTCCTCCATGTATGTAAAGTATTCCAAGTTAATATGATTAAATGAATGTGAAGTTGATGTGTAATTGATGTATGAATAATGTATGAATGATGTATGCATGATGAATGCAATATAGAAGAAATAATAGAGTTGAAGGTCAATAAGTCAAATGAAGTATGTTGATATCAGGAAATATTAAAAGTATGAGACAAGAAATTAAATCAGATTTTGATTTGGAGGTTAAATGGATGAGTCATAAGGAAATTAATGGGTCAAATGAGTCAAGGGGATGCTAATGGCTGAGATATAGAATGGATGAGCATGCATTTAATGTATGAAGCATGACTCATCACTCTCATCATCAACGTCAGCCACTCTTCTCCCAGCTCTCCCTCTCGTTCATCTCTATTCTTCCAAGTTTTCCATTCCAAGTTCCTTGCTAAACCACCTTACTCCCTCATCAATTCACTAAGTTTATTAGATGAAAATCGATCCTTGTCACTAGACTAAGTGAAATCCAAAGTTTGGTGGATTGATTTCAAGTATTGGAGGAGATCTCAAGATTTGAAGTTTTGGTCTCTAGTGAAGGTAAGAGAAGAGGATGATTTAGCTAACTTTGTTGATGATTTGGAGTTGTTTTAAGTTAGTATAACATGTGTATGTGGTTTAATTTAAGGTTTGATATGGTATGATGATTTTAGGTTAAAGAAGTGAAGAGCTAAGGTGACGCATCAAGTGATTTCGCGTTTTCGAAGGAATCGAGGTAAGGAAATTATGTAACGGACGTAAGGCGGCTATGTCCGCATGTTTTATGATATGTGCATATGATTTGGAGAGAAATACCAGCTGTTTCTATGCAGGAAAAGTGCATTTTCGGACTTGTCTCCTAGTACCAATTAGGCTAGGGGCAGCCGACTGCCTTAGAGGGAAGTCGACTGCCTAGAGACAACCAAAACGTCGTTTTCGAAAACCGATGCAAACCAGTCGACTGCTATGTAAGCCAGTCGACTGCTATTTACCCAGAAGTATTCTGTTTCAAACCAGTCGACTGCTATATGGGACAGTCGACTGCTATTTGTCAAATTGCATTCTGTTTGAAAACCAGTCGACTGCTATATGACCAGTCGACTGCTATTTGCTAAGAAGCATTCTGTTTGAAAACCAGTCGACTGCTATATGGACCAGTCGACTGCCCCCATGTATTTTTCGAAAAGAAAATAATTTCGAGAAATAAAGTTATGAAGCAGCAGTCGACTGCCCTATAAGACCAGTCGACTGCCATGTATGAAAAGATGTTTTCAAAAGCTTATTTGCTTTAAAACACAAAGGTGTTTTCTGAAAAGTATGTTATAAATGTTTTGAGACTATGGACTGCGTAATGATTATGCATTTCTGATGGCTGAGCGACTCTGATCAAGTCCTCAGTAATATGTATGTTGAGCGAGGAGCCCTAGTCCGGCCCTCAATCCCATAAGTGACACCTGACTAGTGTTCACTATGGGTTATGTAAGGCAGGAGAGAATCCCTGACCTATGCAGAGTGCACTACTGTACCAATGCATAATTATAGTCATATGAATGGGAATGAACGACTCATATGACGTTTCAATCGCTTAAAATATTGTACATAGTCTCCATCCTATTTCAAAGGATATATGTTGTATGTTTAAAGTATGATGTTTTAAAGTATGATATGAAGTATGTTTTGAAGTATGCTATGAAGTAGGAAATTTTCAAGAAAGAAGTATGATGCATGTTTTATATGTATGCTATATTTAAATGAAGCATACAAAGTATGTTTGCCATGTCATTTTAAATGAATATGCATGGTTACAAACAAGGCATGAAAGAAGTTTATGAAGCATGTTTTATAAGGCTTTACATGACATTGTAGAGCCAAGTAGGAAAAATGCATATAGAGACATAGCACGTTCTTTTATGTAGTTTTCTTACTGAGCGTAAACTCACCCTTTTACGACTATTTTTCAGATTTCCTGAAGTAAGCCTCGCTCCAGTTAGAGGAGCCTGATTTTTGAAAAGTTGCAGTGTACCTTCTTGATACGCTTCCCGGTTAGCATAGAAGGTATACTTATATGTTTATGTACAGTAAATTGTATTTTCAGCTATGGTACAGTACAAGTAGAAATTATGTATATAGAATGTCGGGGATGTAAGAAAAGATGATGTATGAGATCCTGTGGAAAAAGGAAATGGTATTTATATATATCATTTTATGTTTATGGAAATTGAATAAAATTTCATGAGCTGTATGATAATTAGCTTGAAAGTAAGGAAGGGTTGACACTGGATAAACTAAATCAAAATAAGATCGGATAATATAATAAGAAAAAGTTAGGTGTTAAGGTGAAGTGACGGGGACGTCACAAGCACCAAAAGATTTTACCTCTGTTCTAGCAACTACACCTTGTGATGGACCATCTTCAGTTGGCTTAGCATCACTTTTTGTAGCTCCTGAAGCTTCACCACTAACATCCCCTTCAGTTACTGGAGCTATTTTCTTGACATACATGCTCATGAACTTGCACTCCCAATCATGCAAAGCATCCAATTCGAATAGACCAAGGCTAGAGATGTCCCCAGTTAAATCTTTTTCTTCAAAAGACATCTTTGCTAGAACTCTGCTAACAATGCATAAGGTCTACCAGCTCCATAAAACGGCGAGATTTCCAAGGAGGAACTTAAACAATATCTTGATCTCTATAGTCAGTATCTTGTTGTCGATGTGGCATTACAATGATTTGGTCACTGAAGTTTGTGAAATTTAATATGATAAATTATTCTATTATTTTTAATTTGTTATCTATATTGAAATATCTTGAAATAGTATTAAAAAAATTCTCAAATTTTATAAAAATAAAAGTAACCCTCAATTTTTTATGTATGAAATTAAAATTATGAATTTTCATTTAATTGTAATCATACTCATTTGAACTTTTAAAAAAAGAATTTATGCTATTATATATTACTAGATATAAAATATGTTATATAGGTGTTATGTGTTGTTCTATATTAATATAAAATATGCATTTTTCATATTCTTTAATATTACTTGTTAATCATCTATATATACAGACATGTTTGTGGAATATTTAATACCTTAAATATTTATGAAAATGTTTTCAAAAAATAGGAAAAATATTTATCCATTAATTGGTGAAAGAAAAAAAATTATTATTGTACCTTGATGGATCTATTATCATTAGCTAATTTTTAAGAAATCATTTATTCTTGCCTGCAAAAATAAAGGCCCTTCTATCTGGCATAAATGTTTCCAATGTGATATCTACATCCATTTTTTTTTTTGTATTGGCTCCTTATTACAATGTCCTCTAAGCTCATATTCTCACTCCCAATATCTTTACCTTTTCCTAGAGGGAAACTGAAATTTCTACAATCATCAATATGTGGAAAATGCTCCAAACTCTATAAAGAACAATACTCCATCTATCACTGCATCGAGTGTGGTACTAATTTTCATTTGCAGTGCATGGAAATTGTTGGGAGGAGAGGTCTAAGAAGTATTTACACAAACACTTGGCATGCAAACTTGTTTAAGCCTCTAGCAAACAACTATGATAAACTCCAAACAACCTCCAAGTTCACAACTTTTTAGCTTAATCACACACACATTTCCAACATCAACATCTCATCAAAACTAACTCACAACAATTAATCTCAAGTTTCAAAAATATCCACACAACAACCATCAAATATAACTCATCTTCAAACATGTAAAACAACAATAATATTACAATATTTTCACTTCCAAATGCATCAAAATATATTCATATAGATAGAGTAAAAGAATGCTTACAAGAAAGTTTGCACCTTTTTTCATACCAAGCAAAAGAAAACCTTTCTCCTCAAAGCCCACGTTTTTGCTCTTTCTCTACATTTTTCTGTAATGTTTTTTGTTTTTTTACAAATTTTACATCTCACAAGTTTGTCTTTTTTTTCTATTTTTTTCTCTCTTAGTTTTCTATACTATGGGCTTTAATATACTACATAAAAGTCTAACATTATGGGCTATAAAATAAAAGACTTACCCAATGTAATTGGGTTTACAACCCAAGTTAAATCTAAGTGTCTCATTCATCCCTTGACCCTTAAAGGTTGTTTTGCAGAAGATGATTCGGGTGAGTCTTATTGTGATGTTTGTGAAGAAAGAAGAGATCCAGAAAATGATATCTATTATTGTAAGGAACGTGATGGACAATTCGTATCTCATCTAGAATGTGTGGCTGCTGAGGTAAGTATACATTTATGAGGAGATAATTTACTAATTCATCTCATTAGTTTTTATGTACTTTATTACTAATTTCCTGTCACAGCCCATGACCACCTTATTTCACGTTTTTTCTATACATCTTATTTGGTTAGGCTGTCTGCGATACTTTACTTTTCTTTTACATATAAACAATTTCATATAAAATTATAATATCTTTTACATTCCCTATCTTAATTCACAAGAAAGTAGTACTGTAGATAAATCTAAATATAGAAAATAAATGATCGTACCTCAAGTAATAAATCAAACTATCACAGTGTCTCCAACTGCGTAGCCGAGATCCTCAGATGTTAGACTCTCAGTCCTCGAAAATTTGAAATTGTTAAAAATGAGGAGTGAGCAATCCACGGCTCAGTAAAAGGAGTTATATGCAACTCTTGATACTCAATTATCTATATGCTATAAAATCTTTTTCTTTAAATTTCCTAGAAGTGTACTAGGCTCACATGTAGGAAGGATACTACAGTCGACTAGGGATCCGAATTAAGTAAGACAAGTATTTTGAAATACCTGTCTTCTCCCGGAACCTAGAAGCAACTGTAGAGAGTAATAAATTTCGTTTGAAATTTAAATCCTTTTTTTTTCATTTCATGTCATTTTCGATTTTATGCTTTTATGATTTAAAGCATTTTGATAGAATAACTAATATTATCTATTCTTTTAGAAAAATATTAGTTTAAATCATCATCATCCAAATAACATTACATGTAAACAGTAGATAGCAACAATACAATAAAATCATTTCATTTAAAATCATTATTTATTGTCATCCACTGTAAACTTTTTCTTTCTTTTCACTTCAGTCAAATCGATATTTAAACAATTCAATAATCAATCGGTGGAGACAGTCATCATTTAATAGAATCATGCACTATCACTATCCCCGAAGGCACAATCACTATCATTATCCTTGAAGGGACGATCACTATAACGAATGGCCATTGTCAACACGCACAGTTCGCACTGGTCAAGTGCTCACTGCGTAAACCTGTGGGTTTGACCATAATTCCCACAGTCATATACAATACAATGAACCTGTGAACTGATCAGGTCTCGCAATCATATAACAATATGCATGATCATTACACTACAACTGTCTCAAAACATTTTCATAAATCATTCATTTAACAATAAAAAAAATCAATTTCAAATAGCGATTAACAGTAAAAATCATTTTCAAGTAATTCATCTCATGTAAAATAATCATGTAATAAAATAATTCTCATGCCATTTTAATCATATATCATATAAAACATTTTCATTTTAAGTATCACATATCACGTATCGGCATGATAGAGGGGCCACTAGTCTCAAAACTATGTTTTTCATCATAAAATAACCTATATGGAATTTATAAAAATACTTAAGTTCATAATTAAAACCATAAAGATTATATAAATCATTTAGTGAATATTTAAGAAAATATTTATAAAATATTCACTTTATGTCTTTTCAATTTCCATCACATATCACGTGTAATATACATATCAGGAGAATTTTCGATGATTTCATTATCACCAATATCGAAGACATGAATATTTTAAAATTAAAATTCGATATATTCATGTTTTATGAAAAATAATAACTTTCTTGTTTTTCATGGTCGGAAATCGTTTTTTGTGTCATAAAATCATTTATTATGATTTTACGTAATTTTCTAAAATTTTTCAGCAACATAATTGCTACCGATTGACTAGCCTCCCTGTATAGAAAAGACAATTTAATATCGACAGCCAGCCAATATAACCACAATTTTCCAACCGATGAATCACCACAATATTTTTATAAAATAGTTCATAATTAAAATCATGCAGACTGAATATCCTTATAGGCTGCACATGCCTCCCTTACCTGTTCCAGGTCGGCGACTTCCTTGCTACCTTCACGCCCATAGTCCACCTCTCCCGATTCCATCATCTCACCTCATCTCTTGTATCATTTCTACATGTCCAATTTTCCACATTTAGACTCATGTAGAATTATTCAATAAAATAATAACAATAATAATAATAATTTCTACAAATTTCCTACCCATTTTCTCTTTCTTCCTTCTTCTTCTTTTTCCTTTTTCTTCTTCTTCTTCTTCTTTTTTCCTTTTTCTTTTTCTTTTTTTTCTTTTCTTTTCTTTTTTTTCTCCTGGTCTAAACCGGTTCGGACCGGTTCACCTTTCCTTGGCCGGTTCAGTCACCGTCGGCCACCATTCCCGACGATTCAACCACTCTACAGCTAGCCGAGGTTGCCATGAAGTCGGATCTGGCCTCCTTTTCCCCAGATCGCCGGCGATGGCGACGGATTTGGCGGTGGCAGCTTCGGTCCCTTCTCCTCCTTTTTCTTTCTGCTTTTCCGTTTTCCTTTCCAACACCGGCTTACCTTTCTTTCCCCTTACCTTCACCGGCGTTGTGGTTGGTGTGGCGATGCTCGGATCGGCCGGCACCGCCGTCTCTCTTTTTTCCTCTTTTCTTTTCGATTCTCGATTCTTCCTTTTCTCTTTTCTTTTTCCTTTTTCCCTTCCGTCGCCGGTCGATTTCTTCTCTTTCTTTCCTCACCGGCGACGGCCTCTCCTCACTCTTCTCTCTCTTCCTTCCCGTGCCGCCGATGGGGTCGGCTCCCTTCTCTGTTTTGTAACAGAGAAAGGAAACGGAGATCGGGTTATATCCCAATCCCATTTCTGTTTCTTTTTTTTTTAATATAATTATATTTATAAATAAATATTTATAAATATAATTATTAATAATATATATAGATATATAGATATATATTGTTTTAACACCTTATACATATATCTATGCACTCTTATTTTAAAATTACATTTATATTTCATCTGTGTGTGTGTGTATATATATATATATATATTCATATATAAATTTATACATAAATATGTATATTAATAATATACATATATACTTAATAATATAATATATATATATATTAACATATAATAATATACATTTATTTCATAAATGTATATATATATTCTATATGAAATATATTTATATATAAATATATAAATATATAATTTTACACATTTTTGTTTCTTATTAAATTTGGATCTCGTTTATCCAAATTAAATTTCCTCCATATAAATTCTCAATCTATTCATTTCATCCATTTTTTTGAAATTCCTCAACAGTCTTCTATCTTAGAAATAATTTATTTGTTTACTTCAATTTATCTTTCGCATAAAAATCAAATTTTTGAATAATTAATATCAAAATTGAAAAAATTCACAGTTATCACATTCTCCCCACCTTAAGAAATTCGGTCCTCCGAATTTAACTTAACTTAAAAGGGGGTACCACTCTATATGCTCATCATTTTTGACCTCTTGATCGTCTTTTAAATCATACTTCCAGCATACTTTCAAACTCATAATCACTTTTAAACCATTACATGTCATTTTTCACCATATATTTACACTCCCTAAAATCTCTTATCAGTTTGGGAGTTATCAATTTCCACCTCTTTTCAGATAATAGCTAATTCATACAGTTCATCATCCATTTTTCTCATTTGGTACCAAATCGATATAGTTTGGTAACTATTATTTACTCGAATTAATCAATAGTATGTAATTGTCCCAGTAGCTTTCAAATCTCGTGCATCCCTTCACTCAACATATCTTCGAGCGTTTCCATTCTACGCTCAGATATTTACATCAGTACGAAGCGATGCTGTCAATGAATTTGGAATCTCAAGGCCTTTTGCTATTTCCCATAAGCATATAGCAAATCCAAGATTCCCATCACATGTATGCTCACTTGAACTTCACATACTTTCTCATCGTTTCATACTTATACTTCGACTATGGCACTAGAGCATCTAGGAGTTTGATAATGGAAAAATGATTCCATTTAGACCATCAGTCTTTAATCACTTCCATATCATCATATCTCCTTTAGACTCTTTATTATTCACAATACTCATTTTCACATTTATTTCATCAAGGTTGCACCTCATTGCAGACTTTACGGTTAATCATCTCTTGCCATAAATGCAACATTTACCAATCATTTTCTCTCTGTATCTCTTTTCATACAGTATTCTTATTACATCTCCTATTCTTTTGGTATACTCGATATCACTTAGGTTTTAGAATATACTTGAGCATGAAATCTTTTCTTAATTTAGATTCCATAGGTGACTAATAAAATCATCAATTTTGTCACCATGTTATCCATACATTCTCACCATTCCGAGGTGTGTATATATATATATATATCATTTTTCTTTTCCATTTACATAGCTGACAGTAAATCATATAATTCATCTATTTACTCCTTTGAGTATCATTATATTTCATCTGTCGAGTTTGACTCGATCTTACACCTAACCATAATCATGTGATAACCAAAAAGAGGTCTCTTTAGTCTTAAAATTGGGAACTGCTTCATATTCGTGTTCCTTCAACATCATGTACTTATCTTCTTATTACATTTTCATTTTTTTTTTCATTCTCATCATTTTGGTCGGTTTTTCTTCAGTGGTATAGTACTCCTCTATTAAACTCTTTTAACATTTTGCATATTATATTTACATTTATTCATATACCAACTTTAACTTTTTTAATTATCAGTTACATCTGTAGAGCAGCTAGTCCCATAAACTCTTCTATAGACTGGCAATAATATTTAGCTAGACCCAGTACATTCCGTATCTCAATTACCATCTTTCAATCATAGACAGATTCACCATCATTTTGTCATTTGAGATCATATATCTCAAAAGAGATCCTATCTAGCTAAATCTTCTATTTGCAAATCTTAACATATAATTCACAGTCTTTGAGAGTTTGGAGGGTCATACTAAGTGCTGCTCATGTTCCATTAATGTCTTAGACCATCTCGGTATCTCATCATTTTATTCATGTATGGTTTAGATACCCCATTCACTAGGTTTACATACCTCACATGGTATTTCATTAATCTTGTAAACCTCATTAGAAACTCGTAAGAATTTTATCGAGTTCTAATCATTATCATCTTATGACCATCAGCCTTTAACTTTTCATCTGATGATGCCTTGTACAGAGACTGGTCGTATGAACTCCTTATATATCTCTGATTAAATTAAATAAAGCGTCAATTCTATACAGATGAATATTCGTTCTTAGTAAGAACTCTATTAAACAATAGGAATTTAATTCACAATTATAAATCATCCTCAAAATCCTGTCATCTGTATTTCCATCAATTACCTTTATACAGGTGAATTCATTATCCACAAATTTTTTAGAGTTGTTTCTTAAGCTTTTCGGACTCTTTCTATATTCTCCGATTTGAGCTTAGAAATAGATTTTCGTATCACCAATCGAGTCAATGTTAACCCGATCTCTCACATCTATATTACTCTGAAAATTTATTGGGAATAACATCCGATACTTTCTTTAATCACACATCTCTTACTGTTTTGGACATTTCATCTCTATGTCCTATCATTTCAATGTGTATCATCAAGGCATAGACATTTAATATTCAAATCCTTTTAACACATACTCCATCTTGATTCACTTATTTACTCATATTTTACAGCATTATTACTCTTAATTAGTATGCTATATCAAGTATAACAATTTAACTAACACATTTCACAGCTAACCGATTTACTGCTGTAATTACTTTAAAAATCATTTTCATTTAATCAACTCAAGTTAGCTGTCATCTTCCTCTACTCTTACAATCATTTTACTATTCTTATACATGCTTACCAATTTTATAACACTCCAAACAGTACACCATTCTGCAAGGCATATCTCAAAATATTTTGGTTCTATGAATATCTGTTTGATACTTCAAAAACAGTATGAATGAATAGAACCAGAATTAACCGTACTGCTATGCTTTTTATCATCTATACTGATCTCTTTCTCAGTCATTTCCAGTAATCCTCTCACTTTTCATCATATCCAACGATCCCGTAATAAACATCCCGTTAATACACTTTAATTTAGACCCTTAAGAATCAATAGCAGAGTCACTCATTTTGCGACTTCCCACTATAAACATTTTGTGTCGTATCTGTAATCTAAGTGTATATGGGATTAAAAATCAGGACCGTTATACATATTACATTCCTTATGCTACCATTAGCTTCATCACTATCATGGAATTCAAGATCAAATTGGTTTTATCACTATTCAGAAATTAGTCCAACATAAGGACATATTCGTCATTTCAAATTTATCTCTTTCTCTTCGATATAACTTTAAACCAATAATCTTAACATCTATATGCTGATAGTATCCCTTCTCATACCTATATCAGCATTTTTTTTTAGATCTTATTCGATTTAGACAGAGAAATCTTGATGGTGTTAATAAATAGATCATTTTGCATGTAATGCATCCTTACACCATCAATTACTCTGTCAAATCAATCAATTCTAACTTATTATGGTCTTTTATAGCTCAGAAGAAAAATTTCAAGGCATGGGTATTTTCATCATTTTTTCAAAAATTTCTCTCTTCAAAATATATCTAATAGGTGGGTGATCTTAAAATCTATTTACTAATGATATCTCATTCCTCTCCTTTATATCATCATGGTAAGGTCTCAATTCGATCCGGATAGAAAGTACTGGTAGGGCCCTTATCGAGTCCATTTTTGTTCCTTATCGAACCGACCTTCATTAAGATTATAAGATCACCAATTTCAAGTAACATTCCAGAGCTGTTTTTCCTCTTTAGCAATCCTTAGTTCATAATTTCTCACTCTCTTCAAAACATTTAACTAAATTTACAATCATTTATTTCCTTTATGTATTCAAATTATACAGTACTACAGGAGATGTTAATCTTTTTCGACTCGTTTTCTTTCCAAAAGTATCGACAGACATCAGGCCAATCTCACTCTGATACCATTTTATCTGTCACAGCCCGTGACCACCTTATTTCATGTTTTTTCCATACATCTTATTTGGTTGGGCTGTCTAAGATACTTTACTTTTCTTTTATATATAAACAATTTCATATAAAATTATAATATTATTTACATTCTCTATCTTAATTCACAAGAAAGTAGTAGTATAGATAAGTCTAAATACAAAAAATAAATTATCGTACCTCAAGTAATAAATCAAGTTGTCGCAATGTCTCCAACTGCGCAACCGAGATCCTCAGATGTCAGACCCTCAGTCCTCGAAAATTTGAAATTGTTAAAAATGAGAAGTGAGCAATCCACGGCTCAGTAAAGGAGTTATATGCAACTCTTGAGACTCAGTTATCTATATGCTGTAAAATCTTTTTCTTTAAATTTCCTAGAAGTGTATTAGGCTCACATGTAGGAAGGATACTACAGTCGGCTAGGGATCCGAATGGAGTAAGACAGGTATTTTGAAATACCTGTCTTGTCCCGAAACCTAGAAGCAACTATAGAGAGTAATAAATTTCGTTTGAAATTTAAATCCTTTTTTTTTCATTTCATGTCATTTTCGATTTTATGCTTTTATGATTTAAAGCATTTTGATAGAATAACTAATATTATCTATTCTTTTAGAAAAATATTAGTTTAAATCGTCATCATCCAAATCACATTACATGTAAACAGTAGATAGCAACAATACAATAAACTCATTTCATTTAAAATCATTATTTACTGTCATTCACTGTAAACCTTTTCTTTCTTTTCACTTCAGTCAAATATATATTTAAACAATTCAATAATCAATCGGTGGAGATAGTCATCATTTAGTAGAATCATGCACTATCACTATCCCCGAAGGGACAATCACTATCATTATCCCCGAAGGGACGATCACTATAACGAATGACCATCGTCAAAACTCACAGTTTGCACTGGTCAATTGCTCATTGCGTAAACCTGTGGCTTTGACCGAAATTCCCACAATCATATACAATACAATGAACCTGCGGACTGATCAGGTTTCGCAGTCATATAACAATATGCATGATCACTACAATACGACTGTCTCAAAACATTTTCATAAATCATTCATTTAACAATAAAAAAAATCAATTTTAAATAGTGATTAATAGTAAAAATCATTTTCAAGTAATTCATCTCATGTAAAATAATCATGTAATAAAATAATTCTCATGCCATTTTAATCATATATCATATAAAACATTTTCATTTTATGTATCACATATCACGTATTCGCATGATAGAGGGGCCACTAGTCTCAAAACTATGTTTTTCATCATAAAATAACCTATATGAATTTATAAAAATACTTAAGTTCATAATTAAAACCATAAAGGTTATATAAATCATTTAGTGAATATTTAAGAAAATGTTTATAAAATATTCACTTTACGTCTTTTCATTTTTCATCTCGTATCACGTGTAATTTACATATTAGGAGAATTTTCAAGGATTTTATTATCACCAATCTCGAAAACATGAATACTTTAAAATTAAAATTCGATATATTCATGTTTTATGAAAAATAATAACTTTCTTGTTTCTTGTGGTTAGAAATCGTTTTTCGTGTCATAAAATCATTTATTATGATTTTACGTAATTTTCTAAAATTTTTCGGCAGCCTAATTGCTGCCGATTGACTAGCCTCCCTGCACAAAAAAGACAGTTTAATATCCACAGCCAGCCAATATAACCACAATTTTTCAACCGATGAATCACCACAACATTTTCATAAAATAGTTCATAATTAAAATCATGCATACTGAATATCCTTACAGGCTGCACATGCCTCCCTTACCTGTTTCGGGTCGACGACTTCCTTGCTACCGTTGCACCCGTAGTCCACCTCTCCCGATTCCATCATCTCACCTCATCTCTTATATCATTTCTACAAGTTCAATTTTCCACATTTAGACTCATGTAGAATTATTCAATAAAATAATAACAATAATAATAATAATAATTTCTACAAATTTCCTACCCATTTTCTCTTTCTTCCTTCTTCTTCTTTTTTCCTTTTTCTTTTTCTTTTTTTTTCTTTTCTTTTCTTTTTCTTCTCCTGGTTTGAACCAGTTCGGACTGATTCAGCGGTTCGCCCTTCCTTGGTCAGTTCAATCACCGTTGGCCACCATTCCCGATGGTTCAACCACTCCACAGCTAGTCGAGGTTGCCATGAAGCCGGATCTGGCCTCCTTTTCCCCAAATCGGCGGCAATGGCGGCAGATCTGGCGGTGGCAGCTTCGGTCCCTTCTCCTCTTTTTTCTTTCTCCTTTTCCGTTTTCCTTTCCACCACCGGCTTCCCTTTCTTTCCCCTTACCTTCGCCGGCGTCGTGGTGGGTGTGGCGGTGCCCGGATCGGCCGGCACCGCCGTCTCTCTTTTTTCCTCTTTTCCTTTCGGTTCCCGATTCTTGCTTCTCTCTTTTCTTTTTCCTTTTTCCCTTCCGTCGCCGATCGATTTCTTCTCTTTCTTTCCTCACCGGCGACGGCCTCGCCTCCCTCTTCTCTCTCTTCCTTCCAGTGACGTCGACGAGGTCAACTCCCTTCTCTGTTTTGTAACAGAGAAAGGAAACAGGGATCAGGTTATATCCCGATCCCGTTTCTGTTTCTTTTTTTTAATATAATTATATTTATAAATAAATATTTATAAATATAATTATTAATAATATATATAGATATATATATATATATATTTTTTTTGTTTTAACACCTTATACATATATCTATACACTCCTATTTTAAAATTACATTTATATTTCATGTGTGTGTGTGTGTGTATATATATATATATATTCAGATATAAAATTATACATAAATATGTATATTAATAATATAAATATATACTTAATAATATATAATATATATTAACATATAATAATATACATTTATTTCATAAATGTATATATATATTCTACATGAAATATATTTATATATAAATATATAATTTTATACATTTTTGTTTCTTATTAAATTTAGATCTCGTTTATCCAAATTAAATTTCCTCCATATAAATTCTCAATTTCGTCATTTAATCCATTTTTTTGAAATTCCTCAACAGTCTTCCATCTTGTAAATAATTTATTTGTTTGCTTTAATTTATCTTTCGCATAAAAATCAAATTTTAATAATTAATATCAAAATTCGAAAAATCCACGGTTGTCACATTTACATAGGAAATATTGGCATAAATCACTCATGATTTTTATAAACTGATTAATGGAATATTCTATTGTTTTTGAATTGATTGTGCACTAATTTTCCATTTTAGAAAATGAAATGAAAATCTCAATGCTGATAATATGAACAGATGTTTGGTTGAAGAAGTGCTTCAGTTGTACGGCCCCGCTCCCTATTCCTTTCCCTAGACTTGGGGAGATGATAAAGTTGAGATAAAGTTTTCCCTCTTACCCTTTGTTTTTTTAATTATATTGGCATATTTTTTTCTTTCATTTCTTTCTCTTTTTTTTTCTTTTTCTTTTATTTCATAAAAGTTAAGAAATACAGGAGATTTTTCTGATATTACAGTTGATGGATAAGCAGAGGACTTCGAATCCAAGTGCTTTGTAGTCATTCCACCAAGAAATCAAAAGGATATCTTCTCTTGCCTCTAAGTTAAAGAAGGATCCATAATGTAGACCTTTTCTCCCTATTCGTTCAGAGTTCTTATGGGAAACTGAGAAGAGCCTAGAATTCTGATTTATAATTTATATTTGGTTGTTTCCTGCTTTAGTTATAGCTTATGCATGAATCTGGTAATCTGCTTAAGTTATAACCAAGAAGATTGTGTTTCTTGGTTGAAATGCAGGGAAGAGTAAAACGATAGAGCAACCAATTACTAAAGGGCTTATATACAACTCTGAAGGGGTGTACGGATGATTCTTCAATATTGATCGTGCGACAGTAATTGTAATTGACAACCCAATGAGGAAATGCCATGTCAGCTCCCATGAAGAAAAAAAGATTACGTGATGGGCCAAACTAAAAACAAATTGCAATGCTCCATATTGTAAGATCAAAATAAAATACAGAGAGGTTTGCTTTACAAATGCCAAAGAACATAAGCAACCTCTTTATTTCGCATTTCAACCAAGAATTATACTAAATTCAATGAGAAAAACAAGTCAAACATTACCCGACAAGCCAACACATAAATTTCATGGGTGTATAAATTTCCTCTAGTTGTTATCCCACCAGAACCGGGACTGAAGTTGGTTAACAATGTTTTTGTCCAGCTGGAAGGCCTTAGCAAGAACATTAGGATTGATGGCAGGGTCTGAGCCAAAGACTGCCTTTGCAATGGTGATAACCCCTGGGTTTTGGCTGCTAAGGCCAGCAAAGGCAACAGCATTGGTCTTCCCTATGTTGAACTGGAAGTGAATGAGCCCAACTGGGAAAACGAAGACATCTCCAGGGTATAGGACTTTGGTGATGAGACGGTTTTCTGGGTTGGATGTAACAAAGCCAACGTAGAGTGTGCCCTCCACGACGACTAAGATTTCTGTGGCTCGAGGGTGAGTGTGAGGAGGGTTTAGGCCACCATAGGGTGCAAAGTCAATTCGAGCAAGCGATATGCCAAGAGTGTTAAGTCCTGGTATTTGTTCAACATTGAATGGGGTGACTTTTGATCCTAGCTGATTTGATGTATTTCCTGGCTTGTTGAGCCCCGAATAAAAGAAGTCCTCTGCGGTGGCAAGCTTTGGGTCCTTGCATAGCTTGCCATTGACAAAAACTGCATAAATGGAAAGAAAATGAGATAAAACTTTCCAAATAATTTCTGTGCTAGTCTTCAGTTAAAGAAGACAGAGACAGAATAAAAGAACGTACCACCGATTTTGGTATCATTAATTGCTACACAGAAGTCCTGAAGAGGGCTGGGGTCAGAGGCAGAGGCAAGTGTGAAAGCCAGAGCCAACAGGAGAAATGCTACATGGAAATGAACACCTTTCATTGTTGTAAGGCAGCTTCTTGACTAAACTGTTCTAAGTTTTGTTGCTTGGTGAGGTATGGCGAGACAGCATGCTATTTATAGATAGTATTCACTGAGCAAATCTCTTTATTTTCATTCTTTAACAATTCTAAAAAAAATAATAACAGATGAAAGATTTACCAAGTCTGCAGTGATTACGGTGTTTTTTTTTTCCTGATTTGAATGAATTAATCTTCCCATGTTCACATTAGCACATTTTGCCATGGAACTGGTCAGTCTTTACATGCCAAATGTTTTCTTTGTTTATTTACCTACTCTATTGGCACTAATAAAAGAAAATTCCCATTGACTGATTCTTACACAATTTCAAAGCTACTGCTCCTATAGCTAATATAACAATGTAGCAGCCATGCCAGCTATACTGTGATCAAGTGTTTTTCCCTATTATCATGTTCACAACTTCTTAATACTGACATTAATTATTCCGCCAAGAAATCAAATGAATATCCTATTAGCAGACTGGTTCTTTCTCCATATTTGTTCCAAGTTCATATGGGAAACAAGAAGAGCCTAGAATTCTGATTTATAATACATATATGGTTCTTTCTCCATATTTGTTCCGAGTTAATAGTGAATAATAAGAATAATAAAAGGAGAAAAATATGAAGAATAAGAAAGAGAGCATATTGAAGGTTTTAATTTTAATCAGGCTGAAGTTAAAGTGAAGATAGACCCACAATTGCAGTCTCTTTAACATTGTAACTAAGAAATTAATTAGCCAAATATGAAAGCAATTCCAGAATGGTAATGAAAGAATTACTGTAAAATATTAAAATTAATTTTATATTTGAATGACGAGCGGCCTGTGGAACCTGCCCGCAGCCTTAATTAGCAACCCTGGATTTGTGTTAAAGTCAACAAAATGACTCAGTTGAATTAAGTGCCATAAAAGGCATAATTTAATGACAGAAATGACTGATTCCATGAGAGAACTACTGATGTAAGCAGAGGAAGAGGAAACCCGGTGAAGAGACAAGGGAAGTAGTTGAAGAACAATTCGTCTGAAATTTTATAGGAAAAAAATTGCAGCGGACTTGGTAACTCTTTCATTTGCTTCTCGGAAATGAGAACGCATAGACTAGTTCAAAGACTCCAATCTATAAATAGGCCATTTTCTCCAGCAAAGTTTCTCATCCCTTCCAAACAAATCAAACTTAAATTAGATAGAAGTTATATTATCACAATGAAAGGTGCTCATCTCCTCCTGGCAGTTTCTGTATTGGCTCTGGCTTCCTCATTTGCCTATGCATCTGATCCTAGCCCTCTTCAGGACTTCTGCGTAGCCATCAACGACCCCAAGGACGGTGGTATGTTCTGTTTTTCACTATAATTAATTCTTAAACTTATGCTTCAGTTCACATATGTGCCAAAAATTAATCAACTCAGCAAGTTGCAAAGTTTGTAAGCATGCAATCGCATCAAATAATATTTTTTTTCCCTTCCTAAATGTAGTGTTTGTTAATGGGAAGTTCTGCAAAGATCCAAAGATTGCTAAAGCAGAAGACTTCTTCTATTCTGGGCTCAACATCCCCAGAAACACATCAAATCCAGTAGGATCAACTGTAACTCCAGTCAATGTAGCCCAAATACCAGGACTCAACACTCTTGGCATCTCATTGGCTCGAATTGACTATGCACCCTATGGTGGGTTAAACCCTCCTCACACTCACCCTCGTGCCACTGAAATCCTGGTCGTTGTGGAGGGCACACTTTATGTTGGTTTTGTTACATCCAACCCTGATAATCGCCTCATCACCAAAGTCCTATACCCTGGAGATGTATTTGTTTTCCCGATTGGCCTCATTCACTTCCAATTCAATGTAGGGAAAACCAATGCTGTTGCGTTTGCTGCTTTGAGCAGCCAAAATCCTGGTGTGATTACAATAGCAAATGCAGTGTTTGGATCAAATCCACCCATTAATCCGGATGTTCTTGTCAAGGCCTTCCAATTGGACAAGAATGTTGTGAAAAATCTTCAGTCAAAATTCTGGTGGGCTAACAATTAGAACTTATTTTATTTCACCATACTTGATTTGAAGTTGTAATTTGATTGGGACAATAATGTTTCACCTGTTTCCCTTGTTATAGTAACAATTTATTTTTGGAAAAGAAAAAAATAAAAGTGACTGGTTTGCTTATTATGTACCAGTTCTTATGTAAGACTCTTTGTTAAGTAGTAGTGCCGTTGTTTTTTTCCTTTTTCTTTTTATTCTATTTTAGTACCAAAAAAAAATCTGTTTTTAATTTTCATTCAGATTATTCTCTTCACTTGGTGTAACATATATTTAAAATAATATTACTATTTTAAAAAATATATAAAATATTAATAATATATTAATATTTATTTTTTAAATATTACAAATATATATGCTATTAAAATAATTTTATTTTATATTGAAAGTATTTATTATTAAAATTATAATAAAAAATATATTTATTTATATTTAGTATTAAAATATTGATATACAAATACTTGTTATAAAATATAAAAACATTATATCTTAAATTAAATTAGTAAAAATAATAAAAGATTATTTATTAAATTAGTATTTGTTATTTATTATTAAAATAATAATATAATAGTGTTTATTATTGAAATAAAAAAATATTTAAGATTAATAATATATGAAATAAAATATTTATTAATATTAACACACATATACACATATATTTTTATAGAATTTATACGTACCGACAATGTATAGTCTTTATCCACTGTCAATGCATCAGAGATTGACACCTATTCAATAAGCTCTTATAAGCAAATTAAAAAAATTATTTTATTTATTTTTAAGGAATTGACTTTTTTTAGTTTGTTTATTGATGAAATATCAACCTGTAATGCATTAACAGTGAATAGAGACTATACACTATCAGTGCATCATATATGAATTCATATATATATATATATATATATATTATAGTAAAAACTATTTTACTTTATTAATATTAACACATATACACATCTTGATCACTAATTAGAAGAAAGTCGTGTTCTGTATCACACAGCATCTTGATAACTACACGCTTTTGAAAAGAATAATTTTATAATTACTAATTCTATTTGGTAGATACCTTGTGTGCTTTCCATTACACAAGCAAAGTATTGTTTTTTTCAAAGTGAATAAAGTGCTACCTTTTTTTTTTTCAATGAAAGGCAAGAAAAATATTATTCCATATGTAATGACTCTAGATTTTTGTTTTTAGGAAAAAAATATTAATCAGATTTAATTGAACATTTTTTATATTTAAAGTATACTGCAATTTTATTTTATTTATTTTTAAAATAATTTTGCTATAATTGATTTTGAGTTGTAACACCAGACAACAATATATAACACTAGTCTCCCATTTAATGTCTTCTGTATTTCTCCCCCGCTCAGTCTCCACCCATCTTTCTTTCTTTATTTGAGATGGATGTCCAACCATTCCTTCATAAACACAATTTACTCTTTGATGAATACAAAAATCAAGAGGCATTTTGTGATGAATGCAATCAAAATATTGATGGTTGGGCCTTTACGTGTGAACTTTGCAAGTTTTGGCTACACCAATCTTGTTGTTAGGAAAAATTTTCTTCAAACCAAACACCCACAAAATAGAAGAAAGCAAAAATAAACACAATAATTATTAATGTGGTTTAGCCCAACTAATTTGGCCTATAACCACCTAACCAATTTGATAACAATCAAACAATTACAACCGTGCAATTTTTAGAAGAGAAAAATTGCAAACTCCTTACAAGCCCAACCGTGCAATTTTTAGAGAGAAAAATTGCAAACTCCTAACAAAGATCAACCATGCAATTTTTAGAGAAAAAAATTGCAAACTCCTAACAAAGCCCACCTATGCAATTTTTAGAGAGAAAAATTGCAAACTCCTAACCAAGATCCCAAAGCCCAACTACATCCTTTAATAGCCCAAACCCTAGCTATTCTATCGGTGTCTACAACTCTTTGAGACACTTTACAAACCAAGCCTAACACATTATTTATAAGGAGAGAGCCCTTATAACTTCTCATATACTTTCGATGTGGGATTCAAGGCAAACCCCAACAAATCCTCCCTTGACTTGAATCTCCAAACTCCACAAACTGTTCGATAACATACAAACTATTCTCAAATTGAAGAATAACTACATCATCATCATCACCATCATCCTCATCATCTTTTTCCAATCATCATCATCAAACTCATAATGGTCATCTTCTTCCAAATCATCGTCATCATCATCATCATCATCATCATCATCTTTATCTTCATCTTCAGCTTCATCTTCATTTTCTTCAAACATAGCTTTCATCTTCATATTCATAACTTTCATCTTTATCTTCATAGCTTTCTTCCTCTCGCAGGATCACGAACCTTTAGCTCTGATACCACTTGTTGGGAAAAATATCCTTCAAATCAAATACCCACAAAAACAGAAGAATGCAAAAATAAACACAATAATTATTAATGTGGTTTGGCCCAACCAATTTGGCCTATAACCACCTAACCAATTTGATAACAATTAAACAATTACAACCGTGCAATTTTTAGAAGAGAAAAATTGCAAATTCCTTACAAGCCCAACCGTGCAATTTTTAGAGAGAAAAATTGCAAACTCCTAACAAAGATCAACCATGCAATTTTTAGAGAGAAAATTGCAAACTCCTAACCAAGATCCCAAAGCTCAATTACACCCTTTAATAGCCCAAATCCTAGTTATTCTATCGGTGTCTACAACTCTTTGAGACATTTTACAAACCAAGCCTAACACATTATTTATAAAGAGAGAACCCTTATAACTTTTCCTATATTTTCGATATGGAATTCAAGGGAAACCCCAATACTTATGTAGCACAGAAGCTACCTCACATGATTTCGCATCCTCTGCAAGCACAGCTCCTACTTCAAACAATTAATGATGACGCAGATTTCATTTGCAATGAATGCTTTACTCTTTCTCATTTCTATAGACACAGCAACGAAGATCACTGTTTCAGTCTTGATGTGATATGTGCTTTTTCAAGTAATAACCAAATCGTTAAAGAAGTGAGCCAAAGATCTAAAGACATGGGCAAAAAAATTCAGCAATTCTGCCATAAACATTCATTGACCCTATTCAACTATAGAAAAGTACGGAGATATGAGTATTGTTGTAGTTGGTGTGAGCAGCCTTTGTCAGAAATGTCCTATAGGTGTTTTGAATGCTCTCCTCCATTCTTTCTCCATCAATTCTGCTTACATACCATACCCAACAAATTCTTAGAACATCATTTTCATCCATCACACCCTCTCTACATAAACTTCTTCTTGTTTTCACTCTGTGCTGTTTGTGCAAGGATAATCTCCAAGGAGTTTTGTTATTCTTGTCCTAATAAGTATTACTGTAGATTTCAAATTCATGTTCTTTGTGCTTAACTTAAACCTACCCTCAGACATGAGTGTCATAACCACTCTCTTACTTATATTGCAAACATAAGAGGAGGAGCTTTTTCCGAATGCCAAAAGTGTAAGAGAGACGTGAAAAAAAGCAATCTCTATCGATGTGTGCAATGCAATTGCAACTTCCATTTTGAATGTCTAATACCAATTACTGCTACTCATAAATATCATACACATGATTCTCTCACTATAATGGCTTTATTTAAAGAAGATGGTTCGGGAGAATATTATTGTGACATTTGCGAGGAACAGCAAAATCAAGAGCATCAAGTTTATTACTGTAAAGAATGCACATATATTGCTCATATTGAATGTGCACTTGACAAGGTAAGAACACTATGGACACTTTTTATCAAGATAAATTTACTATATATATGAAATATAGTCAATGCTTCCTTGTTAAAAAAAAATGTATCTTGTAAAGTATTCTCTTTAATTATTACTTAGGTAGCAGATGCGGAATTTTCTCGGGAGTCAATTTCTAGCTTGAAGCATGAAGAAACACAGCAAAAAATTTCAGACTCTTCAATCCAGAGTGAGGTAGGTGAAACTACTTAAGTTTCTTCCATTCCATCACTAATTTGTTAGAAACTTAAAAGGTGAGAAACAAGCTAAGTTTTTTCTAAATGTCATTCAGGGACGGCTCGTCCTTGCTCCTTAAGGGGGTTTGCACAACTCTTATGTGTAAACATAAGAAGCGTATTGTGCTTATGCTCTAATAGAGATTTGGCCCCCTCAAAGTTTGGACAAGCTTAATGACAAGCTTAATTTTGCTTATTTATGTTTTGATCCAAAATTAAATTTTATATATTGCAATTTATGAGAGGTTAAAATCATATTATTATTTGCTATATATTATGCTTACGAATAACTATTTATAAATTTTTAAAAATTAAAAATGTCACAATATTTAAATCATAGTAATTTTGACAAAAACCACACTAACTTTTTATCATTCTTAAAAGATTCTAAATTTCTTAGCAAGTTCTAAATGTTTTTTTTTTGTTCTTTTCTTTTATTTTCAGTCAGCTCAAACCCCATGAGAAATAGGAGAGACTAATTTTTTTTTATTTTCTTTGGGACTTATTATAATTTCTCCTCTCTATATTGTTTTTCATCTTATTCTATATCTTTATTTCACGTTATCTTGCAATCTTCTTTCAATAAAAAATTAGATTGAAAGCACTTTATAAAAAGTTTAAATTTTAATTCCAAAGTTTCAACTTCAATCTTTTAAAAATATATATATCTATTTTTCTTGTTCAAATAAAAAATATAATTTAAAAATTGATTTATTTATTAAATTATTTGAAAATTTGAGAAAGTTTCACAATTCATTGAAAGATTGTATAATTGGTAAATTTACTATCATTTTAAAAGTTTTGACATTCTTAAAAGTTTAATGTTGTCATTATAATACTTTTATTTTCTAATTTTATGAGTTTATTTTTTTTATTATTAGTATATATTTTCATATAAATAAATATGGGGGGGAGGGGTGTGCGCGCGCTCGAACATCGTTGTGTTCATCTATGTAATGTATTGATAGAATATGTCTTATAAAAGAATAAGATAAAATATAATAATAATTGGCCCCCCAAAGTTAATTCTCAAGATCCACCACTGATGTCATTTCTAAAAGATTAACAAATTAGAAATGTTATTTATCTTTTATTTTCATTTCTTTATTTAAGAAAAAAAAACAACGAACTCTTTTATTTTAAAAATGTTACTAATGTTACCAACTCAAAATACAATACATATATTTTGTCTAACTTCTGTTATATCTAATAATATATATGTATTTATATGTACCAAAAAAAGTAATGTATGTATTTATATCCTGTATGACTAATATCAACTCAATTTTGCCTCTTTTCTTCCCTTTATGACATGCCCCTAATTTAAATTAATTTAAAAGATATGTTCCATTTTTTTTTGAAATATTTAAGTTATATAAAAAATCATCAACTAAAGATAAAATAGTTAATTTAATAAATGCAAAGAGAGCATATATATATATATATATATTTGTTATTTGTTATGTGTGTTATTCTATATTAATATAAAATATTTATTTTTTATATTCTTTATAATTATTATTAATTATTACTCATCATATATATGTGAAATATTTAATAAATCTTAAATATTTATATATATGTTTTAAAAGGTTTATTATTGCACAAAGGCAAATTAAACATTTAATCATCATATAAACCAATTTAATATCGTGACAATCGAGATTTTCCCTGGCATTAATTAGTTAAATTATTTTAGCCCAATAAAGATTAAAAAAATAAATAAATTATTATTGTATGTTATAATTTAATATGAAACTAAGTTGTACCTAAATGAGATTATAAAATGTGACATCATCCATATAATATGATAATATCAACTTAAATAAAATTCCATTAAATAATTAACCAGGATAACCTATTAGATAAATTAGTAAATTGGTTTGTAGATGATTAAATTATAGAGAAATAAAAGAAATAGTATATAATATATATACAAAAAATATATATAAAGAAAATATAAATATATATAAATATAAAATATAAAAGAAATTGCAATTACTTAATATATATTATTAAAGTACAAATGAAATGGCTTCTTGAAGAAGCCCTTTCCTTTCCAACTAAATCCAGGGGTCTTCATTCTCGGGTACAGAGAGGAAGGGAGAAAGGAGCTCGTTTTAGGTTTTGAAGAAGCAAAACAAAGAGGTGAAAGGGGCACCACCAGCCGGAGAGTAGAGAGTGGAAGGAGATTCGACGCTGGGCGTCACTGCTGATGGCAGAATCCGGCTCTGCTAGTGTGGTGGAACCGAGTGGTGAATACAGAGGCAGCGATGGTAGTACTACTACGACAGAGGAAGTTGAAGGCAGTGGCACTTGGCTTAGGTAAAGTGCTGATTTGGGGGCGTTGAACAGTGGTTGAAGCAGTAGCATTGTGCGAGGAAGAAAGCTACAGTGGAGGAGGAAAACTAAAAGAGGAAGAGCACTGCTGCTGCGAGAAAAGTGAATCGAGAGAGTGTAGAGGGCTGAGAAAAAAAAAGAGAGAAGGGAAAGAGAAGAAACAAGAAAGAGAAGAAGAGCTCATGTGAAGAGCAGAAAAAATTGCTACTAAAGAAATTATTTGGGGCTGCGATTCTGTGGTAATCAAAAGAGTTGAAATGAAGGTAGAACCAAGGCTGGAATCAGCCTTGAACAATGACATTTAAGGGGCCTAAAGCAGTGTTAACGAGAGCTGAGCTGAGGGTTGAAAGCAGAAGAAGAAAATGGCCTGAACAAGGGCTCTCGGCAAGCTGAAACAGGGGACTCTCGGCAAGGCTTTGTGGGGGGCATTTTCATGCTAAAAGTGACGTGAGAAGCAGGGGAAGACTTTAACTTTGGTACTGGATACGGGGTGCTTTAAAGGCTGAGTTTGGCTGTGTAAAAAAAGAGGCTATAAACAGGGTGATTTCCTTGTTGGTACAGCCATTGTTAGGGCTGTTTTGGAGCATTGAAGTGGGCTGATGCTTGTCTAGTTTTAAGGCTGAGGTGGGGCCAAGAAGAAGCTTGAAAACAAGGGCCATTCGGTGGTTGTAGGCTGGAGGATCGAGGGTAGCATTGGAGGTTGTCATTGGTACTATTTTGGGTGGTACGGCAGCAAAGAAAGAGAGGAAGATTTTGGGAGTCTTGCTAGGATCTTTAAGGTGAGAATGATTGAGGAAATTAATAAAATTGGTCATAATTCTATGTAGTTTTATAGAATTTATTTGACTATTTTTCTAAGTGAATATGTATGTGAATTTAATTTGTAGAGAACAACTAAGGGATGAGTTGATGAGGCTGATTAAGTTTTTGGGAGATTGAGTCTCTAGCCTTGAGATATTTATGGTAAGTAATTTACATGAATCTTTGTTAGTATTACCTAGTGGAATAAGTGATTCATATAGCAAGGATGAGAGTGGGTAAGGGATTTACCTAAGTATGATTAGTATTATATTTTTAGTTAGTAAAATTATGAGTTAATTACCATAATAATAATACATGTTAAGTGAGATGTTACCAAGTGATTGTGGTGTAGAAAGAAACTTTAGAAAATTACTATGCAATTGCTTAAGGTTAAGTATAAGGACTAAGAAGTGGATATTTCATGTTCATGTAACAAAGTGGTATACGTATATATATGTTAGAGTTACATTATATGGTATGCGTTATACTATGAGAAGGATGATACGATTATGGAACATTATGGACATACGGATGAGATTATTTTGTATGTGATAATATAATAATCGAGATAAAACAAGGGATTTACAAGAAAGTAATTATGCACAAATACTTAATTTTCTTATCCGCTTTAGCGGTTACATTTTGATATTATTTATAAAGCTTAAGGAATCAATCGATAATGATATTTATGACGCAAGGTGGTTGTTATGGATATAGTGGTATTCCTACGGATAATATTTATTTAGATTAATAATGTTTGGTTAAAATATATATTGATATAAACTTTGATGCGTATTGATTGTAGAGAATTCGCAAGGAAGTGGAAGAGTACAATTAGCCAAGTGCAGTGCTTACTAAGTGCCAAGTTTGGTGCACTTTAGGTAAGATATATATCGGAACGTAAGAGATACCGAATGCTATTTAAAATCAACTGCTTTGTGGTTATATAAACTGTGTTTTCTTGCAGGGGGTTTTAAGAAAATATATGTCGTTATGCTGTTGGAAATTTTATGAAAATAATGGTTTATGATTTAAGCTTAATTTAAGCAATCATTTAAAAATGACCAATTATCCGACATATTTATTTTGAAAACGATTAAATCTTACAACCCTGATTTGTTTATAAGACTTTCAGTCGAGATATTAATCTCAAGGAAATTATCAACTTATGGTATTGTTTTGAAGATGTTATGAGTATGTATGATTTATATGCTTTCGAAAGAAATGTATACGACTTTTCTTATGAACTTTCTTAAAGCTCGAAAAAAATACTATTTCGGATTTCGAAAGATATATGTATAAAATTTTTTGAGACATGACTAACTAAAGTCAGTATAGTATTGTTTTGAAACTACTGTGTGTGATCTTGATTCTGTCTGCAGTAGGTATTTATATTCGGACTATTGTGTGGCCTTGAATCAGTCCGCAGTATGAATTATATGTATGGAAATGTTTTGAGACATGACTAACAATCATTGCTGTAAAATCCGAATTTTATTATACTGTATATCGTATGTATACATTATTGATAGTGGAAATAAATTCTTTTAGTGAAATTAAAGAATAATCAAATGTGAATTTTCACTTTTTATTTTATGTTATAATGAACATATGGTGTATAAAGAATAGAGGAGAATTAATTTGATATTATAGTATGAATGCATTAAATGAAGGATTAATGAATATAGGACAAAACAAAGAAATGAATGAGATGATAGCCAATCAACGTTGGCTGGAAGAGACCTTGGCGTGGAGAAGGGAAGAAAAGAAGAGAAAAAAAGTCAAGGAAAGGGGCGGCAAGTACTTCTCGCCAATTGCCTCTCCTGACAAAGGGAATAAGCAATAAATGGAAGTGAAATTTGTCAAAAAGCAAGGAAGAAATGGACTGCAACGGAAGTTTACCGCCGTTCCTTTTGGCACCAAATTCTCTGGGTTTTAATTGCATGAAAAACGTGCAATGATAACAGATAACAGGATAAGGAAACAGGTGGTTACTTCTAACAGGTTGTATTGGGCTATATAAGGAGAGTTCATGAGGAAAGATCGATGGAAGCAAACTTCATTTCTCTCAGAATCATTCTCGCTCATTCTGTTTCTCTGCAAATTCATCTTTCATTCCTCCGTTTTCTTATAAATGAGCCATACAATTTCATCTTTTAGTTAGCCAAACCCTTCTAAAGTGTTGAAGAGCTAAGTAACAAGAGAAGTAAAGCTAAAAAAGGTAAGAAAGCATTCTGTTGTTGGAAGAGCAGTTTAGTAAAGGTGAGTTTCATAGCTTTATAGTTCTCTTGATATTTAATCATAGATATAGCCTGGTTGTAGTTGAATATTGTTGAATATATAAGGAAATTAGATGGAAAAGATTAAGAAAAACAATAGGCGAGGCAAGGAGTATTCGCCCAAAGGTTGAGGCGAGTACACTGCAATGCATGACTAGGCGAGAACGTATTCGCCAATAGTCATGAGATAAACAGAATGATGGTAGATGGGCGAGGACCTATGTTCGCCAAATGGCGAGAAGGTTGACCATGGAGATCGCCCATGTGAAATGTTGATCGCCATTAAGGCAAGTAGGAGATAAAGAAGCAGCTAAAAATTATCAAATTCATGGGCGAGCCCAATTATGAAGGAAAAGCCACGAGTGGCGAACTGAACTGATAAGCATGGCAAGTTGAGCTCCCTGTTGGGCGAACTCCCATGAATAAGCCGCTAATGGACAGCGAGCTATGTTAGGCGAATGGCGAACTGTTACCTCGCCAAAGTGGTTGAAAATAGTTTTAGAAATAAATTGCTAAGAAAAGAAAATATTAATGGAATTAATATTTTACCTTGCAGCCGGAAAGTGAAATTGCTATCGGCGAGTAGGAAGCAGGGCGAAACAAGACTTCATGAGATCAGGTAAGGAAGTAGTATGTGATGCAAATGCATGTTCTGTGGAGTAAAAGTGTTAAGAAAATATTAGAAATTGTTTTATTTTCTGACATGCATTTATTTGATAAACTGTTTTGATCTCGGGCGAGCTACAAGCCGCCATACGTTGTTTTGTTAGGCGAACTGATTAAGGCGGGCGAGTATATTGTTCTTAGTAGAAAATCGGGCGAGCCAAGTGGCGAGCTCTCTTTTACGAGAAAACTGGGCGAGTGCCCTTGTTTTAATAAAAATCCGGGCAAGCCAAAGTTGGGCGAACCCTTTTTAATGTGTTTGCCGAGCGACCCTTGTTTTAAATATGAGGCGGGCGAACCGTTATCAAACGAGCCATACCTTGTTTTAAAAAGCTAAGTGGCGGGCGAATACAAGTTTGCCGGATTATCGAGTTAGTCAGGGGCGAGCCGTGAATGGCGAGCTGACTCTGGCGAACAGTTTTAAAAGGGTAAATTCTTATACGAAAAATAAGATGTTTTAACATTTTCAAAAGAAAATAGAAATATGAAACCCTTTGGAGCAAGTTGACCATTGGGGCGAGCTGACCAATGGGCGAGTTGAGTAGTGGCGAGCTTACCATGGGCGAACTAGCCAGGGGCGAGCCAGTCTAAACCCGTACCTTCTCACACGGGAAATGTTGAGATTACGGGCTGTTTATTTGTTTATAAAACTTTTTGGAAATCAAATCATTTGGTGGAATTGATAACATGAGATAAAACTTGATTTTGAGACATTAGGCCATGAGTTCATGCATTATTATTCATATACTTTGCGTGACCCATCTAGGGCGATGGCTCAGGTCAAATAGACCAACGAGTGCACTCTAGAGCGTCACAGGGCTGATGGACTCGCCAAGTCATCAGCGGTCTCGAGGTCACTTGGCAAGTGGACCCGAGGACCACATATAGATTATGGCCATAGATCTGAGATAGCCGTGAGGGGCGATGGCCTACAGGTGCACCCCAAAAGCGGATGACTTATGATGCTTGCATGATTTAAATTATTGCCTTGTCTCAGTTAAATGATTTCTGAAAATATCTGTTGAATCCTGATATTCATTGTTTTCTAATGAGTTGATCGTTAGAATAATTCAATGGTTTTGGGGAACATAGCTTTTACATTTGTAAAGCAGCATACATTTTCCTTACTGAGCAAATTGTCGCTCACTTCTTATTTTTCCGCTCCACAGATAATTGATTTGGGCTAAGAGATTTACTTGCCTGAGATTCAATATCGAAGGTATGTTGTATATTCAGTAAAGTTGTACAGTACTACTTTAAATAGAAGGGAATGTATATACTTCTTAAGGAAGAGACTTTAATAATTCATGTTTACATAATATATATAGTAGAAGGTATTAAGCATCACTGACAGCCCAACCGGTAAGTAAGTATAAATTACGAGTAAGTATCATAATATACGGTAGCTTGGGATGTTACAATTGCAGTAATGTTTTGGACTATTGTGTGACTCTGATCCAGTCCACAGTAGGTAATGTTTTGGGCTACTGTATGATCCGGATCCAGTCTACAGTAGAGTTTCTATTGCTATGTGACCTTGATCCAGTCCATAGTGGGCCTAGTCGACCCCTGATCAGTGTTCACTGTGGACCCCTTCTAGACTATGGTCATATGTCAATTTGAACTGCTTAATTATTGCTTAGTCATTATGTCTCCAACTTATGATATGTATATGTTCCTTTTCGTTCTTATGCCGATTATGGTTTCTGAATGTATATGTTTCGAATTATGTTTCCAATGATAATGCTTATCTATGGTTTTGAATGAATTACTTTCTGATGCACTGCATAAGCATGTTTTGGTTTCCGAAATGTATAAATTTCGATTTTGAACTTTAATAAATATTTTGGAAACTTGCATGTAGAAATTCGGTATTTGTTTCTTATATATATTTCTTACTGGGCTTTTCAAAAAGCTCACCCCCCCTCTCCACCTTCCAGATTAATTACATTAGATGCTTTGTACGTGGGGTTTAAGCAAGTCCTTCGAGGCTTTTGTACTACGCTTGAAGGTATGTGATGTACAGTTTTTCCTTTTATATTCAGACTTATAATTTCAATACTTTTATAATATGGGGATGTAATTAAAGGAAGTATATAATATAGTTATGGTCTATAACAATGCATGCAACTTGGGTAGAGATATATTTAGTCAAGTAGAATGATTCGAAATTATAAATGCATGCTTAATGAGAGAATTTGACTGGGACCTAAGGTAATTAAAGGACATTGACTTAGCTAATATAATATTAGCTTAGAAATTAATTAGTGACACTATGTACAGCCCAACCAAGTAAGTGAAAAAGGAAAAATTTGATTCATATTTTCGGTATAAAGGGTCGTTACAAATACATAGTAGATAATTACTTCGTTTTTCATGGTTTGCATATTACATATTTTGATCACAACCACCCCTTGTTCTTTAAGGAGGTAACTGAAAAGTATGAAAAGTCTCTTTATGAGAGATGCGACGTAGAAGTTTGTGATCAAGCTTATGTTTGTGAAAAGGAAGAATGCAGATATTACTTGCACAAAAAATGTGCTGAATTGTCACATGAGGTGCTACACCCTCTTCACTCCCTCGACCATCCTCTCATCCTCCTCACTAGATTTAATTTATATTCACGCTTTACCAGTGATTTTATATGTGACAACTGTCGAGAAGTTTCCAGTGGCTTCATGTATTACTGCTTCCGATGCAATTTCAAGCTAGACATAAAATGCGCTGTTGGCAAAGCTTCTGACATTGTGAAACAAGGCTTAAGGAAATTGAGAGACTGGCCAATTTATCGCATTTCATCCACAATCATGAGCTACTTCTTTTGAATTGTAAGCCCACTTTTCCAACAGATCATTCTGGTGCGAGGCATGCTCCCTGAAAATCTCAGGTCCAGCCTATTGTTGCCTCAAATGCAAACTCTATGTTCATGAATCTTGTCTTGAAAATTTCCATGGGAGATCCAAATTCTATCTCATCCGCAACAAAAGTTCATCCCATTTACCAAGCAATGGTATTCTACAATTTGTCTTGCCTGCAATGATGAAGACCCTTTATTCTGGTATAAATGTTCACAATGCGATATCTACATCCATTTTTCTTGTGCTAGCTCCTTGTTACAACGTCCTCTCAGCTCAAAATCTCACTCCCACAATCTTTACCTTTTTCCTAGAGATAAGCTCAGATTACTCCAAAAACATCAATCATCAAAATGTGAAAAATGCAGCAAACTCCATAATTACCAGTCCATCTACCACTGCATCGAGTGTGATACCAATTTTCATTTGCTGTGTCTTGAAATATTATATAAAGTTAAATCTAAACATCACATTCCTCCCTTAACCCTTAAAAGTTGTTTTGTGGAAGATGATTCGAGCGAGTATTATTGTGATATTTGCGAAAAAATAAGAGATCCAAAAAATGATGTCTATTATTGTGAAGAATGTGATGAACGACTTACAGCTCACATAGGTATACATTTTTGATGAAATAACTCACTATTTCTTCTCTTTAATTTTTATGTACTTTTTCATTCACACAAAAATTTTTTCGGAAAAAGACTATAGAATGATGTAATAACTGCAAATTTTTTATTCTTGATGAAATTAACAATGTAATTTTGGAGACAAATTAATGTACCAAGAATTTAGCTTGAAGCTAAGAGGATTAAGGAGGTAAATTGAGAATGAGCATTTTAAGGAATTATTAATTTAGACTAGAGGAAATTATAATTGAAGGATTTTGGAAATTAAATAATATTAAGAACTTTATAAATTAAGTGACAATAGACAATATAAATTAATAAATATAGAAGTATGAAATATAAGTAGAATAAATAGTATGTAGTAGTGGAATTTATACCATTTAGAAATAAAACAACTAAGTTAGTGGAGTTAAAATCAATAAATAAGCCATATAATTAAATAAAGTCTACAAGTCTATATATATACATAAATAAAGCACATATATAATATTTGTATATTATGTATAAAATATAATATAACTATATCAATATAATAAAAATTGTAAATCTACGCGCTCTCACTGTCGGCCACGTTTTTTGGCCCGTCTTTGCTGCCTTTTATCCTTCATCTTTAGACTGTTCACTCTTTTTTCTTGGTTGGTCAGTCTTTTCATCTGATTTTCTCTATCTCACTTAATGATACGTGAGTCTTCTTCTCTTCTCTTACGATCATTGTGTCTGCCTTCCAGTACAGCTATGGATGTTGTTGCTTCGTCTTTTCTTTCTTTCCATCTTCTACTCTTTTGGGCTGGGAAAGTCAAAAGTAACCTACTCACCGTCCTCTTTTAACTCTTGATTTTGGTCATGTTCCGTTATTCTTGGTCTTAGCCTTTGTCCTGCAACCAAAATCCTACTCAGATCCGAAGTTTCCCTTTCACTCTTCTTGCTATCGTTACTTTGCTTTCCAAAATCCTTTGTTGATTTTATGCCTATCTCCTGTGAGGTATGGCTCTCTCAAATCTAGACCGACATTTCTCGGTGTTTGCTGTGGCTTCCAACGATGCAACAAATTGATGTTTCAGGTGCCCAAAATCCAAACTTGAGATCCCAACTCCTGTTATTTTCTTGCGTTTTCTCAGTGACCAAATTATGTCTGATCTTGATTTTTTTTTTGGATTTTGTTCAATCCCAAATCGAAATTAGAAAATTCTTTTTTTTTTTTTGCAAGAAATTGTGTAAAATCAAAATCTGGAAATGGGTTTCTTGGTAAAAACCCCTTTTTTTGCTGTGTAGATCCATCATTTATTACTCTGCTTGGTTTTCCAGTCGTGTTCTATCTTCCTATTTGTGCTTTATAGTTAAACTTGTATGATGAAAAGATATAATTCCTCAATGTGTTTAATTTTATTTTTTGTTAGATGACTTACAGATTCTGTGTGGTTTATTGTTGCTGATAGTAAATTTATTCCTCACATCTTATTTAAGTAATAGTGAGCTCATTTTATATAGAGCGTTAGTAAACTGAAGTAGATGGTTGCTATACTTAGTGTGCTCAGTTGCTGTTACCGATTATTGTAGATGCTGATAGAGTCTTAATGTGCTTCGTTTGGTAGAGAGATAGAAAGGCTAGGGAGTTAGCTGATAAGGACTTCAAACCAATTTGAGAATTATAGTTCTTAAAAAAGGAAACTTTTCAATTGAGAATACAAATTTAGGGATGGAATTGCAGTGACATTATTTGTTTTTTACTTTTTGTTTAGGAATTATGGATGTATATTCTCATGTTGCTGTGATTCAAGTTAGGACATCAGAAACATATTGTGATGTGCATAGATATTATGAGTGTTAAACATTGGAAGTATGCTAATGGCCTTTCGTAGTGTCTGTAGCAAAAAACTATTTTATCAAAAGAAAACTAGACAAATGACAAGGAACGAAAAAAATAGTACAAGATTTTCAGGCAAGTTCTTTTTTTTTTTAATTTTAATTTTATCCACCTTGCACTTTGGCTATATCAGCTATTGCCTGTAAGCATTTTCACAGGGAGCAAATCGTTGTGAAAATATTTTTTGCTTTTTATTTTTTCGTAAATGTATGACCACTACTTCATTCCTATATTCTTTTGGAGCCTTTAGTATATAAATCGAGATTTTCTTTTCTTCTTATTATCAGTGGGGGAGTTTCTGTGGATTTGAAAATTGATATGACCGAAAGGGTGTTTGTAAAGAGGAGTTGTGGACAAATTTGGCCCCTAAAAAGTTGGTAATTTACTTTGAGAGGCACTATGCTCAGCAAGAATTTTGGTTGGTTAGTTAATTATTAACTTTTAATAGTTCACATATATATAAATTTGGGTGTATTGGTTTAATAATAGTAGTGTATATTGTTAATTTTTCATTTCTCATTTTCAACATAATAATTCTGGAGAATGGCATTTGCTACTATTTACATGTGTGATTGTTTTCAGTTGAGCCATAAAGGATTTTTAAGCGTGCATGATTTTGTTTTTGCTATCTGCACTCTTGACTTTTTCCCAATAAGAATTGCTATCATGAAGTGCACTTGGAAAAATAAAGCATACCCTTGCCATCTTATTTGAGCATTGTGCACAATACACTCATTACTAATTTGCTGAATAGAAAAAAAAAGAGATTGACAATAAAACTGTTGGTAATATCAATTTTAACGATTTTGTGATATTTTATCGGCACTTATAAATACCGATAAAAATAACCTTTTTTATTTTTATTTTGTGACATCCTTAAATACATTTATAAAATTTTAGAGTTTTGCCAAAAATTTTAGTTTTTTGTGTGTGTGTGTGTGTGTGTGTGTGTGTGTGTGTGTATAGGGAGAGACGCATTGTCTCTCTCTTACAATAACAACTTTAGATTTAGTAGGGGTCATTTTTTTGGCTATGTGGTTCTGTATTATATCACCATACCTAGATCTTATGAGCTCTTACTAGGATCATGTTATTAATGGCAAACAAATATGTTAAAATCTCAACCCTTTTTGTGTTTGCAGATTCTGTTGTTGGTTAAATTTGCAAAAAAATTTACTAAACTGTATTCAAATATGATAAATTTTAGAACTTAGTTTTACTCATTCATCTATCTATTTCCATTCTTCTCACGCTACCTTGAGAACCTTTATTTTTTTTTACCTCTCTAGCAGGGTTTAATGATTATTTTCACTCTGATTCTGATTTAAAAATATGGCTTGAACCATCTTAATCTCTGTAACTCTTCCATGGAGGGACTAAGGTCTCCTTTCTGTAATAAATAACCATTACCGACTTTCTAAGCTTTGTAACATTTAGCAAAATTCAAGGGAGAAGAAGATCTGAAGATTATTGTTGGATGTCATGAAGTGTTATAGATATAATTTATCACTAGAGGTAAATAAAGCAGTAGCTTTAAAGACTAAGTTCTATCAAATTGCTTCTGAATTTGATAGTGTGCACTTTCCCTAGGTCTGAATAGAGGCATCAACATTTTTAAGATGAGATTTTGCATTAGAGCCATCATTTTAACAATAAAATATAAAAGAAAGAAAAAGAAAAATGACTTCATTATAGTCTTTTTTTTGTGACTTCTTTATAGTCTTTAAACAAGGAGAGTTGGTCATTAAATATGAGGAATCACCAAAGAGTTCAGCTCTTAAATCCAGGTTATTTAATTTTTCAGCAAATAACACTCCATTGTTGCAAGTAACAGAATTCACCTATATAGATTTAATTCTTGCCTCTTTATGTTGTGCTTTGCTTAAGAATGAATAATGATGATATGCATATATCATGAATGCCTATTAATTTAATTGGTTGTTTGTCTTTCTCTGAGGACTTATGGTTTCCATCATGCATTTCATAAGGGCAAACAGATCAAGAAGGAATTAAGCTGTTGTCCTATAGGTTCATCGTTTTTTGCTCACTTCATTTCACTTGGGAGCCCTGTAGAAGTTTCTTTCGCTTTGATCATCTTTTTGGACATGGATATGAGGAATGCCAAACACATCATATCTCTTATGTGTTTGCCATGCCATCATGTGTCTTTTTGTGCACTTTTGTTATTCTTTCCTTATAGGTTCACCATGTCATCGTATGTCTGGAATTTGTTTGCTTCCTTTTTATAACTTCTCCATTTCCATTCACAAGTAGCTTCCATTTAGGCACAGTCATGATGTAAGTTCTGTGATAAAGAATAGAAATATTGTGTAATGTGAACTATCATGTATATAATGTATATTTTGTTTTTATGAATTCGCTTTACCAAGAAAATCTACAAATGCTCATACTCATCCATTTACTTGAAAATCAATGCCTTGGTTGATATATTCTAATTTTGATATAGGTGATTAAAGTTTAACTTCCGTTAGATTCAAGCAATGAAATTTTAGGTCATTGGACCTAAAGTATATTTCATTCAATATGCCAAGATTTGATCAAGATGCTGCTTTGCTAAGTTCTCTAAAGACTTATTTGTATTTTGAATATATAATTTGAATCATATTGTCCCATGCATTTACCTGATATTTTTCATATTTCAGATAGATCTTATATGCCTCTTCTTTACCTCCTTATCCCGCGGCATCGCACGGGCATAATGCTAGTAATATATTAAAACAGAATTGGCTTCCTGAAGAAGCCATTTTCTGTTCTTACCAAACCCAACTCACGTGGGTTTGTCTGCAAAACGAGAGAAGCAGACCAGATAAATGAGAAAGATCAAGAAACTGCAGCAAAGGAAAGAGTCAGGAAAGAAAAGAAAAGAAAATGCTGCAGTAGAGTAGAAACAATCAGGCAAAAGAGAGGTCTGCGAGAGAGAAAAGAAAAACTGAAGGAAGGAATAGGGTGAAATAGAGAGAGAGTCGAGAATGAGAGAAGATTGGGCAAAAAAAAAAATAATAAATATAATAGATAGGAGAGTGAAAATCGAAGAGCAGGGGTGAGGTAGGAGGGTTAGGCGAGAAGCACATAGGCAAGGAGGAAATAGGTTTCAGTTCTAGGCTACAGCAGGGATTGTGGCTGTTTACGGTGGCTGTACAAGGTGGAATCGATGGCCTGAAAATATTATGAAGCAAGGGGAGCTGCTGCGTGACTGTTTTGGTGGCTAAAGAAGCACCATTCTCGGCTGAAGGAAGCTCTGTTTAGCTACTGTAGGTGGCTACTTCAGGAGGTATCAGGCTGTTGTGGAGTTGTTGTGGAAGTGTTTTAAATGCTGGAGATGGGGTCCGTTTGAAGCAGGTTGCTACGGTTGAAGCTTAAGCTTGTAACCCGATGCTATTTTAGGCTAGAAGAGCAGGTCATGCGTGGCTTTTCCTGATGGTTTTGGGTATGAAAACAGTAGCTAGTTAAGGGGTGTTAAGGCTTGCTCATAATGTAGTTTAAGGAGCCAAAAAAGGGTTTGAAAACAAAGGTTGAAAGGGGCTAGAATTTGTGCTAAGATCGATTGAAATAGAGGAGATCGACAAAGGCAGCTAAAGGTGAGGAATATTGGTTGCTTTGAATTTGTACAACTCACATGGGAATCGATCAAGGGCAAGGAATGGTTTGACTGAAGGTAAGGTAATCTATGATTTGGGTTAATTAAATTTAAATTAAAGAATTGATTCTTGAAAAAAAAATGATAATTCTAGGCTGAATTGTGGCAAACGTGTATCATATTTGGGCTGCTTTATTTGCATGGGAATTGAAAAAAAAAAGGTAAGAAATTAAATTGGTTGTGAATATTTAAAAGATGATGATAGAGTAAAATATGGTGGTGAAATATTATGCAAGTTTGTGTAAATTTTATATCTCGAATTTATATAGTTTAACGTAATAGACAATACGTATGGTAATTCATAGTAAATCTTAACGTATGTTAGTGCCTAATACTATTGTAGTGCTATCGACAAGTTATTATTTAAATACTCATGTGATACTAGGGGCACCTATATTGTTGGTGGAGGGAGAGAAATGTAGGACATGATGTGAATGGATATGCTAATATGCAAATTCATATGTACATCGTTAAGATGATAAAGATGAGTAATGTAAAGTTATAAATACATACGTGTATATATATATATATATATATATATATATATATATATATATATATACATACGAATATATAAATATATACACATATATAATTAGTACGATAATGAAGGATTAGCTTTGATGTAGAAGTGAAGCAGACTAAATTGTCGCTTTGAGATATATGATTTTGGTAGATTATTAAACGTGATTAAAGATTTGTTTTGAGACGGTGATGATTTTTGGTTTGTAGTGACTTGGAGCAGCTAGGAGCTTGAGTCGTGATTCAAAACTTGAAGAAGATATTTGCTAAGTGCGTAAGGTAAAAGATATATATAAGATCGTAGGGGATACTGAAGTCAATTTAAAATCAACTGCCTTGTGTTTATAAACTGTGTTTTCTTGCAGGAGGTTTTAAGAAAATATAAGCCGTTATGTAGTCGGATTTTTATGAAAATAATGGTTTTATGATTTAAGCTTAACTTAAGTAATCATTTGAAAATAACCAATTATCTGGCAGATTTATTTTGAAAACGGTTAAATCTTACGATTTTGATTTGTTCATAAGACCTTCAGTCGAGATATTTATCTCGAGGAAATTTATCAACCTATGTTATTATTTTGAAGATATTATGAATATGTATGGTTTATATGTTTTGAAAGAAATGTATGACTTTTGTTATGAACTTTCGTAAAGCACGAAAAATATTGTTTTGAATTCTGAAAATATATAGTGTTGTTTTGAAAACTACTGTGCGTGACCTTGATTGTGCCCACAGTAGGTATTTGTATTCAGACTACTGTGTGTGGCCTTGAATCTATCTACAGTAGGAACTATACTATTTTGAATTTCAAAAATATATAATATTGTTTTGAAACTATTGTGCTTGACCTTGATTCTGCCCGCAGTAGGTATTTGTATTCGGACTACTGTGTGTGGCCTTGAATCTGTCCGCAGTAGGAATTATATGTATGGAAATGTTTTGAGACATGACTACAGTAATGTTCTGGCTACTGTGTGACCCTGATCCAGTCCTCAGTAGATATTTGTTCTGTCTATTGTGTGACCCTGATCTAGTCTGCAATAGATATTTATTTTCTGATGCTGTGTGACCTTGATCCAGTCTCCAGCGGGCTCAGTTGACACCTGATCAGTGATCATTGTGAACCCCCTAGACTATGGCCATATGTCAATTTAAACTGCATGATTATTTATTAGTTGCTAACATGTCTCCAGCTTAGTATATATATACTTTTCCGTGCTTATCTTCGTATATGATTTCCGAATGTATGATATTTGAATTCTGAAACCGATATGAATTTGATTTGATAATCTGTATTGAAAATGAATTTGATAAGCATGTATACTTCGAATTATGTTCAGAATTTGGTTACTTATGTTTCTGTTTAAATGAAATGTTTTCCGATGCATTACATATGCATGATTTGATTTCTGAATAGCATGAAATATGGTATTTGAGCTTTAATAAATATTTTCGAAACTTGCATATAGAAATTCGGTATCTGTTTCTTATATATATTTCTTATTGGGCTTTCCAAAAAGCTCACCCCCACTCTCCACCTTCCAGATAAATTGCAGTAGGTGCTTTGTACACGAGGTTTAAGCAAGTCCTTCGAGGCTTTTGTATCACTCTTGAAGGTATGTGATGTACAGTATTTTCTTTTATATTCAGACTTCTATATTTAGTATTTTTGTAGTATGGGGATGTAATTAAAGGAAGTATAGGATATAGTTATGGTTTATAACAATACATGCAACTTGGGTGGAGATATATTTAATCAAGTAGAATGATTCGAAATTATAAATGCATGCTTAGTGAGAGAATTTGACTGAGACCTAAGGCAACTAAAAGACATTGACTTAGCTAATATAATATTAGCTTAAGAATTGACTAGTGACACTACGTACAGCCCAACCAACTGTAAGAAAAAAGAAAAAGTTAGTTTAGATTTTGGTATAAAGAGTCTTTACAAATGAATATTCTTTTGGCCATCTTAAACTGATCGTTGGAAAATTACCTTTTGGACCGATTATGCACTTTATTCTCCATTTTAAAGAATGAAATGAAAAACTAAGTCTTGATAATATGAACAGATGTTAGTTGACTAACTAAACTTTGCAATTAATCATTTCCATAAAAGAGTACTATGACTTTAGCGATGTGCACATTTCCTAAACCAAACAATTTCTATGCTTTCTCAGGTTGAAGAAATGCTTCAGCAGTATGGCCCTTTTCCCTATTCACCTACCGAGACTTGGGGAGACGATGATGTTGAAGATTATGCAAAAGTTTTATGAACAAAGGTAGTTGTCTTTTATTCATTCATACTAGAAACATATTTACAATTGTATATTTATACAAATATTTCTGAATGAATTACATTTCCTATCTCAAACATGATCTATGCTTTATCAGGTTGAAGAAGTGCTTTAGCAAATGGCCCATTTCCATCATAAAAAAAAAAATAATAATAATTTAATTACCATGAAAAAGAATGCATTATTATCTTAACTAGGTTATACCCGCGCTACGCGGCGGGAGTACACTAAAGAGATCCATCCTTCCATGCTTTCTAGAAGTGTTAGCAATAAGGAGTTCATGGCTCATGGGTTGTTTGAGAGATTTGATTGAAGAGACACTGGACTTATATATAATGGACATGAAAATACAGTTCTAGCTTAAATGCTTAGGACCTTAATTAGTAATAACATTGCTTAAGAGTTGAGCAGAGTCTTACATTTTAAAGGTTCTTCAGGCCCTTTCGACTCTAGAACTTAATTTTTTTTTGTAAAAGCATAAGAAGATGAAGTATTAGCTATAGAGAAATTTTAAATATATCCAAATGATAAGTTAGATTCCACTAACCCTTGGTGCTAAAATCCAAATTAATAAACAAACCTTCTAAGAACCTGTAATATACGTCTGGATAATCAGTAAAATAGCTAACAATGAAGGTGACTAAAGTGTTTGTGGTTGGCTAGCAGAAGCAATTACAGTTATCAATCAAAGAGTTAACAGGGGCATGAAACATGCCAGTAAGAGGAACATGAAATGCATTTAACAGGGATAGCATGAAAGTGGCTTCCCCAACTCATAGCTAAGAATGATTTCTCACATCTAGGTGAGTGAGGCTTAGAAACAAAGATGTCGTACCTACCACGCTCATGGAAGAATAAACTGTATGTATTTAAACTATGCACTTATTGGAAGAATCATTCTTGGAAAGGATGGGAAACGGGTGAAAGGAGATGACAATGGGGCAACAATCGGTAGAGAGGAGAGAAGCATGGAAGAAGGTATGGTGTTAAGGTAGCGCCGGTTGGTAAAGAAACTCTTTTGGAGTGCTTTAGGGATGGCGACAGAGAAATAAGAGGGGCAAAGATGGAAGACGATAGATGGGAGAAACAGGTGGACATCTGAGCAAATTTTTTGAAGCTTTGCCTAGGTGTATCTCAGACGGCATTGAAGCATCGAAATGGGAAGAAAGTTTTGGATAGAATACCTGGAAGTGAAGTACATGTTAGTCACTCATAAAGTACACCCACTGTGGACTCCAATAAACAAAAACGGGAGCTTCCCCAAGCAATAGAGGCTCGCAAGGACCAAAAAAAGTTAAAAAAAGAGCTTTAAGACAAAGCAAACTTTCTTTTTACCCATAAGACACGAGCCATAGCAAACTAACATATAAACCAAGGATAAACAGTCAAAGGGCAGAAATAGAAAACGGTAACAACAATGTGGATCCCAGTATTAAAAACAACACAAATCCACCAACCACAAAAGCAAATAGTGCAGAGCAAACCTAAAACAAAAAGAAAAAAACAACAAAACTGGCAAGACCAACGAAAACAGCATACACCAACGTGGGAACCGACCAAGCCTTCAACGTGGCTTCACCAGAAAATGGAAAATGCATGCGCTTATATGACATAGTTCTAATATTTAACCATATAACAATTAGTTATAATCAGTACCAAAAACATTGGATTTACAACTTTATCAACTTCTTTATTTGAGTAATGATTTTTAAGTTTTTAATCCAACATGAGAAAAGCATCAGGAATGACAATCCAATATCAAGTGATAGCAAGAGAAATATAAATTGTTTCTGAGATCACATGATTCTTGTAGTAGCCCTTAACAATAGGATTTCTGAAGAAATTATCATCAGTTGTCAGGTACTACCTTTAGCTTCTTGCCTAGTATATATATTGTTTGTTTCCTCCAAAGTTATCATAGTTATTAGCAAAGCTTAGAATGAGCTTGATTCCATGCCTTCTTGCCTCAACTATTACAAAATTCAATCCCTTTTAAAATTCCAAAGGAAAATGGTCCAAGTAATCTATGCCATGAACATTAAAGATTGTAAAGATAGAAAGTAAATTATAGAAGAAATTTGTATAAAAGATACCTCAAACATTTGTTCATTATAGGAACTTAACGCATACTGTAAAGCTCTATAACCACCATCACTGAAAGCCAAAGTTCTATCCATTGCGAGGCCATGAATCACAGCTCACTAAAAGCAGCCGAGACTTTAGAACTTTGAAGTGGATCAGAAGCCACATTGAAATCGTTTACACAGAAGGATTACATGGAAGGATTACCATTCAACCTGAAAATGAACTCCTCTGGTCCTAATAAAGTTATCCCCTGCTTCAACATAAACAGTAAGAAAGTGTTGGTTGAATAAAGCCTACATCATAAGAAGTTCATAACACTACCATAGAATGTCACGTCTATAGAAGTAATTATTTCTTTATATATATTTGTAGATATTAAAATTCAAGTTTTGATATGAAATTAAAGCTTTACTTAATAAAGATAGTAAATAAAAAATATAAAAATAATTAATTCAATGATTTAAGTAAAAAAAATTTTCATTATCATCATTCTCACCACGAAAAACACTTAGTTCAACACCCTAGACATGATTTAATAAACTTCCCTTATAAATAATGGTCATTCTTCCAAGGAAAAAAAGAGGGAAATAGGAGGATTTTAAGCGTTCCTTAGGGAGAAAAGTGAACATTTTCAAATTCATGACACATGTTTTATATGTGCCAAAGTCAAATTATCCATAGAACAAAGAAAATAACATGTGTTTCTTCTTTAACCAGGGGCAAGTTGATCTTCCTTGATCCATTTTAGGCATAAGAGAAATAACAAAGTTGATCTTCCTTGATCCATTTTAGGCATAAGAGACATAACAATCATCCAATTCATGCATAGAACTGAAAAAAAAAATATGGAAAAGACCACGTAGGGCCTCCCCTTGTACATGCTAAACCCTAGTTACTCCATGACATACTTCTATATTTAGCTCCTTGCAATGCTATCAGACATTTCCTATCTGTGTTATACACTAGGAGCTATATCTAGAATTAAAGGATTATGAATCAGGTTGAGAATATTTGAAGGCCATTTCAGTGCCACCAGAAGGATAAGTCCACAGATAAAATGTTAGAGATCTAATATCGAAGTTAAGAAATGGAAATCTCAAGGGTTGTAAGTGTTAAAAATGAATGCTTGTATGATTTTTTTTTTTCAGAATACAAAAGCCATGGGGCATGATATAGTTGTTTGTTTAAGTTGTTTTAACTTTTGAGTAAATCCTTATGATCAAATGCATTTTAACTATGCCCATATGCAATTTCATCTTATGAAGAAGGGGACTGGAAGGATAAGTCCACATGTTAGAGATCTAATACCAAAGTTAAGAAAGGGTAATCTCAAGGGTTGTAAGTGTTAAAAATGAATTCTTATATGATTTTTTTCTCAGAATACAAAAGCCATAGGGCATGAAATAGTTAAAAATGAATCGTTATATGATTTTTTTTTTTCAAAATACAAAAGCCATGGGGTATGAAATAGTTGTTTATTTAAGTTGTTTTAACTTTTGAGTAAACTCCTTATGATCAAATGCATTTTAACTATGCCCATATGCAGTTTCATCTTATGAAGAAGGGGACTGGAAGGATAAGTCCATAGATAAAATGTTAGAGATCTAATACCAAAGTTAAGAAATGGAAATCTCAAAATTCTTATATGATTTTTTTCTTAGAATACAAAAACCATGGGACATGAAATAGTTGTTTATTTAAATTGTTTTAACTTTTAAGTAACTCCTTGTGATCAAACGCAGTTCAACCACACATACACACACACAAGCGCACATGCGCATAATGTGATTAATAGGGATAAAAGATGTAAATATCAATCAAGAATAAAAATTAATTAATTTGTGCTAAAAAAATTAACCTCACTCAACAAAGAAAATTCATTCCAAGAATAAAGGAAATAAAAACAATAATAATTAATTCAAATTTATGCACTAAAATTAAAACAAAAAAAATCAAAAAGAACTATAATATTCTTCAGGAGAACTCATCTCATCACACCAAACAAAAAATCGAAGAAAGTCAAAAATCCTTTTTAATAATCTTATATCCAAGATAAAAAAAAAAGATTAAAGGACCTGAAATTTTATATTGAAAACTCAATTCTACACCTACCAAAGATCACAAACAACTCAAATATTAACCTAAGGACAAAAAAAATCTACAAACAAATTAATATAAGAATCAAATAAGAAAATCAAAAGTTAATAGACAAAAAAAAATAAAAAATAAAAGGAAATGGAAAACCACAAATCAAAGATTGGTTTCCAAACATACGTGATCAGCAAATATGCATGGGATTGTCATATTGGATATGTGAAAAATAGAAAAGAAATGAATGAATTAAAAAAACAATTGAAATTATCATCAATCAACTAACCATTTATATCTAAAGTACACCAACCACTTGACTTGCAGATTTTGTGAAATCATGGGAAGGCTCATGCTGACCTGGAAGTAAGATCATACATAAAAAAGGAGTAAGCAAGGAATAATAAACCAAAGGAATTGGAAATAGTTAAACACACTTTAGTCTAAATTCCATTCAAAGCAGAAAAAAAAATCTAGAAAATTAATGGAGCCTTGAATCAATTCCGAAAATGGGGTTTACATTTTCAGTCAAAACTCTTTCATCTAAACTTGGCATTCCACCTTGGAGTCAACTAAACCATAACTGTTATCTTAATTTGTAAATTACTTTGATTAAAGTAGGACATAACAATCTTTGATTAAATTAAAAAAATAAAACAATCACTCAATATATTCAAGTCAATAGTTATTTCATTTTCTTTGAAGAATCAGGTTTGATTAGAACCATTCTCTAATATGTGTGTGTGTGTATATATATATATATACACACATATATATGTTAAAAATTAAGAAAAAGGTGGATTCAATTATTCTTTAGAGAAAAAAATGAAATAAGTGGGTATAAAGGAATACCTACTCGGTACAATACTTGTCATAGCAAAGGCAGCTTTAGAGAATAAAAATTTAGAATGAAAAAGAAGATATTTTCCTCAAATAACCAAATCTTAATTAGCACATCACCATAAAGACAGGGAAGAATGCTAAGGGAAAATATTTTGAGATGTAAATATTTGATGAGGATATATGTGGAAAAACCAAGATGCAAATCTCACAATATAATCTTCCATGCTAAGACTCAGACAATGCATAATGATTATCATAATACCACAAATAGGATTTGAATAAGAAATATATGATGAAATGAAAACTGAAATAAAAACTTAACTGGCTAGGCTTATGGAAATGTGACCTTCCCTGCACAATCATGAAAGTGTCCCAAAATTTCACCAGGAAAATGAAAATCATAAATAACTTATGGAGGATTGAAAGACATTTAAGCTTAGATATGCTCTCAATTTTCAGCATAAGTTAAACAATCATTGTCTTAATTACAACCACAGCACTGGAATGAAGAAAAAATGTTGGCAAAGGATCCTATTATCATAAATGGTGCGTAAATGACAGTATTCGCATGATGTGACTAAATTTAAAGCTAGCACAAACCTGCATAAATGACAAATTTTTTTACTTGGTGCAAGTAAAAATAAAGTTATTATTTCAAGGCTACTCAAATCTTTGAACAAAGATATGATTTTGAGTGTTATTCCCTTATAAAAATGGTCAAGAGAGAAAGAATGACAACTTAAAGATCATAGCAGCTCATAGAAATTGGTTGTTATATCTCTGCAGCCAAAATCAAGAAAATACAGTGTCAAACAATTTGAAATACCAAATAACTATTGCAAGGGTAATTATTGTGTTTATGAGGTTGGAAACAGTGAAATGCAGAGGTAACCACACAAATTCAAGGAAAGATCAATCTTGTTGGCTTGTAATAATATGTAGCAGCACAAATAGTATAAATATATATATATATAAAATATATATTATATAAATATCATATTTGACACTTAAGGTGCTATACATATACATAATTTAACGACAAAACATTGCCCAAAATTGTATTCAAGCTAAACTTAAAAGTGCCTACAACCCATTAACCGAAGCATATATCAAAAGATGAAGCTAGCATAAAATTTAACAAAATTAGAGGTCATTAATACCATATACACAGAATTTGGTTTGTATTGATCCAGGGCTTGAAAAGCTAGAGCTCTTGTGATTGACCTCTTGCAACCTACGTTTACATGCTAGCTACAAAGAAAAGCAACACGACAAATGTAAAGATAAATGTGAATATCCATATGTGAGGTGCTGCATAAATAAGGTCATGGCAAACATCCAACACAGTTCTTAGAGTAGTTTTTGGAGCTAAAATATTTTTCCTTAAATTTAATTGACTCGCTAAAATAAGTAGCTAAAAGCTACCTTAGATTTTCAACACTTTTCGTTCGAAAATTTTCTCTTGAGACTTGAGTAGTTACTAAAAGTCAACTACCAAAGCCTTTGACAAAATTAATTCATTGAAAAAGCAAATTTTCATTGGTTAAAAATATTTCAATTGTTTATCAAACACAACCTGAGATAAACAAACAAAAGGAAAAAAATATCTATTACATTCTCATGCAGCCATAGTTGAATCATTTACTTGAAACTCCATTAATGCTTATCATCAAGCTCGGCAGCTAAAATTCTCAGAGAGGTTCTAGTTGTAGCTAGAATTCAAGTAGCTCTGCATAATAACTGTTGAACCAGTCAATATCTTTGAAATGGTTTCCCAAACCTAGCCAAGTTTAGACCAATTCTATCTGAAATAATCACCCAAAAACCAACTCGCAACCGTACAAAATAATACTCCAAAACCTTTCCTACATTTTTTCTTAAATCGGCATAAAATTAAATGGCATTCAAGTATTAAAGGTACCCATATGATCCAGTGTGGCTGCCAATTTCGATCGTTCCCTCGTTCTACATTAAATGGCAAGCACAAATGCCAGTAAGATGAAAGCATGTATTACTAATATCATCAAATTTTAGGAAGGAAGGAAATACATCAAATGGATGTTTTCTCCGTGTCTAATATCCTGTCCACATTCAAAAGATTAGGAATTAAAAACTAACTCATTAAAGTCATTTATATTAAAGGAAAACCTATATCAATTTCTTAGAAAAACATAACCCAAAACCATGCAACAAAAAAAGTCACATAAAAAAATGAAAATAGGGGAGTTTAAACAAAAGAGTAGCTGGATCATGGTTTTTCCAAGGATATTTACCAAAGAATTGCCTTTGAACAAAGAGAATCAAATTTAATAAAAGGAATCTGTAAATAAATAAATCAAAAGAGATATGAGTTAGCAACAGTACCTTGTCAGGATGCACGTTCTAAGGGAAAGGAAGTCCATTTTTTGACGCATATAAACACAAAGTTAAAGAGCTCCTAATTTTCACAAGCATTTCATGAAACGTAGTTAGCCTCGAAAGGACAATCACGACTTGGAGCTACAGAGACAGTCTAATTAGGTTTTGCCTTCCCATTTTCTGAATTCCCGTTTTCTCTCCAGTCTCAAAACACGTTTAATGAAAATGACCTTTATTTATCTGTTGCAATCCAGAGAAGGCCAAAATCAAATAAAAAGAAAAGGTATAGCCTTGAATGAAACTCATTTAAACAAAAATCTTTCACAACAGCCTATGATCTCACATTTGGAAGGAAAAAGACATTATGTAAACAAAAAAAAAAGATACATATGGTAGTAAAAAACTGAGAGTGGAGAGAAATAGATACCATCGCTCTATTGGCAAGCAAAAGCAGCAAGTGAAGAAGCATGATCCCGAATAGATAGCAGAAGAGAAAACGAACAGAATAGCTCAGCATTCATCATATCTAAAACATCCATATTCATTATTCTCAACATCGCGGTCGTGGGCGAAAAAAGGCATGACAGCCCCGTGGAGGTCATCGACGTCAAGCTTCGTGGCCTTGAAAAAGGAAAGGAAGATTTGGAGGGCGTGCATGGATCGATCATCACTACACCGTCTTCAACAGCTTTTGAGCTCGAAAATGGGATCCCCATTATAGAGATCAACAATCTGATTGAGGATTAAGATTTGCATAAAAACCTAGATAAATCCGCCCAAAAAGAGTGGGCAATAGCAAGCAACTTGGAGAAAACGATAAATGGGTTTTGGAAAGATGGGAGAGAAGCATAATAAAAACCTAGATGGAGCCTTCAAAAAAGGAATGGGCAACAGCAAATCTAAGAAAGTGCCAAAGTCAGTTCTGGAAAGATGAAGAAAGGAGAAGCAGAGCAAAATGGTAAAAAAAAAAAAGAAGAAAAAAAACGTCTTTTCAGTCTGAAAAGTCATCACAGAGGTATATGTCATCAACTTTGAGAAGGACACACAATTCAATCCAAACCATAATTAAATGGGAAGACTTAAGTTTATTGGATTTTCTAAGAGATGCATATATGTGTTCATCCACAAAGTCCCTAATAAAAACTCTCATATCTATAGAAATCCAGAATAAAAAAAAATTAGGAATAAGCATCTCACTGGCAATAGCGTTATTGTCTTTTATAGATCCTTTCCTGCTCTTCCTCTCAAATTGGGCTTTATTTTTTTTTTGCTCTTAGCTTGTCACAAAAGAATCTCAATGAGGCAACTAAATGTTTATTTCTATAAGCTGAAATCAAAGTGAACAGGTTTTTGTCTGCATAAATTTGAGCAGATAAAAAATTTGCTATTCTAACCTGTCAATACCTAAAAAGCATGTTTTCTATTTTAAATAATAAAAAAGTGCTAGAAGATGCACATGATAATCACCATATACCACAAAAGAAAGAACAATTCAACAGCATTATTTGACATTTGTGACACATACCAAAAACTAACTATTGTCATGTTCACAGATTTACGACCAGCATGGTGTGTAAATATATAAAGGCCCTTAGTCATACATCCTGCAATTCAAGGCCATGCATTTAATTATATTCAAGTAAGCATTTCATAATAGTATCAAACAAAGATGCAACTGATGCTATAGCCAAATCTCAAGCAACCAAATTATTAAAGCACATCATTCCACAAGACCAAAACCAATATAAAATCCAAAGCATCAGCTTCCCAAGTAAAAGTAAAAGATAATAATAATAATAATAATAATAATAATAAAAATAAAATTCCATAGATGATAGATAAAATAACAACCCTTTTTCTCCTCTAATTGGCTTTTGGCTTTTGACTTGGCTTCCCTCGTGAATATCTCAAGATTGCCAAGATTAGATCAAGGGCAGATCTTGCTTCCCACTCGAAAGGAAATGAAGGAGCCTTTTTTCAATCTATGGCTCTACATTAGGTGCATTGATAGTTAAATAACCTTATTTAACAGCTTTTTTATCTATTTATTAATTTATTTTCTCAATAGAGGAACTAAAGAAAATTCATCTCTATATATGATAATTTATTGTCATGTCAAAGAACCAGTGTACCATAAGACCAAAATATATCAGTAGAATTATTTTATTGTTTATTCTACTCACCTCCCATGTTAAAGGAAGAAACTCCTTTGGGTTTGAATAAATGTTAGAATCCAAGCAAACAGCCTTTTGCGAAACCAAAACTTCCATCCTTCTGATTCGGTACAACCTGGGAAAAGAGAAATTCTTCCCTTTAATAATAAAAAAAATTGTGTTTTAATACAATTAAACCACCTATTTTTTATTTTATCTTAATAATTATTAAATTTCTGCTCTAACACTAACTCTACTCTAATATTAATACAAATATAATATTAATAAAATAAAAAATAAATTACCCTCCTAAGTTAAATAAATTTTAATAATTAATTTCTCAAACTTATTTTATTTTCCTTTATTATATTTTTTTAGAGAAAAATAAGCAGATTTCTTTTTTAGTAAAATAAAAAGCCTAAGTCAAAGACAAACCATTAATGTTAACATTAGCTTCTACTTTCTAAAAAAATTGAGAAGGCAAAATTGCTTATTTACGATGATTCATTGATCACCTACAAACAACTATAAAAAAATGGGTTTGTTAGATAAGATATACTGTTGATTAACTAAAAGTATAAGGCATACAATGAATTAGAAATAAAATATTGGTGCTACAACTTAGGCCACAAAATGCTTAGTGCATGGTAAGGTTTAAAACGGACTAAGTACTTTGGTAAATGCGTGAGATGGATGAGTCCAAAAAAACAGTCTACTTTGGTATACGCATGAGGGGGATGAGTCCAACAAAACTGTGTGTCTATATATAACATCTTCTGCTTCAAGGTAAGGTATCTCTTACTTAGAGATATAGTCCCCAAGATCCATATTTTTTATTCTCCAATCTCCAAGTATTTCAGAAGTTTAGAAAACATTTCACAGTGATAAATGTAACACAAAGAAGTCAATTTCATCAACCTCAAATGAAATTTACCTAATTCTCTAACCCTAAAAAAAAGAAAAAGAGAAACAGAGGCATTTTTCAAATTCAAATGGCCTAAATAATTCGAGAACAAAAAAAGCTAAAGCAAAAAACACATACAAGATGATAGAGGAAGGTAATGCTTTCATAATTGTTGCTTTCTCTCCTACTGCTACCAACATTCTTGAAAACAAAATACGTGTTAGGAAAATAAACAGTAAATAACATCAAACTTGGGACTTTCTTCCTCATTGTACATCCCAAGTTGTTTAGCAAAAATATTCATAAAGAAAACAAACTTTTAAAACATAAATAACTTGGAATCTTCAAGGCAAGCATTGAATTTTGCAAGCTAAGAGTAGCTAAACCTATCAATCCTCCCTACACGAAGGCAAAAAAAAAATTACAAAACGAAGCCAAAATTTAAATTAAATAAATACAAAATCTCAAAAAAGAAAAGTTTCAAAATTCTGAAAATTAGTCATCATCCCCAACAAACCTTACAATGAGTGGCTTGTGGCGAGGAGGTAAATTCTGTATTCAAAACATAATCCACCGCCGAGAGCTTTTGCTAATCTCCCAACACGTTAGGTGTTTTAGAATTCCTTCAACCTACACATAATCATCATAGTTAAGATAAAAAAAAAATTTAAGCATTTTGATCATTTTTAAAGTTGCATACAAATTAAATTTTGGAAATTAAAAAAATAATAAGATTGTTCATATTATTCTTCTCAAATGCCTAATCAAAACCCCAGGAAAGGAAAAACAAACCACTCAAAATCAACTATTTGCTAAACAAAATACAAAGACCCATCGAGCAAAACCCAGAAAGAATATCAAAGTCAAAACCATGGAAAACGACAACGAATGGACTATAATGGAAGCTTGGAAGAAAGAGAGTTAATTCCAGCTTTTGAAATAGGAAAAATAAACATATAAAATCCATTTAAAAAAGCCACAGTCAGTAAAGAAACCTCAAAATCAAAGAAAAATCCAAGAAAATCGAGTAAATTAGGCAAACAACATCATAAATCAAAATCTTTTCTTTCTTTTCATACATAAAAAACTTTTTCTTTTACTTATCTTCTTGTGATCTCCCAACACTCCAGCTGTTTCACGATTCTTTTATCATTATAGTTATGATAAAAAAAAAATCTAATCAATTCAACCAATAAAACAAACCTAGAAATTAAATTCCATGAAAATTTTTTTAAAAAAATCATTATAGTTATGATAAAAGAAATTTAATAACCTAGAAAATAAATTCCATGGAAATTTTAAAAAAATCTCTACACTGCTCTTCTCAAATGCGTAATTAGAATCCTAAAAAGAAAAAAAAAACACTCAAAATCAACAAATTTACTATACTTACCAACAAACCAAGACCCATTGAGCAAAACCCAGAAAGAAAACCTTAATCAAAACCATTAAAAGCGACAATGAATGAACTAAAAGTGGAAGCTTGAAAGAAAGAGAGAGAGTTAATTCCAGTTTCTGAAACAGAAAAAAGAAACATACTAAATCGATTTAAAGAAAGCCAATGATCGGGAAAGAAACCTAAAAATCGAAGAAAAATTGAAGAAAATTAAGAAACAAATTAGACAAACAACATTATAAATGAAACTTTTTTCTTTCTTTTCAAACCATAAAAGCCTTTTTTCTTTTTATTTTCATTTTTTTTAGAACATTCTCATAATCGACAGTAAGAGAAGCGAAGCTAACCACCCTTCCCAACCTTCTTAAATCTTTCTTAACCCTCTTCTATGTCTCTTCTTGAGTAAGGATAGAGAGGCGAGGAAAAAAATAAAACAGGTCTAGTAGAAAAGATGAGAGAAAAAAGAGGGAAAAAACAGGATAAGAGAGGATAAAAAAATCTAGAGAGTTATCTTTATCTTCTCTTTTTCTGTTTTCCTTTTTTCTCTACCTTTCTCGATTCTTTCATTATCAGACTCCTTTTGCTTTGTCTTTTATACTTCTTCTAACTTTGTTTTGTCTCTCCATTAATTACTCATCAGAGAAAGTGAGGAACAAACATTAAAAGCAAGTATATTTTCGTGCTGCCGTGTCGTTCAGCGTTTGCATACAAAAAAAAAACATTAAAAGCAAGTATAAAAATTTTTAAAAAAATGGGTTTTAAAAGTTTAAAAATATGATCATAATTGAGTGGATAACCTAAAAAAATCTTATGTCAATTTTTTGAACGGTGCAAGAAAAGCAAAATGATAGTGTCAGACATTGGCTGAAAACAAATTTTACAAATCAACACAAAAAGAGCAAAGCAACGGGCAGGGGAAAAGGACAAAGAGAAGCACAGGGGCAAGTGAAAATTTTTGACGCAAGAAAGTCTGACAAGGGCAAGTTGAAAAGGTACATTTCAGTAATGATGAACAAACACAGAAAAAAAAATAGCGGCAACAAAATCAAACTCTCAAAACACATGAAAAATGAAAAAAAGTACATCCATAGTGCACTCATTGCTGATCGACCAAAACAAAACAACCGACAAAAAAAAAAAAAGGCAGAAACCAGCAAAGGAGCAACCTGGCAACGAACGAAACAACAAACGCGTTCATCAGGGAAGCCTTAATCGTGGCTTCTCCAGGTGCCGAGAAAAGCATGCACTTTAATATTATTGATAGTTCCTTTATAACAAGATTACTCTGAACCAATTCATATATATTACACTAAATTGAACCAAATAATAAGCTTGATATACGTTAAAAAGGGTGCTTTTGATCATCATAAAAAAAAAGTTCATAAATAATAGAAAGGAAATTTGGCTAGCAGCTGAGGCTTCTCTTGTAACCTACTTCTTGGTTTACAATTGCTAGACAATATTTTTTTTATTCATAGGAGGTACAAGAGCAAATGAAAAATTGAACCTCAGACTTATTTTCATCTAATGGCCTAATAGGAGGTAGCAACCACTAAGTCAAGCATTGGTTGTTAGTTGCTAGACAATATTCTAGAATTTAAATATTTGCATATGGATTTCCCAGAGCCAATGGAGTGAATTTTCTGTCAATGACTGGATTTTATGACTTTACCAAGTCAATTTCTTGTTAAAATTGCACGATCTTGGATAAGTCTATTTCAAACAAAATTTTATGCAACCTTTTATTTATTTAATTTTTGGATTTTATAAATTAATAAGGTTTATCCGTTGAAAAGACAATTTTTATAAATAGTATTTCTATTTGGTATATGCCTTGGGTGATTCCATCACACAAACAAAGTTATTGTTCTGTAACAAGTTTTTATTTTTTTAGGGTACAACTTTTATTTATTTGGGTACGTAATATAGTGCTGCTAAGTGAATGTATTTTATTCTTCTAAATAGAACATGATTCTAATCATGTCCCTTCTTTCATTTTTTTTATAATCTTTGAAGAACAACAAACCAAGCTTAGCATATATCTTGCATGTATCAATCACACAAGTAAAGTAATTGTCCAATATATTGTTAGTGGAGGTTTTAGATTTCATAAACGAAATTAAGATGATAATAAATACTTCACTTTATTTAGTTTTATTTTTTTAATATTTTTTAAAAGATATGTGTAATCATCTTAACTACTTATAAAATTTAAAAAATTTCATTGACAATGTATAGAATAATTATGCTTATACTTTATAGTTTAAATATAAATATTAATAAATTATTATTTCTTAATAATGACTAATAAGTTCTTTGATGTATAAGTTTATGCTTAAGTGGCACTTGTCAAAACAATAAGTTTGATATATGAGAATGAGTTTCAAATTATTGTTGCAATGAGAATTTGTGGCACTGACGTACTTAAATATAAGGTAAAATAACATATTTAGTTTAAAATTTTCTTAATTTTTTGATCATTCAATTAGGAAAAATAACACAATTTAATCATCTAAATTTTTAAATTGAAACTTCTTTCATCATTCAACAATTACAGACTAATTCGTTGACAAGGCTTTTTGCGTCATCTAACATTTGTTCATGTACTATTGTAATGGCACGTAACCTACACAGTGACATTATCGATATCATGTTATATTTTTTAGAAAATAAATTTTGAATATTTAAAAGGGTAAAAGCACACGTTTGTCACTTAATTTTCCAAAAATTTGAATTTTGATCACTCAACTTTGAAAAATCAAAATTTAAGTATCAATATTTGTGAAATTTATTAATATCTTGATCTTCATTGTCATGATCTTGCTGTCGATGTAGCATTACAATGATTTGGTCACCAAATTTTGTGAAATTTAATATGATAAATTATTTTATTATTTTAATTTTTTATCTGTAATGAAATATCTTGAAATAGTATTAAAAAATTCTTGAATTTTATAAAAATAAAAATAAACCTTCAATTTTTTATGTATGAAATTAAAATTATGAATTTTCAGTTAGTTGTAATCATACCCGTTTTAAATTTATGAACTTTTAAAAAAGTTTTATGCTGTGTTGTGTATCACACAGCATCTTGATATATACCTTGCGTGCTTTCCATCATACAAGCAAAGTAATTGTTCTTCAAAGGGAAAAAAGTGCAACGAATACAAAGACGTGTCCCGTTAAAAAGAAACAAATAGGATGGATGGATGAATGGAGAGAATAGAGTAAGTTCTATTTTTAGTGTAAGGCAAGAAAAGCATTATTCCACACCTAATGATTTGTAACACCAAACATATATATATATATATATATATATATGAGGAGGGATCCACTTACACATGTGTAAAACAAATTTATTTTACACACTTTCATATCTTCATGTAAGATTAATATTTTTGTAAACCAACCGTTGGATTTAACAACCTACTCATATTTATTATGTATGTAAATTTTTGAATCAATCTGTTATTTCTATCATTTTAATCGAGAATAGTATTTTTTTCAATATATATCAACGGTTGAAATTTTATTTTACGAAATATATAGTTAGACATATTCGATTAATTTGAAATTTGGCATGCATGATCTATGTGAATAGAACATAAAATTCAACAGTCGGATTAAAAAATTATAAATCATATAAAAAGATATAGAAGTGTGTAAAACTAAATTTGTTTTACACATGTGTAAGTGGATCCCTCCTCTATATATATATATATATATATATATATATATATATATATATATATATATATATATATATATATATATATATAACACTCTGCCCTTTAATGTCTTCTCTGTCTTTCTCCTCTCTCCCTCTCCATCCGTCCATCTATACTTCTTTGTTTGTTTGAGATGGATGACAAACCTTTTCTTCATAAACATTATTTACTCTTTGATAAATACCAAAACCAAGAGGTATTTTGCCATGAATGCAATCAAAATATTGATGGTTGGGCCTTTACTTGTGAACTCTGCAAGTTTTGGCTACACCAATCTTGTGCTGAAAAAAAGCTACCTCCCATGATTTCACATCCTCTGCACTCAAAGCTTTCTCTTCAAAAAATTAATTATAAGGATTTCACTTGTGATAAATGTTTCACTCTTTCTCGAGGTTGTAGTTACAGCAACGACGACCGTTCGTTCAATCTCGATGTCATATGTGCTTTTTCAATTAGTGATCAAACCGTTAAGGAAGAGAGCGAAAGAACCAAAAACATAGGCAAAAAAATTCAGCACTTCTGTCATAAACATTCCTTGACCCTCATCAACTATAGAAAGGTAAGATGGTTTGAGTATTGTTGTAGTTGGTGTGAGAAGCCTCTATCAGGAATGTCCTATGGTTGCGTTGAATGCTATTCTCCATTCTTTCTCCATGAATTCTGCTTCCATACGATACCTAGCAAAATCTTAGAACATCATTTTCATTCTCACCCTCTTTACATAGAAGCCTTGCTCTACCGGTTCTGGCGTTGCAATGTTTGTCTCGAGAAAATCTCCGATCCATATTGCTATTCTTGTATTTTATGTTATTTCTATGCTCATGTTCTTTGCACTAAACTTAAACCTACCCTAAGACATGAGTGTCATAATCATGATCTTACTTATATTGCAACCAAAGAAAGAGGTTTCAAATGCAAGAAGTGTGAGAAAGAGGTGGAGCAAAGCAGTCTCTATCGTTGTGTGCCGTGCGATTACAACTTCCATTTTGAGTGTCTAGTACCATTTACTACTACTCATAAATATCATACACATTCTCTCACTGTTATGACTTCATTCAAAGAAGATGGTTTGGGAGAATATTATTGTGATATTTGCGAGGAACAACGAAATCCAGAGCATCAAGTTTATTCTTGTAAAGAATGTACATTTATTGCTCATATTGATTGTGGACTTGGCAATAAGGTAAGCATATTATTTACACTCTTTATTAAGACCATTTTACTACATGACATATAGTAAATGTTTCCTTGATGAAAAGTATAATAATGTGAAAAGTATTACCTTCAATTACCTAGGTAGTAGATGCAAAATTACATTGCGGGTCAACTTCTACGTTGAATCATAAAGAAACACAACAAAAAGATTTGGACTTTTTAACCCGCTATGAGGTAAGCGAAACAATCTAAAAGTTTATAAATATCATTTATAATTTGTTAGAAGCTAAAAAGACTAACATTTTTTTCCCTTTCATTTCTATTTTGGCAGACAATGAACTCTTTTATTTTAAAATCGTTGCTAATATTACCAACTCAAAATAAAGTACAAATCTTATCTAGCTTCCATTCTGGGTAAAAATATATGTATGTATAATCTAAAATGTATGGCTAATATCAACTCACTTTTGCCTCGATACGTTTTTTTCCATTTCATGAATTGTACTAATTTAAATTAATTTAAAGGTTAGGTTCCATTATTTTTTGAATGTTTTAATTAAATTAAAATTATTATCTAAATATTTAATTTAACAAATTATTAAAAGTATATATGTCGTTTGCTGTTTGCATTTCTAAGTTCATCCTTCCAAATATAGTGTATAATGTAGATATTTGCATAATATATTAGATATGTTTTGTTTTGTATTAATATAAAATACTTTTTTTATTTTCTTTAATATTTATTATTAATCATCATATACATGCACACACGTGTGTTTGAAATATTTAATATCTTATATATTTATACATGTGTTTCCAAAAAATAAGAAAAATATTTTTTTTCCATTTTGGTGAAAGAAAAAGATTATTAATGCACCTTGGCAAATATACTATCGCCAGCTAATTATTATGAAATCCATTTAATTATCAGATAAACAAATTAAATATATACTAAATAATTAGTTTGTTTTTCAGGGTTTGAAGATTGAACATTTTGATCATGAACACCCCTTGATCTTCAAGGAGGTAATTGAAGAGAATAAAGAGCCTCTTTGTTCGGCATGTGAGGTAGAAGTTCGTCGTCAAGCTTATGTTTGTGAGGAAGGATGCAGATATTACTTGCATAAAAAATGTGCTGAATTGTCGTATAAGGTGCTACACCCTTCTCACTCCCTCGACCATCCTCTCTTCCTCCTCCTCGCTTTTCCTTGGGCAGTATCACCGGAAAATATACCTATTTCGAAAGAAAGAGAAGAATTTATATGTGACAACTGTCGAGAAGTTTCCAGAGGCTTCCAGTATCGTTGCTTCCAATGCAATTTCAAGCTAGACGCAAAATGCGCTGTTGCAACAGCTTCTAACATTGTGAAACGAGGGCCACATGGAACTAAGAGACCTACAAAATTGTTCCATTTCATCCACAATCATGAGTTACACTTTTTGAATTGTACGCCCACTTCCAACAGATCATTCTGGTGTGGGGCCTGCTTCTTGATAATCTTAGGTCCAGCCTATTGCTGTCTCCAATGCCATCTCTTTGTTCATGAATCTTGTATTGAAAAATTACCACGGGAGACCCAAATTCAATCTCATCCGCAACACAAATTACTTTCAAATACCGGTGTGCAGATTTCTGATAAGGTCTGTCTTGCCTGCAAAACTAAATACCCTTCATTCTGGTATAATTGTTTGCAATGTGATATCTACATCCATTTTTATTGTGCTGGCTCCTTATTACAACGTCCTCTGAGCTCAAAATTTCACTCCCACAATCTTTACCTTTTTTCTAGAGAAAAACCCAGATTACTCCAGGAACATCAATTTTCAAAATGTGAAAAATGCAACAAACTCCTTAAAAACCAGTCCATCTATCACTGCACCCAGTGTGATATCAGTTTTCATTTACAATGTGTTGAAATATTCTATAGAGTTAAATGCAAACATCACATCCATCCCTTAAACCTTAAAGGCGGTTTTGCGGAAGACGATTCCGAAGAGTATTATTGTGATGTTTGTGAAGAAAAAAGATATCCAAAAAATGATGTCTACTATTGTGAAGAATGTGATGGACACTTTATATCTCACCTAGAATGTGCGGCTGCTGAGGTAATTTACTAATTCATCTCTTTAAGTTTTATATTCTTCATTATTAATTTACACAGGAAATATTGGTATAAATCACTCATTAGTTTTATGAACCGAATAATGGAATATTCTATTGTTTTTGGACTGACTGTGCACTAGTTTTCCACTTTGGAGAATGAAATGAAAAACTCAGTGCTGATAATATGAACAGATGTCAGTTTGAATTGACTAAAGTAACTAAACTCTGCAATTCATTTTCTTACAAGACTGCATTTCCTGAACCAAACCATATCTATGCTTTATCAGGTTGAAGAAGTTCTTCTGCAGTATGGCCCCGATCCCTATTCTCCTCCCGAGGCTTGATGAAGAGTAAAGGTGGCATTGGTGGACATGATGGCAGCCGCAAATGGAGGAGATGAGTACATATTCCCCAGAGGCAAGTGAAGTTGAGCAAAAAAACAGAGCAGATGTGAGCTGGAGGTGTATATATAGATATATGAATTACTGAACTGGTCTATGCTTTATTCATTCTTTAATTACCAAGTGTGCTTTAGTTATCAATTAAAATTATGTGGATGACTCAATCTTCACGCTACTTTGCAGCCTGTCTTATAGAATTTCCTCTTCCTTTGCTTAATTATATTCGCATATTGTTTCTTCCATTTCTTTCTTTCTTTTCTAAACTAACGAATCTTCAGGAAAGATAAATTCAAGACTTCTGATCTTATATCCGTTCTAATTATAATTAAAGTCTTGGGCTTGGCTGTTTTGAAAATCTTTAACTTTTTTATCCTCTAAGGCATGTCAAATTAGCACCCTTGAACATATATTGAGATGACAAGGACATCACCATCCTATTTTTGGAGAACCATGAGTGACTTGTGATCATTTGCAGTTATTCAAACCTTTGTTCATATACACTTGAAAAGACCTTGCATATTCTGCAAATCCTCTGCCGCCCTGTGTCACCATTAAAAGAATGAAGTGAAAGAACAAGAAAAATATTGTTTACCATGAAAAAGAATGCACTGTTATCTTAATAGTTCCTTTCTGAATAACTTCATATAAATCACCCTGACTTGAACTAAATAGCCAGTTTGATTAGATAAACTCATGAGAAATTTCAAGTGCCATTAAATGAGTTCTGTTCTTCCTGGATGGAAGCAACAGATATTGTACAAAATGCCTTAAGATAGGATCCATACAGGAAGACTTTTAATTGATCAGATTAATAGCCCTTGAAATCCTTTATTTCTAACTAGTGAAGCCATGCAACCATTGGTAATACATCAAGGGAAGAATGCGTTTGATGTCTTCTGTGAATTGGTAGCAGCATAAGCTACCTGCCCCTGCTAAATTGCAAAATTTGTGAACAAGAACCATTCTTAACCTCATTTAATTATAAGCTCTATGCCACTGAGATCCTATGGTGGGTTAAACCCTCCTCACACTCCGTCATGCCACCGAGATCCTAGTTGCAGTGGAGGGCACACTGTAAGTTGGTTTTGTTACATCCAACCCGGCGAACCGTCTCATTACCAAGGTTCTCAACCCTGGGGATGTTTTTGTTTTCCCAGTTGGTCTCATTCACTTCCAATTCAATGTGGGGAAAACTAATGCTGTTGCTTTTGCTGGTTTGAGTAGCCAAAATCCTGGTGTCATAACAATAGCAAACGCAGTATTTGGATCAAATCCAGCTATTAATCCTGATCTTCTTGTCAGGGCCTTCCAGCTGGACAAGAATGTGGTAAAATAGCTTCAGTCACAATTCTGGTAGGATAGCATCTAGAGTATTATTTTATTACACATTAAGTTACAGGTTAATGTGGATACTATTAGACATGTTTCCCTCGTTATTTAACAATTCTTGTTGAATTTTACAAATAAATCGATTGCAGATGTAAATCTGATTCTGTAAGCCTCTCTATATTAAATACTCTTTTGAGATCTGGAATGTGTTCATATTTGAAGAATGCAAAAGTAACTACACAAAAGTTACAGCAACATCAAAAAAGTTCCGAAATGGATGCTATGATGCTTAAAGCATGCATAACGAGTAACATCAGCAAAGTAGTGCTCATAACATACTTGACAATGCGATTTCCAGAGTCAATTAGCTGACTGCACAGAAACCTGAAAACAGTATGGATCCTGGACCTTCCTTTTCTTGATCCAATTGTGAGCTACACAAGTGACTACCTAATCAAGTCATAAATCCCTGCATGTACTCATGAAGATGGAGATCTGCAATCCCAAATGCTATAGTTGGCAGCTATGTCTTAAGTACTCCACACTACTTTACCCTAATAGACTCAACTTTCAATCTATTAAAATGGATAAAATGCTTAAGATGATCAATGTTAATGTGAAAATTGTCCAAAGGCATGACATTATCATGTGGAACACGTACCGTCACAAATCCAATTAAAACAAGTAGGCATTTGCAGTGTTGGCCCAATTCAGTTCTGCATGTATATATATCACCAGGAGCTAATAGTCCTTTTATGTCTTGGAATTCAACTGTGTCGGCAATAGCAGTAGACAATGGGATTAATTATCCATTTGGCTTTAGCCCAGTGGAAAGAGGGCTCATTCAATACATTCTACTGGCTAGAACTCAAGTTGCATCTGTATTTGGTGGTATGGTACAATTCTGTTAAGGTTTACCAATAAGGGTGTTTCTCATCATCATTAAAAAACAACAAATAAATTAAAAAAAAAAAAGGAGATTTGGTAAGCAGCTGAACCTTCTAACCTACTTGTTAGCTGACAGAGTTGTTAGTCAATTTAGAGTTGAAATATTTGCATGGATATATGAATGGCTGGATTTTATGACCTTACCAATTCAATTTCTTGTCAAATAAGGAATTAAAAATTGGACAATCTTGGATAAGCCTATCTCAAAAGACCAATCCTTTTACATGGTGTTGCTGCAGTAGGTATTTTATCAAATAATTTACACAAAAGAAGTTAGTCTGAGACCTTCCACCGGGTCAAAGTAGTTGTCACTTAAACATTTTGTTTAATTTATCTTGCAAGAACTCATCAGTCACAACTCATGACAATCCTTGAATCAGTTTTCCACATACTTGTCAATTGTTATCCAATGACTTCAGCAATGAAAAATATGAAACTCTTCATACAACAGACTATGAATAAACCCGAGTAAAATAGAAACTGCCACATTAGAATGGAAATTAAGTTCATATCAGAAACCTAAAATCAGTACCAAACTTGTCTTAATCAATTACTGGTGAGTGATGATCATTTTAAACAAAGAGGGGAAATGGTCTGAGAAGTAGCAAATGTTTTATATACCGTTTACTTTCTTGGCACTTGCAAGACTAGCTAGGCAACATTTTGGTCATTACACAACATTTTCTGAAAGTTAAGTAGGCAGTTAACATCAGTCTTAGATGTTCCAATCTCTTTACCGTGAGATTTGTTGTGCTTTATGTGGATTGCTAGTGGCTTGATGTCATTGTCACCTACCAATCTTTTAACAAATCTTCTTTATTTTTCCTTGATCAAGTTGTGCAAGAAATCTGGCTATTTTCTTTGAGCAGTGCACTTTTCTGCTTAGTTCAATGAACATAGAAAGCACCAAGTTCAATGGTTATAGAGTAAGCCTGAGTATGATTTTTCACAACAGAAAAACAGAGATTACAAAGCGTGATAACAGAATAGACTTTTCAAACTGAGATAAAATCAGAAGCTCTTAGCCCAGTAACATAAATTGATTGAGTTCTACGTAAGCATAGATGTCAGAGCTTAAGTATATGAACATGTCAGGATAGCATTTGAGCTCCGAATCATGCTATTGTATATGAATTGATTGAGTTCTACTAAAAATTCGTTGCCCTGTTGCACCAAAGCAATAAAGTATAAATGAAAATTTATTACCTTAATTGAATTAAAGAGAAAAACTAGGCCATCTTGCCATCATAAATTAGTCTAAATTAAGAAATTAGAATGATAAGATGGAAAATATTATACTATTTTAAGAACTTGTACTGTAAGTAAGTAACATTCAACTTGGATGGTGAAAAGTCAGAAAGATGTAGATATTTAGAGGCAGGCCATTGGATAAGAGGTAAGAGCTCATACAGAACGGAGTATGTAGAATTCTGAAGTCAGTCAACAGAAGATTGGACTGTTATTAATCTCGTTGTCTGACTTTCAAATCCAACCTACACTGCAAAAACACCATAGACAGGAAAAAAAAGACAACTTCCAAAACCACTTTCAGTAATTTTAAGCATATAGCTTCAAAGAATGAGTAAAATAAACCGGGGTAAATGAGTGAAATTATTTGAAAGTGATTGCTCTTGAAAAGTCTTGCCAAGGAGAATAGTGACGAGGCCATTGGTTTCCATCTATAAATAGCTTTGTCTGTCACACAAAGTTTCCCACTCTTCTTCAAAACAATAACAAGCAACAAGCTAAGTCAGATAAGCATTGCTGGTATATCCTAATGAAAGGAATTCACTCTATCCTTGTTGCTTTTGCCCTCTTGGCTTTTGCTTGCTCTTTTGCATCGGCCTTTGACCCTAGTCCTCTCCAGGACTTCTGTGTGGCTATCAAGGACACCAAGAATGGCGGTAGGCATTCGGTCTATGTTGATTTATGTCAATGCTCATGATCATGATGCTAATTTAGTTCCATTCGACTTAGAAACAACATTTTAATACAATAACATTGCTGAAAGGTACTATATTTTTGCATGAGATTATTTGTATCAACTAATATTTCTTTCCTGCAGTGTTTGTAAACGGCAAGTTCTGCAAGGACCCAAAGCTTGCAGTGGCAGGAGACTTCTTTTTTTCAGGCCTAAACAGGCCAGGGAATACATCAAATCTAGTTGGATCAAATGTCACTATGGTCAATGTTGACCAAATACCAGGACTTAACACGCTTGGCATATCTCTTGTTCGAATTGACTATGCACCTGATGGTGGCCTAAACCCTCCTCACACTCACCCTCGAGGAACTGAGATCCTAGTTGTTGTGGAGGGCACACTTTATGTTGGCTTTGTTACATCCAACCCTGATAACCGTCTCTTCACTAAAGTCCTAAACCCTGGAGATGTTTTTGTTTTCCCAATTGGTTTGATTCACTTCCAGTTCAATATAGGGAAAACTGAGGCGGTTGCCTTTGCTGGTCTCAGCAGCCAAAATGCAGGAGTTATCACTATTGCTAATGCAGTCTTTGGCTCAAACCCAGCAATCAATCCGGATGTTCTCGCAAAGGCCTTCCAGTTGGACAAGAAGGTGATTACTTATCTTCAGTCCCGGTTCTGATCAGATTAACAAGTAACTTAAGAGCCAAACCAAAACCCCAGAAGTTCCTTGTTTGTTTTGAATAATGTTTTGATGCATTTTCCTCATTAAAGTCATATTATTCTACTTAGTATCATACAAAAACCAGGTTGGTTGATAATGGACCTCTCCATGGTCCCGTCCAGTCTCCTCTTTCCTTGTGATCATTCTATGCATGAAAATCAGAACATATAGTGCAATATCTCTCTTCTCCCACTCTTTCTTGAACATGTATGCTCATATGTGTATGCAAGGTATAAAGCAGGACTGAATTCTCACTCAAATGTGCAGGAATTATGCATAACTGCTTCAATTATGCAGCTTTTATAAAACAGATCAAGTAACGTTTAAGCATTAAACTTTCCGTTCATTTGCAAGAGTCTTAAGACATATTGCAAAACAAGAGGTTAATTATGAAATGATCTTTAAAGTGAGAAACTTCAGGTTGCTGATTGTTTGGGTTAGATCAATTTCATATTCAATACCACATACCCTGCCTTCCTCTGCAAGGTAGAGACAAAATCTGAAGGTGGAACTCTACAATCCCAAATGCCTTTCCTGTTAAATAAGTTGACATGACTCTGATTCAAATTAATTATCTCCAATCTACCACCTAACATGATATTGTAAGTTAGGAGACAATAGATAAAAAAAGGGCTGTTGAGTAGCAGAATGTTCTCTCAGTATGCTTGTGAGACTGATTAAGTTTTTTCTCTTTTAGTGAAGAAGACAGACATCTAGAATCGGAATATATCCTTAAGGATATACCTAAAGACTTAATCTGTAATGACTTGATTTCATGATATGGTAATATCAGTTGCTTATAGATGGGATTAGATTTTGAACATCATTGTATAAGCCTGCACCAACTCTGTCACTTTCTTGGCATTTTAATGTACAAATGTCTTCTCTCTACTGCTGCATCATAGCATAGCTATCTAAAGATAAATACACACACACACACACACACACACACATATATATATATATATAAAGAAAGCTGTAGCTTTTACAGTAAAATGATCTTACAAGAACTCAAGACTCATGATAACCTTGAATGAATATTTCAGGTAAGAGACAAGTCCCTGTAAATGTCAAGAGAAATGCTTCTGTTCTTTTTTGTGTCATCTAACTGTATATGTTTCTTTGCTTACATTAATCTAATAATGTAGCAACAAGCTTGTATTAAAAAAAACTTTGTGATCACTCACAAAATTTTGATTCAAAGTTTTTGAGGCAACAGAAGCCTTCAAGTTTACTTTTCTGTAACATGTGAAAGACTAACTATGCAAAAATTCAAATCATTGCTGTAAAAAAAGTCTTGAACATTGAACATGAGATGTCCATAGTATTTCCAGTTGATATTTGTATCTCAATGTCATCATCACCTACCAACCTTTTTAATACCTGTACTTCTTTATTGTTCCTTAACAATGTTATGTAAGATGACCAGGCTATTATCCATTTTGCTTTGAGCATATGCTTTGATAAATAAATAAATCACAAACGGACCTCAATGCTGAAAGTGTATACATGTCTGTAAGAGTTACAATTTCTTCCAGCAATAGTTGCTAGCAAATTGGAGCAGAGATCAATTCAAAGTAGCCCCGTTCATTTTTAGCTAACTGAAGTGATCAAAAGACCTAGTATTAATTTTCAGCCTAGCATAGTTAGTTGCCCTTGCAGAAATTAGTAATGTTGTGAATGTGATAAGCACAGATGTCATATGATTGAGTAACAAGTAACATGTCAGAATAGACTTTGTCTAGTGAGACCATATAATATATTGATTGGAGAAAAAATCGGAAGCCTTAAATCCAGCATAATCTTGCAAGAAACGCTGCTAGTGATTTAATCAAAGAGGCCATATGTTCTACCTTCCAGGAATATGTCACATTAGACTTAGTACAAAAACTTTACATAGAATCTTTCTTACAGATTTTTTACATTTTCCTTTTTGGTACATTCAGTTTTTTTTGCTTTAAAACTACTTCAGGCACACTATCTTAAATAGTGAACCGGGAAAAGAAGAGCAAAAAATGAACAAAAGCGATTGACTGAATCATTGGATATTCGTAGCCTGAATTGCAGTTAAGTGCAATGGACAAGATACATGTGTCATTCATCTGTCCCAGCTGCAATGCAAGCATGTTCCATTTAAATACTATGAAAGTTAAGGAAGAATCTTCTGTAAAGGAAACTGTCAACTTCATTCGAGTTCCAAGTCTAAATTGGCTGTAGTGTCGGCAGCCTGCAGCAACTATCAATATTTGTTAAAGTCAACGAAGGGACTCAGTTAATTCAGTATCAAAGTTCAGAAACAAGGAAACATTCAGCATACACAAGACGACCTTTTCCATGTCAAATAGTGATGTAAGCGCTGGAAGTGGGGATTCGAAGAGGATATAGATGCATGGTGGCTGAAGAATGATTCATCCAGAAATTAAAAATAAAAAGTCATTACTGACTTGGTAAGTCCATGAGAAAAATGTAAATACTTGTTCAGAAACTCCAACCTATAAATAGGCATGCTTTCAAGAAGGTTTACTCACCACACAATAAAGAAAACTTCGAAGAATTCAAGCTAGAAACCAGCCTAGCTACAATGAAAGGTGTTCATTTCCTTGTATCTTTTCTCTTCTTGGCTCTGGCTTCCTCACTTGCCTATGCCTCTGACCCTAGCCCTCTTCAGGACTTCTGTGTTGCCCTCAATGACACTAAGAATGCTGGTATGTATGCCTAAACCAAGACATTCAGCAATGATGATAGATGAATGTTCCTATTCTCGGAATAATTCTAACAAAACGAATCTTTTTTTTCTTGCAATGCAATGTATCAACTAACATTTTCCTCTTCCATTCAGTATTTGTAAATGGGAAGTTCTGCAAGGACCCAAAGCTTGCCAAGGCAGAAGACTTCTTCTTTTCAGGACTGAACAAACCAGGAAACACATCAAATCAACTCGGATCAAAAGTCACTCTTGTTGATGTGGAAAAAATACCAGGACTTAACACTCTTGGAATCTCTCTAGCAAGAATTGACTTTGCACCTTATGGAGGGCTAAACCCCCCACACACTCATCCCCGTGCCACGGAGATTCTAGTTGTCCTAGAAGGCACACTCTATGTTGGCTTTGTTACATCCAACCCGGATAACCGGCTCTTCACCAAAGTCCTCTACCCTGGAGATGTTTTCGTCTTTCCAGTTGGTCTCATTCACTTCCAATTCAATGTAGGGAAAACTAATGCCATTGCCTTGTCTGGTCTCAGCAGCCAAAATCCAGGAGTTATTACTATTGCAAAGGCAGTCTTTGGCTCAAACCCACCCATCAATCCTGATGTTCTCACCAAAGCCTTCCAGCTGGACAAGAATGTGGTGAAATATCTTCAGTCAAAATTCTGGTGGGATAACAATTAGACCAATTTTCAACAGCCATGAAGCAGTAGCTTATTTTGAACAATCTTTGACATGTTTCCATCATTATTTGGTATTTCTTGTAGAAGTTAAATAAAAGGGTTGCTTATGTATCCCTGCTGATGTAATCCTCCTAGAATGTTGGTTTTGTATTTTTTTAAGTTATTACGGCTTACTCCGAATTAAGACCAAATCTCAACTTTTACCAAGGTCTCATGAAAGCACCGTCGTAAGATAATTTAATTAAGGTCTTGGAATTAGGCATGTGAATTTAGGCAAAACATAAGAGGATTTCCAAAATTGGCCAATTTTATGTTTCATGCCAGACCAATTATTTAATGTTAAGACAAACCAGTACCATAGATAAGGAAAAAAAACGAAAATAGAGTAAAATAGCATACACACGATTTTACGAGACAAATGGAGTAAAATATTATTTAAAAAACAAAATAAATGTAAGAAAATTTTTTAAAAATGTAAAAGTTTATTAAAAATATAATATAATTATTAGAAAAGCTAATAAAGCAAAGTAAAGAAATTTTTTTATTGAACTAAGAGTGTCCAAATTTCAACGGTCCAACTTTGATCAAAAAAATGCAATGACCTAATAAGTTATTGTTGAAAGTATAAAATTATTTATATAAATGTTTTGATTGTTTAGTGTGATTATTTATAATTTATTAGTTATTTATTTGTATAGCTAATTGTTAGCTTTAAATTGCCATACATATTTTGAAATGACAAAAACTTAAGTGAGCTTTAATGTTTTAATTCATATTGTAAATTTGCCTTATCACACATGATTTTCTCAATACATTTTAAGTGATCATACCCAAACATTAAGACCATGATTTAATGATACATCCTTATTGGTCTTAATTCTTTATAAATGTTTTGAATATTTTAGAAAATCACTTAATGAATTTTTGGACAATGTGTTTATCAAAGAAAGTCATGAAAAACTCCCACAAAAATGCCAATATGTTTTGGGTTGAATTAGGATCAAAGACCACATCATTTCTAACCCAAAAGTGCAGGAAAAACCCATTCTGGAGGAATGGGATCGATCCCCTAAGGAAAGGGATCGATCCCTTTTTGGCAGTGTGCCCCGGAAGGCCAAAATAAAGCATGGGATCGATCCCCTAAGGAAAGGGATCGATCTCTTTATGTCAGAAAGTCTCCAACGGCTATTTTCTGTGAGATACAACGACTAGTTTCGGTTTTGGCTCCAACCAACGTCCACAAACCATCCAAGGGGCTATAAATAGAGGCTTAGAAGCTAAAGGAAGGAAGAGGAACAACCAAGCAACATCTTTCATCATCTTATTCATCTTCCTCAAGCCTCAACATCAATTCAAGAGATAAAGAGTCTTCATCTTCTATCATTCATCTATTTCTTGTATTGTTTAGCACAAACTTTGTATAAGCTTTTACTTGTGCTTAATCTCTGTAATCACTTGCCTATCTAGAGGCCTTCTTTGATTACTTCTCTTGTAAACCAATTCATTCCTTGTAAAAGGGGAGGTTTCTCTTTAGCCTTGAAAAAGAGGGAGGTTTCTCTTTAGCCTTAGAAAAAGAGGGAGGTTTCTCTTTAGCCTTAGAAAAAGAGGGAGGTTACTCTTGAGCCTAGAAAAAGAGAGAGGTTTCTCTTGATCCTTGAAAAGAGGGAGTGTAACAAATTCAAGTATAGTGAATTTGGGGAAAATCCTTGGGAGCGTCTCAAGGTAGAGGACGTAGGCAAGGTAGCCGAACCTCTATAAATCGATTGTGTAAATCTCTCTCTCCTTACTCTTTATTTACTTGCACTTATATTGTGTTTATTTCATTGAACTTGAATTGCATACTTGTCTAGCCTAGAGAACTTAGAAAATATCAATATAGGCTAGAGAATTTAGAGAAACCGAAAAACGAGCTTAAGGTTAGTTAAAAACCGATTCACCCCCCCTCTCGGTATAGCCTATAAGAGCCAACAATTGGTATCAGAGCTTGGGCTCGAGATTAATTTAGACTAACCTCTATCGAGCAAAACGATCATAAATGGCTCTAGGTGATGATTTTGAGACTAGCTCACAAACTTTAGAAGAATATTCATTTGATGAGCTTCAAGATGCATTTAATGAGCTAAGTGATGAATATAAATCAATGCATGCAAAATATAACAAAAAGTTAAATAAATTTAGAAAAGAGAATGAAATTTTGATCAATACAAATGTTGAGTTGGAGGAGAAAATAAAAGATCTAGGCTCAAAGAATGATGAACTCACCAAGGTGAAATTAGAGCTAGAAAAGAAATTAGAAGATATTAAAGATAAATTGGCAAATCCTAGCTCTTTGACTATTGAGGATGAAAAGGAAAAACCTAGCTCTAGTGAATGCAATAATCATTCTTATGATGATTTACAAGATGCTTTTGATGAGCTAGCTAGTGAATTTGAATGCATGAACTCAAAATACAAGAAAATGATCACAAAATTAAAAATGGAAAATGATGAGCTATTGAATGCTAAGTTAGCATTTCAAAAGAAATTAGAGGAAGCTAATCTAGAAATAAATGAGTTGAATGAAAAGAATACAAATTTGCATAACTCATTTTCTAGGTTCTATATGGGTCAACAAAAGCTAGATCATATGTTAGAGACCCAAAGAGCTTTCTTTGACAAAGATGGGTTAGGTTATAATGAAAAACAAAAAGAAACTCATCTGAGGAATTTCTTAGTGAGCAAAAATACTATGCATGATCTATCTCTTACATGCTCACTATGCAATAGAATAGGACACTCTTCACAAGCATGCACATATAGAAAAACCACATTTAGAGGAAGAGTTGTTAGAAAAATGTGGGTGCCAAAGCATGCAATAAATAATGATGAATTATGCTTGAAATGGATCCCAAAAGGATCTAAAATTGTAAATACTAACTCTCATGGACCCAAGAAAGTTTGGGTACCAAAGCATGCTTGAATTTGTGTGTTGTAGGAGTGTTAGAGCATGGAGATACAAGATACAATGAAGTTTGAATGCTCAACACATCCTCATGGAATTTGCTTGTGCCAATGAGAAAAAGGAAGAGCTTGGAAATCCATCTTTGACAAATCACAACAATTCCTCAAAGGATGGCTCAAGGTGGATCCAACACATCAAGGCAAAGCATTCTCTAGCAAAGGAGTTTTGTAAGTTTAATTCTTTACTCCTTAAAACTTTATTTGATTATTTGTGCTTTGATAATGATTTGTGATGCATTGTGAGTTGAATGATAGAACAAAAGGTATGATAAATGATTAATGAGAAATTTGGTTGATGATTCTTGATGCATTGTGAGTTGTGATTGAGCAAAAAGCATGATTGTTGACTGTTTGATGGACAATTCTTGATGGATGAATGAAAGACATGATTTATGATTTTGAAATGATTTTTGGATTTCTGTAGTTTGAGCAAGTTTGATATGCTTAGATAATATATTTAGTTGCTCAAAAACTGATAAATGTGTCATACATGCAAAATACCATGTCATGAGCTTTAATGAAGAGTTTGCATGTTGGAAATTATGGCATGTTGTTCACATAATATATGCTTTGATGATATATGTGCTTAAAATCTATGTGAACAAGTTTGTTTTGACATATTTATGTAATCTAATGCATTGGTTTGGTCAAAATATGCTTAAATCTTAAAATGACCCCCTTTGGGGCCAAAAATACATTTTATTGTGTAAATTCTTCCAAAATTGCAAAATCTTTTGTAAAATGGTTTTTCATTCAGATTTTTCATTCATACAAGTCCAAAATCATGTTTTACAAATGTCTAAACCTTTACTTGGACTTAAATTACTCAAAAATGAAGTTTTGGCACCTCAAAGGTTGGATTTTCTGTCAAAAACTGCAGACACAGGATGAGGGATCGATCCCTTAGCAAGAAGGATCGATCCCCTTGAGCAGAATGCAGGAAATTTGCATTCTGGAATTAAGGGATCGATCCCCCTCCCAAAGGGATCGATCCCCCCAGGCCAAAATGGCTATTCTGCACTTTTTTAACCGAATTTGAGAAGGATTTTTCACTTTCTTGATATCTTCTTTCTTCTCAAGTTAAAATTCATTGTTTTAACTTCTTTTTGATGATCTTTAATGTATGAAAATTCATTTTTCATTGATATCATGCCTCAACTTCATCAATTAATATCATTTCCAACAAATGGTATCACTTTCAACAATCTATATCATTTTTCTTGAACTCACAAGTGCAAAATCAGTTTTCTCATTGAAAATGGTCATGAATTGCATAAATCTTGAAATAATCTTGAAATATACTTTAAATGAATACTTAAACATAATTTTGAGATCTATTTCAATGATTTATGGATATATTTGAGAATTTGATGAACTTGTGCATAATGAGTGTTTTTCATATCTTTTGTTCATCTTAGTCAAGCATGCTTATAGGATTATGTCTCTTGGCTTGACTTATCAATTCCACACTAGGTTTCATGATAATTTTACATCTAGTGGATTGATTCCAAATGTAAATTCAACAATTGGTAATAGTCATTGGCCTATAATTTGTGATGGTGAATGGATCCTCAATGTTCAAATGCATGAAACTTTATCATCCTTGTACTTAAAGAACTAAGGTCTTAATGACAACACCAACATTCAAAGATAAATGCAAACTTGAACAAATTTAATATCCATGCATTTATTATTTGAATATTTCCTTGCTCATAATTAGTTAAGGACTTGAATTAGAAAATGAGCATAGGATTTGTGTGCTTGAAACCATGGAAGAAAATATGTTTGCTTGAATTCCTTGATGTTTTGAATCTTCCATATGGTATCAATTTGTGAATATGAATATGGATTAATCGTTTATGATTGTGTACTAATGTTTAATTGATCCATATGCATATTTGATGATCTGTGTTGTGTTCTTGCATATTTAGAATGAGTATTTTCTTGACATGAACACACTACACATAGATATTGGATTCATGCAAAATGCCTAAGTTAACCATTAGTAACAATTGGTATTTAAATTGAAATAACAATTAGTATCATTGGAAACCATATTTTCAATAATTGGTAAGCCAAAACTAAATTACCAATTGGTTTGAGCTTTAAATTGACAATTCTTCTCATGCTCTTTAAGATTGAAATGACTAATAGAGAAGAATTCTCTTAGGATATTTTTGTATGAAACTCTTGTGTGCTAGAATTTGAAGTTAATTGCTATATGATTTAATTCTAGACACAATATTTCTTGAGAATGATTTATGAGCACATGCATATGATATGTTATATAATTTTAGCTCATAATCATGATGTATTACCATGCACCTTAGTCGGACCTTAGAGAACAATTGATATACTTAGGTGCTTGCTTAACTTCTTACCAATTGGAACCTTCTTGCAAAATTACTTATCAACAATTGGTATCCAAATTATTTATAAACAATTGGTATTGGATCATAAGTCATATTCATTGCATGAATATTTCATACTCTTTGAGAATATTGACTTATTTATTTGTGCTATAAGTCCCATGTACTAACATGTTTCTTGTTGGATGGAGCATTTTTATGTATTCTCACATAGCCATGATTTTAGGGGGAGCATATTTTTTATTATTTTTCCTTCTTTTTGCTATGACAAAAAGGGGGAGAGATAGAAAAAGGGAGAGATAGATATAGAGAGAGATATTAAGGGGGAGAAATAGTTTAAAAATTCATTTTCAAAACCCATGCTTATATTAAGGGGGAGCTTTATAAAATCCTGCTTTATTTGAGGGGGAGTATTTTATCAAAGAATTTTCAAAGCAAATTTACATTAAGTTTTGCCATATCAAAAAGGGGGAGATTGTTAGCTTTAAATTGCCATACATATTTTGAAATGACAAAAACTTAAGTGAGCTTTAATGTTTTAATTCATATTGTAAATTTGCCTTATCACACATGATTTTCTCAATACATTTTAAGTGATCATACCCAAACATTAAGACCATGATTTAATGATACATCCTTATTGGTCTTAATTCTTTATAAATGTTTTGAATATTTTAGAAAATCACTTAATGAATTTTTGGACAATGTGTTTATCAAAGAAAGTCATGAAAAACTCCCACAAAAATGCCAATATGTTTTGGGTTGAATTAGGATCAAAGACCACATCATTTCTAACCCAAAAGTGCAGGAAAAACCCATTCTGGAGGAATGGGATCGATCCCCTAAGGAAAGGGATCGATCCCTTTTTGGCAGTGTGCCCCGGAAGGCCAAAATAAAGCATGGGATCGATCCCCTAAGGAAAGGGATCGATCTCTTTATGTCAGAAAGTCTCCAACGGCTATTTTCTGTGAGATACAACGACTAGTTTCGGTTTTGGCTCCAACCAACGTCCACAAACCATCCAAGGGGCTATAAATAGAGGCTTAGAAGCTAAAGGAAGGAAGAGGAACAACCAAGCAACATCTTTCATCATCTTATTCATCTTCCTCAAGCCTCAACATCAATTCAAGAGATAAAGAGTCTTCATCTTCTATCATTCATCTATTTCTTGTATTGTTTAGCACAAACTTTGTATAAGCTTTTACTTGTGCTTAATCTCTGTAATCACTTGCCTATCTAGAGGCCTTCTTTGATTACTTCTCTTGTAAACCAATTCATTCCTTGTAAAAGGGGAGGTTTCTCTTTAGCCTTGAAAAAGAGGGAGGTTTCTCTTTAGCCTTAGAAAAAGAGGGAGGTTTCTCTTTAGCCTTAGAAAAAGAGGGAGGTTACTCTTGAGCCTAGAAAAAGAGAGAGGTTTCTCTTGATCCTTGAAAAGAGGGAGTGTAACAAATTCAAGTATAGTGAATTTGGGGAAAATCATTGGGAGCGTCTCAAGGTAGAGGACGTAGGCAAGGTAGCCGAACCTCTATAAATCGATTGTGTAAATCTCTCTCTCCTTACTCTTTATTTACTTGCACTTATATTGTGTTTATTTCATTGAACTTGAATTGCATACTTGTCTAGCCTAGAGAACTTAGAAAATATCAATATAGGCTAGAGAATTTAGAGAAACCGAAAAACGAGCTTAAGGTTAGTTAAAAACCGATTCACCCCCCCTCTCGGTATAGCCTATAAGAGCCAACAAGAATTTATAATTTATTAGTTATTTATTTGTATAGCTAATACTTTTGGATTTTAACTTTTCTTTAGTTTTACTATGTGGCTTACTTAAAAAATAAATATTTATATAATTATTAATATATAATTATATATTTTATAATAAATGTGAATATCACAGAAAATTAAAAAATTTAATAAGTATTATCAAATAATAAAAAGATTAAAATTTAAAATTTTATAGTTATATTTATATGAATATTTATAAAAACTCCGCCTGTGTGAGTTAACGCAACCGGTCTCAAGCCTGGGTGAAGGAGGAGGGTGGTGGTAGGCAACCAGCCTTAAAAACTAGTCCAATCTGATGAAATGAACCAATATCAAAACATCATTGGGACGTCCCCTACACAGCGACGCACTGCATCGAAAAAGCCTATCCCAATCTATTGGGATAAAGGCTATGATAATAATGATGATATGAATATTTATAAAATTTTAACTTTACTTTAGCAATTCTATTATATTTTTATTTAACTATATAAAAAAATTAAATTAATTATTTTATTCAAAAGTATAAAAAAATATTTATAACTTATAAAATTTCAAAATAATTTGATTAAACCCATTAAATCGGCCTAGTTAGAACTGGACTGAATCCAAAACCGGACTGAACTCAAAATAACTAAATCCAAAAATGCTCAAAATAAAAAAAAATCCAAAACCTAAAATACCTAAACTATAAAAATTTGAATTCGAAAACATCCAAAACTGAAAAAACACAAACCCGAAAGGCTCAAACCAAAAATAACTTGAATCCGAAAATAACTCTGACCGAACCCATCCGAACTAACCTGTTTGCCACCTCTAGTGAAACTTAAATATGTAATGACTTGATTTCATGATTTAGTAAAATTAGATTTTGAACATCATTGTCTAAGCCTACACCAAATCTGTCACTTTCTTGATATTTTAATGGACAACTGTCTTATCTTTATTGCTGCATCATCCCATAACCATCTAAGGATTTTCTCTTTTGTTTTTTTGTTATATATATATATATATATATATATATATATATATAAAGAAAACTGTAGTTTTTACAATAAAATGATCTTACAAGAACTCATGAGTCGTGATAACCTTGAATGAACATTTCAGGTAAGAGACAAGTCCCTGTAAATGTCAAGAGAAATGCTTCTCTTTTTTTTTTTCTTTTGTGTGATTTAACTGTATATGTTAATTTCTTTGCTTACATTAATCTAATAATTTCAGCAAGAAACTTGTATTAAATAAAACTTTGTGATTACTCACAAAAATTTGATTCAAAGTGCTTGAGGTAACAGAAGCCTTCAACTTCAAAGCCTAACTATGCAAAATTCAAGTCACTGCTGCATAAATTCTTGAGCATTGAATATAACGTCCACAGTATTTCCAGTTGATGATTTTTGTAGCTCAATGCCGTAATCACCTACCAATCTTTTTAATAACTGTACTTACCTATTGTTCCTTAATAATAATATTATGCAAGATATGCGTCACTAAATAAATAAATTACAAACTGACCTCAATGCTGAAAGAGTATACATGTCTGCAAGAGTAACAATGTCACGCCCCAAGCCTAGAATATGACAGATGCCACACACTTGTAAGATATAATCTTACCGACATGTAGACATTTATTATATTAAAATTTAATCTTTTTAAATATCTAAACTGAAAATATACTACCAATGATTAAAAAAAATTTTACAAACTTCTAACTTATTGCTTAAAGCTTTGAACAGAGAAATTTGAAACATTCGTAAATCTTAATCTAATCACATACTTAAAAATCTTGAGATATATCCTAAACTCCAAAGCGTCACTCCCCAACATTCCCATGAACATCAAAACTTGTAAGATGTTAAGAAAAGAGGTGAGTATAACCATTCAGTAAGCAACCGATATTCTAACAATTGGATTAAGCATGCCATAAAAACACTAAGCCAGGATATCAATGTAAAGATTCAAAATCAACATTGGGTAATCTCATATTCATTCACATAATTTATTCAAATTCATATACTCAGATTTCAAAACTAAACAGAATTTCACAGATACCAGAACTGAACAAAAGTTTCACAAATCATAATTTTTAGATCTCCTATAACATGCTATGGCTATGATTAACTCTTATGACACAAGTCAAAATCAAAAAGAATCACAATTAACCCTGATAGCTTAGGTTAGAGATATCAAAAGTAATTAATAATTGCACTAAACAAAATAGAGATCCACTATTCTTAACCAATGGTTTGGTTAGAAACTAGTTTCTTTAAATAAAATACAGTTCAAGTATCAAAGCAATTAAAAATCATACTCATGTACTTGAACAAAAATCAAATTCAAAAATAAAATACACTTTGCATGCTTAACCCAATTTAAAAATCATATGGCAAAATATATTTGTACATAGTATACGAAAAACATCCCATATTAAGTTTAATTTTAAGGGTGTGAAAACACCGAAAGAATATCAAGTCACATACCAAAACTCACTAAATTGAAACCAAAACAAAACCTTGAGATCCTCGGAACCTGTTATTTAAATATATTTAATTAAAGAACTGACAGAAGCTAACAACTTATACTATATTCATTAAACGATTATATCTCGATAAACTATGATAACGTGAGTCATGTTATTTGACGAAAACTAAAAATATCTGTACTTTATTTAAAATACAAATTTTCTCCAAATTTTCAATATTTGATTTTTTTTCTCAAAATTCAATCTCTAACTACACAATATCGCCATAAAAATTAAAGAAAAATCTTTATTATCTTGATATTCTTGCACTAACACTAACGGTAATCAATTTCCTTCTAATATATTTTCTTTTTCTCGTTCGGCTTGGCACCATGGCAGGGCAGCCAAGCGTCAATCCTTTTCTTTCTTTCATTTCGGCGCTTAGCCTTTCACGCCACTATCCTTTTTGTTTTTTCGGCAACAAAGTTGCTGCCTCTTCCAATTTTTTTTGGCGCTTTTAGAACTGCTTCACGCCACACTTCAAGTTTTGTTTTTCTTAAACCCAAGTCACTAAGGCCTGGCCGACTCCCTCTTAATGTTTTTACTGGGCCTTTTTATTTGGGCCGGATTTACATACAATTTCTTGCAGCAACAATTCTCTCGAATTGGAACATTGGTCAATTCAAAGCAGCCCCGTTCATTTTGAGCTAAATGAAGTGATCAAAAGACCTGGTAATAATTTTCCGCCTAGCATGGTTAGTTGCACTTGCAGAAATTAATAATGTTGTGAATGTGATAAGCACAGATGTCATATGATTGAGTAACAAGTAACATGTCAGAATAGACTTTGTCTACTGAGACCATATAATATATTGATTGGAGAAAATATCAGAAGCCTTGAATCTAGCATAATTTAATCTTGCAAGAAACGCTGCTATTGATTTAATCAAAGAGGCCATATGTTCTACTGTCCAGGAATATGTCACATTAGACTTGGTACAAAAACTTTAAATAGAATCTTTCTTACACATTTGTCACGTTTTCGCCTTGGTACATTCAGTTTATTTGCTCTTAGAACTACTTCAGGCACACTATCTTAAATGGTAAACTGAGAAAAGAGGAGCAAAAAAGAACAAAAGTGATTGATTAAATCATTGGAAAGTTGTAGGCTGAATTTGCAGTTAAGCGCAATGGACTAGTTAGATGTGTCATCTGCCCCAGCTGCAATGCAAGCGTGTTTCATTTAAATACTTTGAAAATTAAGGAAGAAGCTTCTGTAAAGGAACCTGTCAACTTCATTTGAGTTACAAGTCTAAACTGGCTCAAGTGTCGGCAGCCTGCAGCAACCATCAATTTGTGTTAAAGTCAATGGAGAGATTCAGTTAATTCAGTACCAAAGTTCAGAAACAAGGAAAGGAAGGAAACATTCCGTATACACAAGACGACCTCTTCCATGTCAAATTCTGATGTAAGCACTGGAAGTGGGGATTCGAAGAAGATACATATGCATGGTTGCTGAAGAATGATTCATAGAGAAATTTTAAAAATACAAGTCATTACTGACTCGGTAAGCCTATGAGAAAAGTTGAAATACTTGTTCAAAGACTCCAACCTATAAATAGGCATGCTTTCAAGAAAGTTTACTCATCCCACATCAAAAGCAAAACTTGGAAGAACTAAAGCTAGAAACCAGCCTAGCTACAATGAAAGGTGTTCATTTCCTTGTATCTTTTCTCTTCTTGGCTCTGGCTTCCTCACTTGCCTATGCCTCTGACCCTAGCCCTCTTCAGGACTTCTGTGTTGCCCTCAATGACACTAAGAATGCTGGTATGTACGCCTAAACCAAGATATTCAGCAATGATGATTGATGAATGTTCCTATTCTCCGAATAATTCTACCAAAACTAAAATTTTTTTTTCTTGCAATGCAATGTATCAACTAACATTTTTCTCTTCCATCCAGTATTTGTAAATGGGAAGTTCTGCAGGGACCCAAAGCTTGCCAAGGCAGAAGACTTCTTCTTTTCAGGACTGAACAAACCAGGAAACACATCAAATCAACTCGGATCAAAAGTCACTCTTGTTGATGTGGAAAAAATTCCAGGACTTAACACTCTTGGAATCTCTCTAGCAAGAATTGACTTTGCACCTTATGGAGGGTTAAACCCCCCACATACTCATCCCCGTGCCACAGAGATTCTAGTTGTCCTAGAAGGCACACTCTATGTTGGCTTTGTTACATCCAACCCAGATAACCGGCTCATCACCAAAGTCCTCTACCCTGGAGATGTTTTCGTCTTTCCAGTTGGTCTCATTCACTTCCAATTCAATGTAGGGAAAACTAATGCCATTGCCTTGTCTGGTCTCAGCAGCCAAAATCCAGGAGTTATCACTATTGCAAAAGCAGTCTTTGGCTCAAACCCACCCATCAATCCTGATGTTCTCACCAAAGCCTTCCAGCTGGACAAGAATGTGGTGAAAGATCTTCAGTCAAAGTTCTGGTGGGATAACAATTAGACCAATTTTCAGCAGCCATGAAGCAGTAGCTTATTTTGAACAATCTTTGACATGTTTCCATCATTATTTAGTATTTCTTGTTGAAGTCAAATAACAGGGTTGCTTATGTATCCCTGCTGATGTAATCCTCTTTGAACGTTGGTTTTGGATTTTTTTTTTTTTTATGTTATTACAGCTTGCTCCAAATTAAGTCCAAATCTCAACTTTTATCAAGATCTCATTGAAAGCACCCTTTGGAAGATGACTTAATTAAGGTCCTGGAATTAGCCACGTTAATTTGTGCAAAACATCAGAGGATTTCCAAAATTGGCTAATTTGATGTTTCATGCCAGGCCAATTATTTAATGTTAAGACAAACCAGTGCAATAGATAAGGCAAAAAAATAGAGTTTAGACAAAACGATTATCACATTATTTGATGTTTCATGTTAAGACAAAACGATTTTACGAGAAAAATCTAAAAAAAAAAATCACATTATCACATTTATTGCACTGCGAGCTTTTCTCGAATTCGATTAAACAGACTTTAGATCACCACCAACAACGCTTGGGAAAGTTTCGAACTTATTTGCCAGAATTCAGAGCACACGGTAATAAGTCAAAGACCCAGTGCTTCTAAGAAGATTTAGAGAGACATTTAAACATGGCTGCAGAAAGCTGAAATCTGAAAAATCCTAAGATTACAAATAATGCGTGGAATATGTATGTTTGTCAATGAACTGATCTTCATAGGGACCTGAAATATTATGGATTTTGACCCTTCATGAAAATCTCTAGGCATTCGAGTAGCAAATGTTTCTTTCATTAGCCATCTACCCAGCTTCAAGTTCAAGGCCTTCCTTGAGGTCAACGGATTAGTCAGAACAACTTCTACTGGGATTGTCAATGTCCCCATATAACTATTGCAAATAATAAGCTACCATTTCAATTAGAAGCAGCAATATTTAGCAAATAACTCCTCTTTTGTTTTTATACAACCTTTCTCAATATATGGTTTCAGTAGATGTCTGTCAAGCAACTGACAGAACCTTCAGTAAACTTGTATATTCTGCTCTCAGAATTAATATCGAAGTCTGTTCAAAGTTCTATCCATAACGATAATCTCGACAACAAATATTGCTATCATGAACAAGCAAGCAATATGTCTTTGAATTATATGGAGAATGCTAGTTTTTTACTCAAATACATATAGCAACTTCATTTTGAATTATATTTTACTAGTAAAATAGCAATACAAATATGACCAATAGGAGCCTGTATTTATTTCATAGGATACCTAATACATATCAAAAACCAAATTTGTATAAGACAATAACTTGTTATCCATCTTTAAAACAAAAACTATGATGAGCCAACGTAAATTGGGTTATTAAAATAGAAATTTTTGAATATTCAGTCGGCTATGGACATTAGTGTTGGATGTTGCAGTCTGTTCAACATTATGTTTTATTATGTGTTTTCTGACTGGTTTATGATTCAATGTCACCATCATCTCCCATTTTCAAAACTATTCTTTATTGTCTCTCGATTAGGTTATACTAGTTAGCCGCCTAGTTGTTGCCACATCTTTGAACAGTTTGCTTTCCTGATTGGTTCATTAACTATAGGAAGCACAGACTGACCCTAATGATAAAAGACAAATATTGTGTTTGCTGATTGAATGTTAATGTGAGAAGACCATCCAAGACAAGGAAAAACAACTGGAGCTTTAATTTTTCTTATAAACCATTCCTTTTTAGTTTCAACGCAAGACTGTCTAATGTTCTCTGCTATTCATTAAACATTTACTGCTTAAATCTTGATTGGAAGGAATATTTCCCCTGATATAAATAATCTGTCGACTTGCATATCACATTTTGAATGGAAAAAATCAAAGAAGGCGTAGGTGTCTGAAGATGCAGCTTTGCTGTCCTAACATAAGGGAATTTTATTGACAGATTAAGAGCTGCTGATAAGCCTATTGCAGGAGTTCTTTGTCAGAACTGGGGCCTAAATTCTGGCCTCTTTTGCTATTAATTCTTGCTTTCTTGTGTTGGCATATCCCTTGATCACAGGACCGGATTTTGTTAGTTGACAAAATCCGTTAATTATCATATATAGCCTGTGATGATTAATGCCAAGATTATGGTCCATGATTTCAACTTATTTCTGGCCTTTAAAACACAGTTCCGTGATGGTAAGAACGTGTGTTTTGGTCAATATATCGAAGCTCTTGTTGAGAAAACAGAGAGTAATTTCAGTCCCCGACCACCATCTGGTTCTGTTATACACCATCCAATGAGCATTTGAGTGATTGGAAGACTTAGAAGTGTTTCAAGAGACCTGTCATCAAGTCCAGAAACCGTTCAACAACAAATTTACAGAGGTACAATGGCTGGAGGATAGATTCTGTGACTTCCGCATTTTGTTTGTTTAACGTGTTTCATGATCGTTAGAAGCAAGTTAGGCTTTATTTAGAATTACATCTTGCTGTAGCCTCCATTTGTCTATTTTGATGGTCTTTCTCTTGCTAGTTTCATTTTGTATTTTGGGATTCACTTGTTCCCGTTTGTCTTCTCTTAACCTACGTCTTTCTGTTGGAGCAGAGCTTTCGATCTTCATTTTTGGAGAGATCAAATCTCAATTATCCAAATAAGAAGCCATAGTAGAGGGAATATCATGAAAAGAACATATCGGGATTCAATACAGGTACCTACCTGTAGGTGAAATGTTCTTGGTGAATACAGCACAAAGAAACAAAACTAGAATAAATTAGAGTAACCGTTGAAGAATATATTAATCATCCAAACATAAAATAGATAGCCATGGAGGCATACCAAGTCTTCATAAGGACCACTTTACTGCATCTTCATCTATAAATAGCACTTGTATGCCAGGCAAAAGTTCTCACCCCTCCTCCAAGCAAATAGCAAAGAAGTACTAAAAATATATAGCAAAGAGATTCAGAATGAAAGGAATGAACAATTTCCTTGTAACTTTTTCCCTCTTGGCTTTGGCTTCCACATTGGCCTCAGCCTCAGACCCTAGTTCTCTCCAGGACTTCTGCGTCGCCCTCAATGGCACCAAGCATGCCGGTATGCATTTAGTTCATATTATTGTTTGTTATGAAAGGCCTGGAGGAAAGGCATGCAGCTAATTAAACATGTTTTTCATCATGAATATGATAATCTTACCTTGTACGTTACCTTTTGGTTGTATTTGTATTAACCAACGTCATTTTCTTTTCTTCCAGTGTTTGTAAATGGTAAGTTCTGCAAGGATCCAAAGCTTGCCACTGCAGATGATTTCTTCTTTTCAGGGCTCGATAAAGCAGGAAACACATCAAACGCAGTGGGATCAGCAGTCACTCCTGTCAATGTAGACCAAATACCGGGACTCAACACTCTTGGCATATCCCTGGCTCGAATTGACTATGCACCTTATGGTGGCCTAAACCCTCCTCACACTCATCCCCGTGCCTCGGAGATCCTAGTTGTGGCAAAGGGTAAACTTTACGTTGGCTTTGTGACATCCAACCCGGATAATCGCTTGCTTACCAAAGTCCTGAACACAGGAGATGTGTTTGTTTTCCCCGTTGGTCTCGTTCACTTCCAGTTCAACATCGGAAAAACTAATGCAATTGCCCTCGCCACCCTCAGCAGCCAAAATCCAGGTGTTATCACTATTGCAAATGCAGTCTTTGGCTCCAACCCACCTATCAATCCTGATGTTCTTACTAAAGCCTTCAAATTGGACAAGAAAGTGGTGGAATATCTTCAGACCCAGTTCTGATTGAAACACTTGATGTTACTCCTTAGTTGCTTGGTTTTCAGTTGATTTTTCCATGTGTCCTTGTTACTGTCTACTACCTCTCCTCTGTCTATGTTTTTTTTTTTGTCTCAAGTTCGTAATGTAGTGTGCAATTCTGTTTATTTTCATCATTGTTGGTACAATCTATAATCTCTTGTGCAATTTATGAGCTACCTCTCTCCCTCCTATATGTATGCACAAGTCCAAGGACAAAATCTAGGCTGCAATTTCTCAAGGGATTTCTACATTTGATGCCACGGTTATTTTGAATACAGATTATAAAGTGATCTTCTAGGTATTGAATAAATATCTTTGTTTTGATGGGAAATCTTTGAAAGTAATAGTTTGCAGCAATAGTTCAACAGGTCTTGATTTAAGCAAATTTATTATAAAAAAACAGAATAACTGTTTCATAGTTTCATTCCTGTTTTCCAATGAGGTTAATCAATTATCTCTGGAGACATTGAACTAGAAATTTTGTCTTTCCAAGCCAAGTAGAGAAGTTGCAAGTGAAAGTATTAGATTCCAAACTATGGTAACCAATGTTGTACTTGTACCCAACATATCACATCCCATGGCCGTAATAAAATGATTAAGCAAATGGCAATTTTGTACCAATTATACTTTGTACTTAACATTATATTGAATAATGAACAAAAAAAAACTATATTGAATAGAAGTTTCTACTAGAAAATAGCTAATTACAACTTAACAAAAAATCTATAGCATGACCTCCCATTCTTCACAATAAACTCTTGAAACTATAAAGTAGTTTATAAAACTTATACGTGATCTGAAAAATGAACTCCATGTTTAAAAGATAATCAGTTAAATTATGAATAAAACAAGACTAGAAAAGCCCCATTATTGGGACAAGGGCTCTGATGATGATGATAATGATGATAATGATAAGACTAGAAAAGCAGCAGGGTCCTTCATCCTAATTTTCTGTTGAACAGATGAAGATTACAGTAGTACCTGCAACTTTAAATAATTTTTTTGAAAAAGAATAAGTTCAAAAAAAAACATTCTATTGCTATTTTTGTTAAATTGTCCACATTCTTGACAATGACAAACAATGGTTTTGATTTGTCAATTGGTTATAATGACAAACAATGGTTTTGATTTGTTAATTGGTTATAATGACTATGTTTATTAGTCAGATAACAACAGCGGTGGCATATAATGACTTTGTTTTGATTTAGTAATTATGATTACAGCAAATGATAAAACAATTCAAGTTTACTGTTGCAATAATCAGTTAGATCCAATACCATAAATGATGTATAAATGTTTTGCTCTCATTATTTTATCAACTTAATCCTAACAAGCTGAAACAGATACTCTAGTTATCAATCATCCTAAAAACATTGAACTAGTTCTTAACATAGAACTTGCTTGGTGGGATACATTTATCACATCTTGAAAGAAACAAATCAAATCAGGCAGGGTAGGTGCACCAAGGATGAAGCTTCTGTTAAGATGTCTTCCTGCCGATATCAGAGCCAAGTTCAATGACTAATCTAAACCCAAAAGTTGTTGATAAGCCTCTAATTAACTTAAGTTCTTATCAGAAGCAGGGCCTAAATTGTGGCATGTTCTGTCATTAAATTCCTTGCTTTTTCTTTTCCTGCACCTTGGTTTGTCCTTTCTGATGGTCTTTTCTTTTGCTGGTTAGGTTTTTGTCTTTTGGGGATTACTTATTCTTGGCTGTCTTCTGCTAGCTGACCTACTTCTTTCTGTTGGTACAGAATGCAGATCTTTATGCTGGATTTTCCTACTTGGTTTTGGATAAATGAAATTTCATTTATCCAAATCAAAAGCTATAATGGAAAAATACACCCTAGTTGTGGCAAAGGGTAAACTCTATGTTGGTTTTGTTACATTCAATCCGGATAATCGTTTCTTCACAGAAGTCCTGAAGACTGGAGTTGTGTTTGTTTTCCCTGTTGATCTCATTCACTTCCAGTTTAATATTGGGAAAACTAAAGCCATTGCCTTTGCTAGTATCAGCAGCCAAAATCCAGGAGTTATCACTATTGCCAATGCTGTCTTTGGTTCGAATCCACCAATCAATCCTGATGTACTTGCTAAGGCCTTCAAACTTGACAAGAAATTGGTGGAATTTCTTCTAACTCAGTATAGGATAACAACTCAATTTTCTTCCTTGAAATCTACTCCTTTTCTTCTTTGTTTTGAATAATTTCCATGCATTCTCCATTTTTCAATATTGTATCTCCCACTTTGTTTATGTTTTCTTTTTCATTAATTAGTCTGTCAATTTACAATTTCATACTGTAACTGTAGTGTGCAATTCTTTCTTTGTCTATCATTCTGGATAAAATTGATAAAACTATGGTGAACTTTATCAACTCTCCATCGTCCAGCTCTCATACACATGCATGCACTCCAAATTTCAGTGCTAGAGCTCAGCAATCCAGGTTGCTATCTCTCCAATATTTTTTTTACACTGAAAAAGAAGTTTCCAAGACAAAACCTAGTTTCAGGTTAGATACTTAACAATAATTGTAGTCCAAGCAGGGCAAGAGATAAATCCCTCAACGTTCAAATTCTTTATATTTTTTTAAACATAACCAACACAGATTCTAGCTGCCGCTGTTTTATGTCCCATTCTCCATAAAATTTCCAAAACCATAGAGTAATGTAGATTAAGAAAAGAACCATTGTCTTTTGTCCTTTGTGTTTTGAACAAATGGAGATTCAAATTCTTATTGCAATTTGTATTAAAAAAAAAGAAAAACTCTACAAAGGGAAGTATTCAGCTGTCGTTATGTGATAAGGAACATAGGTTATGCCCCATGGTGACCATGTTAATCTAAGGTTTCATTTGAGAATTGTCTTTCCTAAGATAACTTAGCTATATGCATGATTCTCTTCATTATTATTACACTCCACATCCCATAACATAATAAAATAGGAAAAGAAATCTTAGTATACAAATTTGATCCAATAATACTAAAAAGAATTTTATTTTTTGAGAGAATGTTAATTATTAACATTCATGTATGATGAATGTTTCATCTTATTATAAAATATGAATGATACTATGATGATTTAAATTTATTATCATTTGACCATCTTCAAAACTCCAATATAAAATATTTGATTTTAAAATAAAATCAACTATAAAAAAATATAAAAAGAATGAAAAATTACAAGTAAACAGATGTAGCATTTCATGCCTGATAAAATTACCATGATTATAACCTATTTTGTGTTCTGACCAAAAAAATTACAAGTAAATAAATTAGGAATTTTAAATTAGATTTTCTCCTTTCATATTCCTAATTAACTGTTTGAGGCCTTTAAAAAATTGGATTGGTATTTTCCATCAAGATCAGCCCATCAAAAGTAGACCCATTCATCCAATCTATTGGGCTCAGTTCAATACCCGATAACCTACAGTGCATATTTTCTCCGCTTTTGCAAAAAACTTCCTCTATTCTGTCTATTTAAAAAACCAAATATATAGGAATGTAAAATATATTTTTCCATAGGGTTTGATTTGTAATCAAATTATCTTTAAAAAAATAATTTTTTGATATATCTAATTATTTATATTATTAATAATATATTTAAAATATATTAATTTTTTTATTAATTCAAACTATTCGAACCAAATTATCATATCAAAATCGATGCGTAAACCAAATTCATTAATTGAATCAAATTGATCAACTTCAGTTAATCTCAATTAATCAAACCAAATTCAATCAATTTCAACTAATTAAACTTATCTAAACCGACTTCAATTAATTTGTGACTTATATTTCCATCAACAGGGCATAGAAACTATCAGGATTGGTTCATTCTTATTCAGGACATTACATCTTTGTTGATTAGCTAATTAATTTCCGGTACTACGATTAGGTAAATAGTCGTGTCTCTAAGATAAGGATTTGGCAAAACAGGGAATTTGTGGAAGATGACAAGTTGGCAAGCGCTTTACCCTTTATTGGAAGACAACTGGCCAGATCTACCCAGAGTTTGGTTCAAAATTCAGGAAAAAGAGAGAGAGAGAGAGAAAGACCTTCATTATTTTATTGGACCGGTGCGGTGAGCTGTCGAAGCCAATCCCATCCAAAGGTTTGGTCAACGTCTTCATGAGATTGTTATTCTGCCGCCATCACATGAAAGGGACCCAACCAGAGACAATGAATCGAACCCACATCTGGGGTACGAAGAATCACGAAAAGACACAATCTGTCTGCAATACATTTGCCGGCCGCCATTTTTGACTTTCTTTCATCAACAATCACAAGCGTAACAACTCAATTTCAATTCCCCAGAGACATGAATGGTCTGGTGAATAAAACTTGTAGTAGTGATTTCATTTCATCTAGCGGAACTCGAGTCTTTGCCACTTGTTTAAATTTAGGGCATTACAGAAATCTCAATTCTCAACTCCATTCTCAATAATCTCTAAACAATCATTTTTCCTAAGTGGGAAATTCCTTTCTTCTATATCCTCTTGCAATCTTATCTACAATCCCCGTTTGTTCCTATATATCATAAGGGAAATCAAAGTCATTCTCAGTGACTTTGAAATGCTGGGGCTGCTGCCCTGAGCAATAAAGATTCCACATTTTGAAGTATGACCTCTCCAGATTCCGCACCTGCCATGTTTCAAAAGTATGATTTATGAGCACTTACCATGTAATGCAAAAATAATAGCAGAGACGTTAACTAAGCTTACCCAGCGTGCTGTGTCGAAAAGAGGGCAAGTCAAACGAGTCGCCTTGAGTTTATTGGTAAGAGCCTGGAGTTTCGGTCTACTTAATGCCAAAGAGACGGCCCTTTCCTCATATTCCTTCATACTGTAAAGCAGGAAGAAATCACAAATAACATAAATGGTGCATAAAGGCAGACATAGAATTTTGAGAATTTGATAGGCCGAACTCGACAACTAATGCACTGACGATCGAACTTAACATGACCTCATACAAAATCGATACTCCAGAGGAAAATGATAAAAACACCTACCTGTTCACTATCATCTCCTCGCCCAAACCAGTAGCTAGACAAAGTGACCCAGCAACCCTTGTAGCCATCTTCTCAAGAGGCAGAGTCACCATTGGTAAACCAGCCCATAATACATCTGTGCCAGTGGTATGTGCATTGCATAATGGCCTAGAAAGAAGAATAATGCAACCATCATCACAGATGCAAATCAAACTAATGCTGTTAAAGAAAGAAGGGAGGAGACTACTTACGTGTCAAGAAATAGATCCGCTAAAGCACTGCGTCTGACATGTTCTTGTTTCATTGCAACATCTGTGAATATAATTTGCTCTCGCTTTACCCCTTGTGCCACGGCATCTGAAATAAAAACCAATACCACCGATTAAAACCCCAACATTACAAAGGTTGCAATCTTATAAGATGATATGAAATGGTATAACTTACATGCTCGCAGTCTCATTTCTCCAGCAGCTGGGAATCTGAGGAGCCAAAGTGCACTATTTGGTACACGCTTAAGAATATTACACCTGAATGATAAGATAAGTATATAAGTGAAATAAAAATATGGAAAATTACATATGTTTAACTCGGAATTATGTCATATTACCAAGTATTTAAGATTTCAGGATCCATTTTATACAATTGGTTGAAGCATGCAAAAATAAATTTATCTTCTGGAAGACCGTAATCAGATCGCTTGTGCTGACAAGTTGGATCCAACACATCACGATTTTTCTGCAAACATTATCAGTTACAGAATCAGGTCTTTATTTTCTAAATGAAAATTAAAGCACATCATAAGATTACTGACAACAAATAGATTCTATTTTATTGCAACGTTGAAAAGAATTCACCTGCTTATAATCATTAACAAAGTAGCAATGAGGGAGATGGACAAGTTTCTCGGAATAAATATGTGAATAGCGCAAAGGTGAAACAAACTGAAAGAAAACAAAATAGCAAGTTAGACAAAGAACATATAAATCATTGAAGGTTTATGCGAGGGAACGATTCCTACCTCATCAGTGACTAAATAATCAATGTAATTTGCCCCAGTAGTCCCGGGAAATCCCATATATGAAACCTGTATAGGTGCAGGCTGCATGGCAAAAACTTCATTCCTCGCCCCCTGTAATTATGAGCAGGCATTTCATATTAAAATTTCAAGTTCATAAAGTTGATAATTCAGAAAAGCAGACTTATCATCACCATATATTACAAAGAATAGGAACCAGAAAAAAACAAAAGTTTAAAAGAACAGAACTCAGATTGATTTTTCATCATGATGTCAAAATATTACTCAACAGCAAGCCTCTAAAAATAAAATAGGGTTCCTCAAAGGATAAGAAAATAAAACATGATATACCTTGGTATAACCATTCAGGTTGATAAGGATCTGTATTCCATCCTCATTTATCACTTTGGCAATCAAATCTGATGAGATGGCAGAGACATCTGTAAAATGCTCAGCTTCAGACTGGATACGCTGTCTCCATTCGGTGCCATCATTTTGACTCAAGGCATAGCAAAATACCTGCAATCACCATGTTTTTATATTTAATCATGATCATAGAGTTCTACCATAACGAGATTAACCAGAAAAAAAAAACAACAAAAACAATAACCTCAACATTCTCTCTGTTGTGCATGCCAAATACCGATCCCATGAGGTGCGACAAGGGGTGATTGCCGAAGTCACTGCTCACATAACCAACCTTTAGCCTCTCATTTCCACCATTGCACTTAATAGGAATTGGAGCAGGATGATTGAATGGAGGGAGAGCAAAACGAGATGCAATCAAGGAGCAATGAGCAGCATATTTACGACTGCAAGAGAGGGGAAGAAATGCCAATGAAAAACTCTGGTTCACCACAGTAAATTACATATGCTGCTATAGAAAGAAATTTATACCTTATATCAAGTGCAAGCATTGGGTCAATGGGATATGCTATAGCATGGAAAGGTTGCACGCTAGGAAGAACTGACATCTGAGATAAAGGAATTATTGCAGTTAAGTGAACTGAAAAAGGAAATACCATGAAAGTAGCTGCCAGTCTTAAAACAGATATAATAAAAGAAAATAACATAAATTACAAGGAAAAAAAGTACTCAAACTCACATTAATCTGCCTTCGGATAATGCCCTCAACTTCAGTAAACATTTTATCACGATCTTCCCAGCTACACACACACTAGAAATATAAAATCAAACTATATGAGTTATCTCAATTCAATATGGTTCTCTGCCAAAAGCCAATTCATTCACTGAGGTAATTTGAAGAAAGATCAAGTTCGAGGCATCACAAGATAACCCATGAAGCAAACTATATAAATCTTAGCCTTAGTTCACTCAATCAACAATTACTCTTAGAATTAGTAAGAGTATAAAGTCACAATATGATCAACTAGAAAAGGTTGAATGCCTCAAAAGAAATTGGCACGTCCAACAAATACTATCTTACTACTACATAAAATGATATCTAATGGTTGCAAATGTAGCCTTTGCCTAAATATTAACTTTACTTATTGAGCTAGCTTAAACTAATTCCATAGTGCAGTAAAATTCAAGCCATGATACCTGTAACGTATGTAGGAGGTTACAAGTAGCTTCAGGAAAATCTTGTCGAAGAAGCAATGCCTGCTTATAGCTTTTAACAGCAGCCTCCACATGTCCACTGCAATACAGGTAAACCCAGCTCAAAATCACCAAATTGTTAGAACGTAAAAGGCACTTTTTCCTCACCCCAATAGGACAAATGTTTCATAGATTTCATAAATAAAATTTACACTGACGAGATGGATGCATCAAATTTGTTTCCACATTTTGGATGAAACATCAACCTCCCATTGTTTTTTTTTCCCCCCTTTTTGAGCTATTAAGGTTAATCACAACAAGACTGTACAAAGAAGCAGATATTAGGATTTTCTAAAATATTCAAAAAGTGCAATCAACTATACAAGGAAGATGACATACTCATATTGAAGCAAATTTACACTGCTATTGACCCTTGGTGCAGGGAATGCAAAAATTAAAATGAAAAAGATCATCACAAAACAAAGAACAAGAACCTAAACTCAAACGGCAACATTAGCAAATGCAAAGGGCAAGGAACAGAGAGCTCAAAGATATTGCTCAAGCTCAAAGAGAAAAAAAAAATTCCAAAGGGAAATTTAAGGAAACAAAGCCCCTCTTCTCTAAGTACTCTATGAAAAGATGCTAGCGATCCTTAACTCTTGACAAAAATGGTTGCCCCTACCAAGGAATGTGAACAATGAAAACAAATGAAGGGAAACAAAGAAAATTACCTATCCTTATAAGCAGAAGCCAGATTTGCATGGGCTTCAGCCATATTTGGCCGGATACTAATAGCACGAATATAATCTTGAATTGCTTCACTCACTCTTCCAATCTCCTTGTAAGTGTTACCCCTATTTACAAGCCCATCAGCTGCCAAGGGATCAATACGCAAAACCTCATTGTAACAAGATATAGCTTCCACGTAATTTCCCTACAGTAAAAATATAATATTCATTAAATACCAGAAGCAAAAAAAGGACAGTTTCTCGCATCCATTTAGTATCAAAGGAAAAATCAAACACCAAGATCAACCTGTTGCTTATAGATTACAGCAAGGTTGTTGAATGGAGCAGACAACCCTGTTGTGACAGCCAATGTAGCCTTATAGTATGAAGCAGCGGCAGCAACCATGTTCCTGTGAGTTCCAAAACACCTTGTAAAAATACCATTCACTAAAAACTCATCATGAAATGAATTTTGACCGCTCAGACAACAAGAATTTAATGACGGCATACCATTCCATATATATGTTCCCAAGGTTAGTAATTGCTTGTGGATGATTAGGTTGCAATGTGAGACATTGCTGCACCAAGCGATCAAAAATGGTAAGTTCAAAAGATCAATAACAGAAAATGAGAGAAGTAAAACCTAGATGACCAGAAGAGAACCTACGTTATAGCATTGAATTGCCTCATCAATGCGACCAACATCTTTCAATGCATTTCCCTTTGAGTCAATAGTTAACATCGAATTCAAGTTAGCAACTATTTAAAGCAAAAGCATAGAAACTAAAAATAATGTTTATGCTCTAACACAAATTGAGAAAACCAACCAAATTATTGTAAGCCTCCAAAAATCTTTGATCACAGGCAATAGCTTGCTTATAATGGAGAATTGCCAGATCCAGTTGACCTCGCTCATTGTATGTACTAGCCAGATTCCCTGCACCATAGAGAGATATAACTTGGTACTTCAATAACACAAATTAAGTTGACCAAAAAATTTTAACATAATTTAACACAATTATCTTTAACATATAATAAAAAGCCAAATAGCTCTAAGCACAAAAATACTCAACCGTTACATCACACTTTACCATGTAGGCAGGCCCCAACTTTCAAACATCGCAAGGACCAGACATAGTGACTTTGAGATTAATAATATATAAGCAAGAGATATTAAGAAATTAAAAAATGTGAAGAAAAATTGCGGCACAAAACAAATAACAATGTCAAACTAACAAGTCTTGCTACCTTGGACTAAAAACAACAGCCGAATATATATACACACAAATAAATACACGCACCTCCAATCAAGCAGTCAAATGCAATTCATCTTAAAATTTCAACCTTAATAAAAGAGAAGATATAGTGGATCTATGTGATGTAGTAGCACTTACCCAAAGCTATTGGATTGTTTGGCCGAGTCTGAACAGCACGCTGATAACAAACAATAGCCTCCTGAGGCATTCCCAAAGCCTGGAAAAGGCAAAAGAAATATCTTGTTTTTCTCCAATACAAGAATATTGGTCCACGCACATGCAGCAACCCAATACCATGAGCACAACGCAAGATGGCTTACCTTATAAATATTTCCAAGATTTAAATAGGCATCAGGAAAATTGGGCTTGAGTTTAACAGCTTCCTGCGATTTAAAATTATAAATCAGCATAATTACATGATAAGACAGTATTAGAACTAAAATCAATGGAGGAGGAAATGGTAGATTATATCTCAAAGAAAATTATTAAAAAGAACCAGAACATGAAGAATTTGTCATGCCATATATTTTGGAAGCAAGACGACAAAAATTACAGCATATGAACAAGATAAAATCAAAAAAAGAAACAATGATGTAATTAAGTTTTTACCTTGTAATACTGAAGGGCTCTATCTAAGTCACCCGAATCCATGAAGAGACCAGCAAGATTTGACCATGCAATGGCAAAAGTTGGCTGTATCCGTAGAGCCTCAAGGTAGCAACTGTATGCCTGCACAAAATGTTAGATTCTGACAATTTCGAGTCTTTGCAGATGCAAGTTACAACAAGAGCAACCATCATCTGAGCCCTGGCCTGTAGATAACAACTTGATATCTGTATTGAACTGTGATAGACACAGTTCCACACATGAATTACTTACATTAGTAACTTACCGGATAAAGACACTCTACGAAAATCTAAAAATGAGAAGGATGTTTACCCCCACATTCTGCTAAGGCAGTATGGTAAGAGTCTAGGCCAGGTTAACCCAGCATTGAGCATACACTCACAGTGAGTAAAAGATTAGACCACTTCCTACACAACATGGATAGGATAGGGTCCAACCAAAATCCTAATGGCAGATGTTCAACTTGGTACTTGCCAAAGGCATGATTACATCAGTACCATTATTCAGCCAAGAATTCACATTCCCGGCTACTACTTATGTAGATGGGCTATCAAACAGTATAATAATTTCATTTCTTGACACTTACTTCTTGCACCAGCCCTTGCGCCTTCATTAGATTTCCAAGGTTACTATGAGCATCAACCTGTAGAGCAATTAAAAGATATAGGTCAGAAAATCTGGCTAAACCTCAGATGCTGTGTCTCTGTTAGTTGTTAAGGAAACAAAGGAACAAAAACATAGAAATTGAAATGCAGAAAAATTCTGTAGAATTAGAAATTTAGAACATTTAACTGGATTATAAGAACGTATAACCAAATTAAGATATACCAAAAGAGGATTTAATTGCAGAGCCTGACGGCAACACTGTGCAGCCTCATTAAATCTTCCTTTACGCATGTAAGCACTAGCTAAATTTGACCATGCATCAGCAAAGTTAGGTCGAAGCTGCAGCAATTCAAGTTCAAACAAAGATCAACAAACTAACAAAAGACTTCACTAGAAGAGGAGGAAACAATAAACATTACTAACATAAGAGAAGTTTTATAACAATAAACAAACCTCAATTGCAATCATATAGTACCGAATGGCAACATCAATATCTCCTTTTTCCTAGATGTTAGGGAAAAATACACCTCCATCAGTTTCAGTTCTTCAAAAACCTTTCTTTTATAAGATTTATTTTTTACTTTAGCTTCAAAAAATCAGTGTAAAAACAAAGTACCTTCCAAGCATTTGCCATGTTTCCATAACACTCAGCAAAACGAGGCTCAATTCGAAGGGCTTCTTCATTTTTGGTAATGCACATATCATAATCATGCAACTGCAGACATGCATAAAAAAAGATTAAAGAAAAAAACTACAAAATAAGTCCCATATAAAAGGAGGAAAAAAAAAGGGCAATCTTTTCAACCTGATAATAAATAGCACCCAAGAGAAGCAGATTATCAGTACGAAGAGGGTTTTGATCGTAAACAGCATTGCTATGATCCAGTGCTTGTTTGTAGTTTCCAGATTTATACAGTTGATGAGCGAGGGCCAAGTGCCTATCATCATCAACTGCATCAAAAGAAAATCCACCGCCACTTCAGCAAATTAAAAAAAAATAAACTGATAAAAGATTCGATCAATTTAAAATTTTACAATAGGAATTACAGTAGAAACGTATATAATAAATTCCTAAAAAATGCATAAAGTCTGTAATTTATTCAATTCTGAAGGATTATACAAAAAAAGAATAATGATGATACAAAAAGAAAAAATAAAAGCCAAAAATTTATGTATATAAATGATTAATTTTTTAAAGGCAGATCTGACTGAAAGCACAGTTTTTTAAAATAAAAAAATAATTTGTAATCAAATTTAAAAAAATAAAAAGAGAAAAAAGTGTTTTAATTTAAAATTTTCGTGCATTTAAATTTTTTTGGGAAAAAAAGTATTGAAGCTCCCAAAATTACGAAACAAAAATAATTTGAAAAGAACACTAATGTGAAAAACAATAAAGAAACGAACCTCCATGTGAATCATGTCTTTTATGAGGCACAATACCAAGCGAAGAAGCCGGCTCCGGCTTCACCGCATAACCCACGGCTTTGCCTGCGGCCACCGACGCAGCGTCAAATGTATCATCAGTTCGATCAGCGATTACGGCTTCGTACGAAGCAGCCCTAGAGATACCGGCTCCGTTTTGCAACGACAACATCTCCGATCTCCCTCAACAAAATCCAATCATCAAACCGCAAAATAATGGAAAAAAAAGGTTTCGAAATTTATCAGATCAAAAGCTGAGAAAGAATCGCTACGGAGAGGAAGCGCACTCGATCAAACGCCACTGTTCTTATCGAGTTTTCTTCTTCTTCTATTTTTTTCAGCTCCTTTCTGCCATTCCCAGAGAACTTTTGTTAGAGCTTATATAGAGAAGAGAGAAGATATCTGAACCGTTGATTTGTACGTGTAGGGAGGAGATTAAGCTATTAGGTGTGCGGGGAAAACAAAAAAGAGGATTCGGTTTGTTACTGACACGTATCTAGTTTGATGATCAAGTTGATAGATTTATCGACTCTCGCAGCTTTGCTGTCTTAAATAGGTAAAAAGTTTTTAGTTTTACTAAATTAAGATAAGTTTTCGAGGATGGTTATTTTATACATTATCAATAAAAATTTATATTTCATAAATAATATTCGGATCAAGATATATATTTTATAAAAATATTTAAAAAATAAATAAAATACAATATATATTATAATTTTAATTTTATTTGTGGAGTAAAAATTTAAAAATAATTATCCAATTTTTAGAATTGATTATTGTATTAAAGTAAAAATTAAAATTTAATTCTCGTATAATGGTTTGAACAAATGTAATTTTTTAAATATGAAATGTTAATCCAAACTATAATTAAAATATAAAAAATTGGCCTGATAATTTTTTTCTAATTATATGAATCTTTCATGTAATTTTTGCTGAGTATATAAATGTCACTAATTTTTATTATTATTTCTTTCTTTTTCTTTTTTTCCCCCTTAAACTCAATCTTTATTCTTGACCCTAACCTCGAGCCATTACAAGTGTTTGATTCTAAGCCAAATGTCATGAGCCAACCATGTATAAAGCTCTGATTAGGTAGAGGTGACTTGAGAGTAGAATCCATGTACATGGAAAAAATATTTCCATTTCAAACATTGTAACAGTTAGCGGTAACATTCTTCTAAAAGCTCTTTTGCTATTATAGGAGATAAGCAATTAGCAGATATTAGACTATCTCATTAGTTAAGATATGTGCAAACACACTCATCTAAGTTGCCTTCCTAGCCCCAATAATAATGTGGAAGACTCGCAACTCTTTTGTAATTTTGTCTATATTAATAAAACATTTTTTTCTTTGGGGCAACTAAGGTTGACTCGATGTGCACCTGTTATGCCTTATTATATTATTGTGTGCCCAATACTTTTTTGTGGATTGTTTGTTGCTTGATCAAATAATCGAAAGATCTTGGTTAACTTGTTTGAAGAGTCTATCTAAGTGTCGCATGGCCTAGTACTTAGTCTTGAGAAAGCTTAATACGTGACACCAAGTTTGTTGCCACCTAGGCCACTAACGAAGACGCCATGCTTATCCTTCAAACTGGCAAATGCCTCACTTCTGCTGTATTCCGTCGTGAAAGAATTCGTTGGTCCTACGACAGCTTCTCCGACCTCATCACTATCACCACATCAGACATCTCCTTTTGCCGCCAGGACACCTCTTTCCACGCCTCCACGCAATGCCACCACTCTTTCGAATCCAATCTCCTCATCAGTCATCGAAACGCTGCCATTGCCACCTCAGATGACTGCCTATCCTTTGAATCCATCCTCCATTTCTCAAAAGTTGTAGTCGAGCATCACATGCCCATTAGGGCTTCCTTGTGTAATGTTATATGCACCGAGCCTTTACAAGGGCTCGAGTTGCACAGTTGAATTAATCAATCTGAGATTGAAAAAAAAAAAACCCTTGCTTTTGCTCTTGATCTAGCTTGCAGCCAAGCACTTGACACCAACGCCTCACTTTTGGAAACCATACGATGTTCAAACTATCAACCTTGAACACTTAAACTTCACGAATTCCATCTTGCGAGATGGGCTTGGGAAGCTTCTAACTCCTACTTTGAAAGCGTCACAATTGAGGTATACGGAGATTCCAGGGAGGTTTTGTGCATTAACAACAAACTTCGACAAGGGAATCAGAGGTTGCTTATGGGGTGACTGTAGATGTTGACTTCTATGCATAGATTGGTTTGAGATGAGAAAAAGTAAGGAAGGATAAAGAAGAAAAAAAAATTAGTTAAAACATTATTAGTGAAAATTTTAAACTTTACAAGTAGTATTAAGATAGTGACATAAAAAATGGTTATGTATCAAAATCTTAATCTTACTTATAGAATATAAAAATTCTATATTGACATTATATTGGATAATAATTTTAAATAAAATTAATAAAAAGATAATTATTTAATATATTGCTAGTGGAGTTTTTAGTCTAATCAACGGAGTTAGATGATGACACATACCTTTGAAAAACTATTAAATAAATAAATAAAGTGAGAATATATGTGTATAATCATTCTAATTATATTTGTGGAGTTTAAAAACTCTACTAACAATATATTAGATAATTATTCTTAATAAAATGTATGAAATTTACATTAACATCTAAGGTTTGTTTCATGTGTATATTATATTAGTTAATATAATTTTTTTATCAAATCGATCCCAACCCTATTAACTATTTGTGCATAATATCACATTTATATTTTTTTAATATAAGAAAGAAATGAAATTTTCATGATTTTTTATGAAAAAAAAAGAACTTGTATTTCAAAGTTGTCTTTTGTTTTGGGATGGTTTCCTCTTGGGTATATATGCTTGAAAGAACAAGATACTTTAAGTGTGCAAGTGTGAAACCATTTCTTTTTGGTATTACTATGAAAAAGAGTTTGATTTTTTTTTTTGTTATAATGAAAATATTAAATAATTGAGGATAAAGCATTTGGATTCGAATTCAAGATTTACAATATATCACAACTTATCTTTAATCATTTGAGTCAAGAGGCTGTCGGCAGAAGAGAATTTGATTTTGAAACTTACATTAATGCATTGATTCCGCATAAATCTTTTATATCAACGTTCAATCATTATCTTTTAGCCAAAAAGTGAATATATATGTATATTTACATACATTTTTTTTTTGCATATACTTTTGAATTATATAAATGACGTTAATTCTAGTAACTTTTTGTATTTAATTTATTTAAGATGGTGTGTATATTATATATATATATATATATCTTTATTTTTGCAAATAATAGATGATTTCATGGGGAAATTTTTATGTTATTTTTTTATTTGTTAGGTAAAAAGAAATAATATTTTATCAATTATCATATGATTTAGAAAACGTAACTTGAAAATAAATAAAAAAAATTATACATGTTGGGATTCGAAACTCACTAAAAAAATCATCAATTAGATGAGAGAATTTTTATGTTGTTTTTTTATCAATTATCATAAAAGTGATTTTTTTACAAAAGATGTTACATGAAGATAAGGAAAAAATTTATAAAGGATGGAGTTCGAACGTTGATTTTATTAAAAGTTATCTCTTGAAAATATTGATCAAATTAATAATTAAAATTTATCATAAAAGTGATTATTAATGTTGACATTTGTTCTGTTTTAACAGGAATAAATCAATCCTGAAAGGAAAACTAATTTTGTTTACCAACAAATGATAAGACAGCTAATCTTTGTTTTGCTTTGTTTTTTTACCAAAAAAAAACAACTAATCTTTGTTTTGTATCCACTAAGCAAGTTCAAATAATTTGACTTGAAATTAAGAATCATGATAGTGCGAAAGGCATGCTTATCTTTGGCCACAAAAAAACTTTGTACCTTAAATAATTCTACTTTTTTTTATTGGACTTCATCTTAAAAGCTAGGTTTAAAGAAGAATAATTTATAATTGTGACTCAGTTCACAATGCAAATTAAATTTGTAAGAATAATTCTCGAGTTCAACCCCCACTAAACACATCTTTGAGGAGGGGTGAGGAGCTTAACTATGACGAAGCCCCAAACAGAATTAGTCTTAAGTCATACGAATGAATATACTTATGGTTTATACAAAAAAAAAAAGAAGAAGAATAGTTTAAAATTAACTTAAACAAATCATATGAGCTATCTCTAATTGAGAGATTTCCCATTTTGTTGGCAAATTTTGATCAAATTCAAATCATCCTCTAAACATATTTAATTTCTTTTCAAATCCAAAATACAATTTTTCTTATAAAAAGAGATATTAAAAATAATTTTTTGTCAATTCAGTCATAGAATTTTATGAATATGACAAATTTGAATAAGAACAAGGACTGAAATATATATTTGAGTTATTAATTTTGTGATATTGAATGAAAATTATCTTTTCCATCTAAAAATAGTAATAATTTTGATATGGGCATTTTCAGTTAATAAAATATGGTCCTAAAAACTATATGTTTTTTAATACTTTATTTTTGTTCATTATATGTTTTGTAATACTAGTCCATAATAAAAATGTCAGGTTAATATCTTTAATTATTACCCTCTCTTTGGGCCGAGCTAAGTGACTCTTTAGGCCCACTCCTTTTTCATAAGAAGGTCCAACAATGATGGAAGTGGAACCATCCAACCCAAGTTTTTTGTTTAATAACCAAACGAACTTTCAACTTTTTGTAAAAAATATATATAAACTTTCAACGTTTTCTCATGAGAAAATCAGCACATAAATTTTATTTTATTGTTAATAAATCGTTAACTTTTCAAAATCATACTAAGTTTATATTTGTTAAATAACATTAACTTTCATTTGGACATCTTATATGAAAGCGAACGTGAATACTTTAGTTGATTGCCACGTTGCATGCCACGTGCACAATACTAACGAAAGTTGTACCATTTAACAAATTTAGATTTAATTACATGATTTTAAAAAGATGAAGATTTATTTATAATAAAATAAAAATTTTATGTACTAATTTTCATGTAATCAAACGTTAAAAATTTATGTCTATTTTGTGCAAAAGATTGAAGGTATATTTGGTTACTAAGCCTTTTTTTTTTGAACAATTTATTTGGCAAAATTAATAAAAAAAAGTATAAGCATTCAAGTCAACTTTTTTTATTTAAGTTAAACGCATGGGAAAAGCAACTACAAAATCTCAAGGGCAAGATACATTAACTATTACAATTAGTTTGATGATGATGATGATGATAATAATAATAATAATAATTAAATTAAAACCAGTAACTTTCATAATTACTAAAAAAACAGGAGAATTAATTCTTGTCTTCGAATACAAAAAATAAAGTAGAGGAAAATTATGATAAGATTTTAGTGGCAAACCATGTGGTGAACCAACTATTTGTGGCTATGAATTTACTTTTATAAAGCATTATGTGAGGCCTAGCATAGGTTGCTTTCTATTGCTACTCAATGCTTATCATTATACTGAAATACGAATAAATGGATGGTTGGTGAAGGTGGCATGTCTCATAATGTGGTATGTTGACCTCCTTAAGAATCCATTTTCTTAAGAAAAAAAATTATTGTCAATGTTTGTTATGTGCTATAAGCAATTAATTCTCTTTATTTTCCCTTTTGATGGATGCTAGTTGGTAGAAGAGTTTGATTTTCACACGTTTTTTTGTTTCAAATTGTATGCAATTTGATTGAAATCAATGAAATGTTATTTAATCAACATGTAATCAAAAGCTATATTAATTTGGATAATTATTACATACACTGACAGTGGAGTTTTTTTTACTCCACAAACAACGTTAAGATCGTGACACATGTCCTGTTTTATTTATTTTAATATTTTTATAAGACACATGTCATGATCTTAACGCTACTTGTGGAGTAAAAAAACTCCACTGTCAGTGTATGTAATAATTATCCTATTAATTTTTGCATTCAAACATTTCATTTAATAATAAATACATGTTTTTTTTAAGAGCGAGTTTGAGTTTCTCTTCTTTAAGAAAAAAGGCTTTAATTTAATTTTTTAATAGACTTTTATTAGTCTAATTGGGAGATACATTAACATCCTATTTTTGAGGTCTCAATTTGTAATTAAAGAGGAAAAGGGGATGGGTCAGAAGAGAAAGTTTCTTCCAAACTTTTTTTTACTTTAGTATTAAGAGTTTTATTTGTATATGGAGGTACACATTGAATTCTATTTCTAACCTTCTTTTTTATCCTTCTAAAAATAAAATCTGTTTAATATTTTTTTCCCAAGATGCTTACTGCCTATAAAGGCAGAAAAGGAAAGGTACTTTTATCATAGAATTAACAGGGCAAGATTACCTCAAAAAAAAAAAGGCAAGCTATGCTTTAGAATCACATACCTTGCAATCATGCCTACTTATAATTAAATTATATAAATTTAATGTTATTTCCATCCATATGGAATTGTATAAACATGTTGTGGGCTTGAATTTTTCCTTCATGAGTTGGTAGGTCTAATTTCTTCCCAATGAAATGTTGGTGGGTAAATTTTATAATCTTGATTCTTTTTTTCTTAGTACATTGATCTTTTGTTTATAGAAAGATTTATATATGATGCACTGACAGTGTATAAAAATTATATATTGTCGATGTACTAAAGATTGACACCTCACCAATAAGCCTTTATGAGCAAACTAAAAGTATTTATTTTTAAAGACTTGACATTTTTTAGTTTGCATATTAATGAAGTGTCAATTTTTAGTGCATTGACAATATATAAAAATTATACATTATCAATGCATCATACATAAACCTTTCATAGAAAGTTACAATGAGAAAAGAAAATAGAATCTTAAATCTAATCTTTTTTTAAAGAAAAATAAAAATAGTTAGATAAAGTTTGGGGGGTTGTATTCTTTTTGATACCCATTGAATCCTTCTACACCTCTTATTGGGTTCAAATTGTCTGCAAAAGTCTAGAAATGCCCCTCCATTCTGTTCTTTTTTCTACCGTAAAAAGCTCTCATATCTTTGATGTTATCAGATGTTCCCTAGAAAAGCTTGATTAACATGGCAAGAAAAGTAATCCAATGTTATCAGCAGATCTATAATTATTTGCACATAGTTTATTTTTTTAATATATCTTAAAAGATATATAACACCCTGTTAATCCCTCAAAAATTAAAAAAAAAATTCACTAGTGTTAAGAGTAATTTATGTTTGTTAATAATTAATGCACTAATGTTAAGCAATTATATATTAATTTCATTATTTATTTTTATTTAGGCTTTGCTTGGTAAGAAAGATGGAAAGAGGTGAGAATGAAAAATTTGCTAATCTAATGGTTAGATTTTATAACTACTGTCCTATTTTATAGCTTAACCAATAACTATTATATCAAGAAATTTTCAATCCCTTACATCTTTTCATTCTTTCTATTAAGCAAAGCCTTATAGAATGAGTTTCAATCTTTGATCTCTCGACTTTCTTAATGAGTAAAATTTGTTCCTAAATGAAGTTGGAGTTGTTTAATTTTAGGATATAAAATTCATATCAAATCCAATATTTCATTTTCTATAAAACATTTTATTATATTTTTAATAAAGAGTATACGTATAAGCAATCATTATTATTATTTTCTTTAGCAATGAATATATAACAAATTAAACACAAACAATGGTCGCACTTTTCATACGGTTGTAGGTAAAATTTTCAAATTTTTGATAAGTTTATTGAACCACTACAATTACCCTTTTATTGGCATCAATTATTCCCCCTTTATATTTTTCTTTTTTGGCCAATATTAAAATTAAGATATAAAAGATCAATTATGCTATTCTAGAAGAGTTGTTGGAATTTGTCAAGCTTATGAAACAATTTTATTTGATCTTAGTTAGCTTTGAGGTTAAGCATAGCTCAGATTCTGTTTCCACTAAGGAAAATTGGGTTGCTACTAAATTACTAATTGAGAGAGCGTGTGATTGAAGTCAAAAACAAAGAATTCAAAAGACTAATTAAAGGATTTTAAAATTGTTTTTTACTGGTATTATTCAGTGGATTAAGTCTAACTAATAACAACTTGGTTGACTTCAGAGTTAGCTGAATCATGAACAAAATATGGAAAAAAATTTACAGTTACAACTATGCTCTGAATTTTGCAGCAGCGGAAAAGCTGGCTGGCCATGAAGTATACAACATGAAGATGGGATTATACATGAAGATGGGATTATACACCTGCTGCTATGATGATGGTGATGATGTTGTTGTTGATGACGATGACGATGACGATGCATCATCACCAGGAGTGTCGACCGGCTGTCTGGCAGAGATGACCCTGTCAAGGATTTGATCAGGGACCACGATTCCTGTAGCCTCCAGGTCTGCAACAATGGCAACCGCTGCGTCTAGTTCTCCAAGGTCAAGACATAATGAGATTACTTCATCATAGAGGGGACTGCATGGAAGATACAGAATTAGATGGAAAACTAATGTAAATGAAACAAACCATGCAATACAGTACAATGAAAGTGATTTAAGAAATCTGGCAGAGATCTGAGTCAGCCTTTTAAGCATAGCTTAATTAGTTGTACTTTGTAGCATCCAGGAAACCAAAAATTGAGCAAAATAATTGAATTTATTTTCAAGTAATATATATATATATATATAAAAAATAATGTTAGCGAGTGTTTTGGTAAGAATAAAAATTGAGCAAAATGATTGAATTTAATTTCAAGTAATATATACATATATAAGTAATAATGTTAGCGAGTGTTTTGATAAGAATAAAAATAACAATGACTCAGGCCAAGGTCAGCGAAAGTAATCCAGTTTCAGCTTTAGGATCTTCCAATAAACAAGTTCGAAAGTCTATTGAAGAACTAAACAGCTTATGCTTGATAGTTGCATTGAACACCATGGAATAATGTAAACCAGCACCCTAATTTATGAGATCGAGGAAAATGGCATACCTCCCAAAGACATAACCAAGACTGTGAGCCTTCTGCAAGATCTTCAAGAAAGCTGAAGGCATAGGAGCCCTTATAGCTGCTCGCAGTATCATAGCACAATCCCCAATAGTGGGTGTTCCACCCAATTCTATGACCTGAAAGAAATTTCATTAGTAATTGTGAGAAAAACAGATGCCAACATTTGGGGGAAAATAATAATGACCCAGAATGGCAAAGTGCGCCATATCAATGCAATTTCATGTGCTGCCTGATCTAGAAAGCAGGAAAATTTAACCAATGCAGAAGTAAATATAGTATTAGACTGACATGCAATGGGGAAAAAGAAGTCAAGAACTTTATGATGTGATAGAATATACCCATCGAAGTAAGGATTTTGGACTACAGAATAGATAGAGACAGATGAAAAGGGAAACAAGTATGAACTAGAAAGAAGAAAATTCAGGATATTACTATTGAATACCTAAGTACACAGAAAATAAGAACATGCCTTTTGCATTACTTGAATCGCCAATTCAACTTCCCATTCCTGTGACCATCTTCGAGGAGGTTTATTTTTAAGTTCTTTCTCCCAAGTCCAACCCCAAGCATCAGCTATTGTGTACATGTCTTCTACATCAAATGCCTTCCTATTTCTCAACTCTTGAAATGCTTCAAAAATATCCTCAGGAAACCAATCATCATCGTCATCATCCTGTATCCACATGCAAAAGGGATGTATCAGTTTCCCAAGAATTCTTTCTACAAAAGCAAATTTTGACTGTCAACCACATGCATTATGTAATAGGCAAGAGATTGACTTTTTAAAATATAAAGCATTTTGCAACATCCTGGGCACTTCTATGAGACATAAGATACCAAAACAACTTTCTCTTGCTTACCTCTACAGATACTCGAGAAGACCTTCTTCTAGATTTTTTGGATCTAGTAGTTGTTTGTTCAGAGTCTTTCAACAATTGAACCCCAATCATTTGAAGAGGCTTCTTAGCTTCAACTTCCTTATCCTTGATCCTGTCTCCTTCTTGGCTTTCAGTTTGTTCTACTTCCTCCTCTTCATCGCCTTCATCATCTTCAATATCTTTGGCAGCATCTTCTACAACATCGCCATCATCCAGCTCATCATCTGCAGGTTCTATTACACCCTCATCAATAGGCTTCACCTGATCAACATTCAAGCCTTCTCCAAGAAAGCGGCGTTTCCAGAACTCTGTATTTCCTTCTTCCAACTTAATCCGAGAAATTAGCTCATCCAACTCCTCATCAACCTGCAAGAGATAAACAATCAAACAAAAAAGCCTAAATGTATTGAAAGGCTAGAATAAAGGATTTGGTATGTTAACAGCATGATTTTGCAAATTATAAATAAAATAAAATAAAATAGAAGATGAAGATAGTAACAAATTATAACCTCTTCTTCTTCCTCCTCCACAGGAGGAACCCAGAGAGGCCGACCGCGTGAGCGATTTATTCTCCTTGCTTTTTGGACACGCTGGTAAAGAACATTTCTTGTTCCATCAGTTGGTAGACCTTGTGCTTCAAGCTCTTCCTTTAACTCAGATACTACCATCTTACTAGCGGCCTTGGGTTTTAAAACATTCTGGTCAGGACCTTTTATTATTTTCTTTAACCTCTCCACAACTCTCATATAATCAGATTCAGATGCAACTCCTAAAGCAGCCAGTCCTTCATTCTGCAAGGTTTTCAAAAGCTTCCGATGGTGCGTCTTCCACTCCTCGAGACATCTTTGCTTGAAGGAGGTTTCCATAGGATTTGAATATATAAATCCAGTAGCATCAGGATCTAGAGGTGTTTTTCCTCTTCGAGGCACCCATCGCTTGCGCTCACCAGTAAGCCCACCCTCTTCAATGTACCTGGTTTCCAAAGATGGCAAATTTTTCAGAAATCAAATTAGAATCATCAAAGCATCAGCCAATAGTCCAAAATTCAAAAAACAAAACAGAGAATGGCATCGAAAAGTCAACAATCAATTTATTGACAATCTAAACTGAAAAACATAATAGAAAATTTTGGCCAAATTAAGGTATGCTGCGATGTAAACTGAATGATACAAAGGACATATTAATGTTGAACAGATGCACAACTGGCTCAAGAAATCATGCTTCTAACTATGACTAATTCATGGATAATGAAATTAGCATTCGGTGCATCATTCTCCATGGAGTGAGATTTAATTTTAACACATAACCATTACAGTAAAAGTTACATTCAATTACACTATCTATATAAACCAAGCATATGAATGACAGATTCCACTCATATCGGGCCATGTGTGAATATAGAGGGTCAAGCAGTAAAGAAAACTTCAAGATTAAGTTATAGAAAAAACATCCAGTAAAGCAGACAAAGCATGATTGGAGAACTATAAATAAGTTATTATGTTATTGAAGCAGAATTAACTGTTGATTAAAAGGCACACCTAGCAATATAATCAATCTCATAGCCAAGTTCAGCTTCCTCTTGTAGAGGTTCAATCCACGAGCTAACTAGTGTTCGATATTTTCTGCTTAGAATCATAGCTCTTGGTGGAATAGGTTGGTTATCCTTGGACATAGCTTCTAAAGCTTCTAGCAACTCAACAATTCTTCCTGATCCACGAATGAGTACAAGGTAACAAAAATTAAATCTAAAACCAAGACAGATTAGCTGAAATGACCGTATTGAACACAAATGCATCGATACCTTCTCGACATAACGCTCGAAGATACAAAGAAAGTGGATCATCAAAGTTTCCTTCGTTGTGCAACACTTTTGTCCCCCCTTCAAAGTTCTTTAGTGCACGAAAATGCCGAATAGCTTCCCTTACAACACAGTACTTGGTAAAACACTCGACTAACAGCCTGACATATGGAGATTGATATCATCCATCGTTAACAAGAAACAAATAGTAGGAGATAAAAAGGGAGGCAGTACAAATGAAAGTTGCCAATTGCTCAAGACTGTCAAAATAATACGCACATAGCATTCAAGTATGTATTTCTTTAATGCAATTTAGTGTAGAAGACAAATAAAAGCTGGGATCACATAGGAAAATATTTTCCTAATTAAAAAAGCTAAGTGAATGAATCTTTGAATTTCAGAAGCTAAAGGCACTCACACGCAACACTATGAGAAGTGATTCGCCAAATAGCATAAAAATTTTTTGCACTTTTGTTAAGGATGTGAACAATACAGCCCAAATGTAAAGGACATGGTGATTTACGTGGTTCAGCAAAGGCACCTACATCCATGGAGGGTAGCTACATAGTATCACTATGCAAGGGCGTGAACTAGACTATTCACCAAATACAATGTTCTCACTATAGTTGGCCAGGTGTCCGAGCATGACCAAGTTACAATAGTTCTAGAGAAAAAAAGGTCTAATGCTAGAGCCTATATAGAGAGCCTAATAAGCCCTTTTGCTTTAGAATGTAAGCATATACATATAGGCCATGGAGTGAGCCCAAAACATGCCATGTGTCACCAGCTTGTGAATTCAGTCTACCTAAGTGGATCTACTCTGTCTTCAAGCCATGAGACTAAAGAGACAGTAAGAGTGAGTACAGTCAGGGTGCAACCTATTGGGCCAAACTTAGTGTGGCTGTCTGGTTAAAAACATTCTGATCAACTTTCAAGATCTCTATCACCTACTTCTTTGGAGCATCCAGAGTTATCTGAATTCTAAGTTATCAGAAACAATAGATAAAATAGGACCCATTGTTTGTTCCTAAGCATCTCACACTTCTACCATGGCAAGGAAAAGGGGGGACAGAGGGAAGGAGCAATGCCTCTAATAGAACCCACTCTCACCTTGTTTTCTTGATCAAAGAGTTGTAACAGCTAAAGGAGAGAAGTTATGCATGCCATCAAGGAGTAAGGCATCCTCTCCTAAATGGTTTTAAATTTAGTCAATGGGTATATCAATTTTCCCTGCATTTCCAGCAACAAGTTAAGTTGGGTCTCCATCTAAACACCTAAAGATTCAGAGGAATGACAAACAGAAGCTTATATTCTGGCTAAATATACCAGGTTACCAGATGACAATAGCAAACAAGTAAAACAATCCAATTCTCTTAGAATATTACTTACAATGATTTGCAAGATAAAATAATGTTACATCCTAACTTTTACACAGAAAAAAAAAATAAAATAAAATAAAGCATATTCACCAACTAATTAGAAATAAGTTTCAGAGGAAAAGAAAAACTTTTGCTTACGCATAGGTTTTCACATTAGGCTGCAAACGCTTGTGGTCTTCAACCATCATCCCAAGTAACTCAGCCACGTCTTGCACCCTACAATTCATATCAAAATCCAAAGTAAATGGTAATGTGAGGGATACTTTTATAGCATATTATATCATTAAGTCATGTGCAACTTGATAATATTGTTAATTTCATTCAAGGACTTAACTTAGTAAGGGTTCCTTATGGGTTCAAGAACCAATTCTAAGCTATTCAAGTTTCCATTTGAAAATTATCATTTCATGCTTATACCATACAGCTAGACTGTCAAATAAATAACTTGAAAGTTTGCATGTCTATCTACAGAAAAAAATGCCCCAAATAAAGAAAAGTGGTGTGGCAAGTGATGTGCTAAATAAATCACCTGTCATAAGATTCAGCTCTAGTATATGCTTGGATCACCCAATTATACGTCTCTGTGTCAGGTTTCATATATTCTGCTATACAAATACAGCAAGGTGTGTTATATAAACCTTGACTAATGGAAGCATTTTATGTTCTCGAAAGTGAAATAAAAATGCAAACCTTCTTCATATTCCATGTTCTCAAATGTCGCAAAAGCTATTTCAGGAATCCCACAAGTGGCCTAAGAGAAGGAAACAGATGAAATAGCAGCACTATCTAACAAAAAAAGGGGAAAAGATTCTAACAAACAGAGACTAGTAGAACCCATCAAATACTTAAAGATGCTGTCAAAGAAAACATAATATTATCTCTCTCCTTTCTTAATAAGCCTTCAAATTCCACTGTTTGAAGGATAAAATTGACAAACTGACCATAGGAAAAACCACCATCTCATTTCCAAACAGTTGGATACAAACAAACATTGCAACTTGCATGCATCAACAAAAACACATACAGTCCAGAAAGTTTGAAAAATTAATCCAACCTACAAACTAAATCAAATGCAAATAACTCTGTACTAATCAATAAGAGCATTGAATTGCAAAATATCGAACTCCATTGGACAGTCAGAATGCCATACACATAATCAGAAAAACTCACTTGCACACTAAGGAGGCAATTGAAATGAAAAGTTGTTGCCATTCGTCCTGCAGCTTCCATTTCATAGGCAATTTCTAATGCATTTGAATGATCCCCGGCTTTACAATCCTCTTCAATCATTAAATCATATAGCTCATTTGTAGCTCTAAGCCCAGCTTTGGCACCCTTCAAAAACACAGTGTTCGCATCTTCCAGATATTTATTCCTTACAAGCTCCTCTGCCCAGAGGAATTTCAACCACTTAGAATAAAATTTATGGACTATCCACATATATAGAACACATAAAAATGTAACTCATTGAATTCTATTAAGCATTGTACCGACAAGAATAACCCAAGCTTGACGAATATCATAGTTTAACTTTTCCATTGCTGCAAGCACTTCCATGCCTTTGGTTGCAAGGCCTTTAGACCCAAATAAACGAATCATTGAAACAAGCGTTTCGTGGAGAGGACGAAGACCCACACCCAATTCCCTCCTCAAAGCATGCATCTACATTCCAAATTCCCAAAATTTTGTTCAAGATATAACAAAAGAAAACTATAACCCGTTTGAGTTTTGAATCTAAGTAAACGAAACCAAATTCATTCATTTCCACTCCAAAAGGAAATATTAATCGAAAGAAGACAATTATAACATTTCCACTGAAAAAAAAAATTTCATCCAAAGAATCCAAACTCTTTCATTTCCACCGAATTTTTAATCCAAAGATAAAGGAGCCAAATTCATTAATATCCGCACGAAAAAGAAAATTTATTGCAAAATTAGAACAAACCGCGCCTTCCACATCGCCATTCAGTACGTGAGCAACGACAAGCCCATGGAACGACCTGGGGCCGGGAGTGAGGCCGGCAGCGATCATGTCGTAAATGACATCGGATACGCCGACAGTGTCCCGGGACCTGGCCTTCTGCATAAGCTCTTCCATAAAGGTGAGGCGGAGCGATTTTTCGAGCGCCGAAACGGCACCGGTTGGATAAGAGAGAGTGCCATTATCTTCGTCTTTGTTCTGTTGAGGTTGGCGCTTTTTCCTCCTGGGAGATGGCTTTCCCTTTGGGGTGGAGACCGCGGCGTAGACGACGGCGTTTGGGTGGCGGGAGAGAGGGGGAGTGGAAGGGAGGAGAGAGCGAGAGAAAAGGAGGGACATTTTATTGGGAGGGAATGGATAAGAGACAGATAGGGGTTTAACAGAAGAAAGGGAGGTTTTTCGATATGAACTTTGGATACAGAGGGAAGGGGCACGTGACTTTAAACATTATTTTTTTAATAAATATAATATTTTTTCTTTAAATTTTATAAATATTGTAAAAGATTGTTACATGTTTTCTTTTTTGTAATTTTTTTTATTTTCAATATATTTTAAGTGTTTGTGTCATCTTACTAAACTGATATAAAATTTAAAAACTCCATAAATATATCAGTAAGGAAGGGTAAAATTTTAGTTTTTTTATATCAAGAAGAATTAATATATTATTATGATGAATTTATAAAATTTATCCAAATCCCAATAGCTTTTTACCAATTTAAATAAATTTAATTAAGGAAATAAAATTATTTTGATGATATGTGAAAGTACAATTTCTACTATGAAGAATTTTTATTAAAATTTATTGTAAGGTAAGTACATACACATTATTATGTATAAATTCAATATCAGTATATTAAAAATATCATAAATACATTAGAATAAACAAAAAATTAGTGTTGATGGACACGTTATTCACAAATTTGATGCACCAAACATTCTAGAGTTTCAATCTTATCATTTTTTTCTATTATTAGATGACATTTTCTTAAAAAAAAAAAGACTATGCACAAAAAAAATCGTAAGTTCTGATCTTGTTATTTATCTATAATAATAAAATTAAAGAACAAAACGATATTCGAATTGAGTTATTGCATCAATTCTTAAATCCTGAGAAAGGTAGAATGATTCAACTAAAAATATTGGGGGAAACCTCAAAAGAGATAAAATGGAGTTTTTGGCTATATTGTTTCCTCTAATTGTTTTTTTTCTTATCGTTGTTACTTGTTAGAACTTGGAAATAATAACATATCAAAATAAGCATGAAAATTTTGCTAATCTTCTAGATGATATCCAAATTAATTACTAAAATAAAAAGCATAAATCCATTATATTAATTTAGGAAAATGAAAATACTATATTAGCACAGTCAAAAATGGGCCAAGGCCCATTGGACCGATCCGGCTTGGCCCATTTATTCAGAGCTTGGATTTCATTTTTGTAGCTCATTTAAGAAAGAGGATTTTTTAACCCGACCCATTTAGGCTCGGGTTTAACTAGGTCAACCAGTTTAATTTTTTAATATTTTTAATTATATTAAAATTTTATTTTTATTTTAATTATTTATATGTTTAACATTTTAATCAAAGTAAAATATGTAAAATTAATTTTATTTAATATTACTAAATTACTTAAAACTAATCTAATGACTCACAACTTCTTACACATGCTAGTTGGAAGGGGAAGAGTATATTTGCTTTGAGTAATGTAAGTTCATTTTTGTTTTCTAAGTATATACTTTATTTTAAATTTTTTTTTGTAATGACAATTAATTTATTTTAAAATGTCCAATGATATAGGCTTTTAAAATATTTGAAACTATTCAAGTAAAAGAACCAAAATCTTAATTAAATCTTTATTTGGGAGAGCTAAAGATTATGGGTAGTGTGATTGAAGATTTAAATGTGCTGCAATGGTAAAAAGATCATAAACTAATATTTTCAAAGCTTGCAAGTATAACTTGTGATATATTAAGCATTTCAATAAATAACTTGTGATATATTGAACATTCCAATAACAACAGTGGCATCGAAGAATTCTTTTAGTATTAGTTCTTGTGTTTTAAATAAGTATCGAAATTTTTTAAATCATGAGAACGTGAAAACTCTCATTTGCACTCGAAATTGAACTCTTAGTTTTGAAGGTATATTATTAATTAGTTGAGAATTTTTAATCAATTCATAAGTTTAATTCTTGTGAGTTCTTATATTGTTCTTTATTTATGTTTGTAGATGATGAAGTTGAAAAAGAATTGATTGAATGTAATTGACACTATAGAGGAGATGGATGGATATAGATCTATTTATCATGTTTTTTATTTTTAATATTGTTGATATATGTTTTTCAGTATCTAGGTTTGTTAAAATAATTTATATTATGCTTGTTAGACCATTAATATGTAATGTTTAAATAGTGTTAAAGACTTGATGAATTGTTAACCAAAAAAAAAAGACTTGATGAATTGATATGAATCTATTTGATGTTTGTTTAATATTTATTTCAAATTTTATTTTGTTTATTTACTTAAAAATGGGATTTTAATATAAATTTTAATTTTTTAATTTCTTATACGGACCGACCCATTTAAGCCCATTAGCCTTTAGGATCGGATATGAACTTGCATTTTTAGGCCTATTTAACAAAAAATTTTTTTTGACTCAGCCCATTTATGGCTTGGTGCGTCAAGGTTGGCCCGGGCCAGATCGGGCCGGCCCATTTTGATAGTTCTACTACATAAACTATAGTAACCAAAGGCCAAATTAGCAAACTTACACATATATTTATGCTTATATAGTAAAGCAAGATCCAAGTTTGCATTTTTATTTAAATCATACATAGCCCATAAAGCTTTTTAACTTAGATAAGCAAAAGAAAGTAACATAGTCCATGGTCAAATATCTTCGACCAAACTTATGATCTTAGTTGTTGTTGTTCTTGTTGAGCTCTTGCAGAAGAAAAGTGATCTTTTCAGGAGTCAAGGGCTTTTCAAAGCAATAATCTAAGCCTGCCTCCATGAAATCTTGCTTCTCAAATGGTGCCTCACGGGAAGTTACGCCAACGATCAAGCATTTCACTCCCATAGCTCGCAACTCCTTGGTTGCCTGTAACATATATAAAAACCAATTAATGTATGAACAAACTAAGCCATAAATATTCTATATATATGTTAGTAATCAGTTGATAATAAATAAAGGGATTTAACTTAAATATAAAATAACAAAAAATTTCAATATTTGACAAAAGATGTGAGATAACACAATTTTAATTGACTCTCATCACGTGTAGATTGAGATGTAAAAATCTGACAAACTTGGAAAGAGTAACAGATAAGAATTATAAAATAGAATCCGGACTTTGATATCATATTAAACATCCAACCTAAAATCAATAAAAAATAAATGGAAGGATCTAACTTGAGTATACAACATGAAAAACTCAAGATTTAACAGATATTAAATAACACCAGTTTAATAGTATTATGTATTACCTGAACACCATTCATCACAGGCATTTCTTGGTCCATTAGAATGAGATCGAAAGCAGCTCCAAACTGGCAAAGATCGACTGCCTTCTTCCCATTTTCAACCACTTGAGACCTTAGTCCAAATTTTCTGAGGTGCATCTCATGGAGTTTTCGGATGACAGGATCATCATCAACAACAAGCACAGTGAAGTTGTTGTTGTCGCTGTTAATCATTTCTTCAGCTTCACCAACCATTTTCATGCTCAATGAACTCGATGCGCCTTTCCCAAGCACCATATTTCAAGCTTCTGCTTCTTTGAAACATCAATGAAAAGGTTAGCTAGCTAGAAGAAGTCATGAAAATTACTTAACTAAAAGCAAATATCAGTAATAACAAGAACAGTTTGCTTACCTCAGTGCTAGCTAGTCACTTTCTTATTTGAATGCTAATTCTAAGAAATGAATTCTTCAATGCAATGCTAGTATCCTTAACTAGCAAGATTTATAAAGGCAATGGAAAGTGAAACCTTTTCATCTTGCATTTAAGGCACATGATATACATGAAGAGTTTAGGGTTTGCAACCAGATTTGCTCTTTGTCGCTTAGTCTTAAACAAGTGATATTTTGTGGCTTTTGTTTAAACTCTTGAAAGGGAAAAAGAGTGTAAGTACTTAAGATGTAATCTAGCAGCTTGGATTCTTCTTCACTTTTAGAAAATATTTTAAATTGTGAAAATCCGAAAGTTTTATTATTCAGGTGTTCTGATGACACTGATATAAATATCATCTTTTATCAGATTTGCAATTAATAATAAGATTTTTTGCATAAACATAATCTAAATATAGATTGAACCATTTTTGTTTAATAGTAGTTTTTCTTTACAAATATCACCGGTTTTTTGTTCAAGTTAGCCCATTATTTTAAAAATCAGGGACTAAACAGCTGATTTTTGCAACGCTTAATTTTTTTTATTTAATTTCACAGTAATGCATGCAAACATAAATACATAAAAGCAAACATTAAAATGAACAGGAAACGTCCATCTTCCTTAAGTGCAATAGTAATGACAATGACATTCATGGAATTGAAATAGTTGAAGCATAGGTGAAAGCTATCTTATACAGGTGACCCCAAAATTTTGATTCCAAAGGTTTTTTTATATATAAAACAAGAAGTAATAGTTACCAAAAATGATAAATTTCAAGATTTTGGCTCATAAGAAGATAAAATTACGATACCATATTAATTAATGAAATGATTAAACATTCAAGAGACTTACATATATTGACAGAAGCTGCATACAGTGTATGGAGTATATGTCAATGAAACTCCATTTTTGCTACTATGGGCTGGACCTAATTAGCCGGCTCAAGATGGGCCTATTTGAGTTGGGTCTAAAAAACTAACCCAATCCATACATTTATTATTATTATTATTATTATTATTATTATTATTATTATAAGGTACAAGATTATGAATAAGTTATGTTGACATGCGTATTTATGTAAATAACCTCTCCCCATAAGTATAATAGTATGAAAATTGCCAACAATCTCTTGATTTAATGGCTAAAGATGAGTTGTGACATATTGTAAGTTTTGGGTTCAAATCTAAACACCCAAATCCCCAGTTATTTAATATTTCCCTTATAACAAAAAAATAGTATGAAAATTTATTTTATTTCAAATTCAAATAAAGGATCAAAATCTTTATATTTAAAGTTCTATGGAATTTTTAAAATTATTGAATTTCAAGTAGAATGAAAGAACAAATCTCTTTTAAAATTATTATAAATTTAAAATTATTTTAGTCATTAAATTTAATTTGTTTTTCGATCTTTCCAACTTCAAAATCATGCATATATATCTTTTCTATTTTTCTTAATTTAATTATCATTAAAATCTTTTTATGGTATATATCAATTATTTTCATTTCATTTTCATAAATCATTGGATCCTTTTTAGGGTCAATTTTAGCATTTAGTAACTAGATAGAAGAGGAACCTTAATAAATTTCGATTAAAGTATTAAACTTATGTGATATGTTAACAAAATAGTATTCTCATGATTTGATTCATAGTTTAAATGTTGAATAATTTTTTATGTTGAAGATTGAATTATATTTGCTCTTGGGATCAAAATGCCGACCATTAATTAGCCCATGGTTTAAAAAATATATATTGTATATATGTATTCTGAAGTACTACTTTCTGTTTATATTTGTATATATTTATAATTGTCATACAACAATTATTCTAAGATTTTAAGCTTATAATTGTTATCTTGTGATAAGATAATTATCCAACAATATAAAATCAAAATACCGTTTAAAAGCTAGTAATGTAATATTCTTTTTTAATAAATATATAATAATTATTTTAGATAAAATAGTATTACTTATATACTCGAGGTGGGCTTAAACTTAGAACGTTTTAGCCCAAGTCCTCCATTAGAGCATTCCCAATAACCTGTCCAATCAAACAATCTACTACGCCACCATGAAAATTCATTTCAAACATTCAAGGGACATCATGTTTTTCTCGATTGCTTTTGAGGCAGAAAACTTTGGGGCATTGCCATTTTTGCAAAAGCTTTAAATTTAAAAGTGGGTCCGAACAGATGTAACAAACTCAAACTTCAAAGTTGAAGAAACAGGTTGAAATGTAACATCTGTTGCGGTTTAAGAGACAGATTATTGCAAAACACCCAGAAGAAGGAAACAAGAGTTATTGTCAGATCCTGGACTCCAAGGCCATGATGGTGCTGAGATTCATGGGGCTCATATACTCATTAGAGCCAGTCATTATCTGCTCCACAATCAATCTGTTAGCCTTCTCTGATGGATGGAATGGATCCCAAAATGCATGGAGATCTCTGTTGGGACACAGATTTGACAATTGAGTGCATAAACCAAGTCCATTGTAAGGCCCTTGCCCGCAGCAGGCTATCTGTGCAGTTGTAAATCCTGTTCCAAACATGATACAAAGATTCAAGTTAGAAAAGACATGTTATAGTACAAGGTTTAATTGTTTTTCTTAAGTTCTCCTTGTTCTTGTAAATAGAAAGCTTTTCAGACATTATTATTCAGCAGTGTTGAGATTCTGGAAGCTAGGAAAGTACCAAAGGCTTGAGGGTCACTGACGAAATCATTGTGCATTTTTCCAGTATTTGCACTAATGAAGACATCTCCGCCGATTTTCCTGTTGAGTCCATCTAACATTTCAACAAGTTGTGGATTGTACAAGGATGCAGCGAGTTGCAGTTCTTCTGAGCATCCGCCATTGGTGCCCCGCATAGCCAGTTCTGCAGGAACACAACCCAGTGGTCCAGTGCCTGTTACCAGAACCCTGCGTGCTCCCAGCTTATATAGCTTCTGCAAAAACAAGGATGATAAAGTAAACAGAAAGTGAGTGTTGTTTGCTTGCTTGCTTGCAAAGCCAAACATGAAACATGTGCTTGGTGCAGCCTTAGTTTTGTTCTCGCACTATCTTTAAAATGTTGCCAACTTTTCTTGTGACTGCCATTGCATGGCAGAAATGCAGATAAGAAAAGAAAAAGAAATTACCATCAAGAGTCTTCGATATTCCGAAATGAGAAACTTGACATAATCAGGCAACTGGTATTCGCGAGATCTTACAGAGTAGGGCACCAAGTAGTAGTTGTTTACAAAATCATTACCACCGACAGTGATGAGGACGATTGCTTGGTTTACAAGTTGACGAGCTTGCCTTGATCCAACGAGAGCAGACAGTCTTTGCTTGTAGTCTTGAAACAACTCTAACTGTCTATACATTCTCAGTATATTTGCCTGTAATTGTGACATTTTAGGTTATTGCCTTATTGTCTAAGCATTAGTGAGTAGTGACTAATTTCAAAGTTAGTATGGCATGAGCTTCTGCTTTTAATTAGCTGTTAACTTACAAATTGAACTCCGGTGTCATTAAGGATTCCCACCCCAGCTGAAGCAAAGTTGGCACCAACAAGCAGCTTTCTTTCTTTAAATTCTGGGCTCAAATACGGCAATGGGGATTCTGATAAGCCAATTCGCTCTCCTGGTAAGCAATCAATTGACTTAAATGAGTACATTTTACTGTCTCATTGTCTGCAGACAAAATAACAACATTGAAAAGAACAAGGAAAATAACATGACTAGCTATAACTATTGTCAGAAAGTGACCTATCAGGTCTGGGATGTTGAGGCCATTAGAGAAACGCCCGGTGGGTTTTCCAGTTGGATAATCAACTCCATAAGGTGGTGAATCTGCACGAGCAGTTGTTGCAAGGTAGTTGTTGTTGCCACTGTCAACGAGTGAATCACCAAAAATAAAGAATGCTCGAGCCTCAGCTATGGAAGCAATGCTCCCGAAGGCCAATAGGGAAACAAAGACCGTCCAAAAATCAGAAAATGTTGATGAAGAAGCCATTGGCATTATCACAAGAAACAAAAGATGAATTGTGGGAGAATAGGAAAGTAATGGGGTTGCTTTATAAAGCAAGAATTTCAGCCACCATGGAATTAAAGAGAAGCTACAAAGCAAAACGCAAGCTGTATTGGTAGTTGTATGCTCATACCACCTTTTTCTATTCCTTTTTAATCACCGTCAAGAGTTGTGAAGTTGGAATTGCACCTTTATCAGGAAATTTATTGCTAGTGTTGCATTTTTCATGATAATTATCTGTCTTTCCTGGCAACTGGTTCTTAGTCACAGTGGGCTGCGGAATATATGAATAATTATATGACTTTTTGTGTAGATCAATAATAGAAATAAAGCATGGCATTGGTGTATTAAGCATACCATTGAAGGTCATAATCTTAACGAGTGGCATATCACAGTCTACAGATATAAAAATGGCAGAAATTCTGGATGAAAGAATCGGGTAGAATCTTGGGGGCTGGGTTTAATTCTTGAAACAAGTCATATTCTTTCTTGAGATGAAGCTTTGTTAAAAGGCCCTGAGATAATGATTTCTTAAATGAAGCTTTCTTGTACAGGAAGAGCAGAGGAAATGTTTGGCTTAATTCTCTAGGGGAAGAAAATTGCTTCTTCTCTTCCCATTGCATGACCGGAACAGAAAAGGAAACTCTTAGAAGGAGACATTGTTGTTTTAATTACATGAATTGTCTTCTCAAGATTCAGAATTTAGAAGTAATTCTCTTATTAATATTCTCCTTAATTTTGCGGATACATCTAGCTGTAATCATGTATATTAGCTTTCCTACTATCGTCTCCCATTGTGATTAGGTTTCCTAATCATTTTCGGACTTGGTAGATTAACCGTTAGATTAATAACTTTTTCATCCTTATTCCTTTCCATCATTCTTACTGCGCAAAGTCTTACTTCAACTCTATGACATTTTCAATGAAATGCCCCTCAATTTGAGTTACTTGCTTTATGAAAAATTTGTCAGAGATTGCTTACTCTTCAAAAATTACAGATAAAACCTGAACTTCTCATTGAATTTCAAGACCAAATAGAAGTTAACATACAAAATTAAATATTGGCATTAGAGCAGTGGAATCCATCAGAAAGTGGAATCTAAAACTATAAATGGTGCTGAGGTTCATTGGATGCATGTGTTTGGTAGAGCCGGTCTTGACTTGTTGCACAATCAATATGTTTGCCTTCTCTGAGGAATGGAATGCATCCCAGATTGCATAAATCTCTCTGTTTGGGCACAAATTGGAAAACATTGCACGTAACTATTCCATGTGCCCACAGCATCTGCCAAACCAAACATATGCCTATTAAAATCCATTCACATGTGAATAGGACAATAGGTAGTAGAAAATTGGAAAGAGAAAAGGAAAAATGCTTGATTTTCCTTCCGTGGAAGCCTTGCAGATGAACTTATTTCCATCTTTAAACTAATGGTGCTGACTTTCGTCTGACATTGCATCGCATTGCTTGCGTATTTGGGGGAAAAAACTGTTGGAAAGTAAAGATGGGGAATGGAATTACCATAAGTTTCCTTTAATCTGAGATGAAGTTGCTGAAGCTCAAATCCGAGCCGGACAACGCCACAAGTCCTAGCATCATCTTCAACACCGGGTGCCATTGAGCCAAAGCTAAATTGGGCAACTATCAAAGTATTGACTGCTAATGGAATAGCCATTAACAGGATTAATCCTAATCCACTGGCAGACTCCTATTAAACTTCTTGCTTCTATGGAAAGAGAGATTTCTTGGATGCAAACCGGAAGAAATGGAAGGACTTAAATAGCTTGTAGGTTTATGCATGTTAGATGTGTGGGATCCAGCCCACATTAATTATTAGAGTCTTACTTGGAGTCAGCTAGAGATTTGTTTTTTCTCTATATAAAGTGTTGCATAAACAATTTGTTAAGACAGAGTGAGAAGTCTATTTTAGTGAGAGGCGACACAAAGGAGAAAAAGTAAGCTTTAGGCTTTGTGATATTTTTCTTGTTCCATGGAGAGAGCAAGGGGAGAGATAAGCTTGTACAACAATTGGGTATTCTTTGGGTAGATTATCTTGGTGAATCCAAAGAGGTAAACTTTATTGTTTTTAGGCCAATTGTTGGAATCCTGAGCTTTGGGCAAAAAGCCTAGGGTATTGAAACTTTGTAATTTGCTTATTTCTCATAGTGGATTTTTATTCGGTTTGCCCCGTGGTTTTTCTCTCTACACTGGAGAGTTTTCCACATTAAACTTTGGTGTCGTTTTATTTACGTTTTATTGTCTGCGTATTATTTGTGACTTGGTAGCTTGATTTATTATTATTATTGGCTTGAGATATTGCTGTTGATTGTTGTGGGTATTGTTATTGTGACATTGCTTCCTCGTATTTGTCGTTTGAGGCCCAACACTGCAATCACTCTGAAAAGGAACTCCAAAACAAACCCAAGCTAGCAAGTATTGGTGGTAGTGCATATGGCACAAGTTGTACAATAAAATACGAAGTTCCTCCTAATTTCTAGTTCTCTAATCTATGATGAAACCTCATGGATAACTTAAATTCTTATCTTCGCAACAATACCAGAACATGGTCATGAAAATATGCTACTATACTACATCAATCTGCGACAAGCAATTCAATATCTTACAGCTGATAAGAAAAATGTTAAGAATTAAAATTAGCTCACGTTTATATTGTTCTATTTTCTGTTGCATTTATTTTTAAATTTTACAGCCTAAATGTTTTGGCTGAAATCTTTTGTTTTTATCTTTGTTATATAAACGATACTGTAGCTGCTTTACAGAGTAATTGAGGAATAATAGAAAAGCTTCTTCTGCTTCTCCACTTCCCGCTCATTTCTTTTCTTCTTCTTCATCTTCTTATTTTTCTTTTCTCCTTCGATCTTCAACATGGTATCAAAGCAGTTCGATTTGTGATTCCTTCTCCTCCATTTGGCCCAGCCATGGCTCGAGGGAACTTTTCTGCTAATGCTGCCAATGGTAACAATCGAATTGTTCTTGGATCTACTGTGATTGAAGATTCCAGCAGTCCATATTTCCTTCACAATGGAGATCATTCTGGTCTCATTTTAGTTTCTCATCTTCTCACTGGTTCTAACTATAACACGTGGAGTCAAGCTATGCTTATGGCTCACACAGCTAAGAATAAAGTCTGCTTTATTGATGGATCTGTTGTACAACCAGGGGTTGATGACCTGTTGCATGGTGCTTGGTTGAGATGCAACAGTTTGGTGATCTCTTGGTTGCTTAATTCCACGGTCCGAGAAATTGCAGATAGTTTACTCTACTATTCTACAGCTTACGAAATTTGGCGAGATCTCAAAGACAGATTTCTTTAGAGCAATGCTCCTCGTATCTTTCAGATCAAAACCAGTCTCATTGCTCTTCATCAAGGTTCCATGGATGTTAGCTCTTACTACACTCGTCTCAAGATTTTGTGGGATGAATTGAAAGAATATTTGTAACATCCCAAATCCACCGTATAGCATAACAATTACTTATAAATCACACTTTTTACCGGTTGAGCTGTTTGTGATGCTTAACAACCCGTAACCCTTTAAGAATTATATAGTACTTCCATTTTTGTACTATAATAGAATTATGAATATTATATTTAATTTAGTTGAGATCATTTACATTCACTCTCACTTAAAGTAGTACTATACAATTTTAGTGAATGTATAAAAGAAATAATGTACATTCGATATCGAATATCTACTGACTCAAGCAGTCGATAATCTCTGGAAGGTAAATCTCTTAGTCCAAAATCAACAATCTGTGGAGTGGAAAATAAGGGGTGAGTGACAACGTGCTCAGTAAGGAAGGTGTATGCTGCTTTATAAAACTATATCCCCCAAAACGTTTATTTTTTCTAACAACATACCCAGTAGGAAAACAATGGATATAGTAAACAGTCTTTAATAGTCGAATCATTGGCTAAACAGTTTACAATATAATGTAGTAAACAGTAAATAGGATTCAGTAAATCCTTTCAGTAAAGAGAAATTAGTAAGTTGAGACTAGGCATCACCCTACAAATAAATCATGCTATCATTGTTCCCCCAAGAACGTAGTAATCATCCCCACAGGGATACAATAGATCTATGGCCACAATCTATAGGTGGTCCTTGGGTACACTTGCCAGGTGACCTCGAGACCTTTGATGACTTGGCGGGTCAATCAGCCTCGTGAATAGTAATGCATGAAACTCGGGGCCTAAAGTCTCAAAATCACTTTATATCTCATAAAAAACCTTTAAAGAATTATTTCACATATTTCATCAGTTTCTCAAAATGATTGTTTTCCAAAAAGGTATTATATTTTCTGTTTACAAACCACAGTAAAAACCACCCTCAATCTCACCATTTTTCGTTTGAGAAAACAAGTTAAACTGGCTCGCACATTGCGGCTCGCCCATGGTTAGCTCGCCCATTACGGTGAAATAGTGTTCGCCCGCCAACATTCGCATTTTTGAGCTTGACCAGTGCTCGCCTGCTATATTGGATTACACAACAGAGTTGACTAGGGAGTTGCCCATAAAACTATTCGCCCGAATGCTGAAATATAACTCAATGGTTCGGGGTCGCCCTAAGATTATTAGGGATCTCCCATAACCATTAATCTTTCAAAACCAAGGGATCGCCCAATTTTTGGCTCGCCCGAAATATTACAAAGGGGTCGCCTTTCTTTAGCTCGCCCGGATTTTATTAAAACAGGGGTCGCCTATCATTGGCTCGCCCGCCCTTTATCAGCTCGCCTAGAAAACAACATAGGGGTCGGCTTTATAGCTCGCCCAAATCATGGTATGTGAAAACAGTTTATCAAACTAATGCATGTCTCAAACCAAAACATTTTCTCAATATTTTTATAATATTTTACTCTACAGGATATGTATTTTACTTCACATACTACTCCCTTACTTGGTCTTACAAAGCCTAACTTCCCGATCGCCTTTATCAATTCTCAATTCCCGGCTGCAAAATAAAATTATCAAGACTATCAATATATTCTGTTCGAATCTTTCCAACACTTTGGCGAGACTTGAGGCTAATCCTCTAGCTCGCCCAATATAACTCGCCATTCATATTGGCTTATACGTGGGAGCTCGCCCAATATTACTCGCCATTCATATATTGGCTTATACGTGGGAGCTTGCCCAATATTACTCGCCATTCATATATTGGCTTATACGTGGGAGCTCGCCCACAATTCAAGTCGTCATGCCTATGCATGAGAGCTTGCCATACTCGTCTTTTTATTCAGAGGTGGGCTCGCCTATAGAAATGAACTAACTGTTGGATTATGCCCTTAGAACCATTCATTAGATGATTGACTTTGGCATTTTTATGTATCATGACATTTTATTTATAGTTCATTATTATATTTGTCTTATAACTGCGTAATGTAATCTTATATGATAATGTCCTTAGAATAGTAATAACACACTATTCTTAAAATATCACTAGTCAAGTATTATTGTGAACAATGATAATAATGATACGATAAGACTAGTATGTGGTTGACTGATGACCATTGTCATGGATATAGGATATCAAGTCATCACATAGGTACATGTTAGAGAACTATGTACTGGATCGATCCTCCATGAGAACGCTACATGGATTGTTATATGAGTGTCATAAGCGATTCTCATAGTGATGATGGTGTATGTGATCCTTTGACTTGAGATCATCAGAGATCCCAACATAGAGAATTGCATACTTTAATGCTGTTAGATGTCATTCGTAACAGGATAGACTATAAAGGTAGTAATTTGGTATGCCTTGATCTATGTAGAGGGATGTTGAGTGATTAAGATAGGATTTATCCCTCTTATATAACAAGAGTGATGTCTTGGGCCCTTTGATAGAGTGAGACTAAAAATGCATGGCCGTGCTCGAATAAGTCAATATGAGATATTGATTTTATTTGTTTAATTAGTCTACTCAGGAATCAAGAAACGCTGATTAGACTATACAAGTGTGACACATTCCATGACTTGTGTCTAATCAAGACATCAAAGGATAAAGGGATTAGACTACACGGTAACATCTATCACGAGTAAGGTTATGTTGAGTCATTGACATTCTCGTTACATGGGTAGCAATGATGTGTTGCTAGATACCGCTCATTGCCTGTGACAATTTTGTCATTGCCATTGTTTTGAGAGCCTATTGGGTAGCACACTTAGAACGGATCAATGAGGAGCTTAATTAGTCCTATTCTGAATTGGATTAAGGATATAACTAACCCTATTCTGAATTGGATTAAGGATATAACTAATCCTATTATAAGTAGGATTAGAGTTCTGTTTGACAGTAAATTTTAGGGTAAAATTTACTGCCTATAAAAGGATGTTTTGTGTTTTCTAAAAGGGAGCCGCACAATTAAACAGAAAAACAAAATATTCCTTTTAATTGAAGCTAGCAATTCGGTTATAAGGAATCAAAAACGCTCTTTAAGGCTTCTGATCGTGAGACATTCAAGAGTCGTGAGATCCGTTCGTGTGGATACCATAGAGGCAGGAACGAAAAGTTGTTGCTTGTGACTCGACCAACGACAGAAAATCAGAGAAAACGTTAGGTAAATCTCGAAACCCTAATCAGGCAACTCTCCGAATCGATCCTGGTGGAGGCCGAATGATTTAAATTCCGCTGCGTGTTTGTTTCGGTTTCCTTCACTAACACATGGCGACCTTGCCACTTTATCACGCTCGGTATAATTTAGGTCGCCTATAATACTAAGCTCGCCTATAATAGCTGAGCTTGCCTCTTTCTCATCACTTTTACACCAATTTCAGTATTTTTCTTATTCATTCTCGTCTATTTCAAAGACTACATCTTGTTCTAGTTTTTATATCCTAAAGGATTTAACTAAAACAAGGTTATATCTATGTTTATTACTTTGTAAAACATAGAAATATACCGGCAAATATCAAGAAAACCATAGAAATATGGAAGCTTACCTTAACTGAGTTGCACTTCTAGAAATAGAGTGCTTTTTGCCTCATTTAGCTTATTCCTTAATTCTTCAACTGATGGAGTTTTGTTAAACAAGTATGGAAGAAATTGAAGAACGAAGTCTGAACTTGCAGTAGAGTAGTATCGAAGAAGAAGAAATTTGTTTAAGTCGGTTTTTTCATGTATTTCTTCTTATATAGCCATGCTAATCCAATAAGAACCTACCACCTGTTTCTTATCCCGTTTTCTTTCATCATTTCACGTCTTTCATGCATTAAAAACCGAAGAAAATTGTGACAAAACGAACGGTGGTGAAGCTTCTTGCTGCAGTCCGTTTTTTTTACTAAGTTTTTCTCTTCTTTTAATAACTTCCAGCCAATAATATTTAACTTTCTATTACACCTAGAGTCCTCTTTCATTTTATCTCGTTTATACTACGTTTCATTATCCTTTTTCAACCATGCAGTTCACGGCAACTAGGAAGACATGCAGTCCACTATTTCCGACTGCTATTTCATGACTTCACTTTGCCTCTCTTAAGGCATACTTCCTTTAAGGTATATTTCAACCAATGAAAATAACACATGTACACAAAATAATTTTCTTTTCAATTTATATACACAAAACTATAGTTTCAATAAATTCCATAATGGAAAGTGGAAATTCACATTCCATATTTATTTAATCTTACCAAAAGGATTTATTTCCACTATCAATCATGTACAAATATGGTGTACGGTGAAACAAATTCGGATCTCATAATATCAACCTCTTCCAGTTTGTCATTGTGGAGGGGTGCAACTTTGGTTAGAATTTCAACAACGAGAATGTGTCATGCAATTTCTGATGGGATTAAATGAATCATTTGCTCAAATTCGAGCTCAGATTCTTATGATGGATCCACTTCCTTCCATCACCGAAGTATTTTCACTGGTTGTCCAGGAAGAAAGGCAAAGGCTAATCAGTCAATCCCCTTTACCTCTCTCAGATTCCTCTTCATCTATTGCAGCTGTATCTCATAGCAACCAGAACTTCAAATACAAACGTGATTGACCTATATGCACTCATTGTAATGCTCTTGGTCACACTGTGGATAAATGTTACAAGCTTGTTGGTTATCCACCTGGATATAGAATCAAAGGCAGAAACACAGCCTCTAAAGCTCAGATTCATCAAGCTAGCTCTGTGGCACCTGATGATATAGAGCATGTTCTTGCGGGTTTAAGCTCTAATCAGTGCAAGCAACTTATTGCTCTCCTTAGCTCTCAACTTAACACTGATTCCCAGTCCATTCTAGAACAGAAGCAGCCTGAGCCCATAGTTTCTTGTTTCAATGGTATGCTTTTCTCTTCTCTCGTTGATTCAGCTTCATCTCCTTCACACACTTCTTGGATCATAGACACTGGAGCCACACACCATATATCTTGTTCATTAACCTTTTTTCAATCATATCATTCTATTCATAATTCTCATGTCACACTGCCTAATGGCCATACTATATCTATTACTCACATTGGTTCAGTCCAACTTTCACCTGGTCTTATTCTTAATGATGTTTTGTATGCTCCTCAATTTAAATTTAACTTGATTTCAGTCAGTGCTTTAACTCACAAACATCATTGTTCAGTCACTTTTTCTTCTCCCTCATGTGTGATTCAGGATCGTACAATGGGCCAAATGATTGGGATGGGTAACAGATTGGGGAACCTTTATGTCTTGAACCTCAGACCAACTACTCTTTCCAATTTGCCTATTTCCTCTAAATGTAATACCGTTTCATTTACAGATAGAGAACTTTGGCACTTTCGATTAGGCCACCCATCTTTTGTAAAAGTTTAAACATTAAAAGAAGATTTGAATGTTTCTTCTTATTCCAATAATGCTTGTCATTGTGATATTTGTGCATTAGCCAAACAGAAATGATTACCTTTTAAGTCTGCACAATCTTTTTCAAAAGATCCTTTTCATTTAGTCCACATTGATGTTTGGGGTCCTTTTACTCCTCTCTCAGTTGAAGGATATCGATACTTTCTTACCATTGTGGATGATTGTACACGTTATACTTGGGTTTATATGCTCAAAAACAAATCTGATGTACTTGTTTTCTTCCCAGAGTTCTGTGCATATGTTAAAAATCAATTTGGAACAACCATTAAATCAGTCCGATCAGATAATGCACCTGAACTGGCCTTTCATAATTTGTTTAAATCTCAAGGTATCATATCCTATCAATCTTGTGTTGATACTCCATAACAGAATTCAGTTGTGGAACATAAACATCAACACATTCTCAATGTGGCTCGTTCCCTTCTCTTTCAATCTCATCTTCCTTTGGCCTATTGGAGTGATTGTATTCTGACCTCCATTTACCTTATCAATCGACTTCCTTCACCCCTCTTAAAACAACAGAGTCCTTTTGAATTGTTGTGGAAGAAAAAACCCTTGTACATGCATTTGAAAGTGTTTGGATGCTTATGTTATGCATCTACCTTAGCTAGAACTCGATCCAAGTTCTCACCTAGAGCAGCTCCAGCCATTTTTCTGAGGTACCCCCTGGAATTAAAGGATACAAATTGCTAGATATAGAGTCTAACACCACCTATATTTCTAGAGATGTTATTTTTCATGAACATATTTTTCCTTTCAAAAACTCTTCCACTTTTAAATCCATTTCCAATTCTGACTTGTTTTCTGATAAAGTCTTACCAGTTCTTATTCTTACTCCTACTTCCACTCCTGAGTCATCATCATCACCCCCTCAAATTTCTCCACAATCTGCTCCCTCTCAATCTTCTAGAGCCCGTAGACCTCCTGCTTATCTCACTGATTATCAATGTTACACTGCATCCTCTTCCAATAGCTCCAGTAAGTATCCTTTATCTTCTTTTCTTGCATATACAAAGGTTTCCTCTTCTCACAAAGCTTTTATTCATGCTGTTTCACCATACACTGGACCAAGTTCTTATACTCAAGCTGCCTCATTCCCTGAATGAAGGGAAGCCATGAATGTTGAATTGAAAGCTTTGAGGACAATGGTACTTGGACCATTTTACCTTTACCTGCTGGAAAACACCCAGTTGGATGTCGATGGGTATATAAGATAAAGCTCAAAGCTGATGGAAGTTTGGAGAGGTATAAAGCTCGGTTAGTTGCAAACAGATACACACAGCAGGAAGGTGTGGATTTCCTTGATACTTTCTCACCAGTGGCCAAGTTAGTGACTGTTAAAGTGCTTCTTGCCTTGGCGTCCATTTATGGTTGGAGTCTGACACAATTAGATGTGAATAACGCTTTCTTACATGGTGATTTAGTTGAGGATGTATACATGTCTCTATTGGGAAAAATATCCCACAAACCAAACACCCACAAAATAGAGGAAAGCAAAAACAAACACAATAATTTTTAATGTGGTTTGACCCAACCAAATTGGCCTACAATCACCCAACCAATCTAATAACCAATCAAACAATTACAACTGTGCAATTTTTAGAAGAGAAAAATTGCAAACTCCTAACAAAGATCCCAAAGCCCAACTACACCCTTTAATAGCCCAAACTCTAGCTATTCTATCGGTGTCTACAACTCCTTGGGATACTTTACAAACCAAGCCTAACACATTATTTATAAGAGGAGAGCCCTTATAACTTCTCCTATACTTTCGATGTGGGATTCAAGGCAAACCCCAACAAATCCTCCCTTGACTTGAATCCCCAAACTCCACAAACTGTTCGACAACATACAAACCATCCTCAAACTGAAGAGTAACTCCACCATTGTCATCGCTATCATGCTCGTCATCTTCTTCCAATCATCATCATCAAACTCATCATGGTCATCTTGTTCCAAATCATCATGATCATCATCATCATCATCATCTTCATCTTCATCTTCATCTTCATCATCATTATCATCTTCAAACATAGCTTTCATCTTCAAACATAACTTTCATCTTTATCTTCATAGCTTTCCTCCTCCCACAGGATCACAAACCTTCAGCTCTGATACTACTTGTTGGGAAAAATATCTCTCAAACCAAACACCCACAAAAATAGAAGAAAGCAAAAACAAACACAATAATTTTAAATGTGGTTTGGCACAACCAAATTGGCCTATAACCACTCAATCAAACTAATAATCAATCAAACAATTACAACCGTGCAATTTTTAGAGAGAAAAATTGCAAACTACTTGTAGACACCTAATTTTGTCCAAACAATTTCTCTAAATTAGAGAAAATAAAAAATAAAAAATAAAAAATGATAAAAATAAACAAGTCAATTTTGGTCAAATCTTAAGTTGGAACCCTATGCATCCCATGCAAACTCTAAAATTAAAAATTTCAAATTTGAAAATCTCATGTGAAGCACATGCAAAATTCACACCTTCAAGAGTTGACTAAAGTTGGTATTGTTGCCAAAAATAAAAGAATAATCAGCCATTAAATCAATGAATAAATCAACAAAAGGAAGGAAATTGGTTGAAATTAAATCTGAAAATTTATTGCCAAAAAAAAAAGAAATAAATTAAAAAAAGGGAGAAAGTCAAACAAAATAAATGAAAAATCCCATAATCATGGGATCAATTATAAATTTTTTATTTCTTTCCATGAAATTTTGATAAGTATAAAAGGGGGAAGAAAAAAAAAGATAGGGGGAAAAAGGAGAGAAAACCCTAGAAAAAAAAAGAACAACATAGAAAAAAAAACCTAGGAGAAAAAAACCCTAAAAAAAAAAACCTTGGAAATGAGGACAGCCACTCCTACTGTTCATCATCATCTTCAATTCAGTTTTGTATCACTACACCGATCCTCGACACCTTACTCCCCATCATCACGCTGTTCTACCTTTTGCTGTACGTTGGCCTTGTATTGCATTGCACCTTGCCCTTTATTGCAGCTCCCTTTGCTACTATTGCTACTACTTTGCATTCTTTCTTTCGTTGCAGACAGTACAATACTGCACCATCACTATTCTTGCCACCTCTGAACACAACCAACGCCATCATCTCGCTGCTTTTTCCTTCACCCTAACCGCTCTTGCTTATCCTCGTTTTGCTGCGGTTCAGCTGTTACAAGAGTTCACTGCTGCACTGCTGCCCGTTTATCTCGTTCCAACCACCTTCGTACACTGACCTTCACGTTGAAGCCACTGCCAGTCCTTGCTTGCCCCGTTATTGTCTGCTGCATTAATCCCATCTTTAGGTAGAGCCTTGCTGCCTTAGCTTGTTGGTGTCCATTGCTGCATCTGTCACCAGCCCCGCGCCGCCACTGTTCAAGCCCAGCATCCTTACCTTGCTCACCATCACCCAGCATATCTGTTTCTGTTTTGGCAGCCACGTGAGCAGGAAAAGCAAGTTAGGTAAGTGAAATATGTATTCCTTTGATATGTTGTTTTGTTTTTTCGTTTTATGCATTATTTTAATATTTTTGTTAGGTTATTTGATTAACCCTTTAATGCTTTAGGTAATATTAAAATTAATTAGTTAACTAATTGACTTAAATAATTTGGAACAATAAATAATTCTTTTAATTCTTACGTATAGGTATTTGTAAAATGGAATAAAATATAATTTTTGTTGTGTTTATATTCATAAAAATAATAATAATAAAAAGCAATTATTAAAATACCATGGATAATCATAGTTCGCCTACATGAATTTAGATATAGGTTTTAATAAACTTATCTAATAGTATGAGAGTAATTTAAATTTTTTTTTCGACGATGGAACTCTTAAAGGACTACGCTCAAGTGGTACTTTTAGAGATCTTGAGGAAAAAAATCCTATCCAAGGCCTCACCAGCTTAATGGAAGGTCTAAATATGATTTTTGATAATAAATAAGTCATATTTATATATAATAAATTAGGTTTATTGTAAAATAACAATAAAAATAAAAATAATTAGTTATAAAATTAGAAAAGATATCAATGATTAGTAATAATATAATAAAAATAATAATAGCAAATAACAAAATAAGGGAGTAAATAAATAAAGTAACTAAAATTACATATTAAAATAATAATGAATGCGAATATGAATTACTCTCTTGATGAAATATCAAGAAAATTACGCTTAAGTATTTTTCTTGAAAATTTCTAGGTTACAAAATTCTCTCAAGGCCTCACCAGCTTAATGGATGGTTTAAAGAGGGTTTTCGATAACTAATGGCTTATATTAGTCTAAAAATAAAATAAGACATATTAGGAAACTTAAATAATTAGTAACAAAGATAACTAATAAATATAAGGAAATAATAATAATAATAATAATAATAATAATAATAATAATAATAATAATAATAATAATAATAATAATAATAATAGGATGATGATAGTTAATAATAATTATCGAGATTGAGTATTGATTATTCCAATGATAGGATTCCAAAAGAGATTACGCTTAAGTAATACTTTTGAAATCTTTAGGTCAAGCAATTTCTTTCAAGATCTTACCAGCTTAATGGAAGATCTAAAAGGAATTTTTTTGAGAAAAATAATGCATATTCATTCTCTAATAAAATAAGTTAATAAAATTAAAGATTAATAAAATAATAGAAAACAATAGAAGTAATAAAAATGATAAGATAGCAAGAATAAATTAGATAGGAATCAAAATGGAATTTTTCATAAAATATTAAAATGAATCCGACGACGGAACCTCTTCAAGCAAGTCGCATAGTACTACTTGAATACTCTTGAGGTGAGGAGAATTTTTTAAGCTGTCCCACCAGCTTAATGGAGGATGCTTAGAAATATTTTTCAATATTTAATTATTGAACTTAAGATTAACTAAGGCAAATTTGAGATAACCTAAAACTAGTTGGTACCATTTTAGGATGGGCATTGTGAGGGTGTTAATCCTTCCTCACACGTAACCGTACTCCCGAACCCTAAATTTGAGATGTAGACCAATCCTTATCCATAGTTTGAATAGGTGACCAATCACACCTAGTAGAATGGTTGGTGGCGACTCCATAGATTTTGTGTTAGCTATTAGGTTTTCTCCAAAACTTAATACGTTATGACACTCCTAACAAAGCCCAACCATGCAATTTTTAGAGAGAAAAATTGCAAACTCCTAACAAAGATCCCAAAGCCCACCTACACCCTTTAATAGCCCAAACCCTAGCTATTCTAGAGGTGTCTAAAACTCTTAGGGACACTTTACAAACCAAGCCCAACACATTATTTATAAGGGGAGAGCCCTTATAACTTTTCCTATACTTTCGATGTGGGATTCAAGGCAAACCCCAACAAATCCTCCCTTGACTTGAATCCCCAAACTCCACAAACTGTTCGACAACATACAAATTATTCTCAAATTGAAGAATAACTCCATCATCATCATCACCATCATCCTCATCATCTTCTTCCAATCATCATCATCAAACTCATAATGGTCATCTTCTTCCAAATCATCATCATCATCATCATCATCATCATCATCATCTTCATCTTCTTCATCATCATCATCTTCATCTTCATCTACATAGCTTTCCTCTTCTCGCAAGATCACGAACCTTTAGCTTTGATACCACTTGTTGGAAAAAATATCTCACAAACCAAACACCCACAAAATAGAGGAAAGCAAAAACAAACACAATAATTTTTAATGTGGTTTGGCCAAACCAAATTGGCCTACAACCACCCAACCAATCTAATAACTAATCAAACAATTACAACTGTGCAATTTTTAGAAGAGAAAAATTGCAAACTCTCTACAAGCCCACCCATACAATTTTTAGAGAAAAATTGCAAACTCCTAACAAAGCCCACCCATGCAATTTTTAGAGAGAAAATTTGCAAACTCCTAACAAAGATCCCAATGCCCAGCTACACTCTTTAATAGCTCAAACTCTAGCTATTCTATCGGTGTCTACAACTCCTTGGGATACTTTACAAACCAAGTCTAACACATTATTTATAAGGGGAGAGCCCTTATAACTTCTCATATACTTTTGATGTGGGATTCAAGGCAAACCCCAACAGTCTCTGCCACCTGGTTACTATCGACAGGGGGAGATTTTACCAGCTAATGCAGTGTGTAAGCCTCATAAGTCAATATATGAATCGAAGCAGGCATCTCGACAATGGTTTTCCAAGTTTTCTTCAGCTTTGCTTGCTATTGGATTTACACAATCTATGGCTGATAGCTCCCTCTTTATTAAGATTCAAGGTGATTCATTTCTTGCCCTGTTAGTCTACGTTGATGATATAATAATAGCAAGCAATAATTCAGAGCAAGTTGACAGTTTGACAAGTTACTTAAACAATTGCTTTAAGCTCAAAAATCTTGGAAGTTTAAAGTACTTTCTTGGTCTTGAAGTGGCAAGATCTGCAAAGGGGATTTTTCTCTCACACAGGCATTATGCCTTGCAATTGCTATCAGACATTGGATATCTTGGATGTAAACCTCAGAAAACCCCAATGGATCCCAGTGTTAAATTGACGCGTGATCAAGGAGAGTTACTTGCTGATCCTACTCAATTTAGGAAGTTGATTGGAAGACTCTTATATCTTTCCATTACCAGACTTGACATTTTCCTATTCTGTGAATTATATGAGTCAGTTTCTTGCCAACCCGAGGAAACCTCATTTGCAAGCAGTATATAGAATCTTGCAATATATCAAGGGCACTGTAGGGCAAGGTCTGTTGTTCAAATTATCATCTAAACCAAAATTAAAGGGGTTTGCAGATTCGGACTGGGCAGCTTGTCCAGATAGCAGATGTTCAATTAGTGGTTTCTGTATTTTCATTGGAGATTCGTTGGTGTCCTGGAAATCCAAGAAACAACAGACAGTGTCAAGGTCATCAGCTGAAGCAGAGTACAGATCGATGGCAAATGCAACATGTGAGTTTATTTGGCTACTGAATCTCTTCAAAGAGCTGCACATTGAACATCCCACACCGGCTGTTTTGTACTGTGATAATCAAGCTGCTTTGCACATTGCTGCCAATCCTATCTTCCATGAACGAACAAAGCACATAGAACTAGATTGTCATCTGGTTCGAGAGAAGATACAATCTAGTATACTCAAGACGTCGTATGTCTCATCCCAACATCAGGTTGCTGATTTGCTTACCAAACCTCTTTATCTTGGACAATTTCAAACATTACTCAGAAAGATGGGCATTATCAACATATATGCTCTATCTTGAGGGAGAGTGTTAAGAATTAAAATTAGCTCATGTTTATATTGTTTTATTTTCTGTTGCATTTATTTTTAAATTTTACTGCCTAAATGTTTTGGCAGCAATCTTTTGTTTTTATCTGACTTTGTTATATAAACAATACTATAACTGCTTTACAGAGTAATCGAGGAATAATAGAAAAGCTTCTTCTGCTTCTCCACTTCTCGCTCATTTCTTTTCTTCCTCTTCCTCGTCTTATTTTTCTTTTCTCCTTCGATCTTCAACAAAAAAAAAATTGTTTTCTTTTGTTTCATCTCTTTGTGACTGCTTTTGCACCTGACAATTGCTTGTTCCATCATCAATGATTGGGGTGACAGTAAAGTTCCGTGTAAGCCATTCATGACTCCAACTAAGATGGCCAAACATCAAACAAGTCAAAAATACATTTCCCTCTCTCAACATCATTCAATCATCAGCACCAGAAGTTTTTCTTTTCGAATTTCTACTTAAGAATCAAACCCAGATTGGTTTAGCCAAGCAGATTGACTCGAGACGTTAACCTAGCTATACATGTTGGTGCAGGTAACCAAGGTGTATACCGGAGTTACGGTTCCTTGTCACTAAAAAACAAGCCATACTGCTGTAAAATTTAAGACTAGTTTGGATCAATATAGGAATTGGTTCCGGTAATTTTAAAAATAACGATAATGATGAAATTAGTTATTATAACAGTAAAATTAAAATCAATTGTAAACTACGTGTTTGAATACAAATATAAAATCAAAGTGTAATGAAAAGATAAAATGATAATAAAAAATATTAGATTGAAAATTGTATAAAATAAGAATTATAATAAAATATTTTATACATGTGAAATTAATAATTGATTAAAATTACTATTTTTTATATAAAATATATTTTTCTTAATAAATTAAAATTATTTTTATATCAAATAATAGTTTTGTTATTAAATATTTAAAAATTATTTATATATTTACTATTATTTAACGTTTAAGATCCTGAAAATTTTATTTAATAATAAAATAATAATAAACTAAAAAGATTTTTAAAAAATGGGGAGAAAAGTACAGGATAAAGTAGAATTAATTGCTGTACCAAAAACAAAGTAGAATAAATTGCTCATTGGACCCACTGCGGGTGTGGCTCGATGGGATGCTCCCAAGTCCTAACGGGTCACATCTCATGAAACTTAGATTCTGTTGGGGTGCTCATGGATGTAAATGGATCGGTGTACTTACTAAAAATAAGATATTCGAATTTGATTATTTTTAGTAATATTTAAATTTGATTAATTATTCAATTATTTTTATTTATATTATTTAAATTTTAATTTTATAAAATATAAAATACTTATTTAATTATCTGAATTTGTTAATACCTATTTATTAAATCATAGTTTAATTTTTAAATTTTAAATTTAAAATCAATTTTAGAATAACTTAATTAAAAAATTATATTAATAAATTTAATATAACTCGTAAAAATAAATTAAAGTTAAAAATCATAATTATAATATTTAATGATTTAACTTAATTAAATACAACATTAATAATAAATAATTTATATATAGAAAATAAAAATATTGTATTAATTGTTTATTATTTATAATTAGGTTCGAATAGTGGATACCTTAAGATAACTATCCAAACCTGTAACGGATAGTAATTTCACTACCCGAATCCGTTTATACACTATCTTAACCCTACTTAAACAGGTTGGATAATATTGGGTACTCGTTTATAGGGTACCCATTATCATCCATAGCTCAGTGAGGTGTGTTTAGCACTAATGAGTTAAAATATTTTCACTAAAGATAAAATATTTCAAAGATTAAATTACTATTTTATCTTTATTTTTTATTTTTTATTATTTTATTAATAATATATATTTAATGATCATTTTATCTATTTCAATTTTACCGAAACTAATATTACTGCTTATCCAAATTAACCTTTAAATGCTCATTTCCAGCACGATGAGGCAAAAAGTATCCCAGCCATGCTGAATAGTAGTCCAATTGAAATCCAAATGAGATCTTAATTATACGATCATATGCTTGAAGATTTCACCAAAAAAAAAATCTGCTTGAAGATAGCTTTGCTTCACATGCATAATGAAGTTTGATGATAATGTCGAAGCCCAGACATTTTTATCTTGAAAAGGAGAGATTTTGTGAAATGTTGTCCATAAGGAACAACTGCACAAGTAGTAAGTCTTGCTCTTGCTTGATATGAAAGGTAGACCAATAATCACAAATCATAACAATTTTTTTGGATTTTTACTGTTAAGAGTTTCGAATCAATTTGCACGTATCTCAAAATTAATATTTTTTCAAATTTTACTGTTAAAAAATTTTGAAATCAACTTATGAGTATCTCAAAACTATTTTTTTTCAAAATAATTTTAGAAGCGTACATCTCATAATGACTTAAAGCATCCAAAAAAAATTACTCTTTTTGTCCTATTAAAATTGTTATTTATTGATAAAACACATAATTTTAGGAGATTAAAAATTTTTATGTTAACACATAATTTTAGGAGATTAAAAATTTTTATGTCATATCATATAAATGACTCAAATTAATCAAATTATCCTTAAAAGTGGTAAGCATTAAATTTTTTAATGATTAAAACTGAAGTATAATAAAAGATAAAAGAGAAAATATAGTATTAAAATTTATTATTTTTTTAATATGATATTTTTAATGGAACAATTTATTTAATCAAAAATGACAAATTTATTAAAACTGAAGGAGTAATTTTTTTGGATGATCCAACCTTGAAGTTTTCGCAACACTTTCGCTTGATCAAAACATTCCATTTTCAGCTTTGCTTCCATGCGGTGTAATGCGTAAATGGCTTAATTACATTGCACCGTCCTTGCCATCGCAAAGATCAAAAGCAATAAATAAATACATCCAAGCAATAATGAAAAAGAGATCTTTATGCGCTAATTTTATCAGAAAAATTAATAATTAATTAATATTAGCACATGTTTAGTACTAAAAGTAGGTGGTAGCTTTTTTTCGGTACATTAAGGGAGGTGGTACCTGATGTCCTTTTTTTAATAATTAAACCTTTTATTAAATTGCTAAACCCAAATTATGACATTATTTTTTTACATATATATAGACATAAAAAATATTATACAAAACGATTATTTTACATTATATATTTTATTTTTATTTAAATCATGTTATATAATTATATTATGAAAAATAAATAATTTATATCAAAATCATTAATAAATTTATTAAAATAAATATTTATTATTTAATTGTCACATATGATGTATAATTTTTTTTGTTACAAATGTGTAATTTTTACTAATAATGAAATTACATAACATAATTTAACATGTCCCTATGATGGCCAACAAGTTTATATAAATTTTTTTTTACATCAATGATAAACATTGATGATAGCCGATCACAATGAAACACGATGTGGAATTTCAAGTCTTTTCACCGATCGATGGATGATGTAGAAAAGACTTCTTACTGTGTTAGAAATCGAAACTCATTATTGAGCATTCACCTAACAAATTAAAGCCACAAGCGAAGTGGTTTTTTAAAGAATGATTTAAGATTAATTACAAGTGAATGGCTGTATATTTAAGAGGTCATCTATTCAGCATGTTATTTTAAAAATATTTTCTCTAATAAAGGATTGGTCTGTATACAGTTTAATTTCAAATCGGAGACCTAATGAATGGGGTAGAACACCAACAATTGATTGACGTGAGTGGTTAGCGACTTTCCTCTCTTAAGCAATACCAGTATTCGAATTCTGACTTGTGTATGGAGTGCCAGTGTTGGGAGGGGGACTGCCTAACCACGCTCTGCTTCTCCCGACTCCGAATTAGTCACCGAAGGGTTTTCGACCAAAAAAAATGAATGGGGTAGAACTTTAATGCATCTCTAAAAAATTTAATTAAATGCATCTGTTAATTTTTTTGTAAGTAAAAATATTTTTATTTATTTTACAATTTAAAATTAATTCTGTTTGGATCGAGAGTAGTAAACTTTAAAATCCTTTTAAAAGTGAAGACTTCAGGATTTGAATTCTGTCAAGTACTTGAAAAAAATTATTTTCATTTTTTCTAATCACTTGTTAATTGATTTAATGATAAATGCATGTATTTTGAATTTAAACTTAAATATTAGATTTGAAATTTTGAATGCTTCTTTCAAAAAATGGAATGAGCGTTAACTTGGGCATTGCAAAAGCACAACAAACAGCAAAAGCAATTAATTTCAAGGGTTTTTTATTTCCAATTTTAAGTCATTTTTCTTCTCATTTTTCTGACACCAAAAGTTGAAGAATCCATATTTTACATTTCTTAATATTTAGGTCTAAAATCATCCATTTGAATTCTGAATGAGAGACTATTCATCCACTAGCTTTAGATTAGGCTTAATACGATTGAACTCCCTTTCCCATTAGTTAGAATTTTGCAAGAAAGAAAAGCTATTAATACTTTATCAACATACCATATTATTGCTTCAATTTAGATATCCTTATATTGTTAACATCAATAATTAATTTAAACTAAACCTGTTGATAATTCGGACCGTTTGTTAAAGCCAAAAAATTAATTTAATTTTTGATGAATTTGGACAAAATTATTAAGTACAATAAACAGCCTTAAACAAAAGAAATTAGGCCCAATAAATTTTTGGACTAAACTTAAGCTTTATCATTTGAGACCTAGACTTGGCGTTGGTTTGGTCTAAAAATAATTAATATTAAAAGTTTTTATATATGTTTACTTAGTAAAATATAATTATATGTATATAAAATATTGTTGATTAATAAACATGATTATATATATAATATGAAAATTAATATGCAAAATTTGATAAATCAAATTAAACTTAAAAAAGAATAAAAAAATAAAAAATAAAAAATAAAATGTTAAAATAAATAAATAATATTCGAGCCAAGCAGTCAATACCAAACTTGAGCTTGTAAGTAATTCGTTATAGCTTAGGCCCAATCTTGACTAAGCTCGTTCCTAACTCGATCCGGTTCGGTCTATAAATAGATCTAATTGGATTAGATTTGTATATAGTATTGTAAAAATGCTATAAAGTCCTTTAGTGAAAGAAAAAAAAATTATAAAATGATGATAATTTAAAACCAATAAAAAATGTATGAAAGTGGAAAAGTTTCTCTATATCACGTAGTCAACTAGTCATCCACTTTCCTCGACTCATTAAAACAAAAAAGTATTAATTGCCTAGTTCATTTCATAGAACGTGCTTAGTTTGAAATTAAGGGTTATATGATAAGGACATAAATATATTGTATATGGCACAAAATGTAATTATCCAAATTAATAGATTTTGGGAAATTATAGCTTATTATTATTGGTCAAAAAGTCAAAAAAGTTAACCAGCTTATTGTTATTGAGACAATTGACAAGTCACTTATACCAAATTTTTGTTTTAATAATATAATGGCTCAATAATAGCTACCTATCAATTTTAATACATTTCCTATCAATCTTATTCGATCTAGTGAGGTTGCATGTGAGGTTCATTAAGTAATATGATTAAATTTAGGAATATTGATATTTTGATGTTAATTGAATTAATTGACCGAATTGATTTAATTTGATTAATCAATCAATTATTGAAAATAATTTTAAAATTAATTTTGATTTTTGCTTAACACAATTCGATAGGTTGTATTAATTGAATTAATTGAAATATAAACAACTTAAAATGAAACTAAAGATGAGGGATCTACTTACACGAATATAAAATTAATTTAATTTTACACATTTTCATATTTTTTATGTAATTATTATTTTTTTAATCTGATGATTGAATTTTATACTCTACTCATGTAGCTCATGCATGTCAAATTTTAAGTTAATCGAAACTATCTAACTATTAGTTCAATAATAAAATTTCAACTATAATATATATTGAAAAAATATTATTTTCGATCGAAATGATAAAGATATCGAATTGACTCGAAATTATATGTGCATGACAAATATGAATAGAAGTTAAATTCCAATTGATTTGTAAAAATATTATTCCTAGATGAAGTTATTGAAAATGTGTAAGACAGATTGTTTTACACTAATGTGACTTGATATCTCCTCAAAAAAAAAAACACCTGATATATTTAATGTTTGAAGTTTATATGATGTTTTAAATTAAAAATTGTTAGAGTTCTTAACTTAATAATTTGATATCTGAATATATTGTTGAACAATTTTATTTAATTTATTTTAAATAAGAAAAATTAAGAGTTTCAAATATAATTTAATTTAAATGTATTGTAATTATTCGATAATTTGACAACTAATAAATTAAATTCAATTGGTTAGATACCTAGATTCTCAAAAGTAACAAATTTAGTTCAATTAATGAAACAAAAAGAATTTAATTTAGTTTAAAATTAGTCAAATCGGTTGAATTTAAAAGTGACATGAATAGTGTAAATTCATTTTTAATCTTTGTAAATTTATGTAGTAATTTTTTTTTTTGGATTAGTAGTTGACAAACTCATTGTATCAAATTTCAGAAGACACAATATCCCCTCTCTCTTTTGTCACAAAAAACAAATAAGCAACTTGATTTGAAGTTTTGGACATGGAGAAATAATGGAGAGTAAATAATTATCTTACTTATCCATTAATTAAACGGTTTGGAACATTACATTACATTTTAAATTATTTCCAACCACAGTAAAAATATACTAATCAAAGGCATGGCAAGCAAACAACAATGGTATATTGTTCTTGTCCTTATTTGAATGCAACTAAATCCTGTTGTCGGAGTCCAAAGCCAAGAGGGTGCTGAGATTCATGGGGCTCATGTACCTTGTTGAACCTCTCAAGATCATGTCAACGATGATCCCATTAGCCCTTTCCGATGGATGGAATGGATCCCAGAAGGCATACACGTCGCGATTTGGGCACAGATTTGAGACCACAGTGCATAATCCCAGTCCATTGTAGGGCCCTTGGCCACAACATGCTACCTTTGCTGTTGTAAATCCTGAAGAAAACAAGCACAGCATAACATTCAAACATTTAGTATCGCATTCAACATTTCATGTTTGGTTCACCAGAAGATCATTTTACTTCTTGATGACATTATTACAGGAATCCAGGTTTTTGTTGAGAATTAACTCTGATACACCTAAAGTGGGTGCCAAAAATAAAGGATCAAGAAGGGTTTCTTAATGTCTTACCCCAACCTCATTAATGGCATAAACAGAAAAAAGCAAAGAAATGGGTTAGTGTTCGGGAGGATTCTCTTGGTAAAGTGTCGCCCTCTTTGAGTGGGGGATAGTTTGGACCAAAACCAAAATCTTTGGTAGCTCTCATCATAATTTCAAAGTGATTGTCCATGGGGGTAGGTTGCTGTAATAAATAAAATTTGGGTGCTTTTTTGAATTAGGTCAACAAAATGTCACACTTTCTTTGTTGTTCATCCTGGCCCCCATTGCAGCATCTCATCTAATCAATGCCTCATTCATTACTCTTAATTGGTAGTTTCCTTTTCTGAACATGGCAGAAATTTAGTGACTTTGCTCAGATAAAAGTGATCAAATGCTGAATTATGGATTTACTTACCATAGGCTCCAGGGTTACTAATGAAATCATTGGTTTGCTGCCCTGTATTAGCACCAATGAAGATGTTTGCACTATACAAACTGTTGAGTCCATTTATCATTTGAACCAGCTGTGGATTATACAATTGTGCAGCTTGTTGCAGCTCAGGCGCACACTGACCATTTGTACTCCTCATAGCTAGTTCCGCCGGAACACAGCCCAACGGTCCGGTTCCGGTCACCAGAATCTTCCGAGCTCCTAGATCATACAATCTCTGCAACATAATTTGTGACAGTTTAGAGGTACATTTTTTTTATTTTACCTTGTAAGACATTGTGACACAAGTCCAGAATTTACCATCAGAAGTTTTCTGTACTCAAAGATGAGATATCTAACATAATCTGGCAGATTGTATTGGCGAGATCTTGCGGAGTAGGGCACCAGGAAGTAGTTGTTCACAAAATCATTGCCACCGACAGTGATTAGGACTAGAGCATCGTTTACAATCCGCCGAGCTTGATCTTGTCCGACGAGATTAGCCAACCGCCCCTGGTACTCTTCAAAGTATTGCAATTGCCTGTACATCCTTATAATGTTTATCTGCCAATGTGATCATTTGACAAAAGAGAACAAAGTTAAGGCGAAGAGGGGATTGGACAGCCTCACATTGCCATGGAATTATGAAATATTAAGGAAAGCTTCACTTCATCTTTGGCAAATTTTGTGGATTTGAGGAATTGAGAAAGAAATTTTAGTTGATAGGCAAATTTCAATAGAAATCGGTAAGTGAAAGTTTAATAAATCCATAAATCTAAATAATAAATTGGCAGTATGCCCCATGGCCCGACCTTTCATAAAGAAAGAAATCTCAGGACTTACAAATTGAATGCCGGTGTCATTGAGGATTCCAATACCAGCAGAAGCAAAGTTGGCACCAACAAGTAGCCTATCTCCCTGGAGATCTGGACTCAAGTATGGCAATGTTGGCTCTGAACCGAGTGCATCACCTGATAGACATATTTATACATATAAGACAACATTGAAAACACAAATAAACATAGTAAAAGAAGGGAAAGCAGAAATCCCAACTGATAAAATCAGGAATGTTTTTGCCATTAGAGAATCGGCCAGTGGCCCGACGACTGGGAGTATCAATGCCATAAGGAGGGGAATCTGCTCTAGCAGTGGTTGCAAGGTAATTGTTGTTGCCATTGTCAACCAGAGAATCACCAAACACAAAAAAAGCCCTTGCAGCTTCAACTTGAGTGGTTGAAGTTGCGATGGCAAGGCCTAAAAGCATCCATGAAGCAAGAACCACTGAGTTTGCCATGGAAGCAGAAGGAGAATGATTCACTAAGCTATCTCTTTACTGAAGACCGTGTCTTGGGATTTGAATCAAACCATAGGCACTGCTTATATATAGGTAGGTGTTATTGTCAAAAGAGAAAAAACATATGGCCTACTCAAGCAAAAGCCGTGTACTACTGGTAGGTGCGTTTGGCAATGCTATGAGGTCACCTCTGACACCCCCATCCCCTCACCCTCTCCCCATTTTTATTGAATCATCTACTTTCAATGTTCTGAGTTAATGAAGATAGTTCAATGTTTTAAGACTTGAAAATTTCAAAATGGTAGCGTTTCTTTTTCTCCCCAAATCTATCCTTTACAACGGTTGAACATGAAAATGCTAAGATTACCACAATGTTTTTGGTTTCATGTGCTTGACTCTTACAATCCTTGGAACTTTGCTCAGTCACTCTCAATTATATCTGGCAATTTGTGTATATAATTATTGTTTGCCATGTAAAAATTTGTTTATGTCATATAAAATATAAAAAATTTCAAGTCAAACACAAAAAAAATTTAGTTTTTATCATATTTATATACAATTTTTATCAAATTTTAACATGTGTCGTCTTTGTATTTTTTATTCGTGTCGTTTTCGTGTTAACATGTCAAACACAAAACTCTTTTTTAATTTTTTCGAATTCATAAATAATTTTTATCAAATTTTAACCTGTGTCACTTTTGTATTTTTTACTCAGATCGTTTCGTGTCACTGCATCATGTGTAAAATTTTCAATACTACTTTCAACCACCTCATATTTGTTCATTTGATATGGAACAATGAAAACGGTTTTAATAACTGGAACCAAAAGAAAACGGTTTTAATAACTAGGGTAGTCATTCACTATAGTTGCTGAAATGGCAGCAATTATCATTGTTCTATCAATTTATTTGTTCCCTTCACAATTCATTGTTCAATAATATTTACTGAAATTCTTCTGATTTCAATTCACTGCTTATTACACCATTTGAGAAAGTTCAAGGGGAATTCAAGCCACTTTTGTGTTTCTTAAAGAGAGCTCATAACAATGGCTAGATGGCATTGCTGTTCTACATAATTACAAAATTAATTTCTAACATGTATACATATCACTTCTCATTTATCAATCCGAACTTTCATTTCGATTATTTTTAATTCTTAAACATTAATCATTGAATCAAACGTTCAAGCATTACCTTTTTACTAATTGAAACTAATAATAAAAAGTCCAATCTAAAATGAAATTAATTTGTTCAAGTCAGTTTCTGATATAAGAGAAGTAATAATAGAGTTTGTTTATTGAGATTTTTATCCAAACTCTAGGACATTACCCTACTTGCATGAGCTAAGTTCATAGTGACATTGACATTTGACCAAGAGTAGAGGAATTGTTTAGGATAAGATCTTCATCGATATTCACCCACAACGACATGGAATTTTTTGGACCCCAAATTGAAATTCACAACATGCAAGAATACTGCCATTGTCGGTTTTTATTGTAGTGAAGTACTGGTTTGTTTAGGTCTCTTAATTAAATTGGTGACTCATTTCAAAAATATTATTATTTGTATAAAACAAATCATAATTTGAGGGCAAAAGAAAAAGGTTGTAGTTATTAAATCATATATTTTTTGTATCATACATCTATTTACAAAAATAACAAAATTAAAAATTAAAAAAAACAGAGGAAGAATCATATATATATATATATATATATATATATATATATATATATATATATATATATATATATATATATTGATCCATCTAGCTAGATTTAATGCAACAAATTGAAGCATTTTTTTAGGTAATAATTGGAGATTAATTTTTCTTTTAAGTTCCATTTTGATTAAAGGTTATTCATTGAAGGAAAAAAAAGGTAAATGAAGCCGCCCAGGGGAAGTTGTCATGTAATCAATATAAAATTATAAATGGAAACTGATAGGAAATTGAAATGTAACTACAGCTACAAATTGTTGGTGGCTTACTTACAAAAAAATTCTTCATATATATATATATATATATATATATATATATATATATATTACATTTGATGTTATCAAAGATACTTTTATTGAAAAAAATGGAAGAAAATTAGGAATAAAAATGGAAATTGGGGATCAGTTGTCCAAATCAAAAGCAATTATGATAAAAATGTCTAGAAAAAAAATAAGGTTTTTCTTAAAAAAATTTTTAAACGTAATTATCATTAATTTTAGGTTGTGACCTGTGACCTACTATAATTTTATTTAATGAAATTAAAGCCTTTAATTCAATATCTCAAATGTTTTTTTTATTTTATCTTATGAGAGACAAAAAAAATGTAATTGATACAGTAGTCAGTCAGTAAATCATAATTAATGTTAACTTCATCAAGGTTAGCAGGGGTGTGAACCACATCAAGGTTAGTAGGGGTGTAAATAAACAAAATGTTCGACAAATAATTCGTAAATATCCAACAAACAAGTTGTGAATTTATTCAGTTTTTGTTTATTTGTATTTGTTTATTATTTTTAACAAACAATTACGAACAAATGTATGATGTGTTTGAAGTTTGTTTAAAACTCGTTCGTTTAATGAATCATTTAATGTTTGTTTTTTATTCAATAATGATAAAATTTTAAATTATATATTTACTCATAAGTTATTTTAATATGTAATTATTAAAATTGCATATTTATGTAGGATTTTTTAATTTGGCATCATATATATTAGGATGAATAAAATTTGTTTATATAATTTTTTTAGTGTCTATGAATATGTTCATTTAATGTTCACGAACACATATTTGTAAACATGTTTGTTTAATATTTATAAACACGTGTTCATGAACATGTTCGTTAATGTTCATGAACAAGCTTAACAAATACGAACAATCTTAAAAAATAAACGAACAAATATGAATATAATAATGTTCGTTCATGTTAGATTCACTTCTACTCCTAAAGATTAGTAATGTTTTGTAAAAAGTTTAATAAATTTCCCAATAATATGTTGAATTGTGGTCAATTGACTATAATTAGAATTATTTAAGAATCAAATAGATTGCATTAATACAAATTTAACGGTCAAATCTTTCATAATTCATAAAAAAAGAGGAAAATTGAATAGACTTTGAATGCTAAAAATAGCATCATGAAGACATGGACTTATCACTCAAAAAGGTTGATTAATTAATTAATTAATTAAAGATGCTTTAATTTTGATGATACACATATTACCATATAAGCATACATATAGACTGGGGAATGATTAAGAGAGAAGAATGATTAATTTTATTTAAAATTAATATTTTTACAAATTTAGTACAAATTTATCATTTAAACTTAATAACTTATTCGTATCCATCATGTAAAGTTTCAAATCATTCATGTATCTCCAGGAATAAAATTTTCTAACACTAATATAAGTGGATATATATATATATATATAAAAGAATTTTTACAACAAGATCAAAATTTGATCTTGTTATAAGGTCAACATAAATATGTATGATTAAACTTAAATTTAGTAATATTAGACGTAAAATATGTTAAAAGTATTGTAAACATATGATAATAAATATAAACGCATCTTATAGCAAAATTATTATGCGTTTAGGTTTATTGACACTAATTTTATTTATTTTAATATGTTTACAATACTTCTAACATATTTTATGTCTATTAATATTGAATTTATATTTAATTATGTGCATTTACGTTAATTTTATAATAATATCAAAATTTTTATCTTACCATAAAAATCTCGTATATGAGAATTTCTACATATTTATCAACTACTCACTCGAATTAAAAGGAAAAAAAAATCCAACTACTCTAGAGACATAAATCCAAGTCTTACTTAGCTGGAAAAATAGCACTAGCCACTTTCATCAAAGTTTTCATACAAATTTACCCACTATTATAAGTCCTCAACCTGCTTTTCAGGCTCTTTAAATTCCTAGAAAAGCGTGGCGTGTGGAAATCTTGACCCTACTCTTCCATTCAACTGTATTCACACTCCTACAACTACAATTAATTTTTTGTTTCCCTTCGCCTTATGCAAGTGTCTTTCGTCAAAAACTCCTAAATCAATTAAGTATCAAGACCAATTTTTTTTTATATTTTGCAAAAGAAAAAAAACACGTGTAGGCACACAAAGACAATATATTTTACCACAATTTATGCAATTCTTTTACATATAAATATATATAATTATATGATAGATTCTTAATGAAAATTTTAAATTCACAAATGATATATATCTTATAAAAAATATTAAAAAATAAAAAAAAATAATTTAAAAAATGGGTAAGATGTGTAATAATTTTTTAATCTCGTTTGTAAAGTTAAAATACTCTATTATTCGATAATGATACGCTCTTTATATATACTTTTTTTAGATAGGGAGAAAAACATCCATAAGCCTTAGATTGATCCCCCAATTATTGGGAGAGAGATGATTTTTTTATTTAAACAAAAAAGAATAATAATTAATTGAAAACATGGATGGGAAAATAATGTTGTATGGTCTGTAAATTGTGATAAGTGAAATTAATTTGCTTGTATATAATGGCTTTATGGCACGATATGTGTATGACTGAAAAATTAATTCCTACATAATGAACAAAAAAAAGAAAAATTAATTCCTACATCAATCAACGAAAAGAACTGTGAAAAGTTGTATATATTTATATATAATTAGAAGAATGAATAGTAAAAGTTAATAGCATTTCAATTTTTTTGTTCTTTTTTTTAGAATGATAATAACATTCAAATTAAGAACTAATTCATAGGGCTAAAAAAAACTGTAAAAGGTAGATCTAAGTGAAATTTCCATTTTAATTTGGTTTAATTTCCATAGAGAGAGAGAGATTAAGTAAGAGTTGGTTGATTTTGTTTTCAGTGTGAGCAGTTTGGTTTTTGAGGTTGTTAAAACTAGTTTATAACCTAGTCAAAAGCCCTTTGAAAAATAACTGAAGTGAAAAGCCTTTAAGTGAAAGGTAAGTAATAAAGAAACTAACTATACAAGGAGGAGACTTCAAGGTCTCATGCTCGAGTTTTACTAAATATGATATTTGTTTAGTTTATTATTCTTTGCATAGTTTGTTATTGTTATTGTTGGTTCGAGTCTCACCAGTTTATCAAGTTATTTGTTCATTGAATGTAACATCTTGATTATAATTATAATTTTGAATAATAATGTACCCTTTCGAAAAAATATATACTTAGTAATTTTGATTGACCTTATTGATTAATGTTAGAGGCGTTAAAATCTTAAACTAAGATCAATGTTAAAGGTTACCAAAACAAAAAAAAAATGGAATTTTTTTTCCGGTGAATCTCTTTTTTTTTCCTGTTTAGTTTAATGAATTTGCTAATTATTCTTTTTGTGTTTGGCACATTTATTAAAAAAAGGAATTGCTGTGATAATTTTTTATGATTTCTTTCTTTTTTTTATTAATTTACCTACTTAATTTATGATATACTTGGATTAAACAATGATTATGTTTTTCAATAATTCAATTTTAAAGGAAGTAGGGTCAGCATATACTTAACTATTAATTAAACTACGACTTATGATACAACAACATTGGTGGCTACCTTACTTAGTTGCAGAGGTTGATTTGCATCACTTCATAATTTAATTGCCATAAATATATATTTAATTGCAAAATGCCCCAAGAAAATTTCATAAAATGTCTCAAATGGGGTTTAACTCTTCTAAGCCTTGCTAATGTACATTAGCTTTCTTTTCAATTTGTTTTTACTATTTTTTGGTTTTTTTTCCTTTATTGGAAAATGAATAATCCTAACTACTCCTATGTGACAAGCTATTTTTCTCATTGCAACAATTACAAATTAAATATGTCTTCCTTTTGAGTTTTTAGGTGAACCAACTAGATATGCCTTTTGAAATTACTACATATAGTAGATTTTTAATTGTGGCGTAGACAAAGGATTAAAAGCTTAACTTCCTTCTTTTGAAAATTTTGATCTGTGTTTTAACTAATGTCATAAACTAATACAGTCAAAATCATAATATGAATCGCATATTGAAGTGCACTATTAGCTTATGAATATTTTAATCCGCGACCTAATTAAAAAGCTTGATCTTTTCATTTGCATCATGCTAAATTTATTTCAAATTTATTTATTAGTTTATATGTTGCTAGAATAGAGTTGGGATTTATTACCTGCATTGTTCTTTAAACATGAACATGATAAATTCCGTCCATATTTTAATTATATGTTGATAGACAAACGGATCATATATATGGAACAATTTAAAAACTATTTTATATGAATACAAAAATTGAGTTTCATAAATCTCAAATAAAAAGATTACAAAAAAAGAAAGAAATATCTATTAAGGATGCAATTTACTTTTTAATTTGATATTTTTAAGTTTTAGATTAATGTGACATCTCGTGACCTAAATGATAGTGAATTTCGAAATGGACTCCGATATTAAGTTTATAACATATCAAAGACTCTTAATGTTGTTGTTGGTAGTGGCAGAAGCTGAAAATCGGGGAATAACCTGAGACGTGCTGTGATCGCACTGTCCTTAATAATTATTTCACTGTAGGTGTAATCTCCCAGGATTCAACAGGTTCTTCTGGAATAATCAGCAAACAGGAACAGCTATGAAGAATAGGAGAGGTTTTTAACCCAGCAATATGCGAGATCAGAAGAAGCAAAGAGATGAAGAAGTAGTGTTATGGGACCTTCTGTAGCACTGTATTTATAGGTGAAATTATGAACGTTGGTAACGTTCAGAAAGTCAAAACGTAATCAGAATAAAATAAAATCAAGATAAAATCTAAATAAAATCTGAATAAAATAAAATATGAATGAAATATGAATAAAATCTGAATCAGAGGAAATAAGAATATTTGAACTGTATCAATGTCAGATTTGGTTTGAAAACAAATCTGGAGCTTATAGAGTTTTAGACAAATTAAAACACTAGTTACCAGATAAGAATTAAATACTGAAAATAAAATGGTAAAAACTGGGCTTGGACTCTTCTACTTTGCATGCAGGGGGGGCATATCGTCAGTTTATAACTGCGAATAGGCTATTGGCCCATTTCTCGTGTGCGCGCGAGGCTCTCCTTTTTGCTTGCCCTTTACAAGCCCATAAATCAATGTTGTTATATAAAACCTTTTGAAACCATTTATCTAAGCAATGTGGGATAAAAGTCTTTTAGAAATACACAACTTATCCAACAATCGCCCACATATTTCTAAAAGATTTTGAAAGAGGAAAGAAAATAATATTGCTGGGTTAATTATAAGTATAATGCTTCGTATCTGGTGTCTTTTGGACTTGAACCAGACCTAGAATAATAAAACTTATTTTATTGAGTACTTGGTGAAGGTTTTAGCTTCTTGAACCAATAAGTCATTGTTGTAAAATAGAGGTCTTATTAATCACACTATACTTTCACAATTCTTTGTTGTTCAAAGCCGTTTTGCGCTAATAGGCCATGAGCGTGCCTGGTAATTTCATGAGTGCTCTAGAAATTATGCCACAATTTCATAGGAGCGGCCCCACTCCACACTCATATAGGTGTTTTCATCAAGTGTATACTGCAATGATATACACCACCCATAAGGGATATGAAAAGCATTAATAGCTTTAGCTCATCCTCTCAAATTTATGCAATCTAGCACTTACACACATCATAGGAAGGAACAAATTTATTAGTGCTAGCAGGATTAACAGTGACTTGTTATTACCCACTGAACCTTATTCATGGGATCTCCAATCACAAAGGTTGGGTTACCATCACCATTAATCTCGAATTGGCTTAAGTCCCATTCCCCTCGATGTTTCAGATATTAACTTTCTCCTTAAAGGTTTTGTCAGAGGATCGGCCAAATTCACTTTTGACTTCACATAATCAATTGATATTATACCATCTTTCAGCAGCTGCTTAATTACATCATGTCTCAAATGTATGTGTCTATTTTTACCATTGAAAGTTTTGTTCTTTGCAATGGCTATTGCCGCTTGGCAATCACAATGCATAGACACAGAAGATGTTGGTTTTGAACCCAACAGGATATTAAGTAAGAGGTTTCTCAACCACTCAGCCTCATTACCAGTCAACTCCAGAGCTATAAATTTCGATTCCATGGTGGATTTAGCTATAATAGTCTGTTTGACTGATTTCCATGCAATAGCACCCCCACCAAGGGTAAAAACATAGCCACTAGTGGATTTTGTCTCATCTGAATCTAAAATCCAGTTAGCGTCACTGTATCCTTCTAATACAGTGGGAAATCCACTATATAAAATACCATAGTTCATGGTACCTCTCCAATATCTCATTAGTCTGACTAATGCATCCCAATGATCGCAATTGGGATTGTGAGTATATCTACTCAGTCTACACACAGCGTAAGCTATGTCAGGACGTGTGAAGTTCATTAAATGCATTAAACTTCCAATGATTTGTGTATATTCAGATTGATCCACAGGATCTCCTTGATTTTTCTTTAATTGAATGCTAGAATCATAAGGGGTACTCACAGGTTTATCATCAAAGTGTCCAAACTTCTTAAGAAGTTTTTCCACATAATGCTCTTGTGATAGCATAATACTATCATTCATCCTTATGATTTTAACACCCAAAATGACATTTGCTTCACCCATATCTTTCATGTCAAATTTTAAAGCAAGAAAACTCTTAGTCTTATGCACAATATCAAGAGAAGTACCAAAAATAAGCATATCATCCACATACAAGCATATAATTACACAATCACCATTTACAAGTTTAGTGTAAACACATTTGTCAACTTCAATAGAAGAAAAGCCATCACACAATAGAACTTGGTCAAATTTCTTATGCCACTGTTTAGGTGCTTGTTTAAGGCCATACAAAGATTTTAGCAATTTACAAACTTTATTTTCTTGTCCAGGAATCACACAGCCTTCAGGTTGCACCATATAAATCTCTTCATCCAAATCACCATTTAGAAAAGCAGTTTTAACATCTATTTGGTGAATAAAAAGTTTATGAATTGAGGCTAAAGCTATCAAAACTCTAATAGAGGCAATTCTTGTCACAAAAGCAAAGGTATCAAAATAATCAATATTTTGTTTTTGAGCAAAACCTTTAGCAACCAATCTAGCTTTGTATTTATCAGTGGAACCATCAGGTTTGTATTTTCTTTTGAAAATTCACTTACAACTAATGGGTTTTGCTCCTGGAGTAAATCAACCAAGGTCCAAGTTTTATTTTGATTAATAGAATCAATTTCAGTTTTTATGGCTTCTTACCAAAAAGGTGCATTAAGGGAAGAAATAGCTTCGGAAAATGTAACAGGGTCATTTTCAACAAGATATGTATAAAAATCATTTCCAAAAGAGTTTTCTTTTCTTTGCCTTTTACTCCTTCTCAAATCCTCAACATTATTTTCAACTTCTTTTTGAACCACAGGGACATGAGAAATATTTCCAGATTTTAATGGATATTTATGTTCAAAGAATTCAGCATTTTTAGTTTCAACAATGGTATTACAATCAAGCACATCACTTTTCAACACAAGAAACCTATGGGCTACACTATGTTAAGCATAACCAATAAACATGCAATCAGAAGTTTTAAATCCTATTTTCCTTTTCTTAGGATCAGGGAGCATGACTTTAGCAAGACACCCCCACATTTTCAAATATTTAAGATTTGGTGAATAGCTTTTCCATAATTCATAAGGTGTTTTACCTGTTTTCTTGTGAGGAATCCTATTTTGTAAGTGACATGCAGATAAGATTGCTTCACCCCAAAGATTATCAGGTGCACCACTACTACGAGTAAAGCATTCATCATTTCTTTTAAGGTCCTATTTTTCCTTTCTGCTACTCCATTAGATTCTAGTGAATAAGGAGGAGTTATTTCGTGAATGATTCCTTCTTTCTCACTAAATTCATTAAACAAGGTATATTCACCACCTCTATCTGATCTAACTCTTTTAATCTTTTTATTTAATTGTTTTTCTACTTCAGCTTTATATTCTAAGAACATGTCAAAGGCTTCATCTTTATGTCTAAACAAGTAAACTTTAGTGTATCTAGAATAATCATCAATAAAAGTCACATAATACTTTTTACCTCCTTTAGTCATGGTTTGTTTTAAGTTTCCTAAATCAGTATGAATTAGACTTAACAATTCACTTTCCCTTTGAACAGATGTACATGGTTTCTTTGTTATTTTAGTTTCAGCACATATTTCACATTTATCAAATTCTGCCTTATTAATTTCGGAAATTAATCCAATAGATTGCATTTTATTAAGATAATTAATATTAACATGTCTTAATCTAGCATGCCACAAATCAACAGAGTCAATCAAGTAAGTAGAAGATGATGCATTCTTATTTATAACTTCAGAAACATTGAGAACAAAAAGTCCCTGATTACAATAACCTTTCCCAACTAGCACATTATTCTTTGTTATAACAATCTAATTAGATTCAAATGACACTTTAACCCCAGCCTTTCCTAATAGAGCCACAGAAATTAAATTTGCTCTAATGTTAGGCACATGTAATACATCATTTAAAGCTAAGGTCTTGCCAGATGTGAGTTTGAGAAGAACTTTTCCTTTTCCAAGAACATTTGCAGCTCTAGAATCTCCAAGATAAACTTGTTCTTCTCCATCCCCCACAGAATTGTAGGAGGTAAAGGCATCTTTGTTGGCACAAATATGCCTGGTAGCACCAGAGTCTACCACCCACTCTTTCACATTGCCCACAAGATTGGCTTGAGAAATGACTGCAGCAATAATGTCATCTCCTTCAACCAAGTTGGCTTTTGGCTTAGGAGGTTTGTCATTTCTCACTTTCTTCCTACATTGAGCAGCATGATGACTTGGCTTTCCACAAACAAAATAGTTGCCTTTTTTTGAAGGAAGGGTTAGAAACTTTAGGCTTGTAATCATGTTTCTTATTATCATACCTTTTATTGATGATTTTTCTTTACACAAAGTTGGCCTTTGAGGTCATCTCTTTTGCTTTGGCAGCCTTGAGTTCCCTTCGATTAGTGTCTTCAATAATGATGTGAGTGATCAAATCTGCTAGAGAAAGTTGTTTGTGCTTGTGTTTCAATTGTTGCTTGTAATCTTTCCATGATTCAGGCAACTTCTTGATCAGTAGACCAACAACAAATTCTTCTTGCAAATTAATGTTTTCAGCTCTCAAATCCTCCAACAGCTTGTGATACTCATTGATCTGTACTTTGATATCTTTTTCATCCGTCATCTCCCACCTATAGAAGTTGCCAATCACGGACTTCTGCTTGCCAACGTCTTCAACAGTGTATTTGAGGTTCATGGAGTCCCAAATTTGTTTGGCTTCCTTGTAAGAACAGTAGACATCGAAGAGATCATTAGAAAGAGTACTAATAATTATATGTCTACAAACCTTGTTAGCATGCGTCCAAAATTCTAATTATTTGGCATCTGCAGTTTGATCAGGCTTTGGATCTGTCAAGGCAGCAGTTGCTCCATGCATGTCAAGCACTGAGAAAATACATTCATGCCATCTTTTGTAGTTCTGGCCGTCAAAGATTTCAATCTTGCTGATGTCCGGAAAAGGCTTGGCGTAATGCATGGACACAGCAGGGGGAGCACCAACAATGATGGAAGTAGTGTTGTTAGCAGCAATAGGAGTGCTAACAGTGGCAGTAACATGAGGACCGTCATTGGCAGCAGGAAGGTTGACGTTGGCAGCAGGGGGTTGTTGTTGACGTTTTCCATCGATGGGATTAATCCTTAAGATTGCTGTCGTTGGTTAAGGCAGAAGCTGAAAATTGGGGAATAACCTGAGGCGTGCTGTGATCGCACTGTCCTTAAGGATTATTTCACCGTAGGTGTAATCCCCCAGGATTCAACAGGTTCTTCTGGAATAACCAGGAAACAGGAACAGTTATGAAGAATAAGAGAGGTTTTTAACCAAGCAATATGCGAGATCAGAAGAAGCAAAGAGATGAAGAAGTAGTGTTATGGGACCTTCTGTAGCACTGTATTTATAGGTGAAATTATGAACGTTGGTAACGTTCAGAAAATCAAAACGTAATCAGAATAAAATAAAATCAAGATAAAATCTAAATAAAATCTGAATAAAATAAAATCTAAATGAAATATGAATAAAATCTGAATCAGAGGAAATCAGAATATTTGACTGCATCAACGTCAGATTTGGTTTGAAAACAAATCTGGAGCTTATAGAGTTTTAGACAAATTAAAACACTAGTTATCAGATAAGAATTAAATAATGAAAATAAAATGGTAAAAACTGGGCTTGGACTCTTCTACTTCGCGCACAGGGGGGGCATATCGTCAGTTTATAACTGCGAATGGGCTTTTGGCCCATTTCTCGTGTGCGCGCGAGGCTCTCCTTTTTGCTTGCCCTTTACAAGCCCATAAATCAATGTTGTTATATAAAACCTTTTGAAACCATTTATCTAAGCAATGTGGGATAAAAGTCTTTTAGAAATACATAACTTATCCAACACTTAACACTTGTAGAGTTGGTTAATTACATTTACATTTTTAAGCCATCAAATTAAACTGCTAATTAGAAATTTGAAAAAGCCACCGGCTCTATAATTAATTTTCTTTGATAAATGGAGTTGCAAAGAGAATTTGAATAATTTGATATTAAGTATTGATGGAAGCAAATAATATTCCTTTTTTTTCTAAAAGAGGTCGCAGCTTGAAAATAAGAGAAGATATAGATGTTGAGATTTAAATTTTAGATCAACTAAAAACCATCTTTTAAAAAGACTATATTGTTATGAATAGTCATAAATATGGATGTCTATTCATCCCTCATACTTTTCATAACTTCCCCTTCATTAAGTTTGTAACTATCCCTTCATTAAGTTTATAACTTTTCCTTAATTAAGTTTGTAACTATTCATCTTCACTCTTTATTCATATATTTGTAAAACCTATAAATAGAGGCTCATCATCCATGTATTGAACACACACTTGAAGAATAAGAGAAAATCTCTCTTCTTGCTCTCTCTCCTTGTGTTCTTTCTATAATTTTATAATACGTTATCAGCACGAGACTCTAAAAACCCGTGAGAGATTTGGAGAATAGGTCTTCAATCACAATTATCTATCTCTTCTTTTACGGTAATGAAACTATTTTTATTTAGCTCCTCCGTAATTATCTAGTTGTTGAATTTTTGTTAATTATTTTCTCCTAACTTATTAAATATACTTGTGATAGTTCATAATGTCAAACCTTGCAAAACTCGAATTTGTGGCTCTTGACATTACGGGAAAGAACTATTTATCATGGGTGTTAGATGCTAAAATTCATCTAGATGCAAATGGTCTCGGTGATACCATCAAAGAAGGGAATAAAGCATCTAGCCAAGATAAGGCTAAAGCGATGATATTTCTTCGTCATCACCTCCACGAGGGACTTAAAATTGAATATCTGACTATTAAAGACCCACTTATTCTTTGGACTAGTCTAAAGGAAAGATATGACCACCAGAAAACTGTGATACTCCCTAAAGCTCGTTATGATTGGATGCATCTGAGATTACAAGATTTTAAATCTGTAAGTGAATATAACTCAGCTATGTTTAGAATCAGTTCTCAATTAAAGTTATGTGGAGAAAAGATCACTAATGGAGATATGTTAGAAAAAACATTCTCCACCTTTCATGCATCGAATATGCTCTTGCAGCAGCAATATCGTGAAAAAGGTTTTAAGAATTACTCTGAACTGATTTCATGCCTCCTTGTGGCTGACCAAAATAATGAGCTATTGATGAAAAATCATGAAGCCCATCCAACTGGATCTGCTCCAGTCCCTGCAGTGAATGCAGCAACATATAATGAAAAAAACAGAGGTCATGCCAGTAGTCATGGCCGTGGTCATGGACGTGGACGTGGACGTGGACGTAATAATCATCGAGGTGGTCATTTAAAAAACACATATACCTACCAGAAGTGGGAACATAAGGATGGAAAACGCAAAGATAAAAGTGGGAAAGACAAAAAGGTCGTGGAGAATTTGTGCTATCGTTGTGGAGGCAAAGGCCATTGGTCACGTACCTGTCGTACACCAAAACATCTTGTCGAGCTCTATCAACAATCACTAAAAGATAAAGGGAAGAAGATAGAGACTAATTTTGGTAGTGATGATGGAAAAGATGAGACAAATTTTGTTTGTGGAGATGATGATTTTGATTATGGTTATGTTAATGCCACTCATCTAGATGTTGCTGATTTTTTCTCACACCCTGAAGGAAAAATTGACCATTTGATTGGAAATGAGAGTGTCCAAAAATAAAGTTCTTAGATCTTACTTAGATGTTATTGGATTTTATTTTAAGCATGCTTCTTATTAATAGGATTCTAATTATTAAGTATTTGTCATGTTTAGATGTTTAATTATGTTTTGGTTATTTATGAGATATTATTAATCTGGTTATATATTTCTTATTTTCAATGAAGAACATAGATACTCTCCTGGTTCGATTTGCGATGAGTGGTGGAGATATATGTCTTGCAGATAGTGCCACTACACACACTATATTAAAGAATAAGAAATATTTTTCTTATTTGATAATGCAAGAGGCCAATGTTAGTACTATATCGGGTAGTGCAAAATTGATAGAAGGCTCCGGAAGAGCTAACATATTCTTGCCTGGAGGAACAAAATTTGAAATTCATGAAGCATTATACTCTCCCAAGTCTCAAAGAAATTTATTGAGTTTTAAGGATATCCGCCGAAATGGATATCATATTGAGACAACAAGTGAAGGAGAAATTGAGTACCTTCACATTACGAGTATAATCTTGGGTAATAAAATTATATTAGAAAAATTACCGGCCTTTTCCTCCGGTTTGTACTATACAAGAATTAAACAATTGAAACAAATGTGGTCATTAACCAAAAGCTTACAGATCACAATAACTTTGTTATTTGGCATGACCGGTTAGGCCATCCCGGATCGATAATGATGCGAAGAATTGTTGAGAATTCATGTGGACATCCATTGAAGAGCCAGTAGATTCTTCAATCGAAAGATTTCCCATGTGCTGCTTGTTCTCAAGGCAAGTTAATTGTTCGACCATCACCAGCTAAGATAGGGATTGAATCCCTTACTTTTCTGGAACGAATACAAGGTGATATATGTGGACCAATACTTCCACCATGTGGACCTTTTAGATATTTTATGGTTTTAATTGATGCATCAACTAGGTGGTCACATGTATCTTTATTATCAACTCGCAACCTGGCGTTTGTGAGGTTACTTGCTCAATTAATTAGATTATGAGCACATTTTCCAGATTATCCCATCAAGACAATTCGTCTTGACAATGCTGGTGAATTTACTTTCCAAACTTTCAATGATTATTGTATGTCTATTGGGATAAGTATTGAACATCCTGTAGCACATGTTCATACACAAAATGGCCTTGCAGAATCATTTATTAAGCGTCTTCAATTGATTGCGAGGCCATTATTAATGGAATCAAAACTCCCAATTTCTGCTTCGGGTCATGCTATTTTACATGCGGCAGCACTAATTTGCATCAGGCCAACAAGTATCATAAGTCCTCCCCTTTACAATTGGTTTTTGGTCAGGAACCAAATATTTCCCATCTAAGAATTTTCGGATGTGCTGTATATGTTCCAATTCCTCCACCACAATGTACTAAGATGGGTCCTCAAAGGAGGTTGGGAATATATGTTGGATATGAATCCCCATCTATAATTAAATATTTAGAACCATCAACAGGGGATTTATTTACAGCTAGATTTGCTGATTGTCATTTTGATGAATCAGTCTTCCCAACCTTAGGGGGAGAAAATAAGCAGCTGGAAAAAGAGATAAGTTGGAATGAATTATCATTTTCTCATCTTGATCCTCGTAGAAAACAATGCGAACTAGAAGTTCAAAAGATAATTCATTTACAAAGTTTAGCAAATCAATTGCTAGACGCATTTACTGACCCAAAGAGAGTGACAAAGTCATATATACCAGCTATTAATGCTCTAATTAAAATTGATGTCCCAGAAGAACAACCTTTTGTTGCCAATGAATCTAAAGCACGCCTGAAGCGTGGTAGACCAGTTAGTTCTAAAGATAAGAATCCTCGAAAAAGAAAGGGAGCAAAGATTCAAGATGGCCAGGTCAAGGAAATTGTAACTCCAGAAGAGTTTACAGAAGAGCCCTTAGACATGACTAAAATTACAATTCCAAAAGAAAGTCGGGTACCTGAAATTACTGAAAATGAAGAGATCTCGATAAATTATGTCATGTCAAGAAAAATATGGAACCGAAACAAAATCAACGTCGATGATGTTTTTGTATACAATGTAGCGCTAGATGTTATGGATGATGACGAGGATCTTGAACCAAAGTCTATTGAGGAATGTAAGCATAGACATGATTGGCCAAAATGGAAAGACGCAATTGAGGTAGAATTGAAATCTCTTGAAAAGAGAAATGTTTTTGGACCAGTAGTCCGTACACCAAATGGTGTAAAACCAGTGGGTTACAAATGGGTCTTTGTGCGAAAACGAAATGAAAAAGGTGAAATTGTGAGACATAAAGCACGTCTAGTTACACAAGGTTTTTCACAAAGACCTGGTATTGATTATGAAGAGACATACTCCCCTGTGGTGGATGTGACTACTTTTCGATTTCTAATTAGTCTGGCAATAAAAGAGGGACTTGATTTGCGTCTAATGGATGTCGTTACAGCCTATTTGTATGGCCCACTTGATAATGACATTTATATGAAACTTCCAGAAGGATTTAAACTGCCAGAAGAATGTTATTCTAGTTCCCGAGAACATTACTCAATCAAATTAAACAGATCTCTATATGGATTAAAACAATCTGGTCGCATGTGGTATAACCGCCTTAGTGAATATTTGTTAAATGAGGGATATAAGAATGATCCCGTTTGCCTATGCATTTTTATAAAGAGATCTAGATTTGAGTTTGTTATCATTGCGGTATATGTTGATGATCTGAATATCATTGGAACTCCTGAAGAGATTTCAAAGGCAGTAGAGTACTTGAAGAGAGAATTTGAGATGAAAGATCTTGGAAAGACAAAATTTTGTCTTGGGTTACAGATAGAACATTTAAAGGATGGGATTCTTGTGCATCAAACAACTTATATAGAAAAGGTGCTAAAATGATTTTATATGGACAAAGCACATCCGTTGAGCACCCCAATGGTTGTAAGGTCACTTGATGTAAATAAAGACCCGTTTCGACCTAGGGAAAATGATGAGTGGATTCTTGGTCCTGAAGTACCATAGTTGAGTGCAATTGGAGTACTAATGTATCTCGCTAGTCATACACGACCTGATATATCATTCTCTGTTAACTTATTAGCGAGATATTGTGACGTCCCCGTCACTTCATCTTATCACTTATCTTTTTCCTTCTTTGTTTAGATTTAGTTCATCAATGTCATCCCTCTTTTCATACATTAGCTAATTATCTAATAACTCATAAAATTTTGTTCAATATCCATAAGCATAAAATGATATATATAAATATCATTCCATTTCCACAGGATCTCATACATTATCTTATCTTACATCCCCGACATCTTATATACATAAATTTTTACTTGTATTGTACTGTAGCTGAATTACAATTTACTATATACATGAACATATAAGTATACCTTCTATGCTAACTGGGAAGCGTATCAAGAAGGTACACCTTGATTCTTCAAAAACAAGCTCCTCTAGTCGGAGCAGGATTCACTTCAGGTAATCTGTAAGAAAAATGGTCGTAAAAGGGTGAGTTTACGCTCAGTAAGAAAAGTATGTAAAAGAGCGTGCTATGTCTCTATATGCACCTTTCCTACTTGGCTCTATAATGTCATGTAAAGCATTATAAAGCATGCATTATAAACATCTTTCATGCATTGTTTGCAACCATGCATATTCATTTCAAATGACATGGCAATCATACTTTGTATGCTTCTTTTAAAATATAGCATACATATAAAACATGCATCATACTTCTTTCTTTAAAACATCATACTTCATAACATACTTTAAAAACATACATCATACATTTCTTTATACATACATCTTGTACTTTGAAATAGATGGAGACTATGTACAATATTTAAGCGATTAAGTCGTCATATGAACCGTTCATTCCCATTCATATGACTCATATGACTCTAATCATGCATTGGTACAGTAGTGCACTCTGCGTAGGTCAGGGATTCTCTCCTGCCTTTAGTAATCCACAGTGAACACTAGTCAGGTGTCACATGTGGGATTGAGGATCGGACTAGGGTTCCTCGCTTAACATACATATTACTGAGGACTTGATCATAGTCTCTCAGCCATCAGAAATGCATAATCATTAAAAGTCCATAGTCTCAAAACATTATAATATACATTTTCAGAAAACACTTTTGTGTTTAAATCAAATAAGCTTTGAAAGCTCTTTTCATACATGGCAGTCGACTGGTCTTATAGGGTAGTCGACTGCTCCTTCATAACTTCTTTTATCGAAATAATTTCATTTAAATTTTTCGATATTTTCATATTTTAAAATACATGGGGGCAGTCGACTGGTCCATATAGCAGTCGACTGGTTTTCAAACAGAATGCTTCTTAAGAAATAGCAGTCGACTGGTCCATATAGCAGTCGACTGTTTTTGAAACAGAATGTATTTTGGCAAATAGCAGTCGACTGTCCCATATAGCAGTCGACTGGTTTGAAACAGAATGCTTCTGGGAAAATAACAGTCGACTGGTTTGAGTCGGTTTTCGGAAAACGACGTTTTGGTTGTCTCTAGGCAGTTGACTTCCCTTTCAAGGCAGTCGGCTGCCCCTAGCCTAATTGGTACTAGGAAACAAGTCCGAAAATGCACTTTTCCTGCAAAAGACAACTAGTATTTCTCCCCAAAGCAGTCCAAAATCATATTAAAACATGCGGACATAGCCGCCTTACGTCCGTTACATAAATTTCTTACCTCGATTCCTTCGAGAATGCAAGATTACTTGGCGCGTTAACCCTAGCTTTCACTCCTTCAAAGCTGAAATCATCATATCATATCAAACCTTAAATTAAACCACATACACATGTTATACTAACTTAAAACAACTCCAAACCAAGAACGAAATTGCAAGAATTATCTATTTCTCTTACCTTCACTAGAGATCGAAATCTCAAACTTTGAGATCTCTTCCAATACTTGAAATCAATCCACCAAACTTTGGATATCACCTAGTCTAACGACAAGGATTATTTTTTGTTCTACGAACTTAATGGATCGATGGAAGAGTAAGGTGGTTTAGCAAGGAGCTTGGAATGGAAGCTTGAAAGATTGGAGATGGCGAGAGGGAGAGCTGGGAAGAGTGGCTGACGTTGGTGATAGCTGATGGGGATGATGAGCCATGCACTTGCATTAATTGCATGCTCATCTCTTTAATCATCTCAGCCAATCCATTTGACCCTCTTTAATCCATTTGACCATTTAATTCCTCTTCCATATGACTCATCCATTTAATCTCCAATTAAATTTCTGATTTAATTTCTTTTCTCATACTCTTAATATTTTTCTGATATCAACCTAATAAATCATTTGACTTATTGACATCCACTTTATTAGTTCTTCCATATTACATACATCATTCATGCATCATTCATACATTAAACTTCATATTTATTTAATCATCTTGATCGAAATACTTTACATACATGGAGGAATACATGGAAATTGGGGATCTCACAGATATAGCTCTTGTCCAACCCGAAGGCATTGGAATGGGATTAAACATGTACTTCGTTACCTACAAGGTACAAAGGATATGGGTTTGTATTTTCCTAACCTACCAAAAACAGATTTGATTGGTTTTGCAGATGCAGGGTACCTATCTGATCCTCATAATGCTCGATCACAAACTGGATTTGTATTCACATGTGGTGGCACCGCCATTTCATGGCGTTCCATGAAACAAACTATAGTAGCCACATCTTCTAATCATGCTGAAATTTTGGCAATACATGAGGCTAGTCATGAATGTGTATGGTTAAGGTCTGTAATTCAGCACATACGAGGAGCTTGTGGTTTATCTTCAAGAAAAGAGGCACCAACGGTCTTATATGAGGATAATGCAGCATGCATCACCCAACTGAAGGAAGGATATATCAAAGGTGATAGAACAAAACACATTTCACCGAAGTTCTTTTTCACTCATGACCTTCAGAAGAATGGTGAAGTAAATGTTCAACAAATCCGTTCAAGTGAAAATTTGGCAGATTTATTAACAAAGGCGCTTCCTACCACTACATTTGAGAAGTTAGTCCACAATGTTGGATTGTGTCGACTCAGAGATCTCAAATGATATAATCATGAGGGGGAGTAAATACACGCTGTACTCTTTTTTCCTTAACCATGGTTTTGTCCCACTGGGTTTTCCTGGTAAGGTTTTTAATGAGGCAGCATCTCATGTGTATTTTGAAGAATAATGTACTCTTTTCCCTTCACTAGGCTTTTGTCCCACAGGGTTTTTCCTAGTAAGGTTTTAATGAGGCATATTCTTTAGTAAAGGACATCCAAGGGGGAGTGTTATGAATAGTCATAAATATGGATGTCCATTCGTCCCTCATACTCTTCATAACTTCCCCTTCATTAAGTTTGTAACTATCCCTTCATTAAGTTTGTAAGTATCCCTTCATTAAGTTTATAACTTTTCCTTAATTAAGTTTGTAACTATTCATCTTCACTCTTTATTCATATATTTGTAAAACCTATAAATAGAGGCTCATCATCCATGTATTGAACACACACTTGAAGAATAAGAGAAAATCTCTCTTCTTGCTCTCTCTCCTTGTGTTCTTTCTATAATTTTATAATATATATGAATCAATTGGATTAAGTCTCAAATTTGATTATTCCCTATTTTTGATTAGGTTTTGACTAAACTTGATTATGGGTCGGACCAGGTTCGAGCCAAGACTGGATTGGATATTAATAGATTTTATTTGTGCCTAAACTTGGTCTGACCCGATTTTTGGGCCTAAATTTTTTGTCTAGGCTCATTTTTAAAAAAATAACAAAAAAATCAAGCCCGCCCAAATAAATAGATTTCTTTCAACAAAAAAAAACATAACTTCAATTCTATTATTAGTTTGATTTCTTTAATTGGGCTATTTAATATAAGTTTCTTTAATTGTTAATGGGTTTGTATATTTAATGAGTTTTATTGACTTGGCTTAATTTTGTTCGGTTTAATCGATTATGACATATTTAATGAGTTTATGTAAAGGTATATTGGGATACTTAAAAAAATATAAATATTGTTGGGTCAAGCTTGGGTTTTGAAGGGTGAGACCAAGGCTTGTTTCAAATTTTGTTCGAGCCTATTTTGTTTGTCAAAACCCATTTTAATGAATTTAATATTTTGTTAAAATTCAACCAAATATTGAACGAACATTCAAGTTTGAATTGCTAATTCAACCTTTAAGTGAGACTGGTTTTGACTATTGTATGTTTCTCAAAAATTAGTCAAAATGAATGTTTCTTTTTTTTTTTTTTGGTACATCGGAGCAAACTAACTCTGCTAAATCACACAATAATTAGGTCCTGTAACACTCCAATCATCACCACCTGTGACTATGAGGGTGGCTTATGCAAGTCATGAGCCCAGCCCCAATGACTTTCCTTCGCCAAGCATGCAATAATATCTGCAGAATGGGTCTTTTCTCTATACACATGCATAATCTGGCCCTCCAATATAACCTGATTTAAGGAATTTTTCTCCTATGAAAATTGCTTAATTATTTTGACCATCTTCAAAGAATCTGATTCTACAATTACCTTCTATAATTCCAAGCTAACTTCAGTCCAACAGAAAGAGCATGCAATTCTGCTTTCAAACTACAACCTCTGCCAATTTTGATCATGGATCCAAAAATAATTACAGTCCTTGATTGTCTCGATAGCTTTGTTGAGTTCGAGTCACTTTACTCTTGAATTTGAAGATAGTGAACTATCCACATCAACTGGATAAAACTATCAGCTGGTTTAACCCATGCAATCAATCTCTTCTATCTTATGTGTGCTTTTGAGATATAAAAACAAGGATAATTATTTATATACTGCTAATGGAGTTTTTTGATTATACAAACGGAGTTAAGATGATATACATATTTTTTAAAATATTAAGAAATAAAAAATAAATAAAATAAGATATGTGTAATCATTTTAATCTTATTTATGAAGTCAAAAAATTTTACTAACGGTATATAAAATAATTATTTTAAAAACAAACTCAAAAGCAAAATATAATAGCAGTTGATTTAGAAATTTTAACGCGCGTCTGCAGACAAATGTCTCTAAAGAAGCCGCATTCAATTTATTACTGATAAAGCAAAGGAAAAGATAGTAAATGCAATTCTGCATACACTGTACGCTACCCTTCTTTTTAAACATCTAACTTTGCCAAGAAATAACACGTAAATGGCGACTCCAATTCTTCTAGTTAAATCATAACAGAGTGTAATTAAAGAGAGATCAATCAAGTCTTGGAGTCCAAGGCTAGGATGGCGGTGAGATCCATGGGGTACTGCAGTAGTACTTGGTGGAGCCTGTCATGGATATGCTGTTGCACAAGATGTCTGTCGACTCTTTTGATCAGTTGTATCTTTCCGGATAATTTTCTTTAAAAAAAAAGCATATAATACTGAATAAATCAAACAAAAAGTTACTGTTGGCGTGCATGTCTCGTTCAAACCAGCCCATCACTTGCCAGTGGCTAGTTATTTTCTCTCCAAAGGATCCTTTCAGGTTAGTGGAACAGTGGCCAACTACCCTACTATATCCTTGGGGCAGAAACCGAGAAGACAAGAGTGCCAATCCCATGTGTTAGACAGGCCCTCCTGTTACCGTTGGCCGCAACACAATTCATCCAAAGCACTCTGATATTAATTAGTTGGAACAAAATGGAAGGCGGCTTCTGTTAATATCGGTACCACTTGTTACAAGAAGTTATTACAGTACTAATTTTTTTATAATATTATAGTTTTTTTGTGTAAACCACGTGTATCTTTATTAGTTTTAACGATTTGGGACTAATCCTATTTGAAGATTAGTTCTAGTTAAAACTCTTCATCCCTTTCCAAATATGTGTCTAGTGGGAGTCGAACACGAGAACTCTTCCATGAGATCTACAAATTTTTAGGCATTATTGAAAATTATCATGCTTGTATGGATAAGTTGCACTGCTTAAGGTATAGTAGCATTTTAGTTAATAGAAAATGGTTCAATTATAGTGTTTTATAAGTTTTTGTAAGTTCTAATGTATACGTCTCCTGATATGAATCGAGTAAATAATTTTAATGGCTTTATAAGTTTATCTAAGTGTAAATGTAACATCCCAAATCCACTATATAATATAATATTTACTTATAACTTCACTTACTTACCGGTTGGGCTGTCTGTGATGCTTAACAACTCTTAACATTTTAAATAAGAATTAGAACTCTTATTACTTATACTAATATGACTTGTTAGTTTAATACTCTAAGGTGTAGATACATTCCTTTCTATTTAAAGTAGTACTGTAAAATGTTTCTGAATATATAAAAGAAATAATATACCTTCGATATCGAATATCTACTAACAGTCGATAATCTCTGGAAAGTAATTCTCTTAACCCAAAATCGACAATCTGTGGAGTGGAAAATAAGGGGTGAGCGATAACATGCTCAGTAAGGAAGATGTACGCTGCTTTAATACAAATCAACCCTATTTCCCAAAACTTTTATCTTTCTTAACAGTAAACATAGTGCATATAGAAAACAGTTTATAATATCATGTAATAAACATTGAATAAGATATAACAAAATCCTCTCTGTAAACAGAAGTTAACAAGTTGAGACTAGGCATCACCCTATAACTAAATCATGCTATCATCGTTCCCCCTCCCCCTTGCGAGAACGGCATAATCATCCCAATAGGGATACAGTAGATCTATGGCCACAATCTATGGGTGGTCCTCGGGGTCCACTTGCCAAGTGACCTCGAGACCAAGTGACCTCGAGACCGCTGATGACTTGGCGGGTCCATCAGCCTTCTAACTCGTAACACTGCATGAAACTAGGGGCCTAAAGTCTCAAAATCATATTTATAGCTCAAAATACCTTTACAGAAACACATTTACATTTAATTCATTTAAATAATTAATAATTTAGAAAAGGTATTATTCTCATTTTCATAGAAAATGTAAGTTGAAATCTGGTCGCCCATGGTCAGCTCGCCCAGCCTGGCTCGCCCATGGTCAACTAGTCAAGTGCGGAGAACATCTGTTCGCCCGCCAAACATTCACTTTTAAAACAAGTAAAACTGGCTCGCCATCAATGGCTCACCCATGTCAGTTCGCCCAACTGGCATTGATCATGGTCAACTCGCCCAAAAAGTTTGATATTTTCTATTTTCAAAAATAATAAAATTAATTCCAATTTTATTTATTTATTTATTTTACGTTGAGAAAAATACTCATAAATCAGTTTGCCCATGATTAGTTCACCAAGTACGGTGAACTAGTATTCGCCCGCCAATCCTTAGCTTTTAAAACAAGTTAACCTGGTTCGCCCTCAAGGCTCGCCCATTCTGGCATTGCCCTGATCGACTCGCCCATCCATGAAAACAAGGGTCGCCCGCCCCAAAGAAACATTAAAAGGGTTCGCCACATTGGCTCGCCCGGATTTCTTCTTAAAACAGGGCTACTTGCCCAAGATATCAAATATAATAAAAGAGAGCTCGCCCACTTGGCTCGCCCGCCGTTTTACCAGTTCGCCCAAGCACACGATTTTTCATAATAATGCATGTCAAAAGCAAAACAATTTCTCAATAATTTCATAAAATTTAACTCCACAGGACATGCATTCACTTCACACACATCTCCCTTACCTCATCTGATGAAACCTTGCTTCTCGCCCGCCTTATCAATTCTCACTGCTCGACTGCAAGGTAAAATATTAATTCCATTAATATTTTCTTTTCGAATAATTTCCTAAAATTATTAATATTTTCTAACACTTTGGCGAGACTCTGTGACTATTCTACAGCTCGCCATTCGCCCAATAGAGTTCGCCAATCGTCATTGGGCTTACATGTGATAGCTCGCCCAGACCTATTCGCCATTCACTCATTGGCTTATTATGGGAGCTCGCCCAACCTGCGATTAGCCCTTCATAATGGCTTAAATGTGGAGTTCACCACTTCCTTTGGGCGAGTACTCACCCATTTTGACTAGCAGCTTTCTACTCGCCCATCGTATTTCTTACTCATTCTTGGTTATTTTTCCATCTAGTTTCTTATATATTTTAACATGATTTAGCTAAAACAAGGCTATATCTATGTTTATTACATTTTAAAACATAGAAACCAAGTATTGAATATCAAGAGAACCATAGAAATTATGGAGCTCACCTTAACCCAGTTGTTCTTCCAAAACAGAATGTTTTCTTGCCTCCCTTAACTTTACTTCTCTTGTTCCTTGACTTTTAAACACTGTAGAAGGGTTTGGCTAACTAAAAGATGAAACTGCATGGCTCATTTATGAGAAAACGGAGGAATGAAAGATGAACTTGCTGAGAAACAGAATGGGCGAGAAGGTTATTTGAGAAGATGAAGTTGGCTAAATCATCTTCCCTCACGTATTCCTTCTTATATAGCCATGTTGATCCTGTTAAAAACTACCACCTGTTTCCTTATCACGTTTCTTTCATCATTTCATGCATTAAAACCAAAGAAACTGCAGCAAAAAGAACGGTGTAAAGTCTTTACTGAGATCCCGTTATTGACTAATCTCACTTGCCATTTATTGCTTATTCCCTTTGTCAAGAGAAGCAAGTGGCAAGAAGTCCACTGCCGCCCCTTTCCTTGACTTTTCCCTTTTCTTTTCTTCTCTTCTCCATGCCAATTCCCTTCCAGCCAACGTTGATTGGCTAACTCCTCATTCTTTTCTTCATTTTTTCCTCTAGCCATCAATCCCTTTCATACCTTCATTTAATGCTTTCATACGTTGCCTTAATTTCATGAAGACTATTGTAGTAAAAGAAGTCAAGTAGAACTCTTTTCTTCCCACATGTTATTGACTTTGTTTGCCAACTCAATATTTGAAATTTACAAGATAATTTCCTTTCTTGGCTATCACATAATCCTTTCTTGGCTATCACATAAAGGTTTGGTGATTTTAGAAATTGTCATATTGTTGGCGATCACCTTATATTGTTCTACTCGCCACATTGCCATAATTTCCCACAAATTTTCACTTTTATTTAGCTTTTACTTTTTCTAAATATGTATGGGTGATCAGGAGCCCTCGCCAGCCTTGGACGAACTAACCTACTCGCCCTCGCTCCATTTGGGCGAACTCTCTATTCACCCCCGCCATCATCGTTGGCAATCTGCTCGCCCATTGGCGATCAGCCGTCTTTGCTCGCCCATTGGCGAGCTGTTCGACATCCTCGCTCACACATTATTTCACCGACATTCTTCCATGCACATCTCAAGTGAAGGAGTTTTTCATCCAAGTGAAAATGAATATTAAATATTTACTTCATTTACATTATCAATTTTATGAAATTTGGGTCTACAGTAGTGTAGAATCAGATCTCACATTTTCTACCCACCTTAAGAAATTTGGTCCTCCAAATTTAACTCGGACCTATCAATTGAAAAGCTCTGGATACCTCTCATGCATAAGGCTCTCTAACTCCCAAGTAGCCTCCTCCTCGTTATGATACTGCCAAAGCACTTTAACTAAAGGAATCGTCTTAGACCGCAATACTTTATCCTTCCTATCCAAAATCCGTACCGGTTTCTCAACGTAACTCATGTCCTCTCTGATCTCTAGTGGCTCATGTCGAATCACGTGAGAAGGATCTGGATGGTACTTTCTCAACATCGAGACGTGGAATACATTATGCACTCCTGACAACTCTGGTGGTAGTGCTAACCGATATGCCACATCTCCTACTCGATCTAAGATCTCATAAGGCCCAATGTATCGAGGACTCAACTTTCCTCTTTTCCCAAATTAATCTCATTATACCTTTAGACGGCGAGATCTTTAAAAACACATAATCACCCGCTACAAACTCCAATGGTCGGCGTCTAGTATCTGCATAACTTTTCTGCCGACTCTGAGCCGTTCTGAGCCTCTCACAAATCATCCGTACATCACGAGAAGCCTGTTCGACCAAATCGAGAGCTAACAATTCATGGTCTCCCACTTCTTCCCATGCTATCGGGGATCTGCATCGCCTGCCATACAAGGCCTCATACAGTGCCATGCCGATACTCGTATGAAAACTATTATTATAAGCAAACTCTGCCAGGGGTAAGTGATCATCCCATGAGCCTCTAAAATCCAATGCACACGCTCTCAACATATCTTCGAGCGTCTGTATAGTACGTTTGGACTGTGCATCAGTCTGTGGATGAAAAGCAGTGCTAAAACTCAGCTGAGATCCCATAGCCTCCTGAAATCTCTCCCAAAAATGAGAGGTGAAGCGAGAATCCCTATCAGAGGTAATACTCACTGGGACACCATGTAACTTCACTATCTCCCTGACATACAATTCGGCCAAGGCACTAACTGAATCCGTAGATCTCATGGCTAAGAAATGAGCAGACTTAGTCAATCTATCGACTATCACCCAAATAGCATCATACCCCTTCCGGGTCCGTGGTAATCCCATAATAAAATCCATAGTTACATGCTCCCACTTCCACGTAGGAATCGATAATGGTCGAAGCATACCTGCCGGCTTCTGATGTTCAATCTTAATCTGTTGGCATATTAGACATCTAGTAACAAAATCTGCGATGTCCTTTTTCATCTTAGGCCACCAATACACTTTCCGAAGATTTTGGTACATCTTAGTACTACCTGGAAGTAACGTGTATCCAGAGTTATGAGCCTCTGATAAAATCAAGTCTCTAAGCTGTTGATCACTGGGAACACATATCCGACTTCTAGACCTCAGTATCTCATCGATGCCAATCTCAAAATCTGACATAACTCCCATCTGAATCTGACTGGGCAATCCCAATGCAATAATCATCATTCCTCTGAGCTTCCTTGATTCGATCTATTAAATCCAGCTCTATACGGAAACTAGCTATAAACCCATACGGGTCAGAGGAAACAACTGTCAGACTGAGGTTAGAGAATTGCTCTATCAAATCATGCTCCCTGATCATCATGTAAGATACCATGCCAACATGCTTACGGCTCAGTGCATCTGCTACTACATTAGCTTTACCTGGGTGATATAAAATTTCACAATTATAATCCTTTAACAACTCCATCCATCGTCTCTATCTCAAATTCAACTCTCGCTGTGAGAATATATATTTCAGACTCTTATGGTCTGTATATATCTGAAATTTCTCCCCGTACAAGTAATGTCGCCATATCTTCAGTGCAAACACTACTGCGGCTAGCTCCAAATCATGTGTCAGGTAGTTCCTCTCATGATCCTTTAACTGTCGAGAACCATAGGCTATAACCCGACCATGCTGCATGAGTACACATCCTAAACCTTGAGCGGATGCATCAGTATACACCATAAATCCACCTGATCCGCTAGGAAAGGCTAATACGGGGGCACTAGTCAATCTCTTCTTAAGCTCACCAAAACTACGCTCACATGCATCATTCCACTCAAACTTTACATCCTTACGTGTGAGTCGTGTCAATGGAGCAGCAAGCCTAGAAAATCCCTCCACAAACCTGCGATAATATTCGGCAAGACCCAAGAAACTCCGTATTTCGGTAACTGTGTTAGGCCTCTCCCATTGAACAATGGCCTTTATCTTGGATGGATCAACTGATACCCCGTCCTTCGACACTACATGTCCGAGAAATATAATATGATCAAGCCAGAACTCGCATTTACTAAGCTTAGCATACAACTTTCGCTCTCTGAGGGTCTGTAGAACAATCTGCAAATGCTGCTCATGCTCCTCTGGAGTCTTAGAATAAATCAATATGTCATCTATAAATACTATGACAAACTTATCCAGAAAAGGATGAAACACCTCATTCATCAAACTCATAAAAGCTGCAGGGGCATTTGTCAACCCAAAAGGCATCACTAGGAACTCATAGTGACCATATCGAGTCCGATATGCTGTCTTATGCACATCCGACTCCCTAATCTTCAGCTGATGATAGCCTGATCGAAGGTCTATCTTGGAAAACACCTGTGCACCCCTAAACTGGTCAAACATATCATCAATCCGAGGTAGTGGATACTTATTCTTAATGGTAGCTCGATTCAACATTCGATAATCTATACACAACCGAAGACTACCATCCTTTTTCCGAACAAATAGTACTGGAGCTCCCCATGGTGACACACTAGGACGTATAAATCCCTTATCTAATAACTCCTGGAGCTGTTTCTTGAGCTCATCCAACTCTGTCAGTGCCATCCGATATGGGGGTTTAGAAATCGGCTCCGTACCGGGTACCAACTCGATCGTAAACTCCGTCTATCGATCCGGTGGTAACCCTGGTAAATCCTCTGGAAATACATCCGAGAAGTCCTTGACCACAGGGATCTCTTGGATCTTTGGATGCTTGCTCTCTACATCCTCCACACTAGCAATATATCCTTCATAAATATTCATACACCACCACAATTTCAGTACACATGTCATTTCACATCATAAATTCACATACATTTTATTAATTTACAATAACTTTACAATATACTTTTCAGGATGAGAGAAGGTAATAAACTTAGTATTACAATCCAAACTAACATGGTTAGCAGCTAACCAATCCATACCCAAAATGATATCAAAATCATATATGTTCAACAAAATTAGGTTAGCTGTAAAAAACTTCTCTCCTATAGTCAATTTACAATTCCTATATACAATATCCGTCCTCTCGAAATCTTTAAAAGGGGTATTCACTTGCAAGGTATACCCTAACAACTCCGGCTCTACTGGGGTTTTGTTAGCACATGTAGGCGATAAGAATGAATGGGTAGAACCTGGATCAAATAAGGCAATTACGGGAAGATCGAAAAGATAAATTTTACCTTTAATCACATCAATAGAGGCGTCGGCAGTCTCCTAACCCATCGCGTACACCCGACCCTGAGTCATAACCTTCTTACCCTTCTCTGCGGCTGTCGCCCCCTAGGCTGTGAGGGTGTCGCTTTCTCTGGCTCACTCTGAGCTGCCGGGGCCGCTATCTGAGGTAAGGCAGGAGGAATAGTAGAAGCAGCTGATTCTCTGAGCATCGGGCAGTTCCTGATAATGTGCCCCGTCTGTCCACAATTAAAACATGCCCTAGACATTAAAGGACAAGGGCGTGTCCCATGTTACCTTCCACATTGTCTACATAAAGGCATAACACTTCCCAGAGTAGAGGTGAGGCCTCTAGCAGGAGTAGAAACTGCTGGTCTATTAAATCTGCCTTCTGAAATCTGTATGCCCATAGGTCTACTTCTCTTAGGCTGCTCTCTACCTGATCTGTCTTCCATAAACCTCTTAGGCTTTCCCTTTGCTTTGCCTTTATTCTTGCTACTGAAATCGAGCTGAAACTGCTCGTAATCCCTCTCACATAGCTGAACCCGTTAAACTATCTCATCATAAGTCTGTATAACAAATGGGGCTAGCTTCATTCTGATGTATGGCCTTAAACCATCTCTAAACCTCGAAATCTTATACCGGGTATTTGCACTAGTCTGTGGATCAAAACGGCTCAATGTAGTAAATTGGGCCTCATACTCGTCCACTGACATGCTGCCCTGAACTAAACCCATGAATTCCTGCTGTAATTTTTCCTAAGCAGTGTCAGGAATATACTGCCTCCTAAAAGCGTCCACAAAAATATCCCAGGACAGATCCTGATGATGAGCAAATAATACTGTCTGAATGGCCTTCCACCAATGTCTCGCATCATTTGCCAAATGGAACACTGCTAGGCATACCTTCTCTGTTTCTGAACATCTCATAATCTGAAGTAATCTATCAATCTCAATAATCCATTGCTCCGCCGCCAATGGATCCCTAGTACCTTTAAACTTAGGTGGATCCAACTTTTTAAATGATTTCACCAATGCCACTTTACAATAAGACTCCATATTTCGAGGCGGTTGAATTAGTGGCTGTGGTGGAGCTACCGGTGGCTGAGGTGCCGGTGGTGGCATAGGCTAAGGCTCAGGTACAACTGGTGCCGACTGTGGCGGTGCTGGTGCCTCAATTGGGGCTGCAGGAGCTGTGGCTCTCTCCCTCTCTGCCCTATCCGCAGCCCTATCCACCTGATACATAGTCATAAAATCGGCTACCATCCTCTCTACTTGGTTCACACGAGTATCAATGTTTTCTAACTGTAGAGGACGTGGAGGTCTTGGGGCAGGTTCCGGTGTCTGCAGCTCCGGAATCTGTGCTTTCCTACCTCGGCCGATATCTCTAACTGAGCGTGTCACCCTCCTTCTTCCACTCATTTCTGTACCACAGAGATCATTTATTACTCATCATTAGTATATCAATCATATATTCAGAATATACAGTACTACAGGGAATGTTTACTATTCGGTTCTCGTTTTAAGCATCACTAAACATCCGACCAACCCTGCTCTGATACCATTAAATCTGTAACATCTCAAATCTACTATATAATATAATATTTACTTATAACTTCACTTACTTACCGGTTGGCTGTCTGTGATGCTTAACAACTCTTAACATTTTAAATAAGAATTAGAACTCTTATTACTTATACTAATATGACTTGTTAGTTTAATACTCTAACGTGTATATACATTCCCTTCTATTTAAAGTAGTACTGTAAAATGTTTCTGAATATATAAAAGAAATAATATACCTTCGATATCGAATATCTGCTAACAGTCGATAATCTCTGGAAAGTAATTCTCTTAACCCAAAATCGACAATCTGTGGAGTGGAAAATAAGGGGTGAGCGATAACATGCTCAGTAAGGAAGATGTACGCTGCTTTAATACAAATCAACCCTATTTCCCAAAACTTTTATCTTTCTTAACAGTAAACCCAGTGCATATAGAAAACAGTTTATAATATCATGTAATAAACATTGAATAAGATATAACAAAATCCTCTCTGTAAACTGAAGTTAACAAGTTGAGACTAGGCATCACCTTATAACTAAATCATGCTATCATCGTTCCCCCTCCCCCTTGCGAGAACGGCATAATCATCCCAATAGGGATACAGTAGATCTATGGCCACAATCTATGGGTGGTCCTCGGGGTCCACTTGCCAAGTGACCTCGAAACCGCTGATGACTTGGCGGGTCCATCAGCCTTCTAACTCGTAACACTGCATGAAACTAGGGGCCTAAAGTCTCAAAATCATATTTATAGCTCAAAATACCTTTACAGAAACACATTTACATTTAATTCATTTAAATAATTAATAATTTAGAAAAGGTATTATTCTCATTTTCATAGAAAATATAAGTTGAAATCTGGTCGCCCATGGTCAGCTCGCCCAGCCTGGCTCGCCCATGGTCAACTAGTCAAGTGCGGAGAACATCTGTTCGCCCGCCAAACATTCACTTTTAAAACAAGTAAAACTGGCTCGCCATCAATGGGTCACCCATGTCAGTTCGCCCAACTGGCATTGATCATGGTCAACTCGCCCAAAAAGTTTGATATTTTCTATTTTCAAAAATAATAAAATTAATTCCAATTTTATTTATTTATTTATTTTACGTTGAGAAAATACTCATAAATCAGTTTGCCCATGATTAGTTCGCCAAGTACGGTGAACTAGTATTCGCCCGCCAATCCTTAGCTTTTAAAACAAGTTAACCTGGCTTGCCCTCAAGGCTCGCCCATTCTGGCATTGCCCTGATCGACTCGCCCATCCATGAAAACAAGGGTCGCCCGCCCCAAAGAAACATTAAAAGGGTTCGCCACATTAGCTCGCCCGGATTTCTTCTTAAAACAGGGCTACTTGCCCAAGATATCAAATATAATAAAAAAGAGCTCACCCACTTGGCTCGCCCGCCGTTTTACCAGTTCGCCCAAGCACACGATTTTTCATAATAATGCATGTCAAAAGCAAAAAAATTTCTCAATAATTTCATAAAATTTAACTCCACAGGACATGCATTCACTTCACATACATCTCCCTTACCTCATCTGATGAAACCTTGCTTCTCGCCCGCTTTATCAATTCTCACTGCTCGACTGCAAGGTAAAATATTAATTTCATTAATATTTTCTTTTCGAATAATTTCCTAAAATTATTAATATTTTCTAACACTTTGGCGAGACTCTGTGACTATTCTACAGCTCGCCATTCGCCCAATAGAGTTCGCCAATCGTCATTAGGCTTACATGTGATAGCTCGCCCAGACCTATTCGCCATTCACTCATTGGCTTATTATGGGAGCTCGCCCAACCTGCAATTAGCCCTTCATAATGGCTTAAATGTGGAGTTCGCCACTTCCTTTGGGTGAGTACTCACCCATTTTGACTAGCAGCTTTCTACTCGCCCATCGTATTTCTTACTCATTCTTGGTTATTTTTCCATCTAGTTTCTTATATATTCTAACATGATTTAGCTAAAACAAGGCTATATCTATGTTTATTACATTTTAAAACATAGAAACCCAGTATTGAATATCAAGAGAACCATAGAAATTATGGAGCTCACCTAAACCCAGTTGTTCTTCCAAAACAGAATGTTTTCTTGCCTCCCTTAACTTTACTTCTCTTGTTCCTTGACTTTTAAACACTGTAGAAGGGTTTGGCTAACTAAAAGATGAAATTGCATGGCTCATTTATGAGAAAATGGAGGAATGAAAGATGAACTTGCTGAGAAACAGGATGGGCGAGAAGGTTATTTGAGAAGATGAAGTTGGCTAAATCATCTTCCCTCACGTATTACTTCTTATATAGCCATGTTGATCCTGTTAAAAACTACCACCTGTTTCCTTATCACGTTTCTTTCATCATTTCATGCATTAAAACCAAAGAAACTGCAGCAAAAAGAACGGTGTAAAGTCTTTACTGAGATCCCGTTATTGACTAATCTCACTTGCCATTTATTGCTTATTCCCTTTGTCAAGAGAAGCAAGTGGCAAGAAGTCCACTGCCGCCCCTTTCCTTGACTTTTCCCTTTTCTTTTCTTCTCTTCTCCATGCCAATTCCCTTCCATCCAATGTTGATTGGCTAACTCCTCATTCTTTTCTTCATTTTGTCCTCTAGCCATCAATCCCTTCCATACCTTCATTTAATGCTTTCGTACGTTGCCTTAATTTCATGAAGACTATTGTAGTAAAAGAAGTCGAGTAGAACTCTTTTCTTCCCACATGTTATTGACTTTGTTTGCCAACTCAATATTTGAAATTTACGAGATAATTTCCTTTCTTGGCTATCACATAAAGGTTTGGTGATTCCAGAAATTGTCATATTGTTGGCGATCACCTTATATCGTTCTACTCGCCATATTGCCATAATTTCCCACAAATTTTCACTTTTATTTAGCTTTTACTTTTTCTAAATCCGTATGGGCGATCAGGAGCCCTCGCCAGCCTTGGATGAACTAACCTACTCGCCCCCGCTCCATTTGGACGAACTCTCTATTCACCCCCGCCATCATCGTTGGCAATCTGCTCGCCCATTGGCGATCAGCCGTCTTTGCTCGCCCATTGGCGAGCTGTTTGACATCCTCGCCCACACATTATTTCACCGACATTCTTCCATGCACATCTCAAGTTAAGGAGTTTTTCATCCAAGTGAAAATGAATATTAAATATTTACTTCATTTACATTATCAATTTTATGAAATTTGGGTCTACTGTAGTGTAGAATCAGATCTCACAATAAAATTATAAGTTGACTATAATTATTGTTTGTCATGTAAAATTTTATTCATGTCGTATAAAATACAAAAAAATTCAAGTCAAACAGAAAATTTTTTTAGTTTTTATTATATTTATAAACAATTTTTACCAAATTTTAACATGTGTCCACTTTGTATTTTTTATTCGTGTCATTTTCGTGTTAACATGTCAAACACAAAACTCATTTTTAGTTTTTTTTAATTCATAAATAACTTTTATCAAATTTTAACTTGTGTCACTTTTGTGTTTTTTATTCAGATCGTTTCATGTCACTGCATCATGTATAAAATTATCAATACTACTTTCAACCACCTCATATTTGTTCATTTGATATGGAACAATGAAAACGGTTTTAATAACTAGGGTAGTCATTCACTATAGTTGCTGAAATGGCAGCAATTATCATTGTTCTATCAATTTATTTGTTCCCTTCACAATTCACTGTTCAATAATATTTACTGAAATTCTTCTATTTCAATTCACTGCTTATTACACCATTTGAGAAAGTTCAAGGGGAATTCAAGCCACTTTTGTGTTTCTTAAAGAGAGCTCATAGCAATGGCTAGATGGCATTGCTGTTCTACATAATTACAAAATTAATTTCTAACATGTATACATATCACTTCTCATTTATCAACCCAAACTTTCATTTCGATTATTTTAATTCTTAAAATTACACATTAATCATTGAATCAAACATTCAAGCATTACCTTTTTACTAATTGAAACTAATAATAAAAAGTCCAATCTAAAATGAAATTAATTTGTTCAAGTCAGTTTCTGGTAAAAGAGAAGTAATAATAGAGTTTGATTATTGGGATTTTTATCCAAACTCTAGGACATTACCCTACTTGCATGAGCTAAGTTCACAGTGACATTGACATTTGACCAAGAGTAGAGGAATTGTTTAGGATAAGATCTTCATCGATATTCACCCACAACGACATGGAATTTTTTGGACCCCAAATTGAAATTCACAACATGCAAGAATACTACCATCGTCGGTTTTTATTGTAGTGAAGTACTGGTTTGTTTAGGTCTCTTAATTAAATTGGTGACGCATTTCAAAAATATTATTATTCGTATAAAACAAATCATAATTTGAGGGCAAAAGAAAAAGGTTGTAGTTATTAAATCATGCATTTTTTGTATCATACATCTATTTACAAAAATAAAAAATAAAAAATAAAAAATAAAAAATAAAAAATAAAAAATAAAAACAGTGGAAGAATCATATAAATATATATGTCTCTTAATTAAATTGGTGATTCATTTCAAAAATATTATTATTCGCATAAAACAAATCATAATTTGAGGGCAAAAGAAAAAGGTTGTAGTTATTAAATCATGCATTTTTTGTATCATACATCTATTTACAAAAATAACAAAATAAAAAATAAAATTTTATTTGGTGGTAATTGACTTCGTGCTTTTCCCATTGTGTATAAAATTTTATTCATTTTGAAAAAAATATTTAAGACATCATAAATTTATTAGAAAAGGCATTGATGTGAGGATTTAGCAGGTTTGACATGGCAATTTCTCTTTTTGTATGATTAGTGTAGATAGATTACTCTAACATCGAAACAATAATTAACAAAGCTTAAGTTAAAAGATAGAAATGTCAGATACTATAGATGCTTGTTATGTTACTTAACAAAGAAAGATTATTGAAGCAATTTAAGAACTAATCCTTAATTTGTTGGCAAGAAGTCCAAGAATTTGCAACTCATGCAAGTGGTCAATCTCTTCATATTGGTAGCTTCATTTTTAAAGACATAGGAACAATACCAAATCTGCTAATCCTTAAATAGCTTATTTTGAACCCTTGGATTAACTTAGAGTGAGGTATGTTTGACTTTCTTTGTCTACAATGAGCACATATTGTTTTCTTTTTATGATTAGTTAAAAAACAAAGTAGGGAGTCCAAGGATACGCCTAAGAAAGATTACATGAAAAACAAAGAGAGAAAGGTAAGCAAAAGGGAGTGAAGTTAAATATTAGGTTGTTTTGCTTGCGCTTTGCTGATAATATTAGAGGTAGTACAAATCTTATATTGAAGTCATAATTTGAGGCTAATAGTTTCAAATTTTGAAGGTTTATTAGCGTCAAGGCATGCAAAGGTTCATTAGCACTCACCTAAACCTACTTTGTCTTGTGGGTTCATTAACATCTATAGAATGCAAAGGCAAAACACAAAAATGCTCAAACAAAAAGAATCATAAATTACAGTGGTATATATCATGGGACAAAGAATCATATAATAAGATAAAATGTTCAAGAACTGAAGAGTGAAAGTTGATGCAACTGATGGAAACAAAATTGTATTAATTATTGAATAATAAATAAAAAATCATGGTAGAACCTGGTTTTAAGCTTTTTCAGCAAAGGCTCATTGCAGTCATGATCTTCAGCTGTGGATGCAGTAGGACCAGGAAGAATAATCTCTTTTTCATGGCTAATTAGAATAGTTTGAGAGCCGAGATATACAAAGAAGTAGACAAAATGGTTTAGAATAGAAATTTGCATGGTTAAATTGAAGCAGTGAGAATCAGCAGTTGAAATTAATTTAGTAAAAAAGTATTCAAACCTGAGAGGCATTTTTTTGCGCATCAGACTTCGTAGTGGTAAGTCAGTGGGAGGTATAACATCATGTGGTGGTGTTGCATCGGGTTCGTGGATCCTAAGTTTAAAAACTAAGTATAGATGAGTTTTGTTGTTGATGTGTGATTAGGTGTTTGAAGTTTTGAATAGAGTAAAAAAAAAGAACGAAAGATCAGTAAACACAATCCAGCAAAAATAAGTAAGAAAGGTCAATCTCAAAGGGAAAAATGTGTGAAACATAATGGGATGAACCGAACATTAGGGTGAAAACTTGGTGCATAAATTTCTACATAAACATTTAGAATCCATTTTTTTTAGAACCTGATTCATTTTTTATTAGCAAGTGGTTCATGTAGAAAAAGATCACTTGAGGCAGGCATGTGACAAAGAATCCCTAGAGTCAAAAGAGTAAGAAGTTATAAATCCAATCCTCAAAAACTTGAATCATCCATAGTTTTTTTTTTAAGTGATAGCAAGATTAGTAATTGTTTAACAGTGGTATATATTATAGGACAAAGAATCATGATAAAATAAAATGTTCAAGAAATGAAGACTGAAAGTTGATGCAACTGATGGAAACAAAATTGTATTAATTATTGAATATATAAAAAAAAATCATGGCAGAACTTGGTTTTAGGCTTTTTCAGCAAAGGCTCATTGCAGTCACGATCTTTAGCTGTGGATGCAGTAGGAGCAGGAAGAATAATCTCTTTTTCATGGTTAATTAGAATAGTTTGAGATCCAGGAGATACAAAAAAGCAGACGAAATGGTTTAGAACAGAACTTTGCATAGTTAAATTGAAACAATGGCAATCAGCAGTTGAAATTAATTCAGTAAAAAAGTATTCAAACCTGAAAGGCATTTTTTTGTGCATCAGACTTCGTAATGGTAGGTCAGTGGGGGGTATAACATCATGTGGTGGTGTTGCATCCGGTTCCTGGATCCTGAGTTTAAAAACCAAGTATGGATGAGTTTTCTTGTTGACGTGTGATTAGGTGTTTGAAGTTTTGAATAGAGCAAAAAAAAAAAGGAATGAAAGATCAGTATACACAATGCAGCAAAAATAAGTAAAAAAGGTTAATCTGAAAGGGAAAAATGTGTGAAACATAATGGCATAAACAGAAAATTGGGGTGAAAACTTGGTGCATAAATTTCTAAATAAACATTTAGAATCCATTTTTTTAAACCTGATTCCTTTTTTATTAGCAGGTGGTTCATGCAGAAAAAGATCACTTGAGGCAGGCACGTGGACATTAGAGCTTGGCTTGTCTCCATGGTATTCTGGAATGAGTTGGTTCGGTTGTCGAGGGATATGGTCTGGACCAGTAGAGGAGGATGCCGCAGCTAGAATCTGTGTTGTTTCTTTTTCTTCAACCAGAAAAGTCCTATTGACTGCAAAAGTAGGGACACCAGATTCAAAAGCATATTTGGTTAGATTGACCTTGAAGATTCATTCTTGGTTAAGCAATGCTTTAAGAGGGCTAGGTAAAACAAATTTCTCAAGGTGTTCATTTGAAGCCATCTGCGCAATGTTTTTCCCGATTAATTCCTCAGCTATCTTTCCAAACGCAACAAAATCTGCCTCTCCAGTTTCATCACGAACCAACATTGCAATCTTACAGCTGTAGATCCAAAGTAACAAAAGTTATGTTTTGTTCAGAACAGGTGAACACTAAGTTTGTTAAAAAAGTTTATTATTATTTTTGGGAGATGGGCAGTTTATTATTTAATAAACACACAACTTACGTGAGGCTTGGCACTTGTTCCCCATGGTTTTGACAGCGAAATTTTCCATCAATCAATCTCAAGCCCTTAGGACATTGGTTACAACTATTATAGAACCAGCCAGCAATTACATCAATTTCCACAATTTTCACTTTGCAAGTAAAGAGTGTGTCCTGCAATATTGAGAAGTGAATTGGTTAATTCCAGTATCCTTGGAACAGGTTTTTTAATTTTAAAAAAAACCTAATTCACAACTAAAGAAAAGGGAAGCCATATGTAAGAACATGTAAGTTAAAATGATGCATCAGATCACAAAGATAATCATGAAAATGTAAAAAGATGGGATAAGTTAATTGCAACAATGATATTTGAATCTATAAGGTAAATAACGAATGGAAATATGCATTGAACCTTTGAACTTTCAAAGTTAATTCTCATCAGCTGACGGATTGTCATCCTATTTTCGTTGGGATCATCTGATCCTATGCGTCGTGGTTCGGCTGGATCATCTAAAGGTTGAACGATAAGCGGACGTGGTTCATACCTTTGGGGAGAATAATAGTCAATTTTAAATGTAAAAACATAACTGTAAATAAAAAATTGAGAAATTTCAATCAGCACTTGTAATACCTTCTCTTGAGAAGCTTTGTATCAAGAATTGACAGATCAACATAAATCTTAGTTGCAGAGCAACTGAATAGATTGGTCATTCCTGAACAAATAGAGTAGCAAGAAGGAGAAACAATTTAGAATGATCCTTAGAAATATGAAAAGGAGTTAAAGATGGTGAATGTTATAAGCAACTATTCACATATTTTAAAATTGGTATTTCCCTACCAACCGTGACAGTCGATCTTAATTTGATGAAATAAAATAAAATAAAAAAGGTGTTATGGATGCTAATTTTTATTTTAACATTAACATCCAAACTACAACAACTACAAATATAAATTTGAATCGTCTTACTCTCAAACTTAACTACAACCACTGAAAATCTAACTACTATGCTGTTTTTTGTTGTACCTAGTATTTAAAAAGGTATATAATTATTTGTTCTGTATTTTTTTCCCTAATATTCCTAAAGGTTTTTACTATTTTAAATTTAGACATAACAAAAGTGGTTGTTAATTTACCCTGAAACCTCCGAACAGTCATTCCAGCAAGAGCAATAACAACGTTAGAACGTGTTTGGACAAAATTTTCTTGCTTAAGTACATGTGCATTTTCTGCCCAAAGAGTTATATTCATTGAGGCACCACTGTAAAAATAAACAGAAACAACAGAAGGTTTTAATCCATAGAATAAGATGGTGTGGTAGAGTAAATGATGAAATAATATGTTATGAGAGATAGTTTGGGTTCTGAACAAACTTTAGATCTTGTATTCTGACATTCTGCTTATCAACAACCTCATCTCTGTGTCGCGTGACCCCCTTGAGCACACGACCAATAGTAGTGAGCACACCAATCACATCTAAGTCACAAATGTATAGGCAAGTCAGGGTAAGAAAGTTGGTAAAAAGAAGACAATGTACTTAAGTCAAATTTGATGAGAGGGTAAAGAACAACTATGAAAAAAAATAACAAATATAAGTAACAATGGGTTATCAAGTTAAAAGTATTTAAATTTAATTCATTAGTGGCAAATAAGATACATATACACTTGGGAAAAAGGTGGATGCTCACATTTCAAAAGGAAGTAGAAGAATTGAATGTGTTACCCGTCAAGACAAAATTATTGTCAGTGCGTGCATGAAGGGATGTAAAAGGCTGGAAATCGAAGTAGTGATGAGGAAAAGTGCTGGGGGGATTTGCAATTTCAACCATCTTTGTCTGACGACTAAAATTGATCATGTATTCAGCAGTGATTGCATTGAATGATTTTTTTTATGTTTCCTACAAAGAAATCGCGGATGTCATACATTGTTCCTTCCTTTAGTTTCTGGCTGAACAGGTGTAGATCTTTCTTTTGAATGGATGCTTGCATTGCATCACCCTGTAACAACAAAAAGCAAACAAAGGTTAAGCATGTTCTCAAAGAAAGAACTACTGTAATATGTTAAGGGAAGAGAAATGTTTTTCAACATTTAAAAACCTTTTCATCAACCAATAATAGTTCAACAGAGACGAACTTCCTTTCAGGAGCAGGTATAATAGAGTTCCACATTCGTGCCAAACAAACCTTGATTTGTTGCTCAGGTTCAAATGGCTGTAACTGGTGCAACAATAGGTGCCTCATGCTCAGCTGCATGCATGAAAAGAGATGTTAAACAGCAAACAAAAATAGGAAAAGATTAATGAAAGAAAGAGAGACCAGGAAAATTGGATTAATCACATTTACATAGTATGTAGTCATTGTAGTCAATGCAAGGAATAGGGAAAAAGGCTCAAACAGGGATAATAAAAAGTCAAGTTTAAGCAGTTGGGAATTTTAAAAACTATAGTTAATCAATATAAAGGTAAATTATGTATTGTGAAGACTTGCATTTGAAATCTAATTTTCTTAAAAAATTATCAAGAGGGGAAAAAATATTTTAATCCATAGATATAACAACTAAATAATCATATTTAACAGTGATGAATCATAATTCCAAACCATAAATATCATGGAAAAAGCTCATGGGAAACAAACGTTCATAATTCATTCAAACATATTTCGTGAATAAATAGATAGCCAAGGTAAAAAAATAAACACAATTTAAGAATCATCGAATTGATGTTCGGTTATATAGGAAGGTAAATCTAAGAATGATGAATATATAAATGTTGGACAACCTGTCATTGGTAAGTCTTGGAAAATCTCTGGGAAAACAATGTTTTTTGTTTGACAATTAGGTTTACCATTTGTATTTTCAATTAATATCTTCAAACCTTGACGGTGTGTGACCCTTGAAATTGCAACATATAGTTGGCCATGTGTGAAAACAGGCTTAGGCAAATAAACACCAACGAATTCAAGAGTTTGACCTTGGCTCTTATTAATTGTCATTGCATAAGATAGTCGCAAAGGAAATTGAATTCTTTTGAACAAAAAAGGCAACCTATGATCTTTTTCAATAAAGCATATTCTAGGAATAAAAACTTTATCACCAATGTGAGACCCACTTATCACCTTAGCTTCAACAACATTGGTGGCCAATTGTGTAACAATCAATCTTGTGCCATTGCATAATCCCGACATTTGGTTTAGATTTCTAAGTAACATGACAACCGAGCCCAATTTCAAGTGGAGTTCATGGTTAGGAATACCACCAAACTTTAGGGTGTTTAAAAATTCAGGAGGGTACAATAAATCTTGGTTTTGGATATTACCATCTATATTCGAGATTGAATCAAAACTATGGTAAACCCGAGCATGACCTGGAACTAAAGCAAGCACATTAGTGTTAATTAAATCAACTATGTCATTAAATGGGGTGATGATCGCTCGCGAACTTAGGTACAAAGAGTCACCAAACGTATTTGGGAAATCAACATATATAGATTCAATTAGTGCATGAATGGGATTATCAACATTATGTAACAATAAATCAGGAGGTATGTTTATCCATGTTCCTTCATTACCATCAGATGGAGAGACAGGTGCAATTTTCCCATCACCAATATCCAATATCCACTCTGCAAAATCCTTAAGGGCTACTCTCGCTTGATGATCAAGGCAATCATTTCTCAATCTCATATTTGTTTTAAGCGTGAAAATCTTACAATGTCTCCATAATGGAGACTTACTTATAGATGCATTAACAATTTGGCTTCTAGTGCCAGATGGTACAACAGGGAGTACTTGTCTAAAATCACCACCTAGCAGCACAGTTTTACCTCCAAAAGGTTGTTCATTTGAACCGTTAGCTGTTGAGAGCAATATGTCACGTAGGCTCCTATCAAATGCCTCAAAACAATGCCTATGCACCATAGGTGCTTCATCCCAAACAATCAAACTCAAGATCTCAATAAGTTTACCAAGTTCACTTCCTCGTTTTATTTGGCAAGTTGATACTTCATCAATGTTTAAAGGGATTTTAAACCTTGAATGAGCTGTTCGACCACTTGGCAATAATAATGATGCTATTCCGGAAGAAGCAACAGCCAAGACTATTTTCCTAATTGATCGTATTGCTGTGATTATGGTATTCCACAAAAAGGTCTTGCCAGTTCTGCCATGACCATAAACAAAAAACATATTACCTTGCCCTAAAGAAATAGATGCTAGGACAGCATCATAAATGGCTTTTTGTTCATTGTTTAACTTCGCAACTAATTGGGCATGGTCAGACTGCAAAGAGTTTAAATCATAGCTTAATTCCTCCATTAATAATCTATTAGGCATGCCATTTGTTCTAGCTATTGATGGCAAAGGTAACTTGTAGTGAGACAATGAGGAATTATTTTTGTTAAAAAGATCCTCCAAGCACAACAAAACATGATTCCTTAATTCTGATTGCGGGATCTGATTTTGATCAAAACTAAATAAATGAGTCAACCTATATTCAATGTCTTCTCCAAGTAACCTCCAATTATTCTCGAACAATGGCAGTGGATCTTGGATTTCGCAAAACATTACCAAAGTTACAAAAAGTTGCCTCAATTCAGAGCCTGTTGACCACAAAGAGGCTTGTTGCAAAGCTTCGTGCTATTCTTTATCATCACCTAAGAGACCTAGAGCTTGGCATGCAAATTGAAAAGAGGTATGGACAACACCATCTATTGTTCTTAGATCTTGGTAACTCGTGGCCCCTTTCACTACATTCAAAAGTAATCTCATGAAAAATAGCTCACCAGCAGCAAGATGTACAAAATTGATTCGACCAATGGCTATCCCACGTTCTCTCTCTTTCCAGGTTTTATCCCTTTTTATCCAAACCCATTTTGTAGGGAAATCCTTGTAAGTCAAGGTTCGTGCATGAGGATATTTTTTATTTGCCTCCATCCATTCAGTGAACATGGTTTTATCTAACAAAGGTTGTCTAAGAACATTTGAAAGGTTTGCATTCTCAAAGAAGGTGATATAATGCTCATTTGGCAAATGGATTGGTAACTGAATCATAGTTGGTTCCCTATGGTGCACATCAAACCCAAAAAGGCGCCAACATGCTTCATGTGCAGATATATATCGACAATCAAGGAACATTTTAATCTCATCAAATTCAACTGAATTGCCTTGATTTTGATTTCCAACAATGGTAGGTCTTTCCTCAAGAATGGCCGTCACTCTATCTGGACCTTTGTTTATATACTTAAAAAGATATTTGATAGATTTGGTTTTACCACAAATTTCAACATTTATGTGAGCTTGGTGTCTCACAACCAAATCAACATTGTGTGGCACAACAAAGCGACTATCAAGCGTGACTCTATGTTTCTTAACTATAGTTGCATCTGACAAAAAAGGTACTCGTTTGTATAACACCATGCCATCCTCTTGAATAATTGTCTCATCTTGGTATTGTTTAGGAAAAAATTTTGAGCAATTACCATTTTTCATACATTGAGCTTTAGGGTTAACAACACCACAGGGCCCATGTATCATAAAGGTTGTAACAGCTTCATAACCAATAGGGTCAACATTTTTGTCTAGGATACATGCAGATATAACCTTGTCAATTTGAGTCGGGTTATCAAACTTATCATCTGGGTGCAACCAAAGCAAGATGTGTGTGTGAGGTAGGCCTCTTTTTTGGAATTCAATGGTGGACACAACTGCATTTAGAAAAGATAATAAAACAATTAAACACATTTTGGGTAGAGAAGGGGCCTGAAGGTTAGAGCATAAAAGTAGAGAAACATAAATATGGGGTGGTTTGTGGAAATAATAACGTAAGGGAACAAAGAAGGGACATCGTAAAAAAAGGATTGGCAATAGAAGTAAGGCATACCTGCTATGACACGTCCGAAATAAGCATCCTTAGTTAAATCTTCATTAAACATTTAAGTCGTAGTTTGAACAATCTCGTTAGTACATCAGGTCTATCTTCAATTTTTTGATCAGGAATCATAGCCAAAGCTTTGGTAGCTTCTGACCACTTAGGATTACAGGTAAATGTGATGAATAAATCCGGGTGGCCATATTGGCGACAAATTGCCATAGCATCTTGGTAGTTTTGGAATAAGTATCGTGGTCCCGAAACAAAACTGGCTGGCAAAATAATTCGTTTCCCTATGGTTCGACCATCAAGATCACCTCGATTAACAGCATCTTGAACACCTTGGTAAATCTCTGATCTCAATTGCTTTTGATTGTCCTTTATCCATTGTAACCTCATACGCTCAACACATAGGAAAGCGTCAACAACAAATTGGTGGAACAACTTACCCCCTCTAAGTAACGTACAACCAGTGCAGAATCTTTGTTGGATCAAGGAAGCAAAATATTCCATGATGGTCAAGTTTTGGCGTTCTTTACAACGTCTTCGATTTATTGCACGGTAATTCATGCCTAACCTAAAGCCATCTTCACCGAAAGGGAATAGAAGCGGATATTGCATTGCCATAAATGATGGGTGCAACTCACTAATACGCCTTAGTCCATCAGTCTTATGCTCAACAATAATATCACGGTGATCTTGTGGACCTTCATCTTCTCCTACTAAAAGTCCAGCTATTTCTGACACAGACGGTAACTCATATTGTCTATTAGTTTCATTCCTTTCCCAAAGCAACCGAAGCCGTATCAGAAGGTAATCAGATTCTACAAATCTATCCCTAGCCATTCTAAAGGCTTTAACAATCTCATTAACTTCATTTAACATATGGATCAAACCACTCACCACATCAGGATCAATTGAATTTCTTGTATCCTCAGAAGCAACTGCTCTAATTCTATTTGAGACTTCATTTTCTGTGTCGCAAATATATAGTTGTGCAAACCTAGGTCGATCACCAATTTGGGGCAATAAAGATCCAATTCTATGGTGCATTTGGCCTCCAATCTTGAACACATAAGGACCAGGACTATTGTTGATGTTGTGATCAAGTGTGCCCCCAATTGATGTAAATTGAAACATTGAATTATATAATCTAATATTATTCCTAAACCTAGCAGACACTCCCTTATTCCTATAATCAAGCAAGTAATCAAGAAATGCAGGTGTGTTCTTGGAAGGAGGTAAATCAATTGTTCCTTCCTTACAACATAGGCTGAAAACGGGGGAATTTCGAGTGCTTGAATCTCTAATCCTTTCTTCGTACCACATGTAGGCCCCGCAATAAGAACAAATATAATCAAGGCTGCCTAAATCTATGGGTCTCAAGAAATGACCTATAAAAAAAAACGACAAAAATTCAAGGGATACAAAAAGCACGATCAATAATTTTGCTTATTTTTTGGTTTTTTTTCAAAAAGCGAAGAATAGAAGTAAGGGCAAGGAAGAATGACGGGCTAGGAAAGCTAAAAGGATAAATTGTAGGATAGCTTACGATTTTCAAGAGGATTAATTGATTGAAGATCCAAGGATGAAGGTATATGGGGGAGAATTGTTTGCGTCATGTCAGCAACAACTCCAGCATAACATGATCCGTTATGCTGGTTTGGGCAAGAGCTAGAACTTCCAACATCATAACCAGATTGAATAGGATCGAGAATCAAAGAGGAATTTAAATTTTGGTCAGAACAAAGCATATCAACATTAGATGAAATTGTCTCCAAGTGACCAGTTGAATTAACAATTGAATGTTGACTAAATGATTGGGAAATCCTACGGCATTTGACCCTCAATATTGGAACTTGTTCACTTGCTCTACATTGAAATGTACGACGTCTAAGATAATGAAGTCTTCTATGCCTATTAAGGGCTCTTTGTTGCCGAGCATCCATCACAAATAAATAACCTAAATTAACAGTTTATCTCAATTACATCTTGATAAGGAAGCAAGACGTAAGCGGAAAAAAAGCCTACAAAGGAGCATGTTTCTATTCAAGGGAAACTAACATAGCAAATAGGAGGAAAGGGCAAAAAAGTAGGCAAAAAAGTTAGAAACACAAATTCCTCAAAACAAACCAAAAGAAAATATAAAAAGTTTGAAAAATTGTTAATCAGGATATATGCAAGTGAAAATAACGAAATGATAAAAGATTCAAACCTAATGAGATTTACATAGACAACCACGAGCAAACATCATTTTAGAAGAAAATAAAGAAAGCAAGAGCAAGTAAACAGAACTGATACTTCAAGGAAGAATATAAGAAAGACAACTCTACATAAAGGAAAAAATATATTAACAAAAAGCAAGAGCAAGAGCAAGTAAAAAGAAGAAATTAGTCATTCAATGCAATATCAACCATAACATTGACACATACCCACAAAACAAAAACATACCAAGTCAAAGACCTTTCAAAACCAAATAAAAATCCAGCAAAGTTTTATTCTTTATATTTTGATATCAAGGTATCCAAACTAAATCGTTTCAGCTTATGGGAATGGAAAAGAAAGGAAGGATACATAAAAGACAATACTGAAATATAATTTCCTTAGAAGAACGGTAAGGAGAAGCTCACTTTTTTCTTGAAGCAAGAGAGTTTTGCGTGGGCTTGTAGACAGGCGAACAGTAATGAGAAAGCAAATGGCAGTTGCATACAAACTATTTAAAAGAGGAGAAGGGACAGAGGAGCTTTGCAATTAACGGATAGAGCAAAAATCAAATCAACTCTGAGCAGGTAAGGGGTATACATGATTACCCAGGGGAATAGGTGAGGATGTACGGAAAGATAGGAGGATCTTGGAACACAAAATGGAGGCTTGGGTCGGGACAAAAACCTTGGGGCGATTCTTTGGGTTCTCCTGAGTGAGTAGAACGGCTAAAATTTTGGGCAATGAAAAGCAGACAACTCGAACCCGAACTGCTACCGACGCCAAAAAGAGCACACCCAAAAAGTATGGCAAATACTGACATAAGTACATCAAACGATTTATTGCTGAAAAAATCAAGGAACAAAGAGAAGCAAGAATCAGCCAACAAATCAAAGATAACATCCAAAAGTACAACCAAAAAACAAAGAGAGGACAGGAAAAATCGAGACAATTGCACCAAAATATGAAAAAAATGATAACCATTACAATGCAGGGGAGAAGGATGAAATAAGAAAAAAACACTTGTGATGCGTGGGAGTTTATTTTTTCAAAGCAGGCAAATAAAAAGAAAAAAAAAGACAATTACCGATCTATTATTTTTTTGTCTAACAATCGAAAGTCGAAACCATCACACCATTGCCTTCACAGCCTCTTGCTTCACGTCAATGCCATTAGTTCCTGGTGTTAAATGGGATTATGGGTTGTGTGGATGCTAGAATTGGGTTTGAGTTGCTGTGGAGTTGAGCAGTTTCTCCATTTTGGTTTTTTTTTTGGGTATGGGTTTGTGACTGATCAAATTTTGGGTATGGGTTTATTGGGTATGGGTTTGTGACTGATCAAGTTTTGACTTTTCCAGCCGGAATAGAAGAAGATGAAAAGAAGAAAATAATGAAGAAAAACGAAAATACAGAGGCTGGGTCAGTTGGACAAACAAACGGGAAGGAAACCACATTTGGTAATTGCCTTGTGTAAAAGCACTAAAGACAAATGATGAGAAAAGCAGAGTAGGTGACGTGGGAAGACGAAATCCCACAAACTAAAGACAAATAATGAGAAACACTTGTAATTAATATTTAAAAATTACTTTTCTATATAATAATTTCTTTATTTTAATTTTTTAAAATTTTATTTAATAAATAATTTCATATTTTTATATTAAAATAATAAAGTTTTTAATAATTATATATCATAAATATAAAATAATAATTTATATATACATTTATTTTAATAATTTAATTATAATTTATATTATTAAAATATTTTAAATAATTTAAATAAAAACAACTTCAAAATAGAAAATAATAAAATAGGAAAAAAAAAACTAAAGCAAAAATAATAAAAAAAAAAAGAGAAATAGTAAAGGGTAATGTTTGCCACTGGAACGAAAGGCTCCATTGGCAAACGGGAGTGCAGCACCGTATGAGCATGTAATCCAAACACATAATGGAAGACCCAAATTAATTTGACAGAAGCTTCATTTTTTATAGCATCAAAAAAAATTTTTTTTGTGAAAATACAAAACAATTTACAAACATTCAATTAAAACATTGGCATATGAAATTCAAAAAAAGAAACTTACCTGAAACTTTGAAAAGTTTGAAAGTGGTTGATTTAATCTTGAAGTAAAATGGAAAAATAAAAAGAACAAAAAAAGTCATGGAGGACGGAGAAGCTTAGAAGGACAGATGAGATCTTGACTTTTCCAACCAGAAGGGAAGATGAAAAAAAGTAATTGATGAAGAAAATAAAAAATGAACAGGCTGGGTTAGCTGGTGACACTAACAGGGAATGAATGGCACCGGCCCAATCTAACTAAGTAATAAAAACCCAAGCGAACTATCATTCTATCCATGTAAAAACAGCAAAGCCAAATGATGGAAAAAGGGAAGTGAGTGACGTGGCTCAATGTGTGAAGAGGAAATCTCACAAAATTTATATATTTGATTGGAATGAGGTTTATGAATTCGAACTCAAGACTTTAATGTAATAATAAAAATAAATTTATTAAAAGATTAAACTTGATAATTTTGATATATAATACACTGAATTTGTCATATTTATACCGGTGATTAAAAAGTTAAATCAAATTTATAAGATTAGTTAAATTGAAAATTGATAGCTTAATCAGTTAAATTTGATTAAAACCAAATCGGATCAATGTTGAAACAGAACACATATTTATTTTATTATTTAATAATTTAAAAAATTTTGTAAATTGTGAATTGTGAATTTTGTACCCTTTATCTTTTAATTTTTATTAATAACTAAATCATTAAGATTACAGATTCAAGAAGATTTAAACGCATTAATCCTTTTCAAGTGAGTAGATTACGAGTTGAGGATTTTAAAGTAGAATAAGAATTTAAAGAAAAATTAAGCCAAATATATGTTTGTGTCATGCATTTATTATATTAATACATATTTATTAATTATTATTTAATGCCAAAACCAGGCCTTTAACAATAATATTTTCTTTTAATTGGACCAGTTGGACTAATTGAACCAGGAACCGATGATAGTCTCATCTATTCAACCTCAGGTCCGGTTTAAAAGCTTGCCCCTCACCAATTTTACTTTACTCTAAAAAATAAAATAATATTGCGTTCCATAGGCTTTTTTCCCTTTTATTTTGAACTCATAGCTTTCATTAATTTACTCTTGAGCTCTCACTCTGGCTCTGAAATCAAGCAAGAAAAGCCCTAGCACTTCCATGGCTAAGTCTTAAACAAAGGAGTAAAAAAGAAGAAAAAAGAGAAATTTTCCTAGCATTTGTACGAGTAAGTGAATATATCCAAGCTATCATTCAAGAAGAATCTGACCTTTAACCAATGCTTACTCATTAACCAATAGTGGATATCACAGTAACAATTTCTCATGTGATACGTCACTAAGTAATTAAGACAATCTCTCAACCAGGCATAGGATAACTAAGTAGAAAACAAAAACCCAGTTTAATAAGAAAAACATAGAGTGTGCTGTTAAGACTGCTAGACCCTAGCATCTAATGCCATAATGGTGCTAAGGTTCATTGGATTCATGTACTTGCTGGAGCCAGTCATTATCTGTTGAACAATCAGCCTGTTAGCCCTCTCTGATGGATGGAATGGATCCCAGAAGGCGTAAACGTCTCGGTTGGGGCACAGGTTGGATGCTATTGTGCAGAGTCCGATTCCATTGTATGGTCCTTGTCCACAGCAGGCTACCTTTGACGTAACAAAACCTACCAAAACAGATTATGCAGATTATTAGTACATACTAATAAGGTTTATAACTTAATTTCATGTAAACTTTAATATGATTGTGACACGGTTATTGTTGGTCTAGTCTCACATTTTACTCTAAAACGAAGATTCTATATTCAAATCTCATCTTCTGCAATCTAACATTTAAAATGTTGAGAGTCAAACAATTGCTTTTAAACCATTGACAAAGCCTATGTAGTGTGGAAATCTGTACTTAACAGCAAGGTTTATGACCTAAAAGAACAAAACTATACTTTTTATAAGTAAAGGTTAAACCTGGCTTTTCATGTTGCATATAGCAATTTCCTTTGACAATAAATTTTATGCGGTGTCTGGGGACCAACCAGACCATGACTCAATTCTGCAATGGCATTTACTTCAAAATGTTCCCATTGTTTTCTCTGGTGTTCAACAACTTTTCTACCTTTGAATCAATGCTCTATGTTCCTAAAAATAGGTTCAATTTCGGCTTTTCAGTTTGATGAAATCATTATTGATAAATTCCAGTATTAGCAGTAAATGTTGTATACTGACGCGAGGAGACACACCATAAGCCTGAGGGTTACTGATCCAATCCATGTGCATTTCATGTGCATTTGCCGCAATGAAAACATGCGACCCAAGCTCACTGTTGAGTCCGTTTAGCATTTGAACAAGCTGTGGGTTGAACAAAGCTGCTGCTCGTTGCAGCTCCACTGCACATTCACCAGCTCTGCTCTGCTGAGCTAGTTCTGCTGGGACACAACCTAATGGTCCGGTTCCTGTCACCAAAACCCTCCTTGCCCCCAACTTATATAGCCTCTGCAAAGTAAAATATATACTAATTCAAGAAGCATATCAACATTTTAGCAATGGCATTGGTGCAACGTAAAGATTATTTTTTGTGACTTAGAAGTTATGGATTTAAGTAACAAAAATAACCTCTTCATTAATGCAGAGGGCAAACTGTGTATTTATAACCCTCCTTAAAATATTTCACAATGTAAGAATCTTATGCATTGAGTTTGCCATTTATTATTAGTCCTCTAGCAATGGATAATCACATCGGACACATGATTAAATTGCTATAATAAAGTTCTTAGTGTCTAAGGGCTAGTTTGGATGAACGGTGCGATTGGTTCCGGTGAGATTGAAAAAAAGGAAATGACCACCGTGGGTATGAGTTTTATAATAAAATATTTAAAAGAAGGGATAAAAAAATAATTTTACATGATTTTTTTTGTCTTATGTAATTTTTTTTTGTCTTTTTTGCTCCCATTGGACTGGAGTCACCGCGCCGGAGGTGCGGTGACATCCAAACGGAGCCTAAATTACAGACAATTCAAGGATTCCGAATTTGTACAGACCAGTGGGGTTATGTATCACATATGCAAACATCAAAATGCACGTTGGCTTTAAATAGCAACAAAAAAGAAAAAAAACATCAGAAATCATTTTGGCTTTACCAACCAAACCAAAGTTGTTGTGTAATAATAAATCAACTCCGCTCCTTTACAAAATTGAAGAAAAGCTCTCTCTATAGGCTCCATGAAAACTGTCCAGCCAATTACTATGTTAAAGCATGTCTTTTTCTTTAATTGGTGATTCCTACTTCTTTAATTGGCGATCACATTGCCAATGCCAGTTAGTTTGGTAGTTGTGCAGCACAATAAATTATGCAATAAAGATTAAAGATGTGTAAGTATGATAATGGTATGACAAGTTACCAGCAGAATTTTCCGGTACTCGGAAATTAAATAGACAACGTAGTCTGGGAGGGCGAATTGGCGAGATCTTGCAGAGAAGGGCAACAGGTAGTAGTTGTTTACAAAGTCATTGCCACCAAGGGTCATGAGAACAAGTGCTTCTTTCACTAGGCGTTTAGTTCGTTCAGGTCCAATGAGTGCACTTACACGCTGCTGATATTGTTGGAAGTACTGTAGTTGCTTGGAAATTCGGATTATATTGGCCTGAAGATGTCGCGGATTAAGATATTTTGGTGACTAATAGAGAGGCATAGCTTTTAATGAAATTTTAGTAGGAAATTGAACTTACAAATTGGAATCCAGTGTCATTGAGAATTCCAATTCCAGCAGAAGCAAAGTTGGCACCAACAAGAAGCTTCTGTCCTGTGAGCTCTGGGCTCAGATAAGGTAATGTTGGCTCAGAACCAATCTTCTCACCTGAATAACACATGTAAACATTAGCAATAGTATACTCAAATTTAACAAAGTTTACTACAGAAAAGAAAAAAGAACTTACTGATAAGATCTGGGATGTTAAGGCCATTAGAGAACCGGCCAGTAGCTCTATGAGTCGGATGGTCAATGCCATAGGGGTATGCATCAGCTCGAGCAGTAGTAGCTAGATAGTTGTTGTTACCATTATCGACCAGCGAATCACCGAACACGAAAAATGCCCTTGCAGCCTCAGCTTGAGGAGCTACATTTCCCAATGCAAGTACCAGACCAAAAATCATCCATGAAACAAAGACAGTTGAATTATCCATTGCAATTGTTCTAAGATACCCTACCAAGTCAAGTTTCTTCTCTTCTAACTACTGTACCAAACCCCCTTGACAGTGAAAGGGTAGATAGCACCGCTGGCTATATATAAGGGGTTTTTTTTTGTTGTTTATGTTGTGTCCATATGATCAAATTAATGCAGTGTGCTACCACATGTGGAGTTAGCTAGATAAGAGCTTCCATAACTCCAATGCCGGTACAAGTAGTTCCGGTATGTAAATGAAGAGTTCTTTTAGAAACAAAGAGCTGTTCAAATCATCCGAGATGGCCTACGAACTCCCTCTTTCAATGATCATTTTCTGCAGAGGTGCCAATCAAAGTAAAGCTGGCAACGACCTGGTTGTGGTTAATTATAATGCTCAAGAAACCAGTCTACTAACCATGAAATTAGCCTGGTTATAGAGTTAGATTCTTTCAAAGTAGCCTAGGGATATTCTAAGTTATAGCAACACATCTAGCCAGCATAAATGCGCCGATTCATTCTGGTTTTCAGAACGATCATTAGTACTGTCAATCTCATGGCCAAAACTTTTTGCATGGAAGAAGCGGCAGTCAATGCTCTCATGCACCAATTATTGATCAGGCAAGCCCATTTAATAAGATGCAATTGAGATATGCCTTGTATTAAAGAGAGATGCAATAATTTGATCAAGAGGGAAATTAGAAAACAAAAACAATAAAGTGGCCCATGTGATCAACAATGCATGGCTAAGGTGGCTAGTCAGTAACTATTTTCATTTTCAAGCTCTCTTTCTCTCTATCTTCCATGTCTGCAACTCATCATATCTTAAGCATGTAGCAGACATAGCAGATATGAGATATATATCTTAAATATTATGTATTAAATATCGAGAATTTGATTATAATGTGATACCAAATGTGTAATTGAACACAATCAACATATATGTAAAGTTTTGTCATACTGACCATGAGTTTAAGCGGCCGCAAATTGCAATTATTTCTTTGTTAAATTTTGCCAGCCAGTGCTATTCTTATTGCTTCTAAATTTTCATTTTGAATGAAAGTTTATGTTACAGTCAGATCATAAATTTGAAAGCACATTGTAGACAGCAATAACTCAAGCCAATAACCAAATCAATAAAGATGTATCAAACTACCAAGCCCCAAGATAGACCAACAACACTAAATCTTACTTCTATTATGCATGCTCATAGATAAAGCTGTTAACAGTAGCTTTCAACCCAATCACTTCAATGAAATCTAGCAGAAAACCATGATATTCTGAGTTTCAGCAACAAATGTATGTGTAATACAGATTGGCAACCATAGATGACTGATTAAAAGGAACCATGTGATCGACATAAATTTGGTGTAGGGGTGTGAGATTTTAACCACGCCCAATGCACTATAAATTTATTCTGGTCCACTCTATATATAGCATCTTCATCAAAATCAAATTTATATATCATATGCAAATAATTAACTCTTGTTCAGTTGTAAAACGATCATTGTAGGGTTATAATTTAAAAATCAATGAATTTTGCAAAACCCGGTATTATCCACATTTCCTTTCCATTGCTGTAATTTCAGCAGAAAGTTTGAAGCTAACAAATACCATGAAAAGGGTGAAGTCAATCAAATTTCTTAAGCTTGCCATGAATTCTCACAAACTCTCTACAGATAGAAAAAAAAATGAACCAACTGATTTATTGAGGAAAGTAATGTTGGCATTGCATGGCAGCTGCATACATCCGTAGTTTTCATGAATCCAAAGAAAACCAACAGTGTGAAATCTTGTGGATGATGAATACCATGAAAGACAGCAGAACGATAATTTCGTACATTTACAAGGTTGTTGGTTAATCTCAGGTTTAATAGACCTTCCTCAATGCTAGTGTAACGACCCGTTACCACATTTTTCACCTAAATTTTACACCATTTATCCGGTTGGGCTGTCTGTGATACTTCACTTGCACTTAATGTTAAACATATTTAATATAACATTGTTAATATAATACACATCCCCTATCTTATTTACAAAAATGTATACATGCCTAAATACAGAAAATAAATGATCGTACCTGATATATCTTAGTCGGTCTGTCACATTGTCCATTATGTGCAGCCGTAATCCACAAAATATTGGATCTCACCATCATCAAAACCTGAAATGTTAAAATTGGGGAGTGAGCAAACCACGGCTTAGTAAGAGAGTTATATGTCACACTTGATATTCAGCTATCTATATGCTGAAAATATTTTTTTTTTAAAATCTTCCTAGCTGGCTCTAGGCTCACATGTAGGAAGGATACTACAGTCGGCTAGGGATCCAGATAGAATAAGGTAGGTATTTTAGAATACCATACTTGTTCCGGAACCTAGAAGCAATTGTAAAGAATACCAATTCCGTTGTTTTCAAAACAATATAATTTTCGTTTTTTCACAAAGTAAACCACTTATTTCTTTTCACTTCAGTATACTTTAAAACACGTGATAGTTCAGTAGTAAAAACAGTGGTTTACTTCTCTTCTCTTCGGTACAGTAAAAACAACAATAGTACAGTGATTTGTAAATATCCAATCATTGGATAATTACTTGTTCGATTATTTCTATCTTAGAAATAATTCTTATGTTATTCTTTTAAAATAAACATTTAGTTCCCCTTTCAAATCAGTAATCGTATCATACAGTTCAGTAAAACAGTATATTCAGTAAAACAGGAATTCGATACGGTTCACTCAGTAACAATAAACAATAGCTACCAATTCAATAAATAGTATAAGATAGCTTTCAGTTCATTAAAACCAAAATCAATGGCTACCATTTCAGTAAACAGAAATCAATAAGTTGAGACTAGGCAACAAATAAATCATGCTCTCATTGTTCCCCCAGGAACACAAGTCGTCCGCTTTTGGGGTGCACTCGTAGGCCATCGCCCCTCACGGCTATCTCAGCTAGATCTATGGCCATAATCTATAGGTGGTCCTCGGGTCCACTTGCCAAGTGACCTCGAGATCGTTGATGACTTGGCGAGTCTATCAGCCCTATGATGCCCTGAGGTGCACCCGTTGGTCCATCGACCAAAGCCACCGCCCCAGGTGGGTCACGCAATGACATGAATAATAATGCATGAACTCAGGCCTAAAGTCTCAAAATAGTACAAAAATCGTACCTTAGCTTTTATGGATTTTGAGCATCGTAAATCAAATATCCATAAGGCTCACACGTAAATATAATCACCTTTATGAAATTTTTAAAATAAATAACATTTTTCAAATTATTTCATAAAGGTATATATATCATGTTCTCCATACGATGAAGACAGTTTGCAGAATCATCACTGAAAATATAGAAGGGCAAAACTGTCCTTTTTCCACCATAAAACACATATGCACGCTTTTCCATGCATTCAATCGAAAACATGATTTTATAATTATCGACGTTCAAATCAAATATTTTTGTAATTTATGAAAAAGTAAAATATTTATTTTTCAATTTCAATAATTCTGTCACCATGTTTTCGTCTAAAAACACCTGTAGAGACCTCTAGTCTCGAAATCAGAATTTTTCACCATTTCTTAACCTTTATGGAATTTATTTAATTAATTATTTCCATAATCAAAACCATAAAGCTTTTATATAAAATCAAGTGAATATTTAAGAATATTTATAAAAATATTCACTTCAGTCTCTTTTTCATTTTCATCTCGTTTCACGTGAAATATCACCTACCAGGTGAATTTTCAATGATTTCCTTTTCACCATTCTTGAAAACATAAATATTTTAAAATCAGTTATCACTATATTCATGTTTTATGAAATTTACTTGATTTCTCGATTTTCGTATCCGAAAATCGATTCACGTGAAATCAAATCTTTTATTTTGGTTTTCGATGATTTTCGGTAAATTTCAGTAATTTTTCGATAATTTTTCGGCAGTATAATGGCTGCCGAGTTGGCTAGCCTCCTACACGAAAATACAGTTTATATTTCTCAACTGGTACTTCACCACAATTTGAAACCGATAAATCACCACAATTTTCAAAACTAATCATTATAAATTGCATTTATAAATTAAATGCATAATTTAAAACATGTAGCCGAATATCCTTACAGGCGGCACATGTCTCCCTTACCTGTTTCGGGTCGGCGACTGCCTCTCGAAGGTCACGCCCGTGTTCACCTCGCTCGATTCCATTGGCTCGGTCATCGAGAGAATTTTCTGGAAATTAAATTCTAAAATTTAGAATTTTTCCATAATTATTTAAATAAATAAATTATTTAAATAATTTACTATTTTTCGGGATTTCTTACCGATTCCCGTATTTTCCAGGATTTTCCGTAATCTCCGAATTCTCGAGAATTTTCCGAATTCTCGGAAATTTTTCAAATTCCCAGAATTCCTTTTTTCTCTCTCCTTTTTCTTCCTTTTCTTTTTTCTTTTTTTTTTCTTTTCTTTTTTTTTCTTTTTCTTTGGTCTGACCGGTTCAGACTAGTCAAACCGACTCCATCCACCTCACCGCCGGTTCTCCTCCGATGGCCGATTCTTCGGTGGTTCGGTGGCTCAGCAGCTGGCCGGCGTCAAGACGAAGCTGCCGGTGGCCTCAGCTTGGCCTGGATCGGCGGCACGGCGGCGGATCTACTCGGTTTTGCCTCGGTCACTTCTCCTCCTCCGTCGGCCTTCCTCCGCCGTTCCCAGCCTCTCCGGTGGCCTCCATCCCTTTCCTCTTCTTCCGGCGGTGCTTCAGCTGTGGTGGCGACGGTCGGTTTGGCCGGCAACGCCAGATCTGGTTTTCTCTCCCTTTCGGCTTCCGTCGCTTTTCCGTTTCCGTTTTGCCTCGTTTCTTTCCTTTCTTCCACCGGTCATCGACCTCCCTCTCTTTGCCGGCGCCGTCTCTTCTTTTTTCCCTCGCCGGCGGTGGCAGCTCTGCCACCGTCAGTCTCGCCTGGGAGGATCGGGATCCTTCCCCCGATTCTTCCTTTCCCCTTTTGTTTTCTTACTATTTTTTTTAGTATATAATTATACTATATACTATATATTATATACTATAACATATATTTTATACATATAATATATATACTATATATTATACATATATTATTCCATATATATTTTCAAACTTTAATGTAAATTAATATTTACATTTCTCAATTATATGTATATATATTTATATATACATAAGACATTATACTGAAATACATATGTATTATTTAATTCCTTCAAATAGTATATATAAATATACACATGTATACCAATGTATAATTATATATATACCTTATATTATTTTAGATACATATGTATTTGTATAAAAATACATTTATATAATATATAATTATATAAACATATTTTCTATTTTCTTTTCTCATTTTCTTATTTAATTTGGATTTCCATTTATCCAAATTAAATTTTCTGATTTCTTTATTTTCCATAATTTCTCGTCTTATTTTTCCGATTTAATTTTCCTTTACTCGGATTTCCACCATCCGTTTCTTTTCTCAATTCTTGGGATTTTCACTAATATCCCGTTTTCAAAATTTTATTTATTTATTTATTTCCAGTATTTATTTTCTCTAATATTTATTTTTAATAAATAAAAAATTTACGGTTATCACAGCTAGACCTTCACATTGATTCAGATCAAGCCACGTATATTTCCCATGAGAGGGTGTTCAGTTATTTTTTATTATAGACTGACTGAGATGCAACAATTGCAGCTCTGCATGATTTGTCAAGAAATTGACCAGGAAAGATACGCTGGAGTATATTATTATTATTATTATTATTATTATTATTATTATTATTATTATATAGGAATAATAAGAGGTAATTTGATTTAAAAAAAAAACAAAGGCAAAACCCAAATTCAAAATTCCATAGTTTTCCTTTTATGCATTTTGGGAAGTGAAATCCCACCATAGAACAAATAATAATTAACCTGAAAAGTAAAAGCAGAGGGGGAGTTCTATGTGAAAATTTAATAAGGCCAACTACACCCTCAACAAAAACATTAATGGGTGAATTATTTCACCTGTACGTCCAACGAATTTACAGTCATTTCCAGCAGATACAATTGTACTGTTATTAGCAGCATGTTATTTGAGAGGCCAACATTTTCAGGCTCTTCAATTCTTAGTAGTGAATGGGAATGAATTAATGTCACTTTCGAGTAAATTTCAGCCTTCAAGTTATCAAGGGCTAGTTCTATAAGTGAATTTCTTTTCTTATCTTCCCGTTATTAAGATACATAACTTTTTTTTAATGAACAAAAAAAAAGATACATAACTTTTTTTTTTTTACAATAGAGATTTTGATATGGAAAAAGAAAAATAAGATATAGAAACTCAAATCTCAAATTTTTAAAATTTTCATATTAAAATAAAAAATATGATCATTTAAACTAATACTTAAAGGCATGAACCTGAAGCTTAACTCAAGTAGTTCATATAACCACTCTTAACGGATGACATATTTAATTTGAAATTCAAATCCTAATATCTGTAATTATTTTTCTTATTTTCAGATTTCAACCTTTTTTGTATCTAAAATGTCTAAAGTTCATGACTTAATTTTACATTTTAAGTGTTCTAACAAGGGTTTTTTTGTTTTGTATTCACTGATTTTAAACTGCACAAATCCTCATGAATGATCACCGCCAATTCGGATGAAGGGTACTTTAAAAATCAATGAAACTTTTTTTTGACATAAATCGGATGTATTTTTATCTGTTTTAACGATCTGAGATTAATTTTATTAGAGCCTTAGTTACAGTTAAGATTTTTTACCCTTTTTTAAATTTGCATTTAGTTAGAGTCAAACTTGAGAGCTCTTTCTACAATCTTAACTTACGTTACCAACTGAACTACGACTCACGGATAAAATCAATGAAACTTTACGGCCTATGATTAGTTGAGTGATGAGCAGAAATATTATCAAGCATTAATTTGGGTAAATTTAGAACTCTAATATCAACTTACACACACAAAAAAAATAAAATAAAACATTTTTGAAGACTATTGATTTAAAAAAAAGGACAAAGAATCTTCTAATTGTGTCAGGTAGGCTGCACTTAATAAAGTACTACAATAATAATCACGCAAGTGAAATTTCTAACCAGAAAAGAAAGAATTGTGTATTTTAAAACTAGTGGTAAGATATATACAAATGGATATTGATTCTAGCAACAAGAGAACAGGTTTCTCTTTTGATTGTTTTGAATTTAAAATCGTTGAAATTTGTGAGAAAATAATTTTTCATAAATTTATTAAATTCAATGTAAATAAATTTATTTAAATTAAAAAAAATTATTGGATGAAATATGAAGACAGCTTACCGTTCAATAAAAGAAAAGTATTTGTGAAATTGCTATCAAGTGGACAATCAATAATTAGAATATGAAACTCTAAATTGAAAGTTTTTGAACTTTTTTTGGTTTCAAAAAAAATATATAATCGGGTCGAGGTGAGATTGTTTCAATTTGAATTTAAATTTTATAATATATTACAATTTTTTTAATTATTTGATTAAAAGATTGTTGGCAATACATTACTATTTATTGCTTACTTGAAAATTTTATTTATGCAAATGATGGATTAATTTATGCATATAATTACATAAAATATCGCTTCGATCTTAACAATTTTTTCTTTTCAAACTCTCTTTTGATTAAATGATTAATGGAGAATTCAACTCAATATCTCAATCTCATTCTCTAATTAAAAAAACAAAACTTAATAGTATAATGCCATAACCTGTCTTATAATGTCATTTTCTCTTAAGATTTCATCATGAATGATGAAACTTAAGTTTCTTTGATTTTACAAATGAAAGGAGCATAATGATGAAGATCTTGTCGATGTTAAGCGGTATCCACAAATAATTCTTAAACCTTTTGTAACATCCCTTTTTACCAAAAAAATAGACTAACTTTTTCCTTTTTCACTTACTTTTGGTTGGGCTGTACGTAGTGTCACTAATCAATTTCTAAGCTAATATTATATTAGCTAAGTCAATATCCTTTAATTACTTTAGGTCCCAGTCAAATTTTTTTCACTAAGCATGCATTTACAATTTCAAATCATTCTACTTGACTAAATATATCTCTACCCAAATTGCATGCATCGTTATAAACCATAACTATATTCTATACTTCCTTTAATTACATCTCCATACTATAAAGTACTGAAACTAAAAGTCTGAATATAAAAGAGAATACTGTACATCACATACCTCCAAGGGTAGTACAAAAGCCTCAAAGGACTTGCTTAAACCCCGCGTACAAAGTACCTTCTACAAATAATCTGGAAGGTGGAGAGGGGGGTGAGCTTTTTGGAAAGCCCAATAAGGAATACATATAAAGAGACAGATACCGTAAGCTATATGCAAGTATTCTAAAACGATTAATAAATTCAAAATCATAAGGGATATTTCTAAAATATGGCATCTTATCCAGTAAGAAATTCGTGTATTCTGAAAATCATATGTAAACCAAATCAGTACAACAGATCACTTTAACAAAGTTATGCCATGCAAATATGTAAACTATCGTCTTCAGAAATCATATCATATTTCAAATCGAATCATAAAAATCCGTACAAAATCATCTTAAGACTTCAGAATTTAATCATATCAATCCGTATCATATCATTTTCATATTCAGAGTTCGGAAATCAAATATTCAGAAATCATTCAGAAATCAGAACATAACAGAAAGTGGAGACATGGCAGTAACTCGGTATACATCAAGCAGCAAAGATATCCTATAAGGATAATAACAGATAGACGTATGGCCATAGTCCAAGTGGTCTACAGTGAACACTGATCAGGTGTCATCTATGACCGCTGCGGACTGGATCAAATCACACAGCAACATAGTGCGCAAAATTCATATCAGATACAAATACTGTAGGCCCCGAAGGTCACACTACAGCCAGATACTATAGGCCCCGAAGGTCACGCTATAGCTAGATACTGCAGGCCCCGAAGGTCACGCTGCAGCCAAATACTGCTGGATCCAAAATATACAACAGTCCAGATACTGCAAGATGACGGTTAGCCAGTGTCTCAAAACATAAGTTTCACAGTTTCAGAGTTCAAATCCGTAAGTCAAAATATACAGATATTTATAAAAGTTCATAAAACAAATTATTGCATAAAATCAGAATTAAGAGTTCATAAAGCAAATTGTTGCATAAAATCAGAATTATTTTCCAAATATTCAAAAACTTAGTAATTTCCAAAATATATAAAGAAATAGGTTTTAGTACCATAATTTATATTAAATCCATAAAATCAAATTTAAGCTAAAAAAATCATAAGTCTTTAAAATCATGCAATTTAATAAGCTTTCAATAAGAATTGAATTCTTTAGATAATTCATGCTAATGCAGAGTTTTATAAATCCAAATTCGGAGGAGTATTTTCAAAACTCATAAAGGTTCCGAAAATCAATTAAAATGCAAGGAATTCCAAAAATCCGAAAACTTCATAACTTTTCATAAATATTTCTAAAACACTAACTTTAGGTAATTTTCATAAAATAAAATTCATGAATATACTAAGATCATGCAATTTAATATTTTCAAGACTGAATTCCTTAAAAGTTCTATTCTTAAAAAGTTTTATTAGCCTTTTAGTCGAAATCGCAAAAATCAATATTCTTACGAAAATTCGATAGCATGACGGTATCAAATTTCTAAAGTCTCTTGCAAAGCATACGTAGTTCATAAAACACAATGCAATTGATCTTAAAATCATTTCAGTATCTCCTACGTTCCGTATATATATCCCTTACCTCCATCCAGCATAATCGAAATTAAATCAAGCAGTCCTGTAGTCGATATTCAACGATCGAGCTTGTCTAATCCAGTCACCAACTTACTCCGGGACTGCAGAAAAGTCATTTAAATATTTTAAATTTTTAGATCATCACTATCTATTCGACTCAATTGAGAATTCCACAATTTAACATCTAACCATATAATTACCAACTCTCTATTCAATTTCATGCTCTATTGTATAATCATTCAATTTAATAATCCTTTATAGCCCATATAATAAAATTCTACTGCAGACTTATATATAAAAGGCTTACCTACTCCGAGCTTAGCGCGAGTACACACCGAGATTAGCTAGCCAAGCGTTCGTCTTCTAATTGTCACACTACACATTCAAACATTATAAATTGACTTAGTACCATTTAACTAAAATTCTATATTATACTCATAAAAAAATTCAAGGCTTGTTATAGTAATTTTCTTACAAATATTTATTCTGAAACTCAAGCAAAGTATCATATTTTCACCTTTATTTCCTTTTACTTTTCTTTCTTTCCTTGGCGTGAACAACCTTGGCAGCTTATCTTTCCTTGGTTACACCCTCTTAAGCATTTGAAATATCACCACTATTTAATGTCCAAGCATTATCGTAACAGCCTTGTAAAATAGCCCTTAACATACCTGCTTCATGCCTCACAAACAGTCCACTTCCACCATGTTTTCAGTCTTTGGTTCTGACCCCTGTTTCACAACCTACAAGCCAACTTAAACCAACTCGTGAAAGCCTTCCATTTAGCCCCTAACCGACCAGCTTCAACCTCACCAAGGCAGGCCTTAACTTAGCATTTAACAGTTCTAAAGATCCAGCTTACGGCTACTACCCAAGAGCTCCTTGTTTCTGCTTCCTTTTTCTTCATCGAACATGCCTCCTTCAACGCCTACTGCAGTGCCTACAACAGCCGCCTAAGACCAACCTTTAAACATTGCTAACACTCCAAGCACTTGACGCCTAAGGAAGTTGCTAGATCTAATCATTCTCAGTGCCCAAAATGCTACCCGAAAGAGCCCCCTGCTCTCGCGTCATTGCTTCCTAGCATGAAGTTCAGCCACGTTCTGTTTCCATCACAAAACGCCACCAATTTGGCCTTATTCTGTTTTGCTTTCTCCCATGTTCTCTCTCTCTTTCTCCTTTAGTTCACTCCTTTTTTTTTGTTTCATTGCAGTTCACTCTTTCTTTCTCGTTTCAACCCTTTACTGCATTTTCTCTCTTTCCTCTTCTTTACCAAATGACTACAGCTCCTCTCTTTACCAACCTTCCAGCCTTCATTTCGCACGCCCAGTCAGCCCTCAAAAGTGACGTTCCAGCCTCTCCCTTCTCCGTGTCACTGCTGCTTGCTCCTCTCCGGCTACTTGTTTTGGTTTCTCTTCCGGCTTTTCTTTTCTTTTCTCTGGTTTTGTCTTGTTGAAAGAGGCAGACCTCTGGTTTTCTACTTCTCTTTATTTCCTTTCTTTTCAGTTTTCTTACCTCTCTCACGTGTCTCTCTTCTGTCTTTTCTATTTTATTTATTTTATTTACTGAGTTTTGTTTTGTTTAAAGAGGCAAAGCCTCTGTCCGGTTTTCCTTCAATCTGTGGATTCCACCCACAGTAGACATGCACGGCAAGCTTCCTTTGGAAGCTTGCTTTCTTTTCTTTTATTTTATTATTTTTTTTATTTTTTTAACCTTTCTATTAAATAATATATTTATTTAGTTATTCCTATTATTTTCCAAATACAAACCTTTGATATTTAACATATATATATATATATATATATTTTCAAACAATTCCCAATTTAATTTTCTAATAAGTCACTTTAATCACATACAACTAATTAAAATATTTAATCCCTTAAATAAATTATTTCATTTGCTCCAACATATCCATTAACATCCAAAAATTAAATTTTGATAATTATAATTCTTCGAGGGTACAAATTCTCCAATTTGATTATCGATTCCACATTCTCAAACAAGTCAAATAAATTCACAAGGCCTTACAATGACTTGATTTACTCATAAAATGTCGAAATTTGCGATTATCACATCCTCCCCACCTTAGAAAATTTGGTCCTCCAAATTTTTCCATGTTCATCTGAAAGAGGTGAGGGAAATTTTCTCTCTCATATTTCTGTATCCGTATAATCCAAGTCTAATAACTTCATTAGTCAAATTTACATATTGTCCCTTGTCTAAAGATCAACTTATTTTGCATTAACCTTGTAGTTTGATGTTTGAAAAATCCAATAATTGGATGTATCTCATTGGTTCACACATTAAGATCGTACATCTTATAACTCACATATTATTACTTATCCAAAGGTTCTAATTACTTCAAAATGTCAGTATTCGAGCTTTCAACTGAGGTAAAATCAATGTTATGATAAGACGATCTCGAATGTCTCATCTCATAAAATCTAAACCTTCAATTCAATTTACCATCTTGCTTGATATTCTTTAAAAGTCTCCAGTAATACACAAAGATTCACAATCTCTATAATCAATAATATTCAATATTAGCTCTACTAAAAGATCATCAAGGATGCTTAATCCTCAAAATTCAAATTTCATAGTTTAAAATCGCAATTCCATATTTCATATAGTTCTCAAAACAAAAGTCGGATCATGTATTTGATCAAATCCTAATCTCTCTTCATAGGAAAATAATGTTAGCATAAGACTTTAGGTTCAAATGGCTTTATAAACCGAAAGCTCAATGCGCAATTCAATTTCTTTCCAGTCATTCAAAATAGCCCACATATTTAAGATTCCCATATACATTGACTCTTAAATCCATGTATAATCAAAACCAAATGATTCTAAAAGGTTAAAGCTTATGCTAAACATGTCCATATATGACATTAAGGCACGTGTTAAAATACTTAAAGTTCGTAGCTGTGTAATTGAATTCGATATGCAATTAAGCATATTCATCACATGCCATTCTCAGGATGCATTATCATAACTCAATTTTATGTTCCAACACAATTCTCATGTATCCAAGTTTCATTCCACAATCTTCATAGTCTCATATCCTTATCTTAACATAAATTTTTATCATTGTTCCATCAAAAACCTCATAATACCCAACATACGTTCTTACAATTTCATATTAACTAAATCCTCTTGCACCTTTCAATCATTTCCTATTTCTGCATCAATCATATAAGATATAATAATCGTATCTCTTTTAAAGCAAAACGTATTCAAATCGATCGTTTTAGATCATTGCATAACCTATCTTGGGCCAACTATGCTAGGTTATAACATTATCATCTCCACCAAACACAACTTCATTCCTTATTTATGAATATTGATAAGCACACTACATTAATCTTAAATTGTATAGGCCATTGTGCCTCTACTGACACTACTTCAATATGTTCAAAACCGAACAATTAACATTTACCACTTCATTACTTATTAAATCATATCATATACGGATTTGGTAGAGAAAAGTTGTAATTTGTCCATATAGAATGAACACATCCAGTGCAATTTCAAACAGAAATGTACAGTATATATTCAGACATATACAGTACTTAGGGGATGTAAACAATTCTTGACCTACCGACACTAACGTACATCAGACCAACCTTGCTCTGATACCAAATTTTGTAACATCCCTTTTTACCAAAAAAATAGACTAACTATTTCCTTTTTCACTTACTTTTAGTTGGGCTGTACGTAGTGTCACTAATCAATTTCTAAGCTAATATTATATTAGCTAAGTCAATATCCTTTAATTACTTTAGGTCCCAGTCAAATGTTTTTCACTAAGCATGCATTTACAATTTCAAATCATTCTACTTGACTAAATATATCTCTACCCAAATTGCATGCATTGTTATAAACCATAACTATATTCTATACTTCCTTTAATTACATCCCCATACTATAAAGTACTGAAACTAGAAGTCTGAATATAAAAGAGAATACTGTACATCACATACCTCCAAGGGTAGTACAAAAGCCTCAAAGGACTAGCTTAAACCCCGCGTACAAAGTACCTTCTACAAATAATCTGGAAGGTGGAGAGGGGGGTGAGCTTTTTGGAAAGCCCAATAAGGAATACATATAAAGAGACAGATACCGTAAGCTATATGCAAGTATTCTAAAACGATTAATAAATTCAAAATAATAAGGGATATTTCTAAAATATGGCATCTTATCCAGTAAGAAATTCGTGTATTCTGAAAATCATATGTAAACCAAATCAGTACAACAGATCACTTTAACAAAGTTATGCCATGCAAATATGTAAACTGTCGTCTTCAGAAATCATATCATATTTCAAATCGAATCATAAAAATCCGTACAAAATCATCTTAAGACTTCAGAATTTAATCATATCAATCCGTATCATATCATTTTCATATTTAGAGTTCGGAAATCAAATATTCAGAAATCATTCAGAAATCAGAACATAACAGAAAGTGGAGACATGGCAGTAACTCGGTATACATCAAGCAGCAAAGATATCCTATAAGGATAATAACAGATAGACGTATGGCCATAGTCCAAGTGGTCTACAGTGAACACTGATCAGGTGTCATCTGTGACCGCTGCGGACTGGATCAAATCACACAGCAACATAGTGCGCAAAATTCATATCAGATACAAATACTGTAGGCCCCGAAGGTCACACTACAGCCAGATACTATAGGCCCCGAAGGTCACGCTATAGCCAGATACTGCAGGCCCCGAAGGTCACGCTGCAGCCAGATACTACTGGATCCAAAATATACAACAGTCCAGATACTGCAAGATGACAGTTAGCCAATGTCTCAAAACATAAGTTTCACAGTTTCAGAGTTCAAATCCGTAAGTCAAAATATACAGATATTTATAAAAGTTCATAAAACAAATTATTGCATAAAATCAAAATTAAGAGTTCATAAAGCAAATTGTTGCATAAAATCAGAATTATTTTCCAAATATTCAAAAACTTAGTAATTTCCAAAATATATAAAGAAATAGGTTTTAGTACCATAATTTATATTAAATCCATAAAATCAAATTTAAGCTAAAAAAATCATAAGTCTTTAAAATCATGCAATTTAATAAGCTTTCAATAAGAATTGAATTCTTTAGATAATTCATGCTAATGTAGAGTTTTATAAATCCAAATTCGGAGGAGTATTTTCAAAACCCATAAAGGTTCCGAAAATCAATTAAAATGCAAGGAATTCCAAAAATCCGAAAACTTCATAACTTTTCATAAATATTTCTAAAACACTAACTTTAGGTAATTTTCATAAAATAAAATTCATGAATATACTAAGATCATGCAATTTATTATTTTCAAGACTGAATTCCTTAAAAGTTCTATTCTTAAAAAGTTTTATTAGCCTTTTAGTCGAAATCGCAGAAATCAATATTCTTACAAAAATTCGATAGCATGACGGTATCAAATTTCTAAAGTCTCTTGCAAAGCATACGTAGTTCATAAAACACAATGCAATTGATCTTAAAATCATTTCAGTATCTCCTATGTTCCGTATATATATCCCTTACCTCCATCCAGCATAATCGAAATTAAATCAAGCAGTCCTGTAGTCGATATTCAACGATCGAGCTTGTATAATCCAGTCACCAACTTACTCCGGGACTACAGAAAAGTCATTTAAATATTTTAAATTTTTAGATCATCACTATCTATTCGACTCAATTGAGAATTCCACAATTTAACATCTAACCATATAATTACCAACTCTATATTCAATTTCATGCTCTATTGTATAATCATTCAATTTAATAATCCTTTATAGCCCATATAATAAAATTCTACTGCAGACTTATATATAAAAGGCTTACCTACTCCGAGCTTAGCGCGAGTACACACCGAGATTAGCTAGCCAAGCGTTCGTCTTCTAATTGTCGCACTACACATTCAAACATTATAAATTGACTTAGTACCATCTAACTAAAATTCTATATTATACTCATAAAAAAATTCAAGGCTTGTTATAGTAATTTTCTTACAAATATTTATTCTGAAACTCAAGCAAAGTATCATATTTTCACCTTTATTTCCTTTTACTTTTCTTTCTTTCCTTGGCGTGAACAACCTTGGCAGCTTATCTTTCCTTGGTTACACCCTCTTAAGCATTTGAAATATCACCACTATTTAATGTCCAAGCATTATCGTAACAGCCTGGTAAAATAGCCCTTAACATACCTGCTTCACGCCTCACAAACAGTCCACTTCCACCATGTTTTCAGTCTTTGGTTCTGACCCCTGTTTCACAACCTACAAGCCAACTTAAACCAACTCGTGAAAGCCTTCCATTTAGCCCCTAACCGACCAGCTTCAACCTCACCAAGGCAGGCCTTAACTTAGCATTTAACAGTTCTAAAGATCCAGCTTACGTCTACTACCCAAGAGCTCCTTGTTTCTGCTTCCTTTTTCTTCATCGAACATGCCTCCTTCAACGCCTACTGCAGTGCCTACAACAGCCGCCTAAGACCAACCTTTAAACATTGCTAACACTCCAAGCACTTGACGCCTAAGGAAGTTGCTAGATCTAATCATTCTCAGTGCCCAAAATGCTACCCGAAAGAGCCCCCTGCTCTCGCGTCATTGCTTCCTAGCATGAAGTTCAGCCACGTTCTGTTTCCATCACAAAACGCCACCAATTTGGCCTTATTCTGTTTTGCTTTCTCCCATGTTCTCTCTCTCTCTTTCTCCTTTAGTTCACTCCTTTTTTTTTGTTTCATTGCAGTTCACTCTTTCTTTCTCGTTTCAACCCTTTACTGCATTTTCTCTCTTTCCTCTTCTTTACCAAATGACTACAGCTCCTCTCTTTAACAACCTTCCAGCCTTCATTTCGCACGCCCAGTCAGCCCTCAAAAGTGACGTTCCAACCTCTCCCTTCTCCGTGTCACTGCTGCTTGCTCCTCTCCGGCTACTTGTTTTCGTTTCTCTTCCGGCTTTTCTTTTCTTTTCTCTGGTTTTGTCTTGTTGAAAGAGGCAGACCTCTGGTTTTCTACTTCTCTTTATTTCCTTTCTTTTCAGTTTTCTTACCTCTCTCACGTGTCTCTCTTCTGTCTTTTCTATTTTATTTATTTTATTTACTGAGTTTTGTTTTGTTTAAAGAGGCAAAGCCTCTATCCGGTTTTCCTTCAATCTGTGGATTCCACCCACAGTAGACATGCACGGCAAGCTTCCTTTGGAAGCTTGCTTTCTTTTCTTTTCTTTTATTATTTTTTTTATTTTTTTTAACCTTTCTATTAAATAATATATTTATTTAGTTATTCCTATTATTTTCCAAATACAAACCTTTGATATTTAACATATATATATATATATATATATATATTTTCAAACAATTCCCAATTTAATTTTCTAATAAGTCACTTTAATCACATACAACTAATTAAAATATTTAATCCCTTAAATAAATTATTTCATTTGCTCCAACATATCCATTAACATCCAAAAATTAAATTTTGATAATTATAATTCTTCGAGGGTACAAATTCTCCAATTTGATTATCGATTCCACATTCTCAAACAAGTCAAATAAATTCACAAGGCCTTACAATGACTTGATTTACTCATAAAATGTCGAAATTTGCGATTATCACACCTTTCAAATTGTACAAATTATAGCTCACAAAGATTAAGACCTTCTTGTGTTGATTTTAAGCCTGAAATTTTATCAGAAATGAAAAGAATCCTTCACAATGTTTACATTAGCAAATAGAAATTACATTATTTATAGTTCACAAAGATAAAGACCTTTTTGATGTTAACCACAAATAATTCTTGAATTTAATCGATGAAGAGAATCGTTATTTGATTTTGAAGATAAATTCAAATGATCATATTTTTATCTTTAAAATATGAAAAATTTATCAATCTGAAATTCAATTATCAATATTTGTATTTTGCCCGAGTTAAAAGATTAAAAGAAAACCTTTAATGAGTTAGGGCTTGGTTTGTTTTTTTTTTTTCCAAGTGGTCAGATTTGCTTGTCTTAAAAATCAGAGACAGCTAAGTGACTTGAGAAAAAATTACATGATCCATGTTTTATTTGTTACCAAACCAACATTTTGCTTCCTTCACATGGAATTAAATTTTGGGAAACAAACAAAGGTCAAGGCTATTGTGTTCACTGCCAATGCACACGAATGAAGTTGCTGTTTTGTTCACTCTAATTAATTATAATTAAGTAACTTATTATTCCTATAAATAAAATATGGAAATTTTTTTATTTATCCATCTTAAGCCAGACCCAAGCATATCGTTAGCCCACTTGCATTTTGGACTCCAATTCTTTGATCATTTACAGATTCCCTCACCCAAGCCCATAGATTTATGCACTCCAACATCTGAATTATTTAAATTCTGCTTCTATGAACTAAGCTTTTGATAAAATATTTTAGTTTCGAGTTTAATTGGTAAAAATATTTTACTTTTAAATTGTTATTTTGTATTCAATCTTTATTTAAAAATGTATTTAAATTTTTTATATTTCAATATGAGACTTAAATTAAACCAATTTAAACTAACGTCTATAAATATTTTTGCGTAGATTTGGTAATTCAAATATAAAATTACGTATTTATGTCATGTAAAATCATATTAGTGTTGTATAAAATAAAAAAAATTATGTATCAAAATTTGTTTTAACACATCATACATATTTTTCTTTTTAAATTTTTGTCATATTCATATATAAATTTTACCAAATTTTAGATCATATTACTTTTGTGTTTTTATTATACCGTGTCTAGGATGTGATCTAATCTAATTTCAGATTGACAAACTTTTAGAGATATCAATGGATCCTATCCCGACTAATCAACGGACACCTCTAATTGGTACCTGTGATATTTGTGATAACTAAGGTGATATTATTTACAGGTTCATCGTCAAAAAGGATCAAAAATTAGTAACAATGGCTACATGTAACATGGCAAGTGCGGCCTGGGTTTGTGCTAAAATCCAGTTTGGCACTAAAAAACAAGCTCAACGCCAAGGAGTAGTATTTCCTTTTCTTCCAATCATGGCAATAATAGTTCAAGAAGGCTAGTGGTAAGTGCAGTAGAAGAGGTACCACCTCGGCCGCCTCCACCGCCATTGCCTCCGAAGCTTCCACTACCACCACCACTGCCCCTGGAGAAGGTGAAGCTAAGCTAGCTCCAAGGGCCGCCAAGCCAACTCCAATTGGACGCAAGAGGGGTGCTAAGGTTTTGTTTTAGAAATATAATAACTCATTTCTTTTTATTCTTTTTCTTCTTGTTGTGGGGTATAGTTTCTTATTTTAAGCTTGCTGAAAAAATCTTTTAAAAGCTAAGAACTAGCTAAATCAATTCAGTTAGAGGACTGTAATTAGAGAATTCGAAGTTATGGAATATATTACTTGATTCTACAAGAACGAAAAATCATGAGGTTTAATTCAGTCCTAAAAAGGCAGAAACACAGGAGCTTTTGTCTGAAAGAATTCCCGCTTGTTTATTAATTTTGAATTATTGAAGAAACGATCGAGAGGAAGCTTAATTATTTATAGAGCTGATAAGCTGAAGCTTCTAACAAAACTAACAACTCAGTATACATGTCAGCAAAATAACTACCTATGCCATCTAAGCAGCTAAATGCCAACGAAGCAACTATACATTGAACAATGCTAACTCTATTAGCCCCCATCAAGCTGGAGTATAGAGACTGTGGAAATCAAAACGAGTCAGTAAAAGGCGAAAAACTGATGGAGGATGGGATTTGGTGAATAGATCAGCCAATTGAGAAGAGGAGTTAACATGAAACAAACGAAGTACTCCAGCTTGAATCTTTTCACGAACAAGATGGCAATCAAGCTCAATGTGCTTGGTACGTTCATGGAAAACAGGATTCTCGGCAATGGCAATGGCTGAACGATTATCACAATAAACCAAGGCAGGTGCAGAGTGGGAAACCTCCGGATCATGTAGCAAATATAAAAGCCATTGTAGTTCACAGGCCAACGAAGCAAGAGCTTGATACTCTGCCTCGGATCGGATGAAGATCGAGACACAGTCGATTGTTTCTTGGATCGCCAAGAAACTAAAGATCGAGACACAGTCGATTGTTTCTTGGATCGCCAAGAAACTAAGGCATCGCCAAGAAAAACACAATATCCAGTCACCAAACGTCTGGTGTCAGGGAATGTAGCCCAATCAGAATCACTAAACCCTTTCAAAATCAGATCGGACTTGGAAGGAAAGAATAATCCTTGCCCAGGGGAAGACTTAATGTAACTAAGCACCCTATGTAGCATCTTAAGATGAAGGTCTGTGGGTTGCTCCATGAATTGAGAAAGAAAATGAACAGCAAAGGAAATATCGGGCCTAGTTGTAGTCAAGAACATCAGTTTACCAAGCAGTTGCCTATACTGAAGAGGTGCAGCCAAGATAGTACCAGAGGTTTTACTAAGTTTGGCTGAAGCAAGCATAGGTGTAGGTGCAGGTTTACAAGCAAGAAAACCAGAATCTTGAAGTAACTCCAATGCATACTTACGTTGTGAAAGATTGATACCAGAAGAGGATCGAGCTACATCAAGTCCCAAGAAGTATTTTAAAGGGCCAAGATCTTTAATCTTGAAGGTGAAATCAAGAAACTTCTCACTACAAAAAAATGAACTTTCAGCGACGGAATTAGCGACGGAAAATTCTGTCGCTGATAGTTAAATTCCGTCGCTGATGGTCTTCAGCGACGGATTACCTACGGATTACCGACGGAAATTTTTCTGTTGGAAAAATCGATGTCGCTGATGCTCACTCCGTCGCTAAAACTTCATTTCCGTCGGTAATTCCGTCGCTAATTAGCGACGGAATTTTTTTACATCAGCGACGGATTTTATGTCATTAGTGACGGAAAATTCCGTCGCTAAAAACATAATTTCGTTTTTTAATTTACATTAAAATCCGTCGCTAAAAGGCATCAGCGACGGAAATTTCCGTCGCTGATAGTTTTATTATTATTTTATTTTATAAAAAAAAATACGTCGCTAAAAGGCATCAGCGACGGAAATTTCCGTCGCTGATAGTTTTATTATTATTTTATTTTATAAAAAAATCCGTCGCTAAAAGGCATCAGTGACGGAATTTCGGTCGCTAATTCCGTCGCTGATAGTTTGTTATTTTTGTTAATTCAATAAATATTCTGTCACTAAAGAGCATCAGTGACGAAAATTCCGTCGCTAATGTTATGAATTCCGTCGCTAATTTGATGAGTTTTTTCACTTATTTAACAGATTTTGTTGCTAATTTCTATGAATTTTGTCAAAAAAAATGTTCTGAAATTAATTATTTATATTTATATTTATATATATATATATATGAGAGAGAGAGAGAGAGAGAGAGAAACATTTAAAATAAACCTAATATTTATACTTAAATCCATAAACATTATCTTAAAATAAATTAACTAAAAAAAAACAAAAATACATTATCTTCAACATCAGTATCACCACTACCACTAGCACCTCATCGTATCATCAGCATCATCTGTAAGTAAAAAACAAAAAACAAAAATATAAGTATTAAAGTTTATCATATAAAAAAATTGACAACATAAATATAAAAGAAAAATAGAGTAAATTTACAAAAAAAAGGAAAAAAGTAAAAGGAAAGAGGGATAAAGAAGAAAAACAAAGAAAAAAACGAGAAGATGGACAAAAAAGAAGATAGAGAGGAGTGAAGAGGAGAGAAAACAGAGAATATGAGAATATATAGAGTCTTTGGCGCACATACAGAGGAATTACCGACGGAATTACCGACGGATTAGCGACGGAAATTCCGTCGCTAATGCTATGTCAAAATATTTCCCGCTAAAGCTTAGGCGGGAAAAATTCAAAAACAATTTTTTATTTTTTTTCGAATTTAAGGCATCAGCGACGGATTTTTTCCGTAGCTAATTCCGTCGCTGTTGCTTTTTAGCGACGGAATTAGCGACGGAAAAATCCGTCGCTGATGCTTAATGAACAAATTCATTTATTTATATTTTTTTCGATTTAAGGCATCAGCGACGGATTTTTTCCGTAGCTAATTCTGTCGCTGTTGCTTTTTAGCGACGGAATTAGCGACGGAAAAAATTCGTCACTGATGCTTCATGAAAGAAATTTATTTATTTATTTATTTTTTTGATTTAAGGCATCAGCGACGGAATTTTTCCGTCGCTAATTCCGTCGCTAATGCCATTTAGCGACAGAATTAGCGACGGAAAAATTCCGTCGCTAATTTCTCCTCATATTGTTTGAGAAAATGTAAGGAAATTAGCGACGGAATTTTTCCGTCGCTAATTCTGTCGCTAAAGGGCATTATAATTTCTGAAAAATATGAAGAGAAATTAGCGACGGAATTTTTCCGTCGCTAATTTCTCCAAAATGTAAGGAACTTAGCGACGGAATTTTTCCGTCGCTAATTTCTCCAAAATGTAAGAAACTTAGCGACGGAATTTTTCCGTCGCTAATTTCTCTTCATATTTTTCCACTTCCACCGTGAAAAATATGAAGAGAAATTAGCGACGGAATTTTTCCGTCGCTAATTCCGTCGCTAATACCCTTTAGCGACAGAAAAATTCCGTCGCTAATTTCTCTTCATATTGTTTGAGAAAATAAGTAAGGAAATTAGCGACGGAATTTTTCCGTCGCTAATTCCGTCGCTAAAGGGCATTAGCGACGGAATTAGCGACGGAAAAATTCCGTCGCTAATTTCCTTGCATTTTGTTTCACGTGATTATGCAAGGAAATTAGCGACGGAATTTTTCCGTCGCTAATTCCGTCGCTAATGCCCTTTAGCGACGGAATTAGCGACGGAAAAATTCCGTCGCTAATTTCCTTACATAGTTTTGGGTTTAGCGACAGAAATTTCTGTCGCTAATTCCGTCGGTAATATTTGGCGCGATTGAACAGCACCTCCCGCCATAATTAGCGACGGAATTAGCGACGGAAAATATTCCGTCGCTAATTACCAACGAATTTCCGTCGCTAATCCGTCGCTAATTCCGTCGCTAATTTCATTATAAATTCCGTCGCTAATCCGTCGCTAATCCGTCGCTAATACCACTTTTCAGCGACGGAAAAATTCCGTAGCTAAATTTCCGTCGCTGAAAATCAATTTTCTTGTAGTGTCTTAACCTCTTGAATAAGAGAAAGATCATTGCTGGCGAGAACAATGTCATCCATATAGACCACAAGAGCAATGAAGGAGTTAGCAGAATTCTGAACAAAGAGACTAAGGTCTGAAGTAGCTTGCTTGAAACCTTGGCCAAGGAGAGTAGAGGTAAGTTTAGAGTACCACTGTCTGCTACCTTGCTTCAAACCATAAAGAGATTTTAACAGCTTACAGACTTGTCCTAATTTAGCTTCAGTATAACCAGGAGGAAGCTGCATATAAACCTCTTCATATAAATCCCCATGTAAGAAGGCATTATTGATGTCAAGTTGATGAAGATGCCAACCCTTAGCAGCTGAAACAGCAATCAAGGTTCGAATGGTGGTCATTTTAGCCACAGGAGAGAAAGTTTCAACATAGTCAAGACCATGTTGCTGGGTGTATCCTTTAGCAACAAGTCTTGCTTTGAACCTCTCGACACTGCCATCTACCTTATGTTTAATTTTGTAAACCAATTTGCACCCAATAGCATCCTTAGAAGGAGGTAAATCAACAATCTGCCAAGTATTATTATCTTCTAAGGCTTGCAATTCATCCTTCATAGCCTGTCTCCAACAGGCATGTTTAACAGCTTGATCATAGGTCTGAGGCTCAATAAGACTTGCAATGCTTATATAGAAGGCTTTGTGAGAAAGTGAGCACTTATCATAGGAGAGGACAGTAGATAAAGGGTGATAAAAAAGAGAATCTACATTAGCAGGATGAGCAGAGGAAGAAGTATCAGATGCAGCCAAAGCACAATGGTAGTCTTTTAAGTAAGTAGGAGTAATCCGAATTCTGTGAGATTGTCTGACAGGAGGATCAATAGAATTGGAAGTATGAGTCAGAGTGGGATTGGCTATAGTAGAAGGACTAGAAATATGAATAGTTGAATTAGGAACAGAAATATCATATATGTGGTCAGAAGGAAAATGAGATGGAAAATCAATATCTGGAGATGAAGTAGGAGTACTAAGAGGCAACACTAAATGCTGTTTGAAGATATCAGTATTTGGGAGGGAAGCCAGAGAGGAGTCTTGTGAAAATGGAAATATATGTTCATAAAATACAACATCACGAGAAATGAAAACAGAACCAGTATCTAAGTTGTAAAGTTTACAGCCTTTCTTCCCTGATGGATATCCTAGAAAAACACATTTGTGGGCTCTAGGTTCAAACTTGGTTCGTCCATGAGACAGTGTAAAAGCATAACAAAGTGATCCAAAAACTTTGATGGAGGACAAGTCTGGTAGAGAACCAAACAGAACCTTAAATGGACTATGATTTTCCAAAACTGGTGTTGGCAACCTATTAATGAGGAAGACTGCATGAGCAACACAATCTCCCCAAAATGAATCAGGTAAAGAGGCTTGAAACTTTAATGCTCTTGCCACATTTAGGATGTGTTGGTGTTTTCTTTCCACTATGCTATTCTGTTGTGGTGATTGGACACAAGAGGTTTGGTGAATCAAGCCGTGGGAAGAATAGAAATCAGACATGTTGAACTCTTGACCATTGTCAGTCCTAATAATCTTAACTTTGGTCGTGAACTGAGTTTCAATGAGAGTACAGAAGTGTTGAATCAAGGTTCTTGTCTGAGACTTAGACTTCATAAGATGCAGCCATGTGTACCTACTATGGTCATCGACTATGGTGAGGAAATAGTGATCACCATACAAAGAAGAGATAGGATAAGGACCCCATATATTTATGTGGATGAGATCAAAGCATTTTTCTAATTTAGAAGTGCTGAGAGGAAAAGGAATATGTTTCTGTTTAGCAAGGTGACATACATCACAAGGAATAGGATGATACACTGGGATTGAAGAATCAAGAGAATGTAAAAGTTTATTTCTACTATGAGATAGGTGACCTAAACGGTAATGCCAAATATTGGCTAATACATTTTTAGCAACAGAACATGTAACAGATATGTGTGAATCTGTTTGTACAAAAGGTAAGGATTGATCAAGAAAATAAAGACCACCAACTTGCTTAGCTAATCCAATCATCTTCAAAGTCTGAACATCCTGAATAATGCAAATATTAGGGTAAAAGGTAAGCAAGCAATTATTAGATTTTGTAAGTTTACTCACTGAGATCAGATTGAAAGAGAAACTAGGAACAAGTAATACATCAGTTAAAATAAGGTTTGGAGAAATTTTAACTATACTAGTATGAGAAACATGGGCATGATCACCATTAGGTAATTTGACATAGGTTTTGGCTGAAGGTTTAAAGGAATCAAAATAATCAACAGAACAGATAATGTAATCTGAAGCACCTGTATCTAAGACATATTTAACAAAAGTGGAAATACAATTATAAGCATAATGCAAGATACCTGAGCTTGGACTTGGATCAGTGACTGCATTAACATGAACTGTAGGAGAGACTATTCCAAATGATTGAACCAAAGAGAGTAATTTCTGATATTGATCATCAGTAAAGGATCGTGGAATGCCACTGTCAGTTGAAATATCAGGAAACTTAGAAACATCAACACAATTAGCTTGTACAGATCTGTTTCTTGGCTTGTATCCAGGTGGAAATCCATGCTTTTTGAAGCACTTATCCACTGTATGGCCTGTGTAACCACAATATGGCCTGTGTAACCACAATATGAACAGAGTGGCCTCCTATTATTTGCTGTAAATTTCTTGAAACCTCCCGAGTTTGAACTATTCATAGCTCTCTCTGTAGAACCTTTAATAGCCAATACATTCGTTTCCAACTGTTGAGAACTAAACAAGGCATTAATCTGTCTCTCATGTTGAATAACAAGTGAGAAAGCCTTGTTGATGGAAGGCAATGGATCCATTAGCAAGATCTGCGTTCTAACAGTAGCAAAAGAATCATTGAGGCCTTTGAGAAATCTAATGACATAATCATTAGATTGATAGGTTTTGGGAATATTCAAAACTCCACAATTACAGTGTGAAGGAACAGGCCTGTGATTAAGTAGCTCATCCCAGAAGACCTTCAGCTTAGTAAAATAATCAGTCACAGACAAGGAGTTTTGCTGGAATGTATAAATTTCTTCTTGAAGCTCTGAAATTCGAAAAGCATCGCATTGGGAGAATCGATCTCTCAAATCATTCCAGACATCTTTGGCAGTATCGATCCACAAAATACTTTGTGCGATTGATGGTGAAACAGAATGAAAAAGCCAGGAAAGAACTAAGGTATTGCACCTCTGCCAAGCCGGGAATAATGAATCTTCTTTGTTTGGAATGGAAACTTCACCAGTAACAAACTGCAATTTCTTCTTTGAAAGTAACGCCATTCGCATCGCTCATGACCAAGGATGATAGTTGGAGCCCGTGAGAATCGTCGAAACAAGAACCAACGCCGGACTCTCGTTCGCATGCACAAAATATGGGCTAGCTTCATCGAGTTTTGCTGGAGCGTTTGAATTTGCCATAAAAGAAACAGCGAATAGTGTTTGGATAGAGAGAAAATTGATCGAAAATCAGAGAAAATATCTCAGCTCTGATACCATGAAAGAATTCTCGCTTGTTTATTAATTTTGAATTATTGAAGAAACAATCGAGAGGAAGCTCAGCTATTTATAGAACTGATAAGCTGAAGCTTCTAACAAAACTAAAAACTCAGTATACATGTCAGCAAAATAACTACCTATGCCATCTAAGCAGCTAAATGCCAACGAAGCAACTATACATTGAACAATGCTAACTCTATTATTGTCCAACAAGTTCATAGTTTTTTTTTTGTGATAGGAAGTTCATAGTTGTTCTATATGACTATGTCTATTGTTATCTGTCTGCCTTTCACATGTGAAAATCCTGAGAAAAGAGTCCTACTGGTACAACACTGTCGGTTCAATTGTGGCAATTGATCAGGTTTTTCGTTTTTTCCACACTTTCATTTCTCACCAACTTATTCATATTGTAGCATAAACTAATGGAATTTATGTTTCCCCTTGCATTGAACTGAACAATATCTCAACGAAATAGGACCCAAAGACAAGGTATCCGGTTGTGGTTAAATTAACCAAAGTGAATTATGCTAATGTTTCAACCAACAACTATGCATTGGATAAGATTCAAGAGGCTGATTGAGAGAGTGGTTCAAACTCATCATCAGGAACTCTCTGCTGTATAATACATAGACTTTGTAGTATCCTTGCTCGTGTTTATAGATATATTATTCTGGTTGTGGTTAGACCTGCTCAAAGCTGGGCTACCTACTTAAGCCAAATGCCCGTTCGAAATTTAGTCGAGTTTAGACAAAAATATCTGATGAAATAATCGAGTTTGAGCAAAATTTTTAAACCTGTTCAAAAATCACGCCGGACATTAAGCTTGACCTTTTAAAGTTTGAGCCCGATTTGGCCCGGCTCGAATTTATAATTTTTTATTTTTTTATATTTCTTTTTTAGTATTAATTAAATTTTTTATATATATTTAATAACTATGATATAATTATATGTATATAAAACATTATTAATTAATAAACATGAATATAAATATTTTGACAAATTAAATTAAATTTTAAAAGATATAAAATAATAAAAAACAAATAAATAAAAAATTAAAATATAAAAAAATATTTTCGGATCTGATTGGGCTCGAGCTTATAGTATAAAATGAAAACAGATTTAAACAAAAAGTCATGCTCGAACTTCCAGATCAGACCGAATTTAGACATACATAAAACTTATTATTACCTGTCATGGGCCCAACCCGACCCATGATCAGGTTTAGTTATGATGAATATGTTCATAACCAATCATGATGGATTCAACAGAATGAAAGAAATGCTTGAACATCATGAGGGTTAATGCCAATGCCAGAACATGGTTCTTCAAAACTATGCAATCTAATCTAACTAGCTTCCCATTTGGGAAAACAAGTGCAAAAGTTACAAGCTTCAACGCCATTGCAGAACCTTTCAACAAGAATATACAGAGGTTGCTACTTGCTACAATGACTAAAAAGGAAATAAAAAAACACAGCCCAAAGCCATGCAATATTCCAACATGCTATATATGGATCTCTAAGGCCCTTAAAACTATGCAAGGAAACCTGAAAACTTTACACCTAAAGAACTTAAAAGAACCATTGATTCTGAATCCCAGACATTTCATTTCCCTCCCAATTATTCTTAAATTCTTGATCCATCAAAACATCAATATCATTCGTTTCCAAGAAATCATTCTCTAATGAAAACTCAGGCCAGTAAAAAGCTTCCCCCCCATCATCACCTGAACTTGATCCCTTAAACCCTTCTGTATTTATTTCTCTTCTCACCAACCTCTCTTCACGACTATGAAAAGAACTCCCGGTACTAGAGCCTGAAGACTCCACAGAAAGACTTTCCAGAGGCTCTCTCACCATGCCACTTTCTTTCCACGACATAACAAAATTTCCAGGCAAAGAGGTAAGAGATGAGTACTGACTATCATGAGGCTGAGGCAGGTTGAATTTGGCAGATGGGCCATAGAGTTTTCTAGCTGCTTCATCATAAGCAAGCGCAGCTTCAAAAGAAGTATTGAAAGTTCCAAGCCAAAGCCTATTGCCACGGTTTGGTTCACGAATCTCAGCCACCCACTTGCCCCAAGTCCTTTGCCTTACTCCTCTATATGTGCACATAGCATTTTCTGGACCCCCTTTCCCTCTCATGCACCCTTTCCTTGATTTCCCCGTGGCAGTACTCTTTCTAATTATCACCTTCTTTGCACAACTTGGCTTCCCTTCAGCTTCCATATTTGCACAACCAATGAGCAGAATAGTAAAAAGCTAAACTCTTGTTATCTTTGGAGGGAAGGAGAAACGCGGCACAATGGGGTTTTGAAGACAACTGATCCATGTGTGACGCCGTAATGGTGGCAGCTTCAGTAGAGTAATTGCTTGGCTGTTGACACGCCTAAAGCAAGTGCTTCGCTGGTGGCTTTGCATGTGATCTAATTATCCAGATAAGATTAGTGTCAGGCTGACAAAAACACTTGTCTTGAATCTTGTGAACTCCTACATCCTTAAGGAGCTGTTATAATATTAATTATTTAATTTTCTCCGTTCTCCGAAAAAATAAAAATAAAAAACCAAATTTCCATACGGATTTATACTCTTCAAAATTTGAAGAATATTATGGAGTGAGATCCGGGAGCAGTGAGCTTGAATTGAATGATTTTGGCACATGTCAGGTCGATGATGGAGTAAAAGCCACCTGTTAACTTTATATAAGTTGAGTGGGGTTTGTTTCTTTAATGAAGAGAGAAGGTTTTGGGGTTTACACTTAGTATATATCTACATGTATTTCATGGAGATGGTTGAAGGCTGTGTACCTGTTCAGTAAACTGTGGGGGTTAAGGCGTAATAGTTCTTTCCTTATTATGGATGCCAGTGTGCTTTCCATGCATATGCATATAGTATAGAGGTTTATTTATGCAGTCTTTGGTGTAATAATTCCCATAACATACAAGTGTTTATAATAGTTGTTGATTTCAATTTGCCACGTGACTCTCATGATTTTGAAAGCTTCAAGTTCGAATTCAAATAATAACTTAAAAGATAAAAATTATTAATCAACGGAGACTAATTGAACATGGAATTAATAATCTTATAGCATTAATAATCACTGTGTTAATAATTAGTGATTATATTTACTCACTACTCTCTTTTAGTTTGCACATATACATATCCACACTTTTCTATACTTTGAATGGATAAGAAAAAAATGCAAATAATTTAAAATTAGCTGGTAAAATTATATTATTCTTAATTTACTATTGAAAAAAATAAATGTCATAATTTTTACTTCATCCCAAAATGGTTTGATCTCATCCGCAAATGGATGGGTTCAAACTTCAAAGGATATATATATATATAGGATATATATATATATATATATATATATATATATATATATATATATATATATATATATATATATATATATTTGTACAAAAAAAAAGATATACATCAATATAGTCATAATATTAAATTCTTATTGTATCATTGACAATAATTTTCAAAAAATGATTTCAGGAAAACATTTAAATTTTTATTTAAAATTATAATTTTTTTTATTGTTTGGATGAATTAATAAAAAATGTTTTTTCTTGTTTGGTTGTTTTCAGAAATATCTATTTCTTAAATGATGTTAACATAACTATTAAAATATTTATTATTAAAATATTTAAATTATTTTATTTACTAATATTTAAAATAGTTATATTTTAATAATATCTCATATTAAAATAATATAATATTAAACATTCATAAAACTATTTATTATTATTTATTTTAGGAATAATAATCAAATATTCTCTTAACGTTTTGCCCAAAATTGATATAAGCCATCAATGTTTATTGCATGTAAATCAATTCATAAACTTTTATTTTACGATAAATAAACCCTTAAATTTGAAAATCATGCAATTAAGTTTAAATATGTTAAATGACACTTTCATTTGTATTTCACATGTGACATGTCATGTGATAACCCGCAATACTATCTATGTAATTTGCCACATGGTAACCCAAAAAGATTTTTATTTTAATATTTATGAATTAATAAATTTATGAAATTTATATTTTGACAAACTATCGAGTATCATCATCATTATTATCATTAAAGCTTTTATCCTAATACCGGAGTAAGCTACATGAACCAATATATGACCTCACCATGAATCCTCCTCCACTCATTCCTATCTAAAGTAAAATGTTCTTTCAACTCCTATTTTGCCATATCTTTCCGAATTACTGATTTTCAAGTTTTTTTCTGTAAGATCTGATTTTACACTATCGTAGACCCTAAATTCATAAAATTGATAATGGAAATCAAATAAATAATGAACATTGATTTCCACTTGGGTGAAAAAGCTCTTTTATTTGAGATATGAACGGAATAAATTATGTGAAATACTTGACAGGCGAGTACTAAATGGATGAGCTCTCTAATGGGCGAGCAAGGCTGATCGCCAGTGGAGGGTGATTACTTGTACCGGAGAACAGATGAGTTCGCTAACATGTGGCGTGATATTAGCAAAGCGAGTGAGTTGAGCCATGCCTAGTGATCGCCCAAAGTGGAGTGCCATCTGATCGCCCAAGGAATAAGTGTGGCGAGTTGATGGTGGCGAGTTGATTGTTTTCCTCATTTGTTTGGCAAATAGTTGAGTTCGCCAACTCCGTGGATAGGTGATGGCCCGCTTGTGGCGAGGACTAGGAACGCCAATGTATTTGGCGAGTAAGGTGGTCGCCCAGATAGAGGGGCAAATGAAAACAGAATTCAACCTAGCAGCCAAGATTGACTTTATGAAATATACGGTTGAGGACAATAAATGAAGAAAAGTTAAAGTCAATAAGGGAATTAGCCTTATTGGTTGAGGAATTAAGCAAAGGCTGCAGCAGAAGAAAAAGGCATGTGAAAGGGAGACTTCCACGCCACTTTGAGCTGCAATTTTCTTCATGCCTTAAATGCATAAAAGACGTGGAATAAATGCAAGAAGATGGGATAAGGCCAAGTGAAGAATTCTGATTGGCTAACATGACTATATAAGAGGAAATGCTTGAGGGAAATCCATTTAGCAAACTTCATCTTTCTCTCGGAAACTATGCAACTGCAAATTTCTGTTATTCCTTCCAATCCTGCCATGGTTGATTATTTGAGCTTGACTCCTCAGGCGGCTAAACAAGTAAACCAGCTTGCAAACCTTTTCCCTCCTTAGTTTGATGAGCTAAAAGAATAGGCAAAGGAAGGCCAACGTGAGATGGAAAGCAACCTGTTCTGGAAGTGCAGTTGGTTGAGGTGAGTTTCATATTTTCTGAGGATTTTTTGATGCTCAATGATAGATTTCTATGTTTTATGAAGTAATAAACATAGATACAGTTTTGTTTTTAGTTAGATCCTTAGAGAATATAAAAACAAGGAAAATAATGGAATAAGTGACGAGAATGGCGACTATAGTGATCGCCCATCAGGAAAATTAGAAATCGCCAATGAGGGCGAGCGGATAATAAAGAACTCGCCAAGCTAAATTCTGTGTTAATGGGCGAAATCGCCCAATTCTAGTAAAGTGAATTCATGGGCGAGCTCAAATGCGTAAGGCATTGGGCGAGTATAAATGTGGGCGAACTCCCATATTTAAGCCAATAAAAGCTGGGCGAAGTGAATAATGGGCGAACTCCAATATATATTGTTGTCGAGTAATGGCGGGCGAACGCCCACGTGTAAGCATTTTGGTGAATGGCGAACTCGGTTGGGCTAATCAGAGCTCTGTTGGGCGAGTAGTCATTTGTTTTATCTCAATCTCGCCTAGTGTTATGAAATGAAAATATTAATAGAATTTATGAATTATTTGCAGCCGATAATTGGAAATTGCTATTGGCGAGCAGGACGTTAAACCAGGTAAGGGAGATGTGTGTGAAGTGATGCATGTCCTGTGGAGTAAATTTTTTGAAAACATTAAGTTAAATGTTTTGTTTTCTGACATGCATTGTTTGAGGAAAGTTATTTGATAATTATTTTTTATACGGGCGAGCTAAAAGCCGACCCCTATGTTGTTTTGGGTGAACTGATACAGGGTGGGCGAGCCCTTGTAATTTTATGTTGGGGCAAATTGGTATTGGCGGGCGAGCCAAGTCCTTTTATAATTTTTATACACCCGTTTCTAGTTTTAAGGGCGGGCGAACTCGTTTGAATGTGTTTGGGCGAGCGGCCCTTTGTTTTAAATTTAAGGCGGGCGAACCGCTATCAATGAGACAGTTCTGTTTTGAAAAGCTAAGTGGCGGGCGAATACTAATTCACCGTCTTGTCGAGTTAGTCAGGGGCGAGCCGAGAAGGGCGAGCTGACTCTGGCGAACGGTTTTAAAGTGTAATTTCCTAAACGAAAATGAATTATTTTAATAATTCAAAAATAGAAATATAAAACCTTTTGGCGAGTTGATTACTGGGCGAGCCACTGAGGGCGAGCCAGTTTTGCTTTCAGGTTTTAAAAGCAAGATGGCGGGCGAACATAGGTTCTCCGCGTTGGGCGAGCTGACATGGGCGAGCCGACCATGGCGAACAGGTTTCGCTTTTCCAAATTTTCTCAACGAAAAATGAATTGTTTTCATTATGTTTTGTAAATAGAAAATATAAAACCTTTTTGGGCGAGTTGACCAATGGGTGAGTTGACCATAGGCGAACTAGCCATGGCGAGTCAGTTTAACCCGTGCCTTTCTCACACGGAATTCAGTGAGATTGCGGGCTGTTTTTAATACTTTTTTGGAAAGAAAACGATAACATTATGAAATGATTTCCTTAAAAGGTTTTTCATGAGATATAATTTGATTTTGAGACGTTAGGCCTCTAGTTCATGCATTACTATTGCGTGACCCGCCTGGGGCGGTGGCTCGGTCGATGGACCAATGAGTGCACCTCAGGGCGTCACAGGGCTGATGGACCCGCCAAGTCATCAGCGGTCTCGAGGTTACTTGGCAAGTGGACCTGAGGACCACTATAGATTATGGCCATAGATCTGAGATAGCCGTGAGGGGCGATGGCTTACGAGTGCACCCCAAAAGCGACAGATTTCGTTCTCACAAGGGGGAGGGGGAACGATAATAGCATGATTTATTTGTTGCCTAGTCTCAACTTACCAATTTCTATTTACTGTGAGGATTTGTTGAAATCCTATATATAGTGTTTACTATGTATCCACTGTTTTTTCTACTGAGTTATTGTTAAGAAAAGAATAAATGAGTTGTGATATATAGTTTTGCTTTATTTAAAACAGCATATGTTTCCTTTACTGAGCGTATGAATCGCTCACCCCTTTGTTTTTAACTCCACAGATAAGAAGTACACGGAGTTGAGAGAATTAGCTCTTAGATGGGTATAGCTATGCTTAAAGCACTGAGGCATGGCACGTTAAATGTGACAGGTACAGTCTCTTCTCTTTTACATTTCAGACATATGTATACAGTATTACCTTAGTGAAATAAAAGTTAATAGGGGATGTCAGACGAAAGGGATAATGAAAAGAAATTTCATATTACATAATTAATAGATAAATGTTTATCATTTATCACTGTTACTGTTGAATGTTAATGGCATCGCAGACAGCCCAACCGATTAAGTTACATAGAAATACGTGAAAAATGTGGTAACAGGATGTTACAGATTTAATGGTATCAGAGCTTGGGTTGGTTTGATGTCTGTTGATGCCTTTAGCATGGAGAGTGTTTAGAAAGGTTAACATCCCCTGTAGTACTGTATAGTCTGAATGTATAGAGAAGTCAAATGACTGCGAATTGAGTTAAGTGGTGAAATATGGTGAAAGTTGATGAATTATGGGTTACAAATAGAGATAGTAATCCGAAAATTTTGCATGAGATAGGCGATCTTATCATCATAATGTCGGGTCTATTCGATGAGGTGCAGTGAGGAACTCGGTGAGAGCCCTACCAGGACTTCTCTGTCCATATCGAACTAAGATCCTGAAATGATGATATTGAGACAAAAAGGGATAATATTAACATATAAGCTCTAAGATCGCGTGTTTGGAGTTATACTGATGAGAGAGAATTAAAGGGGAATTTATAAATATACCCCTATATTGACATGTTTTCTTTCGAAGTCATAAGTGATTGAATGGATTTAAAATACAAATTGATGGTGAAATAATATGTGGTGGTGTAAAGGATGATCTTTACTGTGGACCCCACCGATATATTGATAAGTAAGGCGACCCAGAGTACAAGTTATGAGAGGTCGCGAGATAGTCATCCCTGTTGTGGATTTTGGGGTCTGAATTTAAAGTGAATTGTGTGAGAAATGATGTAAACTGGTTATATATACTTCTTATGAGAAGGGATATTAGTAGTGACTTGACATTTGAGGAAGTCAAGTGTTTGAGTTTGTGGATGAGAAAGAAAATTTTGAGATGGGCGAACTCGAGCACGGTTGGAAGAACCGGGCATCGAGGTGATCGCCAAAGAGGACAATATGGATGAGTAGCGTTGTCACAGCAATCGTTGTCGATGGGCCCAAAAAGGGGGTTGCCATGGCCGGTTGGGCTGATCCACTACGATATCCATAGAACCGTGATATTATGAGATTTATGAGAAATACTCGATGGGCGAGGACTTAAATGAGTCCGCCAATATAACATGAATTATTAAAGTGGGCGAGAATCCTGATCGCCCAAAAAGTATGGAGTAATCTGATCAACAAATTGTGGTGTAAATCATAATAATGTGGCGAGAAGAACGATCGCCAATGATATGGTATGAATCAAAGCAATGTGGCGAATAGAACAAAAGCTGTAATCGCCAAGAAAATGAAATGTCTCGTATTTGCCAAAAGATAAAGTTGGCATCGAGATTTAGTTGACAAGCTTAGAGGTTGGTGAATTGAAATAGGAATCTGTTTGTAAGCTCTTACCAATGAATCAGTAGAGCTTGAGAAATTACTCAAGAGATTGATGAGTAAAGAATAAAACTAGTTTGTTATAACTGGTGAAAACGAAAATTTTATCATTTTGAAAACAATGGGATTAGTACTCTCTACAGTTGCTTCTAGGTTCTGGAACAAGTATGGTATTCTAAAATACCTATCATATTCTATCTGGATCCCTAGTCGACTGTAGTATCCTTCCTATTTGTGTGCCTAGAGCCAACTAGGATGATTTTTAAAAGAATAAACATGTATATTGATATCAGCAATATTATTGAATAAGGTAGGGAAAACCTTATTGGTAAATCAGTTATCATTGGTTTCTAATTGATATATATATTAGAGACGTGAGGTCTCAACTGATTAAGTGGACATTAAAATTGTCTGAATAAAAGATTTTACTACTTAAGTGAGGTTAAAGTGTGCTTATTAGGGTATAAAATTTATGAGTTTTACCCGTATAGCACGAATGAATTGTTGAAGAGTTTGTGGAATTTGCTACCTTATTGATTTAATACCTATTGTGGAAAAAGTGAGAGTGAAAGTGTATGTATGAATACAATATTAGAAATGGTTACGAAATAGTAACAGTAAAGTACTATATTAAGTGGGAAATTGATAAAGGTGATAAATGATAATAAATTTAAATTTCAGAAATTGATGTAAGGAAAAGTATATTCTCCAAGTAGTGACATTTCATGTACTAGGAGAATAAGAGATAAAATGATAACTCGATATGAAAAGAAGTTATCGAGGTAAATGATTACCTAAGACGTAATCGATGGATAGTATTAATATCTGCAAAAGAATGGCAGTCATAGTCTAACCATGAGATGATCGTTGTGGAATGGTAGAGAACCCGAAAGAGTCATGAAGTTATAGAAGTAATTATGGATTGAGTAATTAAATTATTTCACTTCTTCATCATCAGGTTCGGGTTGTAATAAGTGCCTTAGATGATATACATTGGTGAAACAGAGAGGACGTATGTGGAGTTCCAGTGAGTGGGTACTTGTGATAGAGATCCCTGATTCGCCGTATGCTTTGAGAGAATAGCAAGAGGCTTTGAGATTCCAAATTTTTACTGTTAGCACCGCCTCAGATTGATATAGATATCTGAGCGCATTGTGTGGACGCTCCGGGATATATTGAGAGCGAGTGCGTGGTATTTTAGAAACTACTGGGACAATTACATACGAATGATTAAAAAAAAATTATCTACATGATAGTCACCAAATTATAATCGACTAGCACTGAATGAGATGATAAGTGATAAATAGTATAGATGAGTTACTAACTCTCAAGGATGATAAAAGACTTGAGGGAGTGTAAATTGGTTTTGAGAAAAGACGCCCGAGATTCTTTAGGACTTTGAGAAAATTTGGGATGGGCGACCCACGAGTGGGGTGATCGCTCAACATCGGATAACAAGTTGTGAGATGTGGGCGAACTAGGTGATCGCCAACCCACTTGAGAGAATAATCCTAGAGCGCGGAAGAGCGCCAAAGGGATGATTACTGATGGCCTAAAGAGATGGGCAGTACACTTAGAGACAACGAGGAATATAAAAAGATATTCGTGGTTTCATTCCTTGATTATGGAATTTGTTGAGCTAATTAATGCCTTGGCCGGATTATATGTCAGGGAAATGGTGAGGTTTTACAGTATTCCAGTGAGCATTATAGTTGATAGGGAGTCCCGCTTCGTATCTCAGTGTTGAGAGAGATTACAGGAAGCTATGGGATCCCGATTGAGTTTCGCACCGCAGTTTATCCGTAAACTGAGAGACAGTCCGAGCGTATGATATGGACGCTCGAGGATATGGTGTGAGCGTGTGCGATTGATTTTATAGGCTCTTGGGATAATCCTCTACCCTGGCAGAGTTTGTTGATAATAATGACCACAAGAGAGTATAGGCATAACATTTGAAAGAAGTTATTTAGCAGACGATATAATCCACGATAGCATGCGAAATGGGAGACTGAAAATTATTTTCGACTTGGTCGAACAGACTTCTTGTGATATACAAGAGAGTATGTATATTAAGGTCTGACCATTGGGATGCATAATGAGAGGGAAATTAAGTTCCCGATGCATTAGATCTTTGGAGATCTTAGATCGTGTGAGAGATGTGCACTACCTCCCGAGTTGTCAGGAGTGCATAATGTATTTCATGTCTCAATAATGAGAAAGTACTATCCATATCCTTCTCACGTGATTCGAAATGAGTTCTAGAGATTAGAGAGGACATGAATTACGTTGAGAAATTGGTACGGATTCTGGATAGGAAAGATAAAGTGGAGTAATAAAGTGTTGTGATCTAAGATCATGTTATGGCTATGGTGCTCTGATAGTATAATATTAAGGATAAAGTATTGTGATAAAGCGTGGAGATCAAAGATTAGTTCTTTGATGGGATTCTCTGATAGTATGAGGTTACTTGCGAATTTGAAGGCCTTATGAGTAAGAAATATACAGACCTTTCACATAGATAGGTCCGGTTGAAATTTGGAGGACCAAATTTCTTAAGGTGGGGAGAAAATGTAAGATCTGATTTTACACTATCGTAGACCCTAAATTCATAAAATTGATAATGGAAATCAAATAAATAATGAACATTGATTTCCACTTGGGTGGAAAAGCTCTTTTATTTGAGATATGAACGGAATAAATTATGTGAAATACTTGACGAGCGAGTACTAAATGGATGAGCTCGCCAATGGGCGAGCAAGGCTGATCGCCAGTGGAGGGTGATTAGTTGTACCGGAGAACAGATGAGTTCGCCAACATGTGGCGTGATATTAGCAAAGCGGGCGAGTTGAGCCATACCTAGTGATCGCCCAATGTGGAGTGCCATCTGATCGCCCAAGGAATAAGTGTGGCGAGTTGATGGTGGCGAGTTGATTGTTTTCCTCATTTGTTTGGCAAATAGTTGAGTTTGGCAACTCCGTGCATAGGTGATGGCCCGCTTGTGGCGAGGACTAGGAACGCCAATGTATTTGGCGAGTAAGGTGGTCGCCCAGATAGAGGGGCAAATGAAAATAGAATTCAACCTAGCAGCCAAGATTGACTTTATGAAATATACGGTTGAGGACAATAAATGAAGAAAAGTTAAAGTCAATAAGGGAATTAGCCTTATTGGTTGAGGAATTAAGCAAAGGCTGCAGCAGAAGAAAAAGGCATGTGAAAGGGAGACTTCCACGCCATTTTGAGCTGCAATTTTCTTCATGCCTTAAATGCATGAAAGACGTGGAATAAATGCAAGAAGATGGGATAAGGCCAGGTGAAGAATTCTGATTGGCTAACATGACTATATAAGAGGAAATGCTTGAGGGAAATCCATTTAGCAAACTTCATCTTTCTCTCGGAAACTATGCAACTGCAAGTTTCTGTTATTCCTTCCAATCCTGCCATGGTTGATTATTTGAGCTTGACTCCTCAGGCGGCTAAACAAGTAAACCATCTTGCAAACCTTTTCCCTCCTTAGTTTGATGAGCTAAAAGAATAGGCAAAGGAAGGCCAACGTGAGATGGAAAGCAACCTGTTCTGGAAGTGCAGTTGGTTGAGGTGAGTTTCATATTTTCTGAGGATTTTTTTGATGCTCAATGATAGATTTCTATGTTTTATGAAGTAATAAACATAGATACAGTTTTGTTTTTAGTTAGATCCTTAGAGAATATAAAAACAAGGAAAATAATGGAATAAGTGACGAGAATGGCGACTATAGTGATCGCCCATCAGGAAAATTAGAAATCGCCAATGAGGGCGAGTGGATAATAAAGAACTCGACAAGCTAAATTCTGTGTTAATGGGCGAAATCGCCCAATTCTAGTAAAGTGAATTCATGGGCGAGCTCAAATGCGTAAGGCATTGGGCGAGTATAAATGTGGGCGAACTCCCATATTTAAGCCAATAAAAGCTGGGCGAAGTGAATAATGGGCGAACTCCAATATATATTGTTGTCGAGTAATGGCAGGCGAACGCCCACGTGTAAGCATTTTGGTGAATGGCGAACTCGGTTGGGCTAATCAGAGCTCTGTTGGGCGAGTAGTCATTTGTTTTATCTCAATCTCGCCTAGTGTTACGAAATGAAAATATTAATAGAATTTATGAATTATTTGCAGCCGATAATTGGAAATGGCTATTGGCGAGCAGGAAGCAGGGCGAAGCAAAACTTCGTTAAACCAGGTAAGGGAGATGTGTGTGAAGTGATGCATGTCATGTGGAGTAAATTTTATGAAAACATTAAGTTAAATGTTTTGTTTTCTGACATGCATTGTTTGAGGAAAGTTATTTGATAATTATTTTTTATACGGGCGAGCTAAAAGCCGACCCCTATGCTATTTTGGGTGAACTGATAAGGGCGGGCGAGCCCTTGTAATTTTATGTTGGGGCAAATTGGTATTGGCGGGCGAGCCAAGCCCTTTTATAATTTTTATACACTCGTTTCTAGTTTTAAGGGCGGGCGAACTCGTTTTAATGTGTTTGGGCGAGCGGCCCTGTGTTTTAAATTTAAGGCGGGCGAATCGCTATCAACGAGACAGTTCTGTTTTGAAAAGCTAAGTGGCGGGCGAATACTAATTCACCGTCTTGTCGAGTTAGTCAGGGGCGAGCCGAGAAGAGCGAGCTGACTCTGGCGAACGGTTTTTAAAGTGTAATTTCCTAAACGAAAATGAATTATTTTAATAATTCAAAAATAGAAATATGAAACCTTTTGGCGAGTTGATTACTGGGCGAGCCATTAAGGGCGAGCCAGTTTTGCTTTCAGGTTTTAAAAGCAAGATGGCGGGCGAACACAGGTTCTCCGCGTTGGGCGAGCTGACATGGGCGAGCCATATCGGGCGAGCCGACCATGGCGAACAGGTTTCGCTTTTCCAAATTTTCTCAACGAAAAATGAATTGTTTTCATTATGTTTTGTAAATAGAAAATATAAAACCTTTTTGGGCGAGTTGACCAATGAGTGAGTTGACCATGGGCGAACTAGCCATGGCGAGTCAGTTTAACCCGTGCCTTTCTCACACGGAATTCAGTGAGATTGCGGGCTATTTTTAAAACCTTTTTGGAAAGAAAACGATGACATTATGAAATGATTTCCTTAAAGGTTTTTCATGAGATATAATTTGATTTTGAGACGTTAGGCCTCTAGTTCATGCATTACTATTGCGTGACCCGCCTGGGGCAGTAGCTCGATCGATGGACCAATGAGTGCACCTCAGGGCGTCACAGGGCTGATGGACCCGCCAAGTCATCAGCGGTCTCGAGGTTACTTGGCAAGTGGACCCGAGGACCACTATAGATTATGGCCATAGATCTGAGATAGCCGTGAGGGGCGATGGCTTACGAGTGCACCCCAAAAGCGGCAGATTTCGTTCTCGCAAGGGGGAGGGGGAACTATAATAGCATGATTTATTTGTTGCCTAGTCTCAACTTACCAATTTCTATTTACTGTGAGGATTTGTTGAAATCCTATATATAGTGTTTACTATGTATCCACTGTCTTTTCTACTGGATTATTGTTAAGAAAGAATAAATGAGTTGTGATATATAATTTTGCTTTATTTAAAGCAGCATATATTTCCTTTACTGAGCGTATGAATCGCTCACCCCTTTGTTTTTAACTCCACAGATAAGAAGTACACGGAGTTGAGAGAATTAGCTCTCAGATAGGTATAGCTATGCTTAAAGCACTGAGGCATGGCACGTTAAATGTGACAGGTACAGTTTCTTCTCTTTTACATTTCAGACATATGTATACAGTACTACCTTAGTGAAATAAAAGTTAATAGGGGATGTCAGACGAAAGAGATAATGAAAAGAAATTTCATATTTCATAATTAATAGATAAATGTTTATCATTTATCACTGTTACTGTTGAATGTTAATGGCATCGCAGACAACCCAACCGGTTAAGTTGCATGAAAATACGTGAAAAATGTGGTAACGAGATGTTACATTTTCGGTCTTCCCTTAGCCTTAAACATTTTTACATCATTCATAGCCTCCATTCTTTTAACGGGAGCGTTCAAAAGTTTACGTCGTACGTGTCCAAATCAATATAAAAGGACCTTCACTCATCTTATTTTCGATATGTGTCATTCCAACCTTTTTGCAAAAGTCCTCATTTCTCATTATATATTTTCTTGTATATTCGTATATCCATTGCAACATTTGCATTTTCGCTACATTAATCTTCTATGTATGCAGTATTTTAATTGCTCAACATTCATTGCCATAGAACAATATTAGTCTAACAATTATCTTGTAAAACTTGCTTTTTAACAATATAAAATTTTTTTTATCACACAACATACCTGCAATATTTTTTACTTGATCCAATCAACCAGCATCCTATGGGACAGCCTATCAAGTATAAATTTTTAATATATATATATATATATATATAGATTAACCCGGACTACATTTTGGCCCAACTTTTAAAAATCCATAGGCCATAAATCCAGCAGCCAATTCCAGAAAAGCAGCCCTTTTCTACCAAATGGAACCAAATTTTATTCCGTTGCTGGCCCATTTTACATCTCCTTATCCCTAAAGCCCAACCAAAAACTACATGCTGAAAAAAATAGAAAGGAAATGTAACCAAAAAAAAAATAGAAAGGAAAGAGGACAAATCAGCTTCATTTCAACGACCTGGAAAACAAAAGAGCTCCAAAAAATTGTAAATTTGGATCGGGTATAATAGTCCGGATCCATTCCGGTGAGAAATGGCGGGTTCTTCTTCTCCGTTGGAATCTCTAGCTTCAATCGCCGGGTCGGTTTCTACTCCGTCGACTAAAAAAGAGGGCCGGATCTTTCGTAATGAGCTCCATCCCATTATCGCCAATTCAGGTCACTTATTCTCTTTCATTTTGAACTTCGATATTAATTGTTCAATTAAATTTTGTTTATGTGATTGTTTCGTTTGACTGTTGCTTCTGTTGAAAGTAAAATTTTTTACTTTGGTTGTTGGAAATTAAATGTGTTTCCTTTGAGGTTTGTTGAAGTTTAAGAAGTCAGAAATTTAGTTATGGAATTGAAAATTTTAATAGTTTCTTAAATGCTAATTATTATGGTTGATTTTTGTATATCTTGATTTATATGCATATATAGACATAGTAGCATTTATGTATATAGTGCATCCAAAAAATGCAGATTCATCAACAGGTGAATTCAGTCTGTGTTGTGGTTGTGAATTGTAGCAAATGGGAGTGATTACAATGAGGATCAATTGAGTACGAAGTAGTGTTTCTTGAGTAATTACTGGATGAAGGGTTGCTTATTATGGTGGATTACAGTTTAAGAAGAGTTGAAAGGAAAGTTCACGTTCTTGGCCGTCTGTGTATGTGGATTGGATTTAGAGTTATAATTAGAGAATTTTCATTTACGAAGCACAATTTCTAAGGCTTGCTGGTATTTGCACCACCTTTGGTTAACTGATTTAAATTGTTGCAATCTGTGTAAAAAACTAGAAATATTTTATGAATGAATAAGGTAAAGAACAATTTCTAATTTGCGTTGACAAAAGTAGGCTTCTGCTTTCCTGTTGGATGAAGCAGTAGATCATATACTTTCTGTAAATTTGGAAACTGATGGGCATTAGTAATGCTCGAAAGATGTCTTTTCTGAATTTGAAAAGTTTTACTCAGAAATGATTTAATGATTGTGCTTTTCCTATTAGAGCTTATATCATGCAATGTAGTCTCAAGAAATTGTGTGCATGTTGAAATGCATTAATTTTGTGAATAAACTGAAAATATGCTAGCTCATTTTTCTACTCACTAAATTGAATGCACTCGAATGTTAGATATTTTTCTCCTTTGACCTTCACTTTTATGCAACACATGTCCCATTCCCTCTTACTCGCTTTCTGTCTGTCTGTATATCTCTCCCTTTGTCTCTCAATAATTGAACATTTTCTCACTCAATGCTGCAAATATCAGGTAAGACCATAATAAGATAAACTTATTTTGTATGTACGTTCAACTACTGATCAGTTATGGAACCATTACTCATTTTGAGCAGATATGTTTCCTCACATTACATCACTTTGGTTGATATAATATTTAAAACATTCCCAATATATGATGACGGAGGGTTGAGAAAAGCTGTTAATGATGTGATTGTGAAGGCTTTATGCAAGGTTACATTCATGAAAAGTTTTGCAGTGGCACTTGTTCAGGCAATGGAGAGGCAGTCAAAGTTTCAATCCCATGTAGGTTGCTATAGTCTACTCAAGTGGTCATGTCTCCTCTTAAGCAGAAGTCAATTTGCCACAGTTTCGAGATATGTGTTGTGTAGAGTAGCTGCAGCTCAGGCATATTTGCTTCATATGCCTGGGTACTGATTTGTTTGCAATTCTGTCCAGTGCCTTCAATGCGTATGCTCTTGGAGCTTTAGCATTGCTGGCCCTGGCCTTAACTATCACCTTGGTACCATCCTTCCCGCTTTACTTTCTGCAATGGGTGGTGATGATATGGTACACATATTTACTAATCCTTCCTCGTACTTGTTTTGAACTTTGAATATGAACTGAAATTTTGTTCACATTCAATCGTTATAAGCACATAAGCCATTTAATTCTATGACATCTTACCGCCTGCTCATTGCTGATGTTACAGGATGTTCAACCTCTGGCCAAGGAAGCTGCATAAACAGTGGTCTTGGTCATTGATGAGGAAGGCATTGAATCATTAATGCCAGAGCATCATAGAGGAGTTGGCGATAGTGAGGTTTGCCTGATATGCTGTAATGTTCTTTAAGGCTCTCTCTCTTTGAGTGACACACACATGCACTTATTTTTTGTGGCTTTCTGTGGTTTCAGGCATCAATTAGAAGAAGTTCATCATATTTGATAGGAGACTTTATCAAAAACAGCAAACTTTATCTAGTTGATGAAACTCCAAACATGATATCTACCTTGATTATTTTGCTTAGTGATTCAGATTCTGCCACTGTTGGGGTATGTTATGAGTTATTCCTTGTCCATTGTTTTTTATCTATATAGTACCTTGCATCTTATGTTTGGTTTGACAGGTTGCTTGGGAAGCTCTATCAAGGGTTGTCAACTCAGTTATAAAGGAGTTACTTCCTTCATATATAAAGTTAGTACGAGATGCTGTATCTATTGCAAGAGATAAGGAGTGTAGAAAAAAGAAGGTGAGTGGTTGCTATTTTCTCGTATGTATGATGTTTGTCGTATGCGAATGGTCTGTGGACAACCAAGAAACCTGAAAATGTTTTTGTTTTGTTTAATGCACTTGCAGGGAGGCCCTGTTGTTATTCCTGGATTCTCTTCCAAAAGCCCTACAACCATTGCTTCTGATATTTCTACAGATATTCTTGCTTTTCATTTCTCTCCAAAGTTTGTTGTCATTACCTCATGTTGATGTCCCAAAACATTGGAGGTTTGGAGTTTCCTCAAACATAATATGTTAAATTAGTGCTGGCGAAAATAGAATGCTTGATCGTCTCTACCTTGCGGTTTCAAGCCCCTCTCTTTCTTCATCCATGTATAGTATAGATAAATAAAAGCAATATTGACAAAATAATTTCTATACCAATTACCATCATAAATGTTTTTTTCAATGGATATGACAAAATGCTGTATTGTTGTTTCTATAGTATTTCTATTTTTTTCTTCAGCATCTTACATAAAATGTTATTTTTGCATGTTGATAATCTTGAAAGTAGGGGTGATTCTTGGAGTGGAAGGCAATTGCTAGTTTGTGTACACTTTTCTTTTAAGTTCACATTTGTTGATAGGGTGAGTACAAGTGATTGAATACAGTTATCTGTTTGGAACTTTTTTATACGTTAATTAAAAATGTTTTTATTAGTTATTATGGCCTGTTGCTTGATTTCTGTAGACCTCTGACAAGTCAGTGCGGTATTAATTTTTTATTTCTGATTGCATCTGCAGGGTCTGATTAGTGGGTCTGCTGAATTAAGAGAGCAAGCGGCTGTAGGTCTTGGGGAGCTTATTGAAGTGATTAGTGAAAAATCACTGAAGGAGTTTGTCATCCCTATAACAGGGTATGTACTCTAGGACATTGGAAGGTTTGATAAGAAAAAAAAAGGTCATAAAGAGGCTAGAATAAATGACCCACAAAAATCAGAACGTGTTAGCACTGTCCTTGGCTGACTGTTCAGCCTGGCTTGGTTGCCTGATAATGCACAAGCCTGGTTTTGAGGCTGTCAACACTCTGACTCCAAGGAGGTGCCAGGGAAATAATGCTTCTATTATAGTAGCTGACCTCTATATCTCTATTGGCTGGGGAAGGAAATTAATATGATATATATCTGATCCATTATCATATAATCTTATAATTTCACAGTGAGAATAACTTGTCGTCTAATTTGATAAGGTGACAAGTTATGGTTCATTTTGATGTAGTATGGAAGTAGAAGCAATGATAGCAACAAAGAACAGAAGTTAAAATTAATGTAAAACTGACGTCAGAAAAAGTACACTAGGATTTAGGGGTATAGAACTACTAACTTTCAGTATAATATGTTTGCTTAATCCCAGCCTTTGGATACAAATAATTCCATCTAATTCTAGTGATTCGAACTTGTTAAAAGATTAAATGCTTGTCACAGGATCACTAATAAGAATGCAAACATAATTACTGAGCATAGACTAAATTAAGATAGCAAAAACAAAAGAACACTTAGCAGATAATCAACTTAGTGGAGTTTTAAGATGCTACTGCACCATGTTTCATGTAAACTCTTAACAATATCATACACACTCAAATATTCATGCCTATTATTATAGCATCTTTCAATGAAGCCACAATTTTTTTTTTTGTACATTTTCTTTCCTTTTTTTTTTATGTCAAGCTTTTGTTACCTTCTTCAGGCTGTCAATAACATCCATGCTTTCATATATTTGTAATTTACATTATCAAGGTCATTCTTGGTTATGTTATTTGGAAAATTGAGTGAAAATGGATTCTGTGAACCATACCTTACTAAGTTGATTGCATTGTCATCCAAAGGAAAAAAAATTCATAGCTTCTACCACTAAATCTTGATCTCTGTTGCACAAATGGAGGTTAATATTTTGTCCGTTTTAAGTTATTCGTAACTAAGGATCTGTTAAGTTCTTAATTTGTTAAAGTCTCATTTTCCCATATGTTAAATTCATCTATTCTTTTGCCGACAGCTATTCAGTGATTTGTAGAGTCTGATATATATATTTGTTTCCAATGTTTCTTTCTTAACTGCAGGCCTCTTATTTGAATAATAGGTGATCATTTTCCTTGGCAGGTCAAGAGTGCAATATTATCTACATTGAGCATCATGATCCGAAAGGGTGGGATTGCACTGAAACCTTTTCTTCCTCAGCTGCAGACAATATTTATCAAGTGTTTACAAGATAATACAAGGTCCTTTTGAAATCTGTAGTTGCCGCCTCATTTAAAAACAGTAATTTTTACTTATTGCAGACAATGTCTACTGCGTTCAGTTGTCTGTCTGGAACTTTATTATTTCTTTTGCTTTCTTTTTATTTGCTTTCCATATTTCTATGTTATACTACTCACATAATGTTGCCCTATTTATTACCTTATTTTGTGTGCTTGCTTGTTGCTTTTTGAATTCTTAAATGTTTGAATCCAGGACTGTCCGCTCAAGTGCTGCCTTCGCACTGGGTAAGCTTAGTGCACTAAACACTAGGGTTGATCCATTAGTCAGTGACCTCCTATCTAGTTTGCAGGTGATTCTTAGCATTTGGCCTCTGTATGGTTCATTTATCTTACAATTGGATGATATAGTTAACTAATATTTGACTGTTCAGGCGTCAGATTCTGGAATAAGGTAGGCCATATTGACTGCTTTAGAAGGTGTGGTAAAGCATGCTGGGAAGAATGTGAGTCCGGCTATTAGAACTCATGTCTACACTCTTCTAAAGGATTTAATTCATCATGATGATGACCGAGTTTGAATATTTTCTTCCAGCATATTGGGTGTTATATCCCAGGTACTTTGCAGATATTCTTAAGGACCTCATTCAAGTACTAGCCTTTTGATTTTGCAACTATTCATTATAAGGAACACTCCTGGACCATGGCATTATTTGCACATTTTTTCTTGCCTTTTGGTCCTATCCGGTGATAATTTCATCACTTGTACAGGTGGCTAGTGACATGTCCAATATTTTCCCTGCTATAGGCCATTCTGCTTATTCTGAATCCATTTTGATTTGCTCTTATTGTATTTGACTTTTTTTTCTAATGTTACTGCAGTATATGGAAGAATCTTAGCTGTCTGAACTTCAGGAACTTCTAGATCTGTCCTCTTCTCCAAACTGGGCTGATCGTCATCACACAGTTCTTACATTCTCCTCCTTACTCAGGCACAATCCTTCTACCATTTATATGTCTCCGGAGTTCCCATCTATTTTACTGTTTCTCAAAAGCTCCTTGAAAGATGAAAAGGTATAGCAATTCTAACAGATTTTATTTTAATATTTTGTTTTTACCAATTTCTGACCCTTTCTTGTGAATAGTTCCCACTACATGAAACATCAACGAATCCATTGGGGAGGCTTTTACTCTATAAAGTTCAAAGTGATCCCTCCAACTCCGTTGCACTTGTGGATATTCTTTAATCCGTACTGTCAGCATTCAACGATGACTCTAGTAAAGTAAGGAGAAGGGCATTATCTGCTGTAAAAGCTGCTGCCAACGTATGTGCACAAGCTTTAGCTCTCTCTGTTGAAAGCATAACTGGCCTATTCTTTTATTTCCATGAGGATATTTGGCACCTAAAATGTGATAACTGTTGTTGCAGACAAATACGTCAGTTATCGTGACTCATCTTTCATTAATCAGCCCTGCACTTGCTGAATGTTTGAAGGACAGCAGTACCCCAGTAAGACTCACGTCAGAAAGATGTGCTCTCCACTGCTTCCAGTTGACAAAGGGTACTTATTACTTGTATAATTCCATGTTGTTTAGCTAGTTTCTTCTCCTTGAGCAGCCTTGCTGTGAATTAAATGCAGAATTTTTTTCCCTTTTTTTCCCTCCATTGGAGAGTTGGTAGAAGCAAGAGTTCTTTGTTGTACTAACCGGTATGCATTTTCTAGGTATTGAAATGTTCAAGCCGCACAAAAATACATCACTGGCTTGGATGCTAGACGTATATCAAAGTTTCCCGAACACAGGCACGCCCAAACTACTTTTGCAAACAATTACATGTTCATCTCTCCTTCTTGTTAATGCAAAGGCGTTTTATTATTTCAAACTTCCGGTTTCTTAACCTGTTTGCTGAATACGAAAATGCAGCAATGATAGTGAAGAAAGCGAAGATGACTCAGCAAGCAGCTGAAAATCTGTTTCATCAATCAAAACATTCTATTCTTCATAAAAACTCGAGTCGAATCGAAGTAACTGGACTGAAACTTCGAATCATTTGAAGGTCTCCAGCCAAATTTTTTCCCCAGTGTCACCAATTGTTCATAGGAAATACAGATTACACAAACAGAAAAAGAACCCAATTTTTCCACGTATGGGCTTTTATAATATAAATGTAACTGCAAAATCTCTAGTGACGAGTATGATAAAATCACTTCTGTTGCTAAATGTGAAATCAAGCATTTCATTTGACCGATTATTGTGTCTAATAACTACAGTTTATTTTTAGAAATGATAAATAAGTTATAAAAGTTGTTATTTCTATATTAATCTTAACAAAAACTTTTTTTAGAGATGCAATATTTAGTAAAATGCTCATTATATTTAGTAAAATTACCCGTAAATGCTCTATGGACAAGAAATCACTTTCTCCCTTTACAATTTGATTTAATTTTCCACTATTTGAATTCCTTCAACTATGTCTATGGACAAGAAAATCATGGTGTTTTGCTTTTGTGCAATGCTGATGGGCTCAGTCTTGATTGGAGATGTAAATGCAGAAACTGTAATCAGCAATCCTGCCATGGCAGCTGATGGTCAACTTCCATGCAAAGGAGCGCAATGCCTGCCACTTCAAACAAATCCTCGAAATAGAGGCTGTGAAAAAGGCATGAGATGTCGGGACGGTTGAAGTTGCTCATCCTTAGAAGACTTTAATCCCATTGTTCAATGTGTTCTTGCTGTATTTCCTATATCTATCATATAATTATGTAAGGGTGGATTTGGATGCCCGATTCCCACCGGTGCGGTGGGAATTAGGCAGAAAAGACTATTTTGGGTGGGGTGAAATTAATTTTTTGCCTTTAGTTCCAATTTTTATTATTATTTTGTTAAAAATTATAAATCTTTAATGATTTTTTTTTTCAATCTCCTCGGAAAATGACTTATAAATGTACAAATTGTTTTTTACCTTTCATCTATAAGATAATCAAAAAACAACTAATGCCTTTCAGACCCTGATTTTGTTTGTTACCCTTTAATTCTTGACATGTTTTTGAATAAGAAACCATTTTTGTTGCTAAATGTGAAATCGGGCTTGTAATTGGAACAAATATTGTTTGTCTAATAACAACAGATTATTCTTAGAAATCATCAATTAGTTATAAAAGACAGTTATTCCTATGTTGATCTTCACAAACAAAGTTTTTTAAAGATGCAATATTTGGTAAAATGGTTTCTATATGTCCTGTTTTTTGGTAACCTTTACTATATTTGCAAATTGCTTGTGTTATTGAGTCGTATAAATCCAATCTCTCATGCATATGAACAAGCATACAAAATTCTAGAAATCACTTTCTCCCTTTGCAATTTGATTTAATTTGCTACTATTTGAATTTCTTCAAATATGTCAATATATGGTCAAGAAAATCATAGTATTTTGCTTTTGTGCAATGCTGGTGGGCTCAGTCTTGATTGGAGATGTAAATGCAGCACCTGTAATTGGCAATCCTGCCATGGGAGGTAATCGTCAACTTCCATGCAAAGGAGGAAAATGCCTGCCACCTGAATCAAATCCTGAAGATAGAGGCTGTGAAAAAACCATGAAATGTCGACACCCACACCCATGAAGTTGCTTATCCTTAGAAGGCTTTATTTCCATTGTTCAATGTGTTCTTGCTATGTCTCTTGCATGTATCATGGAATTATATACGTCAATCACTTATATTGACTAACAAAAGCTGTACTCAAATGTACAAATTGTTTTCTACCTTTCATTAATTCTAATACATCGAAAACAAATTAATACTTTCGCATTTTGGTTTGACCCTAATTTTGTTTGTTGCACTTTAGTTCTTGACATGTCCTTGTATAAAAACATTGTTGGGCTTGCTGGGATTTTTAAGTAAAAATGTATTAAATAACGAGATAGACGACAAATTAAATTGCATATAAGACATAATATTTAACGTGATCCGACTCAAGTGCTTACATACACGAATGAGAAAAACATATCCACTATATATTAAGTGTAGAGATAAGAAATATTACAAATCACCAAAAAATACAAATGCTAGTCTTGAGACTCAAAACAGACTTGGAGATCAAGTCTTAAGGGTCAAAACAGACTTGGAGATCAAAGTAATAATTACATCTCTCTCATCTCAAGGCACATTGTAAAGGTTAAGACAATTTATTTATAGAGCCAAATTACTTTATTATCAAGTCACTGAGAATTTTTGTCTGGTAAGTAGTTTTTTAATTTTACAGGTGAAATTAAAAAATTGATACATAATACGTTGTTTTTAATTCTTTTATATTTCTTAAACAGTATAATTCCATTGTCAATACATCGGATAATAATCTAAATATGTTTATTCTTAAATAAACTTAATTATCAAGTTATACTTTAACAAATAAGTTTCACCAAAACCTAAATTGATTTTCAATTAGAATTTGAGTTAATGTCTAGGAGAAAATCAGTTCTTTTTGTTTCTATTTGTGCAATGTGGATCTGTTTAGTCTTGACTGGAGATGCAAATATACAAGCAGTAGTTGGAAACCCTGCAATGCAGTAATTTTCCTCCTCTATGCTCAGGTGGAATATCCTGGAGAATAATGGAAGCTGTGAAAGGATTACATACGAATGACGACATGGTAATTAATCATATTCATACCAACCATTGTTGTACTAACTGGTATGTATTTTCTAGGTACTGAAAATGTTCAAGCTGCACAGAAAAGTACGAGTATCGAAACTTCTTTTGCAAACAATTACATCTCTCATTCTTGCTGATGCAAAGGTGTTAATGTTTTATTACTTCAAAATGTTGGTTTCTTAAGCTGTTTGCTGAATACGAAAATGCAGCGATGTGATATTGAAGAAAGCGAAGGTGACTCAGCAAGCAGCGGAAAATCTGTTTCATTGATTAAACATTCTATTATTCTTGATCAAAACTCGAGTCGAATCATTGGGATGTCTCCAGCCAAAATTTTTCCATGGCGTCAGCGTTTGTTCGTAAGAAATACAGATTATTCAAACCGAAAAGAGCCCAATTTTTCCACGTTTGGGTTTTATAATATCAACGTAATTGCCATATCTCCAGTGACGAGTATGATATAGAATCCACTTTTGTTGCTAAATGTGAAATCAGGCTTTTCATTTGACCAAATATTGTATGTATAATAAGAACAGTTTATTTTTAGAAATGATCAGTAAGTTATGAAGATTTGCTTTACTCCTATATTGATCTTCGCAAAAGCTTGTTTTAGAGAGGCGATATTTAGTAAAATGGTCACTATATTTAGTAAAACGGCTTGTATATGCTTTATTCTTTGGTAACCTTTACTATATTTGCAAATTGCTTGTCTTATGGAGCTGTATAAATCCAATCTCTCATGCATATGAACAAGCATACAAAATTCTAGAAATCACTTTCTCCCTTTACAATTTGATTCAATTTTCCACTATTTGAATTCCTTCAACTATGTCCGTGGACAAGAAAATCATGGTTTTTTGCTTTTGCGCAATGCTGGTGGGCTCGATCTTGATTGGAGATGTAAATGCAGCACCAGTGATTGGCAATCCTGCCATGGGAGCTGATCTTCCGCTTCCTTGCAAAGGAGCAAAATGCCTGCCACCTGAAACAAATCCTGAGACTAGAGGCTGTGAAAAAAACACGAAATGTCGACAACCACACCCATGAAGTTGCTCATCCTAAGAAGGCTTTATTCCCATTGTTCAATGTGTTCTTGCTGTATTTCCAGCACATATCATGGAATTATACAAATCAATCACTTATACTTACAAACAAAAGCAGTACTTAACTGCGTAAATTGTTTTCTACCTTTCATCCATAATATATAATAAATCAATTCATACTTTCGCCTTTTTGTTTTACCCTGAACTTGTTTGTTACCCTTTAATTCTTGACATGTCTTTGTGTAAGAAAATCAATTCATTTTGTTTCTCTACATTGAATATTTGAAGTTTATCTAAAAATATTAACTATCTCGTCCCTGTTCTACTACATTCCCTTTGACAACAATTTCCCATCTTGATCGAGAATATAATAATCGAATGTTTGAATTTATTAAGCTTTCTCTCTTAATGTGTAACTAATTTATAAAGACCATGCGGAATATCAAAAAAGAAAAAGAAAACTAGAATGGGAAATATCTTAACCAAATAACAAAGGGTAAAGAAGTTAAGGAAAAAAATCCATATTATTCTTTAGAAGAGAAATAAACGACTCGATTTGATTGACAAGCAAATTCTTAAGATTTGACTCAATTAACCTTTTTGAATTTGATTAATCATGATTAGGCTTGTTTATTATTTAAAATAATATTAAATTATTAAAAACTATTTTAATATTACTATTTTTAAATGTATTTAAAAATAAATTTAAATAAAAATTTATTGATTAATAAAATAATAATTTGGGTAAGGACGGACCCAAATTTGAAGATCTTTATCTAGGGCTCAGCTTGAGGCAGGTTTAAATTTTAATGGACTGTTTGGTCCACGAAGAAGTCTAATTACCAATTAGTTTTTCTAAAAATTTTTTTTGAATTTTAATATGAAAAGTTATATATGGTAAGATTACCGTTACTCTATCCTAAGCATTTTCAAGGAGAGTATACAATGTTAATCCCATGAATGCTTATTTTTTTTTTTTGAAATTATTTAAAATAATCAGCAATAATTGTTCTATTTCAAACTGATAATTGTCCTCAAGAAATCTTGGCCTGACATCTTTAACAGTGGTAGCAGTTCATTGACTATGATGATCTCATGTAAGTCCTTAATATAGGATCTAACCTACTTAATGCCAGTCAATATTGAAATAAGAAAGTAATTAAATTAATTTGATATGAACTCATGATGAAAGTATAACATTAAGTATAGAATATTTTTGTTGCCAATTCAGTCTGCAAAGTTGAAGTAAAATTTAATGCAACAATAAAAAAAAATCAGTCCTATAATATTTTGAATTGCTTTAAAGAGGTCACACCCATAAAAGATCAGTACCAAATTAATTAGCTTTATTAATTAAAAAAATTAATTCAAAAGCTGACTTTTCTTAGGTACTTGAAATTCATGAAAGAAATTCTTTATTTAATTGCCAAATGTTAATGGAAAAAAGCTTAATTATTCCTTTCATAGTTTCATTTCATATCAACTTTTTTTTTTTTTAAAAAAGACCGTAGCTTGAAATTAGAGAAAGCGATTGTAGATCTGCTAATTTGAATTATAGAACTATTGGATACTATTTCTACAGTGAAGTCATAAATTTTAACTTTATTATAAAGTGAACATAATTAAAACATGATGATTAAGCATAAATCTAAAGTTATTAGGCGTAAATATATTATAAGTATGTAAGCACATGATAATTAACATTAATATAGATTATAGCAAAATTATTATTTGTTTAAATCAATTGGCACTAATGTTTACACCGATAATCATATTTTTACGATACTTCTAACATATTTTATGTTTAATGACTCTAAATTTATGTTTAATCATATATTTTTTTATATTGACCTTGCAGTAAGATTAAAATTTTGTGATCTTTTGTAAAAATTTCCCTCTTAAGAGTGACTAAATGAATTGTTTAAACTACCTAAAAGGAAAAAAAAGAATTGTTTAAACTAAGTTTCAACGTTCCAACTTTATTTTGCTACAAGAAACCTTGTAATAATTACTGGATTGGAGATGGCCTCACCTAAATTAGAGCATAAAATCCATCACCTAAATTAGAGCATAAATTCCATCGAAAGAGCAATTATCCTAGCAAATAAGAAAGATTAGCCGCCCAAAAATGAAAAATATAAACAGAAGAAACAATACCTGTTTGATATAACTGAAGTATGATATAGCAAACCACACCACAAGCCTCATGGAACTGCCTTCAATTTTTTGTACCGAGTTTTGTTGTTCATCATAATTGCCAAATCTCTAGTGACCAGTTTGGTAGAAACCAGTTTTGTTGCTAAATGTGAAATCAGGCTTGTCATTTGACCAAGTATTGTTTGTCTTATAACAACAATTTATTCTTAGAAATGATCAATAAGTTATAAAAGACTGTTATTCCTATGTTGATCGTCACAAAAACAAACTTTTTAGAGATGCACTGTTTGGTAAAATGGTTTCTATATGTTCTGCTTTTTGGTAACCTTTACTATATTTGCAAATTGCTTGTATAATGGAGTTGTAAAAATCCAATCTCTCCTGCATATGAATAAGCATACAAATTTTAGAAATCACCTTCTCCCTTTACAATCTGATTTAATTTTCCACTATTTGAATTCCTTCAACTATGTCCATGGACAAGAAAATGTTTTTTGCTTTTGTGCAATGCTGGTGGGCTCGGTCTTAGTTGGAGAAGCAAATGCAGTAACAAAAATTGGCTATCCAGCCTTGGCATTTAATGGTCAACTTCCATGCAGGGGAGTGAAATGTCTACCACCTGAATCAAATCCTGAAAATAGAGGCTGTGAAAGAATCATGAGATGACACCAAGAAGTTGGCTCATCCCCAAGAAGGCTTTATTCCCATTAATGTTCAGTCTTTCCTTACTGTATATATCTCCTGCATACATATATATATATATATATATATATATATAATTAGGTCTGGCACTTTGTGTATAAAATTTGTATTTGTGTCTTGAAAAATCATATTCATGTCGTATAAAATACGAAATTTTTGTATTAAAATTCATATTGAAACGTTAACTATAAAGTTTATTTATTAACTTTTGCTATATTCATATATAATTTTTACCAACTTCTAAATCATATCACTTTTGCGTCATCATTTGTATTATTTTTGTATCATATTATCATATTGTGTTTAAAATTACCATGTTTATATATCACGGAGTTAATATAATTAAGTCAAACACTTGAACCTACTAACAACATTGTTTTCTACCTTTTATCTGTAATATATAAGAAAACAATTTTGACTTAACCCTGGTTTTGTTTGTTACCCTTGATAAAAGTTCTTGACATATGTCTTAATTTGTATAAGAAAATCAGTTATCTTAATTGTACAAGCAATTGTTGGAAACCCAGATATGGAAAGCAGCTCTCCTCCTACATGCCCAGGAGGGATATAAATATCCTGGAAAACAATGCAAGTTGCGGAGAAAGAATTACAAATACTGACATGGTAATTAATTGCACCGGCCATAAAGTTGTCTCAGATCAGGCTTAGAAAAACTACTTTACCTTTGCAGACGTGCAATCTTGATGAGTAATAATTGAATATTTGAAGTTTAATTAAAAATTACATTTGATTACAATATTCCATCTTGATCAAGGTAATATATAATAATTGAAATTTTGAGTTTATTTAGCTCTCTCTCTTAATTAATTTGTATTTAGCTAATTTAGAAAAACAAATTGGGTTAGGTCAAACCTAGACTTAAAAATCTATGTCTAAAACTCGACTTGTGAGCTTATCAGACTACTTGGGTCATGAATAGATTTAATTGCAACTTAGATTTTTTTATTTATTTTTATTTTTTTGGAATTTTAACTTGAAAATTCATATGATAAACTTACTCTATGGTAAGCGTTTGTCAAAGAGAGTACTATACAATTTGAATGCCATGAATGCTTGATTTTTTAATTACTTTAAATTAATCAGCAATAATTTTCCTATTTCAAACTGATAATTGTCCTCAAGAAATCTTGCTCATGGACGATTTTATGATCATGATTCATGAGGTAACTCCTTGATCTAGGATCTAACCTACTTCATCATGTTAGTCACTGAATACAATTGTAATTAAATTAATTCAGTATAACATTATATATAGGGTATTTTTGTTGCCAATTTCAATCTCCCAGGTTGAAGTAATTTTTAATGCAACAACAGAAAAAAAAAAAGAGTCCTAACTATAATATTATAAATTCCTTTAAAGAGATCAAACCCATAAAAGATCACTACCAAATTAATTAGCTTTTGTAACTAAAAAAAAGGCTTTATTAATTAAAATAATTAATTCAAGTTGATGAAATTCATGAAAGAATTTCTTTATTAAATTGACCGGACATTAATATTATAAGGAAAAAAAGCATTTAATAAATCTCTGTGGTAAGCCATCCCTTTCACACCAGCTTTATTCTGCTATAGCAAACCTTGTAATTAATGCATGGAGATGGACTCACCTAAATTAGAGCATAAAATCCATTGAAAAAGCAATTTGGTGGCAAAGCAAACCAAAAGGATTAGCTGCCTAAAAATGAAAAATATAAATGGAAGAAACTATACTGGTTTGATAGAAATGAAGTGAAGTTTGTAAAGCTTCTTAAATAGTACATGGAAGAATGATAACTTATCTATTTTAAGAAAATGAAGAAAATTAGTAACTACATACATTAAGTCATGGAGTTAAATTATTAAAATTAAATAAGTATATGATAGGAATACTCATCAAATTGCTTATGAATTTATAAATAGATTCATTGGGTTTTAATTAAATCCCAAGAGCCAATGAAACCTTAACTTAGTTGTATAAAAATCTTAATGCTTGAAGGTCTTAGATTCAAGTCTTCCTATATATGTGAGTTTGAGTTTAATTATTTACTAATATAGTTAGTTAAGTCATTTTCATGTGGTTATTTGATTATGATTATAATTTTTCATGTAATGTGTCAATCTGGTTCACATATCAAACTTATACGGATCAATTTAAATCAAATACTTTACGAGGTTTTGGATAATAATTGAATTGGATTACAAATATAAATACATATATAATCCGAATAGATACCATCCCTAATTAGGTATATACAGGGGTAGACAGGTCATTTATCATAATATTATTTATTTCACTTTATGATCAGTCAAAACCAAAATTCCAGGTTGGTATAGTTAAGAAGACTGACAAAAACAAAATTTTCTCGTCAATCTTCATTGAGCAGAGAAGAATTGGAGATTCGAGAATGGAAGTTTTACAATTAATCTCCATTCAATTTAATATTCCCCTCCATATACATTAAATAGATTCATGTTCTAAAATATTAAATATTTAATTATTATATCATTGCTTCCCTTCCATTGATTTAATGTTTTTCTATGATGCCATTCCCACATGGACATAAGTGTTTTGTAGCACACTTCAAGGGCTCGATTGCTTCCATTTTACAATATCAAAAAGAAAATTTCAAGCTTAGAAGGCTTCCCAACATGTTGAAATTTCAACAAACAACACTCTCTTCCTTGGGTTTCGCGTCACCACACCGCAAATTCCAAGCTCAAGACACCACTAACTATTATATTAGGTAACACTAAGAACAAATTAGGAAATGTGAAGCTGTTTATCATTGGAAAGAATTCCCATTTTATTTTATTTTAGTCTCTTCTAGTATATATTGTCCTATATGCACTATATACAAGTTGAAAATAGCCATGACAAGCATGCAATCTTGTGCTGAAAATAGTAATAACATCTTACATTAATAGGTTTGCTAGAGTGGTTTGTCATTTTTTTAACCCAAAATTATATATATCAAACATTTTACAATTAATAAAGATATAGCTGATGTACAGAATAAAATTATTGTTTAATACTTTGTTTATTGAGTTTTTTAGACTCCAAAAGCAAGATTAAAATAATAATACATACCTGACTTTTTATATTTTTTATTTTTTTTAATATTTTAACTTCGTTTGTAGAATTTAAAAGTTTCAATGGCATTGTATTGAATAATAATCGTACATAATATATATGAAAGTAACCAAAACCAGATATAGGTTTGTTATGTAAAGGAATATTCAAAAAATAGTAAAATTAATTCTAGATAGCAATTAAATTTGAGGGTATATATATATGGGGCAAATCATGGTAACATTTCATTTCAAGTTTGGATAATATTATAGCTGTTGTTAGGTGTGAGGGAAATGTTGAGAGGCACGTATTGCCATGTGGCTGCTACAAATCAAGATTAGATAAAGGAGATATACCAATTGAGTGCTACTTGGAGTTCAAAAAAAGCTAAAAGCAAAAAGGAAATGGAGAGACTGAGAAGTAAAGAAAAGCCAAATAGTGAGAGCACAACAGAAAGTTGGGTGTGTGTAATGTATGCATGAATTTATGTAAGAAAAAGATAAAAAAAATGAATGAAAAATAAAAAGAAAAAATATTAATGGCAAAGTATACGGTGGCAGATAACATTGAAGGAGTGCTGCAATAAAAATAAAGGGGAACTGTTTAGTTGGGTAGGTCTGGGTTTTATTAGTGTCTTTAAGTCTCTTCTTCCTCTTTTTCTTGTTTCTTTGCTTTTGGTGCAAATCATAAACAACACAGAAGAAATTGGGTTTCCAATATAATATAAATATTTTTGTTCATTATATGAATCCAATGCAGGCAATCATGGTTTTGATTGTGAAAGAGTAAGGTGGCCTGGCTTCTGTGCTCACTGTTATTAACCCTTCACACCCACCTCCTTGCTCTCCCCATTAAAGCCAGAGAGACAGAAGGAAAAAGAAAGAGAAATTAAAAGCTCTTTTCTCTTTCTTTCTTTCTTTTCTTGTTTCTGATCTAGTTGTTTTTGTACCCGTAAAGATCTAGACCAAGGAAGAAAGTCTGGTTTGTTTTTAGCCATTGTTATTCCCAGCAATGGTTTGCTAGCTTCCCCTTCACTTTCCCTTGGCATTGAATGAGATTATAATGGCTTGTAACATTGTAGCCAAGAAGAGAGCTGGAGTTTCATCTCATCTTCATCTTCATCACCATCTTCTTCTTCTTCTTCTTCTCTCTTTCCTTTTCCTTGCAAAGTTTGGTCTTGTTTCAGGCCTAAATTACACAAAGTACAAGCAAGTGAGTAGTTTGAGACTTGAAAGGATTCAAAAACACTTGGATAAGATTAACAAGCCTGCTGTCTTGACCATTGAGGTATATGTTCTCCTTTTCACCAGTAAACACCACTGCCAGCTTCTTTTCTTTTCTCTTTGACATGTTCTATAATAATTTTCCCTCATGTTTCTCAAGAAATTTCTGGTTTTGATCAGAGCCCAGATGGAGATATCATAGATTGCGTCCATAAAAGAAAACAACCAGCTTTAGACCATCCTCTTCTGAAAAATCACAAGATTCAGGTCTCCTTTCTATGACTTAAAATCTTCCAAAACCTGTGACTTCTTTCATTAAAAGAAAATCAAGCTTTGTTAATGATGAAACAGAGAGTTCCATCGGATATGCCAAAGATGAAAACGTTGGAAGAAGACGAAGCAAGGGATTCAAGGAGTAGTGAGGCAGCTGTAAACGGTGCATGGCAAATGTGGCACTTGAACGGGACAAGGTGTCCCAAAGGAACGGTTCCCATACGGCGGAGCACAATGCATGATGTTTTGAGAGCTAAGTCTTTGTTTGACTTTGGCAAGAAACAACGCGGGTTGATCAACCCTACTCGCCGTGCCGATGCGCCGGACGTCGTCAGCGGCAACGGACACGAAGTATGTAAAATTTCTCGTCATGAATTTAAGTTCAATGTTTTGTTATCATAAAAAAAATGAGGATGAAGTTATTTTTAAAATTATATACAGCATAGTGACAAAACATGGAAATAACACAAAAAATTATTTATTAAAGTTTGAACAAAAAAGAATTTATTTTGTATCGTATTTTATAAATATTTAACGTAAAAAATAGGGTTTCATTTCATGCTTTTTTTTGGGAGGGTCCAAAGTCGCAAATTATTGATTGAATATTTAATCAAAAAGTGAAAAGAATGTAATCGATCAACGTCTTGAAAATGGCTTTTTCAAAATTAAAGGGAACTTTTAACTTTATTTCAACCAATTTCCTTTTTGCTTAATTGACGTTTACAAATCAACTCTAAAATAAAAAACTCCTTTCCCCACCTAACTGTCCCATGAATTTGCAGAATTTTCACATGATAGATGCAAAATTAAAATAAAGATATTTCATATACCGTTATTAAATTTTTTAAATTTAATTGACAGGCAAGATGCAAAATATATCTTAGAATATAGTAAAAAGCATTTTATTTTTTAATTTCGTTAATGAAGTTAAAAGATTTTAATATGATGTGCCAAAACGAACTCTCAAATCAAATCATTTTTATGTGTAAAACTTATTTTTCAGAAGGTCCTACAAACTTAAATTCTTGGCAGTAGTAATTTTCTCATAGCTCATTTTCTTGAACAAAAGTCAAAAACTAGTCAGAATTGGATGGTGACTGATGCATGTGCACATTTTTCAGCATGCGATTGCGTATACCGGAACATCCCAGGAGGTCTATGGGGCCAAGGCAACTATAAACTTGTGGGACCCATCAATCCAAGAGGTCAACGAGTTCAGTCTATCGCAGATTTGGATTCTTTCGGGATCATTCGACGGCCCTGATCTCAACAGTATCGAAGCCGGATGGCAGGTACTCCTTGCATTTCCTGTCCCTGCATGCACATAATCCCAAACTCCCTTTTCTTCTTCTCTTCCATCCATTACTGCATGACATCATAATAAACAATTATTATTACATTATTTATTCACTTCAAATTTCTGCTTTGAATGTGGAAACTATTACTTCACAGTGGCATTTTATACTTCATAATTGAATTTATATATGATTAATAATAAATATTCATCAATATAAAAAAATTATTTAAATTAAACACTTGCTGATCAAATTAATAAATCATTTCTGAGATTTAAAGACTCAATATATGATTATAACTTAAATGTTAAAGAATTATTTTGTTATTGGAGTTTTTTTTTTAAAGTTTTGATGGTTCTACTAGTCAGGTCAGTCCGGAGCTTTATGGTGACAGCAGGCCAAGATTGTTCACTTATTGGACGGTGAGTTTCTATTTTTTATTTTTTATAATTCTACCTTAAAATTAATAATTATTTGACTAATTATATTTTTATTTCATGGCTCAAATAATCAGATATATCATAATTATATCATAATATCACTTATATGTATGAAAATGATATGTAATTATTATATGCATGCATGCAGGTGGTTAGACCTATCTTGATGCAATATTTATGTTCACTAAAGTCAACTTGATTTAGGGTTGTTTTTTTGTACTTTTCCAAACTTCGTTATTGGATTAGCATTAATTAAGTAAATTTTGAACTAAGAATATTGTCTGAATTTGAACTCGAATAGGAGATAATAAAACAATCGTTTGTGTTTAAACTATTATAGCAATAAGATGGAATTACAGAAAATTCAAGGTCCAAAAAAATATGAGTCGGTTTTAAAGACTAAAGAAAATTAATGTGTTGAATGAGCATAAGCATCTTCCATTATTGAGTTAATTTGGTTTGCAACTTAAGTAATTAATTTCTAAGAATGTTTAATCATAAATTGCCCTCAATTATAAAAGGGTTTTTTGTTTAATGACCATTTACTTTTAAAGATGCTAATTAAAGCCGGTTATAACCATTCTTTCAAGCTAAAGTTCAATAAAAACCTAAAAAAACAGCCATGCAATAATTAAATGAAACCAACCAACCCACCAACAAAGGCTCCATTATTGTTGCGGAATCTTCAAAATAACTTTTGTAGGAAAGACATACTCTTCCAAACATTTTACTTTAAATGGCTTTTGTATGTTATAATAAAAAAAACCTTATCAATTGTACAAGAATGTAACAAAAATAAAATTAGGAGTTAGTACTTTACCTTCTAGTATTTTTCATAGCTATCTTGAGAGAAAATGTTGATTTGCTTGATTTATGCTTCTCAACAAAAATTTTAATATTTATAGAAGTTAAAGACAACTTCATTTATTTGATGGAATTTTGCATTTATATGTTAAGAGGATTGGAACTTCATGTAAGTTATTACTTTCATATATTAATGAAGTGAACATTAATTAATACTTATTAATTATTAAGAAGATGGAATATTTTCTTATCATGTAAGTAATTATTACTTTCATACAATGAAGCGAACATTGATTAATATTCTTATTAACTATTAAGAAGATTGGAATATTTCATTATCGTGTAAGTAATTATTACTATCATATAATGAGGTGAACATTAATTACTTACTGATAATGGTGGGTGGATTCTTTTTACGGTTTTTTGTGCGTGGGGAGCTTTTAAATATTAGGTCTGGTTATAAGTATTTTATATATATTAATTACGTTTTTCTTTCCTTAAATATAATATTAGCCACACTGCTTAACATTTTTCTTAAATTAATTAGGACTAGGAAATATCAAATATACCAATACTATAAAATGTTGTAATTATGAATTTTAATATATATTTTTGGAATTTAGTACATTTATGTATCGGAATTATTTGATAAATTATTAAATAGATTTTTTATTTGATAAATATATATATATATATATATATATATATATATATATATATATTTTTACAGGCTGATTCCTATCAAGCAACTGGATGTTACAACCTTCTATGTGCTGGCTTCGTTCAAACAAATACTAGAATTGCCATTGGGGCAGCAATTTCTCCTATCTCGCAATATGCTGCAAATCAATATGACATTACCATCCTCATTTGGAAGGTGAATCTATTAAAAAAAGAATTTTCCAAATTTAATTTATCTACAAATATTGCAATTAAATTTATATTTTTAATAATTTTCTCCCTATTTTATTTTTAGGATCCAAAGCTTGGAAACTGGTGGATGGGATTTGGTGACAATACCCTAGTAGGTTATTGGCCAGCAGAGCTATTTACTCACCTCGCCGACCATGCTACCATGGTGGAATGGGGTGGTGAAGTAGTGAACTCAAGGGCCAACGGCAAGCACACGTCAACGCAGATGGGCTCCGGTCACTTCGCAGAAGAAGGTTTCGGAAAATCGAGCTATTTCCGGAACTTAGAGGTTGTAGATGCCGATAATAGTTTGAGTTCCGTTCATGACATATCAACCCTAGCTGAGAATACAAATTGTTACAACATCAAAAGTTCCTACAGCAATGAATGGGGCACATATTTCTACTACGGAGGACCTGGGAACAATCCACGGTGCCCTTGATTGTTAACGCAAGATTATATAATTAATCTAAGATCACGTAAAATTTCCTAGTGTCAAAATTCTTTAATTGTGTAATTATTGAATTATGCTATTTCCACTCTTGTTTTTGCTAATTTTACATTTTTTGTTGGTCTCACTTGTAAGGGAATTAATATGTATCATTAGTAAAATAAGACAAAGGCAATTTGCATTAAACAGACATGGAAATAGCAACATTTTGGGAATAGGGTATGGCTCTTGATGTGAATTGTTCCTTGGTTATTGTAACATGTCTAGCATAGTTTTATTTTGTAGACTCAAATATTACTTAGCTAAGCAAAAGTTCTTTAATTTTACAAAATAAGGTAATATACAAAGTAAGATTTCAGAAACTCATTAGCAAAATATATCCTAATTATACCCAAAAATATTTATTTTAAAATTCAAATTTGAGAAAAGATAAGAGTTAGGGCATCATTAAAATTAAAAACCCAAGCTCAAGAAAATGAAAAAAAAAATTATAAATCCATTAGCAAGGAGGCAAGGACTATTTATCATGTTTATTGTACGTTGTCCCAAGAACATAAAAGTAGGTAGCCTACTTAATTGGTGAAGCCTGAAAGAGAAGAAACTTATGGGCAAGTCAAAAGGATGAGGAAATAAAGGCGGTTGAGTGCAGCATCTTATTCAATGCCATTCAATGTTGATGTTGGAAATTGAGCCTTCCCCCCTGGCCCCTACATGATTTTCGTCTTGTTTCCTTCTTTGTTTTGTTTATTTTTCCTGGTTCCAATGAAGTTTGTTAGTGTACAAAGATCTTTTTTAATTAAACTAGAAACTTCTTTTGGATGAATCTTTATTGGTCCATAAAAGAAAAAGTTAATTAATTTTAATTAAGCTCAATAAAAACAGATATTTCTTAATAAAATAAATTTTATTACTCATTTTCATTTAGTGATAGATTTAATCAAAGTATTCTCAAAATATCATTTAGGTAGATGAATGTATTTTTTTTAAATACTTTTACTTCTCTCCAATATATATGAATCATTTATATCTATTTATAACTGAATTTTATTTATTCAGTTGTAACAAATATTTGTGCCAAAAATATTTGATTTAATGTTTAATGCAGAATCTCTTTATTTAAAAAATAAAGATTCAGATCTTTCTATTCCAAATAATATATATTGGTCTAAAATGAAAATATATTAATGAATAAAATATGATAATTCTCATCAAACATTGAAAGTTAAATACTATCTCCATCTTCGATAGAAGAAAAAAGCTCTACCGTAACCTTATCTGCGACTGATCAAATTGAAAATAAAAAAGAAAAAAAATACAATCTTAACTTCCCATGTAGAAAATTGATTCCATTTGAATGAAAGTTTTAAAATCCTAGTAGGAATATATTCTCCTACTCTTCAACACCAGGAGCTTAGTTAGGGGATGCTTCATAGGCCTCGTACAGGCTAAGATTATGACTTTAACGAGGGCTTGAAGCCATTAAAAATAAGCATCCTTTGCTTCTTTTTCTTTTGCAGCTTGCTCAATTTAAAACAGGTAAAGTAGTTTTTTTTTTGCATAAAAATACGAAGAAAGAAAAAATAGAATCTTAGATTTAATCTAGTAATCTCTTCAATAAAAATAAAGATCCTTATGTCAAACCTTGATTGTTATATAATAAATTAGTTTAAAACAAACTAAGATAACTACATAATTTATGTATGTATATACATATATATATAATATAAATATATTAAGAGTTTATGGTGCATTTGGTGAACAAAAATACAATTAGGATAAAATAATTTAAGATTGTGTTAAAATTGGATTAGGTAATATTATTTTATTCTATATTTGGTGTGTAAAAAAAAATTAACAGTATTATATATTGGCTAAATGTAAAATTAATAAAGTTTAAAATGAGTTTTTTTATTGGTTAAAAGTATTATTCTTTAATGTAAATATAATTTAAGTTTATAATATGTTTGTTATAAATATAATTCAAAGATTAAAAAGTTATATATTATTATAATCTTTATAATGAACAGTTAAATTTATTAGTTGATTATTTAATAAAAAATTTATTGTTTTAAAATATTAAACTAGTTTTTCAACTAAATTGATTTTGTTAAAAAATATTTCTCTCTATTTTCATGCTCTTTTCTTTCTTTTTCATTTATTTATTTATGATTTAAATGTAAAATAATTTTTTTATTGTAAGTTAAATATAATTATTTTAGAAAAGTTGCTTTTAAAAAAGTTGATTTCTTTTTAAATTTTGCCTTAATTTTTCAAAAAAAGACAATTCTTATTTATTTTTTATTATTCTTCTTTTTTTTTGTTGGTGAGAGGAGAAAAAGGGAAAAAGGACAAACTAAAATAGAGAAAAAAATAAAAAATCAATTTAAATTTAATAATTCAAAATTTATAAACTAATAATGATAATAATTTTATGGTTAAAAGTTACTCTTTTTCTCCCTCTTTTTTTATTTGACAATCAACTAAAGGAAAAATGAGAAAAATATAAAATAAAATAGACAAAAAATGAATAAGCCGAAGAAAATATAAAATTTAAAAGTAAGAAAAAATACTAGTTAAAAATTTAATTTATAATAATTTTTATGTTTAAGAGTTTGTTTCTAAAAAATGAGTTAAAAACTCAATTATTTCAAAAAATTTATTATTGAAAAATTATTATTTTATCAAAACTATATCTTTTGTTTATTCAAAAAAATAAAAAATATAAAGATAAAGAAAGAAAAGGAAGTAAAAAATGAAAAAGAAGGAAAAAAATTATTTGGATTAACCATTTAAACAATATTCTTTCATTCCTTATGATTTTATTAAATGTTTAAATTAATTTCAAAATATAAATGTTAGAGATTAGATTTTTTGTCTTCTCCATTTGGCCTCTTTACCAAATAAATCTAGATAAAATAAATAAAATATAAGTGTCTATTATTTAATCCAATGAGATTAGAAATAATCATTTTCTTTTGGAAATATTGAATTATCTTACTAAGAGGCTGATCCTCTTTATAGTCTAATATTTTTTTAAATGTGTGCGTCAAACATAAGATAAAATTATCATTATCAAGAAATTATCATTATCAAGATTGTTTGTTTATTTCATATATAAATAAATGTTCATGATAACATTTAATTTTTATTAAATATTTTTTTTAAATGTATTAATCATTTTGATATATCATAATTAATGTGAGTTAATTGAGATAATGATGATTGATTTGATGAGAAGGAAATTAATTATATGCTTTTCAAATAATATGAAGTGATATTATTCTAACAGCACTAAAAAACTCATTTTTTTAAGATTATGCTAATATAAGTTAGTCTCATATAGAAATTACAGTTTTATTAAACTTAGGTAACCTCCCTCCCGATACATGGTTTATTTTAGCTATATTTGTTATAGGACTAGGAAACAATGATTTTCATACTCTCTAGTCTCATATCAACTCACCCTTCAAAAATCAGAATAATTTTTTGTTCTAAAAATGAAAAGAGAGCTGTCGTTTCGTGAAAGGTTGAACAAGCTTGACAATAGTTCCTTTGATGCACTAGTGAAAAAGATTGAGCAACAAACGGAGGATAGAGCTGAGAGAGAAAAGCTGCTGACACAGACCGTCTTGCACAATTTCATGCGGAGATGTGCTTCAAATGCCCAGGAAGACAGGGAAAACTCGAAGGCTTCATCAGAATCAGACCAAGTCCCGGAAATGTTGAAGAATTACATAGAAAACATACAAGCGTCTGAGCCTATATCAACCTATCAACCTGTCCATCCCCATACTAAGTACATCATCATATCAACCTGTAGAAATTTTCAATCTCAAAATAACATCTGACATACTTGATGTCCATTGATTCAATATATATATCGAGATTACAACTTAATCACATAGCACAATTGTTTACAGACTTGATATTCCCTAATACTTACATCCCAAATCCTATACACTGTATACACAAAAGAATTTAGTTTGGGATATAAACAAAAGAAGAAAAGGATTATACCTTTATCCAAATTATAATTTTCTGCAGCTCGTACAAAATAACTCTCGGTGCACCACTCTCACTCCGATTCTACCTGAAGTAATCTGTGAGGTGGAAGGAGGGGGGTGAGCTAATGCCCAGTAAAAAAATATATGCCAAGTGATATTAAACACCTATTGTACTATGTGCATGAAGATGCATGTTAAAACCAAGTAATATTGGTAATTAATGTATTTAACAAAAACCGATACACCGAGGTCCAAAACATACGTACAATGTAAAATATACATAATGGTACAAGATCGGTTAGACCAAAAGCAAAACTTGAAATAGATATAAAGCCAAGATCCTGTAGGCTTGATTCAAAATCATATTTTACTTATTGAAAACATAACCATACCCCAGTTTAAATACAAAATCCTGGAAACGTGGTATGTCCTTTCATATAATTCGGTAATGTAACCAGGAATTGGTAATATAACCATGAAATTTTTACACGAGAACGTTCACTGTGGCCATTAGTGGTTCTCTCTTATAGGCACCCATTGGCCATGCCGGCATAAACGATACCATGAAGGTATCTCATGATGTCACAAAGACATCTCCCGATACCACGAAGGCATCTCCACGATACCACGAAGGCATCTCCACGATATCACAAAGACATCTCACGATACCACGAAGGCATCTACACGATGTCACAAAGACATCTCACGATACCACGAAGGCATCTCCACGATACCACGAAGGCATCTCCATGATGTCACAAAGACATCTCACGATACCGTAAAGGCATCTTACATATCAAAATCCGTAGAAAGACAACTTTTCAAAACACCATTGTATTACCAAAGTATGTGTATCATTTAAAACAATGTCTTTTGAAACTTCAGAATGATTAAACATGCTTGGAATATTTAACACTTAATCTCTAGATGTGAAATCACTTTAGTAGAGCTGTCCGAGTAAACCATTTCAACTCATATAGATCAAGCTCAATACTTTAGCAAAATAATATTTTCGTAGAGCATGCGGATCTCAATGCAGAGTTTAATCTATGAATTTCATGATGATAATGGCATATACTACCAACATAGGCTAACTCGTATGAAGTACACCTAGGTAACTTCCAACCGAAAATCCGGCATTATAACGGCGTAATACTAACTACCCCCAATATCCTATTCGCACAAACATATTCAACCTGCATTATCTTCCAAAGACCTCAATACATAATATGCAACATGTATACAAGTCCAATCTCATTCAACCATAGCATAACTTCAATCTGTAGCTTATGCAAGAATAAATATCTACAACAGCCACAATACATTTATCTCATAAACTAGGGATATACATATATATATATTTCTATATTATAGTTATGTATTAATATATATATATATATATATATGTCACTACAACAAATTTGGCAATTTATGACGCATGAAATAACGTCACAAAATATTAATTTTTTGTCACCAATAGATTTTGGTGACGAAAATTTTATCGTCACGTCGATCGTCACCTTTGCGCCGTCGCTAAAGGTCAAACGTGACGATCTTATAATATTCGTCACCTATGCGTGACTCTAATGTGACGATAACATAAACTGTCACCTAATGGTTACTCTTTTGTGACATCTAATTTCGTCATAAATTAGTATAAAATTTTGTCACTAAATATTGATATCGTCACCAAAGATGTGATAGAATTTTATATATTAGTGACGAAATATCAAATCGTCACACTATAGGTGACATAAATTTTCGTCACTTATAGTAGTACGATAACGTCATAAAAATCTCTTAAACGTCACTAAAAGTAGTTAAAATTTTAGGTATTTTGTGACGAAATATTAATTTGTCACACTTTAGGTGACAAAAATTGTCGTCACCTAAATATTATAATAATGTCAAAAAAAATGCCTAAATGTCACTAATGATAATTACAAATTTAATTTTAGGTGACGAAATATCAACTTGTCACGCTATAGATGACATAAATTTTCGTCACTTATAGTAGTATGATAATGTCATAAAAATCTCTTAAACGTCACTAAAAGTAGTTAAAATTTTAGTTATTTTGTGACGAAATATTAATTTGTCACACTTTAGGTGACATAAATTTTCGTCACCTACAATATTATAATAATGTCAAAAAAATGCCCAAATGTCACTAATGATAATTACAAATTTACTTTTAGGTGACGAAATATAAAATCGTCATGCTTTAGGTGACATAAATTAACGTCACCTATATTAGTAAAGTAACATCATAATAAAATCTCAAATGTCACGATGTTTTGATTTTACAATAGTGACGAAATATTTAATGTCACATTATTATGCGTCACATTTCTTTAATTATAAATAATATTTATATTTTTCTAAAATAATTAAATAAAAATAGTATTATTCATTTAAGATCTTACTTAAATAATATTGCAATATAAATAACTGTTTCGGCATTTGCATTGGTTCTCAAATGTAATTAATACCTTCAATAAAGTCAATGTAAATCACATAGAAATAATATTATTTAAAACAAAGTAAAGCTAATACGATCCAAATTGTCCAATATTCAGAAAAATAAATAAAAGTGAAGGCCACCTAATAAGTTTGAAACAAAATATACCAAATCTAGGAAATAGCTAGAACAACCTTGAATTGTAGCTCTCAATCCAATTCTTGAGCAGAGGGTGATTGTGTTGATTGTGAGTTAGTATCACTTGAAACTGCGATAAACAAATATTAACAAACTATCAATACAATATATTACATAATTTGATAAGAAAAATAATAAATTATTAGTAAAAGAGAATAAGAGTAATAATTTACGACTTATTGCAAGACTTTGTCAAAAAGACAGCAATTAAAAACCACTACACATATTTCCATCATGAATTTCATAAATACAAAACCAATGTAATAAAACAAGCAAGCTCATGTTCCAAGGTGTAATGCAACAAGCAATTTGTAGCAATAATTGTAATATAACAATTGTAAATCCAGCAACAAATTTTATGCAACAAACAAGCTAAAATTCCCAAGTATAGTACAACAAGTAATTTATTGCAATAATTTTAATATAGCAATTGTAAATATAACAAACAATTTAACACAACAAACAACCTCAAGTTTCGTGGTGTAATACTGCAAGCAATTTATAACAATAATTGTAATACAACAATATACAACAACCAATGTAATGCAACAAGCAGGCTCGAGTTCACAGGTATATTACAGCAGGCAATTTGTAGCAGTAATTGTAATACAGCAAGATAAATAAAACAAACAATGTGACATAGCATGCTCAAGTTCCAATGCAATAATTTAATTGAATATAACAGACTAAGAGAGAATACAGCAAACAATTTGTAGCAAACTTGCTTTTCTCACTTTCAAGATCATGCGTGTTTATCATATTGTTGAAGTGCATCTCAAATTTAAAGCACAAGTAAAATAATAAATTAAACAAAGTGCATTCTTTCACTATGTAATAACACCGAATGGTCTAATCATTTGTCTTTAAATTCTAAATGCCTAGATTTATACAATGGCATTTAGTGTGCTTTATGCTAAAAAAAGTGAGAGAAGGAAAAGAAATACCTGAAGATTGGGAGATAGGGACTTGAATTCCAGCAGCTATCAAAGCATTTTTCATTGCTTCAATTTGGCTTTCAAAATGCCCAAATTTTGATTTATAGTCTTGAAGTTCATCTTGTGTTTTTTTGAGAGTTTCTTTCAACTCTGAAACATTTTCTTTTGAGCTGTTCTTAGTTGGCTTAGGTCCATAACCAAGTCCCTTGATGTATCCCGACTGGGTACCAAGTACCTCATCCACTATAGCATCAATGGTCTTAGGTTCCATTCCTTCCTCGATAGGAGTTGATTCTAACTCCACCATTTTCTCCTAACAATTAAGATAAATAATATCAACTAAAAGAATTATACTATAACAAAAATAAAATTATAATTCTTACATAAGCCTCTTGAGCCTCTGGTGTTGACCATCCTTTTTCCTCAGAATAATGAGTCGTTTTAAAAAATTCTATCCTATTGGGTTCTTGGTCATCTTTGCGCTACATAAATACAACAATTTTTTAAAAAATAAAGGTAATAATATAAAAAACATATAATGTTTAAGAACTTTTAAAATAAAAAAAATTTACCATTGAATAGCGACTAGCCACAAAAGCCCTCGATCCTTGGTTATGGATCAACTTAACTTTGCTTCGAACTCCAGCATTTATCTCACACCTCCTCTTCATTTACATAAGAATGCAAAATAACCAATAAAAAACACTCATTGCATATGAATATTACTGTGCATAAATATGAAAAATAAATCTTACAAATACAAAATTGATGTGAATAAGAAACGAACCTTGTATGCAGGATCATTAAACAAATCACAAAGTTTTTCCCAATTTTCTTGAGACAGGTTATACTTTGGAGGGTTATTTTGACGTGCCACTTCATCATTTGGAAACTTTTTATAGTGAAGGTGTAGCTTATATCGCTCATTTCTTGACAATTTGGACAAAATTGCCAAGATTGATTTTTTAACAGTTTCATCATCCAATTTCATCTCAAACTTTGTCTAAAACAAAAAAAAAATTCAAATTAATTACTACATTTAAAAAAATAAATAGAAAAAAAATCAACAATTAATCTATGTAATAAAATTTTTTACACTTACATTAAGTCTCTCAAAGGCATGCAATTTGTCTGTAGCAGTCATATCTCTCCATTTTGTTGGGACCGGCATGAATTGTCGAGTAATGACTCCAATTTCAGATGATAATTTAGCTGATTGAACTTCACAAACAGGTCTACCTTTATTTGATGGTATATCTATTACCATCTTATTTTTTCCTTTGATAAATTTTTCTAATCCAATCCCTCGAGTTGGGCCACGAACCCTTATAGAGGGGATAGAATCTACACCTATATAAAAAAAAAACCATTAATGATTTGCAAAACAATTATAGATTTTAAGAATTTTTTATTAATGATTGGACTTTTAATGTTTGGTGACTATACTATAGGCCCCAGTCATAGTGGGGTATTCTAAAATTTTTATTCCATAGTAAGTGTAGTTTAAAACTTACTAGCATTTTGCTCACGCGATGCTGCAAGAACAAAAGAAAAAGTGCTGGTAAATAGGTAGCATACAAAATTTAAAGCAACATAAATATTTTTTTTGAAAGGGGAAGAAATAAACTGTTATAGAACATAAAGAGTTCAAAAAACGCTGGGTAGCTCTCTCTCTAAACTTGAAATTAACCACACATGGAAAAGATAAATATTTAATATGATTCAGTTTCAATTATTTATATTCACGAACAATAGAGAAATTAACCATCTACTTCAGTTTACTAACACTCTATAAAATGTGCTCACTATTTCTTAAATAAGATGTGAGGAATCAATTTATTATCAGCAACAATAAACCACACAGTATGGAGATTCCTCAAAGCGGAGCAGTTCCCAGTCTGGTTCTCCTCAAGGTCCTCTCCAGTTAGCCACAAACACTGGAGGGACCTCCACTACAGGAGGTGACAGCATGGAAGATGATGAAGATGCAAAATCAGAGGGCTATAGCTGGAAAAGCCATGTTCACAAACCCAGAAAAGATGATGTATAGAGTTTATCCACCATGAATTTTGCAGATAAAGTACACATGGGAGGAGTTCATGACCATATAAATTATAATATACTATTACTATGTTATACATAAAGGAGAAGGATATTGAGAAATGAGAGAGAGGCTGTGAAATTTTGCAGGATTTGCTTTCCTTCCATCTTGAATTGAGCTTTTGTTTTCTTCTGGAACTAGTACAAGAATTCCAATCGTGATCCATGTTTTCAGGGAAGAAACATGACCATTATTCCCATATCATAAGGCTATAGCTTCTACATTACTTGCTCTATACATTGAATTTCTGTTTGCTAGTGCTTTCTACTATGTTGAGGTTTTAGAAATGCCTCAAATCTACTAGAATTTGTTGTTAAAGTCACCATGTTTTGAAACATTACTTCTAGCATCCTTCCTTTTCCATTGAGACACTGTTCAGTAATTGCTATGATGAAGCTTGGTAAGTGCTTCATCTTGTTGCCAAGAGACATCAAAGAGAAGCTGAAATTAAGAAAACTTACGTAGGTAGCCTCTCGTATTTGACAAATCCGGGGCAATTAAGCTGCAAATTAGAGATATTTCATTACCATATTCTAATAGCCGCCTTGGTTGTTCAAATATGGGTTTTCAATTTCATCTTTCACAAAGAACTTTCCATAGCTAGTTGTTGTCTTCGCGCATGCATGGTGTACATCTTCATTTTCTTACCCTGAAAAGAATTTCCATCTTTTCTACATACAGACAAAGTACCAGTCCTAGAAATGACCTTGAAGATTAAGCAAATCAAACATCAGCCTTTTGAAGATTAAGGGTAGGTCAGTGTGTTTCTTTCTGGGGTAGATGGGATTTACCGAGTTCTTTTCCTTACTTTATTACTGTTATTATTTATGGGAAATTACCACTATTTAGAACCTTGGGATTCACAGTCACAGCCCTCTAAGGCCATTATGATACTAACCAGGATAGGAATAAACATTCTTTGACATTTACTTTTTTTCAAATTTTCATGTTTAGATTAATGGCTGACACTGGTTTGGTTGTGCAACGAGACAGCAGAAGATCCAGACTTATCTTGGAAAGAAGATTAAGGGTTCTTATTCCCTTGTTTGTCTTATGGTTCTGTACAATCTTCATTATTCTATGATGCAGTTTTCATATATTTAATGAAAACTGAAAAGATAGATAAGAGCGACAAGTAAACAGTTGGCATATTACTTCAGATTAGCTACCAAAATTCTCAGGCTAATATTCCCCAATGGTCAGAGGACTGTTTGGCAAGCAAGAAACCTGATCAAAAACAATTATGACCCTAGGCCTAATTTGCATATTACTATAATTTCTTTATTCATCAAGAAAAAAAAAAAGAAAAGTAGTGGAACTGTGGAAGGTTCAAACATGATGAAACATGGGTATAAATCAACTCCCTTTATTCATGAAGAAGTTACCTACTTGATTAATTTTAGCTTATTTAATCAATAATTGGGTTTTGACAGCTGAAAAAATATATATATATTTCTGGTCCTTCTTTACCATGTATGGCCGTTTCTTCTATTGAGTTTCCAGCGCAGTAAGCTAATTCTTTCTGTTTTCAGAAACATGCATGCATAATTAGGGAAAACATGTATGATTCTAAAGGCATGATCAGCCTATCAATTCATATATTCAGTTCATATTGCTACTAGGAATGTAAATCTCATATTCTAAATGTATTAGATACCAGAATTTTCAGTGGGTGAATCTTCATCAGCTTGTGGTGATTGCATCAAGTTATTAGCATAACGAACTTGATGCGATGTTTCCACCAAGTTATTTTGTTGTGATATAAGTGAAGGTTGCACAGATGATTGGACTATCTCTTCCATAACATTTCTTTTTTTCCCTCTTTTTCCCGGTGCCATCCTAAAGTATAAACAAAGAAATTGTAAATGATCATATATTCTTTAGTAAAATCAAACAAAAAATAACAAAAAAAAATTAAAAGAATAATTACCTTAATGAGTTAAAGATTTTAAACTAAGTTGGAAAACATCATACAAAAATAGTTACCAGTGAAACAATCAAACATAACATAAAACAACTATCATTGTAAATAAAATTACTTCATAACAACCAAACTTAAATAGTTACATAAGTTCTCATGAAAATAACATAAATATTTACAACATAGGATCTATATCACTATCATATTCATCAAAATCATTTTCCTCCTCATCAATGTCATCTTCAATCCCTTCCTGATCATCATGATCGGATTCTTCCATGGAAGCATCATCAACTATTGCTCGAGTATTTTCCACAATCTCAAGAGTGATGACATTTGGAGCAATATCATCCCTATTCAATGGTCCTTCATTTTCTTCATTTTGCATAGTCCGTTCACTTTCAAACATTTCAATCTCTTGATCTATTTGATCTTCATCCACATCAAACATTTCACTAGTATTTACATGTTGCATATCTGGTACATCATACAAGTGCCTATGATGAAACTTTTGTACCACCCACCAATCTTTCCCTAACTTGTTATCATCCAAGTAAAAAACTTGATTCGCTTGAATTGATAAAATAAACGGGTCATTCTCATACCAATATTTGTTGACATTGATACTTAATAAATGACCATCTTTATGAATTCTTTTCCTCTTACCATCAAGGTCAAACCACTCACATCTAAACAAAACAACTTGGCAATCTTTTATGTAATCTAACTCAATGATATCTTTTACAACACCATAAAAGTCAATTAGTTCATCTTCATGATAGCCTTCAACCATCACACCACTATTTTGAGTTCTCAAATGGAAATCACGTTCTTTCGTGTGGTACCTTACTCCATTAACTATGCAACCCGTGTACCTTCGAACACGTTTATCAGGACCATAAGCTAAAGAAAATAACTCATCAGAAATTTCTTCTGAATCTTGATCTCGCAACAATGTAACCTATCATTTAAGGAAAAATAAATCAAATATAATGATTTTACAATGTATAGTATCTTTGATTTCAAAACATTTACTTACGTGACTTTTAAACCATAAGGGAAATTGCTCTTTATGTCTTTCTTCGATAGACAAACAACTTTGCAACTCAAGCTCTATTTTATGTTTTCTATAACATAATAAAAAAAATGAAATAAAAGTTAGCTTAGTTGAAAAAAAAAATTAGCTTACTTCAATAATTTAGTATTAAAATCAAACGACTTACTCTAAATATGATTCGACTTCATCACAATTGTTCAGTATATACCATTGAATCATTTCGAACTCTCTTTCTGATAAGACATCATATTTTGCTGATCCAAAGGGGCGAACACTTTTTGAAAAAACAACTAGCCCTTTTTCATCCACTTCCTTATCTCCATCATAGTTTCTCTCTTCTCGATTAAATTTAGTCTCTATCCCAGATAGGTACATAGAACAAAAAGTTAAGCATTCACTAGAAATATATGCCTCTGCTATACTTCCTTCAGGACAAGCTTTATTTTTTGCATATTTCTTGAGTTTACCTAAAAACCTATTAGTAAACAAATAAAACTTTTTTAGTGAAACTTTATTCTAATTGAACATTTGAAATTTAAATTAGTAAAAAATATACAACCTTTCAATGGGATACATCCAACGATAATGCACAGGTCCTCCAAGCATGACCTCATGTGGCAAGTGTACAGCCAAATGCACCATCACATCAAAAAAAGCTGGAGGAAAAATTTTCTCCAACTTACACAAAATGATGACAATATCTACTTTTAAATCCTCCACATCTTTCTTCTTTAATGTCTTACAACATAATCTTAAAAAGAAATTGCCCAGGTCATCTAGTGCTCCAAAGACATCTTTCGGTACAAACTTCCTAAGTGCAACTGAAAGTATTCTTTGTAAAAGAATATGGCAATCATGAGTCTTCAATCCTGAAATCTTACCATCAATTACATTAGCACATCGTGAGATGTTTGATGCATACCCATCCGGAAACTTCATTGATTTTAAAAATTCACAAAATTCCCTCATTTCCTCCTTTGATAGAGTGTAACATGCATGAGGCATCAAGTAAGAACCATCTGAGAGTTTTTTCAAGTGCAGTTCTTTCTTTATTTTCATATCCTCTAAATCTAACCTCGCATTTATTGTATCCTTTGTCTTCCCTTCAATGTTTAACAATGTTCCTAAAACATTATCACAAATGTTTTTCTCAATGTGCATGACATCAAGATTGTGTCTTAACTTCAATGTTTGCCAATAAGGCAACTCAAAAAAGATGCTCTTTTTAGTCCAATTTAATTCTTCACGAGTACGCTTTCTCTTCCTCTTGTTTGGATGCTTTCCAAAACTAATATCTTTTAGGGCCTCTAATTGTTGTAACAACTCACTCCCAGATAAGTCCTTAGGCTTTGGCCTATTTTCTACCTTACCATCAAACATTTTGCTTTTTCGCCAAACATGTTCAGGAGGCAAGTAACGGCGATGATACATATAACAGATTTTATTTCTTAACTTTCGTGAAGGAGCATCATCGTTACAAACGGGACATGCCAAATATCCTTTTGTACACCAACCTGATAAATCCCCGTAAGCTGGAAAGTCATTTATAGTCCATAAAACTGCAGCATGCATTTGAAAATATTCCTTCTTGTAAGCATCATAAGTCTGAACCCCACTTTCCCATAGATCTTTCAACTCATCTATCAATGGTCTCAAATAGATATCAATATCTTTTCCTGGAGAGTTTCGTCCAGGAATAAGTAATGACATCATCATGAAAGGCTCCTTCATCGATTTCCAAGGGGGAAGATTATAAGGCATAACCACAACGGGCCACATGCTATAGGTAGAGCTCATGATCCCAAAAGGGTTAAAGCCATCAGTTGCTAGGCCAAGTCTAACATTTCGTGGATCATGTGCAAACCAACCATTCTCCTTATTGAATTCTTTCCAAGCATCCCCATCTGCTGGGTGTCTTAGTGTATCATCATCAACACGCTTTTCTTCATGCCACCGCATATCTTCTGCTGTTTTCTTAGACATAAACAATCTTTGGAGTCTTGGTTTCACTGGAAAATAACGCAAGACTTTCCATGGAATTTGCTTCTCAACAACCTTCCACCTTGGCGTCCCACATGTAGGACAACTTTCCCTATCTTTAAACTCCCCCCAAAATAGAGCACAATCATATTTGCATACATGAATTGGCATATAATTTAATCCTAGGTCTCTCAGAGTTCTTTTTGCCTCATAATACGATGAAGGAATTGCACTAGTAGGGAAAGCCTCCTTCAATAATCCCAATATCATATTTATTGCCTTGTTGCTCATTTGGCAGTAAACTTTTATATGCAACAATTTTACAATAAATGACAATTTTGACATGTTGGTGTATTCAGGTAATAATCCACATTGCGCCTCATTCAAAAGTTCGTTGAATTTTTCAGATTCTTCCTCACCCAAATTAGCACTCTCATTAAGACCATCTTCATCCACTCTAGGAAAAACATCTTCTAATATATCATACACTCCATCATCCAAAACATCATCATTAACTATCGTTGCATTTAAACTAGTACTCTCATTAGCTACATTTCTGAAAGTTGCCATCCTAAATTCAGATTGCTCACCATGATAAATCCAGTTGGTGTATCTCTCTGATATACCTTTCAAAAGTAAATGATCTTCTACCTCATCTTGACTTCTATTAAACACATTTAAGCAATCTCGACAAGGACAACGAATCTTACATTGTTCTCCCATTTTGAGACGTACAAAATTCATGAATTGTGACACTCCTAAAACATACTTGTCAGAATATTTGGACTCCATCATCCAACTTTTATCCATGTTAATAAATTGTTCCTAAAATAATTTAAGCATAAAAAGAATTACATTGTGAAAAATAGTAAAACATTTCATGTAATATAGATATAAATTACCTTATGAAAATAGTAAAAAAATTAGTAAAATCTTTTATGCATTTCTGTTCTATCTAGTTAATGGAGTAGCCATTGTTAATGTAATTATCACAGCCCTAATCCTTATCAGTAAACTATAGCATGATTAATTCTCTTTTTTTCATCTAGCCTAGATAAGACCCTAGGAAATTAAGGTTCCTGCATCTTCCTGTACTAGTAAATTAATTTTTATTTCTTTTTCTGCATTGAAGCTTAAAAGTTTCTAATATTATTTATATATAATGATGAAAACAACATTAATTAATCTAAGGTACTACTACACTTGGCTTAAATTGACTGGTTCTAATCATAATTTGTAACATCAATTTCTGTTTTGTCATTTCCTAATCAAGAGCAGTGCGCAAACTGCTTTCACTATTCATAAAGGGGCCTCTCTGCAACATTTTCTCTAGTAACCATAGTCCATTAACTAAGAATGGTGATGAGGTCTTTTGGTTGCTGAATTACCAAGTCTTATTGGGTGATTGTTACATGTAGTATCTAGGAATGTGTTGAGATTTTTATAGTGAAAAGTAGTTTCTTTAATTTTCTGCTATTCTTTAATCTTTGTAATCACTACATCTACATGTTTGCAACTAAAGGCATGAAATCATGAAATATTCTTCATGCATACATACATGAGATTCAAAAAAAGGTTCCAAATCATATTTACAGCAGCCTATGGTGGTAGATGTTTTAGGTATAGCTAATGTTGACAAATTATCACAAAGAAAACCCATTTCACAGATTATCACACTCTAAAACCAGTTCAAAGCCTAAATTAATTATCTAATCTCCTGTGCATATTCATCACATAACATCCTAAATTAAATTCACAAAGTAGCCAGACAGAATCAATTACAATTAATTAGAATTATAAAATAGACATTCCATACCAAAAAAAAAACCATTGCAATCAATCAATAAAAAAAAGAGAAATAGCCAGAAGATATAAAATATTTATTGAATCAATTACAAAGGATAGGGATATAATACACACCTTGATGAGGAAAATCAACCACCTCTGATTAAAATTGCTTCTTACGCCTTTTGAAGGGAGAAACGAGACTTAGTAGAGAGTTTATCCTTTGAATTCACAACAGCACTAAGCAAAAGAGGGCAAAAATTACATCTTAGCTAGCATATAGACAACAAGCTTAATAAACAAATTTGTAACTTCCTTCCAATCACCTTTGCCTCCTATGTTTATTCACTTAAATAAGGCCCTAAATTTGGCAGTTTAATTTCCTCAAAAGCCATCACACTTCAAAGTACAACAAAAAATGCAAATGAGAATCGCACTCAAGTGTCACTCTCAATCCTTCTATGTCATCTTACACCACTTTCATTCAAAAAGATTTTGGCTCTACCTATGCTATTCCTTTCTCACCATTGGCATATGCAAAGTAAAGCATTTATCCAGAAAGACATGTAATCCCATCTCTAATTAAGAGAACAAGACTAAAGCTTGGGAGTTAAATTTTTATCTTGGGAGAAAGATTATTAATTCACCACAGTGTGATTATAACAGACTTAAATAAACAAAAAATAACAAAATAGAAACAAAAGAAAGCCCTCGCCTGTATTATTATCCTAATGAATTACAATCTTTAATCTAAATCTAAAAATACATGCTTTAATATTACCAAGATTCTTTTGAAACATATAAGTAACTTATTAAAAAAAACCTTTAAAAAAACATATATTGAATCCTTGAAGAATAGTCTTGTAGAACCTCAAGACTAAGACAAACTCAGTATCATGAAATAAACAAGAAGTTATTAAATATAGGAACTTTAACAAAATAAAAGTAAAAAGTATTCTCTCATTGCAAATGATGGAAGAGACAAGGCAGAGAAGGTGAACAATTGCCAGCAAACAAAATAAAGCCAACATTAAAAACCCTTAATCTCTATTGAAGGGGATGAAAACAAATAGCATAAAAAATTGGGACTTACCATTACTCCTCTGATTGTAGAAGATGGAAGACAAGCTGAAGAAAGGGAAGTGGAATGCGTAAAAGAGTTTCCCAGCTATGTAACTGTAAAATATTTTGGAGGGAGAGGGAAAACAAAATAAAAAAACGTGGTAGTATTAAGAGTTTTAGTTTAATCAAATACTTTTTGGAATATCTTTTGAAATAAAATTAATAATTAATTAAGTGATTTACACCAATTAAATCAGATAAAAAAAGATAATTATGTGATAAAACATAAAATAATTATGTATATATTGAAAAAAAAAAATTTAACAATACAAAGAATTTCAACTTTGGATAAAAAATTAATGAAGAGATTTCATGGCTACAAATGACAAAAAACTTATAGATTGTAGCTAAAAAAAACTTACAGATGAGAGACAATGAGAAGGAATCGAAGCATAATGAACCTGCGCATTTTAACAAAAAAAGGTTGAGGGAAATCATCAAACAGGTGAAAGGCAAGAAAAATCAAAATATAAAAAATGAAAAAACCAAAAAGTAAGAAAGATACACTGGTTCCGAGCGCTGGGGTGCGAATTTGACGCTGGAAAATTCGGGAAGCGACATTGTTGGTTTTAAACATCAGCTTGAAATCAATCCTTACAGACGCTTAAAAATATAAAAATCCTGACAGAAGCTTCAGAAAAATGGAGATCTCGAAAGAAATTGAGATGGAAAATGGAATGGAAAGTTTTATTTATTTTGTTATCATGGAGAAATAGTACAGTAACAAAACAAAATACCTGGTGACAAATGGAGTTAGGCGAGAAAGGCCAAGGGCGTCAAGTGTCGACGTAGGCAATGGAAAGGCGGGGGAATGATGAGAGGCTTTGAGAAAGTTGAGTAGGAGTGTGGGAACAACAGGAAGACTAGCCGACCGCCATCGCCGACCGATCACCCCCTCTCTTCCTTTTGTTCTTTCCTCTTTCATCTCTCCCCTGTTTCCCTTTGATCCAGCCGCCCAGCAAGTCGGAGCCCTCTTTTCGACCCCATGCGGTGCCCTCCACTCTAAGAGCCATGAGTCCCAAAGCCTTAGCTCAAGTCTTAGGGCTCAACTCCAAGCTTGGAAGGGGTAGGCTACGATTGTCCCCCTTTTGGTCACAAGCTTGCGCTACCAAGCTCGACAATTGCTGTCTGGAGGAGTTGTCGGATTTGCACAATTTTCACATCCTCCGACCGTATAGTCTGCTCCAATTTATTTCATCCAGTTCAGTTTCTTAGAATGGGATAAAGGTGCAAAAAGAATTAGTGTAATAAGGGGTGAAAAATAAAATCTATATCATCAAATGTAAAACTATTAAAATTGATTTACCATATTATATAAGTAAAATTTATTTAATATTTTTAATATTTGTTTCATTAAGCGATTTAAAAAAAAGTTTATCAAATGTATTAAAAAAATTAAATGTAAAATTGCACCATAGAAATTAAAAATAGTACTGTAATAAGCATAAAACCACACTAGTATTTGAATAAGGCCAAAAGATTAATAAGATAATTTTTTTCTAACACAAGATAAAAAATATATTAATTATTATATGATCTCAAATTGTTCCAAAACGAAACAGAAACTTCTAAAAAGTTACAACGTAAAATTGTAAAAGAATTTGCTAATATTAAATTACTCATCTATAACTGAGTCTCCAAAGAAGAAGGCACATGGGACATAGGTACCTTAAACAAAAATGAGGGATTTCTTCATTGCCGCCGCTACGCCCCTTTCCTATTTTTTGTTCATCTCTGAAGTAACTGAAATCAAGCCAGCGTTGGCAACTCAAACATAAGCAAATACATGTCAATAATTGGGCAGCAAAGAAAAGCAGTGAAAGACTTACGGCTGAGGATGAAATGAAAATAGCAAAGAAGCCCCAAATAGTGTAGACCGTAAGAGGAGAAAATAACAAGAAATGAGACTGAAAAACAGGGGTTTTGTTTATATTCTTTGGTCTAAAACGATCTACTTTAGCAAAATAGGAAAATTGTTAAAAAAATAGTAAATGGGCTTTTAGCTTTACGTCTACCAAGGTGCTGTTTTATAAAACAACAAGAATTATGCCCCCACTTCTTTTTTATATATTTTGAATAATATCAAAAATTATTAACTTAATTAATTTTTAAAATATTTTAACATATATATTTAATATTAAAATATTTTTATTTTATTAATTATCAACATTAAATATATAGAAATTAATGATCTACAAAATATATACTATAAATGCATTTGTAAATGTAATCTATCGTTAAAAAAATGTACTGTATATGCATTTGAAGAATTATTTAAATATTTAGTATTTGTTAATTGTTATGTGTTAGTTAAACAATATTTATAGAGATTGATTTTATATTTGTAAAATTTATTATCATTATTGATAAATATTAAAATAAAAATATAAAAATTTATTATTTGAACGATTGATTTTTCTTATTATTCTTAGAAAAAGTGCAAGAAAATGCAAGAGCCTAAATCTTCCACGGCAGATGTAATAAAAAAATTAGAAAATACATTTAAACTTTGTAATTTAAAGGTCAATTTTTTATGTTGTTTATTTTTTTTCTCTATTAAAAATAAAATTCACATATAAATGACTTTTTTTTCTTCTTTAAATTTATATTTTTCAGAGTTTGGTATTTATTGTTAATTTTAATTATTTTGAACTAAATTTTCCTTACTGTGATTTATATTCTATATTTTAGTAACTTTTTTGTATTTTTGGAGAGATTTTGTTCTTGTTGTTTTATCCTAGATTGTATTTTTATTTTGTTCATTCATTTTATCAATATTGTGTTTATTTTAAATTAATTTGATTTTTATTTTTTTCTTTTTTTTAAAATTTAAATGAATGTGTCACATTCAAATTTCTTTTCTGGTAATAATACTCTAATAAGAATAGATTAAAAAATTATTAAGAAATATATATTTTAGAAGGCTATTTTTTTTAGCTTGGAATCATTGTTATAAAAATATATTATGCTCAAATTTTTTTTCTTTAGCAAAAATACATAACTGAATATTGATTAAAACATTAAATATACAAAGAAATTAGAGAGTTTAATCCAAAAAATTGAAGAGCTAAAAATAAAAATCTGAAAAAAGGTTAAAAAAATTCAGGTAAAAAATGGTTAGGTGACTAAATTAAAAAGAATAAAAAGTAGAAGAAAAAAAAACTGAACTGAAAAAAATTGGATTAATCATCATGTGCACGTGGAAAACATTGGGGAGATAAATCGAACAGCTCCGATCGGATTGCAGAAGGAAAACCAAAATGGACCAATAAGAGTTTGACATGTGTCACAAAAAATTTGAAAGGCCAAACAACACAAAGCACATAAAAAATATTAAATGGAAGAAAAAAAACAACCAATTGCATCAAGGCAATTGACATAAAACTGGACTACAAATTGCACAATACCAATTTGTAGAGTACTTTATTATATAATATAAAAAATAGATTAAAAGTATGTAAAAAAACAAATAAAAAAAGGTTGAAGAAACAAAAAATGGGAAAATTGAAAAAAAAAACGTGACACATGAATAGTGAAGAGACAAATATATATATATAGATAATATTTCTAATCAATTTCATAAAACAATAATATTTCTAAGAAAATTTATCTCAATTATATTTACTTAAATTATTTGTATTCTTTAATTATATAATTTATTTTTCATCTTATGTTAATTTATTGGATTATATTTCGAAACATATATTTTGTAAGAAAAATATTAAAATATAGAATAAATTAATTATTTAAACATCCATTGATGAAAGTTTCATTAAAAATGTTGATTGTTTTAAAAAAATAAATTGTACATGTTACAATAAAAATATTATAAATATATTAATTGTACATAAATTAAAATTTGTAATATGACAATTTTCAAGAAATATGTCACCAATAATTTTCACATGAACCGATTTTTTTAATTTTATTTAAAATTTTAATTTAATTAAAAATAAAAAATTTTCTTCTAACAATTTTTTTTTTTCAAAATTAGCTACATTATTGCACGTCATTGATTATGTTATATATACAGGACAAATAAATTATCGCACTTATTAATTACACACTAATTTAATTATATTAGTGATAGATAAATAATGTCATCTCAATAGAAAATTTGTAACATTTTGTAATTCGTCACGTATAAAGTACTCATTTTATGACAAATAAACAAATGTCACAAAAAATTTAGAAATCGTCACAAAAAAGTTTTCCACCAATATATTTGGTCGTAAAATTTGAAGCCAAATATTTCATGACACTATCATGTGACGATTTTGTATATCGTCATATAAAATATCAAAATTATAGAGAAACGTGATGAATTATAGTGTTCATCACGTATGATATACATTATGCTTTTTATTAATTTTGAGTTATAAATTAATATTAAAAAATTGATATTCATATAATTACAAAATTAAGTAAATAATAAAATATAAGCATAGAATATTATATTTAAACAAATGATATTGTTGTTTTTCTTATCCATTTTTCATCATTGAAATCGTAAAATGAATTATATGTACATTACAATAAAAATATTATAAATGTATTAAATAAACATTATTAAAATTATGTATTATGACAATTTTAACGAAATATGAACCTGATAATTTTCTAATTGACCTGAATAAATAATTTTATTTAAAATTTAATTTTAATTAAAAATAAAATTTTATTCTAACAAATATTTTTCAAAATTACTGACATTATTACACGTTACTAATTATGTTACATATACATAACAAATAAATTATCATCACTTATAAATTACACACTTATTTGATTATATTAGTGACAAATAAATAACATCATAAAATTAGTTAAAAATTTGTGAATTTACTTATGTCATCATACATTACCATACATTTATGTGACGAAATTATATCATCATTAATAATTGTCTTTTGGTGACGATTGTCTATGTTCATGAAAAATCAATGAAAGACAAATTTCATCATTAAATCAGTAAAAAATTTGTGACATTACTCATATCGTCATATATTACCTTATATTTATATGACGAAATTATATTGTCATTAATAATTGTCTTTTGGTGACTCATGTTTATGTCACCATATTTGTTTAAAATAAATGACAAAAACACAAGCGTCCCCAAAAGTAAAAGAAAACGTCACAAAATTTTTTTCACCATTTATATTTTGTGTTAAAATTTGGCGCTAAATATTTAGTGACACTATTATAAAATGAGACGTGATACAATTCGTCATGTATAAAGTGCTCATTTTTTGACAAATAAACAAATGTCACAAAAAAATTAGAAATCGTCACAAAAAAAGTTTCCCACCAATATATTTGGTGGTAAAACTTGGCGCCAAATATTTCATGACGTTATAATGTGACATTTTTATAAATCGTCATATAAAATATTAAAACCGTAGAGAAGTGTGACGAATTATTGTGTTCGTCACGTATGATATACTTTGTGTGACGAAATATTATGCGTCACATAAAAAATTTGTGACGTTACTAATATCATCTCAATAGAAAATTTGTGACGTTACTAATGTCGTCATATATTAGCATACATTTATGTGACGAAATTGTATCGTCATTAATAATTATCTTCTGGTAACAAATGTGTGCGTCACTATATATGCATAAAATCAATGGCAAATAAATTTCGTCATCAAATTAATAAAAAGTTTGTGACATTATTCATGTCGTCATGTATTACCATATATTTTAATATGACAAAACCATATCGTCATAAATAATTGTCTTTTGGTGATGCATGTTTGCGTCACCATATTTTTAAAACCAATGATAAAAAAAACAAAACAAAACATCACAAAAAATATAAAAAAAAAAACGTCACAAAAAAATTTCCACAATTTCTAATTGGTGGCAAAATTTGGCGCCAAATATATAGTGACGTTTTTACAAAATGAGACATTTCGTAATTTGTCACGTATAAAATGTCTATTTAATGACAAAAACAAAAATGTCACAAAAAATTAAAAAAAAACGTCACGAAAAAATTTCCCACCAAGTACGTTTGGCAGAAAAATTTGACTATAAATATATAGTGACGTTTCTATAAAAATGAGACATTTTGCAATTTGTCATGTATAAAGTGTCTGTTTTATGAGAAAAAAAACATGTCACAAAAAGTCAAAAAAACGTCACAAACAATTTTTCACCAAGTATATTTGGTGGTAAATTTTGGCGCCAAGGATATGGTGACGTTTTTATAAAATGAGACATTTTGCAATTTATCATGTATAAAGTGTTTATTTTATGACAAAAACAAAAATGTCACAAAAAATAAAAAAAATGTCACAAAAAAGTTTCCCACCAAATATATTTGGCGGTAAAATTTGGCGCCAAATATTTAGTGACGCTATCCTGAGACGATTTTATACATCGTCATATAAAATATTAAAACTATCAAGAAGCGTGACGAATTATAGTATTCGTCATGTATTGTATATTTTTCGTGACGAAAGATTATGCGTCACTCAAAAAAATCGTCACAAATTATCAATTTTGTTGTAGTGTGTATTGACTAGGGTTAATATATTTATATACATTTTAACTTAATATTTATGAGTATATTTATTTTTAACTAGAGGTATATAAATATATATATATATATATATTTATTTATTTAAATATATTAAAATGCATAAACATGACATAGCACTAATAGGTAGCATAACAACCTTGGAATATTTTTCTTACCTATAAAATACCTCACTAGGATTTAGTATCCAACCCTTTCACCTTGCACTTTAGCACTTCCTTGTATTTTATTTCTCTCTTAGGCCCTTTGAAAGCTTTCAATCGAACCCTTCCCTACTGCTTGTTCCTCACTGTTTTGGAGCTTTTGTTTGTTCAAAATGTAGTGATCCTCTGTTCATACAAAACCTTAGTAATTAATCTACTAAAAACCAAAACAACTCTTAAGATAAAGAGCATTCTTACCTTAAATTCCCAAGTGACCAAGACCTTTAAAACCTAAGTGTGCTTCACCGATTCAACTAGTAGCCACCGCAAGTTTCCCTACCATCAGCCTCTCGGTTCCAGCTGCTGTCCCCATCATTTCCCTTGTTTGCATGTTAGTTACTACTCTGCCTCACGCCTCTGCTTCAGTTAAAAATACCCCTTTGTTACTGCTCTACTTCTGACCAAGAAAGAGAAGTCAGCGCACTTCTTGTCTCCCTTCCTACTTCTCTTTCTTTCTTTTTTTTTTCTATGTTTCTCGTTGCTTCTGGCTTTGCTGCCTTCACAGAGTTGCTGCTCTGTTTCTTCTCCAAACAGCCCTCTCTTCTTCGTAATTTTTTAAAAGAGAAAATCTAGCAACTTACTCTTCCTCCAAATCTCCTCTGCATTGCTCGTTTCAGCTGCTTTGCTTCTTTATTTTCAGCAGCTAAACAGGCCATTTTAGCCCTCGCTTTTGCACTGATTCACAGCGACAGTTTGCACTCTTTCTTTCTTAGTTCTTTTCCCTCAGTTGCAACTCCTATTTCATCCCTCTTTTAAACCCCAACTATCAACCCTGAATGACGCTAATATCTGCCCCCTAACTTAGTGCCCAATAGCAGCTTTCGACCACCCCAAATGCCACTGCTTCTAGCCCTTCCCGATTCCTTTTTCTTCGCTTAGAGCCGTCAATGGCAGCCCTCAGCCTTGGATCCTCCCCTTACTCGTTAAATCAGCCCCCTCTTTTTGTGTGTGAAAGACTCCCACGTTAGTGGGAGTAGTTTGAATACTGTTGGCTTCCTCAAGAAGCCAACAAGATATTTATTTATTTATTTCAGTCTTATCATTATTTTTATATCTATATTATACTAATATATGTGTAAGGTGTATATTAATATATACGTAATGCATATTACATAAGCTCTAAATATTTATTTTTTTGTAGCTTTTTATATATTCATTTCATTTATTTTGTTGTGTTAATTTTATGTGTATGCATGTACATATTTAATTGTATGTTTACTAGTATACATGATTATTATTTCCTATATGCGTTATTTCATTTCTCTTACTATTTTAGGAAATAACAATTAAATTCTTACTAGTATTGCAAGTTCATATTTTCGCTATCTACATAGAATCTCATGTAAGTTTGAGTTCACAATACTAGCTTGCTAATATTAATTTAGACACGCTCGTTTACCCACTCATTGATATATCACTAAAATTATCCACAGAAGAATTTATTTAATTTAATTAACTTAATTTATTTAACTAGTAAATATTTTATCACCTTGCATCAAGTGAATAAATTCCTTTTTAACAAGGTAGAGTTACTTGTAACGTAGAACTTGACTCGGTAGAGTTACCTCGTGTTGGCTAGTTTGCTGACTTGCCTGCCTATACATTTAAGTCCCTACAACAATATCCAAGTAGTTATTATCTGATCATATATTATAATAATTTTAATTAAAGAATTAATTTAGTAGGGTCGAAAATTTTTGGTTATCACAGATAAGTTTCCCGATAAAACCTTAAGGGGCCATGTGACTGCCAAAGAGGACAGTACGGATGAGTAAGGTATTGGACGGCAGATAGCCGGGTCCTTACAATCTCACTCTCCAATTATCAAAAAAACAAAAGAAAGAAAATCTGACACTGCTTAGTGTTTCTTCTTTTGTCTTTAATCTCCCCATCCCCTTAGCTTAACCATTAATTATCTAGATTTAAGACTGCTTAGTTTTTCTACTTTAAAATATTATGCTAAAGACTTTAGTTGGGGTAGAAAATGTTGTTTTATTAGTTTCTGTTTCTGTCCTTTGGTGCATGTTAATTATTTCAAGCTTTCTTCATTGTTGTTATGGATGCATTCTCTCCATATATTGGTGGAACATAGAAAGGTCATATCAGGCATTGTATCGAATGGCTTCCTCTTTTAGGGATTAGGAGGCACTGGTTTTGTAGAGAACTTAGTGATTAACTCTTTCCTTATATATTCTAAAGTGCATATTGTAGACATCTTATTTTGTCCGGAGTCATAATTTGTAAAAATAATTAATTGGATTGGGTGACATCGTATTTTAATTTAATAATTTAGAATTAGGCTAGAGTTAAATTAGAATTTTTAGATTTAGAATTAACATTAATTACTAAATTAAAGTTAAAATAGGATTTAGGAATGATAAAAAAAAAAGAAAAGAAGAGATAAGAAAAGAAAAGAAAAGAAAATTAATTTTAAGATAGGATAATTAGATTTTTTTAGGATAACTATTTAGATTAATATTAAATTTGATAAAATTAGATTAGGATTAACATAAGAATTAAATAGATAAAATATTAAAAATAAGAGATAATTAATAGAATAATTTTAGTTGTATTAGGATTCTAACAAGTTTATGATTATAAAAAGGGGTTAAACCCTATAACTTAGGGGGAGCAATTTATAGACGGATACACGAAAGGAGCAGATACAGAAAAGAAAAGGAGGAGGCCTTTGGTTTTTCTACTATTCCATAAGCTTCATTTGCCTCGTCACTTCCCGCCCCATTTTTAGCCAAATCGTTAGCTTCTGCCACCTTCACATGAGCTACACAGCCTTGCTCGGTTCGATTCTGCCTCATCACCGTGCAAGCATCGCGCTTGCTCCAGTAAATTTCCACCTATTGGCCGCCTTGTTTCACCACTCCTCCACTGATCGTTGCGATTTTGTACCCCAACACTGCTCCAGTTCCCCTGTTCTGCAGTCTTTTTCTTTGTTCTGCTTTGTCATCGAATTCAATTATTGTCGTTACTACTAGGAGGTGCGATTGTTACCAGTGCTGTGAAGACTACCAGTTAATGCTGTGTTGTCTTAGCCTTGCCTGGCTATGGTGGTCTGTAACACCCTCGGAAGCCGGGATTTTTGGGCCAACTTTTTCCTTCACTTCTTATGTTTGTCACTCGTTCAGTGTAGCTAAAACCTAATGAGTAGAATCCTACTTTTATAGTTGTTTAAGACTAGTTGTCTAAGGTCCCATTATAGTCTTCTCGTAAGACGTGTCAAAAACGATATTGAAAAATTTCGCCCCTATTTTAGTCTATTATCTATCCCCATACTAAGTACATCATCGTTTCAACCCGTAGCAATTCCAAATCTCAATATAACTTCTGAAATACTTAACATCCATTGATTCAATATATAAATATATCTAGATTTCAACTTAACTACATAACACAGTATGTTTACAGACTCGATATCTCCTAGTACTTACATCCCGAATCCTATACACTGTGTACACAAAAGAATTTAGTCTGGGATATAAACAAAAGAACAAAAGATTATACCTTGGCTCCAAATACAACTTTCTGCAGCTCAACAAAATGACTCTCGATGCACCACACTCGTGCCGAGTCTACCTGAAATAATCTGAGATGGAAGAGGGGGGTTGAGCTAATGCCCAGTAAAAAAACATACGCTAAGTGATATTAAGTGTTCTACTATATTTATGCATGTGTATGCGTGAATAAGTGTGTCAAAATTCATGCTTAAGTATGTTTTACGAAAAATGCAAAGTTGACAAGTCATTATTCAATAAGCTATAAAACACTTGTACTCACGCATTTATAAAATCGAAATACACACTCAAAGTATTTTCAAGAGACCAAATTTCATCGATAAGGTATAGTAATATAACCGGGATCTTTGGAAATAACCGATAAGCTTTCTATGAAAGCATCCACTGTAGCTAGACCTGGCAAATCTAGACACGACACGGGTGACACGACACGAAAACGATATGAAAAAACCATGTACGTGTTTGAAAAATTCGTGTTTCGTGTTTATCCGTGTCAACACGAATTTAGACACGGCAATTTTCGTGTTTAGTCATGTCTGACACGGCTAAACACGTGTAAGACACGGAAACACGTTTAAGAATTTCATGTTACACAAATACACGATTAACACGTACACGACACGAAAACACGTTTAAAGAAAATCATGTTACACGGATACACGAATACAAGGATACACGTATAAGACTCGATAATCATATATATTTTTAGTGGGAATTGAACCTTGACCAAAAGTAAAATACATAAGTGTTTTACCAAATGAACAATTGTAATATATTAGTATAATGTGTTATGAAAATTATTTTATGGTTAAGATAATAAAATTTTATAAGTTTTGAAAATAAAGTATTAAGAACTTAAGTTAAGAACTTAAATACAATACTATAATGTATAAATATACATGATATTTTTTATTATAATGTATAAAATATAAATATTGTATTATACTAATAAAAGATTGTATAATTAATTAATTATTTTATGTCACGGACACTAACTGTATCACATAATATTCATAAGAAATTAAGAGTTTACACTTTACATATTTACATTATGCAGTATACTAAGAGATTTTATAGTTTATTAATTTACTCTATATCAATTATCACATTATAGAAAATAAAATAACATAATATTAACATACAAATTATTATAGTAAGAATAATATTAATATACTTATTAATGATTTATTGATTTATTTTATATACTTAATCTTAAATCATAGTCATATGATGACAATGAATTGATGAATGTTAGTCATATTATGGATTGTATGGATTGAAAATATTATTATTTTGTTATATTTGTTATTAATATTTGAATGTTAATTAATATAGATGTAAAAAAATGTAAAAATATTTTTTATCATTTTTATTATATTTTATTTTTAATCGTGTCATTCGTGTCTATTCGTGTCGTGCCAATTTTGTGTTATTTTATCTAAATCGTGTCGTGTCGTGTTGTGGCGTGTGACACGATTAATTATCACAGATCAATCGTGTCGTGTCACGTGTTACACGTATAAAAAAAGTGTCGTGTTTCGTGTTTACTATTCAGACACGTTTTATAATTCGTGTTGTGTTCGTGTTTTGATAATTCGTGTCGTGTCTGAACTCGTGTCGTGTCGTGTCATGACACGGAGACACGGATTGCCAGGTCTAACTGTAGCTAGCAGCGGTTACTGTTCCGAACCAAGATTCTATCCATGATCATGAATCATCCCAGCACCAGTGATCATCTAGTAGCTGAGGTACAAGTCAATACTATTTGTCAGACGCTTGGAAGACCACAAAGCATCTAGGATATTTCACAATAAGTGCCACACAGGCTTACTAAATGCCACATAGCATAATTTAAACGCCACACAGGCGAGTACCACACAGACTTAATAAATGCCATATAGGCGAGTGCCACACAGGCTTAGTAAATGCCACACAGGCGAGTGCCACACAGGCTTAGTAAACGCCACACAAACGAGTTAAGTGCCACACAGGCAATTCCAAGTGTCCCCTGTCTCCTACGCCAAAATTTGTGCAAGAATACTTTTACAATATATCTTGAGTATGGGAGGCATGAATCGTATTAAACCCTCTCGTTTTTGATAAACTCATCGTACAAAAAAAAACATAATTTTAAAAAGGACATTGTCTCGATGACCAGCAATAGTGCTTAAGGTATATGAGGTTTTAAATACATGATAAAATTTAAACCAACGCCAAAAATCTATTTAATAATTTCTAACAAAATTTCGGCATAATGACGGCATAGGTAGAACACTACCCAGCATCATAATCCACAACCAGACAACCTGCATAAAATGCCAACCAACAGTATATTCATCCACAAATCCGACACAGTTCAAATTCAAGACCATTTGTACTTCAACTCAGTTCAATACATATGGAATTCAACCAAGAATGCATTTAGAATCAATAAGTATTAAAAAACAATAATTTGGACATACACAACATAGCAGACTAATAAACATTTACCATATATTCCCTTACCTTTGCAATACCAAATTCCGCGTTTTGACCACCCTTATCAATAATCTTATGTTTCCTCTTTACCCCTACATTCATGATCTTCTCGTCATTATTCTTTATTTGTATACTTGTGTGTGTGTGTGTGTGTGTGTGTGTGTATGTATATGGATTATATTCCACAGTTAGACCATTTACCTTAAATGCAATTGTCGATCCAAAACTATTACTACACCTGTTTTCGCAATTTGCTGGCCATTGTAGCACTAATAACAATAAGTCCTCGAGCTTCTTTCACCAACAACACCCTACAGAAATTTAACATTAATACTTATATTATTAAGACCAAGCTCAATCTACTAAAATAGATTTTCACACCAACAAGCCACAAAAGAAACAAAACTTCTTTACCGTAAGTCTTACTTCCTGTTTATTGCTTCAACTGATAGGAAAACCGCTAGTGCCTACACCACCGTTTTGGTTCAATGCCTTCACTCTCCCAAATTTCCACTTGGTTTTGGCGTGGAAAGGAAAGGACCCAGCAACGAAGCACGTTTCCCCTGCTGTTACGTTCTTGTTTCCAGCCCCTCTCCCTCTTCATGCCTAAAACTTGCTTGTTTTGAACCCCTCCATTCTGCCGCCTAGATAGCCACCAAAATCAGAAACTTTTAGTCCAAATTTAGCCCCCCCAACGGCAGCTTCAGACCATCTCCAACGCCACACTTTCAGCCCTTTATGAAAGCCTTTCTGTTCAGCCTGTTCTACTCTACCATTTCCTCCCTTTTTTTCTCCCTTTTCCAGCACCGAACTGCTCTTCTCTTTCCTTTCTCTAAATCACTGGACAGTCCAAATCACCGAGCAATCCTTCCTTTCCTTTCCCCCTATCGCCGGACAACCCTTCTTTTCCTTATTTCTGTTTTACTCGAGAAGCCTAGTTTCACGTCGCCCCTCTCCCTTTCTTTCCATTCTGTTTTCTCCTTCTCTATTCTTTTTCTTTTGTTAAATTTTAAATCCCACGATAGTGGGAAATAGCTAGAATCACTATTTCCCTTACATAAAGGTCTGCCAATGCACTTAAGGAATCAGTAGATTTCATGGCAAGAAAATGAGCTGACTTGGTTAATCGATCTACTATCACCCAAATCGCATCATGATTCCTTCTAGTTCTCGGCAATCCCATGATGAAATCCATGGTGACATGTTCCCACTTCCATGTTGGAATTTCCAAAGGCTTAAGTAATCCTGCTGGCCTTTGGTGTTTAATCTTCACTTGTTGACAAACTAAGCACCTGATACAAACTCAGCTGTATCTTTCTTCATCCCTAACCACCAATACACTCGACACAAATTCTGATACATCTTCGTACTCCTCGGATGCATGGTGTACTTAGAATTGTGAGCTTCATCCAAAATCTGCTTCTTCAAGTTATCATCACTAGGGATACATATTTGGCCTCTAAACCTTAGTGATCCATCTTCGCCTACTTTATACTCCGAATTTTCATTTTGTTCCGCTTGATTAACCATCTCCACTAATCTAGAATCTTCTCTCTGTGCTCGTCTGAGCTGCTCCACTATACTCAGTTCGATTCTTAGACTAGCCATTAGAAAACCTTCAGAAGGCTTTACATTCACACTCAGCTCAGAAAACTGTTTCATCAAATCCCATTCCTTGACCATCATGTATGAAACCAAGCCCATGCTCTTTTGACTCAAAGCATCAGCCACCTTGTTCACCTTACCGGGATGGTATAAGATTTCACAATCATAGTCTTTCAACAATTCCATCCGTCTCCGTTGTCTCATGTTTAACTCCTTTTGAGAGAACAAGTATTTGAGACTCTTATGATCTGTGAATATTTGAAACTTTTCTCTATAAAGATAGTGGCGCCAAATCTTCAATGCAAACACTATGGCCGTAAACTCAAGATCATTAGTAGGGTAATTCTTTTCATGGTCCTTAAGCTGTCTAGAACCATAAGTTACTACTCTGCCATTTTGCATTAGCACACAACCCAGACCTTGAATGGATGCATCACTATACACCGTAAAACCTCCTGATCCGCTCGGGATAACTAGGACTGGTGCCGTGGTCAACTTCTGCTTCAACTTCTGAAAACTACGTTCACACTCATCAGTCCATTGGAACTTGACCTCCTTGCGTGTAAGGCGTGTTAATGGAGCCGCTATCTTAGAGAATCCTTCAATAAATCTCCTGTAGTACCCCGCTAAGCCCAAGAAACATCGGATATTTGTGACGGTCTTTGGCCTTTCCCAATTAATCACGGCCTCAACCTTGGATAGGTCTACGGATACTCCATCCTTTGTCACAATATAACCCAAGAAAGAAATTTGCTCCAGCCAAAACTCACACTTACTAAACTTGGCATACAACTTCTTTTCTCTAAGTGTCTGCAAAACAATCTATAAGTGTTGGGCATGTTCATCATGAGACTTGGAATATACTAGGATGTCATCGATGAACACTATCACAAACTTGTCCAAAAATGGCTTAAAGACTTTATTCATCAGACTCATAAATGCTGCGGGTGCGTTTATTAAACCAAACGACATCACTAAGAATTCATAGTGGCCATAACGTGTTCTAAAGGCAGTTTTCGGGATATCTTGACTTTTGATCCTCAACTGATGGTATCATGATCTCAAGTCAATCTTGGAAAATACCTCTGCACCTCGCAACTGATCAAATAAGTCATCTATCCTAGGTAGCGGGTACTTGTTCTTTATAGTGGCCTTGTTTAACAATCGGTAATCTACACATAACCTCATACTCCCATCCTTCTTCTTCACAAATAGTACTGGAGCACCCCACGGAGACATATTGGGGCGTATAAATCCCTTGTCTAAAAGTTCTTGAAGCTGTGTCTTCAATTCTTCTAACTCTACCAAGGCCATTCTATACAGAGGCTTGGAGATAGGTTGAGTTCCGGGAAGAAGGTCAATGGCGAACTCAGTTTCTCGCTTTGGTGGTAGCCCCGATAGATCATCCGGAAAGACATCAAGAAAGTCTCTCGCAATGGGTATTTTATACAATTTCGGATGTTCCTTAATTGCATCCTCAACTAATGCTAAATATCCTTCACAAGAGCAACGTTTTTATAAGTAAGATTTACAAAAGATATTAATTATATTTCATTTCTCACCTTCAAAATGTATTACAAGTGGTTCAGGTAGGGAGAAGGTTACAATCTTTCTATAGCAGTCTACACTGGCACGGTTAGCTGTTAACCAATCCATGCCTAAAATAACATCAAAGTCGAACATATTAACATAATTAAGTCTGCTATTAAATTCCTACCTCTCACCTTAACTTTACAATTCTTATATACTAGGTTGGTTTTTTGTGACTTTCATAGGAGTACTAACATGCAATATGTAATCTAAGTGTTCAAGTTCTATATGCAGTCTCTTAGCAAATGCAGGTGATATGAATGAATGTGTGGAACCCGAATCAATTAAAACGAATGCTTCTAAGTCATAGATTAGAAGTTTACCCTTGATCACATCGGTGGAAGCATCGGCTGCTTCCCGATCTAAGGCAAAGACTCGCCCTTGTGTCACTGGTTTCTTTCCCTTGTCTGTGACCTTCTTCTGTTGACTACTTTATCCTTCAATTGGTTTCGGTGGAGCTAAAGGTGGGGTAGTGAGTGTTGGGCAATCCTTCATCATGTGCCCATACTTCTCGCAGTGATAACAAGCCCAAGTCGCCATGTGACAGGGCCTATTCCCGTGAAACCTACCACATACCCCATAAGTCTGAGCTTTTGGTGTGGTATAGAATGATGTGGGTTTAGTAGGCTAATGTCAAAAGTCAGGAAGCCTCTGTCTCTTAAAGGGAGTTTGATTAGGCTTATGTCTCCCCATGTCTGGCCTCTTCCTTTGACTCCTTCCATGGTTCTTTCCCTTGACTCCTTCCATGGTTCTTTCCCTTGGAGCCATACTCATTCTGTGTGAGTTCTATATCATGCTCCGCTAATGGGCCTTTCTAAGGGCTTACGGGTAAGTAGTAATGTCCAATACTGCAAGTCGACTGCGGATGGACGGTCTTAATCTCGTAATAAACTTTAGCGTCCTTTTTGTCTCATTACGAAAAATATCAGCATCATATCGAGAGAGGGCCATGAACTTGGCCTCATATTGGTCCACCGTCATACTCCCTTGAGTCAAACTCAAAAATTCCGTTTGCCTCTTCCTTTAGGCTGTCTCGAGAATATACTGATTTTGGAAGTACTGTAGGAAGACTTCCCATGTAATCTCAGAGTGTTGTGCACTTAATATTTTCTCAGTGGACATCAACCAATGTTCAGCATCTGATCGCAACATAAAGGTGGCTAAGGACACCCTCTCTGTACTACCACAACCCATAAATTTAAATGACTTCTCCATTTGTAGGATCCACTCCTCTGCTTGCACTGGATCCTTCACTCCTTTGAACACCGGGGGACTCATTTTCTAAAATTGTTTGAGAAGCTCCATATTCTTCTTAACTATGTCCCCAGTAGAAGAAGATGATGCTTGTGGCTGTGGAGGAGTTATTGATGAGGGGTTTGCTGGTGGTTGTTGAGGCTCAGATTGTGGTTGCGGGGTATCCACTTGTGGTGGTGGAGGTACTTGAGGAGGTATAGCTGATGGAGGAGGTGGTGGTACTGTTGGGGCTAAGGGTGGTACCAAGTGATCCTGATTAAACCTCGTTATGAACTGAGTGAACATGGTAAACATGGCATCCATGTTTCGGGACATGGTGTCTAAATTCCTCTCAACTCGAGCAATACGATCTCCATCAGTTTCTGGCTGAGGAGGAGGAGGTGGCGGTGGCTCTGGAATCGGTGTTTTAGGAGCCAACTCCTCTTGTCTCCTCCCAACTTTCCTTACGCTTTTATACCGTCCTTTCATTTCAAATATACCTAAATAAGATAAACATGTTTAGTACTATTTAGGCAGACATGTATAGCACTCTATTCGTAAAACACACGGTAGTATCGTGCCAAAGTACCATTTATAATTTATATCCAGACGCACACAGTTATATTGGATGTAAGACTAATTTTAGCCTATCTACATTGACATGAGACTAGACAAACTAGGCTCTGATACCATTCTGTAACACTCTTGGAAGCCGAGATTTTTGTGCTAACTTTTTCCTTCGCTTCCTATGTTTGTCACTCGCTCAGTGTAGTTAAAACCTAATGAGTAGAATCCTATTATTATAGTTGTTTAAGACTAGTTGTCTAAGACTAGTTGTCTAAGGTCCCATTATAGTCTTTTCGTAAGACGCGTCGAAAATAACACTGAAAAATTTCGCTCCTATTTTAGTCTATTATCTATCCCATACTAAGTACATCATCGTTTCAACTTGTAGCAATTCCAAATCTCAATATAACTTCTGAAATACTTAACATCCATTGATTCAATATATAAATATATTGAGATTTCAACTTAACTACATAACACAGTATGTTTACAGACTCGATATCTCCTAGTACTTATATCCCGAATCCTATACACTGTGTACACAAAAGAATTTAGTCTGGGATATAAACAAAAGAACAAAAGATTATATCGTGGCTCCAAATACAACTTTCTGCAGCTCAACAAAATGACTCTCGATGCACCACACTCGTGCCGAGTCTACCTGAAATAATCTGAGATGGAAGAGGGGGGTTGAGCTAATGCCCAGTAAGAAAACATACGCTAAGTGATATTAGGTGTTCTACTATGTTTATGCATGTGTATGCGTGAATAAGTGCGTCAAAATTCATGCTTAAGTATGTTTTACAAAAAATGCAAAGTTGACAAGTCATTGTTCAATAAGCTATAAAACACTTGTACTCACGCATTTATAAAATCGAAATACACACTCAAAGTATTTTCAAGAGACCGGATTTCATCGATAAGGTATAGTAATATAACCGAGATCTTTGGAAATAACCGATAAGCTTTCTATGAAAGCATCCACTGTAGCTAGCAGTGGTTACTGTTCTGAATCAAGATTCTATCCATGATAATGAATCATCTCAGCACCAATGATCATCTAGTAGCTGAGGTACAAGTCACGACTATTTGTCGGACGCCTGGAAGACCACAAAGCATCCAGGATATTTCACAATAAGTGCCACACAGGCTTACTAATAATTTAAACGCCACACAGGCGAGTGCCACACAGGCTTAGTAAATGCCACACATGTGGGTTAAGTGCCACACAGGCAATTCCAAGTGTCCCCTGTCTCTTACGCCAAAATTCGTGCAAGAATACTTTTACAATATATCTTGAGTATGGGAAGCATGAATCGTATTAAACCTTCTCGTTTTTGATAAACTCATCGTACAAAAAAAAACATAATTTTAAAAAGGATATTATCTCGATGACCAGCAATAGTGCTTAAGGTATATGAGGTTTTAAATACATGATAAAATTTAAACCAACGCCAAAAATCTATTTAATAATTTCTAACGAAATTTCGGCATAATGATGACATAGGTAGAATACTACCCAGCATCATAATCCACAACCAAACAACCTACATAAAATGCCAACCAACAGTATATTCATCCACAAATCCAACACAGTTCAAATTCAAGACCATTTGTACTTCAACTCAGTTCAATACGTATGAAATTCAACCATGAATGCATTTAGAATCAATAAGTATTAAATAACAATAATTTGGACATACACAACATAGCAGACTAATAAACATTTACCGTATATTCCCTTACCTTTGCAATACCAAATTCCGCGTTTTGACCACCCTTATCAATAATCTTATGTTTCCTCTTCACCCCCTACATTTATGATCTTCTCGTCATTATTCTTTATTTGTATACTTGTGTGTGAGTGTGTGTATATATATATATATATATATATATATATATATATATATATATATGTATATGGATTATATTCCACAGTTAGACTATTTACCTTAAATACAATTGTCGATCCAAAACTATTACTATACGTGTTTTCGCAATTTGCTAGCCATTGTAGCACTAATAACAATAAGTCCTCGAGCTTCTTTCACCAACAACACCCTACAGAAATTTAACATTAATACTTATATTATTAAGACCAAGCTCAATCTACTAAAATAGATTTTCACACCAACAAGCCACAAAAGAAACAAAACTTCTTTACCGTAAGTCTTACTTCCTGTTTATTGCTTCAACTGATAGGAAAACCGCTAGTGCCTACACCACTGTTTTGGTTCAATGCCTTCACTCTCCCAAATTTCCACTTGGTTTGGGTGTGGGAAGGAAAGGACCCAACAGCGAAGCACGTTTCCCCTGCTATTGCGTTTTTGTTTCCAGCCCCTCTCCCTATTCATGCCTAAAACTTGCTTGTTTTGAACCCCTCCATTCTGCCACCTAGATAGCCACCAAAATCATAAACTTTAAGTCCAGATTCAGCCCCCCCAACGGCAGCTTTAGACCATCTCCAACGCCACACTTTCGGCCCTTTATGAAAGCCTTTCTGTTCAGCCTGTTCTGCTCTACCATTTCCTCCATTTTTTTCTCCCTTTTCCGGCATCGAACTGCTCTTTTCTTTCCTTTCTCCAAATCGCCGGACACCTCAAATCACCGAGCAGTCCTTCCTTTCCTTTCCCCCTATCGCCGGACAGCCCTTCTTTTCCTTGTTTCTGTTTTAGTTGAGAAGCCTAGCTTCACGTCGCCCCTCTCCCTTTCTTTCTGTTCTATTTTCTCCTTCTCTATTCTTTTTCTTTTGTTAAATTTTGAACGATAGTGGGAAATAGCTGGAAGCCGATTGGCTTCTTCAAGAAGCCAATCGGTTTTCAATTCAATTCTTTTTTTATATTATTATATTATATACATATATACTTTTTATTATATATGTATTTAGCATTTAATATATATAATTGTAAAGCATTTTATTTTATTTATTTTATTATATATGTATGATGTATAGTATGTAACCATACCCAAGACTCACTTTGGATTTAATAATTCCATTAATTTCCAAATTTAACTAATTAAATACATTAAAATCAACTTTATGAATTTAGTTGACTTACACAATGTCTAACCAAAATTCATAGGCTTGCTGTAGCTTGTCTTACCCGAGCTCGAAGTAGGCAAGATCTCTTATCTCCGGGATTAAGTAAGTTGTGCCAAAAGGTCCACATGTCTACATGTCCCTATGTAATTATTTAAATTTATTTTTATTAGTTATAAAACTGTACTAAATAATAGACAATTAATTTAATATTGTAAGAATTTTTCGGTTATTACATGGTCCTTTGCTGCCGAAAGTCACTTCGCCATTGAAGCTACATTGTTGATGGCTGCTGGAATTAGCTGTAACGTGGAACAGGAGATGAAAATAATCAAAGGTGGTAACGTGGGAAATCCAAGCAACTTCAACACGACCAACAATCTAAGTCCGTCGTCTGCTCTATCCTGTTACTCTGCATTAGCCTACTCAAAAATCAAGTCAATGTTGTGTTTTCAAGTACGACAACTCAAGCAAAGTTGAGCTTTCCATCCATTCAGAACCTGATTTGCTGGAAAATTAGTAAGCCTCCCCTCTTTACTTATTTGTAGTTTCATTTGTCTATTACTTTATTAATGATTAGCTTATCTATATGTCAGTAGCTACCAATATACATATAATGTATCTTTAAAAAAAATAAAGTAAAGAAGAAATATAAACGTAGTTATGAATGATGAAAATAAAAAATGTGCTAGTAAGATAATAAAAATGAAAATAAAACAAAAAATAAAAATAATAAACAATGAAAACATAAATAAATTAATAATTCCGATTATAAAATCCTTAAGGCGATTGCGAACGAGTAACACTCAAGAAATTCATAGGTGAGAGAATCCTTCTAAGTTTATCTAGAATGATGGAAGATTTAGAAGGTATTTTCAAAATAAATAAATAATAAATAATGCATAAAGATAATAACACAACAATAATAAAATTTATTTTCTAATAAAATAATATAAAGTAATTATAATAATAAATATAAATAAATATATAATTACTTCCGATGATGGAATCTTCTAGGCGATTGCGAATGAGTAACACTTGAGGAATTCTTAGGTAAGAAGATTCTTTTAAGTTTATCCAGAATGATGGAAGATTTAGGAAGCTATTTTCAATATTAAATATTTAAATTCTAAATAAAAAAATAATAAATAATAAAAGAAATAATATTTAAAAAATAAATACAAGTAATAAAACAATTAAATAAAATAAATTAGAGAATAGCAAACTTACATAAAAATTGATTCTTCCGACGATGGAGCCTCTTCATGGGAGTCGAATGGTAACCCTTGAATACTCTTGAGGTGATAAGAGTCTTTTAAGAGTTTATTCAGAATGGTGGAGAATTCTTAAAAGAGTTTTCGATATTTAAACAATAAAAAGAAATATTAAAAGACCACATAATTAATACTAAGTCAAAATAACACAACATTAAAATGGTACCAATATTGGGCGTTGTGGGGGTGTTATAACCTTCCCTACACGTAAATGAACTCCCGAACTCAAAACTTAAAATATAGACCAGTTTTTAGAGTCATTAGGTGGCCAATCATACCTAGATTAAAACAGATTGATGGTGACTCTATTTGTTTAATGTCTAGCGTCCTAGCTTTAGGAAATATTATGACACATATAATTTTCTTGTAGTCACTGACCATAGAGAAAGAGAATACTATTTTGAAGTTCATTGTGGGATAGCTGCTGAAGCAAACTCTAGATAACAGTGAGATGTTTGATGATTGAGTGAGAATCACTATGTGAAGTTATAGTTAAGGAGTTGAAGCTTGTTTTATGACCATAGTTGATGATTGTTCATGTTCTCATCCTTAGTCTTATCTTCAGTGCTTTCCTCTTTTGATTCTTCCAAGAGCTCATGAATTTCATTGATAATGCTGATTGACTTGTCCAAATTGAGGAAAGAATTTGCAAAAAATTTGAGCTTGATCATGGTAGAACCAGTCTTACACGTATCTTCTGTTGGATCATGATGACAATTCAAAACTCAGCAATGTTCCACAGGTGATTAGACAGTGTTGAAATATATCCTAAGGGTGTTCAAATCCTTTTACTCTCAACAATTACGTAGGTTTTAGACCAATCAGTACTATTTATGAGAACCTCAAGAACTTCCAATATAGGCTTAGGCTACTTTCTTTGCTTGCTTCCATAAGTGAAATTGAAAGGACAACTTGACAAATGAGTAAAATTGCATTAATCCTTGCTTCTCCCTTGATAAAACTTGACAGAAATTAGATTTGAACCTGATTGCAGGTGTAAAATTTTAAGGGTTACCTGTGTCAATACAACAATTTTTATACTAGATTTAACATTCCATGATCATAAGAAGCTGTAAAACTACTCTTCTACTATTATAGCAGCCAATCTGTGCAGGAAAGATGGTAGGTTCAGATCATATCCATCAAGTCTCAATCCAATATTTGGATAACTCTGGGGTCAGAATCTACCTGGCTTACCAGTTATAGTTCAAATCTCCGGTCCCCTCCCAAACCAAACCCCTCTCACTTTCTTCCTCCTTTCCAAAACAAAAAGGTTGTTCATAGAGTACAGATTTTAATTTGGTAGAAAACAACTTTTGAACTAATTAAGATGCTTCATCATGTTCAAATTACAAGAGAGCAAGAGAACCAAAGCATTTTTTCCTTTTGGAAGGGAAAAATGGCAAGTGACAGCTATAAAATACTATATATTTTGGAACTGTAACACGTGCATGTCTAGCTTTTTCTGTCATTTGATTTGTACTGTGCTAATATCTTGTGTTCGCATTCATTCCTTTACCCAAAAAACTCCAATCATCCAAATATTATCAATCCATTCATAAAGTTACAACAAACAAAATCATGTGCTTCAATGCATTTCTTTCTTTATATTTTCCCTGGCAGGGAAAACAAGTAAGCTGGCTGATCTTTCACTGTCTGCTGCGGTGCTTGAAGGCTGCAGCCAAAAGGAAGCGATCAAAGTGGGCTGCATCAGCGATCAAAGGGCATAAATCTTAGAAAATTAAACCTGAGAACACAGTCAAAAGAAAACTTTCTTACATGGGAAAAAGCCGAGAGCCAATTAGCTGAAGGCAACTTTTTCACTAAATAATCTTGGATATATCTAACCTAAAAACAAAATTATCGCACATGCCATTGCTTTGTGTATGCTGATAATTTTCTGCAGTAAACAACGACTTCCTTATCACGTAAAGATTCCTTCCACCCCTTGGCAGCTAAGCTAATACCTTATTTTTATATAAAGGCAGGCCAACGACCATATGTTAATCCTGCATTAGCCAACTCTTTCCCTTTTACTTTTTCTTTTGTCTTCAGCCTCTTTTCTTTAGTTTCTTTCTGCTTTGGTTTCATGGAAACAACACCGACACTAGGTTCATCTTCTTCGGACTTAAGTATCACTGTCGAAAGCAATCCTTCGGATTCTCGATTATCTGAACTGGGTATTAAATCCTGGCCTAAGTAAGTTCATAAATAATTGACTGTCTCTAGCTGTTCTAAATTACTTCCTTGATCATGACTTCGTTTTCCTTTCTGGGTTGTTTTGGTAGATGGGGATGTCCTCCAGGGAAGTATTTGCTGAAATTTGATGCTGAAGAGACTTGCTATTTGCTTAAAGGAAAGGTGAAGGTGTATGCTAAAGGATCGTCCGAGTTTGTAGAATTTGGTGCTGGTGATCTTGTGACAATCCCTCAGGGACTGAGTTGCACTTGGGATGTATCTGTTGCCATTGATAAACACTATAAATTTGCTTCTTCATAATCTTCATAATTAATTCTACCATATTTTTGTAGGCATCTTATCTCTCTTTTTTCTCTCTTTTCCCCTTTTGATGATGGGTTATTATTATCCAATCAAGTGTATATTTGAAGAAGAAAATTTAAAAATTCTTTAAGCATATGCATCTATTATTATTATTATTATTATTATTATTATTATTATTATTATTATTATTATTATTATTATTAAATTAAACTTAAATTAAAAATGAATTATCTTTTTTTTTTACAAAAGAGTAAGGTACTGTATTGATTAATTATTTAAATAATAAACAATTGAGTTACTTTTAAAATCTTTAATCTAAGAATTCAAAGTTTATTTTGAAATTAAACTCTTTAATTTTATGGAATCTTTAATTTAATATATGTAAAATATTAAAGCAAGAGAATTTATTCTTCTTTTGACTGTTTCAAATTTGACTTTAATACAAAATTATGAGATCATAATTTCTTATAAATTTGTTAAATTCTACGCAAATAAATGTGCTTAATCTAATTCTAATACATATATTGGTCAAAATCTAATAATCCGTTATCACTCAATAAAAAATTTTGTAAAAGCAACAAATATTGTAGAAGCAACAAAATCAATGATGACACTGCATATCATTTTACTTGTTCTAACTTCCAACCCAAAAGCAACGACAAACCCACAATTTGAGATGGTGACTTTAGCCCCATGAATATGACTTTTGTGCAAAATGGATGGCGTGAATTGATGAAGTATCAATTATCTTGTTATGGTATACATGGATAATATCGTTAAAAGAAAATTGCTAATAGATAATAATATGTCACATCCATTGCATTAATGAAGGGTTTTTTTTAATTTTACAAATAAACCAATTTAAGAAATAAAAAAAATTTACAAGGATTGAAACGAATTTTAACGAACTTTAATAAATTTTTTATAATCCTTAGATCTTTGAATTAAGGTAGTAATTATTTTGTTATTTAATCTTTATGAGAGAAATTTTCAAGTAAGTTTGAAATTTGTACAAGGGTTATTACACACATAAAGTTAAAATGGTGATATATAATTTAAAAAAATAAAAAATAAAACTTTTTTGAAATATCAAAATAATCTTATAAAAAATTACATAATTATTCTTAATAATATTTTTAAATTTTAATTTTTGCACTCTTGAAAATAAATTTTTAAAAGTATGAAATTTTCAAAAATAAATTTTCAAAAGCCCTATTAGTTTGCTGCCAAGTTGCACATGCATGCTGCTAAGCAGCGGTCAGGTGCTGCCCAGGCAGCAATTTGCTTGCAGCCCAAACAGCAATTTGCTTGCTGTTTGATAGCATTCAAGTTGAATGCTGTCAGGCAGCATTTTCTGTGAGCTGTAGCTAACCAAAAATAATTTACTGAAATAAAAAAAAGTGGGCTTGGCAGCACTTGCATGGTGCCGGCAACAATTTCTTAACAACTCACAAGAAATAAATTTACTTAATTAAAAAAGGCGGGCCTGGCGGCACTTTTCGGTGAGATTTATTATAGTTTGCAGAACATGAGTGAGAGGTGGAATGTTTTTGGCAAAAAAGACAAAATGGAAAAAATGTTAAATTTTTTAAATTGTGAGAAGTAATTTTAGAAGGATTTTAGGATTTAAGTTTTTCTAATAATTAAAGTATATTCAGCAATGGTTAAATTGTGTTTAGAACCTCTCTAATATTTATTTTCATATTAAGATTTATTTTTAAATAGAATATTATTAGTATTACCAACTTTTTTAATTAAAAAAAAAAGAAAAATAGTTAGTTTATGGGGGAGACAGACAGAAGGAAAGTAACAAGCTTTCTCGACCAAGAAAGAAGCAGCAATGGCAGAGTTTTTGCTTCTCATTGCAGAAAGCTCCAAAAAAAATGGAAGAAGCAGAGATGATAACGCCAGGAGAGGTATTGGGAAGAGCCACTGAGCTCAAAGCAGGGAAAGGAGCCTACGTTGCTCCTCGCAACAAGACCATCTATGCTTCCCTCACTGGTTTTCGCCGCATCCGATGTCCCCCTCCTGATTCTCCTGACCAGGTTTCTTTGCTTTTTCCATCTGGGTTTTTTACCTTATATCAATTTAACCCACAAAGTTTTTTTTTCCCGTTATTTTCCTATTCATTCATCAATATGAAGTCTGGGGTTTTAGCTTTATAGAGTTTATCCTACAATTAGATTAATTTGACCACAATTATTTTTCATTGTTTGGTGTTATGTTACTTCTTAACTTAAATTATGGGGTTCTAGCTTAGAAAAAATGGAATCAATTTTACTAAATTTTTATTATGTTATTGTTATAAGTAAGTATGGTTTTTAGCTCAGATAAATTTATCTCTTTCTTTTTTTTGGGTGGATTTTCTTGTACGTTTACTTGTTTAGGTAGGTATAAACAATTGCTGCTATAGTTTTTTAAAATTATATTCTTGTACTTTTAGTTGAATTAGTCCTTTGATAATCAAAATTCATGTTATATAATTAATGTGTCAGTATCCTTGCATTGTTGTTGATAATGTTAATCATAATCATACCTAAAGACCAATTGTGGGGGTAACTGGTCACAAAGCCCATGGTGCTGTTCCAGAGCCTCGTTCTGTTGTCATTGCTTGAGTAAGTTTTGCTTTTATTGTTTTTAAAAGAAATATCTTGGCTGACAGCTTGAAGTAATTTATGTTTTTGTTTGGAAAATAATAGTGTTGAACTGTATATTTACTCTCCTCTATATTTATTGAAATATTCTTATTATCTTAAGCATTATTGGCTTTGTGATATCAAAGTTTTATTTTTATTTGAATAATAGGTGACAAAGATGATGGCTAGGATGGCATCAGCTGATACTACGTGTGTTTGTCCAAAGTCTGTGAAAGAAAAATTCACTGGTATAATCGGTAGCTAATCTTCCTGTTGCATTTATCAGGATTAGGGGTGAGTTTTCTTATTCAACAATGATGTAATCCTTTCGTTTTCAGTAATCTATTTCAATCACTTAGGAATTGGTATTTCCGACAAGGATTGTTAAATGTTAAATATCTTTGATGTATTTGTGACCTCAAAACTATATTTACTTTCACCCCACTCTTTCTAACATAATAGAAGTGTTTGGTCCTGTCTGAATTGCATGTTTTACTTTGGTTCTATAATGCGGAGGTTGTATACCAATTTGTTCTCAAGATATTTGTCATTTCCTTGTATCCGATGATTCATGTATTAAATGACCTGTTTGACAGCTTGCTACTCCATAAAGCAAAGTATGCTGACTTAAATTGGTTGATGAAATTATCCTCAGTATTTAGCATATCCTCCCTCCGTCTTTCTTTCTTTCTTTGATATATGGATATAATGAGCAGTTTATAGTGCACACAATCTATTATAAGTTTAAAACACAGTATTTATTTTGTCATTACCTGTAATTTGCATAGAATCCATGAGAATTTCGAAAGTTTAATGAATTTATTTGCTTCTGATTCTGGCTAGATTTTGCTAAAGGGATGTATAACTGAAAGAGTGTTTATTTTAACGGGCAACAGGAGGTTAGAGCAACTGAATTGACAAAGTGGATATGCACTTGTCATTTCGTCCTGGTGATATTGTCAGAGCTGTGGTGGCAACCTTTATGTTGTAGCATTGTCTTATTCATTAATCTCAACCTTTTATCCAATCAGTTGAAAATTAGAGAATCATTTTGTCATTTATATTGTTTTGTTATGCAAATACTTTTCCTTAACACAGTTCCTTTATTAAGTTGTCTCTTGGAGATGCACTGTCTTATTATTTTTCAACTGCAAAGAATGAACTGGGTGTTGTATCTGCAGAGAGCTCAGCAGGTAAGATTTTTTTTTTCTTTTCATTTTGGCAATTCTTCTAAATTGGTCTGAAACCAAAGCTGTATGTTTCTCAGTAGTACTATTGGCTTTTCAGTGTATCCACTATTATCTGTTCACAATGTCTCAGCTTTTCCCTTTTTGGTTTTCTACCATAGGTGCTGCAATGGTTCCGATAAGTTGGACCCAAGTGCAGTGTCCATTGACTGGCCAAATCAAGCAAAGTAAGGTTGCAAAGGTTGGAAGTTAACCGGCTGATACCAAGCTAAGCTAGTAGCAGTCTCAAATGTACCCATTTTTTAAGTTTAGACCTTTGAGAAGTTGTATTTAGGAAACATGATTATAGGCAATTTTGTATCACAAACCCTTCCCCCCTTTCTCAAATTCTGAAAGTTTAGGGGGATTAATGCAATTTTACAGGCTTCTTTAGTTGAATCAGTCTTTGAAAGCTTGAACTCTCTTGTTCCATGCTGCAAACTATATACTGAACTTAAAATATGTTTTCTTTATGTTTCACATATTTATTCAATTGTGATTGAAAACATGTCTAAATGAATCTGTGTTTGCAAATCACTATTAGAAGCATACTACATGAGAAGAGAAAAAAAGGCAGAGCTCTATTTTATTGGAAATCAAGAGAATTCTCTGGTTGACTTTTAGTTGAAACTTGCATGTAAGGAGATTCTTTGTATTTTGAGGAGGTTTCTTTTTATTTTTCAACGTTAGATTCATCCATCTTTCAACATTTATTAAAAGAAAAAAAGAGAAGAAAAGAAATGTATGGATAATCTTTAGAATTGCATATTATCCAAAAATATCAGTTGTGGGTCCTCAATCCTTCATAAAAGCCAAACTCTTATCCACAAGAAAACTTAAAGAAGAAACTATAAATTGAAGTCCAAGAAGCTAACTTCTAAAACTACCAAAAATCCCAACAGCTTCTGGCACTGAAGACTCAGACCCTTCAGAAATGCCTTCTTTTTTTTCTCTACTTTTCAACCTCTCACCTTTACCTCAACTCCATGCCCCTCTCTTACCCTTTTGTTCCACAAAAATCCCAACCATATCCCCTTCAAAACATCTTTAAGAAAACCCTTTAACTCCCCAAACCTCTGCCTCTCAAAGCCTCAAACTATCTCTTTTGCTCTCACGGAATCAGACTCTTCTAAATCTCTTGAACCCAACCCTCAAACCCTTCTTCAAGAAGTTGCTATAAGCGCTAAGTTCATAGTTTTTTTTCCTTGCATTGTTTTTTAAATGTTAACCACTAACCTTCATTCTTTCTTTCTGCTTTGCATGGTTGCAGGACGGCCTTGCTCTTCCATCAAATTATTTTTCCCAGTTACCATGTGATCTTCGATTAGATGTAAGATAAATTCAGTGACTCCTTTGGATATAATTAACAATCTCTCTGATGTTTTGGGTTTTATGGTTTTTCTAAAAGCATGTAAATTGATGGTGCTTTGGTGTGTTATAAATGTGTTTTTAGTTAAATGATGCAGCTTTTGACCTGTCAAATGGACCTGTGATTGATGAGGTTAGTTATCTTTACTTTGTCTTTGGTTGCTTAATTTCTTGAATTAATGTTCTGGTTTCCAAATTTGTAAGGTAATGTGAAAAGAATGAATTGAAAGGTCAAGTCATATATCTTTTGCTAGGAAGAACTCTGGAGTATTTTCCTAGACCATTGAGCGTTAGAAGTGAATCTGCAGAAGAGGTATTTAAGTTACTGGGCTTACTCATTTAGCATCTATTCAATCTGGCGTAGCGGTAGTTCCACTTCTCTCTCTCTCTCTTTTTTTAATATAAGCTATATATTTGTATAAATAATTTCCAACATTTTAGATGGAAATTATTATTAATTATTTCAAAGATAATGTATTTGTAGTGAAAATACAAAGGTAAACTATAACTGCAACAAAAAATGTTGAAGAATGGGGCTTATTCTACATGCCTGAATAAGCTGGGCCACTACCTCCATCTGGCACCTCCGCTCATTATTTTGCTTTGGATCTTTAATATCACATGCCTTGCAATGCAAACAATTTTCAGCATTGATCGGCCATTTCAGTTGATTCTTTTCATCCGAAACATGCTCGTATACACAGCCAGGATTATAGTTTACCTTTGTACTTTCTCGTTAATGCCTTTTGAAAATGTTAGAATTATGATACGGTATAACAAATTTAAAGATAGAAGAGAATGGAAAAGCAGATATATAAAGGTTAGTGAGGCAGATTGAAATCAACAATTATTGGTGATGCAGTCAGTGTATAAATCTGCGTCATTCCAGAGCACGGTCCCAATAAAGATTTTACAGTCCATGTTCTAGAATAAAGCAGGTTGCTGATGGAAGCTATAGAATTTAATTATTTTAATACCTCATATTAAATTATCCATAAGGTGCAAATAATAGGTTACTAGTTTCTGTTTGCATTTTTGTTCACGTCAGTCTTCATCTGCAGATATCTACCATTAACTAAATCCAAAATTTAAGATAACCAGATACTTGAACTTCTTTGTGAATACTTATTCTCTATCATGCTTTTGGATTCGGACCAACCCGGTGAAACCCGGAGCTTGGCTACCAGTTTTGTATCCTTTTAGATTATTCCATAATGTTGATAACCTTTGTGTTACTTACGAGAATAAAATAGTGATAAGAAACTTAGCTCTTTGAATGATTTTTTCAGTGTGGCCTAGAGTTGGGAGAAACATTGTTAAATCTCTCCAGAGCTTGGGAGCTGGCTGATACATCAACTTCCCATACATTAGCAAGTAAACTCCCTTTGTTAGGGAGCTCTTTGACTGACAATGCAAAATCAGGCAAGAAAAAGCATACACAAATCATGCTTAAAGACATTCTAAAGAATATTTGTTCTGAAGCTTGTTTTCCCCCATTTGCTGCTTTAGCATTTGGAAGATGTTTGGTAGCCGCCGGAAGGAGGTTCCAGGTAATGGGACTTTATGGTCAGGGGGAACTACAAAAGGTAACTCAAGTAACCTGTATTTTTTTTTTTTGGTCTTATCATTGTCTGTTTTACAAGCATTGAAACCTTTTTCCAGATATTGGAGAAATACTGAAATATTTATTGTTGTTCCTGACCAAGAAGCAACGAAATAGCACAAAGACCTCATCCTCATATCAGCCTACTGCTATGTCAAAAAGTATTCAAGATACATTTTTTTCTCCAAGGGAACATTCATTATAATTGTTTTAGCCCTAGGAAACTTTTATATTATGTCATAAAATATAGCAATCTTCTTGTTGAACCATTGTAGATTGCAAAAGCAATGAGTGCAGCCGGAAGACTTCTGTCTACAAGTTCGGTATCTGCAACCACTGATGAACAACCAAAAATGGAAACTAGGATGCTAAAGGTAGATGGAAACCCTCCACCTGTTCTAGGATGTATCTTCAATCAAATGCAGCTGAAATAACTACCAATCAAAAGTTTTTTCCCATTACAGTTGGAGAACTTCAGGTTGAGGTAACATCTGAGAAGGCAAATGTTGGCGCTGCAATAGGTTTTGTTTTTGGGTAAATATCGCATTTACACTGTCAGCTCTCTTTTCTACTTTATTTATGACACCAAATCCTAAAATAATGTAATCTTAATCTTTAAAATGCAGGATTCTTTCATGGCAAATAGCTCAGGGCATCCAAAGCATTCCAGAGAGTTCATTGGAATATGCAAATGACAATGCTCTTCTTCTAGCCAAGGTGCTTGAAAATGTGTTTCTGATTCCATCAGAGGTTGTTTTATTACATAGCCTGTTAGCCTATAGCTTGATACTGAAACTTGAAACTTTGTGATGCAGTCTTTAAGGGGGGCACTACTCACACTTTTCTACTCTTCCACATTCTTGTCTGCTTTCACCACAATAGGACTTATCTTACTTGGAAGACAACTAAAGCCAGAGAAAAAGTGACATTCTTAGACATCTCTTGCCTCAATTTTGCTTGTAAATTGGTTAGATTCAATTCTATTTAGGCAATTATAGCCTCCAACTACCATTATCAAGAATGATATGAAGGATCAGGAAGTAAGGCTGCTATCTGCCTGTGACTTCAGAAAATTTTGTAATTATGAATTATAGTTATGTAGTTTAGCATAGCAGATTCCAGCTTGTTTTCTGTTTTGCAGTCTGATTCTCTCCTTTGGTTCTCTGGAAAAAGAGAAGATTGCTAATTCATCAATGGAAACTCTTTTCTTATGTTTCCTTTTTTGCCACCGAGAAACCAATCTGATGACATCTTGTAACCGAATAAGACAAATCAATACCGATGATGTACAATATATATGCTATGAAACAATTTATCGGACAATCTAGGTGACAAGAAATCCTTTGAATTAGTTATTATGAAATCAACACATGTCATATGATTGTTCCCTCGCTCTCCCAAATCTTTGGCACACAAACCGTTCCACTTTTACTTTTACCACAATTATCAACCAACCAAGTTCCGACATTGCTTTCAATGGAAATTCTCAAACAAATCTCCAAATTTGTTTACCTTTAGTCGGTGTTTTGTTTTCTTCTCAGGAAGATCAGTTGCCATATTGATCAAACATGGTGAAACATTTCAACTTCTGTATAATTTTTCTTCATCACCCTCTACTCCATCTATTATTTGCATTGTTATTGATTTTATCAGGCATCCCAGTGTCCTTGTCCGAGATCAAGAACACTTGGATTTTCGATGATTACCGATCAATGATCTTGTTTGAGAGCTTCGGATTTGGCAGAAATGGCCACATAGCAATTTCAGTAAGAAACGTTACATGGACATCGAGACACCAAAACACACAATTCAACCCTTCTTCCATGGGATTCTTCATTGCTAACGTCCCATCATTTCATAACATTTGGAATGAATCAGAATACAGTAAAGGCTTCTGTGTATTATCAAGCAGGTACGCAAAGCTCATATTCAAGTTCGAAAACCTCACAACTGATTCAACTTATAGCGGTTCTATAGAAATCGATGAACCTGATGAATACAATCTGGTATTCGGAAACTGTCAACCAGAATTCAAAGTGTCAATGCATGTCCATACAGAAATGTATAACCTGAAAGATGGTGAAAAGGATTTCCTGCCTGCAGGACAAACGCCATTGCCAAAACTCTATTTTCTCTTCTTTCTGATATATGCAGGATTCTTCCTAATCTGGCTTTTCGCCTGTTTCAATCAAAGGCCTAGAGTTGAGAAGATTCATTTTATAATGGGAGCTTTACTTCTATTCAAGTGCCTGAAAATGATCTGTGCTTCTGAGGACAAAATGTATGTCAGGAAAACAGGCACTCCCCATGGATGGGATGTTGCATTTTACATCTTCGGATTCCTCAAAGGCATAATGCTGTTCACTGTGATAATCCTGATTGGAACAGGCTGGTCTTTCCTGAAACCCTACCTTCAGGAACGCGAAAAACAGGTTTTGATGACAGTGATTCCACTACAGGTTCTTGAAAACATAGCTTATGTTGTCATCAGTGAAACCGGGCCTGCAACAAGAGATTGGATGACATGGAACCAACTGTTCTTACTGATTGATATTTCATGTTGCTGTGTCGTGTTCTTCCCAATCATCTGGTCAATAAGAAGCCTGAGAGAAGCCTCCAAGACAGATGGAAAGGCAGCTAAGAACCTGGAAAAACTGACACGTTTCAAGCAGTTTTACATTGTTGTGATTGGGTATTTGTACTTCACAAGAATTGTGGTTTCTGCAGTGGGGGCTTTCCTGAATTACAGATTGGAGTGGCTGATTACTGTTCTGGAAGAAGGTGCAAGCTTGGTTTTCTATGCTTTTATTTTCTACAATTTTCAGCCAATGGAGAGGAATCCATATTTATTGATTAATGAAGAGGAAGAGAATGCAGCAGCTGAAATGTTGGAAGAAGAAGATGACCCATTTGAACTATAGGGGCTTCTTTTGGAGACTAATAATGTTGAATTAAACTTTATTAGATTGTCAAATCAAGAAAAAGAAAGCCTTGAGAATTGGATTTTATATGTACAACGACTTTTCATCTTTCTCAAAAGGAATATGAAACTTTATAATTTCATTTGTTTTTTCTTGTGGAATAATGCTCAAAATCAAATGTCACACCAATATTTGTTAGACTAAATAAAAGAAGTTTGATGTTCCTTAAGTAAGGTCTTCAGTTTAAGTTTTGTAAATGGAAAAAATAATATTGGGAGAGCTTTTCTCTAATGAGATCTGACTTGGTTCGATTTCGGATTAATCAGGACCCAAAGTGACCTTTGGATACCAAAGAGTGTTTATACCAAAAAAAAAAGTCAAATGTCACTATTTGTTTTTCCTTTTGGATTAAAAGATACCCATCTTTCATATAACTATAAAGGCATTTCAATGTCTTTAAAAAAAGTATTTTAATGCGTGAGAGTTTGCTCAATAGGTCAAAGATTAAAATTAGAGTATTTGCAGGAATTTTCGGATAAGAGATTTTTATTGTAAAAAAAAACATGACTTAAATTCATGATTTTGATTCCAATACAATCAGCCCATTAGAATTGCTCTGGACCCTTTTGATTGGATCAGACCCACTGTGGTGCAAAATAAAATAAGAAAAATTTTATTCACACTCTGAAAATGACTAATCACACCCTAATTATTAGAAAATCCTAAATACTAAAATTTCATTTCTAAAATTACACTTCACAACCTAAAAAGTTTAATATTTTTCCAGTTTTATCCTTACCAAAAAAACCTTACACTTTTATTTTTTTCAGAATTTTTTCTGGTCTGCCAGGCAACATATAAATGCTTAGCATCTTGCTGTCGCTGGCAACACGTGAATGCTGCTGAAGTTAGGCTCCCGAAAATGCATTTTTGGGAGCCTTCTTGTGCACTCAGAAGTGAATTTCTGAGAGCACAATGATGCTTCCGAAAATTCATTCCAGGGAGTTCTATTGGATTCTCATAAAAATTATTATTAAGGGTAATTGTGTAATTTTTTATGAAAGTATTTTGGTATTTAAAAAAAAATTTAAGATAGATGTGAGAAGTATTTTTTTGGGTATGATTAGAAGCTTTCATAAAATAAATAGACTGATTAAAAAATTTTAAGAGAACATAGAAATTTTGTTAATAAAATTATAATTTTTTTAAGAAGGATGAAATCCAAATTTATGAATAAAGTATGCATACACTTAACATTAAAATGTACAAATAATGCCAATGAGGCCTTGGCTTAGTGGCAAGAAGGAGGCCCTGAGATCCTTAATGAGTAAAGAGGTCTCAGGTTCAAGTCTCACCAAACATGTGAGTTAAATGTTAAAATACCGTTTCTGATAAAAAAATGTACAAATAATTTATATTTTTCAAAATCAAAGAAAATACTGTGCAATTTTCTTGTTATTATAATTTATGGGTTTGAGGGGTTAAAAAAACTATAAGTAAAAACCAATTTCAAAAGCCCAAAAAAGCATTTCATTAAAACTTAAATTCACTTTGGTTAATTTTTCCTGCAAAAAGATTTTTATTTGCTCGCATTTGAAGGTGTAAGTTAATTAAAGTCTACTTATGAAGGAATATGAACTTGAAAATTATGAAAATTCGACTAAAATTCACATTTGATCAAAGTAACTTGAGTTTAAGTAGTCTAATAATAATTTAGGTCTAATTTAATATTAAAATTGAAAATGAATCCTACATTTAAAAGCTATTTGTATCCAAACTTAATGTCAACTAGTGAGAAAAATATCTTCTTCAACGCATGTGGTTCAAAATTACGCGGTTAGAGACTACAGCTGTTAGAGACTCATTCAAAATTACACGGGACAGTTGATTTCGAGGCCATTTTTAATCATGACAGAGCAGAAATCTCTTTGAAAATAAGCTCAGATCTATCTGAAAAGGAACAAAGGGGAGGATATCTTCATTTGGCAGCTTTAGATCCAAATTGTCCATCCCAACGCGCTTCAGACAATGATCGTGACAGCTGTGGTTCTCCACCTTTCCTGATTATAACTTCTTCAACGCATGTGGACCCTGCTTCGCATCACAATTCATATGGGAAACTTCTACCTCTAACTGCTGGGCTCAAACCTGCTCTGCTGTGCATGGACATGGGGCAGTCTAATACAGATTTTAACATTGCTGATGAGCCCGTTACTAGATATGGATAGGGAGATTCTGAAAGCTCCTTTGAAGATGGTGAGCCTTTGAGGGTGGTTAAATCTTTAAGATCCAAAAAGAAATGTACCGCAAATAAACCAAAAAGGAAAAAGAAAGCATCTGCCACTAAAAGGAGAAGGAAGTTAAGGAAAGAGATTAGAGAAATCCTATATGGCGAACAGGATACAGAGTTGGATTCTCACGACAACTCTGTCTCAGATAATGATATAATGTTCAGGAATGAAATTATCAGAAAGGAAGCGGAAGCCACCTGGGAAGTATGCTCTGCGTTGGGTGTGGCATTTGATAAAAGCATGGAGCAGATGGTTGATATCTTTAATAAATTGGAAGAAGAGGATAGATGCAAAAAGGCATCTGCCGTTTGAAACTGCTCTTGTTTTCGGGGGCGATCATTTGGTTTTTGGATCAGCTGTTACTTATGCGGGCCTCGTTTGTGGCTCACTTTCTGCCGCAGTTGCAAGTCTGTGATCTTTGTCGTTTCTTGTCAGATGATCTCCCCCTCACATCAACTGAATGTTTAAATTGTTTTTTGTGTGTCTTGCCTCCACAATGGGCTGCAGAACCTCTTGCTTCTTGGCTTTTTGGTTACGTTTCATTGCGGTTTTGTAACGGTCTTAGTGTACATTTTTACACTTTATTTACTCATAATTTATACTATTTTACCGGTTGGGCTGTCTGTGATGCTTAACAACTCTTAATACTTTAATAGGAATTAGTACTTTTATTCCTCGTACTAATATGGAAATATGAATTATTAAATTCTTTCCTTTTTATGTATATACATTCCCTTCTTTATAAAGTAGTACTGTACCATTTTACTGAATATATAAAAGAATACAACATACCTTCGATATCAATCTTTGGAAGGTAATTCTCTTAGTCCAAAATCAATAATCTGTGGAGTGAAAAAATAAGGAGTGAGCGACAACGTGCTCAGTAAGGAAGGTGTATGCTGCTTATAAAAATAAAAGCTATATCCTCAAACACAATTTATTTATCCTAACAATCAAACTCATTAGGAAAACAATGGATATAGTTAACCTTTAAACAGGATTCATTAGATACTTTCAACAAATGAAAATCAATAAGTTGAGACTAGGCAACAATTAAATCATGCTCTCATTGTTCCCCCAGGAACACAAGTTGTCCGCTTTTGGGGTGCACCCGTAGGCCATCGCCCCTCACGGCTATCTCGGCTAGATCTATGGCCATAATCTATAGGTGGTCCTCGAGCCCACTTGCCAAGTGACCTCGAGACCGCTGATGACTTGGCTTGTCTATCAGCCTTGTGACGCCCTGAGATGCACCCGTGAGTCTATTGACCCGAGCCACCGCCCCAGGTGGGTCACGCAATTACCTGAATAACAAGGCATAAACTCAGGGCCTAAAGTCTCAAAATCACTTTATCAAATAATGCATGTCATAAAACAAAATATTTATCAATATTTTCATAATATTTTTACTCCACAGGACATGCATTTTACTTCACACACATCTCCCTTGCCGGTTTTATGCAGATGATCGTCCCGGTAATGCTAACCGAAATCCGTCTACTCGGGCTGCAAAATAATTTTATCGAAAATTATTAATAATTTTCTTCTTATTTTTAAACCACTAATATTCATATAATGCAGCCTCTAAAGTCATAAAATAATTACAACCAGTATAAATTATACCAGTATAAAAACTCAATTTCTTCATTTCACTTCCTTTTTTGGTTTTAATTTCATTGAAAATTCTCTTTTTAATTCTATGACTATTGTTGACTAACTTCTTAACTTTTTTCTCATATTTACTTTACTTTTTTTGAGTCATGGCCGAAACTACCTTTGGCCATTTTTGTTGACTTTTCCAGTTTTCTTCCTATCTTCTCATTTTGCACTTCATTCCTTTCTTGTCTACGTACATCTCATATTGCAAATTTTGCATGAAGTCATAACAGCTTTCATATTTGTATGTTCAATCGAAGTCTCCTCCTTAACTTAAAATTCTCTTCTCACCGTACTTCAATTTCTAAACTTCTTCTTGTATCTATTTAATTTCCTTTCATTATTTTGTATTATCAACTACAATTTTTGCTCAATTTCTTCTTATTCTTCATCTATCTCAAGACATGAATTCATTCTATTTCCATGATTCAACAAAAATAAATCAAAAGCAAGGCTATGATCATGCTTCTCATGCTTGAAATCATAGATTTATATCATTAAATCTTAAGAAATCATCAAATCTCACCTTGATTAATTTGTGTTTCTAAAACAGAATTTATATTCTGTTTTGTTCCTCTTCTACGCCAGCTCCTTTTGATTTCTCCTTGATGAATTCTAAGCTTTAACTAAGGTTTGGAGCTTAAGTGTTTAGGTTTCTAATTTATGAGATTGTTGAAATCTTTTCTTAAGTGAACCGAAGTAAAGAAGCAGAACAGAGAAGAAAATGGTTATCGTAGCTAATATATTTTCGGTGGTGAAGAAAGTTTTACCGAGGCTTTCTTACTTCTTATTCTTCTCTTTATCCTTTTTAACTAATATTACAAATCCACCTATCATTTTATAGTATTTCTTCATCATTCATTGCATTAAAATCCATTTAATGCATGAAGAAAATGCAGCATAAAGTGGCGTAGAGACCTCCTTCTCCACACGCCACTGACTTCTTTCTTTTGTTTTGTTTTAAGACTATTATATTATAAATATTTTGTCTTTTTACACATCAAAATCGAATACTTTCACAGCCAAAAAGGAAAGGCTGGAAATTGTTGTTGTTATCTATGATTTTTGACCAAGTTTTCTTCTAATTTTATTGTAGTTGTTTTCAGCCCATTATAATATATTACTTCCATGCATTTTTACATCATTCTCTTACCAAGAACTCATAATTTCGGCAGCCTTTACAAAAGTTAAATAAAAATGAAATTAAGACAAGTTGTTGGAGTGGAAGCTTCTTGACTGATCAGCTTGTCTGATTTTTTCCTCTTCTTTTCCTTGGTTAATTCCAGCCAATAATCTCCCTTATCTAGTACCTCTTTTAAACTATCTTGTTAACTCATGTTTCCTTTAGTTTTCTTTTCATAAAAGCCTTGTATTGATAACCTTTAAAGACTAGATGAAAACGTGTTCAAGAAAAACTGGCGTAGACTTCTTCTTTTTGGCCATTTCGGTTTAGCTTCCATTTTCCCTCTTTCTTTATTTTATTTTGACCAATAAAATTCTAATATCAAGTGTTCTTGATTACCTAATTTCTTAGACACCATTTCTACTTATTTATATTATAAAATATATAATTTTTATCAGCCTTTTAAGGCTGAACCGAATCAGTCTTGCAAAAAGGAAGTGGCGTGAAATCCACTTGTGCAGCCACCTTTATTGACTTCTCTTCCTTTTCTTTTGCAAAGCTTCTATCCAATGGAGTCTTAGTCTTCATTTTATATGTAAATTTGACTCTAATATACATATATTTTATCCATGCATGAAATTCTTTTTCCTTGTAATTATTTCCAACCGAATACAACAAGGTAGTACATTGGTTACATGGCATAAATGGCTGCTTAATTTCTTCTTTAATTCTTATTCTATTTCACATACACCATATTGAAATTTTAAATTTCAATTTCCATAATGTAAAATAAAGTCTCATCTTAAATCTTTATTTAATTCCATACTTTAATTTATTCTAATTGTCAATCATGTACAATAAGATGTACAATGTATACAAAACACCGGATCTCACAGGTTTCAAGCGGGAATTCTTACTGGCCTAAACTGAAGTTGATAAGCATTAAAGGTGCTGGATGGTTGGTCTATTGGGATGCCGAGTGTTTTTTGATTGATACTGTCCTTGATTTCCTTCTGGGCGGGTACCATTTTCATCTTCGAGAAGTGATATGGAGTGGTATATTGATGACATTCAGTTTTGGCATTTCACACTTTTGATCGCCTTGAGCAGCGTGGTCTTCCTCTGTCCAATGGCTGACTGTTTTTCGCTGTAGGCAAATGGATTATTTACCGTCTTGTGTTGGTTGTAACTGATGACCCAAGTTTGTTCTCTCTTGAGGTCAATGGACCAATATATTATTGCCACTAAGTTTGTGTTTCTATTCAAGTCCAAGTGGGCCATGTCCCTTTCCCTGGTCATTGAAAGTGAATTGGGAGTGCAACGAGTTTTTGGAATCCCTTGCAACAGAGTGTGATCAGAACCCAGATTTATAGGCGTTTTAATGGTCAGTGTTTTAGTGTGTTTCGTTGCCTGGTTCGGGTCGACGTGTAGCTTCTTTATGATGGCATTTGGATTGCCTCTGATTGCTTCGATCTAGCATGACGATTTGATTCGTTTGTGTGGGAGCGTGGGTTCATACTTGCGTCTGGAAATTGTTTTTGTAAGGTTTGGTGTCGCAATTATCTTGGTTTGTGGTGGTACTTTGTTTGGTTGACTTCAGAGTTGTTCTTTTTGGCTAGGTCTTTTACCGATGGTATCTAGATTCTATGCTGCTTTGGTTCAGCCCCTTAGTTGTTTGTGTTTTTGCCTCTTTGGGCGGTTGTTTCTCTTTTGTACTCAGTTTTGGCAGCCGGGTCAACTTTTCTGCCGATGTCATTTTGCTTGTAACTGGCCCATGCTGTCTTCGATGTCATGTTCTTTCCTGATCTTCAATAATATTTCCTCTGTGCCTTTAAAAAAAAAACTAGTAAGAAAAATATGATTTTTCGATTTTTAAAGTTTAATTTGCAAACTCAAACAAATAAAAGAAATATTTTTGCGCTTCAACTGCAATTTTCTAATAAATTATTTTGTTATCTTTATGTTTCTAAGTGATGTGGGTCAGGTTAAAGATTACTGGACTTTTCTATAAGTCAAGTTGAAGACAATTAGGCCAAATGATAATTTAAGCCCAAGAGGAAAGAGGACTCAGAAGGTCCATAAATGATCCACTGGGTTATTATTTAAGCTGTGGGTCTTAAAGGTAATTACGCACAAAATCACTCCTATAAATAGGTCACAGGTATTATTTTTAACTCTAAGCTCTATTTGCCTACAGAAACGCTGCCAAAACCCTGTCTGACTTAAGCATCGGAGTGCGCATGCAGGGGAAAACCCCTGCACCCTCTGACTTTTCTTATTTTGTAGAACTTATTTGGAGAAACGTGGAGAAAGAAGACAAGATCGATGTGGGTACGTATTTATTGTTGTTTTGTGCAACAACAATTGGCGCCGTCTATGGGAAACAAACAAAAAAGCCATAAAAAATGGTGAAAGACGATCTGTGGATGACAGGGTACGTAGGCTGCGGCATGATGCATAGGTTATGCAATAAGGTCTTGGGCGAGAGACTGGATCTCGCTCATAAGACAGGCACGAGGCGAGAGAGTAGCTCTCGCGTGCGACAAACCTTGGGCGAAAGAGGAGCACACACGCGCGACAGGCCACTCTGTCACAAGTATAGGTGAGTCACTCTGTTGCTTCCACTCTTTTTAACTAGTCTGGCATACGCAAGGTTTCACGCGACAGACTACTATCGCACGCAAGGCTTCACGCGACAGAATAGTCTGTCGTGCGCAAGGTGCATGCGACAGAGCGATTCAAGCGCCCACATACATGCGACAGACACTCTGTCACAAGCTAGAAGGAGGCTCACACGAAAAAGTAATTAGAAGAGAGAGTGGCTTCCGCATGAGATAGCATTGGGCAAGAGAGTGGCTAGCCTGTCGCACAAGTCTGTCTTCACAAGCCTATCGCACAAGCCTCACATAGCCTGTCGCACAAAAGCTTCACATAGCCTGTCGCACAAAAGCCTGTCGGCGCATCATCTATTCTTGCATGTGCGGCAGAGCGATTACTAAAATATACTCGATACAACATACTATCAAAGTGGATCCGTAGCGCAGTGGTAGCGCGTTTGACTCCAGATCAGAAGGTTGCGTGTTCGATTCCTTTCGTGCGCAAATAATTTTGTGATTAAGCACGAATAATGCAAAAACATTTGCACGGCATTCGACTCAAACATGGGCTGTCCAACACAACTGGCAAGTAACCAACCATCAAGCAACACAGATTTGTTGTGATGCTAATTGGCTTCAATTATATTTGAAGTATTCCTACAGAACGTTACAACATTATGGCTCTTACACTTCAAACCGCTCTCCGGACTACCTCGGGTTGATAAGGCTGTAAAATCCGAATTTTATTATACTGTATATCGTATGTATACATTATTGATAGTGGAAATAAATTCTTTTAGTGAAATTAAAGAATAATCAAATGTGAATTTTCACTTTTTATTTTATGTTATAATGAACATATGGTGTATAAAGAATAGAGGAGAATTAATTTGATATTATAGTATGAATGCATTAAATGAAGGATTAATGAATATAAGACAAAACAAAGAAATGAATGAGATGATAGCCAATCAACGTTGGCTGGAAGAGACCTTGGCGTGGAGAAGGGAAGAAAAGAAGAGAAAAAAAGTCAAGGAAAGGGGCGGCAAGTACTTCTCGCCAATTGCCTCTCCTGACAAAGGGAATAAGCAATAAATGGAAGTGAAATTTGTCAAAAAGCAAGGAAGAAACGGACTGCAACGGAAGTTTACCGCCGTTCCTTTTGGCACCAAATTCTCTGGGTTTTAATTGCATGAAAGACGTGCAATGATAACAGATAACAGGATAAGGAAACATGTGGTTACTTCTAACAGGTTGTATTGGGCTATATAAGGAGAGTTCATGAGGAAAGATCGATGGAAGCAAACTTCATTTCTCTCAGAATCATTCTCGCCCATTCTGTTTCTCTGCAAATTCATCTTTCATTCCTCCGTTTTTCTCATAAATGAGCCATACAATTTCATCTTTTAGTTAGCCAAACCCTTCTAAAGTGTTGAAGAGCTAAGTAACAAGAGAAGTAAAGCTAAGAAAGGCAAGAAAGCATTCTGTTGTTGGAAGAGCAGTTTAGTAAAGGTGAGTTTCATAGCTTTATAGTTCTCTTGATATTTAATCATAGATATAGCCTGGTTGTAGTTGAATATTGTTGAATATATAAGGAAATTAGATGGAAATGATTAAGAAAAACAATAGGCGAGGCAAGGAGTATTCGCCCAAAGGTTGAGGCGAGTACACTGCAATGCATGACTAGGCGAGAACGTATTCGCCATGTAACATCCCGTTACCACATTTTTCACGTATTTTCATACAACTTTACCGGTTGGGCTGTCTGCGATGCCATTAACATTCAACAGTAACAATGACAAATGATAAACATTTATCTATTTATTATGGAATATGAAATTTCTTTTTCATTATTCCTTACATCTGACATCCCCTATAATCTTTTATTTCATTAAGGTAGTACTGTATACATATGTCTGAAATGTAAAAGAGAAAAGACTGTACCTGTCACGTTTAATGTGCCATGCCTTAGTGCTTTAAGCATAGCTATACTCATCTGAGAGCTAATTCTCTCAACTCCGCGTACTTCTTATCTGTGGAGTTAAAACAAAAGGGTGAGCGATTCATACGCTCAGTAAAGGAAACATATGCTGCTTTAAATAAAGCAAAACTATATATCACTATTCATTTGTTCTTTTCTTAACAATAACCCAGTAGAAAAGAAAATGGATATATAGTAAACAACTCTCTTAAAACACCATTCAAAACACCGACTAACAGTTTACTTTAAAATGTAGTAAACACTATCGAGGATTTCAATAATCCTCATAGTAAATAGAAACTGATAAGTTGAGACTAGGCAACAAATAAATCATGCTATCATCGTTCCTCCTCCACCTTGGGAGAACGAAACCTGCCGCTTTTGGGGTGCACCCGTAGGCCATCGCCCCTCACGGCTATCTCAGATCTATGGCCATAATCTAAAGGGGTCCTCGGGTCCACTTGCCAAGTGACCTCGAGACCGCTGATGACTTGGCAGGTCCATCAGCCCTGTGACGCCCTGAGGTGCACTCATTGGTCCATTGACCGAGCCACCGCCCCAGGTAGGTCACGCACTAGCAACGCATGAACTCAGGGCCTAAAGTCTCAAAATCAACTTTTATATCTCATATATCATTTCCACAAAATGATTTGATTTCTTATAAAACAATAAAACACCAAAAACAGCCCGTAATCTCAACTTTTAAAACCTGCTCGCCCATGATCAGCTCGCCCGACATGGCTTGCCCATGGAAGCAGCTCGCTGTGGCGGAGAACATGTGTTCGCCCGCCCTCTTTGCTTTTAAAATCTGAAGCAAAACTGGCTTGCCCTCTGTGGCTCGCCCAGAAATCAACTCGATAAGACGGTGAATTAGTATTCGCCCGCCACTTAGCTTTTCAAAACAGAAATCTCGTTGATATCAGTTCGCCCGCCTTCAGTTTAAAACAAGGGCCGCCCGCCCAACATCTTAAAAAAAAAGGGTTCGCCCGACTACGGCTTTACCCGGATTTCTCTTTAAAACAAGGGCACTCGCCCAGTTCTCATAAAAGAGAGCTCGTCATTTGGCTTAACTTATAGCTTTCTATTAAGAAAGTTCGCCCGCCCTTTATAAATAGAAATGAGTTTAAAACGTATAAAAGGGATTGGTTCGCCCGCCAATACCAATTCACCCAACATAAATCACAAAGGGCGTGCCCAACATAAAACATACAAAGCGCTCGCCCGCCCTGTATCATTTCACCCAACAAAACAGCAAAAGGCGGCTATCAGCTCGCCCACGATCAAACAATTATCAATTAACTTCTTAAAATCATGCATGTCAGAAAACAAAACATTTAACTTAATGTTTTCATAAAATTTACTCCACAGGACATGCATCACTTCACACACACTTCCCTTACCTTGTTCAACGAAGTCTTGCTTCGCCCGGCACTCTGTTCGCCCATAGCTATTCCCAATTATCGGCTGCAAATTATATATAAATTTCATTAATATTTTCTTTATATATCACTTGGCGAGAATAAATCAAATAACTACTCGCCCAATCAGATTCCCAATTAGTTCGCCCGCCATTACTCACAAAGCCTTCATTGGCTAACTGTGGAAGTTCACCCACAATCCTTCTCGCCCAATGCCTTCGCATTAGAGCTCGCCCGTCATTCACTTCACTAGAATTGGGCGTTCTCGCCCACAAAATTACCTTGGCGAGTACTTAATATCTATTCGCATCATTGGCGATTACTATTTTCAACTTGGGCGATCACTGTAGTCGCCCTTGTCGTCACCTATTCCATAATTTTTCCTTGTTTTCCAATTTTCCAAGGATCTAACTAAAACAAAGACTGTATCTATGTTTATTACTGCATAAATCATAGAAATCTATCAGTGAACATCAAGAACACCTCAGAAAATATGAAACTCACCTCAACCAACTGCACTTCCAAAACACGTTGTTTTTCTGTCTCATGTTGGCCTCTATTTGCTTATTCCTTCAGCTCACCAGGCTAAGAAAGAAAGGTTTTATAAGCATGTTTACTGGTTTAGCCAACTGAAGAGTGAAACTCAGTAGATCAAACATGGCAGAGAAATGGAAGAAACAGAGAAATAGCTCTCGTGAAGAAACTGAAATTGGCTAACTCGTTTTTCATCAATTGTCTCTGCTTATATAAACATTCTCAGCCAATCAATAGCCACCGCCTGGCCCTTATCCTGTTTCCTTCATCATTGTTCACGTCCTTCATGCCTTTAATGCATGAAGAAAATTGAAGCACAAAGTGGCGTGGAAGTCTCCCTTTCACACGGCTTTTTCTTCTACTGCAGCCTTTGTTTACTTCCTCAACCAATCAGGTAAATTCCTTACTGACTTCAACCTCTTCACCATTAATTGTCTTCAACCGTATCACTTGCAAGTCAATTTTGGCTGTTAGGTTGAATTCTGTTTTCATTTTCCCATCTATTTGGACGACCACTTTACTCGCCAAATGCATTGGCGTTTCCAAGTCCTCGCCACAAGCGGCCATCACTTATCCACGAAGTTGGCGAACTAAACTACTCGCCAAACAAATAAGGAAAACAATCGACTCGCCACACTAAATCAGTTCGCCAGCCATGGGGCTACTCCTTGTCCTCTGTGTGGCGATCACAAGTTCTCGCCCTTTTCGGGCCATCACCTGGCATGGCTCAACTCGCCAACCATGCCCTGATTCATCTCACAAGTTGGCGAACACGCCTGTGCGACCACACTCTCGTCCAACTCGCCATCAGCATTGATGATCACACATACCTTACTCGCCAATCGGCGAGCCGTTTCTTTATGGTACGCGCCCGCCGAAGGAGTTTTCATCTTTTTGGAAATTAACATTCATTATTTATTTAATTTCCATTTTCAATTTTATGAGATTAAGGTCTACAGTAGGGTAAAAATCAGATCTTACACGCCAATAGTCATGAGATAAACAGAATGATGGTAGATGGGCGAGGACCTATGTTCGCCAAATGGCGAGAAGGTTGACCATGGAGATCGCCCATGTGAAATGTTGATCGCCATTAAGGCAAGTAGGAGATAAAGAAGCAGCTAATAATTATCAAATTCATGGGCGAGCCCAATTATGAAGGAAAAGCCACGAGTGGCGAACTGAACTGATAAGCATGGCGAGTTGAGCTCCCTGTTGGGCGAACTCCCATGAATAAGCCGCTAATGGACAGCGAGCTATGTTAGGCGAATGGCGAACTGTTACCTCGCCAAAGTGGTTGAAAATAGTTTTAGAAATAAATTGCTAAGAAAAGAAAATATTAATGGAATTAATATTTTACCTTGCAGCCGGAAAGTGAAATTGCTATCGGCGAGTAGGAAGCAGGGCGAAATAAGACTTCGTGAGATCAGGTAAGGAAGTAGTATGTGATGCAAATGCATGTCCTATGGAGTAAAAGTGTTAAGAAAATATTAGAAATTGTTTTATTTTCTGACATGCATTTATTTGATAAACTGTTTTGATCTCGGGCGAGCTACAAGCCGCCATACGTTGTTTTGTTAGGCGAACTGATTAAGGCGGGCGAGTATATTGTTCTTAGTAGAAAATCGGGCGAGCCAAGTGGCGAGCTCTCTTTTACGAGAAACTGGGCGAGTGCCCTTGTTTTAATAAAAATCCGGGCAAGCCAAAGTTGGGCGAACCCTTTTTAATGTGTTTGTCGAGCGACCCTTGTTTTAAATATGAGGCGGGCGAACCGTTATCAAACGAGCCATACCTTGTTTTAAAAAGCTAAGTGGCGGGCGAATACAAGTTTGCCGGATTATCGAGTTAGTCAGGGGCGAGCCGTGAATGGCGAGCTGACTCTGGTGAACAGTTTTAAAGGGTAAATTCTTATACGAAAAATAAGATGTTTTAACATTTTCAAAAGAAAATAGAAATATGAAACCCTTTGGAGCAAGTTGACCATTGGGGCGAGCTGACCAGTGGGCGAGTTGAGTAGTGGCGAGCTTACCATGGGCGAACTAGCCATGGGCGAGCCAGTCTAAACCTGTACCTTCTCACACGGGAAATGTTGAGATTACGGGCTGTTTATTTGTTTATAAAACTTTTTGGAAATCAAATCATTTGGTGGAATTGATAACATGAGATAAAACTTGATTTTGAGACATTAGGCCATGAGTTCATGCATTATTATTCATATACTTTGCGTGACCCATCTAGGGCGATGGCTCAGGTCAAATAGACCAACGAGTGCACTCTAGAGCGTCACAGGGCTGATGGACTCGCCAAGTCATTAGCGGTCTCGAGGTCACTTGGCAAGTGGACCCGAGGACCACATATAGATTATGGCCATAGATCTGAGATAGCCGTGAGGGGCGATGGCCTACGGGTGCACCCCAAAAGCGGATGACTTATGATGCTTGCATGATTTAAATTATTGCCTTGTCTCAATTAAATGATTTCTGAAAATATCTGTTGAATCCTGTTATTCATTGTTTTCTAATGAGTTGATCGTTAGAATAATTCAATGGTTTTGGGGAACATAGCTTTTACATTTGTAAAGCAGCATACATTTTCCTTACTGAGCAAATTGTCGCTCACTTCTTATTTTTCCGCTCCACAGATAATTGATTTGGGCTAAGAGATTTACTTGCCTGAGATTCAATATCGAAGGTATGTTGTATATTCAGTAAAGTTGTACAGTACTACTTTAAATAGAAGAGAATGTATATACTTCTTAAGGAAGAGACTTTAATAATTCATGTTTACATAATATATATAGTAGAAGGTATTAAGCATCACTGACAGCCCAACCGGTAAGTAAGTATAAATTACGAGTAAGTATCATAATATACGGTAGCTTGGGATGTTACAAAGGCTCATGCATTCAAATACCATGGGTCAATGGGCTCCACACTCTCGACTACTATGGGCCCTTGCCCATGCTTTCGACCACCTCAGGCTGACAGGGTTTGCACTTCTAGCTACCTTAAATGACGTGGCTCACAATTTCGGCCATCTCGAGCCGACAAGGCCCATAATCCCCGCCATCTTGGGTCGATGAGGTTGTATTTTTTATCACCTTGGGCCGATGGGCCCGCACTCCTAACCAACTTGAGTAACGGGGCCTAAAACTCTAAAGGCAAAGCTCGAACCAAGAATTACTAGAAAAGCTTTTGCTATGATGTTTTTATCCAACTCCACTTTGGTGTGGGTGAAGTTTAAATATGCGCAGCAAGTGCCCCAGTAGAACAACTGATGCGTGCAAACAAAGCCTAACTAGAAATGCTTGTTTGGTGATGGCGAGCAAAGGATTGTTACGTTGGCTCGCGCCAGGAGTGGAATGTGGGCGAGCAGGACCATGTGGTAGGACCCTTTGGCGAGAGATAGCCACTCACGCATTCAAGGGAGGTAAGGTACCGTACGAAGAGCACACGCAGGTGTGAATATGACAAGCATGTTGCATCGCAGGCCTTCAATTAGAGATTATGGCTGGCCTATCGACAGCCAAAACAGGTAAGCATAGTTAACGCGGAACGAGTTTTGGCGAAAGAGTAAGCCATGAGGACGAACACCGCACATACGTGGCAGTCTTGGGTAGTAAAGAGATGATGGCCAGCACGACTTGTAGAGTAAAAGATCGAAAAAACAGCTCATGTACGACAGGCACCACTGCAACAGAAGGGCTCCTGCAACGACAGGTCAATTCGTCATACGCAAGGCGGTAGCGTAAATACACGAGCATTGATCCTAACTTGCATGTTGGCCCAGTAGGTAAAAGGTAATGGTGAGTACATTCGACATGTCATGTTGTGATAAAGCAGTTCGTCCTATGCAACAGCCATATGGGCGAGAAAAAGTCACACGGCAAGCATTCTAGGTGAGCGAATGACCCTCGTGAGCCCAGCCTTTCGCACACAAGGTGTGACGCAATGCTGATGAATACAGTGTCATGTGACGAGCACAAGACCACTGCAGCAAACACTTTCGGTGATTGAGTGGCATGTGGCGATTGCATTACCAATGCCACAGCCCAACCTCCGTAACAAGGCTTGCTTGGTAAAGCACGTGTCAAGGCATAAGAAACGATCTAGATGGGCAAGCAAGGGATAAGCCGAAGGGTCTAGTAGAGGTGCACGCATAATGCTAGATGAGCTCACCCAGGAAAGGAAAAAACTAGACGGAGAGCTAAAAACGAGCGAACGTAAGTACAGGGGAGCTTAGCCCTAACCAAAGACCTCGGGGAGCACGCCAGAACTTCAAAGTCCAGCTCGCGTTCGCCTATGTGCGTTGTACATCATCAGGCGCATGCCTATGTAATAAAGGACTGAGCGACGATACGCTCTCCCAGATAATGAGAACTCCGATTTGCAAGCGAGACTTTGGCGAGCCCAGCTGCAAAAGCTCTCTATGAACACAGCAGAGCTCAATTGGTGATCTGGTTGAATGCCCAGCAAAGAAGAAATCAAGATGGCGAGCACATTTCAAATGCAACAAGCTCTCCACTTTGATAAAATAACAACGAAGAAAATTAGGTGAATACAACACCCATAGGCAAGATTCCCCCGTTAGCACAATGCAAGCGAGCAAAGAACACTTGAGTCATGCCTTTCGGCAATGGCTAGCAACACTGGCGAATATCGAATCCAAACTACTGGTTCGCCCATTAGAAAAAACTTTGGCGAGTACATTTAAATTTGACGATCCAAGCGCACGCCCAAGTGCGGGATCTGAGCAGAATGATCTAGAATCTTCTAGACCTGGTGCGCGCACTAATCCGACAAAGTGTCCAAAAGCTTCCTTTGGCCCATCTATTGATCGTCTGACACAGAAGCTTCCAAGAATTGCTCTAGCAACCATCTAGAAGTGGCTTAAGAGCCACACACTTGGCCTATTGACAACCACACATGTGGAAGAGGGTTTGTCTATATAAAGGGTGTGTCGGCTTTGTGAGTCCTTTAAGCAAGACAAGGATGTGCCAGCTTAGGATGTCGAGATCAAGGCTGTTTCTCCCTTGTAAGCCCTCATACATAACATTCTTGAGTATCAATACAAGTAAGTGCTTGGCATAGAGAAAATTACAAGCACACTTAAGCAGAGACGCACACTGGTGTAGGGGAATTGTCAGTGCTGTCAAAACATAGAAGATCAAAAAAAAAAAAGAAAGCATGCGGCCAATTGCTTGGATACAAGGTTAGCGAAGTCCCTTACACATTATTATAATCTTCATCGACCAAACCCTAACATACGGGTGGTGGCCAGATTTGAGGTACTCTCATATGATGTTTTCGACTTTCTTGTCCACTCTAACAGTTATGATTGAATTAGGCAGGTGTCCGAGGCAGGCACTAGCCATTGTCTTGTGAGGCAGCAAGCTAGGGAGAGCTTGATTCAATATAGTTTGATCGAAAACAACTTGTGGTAAGCTTGTGAAGGTAGATTGCTGGTACCGAGGCACGACTTAGTGCACAATTCATGGTTGGCAGCAGAACATCCTAGCACTCGTACTTTACAGATTTTACAAAGACAAAGACTTGGAATTGTACTGGTAGTAAACATTTGCTATTATTGTTTTAACATTTGCTGCAATTATATTGTTGCTTACTCCATTTAATTAAAAATAATACATTATGAAACAAAAGGCCAGTTATTTTTATCTATACTATGATAATCATCCATGTTTGATAGACATGTTGCAGGAATAGAAGAAGAAAAAATGGAAGCTGGCCAAAGATAGACGCGAGACGGACACAAATAAGTCCCTAAGAGAAAAATGCACGAGACGGGCAAAAATAAGACCCTAAGCGAGAAGAAGACGCGAGACGGGCACAAATAAGTCCCTAAGCGAAAAATGCGCGAGACGGGCAAAAATAAGACCCTAAGCGAGAAGAAGACGCGAGACGGGCACAAATAAGTCCCTAAGTGAAAAATGCGCGAGACGGGCAAAAATAAGCCGGGCACAAATAAGTCCCTAAGCGAAAAATGCACGAGACGGGCAAAAATAAGACCCTAAGCGAGAAGATACAAGACGGGCAAAAATAAGTCCCTACGCGAGAAAGTCAAAAGTCCCTAAGCACAAAAGGGTGCAAGACGGGCAAAAATAAGTCTCTAAATGAGGTACGTTACAATTTTATCAGATTACATTTAACATATTATGTTGGCATCTCGGAGATAAACGATATTATATTCTAACAAGTCCTTAAGCGGATAGTACGCAAGACAGGACTAATACTCCAGTAAAAGTTCTTCTTTGGACACAAAAAGTCGCAAAGAAAAACTTGGGGAGCACACAGTGTGCAGGCTGTGAGATATGTTACAAGGTATGCTACAATTTTATGATATTTTATGTTGGCATTTCGGATATAAACGATGTTATATTCTTATCAATTCTATAAAGTCCCTAAGCACAAAAGGGTGCGAGAAGGGCAAATTCGAAAGTCCCTAAGCGAAAAATGCACGAGACGGGCAAAAGAAAAGTCCCTAAGCACAAAAGGGTGTGAGACGGGCAAACCAAAAGCCTGAAGCGAAAAATACGCGATGTAGGCTACGCATGTACTTGAAGCGAAAAAGTGTGCGATTTAAGTCATGCATAAAGTGTAAGGGCTTGAAATGAAAAATGCGCGAAGCAAGCCACGTACTTAAAGAAAAAAGCCTGAAGCGAAAAATGCGTGATGTAGGCTACGCATGCACTTGAAGCGAAAAAGTGCGTGATTTAAGTCATGCATAAAGTGTAAGGGATTGAAACGAAAAAATGCGATAAGCAAGCCATGTACTCAAAAAAAAAAGCCTGAAGTAAAAAATGCGCGAAGTAGGCTATGCATGCACTTGAAGCGAAAAGTGCGTGATATAAGTTATGCATGAAGTGCTTGTGCTTAAAGCAGTAATTGAGCGGCATAAGCCACATATGTAAAAGAACTTGAAGCAAAAAGTGCATGAGGAAAGTCTGATTATTATATAAGACTAATATAAGGTAAATGTGTAGTTGCCTCTGTAGATGAGTTTAAAAATGTGTTGATCAGTTCGTAAAAGACTAAGCTCTTTCACAAAAAACTGGGGAGCACTCTAGATTAACTTCTGCCTCAAAAGGAGCATCGATACTAACAGGCACCCAAGCATGTACGCCATGAGGTGCTATAATTATCTGAATCATCTTCGTCCGAGCTTGTGAGAACCCCGACCATCTGGGGTCGACGAAAAGGCTCTTAAGGGCTGGTAAGATCAGATAGATCTTTATAAATGCCTATCCTCAGAAAAGGTTCCAAATCCTCAGCATCTGGATCAAGCTTCAACCAATCAGGAGCATGCCAAGCACAAATCGCATCTGATGAAACCAGTTAAGAGCATATGCATCCTCTTGTGGCATTTCTTGACGATGCGCCTTCATGGCTTTAACTCAGATTTGGTTTTCTTCCTCTGGGCCAATAAAAGGCTTTGGTGGCTCTGCAATCTTGTAATTTCTCCTTACAGTTCTTGGTTTCGGTCAGCTAAGGCATTAAATTCGAAAAGAAGGGTGGCATATTCCACTTGAGAAGCACTTAGCTCAGAAGAGGAAAACATATCCTGGTAGTGTCCTGAAAAAGGCACTTGACAAAAGAAATGATGACACGATGTCATTTCTGTTACAAATAATGATGAAGTCCACTAGTTGAGCCCTCAAATGAAGATGAAAAAACTCTTGTGATAATCCCAGAAAGAGAGTAGCAAAAGAATTTGAAAAGCCCATTCTTTATATACTCTTTCACAAGGTAAACCCTGCGAAAGAGTGGGGAGCAATTGATGTGGGTGAGGTTAAAGATTACTGGGCTTTTCTATAAGTCAAGCTGAAGACAATTAGGTCGAATGATAATTTAAGCCCAAGAGGAAAGAGGACTCAGAAGGTCCATAAATGATCCACTGAGTTATTATTTAAGCTGTAGGTCTTAAAAGTAATTACGCACAAAATCACTCCTATAAAATAGGTCACAAGTATTATTTTTAACTCTAAGCTCTATTTGCCTACAGAAACGCTGCCAAAACCCTATCTGACTTAAGCATCGGAGTGCGCGTGCTCCCTCTGACTTTTCTTATTTTGCAGAACTTATTTGGAGAAACGTGGAGAAAGAAGACAAGATCGACGTGGGTACGTATTTATTGTTGTTTTGTGCAACAACACTAAGTTTTTATAATTTTACACATATATTTATTAAATATTTCAATTTACCACAATTTTTTTTACAATAATACTAAACACTTAAAATTCTTAAACCATATTTTTTTATTACACTTTTAAGCGCATTTTTTTAACTCAAATATTTTTAATTGCAGCAACAATATTAAACTAAACTTACTAATTTAATTTAACTGCTTTCAATTTTTTTTATGTGAAAAACTACTTGTTAGGTTAATCACATTTTTTTATATTTTAATAAAACATAAATACTCTAAAAATAAAATAAAAATGGAAAAAATATTAATGTAACAATTTTTTTTGGCCTCCGAAGTAAGTAAGATTTATTGTTGTGAAAATATATATAAAGGAAAAAAAAACCCGATTAACGTAATCCAAAAATGTAAAACTATTTAAAAGAAAATTATAAAAAAATAAAAATAAAAACAAAAACAAATTTTCACGTCACTATATATATTCATATTACGAGTAGATAAAATAAAACACACATTTCCCGCCCGTTTTCAGTTATCACACTCTCTTCTTCCCATTGCCAACAAAAGCAACTGCCAACGGACTCCCTCTGCTTTCATGCGCTTACTCTTTTCTTCATTTGCCTGCTCAATCAAAACGCTCTTTCAACTTCGCTCCATCCCAGCACCGAGTCGACTCTTCGCCTCCTTCTACAACTCGGAGATCGTCGAAGACAATGGCGGTCGCTTTTAAAAAGTCCTCCGCGCCCGCTCTCCCCCCCGAGGTGGCCGGTACAGCAAGAACGTTCTGGTTCACGGTTCTTGGAGACTCCGTGATCCCTCTTTACTCGCCTTTTGGTGTTTGTTTGGCTTCTGGGACTCTCATTATTGAAAGCTTTCGTCTTTTTGTTGCCCAAGAAGAGCCCTTCCTCGAAGCCGTTTCTCGAGCGTGAGTCTTTTTTTTTTTCACTTAATTTTTGGTCTTTTTGACAGATTTTTCAATCTGGGTTTTGCTTGTTTTGGAGAATATAATTTTGGGTTTCCTTCTAATACTCTACTTATTTCAAAAATGTAGTTGCAGGCTTGAGTTGTTGTTTCTTTCATTCTTTCTGGGTTTTCCTTTGTTTTTAATTTTGTTTTATCTTTTTTTTTTCTTTTGTTGGATAATAGAATCTCGGGTTTCTTTTTCTTTTTATTTGGTTCTAGTTGCTAAAGGGTGTACTTTAGAAATGGAAGGCTCTTTTAGATGCCTCTTACTTTCTTGTTTGATTTATTTGCTTATTTGGTGTTATTGTTCAGTTGCTTTGGAAATTGGAATCTCAATCTTGGCATTTTCCTATGAAGATTGATATTTCCTTTTAATGGTTAATTGCTTAGGTATCTTTAGACTGCGTACATAGTTTAGTCAGAAGATAATGAAAATGAAAAATGAATCTTTTGAATTATGAAGATCATATATATATATATATATATATATATATATATATAATGAGATATTTATGAATTGGCTAATTTTCTAAAATGTTACAAGTTGGCATGCTTTGAAAAGATTTAGAGTTATTATTATTATTATTATTATTATTATTATTATTATTATTATTATTATCCGACGGATAGAAATGGTTTGATAAATTTGCTCCATGTTTAGTTGCATTTAATTAGTCTTTACAACATGAAAACGACTTGAATAAAAGATACGAAAATAATACGAGTTAAAATTTAGAAAAACTTATATATGAATAGGACAAAAAATAGAAAAAAATCGTATTTAGCATGTTAACACAAATTTTAACATAAAATTTTCGTGTTTTGTACGACATGAGTACGATTTTATATGAGATAAACACAAATTATAAAAACGAATTGCTATGTTTACATTTAATTTAAAATTAAAAGCCAGAACATCGAAGAATCAGGCTTTTAATTTTCAACTCGTCAGTAGTGTAGTACTGGTGCATGTCCCTGCTGCCTTGCTGAAATTTTGGTAAGGGAAAGCATCATGATTTTTTGTATCCCTTGTTAAGTTGTGAAAAGTGAGAATTTAGGACTGTAAACGGAGATCTCTGTTCTATGAAACTCTGCTGATATTTGAGTGTTGAATTTCTATATTAAGATTGATATAGCTACTTTCCAACCCCCATCCTAGTTATTGGTTGCTGAGAAAGTATAGGAAAAGAAGATGAATGAAATTTTAATTTCTAAGCAACATTTGGTTGCTTAAATAATCATTCAAATGTTTGTTTTCTTTTCTTTTTGTCAGCAACCAATTGGAGGGTTATATTGTTATTCTTTGGGGAAAAAGAAATTACAATGCTTGAGGTGAGTTTCAGTTTCCAGATTTTGTATTGACATGCAGTGGTAGATTTAAAAAGAATATGTTTTTCTCTGAGCTAGTTTTAATTAGAATTGCCTTTGCTGTTTTTACATAGGTCCTTAATTGATTTTTTGTTTTCTTCAATCTGGATTTTAGGTATGTTGCGGCAGCAGAGTATGCAGAAGATGATGCTGCAAAGTCAGCAATCTACGAATTAAGGAAGGGTGTCTTCCATGAGCTCATAAAGTACGATTCTTTTGTACAGGTATAACAGAAGGATACTTCTTTTCTGTTGCATAATACATGCTCAATCATTGGAACAGTTGAGATGAAAAAAGGAATTGAATTTTGATTTCTGTTGCCCTTGCTTGTAGAACTATAGAACATTGTATCACCAACTGGATAAAACAGGATTTACTTTGGAAAACATCGGTGTCAAGGAGATTTGAGGAGATAATCATACAAGTTTGAATAATTACTATCTACCTTGTAAATTGTTATGCTGTTTACAATTCCATGAAGCTTTGTTTACTCCCTAAGATAGTTAATAGTCCATATGCATATCAGCATCTCCTTAGCTCTTGTCTTGTAAGGGAATCCTCATGGTCTGAATGCTGGAGCTCTGCAGGAGTGGGGTTTTAACATCATTAAAAAGAGCCCTATGAATCCCGCAACTTTGAAGCTTACAAAATTCTTGGAGAGAACAGCTTGTGGGAGGATTGAAGCACTACCTCCAGGAATACTTGCCACTCCATTTGAGAAAACAAAAATTGCAGCTTACGCTCTAGCGGCCTTGACAGCTTGCATGTTGCTGTATGCCTATTTAGGTAAAGAGCTTAAGCGACTTGCAGGACTCAATTTGCATAATCACCCATACAGGAAGTGGATAGAGAAATATTCTTCTGAAAGTTTCCAGGTATGGCATTAATTGGATTCCTTGTTTTGTACAGTCTAGGAGGAAAATTCACTAAATTATTGGCCTTCCAAATTCCATGGCTCAAATATTGATTCTTTAATTCAGGCATCAGTTATGAGAACCGAAGGCTTGCTGGATGAACTTAGTGCCTCTTTGACAGGCGATGAACTAAAAGTCATTGAGAAGCTTTATCAACAAGCCATGAAACTTGAAATAGAGTTCTTCTATGCTCAACCAGTTGTTCAGCCATCCGTTGCTCCTCTAATTAAGAAGCATGACCCTGCACAAGATCGTCTTGTGATATTTGCTGGTTTTGATCTTACTTGCACGGAGGTTGATTCAGCTGCCGTCTTGGCAGAGATGGCAATAGTAATAGCCCCAAAATCTGATGAAAGCCAACTAGAAGAAGGTGAATCCGATGAGAGCCAACTAGAAGAAGGTGAAATTAGCCAACTAGAAGAAGGTGAATCCGATGAGAGCCAACTAGAAGAAGGTGAAATTAGCCAACTAGAAAAAGGTAAAATTAGCCAACTAGAAAAAGGTGAAGTTAGCCAACTAGAAGAAGGTGAAATTAGCCAACTAGAAAAAGGTGAAGTTAGCCAACTAGAAGAAGGTGAAGGTAGCCAACTAGAAGAAGGTGAAGGTGAAGTTAGCCAACTAGAAGAAGGTGAAGGTAGCCAACTAGAAGAAGGTGAAGGTGAAGTTAGCCAACTAGAAGAAGGTGAAATTAGAGAAAAAGGTGAAGTTAGCCAACTAGAAGAAGGTGAAGGTGAAGTTAGCCAACTAGAAGAAGGTGAAATTGCTAGAATGTCGGCTACTGAGGTGAAGAGCAAATGGAATCTGATTTCCACCCAATACACAAAAGAGTATGAAAAATGCATAAGGAGGATTTTGCGCACTGACAAAGGTACAGCAATATACTGCAATGACACATTAATGCTTTTACTATATGTTTAATCCTCAAAGATATCATTTGTATTAGTTCCTTTGACATTGATTTTTACTTCCTGCCCGTGGTTTTCCAGTGGAGTTCAACTATCAAGCCCTGCATAAAGCACTTGAACCAGTCGCAGATTTTGAGAAAAGGGCTAATTCTAGAGTAATTGAGTCAGGGCTACTCAAGGGTATAAACCTTGAAAACATTAAACGAACTGGTGAACATCTGAATTTTCAACGTGACTGCAATAATTTCTTTCAGAAAATCACTAAGAATGAGAATCTTAATGCCAATATCCATATTATTTCGTATTGTTGGTGCGCTGATCTCATCAGGGCAGCTTTCTCTTCAGGTATTTCAGTTTCACCGCAGCATTAGATTATAATGTGGTAATACTGATCGAAAGTCGATTACCGAGTGAATTCATTTTCTTTATTCATTCATCTTAAGCAGGGGGTTTAGATGGTCTGAACATACATGCAAATGAGTTCATCTATGAAGAATCTGTATGCACGGGTGAATTTGTAAGGAAAGTGCAGTCTCCTCACGATAAGGTTCAGGCGTTCGATGAGATCTTACAAGGCTATGGCAATGACAGAAAGAACTTGACTGTTTATATCGGAGACGCCATGGGTGATTTGCTTTGTCTGCTGAAAGCAGATATTGGTATTGTGGTTGGGTCTAGTGCAAGCCTCGAGGGAGTCGGGCGTCGGTATGGTATTACTTTTCTCCCATTGCTCTCAGGCTTGGTTAAGAAACAGATGGAATTGGCTGATGGAAGACCTAGTTGGAAGGGGCAATCAGGAATTCTTTACACTGCATCTGGTTGGAATGCAATTCATGCCTTCATTTTGGGGTGGTAGACAATTTTTCATTTTTTTTTTTTGGCTGTCAAGCATCATATACATGTTAGCTAGGACAGATGAAGAAACCATTCATACAAAGGGGCGATCGAGCAGCAATCCAAAATCCTTTTTGATAGTATTGGGCAGCTGCCCCCATTGAAATCTAACACAGAGAATAAACTTGTTGTCAATACTTTGTAAATACCACAAGTTCAGGTAAAGTCTTACATTTGCTCCCACTGAAATTCATTTAGTATCTCGCTTGCTATTGTATTCTATATTCTTACTTCTTAATACTTAAAATGTCATTGATAAAGAGTAAGGTTGGAAATTTTAAACTGTGAGACCCGATTTTATTATACTGTATTAGTCTCTTGTAATGACGGATAACAAAATTAAATTAATTAGTGGGATTAAATCTCATTTTACATTATGGAATTTTAGGTATAATATGGTGTATATGCATTCGGTTGAAAAGAAATGCAAAAGAAATATAATAAAGTTCATGTATAAAAGAAACCTTATTGGTTGAAATGTGAAAGCATTAAATGAAGAGTTGGACAAATGAAGAAAACAAATGAGATAAAACAAAGTTAATAAAAGTGGCTAGCATTGGCGTGGGAAGGAAGAAGAAAAAGAAAAAGAGAGGAAATGTAGTCAAAATGTGCATAGATTACTTTTTCACCACCGTTCTTTTTTGGCTGTAAGCCGTTCCTTTTTGCTGGAATTTTCTTCAACATTTAATGAGCTGTAGAAAAATTTCACCACGCCATTCCCTTGAAGTGTTATTTTTCTTCATCATTTAATGAGTTATAAGACAAGGTAATGATGAAGGAAGGGATAAGGAGTTATAAGACTTTGACGGTAGAATAGATACAGGTGACTAAGTGAAACAAACACAATTCTTCTCCTTGATCGAAAATACTCAGGTTGTCTTGCTCCTCATTTCGACTGTGTTTCATCTTATCTCTTCCCCGTTTAATTAGCAAAAAACTACAACCTCTTGCTAACTAACCATCTAATACTCCTCTATAAACTTTCTTTCACCCTCAAACCATCCAAGAAACTAAGAAGGGAAGGACTGACGAGGGAGGAAACAACAACAACAACTTGGAGTTGTGCTGGTTCGGTTAAACAAAGGTAAGGGAATTTTCAGCCAACGTTGTATGTATTTAATCCTTGAGTTATAGTGATGATATGCTAAGTTGGAGATGAGTAGGTATATTACTTGGCATGAAAGTATATAGTAAGTTAACATGGCCAAATTCTTAATGGTTTGGGACGTTAATGGTTGAATATAAGTTGCTGTGAATGCATACGTAACGTGAGAAGAAGAAACATGATGGGCGAATGTGAGTTCGCCAAATAGGTGAGCAAGAAATTAGGATACTCGCCCAAAGGATGAGGCGAGCTCAAAGAAATGCATGAGTCGGCGATATACGTGTTCGCCAACTCTTTGGGTAATCAGAATGATAGTTCGGATGGGCGAGGAGCAATGATCGCCAAAAGGCGAGAATGGCAACTATAGTGATCGCCCGTGAGGAATGTTTGTGATCACCAAAGAGGCAAGTAGGAAATAAATAAGTCCCAAGTGTTAGTTCAATTCATGGGCGAGCCCATCTCTGAATAAAAAGCCACGGATGGCGAGTTGAATTGTCGGGCGAGCTGCCATGTTGGGTGAACTCCCATGAATAAGCCAACATTTGAATGGCGAGTAATGTTGGGCGAATGACGAGCTATAGAGTAGTTACAGAATCTCGCCAAAATGTTGAAATATTAATAGTTTTAGAAAATATTCGAAAAGAAAATATTAATGGTATTAATATTTTACTTTGCAGCCGGGAAGTGAGAATTGATAAGGCGGGCGGGAAGCAAGGCTTCATCAGACGAGGTAAGGGAGATGTGTGTGAAGTGAATGCATGTCTTGTGGAGTAAATTTTATGGAAATTATTAAGAAATTATTTTGTTTTATTACATGCATTTATTTGATAAATTATTTTGACTTGGGCGAGCTACAAAGATAGCCGACTCCTATGTTGTTTGTTGGGTGAACTGGTAAAGGCGGGCGAACAAACCCTTTTATGTTCTTTTGGGGCAAGCAACCCCTGTTTTAATAGAATCAAGGCGAGCCAAAGTGGGCGAACCCTTTTATTGTGTTTTAGCGGGTGACTCCTTTTATGTTGTTTTAGCGTGCAACAAATTTGCTAGCGAGCCAAAGAAAATAACCCCTGGTTTTAATAAAAAAGGGCAAGTTGACCATGGAAGTGCCACCTTGGGCGAGTTGACCATGGGAGTGTCGCATTTGGGTGAACTGACCATGGGCAATGCCAGAGTGGGCGAACTGACTATGGGCGAGCTAGTTTAACGTGTTTTTAAATGCTAAAAGTTGGCGGGCGAATACTAGTTCACTGCACTGACGAGTTGAACATGGGCGAGCCAGACTGGACGAGCTGACCATGGGCGAACAGATTTCAATTTACATTTTCTATGAAAATGAGAATAATACTTTTTTGAAATTATTATTTATTTAAATGATTTAAATTCATAAATGTGTTTCCTTAAAGGTATTTTGAACTATAAATATGATTTTGAGACTTTAGGCCCCTAGTTTCATGCATTATTATGAGTTATGAGGCTGATGGACCCGCCAAGTCATCAGCGGCCTTGAAGTCACCTGGCAAGTGGACCCCGAGGACCACCCATAGATTGTGGCCATAGATCTACTGCATCCCTGGGGGGATAATTATTTCGTTCCCGGAGGGGGAGTGGGAACGATGAGGGCATGATTTACTTGTAGGGTGATGCCTAGTCTCAACTTACTGATTTCTGTTTACTGAGAGGATTCGTCGAATCCTATTTACTGTTTATTACATGATATTGTAAATTGTTTAACTAATGATTTGATTATCAAAAATTGTTTACTATATCCATTGTTTTCCCTATTGGGTTATAGTTAAGAAAAATAAGTGTTTTGGGGGATATTGTTTGATTTGTATAAAGCAGCATACATCTTCCTTACTGAGCACGTTGTCGCTCACCTCTTATGTAACGACCCGTTACCACATTTTTCACCTTATTTTACACAATTTATCCGGTTGGGCTGTCTGTGATACTTCACTTGATTTCTTATGTTAAACAATTTCATAAAATATTGTTTGTATTACATACATCCCCTATCTTACTTAATAAGCAAGTAGTATTGTATACATATCTAAATACAGAAAATAAATGAGCGTACCTCATATAAATCAGTCGATCTGTCACATTGTCCTTTATGTGCAGCCGTAATCCACAACCATTGGATCTCACAATCATTAAAAACCTGAAATGTTTAAAATTGGGGAGTGAGCAAACCACGGCTCAGTAAGAGAGTTATATGTCACAATTGATATTCAGCTATCTATATGCTGAAAATATTTTTCAATCTCTTTAAAATCTTCCTAGCTGGCTCTAGGCTCACATGTAGGAAGGATACTACAGTCGACTAAGGATCCAGATAGAGTAAAGCAGGTATTTTAGAATACCATACTTGTTCCGGAACCTAGAAGCAACTGTAGAGAGTATTAAATTCATTTTTCTCAAAACGATATGATCTTCATTTTTTTTTCCACAGAGTAAACCACTTATTTCTTTTCACTTCAGTATCCTTTAAAACACGTGACTGTACAGTGATTTGTAAATATCCAATCATTGGATAATCACTTCTTTGATTATTTCTATCTTAGAAATAATTCTTATGTTATTCTTTTAGAATAAACATCTATTTCTCTTTTCAAATCAGTAACCGTATCGTACAGTTCAGTAAAACAGTATATTCAGTATTCAGTAAAACAGTGCCTCGATACGGTTCAATCAGTAACAGTAAATAGTAGCTACCAATTCAGTAAATAGTATACGGTAGCTTTCAGTTCAGTAAACAGTAAATGGTAGCTTTCAGTTTAGTAAAACAGTAATAAGTGGCAACCATTTCAGTGCACAATACAATTCTGTAAACACAGTATTTTGGTACAATTTTTCATCAGTAAACAGTAACCAATGATTAGTACAATAAATAATACAGTACAGTAAATAGGATTCCGTAAATCCTTTCAATAAACAGTAATCAGTGTGTGAGACTAGGCATCACCTTACACGTAAATCATGCTCTCATCGTTCCCCCAGGAACACAAGTCGTCCGCTTTTGGGGTGCACCCGTAGACCATCGCCCCTCACGGCTATCTCGGTTAGATCTATGGCCATAATCTATAGGTGGTCCTCGGGTCCACTTGCCAAGTGACCTCGAGACCGCTGATGACTTGGCGGGTCCATCAGCCTTGTGACGCCCTGAGGTGCACCCGTTGGTCCATTGACCTGAGCCACCGCCCCAGGAGGGTCACGCAATTATATGAATAATACTGTATGAACTCAGGGCCTAAAGTCTCAAAACAGTATAAACCGTACCATAGCCTTTATAGATTTTAAACACCGTAAATCAAATATCCATAAGGCTCACATGTAAACATAATCACCTTTATGAAATTTATAAAATAAATAACATTTTTCAAATTATTTCATAAAGGTATATATCATGTTTTTCATACGATGAAGACAGTTTGCAAAATCATCACTGAAAGTATAAAAGGGCAAAACTGTCTTTTTCCACGGTAAAACACATATGCATGCTTTTCCGTGCATTCAATAGAAAACATGGTTTTATAATTATCTAAATTTCAAACAAATCATTTTTATAATTTATGAAAATAAATTATTTATTTTCTAACTTTAAATTCCCATTACAATGTTTTCTTCTAAAAACACGTGTAGAGACCTCTAGTCTCGAAATCGTAGTTTTTCTTCATTTCCTAACCTTTATGAAATTTATATAATTATTTATCTCACAATTAAAACCATAAATGTTTTTTATTAAATCAAGTGAATATTTAAGAATATTTATAAAAATATTCACTTCGGTTTCTTTTTCATTTTCATCTCGTTTCACGTGAAATATCACCTATCGGTGAATTTTCGGTGATTTCCTTTTCACCATTCTCGAAAACATGAATATTTTAAAATTAAATATCACTATATTCATGTTTTATGAAATTTACTTAATTTCTCGATTTTCGTACTCAAAATCGATCCACGTGAAATCAAATCTTTTATTTTGATTTTCGGTGATTTTCGATAAATTTCAGAAATTTTTCGATAATTTTTCGGCAGTATAATGACTGCCGATTTGGCTAGCCTCCTACACGAAAAACACAGTTTATATTTCTCAACCGGTATTTCACCACAATTTAAGATCGATAAATCACCACAAATTTGCAAACCAATCATTATAAATTGCATTTATAAATTAAATGCATAATTTAAAACATGTGGCCGAATATCTTTATAGGAGGCACATGTCTCCCTTACCTGTTTCGAGTTGGCGACTGCCTCTCGAAGGTCGCGCCCGTGTTCACCTCGCCCGATTCCATCGGCTCTGTCATCGAGGAAATTTTCTGGAATTTAAATTCTAAAATTTAAAATTTTTCCACAATTATTTAAATAAATAAATTATTTAAATAATTTACTATTTTTAGGGATTTCTTACCGATTCCCGTATTTCCCGAGATTTCTCGTATTTTTCGAATTCTCGGGAATTTTTCAAATTTCCGGAATTCCTTTTTCCTCTTTTTCTTTCTTCTTTTTTTTCCTTTTTCTTTCTTTTTCATTTCTTTTCTTTTTTTCTTTTCTTTTTCCTTTTCTTTTCCTTTTCTTTCCTGGCCGGTTCAGACCAGTCAGACCGGCTCCACCCTCTTCACCGCCGGTTCTCCTCCGGTGGTCGGTTCTCTGGCGGTTCGGGGGCTCAGCAGCTGGCCGACGTTGAGGTGAAGCTGCCGGTGGCCTTAGCTTGGCCTGGATCGGTGGCACGGCGGCGGATCTACTCGGTTTTTCCTCAGTCACTTCTCCTCCTCCGTCGGCCTTCCTCCGCCGTTCCCAACCTCTTCGGTGGCCTCCATCCCTTTCCTCTTCTTCCGACGGTGCTTCGGCTATGGTGGCGACGGCCGGTTTGGCTGGTAACACTAGATCTGGTTTTCTTCTTTCTCTTTCGGTTTCGCCGAAATTTCCTTCTGTATTCTTTTCGATTTTCCTTCGTCGGTCGTCCTCTTCTCTTCCTTTATTCGCCGACGACATCATCTCTCCCATCCTCTCTCTTTCTTCCTCGTCGGCAGCGGTAGCCGGCTGCCACTCGGGAAGCAAAATCGGGATGCTTCCCGATTCCTTTCCTTCCGTTTTGTTTCTTTGTTTCTTTCTTCTTCTTTTTAATTTATTTATCTTATATTATATTTATAACTATATTATAAATATAATATTAATATTATATTATATAGTATTCTACTATATAATATCATATAGATATATATTATATATCAACACATATATATTTAATATATATATCTACATACTTTTAACTTTAATTACATTTATATATTTTGATATAAATGAAATAATACTATATATATTGTATTTACAATAAAATATATTTTCTTCCTCATTTTCTTATTTAATTTGGATTTCCATTTATCCAAATTAAATTTTCTTCTTTCATTATTTTCCATAATATCTCATCTTATTTTTCCGATTTAATTTTTCTTCACTCGGATTCCACCATCCGTTTTGAGACGTCCCCGTCACTCCATCTTATCACTTATCTTTTTCCTTCTTTATTTAAATTTAGTTCATCCAGTGTCATTCTTCCTTTATTCTTAAGCTAATTATCTGATAGCTCATAAAATTTTATTCAATTTCCATAAGCATAAAAATGATATATATATATATATATAAATATCATTCCATTTCCATAGGATCTCATACATCATCTTATCTTACATCCCCAGACATCTTATATACATAATTGCTACTTGTACTGTACCGTAGCTGAATTACAATTTACTATATATATATATATATATGAACATATAAGTATAACTTCTATGATAATTGGGAAGCGTATCGAGAAGGTACACTGCAATCTTTCCAAAACAAGCTCTTTTAATTGGAGCGAGGCTCACTTCACGTAATCTGTAGGAAAAATGGTCGTAAAAGGGTGAGTTTATGCTCAGTAAGAAAAATATGTAAAAGAGCGTACTATGCCTCTATATGCATTTTTCCTACTTGGCTCTACAATGTCATGTAAAGCATTATAAAGCATGCATCATAAACATCTTTCATGCATTGTTTGCAATCATACATATTTATTTTCAATGACATGGCAAACATACTTTGTATGCTTCTTAAAACAGCATACATGTAAAACGTGCATCATATTCTTGAAACATACATTGTACTTCTTTCTTTAAAACATCATACTTCATAACATACTTGAAAACATACATTATACTTCTTTACTTGAAAACATACATCATACTTCTTTACTTTAAAACATACATCGTTTATCCTTTGAAATACGATGGAGACTATGTACAATTATTTAAGTGATTGTATCGTCATATAAACCGTTCATTCCCATTTATATGACTCTAATCATGCATTGGTACAATAGTGCACTTTGTATAGGTCAGGGATTCTCTCCTGCCTTTAGAAATCCACAGTGAACACTAGTCGGGTGTCACATGTGGGATTGAAGACCTGACTAGGGTTCCTCGCTCAACATACATATTACTGAGGACTTGATCAGAGTCACTCAGCCATCAGAAACACATGATCATTACGCAGTCCATAGTCTCAAAACATTTATAATATATTTTTTCAGAAAACACTTTGTGTTTAAATCAAATAAGCTTTGAAAGCTCTTTTTCATACATGGCAGTCGACCGGCCTCACAGGGCGGTCGGCTGCTGCCTCATGACTTCATTTCTCAAAATTATTTTCATTTTGGAAAATACATGGGGGCAGTCGACTGGTTTTCAAACAAAATGCTTCTTAATAAATAGCAGTCGACTGGTCCATATAGCAGTCGATTGGTTTTGAAACAGAATGCTTCTGGAAAATTAGCAGTCGACTAGTCTCATAGGGCAGTCGGCTGGTTTTGAAACAGAATGCATTTTGGCAAATAGCAGTCGACTGTCCCATATAGCAGTCGACTGGTTTGAAACAGAATGCTTCTGGGTAAATAGTAGTCGACTGGCTTACATAACAGTCGACTGGTTTGAGTCGGTTTTTGAGAAACGGCGTTTTAGTTGTCTCTAGGCAGTCGTCTTCCCTTTATGGCAGTCGGCTGCCCCTAGCCTAATTGGTACTAGGAGACAAGTCTGAAAATGTCATTTTTCCTGCATGAAATCAGCTGGTATTTCTTTCCAAACCACATACAAACATCGTAAAACATGCGGACATAGTCGCCTTACGTCCGTTACATAAATTTCTTACCTTGATTCCTTTGGAAACACGAAATTACTTGGCGCGTAACCCTAGCTTTTACTCTTTCAAAGCTGTAACATCAAATCAATTTAAATCTTTAAAAATCATCATACATACATCATACTAACTCAAAACAACTCCAAACCATAAACCAAATTGACTAAATCATCTTCTTCTCTTACCTTCACTAGAGACCAAAATCTCAAACCTTGAGATCTCTTCCAATACTTGGAATCAATCCACCAAACTTTGGATATCTCTTAGTCTAACTACAAGGATCATTTTTCATTCAACAACCTAAGGGAATCGATGGATGGATGAAAGAGTTTGTCAAGGTGACTATGCAAGAAACTTGTGGAAACTTGGAGAAAACGTGAATGAAGGCTGGAAAAGGGGCTGTCGTGGGTGATAATGATGAGGATGGTGAGTCATGCAACATGCATTAAATGCATGCTCATCCCATTAGTTCATCTCAGCCTTTGACCCTTCCCTTGACTCTTAACCATTTAATTCCTCTTCCTCCCTTTCTCTTATGACTCATCTATTTAAATCCAATCAAAATTCTGATTTAATTTCTTGTCTCATCCTCCATTTATTTCCCTGATATCACCTTATTTCTTTCATAATTTCATTTTCAATTCTCTTTATTTCTTACATGTTCCATACATCATCCATACATAAATTTCATATTCATTTAATCATATTGAACTGGAATACTTTACAAACATTGAGGAATATATGGAAATTGGGGATTTCACATCCTCCCCACCTTAGAAAATTTGGTCCTCCAAATTTGGCTTAGCTTATCAAGTAAACAATTCTGGATATCTTTCTTTCATTAAGCTCTCTAGCTCCCATGTAGCTTCTTCTGTCGTATGGTATTGCCAGAGAACTTTTACGAGTGGAATCGTCTTAGACCTCAAAACTTTCTCTTTTCTATCCAAAATCCGAATCGGCTTCTCTACATAACTCATATCTTCCCTTATCTCCAAGGGTTCATATTCAATGACATGAGACGGATCCGAGTTATACTTCCGAAGCATCGATACATGAAACACATTATGCACTCCCGATAACTCCGGAGGCAATGCCAATCTATAGGCAACATCACCTACTCGATCTAAGACTTCAAATGGACCAATGTAACGAGGACTTAACTTACCTCGTCGGCCGAATCTCATAATTCCTTTGGATGGAGAAACTTTCAAAAACACAAAATCTCCAACCATAAACTCGAGTGGTCTCTGTCGAGCATTCGCATAGCTCTTTTGTCTACTCTGAGCTGTCTTAAGCCTTTGACAAATCAACTTAACATCTTCTGAGGCTTGTTCGACTAAATCTGGAGCCAACAACTTACGTTCGCCCACTTCTTCCCACCCAATCGGAGATCGACACTTTCTTCCATATAAAGCTTCATATGGTGCCATTCCGATACTTGCATGATAACTATTATTATAGGCAAACTCAGCTAATGGCAGATGGTCATCCCAGGAGCCTTTAAAGTCCATAGCACAAGCCCTTAACATATCCACGAGCGTCTGAATCGTACGCTCGGACTGTCCATCAGTCTGCGGATGAAAAGCTGTGCTGAAATTCAGCTTAGATCCCATGGCTTCCTGAAAATGCTCCCAGAAATGGGAAGTAAACCTGGAATCTCTATCAGAAGTGATGCTCACTAGAACACCGTGTAGTCTTACAACATCTCTTACATACATATCTGCCAAAGCATTGAGCGTATATGTTGACTTCATAGGCAGGAAGTGAGCTGACTTTGTCAATCTATCTACGATCACCCAAATACCGTCATGATTCCTCTTGGTTCTGGGCAATCCCATAATAAAGTCCATCGTAATGTGTTCCCACTTCCACATAGGTACAGGCAGAAGATGCAGTAATCCTGCGGGCTTTAGGTGCTCCACCTTAACCTGTTGACATGTGAGACATTTCGCCACAAAATCAGCTATGTCTCTCTTCATGCCATTCCACTAATACACCTTGCGAAGATTATGATACATCTTCGTACTTCCTGGATGCAATGTGTATTTAGTGGCATGTGCTTCAGTCAAGATCAACTTCTTCAATTCATCATCACGTGGAACACATATACGTCTCTTAAACCTCAAAATTCCATTACTACTAATATCAAATTCTGAGGTAATACCTGACTGTATCTGATTCATAGCCTCAATGCATCTATCATCTTCCTTTTGAGCACTTCGGATTTTATCCATCAAATCTGGCTCAATCCTCAAACTAGCCATCATTCCCAATTGCTCATTAGGCATAACATTAAGGTTTGAGGCTTGCAAACTGTTCAATCAGTTCGTGTTCTTTGATCATCATATAGGCTACCATACTTACATGCTTCCGGCTCAGAGCATCCGCCACCACATTAGCTTTCCCCGGGTGGTACAAAATCTCACAATCATAGTCCTTTAGAAGCTCGAGCCATCTTCTTTGCCTCATATTCAACTCCTTTTGAGAAAACAAGTATTTCAGACTTTTATGATCTGTAAAAATCTGAAATTTCTCACCATACAAGTAATGCCTCCATATCTTCAGGGCAAACACTACTGCAACTAACTCTAAATCGTGAGTCGGGTAGTTCTTCTCATGGTCCTTTAGTTATCTAGAACCATAGGCTACTACCTTACCATGCTGCATTAATACACATCCCAAACCTTGTCTTGAGGCATCGCTATACACTGCAAATCCACCTGAACCACTAGGGATGGTAAGGATCGATGCAGTCGTTAGCCTGCGCTTCAACTCTTGGAAGCTACGCTCACAGGCTTCATTCCACTCATACTTCACCTCTTTGCGCGTCAAGTGCGTCAATGGAGCAGCTAGCTTCGAGAAACCCTCCACAAATCTTCTATAGTAGCCAGCTAGACCTAAGAAACTCCTAATCTCTGTTACCGTCTTCGGTCTCTCCCATTGGACCACCACTTCAATCTTTGATGGATCAACTGAAACTCCATCTTTACTAATCACATGACCTAAAAAGGAGATTTGATTCAACCAGAATTCACACTTACTTAGCTTCGCATACAGTCCTCTATCCTTGAGGGTCTCCAAAACAATCCTCAAATGCTGCTCATGCTCTTCCCGTGACTTCGAGTACACCAATATGTTATCGATGAAGACAATGACAAACTGGTCTAAGTACTGCTTAAACACGTCATTCATCAGATTCATGAAGGCTGCAGGTGCATTGGTCAGACCAAACGGCATCACTAAGAACTCATAGTGACCATACCGTGTCCTAAATGCAGTCTTAGGGATATCTTCATTCCGAATCTTCAACTGATGATATCCCGATCTCAAGTCTATCTTGGAAAAGACTTGCACACCCTTTAGCTGATCAAAGAGGTCGTCTATTCTGGGAAGAGGATACTTATTCTTAATCGTCACTTTGTTCAACCACCGGTAGTCAATGCACAACCTCATACTACCGTCCTTCTTCCTGACAAAAAGCACAGGAGCACCCCAAGGGGATATGCTGGGTCGTATGAATCCCTTGTCTAGCAACTCCTGAAGCTGCTTCTTCAATTCTTCTAATTCTACCAAAGCCATCCGGTAGGGAGCTCTTGAAATGGGCTCAGTCCCCGGCACCAAATCAATCATAAACTCAACTTCCCTATCCGGTGGAAGTCCTGGAAGATCATCCGAAAATACCTCGGGGAAATCTTGGACCACAGGAATATCCTTGAGTCCGAGACGTTTCTGATCTACGTCCTCCACATAAGCAATAAATCCTTCATACAACCACACCTGCTTTTCATTACTCTTATATGAATTTAACTCAAAAACCAAACATACTTCATATTAATTACTTGCAAAATTTACAACATATCTAATGGGTGAAGAGAATGTTACACTCTTTGCATAACAGTCTAATATAACATGGTTCTTAGCTAACCAATCCATACCCAAAATAACATCAAACCCATACATATTTAGTAGGATTAGGTCAGCTATTGATTCTCTTTCTCCTACCCGTAGCTTACAGTTTCTATACACTAATTCTGTCATTTGTGATTCCTTAAGGGGTGTGCTTATCTTTAATAAGTATTCTAAAGTCTCAGGCTCAACAGGCATTTGCATAGCAATTTTAGGAGACATAAATGAATGCGTGGAGCCTGGATCAAATAATGCAGTAACACTTATATCAAATAGGTAAATTTTACCTTTAATCACTTTGGACGAGGCATCGACAGATTCTTCATCGATGGCAAACACTCGTCCTTAAGTCACAGCTTTCTTTCCCTTCCCGGCAGCAGTAGCCTTAGGTTGCGGTTTAGGGGTCTTGTCAGATTCCTCGGGTATTCTTTGGTCTTTCTGAGGGCAGTCTCTAATCATGTGCCCTTTCTTCCCACATCTAAAGCAAGCGCCACTCGCCAAGCGACATGGCTGTGATCCGTGAAACTTCCCGCATTGCTCACATCTTTGTATCGTACTCTTCAGTGAGCTAGCGGTACTTCCAGCTGGATTTCGGGATCGTTCATCGCTTATCTTGATCCCAGTAGCTTTAGGAGTACCTATAGAAACTCCTTCAGATCTTCTACTTCTCCGATATGGATACCTATCACTCTTAGCTTTCTCATCCGACTTTCGCTTCATCGGTTCTTTGCCTTTACTCTTGGCTCGGAAATCAGCATGATGTAGATCATAGTCCTGCTCACACAACTGAGCCTTACGGACAGCTTCTCCATAGGTGGTGATATCCATCGGATACAGTTTAGATCTAATCGGGGACTTCAACCCTCAATAAACCTGTAGATTTTATGCCCTTCATCTCTCCGGACCTCTGGATCGAATCTACTCAAGGTGGTGAACTTAGATTCATACTGATTCACCGTCATCGTACCTTGAGTTAAGCTTAGAAACTCAATCTTCAGTCTATTCTGATCCGTGCGTGGGATGTATTGTTCATTAAAAGCCTCCACAAATCTATCCCACGTGACTTCATCATATTGGGCCTCTAACACGGTCCGAGTGGCTTGCTACCAACATTCCGCATCATCAATCAATAAATAGGCAGCCAAGCCTACTTTCTCCCTTTCGGAGCAGGACATATACTCGAAGGATTTCAAGACCGCTTTCATCCAGTTCTCTGCGGTCAGCAGATCTCTTTCCCCCTTGAACTTGGGCGGATCCAACTTGTTAAATTCTTTTATTAGGGCCACACTACAATAGGCTCTAGAATCCCGTCTTTCCGTAGTTGGGGCTGGTGGGGTTACTTCTGTAGGAGGAATAGCAGGTGTAGCTGCTGGGGTACTTGTGGCCACATTCGGGAAGTTAGACATAAACTGGGTGAACATCGTGGCCATGTTCTCCATATGCTTCTCCATTTTAGCTAGCCGAGTATTCGGGCTATGCGGTAGAGATGGATGAGGAGACGGAACTGGGGGCTCTTCAGTGCGACCCCGTCCTCTTCCTCTACTTGTACCTCTTCTTTGTGAACTCATACTATAAATATAATCATCATTGAGCTCTTTAGTATAACCATAAACAGTTATACTATGCATTTGTATTCAGACAAGTACAGTACAATTGGGAATATACTCTATTTCTAACTTCTTGATATTGACAAACCTCAATCTAAACTGCTCTGATACCACTCTGTGACGTCCCCGTCACTCCATCTTATCACTTATCTTTTTCCTTCTTTATTTAGATTTAGTTCATCCAGTGTCATTCTTCCTTTATTCTTAAGCTAATTATCTGATAGCTCATAAAATTTTATTTAATTTTCATAAGCATAAAAATGATATATATAAATATCATTCCATTTTCACAGGATCTCATACATCATCTTATCTTACATTCCCAGACATCCTATATACATAATTGCTACTTGTACTGTACCGTAGCTAAATTACAATTTACTATATATATATATATATGAACATATAAGTATACCTTCTATGATAATTGGGAAGCGTATCGAGAAGGTACACTGCAATCTTTCCAAATCAAGCTCCTCTAATCGGAGCGAGGCTCACTTCAAGTAATCTGTAGGAAAAATGGTCGTAAAAGGGTGAGTTTACACTCAGTAAGAAAAATATGTAAAAGAGCGTACTATGCCTCTATATGCATTTTTCCTACTTGGATCTACAATGTCATGTAAAGCATTATAAAGCATGCATCATAAACATCTTTCATGCATTGTTTGCAATCATACATATTTATTTTCAATGATATGGCAAACATACTTTGTATGCTTCTTAAAACAGCATACATGTAAAACGTGCATCATATTCTTGAAACATACATTGTACTTCTTTCTTTAAAACATCATACTTCATAACATACTTGAAAACATACATCATACTTCTTTACTTGAAAACATACATCATACTTCTTTACTTTAAAACATACATCATACTTCTTTACTTTAAAACATACATCGTTTATCCTTTGAAATAGGATGGAGACTATATACAATTATTTAAGCGATTGTATCGTCATATAAACCGTTCATTCCCATTTATATGACTCTAATCATGCATTGGTACAGTAGTGCACTCTGTATAGGTCAGGGATTCTCTCCTGCCTTTAGAAATCCACAGTGAACACTAGTTGGGTGTCACATGTGGGATTGAGGACCTGACTAGGGTTCCTCGCTCAACATACATATTACTGAGGACTTGATCAGAGTCACTCAGCCATCAGAAACACATGATCATTACGCAGTCCATAGTCTCAAAACATTTATAATATACTTTTTCAGAAAACACTTTGTGTTTAAATCAAATAAGCTTTGAATGCTCTTTTTCATACATGGCAGTCGACTGGCCTCACAGGGCGGTCGGCTGCTGCCTCATGACTTCATTTCTCAAAATTATTTTCATTTTGGAAAATACATGGGGGCAGTCGACTGGTCCATATAGCAGTCGATTGGTTTTCAAATAGAATGCTTCTTAATAAATAGCAGTCGACTGGTTTTGAAACAGAATGCTTCTGGAAAATTAGCAGTTGACTGGTCTCATAGGGCAGTCGGCTGGTTTTGAAACAGAATGCATTTTGGCAAATAGCAATCGACTGTCCCATATAGCAGTCGACTGGCTTACATAGCAGTCGACTGGTTTGAGTCGGTTTTCGAGAAACGGAGTTTTGGTTGTCTCTAGGCAATCGTCTTCCCTTTATGGCAGTCGGCTGCCCTTAGCCTAATTGGTACTAGGAGACAAGTCCGAAAATGTCATTTTTCCTGCATGAAATCAGCTGGTATTTCTTTCCAAACCACATAAAAACATTGTAAAACATGCGGTCATAGTCGCCTTACGTCCGTTACATAAATTTCTTACCTTGATTCCTTCGGAAACGCGAAATCACTTGGCGCGTAACCCTAGCTTTTACTCCTTCAAAGCTGTAACATCAAATCAATTTAAATCTTTAAAAATCATCATACATACATCATACTAATTCAAAACAACTCCAAACCATAAACCAAATTGACTAAATCATCTTCTTCTCTTACCTTCACTAAAGACCAAAATCTCAAACCTTGAGATCTCTTTCAATACTTGGAATCAATCCACCAAACTTTGGATATCTCTTAGTCTAACTACAAGGATCGTTTTTCATTCAACAACCTAAGGGAATCGATGGATGGATGAGAGGGTTTGTCAAGGTGACTATGGAAGAAACTTGTGGAAACTTGGAGAAAACGTGAATGAAGGCTGGAAAAGGGGCTGTCGTGGGTGATAATGATGAGGATGGTGAGTCATGCAACATGCATTAAATGCATGCTCATCCCATTAGTTCATCTCAGCCTTTGACCCTTCCCTTGACTCTTAACCATTTAATTCCTCTTCCTCCCTTTCTCTTATGACTCATCTATTTAAATCCAATCAAAATTCTGATTTAATTTCTTGTCTCATCCTACATTTATTTTCCTGATATCACCTTATTTCTTTCATAATTTCATTTTCAGTTCTCTTTATTTCTTACATGTTCCATACATCATCCATACATAAATTTCATATTCATTTAATCATATTGAACTGAAATACTTTACAAACATGGAGGAATATATGGAAATTGGGGATTTCATACGTTTCCTTTCTCAATTCTCGGGATTTTCACTAGTATCCCGTTCTCATAATTTTATTTATTTATTTATTTCCAATATTTATTTTCTCCAATATTTATTTTCAATAAATGGAAATTTTACGGTTATCACATCTTATTTTCCACTCCACAGATTGTTGATCTTGGATTAAGAGAGTTAACTTCCAAGGATTATCAACTGCTAGAGTCAGCAGTTATTCGATATCAAAGGTACATTATTTTCTTTTATATATTCAGTAAAAGTGTACAATACTATTTTAAATAGAAGGGAATAAATATATCTTAAGGAAAGAATTTCATAATTTCTATTTCCATATTTATAACAAGGAATAAGAGTACTCATTCTTAATAAGTGTTAGGAGTTGTTAAGCATCACAGACAGCTCAACCAGTAAGTAAGTGTGATTTATAAGTGAATATTATGTTATATTGTGGATTTGGGATGTTACATAAACATAATGATGGATTAATGGAATAAGAAACTAGTACAAAAGTTTGACATAATTTTTCAATGAATAATTGTTTTCAAAGAAATATGTATTCTTTGAAATTGTATTCTTTCACTTGATCATAACCCTTGCCATTTATTTCAGAAGTTATTGTTAAATTAAATAATTGTTTTTGTTGATCAAACAACACAATTGAAAGATCACAACATTTGGTTATGAGGATACAACTATTGAATTAGATCTTTAATAAAGATGTTAAGATTCTTATTGATAGACACTTAAAAACACTTGCACTATTTGAAAAGATCAGACATTATCTTTTCCATTTCATTCTCAAAGTAGAAACAAGTCTCTTAGCTAGATATTGTTTACTGTAAAAAATAATGGTTAAGACAAGATATTATTGTACTTGTCAATGGTGTTCAATTGTTTCATTTCACAAGTTTAATGTGATTTCAAATGGTGGTTTCATGGTATCTTAGAATTATTTAACAAACCTCTACTTTATAATTGGTGGGACAGGAGTAAACTAGTAGCACGATTTGAAGTTATTTATGCATTTGTTCGTTTTCCTTAATGTTCATCAAGAAGTTTAAGAACAAAAGTGTTGCAAGCACTCAAAAAAGAATAAGTTCATTTTCATCCACTATCAAGGAGGCTTGAACTAAACCAACAAACTTAATTATAAAAAAAGGATAATTATCTTATACACCACTAATGAAATTTTTTGACTTCATAAGTAGAGTTGGGATGATGACACATATCTTTTAAAATATTAAGAAAATAAAAAATAAATAAAAGAATACATGTGTTATCATTTTAATCCCGCTTGTGAAGTAAAAAAATTCAACAACGGTGTATAAAATAATTATATATAAAAAAATATAAAACATCTTGATGTTTTATACTGATGTGATAAAACGCTTTTTTAAGAATATTGTTTAGAAAAGAAAGCTGATACTGGAGATGTATTTTTTTAAGTTATTTGGAAGAGAGATTAGATTCAAACAAAAGTTAAAGCTAGATTCAATTATATTACCAAAATTTATATATAAAAAAAATTTTAGACCTAAGATTTGGTCTATCGTTATTACCTCTTATTTGGAAAAATTAGATTCAATGTTCCATTTCCTCATCCTAAAAAATGTCTAATCTTAACGATAATTTAGACTATGGTGAATCTTGATGAAAATGATACATGGCACCGAAAGATTAATTGGTTTGAAAAAATCATGGGTCTCAAAGAAATTAATGATCTATTGGATGTAACTCAAGTGTTAACATCAATGTTTTGAAGTTCTCTAAACTCTAAGATGATAAGATCTAATGAAATCCCATTCCTAATTTTTGTTCATTATAGTTTAGTTCTTATGGTACATGCATTTAAACTACATTCCATAATTAAAGCACTAATCAAATCAAATTAAAAACAAAAAGCATGAGAAAATAAGTTGACCATCACTCTCTTTCTTTCATTGAGACATTGATTTTTGTTTTTTCATGTCCCACCCAATCTGTCATTTTCTCCTTTTAATTGGAGACAAAAGCATACATTACTAGAATAATAATTGAGGCCATGTAAAAATGCTTTTTCTTCAAAAATTATTTTTAATTAATTAATTTATTTAACCCCTTTGTGGCTTTGTAACTTTATATCATTGCTTAGCTGTGCAAAAAATAAAATAAAAAAGAAAGGTTGTGTTAGAAATTAACAGTAATAATAAATTAAATGTAAAAGTTAGGTGTGAAGGAAAATCTTGTTTGGTGGAAACCATGATCTGGTGGGGGACCAATGTCTACTTGTACGAGAATCATGATTAATATTATCATTATTTTATTTTTAATTAACTGAGTTAATTGAGTGGGATTAACTATTAATATCACTATCATCCTTTTAGTTTTGTTGTGATTACTATGGAGTTTTGTATAATTATTTTGCACTCACCATGCTTTTTAATGGACCCTACCAATCATTTTTAAGAAATTAAATCTTACAGAAAATAGTTTTGGGGAATAAAAAAAAGAAACTTATAAATCCACCTTTAATTTTATCAATGATATTAGTTTTTTTCTTTTTTCAGTTATCACCAATATGTATGAAAAATTAGAAATAAGCATAAATGCAAGAATCAAAGCTAGAATTTTAAGAATTCATTGAGATTTTACATGAGACTAATGTAAAGTTTTAACTGAAAATATCTATATATAAAAAAAACATAAATATTTTACATGGGATTAATGTAAGATATTTATTATTTTCTTTAATAATCTTGATATATATGTAAAATGTTCTAAACCCCACACACACACACACACACACACACACACACACATATATATATATATATATATATATTCTTATTATGGATAGATACCAAATAAAAAAAATAGATTGAATTTGAGAATTTATTTTTAAAAGTAAGATCATGTGTTTATTATTAAATTATTTTCCAATGAAATTAAATTATCTAACAAATGCAAATAAAGACATATTTTCTTTAATTTTACTTTTTTTTGTGAATAATTTTATTTTTCTCTTTGGTATGTGGTACACGAATACAGGTTCATATTTTTTTTTTTGGTGAAATGGAAATTTAAATCATTATATTTGAAAACTAACTACAAGTTCATAGTTTTTGACCCTAGCTAATTAAAGATTAACTAGGTGGACTAGCACTTGGAATCGTAGCGAGAAGCTTTTTTTTTTTTCGCATTCTGATATTGATTCAAAATAGTTCCTTCCAATTTAAGAACATTTTTATGTGAGCATAAAATAATAAAAAATTCATTTTAACTAAAAAACATGATCAAAAAAATGCATGAAGTGTGAAAAATATACTATAAAAAGTTATAGCATATATGTTTGGAGAAGATAAATATTTAAATATCATGTTTTTATACATAACAATAATTCAGTTTGTATAATCATATAGATTACAAATTCTATTGACGACAAAAAAAATGTGTAAGATTTAAAGTATACATTAATTAAAGTTTGACAATTGCCAATACGTAGACAAATGGAAATAATACAAAGATTGTTGCATTATATAAAAAGCAATATATAGGAGCCCAACCCTAATTATATATAAAACATCATATAAAATAATACATGGAAAGAAGTGTTTATGTGATTGGTATATTTATTTTACCTTTCATAGATTAATTATACATAAATAAATTCAATTTCTATAAAATGAACAAATTAATTGTACAATATATGTATAACAAGAGACCATTAAAATTATATTTATTTTAAGAAAACAATAAATACCCATGTAGCTATATGGAAAATTATTGATCTCATGCAATTTCTTGTAACAACTCTTAATCCTCATGTTGCCTGTGTCTCCATCATTCTCTTTCACTTCTCTTTATATTTTTATTAAACTTTCCTCCTTTTAAAACAAAAACAAAGATTGAAATAAATATTTATTCAACCTTCAAGGACTCATTTTGCATTTAACTGAAACGGCTTTCAAACATTTTGATTTTTACATTTTATGAGAATCATTTACACAGAAAATGTGAGGTCAATGTGAGCGAAAGACTTTTCTATTAAATTCAAATAAAGTCTAAAATATGAAAAATAGCTTGTTATTATAGACACTACTTTTATTTTCTTTTTATTCACCTAGATATATAAAAATAAAAGAATAATGAAAAAAAATAAAAAAAACCCAAATTTTATACAACATAGCTCCACGTGCATAATCCCATTGAGCTTTTTTTTTGGCTTTCCCATATTTTATTTTATTTGGAATAAACGACCCTACAATAATTAGATAGTTCACCTTAGATTCCCACTCTAAAATTATAAAGAGAGCTTCCTTAGCTTAATTAATTTATTTATTTTTCCTATTGCGAATTTATTTTAATATAATAACACATATAAACATGTGAAGTAGGCCCTCACATGTGCGTGGACCTTTTGTGTTTATTCTTATTTAACATTATTTAATCTTTAGCTCTTGTTTTATCCGTCCAACATACCGAAAACTAGGAATAATATTGTTCATCCCTCAATTATATATATTAATCATCTTTCACTCTTGATTATTAATCTCACCCTCTTCTCCACCTAGCTTATTCTCTTGTATTCTCAAATATTTTCTCTTTTTCTGGTTTCTTTGCGGTTTCAATCGTTACATGTTGGATCAAGGAGGAGATGATGGCCATAAAATTACTTGCAGAAATTGAGAGGAACATTTCAGGCCAATTTTTGTTCATGTTCAGTGGTGTTGTTATACTGTCCAAGAATGGTTTTGCATTTGAGCCATGGCCTAAATAATTGACCAAGTTAAGAAGACGATGACCATGGCTTCGAGGAAATACTAACCTCTAGGCAAGTCTAATGCTTGGCTTCTATCCTCCTTTTTTTTTTGTTCAATTTCTTTTTGAATGAAGATGTTTGGTTGCTGAGAAAACGGCGGATGTTATATGAATAAGATTTGGAATCTTGGCTTTATGTAAGATTCCAAGGCTTCTCTTCTTTGATCATTATGTCTTTTAACAACTAAAGAGGTTTTAGTTTTTCTTTTTTCTTCTTTTACTCTCCGTTCTTGTCTCAGTCTGCTCCAATACTGTAAGAAATAACTTTGTGGTGAATTGAGAAAGGTATTAGTTTTTTGTTTCTTGTTCTTCGGTTACATACATCAATATATATATATATATATATATATATATATATATATATATATATATATAGCAGAATTGCCAAACTTGTCTAGATTATACATCATCCAATTGCTATTTTTTCCTGAAAATGGTTTTAGTTTGAAAATCCTGTAAGTTTAAGGATGTTTTAGTCTGTGAAAGAATTCCAACAGTGACTAGGTTTATTTTGAAAAATTCGGCTGCATAATGATTCATAAACACTAGAAAAGTTTTAAGAATGTTTTAGTCGGTGAAGGAATATTCCAGGGCAGATCCTGGACTCATTCCTAGTTAGTAACTGCTGTTTGAATTCCTAGTTGCAGACCAAAATTTCATGTTCTAGCCCAAGTATTATTAGCTGTATAATTCTGCTGAATATCCAGTTCTACATTTACATGAACCCTAAATTAAAGAGAGGTTTTAGACATCTTGCTCTTGAAGTAAAGGTAGGGTTTATTATGCTGTGATTGAGACAAATCATCATGATTATTGTTTCATGATAAGCCCTGATTTAACTGGCGAAAAAACTCAATGGATATTGGATGTTTAGCTTATAAGATAGTTAAATTTTGAAGTTGTACCTATAATGACGTGATTAGTCAAAATGTGAAGATCCTTATTAAATCTGTAAAATATTATCCATTTGGATTTAAAAATTTCACAATTTTATTCCACAAAAACTGTCTCACAAATATATATTTTTTAGTTTTTACATATATACTATAATGGATTTTAATGGATTTAAAATTTTCACAATTTTATTTCACAAAAATTGTCTCACAGATATATATATTTAAGTTTTTACCTATATACTATAATGGATTTTCATGATGATTTGAAGTTGAAGTATTATAGAAAATATAACGATAATTAAAAATGAAAGACAAATAACCTTTGATAAGGCTAAAGGGCTCCAGCCTTTAGTGGTCTTAGAGGACGCTCAAAACTTTCCTCTTTTCTTTTTTGTAACATTTAGCAATTTTTTAATGTATTTATTAGATGAAATTCAACAGCAATATCCTCTTTTTTTCCTATTCATAATTTAAATTCTTCAACCCAAATTCTTTAGTATCATATAATTAGGGTTAGGGTTTGGGTTTGGTCAAATATACCTTGGAAGAGAAGATACCTATTTGAGGATTGGAATCTATTGTCTTTCCAGCTTTCTTCGGTTAAAAGCCAATATGTAATGGCAGATTTTTTTTTTTTTGTAGCTTTCTGCAATCTTTATGCAAAAACTAATAAAAATAGTTGTTATCAACTTTAACTTTAGGATAAGGATGATGATTCATCTCATGTCCACTTTTTTACCATTAAAACTCAGTTAACTGCCACGTGTCTTAATAATGGATATGGCACAACCCAAAGGAGAAAGAAATTCAGAAAATTAATCCATCAATTAACAATTTTCTATTGGTTAATGACTCATCCAAGACTGGTTAGAGGCAAATTAATATATGGATTATTATCTTATTTACTATCAGTGAAGTTTTTTAACTCTATAAACGGAATTAAAATGATAACATGTGTCTTTTAAAAATATTAAAAAAATAAAAAATAAATAAAATGAGACATTTATCATCATCCTAACTCTGCTTGTGGAATTAAAAAACTCCACTGACAATGTATAGGATAATTTTTTTAATATATAATTAAACCTTTTTTTTAACAATAATGGCGGATTAGTTCATCAATGACGGTCCATATTCAAATTGAAGAAGATTCGTATCTCACTGGGAGGCAAAATTACTAGTTGGCATTTGGGAATCCTTTCAATTTATTTTTAGAAAAAATTCAAATTTATTAAAAATTTCTTCTAAAATAATTAATTAAATTAATTAAATCAAAACTAGAATACGTTAATTTTTTAATTACCAACTAAGTTCCACTCAGGGATTTTGACTTTCTTTTTAACTTAGTATTATAGTTTCAAGTGGGCAGTGACAAAAATTAATGACTTGAAAGTTTGCTTGCTAGCTTCTATGGTGGATTGCCTAGTTGTCATCTTGGCACTATGATAAAACAAAGTTAGTAATATAGATGAAAGCAAGTAGCATTCCTTCAAAAGCGTTTTGTACTCTTTTAATAATTTGACTTTTGTGAAAAGTGCCTTTTATTTTTTTTTGCTTACACAAAAGTGCCTTTTATTATTGGGAGATGACAGGTGCCATATTATGCAAAGCTCATGGAAATTAGCATGGCAGCCAAAACAGCTAGTTGGTGGCAAATTAACGACATCATCTAATTAATGGGCTAATGCCTTGTTAATGCGAAAGGTTGCTTTATTTCATCAAAAGTAGAGAACTTATCCATGGACTTTTCTTTTTCTATCTTTTGCAAACTTTGCGATTTAGGGTAGATCTAGTCTTGTACTTAGCTGACTGGAAGAACATGGAAAAAGTGGACAAACACCAATTTTGCAGCTTGAAAAGGATTGTGACTTCTCCAAATTGAAGGGACATTAGCAAAACCATTAGCAATTAATTTAGAAAGGTGCATGATTATGTTAAGCATCAAATTTAAAATTTATTGGTAATCAAACATAATAAATTTTAAGTATGAACCAATGTGAGATAATAACATTATACATTAGTATTGTCAGTCGAAATTAACCGTTGTGTAATGAGAAAAATAACTTATAAGAATATTAAATGTTTCATGTTATTGTGATAAATAAAAATATCTAAAAAATGCATAAAATAATAAGATTTAAAGATATGGGTGTATTAAAATCACTTTACTCACAGAAATTACAATTGAACAGTAAAAACAATCTCTTAAGATTTTATTTTATTTAAGTTTGGAAATCAAGTTTTTAAACTTTTTATTATTTGATATTGGTATTAGCTAAAAACAAATTTCAAATATAGTAGTTACTTTCAATATCCAAAGCTAAGGGGTCGTTTGGTATCGTTTCCTGTTTTCTGTTTTATGTTTTCTGTTTTTGAAAATTCTGTTTTTGTTTTATTTTGTTTTGTTTTCAATTTCTGAAAATAGAAAATATGTTTGTTTAATACTGTTACGTTTTGAAAACAAATATTTAAACTAATTCAGATATAATAATTCAATTCACAAAACAAAATTTTAAAAATTAAATAAAAAATAATATATTTATTAAATAATAATATGTAGATAATATTAAATAATATTATTTAATACTAATATTAAATATTTTTATTTAATGATCTAAAAATTTAATATAATTTTAATAATTTTATAATTAAATAAAATATTAAATAAAATAATATTATTGAATTTAATTGTAATAATCATAAATTATATTTAATAATAATTTTTATTTAATAATAATAATAATACATTATTAAATAAAATATTTAACTAATTAATTTATAATAAATATAGTTATTAAAATATATTATATTTAATATAAATAATATTATTTAATGTTAAGTATTTACTTATTTAATAATATTAACTTATTTAATAGTAGTAGTGATATATTTTAAATTTAAGATAGAATATAATATTAAATAATAATATTGTTTAGAAAAATAAAAATTAATTATATTAGCTAATAATATTAATTATTAACATATCAAAATTATAATAAATGATATTATTTAAAATATTTAATATATTCAATAAATTATTATAAAAATTTAAATTAAATAATATTACAATATTATAGTTCAATGTAATATTTATTTAATTGCTTTTTATGTTTTCAACTTTTCTATATTGAAATAAATATATTCATTTTAAAATATTAAATAATATTTTATATTAAAATTTAATATTATTTCTATTTAAAAAATTAATTAATTTTATTTATATTTTTATTATAAAATATTAATATTATATTAATATATAAACTCTGTTCACTTACGTATAAACAATAACAAAAATGAAAACATGTTTTCGAAAACAATGAAAATAAGAAATTCTTGTTTCTAACAATTTTGAAAATTTTTGTTTTCGTTTTCGTTTTTTGAAACAAAAAATATGTTACCAAACGTGTTTTCTGTTTCTGTTTTCAAAAAAATTAAAAACAAAAACAGAAAAAAAAAACAAACGAACCTCGAGTTTTCAAAAGTGGTAAAAACTAAAAACTGCAGCACAATTTAGTACAATTTGAGAGAAGATTTTTTTTTTAATTTATAGGTAATCATGATTTGTACCCCAACCACAAATCACTAAAGCCTTAATTTCCCTCCAATAACAGCCATATAAAGATATGGATTATGAAGCAAAGAATCACCAAAAATTGGTCATGTCATCCCCCTCCAGTGTACATGCATTGCTTTTGGGGGTTGCCTTCTTTCACCATCAAGGCAGAATGACTCAGCTGATGAATCAGTTTCCTTTGTTTTCTTTCAATCTTTTCTCTCTGAGCTCTTCTTCTTTCCATGCAACTCCCATGCTCTCCTGCACTTCACACCTGCCCTGGCCTCTACCCCCATCTGAAAAAGCAATGGTATTTTGTCGTTTCTCTTTCTAATTTTTTGACTTTTGAGTACAGATCAAGTTATCGTACACGGTACATATACATACATATACAGTGAATTTGCATCGTTAATATAACGCTTTAATCTTAAGTTGAAATATTGTAAAAATTTATTATAATACATAAGTAAAATTTTGAATTTATTTGCAAAATATCTTTTGTAAAACATCTTGAAAATTTCAACTCGAAACAATCAATATCTCGTAAGTCAGATACAATTTTACAAATGGTAAAAGAACAATCTACTAATTGGAACATGAAAATTAAGTATTATATTTATAAGGTAAGAATCATCTCTAAAATTTTAATGCTTTGTGTGATTTTAGTTCCATTCTATATTAAGTTAGATGAGAACGACAAATTTTAAAGAAGAATAATTTGTAAATCTCTAAATCTACATTTAGATATTGTGAGATTCTGTTATCACATATAAATAAAGATTTAAGCTCATATTTATAAAATATTTGCTATAAGACAAATCATTAGACTTTCGAGTTAAAATGAACAATATCTCATAAGTTAAATGTTAGATTCTAGAGACAACTTTGCTTGTCAATTGAGATTAGGAAACATCTAAATTTGTAAATGAAAATTACTAATATAGCCAAACATTTGAGATTTAAGGCAACAATTTTTTTTACAGGCATAGGTATTTTCGTCCGTTTTACAATCTAATATTAATTTTGCTTGGGCTGAAAGTGGTAAACAATAAAGCTCTCCAATAGTGGAGATTTCAAAACTCAAACCTTGTCTAAGCACCTAGAAAAAATCCATTTCTATTTCTTGGTAACAAAGTTTTCTTATTTGCCAAACGGTTTCCACCTTATATCCCATAAGATTTTCTACAAATGCTTATCAGTAAATTTGAATATGATAACATGCATGGCCTACATGGGAAAAATAGTTTTTGTGGTTGCAAATGATTGTAATCTTCCATGAACTTGTCAAAGATGTTTGATTATTATTTTCTTTGCATTATTAGCAGCTATTAATCTTCATGAGATTTGGAATCTGCAACTGTTTCCATTCTTTCCTACATGACTTTGGCAATAAAATTGGTAACTTGTATCTTCATTTTGGCTAAAATGGATCAACCACTTAAATCAAAACTTCATAGTAAACTGATAACACATTAAAAATTGAATATAAAGTCATTTAAAAAAAAACAAATTGAATATAAAGTTATCAAAAACTAAAAAATTCATTTCGTATTCAACATGTTACATGTCTATATCAATTGTAACACAATAATTTTTATGCTTTACTCGGTTTGACACAAAACAAACATAGCAAAAATACAAAAAATTCTAAGTCTGCTTAATTATGACAAAGTTGACATTAAGTTTAGTAGGGGCAGGAAATGGATATTGCAGATGAGAAGTCATTGCCTATTTTTGAAAGTTCGTACAAGGAAGAAATTAGCTTCCCTATTATCGAAATTTTCAGCTTGATGCAATTTCAATTATGAAGAATCCTGACATCATTGCTTCTTCAAACAGAAATCTGCTCATTATTGCAAATGGCGTGAAAGCATTGAATCATGATGGCATTATTTCTGAAACTAAAAGAATACTTTTACAACAACGTAACAAACAAACACCTAATGGAGAAAGAACTGCATTTCTGATATGACAATTTTCTGCAGCATTTTACAAATCAACCGATGTGATTGTGTGTTAAATAGAATACAAATTACAGGGGAAACTGCAGTGCTGGTAAGTAACATGACCATTTTGAAGCCTTCTATCAGCATAAGAAACATGCACTCCGTGATCGAGTGCTGTCCTGTTCTTCAAGACCTTTCGAGAATGACGTAATTGCAAGATGCTAGTATAATCCCTCCAAACACCGTCAGACCCAACCTGGTACAGAAACGACATTGACCATGAAAGTTAGTAACACTAATTCACGAATATAAAAGGGATTTTCAATATTTAGATTCCAGGTTTTAACTCCTCAAAACAATTATGACAAACAAGCTCGTATGAAAAATATAAAGCCAGTCATCTCCAACAGCTTATTTTCTTTCTTTTTCTTTTTCCTCCTAAATCCAGATAGCCCTGAAAATGTCGTCTTTTACAAAGACAAGAAAAGAAGATATTGCAATAGAAATTACCTCAAGAACAGGGCAGTGATCCCAAAAATACAGGGCAAGGATGGAGCAGCAATAGCCAAAAAAGCCATCCGCAACCCATAATACCAAGTAACGATATCACAAGAGAATGCCTGTCGTTGATGACCTGAAAAGAACATACAAAAAGTGTCAACCAATATTACATTCATACAAAAAGGGAACTTATATCATACTTAATCATGACCATGCACGAATATATGTATTCGTTATGAGTAAATAAGCCTTTTCTAGAATCAGAATCAAGAGAATCCATATGAGAGGAAACCGATCCCAATTGAGTTGCTGCTCTACTTCCCAATTAAAATTATTGTCTGATTGAATCAAACCAATCAAGCTTCTCTTCAAACCTTCATTACACACTAAAGACTGAACATAAACTTTTTTGTACTCCTTAACCCTTTTTTAAAGCAGTATTTATTCTAATCTTTTTACTAAGGGAACTACACTTTTTGCTAATTCTAGTAACATAACCATGTGACACAAAACTAATAATGGTATAGCAGCGTGACATAAAGTTTAAAACTAACATTAATGTTATTGTACGTAGTAGTACCTTTTTTTTTTAATGAAAACACGTGCATTAAACAAAACCCCAAAGCAGGGTAACAGAACAACATAGTAGTACCCTGTTGGCAAGCATGTAAAGACCAACATCTGCATTGTATAGAGTAGAGAGTCTCTCCATCTTTGGAACAGGTTTGGATTTCAACACCTCCTGGGGTATATTAGGGTCAAAAACATGGGCACTTGGAAAATCAGCATAATAAAAATTCAGAAACCCCTGATCCCCTCCAGTATAAGAAGGCAAAGTATTCACTTTGCTCATCATGTCACTGAAAACAGCTTCAGATGGTTCCACTATCATGACTCCTGAATTCAGCCTCTCAGAATGCTTCAAATTGGCACAGAATTCCTCACATTTAAAGAGATCTTCAGTGCTTTTGACTACTATAGTATCCGCATCAAGGTATACAACTACACAAGCAAATTCCAAGTGCGAAACAGTGCAATTCACCAGAATGAATATTGGGATGGAACGAATAATGGACTCAAAAACTAGAACAGCTAGAGATTGAATAAGTGGTAAGAAAACTAAAGCACATAACGTTCAAAATCTTGGGTCTGGGCAGCCTATAAAAGATGCAACAAAAATCTTCTCAAGAAACTTGCATAAAACATATTTTCTAGTTCTCGGTTTTATTTCAAGAAACAAAACATTTCAAAATAGGATATGAGCAATATGTTATGCAATATATAAGGTTGTAAATTACAAGCTGCCACCTTAACGAGCAAACATTTAAATACCAATACATTTAAATGTTTCCTTCAAAAACTTATTGGTATTTAGTTTCAAGGACTTTATACTTTTAAATTAGCTCATTCATGAGATGGTTGCATGTTATTCATTGACAGTGAGTAGAACTTATATACTGAAAGCACATTAAATATAAGCTAAAACCCAACTATGTTCATCCTTCAGTGAACCCACACATTTTTCCCAACTAGCAGAAATGAACCATAAGGAAACCAAAAAAGGATTTTAGCTTTCTTGTAGTTAGTCATATTAAAAATTTTCAATTTGGTGTAAACACCCCAAAACCTCTTTGGCCGAATTTGGTTTGTATTCGCCAACAAGCTTATCTTCTCAACTATCCACCCGTCAGCCTGCCTGATTATCCACCGAAGGAAAATGAAAGAGTTAAAGCAAATGTTAAAAATTAAAACTTCACTTCCTCATATATATATATATATATATATATATATATATAAGATTTGACATAAAATTGTTATTTTTTTTAAGAAAAATTCGGTTTCAGATTCAAAATTTTCTTTTTCATCAATAAAAAAACTAACTTTTAACAAATTTTTAACGAATTTGAACTCAAGAATAATTCAAAAGTGAGATATTTCATTTTATTCTTATTAATAAAATTCTTATAACCCATGATTATTTTGAACCTTTGATAAAGAAAACTATTTTATTTTTTTATGAAACAGAGAGAAAATATTATTCTTAAAAAAAAAGTGATTAAGGAGAGGAGAATATGGTAAATTTGGTTTAAGAAATCTTGACTCTACCTCCTACTCAGTTCCAAATTGGATTGCCTTCCACTCAAAGTCACAGAAACGATGATATATGGCTATAAAAGAAAGAAATCAACACAGTGCAGAATAAACAGAAAGCAAAAAGTGCAGCAGCGGAAGACACACACAATCATGCAGATTTGGAATAATTTACACGCATTCTATCAGACAACCGTTCATCCTTAATGCCATGAGCTACACAAAAGAACACGTTGACTTGAAACTCCCAACAACTTCTTCACAATCTTGTATGCAGCAACAAAGCTTAAAAATTTTTATAGTTACTTTTAAATCCCTGGGTGCCCATCAAATTTCATTAATTTCAAAAACATGCCAAGCCAAATACATAGAAAACATTTTTGGGACATATTTTGAACAATTACACACGGAATTATTTATTTTTGGGACATATTTCAAGTACAAAATACATAGAAAACATTTTTTATCTTGCCATCCATAAAAGTAGGTTCCATTTTTTCAGCATCAAATTATCACCGCTATCCGTCGACAACATATATCCCTGCAAAAGATTTGCTCTATTATATATCATGCAACAAATGGAATTGAGTTGTGGCATACTAAATTTAATTTCATGGAGGACTTCATAAAGCAACGCCTTAAGTTTACCTGGCTTCTGACTGATAGAAGAATTCTTCCCGCAACCTGTAAAAAGCCTGTACCAGCGTATCAATAAAAATAAACAATTTTTATGCTGTAAAGAAAGTGTTAACTGATTGAAACATGTTTGATTGAGTGTGGTGTAACGCCCCGGTGCCTCACATGGGCCGTCTGCCGGCAGCCGTTACTCAACCGTACTGTCCCCTCTGAGGTGCCACACACGGGCCGTCTGCCTCTCAGGGTTTTATCGGGAATAATTCCCAATTCGCGTCCGCCATGACTTGAACCCCTTACCACTTGTAAGTGTCAAGTCATGACTAACCATTGGACCTAGGTCCAATGGTTAGTCATGACTTGACACTTACAAGTGGTAAGGGGTTCAAGTCATGGCGGACGCGAATTGGGAATTATTCCCGATAAAACCCTGAGAGGCAGACGGCCCGTGTGTGGCACCTCAGAGGGGACAGTACGGTTGAGTAACGGCTGCCGGCAGACGGCCCATGTGAGGCACCGGGGCGTTACATGTGGAGAAATAGAAAACTTCAGAGTGAAGATTTTGTTGAAACTTTTTGTTCTAGATCTCGTCATATTGGATGTTCTTGTTAGAATAACTTTGAAACTAGTGCAAAACATTTTTTTTTTCGAAATTCAATTTATCACTTTTATTTATCAAATTCATGTCGTATCTTTGAATAGATGTAATTTTATCATTGTACCTTTAAATAGCGTGATTAATTTAAACTTTTTTTTCCACAACTTTGTTAACTATATTTTACAAAAAAAAAAGAGTTTTCCTCACCAGAGACTCCAGCACCAACAAAATATTCCTTTAAATACTGACGAACACATTACGTTTTTCACTTGTCAACCACGTGTAGTTGAAGAATACTACATCCAAGTTGGATGGTGGGTTTAAAGCTTGAAGTACCTCCTCTCGCTTTATATACGGAGAGCAGAGTATCTCCATTCGCTTGAGATGTATCTTCCTGTGAAGCTTGGCCCCCCTAGCCTCGTCCCAATCTATTGCATTGCCTGTCAGCTGAACACGAAGATTTCCACCAAGGAGGTCCAAGTTTTCTAGATCTCCAATGCTGAATTCATCAGCATCATTACGATCTGCTCTCATTCTGATATCACCTTTTAATCTCATGAGAGAAGTTAAATTACTAATCCCTTTCGGATAGTAGCAAGTCGGACCAAAGAAATTCTCAATACAAAGATACCTCAAGTTAATCAATTTCCCGATTCCAACTGGCAGCTTCTCAAGAGGATGGCAGCATCGAAGATCCAAAGCTTGTAAATTAGGTAATTCACACACTGCTTTAAGCAAATTTTCTATTCCATTGCAATATACCAAGCTAAGATACCTCAAGTGAATCAAACTTTTATCAAGAGCAATTTCTTTGGAGTCTAGATTAAAGGAGCGAAACTCCAATAATCTTAAATACTTGGCTAGACTGAACAGGTTCCATATGGCTTCAATAGTTGTTTCATTGCATCCACTAGAAACTGCTACAAGGCTTCGCAATTTTTCTGTGCCATAAATTGACAAAGGAGAAGAGCTGCAATTTTCAATTAACAACCTCAAATGACGAGGTTTTTTGGAGGATAAGTCCAATGTTAAATCTTCAGCTATCTTCTCTGTGACAATTCTGTTTTCTGTCAAAAACTGGACAAAATCATGTACCACATCATGCATCTTGCAACAAATTATGTTGTCCTCATAGTCTTTCCGAAAATTTTGGAAAAAAGAATGAGTGGCCAAGCACTTGAAGTAATCTTCACGTTTTAGTTCTGTTCTTAAATTGTCCTCAGAGTTCAAATATCCTTGCGCTACCCAATGTCGGATCAATTCATTTTTACCAATTTCATAACCCTGTGCACAATAAAGTAAACATTGTCTTATTGCTGAGGGCAAATCATAATAACTCAACAATAAAGGCGCATAAATATCTTCTTGTGCCAAATCCAATTTCCATATTTCACTTTCCAAAACATTTTCCCACTCCTCTCTTCGAAATTTATCTTGCAAGAGACCTCCTAGAGTTATTGTAGCAAGCGGTAAACCTTTACACCTCTTGGCAATTTTTCTTCCAATGTCCTCTAAATTTTCACGGCCCACAATTTGATTCTTTCCCGTAAATGCTTTTTGAGAAAGTATCTGCCAACATATCTCGTCAGATAACAAATCTAAGTGAAAGACATGAGAGGATTCCATGTGATTTACTACTAGGTCCTTGCGAGTAGTTACTAAAATCCTACTTCCCAACATGACAGATTGGAAAGTAGCTTTTAGTTGCTCCCAACCTTGTCCATGATCTGTCCATACATCATCCAAAACAAGAAAGAATTTCTTTTCATTAATGTTTTCACGGATCTTGTTTAGGATGATTTGCAATGGAGTTGTATTTTGAAAGGAAATCGTTGAGTCCAGATTTCCAAGAATCGCTCGTGCAATTTGGCCTTGATCAAAGCAGTCTGATACACATACCCAAATTTTTTCATCGAAATGTGTCTGAATTCTGTGGTCATTATAAATCAGTTGCGCTAGAGTTGTTTTTCCTATCCCTCCATCCGTACTAGAGCGACGGTAGGAATGTGACTCCTTTCTTGTTCTTCACTACTCCCACACAGCAGTGTACTTATTACTTTTTCTTTGACTGTTTCTCGACCGTGTAACTTTGAGACATCCACAAAAGAAGTGCTCTCTGGCCGTTTGGGTTGCTTAATACTTTCTCTTTTAATCAATTCAAAGTTACCTTTGTCTTTAACAATCTGGCCAAGCTTTTCATCGATATCTTTTATTCTGGTAGCAATATCATGACACCTAACTACTTGAGAACCAAAGGAAAAGCATGAAGCAATTGAACATACCTTCCACTTCGAAACAGAACTAGTATTGGTTTCAATCTCATGATCTGCTGTTTGCAACTCCTGGACAGCTGCATTCCAGTCGTCTAGTACATCTTCCATGTCAGAAGTAACTTCGTTGAGCCTCTCTAACCAATGCTTCAGATGTTTGTCACAATATTGTTTTTCCTCAGCATCTTCAAGCTCGTACTGGATTGCTTTTGTTGTTGCACGAAACAACAATGATTTGTTGCTAACGTCGATATTGTCTTTTTTCTCCACGTGTCTGCAGAAAAGTATGCAAAATAGGAAAAGTCAGAGGGCGCAGGGGCTTTCCCCTACGCGCGCACTCCGATGCGATGCTTAAGTCAGACAGGATCCAGGCATGGTTTTCATAAGCAAATAGAGCTTAGGGTTTAAGAATGATACTTGTGACCTATTGTAACATACCGTTACCACATTTTTCCCGTATTTCATACAACTTTTCCGGTTGGACTGTTTGCGATGTCATTAACATTTAATAGTGATAGAAATAAATGATAAACATTTATTTATCAAATAGTGAATATGAAAATTCTTTTCATGATTCCTTACATCCAACATCCCCTATTGACTTATCTCACTAAAGTAGTACTGTATACTTATGTCTGAAAAGTAAAAGAGAAGGGACTGTACCTGTCATGTTTAACATTCATTTTGGAGCTACTTCTCTAACTCCATGTCTTTTATCTGTGGAGTTAAAACAGAGGGGTGAGCGATTCATACGCTGAGTAAAGGAAACATATGCTGCTTTATAAAAACCAAAACTATATACCACCAAATATTTCATTTTCCTAAAATCATATTAAATAGGAAAACAGTACTTATAGCAAGTAGTGCTCTCAATACTCCATTCAAATCATTGGCTCAACAGTTTACTTTAAAATGTAGTAAATAGTAAACAGAATTTAGTAAATCTCATCTGTAAGTTGAGATTAGGCATCATCATGCTATCATCGTTCCCCCTCACCCTTACGAGAACGGAATAATCATCCCAAAAAGGGATATATTAGATCTATGGTCACAATCTCTAGGTGGTTCTCGGGTTCACTTGCCAAGTGACCTCAAGACCACTGATGACTTGGCGGGTCCATCAGCCCTGTGACATCCTGAGGTGCACCCGTGGTCCATCGACAATATAGTAAACATTGTCTTATTGCTGAGGGCAAATCATAATAACTCAACAATAAACGTGCATAAATATCTTCTTGTGCCAAATCCAATTTCCATTTTTCACTTTCCAAAACATTTTCCCACTCCTCTCTTCGAAATTTTTCTTGCAAGAGACCCCTAGAGTTATTGCAGCAAGCGGTAAACCTTTACACCTCTTGGCAATTTTTCTTCCAATGTCCTCGAAATTTTCACGGCCCACCATCTGATTCTTTCCCGTAAATGCCTTTTGAGAAAGTATCTGCCAACATATCTTGTCAGATAACAAATCTAAGTGAAAGACATGAGAGGATTCCATGTGATTTGCAACTGGGTCCTTGCGAGTAGTTACTAAAATCCTACTTCCCAACATGACAGATTGGAAAGTAACTTTTAGTTGCTCCCAACCTTGACCATGATCTGTCCGTACATCATCCAAAACAAGAAAGAATTTCTTTTCATTAATTTTTTCACGGATCTTGTTTAGGATGATTTGCAATGGAGTTGTATTTTGAAAGGAAATCGTTGAGTCAAGATTTCCAAGAGTCGCTCGTGCAATTTTTTCATCGAAATGTGTCTGAATTCTGTAGTCATTATAAATCAGTTGCACTAGAGTTGTTTTTCCTATCCCTCCCATCCCTACTAGAGCGACGGTAGGAATGCGACTCCCTTCTTGTTCTTCACTACTCCCACATAGCAGTGTACTTATTACTTTTTCTTTGAATATATCTCGACCGTGTAACTTTGAGACATCCACAAAAGAAGTGCTTTCTGGCCGTTTGGGTTGCTTAATACTTTCTGTTTTTATCAATTCAAAGTTACCTTTGTCTTTAACAATCTGGCCAAGCTTTTCATCGATATCTTTTATTCTGGTAGCAATATCATGACGCCTAAGTACTTGAGAACCAAAGGAAAAGCATGAAGCAATTGAACATACCTTCCACTGCGAAACAGAACTAGTATTGGTTTCAACCTCATGATCTGCTGTTTGCAACTCCTGGACAGCTGCATTCCAGTCGTCTAGTACATCTTCCATGTCAGAAGAAACTTCTGTGAACCTCTCTAACCAATGCTTCAGACGTTTGTCCCAATATTGTTTTTCCTCCACATCTCCAAGCTCGTACTGGATTGCCTTAAAATTGGATTTAAGTCTGTTGACTTCTTGCTCAACACCCCTCACCAGCGTCCATGCTTCGCCTGCTTTTTTATTCGTGATTGAAGCCAGCTGGTGCAAGATGGTGTAAACAATTGCCTCCGCCATATATTTTCAGAGAGAAAGTGGGGGAAGGGTTGGAACAAGGGCTGTTGAAAGTTGAAACTAGAGAAACCAAGCTCTGAATTGGTGGGTAATTCTCGGGGACAGTATAGTAAGAATTGGATTTGAGATTACTTGGAATCAAATACTCAAAAGCCAGAAGAGAGAGCAAGTAGTAGGAGGTGTAGCATCATGATTCATGAGATAAGATTTCTATGTAATTTCTGTGGCCTATATTCTTATACTTTATCCATTTCTATGTAAGAAGTACTATAAACTTGATGTGAATGCTAAAGAGGCTTGCAAATTATAAGGAAAGTGTTGATTAAAGCAAGCTTCACGAATCTCAACCAGAAGTTTTATATCTGGTAAAAATCTCAAGTTGATTCAGTCAATTGTCAGTCCACCTTAGAAAGGACGAAAAAAATAAAAGAGGAGATAAGGGCTTATTTATCATATATATAATCTTAATCTATCTTATATATTTAAAACCCGTGGGATTCTAGCTCTCCCATTGGGCCACGATTCCTTCTTCTTTCGTTGGCAACGCATTGATGGGACAATGTGACCAGTGTTTTCCCTTCTTCTGGTTTTGGTTGCTGAAGTGGTTCGCGCGTTTTCTTTTCTTTGTGTTGCTTAGCACGTTTCGTTGCTTCTCGAGGGTTGCTGCACATTTTCATTATCAAAGCATTCATTAAATGTTTATGTCTGTTGTCAGTGTTAGAATGCTAAAAAGTTAAAAAAAATTTATGATGGAGAGATATAGGCGAGCTGGAGGCGCTGCCAGATGTGAAAGGCAGAGAGAAATGATTTAGAGCTTGGAGATGGGAGCAAACAACGCATTGATACCAGTGTTTTCTCTTCTTCCGGTTTTGGTTGCTGAAGTGGTTCGCGCGTTTTCTTTTCTTTGTGTTGCTTAGCGCGTTTCGTTGCCTCTCGAGGGTTGCTGCACATTTTCATTCTCAAAGCATTCATTAAATGCTTATGTCTGTTGTCAGTGTTAGAATGCTAAAAAGCTAACAAAAAATTTATGACGGAGAGATATAAGCGAGCTGGAGGCGTTGCCAGATGTGAAAGTGAGAGAGAAATGATTTAGAGCTTGGAGATGGGAGCAAACAGATGTGGAAGTTGACGAGAAACAGAGGTGTGCTGCCGTTTTTTCGACCGCTCCTTTGCAATGATGTTTTTTTATCCTTTTTGTCCTTCTGTTCCAGCTTGGCATTTATGCAACTTGCATGCTATTTTTCTGCTGTTTCTTTTCGCTCGCTTTGTTCTCTTCTTGCTTTGCTAATTTTGTGTGCTTGATGTTCTGGTGTGGGTTTCTCTTCAGTCCTTGGTTTTGTCTCTTTGCGTCATTCTCTTGCTGGTGTCGTCTTTGTTGTTTCGGCCCTGTGTGACTCAGGTCAGCTCTTTTCTTCTGCTTATTGTTTGCCTATTGTGTTTTTCTGCCTGTTGTTGTTGAGCTTGTATCTTTGTTTTGTCTTGTGGTTTTGCTTTGTTTTCTTGCTTGATGGATTTTGTAAGAACAAATGGGCTCAAAGAAAGATTTCATAGTCATATATTCAGATGTCAAGTGCAACATGTATGTTCTCTATTTTTCGTTTTTTTCCCTAATTTTCATGGGAGTTTCTTATTAAATGAATCATTTCACAGTGATTTTGTCTCTCTCGACTTTGCCCTTATTTGTTCTCCTTGCTTCAGACATTTCAAGCTCTTCTTTTTCTTCTACCTATTTCTTCTCCTTTCTTCTTTGGAACTTCTTCAGTCGAATTAACCCATCCATCCTTTGAAGGGAAAAAAAATTCTTGATGAAGCCTACAATGGGGATGGGGATGGGGATGGAATGGTTTGATTTATGTAGAGTTCATCAAGTGTCAACATCACTATTCTGTTTCATTGCTTCAGTAATTCGAAACCGATCCGTTGCAGCAAACGTTGGTCAATTTACTATATTTGTGCTATTTTTATTTGGTCGCTTCATAATTCGAGGATGTAAGGCTATTCTGAAATGCCAAGCTTTCATGCCAATATAATTAACATTCCTCACTGCAGCATGTTTACCTGGTTGGATCAAATGGGGCTTTTGGATTTCCCCAATCATATATGCAGAAATCGGTGTCTCAGTAAATGAATTTCTTGCCTCAAGGTGGCAACAGGTGAAAGCAAACTATTAATCTATTTCCTTCATATGAATTTTTGATCAATGTATCTGCACTTTCTCACAGTCCATGTTTGCTGGTGCTGGACATTGAAACTTGCAGGTTTCATCTTCAAATGTTACCTTAGGGCAGCAAATCTTAAGAAAACGTGGCTTAGACTACAGTCACTACTTTTATTGGATATCAGTTGGAGCTTTAATAGGATTCTGGATGGTTTTTAACTTCGGATTCACCTTTGCATTAAGTTATTTAAAGCGTAAGTTGTACCATGCATGCAGATACAAGAACCCAAAAAAAAAAAATGAACAAATGATTCAAGCACTAAACTTAATATATCATAAACTGAATTCTGAGCAGCTCCAGGGAGATCTCGGGCTATTATTTCTCATAAAAGGTTTCATGATATGAAGGAGAAAGAAGATTCAAGCAGTGTAATTCACTAGGAAAAGGAATTGTCTCTTGTTGCTTCTCTAAAAACTGTTAGAGAAGCAAAAACCGTAGGGATGGTTTTACCTCTTGATTCCATAACAATATCATTTGAGAATGTTCAATACTTTGTTGATACTCCCAAAGTAGCTACGTTATTTATTATTCACCACAGCATTCCTTGTAATTTTGAATGTGTCAAATTCTTTTTCTGATGCCTTGCTCTATCTTGGGCAGATTGACTTCATACCTAGCTATAAACTTCCATATAATAAGGAAATGCGTCTCCTACTATTTTGATATATTTTCAAAATTGTAGTACCAACTAATGAACATCGATTGCTTAGCCTTATTCATGTCAAGGTTCAACACTTGAACTTCTGCGTGAATGCTCATGTGCAATGGTACAAACAACAAAGCTTAAGGTATTTTGCAGTTGGCCTTTCTGTTTTAGTTCTGAGATGCAAACTTCCAATAAAAAGCAAAATGCTATTACTGCCTATGATGCAGAAATGTTTAACTTTGACTAATGTTTTTGTTTTATTTTTTCATTTTGCCTCTGGATTTGAAACTTTTTACTAGCAATTTCCTTTGCAATTTTGCTTTCTTTGAAGTTGATTGATATGATTCTTTTACTATTGGAAGAGATTTTATATTAGTTGCATTTTTTAGATGTACTTTGGTGTGTAAGATTTTGCGTCTTTTTTTGTTATTGATTCTTTTATTTTTCTTTTTTTTTAAAGTCAAAATTAACGTTAAGTTGAAAATATGAAATATTTCAGGTGAGATTTCAAATTTCAAAGATTTGTGTGATACACTCTTAGCTTCCAATGGCATAACTTTTATCGTTCACCGATTTTGTGATTGCTTTATTATTGTTTAAGCATGTCGAAGGTGTTTTTTTTTTATTAGTGTGGTATACTAGGCACAACAATTTGGCAAATAGTGGAAAGATTTTTTCAGTGCATGGACTATTAGTACTTCTCTAGGTAGGTTCTAACTCCTCAAAAGATTAAGGACTTTGGATTTTCTTAAATTGTTTACAATGTGCATAATGCCTCTTACAAATTTTATTTATTAGATTTGTTGCAATTTTCATTTTTAAAATTTTTTTTCTTTAGATATGTTTCCTTGAACTATTTTTTTTTTATAGCAGCATGTTAAGCTATGATCATAATTGAAAGGGTTAGTTTATTTATATAGTTTGAACATTCTAATCATCTTTTATATATAATTTTTTTTTTGTGTTCTTGATGTAGCCACCTAAGTTTGAACTTTATAATTCAAAGGCACCCTACCTATTTCCAAGATTTTTGTCTCCTATCAAAACTGATAAATATAAGGTGATTTTAAGCTTTAGTTTATATCAATTATTAATAATTGGGTTGTCTTAGCTCATGCCTAATTTGCCATTGTATATTATTGATTGCATAATTTCATATGGTTTTTTCTTGAGAGTTTACAGAGTATAGCATTCTATAGTTGGTGTGCATTCGCGTTTGGAGTTCACCATTGAGCTTGTGGTGATCCAAAATCTTTTTTACTTTTTGGAATTAACTATTTCTTCTTTGGTTTTCCTTTCTGAATTATTTTCCTACAAGTAATTGTATCTATTTTTTGCTTTGGTATTTATTGGCCATTTCTTTGGCCCACTTTAATTTGTGGTGATTTTGTCTTCTTCTTGGTTAGCGATTCTTTTGAAGTACAATATCGATTAACATATAGGCGCATTGAATTATTTTTTTATGATTTTCCATGTTTGTTGTACTTACTTGAATTTCTTATTTACTTTTATTTTGCTTTGAATCTTTTTTTGTAATTGCTTGGGCTTAAATTATGATTTCTTGAGTTTGATGAAAATTTGCATCTATTAATCATGTTAACACCTCTTATTTTCAGCTATTATCATTTCATTTTTAGCATAATTGTTATTCATTTATGCTCTTGATTTATTGATGCTGCTGATACCAGAAATTTAGGCTTATTAAGTAGATGCATGTTTTCGTAATAATTTGTTGCTTGATTCAACTTAGTATTCAAATATGTTTTAATAGGTGTAGGTATTTGTTTGCATTTGCTTCCAATTTTGACTACTTTGTCTTTTCTCATTTATTTGATTTCCTAATGTTTCTGTTAGGATTTTTGAGTGTGTACGAATGGCTATTGATATAAATGATTTTAAAGAAGAGGGTGCTAGATTAGATATGTACAAATGGTGGCTATAGAGGTATGAGCTAATATTTATATTTTCCCCAAATTTAATAATTTTTTTCTTTACTTGACTATGTTTGTTACATGGTCAACTGGGAATTTTAATAATAGGAATTGTTGACTTATGAAAAATTGCTTTAAATTGTAAAAAAATAACATGGTTCCATGATAAGTAAATGTACATGTGTTCCTTTATTTAAAACCTGAATTCAAATATATACTTCAATATCATTTTTGATTTTATCTAAATTAATTTTGTTTTTATATGTGCATATAAATTTCAATCTAATATTATGTTCATTTTTTTTATATCTTTTCTGTTTCATGTTATAGTCTTATCATTTTTTTTTCTTGGTTTTTGCTTTGACTATAAGTGTTGCTTTTGGTATATATTCTTTAGAGGAATACCATTTATGTGTTAGGCAAGCGTATGAACCTTCTGTCCTTGCTCTAAAGATCAAATCCTTTCGATGTTTCAGCGGAAGCTCTTGGTATTATTACATTCCACTTTTACTCTTTGTATGGAGCTACTTCTAAATTTAATTTGTGTCGTAAATTCATGTTATCAAGTTTCAATGCTGTTGCACTCTAAGAATATATGTGTTATCATATTTATTTATTTTTAGTTAGAAATATAAATGTTATTATAATGTTCACTTTGAAACAGTTATGTCTCATTGGCTCAAAGTTAACATTTTCTCTCTTTTTTTCTTTTAAATTTGATAATGTACCCATTTCATTTTATTTGGGATTTTATACTTACTATGAATCATTATAGCCAAATTAGTTTTTCTTTACTCTCTTTAATGTTGTTGGAATTATTTTGTAACTTCTACATTATTCAAATCTATACAATAAATTTTGCATCCAAGCTTGTATTCTGGTTAAGCCACGTTTTTAGTTTCTCTGATAAATGCGTTTCATCCCTCTCTTAATGTCGCATGTCCTTGTCTTTTCCTGTGATGTTTTGAGCTTTTTTTTTTTTGATGAATTGAGTTTTGATTTGACTTTAATGATGAAATAGAAGGAAAAAAAAAGAGCTCGACAATAAAGAAGGGGCTTGAGGTAATACTTAAAGAAAGAGTAAAAGCACACTTACTATCTACAATAACCAAAAGAAAGAATAGTTCTTTTTTCAAGAAAATGAGATTCACACTGGGGTCAGACACACAGAAAAAAGATAGCTGTTTAGCCTTTCTTAAAGCATTGAAAGCAAAATTACAATATTGTACATGAAGGTTTAGCATATTTACACAAAAAAAAAGATAATTTCTTCTACTCTCTCCTCAATTTCATCACTGACCGACACCTTTTTCTCTCCTTCGCAACTTCTCCAACCCAGCCTTCATGTGGTAGATACATGAGTTTTGTTAGACAATTTTTTTTTTAAGATCCTCAGTTCTATCCTATTTTTGAATTTTTTGATTAATTTGATAAAATTTTTTTTTGTTATCATGAATTTGTGAGGTTTTGCCGTTCGGATTCCTTTGCTTTTGGGAGATGAAAAAAATGCGATTTTTTTTGTTTTATTGTTCTCTGCAATTTAACTTCTCTCTCTTTCTCCTTTCCACGCACACACTAACTTTTGTAATTCTAATTTTTATGTTATGCGTTTGCAAAAATTTTTTGTTTCTCACAAAATTCCCTTTCATATTTTCTGTTAATTTTTTTATGCTTCATTCCAAGCAGTAAACAAATGAGCACAACCTTGATGCCTAAGACAAAAAAAAAACCATCCAAAAACCTTTGATTTGGAAGTTCTTCTCCTTTTCTAACTTATTTATCAAGTTTTAAGGGAAATGGAGCGATTTTATGAAATGGGTTTGTTTTGTTTTTTAATCAAAGTTGTGAATGGGTTAATTTGAGTGAATTATTCTGGAACAAATTTCATTATTTTACTTTTATATATAATTGCTCATTCTTTTGTGGACATCCTTGATATTATTTTTTGTGTTTTAATAATTTTTTTTCTGCCTGTTCCTGCATTAATTCTTTTTTCTTTTCTACATTAACTCTTTCTTGAGGTTGTGAAAAGCTAAATCTCAAATCAAACATCTCTTTTCTCTATCCACTCCGTCTCCCCTATCCCAAATTTATACCCAGTCCATCTCTTCTTTCCCAAAAATAGAACGTTCAAGGGAGAAAGAATGGTGATAATGAAAAATCTTCTCCTAAGCTCATAATTTTTTTTTAGGCTGAATCCGCTCTGTTTCAAACCAGTTTTGGGCACAAAATGATGATCTCTTTCTCTTTGTTTTTCTTTTACTAATTCTAACCATTTCTTTTTCCTCTTTGAATGGTAGGATGAGAGAATGATCTTTGAAAATTGAATCCAATGCAAAGCCGCATCTTCCCTGTCTCAGGCAAGTTTTCAGCACAAAAAGAGAAAAAACATGTGCTTTATCCCCAGTTGAAACTGAGAGTTGTGGATGCATGTAACTTCTTTCTTCATTTATGATTATGGGTCTTTTATTTTTTTTCTTCATTTCGAAGATGGAAGACTTGGTTAATGAATTTAACACTTCTTTTTGTTAATGATTTATTGATGTTGACATTCATCAATTTTTATTTTATTTCATTTTCAAATACACTAATTTCTTTGAAAACTAAACAACAAAGAATTTAAACTGTTGGAACTTTTGCATTCTATGCAAAAACTTGTAAACTTTTTTTTATTGCTTTAATGGTTTCCTTATTTTTATTTTTTAGGGCTCAAGAATTTTTATTGGGTTAAAATTTGATTATTTAAATGCCTTTGCAAAAGAAAATTACCAATTTGTGTTCATTTCCAATAATTTTTTTGAGGTTATCATTGATATTTTAAGTCCAAATTTAGAAATCTTAAAGTACAGACATGTTGGATTATAATTATGGATTCATGAAGAATTATCTGTTAACAAATAGAACAAAAATTAAAATTTGTGTTTGTATAATCATACCTCTTAGGAAATAAGATTACAATAACTTGCATATTTGTTTTCCTTACTTTTTTGGTGTATGGAAATTTTATCGATTTTTTAAAGAGTTATTTTTTTTTTATAATCTGATTTATGTTGCTTTCTGGGATTTTCTCAAGAACCAAGAGACAACCATGTTGGATTATAATTATGGATTCATGAAGAATTATCTGTTAGCAAATAGAACAAAAATTAAAATTTCTGTTTGTGTAATTATACCTCTTGGGAAATAAGATTACAATTACTTGCACATTTGTTTTCCTTACTTTTTTGTGTATGGAAATTTTATAAAATTTTCAAATATTTATGTTTTTTTTAATAAGATTTATGTTGTTTTCTAGGATTTTCTTAGGAGCCAAGAGACAGTGGGATGCCAAGTTGAGCAAAGACTCCTAACCTCCTCAAAGTGCATTGGAAAAGTACACCAGGTTGTTTCAGTATCTCAACCTTCTTTAGCTATGGATTAATTCGCTTTTCGATGTGCATTTATGCAGCTTAAGTTGGGTGGGGATACACTGAAAAAAATGAGATGAAGACTTGTTTAGATATGCAAAGTTACATTCATGAGTTGATCTATTGACTAAATTATGATCTGATTAAAAAAAGTTGAAGTTCTTAACTACTTATCATAATTAATTGAGACTTCATTCTTTTTGGTAGTATTTGTTCCGTAATTTCAAAATCTAAGCTTATTCTTGGCCAAGGTAGTTGAGAAGCTACAATTAATCAAGAAATGTTTGGTTTCCAAACCATAACAACCAAACTACCATGGTCTTTCGTGCATATGTTACAACTGTTGTTAGATTTTATATGTATTTTGTTCTCTTTGCGTGTTTCTGTGTCTATGTGTGTGTGTGTGTAAGAATGCTAAAACTCTTTTTTTTTCTTTTAAAATTTCTTACTTTGACGTGTAGATCAATTCCTGATAGGAAATAAGGTTAAAATCAATTATAGGTTTGCTTTTCTTTTTTTGTGTGTTTGTACTTGAGAAAAATTATTATATTAATCTATAAAAGATGCAAGGCAACTACAAATGGTATTGTTGTTGCCTTTGATAATAAAAGTATTGTTTTTGAGACTGAATTTGATTTCATGGATGATGCTAATTCCTTAAAATTGAAAACAAATACATTCTTGATAATTAACCATCTTTCTTCTACCGCCTGCAATGTCTAGCATTAAAGCATTTGTCAACTTGGTTAGGCTTTAACAAGCAATGTGGTACTGTGCTTGCAAAACTTGCAACAAGAAAGTGACTAAAGCTGTTGGATCAGGTTATTGGTGTAAATGATGCTAGAAAATAATGATGAATGCAGTTAAAGGTGAGAGTTGTTGGAAATTTTATGTAGTTATAAATTAAATGTTTTCTGTTGTTCACGGGTTAGCTTGCATTTTTTTTATTGGGGAGGCATTTAACACCTTTTGAATCTTTTCTCACTTCTAATATCTAATTATATAGTGTTCATTTCATTAATACGTGTCTGTTTCCATGACTATGGATCTTATTCTATCTATTGGTGGGCCTCAACCCTGCCAAGTCATAGTTTTCGAGTAATTTGTACTAATTTTCTGATACCAGTTCTAGCTTATTTGGAGGTTTTATATAATTTTGTTGGCCTTTCTCTGACCATAAGATTTTGAACCTTATCCTATCTAATAGTAGACCTCAACTCTACCAAGTCATATTTTTTGAGTGATTTACACTTATCTTCTAATGCCAGTTCCTGCTTATTAGAGGTTTTCAATGATTCTGTTGGCCTTTCTCTGGCCATAAGATTTTGAAAGTTGCAGTTGTTATGAAAAGAGAGTATATTTGACATGCTCGAGAAAAACAAAAAAAAATTCCCACGTATCTTTTCACTGATCTCATGTTAAAATTATGACATGCATTGGTAATATTTTGTTCTTTGTCCTCTTGTCCTTGGACAAATATTTGCAAATTTGTGCAATTTATAATCTTCACCTTTCTGAAGTGGAAGCACTTTTTGCAGGCAACTTTCCTTGATGAAGGTTATAACATTAATCATGCAAGACAACATGATCATACTCATTTACTTGATGTATGTTTGATGTTGATTCTCCCATTCTATTGTTACATTACTACTAATTACTTTTAACTTTATTTGATTAGAAAATCTCAAATCATTGAACATGATGAATGGATCAGGAATGAGGAACATCTTTTGCTTTGATCTGGCTAAAATCGAACAAGTCATCCACTCCATTAAGGATGCAATAAATGCAACTATAGACAGAGGTAATAAATGCAACTCAATCAACTCAAGAGTCTACTCAACAAGGACAAGCAAACTGTTGGTTTTCTTAAATAGGTTTCTTCCTTATCTACCAGCCACTTTTATGATACATGAGTAATTCTATCGGTTCTTTAGTTTTTCGAGTATTTGTTCCTTTTTTTGAAATAAAGTTTGATGTATCAAGAGATTTTTGTGTTAATTAAGTTTTTTTTGAGATGTGGTGATTGTTTTCTTGCTTTTGTATGGTGTGGCCTTCTAAGTTGGGGTGGGATTTTGTTCACGCTTGATTATGAGTTGATATATGAATGTACAAAAGTCGAGGTAGTGTAACTAGATACTTCTAAGATTATTTGCTTTTTTTTATTCGATTAATATATTGTCTTCTAGAATACTTATTTAAGGCATTGGAGTTTAAATGTAGAGTAATTTTCTTTTGATTTGAGTTTGAATAGATTTGGATAAGGTTGAAATTTCCCTTTTCCTCTCTCTCTCTCTCTCTCTCTCTAAATTTTGGGCAATATTTCTTAACAACATGTGATATGTTGCTTTGTTTAACATTTATGATACTTGGTTTTTGATGAGGATGGGTGGTTTCAGTGGATGTGAATTTGAGCAGGAGTGATTTGATGCTTAAAGTGGGAATGGTATTCTGAACTATGCGATTTTCATGGTCAAGTTTTCCTATTCTATTAGGTGGCTTGCATTTTTATGCTATTAAATAATAAACTTGCATGAATTAATTTTTTGATTTTTTGCTCTTTTTTCTTTGCAGTTGATAGCAGAAAGATTGGTATTTAGTTATGGGAAGGGCGTTTCTGATCACGTGGCAATGTGAAGATAATAAATTGTTGCAAATTCTATGTACTGTATTATCAGTGCAAATGACACAAGAAAATTCAGGTATTCTTCATCTCACTTCATTTTTTGTTTCTTTTAATGTTACCTTAATTGGTTTTAAAATGAGAATAATTTTCTTTTATGTTGTGAATTCATTTACAAGGCATGTAAGTAAATTTTTTTATTATTAATTTGTCTTTTGATTTGGGGGTTGCAAGTTGGAGTTTTATTGATTGAGATAATAAAATGGTTGCGGATTAAAAAAAAAATGAAAGATGCGTCAAGTTGAAAACTTTCTTTTGCTTACGGGTTTTTTTTTTGCTTCATTTTGTGACAAGCCACATAACTACTAAGCTCATATGCAGTCATTTTGTTGATTTTATGTATGAAATTAATATTACTAAATATTCTCTATGTTATCATCTCCACTTATTATTGTCAATCAAGCCTCGAGGATATCATTTTTGTTACTGGAGCAATATTTAAAATATCCAAGGTCAGTTTTATCCAATACCTCTAGCCAAAATTTCAATATTTTAGCGATCAGGATTGTTAAATTCATGTTTTAAGAACTAATTATCTAAAGTAATTTATTTTGTTTGATCTACTTCAAGCTTACCTTGAATGAGCTTATTGAGTGAGGAGTTGTTCTTCCTGTCTTCTTCTTTTTTTTTTTTTCCTTTTTTTTACTTTTGAGCTAAACATTTTAAGTTTTGTTGTTTTTTTCTTTGCAAAAAAAAAGTATAGCCAAGCTTGATGCATTGTAAGTAATAAATATGATGTTTGATCTACTGGCAAAGTGTTATGAGTTATAAATGTATAGATAACAATTTATATAAACTGTGATTAAATGATCAATTTGATGCTAAAATGATCACTTTTGCGCATGAACCGTTGCAACGCACGGGCATTTTCTATTATCTTGAATGCTTCATATATACACACAAACACACACAAAAACATAAATCTTCATGTTCTGTGTTTCTTCCAAAGCAAGCTTAAACATGTAAAAAAAACTGTTATGTTAATTCAAATTGCCGATTATTTAGGATCCTTTTTCATATTTAATTAAGAGATAAAATGAAGATATCCCGAAGGCGTACTTTTGAGGCATGCAGTAACAGACAACACAAATTCAACACTCAAACATGACTACTGAACAAGACAAAAAAAAGTAGCAAGGTGTCTTTTTTTTATAAGTCTTTTTAAAAGTGAGTTGAAGAATATCAACGGAAGAAAACATTCACAATTTTTTTTAATTGAATTGAATTTGGATAGTTTTATATTAAAGAGTGTAAAGAAATGAACAAAGTCTATCACATCCTAACATAGTTATAAGTATGGATTTTGTGCCTTTATTTTGAATTTGGATCTATGAGTATCAGAATTTTTTTGAAGTTTTTCTTTTATTTTTATTTCTATTCAGGGAATATTTCTGTCCCAAACATGTATCCATATTCGTATGTCTTCTTTTCAAGTGTGATATATATGTATTCAAGGGGAAAAATCATCAGCAACTCTATTTGTAGGATTGCAACAGTTAACTCTTCTCTTTTTAAGTTCTTTGACATTGTTTTGCTTTTCTCAACTTGCAAAAATTGTACATGTATTGGTGCTTTATAAGGGTCATTGTGTGATTTACAACTGTGAAATTTTAAAGTGCATGAAAGCATAATATTGTTGTGTTTTCTATGCAATTTGATTATTTGCTCTCACTTCATTTTCTTTGAAAGATTTGGAATGTTGTTATTTTTTTATTTTAGGTTTGGTCTTTTTCTTATAAGCAATGAGTTAAATAAGGGATGGAATAATGAAGATCCAAAAATTGGTTAGAGATGGAAACATCTATACAATAAATTTTGGATCCAAGCTTGGATCTTGATTGGGCCACGTTATTTGCCTCTCCAATAAACGCGTTCACCTTCTCCTTTGTTGCCACGTGTTTCTTTTACCTGTTATTGTAAGTTTTTTCTTTTTTCGTTTTGATCTTTATCTTTCTCCTTTCATTTAACGTGCAAATCCTATTAAATGCTTTTTTACTCTCTTTCGTTTTACGTGTCTTTTTTTATTTGTTATGTTATATGATGAAAAAACAAAACTATCTCTCTCATAGTAATTTCATTGCTCAATAGTGTTGAAGTTCCTCAAGCCACGTTTTTTGGGTCCCACCCACCTTACATGCTATTAATTACCATCTTTTCACATTTTTTATCTCTCATCTGTGTCACAATTTTCTTTGCCCAACGACTCTTCTACCACACAAGATGAAAAATAAGGATTAGGAATATGAAATAAAAATTTCTTTACTGACTCCGTTTTCTTCTCAAAGATTGTAATGAAATTTTCTCTTAGATCCTTCGTGCACTGCGCATACCTCTTTTGTGTGCGTTTATTGTGACGATAACGGAACATACAATAAAGAAGGACCTAATTGAGCTTTATTTAAGAGGAAATCGAGAGGTAATGGAAAGGCTTCTGTTTGTGTTCTTGGTATGGGATTAAGGATTTAGAATGCAACAACAAACTTCTGAGAGAATCAGGTATTTTATTTGTTTTTTTAAGTTTTTTTTGGGTTGTTTTGCTATCATCTATCATTTTTTTTCTCTAAAACTTTTTTTAATTGAGGTGAAGAAACATGAGTGGAGCTCTGATGAGAAAAAAGTTCCGGAAGAGGAAGCCAAAGCTAGAAAGACAGTACTGGAAAGAGGCGTAGCTTCTTTTTGGGCTATCAGGTTTTTCACTTTTAACTTTTTTTTTATAATTTATTTTCACAATTCTCTTCCTCTGCTTTGTTCTTTGAGATTTAATTTTAATTTTGATAGATGATTTGTCTTTAAAGAAAGAGTTGTTTTTATCTTTTTGGGTTGATTGTTTAAGAGAAAATGGGGAGTGAACCGAAAAGCTTCTATTTATGTTCTTTGTTTAGGGATTAAGGATTTAGAAGTTGGCAACAATATTTATTTTTTGGTTTAAATATTTTTTGGGAATTTTTTTAGCTTTCATCTGTCTATTATTATTTTTTCTCTTAAAACTTTTTTGTATGGAGATGGAGAAACATAAGTGGAGCTCGGATGAGAAAAAAGTTCCGGAACATAGGGAGGAAGCAACCATCTTGAAAAGAGGCCTAGCTTTTTTTGGAGCTATTAGGTTTTTCACTGTTGATTTTTTTTTTATAATTTATTTTTATAATTCTCTTCATCCTTTTCTTTGTTCTCTGAGATTTTGTTTAAGAGACAATGGAGAGTGAATCGAAAGGCTTCTGTTTGTGTTCTTGGTAAGGGGATAAACTTTTATCTGACTGGAAGAGGCAGAGAATCAGGTATTTTATTTATTTTTGGACTAAGTTTTTTTTTTTGGGGGGGAAGGGGGGGTTTGCTTTCATATTTCTATTATTTTTTCTCTTAAATCTTTTTTGTATGGAGATAGAAAAACATGAGTAGAACTCTGATGAGAAAAAAGTTCTAGAACATAAATGAAACAAAGGCCAAAAAGGCAGTCTTGAAAAGAGGCATAGCTTCTCTTTGGGAGCTATCAGGTACTTCACTTTTAATATATACTTTTTATAATTTATTTTCGCAATTTTCTTCATCCTTTGCTTTGTTTTTTGAATTTTAATTTTAATTTTAATTGATGATTGAAGACTGTTGTGTCTTCAAAAAAATGAGGTTTTTTTTGGGGGGGGGGGGGGGGGGGTAGTTGTTTAAGAGACATTGGGAGTGAATTGAAAGGCTTATGAATGTTTTCTTGGTATGGCAATTAAGGCAACAACAAATTTCTTTTCCTACGCTACTGGAAGAGAGGGAAAGAATTAGGTATTTTATTTATTTTTGGTTTGAGTTTTTTTTTTATTTGGACTTTTTTTCCTTTCATATGCCTGTTATTATTTTTTTCTCTTAAAACTTTTTTGTATGGGGATGAAGAAACATGAGTGGAGCTTTGATGAGAAAAAAGTTTTAGAACATAGAGAGGAAGCAAAAGCCAAAAAGACAGTCTTGGAACGAGGTGTAGCTTCTCTTTAGGACTATCAGGTTTTTCACTTTGAACATTCTTTTCTTTTATAATTTATCTTTGCAATTCTCTTCATTGTTTGCTTTGTTCTCTGAGATTTACTTTTAATTTCAATTGATGATTGAAGATTGTTGTGCCTTTAAAATAGGAGCTTTTTTATTATTTTTTGTTGATTCTTGAGTACAAGATGATATTGAAAATAAGACAATTTAAAGTTTATACTCTTAGGGTTTTTATGCCCTTTTCTTGCCTCCTTTAGGATGGAAGCTCAAAGATGGCGTGACCATTTTTTTTCCTTTTATGTCTGTTTCTTAACAGCCTTAGCTCTCTGAGTTCTTTTCCTTTACTCTTAGCCTCCTACTTAAGGTTTGTTTCTTCTATTTCTATTTTTGCCCTTTTTATGTACATTGTTTGAAATTGAATCATATTTATTTTTTAAATGAAAAGAAAGTTAATGTATTTTCCCCTTAGGTGCTGTTTGGTTTCAGTAATTTTTTTTTACCTGGGGGAATTTTTTTTTCCGTCAAATGATTCCCGCTTTTGGTTGGAGGAATCGAATTCCGGGGGGTAATTTTTTTTTACCAACAGTGCCCAAACAGTGCCAAATAGTACCAAAATTGGGAAAAAAAAATTACCTCCTCTCCCTGAGGTATTTTTTTTTCCGGGGGGAATCTAACATTTTTGCCAATTGTACCCTCCAATAATTATATTTTGTTTCCATTTTACCCTTAAAACCTATCTAATATTACAACCATGTTTTTTTCTTATTTTGATGAAGAGAAAAATAAATTTAAAATCAAATGGACCAATAATAAGATGGATCCTATGATTTTTGATTAATCAAAATCAATTTAATATAGTAATAGTTTGTTATATCAAAATAATTTACATAACAAAAACTTTATAAAAAAGGGGCAAAATAAATAAATAAATAAGTAATTAATTTAAATATAATTTATTTCAAGTGTTATTCACTTTACATCAACTAATAATATGGAGGGTATTATAGTAAAATAAATAATTTTACCCTCTTACTTTCCTTTAACCAAACACAGAAATCTTATATTCTCACTAATACAACCAAACACAGGAATCTAATATTCTCAGTAATCCGTCAAGTAAAATAATATTCCGGTAATTTAATATTCCCGGTAATCTTAAATTCTCCGAACCAAACGGCCCCTTATTCTAATTTTACTAGAAACAAGTTCTGTTGAAATTAAATTAAACTAAGAAAATAGGTGGAATCTTTATAATGTAAATAGTTCTTAAATTTTTTGAGTATAGATTTGTTTTTGTTAATTCATTAGTAAAGTGATCTGTCTGGCTTTGAAATTTTTTCCCTTTTTTGTTATATACATGTTATGAATTCTTAAATATTTTATATTTCTTACAGGGAAAATTAATGAAAATTTAGATGAGCTAAGTACAGATCTAATAGCAATTATGGGCTTGCAAAGAATGACCTTTCTTTTGATTTGTGCTTTGTTAAATTTTTTTTTTTTTAGTTTTTCAAATTGATCTCATCCCTAACTGCTCTAATGCTCTTTCTAGGACATGCATAAATGTCCTATTAATTAATATTGCTCTTTTATGAGGTTAAAATTTGAGTTTTTTTTCTTAACAAATTTATCTGGGTTTTCCACTTTTATAAGCAACCATGTGTAACTTTGGATTATTTTTTTTTAACATTACTTTTGTTCTTTTTTTCTCCTACCTTTGTTTTTCTTTTTTCCTGTTTTAATTATAAATTTAAAATGTGGATGTTTGTTGCTTCTTATGACTTTTTATGTTTTATAGATTTGGTTATTGATGTATTTTTTGAGATGTGGTTATTATTTTTTTTTTTGGGAGAAAAGAAGAGGATTGAATTTTATGTGGATTAAATATCTTATTGTTATGATTTGGAAGATAATTCTATGGTATAAAAGTATTCATCCACTTTATGATTTTTTTAACATTAATCACGTCTATTAATATCATTCAACTAATGTTGCAATCAAAGTTTAGAGTCAATGTTAAGGACAAAGTGGAAGTAGATGAGTCAATGTTCATAATTAATATTGGAGTTGTTTTGGTTTTTTTTTTTTGGGTTTAGTATTTAAAATAGTTGGGTTTTGTTGAATTATTACTTTAAGATTGTGTTGTGTTTGATAAGTTAGTATTTTAGGGTAGACTTTGTATGATTTTCTACGTAATTTATTAAATTTTAGTTTTTCCTTTTTGCAACTATATCTTTTATCATTACTTTGATTATTAATATTCTATTCGAATTTTTTAGTTTTTACTTATATAAATGATTACAAGAGTGCAAGATTAGATATGCATAAGTGGCTACCATTCGGGTATGATTTATTTTTTTTCAAATTTAATATTTTGTTTTTTGTTTGACTTGATTATGTTTGTTACAAGGTTAAGTAGAAATGTTAATACTAGGAATTGCTAGCTTGAGAAAAATGGCTTTAGTCCTAGAATTGTATAAAAAATCAACATGATTCCATGATAGGTCAATGTATATGCATTCTTTTATATAAACCTCGAATCCAAATTTACGACAATATTTTTTGTAATTATTCTATTTGACATGTAGGGATTTTAATATAGACTTTATATAATTTTCTACTTAATTTACTGCACTTTACTTTTGCCTTTTCACCACTTTATCTTTTCTCATTTATTTGATTTCCTAATGTTTTGTTAGGATTTTTGAGTGTGTGTGAATGGCTATTGATACAAATGATTCTGAAGAAGAGAGTGCCAGATTGGATATGCACAAATGGTGGCCATCGAGGTATGAGCTAATATTTATATTTTCCCAAAATTTAATAAATTTTTTACTTGATTATGTTTGTTACATGGTCAACTAGGAATTTTAATAATAGGAATTGCTGACTTATGAAAATTTTCTTGAGTCTCGAAATTGTAAAAAAAAATAACATGGTTCCATGATAGGTAAATGTACATGTATTCCTTTAATTAAAACTTGAATTCAAATATATAATACAATATCATTTTAGATTTTATCTAAATTAATTTTGTTTTTATATGTGTATATAATTTTTAATTTAATATTATGTTCTTTTAATATCTTTTATGTTTCATGTTAGTCTTATTATTTTTTTTTTTGCTTTGACTATAAGTGTTGCTTTTTGTATATATTCTTTAGAGGGATATCACTTATGTGTTAGGCAAGCGTATGAACCTTTTGTCCTTGCTCTAAAGATCAAATCCTTTCAATGTTTTTCTAGAAACTCTTGGTATTATTACATTCCACTTTTACTCTTTGTATGGAGCTATTTCTAAATTTAATTTGTGTGGTAAATTCATCTTATCAAGTTTCAATGCTATTACACTCTAAGAATATATATCCGTTATCATATTTATTTATTTTTAGTTTGAAATATTTATGTTATTGCTTCAAAGAGATAATTTTCACTTTGAAACAATTATGTCTTTTTGCCTCCCAGTTAACATTATCTCTTCTTCTTTTATATATATATATATATTGATGATGTACCCGTTGCATTTTATTTAGGATTTTAGACTCACTATGAATCATTGTAGTCAAATTAGTTTTTGTTTGCTCTCTTTAACGTTGTTAGAATTATTTTGTAACTTCTGCATTATTCAAATATTATATTATCTTAAATGCTTCATATATATATATATATATATATATATATATTAGACACACGTAAATATTCATGTTTTGTGTTTCTCCCAAAGCAAGCTTAAACATGCATAAAAAAGTGTCATGTTAATTCAAATTGCTGATAATTTAGGATCTTTTTTCATATTTAATTGACAGATAAAATGAAGATATCTCGAAGGAGATGTACTTTTGAGGCACACAGTTACAGACGACATAAATTCAAGGCTCAAGCATGACACTGGACAAGAAAAAAGAAGGTAGCAAGCGTCCTTTTTTTTTTAAAATCTTTTTTAAAGTGAGTTGAACAATATCAACTTAAAAAAACATTCACAATTTTTTTAATTGAATTGAATTTGGATAGTTTCATATTGGAGAGTGTAAAGAAATGAAGCTACTACAAAATCTATCACATCCTAACATAGTTATAAGAATGGGTTTTGTGCCTTTATTTTGAATTGGATCCATGTGCATTAGAATTTTTTTGAAGTTTTTCTGTTATTTTTATTTCTATATTCGTATGTCTTTTTTCAAGTGTGATATATGTGTGTGTGTGTGTTCAAGGGGAAAAATCATCAGCGACTGTTTTTAGGATGGCAATAGTTAACTCTTCTCTTTTCAGGTTTCTTGACATTGTTTTGCTTTTCCCAATTTGCAAAAATTGTACATGTGTTGGTGCTTTATAAGAGTCATTGTGTGATTTATGACTTTGTGAAATTTTGAAGTGCATGAAAGCATATATTGTTGTGTTTTCTATGCAAGTTGATTATTTGCTTCTACTTCATTTTTTTTCAAAGATTTGAAATGTTCCTCTTTTTTCATTTTAGGTTTGGTCTTTTTCTTATAAGCACCAAGTTATATAAGGGATGGAATAGTGAAGATCCAAAAATTGATCAAAGATAAAAACATAAAAATGAACATGCATTCCGTATATTAATGTATATCCCATGTAAATTGTTTAAAATGAACATGCATACAAACTTTCTTTTTCACTGCATCTCTCCATTTATTAATGTACATGAATACTTACTTAACTCTTATTTTCACCTTTTTCCATCTTTAATATCTCATATTTGCCCTTTTAAATGATCAGCCCGTGCAACGCACGGGTTTTCCCTAGTTATATATTAAAGCGCATAAGTTTCTCGGCACCTCATGCAACCACGTTCCTATCTTCTGTAATCGCCACATCTCCTTGTTTTATTTTGCAAATAGGTTTCATGTCGTGGGTCCCGTGTTACTGCCTAGCCTGGTCACTTTGGTTTTCATGCTTTTTTTTTTTTCAACATTTGCTTTTTCCCATTTCTCTTGGTTAAATGTAATTGATGTTTTTGTCAGAATCGGACAACTTAAACATTTAATTTTGGATTCCGAAACTCCTCATCTCCGAAACGATCTCCCATTTTCTACTTTCTCTTTTGCTAGCAATATTTTTGAGCATCAAAATTTTTGTGAGAACCCCTTCTCTCTTCTTCCATCTGTCATTTCTCACCAACACCCAAAAAATTTTAAATCCCATATTTTGATTTTGGTGAAATTTCAATCTGTCTTTATCTCTCCGAGTCCGACTCTCTTGTGTTCGTTTTTCTTCGATATTTGATTCAAGTTTCGAGTAAAAGCACAAATTTTTTTTGAAGATAAAAAGCAATGAATCTTTATCTCGCTCTAATACAGTATTTATTCTTTTATATTTATGATCTTTTATTCTCTGTTTTTCTTTTATTGATTTAAACTTTTTCTTTCTTTTCTTTTAAGATTTAAATCTTGAATCCAACTCACCCTTCCAAGCCCTTCTCTGTCACCACTATTTTTCATGAGTTGCTTTTCAATTTGGGTCTTCAAAAAAAAATTGACTTTTCTATGCCCGGAATATTGTAAAGGTTTCCTTTATGGATAGGGGGATTTGAGGATTTTTTTTGAATTTGATGTTTGGCTGCTGAGAACAAGATAGAAAATAGAAAATTTTAGGTGTTTAGTTACCCCTTCTGAAACTTTCTTTTCTGGTGTATTAAAAAAATTTATTTATTCTTCTATGCACTCAAACATGGAAAACTTTGTCAATGGATAAAATTCTACGGCGGTGGTGGGCTTATTTAAAATTTGAAGTTTGTCTTTTCCTCAGAGGTTAAGAACAGAACTATAGATTTAACAAAAAAAAAGTGGAAGGTACATCCTTTTTCTTCTCTTTAGATTTCTTTCTCTTTTTATTGCAAGCTTCATTAACCGAAGTGCTTATTCTACTTTCTTTCCTTTTTTCTTCTAATTTTTTTCCATCCAAAATGGGTCCTGAAAGAATTTCCTGCCACTACAAGAAAATTGATTTTCAGCGACGAAAATTTAGCGACGGAATTTTTCCGTCGCTGATAATCAGTATTAGCGACGAAATTTATAACGAATTTAGTGACGGAATTGGCGACGGATTAGCGACAGAAATTCGTCGGTAATTAGCGACGGAATATTTTCCGTCGCTAATTCTGTCGCTAATAATGGCGGGATATACTGTTTAATTGCGCCAAATTATTAGCGACGGAATTAGCGACGGAATTATCCGTCGCTAAATCCAAAACATATATTGAACTTAGCGACGGAAAAATTTCGTCGCTAAGTTCCCACCATGATTTTCGGTCGAAAATTGCATGGAACTTAGCGACGGAATTTTTCCGTCGCTAAGTTCCCAACATCTTTTTTTTCATTGAATTTAGCGACGGAATTTTTCCGTCGCTAATTCCGTAGCTAATGATCTTTAGCTACGGAATTAGCGACGGAAAAATTCCGTCGCCAAATTCAATGAAAAAAAAGATGTTGGGAACTTAGCGACGGAAAAATTCCGTCGCTAAGTTCCACGCAATTTTCAACCGAAAATCATGGTGGGAACTTAGCGACGGAATTTTTCCGTTGCTAATTCCATAGCTAATGGTCATTAGCTACGGAATTAGCGACGGAAAAATTCCGACGCTAAGTTCCATGCAATTTTGAACCGAAAATCATGGTGGGAACTTAGCGACGGAATTTTTTCGTCGCTAATTCCGAAGCTAATGGTCATTAGCTACGGAATTAGCGACGGAAAAATTCCGTCGCTAAGTGCCATGAACTTTTCAACCGAAAAATCATTTTGGGAACTTAGCGACGGAAAAATTCCGTCGCTAAGTTCCATGAAATTTTCAACCAAAAATCATGGTGGGAACTTAGCGACGGAATTTTTCCGTCGCTAATTCCGTAGCTAAAGGTCATTAGCTACGGAATTAGCGACTGAAAAATTCCGTCGCTAAGTTCCCTCCAAAATATCTGAGAAAAAAGGTGAAAAAATTTGCGACGGAATTTTTCCGTCGCTAATTCCGTAGCTAATGACCTTTAGCTACGGAATTAGCGATGGAAAAATTCCGTCGCTAATACCTCGTACAACGTGTTAGATCTAGTTGGCGACGGAATTTTTTCGTCGCTAATCCGACGGAAATTCCGTCGCTAATACCTCGAAATTCGTGATTTCCCTCTTTTTTCTTCTTCTTCCCGCCCGTGGTAGTCAATTTTTCTCCTTTTTTTCTCTTCCTTTCCCCTGTGCGCCGCCGGTCCCTTGCCCCACCGAAGCTGCGCCGCCGGTCCGTGACACCTCTAGCTGCCGCCGGTCACCTCTCTCCTCTCCTCACCGCCGGCGCCTCCTAGTTATTAAAGAAGAAAAGCAACACAGCCCACTCCCCCCCCCCCCCCCCCCCCACTGCCACTGCGCCCATAGGCGCCGCTGCTGCCGCCCGCCCCCCGCCATCGCAGTTGCTACCCGCCGCTGCTCGCCGCCGCTGAGCTGCCGCCGGTCGTCCCTACCACCGGTTGTTGTCTTGGTATATATTAGTTGTATTTCTTTTAAATATAAATGTTATATTTATTTGTTTGTTAGTTTGTTTATGTAAAATATATGTTTATTTGTATTTATAATAATATTAGTAGAAATTTCGTATTTATTAGGAAAAATTATTTTTGTTAGATTTTAAATATATAAATTTATTTATGTAAATTTAATTTGATTATAATATTATTAATTATGAACATTTATTGTTGTTTTAGTGTATCTAATTATATGATAGTAATAGATTGATTGAACTACTATTATTAATTTTTATTTATTTGTTTAATTTGTTTATTTAAAATATATGTGTTTATTGTTTTTTATTTTTGTTTGTCCGTATTTATAATAATATTAGTAAAAATTTTGAAATTAAATGTTTAAAGTTATTTTTGTTATATTTTAAATATATAAATTTATTTATGTAAGTTTCATGAAATTTTCATCCGAAAATCATGTTGGGAAATTAGCGACGGAAAAATTCCGTCGCTAAGTTCCATGAAATTTTCAACCGAAAATCATGATGGGAACTTAGCGACGGAAAAATTCCGTCGCTAAGTTCCCTCCAAAATATCTGAGAAAAAAGGTGAAAAAATTTGCAACGGAATTTTTCCGTCGCTAATTCCGTAGCTAATGACCTTTAGCTACGAAATTAGCGACGGAAAAATTCCGTCGCTAATACCTCGTACAACGTGTTAGATCTAGTTGGCGACGGAATTTTTCCGTCGCTAATCCGACAGAAATTCCGTCGCTAATACCTCGAAATTCGTGATTTCCCTCTTTTTTCTTCTTCTTCCCGCCCGTGGTAGTCAATTTTTCTCCTTTTTTTCTCTTCCTCTCCCCTGTGCGTCGCCGGTCCCTTGCCCCACCGAAGCTGCGCCGCCGGTCCATGACACCTCTAGCTGCCGCCGGTCACCTCTCTCCTCTCCTCACCACCGGCGCCTCCTAGTTATTAAAGAAGAAAAGCAACACAGCCCACTCCCCCCCCCCCCCCCCCCCCCCCCCACTGCCACTGCGCCCATAGGCGCCGCTGCTGCTGCCCGCCCCCCGCCATCGCCGTTGCTACCGCCGCTGCCTGCCGCCGCTGAGCTGCCGCCGGTCGTCCCTACCACCGGTTGTTGTCTTGGTATATATTAGTTGTATTTCTTTTAAATATAAATGTTATATTTATTTGTTTGTTAGTTTGTTTATGTAAAATATATGTTTATTTGTATTTATAATAATATTAGTAGAAATTTCGTATTTATTGGGAAAAATTATTTTTGTTAGATTTTAAATATATAAATTTATTTATGTAAATTTAATTTGATTATAATATTATTAATTATGAACATTTATTGTTGTTTTAGTGTATCTAATTATATGATAGTAATAGATTGATTGAACTACTATTATTAATTTTTATTTATTTGTTTAATTTGTTTATTTAAAATATATGTGTTTATTGTTTTTTATTTTTGTTTGTCCGTATTTATAATGATATTAGTAAAAATTTTGAAATTAAATGTTTAAAGTTATTTTTGTTATATTTTAAATATATAAATTTATTTATGTAAATTTAATTTGGTCATAATATTATTAATTATTATAATTTATTATTGTTTTAGTGTATCTAATTATATGATATTAATAGATTGATTGAATTAGTATTATTAATTTTGGGATTAATGTGAGATATACACATTGTTATATATATTATTTTTTTTCATTGCATAAATGTATATATTGTTGTATTAATAGTTTTAATATGTATTGTAACGAATTACATGTATGTATTGTAATCGTTATTTTTTTATTTTAAATTAGAAAGAAAATAATATTTAATTTTTAATATGTATTTTTTATGCTTTTGTAGGTTATTTAATATTAATAAGGAGTGCTGTGGTGGATTGTGATCGTGAGGTAATATTTTAACTATTTTATTATGCGTTTTATAATAAATAATTGTTAATTTTGATTTAAAATTTTGATTTTATTTTTTAATTGGTTGAGATATTTGCTTTGATTGCTATATTTTATTTATTTTGTGTGGTTTTGTTTATTAAATTACAGATATTTTATTCAGATCGTATCATGAATAAGGATAGGAGTTGGATGTACAACCGGTTAAATAGTAATAGTTATATTACAAATGAGTTTTTAAATGGAGTTGAAGAGTTTATCGATTTTGCATGTTCAAATAGGCAGTTTGTCAGTGGAGATAAAATAAAATGTCCTTGCATCAAATGTCAAAATAGAATCTTTTTAGAATGTGATAAGGTACGGGAACATTTATTTTACAAAGGTTTTATGGGTGGTTATATTATTTGGGATAAACATGGTGAAGTTGTTGAAGGAGAATCCTCAAGAAATAGAGACGAGATTGGTGATATGATGTATGAAATGTATTCAGAACAAAACCCGTATAATAGAATGGTGAGGGATGCTTGTCATATTAATTTTGACGGGAATGCTAATCAGTCAAGATTTGATGAGCATGAACAAAATTCATCAAGACAAAACTTTGCTTCTCTGTTAAATGATGCAAATGAACCATTGTGGACAGAATGTTCTAAGCACACGACATTATCTGCTATGTCACAATTGTGTAATTGGAAGTCGGAGCACAATGTTAGTGAAGCATGTTTTAATCGAATGTTGGAGATTGTGAGAGGTATGCTTCCGGAGAATAATCATTTACCGAAAAATTTTTATGAAATGAATAAAAAAATGGAGAAATTCGGTCTTGGTTATGTTAAGATAGATGCTTGCAAGAATAATTGTATTTTATTTTGGAAAGAATATGCCGAGTTAATGCATTGTGTGATATGTGGGCATCCTAGATATAGACAATGTGGGGTAAGAGGAAAGAAGACACCGTACAAGATTTTGCGCTACTTGCCATTAATCCCTAGGCTTCAAAGGCTTTATATGTCAGCTGCAACTGCTAAGTTTATGACATGGCATGCGCACAATCGAAGTTCTTCAGGAGTGCTTAGACATCCAGTTGATGGTGAAGCTTGGCAACATTTCAATTGTACTCATCCATCATTTGCTATGGAACCTCTTAATGTTAGAATTGGTTTATGTCCAGATGGGTTTTGTCCGTTTGGGCCAGCTACGAGGTCATATTCTTGTTGGCCAGTTATGCTTGCTGTTTACAATTTACATCCCTGGATGTGTATGAAACAACCATATTTGTTATTGAATATGGTAATTCCGGGAAGGAGCAATCCATCACAAAAAATAGATGTTTTTTTAAGGCCTTTGATAGATGAGTTGAAAATCTTATGGGATGAGGGTGTTCAAACTTATGATGCTTATAGAAATCAACTTTTTTTGTTAAGGGCTGCATTAATGTGGACAATTAATGACTTTCCTGCATATGGAATGTTGTCTGGGTGGAGTACACATGGAAGATTATCTTGTCCTTATTGTATGGAACATACAAAAGCTTTTAGATTGCAACATGGACGAAAGCCTTGTTTTTTTTATTGTCATCGTCAATTTTTACCTCCTAATCATTCTTTTAGGAAGCAAAGGGATAAATTTAGTAAAAGGGTTGATTATGATCCTCCGGTTATGAGATTGTCAGGTGAAGAAGTGTTGTCTCGGATAGATAGTTTGGAAGACTTAACATTTGGGACAAAATGTCCTCAACAAAAACCTCAAGGTTTTGGGGTAACTCATAATTGGGTGAAGAAAAGCATTTTTTGAGAGCTGTCTTATTGGCATACCAACCTTATTCGTCACAACTTAGATGTCATGCATATTGAAAAAAATGTGTTTGACAATTTATTCAATACATTAATGGATGTTAAAAGCAAAACAAAGGACAATACAAATGCAAGGTTAGATTTGGCGCTGATTTGTAAACGAAAGGAATTGGAATTGGTGACAAGTAATGGAAAAACTTTCGCACCTAAAGCATCGTTTACCTTAAGCAAAGAGGATCAGAGAAGAGTGTGTAAATGGGTGAAAGAGCTAAGGCTTCCTGATGGGTTTGCATCAAACATATCTCGGTGTGTAAATATTGAGGAAGGCAAGTTTTATGGAATGAAAAGTCATGACTGTCATGTTTTTATGCAAAGATTAATTCCGATTGCCTTTCGTGATTTCATACCTAATTCAATATGGGATGCTATTACTGAGCTATCTCATTTTTTTCGAGATATATGTTCAACTGAATTACATGTGAATTACATGGAACAGTTGCAGAGCAACATTGTAGAAACAATTTGCAAATTAGAGAAAATTTTTCCACCAAGTTTTTTTGACTGCATGGAACATCTCCCCATTCACTTACCTTACGAGGCCAAGGTTGGCGGACCCGTTCAATACCGATGGATGTATCCATTTGAGAGGTAATAATTTGTTTGACATGAGCATTTTTCAATGTGCTATAAGAAATAGAGCGCTTATTGTATGCCATTAAATGTGTATTGTATACTTTAATTAGGTTTTTGCATCGCCTAAAAAAGAAGGTGAAAAATCGTGCACATGTGGAGGGATCTATATGTGAGGCATATATGAGGGAGGAAATTGCAACATTTTGTGCATTATACTTTGATCTCAATATTCAAACAAGGCTAACTCGTCCACCACGGAATGATGATGGAGGAGACGTAGATCCCATGGGACGTTTGTCAATTTTCAAATATCCTGGACGACCACTTGGACGGGCAAAGAACAATCGTCGATATTTGGAAGAAGATGAGTTTGAGGCAGCGGTGATATATGTGCTAATGAATTGTGAAGAAGTTCTCCCGTACATTGAGTAAGTATATAGCATTACATATCATACAATAAATACAACGAAGGCTTTTTGATCTTAAGCATTTTCATATATACTTGCTATATATTGATTTTATAGGATATTTGATGAAATGGTCAAAAGAAATGAACCAGAGATGAACGATGGACAATTGGAGAAAACACGTCAAGCGCATTTTACGAAATGGTTTAGACAATATGTAAGTAATTTAAATATAATTTGTTTTGTTTTAATAGATGATACTGCATTTCACTCATCACAAGAATCACTATTATATAGGTTCGTGAACAAGGAAATGCAATTGATAAACGTATCATTGACCTCTCTCATGGTCCAGCACGTTTGGCAAGTTGTTATCAAGGGTATTTTGTAAATGGATTTAAGTTTCATACCTTTGAATATGGAAAAACTCGAAAAACAATGAACAACGATGTTTGTGTGAGAGGTGATTGTTACAATGATTTTGACCGTGACTTTTATGGTATATTGATAGATATAGTGGAGTTGGAATATTTTGGGATTGGAAATAAAGTTATACTCTTTAAGTGCCATTGGTTTGACATTGAGAGAGGTTATCGTGTTCATCCTAGACATGCTCTTGTTGAAATCAAACATAGGTCTATACTTGCTAGCAATGAACCTTTTATATTAGCTCAACAGAGTCAGCAAGTGTATTTTAGTCCTTATCCATCTAGAAAAAGAGATCGTCGTGATTGGTGGGTTGTTTTCAAGACAAAAGCAAGAGCTAGATTTAATATTCAAAATTGTGATGTGGACATAGTGGATTTAAATGATGGGGTTTATCAAGAAATTGAAAATCCACATCCTATAAATATCACATATTCAGAAGACCTTGACAATCCCACTATTCTCGTTCGCGGAGATTATGGAGAGGTAAATATTGTAGAAGAAGAAGAAGAAGAAGAAGAAGATGATGATGATGATGATGATGATGATTATGACGACGACGACACCAACAACGACGACAACAATGATGATGATGATGAGGACGAGGTCTTTTTTAGCTAATTGCTCTTATTTCTTTTAAGAAAATGTTTATGTGAATTTAATAACTTAATTACTTTTTTGTTTGCTTTTATTTACGATATTTTGTAAGATGTTTTGTAAAATGTTAATTTATTTTGTATGTTAAGTTCATTATCTAATACATATATTATTTTTTTCATGCATTGTAGGTATAATGAAATCATCAAAAAAATCATCTGGTAAGAAGGCTCGCTCCGATGGATCTTCTACATCGAGTTGGAAGTCTTTTTTCATGCCTACTCCACGATCTCAGACCCCAGCAATTAACCTTGAAGCACAATTATTTCCATCAATAGAAGTGGATACTGATGAGATGGACCCACCCACTGACCAACCGATTAACCAGAGAGATAGTCCAATTGACCAAGGCCCATCCACACATGGTCTATCTGGCCAAGCCTCATCATCTGCCGAGGGTATATCCCCTAACGAAATACCGATTGAGCAGCTTAACATCGATCATACATCTTTAAATACAGGCAGCGGTGCGAGTTCCGATGGTAGTGGCAGTGGAGGTAGAAAACGAACAAGAGGGCCCAATCAAGGATATTCGACTCCAAGTAATCCGGATCAAAGGGCACGACTTACTTGTCTGAATAACGGGTAATAAAAATAATAATACTATTTTGCTATATGAAGTTACCTAATTAATATTATATAAAAAATTTGAATTTTTGTATGTCGCAGCGCTTTTCTGGAGCCTCAAGCTGTTCGGACAATTACAACATTAATTAAAGAGTATTTTACTGATCCTTGGCCAACATGGAAAAGTGTTCCAATTGCTGTGAAAACCCAAATATGGGAAAAATTTTCGGTATGTCAATCGCAAATAATTAATACATTATTTTATTATTTTACTTAACATGATTTTTTACTAATGATTTCAATTGATTTAGGAAATTTTTGCGTGGCCTCCTGAAGAAACAATTATTGTGAAAAATATTTGGGAGAACATTTGCAAAACACGATTCCGTGACTTGTTGCAAGCTAAAAGAAAAAAAGGCAATGCAACATTTTGGCACAGATCGAATTGCTGACTGTAAAGGGTATATGTCCAGCTGGATCAAAGTTGAGATATGGGACTCCTTGATTGATGACTTATGGGGCAAATCGGAATGGGAGGCGAAGTCACAGAAAGGAAAGCAAAATCGATTGACCATAAAAGAAGGAACTGTTACCAAGCATACAGGTGGATCGATTTCTTTTCCTGTGCATGCACATAGACTGGTATGTAACTTTTTAAATCATATGTATGATATTATAGTTAAAATATATATTGTTTACAGCTAACGGAATATTTTTTTTTGTTTTACTTGTGAAGAGGAATCAATATAATCGAACACCTACATATAAGGAGGTATTTGATCGCACTCACAAAAAAAATGCTGGCCAAGGTGAATATGTGGACAATAAGTCGAAAGTTGTCAGTGTACGTATATTTAAAATTATTTCGTTTTATGTATGTTAATTATTATTTAATTACTTTTTAAGTATAGATATATTTATAATAATAAATTTTTTTATAGGAAAAATATAATGCTTCATTGGTTGAGAAGTATGGTACGGATATTAGCAGTCAACCACACTTTGATCTTGTTGCTTGGTTTGACTGTATTGGAGGAATGGAAACAACCCGCACACATGTGTACGGCCTTGGAAGCAGTTCACAAAACAGAGATATACTTGAGTCATCCTCCTCCTCAGCAAGTCCTATATTCTCGGTTTCTCAATCAACAGTAAGCCAGGATGAGCGCATCGATGTTATAGAAGAGAAACTTGATGAAGTTCTCAAATATTTACCGCAAATGCACCAATGGATGGCTGAGATGAGTAATGCATGGAAGAGTAGCAAAGGAGGCCCTTCAAATCCCGATGATAGCCAGACACCGAACCTCGCAGATGGGCCTTCTTCATAGATCTCTGTTATAATGTAAGAAATTTAAGTACTTTGTTCTTTTTATGTTTTAAGAATTTGATGGTTGTTGAAAGATGTTATGAATTTGTTGAATTTTAATCATGTTTTATGATTATGTATGAATTTTATTCGAAATTTATGTTTATGTATTAAGGTCTTTTAAATGTTGCTATAGTCATGAATTTAGGGTTTTAACATGAATTTAAGCTTAAGCTTAAATTTAAATATATTTCGGAAAACTTTTGGAAACAATTTTGGAATTTAACATTTTGGTAGCGAAATGCATAAATAATATATGATGATAAAAAAATATATTATTAGCGACGGAATTCAAAGAAATTAGTGACGGAAATAATAGCATTAGCGATGGAATATTCCGTTGTTGATAACATTCAGCGACGGAAAATTTTTATTATTAGCGACGGGATATTCCGTTGCTGATAACATTTAGCGACGGAAAAAAATTATTATTAGCGACGGAAAATTCCGTAGGTAAAATTAATTAGCGACGGAAAATTTTATTATTAGCGACGGAATATTCCGTCGATAAAAATTTTAGCGACGAAATATTTTCATAAAATTTAAAAAATAAAAAAAATTAGCGACGGAAAATTCCGTCGCTGAAATTTTTAGCTACGGATAATAGGTGACCGATTTTCATTTTAGCGACAGAAAAATTCCGTCGCTGATAACAAAAAATCCGTCGCTGATAAGGACAAATTCCGTCGCTAATTAGCGACGGAATTTTCTTTCAGCGACGGAATGAGCATCAGCGACATTGATTTTTCCAACGGAATTATTCCGTCGCTAATCCGTCGCTAAAACCCTTTAACGACGGAATAAGACTTTTTGCGACGGAAAATTCCGTCGCTGAAAGTCTTTTTTTTTGTAGTGTGCGCCACCTCATATTCTAATAGCACAGTCCTGAAAGAACTTCCCTGTCCTTATCTATATCTTAATAGCACAGCCCTCGTGTCCTTCGACAAATATTTTATTTTTTATGTTGTTTTGTTTTGAACATGCTTAAATTCTGCTGTTTTTATCTACTTTCAATCCAAAATTTATCTCTTTCTGTTTGTGTTTTATTTTTATTTGGTAAAAATACTCATCATCAATCAATCAATCAATCAAAATACAATTAAAGTTGGTGTCTTTCTTGGCACCTCGTAGCTCCACGTTAACAGCTGTTTTATTAAACACGTCACCTGTTTTGAGTAGTGTATCAAACACAGTTATTTGTGAGGTTTTTACTATTTCACCATTTCTTTCTCTTTTTTTCATCTGCTGCCACGTTGCGTGTTTTTGCCTTAGTTCACGCTGTCTTCTCGCTTTTCCATTATTTTGTCTCTTGCTAAAATTTTTTTTGGTTACAACTTGCTGAGATTTTTTTGTTCTATCGTGCTTATGTGAAAAATACTTTTTATGAAAATATATATTGCAGTGTTGGGCCCATGTTAGCTGTTAGATATGTCATTTTGGTGTGTTTTTTCATTTATTTTGTTCTTAGGTCAAATTATTTATTTGTTTTGGTTTCATTTTATCTGAACGGTGATTTCATTAAAAGAGATTAATGCTTTCTGAGTCCAACGTCTTTTCTCTAATTTATTTATTCTCTCTCCTTTCGGTTCCTGCGGAACTCTTTTTGGGTTCTGCAGAACCACTGCTTAAATTCGGGAAGTATAGAACATTCTTGAGAAGGGAAGAAGATAGGGAAAGAGAAGCACAGTCCCACTTGAGCTGATAAAAGAATAGGAACGCCTACTGCACCCGCATGGAGAGAAGAAGCTGATATCGTTTTTCTTTCTCCGTGCCAGCCTAATGACAGCGGTCAACAAGAGCTGTGGCAACGAAAGCTGAATCCTTTATTCTCTTCCCTTTCTGTATTTCGTTCTTTATCTCTAATGGGTGGCGATGAAGGCTGAATCCAGTCTGTTTCAGGCCGGCTCTGGGCATAAAAAGAGAAAGATGAAGCTGTTTGCGACTTTAGGCAAGTCATGGCTTCTCTCTTCACTTTTTGAATTTTTTTAATCAATCTGAAAAAAAATTTCTATTATAGTAAATGTGTGAGGTTTTGCCTATTGGGATTCTTTTGCTTTTGGGAGATATAAAAAAAGATAAGAATTTTTTTAGATAAAAATCTCTCATGTTCTTTGTAGTTTTACATTTTTATTGTTTCTCATTACATTTCATGTTGCTTGCCAAATCATATGAATATTGAAAGGGGAAACTCACACTTCAACTAGGTGGTTTATTTGGACAAAAAACGTTGAGAAGGAGTGGACTCGGAAATTTATTAGAGCGTTTGGAAAAGCAACCTCGAGGAACTTATAACAGATAAACTAGCCCGATTCATGACTGTTCTTTGAGGAATCTCCCGAAGAAGATACCGATATGGCTTTTCAGGATCGATAAAAGTGAAAATTTTGTTCTTTTCCACTTGCTTATACCAAGGTTCTGAGGCTTTCTCTCATGTAGTGAAATATAAGTCTTAAAGTTCTTAGGAAAAAGGTTTTTTTTCCTTGATCTTCTCCATTTTCTTTACCAGAAAGTTGAAGAAAGGTCGCCCCTTGGTTGGATTTTGTTTCAAGCAAAATCAAAGTCAGATCATGCTTCAACTTGCTAGATTAGGTAACTTTTTGAACTTTTTGTCTACCATAAACGTTAATTTGTTTGAATTTATTCATGATTTGTTGAGTTTCATTTTCTTGATTTCAGTATTCTTGAATTTATTGCTTTGGCTCTTTGTTAAGAGTTACATGTTGGTGAAATCTAGTGGTATCTGGTTTTTCAAAAAAACAATCGTTTTGCTTTTGTTGCAATGAAAAAGTTTTCTTTTATGCAATTTAATAGCTTTTTCTTTGGACGCTATGTGAAAGTGCAGCCACCTTAATAGACTGAAATACCTAGAGGATAAATGATCGGGTATGATATCTATGTAAGAGTACCATATTCAGAACTACCTCAATAAACTATGAGAACAATAATGTTTATTCTCATTTTCATATTGTTTAGTTACCTGAATTTATCTGAAAATAGCCTTGGTCTAAATGATGAGTTTCTGCTTGTCACATCAACACTACTCATTTGCATGATTAGGGAAAAAATAAGTTGGATAAGCATGATGAACACACACATAACACATAACATTAGAAATTTTATGTCATAATACTTTCTTGCAACATTCACTGGTCAAGATTAACAAATAAAACTTTACATTTGCCCGCTTCAATGATAAAAGGTCCTAAGCCTAAAAAAAAGTGCTTTAATGAATATTCTTTTAGCATCTTTAAAAGAAAAGTTAAAAGATTTTTATTTTAAGAAAATTATAATTTGGACTTCAAATTGTCTATTTAAGGATTGGTGTGTGCTTCAAATGAAAAGAAATAAATAAAGATTGTCCTAATAGTTTGTCATTTTTGGAATGATCGTCTTTAGCTTGGTATTCTGCTTGCTGGTTTTGTTTTATGATGTTTTTTTTTTCAAATTTCATCTGAAAATTTGTATTTTGATTTGTGTGATGAAGTTGTTCTGCTCCAATTTTCTGTTTTGGAGATCAGCATGTACTTCAGATAACAAGAAAAGAAGACAGATTGCTTTTATTTGTGATTGCAAAACATTGATTCAAAAAAAAAAGGCTTTCAATCTTTTTCTTCACATAGCAGTGCCTTGCAAAGGCAGGTATTTTCTCTTGCTTTTCCTTTTTGTTTTTACTTCTCCACAACATTTTATCTTTTTATAAACTCTATGTCATAATCCAAGACAAACATGAGCATGATTAGATTCTTTACCAAGAAAAGAATGTCACAATCTAACACAAGCATGAGCATGATCAGTATAAATTTTGTGTGTTGTATTTCTCAATAAATCATATGCTTACTGTTAACATTAATTTGTCTAATGGTTCTAAAAACATTCTTGAGAAAGTCATTTGCCAATTACCAATACAATTATTGTTTACACTGATGCTCTCCTTCATTTAACTTTTAGAATTCGTTCGATAATATTAATTATCTTTTTTTTATAGATAGGTGTTATATGGTTTTCATTTTAACATGTTGAATGAGAACATATGTGGTTCGAGATAGAGGAAAAATGAATCTATATTTGCGTTCTATTAGTCTTAGCTTCTCTGTTCTTTCCCTTTCTTTTGGCACTAAAAATTAAAAAAATATTCGTCACAGTGGCTGATTTAGTTCTACCAATTTTGATTCAAGTACTGTAATGATATTGTTTTTAGCTCTCATTTTAGGAGTCCTAGCTAAAGGATGATACTGGGAACCTTCAAATATGTGTTGAATCTGTTGTTCTTTACCTGATTTAGCTTTAGGAAAACATCCTACTTAGGTATATCTGCTTTTCTTCCTTTCTTTTTAATCCTTTGGTTTGGCGTTAAAAGATTTCTTTCTTAGTTGTTGTTGTTATTATTATTATTATTATATGGATTGTTGGATGCTTGGGAAAAATAAAAACAACATTTGTAATCATTATAAAAGAGGTCATACTTTGTGCTTATGGTTCTTTCAGTTGTGTTTGCATTTTCATCCTTAGGCTTTTGTTGTCTATGTTTGTTTATCAAGTATTACTAGATAAAAATTGAGCATTAACGACTTAATTAATTCATAATTGTCTTTTTTGGGCATTCTTTTTTTTTCTTTTTTTTTGTATGTGTTTTAACAATGTTGATAAGGTCTTTGGGTCATACATGTTTGTTTCTAATTGATCTAATTTATCAAATAGGTATGACCCTTTTTTTTGTTTTTTGTCATGACTTTAATTCTCTAATTTACTACAAAAAAAATTTTATGTTCATATTGAATAGGTACATTAGAACAATCTAAGTAATTTGCATAGGGCATCAAAGCTCTCTCCTTTCATACTGCCACTCCACCCATGCCATTAAGTAGCAAAAGGTAACCATCATCACCTACACCACTGAATTCTGTTGGTGTTACTCAGGTGAACAAAATATAAACCAATATATCTTTGAATTTAATTTAGAATTTGGTGTTTCCTTTTTTTTTTTACTTTTGAAAAGTTTTAGTCTTGCCTTGGTAGTTGTTTTTTGAAGTCTTATCCAAGGCTTGCTATTCTTATAAATAATGGGCATTGTTGTAAAAATAATTTGAATTTCATTGCAATGAGAAAGGTTATTTAATTCATTGGTAATAAATCCATGACAATACATAGGAGTCAGATTTAGGTGGCCATGAATGCAACCATCCATGATAATTAGCTGTAGTAAAGCTAGGCTCCACTCTAATTTTGATGCATGTGGATCACCTCCATATTCTCATGCAATTATGATATTTTCTCAAGCTCCTCATCATTGATTTTTCCTTTTGGCTTTACTACTAATTGATTTGTAATTTCCTTCATTAATTAAGATTGATTTCCTGTTGATAAGGTAGGACTTTGTCACTAAGAGTGTTAGAACTTTTTGTTTGTAATATGAAATTTTAATCTTTATTGCTTGATCAAGTTTAACTTCTACTTTTTTTTTGTGTGTAAACTTCAATCATGAGAATGTTGTACTTTTGCTTTATAATTGTAAGTCATTAGGCTGGTACTCTTGAATCAATATATATGTTCAAATAAGAAAAAATGGTCAAAGACTTATCGAGAATTTTTCAATCCTTGCACCTATTTAGCAGAAAGTGCTCGGAAGTGAGCTATTTGCTTACCTTTTCCTTGGTTTGTAATTTTAGCAAGTGACACAACCTACTATATCTGCATTGATGCAATCTAGGTTTTAGTTAATTCTTTGGAAAGCCTTTTGGAAGTTACACTGTTTTCATTTATATGCAAGCCTGCATCTGGATCAGACTTTTGTTAGACCAATCTCAAAGCGAAGTTTATTCTTTTTTTGGCATTGCTTATTTTGCCTGCACTGTTTTGTTGTCTGTTTGTTCTCCTGTTTGTGTCTAATTTAGTTTTAGCTGTGTTTGTTCTTGGTTAACTATTTTGGGCTTTTTAAGAATAACAATTTTGTTGTTTGCTTATTTTGCTAATTGGTTTGAGGCAAGAATCTTGCATGTTTATAACAAACTAAACTTTTTGACAAATTCAGAATTGTTTGGTACATGTTTTTTCCTGTTAATTGTCATTTCTTATTCCTAGGCCGAAAGATTATAAATCTGGAGGAAGTCAGTTGCTCCAATTCTCTGCTTTGATGATATTACTCCTCAAAATGACGATATGTGATTCTTACCAGGGATTTTTGAGTAAAAAATTAAGAACTTTAACTGGTTTAATTACTTGAATTATGTACTTTTGCTATATTATTGTTTTGTCATTCCAAACAAGTAGTCTAATGAACCTTAGCAATATCTTCAATTTTTACATCTATATTGATGACAGCTTTTGAATCTGAAGTTAATTCATAATCCATGCTTGACTGGTAACTTATTGTTAGCTATTTTATATATTTTCGGCTCCATATAGTTCACTCAACTATTAAACTCCATTGATGGAGTACATAAGGGAGTTGATACTTTGCAAAGTTTATTAGGGGCTTATTGCTGTCTCTTAATCCTTTAAGTTGTGATAGTTCTTTGTCCTGGACATTAAACAACAAATTTATTGATGAAGGTTAAAAATAGAACAGTATATGGCAGCTTATCTTTTTGTTATTTGCTCTTCTTAACTTAGTAAGCCTTGAATTATTATGTGTATCCTGTGTTTAATTTAATTTATTGTAAAACTTTAAACTTTTATATTCAAACTGTATCATGCAGTTTTTAATATTACTTTTATATTCACATTGTCAACTAGATCGATCTGATGAAATTGCTAGGCTTGAACAGAATTGGCTTTTTTTTTGCGACATTTATATTAAATGTTTAAAAATTGTGTTTCTTAAAACAAATATTTGAACTTTATAAGTAGACCGTGGCAAAGCACGGGTGTCTACCTAGTAAATATTAAAATGATAGGGCAAGAAGGAAATAAATTTAAAGACGATGAGGAGAAGAATGCTTTTTTTGACAATGAAATCCAAAAATCTTAAAAAAGCAACCAAAGATGAAGATAGCAAAATTTTTAATTTAATCAAGTTTTTCTTATCATTAAAAAAATTGTATATACAGCAATCCTAAAATAAAATTCCCTCATTTCTACTAATGTAACCATATAAAAAGACAACCCTTTTGTGATAACCAAAATTTTTTGACCCTACTAAATTAATTCTTTAATTAAAATTATTATAATATTATGATCAGATAATAATTACTTGGATATTGTTGTAGGGACTCAAATGTATAGGCAGGTGAGTCAGCAAACTAGCCAACGTGAGGTAACACTATCGAGTCAAGTTTTAAGCTACAAGTAACTTTACCTTGTTGAAAAGGAATTTATTCACTTGATGCAAGGTGATAAAATATTTACTAGTTAAATAAATTGAGTTAATTTAATTAAATAAATTCTTCCGTGAATAATTTTGGTGATATATCAGTGAGTGGGTAAACGAGCGTGTTTAAATTAATATTAGCAATCTAGTATTGTGAACTCAAACTTACATGAGATTCTATGTAGATAGCGAAAATATGAACTTGCAATACTAGTAAGAATTTTAGTTGTTATTTCCTAAAATAATAAGAGAAATGAAATAACGCATATAGAAAATAATAATCATGTATACTAGTAAACATACAATTAAATATGTACATACATACACATAAAATTAACACAACAAAATAAATGAAATGAATATATAAAAAGCTACAAAAATATAGATAATTAGAGCTTATGTATTATGCATTACGTATATATTAATATACACCTTACACATATATTAGTATAATATAGATATGAAAATAATGATAAGACTGAAATAAATAAATGAATATCATGTTGGCTTCTCGAGGAAGCTAACAGTATTCAAACTACTCCCACGTTTCACACACAAAAACAGGGGGCTGATTTAACGGGTAAGGGGAGGATTCAAGGCTGAGGGCTGCACCGAGAAAGAAGAAAAGAAAGGAAATTTGTGAAGAAAAAAAGGGGGGGCTGCCATTGACGGCTCTAAGGGAAGAAAAAAGGAATCGGGAAGGGCTAGAAGCAGTGGCATTTGGGGTGGTCGAAAGCTGCTATTGGGCACGAAGTTAGGGGGCAGATATGAGTGTCATTTAGGGTTAATAGTTGGGGTTTAAAAGAGGGGTGAAATAGGAGTTGCAGCTGAGGGAAAAGAACCAAGAAAGAAAGAGTGCAAACTGTCGCTATGAATCAGTGCAAAAATCGAGGGCTAAAATGGCCCGATTAGCTGCTGAAAATAAAGAAGCAAAGCAGCTGAAACGAGCAATGCAGAGGAGATTTGGAGGACGAGTAAGTTGCTGGATTTTATCTTTTAAAAATTACGAAGAAGAGAGGGCTGTTTGGAGAAGAAACAGAGCAGCAACTCTGTGAAGGCAGCAAAGCCAAAAGCAACGAGAAACACAGAGAAAAAAAAAGAAAGAAAGAAAGAGAAGTAGGAAGTGAGAGAAGAAGTGCGCTGACTTCTCTTTCTTGGTCAGAAGTAGAGTAGTAACAAGGGGGTATTTTTAGCTAAAGCAGAGGCGTGAGGCAGAGTAGTAACTAACATGCAAACAAGGGAAATGATGGGGACAGCAGCTGGAACCGAGAGGCTGATGGTAGGGAAACTTGCGGTGGCTACTAATTGAATTGGTGAAGCACACTTAGGTTTTAAAGGTCTTGGTCGCTTGGGAATTTAGGGATCACTACATTTTGAACAAACAAAAGCTCCAAAACAGTGAGGAACAAGCAGTAGGGAAGGGTTCGGTTGAAAGCTTTCAAAGGGCCTAAGAGAGAAATAAAATACAAGGAAGTGCTAAAGTGCAAGGTGAAAGGGTTGGATACTAAATCCTAATGAGGTATTTTATAGGTAAGAGAAATATTCCAAGATTGTTATGCTACCTGTAGACACCCTATTTTGTCCGAGGTCTTAACTTGTAATTGATTTAGGTGACATAGTATCTTAGAATTAGGCTAGAATTAAATTAAGATTTTTTAGATGTAGAATTAAAATAATTAGGAAATTAAAGATGAGAAAATAAAATAAAATTAACCTTTTAAAATAGGATAATTAGATTAGGATAATTTATTTTAGAGTTAATGTTAGAGTAAAATTAGACTTTTTAGAATTAGAGTTAGATTGAGATTAATATAAGAATTAGATAAATAAAATATTAAAAATAAGAGATAATTATTAGAATAGGTTTAGTTTTATTAGGACTCTAACAAGCTTGTGGCTATAAAAAGGATTAAACCTCATGATTTGATTCATTCACAATTGAGCATCTCAATTTTCAACTTCTTTCCCCAAAATCGATTCACCTTGCTACAACCACGAACTACTACCCCATCATCTTGACCACTCCTGAAGCAACCTCTATTTGTCGACGTCATCGCTTACTCTAACCTGTGGCTTGCCCTGTTCTCGTATCACCATCGTTACACCGATTATCCAACTGCAGTTGCTGCCCATGTTTCTTGGCTGTCCTCGTCAAAATGCTAACTTGCTTCACTCACATTTGCCATACCACCGCTTGCCACCGTTATACTGCACATAGCTCCAAGTTGCTTATACGCCACTGCTGTCTTTGATTACTGCACTGTGAAGCTGTAAAGTTGTAAGAAAGAAAGGAAAAAAAGGGCAGAAGGAAAACAAAGGAAGAAGACTCTAGCCCTCTCCAGGTTTTTTTTTTTATTTTTTTTATTAATTAAATTTGAATATAACTACTTTAATAACCTAATGATGTGATCAATTTGCGTGTTAGTAGATAATTTGCATATAGTTGAATAGGTATTTGCATGTATAATTTTGATTTAACAATGTTGTATGATTTAGATGAGTATTCTAAAGTTATAAAAGATATATGAACAATAAATATATATAATTAAGATCAAATAAATAAATGTGAATTATACCGAGGATGAAATTCTAAGAAAGTCAATTGAGACTCCTTGAAAATTTCTAGGTGAAAGAGTCTTTCTTAAGTTGAGCCAAATTGATGGAATACTTTTGAAAGAATTTTTTTTAATTAATTCATATTTATTTATAATAAAAATAAAAGTAAGATAAGATAGATGGATTAGATATAAATAAATAAAAATGAGCAAATAAAGACAAGCAAACAAATAAAGATAAATAAATAAAATAAGATAAGATAAAGTATATAAATAATAAATAGAATTATGATAAATAAGATAAATAAAAAAGAGTAAATATGAGTTATGCCAATGATGAAATTTCAAGAAAGTCAATTGAGACTCCTTAGAAATTTCTAGGTGAGGAGGTTCCTTTTGGGCCGAGCCAAATTGATGGGACCCTTAAAAGTGAATTTTCAATAAAACATAATTCATGTTTATTTCTTAAAAGTAAGGTAAATAAGAATATAAAAATAAAAATAAATCTAAGAAATTTATAAAATGAATATGGAGTCAATATTAGAAACAAAATTAGGAGAAAATAGAAATCTCATAAAATATTAAAATCTATCCGACGATAGAGTTCAAGAAAGTCAATTGAGACTCCTTGGATATCTTGAGGTGAGGGGAATTTCTAAGGTTGGAGCCAAATCGATGGAAAAACCTTAGAAAATTTCCAATATATAAGTATATCGAAATTAATATGAACCCAAGGCAAACTATAAAGATAACATAAAGCTAGTTGGTACCATCTTAGGATGGGCGTTGTGGGGGTGCTAATCCTTCCATACACGTAACCGTACTCCCGAGTCTAAGAATCTTTGAACGTAGACCATGCCTTATCTTTAGACATAATAGGTGACCAATCACACCTTAGGTTTGAATGGTTGGTGGCGACTCCTTGATATTAAGTCTAGCGGGTTAGGTCTTAGGACTTGACACGTTATGACAGTTTGGCGACTCCACTGGGGACTTTAGAGAGTTGAGCCAATAACTAGTTTTATGTTATTCTATGTTTGCCTTAGGAATGTTAACTTTTATAAAATAATTGTTTGTTCCTTCAACACACACTTCACGTGCATGCGCATGCATTAGCCCTTTACCCGGGCTTTATCCTTTTAGGAGGAAGTAAAGTAACTACGCTCTCGTGAGGTAATACCTCCGCAATGGCTAGCAAAATACTACCACTCAAATTGAACCTTTCCGTTTGTAGCCTGTCATGGGTGAGGATTGGGTGCCTTACTAGTCCTGTGTGGATGATAGTGAGGAACAATTTGGGAACCTCTAGAACTTGAATTATCCAAACCCAGCATGTAATGAAACATAAGGCTTAGCCTTAGGGTGGAGCCATACTAGATTGAAGTGTAGACTCAAACCTAAGATAGGACACATGAAGGAATAAGTTTTACTTCCTCTTTTTACATTGTTTTTACAAAAATAAAAAATAAAAAAAATAGTTTTTCTTTCTTCCATTTTTCAAAAAAAAAAAGAGTTTGTCTGTATCATTAAGTCATGCATAGTTGTGTCGCATAACATATCATTCATGTAAGTTTGCACTTATCTTATCATGAGAATGACCATACTTTTGATTGTTAGGAGAGATTGCTAGACCTAAGTGCGTTCCATGTGCATTCATTTTTGTGCATAAACATATCACCACATGAAATAATTTCAACTTAATTGTGGCACTCAAGGTATCTAATTGCATCTAGTAGACGGTCCACCCCCCATAAATACCATACAAGGTATCAAGCTCGCATAATGGAAGAAGACTAAAATAATAGGATAGAGATAAGGGGGCAATTGAGTGAAATTACCCAGTTGCTAAAAGCCATGATTAGAGGAAAGGAGAAGATGGGTAATCAAGAGGAGTCTATCCAAGAGACTCAACAAAGCATGCGAGACAATCCCATTTTTGTCCCCGAAGGAGGTACTGTCAAAGCCCCAATGCCTTTACAGGTGCAAGGAGAAAGTCTTCAAGGAAATTCATCAACACAAGCTCAAAACCTAGTGGAGGTGCCAAATTTAGATGATCCCACAGAGCTAGAAAAGTTGAAGCATAAGGAAGAATATAATGGTACTAAAGCCCAGCTGAGCTTGATAGAGGAAAGGCTAAGTGCCGTGGAAGGATTTGACTATTTTGGACCCATTGATGCTGAAAGGTTGTGTTTGGTATCGAGTGTCGTGCTTCCACCAAAATTCAAGGTGCCTGAATTTGAAAAGTTCAACGGAACATCGTGCCCAAAAGATCATCTCACCATGTACTGTAGGAAGATGGCGGCATATGCATGGGATGACAAGCTATTAATTCATGTTTTTAAGACAGTTTGACTGGGTCAGTCGCTAAGTGGTACAACCAATTGGAAAGGAGCAAAGTTTCTTCTTGGTCTGAGTTGGCGAGAGCTTTTATAGCTCAATACAAACATGTGTCTGATGTAGCTCCTGACCGCTTATCTCTCCATGGTATGGAAAAGAAAAAAGATGAGAGCTTCAAAGAATATGCCCAACGATGGAGAGACGTGGCATCACTAGTTCAACCTCCCTTGACTGAAAAGGAAATCACCATGTTCTTTTTGAATACTCTCAAGGCTCCTTACTATGAGCGTATGCTTAGCAGTGTGACCAAGAATTTTGCAGACATGGTGCTGACAAGTGAAGCTATTGAAAATGCCTTTAAGAGTGGTAAGATTGAAGCATCTATGAATGATAGCAAGAGGAATGGGTTTTCAAAGAAGAAGGAAGAAGATGCACAAGCTGTCTCCAATAACTCACGTCGCTCCTATACCTCTTATTCACCTTCAGTGAATTACACTTATTCTCAACCTCACCCACAAACTTATCATCAGAATGCTTACCAACCCATTTCCCATTCACAAGACCTCACTTTTTCACCTAATGACCAAAAGAATACTCGAGTTAGCCGAAATGTCAGGATAGACCCTATACCAATGACATACATAGAGTTGTTCCCACAATTGGTAAGGGGTCACCTTATTGCCCCTGTTTATGTAGAGCCCTTGAAGCCTCCCTACCCAAAGTGGTATGATCCTAACGCAAAGTGTGCTTATCATAATGACAATGTTGGTCACTCTATTGAGAATTGTATGGGCTTGAAGAGGAAAGTCCAAGCACTTGTCAATGCTGGAATTTTGAGTTTTGGGGCAAAGAATGATCCAAATGTGAATAATAATCCTCTACCAGATCACACAAAGAGTAGCAGTTGATGTTATGGAAGAAAGTGGATGATATTGATTGATTCACTTAATTTGAAGATAATGGTTGTTTCTTTGTTTCTAATTTCATTCATCTTAGGACATTTCAATTTCTTAGGTAATATAGGAGTGCCTAAGCCCAAAAGGCATTAAGAATTCTTTTATGTATTGGGCCAGTTTTCATTTGTTTTCATTTTCAATAAAGGATTAGTTTGATGCATATTTCTCAATTCCTCATTCCAATCTTGTTCTTTAATACCAAACACCAATACCCATATTCTCTACATTGTTACCAATCTTAAAAGTATCCAAATAATGAACATGATAATGATGATGGCAATGAGTATAAAATTCAGTTTTGAAAGAGTTGCTTTAGTTGGTTGAATGAGTTTCCAATTTGCCAAGATTGTTCAAGTAAGAAGAGAATAGAAGATATTTGTCTAAAATCTTCACCTATAGAATGTTACGAGTAAAGGTGAATTTCTACATGAAATTCTAATGAGTTTGTCTTTGTTCAATAGATGACCTTTAATGAGAGTACTTGTAATGAGATGAGAAATGGCCTTCTTTCACTACCTTTCAAGTGTGAGTAAAATTATCTATTGATTACCTCTTTTGAGCCTATTATATTCTTTTTGATATAACCCACCAAGAATCACCATCTACACTGAGGGGCAAAGAGAATGGAAAATGAAGGATTAGTGGGGCAAAGTGAAAAAAAAACATTTTGTGGAAAAAAAAAGAACAAAAGAAAAAAGAATGAAGAAGGAAAGAGGGTTTGAATCAAGAAAGTGAAAACCCTAGTCACATTAAAATGAAAAAAGGAGAGAAAAAGCAAATGGTGCAAAAGGCCTAAATGATTCGTGAAAAATGATTCTTGGTTTGATAAACCCTGAAACACTTATTTTGGGCCCATTTTATCCTTTCTTTGATAAACCCTCACCTGAGTCTATGTTACGTGCCTTAAAAGTCCATTTTGATCAAATATGAGTACTCCCATTGAAGAATCATGTGTTGAATAAAGGCATACTTACACTATGAGATGATGATCCTTTGGATGGAATTAGAAGAAGCAGATCAAGATAAACAAAGAGATCTAGCCTAGATGGAAGTAATGGGATTCCAAAAATTGTCTTGAATCCATGAGAGCATTAAATTGGGTGAAGAAATATCTGCTATTGGGGCATGTATTAGAATCAAGAACAAACAAAAGAAATTTCAAGAAAAAAAAGAAAAAGAAAAATGAAAGGAGGATTCAAATCGAAAACCAAAAAAAAAAGGGCGGTTTGGATCAATGGAGTGCATCTAAGTTGAAAACCTGAAAAGGCAGCTTAGATACCAGAAAAACTGGATGTCAACGATACTAGGGTAAGAGGATATTTTGATGAACTTAACATGATCAGATAAAATGGACCTTTAAAGGGAATTCTGTATTCATTGATCATAATTGTTTGAATTGTTGTTATTTGGATACTATTACTTGAAACTTAAAAATTCTTACTTTTCATCCAAGCCTACTTTCCTTTTAAGCCTTTTTTAAATGTTGAATAATACCACTCTTTTCTTTTCACCTATCATCTCTTTGCTATATACCTACCTTGAGGGATTGAGAAATTGTGTTGCATTAATCTTGAAATTGGAATTATGATGAATGTTTGCTTGGCAAAATATGTGAAAGACTCCTATATTATTTAGGAAAATGAAAGAAAAGGAAACTTATAAATGAATAAAAATTGGAAATCAAGAAAAACCAATGAATAAGGAAGAGTGAATAATGATGCTTCAATGAGGTTTCCAATGAGAAAATGAGTGACAAGATAAAAAGGAAAGTGAAAGAAGGAACAAGGGATAAGAGGGTACGAAGACAGGGATTTCATTGAAAGAAAAATGAAAGAAGGAAAATAAAAAAAGAAATAAGAAACATGAGGACAGAATGACAAATGAAGGAAGAAGAACACATGAGAATAGATTGAAACCTTGTTATTTGCCACAATTAAGGTTGAAATGTTTTACGAAGAAAACATTGCACGGATAGGGTAGATTGCATCACAGGGATAAAACAAATTGCTTCAATGACACTGCATGGATAAGATAGACTGCATTGCATGGATAGACTAGATTGCATGAATGATATTGCATGAATAGGACAACTTGTATGAATGACATTGCATGAATAGGATAGATAGCATTGCATGGATAGAACAGTTGCAATTGCATGGATAAGATAAATTTCCCAAGATTTCAAATTTTAACAAGACAAGAAATTTTAGAGGGGTTTCCTAAAATTTCAAAAATTAGACAAGATAGAAGTCTTGGAGGAGTTTCCCAAGATTTCAAATTTTGGACAAGAAAAAAAATTTTAGAGGGGTTTCCTAAAATTCAAAATTTGACAAGAAAAGAAGTTTTGGAGGGGTTTCCCAAAATTTCAAAAAAGAGAAGAAAAAGAATTTTAGAGGGGTTTCCTAAGATTCAAAGTTTGACAAGAAAAGAGATTTTAGAGGGATTTCCTAAAATTTCAAAAATTGGACAAGAATAGAAGTTTTTGAGGGGTTTCCCAAAATTTCAAAATTGGATAAGAAAAGGAATTTTAGAGGGTTTCCTAAGATTCCAAATTTTTTGACAAGAAAAATTTTAAAGGGGTTTCCTAAATTTTTTTTTCCTTAAAAAAATCAGCTTTTAGACAAGATTTTTAAAGTTTGACTATCTACCTGTTTAGAATGAGCTTTTAGACAAGATTTTTAAAGTTTAACTGCCTACTTGTTTAGGAGGAGCTTTTAGACAAGATTTTAAAGTTTGACTGCCTTTCTGTTTAGAGGGAGCTTTTTCAAAAAAGAATGAAAAATGAAAAAAATTAAAAAAACAAAAATAAAAAAATGAAGTCAGACAAAATAGGTGTCTGTGTCTTTGTGCAATTACTATTTCACAGCAAATACACAAAGAGGGGCAGCTGTAGACACCCTATTTTGTCTGGGGTCTTAACTTGTAATTGATTTAGGTGACATAGTATCTTAGAATTAGGCAAGAATTAAATTAAGATTTTTTAGATGTAGAATTAACATAATTAGGAAATTAAAGATGAGAAAATAAAATAAAATTAACCTTTTAAAATAGGATAATTAGATTAGGATAATTTATTTTAGAGTTAATGTTAGAGTAAAATTAGACTTTTTAAAATTAGAGTTAGATTGAGATTAATATAAGAATTAGATAAATAAAATATTAAAAATAAGAGATAATTATTAGAATAGGTTTAGTTTTATTTGGACTCTAACAAGCTTGTGGCTATAAAAAAGGATTAAACCTCATGATTTGATTCATTCACAATTGAGCATCTCAATTTTCAACTTCTTTCCCCAAAACCGATTCACCTTGCTACAACCACGAACTGCTACCCCATCATCTTGACCACTCCTGAAGCAACCTCTATTTGTCGACGTCATCGCTTACTCTAACCTATGGCTTGCCCTGTTCTCATATCACCATCGTTACACCGATTATCCAACTGCAGTTGCTGCCCATTTTTCTTGGCTGTCCTCGTCAAAACGCTAACTTGCTTCACTCACATTTGCCATACCACCGCTTGCCACCGTTATACTGCACATAGCTCCAAGTTGCTTATACGCCACTACTGTCTTTGATTACTGCACTGTGAAGCTGTAAAGTTGTAAGAAAGAAAGGAAAAAAGGGGCAGAAGGAAAACAAAGGAAGAAGACTCGTAGCCCTCTCCAGGTTTTTTTTATTTTTTTATTAATTAAATTTGAATATAACTACTTTAATAACCTAATGATGTGATCAATTTGCGTGTTAGTAGATAATTTGCATATAGTTGAATAGGTATTTGCATGTATAATTTTGATTTAACAATGTTGTATGATTTAGATGAGTATTCTAAAGTTATAAAAGATATATGAACAATAAATATATATAATTAAGATCAAATAAATAAATGTGAATTATACCGAGGATGAAATTCCAAGAAAGTCAATTGAGACTCCTTGAAAATTTCTAGGTGAAAGAGTCTTTCTTAAGTTGAGCCAAATTGATGGAATACTTTTGAAAGAATTTTTTTTAATTAATTCATATTTATTTATAATAAAAATAAAAGTAAGATAAGATAGATGGATTAGATATAAATAAATAAAAATGAGCAAATAAAGACAAGCAAACAAATAAAGATAAATAAATAAAATAAGATAAGATAAAGTATATAAATAATAAATAGAATTATAATAAATAAGATAAATAAAAAAGAGTAAATATGAGTTATGCCGATGATGAAATTTCAAAAAAGTCAATTGAGACTCCTTAGAAATTTCTAGGTGAGGAGGTTCCTTTTGGGCCGAGCCAAATTGATGGGACCCTTAAAAGTGAATTTTCAATAAAACATAATTCATGTTTATTTCTTAAAAGTAAGGTAAATAAGAATATAAAAATAAAAATAAATCTAAGAAATTTATAAAATGAATATGGAGTCAATATTAGAAACAAAATTAGGAGAAAATAGAAATCTCATAAAATATTAAAATCTATCCGACGATGGAGTTCAAGAAAATCAATTGAGACTCCTTGGATATCTTGAGGTGAGGGGAATTTCTAAGGTTGGAGCCAAATCGATGAAAAAACCTTAGAAAATTTCCAATATATAAGTATATCGAAATTAATATTGTAACATCCCGAATCCACTATATAACAGAATATTCACTTGTAAACTCCACTTACTTATCGGTTGGGCTGTCTGTGATGCTTAACAACTCTTAATACTTTAATAGGAATTAGTACTTTTATTCCTCGTACTAATATGGAAATATGAATTATTAAATTTTTCTTTTTTTTGAATATACATTCCCTTCTTTATAAAGTAGTACTGTACCATTTTACTGAATATATAAAAGAATACAACATACCTTCGATATCAATCTATGAAAGGTAATTCTCTTAGTCCAAAATCAATAATCTATGGAGTGGAAAAATAAGAAGTGAGCGACAACGTGCTCAGTAAGGAAGGTGTATGCTGCTTATAAAAATAAAAGCTATATCCTCAAACACAATTTACTTATCCTAACAATCAAACCCATTAGGAACACGATGGATATAGATAACCTTTAAACAGGATTCATTAAATACTTTCAATAAATGAAAATCAATAAGTTGAGACTAGGCAACAAACAAATCATGCTCTCATTGTTCCCCTAGGAACACAAGTCGTCCGCTTTTAGGGTGCACCCGTAGGCTATCGCCCCTCACGGCTATCTCAGCTAGATCTATGGCCATAATCTATAGGTGGTCCTCGAGTCCACTTGCCAAGTGATCTCGAGACTGCTGATGACTTGGCGGGTCTATCAGCTTTGTGACGCCCTGAGGTGCACCCGTGAGTCTATTGACCCGAGCCACCGCCCCAGGTGGGTCACGCAATTACCTAAATAACAAGGCATGAACTCAGGGCCTAAAGTCTCAAAATCACTTTATCAAATAATGCATGTCATAAAACAAAACATTTATCAATATTTTCATAATATTTTTACTCCACAGGACATGCATTTTACTTCACACACATCTCCCTTACCAGTCTTATGCCGACGATCGTCTCGGTAATGCTAACCGAAATCCGTCTACTCGAGCTGCAAAATAATTTTATCGAAAATTATTAATAATTTTCTTCTTATTTTTAAACCACTAATATTCATCTAATGCAACCTCTAAAGTCATAAAATAATTACAACCAGTATAAATTATACCGGTATAAAAACTCAATTTCTTCATTTCAGTTCCTTTTTCGGTTTTAATTTCACCAAAAATTCTCTTTTAATTTCTACAGTTATTTTCTACTAATTTTCCAAATTTTCAACATAATTTCTTTATTTTTCAAGTCATGGCCAAACCCCTCATGGCCATTATTGTTGACTTTTCAACATGGTTTCTATTTCCTCATTTTGCAATTTATTGCTTCCTTGTCTACGTGAACATCATTTCTATTTCCTTGCATGAAGCTTAAATGCTTCTCTGTTTTTACTCTCCAACCGAAATCTCCTCTTTAGTCAAATTTCTCCTTTCAACTATTTAACTTCTAAATTTCTTCTTCCTTATTATTCACATCTCATGCTTCGTTTCTCTTCACCTATCTCAAGACATGAATTCATTCTATTTCCATGATTCAACAAAAAATAAATCAAAAGCAAGGCTATGATCATGCTTTTCACACTTAAAAACATAAGAATATGTCATGTAATATCAAGAAGCCATAAAGGTTATTGAGATTACCTTGATCAAATGAAGTATCCAAAACAGAATTTTATTTTCTGTTTTTGTTTCTTGTCCTCGTAAATATTCTAGCTTCCTTTCTTGGTTGGTTGTTTAATCTATTTAAAGGCCAAGTAAGCAAGGAAGGATGATCCTCATAAGGGAATAATTTTCTGAACTTTTCTTAGTTGAACCGAGAAGAAACAGAACAGAAATGAAACAGAGGATGGCTCTCGTGTAGATGACAATTTTCGGTGGTGAAGAGGATTTTTTTGCTGAGGCTTTCTTACTTCTTTACTCCTTCTTTCTATTCAAGATTACTAATACCACTTATACACTTAGCATATTTTCAACTTTCTTCATCATTTCATGCATTCAATTCATTAAATGAACCAAAGAAAACTGCAGCGTGATATGGCGTAGAACTCTCCATTCTACACGTCTCATACCACTTTTCTTTTATCTTATCTTTGTTTTCTTCTTCAGCAGAAACTTCCAGCCACTATAATATTAATTTTTCTCATGTTTCTTTTATAATTCTTTTACCAAGAGTTAATGGTTTTGGCAACCTTTACAGCAGATACAAAAATTGAAATCACAACACAAGTTGGCGTGGACTTTGCATGGCCGCACGGGTTGGTCATCTTTGCTTCCACTTTTCTTTGTCTTTTCGTGAATTAAAGTCTTGTAGAAAAAAAACTACATCCAACACAGACGCCGTGGAATTCATTCTCCACCCGACTTGACTTATTTTGATGTCTTTATTATTTTCTTCTTTCCATTCTTTGCTTACGTGACTACTCCTATTATTTTCTGTCATGAAGCCATTTTTGTTGACTTGCATTGCTCACTCATTAATCACATGTTCCCTCTTTCTTTCCTCTTCATTTCCACGTCCCTTGTTCAGCCATTTTTCTTGACTTTCCTCACTTAGCCGTTCATCACCATTCAGCCTATCTATATTTAGTCATCAACAATAACTCATCTTCACATTTTTCATTCAATTTTCAGCCTACATGTTCTTTTCGATGCAGTCCTTTTCTGTTCTATTTTCACACTATCCATGCACTACGTTTATATCTCTTTCAAGACTTGCCCACATAAGTTTCTTGGTCTTCATGTCATATGCAAATCTTGACTTTATTATATATATATATATATATATATATATTTTATGCATGACTTGAATTCTATTCCTTGAAATTATTTCCAGCCGAACTCAACAAAACAAAGATTTTGTTGTGTTTCACGTGTATTCCATATTTCTTAACCTCTCTTGGTCTTATTTGATTAGCTATTTTGTCCTATACTAATTTACTTTATTCTTGATTGTTAACTCACTTCTTTTCTTTTAATCTAAGCTTTCTATTTATCTCATAAATATTTATTCTACTTCATATGTATCATACAAAATTTAAATTCCAAAATGTGAAGTGAAATCTCATCTTCACTATTTATTTATTTGTACAAATGAATTTAATTCCAGTTGTTAATTGTATACAATATGATATACAATAATCATAAAATACCAAGTCTCACAAATATGAACCCAAGGCAAACTATAAAGATAACATAAAGCTAGTTGGTACCATCTTAGGATGGGCGTTGTGGGGGTGCTAATCCTTCCATACACGTAACCGTAATCCCGAGTCTAAGAATCTTTGAACGTAGACCATGCCTTATCTTTAGACATGAATAGGTGACCAATCACACCTTAGGTTTGAATGGTTGGTGGCGACTCCTTGATATTAAGTCTAGCGGGTTAGGTCTTAGGACTTGACACGTTATGACACTACCTATTAGTGCTATGTCATGCTTATGCATTTTAATATATTTAAATGTAAATATATATATATATATGTAACTATAGATATATATACCTCTAGTTAAAAATAAATATACTCATAAATACCAAGTTAAAATGTATATAAATATATTAACCCTAGTCAATACATATATATATATATATCAATACATAACTATAATATATTTAGTTGAATTTAAATATAATTACTTCGTGTTGAATTAGGGGTGAGTAAAAATTGTTGGAACCGAAAAAACCGACTGAACCGTTCGATTTTCGGTTTGTTCGGTTCGGTTTAATCGGTTTTTCGGTTTGTTCGGTTCGGTTTAATCGGTTTTATTGGTTAAATCAGTCGGTGGTCGGTTTATATAAATGGTAAACCGAACCGACCGAAAAACCGATTTACCCAAAAAATAAATTATAAATATAAATATATATTAGATAAATATTATATCTATGTTTTTAAGTTAGTAAATTTATGAACAATATTGGTTATTTATCTTTTTTTTGGTGAAGTTTTATGGATTTATATTGGATAACATGTTGTAAATCTTGTAGGAGATATTAATAAAACAAATTTATATTATATACTTTTATACATTTATTTACCAAAGCTTTAAATTCGGTTTTAACCTTGCAAAACCGAACCGACCGAATCAATTCGGTTTGGTTCGGTTCGGTTTGTGAGTTTCATTCGGTTCGGTTCGGTTTCGGTTTTGTGCCTAAGGGGTCGGTTTTTTTCGGTTTTCGGTTTTGTGAACCAAAACTGACCGAATGCTCACCCTTATGTTGTGTGTGTGTATATATATATATATGTAATGAAATTTATATAGAAATATATATATATATATATATATATATCCCTAGTTTATGAGATAAATGTATTGTGGCTGTTGTTGATATTTATTCTTGCATAAGCTACAGATTGAAGTTATGCTATGGTTGAATGAGATTGGATTTGTATACATGTTGCATATTATGTATTGAGGTCTTTGGAAGATAATGCAAGTTGAATATGTTTGTGCAAATAGGATATTGGGGGTAGTTAGTATTACGTCGTTATAATGCTGGATTTTCGATTTGGAAGTTACCTAGGTGTACTTCATATGAGTTAGCTTATGTTGGTAGTATATGCCATTATCATCATGAAATTCATAGATTAAACTCTGCATCGAGATCCGCATGCTTTACGAAAATATTATTTTGCTAAAATATTGAGTTTGATCTATATGAGTTGAAATGGTTTACTCTGACAGCTCTACTAAAGTGATTTCACATGTAGGGATTAAGTGTTAAATATTCCAAGCATGTTTAATCATTTTGAAGTTTTCAAAAGACATTGTTTTAAATGATACACATACTTTGGTAATACAGTGGTGTTTTGAAAAGTTATCTTTCTACGGATTTTGATATTAAGATGCCTTCATGGTATCATGAGATGCCTTTGTGACATCGTGGAGATGCCTTCGTGGTATCTTGCAGATGCCTTCGTGACATCGTGGAGATGTTTTCGTGGTATTGTGAGATACCTTTATGGTATTGTTTATGCCGGCATGGCCAATGGGTGCTTATAAGAGAGAACCACTGACGGCCACAGTGAACATTCTCATGTAAAAGTTTCATGGTTATATTACCATTTCCCGGTTACATTACCGAATTATACGAAAGGACATACCACGTTTCCAAGATTTTGTATTTAAACTGGGGTAGGGTTATGTTTTCAATAAGTAAAATATGATTTTGAATCGAGCCTACAGGATCTTGGCTTTATATCTATTTCAAGTTTTGCTTTTGGTCTAACTGATCTTGTACCATTGTTTATATTTTACACTGTACATATGTTTTGGACCTCGGTGTCTAATGTGAATTATGTGTTACGAATGATTTTGGTACATTGATTTTTGTTAAATACATTTGTTGGCTCTATAGGCTATACCGAGAGGGGGGGTGAATCGGTTTTTACTAACCTTAGGTTCGTTTTTCGGTTGCTTTAAATTCTCTAGCTTAGATTGATATTTTCTAAGTTCTCTAGACTACTCAAGCATGCAATATAGATTCAATTCAATAAGCACAATATAATTGCAAGTAAAGAGGGTAGGGAAAGAGAGATTTACACAAGCGATTTATACAGGTTCGGCAACTTGCTTACGTCCTCTACCTTGAGACGCTCCCAAGGATTTTCCTCAAATTCACTATACTTGAATTTGTGTTACACTCCCTCTTTTTGCAGGCTCAAGAGTAACCTCTCTCTTTTTCTAGGCTCAAGAGAAACCTCCCTCTTTTTCTAAGGTTAAAGAGAAACCTCTCCTTTTACAAATAATGAATTGGTTTACAAATTGTGTAATCAAAGAAGACCTCTAAGTAGGCAAATGATTACAGAAATTAGGTACAGAGAAAAGCTTATACAATATTTGTGCTAAGCAATACAAGAGATATGTGAATGATGGAAGATGAAGACTTTGTAGCTCTTGATTTGTTGTTGAGGCTTGAGGAAGATGAATAAGATGATGAAAGATGTTGCTTGGTTGTTCCTTTTCCTTCCTTTAGCTTCTAAGCCTCTATTTATAGTCCCTTGGATGGTTTGTGGACGTTAGTTGGAGCCAAAACAGAAACTAGCCATTGTATCTCACAGAAACTAGCCGTTGGGGACTTTTTGACTTAAAGGGATCGATCCATTTACCAAAAAGATCGATCCTTTTACCAAAAAGATCGATCCTTTTCTTCATTTTAAGCTTCCAGGGCATTCTACCAAAAAGGGATCAATCCCTTTCCTTAGGGGATCGATCCTTTTTCTTCTAGAAAGCCATTTTCCTGCACTTTTTGGATTAGAAATGATGTAGACTTAAATTTAATATAACCCAAAACATTTATAAGCTTTAAGGGAGTTTTTCTTGACATTCTCAAATGAAAATATTGTCCAAAAACTTATAAGTAATTTTCTAAACTTATGTTCAATAATTCTTGAGAAAATTACTTAATATTGAAAACCATTTTATAAAGTATTAAGACCCATAAGAATATATCATTAAATCATGGTCTTAATGTTTGATATGATCACTTGAAAATGGATTGAGAAAATCATTTGTGATAAGGCAAATTTACAATATGAATTAAAACATTAAAGCTTACTTAATTTTTTGTCATTTCAAAATATATATTACAATTTAAAGCTAACAATCTCTCCCTTTTTGATATGACAAAACTTAATGTAAATTTGCTTTGAAAATTCTTTGAAAAATACTACTCAAATAAGGCAGGATTTTATAAAGCTCCCCTTTAATATAAGCATGGGTTTGAAAAATACTCCCCCTCAAATAAAGTAGGATTTTATAAAGCTCCCCTTAATATAAGCATGGGTTTTGAAAATGAATTTTCAAACTATTTTTCTCCCATTATCTCTCCCCCGTAATATCTCTTCCTTTTAATATCTATCTCTCTCCCTTTTTGTCATAGCAAAAAGAAGGAAAAAATAATAAAAAATATGCTCCCCCTAAAATCATGGCTATGTGAGAAGAGATAAAAATATGCTCCATCCAACAAGAAACATGTTAGTACATGGGACTCATCGCACAAATAAATAAGTCAATCTTCACAAGGAGTATGAAATATTCAGCAAAGAATATAACTTATGATCATAAACCAGTTGTTTATAAATAATTTTGCAATAAGGTCTCAATTGGTAAGAAATTAAGCAAGCACCTAAGTATAACAATTGTTCTCTAAAGTCTAACTAAGGTGCATGACAATACATCATGATTATGAGCTAAAATTAGATGACATATCATGTGCAAGAGCTCATAAATCACGTTCAAGCAATAGTGTGCATAGAATCAATATATATAGCAATTAACTATAAATTCTAGCACACAAGAGTTTCCTGCAAAAATATACTAAATGAATTCTTCTTTATTTGTCATTTCAAACTAAAGAGTATGAGAAGAATTGTCAATTTAAAACTCATACCAATTGGCAATTTAGATTTGGCTTACCAATTATTAAAAATATGGTTGCCAATGATACTAATTGTTATTTCAATCTAAATACCAATTGTTACTAATGGTTGACTTAGGCATTTTGCATGAATCCAATATCTATGTGTAGTGTGTTCATGTCAAGAAAATAATCATTCTAAATATGTAAGAACACAATCACACATCATCAAATATGCATATGGATTAATTAAACATGAGCATACAATCATAAAGTATTAATCCATATTCACATTCACAAAGTTATACCATATGGAAGATTCATAAAATCAGAGTATTCAAGCAAACACATTTTCTTCCATGTTTTCAAGCACAAAAATCCTATGCTCATTTTCCAATTCAAGTCCTTAAACAATTATGAGCAAGGAAAGATTCAAATAATAAATGCATGGATATCAAGTTTTTTCAAGTTTGCATTTATCTTTGAATGTTGGTGTTGTCATTAAAGCCCAAGTTCTTTAATAATTTGGCCTTAAGAAAAATTTAAGTACATGGATGATAAAGTTTCATGCATTTGAACATTTAGGATCCATTTACCATCACAAATTATAGGCCAAGGAAAATTATGACTTTATACCAATTGTTGAATTTACATTTGAAATCAATCCACTAGATGTATAATTATCATGAAACCTAGTTTGGAATTGATAAGTCAAGCTAAAAGACATAATCCTAAAGCATTCTTGACTAAGATGAACAAAAGAAATAAAGAATATTCATTATGCACAAGTTCATTAAATTCTCAAATATATCCATAATTTCTTGAAATAATTCTCAAAATTATGTTTAAGCATTCATTGAAAGTATGTTTCAAGATTATTTCAAGAGTTATGTAAATCATGAATGTTTTCAACAAGAGGAATGATTTTGCACTTGTGAGTTCAATAAAAATGATATTGATTGTTAAAAGTGATACCATTTGTTGAAAATGATACAAATTGATGGAGTTGAGGCATGATATCAATGAAAAATGAATTTTCATAGTTTAAAGTTCATCAAAAAGAAGTTAAAACAATGAATTTTAAGTTGAAAAGATAGAAGATATCAAGAGAATTAAGAAAACTTCTCAACTAAAGCTTAAAGATGCAGAAAAAAGGCATAAATTGCCTAGAGGGATCGATCCTATGAGCAAAGGGATCGATCCTGTATGTAGAGGGATCGATCCCTCATCCTGATTCTGCAGATTTTTGACAGAAAATCCATGTGGGTGTAGGCTTGATTTAGAAAAGAAAATTTGAGTGGGTGAATGAGCATTTGGCAGCCAAAGGGAGAATTGGCAAGGTAATGCACTTAAGGAAAGTTTTAAAATATATATATATGTATATGTATAAACTTCCTTAAGGCAATTTAATAATATAAATTTTGTTTATGTTATACCTTAATGTAGGAGGAATTGATACAAAGTAAGGGACACTTGACACTTTAAATTAAAGATTAAGAAGAAAGGAAAATCAACAAGTGATGGAAAGCTCAAGAAAGACAAAGGTGCAATACCAACACTTGTAGTGCACATTTAGGTAAGATATATATATCGGAACGTAAGAGATACTGAATGCTATTTAAAATCAACTGTCTTGTGGATATATAAATTGTATTTTTCTGCAGGGGGTTTTAAGAAAATATAAGTCGTTATGTTGTCGAATTTTTATGAAAATAATGGTTTTTATGATTTAAGCTTAACTTAAGCAATCTTTTGAAAATAACCATTTATCCAGTAGACTTATTTTGAAAAGAGTAAATCTTACAACTTTGAATTGTTTATAAAGCTTTCAGCCGAGATATTTATCTCAAGGAATTGTCAACCTATGTTATTGTTTTGAAGATATTATGAGTATGTATAGTTATATGTTTTGAAAGAAATGTATGACTTTTGTTATGAACTTTCCTAAAGCACGAAAATACTGTTTTGAATTTCGAAAATATATGTTATTGTTTTGAAACTACTGTGCGTGACCTTGATTCTGCCCGCAGTAGGTATTTGTATTCGAACTACTGTGTGTGGCCTTGAATCAGTCCGCAGTAGGAACTATATGTATGGAAATGTTTTGAGACATGACTAACAATCATTGCAGTAATGTTTTGGACTACTGTGTGACCCTGATCCAGTCTACAGTAGGTAATGTTTTGGGCTACTATATGATCCTGATCCAGTCTACAGTAGAGTTTCTATTGCTATGTGACATTGATCCAGTCCACAGCGGGCCCAGTTGACACCTGATCAGTGCTCACTGTGGACCCCTCTAGACTATGGCCATATGTCAATTTGAACTGCTTGATTATTGCTTAGTCGTTATGTCTCAAGCTTAGTATGTATATGTTTTTCCGTGCTTATCTTCGTATATGATTTCCGAATGTATGATATTTGGATTCTGAAACTGATAAGAATTTGATTTGATGATCCGTATTGAAACTGAATGTGATAAGCACGTATATTTCGAATTATGTTCAGAATTCAATTGTTTATGTTTCAGTTTAAAGGAAATGTTTTCCGATGCATTGCATATGCATGATTTGATTTTCGAATGGTATGAAAAACGGTATTCGAGCTTTAATAAATATTTTTGAAACTTGCATATAGAAATTCAGTATCTGTTTCTTATATATATTTCTTATTGGGCTTTCCAAAAAGCTCACCCCCCTCTCCACCTTCCAGATTATTTGCAGTAGGTGCTTTGTACGCGAGGTTTAAGCAAGTCCTTCGAGGCTTTTGTATCACCCTTGAAGGTATGTGATGTACAGTATTCTCTTTTATATTTAGACTTCTATATTCAGTACTTTTATAGTATGGGGATGTAATTAAAGGAAATATAGGATATATTTATAGTTTATAAAAATGCATGCAACTTGGGTAGAGATATATTTAGTCAAGTAGAATAATTCAAAATTATACATGCACGCTTAGTAAGAGGATTGGACTGGGACCTAAAGTAATTAAAGGATATTGACTTAGCTATCATAAAGTTGGTTTAAGAATTGATTAGTGACACTACGTACAGCCCAACCAAGTAAGTGAAAAGGAAAAAAATTTGGTTCGTATTTTCTGTATAAAGGGTCGTTACATTTAAAGGCATTTAATAAATCTAATTTAATATCAAGAAACTTATTTAGACAATTTCTAACGAAATTTCAGCATTATAACGGCATAGGTAGAACATTACCCAGCGTCATAACCACAATCAAATATCTGTGGAAAACTCAATCAAGCAGTATATCTTCAATACACCAATTTCCAATACCAATCCAAATCCGAAACATTATGCATTTAAAACTCAATCCAACGCATTTGGACATTTAACCAAAAATGTATTTAAATCCATAAATATTAAATAACATTAATTTAAACATGCATAAGCATAGTGGACTGACAGGCATTTACCGTATATTTCCTTACCTAAGGTTGTCCAATATCGCAATTAAGGACACCACACCCGTATGTTTTACACTTTAGCATTTTCTTGAATCTTGTTCTTCACTTAACCTATACCAAACGGCACACACACAATTACAAACTTAGTATTTCCACAAAGGCTTAGGCACTTAGGCACTGCCCTACTGCGTATCATTTGCAAATACGATATATATATATATATATATATATATATATTCAAATTAACCTATCCTTGTCACCTTCTCTTAGTATATGGTATACATATAAATCTCATTAATTCACCCACACTACATCCTCTTAGCATATAGAGGTATATACTTATATGCGTACATATATCCATATCCTTTAAAGTAAAATAAAGTAAAATCATTACCCTTGTTTGATTCTTTGATTAGCATCGAGCATAGTCACCATACACACTCAAGCTACCCTGTACAATGCTACTCAACAACACCATAATCCTCTTCAATTTCAGCCCCTAATCTGGCCGTAAAACACCTACTGATCAACCCATTTTTGAGCCTTTTCTCCGCATTACTTCTCCCTCGTCACAGCAGCCCAAAACTTCCTTAAATAGCCATTATACACCCTCTTTAAAATTGCCACAAGTCAGCCTTAAATCCCTTCCCCAACAGCCATCGAACACCACTTCCAACTCCCATTTATTTTATTTCTATTTGGCCTCCTTCTGGTTCACCAAATCCGCTCAACCTTCCACGTTTTTGCCCAGTTCATACCCCTGTTCCCTGGTTTGAACCGAGCCTTGAATCCCCTGTTTGCAGCCACTGTTATGCAACACATAACCACCCAAGTTAAACCTGAATACGACCCTTTCCAGCCCTCAAAAAGGCCACCAAATGGCCATTATTCTCTGCCCAAAACTCCAGCACCAAAACTACATTCCAGATCAGTCTTTGGATGTCTCGGAAAGCTACCTTTTCTTTCTTCCTGATAACAACTTCCTTCATTATTTCCTTTCCTTTCCAGCCGACAATACCTACTGTGCTTCCCTTCTTTAGCCGAGAAAAGACTACCCTTCTCTCATCTATCTTTTCTCACTCATCCTTTTCCCTTATTCTTAACTCTCCCTTTCTACAAGCCAAAAACCACGCCGTTACACCATCTCATCCCTTCCTTTAATCAGCCCAACACAGTTCTTGAAAATGCCGAGCATTTTCAGTCCATTTTCAACCCCTAATCATCTAATAGCTCAACTACATTCTCATTTCATCTTCAGCTTTTTAAACCCAAGGATCAAGTTTCCCTTTCCCTATCAAGATCACAGCTCACTACCCAACTTTCTTACTGCCATTTTTTTTTCTTGTTTCTGTGACCAGACGTGAATAAAGGGCCAAGTAGTGGGAGTGGGTGAACTCAAATGGCTTCCCCAAGAAGCCTTATTGTTATATTATTTTATATATATCTTCTTTTGATATTTTATTTAGCACATGTGTTTATCTCAAATATATATTATATATTTATATATTACTTTTATTCTATACATCTATATTTATATTTCTTTATTTAAACTACTGTGTATATATATGTGTTATATATTCTTATTTAATTTATATCCCCTATTCTTCAATCATCATATATATGCTTATCATGTACACTCAAAATTAACTTTGAAATTTTCTTTATATTACTTAAAATTTCCAATTCACATTATCCATTTAACTCCAGAAATTCGATTTAACTCCACTGTATTATTCTCCAATTAATCCTTTGTCATTAATCCATTACTCCTATTCTCATGATCCTTGATAGCTCCCAATAATTGCATATTTCTTGTATCGTTTCAAATCAATTATCAGTACTTTTGAATATCGCATTTATTTACTTTTCTAGTGTCAAAAATTTGCGGTTATTACATGAGATGATAAAAAATTAATTGACCTTTGAGTATTTTGTACAAATTAATATGATTTAAAAATAATTAATTTTAAAAAAGTTTTATCTACTTAATTTTTTTTGTGTGTTAGATTAAATCTGGTTTTTGAATTGAAATATATTAAAAAAATGGATTTATTTTTATAAAAATTAATACTCAATGATGATATAAGAGTATTAATTTAGAGAAATTTTATTGTATAATATATTTAAATTTTTTCAATTATATTAATTTATGAGTTTAACTTCATATAATTGATAGGAAACAAGTAAAGATTTTATTACACACAAATAATACTAATTTGCATCCTTACATAGTTTTATACAGTTACGGCAGTCCGTTTCATTATACTTATTGATATATTTGAATAATGTATATATGCCAATAGAAATGCATTACTATATATAAAGCTCGGCAAAGCTGTAAGATCTTCAATCTGAATAAGTATTGGTTAATGCCACTGCAATAGCATCAGCAATGGATCGAAAGACTAAAATATCACACTATAAAGACATAAACGTACACACAACAGAATAATCCTTTTAAAAAGAAATAAATCCAAATATAAATGAAAAGTAGCAGCAGACATACAAAGTCTTAAAGATTTGAACATTACGCACTGAATTATTTTTGACACAAATAAATCCAAACATCTTTTTTCTTCATGCCATCAAAAACAGTCAGTTCCATTTTTTCAGCATCAAGGATTCACCTCTCTCTGTTGACAATATCTCTGCAAAATATAAGGTCTACAATCACAGAGCACATGGTACTGAGTTATGGAATAGTAAATTAATTTCATTGAGGACATAATAAAGCAAGAATCAAGACATTAAGCTTACTTGGTTTCTTATTTCTTTCAATCAGTAGTATTCTATCCGTTTCCTGCGAAAATTGGTTCATCCAGACGTATCAATAAAAATAAACATAAATTTTTTGGAGCTCTAAAAAAAGTGGAAAACTTCAAAGTGTAGATTTTGCTGAAATTCTTTGCTCTATATCTCATAATTTTTTAAACAAATTAGAATGTATCGTGATAAAATTGCTTTAAGAAATATTGCTAAATTAAATTTATCGGTTATCACCCTTAAATAGAATGATATATTCAAGTTTATCCTTTTTTTTTCCTCAAGTTTGTTAACCATATAATAAGAGAAGAATGAGCTTTCCTCACCAAAGGCATTAGCTTCTATTAATTGAAAAGCTGCTCTTTGTGTTAAATGTGCGACTCGAATTTTACTCCTTGCGGGGTGCCTCCCACTTCTCAACCAGCTTTGGTAATCGAAGAGTACTACAGGCAAGTTGGATGGTGGTTTTAAAGCTTGAAGTACCTCCTCTTTCTTTATATGCGGAGAGCAGAGCCATATCTCCATTCGCTTGAGATGTGTCTTGTTGTGAAGCTTAGCTCTCTTACCCTCATCCCAGTCTATTGAATCCCCTGTCAGCTCAACACAAAGATTTCCACCAAGGAGGTCCAAGTTTTCTAGATCCCCAATACTGAATTCTTCAGCATCATTACGATCTGCTCGCATTTTGATACCAACTAATCTCATGAGAGAAGTTAAATTACTAATCTCTTTCGGGTAGTAAGTAAGACCAAAACAACATTCAGTATCAAGATACGTCACTTTAATCAATTTTCCAATTCCAGTTGGCAGTTTCTGAAGACCTTCACATTGAATGTCCAAAGTTTGTAAATTAGGTAATTCACACACTGCTTCAAACAAGTTTTCTATTCCAGAGCAAAAATTCAAACCAAGGTACCTCAACTGAATCATATTTCCTATGCCACGAACAATTTCTTTTGTGTCTAAATGAAACCGGTAAAACACCAATATTCTTAGATGCTTGGGTCCACTAAACAAATTCCGTAAGACTTCACCAGGTTTTTCATTGTATCCAAGAGAACCTACCAGAAGGCTCCGCAATTTTTCTGTGCCATAAATGGACATAGGAGAAGAGCTGCAATTTTCAATTGCCAACCCCAAATGACGAGGTTTTTTGGAAGATAAGTCCAATGTTAAATCTTTGGCTACGACAAATCTGTTTTTTGTCAAAAATTGGACAAAGTCATGTACTATGTCATGCATCTTACAGCAAATTATATTGTCATTAGCATCTTTCTCAAAATTCTGAAAAAAAGAACGAGAGGCTAAGCAGCTGAAGTAATCTTCACCTTTTAATTCTCTTTTTAAATTGTTCTCAAAGTTCAAATATCCTTGCGCCATCCAATGTTGAATCAATAAATCTTTACAAATAATAGTATCTTTGGGAAAGATTGCACAATACAATAAACATCGTCTCATTGTTGGGGGCAAATCATAATAACTCAATAACAAAGGTGTAAAAATATATTCTTGTGCAAAATCTAATTTCCATGTCTCACTATTCAAAACATTTTGCCACTCTTCTCTTCGTACTTTATCTTGCAGGAGACTTCCTAATGTTATTGCAGCAAGCGGTAAACCTTTACATTTCTTTGCAATTTCTCTTCCAATGTCTTCTACATTTTCACGGCTCACGATCTGATTCCTTCCGAAAAATGCCTTTTGAGAAAGTATCTGCCAACATATCTCCTCAGATAATATATCTAAGTGAAATATATGAGTGGATTCCATGTGCTTTGCAACTGATTCCTTGCGAGTAGTAATTAAAATCCTACTTCCCAACATGACAGATTGGAAAGTAGCTTTTAGTTGTTCCCAATCTTGACCATGATCTGCCCAAACATCATCTAGGACAAGAAAGAATTTCTTTTTTTTCATGTTTTCATGGATCTTGGTAAAAAGGATTTGCAATGGAGTTGTATTTTGAAGGAAAATTGTTGAGTCAAGACCTTCAAGAATTGCTTGTGCAATTTGTCTTTGATCAAGGGGGTCTGATACACACACCCAAATTTTATTGTCGAAATGTGTCTGAATTCTATGGTCATTATATATCAGTTGGGCAAGAGCTGTTTTTCCTATTCCTCCCATCCCTACCATGGTGATGATAGGAATGCAACTCTCTTCTTCTTCACTGATTCCATACAGCAATGTCCTTATTACTTCTTCTTTGACCGTATCTCGACCGTGTAACTTTGAGACATCCACAAAACAAGTGCTTTCTGGCCGTTTGGGTTGCTTAATGCTTTCTCTTTTTATCAATTCAAACTTGTCTTTGTCTTTAACAATCTGGTCAAGCTCTTCATCTATATCTTTTATTCTGCTAGCAATATCATGACGCCTAACTACTTGAGAACCAAAGAAAAAGCTTGAAACAAATTGACATACCTTCCACTTCTTCGGAACAGAAGTATAATTGGTTTCAACTCCATGATCTGCTGTTTGCAAGTCTCGGACAGCTGTTTTCCAGTCATCTAATACATCTTCCATGTCATAAGAAACTTCTTTGAACCTCTCTAACCAAAGTTTCAGACGTTTGTCCCGAAATTGCTTTTCCTCGGCATCTTCAAGCTCGTACTGGATTGCCTTAAAATTGCTTTCAAGCCTTTTGACCTCTTTCTCAACGCCACTCACCAGCCTCCAAGCCTTGCTTGCTTTTTCGATCGTGATTACAGTCAGCTTCTCCAAGATAGTGGAAACAATTGCCTCGGCCATATTTCCAGAGAGAAAGAGAGGGAAGGGTTGGAAATAGGGTTGTTAAAACTAGAGAAACCAGACTCCGAGCTAGTGAGTGATTTTCCGGGTACTGTACTAAGACCTGGATTTGGGATTATTTGGAAGCAAATACCCAAAGCCAGAAGAGAGAGCAAGTAGTAGGTGTAGCATCATGAGAGAAGAAAATTAAATTAAGATGCAAATATTTAGATTTCTTTGGAATTTGTGTGGCATATATTTGCCCCTTCCATGATATTTAGATAAAATTGGTGTGAATGCTCAGCTCTCAGCAGGAACGTACTGCCTCAGTCACCAGTGGGGTCCAATCAACGACTTTATTGCCGTGGAGAAGATGGCGCAGAAATTACAGACCAAGGAAATCTATAATTCAATGAGAGTGGGTAGATAATTGCTGTAGAACTTTTGACTACTTGGTCCCAATCTCAATAGACAATCGGCTTCTTAGTTTCCAAATGTCTCGAGGCCATTGGCAACTTATCATAAGCCAGTTATCACCTGAAAAATTGCAAGATTTAATCGTCATTGGATTCAAACAACATTTGCAAATCAACACTCACTAAACAATATATTTTTCCCCTGTTTCTATTGCTCATACATACGTATGCATGCAAGGAATTTTACTATTTCATATTATATTACTGTGAATCTGTAAATTTGCCTTCATTCCGCTTGAGACTTTGAAATAAGGCTTCAAGGTCTCTGCTTGTATTAATCAATAGTGGTAAATATCAACTGATATATATTTGACAACTTTATTAAATTAGTTGGATTGGAAATTTCCATTCGTATACATTCCCAGTTGCAGAAATGCATATATTACTATTTGTTCATGCAATCTGTTATGCAATGGACTTTGGGATGGAAGGAATAATGGACTCAAAAAACTAGAACAGTTAAGAGATTGAATAAGTGATAAGAAAACTAAAGCACATAACGTTCAAAATCTTGGGTCTAGGCAGCCTATAAAAGATGCAACAAAAATCTTCTCAAGAAACTTGCATAAAACATATTTTCTAGTTGTAGGTTTTACTTCAAGAAACAAAACATTTCAAAATAGGATATGAGCAATATGTTATGCAATATATTAGGTTGTAAATTACAAGCTGCCACCTTAACGAGCAAACATTTAAATACCAATACTGTTAAATGTTTCCTTCAAAAACTTATAGGTATTTAATTTCAAGGACTTTATACTTTTAAATTAGCTCATTCTTGAGATGGTTGCATGTTATTCATTGACAGTGAGTAGAACTTATATACTGAAAGCACATTAAATATAAGCTACCCAACTATATTCATCCTTCAGTGAACCCATACATTTTTCCCAACTAGCAGAAATGAACCATAAGGAATTTCTTGTAGTTAGTCATATTAAAAATTTTCAATTTGGTGTAAACACCCCGAAACCTCTTTGGCCGAACATGGTTTAGATTCGCCAATAAGCTTATCTTCTACACTATCCACCCGTCAGCCTGCCCGATTATCCACCGAAGGAAAAAAAAAGAGTTAAAGCAAATGTTAAAAATTAAAACTTCACTTATATTTATATATATATATATATATATATATAAATTATTAAAAAATAATAATAATAAACATGCCTAATCCTTCCTAGCACTCTACCAGAGCATTAGTTATAAAGCTCAAAACTTTCCATAAATGGAATTCAAAAAGGAAAATTACTTTTACCTTCAGAAAACATAAAGTAATTAACTTCGAGATGCACCAAAAAAAAGTAAGCAACTTCGAGGCTAGTAATTTCCTCAGGAAACAAACAAAAAAGTAAACCGATCGCAAATTTTACCTTCAGAAGCTTCTTGGCATAACCGGAGACGCCGTCCGAGACCAAAACAACCATATCTTTAGTTCATCCAGTGTCCCTTATCGATTTCCCCAAAACTTGAACCCCCATAACAGAGAATAAGAAAAAGAATTTTTCTTTCTTGAATCTTGCTGTAAATACTTCAGATACTGATAAGAGTTAGTTGGTTGGAATTCATCTCCGTAAAGTAGAGTCACGTAAGCTTCTGTCGATGAAGATTGAGTTTCAGCCCCCGACACCGCCTTGGACAGGATCGTAATCAGACGTTTTTATTGATGGGGATTTCATAGTATTCGATTTTCTCGAGAAAAAAGTTTTTATTTATTTCTCTGTTGGATTGAATTACTGGGAATTTAAAAGTTGAAGGTGTCGGTTTCCAAGGAGGTGGTTCTTCGTTTTGTTCATGTTTGCGGTGTCGTTTTGGGGATTTCATAGTATTCGATTTTCTCAGGAAAAACCAGAAACAGGACCCAGAGTTTTGGGGATTTCATAGTATTCGATTTTCTCAGGAAAAAGTTCTTATTTATGTTTTTTGTTGGATTGAATTTCTGGGAATTTAACAGTTGATGAAGGCGGGGGTTTCGAAGGAGGAGGTTCTTCGTTTTGTTCATGTTTGCGGTATCGTTTTGAGGTTGGATTTTTCTTTTGTTTTATTTGAGTTGCCAATGCCAACTACGGTTCGAAAATGGAAATATTCGATTATTTATTTTTTTATAAAATAGAGAGAAAATATTACTCTTAAAAAAAAAAAGTGATTAAGAAAAGGAGAATGTAGTAAATTTGGTTTAAGTCTCAGTTCCAAATTGGATTGCCTTCCACAAAGTCACAAAAACGATGATATATCGACATAGAAGAAAGAAATGAACATACTTCAGAATAAACAGAAAGCAAAAAATGCAGCACCGGAACACACACACAGTCAATGCAGATTTGGAATAATTGCAATAGCATGAGCATCACCCAGCCTTCATCTCAAACATCAATGGATCCAAAGAACAAAATTTATTACGGTCTGTAAATCACACAACATAGATGTAAACGAACACACTGCAGAGTAAAACCATTTAAAAGAAACATATCCAAAGTAGCAGAAACAGCAGACAGACAAAGCCTTACAAATTTTGAACAATTACACATAGAATTATTTATTTTTGGGACATATTTCAAGTACAAAATACATGGAAAACATTTTTTATCCTGCCATCCAGAAAAGTAGGTTCCATTTTTTCAGCATTAAGGCATCAACTCTCTCTGTTGACAATATATATCCCTGCAAAAGATTTGGTCTACTATATATCATGCAGCACATGGTATTGAGGACTTCATAAAGCAACGCCTTAAGTTTACCTGAATTCTTACTGATTAGCAGAATTGTTCTCATCATCTGCAAAAAGCCCGTACCAGCGAATCAATAAAAATAAACAATTTTTTTATACTGTAAAGAAAGTGTTAACTGATCAAAACACATTTGATTGAGTGTGGAGAAATAAAAAACTTCAAAGTGTAGATTTTGTTGAAACTCTTTGTTCTAGATCTGGTCATGTTGGATGTTCTCGTTAGAATAACTTTTAAACTAGTGCAAAACATTTTCTTTTTTGAAATTCAATTTATCACTGTTATTTATCAAATTCATATCTTATCTTTGAGTAGATGTAATTTACAAAAAAAAATAGAGTTTTCCTCACCGGAGTCTCTCCATACGCTGTAAAGCGCCTTTTGCCCTTCCATGAGGACGATATGTATATTTTTCGACTTTGTCAACCACCTCTCGTACTCGAAGAATACTACATCCAAGTTGGATGGTGGGTTTAAAGCTTGACATACCTCCTCTTGCTTTATATGCGGAGAGCAGAGCCATATCTCCATTCGCTTGAGATGTATCTTCCTGTCAAGCTTGGCCCTCTTAGCCTCATCCCTATTTATTGCATTCCCTGTCAGCTCAACGCAAAGATTTCCACCAAGGAGGTCCAACTTTTCTAGATCTCCAATACTGAAATTTTCAGCATCATTACCATCTGCTCTCATTCTGATACCACCTTTTAATCTCATGAGAGAAGTTAAATCACTAATCCCTTTCGGATAGTAGAGAGTCTCACCCAAGAACTTCTCAATACAAAGATACTTCAAGTTAATTAATTTCCCAATTCCAACTGGCAGTTTATCAAAACCAATAGACTTTCGAATATTCAAGGTTTGTAAATTAGGCAATTCACACACTGCTTCAAGCAAATTTTTTATTCCAGAGCAAGATGTCAAGCAAAGGTACCTCAAGTGAATCAAATTTCTTATGCCACGAGCAATTTTTTTTGTGTCTAGATCAAACCGGTCCAACTCCAATAATCTTAGATGCTTGGATCCACTAAACAAATCCCGTAAGGCTTTACCAGGTTCTTTATGGAATCCACGATAAACAGCTACAAGGCTTCTCAATTTTTCTGTGCCATAAATGGACATAGGAGAAGAGCTGCTATTTTCAATTACCAACCTCAAATGACGAGGTTTTTTGGAAGATAAGTCCAATGTTAAGTCTTTAACCATCTCCTTTGTGACAATGCTGTCTTCTGTCAAAAATTGGACAAAATCATGTACCATATTATGCATCTTGCAGGAAATTATGTTGTCGTTAGCATCTTTGTCAAAATCTTGGAAAAAAGAATGTGCGGCTAAGCACTTGAAGTAATCTTCTCCTTCTAATTTTGTCCCTGAATTGTCATCAGAGTTCAAATAGCCTTGTGCCATCCAATGTTGGACCAATTCATCTTGACCAATTGTATAATCTTTGGGAAAAATTGCACAATACAGTAAACATCGTCTTATTGCTGAGTGCAAATCATAATAACTCAACAATAAAGGTGCATAAATATCTTTGTGTGCCGAATCTAATTTCCATATTTCACTTTTCAAAACATTTTCCCACTCTTCTCTTTGAAATTTGTCTTGCAAGAGGCCTCCCAGAGTTACTGCAGCAAGCGGTAAACCTTTACACTTCTCTGCAATTTTTCTTCCAACGTCCTCTAAATTTTCACGGTCTACAATCTGATTCCTTCCTGTAAATGCTTTTTGAGAAAGTATCTGCCAACATATCTCGTTAGATAATAAATCTAAGTGAAAGACAGGAAAGGATTCCATGTGCTTTGCAACTGAGTCCTTGCGAGTGGTTACTAAAATCCTACTTCCCAACATGACAGATTGGAAAGTAGCTTTTACTTGCTGCCAACCTTGACCACGATCTGTCCATACATCATCCAAAACAAGAAAGAATTTCTTTTCATTAATGTTTTCATGGATCTTGCTTAGGATGACTTGCAATGGAGTTATATTTTGAAAGGAAATCGTTGAGTCAAGATTTTCAAGAATTGCTCGTGCAATTTGGCTTTCGTCAAAGGAGTCTGATACACATACCCAAATTTTTTTATCGAAATGTGTCTGAATTCTGTGATCATTATAAATCAGTTGCGCAAGAGATGTTTTTCCTATCCCTCCCATCCCTACTAGAGCGACGGTAGGAATGCGACTCCCTTCTTCTTCTTCACTACTTCCACACAGCAGTGTGCTTACTACTTTTTCTTTGACTGCATCTCGACCGTGTAACTTTGAGACATCCACAAAAGAAGTGCTTTCTGGCCGTTTGGGCTGCTTAATACTTTCTCTTTTTATCAATTCAAAGTTACGTTTGACTTCAAAAATCTGGCCAAGCTTTTTATCAATTTGTTTAATTCTGGTAGCAATATTATGGCGCCTAACTACTTGAGAACCAAAGGGAACGCATGAAACAAATGGATCACATACCTTCCACTTCGAAAAACAAGTAGTATTAGTTCCAACATCATGATCTGCTCTTCGCAACTCCCAGACAGCTGCCTTCCAGTCGTCTAATACATCTTCCATGTCATAAGAAACTTCTTCGAATCTCCCTAACCAATGCTTCAGACGTTTGTCCAGATACTGCTTTTTCTCGGCATCTTCAAGCTCGTACTCGATTGCCTGAAAAATGCTTTTAAGTCTTTCGACTGCTTGCTCAACACCACTCACCAGACTCCACGCTTCGCTTACTTTTTCAGTCGTGATTACAGTCAGCTGCCCCAAGATGGCGGAAACAACTGCCTCGGCCATTTTTTCAGAGAGAGTGGGGGGGATGGGTTGGAACAAGGGTTGTTGAAACTAGTGAAACCAGACTCCGAATTGCTGGCTAATTTTCCAGACACTATAGTGAGAATTGGATCTGAGATTACTTGGAAGCAAATGCACAAAGCCAGAAGAGAGAGCAAGTAGTAGGTGTGGCTAGCATCATGAGAGAAGAATTAAATTAAGATGCAGAGATTCCCATATACATTTGTCCGCGCCATGATATTGCATTAGTAAACTTTGAAAAAGATAAATTTGATGTGAATGCCCAGCTCAATGGGGTCCAATCAACGACTTTATTGCGGAGAAGAAGATGACATAGAAATTACATAGACCAAGGAAATTAACGAATACTACGGGCCAAGGTCACTCACATCACATGGAGCCAGTTTTTCCAATTAAAACATCAAAGTAGTCTAAGGATCATAAATTACTTTAATTCTTGGCTAATAGATCATATAATTCTTGAAGATATTACAGATTGTAGTGGTGGTGTTTTTTTTTTATTAACTAGCAATTTTAATTACGAAAATGATATATAAAAAATATAAAAGTAATAAGGATAAAATTTTGATAAAAATTGTTTATAATGTTAAAAAAAATTTAAAAATTGTATTTGAAGTATCAACACAACTTTTAACATAAAACTTTTATATTGTGCATAATAAAATTACAGTTTAATATCATATAATAACAAATTATATATACATATTAATGTATTACTTCTGGGCTATTGGAAAAATTGGAGTAAATGGCTTTCATCAGTCCATTTCAGAAATGGGGACAAAGAAGATGAGGCCTTGGAAAAATAACAGTAACCATGCTATCCTAGGCTCAAATCATGCTACTCATAAATGAAGTACTTTAAAAGAGAGCAAACTCCAAAAGGTTTGTAGGAAAATTTTAGGGTGACATTAAAATTTTTTATTTTATTATAATATTATAATAAACATATATAATTAAACGTAAATTTAATTTTATTAAATATAAAATATGTTCAAAATATTATAAATATATAATAATAAATGTAAACACGTTTTATAATAAAATTATTGTGCATTTACATCTATTAATACTAATTTTATGTTTATTTTCATATATTTACGATATTTTTAACGTATTTTACATTTATTAATACTAAATTTAATTATATATATTTACATTGATTTTACAATAAAATCAAACTTTCTAACGTTACTATAAAATTATTTGAGATTACCCAAAAGCACGTAGATTAACTGGCAGGGGATTGTTCTAGCTTAACCAGAGGTTTCGAGTTCGAGTCTCTGGATATGCAGCTGTGTTAAAACTCTTGAGGGAGAGCTTTACCGCCCTTTGGGTCCTGCCCGGCTCGAATCCGGATTAGTCATATACCAAAGGTATGGAGATATCGGATGGTCTAGACAAAAAAAAAATTATTTGAGATTTATCACTTGTCAGCTATTAAACAGAGGTTTGAGGAACTTACCATTGTTGTTGTTGTTTGTTTTTCTTTTTTTCTGAAAACCATTATTGATTTGTTTCGGCCCACATGCCGCAAGTCTTTGATTTCAGGTTAAATTTCATGATTCTGATTCAAAGCTACCGACACTTATAAAATTTCAAATTTTATTGCGTGTGAATAAAATTAATTTGTTAAATTTATTAATTTATTATATTTTGATTTTATAATTAATTATTTTATTTATTTTTAATTATTTAATTTTTATTACGTATAATGAAAAAAAATGATTTAAAATTTAGAGTTAATTTTTCTTAAAAAAATAACAATTGTTACAAGAAAACTCTAATAAAGTCAAATTTTTTGAATTTCTTTTATCTTCCCATAAAGTCAATGTAAAACACACATTATTAAGCATAATTTTAGTAACATTATGCATAAAATATTTTAAAAGCATTGTAGAAATAAAACAATAAATATAAACATATTTTTTAACAAAATTATCACATGTTCATCTCCATTGATTTTAATTTTATGCTTACTTTCATGTATTTACAAGACTTCTAATATATCTTATTACTACTGATATTAAATTTATGCTTAATTGTATATGCTTTACATGTTATTTATGTTTATTCTCATATTTTTACGATATTTATTAAATATTTTACGTTTAATGATATTAAACTTACACTAATTTATATTTGTTTTACGTTGATCTTATAATAAAGTAAACAAAATTAATTTCACTATAAAAGTTTCCAGCCATTACATTAAATCTTAATCGTTCTAATTTTCTTCATATTAATCGTTTTACTAAAGCAAAATACTTTATGGCCCTTTTTTATTAACATGTTCTAAATATTAATTATAGATTAATTGTATAGTATTGTGTATAATTATAAATGAGTTGTGAGATGTCGTGTCAATGCCCACCTGCTGCAACATCGCGATCATCGTTGAGGTCCAATCAACAATGTGATTGTTGTTTTTAATTTTTAATCCTTGAATTTCAATTAATTATATTATAATTTAGCCCTCGTTATATGAATGAAAAAAATAAAATTTTAAAAAGAATAAAAAATGTTTTACAAAAAAAACATTAACACATACTAAAAAAAGTATTTTTTTTTTAGTGAACGTTTGAATCTACAAGATATATATTTTTAACTTCGATGTAATTTGTGTGGTATATATTTGCCCATGTCATGATGTTGCATTTGTATACTTAAAAAAAAAAGATAATGTTGAATGCTTAGCTCTCAACTAGAATTTATTGTTAGAATTTACCTTGAATCACACATCGAAAGTATAAGAGAAGTTATAAGAGTTCTTCTCTAATAAATAAAGTGTCAGATTTAATTTGTAAAAATCTCAGAGATTTATAGAGTTTGGGCTATTATAAAAGGGTGTAGTTAGGATTTGGGTTTGTAAAGAGTTTGCAATTTTTCTCTTCTAAAAATTGCACAGTTGTGATTATTTGATTGAATATTAGTTTGATTTGGTGGTTATAGGCCGATTTGGTGGTTATAGGGCCAAACCACATTAAAAATTATTGTATTTATTTTTACTTTCCTCTATTTTTGTGAGTATTTGATTTGAGGAATATTTTTTTCAATAAGTGGTATCAGAGCTGAAGGTTCGTGATCCTACGAGATGAAGAAAGCTATAGCTAAAGTTATGTCTGGAGATATACCTAAGTTTGAGATTCCTTTATTTGATGGTAAAAGTAATTTTATGAAATGGTAAAGTACAATTCAGGATCTTCTAGAGCAACAAGGTCTAGATTTAGCATTATAAGAAAATAAGTTAGATGGAATGTCTGATAAAGATTGGGTTGGGATTCAGAAAAGGGCTGTGAGCACTATTAGATTGACACTTGCTCCAGAGATTAAGTATAATGTATTGACTGAGACAACATCAATTGGATTGTGGAAGAAGCTGGGAGACATCTATTGTAACGATCCATTATCACATTTTTCACGTATTACTATACAACTTTTCTGGTTGGGCTGTCTGTGATGCCATTATATTTAACAGTGACAATAATAAATGATAAACATTTATTTAACAAATACAGAATAGGAAATTATTATCACTATTCCTTACATTTGACATCTCTTATTGTCCTTGTTTCAATAAAGTAGTACTGTATACATATGTCTGAAATGTAAAAGAGAAGTGATTGTACTTGTCATATTTAACATAATTTGCCCCAGCGCTTGATATGTAAATATATCCATTTGGAATATAATTCTCTAACTCCATGTCTTTTTATTTATGGAATTAAAACAAAGGGGTGAGCGAACCACAAGCTCAGTAAAGGAGACGTATGCTGCTTTAAATAAAGCAAAACTATATACCACAAAGTATTTATTTTTCCTAAAATTATACCTAGTAGGAAAACGATAGATATAGTAAACATTCCTCTCATTACACCATTCAAATCACTGGCTAAACAGTTTACAATATAATTTAGTAAATAGTGAATAGGATTCAGTAAATCCTCTCAGTAAACAGAAATCAGTAAGTTGAGACTAGGCATCACCCTACAAATAAGTCATGCTCTCATCGTTCCTCCCCCCCCCCCTCAAGAACGTAGTAATCATCCCCACAGGGATAGAGTAGATCTATGGCCATAATCTATAGGGGGTCTTCGGGTCCACTTGCTAGGTGACCTCGAGACCTCTGATGACTTGGCGGGTCCATCAGCCTCATGAATAATAATGCATAAACTAGGAGCCTAAAGTCTCAAAAAAATCACTTTATATCTCAAACAGAACCTTTAAGGAATTATTTCACCCATATTATCATTTTTTTAAAATGATCCTTTTTCCAAAAAGGTATTATATTTACTGTTTACAAAACACAGTAAAAACAGCCTGAAATCTCATCATTTTTCATGTGAGAAAAATGCAAAGTAAATCAGTTCGCCCATGGTCAGCTAGCCCATAATGGCTCGCCCATGGTCAACTCGCCCATTGCGGTGAACTAGTGTTCGCCCGCCAATATTAGCATTTAAAAACAAGTTAAAACTGGCTCGCCTATAGTGGCTCGCCCATGGTCAGTTCGCCCATTTTGGCATTGGCCATGGTCAACTCGCTCAATGCGGCACTTCCATGGTCAACTTGCCCATTTTTATAAAAACATGATTCATTTTTCTTTGGCTCACCCGGAATTTTGTTAAACAAGGTTCACCCGCCCAAAACATCATAAAAGGGGTCGCCTATCGTTGGCTCGCCCGCCCTTTACTAGTTCGCCCAAAAACAACATAGGGGTCGGCTATCTTTATAGCTCACCCAAATCAAAATAATTTACCAAAAAAATGCATGTCATAAACCAAAACATTTTCTCAATATTTTCATAATATTTTTCTCCACAGGACATGCATTTTACTTCACATACTACTCCCTTACCTGGTCTTACGAAGCCTTGCTTCCCGATCGCCTTCCCGATTGCTTTTACCGAGTCCTTAATTCCCGACTGCAAAATAATTTATTAATAATATTAATATTTTCCTTTCGAATTTTTTTCCAGCACTTTGGCAAGACTTGAGATAAATCTACTAGCTCGCCCAACAGGGATCCTACTAGCTCGCTCAACAGAGCTCACTATTCGTTAAATGGCTTACACGTGGGAGCTCACCCACAATTCAACTCGCCATGCCTACGCATTTGAGTTCGCCATACGTGGCTTTCTATTCAGAGGTGGGCTCTCCTATGAATTAAACTAACATGTGGCGACCTCGCCCACTACCACACTCCATATTATTTAGCTCGCCCATGATAGCTGAGCTTGCCCATTTATCATCATTTTTACACCATTTCCAGTACCTTCCTTGTTCATTCTTGATTATTTTCCAAACTACATCTTGTTTCTTTCATATTCTCTAAGGATTTAACTAAAAACAAGGCTGCATCTATGTTTATTACTTTGTAAAACATCGGACTATATCATCAAATACCAAGATAACGATAGGAGTATGGAAGCTCACCTTAACCAACTGCACTTTCAGAACAGAACACTTTTTGTCTCACATTGGCCTCACTTTGCTTATTCCTTTATCTTCAAACGATGGAGGAAAGGTTTTGAAATCAGGTTTACCTCCAGATCTAGTTAAGCAAGCTTCAGAAGATGTTAAGTTGATTTGTCAGAGGCTTAAGACAGCTCAAAGTAGACAAAAGAGCTATGCAGATGCTCGACGGAGGCCACTTGAGTTCATGGTTGGAGATTTTGTGTTCTTGAAAGTTTCTCCATCCAAAGGAATCATGAGATTTGGCTGACGAGGTAAGCTGAGTCCTCGTTACATCGGTCTATTTGAGGTCTTAGATCGAATAGGTGATGTTGCCTATAGATTGGCATTGCCTCCAGAGCTATCGGGAGTACATAATGTGTTTCATGTATCGATGCTTCGGAAGTATAATCCGAATCCGTCTCATGTTATTGAGTATGAACCCTTGGAGATAAGGGAAGATATGAGTTATGTAGAGAAGCCGATTCGGATTTTGGACAGAAAAGACAAAATTTTGAGGTCTAAGACAATCCCACTGGTGAAAGTTCTCTGGCAATACCATACAACAGAAGAAGCTACATGGGAACTAGAAAGCTTGATGAAAGAAAGGTATCCAGAGTTGTTTACATAATAAGCTAAGCCAAATTTGGAGGACCAAATTTTTTTAAGGTGGGGAGGATGTGAAATTCCCAATTTCCATGTATTCCTTCATGTATGTAAAGTATTCTAAGTAAAAATGATAAAATAAATATGAAGTTGGTGTGTAATTTAAGCATAAATAATGTATGCATGATGTATGGAAGAAATAATAAAGTTAAATGTCAATAAGTCAAATGATTAAATGTTGATATCAGGAAATGTTAAGGATATGAGATAAGAAACAAAATCAGAATTTTGATTGGTTAATTAAATACATGTGGCTTATGTTTGAATGGAAGAGGATTTAAATGGTCAAGGGTCAAGGGAAGGAAGCATGGCTGAGATGATTAAGGAGATAGGGAGACATTTAATGCAAGTGCATGAGTCATCCCTACTAGCTATCACCAACGTCAGCCCCTACCTCCAGCCCTCTCCCTCTCGTTCCATCTCCATTCTTCCAAGTTACCATCCATAGCTACCTTGACAAACCACCTTACTCTCCCATCGATTCAACAAGTTTATTAGACGAAAAATGATCCTTGTCACTAGACTAGGAGATAGACGAAGTTTGGTAGATTGATTCTAATTATTGGAGGAGATCTCAAAGTTTGAGATTTTGGTCTCTAGTGAAGGTAAGAGAAGAAGATGATTTAGCCAACTTTGTTGATGATTTGAAGTTGTTCTGAGTTGGTATGATGTATGTATGGTGTTTAATTTAAGATTTCAATTGATTTATGATTATAGCTTTGAAGGAGTGAAAAGCTAGGGTTACACGCCAAGTGATTTCGCGTTTCCAAAGGAATCGAGGTAAGAAATTTATGTAACGGACGTAAGGCGGCTATGTCCGCATGTTTTATGATGTTTTTACATGTTTTGGAGAGAAGTATTAGTTGATTTTGTGTAGGAAAAGATACATTTTCGGGCTTGTTTCCTAGTACCAATTAGGCTAGGGGCAGCCGACTGCCATAAAGGGAGGTCGACTGCCTAGAGACAACCAAAACGTCGTTTTCTGAAAACCGATGTAAACCAGTCGACTGCTATGTAAGCCAGTCGACTGCTATTTTTCCAGAAGCATTCTGTTTCAAACCAGTCGACTGCTATATGAGACAGTCGACCGGTTTTTTCCAAATTGCATTCTGTTTCAAAAACAGTCAACTGCCCTATATGACCAGTCGACTGCTATTTCTTAAGAAGCATTCTATTTGAAAACCAGTCGACTGCCCTATATGACCAGTCGACTGCCCCCATGTATTTTCCGAAATGAAATTAATTTCGAGAAATAAAGTTATGAAGCAGCAGTCGACTGCCCTATAAGACCAGTCGACTGCCATGTATGAAAAGATGTTTTCAAAACTTATTTGATTTAAACACAAAAGTGTTTTCTGAAAAGTATATTATAATGTTTTGAGGCTATAGACTGCGTAATGATTATGCATTTCTGATGGCTGAGAGACTCTGATCAAGTCCTCAGTAATATGTATGTTAAGTGAGGAACCCTAGTCCGGTCCTCAAGACCATTAGTGACACCTGACTAGTGCTCACTATGGTATTATTAAGGCAGGAGAGAATCCCTGACCTCTACATGGTATACCAATGTACTAATGCATGATTAGAGTCATATGAGTCATATGAATGGGAATGAACGGTTCATATGACGACTCAATCGCTTAAACATTGTACATAGTCTCCATCTATTTCAAAGTACAAGATGTATGTATGAAGAAGTATATTATGTATGTTTTAAAGAAATGTATGAAGTATGATGTTTTAAAGAAAGTATGTTTGCCATGTCAATTTAAGTGAATATACATGGTTGCAAACAATGCATGAAAGAAGTATGATGCATGCTTTATAATGTTTTACATTTCATTATAGAGCCAAGTAGGAAAAATGCATGTAGAGGCATAGTACGCTCTTTTACATACTTTTCTTACTGAGCGTAAACTCACCCTTTTACGACTATTTTCCTACAGACTACTTGAAGTGAACCACGCTCCGACTAGAGGAGCTTGCGCTTGAAGAATCAAAGTGTACCTTCTCGATACGCTTCCTAGTTAGCATAGAAGGTATACTTATATGTTCATATGTAAAGTTAAATTGTAATTCAGCTACAGTACAGTACATGTAGAATTTATGTATATAAGATGTCGGGGATGTAAGATAAGATGATGTATGAGATCCTGTGGAAATGGAATGATATTTATATATATCATTTTATGTCTATGGAAATTGAATAAAATTTCATAAGCTATTAAATGATTAGCTTAAGATTAAGGGAAGAACGACACTGGATAAACTAAATCTAAATAAAGAAGGAAAAAGATAAGTGATAAGATGAAGTGACGGGGACGTCACACTTTCTCTGGCTCACGTTGAGCTGTCGGGGCCGCTATCTGAGGTGCTGCAGGAGGAATAATAAAAGCAGTCGATTCTCTGAGCATCGGGCAATTCTTGATAAAGTGCCTCGTCTATCCACATCTAAAGCATGCCCCAGACATTAAAGGACAAGGGCGTGACCCATGCGACCTTCCACAATGTCTACATAAGGGCGCAACACTTCTCTGAGTAGTGGTGGGGCCACTGGCAAGAATAGAAACTGCTGGTCTATGAAATCTGCCCTCTGAAATCTGTATGCCCGTAGATCTAGTTCTCTTAGACTGCTCTCTACCTGGTCTGTCCTCCATAAATCTCTTAGCCTTTCCCTTTGTTTTGCCTTTACTCTTGCTACTGAAATCGAGCTGGAACTGCTCATAGTCCCACTCACATAGCTGAGCCTGTTTAACTATCTCCTCATAAGTCTGTATATCAAATGGGGCTAGCTTCACTCTGATGGATGGCCTCAAACCAGCTCTAAACCTCGAAATCTTATATCTGGTATTCGCACTAGTCTGAGGATCAAAACGGCTCAATGTAGTAAATTTGGCCTCATACTCGGCCATTGACATACTACTCTGCACTAAAATCATAAATTCTTGTTGTAATTTTTCCTGAGCAGTGTCGGGAATATACTGCCTCTGAAAGGCATCAACAAAAATATCCCACGACAGATCCTGATGCTGAGCAAATAAGACAGTTTGAGTGGCCTTCCACCAATGTCTCGCATCATCTGCCAACTGAAACACTGCTAGGCCTACCTTCTCCATCTTTGAACATCTCATAATCTTAAGTAATCTTTCGATTTCGATAATCCACTGCTTTGCCACCAATGGATCCCTAGTACCTTTAAACTTAGGTGGATCCAACTTCTTAAATGATTTCACCAATGCCACATTACAGTAAGATTCCACATCTCGAGGCGGCTGAATCAATGGCTGTGGTAGAGCTACCTGTGGCTGAGGTGCCGGTGGTGGAATAGCCTAAGGCTCAGGCACAACTGGTGCCAGTTATGGCGGTACTGACGCCTCTACTAGGGCTGCGGGAGCTGTGGCTCTCTCCCTTTCTGCCCTATCTGCGGCTCTATCCGCTTGGTACATAGCCATAAAATCGGCTACTAATCTCTCTACTTGGTTCACACGAGCATCAATGCTCTCTAGTGTAGAGGATGTGGAGGTCTTGGGATAGGTTCCGATGTCTGTGGTTCCGGGGTCTGTGCCGCCCTACCTCGGCCTATACCTCTCACTGAGCGTATCCTCCTCCTTCCACTCATATCTGTACCACAGAGATCATTTATCACTTATCATCAATACATTAATTATATATTCAGATTGTACAGTACTATAGGGAATGTATACCATTTACTTTAAGCATTACTAAACATCCGACCAACCCTGCTCTAATACCATTCAATCTGTAACATCCCAAGGCTACTTTATATCATGATACTTACTCATAACTTACACTTAATTACCGGTTGGGCTGTTTGTGATGCTTAACAACTTCTACTACTTTATTAAAAATTGGTACTTTTACTTCACGTATTAATATGTAAATATGAATTATTAAAGTCTTTTTCTTAAAATGTATATACATTCTCTTCTATTTAAAGTAGTACTGTACAACTTTATTGAATATATAAGAGAATATAACATACCTTCGATATCAAATCTCAGGAAAATAAGTCTCTTAGTCCAAATCAGTTATCTGTGGAGTGGAAAAATAAGGAGTGAGTGACAACGTGCTCAGTAAGGAAGGTGTATGCTGCTTTATAAATAGAAAAACAATATTCTCAAAACCACTTAATTATCTTAACGATCAAACCCATTAGGAAAATAGTGAATATAGTTAACATTAAATAGGATTTAATTGGTCCTTCCAGAAATCATATGATTGAGACTAGGCAACAATTTAAATCATGCAATGAACACAAGTTATCCACTTTTGAGGTGCACTCGTAGGCCATTGCCCTTCACGGCTATCTCAACTAGATTTATGGCCATAATCTATAGATGGTCCTCGGGTCCACTTGCCAAGTGACCTCGAGACCACTAATGACTTGGCGGGTCCATCAGCCCTATGACGCCCTGAAGTGCGCCCGTAGTCCATCGACCCGAGCCACCGCCCCAGGCAGGTCACGCAACTACATGAATAATAATGCATGAACTCATGGCCTAACGTCTCAAAATCAAGTTATATATTATGCTATTATTTCCACAAAATGATTTGATTTCCAAAAGGTCTTATAAAATAGTAAAACAGCCCGCAATCTCAACATTTTCCTTGTGAGAAAGGCACGGGTTATACTGGCTCGCCCATGGCTAGTTCGCTCATAGTCAGCTCGCCAATAGTCAACTCGCCCATTGGTCAAGCCGCTCAATGGTCAACTAACCCAATAGTCAACTCGCCCATTGGTCAATCCTCCTCAAAAAGTTTATATTTCTATTTTCCAAATATTAAACTATCTTATTTTTTGTATAAGAAAATAAACTTTAAACCTTTTCACCAAGGTCAGCTCGCCCATCACGGCTCGCCCCTGACTAACTCAACAAGGCGGCGAATTAGTATTCACCCGCCACCTCGCTTTTCAAAACAAAGTTTGGCTGATCAATAGCAGCTCGCCCACCATTATTTAAAGCAAGGGTCGCCCGCCAAGGGTCGCCCGCCCAAACAACATTAAAAAGGTTCGCCCAACTTTGGCTTGCCCCGATTTCTCTTTAAAACAAGGGCACTCACCCAGATTCTCATAAAAATTCTTAGCTTACTACTTCATAAAAGTTTAGGATCGCCCGCCCTAACCAGTTCGCCTAACAAACAACATATGGCAACTTTGTAGCTCTCCCAAGATCAAAACACTTTATTTAAATCAATGCATGTCAGAAAACAAAATAATTTCTAATATTTTCTTAACACTTTTACTCCACAGGACATGCATTCACTTCACATACTACTTCCTTACCTCGTCTGATGAAGCCTTGCTCCCCGTTCGCCTTTATCAACTCTCAATTTCTGACTGCAAAATAAATTATGAAACTATTAATATTTCTTTTCTAACAATTTTCCTAAAACTATTTCCAATCACTTTGGCGAGATAACAGCTCGCCCAACTGAGCTCGCCCAGACTTACATTGGCTTTTCTACTCGCCCAATGCCTTATACATGTGAGTTCGCCATATAGCTTTCTACTCAGAGATAGGCTCGCCCATGAATTAAACTAGTGTTGGGTGACCTCGCCCTCTTGAACAACACTTTGGCGAGTTCTCTATTACCTATTCGCCTCATTGGCGATCATTGGTCCTCGCTTTTACTTCCACATTCTAGATTTTAGCTCGCCCATCATCATTATTTCCAGTATTTTCATTGTCTATTCTCGATTCAAACTACACCTTGTTCTAGTTCTTATATGTTCTAACATGATTTAGCTAAAACAAGGCTATATCTATGTTTATTACGTTATAAAACATAGAAACCCAGTATTGAATATCAAGAGAACCATAGAAATTATGGAACTCACCTTAACCCAGTTATTCTTTCAAAATCAGAATGTTTTGCTTGCCTTCCTTAGCTTTACTTCTGTTGTTCCTTGGCTTTTCAACACTGCGGAATGGTTTGGCTAACTAAAAGATGAAATTGCATGGCTCATTTATGAGAAAACGGAGGAATGAAAGATGAACTTGCAGAGAAACAGAATGGGCGAGAAGGTTATTTGAGAAGATGAAGTTGGCTAAATCATCTTCCCTCACGTATTCCTTCTTATATAGCCATGCTGATCCTGTTAGAAATTACCACCTGTTTCCTTATCACGTTTCTTTCATCATTTCATGCATTAAAAACCAAAGAAACTGCAGCAAAAGGAACGGTGTAAAGTCTTTAGTGAAATTCCGTTTTTTTGACTAATCTCAATTGCCATTTATTGCTTAGTCTCATTGTCAAGAGAAGCAAGTGGCGAGAAGTCCACTATTAGCCCCTTTCCTTGACTTTTCTCTTTTCTTTTCTTCTCTTCTCCACGCCAACTCACTTCCAGCAAATGTTGATTGGCTAACTTCACATTCTTTTCTTCATTTTGTCCTCTAGCCATTAATCTCTTTCATACTTTCATTTAATGCTTTCATACCTTTTATCAAAATTAATTCCAACAATTTAATTTCCATTCTTAAAATTTTAGATGTTCATTCTACCTCACTTACACCATAAAATAAATCATCACCTAAATTGAAAAGTGGAAATTCACATTCGGTTATTCTTTACGTTCACTAAAAGAATTTATTTCCACTATCAATAATGTACACACATAGTATACAGTATAATAAAATTTGGATTTTACAGTCAATGATTGAGGTCACACTCTACCATTGCAGATTTGAAATTTTTGAATACATGTGATCTTTTATGCTGTTGTTGTCTTAAAGGATTTATTTGGATATTTTTCTCTTCCTACTGACTTCTATGAACTTGGATTTTTTATTTACTGCTACAGGCCCCTTTTTTGCCCGCACACCACCGCGCCCCAACCTCACCACCCCCCCCCCCCCCCCCCCCCCCCCCCCAATTTTTTTTTATTCGAATGATTTCAATCTTTTAATTGAAGCTTCCCGAACCTTTTTGTTCGTTTGGTTGTCTTTTGAGGCCCCACATTGTTTGTTTAAATTGACTCTCAGCTGTATTCCCTTTTTTTCCCCCTTTGAAAGCATGCTCGTTTTGCCAATATGATCATGCATATGGACTCTTTCTAAGCCTTTCCGCCTTCAACTTTATCGATGCTTTTCCTATGTCAACATTACTTTGCTTATCTCACGCTTTTCCCTTCCGGTTTGACTACCCGCCCCAACGGGCGGTATATATTAATTTTGAATAAACAAGGAAATCATGAATTTAGACGCACTAACTATTAAACATTGTACCCTTACCATTACTTAGAATAATTTGCATATGTGAATGTTATTTGCTTATCATGTTGGGAAATGAAAATCTGATACGGACATTGAGACTGATGTGGGGTTATTTTGCAGTCAGCGATTTAAATGTTTTAGACAATTGGAACTGCTCGCTCAATCCAAAACGTGCCATCAGAAGCCAAACATGAGATAGAAGCTCTGCCCCTCGTCTCAGCTGTTGACAATGTTGACTCCCTCTGCTTTGACAAGCAGCGTAAGCAAGCATCTCCAACCAAACATCTCTAATCATATCCCATTTGCGCATTTTGTCTGTCACACAATCCAATGCCAATGCCAGCCTGCTGCTATCCATTTTCTCTTCCCATGACAGAATATCAATGTGTTCTTTAAGCAGAATACGGCAAGCTTCAGTCATTGTTGGTTTTTTACTGGAATAGGCCAATCCTAATATATTGCAACAGCATATGGGATTCTTTTTCTCTGTTTTAGAAGGGGTTAATTTTTTTTTTTTTGAAAATCCTCTCAAACTCAGCTTGTGTGTCCCGGATCCTGATAAGTCCAATCGCAATTGGCAACAAGAAAGTATAAATGACTAGTATTCTATTAAAAAAAATTGTACTGCTCGGTTTTTTTTTTTAGTATTTAAATAGATTTAACTATGTAATTACTCAATTAACAAAGATTTGACAAAAGATTTTTATATTTTTTTAAGAAAATTTCTGTTTAAGATTCAAAATTTTTTTTCCATCAATCACAAAATTAACTTTTAACAAATTTTTAACGACTTTGAACTGGGAATAATTCAAAAGCAAGATTTTTTTGTTCTTATTAGTAAAATTCTTATAACCCATGATTGTTTTGAACCTTTGATGAAGAAAACTATTTTATTTTTTTATAAAACAGAGAAAATATTATTCTTAACAAAAAAGTGATTAAGGAGAGGAGAATATGGTAAACAAGGTTTAAGAAATCTTGAATCCACCTCCTTCTCAGTTCCAAATTGGATTGCCTTACACTCAAAGTCACAGAAACAATGATATATAGACATAGAAGAAAGAAAATGAGCACACTGCAGAATAAATAGAAACCAAAAAGTGCAGCAGCTGAAGACACAAAATCATGCAGATTTGGAATAATTTACGCGCGTTCTGTTAGACAACCATTCATCCTTAATGCCATGAACTACCCGAAAGAACACATTGACTTGAAACTCCCAGCAACTTCTTCCCTATCTTGTATGCAGCAACAAAGCTTAAAAATTTTTATAGTTACTTTTAAATCCCTGGGTGCTCATCAAATTTCATTAATTTCAAAAACATGCCAAGCCAAATGCAATAATACCACAAAATGCTCCGCAAAGCTGTATGATCTTCAATCTGAATAAGTTCTTCCCCGTCTTAAGGTTTAATAGTTAATGCCATTGCAATAGCATGAGCATCACCCAACCTTCGTCTCAAAAATAAATGGATCCAAAGAACAAAATTTATTTCTGTCCATAAATCACACAATATAGCTATAAACAAACACACTGCAGAGTAAAACCATTTAAAAGAAACAAATCCAAAGTAGCAGAAACAGCAGACAGATAAGGCCTTACAGTTTTTGAACAATTACACACAGAATTATTTATTTTTGGGACATATTTCAAGTACAAAATACATAGAAAACATTTTTTATCTTGCCATCCATAAAAGTAGGTTCCATTTTTTCAGCATCAAATTATCACCGCTATCCGTCGACAACATATATCCCTGCAAAAGATTTCCTCTATTATATATCAAGCAACACATGGAATTGAGTTGTGGCATACTAAATTTAATTTCATGGAGGACTTCATAAAGCAACGCCTTAAGTTTACCTGGCTTCTGACTGATAGAAGAATTCTTCCCTCAACCTGTAAGAAGCCTGTACCAGCGTATCAATAAAAATAAACAATTCTTTTATGCTGTAAAGAATGTGTTAACTGATCAAATCATGTTTGATTGAGTGTGGAGAAATAGAAAACTTCAAAGTGTAGATTTTGTTGAAACTCTTTGTTCTAGATCTCCTCATATTGGATGTTCATGTTCTTGTTAGAATAACTTTGAAACTAGTGCAAAACAATTTTTTTTTTAAATTCAATTTATCACAGTTATTTATCAAATTCATGTCTTATCTTTGAATGGATGTAATTTTATCATTGTACCTTTAAATAGCATGATTAATTTAAACTTCTTTTTCCACAACTTTGTTAACTATAGTTTACAAAAAAAAAAAAGAGAGTTTTCCTCACCAGAGACTCCAGCACCAACAAAATATTCCTTTAAATACTGACGAACACGTTACGATTTTCCCTTGTCAACCACATCTCGTAGTTGAAGAATACTACATCCAAGTTGGATGGTGGGTTTAAAGCTTGAAGTACCTCCTCTCGCTTTATATGCGGAGAGCAGAGTATCTCCATTCGCTTGAGATGTATCTTCCTGTGAAGCTTGGCCCTCCTAGCCTCGTCCCAATCTATTGCATTGCCTGTCAGCTGAACACGAAGATTTCCACCAAGGAGGTCCAAGTTTTCTAGATCTCCAATACTGAATTCATCAGCATCATTACGATCTGCTCTCATTCTGATATCACCTTTTAATCTCATGAGAGAAGTTAAATTACTAATCGCTTTCGGATAGTAGCAAGTCGGACCAAAGAAATTCTCAATAAAAAGATACCTCAAGTTAATCAATTTCCCGATTCCAACTGGCAGTTTCTCAAGAGGATAACAGCATCGAAGATCCAAAGCTTGTAAATTAGGTAATTCACACACTGCTTCAAGCAAATTTTCTATTCCATGCAATATACCAAGCTAAGATACCTCAAGTGAATCAAACTTCCTTTATCAAGAGCAATTTCTTTTGCGTCTAGATTAAAGGAGCGAAACTCCAATAATCTTAAATACTTGGCTAGACTGAACAGGTTCTGTATGGCTTCAATTGTTGTTTCATGGCATCCACTAGAAACTGCTACAAGGCTTCGCAATTTTTCTGTGCCATAAATTGACAAAGGAGAAGAGCTGCAATTTTCAATTAACAACCTCAAATGACGAGGTTTTTCGGAAGATAAGTCCAATGTTGAATCTTCAGCTATCTTCTCTGTGACAATTCTGTTTTCTGTCAAAAAATGGACAAAATCATGTACCACATCATGCATCTTGCAACAAATTATGTTGTCCTCATAGTCTTTCCGAAAATTTTGGAAAAAAGAATGAGAGGCCAAGCACTTGAAGTAATCTTCGCCTTTTAGTTCTGTTCTTAAATTGTCCTCAGAGTTCAAATATCCTTGCGCTACCCAATGTCGGATCAATTCATTTTTACCAATTTCATAACCCTTGGGAAAAATTCCACAATAAAGTAAACATTGTCTTATTGCTGAGGGCAAATCATAATAACTCAACAATAAAGGTGCATAAATATCTTCTTGTGCCAAATCCAATTTCCATATTTCACTTTCCCAAACATTTTCCCACTCCTCCCTTCGAAATTTATCTTGCAAGAGACCTCCTAGAGTTATTGCAGCAAGCGGTAAACCTTTACACCTCTTGGCAATTTTTCTTCCAATGTCCTCTAAATTTTCAAGGCCCACAATTTGATTCCTTCCAGTAAATGCTTTTTGAGAAAGTATCTGCCAACATATCTCGTCAGATAACAAATCTAAGTGAAAGACATGAGAGGATTCCATGTGCTTTGCAACTGAGTCCTTGCGAGTAGTTACTAAAATCCTACTTCCCAACATGACAGATTGGAAAGTAGCTTTTAGTTGCTCCCAACCTTGACCATGATCTATCCATACATCATCCAAAACAAGAAAGAATTTCTTTTCATTAATGTTTTCACGGATCTTGTTTAGGATGATTTGCAATGGTGTTGTATTTTGAAAGGAAATCGTTGAGTCAAGATTTCCAAGAATCGCTCGTGCAATTTGGCCTTGATCAGAGGAGTCTGATACACATACCCAAATTTTTTCATCAAAATGTGTCTGAATTCTGTGGTCATTATAAATCAGTTGCGCTAGAGTTGTTTTTCCTATCCCTCCCATCCCTACTAGAGCGACGGTAGGAATGCGACTCCCTTCTTGTTCTTCACTACTCCCACACAGCAGTGTACTTATTACTTTTTCTTTGACTGTATCTCGACCGTGTAACTTTGAGACATCCACAAAAGAAGTGCTTTCTGGCCGTTTGGGTTGCTTAATACTTTCTCTTTTTATCAATTCAAAGTTACCTTTGTCTTTAACAATCTTGCCAAGCTTTTCATCGATATCTTTTATTCTGGTAGCAATATCATGACGCCTAACTACTTGAGAACCAAAAGAAAAGCATGAAGCAATTGAACATACCTTCCACTTCGAAACAGAACTAGTATTGGTTTCAACCTCATGATCTGCTGTTTTCAACTCCTGGACAGCTGCATTCCAGTCGTCTAGTACATCTTCCATGTCAGAAGAAACTTCTTTGAACCTCTCTAACCAATGCTTCAGACGTTTGTCCCAATATTGTTTTTCCTCCGCATCTTCAAGCTCGTACTGGATTGCCTTAAAATTGGTTTTAAGTCTGTTGACTTCTTGCTCAACGCCCCTCACCAGCGTCCACGCTTCGCTTGCTTTTTTAATCGTGATTGAAGCCAGCAGCTCCAAGATGGTGGAAACAATTGCCTCCGCCATATATTTTCAGAGAGAAAGTGGGGGAAGGGTTGGAACTAGGGTTGTTGAAAGTTGAAACTAGAGAAACCAAGCTCTGAATTGGTGGATAATTCTCGGGGACAGTATAGTAAGAATTAGATTTGAGATTACTTGGAATCAAATACTCAAAAGCCAGAAGAGAGAGCAAGTAGTAGGAGGTGTAGCAGCATGATTCATGAGATAAGGGTAAAAGTCTTCACGAAACTTGCATGATATCTTCACGAATCTCAACCAGAAGTTTTATATCTGGTAAAAATCAAAAGTTGTTTCAGTCAATTGTCAGTCCACCTTAGAAAGAACGAAAAAAAAAAGATGAGATAAGGGCTTATTTATCATATATAATATATTCTAAAATAATACTAGCATGATGCTGCGGGGCACGAAGGAAATAAATTTAAAGACGAGGGGAAGAAGACATTTTTTGACAATGAAATCCAAAATCTTAAAAAAGCAACCAAAGATGAAGATAGCAAAATTTCTAATTTAATCTTTAAGCACATTCTTTTAATCAAGTTTTTCTTATCATTAAAAAAATTGTATATTTAGCAATCCTAAAATAAAATTCCTTCATTTCTACTAATGTAACTGATGTGGGTCAGGTTAAAGTTTACTGGCTTTTTTATAAGTCAAGCTGAAGACCATTGAGCCAAATAATAATCTAAGCCCAAGAGGAAAGAGGACTCAAAAGGCCCATAAATGGCCCACTGGGTTATTATTTAAGCTGTGAGGCTTAAAGGTAATTACGCGCAAAACAACTCCTATAAATAGGTCACAGGTATCATTCTTAAACCCTAATCTCTATTTGCCTACTGGAACCCTGACTGACTTAAGCATCGGAGTGCGCGTGCAGGGGAGAACCCCTGCGCCCCTCTGACTTTTCCTATTTCGTAGATTCGTTGGAGACAGATTAACGCGAAGATCGAAGATCTGACGTCAGCAAACATTTATTGTTGTTTTGGGCAACAACAATAGGCGCCGTCTGTGGGAACAAACAAAAAAGCCAAATGCAAAAGATAGTGAAAAGACGACCTACGAGAGACAGGGTATGTAGGTTGCGAAAGGGTGCACAAGTTACGTGAAAAAAAAATAGTCTGTTGCGCACAAACAGACTCTGTCGCAAACAAATAAAAATAATAAAATAATAAAATAATAAAATATATATACACACTCAACAAAAACAGTCTGTCACACGAAAGGTTTTAGGCGACAGACTACTATCACACGCAAGGTTTCACGCGACAGAGCAAAATTGCGCGCCCACGGCTTGCAACAGGAACTCTCTCGCAAACTAACGAGAGGCCTACGGAATAACGTTGGGCGATAGGGTGGCTCTCGTGCCCGACATACTTGGGCGATAGAGTGCCTCTCGCTAGCGACATGCTTAGGCGAGAGAGAGGCTCTCGCTCGCGCCCGACATGCTCGGTAACAGTTGCCACAACTTACATGTAATTGCCTTACCACAACTTAAAATGGCGCATCAATTAAAGAAGGGTCCCACTATTTCAATTAAAGAAGGGTCCCACTATTCTCAAATCACTTGCAATTGCATGGGATTATCAGGCATTCCCATATTTAACCATTGTCGTTCCCTGCACCGTACTTCATCATCTTCACCATTACTGCATCCCTACTAATTGTCCGAACCACAACCTAAAAGCATCGCTGCTCTCCTTGCGTAGCCATTGCTGCGCATTGTAGTTGCCAAACTATCCACTACTCCCATCGTCTGCTTAGCCAAGCTTGCTGTCCGCCGCCAATTTTGTACTTGCTCAACCCTGCCTGTTACCACTTTAGCACCGCTTCTTTTCTTCTTGTCATCATCACCAAGCTGCTATCGTCCTACTATAATTTGCTGTTTAAAGAATAATAATAATAATAATAAAAGGCTGCCATTGTAACTTGTTTTTCAACGTTGGCCATACTATTTCCAACCCTTGTCACAAGCTGCCGCCCAAGTCCCATCATCACCGTTTGTTGCCGAGAGGAGAATATGAGTGAGCGGCATTATAAAGGAGAAGTTGAAATTTGGTTGTCAGAAGAATAAAGTGAAAAGGCTTTTGCCATTGAAGATTCTTGGATGAAGTTCTGTTTAGAAAGATTGATCTTTGAGAAGTGTCGTCGTTGTCGTTCACAAATGTTCTCCGCCTGGCTCCGTTTACCGTAGTCCATAGGTTTTTCAGAAGCTTTGGCCGTTTATGGAGGCTGAGAGCAATGCCAGTCAAAATGCGTTGATGACAACATGGAATCTGAAAATGCGTCAAGCAAATGGTGGCTTGAATCAACAACGCTTATCGATATGTGATGCAGTGGCAGTGGCGGTGGCGTGGCTACTAAATGCAACTCTTGTCATTCCAATCTTTCATTTAAACAGTGCTTGGCCAGATTCCAGCAAGTTTGGAGACATATTTGATGAAGAATTCTTTATACGTTCACTTAGAAATTATGTGAATGCGGTCAGAGACTCCCTGAAGATGTACTCCAGAGGTTTGACAATAATATTAGCAACATCGTTAATTTGAGAGTAAAAGATTGGTCAAGCCCAGCCCATTATCTCAAGAAGGTTTGTCCAAAACTAGAGGCGATGGGGGCTGCTCGTATTGCACCCTTTTCTAACAGGTTGGCTTATTCTGTTCCTTCAAATGTACAAGGACTTCGGTGCTTATCCAATTTTGAGGCATTGAGGTTTTCAGAACCTATAAGGACACTTGCTGATAAATGGTTGAGAGAATGTTCATGAATAGCTCCCATGCTGGAGGAAAATATGTTTCAGTGCATCTACGGTTTGAAATGGATATGGTTGCATTTTCATGCTGTGAATATGATGGCGGGGAAGAAGAGAGACATGAGATGGATATTACGCAAGAAAGAAGTTGGAGAGGAAAATTTAGGCGAAGGTGCAAGTCGTATGGATGGAAAATGCCCTTTAACTCCTTTGGAGGTAGGAATGATGCTTAGGGGCATGGGTTTCGATAATAATACATCAGTATTTGTTGCAACGGGAAATATTTACAAAGCAGAAAAATACATGGCTCCTTTCAAACAGATGTTTCCGCTTTTAGAAATGAAGAATAATGAAGAAGACAGAACAAAAGATATTTTTTAATGAATGTTGAGAACTGCATCACGTTGTCCGTGCAGGAGTTTCCTAAATGATAAAAGAAGATAAAAGTAAAAATGCTATGCGTCCTATTCAGATCTTGTAAAGATTTGGATTGATCAAAGATTCTTCCATTCATATTTATTGTCTGTACTTATATTTGTTAACAAGCTACCTAAAATGTGAAGAAACAATTTTATATTATATTTTATATTTTTTTTTGAAAAGAAACTGTGGGAAAAAGAAAGTCAAAGAAAAGACCTGAAATTGATCTTAACTCTTCTCCTCAAGAAAGCCAAGAGTATTCTGCAGATTGTATTAAGGCTGATGGAAGAGATGACTGCAAGAGGTTGGGAAGCTGTTTCAGTGGAACGAACATAGGTGATAATAACATCAAAAAAAAATGATAGATGTTCCATTGCTATAAACGGAGAAGGTCCTAGCATTTCTGGTGAAATTAAGCGCGATGGAGCTTATGATATGTCAATAGTTTCTCCTGAACTAGATTCCATAGATGTCGACATTATCTTCCTAGCTAGCAAGCTAGCCTCAGACACTCACATGATGGAAGCCGACTTAAAAAAAAAAAGGATGACAAGACTATGACCTGCGGGTGGCAGGCATCTAAGCTGCGACAAGTTCCCTATGTTGAGCGATTTGAAAGAGCTAAGATCCACGCCGAAGTCTTCCGCCGAAGTCTCCTTTGGCGAGAGGTGGCTCGAGCACTTGAGAGCCAAGTCTGTCGTATGCAACGGTAACTAGCTAATGTAATGATTCGAGCACAGATCTATGCGGTAGCTCCAATTGGCGAAAGGGCTCCCACACGCGACAAGTCTCGGGCGAGAGAGGAGCTCCCGAGTGACAGGCATTGTGCAAGACAAGAGCTCCCGCACACGAGAGGCTTTTGACGAGAGGCTGGCTTCCGCATGCGAGGGGCCTTGGGCGAGATAGTTACTCCCACGCTTGACAGGCCTTGGATGAGATAGAGGCTCCCACACGCGATAGGTTCGAGAGAGGGGCTCCTGCACGTGACAAGCTTGTCTACTGCACCCAAGCTCGCCTGGTATAGTGATAAGCGAGCACAATATTTCACGTGGCAGGCCTTTGGCGAGAGAAAGGCCTCCGCACGTGAGAAACCTTTGGCGAAAGGCAGGCTTCCACACATGAGGGCCTTGGGCGAAAGAGTTGTTCCCACGCGCGATAGCCCTATGGTGAATGGGTGGCCTTCCCATACGACAGGCCCGTTCTCCCAAGTGAGAGCCCATGCGAAAGGCAATGTGAAAGGAGTTGCTCGCATATGCAACAAGGGGATGCCAACGAGTAAAGAGCCCAATCGACAGACAGTTCTAGGTGACGGAGTAGGAGTGCGACAGGCCACGTGACAGAGCAATTCACGCGACAGGCACCACCGCAACAAAAGGACTCCTGCCACGATAGGTTAATCCGCCGTATGTAAGGCGGTAGTGCAAATACACGAGAATTGAAACCCAAGCTGCATACTAGCCCAATAGGTCAAAGGTAATTGTGAGCACATTCGACGGGTTATATCGCGATAAAGCGGTTCGTCCTATGCAACAGCCATGCGAGTAAGAAAAAGTCACACAACAGGCATTCTAGGCGAGCGAACGGCTCCCTTGAGCCCAGCGTCCGGCACACAAGGCGTGAAGCAATGCTGACGAATGCAGTGTCATGTGGCGAGCACAAGACCACTGCAGCAGACACTTTCGATGAGTGAGTGGCATGTGGCGATTGCATAACCAACGCCACAGCCTACCTCCGTAGCAAGGCTCGCTTAGGAAAACACTTGCCAAGGTGCGAGAAGCAACCTAAATGGACAAGTAAGGAACAAGTTGAAACGTTTGGCAGAGATGCGGACACAATGCTAGATGAGCTCACCCAGGAAAGGCAAAAGTTGGACAAAGGGCTCAAAACGAGCGAGCGTAAGTCCAGGGGAGCTCTATTGGAAGAGTCCCAACCAAAGACCAAAAACCTCGGGGAACACACCAAAAGCTTCCTCCGGCCCATCTGTCGATTGTCTGAGACAAAAGCTTTCAAGAACTGCTCTGGCAACATCTAGAAGTGGCTTAAGAGCCACACACTTGGCCTATTGACAACCACACATGTGAAAGAGGGTTTGTCTATATAAGTGGTGTGTCGGCTTCATGAGTCCTTTAAACAAGACAAGGATGTGCCAGCTTAGGGCGTCGAGATCAAAGCTGTGAGAACCAAACTAGCCGGATGAGAAGATGCTGCATTAGCACTAGGATCTTGGGGAGCCAGAGGAGCAATTTCAGAAGTAGGAGCATCGGTCGAGGGCCCGGCTACAGCTGCAGAGTCTGGCTAGGGATCAATGGCAGTAGATCGAAAAATTGGAGTTCGTCACCATCTAACCTTTGCAATGACTCGATAGGCTCGGGCTGATCCCCTGCCTCGACATGTTCAAGCTCATTACGCACTTCGATAGGCCTAGGCTGGTCACGAACCTCAGTAACCCTAGGCTGATTGCGCAGCTGTTGAGGAAGTCATAAACCTTCGAGATTATCCAGGTCATCCATGGCTCTATCCTCTAAATAATCGTCCAGACCTTGTGAGTCGGACTCATCCTTGGTCCCAGGAGGATGCCTCATTAGTATTGATATTGATAACAAGAAATGAGAACTAGTTACTGATGAGTTAGAAAAAGCACGTGGGAGACATATGAGCGTAGTCAATTGCTTGGATGCAAGGTCAACGAAGTCCCTTGCATATTGTTATAGTGTTCACCGACCAAGCAAGGTCATATGGGTGGTAGCAGATTTGAGGTACCCTCATATATTATGCTTGCAATTTTCTTGTCTATTCTAACAGTTGTGATCATATTAGGCAGGTGTCCAAAGGAGGCACTAGCCACTGTCCTGTAAGGCAGCAAGCCAGGGAGAGCTTAGTTCGACATAATCGGATCAGAAACAACTTGTGGTAAGCTCGCGAAGGTAGATTGCTGGTTCTTATGAGCAAAGAACCGAGGTGCGACTTAACGCACGATCCATGATTAACAGCCGAATGTCCAAGCAATTGCACTTTACAGACTCTATAAAGACAAAGACTTGGAATGCCAACTATCTTAAGCTGTACTGCCAGTAAACATTGTACTTCTTTTTTCTGATTGTTATTATTCTTGTCTTTACTTTTCCATCTACTGCTCCGTTACTTTACAAATATTATTGTTTTGCAATTATCTGATTCATGAATAAAGGCCAGTCCATCATTTTTTATATTCTCTAATGCAATGTCTGAGACAGATTATGTGTTATAGGAACTGAAATGAGGCAACAGCTGGCAAACAAAAGTCCCTAAGCGAAAAATGCGCGAGACAGGCAAAACAAAAAGTCCCTAAGAGAAAAATGCGCGAGACGGGCAAATCAAAAGTCCCTAAGCACAAGAGGTGCAAGACGGGCAAACAAAAGTCCCTAAGCGAAAAATGCGCGAGATGGGCAAATCTAAAAGTCCCTAAGCGAAAAATGCACGAGACGGGCAATCCTTTATAAAGTCCCTAAGCGAAAAATGCGCGAGACGGGCAAATCAAAAGTCCCTAAGCACAAGAGGTGCAAGACGGGCAAACAAAAGTCCCTAAGCGAAAAATGCGCGAGATGGGCAAATCTAAAAGTCCCTAAGCGAAAAATGCACGAGACGGGCAATCCTTTATAAAGTCCCTAAGCGAAAAATGCGCGAGACGGGCAAATCAAAAGTCCCTAAGCACAAGAGGTGCGAGACGGGCAAACAAAAGTCCCTAAGCACAAGAGGCGCGAGACGGGCAAACAAAAGTCCTTAAGCGAAAAATGCGCGAGACGGGCAAATCTAAAAGTCCCTAAGCGAAAAATGCACGAGACGGACAATCCTTTATAAAGTCCCTAAGCGAAAAATGCGCGAGACGGGCAAATCAAAAGTCCCTAAGCACAAGAGGTGCGAGACGGGCAAACAAAAGTCCCTAAGCACAAGAGGTGCGAGACGGGCAAACAAAAGTCCTTAAGCGAAAAATGCGCGAGACGGGCAATCCTTTATAAAGTCCCTAAGCGAAAAATGCGCGAGACGGGCAATCCTTTATAAAGTCCCTAAGCGAAAAATGCGCGAGACGGGCAAATCAAAAGTCCGTAAGCACAAGAGGTGCGAGACGGGCAAACAAAAGTCCCTAAACACAAGAGGTGCGAGACGGGCAAACAAAAGTCCCTAAGCGAAAAGTGCGCGAGACGGGCAAATCTAAAAGTCCTTAAGTGAAAAATGCGCGAGACAAGCAATCCTTTATAAAGTCCCTAAGCGAAAAATGAGCGAGACGGGCAAATCAAAAGTCCCTAAGCACAAGAGGTGCGAGACGGGTAAACAAAAGTCCCTAAGCGAAAAGTGCACGAGACGGGCAAATCTAAAAGTCCCTAAGCGAAAAATGCGCGAGACGGGCAATTCTTTATAAAGTCCCTAAGCGAAAAATGCGCGAGACGAGCAAACGAAAAGTCCCTAAGCACAAAATGGTGCGAGACGAGCGAACCAAAAGCCTGAAGTGAAAAATGCACGATGTAGGCTACGTATGCACTTAAAGCGAAAAGTGCGCGAGAAAGTCTGATTATTACGTAAGAGTAATACAAGGTAAATATGTAGCTGCCTCTGTAGATGAGTTTAAAAATGTGTTGATTAGTTTGTAAAAGACTAAGCTCTTTCACAAAAAAAAAACTGGGGAGCACTCTAGATTAACTTTTGCATCAAAAGGAGTATCGAAATTAACAGGCACCCAGGCATATGCGTCCTAAGGCGTTATAATATCAAGAGCTTGATCCTTAGGAAAATTAGTCTCTGGATTATCTAAAAATCTTTGTCCAAGCTTGTGAGAACCTCAACCATCTCGAGTCGACAAAAAGGCTTCTAAGAGCTGGTAAGATCAGATAAATCTTTATAAGTGCCTATCCTTAGAAAAGGTTCCGAATTCTCAGCATCTGGATCGAGCTTCAACCAATCAAGAGCATGCCAAGTACAAATCACATATGATGAAACCAGATAAGAACATATGCATCCGCTTATGGCAGTTCTGGACAATGTGCTCTCATGGCCTTAACCCAGATTCGATTTTCTTCCTCTTGGCTAATAAAAGGCACTTGACAAAAGAAATGATGACACGATATCGTTTCTGTTAGAAATAATAATGAAGTTCACTAGTTGAGCCCTCAAGTGAAGATGAAAAGACTCTTGTGATAATCCCAAAAAGAGGATAGCAAGAGAATTTGAAAAGCCCATTCTTTATATACTCTTTCACAATGTAAACCCTGCAAAAGAGTGGGGAGCAATTGATGTGGGTCAGGTTAAAGTTTACTGGGCTTTTTTATAAGTCAAGATGAAGACCATTGAGCCAAATAATAATCTAAGCCCAAGAGGAAAGAGGACTCAAAAGGTCAATAAATGGCCTACTGGGTTATTATTTAAGCTGTGGGGCTTAAAGGTAATTACACGCAAAACAACTCCTATAAATAGGTCACAGGTATCATTCTTAAACTCTAATCTCTATTTGCCTACTGGAACCCTGTCTGACTTAAGCATCGGAGTGCGGGCGCAGGGGAGAACCCCTGCTCCCCTTTGACTTTTCCTATTTCGCAGATTCGTTAGAGATAGATTAACGCGAAGATCGAGGATCCGACGTCAGCAAACATTTATTGTTGTTTTGGGCAACAACAGTAACCATATAAAAAAACAACACTTTAACCGTGAAAGTTTAATTCTTTCCTGGAAAATTGAAAAACAAAATAGAATCCACTATAATATGGAGCGTGAAAACTCAAACAATCCATCATCATCAATAATCAATATTCTATGTAAAATGCAGAAAAAATATGGTATAAATTGTACACTAAGATTTACAAAATGAAAATTCAAAGCCGTAATTTTTTAGCTTAGCCCACTACACATTATAAACATATGTCACTAGTTACAAAGATATAACATGCATAAGAATGCGAAAAAAAGATATGTATGGCCATCCAAATATCTTTATCTCATCGGTGAAGTCGTTGAAGAGTCACTTGAGATTAACAAAGCTCAAGGACTCAAGCCTTAGCCTTTAAAGCAACACGAAGGGATAGCATTTTCAGAACCATTCTCTTGAAGTTCATATATTCTCCATTCCCATTTGTAGCATTCACTTAGGGAGTACTTAAAATGTGATTAAGTTCATTCATTATCATTTAACATTGGAAAATAGTTAATGTAAGGCCCTAGACCACAAAGCAGGGTCACCTTACTTACCCGTACTGTCCGCTTTGGGTCCAGACCACTAAGCAAGACCCTCATGGATTTGTCCCAAGGATCTTGAAGAACTCAAGATAAATTCCCTTGAGCGCGTCCGTAGTGACTCGAACACTTGACTTCCTCAAATGTCAAGTCACTACTAACCATTAGGCCACTTAGGATAAATCCCCTTGAGCGCGTCCATAGTGACTCGAACACTTGACTTCCTCAAATGTCAAGTCACTACTAACCATTAGGCCTAGGCTTAATGGTTAGTAGTGACTTGACATTTGAGGAAGTCAAGTGTTCGAGTCACTACGGACGCGCTCAAGGAGATTTATCTTGAGTTCTTCAGGACCTTTGGGACAAATCCATGAGGGTCTTGCTTAGTGGCCTGGACCCAAAGTGGACAGTACGAAAGAGTAAGGTGACCCTGCTTTGTGGTCTGGGGCCTTACAGTTAAAATGAAAAAAGAGGCAAAGTAGAAACCATATTCATCAGACAAATTAAAATATCACCAAAACCACTTCATGTAAGAAAAAATGCACATCCAAAATGGAAAAATAGTACTATATACATCGAACAATCCCAGTCATCTCATTTCTTCCCATATCAACTAATAAGATAGATGAATTCTAAAACATCTAAAAGTAGCATGAACCCAATGCAATTGACGTTAAAATCATTCTAGTATCTCCTACGTTCTTTATATAAATTCCTTATCTCAATCAAGCACAATCATAGCCAAATCAAGCAATCTTGTAGTCGATATTCAATAATCAAGCTTGTCTAATCCCAGTCACCAACTCAATCTTGAATCACAAAAAAGTCATTTAAATATTTTAATTTTCAAAATTACCTTCACACAATATTATATATCTTAGAGATCTCTCAAAATTTCTAATACGGTAGCAATTTGATATATTTCCTAACTAGCGTTAAAACTACAACTGCTACCAAATCATCTTCGTTTTCAAATCTAACTTCACCTACAATCTTCTATTATTCTATACATTATTTTAGAACCCATTTTGTATCAAATTGAACATGATTCCATATACCCCTTCACCATGGCCGAACACACACACACAATGACATTATAAAGTAAAGAATTCCCTTATTCACTTTTATACATATATATACATATCACACACATCTATATATATTTTTAGTTTAATTCAAGGAAGTCTTATCCTTAAAAAAAATCCTCCTTAGCAGAACACTTCTCTTCAATTTGCACCACTTTTCAATATTTTCTATATCATGCCAACACGCAAAATAACACTTTATCATTACCTTAACAACCATATATATAAATCAAGACTATGTGAGTGTTTTACCCTATGAATGCCTTGATGATTGAACGCCCCTTAGTATCATATCATTATTGGAATTCAACTCAATCCAACAACAATTTCTTGCCTTGAAAATTCACAAAAAAAAAAAACGGAGCCCATGTCCTATTTTGGCTTTGAAGGTTGTAGCTGCCATTCCACCCTGAGAACAGCCAAATGTGAAGTTTCAGTCAAACCTTTATTTATACACGGTTATAGTATAAATCCACTACACATGTATATTATTTTCCCAGCTGCAAGATGGCCTTACCCCTCTTATCTAAGGATTGCCGGATGCCACCCCTGTTCGTCCTCCAAAAGACCACGGTTTGAAGCCTCCCCCAAACCTCTGTTCGACGTACAGCTACAATCCACCCTCCAATAGCCACCAACACAGCCTCAACTGCTCTGTCTTTACACCTCTACACAGCCCCTTTTAACACCTCCTTCAGCGAAGTTAGCCTCTTATTCAATCATTCCCAGCACAAGATGGAACTCCTCTCAGTTCAATGCATTTCTTCTGCCTTTTGTACTCCCTTCCAGGGCTCTCGGTTAGCCTTACACAATTTACTACTGTTTAGGCCACCAAACCATTCAATATCACCGAATAGCCCTCTCAAGCCAGCACCCACTGTTGGATTATGCCCTTAGAACCATTCATTAGATGATTGAATTTGGCATTATTTATGTATCATGACATTTTATTTATCATAGTTTATTATTATATTTGTTTTATAACTGCGTAATGTAATCATATATGATAATGTCCTTAGAATAGTAATAACACACTATTCTTAAAATATCCCTAGTCAAGTATTATTGTGAACAAGGATAACAATGATACGATAAGACTAGTATGTGGTTGACTGATGACCATTGTCATGGATATAAGATATCAAGTCATCACATAGGTACATGTTAGAGAACTATGTACTGGATCGACCCTCCATGAGAACGCTACATGGATTGTTATATGAGTGTCATAAGCGATTCTCATAGTGATGATGGTGTATGTGATCCTTTGACTTGAGATCATCAGAGATCCCAACATAGAGAATTGCATACTTTAATGCTGCTAGATGTCATTCGTAACAGGATGGACTATAAAGGTAGTAATTGGGTATGCCTTGATCTATGTAGAGGGATGTTGAGTGATCAAGATAGAATTTATCCCTCTTATATAACAAGAGTGATGTCTTGGGCCCTTTGATAGAGTGAGACTAAGAAATGCATGGCCGTGCTCGAATAAGTCAATATGAGATATTGATTTTATTTGTTTAATTAGTCTACTCAGGAATCAAGAAACGCTGATTAGACTATACAAGTGTGACACATTCCATGACTTGTGTCTAATCAAGACATCAAAGGATAAAGGGATTAGACTACACGGTAACATCTATCACGAGTAAGGTTATGTCGAGTCGTTGACATTCTCGTTACATGGGTAGCAATGATGTGTTGCTAGATACCGCTCATTGCCTGTGACAATTTTGTCATTGCCATTGTTTTGAGAACCTATTGGGTCGCACACTTAGAACGGATCAATGAGGAGCTTAATTAATCCTATTCTGAATTGGATTAAGGATATGTCTAATCCTATTCTGACTTGGATTAAGGATATAGTTAATCCTATTCTAAGTAGGATTAGAGTTCTGTTTGGCAGTAAATTTTAGGGTAAAATTTACTGCCTATAAAAAGGATGTTTTCTGAAACATAGCTGAACAAAAGATTAGAAAACAGAAAAGTATTCTTTTAATCGAAGCTAGCAGTTCGGTTAAAAGAATCAAAACGCTCCTTAAGGCATCTGATCGTGAGACGTTCAAGAGTCGTGAGATCCGTTCGTGTGGATACCATAGAGGCAGGAACGAAAAGTTGCTGCTTGGGATTCGACCAAAGACAGAAAAGCAGAGAAAACGTTAGGTAAAATCTCGAAACCCTAATCAGGCAACCCTCCGAATCGATCCTGGTGGAGGCCGAATGATTTAAATTCCGCTGCATGTTTGTTTCGGTCTCCTTCACCCACAAGCTCTCTCGATTCTCCTATATAGGGTCAGTTGTCCTTCACTCAAACTTCCAATAACTTTACACTAAATGGCCTTTATACACTGCTCCTCTTTCCCGCTGTTTCAAGCCACCGAACCACCTTGTTCACGCACCCAAAAACAGCACCGGTAACCCCTCCTTTTGCGCCGATTTCTACTTCAAGGTCAGCCTTCCTTCTTCAATTGGTTTCTTCCTCACAGTGCAGTAACTCCAGTCGTTTTTTTCAGCTCTTTCTTCTCTCGGTCTCAGCTTTCCTTTCCCTTAGTTGCTGCAGCAACTTCCTTCTTTCTACTCTCTAGTCTCTCTTCCCATTTTTCCTTTCTCTTAGCCATGCTTTGCTCTCCCTCTCTCGGCTCTTTCAGTTCTCTTTTCTTTCTCTGTTGGCTGCAGCAGTTTATATTATTTTTTTCCCTTCCTTTTCGACGCCAATGGAAAGGTAGCAGAGATGAAAATAAAATAAAAAAAAATTGCGTGAACGATGATGAGGACACATGAGGGAGAGATGAGCAGTTCAGAGAGATGAAAATGAGATGGGACGAGAGGAAGGGAGTTGGTAGAGGGTGGCTATGGGCAGAGTGCTCTGCCATCCCGTTTCTTCTTTTTTTTTTTTACATTATATAATTATTTTTTATATATTTATATATCTTATGTTATATATAAACATATTTCCTATCCTAATTTTTATATATATATATATATATATATATATATATCTTATGTGATATATTTATCTCTATACATATATATCTTTTATCTCAATTATGTATTTAGTTTATATATATTTTTTATGTCTAATAATATATATAATAGTAATATCTATATATTTTATTTTTCTTTATTTTAACTTATATATATTTTATACTTAATATTTTTATATTTTCATATACACATATATTTTTTATTCATATACTCATATGTATATCACATTTAATTTCATACACTTGTATCCTTGAATTGATTAAATGAATATATTTATATATATATATATATATATATAGTTATCTGTTCTTTTGATTATCTATTTACTTGTATATACTTGCATATAAACCTGCTCAAGGGTCGAGCTACCCGCCTAAGTCCGAAGGCCCGTTCGAAATTTGGTCAGGTTTAGACAAAAATATTTGATGAAATAATCGACCTGGGGCAAATTTTTTAGGCTCGTTTAAAAATCAAGCCGAGTCTCGGGCTTGACCTTTCAAAGCCCAAGCTCGACCCGGCTCGAATTTATAATTTTTTATATTTTTTTATATTTATTTTTTAATATTAAATAAATTTTTTTATATATATTTACTAAGTATACTATAATTATATATATAACATTATTGATTAATAAACATGATTATAAATATTTAATATGAAAATTGATATACAAATTTTGACAAATTAAATTAAATTTTAAAGGGTATAAAATAATAAAAAATTAAAATATAAAAAATTATTTTTGGATCGGGCCGGGCTCTGGGTTGTAGTATAAAAATAAAAACGAACTTGGACAAAAAATCAGACCCGAATTTTCGGACCGGACTTGGGCAGACATAAAACTTATTATTACCTATCATGGGCCTAGCGCGACCCATGATCAGGTTTACTTGCACATTGATTTGTAAATGCATTTATATAATTATGAACCTATTTTATTCCTATATAAAAGTATCAATTATTTTCTTTATTGAATTAATATACATATATCACAAACCTATATATAATCTAATTATATATATTAATCATTTATTGTTAAATGCACTAAACTTTATTTTTCGATTTCATTACTTAAGAGAATATAGAATTTCAAAACACTCTCAACGTTTAGTTTATCTAATTTCTTCCTTTATATACAAACTAGATACAAAAAATTCTTAGTCTTCACAATACCAAACCACAACAATCTAGTAAGAAAAAGTAATTATTTTTTTCCCTCAAATTGTGAAAATTTTAAGTTGTAGCGTGGAGATTATGCTCTTTTAAAGCTTCCATGGTCTGATGGTGTAACGCCTTTGGAAGCTGGAATTTTCAAGCTAACTTTTTCCTTTACTTACTATGTTTGTCACTCGCTCAGTGTACTTAAAACTTAACAAGTAGATTACTACTTGTTTATTTGTTTAAGAAATTGTCTAAGGTCCCATTCGATTGCCTTGTAATACGTGTCAAAATTGAAACTGAAAAACTCTATTCCTTTATATATACTTATTGCTCAACCACACTTTGTAACACAACTATAACCCAACTTGTGGCATAATAATAATCTCAAGAAACCATCCAGAGTATCACATTTTCATCGAATATAGTATCGAAATACTATTCATTACAAAGCGCAATTATATATAATTCTCGATGCAGTCCTAGTACTTACATCCCAATCCATGTACATTGTGTATACTAAAAAAATTATTATCGTCTGGAATATAAACAAAAGTAATGAAAGATTATACCTTAATATAACAAGCTAGCAGCATATAAGTCGAGCTCTTAGTGTTGCACTCTTGCACTCGAGCCTATTTGAAGTAACCTGTGAGGTGGAAAAGGGGAGGTGAGCTAATGCCCAGTAAAAAAATATACGCTAAGTGATATTAGGCTCCTACTATGCTTAATGTATGTTATGCGTAAACAAATGAGCAAAACTTATGTTTCAAAGCGTTTTATTGAAAATAGTGCAAAGTCGATATACCATTGTTTATAAGCTATAAAACGCTATATCGAGTAATTTCCAAACATATTAGTGCTCACGTATTCACAAAATCAAGATACAGTAAAAATAGAAATGATACATTCGTTCTTCTTCATAACAGTATCGAGATATACATTTAAAAACATTTTCATGAGGCTGAGCATTATGAGATTCGGTAATGTAACCGGGATCTTTGGAAATATAACCAAGAAGCTTTCCATGAAAGCATCCATTGTAGCTAGTAGTGATCACAGTCCCATATCAGGGCTCTATCCATGATCATGAATCATCCCACTACCAGTGATCATTTAGTAGCTGAGGTACAAGTCACGACTATTTGTTGGACGCCTGGAAGATCACAAAGCATCCAAGACCTGAAAGATCACAAAGCATCTGATATTTCACAATAATTGCCACACAGGCTTACTAAATGCCACACAGGCATAATTAAATGCTACACAGGCGAGTGCCACATAGGCTTAATAAATGCCACATAGGTGAGTGCCACACAAGCTTAGTAAACGCCACACATGCGAGTTAAGTGCCACATAGGCATTTCCAAGTACCACACAGGCATTATAAATCATCACGTGTCTCATGAGTCAAAACTCATTTAGAAATAGAACTTACAATATAAGTTGAGTACCGAAAGCATGGTCGTTTTAAATACTTGTAGTTTTGAAAACTTCATCGTACGAAATCATGCTTAAAAACCATTATCTCGATAACAAGTAACGATGCTTAATATGCATGAGGTTTTAAATGCATTTTATAAATCTAATTTAATACCAAGAAATTTACTTAAACAATTTCTAACGAAATTTCGGCATTATGACGACATAGGTAGAACACTACCTAGCGTCAATAATCACAATCAAATAACCTGCAGAAAACTCCAACAAGTAGTATATTTATTTACCAACCCACAAATCAAATCTCAAACAATTTTGCACTTGAAGCTCAATTCAATATATTTTGAAATTTAACCAAGGATGCACTTAAAATCCATAAGCATTCATTTAAATTAATTTAGACATACATAAATATAGCAGGCTAACAAGCATTTACCGTATATTCCCTTACCTCATGTTGCACAATATCGTGATTAAGGATATCACTTCCATATGCCTTACACTTTAGCACTTTCTTGAACACTTTTAGCACGTTCTTGAATTTTGTTCTCCACTTAACCTACACCAAACGACACCTATACAATTACAAATCTAACACTTCTACTAAGGCTTAGACACTACCATACCACATGGCGTTTCCAATTACAATATATATTTTCATATATACACATATCACCATTAAAGAAACTAGATAGAATCCTTTACCTTTATAATTCACAAAACCAAAATTCCACTTAGCCTTGTCTTAAAAATTAGTACATTAATATTAAAGTAGTTCTTCTCACATCTTAACCTTTATAATTCACAAAACCAAAATTCCACTTAGCCTTGTCTTAAAAATTAGTACATTAATATTAAAGTAGTTCTTCTCACATCTTAAATCTACTGTACGTCTAAAACATCATCCCATGTTACAACCCACCATTTACCTAGGTCTAAATTTAACATTTCTTTAATCAAAACCCATGTATATAAATCATGCAAGGAACTATTCTTATCTTATAATTTCTCATGAACTAGATTCTTCACATTTTTCCTTAACCATGATTTCCAAAATCCTATTGCTCATTCAAATATCCTCAAGCCAACAATTCTAAGCATGTTCATATTAATCTTTACTTAATACACGATCATTATACTTAGCTACTTTAAGAAATTTCATGAATTAAAACCTTACTAGACAATTTCTTACCATATGATATTCCATGCTAGCCGAACATCTTTTCAAAGTTTTCTTTCGGTGCACATGTCCTCCAAACAGCATCTCTTAATAGATATTGTCCCCTGTCTATGGGTGTGCTCCCTTGCAGCTACTGTTTCAACTGCAAACAGCCAGCCTTCTTCAGCCCTTGTTCAGGCCCAACTCAGCCCTTCTTTTTAGCCCCAAATCAATATTGAAATCTCTTGCCGAGTGCCCTTACACAACTTTAATTGCTGCACTGTTCTGACCCCACAACAGCACCCACAAATCTCCCAACATAGACCTTCCCTTCCACGGCTCCAACTAGTGCCTAAATGTGCACTTGTGCCAGCCATATCTCAGCCTTCAAACTCCTCTTTGCCTAGCCTAAAATTTCAGCACTAAGCACTTCAGATCAAGCTTTCACACACGTCACCTAGCTGCTCCATTTTTACTCTGTTTTCAAACCACCAAAACCAGTTCTATATCTATCAAGAATGGCCACTCACCACCCTTTGAAATTACCATAATCCAGCCCCAAAATAGCCTTAAATCTGACACCTAAAAATCATCCAAAAAAAATACCAAATCTGTCCTGTTTTACAGCCACCAAACCAGGTTTGAAAACACCTCAACCCAGCCTTGCTCAATCCCCATCTCCTCCTCCCTTGTCGGGCAATAGCACCTCTGCCCCAAAACACAGCCCTTTCGACTCCAAGATCAACCAAATCAACCTCCAAAAGAGTCCATATTCAACCCCATTTCCTCTTTTTTTTTTTTTCGGCACCACAACCCACGCTCCCGACAGTCGAACTTGCTCCGCCCCTCTTTCTCTCTCTCAGTGTTCACTGCTTTGCCGAGAAAACTCTCCCTCGTTAATCGCCTCACCCTTCTCTTCCTTCAACTTTCTCCCCCCTCTCTTATTTTATTATTTTTTTATAAGGTCTGCACTAGCAGACTATTGAGCAGATTTTGTAACTTGGACAAGCTTCCACGAGAAGCTTGCCCAATGTTACTATTATTATTTTCTTTTTGCATAATATATATTTTTTATATTATATATATTTTAATTAGGCTCCCTTGCTTCTTTTTGTTCAAATAGTCTGGTGAGAATAAATCCCACCAAACCCGTTTCAAGCTTCTTTTAGGATCTATTTTTTTTTTTTATAGTTTAGTTATTTTGTACATATATATATATATATCTATACTTCATAAATATGTTTAAATACATATTTATACTTTATATTTTGTAGCTATTTAAAATCTTATTATCCCTTTGACTCTCCTAATTTTCTTGATCTTCATAATTCTTAAACCCTGCGTACTTGCACAAGCACATTGATCTATTTTCCAAGATTATAAAATTTGCGGTTATCACATATGGCCTCTTATCAATTACAAAATGTGTAGCTTATTGATCTTTTGAATCTTCAGAGAGACGAGACGGCCACTGGAAACTAATTGAAGCAGAGGCCATGAGCCGTGCGACGAGGAAAGGAAAGAGCCGCTTGGGCGGTGAAGAAAACTAGAGAAGCGAACTGAGGCAAGAGAACGGAGGGATAATGGGGCCTAGTCTCACGAGATTTTAAATTAAAGTTAAAATTATTTTTTATTCTTTTGTTTAATGAAAATTTGGAAGGAAAAACAATTAAATAGTGGAAATGATAACTTGAGAATGTTTTTGAATGCTTTAGATTGAATTTGAAAGGGAATGAGATGATAAAAAATTAATTTACTTTTATGAGTATTTTGTACAAATTAATATGATTTAAAAATAATTAATTTTAAAAAAGTTTTATCTACTTAATTTTTTTTGTGTGTTTGATTAAAGTCTGGTTTTTGAATTGAAATATATTAAAAAAATGAATTTATTTTTATAAAAATTAATACTCAATGATGATATAAGAGTATTAATTTAGAGAAATTTTATTGTATAATATATTTAAATTTTTTTAATTATATTAATTTATGAGTTTAACTTCATATAATTAATAGGAAACAAGAAAAGATTTTATTACACACATATAATACTAATTTGCATCCTTACATAGTTTTATATAGTTACAGTAGTCCGTTTCATTATACTTGTTGATAGATTTGAATGATGTATACATGCTAATAGAAATGCATTACTATATATAAAGCTCGGCAAAGCTGTAAGATCTTCAATCTGAATAAGTTCTTCATGGTCTAAAGATGTATTGGTTAATGCCACTGCAATAGCATCAGCAATGGATCCAAAGAGTAAAATTTAGCACTGTCTATTAAATCACACTATAAAGACATAAACGTACACACAACAGAATAATCCTTTTAAAAAGAAATAAATCCAAATATAAATGAAAAGTAGCAGCAGACACACAAAGTCTTAAAAGACTTGAACATTACACACTGAATTATTTTTGACACAAATAAATCCAAACATCTTTTTTCTTCATGCCATCAGGAACAGTAGGTTCCATTTTTTCAGCATCAAGGATTCACCTCTCTCTGTTGACAATATCCCTGCAAATATAAGGTCTACAATCACAGAGCACATGGTACTGAGTTATGGAATAGTAAATTAATTTCATGGAGGACATAATAAAGCAAGAGTCAAGACATTAAGCTTACTTGGTTTCTTATTTCTTTCGAACAGTAGTATTCTCTCCGCTTCCTGCGAAAATTGGTTCATCCATACATATCAATAAAAATAAACATAAATTTTTCGGTGCTCTAAAGAAAATGGAAAACTTTGAAGTGTAGATTTTGCTGAAATTTTTTGCTCTGTATATCATAATTTTCTGAACAAATTAGAAAATACAGTGATAAAATTGCTTTAAGAAATATTGCTAAATTAAATTTTTCCCTCAAGTTTGTTAACTATATAATAAGAGAAGAATGAGCTTTCCTCACCATAGGCATTAGCTTCCATTAATTTACGGGCTGCTTTTTGTGCTAAACGAGCGACTCGAATTTTACTCTTTGCCGGGTGCTTCCCACTTCTCAACCAGCTTTGGTAATCGAAGAGTACTACAGGCAGGTTGGATGGTGGGTTTAAAGCTTGAAGTACTTCCTCTTTCTTTAAATGCGTAGAGCAGAGCCATATCTCCATTCGCTTGAGATGTGTCTTGTTGTGAAGCTTAGCCCTCTTAGCCTCGTCCCAGTCTATTGAATCCCCTGTCAGCTCAACACAAAGATTTCCACCAAGAAGGTCCAAGTTTTTAAGATCCCCAATACTGAATTCTTCAGCATCATTACGATCTGCTCTCATTTTGATGCCATCTAATCTCATGAGAGAAGTTAAATTACTAATCTCCTTTGGGTAGTAAGTCAGACCAAAACAACATTCAGTATCAAGATACCTCAGGTTAATCAATTTTCCGATTCCAGTTGGCAGTTTCTGAAGACTTTCACATTGAATGTTCAAAGATTGTAAATTAGGTAATTCACACACTGCTTCAAACAAGTTTTCTATTCCAGAGCAAAACATCAAACCAAGGTACCTCAACTGAATCAAATTTCCTATGCCACGAGCAATTTCTTTTGTGTCTAGATGAAACCGGATAAACATCAATATTCTTAGATGCTTGGGTCCACTAAAAAAATTCTGTAAGACTTCACCAGGTTTTTCATTGTATCCAAGAGAACCTACCAGAAGGCTTCGCAATTTTTCTGTGCCATAAATGGACATAGGAGAAGAGCTGCAATTTTCAATTGCCAACCCCAAATGACGAGGTTTTTTGGAAGATAAGTCCAATGTTAAATCTTTGGCTACGACAAATCTGTTTTTTGTCAAAAATTGGACAAAGTCATGTACTATGTCATGCATCTTACAGTAAATTATATTGTCATTAGCATCTTTCTCAAAATTCTGGAAAAAAGAACGAGAGGCTAAGCAGCTGAAGTAATCTTCACCTTTTAATTCTGTTTTTAAGTTGTCCTCAGAGTTCAAATATCCTTGCGCCATCCATTGTTGAATCAATGAATCTTTAGTAATAATACTATCTTTGGGAAAGACTGCACAATACAATAAACATCGTCTCATTGTTGGGGGCAAATCATAATAACTCAATAACAAAGGTGTAAAAATATATTCTTGTGCAAAATCTAATTTCCATGTCTCACTATTCAAAACATTTTGCCACTCTTCTCTTCGTAATTTATCTTGCAGGAGACTTCCTAAAGTTATTGCAACAAGCGGTAAACCTTTACATTTCTTTGCAATTTCTCTTCCAATGCCTTCTAAATTTTCATGGCTCACGATCTGATTCCTTCCGAAAAATGCTTTTTGAGAAAGTATCTGCCAACATATCTCTTCAGATAATAGATCTAAGTGAAAAATATGAGTGGATTCCATGTGCTTTGCAACTGATTGCTTGCGAGTGGTAATTAAAATTCTACTTCCCAACATGACAGATGGGAAAGTAGCTTTTAGTTGTTCCCAATCTTGACCATGATCTGCCCAAACATCATCTAGAACAAGAAAGAATTTCTTTTTTTTCATGTTTTCATGGATCTTGGTAAAAAGGATTTGCAATGGAGTTGTATTTTGAAGGAAAATTGTTGAGTCAAGACCTTCAAGAATCGCTTGTGCAATTTGTCTTTGATCAAGGGGGTCTGATACACACACCCAAATTTTATTGTCGAAATGTGTCTGAATTCTATGGTCATTATATATCAGTTGGGCAAGAGCTGTTTTTCCTATTCCTCCCATCCCTACTAGAGTGATGGTAGGAATGCAACTCTCTTCTTCTTCACTGATTCCATACAGCAATGTCTTTATTACTTCTTCTTTGACCGTATCTCGACCGAATAACTTTGAGACATCCACAAAACAAGTGCTTTCTGGCCGTTTGGGTTGCTTAGTACTTTCTCTTTTTATCAATTCAAACTTATCTTTGTCTTTAACAATCTGGTCAAGCTCTTCATCGATTTCTTTTATTCGGCTAGCAATATGACGACGCCTAACTACTTGAGAACCAAAGAAAAAGCTTGAAACAAATTGACATACCTTCCACTTCTTCGGAACAGAAGTATAACTGGTTTCAACTCCATGATCTGCTGTTTGCAACTCCTGGACAGCCGCTTTCCAGTCGTCTAATACATCTTCCATGTCATAAGAAACTTTTTCGAACCTTTCTAACCAATGTTTTAGACGTTTGTCCCAGTATTGCTTTTCCTCGGCATCTTCAAGCTCGTACTGGATTGCCTTAAAATTGCTTTCAAGCCTTTTGACCTCTTTCTCAACACCACTCACCACCCTCCACGCCCCGCTTGCTTTTTCGATCGTGATTGCTGTCAGCTGCTCCAAGATAGTGGAAACAATTGCCTCGATCATATTTCCAGAGAGAAAGAGAGGGAAGGGTTGTTAAAGCTAGAGAAACCAGACTCCGAGCTGGTGAGTAATTTCCCCGGCACTATACTAAGACCTGGATTTGGGATTACTTGGAAGCAAATGCCCAAAGCCAGAAGAGAGAGCAAGTTGTAGGTGGCATCATGAGAGAAGAAAATTAAATTAAGATGCAAATATTTAGATTTCTTTGGAATTTGTGTGGCATATGCTCAGCTCTCAGCAGGAACTTACTACTTCAGTCACCAGTGGGGTCCAATCAACGACTTTATTACAGACCAAGGAAAACTATAATTAAATGAGAGTGGGTAGATAATTGCTGTAGAATTTTTGACTACTTGGTCCCAATCTCAATAAACAATCGGCTTCTTAGTTTCCAAATGTCTCTTGAGGCCATTGGCAACTTAACATAAGCCAGTTGTCACCTGAAAAATTGCAAGGTTTAATCGTCCTTGGATTCAAACAACATTTGCAAATCAACACTCACTAAACAATATATTTTTCCCCTGTTTCTGTTGCTGATACATACATATGTATGTATGCAAGGAAATTTACTATTTCATATTATATTACTCTGAATCTGTAAATTTGCCTTCCTTCCGCTTGAGACTTTGATATAAGGCTTGAAGGTCTGCTTTATTAATCAATAGTGGTAAATATTAACTGATATTTGACAACATGATTAAATTAGTTGGATTGGAAATTTCCATTCCTGTACATTCCCAGTTTTAGAAATGCATATATTACGATTTGTTCAAGCAATCTTTCTTTCCAAAGCTGGGTCGTTGATACATACATACATGCATACATTCTAGGTAGGAATTAATTGAGATTCAAAACAGAGAACCGGAAATCTATGCAGTTGTAACTTGTTGCAAGCGGGGTGAACAGTAAATGAGCACTTTTCTTGCTTTCTAAATACGATAACAGAAGTCCTTAAAATCTTCAAATTTTGATGGAAAATCCCAAAAAATGTTTACTTTCCATGATTTAATCCTTTATGCGAAATGGCGCATGATTAAGACTTGAGAGTTAGAGAAGTTAGATATAGTGCTAATAATATTTAAATAGCAATTTCACTTGATGTTATCTTCGGCCTCTGTTATTTTATAAAAATATTTACGTTTAACATGTTTTGTTTTGATAATTATTAATAAACTATTAATAAAATTTTTAAATTCTACAAATAAGATTAAAATGATAATACATATCTCATTTTATTTATTTTTATTTTTTTAATATTCTTACAATATTATGTAACATCGTTTATTTTAATACGTGGAACATAGGAACTTTATTGCAATATATTTGATAATAATCCTAATAATATTTGTAAAAATTCATAAATAAAAATAAAAAAAATTCTCATAAATAAAAAATCATAATTATTAAATTTAAAAAATCAGAATAAGAAAAGTAGTGATAGAGTAATGTGTGGCCCTTTATTAAAAAAAAAAAAAATTGCCTGGCCCCGATCTTAACAGAAAATGGAAGACCTTTAACGTTGAAATTTCAAAACAAAATTGTAGTCTTCAAATTTACGATCTATAAGTAAACCCCCTCAAATAAGCTTTGACAAAGTCTCATCCCTAACCAACTTCTTCACAATGGTAAGCGTCTAGTCTGTCATTTTTCTTTTCTATGTGACAACCATGTTAGCATCAGCTTCTCTAGAATCGGAAGGGCAAGCTCTGCTCCGGAGTGGTTGGTGGAGCAGATTCACCAACCTCAGCTCCCACCATTGTAGATGGCCTGGGATCACATGTAACAGTGCTGGAAGCGTGACAAGGATCTACCCAACAGGTGACTTCTTACCTGTCAGGTATAAATTCAGAAAACTGAATTTCTTTGCCTTTCCAAACTTAATCTATCTTGACCTTTGAGGTCATGCACTTAATGGGAGCATACCACCTCATATAGGTAGACTGTCATCACTCAAATATCTCAAATTGTCCTCAAATTATCTAACAGGTGAGTTACTTTCTTCACTTTGTAAACTCACCCAATTGGAGGTCATTGATATTTCAATTAACTATATTAGTGGCTCCATCCCTCGAAAGCTTGGGAATATGAAAAATCTTAGAGTTTTGAATTTGAGCGGAAACAACCTTACTGGATGTATTCCTTCAAGTCTTGGTCTTTTGACCAATCTTACCTATATGCAAATGAGTTCAAATATGTTCAACAGTTGCATCCCTGAAGAAATTGGGAATTTGAAAGATCTAATAGTTCTGGACCTGAGTTCTTGTTTTATATAAATCTCCAACTTAAACTCCCAGCTTCTTCAGAATCTTGTATGCAGCAGACACATCAGTCATTGCACATTCAATCTTGTCTTAAATGGCATCAGCAGGACCTCGGATGCCAATCTTCTCACAGCAAATGCACTAAGCCCTGGTTGGTGAATACTTCAGCTGCGAATTCACTAAGATCCACTGCATTTCTAATTTTCCCATAAGTTTCCTCAGCTTTTTAACATATACCCGGATGCCAATCAAATTTCATCTATTTCAAAAATATGCTAAGACACCAATGAGCTCTTAGTGATACTGAATCAGCTCCAAAATAGAAGATCTTAAATACGAACAATACTACGTATAAACCAAAAAAAAAAAAAACCCAATACAAATCATTACTATATATAAAGCTCGGCAAAGCTGTATGATCTTCAGTCTGAATAAGTTCTTCACGGTCTCAAGATTTATTGGTTAATGCCATTGCGATAGCATCAGCCGCCCTTCATCTTAAACATAAATGGATCCAAAGAGTAAAATTTAGTACTGTTTTTATATCACACTATAAAGATATAAATGAACACACGACAGAATAACCCGTTTAAAAAGAAATAAATCCAAACATAAACGAAAAGTAGCGGCATACACAGAAAGTCTTAAAGATTTGAACATTACACACTGAATTATTTTTTACACACCAATAAATCCAAACATCTTTAGTAGGTTCCATTTTTTCAGCATCAAAGTATCGCCTCTCTCTGTTGACGATAACCCTGCAAAATATATGGTCTACTATCATGAAGCACCTGGTAATGAGTTATGGAATAATAAATGGGAGACATCATACATTAAGCTTACTGGGTTCCTTATTTCTTTCACTTAGTAGTATTCTCTGCACTTCCTGCAAAAATTGGTCCCTTCAAGCATATCAATAAAAATAACAAGTAATTTTCTGATGCTGTAAAGAAAGTGATAACTCAGTGAGGAGAAACAGAAAACTTCAGAAGTGTAGATTTTGCGGAAATTCTTGCTCTAAATCTCATCATTTTTTAAACAAATTAGAAAGTACAGTGATAAAATTGCTTTAAGAAATATTGCTAAATTAAATTTATCAGTCATCACCCTTAAATAGAATGATATACTTAAGTTTATCATTTTTTCCCTCAAGTTTGTTAGCTATGTAGTAAGAGAAGAATGAGCTTTCCTCACCAAAGACAGCAGCATCTATAAATTGAAGAGCTGCTCTTTGTACATGGAAAGCAGCTCGAATTTTAAACATTGTTGGGTGCCTCCCACTTCTCAACCAGCTTTGGTAATCGAAGAGTGTAAAAGGCAAGTTGGATTATGGGTTTAAAGCTTGAACAACCTCCTCTTTCTTAAGCTAATAAGCATTTCTTACCCCAATTCTTTATGTGACCGAAACCTTTAAAATTTAAGATGTGCCTTCACTATTTTAGTTGGCTGTTGCAGTAGGTATGTAAGATCCGATTTTTACACTACTGTAGAGTCTAAATTCATAAAATGATAATGGAAATTAAATAAATAATGAATGTTAATTTCCAAAAAGATGAAAGCTCCTTCGGCGGGCGCGTACCATAAAGAAACGGCTCGCCGATTGGCGAGTAAGGTATGTGTGATCATCAATGCTGATGGCGAGTTGGACGAGAGTGTGGTCGCACAGGCGTGTTCGCCAACTTGTGAGATGAATCAGGGCATGGTTGGCGAGTTGAGCCATGCCAGGTGATGGCCCGAAAAGGGCGAGAACTTGTGATCGCCACACAGAGGACAAGGAGTAGCCCCATGGCTGGCGAACTGATTTAGTGTGGCGAGTCGATTGTTTTCCTTATTTGTTTGGCGAGTAGTTTAGTTCGCCAACTTTGTGGATAAGTGATGGCCGCTTGTGGCGAGAACTTGGAAACGCCAATGCATTTGGCGAGTAAAGTGGTCGTCCAGATAGATGGGAAAATGAAAACAGAATTCAACCTAACAGCCAAAATTGACTTGCAAGTGATACGGTTGAAGACAATTAATGGTGAAGAGGTTGAAGTCAGTAAGGAATTTACCTGATTGGTTGAGGAAGTAAACAAAGGCTGCAGTAGAAGAAAAAGCCGTGTGAAAGGGAGACTTCCACGCCACTTTGTGCTTCAGTTTTCTTCATGCATTAAAGGCATGAAGGACGTGAACAATGATGAAGGAAACAGGATAAGGGCCAGGCGGTGGCTATTGATTGGCTGAGAATGTTTATATAAGCAGAGACAATTGATGAAAAACGAGTTAGCCAATTTCAGTTTCTTCACGAGAGCTATTTCTCTGTTTCTTCCATTTCTCTGCCATGTTTGATCTACTGAGTTTCACTCTTCAGTTGGCTAAACCAGTAAACATGCTTATAAAACCTTTCTTTCTTAGCCTGATGAGCTGAAGGAATAAGCAAAAGAAAGGCCAACAGGAAACAGGAAGCAAACTGTTCTGGAAGTGCAGTTGGTTGAGGTGAGTTTCATATTTTCTGAGGTGTTCTTGATGTTCACTGATAGATTTCTATGATTTATGCAGTAATAAACATAGATACAGTCTTTGTTTTAGTTAGATCCTTGGAAAATTGGAAAACAAGGAAAAATTATGGAATAGGTGACGACAAGGGCGACTACAGTGATCGCCCAAGTTGAAAATAGTAATCGCCAATGATGCGAATAGATATTAAGTACTCGCCAAGGTAATTTTGTGGGCGAGAACGCCCAATTCTAGTGAAGTGAATGACGGGCGAGCTCTAATGCGAAGGCATTGGGCGAGAAGGATTGTGGGTGAACTTCCACAGTTAGCCAATGAAGGCTTCGTGAGTAATGGCGGGCGAACTAATTGGGAATCTGATTGGGCGAGTAGTTATTTGATTTATTCTCGCCAAGTGATATATAAAGAAAATATTAATGAAATTTATATATAATTTGCAGCCGATAATTGGGAATAGCTATGGGCGAACGGAGTGCCGGGCGAAGCAAGACTTCGTTGAACAAGGTAAGGGAAGTGTGTGTGAAGTGATGCATGTCCTGTGGAGTAAATTTTATGAAAACATTAAGTTAAATGTTTTGTTTTCTGACATGCATGATTTTAAGAAGTTAATTGATAATTGTTTGATCGCGGGCGAGCTGATAGCCGCCTTTTGCTGTTTTGTTGGGTGAAATGATACAGGGCGGGCGAGCGCTTTGTATGTTTTATGTTGGGAAAGCCCTTTGTGATTTATGTTGGGTGAATTGGTATTGGCGGGCGAACCAATCCCTTTTATACGTTTTAAACTCATTTCTATATTTTAAAAAGGGCGAACTTTCTTAATAGAAAGCTATAAGTTAAGCCAAATGACGAGCTCTCTTTTATGAGAACTGGGCGAATGCCCTTGTTTTAAAGAGAAATCCGGGTAAAGCCGTAGTCGGGCGAACCTTTTTTTTTAAGATGTTGGGCGGGCGGCCCTTGTTTTAAACTGAAGGCGGGCGAACTGATATCAACGAGATTTCTGTTTTGAAAAGCTAAGTGGCGGGCGAATACTAATTCACCGTCTTATCGAGTTGATTTCTGGGCGAGCCACAGAGGGCAAGCCAGTTTTGCTTCAGATTTTAAAAGCAAAGAGGGCGGGCGAACACATGTTCTCCGCCACTGCGAGCTGCTTCCATGGGCAAGCCATATCGGGCGAGCTGACCATGGGCGAGCAGGTTTTAAAACTTGAGATTATGGGCTGTTTTGGTGTTTTATTGTTTTATAAGAAATCAAATCATTTTGTGGAAATGATATATGAGATATAAAAGTTGATTTTGAGACTTTAGGCCCTGAGTTCATGCGTTGCTAGTGCGTGACCTACCTGGGGCGGTGGCTCGGTCAATGGACCAATGAGTGCACCTCAGGGCGTCACAGGGCTGATGGACCCGCCAAGTCATCAGCGGTCTCGAGGTCACTTGGCAAGTGGACCCGAGGACCCCTTTAGATTATGGCCATAGATCTGAGATAGCCGTGAGGGGCGATGGCCTACGGGTGCACCCCAAAAGCGGCAGGTTTCGTTCTCCCAAGGTGGAGGAGGAACGATGATAGCATGATTTATTTGTTGCCTAGTCTCAACTTATCAGTTTCTATTTACTATGAGGATTATTGAAGTCCTCGATAGTGTTTACTACATTTTAAAGTAAACTGTTAGTCGGTGTTTTGAATGGTGTTTTAAGAGAGTTGTTTACTATATATCCACTGTCTTTTCTACTGGGTTATTGTTAAGAAAAGAACAAATGAGTTGGGATATATAGTTTTGCTTTATTTAAAGCAGCATATGTTTCCTTTACTGAGCGTATGAATCGCTCACCCCTTTGTTTTAACTCCACAGATAAGAAGTACACGGAGTCGAGAGAATTAGTTCTCAGATGGGTATAGCTATGCTTAAAGCACTGAGGCATGGCACGTTAAACGTGACAGGTACGGTCTTTCCTCTTTTACATTTCAGACATGTGTATACAGTACTACCTTAGTGCAATAAAGGTTAATAGGGGATGTCAGATGTAAGGAATAATGAAAAGAAATTTCATATTCCATAATTAATAGATAAATGTTTATCATTTATCACTATTACTGTTGAATGTTAATGGCATCGCAGACAGCCCAACCGGTAAAGTTGTATGAAAATACGTGAAAAATGTGGTAACGGGATGTTACAAGGTATCCTTGGGGATTTAAATTGTAGTTGTGGTCACGTTTTCGACCGCGTCATGTTTATTGTGATTGCGGACATAATAGATGCTATTGCGGTCAAAGCAATCTTTGTGGTTGTAAATTTTTTAATTTTACATAACTCATTTAAAAACATAATAATTATAATTATAAGTATAAAAACTCTTTTTTATGATTTTTAAAATAATTAATGACTTTCTATGATCTTTTATTTACATAAAAAAATTATTTACCATATTTATTAATAATGCATCATTTCATTTATAAAAACAATCTTTTATAAAGACTCCTTTTTAATAATTTAAAAAATGAAAACAATCATTTACAATTTATTAATTTTTATAAAAAAATTATCTTAAATTATATATTTTTTAGAAATATTATTAACATGAATTAAAACTAAACAATATGTAAAGAAAATATTAAAAAAAATATAAAAGTCGTATGCAAACAAGGTTTTAATGTTAAGCCTAAAATCACATATTTAATAAGCCTAAAATCTAAATCGCTTCTATTGAAAGTCCATACAGAACCCCCTAAACTTCCTCCTTTCTCTCGCGAACTACATCTTCTCTTCTTCCTTCCACACCCAGATTCCCATATCGAAGCCAGCCACCGCCACTGCTTCTTTGATCGCCCAGCTTCGAACACTACATCTCCTCTTCTCCTCCTCCTTTTTCCTTTCTCTTCTTTTCTCAAGACATTCGAAAGCTTCATCCGCTTCTCCTTTATTAACCTTGAATTGAAACCGACGGCTCTAAGTCTAACTATCCTCAAATCATTTTTATTTCATCTTTACTTCTTGATGGAATTTGATTGTTTGAGGTTGAATGTCTGCTGTTTAATAGATTGGGTTTTTTTTCCTTTATTCTTCTGATTTTTTAGATTTGATTTTGGGGAAAAAAAAGATTCACACTCAATTTCGGTTGAATAGCGGTGGTGGACGGCACAGAAACCGCGAAATGGCGGCCGCGATACAGTTATTGCACCGCTATTTGAATCCCTTATCCTTACCATCAGCCTCACCGTTCAGCTTGTTCGCTGGTTTCACAGCAGCAACATTGCACATTTCCTACTTTGCTCTTTTTCGGCTGTAAACTCTTGTTTAGCCCTAATTTTTCCTTTACTTAAAGCCCCCTGTTACAGCCTCTACAAACAGCTATCGCTTCTGCTTTAATGGCTGTCTCGGTTCAGCCCTCTTCTACAAAATATTTCTCGGTTTTCTCTCCTTCCAGATGGTGCCGACTGCCTTAGCTTCTTTACTGCTCTGTTACTTGGTTCCAACAGCCAAAGGGATCCTTGTTTACTGCCCTTAACACAGCACCGTGTGCCCTTCTGTTTCCAAGCAAGATATCAAGCTATCTCTTCAATATTTTGTCGAGAAACGGAGAGACCAGCAAGTGCTCTGTTCTGGACCGAGAGTTTCCAGCCACTGCTTCAGTTTGCGTCAGTTTCTTTCTCATCCGAAGCTTCAGTTTCCTTCCTCCTCTTGGCAACTTCAATCTCAGTAGTAACGCAAAAATATCAGCCAAGAGTCCATGTTTCGAAAACCAAAAAGCATGCTTCAGCTCCTCTGTTCTGCCTCCCTCTCTCGGTTTTCACTCTCCTTTGTTTTAGCAGAGAATGACGCTCCCAACAGCAGCCATTCACACTTCTCTTTCCTGCACTTTTTCCAGTAACATCACACTCTGACTGGCTTCGCTTCAGACCCCAAACAGTGCTAGTTCCTCCTTCCTACACCTTGCTCAAACAGCCCTCATCCTTGGTCTCTCTTTCTGCTGCGTTTTTCCTTTGTTTACTCAGTTCACTCTTTCTTTTCTCACTCACAGCTGCAGTTCATTCTTTCCCCTCTTCTTCTTCTTTTTTTTCTTTTTCTTTCTTGCTCGGTCTCTTTCTGACTTCTTTAACGCATGGTCGTGGGAGTAGGTGGGGGAAATCGGTGGCTTCCCAGGGAAGCCAATCCCGATTTTCCCTCCATTTTATATATATATTTCCTATCTTATTTTATATAGTTATATATTTTATTTGTATTGCTCACATGTATACCATGTTTAATTTGATGTACATGTATCTTTTTATTTAATTAAATAAATATATACACTTTTTTTATGTATTTATTTTTTCTTTTTAATCATTTAATCACTCACATACACGTTCTTCAGTTTGTAAGCACATTTACATAATCATTAACGTATTTTATTCCTATATAAAAATATCACTTATTTTCTTTATCGAATTAATATGTATCTCGAACTTATATATAATTTAAATTATATACATATTAATCATTTATAGTCAAATACACTAACTTACATCTTCGATTTCATTACAAAAATAATAGTCTCGATACTTAATTTATTTAAATTCATTATTTTATTTCACAACTTCGATACGAAAATTTGCAATCTTCTGTTAGGTTTTTTCTATTATCAAGTGCATTTACATGAAAATTTTTTATGATTCATAATATACATGAATTTATGTGCTTCATTGTGTCATATAATTTTTTTTGGATGTTGTCCATATTTGCTATATTGCTGCATTTACTATCTAAATTTTATGGGTGATTTTGGTATTTTCTATATTAGAATTAGTTTTTGATGTTAATATTTATATAATCATTATTATGTGCATTGGTCTATCAAAAAGGTTAACAATTACAAGAAATATTTAAAAAAGTAGGGGAAAACACAAAAAGATAAAAGGAATTAGAAAATGAAGGAAAACATTAGTTCACAATAACATCTAGGCCTTTGGTATTTATAGTGTAATACTATGCATTTGTGGTTTTTTTTTTTACTAAGGTGATTCTTTTGATGATTTATGTATTATCTAAGTCACCATTTTATAGAAATGCTCTCTTGTCAAGATTATGGTTATCATCTACATTGAAGTTTGGTTTGTATACTAGATCCAGTACATGACAACATAGCATATCCTTTCTTTTTGTTAGTTAGATTTAGGTGATTTTCTCTTTAATCCTACTTAAGGTCTGAAATGATATGTGGGTCACAAGGGAAAGGAATTTTTTTTTGTACTTCTCTATTTTCTTTTTTTTGAGGGTTCATGCATATTTTATAAATGATTTTGTATCATTTTTTAGGATGGAAAGTGCTTTGCTTCAATATTTAGGATTCATTTGCTTGAAGTTACTATAGAATTGTACTAGGTAATCTTTGTTGAGAACTTGATGTCTTTGTGTTGAAGATATTCCTTTTAATTGTCTTAGTAGGTACCAAGAACTGGCTCACTGAGCTGATGCGACTATAGAGTTTACGACTACTGCTGGACTCACAGTTAATCCCTTATCATGAAAGCTAGAAAATCTAATTCACGTAGATCATCATCAGAACCTTTATCCCAAGAGATTAGGGTAGGCTATATAAACCAATATATGAAAAATCTAATTCATGTAGATAAAGTTTATTAAAGTAGAACTAATGTTTGAAATCGACTTAAAGTCATTTTAATCAATTGATTAATTCATTATTATTTACTCTTTTATTATTTGCATCTTCAATTACTATTAATGAAACAGAGACTTTTAGAGCTGTGTTAGTTGATTGATGAGCATATCGATTGCTTATTTATAAAATAAGAATATATTGACCACTTAACATTGTGCATTTAGCTTCATTCTCAGCTTTGTCTGGCATTAAAAGGTGTTATGAGCACATTTTTGCTTACTTTTATGTCTTGAGAGTTACCAAATGGATAGAACATCAGTCTCTATGTTAATGGAAGCCATTGGCTACATCCAGTTTCTATAACCGTTCTATTCATGCTTTGCTATCCATGTTTTGCATGCGTAAACTTGATCTATCTTCAAAGACAAGAAGCTATCAATGGAAAGAAGCTAATTAATTTAATTAAAGAATATGGTTTCATCTCTCAAAAAAAAAAAGAATATGATTTCGCGTTAGGGGATCTTGAGCAAGTTTTTTCTTCCACGTCCCTTGCAAACATCTACTCTTTATGAAACATCACACTCAGTTTGACACGGAGCACGCCTTTTGTGGATTCAGAATCTTATGCTGGAACAAGTTCATTTTTGTCAAGCATCGAGGGGGTTTATGTAACGCTCTCAAAAGCCGGATTTTCGGGCTAACTTTTTCTTTCACTTCCTATGTTTGTCTCTCGTTCAGTGTAGCTTAAAACCTAATGAGTAGTCCTACTCTTATATTTGTTTAAGACTAGTTGTCTAAGGTCCCATTATAGTCTTCTCGTAAGACACGTCGAAAACGACACTGAAAATTTCCGCCCCTATTTTAGCCGATTATCTATCCCCATACTAAGTACATCATCATTTTCAACCTGCAGTAATTCCAAATCTCAGGATAACTACTGAAATACTTAACATCCATTGATTCAGTATATAAACGTATCAAGAGTACAACTTAACTACGAATCATAGTATGTTTACAAACTCGATATCTCCTAGTACTTACATCCCGAATCCTATACATTGTATACACAAAAGAATTTAGTCTGGGATATAAACAAAAGAACAAAAGATTATACCTTGGCTCAAAATATAACTTTCTGTAGCTCGACAAAAAGACTCTCAATGAACCACGCTCGTGCCAAGTCTACCTGAAATAATCTGAGGTGGAAGGGGGTGAGCTTTGGGGAAAGCCCAGTAAGAAAACATACGCTAAGTGATATTAGATGTTCTACTATGTTCGTGCATGTGTATGCGTGAATAAGTGTGTCAAAACTCATGCTTAAGTGTGTCTTACGGGAAAATGCAAGTTGACAAATCATTGTTCTATAAGCTATAAAAACACTTGCACTCACGCATTTATAAAATCGAAATACACAATCAAAATATTTCCAAGAGACATGATTTCTTTGATAAGGTATCGTAATATAACCGGGATCTTTGGAAATAACCGAAAACTTTCTATGAAAGCGTCCACTGTAGCTAGCAGTGGTTACCGTTCCGAACCAAGATTCTATCCATGATCATGAATCATCCCAGCACCAGTGATCATCTAGTAGCTGAGGTACAAGTCACGACTATTTGTCGGACACCTGGAAGACCACAAAGCATCTAGGATATTTCTCGATAGTTGCCACACAGGCTCACTAAATGCCACATAGGCATAATTTAAATGCCACACAGGTGAGTGCCACACAGGCTTAATAAATGCCACACAGGCGAGTCAAATGCCACACAGGCAATTTCCAAGCATCCCTCGTCTCTTATGCCAAAATTCATGCAAAAATACTTTTATACGTATCTAGAGTATAGGAGGCATGAATTGTAGTAAACACTCTAGTTTTGATAACCTCATAGTACAAAACACATTTTAGAAAGATAATATGTCGGTGACAAGAAATAGTGCTTAAGATATATGAGGTTTTTAAATACATTGTAAGATTTAAATTTAACACCAAAATCCATTGAATAATTTCTAACGAAATTTCGGCATTATGACGACATAGGTAGGATACTACCCAGCATCATAATTCACAACCAAATAACCTGCAGAAAACTCGAACCAACAGTATATTCATTCACAAATCCAACATAACTCAAATCTCAAGATCATTTGTACTTCAAACTCAATTCAATATGTATGAAATTCACCAAGAATGCATTTAAACCCACAAGTATTAAATTACAACAACTTAGACATACACAACATAGTAGACTAATAAACATTTACCGTATATTCCCTTACCTAGATAATATCACTTTGCACTCTTAAGCCAATTGTTCAACTCCACCTCCTCGAAAGCTTTCTCTATAATTTAAATGCACAAAGCCCATTTAATAATTATTCATAGTATATTTTCAAACTACATCTTACTCAAATATTTATTTATACTACATTTTTATAATTTATTTCATTTACTTAAAGCCTTTACCTTTGAGAGTCTCCCAACTCTAGCTCTCCCTTGTTATATATTTATTCAAGCAATTCTATCAATATATACGATCACTATCTTAACATATTCCAAACAAATACTAAAAACAATCTAACAACAATATCCAATAATTCTAACATCCTTGCACCAACAGTTTGTATCACCATTCAACACCTCTACATTAGTATACATATATTATATATTTTACTTAACTTAGTAGAATAGTCCCTTATCCTTAATATTACCTCATGGCTGAACTTTGTGCTACCTTCACTTTGAGAATAGCTGCTGAAATTCCTCCAAACAATAGTCACTCCAAGTTTCCAACGAGCTTTTCACCCTACAACATCTTAGAATTAACCCACTAAACATATACATTAATCTCAATTAATTAGGACAAGCCTTACCCTTAATTTTCTTCAAGGTAGCCAAAACTTGCTGCTAATTTTAACATGGAATTTAGCTGCTGTCTCATCTCTTTAAAGTCTACCTTGCAGTACCAAAATAATGGCTCTTAACGCCTCCCTGCTGCAGCACCTAATTCCAGCCTCATTTCGCCCTTAATGTACCCTGTTTCAAACGTGGATCACTACTGCTCCTATCGTTTCTGTTTCAGCCGAAAGGCTTAAATCTTTCACATTTCTCTCCGTATTTTCCAGCCAAGAAGCCCTTATTTCTAACACCTAAAAACCCTCTTTACACAGCCCTTAACAAATCACGTTTCTTCCTCCCGAAACTCACTCTTTCTTCTCCGTTATTGCCCCTTTGAAATACCACCACACGCAGCTCCAACAGTCTTGAAACGCCACCTCAAGCCTACTCTTTTCTTTTCTTGTTTCTATTTCCGTTGAGATGGAAGCTCCAAATCCCTATCATCCTCTCTGTTTTTCTTTTCCGTTATCTTCCTTCTATTTCCTTATTCCCCTCTTTTTCATTTTGTTACATTTTAAATCCCACGACAGTGGGTAATAGCTGGAAGGGGTTTTTATTAGATTGTTTTATTATTTATATATATATATATTTTATTGGTTTAGGTCTGCTTTCTCCCCTTTCCTTTGTTTACATTTTTGTTTTGTTTCAATTTTTGGTTCCCACGTGAATGGGTAAAGCAAGGAAGCCGATTGGCTTATTTAAAGAGCCAATCAGTTTTTATCAATTTACTATTATTATATTATTCTTATATTATATATAAGTATATTTTATATTATGTAGGTACTTGTTGTAGTATTTTTATTTTATTTTATTTGTTTTGTTTTATTATATATGTGTATACCATACTTATTATTATTATATATATATGATGTATAATATGTAATTACATCCAAGACTCACACTTAGATTAAATAATTTTATTATTTTCGAATTTAACTAATTAAAATACATTAAAATCAACTTTATGAACTTAGTTGATTTACACAAGGTTTAACCAAAATTCATAGGCTTACTGTAGCTTGTCGTTCCCGAGCTTGAAGTAGGCAAGATCTCTTATTTCCGGAACTACTTAAGCTATGCCGAGATGTCCACCCGTCTCCATGTCCTTATATAATTATTTTAAATTTATTTTTATTAGTTATAAAATTGTGCTAAATAATAGACAATTAATTTAATATAGTAAGAATTTTCCGGTTATTACAGTTTACGGTAATAACATTATAATAAGTTCAATCAACACTTTTATTAACAAAAAGTTTTCTGTTTAGTATACGAATCAAGTTTTAGCAGTACCCCCTTTTTAGTTGGAAAAGCTTTGTAAAATGCATGTGTAGGTTATATATATATATATATATATATATATATATATATATATATATATATATATATATAGGTTGTATTATAGAATGCTAAGAATAGTACATAGGAAGAAAAAATTTTTTTTTTATCATTTTTACTCTATTTAATTCAAGTAGTTGGTTCTTTTTGTTTGTTTCTATTTGAAATCTTAAATCCAAGGTAATGTCACTCAAAATGATCTCTTTATACAAGTACGAGGCTCACTGCATGTAAAAAAACGTTGATGAGTAGTTAGGCACTACTTAAATTAGTAATCCTTGCTGATTTAAGTTTCAGGGGTTTTTTTTTTTGTTTACATTACTTGGCTTTCAACGTACATAAGAACAATCTTTTCTACTCGTTTTTTGGTTTACATAACATTTGTAAGGACTTTCAACATATATAAGTAGAATGTCTTCTGCTCAGGTGATGCACAAATTAATTCAATCCTAAATACATTTCTATATAAGTCTTTTCCCCTACTATTATATTTATATTGGATTTGTGATGGTCAAGACTTTTATGACCTTGCTAGTAATGAGTCTAGGCCTGTTAATAATAAAGTTTTGATTAATTTTATTCTTTTCGGAGGTTCTTGAGACTTGAGAGATCTGGCAAGAATGCTTGGAAGTGTTTTATTCACATTTTATCAGGCTTTGTCTCTGATGGTTTCGCTCTAATTTGTTTATTTGATACTCATGTTAATGATGATAATAAATATTCCATAAGTCCATGTTGAAGAGTTCAAGCAAATTGGCAGTCCTAACATTTTAATAAAAAGTGTATTTTATTTATTTTTCTTTGAATACTAATTAATTAACGTTATTACATGTTGCTCATTATTTAAATATTAAATAGTTATTGTACAAGGTGCAATTTAGTCAAATTGGATTTGAATTCTTTGTTGTTACAAAATTCTCTTTGGTAATGTAGTTTTCTTAAAAAATATAAACTCTCTCATGCTTAATTTTTTATTGTTTTGTATTTTTTTCTAGGCAACGTTTATTATTTTTAAATCAAAACTTGCAAATTACAGTCCACTCTGCTTCCTACTCCAGTCACTTGCTCTTGAAGAAAAAATATATGCGAGCAGTTGTATCTTGCTATGTACGTGTATCTGTCTTTTTTGGTTTCCGTAAATTGAGAATGATGTCTCAAAATATTATTGACCGCAGCAACGCCTGGGTTTTATACTATTTTGTTATTAAAGATTGAATTTTATATTTTTTGTTGTTTTCTCAAACATTTAGATTCGGCGTTTTTTGGAACGTGTAATTTTACTTGCTCTTGCACTTTTGGATGGTTTCGCAGAACTTTTTTCTTGAAGGCTGACCATTATATCCTACATAAGTTCTCTCAAACTAACATGCGTACAAACTATTACTTTACCAGTTCACTTTTCCGATCTGTCATTGAACATGAACTGTTATTTAACCCTTTAATGTTAAAACAAGTGTAAGTTACTTATTTTTTTCTCTTTTAACAGATTTTTCTGCGCAAACGCGCGAGATTTATCTAGTATATCTATTTATTTATTTATACAATAAATTTTGGATCCAAAGCTATCTCCTAGTGCTTCCACGTTCTGGCTTCCTCCAACAAACGCGTGTTGTGCTTCTTTGTCCTCCACGTGTGCTTAAGTTATGCTTTTTTTTCGGGATTTCATCTTTCCATCGTTTCGTTTCTGGCATGAGCCCGCTGACTGCAATTGAATTCACTTTTTTGGTCTTGCTCTCTCCGGTTTTTTTTTTCCCTTTTGGTTCGGCCTGGCGTGAATTTGGTGGATTTTTGAAGGTTCAAATTGTTGTTTTGTTTTCAAGAATAGTTGATTTACTGTTTTCTCAACTGATTTGATATTTGAAGGGTCCTTCTTTTTTCTTGGTTTGTGGGTACCTTAATTGCTCTGTCTTTGCTTCCCTCCATTTGCATTTGGGTTTCTTGCCGCCATTTTCTCTTCTTTTGCTCAGCAATTTTGTTGTCTGTCCTCTGTGTACTTGAATTGCAGTGTGTGGCCTGGTTGCAGCAAGCCGCCTTTCACACTTCCATCTTCCTACCCCATCTGCATCTCCCATCCCCATCATCCACCCCAATTTTTTCTTTTGGTTGCAATCCCGAAAGAAAAGAAGAGGCACCGCTTGCACGCAAGAGCACCATCGAAGCCGATCAAAAAGAGCAGGTAGGCTTGGAGAAAGAAGAGTAGTGCTGGTGTGAAGTCAAGGGTTCCAAAACCAAGCCTGCCAAGAAACGCAAGGAGCTGCAGCTTGCCATGCGGAGGCACGTCATCTCCAACTTACCGCATTTCTTTTATCGGTTTGTGCTCATCATGACTGAAGTCTATGGTCTCTAACTTACCGTACGTAAGTGTACAGTTTCTCATTTTTTTTCTTTTTTCATGTCAGTCTCCTCCTTTCCTCTGCTCTTCCATTTCTCTCCAAGTCGAACCCATTGGCTTTCATCGAGTGTTGCTATAAAAAAATCCAAGCAATTGGGTTGCCTTAAATCATATAAGATTGCATGCCATGGGACGCCATGAACAATGCTTTAATTTGTCACTGACTATCGGTAGCCTCTCTTCTTTTTTTCATTTTTCCTTTTCTTTTCTCTATTTTCTATTCTCCCTCGATTGAAAAATCTAGTAGCTTTTTCTTTTTGCAATTTTTCCAAATTTTTTTTTTAATTATTCTAGATCTGATTGTTTTTGGCTGTGTAGACGTTGGATCAAGCATTTTAATCAGGTCAATTATTGGGTTTTCTTCTTCGCCTTTTGTTTTTTTTTTTTTGAAAATTTTATTCTTTGATTTCTTATGTTATACTATCGGTAGCCTTCTTTTTTCTTTTATTTTTCCTATTTTTGTTCTCCCTTCATGAAAAAATCTTGTAGCTTTTTTTGTTTGCAATTTTGTTTGCAAATTTTTAATTATGATTTTCCTAGATTTGACTGTTGTAAGATTGTTTTTCGGCATGTAGAGGCTGGATTTGAATCAGTTAAATTATTGGGTCTTTCTTATTTTTTATTTTTTGTTTTAAAGTTTTTTTTAATTTTATTTTTTAATTATGGAATTGAAAATTTTAATCTCTAAATGCTAAGTTTTATTGTTATTTCTGGATATATGTCTTATATTTTCTGATACTCTGAAATTTGGAGTGCTTTTTCTCCTGTTGAGTTTTTTCTTTTATGATTGATAGTTTCATGACTATGTTTCAAAAGTTTGTGCCATGAAATTTTCAGATCCATTAAGGATAGTGAAGATAAAGATCCTGCTGAGTTTTGCAAATGTATCTGGGTTGGCGTTATCACTGCTGACAAATTTAAAGTTATAGTTTTTTATGGTATTCAATTAGGAATTATTGAGGGATTTGCTAAGGTAGTGAAATTAAAAAACTATAATGTTTGTTTTTTGATTGCTCACTGTGATGATTTGTTAGTTTTGTTGAAAATCTGGCATGTTTTGGATAGGCGATTGATAAACATGCATATATTTTTTTTGTTTCAAACTCTCTTGAACGGGGTTTAAGTTTAACCTCTTTTTTTTTTTTGAGAAATGCCAACTATCTGTGAGTGTAAGGGAAGGTTACTTTGTTCCTTAGGGTTAAACTCAGCCAATCTATCAAATTTGGGTTAAGCCTTGGCCAAGTAAATTATTCAAGATCTTTTACATATCAAAAAATTAGATTTTGAAGTACAAAAAAGCAAAGATTGTGGAATTTGTTATCTACTAAAGTAAAAAAAATCTAAACATCTTAAAATTATTTCGGGATTTGAGAGTTAATTAAAATCAAGTTAATTTATTTATAGTAATTTCTTTTACTTTATTGTTTCCTATATGTGCTAGGCAAAGCAACTTTTTTTTCCTATAACAAATGAGTGTCGTGGACCTTTATACTTGATTATATTAATTTATCAATGTCTTTTCTTTTATAATTCTATTCTTTATGATAAATTTGGTAGACTATTCTTTCTCTTTTTGCTTGTGTATCATTGTATCTGATTATACCAAACCTTAAGTCATTTTGATTATTTATTTGTAGTAATTAAAATATAATAATAGTAAATATATAGGACATCATTGGTTTGCATGATTAGTATTTATTCCAATCCTTTATTTTTATTATTACATTTTTATTATCTCATGCATTTATAGAAGTAGTCATTGCTGCAAAGCCTTTACAATATGCTCTTGTGATAATTTTGACAAATAATTTGAATTGCTCATATAAGCTATCTAGAGTTAACAGTTTATAACCAAAATTTAAAGAATCATGATAAGTCAAAATTAAGGTTAACATTTTTATGATTTCATATTTGGGTTGATAAGAAGACTTAAGCTAAAAATTGTATGCTTTTGTTCAATTTTATAGGTATAGGTCGTTTGATGGAGATTACAAGCTTATGATAGTGGATGGGTATTTTTCCTCTATTGTTTTGTGTGCAAGTACCATGCTTTTTTCCTTTGAAGTTTTGTGATTTTGACTTTTTAAGTGTGTGTTTCATGAAATGCTAGGTTATGTGTTTATATTTCTCTCTAGGTTTTTGTTTAGCATCAAGGTTTCATATATGTAAATTCTCACTCTTCTATATATGAGTTCACTCTTTTTTTATATTTTTTAAGTCAAATTCAACATTTTTATGGTTGAGTTTAAGATTGGTCAGCTCATTCAAGCCGAAATTTATATGGTTTTTAATTGAACTTTGCTTATCTAGGTGTTAGGCTTGATGGAGGCTACATTCTTGGGGCAATACTTGCACTATTGAGAATGGTTATGGATGGGTTCTATTTGTTTTATTCTTTTTTTAGTTTGTACTGTGCTATTCTTTGAAATTTACACATTTTAATTTCTTATAAATATGTTTCGAGAAGATAGGCTAGGTTGTATTTCATATTCGTGCATTGAGGACCGAGATCTCATTTATGTAATTTCATACTTATGTAATGCTTTGTAGGTTAGACTCAAACCTAAATTAACAAAAAAAAAAGATCCACTTTCTTAATGTCTTTCTCAATAATGTGATTTAGCATTTTTAACTTTACTAAATTGTGATATATATGGATGCATTCATATCCATGCATGTGACTGGTGAGGTTCTTTAGTAGTTGATTTCCACATGCCCATAAGAAACAAATTTCGTAGATGATTAATTGAGATTAGCTTAATATGATGCGATTTGATTTAGTCTGGGTGTTTCTTTACATGAGTATGAAAAACAATCTTAAAAAAGGTAATAAGAAGTTTTCTGCTTCATGCTTTTTACTTGATATGATTGAAAATATATATTTCTTTGTGAGTTTGCCAAATTTAACTAAGATAGGGAGTTGAGTTAATTATGTAAGATTGCAAGCATAATTTTGAAGTCATATGAACATTTTAGGTTTGAGTTTTAGATATGGGGGATTGTTGTACATTCAACATGCAAGCTAGGAAATAGATAACAAAGACTACTATGGCTAAGGGCGAGGAGGTTTATTGAGCTTAAAGTTTGCATTTATGTTGTGATAGATAGAGCACACGATACTCAAATGTCATCTGTGGCTGTTGCAACGCTTAAGCAAAAGATTATTGCTAAGAGGCCCTGAGATTATTAATCTATTTTTGTTTTTGTGTTTCCTTCTGTTACATGTCATCAACTCCTTTTTGAATTATGTAATTTGATTAAACATTTTAGATTCTCGATTGTTTGTGGGTGCTAGTGCTGATAAGTATCAATTCATTATTTTTGGTCTTTGCTTTGAATTTATTTTCAATGTTCTCTATTAGTGACCCCATCATTGAAAAGTATCAATAAATGGTGAGTATTTGATTTGATCATACCATTCAACGTGAAGAAATGGGTTGATATTGGCCATTGTATATGAACTCATAAATGCATGATGCATGTTTATGAATCCATTCTATGCATTTTGGAAATGAGAGAGAGAGAGTTGAGGTCATCCATGTTGTTTATTCCTACCTTTCTCTCTTATTCCTTTTTAATTATCCACCGAACAAAACAAAATAAAACATGAGTTATTTTGGTATTTGTTTGTTTGCTTTGGAAATAACAAAAGGAAAAAAAATGAAAGAGTAAGAATGAGAAAGAGAACCTTTTTGGTTTGCTCATTCTGAAAAACCGACCTTTGGCCTTTACCAATCTCTTTTGTCTTGCCTTTATCCCTCAATAGCCTTACATCTTCGAGCTCCTCTTCTTTGCTCTCTATTGCCTCCATAAGGGTTGCTTCTTTTGTTTAAGTTTTTGCTGTCTTATTTACTTATTTATTTATTTGTATATGCTGTTTGCACTTGAATATTGTTGTTTCTGGATAAAATACAGTTTGAGCTTTTTCACGTTGATGTGAAGAGGATTTAGAGGCAAATGCAAGAAGTAGGAATTGGTAATTACTGCTCTTTTGTTGCTGTTGCACTTGTGTTGCCTGTGATCAAAGAAGAAATGTTTACTATCAATAAGCATCTCGAATATTTGGTAATTAACTTCTTTTAAAATTTAATTTTCATGTTAAAACATTGAGTATGTTGTCAAAAACTCATACCATATTATATTCAGGTCTTCAAAAGGCTTTAGCATTTTACTCTTCTCATGGCTACTTAAGATCTCCGCACACAGTGAGCTTTATTGTGCTTCTCTCTTCACTTGGAAATCTGTGAGTTTTTCATTTCTTCATTTTAGGTCTCTTGGGTTCCACTCTTTCTCAAAATTTCAATCATCTTTTGCTTTAAAGGATTAATGCTTTTTTGCTTGATAGGGGTGCTTTTTTGCTTGACATGGGCATTCACCGTTGATCCAAACAAATAGAAAACCATCATGCGTTTCCCTTTTAAAACAAAATCTAAATCTGGCTTGAGAATTTCTAGATGCCTCATTCAATAAGCATATCAAATTTCAAAACCTGTTTAGGTACCAAGCAATTATGGTGTGAGGAATCTTTTGTTTGTTTATGCAATTGCAAAACATCATTTTCCTGATTTGACATGCTAAAATGGCTAATTAAATTCAATTTCTCATAGATGTGCAAGGAATGGATAATGTGACGAAGCTCCTAATTTAGAAGCCTTTGTTTGCAAACTCTCAACATGCATCCCAAGTGAGTTAGCCCTATTATTTCTTTCTTTTATCTTCTTTTTGAATATAACTATGATTTATTTTCCCCTACTTGAAAAAATGCCTGTTATTCATGCACCAACTGCAAAAAGTAAGCAAACAACCTGATCTATTCTCTCATGACTTCTCCAAAAGCTTCTATCTAATATTTTGGTATTTATTTGGAATTGATTCAACAAATTTAGTATTTGACTTCATTTTGACTTTTAGTTAAGAATGTGATTTGTGTATCACAGCTACCAAATGCATTTAGATTATTGGATATTTACGCCAAATAAAAGTGTTTTGTGAGAATGAAATGCCATTGTAACTTTGCAAAGTTTGTCAATTTCCATTCTCACCTCTTTTATCATTAGGATTCACTTAAGAACTTAAAATATATGCAATCCTACTTCAAAAACTTTTGTGTTTCCAATTATTATTTGGATTATCTGATTACCACATTTATCAAATTTGAATCATTTTGAAATATTATTATAACAACATTTTAAAATTATGAGATTTTCTATTGTTCTCTTTGACATTATATATTAATTCTTTAACTTTTTATTCCCTATAATTAAAAAAAATTTTAAATTAATTACTTCCCTCTTTCCATTTTGTTGTGATTATTGTTTACTGCTAACTATCATGATTAAAATTGAGGGTAAGGTTTTAATTTGGATTAAATGTGAACAAATAGGTTAGTTCATTTACATTTCTTTGTTTCAAAATTTTGTTGGTTTGAATCTTCTTTGGATATTCCATTTGGAAAATGATATACTTTTATTATACTTAAAGATAATACGTTTATTTAGAATATAAGATTATATACGTGTTTATCAATTGCTTGAAGTGGTGAAGTTGAAATTGTTTCAATCTTGTTGCACTCTATGACTAAGAAATCATTTCAATTTACTTTTTAAATCTTTTTAAACCTTCTAAGTGGGTTTTTCTCCATTCTTTTCTTTTTGCTTTGTAGGTTTTGTCAACACCAACTCATCTTGCCATAGTCATTGAATATGCGACTGGAGGAGAACCTTTTGAAGTAATATGCTATGTTGGTAGATTTAGTGAGGCTAAGGTATATTTTATAAGCATTTCTAATTTTCAAATGTTAAGTAGTGTTTTATTGAATTTCATTTTATTTCATTTTTCTTTTCATTTCCATTTCTGTCAAGTGTTGTTATTGATTGGCTACATCAAGAAAGGTTTTTCTTTGAACAATTGATATTAGAAATGAGTTATTGGATCTTCATCTTTAATAAATTAGACTTTTACCTTTTAAGTCTTTTTTTTAGTCTACTGTGATTATTGTAATTAATTGGTTGATGCGTAAAAAAAAAACATGTTTGCATCATTAATATGAATGCTACTTGTTGATGCTCAAAGACATTTGCTACCCATCGTTTTCTCATCAATTTTCTTGGCCATTTTTGTAAGGCTCATTCCTCTTAAGCATTTATCGAAACAGTTATTTGTCATAAATTTTACTACGCACTATTTGTGATCCACAATAAGCCTAAGCTATTGCCTTCATTTCGACTTTTTCATTTGAACTTTAATAAACACTAAGTGGTTATTGAATGAGCTGTTGTTGCTGTTGAGTGCACCAAGGCTCATTGGTCCTTGAATCCCACATGCCATGAACATTGGCTACAATTTAAAACCTGATTCTCTCAAAACTTTTAAAAAAGAATTTAATCTTTCTCATTAATCTATGGTTTATGATTTTGATACGTTAAAGAACTTTCTTGGAATGTACCAAATAGAGACAAATCCGTAGCCTTTTATTTATTTTCTGATGTACATATGATACAGTATTGAACAATGAAGGAACTTCATTCATAAGGAACAAAAATTGAGGACATTGTAGTTATGCTGATTTCTAGCTAGAAAATTACTGAAAGTTTGGTGCAATGACATTCTTTTCAAATGTGATGTTTATGCCTTAAAGGCTTGAACAACTTACGTTTCCTGTTATGATTCTCTCTTTGATAAATTACATCTTTTAACTGTGAACTAAAACTATGTTCTATTCCTCTCAAATACATTTCTTCTCTTTTGTGGTCAATTTTTTTTAATGCTTGCATGCATATCTCAAATTGCTGGGATTTTCCTAAGAATCCTTTGGTAATTCTTTTTAATCTGTCATCTCGCACAGCATTCAAAGCAATGCTAATTTCTGTATTGACCCTTATAGAAAAGTGCATTGTTCTTTTTGAGAATTAAGTTTGTTCCTTATTTTTGCACAAATAGATGCAAAAACAATGTGACTGATGTCTTTTTGTATAAATTTCAACTGTCAATGTAACATCCCAAGGCTACTATATATCATGATACTTACTCATAACTTACACTTAATTACCGGTTGGGCCGTCTGTGATGCTTAACAACTTCTACTACTTTATTAAAAATTGGTACTTTTACTTCACGTACTAATATGTAAATATGAATTATTAAAGTCTTTTCCTTAAAATGTATATACATTCCCTTCTATTTAAAGTAGTACTGTACAACTTTACTGAATATATAAGAGAATACAACATACCTTCGATATCAAATCTCAGGAAAATAAGTCTCTTAGTCCAAATCAGTTATCTATGGAGTGGAAAAATAAGGAGTGAGTGACAACGTGCTCAGTAAGGAAAGTGTATGCTGCTTTATAAATAGAAAAACTATATTCTCAAAACCACTTAATTATTTTAACGATCAAACCCATTAGGAAAACAGTGAATATAGTTAACATTAAATAGGATTTAATTGGTCCTTCCAGAAATCATATGATTGAGACTAGGCAACAATTTAAATCATGCAATGAACACAAGTCATCCGCTTTTGGGCTGCACCCGTAGGCCATCGCCCCTCACGGCTATCTCAACTAGATTTATGGCCATAATCTATAGATGGTCCTCGGGTCCACTTGCCAAGTGACCTCGAGACCGCTGATGACTTGGTGGGTCCATCAGCCCTGTGACGCCCTGAAGTGCGCCCGTAGTCCACCGACCCGAGCCACCGCCCCAGGCAGGTCACGCAACTACATGAATAATAATGCATGAACTCATGGCTTAACGTCTCAAAATCAAGTTATATATTATGCTATTATTTCCACAAAATGATTTGATTTCTAAAAGGTCTTATAAAATAGTAAAACAGCCCGCAATCTCAACATTTTCCGTGTGAGAAAGGCACGGGTTATACTGGCTCGCCCATGGCTAGTTCGCCCATAGTCAGCTCGCCAATAGTCAACTCGCCCATTGGTCAACCCGCCCATTGGTCAACTAACCCAATAGTCAACTCGCCCATTGGTCAATCCTCCTCAAAAAGTTTATATTTCTATTTTCCAAATATTAAACTATCTTATTTTTCTTATAAGAAAATAAACTTTAAACCTTTTCACCAGGGTCAGCTCGCCCATCACGGCTCGCCCCTGATTAACTCAACAAGGCAGCGAATTAGTATTCGCCCGCCACCTCGCTTTTCAAAACAAAGTTTGGCTCATAAATAGCAGCTCGCCTGCCTTTTATTTAAAGCAAGGGTCGCCCGCCCAAACAACATTAAAAAGGTTCGCCCAACTTTGGCTTGCCCGGATTTCTCTTTAAAACAAGGGCACTCACCCAGATTCTCATAAAAATTCTTAGCTTACTACTTCATAAAAGGTTAGGATCGCCCCCCCTAACCAGTTCGCCTAAAAAACAACATATGGCGGCTTTGTAGCTCGCCCAAGATCAAAACACTTTATTTAAATCAATGCATGTCAGAAAACAAAATAATTTCTAATATTTTCTTAACACTTTTACTCCACAGGACATACATTCACTTCACATACTACTTCCTTACCTCGTCTGATGAAGCCTTGCTCCCCGTAGCCTTTATCAACTCTCAATTTCTGACTGCAAAATAAATTATGAAACTATTAATATTTCTTTTCTAACAATTTTCCTAAAACTATTTCCAATCACTTTGGCGAGATAACAGCTCGCCCAGACTTACATTGGCTTTTCTACTCACCCAATGCCTTATACATGTGAGTTCACCACATAGCTTTCTACTAAGAGATAGGCTCGCCCATGAATTAAACTAGTGTTGGGCGACCTCGCCCTCTTGAACAACACTTTGGCGAGTTCTCTATTACCTATTCGCCTCATTGGCGATCATTGGTCCTCGCCTTTACTTCCACATTCTAGATTTTAGCTCGCCCATCATCATTATTTCCAGTATTTTCATTGTCTATTCTCGATTCAAACTACACCTTGTTCTAGTTCTTATATGTTCTAACATGATTTAGCTAAAACAAGGCTATATCTATGTTTATTACGTTATAAAACATCGAAACCCAGTATTGAATATCAAGAGAACCATAGAAATTATGGAACTTACCTTAACCCAGTTATTCTTCCAAAATCAGAATGTTTTGCTTGCCTCTCTTAGCTTTACTTCTCTTGTTCCTTGGCTTTTCAACACTGCGGAATGGTTTGGCTAACTAAAAGATGAAATTGCATGGCTCATTTATGAGAAAACGGAGGAATGAAAGATGAACTTGCAGAGAAACAGAATGGGCGAGAAGGTTATTTGAGAAGATGAAGTTGGCTAAATCATCTTCCCTCACGTATTCCTTCTTATATAGCCATGTTGATCCTGTTAGAAATTACCACCTGTTTCCTTATCACGTTTCTTTCATCATTTCATGCATTAAAAACCAAAGAAACTGCAGCAAAAGGAACGGTGTAAAGTCTTTAGTGAAATTCCGTTTTTTTGACTAATCTCAATTGCCATTTATTGCTTAGTCTCATTGTCAAGAGAAGCAAGTGGCGAGAAGTCCACTATTAGCCCCTTTCCTTGACTTTTCTCTTTTCTTTTCTTTTCTCCACGCCAACTCACTTCCAGCAAATGTTGATTGGCTAACTTCACATTCTTTTCTTCATTTTGTCCTCTAGCCATTAATCTCTTTCATACATTTTATCAAAATTAATTCCAACAATTTAATTTCCATTCTTAAAATTTTAGATGTTCATTCTACCTCACATGCACCATAAAATAAATCATCACCTAAATTGAAAAGTGGAAATTCACATTCGGTTATTCTTTACGTTCACTAAAAGAATTTATTTCCACTATCAATAATGTACACACATGGTATACAGTATAATAAAATTTGGATTTTACATTTCTCCCCACCTTAAGAAATTTGGTCCTCCAAATTTAACTTAGACCTATCACTGGAAGAGCTCTGGATACCTCTCATGCATAAGGCTCTCTAACTCCCAAGTAGCCTCCTCCTCGTTATGATACTGCCATAGCACTTTAACCAAAGGAATCGTTTTAGATCGCAACACCTTATCCTTCCTATGCAGGATCCGTATCGGTTTCTCAACGTAACTCATATCCTCTCTGATCTGCAGTGGCTCGTGTCGAATCACGTGAGAAGGATTTGGATGGTACTTTCTCAACATCGAGACGTGAAACACGTTATGTACTCCTAACAACTCTGGTGGTAGTGCTAATCGATATGCCACATCTCCTAAGCGATCTAAGATCTCATAAGGCCCAATGTATCGAGGACTCAACTTTCCTCTCTTCCCGAATCTCATTATACCCTTGGACGGTGAAACCTTTAAAAACACATAATCACCCGTTACAAACTCCAATGGTTGGCGTCTAGTATCTGCATAACTCTTCTGCCGACTTTGAGCCGTGCTGAGCCTCTCACAGATCATCCGTACATCACGAGAAGCCTGTTCGACCAGATCGGGAGCTAACAGTTTACGGTCTCCAACTTCTTCCCATGCTATCGGGGATCTGCATCGCCTGCCATACAAGGCCTCATACGGTGCCATGCCGATACTCGTATGAAAACTATTATTATAAGCAAATTCTGCCAGGGGTAAGTGATCGTCCCATGAGCCTCTAAAATTCAATGCACACGCTCTCAACATATCCTCGAGCGTTTGTATAGTACGCTCGGATTGTCCATCAGTTTATGGATGAAAAGCGATGCTAAAACTCAGTTGGGATCCCATAGCCTCCTGAAATCTCTCCTAAAAATGAGAGGTGAAGCGAGAGTCCCTATCAGAAGTAATACTCACTAGGACACCATGTAGCCTCACTATCTCCCTGACATACAAATCGGCCAAGGCACTAACTGAATCTGTAGATCTTATGACTAAGAAATGAGTAGACCTAGTCAATCTGTCGACTATCACCCAAATAGCATCATACCCCTTCCGGATCCGTGGTAATCCCATAATAAAATCCATAGTTACATGCTCTCATTTTCACGTAGGAATCGATAATGGTCGAAGCATACCTGCCAGCTTCTGATGCTCAATTTTAATTTGTTGGCATGTTAAACATCTAGTAACAAAATCTGTGATGTCCTTTTTCATCTTAGGCCACCAATACACTCTCCGGAGGTTTTGGTACATCTTAGTACTACCCGGATGTAATGTATACCTAGAGGTATGGGCCTCTAATAAAATCAAGTCTCTAAGCTGTTGATCACTGGGAACACATATCCAACCTCTAAACCTCAATATCTCATCGGTGCCAATCTCAAAATCCAACTCACCTCCCAACTGAATCTGACTGGCAATCCCAAAACAATAATCATCACTCCTCTAAGCTTCCTTAATTCAATTCATCAAATTCGGCTCTATACGGAAACTAGCTGTAAATCCATACTGGTCAGAGGAAACAATTGTCAGACTGAGGTTAGAGAATTGCTCTATCAACTTATGCTCCCTGATCATCATATACGATACCATGCCAACATGCTTACGGCTCAATGCATTAGCTACTACATTAGCTTTACCTGGGTGATACAAAATCTCACAATCGTAATCTTTTAACAGTTCCATCCACCGTCTTTGCCTCAAATTCAACTCTTTCTGCGAGAATATATACTTCAGACTCTTATGGTCTGTATATATTTGAAATTTCTCCCCGTACAAGTAATGTCGCCATATCTTCAGTGCAAACACTATCGCGGCTAACTCCAAATCATGTGTCGGGTAATTCTTCTCATGGTCCTTCAACTGTCAAGAACCATAGGCTATAACCCGACCATGCTGCATGAGCACACACCCTAAATCCTGAGCGAATGCATCAGTATACACCATAAATCCACCTAATCCGCTAGGAAGGGCTAATACGGGGGCAGTTGTCAATCTCCTTTAAGCTCGAGAAAACTATGCTCACATGCATCATTCCACTCAAACTTTACATCCTTACGTGTGAGTCGTGTTAATAGAGCAGCAAGTCTAGAAAATCCTTCCACAAATCTACGATAGTATCCGACAAGACCTAAAAAACTCCGTATCTCGGTAACCGTGTTAGGCCTTTCCCACTGAACAACGGCCTCTATCTTGGACGGATCAACTGACACCTCGTCCTTCGACACTACATGTCCGAGAAATATAATATGGTCAAGCCAGAACTCGCATTTACTAAGTTTAGCATACAATTTCTTTTCTCTGAGGGTCTGTAAAACAATCTGTAAATGCTGCTCGTGCTCCTCTGGAGTCTTAGAATAAATCAGGATATCATCTATAAATACTATGACAAACTTGTCCAGAAAAGGATGAAACACCTCATTCATCAAACTTATAAAAGTTGCAGGGGTATTTGTCAATCCAAAAGGCATTACCAAGAACTCATAATGACCATAACGAGTCCGAAATGCTGTCTTATGCACATCCGACTCCTTAATCTTCAACTGGTGATAGCCTGATCGTAGGTTTATCTTGGAAAACACCTGTGCACCCCTGAGCTGATCAAACAGATCATCGATCCGAGGTAGTGGATACTTATTCTTAATGGTAGCCCGATTCAACATTCGATAATCTATACATAACCGGAGACTACCATCCTTCTTCCGAACAAATAATACTGGAGCTCCCCACGGTGACACACTGGGACATATAAATCCCTTATCTAGTAACTCCTGGAGCTGCTTCTTGAGCTCGTCCAACTCAGTTATTGCCATCCGGTATGGGGGTTTAGAAATCGGCTCCGTACCAGGTACCAACTCGATCATGAACTCTGTCTCTCGATCCGGTGGTAACCCTGGTAAATCCTCTGGAAATACATCCGAGAAGTTCTTAACTACGGGAATCTCTTGAATCTCTGGATGTTTCCTCTCTACATCCTCCACACTAGCAATATATCCTTCATAAACATTCATACACAATCACAATTTTAGTACACATCATTTCACAAACAAATATTTTATTAATTTACAATAACTTTACAATATACTTTTCGGGATGAGAGAAGGTAATAAACTTAGTATTACAATCCAAACTAACATGGTTTGCAGCTAACCAATCCATACCTAAAATGATATCAAAATCATATATATCCAACAAAATTAGATTAGCTGTCATAACCTTCTCTCCTATAGTCAACTTATAATTCCGATATACAACATCCGTTCTCTGAAAATCACTAAAAGGAGTTTTCACTTGTAATGTATACTCTAACAACTCTGGCTCTACTGGGGTCCTGTTAGCATATATAGGCGATAAGAATGAATGGGTAGAACCCGGATCAATTAAGGCAATTACGGGAGTATCAAAAAGATAAACCTTACCTTTGATCACATCGATAGAGGCGTCGGTAGTCTCCTGATCCAAGGCATACACCCGACCCTGAGTCACAACCTTTTTACCCTTCTCTGCGGCTGTCGCCCGCCTAGGCTGTGAGGGTGTCACTTTCTCTGGCTCACGTTGAGCTGTCGGGGCCGCTATCTGAGGTGCTGCAGGAGGAATAGTAGAAGCAGTCAATTCTCTGAGCATCGGGCAATTCTTGATAAAGTGCCCCGTCTGTCCACATCTAAAACATGCCCCAGACATTAAAGGACAAGGGCGTGACCCATGCAACCTTCCACAATGTCTACATAAGGGTGCAACACTTCTCTGAGTAGTGGTGGGGCCACTAGCAAGAGTAGAAACTACTGGTCTATCAAATCTGCCCTCTGAAATCTATATGCCCGTAGATCTAGTCCTCTTAGACTGCTCTCTACCTGGTCTGTCCTCCATAAATCTCTTAGCCTTTCCCTTTGTTTTGCCTTTACTCTTGCTACTGAAATCGAGCTTGAACTGCTCATAGTCCTGCTCACATAGCTGAGCCTGTTTAACTATCTCCTCATAAGTCTGTATATCAAATGGGGCTAGCTTCACTATGATGGATGGCCTCAAACCAGCCCTAAACCTCGAAATCTTATATCTGATATTCGCACTAGTCTGAGGATCAAAACGGCTCAATGTAGTAAATTTGGCCTCATACTCAGCCATTGACATACTACTCTGCACTAAATCCATAAATTCTTGCTGTAATTTTTCCTGAGCAGTGTCGGGAATATATTGCCTCTAAAAGGCATTGTCATAACGTCTAGGTCCGTGAACCTATCCGCTAGACTTTAAAATTCTAGGAGTCGCCACCAACCATTCAAACCTAAGGTGTGATTGGTCACCTATTCTTGTCTAAAGATAAGGCATGGTCTACATTCAAAGAATCTAGGGATCGGGAATACGGTTACGTGTGGGGAAGGATTAGCACCCCCACAACGCCCATCCTAAAATGGTACCAACTAATTTTGTGATATCTTTAATAATTTTCAACTAAATGGTTTTTAATCTTGTTAAATTTAAATATTTAAATATTGGACAATTTCTAAGAAACTCTCCATCATGCTGGCGGAATTCCTTAAATTTCATCCTCACCTCAAGAGTATCCAAGAAATCCCATTCGTCTTTCTCGAAGAGGCTCCGTCGTCGGATTTGTTAAATCGTTTATGCAATATCTTAATTTTATTTTCCATCTTTTATTCTTATTTTTATCTTTATTTATTTTTAATTTATTTATCTTTATTTTAATATTATTTATCTTTTGAAAATAAATGTCGATTATTCTTCTTGAAAATTTTCTTTAAATCTTCCATCATGCTGGCAAAATTTAAAGAAAACATCTCACCTAAGAATTTTAAAATGTCAGCCATTCGTGACACATTATAATTCCATCATCGGGATAACCTCCAGTTATTCTCAATTTATTATTATTGTACTTTTAATTTTTTTAGTCATTATTCCTTAATTTCTTGTTATTAATATTTATTTTTATTTTATTTTAAATAGAGATTGATTATTAATATATATTTATGTTTTTATAAATAAATATCGATTATTAATATTGAACACTTACCTTAAATCTTCCATCATGCTGGCAAAATTTAAGGCAAATATCCTCACCTAGGAATTTCCAAAATGTCAACCATTCGTGACACTCGGAATTCCATCATCGGAATAATAATTTTTTTTATTTTATTAAGTAGTTATAATTTTATAATAATTAAATATTTTACATATATATTTTAATATTGAACATCTTCCATGAATTTTCCATCATTCTGGCGAAACTCATGGAAAACATCCTCACCTAGAAAATCTGAAATGTCAACCATTCGTGACACCTCAGAATTCCATCATCGGAATAATCTCAATTTATCTCTAAATTTTATGATTTATTATCTATTTAATTTTATATGTCAATCAATTTAAGTATACAAATTATTATTTTTCTTTATTATTATCCAATTAAACATTAGTACTATCATGAACTTACCAAATTATTAGATTTCTTAAATTATTAAATTAATTAACAAATTATTATCAAATTAATATTATTTAACCTTATTAAAACAAATATTAGCCATTATCGAAATAAATGTTTATGTACAAATTATTACCACATTAATTATATGTTAAATTATTAACTATTAATTTAATTATTATATAAACAATTAATACCCAATTATAGATATATAATAACCTAACAATCATAAACTACCCACTAACATTAATTAAACGTTTTTTACTTACCTGTAAAGGGACAAAAACCAAGCTTTCCTTTGTATTTCCAAACTACAGCTCACGTGAATAATAAGAATTGTGAGGAACAGGGGCGGTGGCAGCAAACATCCAAGCAGTAACCAGACAAGATGCGTGACAAGCGAACAAGCTTGTTTGGCGATGAGTTGCTCACGGTGGTGCAGCGATTGACAACCAAGAAATTGATACAACCGACAAACTCCAATCCACAATGGACAGGGTAACAATGATCAGTGTAAGATGATGATGGCCACAGTATGGGGGCAAGCTTGGTGATGATGCTCGGTAGGATTTTCTGTCAAGGTTGAGTGTTTGATTGTGTATTTGTTGTGTGTCCCCTAAATCATGAGCCTTGATCCCTTTTTATAGCCAGAAATCTATTAGAGTCCTAATACAACTATAGCTATTCTAATAATTATCTCATATTTTTATCTTTTATCTATTTAATTCTTATGTTAATCCTAATCTAATTCTATCAAATTTAATATTAATCTATATAATTATCCTAAAAAATCTAATTATCCTAACTATATAATCCTAAAATTAATTTTATTTTTATTTCTTTTCATCTTTTCTCTCTCTTTTCTTTTCTTTTTTTTTATTCCTAAATCCTATTTTAATTTTAATTTCCTAATTAATGTTAATTCTAAATTCTAATTTAATTCTAGCCTAATTCTAAATTGTTAAATTAAAATACAAATGTCACCCAACCCAATTAATTATTTATACAAATTAAGATCCCGGACAAAATAGGGTGTCTACAGCTGCCCCTCTTTGTGCATTTGCTGTGAAACAGTAATTGTACAAAGACATAGACACCTATTTTGTCTGACTTCTCTTTTTTTTTTAATTTTTTTATTTTTTCAAAAGCTCCCTCTAAACAGAAAGGCAATCAAACTTTAAAATCTTGTCTAAAAAGCTCCCCCTAAACAGGCAGGCAGTCAAACTTTAAATCTTGTCCAAAAGCTCCTCCTAAACAGGCAGGCAGTCAAACTTTAAAATCTTGTCTAAAAGCTCCTCCTAAACAGGTAGGCAGTCAAACTTTAAAAATCTTGTCTAATAGCTCCTCCTAAACAGGCAACTTTAAAAATCTTGTCTAATAGCTCCTCCTAAACAGGCAAGTAGTCAAACTTTAAAATCTTGTCTAAAAGCTCCTCCTAAACAGGTAGGCAGTCAAACTTTAAAAATCTTGTCTAATAGCTCCTCCTAAACAGGCAGGCAGTCAAACTTTAAAATCTTGTCCAAAAGTTCCTCCTAAACAGGCAGGCAGTCAAACTTTAAAATCTTGTCTAAAAGCTCCTCCTAAACAGGCAGGCAGTCAAACTTTAAAAATCTTGTCTAATAGCTCCTCCTAAACAGGCAGGCAGTCAAACTTTAAAATCTTGTCTTAAAAAGTTCTGATTTTTTTTTTTGAAAATTTTAGGAAACTCCTCTAAATTTTTCTTGTCAAAATTTGGAGTCTTAGGAAACCCCTCTAAAATTCTTTTTCTTATCAAAATTTTTAAATTTTGGGAAACCCCTCCAAAACTTCTATTCTTGTCCAATTTTTGAAATTTTAGGAAATCCCTCTAAAATCTCTTTTCTTGTCAAATTTTGAATCTTAGGAAACCCCTCTAAAATTCTTTTTCTTCTCTTTTTTGAAATTTTGGAAAACCCCTCCAAAACTTCTTTTCTTGTCAAATTTTGAATTTTAGGAAACCCCTCTAAAATTCTTTTTCTTGTCCAAAATTTGAAATCTTGGGAAACTCCTCCAAGACTTCTATCTTGTCTAATTTTTGAAATTTTAGGAAACCCCTCTAAAATTCTTTTTCTTGTCCAAAATTTGAAATCTTAGGAAACTCCTCCAAGACTTCTATCTTGTCTAATTTTTGAAATTTTAGGAAACCCCTCTAAAACTCCTTTTCTTGTCCAAAATTTGAAATTTTGGGAAACTCCTCCAAAACTTCTCTTATCTAATTTTTGAAATTTTAGGAAACCCCTCTAAAATTCCTTTTCTTGTTAAAATTTGAAATCTTGGGAAATTTATCTTATCCATGCAATTGCAACCTGTTCTATCCATGCAAGGTCATTCATGTAAGCTATCTTATTCAAGCAATATCATTCATGCAATCTAGTCTATCCATGCAATGTTATTGATGCAATCAATTCTATCCATGTAATGCAGTCTGTTTTATCCATGCAATGTCATTCAAGCAATCTGTTTTATCTCTATGATGCAATCTACTCTATCCATGCAATGTTTTTTCGAAAAACATTTCAAGCTTAATTGTGGCAACAACAAGGTTATTCTTTATCAATCCATCTCATGCATTCTTCTCTTTCATCTGTCCTCTTGTCCTTCTATTTCTTATTTCTTTCCTCATTTTCCTTCTTCCGTTTTTCTTACCCAATGAAACTCTTGTCTTCATGCCCTCTTTATCTTATCTTCTCCCTTGATTCTTCTTTTTATTTTCCTCTCTATCTGGTCACTCATTTACTCATTAAAATCTTTACTGAGACCTCATCATTCATTCTTTCTTATTCATTGATTTTTCTTGATTTTCAATTTCCATTTATCCACAAATTTCCTTTTCTTTCATTTTCCTAAATAATATAGGAGTCTTTCACATATTTTGCCAAGCAAACATTCATTACCATTCTAATTTCAAGATCAATGCAACACATTTTCTCAATCCCTCAAGGTAAGGATATAGCAAAGAAATGATAAGTGAAATGAAGAGAGTGGTATTATTCAACATTTGGAAAGATTTAACAAGAAATTGTCAGGCTTAGAAGGAAAGTAGGCTTGAATGAAAAGTGAGAATTTTTAGGATTAGGTAATAGTATCCAAATAAAAACAATTCAAACAATTTTGATCAATGAATATAAAATTCCCTTCAAAGGTCCATTAATCTGATTATGTTGAGTTCATCAAAACATCCTCTTTGCCCCAATATCATTGACATCCAGCTTTTTGGTATCTAAGTCGCCTTTTCAGGTTTTCAACTTAGATGCACTCCATTGATCCAAACCGCCCTTTTTGGGTTTTCGATCTGAATTCTCCTTTCATCTCTTTTTTTTCTTCTTTTTTTCCTTCTTTTTTCATTTTCTTTTTCTTTTCTTTCTTTTTTTTATTTATTTCTCTTCATTTTCAACTTCATTGTCCTTGATGAAACTTCTCTTATCTGTTCTCCATTCTGATTCATGCCCCAACATCCGATATTTCTTCACCCAATTTAATGCTCACATGGATCCAAGAGAGTCTTTGGAATCCCACTTCTTCAATCTAGATGAAATCTTTTTGCTTATCTTGATCTGCTTGTCTTAATTTCATCCAAAGGATCACAATCTCATAGTGTAAGTATGCCTTTGTTCAACACATGATTCTTCAATAGGAGTACTCATATTTGATCAAAATGGACTTTTAAGGCACGTAATGTAGGCTCAGGTGAGGGTTCATGAAAGAAAGGATAATTTAGGCCCAAAATAAGTGTTTCAGGGTTTATCAAACCAAGAATCATTTTTCATGAATCATTTATGCGTTTTGACTTTTGCCCCATTCTAATTTGCTTTCTCTCTCCTTTTTTATTCAAATGTGACTAGGGTTTTCACTTTCTTGATTCAAACCCTCTTTCCTTCTTCATTTTCTTTTTTTGTTCTCTTTTTTTTTCACAAAAGGGTTTTTTTTTGCCCCACTGATATTTCATCTTCTATTCTCTTTGCCCCCCAGTGTGGAGGGTGATTCTTGGTGGGTTATATTAAAAAGATTATAATAGGCTCAAAAGGGGTAATCAATGGATAATTTTACTCACACTTGAAAGGTAGTGAAAGAAGGCCATTTCTCATCTCATTACAAGTACTCTCATTAAAGGTCATCTATTGAACAAAGACAAACTCATTAGAATTTCATGTAGAGATTCACCTTTACTCGTAACATTCTATAGGTGAAGATTTTAGACAAATATCTTCTATTCTCTTCTTACTTGAAAAATCTTGGCAAATTGGAAACCCATTCAACCAACCAAAGCAACTCTTTCAAAACTGAATTTTATACTCATTGCCATCATCATTATCATGTTCATTATTTGGATACTTTTAAGCTTGGTAACAATGTAGAGAATATGGGTATTGGTGTTTGGCATTAAAGAACAAGATTGGAATGAGGAATTAAGAAATATGCATCACACTAATCCTTTATTGAAAATGAAAACAAATGAAAACTGGCCCAATACATAAAAGAAACTCTTAATGCCTTTTGGGCTTAGGCACTCCTATATTACCTAAGAAATTGAAATATCCTAAGATGAATGAAATTAGAAACAAAGAAACAACCATAATCTTCAAGTTAGTGAATCAATCAATATCATCCACTTTCTTCCATAGCATTAACCGCTACCCCTTGTGTGATCTGCAGAGGATTATCCTTCATATTTGGGTTATTCTTTGCCCCAAAACTCAAAATTCCAGTGTTGACAAGTGCTTGGACTTCCCTCTTCAAGCCCATACAATTCTCAATAGAGCGACCAACATTGTCATTATGATAAGCACACTTTGTGTTAGGATCATACCACTTTGGGTAGGGAGGCTTCAAGGGCTCTACATAAACAGGGGCAATAAGGTGACCCCTTAAATAACTGTGGGAACAACTCTGTGTATGTCATTGGTATAGGGTCTATTGTGACATTTCGGCTAGCTCGAGTATTCTTTTGGTCATTAGGTGAAAAAGTAGGAGCTTGTGAATGAGAAATGGGTTGGTAAGCATTTTGATGATGAGTTTGTGGGTTGGATTGAGAATCGGTGTAATTCACTGAGGGTGAGTAAGGGTTATAAGGGTGACATGAATTGTTTGAGACGGCTTGTGCATCTCCTTCCTTCTTCGAGAATCCACCCTTCCTACTATCATTCATTGGTGCTTCGATCTTACCACTCTTGATTGCATTCTCAATGGCTTCACTGGTTAACACCATGTCTGCAAAGTTCTTAGTTACACTACTAAGCATACGTTCATAGTAGGGTGCCTTGAGAGTGTTCAAAAAGAACATGGTGACTTCTTTTTCAGTTAAAGGAGGTTGAACTTGCGACGCCATGTCTCTCCACCGTTGGGCATATTCTTTAAAGCTCTCATCCCTCTTCTTTTCCATACCTTGGAGAGATAAGCGATCAGGAGCTACATCTGATACATGTTTGTATTGAGCTATAAAAGCTCTTGCCAACTCAGACCAAGAAGGAACTTTGCTCCTTTCTAATTGGTTGTACCACTTAGCGGCTGACCCGGTCAAACTGTCTTGAAAAACATGAATTAATAGCTTGTCATCCCATGCATATGCTGCCATCTTTCTACAGTACATGGTGAGATGATCTTTTGGGCACGATGTTCCATTGAATTTTTCAAATTCGGGCACCTTGAATTTTGATGGAAGGACAACACCTGGTACTAAACACAACCCTTCAGCATCAATGGGTCCAAAATAATCAACTCCTTCCATGGCAGTTAGTCTTTCCTTTATCAAGCTTAGCTGGGCTTTAGTACCACTATATTCTTCCTTATGCTTCAACTTTTCTAACTCTGTGGGATCATCTAAATTTGGTACCTCCATTGGGTTTTGAACTTGTATCTGTAGAGGCATTGGAGCTTTAACAGTGCTTCCTTCAGGAACAAAAATGGGGTTGTCTCGCACGCTTTGTTGAGCCTCTTGGACAGACTCCTCTTGATTACCCATATTCTCCTTTGCTTTAATCATGGTTTTGAGCAACTGGGTAATTTCACTCAATTGCCCCCTTATCTCTGTATTTTCCCTTTCCAACTTTTCTATCCTAATATTTTGATCCTCTTCCATTATGCGTGCTTGATACCTTGTATGATATATGTGGAGGGCAGATCGTCCAGTGGATATAATTTTGATACCTTGAGTGCCACAATTAAGTTGAAATTATATTTTATGTGATGATATGTTTATGCACAAAAATGAATGTATATGGAATGCATTTAGGTCTAGTAATCTTTCCTAACAATTAAAAGTGTGTTCATTCTTATGACAAGACAAATGCAAACTTACGTGAATGATATGTTATGTGATGCAAAATCAAACACAACTATGCATGACTCAATGATACAGACAAACTCTTTTTTTTGTTTTTTTTTTGAAAAATGGAAGAAAGAAAAACTACATTTTTTTGAAATTTTTTTTTGTTGAAAAACAATGTAAAAAGGAGGAAGTAAAACTTATTCCTTCATGTGTCCTATCTTGGGTTTGAGTCTACATTTCAATCTAGTATGGTTCCACCCTAAGGCTAGGTCTTATGTTTTATTACATGCTAGGCTTGGATAATTCAAGGTCTAAAGGTTCCCAAATTGTTCCTCACTGTTGTCCACACAAGACTAGTAAGGCACCCAATCCTCACCCATCACAGGCTACAAACGGAAAGGTTCAATTTGAGTGGAAGTATTTCGCTAGCCATTGCGGAGGTTACCACCTCACGAGAGCGTAGTTACTATACTTCCTCCTAAAAAGGACGAAGCCTGGGTAGAAGGCTCATGCATGCTCATGCAAGTGATGTGTGTGTGTGAAGGAACGAGACACCATTTTAAATGCCCCTCAAATAAAGATAACATAACAAGAAATATATACAACAAAACAAGATAAAAAAACATTTAATCAAAAATTCAAGATAATCACAAAATTTCCTATTGGCCTGACTCTCTAAAAGTCCCCAGCGGAGTCGCCAAACTGTCATAACGTCTAGGTCCGTGAACCTAACCGCTAGACTTTAAAATTCTAGGAGTCGCCACCAACCATTCAAACCTAAGGTGTGATCGGTCACCTATTCTTGTCTAAAGATAAGGCATGGTCTACATTCAAAGAATCTAGGGATCGGGAGTACGGTTACGTGTGGGGAAGGATTAGCACCCCCACAACGCCCATCCTAAAATGGTACCAACTAATTTTGTGATATCTTTAATAATTTTCAACTAAATGGTTTTTAATCTTGTTAAATTTAAATATTTAAATATTGGACAATTTCTAAGAAACTCTCCATCATGCTGGCGGAATTCCTTAAATTTCATCCTCACCTCAAGAGTATCCAAGAAATCCCATTCGTCTTTCTCGAAGAGGCTCCGTCGTCGGATTTGTTAAATCGTTTATGCAATATCTTAATTTTATTTTCCATCTTTTATTCTTATTTTTATCTTTATTCATTTTTAATTTATTTATCTTTATTTTAATATTATTTATCTTTTGAAAATAAATGTCGATTATTCTTCTTGAAAATTTTCTTTAAATCTTCCATCATGCTGGCAAAATTTAAAGAAAACATCTCACCTAAGAATTTTAAAATGTCAGCCATTCGTGACACCTTATAATTCCATCATCGGGATAACCTCCACTTATTCTCAATATATTATTATTATTATATTTTTTTATCATTATTCCCTAATTTCTTGTTATTAATATTTATTTTTATTTTATTTTAAATAGAGATTGATTATTAATATATATTTATGTTTTTAGAAATAAATATCGATTATTAATATTGAACACTTACCTTAAATCTTCCATCATGCTGGCAAAATTTAAGGCAAATATCCTCACCTAGGAGTTTCCAAAATGGCAACCATTCGTGACACTCGGAATTCCATCATCAGAATAATTTTTTTATTTTATTAAGTAGTCATAATTTTATAATAATTAAATATTTTACATATATATATTTTAATATTGAACATCTTCTATGAATTTTCCATCATTCTGGCGAAACTCATGGAAAACATCCTCACCTAGAAAATCTGAAATGTCAACCATTCGTGACACCTCAGAGTTTCATCATCGGATCAATTTCAACTTATCTCCATATTTTGTGATTTTTATTATTTTACTAATACTATATGCCAGTCAATTTAAGTATACAAATTATTATTTTTCTTTATTATTATCCAATTAAACATTAGTACTATCATGAACTTACCAAATTATTAGATTTCTTAAATTATTAAATTAATTAACAAATTATTATCAAATTAATATTATTTAACATTATTAAAACAAATATTAGCCATTATCGAAATAAATGTTTATGTACAAATTATTACCACATTAATTATATGTTAAATTATTAACTATTAATTTAATTATTATATAAACAATTAATACCCAATTATAGATATATAATAACCTAACAATCATAAACTACCCACTAACATTAATTAAACGTTTTTTACTTACCTGTAAAGGGACAAAAACCAAGCTTTCCTTTGTATTTCCAAACTACAGCTCACGTGAATAATAAGAATTGTGAGGAACAGGGGCGGTGGCAGCAAACATCCAAGCAGTAACCAGACAAGATGCGTGACAAGCGAACAAGCTTGTTTGGCGATGAGTTGCTCACGGTGGTGCAGCGATTGACAACCAAGAAATTGATACAACCGACAAACTCCAATCCACAATGGACAGGGTAACAATGATCAGTGTAAGATGATGATGGCCACAGTATGGGGGCAAGCTTGGTGATGATGCTCGGTAGGATTTTCTGTCAAGGTTGAGTGTTTGATTGTGTATTTGTTGTGTGTCCCCTAAATCATGAGCCTTGATCCCTTTTTATAGCCAGAAATCTATTAGAGTCCTAATACAACTATAGCTATTCTAATAATTATCTCATATTTTTATCTTTTATCTATTTAATTCTTATGTTAATCCTAATCTAATTCTATCAAATTTAATATTAATCTATATAATTATCCTAAAAAATCTAATTATCCTAACTATATAATCCTAAAATTAATTTTATTTTTATTTCTTTTCATCTTTTCTCTCTCTTTTCTTTTCTTTTTTTTTATTCCTAAATCCTATTTTAATTTTAATTTCCTAATTAATGTTAATTCTAAATTCTAATTTAATTCTAGCCTAATTCTAAATTGTTAAATTAAAATACAAATGTCACCCAACCCAATTAATTATTTATACAAATTAAGATCCCGGACAAAATAGGGTGTCTACAGGCATCAACAAAAATATCCCACGACAGATCCTGATGCTGAGCAAATAAGACAGTCTGAGTGGCCTTCCACCAATGTCTCGCATCATCTGCCAACTGAAACACTGCTAGGCCTACCTTCTCCATCTTTGAACATCTCATAATCTTAAGTAATCTTTCGATTTCGATAATCCACTGTTCTGCCACGAATGGATCCCTAGTACCTTTAAACTTAGGTGGATCCAACTTCTTAAACGATTTCACCAATGCCACATTACAGTAAGACTCCATATCTCGAGGCGGCTGAATCAATGGCTTTGGTGGAGCTACCTGTGGCTGAGGTGCCGGTGGTGGAATAGCCTGAGGCTCAGGCACAACTGGTGCCGGTTATGGCGGTACTTGTGCCTCTACTGGGGCTGCGGGAGCTGTGGCTCTCTCCCTTTCTGCCCTATCTGCGGCTCTATCCGCTTGGTACATAGCCATAAAATCGGCTACTAATCTCTCTACTTGGTTCACACAAGCATCAATGCTCTTTAGTGTAGAGGATGTGGAGGTCTTAGGATAGGTTCCGGTGTCTGTGGTTCCGGGGTCTGTGCCGCCCTACCTCGGCCTATACCTCTCACTGAGCGTATCCTCCTCCTTCCACTCATATCTGTACCATAGAGATCATTTATCACTTATCATCAATACATTAATTATATATTCAGATTGTACAGTACTATAGGGAATGTATACCATTTACTTTAAGCATTACTAAACATCCGACCAACCCTGCTCTGATACCATTTAATCTGTAACATCCCAAGGCTACTTTATATCATGATACTTACTCATAACTTACACTTAATTACCGGTTGGGCTGTCTGTGATGCTTAACAACTTCTACTACTTTATTAAAAATTGGTACTTTTACTTCACGTACTAATATGTAAATGTGAATTATTAAAATCTTTTCCTTAAAATGTATATACATTCTCTTCTATTTAAAGTAGTACTGTACAACTTTACTGAATATATAAGAGAATATAACATACCTTCGATATCAAATCTCAGGAAAATAAGTCTCTTAGTCCAAATCAGTTATCTGTGGAGTGGAAAAATAAGGAGTGAGCGACAACGTGCTCAGTAAGGAAGGTGTATGCTGCTTTATAAATAGAAAAACTATATTCTCAAAACCACTTAATTATCTTAACGATCAAACCCATTAGGAAAACAGTGAATATAGTTAACATTAAATAGGATTTAATTGGTCCTTCCAGAAATCATATGATTGAGACTAGGCAACAATTTAAATCATGCAATGAACACAAGTCATCTGCTTTTGGGGTGCACCCGTAGGCCATCGCCCCTCACGGCTATCTCAACTAGATTTATGGCCATAATCTATAGATAGTCCTCGGGTCCACTTGCCAAGTGACCTCGAGACCACTGATGACTTGGTGGGTCCATCAGTCCTATGACGCCCTGAAGTGTGCCCGTAGTCCATCGACCCGAGCCACCGCCCCAAGCAGGTCACGCAACTACATGAATAATAATGCATGAACTCATGGCCTAACGTCTCAAAATCAAGTTATATATTATGCTATTATTTCCACAAAATGATTTGATTTCCAAAAGGTCTTATAAAATAGTAAAACAGCCCGCAATCTCAACATTTTCCGTGTGAGAAAGGCACGGGTTATACTGGCTCGCCCATGGCTAGTTCACCCATAGTCAGCTCGCCAATAGTCAACTCGCCCATTGGTCAACCCGCTCAATGGTCAACTAACCCAATAGTCAACTCGCCCATTGGTCAATCCTCCTCAAAAAGTTTATATTTCTATTTTCCAAATATTAAACTATCTTATTTTTCGTATAAGAAAATAAACTTTAAACCTTTTCACCAGGGTCAGCTTGCCCATCACAGCTCGCCCTTGACTAACTCAACAAGGCGGCGAATTAGTATTCGCCCGCCACCTCGCTTTTCAAAACAAAGTTTAGCTCATCAATAGCAGCTCGCCCGCCTTTTATTTAAAGCAAGGGTCGCCCGCCAAGGGTCGCCCACCCAAACAACATTAAAAAGGTTCGCCCAACTTTGGCTTGCCCGGATTTCTCTTTAAAACAAGGGCACTCGCCCAGATTCTCATAAAAATTCTTAGCTTACTACTTCATAAAAGTTTAGGATCGCCCGTCCTAACCAGTTCGCCTAACAAACAACATATGGCAGCTTTGTAGCTCGCCCAAGATCAAAACACTTTATTTAAATCAATGCATGTCAGAAAACAAAATAATTTCTAATATTTTCTTAACACTTTTACTCAACAGGACATGCATTCACTTCACATACTACTTCCTTACCTCGTCTGATGAAGCCTTGCTCCCCGTTCGCCTTTATCAACTCTCAATTTCTGATTACAAAATAAATTATGAAACTATTAATATTTCTTTTCTAACAATTTTCCTAAAACTATTTCCAATCACTTTGGCGAGATAACAGCTCGCCCAACTGAGCTCGCCCAGACTTACATTGGCTTTTCTACTCGCCCAATGCCTTATACATGTGAGTTCGCCACATAGCTTTCTACTCAGAGATAGGCTCGCCCATGAATTAAACTAGTGTTGGGCGACCTCGCCCTCTTGAACAACACTTTGGCGAGTTCTCTATTACCTATTCGCCTCATTGGCGATCATTGGTCCTCGCCTTTACTTCCACATTCTAGATTTTAGCTCACCCATCATCATTATTTCCAGTATTTTCATTGTTTATTCTCGATTCAAACTATACCTTGTTCTAGTTCTTATATGTTCCAACATGATTTAGCTAAAACAAGGCTATATCTATGTTTATTACGTTATAAAAACATAGAAACCCAGTATTGAATATCAAGAGAACCATAAAAATTATGGAACTCACCTTAACCCAGTTATTCTTTCAAAATCAGAATGTTTTGCTTGCCTTCCTTAGCTTTACTTCTCTTGTTCCTTGGCTTTTCAACACTGCGGAATGGTTTGGCTAACTAAAAGATGAAATTGCATGGCTCATTTATGAGAAAACGGAGGAATGAAAGATGAACTTGCAGAGAAACAGAATGAGCGAGAAGGTTATTTGAGAAGATGAAGTTGGCTAAATCATCTTCCCTGACGTATTCCTTCTTATATAGCCATGCTGATCCTGTTAGAAATTACCACCTGTTTCCTTATCACGTTTCTTTCATCATTTCATGCATTAAAAACCAAAGAAACTGCAGCAAAAGGAACGGTGTAAAGTCTTTAGTGAAATTCCGTTTTTTTGACTAATCTCAATTGCCATTTATTGCTTAGTCTCATTGTCAAGAGAAGCAAGTGGCGAGAAGTCCACTATTAGCCCCTTTCCTTGACTTTTCTCTTTTCTTTTCTTCTCTTCTCCACGCCAACTCACTTCCAGCAAATGTTGATTGGCTAACTTCACATTCTTTTCTTCATTTTGTCCTCTAGCCATTAATCTCTTTCATACTTTCATTTAATGCTTTCATACCTTTTATCAAAATTAATTCCAACAATTTAATTTCCATTCTTAAAATTTTAGATGTTCATTCTACCTCACTTACACCATAAAATAAATCATCACCTAAATTGAAAAGTGAAAATTCACATTCGGTTATTCTTTACGTTAACTAAAAGAATTTATTTCCATTATCAATAATGTACACACATGGTATACAGTATAATAAAATTCGGATTTTACAGTCAATGATTGAGGTCACAATCTACCATTGCAGATTTGAAATTTTTGAATACATGTGATCTTTTATGCTGTTGTTGTCTTAAAGGATTTATTTGGATATTTTTCTCTTCCTATTGACTTCTATGAACTTGGATTTTTTCTTTACTGCTACAGGCCCCTTTTTAGCCCGCACTGTTAGTATATCTCCTCATTTATGGAAATAAATATTTGGTTGACCAATTCCGGATATGGTCCATAATTTCACGGTGAATCTCAACTCAATATTTGGCTATTAAAACACGATTTTATGATGGTTAAAACGTGATTTTATTGCCATAATTAGCACGCTCTCATTACTATTTAAGGAGGGCTCCTTCCGGTCCCCAAGTATGTTACTCTCAGACAAAAAACACCATCTAGTGAGGTTTTGAGTGCTTGGAAGATTTGGAAGATCTGTGATCGACACAGAGTAGACTGTCAGATTCGGCAATTGCTTCAACAGCAGAGTTACAGAGTGCAATGGCTGGAGGTTAGATCCTGTCGCTTCCGCTTTTATTTGTTTAACATGTTTCATATTGTGTAGAAGCATGTATGATCTGTATGATGTACTTACATTTGGCATCAGAGCCGTAGTTTAACCTCTGTCTTGCTAGAGATCTGTAGAAAAAAAAGCCATAAAAACCCATATTTTGAAACTTTAAGTCTCGGATTTCATAAAACTCATTCTGTTTTCCTGTGATTTTGGTTCAAATACTTTAGATCTATTGTTGTAAAGCTCTAGGGATGAAAAATACATGAAAAACGAGACTGGTTGAAGGGTTTTGTGCCGGGTCGGGTCAAAAGACCCAAAATTCTGCAAAACACCCATTCGGGTGAAGAAGAAGCCTCGGGCGCGTGAGTCACACGCGCCCGACAAGGGAAGAAAATGCGGGCGCGTGAGTCTCACGCGCCCGACAGGAGAGGAAATGCGGGCGCGTGAGTATCACGCGCCCGATAGAGATAATGCGGGCGCGTGAGTCTCACGCGCCCGCCTGTTGTACAGTGCAGTGACACTGTGCAAAAAAAAAAAAAAAAAAAAAACCTTTGGGCTTCGGGTTTTGGGCCACTGTTTGGGTCCTTATTTTTTGTTAGTTTTGGTCCATTTATTTTGGGCCATTTGGTTAATTATTTGGACATATAAATTAAATAAAAGGCTATTTGGTTTATTTATTTTAGGCCTTAAGGATTTATTTAATTTAAGTAATTGAAATTATTTAATTAAGGCCAAATAATTATATTTTGATAGTTTTATATCAAATTTTCAGTTCTGTAATTTTCATAATTTTATGAATAATTGGATTATTTTCACAAAATTAATATAATTATGAAAACTTCTCATTATTTTGGATTTTATGAGAATTTTTCATGAATTTGGAATTTTTATAAATGCTATAATTTTAAATTGAATAATTTTGTGAAAATTATCATAAAATTATGATTAAATTATGAAAATTTGATTTGAATGTGTATATGTGCTCATTTTGAATGTGTATAATTTTATTATTTTTATACTAGAAGCACATGTAGCTAAGTTTGTTCATATTATTAAGAATTAAAATTGTCTTATGTTAATTGCAATTTTAAAATATGAATAAATTTAGAATTTGCCAATATGTCTCAGTGATTTATAATTTATTTAATTAGGGCTTAGCCACAGCAACCTTAATTAAGTAAAATTATTTTTGTAAAATCACATAATGATATTAGACATAAATTGTAATTAGTTATAAGGTTATGATAAATTTTATCCCACAGGAATTTTTATTATAATTTTATAACTAATTAGGATAAAATGTCAAATTAGTTTCTTAATTTACCCACAGGGATTAGGAAATGATATAATTTGATAGTTTTATCATTATGATATAAATCTATTAGAATTAGAACTTTAGCCCACAGGCAAGTTTTATGTCTAAGATTTATTAATAAAATATGTTTACATTGGTAGACATAATTAAGTTTGCCTCAAAAAAAAAAAAAAAAATTCTAGATACATAAGCATGTGTTTTTCTTTAAGCAGTATTTCCTCGAACTAATATTTACCTAGAAGTTCCCAAACTAGATTGAGAGAACTATAAGGTTTGGAAGGAGAGAGTTCTCCTCCAATTAGGGTGCATGGATGTAGATTATGCTATAAGGAAAGACGAGCCCGTATTGACTGAGACCAGCACTCCTACTCAAGTAGCTTTACATGAACGCTGGGAGCGATCCAATCGCCTTAGTGTCATGTATATAAAGACAAAGATATCTGCTGGGATACGTGGTTCTGTCGAATAGCATTCCAACGTTAGGACCTTACTGAAGGCCATAGATGATCAATTTGTCACTTCAGACAAAGCGTTGCCCAGCACCCTGATAATGAAGTTCTCATCGATAAGGCTCACCAGTGTCAAAGGAGTGCGTGAGCACATAATGACCATGAGAGATATAGCGGCCCAACTCAAGAAGCTAGAGGTGGAGATGTCTGAGTCTTTTCTTGTGCACTACATATTGAACACTCTACCAAAGCAGTACGGACCATTCAAGATATCCTATAACACACATAAGGATAAGTGGACCATCAATGAATTGATGACCATGTGTGTTCAAGAGGAGGGAAGACTGCTTATGGAATCGGGTGAGAGTGCATTTTTTGCAAGCCAAGGAAAGACCAAGGATCGAGCCAAGAACAAGGGAAAAGGTAAAATCCCTGCCCAAGCTGATATTAAGAAAGAGTCCAAGTGTTTCTTTTGTAAAAAGAAGGGACACATGAAGAAGGACTGTGCCAAGCTTCAGCAGTGGCTCGTTAAGAAAGGTAATCCACTCTCATATGTTTGTTTTGAATCAAATATGGTTGAGGTTAATCATAACACATGGTGGATTGATTCTGGATCTACAATTCACATTTCGACTTCCTTACAGGGTATGACAAACCTAAGGAAGCCAGTGGGAAATGAGGAGAGCATCTATTCAGGAAACAAGATGCGCTCGCGTGTTGAAGGCGTTGGAACATGCACTTTAGTTCTTAGGAGTGGTTTTGTTTTGCAATTAGAAAAGACCTTTTATATTCCTAGTTTCTCGAGAAATTTAATCTCTGTTTCTAGGTTGGTACCTTATGGATATTCCTTTCAATTTTCAAATAAATCAATATTGATATATTTTAAGTCTGATATTGTTGGGAATGGTACCTTATGTGATGGTCTTTTCTCTATTGATTTGCAAAATGATACTGCTCATAACGCCTTGCATGTTCAAACTGGCACTAAAAGATGTGTTATGAATGAGGACTCCTCCACGTTATGGCACCGGAGATTAGGTCATATCTCCATAAATAGAATTAAGAGATTGGTAAATGACGGAATACTTAGTACTCTCGATTTTACTGATTTCGACACTTGTGTGGATTGCATTAAGGGTAAGCAAACCAACAAGTCGAAGAAAGGTGCCAATAGGAGTTCAACCATATTATAGATCATACATTCTGACATATGTTGTCCAGACATTGATGCATATGGTCAGAAATACTTCATCACCTTTATTGATGATTACTCGAGGTTTATGTATCTCTACATGCTTCATAACAAGAGCGAAGCATTAGATGCCTTTAAAATCTTTAAGGCTGAAGTAGAGAAACAATGTGGAAAACCCATAAAGATAGTAAGAACTGATAGAGGTGGGGAGTATTACGGTAGATACACTGAAGATGGACAAGCACCTGGACCATTTGCGAAGTTCCTTCAAGAAAATGGGATTGTTGCCCAATATACCATGCCTGGTTCACCGGATCAGAATGGTGTTGCAGAAAGAAGGAACCGAACTTTGATGGAAATGGTGCGTAGTATGCTTAGCAACTCGAAGTTGCCTAAGTCCTTGTGGATTGAAGCTCTTAAAACGGCAGCGTATATATTGAACCGGGTTCCAACCAAGGCTGTTCCAAAGACGCCTTTTGAATTATTCAAAGGTTGGAAACCGAGTTTGCGTCATATGCGCGTTTGGGGATGCCCTTCTGAGATAAGAGTTTACAACCCACAGGAAAAGAAACTGGATCCTAGGACCATAAGTGGGTATTTCATTGGATATGCCGAACGGTCCAAAGGCTACAGATTCTATTGTCCATCTCATAGCACTAGATTTGTGGAATCAAGGAACGCCAAGTTTCTTGAAAATGACTTAGTTAGTGGGAGCGATCAATCTCAAGACCTAGTTTCTGTGAGAGATCAACCCTCTACCTCGAGTCAAGGATTGGTTATCATGAACAATGTCCCTTCAGTACAACTGGACATTGAACAACCAATCGTTGAAGATCCACAAGTAGTTGATAACTTACCAGTAGACGAGGCTCCTCTGGATACACCAGAATTGAGTGAGCAACCAGTTGAACAACATGATCCTTCGGAGAATGTTGAACCAACATTAAGAAGGTCTACTAGGGAAAGAAAATCAGCTATTCCTAGCGATTATATTGTGTATCTACAAGAGTATGATTTCAATATTGGGCCCGTTAATGATCCAGAGACGTTTTCACAAGCCATGAACAGCAAAGAATCAAAACTTTGGTTCGATGCTATGAAGGATGAGATGGATTCGATGGCATCTAATGGAGTATGGGATCTTGTCGAGTTGCCTAATGGGGCCAGGGCTATAGGCTGTAAATGGGTCTTTAAGACCAAAACTGACTCATTAGGCAACATTGAACGTTATAAGGCAAGACTCGTAGCCAAAGGATTCACTCAAAAGGAGGGAATCGATTACAAGGAGACCTTCTCTCCTGTATCTAAGAAAGATTCTCTTCGCATCATAATGGCTCTTGTTGCACATTTTGACTTAGAGTTGCAACAAATGGATGTGAAAACGGCATTTCTCAATGGTGATCTAGAGGAAGAGGTTTACATGAAACAACCTGAAGGTTTTTCCTCTAGTAATGGTGAGCATTTGGTCTGTAAGCTCAAGAAATCCATATATGGGTTGAAACAAGCTTCCCGCCAATGGTATCTAAAATTCCATGAAGTCATCTCTTCATTTGGTTTCGTTGAGAACATCATGGATCAATGCATATACCAGAAGGTCAGTGGGAGCAAGATTTGTTTCCTTGTGCTATATGTGGATGATATTCTGCTTGCAACCAATGATAAGGGGATGCTACGTGAGGTGAAACAATTTCTTTCTGAGAACCTTGATATGAAGGATATGGGCGATGCATCTTATGTCATTGGCATTAAGATCCATAGAGACAGACATAGAGGTATATTAGGTCTGTCACAAGAAGCCTATATCAATAAAGTCTTGGAAAGATTCAGAATGAAAGATTGTTCACCAAGCCCAGCTCCCATTGTGAAGGGTGACAGGTTCAATTTGAGCCAGTGCCCGAAAAATGATCTTGAGCGGGAACAGATGAAGAACATTCCATATGCCTCAGCTGTTGGAAGCATTATGTATGCACAGGTCTGTACCAGGCCTGATATTGCTTTTGCTGTGGGAGTGTTGGGTAGATACCAAAGTGACCCGGGGATGGACCACTGGAGAGCTGCGAAGAAGGTGCTTAGATATTTTCAAGGCACTAAGGATTACATGCTTATGTATAGACGGACTGATGAGTTGGAGGTGATTGGCTACTCAGACTCAGACTTTGCTGGCTGTGTTGATACCCGGAAATCAACATCCGGTTACATCTTCATGCTTGCCGGTGGAGCTGTTTCATGGAAGAGTGCTAAGCAGACACTGACTGCCACTTCCACTATGGAGGCCGAGTTCGTTTCCTGTTTTGAGGCTACCTCACATGGTGTATGGCTTAAGAGTTTCATTGGTGGGCTTAGAGTTGTTGACTCCATATCTAAGCCATTGAGGATATATTGTGACAATTCAGCTGCGGTATTCATGGCTAAGAACAATAAGAGTGGAAGTCGAAGTAAGCATATCGACATTAAGTACTTAGCCATTAGAGAACGTGTTAGAGATAAAAGAGTGGTCATTGAACACGTTAGCACTGAATTGATGTTAGCTGATCCTTTGACTAAGGGCATGCCACCGTTTAAATTTAAGGATCATGTAGAGAGAATGGGACTTGGTCCCACATTTTGATTGTAATTGAAACTCTTATTAATAATATGATGTTTCTCATTTTGATTTGTATACACTAAAGTTTTATTTGAGAAATATCCTTGTTGTTTGGACCGAGAATAAACATAAGGTTTATTCATTAAGTAAAAATGGGTTGATTTAGAAACATTTTACATAGTAATACATGGAAGATAATACTCGCCACTTGAGGAACTGTCGCCATGATTCATGTGATTTGTTTCTTCTATAAGTGAAATATATGGACCAAGTGGGAGAATGTTAGTATATCTCCTCATTTATGGAAATAAATATTTGGTTGACCAATTCCGGATATGGTCCATAATTTCACGGTGAATCTCAACTCAATATTTGGCTATTAAAACACGATTTTATGATGGTTAAAACGTGATTTTATTGCCATAATTAGCACGCTCTCATTACTATTTAAGGAGGGCTCCTTCCGGTCCCCAAGTATGTTACTCTCAGACAAAAAACACCATCTAGTGAGGTTTTGAGTGCTTGGAAGATTTGGAAGATCTGTGATCGACACAGAGTAGACTGTCAGATTCGGCAATTGCTTCAACAGCAGAGTTACAGAGTGCAATGGCTGGAGGTTAGATCCTGTCGCTTCCGCTTTTATTTGTTTAACATGTTTCATATTGTGTAGAAGCATATATGATCTGTATGATGTACTTACACGCACTCCTTCCCACCCCACACCCCCCCCCCCCCCCCCCCCCCCAATTTTTTTTTTATTCGAATGATTTCAATCTTTTAATTGAAGCTTCCCGAACCTTTTTGTTCGTGTGGTTGTCTTTTGAGGCCCCACATTGTTTGTTTAAATTGACTCTCAGCTGTATTCCCTTTTTTTCCCCCTTTGAAAGCATGCTCGTTTTGCCAATATGATCATGCATATGGACTCTTTCTAAGCCTTTCCGCCTTCAACTTTATCGATGCTTTTCCTATGTCAACATTACTTTGCTTATCTCACGCTTTTCCCTTCCGGTTTGACTACCCGCCCCAACGGGCGGTATATATTAATTTTGAATAAACAAGGAAATCATGAATTTTGACGCACTAACTATTAAACATTGTACCCTTACCATTACTTAGAATAATTTGCATATGTGAATGTTATTTGCTTATCATGTTGGGAAATGAAAATCTGATACGGACATTGAGACTGATGTGGGGTTATTTTGCAGTCAGCGATTTAAATGTTTTAGACAATTGGAACTGCTCGCTCAATCCAAAACGTGCCATCAGAAGCCAAACATGAGATAGAAGCTCTGCCCCTCGTCTCAGCTGTTGACAATGTTGACTCCCTCTGCTTTGACAAGCAGCGTAAGCAAGCATCTCCAACCAAACATCTCTAATCATATCCCATTTGCGCATTTTGTCTGTCACACAATCCAATGCCAATGCCAGCCTGCTGCTATCCATTTTCTCTTCCCATGACAGAATATCAATGTGTTCTTTAAGCAGAATACGGCAAACTTCAGTCATTGTTGGTTTTTTACTGGAATAGGCCAATCCTAATATATTGCAACAGCATATGGGATTCTTTTTCTCTGTTGTAGAAGGGGTTAATTTTTTTTTTTTTGAAAATCCTCTCAAACTCAGCTTGTGTGTCCCGGATCCTGGTAAGTCCAATCGCAATTGGCAACAAGAAAGTATAAATGACTAATATTCTATTAAAAAAAATTGTACTGCTCGGTTTTTTTTTTTTGTATTTAAATAGATTTAACTATGTAATTACTCAATTAACAAAGATTTGACAAAAGATTTTTATATTTTTTTAAGAAAATTTCTGTTTAAGATTCAAAATTTTTTTTCCATCAATCACAAAATTAACTTTTAACAAATTTTTAACGACTTTGAACTGGGAATAATTCAAAAGCAAGATTTTTTTGTTCTTATTAGTAAAATTCTTATAACCCATGATTGTTTTGAACCTTTGATGAAGAAAACTATTTTATTTTTTTATAAAACAGAGAAAATATTATTCTTAACAAAAAAGTGATTAAGGAGAGGAGAATATGGTAAACAAGGTTTAAGAAATCTTGAATCCACCTCCTTCTCAGTTCCAAATTGGATTGCCTTACACTCAAAGTCACAGAAACAATGATATATAGATATAGAAGAAAGAAAATGAGCACACTGCAGAATAAATAGAAACCAAAAAGTGCAGCAGCTGAAGACACAAAATCATGCAGATTTGGAATAATTTACGCGCGTTCTGTTAGACAACCATTCATCCTCAATGCCATGAACTACCCGAAAGAACACATTGACTTGAAACTCCCAGCAACTTCTTCCCTATCTTGTATGCAGCAACAAAGCTTAAAAATTTTTATAGTTACTTTTAAATCCCTGGGTGCTCATCAAATTTCATTAATTTCAAAAACATGCCAAGCCAAATGCAATAATACCACAAAATGCTCCGCAAAGCTGTATGATCTTCAATCTGAATAAGTTCTTCCCCGTCTTAAGGTTTAATAGTTAATGCCATTGCAATAGCATGAGCATCACCCAATCTTCGTCTCAAAAATAAATGGATCCAAAGAACAAAATTTATTACTGTCCATAAATCACACAACATAGATATAAACAAACACACTACAGAGTAAAACCATTTAAAAGAAACAAATCCAAAGTAGCAGAAACAGCAGAAAGACAAGGCCTTACAGATTTTGAACAATTACACACGGAATTATTTATTTTGGGGACATATTTCAAGTACAAAATATATAGAAAACATTTTTTATCTTGCCATCCATAAAAGTAGGTTCCATTTTTTCAGCATCAAAGTATCACCACTATCCGTCGACAATATATATCCCTGCAAAAGATTTGGTCTATTATATATCATGCAACACATGGAATTGAGTTGTGGCATACTAAATTTAATTTCATGGAGGCTTCATAAAGCAACGCCTTAAGTTTACCTGGCTTCTTACTGATAAAAGAATTCTTTCCGCAACCTGAAGAAAGCCCGTACCAGCGTATCAATAAAAATAAACAATTTTTTTATGCTGTAAAGAAAGTGTTAACTGATCAAAACATGTTTGATCGAGTGTGGAGAAATAGAAAACTTCAAAGTGAGGATTTTGTTGAAACTCTTTGTTCTAGATCTCGTCATATTGGATGTTCTTGTTAGAATAACTTTGAAACTAGTGCAAACATTTTTTTTTTTGAAATTCAATTTATCACTTTTATTTATCAAATTCATGTCTTATCTTTGAATGGATGTAATTTTATCATTGTACCTTTAAATAGCATGATTAATTTAAACTTTTTTTTTCCACAACTCTGCTAACAATATTTTACAAAAAAAAAAAAGAGTTTTCCTCACCAGAGACTCCAGCACCAACAAAATATTCCTTTAAATACTGACGATCACATTGCGTTTTTCCCTTGTCAACCACATCTCGTAGTTGATGAATACTACATCCAAGTTGGATGGTGGGTTTAAAGCTTGAAGTACCTCCTCTCGCTTTATATACGGATAGCAGAGTATCTCCATATGCTTGAGATGTGTCTTCCTGTGAAGCTTGGCCCTCCTAGCCTCGTCCCAATCTATTGCATTGCCTGTCAGCTGAATACGAAGATTTCCACCAAGGAGGTCCAAGTTTTCTGGATCTCCAATACTGAATTCATCAGCATCATTACGATCTGCTCTCATTCTGATATCACCTTTTAATCTCATGAGAGAAGTTAAATTACTAATCCCTTTCGGATAGTAGCAAGTCGGACCAAAGAAATTCTCAATACAGAGATACCTCAAGTTAATCAATTTCCCGATTCCAGTTTGTAGTTCTCAAGAGGATGGCAGCATCGAAGATCCAAAGCTTGTAAATTAGGTAATTCACACACTGCTTCAAGCAAATTTTCTATTCCATTGCAATATACCAAGCTAAGATACCTCAAGTGAATCAAACTTCCTTTATCAAGAGCAATTTCTTTTGCGTCTAGATTAAAGGAGCGAAACTCCAATAATCTTAAATACTTGGCTAGACTGAACAGGTTCTGTATAGCTTCAATAGTTGTTTCATGGCATCCACTAGAAACTGATACAAGGCTTCGCAATATTTCTGTGCCATAAATTGACAAAGGAGAAGAGCTGCAATTTTCAATTAACAACCTCAAATGACGAGATTGTTTGGAAGATAAGTCCAATGTTAAATCTTCAGCTATCTTCTCTGTGACAATTCTGTTTTCTGTCAAAAACTTGACAAAATCTTGTACCACATCATGCATCTTGCAACAAATTATGTTGTCCTCATAGTCTTTCCGAAAATTTTGGAAAAAATAATGAGTGGCCAACCACTTGAAGTAATCTTCGCCTTTTCGTTCTGTTCTTAAATTGTCCTCAGAGTTCAAATATCCTTTGCGCTACGCAATGTCGGATCAATTCATTTTTACCAATTTCATAACCCTTGGGAAAAATTGCACAATATAGTAAACATTGTCTTATTGCTGAGGGCAAATCATAATAACTCAACAATAAAGGTGCATAAATATCTTCTTGTGCCAAATCCAATTTCCATATTTCACTTTCCAAAACATTTTCCCACTCCTCTCTTCGAAATTTATCTTGCAAGAGACTTTCTACAGTTATTGCAGCAAGTGGTAAACCTTTACACCTCTTGGCAATTTTTCTTCCAATGTCCACTAAATTTTCACGGCCCACAATCTGATTCTTTCCCGTAAATGCTTTTTGAGAAAGTATCTGCCAACATATCTCGTCAGATAACAAATCTAAGTGAAAGACATGAGAGGATTCCATGTGATTTGCAACTGGGTCCTTGCGAGTAGTTACTAAAATCCTACTTCCCAACATGACAGATTGGAAAGTAGCTTTTAGTTGCTCCCAACCTTGACCATGATCTGTCCATACATCATCTAAAACAAGAAAGAATTTCTTTTCATTAATGTTTTCACGGATCTTGTTTAGGATGATTTGCAATGGAGTTGTATTTTGAAAGGAAATCGTTGAGTCAAGATTTCCAAGAATCGCTAGTGCAATTTGGCCCTTTTTTTTTTAAAATTGAAAAACTTTATTATTAAAGGAGAGTTACAACCAAGCAGCAAAATCTATGTTTCTAAAGACACCAGACTTAGCGAGAAAATCAGCCAAAAAATTGGCTTCCCTAAAAGCATGAGCAAAAGAAATTTCTCCTAAGCATGAAAGAAAGTTTAATAATTTGTTGATCAGATTAAGGTATCTCTAGGGACTATTTTCAATCTTCTTGATCCATGATATCACCACCTTTGAATCACTTTCGATGATAAGAGGAGGAATGAGATTCATGTTAGCTTTTACTATCATAGATAAAGTCTTAGTAATTGCCATCAGTTCAGCAAGGTTTGAGTCCGCAATGCCAATTCTTTTGGAAAACAAAAAAAGAATGCTTCCCTGACAGTCTCTAATGACGCCTTTAATACCTGCGGGACCAGGTTTCCCAAGTGAGGATCCATCAACGTTAACCTTCCAAGCTCCAAGAGAGGGAGGAGTCTAACGAACATTTGATCTAATTGGCTTAGGCTTTCTTGGTAAGAATATACTATGAGGATTAAAAGTGAGAGTATGTGTGTCCGCCCAAGGGAATTTTGCTTTTAGCCACCAGCTATTTCTAATAGAAATGAGAAAGCAAATTTGATCGGAAGTTTGGTTTTTATCGTTGAATGCCTTGTCATTTCTGAGGAGCCAAATAGACCAAAGAATCGAAAACCAAAGTGTCATCCAGATCTGCTTCTGATTTTTGTTAACTGGAAGGCATTCCCAAAGTGAAAAAAGAGCTTTGACGTTCTTTGGTAAGACCCATTCTTGATTCTAGCTCTTAAGGAAGTAACACCAGATTTTCCAAGAGAGATTGCAATGGAGAAACAAATGATCAACCGATTCCTCGCTTTGACAAAAAGCACACTGGTTCATCATATTTGGCAAGCATCCTCTGTTTTGCAAAACTTCAATAACGAGGATCGAGCCATGAAGAACTTTCTAGCAAAATAATTTCACCTTAGGAGGAGCAAGGCCTTTCCAAACTACGCTTTCAATCATTTCATTCAGTGGTCTTGAGTCTTCAATCACTTGTCTACATGATTTAGCGCTGAAACACCCTTTAATAGAATGAATCCAGATCAGCCTGTCCTTTGCTGAATGTGAGATTGTGATTATGCTGAGAAGCTTCATGAATCTATCCCAGATCTCATTTTCCCAATCAAAGAGAGATCTCCTTAAAGTGATAATCCATTCCCAAGTGCCACTCGACCATTTCCCAAAATCCTTTATGCAACCCTTTTTATTCACGGCCAAAGCAAATATTCTAGAAAAGGAATTTTTAGGAGTAATGCCTTGGATCCACATGTCTGACCAGAAGAGGATTCGAGAGCCATCACCTGCACACAAAAGAAAACTAGATTTAAAAATGTTAGTATAGTCACTTTGTTTCCATCTGTTTTGAATATCCCTCCACACTCTAGAAAGAGAGCTCTCCTTGCAAGGTTTGGGCCACAAGTCAGAAGAAGGCATGTTATATTTCTCACAAATCACTTGCTTCCAAAGTGGTTGGTCCTCCATTCCAAATCTCCAGGGCCATTTCATCAGAAGAGAATGATTGCAATCCTTAAAATTTATAACTCCCCATCCGCCATTTTCTTTCCTTCTACAAATTGTATTCCAATCAATAAGTCTCATTTTCCTTTTGTCGTCAGTGTCTCCCCATAAAAATTGTCTTTGAATTTTCTCCAAGTCATTTCTAACTACAACAGGCATTTTAAACATAGACATATAGTAAATCGGCAAATTAGTTAAGGTGGATTTTACTAGTGTCAACCTACCAGCCATAGAAAGCAATTTACTTTTCCATAAGCTGAGTTTGTTTCTGTAATAGTTATGAATTTTCTTTTTGGTAGATTAAATAAATAAACAAAATAAAGTAATTAGAAATATATTTTTGTTAAATATTAAAATAGAATTAATGAATAAAATATATATATATATATATATATATATTAGATAGTGGAGAATTAAATACAAGTGTACTGTGCATAAAGCTTCTTGGAGAAGCTTTGGCAGCCAACAAATCCCACTAACTATTATTTTATTTTACTTTTGTTTTCACCGGCCGTTTCTTACTTTGCTTATCACCGTCCATCATCATCATCATTTAATCCCACTAACCTTGACTTTTCAACCGGCCAGTGTAACTCTTATTCACCATCGTCTATCATTATCATCACCCTAGCAGACACCATCTCATTCCTTTTTCCCATTTCTGCTGCACCGAAAATCCCAGCCCCTCTCGACATGTTGTTCTTCCGCTTCCTCAAGGGTGTCGATGTTTAAGAGTTGGGAAAGAGGAAAGTTTAAGCTATAGAAAAAGGTTGTGTGGGACTGAAAATAAGAAGGAAATGGGGTTTGAACTAGAAGGTTTCGGCAATGGAGAATAAGTGTATTGGCTGGAACTAGTGGCTGCACTTGGTTGCTCCTTTAGACGAAGGAAGAGAAATGGAGAATGGTTTGTTTAAGCTGCTGTAAAATCAAGATTGAAAAGGGGGTTCCTGTGATAATCACAATTTTTTAAATTTGGTGAGTAAGTTTAATTACATAGACTCCTATAATTAACATGGAATATTTAAGAGTTGTAAGAATTAATTCAATTAAATGAAAAAATTAAATTTTAGAATGTAAAAAAAAAATGGAGTAATTAGAATTAAAGAAATATATGTGTACATATATACACATATTATAAAGATTATAAAAAAAAAACAATCTATAAATAATAAAATATATATTGTAAGGATTTTATATATAATATTTATTTATATAAAATATATGTATATCATATATTATATTTAATATACAAGTATATATATGTACAATATATATAAAATAAATATATAAATAAATAAAATAATAATAATAATAATAATGTCACGGCAAGCTTCCAAATGAAGCTTGCCGCAACATGTAAGTCTGCAAAGCAGACTTTTATAAAAAAAAAAAGATGAAATACAATAAGTGGAAGCTTGCCATTCACGTGTCTGCTTAAGCAGACTGGGAAAAAAAAAGAGAGAGAAGAGGGAGAGATTAAACTAATAGACCACATGGCTGATTTTTGTACCCAAAACTGAAATTAAATTCAGCTAAAAAAAAAAATTGATCTTATTTCAGCAGAGAAAGTCGGCAATGCAGCAGCAATTTTCCTCCCTCTTTGGCTCACGTTTCTCCTCTCTTTACTTGCCAAATTCATCACCATCCCTCTACTAAACCATCAAGTTTCCTTATCAATTATATTTCCCATCTTAAGAACTGCTCAAAAGTTGGAATTTGCTGGACTGAATCAACGTGGAAAAGGCTAATTTGATACTGCTCTGTTCGGCTGAATGAGGTAAAGCCATTTGATGGTGCTTTGCTTGATTTTAACTTTGGTATTTAACTTGTTTTATGCATGAATGATGTATTTAGGATCAAGAATGGAATTAAATTTGAGAATAGGAGAAGAAGACTGGTTCGGTTATGGCAGAAACAATGGAGAAAATTGGTGATTTTAATGTATTTTGATATGAATTAGTAGTATAGGATGATAAGAACTTGACTTGAAGTATGACTGCAGTGATGAGTGTTGCAAAACATGAAGTGGCGTTAAATAGGGGTGAATTTTGGTTAGAACAGGGCAGACAATGGTGATGAAATTCTTATGACTTGAAGATGTTTGATGTAATTCCTAGATGAATAGGAAAGGTTTATAAAATTAGAGTTGATTTAAAGAATGGAAAGCACAAAGAATGAGCCATTGAACTCTTGGAAAAAAAAAATGAAGCTGTTGCCGACCATAGGAAAACGAAAAGAAAGAAAGAAAATAAGAATAAATAAATAAAGTGAGAATCCAAGAATAACAGGTTGACTAAAATGAAAATATTACATGATATAGGTGAAGTAAATTAGAATTAATCAAGAATATTGGTGAAATGCGAAGAAAATATAAACTTAGTGCAAGATGTGAGGGGTAGGTTAAAATATTGCTTAAAAGGATTTCCATGTGAATTTTATAATCAAAATATATAAAGAAAAATAGTTAGAGATAAGTAGAAATTATTATTGAAAGTAAATTGTAAAGAAGATAAATTATAGTTATGAGGAGGAATGTGGTCTAAGTGAGAAAATGGGATTTCAGTGTGAATTATCGTAATTTAAAAACAAATGAATATAAGATAAGGATTAATGAGATTGGTGATTGTTGGAAAGGGGAAGAAATATGACTTGATGATAGCTATGTGTGGTGTCTAGAAGAGAAATTTAAATAAATCACTTGTTAAGATTGATAAAATAGAAAGTATAGAATATTTATTATCTTTGTGGTATGGTGATATGAAATATAATATAGAGTAATATTACTGTGCAGAGTGGAAATTCTGGAAGATAGAATTTCAAAAGCAATAGAGAGAATGAAAAGATATTGCGTGGACTAGAGGTAAGATACATATATAGGAGTCGTATAAAACATGTTTTAATTGCAATTGAAAATTCATTGAAATCTCGTTTTAATCGTTCTTACCCAATTTTCCTAAATACAAGAAATAAGAATTATCTTTAATTCTTACAAGTTTAAATATTTCATTATATGAAATGTTTTACATGAATTGATTTAAATGAAATGATTTATATGCAATGAATTACATGAAATGAGTACGCGATATGATTTACACAAATTAAATTGCATGCAATGACTTACATGAATTGCATTATCTGAAATGATTTATACGAATTTCATTATATGAAATGAATTACATGAATTGCATTACATGAGTGATGTGCATGAATTGATTTACAAGAAATGATTTGCATGAATTGAATCGCATGACATGATTTATACGAATTGAATTACAAGAAACGGTTTACATGAATTAAATTACATGAAACGATTTACATGATTTGAATTATATGAAGCATTTTACATGAATTGAGGTTCGTGAGGTGCTTTACATGAATTGAACTATACAAAATGATTTACATGAACTGAATTTCATGAAAGGATTTACATGAAGTGATTTATATGAAAAGATTTACGAGTATATGAAGTGATTTTATGAAATTGATGTCTCCCTGATGATCGTGCATACGAGACAGTGATGATTAGGCTGGGAGACGTCCCAGACCTTCCCCTTTACATGATATGACTGTGGGAGTTACGGTCGAACCCCACAGGCTTACACAGTGAGCACCTGACCAGTGCGAACTGTGAGTGATTGACGATGGCCATTCGTTATAGTGTTTCATAGGATTGGCTAAGGAGTTTCGGATCCCTGGCCTTCCTATACAGGTCCCTTATGGGATATAGTGCGTACATGAATCTTTGGGAGATTATTTTCTATCGATAAGTAAAACTTGACTGATAATTGATTTAGTGAATGATTTGATTTACGAGACTAGTGCATGATTTGATTGAAAAGTGACAAAGAAAGTGATACAAGTTTTACAGTATATGTTTTTCTGATGCAAGTGTATTTATCCTATTTTAAGGATTTTAAATGAATCGTATTACTGTACTGATTGAAGTTTCTGAAATTATTGCATTACCTCATGATTTTGAAATTGTTACCATATTGTTTACCGAAGTTGCACATTGAAATGGTCTTATAGCATCGCCTACATAAATGGCTTATACAATTATTAATGATTCCAGATTGCATCGCATAAATTATTAAATGTTTTATATTGATTAATGAATTGAAATTGCTTTGCATAAAGTGTTAAACGTTTTATATCGATTAATCGTTTTATCATCAACTGAATTTTATATGCGCTTTTATATATGTTTCTTACTGGGCTTTCCCCAAAGCTCACCCCCTTTTCTCACCATCCCAGATAGCTTATCGATATACACGAAGTCTGCTGCCTTTAGTTAGTCGAAGAAATCGCTACAGGTTAGAAGTACCAAGTGATCAGGTAATTATTAGATGTTTATTTGTATTCAGACACGTAATTGCACAGCAGTTGTATTTATAAAATAGAGCATAACTACATATCAAAAATTAGTGGGATGTAACTTATGTGAAGTTTATTATGAACGAAATCCTAGTTATTATATTTTAGTCTGTATTTAATTTATTATTATTAATTGAATTAATTGTATATTGAATTAGGTGAAATGAAAAGATGAAGTGTACTTACACCGATACCGAATGCAAACCTAATGGTATCGATTAATTGAAAGAAAAAGATAGAAGTGGAAAGGAAAAATTTAGTTCGAATTTTTTTAATTTTGGTTGTTACAGTTCCTCCTCGAGACCGTGAGCTAAAGCAAGGGTTCTCATTGGCTGTACAAATCAGAGCAGCAAGGATGCAAGAGTCGAAGGTATGAAGATCTTTTGTCTTAGGAAAGTTTATTGATGTGGAAAACTATTCCAAATTGGCTGCTACACCCACGTGAGAATGGTGTTTAAAGGAAGACCATTTTGAGGTTGAAAAACAGAGGTGGTTTCGGTGTGGATAAGTAGTGGAGTGGCATGAAAACTCATTGGTGTTGGGGTTAGCAAGAATAACGTGGGAGCTGACCAAGACCAAGATAATTTCTTGGCTGAGCGAGGGGTGCTATTCTGGTTAGACTTTTGCATGTTGTTCGAAAATGGGACAAAGAGAAGGGGAAGAGGAGTTGAACAAGGGTGACTATTAAAGCAAAATAAGAACTGAAGGGGGGCAAGGAAGCTGGCAGCATACTTTAAAGTCCACGACAGCTTCAAAATTGTGGGGACTCAAGTTGCATAATAAGGCCTTCGGTTTTGAGTGTTAAGCAAGGGGTAAGAATTTAATTTCTATTGTAAATTTAAATGATGAATATTGAGGTTTGTTTAAGTTAAACTAAGGTATTTTTAGGAAAAGAATGGTAATTTAAATTTGATGGAACCACGGCAGATTTCTCTTCATTTCGGATTTGCTTCAATTTACTTGGAAGCTGAACAAAGATGATATTTAAGGCAAAACAAGAGCTGATGGGGACGGTAAATAATGAGAATAACCATTGGCTGTTGTAAGGACTTGATGGTAAGGGAAATTGCTATAAGTTTGAAGTCAAAACAGCCTCAAATTGACAAGGAGATAAGCTACAACTAAGGCTCTCGGTTTTGGTAAATTGTAAGAGGTAAGGATTTGATTTGTTATTATGAACTTATATGATTATGTTTAATGAAATAGAAAGGTTAAAAATATAGTATTGGTGTAGGATTGTGTAGTGAAAGGAGAATTAAGGAGACAAAGAAGTATTTGGCCACCAAGAGGGAAAGTTACAAGGTAATGTATTTCAGAAAAATAATTAAAATATAAGTCTCTTAAGGAAATTAAATAATATAAATTTTATTATTTTTATGCCTTATTGTAGGAGGAGAGGATACAAGTTAGGGTGCCATAGCTATACTCGTGCTACATATCGAGGTGAGGGATATATATCGGAAACGTAGGGGATACTAAATAAAATATTAAAATCAACTGCTTGTGGTTTATAAACTGTATCTTCTTTGCAGGAGGTTTTTACTAAAATTAAGTCGTTATGCTGCCGGATTTTCATACAATATTGGTTTATAAAATGAGCTAGAGTTCATGAAAATGATTTGGAATAACACTCCTCTAGCTAGTCTTGTTTTTAAAATAAGTACGAAATGGCAGTATTTTGACTACTTTGGAAGTCATATTTGAAAGCTCCTATTTTCATACAGACCATCGAGCTTTGTATTTATTTTGGAAATGATACGTATGGAAATGTTTTGAGACATGAATTAATAATCATAGCAGTAATGTTTTGGACTACTGTGGGACCTTGATCCAGTCCACAGTAGGTAATGTTTTGGACTACTGTATGATTTTGATCCAATCTACAGTAGAGTTTCGATTGCTGTGTGACCTTGATCCAGTCCACAGCGGGCCCAGTAGACACCTGATCAGTGTTCTCTGTGGACTCCTCTGGACTATGGCCATATGTCAACTGTATCTTCCCTCACGGGAATAATTGAACTGCTTGATTTTTTGCTTAATGATCATGTCTCCAGATTATGCTATATATATATGATTCCTTTCGTACTTATGCCAATACAGATATTGAATGTTATGACGAGAATAATGTTTCGAATGGAAATGTTTATCGATGTTTTGAAAGAAATGCTTTTAACGCATTGCATAAGCATGTTGATTTCTAAACTTTATGAAAAATAGTATTTGAGTTAAATGAATGTTTTGAACGTGCATATAGAAATTTAGTATCCGTCTCTTATATTTATTTCTTACTGGGCTTTCCAAAAAGCTCACCCCCCTCCTCCATCTCCCAGATTATTTGCAGTAGGAGCGTATACGTGGGGAGCTATCGCGTTCTTCGAGGCTTTTGGTTCTACCTTGGAGGTATATTATGTACAGCTACTTAATTTAGATTCAGACTTATGTTTTCAGTACTTTTAGAATATGGGGATGTAGCAATAGGAATTTTCTGATATAAATCTATGTTAAATATCGATGCATGCAACTTGGTGATTATATATTGGTTAAGTATAATATTTTGTGATGATGAACGCATGCTTATTTAGAATGTTTTGGACTGGGACCAAATGTTGAATAATTTTTATATAGCTATTATAAATATAGCTTATGAGTTATTGTTGAGACATTACATACAGCCCAACAATGTAAGTAGAGAATGAAAAATTTGGTGCACTATTGTATAGAAGAAGGTCTTTACAGTTTCTAAAAGAACTGATGATCAGATTCCACAAGGCAGTTGATCCACTATTTCCTCCCAATGGCAAACTGAGATACTTACAAGGGAAATTTTTGACTCTGCAGTGGATTTTTGTAGCCCATTGGGTTAATCTTCCCTGTTCAACTTTAACACCAAACAATGCTGTTTTTGAGAAATTTACCTTGAATCCTGAAGAGGCTTGGAAGATTCTCAGAATTCTTTTAATGAGCATGAGTTGTTTGACATCTGTCTGGAAAAAAATCATTGTGTCATCTGCAAATTGTAAATGAGTAACTGAGGAATTCCTTCTTCTGATCTTTATACCAGAAATCAGCCCCAACGCTGCAACTTTATTAATTAATAAACTCAAGCTTTCAACAACCATGAGGAAAAGGAAGGGGGAAAGAGGGTCCCCTTGGCAGAGTCCTTTTTGCATCTTGATGGTATCAGTCGGTGAGCCGTTCATTAAAATGGAAACCGATGCAGTTGAAATACAACTAGTGATCCAAGAAATCCACCTATCACCAAAGCCCATGAGCCTAATATTTTTGAATAAAAAGTCCCAATTCACTTTGTCAAATGCCTTTTCAAAATCAAGTTTAAGAGCCAATCCACCATTCTTTGGTCTTCTCATAACATCAACAATTTCATTTGCGATTAAACAACTATCAAGAATCTGTCTACCTTCCACAAAAGCAGATTGAGAGTGATTAATAATTGATCCCATTACCCTTTTCAATCTATTTGCAAGCACCTTTGCCAAAATTTTGTAGAGGCTGCCAATATGTGAGATTGGTCTGAAGTCATTTAAAGTTTCTGCACACTGCTTCTTTGCTATCAGAGCAATAAAAGAAACATTAATCCCTTTAGGAATCTGACCATTCTGGTAGAAAACTTGAAAAAAAGCCCAGATGTCTGACTTTAGAAGCTCCAACTTCTTTTTGAAAAAATTGAAATTGAATCCATCCGGACCTGGAGATTTGTCCCCATCACAGCTCATAATTGCTTCTCGAATTTCCTCCAACGAGAAAGGAGATTCTAATTCCAGCTTTTGTCTATCCTCCAATTTTTTGAAACATAAGGAACCAAAATTGAATAAGGGGGCATCAACAGTTCAAAAAAGTGATTTGAAAAAATAAACCACCGCTTGTTTAATCTCTTTAGGAGTTTGAAGCTGTTTATCTTCAAAATAGAGGTGTCCCAAGAAATTATTTCTCCATCTGCTATTTGCAATACAATGAAAGAACTTTGTGTTTTTGTCCCCCTCTTGAATCCACTTCATTCGAGCCTTTTGTTTCCAAGTCCTTTACTCGATCATTTGAAGATGCCACATTTGTTTTTTCTTTGAGCAGATAGTCCTGAAGATAGCATCGTCGTTTGGAGAGCTTTCTTTAGTCTTCTCTAGTTCGTTGATTTCCTTGTTTAAGTCTTCAATCATTACTGACACCCCTCCTTTACAATTTCCTTTCCAGCCTCTTATGTCTTTCTTTAACATTTTCAACTTTTGAGATAATCTGAAACCCGGGACACCATTGACTCTGTATGACTTCCAATTCCTTTCCACCATATTGTTGAAATCATCATCATCTAACCAATGGTTGAAAATCTTGAAAGGTTTTGGACCCCAGTCAAAAACATCCACCCCCAAACATATTGGCACATGGTCTGAAATTGAGCATTGCAGGACCCATTGATAAATATTAGAAAAGTGATCATTCCAATTAGATGAGATTAAGAACCTGTCGAGTCTACTCATTGAGGATTTGGATTGCCATGTAAACCTTCTGCCAGTAAGAAGGAGGTCCATCAAACTTATGCCTTCAATGAAATCCATGAAGTCTTGCTGTGAATGAGCATTGTCTGAGATTCCAACTCTTTCGTCATCGTTCAAAACCACATTAAAGTCGCCTGCATAGCACCATAGTTCTCTATTATTGTTCTTTAGTTTTGCAATTTCTTCCCAGAATGCTTTCCTTTCACGAACGTCATTTGGAGCATAAACATTTATCAGGTTCAGCACGTTCGTATGGTTCTTTAATTTCCCCTTCAACCAAATGAATCTGTTATTGGTTTTTGAGGAGGAAAGAGAAAAATCCCCATCATTCCACATACAAATAAGACCTCCAGCAGCTCTTACAGATTCTTTAAAAGCGAAATTGACACCACTTGCTCCCCAAAGTTGTCTGATTAATCTATCAGAGACATCCGCTAATTTTGTTTCTTGAAGAAGAACCACTGAAGGTTTTTCTCTGTGAAGAAGTTTTTGGATGGCACTTCTTTTACCCTTGATACCAAGGCCTCTAGCATTGAAGGAAATAATCTTCATCAACAAAAGAATAAAACCCAATAACAGAGTATTCTAAAAAAGCTTTTAGAAACAAAAAGTACAAACTTGTCAAAACTTTAATTTAAGGTTTCCTCAAAATTGTCATCCTTTTCTAGCTCCATAAGTCTTCTAATAACTTCCTCCTCAGCTATATTAGATGAAAGGCCCATGAGTTTCGCCACTTCTATTGTTTCGAGAGCCTCCTTTTTGATTGCCTTGTTTCTATTTCTAATATCTCCATCCGAAAGTTCTGCCTCCTGTAACTCAGAGCTCTTCCAATCTTCACATTTTGCTAAAGTCTCCTCCTTCTTTATGGCCTTTTTTCTTCCTCTTTTGATTGTTGATGTCATCCGTTTTCGCACCACTGTTTGCTATAGCTTCGAAACAGAGCCACATTCTGAGATTGAAATAAATTTTCTTCTCCTTTTTTCTTTGGTCACACCTTCTGTTGGGCTATCAAAAAAAGCCTGCGTGACGAAAAACTGATGATTTAGGTGGTTTAAACATGATCATTTTAGGCCCAATGTTGCGAGAAATAGCCCTTTCATTGGATGTGTTCTCTTCGTAAGGGTACAGGGTTAAAGCCAAAGTTGGGCCAGCTCCAGGTGGGTCCAAAAACACAATATCACTAGCTTTAGTCCGAGGATCCTCGTCCATCGAACTTATTTTATCTTCATTACCAAGATGTCCCAGGACCTCAAAATCTTTGTCTTCAGCCTGAAGAATCTCATCCGTCATTCTTGCTACTCCAACTTTATTCATCTCAACATCATTTCTATTCAAAATAAAGTTGATTTCTTTGCTTTGAAAATAGCAATTCTCGTTTAGTTGCGTGTAACCGGTGTCTTCTAAAGTTGGCTCAACATTTTCCAAAGACGGCTCATCATTACCTTTTTTCTTTTTACTTTTCTAGAAAACCGAGCAACTCTTCCCTATTTTCATCTTCCTCTAGATCCACAAACTGATTTTCTACCAAGTCTGGATCTTAGATGTCCCCAAGGGTTTAATCATCCTCTATTGACTGACCTGAATGAGATGAAGACTTTGGACTGGCTTTGTTAATTGTTTTGACGTATTGATTCCACAGAAAATCTGGACCATCTTCAATCAGTAGCCTGATTGAAAAAAGCTTTCCATTCAATTTGAGTTCGACTGTCTTTGGAATTGGAGTATTTTTCCTTATCAAAGCAAGAATCCTGGCTGAATCAAACCGCTTCTTTCTTTTGGTACTGTCATCGATCGAGATAAACTCTCCCCATTTATCTCCTATCGATTTGAATACTTCATGATGCCATGCATGTAGAGGTAAATCCTCTATTTTAATCCACACGAACTTTTCATCACTAACAAGGTCATGGGACCAGGGTTTAATCCAATGAAACCATTCGCTCAGCCAAAGTTTACCCTCTGTTAGCATGCCGGGCATATCCTCTTTAGAATCAAAACACAAAAGGACCCAACTTCCTCCCATCATTGTGATAGAAAAATCCAGAACACCCTCCTGTATGATACACTGTTGAAGAAACTGAATTGAAGATGGATTTCTTACACTGGCAACCACAGAGCATTCTAACCAGCATAAATCCAGATCTTCAATATCCACTGAGATTACTTCCAGTTTCCCGTGCAATTTGGCCTTGATCAAAGGAGTCCAATACACATACCCAAATCTTTTCATCGAAATGTGTCTGAATTCTGTGGTCATTATAAATCAGTTGCGCTAGAGTTGTTTTTCCTATCCCTCCCATCCCTACTAGAGCGACGGTAGGAATGCGACTCCCTTCTTCTTCTTCACTACTCCCACACAGTAGTGTACTTATTACTTTTTATTTGACTGTATCTCGACCATGTAACTTTGAGATATCCACAAAAGAAGTGCTTTCTGGCCGTTTGGGTTGCTTAATACTTTCTCTTTTTATCAATTCAAAGTTACCTTTGTCTTTAACAATCTGGCCAAGCTTTTCATCGATATCTTTTATTCTGGTAGCAATATCATGACGCCTAACTACTTGAGAACCAAAGGAAAAGCATGAAGCAATTGAACATACCTTCCACTTCGAAACAGAACTAGTATTGGTTTCCACCTCATGATCTGCTGTTTGCAACTCCTGGACAACTGCATTCCAGTCGTCTAGTACATCTTCCATGTCAGAAGAAACTTCTTTGAACCTCTCTAACAAATGCTTCAAACATTTGTCCCAATATTGTTTTTCCTCCGCATCTTCGAGCTCGTACTGGATTGCCTTAAAATTGGATTTACGTCTGTTGACTTCTTGCTCAAAGCCCCTCACCAGCTTCCACGCTTCGCTTGCTTTTTTAATCGTGATTGAAGCCACCTGGTGCAAGATGGTGGAAACAATTGCCTCCACCATATATTTTCAGAGAGAAAGTGGGGGAAGGGTTGGAACAAGGGCTGTTGAAAGTTGAAACTAGAGAAACCAAGCTCTGAATTGGTGGGTAATTCTCGGGGACAGTATAGTAAGAATTGGATTTGAGATTACTTGGAATCAAATACTCAAAAGCCAGAAGAGAGAGCAAGTAGTAGGAGGTGTAGCATCATGATTCATGAGATAAGATTTCTATGTAATATCTGTGGCCTATATTCGTAGAATTTATCCATTTCTATGTAAAAAGTACTATATTTCTATGTAAAAAGTACTATAAACTTGATGTGAATGCTAAAAAGGCTTGCAAAGTACAAGAAAAATGTTGATTAAAGCAAGCTTGCATGATATCTTCACGAATCTCAACCAAAAGTTTTATATCTGGTAAAAATCTCAAGTTGATTCAGTCAATTGTCAGTCCACCTTAGAAAGGACAAAAAAAATGAAGGACAAGATAAGGGCTTATTTATCATATATAATATATACTAAAATGATACCCGCACGATTCTACGGGGCATGAAGGAAATAAATTTAAAGATGATGAGAAGAAGATTGATTTTTTTGACAATGAAATCCAAAAATCTTAAAAAAGCAATCAAGATGAAGATAGCAAAATTTCTAATTTAATCAAGTTTTGTGACGTCCTCGTCACTAACCAAATAACAACTAACCTTCAACTCAAATAACAAGTAAATCGACTAGTTTATCCGATATCAATCTCCCTTACTCTTATGCTTTAGGCATTTCTATCAGAGTATAATATTCATTTTCACATGCATAAAATTTTTCATTTATAAACATGTGACATATACACCAGGATCTCAAATATTCATACACCCTAATCCCCAACATATACAAAACTGTAGTATTGTACTGTACATTAGCCGAAGTAACGGCCGACTAAATATACCTTCAAAGGATAAGTAGGAAGCGTGCCTCGAAGGTATCTCAAAATCCCGAAATGAGCTCCTCTATCCGGAGCGGAATTACTTCAAGTAATCTGTATAAAAATAATTGTAAAAGAGTGAGTTTACGCTCAGTAAGAAACTCATGTAAAAGAGCGTGCTATATCACTATATGCAGTTTTCCTGCTTGGCTCTATAATGTCATGTAAAATCATTATAAAGCATAGCGCTTATATTTCTTTCAAATATATCAAAAACAAGTAAATCATGCTTTCAAGTATTTCCACGGATCTCTAATCACGTGAAATCAAGTAGGCAAATATAATTATTTTCAAATAGATGGGAGACAATTTTATATTCAATAGATTCATGCACCAAGTAACTCTCATCGTGGATACCGCAAATATATCCTTTAAGGATAATCCAGAGAGATAATGGATACAGCAAATATATCCCGTAAGGGATAATCCAATAGATAAATCTCATAAGGATACCGCAAATATATCACATTAGGGATAATCCCGAGAGATATCAAATAAGTGGCGTACCCACGTATGGGCCAGGGATCCTCCCCAAAGCCGAATCAAATAAGAGACTTATGGCCATTGTCTATATCCCACAGTTTCACTAGTCAGGTGCCGTACTGCAGGTCTGAGGGCTGGACTAGAGCTCCTCAGTCAAATACAAATAACAAATAATGTGCATGCTCTTTTGAGAGATTTATAGTCTCCAAAACCTTGTTCATATAGGTTTTAAATAAGTATGAACATTCTTTCTTAAAATAGGTTCTCAAAACCTTTCTTTCAAATAGGCAGTCGACTGGTCATATATGGCAGTCGACTGCTACCCCATGTTTTGCCTTAATGAATTTATTTCCCTTTTTGAAATTCAATTATTATATTTTTCAAAATACAAATAGGGCAGTCGACTGGTCCCAAATGGCAGTCGACTGGTTTTGAAACAGAATGTTTTCCGAGAATTAGCAGTCGACTGGCCCCCTTGGCAATCGGCTGATTTTGAAACAGAATGCTTCTGGACAAATAGCAGTCGACTGGCTTCCCCTGGCAGTCGACTGGTTTGAAACAGAATGATTTCTGGAAAATGGCAGTCGATTGGCTCCCATAGCAGTCGACTGGTTTGCATCGATTTGCGAAAAACGGCGTTTTTGATGTCTCTAGGCAGTCGGCTGCTACTTAAGGCAGTCGGCTGATCCTAACCTAATTGGTACTAGGAAACAAGTCCAAAAATGTCATTTTCTTGCAAAGAAACAGCTGGTACTTCTCCCAAACCACATCAAAACATATTAAAACATGCGGACATAGTCACCCTACGTCCGTTACATAAATTCCTTACCTCAACTAGCAATTAATCCACAAGTTGGTTACACCAACACTTGTCCTTTTTCCACTTCTTCAAGCTGTAAACACCATGACAATTTAAACCTCAATAAACCTACTATATCAACTTTATACAATCCCAAACCATCAAAATATCAACGTAAAACCATCTAACTCCCTTACCTTTGCAATTCACCAAATCTTTGGATTTCTAGATCTCCTTATTCACTTGGATTCACTCTCTCATACTACAGGCATATGTTAAGCTATCGACAATGATCGTTTTTCGTTAAAGAAGTTTAACGAATCGATGGCATGAGAAGGTGGTTTGTCAAGGTGAGAAGCTTGGACACTTAGAGGAAATTGGAAGCAACGAGAGGGAGAAGGGAGATGGGGCTGCCGACCTTGGCTGGTAGAGATGATGATGAGTCATGCAATTCCATTAAATGCCCATTAATGCATGTTCATCATCTCAGCCATTGACCACCTCCTTTGACTCTTTGACCTGTGATTGTTTGACCATCAATTGCCTTAATTCCCTTTATGTCCCATGCATCATATATAATTTCAGAAATTTCCATTTATTCCATTAATCCATGTTGGAAAACTGTACAAGTATGGGAAAATTACAGAAAATTGGAGATTTCACATCCTCCCCACCTTAGAGAATTTGGTCCTCCAAATTCAAGTAAGGTTATATCTTAAACAATTCCGGATGCTTTTCTTTCATCAAGTTCTCTAGTTCCCAAGTAGCTTCTTCTGTCGTATGGTACTGCCAGAGAACTTTAACCAGTGGAATTGTCTTAGATCTTAACACCTTATCTTTCCTATCCAAAATCCGAATCGGTTTCTCCACATAACTCATGTCTCCTTGAATCTCCAAGGGTTCATATTCAATGACATGAGATGGATCCGGATTATACTTCCGAAGCATCGATACATGAAAGACATTGTGTACTCCCGATAACTCCGGAGGTAGTGCCAACCTATAGGCCACATCTCCAACACGATCTAGGATCTCAAATGGTCCGATATAGCGAGGACTTAGTTTACCTCGTCGGCCAAATCTCATAATCCCTTTGGATGGAGAGACTTTCAAAAACACATAGTCTCCAACCAAAAACTCAAGTGGCCTCCGTCGAACATCTGCATAGCTCTTTTGTCGACTCTGAGCTGTCTTAAGTCTTTGACAAATCAGTTTAACATTCTCAGAGGCTTGTTCGACTAAATCTGGAGTCAATAACTTGCGCTCGCCCACTTCTTCCCACCCAATCGGTGATCGACACCGTCTTCCATATAGAGCCTCATATGGTGCCATCCCGATGCTTGCATGATAGCTATTATTATAAGCAAACTCAGCCAATGGCAGATGGTCGTCCCATGAGCCTTTAAAATCCAAAGCACATGCTCTCAACATATCCTCGAGTGTCTGAATAGTGCGCTCGGACTGCCAATCAGTCTGCAGATGAAAAGCTGTGCTAAAATTCAGCTGAGATCCCATGGCTTCCTGAAAATGTTCCCAAAAATGAGAAGTAAACCTGGAATCTCTATCCGATGTGATGCTCACTGGAACACCATGTAGTCTGATGACTTCTCTCACGTATAAGTCTGCCAAAGCGCTAAGTGTATCTGTAGACTTCATAGGTAGGAAGTGAGCTGACTTGGTTAACCGATCCACGATCACCCAAACACCGTCATGGTTCCTTTTGGTCTTGGGCAATCCCATAATGAAATCCATCGTAATGTGTTCCCATTTCCACATTGGTATAGGTAGAGGATGTAACAATCCTGCCGGTCTCTGATGCTCTACTTTAACCTGTTGGCACATCAGACATTTTGTTACAAACTCAGCTATGTCTCTCTTCATGCCAGTCCACCAATACACCTTGCGAAGATTGTGATACATCTTCGTGCTTCCCGAGTGTAATGTGTACCTAGTGAAATGTGCTTCTGTTAAAATCAACTTCCTCAATTCATTATCCTTAGGAACACATATACGGTTATTAAACCTCAACATCTCATCCTTACCCATATGGAATTTTGAGGTCATACCCGATTGAATCTCATCCATAGCCTCTATACACTGAGTATCCTCTCTTTGAGCAGCTCGGATTCTGTCCATCAATTCTGGCTCAATTCTCAAACTAGCCATCATACCACATTGCTCAAGAGATGTAACACTTAAACTGAGGCTTGCAAACTGCTCAATCAGTTCGTGTTCTTTTATCATCATATATGCTATCATACCTACATGCTTCCGGCTCAGAGCATCCGCCACCACATTGGCCTTCCCCGGGTGGTACATGATCTCACAATCATAATCCTTCAGAAGCTCTAGCCACCTTCTTTGCCTCATGTTCAATTCCTTCTAGGAGAACAAATATTTCAGACTTTTGTGATCTGTAAAAATCTGAAATCTCTCACCATACAAGTAATGCCTCCATATCTTTAGGGCAAACACTACTGCAGCTAACTCCAAATCATGAGTCGGGTAGTTCCTCTCATGGTCCTTCAATTGTCTAGAACCATAGGCTACTACCTTATCATGCTGCATTAATACACATCCCAAACCTTGCCCTGAGGCATCACTATATATTGCAAATCCTCCTGAACCACTAGGAATGGTGAGAATTGGTGCAGTCGTTAACCTGCGCTTCAACTCTTGGAAACTTTGCTCACAAGCTTCATTCCATTCATACTTTACCTCTTTGCGCGTCAGTCTTGTCAATGGAGCAGCTAGCTTCGAGAAACCCTCTACAAACCTTCTATAGTAGCCAGCTAAACCCAAGAAACTCCTAATCTCCGTTACCGTCTTTGGTCTTTCCCATTGGACCACCGCTTCAATCTTCGACGGATCAACTGAGACTCCATCTTTACTGATCACATGACCTAAAAAGGAGATTTGGTTTAACCAGAATTCACACTTATTTAGCTTGGCATACAATCCTCTATCTCTGAGGGTTTCCAAAACAATCCTCAAATGTTGCTCATGCTCTTCCCGTGATCTCGAGTATACCAAGATGTCATCGATAAAGACAATGACAAACTGGTCCAAGTATTGCTTAAACACATCATTCATCAAATTCATGAATGCTGCGGGTGCATTGGTTAATCCAAATGACATCACCAAGAATTCATAATGGTCATACCGTGTCCTAAACGCAGTCTTAGGGATATCTTCATCTCGAATCTTCAACTGATGATATCCCGATCTCAAGTCTATCTTGGAAAAGACTTGTGCACCCTTTAGCTGATCAAAGAGATCATCTATCCTGGGAAGAGGATACTTGTTCTTGATCGTCACTTTATTCAACCACCGGTAGTCGATGCACAACCTCATACTACCGTCCTTCTTCTTGACAAAAAGCACAGGAGCACCCCAAGGGGATACGCTGGGTCGTATAAATCCCTTGTCTAGCAACTCCTGAAGCTGCTTCTTAAGTTCTTCCAATTCTACCAAAGCCATCCGGTATGGAGCTCTTGATATAGGTTCAGTCCCCGGCACCAATTCTATAGTGAACTCTACTTCCCTATCCGGAGGAAGTCCTGGAAGATCATCCGGAAATACTTCGGAAAATTCCTTAACTACTGGAATTTCGTGAAGTGTGGGACGTTTCTGATCTACATCAACCACGTGTGCTACAAACCCTTCACATCACAAATATGTTCTATCAATTAAATCTCAATTACACTAAACAAGTAATTATGCTTTTGCATTACATTTTTGCAAAATTTACAACATAGCTAACGGGAGAGGAGAAAATCACACTCTTAGCATGACAATCTATCATCACATGATTTTCAGCTAACCAATCCATTCCTAATATAACATCAAATCTAGACATATTTAATAAGATTAGGTCAGCTATTGACTCTCTTTCTCCTACCCATAGCTTACAATTACGATACACTATGTCCGTCATTTGGGATTCCCTAAATGGAGTAATTATTTGTAGCAATCCTCCTAACTGTTCAGGCTCAATATTTAATCTCTTAATAGCCATAGGGGAAATAAAAGAGTGCGTAGAGCCTGGATCAAATAAAGCAAGGACATATGTATCATTAAGGTAAATCTTACCCTGAATCATCTTTGATGAAGCATCAGCGGACTCTTTATCAATGGCAAATACCCTTCCCTGAGTCACTGGTGCTTTTCCTTTCTTTGCCGCTGTGGCTTTACGCTGGGGTTGTGTGGTCTTAGATTGTGGTTGAGGGATCTTTTCTGACTCTTCAGGTGCCCTCTGATTTATCTTGGGACAATCTTTAATTCTATGTCCCTGTTCACCACACCAATAGCACGCCCCACTTGCCAACCGGCAAGGCTGTGTTCCATGAAATTTCCCGCATTGCACACACCTCGGCATTGTACTCCTCGGTGAGCTAGCGGTACTACCAACTGGATGTTGTGATCTTTCATCACCTATTTTGATCCCAGTGGATCTAGGAGTTCCTGTGTCATAATCATCATAACTCCATATTTATCATAATTCCATATAACCATTAATGAAGACAATATATTTTCTTATAATTGACTTGCTTACCTATTGAAGCTCTGTCATAAGGCCTATTCCTCCTAGATGGATATCTATCCCTCGAGGCCTTCTCATCTGACTTCCGCTTCATAGGTTCTTTACCCTTATTCCTTGCTCGGAAGTCTGCTTGATGAAACTCATAGTCCTGCTTACACAGTTGAGCCTTACGGACTGCCTCTCCATAAGTAGTGATATCCAACGGATATAGCTTAGACCTAATGGAAGGTCTCAATCCCTCCATGAATCTATAGGTCTTATGATCCTCTCTTCTCAGTACTTCAGGATCAAATCTGCTCAGTGTAATGAACTTCGACTCATACTGGCTAACCTTCATACTTCCTTGAGTCAAGTTCAAGAACTCTACTTGTAATCTCCTCTGAGCAGTACGTGGGACATATTGTTCATTAAAAGCTTCTACAAATCTATCCCATGTCACCTCTAGATATTTGGCTTCTAATACTGTCTGAGTAGCCTGCCACCATGGCTCGGCCTCATCCACTAGCAGGTAGGCGGCTAATCCTACCTTCTCTTTCTCAGTACAAGCCATGTATCTGAATGACTTAGTAACCGCTTTCATCCAGTTCTCCGCGGCTACTGGATCACTGTCCCCTTTGAACTTTGGCGGATCCAGCTTCTTAAACTCTTTTATCAGTGCTACACTGCAGTAAGCTGTAGGATCTCGCCTCTCATTAGCTGGAACTGGTGGGGGTTGTACCACCAGAGTAGGGGGTACTGTAGGGGTAACTGCCAGTGCACTAGTGGCCACGTCCGAAAATTTCGCCATAAACTGGGTGAACATTGCGGACATGTTTTCCATATGTTTCTTCATTTTAGCTAGCCTTGTATTCGGGCTATGCGGTGGAGATGGATGAGGAGACGGAACTGGGGGCTCTTCAGTGCAACCCCGTCCTCTTCCTCGTCCTCGTCTAGTACCCCTCCTTCGAGCACTCATTCTGTTAAGATCATAATCAAATAACATCATTTAGTATAACCTTAAGCCGTTATACTACTTAAATAAAATAGGCTAGTACAGTATATTGGGGAATTACTCTAATTCTAGCTTATTGACATCGACAAACTCCAGTCGAATCTACTCTGATACCAATCTGTGACGTCCTCGTCACTAACCAAATAACAACTAACCTTCAACTCAAATAACAAGTAAATCGACTAGTTTATCCGATGTCAATCTCCCTTACTCTTATGCTTTAGGCATTTCTATCAGAGTATAATATTCATTTTCACATGCATAAAATTTTTCATTTATAAACATGTGCCATATACACCAGGATCTCAAATATTCATACACCATAATCCCCAACATATACAAAACTATAGTATTGTACTGTACATTAGCCGAAGTAACGGCCGACTAAATATACCTTCAAAGGATAAGTAGGAAGCGTGCCTCGAAAGTATCTCAAAATCCCGAAATGAGCTCCTCTATCCGGAGCGGAATTACTTCAAGTAATCTGTATAAAAATAATTGTAAAAGAGTGAGTTTACGCTCAGTAAGAAACTCATGTAAAAGAGCGTGCTATATCACTATATGCAGTTTTCCTGCTTGGCTCTATAATGTCATGTAAAATCATTATAAAGCATAGCGCTTATATTTCTTTCAAATATATCAAAAACAAGTAAATCATGCTTTCAAGTATTTCCACGGATCTCCAATCACGTGAAATCAAGTAGGCAAATATAATTATTTTCAAATAGATGGGAGACAATTTTATATTCAATAGATTCATGCACCAAGTAACTCTCATCGTGGATACCGCAAATATATCCTTTAAGGATAATCCAGAGAGATAATGGATACAGCAAATATATCCCGTAAGGGATAATCCAATAGATAAATCTCATAAGGATACCGCAAATATATCCCATTAGGGATAATCTCGAGAGATATCAAATAAGTGGCGTACCCATGTATGGGCCAGGGATCCTCCCCAAAGCCGAATCAAATAAGAGACTTATGGCCATTGTCTATATCCCACAGTTTCACTAGTCAGGTGCCGTACTGCGGGTTTGAGGGCTGGACTAGAGCTCCTCAGTCAAATACAAGTAACAAATAATGTGCATGCTCTTTTGAGAGATTTATAGTCTGCAAAACCTTGTTCATATAGGTTTTAAATAAGTATGAACATTCTTTCTTAAAATAGGTTCTCAAAACCTTTCTTTCAAATAGGCAGTCGACTGGTCATATATGGCAGTCGACTGCTACCCCATGTTTTGCCTTAATGAATTTCTTTCCCTTTTTGAAATTCAATTATTATATTTTTCAAAATACAAATAGGGCAGTCGACTGGTCCCAAATGGCAGTCGATTGGTTTTGAAACAGAATGTTTTCCGAGAATTAGCAGTCGACTGGCCCCCTTGGCAGTCGGCTGGTTTTGAAACAGAATGCTTCTGGACAAATAGCAGTCGACTGGCTTCCCCTGGCAGTCGAATGGTTTGAAACAGAATGATTTCTGGAAAATGGCAGTCGACTGGCTCCCATAGCAGTCGACTGGTTTGCATCGATTTTCGAAAAACGGCGTTTTTGATGTCTCTAGGCAGTCGGCTGCTACTTAAGGCAGTCGGCTGCTCCTAACCTAATTGGTACTAGGAAACAAGTCAAAAAATGTCATTTTCTTGCAAAGAAACAGCTGGTACTTCTCCCAAACCACATCAAAACATATTAAAACATGCGGACATAGTCACCCTACGTCCGTTACATAAATTCCTTACCTCAACTAGCAATTAATCCACAAGTTGGTTGCACCAACACTTGTCCTTTTTCCACTTCTTCAAGCTGTAAACACCATGATAATTTAAACCTCAATAAACCTACTATATCAACTTTATACAATCCCAAACCATCAAAATATCAACGTAAAACCATCTAACTCCCTTACCTTTGCAATTCACCAAATCTTTGGATTTCTAGATCTCCTTATTCACTTGGATTCACTCTCTCATACTACAGGCATAGGTTAAGCTATCGACAAGGATCGTTTTTCGTTAAAGAAGTTTAACGAATCGATGGCATGAGAAGGTGGTTTATCAAGGTGAGAAGCTTGGACACTTAGAGGAAATTGGAAGCAACGAGAGGGAGAAGGGAGATGGGGCTGCCGACCTTGGCTGGTAGAGATGATGATGAGTCATGCAATTCCATTAAATGCCCATTAATGCATGTTCATCATCTCAGCCATTGACCACCTCCTTTGACTCTTTGACCTTTGATTGTTTGACCATCAATTGCCTTAATTCCCTTTATGTCCCATGCATCATATATAATTTCAGAAATTCCATTTATTCCATTAATCCATGTTGGAAAACTGTACAAGTATGGGAAAATTACAGAAAATTGGGGATTTCACAAGTTTTTCTTATCATTGAAAAAAATTGTATATACAACAATTCTAAAATAAAATTCCTTCATTTCTACTAATGTAACCATATAAAAAGACAACCCTTTAACCATGAAAGTTTAATTCTTTCCCAGAAAATTAAAAAACAAAATAGAATCCACTATAATATGAAGCATGAAAACTCCAACAATCCATCATCATCAATAATCAATATTATATGTAAAATGCAGAAAAAAAAATGGTATAAATTGTACACTAAGATTTACAAAATGAAAATTCAAAGTTGTAATTTTTCTGCTTAGCCCACTACACGTTATAAACATAAATCAATAGTTACAAAGATAAAACATGCATAAGAATGCGAAAAAATATATGTATGGCCATTCGAATATCTTTATCTAATTAGTGAGTCGTTGAAGAGTCACTTGAGATTAACAAAGTTCAGGCACTTAAGCCTTAGCCTTTAAAGCAACACGAAGGGATAGCATTTTCAGAATCATTCTTTTGAAGTTCATAAATTCTCCATTCCCATTTGTAGCATTCACATAGGGAGTACTTAAACTGTGGTTAAGTTCATTCACTATCATTTAACATCAGAAAATAGTTAAAATGAGATAAGAGGCAAAGCAGAAACCATATCAAAAAGCATAGCATAGTAGTCATCATTGTGCTAAAGTGGCCAATGAGTTGGTGTGCTAAATTTCGAAATCAAATTAACCTAGTTTTTTGTATTCAGACAAATTTCCAAGAAAAAAAAGCAAGAAAAGTAAACAAACAACTAAAAATGTTATTTTTCTTGCGTTAATGAGGTAGATATTCAAAATCCAATCTATCCTTTCTCTCATAAGTAAGTTTTAACTTGGTGATGGTCATGAAAGAACATAGAAAGATAGGGATAGTAATGAGAAATTAGCATATAAGGGGATTGGGAATGTCGAGGACTAAAAGAAAATTGGAAACTGAGGAGAAGAAGCAAAAAAGACTTGATCTTTATTTTGTTTTGTAACGAAAGATGTTTAGTAGATATAATCTTCTTCTTTTGAAATTTATTTTTAAAAGTTACAGTAAATATATATAATTAAATTATTACTTTCAACATGCATAAATGTTAACTGCAAACAAAATCCTTAAAACAATATCTTATCACAATTAAAAATACAATTTTAAATTATTAAAATAATGTCAAGATAAGCTAAATTCAAAGATAACATTTAATTAATCATCACCAATTCAAGGTAAACAAAAACTACACATTAGTGCAAACGAAAAAAATGCATTTGAACACGCATAAATATATCATTTAGTCCTTTGATGATGAATGCAAAAAGTGCAATGCATCTACTGCATTTACCTGTGAAGCAAAAACAGTTGTTGGTCCCTCTTAAGACCAGCTTAAGGCTCTACAACTTCTTTCTTCCCTTTAAATCTCCAACAACATCCATATTCATAAGACAAATTGAAATATAACCAAAACCACTTCATGTAAAAAACATGCACATCCAAAATGGAAAAATAGTACTATATTCTTAAAGGATACATATATCAAACAATCCCAGTCATCCCATTTCTTCCTATATCAACTAATAAAATAGATGAATTCTAAAACATCTAAAAGTAGCATGAACCCAATGCAATTGACGTTAAAATCATTCTAGTATCTCCTACATTCCTTATGTATACTCCTTATCTCAATCAAGCATAATCATTGCCAAATCAAGCAGTCTTGTAGTCAATATTCAATAATCAAGCTTGTCTAATCCCAGTCACCAACTCAATCCCAAACTGCAAAGAAGTCATATAAATATTTTAATTTTCAAAATTACTTTCACACAATATTATAAATCTTAGAGATCTCTCAAAATTCCTAATACGATGCCAATTCGATCTATTTCCTAACTAGAGCTAAAACTACAACTGCTACCAAATCATCTCCATTTTCAAATCCGACTTCACCAACAATCTTCTATTATTCTATACATTATTTTAGAACCCATTTTGTATCAAATTGAACATGATTCCATATACCCCTTCACCATGGCCAAACACACACACACAATGACATTATAAAGTAACGAATTCCCTCATTCACTTTTATACATACATATATATATATATATATATATATATACATATCACACACTTCTATATATATTTTTAGTTTAATTCAATGAAGTCTTATCCTTAAAAAAAAATACTCCTTAGCAGAACACTTCTCTTCAATTTACATCACTTTTCAATATTTTCTATATCATACCAACACGCAAAATAACACTTTATCATTACTTTCACAACCATATATATAATTCAAGACTATGTGAGTGTTTTAACTATGAATGCCTTGATGACTGAACACCCCTTAGTATCATATAATTATTGGAATTAAACTTAATCCAACAACAATTTCTTACCTTGAAAATTCACAAAAAAACTGAGCCCATGTCCTATTTTGGCTTTGAAGGTTGCTACTGCTATTCCACCATGACAACTACCAAATGTGATGTTTCAATTATACCTTTATTTATACACGGTTATAGTATAAATCCACTACACATGTATATTATTTTCGAAGCTGAAAGATGGCCTTACCCCTCTTATCCCTCTTATATGAGGATTGTCAGATGGCACCCCTGTTCTGCCTCCAAAAGACCACGGTTTGAAGCCTGCCCCAAGCCTCTGTTCGAAAGCTACAATCCACCCTCCAACAGCCACCAACACAGCCTCTGTAACAACCCTTTATACCAAAAATACGAACCAAATTTTCCTTTTTCACTTACTTGGTTAGGCTGTACATAGTGTCACTAATCAATTCTTAAGCTAACTTTACATTAGCTTAGTCAATATCTTTAATTTCCTTAGGTCCCAGTCAAATTCTCTCACTAAGCATGCATTAGAAATTTCAAATTATTCTACTTGACTAAATATATCTCCACCCAAGTTGCATGCATTGTTATAAACCATAAATATATCCTATACTTCCTTGAATTACATCCACATACTTTAAAAGTACTAAAAATACAAGTCTGAATATAAAAGAGGATATTGTACATCATATACCTTCAAAGGAAGATAAAAACCTCGAAAAACGTGTAAAACATCTTATACAAGCTCTTATTACAAGTTATTTGAAAGGCAGGAAAGGGGTGAGCTTTTTGGAAAGCCCAGTAAGAAATATATATAATAAACAGATACCGAATTGGAAATCAAATCATGCTATGCAATGCATCAGAAAGCATTACAACTGAATTCCAAACATAATTCAAAATATACGTGCTTATCACATTAAGTTTCAATACGGATCGTCAAATCAAATCCTTATTTGTTTCAGAATCCAAGTATCATGTATTCGAAATTCATATACGAAGATAAGCACAAAAAAGCATATACATACTAAGCTTGATACATATTAGCGACTAATAAAGAATCATGCAGTTAAGAGATTCCCGTGAGGGAAAGTGCAAGTCGGAAAGACTTATGGTCATAGTCCAAAAGGGGTCCACAATGAGCACTGATCAAGTGTCAACTGGGCCCGCTGTAGACTGGATCAAGGTCACACAGCATCGAAAAATAAATATCTACTGCGGATTGAATCAGGATCACACAGTAGTCAGAATGAATACCTACTAAGGACTGGATCAGGGTCAGACAGTAGTCAGAATAATACTGCAGTAACTTGGCTAGTCATCTCTCAAAACATTTTATATATATTTTTCAAAATTCGAAACAATATTTTTCGAGCTTTAGGAAAGTTCACAAAAGAATTCGTAGATATTTCTTTCAAAAGCACATAAATCATACATGCTCATAATATCTTCAAACCAATACCATTGGTTGGTAATTTCCACGAGATTAATATCTCGGCTAAAAGTCTTTTAAGTAAATCAAAATCATAAGATTTAACCATTTTTAAAATGAGCTTGCCAGATAATTTGCCATTTTCAAATGGTTGCTTAAGTTAAGCTTAAATCACAAAACCATTGTTTTTAATAAAAATCTAGCAGCATAACGGCTTATATTTCTTAAAACCCCTGCAAGCAAATATAGTTTATATAACCACAAGGCAATTGATTTTAAAATAGCATCCAGTTTCTCTTACGTTCTGATATATATCTCTTACCTCAATCAATCATAATCGTAACCAAAATCAAGCAGTCATCAATCAATATCCAGTACTTGAGCATGTATGTTTTCGATTACCAACTCATGCCTGGACTGCAAAACAAATCATTTAAAACAATTTAATGTTCAAAATTTCCTTACATAATATTATAAGTCTTAAAGATCTTTCAAAATTCCCCTTGATATTTTCCCAAAATAATTCCTATATAATTATTTTGATATCATCTCATCCCCAATATCCATAAATTCTTATAAATTGACTATTGATCGTATCTACTTATATCCATTGTCGCATATACATATGCTTATATATTTAAATCCAATTTAAATCCAATGTTAAAATTCGTCCTTTATTACACACACATAGCATACACACACACACACACACACACACACACACATTTATATATGTATTTATATATCCACACAAATGTGTGTCTTACTAGTGCCATTATATGTTTCACTTATACCATGTATATATTTGTAATAACATCCTTGTAATCGTCACACCTACTTATATGAACACACAACTTTCATTCTCATTATCTCAATATCGTGCATGTTCACATATATATATTCTTAGGCTTTACCCCAAAAAAATTTCACAGATCTTAATTCTTTACCTTTAAAATTCTTTAAACCCAAAACCACCATTTGTTGTTTAATCATCTTAAATTTTCTAGCAAGGCTCTAGGTTTTAGGCTTAGAGAAAGTTGTGGTTCACCATCATTTCACATGCTCATCATTAGACATATAAACTTATATGTGCATATAAAATCTAGAAATCCAACATAAGGAATCTTACCCTTTCAACAGCTCCTTACATGTGAGATCCCAAATTTCTCCATTCTTCCTATACTTATTAAAAGTGCTAAATTAAAATATTGAGTAGAGTTATGGAAATTAATTTCCCTATGTGCTGTGGTTAAAAAAAATAATAAATAAAATAAATGTGAAATCGACCAAGGCCTAATACATGAGCTTCTCATGAAAAATTTTATAAGGTTATAGTTAAGGAATAATATATATATATATATGATGAATAAATATTAATTGTGAAATTAAATTGAAATATACATGTATAAAAGGGAAAAGCATTTAGTTAAGGATAATATGTATGTGATTGAAGTAATCTTTATAATTATAACAGGCGTATAATAAATTAACCAAGTGAGCAAAGATTACTAATGAAATTAAAACTGGAAAAAATGAGTTTGAGTAATAATATATATTTAGATAAAAGGAGATTGGCAGGGGTTTTATGTTAAATTCATAATTTAAAGGTTAAAGAAATAGAAACTAAGTTTAAAAGGATTATTGAAGAAATTAGGTGGAGGAAAAGGAAATGATTTAATTGTAATTATATTATGTTATTCAATAGGAAATAAAGTAAATTAATTTTGTAAATTAATAAAAATGGATGTAGTTGTGATATAAACAAATGTTAAATTAATATTAATAATGAATAAAGATTATTGGTAAAATTTGAATTAGAAAATAATGAACATAATGTAATAATGAAATATTGGCTATAGTAAATGATTAAATAAGTAAATAAAAAAATTAAAAATAAATTCTGACTTGGACAGAAAAATATACTGTGCAGTGGCAACCCTTATAAATAATTGAGTTTTAAAGGGGTAATTGGGTTATTTAGGCACCTATTAAATTTCATTAATTAAAAACATAGAAATCCACCAATAGAAATGAGACAACAAGCCATCATCTTCTATTTTCTTCAGCTGATTTCACCACCTCAAATATTTTCTACTGCAGTTCACAATTTTGCTTCTTCTCTGTCAAGATTATGTATATAACATTCAAGATATAAGAGAAAGAAGAATTGTAGAAGATTGTAGTAGTAGGGAAAGAGAAGTATAGATAAGAATCAAGATTGTTGAGAATGATTCATTGAATATTGTCATTATTGATTTACAATTGAGAATGATCTGTCTTTATATAGTATTCAAGAATCGGGATACACTCATTTTCTCATAAAGTAGTTATATCAGTTATATTTAATTGAACTATTATAACTAACTTAACTACTACTAGGCTGTGCATCTAATATGCCCTTGCAAACCAAGCTCTCCCCTCCAAGCTGACTAAACTACTTTGCATCTAATATGCCCTTGCAAACCAAGCTCTCCCCTCCAAGCTAACTAGACTGCTTTGCATCATTAACAGAACTTTGAATAGTAAGCTTAGAGCATAGTCGAGCAAAAGTAGATAGTGACAATGGCTTTGTAAATATATCAGTTACTTGATCATAAGAGGGAACATAACAAACAGTGAGTTGCTTTTGCAAGACTTTCTTTCGAACAAAGAACATATCTAGCTCCATGTGTTTAGTTCGAGTGTGCTGGACTGAATTAGGTGATAGTGCCACTGTGGAAAGATTGTCACACCAGATATGAGGTCTGGTTGGAAGCTTCAGTCCAATCTCAGATAAAAGGGATTGAATCCATAGTATCTTAGCAGTCAAATTAGCTAGACTCCTAAATTCAGCTTCAGTGCTTAACCTTAAAACAGTTGATTATTTCTTAGAACTCCAAGAAATGAGATTAGACCTTAAGAACACATAATAACCAGAAACAAACCTCCTGTCATCAAGGTCTGCAGCCCAGTCTGCATCAGTATAGCCAGTCAATTGAAGAATAGGGGAAGGCCTAAGAAGAATGCCATGATTGACAGTACGACAAAGATACCTGAAAATCCTCTTAACAGCTTTCCAGTGAGTGTCAAGGGGTTTGTGCATAAACTGTGAAACCTTATTGACACTATAAGAGATCTCTGGTCTGGTGATTGTAGCATATTAAAGTGCTCCTATAGCACTTCGATATTGTTGGACATCTTGTATAGGAGAGCCATCATTAGTAGAAAGCGTAAGTGAGCTGATCATAGGAGTTGGAAGAGAATTAGCTTCAGCCATATTGAATTTCAGTAACAGATCCTTGATGTACTTAGATTGAGTAAGCAAAATTCCATTTGAGAGATGCTTGACTTCAACACCAAGAAAAAAAATTCAACAATCTTAGGTCTTTGATTGAAAACTCCCTATCCAAACTTTGAACTAGACTTTCTACATCAGTCTTTGAACTTCCAGTAACTATGATATTGTAAGACCCGATTCTACACTACTATAGAGTCTAATTTCATAAAAAGTGAAAATGGAAATTAAATAAATAAAGAGTATTGATTTCCACTTAGTTGAAAAGCTCCTTATCATGAGATGAGAATGGAGCAATTTTGGTGAAATAACGTATGGGCGAGAATACGGAATAGCTCGCCAACGAGTGAGCAAGAAAGGACGTTCGCCAATGGGCGAGTAGATCGCCAATGGTGATGGTGAGTTGAATGATGGTATGGGCGAATAGGTGAGTTCTTCAGCTAGTTGTGTGAGGTGATCGCCCGAATGGGTGAGGAAATTGTGATCGCCAAGTAAATGAAATCCGCTCGTAAATCACTAAATATTGAGAATTTGGAAAGTTTTCAACGTGTTTTGTAAGTTATGCGGTTTAAGACAATAAATTGAGAAAGAATAAAGTCAACAAAAGAAGTAATCTTATTGGTTGTGGAATAAGACAAATGGTGTAATAAGTCAAGAAAGGAGGCTGTGGACTTCACGCCATTGGCCTCTCGGTTTAGATAATTAATGGCAAGTGAAGTAAGTCAAAATATGCAGAGAATGGCTTCTTATAGCCGTTGCTTTTGCTGCAATTTTTCTTCATGCATTAAATGAATGAAAGACGTGAAATAAATGAAGGAAATGGGATAAGGCTAAGTGATGAGTTCTGATTGGATAGCATGCTTATATAAGAAGAAACATTTGAGGAAACCGACTTAGCCATATTCATCTTCTTCACGAGAGCTATGTAACTGCCAGTTTTTGCTCTGATTTCCTCCCACTTCTACCATGCCTGATTTACTATATTTCATCCATCAGTTGGCTAAACATGGAAACCACCTTGCAAACCTTTCCTCCTTAGTTGGATGAGCTAAAAGAATAAGCAAAGGAAAGCCAACATGAGACAAGAAGCAATCTGTCCTGGAAGTGCAGTTGGTTGAGGTGAGTTTCATATTTCTGAGGTGTTCTTGATATTCAATAGTAGATTTATATGTTTATGGTATAATAAACATAGAATGCAGCCTTGTTTTAGTTAGATCTTTAGAGAACATGAAAACAAGGAAAATAATGGAATAAGTGACGAGAATGGCGACTATGGTGATCGCCTACGTTGAAAATTAGTATTCGCCAATGAGGCGAGTAGATAATAAGGAACTCGCCAAGGTAAAGTCTGTATTCAAAGGGCGAGAACGCCCAATTCTAGTGAAGTGAATTAATGGGCGAACTCACAAGCATAAAGCATTGGGCGAGTAGAATTGTGGGCGAACTCCCGCATTTAAATTAATGTAAACCTGGCGAGTACTGGCGGGCGAGCTCTCACCTGTAAGCCATTTGGTGAATGGCGAGCTCGGTCGGGTGAACTAGTTCGAGCTCTGTTGGGCGAGTAGTCATTTGTTTTATCTCAATCTCGCCAAGTAATATGAAATGAAAATATTAATAGAATTTATAAATTATTTGCAACCGGGAATTATGAACTCGGTGAATGCGATTTGGAAGGCGAGAAGGAAACAAGGCTTCGTTGGATCAAGTAAGGGAGATGTGTGTGAAGTGAATGCATGTCCTGTGGAGTTAAGTTTTATGAAATTATTGAGAAAATTGTTTTAATTTATGACATGCATTGTTTGAGAAATCTATTTGATATTGGGCGAGCTACTAAGCCGATCCTTATGATATTTCTGGGCGAAATGATATTGGCGGGCGGGCCAAACTTTTATGATTTTTGGGCGAAGGTCCCTTTTATTACATCTTGGGCGAGTAACCCTATTTGTAAATTAAAGGCAGGCGAGCCAGGCTGGGCGAACCCCTTTATATTCTTTTGGGCGAGCCGTTAAGGGCGAGCCAGGTTGCTTTGTTTTGAAAAGCTAAGTGGCGGGCGAATACTATTTCCCGCTCTGATGACTGACCATGGGCGAGCTGATCATGGCGAACAGGTTTCACGTTTCCAAAGTTTCTTAATTGAAAAATAAACTGATTTTAATATCTTTGAAAATAGAAATTATAAACCCCTTTTGGGCGATTTGACTATTGGGCGAGCCACTAAAGGCGAGCCAGATTTGCTTAATGTTTTAAAAGCAATGGTTGGCGGGCAAACACAAGTTCACCGCATGGGCGAGCTGCCATGGGCGAACCGATTAGGTGAGCAGACCATGGGCGAGCAGGTTTTAAAAGGTTGATATTTTGAAGGGTTGTCGAGGTGTTTTGTGAACAGAAACCTAAACCTTTTTGGAAAATTAAATCATTTTGAGAAAATGATAATATGGGTGAGATAATTCCATAAAGGTTTTCATGAAATATAAAAGTGATTTTTGAGACTTTAGGCCCTGAGTTCATGCAGTATTATTCATGTAGTTGCATGACCTACCTGGGGCGGTGGCTCGGTCGATGGACCAACGAGTGCACCTCAGGGCGTCACAGGGCTGATGGACCCGCCAAGTCATCAGCGGTCTCGAGGTCACTTGCTCGAGGTCACTTGGCAAGTGGACCCGAGGACCACCTATAGATTATGGCCATAGATCTGAGATAGCCGTGAGGGGCGATGGCCTACGGGTGCACCCTAATAGTGGTAGATTCCGTTCTCGCAAGGGGGAGGTGGAACGATGATAGCATGGTTTATTTGTTTCCTAGTCTCAACTTACCAATTTCTGTTTACTGTGAGGATTTGTTGAAATCCTATATATTGTTTACTACATTTTAAAGTAAACTGTTTAGCCAGTGATTTGAATGGTGGTTTAAGAGAGTTGTTTACTATATATCCACTATCTTTTCTACTGGGTTATTGTTAAGAAAAGAATAAATGCGTTGTGATATACAATTTTGCTTTATTTAAAGCAGCATATGTTTCCTTTACTGAGCGTATGAATCGCTCACTCCTTTGTTTTAACTCCACAGATAAAAGACACGGAGTTAGAGAAGTAGCTTTAAGAGGGATGTTAAACATGACAGGTACAGTCTCTTTTCTTTTACATTTCAGACATATGTATACAGTACTACTTTATTGAGACAAAGATAATAGGGGATGTCAGATGTAATGAATAATGAAAAGAAATTTCATATTCCGTATTTGATAAATAAATATTATTATTTATCACTATTATTGTAGAATGTTATTGGCATCGCTGACAGCCCAACCGGTAAAGTTGTATGGAAATACGTGTAAAATGTGGTAACGGGATGTTACAGATATCATCAACATAAAGAAGAATATAAGTGCAAGCTGAAGCTGAGTGTCTGAAAAACAATGACTAATCTGCCTTTAAAGATTTAAAACCCTGTTGAAGTAGAAAACATTGAACCTTTTCATACCAGGCTCTAGTGCCTGTTTCAGACCATATAAGGCCTTATACAGTCTGCAGACCAGTCTTTGGTTACTGTTTTGCACTTCAAATCCTGGTGGTTGGCACATGTAGACTTCTTCATTTAGTACTCAATTTAGGAGAGCATTATTAACATCCGTTAAGGTAAAAATAATTCTGATGGTGGTAGGCTTCACTACTGAGTGAATGTTTCGCCAAAGTCAATCCCTGGTTGTTGAAGATATCCTTTAGCAACCAGCCTTGCCTTGTATCTTGCAATGGAACCATCTGAATTTTTCTTAAGTTTGTAGACCCATTTGCAACTAACTATAGATCTATTTGCTGGAAGAGGTACTAAGGACCATGTGCCATTTTTCAACAGAGAATTATATTCAGCATGTACTACTTCTTTCCACTTAGGATGTTGAAGTGCTTGACTAATGCTAGTAGGCTCATTTTTATCCAAATCCACTAAAAACACCTTAGGTTTATAAATCCCGTTTTTGGACCTTGTTAGCATAGGATGATAATTTTCAGTTGGTAATGGAGGTGGTCCTAATATTGAGGTTTGATCATTGGTTTGAATAGAATTAGTATGTAAGGAAGAGTCTGAGGTTTAACTGGTATATGAAACTGATGTAAGAGACTCATTTATTGAAGAAGTTGAATTTTGATTTTGGATTGAAGTTGAAGTTGAATATGGAAGGGATTGAGTTGACACTTGATTTGGAGCTATTGAAGGAGGTGATGGAATTGCACAAGGAACAGAAGAGATATTTGTATGTGATTTGGAAGAGAACAATTGAACGTAAGGGTATTATTCTTCATCAAAAATAAGATGTCTGGATATAAAGAGATTATTGTTGGAGTCAAGGCATTTGTATCCTTTGTGTTTAGAACTATAACCTAGGAAAATACAAGAAGATGATCTAAAATTGAGTTTATTTTTATTAAAAGGTCCAAGATATGGATAACATAAACAACCAAATGTCTTGAGAAAGGTATAATCTAGTTTTACCTTGTATAAGGCTTCAAAAGGTGACTTTGACTTTAAGGCTGTACTCGATAACCTGTTCAACAAATAAACTGTAATCGAAAAGGCCCCAGACCAAAAGCTAAAAGGTAAGGAAGCTTGTGAAAGAAGAGTTAAACCAATCTCAACTATTTGTCTATGTTTCCTTTCCACCATACCATTTTGTTGAGAGGTATGTGGACATGAGTGTCTAAATTGAATACCTTCAAACTCAAGAAAAGAAGTGAAGCTTCTAAACTCTCCAACCTAATCAGATTGAAGTATTTTAATGGATGTAGAGAATTTTTTTTCAAATAATCGTTTAAAATGAATGAATGAAGGTAATGCTTTACTTTTTGTTTTGAGAAAATAAATCCAGGTAAATCTGGAATATGCATCAACAAAGGAGATGTAATACTGATATCTATGTCCTGAGAAGAAAGGAGCAAGTCCCCATAGATCTACTTAAACGAGTGTAAGAGGACATTTATATGAAGTAGTAGAAAGGGAAAAGGGGAGTGTGACTTTTTCCTTGCTGACAGTGAGAACAAACATAGCTTTTATTGATTTGATTTGGAATATTACAAGAGGTAAGAATTTGTGACACTATGACTGAGCTAGGGTGTCCTAAACGTTTGTGCCACAGAACAAAAGATTTGGACTTAGAACAAATACTTGCTATTGGAACAAAAACATTAGAATTATAGACATCTGACACAAAAACTTCTGGCTTGGTTTGATGTGCTGCAATTGATTTGTCGAGAGACAGATTAAACCTGTACAATCCTTTGTCAAGCATCCCTTTTAAAAGTATTTCCTTGGTAGTAGGGTCCTTCACAAGGCAAAAACTAGAGTAAAATTCAAAGTACACACCATTACAGAATTGAGATACATATAAGAGATTCTTGGTTATTTGAGGAACATGAAGAACATTTTTAAGTTGAAAGGGTTTAGAATGAGTAGAGACTAGAAAGGATGAGTGACCAATACTTGCAATATTGATTCCAACTCCATTTCCCATATGAAGCTTACCATTTCCATGATATTCAAATCCAATGTTGAGATTCTCAACCTGATTTGTAATGTGATTAGTGGCTCCAGAATCAGGGTACCATGAGGAGTCTGCTATAGAGTCTAGACTTGCAATCATTGCTTCTGCCATATTCACTTCCTGTGGCTGATGAAAACCATTGTATGGTTGATGAGTAAACTGATTGCTTCTGTTGTTTGAAAAGGACTCACCAGGATCAGGATTGAAAGAGATATCAAATCTGTGATAACACCTATGGACAGTGTGTCCAATCTTGCCACAAAGTTGGCATTGAGGTTTTGAACCCGTAGACATACCTTTGCCTCTGGCTTTTCCCCTACCTCTAAAACTTTTATTTCCATCATTCATCCATCCTTTTGTTCCTCTGCCAGATTCATAGGCAAATTTCTTTTGTTGCACAGCAAGATTTGCAGAGGATATTGAAGATTCAAAAACTATAGCATTTTGTACCAATCTTGATTCTGTTGTAAACAATAAAGCAGAAGTAGTCTTCTAGTTTGGCAGATCTTTCTGAGTTGAAATGGCAGCCACAATTGCATCATATTCAGCCCCAAGTCCAAACAGAGCAGTATGAACCAGTTTAGAATCAGACATCTTACATCTGAATGATTGCAAAGTATCCCAAATTGATTTCACCTTAATGAGATAATCTTTCATGGGTAGATTATCTTTCTTGACATTCTGTAGTTGTCGTTTGTATTGCATGATTTTTGCATTTGTTTAAAAGGCAAAATACTAGTCTATAGCATCCCAAAGATCCTTTGTTTTTTCACAACAAACAAAGGTAGGCCAGATATGACTACTGATGGAAGAGAGTAACCAAGATACAAGCAATTGATCTTGACTATCATAGATCTCAAATTCAACAGAGTTTCTTGAAGGAATAACCTGAGTGCCATCCACAAAACCCTTCAAACCATAACCTCAAATGGTTGCTGTAACTTGTTGCTTCTAAAACAAGAAGTTGTTATCTTCAAGTTTAACAGTAATACTTTGCACCCCTGGATTTATCACGAAGAAAGATGGTTGAATTGTGACTCCATTAGATTGAGATGTGGCTCCATTGCTATTCTCCATGTCGGCATCTGATATCATGTCAAGATTATGTATATAACATTCAAGATATAAGAGAAAGAAGAATTGTAGAAGATTGTAGTAGTAGGGAAAGAGAAGTATAGAGAAGAATCAAGATTGTTGAGAATGATTCATTGAATACTGTCATTATTGATTTACAATTAAGAATGATCTGTCTTTATATAGTATTCAAGAATCGGGATACACTCATTTTCTCCTAGAGTAGTATATCAATTATATTTAACTGAACTATTATAACTAACATAACTACTACTAGGCTGTACATCTAATATGCCTTTGCAAACCAAGCTCTCCCCTCCATGCTGACCAGACAGCTTTGCATCTATTATTCTCCTCCACCGATCTTCATGTTCTAGCCTTGAATCACCATCTTTTCATCACCAAATCCCCTAGGTTCTTCATAGAAATTAATCTTTACCTCGATAACTCCTTAACCATATAAAAATCTCAGCCTAAATCAGCCAAAACAGAGCTCCCCTGCTTTTGGACAATAACGTTACTGCTCAGGTAATTTCTAACTTTGATTTCTTTCACTTTTGTCATTTGTTTGTGCTTAAATTGGATGTGTAAATGATATATAAGATCATGGTTTGAAGTGAAAATATGCATAAAATAAATTAGGGTGTTAGATCATGTGATTTGAAGGGCTGATTTTGGGCTGTTGTGGCCTGAATGACGTGAATGGTTGAGGAGCTAAGCAAAAAATAAAAGTTGGACAGAAATTTAAAATGAAACCAAAAATTTTAATTAATTAAATTATAGGTATGGTGTGCTGCTATGTTTAAGCTGAATTTTAAAGGAAGTAAATATGGTGTTGATAGTGTGAATGACAGAAAAATATAAGGAATGATTTTTTGTGTAAATGGCGTGACAAAAAGGGGTTGGAATTTCCTGCTGTAGGTGGCGTCAATGGCAAGAAATAAGGGGCTGACTTTGTGGTGATGTGAATTTTTAATCTTAGTTGTGTGTGTATGGCGTAAAAACAGAAAGTGGGGTTGATTTATTGCTGATGGCTTGAATGGCTGGACAGAAAGACTGATTTTTGGTGCTGTTGGCTTGAGTAACAAAAGAATAAAGGCTATTGTTTGTGTTGAAGGCAAGACTAATGTAAAATTTGTGAAGGGTGGCATTAAGGGTAAAAAATGGTGGCTGCCATAATATGTAATTCATCAAAACACAATTGGTCAACATATGGCAGCCGATTGTAGAGGGAAATGGAGATAAAATCATGCTGACTTTTGTGTTTCATGGCATGGAAAGTCAAGTGGCTGCCATAAAAATGAAATTAATCAAAACATAAACTTAGTCAATTTATGCAGCCGGCCATGAAGAAACAAAAGAAGAAATTATGTTAGCTTTTATACTTAGTTGATAGTAAATAATGATAAGGGATGAGATGATGATGGTTGAAAGGAAAATTTAAAGGAAATTGAGAGAATATTGGAAGTATAAAAATCATGGAAATAATCAATCATGGGCTATCCTTGTAAGAAATTGGTAGTTTCAATATAAAGCCAATAAGAATTAATAATGTGGAATATATTAAATATAACAATGAACATAAATTTACAGAGGGGCGAGTTAACCAATGGGCGAGTTGACCATGGGTGAATTAGCCATGGCGAGCCAGTTTAACCCAAGTCTTTCTCACACGGAATTCAGTGAGATTGCGGGCTGTTTTTAAAACCTTTTTGGAAAGAAAATCATTTTGAGAAAATGATGAATTTATGAAGCAATTCCTTAAAAGTTTTTCATGAGATATAAAGTGATTTTGAGACTTTAGGCCCCTAGTTTCATGCATTATTATGAGTTATTAAGCTGATAAACCCGCCAAGTCATCAGCAGGTCTCGAGGTCACCTAGCAAGTGGACCCGAGGACCACATATAGATTATGGCCATAGATCGAGCAGAGATAGCCGTGAGGGGCGATGGCCTACGGGTGCACCCCAAAAGCGGACAATTTACGTTCCCGGAGGGGGAGTGGGAACGATGAAAGCATGAGTTATTCGTAGAGTGATGCCTAGTCTCAACTTGTTGATTTTTGTTTACTGAAAGGATTTATTTAAATCTTATTTACTGTTTAATTCATTTTATGATAAACCGTTGAGCAAATGATTTGAATGATGTATTGAGAGTGTTGTTTACTATATCCACTATTTTCCTACTTGATATGATTTTAGGAAAAACAAACATTTTGTGGTATATGGTTTTGGTTTTATAAAACAGCATATGCCTCCTTTACTGAGTATATGAATCGCTCACTCCCTTATTTTAACTCCACTGATAAAAGGACACAGAGTGGGAGAATTAGCTCCCAGATGGATATAGTTACATATGAAACACTGGAGCAAGTTATGGTGAATATGACAGGTACAGTCACTTCTCTTTTACGTTTCAGACATATGTATATAGTACTACTTTATTTAAATAAAGATAATAGGGGATGTTGGAAATAAGGAATAATGAAAAGAATTTTCATATTCCATAATTGTTAAATAAATGTTTATCATTTATTACTATCACTGTAGAAGGATTATGGCATCACAGACAACCCAATTGAAAAAGTTGTATAAAAATACGTGAAAAATGTAGTAATAGACTGTTACAAAAAATTTGGGAGAAATTATCCATAAAGATTTTGAATGCACAAATGGCGTGCTCAGTGTCGCACAGAGTAATATATTCATAAATAGCATAATTAATGTCTACAAAGGAAATGGAAGAAAAAACGGGCAGCAAAGGAAATGGAAGAAAAAACTTGTTCAGGATCCCTAAACTTGAGACTATATTAATTAAGTTAATTAGCTTCTTTCCATTGATTGCTTCTTACCCTTGAGGATAGATCAGGTTTACACATGCAAAACATGGATAGCCAAGTATGAATAGAATGGTAAAAGGGGAAAAAATGCCTGAACTTTGTCATGTAGGAACTGGATGTAGCCAATGGCTTCTGTTAACATAGAGACTCTGATGTTCTATCAATTTGGCAACTCTTAAGACATCAAAGTAGACAATATATAGTGCTCGTAACACCTTTTAATGCCATACAAAGCTAAGAATGAAAGCTAAATACATAAAGAAAGTTAACCGGTGATATATTCTTATTTGATAAATAAGCAATCGATATGCTCATTAATTAACTAACATAGAGCTCTAAAAAATCTATGTTTCATTAATAGCAACTGAAGATGGAAACAATAAAAAAAATAAATAACAATGAACTAATCAATTGATTTAAATGACTTGAAGTTGATTTCAAACATTAGTTCTACTTTTAACATCTTTACCTACATCAATTAGATTTTGTAGCTTTTGTGATAGGGGATTAACTGTAAGTCCGACAACAGTCATAAGCTCTACAGTCGCATCAGATCAGTGAGCCAATTCTCGATACCTGCTAAGACAAATAAAAAGAATACATTCAACATGATGATATTAAAGATCTCAACAATGATTACCTAGTACAATCGTGCAGCAACTTCAAGCAAGTGAATCCTAGATATTGAAGCAAAGCACTTTCCATCTCACAAAATCATATATAAAATATGCATGAACCCTCAAAAAAAGAACCTAAAAAAGTACAAAAAAATCCATGCCCTTGTAACATACTTATCATTTCAAATCTTAAGTAGGATGAAAGAGATAATCACCTACATCTAATTAACAAAAAGAAAAGAAATGTTATTTTGTCATGCACTGGACCCAATATACAAACCAAACTTCAATGTAGATAATAACCATAACCATTAGAAGATACCATTTCTATAAAAAGTTGATTTAGATAATACATAAATCATCAAAAGAATCACCTTAGCATTATTTAAAAAAAAAACAAAAATGCATTGTATTATACCATAAATACCAGAGCCATATAAAATGTTATTGTGAGCTAATGTTTCCCTTCCTTTTCTAATTCCATTTTTCATTTTGCTTTTTCCTCTACTTGTTAAAATATTCTTGTCATTGTTAACCTTTCAGATAGACCAATGCTGATAATAACGATTATATAACTATTAACATCATCAAAAACTAATTCTAATATAGAAAATACCCAAAGTCACGCATAGATTTTAGACAATAAATGCAGTAATATAGCACATATGGACAACATCAAAATTTAATTATATGACGAAAAGCACACAGATTTATGTATACTACGAATGATTAAAAAAATTTCACGTAAATGCACTTGATATTTGACAATACCCTAACAATATATATGATTTGAAGCACAATTAATTGCTTAATCTCACAAAAAAAAATGTTACTCAAAATTCTTTAGATGCCTTTTTTTAATAAAACAATTAATGGATCCTAGCCAACTCCAAATCCTTTGTGTAGTTCTAGCAATAACATAAATTACGATCAAGTTAAAAATTCTTGGAAAAAAGCAACTTACTTGTCCACCAATTATGCAGCAAGTTGCTATAGGAAGGCCCGATAACTACTGTCAAGGCTTCTCTCGCATAAAACCCCTTTAACAACTGAGGAGAGAAAAACTAATTATTCTCAAAATTTTCAAAATCTCAAAAACCTAACAAAGTAACTGATTTCAACAAACATAATTGTTGTTCCATTCATGACAGCAAACAATTTTACAATAGGAATGCAAAATATTTTCATCCAAAATAAAAAAATAACAAATAACTAATTCTAGCTTCTTTTGTATAAGGTCTCAATCATTTCATCAAGTAAACCATCCTCATTAAACTCTACTTCATCCTAAAAAAAATCCTCTTTTTTCACACACTTTCTCAACAACCAAAATAATTTAATGATATTTCCATAAGAACAATAAACAATCAAATGCAAAATAGAAAGTTAAGCAATTGCATAAGAAGCATAATAATAAAGGAAAAAAATAAATAAATAAATAAATGCAGAGCACAAATTCTTATATCCATGGTAAAACGTTTAAACACTCGAAATTTTGAAAACCCATAACCCCAAAAAAAATATTAACCTTAGAAAAAACAATAAACAAACAAAAACAAAAATAAAAAAAATCAAAATTTAATGGAGAAAAAAATGAAAAGAAACAGAGATTATAGACAAACCACAAAAAAAAATTTTTGTGATTTCTTTCCATTTACTCCTATTTCTTTTCTTACCTTTCTTTTTTTTTTCCCTTTCCCTTCTTGTTGGCAAGGATGTTTGCAAGTTTCTTCCTCTTTTGAACTGAAAATACACCACAAGCAAAAATCTAGACCTGAAAACTAAATTCATCTCTAAATTAAAATTGGTTTTTGTAAGATCCGATTTTACACTACTGTAGAGTCTAAATTCATAAAATTGATAATGGAAATTAAATAAATAATAAATGTTAATTTCCAAAAAGGTGAAAAGCTCCTTAACTTGTGATAAGAACGGAGCCAATTAGGTGAAATACTCGACGGGCGAGTACCATGAGAATGTGGCTCGCCAATGGGCGAGCAAGAGCATATTCGCCAATGATCATGATAAGTTGGACAATGGCTTCTTGGGCGAGTATGATTTATGACCTTATTAGCCAAGTGAGTTGCTGGGATAATCGTTCAAATGGGCGAAGACATGTAATCGCCTACATAGATTGAATAATTGCATAGGCAAACCTGATTTTGTTGGCGAACTGAAAATGAATTGGTGAGTTAAGGCCTCAGAAATTAGAGGGGCGAACTCGAAGCAACATTTGTGGACAAAATGAAAATAGATTCAAAACACGTGTGCAGCAAAAATTGACCTTGGACGCCCCACAGTTGAAGACATTTAATAGATAGATGCTAAAGTCAACAAAGGCGCCGGCCCTATTGGTTGAGGAATTAAACAAAGTCTGCAGCAGAAGAAAAAAAGAGTGTGAAAGGAAGACTTTCTCGCCCTTTGTAAATGCAGATTTTCTTCATGCATTAAATGCATGATAGACGTGAACAATGATGAAGGAAACAGGATAAGGGCCAGGCGGTGGCTATTGATTGGCTGAGAATGTTTATATAAGCAGAGACAATTGATGAAAAACGAGTTAGCCAATTTCAGTTTCTTCACGAGAGGCATTTCTCTGTTTCTTCCATTTCTCTGCCATGTTTGATCTACTGAGTTTCACTCTTCAGTTGGCTAAACCAGTAAACATGCTTATAAAACCTTTCTTTCTTAGCCTGATGAGCTGAAGGAATAAGCAAAAGAAAGGCCAACAGGAAACAGGAAGCAAACTGTTCTGGAAGTGAAGTTGGTTGAGGTGAGTTCATAATTTTGAGGTTTTCTTGATGTTCACTGATAGATTTCTATGATTTATGCAGTAATAAACATAGATACAGTCTTGGTTTTAGTTAGATCCTTGGAAGATAGGAAAACAAGGAAAATTATGGAATAGGTGACGACAAGGGCGACTACAGTGATCGCCCAAGTTGAAAATAGTAATCGCCAATGAGGCGAATAGATATTAAGTACTCGCCAAGGTAATTTTGTGGGCGAGAACGCCCAATTCTAGTGAAGTGAATGACGGGCGAGCTCTAATGCGAAGGCATTGGGTGAGAAGGATTGTGGGTGAACTTCCACTGTTAGCCAATGAAGGCTTCGTGAGTAATGGCGGGCGAACTAATTGGGAATCTGATTGGGCGAGTAGTTATTTGATTTATTCTCGCCAAGTGATATATAAAGAAAATATTAATGAAATTTATATATAATTTGCAGCCGATAATTGGGAATAGCTATGGGCGAACAGAGTGCCGGGCGAAGCAAGACTTCGTTGAACAAGGTAAGGGAAGTGTGTGTGAAGTGATGCATGTCCTGTGGAGTAAATTTTATGAAAACATTAAGTTAAATGTTTTGTTTTCTGACATGCATGATTTTAAGAAGTTAATTGATAATTGTTTGATCGCGGGCGAGCTGATAGCCGCCTTTTGCTGTTTTGTTGGGTGAAATGATACAGGGCGGGCGAGCGCTTTGTATGTTTTATGTTGGGCACACCCTTTGTGATTTATGTTGGGTGAATTGGTATTGGCGGGCGAACCAATCCCTTTTATACGTTTTAAACTCATTTCTATCTTTAAAGGGCGGGCGAACTTTCTTAATAGAAAGCTATAAGTGAAGCCAGATGGCGAGCTCTGTTTTATGAGAACTGGGCGAGTGCCCTTGTTTTAAAGAGAAATCCGGGTAAGGCCGTAGTCGGGCGAACCCTTTTTTTTAAGATGTTGGGCGGGCGGCCCTTGTTTTAAACTGAAGGCGGGCGAACTGATATCAACGAGATTTCTGTTTTGGAAAGCTAAGTGGCGGGCGAATACTAATTCACCGTCTTATCGAGTTGATTTCTGGGCGAGCCACAGAGGGCAAGCCAGTTTTGCTTCAGATTTTAAAAGCAAAGAGGGCGGGCGAACACATGTTCTCCGCCACTGCGAGCTGCTTCCATGGGCAAGCCATATCGGGCGAGCTGACCATGGGCGAGCAGGTTTTAAAACTTGAGATTATGGGCTGTTTTGGTGTTTTATTGTTTTATAAGAAATCAAATCATTTTGTGGAAATGATATATGAGATATAAAAGTTGATTTTGAGACTTTAGGCCCTGAGTTCATGCGTTGCTAGTGCGTGACCTACCTGGGGCGGTGGCTCGGTCAATGGACCAATGAGTGCACCTCAGGGCGTCACAGGGCTGATGGACCTGCCAAGTTATCAGCGGTCTCGAGGTCACTTGGCAAGTGGACCCGAGGACCCCTTTAGATTATGGCCATAGATCTGAGATAGCCGTGAGGGGCGATGGCCTACGGGTGCACCCCAAAAGCGGCAGGTTTCGTTCTCCCAAGGTGGAGGGAGAAACGATGATAGCATGATTTATTTGTTGCCTAGTCTCAACTTATCAGTTTCTATTTACTATGAGGATTATTGAAGTCCTCGATAGTGTTTACTACATTTTAAAGTAAATTGTTAGTCGGTGTTTTGAATGGTGTTTTAAGAGAGTTGTTTACTATATATCCATTTTCTTTTCTACTGGGTTATTGTTAAGAAAAGAACAAATGAATAGTGATATATAGTTTTGCTTTATTTAAAGCAGCATATGTTTCCTTTACTGAGCGTATGAATCGCTCACCCCTTTGTTTTAACTCCACAGATAAGAAGTACGCGGAGTTGAGAGAATTAGCTCTCAGATGGGTATAGCTATGCTTAAAGCACTAAGGCATGGCACATTAAACGTGACAGGTACAGTCTTTTCTCTTTTACATTTCAGACATATGTATACAGTACTACCTTAATGAAATAAAGGATTATAGGGGATGTCAGATGTAAGGAATAATGAAAAAAAGAAATTTCATATTCCATAATAAATAGATAAATGTTTATCATTTGTCATTGTTACTGTTGAATGTTAATGGCATCGCAGACAGCCCAACCGGTAAAGTTTTATGAAAATACGTGAAAAATGTGGTAACGGGATGTTACAGATTTAATGGTATCAGAGCTTGAGTTGGTCTGATGTCTGTTGATGCCTTTAGCATGGGAAGTGTTGAGAAAGGTTAACATCCCCTGTAGTACTGTATAGTCTGAATGTATAGAGGAGTCGAATGACTGTGAAATGAATTAAGTGGTGAAATATGATGAAAGTTGACTAATTAGGGGTTACTAATAGAGATAGTAATCCGGAAATTTTGCATGAGATAGGCGATCTTATCATCATTATGTCGGGTCTATTCAATAAGGTACAGTGAGGAACTCGGTGAGGGCCCCACCAGGACTTCTCTGTCCATATCGAATTAAGATCCTGAAAATGATGATATTGAGATGAAAAGGGGTAATATTAGCATATAAGTTCTAAGATCGCGTGTTTGGAGTTATACTGATGAGAGAGAGAATTAAAGGGGAATTTATGAATATACTCCTATATTGACAGGTTTTCTTTCGAAGTTATAAGGGATTGAATGGATTTAAAATAGAAATTGATGGTGAAATAGTATGAGTATTTGATAGTATAAAGGAGGATTTCTACTATAGACCCCACTAATATATTGATAAGTAAGGCGACCCAGAGTATAAGTTATGAGAGGTCGCGAGATAGTTATACTTGTTGTGGATTTTGGGGTTTGAATTTAAAGTGAATTGGGTGAGAAATGATGTAAACTGGTTATATATACTCCTTATGTTTTAGGAGAATGGATATTAGTAGTGACTTGACATTTGAGGAAGTCAAGTGTTTGAGTCTGTGGATGAGAAAGAAAACTTTGAGATGAGCGAACTCGAGCACGGTTGGAAGAACCGGGCAATTGAGGTGATCACCAAAGAGGATAGTATGGATGAGTAGCGATGTCACAGCAATCGTTGTCGATGGGCCCAAAAAGGGGGTTGCCATGGCCGGTTGGGCTGGTCCGTTACGATATCCATAGAACCGTGGTATTAAGAGATTTATGAGAAATACTCGATGGGCGAGAACTACATTGGGATAGCTCGCCAATGGGCGTGCAAATGTATGATCGCCAACGGTGTGGGCGAGTTAGATGATGGCGAGAACTAACACTAGTCCGCCAATATATCATGAATTGCTAAAAAGGGGCAAGGATACTGATCACCCAAATAATTTTAGTGATGATCGCCCAAAGAATATGGTGAGTAATCTGACCAACAAATTGTGGTGGAAATCATAACAATGTGGCGAACAGAACAAAAGCTGTAATCGCCAAGAAAATGAAAGGTCTCGTAGTTGCCAAAAATTATAAAGTTGGTATCGAGATTTAGTTGACAAGCTTAGAGGTTGGTGAAGTGAAATAGGAATCTGTTTGTAAGCTCTTATCAGTGAATCAGTAGAGCTTGAGAAATTACTCGAGAGATTGATAAGTAAAGAATTAAACTAGTTTGCTATAACCGGTGAAAACGAAAATTTTATCGTTTTGAAAATAATGAGATTAGTACTCTCTACAGTTGCTTCTAGGTTCCGGAACAAGTATGGTATTCTAAAATACCTATCATATTCTATCTGGATCCCTAGCCGACTGTAGTATCCTTCCTATTTGTGTACCTAGAGCCAACTAGGATGATTTTAAAAAGAGTAAACATGTATATTGATATCAGCAATATTGCTGTATAAGGTATGGAAAAAACCTTATTGTTAAGTCAGTGACCATGAGTTGTAATTGAACTATGTAGATTAGAGACGTGAGGTCTCGAAAGATTAAGTGGACATTGAAAATTGTCTGAGTAAAAGATTTTACTACTTAAGTGAGGTTAAAGTGTGCTAGAGGTTAAAGTGTGCTTATTGGGGTATAAAAATTTATGAGTTTTACCCGTACAGCACAAATAAATTGTTGAAGAGGTTATGGAATTTGCTACCTTATTGATCCAATACTTAATTGGGAGAAAGTAGAAGTGAATGGGTATGTGTGAATACAGTATTCAAAATGGTTATGAGATAGTGACAGTAAAGTACCATATTAAGTGGGAAAAACAATAGTGGTGATGAATATAAAAGAATGAAATTGTCTTGAGAGGACAAGTCATATGATGACTAGGGAACACAAGTTATGAGGTAGTTCCCAAGTTTATGAATAAATGTGATTTCCTCTGATCATGATGTAGATATGACTGGAATTAATGACAAGCCATGAAAGTGTCATACTCAGAGGAGCAGATACAAGAAGTACTGCTAATCTCGAAAATGATCACTAGAGATAAGAGAAGTGATCGAGGGGAAAATGATTACCGAGATGTAATCGGTGACTAATATTAAGGTCTGCAAAAGAAAAGTCGTCCTAGATTAATCATGAAACAATCACTGTGAGATAGTGAAGAATCCGAAAGAACCATGATGTTATAGAAGTGATTATGGTTTCGGGATATATTAAGTGCCTTAGTCGATATATATTGGTGGAACAAAGAGGGAGTATGTGAAGTTCCAGTTAGTGGATACTTGTGATAGGGATTCCTGATTCGCCATATGCCTTGAGAGAATATTAAGAGACTTTGGGATTCCAAAATTTTACTGTTAGCACTGCCTCAGATTGATATAGATATCCGAGCGCATTGTGTGGACGCTCCGGGATATATTGAGAGCGAGTGCGTGGTATTTTAGCGACTACTGGGACAATTACATACGAATGATTAAAATTTTAATCGACCAGCACTAAATGAGATGATAAGTGATAAATAGTAAAGATGAGTTACTAACTCTCAAGGAGGATAAAGACTTGAGGGAGTGTAAATTGGTTTGAGAGAAGACACCCGAGGTTCTTCAGGACCTTGAGAAAATTCGGGATGGACAACCCATGAGTGAGGTGATTGCTCAACACCGTATAACATGTTGTGAGATTTGGGCGAACAAGGTGGTCGCCAACTCACTTGAGAGAATAATCCTAGAGCGCGGAAGAGCGCCAAAAGGATGATTATTGATGGCCTGAAGAGACGAGATTAAATAAGAGTTGGAAAAGTGATAAGGAAGAAAAAAATACCTATATTAGAGGTACTTCCCATACTCAGTGAAAAATTGAAAAGAGTAAATTATTATCTGGATGGTTGTGGATATATTAGTAAGTCTGCTCATTCCTTGATTTTGGAATTTGTTGAGCTAATTGATGCCTTGGACGGATTATATGTCAGGGAAATGGTGAGGTTTTATAGTATTCCAGTGAGCATTATAGTTGATAGGGAGTCCCACTTCGTATCTCAGTGTGAGAGAGATTACGGGAAGCTATGGGATCCCGATTGAGTTTCGCACCGCAGTTTATCCGCAGACTGAGAGACAGTCCGAGCGTATGAGATGGACGCTCGAGGATATGGTGTGAGCAGGTGCAGTTGATTTTACAGGCTCCTGGGATAATCCTCTACCCTGGCAGAGTTTGTTGATAATAATGGCCACAAGAGAGTATAGACATAGCACTTGAAGGAGGTTATTTAGCAGACGATATAATCCACGATAGCATGCGAAATGGGAGACCGAAAACTATTTTCGACTTGATCGAACAGACTTCTTGAGATATACAAGAGGTTATGGTTATGTATATTAAGGTCTCACCATTGAGATGCATAGTAAGAGGGAAATCGAGTTTCCGATGTATTGGATCGTCGGAGATCTTAGATCATATGAAAGACGTGCACTACCACTCGAGTTGCCAGGAGTGCACAATGTGTTCCATGTTTCAATAATGAGAAAGTATTATCCATATCCTTCACACGTGATTCGAAATGAGTCCTAGAAATTAGAGAGGACATGAATGACGTTGAGAAATTGATACGGATTCTGGATAGGAAAGATAAATTGCAGTGATAAAGTGCTGTGATCTAAGATCATGTTATGGCTAAAGTGCTTTGATGGTATCATATTAAGAATAAGGCAACTTAAAAATTTAAAAGCCTTATGCATGAGAACTATCCAGAGTTTCTTCACTGATAGGTATGGTTGAAATTTGGAGGACCAAATTTCTTAAGGTGGGGAGAAATGTAAGATCCGATTTTACACTACTGTAGAGTCTAAATTCATAAAATTGATAATGGAAATTAAATAAATAATAAATGTTAATTTCCAAAAAGGTGAAAAGCTCCTTAACTTGTGATAAGAACGGAGCCAATTAGGTGAAATACTCGACGGGCGAGTACCATGAGAATGTGGCTCGCCAATGGGCGAGCAAGAGCATATTCGCCAATGATCATGATAAGTTGGACAATGGCTTCTTGGGCGAGTATGATTTATGACCTTATTAGCCAAGTGAGTTGCTGGGATAATCGTTCAAATGGGCGAAGACATGTAATCGCCTACATAGATTGAATAATTGCATAGGCAAACCTGATTTTGTTGGCGAACTGAAAATGAATTGGTGAGTTAAGGCCTCAGAAATTAGAGGGGCGAACTCGAAGCAACATTTGTGGACAAAATGAAAATAGATTCAAAACACGTGTGCAGCAAAAATTGACCTTGGACGCCCCACAGTTGAAGACATTTAATAGATAGATGCTAAAGTCAACAATGGCGCCGGCCCTATTGGTTGAGGAATTAAACAAAGTCTGCAGCAGAAGAAAAAAAGAGTGTGAAAGGAAGACTTTCTCGCCCTTTGTAAATGCAGATTTTCTTCATGCATTAAATGCATGATAGACGTGAACAATGATGAAGGAAACAGGATAAGGGCCAGGCGGTGGCTATTGATTGGCTGAGAATGTTTATATAAGCAGAGACAATTGATGAAAAACGAGTTAGCCAATTTCAGTTTCTTCACGAGAGGCATTTCTCTGTTTCTTCCATTTCTCTGCCATGTTTGATCTACTGAGTTTCACTCTTCAGTTGGCTAAACCAGTAAACATGCTTATAAAACCTTTCTTTCTTAGCCTGATGAGCTGAAGGAATAAGCAAAAGAAAGGCCAACAGGAAACAGGAAGCAAACTGTTCTGGAAGTGAAGTTGGTTGAGGTGAGTTCATAATTTTGAGGTTTTCTTGATGTTCACTGATAGATTTCTATGATTTATGCAGTAATAAACATAGATACAGTCTTGGTTTTAGTTAGATCCTTGGAAGATAGGAAAACAAGGAAAATTATGGAATAGGTGACGACAAGGGCGACTACAGTGATCGCCCAAGTTGAAAATAGTAATCGCCAATGAGGCGAATAGATATTAAGTACTCGCCAAGGTAATTTTGTGGGCGAGAACGCCCAATTCTAGTGAAGTGAATGACGGGCGAGCTCTAATGCGAAGGCATTGGGCGAGAAGGATTGTGGGTGAACTTCCACTGTTAGCCAATGAAGGCTTCGTGAGTAATGGCGGGCGAACTAATTGGGAATCTGATTGGGCGAGTAGTTATTTGATTTATTCTCGCCAAGTGATATATAAAGAAAATATTAATGAAATTTATATATAATTTGCAGCCGATAATTGGGAATAGCTATGGGCGAACAGAGTGCCGGGCGAAGCAAGACTTCGTTGAACAAGGTAAGGGAAGTGTGTGTGAAGTGATGCATGTCCTGTGGAGTAAATTTTATGAAAACATTAAGTTAAATGTTTTGTTTTCTGACATGCATGATTTTAAGAAGTTAATTGATAATTGTTTGATCGCGGGCGAGCTGATAGCCGCCTTTTGCTGTTTTGTTGGGTGAAATGATACAGGGCGGGCGAGCGCTTTGTATGTTTTATGTTGGGCACGCCCTTTGTGATTTATGTTGGGTGAATTGGTATTGGCGGGCGAACCAATCCCTTTTATACGTTTTAAACTCATTTCTATCTTTAAAGGGCGGGCGAACTTTCTTAATAGAAAGCTATAAGTGAAGCCAGATGGCGAGCTCTGTTTTATGAGAACTGGGCGAGTGCCCTTGTTTTAAAGAGAAATCCGGGTAAGGCCGTAGTCGGGTGAACCCTTTTTTTTAAGATGTTGGGCGGGCGGCCCTTGTTTTAAACTGAAGGCGGGCGAACTGATATCAACGAGATTTCTGTTTTGGAAAGCTAAGTGGCGGGCGAATACTAATTCACCGTCTTATCGAGTTGATTTCTGGGCGAGCCACAGAGGGCAAGCCAGTTTTGCTTCAGATTTTAAAAGCAAAGAGGGCGGGCGAACACATGTTCTCCGCCACTGCGAGCTGCTTCCATGGGCAAGCCATATCGGGCGAGCTGACCATGGGCGAGCAGGTTTTAAAACTTGAGATTATGGGCTGTTTTGGTGTTTTATTGTTTTATAAGAAATCAAATCATTTTGTGGAAATGATATATGAGATATAAAAGTTGATTTTGAGACTTTAGGCCCTGAGTTCATGCGTTGCTAGTGCGTGACCTACCTGGGGCGGTGGCTCGGTCAATGGACCAATGAGTGCACCTCAGGGCGTCACAGGGCTGATGGACCTGCCAAGTCATCAGCGGTCTCGAGGTCACTTGGCAAGTGGACCCGAGGACCCCTTTAGATTATGGCCATAGATCTGAGATAGCCGTGAGGGGCGATGGCCTACGGGTGCACCCCAAAAGCGGCAGGTTTCGTTCTCCCAAGGTGGAGGGAGAAACGATGATAGCATGATTTATTTGTTGCCTAGTCTCAACTTATCAGTTTCTATTTACTATGAGGATTATTGAAGTCCTCGATAGTGTTTACTACATTTTAAAGTAAATTGTTAGTCGGTGTTTTGAATGGTGTTTTAAGAGAGTTGTTTACTATATATCCATTTTCTTTTCTACTGGGTTATTGTTAAGAAAAGAACAAATGAATAGTGATATATAGTTTTGCTTTATTTAAAGCAGCATATGTTTCCTTTACTGAGCGTATGAATCGCTCACCCCTTTGTTTTAACTCCACAGATAAGAAGTACGCGGAGTTGAGAGAATTAGCTCTCAGATGGGTATAGCTATGCTTAAAGCACTAAGGCATGGCACATTAAACGTGACAGGTACAGTCTTTTCTCTTTTACATTTCAGACATATGTATACAGTACTACCTTAATGAAATAAAGGATTATAGGGGATGTCAGATGTAAGGAATAATGAAAAAAAGAAATTTCATATTCCATAATAAATAGATAAATGTTTATCATTTGTCATTGTTACTGTTGAATGTTAATGGCATCGCAGACAGCCCAACCGGTAAAGTTTTATGAAAATACGTGAAAAATGTGGTAACGGGATGTTACAGTTTTCCCTTAGAGAGAAACAATTCCATACCTTAAATGAACAGTTTCTTTACAACCAAAGCAAAAGCGTGACCAAATCCACAAGAAGGAACAATCACTTACCTTTTCATTATTAGGTGAAATACTTCCTCTAACATAAACTCAACACAATTATGCCATCACTTTTATTGCAACGTAAACTGGCATATGCTTAAAAATTAAAACCCAAAATACGTTACAAAACTCACATCAATCAAAGCTGAAAACGAATCTAAATCAACAAATAAATATTTCTATGATCTATTTATTTTAAGTTAAATCATAACGCTACATATGACACAAAAAAAATTTATTTTATTATATATTATATTATCAAACCAACAAATCTCTTAATCAGTTACGATTTTACCCAAAAAAAAAAATACTTCAAAAGCTCACAAAACTCAAGGCCAATGATAGAAGGAAGATGATACAAAAAAAAAAACAGTCCATGCCAAAAAAATGGTAAGCAACATGAAAGGACAAAATAATAACAAAAAAATAATAGCATATATAGATAGAGATGTTACATAAGATTAAAAAAATAGTACTGATATATCACACAAAAAATAATATTGTGATCAATCCCAACTTCAAAACTATAAAAAATAAGAACAATCAATCTAAATTATGAATAGAAACCTGAGATCAAAAGAACGCGAGAGCAATACACCTACAATGAAAAGAAACCAAACATTAGTTCATAGCTGAAAAGAAGGAACACAATGAAAACTACAAAATAAAATAATCACGAAATCAAAAAACTTATTAAATATAAAAACAAAGGAAACCTCGAGAAAAGAATAATGCAATCAAATAAAATTATTAAATTCAGAACTAAATATCTAAAGTAAGAGAAAAACCAAAATCTACATATTAAGAAAGAGAGAAGCAAAAATTAAGTATCAATATCAAACCTTACAAAGAATTAAATAAAAAAAAATCTTGATTGAAAGATATGAACCTGCAACAAAATTAAAACAATCGCAGTCAGAAATGTTTCATGCTATGGTATATTATATCATATGTGAAAGCGAATGATCATATTTAACATCACTTGAAGAAAACACTCAACAACAACCTAAGAAAGAGCATAATTTTGATTATATATCAAAACAACAACAAAATGGGATTGAAACATGACATAGAAAAATAACTCTAATATCTTAAGAAGCAAGGAATAAGGAATAAGAAATAAATTATCGATCAAACATAAAATATTCAAATTTACACCTGCCAGTAAATCTACCTAGGCAGTAGGACATTTAGCTCATAAAACATATTAATATCTATATGTAACATCCCTTTTTACCAAAATTATGAGCCAATTTTTTTTCCTTTTTCACTTACTTTTGGTTGGGCTGTGCTTAGTGTCTCAGATTTATTCTTAAGCTAAATGTACATTAGCTAAATCAATATCCTATAATCACATTGGTCCCAGTTCAAATTTTCTGACTAAGCATGCAGTCACATATTAAAATTATATTACTTAACAAAATTTATGTCCATCAAAGTTGCATGCATCATTTCTTATCATGAATATACTAAGTGTTTCCTTTAATTACATCCCCCTACTATAAAAGTACTGTAAAACAAGTCTGAATAGAAAATAGATATCTGTACATCATGTACCTTCAAGGGCGATACAAAAACCTCGAAGGACGTGTCAGAACCTCTCGTACAGATCGCTTACTGCAAATAATCTAGAAGGTGGAGAGGGGGGTGAGCTTTTTGGAAAGCCCAATAAAGAATACATATAAACAGACAGATACCGTAAGCTATATGCAAGTATTCTAAAACGATTAATAAATTCTAAATCATAAGGGATATTTCTAAAATATGGCATCTTATCCAGTAAGAAATTCGTATATTCTGAAAATCATATGTAAACAAATCAGTACAACAGATCACTTTAGCAAAGTCATGCTATGCAAATATGTAAACAGTCGTCTTCATAAATCATATCATATTTCAAATTGAATCATAAGAATCCGTACAAAAATCATTTTGTGATTTCATAATTCAATCACATCAATTTGTATCATATCATTTTCATATTCAAAGTTCATAAATCAGATATTCAGAAATCATTCGAAAATCAGAAAATACAGAACGTGGAGACATGGCAGTAACTCGGTATACATCAAGCAGCAAAGATATCCCATAGGGATAATATCAGATAGTCGTATGGCCATAGTCCAAGTGGTCTACAGTGAACACTGATCAGGTGTCATTTATGACCGCTGCGGACTGGATCAAATCACACAGCAACATAGTGCACAAATTTCATATCAGATACAAATACTGTAGGACCCGAAGGTCAAACTACAGCCATATACTATATGCCCCGAAGGTCACGCTATAGCCAAATACTGCAGGCCTCGAAGGTCACGCTACATCCAAATACTGCTGGATCCAAAATATACAGCAGTCCAGATACTGCAAGATTACGGTTAGCCAGTGTCTCAAAACATAAATTTCATAGTTTCATAGTTCAAATCCATAAATCAAAACATACAGATATTTATAAAGGTTCATAAAAAAAATCATTGCATAAAATCAGAATTAAGAGTTCATAAAGCAGATTGTTACATAAAATCAGAATTATTTTCTAAATATTCAAAAACTTAGTAATTTCCAAAATATATAAAGAAATAGGTTTTAGTACCATAATTTATAATAAATCCATAAAATCAAATTTAAGCTAAAAAAATCCCGATCCTTCCTCTGTTTTCTGTTTCTTTCGCTTTTTTTTTAATTCCTTTAATTATATATACATATATATACATCTATCATATATACATAATACATATAATAATATTATTATATATATTATATAGTACTATGTATATTTTAAATATATAAAGATATATATTGTGTATAAAAATATATATCTCTAATATCAATATATATGTATATATTTATATACTTTAAATTAAATAACATTTATATATATCTATATAAATGTAATAATAAAATATATATTGTATTTACAATATATATTTTCTTTCTCAATTTCTTGTTTAATTTGGATTTCCATTTATCCAAATTAAATTTTCTCTTTCATTATTTTCCGAATTTCTCATCTTATTTTCCTTCACTAGGATTTTTCATTATCTGTTCCTTTTTCTCAATTCTCGGGATTTTTCACCAATATCCCGTTCTCAAACTTTTATTTATTTATTTCCACTGATTTATTTTCTCCAATATTTATAATTTCCAATTATATGGAAAATTTACGGTTGTCACATTCTCTCCACCTTAAGAAATTCGGTTCTCCGAATTTAACTTAAGTCCAAAAGTGGTACATGCCGTATACTTACGACTTTATCTATTTGATCATCCCCCAAGTAATACTGCCAGTACACTTTCAACATCAAGAATACTTTAGACCACTACATGCTGTATTTCATCATATATGTCTATACTCCCGTAAGTTCATTAATTAAATCGGGAGTTTTCATTTCCACTCTTTTCACATAAGAGTCCATGCACAGTATTTTTCATATCGTAGCTCATCCATGCTGTTCATCCTCCATTTTTCTCACTTAGTGCCAAGTCGATATAGTTTAAAACTATCAATTACACATATTAGTCAGTTATATGTAATTGTCCCAGTAGCTTATACATCTCATGCACACGCTCTCTCAATATCATGGAGCGTTTACATCTCACGCTCATATATATATATATATCAGTATGGAGCGGTGCTATCAGTACACTTGGGATCTCGAAGCCTTTTGCTATTTCTCATTAAGCATATGGCAACTCAGAGACTCCCATCACATGTAAGGCTCACTGGAACAGTACATACACATTCATACCGTTTAACACTTATGCTTCGACTACAGCACTAGAGAATCTAAGAGTCTGATAATGGAAGGTGATTCTATTCAGATCATCAGTCTTTAATCACTTCCATATTATCATTTCTCTTTTGGACTCTTTATTATTCACAGTATTCATTTTCTCTTTTATTTTATTAAGGCTACATCTCACTTGCAGACTTTACTATTGATCATCTCTTACAATCATAGCTCATGAGACAATCATGTTCTCTTCATGTAGTATGGTCATTCGATTATTGAATCCTCAGTTTATATTTTTGATCGCCACATCATCTATATACTTCCACCGTTTCTATCATGTTACGGTGGTTATATGTATAATCATTTTTCATTTATATACTGGCAGTAAATAATACTTGTCATTTTTGGCCAAAAATTTTCTCTCTCTTCAAATTACCCTCAATCGATGATCTTAAATTCTATTTAATGATGATATGTCATTTCCCTCCTTCATACCATCATTCTCAGGTCTCAGTTCGATTCGGACCGTAAAGTACTGGTGGGGCCCTCACCGAGTCCTTTCGGTTCCTTAGCGAACAGGCCTTCATTTAGGTTATAAGAATCACCAATTTTCTGATAATTTCTGAGCCTATTTTCCTCTTTCACATTCTCAATTTATACTTTCTCACTCCCTTTTAATCATTTTACTCAATTGACAATCATTTATTTTCTCTATGTATTCAGACGACACAGCACTACCGGGAATGTTTAACACTTTTCCTTCCAAAAGTATTCACAGATATCAGGCCAACCATGCTCTGATACCATTAAATCTATAACAACCCGTTACCACATTTTTCACCTTATTTTACACAATTCATCCGGTTGGGCTGTCTGTGATACTTCACTTTTACTAACTGTTAAACAAATTTACATAACATTGTTTATATTATACACATCCCCTATCTTAGTTAATCAGATAAGTAGTACTGCAGACATGTCTAAATACAGAAAATAAATGATCGTACCTCATATAAATCAATCGGTCTGTCACATTGTCCTTTGTGTACAACCGTGATCCACAATCAATTGATCTCACAATCTTTAAAACCTGAAATGTTTAAAATTAAGGGGTGAGCAAACCACGGCTCAGTAAGAGATTTATATGTCACACTCGATATTCAGCTATCTATATGCTGAAAATATTTTTTTTCTTTAAAATCTTCCTAGCTGGCTCTAGGCTCACATGTAGGAAGGATACTACAGTCGGTTAGGGATCCAGATAGAGTAAGGTAGGTATTTTAGAATACCATACTTGTTCCGGAACCTAGAAGCAACTGTAGAGAGTACTAAATCCATTTTTTCTCAAAACGATATGATTCTTATTTTTTCACAGAGTAAACCATTTATTTCTTTTCACTTCACTGTCCTTTAAAACACGTGATAGTTCAATAGTAAAACAGTGGTTTACTTCTCTTCTCTTCAGTATAGTGATTTGTGAATATCCAATCAATGGATAAACACTTCTTCGATTATTTCTATATTAGAAATAATTCTTATGTTATTCTTTTAGAATAAACATTTATTTCTCTTTTCAAATCAACAACCGTATCGTACAGTTCAGTAAAACAGTATATTCGGTACTCAGTAAAACAGTATCTCGATACGGTTCAATCAGTAACAGTAAACAGTAGCTACCAATTCAGTAAATAGTATACGATAGCTTTCAGTTCAGTAAACAGTAAATGGTAGCCTTAAGTTCAGTAAAACAGTAATTAGTGGCTACCATTTCAGTGTACAATACAGTTCTGTAAACACAGTATTTTGGTACGATTTTTCATCAGTAAACAGTAACCCGTGATCAGTACAGTAAACAATACAGTACAGTAAATAGGATTCCGTAAATCCTTTCAATAAACAGTAATCAGTGTGTGAGACTAGGCATCAGATAAATCATGCTCTCATTGTTCCTTCAGGAACACAAGTCGTCCGCTTTTGGGGTGCACCCGTAGGCCATCGCCCCTCACGGCTATCTCTGCTAGATCTATGGCCATAATCTATAGGTGGTCCTCGGGTCCACTTGCCAAGTGACCTCGAGACCTCTGATGACTTGGCGGGTCCATCAGCCTTGTGACACCTTGAGGTGCACCTGTTGGTCCATCGACCCGAGCCACCGCCCCAGGTGGGTCACGCAAATACATGAATAATAATGCATGAACGCAGGGCCTAAAGTCTCAAAACAGTATAAACCGTACCATAGCCTTTATGGATTTTTAAACACCTTAAATCAAATATCCATAAGACTCACATGTAAATATAATCACCTTTATGAAATTTATAAAATAAATAACATTTTTCAAATTATTTCATAAAGGTATATATCATGTTTTCTATACGATGAAGACAGTTTGAAAAATCATCACTGAAAGTATAGAAGGGCAAAGCTGTCTTTTCTCCACCGTAAAACACTTATGCACGCTTTTCCGTGCTTTCACTTGAAAACATGGTTTTCAATAATTTATGAAAAATAAAATATTTATTTTTCCAAATTCATAAATCCCGTAACCATGTTTCTTTCTAAAACACGTGTAGAGACCTTTAGTCTCGAAATCATAGTTTTTCATCATTTCTTAACCTTTGTGGAATTTATATAATTATTTTATCTCACAATTAAAACCATAAAGGTTTTATATTAAATCAAGTGAATATTTAAGAATATTTATAAAAATATTCACTTCAGTCTCTTTTTCATTTTTATCATCGTTTCACGTGAAATATCACCTATCGGGTGAATTTTCGATGATTTCCTTTTCACCATTCTCGAAAACATGAATATTTTATAATTAAATATCACTATATTCATGTTTTATGAAATTTACCTGATTTCTCGATTTTCGTGCCTGAAAATCGTTTCACGTGAAATCAAATCATTTATTATGGTTTTCGGTGATTTTCGGTAAATTTCAGTAATTTTTTTTATAATTTTTCGGCAGTATAAAGGCTGCCGATTTGACTAGCTTCCTGCACGAAAATACAGTTTATATTTCTCAACCAGTATTTCACCACAATTTAAAACCAATAAATCACCACAAATTTTAAAACCAATCATGATAAATTGCATGTATAATTTAAATGCATAATTTAAAACATGGCCGAATATCCTTACAGGCGGCACATGTCTCCCTTACCTGTTTCTGGTCGGCGATTGCCTCTTGAAGGTTGCGCCCGTGTTCACCTCGCCCGATTCCATTGGCTCGGTCATCGAGGGAATTTTCTGGAAATTAAATTCTAAAATTTAGAATTTTTCCACAATTATTTAAATAAATAAATTATTTAAATAAATTACTATTTTTCGGGATTTCTTACCGATTCCTGTAATTCTCGGGATTTCCGTAATTTTTGAATTCTTGGGAATTCTCCAAATTCCCGGAATTCCTTTTCCCTTTGTCTTTCTTCTTTTTCTTCCTTCTTTCTTTTTCTCTTTTCTTTTCTTTTCCTTTTCTTTTTCCTTTTTCTTTTCTTTTTTCCTTTTCTTTCTTTTCCCGCCGGACCGGTCTACCTCCCTCACCGCCGGTTCTTCTCCGGTGGCCGATTCTCCGGCGGTTCGGCGGCTCCACAGCTGGCCGGTACCACGACGAAGCCGGATCTGGCCTCTGTTCGTCACGAATCGACGGCACGGCGGCGGATCTACTCGGTTTTGGTTCGGTTTCTTCTCCTCCTCCGTCGACCGTCCTCCGCCGTTCTCTGCCTGAACCGTGGCCTCCATCGTCTTCCTCTCCCTCTGGCGAAGCTTCGGTGGCAATGGCAGTGGCCGGTTTGGCCGGCGCCGCCACTTTCTCTTCTCTTCTCCTCGCTTACGTCGGGTTTCGCCTTCTGTTTCCGCTTCCGTTTCTTTCCTTTCCGGCGCCGGTCGTCTTCTCCTCTCTGGTCGGCGCCGTCTCTTCCTTTTTCCCTCGCCGGTGGTGGCATCTCCGCCACCGACGGTAATGGCTGGGAAGGGGTCGGGGTTGTCCCGATCCTTCCTCTGTTTTTTGTTTCTTTCTCTTTTTTTTTAATTCCTTTAATTATATATACATATATATACATATATCATATATACATAATACATATAATAATAATATTATCTATATTATATAGTACTATGTATATTTTAAATATATAAAGATATATATTGTGTATAAAAATATATATCTCTAATATCAATATATATGTATATATTTATATACTTTAAATTAAATAACATTTATATATATATCTATATAAATGTAATAATAAAATATATATTGTATTTACAATATATATTTTCTTTCTCAATTTCTTATTTAATTTGGATTTCCATTTATCTAAATTAAATTTTCTCTTTCATTATTTTCCGAATTTCTCATCTTAGTTTCCTTCACTAGAATTTTTCATTATCCGTTCCTTTTTCTCAATTCTCGGGATTTTTCACCAATATCCCATTCTCAAACTTTTATTTATTTATTTCCACTGATTTATTTTCTCCAATATTTATAATTTCCAATTAAATGGAAAATTTACGGTTGTCACATTCTCTCCACCTTAAGAAATTCGGTCCTCCGAATTTAACTTAAGTCCAAAGGTGGTACATGCCGTATACTTACGACTTTATCTATTTGATCATCCCCCAAGTAATACTGCCAGTACACTTTCAACATCAAGAATACTTTAGACCACTACATGCTGTATTTCATCATATATGTCTAAACTCCCGTAAGTTCATTAATTAAATCGGGAGTTTTCATTTCCACTCTTTTCACATAAGAGTCCATGCACAATATTTTTCATATCGTAGCTGATCCATGTTGTTCATCCTCCATTTTTCTCACTTAGTGCCAAGTCGATATAGTTTAAAACTATCAATTACACATATTAGTCAGTTATATGTAATTGTCCCAGTAGCTTATACATCTCATGCACACGCTCTCTCAATATCATGGAGCGTTTACATCTCACGCTCATCTATATATATATCAGTATGGAGCGGTGCTATCAGTACACTTGGGATCTCGAAGCCTTTTGCTATTTCTTATTAAGCATATGGCAACTCAGAGACTCCCATCACATGTAAGGCTCACTGGAACTGTACATACACATTCACACCATTTAACACTTATACTTCGACTACAGCATTAGAGAATCTAAGAGTCTGATAATGGAAGGTGATTCTATTCAGATCATCAGTCTTTAATCACTTCCATATTATCATTTCTCTTTTGGACTCTTTATTATTCACAGTATTCATTTTCTCTTTTATTTTATTAAGGCTACATCTCACTTGCAGACTTTACTATTGATCATCTCTTACAATCATAGCTCATGAGACAATCATGTTCTCTTCATGTAGTATGGTCATTCGATTATTGAATCCTCAGTTTATATTTTTGATCACCACATCATCTATATACTTCCACCATTTCTATCATGTTACGGTGGTTATATGTATAATCATTTTTCATTTATATACTGGCAGTAAATAATACTTGTCATTTTTGGCCAAAAATTTTCTCTCTCTTCAAATTACCCTCAATCGATGATCTTAAAATCTATTTAATGATGATATGTCATTTCCCTCCTTCATACCATCATTCTCAGGTCTCAGTTCGATTCGGACCGTAAAGTACTGGTGAGGCCCTCACCGAGTCCTTTCGGTTCCTTACCGAACAGGCCTTCATTTAGGTTATAAGCATCACCAATTTTCTGATAATTTCTGAGCCTATTTTCCTCTTTCACATTCTCAATTTATACTTTCTCACTCCCTTTTAACCATTTTACTCAATTGACAATCATTTATTTTCTCTATGTATTCAGACGACACAGCACTACCGGGAATGTTTAACACTTTTCCTTCCAAAAGTATTCACAGACATCAGGCCAACCATGCTCTGATACCATTAAATCTGTAACAGCCCGTTACCACATTTTTCACCTTATTTTACACAATTCATCCGGTTGTGCTGTCTGTGATACTTCACTTTTACTAACTGTTAAACAAATTTACATAACATTGTTTATATTATACACATCCCTAATCTTAGTTAATCAGATAAGTAGTACTGCAGACATGTCTAAATACAGAAAATAAATGATCGTACCTTATATAAATCAATCGGTCTGTCACATTGTCCTTTTGTGTACAATCGTGATCCACAATCAATTGATCTCACAATCTTTAAAACCTGAAATGTTTAAAATTAAGGGGTGAGCAAACCACGGCTCAGTAAGAGATTTATATGTCACACTTAATATTCAGCTATCTATATGCTGAAAATATTTTTTTTTCTTTAAAATCTTCCTAGCTGGCTCTAGGCTCACATGTAGGAAGGATACTACAGTCGGCTAGGGATCCAGATAGAGTAAGGTAGGTATTTTAGAATACCATACTTGTTCCGGAACCTAGAAACAACTGTAGAGAGTACTAAATCCATTTTTTCTCAAAACGATATGATTCTTATTTTTTCACAGAGTAAACCATTTATTTCTTTTCACTTCACTGTCCTTTAAAACACGTGACAGTTCAATAGTAAAACAGTGGTTTACTTCTCTTCTCTTCAGTACAGTGATTTGTGAATATCCAATCAATGGATAAACACTTCTTCGATTATTTCTATATTAGAAATAATTCTTATGTTATTCTTTTAGAATAAACATTTATTTCTCTTTTCAAATCAACAACCGTATCGTACAGTTCAGTAAAACAGTATATTCGGTACTCAGTAAAACAGTATCTCGATACGGTTCAACCAGTAACAGTAAACAGTAGCTACCAATACAGTAAATAATATACGCTAGCTTTCAGTTCAGTAAACAGTAAATGGTAGCCTTAAGTTCAGTAAAACAGTAATCAGTGGCTACCATTTCAGTGTACAATACAGTTCTGTAAACACAGTATTTTGGTACGATTTTTCATCAGTAAACAGTAACCCGTGATCAGTACAGTAAACAATACAGTACAGTAAATAGGATTCCGTAAATCCTTTCAATAAATAGTAATCAGTGTGTGAGACTAGGCATCAGATAAATCATGCTCTCATTGTTCCCTCAGGAACACAAGTCGTCCGCTTTTGGGGTGCACCCGTAGGCCATCGCCCCTCATGGCTATCTCTGCTAGATCTATGGCCATAATCTATAGGTGGTCCTCGGGTCCACTTGCCAATTGACCTCGAGACCTCTGATGACTTGGCGGGTCCATCAGCCTTGTGACACCCTGAGGTGCACCCGTTGGTCCATCGACCCGAGCCACCGCCCCAGGTGGGTCACGCAAATACATGAATAATAATGCATGAACTCAGGGCCTAAAGTCTCAAAACAGTATAAACCGTACCATAGCCTTTATGGATTTTTAAACACCTTAAATCAAATATCCATAAGACTCACATGTAAATATAATCACCTTTATGAAATTTATAAAATAAATAACATTTTTCAAATTATTTCATAAAGGTATATATCATGTTTTCTATACGATGAAGACAGTTTGAAAAATCATCACTGAAAGTATAGAAGGGCAAAGCTGTCTTTTCTCCACCGTAAAACACTTATGCACGCTTTTCCGTGCTTTCACTTGAAAACATGGTTTTCAATAATTTATGAAAAATAAAATATTTATTTTTCCAAATTCATAAATCCCGTAACCATGTTTCTTTCTAAAACACGTGTAGAGACCTTTAGTCTCGAAATCATAGTTTTTCATCATTTCTTAACCTTTGTGGAATTTATATAATTATTTATCTCACAATTAAAACCATAAAGGTTTTATATTAAATCAAGTGAATATTTAAGAATATTTATAAAAATATTCACTTCAGTCTCTTTTTCATTTTTATCATCGTTTCACGTGAAATATCACCTATCGGGTGAATTTTCGATGATTTCCTTTTCACCATTCTCGAAAACATGAATATTTTATAATTAAATATCACTATATTCATGTTTTATGAAATTTACCTGATTTCTCGATTTTCGTGCCTGAAAATCGTTTCACGTGAAATCAAATTATTTATTATGGTTTTCGGTGATTTTCGGTAAATTTCAGTAATTTTTTTTATAATTTTTCGGCAGTATAAAGGCTGCCGATTTGACTAGCTTCCTGCACGAAAATACAGTTTATATTTCTCAACCAGTATTTCACCACAATTTAAAACCAATAAATCACCACAAATTTCAAAACCAGTCATGATAAATTGCATGTATAATTTAAATGCATAATTTAAAACATGGCCGAATATCTTTACAGGCGGCACATGTCTCCCTTACCTGTTTCGGGTCGGCGATTGCCTCTCGAAGGTTGCGCCCGTGTTCACCTCGCCCGATTCCATTGGCTGGGTCATCGAGGGAATTTTCTGGAAATTAAATTCTAAAATTTAGAATTTTTCCACAATTATTTAAATAAATAAATTATTTAAATAAATTACTATTTTTCAGGATTTCTTACCGATTCCTGTAATTCTCGGGATTCCCGTAATTTTCAAATTCTCGGGAATTCTCCAAATTCCCGGAATTCCTTTTCCCTTTGTCTTTCTTCTTTTTCTTCCTTCTTTCTTTTTCTCTTTTCTTTTCTTTTCTTTTTCTTTTTCCTTTTTCTTTTCTTTTTCTTTTTTCCTTTTCTTTCTTTTCCCGCCGGACCGGTCTACCTCCCTCACCGCCGGTTCTTCTCTGGTGGCCGGTTCTCCGGAGGTTCGGCGGCTCCACAGCTAGCCGGCACCACGACGAAGCCGGATCTGGCCTTCGTTCGTCACGAATCGACGGCACGGCAGCGGATCTTCTCGGTTTTGGTTCGGTTTCTTCTCCTCCTCCGTCGGCCGTCCTCCGCCGTTCTCCGCCTGAACCGTGGCCTCCATCGTCTTCCTCTCCCTCTGGCGAAGCTTCGGTGGCAGTGGAAGTGGCCGGTTTGGCCGGCGCCGCCACTTTCTCTTCTCTTCTCCTTCTAGCTTCCGCCGGGTTTCGCCTTCTGTTTCCGCTTCCGTTTCTTTCCTTTCCGGCGCCGGTCGTCTTCTCCTCTCTGGTCAGCGCCGTCTCTTCCTTTTTCCCTCGTCGGTGGTGGCATCTCCGCCACCGACGGTAATGGCTGGGAAGGGGTCGGGGTTGTCCCGATCCTTCCTCTGTTTTCTTTTTCTTTCTCTTTTTTTTTAATTCCTTTAATTATATATACATATATATACATATATCATATATACATAATACATATAATAATATTATTATATATATTATATAGTACTATGTATATTTTAAATATATAAAGATATATATATTGTGTATAAAAGATATATATATATATTGTGTATAAAAAATATATATCTCTAATATCAATATATATGTATATATTTATATACTTTAAGTTAAATAACATTTATATATATCTATATAACTTTAATAATAAAATATATATTGTATTTACAATATATATTTTCTTTCTCAATTTCTTATTTAATTTGGATTTCCATTTATCCAAATTAAATTTTCTCTTTCATTATTTTCCGAATTTCTCATCTTATTTTCCTTCACTAGGATTTTTCATTATCCGTTCCTTTTTCTCAATTCTCGGGATTTTTCACCAATATCCCGTTCTCAAACTTTTATTTATTTATTTCCACTGATTTATTTTCTCCAATATTTATAATTTCCAATTAAATAGAAAATTTACGGTTGTCATATTAATACTAAGTTTATTACCTTCTCTCATCCCGAAAAGTACATTGTAAAGTTATTGTAAATTAATAAAAAGTATGTGAATTTATGTTATGAGATGATATGTGTACTGAAATTGTGGTTGTGTATGTATGTTTATGAAGGATATATTGCTAGTGTGGAGGATGTTGAGAGGAAGCATCCAAAGATCCAAGAGATTCCTGTAGTTAAGGACTTCTCGGATGTATTTCCAGAGGATTTACCAAGGTTACCACCAGATCGAGAGACGGAGTTTAGGATCGAGTTAGTACCCAGTACAGAGCCGATTTCTAGACCCCCATATAGGATGGCACTGACAGAGTTAGATGAGCTCAAGAAGCAGCTCCAAGAGTTATTAGATAAAGGATTTATATGTCCCAGTGTGTCACCGTGGGGAGCTCCAGTACTATTTGTTCGGAAGAAGGATGGTAGTCTCCGGTTGTGTATAGATTATCGGATGTTGAATCGGGCTACTGTTAAGAATAAGTATCCACCACCTCGGATTGACGATCTGTTTGATCAGCTCAGGGGTGCACAGGTGTTTTCCAAAATAGACCTACGGTCAGGCTATCGTCAGTTGAAAATTAAGGAGTCGGATGTGCATAAGACAGCCTTTCGGACTCGCTATGGCCACTATGAGTTTCTAGTGATGCCTTTTGGGTTGACAAATGCCCCAGCAGCTTTTATGAGTTTGATGAATGAGGTATTTCATCCATTTTTGGATAAGTTTGTCATAGTATTTATAGATGACATTCTGATTTATTCTAAGACTCCAGAGGAGCATGGGCAGCATTTGCAGATTGTTCTACAGACCCTCAGAGAGCGGAAATTGTATGCTAGGCTTAATAAGTGCGAGTTCTGGCTTGACCATATAATATTTCTCGGGCATGTAGTGTCGAGGGACGGGGTATCAGTTGATCCGTCCAAGATAGAGGCCATTGTTCAGTGGGAGAGGCCTAACACGGTTACCGAGATACGGAGTTTCTTAGGTCTTGCTGGATATTATCACAGGTTTGTGGAGAGATTTTCTAGACTTGTTGCTCCATTGACATGACTCACACGTAAGGATGTAAAGTTTGAGTGGAATGATGTGTGTGAGCATAGTTTTAGTGAGCTTAAGAGGAGATTGACTAGTGCTCCCGTATTAGCCCTTCCTAGCGGATCAGGTGGATTTATGGTGTATACCGATGCATCCGCTCAAGGTTTAGGGTGTGTACTTATGCAGCATGGTCGGGTTATAGCCTATGGTTCTCGACAGTTGAAGGATCATGAGAGGAATTACCCGACACATGATTTGGAGTTAGCCGCGGTAGTGTTTGCACTGAAGATATGGCGACATTACTTGTACGAGGAGAAATTTCAGATATACACAGACCATAAGAGTCTGAAGTATATATTCTCACAGAAAGAGTTGAATTTGAGACAGCGACGGTGGATGGAACTGTTAAAGGACTATGATTGTGAGATTTTGTATCACCTAGGTAAAGCTAATATAGTAGCTAATGCACTGAACCGTAAGCATGTTGGCATGATATCGTACATGATGATCAGGGAGCATGAGTTGATAGAGCAATTCTCTAACCTCAGTCTGACAGTTGTTTCCTCTGACCAGTATGGGTTTACAGCTAGTTTTTGTATAGAGCCGGATTTGATGGACCGAATCAGGGAAAATCAGAGAAGGGATGATTATTGTATTGGGATTGCCAGTCAGGTTCAGATGGGAGTTATGTTAGACTTTGAGATTGGCACAGACGGGATACTGAGGTTTAGAGGTCAGATATGTGTTCCCGATGATCGACAACTTAGAGACTTGATTTTATCAGAGGCTCATACCTCTAGATACACGTTACATCCGGGTAGTACTAAGATGTACCAGAATCTTCGGAAAGTGTATTGGTGGCCTAAGATGAAAAAGGACATCGCAGATTTTGTTACTAAATGTCTAACATGCCAACAGATTAAGATTGAGCATCAGAAGCCGGCAGGTATGCTTCGACCATTATCGGTTCCTATGTGGAAATGGGAGCATGTAACTATGGATTTTATTATGGGATTACCACGGACCCGGAAGGGATATGATGCTATTTGGGTGATAGTCGACAGATTGACTAAGTCTGCTCATTTCTTAGCCATGAGATCTATAGACTCAGTTAGTGCCTTAGTCGAGTTGTATGTCAGGGAGATAGTGAAGTTACATGGTGTTCCAGTGAGTATTACCTTTGATAGGGACTCTCGCTTCACCTCTCATTTTTGGGAGAGATTTCAGGAGACTATGGGATCCCAGTTGAGTTTTAGCACCGCTTTTCATCCATAGACTGATGGACAGTCCGAGCGTACTATACAGACGCTCGAGGATATGTTGAGAGCGTGTGCATTGGATTTTAGAGGCTCATGGGACGATCACTTACCCCTGGCAGAGTTTGCTTATAATAATAGTTTTCATACGAGTATCGGCATGGCACCGTATGAGGCCTTGTATGGCAGATGATGCAGATCCCCGATAGCATGGGAAGAAGTGGGAGACCGTAAACTGTTAGCTCCTGATTTGGTCGAGCAGGCTTCTCGTGATGTACGGATGATTTGTGAGAGGCTCAGAACGGCTCAGAGTCGGCAGGAGAGTTATGCAGATACTAGACGCCGACCATTGGAGTTTGTAGCGGGTGATTATGTGTTTTTAAAGGTTTCACCGTCTAAAGGTATAATGAGATTCGGGAAGAGAGGAAAGTTGAGTCCCCGATACATTGGGCCTTATGAGATCTTAGATCGCGTGGGAGATGTGGCATATCGGTTAGCACTACCACCAGAGTTGTCAGGAGTGCACAACGTATTCCATGTCTCGATGTTGAGAAAGTACCATCCAGATCCTTCTCACGTGATTCGACACGAGCCACTGGAAATCAGAGAGAATATGAGTTACGTTGAGAAACCGGTGCGAATTCTGGATAGGAAAGATAAGGTGTTGCGATCTAAGACGATTCCTTTGGTTAAAGTGCTCTGGCAGTATCATAACGAGGAGGAGGCTACTTGGGAATTAGAGAGCCTTATGCGCGAAAAGTATCCAGAGCTTTTTCAATGAGAGGTCCGAGTTAAATTTGGAGGACCAAATTTCTTAAGGTGTGGAGAAATGTAAAATCTGATTTTATACTACTGTAAACCCAAATTTCATAAAATTTGGTAATGTAAATAAAGTAAACATTGCATATTGATTTTCACTTAGATGAAAAGCTCTTTAACTTGAGATGTGCATGTAAGAATGTTGGTGTGATAATGTATGGGCGAGGACCTCGAACAGCTCGACAATGGGCGAGCAAGGAAGGCTGTTCGCCAATGGGTGAGTATAATTGGCGAACAGAATGCCGATGTTACTGGCGAGGGCGAGTTGTCCAGTCCGCCCAAGTTGGCGAGGGCTCCTGATCGCCCAGACAGATTGAGAAAAAAAATTAATTAAAAGTTAAATAAAAGTGAAATTTTGTGGGAAAGCATGACAAACAAAGTCAATAACGTGTGGGAAGAAAAGAATTCTAATTGATTTCTTTTACTACAATATTCTCCATGAAATTAATGCGAAGTATGAAAGCATTAAATGAAGGATTAATGACTAGAGGACAAAACAAGGAAAAGAATGGGTTGATAGCCAATAACCGTTAGTTGGAAGAGACATGGCGTGGAAAAGAGAGGAAAAGGAAATAGAAAAGTCAAGAATGATGGCAGGAAGTGGCGTGGGCTAGAAAGAAAATTTAGTCAATAACATGCAGGAAAGAAATGAGCTATTGACGTCTTTTGCTGCACTTTTTCTACCCGTTTTAATGCCGTTCAGACGATCTTATGATGCAATTTTCTTCATGAATTAATGCACTACCAGACGAGGTAATGATGAAGGAAGGGATAAGGAGCAGATGGTGAGTCCTGGTTGGACTAACATGCCTATATAAAGAGGCTTCAAGAGAAGAAATGGATTGAAATGAACTCCATCCTCTCCAGAATCCTTCTCGCCCATTCCGTTCCACTACAAGTTCAACTTTAGTTCTTCAGTTTTTCTTAGATGCAAGCCATGAAAACTTCCTTATTAGTTAGCCAAACCTTTCCTCCAATGTTGAAGAGCTAAGGAACAAGCAAACTAAAGCTAAGAGAGATAAGAAAGCATTCTGTTGTTGGAGGAGTAACTTGGTAAAGGTGAGTTTCATAGTTTTGCAGTTCTCTTGATATTTAATGATAGATATAGCCTGGTTGTAGTTGAATATTGTTGAATATATAAGAAAACTAGATGGAAAAATAACTAAGAATGAGTAAGGAAACACGATGGGCGAGTAGGAAGTTGCTAGTCAAAATGGGTGACTACTCGCCCAAAGGATAGGACGAGTTTGAGAAATTGTTATATGAGTTCGCCAGTTTTGTGGGATAGTCAGAATGACTGTTCGGGTGGGCGAGAACCAATGATCGCCAAAAGGCGAGAATGGCGATAACAGTAATCGCCAATGTGAAATGTTGATAATTGCCAATGATGCAAGAAGGAGATAGAGGTCGCCAAACGTTATTCAATTCATGGGCGAGCCCATTTATGAACGAAAGGCCACGGCTGGCGAACTGAATTGATGAGCAGGGCGAGTTGAGTTCCCACGTTGGGCGAACTCCCATGAATAAGCAGCTAATGAAGGGCGAGCTCAGTTGGGCGAGCGGTTATTTAGCCAAAATAGTTGAAACGAGTTTTAGAAAGTTATTAGAAAAGAAAATATTAATGGAATTAATATTTTACTTTGCAGCCAGGAAGTGAGATCGATACGGCGAGCGAGAAGCAAGGCTTCATCAGACAAGGTAAGGAAGTAGTATGTGATGCAAATGCATGTCTTGTGGAGTAAAAATGTTAAGAAAATATAAGAAATTGTTTTATTTTCTGACATGCATTGGTTGATAAAATGTTTGATCTCGGGCGAGCTACAAGCCGCCATATGTTGATTTGTTGGGCGAACTGATTAGGGCGGGCGAGTAGCTTTGTTTCGGGCGAGCCAAATGGCAAGCTCTCTTTTGTGGGAACTGGGTGAGTGCCCTTGTTTTAAGGAGAAATCCGGGTAAGCCATAGTCGGGCGAACCCTTTTTAATGTGTTTGGGCGGGCGACCCTTGTTTTAAATATAAGGCGGGCGAACTGTTATTAGTCAGCCATACTTTTGTTTTGAAAAGCTTAGTGGCGGGCGATTACTAATTCGCCGTCTTATCGAGTTAGTCAGGGGCGAGCCGTGAAGGGCGAGCAGACCCTGGCGAACGGTTTTAAAGTATAATTTCCTAAACGAAAAAAAATGAATTATTTTAAATATTTCAAAAAATAAAAATATGAAATCTTTTTGGGGCGAGCTGACCATTGGGCGAGCTGACCATTGGGCGAGTTGAGTTTTGGCAAGCTTACCATGGGCGAACTAGCCATGGGCGAGCCAGTCTAAACTGTACCTTCTCACACGGAAAATGTTGAAGTTACGGGCTGTTTTATGGTTGTATAAGCCCTTTTGGAAATCAAATCATTTTATGAAAATGATATATAAAGATAACTTGATTTTGAGACATTAGGCCATGAATTCATGCATTATCATTCATATACTTTGCGTGACCCACCTAGGGCGATGGCTCGGGTCAAATAGACCAACGAGTGCACCCTAGGGCGTCACAGGGCTGATGGACCTGCCAAGTCTTCAGCGGTCTCGAGGTCACTTGGCAAGTGAACCCGAGGACCACCTACAGATTATGGCCATACAACTAGATGAGATAGCCGTGAGGGGCGATGGCCTACGGGTGCACCCCAAAAGTGGATGACTTGTGTTCTTTGCATGATTTAAATTGTTGCCTAGTCTCAATTAAACGATTTATGAAAGGATCTGGTAAATCCTATTTCATATTTATTGTTTCCTAATGAGTTTGATCGTTAGGATAATTAAATAGTTTTGAGAATATAACTTTTATTTTTATAAAGCAGCATACACCTTCCTTACTGAGCACATTGTCGCTCACTCCTTATTTTTCCACTCCACAGATAACTGATTTAGGGCTAAGAGACTTACCTTTTTGAGATTTGCTATCGAAGGTATGTTAGACTCTTTTATATATTCAGCAAAGTTGTACAATACTACTTTAAATAGATGGAAATGTAGATACATCTTAAGGAAGAGACTTTAATAATTCATATTTACATAAGAATGTAGTAGAAGTTGTTAAGCATCACAGACAGCCCAACCGGTAAGTTATGAGTAAGTATCATGTTATATAGTATATTTGGGATGTTACAAAAAGATAAAAAAAATCATGTAAAATTATTTTTTACTCATATTTTTAAATATTTTATTATAAAACTTATATCCACGATGATTATTTTTTTTTTCAATCTCATTGAAATCAATTACACCGCTCATCTAAACTAGCTCCTATTCAATCATTCCAAGCACAAGATGGAACTCCTCTCAGTTCAATGCATTGCTTCAGCCTTTTGTACTCCCTTCCATGGCTCTCGGTTAGCCTTACACAATTTACTACTGTTTAGGCCACCAAACCATTCAACATCACCTAATGGCCCTCTCAAGCCAGCACCCACAAGCTCTCTCGATTCTTCTACATAGGGTCAGTTGTCCTTCTCTCAAACTTCCAATAACTTACACTAAATGGCCTTTATACACTGCCCCTCTTTCCCGCTGTTTCAAACCACTGAACCACCTTGTTCACGCACCCATAAACAGCACCGGTAACCCCTCCTTTTGCGCCGATTTCTACTTCAAGGTCAGCCTTCCTTCTTCAATTGGTTTCTTCCTCACAGTGCAGCAACTCCAGTCGTTTTTCTCAGCTCTTTCTTCTCTCGGTCTCAGCTCTCCTTTCCCTTAGTTGCTGTAGCAAGTTCCTTCTTTCTACTCTCTAGTCTCTCTTCCTATTTTTCCTTTCTCTTAGCCATGCTTTGCTTTCCCTCTCTCGGCTCTTTCAGTTCTCTTTTCTTTCTCCTCTGTTAGCTGCAGCAGTTTATATTATTTTTTTCCCTTCCTTTTCGGCGCCAGTGTAAACGCAGCAGAGATGAAAATAAAATAAAAAAAAGAATTGCGTGAACGATGATGAGGACACATGAGGGAGAGATGAGCAGTTGAGAGAGATGAAAATGAGATGGGATGGGAGGAAGATAGTCGGTAGAGGGTGGCTATGGGCATAGCAGAGCAGTTGCCCGTTTCTTCCTTTTTTTTTGTACATTATATAATTATTTTTTATATATTTATATATCTTATATTATATATAAACATATTTCCTATCCTAATTTATATATATCTCTCTTATGTGGTATATTTCTCTATATACATATATATCTTTTATCTCAATTATGTATTTATATATATTTTTTATGTCTAATAATATATATAATAGTAATATATATTTTATTTTTCTTTATTTTAACTTATATATATTTTATAGTTAATATTTTTATATTTTCATATACACACATATATATATTATTCGTATACTCATAGGTATATCACACTTAATTTCATGCACTTGTATCCTTGATTTGATTAAATGAATATATATATATATATATATATTTATCTGTTCTTTTGATTATCTATTTACTTGTATATACTTGCACATAAATCTGCTCAAGGGCCGAGCTATCCGCCCAAGCTTAAAGGCCAGTTCGAAATTTGATCGGGTTTGGACAAAAATATTTGATGAAATAACCGGGTTTGGGCAAAATTTTTATGCCTGTTAAAAATCAAGTTTGGCCTTAGGCTTGACCTTTCAAAGCTCGAGCCCGGCCCGACCCGAATTTATAATTTTTTATTTTTTTATATTTCTTTTTTAATATTAACTAAATTTTTTATATATATTTACTAAGTATAATATAATTATATGTATATAAAACATTATTTATTAATAAACATGATTATAAATATTTAATATAGAAATTGATACACAAATGTTGACAAATTAAATTAAATTTTAAAGGGTATAAAATAATAAAAAAACAAATAAATAAAAAATTAAAATATAAAAAATTAATTTTGGATAAGATTGGGCTCAGGCTTGAGCTTGTAGTATAAAAATGAAAACAAGTTTGAGCTTGAAAATCAAGCCTGAATTTTTGGGTCGAGCCAAGCTTGGGCTAACAGAAAACTTATTATTAACTGTCATGGGCCCGACCCAAACCGGCCTCACCCATGATCAAGTTTACTTGCACATAGGTTTGTAAATGCATTTATATAATTATGAACATATTCCTATATAAAAGTATCAATTATTTTCTTTATTGAATTAATATACATATATCCCAAACCTATATATAATCTAATTATATATATTAATCATTTATTGTTAAATGCACTAAACTCTATTTTTCGATTTCATTACTTAAGAGAATAGAGAATTTCAAAACACTCTCAACGCTTAGTTTATCCAATTTCTTCCTTTATATACAAACTTAGTACAAAAAATTCGCAGTCTTCACAATACCAGACCACAACAATCTAGTAAAAAAAAAGTAATTCAAGCTAATAAAAAATATTCTCTCAAAATTTCAGATTGTGAAAAATTTAAGTTGTAGCGTGGAGATAGTGCTCTTTTAAAGCTTGCATGGTCTGATGGCCCCTTATCAATTGCAAAATGTGTGGCTTATTGATCTTTTGAATCTTCGGAGATACGAGACGGCCACTGGGAACTAATTGAAGCAGAGGCCATGAGCCGTGTGGCGAGGAAAGGAAAGAGCTACTTGGGCTGTGAAGAAAAATAGCGAAGCGAATTGAGGCAAGAGAATGGAGGATAATGGGGTTTAGTCTCACGAGATTTTAAATTAAAGTTAAAATTATTTTTTGTTCTTCTGTTTAATGAAAACTTGGAAGGAAAAACAATTAAATAGTGGAAATGATAACTTGAGAATGTTTTTGAATGCTTTAGATTGAATTTGAAAGAGAATGAGATGATAAAAATTTAACTTATTTTTATAAGTATTTTGTTCAAATTAATATGATTTAAAAAATAATTAATTTAAAAAAGTTTTATCTACTTAATTTTTTATTGCGTTTGATAAAAGTCTGGTTTTTGAATTGAAATATATTAAAAATAAAAAATGAATTTTTTTTATAAAAATTAATACTCAATGATGATGCTAGAGTACTAATTTAGAGAAATTTTAGTGTATAATATATTTAATTTTTTTAAACTATATTAATTTATGAGTTTAACTTCATATAATTAATAGGAAACAAGAAAAGATTTTATTACACACATATAATACTAATTTGCATCCTTACATAGTTTTATACAGTTACAGTAGTCCGTTTCATTATATTTATTGATATATTTGAATAATGTATATATGGCAATACAAATGCATTACTATATCTAAAGCTCGGCAAAGCTATATGATCTTCAATCTGAATAAGTTCTTCACGATCTTAAGATTTATTGGTTAATGCCACTGCAATAGCATCAACAATGGATCCAAAGAGTAAAATTTAGTGCTGTCTTTTAATCACACTATAAAGATATAAATGAACACACAACAGAATAATCCCTTTAAAAAGAAATAAATCCAAATATAAACAAAAAGTAGCAGCAGACACACAAAGTCTTAATGATTTGGACATTACACACTGAATTATTTTTGACACAAATAAATCCAAACATCTTTTTTCTTCATGCCATCAAGAACAGTAGGTTCCATTTTTTCAGCATCAAGGATTCACCTCTCTGTTGACAATATCCCTGCAAAATATATGGGGTGCAATCACAAAGCACATGGTACTGAGTTATGGAATGGTAAATTAATTTCATGGAGGACATAATAAAGCAAGATTCAAGATACTAAGCTTACTTGGTTTCTTCTTTCTTTCAAACAGTAGTATTCTCGCCGCTTCCTGCGAAAATTGGTTCATCCAAACATATCAATAAAAATAAACATAAATTTTTGGTTCTCTAAAGAAAGTGGAAAACTTCGAAGTGTAGATTTTGCTGAAATTTTTTGTTCTATTTCTCATAAATTTTTGAACAAATTAGAAAATACAGTGATAAAATTGCCTTAAGAAATATTGCTGAATTAAATTTATCGGTTATCACCCTTAAATAAAATGACATATTCAAGTTTATCTTTTTTTTGCCTCAAGTTTGTTAATTATATAATAAGAGAAAAATGAGCTTTCCTCACCAAAGGCATTAGCTTCTACTAATTGAAAAGCTGCTATTTGTGCTATATGAGCAACTCGAAGTTTACTCTTTGCCGGGCGCCTCCCACTTCTCAACCAGCTTTGGTAATCGAAGAGTGCTATAGGCAAGTTGGATGGTGGGTTGAAAGCTTGAAGTACCTCCTCTTTCTTTATATGCGGAGAGCAGAGCCATATCTCCATTCGCTTGAGATGTGTCTTGTTGTGAAACTTAGCCCTCTTAGCCTCATCCCAGTCTATTGAATCCCCTGTCAGCTCAACACAAAGATTTCCACCAAGGAGGTCCAACTTTTCTAGATCTCCAATACTGAATTCTTCAGCATCATTACGATCTGCTCTCATTTTGATACCACCTAATCTCATGAGAGTAGTTAAATTACTAATCTCTTTTGGGTAGTAAGTCAGACCAAAACAACATTCGGTATCAAGATACCTCAGCTTAATCAATTTTCCGATTCCAGTTGGCAGTTTCTGAAGACTATCACATTGAATGTTCAAACATTGTAAATTGGGTAATTCACACACTGCTTCAAACAAATTTTCTATTCCAGAGCAAAAAGCCAAAGTAAGGTAATTCAAATGAATCAAATTTCCTATGCCACGAACAATTTCTTTTGTGTCTAGACGAAACCCGTAAAACACCAATATTCTTAGATGCTTGGGTCCACTAAACAAATTCTGTAAGACTTCACCAGGTTTTTCATTGTATCCAAGAGAAACTACTGCAAGGCTTCGCAATTTTTCTGTGCCATAAATGGACATAGGAGAAGAGCTGCAATTTTCGATTCCCAACCACAAATGACGAGGTTTTTTGGAAGATAAGTCCAATGTTAAATTTTCGGCTATCTTCTTTTTGACAAATCTGTTTTCTGTCAAATATTGGACAAAGTCATGTACCATGTCATGCATCTTACAGTAAATTATATTGTCATTAGCATCTTTCTCAAAATTTTGAAAGAAAGAACGAGAGGCTAAGCACCTGAAGTAATCTTCACCTTTTAACTCTGTTTTTAAATTGTCCTCAGAGTTCAAATATCCTTGCGCCATCCAGTGTTGAATCAATAAATCTTTATTAATAATAAAATCTTTGGGAATGATTGCACAATACAATAAACATCGTCTCATTGTTGGGGGCAAATCATAATAACTCAATAATAAAGGTGTAAAAATATATTCTTGTGCAAAATCTAATTTCCATGTCTCACTATTCAAAACATTTTGCCACTCTTCTCTTCGTAATTTATCTTGCAGGAGACTTCCTAAAGTTATTGCAGCAAGCGGTAAACCTTTACATTTCTTTGCAATTTCTCTTCCAATATCTTCTAAATTTTCACGGCTCACGATCTGTTTCCTTCCAAAAAATGCTTTTTGAGAAAGTATCTGCCAACATATCTCCTCAGATAATAGATCTAAGTGAAAGATATGAGTAGATTCCATGTGCTTTGCAACTGATTCCTTGCGAGTAGTAATTAAAATCCTACTTCCCAACATGACAGATGGGAAAGTAGCTTTTAGTTGTTCCCAATCTTGACCATGATCTGCCCAAACATCATCTAGAACAAGAAAGAATTTCTTTTTTCTCATGTTTTCATGGATCTTGGTAAAAAGGATTTGCAATGGAGTTGTATTTTGAAGGAAAATTGTTGAGTCAAGACCTTCAAGAATTGCTTGTGCAATTTGTCTTTGATCAAGGGGGTCTGATACACACACCCAAATTTTATTGTCGAAATTTTTCTGAATTCTATGGTCATTATATATCAGTTGGGCAAGAGCTGTTTTTCCTATTCCTCCCATCCCTACTATAGTGATGGTAGGAATGCAACTCTCTTCTTCTTCACTGATTCCATACAGCAATGTCTTTATTACTTCTTCTTTGACCGTATCTCGACCGTATAACTTTGAGACATCCACAAAACAAGTGCTTTCTGGCCGTTTGGGTTGCTTAATACTTTCTCTTTTTATCAATTCAAACTTATCTTTGTCTTTAACAATGTGGTCAAGCTCTTCATCGATATCTTTTATTCGGTTAGCAATATCATGACGCCTAACTACTTGAGAACCAAAGCAAAAGCTTGAAACAAATTGACATACCTTCCACTTCTTCAGAACAGAAGTATAACTGGTTTCAACTCCATGATCTGCTGTTTGCAAGTCCTGGACAGCTGTTTTCCAGTCATCTAATACATCTTCCATGTCATAAGAAACTTTTTGCAACCTCTCTAACCAAACTTTCAGACGTTTGTCCCGATATTGCTTTTCCTCGGCATCTTCAAGCTCGTACTGGATTGCCCTAAAATTGCTTTCAAGCCTTTTGACCTCTTTCTCAACACCACTCACAAGCCTCCACGCCTCGCTTGCTTTTTCGATTGTGATTGCAGTCAGCTGCTCCAAGATGCTGGAAACAATTGCCTCGGCCATATTTCCAGAGAGAAAAAGAGGGAAGAGTTGGAAGTAGGGTTGTTAAAACTAGAGAAACCAGACTCCGAGCTAGTGAGTAATTTTCCGGGCACTATACTAAGACCTGGATTTGGGATTACTTGGAAGCAAATACCCAAAGCCAGAAGAGAACGCAAGTAGTAGGTGTAGCATCATGAGAGAAGAAAATTAAATTAAGATGCAGATATTTAGATTTCTATGGAATTTGTGTGGCTTATATTTGGCCCTTCCATGATATTTAGATAAGATTAATGTGAATGCTCAGCTCTCAGCAGGAAATTACTACCTCCGTCACCAGTGGCGTTCAATCGACGACTTTGTCGCCGTTGATGTAACATCCCAAATCCACAGTATAACCTACTATTAGCTTATAAATTTCACTTGCTTACCGGTTGGGCTGTCCGTAATGCTTAACACTCCTAAAACTTTAATAAGGATTAGTACTCTTATTACTCATACTCATGTTGATTTATTCAATTAATTCCTTAAGATGTATATACATTCCCTTCTATTTAAAGTAATATATTACAATTTTTTTTCTTAATATATAAAAGAGAATAATGTACCTTCGATATCGACTAACTGCTGACTCTAGCAGTCGATAATCTCTGGAAGTTACTTTCCTTAATCCAAGATCAATAATCTGCGGAGTGGAAAAATACGGGGTGAGCGACAATGTGCTCAGTAAGGAAGATGTACGCTGCTTTATACGAAGCAACCCATATCCCCTCAAACATTTATTTTTCCTAAAATCATATCAATTAGGAAAACAGTGGTTATGTAACCAGTACTCTCAATACATCATTCAAATAATTTGCTCATCAATTAAACAGTAAATAGGATTCAACAAATCCTCTCAGTACACAAAAATCTGTAAGTTGAGACTAGGCATCACCTTACAAATACATTATGTTATCATCGTTCCCCATCCCCCCTTGCGAGAACGGAATAATCATCCCAACAGGGATATAGTAGATCTATGGCCACAATCTATGGGTGGTCCTCGGGGTCCACTTGCCAGGTGACCTCGAGACCTCTGATGACTTGGCGGGTCCATCAGACTCATAACTCGTAATGCATGAAACTAGGGGCCTAAAGTCTCAAAATCAACTTTATAACTCAAAATACATTTAAGGAAACACAATTATGAATTTAATTCATTTAAATAAATAACAATTCCAAAAAGGTATTATTCTCATTTTCGTAAAGAAAATGCAAGTTGAAACCTATTCGCCCATGCAACACGGTTTTTCATAATAATAATGCATGTCATAAAACAAAATAATTTTTCAATAACTTTATAAAATTTAACTCCATAGGACATGCACTCATTTCACATACATCTCCCTTACCTGGTTTTACAGAACCGAGCTTCCCGGTTGTGTCTACCGAAATCGTCCTTCTTGGCTACAAAATAATTTTATCGAAAATTATTACTAATTTTCTTCTTATTTTTACTCCACTAAAATTCATAAAATGCAGCTACTAACTTCATGTTATGAATACAACCAGTATAATTTATACTGGTGTTATAACTCAATTTATTCATTCTAGCTTCTTTCTCAGTTTTAATTTCACCAACCGATTTCTTTCAATTTCTAAAATTATTCTCTACCAAAATCCTCCATTTTCAACATATCCTTGTGTCTCAAATGGTTATGACCGAATACCATTCTTGACTACTTTCATTGACTTTTTAATTTTTCTTTCTATCTTCATGGTTCCCATTACTTCTGTACGTAAACCCTCCTTACCATTTCTTTGCATGAAATCTTAAATGCTTTCACACTTGCATGTTAACCGTAGCTCTCATTCTTCCATTATCCAATTTGGTTTTCTCATCACCTTAGTTTTCTAAGCTTCTCTTTCATTTTATCTAATTTCCTCTAATGATTTTACATCATCATGCTACAATTTTAGCTCAATCTCCTTGTTTATTCTCAAGCATATGAGGATCTAACTTTATTCTACTATTATGATTTAACTAGCTTTGATAAGAATTGGATTTGTATCTATGTTTATTAGGAAATCAAACATAGAAATAAACCATTGAACCATAAGAAAGCATGGAACTCATTTTCTTTACCTTGACCGAATGATGTTTTCCACAACAGAATTTTATTTTCTGTTTTCTTCCTTCTCCACTTCAGCCCTCTAGCTTGATTCCTAATTGGTTTTAATATATATATGGTCTATAGAAGAGATTAAGCAAATAATCTATTAAGGGATAGTGGCTTGCTAAGGGATTTTACGGAGGAAGCAAGTGGAGACCGAAAAGAGTTTTAGCAATTAGGAATTTCGTGGGAGCAATGAAATTCGGTGGAAACAACCGAATTTATTGAAGTTTCTTGCTTCCACAAAATTATCTACTCACTATTATTTCTAAGCCTCGTTTAAGTTACTTGTATTGTCCTTTATCTATACCTTTAATATACTAGCTTTTAACTCATTTTCCCTTTATATTTTCTGCCAATTAAAGTCATGTATTAGCAGCTTTTGAAAAACCTGAAAAGAGACGTGAATTAGGTAGCAAAGTAGCTTGCATAATAGTCCACTTTTGCTGCTTTATTTTTTTTTTACTTTCATCTTCTCTTAAATCATATATTATATGCCATGAAAGTTTGCTTCTCAAGTGGGTTAACCGTGCAACCCAACAGTAGCAAGGATGACGTGAATGTCAAATTCTCTTGGCTGTACAATTGTTGACTTAGTTCACCCTTTTTGGTGTGTTCAAACCGATGGAAGTTAACCATGTTCCCTTAGCTTCTTCTCTCATTAATTTCTCTTGTCTTGTAGTATATTAATTCTTGAAGAATTTCACCATACAAGTAATCGGCTGGGTTATCTTTTCTTTCCTACATGGTGTAGACTTGGTTGTCTTTCCTTGTTTGATGGCTACTTCATTCAATAAAATCCACCACTCCTCCAATCACAATTCCCTCCTTGTACTACCGATTAGGACTTTTATCTCATGTACCAAGAGTCCCTTTCATTTTGCATCATGCCGTATGGCACCTTACATGAGCATGTTGGCATGTGAACCCTTGTGTTGCACCTTTTTCTTGTCTTCCTCGTCACCTCTTGTCTGATTCGGTTATCTTAGTCTTTTATCTCATATTATTTTCATTAAATTCCCATCTTCCTTTCACGTTCCACACCTGTAAGATCCGATTCTACACTACTGTAGAGTCTAATTTCATCAAAGTGATAATGGAAATGAAATAAATAAGGAGTATTGATTTCCACTTGGGTGAAAAGCTCCTTAAATTGAGTAGTGAATGGAACAACTATGATGAAATAATATTTAGGCGAGAATGTTGTTCAGTTCGCCAATGGGCGAGCAGAGTTGGTTGTTCGCCAATGGGCGAGCCGTTTGCCAATGGTGATGGCGAGTTGAATGGTAGCTAGGGCGAATAGGTGAGTTCGCCATTTCTCTTGAGTAGATGATCGCCCGAATGGGCAAGGACATGTAATCGCCCATATGGATGAGTGAGTTATATGATAGTAAGTGAGGCGAGCTGTGGTTTCTGGTTGACTAGACGAACTGGAACTGGAATCAGCACATGACCATTGCAGCCAAAATTGACTTGTAAGTCGTACAGTTGAAGACAATAAATGAAGAAAAGTTAAAGTCAATAAGGGAGTTAGCCTTATTGGTTGAGGAATTAAGCAAAGTTTGCTGCAGAAGAAAAAGGCGTGTGAAAGGGAGACTTCCACGCCACTTTGAGCTGCAGTTTTCTTCATGCCTTAAATGCATGAAAGACGTGGAAATGATGAAAGAAACAGGATAAGGGACAGGCGGAAGCTTTGGATTGGTTTAGCATGGCTATATAAGAGGAAATGCTGGAGGAAAACTCATTTTGGCAAACTTCATCTTCTTCACGAGAGCTATGCAACTGCCAGTTTATGCTCTGATTTCCTTCCACTTCTACCATGCCCAATTTACTATATTTCATCCATCAGTTGGCTAAACATGTAAACCACCTTGCAAACCTTTCCTCCTTAGTTGGATGAGCTAAAAGAATAAGCAAAGGAAGGCCAACATGAGATGGAAAGCAATCTGTTCTGGAAGTGCAGTTGATTGAGGTGAGTTTCATATTTCTGAGGTGTTCTTGATATTCAATGGTAGACTTATATGTTTACAACATAGAACACAACCTTGTTTTAGTTAGATCTTTAGAGAATATGGAAACAAGGAAAGTAATGGAATAAGTGACGACAACGGCGACTACAGTGATCACCCATGTTGAAAACTAGTAATCGCCAATGAGGCGAGTAGATAATAAGAAACTCGCCAAGGTAAAGTCTATGTTCAAAGGGCGAGAACGCCCAATTCTAGTGAAGTGAATTAATGGGCGAGCTCAAATGTAAGAGGCATTGGGCGAATAGAATAGTGGGCGAACTCCCACAATTAAGCCAATAAGGGCCTCGTGAGTTGAATGGCGGGCGAACTACCACGTGGAAGCCATTTGGTCAATGGCGAGCTCGTCTGGGCGAACTAGTTGGGGCTCTATTGGGCGAGTAGTCATTTGATTTATTTCAATCTCGCCAAGTGATATGAAACGAAAATATTAATAGAATTTATAAATTATTTACAGCCAGGAATTATGGACTCGGTAAATGCGATTTGGAAGGCGAGAAGGAAGCAAAGCTTCGTTGAACCAGGTAAGGGAGATGTGTGTGAAGTGATGCATGTCCTGTGAAGTAAATTTTATGAAAACATTAAGTTAAATGTTTTGTTTTCTGACATGCATTGTTTGAGGAAGTTATTTGATAATTATTTTTGATTCGGGCGAGCTAAAAGCCGACCCCTATGCTGTTTTCTGGATGAACTGATACAGGGCGGGCGAGCTTTTGTGTTTTTATGTTGGGCGAGCCCTTGTATTTTTATGTTGGGCGAATTGGTATTGGCGGGTGAGCCAAGCCCTTTTATAATTTTTATACACCCGTTTCTAATTTTAAGGGCGGGCGAACCGTTTTTATAGGAAAACTATGGGCGAGCCGGTAGTGGCGAGCCAGTATTTTGTTCTAAATACAGAGGATGGCGGGCGAACACTTGTTCGCCTCATTTTTGAGTCGACCATGGGCGAGCCAAATGGGCCAGCTGACCATGGCGAATAGATTTTGATGATGTTTTCTTCAGGAAAAATGAGCCATTTTAAATATAAGTGAAAATAGAAAATATAAAGCCTTTTGGGCGAGTTGATTACTGGGCGAGCCACTGAGGGCGAGCCAGTTTTGTTTTCAGATTTTAAAAGCAAGTGGGCGGGCTAACACAAGTTCTCCGCATTGGAGGAGCTGCCATGGGCGAGCCATATTGGGCGAGCTGACCATGGGCGAGCAGGTTTTAAAAGTTGAGATTTTGAAATGTTTTCAGGGTGTTTTGTAAACAGAAAGCCTAAACCTTTTTGGGAATGAAATCATTTGAGTAACTGATAATATGGGTGAGAGAATCCCTTAAAGGTTTTCATGAAATATAAAGTGATTTTTGAGACTTTAGGCCCTAAATTCATGCATTATTATTTATGTAGTAGCGTGACCTGCCTGGGGCGGTGGCTCAGTCGATGGACCAACGAGTGCACCTCAGGGCGTCACAGGGCTGATGGACCCGCCAAGTCATCAGCGGTCTCGAGGTCACTTGGCAAGTGGACCCAAGGACCACTATAGATTATGGCCATAGATCTGAGATAGCCGTGAGGGGCGATGGCCGACGGGTGCACCCCAAAAGCGGCAGATTCCGTTCTCGTAAGGGGGAGGGGGAACGATGATAGCATGATTTATTTGTTGCCTAGTCTCAACTTACCAATTTCTGTTTACTGTGAGGATTTGTTGAAATCCTATATATTGTTTACTACATTTTAAAGTAAACTGTTAGCCAGTGATTTGAATGGTGTTTTAAGAGAGTTGTTTATTGTATATCCACTGTCTTTTCTACTGGGTTATTATTAAGAAAAGAATAAATGCGTTGTGATATATAGTTTTGCTTTATTTAAAGCAGCATATGTTTCCTTTACTGAGCGTATGAATCGCTCACCCCTTTGTTTTAACTCCACAGATAAGAAGTACACGGAATTGAGAGAATTAGCTCTCAGATGGGTATAGCTATGCTTAAAGCACTGAGGCATGGCATGTTAAATGTGACAGGTACAGTCTCTTCTCTTTTACATTTCAGACATATGTATACAGTACTACCTTAGTGAAATAAAGGTTAATACGGGATGTTAGATGTAAGGAATAATGAAAAGAAATTTCATATTCTGTATTTGATAAATAAATATTATTACTTATCACTATCATGGTAGAATGTTATTGGCATCGCAGACAACCCAACCAGTAAAGTTGTATGAAAATACGTGAAGAATGTGGTAACGGGATGTTACAACACCCTTCCCATCTTCCTCTCTAAGTTTCATTATACTTAGCCACAATCGTTGACTATTTGTTTCTTATGTCATTTTCTCATAAATTCACTTCTTGGTTCTTTCTCATTTACACGGCACTTTAGTCCATTTTATTGACTTTCATGGCACCATTCATTACAATCGGTCAGCACAATTTATCAGCCTAAATTTCCATTCGGTTCCAAGCCCTCATCTTTAGTTTCCATGCTTTCATTTAATGTTTTCACACTATGTTCCTTGCTTTCACATTTGCTAGAAGAATAACCGAACACTACATGCAACCATGTAGTGGCGTGATTCACCATTTCTTGTTGCACTTTGGTGCTTGTTTTTCCTTCCTTTGCACTTGCATCCAATAGTATTTAGTCAATATTCCAAGTACTAATTTTTTCTCATTTTAATTCATATACTCTATAGGGTAAATTAAAAATTCCATAATGTATATAATGTATAGTGGAATTTCATATTCCATGTTTGTTTAACTCCATTAAGTAATTTATTTCGGTTATCCATTCTTTACAATAGGCTATATAGTATAATAAAAATCGGGTCTCACAGTTGAGAAGGTGGCGGAGAAATTACAGACCAAGGAAATCTATAATTCAATGAGAGTGGGTAGATAATTGCTGTAGAACGTTTAACTACTTGGTCCCAATCTCGATAAACAATCGGCTTCTTAGTTTCCAAATGTCTCTTGAGGCCATTGGCAACTTAACATAAGCCAGTTATCACCTGAAAAATTGCAAGGTTTAATCGTCATTGGATTCAAACAACATTTGCAAATCAACACTCACTAAACAAAATATTTTCCCCCCGTTTCTGTTGCTCATACATACATACATATGTATGTATGCAAGGAAATTTACTATTTCATATTATATTACTGTGAATCTGTAAATTTGCCTTCCTCTTGAGACTTTGAAATAAGGCTTGAAGGTCTCTGCTTTATTAATCATTAGTGGTAAATATTATGTATCATCGTTTTATTTTCACATGTGGAATATAGGAACTTTATTACAATATATTGGATAATAATCCTAATAATATTTGTAAAAATTTATAAATAAAAATAATAAAAAATTCCCATAAATAAAAAAATCATAATTATTAAATTTAAAAAATCAGAACAAGAAAAATAGTGATAGAGTAACGTGTGGCCCTTTATTAAAAAAAATAAATTTGCCTGGCCCCGATCTTAACAGAAGATGGCATGGCAGACCTTTCACGTTGAAATTTCAAAACAAAACTGTAGTCTTCAAATTTACGATCTACAAGTGAACCCCCTCAAATAAGCTTTTGACAAAGTCTCATTCCTAACGAACTTCTTCACAATGGTAAGTTACCGGTCAGTCATTGTTCTTTTCTATGCGACAACGATGTTAGCATCAGCTTCTCTAGAATCGGAAGGGCAAGCTCTGCTCCAGAGTGGTTGGTGGAGCAGATTTACCAACCTTACCTCCCACCGTTGCAGATGGCCTGGTATCACATGTAACAGTAAATTCAGAAAATTGAATTTCTCTGCCTTTCCAAACTTAATGGGAGCATACCACCTTATATAGGTAGACTGTCATCACTCAAATATCTCAAATTGTCCTCAGATTATCTAACAGGTGAGTTACCTTCTTCACTTTGTAAACTCACCCAATTGGAGGTCATTGATATTTCAATTAACTATATTAGTGGCTCCATCCCTCGAAAGCTTGGGAATCTGAAAAATCTTAAGAGTTTTGAATTTGAGCGGAAACAACCTTTTGACCAATCTTACCTATATGCAAATGAGTTCAAATATGTTCAACAGTTGCATCCCTGAAGAAATAGGGAATTTGAGAGATCTAATAGTTCTGGACCTGAGTTCTTGTTCTATATAAATCTCCAACTTAAACTCCCAGCTTCTTCAGAATCTTGGATGCAACATACACATCAGTCGTTGCACATTCAATCTGGTCTGTTTTGAGTTCTGCTCCTGCCAATTAACTCAGGCAATGCTTGAAGACCTTGTCTTAAATGGCATCCACAGGAACTTGGATGCGAATCTTCTCACAGCAAATGCACTAAGCCGTGGTTGTTGAATACTTCAGCTGCGAATCCACTAAGATCCACTTCATTTCTAATTTTCCCAAAAGTTTCCCACTACAAAAAAACTAACTTTTACCGGCACTTATAAGTGCCGGTAAAAGACCAACTAACCGCCGGAAAAAACCTTACCGGCGGTTTGTTAACCGCCGGCTAGGTGAATGCCGGTGAAGGTCTACCGGCGGTGATGTACTCCAATGCCGGCAAAGATTTAACAAATTGCGGTATGACTTTTTCCGGCGCTTTTAAATGCCTTTAAAAGTAAAAGATTTTTACGGACACTTTAAAGTGCCGGCAAAAGTCTTATTTAAAATTTGAAACTTTTATAATTTTTGAGCTTTATTTTAAATTTAAAAACTTTTACCGGCACTTTTAAATGCCGGTAAAAGTCTTATATGAAAATTAAAAATTTTATATTTATTGAATTTTATTTTAAATTTTAAAGCTTTAAAGATTTTATTTTAAATTTTAAATTTTTATATTTATTGAGTTATTTTAAATTTAAAAGCTTTAAAGATTTTATTTTAAATTTTAAATTTTTATATTCATTGAGTTATTTTAAATTTAAAAGCTTTTGTCAATACAACTTAATTATTGAATTAATATTTTTTTTTGTTGAAATGCCTTACTTACACACGCATATTAAATAAGAGGTAACTTATATTCCCATGGTAAACATTGAAAATCATGTGTAAATTAACACAAAGTAATATATATATATATATATATATAAATACACATGCATACACACATTCGAGTAATTTTCTCTTGTATTCGTTTATGATAAGCTGGAAAGGTACATCAAACAAATAATAAATCAAAGAGAATGGCATTATATAAGCAAAGTGAATTCAAATAGATACTAGCAAAGTTGTCTAGTTGATAGTATCTCGCACCAATGACTGTATCATATACTTATAACTCATTAAGCTTCTAACTGTCAGGCATTGGAGATGGCTTTACTAGATCTTTCGAAATAGTCATGATTGTTCCTGATTAAAAATCCACGGTGAAGTTAATATTTATGATGCCATGATGTTCCTGATTAAAAATCCAAAGAAAGGCTGTCATAGAGTGGAACATTACCATCATTAAGGATTGCGATGATCAAAACCATGAAAGGTGGGAAGTCATATTTCCATATCCAAGCTAGAAGCACAAAACCTAGCTGCAGTGGTACATTTATTGATTAAAAACAAATCAGTATTTGAAACCTTAAGTAGTAAGTCCATGGAAGTGAACAGAACAGTTGGAAGTCTGATAGAAATATAACCTACCACAATACGAATTGTTATGAAGACTGCATATATCTACACATTCAAGCAGGTGAGTCAGTTTTATCAATTTGAAAACACGGTATCAATAGAATAAAAAGTTTTAACTTCTGGCTTTTTCTCCAAAATTGAGGTTTTAACAAGTTTGTAAGAACAAACTAGGCTATCCTTTCTTTGGTAAGTAGTATCAATATGACAAGAGCCCTTGTAGTATTTTAGCTATAATGCCTCTTATCTTAAATTCAGACCACGATTAAATTACTCTTGATTATTAAATATTACTTGTGATCTCGGTGAGTACATTTTCTGTGGCCAGATTTTCATTACTAAAGATATAAGCTATTGGTTTTGTTCAGAAGAAAAGATTGGTACCGTAAAATTTTTCATCCTTTGGAATATAGTTCTGCTAGTCAAGACAGCACTGACTATCACACTTAAGCCTGGCTCAGTCAAGACAATATCTGCAGCACTCCTTGCAGCATCTGTAGCATCTGCCACTGCTATTCCAATGTCTGCTTTCTTCAAAGCAGGTGTGTCATTCACACCATCTCCAGTCATTCCCACCACATGCTTCTTTTCTTGTAAAATCTTCACAATTTCATACTTGTGTTCTGAAAGTTGTATAGAAATGTAAACGGAGTCAGGGGATGAAGTCGTAAAAATAAAAGTGTATCTCATCCATTTGTAAGCTACTGATCTAGTCATCACTCCATCAGCAAGGTTATTATTCTTTTTCTAACTGGTCTGCTAATTGTAATGGCAAAAAGATTCTTCATTTCTGGATAAATACCAGGGTATACTCCAGCAAAGCCATCTGCCTTTTCAATATTCAGAACTTTTTTCTTTTCAAGGTTTAGCATGCTAGTAACTGCTGTTAGGGACAACATTTTACATTCCATTAGGTGATAATATTCAGAACTTTTTTCTTTCAAGCATTGGTAGCTTATAGATGAAAGTCATTCAAATACACAACTCGAAACAAATGTAGTATATACTGCTAGAAATTGATGATTCAAACCAAGCAAGTCAAATGTACCTGTAATCATCTTTACGCAAACTCCAAGGTTTAAGGCCCTGTGAATGGTCTCAGCTCTGTCATGTCTTGGAGCATCAAATAAAGGCAGCAACCTACAAAATGTCCAGGGCTCTCCTTTGTTCTTTTTGGAACTTCCTGAGAAGATGATTATGCAAGTTAATGAACAGGTTAGAAAAGAATCTGAATGATAAGTTGAAACTCAAATCATTGTCATTTGTTTCCATTTCAGCACCGATATCGTTGATGACAAGTAGTTTCTGAAATGAACATATTGGCTTAACCATGACAAATACTTGAAATGCTACTCCAAGAGACCTCAAGCCCCTTTCAGCAAATTTGTCAATGATAGCATGCACCTTTCCAGCAATCTCATTTTCTCTTGGCAAAGACTTACTATCTGATTTTGAGAAGAAAAAGAAGAGATGAGTAAATCTACTGTTCTGTGGCAACTTCATTTACCATAACAAAACAGAATTAAGGCACCTCAAACAAACTTTTAGGTACAGCAGTATAAAGTTTATTGATGAATACTTACCTTAGTACACTACCCCTTTGTATCATTTCTTGAGATTTACTTAGAACCAGTTTTTATTTCCCATTTGCTACAAGATGTTGCGAAGAAGTGACATAACGCTCATAAAGATTGAGTATCATATTAAAGCAAGTGAAACAATTAAACAGAGTTCTACAATAAGCAGAGGTAAAATAGAGCTATGGAAGTTATTAACAAGATTAAAACAAAAAGTTTAAATGAAAAGGAGAGTTTTGAAAATTAATTGGTTTCTAACCTTAAATGACAATGTAATAAAATTTAAATTAGAAAATTCTAGTCAACTATAACTTGATGTTAAAGTGGGCAGGAAGATAAAGATTTATATATGAAGAATGATTTAACATTATCGAGGAATAATGTTTGCAATGTACCTAGAAGATTACTAAACACCAAATAGCAACTGCTACTAGACGTGCATAAGAAAACATTAAATGAACAATTAAGATAAAGGATTCTCAAAGTGAGAATGCTAGCACCAGATGAGATTTTCAAGCGACCTAATAGAAAGAGGGTTTAGTGGATTAGCATAAAAGATGACTTCTTCAAGCTACTTAAAAAGTAAACTTACATCATGCTTCTTTGTTTCTTTCTCCCAACAATCAGAGCTTCATTCAATAACCCCCTTGGCTCCATAATACTATTCAACTTCCAAACTTGTACGAATCTTTATATATTCAAATTGCTAAAAAAAAAAAAAAACAATTTCAATTCTGTACATTACCAAAATAATTTTAAACTCTCCAAGACTAAATGCATACCTGATTAACAAGATGAACACTGCTATTATGTTTCTTTTCTTTGCAACTTCATATAACTGCAATTGGTACCTACAACACAAAAACAACACATTAATGACACTAAAAATTCCCAAACTCAAAACAGAATGAAAGACAAGGGCAAACCCTCTAGGGATTAAGTCCTTAGGATCTGAAGATGAAGAAGGGTCTTCCTCAGTAGGATCATTGTTGTTTAAAGGAACAATAGCCAAATAAGCCCTCGACCTTAAGCCTAAATTGGAATTAAGCTCTCAACGTTTTATTTCGTGGCAATCAGTCCATAAACTTTTATTTCAGTGGAAATAAACCCTCAACCTTCTAAAATTATGCAATTAAGTCCAAATCTGTTAAATGACGCTAACTGCCGTTAGTGAAAGCTAACGTGGATAGCTTACTTGGCTGCCACGTGGCATGCCACGTGTGCAATACTAACGGCAGTTAGTGTAATTTAACAGATTTGGACTTAATTGCATAATTTTAGAAGGTTAAGGGTTTATTTCCACTGAAATAAAAGTTTATGGACTGATTTCCACGAAATAAAAGGTTGAGGGCTTAATTCCATTTTGGACTCAAAGTCGAGGGCTTATTTGGCTATTTTGCCTTGTTTAAAACCATAAAATCAGCAGGATATTCTTTTTCGAAAACGGCCATTGATGAGAGTAAACGTTGAAAAGTTCATGATCTTCGATCAACTAAAAGAGGAAAAACTAGATAGAAAATAAAATGAGCTTAAATAACTTACCTTGAAATTGATTTGGTAAAACCTTAATCCTTTGAAGGAACAAGAAAACGATTAATCAGGAAAAATCCCTAGCCACTGAAGCAACAAGAAACCGATCGATCCGAGAAATCCCTAGCCTCCGAGAAATCCCTAGCCTCCGAAGGAACAAGAAGCAGATATTAGAGAAATATAAACTTTCTACGCGGAAAGAGAAAGTTTGAGCAATCAAAAATTAGAAAAAAAATGAAGCTAGAGAGGAAGGAACAATATGAGAAAGCCAGCGGAAGGGAGGGAGAGAAAGAAATTGGGAAATTTTAAGAGAGGAAACGTTGGAATGATGAAGAGAAGAGGAAAGTGTATTTGTGAGAGATTTGATTTGTTAACAAGAGAATCACAGTCCTAGTGCGGTAAAAACCTTAGATTTTAGGGGCGGGTAGTTTTACGCCGAAAAAACTCAATTGAAAAAGAGGAATTTCGGCGGTTCCTAAAACTGCCGAAATAAAAATGCCAATAAAAATCATATATTTTGTAGTGTCATAATGCATAAAAAGAGGATTCAAATAAATGAAAAGCAAATTGCCAAAAGGAATTTAAAAATATCATATTCATTATTCAGCATATTGCAAACCTCAACTCCTTGATTATAAGGCACAGATAGACAGAAAGGGAATAGCAACCTGCTTGATCATTCTCTTCATGGTTGAAAATAAGTTTTATTCTCTTCTATTAAAATTATAGTCTGATTGAATCAAACAAACCAAGCTTCTCTTCAAACCTTCATTACACACTAAAGACTGAACATAAACTTTTTTTGTACTCCTTAACCCTTTTTAAAGGCAGTATTATTCTAATCTTTTTACTAACAGAACTACACTTTACTATTTGATAGTGTCACTAGTAACATAACCATGTGACACAAAACTAACAATGACATAGCAGCGTGACATAAAGTCTAAAACTAACATTAATGTTATTGTACATAGTAGTACCTTGTTTTTTTTTTTAATGAAAACACATGCATTAAAATAAAACCCCAAAGCAGGGTAACAGAACAACGTAGTGGTAGCTTGTTGGCAAGCATGTAAAGACCAACATCTGCATTGTATAAGGTAAAGAGTCTCTCCATCTTTGGAACAGGTCGGGATTTCAACACCGCCTGAGGTATATTAGGGTCAAAAACATGGGCATTTAGGAAATCAACGTAATAAGAATTCAGAAACCCCTGATCCCCTCCAGTCTAAGAAGGCAAAGTATTCACTTTGCTCATCATGTCATTGAAAACAGCTTCAGATGGTTCCACTACCATGACTCCTGAATTCAGTCTCTTAGAATGCTTCAAATTGGCACAGAATTTCTCACATTTAAAGAGATCTTCAATGCTTTTGACTACTATAATATCCGCATCAAGGTATACAACTACATAAGCAAATTCCAAGTGTGAAACAGTGCAATTCACCGGAGGGGACATTGGGATGGAAGGAATAATGGACTCAAAAACTAGAATAGCTAGAGATTGAATAATTGGTAAGAAAACTAAAGCACATAACGTTCAAAATCTTGGGTCTAGGCAGCCTATAAAAGATGCAACAAAAATCTTCTCAAGAAACTTGCATAAAACATATTTTCTAGTTCTAGTTTTTACTTCAAGAAACAAAAAATTTCAAAATAGGATAAGAGCTATATGTTATGCAATATATTAGGTTGTAAATTACAAGCTGCCACCTAAACGAGCAAACATTTAAATTCCAATACATTTAAAAGTTTCCTTCAAAAACTTATTGGTATTTAGTTTCAAGGACTTTATTCTTTTAAATTGGCTCATTCATGAGATGGTTGCATGTTATCCATTGACAGTGGGTAGAACTTATACACTGACAGCACATGAAATATAAGCTAAATGTGATAACCGTAAATTTTGACCACAGTAAATAGAAATCAGTATATTAATTTGGAGTAAATGATTATTTTGGAATTCTTTGAAGAATTAGGCAAATTGATGGACTTAAGATTTTTGGAAATAGTATTTGGATTAAAGTATTTTGATAAATTACATGAAGATTTATTTTAATTAAGTGATTTCTGAATTCTAGGAAATCGATTATATTAAGCACTAGGGAATTATAATTTAAGCAATATATATATATATATATATATATATATATATATATACACACATATATATATATATATCAATTAAGAAATAAGAAATATATAAGTGAGTGTATATGTATATATATATCTACACACACATAAAACATATATAAATAAATATGAGTAAAATATATATATATATATATATATAAAAGAAAACAAGCTTCTCACTGAAGCTTGTTCGGTTGGTTAATGTCTGCAAAAGCAAACACCTAACCCAATTTTCCCACTTCCCACGTCTGCCATGAGATAGACCAACTCACCATATCTACTATAAAAATATATATATGTAAGTAGAGAAGAACCAAACCCGATGCAAACCTCCCCTACTCTGTATAGAAAAATAATAATAATATAACAAGGCTTCTTGAAGAAGCTTAAGGCAGCACAAAACCCCATTAGCACTCATCCCAACCGGCCACAAAATCTTCACACTATCACCGTCCATCATCATCATCGTTGGCCACTCACCCTTTTCTCCTCTTTTCTTGTATCTTCCACTGTACCAAGACCACCATTTCCTCACCATTGTATCATCATTTAGCTTTCCCATTTGCATCGACAGCCAAGGTTTAAGGAAGGAGAACTCAAGGCGAAAGAGATGAAGCCAGGCGTTTGCAATGCTGCCTGAAGTAAGGGTCTCGGGTTAAAATGAGTAAGAAAAAGAAATGAAATCTGTTGTTTTGGGTGGCTGTTTGGACAGGCTGTGTAGAAGACTGAAGTTCTTGTGTTTTGAAAGGAACAAGTGAGGAAGAAGAGGCTGAAAAACCAAGCTCTTGGAGAGGTCGACTGGTGCGTGCGAACAGGGGGTAAAACGATGTCTCTCCCTTCGGTTTGAATCAGGGCAACAGTAGGGGCTGTTGACTTCATTCTGTTGAATATATATATATATATATATATAAATAGACCAACAATAGGAGCTACTACCCTTCCCTCATTCTCGGTGCAAATAGGAAGGCAGTAAAGCAGCGGAGAAAAGAGAGAGATCAAAAAGCTGCAGCGAAGGAAGGAGCCGAGAAAGAAGAGGAGCTGCAACCATTAGGTAAAAGAATAGAAAAGAAAGAAGCAGCAGAGGTTGAACCGAAAGAGAAAGAGAGAGGACGTGAGGGAGCCTTCAAGTAGCCTGAACAGGGACGTGCAAAGGTGTTGTTTAGTTGCTTCTGGTGAATAATTTGTGTGTCTTTTAGGGCTGGAAACATAAGCAAGAAGGAAGAGGTACAGGGGTCAGAACCAATGACTAGACACATGGTGGTAGTGGACCCTTTGTGAGGCGTGAAACAGAGGCTAAGAGTTGAATTTCAGTGGTTGCATTTAGAATGTCTTGAAGGTTGAGGACAGGAGAATATTGCTGCCGTGAAATCAGCTAACAAGCTGAACGATCAAGCTAATGATAAGGATACTTGCTGTAGCAGCTAATTAAAGCAGTAAAGAAACGCCTAAAATTTTAAAGGTTTCGGTCATATAGAGAGTTGTGGTAAGAAATGCTTATTAGCTTAAGATTCATTTGTAAAGATAGTAGATTAATTATAAGGCATTACATGAATGTAGGATTTGCTGCATTTGGAAGAAAACAAAAGCTCCAAAACAATGGGGAGCTAAACGGTGGAGAAGGTCCAATTGGAAGCTTTTAAGGGTAAGAGAATTGTTGCAATCATTTTCTTAAGTAAATTGTATTGTGATAATGGGAGTTTTAAAGATAAATAAATAGTGATAATGATATTTATTTGAAATAAGTCTAAGAGGAAAAAAAATATAAATAGATACAAGGAAGTGCTAAAATACATTGTACAATTATTATGTGATATGGTTGAATAACATTTAGATGAGTATGAGTGCATAAGTATGGATAAGGTGGAGTATGTATATATTGTGTATAGGTATAAGTATATGTATACCTTGAACTTGATGAAGAAGAACAAAGTAGGATTTTAATTAAATAGTTGCACATTAAAGCAATGTGAATATATTGAGTGCTATCAATAATTAAGTGTTGATGAATACGATATGGAATGTATGTAATCTTGGTATAGGAAATATTTGGAAAAATATTAAAGGAAAATTTCGAAATGAAAAGCTAATTTTAGGAATTAGCTAATTTTAGGAATTAAAGTGTTTTGATGATTTTTCTGCAGTCGGGTAGTGAGTTGGCATTTGGGTGGTATTAAACTCGCAACTGCACTTTGATTTCTTGGACTGATCTGGATAAGCTGCGTCACGACAATTAGGTAAGGGATATGTATACGGAACGTAGGATATACTGAAATGATTTTAAGATTAATTGCATTGTGTTTTATGAACTACGTATGCTTTGCAAGAGACTTTAGAAATTTGATATCGTCATGCTATCGAATTTTCGTAAGAGTATTGATTTCTACGATTTCGGCTAAAAGGCTAATAACACTTTTTAAGAATAGAACTTTTGAGGAATTCAGTCTTGAAAATATTAAATTGCATGATCTTAGTATGTTCATGAATTTTCAAAGTAGATTTTATTTTATTTTATTTTATGAAAATTACCTAAAGTTAGTGTTTTAGAAATATTTATGAAAAGTTATGAAGTTTTCGGATTTTTGGAATTCCTTGCATTTTAATTGATTTTCGGAACCTTTATGAGTTTTGAAAATACTCCTCCGAATTTGGATTTATAAAACTCTGCATTAGCATGAATTATCTAAAGAATTCAATTTTTATTGAAAGCTTATTAAATTGCATGATTTCTAGCTTAAATTTGGTTTTATGGATTTATTATAAATTATGGTACTAAAACCTATTTCTTTATATATTTTGGAAATTATTAAGTTTTTAAATATTTGGAAAATAATTCTGATTTTATGCAACGATTTGTTTTATGAACTTTTATAAATATCTGTATGTTTTGACTTACGGATTTGAACTCCGAACTATGAAACTTATGTTTTGAGACACTAGCTAACCGTCATCTTGCAGTATCTAGACTGCTGTATATTTTGGATCCAGCAGTATCTGGCTGCAGCGTGACCTTCGGGGCCTGCAATATCTGGCTATAGCGTGACCTTCGGGGCCTATAGTATCTGGCTGTAGTGTGACCTTCGGGGCCTACAGTATATGTATCTGATATGAATTTTGTGCACTATGTTGCTGTGTGATTTGATCCAGTCCGCAGCGGTCACAGATGACACCTGATCAGTGTTCACTGTAGACCACTTGGACTATGGCCATACGTCTATGTGATATTATCCCTATGGGATATCTTTGCTGCTTGATGTATACCGAGTTACTGCCATGTCTCCACTTTCTGTTATTTTCTGATTTCTGAATGATTTCTGAACTCTGAATATGAAAATGATATGATACAAATTGATATGATTGAATTCTGAAATCTTAAAATGATTTTGTACGGATTTTTATGATTCGATTTGAAATATTATATGATTTCTGAAGACGAGTGTTTACATATTTGCATGGCATGACTTTGTTAAAGTGATCTGTTGTATTGATTTGGTTTACATATGATTTTCAGAATACACAAATTTCTTGCTGGATAAGATGCCATATTTTAGAAATATCCCTTATGATTTAAAATTTATTAATCGTTTTAGAATACTTGCATATAGCTTACGGTATCTGTCTTTTTATACGTATTCCTTATTGGGCTTTCCAAAAAGCTCACCCCCCTCTCCACCTTCCAGATTATTTGCAGTAGGCGATCTGTACGAGGGGTTATGACACGTCCTTCGAGGTTTTTGTGTCGCCCTTGAAGGTACATGATGTACAGATATCTATTTTATATTCAGACTTGTTTTTCAGTACTTTTATGGTAAGGGGGATGTAAATAAAGGAAACGATTAATACATTTATGGTAAGTAATGATGCATGCAATCTTGGTGGACATGAATAATGTTAAGTAGTATAATTTTAATATGTGATTGCATACTTAGTTAGAAAATTTGAACTGGGATCAAAGTGATTATAGGATATTGATTTAGCTAATGTAAATTTAGCTTAAGAATAAATATGAGACACTAAGCACAGCCCAACCAACTGTAAGAAAAAGGAAAAAGTTAGTCTAGATTTTGGTAAAAAGGGTCGTTACACTAAAACCCAACCATATTCATCCTTCACAGAACCCATACACTTTTCCTAACTAGTGGAAATGAACCATGAGGAAACTGAAACCGAAAAAGGATTTTACCTTTCTTGTAGTTAGCAGTGGTGTAGCTACGTACAAAATGTGGGGTCAATTGACCTCATTGAATTTTAGTCAAGTTATATTTATACATGTAAAAAATATTAAATTTTTTATTTTTTATATTGAAGCAAATAAATTTCATAAAAATATAAAGTAAATGATCAAAAATAAAATTTTTATTTGTTTTTATAATGATAATATTAATATTTAGGTTGCAAAGAAAATTTTAAAAAATCTTTATATTTTGGTAAATTTATAAAGGTTAGTTTTTGATACATTGACAATGAAAATTTTTAATTTCACAATCATGATTAAAAAACTGTCATGCATCCTACATTATTTTCTAATTAGCTTTTTGTTTATTTTTTTACTATTCTTTAAGGGATATGTATCATCTTATTAACTACGTTTATGAAGTTTAAAAATTCTATTAATAGTGTATTTGGTAATTTCTCTAAATATAATCATATGTTAATAAGTATTAAAAAATAAAATGTGATGTATATAATTTCTCATAAAGATATATTTATCTTTAAATATTCTATATAAAAGTAAAATCATACATTTTATTATATATAAATATAATGTTAATTTTTATTTCTTTTTTATTCAAAAAAAATTCTATATGTCTAAGGATATATTTTGCAAATTAAAATATAAATAATAAAATCACTAATCAAGCAATTTTCAACTTAATTTATATATTTAAAAATGATTACTTCATATAATAATTGGATTATTATTATATACACTGTCAATAAAGTTTTTTTTACTCTACAAGTGAAGCTAGGATTGTAACGACCCGTTACCACATTTTTCCCCTTATTTTACACAACTTATCCAGTTGGGCTGTCTGTAATACTTCACTTGTACTTAATGTTAAACAATTTTACATAACATTGTTTATATTATACACATTCCCTATTTTAATTAATTAGACAAGTAGTACTGTAGACATGTCTAAATACAGAAAATAAATGATCGTACCTCATATAAATCAGTCGGTCTGTCACATCGTCAATTATGTGCAACCGTGATCCACAATCAACTAATCTCATAGTCATCAAAACCTAAAATGTTAAAATTGGGGAGTGAGCAAACCACGGCTCAGTAAGAGAGTTATATGTCACACTTGATATTCAGCTATTTATATGCTGAAAATACTTTTTTTTTCACTTTCTTTTAAATCTTCCTATAGGCTCACATGTAGGAAGGATACTATAGTTGGCTAGGGATCCAGATAGAGTAAGGCAGGTATTTTAAAATACTTGACTTGTTCCGGAACCTAGAAGCAACTGTAGAGAGTACTAAATCCATTTTTCTCAAAACAATATGATTTTCATTTTTTTTCAAAGAGTAAACCACTCATTTCTTTTCACTTCAGTATTCTTTAAAACATGTGACAGTACAGTTATTTGTAAATATCCAATCATTGGATAAACACTTCTTCGATTATTTCTATCTTAGAAATAATTCTTATGTTATTCTTTTAGAATAAACATTTATTTTTCTTTTCAAATCAGTAACCGTATCGTACAGTTCAGTAAAACAGTATATTCAGTATTCAGTAAAACAGTATCTAGATACGGTTCAGTCAGTAACAGTAAACAGTAGCTACCAATTCAGTAAACAATATACGGTAGCTTTCAGTTCAATAAACAGTAAATGTTAGCTTTCAGTTCAGTAAAATAGTAATCAGTGGCTACCATTTCAGTGTACAATACAGTTCTGTAAACACAGTGTTTTGGTACAATTTTTTTTATCAGTAAACAGTACAGTACAGTAAATAGGATTCCGTAAATCCTTTCAGTAAATAGTAATCAGTGTGTGAGACTAGGCATCACCCTACAAATAAATCATGCTCTCATTGTTCCCTCAGGAACACAAGTCATTCGCTTTTGGGTGCACCCGTAGGCCATCACCTCTCACGGCTATCTCAGCTAGATATATGGCCACAATCTATAGGTGGTCCTTGGGTCCACTTGCCAAGTGACCTCAAGACCGCTGATGACTTGGCGGGTCCATCAGCCTTGTGACGCCCTGAGGTGCACCCGTTGGTCCATCGACCCGAGCCACCGCCCCAGGTGGGTCACGCAATTTCGTGAATAGTAATGCATAAAACTAGGGGCCTAAAGTCTCAAAACAGTATAAACTATTCCATAGCCTTTATGGATTTTAATCACAATAGTGTAAAAACATTTCACAATTATCCATAAGGCTCACATGTATAAATAATCACTTTTATGAAATTTATAATTTAAATCACATTTCCCAAAATATTTCATAAAGGTATAAATCATATTTCTCATACGGTGAAAACATTTATAAAATAGTCACACTGTAAAACAAATCTCATGACAATGTCTTTTTCACCGTAACCCACGTATGCACGCCTTTCCGTGCTATCCATCGAAAACATGGTTTTTAAAATCATCGGAATTCAATTCAAATATATTTGTAATTTATGTAAAAATAAATTATTTATTTTCCAATTTTTCCATAATTCCAGCACCATGTTTTCCTCTAAAACACGTATAGAGACCTCTAGTCTCGAAATCATAGTTTTTCATCATTTCTTTACCTTTATGGAATTTTTAATAATTAATTATTTCCATAATTAAAACCATAAAGATTTTATATGAAATCAAGTGAATATTTAAGAATATTTATAAAAATATTCACTTCAGTCTCTTTTTCATTTTCATCTCATTTCACGTGAAATATCACCTACCGAGTGAATTTTCGGTGATTTCATTTTCACCATTCTCGAAAACATGAATATTTTAAAATTAAATATCACTATATTTATGTTTTATAAAATTTACTTGATTTCTCGATTTTTGTATCTAAAAATCATTTCACGTGAAATCAAATCATTTATTATGGTTTTCGGTGATTTTCGGTAAATTTCAGAAATTTTTTTCGATAATTTTTCGACAGTATAACTGCTGCTGATTTGGCTAGCCTCCTGCACGGAAAATACAGTTTATATTTCTCAATCGGTATTTCACCACAATTTAAAACCGATAAATCACCACACTATAAAACCGATAATTATTAATAATATATAAAAAAATTAATTGCAATTTAAAAACATGACCGAATATCCTTACAAGCGGCACATGTCTCCCTTACTTGTTTCGGGTCGGCGACTGCCTCTCAAAGGTCGCGCCCGTGTTCACCTCGTCCGATTCCATCGGCTCGGTCATCGAGGGAATTTTTTGGAAATTAAATTCTAAAATTTAGAATTTTTTTCATAATTATTTAAATAAATAAATTATTTAAATAATTTAACACTTTTCGGGATTTCTTACCGATTCCCATAATTCTCGGGATTTTTTGTAATTTTTGAATTCTCGAGAATTCTCCAAATTCTCGGAATTCCTTTTCTCTTTCTCTTCCTTCTTTTTCTTCCTTCTTTCTTTTTTTCTCTTTTCTTTTCTTTTTTTTTCTTTTTCTTTTTTTTTTTCAAGCCGAACCGGTCAACCCCCTCACCGCCGGTTCTTCTCCGGTGGCCGGTTCTCCTGCGGTTCGATGGCCCAGCAGCTGGCCGGCACCACAGCGAGTCTGGATCTGGCCTCCGTTCATCCCGAATCGACAGCACGGCGACAGATCGACTCGATTTAGGTTTGGTCTCTTCCACCTCTTCGCCGACCCTCCTCCGCCATTCTCCGCCCCAACCGTGGCCTCCTATCTCTTTCTCTTCCTCCGGTGGTGCTTCGGTGACAGTAGCGGTGGTCGATTTGGCCGGCATCGCCCGTTTCTCTTTTCCTTTTTCTTCTCGGCTACCGTCGGATTTTCCTCTGTTTCCTTCCCGATTTTCCTTCCTTCCGACGGTCACCGGCTTCCCTTCTCTTCACCGGCGTCGTCTCTTCCTTTTTCCCTCGTCGGCGGTGGCAGCTCCGCCATCGTCGTCTTTGGCTGAGAAGGGTCGAGATCCTTCCCCGATCCTTCCTTTCCGTTTCCATTTTTGTTTTTTTTTATCTATACTATATAATATATATTATACTTATAATATAACATATATTATATTTATATTATATATAATACATATAATATTATTATTATATATAGTATAGTACTATATATATTATGTATTAACAAAATACATATTTAGTATATATATATATGTATATATACATATATATATATATATATATATATACTTGTTCACTTTAATTTACATAAAATTTATATATATTTATATAAATGAAATAATATAATATATATTGTATGTACGATATATATATATATATATATTTTCTTCTTCATTTTCTTATTTAATTTGGATTTCCATTATCCAAATTAAATTTCCTCCTTTCATTATTTTTCCATAATTTCCAATTTAACTTCCTTCACTCGAATTTCCACCATCTGTTCCTTTCTTAATTATGGGGATTTTCACTGATATCTCGTTCTCATAATTTTATTTATTTCGACTGATTTATTTTCTCCAATATTTATTTCCAATAAATGGAAAATTTATGGTTATCACAAGGATGATGACACGTGTATTATTTTATTTTTAATATTTTAAAAGATATGTCTCGTCCTAACCCCGTATGTAGAGTAAAAAAAATTATTTTTAACACAATATAAAAATATTTATATAATATGAATTAGCACACATATGTGATCCCACTGAATTTTGTTTCTGGCTACGCCCTTCGTAGTTAGTCATATTAAAAATTTTTAATTTGGTGTAAACACCCCAAAACCTCTTTGGCCGAACTTGGTTTGGATTCGCCAATAAGCTTATCTTCTACACTATCCACTCGTCAGCCTGCCCGATTACCCACCGAAGAAAAAAAAAAAGAGTTAAAGCAAATGTTAAAAATTAAAACTTCACTTCCTTCTATATATTTCGTTTTGAAATGGTACATCTCATTCAAAGTTACAATCATAATCAGATATTACATTCGATGAACAAGTAAATTGATGAATTGGTAAATACAATAACAATATTTAATAAACTAACTAAACAATAACAAACTAAACAAATCTCACATTTAGTGAGACTCAAACTTGAGACCTCAAAGTCTCAAAATTTTCTCTTTGTCATCAAACCAAGGCATCATTGGCTTTTCTATATATAAATACATATAATATTAAAAAAAAACCACCAGGGCATTAGTTATAAAGCTCAAAACTTTCCATAAAAGGAATTCAAAAAAGAAAATGACTTTTACCTTCAGAAAACATAAAGTAATTAACTTCGAGAAGTACCAAAAAAAAGTAACTTCGAGGTTAGTAATTTCCTCAGGAAACAAACAAAAAAGAAAACCGATCGCAAATTTTACCTTGAGAAGCTTCTTGGCATAACCAGAGACGGCGTCCGAGACCAAAACAACCATGTCTTTAGTTGATCCAGTGTCCCTTATCGATTTCCCCAAAACCCCGAACCCCCAAAAGGAACTCGTCTCTGTAAAGCAGAGTCACGTAAGCTTCTGTCGATGAAGATTGAGTTTCAGCCCCCGACACCGCCTCGGACAGGATCGTCATCAGAAGAACCAGAAACAGGACCTACAGTTTTGGGGATTTCATAGTATTCGATTTTCTCGATACAAAAGTTTTTATTTATTTCTCCGTTGGATTGAATTACTGGGAATTTAAAAGCTGATGAAGGTGGGGGTTTCGAAGGAGGTAGTTCTTCGTTTAGTTCATGTTTGCGGTGTAGTTTTGAGGTTGGATTTTTCTTCTGTTTTATTTGAGTTACCAATGGTTTGAAAGTGGAAATATTCTATTAGAAAAAAATGTACTGCTCAGTTTAATTTTTTTTTAGTATTTAAACAGATTTAACTATGTAATTATTAAATTAACCAAGATTTGACATAAGATTGTTATTTTTTTTTAAGAAAAATTTGGTTTAAGATTCAAATTTTCTTTTTCCATCAATCAAAAAATTAACTTTTAACCTAGTTTTAAGGAATTCGAACTCAGAATAATTCAAATGTAAGATATTTTATTTTGTTCTGAATAATAAACTTCATTTTATTTTGTTCTGAATAATAAACTTCTTACAACCCATGATTATTTTGAACCTTTGATGAAGAAACATTATTTTATATTTTATAAAATAGAGAGAAAATATTATTCTTAAAAAATCTGATAAAGCAAAGGAGAATACGGTAAACATGGTTTAAGAAATCTTGACTCAACCTCCTCCTCAATTCCAAAGTGGATTGCCTTCCATTCAAAGTCACAGAAACGATGATATATCGACATAGAAGAAAGAAATGAACATACTTGAGAATAAACAAAAAGCAAAAAGTGCAGCAGCAGAAGACACACACAGTCATGCAGATTTGGAATAATTACATGCATTCTATCAGACATCCATTCATCCTTAATGCCATGAGCTACACAAAAGAACACATTGACTTGAAACTCCCGGCAAGTTCTACCCAATCTTGTATGCAGAAACCAAGCTTAAAAAATCTTATTGTTACTTTTAAATCCCTGAGGGGTCATCAAATTTCATTAATTTCAAAAACATGCCAAGCCAAATGCAATATTACCATACAATGCTCCACAAAGCTGTATGATCTTCGATCTGAATAAGTTCTTCCCTGTCCTAAGGTTTATTAGTTAATGCCATTGCAATAGCATGAGCATCACCCAACCTTCATCTCAAACATAAATGGATCCAAAGAACAAAATTTATTACGGTCTGTAAATCACACAACATAGATGTAAACGAACACACTGCAGAGTAAAACCATTTAAAAGAAACATATCCAAAGTAGCAGAAACAGCAGACAGACAAAGCGTTGCAAATTTTGAACAATTACACATAGAATTATTTATTTTTGGGACATATTTCAAGTACAAAATACATGGAAAACATTTTTTATCCTGCCATCCAGAAAAGTAGGTTCCATTTTTTCAGCATTAAGGCATCAACTCTCTCTGTTGACACATATCATGCAGCACATGGTATTGAGTTATGGAATAGTAAATTAATTTCATGGAGGACTTCATAAAGCAACGCCTTAAGTTTACCTGACTTCTTACTGATTAGCAGAATTGTTCTCATCATCTGCAAAAAGCCCGTACCAGCGTATCAATAAAAATAAACAATTTTTTTATACTGTAAAGAAACTGTTAACTGATCAAAACACGTTTGATTGAGTGTGGAGAAATAGAAAACTTCAAAGTGTGGATTTTGCTGAAACTCTTTGTTCTAGATCTGGTCATGTTGGATGTTCTCGTTAGAATAACTTTTAAACTAGTGCAAAACATTTTCTTTACAAATTCATATCTTATCTTTGAGTAGATGTAATTTACCTTTAAATAGGGTGATTAATTTAAACTTTTCTTTTCCACAACTTGGTTAACAAGATTTTACAAAAAAAAAAAGTTTTCCTCACCAGAGTCTCTCAATGCGCTGAAAAGCGCCTTTTGCACTTCCATGAGGACGACATCTCTATTTTTCTCCTTTGCCAACCACCTCTCGTACTCGAAGAATACTACATCTAAGTTGGATGGTGGGTTTAAAGCTTGAACTACCTCCTCTTGCTTTATATGCGGAGAGCAGAGCCATATCTCCATTCGCTTGAGATGTATCTTCCTGTCAAGGTTGGCCCTCTTAGCCTCATCCCTACTTATTGCATTCCCTGTCAGCTCAACGCAAAGATTTCCACCAAGGAGGTCCAACTTTTCTAGATCTCCAATACTGAAATTTTCAGCATCATTACCATCTGCTCTCATTCTGATACCACCTTTTAATCTCATGAGAGAAGTTAAGTTACTAATCCCTTTCGGATAGTAGGGAGTCTCACCCAAGAACTTCTCAATACAAAGATACTTCAAGTTAATCAATTTCCCAATCCCAACTGGCAGTTTATCAAAACCAAAAGAGTTTCGAATATTCAAGGTTTGTAAATTAGGCAATTCACACACTGCTTCAAGCAAATTTTTTATTCCAGAGCAAGATGTCAAGCAAAGGAACCTCAAGTGAATCAAATTTCTTATGCCAAGAGCAATTTTTTTTGTGTCTAGATCAAACCGGTCCAACTCCAATAATCTTAGATGCTTGGATCCACTAAACAAATCCCGTAAGGCTTTACCAGGTTCTTTATGGAATCCACGATAAACTGCTACAAGGCTTCGCAATTTTTCTGTGCCATGAATGGACATAGGAGAAGAGCTGCTATTTTCAATTACCAACCTCAAATGACGAGGTTTTTTGGAAGATAAGTCCAATGTTAAGTCTTTAACCATCTCCTTTGTGACAATGCTGTCTTCTGTCAAAAATTGGACAAAATCATGTACCATATTATGCATCTTGCAGGAAATTATGTTGTCGTTAGCATCTTTGTCAAAATCTTGGAAAAAAGAATGTGCGGCTAAGCACTTGAAGTAATCTTCTCCTTCTAATTTTGTCCCTGAATTGTCATCAGAGTTCAAATAGCCTTGTGCCATCCAATGTTGGACCAATTCATCTTGACCAATTGTATAATCTTTGGGAAAAATTGCACAATACAGTAAACATCGTCTTATTGCTGAGTGCAAATCATAATAACTCAACAACAAAGGTGCATAAATATCTTTGTGCGCCGAATCTAATTTCCATATTTCACTTTTCAAAACATTTTCCCACTCTTCTCTTTGAAATTTGTCTTGCAAGAGGCCTCCCAGAGTTACTGCAGCAAGCGGTAAACCTTTACACTTCTCTGCAATTTTTTTTCCAACGTCCTCTAAATTTTCACGGTCCACAATCTGATTCCTTCCTGTAAATGCTTTTTGAGAAAGTATCTGCCAACATATCTCGTTAGATAATAAATCTAAGTGAAAGACAGGAAAGGATTCCATGTGCTTTGCAACTGAGTCCTTGCGAGTGGTTACTAAAATCCTACTTCCCAACATGACAGATTGGAAAGTAGCTTTCACTTGCTGCCAACCTTGACCACGATCTGTCCATACATCATCCAAAACAAGAAAGAATTTCTTTTCATTAATGTTTTCATGGATCTTGCTTAGGATGACTTGCAATGGAGTTATATTTTGAAAGGAAATCGTTGAGTCAAGATTTTCAAGAATTGCTCGTGCAATTTGGCTTTCGTCAAAGGAGTCTGATACACATACCCAAATTTTTTTATCGAAATGTGCCTGAATTCTGTGATCATTATAAATCAGTTGCGCAAGAGATGTTTTTCCTATCCCTCCCATCCCTACTAGAGCGACGGTAGGAATGCGACTCCCTTCTTCTTCTTCACTACTTCCACACAGCAGTGTGCTTACTACTTTTTCTTTGACTGCATCTCGACCGTGTAACTTTGAGACATCCACAAAAGAAGTGCTTTCTGGCCGTTTGGGCTGCTTAATACTTTCGCTTTTTATCAATTCAAAGTTACGTTTGACTTCAAAAATCTGGCCAAGCTTTTTATCAATTTGTTTAATTCTGGTAGCAATATTATGGCGCCTAACTACTTGAGAACCAAAGGGAACGCATGAAACAAATGGATCACATACCTTCCACTTCGAAAAACAAGTAGTATTAGTTCCAACATCATGATCTGCTCTTCGCAACTCCCAGACAGCTGCCTTCCAGTCGTCTAATACATCTTCCATGTCATAAGAAACTTCTTCGAATCTCCCTAACCAATGCTTCAGACGTTTGTCCAGATACTGCTTTTTCTCGGCATCTTCAAGCTCGTACTGGATTGCCTGAAAAATGCTTTTAAGTCTTTCGACTGCTTGCTCAACACCACTCACCAGACTCCACGCTTCGCTTACTTTTTCAGTCGTGATTACAGTCAGCTGCCCCAAGATGGCGGAAACAACTGCCTCGGCCATTTCTTCAGAGAGAGTGGGGGGGATGGGTTGGAACAAGGGTTGTTGAAACTAGTGAAACCAGACTCCGAATTGCTGGCTAATTTTCCAGACACTATAGTGAGAATTGGATCTGAGATTACTTGGAAGCAAATGCACAAAGCCAGAAGAGAGAGCAAGTAGTAGGTGTGGCTAGCATCATGAGAGAAGAATTAAATTAAGATGCAGAGATTCCCATATACATTTGTCCGCGCCATGATATTGCATTAGTAAACTTTGAAAAAGATAAATTTGATGTGAATGCCCAGCTCAATGGGGTCCAATCAACGACTTTATTGCGGAGAAGAAGATGACATAGAAATTACATAGACCAAGGAAATTAACGAATACTACGGGCCAAGGTCACTCACATCACATGGAGCCAGTTTTTCCAATTAAAACATCAAAGTAGTCTAAGGATCATAAATTACTTTAATTCTTGGCTAATAGATCATATAATTCTTGAAGATATTACAGATTGTAGTGGTGGTGTTTTTTTTTATTAACTAGCAATTTTAATTACGAAAATGATATATAAAAAATATAAAAGTAATAAGGATAAAATTTTGATAAAAATTGTTTATAATGTTAAAAAAAATTTAAAAATTGTATTTGAAGTATCAACACAATTTTTAACATAAAACTTTTATATTGTGCATAATAAAATTACAGTTTAATATCATATAATAACAAATTATATATACATATTAATGTATTACTTCTGGGCTATTGGAAAAATTGGAGTAGATGGCTTTCATCAGTCCATTTCAGAAATGGGGACAAAGAAGATGAGGCCTTGGAAAAATAACAGTAACCATGCTATCCTAGGCTTAAATCATGCAACTCATAAATGAAGTACTTTAAAAGAGAGCAAACTCCAAAAGGTTTGTAGGAAAATTTTAGGGTGACATTAAAATTTTTTATTTTATTATAATATTATAGTAAAAATATATGATTAAACGTAAATTTAATTTTATTAAATATAAAATATGTTCAAAATATTATAAATATATAATAATAAATGTAAACACGTTTTATAATAAAATTATTGTGCATTTACATCTATTAATACTAATTTTTTGTTTATTTTCATATATTTACGATACTTTTAACGTATTTTACATTTATTAATACTAAATTTAATTATATATATCTACATTGATTTTACAATAAAATCAAACTTTCTAACGTTACTATAAAATTATTTGAGATTTATCACTTGTCAGTTATTAAACAGAGGTTTGAGGAACTTACCATTGTTGTTGTTGTTTGTTTTTCTTTTTTTCTGAAAACCATTATTGATTTGTTTCGGCCCACATGCCGCAAGTCTTTGATTTCAGGTTAAATTTCATGATTCTGATTCAAAGCTACCGACACTTATAAAATTTCAAAATTTATTGCGTGTGAATAAAATTAATTTGTTAAATTTATTAATTTATTATATTTTGATTTTATAATTAATTATTTTATTTATTTTTAATTATTTAATTTTTATTACGTATAATGAAAAAAAGGATTTAAAATTTAGAGTTAATTTTTCTTAAAAAAATAACAATTGTTACAAGAAAACTCTAATAAAGTCAAATTTTTTGAATTTCTTTTATCTTCCCATAAAGTCAATGTAAAACACACATTATTAAGCATAATTTTAGTAACATTATGCATAAAATATTTTAAAAGCATTGTAGAAATATAACAATAAATATAAACACATTTTTTAACAAAATTATCACATGTTCATCTCTATTGATTTTAATTTTATGCTTATTTTCATGTGTTTACAAGACTTCTAATATATCTTATTACTACTGATATTAAATTTATGCTTAATTGTATATGCTTTACATGTTATTTATGTTTATTCTCATATTTTTACGATATTTATAAAATATTTTACGTTTAATGATATTAAACTTACACTTATTTATATTTGTTTTACGTTGATCTTATAATAAAGTAAAAAAAATTAATTTCACTATAAAAGTTTCCAGCCATTACATTAAATCTTAATCGTTCTAATTTTCTTTATATTAATCGTTTTACTAAAGCAAAATACTTTATGGCCCTTTTTTATTAACATGTTCTAAATATTAATTATAGATTAATTGTATAGTATTGTGTATAATTATAAATGAGTTGTGAGATGTCGTGTCAATGCCCACCTGCTGCAACATCGCCATCATCGTTGAGGTCCAATCAACAATGTGATTGTTGTTTTTAATTTTTAATCCTTGAATTTCAATTAATTATATTATAATTTAGCACTCGTTATATGAATGAAAAAAATAAAATTTTAAAAAGAATAAAAAATGTTTTACAAAAAAAACATTAACACATACTAAAAAAAGTGTTTTTTTTTTAGTGAACGTTTGAATCTACAAGATATATATTTTTAACTTCGATGTAATTTGTGTGGTATATATTTGCCCATGTCATGATGTTGCATTTGTATACTTTAAAAAAAAATAATGTTGAATGCTTAGCTCTCAACTAGAATTTATTGTTGGAATTTACCTTGAATCACACATCGAAAGTGTAAGAGAAGTTATAAGGGTTCTTCTCTAATAAATAAAGTGTCAGATTTAATTTGTAAAAATCTCAGAGACTTATAGAGTTTGAGCTATTATAAAAGGGTGTAGTTGAGATTTGGGTTTGTAAAGAGTTTGCAATTTTTCTCTTCTAAAAATTGCATAGTTGTGATTATTTAATTGATTATTAGTTTGATTTGGTGGTTATATGCCGATTTGGTTGGGCCAAACTACATTAAAAATTATTGTGCTTATTTTTACTTTCCTCTATTTTTGTGGGTGTTTAGTTTGAGGAATATTTTTTTCAATAAGTGGTATCAGAGCTGAAGGTTCGTGATCCTACGAGATGAAGAAAGCTATAGCTAAAGTTATGCCTGGAGATATGCCTAAGTTTGAGATTCCTTTATTTGATGGTAAAAGTAATTTTATGTTATGATAAAGTATGATTCAGGATCTTCTAGGGCAATAAGGTCTAGATTTGGCATTATAAGAAAATAAGTTAGATAGAATGTCTGATAAAGATTGGGTTGGGATTCAGAAAAGGGCTGTGAGCACTATTAGATTGACACTTGCTCTAGAGATTAAGTATAATGTATTGACTAAGACAACATCAATTGGATTGTGGAAGAAGCTGGGAGACATCTATTGTAACGACCCGTTACCACATTTTTCATGTATTACTATACAACTTTTCTGGTTGGGCTGTCTGTGATTCCATTATATTTAACAGTGACAATAATAAATGATAAACATTTATTTAACAAATACGGAATAGGAAATTATTATCACTATTCCTTACATATGACATCCCTTATTGTCCTTGTTTCAATAAAGTAGTACTGTATACATATGTCTGAAATGTAAAAGAGAAGTGATTGTACCTGTCATATTTAACATAATTTGCCCCAGCGTTTGATATGTAAATATATCCATTTGGGATATAATTCTCTAACTCCGTGTCTTTTTATCTATGGAGTTAAAACAAAGGGGTGAGCGAACGACAAGCTCAGTAAAGGAGACGTATGCTGCTTTAAATAAAGCAAAACTATATACCACAAAGTATTTATTTTTCCTAAAATTATACCAAGTAGGAAAACGGTAGATATAGTAAACATTCCTCTCATTACACCATTCAAATCACTTGTTAAATAGTTTACAATATAATTCAGTAAACAGTGAACAGGATTCAGTAAATCCTCTCAATAAACAGAAATCAGTAAGTTGAGACTAGGCATCACCCTACAAATAAGTCATGCTCTCATCGTTCCTCCCCCCCTCAAGAACGTAGTAATCATCCCCACAGGGATAGAGTAGATCTATGGCCATAATCTATAGGGGTTTTCGGGTCCACTTGCTAGGTGACCTCGAGACCTCTAATGACTTGGCAGGTCCATCAGCCTCATGAATAATAATGCATGAACTAGGGGCCTAAAGTCTCAAAAAAATCACTTTATATCTCAAACAGAACCTTTAAGGAATTATTTCACTCATATTATCATTTTTTTTAAATGATCCTTTTCCAAAAAGGTATTATATTTACTGTTTACAAAACACAGTAAAAACAGCTCGAAATCTCACCATTTTTCATGTGAGAAAAATGCAAAGTAAATCAGTTCACCCATGGTCAGCTAGCCCATAGTGGCTCGCCCATGGTCAACTCGCCTATTGCGGTGAACTAGTGTTCGCCCGCCAATATTAGCATTTAAAAACAAGTTAAAACTGGCTCGCCCATAGTGGATCGCTCATGGTCAGTTCGCCCATTTTGGCATTGGCCATGGTCAACTCGCCCAATGCGGCACTTCCATGGTCAACTCACCCATTTTTATAAAAACATGATTTATTTTTCTTTGGCTCGCCCGAAATTTTGTTAAAACAGGGTTCGCCCGCCCAAAACATCATAAAAGGGGTCGCCTATCGTTGGCTCGCCCGCCCTTTACCAGTTCGCCCAAAAACAACATAGGGGTCGGCTGTCTTCGTAGCTCGCCCAAATCAAAATAATTTACCAAACAAATGCATGTCATAAACCAAAACATTTTCTCAATATTTTCATAATATTTTTCTCCACAGGACATGCATTTTACTTCACATACTACTCCCTTACCTGGTCTTACGAAGCCTTGCTTCCTGATCGCCTTCCCGATCGCTTTTACAGAGTCCTTAATTTCCGGCTGCAAAATAATTTATTAATAATATTAATATTTTCCTTTCAAATTTTTTTCCAGCACTTTGGCAAGACTTAAGATAAATCTACTAGCTCACCCAACAAGGATTCTACTAGCTCGGCCAACGGAGCTCGCTATTCATTAAATGGCTTACACGTGGGAGCTCACCCACAATTCAACTCGCCATACCTACGCATTTGAGTTTGCCATACGCGGCTTTCTATTCAGAGGTGGGCTCGCATATGAATTAAACTAACATGTGGCAACCTCGCCCACTACCACACTCCATATTATTTAGCTTGCCCATGATAGCTGAGCTTGCCCATTTATCATCATTTTTACACCATTTCCAGTACCTTCCTTGTTCATTCTTGATTATTTTTCAGACTACATCTTGTTTCTTTCATATTCTCTAAGGATTTAACTAAAAACAAGGCTGCATCTATGTTTATTACTTTGTAAAACATCGGACTATATCATCAAATACCAAGATAACCGTAGAAGTATGGAAGCTCATCTTAACCAACTGCACTTCCAGAACAGAACACTTTTTGTCTCACATTGGCCTCACTTTGCTTATTCTTTTAGCTCTTCAAACAATGGAGGAAAGGTTTTGAAATCAGGTTTACTTGTTTAGCCAACTTAAGGATCAAGTTTAGTAAATCAAGCATGACAGAAATGGAAGGAACATAACATAAGTTGCAACAGAATGACAGCAATGAGGATGAAGGTTTATTCAAGTCGATTTTTCCATTCAACCATCTTATATAGCCATGCTATCCAAATCAAAATCTACCACTTGTCCCTTATTCTGCTTCATTCATCATTTCACGTCTTGACATGCATTAATTAGATGAAAGAGACAGCAAGGGTTAATTTTTAACCCTCATCAATGAATGAAGACACCTGTGACCAAAGAAACAGCGTGCCCATCTTTTCTGTACCGTTCTTGACTTATTTGCCTTCTTTGTTTTATTCCTCAACCAATAAGTATAGTTCCTTTATTGACTTTAGTATCCTCTCTTAATTTTTCTTCAGCCGTGTGGCGTACTAAGTCAATTTTTTGCTGCAATGGTTTGAATTTATTTCCCCAGATTGCCAGCTTTTATTTCCATTTTGTCCACACGTGCTGATTACAGTTCGCCTACTCAACTTGAGAACTCAGCTTGCCAACTCTATTTCAATTCGCCAACCTTTCATCTCGCCAACAGTCTCAGGCTTGCCTATGCGGATTTTCAAGCTCGCCTCTGCTTGCACCTGTGCATCACCACTTTGTCTTGATGCCAACTTAAGATTTGACGATTACAAGCTGATTTCTTTCCCTTAGGCGACCATATTGAAATTTGACGATCACAGATCACTTGTTATTTCTCTACTCGCCTACTCGCCATACTCATTCTTTGGGCGATCATCACTAGTTTCCTTTAGGCGATCATCACTAGTTTCCTTTGGGCGATCAAAGCCCTCGCCTCATTCGGGCAATCATCTAAATCAACTAACATGGCGAACCCACCTATTCGCCGATATCGCCATTAAATCAACTCGCCATCATCCATTGGCGATCATCCTTATCTTGCTCGCCCATTGGTGAGCCGTTCCATTATAATACTCGCCCATAGAGTGTTTCACAACAATGGCTCCATTCTCATCCTTAATTAAAGAACTTTTCACCTGGGTGGAAATCCATATTCATTATTTGTTGAATTTTCACTATCAACTTTTTATGAAATTAGGGTCTACAGTAGTGTAGAATCAGGTCTTACATCTATGCATCAAAATCGCTGACGAATGATTGTGTTTGAAGATGGATTTATATTCTCTGAAGATGGATGAAGGTACGAGTCTCCATGATCAGTTAAATGAATTTAATAGACTAGTTTCACATTTATTAGCTATTGATTCCAAAGAGTTGAAAGAAGAAAAGAAGGCATTGCTGCTGTTGTCATCTTTGCCTAAGTCCTATAAACCTTTAGTTTAAACTTTATTGGTAGGTAAAACTACTTTAACGTTGGATGATCTGATTGCTGTGTTGCGTGAGAATGAAAGATTTATGGGCAAAGAAGATTCTTCATCTGTGGGAGGTGTACTAGCTGCTGTGGAAGGTTCTACTCGAGGGAGGACTAATGAGAGACATGGTGGATCAAGAGGGAGATCAAGATCAAGATTCAGAGATTATAGTGAGGTGGAATGTTATTATTGTGGAAAGAAGGGTCATATCTAAACACACTGCAAGACATTAAGGAAGGATATGGTTGCATTCAAGAAGGCTCAACAAAAGAGTGATTATGGAAAGAAGAATGAGACATGTGTTGCTCTGACTGATTCAGATGATGATGTATTGGCAACTTGTTTAGATAGGCCCTATACTTATGAGAAAGGTTGGGTTTTGGATTCAGTTGCATCGATGCATATTTGCAATGATAAAGATCGGTTTGATGAATTGAAAAAGGTTGAAAGACTAGGTAATATTGCAATTGGGAATGGTAATAGAGTAAAGATTAAAGGGATTGGGAGTGTTCAACTCAAGCTTCATGATGGTGGTGTCAAGACTCTTCGTAATATGAGGTATGTATCCAGTTTTAGCTACGGTTTGATTTCTTTGGGTGAGTTAGCTTCACGTGGGTACACATATGTTGGTAATAATGATTGTTGCAAAATATACAAGAATGGTAATTTAGTTTTGCAAGGAAAGAGGAATGAGAAACAATTATATTTGCTTGATGATGCGAAGGATAGAGTTGTTTCGAAGAGTAAGAAGATTCAGAGGCATGTTAGTTTTTCAGATGTTATTGAGCAGTTTAGGGAGTTTGGAGATTCAAGTCAAGGGAGGATTTGTTGGGATTTGCCTTGAATCCCACATCGAAAGTATAAGAGAAGTTAAAAGGGCTCTCTCCTTATAAATAAAGTGTTAGGCTTGATTTGTAAAATATCACAGAAAGTTATAGAGTTTGGGCTATTATAAAATGGTATAGTTGGCCTCTTTTGGTAGTTGAGATTTGGGTTTGTAAGGAGTTTGTAATTTTTCTCTTCTAAAAATTGCACAGTTGTGATTATTTGATTTATTATTAGTTTGATTGGGTGGTTATAGGCCAATTTGGTTAAGCCAAACCACATTAAAAATTATTGTGTTTATTTTTACTTTCTTCTGTTTTTGTGGGTGTTTAGTTTGAGGAATATTTTTCACAACATTTACTACCCAGAAATTACAGAGACCAAGGACACTCATAAAATACCTTAACCTTAATTCGTGGACCATGTAATTTTGGATATTAAAATAGATTTAATAATTTTAAATACAATAAAAAATAAAAATAATATAAATTAAAATTTATAATATAAATTAATGAAAATTAAAATAAAATGTTATATTTAAAGATAATTATTTCATCCACCATTGGTAAAAATAAAAACTTTACAAGTAATTTTTTTTATATATTAAGTGTTTTTTTAAATAAAAAATTAATAAATCAAAGTTATTAAAAAGACACATAAACCGTAAAAAGTTTATTTGTAAAATTTTTTTATTTTTATCGATGATAGATGAAATAATAATTTTATATTTAATATGTCAAAATGAAAATGATATAAATTTTTTATATTTTAAGTTACACGATTAGAATTCATAAATACGGATTATACAACCAATATACTTGAGGTACTTTTGGGTTGCTGAAAAAAAACAACTTGAGTAACTTGCCTCTTCATCGGCTATCCTATCATAGGTTTTATCGTCGGTTCAAGTCAGAAGTCAGTCTACTTTGGAAATGAGTACAAAGAAGGGCTTGGAAAAATTATATTAAGACAAGTTAGTAAGTAGTAGCTATGCTGTCCTAGCCTCAATCAACCGCAATGTAGATGACTAAGCATGGTGACTGACATGTGTATCGAAGACTAATGGGTTATTCACGCGCTGGACTTTTACTGGGTTGCATTGTACATGACAAAGCAGTTTGTATTTTCTGTTTGTTGTCGGATAAAAAAAAAATAAAAAAGGCCAATTGCAAATTCCATAGACAGAGAAATAAAAGATTTCAGTGACAACGGCGAATACTGTGTTCTCAGTTGATGATTTCTCCGTTTCCGGCTTCAGAGACTGCGCCGGGGATGAATCGAAGCCAATCAAAGTGGGCGTTATAGAGGTTTATAGAAGAATTTGCTAATGCGGGAGGGGCCCTCCCGGAATTGCGTGATGGTGAGAATGTGATTGGTCTATCTTTTTTATAAACAAAGCATATATATATATATATATATATATGTATTAGTTTATTTCATTGGATTAATTTTTATGATTGATTGTTTAAATATACTAACATTTTCTTTTTTATCCGGACTTGGGGTCTATTGCATTAATTAACACAATAATCTACATCTTATGTGAACATACTTTTTTAAGACCGAAAGTAATCTACAATATTCAAATGCTTTAATACAATAATTTTAATATCTTTTTCAGGCATTCAAATACATATAAATGTATAAAATCATGTACATTTATTGATTTTTTATGTGTACATTCTATATGAATAAATGAACATCTCTTCAAATATTGAACATAATATAGAGTATTCAAATATCTCAAAGTAGACATTCGAATACTTTTCGGTGTAAAGCTTTATTAACAAAATAAAAAATAATATTAAGCATTCATATAACTTTTTTATACTTATATATACAAAGCTATGTACATTTATCAATTTTTATGTGTACATTTTATATGAACATATTGACATTTCTTCCAATATTGAAAATAATATAATATATTTGAATACCTATGATAAAAATTCGAATACACATATGTAAAAAGTTATAATGGATATGTATATTTATTGATTTCTATATTTACATATGGTAATAAAGTATACATTTATTTTTTATAACTTTGTAAAATAGATAGTCGATTATCTAAAATGTGCATTCGAATTAATTATATTAATTGTAAAAAAAGGGGAAAAAGTATTTCTTTTTTCAAAATTTCATTAAAGAGTATACAGTAATCCTTATTCCTTTCTATTAATTTAAAAAAAAATTTTTAATCACTACAAAACGCGTTAATACTGTTAAATAAATAAGACAATACGTCCATCGACTGATTTTGAAAATTTTCGAAAATCCAAAAGACTTATAACTTGTCAGTCACTAGACACAGATCCGACTTCTGAGTGACTAACAATTATTGATTACTGCCACAAATCCTACCTTGTAGAGCTTTGTATTTAATAATAGTCCTGCAATTTTACTGTTTATTTTAATTAAATCCTTAATTTTTACGCCAAACGTTGCACATTATTACTTTTAGAAAAAAGACAAAGCATATAAGAAAATAAAAAAAGTTTGTATATGATACATTAACAATGTATAATTCTTATATACTGTCAATGTATCAAAAGTTGATACCTTATCAATTGACAAATTAAAGAATATGATAGGCTCTTAAAAGTAAATATAAATAAAATTTTTTTAATTTGCTCATAATGACTTATTGACGAGGTGTCAACCTTTGATGCATTGACAGTGTATAATTTATATAAATCCAAACAAAAATTGTACTACTTTTTCATACAATTTTTCTCACAATTTTATTTTTTTATTTTTAGGCTTAATAATCAAATATATCCTTAATTTTTAACATAAAATAGAATTACATCTTCAATATTTTATTATTTGAAAATCAATTCATAAATTTTTATTTTAGTGTAAATAAACCTCAACTTTTCAAAATTATGCAATTAAGTCCAGATCTGTTAACTGACACTAATTGCTGTTTGGACATATGACGTAGAAGCTAATGTGGATAGCTTAGTTGCTACATGGCATGCCACTTGTGTAATATTAATAGAAGTTAGTTTCATTAATAAATTTGGATTTAATTGCATGATTTTGAAATATTTAGGGTTTATTTACAGTAAAATAAAAGTGTATAGACTGATTTTCATGCAATAAATCGTTGAGGGCTTATGTCCATTTTGTACAAAAGGTTAAGGGTATATTTGGCTATTAAGCTTATTTTTTAAGATTATTATTTAAACATTATAGTAAAATCTTTTAGATTTCATAAACTCTAAATAATATTAAATATGTGTTTGTATTTTAATTCCACTTGTAAAATCTAAAAATTTCAATGATAATGCATTGTATGTAAGATTAAATTAAGCCTAACATGCTTCTAAATATACATGAAACATGTTAACAATTTATATGCGAAAAAACACAATAAGGATCGAATTAACCTCTAGCCATTACTTTGCTATCTGTCTAATTTTGAGTCAGTATCTGTGATCGATAAGCTTCTTTGAATTACTTCCAAGTCTTCCAAGCACTCAAAAGTCTCACTAGATGGTATTTTTCTGTATGGGATTAACTTGCTTGGGGATCAGAAGGAGCCCTCTTTAAATACTAATGCGAGCATGCTAATTATAACAATAAAATCACATTTTAATCATCATAAAATCATGCTTTTAATAGCCAAAGATTGAGTTGAGATTCAGCGTGAAATTATGGATCATATCTGGAATTGGTTAACCAGATTCTGTCAATTAATCAAATATATTCTATTTCCATAATCGGGATATACTAACGTTCTCCCACTTGGTCCATATATTTCACTCACAGAAGAAACAAATCACATGAATCATGGTGATAGTTCTTCTAATGCCGAGTATTATCTTCCATGTATTACTATGTAAAATGTTTCTAAATCAACCCATTTTTACTTAAGGAACAAACCTTATATTTATTCTCAGTCCAAACAACAAAGATATTTCTCAAATAAAAAACTATAGTGTACACAAATAAAAAATGAGAAACATCATATCATTAATAAGAGTCTCAATTACAAATCACAATGTGGAACCAAGTCTCATTTGCTCTACATGATCCCTAAATTTAGATGGTAGCATGCCTTTAGTCAAAGGATTAGCTAACATCAATTCAGTGCTAATATATTCAATGACTACTTTTTTATCTGTAATACATTCTCTTATAGCTACGTACTTAATGATGATGTGCTTACTTCGACTACCACTCTTAGTGTTCTTAGCCATGAATACCGCAGCTAAATTGTCACAATATATCTTTAAGCAATGAAACTCTTAAGCCATATACCATGTGAGGTATCCTCAAAACATGAAATGAACTTAGCCTCCATAGTGGAAATAGCAGTCAGTATCTACTTAGCACTCTTCCAAGAAACAACTTCGCTGGCAAACATGAAGATATAACTGGATGTTGATTTTAGAGAACATAAACAGCCAGTAAAGTCTGAATCTAAGTAACCAATTACTTCTGACTCATCCGTCTTTCTATACATAAGCATGTATTTGTTGGTGCCTTGTAGATATCTACGCACCTTCTTTATAGATCTCCAGTGGTCCATCCCCTGGTTACTTTGGTATCTACCTAACATTCCTACAACAAAGCAATGTCAGGCCTGGTATAGACCTGTGCATACATAATGCTTCCAATAGCTGAAGCATATAGAATGTTCTTCATCTATTCCCGCTCAAAATCATTCTTCAAGTATTGGTTCAAATTGAACCTATCACCCTTCACAATGGGAGCTACGTTTGGTGAATAATCTTTCATTCTAAACCTTTTCAAGACTTTATTGATATAGGCTTCCAGTGAGGGACCTAATATTTCTCTATGTCTGTCTCTATAGATCTTTATGCCAATGACATAAGATGCCTTTCCTATATCCTTCATATCAAAATTTTCAAAAAGAAATTATTTTACCTCACGTATCATCCCCTTATTATTGGCTGCAAATAGCATATCATAAACATATAACACAAGAAAACAAATCATGCTCCCACTAACCTTCTCCTATATACACTGATCCATGATGTTTTCAACGAAGCCAAATGAAGAGATGACTTCATGGAATTTTAGATACCATTGGTGGGAAGCTTGTTTCAACCCATATATGGATTTCTTAAGCTTATAGACCAAATGCTCACAATTACTAAAGGAAAAGCCTTTAGGTTTTTTCACGTAAACCTCCTCCTCTATATCACCATTGAGAAAAGTCATTTTCACATCCATTTGTTGCAACTTGAAGTCAAAATGTGCAACTAGTGTGATTATTATGCAGAGAGAATCTTTCTTAGATATAGGAAAAAAGGTCTCCTTGTAATCGATTCCTTCCTTTTAAGTGAATCCTTTAGCTACGAGTCTTGCCTTATAACACTCAATGTTGCCTAATGAGTCAGTCTTGGTCTTAAAGACCCATTTACAACCTATAGCCCTGGCCCTATTAGGCAACTTGATAAGATCCTATACTCCATTAGATGCCATCAAATCCATCTCATCCTTCATAACATTGAACCAAAGTTTTAATTCTTTGCTATTCATGGCTTGTAAAAACATCTTTGGATCATTAACGGGCCCAACATTTAAATCAGACTCTTATAGATACATAATATAATCACTAGGAATAGCTAACTTTCTTTCTCTAGTAGACATTCTTAATGTTGGTTTAACATTCTCCAGAGGATCATATTGTTCAACTGGTTGCTTATTCAATTCTAGTGTATTCAGAGGAGCCTCGTTTATTGGTAAGTTCTCAGCTACTTATGGATCTTCAATGATTGGTTGTTCAATATCTGGTTTTACAGAAGGGATATTGTTCATGATAACCAATACTTGACTTGAAGTAGAGTGTTAATCTCTCACAAGAAATAGGTCTTGAGATTGATCACTCCCACTAACTAAGTCATTTTCAAGAAACTTGGCATTCCTTGATTCCACAATTCTAGTGCTGTGAGATAGACAATAGAATTTGTAGCCCTTGGATCATTTGGAATACCTGATGAAATATCCACTTATGGTCTTAGAGTGTGGTTTCACTTCTTGTGAATTGTAAACTCTTATTTTAGAAAGGCATCCCTAAACACGCATACACGCAAACTCAGTTTCCAACCTTTGAATATTCGAAAGGTGTCTTTGAAACAGCCTTAGTTGGAACCCAGTTCAATATATACGCTGCTGTTTTAAGGGCTTCAATCCACAAAGACTCATGCAACTTTGAGCTGCTAAGCATACTACGCACCCTTTCCATCAAAGTTTGGTTCTTTCTTTCTGCGACACCATTTTGATCTGGTGAACCAGCTATGGTATATTGGGCAACAATCCCATTTTCTTGAAGGAACTTCGCAAATGGTCCAGGTGCCTGTCCATCTTTAGTGTATCAACCATAATACTACCTACCTGTATCAGTTCTTACTATCTTTATGGGTTTTTCACATCGTTTCTTTACTTTAGCCTTAAAGATTTTGAAAGCATCTAATGCTTTGTTCTTGTTATGAAACATGTAAAGATACATAAAACTTAAGTAATCGTCAATAAAGATGATGAAGTATTTCTGACCATGTGCATCAATGTCTGGATAGCATATGTCAGAATGTATGATTTATAATATGGTTAAACTCCTATTGGCACCTTTTGTAGACTTGTTCACTTGCTTACCCTTAATGCAATCCACACAAGTGTCGAAATCAATAAAATTTGGAGTACTTAGTATTCCGCCATTTACTAATCTCATAATCCTATCTATGGAGATATGACCTAATCTCCGATGCCATAATGTGGAGGAATCCTCATTCATAACACATCTTTTAGTGCCAATTTGGACATCAAGGCGTTATAAGTAGTGTCATTTTGTAAATTGATAGAGAAAAGACCATTACATAAGGTATCATTCCCAACAATATCAGATTTAAAATATATCAATAATGATTTATTTGAAAATTAAAAAGAATATCCATAAAGTACTAGCCTAGAAATAGATATTAAAATTCTCGAAAAATTAGGAATATAAAAGGTCTTTTCAAATTACAAAACAAAATCACTCTTAAGAACTAGAGTATAGGTTCCAACGCCTTTAACACATAAGCGTATTTTTTTCCAGAATAGATGCTCTCCTCATTCCCCACTGGCTTCCTTAAGTTTGTCATATCCTGTAAGTTGAAACGTCAATTGTAAATCCAGAATCAATCCATCCATGTGTTATAACTAACCTCAACCATATTTGATTCAAATAAACGTAAGAGACTGGATTACCTTTCTTAATGAGTCATTGCTGCAGGTTGGCACAGTCCTTCTTCATGTGTCCCTTCTTTTTACAGAAGAAACACATGGACTTTTTCTTCTTACTGTCAACTTGGGCAGGGATTTTTCTTTTTCCCTTGTCCTTGGCTTGATCCTTGTTCTTTTCATGGTTTGCCAGAAATGCACTCTCACCTGATTCCATAAGCAGTCTTCCCTCCTCTTGTACACATATGGTCATTAATTCATTGATAGTCCACTTATCCTTATATGTGTTATAGGATATCTTAAATGATCTGTATTGCTTTGGAAGAGTGTTCAGTATATAGTGTACCAGGAAGGATTCAGATATATCCACCTCTAGCTTCTTGAGTTGGGCCACTATATCTCTCATTGCCATTATGTGCTTGTGCACTCCTTTTACATTAGTGAGTTTCATTGATGAGAACTTCATGATTAGGGTGTAGGCCAACACTTTTTCTGAAGTGACAAATTGATTATCTATGGTCTTTAGCAAGGTCTTAAAATTGGTATGTTGTTCAATAGAACCACATATCCCAGTAGATATTTTTGTCTTAATATATATGACATTAAGGTGACTGGATCGCTCCCAGCGTTTAAGTAAAGCCACTTGGGCTGGAGTGCTAGTTTTAGTCAGTACGGGTTCGTCTTTCCTTATAGCACAGTTTATATCCATGCACCTTAACTGGAGAAGAATTCTCTCTTTTAAGATCTTATAGTTCTCTTCGTCCAATTTGGGAACTTTCAGGTGAATACTAGCCTAAGGAAACATTGCATAAAGAAAACCACATGCTTATGTATCTAAAGTTTTTGAGGTAAACTTAATTATGCATATCAATGTAAACATATTTTATTAATTAATTATGAATCTTAGACATAAAACTTGCTTGTGGGATAAAGTTCTAATTCTAATAGATTTATATAATTATGATCAAACTATCAAATTATATTATTTTTTAATCTCTGTGGGTAAATTAACAAACTAATTTAATATTTTATCCTAATTAGTTATAAAATTATAATAAATATTCATGTGGGATAAATTTATTATAACTTTATAACTAATCACAGTTTATGTCTAATACCATTATGTGATTTTGAACAAATATAATTTTATTTAATTAAAGTTGTTGTAGCTAAGCCTTGATTAAACAAATTATGAATCACTCAGACATATTGGTAAAATTTTAAGTTTCATTCATATTTTAAAGTTGCAATTAACATAAGGCAATTTTAATTTTAAATAATATGAATTAACTTAGCTACATGTGTTTAAAGTTAACCACGGTATATAAAAATAACAAAAATTATACAAACTCATAACAAGCACATATAGTATCCAAAATTACCCAAAATTTATAAATTTCAGTTTAATAGCCAAATAAAATTAATTAATCAACATGACCCCTAAATAAATTAGGCAAAATGGCCCACAATTTAATTAATTTTAATTGCCTAAATTTATTAAATTATGTCCATAACATAAGAAAAATTATTTTGGCCAAATTATTTAAATCCTTAAGGCCAAAATTTGGTCCAACAAAATGCCCCATAAATTAACATAAAAGGCCTATGCTTTAAATAAAATAAATGGCCCAAAATTGGTAAAACAGGACCCTATAAAACCTTAAAAATTTGGCCCAAAGTTAAACCAAAAGGCAGCCCAAATGATGGCTGGAAAAATTACACAAAACCAGTCCAGCAACATGCCAAAATTATGGCTGGAAATTTTTTTAAATGCCCTCAATACTTAATTAATTGGGTATAACCTTATTAATTTACACAAACAATGGTCGAACACATAAGACCATTTTATATAACTATGTGTAAACTATGTTCGGATTTGATAATTTATTTCTTGCAAATTTTCTTATTTTTAGTACTTTCAATGCATTAAAAATCATTTTATACATGCAAAATAAGAAACATTTGCTCAAACAAAATCAAGGCAGAGGTTATACTACAGCTATGATGCCAAATGTAAAATTAAATTAAGCCTAACATGTTTCTAAACATACATGAAACATGTTAATAGTCTGTATGCGAAAAAACACAGTAAAGATTGAACTAACCTCCAACCATTATTTTGCTGTCTGTCGGATTTTGATTCAGTTTCTGGAATCAATAAGCTTCCTTAAATTACTTCTAAGTCTTCCAAGCACTTGAAAGCCTCACTAGATGATGTTTTTTTATATAGGATTAACATGACTGGGGACTAAAAGAGCCCTCTTTAAATACTAATGAGAGCTTGCTAATTATAACAATCAAATCACATTTTAACTATCATAAAATCGTGTTTTTAATAGCTAAAGATTGAATTAAGATTCAGCGTAAAATTATGAACTATATCCAGATTTAGTCAACCAAATTCTGTCAATTAACCAAATATATTCTACTTTCATAATCAGAGATATACCAACATTGTATGGAATTATAATTTTTTTAATTAAATTCTTCATTGATACTATTCATCATAAACTTCTCATTTTATCGCATGCCACACGCTTACTCATGTAACTTTTTTAATGCTTTCAATCTTGGTAGCTCTTAATTTTTTTTTAATTTGAGAGTGATAATAAGTTCTTTATATTATTCAATCTATTTTAGATTTAGATATATTGTCTTTGCAATCCTCATAATGGTAATTTAATAAATTTATCAATTATATATAAAAATAATTTCAAATAATTGTTTTTGCTATCACATAGTATTTTTTTATTTACCACTTGATATTTTTAAAATATTTTTGTTAATATTAAATTATTAATCATAATAATAAATTTTAAAAGGTCAAATTATATTATTGATCTCTGTACTATAGCACAATTTGAAATTTAGTTCTTTCACTATAATTCATAAAAATTAAGTTCTTGTAGTATTATGATTTAAAATTTTCAATCCAATTGTTAATGACTATTACATTTTTCGTTAATTGTTGAAGTAGCAGTTGATGTGGCTTTGACTTTATTAATGTGAAATCCCCAATTTTTTGTAATTTTCCTATACTTGTACAGTTTTCCAACTTGGATTAATGGAATAAATATGAATTTTCTGATATATATATATATATATATATGGTGTATGGGACATAAGAGGAATTAAGGCAATTGAATAGTCAAAGAATCAATGGTCAAAAGGGTCAATGGATGGTCAATGGCTGAGATAGGATGATGAGGGGATTAGAATGCATTTATGGGCAATTAATGAGAGCCATGACTCATCATCATCATCCCTTTCACCCCACGGTACCAACCCATCTCACTCTCCCTCTTGTTCCTTCCATATTTTCCTCTAAGTGTTCAAATTCTCACCTTGATAAACCACCATCTGATGTCATCGATTCGTTAAGCTTCTCTAAAGAAAAACGATCTTTGTCGATAGCTTAACCTATGCCTTTAATATGAGAGAGTGAATCCAAGTGAATAAGGAGATCTAGAAATCCAAAGATTTGGTGAATTGCAAAGGTAAGGGAGGTAGATGGTTTTATGTTGATATTTTGATGGTTTGGGATTGTATGAAGTTGATATAGTAGGTTTATTGAAGTTTAAATTGTCATGATGGTTACAGCTTGAAGAAGTGAAAAAGGACAAGGGTTGATTCTACCAAGCTTGTGGATTAATCTTAATCGAGGTAAGGGATTTATGTAACGGACGTAAGGCGGCTATATCCGCATGTTTTAATGTGATTTTGATGGTTTTGGAGAGAAGCACCAGTTGTCTTATGCAGGAAAAATGACATTTTCGGACTTGTCTCCTAGTACCAATTAGGTTAGGAGCAGCCGACTGCCTTAAGTAGCAGCCGACTGCCTAGAGACAACCAAAACGCCGTTTCTCGAAAACCGACTCAAACCAGTCGACTGCTATGTAAGCCAGTCGACTGCTAATTACCTAGAAGCATTCTGTTTCAAACCAGTAGACTGCTATATGGGACAGTCGATTGCTATTTGCCAAAATGCATTCTGTTTCAAAACTAGCCGACTGCCAAGGGGGCCAGTCGACTGCTAATTCTCGGAGAACATTCTGTTTCAAAACCAGTCGACTGCCTTGTTGTATTTTGAAAAATAAAAATAATTGAATTTCAAAAAAGGAAAGAAATTCAATAAGGCACTGCCATATATGACCAGTCGACTGCCTTTTTGAAAGAAAGGTTTTGAGAACCTATTTTAAGAAAAGATAATTGTACTTGTTGAAAACCTATACGAATAAGGTTTTGGAGACTATAAATTTCTCGAAAGAGCATGCACATTATTTGTTACTTGTACTTGACTGAAGAGCTCTAGTCCAGCCCTCAGACCAGCAGTACGGCACCTGACTAGTGAAACTGTGGGCTATAGACAATGGCCATGAGTCTCTTATTTGATTCGACTTTGGGGAGGATCCCTGGCCCATACGTGGGTACGCCATTTATTTGATATCTCTCAGTATTATCCCTTACGGGATATATTTGCGGTATCCTCATGAGATCCTTATATTGGATTATCCCTTACGGGATATATTTGCTGTATCCATCGTCTCTCTGAATTATCCTTAAAGGATATATTTGTTGTATCCATGATGAGAATTACTTGATGCATGAATCTGTCGGATATAAATTGTCTCCCATCTATTTGAAAGTATTTGTATTTGCCTATTTAATTTTACGTGATTTGAGATTCGTGGAAATATTTGAAAGCATGATTTACTTGTATTTGATATTTGCGAAAGAAATATACGACCTACGCTTTATAACGATTTTACATGACATTATAAAGCCAAGCAGGAAAACTGCATATAGTGATATAGTACGCTCTTTTACATAAGTTTCTTACTGAGCGTAAACTCACTCCTTTACAACTATTTTTCATACAGATTACTTGAAGTAATCCCGCTCCGAGTAGAGGAGCATCTTTTGGGGTTTTGAGATACCTTCGAGACACACTTCCTATCTATCCTTTGAAGGTATAAGTAGTTGGCCGTACTTCGGCTATTGTACAGTACAGTATCACACTTGTGTATATTCGGGGGAATTAGGTTGTATGGACATTTGAGATCCTGATGTATGTGACACATGTTTATAAAAGAAAAATTTTATACATGTGAATTTTGATACTACTCTCTGATAATAATGCATTATGCATAACATAAGGAAGATTGACATCAAATAAACTAGTCGATTTATTTGTTATTTGAAGTAAGAGTTAGTTGCTATTTGGTTAGTGATGAGGATGTCACAGATTAGTATCAGAGCAGGTTCGACTAAAGTTTATCGATATCAATAAGCTAGAATTAGAGTAATTCCCCAATGTACTGTACTAGTTTACTTGATTTTGAGCAGTATAACGGTTTAAGGTTATACTAAATGATGTTATTTGATCATGATCTTATCAGAATGAGTACTCGAATGAGGGGTACTAGACGAGGACGAGGACGAGGACGAGGACGGGGTCGTGATGAACCGCCCCAGACACAGTCTTCTCCTCCATCTCCACCGCATAGCCCGAATACGAGGCTAGCTAAAATGGAGAAACATATGGAAAATATGGCCGCAATGTTCACCCAGTTTATGGCTAATTTTCCGAATGTGGCCGCAAATGCACCAGCAGTTACCCTTACAGTACCTCATACTCTGGTGGTACAACCCCCACCAGTCCCAGATAATGAGAGGTGAGATCCTACGGCTTACTGCAATGTGGCACTGATAAAGGAGTTTAAGAAGTTGGATCCGCCAAAGTTCAAAGGGGACAGTGACCTATTGGTTGCGAAAAATTGGATGAAAGCAGTCACCAAGGCATTTGGGTACTTGGGTTGCACTGAAAAAGAAAAAGTAGGATTGGCCGCCTACTTGCTAGTGGATGAGGCCAAACCATGGTGGCAGGCTACGCAGACAATATTAGAGGCTAAACATACCGAAGTAACGTGGGATAGATTCGTATAAGCTTTTAATGAACAATATGTCCCACGTACTGCTCAGAGGAGACTACAGGTTGAGTTTTTGAACTTGACTCAGGGAAACATGACGGTTAGCCAATATGAGTCGAAGTTCATTACACTGAGCAGATTTGATCCTGAAGTACTGAGAAGAGAGGATCATAAGACCTACAGGTTCATGGAGGGATTGAGACCTTCCATCAGGTCAAAGCTATACCCATTGGATATCACTACATATGGAGAGGCAGTCCGTAAAGCTCAACTGTGTGAGTAGGATTATGAGTTTCATCAGGCAGACTTTCGAGCGAGAAATAAGGGTAAAGAACCCATGAAGCGGAAGTCAGACGAGAAAGCCTCGAGTGATAGATATCCATCTAGGAGGAATAAGCCTTATGACAGAGCCTCAATAGGTAAGCAAGTTTGTTATAAGAAAACAAATTGTCTTCATTTAATGGTTATATGGAACTATGTCAAATAGGAGTTATGATGATTATGATACAGGAACTCCGAGATCCACTGGGATCAAAATAGGTGATGAGAGATCCCAACATCCAGTTGGTAGTACCACTAGCTCACCGAGGAGTACGATGCCGAGGTGTGTGTAATGCGGGAAATTTCATGGAGCACAGCCTTGCCGGTTGGCGCACTACAACAAAATTGATAATTTGTGACGATTTTTTTGAGTGACGCATAATCTTTCGTCACAAAAAATATACAATACATGACGAATACTATAATTCGTCACGCTTCTTTATAGTTTTAATATTTTATATGACGATGTATAAAATCGTCTCAGGATAGCGTCACTAAATATTTGGCGCCAAATTTTACCGCCAAATATATTTGGTGGGAAACTTTTTTGTGACGTTTTTTTATTTTTTGTGACATTTTTGTTTTTGTCATAAAATAAACACTTTATACATGATAAATTGCAAAATGTCTCATTTTATAAAAACGTCACCATATCCTTGGCGCCAAAATTTACCACCAAATATACTTGGTGAAAAATTGTTTGTGACGTTTTTTTGACTTTTTGTGACATGTTTTTTTTTTTTGTCATAAAACAGACACTTTATACATGACAAATTGCAAAATGTCTCATTTTTATAGAAACGTCACTATATATTTATAGTCAAATTTTTCTGCCAAATGTACTTGGTGGGAAATTTTTTCGTGACGTTTTTTTTTAATTTTTTGTGACATTTTTGTTTTTGTCATTAAATAGACATTTTATACGTGACAAATTATAAAATGTCTCATTTTGTAAAAACGTCACTATATATTTGGCGCCAAATTTTGCCACTAATTAGAAATTGTGGAAATTTTTTTGTGACGTTTTTTTTATATATTTTTTGTGATGTTTTGTTTTTTTTTTTATCATTGGTTTTAAAAATATGGTGATGCAAACATGCATAACCAAAAGACAATTATTTATGACGATATGGTTTTGTCATATTAAAATATATGGTAATACATGACGACATGAATAATGTCACAAACTTTTTATTAATTTGATGACGAAATTTATTTACCATTAATTTTATGCATATATAGTAACGCACACATTTGTTACCAGAAGATAATTATTAATGACGATACAATTTCGTCACATAAATGTATGCTAATATATGACGACATTAGTAACGTCACAAATTTTCTATTGAGATGATATTAGAACGTCACAAATTTTTTATGTGACGCATAATATTTCGTCACACAAAGTATATCATACGTGACGAACACTATAATTCGTCACACTTCTCTACGGTTTTAATATTTTATATGACGATATATAAAAATGTCACATTATAACGTCATGAAATATTTGGCTCCAAGTTTTACCACCAAATATATTGGTGGGAAACTTTTTTGGTGACGATTTCTAATTTTTTTGTGACATTTGTTTATTTGTCATAAAATGAGAACTTTATACATGACGAATTGTATCACGTCTTATTTTATAACAGGAAAAATCAATCGTTCAAATAATAAATTTTTATATTTTTATTTTAATATTTATCAATAATGATAATAAATTTTACAAATATAAAATCAATCTCTAGAAATATTGTTTAACTAACACATAACAATTAACAAATACTAAATATTTAAATAATTCTTCAAATGCATATACAGTACATTTTTTTAACGATAGATTACATTTACAAATGCATTTATAGTATATATTTTGTAGATCATTAATTTCTATATATTTAATGTTGATAATTAATAAAATAAAAATATTTTAATATTAAATATATATGTTAAAACATTTTAAAAATTAATTAAGTTAATAATTTTTTATATTATTCAAAATATATAAAAAAGAAGTGGGGGCATTATTCTTGTTGTTTTATAAAACAGCACCTTGGTAGACGTAAAGCTAAAAGCCCATTTACTATTTTTTAACAATTTTTCTATTTTGCTAAAGTAGATCGTTTTAGACCAAAGAATATAAACAAAACCCCTGTTTTTCAGTCTCATTTCTTGTTATTTTCTCCTCTTACGGTCTACACTATTTGGGGCTTCTTTGCTATTTTCATTTCATCCTCAGTCGTAAGTCTTTAACTGCTTTTCTTTGCTGCCCGATTATTGACATGTATTTGCTTATGTTTGAGTTGCCAACGCTGGCTTGATTTCACTTACTTCAGAGATGAACAAAAAATAAGAAAGGGGCGTAGCGGCGGCAATGAAGAAATCCCTCATTTTTGTTTAAGGTACCTATGTCCCATGTGCCTTCTTCTTTGGAGACTCAGTTATAGATGAGTAATTTAATATTAGCAAATTCTTTTACAATTTTACATTGTAACTTTTTAGAAGTTTCTGTTTCGTTTTGCAACAATTTGAGATCATATAATAATTAATATATTTTTTATCCTGTGTTAGAAAAAAATTATCTTATTAATCTTTTGGCCTTATTCAAATACTAGTGTGGTTTTATGCTTATTACAGTACTATTTTTAATTTCTATGGTACAATTTTACATTTAATTTTTTTAATACATTTGATAAACTTTTTTTTAAATCGCTTAATGAAACAAATATTAAAAATATTAAATAAATTTTACTTATATAATATGGTAAATCAGTTTTAATAGTTTTACATTTGATGATATAGATTTTATTTTTCACCCCTTATTACACTAATTCTTTTTGCACCTTTATCCCATTCTAAGAAATTGAACTGGATAAAATAAATTGGAGCAGACTATACGGTCGGAGGATGTGAAAATTGTGCAAATCCGACAACTCCTCCAGACAGCAATTGTCCAGCTTGGTAGCGCAAGCTTGTGACCAAAAGGGGGACAATCGTAGCCTACCCCTTCCAAGCTTGGAGTTGAGCCCTAAGACTTGAGCTAAGGCTTTGGGACTCATGGCTCTTAGAGTGGAGGGCACCGCATGGGGTCGGAAAGAGGGCTCCGATTTGCTGGGCGGCTGGATCAAAGGGAAACATGGGAGAGATGAAAGAGGAAAGAACAAAAGGAAGAGAGGGGGTGATCGGTCAGCGATGGCGGTCGGCTAGTCTTCCTGTTGTTCCCACACTCCTACTCAACTTTCTCAAAGCCTCTCATCATTCCCCCGCCTTTCCATTGCCTACGTCGACACTTGACGCCCTTGGCCTTTCTCGCCTAACTCCATTTGTCACCAGGTATTTTGTTTTGTTACTGTACTATTTCTCCATGATAACAAAATAAATAAAACTTTCCATTCCATTTTCCATCTCAATTTCTTTCAAGATCTCCATTTTTCTGAAGCTTCTGTCAGGATTTTTATATTTTTAAGCGTCTGTAACGATTGATTTCAAGCTGATGTTTAAAACCAACAATGTCGCTTCCCGAATTTTCGAGCGTCAAATTCGCACCCCAGCGCTCGGAACTAGTGTATCTTTCTTACTTTTTGGTTTTCTCATTTTTTATATTTTGATTTTTCTTGCCTTTCACCTGTTTGATGATTTCTCTCAACCTTTTTTTGTTAAAATGCGCAGGTTCATTATGCTTCGATTCCTTCTCATTCTCTCTCATCTGTAAGTTTTTTTAGCTACAATCTATAAGTTTTTTGTCATTTGTAGCCATGAAATCTCTTCATTAATTTTTTATCCAAAGTTGAAATTCTTGTATTGTTAAAATTTTTTTTTTCAATATATACATAATTATTTTATGTTTTATCACATAATTATCTTTTTTTATCTGATTTAATTGGTGTAAATCACTTAATTAATTATTAATTTTATTTCAAAAGATATTCCAAAAAGTATTTGATTAAACCAAAACTCTTAATACTACCACGTTTTTCTATTTTGTTTTCCCTCTCCCTCCAAAATATTTTACAGTTACATAGCTGGGAAACTCTTTTACGCATTCCACTTCCCTTTCTTCAGCTTGTCTTCCATCTTCTACAATCAGAGGAGTAATGGTAAGTCCTAATTTTTTATGCTATTTGTTTTCATCCCCTTCAATAGAGATTAAGGGTTTTTAATGTTGGCTTTATCTTGTTTGGCGGCAATTGTTCACCTTCTCTGCCTTGTCTCTTCCATCATTTGCAATGAGAGAATACTTTTTACTTCTTATTTTGTTAAAGTTCCTATATTTAATAACTTCTTGTTTATTTCATGATACTGAGTTTGTCTTAGTATTGAGGTTCTACAAGACTATTCTTCAAGGATTCAATATATGTTTTTTTAAAGGTTTTTTTTAATAAGTTACTTATATGTTTCAAAAGAATCTTGGTAATATTAAAGCATGTATTTTTAGATTTAGATTAAAGATTGTAATTCATTAGGATAATAATACAGGCGAGGGCTTTCTTTTGTTTCTATTTTGTTATTTTTTGTTTATTTAAGTCTGTTATAATCACACTGTGGTGAATTAATAATCTTTCTCCCAAGATAAAAATTTAACTCCCAAGCTTTAGTCTTGTTCTCTTAATTAGAGATGGGATTACATGTCTTTCTGGATAAATGCTTTACTTTGCATACGCCAATGGTGAGAAAGGAATAGCATAGGTAGAGCCAAAATCTTTTTGAATGAAAGTGGGGTAAGATGACATAGAAGGGTTGAGAGTGACACTTGAGTGCGATTCTCATTTGCATTTTTTGTTGTACTTTGAAGTGTGATGGCTTTTGAGGAAATTAAACTGCCAAATTTAGGGCCTTATTTAAGTGAATAAACATAGGAGGCAAAGGTGATTGGAAGGAAGTTACAAATTTGTTTATTAAGCTTGTTGTCTATATGCTAGCTAAGATGTAATTTTTGCCCTCTTTTGCCTAGTGCTGTTGTGAATTCAAAGGATAAACTCTCTACTAAGTCTCGTTTCTCCCTTCAAAAGGCGTAAGAAGCAATTTTAATCAGAGGTGGTTGATTTTCCTCATCAAGGTGTGTATTATATCCCTATCCTTTGTAATTGATTCAATAAATATTTTATATCTTCTGGCTATTTCTCTTTTTTTTATTGATTGATTGCAATGGTTTTTTTTTTTGGTATGGAATGTCTATTTTATAATTCTAATTAATTGTAATTGATTCTGTCTGGCTACTTTGTGAATTTAATTTAGGATGTTATGTGATGAATATGCACAGGAGATTAGATAATTAATTTAGGCTTTGAACTGGTTTTAGAGTGTGATAATCTGTGAAATGGGTTTTCTTTGTGATAATTTGTCAACATTAGCTATACCTAAAACATCTACCACCATAGGCTGCTGTAAATATGATTTGGAACCTTTTTTTTTAATCTCATGTATGTATGCATGAAGAATATTTCATGATTTCATGCCTTTAGTTGCAAACATGTAAATGTAGTGATTACAAAGATTAAAGAATAGCAGAAAATTAAAGAAACTACTTTTCACTATAAAAATCTCAACACATTCCTAGATACTACATGTAACAATCACCCAATAAGACTTGGTAATTCAGCAACCAAAAGACCTCATCACCATTCTTAGTTAATGGACTATGGTTACTAGAGAAAATGTTGCAGAGAGGCCCTTTTATGAATAGTGAAAGCAGTTTGCGCACTGCTCTTGATCAGGAAATGACAAAACAGAAATTGATGTTACAAATTATGATTAGAACCAGTCAATTTAAGCCAAGTGTAGTAGTACCTTAGATTAATTAATGTTGTTTTCATCATTATATATAAATAATATTAGAAACTTTTAAGCTTCAATGCAGAAAAAGAAATAAAAATTAATTTACTAGTACAGGAAGATGCAGGAACCTTAATTTCCTAGGGTCTTATCTAGGCTAGATGAAAAAAAGAGAATTAATCATGCTATAGTTTACTGATAAGTATTAGGGCTGTGATAATTACATTAACAATGGCTACTCCATTAACTAGATAGAACAGAAATGCATAAAAGATTTTACTAATTTTTTTACTATTTTCATAAGGTAATTTATATCTATATTACATGAAATGTTTTACTATTTTTCACAATGTAATTCTTTTTATGCTTAAATTATTTTAGGAACAATTTATTAACATGGATAAAAGTTGGATGATGAAGTCCAAATATTCTGACAAGTATGTTTTAGGAGTGTCACAATTCATGAATTTTGTACGTCTCAAAATGGGAGAACAATGTAAGATTCGTTGTCCTTGTCGAGATTGCTTAAATGTGTTTAATAGAAGTCAAGATGAGGTAGAAGATCATTTACTTTTGAAAGGTATATCAGAGAGATACACCAACTGGATTTATCATGGTGAGCAATCTGAATTTAGGATGGCAACTTTCAGAAATGTAGCTAATGAGAGTACTAGTTTAAATGCAACGATAGTTAATGATGATGTTTTGGATGATGGAGTGTATGATATATTAGAAGATGTTTTTCCTAGAGTGGATGAAGATGGTCTTAATGAGAGTGCTAATTTGGGTAAGAAAGAATCTGAAAAATTCAACGAACTTTTGAATGAGGCGCAATGAGGATTATTACCTGAATACACCAACATGTCAAAGTTGTCATTTATTGTAAAATTGTTGCATATAAAAGTTTATTGCCAAATGAGCAACAAGGCAATAAATATGATATTGGGATTATTGAAGGAGGCTTTCCCTACTAGTGCAATTCCTTCATCGTATTATGAGGCAAAAAGAACTCTGACAGACCTAGGATTAAATTATATGCCAATTCATGTATGCAAATATGATTGTGCTCTATTTTGGGGGGAGTTTAAAGATAGGGAAAGTAGTCCTACATGTGGGACGCCACGGTGGAAGGTTGTTGAGAAGCAAACTCCATGGAAAGTCTTGCGTTATTTTCCAGTGAAACCAAGACTCCAAAGATTGTTTATGTCTAAGAAAACAGCAGAAGATATGCGGTGGCATGAAGAAAAGCGTGTTGATGATGATATACTAAGACACCCAGCAGATGGGGATGCTTGGAAAGAATTCAATAAGGAGAATGGTTGGTTTGCACATGATCCACGAAATGTTAGACTTGGCCTAGCAACTGATGGCTTTAACCCTTTTGGGATCATGAGCTCTACTTATAGCATGTGGCCCGTTGTGGTTATGCCTTATAATCTTCCCCCTTGGAAATCGATGAAGGAGCCTTTCATGATGATGTCATTACTTATTCCTGGACGAAACTCTCCAGGAAAAGATATTGATATCTATTTGAGACCATTGATAGATGAGTTGAAAGATCTATGGGAAAGTGGGGTTCAGACTTATGATGCTTACAAGAAGGAATATTTTCAAATGCATGCTGCAGTTTTATGGACTATAAATGACTTTCCAGCTTACGGGGATTTATCAGGTTGGTGTACAAAAGGATATTTGGCATGTCCCGTTTGTAACGATGATGCTTCTTCACGAAAGTTAAGAAATAAAATCTGTTATATGTATCATCGCCGTTACTTGCCTCTTGACCATGTTTGGCGAAAAAGCAAAATGTTTCATGGTAAGGTAGAAAATAGGCCAAAGCCTAAGGACTTATCTGGGAGTGAGTTGTTACAACAATTAGAGGCCCTAAAAGATATTAGTTTTGGAAAGCATCCAAACAAGAGGAAGAGAAAGCGTACTCGTGAAGAATTAAATTGGACTAAAAAGAGCATCTTTTTTGAGTTGCCTTATTGGCAAACATTGAAGTTAAGACACAATCTTGATGTCATGCATATTGAGAAAAACATTTGTGATAATGTTTTAGGAACATTGTTAAACATTGAAGGGAAGACAAAGGATAAAATAAATGCGAGGTTAGATTTAGAGGATATGAAAATAAAGAAAGAACTGCACTTGAAAAAACTCTCAAATGGTTCTTACTTGATGCCTCATGCATGTTACACTCTATCAAAGGAGGAAAGGAGGGAATTTTGTGAATTTTTAAAATCAATGAAGTTTCCGGATGGGTATGCATCAAACATCTCACGATGTGCTAATGTAATTGATGATAAGATTTCAGGATTGAAGACTCATGATTGCCATATTCTCTTACAAAGAATACTTTCAATTGCAATTAGGAAGTTTGTACCAAAAGATGTCTTTGGAGCACTAGATGACCTGGGCAATTTCTTTTTAAGATTATGTTGTAAGACATTAAAGAAGAAAGATGTGGAGGATTTAAAAGTAGATATTGTCATCATTTTGTGTAAGTTGGAGAAAATATTTCCTCCAGCTTTTTTTGATGTGATGGTGCATTTGGCTGTACACTTGCCACATGAGGTCATGCTTGGAGGACCTGTGCATTATCGTTGGATGTATCCCATTGAAAGGTTGTATATTTTTTACTAATTTAAATTTCAAATGTTCAATTAGAATAAAGTTTCACTAAAAAAGTTTTATTTGTTTACTAATAGGTTTTTAGGTAAACTCAAGAAATATGCAAAAAATAAAGCTTGTCTTGAAGGAAGTATAGCGGAGGCATATATTTCTAGTGAATGCTTAACTTTTTGTTCTATGTACCTATCTGGGATAGAGACTAAATTTAATCGAGAAGAGAGAAACCATGATGGAGATAAGGAAGTGGATGAAAAAGGGCTAGTTGTTTTTTCAAAAAGTGTTCGCCTCTTTGGATCGGCAAAATATGATGTCTTATCAGAAAGAGAGTTCGAAATGATTCAATGGTATATACTGAACAATTGTGATGAAGTCGAATCATATTTAGAGTAAGTCGTTTGATTTTAATACTAAATTATTGAAGTAAGCTATTTTTTTTTCAACTAAGCTAACTTTTATTTCATTTTTTTTATTATGTTATAGAAAACATAAAATAGAGCTTGAGTTGCAAAGTTGTTTGTCTATCGAAGAAAGACATAAAGAGCAATTTCCCTTATGGTTTAAAAGTCACGTAAGTAAATGTTTTGAAATCAAAGATACTATACATTGTAAAATCATTATATTTGATTTATTATTCCTTAAATGATAGGTTACATTGTTGCGAGATCAAGATTCAGAAGAAATTTATGATGAGTTATTTTCTTTAGCTTATGGTCCTGATAAACGTGTTCGAAGGTACACGGGTTGCATAGTTAATGGAGTAAGGTACCACACGAAAGAACGTGATTTCCATTTGAGAACTCAAAATAGTGGTGTAATGGTTGAAGGCTATCATGAAGATGAACTAATTGACTTTTATGGTGTTGTAAAAGATATCATTGAGTTAGATTACATAAAAGATTGCCAAGTTGTTTTGTTTAGATGTGAGTGGTTTGACTTTGATGGTAAGAGGAAAAGAATTCATAAAGATGGTCATTTATTAAGTATCAATGTCAACAAATATTGGTATGAGAATGACCCGTTTATTTTATCAATTCAAGCGAATCAAGTTTTTTACTTGGATGATAACAAGTTAGGGAAAGATTGGTGGGTGGTACAAAAGTTTCATCATAGGCACTTGTATGATGTTCCAGATATGCAACATGTAAATACTAGTGAAATGTTTGATGTGGATGAAGATCAAATAGATCAAGAGATTGAAATGTTCGAAAGTGAACGGACTATGCAAAATGAAGAAAATGAAGGACCATTGAATAGGGATGATATTGCTCCAAATGTCATCACTCTTGAGATTGTGGAAAATACGCAAGCAATAGTTGCTGATGCTTCCATGGAAGAATCCGATCATGATGATCAGGAAGGGATTGAAGATAACATTGATGAGGAGGAAAATGATTTTGATGAATATGATAGTGATATAGATCCTATGTTGTAAATATTTATGTTATTTTCATGAGAACTTATGTAACTATTTAAGTTTGGTTGTTATGAAGTAATTTTATTTACAATGATAGTTGTTTTATGTTATGTTTGATTGTTTCACTGGTAACTATTTTTGTATGATGTTTTCCAACTTGGTTTAAAATCTTTAACTCATTAAGGTAATTATTCTTTTAATTTTTTTTTGTTTTTTTTTGTTTGATTTTACTAAAGAATATATGATCATTTACAATTTCTTTGTTTATACTTTAGGATGGCACCGGGAAAAAGAGGGAAAAAAAGAAATGCTATGGAAGAGATAGTCCAATCATCTGTGCAACCTTCACTTATATCACAACAAAATAACTTGGTGGAAATATCGCATCAAGTTCGTTCTGCTAATAACTTGATGCAATCACCACAAGCTGATGAAGATTCACCCACTGAAAATTCTGGTATCTAATACATTTAGAATATGAGATTTACATTCCTAGTAGCAATATGAACTGTTTGGTATGACCTTGAACATGAAAAGCAAGTCTGCTACAAACTATTTGGTATATAAATTGTTTGTTATATTCTTCCTTAGTCTGTTATATTCAATCAAATTTTGCATTGGAACTTGAGCTTGCTTGCTATATGACATTGTTTCTTGTATTTACAATTGCTGTATTAAAACTACTGCAACAAATTTCTTGCTGTAATATAGCTACGAACTTGAGCTTGCTTGCTGTATTACCTTGGTTACTGCATTTACCATTGTTGTATTCATTATTGATGCATGGAACTTTGCTATCTTTGCTACATGAACAAATAGATTAAGACATTGGAATGTTTGAAATCAAAATACTTGTGGCCTTATCTTTTTCATGTGTGCCTGTGAGAACAAATTCTGAATTTTTTTTGTTACAATTTCAATTCCGAAGTTGTTGATGCTCTCAAGGATTTAAGAAGACAGCTTTTGAGAATTAGTCGAAATAGCTATTCTTATTTGGTGTGATGTTATTGTGAACTTGGACTTGTAAGGTCATTTATATCTCTACTTGGTTTTCCAGTCATGTACTAACTTCCTATTTGTGCACTATAGTTAAACTTATATGATGAAAAGATATAATTCCTTAGTGTGTTGAATTTTATTTTTTGTTAGATGACTTACAAATTCTGTGTGGTTTATTGTTGTTGATAATAAATTGATTCCTCACATCTTATTTAAGAAATAGTGAGTACATTTTATAGAGTGTTAGTAAACTGAAGTAGATGGTTGCTATACTTGGTGTGCTCGTGTGCTCAGCTGTTGTTACCAATTATTGTCGATGCTGAGAGTCTTAGTGTGCTTTATTTGGTAAAGATATAGAAAGGCTAGGGAGTTAGCTGATAGGAACTTCAAACCAATTTGGGAGTTATAGTTCTTAACAAAGGAAACTTTTCAATTAAGAATACAAATTTAGGGACGGAATTGTAGTGCATTTTTTGTTGTTTGAGACGAGGGTATTCTGAAATCTTTTTTATCAAATAGGTGATTTCCTTGCTTTGATCATTTTTTTTCTTTCCCTCCCCCTGCCTTATGCTTGGCTTTATTGTTCTGCTTGCTTTTTTGAAGGCTTGAACTTTGATTTTTATCAATTGAGATTGGTTTGGTCTGTGTTTTCCTGATTTGCCATTGTTTTTTTCTATTTAGTTCTGTTTTGGTTGTGTTCAGCCTCTTCTGGAAGATTTAAAACAAGAAATAAATCATGTAACCTCTGCAGAACTAAGTTTAAGTTTGTTGTTGTGGTATTTCCATTTCACCAATGATTTAAAGTTTATAAAATCTAAAACATTTTCATTACATCAGCCTTTTTTTTGTGCTCAAAAGTTAAGGTCTGTTTTTTATTATGCAGAGTGAACTTCATAGATTACTTGCTTTGCAGTTATCTATATGTCAAGATTTGCTTGGTAGATAAATTATCTAATATATTCTATGTGAAGTCATAATGGTGTATATCCTTAGTTTAAATTCCTTTACTCCATTGTTACACACAATTTGAAGCTAGCTACTTATCATATAGAATTAGATCAAAAACAAGTATATATAGATTAAGGATGAAATAATTGTCAAATTCTTCCATGTTGGCTGTTCATCTTATATAAATAGTTATAGAAATATATGAAACATGTTGCAAATAATGGGATGATATAGAGAAATGAAAAGAAGAAAGCCAATATTTATTGGTTACCTCCAATGATTTTCCACTATATAATTTGTTTAAAAGCAGAGACTAGCTACGGTCATATATATTTGATAGATCAGCTGAATGTTGGTTCATTGTTGAATATTCTTAGCTATACTTTTCTATGCTCTTGGTTGCATTTGTTCTATTTAATTTTTAGTATGTTACACTAATATTTGCTTACAAGTATTTGATATGATTCACTGCATCATCCATGCATTTAAATTATTTTTTTATCTTGATTGATTAGCATTAGAAATTGTTTTTTGAAGTGTAGTCAATTGGTTTGGTCTGTGTTTTCTTGATTCGGCATTCTTTTTTTCTATTTGGTTCTGTTCTGGTTGTGATCAGCCTCTTCTGGAAGACGTAAAACAAGAAATAAATCATGTAACCTCTACAGAACTAAGTTTAACTACCGTTTAAGTTTGTTGTTGTGGTATTTCTTTTTCATTAATGATTTCAAGTCTAGAAAATTTGAAACATTTTCGAACTGTTGTGAATCATAAGCTTCGTGCTTGGTTTATGAAACAACCTAGACATAATGTTGTGAGTGCTCAGTGATAATCCTAGTTGATTTCTCATTCTAATTACAAATGAAATGGGTTTGGACTTGGGTAGAATTTTATTGATTGAAAAAAACACTAGATTATATGGGATAAAGAGTATTTCTCGTTTTTAAGCAACAAGTACTATTTGTTTTTGAGTATTTCTCGTGTTTAAACACTAGATTATATGGGATAAAGAAAATTCTTTCCAGCTTTTTTCTTCGATTTTCCAAAAGAAAAAAAAAAGAAAAGAAAACAATAGTCTCAATGCCTTTCAATCCTATGGTTGTTCTCATCTGCAAGAGGGTCATTGTCCTCTCATACTGTCATGGTTTGTGAACAGAAGCAAACTTTTGGGGTTCATGGAGGGAGAAATATGGAGAAAAAGGACATTCTTGAGCACACCGACGCCTCAGGAGTTTGCAGGCTGCACAGGGTGTAATAGTATTTAGAGTTCCAGGAGGGCCCAACATGTGTCTTCTTCCCATCTGATGATGAGATGAAACATCTACTTCTCTCTTGATCTTCTTGCCTATCTCATCAAATCTCTCCCTAAATATATAATATAACTTTCATTCAAATAAAAAAACAATTAAAAAAATTGAGTAATTACTGTATATATTGAAAAGTAAAGCAAGAAAATAACACAAAGTCAAGCTCTAATAATATTCTAGAGATAAGATTTCTACTTCTTACCTTTCTCTGGACATTCAGGCGTGCTCTCAAGTATGGAGTTTGAGAGAAAGAGATCAGGAAATGAAGACGAGATCAGGAAGAAAAAGAAATGAGAGAAGGGGGAAAGGGGTACTTAAAAGGCAGGATATACAGTGGAAAACTATGGTCCACTGAGTATTTTTTCTCTATTGTTCGTGAATATAAATAATTGAAACCGAATCATATTAAATATTTATCTTTTCCATGTGTGGTTAATTTCAAGTTTAGAGAGGGAGCTACCCAGCGTTTTTTGAACTCTTTATGTTCTATAACAGTTTATTTCTTCCCCTTTCAAAAAAAATATTTATGTTGCTTTAAATTTTGTATGCTACCTATTTACCAGCACTTTTTCTTTTGTTCTTGCAGCATTGCGTGAGCAAAATGCTAGTAAGTTTTAAACTACACTTACTATGGAATAAAAATTTTAGAATACCCCACTATGACTGGGGCCTATAGTATAGTCACCAAACATTAAAAGTCCAATCATTAATAAAAAAATTCTTAAAATCTATAATTGTTTTGCAAATCATTAATGGTTTTTTTTATATAGGTGTAGATTCTATCCCCTCTATAAGGGTTCGTGGCCCAACTCGAGGGATTGGATTAGAAAAATTTATCAAAGGAAAAAATAAGATGGTAATAGATATACCATCAAATAAAGGTAGACCTGTTTGTGAAGTTCAATCAGCTAAATTATCATCTGAAATTGGAGTCATTACTCGACAATTCATGCCGGTCCCAACAAAATGGAGAGATATGACTGCTACAGACAAGTTGCATGCCTTTGAGAGACTTAATGTAAGTGTAAAAAATTTTATTACATAGATTAAATGTTAATTTTTTTTCTATTTATTTTTTAAAATGTAGTAATTAATTTGATTTCTTTTTTGTTTTAGACAAAGTTTGAGATGAAATTGGATGATGAAACTGTTAAAAAATCAATCTTGGCAATTTTGTCCAAATTGTCAAGAAATGAGCGATATAAGCTACACCTTCACTATAAAAAGTTTCCAAATGATGAAGTGGCACGTCAAAATAACCCTCCAAAGTATAACCTGTCTCAAGAAAATTGGGAAAAACTTTGTGATTTGTTTAATGATCCTACATATAAGGTTCGTTTCTTATTCACATCAATTTTGTATTTGTAAGATTTATTTTTCATATTTATGCACAGTAATATTCATATGCAATGAGTGTTTTTTATTGGTTATTTTGCATTCTTATGTAAATGAAGAGGAGGTGTGAGATAAATGCTGGAGTTCGAAGCAAAGTTAAGTTGATCCATAACCAAGGATTGAGGGCCTTTGTGGCTAGTCGCTATTCAATGGTAAATTTTTTTTATTTTAAAAGTTCTTAAACATTATATGTTTTTTATATTATTACCTTTATTTTTTAAAAAATTGTTGTATTTATGTAGCGCAAAGATGACCAAGAACCCAATAGGATAGAATTTTTTAAAGCGACTCATTATTCTGAGGAAAAAGGATGGTCAACACCAGAGGCTCAAGAGGCTTATGTAAGAATTATAATTTTATTTTTGTTATAGTATGATTCTTTTAGTTGATATTATTTATCTTAATTGTTAGGAGAAAATGGTGGAGTTAGAATCAACTCCTATCGAGGAAGGAATAGATCCTAAGACCATTGATGCTATAGTGGATGAGGTCCTTGGTACCCAGTCAGGATACATCAAGGGACTTGGTTATGGACCTAAGCCAACTAAGAACAGCTCAAAAGAAAATGTTTCAAAGTTGAAAGAAACTCTCAAAAAAACACAAGATGAACTTCAAGACTATAAATCAAAATTTGGGCATTTTGAAAGCCAAATTGAAGCAATGAAAAATGCCTTGATAGCTGTTGGAATTCAAGTCCCTATCTCCCAATCTTCAGGTATTTCTTTTCCTTCTCACACTTTTTTTAGCATAAAGCATACTAAATGCCATTGTATAAATCTAGGCATTTAGAATTTAAAGACAAATAATTAGACCATTCGGTATTATTACATAGTGAAAGAATGCACTTTGTTTAATTTATTATTTTACTTGTGCTTTAAATTTGAGATGAACTTCAACAATATGATAAACACGCATGATCTTGAAAGTGAGAAAAGCAAGTTTGCTACAAATTGTTTGCTATATTCTCTCTTAGTCTATTATATTTAATTAAATTATTGCATTGGAACTTGAGCATGCTATGTCACATTGTTTGTTTTATTTATCTTGTTGTATTACAATTACTGCTACAAATTGCCTGCTGTAATATACCTGTGAACTCGAGCTTGCTTGTTGCATTACATTGGTTGTTGTATATTGTTGTATTACAATTATTGTTATAAATTGCTTGCAGTATTACACCACGGAACTTGAGGTTGTTTGTTGTGTTAAATTGTTTGTTATATTTACAATTGCTATATTAAAATTATTGCAATAAATTACTTGTTGTACTATACTTGGGAATTTTAGCTTGTTTGTTGCATAAAATTTGTTACTGGATTTACTATTGTTATATTACAATTATTGCTACAAATTGCTTGTTGCATTACACCTTGGAACATGAGCTTGCTTGTTTTATTACATTGGTTTTGTATTTATGAAATTCATGATGGAAATATGTGTAGTGGTTTTTAATTGCTGTCTTTTTGACAAAGTCTTGCAATAAGTCGTAAATTATTACTCTTATTCTCTTTTACTAATAATTTATTATTTTTCTTATCAAATTATGTAATATATTGTATTGATAGTTTGTTAATATTTGTTTATCGCAGTTTCAAGTGATACTAACTCACAATCAACACAATCACCCTCTACTCAAGAATTAGATTGAGAGCTACAATTCAAGGTTGTTCTAGCTATTTCCTAGATTTGGTATATTTTGTTTCAAACTTATTAGGTGGCCTTCACTTTTATTTATTTTTCTGAATATTGGACAATTTGGATCGTATTAGCTTTACTTTGTTTTAAACAATATTATTTCTATGTGATTTACATTGACTTTATTGAATGTATTAATTACATTTGAGAACCAATGCAAATGCCGAAACAGTTATTTATATTGCAATATTATTTAAGTAAGATCTTAAATGAATAATACAATTTTTATTTAATTATTTTAGAAAAATATAAATATTATTTATAATTAAAGAAATGTGACGCATAATAATGTGACATTAAATATTTCGTCACTATTGTAAAATCAAAACATCGTGACATTTGAGATTTTATTATGACGTTACTTTACTAATATAGGTGACGTTAATTTATGTCACCTAAAGCATGACGATTTTATATTTCGTTACCTAAAAGTAAATTTGTAATTATCATTAGTGACATTTGGGCCTTTTTTTGACATTATTATAATATTGTAGGTGACGAAAATTTATGTCACCTAAAGTGTGACAAATTAATATTTCGTCACAAAATAACTAAAATTTTAACTACTTTTAGTGACGTTTAAGAGATTTTTATGACATTATCATACTATTATAAGTGACGAAAATTTATGTCATCTATAGCGTGACAATTTGATATTTCGTCACCTAAAATTAAATTTGTAATTATCATTAGTGACATTTAGGCATTTTTTTGACATTATTATAATATTATAGGTGACGACAATTTTTGTCACCTAAAGTGTGACAAATTAATATTTCGTCACAAAATACCTAAAATTTTAACTACTTTTCGTGACGTTTAAGAGATTTTTATGACGTTATCATACTACTATAAGTGACGAAAATTTATGTCACCTATAGTGTGACGATTTGATATTTCGTCACTAATATATAAAATTCTATCACATCTTTGGTGACAATATCAATATTTAGTGACAAAATTTTATACTAATTTTTGACGAAATCAGATGTCACAAAAGAGTAACCATTAGGTGACAGTTTATGTTATCGTCACATTAGAGTCACGCATAGGTGACGAATATTATAAGATCGTCACGTTTGACCTTTAGCGACGGCGCAAAGGTGACGATCGACGTGACGATAAAATTTTCGTCACCAAAATCTATTGGTGACAAAAAATTAATATTTTGTGACGTTATTTCATGCGTCATAAATTGCCAAATTTGTTGCAGTGGCGAGTGGGGCGTGCTATTGGTGTGGTGAACAGGGACATAGAATTAAAGATTGTCCCAAGATAAATCAGAGGGCACCTTAAGAGTCAGAAAAGACCCCTCAACCACAACCTAAGACCACACAACCCCAGCGTAAGGCCACAGCGACAGAGAAAGGAAAGGCACCCGTGATTCAGGGACGGGTATTTGCTATTGACAAGGAGTCCGCTGATGCTTCATCAAAGATGATTCAGGGCAAGATTTACCTTAATGATACATATGTCCTTGCCTTATTTGATCCAGGCTCTACGCACTCTTTTATTTCCCCTATGGCTACTAGGAGATTAAATGTTGAGCCTGAGCATTTAGGAGGATTGCTACAAATAATTACTCCATTTAGGGAATCCCAAATGACGGACATAGTATATCGTAATTGTAAACTACGAGTAGGAGAAAGAGAATCACTAGCTGACCTAATCCTATTAAATATGTTTGGATTTGATGTTATATTAAGAATAGATTGGTTAGCTGAGAATCATGTGATGATAGATTGTCATGCTAAGAGCGTGATCTTTTCCTCTCCCGTTAGCCATGTTGTAAAGTTTGCGAGTATTTAATACAAAAGCATAATTGCTTGTTTGACTTAATTGAGATTTATACTTGGGATGTGAAGGATTTACAGCATACGTGGGATACGTAGATCAGAAACGTCCCGAACTTGATGAAATTCCAGTAGTTAAGGAATTTTCTGAGGTATTTCCGGATGATCTTCCAGGACTTCCTCCGGATAGGGAAGTGGAGTTCACTATCGATTTGGTGCCGGGGACGGAGCCCATTTCGAGATCTCCCTATCGGATGGCGTTGGTGGAATTGGAAGAACTGAAGAAACAGCTTCAGGAGTTGCTAGACAAGGGATTCATGCGGGTGCTCCTGTGCTATTTGTTCGGAAGAAAGATGGCAGTATGCGATTGTGCATTGACTACCGATGGTTGAATAAGGTGACCATCAAGAACAAGTATCCTATTCCCAGGATTGACGACTTGTTTGATGAGCTTAAGGGTGCACAAGTCTTTTCCAAGATAGACTTGAGGTCGGGATATCATCAGTTGAAGATTCGAGATGAAGATATCCCTAAGACAGCATTCCGGACACGGTATGGTCACTATGAATTTCTAGTGATGCCGTTTGGTTTGACCAATGCACCCGCAGCCTCTATGAAATTGATGAACGATGTGTTTAAGCAGTACTTGGACCAGTATGTCATTGTCTTCATCGATGACATCTTGGTGTACTCGAGGTCACAGGAAGAGCATGAGCAACATTTGAGGATTGTTTTGGAGACCCTCAGAGATCGAGGACTGTATGCCAAGCTAAGTAAATGTGAGTTTTGGCTCAATTATATATCTTTTTTAGGTCACATAATCAGTAAAGATGGGATCTTGGTTGATCCATCGAAGATTGAAGCGGTGGTTCAATGGGAGAGACCGAAGACTGTCACAGAGATTAGTAGTTTCTTGGGTTTAGCTGGCTACTACAGAAGATTTGTAGAGGGTTTCTTGAAGCTAGCTGCTCCGTTGACGCGCTTGACGGCAAAGAGGTGAAGTATGAATGGAATGAAGCTTGTGAGCAAAGTTTCCAAGAGTTGAAGCGCAGGTTAACGACTGCACCTATCCTCACCATTCCTAGTGGTTCAGGAGGATTTGCAGTATATAGTGATGCCTCAGGGCAAGTTTTGGGATGTGTGTTAATGCAGCATGGTAAGGTAGTGGCATATGGTTCTAGACAGTTAAGGGACCATGAGAAGAACTACCCGACTCATGACTTGGAGTTAGCTGCAATAGTATTTGCTCTGAAGATATGGAGGCATTACCTATATGGTGAGAAATTTCAGATTTTTACGGATCATAAAAGTCTGAGATACTTATTCTCCCAGAAGGAGTTGAACATGAGGCAAAGAAGGTGGCTAGAGCTTCTGAAGGACTATGATTGTGAGATCATGTACCACCCAGGGAAAGCTAATGTGGTGGTGGATGCTCTGAGCCGTAAGCATGTAATTATAGTGGCTTGTATGATGATAAGAGAATATGGGTTGCTTGAACAGTTTGCAAGCCTTAATTTAAGTGTTACACCTCTTGAGCAATTTGGAGTGATGGCTAGCTTGAGAATTGAGCCAGAATTGATGGACAGAATCCGGGTTGCTCAGAGAGAGGATGTCCAGTGTATTGAGGCTATAGAGGAAATTCAATCGGGTATGACCTCAGAATTCCATATGGGTGAGGATGAAATTTTGAGGTTTAGGAGTCGTATATGTGTTCCTAATGATGATGAATTGAAGAAGTTGATTTTGACTGAAGCTCATGCCACTAAGTACACGTTGCATCCAGGAAATACGAAGATGTATCACAATCTTCGCAAGGTGTATTGGTGGAAGGGCATGAAGAGAGACATAGTTGAATTTGTAGCGAAATGTATAACGTGTCAGCAAGTTAAGGTAGAGCACCAAAGACCAGCAGGTTTGTTGCATCCTCTACCTATACCTATGTGGAAATGGGAGCACATTACGATGGACTTTATTATAGGATTGCCCAGAACCAAGAGAAATCATGATGGTATTTGGGTGATCGTGGATAGGTCGACAAAATCAGCTCACTTCCTGCCTATGAAGTCAACGGATACACTCAATGCTTTGACAGATATGTATGTAAAAGATATCGTAAGACTACACGGTGTTCCAGTGAGCATCACTTCTGATAGAGATTCCAGGTTTACTTCCCATATTTGGGAGCATTTTCAGGAAGCCATGGGATCTCAGCTGAATTTTAGCACAGCTTTTCATCCGCAGACTGATGGGCAGTCCGAGTGCACTATTCAGACGCTCAAGGATATGTTGAGAGCTTGTGCTTTGGATTTTAAAGGCTCATGGGACGACCATCTGCCATTGGCTGAGTTTGCTTATAATAATAGCTATCACGCAAGCATCGGGATGGCACCATATGAAGCTCTGTATGGCAGAAGGTGTCGATCTCCGATTGGGTGGGAAGAAGTAGGTGAGTGAAGGTTATTGGCTCCAGATTTAGTCGAGCAAGCCTCTGAGGATATTAAACTGATTTGTCAAAAACTCAAGACAGCTCAGAGTCGACAAAAGAGTTATGCAGATGCTCGACGGAGGCCACTTGAGTTTTTGGTTAGAGATTTTGTATTTTTGAAAGTTTCTCCATCCAAAGGAATCATGAGATTTGGCCGACGAGATAAGCTGAGTCCTCGCTACATCGGACCATTTGAGATTCTAGATTGTGTTGGAGATGTGGCCTATAGGTTGGCACTACCTCCGAAGTTATCGGGAGTACACAATGTCTTTCATGTGTCAATGCTTCGAAAATATAATCCGGATCCATCTCATGTCATTGAATATGAACCCTTGGAGATTCGAGAAGACATGAGTTATGTAGAGAAACCGATTCGGATTTTGGATAGAAAGGATAAGGTGCTAAGGTCTAAGACGATTCCACTGGTTAAAGTTCTCTGGTAGTACCATACGACAGAAGAAGCTACATGGGAGCTAGAGAGCTTAATGAGAGAGAAGTACCCGGAATTATTTAAGACATAACCTTACTTGACTTTGGAGGACCAAATTCTCTAAGGTGGGGAGAATGTGAAATCCCCAATTTTCTATAATTTTCCTATACTTGTACAGTTTTCCAACTTGGATTAATGGAATAAATATGAATTTTCTGATATATATATATATATATATATGGTGTATGGAACATAAGAGGAATTAAGGCAATTGAATAGTCAAAGAATCAATGGTCAAAAGGATCAATGGATGGTCAATGGCTGAGATAGGATGATGAGGGGATTAGAATGCATTTATGGGCAATTAATGAGAGCCATGACTCATCATCATCATCCCTTTCACCAACGATACCAGCCCATCTCACTTTCCCTCTTGTTCCTTCCATATTTTCCTCTAAGTGTTCAAATTCTCACCTTGATAAACCACCATCTCATGTCATCGATTCGTTAAGCTTCTCTAAAGAAAAACGATCCTTGTCGATAGCTTAACCTATGCCTTTAATATGAGAGAGTGAATCCAAGTGAATAAGGAGATCTAGAAATCCAAAGATTTGGTGAATTGCAAAGGTAAGGGAGGTAGATGGTTTTATGTTGATATTTTGATGGTTTGGGATTTTATGAAGTTGATATAGTAGGTTTATTGAAGTTTAAATTGTCATGATGGTTACAGCTTGAAGAAGTGAAAAAGGACAAAGGTTGATTCTACCAAGCTTGTGGATTAATCTTAATCGAGGTAAGGAATTTATGTAACGGACGTAAGGCGGCTATATCCGCATGTTTTAATGTGATTTTGATGGTTTTGGAGAGAAGCACCAGTTGTCTTATGCAGGAAAAATGACATTTTCGGACTTGTCTCCTAGTACCAATTAGGTTAGGAGCAGCCGACTGCCTAGAGACAACCAAAATGCCGTTTCTCGAAAACCGACTCAAACCAGTTGACTGCTATATAAGCCAGTCGACTACTAATTACTCAGAAGCATTCTGTTTCAAACCAGTCGACTGCTATATGGGACAGTCGACTGCTATTTGCCAAAATGCATTCTGTTTCAAAACCAGCTGACTGCCAAGGGGGCCAGTCGACTGCTAATTCTCGGAGAACATTCTGTTTCAAAACCAGTCGACTGCTATTTGGGACTAGTCGACTGCCCTGTTGTATTTTGAAAAATAAAAATAATTGAATTTCAAAAAGAGAAAGAAATTCAATAAGGCAAAACGTGGTGTAGCAGTCGACTGCCATATATGACCAGTCGACTGCCTATTTGAAAGAAAGGTTTTGAGAACCTGTTTTAAGAAAAGATAATTGTACTTGTTGAAAACCTATACGAATAAGGTTTTGGAGACTATAAATCTCTCGAAAGAGCATGCACATTATTTGTTACTTGTACTTGACTGAGGAGCTCTAGTCCAGCCCTCAGACCCGCAGTACGGCACCTGACTAGTGAAACTGTGGGCTATAGACAATGGCCATGAGTCTCTTATTTGATTTGGCTTTGGGGAGGATCCCTGGCCCATACGTGGGTATGCCATTTATTTGATCTCTCAGGATTATCCCTTACGGGATATATTTGCGGTATCCTCATGAGATCCTTATATTCGATTATCCCTTACGGGATATATCTGCTGTGACGTCCCCGTCACTTCATCTTAACACTTATCTTTTTCCTTCTTTATTTAGATTTAGTTTATCCAGTGTCGTTCTTCCCTTAATCTTAAGCTAATCATTTAATAGCTTATGAAATTTTATTCAATTTCCATAAACATAAAATGATATATATAAATATCATTCCATTTCCACAGGATCTCATACATCATTTTAACTTACATCTCCGACATCTTATATACATAAATTCTACTTGTACTGTACTGTAGCTGAATTACAATTTAACTTTACATATGAACATATAAGTATACCTTCTATGCTAACTGGGAAGCGTATCGAGAAGGTACACTTTGATTCTTCAAGCACAAGCTCCTCTAGTCGGAGCGTGGTTCACCTCAAGTAGTCTGTAGGAAAATAGTCGTAAAAGGGTGAGTTTACGCTCAGTAAGAAAAGTATGTAAAAGAGCGTACTATGCCTCTATATGCATTTTTCCTACTTGGCTCTATAATGTCATGTAAAGCATTATAAAGCATGCATCATAAACTTCTTTCATGCATTGTTTGTAACCATGCATATTCATTTAAGATGACATGGCAAGCATACTTTCTTTAAAACATCATACTTCATATCATACTTTAAAAACATACATCATACATTTCTTCATACATATATCTTGTACTTTGAAATAGATGGAGACTATGTACAATGTTTAAGCGATTGAGTCGTCATATGAACCGTTCATTCCCATTCATATGACTCATATGACTCTAATCATGCATTAGTACATTGGTATACCATGTAGAGGTCAGGGATTCTCTCCTGCCTTAATAATACCATAGTGAACACTAGTCAGGTGTCACTGATAGTCTTGAGGACCGGACTAGGGTTCCTCATTTAACATACATATTACTGAGGACTTGATCAGAGTCTCTCAGCCATCAGAAATGCATGATCATTACGCAGTCCATAGCCTCAAAACATTTATAATATTCTTTTCAGAAAACACCTTTGTGTTTCAATTAAATAAGCTTTAAAACATCTTTTCATACATGGCAGTCGACTGGTCTTATAGGGCAGTCGACTGCTGCTTCATAATTCCTTTTATCGAAATTAATTTCATTTAAAATTTCGATAATTTCATCTTTGAAAATACATGGGGGCAGTCGACTGGTCCATATAGCAGTCGACTGGTTTTCAAACAGAATGCTTCTTAAGAAATAGCAGTTGACTGGTCCATATGGCAGTCGACTGTCTTTGAAACAGAATGCAATTTGGTAAATAGCCGTCGACTGGCCCATATAACAGTCGACTGGTTTGAAACAGAATGCTTCTGGAAAAATAGCAGTCGACTAGCTTACATAGCAGTCGACTGGTTTGCCTCGGTTTTCGAAAAACGACGTTTTGGTTGTCTCTAGACAGTCGACTTCCCTCTATGGCAGTCGGCTGCCCCTAGCCTAATTGGTACTAGGAGACAAGTCCGAAAATGCATCTTTTCCTATACAAAATCAACTAGTGCTTCTTCCAAACCACATAAAAACATTATAAAACATGCGGACATAGCCGCCTTACGTCCGTTACATAAATTCCTTACCTCGATTTCCTCGGAAACGCAAAATCACTTGGCGCGTTAACCCTAGCTTTTCACTTCTTCAAAGCTGTAACATCAAATCAATTGAAATCTTAAATTAAACACTATACATACATCATACCAACTCAGAACAACTTCAAATCATCAACAAAGTTGGCTAAATCATCTTCTTCTCTTACCTTCACTAGAGACCAAAATCTCAAACTTTGAGATCTCTTCCAAAACTTGGAATCAATACACCAAACTCTGGATATCTCTTAGTCTAGTGACAAGGATCGATTTTCGTCAAATAAACTTGTTGAATCGATAGGAGAGTAAGGTGGTTTGTCAAGGTAGCTATGGATGGTAACTTGGAAGAATGGAGGAAACGAGAGGGAGAGGGCTGGCGTGGGTAATAGCTGATGAAGATGGTGAGTCATGCACTTGCATTAATTGCATGCTCATCCCTTTAATCATCTCAGCCAATCCATTTGACTCAAGACCATTTGACCATCAATTAATTCCTCCTTTCCTTCTTCCATTCATGCATAAGCCACATGTGTTTAATTAACCAATCAAATTTCTGATTTTCCTTCTTTTCTCCTATTCCATTTATTTTCCTGATATCAATACAATATATTTGACTTATTGACTATCAACTTTCTTATTTCTTCTATAATCCATACATCATTCATACATCTATTATACCTTAATTACACATCAACTTCATATTCATTTAATCATATTAACTTAGAATTCTTTACATACATGGAGGAATACATGAAAATTGAGGATTTCACATTTGCTGTATCCATCGTCTCTCTGAATTATCCTTAAAGGATATATTTGTTGTATCCATGATGAGAATTACTTGGTGCATGAATCTGTCGGATATAAATTGTCTCCCATCTATTTGAAAGTATTTGTATTTGCTTATTTAATTTTACGTGATTTGAGATCCGTGGAAATATTTGAAAGCATGATTTACTTGTATTTGATATTTGCAAAAGAAATATACGACCTACACTTTATAATGATTTTACATGACATTATAGAGCCAAGCAGGAAAACTGCATATAGTGATATAGTACGCTCTTTTACATAAGTTTCTTACTGAGCGTAAACTCACTCCTTTACAACTATTTTTCATACAGATTACTTGAAGTAATCCCGCTCCGGGTAGAGGAGCATCTTTTGGGGTTTTGAGATACCTTCGAGACACACTTCCTATCTATCCGTTGAAGGTATAAGTAGTTGGCCGTACTTCGGCTATTGTACAGTACAGTATCACACTTGTGTATATTCGGGGGAATTAGGTTGTATGAACATTTGAGATCCTGATGTATGTGGCACATGTTTATAAATGAAAAATTTTATACATGTGAATTTTGATACTGCTCTCTGATAATAATGCATTATGCATAACAGTAAGGAAGATTGACATCGGATAAACTAGTCGATTTATTTGTTATTTGAAGTAAGAGTTAGTTGCTATTTGGTTAGTGATGAGGATGTCACAATTAACGCGGCGTTAACTTGTTGATTTGGCATTGACCTTTTCAACTTTTACTGATGTGGCTTTGACTTTACTGACGTGGCAATTTTGTCCCATGTAATTGATCCCTGTACTTTTGTGAAATTTAAAATTTAGTCTTACTATAATTCATAAAAATTAAGTTCCTTTACTATTTTGATTCACAAATCTTAGTCCAATGAATAATTTTATGAAAGATCTCCATTAAAAAATGCTAATATGGTTTTAAATTTTGTTAACATGACATTGTTTGCTTATGTGATTTTTTGTTCACGTGGCGATGATGTGACTTTTTTACTTTTACTTTTTTTTCCTTCATTTTTTTATCTTCTTTTTTCTTTCCTCTTTCTCTTTATTTGTCATTCTTCTCCCTTCTTTCTCTCTACATTACAATCATAACTTTTAGAAAATCTACTTTGGTGGTTAGTTGTCACTTGTTGGCGATAGTTTATTTACAAATTTTATCATTCTATCCCTAACGAAAAGCTAATATTTTGCAAAGGATTATCCTAATTAATAGAAAAAGCTAACAAATTAATTTGATATTCTTTAAAACTACTTGCAACACTAAAAATCATAGTAACCTGAGCATTATTCCCACAAGCATGCATTTTTTCAAGAACCTATTATGCTCTCACTCAATCAATTCTTGTAACATCAAACTAAAATAATTTCCTCTCATGTCAAATTCATATAAACATCGTTTGGGTAATTTTCGAACGTTAATTTAAGATATTTTTTTATCGTTATTCTTTTAAAAAAAAATACTAGTATTTTTATCTTAACTATAAGCTCCTAAAACTAGCAAAAAAAAATACTAATTGATGAAAGTAGCGTAATTTCCTAAAATAAACAGTATAAAAACATACTACCTCCATGGCAAGAGCATCAATATTTTCTGTGTGACAAAAGAAAGCTTTTCAATGCCAATATATCTCCTTCACAATTCAGTGAGAAGGAAAGAAAAACAAATAAAATGAAAGGAGATAAAAGAAGAATCAGGTTATGGCTTTTGAAGATTAGAGTTGCAAGTTTGTTTTCTGGATTTACAAATTTTGAAAAATTTTTAGGAAAACTTAATTGGATAGTGAGAAAAAAGATATTGATGGGAAGAATATGACAAATTTTGGAAACGAAACGCGGTTGCTGAGTGATGACAGTTTCTTGAAAATCAAATAATTTTGTTGGTCTTTCGATTATGATGTAGAGAGAAAAAGGAAAAAAATTAAAAAAAAAACCATGTCATCTCCATATAGATGAAAATAGGCCACATCATGCCACATAAGCAAGGGATATACAAGTAGTCCAAATAAAAAGCCACGTTAGCATATCAATGTTACGTCAGCAAAAATCAATACTAGATCATTATTTTTAATAGAGATCTTTATCAATGACATCGATTAAATTAGGATTTGTAAATTAGAATAGTAAAGGAACATGTTTTTTTATGAATTATAATAGAATAACTAAATTTCAAATTTCGTAAAAGTTCAGCGACCAATTACATGGGACAAAAGTCACTGAAAACAGCTTTAGATGGTTCCACTACCATGACTCCTGAATTCAGCCTCTCAGTTTGCTTCAAATAGGCACAAAATTTCTCACATTTAAAGAGATCTTCAATGCTTTTGACTACTATAGTATATCCGCATCAAGGTATACAACTACACACGCAAATTCCAAATGTGAAACAGTAATAATAAACCAGAAGGAACAATTGGATGGAAGGAATAATGGACTCAAAAAACTAGAATAGCTAGAAATTGAAGAAGTACTAATAAAACTAAAGCACGTCATTTTCAAACTCTTGGTTCTAGCCAGCCTATAAAAGATGAAAGAAAAATATCTCAAGGAACTTACATAAAACACAGTTTCTAGTTCTAGATTTTACTCCAGGAAACAGAACATTTCAAAATAGGATATGATGCAATATATAGGTTGTAAATTACAAGCTGCCACCTTAATGGGTAAACGTTTAAATACCCATGCATTTAAATGTTTCCATTAAAAACTGATTGGTATTTAGTTTCGAGGACTTTTATACTATTAAATTTGCTGATTCAGGCGATGGCTGCATGCTATTCATAGACAGTGGGTATAACCTATACACTGAAAGAACATCCAATATAAGCTAAAACCCAACTATATTCATCCGTTACCGAAACCATACATTTTTCCTAACTAACAGAAATGAACCATAAAGAAACCAAAAAAGCATTTTACCTTTCTTGTCATATTAAAAATTTTCAATTTACTGTAAACACCCCAAAACCTCATCGGCCGAACTTGATTTTATCTTCTCCACTATCCACCCGCCAGCGTGCCCAATTGTCCACCAAAGGAAAAAAAAAAGAGTTAAAGCAAATTTTAAAAATTAAAACTTCAATTTCCTATATATAAAAAAAAGAACTAATAAACTTGCCTAATCCTTCCCAGCAAACTAGCATAGCATTAGTTATAAAGCTCAAACTTTCCATAAATAGAATTCAAAAAGGAAAATGATATTTTGTTCTTTCAGAAATCATAAACTAATTAACTTTGATGGTAGTAATTTCTCAGGCATCAAACAGAAAAGTAAACGGATCAAAAGTTTAACTTGATAAGCTTCCTGGCATAACCAGAAACGCCGTTGGAGACCAAAACAGTCATGTCTTTAGCTGATCCAGTGTCCCTTATCGATTCCCCAAAACCCAAACCCCCAAAAGGAACTCATCTCCTTCAAGCAGAGTCACATAAGCTTCTGTCGATGAAGATTGAGTTTTAGCCCCCAACACTGATTTGGACAGGATTGTAATCAGAAGAACCAGAAACAGGACCCAGAGCTTTGGGATTCCATAGCATTCGATTTTCTCGAGAAAAAAGATTTTATTTATTATTATCTTTTTCTGTTGGATTGAATGACTAGGTATTTAAACGTTGATGATGTTGGGGGTTTTCAAGAAGCAGGAGGTTCTTCGTTTTGTTCATGTTTACGGTGTCGTTTTGTGTTTGGAATTTTCTTTCTGCTTTGAGTTGCCACTTGCCTGCTCTTTAAGCGGAAATAATCTATTTAAGAAAAAAAAGTACTGCTCTGATTAAATTTTTTGAGTTATTTTTTAATCGATTTAAAGAAATTTAACTACATTTTGGCCAAAAAAAAAAGAAATTTAACTACATAATTATTAAACTAACTATAAAATTAAGACTTGATTTAACTATTCTTATTTATTTTTAAGAAGAATTCGATTTAAGGTTCAAAATTTCTTTCCCACTGATAAAAAATTAACTTTTAACCAATTTTTAAGGAATTCGGACTTGGAATAATTCAAAAATAAGATATTTTATTTTGTTCTTATTACTAAAATTCTTATAACCCATGATTATTTGGAACCTTTGATGAAGAAAAATTATTTTATTTTTTATAAAATAGAGAGAAAATATTTTTCTTAAAAAGTGATTAAGGAGAGGAGAGTATGGTAAATATGGTTTAAGAAATCTTGACTCAACCTCCTCCTCAATTCGAAATTCCACTAAAGTCGCAGAAACGATGATATATCAATAGAGAAGAAAGAAATGAACACACAGCAAAATAAACAGAAAGCAAAGTGCAGCAGCAAAAGATACACGCAGTCATGCAGATTTGGAATAATTTACACGCATTCTATCAAACAACCATTCATCCTTAATGCCATGAACTACCCAAAAGAAAACATTACGTGAAACTCAGCAACTTCTTCCCAATCTTGTATGCAGCAACCAAGCTTAAAATTGTTTTTGTTACTTTTAAATACTTGAGTGCTCATTAATTTCAAAAACATGCCAAGCCAAATGCAATATTACCATAAAATGCTCCGCAAAGCTGTATGATCTTCAATCTGAATAAGTTCTTCCCTGTCTTAAGGTTTATTAGTTAATGCCATTGCAATAGCATGATCATCACCCAACCTTCATCTCAAACATAAATGGATCCAAAGAACAAAATTTATTACTGTCTGTAAATCACACAATATAGATATAAACGAACACACTGCAAAGTAAAACCATTTAAAAGAAACAAATCCAGAGTAGCAGAAACAGCAGACAGACAAAGCATTGCAGATTTTGAGCAATTACACACAGAATTATTTATTTTTGGGGCAAATTTCTAGTACAAAATACATGGAAAACAATTTTTATCTTGCCATCCAGAAAAGTAGGTTCCATTTTTTTAGCATCAAGGCATCACCTCTCCCTGTTGACAATTATATCAATGCAAAAGATTTGGTCTACTATATATCATGCAGCACATGGAATTGAGTTATGGAATAGTAAATTAATTTCAAGGAGGACTTCATAAAGCTACACCTTAAGTTTGCCTAGCTTCTTACTTCTTACGATTAGCAGTATTCTTCCAAATTCCTGCAAAAAGCCCGTATCAGCATATCAATAAAAATAAACAACTTTTTATGCTGTAAAGAAAGTGTTTACTGATCAAAACATGTTTGATTGAGTGTGGAGAAATAGAAAACTTCAAAGTGTAGATTTTGTTGAAACACTTTGTTCTAGATCTCGTCATATTGGATGTTCTCGCTAGAATAACTTTTAAACTAGTGCAAAACATGTATTTTTTTAAATAAAAATTCAATTTATCTCTCTTATTTATCAAATTCACGTCTTATCATTGAATAGATGTAATTTTATCATCGTACCTTTAAATAGAGTGATTGATTTAAACTTATTTTTTCCCCACAACTTTGTTAACTATATTTTACGAAAAAAATGAGTTTTACTTACCAGATACTAGCACCCACAAGACCCTGTAAAACAACTTTTGTAAGACGATCGTAACGTCTAATTTCCTCCCTTGTCAACCACCTCTGGTAATCGAAGAATACTACATCCAAGTTGGATTGTGGGTTTAAAGCTTGAAGCACCTCCTCTTGCTTTATATGCGGAGAGCAGAGCCATATCTCCATTCGCTTGAGATGAATCTTCCTGTGAAGCTTGGCCCTCTTAGCCTCTTCCCAATCTATTGCATCCCCTGTCAGCTCAACAATAATATTTCCACCAAGGAGGTCCAAGTTTTCTAGATCTCCAATACTGAATTCTTCAGCATCATTACGATCTGCTCTCATTCTGATATCACTTAATCTCATGAGAGAAGTTAAATTACTAATCCCTTTAGGGAAGTAAGTCAGATCACAACCCTCAATACAAAGATACCTCAAGTTAATCAATTTCCCGATTCCAACGGGCAGTTTCTCAAGAGAATTGCAGCCTCGAAGATTCAAAGCTTGTAAATTAGGTAATTCACACACTGCTTCGAGCAAATTTTCTATTCCATTGCAAGATAACAAGCTAAGATACCTCAAGTGAATCAAACTTCCTTTGTCGAGAGCAATTTCTTTTGCGTCTAGATAAAAGGAGTAAAACTCCAATAATCTTAAATACTTGGGTAGACTGATCAGGTTCTGTATGGCTTCACTAGTTGTTATATGGCGTCCACGAGAAACTGCTACAAGGCTTCGCAATTTTTCTGTGCCATAAATTGACAAAGGAGAAGAGCTGCAATTTTCAATTAACAACCTCAAATGACGAGGTTTTTTGGAAGATAAGTCCAATGTTAAATCTTCAACTATCTTCTCTGTGACAATTTTGTTTTCTGTCAAAAACTGGACAAAATCATGTACAATATCATGCATCTTGCAAGAAATGATGTTGTCCTTAGCATCTTTCCGAAAGTCTTGGAAAAAAGAACGAGCAGCTAAGAACTGGAAGTAATCTCCTCCTTTTAATTTTGTCCCTAAATTGTCATCAGAGTTCAAATAGCCTTGTGCTATCCAATGTCGGACCAATTCATCTCGACCAAATATATAATCTTTGGGAAAAATTGCACAGTACAGTAAACATTGTCTTATTGCTGAGGGCAAATCATAATAACTCAACAATAGAGGTGCAAAAATATATTCTTGTATCAAATCTAATTTCCATATTTCACTATTCAAAACATTTTGCCAGTCCTCTATTTGAAATTTATCTTGCAAGAGACCTCCTAAAGTTATTGCAGCCAGCGGTAAACCCTTACACTTCTTTGCAATTTTTCTTCCAATGTCCTCTAAATTTTCACAGCCCATGATCCGATTCCTTCCGGTAAATGCTTTTTGAGAAAGTATCAACCAACATATCTCCTCAGATAATAAATCCATGTGAAAGACATGAGAGGATTCCATGTGCCTTGCAACTGAATCTTTGCGAGTAGTTGCCAAAATTCTACTTCCCAACATGACCGATTGGAAAGCAGCTTTTAGTTGTTCCCAACCTTGACCATGATCTATCCACACATCATCCAAAATAAGAAACAATCTCTTTTCTTTAATTCTTTCATGGATGGTGCTTAAAAGGGTTTGCAATGGAGTTGTATCTTGAAGGGAAATTGTTGAGCCAAGATCTTGAAGTATTGCTCGTGCAATTTGTCTTTGATCAAAGGGATCTGATACACATACCCAAATTTTTTTATCAAAGTGTGCCTGAATTCTAGGATCATTATATATCAGTTGGGCAAGCGATGTTTTCCCTACTCCGCCCATTCCTACTATAGTGATGGTAGGAATGCAACTCCCTTCTTCTTCACTAGTTCCACACAACAATGTTCTTATTACATCTTCTTTTTCCCTATCTCGACCGAGTAACTTTGACACATCCACAAAAGAAGTGCTTTCTGGCCGTTTGGGTTGCTTAATAATTTCTCTTTTTATCAATTCAAACTTATCTTTGTCTTTAACAATCTGGTCAAGCACTTCATTGATATCTTTTATTCTGCTAGCAATATCATGATGCCTAACTACTTGAGAACCAACGAAAAAGCTTGAAACATATTGACATACCTTCCACTTCTTCGGAACAGAAGTAGAACTGGTTTCAACTCCATGATCTGCTGTTTGCAAGTCGTGGACAGCTGTTTTCCAGTCGTCTAATACGTCTTCCATGTCATAAGAAACTTCTTTGAGCCTCTCTAACCAAAGTTTCAGACGTTTGTTCCCATATTGCTTTTCCTCCGCATCTTCAAGCTCGTACTGGATTGCCTTAAAATTGCTTTCAAGCCTTTTGACCTCTTTCTCAACACCACTCACCAGCCTCCACGCTTCGCTTGCTTTGTCAATCGTGATTGAAGCCAGCTCCTGCAAGATGGTGGAAACAATTGCCTGCGCCATATATTTTCAGAGAGAAAGTGGGGGAAGGGTTGGAACAAGGGTTGTTGAAAGTTGAAACTAGAGAAGACAGTTTTTGTTAATTAAGATGCAGATGTAGTGTACACCTTCCATGTTTTTCCACTTACCACACATCATTTCTTATTGTTATGGATTAATTAGATTTTACTTTATATAAATATAAATGAGTTGTGATGGAAACAAATTAATTGTATTTTAATTCAGTCCTCATCATTGAATGGAAAATAATTAAAACTTTGAAAAAAAAGAAGAGAAAACTTAACCTATAAAATGCTTAGCAAAACAATTTAATGCAGCAATTAATTGAACTAGAAATTTTCAATTCTAAATGCTTGACAGCAGAAACTGAAAATGAGCGCGTATTGCATAGCTTTGTTTATAAGGAGATAGACAAAGGTAATATTTTGCTAATCTTCTCTAAGAATATTGGAGTAAAAAATTCAAATTTGGCTGAACTCTTGACTGTTTTCGAAGTTGTCACCATTGTTGCTGAAGTAAATTTAAATACTTTATCTGATATTATTATCGAAGATGACTCCAAGTGATAATTTCTTAGCTAAATAGAATTTTTGATTGTCCATGAAAATACAATAAGATTCTAAAAAAATTGTTTAATTTGTATGCAAGTGTAAGAAAATTTTCTTTTGTTCATGTTCACAAGGAAGCCAATCATTTTGTCGATTCACTTGCTAAATCAAAAGTTCATAAAAATTTGATTTAGTGGTTTGGTTATAACTTGTAACTCTTGATATTAATAAAATTATAATCTAAAAATTAAAAAAGTAGTTCCCCATAATTAATTCTCAGAAGAGCTTTGGTATCCCAACCCTATGATGACACCAAATGCAAGAGATATAGGCCGGTGTGCATGTAGCACATCAGCTGCTAATGTTTTAAGAATAATAAAGTAGAAGTCAATATAAGCTGCTTAATAATTAAATTGAGTCCTGCACCAACTAGTCAAACATGGACAAACAAATTAAACAAAATGAAATTTATTTTCTGTGACCATAAAAAGTATTCTCAACTTTCTTGGAATTTTTTTTTGGTACAAGCAAAGCGCTCTAAAACTAGTTAATTAGACGTAAGATTTCGATATAAACCTCTATTTATATGCGTTAAAATAATGATTATATCTTTACCATTAAAAAGTGCAGGTTCCGGAGATCCTGAAGATTCCAATATTAGTATAATGGTAAAGATATATTAAATTTATATCTTTACCATTAAAACCTCTATTTATCTTTCTCAAATAAGAGATTCCGTTGTAAAAAAAAATGTATAATTTGGGTTTGGCCTTTTGATCTATTTTTAGTACTTAATTCCTGGCCTTTTGCGTAAAGTTGTATTTTATGTAAAGGGTTGTAAGTTGTAACCTTAGAAATAAAATAAAAAAATTTAAATTAATGGTACAAAAGTTTAAGTTTATTGTGTCTTTGGTGTTCCTTTTAAACTTGTCAATGGTAGGTTCTTCCGTTTTGGTTGTTTAAATTGGACTTATTTGTGAGGAAGAGCGTTTAATAATGTTATCTTGTATATGTTATGTTTTGAATTTCCTATAATTTTATATTTGAATTATACTTGGTTCAATTCAAATTTTATGATTCAACATTATCTGTTTGTAGGTCTGATTTTTTTTTTTGGTTACATGTTTGTGGGTCTAATTAAGGTATTGTGTTGATACTCTTCTATGTTGATCATATAGTGAGTAATTAGACTAGCAAGATTTTAAGTAGCAATCAAATAGCGATACAGTGAATTCTTATTAAATTAAAAAAAAAAGCAAAAATTCATATCAAACTACAACAATCAAACTCCAATAATTTTATGCTTTCAATCAAAGTGAAAAAAAAAAAAAGCAATTCAAGCTAATAGAAAGATATTCACTTCAAATTACTCTTTTTTTAACATTATGAAAATTTTAAGTTGAAAAATTTTTAAATACACTGCACTTATTCATCTTTACATCCCACATTTAGTTATACTACAAAAATACTATTTTACCCAATTACATTTGGTAAGTCTTTTTTTTTTAGTAGTCCATAGTATTAGACTTTTGTGTAATATATTAAAATATGTTGTAAAGGAAACTAGGAGACAAAAAAAGTATGTGCTTGCAAAAACAGTGGACAAAACAGAACCATAGTACACAAAAAAAATGTTGAGAGCAAAATGTGGATTTAAAGGAGAAAGTGTTTTTCTTTGCTTGGTATATAAAAAGTGCAAACTTTCTTGTAAGATTCTTTTACTCTACCTATATGAATATATTTTGATGCATTTGGAAGTGAAAATATTGTGATATTGTTGTTGTTTTACATGTTTGAAGATGAGTTATGTTTCATAGTTGTTGTGTGGATATTCTTGAAACTTGAGATTGATTGTTATAAGTTCGTTTTGATGACATGTTGTAACATCCAGATTTACCGAAATTTGGACTAACTTTTTTCTTTTTCAGATAGTTGATTGGGCTGTGCGTAGTGTCTCGAACTTATTCTTGGGCTAAATTTACATTAGTTAAATCAATATCCTTTAATCCTTTTGGTCCTAGTTCAAATTTCTAAGCATGCAATCCCATTTAAAATTATATTACTTAATAAAATCCATATCCATCAAATTAGCATGCATCAATTACAAACTATAAATGTAATATGTACTTTCATTAATTATATCCTCATACTATTTAAATACTGTAATACAAGTTTGAATATAAAATAAATAATTGTACATCATATACCTTCAAAGATGGTACAAAAGCCTTGAAGGACGTGTCGAATGCCCCTCGTACAGCGGGTTCTACTGCAGATAATTTAGAGGGTAGAAGAGGGGGTGAGCTTATAAATGTGAGAGCCCAAAATTTTCTATTCTCCATATATCTATTGAAGGTGCTAAAATGGAATTATTGAAGTTGTGCAAGGGCAAAGTTATCTTTTCTCAAGGGCCGGTCAAAGTTGGCCAATTTTTGACTAATTTGACTTAAAGAAATAAATACATAAATGAAAATTTTAAATTAAAATCTGATCTGAAAGGTACTGTGCAGTGGCTCAACTTGTAAATAATTGAATTTTTAGAGGTATTTTGGACTTTGGGAAAAATAATATCAGGTTTTATAAATCAAATTATAATTTTGGACCAATGAAAATGAGACACAACAGCCACTTTCTAGCATTTTCTTCAGCCTTCTCCACCGCCTCATTATTGCTGCATTTTCTGGTTCATATTTGGCTCCCGATTCTTCCATTTCTTCATGCCATCTTCACGTATAGTCTTGTGGAATCCCTCTTTTCTTCATCAATCCACTTAGGTCCCTTTATAGAAATTATTCCCCACCTCCATAGCTTCCTAACCCTCCAAAAAAATTCAACCAAAAGCCACCATACGTGACTTGCTCTGTTGCTGCCAGGAACGTTTACTGCACAGGTAATTTTCTAGCCTTATTTTCATGCACTTTTGTCTCTTTTTCATGGCTGGTTTAGATAAATAAATTAAGTATTTGATCATAATTTGGAATAAAAATACATATAAAACAGGTTAGGATGTTCAGCCATGTGGTTTGAGGGATGAATTTGAAGATGATGACGTGAATGGCTGAAAAAATAAGGGTTGATTATAAAAAAAGATGACAGCCATGGTTTCTTGCAAAGATACCTTTAGTTTATAGTTGAATTTAATGAGTAGATGGTGTATGTGAGTGTTGTTTGAACTGAAAACTTGTAGGGCACTTGTTGAATTGTTCGGTTATGTGATTTTGTGGGGCTGTATGTGGCTGTGTGTGTGGCGTGAAGATGGAATATGAAGGCTGAACATAAAAACAAAATAAAATAGAATAAAGTGCTGATGGTGTGAAGACATTTAATAGAGTAGCAAATAAGGCTGATTAGAATAGAAAATAAGGTTGAACAGGGTAGAAAATAAAAAGCTGAACAGAGTAGAAAATTGGACAATATGAGCAGCCGAAATTGTTGGCCGATTTGGAATTAGTGATGTGATTAAAGAGGCTGGAAAATCTGTCGAAGGGGGGGGGGGGGGGGGGGGGGGGGGGGGGGGCGGGGGCGGGGCGGCGCGTAAATTGACAGAATGGAATTAGGTGTTGATGGCGTGAAGGATTTGAAAATGAAGAAGAAAAATTTGATCATAATTAATGTAGATTTATTGAACAAAAATAGAAAAGTAGGACAACACATACAGCCGGTCAAGGAAATGGTTGATTGTTTATGATGATGTTGGCGTGAATGGGCATTAGGAGACTATAGGGTAGCCAGCCAAGAAAGGTCAACAATGGGGGCTGATCATGGACTAGGAATAGCTATAAAAAATTTATTAATAAAAACAAGAAATAAGTCAAATATGGACAGCATGTTGAAGAGAAAAACGAAGGAAAGAAATGTTGTTTGTTAATGCTTTAAAAGGGGGTAAAAATGGGCTGCTCATGAGATGATTATAGCCAGAAAAAATTAATTAACAAAACATGATCTTCGTCCAATATGGTGCAGCCTGCCATTAAAGGAAATGATGATAGTGGCGTCTCATGAAGCATACTGTTATAAACTATTTTAAAGGAAGTATATTGGTTTTAATATAAAATTGGTAATGATAATATAAAATATAATAAGTGTGGCAATAATCATAAAATTAAAGGAATAATAAATTTAATATCATGAAGGTAATTTGGCTAAGATAAAAGATGAATGAAAATGACCAAGTTTTAATGCTACAAGAAAATAAGTTTGGAAAAGAGAATAAATAGAAATTATGCATGGAGTAGGAATGAGAAAAGAACAAGTATAATGAATTGGTCGTAATTGGCCAAACAAAGATTTATGAGAATCCTATAATGTTCTCTTAAGTAGAAAAAATTAAAATACGAGTGTAGGATAAGTAAAAGAAATTTTATAAATTGATCAAAGAGTGTTAATTATTTTAATATTAATTGTGCAGTTGGTAATTTGGAGAAACATGTGGATCAGTGGTGCTATTGGATTTTTATTTCGCACTGCGAAGTGAGGTAAGGAATAGTATATGGAAGTAGTGTAGGAATATTGTGCATGCATGTGGGAAATTTGGGTGATTTAAAAATTATAAATCGAAAAAAAAATTATGAAAGGGGTTAGGATATAAATTTGTTGAAAGGTTACCGAAAAGTATAGAAAATTTCCCTTAATTATTTATATGCTCGGTATCTTAAATAAATAGTATTTTTATATAGTTTGAATATTTGAATACGTGAAATGATGATAATATGTTTTATGAGTTTTATGAGATTTATTTAGAATATATAAAGTATTGATTTGTTTACATGAATAGAAATCGATTGAAATAGTTTACATGAAAATTGATTTACTGGAGTTTTATCAATATATGAACATGATTTTTTAGAGAGTGTTGGCTCCATGTGGATTCATGCATACAGATTGATGATTAGGGTTGGGAGATTGTTGCGCAAGTCCCCAGTACCTTCCCCTTTTTCCGATCACAGTTGTCACTGACGAGTGTACACTGTAGATCTTCGACAATGGCCATTGTTACAGGTAGGAACGGTTTAGGGCTGGATGCCTGGCCCCACGTGGATACGCCTAATCCTATACAGGTCCTTGTAGGGATATAGTTTGTGTATGAGTTTCTTGGATGCTCACACTCTATTGTTTTACCCAGTATATGAAATGATTGATTTACAGACAGATGACAGATTTGATTGAAATGATTTGAAAAGTGAACCGTGAAAGAATATATTAACAGTATATGAACAATGAATGAATTAAAGATGGATTGATTTTAAATGATTTGAACAGTGAATATTTATATGGATAGTATATGTTTTAAAAGAGTTTTCAATAAATGTTTACATGCACCCATATGGATTATTTTATTTATAAAATTTAAATTTATGATTTTTACTGCATATAGTGGCATAATACCACTCTTTTATATGTTTTTTCTTACTGGGCTTTCCCCAAAGCTCACCTCCTTTACTCACCATCCCAGATAGTTCATTCGTGCGCGTGGTTACAGAAGTTACAAGGTAGTGGAAGAGATCATTAAAAGTGATATGTCAGAAGTACAGGTACATGTGGGATTTTATATTTATATTCAGACTAATAAATGCACAGCAGACGTATTTGTAAGTGGAATGAAATCAGTGTAGTGTTCAAAATATATACATATATATATATATATATATACATGATCTTGTGGGATGTAAATTATATTGAATTATTATAAATAGAATTATAAATATTATATCTTAGTTTTGTTATAGAATCGAACTTACATCGACACCGACTGCAAACCAATTGACATCGAATAATTGAATGAGAAAGATAGAAGAAAAAAGAAAAATTTGATTCGGAATTTTATAATTTCGGATGTTACAATAAAGCCCAATAAGAAACATATATGAAGAGACAGATACTGAAATCCAAATGCAAGTTTTCTAAATTATTTATTAAATACGAAATTTTAAAGGAAATTCATATGATTCAGAGAGTCAAATCATGCTAATGCAATGTATCATAAAGTAATTCATTTAAATTTTAATAAAGCAATTAAACTCGAAACATAAATCCAGAATTATATGTACTTATAATATGAATATTTGAAATAAACCATATCGGTTTCAAAGTTCAAATATCACAATATTTAGAATTCATATACGAAAATATACACATACTAAATAGTGGAGACATATTAACAACTAAGTAACAATCATGCAGTCCGAATAAATCAAATAGATATATGGCCATAGTCCAAAAGGGATTCGCAGTGAGCACTGATCAAGTGTCAATTGGAACTGCTGTGGATTGGATCAAGGTCACACAGCTCGAAACACTATTGTAGACTGGATCAAAGTCACGCAGTAGTCAGAAAGTCAAATACCACTGTGGACTGGATCAAGATCACATAATAGTCCGAAAATTCTAATACTGCAGTGATTTTAATTAGCCATATCTCAAAACATTCTTATATATATTTTTCGAAATCTAGAATTCCAAATAGCATTTTCAAGCTTCACAGAAATTCACAAATAAATAAATATAATTTTTTTCAAAAATAGATAATTTATAATTATTCGTAATTAGTTTCTAAAATATTATATTTGTGGCAAATACTTGAAAATCAGAAAATTTGAATAAAATTTATAATTATTTCCAAATCATGCAATTCGTAAATATTTTCTAAAATACCATATTTGCGGTAAATGCTAGAAAATCAGGAATTCAGATAAAATCTATAATTATTTCCAAATTATGCAAATAAATATTTTTTTAAACAAAATTTTCCTAGAAAATCGCTACTTTTAAAGCGTTACTAAAAAATGCGAAAGCGTTACTTAAATTCTAGTCTAATTTGTAGAAAAACTAATATTTTTACTAAAATGTGAAAGCGTAATAGTATAAATTCTAAAACCTCTTGAAAGGCAACGTAGTTTATAAACCCAAGGCAAATAAATTTTAAAATCATTCAGCATCCCCTACGTTCCTTATATATATCTCTTATCTCAATCAAGTACAATCGCAACCAAATCAAGCAGTCTTACAATTGATATTCAATAATCGAGTTTGTATAATCCCAGTCACCAACTCACTCTCGGACTGCAGAAAAATCATTTAAATATTTTAATTTCCAGATCATCACCACCTATCTGACCAAGTCAATAATTCCACAATTTAATGTTCGACTATATAATTACCAAGTTGATATTCAATTTCATGCTATATTGTATCATTATCTAATTTAACAATTCTATATGGCCTATACAATAATAATCTACCACAGGCTTATATAAAAGTCTTACAGGCTCCTATGCTTAGCGCTCGTGTGTTGAGCCTAGACCAAACTCAATTTGTCGTCTTAGTGCCTTGTTACACCTTAAACACAATCATATCAAGTTAGTGCCAAATTGCCAAAGTTATTTCTTGACTTAATTTTACAATATGCAACACTACAGAGTTCTCTTACCGATTAAAGCTCGATGTGCATGAATCTCGAGCTTCGCACCTATGCGTGAATCACGAGCTTCGCACCTGTGCACCGACTTTTATGTGTACACCGAGCTTGATGCTTATACACCTTCAAATATCAGTAATTCATTTAGTATAAATTTAATAAAATTCAAACTATAAATATTTTTAAATGATATTGGCTTACCTATAAACCTGAGCCAAGATACATATATATAAATATATATATATATATATATATATATACATATATATTCCTCAAATAGATATATATTTCCTTTTTCCTTTCTTTTTTTTCTCATTCTTTTCTTTTCATTCTTAACCTGCAGCATCAGAACCTCCCTCTTCAACCTGCGAGCAGTTTAGACTTCACTCCTTTTAGCCACTCAAAACTATTACTCTATAGCACCAACAGCCACCTTAGGTGGCACCCTACTTCCAGCCTTGAAGGTCACACTCAGCCCCTAAACTAGCCCACCTTAGCCACCCAAAACCTTGTTTTAAACCTCCATTTCTAATACTCAAAACTCACTTGATCAACCCCTAAAATGACTTAGGCGAGAACTTTCCAAATTGCTTCAACCCCTCTACCTTTTCCTCTGTACGAAGCACCTAAAAGTTACCCCTGTTGGCCATCCAAATGTACCACCCGAACAATCACACTCAATGCCCACAAGCACAGCAACGTGTGCACCAACCAAAACTTGCTTGTCGGTGTTGCTTCACCCTCCTCACAGTCCAGCCAACTTCAGCCCCTTTTCACCTCTGTTTTGGCCCTGGAAATGGCCCTTCACAGCCACATTCTTAGCCCTTGTTTGCCAAGTTTTAGCAGCCTAAGAACATAGACAATACCAGCATTTGCTTGGCTTTAACTCAGCGACCCAAACCTCCCATTTTAGCCTTAGACACAACCACAACCAGTGCCCTATTTTAGCCAGCCTCGGTCTGCCTTGCTTCACTCGCGTGCTTTGCTCTGTTCTAGCCTTACAAGTGGCCTGTCCCTATTTCAGTTCGAGCTTCTCTACTGTCCAACCTAGCCTCATCAATCGCCCTTCACTGCCACCGGTCAACCTTGCCTTACCCTTGTTTCTAGCCATCGCCGACCATGGAAGCAGCTTCTATTTTCCTGCAGTTACAACGAGCCTTTCTCTCCTTTCTCTCACTCTCTCTCTCCCTCTCTTCAGCCCAATCTCAGCTTCTTCCCCGATCTCACTCTCTTTCACTTTCCCTCTTTTCTTTATTTCTTTAGCTCTCTCACGAATCTCTCACTCACGTCCTTTCTTCCATGTCCCCTACCTTTCTTTTCTTTATTTCTTGTTTTACAATTAACAAGGCAAGGCATATAGGTTTGCCTTAGGTAGACGTGCTGCCAGGATGAGGGATTTGGTGGGATTTTTCCCACCAAATCTTTCACATTTAATATTCTTATATTTTATATATATTATTTTTATTGTACATATATTTTATGTTCACATTTTATTTTTTTATAAAATATATATCATGTGTGTGTATATATATATATATATATATATATATATATATATATATATCTTCTTTCTTCTTTTATTTTTAATTTCATGAATATATACATGCATTTATCCTTACACACCTATAATCAATTATATACTTGTAAGGCTCCAGTTCACCAAGCAAGATCACTTTACTCATTCGTACTGTCCGCTTTAGGTCCAAATCAATAAGCAAGACCCTCACTGTCTTCTTTTGCTTTCAGAGCGAATTTAACCCTTGACTTCCTCAAGTGTCAAGTCATTCCTAACCGCTTTGGATCTACCCGACCCCCGTTATTTTTTGTTTGGGAAACAGAGGGAGAAGGGGGAAACAGAAATAAAACAGAAGGAGGAAAAGGGGCGGCCGACCACCGTCGACCGGCCGATCGAAGGAGAGAGAAAGACGGGAACAATGCCAACAAGAAGAGAGAACGAGAAAGCCGACGCCGGCAAAGGGGAAAGGAGAAGGAATCAAAGCGAAATGGAACGGAACCGAGAGGAGAAAAGGAAAAGGAAAGGAGGTGACGCTGGCCGATCCACGTGCCGTCGCTGCTTTGCGAGGCTTTGGTGAGGGCAGATCTGTAGGAAAGAAGGGCCGACGGTGAAGGAAACCGACGGAGGAAGGAAGAAAAAGGGAAGAAAGGAGGCCGAACCACCGATCCAGATCTGTTATTGCCGCCACTCCGATCGAGAAACGGAGGCCAGATCCGGCATCCTCACAATGTCGGCCAGCTATGGGAGGCATGAATCGTCGGCAAGGGTGGCAGCCGGTGGCCGAATCGGCCGAACTGGCGGGATGAGGTTGAACCGGTCCGAACCGATTCAGACCTGAAAAAAGAAAAAGAGAAGAAAAGAAAAGAAAAAGAAAGAAAAAGAAAAAGGAAGAAAAGAGGAAAAGAAAAAAAAGAGAGAGAAGGAATTTTCGGGAATTTTCGGGAATTCGAAAATCCGAAAAATCCCGAACATTCGGTAAGGATTTCGAAAATTATTTTCGATTATTCAATTTAAATAAATTATAAAAAAATCCTATTTTTTAGAATTTGAATTCCAAAAAATTATTCTCGACGAACGTGATGATGAAATTGGAAAAGATGGAGTACGGGCGCGACCGATAACGCGGAAGTCGCCAACCCGAGATAGGTAAGGGATGCAGTGCAGCACTATAAGGATATTCAATCTGCATGCTTTTAATTATGAATTATTTTATGAAAATGTTATGATGATTCATCGGCTGAAAAATTGTGGATATTGGCTGGCTGCAATATTTAAACTGTCGTTATTGTGCAGGAAGGCTAGTCAATCGGCAATCGTTATGTTGTCGAAAATTTTTAGAAAATTACATAAAATCATAATAAATGATTTTATTTCACGAGAAACGGTTTTCAATCACGAAAACCAAGAAATTGATTATTTTCATAAAAAATGAATATATGGTATTCCATTTTTAAATTATTCATGTTTTCGATATCGGTGGTAATGAAATCACCGAAAATTCTCACGATATGTAAATTACATTATTATTTTACATGAATTGAATTTCGTGAAACGATTTACATGAGATGAATTATATGACCTAATTTACATGAAGTGGTTTATGTGCATTGATTAACATGAAATGAATTTCAAGAAAGGATTTATATGAATTAAATTAAATGAAAAGAATTACATGAAATGATTTAATTGAAAATGATTTCTACTATTAATCGCTATTTGAAATTGATTTCTACTGTTAAATGAATGAATTATGAAAATGTTTTGAGACAGTCATTTGTTAGTGATCATGCATAGTGTTATATGACTGCGAGACCTGATCAGTCTGCAGGTTTATTATATTGTATATGACTGTGGGAATTATGGTCAAAACCCACAGGTTTACGCAATGAGCACCTAACCAGTGCGAACTGTGAGTGTTGACGATGGCCATTCGTTATAGTGATCGTCCCTTCGGGGATAATGATAGTGAGTGTCCCTTTGGGGATAGTGATAGTGCATGATTCTATTAAATGATGACTGTCTCCACTGAGTGATTATTGAATTGTTTAAATGTCGATTTGACTAAAGTGAAAAGAAAGAAAAGGTTTACAGTGAATGACAGTACATAATGATTTTAAATGAAATGATTTTATTGTATTGTTGCTATCTATTGTTTATATGTAATATGATTTGGATGATGACGAGTTAAACTAATATTTTTCTAGAAAAATAGATAATATTAGTTATTCTATCAAAATGCTTTAAATCATAAAAGCATAAAATTGAAAATGACATGAAATAAAAGGAAAAAGGATTTAAATTTCAAACGAAATTTATTACTCTCTACAGTTGCTTCTAGGTTCCGAAACAAGACAGGTATTTCAAAATACCTGCCTTACTCCATCCGGATCCCCAGCCGACTGTAGTATCCTTCCTACATGTGAGCCTAGAGCCCTTATAGGAAAAAATGAAAAAGTATTTCAGCATATAGATAGCTGAATATCAAGTGAGGCATATAATTCTCTTACTGAGCCGTGGTTTGCTCACCCCGTAATTTTAACATTTTAGATTTCGAGGACTGAGAGTCTGACAATCTAAAGGATCTCGACTGCGCATTTAGAGACACTGCGACAGCTCGATTTAATTACATGTGGTATGATCATCTATTTTCTGTATTTAGACTTATCCACAGTACTACTTCCTTATGCATTAAGAGAGGGGATCTAATTCATATTATAATTTAATATGAAATTGTTTATATGTAAAAGAAAAGTAAAGTATTGTAGATAGCCCAACCAAATAAATGTATAGAATAAGGTGAAAAATTGGGTCACGGGATGTGACATCCCGATCTCAAGTCTATCTTGGAAAAGACTTGTGCACCCTTAAGCTGATCAAAAAGATCGTCGATCTTGGGTAAAGGATACTTGTTCTTGGTCGTCACCTTATTCAACCATCAGTAGTCAATGCACAACCTCATGCTGCCATCCTTCTTCTGGACAAACAATACAAGAGCACCCTAAGGGGATACGCTGGGTTGTATGAATCCCTTATCCAGTAACTCCTAAAGCTACTTCTTCAATTCCTTTAATTCCACTAACGCCATCCGATAGGGTGATCTCGAAATGGGCTCGATCCCCGACACCAAATCGATATTAAACTCTATCTCCTTATCCGGAGGAAGTCTTGGAAGATCGTCTGGAAACACATCCAAAAAATCCTTGACTATCAAAATTTCCTGAAGTTCGGGACATTTCTGATCTACGTCCACCACATACGCTATAAATCCTTCACATAGCAGTGCATACTTCTATCAATTTAATCTCAAATAACCCCAAACAAGCAAATATGCTTTTGCATTAACCATTAGCAAAATTTACAACATAGCTAACAGGAGAAGAGAAGATCACACTTTTTGCATGACAATCTAGCATCACATGATTCCTAGCTAACCAATCCATACCCAAAATAACAACAAATCCATATATATTCAGTAGAATTAGGTCAGCTATTGATTCTCTCTCTCCTACCCGTAGCTTACAGTTACGATACACTATATCTGTCATTTGAGATTCCCTAAATGGAGTACTTATTTGTAGCAATTGTCCTAAAGGCTCAGGCTCAACAAGTAATCTCATAGCAATTTTAGGTGACACAAAAGAGTGTGTAGAGCCTGGATCAAATAATGCAAAGACATATGTATCATTAAGGTAAATCTTACCCTAAATCATCTTAGATGAAGCATCAGCGGACTCCTTATCAAAAGCAAACACCTGACCCTGAGTCACGGGTGCCTTTCCCTTCTCTGCCGCAATGGCCTTACACTGGGGTTGGGTGACCTTAGGCTATGGTTGAGGGGTCTTCTCTGATTCTTCGGACACCCTCTGATTTATCTTGGGATAATCCTTCATCATGTGTCCTTGTTCACCACACCAATAACAAGCCCCACTCGCAAATCGATAAGGCTGTGCTCCATGAAATTTCCCACAATGCTCACACCTTGGCATTGTACTCCTCGGTGAGCAAGCGGTACTACCAGCTGGATGTCGGGATCTCTCATCATTTATCTTAATCCCGATGGGTCTAGGAGTCCCTGTACCATAATCATCATAACTCCTAAATTTAGTATAATCCCATATAACCATTTAATTAAGACAAAAGTCATTTTCTTATAATTGATTTGCTTACCTATCGAAGCTCTGTCATAAGGCCTACTTCTCCTAGATGGATATCTATCACTCGAGGCTCTCTCATTTGACTTTCGTTTCGTCGGTTCCTTGCCTTTACTCTTAGCTTGAAAGTCAGCTTGATGAAATTCATAGTCCTGCTCACACAGTTGAGCCTTACTGACTGCCTCTCCATATGTGGTGATATCCATAGGATATAATTTAGCCTTGATGGAAGGTCTCAATCCCTCCATAAACCTGTAGGTCTTATGCTCCTCTTTCCTTAATACTTCTGGATTAAATCCGCTCAGCGTAGTGAACTTTGACTTGTATTGACTAATCGTTATATTCCCCTGAGTCAAGTTTAAGAATTCAACCTGCAATCTCCTCTGAGCAGTGCGTGGGACGTATTGTTCATTGAATGCTTCTACAAATATATCCCACGTTACCTCTGAATGTCTAGCTTCTAACACTGTCTGAGTAGCCTGCCACCAGGGTTCTGCCTCATCCACTAACAAATAGGCAGCCAATCCCACCTTTTCTCTCTCGGTACAAGTCATGTACCCAAATGACTTAGTGACCACCTTTATCCAATTCTCAGCAGCCAACGAAACACTATCCCCCTTAAACTTAGGCGGATCTAGCTTCTTAAATTCTTTGATCAAAGTAACGCTACAATATGCTGTAAGATCCTGCCTCTCAGTAGCTGGGACTAGTGGGGGTTATACCATAGGAGTAGGAGGTACAGTAGGTGGAGCTGTTGGTACACTTGTGGCCATGTTCGGGAAGTTCACCATAAATTGTGTGAACATCGCGGCCATGTTCTCCATGTGCTTCTCCATTGTTGCTAGCCTAGTGTTCGGGCTATGCGGTGGAGATGGAGAAGGAGATTGAGTTGGGGGTGGTTCTGCATGATCTCGTCCTCGTCCTCTATTAGCACCCCTTCTACGTAAGCTCATTCTGTTAATATTACCACCAAATAACACGATTTAGTATTACTTTAAATAGTTATACTACGCATATGTATTCAGACAAGTACAGTACTTTAGGGATATACTCTAATTCTAGCATATTGATAATGACAAACATCAGATTAATCTACTCTGATACCAATCTTTGTCGCAACCCGCGATCTCTACTTTTCATCAATTAACAACTAAATGTCAACTAAATATTTTTTTCCTTTCTTTCACATACCACTTTATTAGGCTCGTTCGTCAATGTCATCCTTCACTAAACTTATACCTCATGTTATACAACTTATAGCATGATATCATATTTCATATGAAAGGTGTCTTGTATATATACTGTAACATTTCAAGTATTCCTCCTTTATAAGTAAATTAATTTTGGTCATGGAGAGATTAGACTTAAAATTTAAGAATGTGTTTAAAAATTTAAAATATATATATATATACATATATATATATATATATATAAAAAGGGGGAGTGATGATGTCAAGAGCATGAAGCTAATAAAATTAGATAAATGGAACATAGTATCAAATATTTATTTAAAGACATACACTTAGGTAAAAAAAAAAAAAAAAGATTAGATAGTAGAGAATAAAATATGGGTGTACTGTGCATGAAGCTTCTTGGAGAAGCTTTGGCAGCCAACAAAATCCCACTAACTATTATTTTATGTTATTTTTGTTTTCTCCAGCCGTTTCTTACTTGCTCCTCATCGTCCATCATCACCATCCTCATCTGAACTTTAGCCATTCTAAATCCTTTCTTTGACTACTACTGTGTTGGAAGCATTCCTTTCTCTTCCTCACCATTTTATTGCAACGTGGATGCACTAATTAACGGCAGCCAAGATTCAAGGAAAGAGTGGCATCGATGGAGATTTAAGTCTGGTTTTAGAAAGCCAAAACAGGGGAAAATAGCAGAGTTCTTTCTCTCTTGTTTTGCTAACACGAAATGGGTTGTTGGTAGGAGGAAACGTGAGTAAGAGGCTGAATTTGAAGAGGAAGTGTAAGGCTGATCTGACATTGAAGCAAAGGTCAAAGAAAAGAGTGACAAACAGTGGCATTTTCCTCCAACAATTCCAGGATAGCAAGGGACTATATCGGGTTTGGAGAGTAGCTGGAAGTTGCTATTCTAGGTGTGCCATTCGGCTAGAACAACAGCAAACAAAGGGGCTGTCTCGGGTTAAAAAGGGCTGCTGGAAAGGTGGAATATTTTCTGTTTGAGATTGTCCTCTTCACGTGAATGTTGACCAAGGAAAATGGTGGTCTGAACGTGAGGATCTCTTTGGAAGCACTAATTGTAAGGCTCCAACCGAAGCAGTGGCTGCAATTTTATGAAGTCATAATAGCTCCCAAAGCAGCAAAAAATTAAGCCACATTAAGGGCCATCGGTGTTGACAAACAAACAAAGGTAAGAGTTAAATTAGTTATGAATACTTAAAGGATGTTGGCCGAGTGAAATGGGATGATGAAATATTATTGTTGATGTAGGTTGGAGTGGGAAAAGAACATTTAAGTAGGTGAAGGAGTCTTTGGCATCCAAGGAAAATGTTGCAAGGTAATGCACTTAAAGGGGACTTTAGAAATATACACTTCCTTAAGGTGATATAAATTTACCTAAGATAAATCCATAATATAAATTCTATTGTTTTATGCTTTTATGTAGGAAGAAAGGAGACAAGTAGAGAACATTAAGCACTCCAAATATTTAAGACCAAAGAAAAAGGAAATATAAAGTGGTGAAAATTCAAGAGGTGCAAGCACATAATATCAATACTCGTGCTACATATTGAGGTGAGGGATATATATCGGAAACGTAGGGGATACTAAATAAATATTAAAATCAACTGCTTGTGGTATATAAACTGTATCTCTTTGCAGGAGGTTTTTACTAAAATTAAGCCGTTATGCTGCCGGATTTTCATACAATATTGGTTCATAAAATGAGCTAGAGTTCATGAAAATGATTTGAAATAACACTCCTCTAGCTAGTTTTGTTTTGAAAGTAAGTACGAAATGGCAGTATTTTGACTACTTTGGAAGTCATATTTGAAAGCTCCTATTTTATACAGACCATCGAGCGTTGTATTTATTTTGGAAATGATACGTATGGAAATGTTTTTGAGACATGAATTAATAATCATAGCAGTAATGTTTTGGACTACTGTGGGACCTTGATCCAGTCCACAGTAGGTAATGTTCTGGACTACTGTGGGACCTTGATCCAGTCCACAGTAGGTAATGTTTTGGACTACTGTATGATTTTGATCCAATCTACAGTAGAGTTTCGAATTGCTGTGTGACCTTGATCCAGTCCACAGCGGGCCCAGTAGACACCTGATCAGTGTTCTCTGTGGACCCCTCTGGACTATGGCCATATGTCAACTGTATCTTCCCGCATGGGAATAATTGAACTGCTTGATTATTTTGCTTAATGATCATGTCTCCAGCTTATGATATATATATGATTCCTTTCGTACTTATGCCAATACAGATATTGAATGTTATGACGAGAATAATGTTTTGAATGGAAGTGTTTATCAATGTTTTGAAAGAAATGCTTTTAACGCATTGCATAAGCATGTTGATTTCTAAACTTTATGAAAAATAGTATTTGAGTTAAATGAATGCTCTGAACGTGCATATAGAAATTTAGTATCCGTCTCTTATATTTATTTCTTACTGGGCTTTCCAAAAAGCTCACCCCCTCCTCCACCTCCCAGATTATTTGCGGTAGGAGCGTATACGTGGGGAGCTATCGCGTTCTTCGAGGATTTTGGTTCTACCTTGGAGGTATATTATGTACAGCTATTTAATTGATATTCAGACTTATGTTTTCAGTACTTTTAGAATATGGGGGATGTAGCAATAGGAATTTCCTGATATAAATCTATGTTAAATATCGATTGCATGCAACTTGGTGATTATATATTGGTTAAGTATAATATCTTGTGATGATGAACGCATGCTTATTTAGAATGTTTGGACTGGGACCAAATGTTGAATAATTTTTATATAGCTATTATAAATATAGCTTATGAGTTATTGTTGAGACATTACATACAGCCCAACAATGTAAGTAGAGAATGAAAAAAAAAAAAAAAAATTAGTGCACTATTGTATAGATGAAGGTCATTACAAAGTTGGTATCAGAGCAATGTTGGTCTGACGTATGTGATGTCGATAGGGCAAGAATTAGTTACATCCCCATAAGTACTGTACATGTCTGAGTATATACTGTACATAATTACGTAAATGGTACTAAATTTATTTGTTTTGTCCAGGCTACCTATAGAAAATGAGAGGACGAGGACGAGGACGTTATAAGAGTGTGAGGAGTGTCGGTAGAAGACAAGAAGTGCCGACACCTGAGACTTCGATTCCAGAACCTCCTCCTCCTCCTCAGCCAGAGCCTGATGGAAATCGAATGGATAGGCTAGAGAGAACTATAGATGCCATGTCCCAGAATATGAATGCCATGTCCGCCATGTTTACTCAGTTCATGGCAAATCTTAATAACAATCAAGGACAGGCAGCCCCACCATTGGCACCAGTACCACCACCTCCACCACCGGTAGTGCCTCCTCCTGTGCCTCCACCACCACCTGCTCCTCAGCCTCCGGCTCAGCCTGTACCTCCTCCGGCTCAGCCAACCCAGCCCCAGGCTCATCCTGAGGTACCTACTACAGTGCAGTCGCAGGCAGGACCAGTGGAAAGTTGTAATCTGACTCGGCTTCGAGAGTTCAAAAAGTTCGACCCTCCTAAGTTCAAGGGGGAAAAGGAACCGATGGTGGCGGAGAGTTGGGTGAACGAGATGGAGAAATTATTTGAGTACATGGCATGCTCTGAGGCAGAAAAAGTGGGCATGGCCACCTTCTTACTTGTGGATGAGGCAGAGCATTGGTGGAAGTCCACCAAGACGATATTGAAGGCTAGACATCCTGCAGTTACATAGGATATATTTCTAGACTGCTTTCGTGAACAGTACATTCCCCGTACGGCCCAGAAGAGGATGCAGACCGAATACTTGAATTTGACTCAGGGGAATCAGACGGTGGATCAATATGAGTCACGGTTTACATCCCTTAGCCGCTATGATCCACAGACGGTGAGTAGTGAGGAGCACCGTGTGGAGATGTTTATGGACGGATTACGACCATCTATCAGGTCCCGATTGGCCCCACTTGATATCTCTACCTACGGAGAGGCTGTTAGAAGGGCCCAGTTATGTGAGCGAGATTTCGAATCCCAACAAGTGGAGTATGGGTCCCGTTTTAAGGGTAAAAGGAAGGAGATAAGTAAAAGAGCTGCAGATGATAAGTCTTTTGGAGTTGGGAGATTTGCTAAGAAGCCTAGGAGAGATGAGCCCTTTGCTAGGAGGCAGAGTGGAGATAGGACTGTTGGGGGTCGACCGACTAGGCCCATTATTACTGATAGGGGTGCGGATAGTCAGAAGAATACTACCGGGACAGCATGCAGTAATTGTGGAAGGGTGCATCCGGGTAGGCCTTGTCATTGGGTTACAGGCGCTTGTTTCGGGTGTGGACAAAAGGGTCACATGGTTAAAGATTGTCCGCTGAATAGGAATACACCAAAAGAGCCTGAGCGCCCTACTCAGCCCCAGAGTCGAGCCACCGCAGCAGATAAAGGCAAGAAAGCAGTGGTTCAGGGTCGAGTTTTTGCACTGGATCAGGGACCTGCGGACACTTCTTCGAATGTCATTAAGGGTAAGATACTTGTATCTGAAGTTATGGCACTTGCATTATTTGACCCTGGATCTACGCATTCATTTATATCGCCTGTTTTTGCTATGAAAATACATGTAAAACCAGAACCTTTAGGGCATATTTTGCAAATTAGCACTCCTTTAAAGGAATCTCATACGACTGATGTAGTGTATAAGAATTGCAAACTTAAGATAGGTAAGAAGGAATCAGTAGCAGATCTAGTACTACTAAATATGTATGACCTTGATGTGATTTTGGGCATGGATTGGCTATCTGCCAATCGAGTTAATTTAGGTTGCTACTCTAAGACTATAACCTTTACTTATCCCGAAAGATATGATGTAAAATTCAATTCTAAGTAATGAAAGCGTTTTGTTTTGTTGATTGAATGTTGTGAATGATAATTTATGTTGTCTATTTAATCATGAAGGGTTTCTTGCTTGTGTTGAGGATGTGGACAAACACCGTCCGGAATTACATGAGATCCCTGTGGTGAGGGACTTCCCTGATGTATTCCCGGATGAATTGCCAGGACTTCCCCCGGATAGGGAGTTAGAATTCGCTATTGATTTGATCCCTGGCACGGAACCCATATCTAAGCCACCGTATAGGATGGCCTTAGTCGAGCTGGATGAATTGAAGAAGCAGCTCCAAGAATTGTTAGAAAGAGGGTTCATTCGACCAAGCGTGTCTCCGTGGGGCGCTCCAGTCCTATTTGTCCGGAAGAAAGATGGTAGCCTTCGGTTGTGCATCGATTATCGGTGGTTGAATAAGGCTACTATCAAGAACAAATATCCACTTCCCAGGATCGATGACTTATTCGATCAACTTAAGGGTGCTCAAATCTTTTCCAAGATTGATCTTAGATCGGGATATCATCAGTTGAAGATTAGAAGCGGTGATATTCTTAAAACAGCCTTTAGGACCCGATATGGACATTATGAGTTCCTGGTGATGCCATTCGGGCTTACGAATGCACCCGCGGCTTTTATGAACTTGATGAATGAAGTGTTCAAGCCGTATCTAGACAGATTTGTCATCGTGTTCATAGATGACATCCTAGTCTATTCTAAGTCCTGGGAAGAACATGAGCAGCACTTGAGGATTGTACTCCAGGCTCTCAGGGATCGCAAGTTATATGCTAAGCTCAGCAAGTGCGACTTTTGGCTAAATCAGATTTCCTTTTTAGGTCATGTGGTGGATAAGGACGGGGTGTCTGTGGATCCGTCCAAGATAGAGGCTATTGTGCAATGGGATAGGCCAAAGTCAGTCACGGAGATTCGGAGTTTCCTTGGTTTAGCTGGTTATTATCGGAGATTTGTTGAGGGATTTTCCAGATTAGCTGCTCCTCTAACACGCCTCACGCGTAAAGATGTAAAATTTGAGTGGGATGACGCCTGTGAGCGTAGTTTCCAAGAGTTGAAGCATCGATTGACCTCAGCACCAATCCTTACTCTTCCTAGTGGTTCAGGAGGTTTCTCGGTGTACAGTGATGCATCGGCTCAGGGTTTGGGTTGTGTGCTTATGCAGAATGGAAGAGTAGTGGCATATGGGTCTAGACAGCTTAAAGATCATGAAAGAAACTATCCCACTCATGACTTGGAGTTGGCCGCAGTAATTTTTGCTTTGAAGATCTGGCGGCATTATCTTTATGGGGAAAGATTTCAGATATTTACGGATCACAAAAGTTTGAAGTATTTGTTCTCCCAGAAAGAGTTAAATATGAGACAAAGGAGATGGATGGAACTTCTAAAGGATTACGATTGCGAGATCTTATATCACCCAGGTAAAGCTAATGTTGTTGCTGATGCTCTTAGTCGGAAACACCTGGGATTGGTCTCTTATATGATGGTCCGAGAGTTTGATTTACTAGAACAGTTTGCAAGTCTGAATTTGAACATCTCCTCTTCTGAGAGGTATGGTATGGTGGCGAGTATGAGAATTGAACCTGACTTGATGGAGAGTATTAGACGTGCTCAGAGAGAGGATCAATATTGTGTGGATATGACTAGTCAGATTCAGACAAGTGAGCATATTGATTTTGCAATGGGGTCTGATGGTCTACTAAGGTTTAAAGGCCGAATTTGTATCCCGGATGATAGAGGTCTCAAGGATCTTATTTTATCTGAAGCTCACTCTACTAAGTATACTTTACACCCGGGTAATACAAAGATGTATCATAATCTACGTAAAGTGTATTGGTGGTCTGGAATGAAGAGAGATATTGCTGATTTTGTTGCTAAGTGCCTCACCTGTCAGCAGGTAAAGGTAGAGCATCAGAGGCCAGCTGGGTTACTTCAACCTCTATCTATACCTACTTGGAAATGGGAGCATGTTACCATGGACTTTATCATGGGACTACCCAGAACTAGGAGAAATCATGATGCTATCTGGGTTATTGTGGATAGACTTACAAAATCAGCCCACTTTTTGGCTATGAAGTCTACAGATACTCTTAATGCTCTAGCTAGTATGTATGTTAAGGAGATTGTGCGGCTTCATGGAGTTCCAGCGAGCATCACTTCTGACCGAGATTCCCGGTTTACATCCCATTTTTGGGAATATTTTCAGGATGCCATGGGATCTCGACTGAATTTTAGCACCGCGTTTCACCCACAGACAGATGGGCAATCTGAACGTACGATTCAGACTTTAGAAGACATGTTGAGAGCGTGTGCTATGGACTTTAAGGGCTCCTGGGACGATCATCTTCCTTTAGCCGAGTTTGCATACAATAATAGCTATCATTCGAGCATTGGAATGGCACCGTATGAAGCTTTATATGGTAGAAAGTGTCGTTCTCCAATTGCTTGGGAAGAAGTGGGCGAACGTAAGATACTTGCTCCCGACTTGATAGAACAAGCTTCCGAGGATGTTCGATTGATTTGTGAGAGGCTTAGAACAGCTCAAAGCCGACAGAAGAGCTATGCTGATAGTAGGCGTAGACACTTGGAGTTCTCTGTAGGTGATTTTGTGTTTTTGAAGGTTTCCCCATCGAAGGGTATTATGAGGTTTGGCAGGAAAGGAAAACTTAGTCCTCGTTTCATCGGGCCTTTCGAGATTCTAGACCGAGTAGGAGATGTAGCATACCGGTTGGCTTTACCTCCTGAGTTAGCCGGAGTACATAATGTATTTCATGTATCTATGCTACGCAAGTATCACCCCGATCCGTCACATGTCATTCAATATGAGCCTCTGGAAATTAGAGAAGATATGAGCTATGTGGAGAAACCGATACGGATTGTGGATAGAAAGGAGAGAGTACTACGGTCTAAGAGTATCCCATTGGTAAAGGTGCTCTGGCAATACCATACTACTGAGGAAGCAACATGGGAGCTTGAAAGTCTTATGAAGGAAAAGTATCCAGAGCTATTCGATCAGAGGTTACCCGATGCAAATTTGGAGGACCAAATTTCTTAAGGTGAGGAGAATGTAACATTTCAAGTATTCCTCCTTTATAAGTAAATTAATTTTGGTCATGGAGAGATTAGACTTAAAATTTAAGAATGTGTTTAAAAATTTAAAATATATATATATATACATATATATATATATATATATAAAAAGGGGGAGTGATGATGTCAAGAGCATGAAGCTAATAAAATTAGATAAATGGAACATAGTATCAAATATTTATTTAAAGACATACACTTAGGTAAAAAAAAAAAAAAAAGATTAGATAGTAGAGAATAAAATATGGGTGTACTGTGCATGAAGCTTCTTGGAGAAGCTTTGGCAGCCAACAAAATCCCACTAACTATTATTTTATGTTATTTTTGTTTTCTCCAGCCGTTTCTTACTTGCTCCTCATCGTCCATCATCACCATCCTCATCTGAACTTTAGCCATTCTAAATCCTTTCTTTGACTACTACTGTGTTGGAAGCATTCCTTTCTCTTCCTCACCATTTTATTGCAACGTGGATGCACTAATTAACGGCAGCCAAGATTCAAGGAAAGAGTGGCATCGATGGAGATTTAAGTCTGGTTTTAGAAAGCCAAAACAGGGGAAAATAGCAGAGTTCTTTCTCTCTTGTTTTGCTAACACGAAATGGGTTGTTGGTAGGAGGAAACGTGAGTAAGAGGCTGAATTTGAAGAGGAAGTGTAAGGCTGATCTGACATTGAAGCAAAGGTCAAAGAAAAGAGTGACAAACAGTGGCATTTTCCTCCAACAATTCCAGGATAGCAAGGGACTATATCGGGTTTGGAGAGTAGCTGGAAGTTGCTATTCTAGGTGTGCCATTCGGCTAGAACAACAGCAAACAAAGGGGCTGTCTCGGGTTAAAAAGGGCTGCTGGAAAGGTGGAATATTTTCTGTTTGAGATTGTCCTCTTCACGTGAATGTTGACCAAGGAAAATGGTGGTCTGAACGTGAGGATCTCTTTGGAAGCACTAATTGTAAGGCTCCAACCGAAGCAGTGGCTGCAATTTTATGAAGTCATAATAGCTCCCAAAGCAGCAAAAAATTAAGCCACATTAAGGGCCATCGGTGTTGACAAACAAACAAAGGTAAGAGTTAAATTAGTTATGAATACTTAAAGGATGTTGGCCGAGTGAAATGGGATGATGAAATATTATTGTTGATGTAGGTTGGAGTGGGAAAAGAACATTTAAGTAGGTGAAGGAGTCTTTGGCATCCAAGGAAAATGTTGCAAGGTAATGCACTTAAAGGGGACTTTAGAAATATACACTTCCTTAAGGTGATATAAATTTACCTAAGATAAATCCATAATATAAATTCTATTGTTTTATGCTTTTATGTAGGAAGAAAGGAGACAAGTAGAGAACATTAAGCACTCCAAATATTTAAGACCAAAGAAAAAGGAAATATAAAGTGGTGAAAATTCAAGAGGTGCAAGCACATAATATCAATACTCGTGCTACATATTGAGGTGAGGGATATATATCGGAAACGTAGGGGATACTAAATAAATATTAAAATCAACTGCTTGTGGTATATAAACTGTATCTCTTTGCAGGAGGTTTTTACTAAAATTAAGCCGTTATGCTGCCGGATTTTCATACAATATTGGTTCATAAAATGAGCTAGAGTTCATGAAAATGATTTGAAATAACACTCCTCTAGCTAGTTTTGTTTTGAAAGTAAGTACGAAATGGCAGTATTTTGACTACTTTGGAAGTCATATTTGAAAGCTCCTATTTTATACAGACCATCGAGCGTTGTATTTATTTTGGAAATGATACGTATGGAAATGTTTTTGAGACATGAATTAATAATCATAGCAGTAATGTTTTGGACTACTGTGGGACCTTGATCCAGTCCACAGTAGGTAATGTTCTGGACTACTGTGGGACCTTGATCCAGTCCACAGTAGGTAATGTTTTGGACTACTGTATGATTTTGATCCAATCTACAGTAGAGTTTCGAATTGCTGTGTGACCTTGATCCAGTCCACAGCGGGCCCAGTAGACACCTGATCAGTGTTCTCTGTGGACCCCTCTGGACTATGGCCATATGTCAACTGTATCTTCCCGCATGGGAATAATTGAACTGCTTGATTATTTTGCTTAATGATCATGTCTCCAGCTTATGATATATATATGATTCCTTTCGTACTTATGCCAATACAGATATTGAATGTTATGACGAGAATAATGTTTTGAATGGAAGTGTTTATCAATGTTTTGAAAGAAATGCTTTTAACGCATTGCATAAGCATGTTGATTTCTAAACTTTATGAAAAATAGTATTTGAGTTAAATGAATGTTCTGAACGTGCATATAGAAATTTAGTATCCGTCTCTTATATTTATTTCTTACTGGGCTTTCCAAAAAGCTCACCCCCTCCTCCACCTCCCAGATTATTTGCGGTAGGAGCGTATACGTGGGGAGCTATCGCGTTCTTCGAGGATTTTGGTTCTACCTTGGAGGTATATTATGTACAGCTATTTAATTGATATTCAGACTTATGTTTTCAGTACTTTTAGAATATGGGGGATGTAGCAATAGGAATTTCCTGATATAAATCTATGTTAAATATCGATTGCATGCAACTTGGTGATTATATATTGGTTAAGTATAATATCTTGTGATGATGAACGCATGCTTATTTAGAATGTTTGGACTGGGACCAAATGTTGAATAATTTTTATATAGCTATTATAAATATAGCTTATGAGTTATTGTTGAGACATTACATACAGCCCAACAATGTAAGTAGAGAATGAAAAAAAAAAAAAAAAATTAGTGCACTATTGTATAGATGAAGGTCATTACATATACAAATGTCAACTACATCAGGATCTTTTTAACTTACATAACCTATATCCCCAACAATCCGATATACATTAATGTCGCACTGTACTGTACAATAGCTGAAGTACCAAATGTATGAGTATACCTTCAGAAATTTTATGGAAGCATGCCTCGAAAGTATACTATAAAATCTCACAAGTGAGCTCCTCTATCTGGAGAGGGAATTACTTCAAATAGTTTGAAAAATAGTTGTAAAGGAGTGAGTTTACGCTCAGTAAGAAATATATGTAAAAAAATGTACTATGTCACTATATGCAGTTTTCCTGCTTGGCTCTATAATGTCATGTAAAACCATTATAAAGCATATACCATATATATTTTCCACAAATATCAACTACAAGTAAAATCATCTCTTTCAAATACTTTCAAATACTTTCACGGATCTCAAATCACGTGAAATTACATGTGCATATACAAATAACTTCAAATACTTTCACATGCTTTCAAATACTTTCGAGTAGATGGGAGACAATTAACTTCCAATATAATCATGCACCAAGTAATTCTCATAAGGATACTGCAAATATATCCCATAAGGGATAATCCATAAGAGATCTCATAAAGATACCACAAATATATCCCGTAAGGGATAATCCCAAGAGATATCAAATAAGTGGTGTACCCACGTATGGGTCAGGGATCCTCCCCATAGCTGAATACAAATAAGAGATATATGGCGATTGTCTATAAACCACAATGAACACTAGTCAGGTGACGTCTGTGGCATTGAGGACCGGATTAAGGTTCCTCATCCAAGTACAAATACAAATAATATGCATGATCGTTAAAGAAATTCGCGGTCTCCAAAACCTTTGTCATATAACTTTAGCAAATACAAGTATACTTTTTTTGAAATAGGTTTCAAAACCTCTTTTCCAAAGTAGGCAATTGACTGGTCCTTAGGGCAGTCGGCTGCTACACTATAATTTGCTTTATTGAATTTCTTTTCCTTTTTGAAATTTAAATAATTTATTTTTTTGAAAACATATAGGGCAGTCTACTAGTCCCTCATAGCAGTCAACTGGTTTCGAAATAGAATGTTTCTCGAGAAAAGGCAGTCAACTAGCTCCATAGGCAGTCAACCATTTCGCAAACAGAATGTTTTTGAAAACAAGGCAGTCGACTGGCCCCATAGGCAGTCAGCTGGTTTTGAAACAGAATGCTTTTTGAGTAAAAGCAATCGATTGGCATCCTTAGCAGTCGACTGGGTTGAAACAGAATACCTTCTAGGAAATAGCAGTCGACTGACTCATATAGCAGTCGACTGGCTTGTCTCGATATTCGAAAATCTACGATTTGGTTGTCTCTAGGCAGTCGGCTACTACTCAAGGCAGTCGGCTGCTCCTAGCATTTTGGTAACTAGAAGTAAAACCCGAATTTTAACCTTTCACACATCAAATCAGCTTTTACTTTTCTCCAAAACAATTAAAAACCTGCGAACATAGCTACCCTATGTCCGTTACATAAATTCCTTAACTCGATTCACACCGAATATGAAAATTCGCTTGATCATGCCAATTCGTTACCTTCACTTCTTCAAAGCTGTAAACATCATATAAATCGAAACCTTTAAGAGACCTTTATAGCCATACTCTACCAACTCAACTTAACTCCAAACCATGAATGAAATCAACTAAAACCACTTCCATGTCTTACTTTTGCTAGTGACCAAAATGACAGCAACAAGATCTCCTTAATTCTTTGGATTCAGGCTTTCATATCACATTTATGACTTTAGCTAGTGACAAGGAACAATTTTCGTTTAAGGAGCTCGTTGATTCAATGGAGGAATAAGGTAGTTTGTCAAGGTAAGTACAATGGAAACTTAGAGGAAAATGGAAGGAATGAGAGGAAGGGAGAAAGGGGCCGATTCTTGTTGATGAAGGAGATGACAAGTACATTTAATTCTCATTTAATTCATCTCTATCCCATTTATTTCTTTAGCCATTGACTTTTGACCTCTTGACAATTTGACCATCAATTACTTTAATTCCACATTTGTCCCATATATTTTTTATATATCAAATTTTCACATTTATTTAATTATTTCAAGTTGGAAAACTATACAATTATGGAAAATTTACATGAATTTGGAGGATTTCACATCATTAACTGCTTCTGCTTATATCATTAGTTTCAAAAATTTTTTATTAGCTACTTCTTAACTTGGAGTGGGGTGAACAAATCATGGTTTCTGTAAAACTACATAACTTTGCTGAGAAAGCACAGTACTGACACTGGCCCCCCAATTCATATAATTCTAATGCATTGAATCTCAACAGGAAAGCAATAATTTTACTGAATATTAGTAATGTATAGGTTCTCAAATTGAATTGCTCAGGTCTAATGATTTTGACAGCACGATAAAATTGTCGGATTGCACATTTCAATTCTTATACCTTCCTAGTTGCACAAATGCATATTACTAATTGTTCATGCAATTTGTTATTTGACTTAAAATAAAATTTCAAATTCCAAACTGGAAATAATAACAGGCTCTTTGAATAAGCATTGGATAGAAACAGAAGCCATATCTATCAGACAACCATGCCTCCTTAATGCCAACTACTGCTCAAAAAAAAAATTAACTTAAACTCTAGAATTCTGTCTATATATATCTCCAACTTAAACTCCTAGCAACTTCTTCCCAGTCTTGTATGCAGCATAAGCATCAGTTGTCGCACATTCAAGCAGCTCTGTTGTGAGTTTCGGCCATTCTTGAAAACCTTGTCTTAAATGGCAGCAACAGAACCTCGGATGCCAATCTTCTCACATCAAATGCACTAAGCCGTGGTTGGTGAAGTACTTCAGCTTTGTAGCATCCCCTTTTATCTGAAGTATGAACAACAAATGTTATGTCCTTGTTGTCAAAGAACTGTTTATGCATTGGAAAAGAGAAAAAAAAAACAACTATAAATCCTGACTAGTGCATAACCAATGCGAGTGCAGAATGCAAGTAGCACATGATCTAAAGAAGATGGAGATCATGTTATGTCTAAACCAACAATCATGCTCAGCCATTCGCTGCAAAATGAGATAAAGGCGACCGCCCATTCTTCTTGTTGTTTCTATAATCATTTCAGTCACCACTGTGGCACCATCCTCCTTTACAAGCTCAGGTCCCGTAAGTTGTTCTACTGAGCCCATTCTTAAAATGCAAGGTGAACTAGAGAGAATTAATTTTCAAATTAGGATCAAGTATTCATATGACTCGTTGAATTACTGAAGCAATGTTCCTCAACTATTTATAGAGTTTAAAACTTGGGAATTTGAAATAGGCCTTCTGGGTAAAAACATCAGCAATGATCTGTTTTTGAAACTCTCAAGAATTGACTACAATTCTAGGAAGGCTGAAAGGTTTATCACTGTAACTTTTTCTTCGAGAAGCACTGACCTTGGTAAAGCCCATAGCACCTTGGGCAGTGTTTGAATTTTGAATATTGCTGTTGCAAGTGACTAATGCACTTTATGACTTGGATAATCAAATATATAACCATTGTTCTTGCTTCTCTTTAATTTCCAAGAATTTCAATTCCCCAATATCTTTTGGTTTTTTTGAATATTGCTGTTGCAAGTGACTAGTGCACTTTATTACATGGATAGCAAATACATAACCATTGTTCTTGCTTCTCTTTAATTTCCAAGAATTCCAATTCCCCAATATCTTTAGGTTTTTTTAGTATCAACACACACTTAACCTTCTACCATTGCGAGTGCTTGATGTAAAACAGAATTGGTAAAATGATCAATAGACAGTTTGATTTGCTAGGAAAGTAAAAGAAACAACATATCAAAGGATTGTTCTTCTATGATTCCGTCTAAAAGAACAAAAAGACATTTTGGATTTCTTTATCCAAAATGATCTCTTATTTTTAACTTATTATTTTTGTGATTAATTGTGCCATAAGTTAACTTATTGACTCATTGCTGTTATTGATACATGATTGCCATTTTTTTACTTCTGAAATTAAAAACTATAAATAATTAAAGATAACAACAAAAGCAAGCCTTGATCTTTCTCTTGTGATAGTGAACGGTATTCTGCATTGCTGGGTTGGGTTATTATGAAGTTATGAAGGGGAACTTGGCTTAATGAAGAAATCATTGAGAAAGAGGTTCTCGCCCAATGAACCAGAAAAAGTGCCAATGCAAATGCATAGTAGTCTATTAATCTTCAATCAGATTAAGTTCTTCTGGGTCTTGAGGTTTAAGTTAATGCCACAGCAATAACATAGCATCAGCCACCCTCCATCTCGAACATAAATGGGTCCAAAGAACAAAACCTATTACTGTCTTTAAATCACACGATAAAGTTATAATTGAACACACAACAGAATAATCCGTTTAAAAAGAAATAAATCCAAACATGAACTAAAAGTAGCAGCAGACACACAAAGTCCTGAAGATTTGAACAATTACACAGAATTATTTTTGACACAAAAATCTAAGCATCTTTTCTTCTTCTTGCCATCCAGAACAGCCGGTTCCATTGTTTCACCAAGGCATCACCTCTCTCGGTTGACATTATACATATCCCTGCAAAAGATTTGGTCTACTATATATCATGGAGCACATGCATGGTATTGAGTTATGGAATAGTAAATTTAGTGCACGGACGACATCATAAAGCAAGGCGTCAAACTCGCCTGGTTTCTTATTTCTTTCAATCAGTAGTGCTATTCTATTTTCTTTCTGCAAAAATTGAACCGTCCCTTATCAATAAAGCTAAACATAAAATTTTTGGTGCTATAAAGATAGTGTAAACTCAGAGCATGATAAGTGTGGAGAAATAGAAAACTTCAAAGTGTAGATTTTGTGTTCTAGATCTCGTCATATTGGATGTTCTTGCTAGAATAACTTCTAAACTAGTGCAAAACATTTTTTTATATATATAAAAATTCAATTTATCACTGTTATTTATCAAATTGATATCTTATCTTTGAATAGATGTAATTTTATCATTGTACCTTTAAACAGAGTGATTAATTTAAACTTTCTTTTTTTTTACACAACATTGTTAACTATATTTTAAGAGAAAAATGAGTTTTCCTCACCATAGACTCCAGCAGTCTTGATAAACTGTAAAGCTGCTTGTTGCTTAAGAAAGCAATTCTAATTTTCTCCCTTAACAACCTCCAGTGTTGGTAATCGTAGAGTTCTACGGCCAAGTAAGATGGTGGGTCTAAAGCTTGAAGTACCTTCTTTTGCTTTATATGCGGAGAGCAAAGTCATATCTCCATTCGCTTGAGATGTATCTTCCTGTGAAGCTAGGCCCTCTTTGCCTCCTCCCAATCTATTGCATCCCCTGTTAGCTCAACACAAAGATTTCCACCAAGGAGGTCCAAGTTTTCAAGATCTCCAATACTGAATTCATCAGCATCATTACGATCTGCTCTCATTCTAATACCACTTATTCTCAAGTTAAATTACTAATCCCCTTTGGGTAGTAACTCAAACAAAGATTACCCTTAGTACAAAGATATCTCAAGTTTTTCAATTTCCTGATTCCAACTGGCAGTTTATCAGGACCATCACGGTTTCGAATATTCAAAGATTGTAAATTAGGCAATTCACACAATGCTTCAGGCAATTTTCCTATTCCAGTGCAAGCTATCAATCTAACTTATCTCAAGTGAATCAAATTTCCTATGCCAGAAGCAATTTCTTTTGTGTGTAGATAAAACCAGTCAAATTCCAATAATCTTAGATGCTTGGATCCATTAAACAAGTTCTCTAAGACTTTACGAGGTTCGCAATTAAATCCATGAGAAACCGCTACAAGGCTTCACAATTTTTTAGTGCCATAAATTGACAAAGAAGAAAAGCTGCAATTCTGAATTAACAACCTCAAATGACGAGGTTTACTGGAAGATAAGTCCAATGTTAAATCTCCAACTATCTTCTTGTGACGATTCTATTTTCTGTCAAAAACTGGACAAAATCATGTACGATATCATGCATCTTGCAGCGAATTATGTTGTCATTAGCATCTTTCAAAAAATCTTGGAAAAAAGAATGAGTGGCCAAGCACTTGAAGTAATCTTTGCCTTTTAGTTCTGTTCTTAAATTGTCCTCAAAATTCAAATATCCTTGCACCATCCAATATTGGACCAATTCATCTTTATCAAATTCATAATCCTTGGGAGAAATTGCACAATACAGTAAACATCGTCTTATTGTTGAGGGCAAATCATAATAACTCAACAATTAAGGTGCATAAATATATTCTTGTGCCACATCTAATTTCCATATTTCACTATTCAAAACATTTTGCCACTCCTCTCTTTGAAATTTATCTTGCAAGAGACCTCCTAAAGTTATTGCAGCAATTAGTAAACCCTTACACTTCTTTGCAATTTCTCTTCCAATGTCCTCTAGATTTTCAAAGCTCATGATCTGATTCCTTCTGGTAAATGCTTTTTGAAAAAGTACCAACCAACATATCTCCTCAGACAATAAATCTAAGTGAAAGACATGAGGGGATTCTATGTGCGTTGCAACAGAGTCCTTGTGAGTAGTTACTAAAACTCTACTTCCCAACATGACCGATCGAAATGTAGCTTTTAGTTGCTCCCAATCTTGACCATGATCTATCCACACATCATCCAAATAAAGAAAGAATTTCTTTTCATTAATGTTTCCATGGATCTTGCTTGAATGGATTTGCAATGGAGTTGTATTTTGAAAGGAAATTGTTGAGTCAGGATTTGCAAGAATTGCTCGTGCTATTTGTCTTTGGTCAAAGGGGTCTGATACACATACCCAAATTTTTTTATCAAAATGTGTCTGAATTCTATAATCATTACATATTAGCTCCTTATTACTTCTTCTTTGACTGTATCTCAACCGTGTAACTTTGAGACATCAGCAAAAGAAGTGCTTTCTGGCCGTTTGGGTTCCTTAATACTTTCTATTTTTACCTTTGTCTATAACAATCTGGCCAAGCTTTTCATAGATAACTTTTATTCTGGTAGCAATATCATGACGCCTAACTACTTGAGAACCAAAGGCAATGTAAGACCTGATTCTACACTACTGTAGACCTTAATTTCATAAAATGGATAAGGGAAATTAAGTAAATAATGAATATTGATTTTCACTTGGGTGGAAAAGCTCCTTTACTAAAGATAAGAATGGAGCAATTTCGGTGAAACACTATGGGCGAGTACTACAAATGAAGAGTTCGCCAATGGGCGAACAAAGGTGGTCGCCAATGGAGGATGATTAGTTGTATCTAACGCCATATCGGCGAATAGATAGTTCGCCAACGTCTGGCGTGATATGAGCAAAGTTGGCGAGTTGAGCCATACTTGGTGATCGCCCAATGTGATGAGTGATCTGAACGCCCAAGGAATGAGTGTGGCAAGTTGATGATGGCGAGTTGACTGCTTGCCTCTTTGGTTTGGCGAATAGGTGAGTTCGCCAAGGCAGTGGATAGATGATGGCGGTGTGTGGCGAGGATTGTGATCGCCCAAAGAATGTATTTCGCGAGTAATGTGGTCGCCCATATAGAAGCACAAATGATAGCCTAGAAAAGAAAATCATTTCGTAAATTCCAGATATTGAGTTGGCGAACTGAAATTGAGTTGGTGAGCTGCAGGTCTCCAGATGAGGAGGCGAACTGAAATCAGCATGGACAAAATGAAAATAGATTCAAACCATTTTGCAGCCAAAATTGACTTTGTAAGTCATACGGTTGAAGACAATAAATTGAGAAAGAATAAAGTCAACAAAGGAAGTAATCTTATTGGTTGAGGAATAAGACAAAAGGTGTAATAAGTCAAGAAAAGAGGTTGTGGACTTCACGCCATTGGCTTCTCGGTTTAGACAATTAATGGCAAGTGAAGTAAGTCAAAATGTGCAGAGAATAGCTTCTCATAGCCGTTGTTTTTGTTGCAGTTTTTCTTCTGTTTAAATGAATGAAAGACGTGAAATAAATGAGGGAAATGGGATAAGGCCAAGTGATGAGTCCTGATTGGTTAGCATGGCTATATAAGAAGAAATATTTGAGGAAGATCGGCTTAGCAAACTTCATCTTCTTTCCGAAAGCTATGCAACTGCAAGTTTATGCTCTGATTTCCTCCTATTTCTGCGATGCTTGATTTACTAAGCTTCACTCTTCAGTTGGTTAAACACATAAACCTGCTTGTAAAACCTTTTTCCTCCTTAGTTTGATGAGTTAAAAGAATAAGCAAAGGAAGGCCAACGTGAGACAGAAAGTAATCTTTTCTAGAAGTGCAGTTGGTTAAGGTGAGTTTCATATTTCTGAGGTGTTCTTGATATTCAATAGTAGATTTATATGTCTACAGCATAATAAACATAGAATGCAGCCTTGTTTTAGTTAGATCCTTAGAGAACATGAAAACAAAGAAAATAATGGAATAAGTGACGAGAATGGCGACTATAGTGATCGCCTAAGTTGAAAGTTAGTAATCGCTAATGAGGCGAGTAGGAAATAAGAACTTGCCAAGTATAAAGTTTTGATCAAATGGGCGAGGTCGCCCAACGATGGCGAATTCATGGGCGAGCTCACCTCTGAGTAGAAGGCCACGTATGGCGAGCTCAAATGCATAGGCTTTAGGCGAGTTGAATTGTGGGCAAACTTCCACATTAAAGCCCTTGTGGCATTGCATGTTGGATGAGGGCGAGCTCCCTCTGATTAGCCAAAATATGAATGGCGAGAATGTTGGGCGAGCTAAAAATATATTAATGGCGAATAATGGCTGGCGAGCTCCCACTGTAAGCCATTTTTTTTAATGGCGAGGTTAGTTGGGCGAGCTATTTGATTTTTAAATATTGCCAAAATGTTGGAAATATTAGGAAAGGAAATATTAATAGAATTTATAAATTATTTTGCAGCCGGGAATTATGAACTCGGTGAATGCGATTTGGAAGGCGAGCAGGAAGCAAGGCTTCGTGAGACCAGGTAAGGGAGATGTGTGTGAAGTGAATGCATGTCTTGTGGAGTTAAGTTTTATGAAAATATTGAGAAATTGTTTTTGTTTATGACATGCATTGTTTGAGAAATTTATTTGATAAACTGTTTGACTTGGGCGAGCTACAAAGATAGCCAACCCCTTTGATTGTTGAGTGAACTGATAAGGGCGGGCGAGCCAAACCTTTTATTTTTTTTTGTTGAGCAACCATGTTTATTGATATCCGGGCGAGCCAATGGGTGGCGAACCCTTTTAAAGTTGTTTTGGGGCGGGCGACCCCTGTTTTCATGGGTATACCGCAATTGGGTGAGTTAACCATGACAATGTCATAATGGGCGAGCCACTGGAGGTGAGCCAGTTTTAATTGTTGTTTTGAAAACAAAGGTTGGCGGGTGAACAGAAGTTCACCGCAGTAATAAATTGACCATGGGCGAGCCGTGCTGACGAGCTGACCATGGTATTTTCATAGCGAAAATGAGCCATTTTAATATCTTTGAAAATAGAAAATATAAACTCTTTTGGGCAAATTGACTAATGGGCAAGCTATTGAGGCAAGCCAGTTTTACAAGTTGATTTAAAAGCATAGGTTGGCGGGCGAACATAGGTTCTCCGCACTGGGCGAGCTGCCATGAGCGAGCCATATTGGGCGAGTTGACCATGGGCTAGCAGGTTTTAAACGTTGAGATTTTGGAATGTTTTCAAGGTGTTTTGTAAACGGAAAGCCTAAACCTTTTTGGGAATTAAATCATTTGAGTAAATGATAATGTGGGTGAGATAATCCCTTAAAGGTTTTGATGAGTTATGAAAGTGATTTTGAGACTTTAGGCCCCTAGTTTCATGCAGAGTTATGAGTTATGAGGCTGATGGACCCGCCAAGTCATCAGCGGTCTCAAGATCACTTGGCAAGTGGACCCGATGACCACTATAGATTATGGCCATAGATCTAGCAGAGATAGCCGTGAGGGGCGATGGCCTACGGGTGCACCCCAGTAGCGGCAGATTCCGTTCTCGCAAGGGGGAGGGGGAACGATGATAGCATGATTTATTGTAGGGTGATGCCTAGTCTCAACTTGTTGGTTTCTGTTTAATGAGAGGATTTGTTAAATCCTAATTTTTGTTTAAATTACATGATATTATAAGCTGTTGAGCAAACGATTTGAATGGTGCATTGAGAGTATTGTTTACTATAACCATTGTTTTTCCTATTGATGTGATTTTAGGAAAAACAAATAGTTTGTGGTATATAGTTTTGGTTTTTATAAAGCAGCATATGTTTTCTTTACTGAGCGTATGAATCACTCACCCCTTTGTTTTAACTCCACAGATAAAAGACACGGAGTCAGAGAAGTAGCTCCAAGATGGATGTTAAACATGACAGGTACAGTCCCTTCTCTTTTACATTTCAGACATAAGTATACAGTACTACTTTAGTGAAATAAGTCAATAGGGGATGTTGGATGTAATGAATCAAGAAAAGAATTTTCATATTCAGTATTTGATAAATAAATGTTTATCATTTATTACTGTCACTATTAAATGTTAATGGCATCGCAGACAGCCTAACCAGAAAAGTGTATAGAAATACATAAAAAAAAAGATGATAACGGACTGTTACAGGCAAAACATGAAGCAAATGAACATACCTTCCCCTTCGGATCTGCTGTTTGTAACTCCTGGACAGCTGCTTTCCGGTCGTCTAATTCATCTCCCATGTCTAAACCTTCAACATTATTCTCCTTTTCAGATTTTTTTTTTGCAGCTGCCAGTGATCTGAATTTTACAATGTAGCTTCTTTGATTATTGAAAGTGATTCCAGCAATGCAATTACTTGGTGACAGACACTTCCAAGGTACCTTGGCGTTTGAAGATTATTTCTGACAAAATTGATACTGTTAAAAGAAAATTCCAAAGTATCATTTTTCTCTAAATTACCAGAGAGCAAACTTTATGGCAGATGGTCTGGCTAAGCTTGGGGTTAACAGGGATCAAACTCTGCTGGCTTTGTTCTAAAATCAAAAAGAAAAGGTTGAGGTGAGTGACCTGCCTTTAGGATGAATGATTTATATTGCCAGAACTTGTCCTTGATTTTGGTTTGTTGATTACAGTGCATGATTGCTATCTTTCTTTGAGGCTCAGTATTTTGCAATGTTGACGTTCTGCTGTGTATGGAACGTTGAGGTGGGATTTTTCTTCAGGGAAGAAAGGGTTCCTTTTTCCTATCCTATGCCTCCAAGATGTTCGTTATTTCGCCTCACTGAAAACTCATATAGGATTAATTGTATCTGAATTGGTGGCTGGTTCATTTTTAACATTCGTGTAGTTCTGTTTGTGTATATGTTGGGATGATGATCCTGTGTAATGATCTTTTTCAATCAATGGAAATTCCTTTGCTTTTCAAAGAAAAAAGAGGCAACTTTTCCTGCTTTTTTTTGTTTCTATAATCACTTGAGTCACCACTGTGGCACCATCCTCCATTTCAAACTCAGGTCCCCTAATTTGTTCTACTGTATCCATTCTTGAAATGAAAGATAAATGGAACTAGAGAGAATATTCAGATTAGGATCAAGTGTTCATAAGACTCATTGAATTACTGAAGCAATGTTCCCTCAATTATTTATATAGAGTTTTTGAAAGTTGGGAATTGGAAAATAGTCCCTCTGGATAAAAAACATCAGCAGTGATCTGTTTTTGAAACTCTCAGGAATTGATTACAATTCTAGGAAGATTGAAAGGTGTATCACTGTATTGTTCTGTCTTCAAGGAGCACAGCACAGACCTTGGTAAAGCCCATAACAGCTTGAGCAGTGTTTGAAATTTGAGTTGCAAGTGATTAATGTACCTTATGACATAGTCAAATACACAACCATTGTTCTTGCTTCTCTTTATTAATTGCCAAGAATTCAAGTTCTCCAGGATGTTTAGCTTTTATTTATATCAACACACAGTTAACCTTCTACCATTGCAAGTACTTGATGTAAAACAGAATTGGTAAAAGGAACAACGGACAACAGTTTAATTTGCTAGGACAGTAAAAGAAACAACATGTCAAAGGATTGTTCATGCGTCTAAAGGAAGAATTATTGATTTTAAACTTTCTTTTGTGATTGATTGTGATATATATTAACTTATTGACTCATTGTTGTGATTGATGCATGGTTGCCATTTTTCACTTCTGAAAATGAAAAAAATAAATAATTAAAAAAACTCTAGGCTTGTGATAGTGAACGGTATTCTGCATTGCTGTATAATCTATTAATCTTCAATCAGATTAAGTTCTCCCGGTCTCAAGGTTTATGTTAATGCCACAGCATGCAATAACATAGCATCAGCACCCTCCATCTCAAATATAAATGGATCCAAAGAATAAAATTTTTTTTTTGTTACAACCAAAGAATAAAATTTAGTACTGTCTTCAAATCACACAATACAGATATAATTGAACACAACAAAAGAGTCCTTTTGAAAGGAAATAAATCCACACATAAACTAAAAGTAGCAGCAGACACACAAAGTCTTACAGATTTTGAACAATTACACACAGATATTTTTTTTTGACATATTTCAAGTACAGAAAGCTAATAATTTAACAGTAGGTTCCATTTTCTCACCACCAAGGCATCACCACTCCCTGTTGACAATATATATCCCTGCAAAAGATTTGGTCAACTATATATCATGAAGCACATGCATGGTATTGAGTTATGGATTATGGAAAATAGTAAATTTATTTTCATGGAGGACATTATAAAGCAACAATTAAGCTTACCTACTTTCTTATCTCTTTCCATTCAGTAGTATTCTTCCTAGCTACCTCCTGCAAAAAGCCCGTCCAAGCATATCAATAAAAATAAAAAGCTAAATTTATTTTTCATCCTTAAATAGAATGATAAATATAAACTTTATATATACTAGATAGTACCCGCTCGTTGGTGCGGGTAGCTGAATTAAAAAGATTCTGAGATGAGTAAGATAGCATGGATAGCTGGGAAAGAGAAAATGTAAAGAAATTGTGCAAGATGAGGAGTGAACTTGAGACGCAGAAGGGAAAAAAGCAGAAAAGAGAGCTCTTTTGTGCTTCTAAGAGGTAAAAATTAGTGTTGTTGTAAGATTTGTGAACATTTAAGGTCAAACTTGGTTAAATTGTAATTTAAAAGAATGGAAAAATGCAAATGAAATTTATATGTTGAGATGTCAAAATGGAGTATGTATTTTCATACCTTGTGTTGTAGGATTAGTTCTGGACTTTCTTAGATAAAAGCGATTTATCAATTTCTTGATCTAATTTGCATGAAGGTAAGTTGATAAGATCTTATTTATCATCGGTGCAGATCCAGTTGTAATATGGTTTGTGTTTTTTGCTTGTTTCAAAGTCTACAAAGGATTGGTTAGAGTTTACAAAGGATTGGTCATGCTCTGATGTTATATTATTGTGTGGTTGTTGATAAAGAAAATGCTAAGATATTTGTCAACAGATATAACAGATATAAGATGATAGAGTATTAACCATATATAAACTGCAGCTGGAACATCAATGAAATGCTATGCAGCTGCAACTTTCTGTCAGATTTCATGCTGTCAGTATCTATTTACAAGATGAATTAAAGGGAAAAGCTTTTTCAATAGATGAAGTTCAATCATTTAACTCACTCTGTCACAAAGTTCTAAAGTTCATTGCTGGAAGATAACATATGAAAGTACTTGTTAGTGTGCAAATTGATTAAAACTTGATAACATGAATTGCCACACAAATTAAAATTAGAAGTAACTTCATACAAAGAGTAAAGTATTGAATGGTTTTGATATTTAGAGTAACCATGGATGGTTCATAGTGTTGCCTAACATTTAAGTGGTAGCATAAGAAATTAGTATTAGTTCCAAAACAACGAAGCACTGATATTACATCATTTCAAGTAGTTACTACTATAGAAAATAACTAAGAACATTGCAAAAGCGTTTTTCTTTTTTCTTGCAACACAATGAAGCTAGCCATTGTGTATTTGTTTTGTCATATAAGCAGTACATGGTTTTAAAAGGATACAAAAAGGATTGTTCTGTACAAAGGATAACAAAAAAAGAGACAAGGCAGAAAATGGGAAAGAGAAATGATTCATAGATAGCCTGTTCTACCCAACACATACAAAAAAGTGAAAATAATATAGCAAAAGCTTGATGAGAAGCCAAACAAGTGCAGCAAAGTTCATGTTTAGTATTCATCAAAAGCTAGATTGGATGATGGCAAAGTTGCAAACATAACTTCGAAATATAGGCTTGGACAAATGGGACATGCTAGACTGTGAATGCAGTGTTTCAATCATTTTTTTTTTCTTTATCCCTGCATGGAGAAAAGAAAGTGAAAGTGTGATAGTCAAAAATAAGGAAGAAAAGATAAAAATTGACAACTATTTGATTTTTTTTTTGGGAAAAAGATGTGCATTTGCAACAAAAAAGATAGCAATATACATTTAAATTCGTTGACCACTAACAAAAGAGCATAGGTCTTTTTATTGTATTGAGAGAAGGATTTGGGGCTTGACAGGAAAATGTTTATTATAAAGAGAAAGTTAGGGCTTTAAGCCTTTAACACTTTGGATAGGTGAGGAATATTCTGTGTTTACTTATAAAATATGGTGGTGAATATCTTTTATTCGTTTTCGTTCTTTACTCACACAATAAACGAAAAATTTTAGGTAATATTATATATATTTGTATATATATCTCTCTTAAAATTATATAAAATATATAATATATTATATATCTTGAAGTAGTAGTCTTAAAGTGATTCGAGGCCTAAGATCTAAAATTTTGGCAATTGATATACGCATCAAGTTATGAGACTTGATTGGGAACTTCTTTGCTTTTGGCAGTAATCTTGGAACTATCTTACCTAAAACATTTTTTTATGTAGAAATATAGGCTTATTTAGGTGTTTTCAGACATCAACTTATTCTATATCAATTGTCTCAAACAACCTGTCCAATGTTTGCAGATTTGGTAAATATTAAGAGTAAATGAGTGGTGGCAGGAAGTACCAGCAAAAAAAGGCGAGCATTTCTTAAATGTCAAAATTTAAAACTAAATTTTATTTTAATCTTTGTATCAGGCTTACTATCGTAAGTGAGAAGCTTTCCTAAATCATGATTTTTCAAGTGTGTTATGATTCTTGATTACATGTTTGTGCTTCAGAAAAGCGAGTTAACTTCTTTGGATCTAAGGTTGAAAGACTAACAAAATATTGATGTACAAATTCAAAGAAGTTAAGGGCCCAAGATATATAGTATTAGTTTTTCTATTCAATATTCTAGAAACATTTGTTTATCAATGAATCTTTGGATTTCTTATTAAACTTATGCATTATTTCAAAGTAATTATACATGAATATATGAGAATTAACTTTTTTTTTTTTGTAAAAAAGCTTTAAAAACAATTTTGAATAGGATATGTCTATCATCATAGTGGCTAAGGAAGAAGCAAGTAGCAGGTACAATTGAATGTGGTTATCAGTATATAATAGTATTAATATGACTTAGGGAGGTGATTAAATAAAATCTTTTAAAAAAGGAGCATAGCTAATTATACCTGCTTCTCAGCTTTTTGAGCAGAATATCTTCTGGTAAAGGGTCTTCATCAGTTGGATAAGTTGCTTTAGACGTACCCTTTTTTTTGTTACCACTAGTAAGCATGATGGAAAATCAAGTAAGGTGCAACGCATATAAGGGTTGGTAAAGAAAATTTGTGAGAAAGAGCAAAGAAGAGTAGGAAATAAATGCAAGAAGAGAGGAATGTTTAGCAACATTTGAGCAAGATATAATTTACCTGAAAAGCTTCCTTTTAGGGGGTTGAGTTGGGTCATGTTTACTGTGTTGCATATGTTGCTCGCTCGGTTCTTGAATACTGAAGGGGAAAAGTAAGAATTAAGTAAGGGAAATATAATCTGAAAAGACAAATTAGTTATAAGTGTATAAAAGAAAATGCAAGGTCAATTGTAATACCTGATTCCTTTTTGTGACAAAATAGAGGGAGGAGTAAACTGCTCAAATGGAATATTTAGAGGAGTTTTTGATGACATTACTTGTTCAAAGCTATGTAAAGTTGCTTCAGTTGATGCTTGTGCAGTTGGTGTGGATGGAGAAAGCAAGATTGATTCTGCAACAACAGCAGTGGTGTCTTCTTCACAGGCGAAAGTTTTGTTAACAACAAAAGTGGGGACTCCTGTATCAAGTGATTGTTTTGCAAGGAGGACTTTAAAAATTTTGACTTGACCGATCAATGCCTTAACAGCTTCAGGTAAAACTTGCTGGTCAAGTTGTTGTTCCTTAGAGATATCATCAAGTGTTTTACCCATTAGTTGTTCAGCAGTTGATCCGAACATGATGAAATCTATTTCGCCTGTGGAATCTTCAACATTCATTAATATTTTACAACTGCAAAAAAGAAAAGGAAATGGGAATGAGAGGATAAATAGGATGTTATGAAAAAGGAGAAGTTATTTGATTACTAAAAATCAGTAGCCAGATTCCGATTGAGATAAGTAATTGTGATTTACGCTTTTTTTGTGATTTGGTCTTTGTGCTTAAGGCTGGGGCAGCTGAGTTTGTTGTCAATCAACCTCAAGCTTTTGTTACAGATTCCACAAGAATCATAGAACCATCCTTCAGAAATATCAAGGCTTGCAATTTTTGCTTGACATGTAAAAAAAATGTCCTACATCAAATAGTTATTTAGAGTAAATGTTATTCCAGAATAGAATGATATAGAGGGAAAAGGCAGAAGACAAGATTAATTGATGTAGGATTTAATAAGAATATGAAACCTTTGAACGTCGAATGTCTATCTTGAGAAGCTCTTTGATTGTCTTTCTGTTTTCATTGGGATTGTTTGTGCCTTCCCGTCTTAGTAGTTGCTGTTCATCCATTCTTTTTACAATCAATGGTTGACTTGCAAATCTGATAAAGAACAATAAGAATGATTGAGTAATAAAAGGAAAAAGCAGTACATGGTTTGTTCATAATATTGTTAAAGCGGTAAACAAATTTGCTATAACCATTGTTTTGCTGTTTTGGTAAAGTTAATACTTTTGTTTGAGAAGCCTTGTTGCTGGTATATCAAAATCAAGATATATTTTTGTTGTAGATGAACTTGATAGAGCAGGCATACCTGAGAAAAAGAAAAGGTAAAAACAAATGGCATATGTTTTGTATTTGTTAAATGTAAAGAATAGATGTTTAGTTTGAGTTATCAAAACTATAGTTATTTACCAAGAAATATTCGCACAGTCATCCCAGCAAGGATAATAATAACATTTGTGCGGGAAAAAATGGCATCATGTTGGTCAAATGTGTGAGCAGAGTCAGACCACAAAGTGACATTAAGAGTATTTTCACTAAGAAAGAAAGATAGAAGAAAGCAATAATAAGAAAACCAAGTAATTAAGTTGCATATTTAAAATGAAGAACAACATTGAATTGATAAGAATAAAAACAAAAAAAAAAGTGCACTCACAACTCATCTTGGATTCTAAGGTTTAGTATGTCCACTGGATCAGGGCTTGTTTTTGTGAATCCTTGTCCTACAGTTCCAACCATAGTGAGTACTCCAATAACATCTAGCAAAGACAAGTAGGGAAAAAGAAAATATTATGTTGCAAATAGAAGCAAGAATTATGTTGTTTGCAATCTTAAAAGAAAAGAGTTTCACAAAGAAATTAATAACTATTTAAGGAAAAAAGAGATGAAAGGTTGATACCTGTTAGGTAGGTGTTTTCATCGACACGTGGTTCAAGGGAGTCAAATGGTTGAAATTCAAAATGATATAGTGGTGGGTTAATCACAGGATTAGATATCTCTGTCACTTTTGTGGAGCGAGTAATATTGATCACACATGGACTTAATATAGCATTGTACGAACTTTTTGGCTTTCCAACAAAGAAGTCTATAATTTCATATATGGACCCTTCCTTCAACAAATGGCTAAAAAAATGTTCATCTTTTTTTGGGATGGAAGCTTGTAGTGCATTTCCCTTTGTGAGCGAAAAAGGAAAAGTTGGTAGCCAAAGATTAAGGGGAAATTTGGTAGTAGGAGAAAATCAACTATTTACTTACCTTTTCATCAAGAACAAGCATATCAAGGGATTTGAATTTCTTCTCAAATGGTAGAATTGTTTTCCAAATTCTAACAACACGAACTTGGATTTTAAGTCCATGTTCTAGCGGTGTTAAATCAGTTAATAGCTGGCAGTTCATCTTGTATGCTGCAAAAGATTGAATATAGTAAAGGGGAGAGAAGAGTGAAATAATAAGAGCATATAAATGTGTGACAATTGTAGACAAATTTAATACTACAATGAAATGAAATAAGCTAAAAAGGTACGCATGTATAGTGAAAAAAATTTGTAAGAAATAATAGCCAACGTTGCAAGCAGTACAATATAGCAATCACTATAAAGAATTTGGAAGCAATTCAGAGCAAATGTGCACTGCATGATAGGGAATGAAAGTAGAAGGATGTTGCGAACCAAAGAAAGCACAAAAAAAAAGAAAATAATGTAGCAAAGCATAGATAATTTATTGTCTCTTATGAGCCTGGATGTTACATAAGTAAGCTTGCAAATAACAGATGACAACAAAACAACAAAAAACAAACAGCACAAATACAATATAAGCAAGGTAAATAAAGTTATTAGTAGATTAAAGTTACAAGCTTTGGTGAAGACAATGATGGCTAACAGTTAATTACAAAAGAAAAAAAAGAAATCTATAAACAGTTAGTTCTCATTACCTCTTGTCTTGTAAGTGTTAGTTAAAGTATAATAATTGAAAATGATTACACAATTGCTGCTGCAAGAAATGAGTACAAAGCAAGTAGATGCAAATAAAGTAAGTATGATAACGGAAATAGATGTTTAGTGATAAATGTCAACATAAAGGTATTTAGCGAAGATGATTGACCAACACAAACTAATGGTCAATAAGAGTTACGACAATATAAAATTAAGAATGAAAACAGAGAACCTGTTGGTAAATCATCAAAAATTTCAGAGTAAACAATGTTTTTTGTCAAATTATGAAATTGAGAATCAGAATTATGAATTAAAATTTTTAGGCCAGCTCTATTTGTTACTCTTGATATAGCAACATATAATTGTCCATGTGTAAAAACAGGTTTTGGCAAATATAAGCCAACGCATTCAAGTGTTTGGCCTTGACTTTTATTGATTGTCATTGCATATGATAATCGTAAAGGAAATTGTTTTCTTTTGAGCACAAAAGGCCACTTAGCATCTTTAATGACAAAACATATTCTGGGAATAAAGACTTTGTCACCAACATGGTTACCAGTAATGATCTGACCTTCTATTACATTTTGAGCTAATTGAGTGATGATGAGTCTAGTACCATTACATAAACCGGCTGTTTGGTTTATGTTTCTGAGAAGCATTACAACACAACCTAACTTGAGTGTGAGCTGATGATTAGGTGCATTGGCAAATTTGAGTGAATTTAAGAATTCTGGAGGGTACAACATTTCTTGTTCTGAATGAATATTTTCAGCATTTGATATAGAGTCAAAACTGAGATAAACTTTTTCTTCTCCCGAAATTAATGATAGCACCTCAAAGTTGATAAGGTCAACAGTTTCATTAAAAGGTGTTATAATGGCACGATCCTTCAAATATATTGAATCAGCAAAATAGTTTTCAAAATGTTCATAAACTGCTTCTATGATTGTAGAAATAGGATTGTTTGTGTCAGGAAGCAATAAATCAGTAGGTATTTGAATCCAAGCCTCATCACTGTCATCATTGATACGAGAAGGAGGTATCTTGCCATTGCCAACATCAAGAATCCAATGAGCAAACTGTTCTATTTCAATTCTTGTTTGGGAATCAGGAAAATGGTGCCTCAATCTCATGTTGATATTAAGTGTGTAGACAAGGCAATGTCTCCATAGGGGTGATTTGCTTATTGACGCATTAATAATTTGAGATCTTGTGCCTGCAGTAATGACAGGCAGAATTTGTCTAAAATCACCACCCAAAAGAATTGTTTTCCCACCAAATGGTCGTTCAGGCTGCCCATTAAGACCTGAAAGCATAATGTCACGAAGGGTTCTCTCAAAAGCTTCAAAGCAATATCTATGAACCATTGGAGCTTCATCCCAAACAATCAAACTTGCCATAGATATTAACCTTCCAAGTTGACTACCACGTTTGATTTGGCAAGTTGAAATTTCATCTACATTTAATGGAATCTTGAATCGTGAGTGTGCAGTTCGACCACCAGGCAAAAGTAAAGATGCAACCCCAGAAGAAGCTACAGCAAGAACAATTTTTCTTGTTGAACGAAGTGCAGCAATGATAGTTTTCCAAAGGAAAGTTTTACCGGTTCCACCATGGCCGTAAACAAAGATCATTTTACCTTGATCATGGCAAACAGATTCGAGTACAGCATCATAAACAATTCTTTGTTCACAATTGAGCATGGAAAGGGAAGATGTATGCTGGCTTTGCAGTTCATATAGATTATAATCCATTTCTTCCCTAATCAATCTATCTTCTAGCTCATGCATTGAGCTAGCGGAGGGTAAAGGAAGACCATAATTAGATAGAGATAATCCATGTTTGTTGAATGCTTCTTCGAGGGAAAGCAACACTTCATTTTTTAGTTCTTTCTCTGATAGGATAAAATTGGTACAACCAAACCTTTTTGTGTATGTATACTGGATATCTTCTGCAAGCAGCATCCAATGTTTGAGCCACAAAGCCATAGGGTCTTGAACTTCACAAAAAATGACAATAGTTACAAATAACTGTCTCAATTCATGACCTATTGCCCACAAAGAAGCTTGCTCAAGTGCATGATCCCATTCTTTATCATCTCCAAGTAAGCCCAAGGTTTGACATGCAGATTGAAATGAAGGATGAACAACACCATTAATTTTTTTTAGATCATCAAATGTTGTTGCACCAGCTATAACATTCAATAGCATACGCAAAAAATATAATTCACCAGCAGCTGGATGTATATAAGTAATTCGTCCAATAGCCCTACTTCTTTCTCTTTGCTTTCAAGTTTTTTCTTTTTGATTCCAAACCCATTTAGTTGGGAAGTCAGGATATTTTAAGTTTCGAGCATGTGGATAAATTTTGTTTGCTTCCATCCATTCTGTAAACATGGTTTTATCTAGCAATGGTTGGCAGAGTACAGCAGACAAATCTGAATTTTCCTGGAAAGTAATATTATGTTGATTTGGGAGGTGTATAGGTAGACGGATAACTGAAGGATCTCTATAATGAATATCAAAGCCATATATTCTCCAGCAAGCTTCGTGAGATGATATATATCTACAATCAAGAAATTGCTTGATTTCATCAATTTGATCCATGCTTGTTTGATGGTTGTTTGAATTTGTAGCAGAAGTTTCTTCAATCACAGCTCTTGCTCTGTCAGGCCCCTTGTTCACATACTTGAACAAATATTTGATGGATTTGGTTTTTGCACAAATTTCAACATTGATATGAGCTTGGTGCCTCACAAGTAAGTCAGTGTTATAAGGAACAACATATCTCGAATCAAGAAAGACCCCACTCTTTTCAACAACCATTGTATTTGTCAAAGGTGGTCTCCTACGATAACTGACAATGGAATCTTCACTCACAATAGTATGTAATCCATATGGTTTTGGAAAGAACTTTGAGCATCTCCCATCTTTCATGCATGGAGAATGGATATGCATAGGTCCACAGGGTCCATGTATCATAAGGTTGGAAACAGCTTCATATGCAACACGATCTTCATTTTTATCAGGTATTTCAGCGGATATGATTTTATCAATATCTTCGGGTGTAGAAGGCTTGTCATCATGATGCAACCAGAGCAAGATATGAGCATGTGGTAAGCCTCGCTTTTGGAACTCAATTGTGTAGACAACTATAGCATAGGAAAACAAATCAAAGGAAACTTATAACAATTAGAAAATAAACATGCAAGTAGAGTACAATGGGATACATAGAAAATAGTAAAAGATTGACTGACCAGCCATGGTTCGGCCAAAATGTTTTTCCTTGATCAAATCATCCATTAAATATTTTAATCTTAGCTTGAACAGTCTTGTTAAAAGATCAGGTCTCTCATCTATTTTCTGCCCAGGAATCATTGCTAAAACATGATTAACTTCTGGCCATTTAGGATTGCAAGTGAAAGTGATAAACAAATCTGGTTGTCCAAACTGTCTGCAAATAGCCATAGCATCTTGGTAATTTTGGAAGAGAAACCGAGGGCCAGATACAAAGCTTGCTGGCAGAATTATACGCTTGCCTATAGCATTGCTATCAGTGTCTCCTCGAGTTACAGCATCTTGAACACCTTGATAAATTTCAGAGCGTAATTGTTTCTGGTTGTCTCGAATCCATTGTAATCTCATTCGTTCAATGCAAAGGTAAGCATCAACAACAAATTGTTGGAATAGCCGTCCTCCTCTAAGAAGAGTATGCCCAGTTGCAGGACGTTGCTGGATAAAATATGCATAGTACTCCATCATGGTCACATTAGTTCTGGCTTTGTTTGTCCTTCGATTTGTGTCTCTATACTTGATGCCCAGATGAAATCCGTGATCACCAAAAGGAAAAATGAGTGGATATTGCATAGACATAAAAGCAGGATGAAGTTCGCTAATTCGCTTTAATCCATCAGATCTGTGCTCAATAATAATATCACGATCATCTTGTGGACATTCTTCTTCACCAACAACCAAACCAGCAATTTCCATAGTTGATGGCAAATCATATTGGCGGTCATGATGATCTTTTGCTCCAATCAACCGTAATCGTACAGGAGCATAATTGTCTTCTGCAAAGCGATCTCTAGCCATCCTGAAAAGCTTTACAATTGGATTAATTTGGTCAAACATGTTTATCAACTCTTGTACAATGTTGGGGTCAATAACATGCAATGAATCAGTAGATTGAAAAGGTCTTATTCGATTTGCAACTTCATTTTGGGTGTCACATATGTATAGTTGAGCAAATTTCGGAGGTTCACCGGTTGGCGGCAAAAGAGATCCAATACAGTGATGAACCTGCCCTCCAATTTTAAAAACGTAAGGACCAGGTCGAGAATTTATCCAGTTATCAACTTTACCACCAATTGAAGTAAACTGGAACATTGCATTGTAAGCTCTTATGTTCTCCCTGAATCTCTTTGATCTTTGGCCTCCGTTATAATCCAACAAAGCATCAAGGAAGGGAGGAGTTATTCTAGCTGAAGATAGAGCAATTGTGCCTTCTTTGCAACACAAGCCAAAAACAAGAGAAGATCTATTGCTACATTTCTTGAGTCTCTCATCGTACCACATCATAGCACCACAATAACGACATTCATAATATAAGCCTCCTATATCAAGAGGTTCAAAAAATTTTCCTGCAAAGTTGACAAAGTGAAAGATGATGATAGCTAAGTTTAAATGAAAAAGGCAAATAAAATCAAAGAAAGAAAGAAGAAAACAGAACATAACATAAAGATCAAAAGAAAAGTTTGAAAAAAGCAAGTAGCTTACTGTTTGGAGGTTGGGCATTGGAGCGAACAATCTGATATAAATCTAAACAATAAGAAGGAAGGCATTCATGAGGAAACAAATGCATAAATAAATGTTCAACAAGCTGGAAAAGAAGACAAGACATTTATAGATTTATTTGGATTGAAATGATATTATAAACAAAAAAGATGGCATTATTACCAGAATAATAGCTCGATGATCGAGCTCCATTAGACAATGGATTAGTAATTTGGAAAGTTCCAAATGTACTTCCAGATTGAATAGCGTGCTGATTATGAGACTGAATGTCGGATTGGTTTAGACGAGACGGAGCTGTACAAAGAAGAGACATATGTTCGTTAAGCTAAAGAACTATGGTCAAACAAGGGGGAAAAAAAGCAAACTTCTTTACAAAGAGAGGCATAGATAAGAGGTTAACCAACATGAAAAGTAACAAAATTGGATCATTACCTGCAACACAATTGCTTGTCATATAAGTATGAAGGTGTGTTTGAGAGAGTAAGAACGGTTCAAAAGCATCTGAATCTTGAAGCATGGTTTCAGTACTAATAGGGCAAGTTTGACTGCAAGAACCAACATCATAGCTAGAATACACAGAATCAGATTGACTTTTGGTTTTGCACGAAGAAGAGATCGAAATAGTCTCTAAATCACCATCAAAATTTGCTCTAGAGCAAACAGTGATTGAATGAATCATATTGAAATGGGTCAAATGTGTTGACTGGAAAAAAAATTGAATTAATCACAACAATCACTTAAATCTAAACATAAATCACATTGAATAAGTTGAGTTATAACTTGCTCAGAAGTAAGAAGTCCATTTGCATCAAATCTTTCGAGTGCAATTGACGTAGCCAGAAAACCATCAGAACACAAAGGCTGAGGGAAACAAAGGACTTTCTCATGTAAAAGTTGTAGAAAGGGAAAAAAGTTAATAATTTATTGCAAACAATATGATCATATGAAAAACAGTCTGACTGAAAAGATTCAAAGATGGCAAACAATGAACACAAGAAGAAAACAAAAGAAACACATAGCAAAAAATCTTTCTCACCGTCCAAGTGCGAGGAACCTGGCTGATGAAGCTCAACACCAGCTGCAAAACATGAAATCAAGCAAAAGGAGGTAGCTCAAAGTTGGTAAAATATAAACAAACAAAATAGGGGAAAATGAATCAAAAGAAACAAAATATCTAGTTTTGATCACTCATTGCATAATATCAAACGCAAAAGTCAAATAGTAAACATGAATAGAAGACAAAGAAGGGGTAGAATAAGTACCAAGCATAGACGAATGGTCACACTCCATAGAAGGATCTTTGATAGCAAGAGAAACAGTTTGCGAAGAATGATTCAAGTCAGGCATAAGAGGAACCTTGTCTCTATTAGGCAGAACATCACCCATCACGTTTAAGGACTGTATTTGCATTTGATTGCACGACAAGGAAGAGGCAGGTAATAACAAAACATCAAGTTCACTCAGATACTTTGAACGTTTGATTCTTTTATTGCTAAGTTGTTGCTTCTGTTTTATTCTATTAAGATGGATTGTTCTTTCACCTGATTTACACAAAAATTATAAGTTAAAAAAAGAAGGAAAAATTAAAAACAAACATGTGAATAAAACATGACTAAAATAAATAGATTTTTTCTTAATTAAGCAAATAAAGCAAGGTAAGAAGCAAAATTGCGAGAAAAAAAAAGCATCAATCATGTTGCACAAAGTAGAGTAAAAAGAAATAATATAGCAACTTAATGGGGAACAAAATTACCTCTAAGAAGGCTAACAGGTAGAGCAGGAGGGCAGGATGCAAGCTGGCCATCAGCAGCATGTGAAGCTTTATGATTCAGTGCATCATGACATTGAGCAACCAAACGAGAAGAGGTAGCTTGATATAAATTAGCTATAGTAGCTTCATTCAAATCAGCAGGTAGTTGTATATTATCCAAATGATGAGAATAGTCATCAAGGAGGGATGACGAGCTAATTTGTCCAGGCACATTGCATGAATTGACTTGAACATTATGGCTAATGCAAGGAAGGTTAGATATGTGTTGCTCAGGGGAAGATTTATTTCCAACACAATTTTGAATCTTCTTTTGCCTAACAGTTGCACTTCTAAATTCTTGGTTGTGCTTTAATCTATTTACTTCATTTGAATGTCTATCACCCATCACGAAAAACTTGACAAACAAAGTTAAACATAAAAGGAAATTGAAGACCAAGACAACTCATCAAGGACAAAGGATTCCTACTCTTTCAAAATAAGTCAGTTGACATGATTAACCAAGGGGAAAAAATAACAGAGAAAATGAAGCAAAAGCAAACACAACAAAATAGGCGCAACCAAGTCGAAGAAAAAAGAGTAAATGGAATCAATAACAAAGAAAGAAAGCAGGAAGCACACATATGATAAAAAAAACAACAGAAGAGATATACAAAAAAGCTAGAAATGCAAAAGCAAATCTGAAAGAGCAGAAGGACATAGAGGAAGGTAAAAACTACGCGACAAGCCAAATGTGAGAGGCGCACAAGAAACTAAGGCAAATATGTTAGCAAACAAAGCACACCAAGAAGATGAGGAAATGAAAGAAAAGTGAAAAAAAAAAAACTAACCAATTAGCTCTAGACCCAACGAAAAAGATTACGAGAGAAATGCTCCAACCAGACAACACGAACAAACCTGGAATCAAGAACGCACAGCAAATAAGTTATGCCCGCATAGAAACAGTTAGAAGTAGAACAAAAAAAAGAAACACATCCGCCAAAGAAGAATCGTAGGGAAAAAATGACAATTGTATCATTATGCACATAAAGCAAAAGGAAAAAGATGGGCATACATATGAAGAAGAGACAAATGTGAGATGTGAAAAAGAGAAAAACAAAGAAAAGAAAAAAACAAAGGAAAATCAGAACTGAAAATAGACTGACTTTTCTCTACCAAAAGGGCATGGGAAATTGTTATCTTAGAAAAAAAAATTACTTTCTTTTTCTATGTGTTGGTATGTCGTCATAGGAAATGAAAAGTTGAACAACATCCAATTTCCATATTTATGATATAAATTTGTGAAAAAAGCGATAATTAATTTCAGTAGTCAAGAAAAAATTAAAATGATAAACAAAATATATTTTAAGATTTAAAACATAGGGACATCAACCAAAGAACAATCCTGGGGAAAAAATGAGAATTCTATCATTACACACATAAAGCAAAAGGAAAAAGATGACCATACATATGAAGAAGAGACAAATGTGAGATGGGAAAAAGAGATAAACAAAGAAAAGATAACAAAAAAGGAAACTCAGAACTGAAAATAGATTGACTTTTCTCTACCAAAAGGGTATGGAAAATTGTTATCTTAGAAAAAAAATTACTTTCTTTTTCTATGTGTTGGTATGTGCTTATAGGAAACGAAAAGTTGAACAACATCCAATTTCCATGTTTATTATATAAATTTGTGGAAAAAATGATAATTAATTTCAGTAATGAAGGAAAAATTAAAACGATAAGCAAAATATTTTAAGATTTAAAATATACGGTTTAGAGCTAATTTTATCAATAAAGTGGTAATCACTCTTTTACCGATCTTGCGAGAACAAGATTTGTTAGTTTCATCAATAAACTGTTTCACTCTTTGCATAAATTGTCCTTTGTTTTTATGACCAATGTTATTAAGCACACTTGAAAAAGTTAGTAAGTCTACATACATTATTTTTTTAAAAAAACATTGATGAAATTATATTGAATATAGAATTTTTTAAAATTATATTTAATTACAATAGGTAAAACTTTAAAATTTTCATTAACAAATTGAAAATTTTCACATATATATTGAAAAAATAATAAATTTATATAATGATAAAAAAGCTTATGAAATTAAAAAATTTTATATTTTATGATATATAAAATGGTTTTATCATTTCCCTTATGTATGTTTCTTCCATGACTTTGTGTCATAACTAACAAAGAAGAAGAATGAAGAAAAGAGGAAAATAGTTAAAGAAAATAGAAAGCGAGATAGTTAAGAGTTGCTGTGTCCTGTCTAACGTGTAATGTCTATGCGCCAAAAAATAGAAGTCAAAAAGCAAATACTTCACTATTTAAATAGATTTGTACACGTTTATTGTATCCAAATAAATCTAAATCTTTTGACTTGTATTCAAATTAAGTTTTATTTCAAATAAAAAAATTTATTAAGGTTAAACATTTAATCAAATATAGATTAAAATATAAAAGTTTATTTGAATATAAATTTAAAGTTATATGTTTATTTCATATAAATCAAATGTTAATAACTCTCTTAAATGCAATATAAGTATAAAGAGTTACTTAAAAATAATAATAAAATTTAAACTTTTTGTTGTTTTAATAGGACAAAGTTTGAATTAAATTTATTGATTTTTTAAATAAATCACACAAATAAATTAAATTATACTGGATGAGATAAATAAAGATATTTCATATATTAATAAAAAATTTATTTTGATGTATTATTAGTATATAAATTTCATATATTGTGATTGAATTATATCATCAGACTAAATTAATTAGAAAATATCATAAAAATATTTAATTTAAAATTATAAATCAATGAAATAGATTCTTTATTTTAAATGTTATGAATCAATAATATTACAATCATCCACTAATTAGATACGTATTGCTAATGTATTGGCAAGTTGGATTAAACACTTTTCACATGATCAGCATAAAACAAACCAATCAAAAGAAGACAAAACGCGAGAAAAAGGTAAGCATGGGCCAACTAACATGTAGACAAAGCATCCAAAAAAGAGAATAAAAATGAATGGGAAAAAGGACAAACACAGTTTTTCCTTGGAGATTAAAGAACAAGACAAGTGAATTAAAGGTGACCATAAAATTAAATAAGTTACCAACGAAGTACAGAGGAGCAAAGAGAATGTACCTATGAGAGGCGTAAGGAAGATCCGAAGAGCGCACAAAGACAAGAACAAATGACCAATAAAAAGCAACAGCAAACCCTGGTCAGAAATAATGCGCAAGCAAAAAAACAAGAGAAAAAAGCTAAGCAAATCGATCACAGAAAGAGTGGGAAGAGAAAGTGATAAAATTTTGACAAAAAAATAGTTTAACCCAATAAAAAGCAAGCATCTACCTGCTAGCACGGAAGCCTGAGAAGGAAAAAAGAGAGAGTAAGCAACGAAGCAGCGAAGGGAGGGCGGAAAAAGCTCGCACGAAAAAAGCAAAATCGAGCAAGGGAGAAGGAACAAAGCAAAGAGAAGAAGCAAACGGACAATAGCATAGTGCTCAGAAGTCAAGCTAAAATCATTACATCACAAAAGTAAAAAATGGCGATAGCAAAAGATAAGACGCCAGGGAAAAAAAGTGAAGAAAATAGAGAAAAAGTAAAATATCTTTTAAACAAGAGGCCCCACACAAACAGAAAAATTAAAACGGATATAACAAAAAAAAAAGATGAGAAGAGAACAAAGCTGTTTAATTGAAAAAAATAATAATATCGTTAAACATCATTTCAGTTGAATGGTTGGTAAAGCAAAAAATATTTTATCTATATACCACTTCTATTTCTACGTATTTCATGTCATCCATCTGCTTTTTTCTTGTTTTAACTTTTTTTTTTGCTGGAAAAATTTTTTCTCCTTTTGTTGCATCGATATTGTTGCTTTAAAAGTCAAATTTTCTGTCTTTACAATTAATTGTTGCTTTAAAAGTCAAATTTGCTGGATCAACAATTAATTGTGGCGTTTCATATTTGGTTTTTAAGAGATAATATATAGTAACTCACGTTTTTCAAAGGAGAAAAAGTGCTAGACCAAAAAAGAAGACACTAAGTAATGAACGGGCAGGATGGAAAGAAAGCAACAAGCCACAAACAACGTGGCAAGAAAAGACTGGAGAAACGCGTTTGAAGCTGGGGCGATAAACGTGGCCGCACGAGTGAACTCCTTTTTCTCCAAAATTCATTGTATGATTTTTTTGATTCTTTTAACTATAAGAGAAGAAAGATCTTTCCTCACCAGAGACACCAGCATCTCAAAATTGAACAGCAGCTAGAAATTTATGCTTTATCAACTGCTTCTCCCTTGCCGACCACCTTTGATAATCGAAGAGTGTAACAGGCAAGTTGGATGGTGGGTTTAAAGCTGAAGCACCTCCTCTTTCTTTATATGCCGAGAGCAGATCCAGATATCCATTCGCTTGAGATGTATCTTGTTGTGAAGCTTGGCCCTCTTAGCCTCATCCCAATCTATTGCATTTCCTGTCAGCTCAACACAAAGATTTCCACCAAGGAGGTCCAAGTTTCTAAATCTCCAATACTGAGTTCTTCAGCATCATTACAATCTGCTCTCATTTTGATATCACTTAATCTCCTGAGAGAAGTTAAATTGCTAATCCCTTTCGGGTAATAAGTCAGACAACGACAACCCCGAATACAAAGATACTTCAAGTTAATCAAGCTCCCCATTCCAACTGGTAGTTTCTTAAGGCTACGACATTTTCGAAGATTCAAAGATTGTAAATTAGGCAATTCACACACTGCTTCAAGCAAATTTTCTATTCCAAAGCAAGATGTCAAGCTAAGGTACCTCAAGTGAATCAAATTGCCTTTGTTGAGAGCAATTTCTTTTGTGTCCAGATAAAACGACTGAAACTCCAATAATCTTAGATGCTTGGATCGACTAAACAAGTTCTGGAAGGCTTCACTAGTTGTTTTATTGAATTCATGAGACACTTTCGGCCAAAAATCGGACAAAGTCATGTACAATGTCATGCATCTTACAGCAAATTACGTTGCCATTAGCATCTTTGTCAAAATCTTGGAAAGAACGAGTGGCCAAGCACTTGAAGTAATCTTTACCTTCTAACTCTGTTTCTAATTTGTCATCAGAGTTCAAATAGCCTTGCGCCATCCAATGTTGGATCAATTCATCTTTACCCAATTCATAATCTTTGGGAAAGATTGCACAATACAATAAACATCGTCTTATTGCTGAGGGCAAATCATAGTAACTCAACGGTAAAGGTTTATAAATATATTCTTGTGCGAAATCCGATTTCCATACCTCATTATTCAAAACAGTTTGCCACTCTTCTCTTTGCAATTTACGTTCCAGAAGACCTCGTAATGTTTTTGCTACAAGCGGCAAACCTTTACACTTCTTTGCAATATCTCTTCCAACATCTTCTAAATTTTCACGGTCAAACCTGTTCCTTCCGGCAAAGGCCTTTTGAGAAAGTATCAACCAACATATCTCCTCAGATAATAGATCTAAGTGAAAGACATGCGAGGATTCCATGTGCTTCGCAACTGATTCCTTGCGAGTGGTTACTAAAATCCTACTTTCCAACATGTCAGATTGAAAAGTAGCTTTTAGTTGTTCCCAATCTTGACCATGATCCGTCCACACATCATCTAGAACAAGAAAAAATTTCTTTTCTTTAATGTTTTCACGGATCTTGCTTAGAAGGGCCTGCAATGAAGTATTTTGGAAGGATAATGTTGAGTCAAGATTTTCAAGAATTGCTCTCGCAATTTGGATTTGATCGAAGGAGTCTGAAACACACACCCAAATTTTTTTATCGAAATGGGTCAGAATCCTATGATCATTATAAATCAGTTGAGCAAGAGCTGTTTTTCCTATCCCTCCCATCCCTACTATAGTGATGGTAGGAATGCAACTCCCTTTTCTTTCTTCACTAGTTCCACACAGCAATGTTTTTATTATGTCTTCTTTGACTCTATATCGACCATGAAACTTGGAAACATCCACAAAAGAAGTGCTTTCTGGCCGGATGGGTTGCTTGATAGTTTCTCTTTTTATCAACTCAAACTTATCTTTGTCTTTCACAATTTGGTCAAGCTTTTCATTGATATTTTTCATTCTGGTAGCAATATCACGTCGCCTAACTGCTTGAGAACCAAAGGAAAAGCATGAAACAAAGAGGCATACCTTCCGTTTCAGCACAGAAGCGGCACGAGGTTCAATTGCATGATCTGCTGCTTGCACATCCTGGACAACTGTTTTCCAGTCGTCTAGGACATCTTCCATGTCATAAGAAACATGTTTGAACCTTTCTAACCAATGTTTCAGCCGTTTTCCAGATACTGTTTTTCCTCAGCATCATCGAGCTCGTACTGGATTGCCTTAAAATTGCTTTCAAGCCTTTCGATCTCTTTCTCAACACCACTCACCAGCCTCCACGCTTCGCTTGCCTTTGCGATTGTGATTGCAGTCAGCTGCTCCAAGATGGCGGAAACAATAGCTTCCGCCATATGATCTTCAAAGAGAGAGGAAACAATAATTGATAGTACAGCTAGGATCGATGGTCGAAAGCAGAGAAACCAGAATTGAAGCTAACTTCAATGGGTAATTTCAACAAACACTGGTTTAAACTTGGAATTGAGATTTGCAGGACTCAAAGCGGCAAAAGTGAGTCCAATAGTTAGTGGAGAGCGAAGAAACATCTTATTGATTAAGATGCAGATGCAGTGTGAACCTTCCATGTTTTCCCACCGACCACATTGACTTCAGTTTCCACGTTGACTTCAGTAACAGAGGAGTTCAACTTTTTTTTGTGAACATCCAAAATGAGCAAACAAATCTGATAAGAAAGAATTAATTATAACGTATAAAATCAACAACAGGCAATAATCTTTTTATCAATTTATTTCAAAAACTTAAAATCACAAAATCTCTAAACGTAACAAAGGTTTTATGCTGATACATTAGCGTACTTTAAAAAAGCAGTATAAAGTTGATGTGAAAGCTCAGCGCTTGGCAGGAACTTCTTAAATCAGGTTAAATTTCATGAATCCGATTTAAGGCTACAAATACTTGTTTCAACCAATTCTGTCTTCTCTTTTATATGAATAAATAAATGAATATATATGTGCGAGGTATTTTGCTATTATTATATTAGAGTAAATCTGTAAAATTCAGTTCATTTGAGACTTTGAAATAAAGGCTTGTAGGCCTCTGCTTCAACCAATTGAAGCCCCAGTAACTGCTTCTGCTTGTATCAATCAATAGTGCTACATGTTTATCATTAGTTCCAGAATTTTTCTTATTGATGGGTGAACAAATTATGCCTTCGCATTAGTTGCAGAAATGCATATTACTAATTGTTCATGCAATTTGTTCTTTGACATTTAATAAAAAAAAAAGAGAGAGAGATCAAATTCCAAACTGGAAACAATGCCAAGCTCTTTGAACAAGCTTTGGACTGAAACAGAAGCCATATCAATCAGACAACCATCCTTCCTTAATGCCAACAACTGCTCAAAAAAACAAATAACTTAAACTCTAGAATTCTATCTTTATAAATCTCCAACTTAAACACCGAGCAACTTCTTCCCAGTCGTGTATGCAGCATAAGCATCAGTTGTTACACATTCAATCAGCTCTGTTGTGAGTTCTGAATCCGTTATATTAACTTGCGCTATTCTAGAAGACCTTGTCTTAAATGGCACCAAAAGAACCTCGGATGCCAATCTTCTCACACCGAATGCACTAAGCCGTGGTTGGTGAAGTACTTCAGCTGCCAAATCACTCAGATCTACTGCATTCCTAATTTCCAGCCCCAAAAGTTTTCTCAGCTTTTTAACATCCTTTTTGACATGAACACCAACAAATGTTATGTCCTTGTTGTCACAGAACTGTTTTATGGAGTTGAAAAAAAAACAACTCCCATAAATCCTTACTAGTGCACAACCAACGTGAGTGCAGAATGCAAGTAGCACATGATCTGAGGAAGATGGAGACCATGTTATGTCTAAACCAACAACCATGTCTTCTTGCTCAACCATATGCTTCAAAATGAAGTAAAGGCAACGGCGCATTCTTCTTGCTGTTTCTGTAATCACTTCAGTCACCACTGTGGCACCATCCTCCATAACAAACTCAGGTCCCGTAAGTTGTTCTACTGAACCCATTCTTAAAATGAAAGATGAACTAGAGAGAATTAATACCAAATTAGGATCAAGTGTTCATATGACTCATTGAATTACTGAAGCAATGTTCCTCAACTATTTATAGAGTTTTTAAAACTTGGGAATTGGAAATAGGCCTTCTGGATAAAAAAACATCAACAATGATCTGTTTTTGAAACTCTCAGGAATTGATTACAATTCTAGGAAGATTGAAAGGTGAATCACTGTATTGTTTTCTCCAAGGAGCAGAGACCTTGGTAAACCCCATAACACCTTGGGCAGTGTTTGAAATTTGAATATTGCTGTTGCAAGTGATTAATGCACTTTATGACATGGATAGTCAAATACAAAACCATTGTTCTTGCTTCTCTTTAATTTCCAAAAATTCCAGTTCCCAAAGATCTTTAGGTTTTATTAGTATCAACACACAGTTAGCCTCCTTGCGAGTACTTTATGTAAAACAGGGTTGGTAAAAGGATCAAAAGACAACAGTTTAATTTGCTAGGAATGTAAAAGAAACAACATATCAAAGGATTGTTCTTCCATGATTCCATCTAAAAAAAAGACATTTGGATTCTTTATCCAAAATGAACTCATTTTTAACTTTTTACTTTTGTGATTAATTGTGCCATATATTAACCTATTGCTGTTATTGATACATGATTGCCATTTTTTTTTACTTCTAAATTAAAAACTATAAATAATTTTAAAAAATAACAACAAAAACAAGCCCTAATCTTTCTCTAGGCCTGTAATAGTGATCGGGATTATGCATTGCTAGGTTGGGTTATTATGAACTTATGACGGGGATCAACTTGGCTTAATGAAGAAATGGCATCCTCTCAACTTCATCATAGGTTGCAAAAGGAACCTTTCCCCCTTGATTTATGCTACATATATACCAGTAACCAAGCTTAAAGTTTATAGTTATTTTTAATCTCTGGGTATTCAAATTTCATTAATTTTAAAAATATGCAACACACCAACGATCTGTTAGCTTGGCACTGGGGTCAAGTTCAAGATAGAGAGTAGAGCTCAATGAAACAGAAAAAATGCCAATACAAATGCATTACTGTATAATGCTCAGCAAAGCTGTATAATTTTCAACCAGATTAAGTTCTTCCGGTCTTAAGGTTTAAGTTAATGCCACAGCAATAACATAGCATCAGCCATTCTCCATCTCAAACATAAATGGGACCAAAGAATAAAATTTAGTACTGTCTGTAAACCACACAGTAAATATATAGTTGAACACACAACAGAATAATCCGTTTGTACTGTCTGTCAATCAGCTCTGTTGTGAGTTCTGAACCAGTTATATTAACTTCGGCCATTCTTGAAGACCTTGTTTAAATGGCACCAACAGAACCTTGGATGCCAATCTTCTAACCAAATGCACTAAGCCATGGTTGGTGAAGTACTTCAGCTGCCAGTTCACTCAGATCCAATGCGTTCCTAATTTCCAGCCCCAAAAGTTTTCTCAGCTTTGAAACATCCTCTTTTATATGAAGTATGAACAACAAATGTTATGTCCTTCTTGTGAAAGAACTGTTTATGGAGTGGAAAAGAAAAAAAAAACTCCTATACATCCTTACTAGTGCACAACCAATGCGAGTGCAGAATGCAAGTGGCACATGATCCGAAGAAGATGGAGACCATGTTATGCCTAAACCAACATCCAGAACAGTAGTTTCCATTTTTTCACCATCAAGGTATTATTTGTCTCTGTTGACATTGTCCCTGCAAAAGTTTTGGTCTACTATATATGATGGAGCACAGGCATGGTATTGAGTTATGGAATGGTAAATTTAATTTCACGGACGATATCATAAAACAACGCTTTAAGTTTACCTGATTTTTTGAAACCGTTGACGAGCCAACTCATTTTTAAACGCTGCAAAAAGCCCGTCCCAGCATATCAATAAAAATAAACATAAAATTTTTTATGCTTTAAGGAAAATGTTAACTGATCAAAACATGATTGATTGAGTGTGGAAAAATAGAAAACTTTTAAGTGTGGATGTTCTCGTAGAATAACTTTGATATTCTTCAACCAAATTAAACAGTACAGTGACACAATTGCTTTAAAAAATAGTGCTAAATTTAATTTATCACCATTTGTTGAGATTATGAAATGATTCAAGAACAACATTCAAGAAGAAGAAGAAGAAGAGAAAGAGAAAGCAGAGAAAGAAGAAACTGTAATTCAATTCTCTGGAAAACTTAATTAATATTCTTTTACATCAAAAACGTTTATATAGACAAAAGCATAAGACTTGTCCAGCTGGCAGTTAGGTAGTTATAGTTGTAACTACCTAACTGTCAGTTACTTCTATTAATATGCCCCTGTAAACTAAACACTCCACTTCCAGGCTTCTGTGAACCACCAACATGCTGCCGTAAACCAAGCACTTCCCCTGTAAGCTGAGCACCCCTCTCTTGGACTGTAAGTTTAGCTCTTAGCCGAGCAAAACTGGACAAGGACAAAGGTTTTGTCAAAATGTCAGCAGTTTGATCATAGGCTGGGATGTGATTAACTGCTATAAGCTTCTGCAAAACTTTTTCTCTAACAAAGAACATGTCCAATTCCATGTGCTTGGTTCTGGCATGTTGAACTGGATTAGCAGACAAGGCTACAGCAGACAAATTATCACACCAGATGTGTGGCTTAACTGGAAGAATAACACCAATCTCAGACAATAAGGATTGAATCCAAGTTATTTCAGCAGTTAAGCTGGCCAGACTTCTAAACTCAGCTTCTGTACTCGATCTTGACACTGTATGTTGCTTCTTTGAGCTCCAAGCAATGATATTACTCCCAAGGAATACACAAAAACCAGACATAGATCTTCTGTCATCTAGATCAGAAGCCCAATCAGAATCTGTAAATCCTGTTTAAGGTCAGAACTGGTGAGGGTTTCAACAAGATACCATGCTCCAAAGTACCAACAAGATATCTGAAGACTCTTTTAAGAGCTTTCCAATGAGTATCCAACAGCTGGTGCATAAACTGAGATAGTTTGCTAATAGAAAAAGATATATCAGGTCTAGTCACTGTGACATATTGCAAAGCACCAACAGCACTCCTAAATTTCTGAGCATCTTCAACAGGAGAACCCTCATTAGCTGACAACCTCAAAGAGCTGACCATAGGAGTAGGCACTGATCTAGCATGTAACATATTAAACCTTTGCAACAGTTCTTTGATGTACTTGGACTGAGTAAGTAAGAGACCAGTCTTCAATCTGTGAACTTCAATGCCTAAAAAGAAATTTAAGGATCCAAGATCCTTAAGTGAAAAGGCTTTGTCCAAAGCACTAACCAGCTTGTCAATTGCATCAACAGAACTACCAGTAATTATAATGTCGTCTACATAAACCAAAACATACAAGCATACAGAATTGGACTTCTTAATAAAAAGTGACTAATCAGATTTAGAGGAGAAAAAACCCTGTTGAAGCAAAAAATTCTGAAGCTTGTCATACCAGGCTCTTGGTGCCTGTTTTAGACCATATAGGGCTTTGTTTAGCTTACATACCAGCTTCTGACTTCCATGTTGAACTTCAAACCCAGGTGGTTGATGCATATACACCTCCTCATTTAAGTTGCCATTGAGAAATGCATTATTCACATCAACTTGTCTGAGATGCCAACCTTTAGACAAAGCTAACGTAAGAATAATCCTAATTGTAACAGGCTTGACAACTGGACTAAATGTCTCCCTAAAATCAATACCAGGCTGTTGAAGATACCCTTTAGCCACCAGTCTAGCTTTATACCTAGCCACTGAACCAGCTGCATTTTTCTTGAGTTTAAACACCCATCTACATCCAACTACAGACCTGTTTGAAGGAGAGGGAACCAAAGTCCAGGTCTGATTTTTTAACAAAGCTTGGTATTCAGCTTTAACAGCTTCTGTCCATTTTGCATGTTGCAATGCCTGTGTAATGGTAGCTGGTTCCTCATCATCGAGACTTGCCAAATAAGTTTTTGGCTTGAAGATCCCACCTTTGGATCTGGTTTTCATAGGGTGACAATTACTCATAGAAGATGGATATGGTCCTAAGATAGAGTTTGGAGGATTCTCTTGCAGGGTAGAATTTGAAGATTGAGTAGGAAAGATATATGATGAAGAAGATTGATGAGCTTGAATGTTAGAGGAGGAAGTAGATTCTGAGTGATCAATTGGTGATGTGAAGGTTGAAGAAGAATTATTTGAAGTAGAAGGAAAAGGTAGAATTAGAGGTGGGGGAATAGTAACAGAAACAGAATTCATATGACTACAGGTTTGTTTAGCAAATAGTTCTGAATAAGGGAATTTTGTTTCATCAAAAGTAACATGTCGAGATATAAACAGATTTTCATTAGCATCTAAGCACTTTTAGCCTTTGTGGTTGGGACTATATCCAAGAAACAAACAAGGTGAGGATCGAAGTTCCATTTTGTGAGTGTTATATGGCCTGATATAGGGAAAACATAAACATCCAAAAGTCTTGAGAAAGGAATAGTCAGGAGATACCTTGTACAATACCTCAAATGGTGACTTTGAATGAAGAGTTGCACTAGGTAATCTGTTAATAAGAAAGACTGCAGCAGAGAAGGCTTCTGACCAAAATTTGAAGGGAAGTGAGGCTTGAGACAATAAGGTAAGACCAGTTTCTACTATATGCTTGTGTTTTCTTTCCACTATGCCATTTTGCTGAGATGTGTGTGGACAAGGATGTCGAAAAACAATACCTTCTGAGTTAAGAAATGAACTAAAGCTCCTAAATTCACCACCCCAGTCAGTTTGTAAAACTTTAATAGAAGAATTAAACTGTTTTTCAACCATTCTTTTGAAGTGAATAAAAGAAGATAAGGCCTCACTTTTAGTTTGTAAGAAATAAATCCAAGTATGTCTTGAGAATGCATATATAAAGGAAACATAGTATTTGTATCCATCTCCAGAAGTGACAGGAGCAGGGCCCCAAAGGTCAGCTTCTATAAGCTGAAGTGGTGAGTGATAAACTGTTGAAGACATAGAGAAAGGAAGCTTGTGGCTCTTAGCTTGTTGGCAATGAGGACAAATGAATCTTTTATTACTAGTATTTGAGATTTTACAAGTAGACAAGACTTTAGAAACTACATCAGTATGTGGATGACCTAAACGTCTATGCCACAGAACAAACATATCTGATGAATTTGAAACTGTTGAAAACTTTGTGGAAGAGGAAACTGTAGAATCATTATTCGAGACTAGTTCTGACACTAAGGCTGACTTCTGGCTGTGTGAAACTGATGCTGTAGACTTATTTATGTTCAGATTAAATTTGTACAAACCTCCTTCAAGAGTCCCTTTGAGTAGAATCTCCTTGGTAACCAAATCCTTCACAAAACAATTGTTAGAATAGAACTCAAAAAAGACTTTGTTGTCTTTACAAAAGTGTGACACAGAAAGTAAATTTTTGGTGATCTGTGGGACATGAAGAATGTTATTTAATTGAAAGGTCTTGTATGAGGTTTGAGCAAGAGAATTTCCTATACTTGCTATATTAGTACCAATACCATTTCCCATTTGCAACTTGCCATTTCCATGATATGCAGACCCTAAGTTGAGATTCTCCAGTGAGTTGGTAACATGATTAGTGGCACCCGAATCAGGATACCATGCTAAGTCCAATATTGAACTAGGTGTAGCCATCAATGCTTCAGCTACATTAACTTGTGGACAGGAAGAGACATTTCCTTGTGCACCAAAATATGATGAGGACTCTCCAGGTTCAGGATTGAAGGAAATAACCTATCATAGCATCTATGGACAGTATGTCCCATCTTGCCACAAAGTTGGCACTGTGGCTTGGAGGTATTTGATCCTCTACCTTTAAACTTTCCTCGACCTCTAACATTTCTTCCACCACCATTCTGCCCTCGAAAATTCTCAAAAGAGAACTTCCTCTGTTGCATAGCCAAATGAGCAGAAGGAACCACTGATTCAATAAAGGCAGAATTCTGAAGATTTCTTGATTCAGTAGCAAATAATAGTGCTGAAGTAGACTTCCAATTTGGCAATTCTTTTTGAGTTAAGATTGCAGCAACAATGGCATCGAATTCTTGACCAAGACCAGACAAAGTTATATGAACAACTTCATTTTCACTCATCTTGCAACCACAAGATTGCAATGTATCCCAGAGTGTCTTGATCTTTAGGAGGTATTCTTTCATACCAAGAGAGCCTTTCTTTATATTCTGCAGTTGCCTTCTATATTGCATTACCTTTGCTGTTGTCTGAGATGCAAAGTATTCCTCTACTGCTTCCCATAATTCCCTTGTACTTTCACATCCTACAAGACTCGGAAGAATCTGAGGATTGATTGAGGAAAGAAGCCAAGAAAGTAATAACTGATTTTGTCTATCATACAATTGAAACTCAGAAGTATTAGTCGATGGTATAGTTTGTGTACCATCAATAAAACCCTTCAATCCATAGCCTCTTAATGTTGCTACGACCTGTTGTTTCCATAACAAAAAATTATCATCTTCAAGCTTTACCGTAATACACTGTGAACCAGGATTAAAAATGGCAGAAGAAGCTTCTTTCATAGCTGTCGAACCAGCTTCATTAGCATGCTCTGATACCATGTTGAGATTATGAAATGATTCAAGAACAACATTCAAGAAGAAGAAGAAGAAGAGAAAGAAGAGAAAGAGAAAACAGAGAAAGAAGAAACTGTAATTCAATTCTCTGGAAAACTTAATTAATATTCTTTTACATCAAAAACGTTTATATAGACAAAAGCATAAGACTTGTCCAGCTGGCAGTTAGGTGGTTATAGTTGTAACTACCTAACTGTCAGTTACTTCTATTAATACCATTAAATAGAAGAATGAGCTTTCCTCACCAGGGATTAAAGCTTCTGTCCTTCGATCAAGTTCTTCTGCAGATAATGTGTCTAACCACCTCTGGTAATCGTAGAGTGCTACAGGCAAGTTGGATGGTGGGTTTAAAGCTTGAAGTACCTTCTCTTTCTTTACATGCTGAGAGTTTATCCATATCTTCATTTGCTTGCGATGTATCTTGTTGTAAAGCTTGGCCCTCTTAGCCACAGCCCAATCTATTGCATCTCCTGTCAGCTCAACATTAAGATTTCCATCAAGAAGGTCCAAGTTTTTTAGATCTCCAATACTGTTTCCTCTTCCTGTCCGAGATTTCCTGTTTTCTTCCCTTTTTCAGTTGATTTATTCAACCTCAGATACGGATGTCGCTTTTATTTTGCTATTGTGACATTGGATGCTGTAAGTATTGGATTTGTACTTGGTTTTGCAGTGGTTGTAGTCAAGTTTGAGAGTAAGACAATAATTCAAATTTAGACTTGTAGTTGTTGTAGTGAAGTTTGGATATTAATGTTAAAATAAAAATTGGCATCCATAACATCTTTTTTATTTTATTTTATTTTATTCCATCAAAATGAGATGGACTCAAAAAGCTTGATAGGGAAATGTCGAATCTAAAATATGTGACCAGCTGATTATAACATTCACCATTTTTTTTTGGTGTATAACATTCACCATCTTTATTGCAAAAGAAAATATTTGTCTTTAGCTTAAACTTGATCATGTCCCTTAGGAAAATTTCTGGCTCGTGGCTTCATTTTCAATTTTTTGTCTTAAATCCATTCTCCATTGCATTCACTTGCACGAGTTTTTGCTCCAAGTCTCCCATTAATAGTTAAGATAATTCAACATCTCAAATAAATTTGTTTAATGCTTAAGAGTTAAGACTAACATAATGATATACTACAATGGATGCAAATCAATGATTCTTTGACAATCACATTCAATTCTTGATTTCTCTTTATAGCATCGTATGAAAAAACTTCTTCTACACTCCAATTAAAAGATAAAGTAATTTTCTTTCTTTTCTCATTTTAGGCAAATCTTTCCAAATTCAATTTCCTAACACTAATTTCTTTTCAAAACTACACGAGAAATTGCATATTCCTTTTCCATTTCCATCCATGCCGAACAGTAAGAGTAAAAATCAAAAAGGGATAGGAAATATTCAATCCAAAACAACTATAACAATGAAACAATGTAATTGTCTATTTCAACAAATGCCCAACCTATATGACACTCTCTACTCCCAACGCCATAGCTTTATGGTCAGTTCACTACATACATAGCGACCAATCTCATAACATATTAAATTTCGAAAAATCTAATAACTAGACACAAAATTATAGAGTCGACACTAACCATTCTAAGCAAATATGTGATTGATCACTTATTTAAATTAAGGATAAGGTTTGGTCTACGTTCAAAAAATCCTAAAGTTCGGAAATACGGTTAAGTATGACGAAAGATTAGCACCTCTACAACGCTCATCCTAAAATAGTACCAAATAATCTAATGGGTCGTTTGGTTCGCAGAATTTAGGATTCTCTTTGGGAATCATTTCACTTGATAAATTTCGAAGAATATTAAATTCTCATGTTTGGTTGCATTGAGGGGAATATTTGATTTTTGTGTTTGGTTCAAGAATTTTAAAATTACTAAATGCTAAATTTTACTATACTACCCTTTTGTATTAAAGTAAATAAATAGTTTATTTAAAATGAATAACACTTGTTATTTAATATTTTCCTTGTAACAAAGAAAAAATGAATAACACTTTGATAGAAGTTATTTTAAGGCTAAAATATTAAAAAAGCCCCTGAACTTTGTTACTTTATTTAAATAGACCATTATACTTTTATTGCATCTAGATAAGCCCTTATACTTTGATTTGTACTCAAATAAGCTCTTATTTCAAATAAAAGATTAAATATGAATAAAAATTATTTCAAACTAATTTAACCAATCAAAATTCAATTAATTTGATTCAACTACGTCACATTTGGATTTAAATTAATTTTTATAGGTTGATTTATTCAATTAATTCGATGTCTAAAATTATGAATTAAACTAACTGAACTAATTAACATTTTTTTAAGTATATAATATATAGTATAATATACATAATTAAATATTATATAATATATTCTATCTAATTAGCATTTTTTTATGTAGAAAGTTAGGTTTTAAATGTAATAAAAAAATCGATTAATCATTTTTATAAAAGATTTATTTATGTTAATGGTTTATTTGGGTAGAAATTAAGAATGAAAGGCTTATCTGAGTACAAATTAAAGTCAATGTGCTTATTTGAACTCAAATAAAATGTTAAGGGCTTATCTAGATGCAATAAAAGTCTAAGGGCCTATTTAAATAAAGTAACAAAGTTTAGGGGCTTTTTTAATATTTTAGCCTTATTTTAACATATTTATTTATTTATTAAGTTTATTCATTTGGGGAATATTAATTAATTTCTTTAACACAAGTTAATTAATTAGTCCATTTGTTTATAGGATATTGAATAAGTAAATTATTTCAGGATAATACCTATTTCAGGATATGTGAAATACAAAAGAAGATCCATCACTTTTTATGCGAAGAGTATCTTGACTTTTTTTGTGACTTCTTCGGGGAAATTAAGATGGAAGTGTAGGGCTTAATTGCTTCATGCCCAATGCCTTTAGCAACTAGTTCCTCTACTGGTTCATCATCATAGCTGTTAATGATGCTTGGAGTGGTCCTATTATGCTATGCTCTACGTTGCAAAAGAAAGACGTTGTAATAATAGCTAACAAGTTCTCCCCTACTTTTCTTAGGGAAATGCTTGTAGATTTCATCCCAGAAACATTTTTCTAGTGATGAAGGATTTGACTTCACTATAAATGAAAATTTCTCCTGTTCTTCCTCCTTCCAAGTAGATGCAACTTCTTCGCCTATCTTATCGAATTTCCGCTGGTTGAAAGGTGAACCCAGCTCAAGCTTTACTTTCGATCTTTTTTCTGCAACATGAAATTTTACACATTGCACAGAATCTTGAATATGGCAGCCACATGAATCTTGTCTTCCCTTTCCAATCCAATGCCTTTCAATCAGAGACCTCACTTCTTTTCTTTCCAATGGCCAAACACTAGTCCCCAACCATTTTGGATCACTTTCTATAGGTACCCTTGTCCAATCTGGCACCTCAACTTGAAAATATGGCCCAATAGGAACTTGAATGTCCACGTTACAATCAAACACTGAACCTAGAGATGTAGAGTCACTCCCTACCTTAAAACAGTCCAAGTCACTATGATTCCAAGAGGACCGTGAACAATCCTGTCCCTTTGATGCCATTTTCCCCCAAAGGAGCTTTTTGGTGCAACTCAATCACTCTCTGATATTGTACCTAATTTTAGTGTGATCATCATACATGCAGGGATGCATTTTCTGATTTTTCTACCAAGTGTGAACATCATGAAATTATTATCATGAAAAACATTTTATAATGCTTCCCTTTTAGAAATTATAACAGCAACAACCCCTTATCATAGTTCAATTAATTCAATACATCACTAATTTAAGTGTAAACCACACACCACCACTTAAGCACATTAGGTAACCTTAAAAATTTTCATGCCTTAAGAAAAAAGAAATTAATATACCAAAGGCAGGAAGTTAGCACAAAGAAAAGGGTAGAATGGAAAAGTAATGATGGCTTTTGGCTAATTGTATTATTATCATTAACAATATCTTAAACAACAGGGCTACAAGCCATAAGCTAAAAACAAGCTTACTAAAACAAAAGAAGATCCATCACCATTCGTCATAATAATTTAACACAAGCTAAATGCAACGATAATACCTATGTCAGAGTGTGTGAAATACAACAAAATGATTTTCACAATTTATAAATCTTAACATTCATGCCAATGAGGCCTTGACTTGATGGCAAGAAGGAGGTCTTGAGATTTTGAGGTCTCAAGTTTGAGTCTCACTAAATGTGATATTTGTTTAGTTTGTTAAATATTGTTATTGTATTTACCAATTCATTAAATTACCTATTCATCAAATGTAATATTTGATTATGATTGTAACTTTGAATGAGATGTACCCTTCAAAAAAAACATCATTCATAATAACTGTTGCAAAAAAAAACATATGTCATCAACATCTATTATAACACCTATCACCATTATAACATCTTTCGCGTCGCGGCTCTCATCGCAGCAGCTCAGATCCAGCGGCAGCGAGTTCAGATCCAGCGACGACGATCTCAGATCCAGCGACGGCAAGCTCAGATCCAACGGCGGCGGCGGCAGCAGCCGTTACCCTCTCCAGCGGTGGCGGCAGTAGCCCTTCCTCTCTCCAGTGACGGCGTCCTCCAAATCTAGCGGCGGCCGCATCTTTCTCTCCTTCCATCGGCGGCTTCTCTTCAGATCTAGTAACACAGCATTTGCTTTGTAAGTAAATATGCCAAATCTTAGATTTTTAGTCAATGTGTTGAAAATACTTGCTGATAATGAACTGTGTTTGTCTTGGAATTTAACAATACTTGCTGTTAAATGAATTTTTTCCATGCTTTCGGAAATACTTTTATTAATGATTTGAATTTTGTTATAAGTTGTTGGATTATTTACATATAATTGCTGTCCACATTTTCTTGCTATCATTTCCTCTCTATTTTTCTTGACCATTTGATTTTTGTTAGATGATGTTGGATTATTTCGATATAATGCTAGTTTATTTTATAGATAGATATACTTACACATATAACAGCATAAGCATACATTTCTCTATGTTCTTTAATCTAGTTTTCTGCAGTCTGTAATTAATATATATTAAGCATATAACAGCATAAGCATACATTTCTCTATGTTCTTTAATCTAGTTTTCTGCAGTCTGTAATTAATATATACTAGGTAATACCCGCGGCGTTGCCGCGGTAGATCATTTGAGAGAACAAATTTGAGAAATGCAAGGTCCTTTCCACATAAGGAAAGGTGAAAGTAAGAGTCAAGCAAATATGCCTGTACATTAATATATGAAGTGCACTGAAAAAGAAAGAGAATTGATATGCATGTTAATTTTAGACAATCTACATGAGATGTAGCAAGCAAAGCTTACAAAAATATTTTCAGCAATCATCCAAAAGCACAACAGCAAGAAAAATTACATATACCGATAAATTATCAAGAGAAGATAAGATGGGTTAATCCATAAACGCAACAAAGCGAGAATCAAAATTGAGAGCAAATGGTTGCAATTTCAAACAGCATATATCAATCAAAAATTAGAGAACAGATTTTCATATGGTAAATGAAAATTTTAGTATAAAACGCATAATTTAAAACAAAAACAGGTTTAAAGATTAATAGAAAACATATGTTAATATAAAATGCATATATCTCAGCCAACATGTGTTTTGAAATAAAGATACTAATTAGCACAGATCATCAAAGTTTTTCTAAAGACAGTGGAGACATCAAGGCGGAGACATACTTGGTTCATTCTTGATAATAGTTGATCCCAAAAAAGGGAAATTAACAGAGGATAGCAAACTTATTACAAAAAAATACGAAGGCTTAGCTCAGGTACTAAGTTCGTGTTATTTTAATTCTTAAAGGACAACTTAACATGCTTTCTTAATAAAAATTACACATTGGGTTAGCTTTCTAACTTACATGCAATGATAATGAAGGGTTGAAAACTTGAATTGAAACCCTTACGTAGTAGAAGTTGTTGCGACCTTATATAACAATAAACTAACTTCAATTCTAATAAAATAACTATATTTTTATTAAAAAAAAATTCATTGTTGCTATTACTCCCAATTATATAAAACCTCCCTTAAAAGAAAGCAGAATTGCTTTTTTGATTAAAAAAGCCTCAATCCTGAAAAAAAATGAATATCATACATAATGTAAACTAATCACAAAGACTTCATCTCTAGGAGCAATCAAACAACAGCTTTAAGACTCTTTTTACAGATTTCTTGATTGAGTTTCAAAGATAACTTGAACTAATAAATTAAAATAACTAAATTTAAACAAACCAAACAAATTTAAGCAAATCAAATAAATTAGAATTAATAATAAATGAATAAAAACTAAAACAATTTTTGACATGAATTAAATAAAAAAAAGCAAGAAAAATAAAAATAAAAAGAACCTTTCATTCTTTGTATGCTTTGCAATCTCTTTTTGATGCCTTAAAGTATTGCTTCTGAAATGGTTCTCTTTTTTTCCTCTTCATTAGAAGCAAGTGCAGCATCCTCCTCAATAGTTGCCACCAATTATTGCATCTTTACTTTCATGGCTCCCTCATTTATGGCTTCTCAGTGTCAATCAAGCTAAGAAGGTTTTTTTCATCTTTCTTCACAATAAGTTCAAAACCAAAAGACCTTGACTTAGCCCTAGGGAAATCAAGACAAAGAATTGGTATATGTATAATAAAGGTATACTTAAGTCTAACAATACTCTTTACAAAAAAATGAACTATTTATGAGAGCAATAATTCAAACACATGAGATGTACAAGTTTGTATTAACTCATCTTTATTTCCACATGGCAATAGACTACAACATATGTTTGTAGTCCTTAATCACATTTTTCTCAACAAAAGCTGTATCAAGAATGAAATTTGCAAGATCAACTATCAAAATTGCAAGCAAAGGCAAACAAATATCTACACCGATTAAAACACATTTGAATACTAAGTTAAATTAAGACAAATAATTACGAAAACATGCATCTACTCAATGAGCCTAAACTTTTGGTATCAGCAGCATCAATAAATCAAGAGCATTAATCAATAACGATTATGCTAACCTACTTTACTGCATAAAAACAAAATCAACGAGGTAAATCATTACCTTAAACATAGATGTCTTTAGAGAAAGGTAGCGTTCCACGAAAATAGCCATAGCAGCCTGGAAAAAATATATATAAGTATTGTACACAACCAAGTAGAAAGCAAGCAGAAGTAGTGAGGGAGGCTCGCATGATGAAAGGGGGTCAACTGGAGGGGGCACACATGGATTTGGGGTCATTTCATTTTTTTAGTGAAGCTTTGCAGCGTTGATGCAAATGTTATTGTAGGAAGGTTTAAAAAAACTCCATTTCTTTGAAAATCTTATATACTTGAGAGCATATATGATGTAAAACCATAAATTTTAAGGTCTTCTAAAGTCACACCTAATGCAAGAGGCTCATTCACCAACTTAGATGCAACCATACTTGGTTTATCAGCAAATGTCATAAATAAGAGCATCCGAATTAAAGGGTTTACTACTAAATACATGATTAAATCATTTTCAAGAAATAATAAGATAAAGCCAGCAAGTATGTTATACTTTATGTAAAATATATTAGGAAAAGAAAAATCAATTAAAGCTAACAACAATCTTATATATCATAAACCAAATAAAAATAAATAGAATATGTCAAGAAAATAATCATGATAACAAAACAAAACATATTCTTTAGAAAATAGAAGACAACTATGTTATAATTACCTCACCAAATGCGTCTAATTCATAGGTTACGATAATAAGTGTTTACGCTATTCTATGAGTGACTATTCACCATCATGTTCTCAATGATTTACACAACCGAAAGACAAAAGAAATTAAAGACGCCATTCATATATTAAGCCAATATTGAACACAAAGCAGGTGAATAGTGAAAAGCAACTGTTTTAATTCCAAGTAGACATTTAAGGCAGTCTCACTGATATCTTCCAGCAGCTTTCTTATAACCCTATTTTTATCAAATGGTGACTGAACTTTCATTTCCATACTTTTTCTCCAGATTCATTGCAATTAACAAATGTAAATTACTTAAAATTAATTCAAACCATTCAGTCCTAATTAAATATTGTTAAATTAAATGTAAATTACCTAAAAACAAAAAAATAATCCATAAGATAAAGAAAATTAACCTAACATGTTGTAACAAAAAAAAAACCTAACATGCAATTTAATTCAAACCATAATTTAACTACAAAAGATATTAACTATATTTAACAAAATAAAATAAGTAAAACCATTAATATTAAAACTAAAAACAAAAAGCTAAAGAGCGAAATAGATTAAGTCTGTTTTGGACACCTCCCATTCCTTCCTTGCATGGGCACCAAAGCCAAGCCGTATCCATATATTGCCAAGCCTCTTGCTCTGCAGATGTACACCATTCCATAACCTCCACCAATCAGCATCACTTCCACGCTGAACCCAGGCAAAAGAAGATCACAGTTCAGCTATAGCAAATGTCGACTCCAATGCCCGCTCCTCTGCTCCAGCCAACAAACAAGCTAAGGTAGCAATTAGAAGCAGCCAATCCGGTTCTAAACATCCACCCAGACAGCAACTTATCATAACACAGATGCCTCCTGTTTCGAGCTCACCTTACACACAGCTAGCAGTTGCACCAGCCAACACAGTTAAGTTTAAGAATGATTTCAGAAGACACAATGCAGAAACCATTACAGGAAAACAGATTGCAAACAATGCAGAAAAACTTTAGAATTTAAACCTTAATAAACTATGTTAAAATTGTTCACAATAATAAAATAAAATTCTTAAGATTGTAAAATGCTAACAAAAACTAAAAAAAAAATAAAGAAGTAAAGAAATCTGAAACCGGAAGTAAAAATTTAAAGGTCAAAAACTCTAATCAGAAACTGGTAGTGAAATAATGTGAGACAAAGGGGAAAAGAGAGGGGAACACTGGCCAGAGAGAGGGAAATGGTGAAAGTTGCAGGAGCACCTCGTTGGCAAGGCAGAGAGAGTGGGAGAAAAGGAAAATGCAAACATAAGATCACCCAAAAATGGCTAAAAGCCCAAACTTTACAAAAATGCATAGTGCAAAAAGAAAGGAAGAAAACCTAGGAAAAATAAGAAAAAAGGAACAAAGCATGCATGGTCTCATCGTTGTGCTTTTGGATAGAAATAAGATCAGAATGCAAGTGGAAATCTTCTAAAGAATTTGTTGATTGAAGCGTTCATGGGCAATAAAACATCTTTCCTTCAATTCTTCCTCCAATCCGAGCATGGGCAGATAAGGTTAAGGTTTCAAAGATCCAAAACAATTCTTCCTCCAATTAATTTCTTTCTTTTTTTCCTGGGCAAAACTAAATTAAATACCAAGAAAGATTTAAAAAAAAATAAACAACCATCATTTAAAAAAACTACCACACACTGCAACATAAGTACATACAGGGCAAACAACCATGATTGCTAAACAAAGGAGACAATGAAGGCAAGAAAAAAAAAACAAAAGGAGAGAAAGGAAAAGTGAGGAGCAATAAAGGCATGCAGAAACCAAGGAAGAAGCAACAGTAAGAAAGAGAAATGTAAAAAGAGAGAAGCAAAGAGGGAAGAGCAATAAAGGTGGCGGCAAGAAAGACAGAGATGCAAAGAGAGAAGCAAAAGAGATGAGCAATCTGTAAAAAAAAAAAGATGAACAACGAATTCTCCAAAGAAAATGCACAGCAAAGAAAGAAAAAGGAAAAAGGAAAAAAAGAGCAATAAAAGAACCCATAAACCAATAAAAAAGGGCCCATCAAATATCAACTCGAGGCAAAAACTAAGAAAAAATGTGCACGCGAGCAAAAACATGAGAGAAAGAGAATACAGAAGCTCCTACACTCAGAAAAAACAAATGCAAAAGCAGCACATGTGGTGAGCATAGAAGCGCACATGTTGAACAAAGAAAGCTAAAGCTTGGCTTGTTGAGAGGGTTAGGGTCAACAGAGAAGGGAGAAAAAATTGACACTGGTCACATAGTCAGATCAAATACATGTCGAGCAAGTAACAGATATCGTGGCCCATTGAGGGATGTGGTTGGGCCACGATTCCAGCTCCATTGCTTGACAACGCACTGATGTGACTATATGAGCAGTGCTACTTTTTCCTTCTCGTTCTGGCTTTGGTTCTCGGTTGGTGCAGCTGCTCAGCAAGTTTTGCTTCTCGATGCTCGCCACGTGCATAGAAAATAAACCATGAAACTGCATAGAAAAGAACCAGTGTCAAATAAAAAGAACTTCAATTAATTAAAAAACAACATAAAACTGCCTAGAAAGCAAAACTCAGATTAAAAAACAAACCATGCAATGATTAATTCCAAAGAAATTTCATTCCTAAAACTATCAAAAATCAAAACATCAAATGTACCATTACCAACACCAAAAAGAAAGTTTCATAAATTTGTAAAGCATGACTTAAACAAAGCAATAACAACATTTAACAAACTATAATAAACAAAAATGATAATAAAAAGAATAACACATCCAAACGAAAAAAAAAGCCAAATAAAAAAGAATTAAAATTATTTAAATAATTAACAAATAAAAAAACAAATGCAGAAGAGTAAAACCAAAACATAAAATTCCCTGATGACTAAGATTTAAGTAAAACACCTAATAAAACTATATAAAACACATGCATCAAAATTAGCATGACTTTGAAATAGCTAAGAAAATGAGAACTTGAAAAATTAAAAATTTAGACTTCTATTTTAACGAAAGAAAATAAAAGCTTATAGCAACAAGCCATATAATCAATTTAAAAAATTAAAAAAAAAAAAAAGAGATTTAGCTCCAAAAACTTGAGCAATGCCTGATTTACTAATTATTCTATTAGGAACTACATGTTCCTATCGCTCTAATCCAACAAAAAAAAATCAGAACATTTATTCTAAAAAAAAAGTTAGAATTTTTATGGTATTTTACATATTGATTAAAAGAAATTAAAGTTTTGTCCATGAAAGAATGGTAAGAAGAGTAAGAAATTTATAATTACCAGCTAAAACTTAATTAGGCTTGATTTGTTTATGATTATTCCATAAAATTGCATGTTCACTTTGCTCTCTTTCTCCAAAAAAATCAAATCAAAATTAAAAAAAAAATCTAGGAAAAAATATTTAAAAATAAAATACAAGCTTATAAATAACAAATCAGTTCTTTCTCTTTCTCAATTTTTCTCCTTCCATCTACTGCTAACCCAAATTCTTTTTTTTTTTTTAAAAATGTAATCCCCTTGTCTCTCTCTTTTCACTTCATTCTTTCTTTCCTTTTTGTTTTTTCCCATTATCTTATTTGTTTGTCTCCCTTTTTTTTTGTGATTATTTTCTACAACTTAAGACCTAAATTGATGATGATCAAATCACCAACAGAGAAGGACAACTGATTAGATCGAACAATAATTGTCATTGAAACAAAGGATATCAGAGGGAAAAATGAATGGTATTTCCAAAAACAAAGCAACTTAATAAACAAATAGAAGTATAAATAAGCAGTTCATCTTTTCTTGAAAGTGCCAAACAGATGCAAGAGCGAATGAGATGGAAACTAAACACACAAAATAAAACAGCAAGATGCAATAACTTATTCATATTTCTATCTCTCATCAATTTTTGGATCTTCATTGCTCCATCCTTTATTTCACCCAGTGCCTATAAACAATCAAACCAAATCAAAAAACAAAAAATGAACAGCATTTCAAAACTTTGAAAGAAAAAGAAACTTTGTAGCTAAAAAAGAATTTAGGTAATCATATGATTAAATCATTATCATGTTAAATGAAGCAAGTATAGAAACCATAGCAGCATATGCTTTTGTGCATTTTAAAATTTCACGAAGTTGTAAATTATAGTTTTATAAAATTCAAAACACTTGCTCAGACACAGTCTCATCAAATCACAACTTTTAAAGAGAATTTTTCCAACTTTCTTTAGCTTAAGCATATGAATAGCTTTTTAAGCATCATATGGAAGTTATAGGAAAGCTAAGTTTGAAGATCAACATACTCCTACATGCTTTAAAAGTTATAGAAACTACTTCGAAGTAAGCCCAAAGAACTTGTTTTGCTAAAAGTCAATGGAATGAACAACAGCCAATCGAATGAACAACATCATTTAAATATAATTGATTAAACCAAGTGCATGCAAAAAGCTCAAAAACAAAAAAAGAATGGAAGCTTAGACTATACAGCATTTGCAAGATAAATGTTTTGAGTCATAAATGCTCACCCTAGATTCCTGCGTATAAAAGAGCCTGTTTTTTGTTTGCCACAGGCCATGGTAACTCGTCTCTTATCCACTCTATAGCATTTATAGATTTGTTTCCAGAAGAATAGACAAAAGGCTGTAAAATATTGAACACAGGCAAATACCAGAAGTGAAAATTGAGATAAGAGTGAAAACTGCAAGAGAACAAAATCTAAAATTTTTAGGAAAAAAACAATCAATGAAGGAAGACCAGTCTTTTTGCAACAACACCAATTTTAAAACAACCTGGGAAACATACAACCTGATAAGAGAGTGTAGAAATGATCAAGCCATCCTAAAAGTTGGATAAATGTTATCTAAATATTAATGAAAGAACTTGGTCAAAATATTCACATGCTGAAAACCAAGGATCATTATAAATAAGATGGTATCTAGAGGAAACATGAATCATAGAAGAGAGATTTTGGTATCATTACTATCAAATGAAAGCCAGTGAAATCCTACTCCTATATCCTAGTCATTTGAAGTACATTTGTCAAAAAATAATTGTTTAACATTTGCAGTAGCAGCAGCAGCAATGGCAAAGAAAGTGCAAGAATGTAGATTGATACATGGACAAAGCAAACATGCTTTTTCTTATTCAGTTATTCTCTCATAGTCCTTTAAGTTTATTCATAGCATATTTCTTTTTCTATCATCATATTTTCTAGCATTGAGATAGATGTACCAACTTTAGAGGATCAATAAACATTTCATTGGATTGAGTAATTTAGGAAGTAAGAGTTCTCATATTCATTAATATTTGCATTCTATATCACTTGTATCCTGTTATTAGTAATAGTACCTAACATTTTTTTATTAATGCAAGAAGACACAAAGGACAAATTAGTTCGTAATATGACATGCATTAAAGATAAAAATAAACAAAGAAGTTTACATTTTATAAAAAATAATAATAATATAGAGACATTATAAATAAGTGAAGAAAATGATAAAAAAAATTCAAATATATGATATCACCTGAATGTGTGTGAGACAATTCACAAAGCCAAAACATTTCAAAGCATTTAATAAAAAATTGAAAATCAATATAATATTTAGAACTCAAAATGGTAACTACAAAGTAATCTTCATTAGTTAATCTTCACATCCGCGGTACATGACTTATAACCTAAAACAAAAACAAAAAAATAAATCAAATAGAGGGTGCAAGCGACCAATTGATCGCAATAGAAGAGCAAAAAAAATCAAAGAAAATCAGCAATAATGGATCCATAACAAAGTCAAAAAGATATATGGAAAGAAAAATATGTATCCATATGCAATTAATCTTAATTACAAAATTTAACACTATCAGAACGTAAAGACAGAAAAGGTTATCGAAATTTGCATGGTCCAAAAAAAAACTTTTGTGCTACTTGACATAATTTATCTTCTTTACTTACGCATCTAATAGATTGGTGAAAATAAAACAAATTCAATGAGATGTATAGCACAAAGAAACTAAGATCTAGGGTAAATAAACCATATCCTATTATAACCTCATTAAAGTTTGCACCAATGGCCAATACTTTGTTTCTTTAATCAAGGCTTCACATGTATAACGTCTACGTTTAAAAATGTAAAAGATTAAAAAATATAGTGACCTAGGGAAAAAAATTAAGGATATTTAAAAACTCCAACACTACAAAATCAAGATTGAGCAATAATAAGTAACTTCAAGCATATATAAAAAGTGAAGCCAAAACTTAAATGAAAGAAAAAAAAAAGATTATATCAAACAGAACAACTTGCATGGAAAAGTTTGTCCCCTAAAAATCTCTTTCTTCTCAAAAACATATAGTCGACATATGTATGCTTAACAGAACGAAGGAAAAAAAAAAACAAAATCAGACAAACAACTCCATCTTGTTCTAATGATACAAAGGGATGTCTACCGGACACCGAAGAAAAAGGCCTTACCCCTTTTTTTTTATTTCCTTTTTCTCTTTTTTTTGAGCTTGTATTGTCAACAATATGGCTCTGATAAAGTCATGGCAATTAACAAAAAACAAATAAAGAAAAATTAATAAAAAAAAATCGAAAGAAAACCTAAAAAAATAGCTTCCAAATAAAAGCAAACATTTTATTGTCTTAAAGTGTTGCATTTCATTATAATTTCACCAGATCTTGCTTCCTCCAATCCTCAATAATCTTGTATACAAACAATCAAACCTAGTAATCACCAAATTCAACCAAAAAATCAACTAACCTTGACAGTACCACCCAAAAAAGAAGTAAGAGAAGGGACATTAAATAATAGAACCTATGACTTTGAGATGATTATACATACCTTGTCAGTAGAAAGAATCATTGCTTAAACACGAAAAATGTTTGTTTCTAGCAATTCAATAATTTAATGATAGCAGTACATTAAATCTTAGCCTAAAATGTTTTCTAGATTATAAAAAGCACATGAGAAAAAATAAGTCGACAAAAAAATAAAAATAAAGAACCTATAGCTTTTTTGCATAGAACAGATAATGCCATTTCTACGTGGATGAACTGTCATTCTATAAAACAAATCAAAACCAATTCCAACCTTATCCACCTTGATAAAAAAAACATTTAAGAAAATAAAAATTTATCATAGAATGTTTCATGTATATATATATATATGAAGAGCAGTTGCTTATCCACACCAATTGAAATAAAGATTTAGGGGCATTTCTTTTACTCAAAATTACTAATACAAAGATCCATATTTCATACTTATTTTATTGTCAACTAAGGTCTATAAAATTCAAATAATTTAAAATTGAAATTTACTTACAGATTGATCAAAGAGAAATATACAGGAAAATAATGGCTACCACTGGATCTTTGAATACTACACAAATGCATATCAATTACCAAAATTCTTTTTTTTTTAACAAAACCAATTTAAATTTAATATATAAATTATGATAATATACAAATGCATATTGAAACATAGATTAAAACCACACTTCTCTAAAAAATAGGAAAACATTGAATAAGAAAAGATATTTAATAGAAGGCAATACCAGTTAAGTAAATGGAAAAGAAAAGAAAGCATTCCATCAATAAAAACAAAAGCAGAATAATACCAAAAATAAAATTAAATAATAAGTGACTGCTTTTGTTCCAGCTCTTTACCATTTGAAAATGACCTTGTTGATTCAAGCAGCTTTGCCAAAGAATGTATGAACACCAACAGCAATCACCATTGTCCCAATTTCTCTTTATTTGCATGTAGTTCATGAGAAAACACCATCACCAAGGCATTTAGTCACCAAAAGAGACTCGTTGATAAACACAGACTGATTTGGAAATATATATACCTTTTTTCTTCATAATTTATGCAGAAAACATGAAAGAAATATATTTGTTTTAGACCAAGGATAATCGATTGCATACAAATTAATTGAAGAGTAACACAACTTTTTCCGGTAATCACTCTTGATTTGTTTGGACACCAAGCACAAATCATCCTCTTAATTCCTGTGTCTCTGGTTAGAAATGTCAAAAATCATATATTGTTTGAATCATTCTGGTTCGCATTGATTGTTACACAGAGCTATAAAAACTAAAAAACAAAAAGTTTTCTAAGTGAAAATGTAACATAGCTTATAGTTGGAAGAAAAAGATATTAAAGAGAAAAATTTAACAGAATTAAAAATATCCACTGACAATATCCTTTACCGAAGTCATTCCTGGAAGGGCAAAACCCTTCGACCTTTCTTGAACCCCAATGAAACCAACATGGAAGAACTTCAAATCTTGAAATCAAAATATATAACATAGTCAAACCCACAAAAAAAAATTCAATCCTTAAGAAAAAACAAACGCAAACATACTACTACACAAAAGCTGAAATTAAAACCTTTGAAGGTGGCGTGCTTTTAAGGAGATCTTCAACTATTTTTGGATAATTATAATTTGCAATGCCAAGATGAAGTCAAGGGCCAAATATACTGGATAGCATCACTTTTCTAGATTTAAGGCATTGAATCTATAATTCCCTTAACAAAAAGAACCTATAAATGTACAAGTAAAACAACTTTAACTTAGCAACTTATATATTTGACCCATTAACGAACAAAGAAGCTTACCTCATTGTCTTAATCAAACCATATAAGCACTATTTATTTGTCTATCTCACAATCCAGATATAAAAGAATCTAATAAGTTTAACACAAAATTTCAATAAGTATGGTATAACAAATTTCCTGAAAAGATTATACCAGAATAATCGCATAATTCTTAGATACCACATCTGTCAGCATTAATGCTAACATGATAAAAGAAGAATTTTCAGAATGACAAACCTCAACAAAACAGTAGCTCCTCATCATCTGAGCTAGCACCAACCAGAAGTATGACTGTACAAAAACTCCTCACCAAACATGTGAGGACAAACACAATACTTCTTTGGATTTGTTGTTTTCACCTGAAAACAGCATCGATTAACTCATCTACAACTTCTTGTAATATAAGAAAATCCAAGAAATTAAATCCATATATGCAGGTATGGAGAAAAATACCAGCTTTGAAACGTTCTTCCAAAAATCAGGCGTTGGCTTGGTGAAGAAATAGGTTCTTTGCAAAGCTAATTCTTGCTCCCTTGTCCACCCTAGAAAAATTCGATCACCTCCCTCGTTGCTCTTCCTCAGTTCTAACCGAGGCCTTCACCTTACCATCCATGATCTGCTGTGTGAACCCATCAACACAAGTGTTACTCATCTGTTAGTGCAGAATTAACCCAGGTTTCCACATTGTTAACGTGCCAGAGAAAGTCTTGACCCTTGGCTTGACCCATGTACTTGAGCTCCTGCACTAATTTGCTGAGCTTGTCCACACAATCACTCATTTCCCTGATGAAATCTTTGATTGGTTCATATTCCCTCTCCTTAAGTCCCTTGAATTTGTTCATTTTGGACACGAATGGCTGAGCCAACTTAACCCTGTGTAAGCATTCATTCAATTGTTAGTGGCTTCTTGAATCTTGCAAAAGAACGAAGTTCTACGGTGAAAATAATACCAAAGTAGTTTGGAAAAACTATGGGTGGAATGGTGGAATACCAAAGTGGAATACATTAGGTGTCGAGAAAGGCACCAACTTGAAACCAACTGAGAAGTGACGTGGCAACAAGAGAAGCCTCAATCGTGGCCTCATCAAGTGTCCATCATAAATTTTTCTTAGCTTTTTAGCTTTCAAAGCTGCCATTTTTTCTTCCTCAATGTTTTGCCCCGACTCCAGCTCTCCTACATCTCTCCATCATAAATTTTTCTTAGCTTTTTAGCTTTCCAAAGCTACCAACAAACACAAGCATTTAATGAATGCTTGGACAATGAAAATGTGCAGCAATCCTCAAGAAACAAAGAAACGCGCCTAACACAAAGAAAAGAAAATGAATGAACCGGTGCAACAAACGCCAAGCAAATAGGAAGAAGAGAAAACACTGGTCACATTGTCCCATCAGTGTGCTGTCAACTAAAGGAAGTGGAATCGTGGCCTAATGAGAGGGCTTGAATCTCACGGGTTTTAATATATAAGCCTAGCATGTGAGCTGCGCGTTGCTGAAGTAATAGGTAGGAAAGGGGTGAGACAAGATAATTTAGAATCTAAAGGAAAATAGAAGCTGGACGATTTAAAGTACTTAAAAGTCTTCAAATGCAGTTGAAAAGTAAGAAAATATCAGCTGGGTACATGTAAAAACAGAACAAAGTAGATAGTTAAATTCATCCGAATACAGAGAAAAGTAAGCAAGTATAAGCAATTTAAAATTTCATTGGCAAACCAAAGAAACAGAGGGAAAAGATAGATAACATTTTAAACTGGATCACATTGGAGAATTTTTCAACTTTTCATCATAGAACATTAATTGTTTGTTTGACTTACATGAATGGCAGATTTGCCAAGAAATGAAAAGGCAAGCAAGGGAGGGAAAAGCAAAAGGACAGATTAAAATCAAGATCTACTTACAGTTTTTATTTTCATTGTGATCAGGAGATATAAGGAATGACTTAAAAAAGATAACAAAAAGAGATGTGATTACATGGCAAACACATTAGAGATATAATGTGTTTGGCATTCCTCGTACCCATGTCACAAAAGAAAGTGTACAAAATAGGAGATCAAACATTATGTTTTTGATGGAGTGGACTGGTTGGGAAATGGTGGATTAACAAACTTATTAATCATTCCATCCTAATCTGTTTTCCCCTACGAAACACATAATCAAAACTTTTAGATTACATGGCAAGCTAAATTAACAGGGAAGCAAATACGCATTCATGAGCTATATACGTCGTTGGTTAACATTAAAAAAAAATCATTTAGGTTGGTGAACAGGATCACATGTGGAACATATAGTGTTAGAGTTCTCGAAAACATTGAATTACTTGGATTTGAGATTCTTCAAAAGCATTTCATCAGAGATTGTTTTAGCATCAGCATGGGCAACAGGAGCTGAAGCAAGTGGTATCTCATTAAGATGCTTGCTGGAGCAGGAGACAATGCATTTAACTGTTAGGAATTATAGTGAAAAGGTTAAAATTTTAACATTTAAAGATGAGTTTAAATCAGTCGACTTCTCCCTGCTTTTGAGAAATTGACATGGGCTAAATTCATAAATATTATGGAAACTGAATGTAAGTTCTTGGAATGTTATCTGAACATTAATAGGTTTAATGTATAGTTTTCAATCTCTAAGTACTTGAATTTTTTTGATACATATATGATAAATATCTTTGATGAATTTAATATCAAGCGTATATTTATACTTTAAGAATTCAAAAAGGAACATACAAACTCAAGAACATGAAAGGTAACACCACGAGTATAAAAGGGCATCTTCTTATTTGCATAGGTATATAATCTTCTGATTGCATCATATATAGAAAAAAAATTTCTCCAGAGATATCCTTTTAATTTAGTTTCGTATGTTCCACTTCACATGAACTCACACTATAATTATCAACAGTTCAAAAGATCAATATAAATTCAATGATAACCAAATGCAAGAACATCGAGAAGATAAATTTGTTTCATCAATAAGAACGCTTAATCAAAATATGTTTTAAAAAATGTGTAAGAAAAAAGATAACTGTTAAGTTAACTGAATACCTCAAAGCAATTTTTTGGGTGTTGGTTCTCGTACTATTGCGTGAGATTTGTTAGAAACATCACAGGGAGAGATTGCATCATCATCTTGAATTCTAGAGGATGAAGTGCAACAAATGCACAAAAATGTATTAATTTAAAAGGAGAAACTATTAATATGGATGAGTAGTTTTTGTTAGTCACAAATGTTTCTAGAGACAGGATGTTTTATTGAACTCTCAAGCAAACAAATTAAATCAAATTTCAGTACATATATAATAACTATGAAGTACAACAAAATTTTATGATATTTCCTAGCTCTGAAATTTTTTTACTATTCAAAAACTCTATTCAATTCTTCCTTTCTTTCTTGGCTTTTAGCATTACATAGGTTATTTGCAATAGAAATTCGAAGAATCTCATTTAGTTTTTTTAATTTTCCTTTTCAATGATCATACACATAGCCAAACATACATACATGTGTGCATATATATATATATATATATATATATATATATATGTATGTATGTATGCATCTTTCTTAATTTTAATTGTCATAGGAAAGCTTCTTGGTATCTCTCAAGTATATATGCAAGGAAGTGAGACCAAGCAAACAGCACCTGGCCATGCTTTTAAACCAAGCTTGTAGCAATCAGTTCTCATATCAAAATTAACCACACAAATATGTTCACAGTGACAAAATAAAAGTAATAAGAATTATGAGTAGACTTAACAATGACACATGGTCAATCATTTCACATTTAATAGTAACACATATTCAAGCGTTTCACATTTGGCAAAAAGTTGTGAGGAGAACAAAGAGCAGTAGCATTAACAAATAAACTAAAAGTTAATTAAAAAATTTGACATTTCACTGACAGATAATGAAACAGACCTTATTCGTTGTTTATTCGCTGGTGAATCATCTGGGAAAAGGTCAGCTGGTGCTCTCAAGTTCTCTTTATAAATTGACTAATCAGAATTTGGGCTCTCAATGGTTTCATGTCCTGTTTCAGAAATGATTGATTGGCACAGAGATGATGATCCTGTGGCAGTAGGCTCGGTTGGTTACTGTTTTTCAGGGAATGAAACCCTGTTGACAGCCACCGAGAATCACTATGGCTTTGGCGTGGTAACTTTGAAAGCACTCCTAAAAAATTCAAGAACAATCAAATTGTAGGAGTAAATCAGCAAGCAAAAAAAATGAATGCAAATCACCTGTGCAAAAAAAGACACTGATTGCACACACTGGGAGAGCTTTAGGAGAACAATATTTTCTTATTTTCTTCACAAGAATATAACCCAAATCAAAGGAACAGAAATAGGAGTTTAGAAGGGGCTTAAAAGAGCACAGAGTTCAAATATTGAGAACCCCGCTTGGTGTAGGGAGATGAAACACAATAGGAATGAGCAAACACCCAAGCGAACACAAAAAGAGAATGATTGAAGTAGGGAGTAGTATGCAGGTCGAAAGAGCAACCCAGCTTTTCCACAGAGAAGCATGAAACACAGGACTTAGTTCAACACCCAAAAGCCAAACCTGACCCAAAAAAAAAAAATGGAAGCAATTCACGGAGAAATCAAATTACCCAACCAAACGCAAGTACAAAGCACAGTGAGATCGATTCTCAAAAAACATAAGACACAACATTTAACTTGTGATCTTTTCCTCCATTCTAATTTTCACCAATTAAATCTATTATTCTAATTTTTTATTTCTTTAGTCATTAGATCATAAAAATGGGCATAAGAATTCCATAAAACACCTTGGCCTAATATCCATATCATGGTTTTCCATTCATTTTCTTTTCTTACTTGTTTTCCGTTTCTTTTTTTTCCTGATTTTCCTTTTTACCGTCAACAGAAAAGCCTCCCAGGTTTCATCCAAGTTGTGAGCTTCCATCAATCCAATTTTCATAAATTTTCAATCTTCATTCAATCCTTAAGTTATAACTATCTCCTAGTCACTTAGAATTTTTATCAACTATCTTCTACTCATCAAACACACACCATTCTCGTACAGCCCATGCTTTGGCAGAACATCACCATTTTCACACCACTCAGCCATGTTTCACCCCACTTTGCTGGTTTAATATTTTTTTTTATCATTCAATCCCAATTCAGATCAAGCTTAATTCATCATTTACATCTAAATCCTACCTAATTTACAGTGAAATCAGTGAGAGTTCTTCTTTTTTCATGCATGAGTGTGACCCATAAATTTCACTGCTCTTTAATTTTTTCTTCAATCTAAAGCATACATCAAGTTCCCCATGCACAAATAAATGAAAACCAAAGCTGGAAACACATGAAACATCACCAATGCTCACCTTCCACACCCTTGCCGAACAGGAAAACATCAAACCAGCTTCCATACGTTGCTTTCTATCCAGCAAATTCCAGCTTTAAATAGCTCTTGGGTGGGAATTAAGGTTGGTGAAGGAAGCTTGGGGTTTGGGTGCTTGGAAGAAAGGATTTTCCATGGTCATTTTGAGGTTGGCGTGAGAAAATAGAGGAGGAAAACTGTAGCAGGGGTGATCGGTTTAGCTGAAAGAACACCAAAAAAATACATCATCATCAGAGTCAAGGGAGACAAAACTAAGTATAAATACATCATCATCATCAAAGTATTTATCCCAATCGATTAGGGTAAGCTTAAGTATAAATACTTATATTTGAAAATTTTCTAAATTTCTTTCTAATAAATCATAATTGTGAAAAAACTCCCACAATTAATTTGGCATAATCAAGTAAACAATTGTCAGAGGTAATCAAAATGTAAAATGAGTGTGCATATGTATATTGGGCTGAAGTTGTATATGAGAAAAAATGATATGCAATTGTAAAACTGAAAAATATATTCAGATGCCCATCATAAAAGCAAAATTTAAAAAGAGAAAAGAGTCCAAGAGAAGTGGAATTTACTTTGTAGTTGTTATATTCATCCTTAACTTTCAACAGGATGTCTTTGTCGGATGAAGCACAGCCTGCCATCACCAGCTACAAATAAATAAATAAATAAAATCGAAAAAAAAGAAAAATTAAATTAATAAATAATATCTCAAAAAAGAAAAATTAAATTAATAAAAAAAGGAAAAGATTACCATCAGCTTTGGCAAAAAGGAAAGCTACAGCATCTCCATTGGTCGTAATGCACCTGGTTCTCAATAAATCCTCTTGGAGCTATTTTCGGATCAAAATTTCAAAATATTTTTTAGTTAAGATTTGATTAAATAAATAAACCAATAAAAAGAACATTAAGAATGAGAAAGGAACACGAAGAAGAGGAAGCATGAACAAAACCCACAAAAGCTAAAAATCCAGCGGGAAATCACCAAGCAAGTTGAAACATAAGGGAGAAAATTATCAATAATTACCTGGAGGCAACCAGAACTCTATAAATAAATAAATAAATAAAGAGGATTATTATTTGGGATCATTACCAAGAAACCCATATTCCAGGTCTTATTTTACACAAAATTTCCTGTAAATAAATAAATAAAGATCTTTCTAACTTCCATTTGAAACTCAATAAACTTCAAAAAAAAAAAGATCAGATATAATTCCACTCACCTTTCCTTTCAGTTACTGAAAAAATGCAAGAAAATAACATGATTTGGGATATCAAGTATTGAATTTGAAAATAACATCACACTATAATTACAGATAGCAGAAAAAAGAGCTTGTTGCTATTTCCAGATTTACAGGATGCAATATCTTTCCATGGGTATCCAATTCTACTAACTAAAAATGAAAAAAAAAAAAAGACTACCTTTGGCTGCATATTTTCCATAGAAGAAATAAAGGTGAAGTCTTTGATAATTCCAACCGGTGAAACTACAGTATGGATAGAGAAATTCCCTAGGGTACCAGCTTTTGCCAGAGATAAAGGTAGAGGAGAACGGACACCTATAGTCATCGACAAAGATATCGTTGCCAAGTCCTCGTCCCATGAGAGAAGAACGCTCCCGCTGCAGCTCCATGGTTTCTACCAAATCCATTGACTGGGCTGGCTTGCTGATGACTTCGAACCCAAGGATTTTGAGGATGTTCATGAGGGTTGCAGAGGGAAATGGATCCATTCGTTTGTCGGAAGGGAAAGAGAGAAAGAAATCGTTTGTGGGAAAGGGAAAGAGAGAAAGAAAGAGGAAGTTCCATAGAGAAGCACGACTCGAGGCGACTGTAAGGGGAAGGAAAAAAGAGAGAAGAGGAAGACAGCCCGAAACGGTTCCTTTGCTCCTCTCCAGCTCCCACTTCTCACTCTCTTTCACGTCGGCTACCACATTCTTTTTGTGTTTTCCTGTGTCTCTAGCTCCCCTACATCTCAGTATCATAATTTCCTTTTGCTTTTGACCTTTCCAACCCTGAAAAAAAAAAAAGAGAAGCATTTAATGCATTAAATGAATTGTTCTTTGAGAAAGAAAACCTGCAGCAAACGTGAAGGGAAGAGAACGACCAACAAGCCGTAAAGAAGAACGCGCGAACATGCAAAAAAATTTACTGGTCACATTGTCACATCAATAACGTGTCCACCAACAAGACTGGAATCGTGGCCCAATAAGAGGGTTAAAATCCCACGGATTTTAATAGTATAGATTAAGCATACATTTCTCCTTGTTGTTTAATCTAGTTTTCTACAGTCTGTAATTAATGTGTACATACATATATATAACAGCATAAGCATAAATTCAGATCTATGCTTTTTTCAATGTATCTAGGTTTTATCTTTTATGCAATGACTCCAATGTTCAAACTTGAATGCAGGATGCCAATTTGTTTGGAGGTGTTTCTTCGACCTCGCTAACATTTCTTGAGAACACCTTAGTCTGGGTGTTGGTCCAGCTTCTAAGTACAGCCAACATCAGGGTCCAATTCACCCTGTATACCAACATAGAATGATGGCTTTCCCACCCGCAATGGCCAATATATACTATCAGGGCCAATGTTGAAATGCCTGCTGTCAGTGAGAAAAGTGCCCAGAAACTGTCAGGGCTGAGACTAGAAATGTCATGACTGGAGTCCACTTCTGTGCAGTTCTGAGATGCAATCATGCTGATCTCTAGTTCTCGTAGCTTCCCACTTTCGGACACATTAAGCAGTGCTTCAGTTACACTGTGAAGCAATGGAGAACCCTTCGGAAATACCTGTTGAACAAACGATGGAAAATAGTGTTACCAGATATTGGCCAAATAACAAAATGGAGACTGAAATGCTAGAGAAGTTGGTAGAAGAATCACAAATCCATAGCCTCCCGCTTTATAAGTTGGCCCAGCCATGGCAAAGCTCTTGCAGTATCTTGCTAGAAATAGCTTGGCCATAGGAACTTCAAGAAATATGGCTGCTACCTCTCTTTTTTTAAGATCATCTGCAAGAGCTTCAGGAGAGGAATAACTCTTCATGTTCTTGGGGTTGAACTGCAAGACATTCTCCAGATATTTCTTAACAAATGACACCCTGCTGTGGCCAACCATTGCATTGCTGCTCTGCAGCGACTGAATGTCAGTCACAGTAGGTTCAAGTGCTTGAGTTGTGAGAATACTGGCAAGGTTAGCTGTATAAATCTGAGTAAGCACTAATGCCACAAATAACCACACTGCCATAGTCATCCTTGACAAATTGCTATGAAGCTTTTCACCTTTGTTTCATACAGAAATGCAAACTATTGTTAGCCTTTCACAATTTTCAATATAACATATTGAATTGATTCTTGAGAAGATAATAGATTTATCATGGTACCATGAAAGGAGAAGAGTGTGCTGAAGGATAACCACAGCAAGATTCCGGTTTGATTTAGTGCAGAGCCATTAAGCTCTGGGCAGTGGTGCCGTTCTATTAGCCACACAACAAAACCATTGTAGGTGTTTATGATGCATATAAGAAACCACATAGCTCTTGTAAAAGGCCTCATGAATAACCAGGCTCGGTCCCTGGTCTTTAACCGAAGAGGAACAATCATTACCAGGCCTGGTTCAGTGAATGGCTGAGTGAATTCTGCATACTTACAGCGGCTTGATGTAATTGCTACATCCCCAGCCACTGCATCAAAGTTCTGCTTCCATTCATGAACGAATTGGTCAGTGTTGAATGGCAAAACATGATCAGTCACAACAATATTTACTGTTCAGAAGGAAATAATTGGATGATAAGGTATGAAGGTTGGGAGATAGTTCACCTTCAAAGCAATTTGCATCACCAGTTCATCGAATGTGCCATTGAAAGGAATCAACTCATACGGCAAAGAAAACGGCAACTGCTTTATGGTTTTGTTGAAGAGCTCAATTGCTAAGCCAGTTATAGAAGTCTCATTTTTTATTTGGTCATATTGTACATTGACATAAGTTTTGAAAATGGACATAGCAGGCACACCAACTCTCAGTGGCTTGGCATTTGTTGGCAGATTCCATCCTTTTGGAGTGCTTGAAGACCCTCCTGGCCAAAAGACTTGGCCCAAGTCTTTCATGGAAAGACTCTGATTAGCATTGTCATCAATATTTTCCAAGAAACCGACATTGTCTGACCAGAACCCAAGTTCTCTATAACTTCTTCCTATGATGTTTATTATCTGAAATATATGCGTTGGGGCTACATTTTGATTGATGAAATGAACATTCCCAGTTAATCCATGAAAGTTTCTATGCAAAATGTTTTCTAACAACATTTTCCCCCGTTTCCCTTCACTCATAGCTTGACCCAACATCCCTAAGGCATCATATGCCTGTACTGCATGACCTCCAGGCTCATGGTTAATCTCTTCAGGATGCTCTAAACTGAACCTTTTACCAAACCTTAAGCAGAAATCTTGAAGATGGGAATCATTGTAGGAGAAATAGCTTTTGACTCCTACAATTCCTTGCATGGTGGAGGCTATGGTGGAGGCACTAACAGAATGGATCAGGTTTGTGAAGGTAGTTGTGGTGATCCACACAAATTCCTTTTCCATCATCTTCAACCTCTTTGCCCTTTCAAAGAGATGAACAGCCAATGATGAGGACAAATGGACTACAAAGACTCTGCATTGCTCTCCTTTAAGCCTCTCAAGCTCTTTAGACAGTGACAAAGAATCCACAGGAGGGAGAACAACACGATTAAGTTCTATACCTTTGTCTCTTAAAGCATCAGAGAGAAGCATGACTACACTCACTGAAGAATCAATGTCTTGGTATATCACAGTAACCTGATGCCACTCATAGGACTGTACAATAGAAGCTATAGCCTGCATTTCAGCATGCTGGCTTGGAGAAGCTGCAAGTAGAAAGGACCATTTCTCTGTAGCCCATGTTGGGATCGTATCAGCAAAAGAAAGAACTGGGATGTGATTTTGGCCACCAATCTCAGCCACTAATGACACCTCCTCCCATGTTTGTGGTCCAACAATGGCTTGTGCTCCATGTTCCTTGATAAGATCCATGGCTGAAAATTCCAATTTATCATAATGAAATGCATTAAAACATAGTTATTATTTGTACAGAAATTGAAAGAACAGTACAGCGATTTAATGATATGTGTTCGCCCAACTTTGTACAGTTCAGAAAATTCTTTATACAAAAAGTATTTGTTTTATAAGCAAGAAGGAATGTATACCAGCAATGGCAGCCTGAAGAGGTTCCTTCCTAGAGTCTTTTACATGCAAAACCAAGCTTTGATTGCTGAAGCCATTGAAATCCTCCACTGCCATTGCCATGGCAACTCTCTCTTCTTTTCCTGTTCGGGAACCATCATTCACAATAGCACCAATGATGCCCCCAAACTGGTCTTCCCCATTGTCAAAACTTCCAGCTTCTGCCGCTGTTTTCAGTGGTAGCATCAACACCAAGGCTAGCAAAGATAAGAAACGAAATGGGATATCCATTTCTACTGAACCACAGCTGCTTTTCTCTCCCATTGTCCTATTTATACACAAAAGTCCAGAATACCAGTTTTCTGCATCTGACTTTTCTAGATCAGAGTCCGCGTTAAGATTCCGAAGACCGCGCAAATTGTCATTCCACAGAGCGTATTATAACCGGCTAGAATATTCTCTTCTTGAAGGAAAACTGATTCTGATAGTGACACAATGCTTCCTAGAAAAGTTAAAAAGAAACCAATTTAATTAGCCTCTTGCTTTTGCCAAGAAGTCACTTGACATTGTCTGCAATATGTTTGAACTTCATTGAAAACCATTTCTTCCTGCATCGATCTAGACTAACCGCCATTACAATTTGTGGGTGGAGATTACTACGAAAATTCCATCTTAATTTCCTCTACATTTTCTTCTTTCTGAACAAATTAATTACAGCTTGGTCAAGTAAGTTTCCCTAGTCATCAATATGTAATGTTGCGGAAGGAAGATCTTAGTCAATGGTCTACGGAGTTGGCGTTGGAGCTGCTTATATATATACAGTCAATAATCTACTGAGTTGGTGTTGGTAAGCTGCTTTGACTTGGAACGGATCTACAAGTCAGTTCTTGCAAGAAGAGAATCTTGATAGTAAAATCCTTGAAGGTTTTAGTGAAGCTTTGTTATTAGTTGGAAGAAGTTTTTGCATGTCAAAGTTAAAACCAGAAAGAATTTTCAATGTTTCGTGATATATAATTTTTAGCACCACTATGAAAATTTTATATGTTATTTTTGGGTGTGATACATAGATTTCGAGTTAGCATTATGTGCACACATGTAAATTTATTTAATTATTGATTATGAAACATAGAAACTGTCGTGAAGAATCATATATGACAAGTGTTATAATATGAAAAGAAAGAGAAATTACCTTAAAATTATTTAATCTCATAATAAAATAATATGGATAATTTTTTTCTTTTGTATTTAAGGAATATATGGTTAAATTATTATTATTTATGTAACGTTTTTTTTATCTTATTAATTACTCCAAAATCCAAACTCTACGTCATTTCAAAATTTGTAAAGAAAAAAAAAAGATGAGTAGGTTTTTGCTTTGAAATGCAAGTACCTAAGCCCATTTTAAGTTTTTGGGCTGAGCCTATAAAACCCATCTAAAGATACCTCTAACAGCTTGCATTTGCATCAATTAGCACTTTTTTTTTCCTTTAGTAAAGAGGCATTTGGGAAAAAAAGTGATTGGAATCTTAAGTCTAATTCAATAATAACCGTTAGATCAAGTTTTAGTTGTTAATTTACATTTTTTTTATTAATGAGAAATGAAATTATCTTATAAAACATCCATAAAATTTTTTAAATTTCACTTAAAGAATTACTAAGGTAATATATATCTTGAGGGTATATTTAAAAACAATTAAAAAATAATTAATTTAAAACATGTTGTAATCTTTTAATCTCATTTGCAAAATAAAAAATTACCATAGCTATATTAAAACCAAATTAAAATGAAAACTTACCATTTCTATGTGATTAGAAATTTCAACAAATAAGGTATCTGATAATTTTGAAAAACGTCAACCCAATTATATTTCATAATACTCGAATTCAATTAATTATCCATTTATTTTAAATTTTTTATTTGAACTCCACACATATAATATGGAAATAGTCATTAACTATCCAAATCCATTTAATATTGGTTTATTTAACTTTAAATTTAAAAGCAAACTTAGAATAAATTATTAAAAAATAAACTAATAAATTTAATTTTAATAAAAAATAAATTAAAATTAAAAATTATGATTAGAATATTTAATGAACTAATTTAATTAAATATTTCATTAATAATAAATAATTTATAAATAAAAAAATATAAATATCATACTAAAAATGTAACATCCCGTTACCACATTTTTTACGTCTTTCCATACAACTTTACCGGTTGGGCTGTCTGCGATGCCATTAACATTCAACAGTAACAGTGATAAATGATAAACATTTATCTATTAATTATGGAATATGAAATTTCTTTTCATTATTCCTTACATCTGACATCCCCTATTAACCTTTATTTCACTAAGGTAGTACTGCATACATATGTCTGAAATGTAAAAGAGAAGAGATTGTACCTGTCACAATTAACGTGCCATGCCTCAGTGCTTTAAGCATAGCTATACCCATCTGAGAGCTAATTCTCTCAACTCCGTATACTTCTTATCTGTGGAGTTAAAACAAAGGGGTGAGCGATTCATACGCTCAGTAAAGGAAACATATGCTGCTTTAAATAAAGCAAAACTATATATCACAACGCATTTATTCTTTTCTTAACAATAACCCAGTAGAAAAGACAGTGAATATATAGTAAACAACTCTCTTAAAACACCATTCAAATCACTGGCTAAACAGTTTACTTTAAAATGTAGTAAACACTATATAGGATTTCAACAAATCCTCACAGTAAACAGAAATTGGTAAGTTGAGACTAGGCAACAAATAAATCATGCTATCATCGTTCCCCCTCCCCCTTGCGAGAATGGAATCTACCGCTTTTGGGGTGCACCCGTAGGCCATCGCCCCTCACGGCTATCTCAGATCTATGGCTATAATCTATAGTGGTCCTCGGGTCCACTTGCCAAGTGACCTCGAGACCGTTAATGACTTGGCGGGTCCATCAGCCCTGTGACGCCCTGAGGTGCACTCATTGGTCCATCGACCGAGCCACCGCCCCAGGTAGGTCACGCAACTAGATGAATAATAATGCATGAATTCAGGGCCTAAAGTCTCAAAATTATATTCATATCTCATGAAAAACCTTTATGGGCTTATCTCACCCACATTATCATTTCCTCAAAATGATTTAATTTTCCAAAAAGGTTTAGGCTTCTGTTTACAAAACACCTCGACAACCTTTCAAAAATATCAACCTTTAAAACTGCTCGCCCATGGTCTGCTCACCTAATTGGTTCGCCCATGGTAGCTCGCCCAGTGCGGTGAACTTGTGTTCGCCCGCCCACCTTTGCTTTTAAAACTACAAGCAACACTGGCTCGCCCTCAGTGGCACGCCCAGTAATCAATTCGCCCAAAAGGCTTTATATTTCCTCTTTTTAAAGATATTAAAAATTAGTTTATTTTTCAATTAAGAACTTTGGAAACGTCAAATCTGTTCGCCATGGTCAGCTCACCCATGGTCAATCATCAGTGCGGGAATTTGTATTCGCCCGCCACTTAGTTTTTCAAAACAAAATTATGTCTCGTTGATAGCGGTTCGCCCGCCTTATATTTAAAACAAATGTCGCCCGCCCAAACAACTTGAAATGAGTTCGCCCTTCATTGGCTCACCCGGATTTCATTAAACAGGGGTCGCCCGCCCCGATTTTATAAGAGATTTTGGTTCGCCCGCCAATACCAGTTCGACCAAAAATAACATAGGGTCGGCTATGTAGCTTGCCCAATTCGCACCCATTATCATAACTATTATTAAACCAATGCATGTCAGAAAACAAAACATTTATCTCAATATTTTTATAAAATTTACTCCACAGGACATGCATTACTTCACACACATCTCCCTTACCTGGTTTAACGAAGCTTTGTTTCGCCCTGCTTCCTGCTCGCCAATAGCCATTTCCAATTATCGGCTGCAAATAATTATAAATTCTATTAATATTTCCATTTCATATCACTTGGCGACATCGAGATAAATCAAATGACTACTCGCCCAACAGAGCTCTAACTAGCTCGCCCGAACGAGCTCGCCATTCACCGGATGGCTTACACGTGGCAGATCGCCCGCCATTTCTCACCATATATTTTTAGCTCGCCCAGCATTCAACTCGCCAAGCCTTATATTGGTTTAAATTTGGGAGTTCGCCCCCAAATCTACTCGCCCAATCCTTTACAAGTGAGTTCGCCCGACAAGACTTTTAAGTCTAAGGTGGGCTCGCCAATGACTAACATATAGCGTCCTCGCCCACAATTAGACTTCACATTATTTCTATTTCTTTCCTTATTTTCATATTCCCTACGGATCTAACTCAAAACAAGGTTGCCTTTATGTTTATTACTTTGTAAAACATAGAAATCTATCATCAAACACCAAGATAATCATAGAAATAAGGAAGCTCACCTTAACCATTTTCACCAAGAAAGCTCATCTTCACTTTATCATCGAATTAATTTGGTTACTCAATCCATAATCACTTCTATAACATCATGGTTCTTTTGGATTCTTCACCACCTCACAGTGATTGTTTCATGATTAATCTAGGACTGCTTTTCTTTTACAGACCTTAATATTAACCACCGATTACGTCTCAGGTAATCATTTTCCCCTCGATCACTTTTCTTATCTCAAGTGATCATTCTATCTCTTATTCTCCTAGTACATGTAATGTCACTACTTGGAGAATATACTTTTCCTTACATCAATTTCTGAAATTTAAATTTATTATCATTCAGATTTCATCACCACTTTACTTATACAATTTCACATTCCCAATATGTACATATATACACATATGTATATCCTTCTTCAGGATTAGCAGTACTTCTTGTATCTGCTCCTCTGAGTATGACAATTTCATCTTTTTAATTCTGGCTTGTCATTAATTCCAGCCATAACTACATAATGATCAGAGGAAATCACATTTATTCATATACTTGGGAACTACCTCATAACTTGTGTTCCCTAGTCATCATATGACTTGTTTTCTATGTAAGAGCCTCGCCCGTCTCATAGGCTGCCGACGAGCATCCCCTTGACGAGCTTTCACTTCGCCCGCCCCAGGTTTACTCTTACTAGCTGGTTGGCGAACACCCATTTCGCCCGCCCCTCTCACAACGTATTGTCCGCTTTGGGGTGCGCCCACAGGCCATCGCCCCTCACGGCTTTATTCCAAGGGACTTGAAGAACTCAAGTTAATTCCCTCGGACGCGTTCCATGAGACGCTCGAACCCTGGTATCCCATAGATACCTCGAGTCTTACACTCATGTTACCATTGAGACAAGTTGTCTCAATGGTAACATGAGTGTAAGACTCGAGGTATCTATGGGATACCAGGGTTCGAGCGTCTCATGGAACGCGTCCGAGGGAATTAACTTGAGTTCTTCAAGTCCCTTGGAATAAAGCCGTGAGGGGCGATGGCCTTGTCTCAATGGTAACATGAGTGTAAGACTCGAGGTATCTATGGGATACCAGGGTTCGAGCGTCTCATGGAACGCGTCCGAGGGAATTAACTTGAGTTCTTCAAGTCCCTTGGAATAAAGCCGTGAGGGGCGATGGCCTGTGGGCGCACCCCAAAGCGGACAATACGTTGTGAGAGGGGCGGGCGAAATGGGTGTTCGCCAGCTAGCCAGTAAGAGTAAACCTGGGGCGGGCGAAGTGAAAGCTCATCAAGGGGATGCTCGCCGGCGGCCTATGAGACGGGCAAGGCTCTTACAAAAAATTTATCATTGATACCATTGCTATTCTTTTAATGTGATGGACTCATATTTATATTATCTATCATGTAAGAGATTTTTGCATCACGAATTCATAATGTTATATATATATATATATATATTCGTGTGCGCAAACACACACACATACATACATAGAGATGTATGCATACACATATATAAATGATTGTAAAATTTTCTTCGAAGACATGAAACAAATTTCCCTGAATCTTGTTTCCAAACAATCTTATAGTTAATATCTTCAAAGGTAATGCACAATTCTGATGCAAATGGAGAGAAAATTCTGTATCTTTCAATAATAGTAGAAAAAGAAAGTAAAGAAAAAAAACACACGCGCGCGCACATATATATATATATATGTACACGTCAAGAAGACCTGCTTGAATATGCTATGGATATACACGGATTCCCTTTTGTTTAATCCTGCTTAAGCTCCCTTTTCTTTTGCACTTATTGGGGAAGTATAGTCTAATTTGCAACTAACTTTGCTTGGAACAGCTCAATCTCTGGCCTGGAAGCCAAAGTATTGACGACAGGAAAGCATTTCTAACATTTTATTTGGGGAATTTTGGTTCTTGTTTTCCCTTGCTTTCATGCAATGAACCCTCCGCTGATGTGACCCTTTGCTGCTGTTTTCCATAATTGCAACAAAGATTTAGGTAAAAATATACAGTTATGCCAAATCTCTTTCCACGTGTCGCCACTCTAGTCAGGCCTAAGCCTAACTTGCAAGGGAATAGTTTATAGTTACATAATATATATATTAATTAAATTATACATATATATATATATATATATATATAAAACAGATAATACCGGCCGTTGGTGCAGCTAGTTCAAAAAGATTATGAGATAAGCAAGATAGCACTTATAAGTTAAAAACAGTCAATTGTTCAAGATAAAAAGGCAAAGAAAACGTTCAGGTTGAGTAGCATGCAATTCAAGGAGCCCAAAGGATTTGCAAAAGAGGGAAAACAGCCATTGATAGTAAATTTGGGTAAACTACGTGAGCCGAGGAAAGAGAATGGCATGTGCAAAAGGCAGTTATGGATGAGCAAGCCGATCACGTCAAACAGCTTACAAGTATTGAAACATGCCAACTCTGCACCTATACATCTTAACTCTGAAAGTTTGATGTTTTGGAACATGAAACACTTACTATCAAATCTTCAGTTCTGAATCTTGACATAAAGGAAATGAAAGAACTGCATCTGCTCTTGCGAAAGCTGATTGGACTTGTTCTTTAAGGCACTCAAATGTTCTCCTTCAAAAAAAAAGGATTGATTTTTTTTTTGAAATTCTAAACAACTTGATGGCGACATATATGTCATTAACCATATAAAAGAGAACGAATATCAGTAGGAAACTCACACTCTTATTCTTTGTCAAAAGGGGTTGATACATTATAAAAAAGCCTCTCTTCTGTGAAGATAGCATACTCTTTTAGTTACACACCAATCAATGACATCTTAATTAAAACAATGAAATACGCTTGTGATTTTCCTAAAACCTGGGAAAAAAAGTTGAATTTATTAAGTTGTTGATGCTCAAAATTTTTCTGGTAATACTTGCTAAACAAACATAGACAACAAGAGCTTGAGGTTGAAAATGCAGGCACAACTGATGAAGAACCAAGAGCACAAAGAATGACCTCTTTTATAATTTACAGATATTGCTTTTATTCTTCCAAAGAAGTAAGTACTTAAAACTAAGAAAGAAGTCTTTAAAAGGCTAAAAACAAAGAGGACAAAAAGGAAAGGAAGAAAAGGAAATGTACCTGAGTTGGATGTTTTCTTGAAGCTGAATAAGGAAAAGAATAACAGATTCAACACACTTTTTTGTTTTGGTACATATTCACATATTTGAAGGTTCCTAATTGCTTTCTTTAATTGGAGATCAGAACATGAGAGCTATAAACAATATTATTGCAATACCTTCAAGGATAACATCTTGTTATTTTCTTCTAATTTTACATTTTTCTTCTGTGATTCCTTCGGCTGAGATACCAAACCACTAATATCCACCTGCAAACCGATTAAATAGCATGAGAATAATATATTCACTTAAATACCATTCTAAAAAATAATATGTTACAATTTAAATCTTCTCTATGTACTCAATAGTATTGATTTTCCAAAAAAAAAAAAACACTTCATTGTAAAAATAAAATAAAATAAAATAAAAACACATCTCCATAATTTTGGACATCGAATTATGAATGAAAATTTGAATGCTATGCTTTCATAATAAGTAAACATGTTGAGTTAACATTCATAATGCTCCAATAATCGAACTTGAAAATACGCAGGATTTCAATTACAATGCATAATTAAGAACAGGAACTTGTATATAGAAGATAATTACCTTTCTCATACTCCTACATCAAAGGTTCTCTTTAAGTTGCCATCGACTATCTCACTTATCTCCTTGCTAATAGTCGTCTTCCTATAAAAAAAGAGTTAAAAAAAATCAAACACCATAAAACAAACTTAAAAAATCAAAAGAAAAGCTCCAACGGAAAGCATGTACTTAGCTAAGCTCCTATGGTGCAAGACATGGCTATAACACTTGAAATTTAGCTTGCAAAATCAAATAATAATAATAATAATAATAATAATAATAATAATAATAATAATAATAATAATAATAATAGTGAATAGCCCAAAAGCAAAGACAAAAATCCAGTTAAAGTAAAAACTAATTAATCTCCAAAGAATCAAAACAAACATGAAGATAAAAGTCAATTTAACACTAAATTTGGGAATCGGAATTCTTGTTTCTCAAGAATCAAAAAAAGAAAAGAAAACCCAAAGCTCCAATATAAGAGGAAAAAAAATCATCTTCTTTCACTTAAGGTTTGGACTTTCTTTTTTAGAATACCCAAAGCTCCAAAATAAGGGAAAAAATAATCTTCTTTCACTTGCGATTTGGACTTTTTTTTTTAATATTTGGTTCAATTCGATGATGCGTTTGAATCCAAAATGTAACTTTTATTGTTAAAATTTTATTATACAAAGAAAGAAATAAAAAGAACATAAAAAAACGAAAAAGAAACATGCAAGGTTGGGACTTTACTTAATCAGCGAGCTTCAAGAATCTACCTACAGTTGATTCTTTTCCTTTTACGAAAAAGTAAAAGGAAAATGTTGATTAAAGCAAGTTTGCATGAGATTTTCAAGAATCTACCTACAGTAGTTAAAGTTTGCTCAAATGGAGCCTTCTTTTCCAATTAAAATATCAAAGGAGCCTTAGAATCATAGAGTACCTTAGTTCATGGCTGATTGATCATAAAATTCATGAAATTATTATATAGAAAATTGGTGTAACCGTGGCTTTTGGGTTGCTGAATAGATTAGAGTAAAGTGGCTTTCAATCATTTAGTCTTTGTCAGTCCAATGTAGAAAATAGGATAAAAAGGAGATTATGACTTGGAAAAATAGTAGTAACCATGCTAACCTAGGCTAAATTATGTAACTAGTAGATAAAGTACTTTGAAAAAGAAGACCCAAAAGGCTTGTAAGTAGACACCATAATCTTATTTATGATATAAGAATGGCAATAATAAAAAAATATGAATTTGATACTAATTAAAATTTTGTGAAAATTGTACACGAGTATAACTAATGTTTAGAAATTGTGTTTGGTGATTGATTATAAATTTTGATACTAAATTTTTGTATTTTACATAACACGAATATAATTTTATTTCACACGAACACATATCGTTAAATCTATTTGTCAATCAATAAACACAGGTTCAAGGAATTTACAATTATTGATTTGTTTATGCCCACAAGGCCTATCTTGTAAGTTGTAACTAGCAAATCTCTTATGTCATGTTAAATTTCATGACTCTAAATCAAGCTACTAATACTTATAAAATTTCAAGATTTATTGCACGTGAATAAATTTAATTTATTTTATTATAATTTGATAATTAATTAATTTAGTGTAATTCATTAATTTTTATTTTAAATGTAATTGTCTGTATATTAATAATTTTATTAAAACAAAATACTAAATAGTCCTTTTCATTATATGTTGCAAACATTAGTAATAGATTAATTATATACTATATATATAATCATAAATGAGTTGGGATTGTTGTTTTTACTTTTAAATCATTGAATTCCAATTAATTATAATAGGATTTAGCCTCATTTTGTGAATTGAAAAAAATTAAAATTTTGAAAAGAATAGAAAAATTGTTTTGTAAGAGTAACACATAAAAATAATAGTTGAATAGTTACTGTTCTAAGTGAAAGGACATACACATTTTTTATTTTTATTTAAATTTTTTAATATTAATTTTAATTCTGCTTCTTACTGGAAAATAACTAAGCTTCTATGATCCTAGAAAAATTAAACAAATTATTTATTAAATAAATAAATAAGTAAAGTTATTATTATTCACAAACAATTCAATTTAAAATCTTAATTTAACTTCCAAATGTGCTTCGGAGTGGACTTCTGGAAGCACATGGTACCTCTCGAAAGGCTCTAAAAATCCACTTTTGGAAGCATATTGTAGCCCCTAGAAGTCTACTTCCGAGAGCATAATATAGCTCCCAAAAGTTTAACTTCCGTGAACACTATGTATCTCCCATAAGTTTGTTGCTAGGAGCAATGAGTTTATGAACTAAAATAGTAAAATGATAATTTCCTACAATGGTATTTTTATGTTAAAAAATATCATTAAAATAGGGTATGTCTAGCTTTCTTTTTTTTTGTGTATTTAGAAACTCTTTTTACATTAAATTCGAAGAAATTGAACTTTAAAACCTAATTGTTTGTTTTTAAATCCAAACAAGCTCAAATGACAAGACTTCGCCTTTCTAATTTTACACTCAAAATGAACATTTTTCTGAAGTTTGAAGCAATTTCACGTAAAAATAAAAGTATAAACTATGTTTAGTGCTAGTATCGTTTTTGAAAAAAAAAACTTATGACTGCCCTTTTTTTGCCAATTTTTACTGCCTCATTTTTTGAACATAAAACTAAAAATAATTTTTACTGTCTCATTTCTGAGATGCATGGGAGTGTTTTTCTTCAAAATTTTAGAATGAAATAGTTGTCTTTATTATTTCTTATATTTCTCTTTGTAACCAAAAAAATAAAAATAGAAGCTATGATATTCATATAAATATTTTTTTTATTTGTAAGTCTTCTCCTAGTAAATAAATTGTGGGAAAAAAAAACCTATTTGCTCATTCTCATTTGTTATTAGCAATCCAAAGGCCAATCACTTGACCCAATATTTTGTCATACAGGCCTAATGCAAAGACTGGTGCAAGGACAAGCTGGCCAGACAACCCAATCTATCTCTCAGATCTTCTCCTTTCATTTTCTTGGGTCCATATATATTAACCAGGCTTAGCCTACTCAGCCAGGGCCAGCCTATCATTTTATTTCAATCTTTTTTTTTTAGTTCATCTTATTATATTTTTAATTTTATTAATTTTTTTACAATAAGTATTGTAATTTATTTTCTATTTGTGAAATACTTTAACTTTTTATTTTTTATAAAAAATCAACTAAATTAAAATTATAATGAAAAAACTCAATAGAATTGAAATACAATGAAAATTTTAATATTAAATGGTAATACAATGACAAATTTCATCTTAATGAAGAAGAAAATAACTACCAAAACTTTTTTATACGGCCTTGAAAGTATCTTCCATAATTAAAATTAAGAAAATTATTCTATACGCTGTCAGTGGAGTTTTTAACTCCACAAGCAGAGTTAAAATGATGACATGTGTCACATTTTATTTATTTTTTATTTTTTTAATATTTTTAAAGGACACATTCATCATCTTAACCTCATTTGTGGAGTTAAAAAACTTCACAGATGGTAGATAGGATAAAATTAAATAAATTTTAATTGATTTACGTTGAACGTAACCAACTCATGATTCTTACAACAATTGTTGCTATTTGAAAGTGAAATTATTCTATTAAAATAATGTACTACGGACTTATTTTGTTTAAATTTATTTTAATTTTTATTGACAATAAAATTTTAAGTTTCCATCAGTATATTTTAAAAATATTTGATTTTTAAATTTTTATTGATAACCTTTGAAAGGTTATGTTGATTTAAGAATACATAAGAAATCAATTTTGTATAATATCGCAACCAATTCCAATTCGAGAAGATATTTTATTTTTTATATATTAATAAAAATTTTATAACCCATGATTAATTTGATTTGATGGTCAGAATTTGAGGGAGAAAAACATTTTTATTTTTCATAAGGTAGAAAGAATTGTTTTTCAACAGAAGAAAAAAAAAATGAAAGAATTAACAGAAACCAGAAAGAGCAGCAGCAACAGCGGTAGGCACACGAAGTCATACAGATTTGGAATATTTTACGCGCATATCTATCAGGCAAGCTATTTGAGTAAGCACTGGATGTCATGGTGTAGAAGCAGAAGCCATAGCCCATAAGCCATTTCCATCAGACAACCATGCATCCTTAATGCCATGAATGAACCACTCAAAAGAGCAAATTGACTTAAAACTTTAGAGTTCTATAGGAAATTCTACCCAATCTTTGCACATTCAATCCGTTCTTTTTTCAGATCTGCAGCCGTCTGCCATTGCGACTACTTGATCTAAAACAAAATGGGTAAAAAGTAACAAGCCTTCTATCTAAAAGAAAATTTATAAACAAGCCTTCTTCCTCGAAGTTCTTCCCTGTCTCTAAGGTTTACTAGTTAATGCCACTGCCATAGCATAGCATCAGCCCCCTCGTCTCAAACATAAATGGGTCCAAAGAATAAAATTTAGTACTGTCTTTAAATCACACAATACAGATATAATTGAACACACAACAGAATTATCTGTTTAAAAAGAAATAAATTCAAACTTAAACTAAAAGTAGCAGCAGACACACAAAGTCTTAAAGATTTGAAACATTACACAACTTGTTTTTGACACAAATCAGTCCAAACATCTTTTTTTCTTCTTGCCATCAAGAACAGTAGGTTCCATTTTTTCACCATCAAGGTATCACTTCTCTGTTGACAATATACATCCCTGCAGAAGATATGGTCTACTATATATCATGGAGCAAATGCATGATATTGAGTTATATGAAATAGTAAATTTAATTTCATAGAGAACATCGTAAAGCAGCACACCGATCTTAAGTTACCTGGCTTCTTATGTCTTACAACGAGTAGTATTCTTCCTACCTCCTGCAAAGAAATCGTCAACTGAGAGCATGATTGATTTGAGTGTGGAGAAATAGAAAACTTCAAAGTGTTAGATTTTACTGAAATTCTTTGTACTAGATTTCATCATATGGGATGTTCTCGCTAGTATAACTTTTATACTAGTGTGGAGATAGTGGTCTTATATAGCTTCCATGGCCTGATGGCCTCTTATCAATTGCAAAAGGTGAGGGTTAGTGATCTTTTCAATCTTGAGAGAGATGAGATCAGACTTGGACGGGAAAAAAACTAGAAAACTGAACTAGAGAAAAATTGTTTAGTCACGTGTCTTCAAATTAAAGTTAATATTGTTTTTTTTATTATTTTGTTTCTATGAAAATTTGGAAGGACGATAAAATTAAATCGTGGAAAATGAGAATTTGAGAAATATTTTGGATGCTTTGCATTGAAATTGAGGAATGAGATTATAAAAAATGAATTTATTTTTTTAAGTTTTTTTGTACGTACTAATATGATTTAAAAGTTATTAATTTTAAATGATTAAAGTTTGGTTTGTGAATTGTAATAGATTATTTCTAACTAAATTAATTTATGAGTTTAACTTCATATAATTCAAAAGAAATAAGGAAAGACTTTATTTTACATATATAATACTATTTTGTCATTTTTATATAGTTATGGTAGAATGTTGTTTTCATTATATTCATGAATATAATTGAACAAGTTTTAGATATGCATTTGACTATTGAGCTATAATATAAAAAAATGTTAATAATTTATTTTATCATATAAGTGAACGATTTAAAATAATTTATTTTAAATATTATAAAATAAGAGTTTCATAATTACAATTATAATTTATTTAATTTTATTAATAAATGTACAAATATAAAAATAAAAAAATCCGCGGTCAATGCAATAGTGGTAATCAAATTAATTACATTCGCAAATCACTTCTCAAGAATTGCTTACAATTCTAGGAATATTAGCAGCTGTATTGTTCTATCTTCCCAAATTCAAACCTCAATCATGCCCACAACAGAGATATAAGGCAATAAACCCTTTAAAAAGATACAAATTCAAACATCAACTAAAAGTAAGTAGCAGAGGATACAAAAAGTTTTATAGATTTTGAACAATTACACACATTTTTTTTTGACATATTTCAAATACAAAATACATAGAATTTAATAATTTTTAACTTGCCATCCAGAAGATTAAGAACTGCTGTGTTTATAGAGGCAGCAACTCCAGTTTTCAGCTTTCTCAACTGCAAGTCCCTTGTCAACCAACATGAGTATTCGATTTGGATCCCATATTACTTTCAAATTGCATTTGTATTCTTTAAAAAACAAATGCTTTCTCTTTTGGTCGCATCAGGCAAGGGTACATTCTTCTGGTTGCTTCTTTATGATCAATTCAGTGACCACCGTGGTACTATACTATCCTCCATTACACACTCAGGTCCCCAAGCTCTTGAGGTTTTATTAGCATCAACACATTATTAACCTTCTGCCATTGAGAATACTTGATCTGAAACAAAATTTTGAAGAGGATCAACAGGCAACAGTTTAAATTCAAGGACAAGAAACGACATATGACATATATACCAAAGGATTGTTCATCCCTCTAAATGAAAAATTATAAATTTTTACTTTACTTTGTGATTGATTGTGATATATATATATATATATATATATGTATATATATAAAAACATAAACATATTGAATCTTTGTTGTGATTGATTCTTGATTGCCATTTTTTTACTTCAGAAAATAAAAACTAATAATTAAAAATTAACAAACAAAAACAAGCCTTCTTGCTGTAGGCTTGGCTCTTGTGAAGGGTATTTTTCACTGTTGGGTTGGGTTATTATAAAGGGGAACTTGTCTTAACGAAGAAATGCCATCCTCTTTGATTTATGCTACATATATATATCAGTAACCAACCTTAAAATTTATAGTTACATATCCCCGTGTGCTAATCAAATTTCATCAATTTCAAAAATATGCCAAGACACCATTGAGCTCTTAGGATCTGAAGTCCGAACTTCAGTCATAGCCCAATAAAAAAAAAGCCAATACAAATGCATTACTATGAAGCTGGGCAAAGCTGTATGCCAATGCCACTAAAATAGAATGGCATCAGCCACCCCTCATCTCAAACATAAATGGATCCAATCATCCAAAGAATAAAATTTAGTGCTGTCTGTAAATCACATAATAAAGATATAAATGAACACATAACAGAATAACTCGATTAAAAAGAAATAAATCCAAACATAAACGAAAAAGAGCAGCAGACACACGAAGTCCTAGATAAGCTGTATGCCAATGCCAGTACTGCAATAGCATAGCATCAGCCACCCCTCATCTCAAACATAAATGGATCCAAAGAATAAAATTTACTACTGTCTTTAAATCACAAAATAAATATATAAATGGAAACACAACAGAACTTGAGCAATTACACTAGAATAATCCTTTTAAAAAGAAATAAATCCAAACATAAACGAAAAATAGCAGCAGAGAGATGAAGTCTTACAGATTTTGAGCAACTACACACAATTATTTATTTTACATGTTCCAAGTACACAATAAAGTCTTACAGATTTTGAGCAATTACGCACAAAATTATTTATTTTACATGTTTCAAGTACACAATACATAGAAATCCACACATAAACGAAAAATAGTAGCAGACACACAAAGTCTTACAGATTTTGAGTAATGACACAGAATTATTTATTACATGTTTCAAGTGCACAATACACAAAATTTAACATTTTCCTTCTTGCATGTCAGAACAGTACGATCCGATCCGGTACAATATTCCTGCTAAAGATTTGGTCTACTATAAATGATGGAGCCCATGGTATTGAGTTATGGAATACTAAATTTAATTTCATGCATGATGGACATCATAAGCTTACCTGGTTTCTTATTTCTTTCAGTCAGTAGCATTCTTCCCACTTCCTGCAAAAATTGGCCCTTCCGAACATGTTAATAAAAATAAACATAAACGTAAACATAAATCTTTTTGGTGATGAAAAGAAAGTGTTCAACTGAGAACATAATTGAGTGTGTAGAAATTGAAAACTTCAAACGGTAAATTTTGCTGAATTTCTTTGCTCTACATCTCATCATATTGGATGTTCTCGCCAGAATAATTTTGATAGTTTTTTAAACAAATTAAAAGTACAGAAATAAAAATGCTTTAAAAAATAGAACTAAATTTAATTTACCACCCTCAAAATTATTAACTATATTATAAGAGAATAATGAACTTTCCTTACCAAAGACTTTATTTTTCAGCAATTTTCCCAGCTACATCTTCTTCCACTTCGGGATATCCGTATCGCAATAGAGGATTTCCAGAGACATGTGGGGTGGTGGATTTAAAGCTCGAACCACCATCCTTCCGTATAGAAACTGAGAGTGGTGCAATATCTCCATTCGCTTGAGATGTATCTTCCTGTGAAGCTTGGCCCTCTTAGCCTCATTCCAATCTAGTGCATTCCCTGTCAACTGAACACGAAGATTTCCACCAAGGAGGTCCAAGTTTTCCAGATCTCCAAAACTGAATTCATCAGCATCATTACGATCTGCTCTCACTCTGACATAACTTAATCTCATGAGAGAAGTTAAATTACTAATCCCTTTCGGGTAGGAAGTCAGAGAATTACAGTCCTCAATACAAAGAAACCTCAAGTTAATCAAGTTCCCAATTCCAACTGGCAGTTTCTTAAGACTCTGGCAACTTCGAAGATTCAAAGATTGTAAATTACGCAATTCACACACAGCTTCAGGCGAACTTTTTATTCCAGAGCAACCTATCAAGCTGAAGTACCTCAAGTGAATCAAATTTCCTATGCCACGAGCAATTGCTTTTGCCTCTAGATAAAACGAGTGAAGCTCCAACAATCTTAGATGCTTGGATCCACTAAACAAGTTCTGTAAGGCTTCACTAGTAGTTTCATTGAATTCATGAGAAACTGCTATAAGGCTTCGCAATTTTTCTGTGCCACGAATGGACATAGGAGACGAGCTGCCCTTTTCAATTACCAACCTCAAATGACGAGGACTTTTGGAAGAGACTTTCAATTCAGAATCTTTAACTATCATCTCTGTGACAGATCCATCAGTCAGAAGCCGGGCAAAGGAATGTAGACTGTCATGCATCTTACAACAAATTATGTTCCCGTCTTCATCTTTGTCAAAATCTTGTAAAAAAAAACTAGTGGCTAAGTACCTGAAGGGATCCGCACCAAATTTGTCCTCAGGCTTCACATATCCTTGTGCCATCCAATGTTGAACCAATTCATCTTTAATAAGTTTATGATCTTTGGGAAAGATTGCACAATACAATAAACATAGTTTTATGGTTGAAGGCAAATCAGCATAACTCAACAAAAAAGAAGTATAAATATCTTTTATCCAATCTAATTTCCATATATCACTGTTCAAAACATTTTGCCACTCTTCTCGTGATTTATCTTGCAAGAGACTTCCCAAAGGTTTTAGGACAAGCGGTAGACCTCCGCACTTCTTCGCAATTTCTCTTCCAATATCCTCTAAATTTTCACGGTCCATCTCATTCCTTCCGAGAAATGCCACTTGAGAAAGTATGACCCAACATGTATCTTCAGATAATAACTTCAACTTGTGGACATGAGAGCATTCCATGGGAGCTACAACTGATTGATTAGGGGCTGTTACTAAAATCCTACTTCCCAACATGCCAGATTGAAAAATAGCTTTTAGTTGTTCCCAAGCTTGACTATTTTCTTTCCGCACATCATCTAAAACAAGAAAAAATTTCTTTCCATTAATTTTTTTACGGATATTTCCCAAGAGGGGTTGCAATGAAGTTACATTTAGAAGGAAACTTTTTGGCTTACGATCTTCAAGATCTTCAAGAATTGCTCGTGCTATTTGGTTTAGATTAAAGGGGTTTGATACACACACCCAAATTTTTTTGTGGAAATGTGACTGAATCCTGGGATCATGATATATCAGTTGGGCAAGAGCTGTTTTCCCTATTCCTCCCATCCCTACAATAGCTATGGTAGGAATGCAACTCCCTTCTTCTTCACAAGTTCCACTCAGCAATGTCCTTATTACTTCTTCTTTGACGCTATCTCGACCGTGCAACTTTGACACATCCACAAAACAAGTGCTTTCTGCCCAATTGGGTTGCTTAATAATTTCTCTTTTTATCAATTTAAACTTATCTTTGTCTTTAACAATTCGGTCAAGCTCTTCATTGATATCTTTTATCCTGGTAGCAATATCATGACGCCGAACTATTTGAGAACCAACAAAAAAACGTGAAACAAGTTGACATACCTTCTGCCTCTTTGGAATAGAAGAACTGGTTTCAACTCCATTATCTGCTATTTGCAAGTCGTGGACAGCCGTTTCCCAGTCGTCTAATACGTCTTCCATGCCATAAGAAACTTGTTTGAACGACTCCAACCAAAGTTTCAGACTTTTGTCATGATATTGCTTTTCCTCGGCATCTTCAAGCTCGTACACGATTGCCTTGAAATTGCTTTCAAGCCTTTGGACGTCTTTCTCAACACCACTCACCAGCCTCCACGCTTCGCTTGCTTTTTCGGTCGTGATTGAAGCCAGCTTCTTCAAGATGGTGGAAACAATTGCCTCGGCCATATTTTCAGAGAGGAAGTGAGGGAAGGGATGGAACAAGAGATGTTGAAACTAGAGAAACTAATCTCTCAATTAGTGGGTAATTTTCCGGACACAATAGCAAGAATTGGATTTGAGATTACTTGGAAGCAAATACTCAAAGCCAGAAGAGAGAGCAAGTAGTAGGCGTAGGTGTAGCATCATGAGAGAAAAAAATTAAATTAAGGAGCAGATACTTGCCCGTGCAATGATATTGCATTTGAACACTTAGGCTTAGTTTAGGCTTGTTTTCTGAGGCCGATTGGCTCTGATAAAAAATTTCTACGTGCCGTACTTATAGTATTGTATTTCATTTTTTTTTGCATTTTTAATATTTTTAATAATTATTTTACCTTTCATCTCATCATTGTTGATGGAATTGAACTCAAACGTATTATCGTCTTATATTTATCTCACCATACTGTTGTTTTTAATATCATCAAAGTTTATCGACTATTCATCTAACTTAACCTTTAATTAAAAAAAATAATTGACGTGAATGCTCAGCTCTCAGCTGGTATGCTACAGAATCCTGCACCGCTAAGTATGCTTGTAACATCTCAAAGCTACTGTATAACATGATACTTACTCATAACTTATCGGTTGGGCTGTCTGTGATGCTTAACAACTTCTACTACATTCTTATGTAAATATGAATTATTAAAGTCTCTTCCTTAAGATGTATCTACATTCCCATCTATTTAAAGTAGTACTGTACAACTTTGCTGAATATATAAAAGAATCTAACATACCTTCGATATCAAATCTCAAAAAGGTAAGCTTAGCCCCAAATCAGTTATCTGTGGAGTGAAAAAATAAGGAGTGAGCGACAATGTGCTCAGTAAGGAAGGTGTATGCTGCTTTATAAAAATAAAAGCTATATTCTCAAAACTATTTAATTATCCTAACGATCAAACTCATTATGAAACAATAAATATCGTAAACATGAAATAGGATTTACCAGATCCTTTCATAAATCGTTTAATTGAGACTAGGCAACAATTTAAATCATGCAAAGAACACAAGTCATCCGCTTTTGGGGTGCACCCGTAGGCCATCGCCCCTCATGGCTATCTCATATAGATGTATGGCCATAATCTGTAGGTGGTCATCGGGTCCACTTGCCAAGTGACCTCGAGACCGCTGAAGACTTGGCAGGTCCATCAGCCCTGTGACGCCCTAGGGTGCACTCGTTGGTCTATTTGACCCGAGCCATCGCCCTAGGTGGGTCACACAAAGTATATGAATGATAATGCATGAATTCATGGCCTAATGTCTCAAAATCAAGTTATCTTATATAACATTTTCATAAAATGATTTGATTTCCAAAAGGGCTTATACAACCATAAAACAGCTCGTAACTTCAACATTTTCCGTGTGAGAAGGTACGGTTTAAACTGGCTCGCCCATGGCTAGTTCGCCCATGGTAAGCTTGCCAAAACTCAACTCGCCCAATGGTCAACTCGCCCAATGGTCAACTCGCTTAATGGTCAACTCGCCCAATGGTCAACTCGCCCCAAAACGATTTCATATTTTTATTTTTGAAATATTTAAAATAATTCATTTTTTTTCGTTTAGGAAATTACACTTTAAAACCGTTCGCCAGGGTCAGCTCGCCCTTCAAGGCTCGCCCCTGACTAACTCGATAAGACAGCGAATTAGTAATCGCCCGCCACTTAGCTTTTCAAAACAAAAGTATGGCTGGTTAATAACAGTTCGCCCGCCTTATATTTAAAACAAGTGTCGCCCGCCCAAACACATTAAAAAGGGTTCGCCCGACTATGGCTTACCCGGATTTCTCTTTAAAACAAGGGCACTCGCCCAGTTCCCATAAAAGTTGCCATTTGGCTCGCCCGAATTTCTACCTAGAACAAAACTACTCGCCCGCCCTAATCAGTTCGCCCAACAAAACAACATATGGCGGCTTGTAGCTCGCCCGAGATCAAACATTTTATCAACCAATGCATGTCAGAAAATAAAACAATTTCTAATATTTTCTTAACATTTGTACTCCACAGGACATGCATTTGCATCACATACTACTTCCTTACCTCGTCTGATGCAGCCTTGCTTCTCGTTCGCCGTATCAATCTCACTTCCCGGCTGCAAGGTAAAATATTAATTCCATTAATATTTTCTTTTCTAATAACTTTTCTAAAACTCTTTTCAACTACTTTGGCGAAATAACCGCTCGCCCAACTGAGCTCGCCCTTCATTAGCGGCTTATTAATGGGAGTTCGCCCAACGTGGGAGCTCAACTCGCCATGCTCATCAATTCAGTTCGCCAGCCGTGGCCTTTCATTCATAAATGGGCTCGCCCATGAATTGGATAACGTTTGGCGACCTCTTTATCTCCTTCTTGCATCATTGGCAATCATCATCATTTCACATTGGCGATCACTGTTATCGCCATTCTCGCCTTTTGGCGATCATGGGTTCTCGCCCTCCCGGACAGTCATTCTGACTATCCCACAATACTGGCGAACTCACATAACAATTTCTCAAACTCGCCCTATCCTTTGGACGAGTAGTCACCCATTTTGACTAGCAACTTTCTACTCGCCCATCGTGTTTCCTTACTCATTTTTGGTTATTTTTCCATCTAGTTTTCTTATATATTCAACAATATTCCACTACAACCAGGCTCTATCTATGATTAAATATCAAGAGAACTGTAAAACTATGAAACTCACCTTTACCAAGTTACTCCTCCAACAACAGAATGCTTTCTTGTCTTTCTTAGCTTTAGTTTGCTTGTTCCTTAGCTCTTCAACATTGGAGGAAAGGTTTGGCTAACTAATAAGGAAGTTTTCATGGCTTACATCTAAGAAAAACTGAAGAACTAAAGATGAATTTGTAGTGGAACAAAATGGGCGAGAATGATTTTGAGGAAGATGAAGTTGCTTCCATTGATTTTTCCTCATGAACTCTTCTTATATAGCCGTTCCGTTTCACTTAAAATCTAGCACCTGTTTCCTTATCATTTCATTCAATTAAAACCAAAGAAAACTGTAGCAAAAAGAACGGTAGTGACGTCCCTACTGCAGCTCTATTCTTGACTAATTTCACTTGCCATTTATTGCCTAATCCCGTTGTCAGGAGAAACAGTTGGCGAGAAGTCCACTATTAGCCCCTTTCATTGACTTTTCCATTTCCTTTTCTTCTCTTCTCCACGCCAAGTCTCTTCTAGCCAACGGTTATTGGCTATCAACCCATTCTTTTCCTTGTTTTGTCCTCTAGCCATTTATCCCTTCATTTAATGCTTTCATACCTTTATCCAAATTAAATTCTAACAATATCATGTTACACTTTAATATTTGTTTTTCTTTCTTTAAACACCAAACTATAAATCATCACTTGAATTGAAAAGTGGAAATTCACATTCAGTTATTCTTTAATTTCACTACAAGAATTTATTTCCACAATCAATAATGTACGCATATAGTATACAATATAATAAAATTCGGATTTTACATTTCTCCCCACCTTAAGAAATTTGGTCCTCCAAATTTAACTTGGACCTGTCACTGAAAGAGCTCTAGATACTTCTCATGTATAAGGCTCTCTAACTCCCACGTAGCCTCCTCCTCGTTATGATACTGCCATAGTACTTTAAACAAAGGAATCGTCTTAGATTGCAACACCTTATCTTTCTTATCCAATATCCGTACTGGTTTCTCGACGTAACTCATATCTTCCCTGATCTCTAGTGGCTCGTGTCGAATCACGTGAGAAGGATCTGGATGGTACTTTCTCAACATCGAGACATGGAACACGTTATACACTCCTGACAACTCTGGTGGTAGTGCTAACCGATATGCCACATCTCCTACGCGATCTAAAATCTCATAAGGCCCAATGTATCGAGGATTCAACTTTCCTCTCTTCCCGAATCTCATTATACCCTTGGACGGTGAAATCTTTAAAAACACATAATCACTCGCTACAAACTCCAATGGTCTGCGTCTAGTATCTGCATAACTCTTCTGCCGACTCTGAGCCGTTTTGAGCCTCTCACAGATCATCCGTACATCACGAGAAGCCTGCTCGACCAAATCGGGAGCTAACAGTTTACGGTCTCCAACTTCCTCCCATGCTATCGGGGATCTGCATCGTCTGCCATACAAGGCCTCATACGGTGCCATGCCGATACTCGTATGAAAACTATTATTATAAGCAAACTCTGCCAGGGGTAAGTGATTGTCCCATGAGCCTTTAAAATCCAATGCACACGCTCTCAACATATCCTCGAGCGTCTGTATAGTACGCTCGGACTGTCCATCAGTCTGTGGATGAAAAGCGGTGCTGAAACTCAACTGGGATCCCATAGCCTCCTGAAATCTCTCCCAAAAATGAGAGGTGAAGCGAGAGTCCCTATCAGAGGTGATACTCACTGGAACACCATGTAACTTCACTATCTCCCTAACATACAACTCGGCTAAGGCACTAACTGAATCTGTAGATCTCATGGCTAAGAAATGAGCAGACTTAGTCAATCTGTCGACTATCACCCAAATAGCATCATATCCTTTCCGGGTCTGTGGTAATCCCATAATAAAATCCATAGTTACATGCTCCCATTTCCACATAGGAATCGTTAATGGTCGAAGCATACCCGCCGGCTTCTGATGCTCAATCTTAATCTGCTGGCATGTTAGACATCTAGCAACAAACTCAACGATGTCTTTCTTCATCTTAGGCCACCAATACACTCTCCGGAGATTTTGGTACATCTTAGTACTACCCGGATGTAACGTGTATCTAGAGGTATGAGCCTATGATAAAATCAAGTCTCTAAGCTGTCGATCATCGGGAACACATATCCGACCTCTAAACCTCAGTATCCCGTCGGTGCCAATCTGAAAATCTAACATAACTCCCATCTGAATCTGACTGGCAATCCCAATACAATAATCATCCCTCCTCTGATCTTCCCTGATTCGGTCCATCAAATCCGGCTCTATACGAAAACTAGCCGTAAACCCATACTGGTCAGAGGAAACAACTGTCAGACTGAGGTTAGAGAATTGCTCTATCAACTCATGCTCCCTGATTATCATGTACGATACCATGCCAACATGCTTACGGCTCAGTGCATCAGCTACTACATTAGCTTTACCTGGGTGATACAAAATCTCACAATCATAGTCCATTAACAGTTCCATCCACCGTCGCTGTCTCAAATTCAACTCTTTCTGTGAGAATATATACTTCAGACTCTTATGGTCTGTGTATATCTGAAATTTCTCCCTGTACAAGTAATGTCGCCATATCTTCAGTGCAAACACTACCGCGGCTAACTCCAAATCATGTGTCGGGTAATTCCTCTCATGATCCTTCAACTGTCGAGAACCATAGGCTATAACCCGACCATGCTGCATAAGCACACACCCTAAACCTTGAGCGGATGCATCAGTATACACCATAAATCCACCTGATCCGCTAGGAAGGGCTAATACGGGAGCACTAGTCAATCTCCTCTTAAGCTCACCAAAACTATGCTCACACACATCATTCCACTCAAACTTTACATCCTTACGTGTGAGTCGTGTCAATGGAGCAGCAAGTCTAGAAAATCCCTCCACAAACCTGCGATAATATCCGGCAAGACCTAAGAAACTCCGTGTCTCGGTAATCGTGTTAGGCCTCTCCCACTGAACAATGGCCTCTATCTTGGACGGATCAACTGATACCCCGTCCCTCGACACTACATGCCCGAGAAATATTATACGGTCAAGCCAGAACTCGCATTTACTAAGCTTAGCATACAATTTCCGCTCTCTGAGGGTCTGTAGAACAATCTGCAAATGCTGCTCATGCTCCTCTGGAGTCTTAGAATAAATCAGAATGTCATCTATAAATATTATGACAAACTTATCCAAAAATGGATGAAATACCTCGTTCATCAAACTCATAAAAGCTGCAGGGGCATTTGTCAACCCAAAAGGCATCACTAGAAACTCATAGTGGCCATAGCGAGTCTGAAAGGCTGTCTTATGCACATCCGACTCCTTAATTTTCAACTGATGATAGCCTGACCGTAGGTCTATATTGGAAAACACCTGTGCACCCCTAAGCTGATCAAACAGATCATCAATCCGAGGTAGTGGATACTTATTCTTAACGGTAGCCTGATTCAACATCCGATAATCTATACACAACCGGAGACTACCATCCTTCTTCCGAACAAATAGTACTGGAGCTCCCCACGGTGACACACTGGGACGTATAAATCTCTTATCTAATAACTCTTGGAGCTGCTTCTTGAGCTCATCTAACTCTGTCAGTGCCATCCTATATGGGGGTCTAGAAATCGGCTCCGTACCGGGTACCAACTCGATCATAAACTCCGTCTCTCGATCTGGTGGTAACCCTGGTAAATCCTCTGGAAATACATCCGAGAACTCCTTGACCACAGGGATCTCTTGGATCTTGGGAGGTTTCTTCTCTACATCCTCCACACTAGCAATATATCCTTCATAACATTCATACACAACCACAATTTCAGTACACATATCATCTCATAACATAAATTCACATATTTTTTTTATTAATTTACAATAACTTTACAATGTACTTTTCGGGATGAGAGAAGGTAATAAACTTAATATTACAATCCAAACTAACATGGTTTCCAGCTAACCAATCCATTCCTAAAATGATATCAAAATCATATATATCCAACAAAATTAGGTTAGCTGTCACAACCTTCTCTCCTATAGTCAATTTACAATTTCTATATATAATCCGTCCTCTGGAATTCATTAAAAGGAGTTTTCACTTGCAAAATATACTTTAACAACTCCGGCTCTACTGGGGTCCTATTGGCATATGCAAGCGATAAAAATGAATAAGTAGAACCCGGGTCAATTAAGGCAATTACGGGGATATCGAAAAGATAAACCTTACCTTTAATCACATCGATAGAGGCGTCGGCAGTTTCCTGATCTAATGCGTACACCCGACCCTGAGTCACATCCTTCTTACCCTTCTCTACGGCTGTTGCTAGAGGTGGTTACGGGCCGGACCGGGCCGGTTCCGGGCCGGTTTTCACCGGTTCCGGCCCTAACCACAAGAGAACCGGTCCGAACCGGTATTAAACCGGTCCGGTTCGGACCGGTTCTATATATTATAAGAGGCGAACCGGCCCGGTTCGTTGGACCGGTTCGCCTCAAAACCGGACCGAACCGGTTTAAACCGGTTCGGTCCATTTTTTTTTTAAATTTTTATTTTTAAAAAAATTATATTAATTTATTTTAATATATATTAATATATTTTAATAATTTAATGTAGTAAATTTATTTTTATAATAAATAATGTTAATAGTTTAATTTAACAATAATTTATTATAAGAATATAAGTTATATTATAATTTATTTAATTAATGTAACAATAATGTAAAAACAAACTATTATAAAATTATCTAATAAAATTATTGTTATAATAAATTAAAGTTATATTATGAATATAATATTATGATAAAATGATATTTGATTCAAAATACAAATAATGATTTTATGAATATTATTATTATATTCATTTTGCATATCTTTATTTATATTCATTTTGCATTTAAAATAATTTATTATATTTGAAATATCATTTACTTAATATTTATTCATTTATTTAATATGTTTTTAAAATATTAATTCATTTTTTATTTTAAATATTTATTTATTTTAAACATATATAAGTATAACATTAATTAATTTGGTATGTAATAATAATAATAATAATAACAACAACAACAAAGGAGAAAAAGGAGAGAGTAGGAGACCAAAGATTTTTTACGTGGAAAACCCCTTCAAAAGTTAGAAGGGTAAAAACCACGGGACCGTAGTCCATAAAAATATTCACTATGACTATAAATGAAAATAGAAGATTATAGAGGTATTTATAGAAGAAAATATAGAAGAAATGTAAATGAAAATAGAAGATTATAGAGGTATTTATAGGAAAAAATTAGAATAAAAAATTAAAAAAAAAAGATTGATGGGCAACAGCCAAAATGGCCGTTGCCCATCAAACACAGAGCAGAGGCAAGCCTCTGCTCTGCATATTGCAGTTGCACTGCACTACTGCAGTGCAACTGCAACTCTGCAAGGGCTAGGCTGCCACTGCGTGCACAGTGGCAGCCTAGCCCCTTTTTATTTTTTTTTTAATATAATTAAAATAAAAAAAAAAGGAAAAGAAAGATTGATGGGCAACGGCCAAATGGCCGTTGCCCATCAAACGCAGACTCGCAGAGGCAAGCCTCTGCGAGTCTGCAACATGCTGCAGTTGCACTGCAGTGCAACTGCAGTTCCTTTATTTTTTTTTTTTACCGGACCGGTTCGAACCGGTCCGGTTTTGAACCGGGCCCTTAACGGACCCGGTTCTTAACGGGCCGGGCCCTTACCGGGCCCGGTTTTAGATAGTTAAAACCGGCCCAGCCCGTTAACATGACGGGCCGGGCCGGTTCCGAACCGGTACTATACCGGTTCGGATTTTGGGCCGGATTGACCCGATCCGGTTACGAACCGGGTCGGGCCAACCCGGCCCAATAAGCATTGTTGCCCGCCTAGGCGGTGAGGGTGTTGCTTTCTCTGGCTCACTCTAAGCTGCCGGGGCCGCTATTTGAGGTGCTGCAGGAGGCCTAGTAGAAGCAATTGACTCTCTGAGCATCGGGCAATTCTTGATAAAATGCCCCGTCTGTCCACATCTAAAACATACCCCAGACATTAAAGGACAAGGGCGTGATCCATGCGACCTTTCACAATGTCTACATAAGGGCGCAACACTTCTCTGAGTAGTGGTGGGGCCACTAGCAGGAGTAGAAACTGCTGATTTATCAAATCTGCCCTCTGAAATCTGTATGCCCGTAGATTTAGTCTTCTTAGACTGCTCTCTACCCGGTCTGTCCTCCATGAACTTCTTAGTCTTTCCCTTTGCTTTGCCTTTACCCTTACTACTAAAATCGAGCTGGAACTGCTCATAATCTCTCTCACATAGCTGAGCCCGTTGAACTATCTCTTTATAAGTCTGTATAACAAATGGGGCTAGCTTTACTCTGATGGATGGCCTCAAACCAGCTCTAAACCTCGAAATCTTATACCGAGTATTCTCACTAGTCTGTGGATCAAAACGGCTCAATGTAGTAAATTTGGCCTCATACTCGTCCATTAACATGCTACCCTGAACTAAACCCATGAATTCCTGCTGTAATTTTTTCTGAGCAGTGTCAGGGATATACTGCCTCCTAAAAGCTTCCACAAAAATATCCCAAGATAGACCCTGATGCTAAGTAAATAATACTGTCTGGGTGGCCTTCCACCAATGTCTCGCATCATCCGCCAATTGGAACACAGCTAAGCCTACTTTTTCTGTCTCGGAACATCTCATAAACTGAAGTAATCTATCGATCTCAATCACCCACTGCTCTGCCACCAATGGATCCCTAGTACCTTTAAACTTAGGTAGATCCAACTTCTTAAAGGATTTCACCAATGCCACATTACAATAAGATTCCGCATTTTGAGGTTGCTGAATCAGTGGCTGTGGTGGAGCTACCGGTGGCTGAGGTGCTGGTGGTGGAATAGGCTCAGGCTCAGGCACAACTGGTGCCTCTACTGGGGCTGCAAGAGCTGTAGCTCTCTCCCTGTCTGCCCTATCAGCGGCTCTATCCGCCTGATACATAGCCATAAAATCTGCTATTAACCTCTTCACCTGAGTTACACGATTATCAATACTCTCTAGCTGTATAGGACGTGGAGGTCTTGGGGCAGGTTCCGGTGTCTGTGATTCCGGGGTCTGTGCCGCCCTACCTCGGCCTATACCTCTCACTGAGCGCATCCTTCTTCTTCCACTCATATCTGTACCACAGAGATCATTTATCACTTATCAATAATACATCAATTATATATTCAGACTGTATAGTACTACAGGAAATGTATACTGTTTACTTTAAGCATCACTAGACATCCGACCAACCCTACTCTGATACCATTAAATCTATAACATCCCAAAGCTACTGTATAACATGATACTTACTCAAAACTTACCGGTTTGGCTGTCTGTGATGCTTAACAACTTCTACTACATTCATATGTAAATATGAATTATTAAAGTCTCTTCCTTAAGATGTATCTACATTCCCATCTATTTAAAGTAGTACTGTACAACTTTGCTGAATATATAAAAGAATCTAACATACCTTCGATATCAAATCTCAAAAAGGTAAGTCTCTTAGCCCCAAATCAGTTATCTGTGGAGTGAAAAAATAAGGAGTGAGCGACAATGTGCTCAGTAAGGAAAGTGTATGTTGCTTTATAAAAATAAAAGCTATATTCTCAAAACTATTTAATTATCCTAACGATCAAACTCATTAGAAAACAATAAATATCGTAAACATGAAATAGGATTAACCAGATCCTTTCATAAATCGTTTAATTGAGACTAGGCAACAATTTAAATCATGCAAAGAACACAAGTCATCCGCTTTTGGGGTGCACCCGTAGGACATCGCCCCTCACGGCTATCTCATCTAGATGTATGGTCATAATCTGTAGGTGGTCCTCGGGTCCACTTGCCAAGTGACCTCGAGACCGCTGAAGACTTGGTAGGTCCATCAGCCCTGTGACGCCCTAGGGTGCACTCGTTGGTCCATTTGACCCGAGCCATCGCCCTAGGTGGGTCACGCAAAGTATATGAATGATAATGCATGAATTCATGGCCTAATGTCTCAAAATCAAGTTATCTTATATAACATTTTCATAAAATGATTTGATTTCCAAAAGGGCTTATACAACCATAAAACAGCCCGTAACTTCAACATTTTTCGTGTGAGAAGGTACGGTTTAGACTGGCTCGCCCATGGTAAGCTTGCCAAAACTCAACTCGCCCAATGGTCAACTCGCCCAATGGTCAACTCGCCCAATGGTCAACTCGCCCCAAAACGATTTCATATTTTTATTTTTGAAATATTTAAAATAATTCATTTTTTTCGTTTAGGAAATTACACTTTAAAACCGTTCGCCAGGGTCAGCTCGCCCTTCACGGCTCGCCCCTGACTAACTCGATAAGACGGAGAATTAGTAATCGCCTGCCACTTAGCTTTTCAAAACAAAAGTATGGCTGGCTAATAACAGTTCGCCCGCCTTATATTTAAAACAAGGGTCGCCCGCCCAAACACATTAAAAAGGGTTCGCCCGACTATGGCTTACTCGGATTTCTCTTTAAAACAAGGGCACTTACCTAGTTCCCATAAAAGTTGCCATTTGGCTCGCCCGAATTTCTACCTAGAACAAAGCTACTCGCCCGCCCTAATCAGTTCGCCCAACAAAACAACATATGGCGGCTTGTAGCTCGCCCGAGATCAAACATTTTATCAACCAATGCATGTCAGAAAATAAAACAATTTCTAATATTTTCTTAACATTTGTACTCCACAGGACATGCATTTGCATCACATACTACTTCCTTACCTCGTCTGATGCAGCCTTGCTTCTCGTTCGCCGTATCAATCTCACTTCCCGGCTGCAAGGTAAAATATTAATTCCATTAATATTTTCTTTTCTAATAACTTTTCTAAAACTCTTTTCAACTACTTTGGCGAAATAACCGCTCGCCTAACTGAGCTCGCCCTTCATTAGCGGCTTATTAATGGGAGTTCGCCCAACGTGGGAGCTCAACTCGCCATGCTCATCAATTCAGTTTGCCAGCCGTGGCCTTTCATTCATAAATGGGCTCGCCCATGAATTGGATAACGTTTGGCGACCTCTTTATCTCCTTCTTGCATCATTGGCAATCATCATCATTTCACATTGGCGATCACTGTTATCGCCATTCTCGCCTTTTGGCGATCATGGGTTCTCGCCCGCCCGGACAGTCATTCTGACTATCCCACAATACTGGCGAACTCACATAACAATTTCTCAAACTCGCCCTATCCTTTGGGCGAGTAGTCACCCATTTTGACTAGCAACTTTCTACTCGCCCATCGTGTTTCCTTACTCATTTTTGGTTATTTTTCCATCTAGTTTTCTTATATATTCAACAATATTCCACTACAACCAGGCTCTATCTATGATTAAATATCAAGAGAACTGTAAAACTATGAAACTCACCTTTACCAAGTTACTCCTCCAACAACAGAATGCTTTCTTGTCTTTCATAGCTTTAGTTTGCTTGTTCCTTAGCTCTTCAACATTGGAGGAAAGGTTTGGCTAACTAATAAGGAAGTTTTCATGGCTTACATCTAAGAAAAACTGAAGAACTAAAGATGAACTTGTAGTGGAACAGAATGGGCGAGAATGATTTTGAGGAAGATGAAGTTGCTTCCATCGATTTTTCCTCATGAACTCTTCTTATATAGTCGTTCCGTTTCACTTAAAATCTAGCACCTGTTTCCTTATCATTTCATGCAATTAAAACCAAAGAAAACTGCAGCAAAAAGAACGGTAGTGACGTCCCTACTGCAGCTCTATTCTTGACTAATTTCACTTGCCATTTATTGCCTAATCCCGTTGTCAGGAGAAGCAGTTGGCGAGAAGTCCACTATTAGCCCCTTTACTTGACTTTTCCATTTCCTTTTCTTCTCTTCTCCACGCCAAGCCTCTTCCAGCCAACGGTTATTGGCTATCAACCCATTCTTTTCCTTGTTTTGTCCTCTAGCCATTTATCCCTACATTTAATGCTTTCATACCTTTATCCAAATTAAATTCTAACAATATCATGTTACACTTTAATATTTGTTTTTCTTTCTTTAAACACCAAACTATAAATCATCACTTGAATTGAAAAGTGGAAATTCACATTCAGTTATTCTTTAATTTCACTACAAGAATTTATTCACATTCAGTTATTCTTTAATTATTGTATTTTTTTTTTACTTTTTTCCGTTTTTGTGGGTGTTTGGTTTTAGAAATATTTTTCCTAACAAACTAAACAAATCAGAAACACAATCTTCAAAGAGGTTAAGAGCGTGACAAAAAAAGGATGCAGGTTTGCATCCAAAAATAATAGTATAGATAGATATGTAATAAAATTTATGTCAGTTTATTTTAGTTTCTTGCAAACCAAAACTACTTCATATGAAAATGCACTTATACAAAACTAAAAAAAACCATTTTCTATAATTTGAGACATAATATTTGAAATCCTTTTTATGCATGCAGTAAATGGATAGGCAGATTCGTACACTAAGTATTGAAAGAGAGGAAAAAAACACATAATGAGAAGATTAGTATATAGGGAAAACTTTTGAAATTTCGGCAGAGGACCTTAAAGACAAAGACCAACAGTTAGAAGGATCTCTCACATGCATGGGAGAATGTAAGATCCGATTCTACACTACTGTAGAGTCTAATTTCATAAAAGTGATAATGGAAATTAAATAAATAGAGAGTATTGATTTCCATTTAGTTGAAAAGCTCCTTAAGTTGAGTAGTAAATGGAGCAATTATGGTGAAATAATGTATGGGCGAGTATACAGAATAGCTCGCCAACGATTTAGCAAGAAAGGATGTTCGCCAATGGGCGAGCAGATCGCCAATGGTGATGGTGAATTGGATTGTGTCAAGGGCGAATAAGTGTGTTCGCCAACGGGTGAGGTGAATCAGAACAAGGTTGGCGAGTTGAGCATACCGGTGATCGCCTAATTGGGCGAGAACTTGTGATCGCCATACTGAGAGGCAAAGAATAGCCTAGTTGGCGAGAAAGGCAACTGCCACTTACTAAATCTCAATATGATTGCCAAGAAAAAGGAATTTCTTTTAATTGCCAAGATAAACCTGGCAAGCTAAATGGTTGGCGAACTGGTGTAGTGTGGCGAGCTGAGGTCTCAAGACGAGGTTGAGACCGGGAATCAGCTTGTGTGGACAAAGGAAAATGGCTTCAAAACAATTAGCAGCCAAAATTGACTTGTAAGTGATACGGTTGAAGACAATTAATGGTGAAGATGTTAAAGTCAGTAAGGAATTAACCTTATTGGTTGAGAAGTAAAACAAAGTCAATAGAAGCAGAAGATGTGTGTGGAAGGAAGACTTTCTCACCCATGTAAGTGCAGTTTTTCTTCATGCATTAAATGCATGATAGACGTGAATATGATGAACGAAACAGGATAAGGGACAGGGGGAAGCTTTGGATTGGTTTAGCATGGCTATATAAGAGGAAATGCTGGAGGAAAACTCATTTTGGCAAACTTCATCTCCTTCCCGAAAACCATCCTCCTGCAAATTTATGTTCTAACTTCACCTAGTTCTATCATGTTTGATTTACTGAGCTTCATCCTTACGTTAGCCAAATAAGAAAATCTGTTTGCAAGAACGTTCTTCCATTGTTGATGAATTAAAGGAAGAAGCAAAGTGAGGCTAACAGGAGACAGAAAGAATTTTGCTCTGGAAGTGCAGTTGGTTGAGGTGAGTTTTATATTTCTGAGGAGTTCTTGATGCTCAATGAAAGATTTCTATGTTTTATGAAGTAATAAACATAGATACAGTCTTGTTTTTAGTTAGATCCTTAAAGAATATGAAAACAAGGAAAATAATGGAATAAGTGACGAGAATGGCGACTATGGTGATCGCCCACGTTTAAAATTAGTAATCGCCAATGAGGCGAGTAGATAATACTGAACTCGCCATGGTAAAGTCTGTATTCAAAGGGCGAGAACGCCCAATTCTAGTGAAATGAATTAATGGGCGAGCTCAAATGCATAAGGCTTTGGGCGAGTAGAATTGTGGGCGAACTCCCACAATTAAGCCAATGAAGGCCTCGTGAGTTGGCTGGCGGGCGAGCTTCTACGTGTAAAACATTTATTGAATGGCGAGCTCGATTGTGCTAGTTAGAGCTCTGTTGGGCGTGTAGTCATTTGATTTATCTCAATCTCGCCAAGTGATATAAAAAGAAATATTAATAGAATTTATAATTATTTACAGCCGATAATTGGAAATGGCTATTGGCGAGCAGGAAGCAGGGCGAAGCAAAGCTTCGTTAAATCAGGTAAGGGAGATATATGTGAAGTAAAATACATGCCCTGTGGAGTAGAAATATTATAAAAATATTTAGAAATTATTTTTAGTTTATCGCATGTATTTATTTAATAAATTGTTTGATCGCAGGTGAGCTACTAGCCGCCATATGTTGCTTTGTTGGGCAAACTGATGAAGGCTGGCGAGTATCTTTTTCTAGGCAGAAACTCGGGCGAGCTAAGTTGCGAGCTCTCTTTTATGAGAACTGGGCGAGTGCCCTTGTTTTAAAGGGAAATCCGGGTAAGCTATAGTTGGGCGAACCCTTTTTAATGTGTTTGGGCGGGCGGCCCTTGTTTTAAATTTAAGGCAAGCGAACCGCTATCAACGAGATATAGTTCTGTTTTGAAAAGCTAAGTGGCGGGCGAATACTAATTCACCGTCTTGTCGAGTTAGTCAGGGGCGAGCCGTGAAGGGCGAGCTGACTCTGGCGAACAGTTTTAAAGAGTAATTTCTTAAAGGAAAAATAAGACGTTTTAATATTTTCAAAATAGAAATATGAAACCTTTTGGGCGAGTTGATTACTGGGCGAGCCACTGAGGGCGAGCCAGTTTTGCTTTCAGATTTTAAAAGCAAGAGGGCGGGCGAACACAGGTTCTCCGCGTTGGGCGAGCTGCCATGGGCCAGCCATATCGGGCGAGCTGACCATGGGCGAGCAAATTTTAAAAGTTGAGATTTTAGAATGTTTTCAAGGTGTTTTGTAAACAGAAAGCCTAAACCTTTTTGGAAATTGAATCATTTTGAGAAAATGATAATATGGGTGAAATAATTCCATAAAGGTTTTTCATGAGGTATGAAAGTGATTTTTTTGAGACTTTAGGCCCTGAATTCATGTATTATTATTCATGTAGTTGCGTGACCCGCCTGGGGCTGTGGCTCGGTCGATGGACCAATAAGTGCACCTCAGGGCGTCACAGGGCTGATGGACCCGCCAAGTCATCAGCGGTCTCGAGGTCACTTGGCAAGTGGACCCGAGGACCACTATAGATTATGGCCATAGATCTGAGATAGCCGTGAGGGTCGATGGCCTACGGGTGCACCCCAAAAGCGGCAGATTTCGTTCTCGCAAGGGGGAGGGGAAACGATGATAGCATGATTTATTTGTTGCCTAGTCTCAACTTACCAATTTCTGTTTGCTGTGAGGATTTGTTGAAATACTATATAGTGTTTACTACATTTTAAAGTAAACTGTTAGCCAGTGATTTGAATGGTGTTTTTAGAGAGTTGTTTACTATATATCCATTGTCTTTTCTACTGGGTTATTATTAAGAAAAGAATAAATGTGTTGTGATATATAGTTTTGATTTATTTAAAGCAGCATATATTTCCTTTACTGAGCGTATGAATCGCTCACCCCTTTGTTTTAACTCCACAGATAAGAAGTACACGGAGTTGAGAGAATTAGCTCTCAGATGGGTATAGCTATGCTTAAAGCACTAAGGCATGACACGTTAAATATGACAGGTACAGTCTCTTCTCTTTTACATTTCAGACATATGTATACAGTACTACCTTAGTGAAATAAAGGTTAATAGGGGATGTTAGATGAAAGGGATAATGAAAAGAAATTTCATATTACATAATTAATAGATAAATGTTTATCATTTATCACTGTTACTGTTGAATGTTAATGGCATCGCAAACAGCCCAACCGGTAAAGTTGTATGGAAATACGTGAAAAATGTGGTAATCGGGATGTTACAGATTTAATAGTATCAGAGCTTGGGTTGGTCTGATGTTTGTTGATGCCTTTAGCGTGGAGAGTGTTGAGAAAGGTTAACATCCCCTGTAGTACTGTATAGTCTGAATGTATAGAGGAGTGAAATGACTGCGAATTGAGTTAAGTGGTGAAATATGGTGAAAGTTGATGAATTATGGGTTACAAATAGAGATATTAATCCGAAAATTTTGAATGTGATAGGCAATCTTATCATCATAATGTTGGGTCGATTTGATAAGGTGCAGTGAGGAACTCGGTGAGGGCCCCACCAGGACTTCTCTGTCCATATCGAACTAAGAACCTGAAAATGATGATATTGAGATAAAAAATAATAATAATAATAATAATATTAGCATATAAGCCCTAAGATCGCGTGTTTGGAGTTATATTGATAAGAGAGAAAATTAAAAGGGAATTTATGAATATACCACTATATTGAAATGTTTTCTTTCAAAGTCATAAGTGATTGAATGAATTTAAAATAGAAATTGATGGTGAAATAGTATGAGTATTTGATGGTATAAAGGATGATTTCTACTATAGACACCACTGATATATTGATAAGTAAGGCGACCCAGAGTACAAGCTATGAGAGGTCGCGAGATAGTCAGCCCTGTTGTGGATTTTGGGGTATGGATTTAAAAAGGTGAATTGTGTGAGAAATGATGTAAAATCGATTATGATAATACTGGTTATATATACTCCTTATGTTTTAGGAGAATAGATATTAGTAGTGACTTGACAATTGAGGAAGTCAAGTGTTTGAGTCTGTGGATGAGAAAGAAAACTTTGAGATGGGCGAACTCTAGCACGGTTGGAAGGACCGGGCATCAAGGTGATCGCCAAAGAGGACAGTATGGATGAGTAGCGTTGTCACAGCAATCGTTGTCGATGGGCCCAAAAAGGGGATTGCCATGGGCGGTTGGGCTGATCCGCTACGATATCCATAGAACCGTGATATTATGAGATTTATGAGAAATACTCGATGGGCGAGAACTACATTGGGATAGCTCGCCAATGGACGTGCAAATGCATGATCGCCAATGATGTGGGCGAGTTAGATGATGGCGAGGATTTAAATGAGTCCGCCAATATAACATGAATTACTAAAGTGGGCGAGAATCCTGATCGCCCAAAGAGTATGGTGAGTAATCTGATCAACAAATTGTGGTGTAAATCATAATAATGTGGCTAGAAGAGCGATCGCCAATGATATGATATGAATCAAAGCAATGTGGCGAATAGAACAAAAGTTGTAATCGCCAAGAAAATGAAATGTCTCGTATTTGCCAAATAATAAAGTTGGCATCGAGATTTAGTTGACAAGCTTAGAGGTTGGTGAATTGTAATAGAAATTATTTGTAAGCTCTTACCAGTGAATCAGTAGAGCTTGAGAAATTACTCAAGAGATTGATAAGTAAAGAATAAAACTAGTTTGTTATAACTGGTGAAAACGAAAATTTTATCGTTTTGAAAACAATGGGATTAATACTCTCTACAGTTGCTTCTAGGTTCCGGAACAAGTATGGTATTCTAAAATACCTATCATATTCTATCTGGATCCCTAGCCGACTGTAGTATCCTTCCTATTTGTGTGCCTAGAGCCAACTAGGATGATTTTAAAAAGAATAAACATGTATATTGATATCAGCAATATTATTGAATAAGGTATGGAAAACCTTATTGTTAAGTCAGTGATCATTGGTTTCTAATTGATATATATATTAGAGACGTGAGGTCTCAACTGATTAAGTGGACATTAAAATTGTCTGAATAAAAGATTTTACTACTTAAGTAAGGTTAAAGTGTGCTTATTGGGATATAAAATTTATGAGTTTTACCCGTAGAGCACGAATGAATTGTTGAAGAGTTTGTGGAATTTGCTACCTTATTGATTCAATATCTATTGTGGAAAAAGTGAAAGTGAAAGTGTATGTATGAATACAATATTAGAAATGGTTACGAAATAGTAACAGTAAAGTACTATATTAAGTGGGAAATTGACAGAGGTGATAAATGATATAGAATGGAGATATCCTAAGAGACAAGTCATATGATGACTAGGGAACACAAGTTATGAGGTAGTTCCCAAGTAAAAGAATAAATGTGTTTTCCTCTGATCATTATGTAGTTATGGCTGGAATTAATGACAAGCCAGAATTAAAAAGATGAAATTGTCATACTCAGAGGAGCAGATACAAGAAGTACTGCTAATCCTGAAAAAGGATATACATATGTGTATATATGTACATATTGGGAATGTGAAATTGTATAAGTAAAGTGGTGATAAAATCTGAATGATAATAAATTTAAATTTCAGAAATTGATGTAAGGAAAAGTATATTCTCCAAGTAGTGACATTTCATGTACTAGGAGAATAAGAGATAAAATGATAACTTGATATGAAAAGAAGTTATCGAGGTAAATGATTACCTAAGACGTAATCGATGGTTAGTATTAATATCTGCAAAAGAATGGCAGTCATAGTCTAACCATGAGATGATCGTTGTGGAATGGTAGAGAACCCGAAAGAGTCATGAGGTTATAGAAGTGATTATGGATTGAGTAACCAAATTATTTCACTTCTTCATCATCAGGTTTCGGGATGTAATAAGTGCCTTAGTCGATATACATTGGTGAAATAGAGAGGATGTATGTAAAGTTCCAGTGAGTGGGTACTTGTGATAGGGATCCCTGATTCGCCGTATGCTTTGAGAGAATAGCAAGAGGCTTTGGGATTCCAAATTTTTACTGTTAGCACCGCCTCAGATTGATATAGATATCCGAGCGCATTGTGTGGACGCTCCGGGATATATTGAGAGCGAGTGCGTGGTATTTTAGAGACTACTGGGACAATTACATACGAATGATTAAAATTATCTACATGATAGTCACCAAATTATAATCGACTAGCACTGAATGAGATGATAAGTGATAAAGAGTATAGATGAGTTACTAACTCTCAAGGATGATAAAAGACTTCAGTGAGTGTAAATTGGTTTTGAGAAAAGACGCCCGAGATTCTTCAGGACCTTGAGAAAATTCGAGATGGGCGACCCACGAGTGGGGTGATCGCTCAACACCGGATAACATGTTATGAGATGTGGACGAACTAAGTGGTCCCCAACACACTTGAGAGAATAATCCTAGAGCGCGGGAGAGCGCCAAAGGGATGATTATTGATAGCCTGAAGAGACGGGCAGTACTCTTAGAGACAATGAGGAATATAAAAAGATATTCGTGGTCTCATATTGGAGACGAGATTAAATAAGAGTTGAAAAAGTGATAAGGAAGAAAAAATACCTATATTAGAGGTACTTCTTATACTCAGTGAAAAAAATTGAAAAGAGTAAAATGCTATCTGGATAGTTGTGGATATATTGAGTAAGTCTGCTCATTCCTTGATTATGGAATTTGTTGAGCTAATTAATGCCTTGGCCGAATTATATGTCAGGGAAATGGTGAGGTTTTACAGTATTCCAGTGAGCATTATAGTTGATAGGGAGTCCCGCTTCATTTCTCAGTGTTGAGAGAGATTACAGGAAGCTATGGGATCCCGATTGAGTTTCACACCGCAGTTTATCCGCAGACTGAGAGACAGTCCGAGCGTATGAGATGGACGCTCGAGGATATGGTGTGAGCATGTGCGATTGATTTTATAGGCTCCTGGGATAATCCTCTACCCTGGCAGAGTTTGTTGATAATAATGGCCACAAGAGAGTATAGGCATAACATTTGGAAAAAATTATTTAACAGACTTCTTGAGATATACAAGAGGTTATGTATATTAAGGTCTCACCATTGGGATGCATAGTGAGAGGGAAATTGAGTTCCCAATGCATTGGATCGTTGGAGATCTTAGATCATGTGGAAGATGTGCACTACCTCCCGTGTTGTCAGAAGTGCACAATGTGTTCCATGTCTCAATAATGAGAAAGTACTATCCATATCCTTCTCACGTGATTCGAAATGAGTCCTAGAGATTAGAGAGGACAGGAATTACGTTGAGAAATCGGTACAGATTTTGGATAGGAAGGATAAAGTGTAGTGATAAAATGTTATGATCTAAGATTTATTCTTTGATTGATGCTCTGGCAGTAGGAGGCTACTTGAGAATTAGAATGCCTTATGTGTAAGAAATATACACAGCTTTCACACTGATAGATCTGGTTGAAATTTGGAGGACCAAATTTCTTAAAGTGGGGAGAAAATGTAAGATCCGATTCTACACTACTGTAGAGTCTAATTTCATAAAAGTGATAATGGAAATTAAATAAATAGAGAGTATTGATTTCCATTTAGTTGAAAAGCTCCTTAAGTTGAGTAGTAAATGGAGCAATTATGGTGAAATAATGTATGGGCGAGTATACAGAATAGCTCGCCAACGATTTAGCAAGAAAGGATGTTCGCCAATAGGCGAGCAGATCGCCAATAGGCGAGCAGATCGCCAATGGTGATGGCGAATTGGATTGTGTCAAGGGCGAATAGGTGTGTTCGCCAACGGGTGAGGTGAATTAGAACAAGGTTGGCGAGTTGAGCATACCGGTGATCGCCTAATTGGGCGAGAACTTGTGATCGCCATACTGAGAGGCAAAGAATAGCCTAGTTGGCGAGAAAGGCAACTGCCACTTACTAAATCTCAATATGATTGCCAAGAAAAAGGAATTTCTTTTAATTGCCAAGATAAACCTGGCAAGCTGAATGGCTGGCGAACTGGTGTAGTGTGGCGAGCTGAGGTCTCAAGACGAGGTGGAGACCGGGAATCAGCTTGTGTGGACAAAGGAAAATGGCTTCAAAACAATTAGCAGCCAAAATTGACTTGTAAGTGATACGGTTGAAGACAATTAATGGTGAAGATGTTAAAGTCAGTAAGGAATTAACCTTATTGGTTGAGAAGTAAAACAAAGTCAATAGAAGCAGAAGATGTGTGTGGAAGGAAGACTTTCTCGCCCATGTAAGTGCAGTTTTTCTTCATGCATTAAATGCATGATAGACGTGAATATGATGAACGAAACAGGATAAGGGACAGGCGGAAGCTTTGGATTGGTTTAGCATGGCTATATAAGAGGAAATGTTGGAGGAAAACGCATTTTGGCAAACTTCATCTCCTTCCCGAAAACCATCCTCCTGCAAATTTATGTTCTAACTTCACCTAGTTCTATCATGTTTGATTTACTGAGCTTCATCCTTACGTTAGCCAAATAAGAAAATCTGTTTGCAAGAACGTTCTTCCATTGTTGATGAATTAAAGGTAGAAGCAAAGTGAGGCTAACAGGAGACAGAAAGAATTTTGCTCTGGAAGTTCAGTTGGTTGAGGTGAGTTTTATATTTCTGAGGTGTTCTTGATGCTTAATGAAAGATTTCTATGTTTTATGAAGTAATAAACATAGATACAGTCTTGTTTTTAGTTAAATCCTTAGACAATATGAAAACAAGGAAAATAATGGAATAAGTGACGAGAATGGCGTCTATGGTGATCGCCCATGTTTAAAATTAGTAATCGCCAATGAGGCGAGTAGATAATAATGAACTCGCCATGGTAAAGTCTGTATTCAAAGGGCGAGAACGCCCAATTCTAGTGAAATGAATTAATGGGCGAGCTCAAATGCATAAGGCTTTGGGCGAGTAGAATTGTGGGCGAACTCCCACAATTAAGCCAATAAAGGCCTCGTGAGTTGGCTGGCGGGCGAGCTTCCACGTGTAAAACATTTATTGAATGGCGAGCTCGATTGTGCTAGTTAGAGCTCTGTTGGGCGAGTAGTCATTTGATTTATCTCAATCTCACCAAGTGATATAAAAAGAAATATTAATAGAATTTATAATTATTTGCAGCCGATAATTGGAAATGGCTATTGGCGAGCAGGAAGCAGGGCGAAGCAAAGCTTCATTAAATCAGGTAAGGGAGATATATGTGAAGTAAAATACATGCCCTGTGGAGTAGAAATATTATAAAAATATTTAGAAATTATTTTTGGTTTATGGCATGTATTTATTTAATAAATTGTTTGATCGCGGGCGAGCTACTAGCCGCCATATGTGGTTTTGTTGGGCGAACTGATGAAGGCTGGCGAGTATCTTTTTCTAGGCAGAACCTCGGGCGAGCTAAGTTGCGATCTCTCTTTTATGAGAACTGGGCGAGTGCCCTTGTTTTAAAGGGAAATCCGGGTAAGCCATAGTTGGGCGAACCCTTTTTAATGTGTTTGGGCGGGCGGCCCTTGTTTTAAATTTAAGGCAAGCGAACCGCTATCAACGAGATATAGTTCTGTTTTGAAAAGCTAAGTGGCGGGCGAATACTAATTCACCGTCTTGTCGAGTTAGTCAGGGGCGAGCCGTGAAGGGCGAGCTGACTCTGGCGAACAGTTTTAAAGAGTAATTTCTTAAAAGAAAAATAAGACGTTTTAATATTTTCAAAATAGAAATATGAAACCTTTTGGGCGAGTTGATTACTGGGCGAGCCACTGAGGGCGAGCCAGTTTTGCTTTCAGATTTTAAAAGCAAGAGGGCGGGCGAACACAGGTTCTCCGCGTTGGGCGAGCTGCCATGGGCCAGCCATATCGGGCGAGCTGACCATGGGCGAGCAGATTTTAAAAGTTGAGATTTTAGAATGTTTTCAAGGTGTTTTGTAAACAGAAAGCCTAAACCTTTTTGGAAATTGAATCATTTTGAGAAAATGATAATATGGGTGAAATAATTCCATAAAGGTTTTTCATGAGGTATGAAAGTGATTTTTTTGAGACTTTAGGCCCTGAATTCATGCATTATTATTCATGTAGTTGCGTGACTCGCCTGGGGCGGTGGCTCGGTCGATGGACCAATGAGTGCACCTCAGGGCGTCACAGGGCTGATGGACCCGCCAAGTCATCAGCGGTCTCGAGATCACTTGGCAAGTGGACCCGAGGACCACTATAGATTATGGCCATAGATCTGAGATAGCCGTGAGGGGCGATGGCCTACGGGTGCACCCCAAAAGCGGCAGATTTCGTTCTCGCAAGGGGGAGGGGGAACGATGATAGCATGATTTATTTGTTGCCTAGTCTCAACTTACCAATTTCTGTTTGCTGTGAGGATTTGTTGAAATCTTATATAGTGTTTACTACATTTTAAAGTAAACTGTTAGCCAGTGATTTGAATGGTGTTTTAAGAGAGTTGTTTACTATATATCCATTATCTTTTCTACTGGGTTATTATTAAGAAAAGAATAAATGTGTTGTGATATATAGTTTTGATTTATTTAAAGCAGCATATATTTCCTTTACTGAGCGTATGAATCGTTCACCCTTTTGTTTTAACTCCACAGATAAGAAGTACACGGAGTTGAGAGAATTAGCTCTCAGATGAGTATAGCTATGCTTAAAGCACTGAGGCATGGCACGTTAAATATGACAGGTACAGTCTCTTCTCTTTTACATTTCAGACATATGTATACAGTACTACCTTAGTGAAATAAAGGTTAATAGGAGATGTCAGATGAAAGGGATAATGAAAAGAAATTTCATATTCCATAATTAATAGATAAATGTTTATCATTTATCATTGTTACTGTTGAATGTTAATGGCATCGCAGACAGCCCAACCGGTAAAATTGTATGAAAATACGTGAAAAATGTGGTAATCGGGATGTTACAGAGAAGTTAACATTACATTGGGTAGACCCCTCCAATGGAAAGAGCAAATGCCTGACTTTGCCCATAATATCAAACAAAGCCTTGAGAATATAGATATTGTAGCTGACATGCTAGATGACCATGATGACAAAAAAGGATCACACCACCAAAACAAAAAGGCTATTGTTATATTGGATGAAGATGAGCACCTGCATTGTAAAGAACACCATGATGGAGATCTCTCAAGTATCAATGGAGACAGCAAAAGGACAGCCAGGCACCTGAAAAGGAGCAGCCCACGCCTACGCCTTTTGTTGAGAAAGCTGACCCAAAAACTTGGTCAACTCTCTTTTCCTAAAGCTAGAAAATTCACATCTCTGGAAGATGTTGAGGATTCCCTAGTGTTTAGAATTGGCAAAAAAAGGAAAAGGAAAAATAAGAAAGTGAAAAAGAAGCTTGTGAAGAAGGGAGACGATATGGAAGAAAAGCTAGCTAATGAGTCTTTATCAGATGGTGACTTCATCGATAGAAGAAAAGTGATTGATAAGTTTGCTCGTGACACTTGGGAAATTGGCAAAATGATGGGGTTCAAGACAAATTTGAGTGATGAACATATTGTGGAACAATTGAAAATATTAGAAGAAAGAGATCATGCTTAAAACCTGGTTACAACTTGTTGTGCAAATAGGTATAGGTTGTGACTGTTGTAGGATTATGAAATTTTAGTGAATGGATTGTTGAAGTTTAAGTGAGGAAGTTTTAGTTGCTTTTCTCGAAGATCCTGGTGACTATCCTAAGTCAGTTTGTTTTTTGGTTATTGTGGTTGGCAAGTAACGAGGCTGTCTTCCATATTAAGAATGGTGGACTCCCTATGGTTGAATGGCAGGAAATGTCATGTTGCTTGGTGGTCACCTGAGCTTCTTATTTTAAATCTTAACATAGACTTCACTTGACATTTCTAGGTGGTGAGGGTTTCTATGCAGTATAAACACAAACATTTTTTATGGCCCATTAGGAAATATATAGATTCTATTACGACAGATTCTTTTGCAATTAAGGATGGGTTTAATTGGTTCTTCAATCCAATATGGAATTCATTCCCTATAGATGGTGTTTACGTAGCTGATCTCTCCTCGACCGCCGGTGATTGCTCTGTTTTTGATAGTAGTGCGATATTGATGTCGACATCCTCTGTTTTTGCCCGGGTAATTTCTACCTTTCATTATTGGTAGGCTTTGTTGTTCATTGTCGAGTTTACTTCTGTGATGAGGAGAACATAGTTATCCTTATCCAAGAAATTGACCTAGAATGATCCCGAGGAAGGTTGTGGAGATGCTTTTAGAGAGTTATTGCTTTGCTACTCATTTTCATTATCGACTGTGAATTCATGGTTTGATGATGTGAAGTTCTGGCTTTGTTTGGGATTTTTGATGAAGATCAAATTGGATTCCAGAGCAGCCATGATCAGTGGGAACTATAATTTGATGCTAACAAGGTGTTTTGTGGTTCTTTGATGGTTGGTCTCGTGATGTGGTGAAGTTGGACTAGGAGGGGGCTATTATATTTTCCCATATTTGTGGTGTTCAGGAAGGTGAATACATCTAGCAAAAGCAAACACTTTCCAGGGACATTTTAATTTTGCATGAAGATTGTTCTTAAATCAAGTGACTAGATATACAGCTACTTATGACCTGTCTGTTTTCTATATGTCCTGCATTATTTCCTGTTGTGTAACTTTGTTGTATCCTTTGCCTATCTTCAAGGAAAATATGTATTTTCCTAGATCCAACCTTTTATCATTAATAAAATTCTTTGCTTATCAAAAAAAAAAGTATAAAGGGAATTATAAGTGTTAAATGGTAGAATTGATGAAATATTTAATTTTGCTTAAATATCAAAGTAACAAAATTAGATTCTTTTGTAGAACTGATATAGTAATTCCCTTGCTGCAGAATTTGTCTAGTTCATCAATCGATACTAAAGGTATTTGTATCTCAACAATTTTAATCTGTTTTGTATTTAGCAATTATGATTTCATCAAATTATTCATATTTCATGACAGCATGCATTCTAATTCTTCAATGCCAAAAGAACAATGGTAAAAGCCTTGAAGCAATGCCTTTAACTTATTGTTGCATTTTCCATGCTCTTTTTTTAATCTAAAGTTTGGATTATGATTAGGATTTTAGCAAAATTTGAACAACAAAGCTAGAGGATGAAAACTTTTTTACTTTTTGCTTGCATATAAATGCAATTTAAATTATGGATTATGATTTTGATTAAGTTAAATGAGAGATTACCTGAGTTGATACAAGATTGGGCTTTGCAAAGTTAAAGTCTCTTGATGAATGAGTTTTTAAAAAATTTAAAGAAGGTTTTATTTCATAAATGATTAATTTATTATGCTTACATGCTTAATCTTAATTCCAAACCTTTTCGTTAATTTTTTTTTCTTCAGTAAATGTGTGCTGGAGATTATTTATTCTTAATAACTAAATATAAACCATTTATATGTTTACCACGCAATGCAACCGTAATCATTTTTATATGTTTATATACTTAACATATAACATAATAACAAAAAACATAAATGTTAGTTCTCTTTTTTTAGATTCAATTGACCTCTTATTGACTCTTGGTTAGGTTGACTTTACCTTTCTACTAATGATTGGAGGATTTATGGATGGTATTTGACACTAATTACAAAAACAAGGCGTGGAATATTATTATTATTATTTAGTTTTGATCAATAACTCCTTTTACATTTCAAAACTTCAGGAATGAAACATGTAAGCCTTTGAGTGCCCATTGTAAAGTCTCCTTTTTGTTGTTGACTGCAATTTAGAACAAAATGCTGTATTATGTATTATGCTATTTGCATAAGGAATTATGAGCACGGATGTTTACCTATTGGTATTCACACAATCAGCAGTTCTACGTAAGTATTAACTCCACCTATCAGATGTTCAAATACCTTAGATGGATTTCTCTTGATTGTTTACACTTGTGGACTTCCCTACATATTTTTTTCTATGATTTTTTTATTACATTTTGAAAAAGTGAATTAGTTGAAGGCAATTGTAGCTACTAATGCTACGAGGCTTCAGAGTTGATTGCTTAGTTTTTAATTGAATACAATTTTTTTTCTAATTATTAATTAGTATGTGTTTATCTATTTGGAGTTTATTGTGACTTGAGGATATTGTGTACTTTTTTTAACTATTCATGTTATGTGATAATGTTTATTGATTAAAAAAATTTTGTTTCTAATTTCTTCAAATATGATAAATTGAATATGTGATTTTTTTTAATTTTTTTAATTTTATTAATGAGATTGAATTATTCATGGGTACACTTGTAAAAAAAATTAACAATTTAATATCTATTTAATTTATTATAACTTAAGATGTAATTTTTAAGATTACATTGATGTTTTGCATTGCATTTGTTGTATAATTAAATCAAGTGATAAGAGTAGAATTATTATAACATTGTTCCTGCAAAAGAAAAAAAAAACAGTGCCTGCGTGTGTATTTGTATATAGTCTAACTTCAAAAGGGGTTCTTTAGATGTGATCAAAATGCATAATTTTACATAAACATTTCCTTGTGGTCCATGCAAAACAAAAAAACAGATGCCACTGATGAAAAGTTGGAAACAATATCTTATGGCCCCATACATAAATAAAATATATAAACGTCATTGTTGAAAAGTTCATGTTTAGGTGAGTAAAAAAAAAATTATGTTTAGCAAGAAAATATTCATTGTAAAACCTCAATTTGTCAAATTTTTTATCATTATGAGGTCATTACTATTATCAGAATTAATGTATCAGAAAGAATAAAATTATAAATTTTTTTTCTAAAAGAATTATGTTTTATAATAAATTTTATTTTAAAAACCATATCTATATATTGTCAAATTTTTATGTAACAAAATTAATTAATGTATATAGCAACAACATTAATTATATTTTATTGCAAATCACCTCTAACATATTTTTATTTGAATTGAAGGTAAATTTAGAAGTTCAGACAGGCACATTTATAACTTTCCAACATAAAGTTAGGATGAGCTATCTTGTATGTTATGCAAAGATTATTTCAAAGACAGATGATAAATATGTTGATATTGAATTTTCTTCAGTGAAAACCTAGAATATTTCTTGACAAAAGATCATCTGATATTGAATTTTCTTCAGCCACTATAATTGCAGAAAAATTTTTAATAACATTAATTTTTGTTGTTGCGAAAATTTAATTAATTTTAGATAACCATTATTTTTGTTATAAAAGATAGACAATTTGCTAACATTCTCTTGATTGTGTGATTAAAGATCAGTTATGATGTATTATAAAGTTTGGGTTTAAATCCAAACAATATTATCCCTATTCCAATTATTAAAAAATTTCCTTGTAACGAAAAATAAAATTGACAATTTCAATAAATTTTTATTATTTATGAAAAGAACGATAACAAATTTATTTAAATATAATATATTATATTTTTAAATATATTTTTAAAAATTTTAGGAAATTATCTTTTAATTATGAGTTTTTTTAATTATAAATAAAAATTTTATTTATGTACCAAAACTCTAATGTAAAAAAAAAAAATCTTTACTGCTTGGAGGAAGATATTGGTAGACATTGGGAATCTTTTACTCTTATAACTGGACCAACAGGTCCTACACGGTTTGGTTTGGTTTTGAATGCAGTACTTTTTTTTAGAGAAAGAACACGTTACTTTAAAAAATTGTAGTGATTTTGTTAAGTATGGTATCTCTTATAAAGAGACATTGCACTTATACACACATAATGTGAGAGAAGCAAATGCTTCAGCTTTTAATAATCCATCACACAAGCACAAATTTTTTTTTGTTAAGGAAGGAACACATTACTTAACAAAATAATAATGATTTTATTAAGCGCAGAATTTCTTATAAAAACACACCACACTCATACGCATACATGTGGGATGGAGATCAAAACCTACACAGGGGAAGCAAATGCTTAAGCTCTCAACAATCTTTTACACCAAGCACACACAAGCGCGGTTTTTTCTGTTCATAGAAGAAACACGTCACTTAACAAAACTATAGTAATTTTATTAAATGCGAAACCTTTATAAATACAAACACCAAACCTAGACACACACAATATGAGATAGAGAACAAGACCTACACCAAAAAAAGCAAATGCTTTAGCTCTCAACAATCCATCACACTAAGCACACACAAGCACAATTTTTTTTTTCAGAGAAAAAATATATCACTTAACAAAATTATAATAATTTTGTTAAGCGCAAAATCTTTTATACACAATGTGAAATAAAGAACAAAATCCACATAAAAAAAAAGTAAATACTTGAACTCTCAACAATCCGTCACACTAAGCGGACGCACACAAGCGCAAATTGTGTATTTTGTCCTGAAAAAAAACAACACTTAATTATTAATATATTGGTACAATAATTGGGTTGAATAATTGAGTTGCACAACGCCAACTCTTTCCTGTCCTGTCCATGTCAATAAAGGAGGTCACTTTGTTTTTTTATTTTTGATAGAAACGTATAAAATGGGGTTGCCATTTTATACTTGTCCATGGTGTCCTGTCCTGTGTCACGCACTCGGGTCTTCTCAGGCCTCGGACACGCATGCGGGACGTGACCCCTGTCCTGTCCTGTCCTGTCCGTGGTGCCTACCAGACTGGGGAGTTGGTGGAGTTCCTATGTTGTTGAGGGTTTTTTTTTGGTTACATGTTGAGGATTTTTTTTTCTATAATGACCCACCCCCTTTTCCTTCTCATTATCTTTGTTTGACTGTACGGATTTTAAACTACCCAGGAACATTACCGAATGTAATACCACGTGGGATAACTCTTTTGTTGTTTATTAATTCAAGTACCATATTTTCACCAAAAAATGGGGTAAAATATATGACATTGACAACTTTAAAAATAAGAAAAACGAATATCCACACTAATTTTTTTGAGTTAATTAAGTAATTTGATATTTAAATTATAGTATTTCTGTCCATGTAATATTCAAAAATTAAAAATTTACAATCAAAAAACTAAATTTCATTTTTCTTTTACATATTGCTTCATTGTTTAATGGTGTTAGTATGGATAAAATTTTGATAAAAATTAAATATAAAGTTAAAAGAATTTTTAAAAAATTATATTTGACATATTAACATGACTTTTAACACAAATTTTTTATTATATAAAATATAAATATGATTTAACATAACATAATAACAAATTATATATACATATTACTGTATTACTTCTGGGATTATTGGAAAAATTAGAGTAAAGTGGCTTTCATCTGTCCATTTTAGACATGAGGGCAAAAAAGATACAGGCTTGGAAAAATAACAGTAACCATGCTATCTCACCCAGGTTTTAATTTAATATAAAATATATTAAAAATATTATAAACATATTATAATAAATATAAACATATTTTAAACAAAACTATCATACGTTTACGTCTGTTTAATTTTATATATTTATAATACTTCTAATATATTTTATGTCTATTGATATTAAATTTACGTTTAATCATGTATATATACATTGATTTTATAATAAAATCAAAATTTTTTAAATTACTATAAAATTATTTGAGATTTATCACTTGTCAGTTATTAAACAGAGGTTTGAGGAACTTACCATTATTGATCTTTTTCTTTTTGGCGAAAACCATTATTAATATGTTTTGGCCCGCAAGTCTCTCATTTCAGGTTAAATTTCATGATTCTGATTCAAGGCTACCGGCACTTGTAAATTTTCAAAATTTATTGGTGTGAATAAAATTAATTTGTTAAATTTATTTATTTATTATATTTTGATTTTATAATTAATTATTTAATTAATTTAGTTTTAATTATTTAATTTTTTATCATAAACGTATTTTTTATAAAAAAAATATTCAAATTTTAAACTTAATCTTTAAAAAAAACATTGTTATAGGAAAATTCTATAATAAGATCAAAATTTTTTATCTTTACATTCCCATAATGTCAACATAAAACACACATTATCAAGCATATATTTAATGTTATTAGGTGTAAAATATGTTACAAGTATCGTAAAAACATAAAAATAAATATTAACACATCTTTTTACAAAATTATCATACATTTCTGTCTATTGATTCTAATTTTATGTTTATCTTCAAGTGTTTACAAAAACTTTTAATATATATTTTACGTAATGACATTAAATTTACACTTAATCGCATGTATTTTTATTGTGTTTATGTTTATTTTTATATAGTTACGATACTTCTAATATATTTTATATTTAACGATACTAAACTTACTTTTCTCACCAAAAAAAAAATACTAAACTTACTTTTAATCATGTATGTTTTACATTGACGTTACAGTAAAGTCATAAATTTTAATTTTACTATAAAAATTTCCATCTATTACATCACATCTTATTCGTTCTAATTTTTCTTTGTATTAATCATTTTACTAAAACAAAATACTTTATGGTTCTTTTTTATTAGCATGCTGTAAATATTAATTTAGATTAATTATATAATATTGTGCATAACTATAAATGAGTTATGACTAGACCTACTCAAGGGCCGGGCTACTTGTCCAAGCCAAAAAGTCTGTCCAATATTTGATCAAGTTTGGACAAAAATATCTGATACAATTACCGAGCTTTGGTAAAATTTTTAGGTCCGTTTAAAAATTAGGCCGAGCCCAATTAATTTTTTTTATATATATACTAAGTATAATATAATTATATGTATATAAAATATTATTAATTAATAAATATGATTATAAATATTTAATATGAAAATGGGCATACAAATTTTGACAAATTAAATTAAATTTTAAAAGAAATAAAATTATAAAAAATATATAAAATTAAAATATAAAAAAATAAAATTATATTCGAACTGGACTCAGACTTATAATATAAAAATAAAAACGAAACTGAACTAAAAATCAAACTTAAATTTTTGAATCGGATCGAACATAAACTTACATATAAATTATTATTATTATTATTATTATTATTATTATTATTATTATGATATATCTTGGATCCAACTCGAACCCACGCTGACCCGTGCCATAACCAAGTTTAGTTATCATATGTCAATGCTCACCAGCTACTTCCTCGCTACCATCGTTGAGGTCCAATCAACAATGTGATTGTTGTTTTTAATTTTTAATCCTTGAATTTAAATTAATTATATTATAATTTAACCCTCATAATGTGAATGAAAAAAAAATAGAATTTTGAAAAGAGGCAAAAATGTTTTTATTGTTTTACAAGAATAATTCATGCTTAAAAATAGTAGTTTTATTTAGTGAACGCTTATTTCTACAAGACATACATTTTTAATTTCTATGTAATTTGTGTGGTATATATTTGCCCATGTCATGATATTGCATTTGTATACCTTAAAAGTAGATAATGTGGAATGAACAAAAAAAATAAAGTAGATAATGTGAATGCCCAGCTCTCAGCAGGAATTTACTTAGGCTTAGTTTGGTTGGCCGATTGGCCCCAGTGCGGGCCAGTCGGCCAACTAAAAGACAAAATTTTAGGGGGTAAAATTACCTCTTAATCTTACTTTTTAATTTTTAAAATTATTTTATTAAAAAAGATATATCTATAAGCGTCTTTTCATTGTTTTTAACCTCACCGGAACCAATCTCACCGCTCATCCAAACTAACCCTTAACTCAGTCGCCAGTTGGGTACAATCAACGAATTATTGCAGAGAAAAAGCTGACAGAAATTACAGAGACAAAGGATACCCATAAAATACTTTAAGCTTAATTCATGGACCATGTAATTTTGAATATTAAAGTAAATTTAATAATTTTAAATATAATAGAAAATAAAAATAATATAAATTAAATTTTAATTAAATTTATAGTAAAAATTAGCGAAAATTAAAATAATTTTTTATATTTAATGTGTCCAAATAAACATTAATATAAATTTTATCTATTTTAAGCTACATGATTATAATTCGTAAGTACCAAATATATGACCAATATACTTGAGGTACTTTTGGGTTACTAATAAATAATTATAAGAAGTGGAAATGAATTTTTTTAAATATTTAAAGAGAATTCGATTTTAGAATCTTTTTTATTGAAAAATTTTAAAATTTATCACTTTTTAATTTGAACAAATTTAATATTAGGTCATAAAATAAACAAGATTATCTATATTTACATTAAAAAAAAAGAACAACGTGAGTAACGTGTTTTTGATTCTCCACCAAGTTGTATTATGAACCATCTTTTGTTTGATGCCCTGGGATGCAGTGTACCCAAAAGAATATGTTGTAAACAGACTTAAGTTGTTGTTTTAATATACTTTATCCACCAAAATGCCTTTCATCATTAATGCTGTCCTAGGCTTTGCCAGTCCACTTTTTTTTTTCTTTCTTGGTACAAGTCAGTCCACTTATGAAATGAAGACAAAGTTGAATCCGCTAAACAGATGCTGTTTCCATGTGAATGGACCAGGGGAGTGGTTTGCTGCATGCCATGGTCTCAAAATCAAATATGGAATCAATCACTTCCTTTGATAATATTTGAGAAAAATATTTCTCAAACCAAACATCCACAAAAATAGAAGAAAATAAAAATAAACACAAAAATTTTAATGTGGTTTAGCTCAACCAATTTGGCCTACAACCACCTAATCAATTTAATAATCAATCAAACAATTACAACTGTGCAATTTTTAGAAAAGAAAAATTGCAAACTCCTTACAAACCCAAAGCTCAACTACCCAAAGAGCCCAATTACACCCTTTTAATAGCCCAAACTCTATAACTCTCTGGGATATTTTACAAACCAAGCCTAACACTTTATTTATAAGGGAATAACCCTTATAACTTCTCTTATACTTTCGATGTGGGATTCAAGAAAAACCCCAACAAATCCTCCCTTGACTTGAATCTCCAAACTCTCCAAATTGCTCAACAACATCTGAAAAACTAAAATGCCTCTGAATCTTCTTACTCTTGGAAACAACTCCATCCTTCGCATCATCAAGCAAATATAGTTGTTTCTCATTCCTCTTTCCTTACAAAACTAAACCACCATTCTTGTATACTTTGCAACAATCATTATTACCAACATATGTGTACTCACGTGAAGCTAACTCACCCAAAGAAATCAAATTGTAGCTAAAACTGGGTACATACCTCACATTACGAAGAGTCTTGACACCACCATCATGAAGCTTGAGTTGAACACTCCCAATACCTTCAATCTTCACTCGATTACCATTCCTAATCGCAATATTGCCTAAACTTTCAACCTCTTTCAATTCATCAAACCAATCTTTATCATTACAAATATGCAACGATGTAGCTGAATCCAAAACCCAACTTTTCACATAAGTATGAGGCCCATCTAAACAAGTTACCAATACATCATCATTCGAATCAGTCAAAACAACACATGTCTCATTCTTCCTTCCATCGTCACTCTTTTGTTGAGCCTTCTTGAATGCAGCCATATCCTCTCTTAATGTCTTGTAACGTGCTTGAATATGACCCTTCTCTCCACAATAATAACATTCCACCTCACTATAATCTCTGAATCTTAATCTTGATCTCCTTCTTGATCCATCATGTCTCTCATTAGTCCTCCCTCGAGTGGAACCTTCCACAGCAGCTAGTACACCTCTCGCAAATGAAGAATCTTCTTTGCCCATAAATCTTTCATTCTCATGCAGCACAGCAATCACATCATCCAACGTCAAAGTAGTTTTACCTACCAATAAAGTCTGAACTAACGGTCTATAGGACTTGGGAAAAGATGACAACAATAGCAATGCCTTCTCTTCTTCTTTCAACTCTTTAGAATCAATAGCTAATAATTGTGAAACTAATCAATTAAATTCATTTAACTGATCATGGAGACTCGTACCTTCATCCATCTTCAGAGAATACAAATCCGTCTTCAAACACAATCTATTCGTCAACGATTTTGACGCATAGATGTCTCCCAGCTTCTTCCACAATCCAGTTGGTATCGTCTCAGTCAATACATTATACTTAATCTCTGGAGTAAGCGCCAATCTAATTGTGCTCACAGCTCTCTTTTGAATTCCAACCCAATCCTTATCAGACATTCCATCTGGCTTATTTTCTTTTAATGTCAAATCTAGACCTTGTTGCACTAAAAGATCCTGAATCGTACTTTGCCAAAACATAAAATTACTTTTACCATCAAATAAAGGAATCTCAAACTTAGGCATACCTCCAAACATAGCTTCAGCCATAGCTTTCCTCCTCTCGCAGGATCACGAACCTTTAGCTCTTGATACCACTTGTTGGGAAAAATATCCCTCAAACCAAACACCCACAAAAATGGAAGAAAACAAAAACAAACACAAAAATTTTAATGTGGTTTGGCCCAACCAATTTGGCCTACAACCACCCAACAAATTTAATAATCAATCAAACAATTACAACTGTGCAATTTTTAGAAGAGAAAAATTGCAAACTTCTTACAAACCCAAAGCCCAACTACCCAAAGAGCCCAACTACCCAAAGAGCCCAACTACACCCTTTTAATAGCCCAAACTCTATAACTCTCTTGGATATTTTACAAACTAAGCCTAACACTTTATTTATAAGAGAATAGCCCTTATAACTTCTCCTATACTTTCGATGTGGGATTCAAGACAAACCCCAATAGATAGATGGTGGTTGGACACCGTTCAGATGATAGATAAGGGGAATAGAAAAGAAATTTTGATCAAGATTAATTTTTTTTATTGGAATATCTGGAAAGCACAGTATGGAAAGATTATAGCTAGAAGAAATATTTGTAATGCTGATGTCGTGCGAAAATGTATATTTGCTATAGAAGAATGGTTGTCACGTAAGGACAATCTGTTGCAAAACAAATGTGAAGATAGAAGTACGGATGAACAGGTTACTAGATGAGAAAGACCACAGTTGGATTGGTTAAAAATTAACTGTTATCATATCGTATTAAGTTTCAAAAAACCTAATAGTTAGGCATAAAAATATAAAATCACCACCAACTATTCTTTCTAAATGTGATTAATCATCTATTCAAACTAAAAATAAGGCTTGATCTATATTCAAAAAATCTTAGGATTTGAGAGTATGATTATATGTGAAGAAGGATTAATATCCCCACAACCATCTTAGATGGTACCAAATAATCTAAGATTATCTTAATTTTGCATTTTACTTTTAATTTCGATATGATTAAATGTTGAAAAATTTTTTAAGTTTCCTTCATCAAGCTGGTCGGATAACTCAAAAGTTTTTCTCACCTCAGAAGTATTCAACTAGGACCAATCACCTTTCTTAAAGAGGTTCCGTTGTCGGATTAATTAAATACATTATGAAAATATTTCTAGTTGACTCACTATCCGATTTCTATTAATTTTTATTATTTTATCTTATTTTATTCTATTATTAATATTTTTAAATATTTATTAATTTTTATATCTTTAAATAAATATAAATTATTCGATATTGAAGATTTTCTTGAAGATCTTCCATTAAGCTAGTAAAATCTTAAAGAAGCTTTCTCACCTTAAGAAATTTTAAGATAACTACTCAAGCACAATTCCCTTTAAATTCCATCATCAGAATAATTCATATTTATTCAAATATTTAATATAATTTAATCTTATTTTATTTCTATTTATTTTAAATCTTTTCTAAAATTATTTAATTCTAATTATTAATTTAATTTTTATTCTTTATTTTTTATAATGAACTTAATTTTAATTTACTATTTTTATTTTAATTTAATTTTCATTTTTATAATTAATTTGATTTATTGAATATTGAAAATATCATTTTAAATCTTCCATTAAGTTGGTCAGACTTAAAAGGACTCCTCACTTCAAGATATCTAAAAGTGCTACTCAAGCGCAAACTCTCTAGAATTCCATCATCGGAATAATTAATCTTCATTTTCATATTTTATTTTTTTAATTTAATTAAATATTTTACTTCTTTGTATAAGGTTATTACATCTCAATTTGGTTTTCTAGTTATTTCTATTTCAATTTTTTATTTGTTTTATTATTATTTTTTATTCTTCTTATGAGCAATCCTAACTCTAAACCTATGACACTATAATAATTTACATTTACATAAAAAAAATTACAATAAATTGTATCCAATAAATTAAAGAGCATAATTAATTAATTATTTCATTTAATTCCAACCCATACCATTAGTAAGATAATATAATCAAATTCATTTAAAACATTTGGTGTTTTAAACTTGCCGATGACTTCATCAACACTAATCATCATCATAACAAATATAATATATTTAGAGTTTATATATAATGCACTGACCGTATATATTTTTCATATAATATCATTTAATCATAACATGACACCTTATTAATGAGTAAAGTCTAAAAATATATATGCCCTTAAAAATAAATTTAAAAACTTTGTTAATATTTATTTTTAAAGAGCTCCATATGAAATGTCATCTCATGATTGATTTATAATATATAAAAATTATATACTATCAGCTCATCATATATAAACTCATATATTTATTAACTAAACAAAGAAGAAAGATGGAATAACACATACAGGATGGGTCGAATTTGATTAACTATGGTGCTCGTCACGTCCAAAACGCATCTACAATTCCAATAAAACAGTAGAGCCTTTTGCCAAGGATAAAAGATCCACTTTCAGCTTCTTCCTCAACCGGTTGACAATTTTTCGTCTCTCTTTACAAGCTAAAAGTCCTCGTTCTCTCTTCTAAATTTTGGATGCTCTAACAACTGATCACTGTTTCCAGCACATACGATCCAACAGTTTCTTTGGTTCTCATAGGTCACAGTCTGCTCCAAGATTCTCGCAGCAGTGAAGGTGACGCCGGAGAACAAGGTAGCGATGGAGTGGCAGCGGCAGATGAAGCGGTAGCGATGGAGCGGCAGCGGCAGATGAAGATGATGATACGGTGACGATGGCGCATCAGCAAGGAGCAAGGGACGGTGTGAAATAGCAAGTTACTGAAGGAGCTAACAACCTCTTGAGCTATTGGTTAAAGATAAGTTATGGCATATTATAAATTTTGGATTCGAATTCAAGTATCTACATTTCGAATTATTTAATATTTCTCTTGTAATAAAAAAAATAGCAGAGAAGGCAGCACCTTATAATGATGTCACGATTCAGTAACTTAGGTTTTTTTTTGCCCGTGTATCTGCCTCCTCTTTAATACTGAAGCTCCAATTTTTTTATGGACCCAAAATTTTTTATTTTTGGTAATAATTGGAGATCAAAAATTAACTTTTTAAGAAATTTTATACCTCAAGAATTAAATCTTAAATTTGATATTAATTTTGATTTTTCTTTGCACTAAATTTAAATTAATTTTTAATTTTTTAATAGTCCCATTTAATTCTACTTTCCTATCAAAATTAATTTCGATTTCCTTTTATTTTTATTATTTTATCAAAAATAATTATTATATTTTTAGTGAGTTGTTACGAAAAAGTCACACATTCTCATTCAGAAAATTACAATTAGAAATTCCAATATCATTTACAAAATTCAAATGTTCGGTAAAAGTATAAAAATGAAATTTTCAAGTAAAAAAGGAAAGTATAAACCATGTTTAGTGCTTAGCAATCTTTTTTTTCTTTTTTTTGAAAAAACCAACCTTATGACTGCCCTTTTTTTGTCAATATTCATGGCCTCATTTGTAATAATAATAATAATAATAATTTTTACTGTCTCATTTTTGGAAGCAGATGCATGGGAGTGTCTTTCCTCAAAATTTTAGAATGAATTAGTTGTCTTTATTATTTTTTATATTTCTCTTTGTAACAGTAAAATAAAAATAGAAGCTAGTATGATATTTCATATAAATGTTTTTTTATTGAAAGTCTTCCCATAGTAAACAAATTATGAAAAAAGAGTAAATTTCACTGAGGTAGGTTTTATCATAATTCAATTTTAATCTATTAATTTTGAAAATAAATGCTTCGTTCCAAAACCATAAACAATGTTAACATATATAAGTTAATTACTAAAATTTAATTAAATTAATAATACCATATTTACAAGCATTAACAATGAATTTTATTACTATTTATTACTTTCAAGTATTTTTTTAAAATTATTTTATGTTAAATTTTTATTTTTTAATACAAAAAAATAAAAAGCATTATAGATATTACACAATGAACACATGCTTAGGATATATGACTGATTTTTAACATTGACTTAACGAAATGATTTTTTTATTATCAGATTAATAATTTTGGACTGAAATGTTTATTTCTCAAACTAATTGATTAATCTTAAATTAAGATTAAAATTGAGAGATTTCTATTGAAATTTAGTAAAAAAAAAAGTATTTGCTCATTCCCATTTGTTATTAGCACCTGACTCAATAATTGCTCGTATAGGCCTAATGCAAAAGGCTGGTGTAAGGGCAAGCTGGCCAGACAACCCAATCCATCTCTCAGACTTATATCTTTTCATTTTCTTAGGTCCACATATATTAACCAGGCCAAGCCTACTTAAAAAACTAGCACTACGAAAATATCTTGCTCAATTGACTCCTAAAATGAAAGAAAAAATAAAGAATTAAGATCAAATTTGTTTCATTGATCAATGTAGAATTTTATCATTTTATTTCAAGTTATTGAATTTTATTATTACATTTTTAATTTTATGAATTTTTTACAAGAAGTATTGTAATTTATTTTCTATTTCGTGAAATATTTTAATTTTATTGTTTTTTTTAAATCAACGAAATTAAAATTACAATGACAAAACTCAATAGATTTGAAATGTAATGAGAAATTTGAATATTAAATCATAATATAATGATAAATTTCATCTTAATCAAGAAGAAAAAAACTACCAAATTCTTTTTTATATGGCCTTGAGAGTATCTTCCCTTAAGGATGAAATGATAGAGGAAAGTGGTGGCTTTGGCATAAAGCCATGTGGGGCTCCTAATCTTTGAACCCAAAATTGGTATATCAAATGTACACAAAGATTCATCAAAAGAAATACAAAAACAAGCACTTTCCATGCATGCCAATGTGAGAATGTCCCTACAAAATAACAGGGCCTTTGTTTAAGGGCATTTTTCTCAAGGAAGCTGCCCTGTGCGCATGGCCTCCAGCCTTCTCTACCTTTTTATGGCTTGCATTATTACCCTTTCATACATTAGTCCAAATTATTAATATTTTTCTTTCTTATAGGATTCTTATCATTTCTTAAATATTTATAATAATTGCTAAAAGCCAATATGGGTGCATGTGCATATCAAAAATGGGCTCTAATTTTTTTTAAGAAGGAACGGCGTTTGGTGAACAAAGACAGACAATGGTTGTTTAGGTCATCTATGGTAGATTTATTGCTCTATTGGGACCCACCAATCTCCCTCTCTCTTAGAAAGTTTCTAAGTTGTCTTCTTGTTGTTTTTTTTTTTTACTGTTTAGCTCTATAAATTTATAACATGAAATGGATTGAGATTTGGATAAAAATTGTATATAAATTTTTCAAAAGTTAAGAATTTATTTCGAGTTTGACACATTGGCATGAATTATAATACGTTAATTTTGATGTTTTATATGTGTTTGAAATTAAATAGACTCGATGCAGATATACAAATTGTCAAGATTATTTATCTGTCAAATTATTCAAGTTTTAGGGCAAAATAAGACTGATTTTGTACTTGTACATTTGTCTACTCATGCAGAATAAAATGACACGAATCTTAATCAGACAATTTCTCATAACAGTTCACATTATACCCAAAAGAGACCAATGTGTATATTGTTAGGTTTGACAACATTAATTAATCAATTATCTCAAAAGACATTAATTAAGATGATAGCTTTTAGGAAATCTATTGGCAAATGGGACACCTCAGTTAAAAATATTCTCTAGCCTATAATGAAAAAGAATTGTTTTGTCCTTTTGATAAACTATTAAACCGCTGTACAATTATGGTATAATGATGATAATGATGGTGGGAAATGATGCTTTATCTTCTCCCCCAAAAATATATATTTCAACCGAGTAGAACTGGTTACGGGCCGGATTGGATCGGTTTCGGATCGATTTTCATCGGTTTCGGTCCTAATCAGAGAAGAATCGATCTGAATCGATAGTAAACCGGTCCGGTTCGGACTGGTTCTATATTATTAAAGAGGCGAACCGACCCGATTCGTTGGATCGGTTCGTCCAAAAACCGAACCGAACCGGTTTAAACCGGTTCGGTCCATTTTTTCATTTAAATTTTTTATTTTTTAACATTTATATTAATTTATTTTAATATATATTAATATATTTTAATAATTTAATCTAATAAATTTATTTTTATACTAAATAATGTTAATAATTTAATTTAACAATAATTTATTATAAAGTTATATTATAATTTATTTAATTAATGTAATAATAATGTAAAAATAAACTACTATAAAATTATCTAATAAAATTATTGTTATAATACAATAAGGTTATATTATGAATATAATATTATAATAAAGTTATTATGATAAAATGATATTTGATTCAAAATACAAATAATGATATTATGAATATTATTATTATTATATTCATTTTGCAATATCATTTTGCATATCTTTATTTATGTTCATTTATTATATTCATTTTGCATTTAAAATAATTTATTATATTTGAAATATCATTTAGTTAATTTTTATTCATTTATTTATTTATTCATTTATTTAATATGTTTTTAAAATATTAATTCATTTTGTATTTTAAATATTTATTTATTTTAAACATAGATAAGTATAACATTAATTAATTTGATATGTAGTAATAATAATAATAATAATAATAATAATAATAACAACAACAACAACAAAGGAGAAAAAGGAGAGAGTAGGAGACCAAAGATTTTTTACGTGGAAAATCCCTTCAAAAGTTAGAAGGGTAAAAACCACGGGACCGTAGTCCATAAAAATATTCACTATGACTAAACTTATTTACAATTTTACATACAATTTACAAAAAAAAAGATTATTCTCTACTCTTCATAATTTATACGGATTGCATTGGAAATTTCTTCCTCCTCTTCTGAATTATTATCAGCGAATTCATTAACCATTTCAAGTTCGACATTGCGCGATTCCGCATCAAACCAATCTTTAAGGCATGTTAACGTGCACAATGAATCCGGATTAAGAGTGGTTCAATGGTCTCCAATAATTCTTCCACACGTCGAGAATACGGATTTCGAAGCAACAGAAGAAACTTGCACCGCAAAAACATCTCGAGCCATGGAAGCTAAAACTGGAAATTGTTTTTGGTTTTCTTTCCACCATTGGAGAAGATCAAAGTTTTCATCTACAGAAAAATCTTGACTTAAGAAAAATCCTAGCTCATTGAAGCTAGAACTTCTTCGAGTTGTTGATCCCGATCCCGATTCCAATCCGCTCGCTTTTCCTTTTAGCTTCATTCTCTTCTTTGCTGCTTCCTTAATTGCGTTTAAAATTCTTTTTCCTTTTTTGCTACTTTCGGTTTCTTCGTATAAATCTTCTTCTCCTCAATTAAAGTTGAATTGCTCCCTTTCTGTTTCATAAACATTAAACAATTCTCGAAAAAGATTGTTAATTGAGGACTTTTGATCCTCAATAGAATCAAGACCAAGAAATTCTTTATAACAATCAAAAAAAATTTCTATATTTACCTCACCTTGACTAGGATCTAGTAAAGTTGCAATACAATAAATAGGAGGAATTATTTCCCAATATTTTTTAAATTTTTCTTCCATATCATATACAAAAGAACTTAAAGTTTCATGATTCCTAAATTTTACAAATTTATCAAACATTATGTAGATAATAGGAACAAAATACGGTGTAGTTTGATAAAATTGAGTTGAAAATCTTTCGGTTGCATCTTTAAAAGTAGATAATAAATCAACACAATATTCAACAAAAGTCCAATCTTTTTCAAAAAGTACTAAATGTGTGCTACTTGTATAATTGTTATAAAAGGGAGTAACAAGTTCTTTATAAGGTAATATAGAAGAAAGCAAACGATGAAGTGAATTCCATCTTGTTTCCACGGGAAGTGGAAACGCTTTAATAGGTATATTATTTGTTATACAAATTTGCTTCCATTCACGTTTATTACTTGGTGTGCGAATCCATTTTGCTAAAATTTTAATTTTATCAATTGGACCTATGCCAGTACCAGTACCATTAGAACTAAAACCACTTTGAATACATAAATTTATAATACGACATGCACATCTTGCATGAAAAAATATGCCTTGCATAACAGGGTTTAAACTTTTAATTAAATGAGGAATAGCTGCAGTATTACTCGAAGCATTATCAAAAGTAATAGCAAAAAGTTTATTATTTTCTAATCCATATAATTTACAAACTTTAGTAATATATTTATGAATAGTATATGAATTATGTGCTTCTTCTATTACATCTAAAGATAAAATTCGTTTTTGCATGGACCAATCTTCATCTATCCAATGACAAGTTATAACAAGATAACTTATACCATTAGTACTAGTCCATATATCACTAGTTAAACTAACCCTAGATGAAATATTACTAAGTTTATCAATTAAAGCTTGTCTATATTCTTTAAACATATCCATGCAATCTCTTTTTAATGTATGTCTAGAAATAGATTTATATGCGGGTTGTAAATAGTTACAAACAAATTCTAAATATCCTGTTTTTTCACAAATTGTGAATGGTTGTTCAGTCTTAATTACAAATCTAACTAAACCACGTCTAGCTTGAACATTATCAAAAATAAAATTTTTTCCACCATCACGTGTATTAATTTGAGATTGTTTACCTTCTAAAATTTCATCTTCTTCGGCATCAGGATTAATTTTATGTGCAGTAATTAAATGTCTTTTATACATACCTGTACCGCCAGCACCTCCACCGGACTTATAAGAGTAAACGCCTTGGCACAATTTACAGATAGCACAATATTTATTCGTCTCACCTTCTTTTGCTACAATATCAAAATACTCCCATACCCTGCTCGTTTTTTTTCGACTAAACTTCGGCCTTGATGATGTAGCAGCAGTGGTGGCAACTGATGATTGTGTTTGAGCATGACCTCCACGTCGACCACGACCAACCGATGGCGCCGCCAAAGGAAGCTTTTCCTTCGGATGAATATCATGTTCGATTTCATTAAATGATTCGTCACCCAAACTAGGAATTTCAGTGGAACCAAAAGGTCGAGAAACAGAGCATAAACGACAAAAGAAATTTGACATTTTTATATTTTTTTTAAAAATAAATATATGTTAAAAACTAAAAAAAATAGATGTATGATATATATAATATATTGGAATTTGAAAATTGAAAATTAAAAGTAAAATTTGCAAAATTATAAAATAAAAAGAAAAATGAAATTTATAAAAAAAATGATGATATTATAAATTTGGAATAAGGGATATATATAATATATTAGAATTTGAAAATTAAAAGTAAAATTTGTAAAAATATAAAATAAAAAGAAAAATAAAATTTAGAAAGGAAATGATGATATTATAAATTTGGAATAAGGGAATTTAAGTAAATTTGAGAGAGTTTGAGTGAATATTGAGAGAGTATGTGAGTGAAGAGAATAAGAGTAGATGAATATAGATAGTAGATTTGAGAGAAAATATAGAAGAAATGTAAATGAAAATAGAAGATAGAATAGAGGTATTTATAGGAAAAAAATTAGAATAAAAAAATTAAAAAAAAAGGATTGATGGGCAACGACCATTTGGCCGTTGCCCATCAAACACACCGAGGCAAGTCTGTGACTTGCCTCTACTGCAGACTGCAGTTGCACTGCAGTGCAACTGCACAAGGCCAATTTTTTTTTAATTTTTTAACCAGATCGGTTCAAACCGGTCCGGTTTTGGACCGGGCCCGCTAAATATTTAAAACCAGCCCGGTAACATACCGAGCTGGCCGGTTTCGAACCGGTACTATACCAGTTCGGATATTGGGCCGGATTAGCCCGATTCGGGTGCGAACCGGGTCGGGCCAACCCGGCCCAATAAGCACCTCTACAACCAAGTAAACTGATCATTTACAGTGGGGATTTAGTTACATAATCAACCAGTTGTTTGCTTTGCTTTTAACATTTCTCATGACCATGGTTATTAAATCGAGATACGTATCGTGAATCGAAATTTTATTTTTAAGGATCGAGTATCGAGTATCGTATCGTATCGTAAGATACGGTAAATAATTTTAAAATTAATTATAAATAATATATACACATGTAAGATAAATAAAATATTAAAAATATTATACATATTAATAGAATTAAGTAAGTATATGATAAAAATAAAAAAGTATGATTTTTTTCAAACACTTAACATCTTCATTAATAGTATATATTTTTAAATAATATTTTTATATATTTTTTATTTTTAATTTTCTAACTAAAAGTTCATTTTTTTTCAATATTTCAAAATTAAATTATATAGAAAATATATTTTTAAGTGTTTTTTAGGTTAAAAAACTATTAAAATTGCATTTTTAGTTAATTGGGCCAAATCAGATTTTTTTTGGCTTAGCCCATTGTTACTCTAAAGCGTATCGAAGTGAATCGATGTATCGTATGATACGTATCGATTCGCTTGTGTATTGATAGATACGCTATCGATTCATGATAAAACCGATTCTTTGTATAGATACGTATCGAATTTATATTGAATCGAACCGAATCGTATGATACGTATCGCGTATCGTACGATTTTGATAACAGAGCCCATGACAATAGACCAAGATGTAATGGAATTTGTCAGAAAAATAAGAGGTAAGCTAGGTTGCTGATATAAATAGCAATTTGTATGAATCATTCTGTCTGGTGTTAACATCATGATAAGACATTAAAGGAGTGATTTCATAAGGTATGTGAAAAAGAGTGAGGTGACCAACTTGTTTCTTGCAGTTAAACACAAATTTACAGATTGAAAAGTTTCAGATATCCAAAATGAAATAGGAAAAATTTTTCAGAGAAAAGAAAGAAGATGAATAGAAGTTTAGAAATTTTTTACTGGTTTATCATCCACTTGGGTTTGACTATGCTGAATAATTGATGAAAAGAACATAATAAACAATCACTGGAAACACATTCGTTTCGTGTTTTAGTGTCTAGGAGATTTGTAATAAGTCCAAAGTTGTTACAGTCAATAAGTGCAGATCATTAGTTGCTGTCAATCCCAAGAACCCACTAACTGATATTAAATTAATCACCCTGATCAGTGATTAATTATTTCTAGCTAATTATAAGCTTAATTATTCTCTTATCTCTTATATCTATCTATATAATAAAAGTTGTAAATAATGCTGCCTCCTCATGCAGCCACGTCGCCTCTTTCCCTATTTCCACCTCCTGACCTACGTTGCTTCATTCTTTATGTGTTTTGTTGTAAGAAAAAAGAATATTGACTTGGTTAAATAAGGATTTTCACTACCTTTCTGACCCATGGGGTCCACTTACTCTCTCATTCCCAATTTCTTTACCGGTCAAAAGAAGTTTAAGAAGCTCTTGCTTTGGTTTTGTTGCCCATACTTTGATTCATACTTTGACATACTCTTTTTAAGGGATAATTTGCTGGATGAGGTGGGGTCAACAGCCACAACACCTTTGAATCCACCAATCCGAATCTGAAAGGCAGATGGCGTGCAACCATTCAAGCGATATTTTTTGGCCACCTTCTCCGCAAATATAGCTGATATTTTTCCAATTCCATCAGAAAAGACAATTTATTCCACCCCTTTTAATTTCTATATCTGGAATAATGTCGATTTCATCTTGAGCAACACTAAGAGTTTCGGTTGATGAACTAAAAGATTGGCCCAATCTAGCAGCGTATTTGGCCACATTTCTTATTTCACTAAAATCTCTCATCCACGTCCTTATATCTGCTACAGTAAGTCCATTTCTTGAAGCAAACATCCCTGCTGAATTTTCCCGCAGTTGACTTGAAGAAAAGGCAAGTAATTCAAATCTCTTATCACCGATGACAATGCCATTTTTAAGAGTAGAAAGAATCCTTTGATAAATTTCAGTTCTCTTACCCCTTGCCAGCAAGTCTGTTGAATGGATTGCTTCCAACTCTTCATCAACAAAACTGATGCGAAGAAAATTATCAATATCATCACAGAAACGGCGTAGCTCACGAACAGCTCCTCGACAAAGGAAGGACATGGAGGAAAAGGAAAAAAAATCTTATTTTATACTTTGAACTCGACCCTGATTTTCTTCCTAAAGTAATCTCGTTTCTTCCCATGGTGACAACTCCGTAGCTTTACTTGCAACCACATGCTCCACTTATGGCTCAACAACTACCTCAGGTTCAGTCTTATTTGCAGCCTTAGCAACAACAGCTACAATCACAACCTGTTGTCACGAAAGCTAATGTCTTCTTCCAAAATGCCGCCAACGTTTCCACCACAAAGGTGCCTAATCAAGGTTTGCCCCCTTTTTCCCTCCTATTTTTCCAGGAATTTCTTAGTTTAGTCTTTTTCTCTTCTTGGATTTTGGGAGAAAGTTGTATTAGAAATAAGGCTTCATTTTGGACTTTTAATTTTTTTATTTAAATTGTTTATTTATTTAACTACAAACACCTTTTTTTTCTTTTGTGGTTTATTAAATAAATTACTGACATAAAATTTGATATTTGTCTTTTCTGCTTTCTGCTTTCTTATTTCTTAATTTTTTTTGTTTATTTTTAAGAAATTAGTTTCGATATTTTCAAGAACTATTTGTTTGATTTTTTTTTCATTCTTTGCTCCACTGCAAGCGATCCATGCTTGCTGCTGTGTTGCTGGGAGTAAGCCAATACGTTGGGTCTTTAAGTGTACTTACATTCAGCTAAGGGCATACAAAATCCATATTGTGAGCAAGAACTCAAAAATCTAAGAACAAAAGAATAAAGTAAAGATGAAAATAAGAATCTTTCATGGTGGAGAATAAGAACTATTTTTTGTTAGTCTTCATTGTTTAAACTAGAAACAAAATAAATCAACAAGGATTTATATTTAAGTAGTATAAAATGAATCGGTGTGTATCTTAAGTGTTAGGACTACAAAATATACATTTAAAAAATTTAGAAGAATCAAGTCTTGAACATTCCTTGAGTGTTACTTACCTACAGAACAGATATGATTGAGAAAATATGACAAATCAGCATACAGTTTTGTTGTATGATGCTTTCTATGGTGGTATTAAGGTCTTGATTTTTCGAAGGCTTATCTTCTTCTTCTTCTGTTAGGCATACTTTTGTAGGAAAGACTTTAAGTTTGGGCATTAAAGTACAATGAATGTTTTAGGATATGCTAAATGTTTTGAATATCTTTACTTCGAAGTTGTAACAATGAAATGCTGGAATCATTCCATGCGGTATATTTGGACTTTAATTTTTTCTGCCTGCCTTTGATTGTCAAGGTTCTACCTTGGAATGTCAATGGGCTAAGAGCATCGATGCACTGTGTTTGCAAGAGACTAAACTGTAAGCAAGTACAAAATTGGTCATTTTTTTGCTAACAAATTTTCAATAAAGTATAAATAGTTTTTTTTAGAAAGTCTCATTGAGAACACAACGTTTTTTTTACTTTAGCTTACTATGATCTTTGCAATAATTTGGTGACTAGATATTTTACTATAGTGCTTCATTCACCACTTACATCTTTAATCACTGTATTCAAACATAGTTATATATGGCAATTAGTAGCAAACTTATAAAGTGGCCACTAAGACATTACTTCCCTTGATGATATTTTTCATTGCTGGATGTTAATATGCAATTATGTTGAAAATATCGGATTTTTCATTGAACTTTGGTTGTAGGCATTCTTCTGCCAAATGACTTTATTTAACACTTTAGGATTCATTTTCATATAATTTGAATCAAGTTGCAAATTGACTTATGATATTAATTGGTTAAAAAGGGTAAGAAATGAGTAACCTTTTCAATTAAGTATTTAATTGATTTTTTAATTTATACATAATCCAATCTGTCTAGTTAATTCTAGCTTTCTTTTATTAGTGTTCTATTGATGACAAGTTGAGAAAGTTCGATTGATTTAGATGGATGCACTAGCTTCCAATATAATTTGAAAAACATTTTTTTCCAGATAAACATGTTAGGAGATTGTAATTTGTTGATAATTTAAGTTGCCATCTGGTTCTCATTTACCGCCTCCAATCTGTCTCTCTTCCTGTCTTTAGCTTTTCTCACAATCTTTTAACCTTTGGTCCCTTTTACCGATTAGCAACAATCATTGAGCAGTGAGCGAGGGGAGGCAGCACTAGTGAAGCACCTCATTTCACATTTTGCCTTTTTTGCCAAGACTGAGAAGTAAGCAAGGCAATAGAATAATTGGCAGTGGCAGGTGGCAAAAGCAGCAACCAAGCTTTGATTACAGTTCCACTTTCAGCCAAGGTTTGTACTCTTCCAGATAATTTTTTGTTTAAATTGTGTTGGACTGTATATTTGTTAAAATTATATGATTATTTGTTCAATTGATTTAGTTGAGAAGTGCATTATCTTGGTTGATTATTTAGATAATGGTATCTAGCTGGAGCACCTCAATGTTATTCATTAATATACTTCAATGCCTCAATGATCCTTGATATAATTAAGTACTTTATCTTAAGGATGTTGTTCAATTCTCTTTGTTATTTTTAGGGGCCTATGCTTTATATATTGCATATATTTTGTAGTTAAAAGTTTAAGGCTTACATGCATTTGTGAAAATGCCTATTATTTAGTAATTTGCAAACTTTGATTGATATGTTACGGATGTTTATCTTTGTTTATTGTTTTCAGAAACCTATAAGGTTATGCTTTATATATGACATATTTTGAGTTTAAAAGTACAAAGATATATATATATATATATATATATATGATTTATATATGATGCACTGACGGTGTATAGTTTCTATACACTGTCAATGCATCATATACAAACTCATATATATATATATATATATATATATATATATATTGTCAAGATACCCATTTCAATACTCATGTTGTTTAGTAATTTAAAAGGTTAGATTATTAATTTCATTACTATACGAAGTTACAAACATACCTAATATAAAAAAATTTTATTTTTAAATTTAAAATTTAGAAAATATAAATGTTAGTCCCGCAGCATCGCGTGGATGATATTCTAGTATATATTAACTTTCTTGGCCCCCCTCTTTGCTCCTTTTTTCCACCATAGCCGAAAATGCCTTGCTTTTAGGAGAAAGAAACTCCGAGAAAAAGCAAAATGAAGAAATCCCACTTGCTGTTCTTCTACTGTTACATTGGACTCTCCCTTGTTTTTGCTGAGGGGGCTAAAAAAACACCATCGCCAAATGATGAAGCTTCAACGTTGTTGTTGATGAAAGGTAGTTTTATTGATCAGTTGAATGCTCGAAGGTTGGCAAATGTCAGGTAATGCGGCTGAGACCATATTACCTCATTGTAATCGGACTGGAGTTTGGTGCAACTCCAGAGGCTTTATAGAGAAACTTGATCTTTCAGACATGAATCTCAGTGGCATTGTATTGGATCATATTCAAGGTATGCGGAGCCTCTCTGTCTTCAATCTTTGCAACAATGGGTTCGATACATCATTGCCAAAATCATTTGCCAGTCTCACTTCATTGAAGAGCTTTGATGTAAGTCAAAACAACTTCATTGGCAGCTTCCCAACAGGTCTTGGAATGGCCTCAGGGTTGACTTATGTCAATGCATCAAGCAACAATTTCTCAGGCTTTCTTCCTCAGGATCTTGGCAATGCAACATCACTTGAAAGCTTAGATTTCAGAGGGAGTTTCTTCAAGGGTATGATTCCTACCTCCTTCAGGAATTTGCAGAAGCAAGTTTCTTAGCCTTTCAGGCAACAATCTGATAGGAAAGCTTCCAAGAGAGCTTGGGCAATTTTCTTCTTTAGAAACTATTATTATTGGTTACAATGAGTTTGAAGGAGAAATGCCAGAAGAATTTGGTAATCTCACCAATCTTCAATACCTTGATTTGGCAGTTGGCACTCTTAGTGGCCAAATTCCAACTGCATTGGGTAGGCTAAAACAACTAAACACAGTTTATTTGTATAAAAACAATTTCACAGGAAGGATTCTATCAGAGCTTGGCAACATTACTTCACTGGTGTTCTTGGATCTGACAACCTGATTTCAAGAGAGATACCAGCAGAGCTAGCAGAGTTGAAGAATTTGCAGCTGATGAACTTGATGCGCAATCAGTTTAATGGTTCAGTTCCGGTTAAGCTTGGAGAATTGACCAAACTAGAGGTACTTGAGCTATGGAATTTGACAGGTTCTTTGCCAATGAATCTCGGAAGAAACTCACCTTTACAGTGGTTAGATGTGTCATTGAATTCACTCTCAGGTGAGATTCCACCAAGTTTATGTTATTCAGGAAATCTCACTAAGCTGATCCTTTTCAACAACTCCTTTTCTGGTCCAATACCAGTAGGCCTCTCAACATGTAAGTCACTTGTTCGAGTTCAAGTTCAAAACAATCTAATTTCTGGGATTATTCCCTTAGGTTTTGGAAATCTCCGTATGCTTCAACGTCTGGAATTGGCAAGAAACAATCTCACAGGCCAAATTCCAGAAGATATTGCTTTGTCAACATCTCTTTCTTTCATTGATGTTTCTTGGAACCACCTAGAATCAACCCTCCCTTCCAGAATTATTTCTTTGCCTAATCTCCAAACATTCATTGTCTCCCACAACCGCTTGGCAGGGAAAATTCCTGATCAGTTTCAAGACTGCCAATCATTGTCTATGCTTGATCTCTCAAGCAACCATTTCTCTGGAGAAATTCCAAAAAGCATAGCTTCTTGTGAAAAGCTTGTAAATATGAACCTTAGAAACAACAAGTTCACTAGAGAGATTCCAAAAGCACTAGCAACAATGCCCACATTAGCCATGCTTGACTTGTCCATTAATTCTCTAGTTGGTTTCATACCAGAGAAGCTTGGCACCTCACCAGCCTTGGAAATGCTTAACTTGTCATACAATAGGCTTGAAGGTCCAGTCCCATCTAATGGTCTATTGATGAACATAAATCCCAATGACCTCGTTGGCAATGCTGGTCTTTGTGGTGGCATACTGCCACCATGCTCTCGGAGTCCCATAAAAGCACCAGGGTAGCTAAGGAATGTGCACATCAAACATGTTGCTGCCGGATTTATCATCGAAACTTTGGTAATATTATCTGTTGGCATAACATTTTTGGCTGGAAGATGGCTATATCAAAGATTGTATTTGTACAACAGCTTTTGCAATGATATGTTCAAAAAGAGTAATAAAGAATGGCCTTAGAGACTGGTTGCATTTCAAAGGCACAGTTTCACAAGTAGTGATATACAAGCCTGCATCAACGAGGCAAACATCATTGGCATGGGAGGAAGTGGTATAGTTTACAAAGCTGAAGTCCATCGACCTCGAGCAATTGTGGCAGTTAAGAAGCTGTGGAGATCACAGCCTGACATTGAAAGTAGTTTTTATCTATTTGGAGAAGTGAGTCTTTTAGGAAGACTTCAACATAGAAACATTGTGAGGTTATTGGGATATGTTCACAATGAAACTGATGTATTGATGGTATATGAGTACATGCCAAAAGGGAATCTTGTGACAGCTCTGCACAGAAAACAAGCAGGGAAGCTGCTGGTGGACTGGGTCTCAAGGTATAACATAGCCACTGGTGTTGCACAAGGCCTGAATTATCTCCAACATGACTGCCATCCTCCAGTCATCCACAGGGATATTAAGTCTAACAACATTCTACTTGATGCAAATTTGGAAGCAAGAATTGCAAATTTTGGACTGGCCAGGATGATGATGATTCATAAGAATGAAATTGCTTCAATGGTAGCCGGATCATATGGATATATATCTCCTAGTAGGTTTCTTCTGAGTTTTTTTTTCTTCCATTTTCATGCTATACCAAGAAGCTAGTTACTAATGTTTGTTCACATGACAGAATACGATTACACTCTGAAGGTTGATGAGAACACTGACATCTACAGCTTTGGTGTAGTTCTTTTAGAGCTTCTAAGAGTGAAAATGCCATTGGATCCTTCTTTTGAGGAATCAATCGATATAGTCGAGTGGACTCGAACGAAGGTTAAGACCAGAGGCTTAGAAGAAGTACTGGATTCGACCATAGCTGGTCAGTGCAAGCATGTTCAAGAAGAGATGCAACTTGTGCTCAGGATTGCACTTCTTTGTACTGCAAAGCTTCCCAAAGACAGACCATCCATGAAAGACATCATTTCAATGCTTGGAGAGGCAAAGCGAAGAAGGAAAAGTGTCTATCAAAATGGTGGTCACAATCCCAGCAAAGAGCTTCCAATCTTTAGCACCTCACTTGTTACAGGTCTTATGTGAGAAATTTTTTCTAGGCTTAATGTTTTTCTTTCATATCTTGTTTATGTAAATTTTCTTGGATAGTCGGCTGTACTACAGGTACAGTTGCAACAATGCAGGCAAGGAGATAAGTGTCACGCCCCGATGCTTAGACATAACACGGCCATATTACCTTGAGGTAGAACTCCAAAGTAATACGAAGCCCTTTTCTTTCATTCATGGTTAAATTCTTAAATGCATTGATATCTTAAAGAAAAATCCACAATGCTAATCCAACTATAATTTAACTCTCCAAAAGTTCAATAAAACTAAAGAAAGTACGAAATTGTCATTACAATTTGTAAAATCTTATCAGCTAACATTGTCTCCAAAATCCAAAAAAAAAAGCTCAGTTTGATCCCCGAATTTCATCACAAGAATAAGTAATCTATCTCTCAAGTATCTATAGAGAAAAAGAAGAAAAAAAGGATGAGCGAACCATAGCTCAGTTCGCATAGTCTCACATACCTTACTGGATCAAGCATTGTTTTCATACATATACATATATCATTTTGCAATTATCATTTGTAAACACAGTTCATCCAAATCATGTTCTCAACACATTTAGGAAACTATTTCATAAAACTCATCATCATAACACAAGTCATAAATCATTATCAAATATATATCGTTTCACGTAAATCATTGATCATACTTAAAGTCGTGAATCATCATAAACTATTTCATCATTATCATTCAATTCATAATCATGAGTCATCGGTTCATTATTTGCTACAGTCACTACTATAACCCGTGACAAGGTCATATCAACAATATTATCCACATGACCATTGCTAACTATTCTAACCCATTAGTAGGGTTTACACTAACTACTATAACTCGTTAGCAGGGCCGCATGATCACGACTAACTATTATATCCCGTTAGTAGGGTTGTATGAGTATAGCTAACTATTATAACCAGTTAGCAGGGCCTATGCTAACTACTATAACCCGTTAGCGGGGCCTATACTAACTACTATAACCTGTTAGCGGGGCCATATGATCATCACTAACTATTGTAACCCGTTAGCAGGGCCATATGCTAACTACTATAACCCGTTAGCGAGGGTCGTAACACTAGCTCTGGTGTTGATTATTCTACTTGAGAATTTATACGTAGCGTTCATGATCATTTTTTAAAATATTAAGATTTCTTATTTCATAAATCATTCATCATCCATCATTCATATAGCCAAACAGAAAATAATCACATGCTTGATCCTCATTTTCATATATCAAAAGTAAGGACTAAAACATTCAGGTGTTTGGAACATACATACATACATACATACATACATACATACATACATACATACATAATATAGGTTCAAAAAAAGCAAAGTATGTGAGATTCTACTTACCTTCTCTTGCTATGGAAGCCTAGCCCTCCTCCAACTAATCAACGTCTATTCACAGTGATCTGAATACATCAAAATTTAATCAACCATTTTAGAGGCTATTTATACTAAGAGATATGAAAAGTAATATAATTTAGCCTAACCACTAACATTGACAAACTGCACATGTTTAATTGATATAATTATATCTCAAGTTGCAGAAAACTTGTTTTCTCAATTAAAAATTAAATCGCCTTAACTAGATAAAAACAGCTTAAATGAAAATTTACTTACTAACCCAACACCTAATGACTCCTTAACCACTATTAAACTAACTAATTAAACTAGTTTTAAGATTGTAATACAAAGTTGAAACAAGCTTAGTGAAATTGAAGCTATTTTGAACCTAAAACAACTTAACTAATTAACTAAGGAAATTAAATTAGATTAAACCAAAAGTCAAAACTGAATTAAACATTAAAGGCTTGATTTTCTAATCTTAAATTACTTTACACTTAAGCCAAAACTTGACTTAATTTGATAAAATAATAATCTGAAAATTTTTAGAATAATTTTTGTAGAGAACTTCATGACCCATGTGAGGTTAAAAACAAATGTATCCACTCTTATGCTCAATCATCCTATAATTTTACTTAGATTGACCAAAAAAATTCTCAAAATCCATTTTAAAGTTCCAAAATTGTTAAAAAATTAGATCTTACAATAAAGAATAATAGGAATAATAATAAAACAAATAAAAGAGACATACCTGCTAAGAAAAGTGTTTAAATATTCTTGTTCTTGCTTCTGAAATGGTGGAGAGGGGGATGAAAGCACAGGTGGCAAAAGTTGATCCGACCCGAAAAAATCCGACCAATTAACCCGAATACAAACCCGATCGATCTGATTTGACTAAAAAAGTCAACAACCCAAATCCAACCCGATCCGAATCCGAATTTATCCAAAACCAAATTGATCCAAATTTACATTGATCCGAATCCAAATTCATCCGAATTTAGATTAACCCGAACTCGAATTGATCCATACCCGAATTGATTTGAACCCAAATTGACTCAAATCCAAATTGATCCGAATCCAGATTTACCCAAAACCTGAAAATATTCAAACTTAAATTTAATATTATCAATAAATATTTAAATGTTAAAATTAAATATCAAAGTATTTTAATATAGTAAAAACATACTTTTTTTCAATAATATGAGTGTTATATATTTTTTTAATCTAGTTAAATTAAATATTTACTTTTATATTGCATTCATTTGAACCTAATGTATAATTATTTAATGGTTAATCTATAATAGAGTACAGAAGCTATATCATCTACACTAATGTCTCCAATTATTCTATAAAAAATCAAAATAAATTAAAGAGATATATACTACTGTTTTATGATATTTAGTAGGGATTATTAAATCACTTTGATTGAAAAGTTATTAATTATTGTAGATAATAAAAATAAAATGAAAAAAATGTAATTAATTTATGAATATTGGTAAATATATTATAAAGAAAACTATCATATAAATTATTAAATATTTTGATTTTTTAAATCCCAATTGTACTATAGGTCGTGTAAGAAGAAAATTTTATTTTCATGAGTTTTGTAATTCTTAGAAATATAGTTTCAGTTGATTTTCATACCAAATAAATCACATCAAGATGACCAAAGCTTAATCCAATAAATTTGTCCAATCGACCCGAATCCAAATCCGACCAACCCGAATCCAAATCCAACAAACCCAAATTAACTAAAAAGTCAATGACCCAAATCCGACCTTATCTGAACCCGAAATGATCCGAACCCGAAATGATTCGAACCCAAAACAGATCGATTTTTTCTTGACCCAAACCCGACCTTATCCGAACCCGAAATGATCCAAACCCGAAATAGACCGATTTTTTCTTGACCCAAACCCGAAATGATCCGAACCCGAAATGATCCGAATCCGAAATGATCTGATTTTTCCTTAACCCAAAATGATCCGATCCAAAATGATCCAACCTAAACCCGATCCGACCCACCCATTTGCCACCTTTAGATGAAAGCAAAAGAATTTGTATGGGAAGCACAAGAGCAACGATGAGGGTTGCTTTTCCTTTTTTTTTTGCTTTGTGTTAGTGTGTCGGCAGCCTTTAGAATTTAGGTTATGTTTAGGAAGAGTTTGGGCTAAAATTACAATTCTACCCTTAAGTAGCATTTAATTTTACTCTTTATGTCATTTTTTTTATGGTATTACATTCTTCCTAACTTATTAAAAGTTTCGTCCTCAAAACTTGATTTACCTTCATTTTCAAAGAAGTAAGGATATTGTTCTTTCATATCTTCTTTCCTTTCCCAAGTTGCTTCCTTTGGTGTATGATTGCTCCATTGCACTTTTACAAAAGGAATAGTTCTGCACCTCAACACTCACTTTTTCTGATCAACTATCCTAATAGGATACTCTGAATATGTTAAATCTTTTTGAATTTCTAAAGGCTCAAACTCCACTACATGGCTCAGGTCAGAGACATATTTTCTCATCATAGACACATGAAACACATTGTGCATGTCAGAAAGCTGAGGTGGAAGGGCTATCCTATATGCAACCTCTCCAATTCTATCAAGAATCTCAAACGGTCCTATGTAGCGCGGGCTTAGCTTCCCTCGCTTCCTAAACCGCATAACACCTTTTATGGGTGACACCTTTAACCAGACAGTTGTCTCAATGGTAACATGAGTGTAAGGCTCGGGTATCTAAGGATGCCAGGGTTCGAGCCTCAACAAACGCGCTCAAGGCATTATCCTGAGTTCTTCAGGAGCCTTGAGGCAAAGCTGTGAGGGTAGGCAACCGCTCAGAGCGAACAATACGTTGTTAGTGAGTAGTGGGCGACCGCCTACTCTTGCTGTCAAGGCAAACCTGGGGAGTGTGTGACTCCAAGGGGATACTCGCCGACGGCCTAGTGAGACGGGCAAGGCCTTGACAATGTTGTAAGAGCAAACCTGGGGCGCGGGAGAGTGCCAAGAGGATGCTCGCCGACGGCCTGGTGAGACGGGCGAGACTCTTACAATAAGTGTTCATATAAAATCACATATCCTAACGAATAAAAGCATCCTTAACCTTGCAAACAGAATGCATTAATTTATAAGTAGGCATAACAATCTTAAACACAATACAGTAACACAATATGAAAAAAATACAAATAAAAAATACAAAAGTGACAAGTTAAAAGGAAGTAAAAGTTGTACATAAATATGGCAAAAGCTAAAAATAAGTTTTATGTTTAGCGTGTCTGAAACAAAATTTTCATGTTTTACATGACTTGAACACAATTTTACATAACAAGAACACAAATTGACAAGTCTATTTACAAGTACCTGCTATATACGAATGCAAAGTCTGAAGATTACTCCTGTAGACCTGCACAACTATTTCCATATCCTATATGCTCAAAGAATGAAATTTTTTGAGCTTTTCACCTTCAAAGGCATGAATGCCAAAGCTGCAATTTCCTTTGCTCCTATGCTGCAACATCTCTAGAAAGGAAGTTCCAGTTGCACTCTCTTCATCAAGAAAGCTGCTTAACAATGGCCGGAAAATAATAACAGGGGAGATACTCAATCCTTAAACCAAGTTACTTGGATCAATACCATTCGGGTCAGAAAGCAGCAGAAAGTTTCCATCGCAATTTCTGCTAAGTGTTGTTTCGAAATCCTGCGAAAACAACGAGTCAATTCTGATGCTAACGATACCTGTAGCAAGTCCTGAAAATGCAATGACATCAAAATTCAAAAGAGTCAATCACAATGGCAGGCCAAACTCTTTAAGAAAATACCAACCATAAATTTACATAAAGAACAAGCAAATGTTATAGAGATTCAAGAACCAATTTCATTGCAATATTTTAGGTATATTCATAAAACTAAAAACTTCAATCACACTGTATGAAATAATAAAGCTATATGTATATTACTTTCAAAAGAAAAAGTAAGAGTTAATTTCTATGGAAAATAATTAGCTTTGTGGTTAAAAATGATTTAGCATTCGTAAAAGTTTCAAAATTTTGTTGGTCCACTTAAGCATAATTATAGCATTATTATAGAAAAAGGGAGCTGCAGGTGAAAATTAATTGCCCCTTAAATCTCATGAATGCAATAATTATTGAAAAAGTTTGATTTTCCTATTATATTATTTGAATTCAAAAATCAAATGGCACGGATTTAATTTTAAAAAAAATTATTTAAAAAATAAAAATATAAAATTTATTCTTTTACATGCAAGTGCAACTACAAACTTACTCATTTAATTGGATAAAACATTAAAAAAGCTTCTTTTTTCAAATTAAGGAATTTTCTAGTATAAGTCTTTATCTTTTTAATATATTCAATTAAACTTTTAAAATATAGTTTTTTTAATTAATTAAACTCTTATTTTGCATAAAAACCTTTCAAATTCTTATTTGGCCATGTTAGCTTATATGGGAATATTTTCTCTGCCAAATGAGAGTTTACATGGCAAAATTATAAAAGTTTATGCTCAAATGGTGCTTTCATGAAAATAACAACGGCTCACATAACACCTTATATTAACATCAGCAAAGTTTTTATTTGTGATGTATTAATGTGATAAAATATAATTTATATTTGATGCATTGTAAGTATATAAATTTTAAATATTGTCAATAAATTATAACATGACATATTATTAATTAATAAATTCAATAATATTTATTTATATACTAACAGTATGTTAAATTTTAAACTTTAATAATATACCTAAAATTAACTGTTATTTGTGATTTTTTTTCTTTAATATGGGAATAAAGTTATTAGTTGAATGATAAATTGATAATACTAAATATTTTATTATGTAATCTAACTTGTCGAATTTACAAAAATCTCTCTTCCAACTTTCAGAATTACTTAAATACCCTATTAAAAAAACATAATAAATATTTTAAAAAAAAAGTTAGGCCGAGCTCAAGTATTTTTCTAATTTTTCATTCCACGTCCGAAAAAGAACGAAAATATCAAAAGTTTCCCTCCTCTAGAAATCTGAGTTGGATTTCCGCCTCGACCGAGCGACTCTTTACTTCTGGTTAGTCTACTTGTTCTCTATGATCTCCGACTTCCAATTTACTGATCGTTTTGGAAGCGGCTTGTCCGAGTCACAATGGGTCGAAGTTAAATAGACCCTGAACTTCGAATCGCATTATTTTTTTCAATGATTTCTAGTCGTAGTTCTTTCATTTTTATAATTTTTATTGGTTTAGGGTTTTCAAGTGATTTGGCATATTAATGGCGTTGTTGTATTAGGGGTTCCAGAGGTTTTTAGATAAAATAAGAAAATTTTGGAAATGCGAGGTTTTTAAGAGTTCTTTTATTGCTTTTAGAGGTTGAAATTGTGTTATAATTATGATATTTAATTATGTTGTTTTGTTTCGTTAGGGAATTGTTTAGTTAAATATGCTAATAACCGAGTAGTAGTTAGTTGCGGTCACGCGTTTGTGTTTATCTTGGCGTAGTTTTTTGTTGATTGATTTGTTTTCTGTATTTTTCTATTAATTAGGGTTTTTTTAAGAATTAATGAGGTTAATGCTGGTCATATCAGAGGGTTTGTTAGTGTGTTTTACTAAGTAAAGGGAAAATTTTGAAAAACATGGGTGATTTGGAAGTGCATTTATTGATTTTGAACTTAAATAGTTGATTATAAGCGCGGTTTTAGATTAAAAAAAAAAGCTAAATCAGTTAGACTTACTTGTTGACTAGTTTGTGTTATAGGTGCTGAATATGTCCAAAGAGGTGATTGGTATGATTTTGGTTTCTTTGTGCTGAATGGTTGTTCCTAGGACTTATGCAGTTATGTTTGTTATACATGTTCAGAAGTACTCTGTATTGGAAATTGTTGATTTTCGGTAATGACATTTACCAAAAACTAATGTCCCACCTGATATTACAGTCGCTTTTTTTTCCTCCTCCTTTCTGGTGGCCTTTTCTTTGTAGATAAAGGTGGATTCATATTTGAGTTTTAAAATGGAATAGAGATGTTTTTCTATCAACTTTAGATGGTTCCTTTATCCTAATATAACTGTTATACGCGAATATTTCCCAACTTGGTTACATATATAGAGGAGTATTATCAGTTCAATTTGTTTGCAAACAACTTTAATGTAACATAAAGAATAAAAAAACTAGTATGAATTATGTCGAATTATTTATATGTGATTAATATGTTGATAGTTGTAATGCATATTCAATTAGGGGTTTTCCTTGATTGTTATAATTAAGGAACCTTTGCATTTAAATGAGCTATTTTGTTATTACTAGTATCTTTTTCTGTCAAGTTGGGTTCTTTAAAGGAACTGCCTGAATGATATTTTGTACTTGTTAGCTAGTCTATAAAGATGGAGCATACTAAAAGTTTTTTTACTTGTGGAATGTCATATTGATGAGCCGAAGATGTTGGTAGATGAAATGATGATGTTGATTTGGACACCTGTTCAACAGAGCAGGAAAATATAAATGTTAAAGCTCTTTGCAAAAGGATAGTGTTGGCACTAATTAGGCAGAGGTGAGATAAGGGTGACTTAGATGGTCTGGTCATGTGCAGTGGATGCCTAGGGATGCTCTGGTGCACAAGAGCAACCAAAATAAACATTTATACAAACATTAATGATTAAAATTATAGATTTCATAATTAGATTATCAAAATAAAAAATCATCTAAAATTAAATCAGTATTATTTTCTTTTGTTCATATGCTTTTCCATGTGAAAGTAATCCAAGTATGAGGGGAGGAAAGTCATAAAAATGGTTTCGGAAGTCCCATTATATGTTTAAGAGGATATAGCTTGACTAATTTGAATAAAGCATAGGAATTCATGTAGTTGACCTCAACTAGCTTTTGATCAAGGGTTAGTTGAGTTGAGAATATCTTCTTATTGACCCTTGTTTTCAGTCAAGTTGCTACTTTCGTTCATAGGAAAATCTCCAAGTGGAAGGACCACAGCTTTTCAAAGGCAAAGGTTCTAAGACATATTATCACAATACATCTAGTTAACACATGGGAGAATGCTCTTTTATTTTCTTTAGTAGTAATTAATTAAATTTATATCAAACTGAAGAATGTTTCTGGTATGATAAAAGCTTCCTTGTGCAGCAACAAGACAAAGATTAAGCTTATTTAGGTTGAATGCTGCATGTTTCGTCACAATAGTGAAAATAAAGTTTATTAGAGAATTTTGATGAGGTTCACTGACTATGAATTTTGATTCCGTATTCCTTTCTCTTCATGATAGAGAAGTCTTCACTTCTTATGATCTGAACTACCCTCAAAAACTGGCAAGGTAGCTTTTCTGGTGAGAAATTTTCTTTTTAACCTTACAGTTACACCAACCTTTAGAGAACAACATACGTTCTTTTACCATCGTAGAAAAGCACAATGAATGTTTAGTGGGATGACCGTTTTCACAACTATTCGGATCTATGTGCTTTTTATATCATCTCAATTTGGAAGAGATATTTTGATTGAACCAGTGAAGGAAACCACCTTCAATGGATGGGATAAGAAACATAGTTTATCTGGTTGATGACAATGCCTGAAATGATTTTGACTAAGAATGCTGTGCTGAACAAGTTGAATTTAAGTCCCATTTGCATGTAGAGCTGATTATCGAGCTTTCCCTTTTGTTCTAAAAGTGAATCTAATATTGGGGTCAGCCATTAATAAAAAGGATAACTAGAGCCTACTCTGTACATTCCGATTAGGTGATTAATAAAAGCCTATTGTATCATGCATTATTTTTTTTCCTATTCAAATTAAACATGACATGTAAGCAATGCCATTAAATTGGCTACATGCATAAGGCTTCATATGTTCTTACCCCCTCTCAAGAAAAGGAAAATAAATAACAAAATATTTTTGTAAGTAATTTTGTTATTCATATTAATTCTATCTTGCATGATTGATTTGTTATTTAAAGGGGAGGTAACTATTTCTTGCTAAAATGGAGGAGCAGAGATGTTTTTGACTAGCTGGACCTAGTTCACTGGGAACGACACTAATTTAAGAAAGCAGTCATAAAAGGACAAAACTCACTGTGAAATTACAGCACGGCTCTGCCTTTGTATTGATTGTGATTCCTATCACTTTTTTCTATGATAAAAGCCCCCTTATATTTACCACCTCTGTATTGCAGTTTTCTTTGACTCCCTACTTTCTAGATCCTTTGAGTTCTAAATGATGTTCTTCAATGAAAATAAACTTCTTCCCTTTGTTATATATTAATTTGATTTCCCATAAATGTGTATATATATTTATATTAATTTGATTTCCCATAAATATACTCCGATCTATTTTGTTGTGTCTTCTTGTTTCCCTATTTGTTTTGTAAATTCTTTATGTATGTGGATGCTCTTCCTTTTTTTCCTTTTCTTCACTGTTATTTCTTCAGATCTCTAAGAGCCAATGGTTTTAATCAACTTACTGTCATTTATTGTTCTAATATGTGATGGAGTTGAAAGCGATGAAATGTGTTTTGTTTGATGATCCTGCATGCATGTTTCTGCAGGTTCATCATGTGGAAGCAGTCCATCTTTTTATGTTAGAGCTGTTTACTATATATTTAATTACTCTCATTTCATTCTTCTTCAAAAGTGCTATATTTCTTTTATGGAATCATATTCCCTTTAGAATTAGTTTTGTAGATCTCATAATACCAATCTGATGACTTATTCAAATTAGTCAAATTCAATTAGTTGTGATTATCTGGTTCCGTTGGTGACCGGTTTTTATTTAGCTCTATGACCACTATAGCTTAGTGCTGAACTTGGTAGCATAGATGGCTTTTACTAGTTGGGGATGATAAACGCTAGGTTGTCCTTGTGGCTGGTGCTTTGAATGTCCTGCTATTTAATGCTAGGGACTTTCCATAGCTTACCTCTCTTAATATGATGTAATTTTGAGTTAGAATATTTGGAATTGATTCCAAAAATCCTAACTTTAAAGTAGAAGTTTTAATACCAGTTTCCTGTGTCCCCTTTGTAGCTTAATGGATTTTGTATTTCTTTTTAAGATTTTAATAGCAATTGGTTGGATGTGGCTGCTTGCACCATTCACAAACATTTCTGCACCCCCCCTAAACACAATCATTTCTGCCTCCCATTCATGACGAGCTCTGCTTTTGTATATTTGGTACACTTGAGCAGTCTCTGATTGCCTATATATTTCTTTTGTTTTGAGGCTTCTTTTCTAATTGGATTTTTAATAGCATCAATGACTGTTCCCTAGAAAACTAAAGCTTATGGTGCAACTGATGGTGGCATCCTCTGGACATTTGAAAGATTTTCTCCTTGATTTTTGTTTCTGATGGACCATATAAGGTCCACTCCTCTTCTTTCTTTCTTTCTTTTCCTTTTTTCTTTTTTTCATTTTTGTTTAGGCCAAATTCTAAATAAGGGGTGAGAGCTTTTATGTGTAGCTGATGTGGCTTGGAATGACTTGTATTATATGATATTGAACAGATTTTTGTGCAAAATTTATTCTTGATTCATATTTTGCACAATCATTTAGGTATCTTTCCAGGACAATTTGGAGCTTGCAAGTTTTTCATATGGAGAATTGAAATTTCAAGCTCAATTGCCCTAGTTGTTTCAAACTTAGCTGCTAGCTTTTGATTTTGACTCAGTCATTGGGTGATCTTTTTCAATTATTCTTGCTGCCAATGTGATCAATATTATTCTATCATGCATGATGGTTCCTCATTCAACTGGCTTAGGGCAATGAAAAAGTCAAGAGAAAGTTTTGTCAAGACTGGGTAATTTGGACATGAGACTGACTGTAACTTATTGCATGGATACTGGTGCTTTCTTTTTGTTGTATGCTGGGACAGAATGCGATCTCTAGGTTGGTTCAGTGGTCCCTTGCCAATATTCTGATATTTTTAGTTGCCATCTTCTTAGGTGCTGCTTTAGAGGGTTATTCTCTGTCTTGATGCAACTTGAATAAAAGATGGACGAAAAACATGAGGAAGTTGAAGATGTTGAGAGTGCCTCTAGTGATTCTTTTATCATTGATTCGGATGATGATGAACCATCAACATCTGGACAAGATGATGGATTGCATTTTGAGGCAAGTCAATTTTGATGTTTCCTTCTTCTTATGATTACTGTTATCTTTCTGATAGATTTTGAGACCTTCACCCTCATCCTTACTGTTGTTATTTTTGGATTCTTTTTTGTGTTTCAAATGCTTGAATCTTTTTTGCACTTTTTTACACTTTCTCCGTTTTCCATTTAATTTTGCAGGAGTCTTTGACCGAGAAGGATATAGAAGAGTTGATTTCCGAGTTTTTGGAGGTTGAGAGCAAGGTATTAAGTTTCTTCAGTCAACTTTGAATTTTTTTTTCTTTAATATGTTGGAATGTTTTCTCACACTCATTTCAGGCTGCAGAGGCTCAAGAAACACTTGAAAAGGAGTCTCTTGCTAATGTGGAGAGTGAAGTTAGAGAGGAGCTGGCACAAACTCTTCAGGGTGATGATGTTAGTTAACTCTATTGTTTCTGTCTTATTAAAATTCTGTTATCCTTTGCTATCCCTGATGCTTTTTACTTTTGTTCATAGTTGGATGCAGCTGTTGCTGATGAAATGGCTTCTTTTATAGAGCAATGGGAAGGTGTGCTAGATGAGCTCGAGATTGAGAGTGCACAATTGTTGGTCTGCTTCTTTCTTCTTTTTTTCCTTTTTTTTTGGAAATTAAAAATAAACGGTTGAGTGATGTCTGAGGCATGATTGGACTTTTTAACTCCTACCCCTTCCCTCCACCACGTGCTGGCTGCCCGATAAAAGGAAGAAAATGCTATCCCAAGAAGCCTTGAGTTTACTTCTCTGCAATATTCTCTTTCCACTTGTGTCTTTCTTTCTACATATTCTTCCCCATTAAATAGCGGTATCAAATATACTAACGTGCACTATGGTATATCATTTCTAATTTTTTTAATTGTATGATTATTCTATCAAGGTTTCTAGTTCTTGGGCCATTGCTTGTTTGAGTGTCAATAGCGGTTTCTTACGTTTTCCTTTTTCTGTTTATAAATTATGGTTATTCTTGAAATTGCTCTTCTGAACAGGAACAACTTGATGGGGCTGGTATTGAATTGCCCAGCCTTTATAAGTGGATTGAGAGTCAAGTTCCGAATGGTTGCTCCACTGAAGCTTGGAAAAAAAGAGCGCACTGGGTAGGATCTCAAGTGACTAGCGAAATTGCTGAGTCTTTAACTGATGCTGAGAAGCATCTTCAAACCCAGCGGCCTGTAAGGAGGTATGATTCTTCCCTTAGGATTCTGATTTGTTGAGTGAGTAGCAATACATCGGTTGAATTTGGCAAAAACGTTCTGAGAGTGCAGCTAAAGTGTACTATTTATGTAGATAATAGTTGAATCCTTAATGTATATGTGTGTTCTTGATTGCTGAATTATATAGAAAAAAAGAGGAAAAATATGTTAGTTCTAGTTAATTTGCCACCATGCGTGAAACATGGCCTAAGTATTTGTACTTTATGGTTTTTTTTTTTTTAGGGGGGGGGGGGGGGGGGGGGGCGGTGTTGCAAAAGGCACAAATGTGAGCACTAGAGGTGGCAATAAATGACCTGACCTGAAAAATCAATCCGATTAACCTGAAACCAAATCCGACCGATCCGATTTGACAAAAAAAGTCAACAACCCAAATCCAACCTGATCCGAATTCGAATTAATCCGAAACCAAATTTATCCAAATTTACATTGATCCAAACCCGACCTGATCCGAACTCGAATTGATCTGAACCTAAATTCATCTGAATTTGGATTAATCCAAATCCGACCTGATCCGAACTTGAATTGATCCAAATCCAAATTAACCTAAACACAAAAAGATTCAAACTTAAATTTAATATTATCAATAAATATTTAAATGTTAAAATTACTTAACAAAATATTTTAATGTAGTAAAAATATAATTTTTTTCAATAATGAGTGTTATATTTTTTTAATCTAGTTAAATTAAAATATTCACTTTTATATTATATTCATGTGAACCTAATGTATGATAATTTAATGACTAATCTATGATAGAGTACAGAAGCTAATCATCTACACGTAATGTTTCTAATTATTCTACAAAAAATCAAGAGAAATTAAAGAGATGTATAGTACTGTACTTTGATATTTAGTGGGGATTATTAAATCACTTTGATTCATAAAGTTATTAATTATTATATATAATAAAAATAAAATGAAAAAAATGTAATTAATTTATAAATATTGGTAAATATATTATAAAGAAAACTATCATTTAGATTATTAAATATTTTGATTAATTCAATCCTAATTTTATTACAAGTCATGTAAGAAGAAAATTTTATTTTCATGAGTTTTGTAATTTTTGGAAATATGGTTTTAGTTGATTTTCATATCAGACAAATTACATCAAGATGACCAAGGCTTAACTCAGAAGACTTGTTTGCTTGACCCGAATCCAAATCCGACCAATCCGAATTGACTAAAAAAGTTAACGACCCAAACCCAATTTAATCTGAATCCGAATTAATCTGAATCTAAATTGATCCGAATTCAAATTGATCCAAACCTGACTTTATCTGAACTAGAAATGATCCGAATCTGAAATAGATCGATTTTTCTTTGACCCAAATCCGACTTTATCCAAACCTGAAATAATTCGAACCCAAAATGATCCGATTTTTTTTTTTAACTTAAAATGATCCGATCTAAAATAATTCAACCCAAACCCGATCCGACCCACTTATTTGCCACCTCTAGTGAGTACCACTGCTTGACCCTAAGGCCTTTACCCAAACCTAGGTTTGGTTTCAGATTGGGTACTCTCTGTATGACATGTCTATTTCTAGTACTACAACCACATATTGTACTGTGAAAGTTCATCCATCATGTCCAGGTTTTGGCAATAAATGGGGTACACTAGTTGTGCTCTGGAAGGCATAAAGTTGATGCTTGACTTTAAGGCGTTTATCCAAACCCAGGGTCCTTGGTTTCAGATTGGGTACCCTCTTTATGACATGTCTATTTCTAGAACTAAAACTGAGTATTGTACTGTGAAAGTTCATCCACGACATCCAGGTTTTGGCAATAAATGGGGTACCCTAGTTCTGCCCTGTAAGGTATAAAGTTGATTTTTATGAATCTATTGTTTTGATTCAGGAAACATGGTAGATTACTGGAGGAGGGTGCTAGTGGATTTCTTCAAAAGAAGCTTTCGAGTGATGCTAGCCAGGAGGCAAAAACAGAAAACTCTGACATAGACTGGAGCTCATTCATGAAAATATGTTCTGATGGTTTAACTGAGGACAGTAACTGTTTTGGCAGCAAGAACTGGGCCTCTGTCTATTTGGCCAGCACCCCAGAGCAAGCTGCATTAATGGGGCTTAAATTTCCTGGTGTCAATGAGGTGATAAATTTGGTTTTTACTTCTTAATCTCTTTTTTGGAGAGTGCTTCTCCCACATCTAGTATTTTATTTCATACATAGATATAATTCCTGTCAAAAGTCTTATATTTCTTCTTAAAGAAAACATCTTATGATGATTACCTGCTTTTTAACACTCAAATTTTCTCTCTTATTCAACTGTTGTAACCTTAGGCTGTATAGATTCAGTTTTTCTTTGGATGAAGTTTGTGGAAATCTTTTTTGGTCAGGTGGAGGAGATTGAAGATATTGATGGCAGTTCAGCTAATCCACTGCTTGCAGATGCTATAGAAAATGAAAGAGAACTGATTCTATCTGAAGAGCAAAGGAAAAATTTTAGAAAGGTTGGTCAGTGTTGCTCGGTATAATTATTTTTGTTCCCAGAATTTTTACTACATGGAAATCTATGTTTAGTTTCTTACTACATCCATCTATTGATGTTCAATAAATATATTAAACAATTCTTCCTAGGTACTCCTCTCTTTAAAAGGATAGTGCTTTTAGCACCTAGCAACTGGGCCTAATGTAAATAGCAGTTGTCCACATTGGTGACTTTGAGCTAGATCAATCTTTCTATTTATTTTCTGTTATGTTTTGCAGCTGATACATGGATTGGTCATCTTTTTTCAAACTTTAGCTTTTAAATGTTACTTCTTTCTTGAATTTCTCTCTCCAATTGATTATCTGGTCTTCTAGTGGGATACATTTTGGATTCTATTCATTTGTGTTGTGACTACTGATAGAATTTGTTAAGATTCATGGGCATTCCATAATGTAATATTTAACGGTTTGTTTTCTTCTGTTATTATGAATGGTTATTCTGCTTGTTTATACCTGTTTGGACAATGTTTTAACTCCTACAGCTTATACATCCTCGCATTAACTTCTAGACGTACTGACAGGTCAAAGAGGAGGAGGATGCAAATATCGACCGGAAGTTTCATTTGCGTTTGAAACGGAGGAGACATAGAAGGAGATCTAAACAGGTTTTCTGTTTAATTGAGTTTTATTCTTTTTCTGTTTGTGTTGCCTTAGATTAGTTGAAGAATATTAGTTTAGATTTTTTTTTATATATATTGGACTTAGGTAGTTATGGACGAACTAACAAAATCCATCCAGGATAAGGTGCCTTGGTGTATGATGTTTGCAGATGATATTGTCCTATGTGCGGAAACTAGAGCGGAGATCAATACAAAGTTGGAATTATGGAGACAAACGTTGGAATCAAAAGGATTTAAACTAAGCAGAGTGAAGACTGAATACATGGAGTGTAAATTTAGTTCTAACCGACTGGAAGAGCATGATGTAGTGAAGTTAGATGGGGTGGCGATACCTAAGCGGGATCATTTTCGATACTTGGGATCAATAGTACAGATGGATGGAGAGATTGATGGTGATGTGACCTATAGGATTCAGGCTGGATGGAGTAAGTGGAGAAGTGCTACAGGTGTGTTGTGCGATAAAGGAATTCCTACATGGTTGAAAGGCAAGTTTTATAGGACAGTTGTTAGACCAACATTGTTATATGGTAGTGAATGTTGGGCGACTAAGCGGCTACATACACAAAAAATGAGTGTAACAGAAATGAGAATGTTACGGTGGATATGTGGATATACAAGAAAGGATAGAATGAGAAATGATGATATTCGTAAGATGATTGGAGTGGTACCTATCGAAGACAAAATGTGTGAAAATCGTTTACGTTGGTTTGGACATGTAAGACGTAGACCTGTAGATGCTCCAGTTAGGAGAATAGAGGCTATGAATGTTGAGAGAATGGTTAAGACTAGAGGAAGACCTAAAAAGACTTGGAAGGAAGTAGTTTGGAAAGACATGAAGGTTTTAGGATTAGATGAGCAAATGGCCTTGAATAGGAATTTATGGAGGCAAAGAATACATATGGACGATCTAACGTGATTTTAGATATTGGTTCATATAGCCTACCCCAATCTATTGGGATAAAGGCTCTGATGGTGATGATGATGATGATGATCTTGGACTTATTGTCATTGACTTGAAAGAAATGAAACTTTCATGCATTCAGGCTGAAAATTGATGAAAATAAATTCACTTTCATATGGTTACTTTACATGTTTGAGAGCAAAGAGTATGGAGCTGAATGTTGTATCAACACATAAGATTGTTTTAGTGAATTGAGTTCCCCTGAATATAGGACAGATATGATAAACCATGTGGCTTTTTGGTACGGTTGGGCTCGCTCAAGAAATTTCAGGTGTTCTGTTTACAGTTATAACAAAAAAAGTAGTGAGGGTTTAGAGGTCAATTGGGGTTTGATCTAAATTATTCTTGAAGGAGAAGATAGTGACTTGAATGAGATTATAGTGCTGCTATTTCCTGGCAGCTGGAAAAGATGGGTATCCAGTTATACTTGGAAGATCAATTGGTAAGAATTGGAGGGAAAATTTTGTAGAAAGTAGGGGTTTGATGGTACAAGCAGAAGACTTGATTGCATTGGGGAGGAAGAAATTAGGTTAAGCAGTGCTGCTATTGCGCTATGAATAATTATTTCTGAAGAAAAATGCTTATAAGTTTCATTGTCAGAAATGTACTGCAATATGAAGTGTGTAGGTAATAGGTATTTACAGAGACATTTGGACTAGGCCTTTATTCCAAAGACTATGACTCCTGCACAGGAGAGTGCTCAAAAGGTGCCCTCCTTTATCAGAGAAAAAAAAAATCAACTAATAGTTAACTTTGTTTCCAAGAAAAGGTGCATAATACTCTAGGAAATTGCTTAACAAAAAAACCCAATAACACAAGACAAGAAAGCTTGTTAGTATGTTCATCATCTAACAATTTAACATGGGAAAGGATGCAGTTGAATCCTTGTTATCAGATGTTTAATGGTTTTCCCCAATCTTATGATTCATTTTTGAATTCAAAATTTTGTAGAATTGAACCAGTTATACTAACTGGGTTCTGTTATTTCAATAGAAAGAATGTACTAGAGTTTTTTCTTCCTGAATCCTTTTCATAGCTTCAAAAAATCCTGGATGTGTTAGCTTTCTTCAGTTAGATGGGGCTCTTTCTCTTTTGATTCAAGTTCATTAGAATTTAATATAATGCCCAAAATTATGCTTGTTTAAATAATAATCTTGTTTAGTCATCTTAATGTGCATTTCATGCTATTTGAGCAATTGAAAACAGATATTGCAATAGATTTTTAGAGCCAAATATTCAAGGAACAGGGCTGTGCAATGTGCATTAAGAGCATGTGTCAGTCTGTAATTTGAAGCTGATTGTTTTCTTAGTGGCATTAAGAACTTTCCCAGTATGCGAAATTTCTTTTATGCTAGCATATATCTATCTGTCCAAAACAAATGCTAGCTATAGCATATTCCTATGACCCATTATATAACATGCTCCTTATGGTGTTTGTTATTTTAGACTGTTGTGTGAGATTCTTTAGGGCCTCAAATGAATCTAATAAGATGTGGGTATGCATGCAAGGACTTGAGATTCTTTCTGTTTTTATAGTACTGAAACCTGGTCCGTCTTAGAGAATTTTACTCTTTTTATCAGGTGACGGAAAGCAATTTAGATCAGTCCCTGCCTTTAGAAGACAATTCTAGCAAAATTTTGAACAAGGGAAATCAAGAAGATAGGGAAGGTGTGCTTAAGACTGATGTGCTCGAAAGTTTTGAGTCTTGTAAGCTGGAGAAGACACAATCTAGTCCTAATAGCATGTCCTCAGGGCATGTTGAGTCAGATACGTCTGATTCTGGTAAGCCAGTAGGGTCTAAGCGTTCAAACGAAGATATGGAGGCTAATGACAACAATAAGAAAGCCCGAACTGTCATCATTGCTAGTGATGATGAAGCTGATATTACAGTGAAGGATGAATTGATTTCCTCCAAATTGGAGGATCAGTTTACTTTGCCAGAAAAAAGCGGTGATGCTGTTGAGGTTGAATCTAATTCTTCACAGCATCTGACTGAGAAGTTCAATTGTACTGCTTGTCATAAACTGGCTATTGAAGTGCAACAACATCCACTTCTTGAAGTAATTATTTGCATCGATTGCAAATGCTTGCTGGAAGAAAAGATGCATACGAAGGTACTGATTGTGAAACCACTTGCAGTGTCCACATATTTTGGTGTTTCATTATTAAACATTATCATGAAAAGCGCCACCACATAATTTGCTTCAATAGGTGCTTCCGTTAGATTTGATTTTTAAATGTATGATTTTTTTTTCCATTGTAACAGAATGCTGATTGCTCAGAGTGTTATTGTGGATGGTGCGGACAAAGCAAGGACTTAGTTAGTTGCAAGTCATGCAAAACATTATTTTGTACCAAGTGCATAAGGAGGAATATTGGTGAAGAATGCTTGCTTGAGGTCCAGCCCTCTGGTTGGCAATGTTGTTGCTGCTTGCCAAGTCTTTTGCAAAAATTAACATCAGAATTAGAGAGAGCCATGGGATCCAAATATACAATGGTTTCTAGCTCTGATAGTGAGTCAGAGAATTCAGATGCTGACATTAATACTGGCATCAGGTTCATGATATTCCTTTGAGATCTGAAAATTTTTGACAATCTGCAATCTCTTTTCTTTTCTTCATTTTTTTTTATGATTTAAAAAATTTATAATCTTATCTTCTCCCATTTTGTATTAATAGTTTTGAGATGCATCTTAGTGGAGTCAAGAATGCTCTATAACAAGTGTTAGGTGTAGGTCATGAAGGTTGCTTGTTGGATAATTTTTCTTGTTCATACACTACAAGCAAATATTTTCCGTATTTATTTGCTTTCTTGGAGTCAGGGCAGATCCAAGAGGTTATAATTAATTCTTCAATGTATTCCTTGTTTCTAAACCATGCAGCTCATGCACATACCGTCCTTACGACCTGCAAATAAACATCATCATCATCCCTTGTTTTACCAATTAATATTCAGGTTTTATATTTATGGATTTAGTTTGCTTTCGTTTATGCTTCTTTTGCCAGTCTTCGTCCCATGCCTTCCTTTTTAAGGATGTTCTGCAATTTTATATGCAATTTAACAGTTAAACTCATGAGGTTGACTAACCCAAATGCATATTGTGTAATTATGCACCATTATCTTGTAGCCTCATCCCTTCTATTAGCCATTGATATTGAATGCCGAGGGGTTTCATGGTGAATATTTGGCAGAGGTCAAATTTGAACGATTAGCATTTAATGCTATTGAATATGTTAAAGCTTGTTTCTCTGAGTTGATATCCAATTGTGTTTCTGTACTAGCTGTAAGAGAAAGCGGAAAAAGAAAATTAGAAGGATTCTTGATGATACTGAATTAGGAGAAGAGACAAAGAGGAAAATTGCAATAGAAAAGGTAATTTATATTGAGTTGCTTCTTTTTCAATCAAACTGGTTTATGGTACTGAATTTTGCATTGTGCTCCCAATAGGAACGTCAAGATCGCTTAAAGTCAATGCAGTTCTCAGCCAAATATACCATGAACTCTTCTAGCTGCAATAGGAACTTCTTAGATGAAGCAAGTGTTGAAGTGCTTGGTGATGCCGTTACTGGTTATATAGTGAATGTGAGGAGGGAGGATGGTGAAGAAGCTGTAAGGATTCCTCCGAGTATATCAGCCAAATTGAAAGTCCATCAGGTTCCTCTTTCAGACTTGCATTAAGTTATTGATATAAACTTGCAGCTGGTCTTTGTTCTTACCTAGATTATTCATCCTTTGCTTTGAGCATGTTCTAATTGAATTTAATTTAGTTTGCTTGATTATGTAATATCCTACCATGCTTAAAATAGTTAGTTGGTTGTAGTTACTTCTTTTTTATATTAAATGTAGCTTTCAACGAGAAATCAAGCTTGACATCTGGCATAGTGTATCTGGCTTTTGTGAGCATTCTTATAAAATTATATGTCAGGACTTGGAGAATGGATTTTGTAGCTATATTTTCTCCCACTGACTGATATTATAGAACTTTAAGTTATTTTGAACAGATTAAACTGGGTTTGGTGAGTGTATGCTTAGAAGGTTCTTTTTTTTCGTCCTTTTTTTTTTGGGTCTGGCTATTATAAGAGAATTTGGTTGAAGGTCTTTGTTGATGCTGATTCTAGTAAGTTCTAGGAGTTGAAATGGCTTTTTGGTTGATTTGTTGCTGCAGATAGCTGGGATTAGGTTTATGTGGGAAAACATTATACAGTCCATCACAAAAGTGAGGTCTGGGGATAAAGGTCTTGGTTGCATTCTAGCTCACACAATGGGCCTCGGTAAAACTTTTCAGGTATATTTATCTCTCTTCTTCATTTCTCTCTATTCCCCTTTCTTCCCCCTTCTCTTTTGGTGTCTCTATGCAGGCACGCCTGCAGGTATAGTTCTGTGTCACAGTTCTGACCTTGTGGTGCTCCCATTGCTAATAATCACTTTATGTTCTTGGCAGTCCAAGTTTTTGGGCGGTTAGCTTGCTTGACATGTCTACTTGTACTTGTAGGTTGTCGCTTTCTTGTACACTGCAATGAGAAGTGTTGATCTGGGATTAAAAACTACACTTATAGTCACTCCTGTAAATGTGCTGCATAACTGGCGGCTGGAGTTCATGAAGTGGAGGCCTTCAGAAGTAAAGCCCCTTCGTGTCTTCATGTTAGAAGATGTACCAAGGTTCGGTTATTACTATTATTATTATTTTGAAAAAATTTCATTAGAAGTTTATCCTATTTTGCCATGGTTTACTAACACTTTTGGTGGTGTACCTAAATTTTATGCCTTTGTAACTGTCAGTCTAAAAGAAAATTTTTTATTTTCTTTGGCTAGAGTACAGTTGCTCACTGTAGAGTGGAAAATCCTGCCTTGCAGTTGCTCTTGGAAAACTGAAACTTGTTAGCATAAAGTAGGACTTGCTGTTTAAGAGTGGTAGAAGCCAAGTTCATTAAAACATGTGTCACTAGAGGAAGCAACCATGTGGCAAAGATTAGATTTATCAGCTTCAAGATAGGATAATGAGGGAGTTTTGGATGTTCTTGAGGATGAGTACTAGTAAAACTTTGGGAAGGGTGGGAGCTATCATGGGAAGTATAAGCACTGGAGTAATACATTTGCATTATCTTAGAAATGATTGTGAACTCATACAATCAAGTTGTGAAGTGAAAAAAGAACAAAAAATGAAACTGTCTTGTGCTGCCCTATTAGTAGGCCAAATAATTTTTTTGACTCCGTTCCCTGTTCTTTTCTATTTTGTGGTAATGCTATTGATTTAGGCAAAGGGCCAAAACAGAAATTATCAACTGTCTGATATGCTTGCTGCAATCATTAATTTTTGTTAGGGAGAGGCGGGCTGAATTGCTTGCCAAGTGGAGAACTAAAGGTGGAGTTTTTTTGATCGGCTATGCTGCTTTCCGAAACTTGTCTTTGGGAAAGCATGTGAAGGATCGGCAGATGGCTCGAGATATTTGTCATGCTCTGCAGGTGGTTGCCATTATCTCAGCAACATGCCACGAAATTTTTTATGATTAACACTACTATCTAATTAGTTTAAAATTGCTAATTTAGTAGCAAAATGGATTTAGATTGCATTCCATTAAAACCATGTTCCATGAGCATTCTTGCATCTAAACTACTAGTATATGTTTGCTATGAACTGATACTTAGTTGTGGAAAAAATATCAAATTTTCATTTTTTTTTTTTGTGAACTGCAATGCTGGGCCTGTGTTGTTTTTGAATCATTAACTTTGTTTTCAAATTGAAAAATGGACATGTTGATTGTAAGATATGAGTTGATATGTTTATGGTTTAGGTCAGTAGCATATTTATCTTTATTTTGCATCACTTCTGGACAAATCTTCTTTCTATCACACCTAGTTTTAAGGTTTTGCCGCCTTCAAATAAAACTTTATTTCCAATTCCAGGATGGACCTGATATACTAGTTTGTGATGAAGCCCATACTATTAAGAACACCAGGGCTGATACAACCCAGGCCTTGAAACAAGTGAAGTGTCAGAGGAGGATTGCCTTAACTGGATCACCACTTCAGAACAATCTCATGGAGTACTACTGTGTGAGCTATTTTTTAGCAAATTATATATATATATATATATATATTTTTCATATTATAAACAGTTCTTATTGGGTTTCTTTTGAAACAGATGGTCGATTTTGTAAGAGAAGGTTTTCTTGGCAGCAGCCATGAGTTTCGGAACCGGCAAGCCTGACTCTTATAGCATCCTCATACTTCCGCCTTTTTTTTTTCTCATTTTGATGTGTTCTTGATTTTCTGTGTATGCAGCTTCCAGAATCCAATAGAAAATGGTCAGCACACAAATTCAACGCATGAAGATGTGAAAATTATGAATCAAAGGTCTCACATCCTTTATGAACAGTTAAAAGGATTCGTCCAGAGAATGGATATGAGCGTCGTGAAAAAAGATTTGCCTCCTAAAACTGTCTTTGTTATTGCTGTGAAGCTTTCTCCACTTCAGCGGAAACTTTACAAGAGATTCCTTGATGTACATGGTTTTACAAGCGACAGAGCTTCTAATGAAAAGATTAGGAAGAGTTTTTTTGCTGGGTACCAGGCCTTAGCTCAGGTATAATCTTATAGAGCTCGTTCTTTAAGTTTCTAAAGTTGCTGTTATCACATGCATGCAGTGGCACACAGTCCCTCTAGGTGTTAAGTGTGTGTCTTCATATTATGGATGGAAACAACTTTATGATGACTTAGGATCATGATGTCCAAAATTTTGGTTTGGCTTTTCTTGGACCAAGAAAAACACATTGAGGTAGATTTTGTTAACCAAGTTGAATATGTAGAGATGTATGAGAAACTTCAAAATTGAGCTCAAACCACTGATTCCACATTGTCCTGCTAGTCTCACCAAGAGTTGGCCAAGATTCTTCACATGCAACTTGCAACATCCATCCTTGAGTGTTAATGGATGCAATTGTAAGATATCAAACCCACCCCCCTCCTTCCCTCCTTTCTTCAAGGATTTTCAAGCCTAATGTTTCTGGAACTAAAATTTTAGATGAAAGTTAATCTTTTATAAAGTTCTTATGAAATGCCATTGTAAATTACGATAGGTGTGTGCCTGCCATTTACTTGATTGCCTAGGTAGATCCATGATAATTTTAAGGAGCTGGACAAACAGTTCTTTCTTAAACCAAATGGAGATGCACATCAAGTTGTTTAGAAAATAACATGCTCACTTTTTGGGTATTTTACACAGATCCTTGTTTGAGAGATGCAGATTTCTTCCATTCTTTTTCTTTTTCAAAATATTTTGGTGCCTTGTTCCTTAAGTAATAGTAAGTGTCTTCTACTACATTAATTTGTTGGGGCATCATTTGAAGGAGTCAAAGAAAAGAGGCTCATTCTGTGGAAGAGATTGGTTTCAGCAAATTCTCGACTAATATGTATTTGTGGTGTGAGAAACGAGAATCATGAATAAACCTTAGATATTTTCCTAAGTTATAGGTTCTGTGATTTTTAGGGTTCTTTTAAATTGAAATAAAATATGAGTTTTTCTGGAATATATGGGTTGAAAACTGAAATACTAGAAGGATAACTTTTTTCTTCTATTTATCTTTCTACTTTTTTTCTTTAAAAGAAAATTATTTTGAATGCATCGTTTTCTGATGAAATATTTCTTTTCCTTTGTAGATATGGAACCATCCTGGGATTCTGCAACTGAACAAAGAAGATAAAGGTTATATGAGTCGTGAAGATACAGCTGAGAACTTTCTTGCAGATGACAGCTCTAGTGATGAAAATATGGATTGTAATGTGGCTGTAGGAGGTATTCAGTCTTTCTCTTTGTTTCTTCCTGTGCTTAGACATTTTTTATGTGTGGACACGTCATATGTACATGCTGAATATCTTAGTTTGAAATTTTTGGCTCCAGTAGATAAGGTCATTTTTTACTAAATGCAGTGAGCTGATGTTACTTGTTCTTAGACTTCTATGTTTGTATGTTCTCATGTTCTGTGGAATTTAAAGGGTATTAACTTTGTATCAAAATCCTAATACTTGCTTGAGTTTGGATGTATCCTTTTGAAGTTTGGATAGAATAATATAGTCATTGTTAGATGGATAAACATGGAGTAAGTTTCAACTTTTTAGCTTATTTGACTGTAACGTGTGTTGATTTAAGTATCAGCTCTCTTTCTTGTATGAAAGAAAAAAAAGGGGGGGGGGGATCTGGAGGGAGGAGGTGAAAGATCAAATACATACTCTGTGCCTTTGTAGGGTGTGAAATTGCAGATTTAGTATTAGCCATAGTGGACGGTCTGGCTGTGGCAGGTTTCCAGGTCTGTTCTGCTTTGGTCCGACTGCTTGTACTAGCCAGGCAATCAATGCAACCTGATCATGTCAGTAAATCAGACAGTATATATCTGAAGACTAACTTTGAATAATTTTTAGTCAATTAATTTTAAAATTTGCAGTTTCTTCTTCCATTTCAAGACATTGAGACATGTTGATAGTCTATAGAATCATTGGATTGCTCTCTGTATTCAATCCCTCGGTTTTCATGTGTTTAACTTCTGGTTTAAATGTTTTGCTTCATATATTACAGAGAAAACAAGGAATATGAATGATTCTCTACATGAGAAAAATGATTATGGGTTTATTGTAAAGGTAAGTGAATATTTATCTGGTTTTATTTGTTGTTTTTATGTGCCTTTATGAAAGTTTACTAGACAATAGCTTTTCTCTACATTAAATTTACTTTCTTATCATGCTTATGCTTGAATATTTCTCCTTACTAGGGTTGGTGGAGAGATCTTCTTCGTGAAAATAATTATAAAGAGCTTGATTACAGTGGCAAAATGGTTTTACTGCTTGACATTATAACCATGTGTTCAGATGTGGGTGACAAGGCACTGGTTTTCAGTCAGAGCATTCCAACTTTAGATCTGATAGAACTGTATCTTTCGAGATTACCCAGACACGGAAAAAAGGGAAAGTTCTGGAAAAAGGGGAAAGACTGGTATAGGTGCGTTTATATCGGTGGAAACTGTTTAGATTTTATTAAATTTGTTTAATGGCATCCCCTTTTGATGCCTTAACTTTCTGTTAGTCCACTTGGTTGTTATGGTGAATGTATATTTGAATGACTGCTTCTATAAATGGCTTTTTTCTGCATAAACGAATTCATATTATGTTGTAAACTTCTCCAAACGTGCACCTGATTTTGCTGGGAAGCTGGTTTATTTTTGATACATAGCATTTGATCTAAGTATAAACAAGATGTATTAAGAAATTCTGAAAATAAAGATGTCTCAAGCTCTCCTTTCTTTGCAACGTGCCATACAGGCTGGATGGAAGAACAGAAAGTTCTGAAAGGCAAAAGTTGGTTGAGAGGTTTAATGAACCAATGAATAAAAGAGTCAAGTGTACTTTGATCTCAACTAGAGCTGGATCTCTTGGGATTAATCTATATGCTGCAAACCGTGTAATTATTGTTGATGGTTCTTGGAACCCCACATATGATCTTCAAGCTATATATCGGGCTTGGAGGTGAGTTTAAGTCATTTGTTTCTGTTAATTAAAAGTTTATTTTCACTCTCGCAGGTTATAATATGTTTTCATCTTATTATTATAGGTATGGCCAGACAAAGCCGGTGTTTGCTTATAGATTGATGGCTCATGGGACTATGGAAGAAAAAATTTATAAGCGTCAGGTAAGGGAAGCTTTTTGTCCTTCATTACTTTTTGTTTCTTTAATAACATTTTGACTTAAAAAATGGTGCAAATAGGTGACGAAAGAAGGTCTTGCTGCAAGGGTGGTAGACAGGCAACAAGTACATAGGACTATTTCCAAGGAGGAGATGTTACATCTGTTTGAATTTGGTGACGAAGAGAACTTTGATACTTTGATGGAACTTAGCGAAGAGAATGGAAACCAAAATGTGACTTGTGAAGCTGGAAAGTCACTGAAGCAGAAGATGCCTCTCTCTCATGGAAGCTGTTCCTCTGACAAGTTAATGGAAAGTCTACTTGGCAAGCATCATCCGAGGTACTGTCAATCTGTTATTTGTTTACATCTCTTCATTTTTTAGCTTTTATTGACAAGTAATAAGTATAATCCATTCATTATGTTGTATTTGTGTCTTTTTCTTCTTTAAAAGAAAAAAATAAATGAAATTATATTCTTCTTTATCTGATTCTGCTGTTGAGTGCTATGTAATGCAGCATAAAGAAAATTTCTTTGCTATCGTCAATTAAGTTTGACATGAGTCCCTTTCTATAATCAGAGTAACTTATCAATTATTGATGTTTTTAGGTGGATTGCAAATTACCATGAACATGAGACCCTTTTGCAAGAGAATGAAGATGAAAAGCTTTCGAAGGAGGAGCAAGATATGGCATGGGAAGTCTTTCGGAAAACCTTAGAATGGGAGGAGGTGCAGCGAGTATCACTTGATGAATCTGCAGCAGAGCGCAAGCCTGTTGTTCCAGATGTTGCCCCTCCAAAACCAGAGCCTGAGCAGATTCCCCTTACACAACCCAGGGGTATTTACAGGAGTCGGATAGTGCAACGAAAGTGCACTAATCTTGCCCACCTGCTTACTCTTCGAAGCCAGGGCACAAAACTTGGTTGTAGCACTGTATGTGGGGAGTGTGCCCAGGAGATAAGCTGGGAGGACTTAAATAGGGACAGCAGAACGGCAAGGTAAAGAAAGCAATCAAGTTTTTGTTCATAAATGGTCTATCAAATGTTATTTATTGTGATTGTACATGCCAGCTGATATGATTTCAGTTCAATCTCCTTTTGAACACAATACATTCTTTCTTGGGCCTCTCTGTTGTTGCCCAATCACACAGGGATCTTTTTGTTTCTATGTACTTCCGGGAATACCCCAGTTCTGCTTTGAAGAACTGATAAGGGTTAGGTTTTTTGAATATTTGAGGGGGCAGAGGTGGGAGGCAGTGTAAATTTGAACTGGCAGGAACTTGCTCTCTGTAAATCTGAGTTTTAGGATCCATTTTAATGAAATGAGTCTTGAAAATTTATGTGCTTTGCAGCAACAAACCTATGCCCTGCTTAAGAAGCTTTTGTTTCTCTTTCTTTTCATGCCTTGAGTTTTGGATAGATTGAACAATTCGTGTATGTTTCATGTTCTTATTGTATTAAATCGTGATCGTGTCAGAAGATAAAATTATAAAGACAATTTTGTGCCGCCCTCTTAAGGCATATATTGTAATTGTACATGGCATTAATATGTTTATTACTTTATAGGTTGTTAGAGCTCACAAGTCAACCAATTACCGTGATAATATATTAACATGTCTTCTACATTGCTGAACAAGACATGAAAACTAATAGGGACAAGAACTGACCGGACACAACAGATCTGACAGATATTTTGAGGGCTTTAGCCTTTTCTTTTTCCATCTTCAAATTCAAATTTGCACATGAAATTCAAGGATTTCATGGCAGTCACTTACAAGCACAAGTACAGGAGTTACAAGCATATGACATATTTAAGAATCAACTACAATGAATGGCAACCGCAGAATTCTTATGCAACTTCCAACTTCATTATCAACGTCCAAACGAGCTCCGGTTGCATGGAAGCTACTTTCTATGCACCTTAATGAATTTGTATATATCTAGAAAAAAGTGCTGCATAAACGCATGGTACCTTTGCAATTTAGTCAAGAATGCCGGGACCACGAGTGCATGCTTCATTAGGAAATCAGATCACTGTTTTCTGCAAAATTTAAACAAGAAAGCAATCTGCTTAATTACACCGGCTCCTGCAGCCATAGGTCCATGAGTACACCAAAACCATTATCGGTATGACTGTACACTCGAAAGCAGGGAAGGTATCAAGTTCGTGTAAAGGTATATATGCTGAAACTAACACCTTTCATCTCCTACCCAATTATCCTTCTCCCTTGGTCCGGTTGGCCCTTCCTCGCGATAAAGCTCTGTTGGAAACAGGTCGAAGATGTTCTCCACTGAAAATCGAACGAACAAAGGGAGCAGATTAATTATCTTATCCAGTTCAGACCGCGAATCATATACTATTGTTGGACCCCATTCTCTCATGAACTGCAGCCAACACGGTTCTGTAACTACTCCATCTCCAAGATACTCAGCTGCAACAATCTGATATCTAGTGCTTGAGTCCACAAAATATTTGCTTCGGGCAGCATCATTCCTAATTCCTATTCCGAGTTTCACTGACCCTTGAAGGTAAGTCCCAGGATGTGGAAAACTAGCATGCCCGTGCTTGGATGAGTAAACAATTGGCTTATTACCTTCAATAAATTCCAAGTTGAAAGCATCAACCCACTCACCACCACTATGCTGTGAGAAGTATACTTGCCACAGTTCTCCAGTGAAGTTGCTTATCCGGAGAGTGAAGTGTTCCCAGTCGCCCACATGTTGCCCGATTTTGTTCATTTGTATACTCATTAACCCAATCTTAAGGTTGGCCGGTCCATTAAAAGGACAAAATACCCACATTGCAATGTCAGTAAACGTTCCGCCCAATGCTGGTTTTACATGAACATAGAGCTCTGCACTCTCCAAGTTTCCTCTCTTAACATTATTTCTTGCATAATCATCTCCTGGCAAATTTATCCAAAATGTACCATCATTTGTCCCTCCACTAGGCAAGTTAGAGCCCCAACAATCAATAGGCTCACCTTTAAGCTTGCCATCTTCGTATAAAAGTGCCCCGTTCTTGAAAAACCATTGCACTGATGAGGGCATGCAATCTTCATCGGGATGAAAGAAAACAGTTGGGCCATAGTGCTTGATAAGTGCGTGAATTTGGTTTAAATTTGGCATTACATGAAGTGTGGGCTCAAGATTCTTCAAGCATGAGATCTCTAACTCTAGTTCTTGAGAAACAAAGTACGTGCAGCAGAAGAATGTCCCAACAGAAACACCTTTGCAAAACATTCCCCTTTGGCATGGTCTTGTGTTCCAAACCTGAAATGTGTTTGTATCAGTGGCAAGTATAGTATCCCCAATTTCACAAGTCTCTGTGAGATCTTCTCGAACACACCTAACTTCTTCTGCATTAGGCTCCTCTGGCGTGTTGGTAACCACAATTCCCATTGCTTTGTAACCCACTGGTGGGTTTGGCAGCCAGAAGAAGCCACGACCATTACCATGTGAATCTGTATCCCAAATCAGCGAGTAGTTAACAGGCTTTCTTAGAGCCGGGAGGCCTGAATCAGAGTCATGGTCACAATAAACTTCTGGAGTTGAAGCTACCCTTTCGCGAGCCACAAGAACATACCCTCTCAGCGGCTGGTCATTTGGCTGACAGTAATAACCGAGACAGAAAAATCCATCCGGAATCCCCACAGGTTTATAAAATGAGACACCTTTTGCTTTGGCACGCAACAAATTGCTGCTCCAAACACTCTCAAACTTAGTAATTTTAACCACGTCTAATCCTCCTAGATTTATTTGTCCAGTAGCAAATCCTTGACCTGAGAAAACGGTTGTAAATCATTATCGAATGCATGCAAGTTAACATATCTAGTCATGATGCATGAAAGCACAACAACCATAGAATGATTGAATAAAGCAGGTGACCTCATTGGTTGCTTGAACAGAAAATTTGTAGGAAAGTTAGCTTCTTTCTGGTTATCAATCATCAAAAAGTTGGCAGCCAAACAACCAAAGCTTAGTCTAGCGATTATTTACCCTTCTAAGAACTATGGTGATTTAAAGAGTGATAACAACGATATGTTCAGAAAACGTCCGTATAAAGCAAGCATCAAACTTTTACTTTCTTTAAAGCAAGGGGAAAGGGACACCTACACCTCCAAGCTTGAACAAATTAAATACCAAATTTTCATTTAAAGAAGAGAGTAGAACAAGATGCCAATCTCTTTTAGAAAAACTTTTAACTCCAAAATTCGAGGCAAACGTCAACTTTCAAGCAGTCGAGAATGTTTTTAACAGTAAAAATATTGACCAAATTCATGTACAAGTTGCTTAAGCTATTGCTTTGGTCATACTTATCAACCAAAACATAAAATACAGTAACAATTACAAATTGTAAAGCTAAAAAATAAAGCACCCACCTCTAAAGTGGAATTGACCTAAATTTCCAGCTCTCTAGAAACAAGAAATAACTTTAAAAAAAAAGGAAAAGAAATTGCATCTAAAATAGTGCCAGCTTATTGGACGTGAAAACATACATTAAAAAACACACAAAAAAAATTCATATAGATATGTGTTTTCTTTTTTATTCTGGCAGTTCCAAAGAAAATGGAGGATTTTATTAATTAAATTAATTAAAATTTAATATTCGGTGTATCATAATTGAAAAAAAAAGTACAGATATTTCATTAATGTCCATGAAGAATTCCTCCAAGGAAAAGAAAACAGATGAGAAAATAAGAAAAAAAATTTATTGAAAGGTTAAGAGGCAAAAAAGCTTTACAAAGTTCCGATGCATCAATGATCCATTATTTTGCATAATCCAAAGCAAATATTTGGACCACCTCAAGGGGAATTCTGCTATGAATTATAAGCTTCTAGCTTTTAAAACTCTGAACTCCAAAATTCGAGGCAAACTTCAACTTTCAAGCAGTCCAAGCTATTGCTTTGGTCATGCTTATCAACCAAAACATAACATACAGTAACAATTACAAATTCTTTCTTTTTTTTTTGTTACAAATAATTACAAATTGTAAAGCTAACCAAATAAAGCACCCACCTCTAAAATGGACTTGACCTATTAAATTTCCAGCTCTCAAGAAACAAGAAATAACCCTTTAAAAAGGAGGAAAAAATTGCATCTAAAATAGTGCCAACACAAAAAAAAAACACACAAAAAATGTCCATATGGATATGTGTTTTCATTTTTATTCCGGGAGTTCCGAAGAAAATGGAGGATTTAATATTAATTAAAATTTAATATCTGAGTATCATAATTGAAAAAAAAATACAGATATTTCATTTAATGTTCAAGAAGAAGGAAGAAATTCCTCCGATAAAGGGAAACAACTGAGAAAATAAGAAAAAAAAAATTGATCAACAGATTAAAGAAGGTTTAGAGGCAACAAAGCTTTCCAAGGCTCAAATGCATCAATAAGCAATTAATTTACATAAGCCAAAGCAATAATATTTGACCCCCCTCAATAAAAATGCATTTCTTATTTATGAAAAGTAAGAGACAAACCCTCTTTCAAAAAAAATATAAAAACAAAAGAAACCCAGAGCACAGACATATAGAAATAGTTAGTTTATATTTATATTTTAAAAATATGCCATAGGAAAATTATTCTATTTTTCAATTGGGAATTGGGATAACTAAAATATATATTTTTTAAACTGCTTGTCGAATAATTATCTAAAAATCTTCATAACCATCATAATCCATAGTCAATAATTAAAAGAAAGAAAATTTCCACACACACACAAAAAAAGAGAGGGTAACAGAGGAAAAACCCATATCTCAAGTAATCATAATATTTCTAAAGGAAAAATTTTCAATTTAATTTTCCTGGAAACAGACAAGGATGCCAAAAAACAAAGAATTTTTTTTCTTTTCGGTTGTATAGAAAAACAAAGCATACCTGCAGGCCATTCTGGAATTGCAGAAGGCAAAGAAAATGGCTGAGGCTGAGGCAAAGGCAACTCATGATCAATATGTCTGTGCCAATAAAAGCATTCACACCCCAACATCTTAACTATGCAATCTCTCACAAACTCAAAAAATTGAAAAACCCACCAAAACCCACAAATTATCTTCAATAATATCACTTCCTCAACCCTTTTCAGCTTCTTTTCATACAAAAAAAAAAGAACTCCAAGAAAAAGGGAAGAGGAAGGAAATTAAAAAAGAGAGAGTTTAAAAAAATCCAGCCCACTCTCTACCTCTCTCCCTCAATGTAACAATCAAATTCAGACAGAACTTTTCTTGGAAGACAAATGATTAGAAAAAGTCTCAACTTGTGTTTTAAGAGAGAGGAGGTTTGGTTTTGAAGGAAAGGTTTGACAATGATGATGACTGCTTTGATATTTTCTTTCTTTTTTTATTTTTAATTTTTCTTCTCGTTTCTTGGGTTTGTCTCTCTTTTTTTTGGGTGAAATTCTTGGGTTTTTGTCTTTGGGAGTTTAGTTTAGGTAGTTTACTTTTAGCTTTATACAATTCATGCTAGGAAACCTCCCACCCTTTCCTTCTTTTTTTTTTTTTTATAGAAAATATTCCTACTCTCAGTTTAAAGAGATTGTACTTTAGCATCGAAGCAAGTAATATTGAGTTACAAATAATGTAAAGTTGTTTTTTATTTTTTATTTTTTTGACCTTCGTTTGGTATAATAAGAATTTCTTTATAAGAAGAATAGGAAATTGTTTTAGCATTTTCTTTCCATTGCAAAATAAAATTAAAATAGATTTTAAAATGTTACTCACGCTCCACAAGAAGCGTAGGCTCTCTTCATCTTTTTAAAAATATATATGTAGACTGCCATTACCTAAAGCTCACTTTTTACAAGAGTGAAATGTACGCTGTATTTTCAACCTTTACCAAATCTACGTAGTCTTAGGCTCAGTTTGGATGCCCGGGCCAATGCATTTGACACGGGTGCGATGGCATTTTTTACTGCATGACAAAAAAAATCATAAAAAAATAAAATAAAAATGAGTAAAATTATTATTATATATTTTAATTTTACTTTATTTTTATTATTTTATTAAAAAACATATATCTACTATAGTTATTTCACTTTTTCAATTTTATCGAAATTAATCGTACTATCTATCCAAACTAGTCCTTAGTATTTTTTTTTTCCAAAATTAGATGAGTAATTATTTTTTTATGAAAATTTTCAATTTTATTGGGAATTAGTTTTTACTCATGCGATGCACAAATTAATTTTAATTATTTAATTTGTAAATATATAAAATTATTATTCAATATATTGTCAGTGAAGTTTTAAATTTTATAAACAATGTTAAAATGATGATATATACTTTTTATTTATTTATTTATTTATATTGATAAAAAATATATATTATCATCTTAGCGTCATTTGTGAAATTTAAAAACTTGACTAATAATGTATTACATAATAATACTATTCAAAATATATATAATATAATAAAGATATCCAATCATAAAAAATTAAATATTTAGTTAAAAAATTATAAAATTCAAAATATAAGATAAACAAATATTAAAAAAATAATAAATGAAAACATTATAATAATATTATTAAGTTTACATCAAAAAAATGTTAAAATAAAAATAAAAATTATATTTTTAAAAACTTTCAAGTGTTAGAGTAACATTTTTAGGTAAATTTTTATTATTGACCCAAATAATTATAAGTATAAATATGCATTTTTTATATATAATATACATATGCATTCTTACATATAATTAATTTTATCTATTAAATATGTATATTATATTTATATAAAATGCATATTTATACATAAAAGAATGATTATAACATATTTATATAATTAATTTTATATATTATATGTGTATGTTAACATATATATTTGTAAATTTATATGTTTTTTACAGAATTTTATTTATTTAGAAAAATAATAATTTTAAATATTTAAATAATATACATAATATTGATAGCTTACTTTTATATTTTTCAATTTAGTTAATAAAATTTTTTTTAATAAATTAAAATTATTTATTTTATAATATAAATAAATATCAATTAATATTTTATTTTGTTTTTCAATAAGATAATATTAAAATGATCTATTTTTAAAATTTTTTGGATTAGATAGTATTTAAAATTACCTTAAGATAATTTTATTAAAAAGATGGAGAAATTGTAGGAATTAAAAAAATTTAAGGAAAGTGGAAAGGTAGAAAAGTATTTATTCTTTGTTTTGTCTTACACATAAGTTAAAGGATGTTCACTTGTCATTCCAGAATGTCAAAATAAGCATTCATGTAGATATTTTACCATATTTACTATGTACCTTATAATATATATATATATTAGATTACTAAGGTATACATATTCATTATAATATACTAAAAATTTAATAAAAAATAAAAAACATGTAATAATTTTTAACTTGATTTATGAAATTAAAATTTTAATTGTTAATATATAAAAATGAATTACAAAATCAAATCAAATTTTTATTAAATAATTTATTTTGTCAATCAAAAAGTCAATTCCTTTTATAGCTATATTTCATAGCAAAAAAGAAAAATTGAAAATTTATTTTAAAGAGTCACCTCCTAACCAAAATTTTTTTGGCTTAAATTGAAACTTGAGCTGCTTTCTCTTTTTATGCTTCTTTTCTTTTGCAATTAATTAGCTAATTATTTTTAAAATAAATGATAAATTTTTTAACTTTATCACTAATTTAGTGAATGGCCTATTCTAACACTGAACGCTCGTCACTCTGTCTTAAAGATTCTCATATTATTAATCCAAAGTTGAGTACTTAAAAAAAAATCCAAAAGTTGAGTAGGATTTAGAGTCAAAAGAAATTTATAATGGTGGCAGGACCACTAAGCCAAATATCATGCCTACTTTTTGCCCATGCTCATCAGCACAAAAACTGAAAGCCTATAGCCCTATTTCATTAAAAAAAAACAGGCCTATAGCTTTATCCCTTATGAGGCACATGCAATTGAGAGTTGTTTCTCAATTTCTTTCTCTCTACATGCACATAATTGATAAACATCTTTAAGAGATATTTTTAGTGGTTGTAATTGAGAATTTATCTTAAAAATTTGAAGTTTAAATTTTAATATAACGAAATATAATTTATGACATGAAAAGACATAAAATTTAAAACTCTTCTGTTAAAAATTAAACATAATTAAATGAGTAGAAGAAAGAAAAGATTTTGACCATCTTTTCCACCTTGGTACAGTTTAGATTTTGACCATCTTTTCAACTTTGGTACACTTTTGACCCTTCATTTAATCTTTAAAACAACTTAGGTTGCTTTCTTGTTCACATAATTGAAGAAAATTGGATATTTTATGAGTCCTACTTGTTAAAAACAAATAGGGTATCGATTAATAAGCAATCTTTTTATGTATCTTCGATGAGCTTGATTTTGTCAGAGCTAAATCTAATTTATTTTTTTCTTTCCTCTAATGATACCTTAAGTTCATATTAAAGCTTCACAACTCATAAGTAGCAAATAATAGTACGTGTAATTAAATCATGCTATCAATTGTCTATAATGATCATGTGATCCAATAGAATGTTGGACTCTTAATTTTAATGACCAAGATCTGATCTTTTGACAGTTTCAGGTACTAAAAAAAATTGTCCATTAAACTATATTAATATATAGAATTAAAATAAATTCTATTTTTAAAACTTTCAAGTTCGAGAATTGGAATGTTGGAGTTTCTAAAATGAAAATTAACTCTCATTTGCTGTTTAATTTGGACACTAATAGATTGTTTTGAAATCGAGTCATTGGATTAAATCCTATCTGTAAACACTTAATTTTGTCCGGAATAATAAACCTATTTAATCATATATTTGAATTTTTTTAAAAAAATATTAGAAATAAAAAAAGAAAAAAAATCGGTATTTTTTTTAAAAAAATAAATAATAACATAAAAAGAAAATAAATAAATAAATAAATTCATAAAAATAGGTGTTCGCCAGCCTTGAGGAAGCCAGTTCGCCGATTGGTGTTCGCCAGCATGAGGTCGCAGTTCGCCAATGGTGTTCGCCAGCCATGAGGTCGCCAGTTCGCCAATGGTGTTCGCCAGCCATGAGGTCGCCTGGCCCTGCTGTTTCACCAACTTCATTGACGCGGTGACGCCGACTGTGTAAAGCAATCATAATCTCTTCATCTTAGAGATTTGATCCGCTTTTGTTGACTAAGGAATTCATAAAAAGCTGCTCGAGGGAAAGAAAAAAAAGGAAAGAAAGAACAATGTCAACAACATCGGTGTGAAGGCTGACAGACAGCCACCCTACCTGAGCTTAGCTCTGCTATCCTCGCCGACCTCTAGACAAACCTCATTTGAAGTGAAAGTCTCCTGAAAATTAATTGGCTCCGATTTTATTGACTAAAAGTTGCCCGAAAAACATGAAGAAGAAAGGAAAATCATTACGAGATCCTCTGCAACTCTACATCCACATGGAAAACCAAGAATGTCAAGCATGCATTTAAGAATGCTCAGGAAAAACCAGCTGAACAATGGATTATAGTCCCTGGTTTCAAAGATTTCGTTTGATTTTTCTTGACTAAAAATGCTTATAAATAGTTTAAAGGAGATCAGAGATAAGGGGACAGAGAAAAAAAAAGGGGGAAGAACACAGAAACACAGAGGAGAAACACAGAAACACAGAGGAGAAACACAGAAAAATGGAGAGACAGAGAGAAAAGAAAGAAAGATATACAGAGACAAGAAAATATTGAGAGAGATAGAGAAAAAGAGAGAACTCGATCTCAATTTCAGTTCTGGTGTGATTGGGATGGTGACTGGAGCAGCATAGAGGAAGTGTGGACGACGGTGAGCAGTACCTTCGTTTGTTACTGGGAAGAAGAAGGTGTGGTAGCAAGAGACGACCTTTGTTCAACTAGCGGCGAGGAGAGCCTAAATAAAGAGAATTGAAAGGCGAGCTCGATAAAACTTACACGAGTCAAACACTATAAGTATACTCTACATTCTTTATTTAAGAAATTTTAAATAAATCTCGTGTCTAGCTAAATATACCTCGCCCACATCTTATTCGCCATCCTTGCGGGCGAGCTCACTACACTAGTTCAATTGTATGGGTGAACTCACTACGCATCAGTCCACATGTATGGGCGATTTATAGTGGTCAGGCGATCCTGTTAGGAGCTAGTTTAATTTTTTTATGTGAGAGCTATCATGGGCGGGCGATCTAACTACAGTAGTTGACAATCTCACTATGCGTTAGTCCACGTATATGGCGAACTATGTGGGCTGGCGATCTCATCATGCGTCCAACTATGGTGCAAGCCTTCTGAGTGGCGAGCTCTCCATGCTCTATTTGTGTAGGGCGAGCTCTTATAGGTAACTTGTGTTTGGCGAGCCGTTTCACGGGTGAGTTATTAGAAGAGTGATGGTCGGGCGGGCGAGTAGATTAAAAATAAGTTTTTTTTAAAAAATAAAAATAATTTTAATTTTCCAAATTTCCAATAGAGCTCTTATGAATAAATTGATTTTTGAGCTATAAGAGGGTGAGCTCTTGCTAGCAAGTTGATGTGTGGCGAGTTGTACAAAATGATTTATGAGGGTGAGTTCCTACCAGCAAGTTGATGCTTGGCAAGTCAGAAAAGGGTGACATCTCGTGTATGGCGAGCTGTTCTGGGCGAATTAGTTGGTTAAAAATAAATCTATAATTATAAATAATTTTTCAAATTTCACCGAAATGTTGGAAAATTTGGAATAAAAATTCTTTACATTCGATCAAAGTGTTGAAGGGTGTAGAGAAAATTTTCGCAAGAACTAACTTTTTGGGGGCGAGCTGTTAAGTTATAAAAATTTGATTTAAAAAAAAAAACGATTTTGTTCGGGCGGGCGAATAGATTAAAAAATAAATGCCTGGCGAATTGGTAAAAGGCGACATCTCGTGCATGGCGAGCTGTTCGTTCGGGCGAGTAGATTTAAAATAAATTTTTAGAAAAAATGTAATAAAAAATAATAATAATTTCCAAATAGAGTTCTCACGAGCAAGTTAATTGGTGCATGGCAAGCTGTTAAGTGGCGAGCTCTAGTATAAAAGTTATTTGTGTGAGACGAACTGTTCCAGGTGAGCTAGTAAATTGAAAATAAATCTATGATTATAAAAAATAAAAATAATTTTTTCAAATTTCACCAAAGTGTTGGAAAAATTTGGAATAAAAATTAATAATTCCAATTCTCTACATTCGATCAAAGTGTTGAAGGATGTAGGAATTTGCCTAATTCAAGAATAAATTATTATGATAATGAATGATCTTTTAATAAAAATGTATATTTTTCATAATAGTAGTAAATGAAAACCTAACCGATGACGAAATTTCAGAATTTCGCGAGTGTGCGATATTTAGAAAATTCTTAAGTAAAAAGGTATTTCTTCTAAATTTAACCAAAGTGTTGGAAAATTTAGGGAAAATAATTTCAATATTAAAGATTTTCGTTATAATTTCAATAAATTTTACAAGAGAATTAAAAATATAAAACCGACGACGGAGCCTCTTCACAAGGATGAGTGTGTCCTATGAATACTCTTGAGGTAACAAATTTTCCTTGGGAATTCGATCAAAGTATTGGAGAATATCCTAAGGAAGATAATAAAAAGAAAATTTAATTAAGAATAAAAGACCATTTAAATCAAGATTGCCAAAAATAAAACATGATTAATTGGTACCGTCCGTTGGACGGGCGTTGTGGGGATGCTAATACTTTTCTCACACGTAACCGTACTCCCGAACCCAAATTTTGGAACATAGATCAATGCACTTATCCTTAGTTTTGAATAGGTGGCCAATCACACTTAAGTTAAAATTGATTGGTGGTGACTCCATAACCTTACGTCTAGCGATTAGATCTCCGGACGAAAATCGTTACGACACTATCATATATGGAAAATTAAGAGGTAAAGAATAATTAAAAATATCATGGAGAAAACATGAGAGAAATCTTCAAAACACAATGGGTTCATTAGCTTTGAATTGCCTCAGGTCCAAGTAACACTAATTATGTTTGAGTTTCTTTGATAATGGAAAAAAATAATCAATAAGGTTTGGACAAGAAATTTGGAGGAAATTGAGGCTATCATAATTTAGATATGACTTGAAATTTTGAACTCCATCCAAAGGAGAAAATATTAAGTGGAGTAAAAGCAAAGAAATTGCACCAAACAAAAAAGTAAAGAAATTGATGTAATAGGCAGAGCATATCAGAACAAATTTTATATATATATATATATATATATATATATATATATATATATATATATCAGCACTTATAATCATGATATAATTATTATAAGAAATCTAGCATTATTTCAATTATATTTCAGCACTTGATCAAAAAATGAGTAATTGAAAATTATACTGACATATAAATGAATCAATCCTAAATAGGAGGAAGAAAATCAAAAGACTTCTTTTAACTAAAAAAATGTTTACATAATTCATAAAAATGCCTTTGTGGTTTGTTAGTAGCTCATCAAAAGTGCATATTGCTAACTTGCTTCTTATTGAAAGGAAATAAGATAAATATTTCTTCTTTTCTCTTGGATAAGTAATTAATAGGACTAAAGGAGTATATCTTTTCCAATACATGAGATAACCAAAATTAAGAAAAGAATTGGTACTTGAGAGGGGCATTAAGAAATTTAAGAATGAGAGATTTTCTCAAATCTAAATCAGTTTTTCATTAATATATTCAAAATTAAAAGGGAATAGTTGACATTGTTTCTTTATGAAATTACTGATAAAAAAACCTACAACTATAATAAAATATTTTATTTTATATAAAAAATAATAAATTAAATTGAATAAATAAATTAACTAATGAATCAACATATATTTCTTTATGGATAATTATTCCATACATAGTTGGTAGAGTTTTTTTACTCCACAAGCATGATTGGGATCATGATATATATCCTATTTTATTATTTATTTTTTAATATTTTTATAAGACATGTATTATGATACTAACACCACTTGTGAAGTAAAAAAATCTACCAGTAGTATATGGAATAATTATGTTTTCTTTAGGAAAATTATTCTATACACAGCCAGTGGAGTTTTTTTACTCTACAAGCGGAGTTAGGATCATGATACATATTCTATTTTAATTATTATTTATTTTTTAATATTTTTATAGAACATATGTCACAGTCCTAACATTGCTTGTGGAGTAAAAAACTCCACTGGCAGTGTATGAAATAATTATCCTTTCTTTAGGATAATTATTTCACACATGACCGGTGGAGTTTTTTTACTCCACAAGCAAAGTTAGGATCATGATACATGTTCTATTTAATTTATTATTTATTTTTTAAATATTTTTATAGGACATGTGTCACGATACTAACATCTCTTGTAGAGAAAAAACTTCACTGGCAGTGCCGATGGAGTTTTTTTATTCCACAAACAAGGTTAGGATTATGACACATGTTTTATTTTATTTATTATTTAATTTTTTAAATATTTTTATGTGCCATGACATAGTTAATTAGTTATTTATTTTTTTTGTATATTTAGAATTTAAGTAACTTTCAGTAAGTATAAAAGTTAACATAAAATTAAATTAAATTCATACATGATAAAATTTGATTTAAAAAAATCATAATTGAAGTTGCTGCAATATAAATAATTGTCATAAAACACATGAAATAATTAACTGAAATCTTTTAAGTTAAAAAGATTAAAATGGATAATATCAAAGAGGGGCCAAATCCTCATTCTGGTAAAGACTTGAAACATACTTCATAAAAAAAATAAATAAAAGAAAAAGATGCATGTACCACCCAAGATGCTTCATTGAATAAGATGCCTTTGGATCTTTTCTCATATGCTCTTATCCTTGTCACGGTCCAATCAAATAAAATCCCAAATGCCTATAATTTTCTCACACCAATTAATTTGAGATTGCTGTTCAGCCACTATTGGATCCATGCATCTTTTCCCCAATATTTAATTTCTTGTCCTAATCTTCTTCATTGCATGAGTCACCCAAAATGTCCTTATCAAAATGACATTTTGTTTATGGGTTTGGTTTTAAAATACTTTTCTTTTGCAGCTGCCTAATTGGAATTGAAAGTTCAAACTCTCTTAAACAAATGCATATCAAAGACAGTACGTACCTTCCACAAGCTGAAGAGAAAATTAAAATTGAAGCTGCCAAGAGACTGGGAGTATACGATTTGGCAAAACGGAAAGTTTGGGTCGGCATCAAGAAATTAACAAATATAAAGTAGAGGTGATAATTCATAGTTTATGTCTCATTTATTTTGTGTCAATCATATATAAAACATGAAAATTATTAATTTAACGTGTCATAATTCTTGTCGACAAACAAAACATGAAATATAATTTTTATTTTTGTTAAATTTATATTAAAATTTTAACTTGTGTTATTTTTTATTCCTTTAAATGTTTTTATAATATATTGTCATATCATGTTCAAAGTTATCAAATTTAACATAAAAATGTCAAACGAATACTTTTTCTTTACTTGTGCGGTATGAGGGCTCAAATAATTCAAGATTTTGTGTACGTGGGTGGAATTCGTATGTATAAATAATTTATATATATATATATATATATATATTTTAGGTGTTTCAAAATTGAAATGCATGTTGAACACATGTTTAAACTTTTTCTTCTTTGGTGTGCTTTCGGAGATATCATAAGAGCGCACTTAGATGGTGGGTAGGGAGTCATGATTCATTTCCCAAAAGATTTTTGCACCGTCACATCCCTAACCAGGGCCCAACTATATTTAATTTTAGTCACGATAGAGTAAAATCATATAAAAATTTATAAATTAATATAAAAATAATACGGATTAAAAATTTAATAAAATTACATATAAATTTGATTAAAGTTATTTTTTATTTGATGAGTTGATATGAAATTTTATACAAATTTTTTTATTTAACACTATACAACTATAATTTAATAACATAAACACAAATTATATACATATATATATATATATTATATATAAAATTTAGTGGTAGCTAATAAAAGAAAGGATAAATTAGCTGAAGGGGCGAAAATATTAAAGATGCCAATCTCTTTAGTACAGCTTTGTTAATTAATTCAGTCATGTGCTTTTGTACAGCGATGCAGTTGAGAATCCATTGCTATTAATTTTTAAATAATTTTTTAATCATAATTAGAGGATGATAATTGCTAAAGATGGTTGGAAGCCACGTTTTTAATGGTTAAGATTGAAAATAATTTTTGCATTTAAAAACTGTTTTTAATTCAATCTCATTGCTAAAACAATAAAAAAATGACTTCTAATTTAAAAAATTTGTAAACTCAACAAACAGATTACAAAAAAAATATAATATTTGCAAAAGAATAGAAAAATAAACAAACAACCAAATGTACTGGAAATTGATTAATTAACACACCCATAAGAAAAACAACATTAAAGCAAAGAAGGTAACAATGAACAAAAAGAAAAGCCCTCAACAACTCTTCTCAACTAGTTATTACTATAACTTTTATTTTTGAAAGGCTATTACTATAACTAATTAAAACCTAATGAAACCAACAACTTCAAAATTATCCACGGCCAAAATAAAAGTTCTTTTTTCTTATTACCTTTTGCATTTTACATTGATTCATCACTCTTATGTTTCTTCATTCTCCCATTCAACCCTTCCTTTTCCACCTGTTTTTGTTCACTGTTGAACCAAAAAGGTCGCGGATGAAAATGAAATATGGTATTAACTTCTTCGTTTTCGATAAATGTTATGCTAATTTTTTTCGTCACCTCTTTGCGATGGAAATTCCTGTGGCAACCACAAGCTTCACATTCAAGATCGACAATATGTCTGGTATCTGACCTTCCTTTCGGGGCAAATTCGCCGCAACCATCGACAACATTGACACCAAGATGAGGTGCATGGTTACGCTTGCACTCTTTGTATTTAACGTTGATTGTTTTTGTTTTCCTCTCTATGATCTCAAAGGGGGGCTTAAAGGGCTTTCGCTCTAAGAAAATGTTGGCCATGGGAAAAGGGTTGAGAGAAAATCGAGAGGAAACAATGGTGGTTAGGCTACTTTTGGTTTTGGGGTTGCCTTTGTCTAAACGTTTAGCCAAAGTTCTTGCTTTATAGTTGTAAGCTTCTGCCTGCTTCATTGTCTCCATCTGTTGCATGGCTGACACAGTAGACGTGTGATGAATAAGCGCTAAGGTGTGGGCTAGTGAGCGTTACGAATTTTATGTGTCTCAAAATCTTAATGATTCTTTTACCTTTTAAGTTTTTTTTTTCAAAATTTGAGAATTTATTGTAAACCATTTTTTGAAAAAAGATTGAAGGTGTAATTTAATGTTTTTACAATGTGTTTTGGTGTAAACCACATGTATCCTTATCCGTTTTAATAGTCTGAGACTAATTTTGTTCGAGATTTAATCATAATTAAGGCTCTTCACTCCTTCCAAAAGATGTGTTTAGTAGGAGTCGAACTCGAGAACTCTTCCTATAAACTCAACATGCGTTGCCAACTGAGCCACAATCTATAGGTTTTAACAATGTGTTTATTTGAAGAGAAGTGAGGAAAATAAAAGCAGTTATATGTTACTTATAAATTAGAAAGTGAAAATACCTAATATTTAATGAGACTTCTCAATCTTTGTTTTTACTTTTATATTTTTTTGTTAAAAGGGAGATTGTGTGTGTATGTATATTCAAATATATTTCAACTAATTAAAATCTTATACCTAATTACTTTAGAACACTGCCAACAATATCTTGTCAAGTGATTAAAAAAGAGTTATGGCATATTATAAAGCTTAGAATCTACCAATCCTAATTATATATAAAAAAAATTACCTTAAACCACTAGTTAAGCTAATATTTCACCACCAATAGAAAATTTTCGAAACAAAAACAGTATGATATTCATTTGTTATTCATGGAAAATTCTACAATAAAGTCAAATTTTTTTACCTTACTATAAGATTATAAGTTTTGGTCTTAATATAGAATACCTGGCTCCCGACTATACATATATGTAGGATTTTCATGATTTCTCTAGAATTTATCTCATATCCATCTTATTATATATTACTTAATAAAGCAATTGGTAATTTAGTAATGGTAATTTTTTTGTGTGTAAGTCACATGTATCTTTATATGTTTTAATAGTTTGAAACTAATCTTGCTCGGAGCCTCGTCACATTTAAGGCTCTTCACCCCTTCCCAAAGGTGTATTTAGTGGGGGTCGAACTTGAGAGCTCTTCTTACAAACTCAACTTGCATTGCCAACTGAGCCACAACCAATGGATTAATTTAGTAACGGTAATTTAATAATTCACGTCAATGAAATTGAACTTAATGTAGCAGCAAATGACTCAAAAGAGGTAATTTTATGTGATTATACTTTGACAGAAAAATCAAACCTTTCGATATTCAGATAGTCTGGATTTTTTTTCTTAATGTTATCCGAATAGCTTCAATTTTCTTTATTTAGTTAGTTAACTAGCTTAATTTCATAGAAAATAAATGCAATTAGTATTAACCTTGCACAAATAGAACGATTTATATTTGAAGAATTATCATTGTATACATTTCATAATTTATCAACAAATCACAACATGCTATGTGATGCCCTAGGGTGCACCTGTAGGTCCTTGACTCAGGCTACCGTCTCGAGTGCAATTACTCAACCGTATTGTCCTCTTTGGGGTGCACTACTTTGGGCCACCAACCCTCACTGTGACACCCCGTGGTGCATCTGTAGGTCCTTGACCTAGGCCATCACCTCAGGCGAGTCACTCATCCGTATTGTCTGCTTTGGGGTGCACCACTTTAGGCCACCACCCCTTACGACTTTGTCGGAGTGCACCTCGAAAGGCTACCGCTCCAATTCGAGTCTGAAGCGACTTGAACCCTTGACTTCCTCAAGTATCAAGTCACTCATAACCAATTGTCCTGACCTTATATTATTAAATATGTATTGCTTCGATGTCATTTTGGGGCATGCATTGGTTGGCAACCATTCTTGCTAGTGTGGACTACTACAGGAAGAGCATAACCTTCTTCCTACGAGGAAATATCATGTTGTTGGTTGACAGTAAAGGACGAAGTATAAGTAATATTTCTTTACAAAAGCTGTCAAGCACTTGTTTAGGATGCGAACAAACTATACAATGAATATATGGAGTTATTCATAATCTCAATTGGTAGAAATTTTCCTTGTCTATCTAGACAAATTGCTAAAATTACCACAATTGAGAGAGACTGAATTCACTATTGATACCCTTCTTGGCACCCAGTCAATCTCCAAAACTTCATATAAAATGATATTACAGGAATATAAGAAGTGGAAGAAACAACAACATGAGTTGTTGTTTAAAGGACTTATATGATCCAATGTGTCTTTATGGGATGCTTCGGTACTCTTTATTAAAAAGAAAGATGGCAGCTTGGAGTATACATGAATTGTAGACAATTGAATAGAGTCATAGTAAGGAACAAGTACAAGGAATAAGACCAAGACAAGCATAAGTGCCTTATCCATTCTAAGAGCACTTTGATCAAATTTGGAAAACCAAATTTCTTAAGGTGGAGAGAATATAATAATCGAAAATTCCTCAATCTCAATTTAATTATTTAAAACTCGATATGAATCCCTTAATTCAATAATAACAAATTAAATAATTAAATAAGAATTCATAGGTGCATGTATCTCCCAAAACATCACAATCGTCCCGAAGTTTCAAGATCCTTTCTATTCTAAACTTGGGTGACACAACTTACATTAAGCCCATGAACTCTCATAGGCTTAAAAGTAGTCTAAATTAACCAAATAAATCCATAAAGGTTAATTTTAATAGCTCATGAGTCATAAGGAAATGGAGTGAATTAAATTAAATTTATTTAACATGTAATATTAATATTATAAAAATTATAAATTTATTAAATGAAATGTGAATTATATAGTTAAAGTGAGATAACACATAACAAATATATGTATATGAGAATATATATCTATAAGTATATATATTACAAATTACAAATTTCATATATATATATATATATATATATATATATATATATATATATATATATATACATGTAACAAATAACTATATAATAATATATATTTATATATTTGTATCATCCGTACATACAAATATATATATATATATATATATATATATATATATATATATATATATATTTATATATCCACACATTTAACTAGTGGATGTGAACAAAATAAAATATATGCTTATACCATATGACTTAAACCTAATGCACATTTAATATATATTGTATATTATATATATTATATTATTTATGCTATAACTGGCTTCCTGAAGAAGCCATAGTGTTCACCTAAACTTACCCACGCCAACCCTCATTTACGCCAGAAAACAGAGGAATTGAGAGCACCTAAACTGAAGCGGTGATCGGTGAAGGTAGCAAGTGAGGAAGGCATAGAAGGGAGGTTTCATTTCAAGGAAACTGAGCAAGAAGGTCAGGGTAGTGAGCAGCAGTAAGCTCCTGCCTTGGAGTGTGTCAGCAAAGCAGGGATTTTTGGGAGAAAAGGACATTTTTTATTGGAAGCTGGTGAAGCCTGAAAGAAAGAAGGCTGAATGAGAGAAAAAGAGATTTAAAGCGTGAAAGGTGAGCGTCGGTTGAAGCTTTCATGCGTCAAAACATAAAAGAAAGGAAAAAGGAGGTGAAACTGCAGCTGGTTGTGAAGATACGAACAGGGGGGATTGGAGTGCCTAAAAATGTTGCAAAAGAGGTCATGTGTTGAAGTAAACCGAGGCCTAGGAAAAGGCTGCACATTCTCGGGTTACAGAACTAAAGCAAACGAAGGGAGCAGGGGTCCTTTTCTGGGGCAGCAACACAGATCAGAACAAGAGTGGTTTGCTTGGGATCTTTGAGAACTGAAACGAGAGAAAAGGAGAGGGAAAAATGAGGAAGGAAAGAGAGGATTTTGTGCGTTACACCTTCTTATTTTGCTGCTGTAGATCGAAGTTGAAAGGGCTAAAGAAATTGAAACAGCAAAAGTAAGCTACATTTGAGGCGAAACCCAGATACAATGAGGGAAAGAAGATGAGCTTTCATGCTCATTCAGATCAGCCAATATAACGGCTGTAATTTTCGTTAAAACAGAGCATAAACAGAGTAGCAGTAGGAGCCTCCATTTTAGCTGATTAGAAAAAAAAATGGAGTAAGGGATAGATTAGGCCATTAAGAGAAACAAAGGGGTGGTGAAACTTGAGATGGGCTGCTGTTGGAGAGGTTTACAACAGCAACAAACATGAAGAAAATAAACAAAAGGTTCGGTCAAGCTAGGATGTTAGTGTAAGGACTCTTTTCTTTAGTTGTGTTAAATATATAAATATTACTGATGATATATATATATATATATATATATATATATATATATATGTGATATATGCTATAGGATTTCTGGAAATTATTATGGAGTCATAGTGTAGAGGTTCGACTAACGTGGCTCCATAGAGTAAAGGTAAGCCAATTACTTTGATATGTATATGTGTGATTTATATAACCATATTATGTTACATCGTGATGTTTGTTTGTAGAAAAAAAATCATGAGGAAGAGTTGTTAAATTTTACCTTAAAGTGTTAGCTAGGGTAAGTGTAATCAATATTTAATTATTGAAATTTTATTATATACATGGCAAGGTGCTAAATGTGATGGTGTAATTAAACTCAGAAAATCCTCAAGAAAGTGAGGTTGTACAAATTGGCCAAATAAGGTGTGGTATTTGCCAAGTGACAAGTCTTGGTAAACTTTGGTAAGAGAATATATGTTAAGTGCTTGTTAGTCCTATATGTTTATGTATGTATAAGTTAATGTTATTTAACATTCATGAGTTTAAATGCATTTTGTTTGAATTTCAAAATATGTTGGATTGAGCTTAAAGTGTATAATGTTTGAGACTTGGATTTGTGTTGGATTGGTGTATAAAAATATACTATTTGATTGAGTTTTCTACAGGCATTTGATTGTGGTTATGATGCTAGGTAGTGTTCTACCTATGTCGTCACAATGCCGAAATTTTGTTAGAAATTGTTAAGTGGATTTCGTGGTATTAGTTTAGATTTCTATAATGCATTTAAAACCTTACACACTTTAAGCATCGTTACTTGTTATCGAGATAATGGTTTTTAAGCATGATTTCGTACAATGAGATTTTCAAAACTAAAGTGTTTAAAATGATTCATGCTTTCAGTACTCAAATCATGTTGTAAAAGCTATATTTGTACGGGTTTTGACATATTGAGACATGGGATGCTATGTAATGCCTGTGTGGCACTACCTTGTTTTTGTGGCACTCTATGCCTATGTGGCACTAGCCTATGTGGCGTTTATTATGCCTGTGTGGCATTGAGGTGTCGTACACGTAATTGCGTCATGGATCCCGCCTGTGTGGCAAATGGGTAGCGGTAATTACGTATATTATCCGACAACTAGTCGTGACTTGTACCTCAGTTACTAGATGTTCACTGGTGCTGGGATGATTCATGATCATGGATAGAGCCCTGGTATGAGCTGTGACCACTGCTAATTACAGTAGATGCTTTCGTAGAAAGCTTATTGGTTATATTTCCAAAGAATCCGATTACGTTACCAAATCTCACAAATGGATGCTTGTTTCATGAAAATGTTTTTGAATGTATATTTCGATATTGTTACAAAAATGAATGAATGTATCATTTCTATTTATACTGTATCTTGATTTTACATATGCTTGAGCACTAATATGTTTGGAAACTATTCGGTATAAGTGTTTTATATCTTATGAATAAAAGTATGCTGACTTTGCACTACTTTTGATAAACCACATAGAAACATGAGTTTTTGTGCATTCTTTCATGCATAAACATGCATTAAACATAGTACAAGCCTAGCATCACTTAGCATATATTTTTTTACTAGGCTTTAGCTCACCTCCCTCTTCCACCTCATAGAATACTTCAGATAGGCTCGAGTGCGAGAGTGCTGCACTAAGAGCTCGACTTACATGCTGTTAAATTATTGCTTTTTATAATGAGGTATAACCTTTCATTAATTTTACTTATATCCCATACGATAAGATTCTTTTCGGTATATATAGTGCACATGGATCGGGATGTAAGTACTAGAACTGTATCAAGAATTATTTATAATTGTGCCTTGTAATGAATAGTATCTCGATAGTATATCTTGATAAAAATGTGATACTCTAAATGGTTTCTTTAGATGATTGTTGTGTCACAAGTTAGATTATTATTGTGTTACAAAGTGTGGTTGGATAATAAGTATATATAAAAGGATGGAGTTTTTCAGTTTTGATTTTGCCACGCATTACAAGGCAATTGAATGATACCTTAGACAATTATTCTTAAACAAATAAAAAGTAATAATCTACTTGTTAGGTTTTAGCTACACTGAGCGAGTGACAAATATAGTAAGTAAAGGAAAAAGTTAACTCGAAAATCCCAGCTTCCGAAGGCGTTGCACTCACGGTTTTGTTGGAATACACCTCGAAAGGCCACCGCTCCAATTCGCATCTGGAGTGACTCGATGTAACGACCTCGGAAGCCAAAATTTTCGGGTTAACTTTTTCCTTTACTTACTATGTTTGTCACTCGCTCAGTGTAGCTAAAACCTAACGAGTAGAATTCTACTCTTATAGTTGTTTAAGACTAGTTGTCTAAGGTCCCATTAAAGTCTCTTCGTAATGCGTGTCAAAAACGACACTGAAAAACTCTGCCCCTATTTTGGGCTATTATCTATCCCCATACTAAGTACATCATATCAACCTGTGGAAATTTCAATCTTAAAATAACATTTGAAATATTGGATATGCATTTATTCAATACATATATCGAGATGACCACTTAACCACATAGCATAGTATGTTTACAGACTCGATATTCCCTAATACTTACACTATATAAATATATATTCTCTTACCCACACCCACTCATGAATCCTCAATGCTCAACACAATCTTTACATTATACTTTTAACATCGTAGGTAACAATATGGCACTATCACTAACTAAGTATATATCTTTATGCAAGTGCATTTCTAATCAGATTATGAACTCAACTCCATCCGATACTCAATCACCATATTTAACTCAAGTCACCTTCATCCCTAATCACATATTTAATATGTCAAAAGAGATCAGACTTCGCATACATACTCATTTTTATTTATTTGCGTCGAGTCCAAGAGCACATTATAAAATATATATGACATCCAACTTAATTCATATTCCTTACCATTTATACCACAACCTTTATTCATAGAATTATTTGGATAATTTCCTCAGTCTCAGTGTTATCACAACCTTCAAAACCACATAAATACGTCACATAAATATATATAACCTAACCTTATTCCCCCTATTCAAAATTTCTCAACAATCATATAATAATTATATATCTACCTAATATATACATCTAACATTAATATGGCACCAACGAGTAGCTTAGTATATATCTCCCTTAAATTATCAAACAATAATACAAACATAGCAACTTTTTTGTATGTAGTTTCTTAGCATTGAAGTACTATGCTAACCGACTCTTTTTGTATGTAGTTTCTTAGCATTGAAGTACTATGCTAACCGACTCTTACTTCATGTTTGCCTCAATGATTTACGCCATCCACTTATTTTCCCTTGTGTGCCAAACCTACTACTCCATTTCTTTCAACCTTTGGCTATTGCTTTTCATCTCCAATTAGCAGTTCTTGATAGCTTATATATTATTCTCCAGGTAGGAAATAAAGTAGATTTAAGAGGGGTTTCATCTTCCTTCTCCTTTTTCTCTTTATATAGATATATACATTGGGTTCAGCACCCATGCATTTTCCTGTTTGTGTCGAGAGGTTGCTGCCCCTTTCTCTTCAATTTGGTGTTGTTGTAACTCAGCACAGCAGCTGTACACAGGTGAGGATATAGGGGTTTGAGCAAGTAAATAACCTTTCCTTCTTGCTTAAATCTTCCCTGCAGCGCCTTTGTCCAACCGCTAACAATAACCCCTGTTTCCTCCTAGATCAGCCTCTATAGTCTTTGTTTTTAATACATGAAAACCCACTCGATTCTAGTTAGCTTCGCTAACCCTCTTTTACTCTGCACCTAATCTGTTCTAGCCCTTGTTTATTGATCTGAACCAATCCTAACTTCCCCTGCCCGACCAGCCTTTACAATAGCCTTCTCAATGCCTAAACCCAGCCATCCAAGACTCCTAAAATGCCCTTGTGCTAGCCTCCATTCTAGACCCTCTTCTAGCCTTTATCTGCTGCTATATTCAAGCTCTGAAGCACGCCATTTCCAGCATCTAAAATCGGCAATTTTTGACCTTCCTTTAGCCCCATTCTTGGCCTCCAACAGCAAGCCAACCCCTGATTGTTTCGGTCTCTCCTAGCCTTGGATCTAACTTCTAGTATACGCCCAAAACCCAGCCTTCGAACCTCGTTTCTGCATTGATTCAGACCAAGTTTCAGCCTTTCCTTCAGCAGCCTCTCACTCTCGGGTTCACTCTTCGTTTCTTTTCTTTTCAAAATTTTCCTTTGCCGCTACTTCACTTGTCCCACTTTCTAGCCATACCCAGTAGCGTTTAGCCCCTCATTTTCTTCTCTATCTCTCGATCTTCACTACCGACCCAAAAGAAATGGCTTTCCCTTCTCCCCCTTTGATTTACCGAAAATGTGAGTGGAGGAGAGAGAGTTGGTGAAGTGAGAATGGCTTCTTGAGGAAGCCATTCTTGTTTTTATATTATTACTAAGAATACCCCCGAGTGCTGCGCAGGCAGGGTGACAAAAAGTTTTATATCTGAAATAAAGAATTAAAAAGTAATAGATATAATCTTTTACAGGATAAGAAAAGCTTATTATATATACTTTTAAATCCCAGAACTTGACCTTAATATGTTAACACTTATCTCACTGAATAGTCTAAGTTGTGCTACTATAAAAAAAAGCAATAAAAATGAAGCCTTGTAAAATTTCAAAATGAGATTTTTGAACTAATTTACATGAACAATTCAAGTACTTATTTGTACAAAAAAAAAATCATTCTGAAGCACATTGCAAGCATTACATAAGTAAACATGATATTTTGAGGATGCTTTGTCTTTTCAGAGATTAATGCCATGAATGATGAATGCATATTGAAAAGGTAAGTTAGCTCAGGCAAAAAATCATTTAAAAAATTGAATAGCAACAAACCAAATATGATATATTTTACAGCCATTTAGTTGTTATCATATCAGGGAACATGAGTTAAGTTGTGTGATTCAACAACATACTGAAAAGGATAAGAAGAAATCATTGATCATAACAAAGACGGTTAAGATATCAGATAACATAACCAAAAAAAAAGCAGAGGTAGAATGACTAACATGTTCAAGTAGGCAAAATACATTGATATCTTGTTTAGTCAGTAGCATAATTATGGATAAAAAGTAGATTGCTAATTTAGTGGTGTAGGTGAAATGGTTGGTTCTTTCAGCTTAACAGTGTGAGCAGACTTGGCAGCATGAAAGCAAGAAGCTTTGATGCTTCATGCAAATTGCATAAGTTCTTTTCATGTACATTCCTGATATAAACAACAAACACACCAGAAGGGAAAGCTAAGCAACAATTTTTTTTCCTCTAATGATAGATCCCAAACATTAGCAAGCAATAGATCATACCCAAAGAGGAGCAACAGTATGGTACAACCAAGAAGTCCAAGGCCTTAAAGGAACCAAGCAATAAAGCTAAACACACAAACAAAGTTAAGTGGTTGGTATATTCTTATTAAGTAATCGATATATTCATTAATCAATTAATGTAGACCATCTCAGATTCATAAATAGTGATTGAAGATGCAGAATTGTTAAATAAACAAATAATAATGAATTAGTTAATTAATTTAAATTGCATGAAGTCAATCTCACACCTAAATAAATACTGAGAAATTTTTAAAATCTTACCCAACAAAACAAATTTCATGAAACTTAACTGATGAGATTTGCTTTCCTACAATCAAAATATACAAAAGAATAGCAGTTAATTTAAAAAAAAAACTTAAGAAGAAACGCCATTCCATAACAACAAACCATTAAAAAAAAGGTGAAAATGAAGAATTGAGGACAAAAACGCCATTCCATAACAAAGGGCCCCCACGTGTGAAGCTGACAGCTAATTAAATAAAATTACACAAATGAGAGGTGCAAAACTATCCGGAACAACAAACAATGCTACCAATACCGCCAAACCAACAGAGCAAGACACAAACGATGAAGAAAATAATCACGTGGAGGCAAGAAAGAGCATAAACGTGTTCTTCAACGGAGGCACAAACACGGAAGCACTTGCTTCCAGCTTTCTCACCAATCTTTAGGGTTGTAAGTGTTAAAAATGAATCTTTATATGATTTTTGTTTTCAAAATACATGGAACATTATACAGTTTTTCAACACCCAAATAGAAAAGTTTCAAATTGCATTTTTAATACTGTTGATTAAGTCAATACTTTTTAACACTAATAAAGTATATATAATTGTTAACACTAATAAAGCATTTATAAGATTGTTATCTTTAACTAACCCTTGTGCCAAACATCTTTGAAAGCTTCCATGCGGAGAATCTAACATCATTACCAAGCCTAATTGTCTCAATCATAACCTTTAAAAAAGTAAAAATCAAAGAAATTGTATCATGTAATATGGTTAAATGAGCAAAATTTAGGATTAATTAAAAGAGCTTATCAATTGTGTGAATTGCATTTTGTTGTTATTATCTCAATTTAGTTCTTTGTCACCTAATTGCTTCTTGGCTCTGGCAGTTTCATGTTCTTATGTTCAAAAGAAAAGGATCAAACAAAGCAATCAAATTATATACGAAAAAGAAAGATTACTTTATAACATACATGATGCAAAACCATAATTTAATTTTACGAGCTGTATTGATGCAGGCTTATTTATATAGGTTGTTGAGATTGAAGACATATTGGTAAGAAATTGAGGGCATAACTCATATACATCCTTTATGAAACAAATGGAAGTAACATATCAATTTCATTTTTGTTTAAAGAAAAAAATCCAATAAAAAGGTAACTTTTTTATATGACTCTAGTTTGAATTATAAAATAAACTTAAAAATAGCCCTAAATTGTAGCAATCAATCCAAACTCTTAACTTATTAACTATTAAATAACATAACATTGATAAAATCATTCCAAAGTTTCTGTATTTCTTCTACAACACAACTAAACCAAAACTATACTCAAAATTCACCAATTCCAAACAACCTCTAAATCTAAGAAAAAAAAGGAGTAATTAAGTACAAATTCATAAAAACAGGAAGTGATAAAATTATTCACAGATTTGATAATTCTAATGTAATGTTTATATAGCCACACACTACGTTCAAAAGCATATGTATATATACCTTCGAAAACTATAATCAAAACATGGAGAAAGCGATGCAAGATGGTACCTTTGCAGAAGGTTCCAACTTGAGCAATAGTTGTTTATCTAACCCTGCTATATTTTTAGCCTGCATCAATACTTAAAATAGATGAGCTAAATTAAAATCCTTATTTTTTTGTCAAGTTAGACACCAATCTATTTTTTAGGCAGAATATATCATTGCAAAATCTTAAATTTCACATTTTTCTCCTCTAATGAAGGTAATAAAATGAATGGATCGAAAAGGGAAACAAAAATTAAGCATTGGCAAAAAATAATCAGCAATCATCATGAAGATATAAGAAAGTGCCTTTCATGCTTAAAAGGAACCAAAAGGAATGGTATTAAAATCACCCAACAACCTCATTGAAATAAAAGAATGAACAATTTTCAATTTTTTTTTGGGAATAATAGCCAAATAAGCCCTCGACCTTGAGTCCAAAATGGAATTAAGCCCTCAACGTTTTACTTCGTGAAAATCAGTTTATAAACTTTTATTTCAGTGGAAATAAACCCTCAACCTTCTAAAATTATGCAATCAAGTCCAAATCTGTTAAATGACAGTAACTGCTGTTAGTAAAAGCGTGGGTAGCTTACTTGGCTACCACGTGGCATGCCACTTCTGTAATACTAACGGCAGTTAGTGTCATTTAACAGATTTAGACTTAATTGCATAATTTTAAAAGGTTGAGGGTTTATTTCCACTGAAATAAAAGTTTATGGACTAATTTCCACGAAATAAAACGTTGAGGGCTTAATTCCATTTTAAGCTCAAGGTCGAGGGCTTATTTGGTTATTTTGCCTTTTCTTTTCAACAAATTAAAAGGAATAAACCAAAAAACAAATGAGAGAGAAATTCAATTTTGAGAAAGACGAAAAGAGGCATTTTATGATAGGAAGATGACCATCTCACATGATACAGGAAAACAAACTCATATTCGCTTCAAGAAACTGTTAAAAGACAAAATTGAAAGAAAATCAAAAACAACTTATTTAATTAAATACTATGATAACTTTTTATCTTTCTAAACACATAAAAATTACAACATAAATTATCAATTTTAAGAATAAGGAAAAAATAATAGTTATGAATAATTCATTTAATTAATGAAATAAAAAAATTACAGCAGATTACATTTTCTGAATTATAATGAAACAAAAAGCAATCTTACCGACAAACAAACAATATAATATAGCATAAATATAAAATAATAAAGAGTTCGAAACAAATATATTCAAGTAACAACAGATGAATTGACCATATTATTAGGCATCATTCTTAAAAAAGTAGTGCTCTTATAACTAAATGAGAGCTTTTACGACTATGCGGCATGAAAATATAAATATTTTCCTAAAATGTTGATTTGAACCACAATATATAAGCAAAGCATTGTTACTACCCATATTGACACACCATTCTTGTCAAACCTGGGGAAAAAAAACATATTAGATATTGATCATAAGAAATCAGATTCTCCAACATGGCATTAGAAACTTCCAATTTATAATGTCCATAAAACCAAAACACTAAGAAAGCAAAACATAACGCTTTCATACATAATTTTTTGAGCCTATCCCATAATTCAAGTTTCTCTTAAGAATACAAACTATTGAGCTGACCTTTCCCTTCCATTAGTCTCTTTGTAAGATGCGAAAGTTCCACATCATTAGGTATTGAACAACCTAAATAATGCATTGCTAGAGGCAACGTTGTACATTCTTTAATTGTTATCAAAATGAACTTACATTTCACCAAAAGCTATAGAACGAAAAGACATATAAGAACGGACACAGTGAATTGTTCCATAAAGATAATAATAATTTTTATCACTATTACTGGCTTTAATGATTTCATTGTTTTCCTACTTGCCATGAGAAGTTTCCTCAATTACCTGAAAGGCTGAAATGTATTCAAAAACAACACATAAAATAAGTAATTCAAATTTTACATTATATACTAACACTAAAAAGAGTTCATCCCAATTTTATTTTTCTCCATAAAAGCAGAATAAGAGGAAAAAAAAAGAAGGATAAATCATGAATAAAACATTTGATAAAAATTTCAAATATAACCTTCCAAAAATTCATTTTAGCTCTAAAAATGAAAAGCAAAATCTCAGTACTCAAATAAAAAAAAACCCTAAGAATCAAGAGCTTATGGTCAGTTATATTAGCTGCAATAGCAGGTTATTGTGGTAGATCAAACCTAAAAATAAATGGAAAAATGATATAATGTCAAAATACTTCAAGAGTCTGCAAGAGTATATTCGACTGAATTTATTGGTGCCAATAACCATAAGATGTCTAAACCATTTGCTTCCATAACTAACTGTTGACTTCGAGATTATTCTGTACAATAGTTGATGTCACTTCTGTTGCTGTCGCTTGAATGTTCGCATGTGAATTCTTGAAATAACCAAGGAGAGGGACCAAAGCACCAATTAGATGTAAATCTATGACAAATGCATAAAGACTATGTAAAAGTATATCTTTTCTAAAAGAGGATGAAAACAAGAGACTATAGAGAGAAAACGTATATGATACAACAAATTTATGAAACTGAAAAATACCAATTCAAGTAGTAGTAACAAATAAAAGACTAAATGATAAAAGCAAAAATGTATAGCCAAGTAAATACGTAGCATGGCACGAAAGGAAAGGCAGGTAGAGGAATTAACAATATAACCACCAGAAAAAAAAAAGAAAAGGAAATTTCGTATTAGATTCATTGATTTAAAAGATTTGCATCCACTTCAAAGGCCAAAGCTTTAGTTTCATATTATTTCTAATAATTCTTCCACTTTAATCCTCACTTTCAAATATCGTTAAAATTGGTTAGTTTCTCCAACTAAAAAAGAAAATAAAAAGAAAAAGTTAACAAAACGTACATTATATGTTGTTGGAAGCAAAAAAAAAAAACACATCGAAATCAACAAAAACCACCACAACAAAATAGTAAAGTACGTAACGACCAAAAAAAATAGTAAAGTACGTAATAAAAGGTAGAAAAACTATTTATGTTCACAATAGTTAGTTACAAACCTCAACTATTATAGCTACACAACTTGATCCAAACCAAGAATCAAATTAAAATTGACCTGCATTTAAAAAAGACAGCTCTAATTAAATGAAGAGTTGCTTAAACCCAAATCGCGTAATTTTTCCCTTGAGTAAACGACACCAAAATTAATGTGTACAAATAAATATATAATTACTTTCAACATACATGTATGTTAACCACAACCAAAAGCCTTGAAACAATATCTAATCACAATTAAAATTGCAATTTTAAATAATTCAAATATTTTTATAGTAAACTAAAAAAATTCAAAGATAACATCTAATTCAATCATCAAAATTTGAATTTGGTCAATACACATCAGCGCAAATGAAAAAATATATTTGAACGCACATAAGTATTTATGTCAAATAATGCTTCACAGACGAGTACAATACATCTACTTGGTAAGCAAAAACAATTCTTAATTTCCTGTCAAGATCAATTTCAACTTCCATTACTTCTTTGTTCTCCTTCAACTTCTTGCAACGCACATATATATCCATACATAAAAATGTACATAAAAAAATGGCATAATAGTTTTATAATCTAAAAAATGCATATAAAAATGGCATAATAGCCATTTCTTAAATACAAATAAAAGTCTAACAATCACTAAACAACTATCCAATTGGACAAAAAAAAAACCGTTAAAGCACATAAAAACTTACTAACAATATATTTTAAACACCATGTCCAAAGATCAAAGAATTTAAATAAGTTAAATAACAATTACATAAAGTAAAGAATGATAAAAGACAAGCTACAGTTAATGGTTAGGATACCTGAAGAAAGTATTAGACTTGATAGAATAAAACAAATCTAGATTTTTTTAAAAAAAATGAATATATAAATCAAAAGGTATAAAAAAAGTGAAAACTTGCAAAACAAAACTACTGGTAAAATACAAAAAACCTATACAAGTGACAAAACAAACTTTTACCACAACAACATAATAAGTAATTTACCACAACAAACATTGACATAACAGTTATCATTAAAGTTGTAACAATAATTAATTTAAAAAAACAGAAAAAAGTTATCAATTTGTGAAATGAGCTAACCAATATGATGGCTTAATAATAATAATAATAATAATAATAATAATAATAATAAGGGAATGGGAAAACTACAAAAAGGGAAAAAAAGTTTAAAAGGCAAAGCAAATAAATGCAAAGAAAGAGTTGTAAAGAATTTAATAAATGATGCACACCTGCATACTTGCCACCAACTTCAAGAACACCAGAGTGCATAGCAAGCTGGTCCCAAAGAAAGAGTAATGAAAAAAATGTAATAAAGGATGCATACCTATTGCTAACTCCTGGAACACCAGAGTGATTAGTGAGATGACCATACGAACAATAGATTTAGGCTCAACATTGTATCCATTCATTTTCAAGAACAATGGATTACTTACATACTTGGTGGAAAAAATTAAATATATTGACTATAACTATTAAACCATCAGTTTGATTAAATAATAAACCCTAACAATTGAAAACAAAAGTTTTGGCCTTTATTTTTCCCTCATTTTATATGAATCCAGGTAGTGAGCAAATTTAATAAATTTGACACTGAACAAAATTTTCAAATTCCTGTTTTCATACCATGTCTTTTGATGTAATAACCGGAAAAATTCTTACTATATTAAATTAATTGTCTATTATTTAGCACAATTTTATAACTAATAAAAATAAATTTAAAATAATTATATAGGGACATGTAGACGGGTGGACATCTCGGCACGGCTTAAGTAGTCCTGGAGATAAGAGATCTTGTCTACTTCGAGCTTGGGAGCGACAAGCTACTGTAAGCCTATGAATTTTGGTTAAGCCTTGTGTAAATCAACTAAGTTCATAAGGTTGATTTAATGTATTTTAATTAGTTAAATTCGAAAATAATAGAATTATTTAATCTGAGTGTGAGTCTTGGGTGTAGTTACAGATTATACATCATATATATATATAATAATAATAAGTATTGTATATACATATATAATAAAACAAAACAAATAAAATAAAATACTACAACCAAGTACCTACATAATATAAAATATACTCATATATAATATAAGAATAATATAATAATGAAAAAAGGATGAAACTGATTGGCTCTTTAAAGAAGCCAATCGGCTTCCTTACTTTACCCATTCACGTGGGAACCAAAAGAATTAAAACAAAACAAAAGTGTAAACAAAGGAAAAGAGAGAAAACAGATCTGGAAAGTGAAAGAAAAAAAAGAAAGAGAACAGAGAGGGCGATAGGGATGGAAGCTAGGGCTCTCGACTGAACTGAAAACAGCAAAGGAAAAGTTGTTCGGTGAACAGGGGAGAGGATAGAAGCTGCCATTGTCGGTTCGTAAGCAAAGAGAAGAAATCAAGAAAGGCTGAAACAAGGGTACTCTTTTCTCGGTAAAATTGAAGAAGATAAAAGGAGGCATGAAGAGCAACAAGCTTGGCTGAAAAGTGTCGTTTGACTAGATGAGCCAAGAAGAAAGTAGCTCGTGTGAGTAGCTGTTGGAGAACCAGAATATGCAAAGCTGAGGGAAGGCTAGACTTTAGCGATAAATGGAGTCAAAAACCGATGCTGATTGGGTGTTTTTCAAGGCATCGGATTAGAGCATTTAGGGGAGAAGTGAGTCAAGGCTAAAAATAGCCTAGAACTGGGTTGAGGGGACGTCAATTGGAGACTGAAGAAGGTTGAGACAGGGTTGGTTTAGAGCTATCGGAGGGTCTGACCAGAAGTTGAGATTTTGAAGTTCTCGGGACCTTAAATGCTGGTTCAAGCAATGGCTGTCGAGAGGATTTTTGGGAGCTGTAACAGGGGTTCTCTAGGCTAAAACCAAAGGTGACTTGAGGCTTGGGATTTTAGCCGAGAAGATCATAGAAGAAAAAAAAAGGGATAGGAGTAAAGAGCAGCAAAAATAAATAAATGAAGGGAAATCACAAGGAAGGTTCAGCCAACATGGAAAAGGAGGGTAAGGTTTATCTAAGTTGTTGAGATAAAATATATATGATCAATATATTGGTAACTTGATGTTGTGAGAGTGATATTAAACATGATGTGAATGTAGGTGTATAGGAAAACACAAGGGGTTCCTTGTGAGCACAATAAGCCATGGCGTGCAAGTGTGGTGTTACTAAACACTAAGTTTGGTGCTATAAAGGTAAGAAAAATTTGCTAAGTTGTGATTGACCATATTGATACTACACATACATACATATATATATATATATGTGTGTGTGTGTGTGTGTTATATTACTAGCATGGTAATGAAGAGCTAATTCATGGTGTAGAGGAGTTTTTAGAGGTTTTGGATATTTAATATCCTAAGGAAAAAAGCTAAAAGAAAGGAATTGAAGAAATGCAAAGATTTCAAGGGTGAAGGTGTAGCATTACAAAACACTTGTGTGGTACACATTAGGTAAGGGAATATACGGTAAATGCTTGTCAGTCTACTATGCTTATGCATTTTTAAATTAATGTTATTTAATATTTATGGATTTAAATGCATTCTTGGTTAAATGTCCAAATACGTTGGATTGAGTTTTAAATGCATAACGTTTTGGATTTGGACTTGGATTTGGATTTGGATTTGGATGTGTATTGGAAATTGGTGTATAGAAGATGTATTGCTTGATTGAATTTTCTACAGGTATCTGATTTGTGGTTATGACGCTGGGTAGTGTTCTACCTATGCCGTTATAATGCCGAAATTTCGTTAGAAATTGTCGAAATAAGTTTCTTGATATTAAATTGGATTTATTAAATGCCTTTAAAACCTCATGCATATTAATCACTGCTATTTGTTATCGAGACTTCGTACGATTAGATTTTTAAAACTATAAGTATGTGAGACGGTTTATGCCTTTAGTACTCAACCTATTTTGTAAGATATATTTCTAAACGAGTTTTGACTCATGATACATGTGATGATGTATAATGCCTGTGTGGCTTTTGGAAATGCCTGTGTGGCACTTGGATATGCCTGTGTGGCACTTGGAAATGCCTTTGTGGCACTTGGAAATGCCTATGTGGCACTCGCCTGTGTGGCGTTTTATTATGCCTGTGTGGCATTCAGTAAGCCTGTGTGGCATTGAGGCGCCGTATACGTAATTGCATCATGGATCCCGCCTGTGTGGCAAATGGGTAGCGGTAATTACGTATGATTGTCCGACAACTAGTCGTGACTTGTACCTCAGCTACCAGATGATCACTGGTGCTGGGATGATTCATGATCATGGATAGAGCCCTGGTATGGGACACCGACCACTGCTAGCTACAGTGGATGCTTTCATAGAAAGCTTCTTGGTTATATTTCCAAAGATTCCTGTCACGTTACCGAATCTCCTAATGCTCGTCTCATGTAAATGTTTTTAAATGTATATTACGATACTGTTACAAAGACGAGCGAATGTATCATTTCTACTACTACTATGTATATCTTGATTCGGTGAATGCTTGAGTACTAAATTGTTTTGGAATTACTTGGCATAACATTTTATAGCTTATAAACTATGGTTTATCAATTTGGTATTATTTCCAAATAATCATCTTTGAGCATGAGTTTTGGGCACGTTCATTCACGCATGCACATGCATTTAACATAGTAGAAACCTAACATCATTTAGCGTATGCTTTCTTACTGGGCTTTCCCCAAAGCTCACCCCCTTCCACCTCAGATTATTTCAGGTAGACTCGGCACGAGCGTGGTGCACTGAGAGTCTTTTTGTCGAGCTGCAAAAAGTTGAGCCAAGGTATAATCTTTTGTTCTTTTGTTTATATCCCAGACTAAATTCTTTTGTGTACACAGTGTATAGGATTCGGGATGTAAGTACTAGGTGATATCGAGTCTGTAAACATACTGTGATTCGTAGTTAAGTTGTAATCTCGATATGTTTATATATTGAATCACTTGGATGTCTAATATTTTAGAAGATACATGGAGATTTGAAATTTCTACAGGTTGAAATGATGATGTACTTAGTATGGGGATGGATACTAGACTAAAATAGGGGCGGAGTTTTTCAGTGTCGTTTTCGACACGTCTTACTAGGAGACTATATTGGGACCTTAGACAACTAGTCTTAAACAAATATGAGAGTAAGACTACTCATTAGATTTTTAGCTACATTGAACGAGAGACAAACATAGGAAGTAAAGGAAAAAGTTAGCTCGAAAATCCGGCTTCCGAGGGCGTTACATTTGAAGGCATTCTTGATGATGCCACAGACATCTTTAGAATGATGCTTTTTGCAAAATTTTGTTCACATGCCATATCAAACATCTACCAAATTAAGACAAAAGATTTAAGCTATTTGGTAGCATAAATATTCTGTTTTTTCAAGAATCACTGTATTTCTTTCAAAATTCAACTATTTAATTAAAAACTTAAGGTTTCATCAAGATCATATATTTAGCAGTATGTGAGCAGGAAACCACACTGACCGATAATAAGCTCATGACAGACTTCCACAACGTAGGGAAAGAGTTCCCTTGAACTATCTCACACTTTGCTTCAATAGACTCCAAGCAAAAGCTGCCATGTTTACCATACAAATATCACAAAAATGAATATAGAACCACAAACAAAGTGTGAGTTTCCCCCTTCAATATTCAAACGATTCGGCAAGCAATATGACACAAAATGAGAAACAATAAAGAAGTTAAATTACAAAGAACATAAAAAAAAATTCTTATCTTTTTGTATCTCTCAAAAGCAAAGGAATCCCAACAGGCAAAACCTCACACATTTATTATAAAAAACAAATATTTTATTAGTTTATCACAAAAATTTCAAGAGGAAAGAAAGAGGCCATGACCAACAAACGGAGGTTAGATCTAACTTGCTTATAGTCGCAAACAACTTCAACTTTCTCTTTTTCTGCCCAGAACCGGCCTGAAACAAGCCAGATTCAGCCCTCGTCGCCACCATTTAGAGAAAGAAAATGCGAGCCTAGAGCATTGGTTTGTAAGCATGAAAGAAAGCAGCTGATCTGAAAAAGGAGCGACGGACCCAACAGCTTCATCTTTCTCCTTTTTTGCCCAGAACCGGCCTGAAACAAGCTGGATTCAGCCTTCGTCACACCATTTAGAGAAAGAAAATGCAAGCCTAGAGCATCGGTTTGTAAGTAGAAAAGAATGCAGCTGATCAAAAAAAGGAGCGACAGACCTAACAAGATAATCGGCCATTAGCATAAACTAAATATGCAATGATCATATAAATGATAGTAGCAGGTTCATATTAGAATGAATTTAATTAAAAATTAGTATTTTCCTGATCGAAGATTAAATACAATCATAGGAACACATTTGCAAAATGTGGGTAAAAATTCCACGACCTGTTGCTTGGTAAGGCTCGAGAGTTTCCCGATATCTAGTTGTCAAAAAGTGAGAACATTCCAAAGCTCTTATTCTACTGAAAGACCAACATGATCTGCACCAAACAAACAAAAAGAAATCTCAAATAAAAGAAGCAAAATTTACAGAAGTCCAAACTTTTAAAATTAAAAACTCAATGTTTTAACAATTTTAGATTTAAATTCACCGTGAATTCACGTAAGTGATCTCTGTCGAGAAGCAAAACAACAGTAAATTCTTTGATCTCTTCTTCGAGAGCATTCCTTTTTTGTACTTGAGAATTCAAGTCCTTTAAAAGGTTTCCAATTTGATCAGTTAGAAGTGTGAGATTCTGTGATGATTTATGGATCGTTTTCAGCAATGAATCTCGTTCTTCTTTCAAAAGGTGAAACACCCACCTTAAACCATCGGTCAGGGGTGTCTTTATCATGTAAACCCAGAAGATTTTCGAAACACTTGCTCTCTTCATGTTACTTCTTGAAAAGTAGAGTTTGACCCAAAAATAGCAAACACATCCATCTTCATCCAAGAAAAATCAAATAAAAGTTAAGTTCAAAGAAAAAAAACCCAACAGCAACAAAGACAAATAAAATAAATATAAAGCATCGAAACTGACCAGAACCAAGCAATTAAGCCACCAACGGCAGAGCGACAACGGGTCAACGAAAAGTAAAGAACAAAGGAAGACCCATTTTGAATGAAAAGGAGCAACGGAGCCAACAAGACAATCGGCTACTTGACCGCTCTTGCCGACCGTGGAAACGAAGTCTTTTCGCTCAATATGGCGCAGCAGGCATTCCTATTCTTCCATCAGCTTGAGCAGGGACTGTGCTTTTCTTTCACCATCTTCTTCCTCTCCCTCTCTCGATCGTTCTATACATTAGGTCTCAGTATTGGGTATTACTCTTGAACCCAAGAAAAATATTATACAGGAACAGAAAAGAAAGATAATAAAGAATAAATCAGAGAATAAATTAGGGAAAAAACGTTGCTTTTCCCCTTTCTTTTATTATTATAACCTCAAGCCCCTTCCCTGTCGCCATTTTTTCTTTTGCCATTTCATTATAAAAGAGAGGACACGCGGCACCAAGAGAGAAATGAAACGCGTTTATCAGAGAAGAGATCAATAAAATCTCACAAAATAAGCCATGCTATAAAATACCTCAAAGAGTCAATTTGCACTTTCTGATCTTTTCATGACCAAGCCAGTTGCAAGCGCAAAATAAAAAATAAATATAAAAACAAAAACAATGAAGAAATGGCAAAAAAATGCATTTTTCTCCGAAACTTTTGTCTATATCAAAATAAGTGCCAGATCTGAAACTTCTTGGATTAGTACCAACACATTAACACCTTAAATTGAACAAATTCTTATGCCTAGCCTTTCCTAAAACTTGAACGTCCACTGCAAATTTGATCTCTTCTTTCAATGTCATGGTTTTTAATTTCTTAAGAGCTATCTGCGTACATCATTCAACAACAAAAAATCCTTGCATAGTGGGAAAACATAAAAATTTAACAGGTTGGACTTGGCTATAGCTATTTACTGAAAAGCACAATTGTCTGGTGGCAAAGCAAACCGATTTTTTGAAATCAAGAAAAAACATATAACTCCTAACAAAGACCCAAAACATTGAGTTCAAGAATACTGAAATCAAGAAAAAAACTCAACAAATCATGAATAAATGCAAACAAATTAACATTAATGATAGAGAAAAAGTTCAAAAAGTTACCAAATCCAGCAAGTTTAAGCATGATCTGACTTTGATTTTGTTTGAAACAAAATCCAACAATGGAACCACCTTTCTTCAACTTTTTGGTACAGAAAAACATAGAAAATTAGGAAAAGGAAAAAACTTTTTTCCTAGAATTTTAAGATTTATATTTCACTAATGTGAGCAAGCCTTCAAATCCTCAGTATAAGCAAGCGGAAAAGAAAAAACACCTTGACTTTACAGATCCTGAAAGGCATATTGATCTCTTCTTTCAAAAGAGCCCTCAAAGAACAGTCGTGAATCGGACTAGCCTACCCATTTTAAGTTTCCCAAGTTGCTTTCCACACGCTCTAACAAATTTCCAAGTCTACTCCTGCTGGATGCCTTCTGTCCAAACGAACATTTTTTTTCTGGTTTGAGTTTTCCCTTCTTAATGCCTTCTGTCCAAATGCATTTACAAAGTGTGAGTTTCCTCTTTCAATATTCAAATAATTCGGCAAGTAACATAACACGAAACGAGAAACAATAAAGAAGTTAAATTACAAAGAACATAAAAAAAAATTCTTATCTTTCTATATCTCCCAAAAGCAAAGGAATCCCAATAGGCAAAAGATCACAAATTTATTATAATAAACAAATATTTTTTATCAGATTATAAAAAAATTTCAAAAAGGGGAAGAAAGAAGCCATGACCAACAAACGGAGGTTAGATCTGACCTGTCTATAGTTGCCAACAGCTTTATCATTCTCATTTTCTGCCCAAAACTGGCCTGAAACAGACCAGATTCAGCCTTTATTGCCACCATTTAGAAAAGGAAAATGTGAGCCTAGAGCATTGGTTTGTAAGTGTGACAATCCCAATTTTCGGCCCTTGATAAGTAAATCCATTTTATTCAAACTTTACAAATTAATGTGAATTATTAAAGTATGAAATAAGGAAATTTGTTTGTTGATTTTAAGTGTTTAATTCACATGGGATTAATACTTTTAATTAAATGCTAAATAAAAAAAATTAATTATATTAAATATCAAAGAATTGTATAAAGGAAATATATATTAATTATAGTTACAAGGAGAGATAATCAATAATGGTGATATATAAATTAAATTTATGTATATAATAAATAAATATAAAGGAATAAATATAAATAAATATATATTAAACAAACTAAAATAAATATAAATAATAAAATAAATATATAATAAAAAAAAGGAAACTGATTGATTTCATGAAAAAGCCAATTGGCCTTCACTATTCTCCCACTAACGTTAGATCTCAAAGAAGCAAAAACAGAGAAGCATTTAGAGTGCCATTCTCGGCACCAACAGTAACAATCAAAAGAGATCTATGTTCAAGCATCAAAGATGGCGTGAGGAGCTTTGTACTTGGTTGGGATCGGTGAACGATAAGGGAAACAAACACAGCAAAAAGGAGTGAGGATCGGTTGAAAGTTTGAACAAGTACAGTAACAGGAAGAAGAGATGAAGGAGAAGGAGATCTGGGGTGAAGAGAGTGGAAGAGTGACGGTTGAGGCGAATAGAAGGGAGAGAGAGAGAGGAGGAAGATTGATCAGAAAAGCATGGTGAGCTCCATTTTCTCGACGAACTGTGCGAAAGGAAGAAGCCGAGCAAGTTGTTGAGACTGAAGAGGCATTTGGTTCCGTTCGGGTTTTGCTTAAGAGAGCACGGTTGGAGCAAAAAAAAAGAGAAAGAAGAGAAGGGAGAAAGGACAGAACCAGCACTACTGGAGGCTTCGAACAGAGGCTCTCTGGTGTGGCTTTAGGGGCAAGAGTTGCTGTTAGTTTGGTGTTGATTAGGAGCCATTCACAGGAAGGAAAGAACAAAGGTTCAAGCTGAGAGGATGCAGCTAACTGAACCGAGAAGTGGAAGCCTCATTTTGGACAGAACCGAAGCAAACGAAGGCAGAAGGAGTCCTTTCCCGGAGCAGCAACACTCAGATCAAGAGTGGTTTGCTTGGGATCTTTGAGAGGTGAAACTAAGGAGAAAATGGAAGGCTGGAATCAGGGACCTCTCAATCCAGAAAACATGGCAGCAAAAGTGCATGATTGAAATAGAGGCGTGAAGCAAAGGGCGTTTCCTTTCGGTTTCCAGGGCTGTACAGTGAAGTGTTAGAGGCCATTCTCTTCTTGATACAGAAATAGAGAGGAGAAAAAGGAGAGAAACGGGGATTTTAGTTTGGATTTTTTTTAGCCCTCATTAATTGCCTGTTTTAATTGCTTGTTTCTTATTTCAAGAGCCGCCGCCCATTGCTGAAGAAAAGACTGCAGCACAATTAATGTTTGAGCAAAAGAGAACAAAGCAAAGCGGGAAAATTGGGAGAACAGGAAAAAATAGGCGCGTGGCATTCAAACAACATAAAAACGCGTTCATCAGGGAGAGTATAATCGTGGCTTCACCTGGATTGAAGATTATCACCAACTTTTATTTTTATAATTTCCGTTTACTGCATAGTGTATACATCTAATATATAATATATTAATTTACAGGGTTTATAAGTTTGGTATATCAGTATTTTATTATTCTTGTGTTTTTTTTTTAGTTTTATGCTCAAGTGCTAATATTAATATTTACACATGGTTTATATATTTTATTAGCCTTACATATGTGTGTAAAAAGGTATGATATTATATATACAAATGAACATATATATATATATATATGTATATATTCAATATTTCTACATTATTTAGGCCTAAATAAAAATTATAAAAATTATAAACCTTGGGCTGACAATTTTGTATTATTAGTAGCATATGTTATATTTAAATTCTACCACACTCATTTACTTACTAATTAGGATGATATCTTATGTACTTATATAGATTTATTTAGCAAATCAAATTTAATTGATTCTATATCTTAATTAAGTTCAATTAGCTAAGATAATTATTTTACTTAGCTAAGTCAATTTATTTAATTTAGTTAACATAGTCCAATTATGCTACTAAAACTCTCTCATGAATGAGTACTGTAGTTATTATTATTATTATTATTATTATTTGAGTGTAGAAAATTCATAGTTATTACACTCGAACCCTTGACTTTCTCAAGTGTCAAGTCACTCAAGATGTGAATTGGAGCGGTGGCCTTTGGAGGTGCACTCCGACAAAGCCGTGAGTGGCGGTGGCCCAACAAGTGCATCCCAAAGTGAATAATACGATTGAGTGACTCGTCTGAGGTGGTGGCCTAGGTCAAGAACCTGCAGGTGCATCCCGAGGCATCACATGCTATCTCATTAATTCTTGAGTTATTAAATTCACTAATTAATGAGATATCATGATATAATTCTATTGATTGTACATTAAATATAAACCCATAAAAATTACTTGTTTATACATACACTTGGCAAAATATACATGAAAATCAAAATGAAGGATTTAATTTTTGTAGAAATAGAGATCAAATAAAAAAAATATTACATGCAACTCTCTCATGTTCATCACAGGCTTTGTAAGGAAAAAGAAAATTAAGAAACGAAAAAGAGCTTTGATCTCTTGTTTCATACCTCAATTAAATCTTTCAAAAAGATTCAACCTACAGGTTGGCTATAATTACCGTCCACGGAGCTTAAATGACAAATTTTATTGTTTCCATTCTTCTTCTTACCTCCACCGCAAGTAATCGAAATTTCAAATCCAAAAGCAGCACTAAAACATGAGAACAACTTCCTACCATCACTCTTCTCCCTCCTTGATCTTCTCCCTCTGCTTGATTTTTCTTTCCGGTTGCCGGCGGCGGTTGAAGGTGGAATATCCGACCGCCATCTTTCTAGCTTCCTTTCTAGGTCTTCTGCCCTCTCTTTATTGGTCCATTCCCTTAGTATTTTGCTTGTTTCTTTTGATTGAGCTTGATGATTAACAGGTGGTTTATACAACCCTTTTGCAATGGCTGCAGCCACAATCGAAGCTGAAGGCCCCACGTCCGAGCTACAAAGAGAGTCACCATTTACCATGCTACCATTGCCTTTAGCAGCGAAATCATGGGAATTACCCGAATCACCATTAACAAGCGAACCTTTTTCAGGCTCTTTCCCCGAGTTATCTTCCATTGTTAAATCGTTTCGGGCGCTTTGTGAACGGCTTATATTACAGTTTGCATTTAAGTTTTGATTTTGTGACTCTCTGATCTCGTTATTCTCCTCGTTTTGGCTGGTTGTTTCTGGTTTAGGGTCTTCTAGCTGAGGCAAGCTACGCATGGTGCTATCAAAAAGCGCAACCTTCATGTTGATAATCCCTTGGGGGCGGCCAGAGGGGCGGCGGATTTGAAGCGTGACGGTTCTCGTGGTGGAGTTGTTCGTCTTGGCGTCGGCTACAGACCGGAGGTGGAAAATATCATTGATGAGAACGTTAACATAACCAACCAGGGCATCTTTAACCCACGCAGCCGCGTAAATCTCCACAACGATTGTGGCATCCTCCGAGTTAAGGAACTTGTCATCGACTTGGAACACGAGCTTCTCATTCCAAGTCGGATCGGTTCCGCCTGTTTGGTCTACCCCTGTGGTGAGCTTGCGGTCCGTTTGGACCCAAGCAACCGCGTAGGTCTTCATGTTTCTGGAGACAGGGGCTAGGTCTTCGGCGGAAATGAGGGTGATCTCTAGAATCCTGGAATGAGTAGGAGGAGGAGCCATTGTAGTTGGTGAAGCCTCGGCGGAGGATTAGGGGCGGAGATCACACCTCTAACCCCCGTGGCCGATCGACGGCAATCTATGCAAGATGAATGTACAAAGCCAAGAACTCAAAGGGATGGGAAATAAATATGGGGAGGAGGTTTGTGGCGAAATGGTAGGGAAGTTTGTTAGCTGCCATGGTTTTTAGACCATGACTTTTTTTGAGGTCTGTTATTTTGTTCAGGCAGAAGAACTACTATGACTCTATAATCTAAACTTTCTATGTAAATAATCAGTTTATTAGTTAAGCTTAAATAATTACTTAAACTGTTAAACAGATTCTCGAGTTCTGCAAATTTAAGTAAAACGATCTATAACGAGGATTAATGAGGGTTTTTGAGTAGTGTTTTAACTTCCGCAACTGAAAATTCAGTCAGTTCGTTGAATTTGTCAAGGTTTATACGTGAGGGTTGACCTCTAACTGCAAATTTGCTAATAGTATAGTTTCTTGTTATTATTAGAAAAAAGACAAACCTAAGCGGAAGGTTTTTTTTTTTTTTACAATAAAAGTTTAAGGGAATGAAGAATGCAAGTGCTCAAACTTGAACTCTAAACCTGTGGAATTTTTCAAACTTGATCATTTGATCCAATATTTGAAGTTTAATTTAACTTCTTTCTAAAATGGTAGCCAAATTAGAACATTTGTAGAATAATTTTAAGTCCGATTTGGCAATTGTTTAAAAAAAAGCTGACGTTGTGCCAGGAATTCCATATATTAAAACTTATAATTAAGCAACTCAAGATTGTTATAGGGTTGATTTGGATTTCACAGCATTTGTGATGTAGTGGGAGCTTTTGCAAAAAGATAAAAATTTTCACAAAAAGACAAAAAAAAGAGTAAAATTATTTTTATATCCTTTGATTTTAATTTTTTATTATTTTATTAAAGAATTTATATATACAGTGATCATTTCAATTTTTTCAATTTCACTAGAGTTAATCGCACTGCCAATCCAAATTAACCCATAGTCAATGATGAGTATGAAAAACTTAGGTGTGGGCAGTCGCATGCTTACTACATTAAAATTTCATAATCACTTCGTAAATCATAGGCTGCCTAAGATTTGAGGGAATAATAATAATAATGAGAAATATAGAAGCAAAACTCTCATTAATCATTTGTTGAGTTGAAAGACTTTGCTTAACTGACATCAGATGGTTAAAACCAAAACTAGCCAATGTTCCCAGTAATTAACATTATATTTCTCAATCATGTTGCTTGCTCTACTATAGAACTGATTCTTGTATGACAAACTTCAATTTCTCCTCTGGCTTTTCTTGTATGTGTTGTTAATATAGATTATCCTCTTGGTGCACAAGCAAGCCAGACTCTGGCAATAACAGAGTGGTTGCAGATACTGAATTTGATAAGAGGTTAGATTGTGAGTGTTCTTACTTGGGAGAGGTTTATAGGAAGGAGAGAGTAGAGGCAGGCGATATTTGTTGTTCTTAAGTATTGTTGAGGTTATTTTGTACTTCAATCATCTATTTTTAAGATTTGGAGCTGAGTGAATAAGAATAAATAATCTCGGTTCTTACAAGTGAAAGTAAGGTCACAGAGCGTCGAAATTGAGACTTGGTGCGTGCTCCCATGTTGAAGTCAATGCTTGCCTATATGAGGAAAAAAAAAAGAATATTAGAGATATTTTAGGATTAAGAAAAAGGAAAGCCAAAGCTAAAAATGTATGTGTGAGCTTTAACTTGTGCGTGTCCTGAGCTTTTCTTTTATACTTGTGTTTTTGCGTTGAGTCCCATTACTTTGATATATATATATATATATATATATATATATATATATATATAAAATTCAAGGTATAGGTTAATCAGCGTGACAATTGGTGTGATAATGATAGAAGCTTGTCACAAGCGATTACAAGATTGAATTGTGGATGACCATAAACCTATTAGTGAACCTGTTGTCTCTTAACCTAATAATGTTTATGAACTTAGGTTGGGTTTGGCACACCAATTGGTGCATTGGGAAGGTGCGATCAATGGGCCAAATCCACAAAAGACAAAAAAAAATGGTTGAAATAAAATTATCTTTTAATCCTTAATTTTAATTTTTTTATTATTTTATTAAAAAGACATATGTAATAATCATTTTACTTTTCTTAATCTTACTTGAACCAATTTTACCATCAATTTAAACTAATCCTTAACAAGTGTCCAATTTTGAAGGCATGGTTGAACAGGATGAAGCTTGAGCCACAGTCCATCGCATATGACACGGCTGAAAGAAATTGGATGGACGTTTCATTTCCACCATGCTTGCCTTTGTTGAGAATGTGTAGTAGAATGGAAGCATTATTCTTTTATTGGGTTGGTTATGCAATCGAAGGTACTTTTTCTTATATCTCTGTCTCTTTCACCCGAAAGGCACAATGAGAAATTATATAATCAGACAGATTTCCCACAGTTAGATAGAGGTAGGCAGGAAAATAGAACCAAAATCCCAACTCCCTAAGTCACTTTCCAAAACCATTTTAACAAGCATTAATTAGCTAACCAATCAGATGATATTCAAACAACTGTTTCATTCCACTGTCGCTTTTTCTTCTTAAAAGAGGTTGAACAACCATATCTCCGAGTGCAATTATGGATTCAACCTTGAAACCATTGTCTCTTCTTTCTCAGACACTAATCCTTTTAGCCTTTTCCCAGATTGTAATCCTACCAAATGCAGAAATCAGTTCAGATTATAGTGCTTTGATATACAAGAGCTGCACAAGCCAAACATTTACAGATTCAACCAACTACCACTCTGAATCCCTTGCCCACTTTTTCCAAGAACTCATAACGAAATCTTCCCGAGAAAAGTTCTACAAGACCACCACAGGTGACGATAACAGTGGCATTTCGGGCTTCTTTCAGTGCAGAGGTGACCTAAGCAACAACGAATGCTTCAAATGCATAACCTCACTTCCTGATATGTCTAACACTTTGTGTAACAAAGCTGTTTCAGCCCGGATTCAGCTACATGGCTGCTACGTTCACTACGAAGCCGATGAGTTCATTGACGAAAGTCCTAAATATGAGTTACTTCATAAGATTTGTGACGAGAAAAAGGCGTTGGCTCTTGGGTTTGAAGAGGTGAGGGATGCAGCATTTGCAGCTGTGGAAAGTGGAGTGATAGATGGAGATGGATATTGTAAAGAAAATTATGAACTGATGCAGGTCATTGCACAGTGCGAAGGGGATTTGGGACCTTGTGATTGTAGTAAATGTGTGAGCATTGCAGCTCAGATAGCTCAAGAAGACTGTGGCAGCTCACTTTCAGGCCAAATTTATTTGGACAATTGTTTTATTAGCTATCGTTACTATCCAGATGGGATACCAGATAACTTAAATCAAGGTACACTCAAGATGATGAACTGAAAATGAGATTGAAATGGGGAAAATATTTTCCATTGTTTGGCTGAAACTTGATAATTGTGTGCTTATATAACTAAAATCCATGTCAGGTTCTCATGTGTCAGAATGAATTGCCTGTCTTTTTGTTTCATTGTTCCATTTTATTTAACAAACACTGGATGCATGGCGCTTTTCACAGGAAGAAAAGGTAGAAACAATACAGGTAAATTGGTAGCAATAGTGTTGGGAGGTGCAGCAGCTTTGTTCATTGGCTACATATTCCTGTTGTCTCTCAAGAAATTAGGAAAGAAGGATGACGGTATGCATACAAATTTAATTTCAGCTTTTCCATATTGTATAAATATTAGTTGAGAAAGTTATTTTTTAAGATTATTATCAAAAATACATTATCAGTGGAGTTTTTAGATTTCATAAGTAAAATTATGATGATGATATATATTCATTTTATTTATTTTTAAATATTTTTTAAAGAGTATGAATAATCATCTTAACTCGTTTGTGGAGTTTAAAAATTTTACTAATAGTATATTATATAATAATTTTTTTAATATGATTTTTAGTTGTCACTTACAACATTATTACTGTTACATAATATGAATTAATTTGGTTGCAGATTGTTGAAAAGGGATCAGAGAGAAAGAATCAAGCTTCAAGTCTTAATTTTTTTTAATCAGATTTTGGGAATGGTGGTTAAACTTGGTGAAGGTAGAGTGGAATTGTTGCGAAAGGAAATTTGTGTATTACTAAATGTCCAAGCCATTAAAATTATATATACCTCAAGTTAACAGAGAATGAGAAAAAGAATTTTTTTTCTTATTCTCTGTTACAAGTCCTCAATTTCAATATTTTAATGTAACAAAAAAAAATTTCAATATTTTAATGTATGTTTTAGTGACTGCAAATAATTCAGAGCATTTCTTTACCAAGTTCTTTAATATTCATGTATTTGTTTGGATTTTTTTTTAAATCTTTTATTATAGAGAGGTTTGATTCACTTTCATCAAACATCTATCATACCGATAGCTCACTAACACTCAATTTGATTCCAGATCTGGAGATTTTGTATTCAAACCAAGGTTGTAAATATCGTACCGGAGAACGTTTCGTTTTTTCTTTTTACAATGAGATATATCGGTATCGGTTGTTTCGATATATTATTTCGGATTTTTCGGTTTAATTTTAAAATATTTATAAGCTTTTCATACATGTAATAATGTTATTAATAATAAGTAAAATAAAATATAAAATATTTAATATTAATAATGATAAGTATAAAATTAATAAAATTACTCATACAACAAATAATAATTATTTTTAAAATTGTTAAAATTGTTAATGCATTTACTTAATTCATTATTTATGTATTTATTAGTTTTAATTCAGTATCAAAACATAAAATAAAACAAAAAAAATTCAATTTTCTTGTAATGTTTGCGTACCAACCGAAACAGTCAATTTCACCGAAATTGATCGAAACCATCCGAAATTCACAAAACCAGCTGATATTACCCGGTATCAAAACTGGTACGAAAAATCAACTCAAGTGTATCGGATTTTATGAAAACTGGCACGTACCGGTCGGTACGATCGAAACCGAAACGGTATTAACAACCATGATTCAAACTCAATCGTAATACAAATATAAAAAGTATATTATTATGTTACATGGATAAAAAAATTATATTTTGATCTTTACAGTTATGCAATTGATCAATAAATATATACATGCTGTGCTTAAATTAGACTTAAAAAGTTGTGTATTTGTGTTGTACTTACTGTGAGGACCACATTTTCCCAATAAATATCATAAGTTAAAAGTTATAGAAATGAAAAGATAACGGATGAATTACCAAGAAAATAAAATAATTGGACTTATAGAAGGAACTTGCTATGTGAGCCTCACGGGACTCTTATAGTCTGTATTGTGGTGAAATTTCAGAGTTAAGATATTTGGAGTAAAATATTGAGATAAGAAGAATTTGCATATCTAAATTCTTTCGTGCGAGCATGTTTTGAAAAACATGCAACAATTTCAAAAATGACGATTAAGAACATAGACTAGAAGAATTTTCGTGGATAACGGTCAAAACAAATGGATTTTTGACCAACTATTAGTGATAGATAATTTTTCATATAATAAAGTATTAGGCCATGTGGACTAATAGATTGAATTACACGAAAAAGCAAAAAATTACACGATTCAACTATTAGGGGTATTTTGATAATTTTATCCTATTGACCAATCAACCCAATAAAAACTCAACCAATGATTAGAGAATGTTAAATAGACATGTTTTATGAAGGAATAAAATATTTTGAAAATTAAACTGATTGTTTTCAACAAAATCAAACTGCGAAAGGTAAAATTGAAAGATTACTTAAGTATAAGGCATTTTAGTAATTTGAACCATAAGATATTAATTTTTAAAGAATTCTCCAGCTTCTTCTTCTCCGATTTCGGCAGCCACTACTTTTCACTATTTTCTCCATTGCTAAGGTTGGTTTAAGAGAGAAAACCTATGTAAAACCCCTTTCAAACCTAACAAAATCAATAAGCTCCCTAAATGAAAATTATTCCTCATCACTAGCCTTCTCCAAACCTAGAATTTGGACCCTTGAATTGGCTGTTTACTACTTCATTCAGCCCTTCAAAGTTGCTGCCATAGTAAAGGTGAGAAGACGAGTTGTTGAATTTTGATTTCCATGGTTTTATCCTATTGTTTTAAGCTTGTTTAACATAATTATGGTTATAATTAAACAAATCAGATTGTAGTAACACACTAGGATTTTGGTCATGAGGTTTTACTATGGGAAAATGTTGTTTTCATGCTTAAGGGGTATTAAATTTGCAAGAAACAAGGTGTAGAGTGTGCTGATGTTCTAATATTGTAATTCTGCTGACATGTCCTGTTCTGGGTTTGATGTTTACACATTCAGCGTGGAGCTTTTATAGCTAGATAAATTCTGGAAAAATTATGGTATATAGCCTTATGCGTTAGGAGAAAGTGAGTTTTTGAATCACCTAATTTGAAGTTATGTAACTTAAGATATATGTAAATGAATGCAGGGCACTCTGTCCAAAAAATGTGAATCCAGCATCTAGATTTGAAAAATTGTAGAAAATAAATCAGTATCAATTTAGTTTCAAGCCATACATTTCCAGAAAGCTAAATGAGTTCAGAATATTGTGGCTTTGAGTTTGCACAATTTGGACAACTATGCAATTAGATATGAGCCACTTTGTGCATAGAGGTCAGTAGATAGTCTGCCAAGATGCACCTGAAAGCCGAGTAAATTTGTGGAATTCTTAAAAATAATTCAGAAATGATAAAATTGTGAAACGTATATTTCTAAATAGGGAATTGAATTAGGTTTCACATGGTTTTCAATTCATAATTTTTGGATATCTCTATGATTAGTAATATATTTTTTAGTGCACAAAGGTAGGAATTTACCTTGCCTAACATGCCAAAAATGGACCAAATTTTGGAAAATTACTGGGAACAGCATAGGATGAATTAGAAAATGAACCATACACTTCTGAATAGGGAATTAAGCTATGTTACATACAAAATTAATGATGCAATAATTGTAATCCGATATTTTCAGTTATGAATAGAATGGTACCACTAGGTCAGAAAATTTTTACAAACGATGAGCTGCTCATATAATGAAATAGTGAAACTTTGGTGTGCATGGTTGGATAAGATAATCGAACTGCCAATGAGTATAAATTATAAGAATGTTTTGTATATAAAATTCAAAACTGAACCTGTATGAATGATTTTATGTAGCTTTGAAGTTAGAAGAGTAAAATGGAAAAGTAAGCGAATAAAGATCGATCCACTGGTTCGATGCCACCAATTGTACTATTTGAATGAAGAGACATTGTATAAGTAAGGAATATATATTAAAGGCATAAGGATACTATGATGCATTTAGATTGTTGAAAATGAATTTTTATGAGATGGGGTTTGATTTTTGGGTGAAACTGTGATACTGGAATTATGGTTATAAAATATGTTTTCATGCAAGAAGGTTAGGATAGGTAGTATTTTTATGCTGCGAAAATTTCCTAAAATGAGCTTACGTCCTTAAAACCATTATTTGGCATAATTTAGTAAATGAAGGTGTGGTTTGATTAAGTTTTCCAAAAAGTCACAAGTGCATATAAAATTTGTAATTTGGCTTCCGAAGAGATTTTATTAATTTTATCTTTTTCAAGACACATTCATGTTTTCATATATAATGACCCTTTCTACTAGAATTATGAACCAAAATTTTCCTTTTCCTGCTTACATTGTTGGGCTGTATATAATGCCTCAACCTCTATTCTTAAGTAAAAATTTAAATTAGCTAGATAATATTCTTCAATATCTGGTCCCAGTTCAAATATCTTAAGTAAGCATGCATTCCCCACTTAGCTAAATATATTATTATCCAAGATGCATGTATCATCACAAAACATAGATATATCATGTAGTTCTTTTAGCTACATCCCCATATTCTAAAAGTACTAAAATTGTAAGTCTGAATATAAAGCAAATAACTGTACACAATTTACCTCCAAGGTGATACCAAAAACCTCGAAGGACGTGATAGCTCCTCGCGTATACCCTCCTGTTGCAAGTAATCTGGAAGGTGGAGAAGGGGGGAGGGTGAGCTTTTCGAAAGCCTAATAAGAAATATATATAAGAAACATATATAAGAAACAGATACCGAATTTCTATATGCAAGTTCCTAAAAAATTTATTAAAGCTCGAATACCGTATTTCATACCATTCGGAAATCAAATCATGCTTATGCAATGCATCAGAAAGCATTTCATTTAAACCGAAACATTAACAACTGAATTTTGAACATAATTCAAAATATACGTGCTTATCACATTTAGTTTCAATACGGATCGTCAAATCAAATTTTTATCTGTTTTAGAATCCAAATATCACACATTCGAAATTCATATACGAAGATAAGCACGTAAAAGCATATACATACTAAGCTTGAGACATATTAGCGACTAATAAATAATCATGCAGTTCAGATATTCTGGTGAAGGAAAGTGCAAGTCGGAAAGACATATGGTCATAGTCCAAAAGGGGTCCATAGTGAACACTGATCAGGTGTCAACTGGGTCTGCTGTGGACTGGATCAAGGTCACATAGTATTGGAAAATAAATATTTATTGCGGACTGGATCAAGGTCACACAATAGCCAGAACAAATATCTACTGAGGACTGGATCAGGGTCACATAGTAATCAGAACAATACTGCAATGACTGTTAGTCATGTCTCAAAACATTTTATATATAAATTTTTTGAAATTCAAAACAATATATTTTTCGAGCTTTAGGGAAATTCACCAAAGAACTAGTATATATTTCTTTCAAAAGCAAATAAATCATTTATACTCATAATATTTTCAACCAAACACCATCAGTTGATAATTCCCATGAAAATTAATATTTCGGGTAAAAGTTTCATAAGCATATCAAATTCATAAGATTTAACCGTTTTCCAAAATAAATTTGCTAGCCGAATTGGTATTTTCAATTGGTTGCTTAAGTAAAGCTTAAATCACAAAACCATTATTTTCATAAAAAATCCGGCAACATAACGGCTCATATTTCTTAAAACCCCTTGCAAGAAAATACAATTTATATAATCACAAGGCAGTTGATTTTATAAAATAGCATCCAGTATCTCTTATTTTCCGATATATATCTTCTACCTAAATATGTAGCACAAGTATAGCTATGTCACCCTTGTTCTTCTTGATCTCCTTTTTCTTTAGCCTTTAATTAAAATATTTTTGAGTTCCCTACTTTAGTAATAATTCCTCCTGCATTAAAGCATAAGATTAACAAAAAATATGTTATTGATTTATTTTAAGGAAAATTTACACTTAAATTCTCCCTTAATATCATTACCTTAAAATTTACCTTGGTTGCCAATGCTTCTTCACCTTACAAATTTCTTTCCTCACTTAAACCTACATCAAAATAATATTTTTAACCTTTTTGTTTCACTCAACATTCATCATTTAAATTTACAATAAAAATCAAATCCTTATCCCTTGTTACCAAATCGAAACCAGGAGCCTTATTATGCAACGTGGATTTCTAAAATTCTTGAGGCTGCCATGGACTTCAAAATATGCTGCATACTTCTTTGTCTTCAAGGCTTACAAAAGCCAATTTTACCTCTTGCACTTTTGCCTCTCTAACAACCTCCCATTTCTGTTTAAAATTATCTTAGTTCAACCCCTTTTTTCCATGTGAATATAGCAGCCAAAAATAAAAGAACATTCCACGTGACTAGAAGTAGTTCAGAGCAAAAGATCTTTTGATCAAACCAGCCTCAAATCAACACCATTTGTTTCCTTGATCAAATTTTCTAAGTTAAACTTAATTTAAATTCAACATAGGCCACCTTACCCTGGTTCAACTTCTTTGCCCTTTTTCGAGCAAAATGCAGCAGCCCAATTGAAAGAATTTGCCACGTTAGTAAAGCACTCCCAAAACAGAAGACCTTCATGCCTTTAGCTGCTCTCCAACCCAATATAGCCCCTTGCTGTCCTGAAGGAGTTGGAGGGAAAATGCAGCTCTTTTAAGCTGCAGAAAATCGAAAGAACAATAGCTCTTGTTTTACACTTTTATTCCCTTTCGATCAGCCCCATTCAACAGCAGTCTAGAAGCCACTCTCCCTTTGTTATTCCTTCCTTGATCAAGAGCTAATCTATACAGCCACCATGCTCAACCAACGTGTCTCTTTTTTTTCCTTTCTTCTTTAATCACTTCTGCCACTGTTCGTGACCCTTTTCTTTTTGCGCTTTGTTTCAACGTTGGATCAGCCCTCTATTTTCTCTTAGAGTTCAACCTTCTACTCACGTTTTCATCCTACAAAACTTGTTTCGTTTCAGCACAGAAAGGAGGTTAAAGTTTTGCTGACTTCCCCTGTTTTGGCTCCAAAAATCAGACCTACATTCTTCTTTATCGTCACCCTTTTCTTCCTCCACCCTTACTGTCGATACCAGCTGGTCTGATTGCAACAAACCCGTGAAAATGATGAGGGTTGTACTACTTTCGTACAGCAGAAAAAGAAACGGCAGAAGGAGGCGAGATGGAAGCAGCTAATATGAAGATGATGATAGACGGTGATGAAGCAAAGCTTAGGTGGTCGTGATGATGAAATTAGTGGGATTGGTTTTGGCGCGGCTTCCTCAAGAAGCCATTCTCCATGTAATATATTTTATTCCCACTACTATTAATATATATTTTATTCATTTACTATTAACTCTATTTTAATATTTAGCACAAATATATTTCTAACTAGTTTAATTTATTTCATATATATATATATATTTATCCCAGTAATATTTCATAATTTCTATTTTTATTAATTTATATTATCTATAGTCTCTTAAATCCTTAAGTCCTTCATATAATTTAATTTCCTTCATGGTCTTCATATTCAATCCTTTAATTATATCTTCTCATAGTCTAAAATTTTTCATAATTTCTCATAGTCCAATTTAATGATTCCTTGCCATGCTCATTCTCAGTTTACCTTCTTAATCATCATAGCTTCAAGTTAAATTCTCAATATACAAATTTGTCTCCAAATTACATTATTTAATCTATTAAAATAAATAATTTGCAGTTGTTACATCATATCATTGTTATATGTAGGTAAAATATTTTGAACTCTGGTTATTGTGTTGAGAATTACTTCAACTAAAATGATTTCTGATTTGATTTTTATAAACCGACTGAAGATACAAATGCCTGAATTAAAATCTGTTATCGATTTCGAATTTGGTTTATGAAATGAATCAACTATAGTTTTAACTGACTAACTAAAATGCATGCTTTAGACTAACTGACTCTATATTACTAAAAATTGTGACTGTCTGACTAAAGTTAATGTTTGAATGTTTAATCGAAGTAATTGTTTTGAATACAGTGAACTAACCGAAAGAAATTCCATCAAAAGTTTTGTTTATCTAATAGAAGCTGATGCATTAAATACTTTGAATTATTTGACTCTATTTTACTGGTTGTGTCTACTTTCCAACTGAAAATATATTTTGATTTATTATTATTAGAAGTGAAATGTTTTCTAACGAGTTTCTGTAATGCTTTATTGAAATTGTGAAATGATCTGGATTTGATTTAGTGATATGTATTGAATTCTGAACATGATTTTGAAATGAAACTTGATTCCCAAAATTTAACTGCTTTATGTTTTGGGAAATGAATTTTTTGGGATGGTAAATCCTTGGCTAATATAGGTCCAGGCACTCCTAGGAATGATTTTATGGTTTTCATGGGAATCAGGTAGGTGTTTTGAGACTGTTGGCCCGGTAGCTACTTGCTGGTACATGCTTTTCTGTTCCGTTCCGATTGCTATTGACTCTAGCCCAGTCATCTAGCTTCCACAGGTGTTACCTGGCTAGTACTCATTGTGGTACCCTTTGACTATGACCATATGTCTATTATAGTATGAGTTTACTGGGTGAAGCCTAGTCTCTATTATGCTATTTTATTAGGTTGGCAAATCTCTATTAATGTAGATCTAGGCACTCCTAGACTTGACTTACTGCTGAATTCAGTACGATAAATAAACCATGTTTTCTGATTTATGATAAATAAACTATGTATTCTGATTTGTACTGCTTCTGATTTGTTTTTCGAATTGTATTGTTTTCTAATCTATATTGTTTTTTGATTTGACAACTATAAATCTATATGTTCCGTTTTGAAATTATTTTACAAAGTGATTTGTGAATTGGTTTAAAGAAGTTATTTGACATGTGCTTTGAAATTCATGAACTCCTTATAGTTGAAATCTAGATTTATAATATTTTTGAAGTTTTGTTATCTAAATTTTGAATTCTGCATCTGAAATAGTTTAATCTTTGAACCCTGAATTTTTGAGCTGATTATGAATTATTTGAAGTTTGTAGGATTTTTGAATCTCTGACATTGATTTTGATTCCTGAATTTTGCGTATTCTGAACAATTGAACTCTGAATGATGATTTTCATTTTTGAATCGGAATAAGTGAATCTGTTATTAGTTCATACTAATTTGAAACATATTTGAGACTCTCTTACAATTAAATTTATCGGAACTTTGAATTACGCATGGTTTAATATTGATAGTATGAATGAAATTGAACTCTGAAAACTATATGTTTTCTGACTGGTTTAAGATTATATGAATGTCAATTGAACATTTCAAATCTGCATGTTTTCTCAATTGAACATCTGAAATCTGCATGTTTTCTGACTGATTTAAGATATTTGCATTGTACAGTTTTGAAATAAAGTTTTGAAGGTTACATTATTGTGACTCTGATTTTGAAATGCATGAATTCCTTTTTTGATATATTTCGACTAACTTCAGACTTGTTACTAAATTACTATTAAACTGTTTTACCGATGGTTATGGAAACGTTTTTGATTGTTCGAACTGATTTCCAGACTAATTCACGGATTGTTCACCGAGTGTTTACGAAACTAATCGTTTTTTGAACAACTTTTGAACATGTGGTTTTGACCGATTTTCCGAAAGGTTTTCCAAGTGTATGATTTTCTGACTAATTGTTTGAAACTATGTTATGAGTAAGTGATTTCTAATTGATTTTCTGAAAGGTTTTCTGAACATGTGACCTTCTGAATGATTTTCTGAATTATGTCCTGAGTGATTTCTGGTCGATTTACTACTCTAAGATTTTAAATAGTTTTCTGAGTGTGTTTGATTCTTGAAATGTTTATTTAACATTGATCTAAGAAAATGTTTTTGGATGTTGTGTTCTCTGAACTGTTTTTGAAGAATTATGAGTGATTTATTAGATGTTTTTCAAATCACTTACAATATGATTTTTGAACGCTTTTCAAAACAGATTATTATGTGAATTACTAAACGATTTTCTGAATAATTTATTATATGAAAGACATTTTGACAGATTTACTGAAAATTGGTCAACATGTGTATTAAATCATATAATCCAGTGATTTCTAACAAACTCCCTATAGTCGGATTTAGGGATTGTGACAAGTGAGGTGCTCTAAAGCATCTTTCCATACTCTGCCTAGTACTCCTAACCGATTATAGTATCTTTTCCGATAGAGTGCCCAAGCATTGTTTTAATACTGACCACATATTTATGAAATATGTTTTCGAAAATATGCATATAGGTATGCATAGTATCAGTTCTTTTATATATATTTTTTACTGAGCGTAAGCTCACCCTCCCTTCTACCTTACAAATGTAATTGCCATGATAGTCGATCATTAAAAGAAAGTTCTGATGGGATACCTACGAGGTTTTGATGTCGTACCTTGCAGGTACGATATTCAGATAATTATTGTATAGTACTTTAGTATGTAAATGGATGTAAACAGTAAATTGAAGTAGTTGGAGTATCACTTATAGATTTGTTATTAGGCATTGTCTAAATAAAACAAATGCTTACGGTAAATAAGTGTGACGTCCCCGTCACTTCATCTTATCAATTATCTTTTTTCCTTCTTTATTTAGATTTAGTTCATCCAGTCTCATTCTTCCTTTATTCTTAAGCTAATTATCTGATAGCTCATAAAATTTTATTATTTTTCCATAAGCATAAAAATGATATTTATAAATACCATTCCATTTCCACAGGATCTCATACATCATCTTATCTTACATCCCCAGACATCCTATATACAAAATTGCTACTTGTACTGTACCGTAGCTGAATTACAATTTACTATATACATGAATATATAAGTATACCTTCTATGATAACTGGGAAGCGTATCGAGAAAGTACACTGCAATCTTTCCAAAACAAGCTCATCTAATCGGAGCGAGTCTCACTTCAAGTAATCTGTAGGAAAAATGGTCGTAAAGGGGTGAGTTTACGCTCAGTAAGAAAAATATGTAAAAGAGCGTACTATGCCTCTATATGCATTTTTTTCCTACTTGGCTCTACAATGTCATGTAAAGCATTATAAAACATGCATCATATTCTTGAAACATACATCGTACTTCTTTCTTTAAAACATCATACTTCATAACATACTTTAAAACATACATCATACTTCTTTGCTTCAAAACATACATCATATATCCTTTGAAATAGGATGGAGACTATGTACAATTATTTAAGCGATTGTATCGTCATATAAATCCTTTATACCCATTTATATGACTCTAATCATGCATTAGTACATTGGTATACCATGTAGAGGTCAGGGATTCTCTCCTGCCTTAATAGTACCACAGTGAGCACTAGTCAGGTGTCACTTATGGTCATTGAGGACCGGACTAGGGTTCCTCGCTTAACATACATATTACTGAGGACTTGATCAGAGTCACTCAGCCATAAGAAATGCATAATCATCACGCAGTCCATAGTCTCAAAACATTTATAATATACTTTTTCAGAAAACACTTTTGTGTTTAAATCAAATAAGCTTTGAAAGCTCGTTTCATACATGGCAGTCGACTGGCCTTACAGGGTGGTCGGCTGCTGCCTCATAATTTCATTTCTCAAAATTATTTTCATTTCGAAAAATACATGGGGCAGTCGACTGGTTTTCAAACATAATGCTTTTTGGCAATTAGCAGTCGACTGGTCCATATAGCAGTCTGCATTTTAGAAATAGCAGTTGACTGGTCCATATAGCAGTCGACTGGTTTGAAACAAAATGCATTTTTGGCAAATAGCAATCAACTGTCTCATATAGCAGTCGACTGGTTTGAAACAGAATGCTTACTGGGTAAATAGCAGTCGACTGGCTTACATAGCAGTCGACTGGTTTGGGTCGATTTTCGAAAAACGGCGTTTTGGTTGTCTCTAGGCAGTCGACTTCCCTTTATGACAGTCGGCTGCCCCTAGCCTAATTGGTACTAGGAGACAAGTCCGAAAATGTCATTTTTCCTACATGGATTCAGCTGGTGTTTCTTTCCAAACCACAAATAAACATCATAAAACATGCGGACATAGCCGCCTTACGTCCGTTACATAAATTTCTTACCTCGATTCCTTCGAGAACGCAAGATCACTTGATGCGTCAACCCTAGCTTTCACTCCTTCAAAGCTGTAACATCAAATCAATTTAAACCTTTAAACCATCATCATACATATATCATACTAACTCAAAACAACTCCAAATCATAAACAAAGTTGTAAGGATCATCTTCTTCTCTTACCTTTGCTATAGACCAAAATCTCAAACCTTGAGATCTCTTCCAATACTTGGAATCAATTCACCAAATTTTGGATATCTCTTAGTCTAGTGACAAGAATCGATTTTTGTTCTACGGACCTAGTAAATTGCTGGGGAATTAAGGTAACTTATCAAGGTAGCTTGAAATGGAACTTAGAAGCTTGGAGATGGAACGAAAGGGCTGGGGAAGAGGGCTGGCGTAGATGATGGGATGATGAGGGTGGTGAGTCATGTAACATGCATTAAATGCATGCTCATCTCATCATCTATCTCAGCCATACTTTCCCTTGACCCTTTGACCCATTAATTTCCTCTTTTCCTCTTTCTCATCTCAGCCATTCATCCATTTGATTTCCAAATAAAAATCTGATTTTATTTTCTTTCCTACTTCAATTATTTTCCTGATATCAACATAATTTATTTGACTTATTGGCTATCAACTTCCTTATTTCTTCCATACATCATGCTTACATCATTCATACATTAAACTTCATATTCATTTAATCATATTGAATTGAAATACTTTACAAACATGGAGGAATTACATGAAAATTGGGGATTTCACATCCTCCCCACCTTAGAAAATTTGGTCCTCCAAATTTGCAGTAGCTCATCATGTGAACAACTCTGGATATCTTTCTTTCGTTAAGCTCTCTAGCTCCCATGTAGCTTCTTCTGTCGTATGGTATTGCCAGAGAACTTTCACTAGTGGGATCGTCTTAGACCTCAAAATTCCATCACTACTAATATCAAATTCTGAGGTCATACCTGACTGTATCTGATTCATAGTCTCAATGCATCTATCATCTTCCTTTTGAGCACTTTGGATTTTATCCATCAAATCTGGCTCAATCCTCAAACTAGCCATCATTCCCAATTGCTCATTAGGCATAACATTAAGGTTGAGGCTTGCAAACTGTTCAATCAGTTCGTGTTCTTTTATCATCATATAGGCTACCATACTTACATGCTTCCGGCTCAGAGCATCCGCCACCACTTTAGCTTTCCCTGGGTGGTACAAAATCTCACAATCATAGTCCTTTAGAAGCTCGAGCCATCTTCTTTGCCTCATATTCAACTCCTTTTGAGAAAACAAGTATTTCAGACTTTTATGATCTGTAAAAATCTGAAATTTCTCACCATACAAGTAATGCCTCCATATCTTCAGGGCAAACATTACTGCAGCTAACTCCAAATCATGAGTCGGGTAGTTCTTCTCATGGTCCTTTAGCTGTCTAGAACCATATGCCACTACCTTACCATGCTGCATTAACACACATCCCAAACCTTGCCCCGAGGCATCGCTATACACTGCAAATCTTCCTGAACCACTAGGGATGGTAAGGATCAGTGCAGTCAGCCTGCACTTCAACTCTTGGAAGCTACACTCACAGGCTTCATTCCACTCATACTTCACCTCTTTGCGTGTCAAACGCGTTAGTGGAGCAGCTAGCTTCGAGAAACCTTCTACAAATCTTCTATAGTAGCCAGCTAAACCCAAGAAACTCCTAATCTCCGTCACAGTCTTCGGTCTTTCCCATTGAACCACCGCTTCTATCTTTGATGGATCGACCGAGACCCATCTTTATTGATAACATGACCTAAAAAGGAGATTTGATTCAACCAAAATTCACACTTACTTAGCTTGGCATACAGTCCTCTATCCTTGAGGGTTTGCAAAACTGTCTTCAAATGCTGCTCATGCTCTTCCCATGACCTCGAGTACACCAATATGTCATCGATGAAGACAATGACAAACTGGTCTAAGTACTGCTTGAACACGTCATTCATCAGATTCATGAAGGCTGCAGGTGCATTGGTCAGACCAAACGGTATCACTAAGAACTCATAGTGACCTTACCGTGTCCTGAATGCAGTCTTAGGGATATCTTCATCTCGGATCTTCAACTGATGATATCCCGACCTCAAGTCTATCTTAGAAAAGACTTGTGCACCCTTTAACTGATCAAAGAGGTCGTCTATTCTGGGAAGAGGATACTTATTCTTAATCGTCACTTTGTTCAACCACCGGTAGTCGATGCACAACCTCATACTACCATCCTTCTTCCTGACAAAAAGCACAGGAGCACCCCAAGGGGATACGCTGGGTCGTATGAATCCCTTGTCTAGCAACTCCTGAAGCTGTTTCTTCAACTCTTCTAATTCTACCAAAGCCATCCGGTAGGGAGCTCTCGAAATGGGCTCAGTCCCTGGCACCAAATCAATCATAAACTCCACCTCCCTATCCGGTGGAAGTCCTGGAAGATCATCCGGAAATACCTCGGGGAAATCTTGGACTACAGGAATATCCTTGAGTCCGGGACGTTTCTGATCTACGTCCTCCACATAAGCAATAAATCCTTCATACAACCACACATGCTTTTCATTACTCTTATATGAATTTAAATCAAAAACCAAACATACTTCATATTAATTACTTGCAAAATTTACAACATATCTAACGGTGAAGAGAAGGTTACACTGTTTGCATGACAGTCTAATATAACATGATTATTAGCTAACCAATCCATACCCAAAATAACATCAAATTCGTACATATTTAGTAGGATTAGGTCAGCTATTGATTCTCTTTCTCCTACCCGTAGCTTGCAGTTTCTATACACTAACTCGGTCATTTGTGATTCCTTAAGGGGTGTGCTTATCTTTAATAAGTGTTCTAAAGTCTCAAGCTCAATAGGCATTATCATAACAATCTTAGGTGACATAAATGAATGCGTGGAGCCTGGATCAAACAAGGCTGTAACACTTATATCAAATAGGTAAATCTTACCTTTAATCACTTTGGACGAGGCATCGGCAGACTCTTCGTCAATGGCAAACACTCGTCCTTGAGTCATAGCTTTCTTTCCCTTCTTTGCTACAGTGGCCTTAGGTTGCGGTTTAAAGGTCTTATCAGATTCCTCGAGTATTCTTTGGTCTCTCTGAGGGCAGTCTCTAATCATGTGCCCTTTTTCCCCACATCTAAAGCAAGTGCCACTCGCCAAGCGTCATGGCTGTGATCCGTGAAACTTCCCGCATTGCTCACATCTTTGTATCGTACTTTTCGGTGAGCTAGCGGTACTTCCAGCTGGGTATCGGGATCACTCATCGCTTATCTTGATCCCGGTAGCTCTAGGAGTACCTATATCATTATCATCATCATCATAACTCCAATTGCAATATAATTCCATATAACCATTAAATTAATTTAAAGATCATCTTTCTATACTTTACTTACCTATAGAAACTCCTTCAGATCTTCTACTTCTCCGATGTGGATACCTATCACTCGGAGCTTTCTCATCCGACTTCCGCTTCATCGGTTCTTTGCCTTTACCCTTGGCTCGGAAGTCAGCATGATGTAGATCATAGTCCTGCTCACACAACTGAGCCTTACGGACAGCTTCTCCATAGGTGGTAATATCCATCGGATACAGTTTAGATCTAATCGGGGACTTCAATCCCTCAATGAACCTGTAGATCTTAAGCCCTTCATCTCTTCGGACCTCTGGATCGAATCTACTCAAGGTGGTGAACTTAGATTCATACTGATTCACCGTCATCGTACCTTGAGTTAAGCTTAGAAACTCAATCTTCAGTCTATTCTGATCCGTGCGTGGGATGTATTGTTCATTAAAAGCCTCCACAAATCTATCCCACGTGACTTCATCATATCGGGCCTCTAACACGGTCCGAGTGGCTTGCCACCAATATTCCGCATCATTAATCAATAAATAGGCAGCCAAGCCTAATTTCTCCCTTTCGGAGCAGGGCATATACTCGAAGGATTTTAGAACTGCTTTCATCCAGTTCTCAGCTGTCAACAAATGTCTTTCCCCCTTGAACTTGGGCGGATCAAACTTCTTAAATTCTTTTATTAGGGCCACACTACAATAGGCTCTAGAATCTCGCCTTTCCGTAGTTGGGGCTGGTGGGGTTACTTCTGTAGGAGGAATAGCAGGTGTCGCTGCTGGGGTACTTGTGGCCACATTCGGGAAATTAGACATAAACTGGGTAAACATCGTGGCCATGTTCTCTACATGCTTCTCCATTTTAGCTAGCCGAGTATTCGGGCTATGCGGTGGAGATGGTTGAGGAGACGGAACTGGAGGCTCTTCAGTGCGACCCCATCCTCTTCCTCTACTTGTACCTCTTCTTCGTGAGCTCATACTGTAAATATAGTCATCATTGCGCTCTTTAGTATAACCATAAACAGTTATACTATGCATTTGTATTCAAACAAGTACAGTACAATTGGGGATATATTCTATTTCTAACTTCTTGACATTGACAAACCTCAATCTAAACTGCTCTGATACCACTCTGTGACGTCCCCGTCACTTCATCTTATCAATTATCTTTTTTCCTTCTTTATTTAGATTTAGTTCATCCAGTGTCATTCTTCCTTTATTCTTAAGTTAATTATCTGATAGCTCATAAAATTTTATTATTTTTTCATAAGCATAAAAATGATATTTATAAATACCATTCCATTTTCACAGGATCTCATACATCATCTTATCTTACATCCCCAGACATCCTATATACATAATTGCTACTTGTACTGTACCGTAGCTGAATTACAATTTACTATATACATGAACATATAAGTATACCTTCTATGATAACTGGGAAGCGTATCGAGAAGGTACACTGCAATCTTTCCAAAACAAGCTCCTCTAATCGGAGCGAGTCTCACTTCAAGTAACCTGTAGGAAAAATGGTCGTAAAGGGATGAGTTTACGCTCAGTAAGAAAAATATGTAAAAGAGCGTACTATGCCTCTATATGCATTTTTTTCCTACTTGGCTCTACAATGTCATGTAAAGTGTAGACACCTAATTTTGTCTAAGCAGTTTCAAAATAAAAAAATAAAAAAAATAAAAAAATAAAAAAAAATAAAAAAAAATAAAAAATAAAAGAATAACAATAATGAAGGAGATAATTAAGGTGAAATTAAATATGAAAATTCATTGCCTAAAGTAAAAAAAAAAATTGAAAAGGAAACAAATTAAAAAAGGTCAAACAAAAATAAATGATAAAATAAAGATCCCATGATTTTGGGATCAATGCATTAAAATCAAAATTTTCTTTCTTAAATAAAGGAGGGATTTTTTTGTTTTAAGGGGATAGAAAAAACAGAGGAGGGAACCCTAGAAAAAAGAACACACGCAAGAGAAAAAGAACACACGGAAAGGAGAAGAAAACCCTGGAAAAGACCTTGAGGAGAAGAAAACCAAAGGGGAGGAAGCAAAAAGAAAACCTAAAAATTTCTACTACTCTTAGCTAGAAGGCGGCCATCGTGATCCTCTTCTTCCACAGTTGCTACCTCTAGTCCATCAAACACAGCTTTGCTTTTGCATCCATCTTGTTCCATATCTGCCGCCGCCTCCACTAACTGCACCAGCCCCTGCACCGACCAAGACTTGCTGCTGCCGTTCCATCCCTTTGTTGTTTGGTGCGCCATCGTTCACCCTTGCATTGTCTTGCATTGACTTGGCCGCCTACCTTGCGCTGTCCTTGTCGCATCATCCTTGCATCACCGACAACTTCATCAGTTGTTCATCCTCTCCACAAGAGGGCATTCTCGTTCCCTGTTTGACGCCGCTCTTGCATTCATACCTCGCCACAGTTTTTATGTTTGTCATCGTGCTTCTTGACCTTTCTCCTGCCAATCCTGCTACGCCATCTGCTGTTCGTGGAGACAAAACCATCTATTGTTGCATCGCCATTGTTGTATGTTCTTCAAGCCGAACTGTACTGCAACGTGCCTAAATCCCAAGTTGCTGTCCACCTCTCCTTTGCTGTCCACATGCATGAGACTTTGGTTTTAAAGAAGTCGAATTGAAACAGCTACAAAGCAAAATTAAGAACCCTGAACTTGGACGGAACCAGCAAACCATGATTTCTTACGAAGTTTGCAACTCACGATCACGAAAAGATGGAAACAGACCAGTGCCATTTTGAAGCTGCTGCGTGGAAGACAAACCACTTCTAGGAGACAGAGAAAGAAAGGAAGGAAAGTATAAATAAAGAAACACGAAACGCATAGTGAAGGTAATGAAAATTGTAGATGCTGTTATCACAGTAATTAATATGCATTTGAAGTTATTTTTCTATTCTTTTTGTAATGCTTTGCTTTAAATTCACGTGTCTTTTAGTCCTTTGATATTTTATTGAGTAATCATGGTGTTTAGGAATATAAATAAAATTTAATTAGTTCACATAATTTGACAAATTTATTCATTTTAGTTATTATTACTTTGTTTTATTAATTTATATGCTATTCCTTTTAGAATTAGACTTATTAATAGAAATTTAGTTATAGGTTTGAAGATTAAAATTACGTAAGATTTTTTTTTAAAATATAATAATAAATAAATATAAAAAAATAAATAATAAGAATATGTTAATATTCCCCGATGATAGGATTCCTTAGAAATCACAAGTAGTGATTCTTTGATTATCTTTAGGGTCGAAATAAAATATTTGAATATTACCAGCGTATTGGGTATTCAAATAATTTTAGTTCGATATTAAGATTTCTAATATAATCAACTTATATGAAATAAACTAACACTAAAAATAATAAATAAATAAATATTTTAAATAAACTTCAAAATGAAGAGTAAAACAAATTAAGAATAAATAAGATATAAATAATTTCCGATGATGAGATGTTGCGGAATTCACAAGTAGTGATTCCTAACTGATCTCTAGGTGAGAGAGATATGCTAAATGTTACCAGCGTATTGGAATATTTAGTATGATTTTTCAATAAAAACAAGATTTTATAAATATAAATAAATTACAAAATAATAATATAAGTATAAATGAATAATGGATTTCTCATGTGCATCATCTGTATCTTGATTGCATCATTTGCATCCATGAAATTTCAAAATAAGTGTGAATCTCTCGAGGATGGGATTTTATAGAAATCGCAAGTAGCGATTCTTAAGAAATCCCTAGGTGAGGAAATTATCCGAAATACTACCAAAAGTATTGGGGTACTTTGGAATAATTTTCAATACAAAAGATTTTCACTTATTTCAAATAAAAAATAAAACTTAAACACTTCAAAATAAAATAAATAACAAAAATGATTTCGAAATAAATGAAGTTCTTTTAAATATTTAATTAAGACCATTTTTATTAAGATTAAAAGATAATATATAATTAAGTGGTACCGTTTTTTAACGGGCGTTGTGGGGGTGCTAATCCTTCCCCACGCGTAACCGAACTCCCGAACCCAAACTTTGTTTTCGCAGACCAAAAATTATTTTTTTTTGATAAAACTTAATTAATTTTAAGATTTTATTAAAAAGATAAATGATTTTAGGTGGCCAATCACACCTGCCAAAAAAAGATTGGTGGCAACTCCTCTTTGTGTTTCTTTTCAAAATCGTCTAGCGATCGAGTCCCCGGACAAAAATCGTTACGACATAAAGCATTATAAAACATGCATCATATTCTTGAAACATACATCGTACTTCTTTCTTTAAAACATCATACTTCATAACATACTTTAAAACATATAGCATACTTCTTTGCTTCAAAACATACATCATATATCCTTTGAAATAGGATGGAGACTATGTACAATTATTTAAGCGATTGTATTGTCATATAAATCCTTTATACCCATTTATATGACTCTAATCATGCATTAGTACATTGGTATACCATGTAGAGGTCAGGGATTCTCTCCTACCTTAATAGTACCACAGTGAGCACTAGTCAGATGTCACTTATGGTCATTGAGGACCGGACTAGGGTTCCTCGCTTAACATACATATTACTGAGGACTTGATCAGAGTCACTCAGCCATCAGAAATGCATAATTATCACGCAGTCCATAGTCTCAAAACATTTATAATATACTTTTTCAGAAAACACTTTTGTGTTTAAATCAAATAAGCTTTGAAAGCTCGTTTCATACATGGTAGTCGACTGGCCTTATAGGGCGGTCGGCTGCTGCCTCATAATTTCATTTCTCAAAATTATTTTCATTTCGAAAAATACATGGGGCAGTCGACTGGTTTTCAAACAGAATGCTTTTTGGCAATTAGCAGTCGACTGGTCCATATAGCAGTCGACTGGTTTTCAAACAGAATGCTTTTTGGCAATTAGCAGTCGACTGGTCCATATAGCAGTCGACTGGTTTTCAAATAGAATGCATTTTAGAAATAGCAGTCGACTGGTTTGAAACAGAATGCATTTTTGGCAAATAGCAGTCAACTGTCCCATATAGCAGTCGATTGGTTTGAAACAGAATGCTTACTGGGTAAATAGCAGTCGATTGGCTTACATAGCAGTCGACTGGTTTGGGTTGATTTTTGAAAAACGGCGTTTTGGTTGTCTCTAGGCAGTCGACTTCCCTTTATGGCAGTCGGTTGCCCTTAGCCTAATTGGTACTAGGAGACAAGTCCGAAAATGTCATTTTTCCTGCATGAATTCAGCTGGTGTTTCTTTCCAAACCACAAATAAACATCATAAAACATGCGGACATAGCCGCCTTACGTCCGTTACATAAATTTTTTATCTCGATTCCTTCGAGAACGCAAGATCACTTGATGTGTCAACCCTAGCTTTCACTCCTTCAAAGCTGTAACATCAAATCAATTTAAACCTTTAAACCATCATCATACATATATCATACTAACTCAAAACAACTCCAAATCATAAACAAAGTTGTAAGGATCATCTTCTTCTCTTACCTTTGCTATAGACCAAAATCTCAAACCTTGAGATCTCTTCCAATACTTAGAATCAATTCACCAAATTTTGGATATCTCTTAGTCTAGTGACAAGAATCGATTTTTGTTCTACGGACTTAGTAAATTGCTGGGGAACTAAGGTAACTTATCAAGGTAGCTTGAAATGGAACTTAGAAGCTTGGAGATGGAACGAAAGGGTTGGGGAAGAGGGCTGGCGTAGATGATGGGATGATGAGGGTGGTGAGTCATGCAACATGCATTAAATGCATGCTCATCTCATCATCTATCTCAGCCATACTTTCCCTTGACCCTTTGACCCATTACTTTCCTCTTTTCCTCCTTCTCATCTCAGCCATTCATCCATTTGATTTCCAAATAAAAATCTGATTTTATTTTCTTTCCTTTCAATTATTTTCCTGATATCAACATAATTTATTTGACTTATTGGCTATCAACTTCCTTATTTCTTCCATACATCATGCATACATCATTCATACATTAAACTTCATATTCATTTAATCATATTGAATTGAAATACTTTACAAACATAGAGGAATTACATGAAAATTGGGGATTTCACAATAAGTGTTATGAGATCAATTAAAAAGATTGAATGTTGAATTAGCCAAATAATTTTTGCATAAAGTCAACGTAAGGATACTAAGCAAAGCCCAATTGAACATGTGAAAATGGCAAAAGTCAGTTTCGATTTTCAAAAATTGGAGTGTGACACTTACTTTGTGTGGCACTGGCCCAAAAAAAATTGGTCTAATGAGAATTCGAAAATAGAACTTCTTGTTTTGAATTATCCTCCTTCAGAAACTTAGCAGGCTTTTCACAATTGAACTAACTCTTTAAATTTATCAAATACACTGTCTGTAGAATTTTTTAAAAAGTTTTTCCTAATATATTTAGGAAAATTAAATGTTGTTGAATTATAAATGGAATTTAAATAATGTAAAAATAAAATAAATACGTTTTTTAAAATAAAAAAATCACAATGTAAAACCCTTCAACTTAATAACACTTCCAAATTAATATTCAATGACAAGTCTCAAGAATATTAATTTTGAGGGGTTTTACTCTATTATTTTTAACAAGCTCCTTTCCTGTTGATGTTTTCAATATATTCCATTATGTGCCTTAACTTGTTTGAATCAAAGGTAATTACTACATCGACGTGCATGGAGATGCATATAATATATCTATGCATTTATGTTTATGTAAATTGTTTTACTCAGTTCTCAGTATTGCAAAGTATGGAATTGGAACTCTGTTTGTTCCTGCATTCTGCTTACTAAAGTATGCTTATCGAGTTTACTGAAACTTATGCAGAAGTGAAACTCATATTTTGCATTGGCAGATACAGAATACTCATATTTCCAGTTTTTGGATTGGATTGGACTTGTAGTTCAAATAACAAAATTTAAATCCAGCCCAATTTTTTTCATGAGAACCCAATTTTCAAAATCTAATTCACCAAATGAGTTTAATATTTTTATTTAAATCCACTAAAAAATCGAATCAAACTTTGAACTCAACCCATGAAAAGGTCTAATCTTACCGCAAAAATAAAGCCATAACTCATCAACATGGAAAAACGCAGTTGGCTCTTTGACTGACGCTTCTTCTTCTACTTTCGGTTTCTACTTTCATCCGTACGTCCAATGGTTTCCTATTCTTTTAACTCGTTATTAGAATTATAGGTTTATTAAAGGTTTTGTTTTAGTATAATAGGACTATGAACATGGACTCTGGGTTACGCTAATGTCTAAAGCTGCAATCGTTCTTTGTTTTTCTTCCTGAATTTTCTGGGTAACCAAGCAGAAAAAGTCTGGTCATTTTGCTGATATGCTTTTTATATGTTATTTGTTTTTGCATAGCTATATGATTTAGCCAAAGAAACAATTTTTTTTATTTTTTTTTGTAATGTTTTATCCGGGTTGAAACACCTGATTTCCTAAAAACAGAGGCAAAGAGGAAACTTCTATTTTTTTCCTAGGTTGTCTGGGAGTATTATGTTGTATTATGTAATCGAGAGATCCTGATGAAACATTACTTGAGTGGGGGTTTTGGTATCTTAAGTACCAAGTAATGAGCTGTCAAAGACTTGAAAACCTTTCGTTTTTTAGTATTTGCTTGGTAGTGGGTAAGTTGAAAAATTTTATTTTTTTATTACAATTGAGGATTAAGAAAGAATTGTTTGAATTCGAATTCAATTTTTACAATATGTCACAATTTTTCTTTCATCTCTAACACACTGGAGAATCTGATGTGATTCCCATATGTTCAATGGTTTTTTCAATTTCATAGTTTGATTGAGATTAGAGGTGATAATTGGATGGGTCGATCAAATTTAGATCAAGTTATATTGGGTTTGAAGAAAAATTTGAATAATTTCAAGTTGGCTCATGTTTGAAGTAGGTAATTTTTCATTTAAAACCTATTTGTTCAGGTATTTCTGAGATTTTGATACTTGAGTTATTTGAAATTAAGGTTTTTTTTTTGATAATTAAGGGATTGGGTTGTTTGGGTATGAACTCAAATCTTATAGTATGTCACAATTTTTTTCTTAATCACATGATCAAAAAGTTGTTGACTCGGATTTGTGTCATTTGATTTGGATAATTTTGAGTCAAAATTGTCTCATGGAAAGGTTTTATGGAATTGTGCTTTTGGTTCATGAGTCATGACCGACGATTTGTAGAATGGGTTTTCTATTGATTCTAGAATTTTCTAAGTGCAATATCTTGTAGTGCTCATGATCAATCTTTGTTGGTGTGCTATAGCTGTCTATCAGAGTTCTACAGGTTGTGAATTGTGATATTTACCCAAAATAGGAAGTGTAACCTCATTTAAGCCAAATGGTTCTGCTATATTCTAGTGCAGAAGGCAGTTGTTTTTCAGGTTGCAAATTATGAGTACTTTTTGATTCCAAATCGTCTAGTTTGGTTGGTATAAAAGCTCTTTCGGGTTTACTTCTTAATGTGTGATAATGCCATCATGGAGCTGCGATACTGATACTGTTCAGAGTAATACGGTTCTGTCAGACTCAGTTACTAGAAAAATAAGCAGATGCCCTTTTTTTCTTGTTCTGGAATTTGTATTAATGCTTTTGGTCTGTGTTTGTAATATTCATGTTCCTCCTCAAGGTTGTTTTTCCTTCTTTGTTTTAGTCTTTACCATTTATATTGCTATGTCATTGAAGTTTTGGAGATCCCTTAATTGTCTGCTTTTTGTTTTGATATTCATCAATGAAAGGGGGCTTATGCAAATCGCTTGTATGTCTTGATGATCTTGTTCTGACCATATACATATTGGATTGCCTATTTCAATTACTATCATTAATTGGATTTTACTTATTGCAATAACCTTTTAATATTAATGTTGATGTCATTTTGGTGTTAGTTGGTGATTTACAGTGTATCTATTTGAGTGAGTTAGTCTGATCTCTCAAAAGAGAAACAAAAGTCGAGGCATCAGAATTTGGATTTTGGAGTTTGTTCTGATGCTCAATTCAATATTTGTGGTATGTGTGTGGAAGAAGGAGAAAGTTCAAAGAAGAAAGGAGAAGGGATATTTACGTTAAGTGTGTGGAGGAAGGAGATAGTTCAAAGAAGAAAGGAAGGAGGGAGGAAGAACTGGCAGAACGCGTGAATGAATTGGCTTGCATGTTTTCCAAGATCCCGCCTCTTATATCTGTACTTTGGACAGACATAAAACACATCTCATCTTGTTTTTGGCAGTGCACGGGACTCAAGTATTCTTGATCAAATATCTCATGATCTAGGCCCTTGGTTGGGCTTATCTGGCTTAACAATTACTTGTAGCTTTGTCTTTGTTTAGTAATCTGATAGTAACTTTGTTTTTGTTTGGTTAATCTGACAACCTCAAGTCCTCAACTGCTGCAGCGTACAATATATAGGAGTACATATGAAGGAGAAGGAAATAGGTGGCTGCTGAGTAGAAAATTAAGATTTTCATTTAGTCATTGCTGATGTCTATAAAAGAAAGAGCTCGCATGGCCTTTAATGCAACAAGAGCTTTAGGTATACCTGATCAAGAGGTGAAACCAGTGCTGAAGCGTCTACTTAAATTGTTCGATATGAATTGGGAACTAATAGAGTCAGAAGACTACCGGGCACTGATAGATGCATATTTTGAGCTCAAGGAAGATAAAGTATTTTTTAATGACTGTTCCATTTCATTCTTTAGCTGTTTACTAATCTGTTAAATTGTGGTGGCAGTTGTTTAAGAACCTCTTTTTTTTTCTTTTGCACCTGAATGAGTAGTTAATCTTTCCTTCACAGGGAATAGATAAGGAAAATGTTGCTGCAGAGCACAGTGGGTCTAGTAGATTATCTAAACGACTGTGCTTGCCACAGCTGGAAGATCAGCCTTCATTTAGAAAGGACAATACAAGCCAAGTTTTATCTCCTGAAGAGAATAAAAAGCCTATGAAAAACCTACAACATGGAGTTGCGTTTTTGAATAAGAAGGATTCAAGTTCTTCTAGGTGTTCAAATTCATGTAACAAAGTTCAGCAGCGACCTGCTAGTTGTGAGAAGAAACAGCCCTTTCATATCATTTCTGACATAACGAAAGGCACAGAAAATGTGAAAATTTCATTGGTATATGAAATTGGCAATGATCTGCCAAAGTTTACTTATATGCGGGACAATGTAATTTATCAAGATGCTTATGTGCATATCTCTTTGGCTCGGGTTGCAGATGAGCAATGCTGTTCAGGTTGTTCAGGAGATTGTCTTTCAATGCCAATTCCATGTGCTTGTGCTCATGAAACTGGTGGAGAGTTTGCTTACACACCAGAAGGTCAACTAGGAGAAGAATTTCTAAAAGCCTGTGTGTCTATGAAACAGGATCCTCAGGGGCACCCCTCTGTTTATTGTCAGGATTGTCCATTAGAGAGGTCTAAGAATGAGTATAAACCTGAAGAATGCAAGGGCCATTTGGTCAGGAAATTCATTAAAGAATGCTGGAGAAAATGCGGATGTAACATGCAGTGTGGAAATCGAGTAGTGCAGAGAGGTATCACATGCAAATTGCAGGTAAAAGCTCTCCAGGCTCGTGTTAGGCTGTTACAGTTAGGCAGCAATTTACTTATCCACTAAGTGGAGATGTTTTTATTTTATGTATTTTATTATCCTTTCTATTTTAATTATAGAGATGCAACTTTGTTACATGGCTTCAATTTAGCTCTTAGAAGCTGCCCTTCATATAAACCTTAATGTCTTACATCGGCCTTAAGTTATGGTGCATTAAGGTTGCTACTGAGGAGCTATCTCTTGATTTCCTTTTTATTACTAAAATACATGAATTTGTGATTTTAATAGAGATTGTGCAAATATGGTACTACTTCTTGTTGCTAAGTTAGGATTCTGCATTTGTATTGAACGTGCTTTTTACACTTTAGGTGTTCTTGACTCGTGAAGGAAAAGGTTGGGGTCTGAAGACTCTGCAGGACCTGCCTAAAGGAACCTTTGTTTGTGAATATGTTGGGGAGATCTTGACCAACACTGAGTTATATGAGCGGAATTTGAGAGGCAGTGGCAGAGAGAGACATACTTATCCGGTTACACTGGATGCAGACTGGGGCTCAGAGAGAGTTTTAAAGGATGAAGAGGCACTTTGTTTGGATGCAACCTTCAGCGGAAATGTTGCTAGGTTTATTAATCATAGGTAATTTTCAAAGAATGTATGTTCTTAAGCACTCTCTTTCAATCTTGGCCTGGTTTTGTTTCTTCTGTTACTGTCAGATTCCTTTTAACTTGGGAAAATCTTTGGTAGTACATCTTGTAATGCTAATGAAAAGTAATCATTCATATCTCTCATTACAGAATGATATGCTGGTTTTCCTTTAATTGTCTTTAATGATTTATCATAGCCTCTTAATTTGCGGTGCTGTAAATCTCTGCCTTCGCTCCACTGTTTTTGTTCTTTTATTATTAGTTTGTACATTTCCGGTATTGGTTGTTGGTCAATATGATTTTTCTTTTCGACAGATGCTTTGATGCAAACTTGATTGACATTCCAGTTGAAGTGGAGACCCCTGATCGCCATTATTATCATGTATGTATTAGACTGATAACAGACTTTTGTGTTTGGTTTGGGTAGAAGCAAAACAGAGCATTGGTGTTTACCTTCATTTCTGAGCTGCATTTGAAGAGCTTATGTATTTATCTATTTTGTGTTTTTATGAGCAGCTTGCCCTTTTTACTACTAGAGATGTGAGAGCTTCAGAAGAGCTAACATGGGTAAGTAGGCTTACAAAACAATTTATTTATTTATTTTATTTACTTATTTGGAATGTATGGTTCAAGAACACGTTGTCTTGGATAGAAATGAATGAAGGGGGAGAATTCATGTTGATAATTTGACGTGAGTTCATATATTGGTTCATGTAGCTTATCTCAATCTATTAGAATAAAAGCTCTGCCAATGATGATGATGATTTGGAATGTATGATTCACAATTGTTTTTAATGTTGTTCTTTGCTGAACATATAGTTATCATTTGCTGTTGTCGGATGTGTAAGTATTCATAGCAGGCATGTGATGCAGATCAGACATTGCCTGCTTGACAGCAAGAGCTCACCTATAGCTTCTGATAAGAAGATACAACCTAAACTTATAAAGAAAGGAATTTAATGCAGCGTGTTGGCTAGTCTTTGTATCCATAAGACATTGTTTGAAGAAATGTTTTTCAGCAAGAGTTTGAATAAGATTGTTTGGTGATCGAGTAATTTGACTCTATAAATATAGAGCAAATCTTAGCTTTTAGAATATGCTTTTAAGAATATGAAGGAGATTTAATTTCTTTTTTTGATCTCTGGGTGTAAGAGATGTTGGAAAGAGTTGAAATATATAATGGGTTACAAACTAAATAACAAATTTGTTTTTTGGGTGTCGTATTTTTTATTATCTTTCTTTTTTATCCGTGGTTGTAGGTAATTGAGACGAACCACATTAAACATTATTTCTTATGCGTGTGATTTAATCCGCTGTTGATGTCTTCATGGAATACGTTTCTGCTTAAAAATCTCAACACATTGCTCAGAGAAATACATTTTTCTTTTATAAAACTTTTGGTGAAGATATGTTATTTCCTTACTATTAAGCATTAGGTGTGCTTGACGTTATTGCAGGACTATGGGATTGACTTTAATGATCATGAACATCCAATAAAGGCATTCCAATGTTGTTGTGGAAGTCAGTTTTGCCGGGATGTGAACCAAAAAGGTTAGTGTATATATATGTTCTCCTACCCTGAAACTTGTGGACTGTCCTATGTTTTATTCAGAAGCTTTGTTTATTCAAACGGCAAAATGAGCTTGTACAAGCTATTGGCCCTGTCCAAGGTTTCTAATAGTATAGTACGCGAAGAGATCTCATTTTTGGAAAATATAAACTAGCACTTGATAATACTCCCTCACGTTTCCTCCCATATGAGACATTTTACCATTCCACTGTGAAATAGAGATATATGAAGGCATATGAAACAATTTTATACATTTTGCCATTCCATTGTGAAATAGAGATATATGAAGGCATATGAAACAATTTTATGGTCCCTTAAGTGGCCTTGTGTATTGTAACGTGTACATTTGCTTGTCAATTGCTAAGGTTTTAATCTTAATAGCCAAGAAGGATTGTGTATAATGATCTCCCATTTGTTGAAAATACCCGACCAGAAGACCCTATCCTTTGCATTTTGCTTGTGAACATGTACCCATTTTCAACAAACTCTAAAACATCCAAAGATAGAAACAAAATTTCAATTTTTACACTCTAAAAATCATAGTTTTCACCTTTAAATAAGGGACATTAACGTCACTAAGAATTGTATTACTAGTGTTTGATGAAGTTCTTGATCCAGCCATGAGTTTAATCACTCAAGCCTTATTCTCTTCACGTTTCCTCATTCCCTTTCTCTTCCTTGGATAACCGGCTTTGATACCAATATGTTGGCTAATTTTAAAAGATTTACTTGTTTCACTAAAATGCCAGACAAGAAAAGTTTGAAAGAAGATAGCTTCTGGCATTACAGAAGCAAAACGGGAAATCGTGAACACAGGATAGCAACTTTCTGTTATATTCTATATTGGTTCTTTTCCTTGTACGTCTGCATATGTCCTGATATTATCCTAAAATGTAGTGTTTCAAATAAAAACCTTTAACACACGAGTAGGATAAAACAAATGTAAGTTTACTGCTGTAATATTTTTAGTAACTTTACTTCAAATTAATTGTCAGTTTTATATAATTCATTATTCATCTTCTGAAGCCTAACTACCATTATTCTTGTGCAGGAAAGAGATTGGCGATGCATCGATGAACTGTTGATCAATGGACGAATGAAAGAGTACAGTTTAACCTCCATGATTTTCATTGATTAGAGGCTTGAGTACAGTTGACAGAATATCAACTTTTCAATTAGTAACAGCTATCATTTTTTATTTTTTAATTTTTAATAATTAGAATGTTTCCAGAGATTTCTAATGCCAGACACTTTTATATGGGCATGAATTTTTCAAACTTATCCTCCCAAGCAAAGCAAGCCTTTATTCCGATTCCTTGACTGAGAGTCCAAGATTTACTCAAGGGATATTTAGAAAAAAATTAAAAAAAAAATAAACCCATTATATATATATATTTCATATAAATGGAAAGATGCCAAGACCAAGAATTTTCATCTTTCAAAATAAACTTCAGCTTAGCCATCGTCTTTCATTGTTTCTTTTCGTTTCTCTAAAATGGAGATCCAGCATTTCAGCCATAATCACACCTTGAGCTTTGTAGAGGTGGGTGAGGAGACTGACGCCGTGCGCTGCTATGGCTGTGGTAGATTCTTCCATGGTCCAGCATATAACTGCAAAATATGTCATGAGTTTTTCATTCACAAATCATGCGTTGAATTGCCCCATGAAATAAAGAATCATGCTTTTCACCAAAACCACCCGCTGAAACTCTACCCAGTGGATTCCTTCGTCTGTGACGGTTGCGGAGAGCTCTGCGGGAGTTTGGTTTACAGGTGCGGATTGTGTATGTTCAGCCTCGATGTCAAATGCGCTACATTAAATCAAGAGCTTGCTAAAACCATGGCTCAGAAAGGAAAGGAAATTAAAATCACAATCAACCATTTTAGCCACAACCATCCGCTCGTTCGTTGCATTTACTTGATGCCCAAAATCAGGGAGACGGATGAATTTCCTTGCATGGCATGCAAACAAGACGTCCATGGTAAGCTAGTCTATGCTTGCCAGTCTTGCATATTTATCCTTCATGAATCTTGTGCCGATAACATGCCAGAGCAAACTGAAAGCTCGTTTCACCCGGAACATTCTCTTCTCGCTCAACCGCTAGGTGGGGACACCCCAGTTCCATGCGGTGGTTGTGGCGATGGAGTCTACGGTATCAGCTTCAGCTGTAGTAAATGCAACTTCAACTTTCATGTTTCATGCGCTAAGTACCAAACTCGTGCCATGAAGCTTCATTGCCATGTTCACCCTCTTCTTCTTCTGGGGGAGAGCAATATCCGTCGCACAAAGAAATACGTCAGCTGTAATGAATGTGGCGAATTTGCAACGAAGCATTCTTGAGCTGCAAAAAGTGCGACTTCCATATACATCTTGAATGCGTTCCACTACCCTCCGCCGTTAAACATACTCGTCACATACATTTGCTTACGCTCGTAAAATCTGTTGTCGAAGATGATTCTGATGATTATTATTGCGACATGTGTGAAGCAAAAAGGAATCCAGAACATCATGCATATATTTGTGGAGAATGCAAATATATTGCGCATGTTGAATGCGTGATTTCTGAGGTAAGTTGATTAGCATTTAACACTAAAACAAATCTCTTTCGTATATGTGTCAGGGAAATTTCGTATCATAGCGAGTCTAGTCTAATTAGTGTCATGAATATTTAGAATTTGTTTGGATGCTCTCTCTGGTTTTATATATATATTCCAATTGTTTTGAAATTAATGCAAATGTTTTTTGCTATTTGTTACTTGAAATCCTGAAGCTATTTCTTCATGCATGCTTAATCTATTAGGTTGAACCCCCTGAAAGGATATCGTCATATCTGGTTCCTCGACCGAGAAAAGATAAGGCTGAGACAGGAGGCAAAATGGGCGACAAATTGTTGGAAGGGGAAGGGATGAAGCCCAGGAAAGCAGAACAAGGGGATAGTTCAACGAAGTCTGACTTGGATAAGATAGATGGTGAAGCCAAGGAAATCGTAGAACAGATTGAAAATCTTCAGAAAAGATATATGGAACTTGGAAAAAAACGTCAGGAAATTGCAAAATCACTACTCGATGAGTAAGGGTTTTAAGTTAATTTGAACTTAATCAATTACAAATTCTCCTATCATTGGCATGTAATCTGTGAGTAATGTATATCAAAGAAAATTATTTCAATTCCAAGTTTTTCATTATAAAAAATCTTGAGTTTTCCTCTTTGTTGGTTATTTTCTCCTCCTTAACAATGTATCTGCTTTTGCCTTTCGAAAAGCCAATATCTATAAGTTGGTAAAATGGATTTTCATGCAACTAGCTAGCCTTTGTATTGGCCTATATTAAATTTGATAAAATTTAATTTTATGTAATTGTAGGTATTTATTAGGAGAGGAAAACAGAGATTTTTTCTGGAAAAATTCCAAGATTACAGTATCATATATTCTCCCAATTAATAAGGGACTCACCAAAATGCTTGGGGGCCTGAAATTGCTGGATGGAAGGAATCTTTGGATTCCTACATACGCTGTCCTTCCCAATGTTGGTATTTGAGCTATCTCTTGGACAAGTTAAGATATCTGCAATTGGTAATTAATATAGCTCCACAGAACTTGGAAGCATCTTGTTTGAGGGAGGCATCAAGAAATGATTGGGTCCTTGGAATATATATCACTTTCCTTCCACCTAAGTGATCAACAACTATTAACAAGTTGGCGCAAGTAATTAAAGTTTGACTTTTGAATCAGGTTCAAATCTTTATGGTTCTTTATTAATAGATGATTGGTAAATTTCAAAAAATCCATAGATTAAAATTCAATAGATTTGTAAATCTCAATAATCGAGTAGCGGTATGTCCTAACTTTAAAGATGGGATGTTCCTTACACCTAAATTTTTTTGTAACAAAGAAACAGTGATCAGCAATCCATAGATTAACATCGATTGATCCCACGGCCAGAACTTCAAAAACAATCAGACTCCAGGGGCTCGCCGAAAGTTATAGGGAGTAAACGCAAGCGAGCTAGGTATATTATGGGATTTGTTGTTTTACATGTCAAGAAAAGAACAACTACTAGCCCAAGGCAGGATTTTGTGCTAGCTCCACATGGAGGAAAAAGCAATTTTTTATATTTTATTTTATTTTATTTTGGGAAAATGTTGAACTTGTTCATTCAATTGAAAATATATGGGCATATCATTAAAACAAATGATGGAAGACGGAAAACATGTTGATTCTTGATGAGTGAGCTAAGTCGTATGAAGTTGTTATTATCTTCACATTACAATTTTTATACTCGTTATTTCATTATCTTTATCATGTCTAACTACACATTTGCTCAGTGTAAAGCTAATCATGCTTGCCTGTCATGAACAAGTTGATCATTTGCAATTATTTTTCTTTTCCTTTTCTGAAAAGGAAATAAAAAAACGAAGAAGAACCAGTTGCATTGGCTGATTTATAGCATGTAATGTAAATATATAAATATTAAGAATATAATTTTAGGAATATCATTCAATTTAGACAGTCAAGCCTCCACCTAATACTAAACAGCTATATTTGGTTTTTTTTTGGTGAAATACGGAATTAAAATTAAAAGACAAAAGTTACCCCACGTGGGTATTACACACAGAAATGTTCCTGGGTAGTTTTATACTCATACAGTCATACAAAAGAAACTAAGAAAGACAAGGGGGAGGGTCGTTAAAGAACAAAAAGTCCTTAGCAGAGGAGTTCTCCAATCTGGCAAGCACATCAGCGCAGTGATTAGCTTCCCTGAACACATGCTCGATCCTTGCATTCCCCAGCTTTTGAAGTAATTCCCTGCAATCACAAATAATAGCATTATAAATATGAGATGGAGGAGGATAACCACTAATAAACCTGACAATTTCTTGTGAGTCTGTTTCGATGATGATGTTGGTTAATCCTCTGTCCAATGCTACTCGAAGGCCATCCCTTAACCCCCATAATTTAGCAAGGATGCTCGTAGCAGTCCCTATATTATGAGAGTATCCACAGATCCAACCTCCATTTTAATTTCGAAATAGTCCACCTGCACCTGCACGTCCTGGATTTTCGATTGAAGAGCCATCTGTGTTAAGTTTAACAAAATTAACTAGAAGAGGAGTCCAGCCAATCAGAACAATAGAGGGAGCATTACTAAACTTAGTTTCTTTTCCAGCAATAGCCCAAAACTCCACTAGTTTTATCTTCACTCTACAGCACCAGTGGGATATTGGGTCTGTGGTTCCTTCAAAAACTAATTTATTTCGATTGGTCCAAATGTGCCAGATGATAAAAGAAAAGCAAACTCTTCACGGGATATTATCAATTGAAGTGTTGTCACCGTTGCTAATGTTTTTGTGTATTATCCACTCAAGCAGCTCAAGGGAGAAAGAGTCTCTCAAGTGTCTTGGCACCTCAAAGCTTTCCCAGAGTTGCTAAACATGATGGTAGTCTCTAACACAGCGAAGAACAGTCTCCTCTTCCATATTGGATCTAGGGCAGATAACATTAATATTAATGCCTCTAGCCACAAGTGTTTGTTTTGTTGCGATCTTCTTGTGGCAGCATTGCCAAAGAAACATTTGAATTTTTGGCAAGGTGGGGATTTTCCAAATTTCTTTCCAATTAAAGTAGGATTGTTTAGGTTTGCCTTTGGCGATGTTGTAAGCCGAACTTAGTGAGAACAGTCCAGAAGTATGCATTCCAGGAGATACTATCAGCAGCTATTGATTCATGTTGGATTGGGATTGCTTTGATGATTTGTTTGATATCTTCAGGAAGAAGGGCCCCAATCAAATCCCATAGCCAATCTCTATTGCCATTGTATGTTGAATGGATTGACCTATTCTCTTCTTGAATGGTCCAAGGCCCAAGGATGATTTTATTTAAGGGTCCAAGGCCTGTCCAATTATCTTTCCAGAACAACGTTTGATCACCCAATTTTACTGCCCATTGCAAGCCTCTTTCTAAGATGTGGGAGCTTTGTCTCATACCAGACCAAGTTGAAGAGCAAGCTCTATCAATGAACACTTCATTTATAAAATATTTAGATTTTAACACTTTGACCCAAAGGTTCTCAGGGTCATTAAGGAGTCTCCAATTGAGTTTTGCCATGTTAGCTTCACTAAGAAAAGTCATATCTTTGACCCCGAGCCCTCCATCCTCCTTTGGGAGGGTGACCGTCTCCCAATTGATCATATGCATCTTCTTGCGTTCATTGTTCGAACCCTAGATGAAATTCCTGGTAATTTTATCCAATTCCTTGCAAATACCTTTGGGAAGATAGCAACCTTGCATGTAGTAAAGAGGTATAGAATTGATCATAGATCTGGCAAGAATGGATCTACCTGCCAAGGAGAGGAGATTTGTTTTCCATCCAATGAGTTTACTTTTGACTTTATGAATGATAAATCTAATGCTTGTTGTTTGTCGATTTTCTGAAATTGGAAAGCCTAAGTAACGACCAATGTCATTTGACTGAGAGATTTAAAGGATATTGCTAAGGCCATTTCTCCTATGTCTTCCACATTTGAAGAGAATAGTATTGAAGATTTTTTTGTATTGATTTTCTGACCAGACTTATCACAGAAATCTTTGAGAATTCGTTTCATTGCGTTACAAGACCTCTCTGATGCCTTTCCCAATAGCATCAAGTCATCAACATAGAAGAGATGTGAGAGCATAGGTCCTCCTCTACTAAGTTGGACAGGCTCCCAAAATATGACTTCACATGCCTTAAGAATTCTGAGAGAAAGATATTCCATGCAGAGAATGAACAGATATGGTGAGAGCCGGTCTCCTTGTCTTAATCCTCTCAATGGGTTAAAAGAGTTTGTATATTCACCATTAACCAAAATTGTCATTGACGTGGAAGAGACACATGACATTTTGAGCTTGATCCAGAGTGGTGGAAATTGAAAAAAGATCAAGATCTTTATGATAAAATTCCATTCCAGTCGATCATAGGCTTTGACAAGGTCAATTTTTGCCAAAAGCCAACCAGCCTTACCTTTCTTCTTTTTGAATGAGTGGATAACTTCTTATGCGATGATCGCATTATCTTGGGCTTTTCTCCTCGACATGAAGCTTGATTCCAAGGGGTGTATGATTCTGGAGAGAATAGGACGAATTCTTGCCACCATAACCTTGGTGATAACCTTGTAAATTGTATTACAAAGTCCGATAGGTCTGAAGTTGTTAATAGATTCGGGGCTTTGAGTCTTAGGTATGAGGCATAGCAGGCATTTGTTAATTTCTGGAGGAATTATTTTGGAGCTGGAAGCTTAACTAACCACCTCAAATACAGAGTCTCCAATGACATCCCAACATTTTTGAAAAAAGATAGGATGAAGAGCATTAGGACTTGGAGCTTTGTAGGGTTTCATAGAGAACACTGCCTTACGAACTTCCTGTTCAGAGACTTCTTCTTTAAGCAAATCAAGTTCCTCAATGGTTAGGGAACTACTAAATCGAAGTGAGAATTGCTGATTAATAGAACAATATTCCTTAGAAGATGAAAATCGCTTAGAGAAGTGATCTTTAATGAACTCTTTGATCTCAACTATATTTGAAATCCAGTTTCCCACATTGTCTTTCATCCCCAAAATTTTATTTTTCCTCCTGTGTTGGATAGTATTCAAATGGTAGAATCGGGTGTTCCTACCACCATCTAGAATCCAGTCAACCCTTGACTTCAACGGCTAGAACTCTTCTTCCAATTTCAAAATATGTTGAAACTCATCCTCCAGTTCTTTTCCAAGGGTTAAAAGCTGTTCACAATGACCATTTGATAAAGCCCTCTCAATACCAACAAGCCTTACCTGTAGCTTTCATTTTTTAAAGAAAATTGCCAAACACATTTTTGTTCCAAAGTGTAATATTTTCCTGAAATATTGGAATAGCTCTCAAAGCTGAAAAATGAGCTTGTTCCAATGAGGCATGAACCACTCCTTTGAATTCCAAGTGAGTAAGCCACATGGTTTCAAATCTGAACGGTCGTGGTCCTATACAAGGTGTTTTTGGATTGGTGTCAATAAGAATCGGATTATGGTCTGAATAAACTCAAGTGAGGTGATAGAGCAATGCATTTAGGAATCTGAGTTTCCAATCACCATTGGTTTAAGCTCGATCAAGTCTTTCCTGAACTAGTTGTCCAGCACGATTCTTACTAATCCAGGTGAAGTGTTGCCCCACAAAACCCATATCAATCACGCCACACGTATTCATCCAATCTATAAATCTACGGGCTTGGCTTTGATTAATAGGACTTTCGCCAAATTTATCAGCCTCGTATAAAAGTTCATTAAAATCTCCTACTATAGACTAAGGACTAAAGTGGGATTGAGCAAAACATACCAGCTCTTCCTATAAGAGTCTTCTCAAGGCATATTTTGGGCGGGCATAAACACAAGAAAGAATCCATGGAAAAGCGAGATTAGTAGCAAATTGAGAAGAAGGTAAAGAATTTACCTTAACTGATGCATGAATAACTTGGCTTGTAGCATGCAGGATATCTATTTCGACTTTGTCTTTTCTCCACAACAGCCAAATTCCTCCTGCAAAGTCATCAGCCTCTACCTTGAACTGTCCATCAAAACTTAGCGAGTTGCAAATTTGTTCAGCTCTACATCCCGAGACTCTTGTCTCCACAACTACAGCAATGCTTGGACAATTGATTCTGATCAATTCCAAGAATGTTCTTTGAAATTCAGGACTACCTGCTCCTCTAGCATTCCAATATAAGCACCTAATTGGGAAGCAGTAAGAAGAAGGAGGGTTAAGTATCCATTTCGCCAGCTCCGACAGAAACTTGATTTCCCCTACTTGAGATTTGCAGAGGGGATTCGGTGACTGATGTTATTGAGGCATTGCCAGCATTGTGTATGTTACATTATCATTCCCTTGCTGTTGTTCCACTTTGGTCACTAGCATCAGTGGGTTGATCATCGGCCGAGATTTCCATAGGACAGTCACCTCTTTGTCTTCCTGCAGTGTCATCTTCCTTACAATGTCAATTTGTACCTGACTCAGCGATATTTGTTTGAGATTTGCAGAGGAGATTTGGTGACTGATGTTGTTGAGGCATTACCAACATTGTGTACATTATATTATCGTTCCCTTGCTGTTGTTCCACTTTGGTCACTAGCGTCAGTGGGTTGATCATCGGCTGAGATTTCCATAGGACAGTCGCCTCTTTGTCTTGCTGCAGTGTCATCTTCCTTACAATGTCGATTTGTACTTGACTCAACAATATTTGTTTGAGGGAGGGAAGGATTTCTAATGGTGCTGGTGTGAATGGTAGACTTTGACTCTCCAGGACATTGAGGGAAGATCGAAGGTAATCCTCTTCCAGTGAGATTACCATACTATTCCAAGCCCTCATTATCTGATCTGTGCTCCAACCTGGTGCCTGTGATGGGTCTCCTAGAAGAAAAGTTATGGCTGCTTTCAATGTGATGACCATTTTGTCCATAAATAGATATTTCATTTTTAGATCTTTGAATTGTTTGGACAAGTTTGCCATTTTTCTTTTCTACACCAGTAGTTCTGTTATTGTTTTTCAGTTCTTCTCTTTTTTAACCTTCTGCTTTGAACATGAAAACTGTGTTTTCCTGTTCTAGTTCAATCTGAAAAGGCTTTAGCAATGTCTCATTTCTCTGGTTTTGTTCCTTTATAGTAGCTTTGTCTTTTGACAAGACAAGACGCTCAGGCTGCCAGCTATTTTGCAAACTATTCCTTTATGCTACTTGGTACTTATTTGACCGTTGGACATTGTTCTCCAACTGTTTATGCACTTTAGCTTTTCCTTTCTCATTTGCATGGCGAACCAGATCTTTTGTCGGGTTTCCCTGACCCGATTTTTGTTCTTTGCGCTGCCTGGGTTTCCTCTTGGAGACTAGCATCCATGGCCTATAATTTCTGTCGGTACCTTCTTCTCTATTATCTGACATTTTTTGTTCATTCATCTATGAAACAGGTACCTTAACTGAATGTTCTGAAGATTCCTTTGTCTCCTGTCTTTGGTTACAGCTTTCCTTTCTGTGTCTGATATGTCCACATTGGAAACAGAAATTCACTCCCTTGTAAAGGACTGGTTGAAGGAGTTTTCCTGTTATGATTTTGGGTATAAGTGGCTTGTCTAGATCCACTTGGATGCAGATGCGAGCAAAGCGACCTTTAGAATTCATCTCTGTGAAGGCATCTACTTTGAGAAGAGTCCCTAGCTGATTCCTAATTGTTTGCATGATGTTCTTGTCAAAAAATTCAATGGGAAGGCCAAGGAGTCTTGCCCATACTGCCGTTGTCGAAAATGACTTGAATGAGTTTACAATGAAGTCCAACTCCCACATTCTCATAGTGAGTTGATATGCTCCAATGAACCATAGACCTCCAAAGAACACACGTTGAAAGTCATCGACATTATGAAACCTGAATAAGAAGAAGTCCTGACCAAGGTCAATGCAATCCATTTTGCCACAAGGTTTCCAAAGAGCATTGACCCGAGGGAATAGTAAGTTGTAGCCAACCGTTTTTCCAAACGTCTTCACTATGATGGCATTTTTTGTAAGATCTGATTTTACACTATCGTAGACCCTAAATTCATAAGATTGATAATGGAAATCAAATAAATAATGAACATTGATTTCCACTTGGGTGGAAAAGCTCTTTTATTTGAGATATGAACGGAATAAATTATGTGAAATACTTGACGGGCGATTACTAAATGGATGAGCTCGCCAATGGGCGAGCAAGGCTGATCGCCAGCGGAGGGTGATTAGTTGTACCGGAGAACAGATGAGTTCGCCAACATGTGGCGTGATATTAGCAAAGCGGGCGAGTTGAGCCATACCTAGTGATCGCCCAATGTGGAGTGCCATCTGATTGCCCAAGGAATAAGTGTGGCGAGTTGATGGTGGCGAGTTGATTGTTTTCCTCATTTGTTTGGCAAATAGTTGAGTTCGCCAACTCCGTGGATAGGTGATGGCCCGCTTGTGGCGAGGACTAGGAGCGCTAATGTATTTGGCGAGTAAGGTGGTCGCCCAGATAAAGCGGCAAATGAAAACAGAATTCAACCTAGCAGCCAAGATTGACTTTATGAAATATACGGTTGAGGACAATAAATGAAGAAAAGTTAAAGTCAATAAGAGAATTAGCCTTATTGGTTGAGGAATTAAGCAAAGGCTGTAGCAGAAGAAAAAAAGGGAGACTTCCACGCCACTTTGAGCTGCAGTTTTCTTCATGCCTTAAATGCATGAAGGACGTGAACAATGATGAAAGAAACAGGATAAGGGACAGGCGGTAGCTATTGATTGGTTGAGCATCGTTATATAAGCAGAAACAATTGAGGAAAAACGAGTTAGCCAATTCCAGCCTCTTCACGAAAGCCATTTCTCTGTTTCTTCCATTTCTCTGCCATGTTCAATCTACTAAACTCCAACCTTAAGTTGGTTAAATACATAAAACAGCTTGCAAAACCTTTTCTTCTTAACTTGAGGAGCTAAAAGAATAGGCAAAGGAAGGCCAACATGAGATGGAAAGCAATCTGTTCTGGAAGTGCAGTTGGTTGAGGTGAGTTTCATATTTTCTGAGGATTTCTTGATGCTCAATGATAGATTTCTATGTTTTATGAAGTAATAAACATAGATACAGTTTTGTTTTTAGTTAGATCCTTAGAGAATATGAAAACAAGGAAAATAATGGCATAAGTGACGAGAATGGCGACTATAGTGATCGCCCATCAGGAAAATTAGAAATCGCCAATGAGGGCGAGTGGATAATAAAGAACTCGCCAAGCTAAATTCTGTGTTAATGGGCGAAATCGCCCAATTCTAGTGAAGTGAATTCATGGGCGAGCTCAAATGCGTAAGGCATTGGGCGAGTATAAATGTGGGCGAACTCCCATATTTAAGCCAATAAAAGCTGGGCGAAGTGAATAATGGGCGAACTCCAATATATATTGTTGTCGAGTAATGGCAGGCGAACGCCCACGTGTAAGCATTTTGGTGAATGGCGAACTCGGTTGGGCTACTCATAGCTCTGTTGGGCGAGTAGTCATTTGTTTTATTTCAATCTCGCCAACTGATATAAAAAGAAATGTTAATAGAATTTATAATTATTTGCAGCCGATAATTGGAAATGGTATTGGCGAGCAGGAAGCAGGGCGAAGCAAAGCTTCGTTAACCCAGGTAAGGGAGATGTGTGTGAAGTGATGCATGTCCTGTGGAGTAAATTTTATGAAAACATTAAGTTAAATGTTTTGTTTTCTGACATGCATTGTTTGAGGAAAGTTATTTGATAATTATTTCTTATACGGGCGAGCTAAAAGCAGACCCCTATGTTGTTTTGGATGAACTGATACAGGGCGGGCGAGCCCTTGTAATTTTATGTTGGGGCAAATTGGTATTGGCGGGTGAGCCAAGCCCTTTTATAATTTTTATACACCCGTTTCTAGTTTTAAGGGCGGGCGAACTCGTTTTAATGCGTTTGGGCGAGCGGCCCTTTGCTTTAAATTTAAGGCGGGCGAACCGCTATCAACGAGACAGTTCTGTTTTGAAAAGCTAAGTGGCGGGCGAATACTAATTCATCGTCTTGTCGAGTTAGTCAGAGGCGAGCCGTGAAGGGCGAGCTGACTCTGGCGAACGGTTTTAAAGTGTTATTTCCTAAACGAAAATGAATTATTTTAATAATTCAAAAAAATAGAAATATGAAACTTTTGGCGAGTTGATTACTGGGCGAGCCAGTTTTGCTTTCAGGTTTTAAAAGCAAGATGGCGGGCAAACACAGGTTCTCCGCTTTGGGCGAGCTGCCATGGGCGAACCATATTGGGCGAGCCGACCATGGCGAACAGGTTTCACTTTTCCAAATTTTCTCAACGAAAAATGAATTGTTTTCATTATGTTTTGTAAATAGAAAATATAAAACCTTTTTGGGCGAGTTGACCAATGGGTGAGTTGACCATGGACGAACTAGCCATGGCGAGTCAGTTTAACCCGTGCCTTTCTCACACAGAATTCAGTGAGATTGCGGGCTGTTTTTAAAACCTTTTTGGAAAGAAAACGATGACATTATGAAATGATTCCTTAAAGGTTTTTCATGAGATATAATTCGATTTTGAGACGTTAGGCCTCTAGTTCATGCATTACTATTGCGTGACCCGCCTGGGGCGGTGGCTCGGTCGATGGACCAATGAGTGCACCTCAGGGCGTCACAGGGCTGATGGACCCGCCAAGTCATCAGCGGTCTCGAGGTCACTTGGCAAGTGGACCCGAGGACCACTATAGATTATGACCATATATCTGAGATAGCCGTGAGGGGCGATGGCCTACGGGTGCACCCCAAAAGCGGCAGATTCCGTTCTCGCAAGGGGGAGGGGGAACGATGATAGCATGATTTATTTGTTGCCTAGTCTCAACTTACCAATTTCTATTTACTGTAAGGATTTGTTGAAATCCTATATATAGTGTTTACTATGTATCCACTGTCTTTTCTACTGGGTTATTGTTAAGAAAAGAATAAATGAGTTGTGATATATAGTTTTGCTTTATTTAAAGCAGCATATGTTTCCTTTACTGAGCGTATGAATCGCTAACCCCTTTGTTTTAACTCCACAGATAAGAAGTACGCGAAGTTGAGAGAATTAGCTCTCAGATGGGTATAGCTATGCTTAAAGAACGGAGGCATGGCACGTTATATGTGACAGGTACAGTCTTTTCTCTTTTACATTTCAGACATATGTATACAGTATTACCTTAGTGAAATAAAGGTTAATAGGGGATGTCAGATTAAAGGGATAACGAAAAGAAATTTCATATTCCATAATTAATAGATAAATGTTTATCATTTATCACTGTTACTGTTGAATGTTAATGGTATCGCAGACAGCCCAACCGGTTAAGTTGTATGGAAATACGTGAAAAATGTGGTAACGGAATGGTACATTTTTCCATTGGCTTCTGATTCTATTCTTTTCTTCCTTAGATATCAAAATTGTAGGAATATCATCAACTTCATCCGGTTCTTGGTCAGAGTCCTCATCCATGAAGTGAGGAGCACTAGAGAAGGAAATGAAGGAATCATCTTTAGTGTTCATGAGGGAATCTCTGTACAAGACTGTATGTGATGTTTTTGATTCGTGACTATCTCAATCCAGAGCTTTAAAGTCTCTATTTTTAGTTCTCTTAACACTTCTTGCCTTGAGATTGTCTTCCTCTGTATTCTTGAGAGCGTTTTTTGCAAACATTTTTTTGCTTACAGCATCCAAGACTGCTATATTTGATAAACTTTGTTTTACTAGTTAATTTATTGGCCAATAGCAAACAATTATCCAACACTAGAAGGATGCGACTACGACTAATTAAGATCCGTCAATTATTTGGGGTTTTTTTTTTTAAGTTATAAGAGAAATATTAAATAAATGGGGATGGAGTGAAGTTGCTTGGATTCAAACTCAAGCTTTACAAAATGTCGTAACGTATCCTTAACCACTTGATCAAAAGATTATTAGCAATTATTTGGTATTTGGCAAAATAATGTAATGATATATAAGCTGTTATAATTTGAACTGTTGAGGGAATTGTTCCTGCTACTAAATGTTCACTATATAAGACATTAACATCCATCTATGCTCTTGAATAATTAAAAGGGAAAGTGATTTTTTAAGTTCAACTTGTGTAATAGATTATTATACAATATCGAATAGTGGTTAAATATTTGAATATTATCACTTCTTTTGTCCTATTAAAATGGCTACATATGTACCTAAAACTATTAAATTTGAATAAATTTATGTAAACACTTGCCAAAAAATATAAAATTATTTAAGAAATAATTCCGCTTAGTGAATGCATCAACCAAGGGACAAGATGTAGAGAGATGCAAGAAAACAATTTGCCATTTAAAAAATGAAATTATTAAAGAAAGACTCGCATTTGCATTTTTCTTTTTTCATGGTCAATAGAGCCGCGTCAAATAACTTATGATTTTGGGGAAGGCAATGTTGTTGTCTTGATGACTCATCCTATTGATAAACTAATTGTTAACCCCTTTGGGGCCTGTAAATGTCTATGTTTAATCAATTTGTATCACTTTGTATTGCCACTAGCTGGTTTTTAGCCCCTCCTGCTGAATTGGCGAATATTAAATGATTGGCTTGCTATGTTATGTGGATGAACATCTGCATACATATATACCTGATAGTTGTCTCCTTCACTTTTTAAGCTAGAGCCTAGCTGACCAAGGCTTCTCAGGAAGAAGTTTTGCATGTACCATTCGCAGAAATGGAAGTGGATTCTGACCTGCAGAAAGTTCTACCTGCAGAAGAACATGATTATGATAGAGCAAAAGAGCTGAAGGCCTTTGATGACACAAAAACCGGTGTTAAGGGACTTGTTGATGCTGGTTTAGTTACAATTCCTCGAATCTTTTACATGCTGCCTGAAGATATAGTGTCTGCAAATTTGGATGATCATGTAAATAGATTTCAGGTTCCCATCATAGATCTAAGAGGTGTGAAATTAGATGCTGCTGCACACACAGAAATTGTGGAAAAGATCAGATATGCATCAGAGAAGTGGGGATTCTTCCAGGTTATAAACCATGGCATCCCGCAACACGTGATGAACAAGGCCATTGCAGGTGTTCGTAGATTCCATGAGCAACCGAAAGAGGTGAAGATGAAATTCTACTCACGTGAGAATGAGAAGAAAGTGAGATTTACCAGCAACTATGATTTGTACAGCTCAAAAGCTGCAAGCTGGAGGGACACTTTGTTATGTGTCATGGCTCCAAATCCTCCACCTCCAGAGGAGTATCCCTCTGCTTGCAGGTAGACATAGTTTCTCATGTTTTTGTCAGAATAGTATTGATATAATTTTACTCACGACATTGAAATGCAGAGAAATACTGATGGAGTACTCAGAGCATGTTCAGAGCTTAGGCCAAAGTATTTTTGGCTTGCTGTCCGAGGCCCTTGGTCTCAATCCTGGTCACCTTACAGATATGGGGTGCATGGAAGGACATGCCTTTGGTTGTCAGTACTACCCGGCTTGCCCTGAACCTGAAAAGACTTTAGGACATGCCAAACACTGTGATCCTGACTTCCTCACAATCGTTTTACAAGATCAAATTGGAGGCCTCCAAGTTCTTCACCAAGACCACTGGATTGATATCCCTCCAATGGAAGGATCTCTCATAGTTAATATTGGCGACCTCTTACAGGTATGTACACAATTAGGCGGCATGCATAGTAAGGGCACATATGATTAAATATAAATTTAGTGTAGTTAATAAAATATGTTAGAAACATCACAAAATCTTAGGGTAAAAACTATGACCTTACTATAGAAGTTCTCCAAACTAATAATAAGACTTGTCTAACCAATTTATTATGAACAATAATCTTATTTCTCACTTATTTCATGAGTATTAAAGGCAGTTTTTGAAATAAATTAGAGAAAAATACTGAGCACCACAAATTATTAGATTTATCAACGGGAGGGATATAATTTCAGTTACTCTTCCATTGCAGCTAATCTCAAATGACAAGTTCAAAAGCGTTGAGCACAGAGTTTTGGCAAACCGTGCTGGCCCAAGAATATCAGTGGCATGCATTTTCACAACCCATTTTCACACGTCCAACAAGCTTTATGGCCCCATAAAGGAATTGTTATCAGCAAATAATCCACCTTTGTACAGGGAAACCTTGATAAAGGATTATCTCAACACCTACTGCTCCTTGGGACCCAACAATGATTCTGCACTTGCTTTTTTGATTTTGTAATGATAAAAAGAATAAATCCACTCGTATTGTACTACTAAATAAATAAATAAATGAAGATAGTCAATTCTTTTCCATTTATAATGGGTAACTATGAAAATTAAACACGATTAGTTGGTTTTCATTGCACAAATTGCAAACGTATAACTGATTTGTTACAAGCCTGTAGTTACGCAAGGCCAAGCTTGTTGTTTAGGCCAAGTTGATTTTTTTACCTATAAATGGGTACCTGCATTATTTGACCCTATTAAATAGTATTAGAATAACTTAAAATCGATTTCGGATAGAATTTGGGTTTTAAAATTGTACAGAGAGAAGGCCATGAAAACTTAAGATATTGAAAAGCTTCTCGGGTTTTTTACGGAAGGTGATGGACAAATCATTATTACCAAGTTGCCGAAGATTGAAAAAACAGAGCGAGGTGATAATTTTAACATGTAGTGGCTCATGAATGATTTTTGGAGTAATGTCCGTAGGAATTTTTGGTGTTGTGAGTTCCATTTATGGCTTGCAAAACTCGAATGGTTTCCCGTTTTCTTTTCGTAAGGCTGGTATGTTTTTGTTATGTACATCTTTGTCATGGCTTTGAAGTTTTTATTGATTTTTCCTTTTACTTTTGTTCACCCTTTGCATGTTGGGTCCGGATGATACGTATTTGCAAAAGTCTCTGATCACTTCTCTAAAAAAGTATTAAACTCTGTTTCTCTTCTTTATTTGATTAATCAAATTGATTTAGGAAAAAAAATGCTATCCGTCATGAGATCAATTAGTGACCTTAGAGTACCCACTTATAGAATCTAATTATAAATAATAATTTTTAAGTATGATATATAATTTGTGAGTTATTTATTATTAATATAATACTTAAATAAATTAATTTATTAGTTTTACAATTATGATTTTTAACTTTAATTTATTGTTATGGGTTGACTTAAATTTATTAATTTAATTTTTATTAATAATATCATTAAAATTGATACTTAATAAATGATCATTTAGAAGATTTGAGTAGTTACCGTATATTCTCTATATTATATGGATAGGATTTGGGCAGCAAACATAAAAAAATATAAATAGTTAATTGAGTTTGGGTATTATGAAAGAAAATTGAGTTTGAATATGAATATCCAAAAATATCATGTACTCTACTTGCCATTATGGATGAACAATCCGTTTTTCGACCAATTTGGAGGAACAAAACAAAAACTTAATTAGCTTACCTAAAGAAATAACCAAATTATCCAACATAATTCTACTAACCGAATAAATGAACAGAAATAAGTCGATTCGGTTGGACCAATTGACTAAAAATTAATTTTTTATCTTTACCACTACAAATATACTTCATAGTTCTTGAATTTCTATATCCTTCTGTTCAAATTCAACAGTTCATAATACTTTTAAATTTATTTGATTATTTATATTTTATATAATATATTTAAAATGTATGTTAAAAATGATCGATCAATTCAATCAATTCTATTGATATCAATGATAAAAAAAAATCTATAAAAAAGTCAATTGATTTAATCTACAAATTCGATCTCATAATTTACTTTTTTGACCGAATGAAATTGACAAAATCTGATCTTTGATATATTAAAACTATTTGAACTAACTTTTGCTCGACCTTAGTTGCCATCCATAATTTGTTTACTTACAATTACAACTTAAAAAACGAAGTAATTAAGCCATGCCATTTTTCTTTTGAACTAATCAAGAGTGATGAGAGCGTCGATGTCATCTCAATTCATCTCCTTCCAATCATAAATGGGAAGCGAAGCCCAACTTCAAATAGAGATAGGTAGGATACCTCAATGGCAATGGCAAATGGGACCAGCTGCCTTTCACGATCTTCCCAAATAATACTAGTCTTAATTCTTTGGTACAAAAGAATGCAAAACAGACCACAGTTTCCCACGGCTTTTCCTTCTGTTTTTGATATTACTGCTATACATACATTCTCACAAACTATTTTGACAATGATTTACAAGTATTTATCATTCTAAAAATAATGTGAACTTGGACCATATCTATTTAGTACTATTTTCGTGATTTTCCTACCTTATTTTCTTACATATACATTTGTTTAACACTACTCTCTCTCTCTCTCTCTCTCTCTCTCTCTCTCTCTCTCTCTCTATATATATATATATATATATATATATATATTTTTAAAGATATACCTATTTTTTAAATTCACTCGTTAAAGAAGTTTTGGGAAAAAGGAGAGTTTTCTAACCACATAAAATCTAGCTTCCTCTTTTTTGCAGTAATGGATCGAGACTCAAATTCTGGAAGGACAATTGGACTCAAGAGGCCATTCTGAAAGACCGCTACAATCGAATATATGCCTTAACACTTTGAAAGATGGACTGATTGAAGATCATGGATTTTGGAATGGTACAAATTGGGAATGGGTCATACCTCTCCGAAGACCTCTTTTTGATTGGGAAGTGGCTTCATTGAATAATCTTCTTCAACTTTTAAATTCAATAGTCATCACCAAGTTCGCTTCTGACAGAGTTGTTTAGTCACATAATGCAAATGGCCTCTATAACTCTAAATCTTTTAGACAGAGGATCAGTACTTCAGCCACTCAAGAGAATCAGATAGAAAGCCTCATTTGGAAAGGCTTGGCACCCCCGAAAGTAGAATTGTTTTGCTGGAATGTTTTGAAAGAAACAATTCCAGTGAAGGAAGTGTTATTTAGACGCGGATGCTTAGCAGAACAAGAAACCAAATGCCTTTTTTGTGGTGAAACAGAATCAGTGAACCATCTTCTTCTCCACTGTCAGTTTGCTTGGAAGGTATGGAACTATTGTTTCTCCTATTGGAAGATTTATTGGACACTTCGATAGACTTAAAATCTTTGTTTCAATGCTGGGACTCCTATTGTAGTAAATCTAGTCAATTAAACATTTGGAGAACTGTCTTTTACGCGATCTTATGGTCTCTTTGGCTGAATCGAAATGAGAAAGTTTTTGAAGATAAAGGTTGCTCCGTCGAACAAGTCTGGCAAATCATCATTTTTAGAACAAGTTGGTGGGTAAAAGCTAAATATCCAGATCTTGATTTGCAAAATTTAAATGCCAATCTTCAAGAAGTCTCTATTCCAACACTCAACAAGGCTAAGAGACCTATTGCTTCTTGGTCGTTACCACCCGATGGTGCTTGGAAAATCAACACTGATGGATCAGCAATGGGTAAACCGGGTCCAGCAGGGATTGGAGGAGTCTTGAGAAACAGCAAAGGTCACATTCAAATGGTCTTCTCCAAAAGCATTGGAACAGCAGATTCCACCCTTGCTGAATTTTTGGCTGTTGTGGAAGCACTCTCAATTGTTACAAATGCAAATACTTCTCGTCCTTCTCAGATCATCATTGAATGTGATTCTCAAATTGTTGTCTCATGGTTAAAAAAGACTCATAACTGCCCCTGGTCCTACAGCAACTTGCTTAACAAATTACTGAACTTCATTTCAACCTTAGGTGAGGTTTCTTTCGTTCATGTTTACAGGGAAGCAAATTCGCTTGCTGACTTTTTAGCTAAGAGAGGTGCTCTTTGTAACTTAGACTGGGTTGCATGGTTCTAATACCTTCTTTATATTCAATAAAATTTCAATTTTCAAACCAAACTTATGAGAGAATTCTAGTAATTTACTCATCCATGAGAAAATTTCCATAAATCCTTTTCTCATTAAGTGGCCGGCCAACATGGAAAAACATTGCAATTGGTGCTTTCACACCAATGCAACTAATCCTTTCACACCATTGCAATTAGTGCTTTCACACCAATGCAACTAATGCTTTCACAAGAAAAGTGGTTGGCCAACCCTTGTAGAATAAGGGAAAGGAAGCAAAGTCAAAGAAAGAAGGTCAAGGAAGCAAGATATATGGTAAACATAGACTTTTGGTTGCAAGGCTTATGGGATAAGCTTCCACTTTCTCCAAATTAGATAATTATTTATCCTCTCATTAAGTGACCGGCCAACCCATTTTTCTAGCCCCAATTCTCAGCTATTTAAAAGCCAAGATAGAAAGAAAGAAAGAAAAGCAAAACATGAGAGATTGGAAGAAAAGAGGAAATCCCGTAATTTACTGTGCAAGCAGATTTTGTTGCCATTTTTCATCCTATTTCCAGTCAGTTTTAGCCTTTCCTCCCTTCATGAAAGTTGTTACAAATCCTCTCCTCTAAAACATATCCGAAATTCATCTCAAACGGAGTTCAGTTGGCTGGTGAAAAGGTTGCTGGAAGTCAGATCTGTCAAGCTGCCCTGTTTTGACGAGATTGAGAGAATCATTTTGTAGGGCAGAAACGATCAGGAAGATGACTTTTTCTTGAAACGGTCAAGAACGATCAATTGAAGATCTACCTCTTCTCTACTACATATCTGAAAATCAAATCAAACGGACCAAGTTTGATAGGGGAAATCTGTTCTGGAAATTTCTGCTGCACAGGGTAAGCAGTGTTGGAATTTTTGATTCTTTCTAAATTGGATATAGGGTGCATTTTTAATTTTTCTAGGCTTATTTCTAGTGCTATAATGGGGTAAAATTGACCCTAAAGAAGTGTTTTAAGTATTGTCCAGAGGGGTTACCATAAGGAAAGTGTAAGGTGGTAAATGACACTGTCTGTATATGCTTGTAGTGTTAACGACGCGGGTTGGCGGTATACAAGACGCGGATTGCCAAGCTTGGACGAACGAGCTTAGTCTTTGCTTTTGGTAAGTTTACTATACAAGTTACGAGTAGTAGCTTACAGGATAAGTGCCCTACATGAGCTACACATAATGATTTATAAAATAAATGAAAGGGTTATAAAAATAAAGGAATTGATATGTAAAACCTGAGATGTGTTGCTATTGGAATATAAATTGTTTTCCTTTGTAGGCTGGGTAATGACATATCTTAACCTTGTCTTATTGTAGAAATTTTGAAAAATTGTTAAAAGTTGGATGTAGGTCTCCATGTCTACATTAAGTTATTGCATAATTGCTTTTATGAGATTTAAGCTTACATGAAGTTTTTATGAAATGTATGAAAGCTTTTATATCTCATTTACATCATGTTTTGAAGTATGTGAATGATATTACTTTATAGCATATCCATATGAGTTTTTGAATTGAGCATGCATTGCTTGCACATCTTATTGATGTGAGACTTCAAAACATGAGATGATGACTAGTTTACAGACTTTTATGGCATCCCATTGTATTATGAGACTAATAGAGCACTATAGAACATGCCCGAGTAGTTGATACTCTTGTATGGGCAATATAAAGCTTGTCCGACATTGTCGTTGACAGGTTCCAATTCTGGCTGATCACTAGAGTTGGAGATGACGAGGATCTATGGCCATAGGTAACATCCTAGTTCCGGGGTAACAAGGATTGCTTGCTGATAGCTACAGTAGGCTAAGATTTTATTAGTTGAATTACTGTGTTTGCCTAATGAGAAATGTTTTATGAACATGGCTTATGAGATTACATGATATGTGATTGAACTTTACGAAGCATTGTTTTATGATAACCACACGGTTTGACAAAATCGACTTTGCATCGTTTTGCGTGCATTACATCGGTTTTACCATAAAGAAATGGTGATATTGAGTTATATAAAATATGAAGTTTAAATGAGTTAAATATATGTGATTTTATACGTGACTTTATACAAAACACGTGTTGCATGCATTAGTGCTGCTATATCCTGTTTGTTACTATCTCTACTCTTGTGTAGTGGCTTACTGAGCTTTTCCCCAAAAGCTCACCCCCTCATTCTCCTCCACAGGTTAAGCTGAGATAGCAACATTTGATCAGAGCCGTTCCTTGTTTTGACGTTTCAAGCTAGACGTCAGACCTCAGTTCATAGCTTGATATATACGTTTACGATTCCTATGTACTTGGAATTTGATAATTTTGTACAGTAATGTAGTGTGAGATGTGATAAGTATGAATATGTGATTATTTTCAAAAATCGAGTTAAAAATGGGATGTAAATAAGTGTTGGTTGATTGTCGAGGTGAATAGTATTTTGCGTTGTGGTTTGAATTATAGTGCAAGGGATTTTCCGTAGTTGAGTAGAAATACTACCAAAATTTGGTCTTGGGATATTTTAAGTTGTGAAATGAACTGGGACCTAAGGAAATCAACCTTGAACTGTGAACGATGAACAGTAAATTGAAATTAAAAGAGTAAGACTACTCGCTACACAAATTATAATTAAAGGAAAAGGAAAGAGTTAGCTCCAAAATCCCTTCTTCCGCTAATTCGTTATTGAAAATGTCTCGTATTTTCTCACACCCCGAAAATACGAGACATTTTCAATAACGAATTAGCGGAAGAAGAGATTTTGGGGCTAACTCTTTCTTTTTCCTTTAACTAAGGTTTGTGTAACGAGTAGTCTTACTCTTTCAATTTTGATGTACTATTCATCGAATTACAGTTCAAGGTTGATTTCCTTAGGTCCTAGTTCATTTCACAACTTAAAATTACTTAAGATTAAATTTTGGCAGCATTTCCACTCAACTATAGAAAACCCCATGCACTATAATTCAAACCACAAAGCGAAATACTATTCACATCAACAATCAACCAACACTAGTTTACATCCCGTTTTAACTCGATTTTTTTGAAAATAATCACATATTTACACTTATCACATCTCACACTACATTACTGTACAAAATTATCAAATTCCAAGTACATAGGAATGGTAAACATATATACCAAGCTATGAACTGAGGTCTGACGTCTAGCTTGAAACGTCAAAACGAGGAACGGCTCTTATCAAATGTTGCTATCTCAGCTTAACCTGTGGAGGAGAATGAAGGGGTGAGCTTTTAGGGAAAAGCTCAGTAAGCCACTACACAAGGGCAGAGAGAGTAATAAACAAGATATAGCACCACTAATGCATGCAACACATGTTTTGTATAAAATCACATGTTAACAACTCATTTAAACTTCGTATCTCATGTAATTCAATATCACAATGCCTTTATGATAAAACCGAGGTCATGCAAGTTAAATGATGCAAAGTCGATTTTGTCAAACAATACAGTTATCATAAAAACAATGCTTCGTAAAGTTCAATCACGCATCATGTTCATAAAACATTTCTCATTAGGCAAACTCAGTAATTCAACTAATAAAGTCTTAGCCTACTGTAGCTATCAGCAAGCAGTCCTCGTTACCCCGAAACTAGGGTGTTACATATGGCCATAGATCCTCGTCATCTCCAATCCCAGTGATCAGCCAGAATTGGAGCCTATCAACAACAATGTCGGACAAGCCTTATATTGCCCATACAAGGGTATCAACTACTCGGGCATGTTCCATAGTGCTCTATTAGTCTCATAATACAATGGGATGCCATAAAAGTCTGTAAACTAGTCATCATCTCATGTTTTGAAATCTCACATCAATAGGATGTGCAAGCAATACATGCTCAATTCAAAAACTCATATGGATATGCTATAAAGTCATATCATTCACACACTTCAAAACATGATGTAAATGAGATATAAAAGCTTTCATACATTTCGTAAAAACTTCATGTAAGTTTAAATCTCATAAAAACAATTATGCAATAACTTGATGTAGATATGGAGATCTACATCCAACTTTTAACAATTTTTCAAAATTTCTGCAATAAGACAGGGTTAAGATATGTCATTACCCAGCCTGCAAATGAAAACAATTTATATTCCAACAGCAACACATCTCAGGATTTACATCTCAATCAATTCCTTTATTTTTATAACCCTTTCATTTATTTTATAAATCATTACGTGTAGCTCATGTAGAGCACTTACCCTGTAAGCTACTACTCATAATTTGTATAGTAAACTTACCGAAAGCAAAGACTAAGCTCGTTCGTCCAAGCTTGGCAATCCACGTATTGTATACTACCAACCCGTGTCGTTAACACCTGTGCAGCAAAAATTTCCAGAACAGATTTCCCTTAACAAACTTGGTTCGTTTGATTTGATTTTTGGATATGTGGTATAGAAGAGGTATATATTCAATTGATCCTTCTTGACCATTTCAAGAAAAAGTCATCTTCCTAATCGTTTCTGCCCTACAAAATGATTCTCTCAATCTCGTCAAAACAGGGCAGCTTGACAGATCTGACTTCCAGCAACCTTTTCACCAGCCAAATGAACTCCGTTTGAGATGAATTTCGGATATGTTTTAGAGGAGAGGATTTGAAACAACTTTCATGAAGGGAGAAAAGGCTAAAACTGACTGGAAATAGCATGAAAAATGGCAACAAAATCTGCTTGCACAGTGAATTACGGGATTTCCTCTTTTCTTCCAATCTCTCATGTTTTGCTTTTCTTTCTTTCTATCTTGGCTTTTAAATAGCTGGGAATTGGGGCTAGAAAAATGGGTTAGCCGGTCACTTAATGAGGGGAAGAAATAATTATCTAATTTGGAGAAGGTGGAAGCTTATCCCATAAGCCTTGCAACCAAAAGTCTATGCTTACCATATATCTTGCTTCCTTGACCTTCTTTCTTTGACTTTGCTTCCTTTCCCTTATTCTACAAGGGTTGGCCGGCCACTTTTCTTGTGAAAGCACCAATTGCAATGGTGTGAAAGCACTAAGTGCAATGGTGTGAAAGCATTAGTTGCATTGGTGTGAAAGCACTAATTGCAATGTTTTTCCATGTTGGCCGGCCACTTAATGAGGGAGGGATTTATGGAAATTCTCTTATGAGTGAATAAATTACTAGAATTCTCTTATGGGTGAGTAAATTACTAGAATTTTCTCATGAGTTTGGTAGGTGGGGATTAATTAAATTCCACACATGTTTTATTCATATATGACAAAATAAATATTTAGGTTGGCTATGATAATGCTTTATAGGATTTATGGGCCAATTTAGCCTTTTTTGGTCTTTTCACTAAAATTACGAATTAAGCTCAAATAGCTGTAAAAGCTATAACTTGACTTACTTGAGACCATAAATCATCAACATATGATAATTCAAATGTCTTTGGCTAGGTGCGCACTCTTGTGGGGCCCACCAGCTTACTTGTACGAAAATTCAAACAATAGTCATCTGAAACCGAAATTTTTCGATTAAGCATCTTTTTCATTATTTGCTTAATCCATATTATTTGTATACTTATTCACAATTTTATAAGTATACAAATAATATGGATTAAGCAAATAATGAAAAAAGATGCTTAATCGGAAAATTTTGGTTTCAGATGACTATAGTTTGAATTTTCGTACAAGTAAGCTAGTGGGCCCCATAAGAGTGCGCACCTAGCCAAAGACATCTGAATTATCATATGTTGATGATTTATGGTCTCAAGTAAGTCAAGTTACAGCTTTTACAGCTATTTGAGCTTAATTCATAATTTGAGTGAAAAGACCGAAAAAGGCTAAATTGGGCCATAAATCTTATAAAGTATTATCATAGCCAACCAAAATATTTATTTTGTCATATATGAATAAAACATGTGTGGAATTTAATTAATCCCCACCTACCAAACTCATGAGAGAATTCTAGTAATTTATTCACCCATGAGAGAATTCTAGTAATTTACTCACCCATGAGAGAATTTCCATAAATCCCTCCCTCATTAAGTGGCCGGCCAACATGGAAAAACATTGCAACCAATGCAACTAATGCTTTCACACCAATGCAACTAATGCTTTCACACCATTGCACTTAGTGCTTTCACACCATTGCAATTGGTGCTTTCACAAGAAAAGTGGCCGACCAACCCTTGTAGAATAAGGGAAAGGAAGCAAAGTCAAAGAAAGAAGGTCAAGGAAGCAAGATATATGGTAAGCATAGACTTTTGGTTGCAAGGCTTATGGGATAAGCTTCCACCTTCTCCAAATTAGATAATTATTTCTTCCCCTCATTAAGTGACCAGCTAACCCATTTTTCTAGCCCCAATTCTCAGCTATTTAAAAGCCAAGATAGAAAGAAAGAAAAGCAAAACATGAAAGAATGGAAGAAAAGAGGAAATCTCGTAATTCACTGTGCAAGCAGATTTTGTTGCCATTTTTCATCCTATTTCCAGTCAGTTTTAGCCTTTCCTCCCTTCATGAAAGTTGTTTCAAATCCTCTCCTCTAAAACATATCGAAATTCATCTCAAACAGAGTTTGTTTGCCTCGTGAAAAGGTTGCTGGAAGTCAAATCTGTCAAGCTGCCCTGTTGTGACGAGATTGAGAAAATCACTTTGTAGGGAAGAAACAATCAGGAAGATGACCTTTTCTTGGAATGGTCCAGAAGGATCAATTGAAGATCTACCTCTTCTCTACCACATATCCGAAAATCAAATCAAACGGACCAAGTTTGATAGGGGAAATCTGTTCTGGAAATTTCTGCTGCACAGGGTAAGCAGTGTTGGAATTTTCGATTCTTTCTAAATGGGATATAAGGTGCATTTCTAATTTTTATAAGCATATTTCTAGTGTTATAATGGGGTAAAATTGACCCTAAAGAAGTGTTTTTTAAGTATTGGCCAAAGGGGTTTCCATAAGGAAAGTGTATGGTGGTAAATGACACTGTCTGTATATGCTTATAGTGTTAACGACGCGGGTTGGTGGTATACAATACGCAGATTGTCAAGCTTGAACAAACGAGCTTAGTCTTTGCTTTCGGTAAGTTTATTATACAAGTTACGAGTAGTAGCTTATAAGGTAAGTGCCTACATGAGCTACATGTAATGATTTATAAAATAAATGAAAGGGTTATAAAAATAAAGCAATTGATTGAGATGTAAATCCTGAGATGTGTTGTTGTTGGAATATAAATTGTTTTCCTTTGCAAGCTGGGTAATGACATATCTTAACCCTGTCTTATTGCATAAATTTTGAAAAATTGTTAAAAGTTGGATGTAGGTCTCCATGTCTACATCAAGTTATTGCATAATTTTTTTTATGAGATTTAAGCTTACATGAAGTTTTTACAAAATGTATGAAAGCTTTTATATCTCATTTACATCATGTTTTGAAGTATGTGAATGATATGACTTTATAGCATATCCATGTGAGTTTTTGAATTGAGCATGCATTGCTTGCACATCCTATTGATGTGAGACTTCAAAACATGAGATAATGACTAGTTTACAGACTTTTATGGCATCCTATTGTATTATGAGACTAATAGAGCACTATAAAACATGCCCGAGTAGTTGATACTCTTGTATGGGCAATATGAGGCTTGTCTGACATTGTCGTTGACAAGTTCCAATTCTAGCTGATCACTGGGATTGGAGACGACGAGAATCTATGACCATAGGTAACACCCTGGTTCCGGGGTAACGAGGACTGCTTGCTGATAGCTACAGTAGGCTAAGACTTTATTAGTTGAATTAATGGGTTTGCCTAATGAGAAATGTTTTATGAACATGGTGTATGAGATTACATGATATGTGATTGAACTTTACGAAGCATTGTTTTTATGATAACTATATTGTTTTACAAAACCAACTTTGCATCATTTAACTTGCATGACATCGGTTTTATCATAAAGGCATTGTGATATTTAATTACATGAGATATGAAGTTTAAATGAGTTGTTAACATGCGATTTTATACGAAACACGTGTTGCATGCATTAGTGGTGCTATATCATGTTTGTTACTATCTCTGCCTTTGTGTAGTGGCTTACTGAGCTTTTCCTTAAAAGCTCACGCCCTCATTCTCCTCCACAGGTTAAGCTGAGATAGCAACATTCGATCAGAGCCATTCCTTGCTTTGACGTTTCAAGCTAGATGTCAGACCTCAGTTCATAGCTCGGTATATATGTTTACGATTCCTATGTACTTGGAATTTGATAATTTTGTACAGTAATGTAGTGTGAGATGTGATATGTATGAATATATGATTATTTTCAAAAATCAAGTTAAAAACGGGATGTAAATAAGTGTTGGTTGATTGTCGAGGTGAACAGTATTTTGCGTTGTGGTTTGAATTATAGTGCAGGGAATTTTTTGTATTTGAGCAGAAATATTGCCAAAATTTAGTCTTGGGAAATTTTAAGTTGTGAAATGAACTGGGACCTAAGGAAATCAACCTTGAACTGTGATCGATGAATAGTAAATCGAAATTAAAAGAGTAAGACTACTTGCTACACAAACCGTAGTTTAAGGAAAAGAAAAGAGTCAGCTCCAAAATCCCTTCTTCCGCTAATTTGTTATTGAAAATGTCTCGTATTTTTGGGATATGACAGATTGGTATTAGAGCCAGGTTTTGATCCTGGGACCTGTGCTGCAGTTTGCTTCATGCATTAAATGAAGTTTAATGCATGAAATGATGAAGAAATATGATAAAATGCTAGGTGGATTATTGGTATTGGTTGTCTTGGATAGAAAGAAAGAATAAGAAGCAAGAAACTCCAGCAAATTCGGTTGTCTTCACCGAATTTCTCTAATTCCACGAGACTTTTGTTAACTGAAGTTGTTTTCGGTCTTCATTTGTTTCTCCATAAAAATCCCTTAGCAAATATCATTTGCTTACTAAATTGTTGACTTAATCTTCTTCATAGACCATATATATATATATATATATATATATATATATATATATATCTTAAGAACAACTAAGAATCAAGCTAGGAGACTACCTAGAGGAAGGAACCAAAACAGAAAATAAAATTCTGTTTTAAGATACTCCATTCGGTCAAGGTAAGATGTCAAACTTTTATGGTTTCTTTGATAATACATGATGAATTTATATGTGTATTAGCATGAGAATTAGAACTTTAGAATTGTTGATTGTTAAAGTCTTGTGGATTATGAAAGTATAATGGATTTGGATCTTGAGGTAGATGAAGAACAAGAAGGGGATTGAGCTGAAAATTGTAGTTTGATGATGTAAAGTAGTTAAAGGAAATTAAATAAGTTGATTAGAAGCTTGAAAAATATGAAAGGAAGAAGAATAAAAAAATCATGCTAATGACAGGGGAGTTCAGTGGGATATAGAATAGTGGAAAATTTATAGGCACAAGCAGCAAATGATAAATAAAATGGTTCACGTAGATAAGAGACAAATGATTGAAAACAAGAAAATTGAGGAAGATGGAAAAGTCACTAAAAATGGCCATGAGAGGTTCGGCCATGACTTGAAAAGTAAAGTAAATATGCTGAAAAAAATTGAGAAGTTTGGTCAACAATATTCATAGAAATTAAAGGAGAAGAAATGGAAAAATTAAAACCGAAAAAGGAAGTGAAATGAAGAAATTGAGTTTTAACACCGTAATTTATACTGGTTGTACTTATAACATGATGTTAGTGGCTGCATTTTATGAATTTTAGCGGTTTAAAAATAAAAAGAAAATTATTAATAATTTTCAAAAAAATTATTTTGCAGCCGAGAATTGAAGACTCGATAAAGGCGATCGGGAAGCTAGGCTTCGTAAGACCAGGTAAGGGAGTAGTATGTGAGATGAAATGCATGTCCTATGGAGAAAAAATGTTATAAAAATATTGAGAAAATGATTTGGTTTGAGACATGCATTAGTTTGATAAACTGTTTTGAATTTGGGTGAGCCAAAGATAGGCGACCCCTTTGATATAATTCTGGGAGAGCCAACAGTGGGCGATCCCTTGTTTTTTTAAAGAGAAATATTTTGTGGGCAACCCCCAGTTCAGCTCGGTGTGAGAGTCACAGTGGGTGATGTTAGTTCGCCACATGGGCGATTGAAAACATGCGAGTTCAATCCACTGCGATGGGCGAGCCGTAATAGGCGAGTTGGTAAAGGGCGAGCTGGTTTAGCTTGTGTTTTTCTCACATGAAAAATGGTGAAATTATCGGCTGTTTTTACTGTGTTTTGTAAACATAAAATATAATACCTTTTTGGAAAACAATCATTTTAAAGAAATGATGAAATATGTGAAATATTCCTTAGGTGTTCTTTATGAGATATAAATTGATTTTTGAGACTTTAGGCCCCGAGTTTCATGCGTTACTATTAACGTGGCTGATTGACCCGCCAAGTCATCAGAGGTCTCAAGGTCACTTGGCAAGTGTACCCGAGGACCACCTATAGATTATGGCCATAGATCTAGCTGTGTCCCAGTGGGGACGATTACTAGATTCCTTCGGGAACGATGATAGCATTATTTAATCGTAAGGTGATGCGTAGTCTCAACTTACTGATTTCTGTTTACTGAAAGGATTTACTAAATCCTGTTTACTGTTTACTATACTATATCGTAAACTGTTTAACCAATGATTTGAATATTAAAGACTGTTCACTATATCCACTATTTTCTTACTGGGTATGTTGTTAGGGAAAATAAACATTTTGTGGTATATAGTTTTGGTTTTATAAAGCAGTATACAACTCCTTTACTGAGCATGTTGTCGCTCACTCCCTTATTTTCACTCCACAGGTTATTGATTTAGATTCAAAGGTTTACCTTCCAGAGTTATCGGCTGTTAGAGTCAACAGATACATGATATCGAAGGTACATTATATTCTTTTGTATATTTAGTAAAATTGTACAGTACTACTTTGAGTAAAAAGGGAATGTAGGTGATCTCAAAATTTATGAGGTATTCATAGTTCTATTTTGGATCAGTTTGTGATTGTGTTTATTGACGATATCCTGGTCTATTCTAAATCTCGAGAACAACATGAGGAACATTTAAGAATAGTTCTCCAGACTCTTCAAGACAGACAACTATATGCCAAGTTTAGTAAATGTGAGTTTTGGTTAGAACAGATTTCTTTTCTGGGTCACGTTGTGACTAAGGATGGAGTATCTGTAGATCCATCCAAGGTCGAGGCCGTGTTGAGATGGGAAAGGCCAAGGACAATTACTGAAATCCGTAGCTTTTTGGGATTTGCCGAGTATTATCGTAGATTCGTTGAAGGCTTTTCAAAGATAGCTGCACTACTAACACGTCTCACACGTAAGAACGTCAAATTTGAATGGACAGATGAGTGTGAGAGTAGCTAAAGCAGAAGTTGACATCGACACTGATTTTGACCACACTAAGTGGCTCTGGGGGTTTTGTAGTGTACAGTGATGCTTCTCTCCAGGGTTTAGGTTGTGTGCTGATGCAGCATGGCAAGGCAGTGGCCTATAGGTCTAGACAGCTAAAGGATCATGAGAAGAACTACCCCACCCATGATCTCGAGTTAGCCGCTGTGGTGTTTGCACTAAAGATATGGCGCCACTACCTATATGGTGAAAAGTTTCAGATCTTCACTGACCATAAGAGCCTCAAGTATTTGTTTTCACAGAAAGAATTAAACATGAGATAGCGCAGATGGTTAGAGCTTCTCAAGGATTATGACTACGAGATCTTGTATCATCCGGGAAAGGCAAACGTAGTCGCCGATGCTTTAAGCAAAAAGAGCATTGGTTTAGTTTCGTATATGATGGTACAGGAGTACAGTTTGTTGGAGAAGTTCTCTGAGATGAGTCTAAGAGTAGAACCTTCAGTAGATTGTTTGATAGCTAGCTTTAGGATTGAACTAAATATTATAGAATCGATCCGACAAGCACAGAGACAAGATCCAGAGTTGGTGGAGCTAGCTAGTCAGATTGAGCAAGGGCTTCAACCCGAGCATAAGGTCAGTGAGGATGGGATATTGAGATATAGAGGTCGGATATGCATACCCAAAGATGATACCCTACGGAGACAGATTTTAGAGAAGGCTCACAGTTTCAGATACACAATGCACCCTGGTAGTACTAAGATGTACCAAAACTTGAAGGGTGTCTATTGGTGGGCCAAGATGAAGAAAGACATTGCAGATTATGTGTCGAAATGTCTCACTTGTCAGTAGATTAAGGTAGAACATCAGAGACCTGCGGGGTTATTAAGACCTTTAGCAATACTGACATGGAAATGGGAGCATATTACTATGGATTTCATTATGGGACTTCCTAGGACACGAAGGGGTCATGATTCGATATGGGTCATAGTTGACAGATTGACCAAGTCTGCTCACTTTTTGCCTATGACAGCCATAGATTCTCTGAGTTCTTTAGCGGAGCTATATGTACGAGAGGTAGTCGGGTTGTAATCTTCATGTGTATTAGGTGGAATTAGTAATAGATGATGAAGGGAATTTAGTTGGAACTTAATTAGAATATGATTGTGGTGAGTAGTTGAAAGAGACTAGAAGTTGACGTGATGAGTTTTGCTACAGGGGAGGTAATCGACCATGGAAGGAATTTAAGAAAATGACATAAAAATCAGATTTTGGAATCCCCTGTTGGTTCAGCTGTGAGTGGAGAATGATGGATTTTTTATGATTTTAATGGAATTTAGGTATGACTTAGTAAGAAAAGATCAATAAAATTTGATTGAAACGTGGGTGTAGCAATAAATTGCAAAAACCGTGGAATGTGGCATGATGATAGGCTGCTGTTCGACCATGAATGGCTGAGCAACAGTGATGATATGTGATGATCTGAACCTATTTGATAAAAGGCTTAAGAGAAGTGAAGGAAGAATCAAAGAAATACAAAGAAAAAATTATGGAACCACTATAAGCTGTCGGCCTCTAAAGAAAAAATGCAAGGCGGCCGACAGTAACAGTAAAATAGAAAAGAAAGAAAAGAAAACAGCAAAAGAAAAGAAAGGAAAACAGAAAAGGAAGAGAAAAGAAAAGAAAATAAATTAAGTGTATTTATGTTACATTATTCAATAGAAACTAAAATAAATTAATTATTGAAAGAAATAAATGGGAATTAAATAATTAATTATTGAGACTTATACAATAAAAATAGGAAATTATAGAATATTTATTATAGTATACACGAGAATTTAAACACAAACTGAGATTGTTGATAATATGAATGTTAAAGAAAAGAATAGGAATTAATTAAAAGTATGGTTGGTAATTTAGGAAGATAAATTAGTTTAATTATAGTTACATTTGGGTAATTAATAAGGAAATAAAATAAAATAATTATTAGGAATAATACATTGTAACATCCGAAATTATAAAATTCCGAATCAAATTTTTCTTCTTTCTCATTCAATTATTCGATGTCAATTGGTTTGCATTCGGTGTCGATGTAAGTTCGATTCTATAACAAAACTAAGATATAATATTTATAATTCTATTTATAATAATTCAATATAATTTACACCCCACTAGATCATGTATATATATATTTTGAACACTACACTGATTTCATTCCACTTACAAATACGTCTGCTGTGCATTTATTAGTCTGAATATAAATATAAAATTTCACATGTACCTGTACTCCTGACATATCAACTTTTAGTGATCTCTTCCACTACCTTGTAACTTCTGTAACCACGTGCACGGATGAACTATCTGAGATAATGAGTAAGGGGGTGAGCTTTGGGGAAAGCCCAGTAAGAAAAAGCATATAAAAGAGTGGTACTATGCCACTATATGCAGTAAAAATCATAAATTTAAATTTTATAAATAAAATAATGCATATGGGTGCATGTAAACATTTATTGAAAACTCTTTTAAAACATATACTGTTCATATAAATATTCACTGTTCAAATCATTTAAAATCAATCCATCTTTAATTCATTCACTGTTCATATACTGTTCATATATTCTTTCACGGTTCACTTTTCAAATCATTTCAATCATATCTGTCATCTGTCTGTAAATCAATCATTTCATATACTGTGTAAAACAATAGAGTGTGAGCATCTAAGAAACCTATACACGAACTATATCCCTACAGGGACCTGTATAGGATTAGGCGTACCCACATGGGGCCAGGCATCCAGCCCTAAGCCGTTCCTACCTGTAACAATGGCCATTGTCGAAGATCTACAGTGTACACTCGTCAGTGACAACTGTGATCGGAAAAAGGGGAAGGTACTGGGGACCTGCGCAACAGTCTCCCAACCCTAATCATCAATCTGTATGCATGAATCCACATGAAGCCAACACTCTAAAAAATCATGTTCATATATCGATAAAACTCCAGTAAATCAATTTTCATGTAAACTATTTCAATCGATTTCTATTTATGTAAACAAATCAACACTTTATATATTCTAAATAAATCTCATAAAACTCATAAAACATATTATCATCATTTCACGTATTCAAATATTCAAACTATATAAAAATACTATTTATTTAAGATACTGAGCGTGTAAATAATTAATGAAAATTTTCTATACTTTTCGGTAACCTTTTGGTAAATTTCTATCCTAACCCCTTTCATAAATTTCGATTTATAATTTCCAAATCACCCAAATTTCCCACAGCATGCACAGTATTTCCTACACTACTTCCATATACTATTCCTTACCTCAATTCGCAGTACGAAATAAAAATCCAATAGTACCACTGATCCACTTGTTTCTCCAAATTACCAACTGCACAATTAATATTAAAATAATTAACACTCTATGATCAATTTATAAAATTTCTTTTACTTATCCTACACTCGTATTTTAATTTTTTTCTACTTAAGAGAACATTATAGGATTCTCATAAATCTCTATTTGGCCAATTACGACCAATTCATTATACTTGTTCTTTTCTCATTCCTACTCCATGCATAATTTCTATTTATTCTCTTTTCTCCAATTTCACACTCTTATTACATTAGAAATTGGTCAATTTCACTTGCACTTTGTTTTGGCCGAATAATGTTGTTCATGGTGAGAAACTTATTGTACCTTAAATTTATGTTCATTGTTATATTTAATATATTCCACATTATTAATTCTTATTAGTTTTATATTGAACTACCAATTTCTTACAAGGACAGCCCATGACCGATTATTTCCATGATTTTTATACTTCCAGTATTCTCTCAATTTCCTTTAGATTTTCCCTTCAACCATTATCATCTCATCCCCTATCATTATTTACTATCACCTAAGTATAAAAGCTAACATAATTTCTTCTTTTGTTTCTTCATGGCCGGCTGCATATATTGACTAAGTTTATGTTTTAATTAATTTCATTTCTATGGCAGCCACTATTCTTGACTTTCCATGCCATGAAACACTAAAGTCAGCATGATTTTATCTCCATTTTCCTCTACACTCGACTGCTATATGTTGACCAATTGTGTTTTGATGAATTACATATTATGGCAGCCACCATTTTTTTTTGACCCTTAACGCCACCCTTCACCATTTTTACGTTAGTCATGCCTTCAACACAAACAACAGCCTTTACTCTTTTGTTATTCACGCCAACAGCACCAAAAATCAATCTCTCTGTCCAGCCATTCACGCCATCAACAATAAATCAGCCCCATTTTCTGTTTTTTACGCCATACTCACACAGCCAAGATTAAAAATTCACATCACCACAAAGTCAACCCCTTATTTCCTGCCATTGACGCCACCTACAGCAGGAAATTCCAGCCCCCTTTTGTCATGCCATTTACACCAAAAATCATTCCTTATATTTTTCTGTCATGCACACTATCAACGCCATATTTACTTCCTTTAAAATTCTGCTTAAGCATAGCAACACACCATACCTATAATTTAATTAATTAAGATTCCTGGTTTCATTTTAAATTTCTATCCAACTTTTATATTCTGCTCAACTCCTTAACCATTCATGTCATTCACGCCACAACAGCCCAAAATCAGCCCTTCAAATCACATGATCTAACACCCTAATTTATTTTATGCATATTTTCACTTCAAACCATGATCTTATATATCATTTACACATTCTATTTAAGCACAAACAAAAGATAAAAGTGAAAGAAATCAAAGCTGGAAATTACCTGAGCAGTAACATTATTGTCCAGCAGCAGGGGAGCTCTGTTTTGGCTGATTTAGGCCGAGATTTTTAGATGTTTAAGGAGCTATATAGATGAGGATTAATTTATGTGAAGAAATCTAGGTGAATTTGTGATGAAAAGGTGGTGATTCAAGGCTGGAACGTGAGGAACGGTGGAGAAGAATAAGCAAAATCGTGAACTACAGCAGAAAATATTTGAGGCGGTGAAATCATCTGAGGAAAATAGAAGATGATGGCTTGTTGTCTCATTTCTATTGGTGGATTTGTATGTTCTTAATTAATGAAATTTAATAGGCGCCTAAATAACCCAATTATCCCTTTAAAACTCAATTATTTACATGGATTGCCACTGCACAGTATATTTTTCTGTCCAAATTAGAATTTATTTATTTATTTTTTTATACTATTTTATTTTATTTTTTTTATAACCACAGCACATGGGAAAATTAATTTCCATAACTCTACTCAATATTTTAATTTAGCACTTTTAATAAGTATAGGAAGAATGAAGAAATTTGGGATCTCACATACATAGACAATAGAAATGTATGAAATGTTTATTAGAATCATAATATAGAATTTTGAATATAACTTAGTATCATCTTGCAGTGCAAAGTACGAGCAATAAGGAAACGTAAATGGAGCTACCGAATTTTTATACAGCACGAAAATAGAGGTAAGAAACATGTATAGGAGTTGCATAGGATATGCTTTACTTGAAATTGAAAATTCTCGAAAATCTCATTTTAATCGTTTCTTACCCAATTTCTCAAATACAAGAAATATTAATTATCGTTAATTCATACAAGTCTAAATATTGAATTACATGAAATGTTTTACATGCATTGATTTAAAAGAAATGATTTACATGCATTTAATTATATTAAATGCTTTACATGAGTTGAATTACATGACATAAGTTATATAAAGTGCATTACATGAAATGATTTACATGAATAGATTTACATGAATAGATTTACACGAAATGATTTATATAAATTGAATTACATGAAGTGATTTATTTGAATTGATTTACATAAATTAAGTTACATGACATGATTTGCATGAAATAAATCACACGATTTGAATTATATGAAATGTTTTACATGAATCGAATTACACGAAATGATTTACACGAACTGTATTATATGACATGATTTATACAAATTTATTTACATGAAATGATTTAAAAGGAAGGATTTATATGAAGTGATTTAGATGAAATGATTTTATGAGATTGATATCTCCCTGATGATTGTGCATACGAGACAGTGATGATTAGGCTGGGAGACGTCTTAGACCTTCCCCTTACATGATATGATTGTGGGAATTATGGTTAAACCCCCAGGTTTACGCAGTGAGCACCTGACCAGTGCGAACTGTGAGTGATCGACGATGACCATTCGTTATAGTGTTTCATAGGATTGGCTAAAGAGTTCCGGATCCCTGGCCTTCCTATACAAGTCCCTTACGGGATATAGTGCGTGCATGAATCTCTAGGAGATTATTTTCTATCGATAAGTGAAACTTGACTGATAATTGATTTAGTGAATGATTTGATTTATGAGACTAGTGCATGATTTGATTGAAAAGTGAAAAAGAAAGTGATACAAGTTTTACAATATATGTTTTCTGATGCAAGTGCATTTATCCTATTTTAAGGATTTTAAATGAGTCGTATTACTGTACTAATCGAAGTTTCTGAAATTATTGCATTATCTCATGATTTTGAAATTGTTACCATATTGTTTATCGAAGTTCTAATAGGAAATGGTCTTATAGCATCGCCTACATAAATGGCTTATACAGTGATTAATGATTAGAGATTGCATCGTATAAATTATAAAATATTTTATACTGATTATTGATTTGAAATAGCATCACATGAATTATTAAATGTTTTATATTGATTAATGAATTGAAATTGCATTGCATAAAGTGTTAAACGTTTTATATCGATTAATCGTTTTATCGTCAACTAAATTTACTCCCTATAGTCGCATCTAGGGACCGGAACACGACAGGTACTCTAAAGTACCTTCCATACTCTACTCGGTTACCTAGCCGACTATAGTATCCTTCCAATACTATCCGCTACCATCGCAACTTCATCACAACCTACCTATACAGTCACAAACCATTCTAGCTTTTCCTCTTTCTTCTTAATATTTCAATTCAGATTTCTGAAAGAGACAAAACGTTTGTCCAAAAGCATGAGTCCAACAGCTTTTGAGTTGTTTTTTCCCCTTTGTATGAAACAAAAGCTTAAATTGCGCTTGACGTCTGCGTACTCTACCAAGTGCTCGCACCAGCCACCCAACGCCATGTTTTGCTATTTTGTGTGGGGTATTGGCATTTTTCTTGCACCGTGTTATGTCATATTGAAGACGTCCAAGAGCCTAAGCTGGACCATTCAATTTTTGGGAAAATAATTATTTTAGTCATGGTTGATCCAAGTAGCTGACTTTATAAAACAAAAAAATTAACTAACCAAAAAAATTAACCAAAATAAGTCGATTCAGTTCTACCAGTTGACTAAAAATTTAATTTTTAATCTTTGCTACTACAAATGTACTTTATAGTCCTTGAATTTCTATCCCTTCTATTCAAATTCAACAGTACAACGTATTTTTTAAATATATTTAATTATTTATATTTTATATAATATATTTACAATATATATTAAAAAGGATCAGGGAATTCAATCAATTCGATTGATAATTTTGAAAACAAAAAATTAATCGATTTAACCAATCGCATAATTCAAATTTTTGATTGAATCAAATTGACAAAATCCGATCTTAGATCCATTTAATCAATTTAAACTGACTTTTGCTCAACCTTTGTTGCCATTACTAATTTGTTTACTTACGACTAAAACTTTTAAAACAAAGTAGTTAAGCCATTTGTTTAATTTTTTTAACTAATTAAAAGAGATGATAGCATCCGTGTCATCTCAATTCTCATCTCCTTCCAATCATAGATGGAAAGTGGGATCCAATCATCTAACTTAAAAATGGTGAGAATGCTGGAAGCAGGTGACGCCACGATACTTGCTTCTGTCTTCGACAGGTTTTGCTCATTTGGATTGCCACATCGCTTGCTTGGATGTCAAAACCGAACCTATTATTTACAACTTAAGCCTCCTCCTCCTTATCTGGTTTTCCTTGGCCATTTTAGCTTCTGTTGCTCTTTTTTGGTTATTTAATTTTCTTTTTAAGTTGCCTTTTCCTTGGGCTTGCCGCCTCTCAGCCTAATGTCTATTTTGTCCCTTGCATTTCTACTCCTCTTTGCTGTGGAGAGATTCACTGTGATGTCTTTTGATTTATTGTCATTGTCATTTTCCTTTCTGTACAATTAAGGGTTGCATTTTCAGTTGGGTTGGTGGTTTTTGGGTCTTACATTCCCATGAGTTGAGGGGTTCTCTCCTTTCTTTACCTCCTTGGGTTTGCTATGCTTTGTGGCTGTTACTTGTAGCCAATTTTTGCTACGCTCACCAGCATGATGGCTATTTATTTCCTAGGGTACTTCTTCTGTGGTTTTGTGCAGGATGAAAATTTTACTTGGTCATTCTTTCGCTTGTTTCTTCTCTTTTTGCTTTTGATCTATTGGTTTTGTTCTCTTTTCGTTCTTGTGAAGTCTTTCGTGGCAATTGTTTATGTGCTTTCATTGCTAGGAAGGATTCGCTTTTGTCCAACCGTCGTGTTTGCCTTCTTTCTGTGGTGTTTTGCGCTTTCCATGCTTTCTTTGTTCCAGATGTAATTGGTTGCAGGAAATGGGTTTTTCACAGTGGGAGTAGAGAAGGACACAAAGGGCTATTTTTCCTAGAAGTGGCGGTAATAATGAAGGAAAGGGTCCACCATCGTAGCCTCTTTGACGACAACCACCATTCATATTTACCGTAACCTCTTTGAATCTCATCATTTTTTCTCTAATTTATTTATTCTTTTTCCTCTATGATCCCGAGAAAAATTCCTTGGGTTTTGAAAGCTAAATTTCAAACTCAAACCGCTCTTCTCTCTACCCACTATATCTCCTTTATCAAGGTATATAATGTTTGAGAAAGGGAAAGAAGATGTGGGAAAGGGAAAGATTTTCTCTTAGACTCACACTCTAAACTATGGGATGGGAGAATGGGTAACGAGGCTAAATCATCTCTGTTTCAGGTTGGCTTGCAGAAACCCCAAGCTATTTTCAAGCTTTCTTTTCGTTTTTGGTTTTAAAGGTAGCTTTGTATTACATACTTATTTGATGGTGGCTGTTAAGTTGCAAGACTTACAAGAGCATGTTGAGTTGATTAACTTGGCCAATGGTAAGTCTAGATTAACTTGGCCAATGGTAAGTCTATCTTGTTCTTTGAAATATGACTTTTAATACTGTCAATGTATGATATTACTGCCCAATTGTTCTTTCCTAAGCGTTCTCTTTAGTGGAATGCTTAACTAGATGCATTATATTTCTAATAATTATTGTGTTAGCTATAGTTTTGGCTATAAAAACGGGGGGAATCTTTTTACTTTTTATCATTTTATGTTATATATTATTAGGATGTTATATATATGATGGAATTGGTATTTTTTAGTTTCATAAATTTGTTATATCATATACATTTTCTTTCTATTGCCTCTTCATTTTCATCGTTTTTCAGAAAAGATATACTTTTTTCACGGTTTTTATGCATTTGTTATAGATCTACATTCGATTGGTGGCTTGGTGCCTCTTCTTGGTTATTTCAAGAATTCACGCGCCAACATTCATGGAAAAGCAGTAGAAGTCACATCAACTATTGTACATAAGCCACAATAACCTATTATTGCAGCAAACATAGTTGACCATAGATTCCTGATTCTTAGGTTTTTTTTTATTTGAGTACTGAGATTTTGCTTTTCTTTTTTAGAGTTGAAAATGAATTTTGACGAGGTTATATATGAAATTTATATCGACTATTTTATTCATGATTTATCCTTCTTTCTTTTTTCCTCTTATTTTGCATTTATGGAGTAAAATAAAGATTGGAATGAACTCTTTTTTATTGTTATTATATAATTTGAATTACTTCTTTGTGGCTTTTGAATATGTTTTAGCCTTTCATGTAATTGAGGAAGCTTCTCATGGCAAGCAGGAAAACAATGAAATCATTAAAACCCACTAAGAGTGATCAAAATTATGATTATCTTTATGGAACAATTCACAGTTTCGATTCTTATATGTTTTCTAGTTCTATAGCTTTTGGTGGAATGCAAGTCCATTTTGAGAACAATTAAAGAATAGACAACGTTGCCTCAAGCAATGCATTATTTAGGTTGTTAGATACCTAATGATTTGAAACTTTAACATCTTACAAAGAGACTAATGGAAGGGAAAGGTCAGCCCAATAGTTTGTGTACTTTAGAGAAACTTGAATTATGGGATAGGCTAAAAATATTATGTGTGAAGGCATTATCTTTTACTTTCTTAGTGTTTTGGTTTTATGGATATTATAAATTGCAAGTTTCTAATGCCATGTTAGAGAATCTGATTTTTCATAATCAATATCTAATCTGTTTTTTTGCTTTTCTCAAAGTTTGACAAGAATAGTGTGTCAATATGGGCAGTAACAATGCCCTGCTTATTTATTATGGTTCAAGTCAACATTCTAGGAAGACATTTATATTTTTGTACTGTACATGTCTTAAAAGCTCTCATTTAGTTATAAGAGTGCTATCTTTTTAACAATGATGCCTAATAATATGTTCAATTCATTTATATTTACTGACATATATTTGTTTCGAACTCTTTATTATTTTATGTTTATGTTATATTGTAATGTTTGTTGGTTAGTAAAATTGCCTTTTGCTTCATTGTAATTGAGAAAATATAGTTTGTTGTAATTTTTCAATTTTATTAATTGGATCAGTTATTCATAATTATTATTTTTTTCCTCATTCTTAAAATTGATAATTTATGTTGTAATTTTTACATGTCTAGAGAGATAACATGTTACCATAGTATTTAATTAAATATGTTGTTTTTATTTTTCTTTCAGTTGTGTCTTTTAAGAGTTTCTTGATGTGAATATGATTTTGTTTTCCTACATCAAGTGAGATGGTCATCTTCCTATCATGAAAAGCCTCTTTGCATCTTTCTCAAAGCTGAATTTCTTTCTTATTTATTCTTTGGTTTATTCCCTTTAATTTGTTGAACAGAAAATTGAAAATTATTCATTCTTTTTTTTCTTTTTCAATGAGATTGTTGCGTGATTTTAATAGCATTCCTTGTGGTTCCTTTCAAGCATGAAAAGGACTTTCTTATATCTTCATGATAACTGTCGATTATTTTTTGCCAATGCTTATTGCCTTCATTAGAGGAGCAAAATATGAAATTTAAGATTTTGCAATGATATATTTTGCCTAAAAAAATTGGTGTCTAATTTTACAAAAAAATAAACATTTTTAATTTAGCTCATCTATTTTTAGTATTGTTGAAGGCTAAAAATATAGTAGAGTTAGATAACCAACTATTGCTCAAAATGGAACCTTCTACAAAGGTACCATCTTGGATCGCTTTCTCTATGTAATCTCTTCATATATATGCATAGGCTTTTGAAGGTAGTCTGGTTATATAAACATCACATTGGAATTATCAAGTCTGTGAATAATTTTATCATTTCCCCTATTTTTATGAATTTGTAGGTAGTTATTATTATTATTATTATTATTATTATTATTATTAGATTTGGAGGTTGTTTGATTCATAAAGGCTATATACAAGTTATGCCTTCAATCTCTTACCAATATGCCTTCAATCTCAACAACTTATATAAAAATGCCTTTATGAATAGCTCTTAAAATTAAATTATTTTTACATCATGTATGCTATAAAGTAATCTTTCCTTTTCATATATAATTTGATTACTTTGTTTGATCCCTTTCTTTTGAACATAAGAAAGAACATCTTGAAACTGTCATAGCCAAGAAGCAATCAGGTGAGATAGAACTAAATTGAGATGATTACAACAAAATGTAATTCACACAATTGGTAAGCTTGTTTAATTAATCCTAATATTTGCTCATTTGACCATATTACATGATACAATTTCTTTGATTTTTACTTTTTTAAACGTTATCATTGAGACACTTAGGCTTGGTAACAATGTTAGATTCTCCACATGGGAGCTCTCAAAGATGTTCGATAAAAAGGTAAGTTAAATATAATAATCTTATAAATGCTTTATTAGTGTTAACAATTATATGTACTTTATTAGTGTTAAAAGTACTGACTTAATCAACAGTATTAAAAATGGAATGTGAAACTTTTCTATTTGGGTGTTGGAAAAGGGTATGATATTCCATGTTGCTGAAAAATGCTACCAGTCATTGCAGTTATGCTCTTGGATCGCTATCTTCTTTACTAACCTCAACAGTTCAATTAATGGAGATGGCAGGTCTATCAATCTATTTAATTAACATTTATGCCTTTCCAATTATTGTTGATTTGTTGTATTTTTAGATTTTTTTATTTCTTCTAATTTTTTCCCTTTTCATTGATTGAAGTAACTTACTTTGCATTGGTGATTATGTGGATTACTAACCATTCATTGGATCTGTAAATTTGCACTCAATAACCGACTAGGTCAAGGTTTTTTTTATCTTATTTTAAGTTACCTTATTTATTTTCCTAATTTTAGGATGTTTCTGTTGAATTAGGATTACATTTCAATCTTTATTATTACAAATTGAATTGGTAAGTACAAATCATTATATATTTTCCTGTTTTACAAATGTGATCTCAAATCATTTTTTCTTTTTTTAATGGGGCATTTATTGAAATACTAAAAATTGTTTAAATTTGAGACCAACAATGGTTTTTTGGCAATTTTTGTTTCTTCTTTCGAAAGCTAAAGCCAAAGTTTGTACTTTTGCACTTGCCATTCTTGTGTTTCTTTCTCATTTATAAGCTTTGACATTCATGTTTGGGTTATAGTTCTAATTAAGTTAAGCAAAATTTATTTGATACAAGAATGCACTTTGCAAAGTTAAAAGAGCTTTGATAACGAGTGGTTAAAAATTTTGAAGAACTTATATTATTATTATTTAAACTTTGATACAACATGAATTAGAGTTTTGCACTCTGATGATGTTTTGTTGAATGTTTATAAATTAGTAACTTTTATTTCTTTTGAATTACCTCAAAATTTCCATCATTATGTATCAATTCCTTTGTTTTATGAATCGATGAAATATTTCATAGAGCAGGTATACATGTTGTTGAGATTGAAGGCATGTATTTTGTAAAGAAAAATCATATAAAGATTCATTTTTAACACTTATAACCCTTGAGATTTTCTCCTTTATTAGGCTGTATACTCTTTTGAAAGAGATTGATGGCATCTCTTTATATGGGCTGTCTCAACCTCTCGCATTGTCTTTTGAGAAATGGAAAATGGGTTGTTACTTTTGAAGTATTTATACATGTATGTATATGCGCACGCACGCTCGCAGACACACGAGTTTTTAGACTTTTTGTGATTTTCCATTATTATTTGTCTTATCCATTTTTAAAAGCAATGCTCACTTTTTGTTTCTAACATCGAAGTCATGTTTAGATTTTAAATCTGTTGATGTATCGTGTGATTATACGAGGCTGCAAAGTGATATTGCTTGTTGTGGTTTCTATAAGCTCATTTTTATGTTATATATATATATATATATATATATATATATATATATTGCCCTTTCTAGCTGCATAGAAGGTCCAAAGTATTGTTTTACCTTAAACTTTAGGGGCCTGGATTGCTTAAATTGGCAAGAAATTAATGTACAAACAAAAAGTAATGGTTCCTTTGACAAAATATTCATCCTGCTTGAAATGTGTACTCTAACATAGTATCTTAATGTATTTTATCAATGAAACATATGCAAACCCAATTAAAATTGAGGGAAATCTATTCAGACTCTTTACATAACTTTTTTAATCTTTAAATGCTTTGCAGAAGAAAAATGTTTTGAGGGAGATGACTAAGTTCCAACTATGTTTTTTGAAAGGTTATCTTTTTAAAAGGTATTATCTATTAATTTCATAGTTGGTTTTCTTTTTGTTACTTTCTGTTATTATTATTAACAATTCATTAGGTGTTGTGATGACCATGCAGATAAATTTCTAGCTATCTTATCCGAGGTGTTGAATAGGATCTGTGATGCTTGGGGCCGAGTGTCACTCTACTCTATTGTCGAGTATTTATTGAGAACTAATAAGCTTCTGTAATAGGAAAAGGTAATGGGATATAAAAATTAAAATTTAATTTTGGGCAAAACAAACTCCATTATTGTTGTTTTCTTTTATCAACTTTGCAATTTTTATACTAGGAGGTAAAGTTAGCAAATTAAAAATAATAAACTGTTAAGAGAATCAATCTTAACGCCTACCAAGCAATAATTAATGAAGAAAATACAAAGCATTGGTTTCTTTAGTTTCTTTTTCAATTATTTCTTAAAGGGTAATTCAATCAAATCTGATTTTTTTGGATATGGCTATGTCATGTTTGGAAGTATGGGTTTTACAAGCGTTATTATTATGGGTTCATTGCAGGCTTCACAGACTAACATGTAGGCAGTGAAGCAATGAAGAAATCAATTATCGTTCTCTCATGAAATGCTTTTAATTAGATAGATATTTGTTTTTACTTTTATAGAAAATTTTGTTAGATGTGTGGGGTCCGGCTCACATTAGTTAGTAGAGTCCTACTTGGAGTTAGTTAGGGATTTGTTTTTTCTCTATATAAAGTGTTGCATAAAGAAGTTGTAGAAATAGAGTGAGAAGTCTATTTTGGTGAGAGGCGACACAAGGGAGAAAAAGTAAGCTTTAGGCTTTGTGATATTTTTCTTGTTCTATAGAGAGAGCAAGGGGAGAGATAAGCTTGTATAACAATTGGGTATTCTTTGGGTCGATTATCTTGGTGAATCCAAAGAGGTAAACTTTATTGTTTTTAGACCAATTGTTAGAACTCTGAGCTTTGGGCAAAAAGTCTGGGGTATTGAAATTTTGTAATTTGTTTATTTCTCATAGTGGATTTTTATTCGGTTTGCCTCGTAGTTTTTCTCTCTACACTGGAGAGTTTTTCACGTTAAATTTTGGTGTCATTTTATTCACGTTTTATTGCCTGCGAATTATTTGTCACTTGGTAGCTTGATTTATTATTACTATTGGCTTGGGATATTGCTGTTGATTGTTGTGAGTATTGTTATTGTGACATTGCTTCCCCGTATTTCTCATTTGAGGCCCAACAACTGGTATCAAGAGCTTGGGTTAGTTCTTCGAGATCATGGAAGGAGATATATGATCCATGATAAAATTGATAGCTTCAAATTATTCAATTTGGAAGCCAATGATGGAAGATCATTTATACTGCAAAGATCTGTATGAGCCAGTATTAGGTGATTCTGCTAAGCCAACAGATATGAAAGATGATGAATGGAAAAAGTTAGATAGGAAGACTTTGGAACCATTAAAAGATGGGTAGACATTAGTGTTTTTCATCATGTTGCATAGGAGATAAGTGCTTCTCATGTTTGGGAAAAATTAGCATCATTATATGAGAGAAAGACCACCTTGAATAAAGTTATGCTTATTAAGAAGCTTGCTACTCTACAATATAAGGAAGGAAGATCTATATCTGAGCATTTGAGTGACTTTCAAGATCTGTTCAATCGGATGACCACTATGAAACTGCAAATGGATGATGAGATGAAAGCATTGCTTCTTCTAGGCTCATTGTTAGATAGCTAGGAGACACTAGTTGTGATTGTTCTTAATTCAGCTCCTAACGGCAAGGTGACCTTGGAGATGGTAAAAGACAGTATGTTTAATGAATAAGCAAGGCGAAAGGAGACAAACTCTGGGAATGAAGCTCTTGTCACAGAGAACAGGGGCAGAACTAAAGACGGAGGTTACGGTTTTAGAGGTCGCAATAAGTCCAAGAATAGACATAAGTTTAGAAATAAGGTGAAGTGCTTTAATTGTGGCAAACTTGGTCACATAAAGCAGAACTACAGGATCTTGAAGCAAGAGCGAAAAGATAAGAAAAGTAAGAATAACTCAGATGATGAAAATGTTACAATGGTGAATTCTGATAGTGAAATGGTTTCTTTGATTTGTACACATGGTGAGTGTAATCATGTAGGAGATTCTGGCATAGAGTGGATAGTTGACACCAGAGCGTCATATCATTGTGTTCCCAATAAGGAATTGTTTACAACCTACAGAGTAGGTGATTTTGGTTATACCAAGATGGGAAACAAGAGTATGTTGCGGATTGCTGGGATTGGTGATATAGTGGTACAAACAAACATTGGTTGTACATTGACTTTAAGGGATGTCAGACATGTTCCAGATCTAAGGATGAACTTGCTTGCAGTGAATGTCCTTGATAAGGAAGGATATGAAAGTCAAAAGAAAAATGGGCAGTGGAAGCTTCTCAAAAGGTTTTTGATAGTTGCAAAAGGAAAGTTGTGTTGCATTATGTACAAGACTTGGATGAAGTTGACAAACAGTCAGGTCAATTTCGTTGAGGATGATGCTTCAACAAATTTGTAGCATAGGAGGCTGGCACACATGACTGAGAAAAGGGTTAAAGGTTTTGGCGAGATGGTCCCTCATTCCCTCAGCCAAAGGTATGTCTCTTAACTCATGTGATTATTATTTATTTGGTAAGAATCGTAGAGTTTCTTTTAGGAAGATTTCTAAAAGAAAGAAAAATAAACTTGAGTTAATTCATTCTAATGTATGTGGTCTATAAAAGTAGAGTCATCAAGTGGTAATAGATATTTTGTTACTTTTATTGATGATGCTTCACGAAAAACTTGGGTGTATATGTTGAGAAACAAAAGCCAAGTACTGCAGTATTTTCAAAAATTTCATGTCATGGTGGAAAGGATGACAGGATTGTCCTTAAAGTGTATTTGTAAAGATAATGGTGGTGAATACACATCGAAAGACTTTGAAGCCTACTATTTAAAGCACGGGATTAGGCATGAAAGGACAAAACCTAGGACACCACAACATAATGGTGCTATTGAAAGGATGAATCGCACCATTATAGAGAGAGTCAGATGCATGTTGAGATGGCAAAATTGCCTAAAGCATTATGGGGTGAATCAATTAATACAACCTACTATTTGCTTAATAGATCACCATCAGTGCCATTGGGCTTTGACATTCCAAAAAGGATATGGACAGGGAAGAAAGTTTCATATTCACATTTGAAGGTCTTTGGCTGTGCAACATTCGTGCATGTGCCAAAGGAGCAGAGGTCAAAGCTAGATAGCAAGGCTACTCCATGTGTGTTTGTTGGGTATGGTGATGAAGAATATGATTACAGGCTATGGGATCCAGAAAAGAAAAAGACAATTAGAAGCAAGGATGTGGTTTTCCATGAGAATGAGTTCAACACAGACTTTGAGAAAAATGGAAAGACTACACGGGTTACGGTTGAGTATGATGACTTAACACCTGCAGGGATTCCACCTAGAGGTGCCACAAATGGTGGAAATGCACAAGATGTAGAACTTGGGATACATATGAGCCAACCACAGTTGGTGATGGGATAGTTGAAGATAATGACATTGCACAACCAGATGCAGTGGATTTGAGCAGGTAGAGCATCCCTTTCAACCAAGGAGTGTTGAACAGGGGGAGCCAGCCCCAATACAGAGGAGTGTGGAGTCTCATGTCAGAAGATCTACCAGGGACCAACAACCATCTACCATATATCCCAGTTCAAAATATATTTTGGTCATAAGTGACGGGGAGTCAGAGAGCTTCCAAGATGTGCATGACACTCCAGATATGTGAAATCCCCAATTTCCATGTAATTCCTCCATTTTTGTAAAGTATTACAATCTGAAAGGATTAAATAACTATGAGGTTTGATGTATAAATGATGTATGCATGATGTATGATATATGGAAGAAATAAGAAAATTGATAGTCAAGTAGTCAAAAGAATTAATGTTGACATCAGGAAATTATTTGAAGTATGAGAAAAGAAATAAAATCAGATTTTTTTTCTTGTTAATTAAATCGATGAGTCATATGGAAGAGGAATTAAATGGACAAATGGTCAAATGAGTCAAAGGGATAAAGCATGGCTGAGATAAGGGAGGATAAAGCATGCATTTAATGCATGAAGCATGAGTCATCATCTTTTCCCTCCCATCACCCCACGACAGCAACTCTTACAGCCCTCTCCATCGTGTTCTCCAAGTTTCCATTCCAAGCTACCTTGACAAACCACCTTGTTCCCCCATCGATTTACTAAGTTTGTTAAACGAAAATCGATCCTTGTCACTAGACTAGGTTATATCCGAAGTTTGGTGGATTGATTTCAAGTATTGGAGGAGATCTCAAAGTTTGAGATTTTAGCTACTAGCAAAGGTAAGAGAAGAAGATGATTCTTGCAATTTGGTTCATGATTTGTAGTTGTTCTGAGTTGGGATAATATGTGTATGATGATTGTTTAAAGATTTGAATCGCATGATGTTTATAGATTTGAAGAAGTGAAAAGCTAGGGTTTACGCACCAAGTGATTTTGCATTCTTGAAAGAATCGAGGTAAGGAATTTATGTAACGGACGTAAGACGACTATATCCGCATGTTTAATATGATTTTAATTGGTTTTAGAGAGAAGTACCAGCTGTTTTGTGCAGGAAAAGATGCATATTCGATTTTTACTCCTAGTGCCAATTAGGCTAGGAGCAGCCGACTGCCTTAAGTAGCAGCCGACTGCCTAGAGACAACCAAAACGTCGTTTTTCGAAAATCGAGATAAACCAGTCGACTGCTATGTAAGACAGTTGATTGTTATTTACCCAGAAGCATTCTGTTTCAAACTAGTCGACTGCTATATGGAATAGTCGACTGCTATTTGCTAAAATGCATTCTGTTTGAAAACCAGTCGACTGCCTATAAGAACAGTCGACTACTGATTTTCCAGAAGCTTTCTGTTTCAAAAATAGTCGACTGCTATATGACCAGTCGACTGCTATTTCTGAAGAAGCATTCTATTTGAAAACCAGTCGACTGCTATATGGACCAGTCGACTGCCCTTATATGTTTTCAAAGATGAAATTATCGAAATTTCAAATGAAATTAATTTCGATAAAGGAAGTTATAAAGCAGCAGCCGAATGCCCTATGAGGCCATTCGATTGAAATGTATGAAAAGATGATTTCAATGCCTATTTGGTCTAAACACTAAAGTGTTTTCTGAACCAGCACATGATAAATGTTTTGAGACTATGGACTACGATTATGATCATGCATCCTTGTATTTAGCTGAGAGACTCTGATCAAGTCCTCAGTATTATGTATGTTAAGCGAGGAACCCTAGTCTGGTCCTCAAGGCCACAAGTGACACCTTACTAGTGTTCACTGTGGATTTTTAAAGGCAAGAGAGAATTCTTGACCTCTACATGGTGCACTACTGTACTAATACAGGATTAAAGTCACATAAATGGGTATAAATGATTTATGTGATTAGAATCATATAAATAGGCATAAATGATTTATATGATGATGCAATCGCTTGATTAAATGTACATAGTCTCCATCTATTTTAAAGTATAAGATGTATGTTCTGAAGAAGTACATGACGTATGTTTTAAAGCAAGTTACAACGTATGATGTTTAAAAGAAAGACAATGATGGATGTTTTAAAGAAAGTATGTTTGCTTATACCATTTAAAAGAAATATGCATGGTTGCAAACGATGTATGAAAGATGTTTACAATGCATGCTTTATAATACTTTACATGACATTATAGAGCCAAGTAGGAAAAATGCATATAGAGGCATAGTACGCGCTTTTACATATTTTTCTTACTGAGCATAAACTCATCCTTTTACGACCATTTTTCCTACATATTATTTGAAGTGAACCTCGCTCTGAATAGAGGAGCTTGCCTTTGAAAGATTAAAGTGTACCTTCGAAAGATGCTTTCCAATTAGCATAGAAGGTATACTTATACGCTTATATAAAGTTAGTTGTAATTCAGCTACGGTACAGTACAAGTAGCATTTATGTATGTAAGATATCGGGGATGTAAGTTAAGAATGACGTGGAAGATCTTGGGTATGGAATGATATTTATATATATCATTATTATGTTTATTGAAAATGAGTTATGCATATTGAGCTATTAGATATTAAGCTTAAGAAAAAAAAGATGAATGACATTAATGAACTAGATCTAACTAAGTCGTATAAGATAATAAGGAAAAAGTTAAGTGGTAAGATGCAGTGACGGGGACGTCACAAGATAGGGAGTGTTGGTTAAAGGCAATGAAAGAGGAAATGGATTCATTGCAGAAAAATGGCACTTATGACCTTATTGAGCTTACGAAAGGGAGAAGACCATTGAAGAACAAATGGGTGTTCAAGCTGAAAAAGGATGGTGACAAGCTAGTGAAATACAAAGCTCGATTGGTGGTAAAAGGCTTTGGTCAAAAACCAAGCATTGATTTTTATACGATTTTTTCTCCTGTTGTAAAGATGAGTTCCATTCGAGTGGTATTGGGATTAGTAGCTAGTTTGAATCTTGAGCTTGAACAACTTGATGTGAAGACTGCATTCTTACATGGTGATTTGCAAAAAGAGATTTATATGGATCAGCCTGAGGGTTTTGAAGTGAAAGGGAAGGAGCACATGGTTTGCAAATTGAAGAAGAGCTTGTATGGCTTGAAGCAGGCTCCTAGGCAATGGTACAAGAAGTTTGATTTTTTTATGATAAGCCAAAACTATAAAAGAACGGTAGTAGACTCTTGTATGTATATGAGAAAATTCCTATATGGTGACTTCATTATTCTCTTGTTATATGTTAATGATATACTGATTATAGGGCAAGATGCTCGTATGATTCACAGGTTGAAAGACGCATTGTCTAGGTCCTTTGACATGAAGGATTTAGGTCCAGCAAAGCAGATTTTGGGTATGGATATCATTCGTGATAGGAAAGCTGGAAAGCTGTGGTTGTCATAGGAAAAGTATGTTGAACAGGTGCGAGATTCAACATGCAGAATGCTAAGTCAATTAGCACACCTCTTACTAATCATTTTCACTTGAGTAAGAAGTCTTATCCGATGACTAAGGAAGAAAAGGATGCTATGTCCACTATTCCTTACTCCTCTGCAGTTGGTTCTTTGATGTATCTTATGGTTTGCACACGGCCTGATATTGCTCATGCAGTTGGTGTAGTGAGCAAATTTCTTTCCAATCCAGGAAAGGCTCATTGGGAAGCAGTGAAGTGGATCTTCAGATATTTGGGGGGTACTTCTAAGATGTGTTTGAGTTTTGGGACTATAGAACCAGTTCTTGAAGGGTTTACTGATGCAGACATGACAAGTGATCTTGATGGTAGGAAATCTACTTCAAGGTACATTTTTACTTTTGCAGGGGGAGCTGGATCTTGGTAGTCCAAAATGCAAAAGTGCGCTACCTTGTCTACTACAGAGCCTGAGTATATTGCAGCAACCGAAGCAGGTAAAGAAATGCTTTGGATGAAGAGATTTCTTCTTGAATTGGGATTAAGTCAAAAAGAGTATGTGGTATTTTGTGACAGCCAGAGTGCTTTGGATTTGAGTAGGAACACCATGTACCATGCCAGAACGAAGCACATTGATGTTCGGTACCATTGGTTGCGCTCAGTGATTGACGAGCAACAGATGCAGTTGAAGAAGATTCACACAGATAAGAATACAATTAATACATTAACGAAGACACTTCCTAGAGATAAACTTGAGTTGTGTAGTGACTTGGCCGGGATGAACACTTTGGCCAAGGTGAACTCTAAATGATAGGTCGTGGTGATGGATCTCCTCCTAATGGGGTTGGAGGGGAAGATTGTTAGATGTGTGGGGTCTAGCCCACATTAGTTCGTAGAGTCCTACTTGGAGTCAGTTAGGGATTTGTTTTTTCTCTATATAAAGTGTTGCATAAACAAGTTGTAGAAATAGAGTGAGAAGTCTATTTTAGTGAGAGGCGACACAAGGAAGAAAAAGTAAGCTTTAGGCTTTGTGATATATTTCTTGTTCCATAGAAAGAGCAAAGGGAGAGATAAACTTGTATAACAATTGAGTATTCTTTGGGTAGATTATCTTAGTGAATCCAAAGAGGTAAACTTTATTATTTTTAGACCAATTGTTAAAACCCTAAGCTTTGGGTAAAAAGTCTAGGGTATTGAAACTTTTTAATTTGCTTATTTCTCGTAGTGAATTTTTATTGGGTTTGCCCTGTGGTTTTTCTCTCTACACTGGAGAGTTTTCCACGTTAAATTTTGGTGTCGTTTTATTCACGTTTTATTGCCTGCAAATTATTTGTGGCTTGATAGCTTGATTTATTATTACTATTGGCTTGAGATATTGCTGTTGATTGTTGTGGGTATTGTTATTGTGGCATTGCTCCCACGTATTTGTTGTTTGAAGCCAGTGTTGAGTGCTATTGGGCCTTCTCACCCCAAAAGCTAACTCAAGAGGTGAGGTTTTTCCTCACACTTATAAACACACACCCAGCTCCTTCCACAACTGATGTGGGAATGCCCCAATAATCTCCCCTTCACACATCGGGCCTTGGGAGAGCAAGGAGAGCCTTTTTTTTTATTACCCGGAACAGAGGAAGAGATTTTGGCATCCTGGGCTCTGATACCAGTGTTGGGTGCTATTGGGTCTTCTCACCCCAAAAACTAACTTAAGAAGTGAAGTTTTCCCTTACGTTTATAAATACACATCCAGCCCCTTCCACAACTAATGTGAAAATACCCCAACAAATTTATGAATATTTCTCCTTAGTTCTCATTTATTAGTTAGTAGATTTTTTCAATATTTGGTTTGCTTTCTTTGCTGTTTTTGTAAGAATAGAATGTTTGGTAAAATTTTGGTTGATCACATTTTCTGTGTCCCAACTTCATTTACTGGATTTTTTAGAAATTTTTAGGACATTGAAGATAGATTTCTAAGAGATTTTTAGATACGTCATATCCAATTGGTTGTGTTTGCCAATTTATCCCATTTATTCATACTTGAAAATAGCATCAGAATTAAATCTATAAACATCGAACTCATCCGATGACCCTCTTTTTAGCTGCAGTTCTAAATTGAACAGGCGTATAAACCCTTTTTTAGCTACAGTTTTAATGTGCTGATGTTCATTAACTCTCACTTAACTGCGAATTTGATTTTTTTAATGTTGAACAATCTTAAGCTTTCTCATGTTTAGCCTTTTGGTGGATCTTCCTGCGCGCGTCGCGTGTATTTTCTAGTTTCAAATAAAGATTGGTAGGATGCCCAACTCCGATGGCAATGGCCAATGGGACCAACGGCCTTTCACCATCTTCCCAAATGATACAAATTTGAATTCCTCGCTGCAAAACAAAACAATACTGGCTAGAGTTTCCCACTGCTTTTCGTACTGTTTTCGATACTATTATTATACATACATTCTCGCAAACTATTCTGACAATGATTTACAAGAATTTTTCATTTAAAATTTATGTTAATTTTGACCATACTTTGGAATTTATCTATACTTAGTAGTATTTACTTAATTTTCCTACATTATTTTTTTGTATATACATTTGTTTAACACTGCTACTATACATGTGATATAATATGATTTACAATAAATAGTTACAATATTTTGAAAAAAAAAATGCAAACTAATTCGAATTTTGACTTCAAATTATTATTCTTTTTCTTTCCACTGAAATTTTAAAATTCAATTTTCAAGAATCTTAGTAATAATCATAATTCTACAGTAGTAGGATTCTCCTAGTATTCAAACTCGTACATACTTCCACCAGTGAGTCCAAGAACCAAGAGGAAATTTGATGGGAACAAGACAAGAAGGGGTTGTGAATTGTGATCCAAAGTTTTCAACACGGTTGTTAAGTCTATCTTCTCAATATATGGTGCAGTGCAATTTACTTGTCTCGAAAACATATGGAGCAATCAATGGGACCCATTACTTATACGGAAGACAAAAATTATTTATTTTCAAAAGTAGTGATTTTATTAAAAAAAAATGAATGTGCTTTATCAAACAATAAAATTAAAATATCACAATATTTGAATTGAATATTTATAAATAAAAATGTCAAGATTATTTGACTCAATTTTTATTGTATATCATAATTGGTAAGAAGGAAATAAATTTTAAAAAAAATATTGACATTAGTATCACGTATTGAATTTTTTTTTGAACATCATTTTCTATGTCCAAATTTATAGAAAAACAAAGAAGAAAAAGTTCAAAATTTTAAAAAGATATACAAAATTTCTTCAATAATTTCTTGCGTATGGAGCAAGCTTTGGTTAAAACATAGTAGGAAAGTTCTTGGAACTTGTAGTCTCATTTATTTTGACAGTCCATTCTAGCTTTTCCTCTTTCTTCGTATTATTTCAGTTCAGATTTCTGAAAGAGACAATGTGTTTCATATCCTCGCTGAAAACTTTTGAGCCCAAGTCCATGGCCAACTACTTTTGCCAAATTCTTCTTCCTTTGTATCATTCAGAAGCTTTAAATTGTGTTTGACGTCTGCTACGCTCCGAAGCAGACGCACAGCCAAAGCCGTAGAATTGACGTTTTCTTACACAGTTATCACCATGCCGTATTAACATCAGATCAATTAATTTTCGAGCAAATAACCATTTTAGCAGTTGTTGACCCAAGTAGTCCATTTGAAAAATCAAAAATTAATTCGGGTTAATTGAGTGTTAATAAAAACTGATTAAGATTAATTAAAAACATTATTTTTAACAAATTTATTAATTGTAAGAAAAATTAATGACTTAATCATAATTTTTTATATAAACATGATTTGAAACCTTATAAGTACTGGGTTAATTAACATTTTTTAAATGGAAAGAAACCAAAAAAAACTTGCATTGACCCACCAAAAAAAGAAAAATAACAAAAATTGTGTAAATGAGAAAATCATATGTGTAGATACTTAATTTTGGAAACTAATATTTATTTCATACTATAGTGAAAGATAACCTCTTCTTAAAATAAATACTTCACAAGAATAACTTCTTTAGAAGAGCTTCTACACAAAAACAACCTCTTATCAGAAGAGCTCATTACTTATAGAAGAATTCATTCACAGAATAGCTCTTCCCAAAACAGCTCTGCTCGGAACAACTCTTTACAGAACAACTTGTTCTCAGAATAATTCATTAAAGAACAGCACTTTCAAGAAGAAGTGAAGATAACTCCGGAATAGGGCAGGGTTCTTGAGTTATCTTCACTATTGGGATGTCCTAGAGAGTTTGGCTTGGTGGATCAGATATGGAGATAGTTAAGAGTTCTTCTCTTAACCTTTCTCTGAAGTTTGAGTGCTCTTCCATATTTCTTTCAGTACACCTTTTCTCAAAGCCTGAGTGCTCTTCCATATTTCTTTCAATACACCTTCTCCCAAAGCTTGAGTGCTCTTCCCTATTTCTTTCAATACATTTTCTCCCAAAGTATAACTTCCATTAGACAAAGCATTAATGCTTTGTAACCGCCAATCCTCATTATTACGATATTAATACCAAAGATATGTAACTCTCATTCTCTATTCCTATATATAGGGGTTCTTGTTACCATTGAAAGGACTTTTTGGGGGCAATTCAGCTAATTCATAAACTCTCCCAAATCCTCTCTGCATTGTTTTCTCTACACAGTTTTGTTCTCAGCCTTGCTCAACCTTCTACCGCCACCTGCCGCTGCACTCATTCTTCAGGGTCTGCTCCAGTCTTCCTCTCCGCCGCCTCCCGACACATCCCGTTCTACTGGTTTGCAACGTTTCCTCTCTACAGCAAAGAACTCATCTACAATATGCATAGTATTAAAGCCTTCTGTGAGATAATAAGTAACATATGAATATGATATAAAATCAATTGATATGGGAATTCCTACTTGGGAGGCATTCAACATGGAGGAAAAATTTATGGTGGCAAAACTTCAATTTTCTCTCGTCCTTGGCTGCTTCCTCTTCACATCAGCCCTTTTCTTTTTTTTTTTTGGTGAAAAACATCAGTCCTTTTCATCCCACAAGAAATAATCAAGTCCGTGTAGACTATTCAAGGTACGTATCCAACATTTTTTTCTTTTTTATTTATTTTTAATTTATTTTTAAATATTCAAAAAAGAAGTATCAGTTTGAAAAATTAGCTTCAAGCGAGATTGAAAATAAAAATTTAGATTTAAAGTTCAAATATTCTTTTTTTAATATTTTTCTATGAAAAATATAGAAGAGAGTGAGGATTAACGTCACTTTTGTTTCATTTGATTTTATTTATTTCAATTATTTGTGGTAGAAATTTTAGAGACTTACTATAAATATTAATGATTACCAACACCTTCTCATCACCCCTAAACTTCACATAAAACGTTCCTTGCGTTAGCAAGATGAGATATAATTCCTCAATCTTCTATCCATTTCTTTGCTTCCTATTATTTCTAGGTTTTCGAGATTCTCTTTTATCTTCTTCAGCAACACAATTATGCTCCCATGATGAAAGCGCTGCCTTGCTTCAATTTAGAACTTTCTTTTCCATCAAAAAATCTGCTTTTGAAAGCTGTGAAATTAGATCTTTTCCGAAGATCAAGTCATGGAACGAGGGTATAGATTGCTGCTTATGGGATGGAGTGAGTTGTGACAACATCACCGGTCAAGTGATCGGCCTTGACCTAAGTTGCAGCTGGCTCTCTGGCACCCTTCATTCAAATAGCAGCCTCTTCCTCCTTTCACACTTGCAAAGGCTTGACTTATCTTACAATGATTTCAAGAAATCCAAAATTTCACCCAAGTTTGGTCGCTTTACAAGCTTAACTCACCTTGACCTTTCTTGTTCTTGGTTTTCCGGTGCAATTCCCTATGAAATCTCCTGTCTATCCAAATTAGTTTCATTGGATCTTTCCTTCGATATGTATATTGACATCTTGGAAAATGATGTAACATTCCAAAGCTATTGTATATCATGATACTTACTCATAACTTACACTTAATTACCGGTTGGGCTGTCTGTGATCAGTAGCGGATCTTGAGAATTGATTTTGGGGGGGCCAATTAATATTATATTTATCTTATTCTTTTATAAGACATAATCTATCAACACATCACATAGATGAACACAATGATGTTCCAGTGTGCACACCCCCCATATTTATTTATATGAAAATATATACTAATAATAAAAAAATAAAATCATAAAATTAGAAAATAAAAGTATTATAATGACAACATTAAAATTTTAAAAATGTCAAAACTTTTAATATAATAGTAAATTTACCAATTATACAATCTTTCAATGAATTATGAAAACTTTTTCGAACAATTTAATAAATAAATCAATTTTTAAATTATATTTTTATTTGAACAAGAAAAATAGATATATATATATATATATATATTTTTTATAAAACTAAAGTTGAAACTTTGAAATTAAAATTTACGATTTTTTTAAACTTTTTATAAAGTGCTTTCAATCTAACTTTTTATTAAAGAAGATTGCAAAATAACATGAAATAAAGATATGGAATTAGATGAAAAATTATATAGAGAGGAGAAATTATAATAAGTTACAAAGAAAATAAAAAAAATTAGTCTCTCCTATTTCTCATGGGGTTTGAGCTCCTTTTTACTAAAAATAAAAGAAAAGAACAAAAAAAACATTTAGAACTTGATAAGAAATTTAAAATCTTATAAGAATGATAAAAAGTTAGTGCGATTTTTGTCAAAATTACTGTAATTTAAATATTGTGACATTTTTAATTTTTAAAAATTTATAAATAGTTATTCGTAGGCATAATATATAGACAAATAATAATATGACTTTAACCTCTCATAAATTGCAATATATAAAATTTAATTTTGGATCAAAACATAAATAAGCAAAATTAAGCTTGTGCAAACTTTGAGGGGGGCAAACCTCTATTAGAGCATAAACTTCTTATGTTTACACATAAGGGTTGTACAAATTTTTTTTGGGGGTGGGGGGGGGGGGGGGGGGGAGGGGCATGGCCCCCTCAAGGGGCAATGACGAGCTGCCCTTGTCTGTGATGCTTAATAACTTCTACTACATTATTAAAGTCTCTTCCTTAATATGTATATACATTCCCTTCTATTTAAAGTAGTACTGTACAACTTTACTGAATATATAAAAGAATACAACATACCTTCGGTTTCAAATCTTAGGAAGGTAAGTCTCTTAGTCCAAATCAGTTACCTGTGGAGTGGAAAAATAAGGAGTGAGCGATAACGTGCTCAGTAAAGAAGGTGTATGCTGCTTTACAAATATAAAAACTATATTCTCAAAACCACTTAATTATCCTAACGATCAAACTCATTAGGAAATAATGAATATAGTTAACATTAAACAGGATTCAATAGATCCTTTCAGAAATCATTTAATTGAGACTAGGCAACAATTTAAATCATGCAAGGAACACAAGTCATCCGCTTTTGGGGTGCACCTATAGGCCATCGCCCCTCACGGCTATCTCAAATAGATGTATGGCCATAATCTATAGATGGTCCTCGGGTCCACTTGCCAAGTGACCTCGAGACCGCTGATGACTTGGCGGGTCCATCAGCTCTGTGACGCCCTGAGGTGCACTCGTTGGTCCATCGACCTGAGCCACCACCCCAGGCAGGTCACGCAAGTACCTGAATAATAATGCATGAACTCATGGCCTAACGTCTCAAAATCAAGTTATATCACATGAAAAACTTTTATGGAATTATTTCATAAAGTCTATCATTTCCACCAAACGATTTGATTTCCAAAAGGTTTTATAAAATAGTAAAACAGCCCGTAATCTCAACATTTTCCGTGTGAGAAGGGCACGGGTTAACTGGCTCGCCCATGGCTAGTTCACCCATAGTCAGCTCACCAATAGTCAACTCGCCCAATGGTCAACTCACCCCAAAATGTTTCATATTTCTATTTTCGAAATATTAAAATAATTCATTTTTCGTTGAGAAAATACTCCTTAAACCTGTTCGCCATGATCAGCTTGCCCCTCAAGGCTCGCCCATGACTAACTTGACAAGGCTGCATTTTAATATTCGCCCGCCACTGAGCTTTTCAAAACAAAGAGTAATTTGGCTCGTCCATAACGGCTCGCCCGCCTTTTATTTAAAGTAAGGGTCGCCCGCCCCAAATTAATATTAAAAAGGGTTCGCCCAACTTTGGCTTGCCCAGATTTTCTCTTTAAAACGAAGGCACTCGCCCGGGTTTTCATAAAGGTGAGCTCGCCACTTGGCTCGCCCGAGTTTCTACTTAGAACAAAGCTACCCGCCCCTCCCTAACCAGTTCACCCAACAAAACAATATATGGCGGCTTTATAGCTCGCCCAAGATCAAAACACTTTATCAACCAATGCATGTCAGAAAACAAAACAATTTCTAATATTTTCTTAACATTTTTACTCCACAGGACATGCATTTTCATCACATACTACTTCCTTACCTCGTCTGATGAAGCCTTGCTTCTCGCCCGCCTTCCTCAATTCTCGTCTGCAAAATTTTATTAAACCATTAATGTTCCTTTTTCGAGTATTTCCCAAAACTATTTATATTTTTCTAATATTTGTGACACTTTGGCGAGACCCAGTTCGCCCTTCGCCACATAGCTCGCCATCCTTTAGTGGGCTTGCACGTGGAAGATTGCCCAATCCTACTCGCCACACACATTTGGCCACTTCGTGGGAGCTCGCCCGACCAATCAACTCGCCATGCCTCTGCATGGGAGTTCGCCCGACATAACTTTTTGTTTATTGGCGGCTCGCCTATGTATTAAACTTGCATGTGGCGACCTCGCCCACTTCTACATTTCAGATTTTAGCTCGCCTATTATGCTTATTTCCAGTATTCTCATTGTTTATTCCCTATTCAGACTACACCTTGTTCTAGTTTCTTATATATTCTTGCAAGATTTTAACCAAAACTAAGTTATATCTATGTTCATTACGTTATAAACATAGAAATATACCATCCTTTATCAAGATAACCATAGTAATATGGAAGCTCACCTCAACTGAGTTGCACTTCCTGGAGCAGAGTGCTTTTCTGCCTCACTTAGCTTTAGTTTGCTTGTTCCTTAGCTCTTCAACATTGGAGGAAAGGTTTGGCTAACTAAAAATGAAGTTGTCATGGCTTATATTTGAGAGAAACGGGAGGACTGCATGTGAACTTGCAGTGAAATTAGACTGGCGAGGAGTTTCTGGAGAAGATGAAATTGCTACGTTGGCTCTTCTTCTCACATATTCCTCCTTATATAGCCAAGTAAATCTTGTTAGAACCAACCACCTGTTTCCTTATCCTATTTTCTTCATCATTTCATGCATTAAAAACTGAAGAAACTGCAGCAAAAAGGAACGGTGTAAAGTCTTTATTGAAATCCCGTTTTTTGACTAATCTCACTTGTCATTTATTGCTTAGTCCCATTGTCAAGAGAAGCAAGTGGCGAGAAGTCCACTGCCGCCCCTTTCCTTGACTTTTCTATTTTCTTTTCTTCTCTTCTCTTCGCCCATTTCTCTTCCAGCCAACGTTTATTGGCTATCAACTCATCCTTTTCTTTGTTTTGTTTTCTAGCCATTAATTCTCTTCTCCTATTTTCCATTTCGTTTTCAATTCTTCACATTGACTCAAACTTCATTTAATGCTTTCATACCTTATATACTATCTTGACATTTTATCAAATTAAGTCCCATATATTCCTTGTTACACTTAATATTTGTTTCTTTCTTTTATCAACCATACTATACATCATGACTTAAAATGCAAAGTGAAAATTCACATTCAATGATTTTTTAATTTTACTAAAAGAATTAATTTCCACTATCAATCATGTACAAATAGAATATATAGTATAATAAAATTCGAGTCTTACGAATGAAGCTTTTGAACCAATTTTGAAACTTGAAAAATCTACTCTAACCGGAATTGTTCGGAACCTAACAAAGGTAAGAGAAATTTTTCTAGATGGAATAGACATGTCATCTGTTGATCTTAACTCCATAATGAATCTATCTTCTCTCACATCCCTCAGTCTCGATAGTTGCGATTTACGTGGAAAATTTCCAGAGCCCATTTTCAACCTTCCCTATATCAAGGTCCTCAGTATAGATGGAAACCCTAGTCTCACTGGTCAGTTTCCAAAATCCAATTGGAGTAGTCCCCTTGAGGTTTTGAGTGTATCTGTTATGTCATTCTCTGGAAAATTGCCTGAATCAATTGGCAATTTAAAGTCTTTACGGGGTTTGGGTCTTGTTCGTTGTAACTTTTCAGGATCCATTCCAAGCTCGCTAGGAAATCTATCACAACTTTCTTTTTTATTCCTTCCCCGTAACAATTTTAGTGGTCATATTCCATCTTCACTTGCAAACCTCACACAACTGGGATTGCTTGTTTTTAGTCATAACCAATTAGAGGGTTCCATTCCTGATAACCCAAATGCATTTCCAAATCTGCTCTTTTTAGATTTATCTGATAACTTACTTAGCGGTACAATACCATCTTGGCTTTATACCAATCCAAGTTTAAATTCTTTAGATCTCGGAAACAACCAATTCATCGGTCGTGTCAATGAATTCCAACATAGTCATTTGGACTAATTGAGTTTAAGAAATAACACCTTCGAAGGTTCGATTTGGAGCTCAATAGCAAAACTTGTGAACCTCACTTTTCTTGATTTATCATCAAACAAATTAAACGGTACAATAAGTCTGGACATGTTTTCAAAACTTGAGTCTCTTGACCTCCATTCCAATTTTTTTCAAGGTGATCTACCAGCACTACCCCGTAATATCAAATTCCTATCAGTCTCAAACAACAACTTGACTGGAGAAATTTCTGATATATGCAGTTTGAAGTTTCTTGATATTCTTGACTTGTCTCATAATAACTTCAGTGGAATCATCCCACAATGTATTGGAAGCTATGGCCAACGTCTTTCTTCGTTGAACTTGAAGATGAATATGTTCCATGGAATCATTCCCCCAACGTTTGCAAAAGGATGTGGATTGAAGAATCTGAACTTGAATAGCAATCAGTTGGAAGGGCCATTGACACGATCAATCAAAAACTGCAAAGACTTGGAAGTGCTAGATCTTGGCAACAACAAGATAAACGATGCTTTTCCTGATTGGGTCGAAGCACTATCAGAGTTGCAAGTGCTCGTGCTACGTTCAAATAAATTCAAAGGTCCGATAGGTACTACTACGAGCCATCGATCTCTCCAAGAATTGTGAGTTGTTGATCTCTCCTACAATAACCTTTCTGGTCCTTTGCCAACCAATTATATCAAACATTTTAGAGGAATGATAAATCTTGAAGAAGGCAAAGTTGTGCGCTACATGGAGACAAAAAGATACTCATATGAGTATTCTGTTGATTTAGTTGTAAAAGGGTTGGAGATTGAATTGGTTAAGATTTTAACTACGTTCACAAGCATTGATTTATCTAACAACAACTTTGAAGGAGAGATTCCAACAACTTTTGGAGAGCTTAGTTCACTCCGAGGGCTTAACCTTTCTCATAACAATCTCATTGGTCATATCCCACCTTCACTTGGAAATTTGACTCTACTTGAATGGCTGGACCTTTCGTCCAATAAGTTGGGTGGGCAAATTCCAAGTGAACTGGTAGATTTGACATTTCTTTCCTTCTTCTACGTTTCATATAATCAACTTGTTGGACTTAGACCACAAGGCAATCAGTTCAACACCTTTGAAAATGGTTCGTACGAAGGAAATGAGGGATTATGTGGATTTCCAGTCTCCAGAGGTTGTAGCAGTAATGAACCGCAACTACTGTGGAGAATAAGTGTGCTTTTGCTCTTTCTTTCATTATTACCTGCAACCCCTTCTCTGCTATTGCCCTTTTTTTCTTCTACTATTTCATTATAAAAGCCAAATCAAAGCAGAGAATACTCAATTGATCAAAATGGATTAAAAAAAAGGAAAAATTCCAAAGACAACCAGTAAACCAAAAATTTTTACCGTTTGTTTCAAACCGGAATTCTAATCCCTGAAGAGGAAATGAAAACTTTTAAAATTGCTAGAAGGGAAATGTAAATGATTATTATACTCTTAATGAAATGTTAAGAAGAAAGTCTTTCCTAGAATTGGGAATTCGAATATCTAAATTAAGGTATTCAAATATCTATAACTACAAAGCTTTATAAAATATATATGTTTTATTATAAATTATATGTACATTATAATATAAATAAATGTATATTCCATCCAAAATAATGATATTCGGATATCTCATTATATGTATTTGAATACCTACAACTAATTTTTCTCTTGGAACAAATGTACGTGAGTTTATATCATGATGTATATATAATTATCCTAAAATGTCTATATCTCTTAGTATATAGGTATTCTGATTACTTTTATAGGTAATCCGATTACTTTCATAAGTATTCTGATATCATACTATAGGTATTCTAACTACTTTTATAGGTATTTGAATACTTATAGCTACAAAGTTCTATAAAATATATATACATTTTATAATAAACTGTATTACATTATAATATAAATATATGTATATTTCATCCAAAAGTGTAATACTCGAATACCTCATTAAAAGTATTTGAATACCAAAACTAATTTTTCTCCTGGAACAAATGTACATGAGTTTATACCATAATACATATATAATTATCATAAAATATCCATATATTTTAGCATATAAGTATTTTGATTACTTTTATAAGTATCTTGATTACTTTTATAAGTATTCTGATATTTTACTATAGGTATTTTATAGGTATTCTGATTAATTTTATTGGTATTTTGATACCTTACTATAGGTATTCAAATTACTTTTATAGTTATTCTGATATCTTATTATAGGTATTCTTATTACTTTTATAGATACTCTGATACCTTACTGTAGGTATTCTGATTATTTTTATAGGTATTCGAATACATATAATTACAAAACTATATAAAATATATACATTTTATGAAAACTATATGTATATTATGATATAACTCAAGTACATTTGTTCCAAGAGAGAAATTAGCCTTAGAGAAATTAGCCTTAGGTATTTGAATACTAACAATAAGGTATTCTATTACCAATAATGAGGTATTTGAATACCACTCTTTTGTATTTGATTTTCCTCTCAACATTTTATTAAGGGTGTAATAGTAATTGCTATTTCCTTGTTGATAATTTAAAAAGCTTTCATTTTTTTTCTTGACAAATAAAAATGTCTACCCTCTTAAATAAATATTACTGTTTCAATGGTCCTTGGAATTTCCCAAAAAAAAAAAATACTCAAAACATCATAAAAAGGAGAAGGGACACGCAGCATTAAGAGAGGGATGAAACACGTTAATCAGAGGGGATGATCGTGGTTTCACTAAGGAGCTGGAAAGTCACCAACTTTTAATTTTATAATTACCATATGTGATATGTAATAAATAATTGATTTTTTTTTCTAAATATTATCCTATGGTATGTTTTGAATAGAAAAGACATATTCAAACATGAAGTAACTCCTTCATATCGACAATATTTTTTCTGTTGTAATAACTAATAAGTACTATAATCAAGTTAGTTAATTGCTTTATAAACCAAAAAAAAAGGGTAAAACATAGTTGTTTAAATGTAGTTAATATAATTATAAAAAATGAACGTGAGTTTTAATTCAGTTGGTTCATGTTAATTTTTTAAGAGGTAACTTCTAGTAATCGGTGTTCTTCACAAAAGCAAATGTGCATTTTGTGATGAAGCAGGAGTACCATCTTTTTCTTTTTTGCTTTTTCTCTTGAAAATTTTGGTGCAAACGCAATAGCCAATGTTGATTTTGGGAAAGGCAATGTTGTTGTCTTGATGACTCATCGGATTGATAAACAAAGTTATCCCCTTTGGCCTTTAGGGGCTGAAGATTAAGTCTAATTAGTTTGTATCTCTTTGTACTGCTACTAGATGGTTTTATTGCACAAAGTAACTCAGATAAAAGATATTCCTTTTGAATAATAAAAACAAAATATAAGTATATAGCCAAACAGGAGATAATTACTTGATTATTTTTATTGCACAAATTGCAAACATGCAACTGAATTGTTACAAACCTGTAGTTACACAAAGGCCAAGTTGCTTGTCAAGGCTTTTTTTATTTTCCATCAAACCTTAATTACTGAAAGGTAAACTGTGTCAATCAATACTTACTTACCAGCCCCAGAAAGCTTGTAGCTTGTGGTAATTTCTGATGATGCAATCCCTGATTGAGACACCTTATAGTTGCAGTTTTGGGCATCCTTTCACATTTTTGAGAAAAGATTTTTGCAACTTAAACCCAACGCTAGTCAACTCTGGCAATGCTAAGAGCTGCAACGTTTTCAAATTTGACAATTCAGGGTAGCCCATCTCCTCCGATTCAAACAGCCTTTGCAGCTTGTCACAACTTTTGATTCGAATAGTCTCAAGGTTCTTTGGCACAAATGGGAAAACAGTTTCAATCACAGGGCAAGAGCAGACATGCAACTCTTTGAGATTGATTAGACTCATGGACTGCCGTTCACTGTTCTCTGATTCTTCATGTTCGACCAAAGTCTTCAATTGGTCACAGTACTTAATTTGGAGAACTTCAAGACTTTCCAGCAGCTGAGATGAATGAAAAACAGTTTCAAGCATTGGACAATATTCCAGACACAAATGCTTTAGTTTCCTAAAGATCAGGGGCTGCTCTTTCCCATGGTACAACCCTGTCAAATTTGGAAGCCTTGAAATCCATAGAATCTCCAGCCTTTCACCAATACCAGTAACCATCTCATCGAAGATACTCTTCACTTCAGTGCATCTCTCTATCCAACAGCCCTTTATCTTCTTCAAGTTTTCTGGCTTTAAATCAGACAAACACCTAAAATTTTCATTTTCAACAAATGAGATATATTCAGTCTGCATAAGGACATCCTGAATAGCATTGCCAAAATTATCCGGAAACCCATTAAATCCCTGGATTTCCAAACACTGGCCATCTTCCCCGTCAGGAGGGAAATTTCTGATCTTGAAATAGACATCACTGCAAATAAGTTCACCCATGTGCTTAGAATCATCCTTATCTAGGCATTGCAGTTTAGAAGAATGAATGGAGAAAATCAATCTTTCAAAGAGTTTTGTAGCAGTCTCCAGTAACTTGGGGTCTTCCTTCAATTTTCTAAAGAATTCTGCACTGTACAACACTAAGGAAGGCTTCTTGACATCTGAAAGAATTTCAGAAGATTCAGAAATGCAACAGTGATCCCAATGTAGCTCTAGGCGTTTTATATCCTTCCATCTAACTCCTTGAATAAGCTTCAAGTCTGGCAGATGAAGACACTTTAAATGAGTCAACTCAGAGATTTCATCCGGAAGTTTCTTAACCCCAGTCTTTGACAAATCAAGGACCTCTAGGTGAACCAAAGATTTCAGTGATGGCAACTCTGTTAAGCTCGAAAAACCTCTCAGTAAAAGCTCACGTAGATTGCCAAGGTTCTCAAGAGATGGCAATGACTTAACATCTCCTCCTGGTTGTGATGGGATGCCGGAACAATCATTTAGCGAAAGCTTGTGGAGGTTGATGAGGCTGGACATGGATGAAAATTCTTCAAATGCAAGTTTAGATAACTTCAATGTTCGTAGCTTTGTCATATGATTCAAGGATTCAGCCTTCATTTCATTCAAAGAGTTTGCACCACTCAGGTCAAGCACTTCAAGTACTGATAGAGCTTGTAAATCCGGAAGACTTTCCAGTTTGGTGCAGCCTCTTAGAACAAGGGAATGAAGGTTTCTAGGACTGCAAAATGATGGTAAGTGTTTAATTTGAGTTTCAGAAAGATTGAGCTCCTGAAGCCGAGACATGCCAACAAAAGCTTCATCTCTTATTTCTGACATAGCTTTACAACCGGAGAGGTCAAACACCTCTAGTCTAACAAGTCCTTTCATTGCTGGCAGACTTTGTAATAATGAACAGTCCTTAAGCAAAAGCTTGCGAAGATTGCCAAGGTTGCTAAGAGAAGGAAGGGCTGCAACTTTGGTATTTGAGAGGTTAAGATAGTACAGATTCTTCAAATGCTCGAATGACTCATCCTCAATATTTATCAGACTGGTGGCTTCAGAAAGATCAAGAGACTTTATGTTTACAAGGGCTGTTGTGCTTGGGAGATTCTTGAGGCTAGAACATCCTTTAAGTTTGAGATCACAGAGGTTGCTAATGCTGGAAGGCAAACATTGAATCTTAGTATATGATAAATCAAGGACTCTAAGATTGTCTGTCTTGTCAAAGCAATCGTCATTTATTTCCAGTATCTTAACAGCACCTGATAGATCCACAACTTTAAGGCTGGACAACCCTTTCAGACTGCGCAGTAAAGTTAAACGCTTGCAGCCTCTGAGTGAGAGTCGTGTTAGATCCTTAAGAAACTTAACAATTGGAAATTTCTCAATTTTTGTTTCAGAAAAATCAAGCACTTGAAGTTTTAATTGAGACTTAAAGCATTTATCCTGGATCTTTGTCAAGGATGTGCATTCGGAAAGATCGAGTACCTCAAGCTTTTCAAGCTTATCTAGTTTTGGCAGCTCTTCCAAGCATGAACACTGTCTGAGAATAAACCTGCACAGTTCAGTCAGTTTGGAGACGCTAGAAGGCAACAATTTAATTCCAAGAGCAGATAAGTTAAGGCTTCGAAGTAGAGGCACTTCATAAAAGAGCCCATCTGGAATTTCCTCCAAATAAGTAGCACCAGATATCTCAAGAACAGTTAACTCTTTGAGTTTTGCTATATGACTGCAGTCCTCCAGTAGATATGAGCCTCTGAGCACAAGCACAAACAACTTCTCTAGTTTAGAATTGGAGAAGGGGAAAGTTTTGAGTCTTGGATTAAAAATGCCAAGAACTTGGAGGTTCTGCTTTGCCTGAAAGTATGTTTCAGGGACTTCCCTGCAGAGATTACTTCCATCAATTAGTAATGACATGACTGTTTCCTCTTTCTTATCACCACCCAGAGTTTTTATCATGCTGTCACCAGGTGTGATCCTTTCAAGAACTTTCCGCTCCTTATCTTCAAGAATGCTAGCCAATCCTAGATTGGCTAACCTAGAAAATCCACGACTGTGATGGTCATTCACATTAAAAATTGCTCCTTCAGCAGCAATCATATTGTCCTCTTGCATCCTCAGCATGCCACGATCTATTAGCTCCATCAAGATATGGTGCCCCATCTCATAAGCATTCTCCATACAATTAGCAGATTCAAGATAGCCTTCCATTATCCAATGAGTGATTAACTCATTATAGTTAACACCACTGTGTTTACTTAAGAAGTGCCAGCAATGCCAAAAACAGTCAATCATGCAATCGTTTGGCAGCATGTCATACGCATATTGCAGAAGTGGGGTCTGAACATTAGCAGCTGCATCTAAAGCAAATTCCAAAGCACATCCCAATTCTGAAACCGGTGACTTATCTTTGGCAAAGTAATTTAATGCCCCAGCTAACATGATGATTTCATCGGGTAAAACATCGATCCTCTCTTTAATGGCATCAGATAATTCTCTGAAACCTTGAGAAGCCAAGACTTTGAGTTTAACACTCTCTTTCAATAAACTTGATGCTTCTTCTCCACAGAGGGGTTCAACCTTCTTTGAGTCCCTGGAAATAGGCTCTTCTTCACTCTTCCTTGTTGTGATTAGAACCTTGAAGGATTCCCCAGGCTTCTTGTCAAGAAAAGCATCCAAGCCTAACTTGTTCCTGACAGCATCTTCGGTCATCTTCTCTCCTTCACGATCCAAAACCAGTAGAAGAAACTTCTTCTCTTCACTCTCCTCCTCAAGCTTAGCTCTTATCTTCTGCTTCAGGTTCTCAACATTCTCTTCCTTTTTCCCATTTCCAGCACCGCCTTCCCACTCCTCTTCACTGGTAAGTAAAGATAACTGTCGTGCAATGGTCTCGTAAAGAGACTTCTCATCATAATCCTGGTCCAGAGATATCCAAAGAGTTCCATAGCAGCAGCCTTCCCTGGCTGCAGACTCACTTAATGCTCTTGCCATCCATGTTTTCCCTGTTCTGGCATTCCCAGTGAGAACAAGTTCTGATGTACCTTGTTTGAAGAGTTCCAACATCTCCTTCACATGTTTTTTTGATGCTTTCAATGCCATTTCTGATACCCAAAAGAAAGAGTAGAATCTTAATATAATCGAAAGAAAAATTAAAAAGGAGGAAAGCATAAGTTCTATCATAACATATGGTGTTATAGAACAAGTTAAATTCCCATTATAGGCTAAAAAAGCACAGACTAAAAATGCTTTACAAATTCTTCAATGGTCTTTTGAAATTCTATAAAAATGCCCGAATTTGTTAATTGAGAATAATCCTTCTCATCATAACTTGCATAATAGATAAGGTAAACACTAAGCTATTGTCAATGAACTAAACAGACAGAGGAAAGAGCAAGGCAAATAAACCTCTCAAACTTACTAAATTCAAATATATATAATTGGTTTAAAATAACAAAAGGGTTTTCTTTTACAACTGAAACATTGAATTAAAACTGGTTATGCGGCAGAAAACATGATTAAATTCAGTAAGAGAAGTCATTCTAAATATGTTTACGGCAATACAAAATTTACTGACATTTATATCCTACAACTATCAATATATTCAAAGAAAATAACGTAGCGAGATTCTATGAATCAAAATCTTTATGGTGCTGCAGCTAGACAACTCGATATAGTACAATCATACATGAATTCATATCTAAAACAAGTGGTTGTGCCAATTTTTTCTTAGCATCACCGCCAATGTGAATTTCAGCCTAGCTCTACCTCTCTCTTTACTATAACTCGAATCAAATCACTCTTACATGCCAGATTATTCTACGATCATTTCAATGAAAAAAATATGCTTAATTTTTCGCAGATCTGCTCAATTCAGACGGCCTCCCTTGTAAGTATCTTACAAACTAGAAGCAGAGAGTTCAAATTTTGGAAATAATAATAAATCCGCAAGAAGATTATTACTGGAAACAGAAGAAAAACAACCCTACCCCAAAGATAGTATAACAATAACAGATCTACATTAAACACAGAAAAAGAGCTTATAATACATCCTATAGAACAAAAATTTACCAGGGTTTAAAATTTTTGTCTTGCTGAAAAAAATCAGAACAATTTTCTTTTAAAAAAAGGAAAACAATAAACCAAGATCATAGCATAATTTGTTCTCTACCTTATTGCAATCACTTTCCATAAATACAAATCACAAGACTGTTGGAAATAATCATACAAAGCATTCCATAAACAGTAAAGAGTGGAAACTGGAAAAGAAACGGAAAAAGATGGCTGAGGAATAGAGATCTGTAAGAACTGCAAAAATGGAAAGCCAGTACAAGAACATAAAGATTTAGGGGAAGAAAACCTGGGATGTCTTGCTGGGATCTAAGCAGCACTCTGGGAGTTGACCAAAAGCAGTACTCTATCTCAGACTTTCTTCTCTATTTTGAGAAAACAGATGCTCTACTAAGTTCTTTTGTTTTTTGATCCAAAGCTCTACTAAGTTCTAACGATCATACTTTTATCCTTTTGAGAGACATTTATCTCAATATATATTGTACATTCAGTGCTTAAGTAAAAAATTGCATTTTAAGTTCAACTTAATATATTATACATCAAATGGTGGTTAGATATTTGTCTTATCACTTCTTTTGTCCTATTAAAAAGCACAAATAACAATTTAATTTGAATAAATTATTTAAATCTTATCAAATAAAGTAAAATGGAAAACGCAGGCACCTACAGCCTGCCAAAAAGTGTTCACGAAATAATTTTACTTACTGTATGCAGAATCTTTTAGGTTTCATTTGATTGGCGTTTGACGGTTCTCTCTTTTACTGTTTATTTTTGTTTTAATTATTTTTTTTATTTCAGCAATTTGGCTAATTTTATAATTAAAAGGACTTTTATAAATAAAAGGACTTAATTGAAATCACCTCTAACACGTGTTATCTATGTAAATGGACCGACAAAAACAGATCAAGGGGTCTAGATGAGATTAACTGGGGCAAGATCTTGAATTGTCTGCAACAAACATATCGCCAAGTCAATAAAAGAGTATGTATGGAAGAAAAAATAATTATTTCTCTCTCCTATCTTAATTGAGATATATATTTATTTTTTACAAGAAAATTAAAAAGAGTTAAGATAAATATTTCTTTTAGATATTAGATATGATTCAAATTTTAAAATCGTTATTGTTAAAAAAGTTTTATTATTTATCATTTTCGACTTAAATAAAATTAATTTCAAATAATAAAATTGATGAAAATATTTGTGATTATATAAAAAAATTACTCAATTCATTCCAAATTAAAGATAACAATAAAGGAAATGTGATGATCAACAAATAATTTTAAAAGAGATCTGGAATCTGTTACTTTAAATGACAAAATGTCAATTAATTTAGTGAAGTCTACATTTTCATAACCTAAAAAATCTTTTTGAAAAATTCTAAGTACAAACTTTTTTCTTCTTGCATTTAATTTCATTTGTGTTTTAAACAGTATAACATTAAGAGAATAGAATGCATAGAGAAAAAATAGAGTTCATTTAGAAATTTTCGATTTTTTTCTGTCCATTTTCAGGTAGAAGGAACAACGCCAGCAGCAAAGGCATAATCTATTTGGCTGGTTGATACTTCCTCCTAGTTTTTTACTATTTCTTTTTCGTTTTCAATTATTATTTTTTATTTTTTTCCAAAAGAGATACAAAAACATGATAAATAAAATATAGAAACAAAAGATCTGTGTGAATCTCAATTTATTTGACGATCATTCTTACAACTTTTAGTTACTAAACTTTGTAAGTAATTTCCATATAGGAAGAAGATACCCGCCATGTGTAGAAACTGGCTCAACCACTTGGGATTGAAGGATGGCGATGTTTATTTGGGATTGAGTGGTAAGGACTTATTCTCCTTTAAGCATGATCCGAGTTCGAGTTATGTGTATGGAACAAACCGTGCTGGGAGGGACGTCCCACTTTCATGTGGCCTGACAGTTTTTCAACTCTCGAATAGTCGCATAAAGAGGATACCGGAGAATTAAAGACAAAAAAAAAAAAAGAAGGATGACGATGTTATTTGGGAATATATAAACGAGTAGCAGACTGATGTAGAAAATTCAGCCGTGCGCGAATAGAGCAATTAAGAAAATGATTAGACTTGTCCCTGCATCTTGCAATTCGATGAAGCATTTTTCATGGAGGAATATTTTGTCGAAGATTTTGAAGAATTGCATTACGTCTAAGTAATTATATCAAACAACTGGTGAAAAACTTTTAGCCTTTGCCAGCTGAGACAAAAGTAATTTATCACATCGTCCGTTTTTTTAAATGAATTTTTTATTGGGAATGAAATCCAAGAATTATAATTAAGGAGTATAATCCGACTCTGTCAGCGCTTTTGGTTCTGTCCAATATAGACCTTTTTAAAATGTTTAACAACTAGTTGAGATTTTAGACTTTAGATAAAAGGTTAATAACCCCATCCTCTGCGGATGGGTAGCATCAAAAAAAAAAAAGATAAAAGGTTAATAGAAAGATACATATATTTTAGAGTTTATTAAAAACTAAAAAAAGTTAATTACAAAAAAGGACATTTGGCGGTCTTTTAACACTGTTTGTAAAATTAAAAATTTTCATGGTAAGTTTATTAAATACGAACTCTTACTACTTATTAACAAAGGCTTAATAGTTAAATTTACCTTCGACCTTTTGTACAAAATAAAAATAAACATTCGGCTTTTAATTTTTTTGTATAAACAGCTAATCTTTCAAAATAATTCAATTAAGTTTAAATCAATTATAAATTTTTACAGTAAAATAAAAAACTGAGGGTATATAAGACCTTAACCTTTTATTTATTTTACTTAATTATATTATTTTGAAAAGTTGAGAGTTTATTTATAGTAAAGTAAAATTTTATGGATTTCTAAAATAAAATTAAACGTTATAGGCTTATATCCATTTTGTGCATAAGGTAAAGGTATATTTGGCTATTAAAACATTAAAAAATTAAAAAAAAGTTGGCTTAATAGCCAAAAAGACTCTCAACTTTTAGCATAAAATGGAATTAAGCCTTCAATATTTTATTACGTGGAAATCAATCCATAAACTTTTATTTCATTGTAAATAAACCCTCAACCTTTTAAAATTATGCAATTAAGTCCAAATCTGTTAAATGACACTAACTTCCGTTAGTATTGCACATGTGGCATGCCACGTAGCAGCTAACTAAGCTATCTACGTCAACTTTCACGTTAGAAATCCTAACGGCAATTAGTGTCATTTAAAGTTTGGACTTAATTGCATAATTTTAAAAGGTTTAGGGTTTGTTTACAATGAAATAAAAGTTTATGGATTGATTTTCACGCAATAAAACATTGAGGGCTTAATTCCATTTTGTACTAAAGGTTGAGAGTCTTTTTGGCTATTAAGCCAAAAAAAGTTAAATAAAAGTTTATGGACTTTTACAATAAAATCAAAGGTTGTAGGCTTATATTTATTTTGTGCAAAAGGTTAAGGGTATATTTAGCTATTAAGCCATTAAAAAATAAAAAAATAAAGTGCAGTATTTGCCATCTTTTTTTGTGTAAACCATGTGGTGTATTTCATACCACATTATGAATGAGATTAATTTCCATTCGTACTGGCCTAAAGGAATTTGATTTAATAAGAATTCAAATATAAAATCTTTTATTATGGATCATCTTCACTCAAGAGCTCAATGATGTCTTACATCGATGATGTCTTACATCGGTGATGCCTTACATCACTGAACCAATCTTTTGAATTTATTTGTCATCATTTTTATCCTGTTTGTACTAAAATCTAAAAACTCCACTTATTGCATATTGGATAATAATATTATATATACACACACTTATGTTTAATATATTTTAAAAAGTAATTATAAAGAAAACATAAATATTTTTAAAGTGTGACGTTTGAAACATAGATAATTAAGTGAAATTGTGTAACAGTAATATATAATTATTTAATACGATTATAATTAAAAATCATTTATAATTCAAGTCATTACAAGTAATTAAAATTTTTATCTACAAATTGGATAATTTTTATCAAATAAAATATTTAATAATAATCATTTGATGCAACTAGAATTTTTATTTAAAAATCAGATAAATTTTATTAATAGTTATAATAAAAATATTAAAATAATAAGCTAGAAATATAATGGGTAAAAATGCAATCCAAAAGTTATTCAACATCCCGTACTTTTGCGGGTAACTCGTTGAACCCGACCTTTTATTAGACCTTTTACAAATCAATAATTTAAATTATAGATATAGATATAATAATTAAGGAAACCAAACGAATTCAAAGGATTTCCTTTGACCAAGATGTTCAAAAGTCAATGATTGATAAATAGTTTTTTTTTTTTTTAATATTAAATGCCAAGTAAAGAATTTTAAAAAATTCAATGATGGACTCACCTAGTCATGTACCCAATACCCAACGTGTTTCCATCACACAAGAAAGTAATATTAAATTATGCTGAGCATATTGGTCATTGTCTTTTTTAAGTACAAGGAAAAAGAAGAAGGAATAAGCTCCCTTAATTGACAACCAAATTCTGTTGCCATCCTCTTCTTCTCGCTTCCCTTTGCACTTTTTCCATCTATTGATTTATCCATCCATCTTTTCTCCTCTTTTTTAATCTTTTTTTTCTTTGAGATATGGAGATCAAACTTGCTAGTCATGAACATCTCATGGACTATCATTATGTTCATGAGACTGATGATCAACAGTGTGATAAATGCAGACAAGAAATCTCTGGTGCAGCCTATGCTTGTGTAAGGTGCGAGCTTTGGCTGCACGAATCCTGCGCAAAAGCCCTAGAACATCTGCCTCGTGAGATTACTCATCCTCTCCATCCGCAGCACCATCTTATATTAGATTGGTCTGGATATGGTACCGCCTGTAATAAATGCTTGAAATTTTCTTCTGGCACCAGCTATGGATGCTGTCGTTGCGATTTCGAGCTGGATTCAGCATGTGCTTTTGCAACTAATGATCACCAAGCTTTGAAGAAGAAGGAGAGGTCTAACACAGACAGGGATAAACCGATAATTCAGTTTTATTACCATTTGCATCCTCTCGTCCTCCACAAGGATAGCAATATAGAAGAACATGACTATAATTGTAGTTGGTGTGACAAGCCTCTAACAGGTATTTTCTATGGTTGTAAAGGGTGTGAGTTCTTCATTCATGAATTTTGTACTGATAAGATACCAAAAACATTGAACCATCCTTTTCATCCATCACACCATCTTCGCTTGCAATTTGTGAACAGTGAAACTAAATGCAATGCTTGTACACAAGTTATTAGAATACGTACAGCCACAGGTCCTAAAACCGCCTGCTATTTTTGCCAAGAGTGCAACTTCACCCTTGATTTTTACTGTGCCAAAATGTTACCTACCCTCAAACATAAGTCCCATGACCACTATCTCAGTTATTTTAGTCTCACTTACTTTAGGGATAGTAAATTTTTCGAGTTTCATTCTGAATGCAATACCTGTCATGAGCTTTGTGTCGATAATTTTTATCGTTGTGTACAATGTGACCTCAATCTCCATATTAAATGTGTCCCAATACCACCTTTAGCCAGACATAGATACCACATACATCCACTCATCCTCAAAAATTTGATTAGAGAAGATGATTCTGGGGAATATTATTGTGATATTTGTGAAGAAGAACGGAATCCAAGTCATCAAGTTTATTATTGTGAGGAATGCAAATATATTGCTCATATTGAATGCGTGCTCAATGAGGTAAGACACTTTAATTAAATTGATTGTTTTTCTTAATATGGTTTATTGTATGTTTAAATTTTTCTCGTTTTGCATTTTCAAAAAAAAGTTTTCTCGATTTGTAATGGTGGTAAATTAATGTTTGCTACCTTAGGATAAAACTTCACCAGCAAACGATTTATCCTCAGCTCCCCAATCCATGGATTTGGTATTGAAGGAAATGGAGCAAATTGATACGAAGGATGACAGCTACCATCTTCAATATCTGGTGAGCAACTATATCTCACAATAGTAATTGATTTTTATTCAATTTTTTATTCTTTTAATAATTTGTTATAGATCAATGGCACTGCTGCATCCAAAGTACCTTATGAAATTTCGTGCCTATCTTTTATGAATTAAATCGAAAATATATATATGTTGTCTTTGCATTTCAGAATTCAGATATAAATAAGTAATTTTTATAAATTAATAAATTTATTCATTCTTTATTTTTCCTTAATTTGTAAAAACTAAATACAGGTTCGACCTTTGATCCACCAACATCCATTGAAATTCTACGAGGCAAGTGAAAAATTCGAAGAACAATATTGTAGAGCTTGTCGTTTAGAAGTTAGCGGCCCAGGCTACTTCTGTGAAGGATGCCCTGATTTCATTAAAGGTTTTTACCTACATGAAAGTTGTGCTCAATTACCCAATGAGATTCAACACCCTCTTCACACCCAACATTGTCTCAACCTATATGCTAGATTTCCATATTTGTTAGATTCCATTATCTGTGATAAGTGTCAAGATTTTTCTTCTGGCTTCTTTTATTTCTGCGAGGAGTGTGATTTCAAGCTTGATCTGAAATGTGCTACTAGAGCACCTCCTGGAAGTGGAAGCTCAACATCAGAAGAGTCAGATAGGGAAACCGAGTTATTCCATTTCAGCCACAAGCATAAATTGATCTTTTCCAATTTTAGGGACCCTATAATCGAAAGTTATTGCAATATCTGTCTACTTCAAATCTTTGGTCCAACTTACGACTGCAAGCGTTGTGGTTGGGTTCTTCATGAATCATGTCTTAGGGTACCACAAGTTATGCAAGTCCCAATTCATCAGCAACACATTTCGGCTTTGAGCTCCTCGAGATATGGAAAGTGCTACGCTTGTGCACTAAAGCTTTTACCATCTGGCTTTCACAGAAGGTTTAGCTATGGTTGTACGGAGTGTCCCCTCAGCTTCCATATTACATGTGCTAATTCCATAAGACGGGCTTTGAAACGTGAGTCTCACAAGCACGATCTTTACTATTTCGGGACAGAATTTCTCCAGTTCTTTGCCATGTATGATGTCTCCATTGATCTCTATGCCGGATATTTTTGTAGTCATTGCGACGAATATTGCTGTGAACAACCCTTTTATCGATGTCTGGAGTGTCGCATCAATTTCCATTTAGAATGTCTACCCATACCTCAAGTTCTTAAATTTAAAAACCACATTCATCCTCTAACTTTGAAAGATTCGTTTATTGAAGATGATTCAGGAGAAAATTATTGTGATGTTTGTGAGGAAGAAAGGCACTCAAGTGATCATGTGTATCTCTGTGAGGAATGCCATGGACTATTTGTTGGTCATATAGATTGTGTGCTTGCCAAGGTAAGTCTCTATTTACAAGTTTTTGAAACTAAAGAATTTGGTACTTTTTTTTAACTTCTTGATTCCTCTAGTTAAACTGATTCAGGGACTTTAGAACCAATATGATGATATATGTTACTGAATTTTCAGAAGGAACATGGAATTAAATTGGAACATCTTCTTGATAAAAGATTATGTATTTTAGTTTAGCCATTGTTGAGTTGATATATTGCTTTTGAATAGGATTTATCTATTGTTGTTAGTAAAAGCATGCACCAATTATTATACTTAAGTTATTCTTTGATCACACCAGCCATCATTAGTTACATTTTTTGCATGAGAAGTACAAATTTTCTTTTCAATATAGCTATGATAATCAAAATTAATTGATTTGCATTTTCAGGAAGAAGAAGTGCTGTCTAACTTGGTTCCTAGGGAGAGGAAGAAAAGGTTGAGGAAGCAACACTTGACTTGGAGGACTTAAATTGCAGATATCTTCAGAAAGCAATTGATCATAAGGAATATATAGTTACAGGGCATTGAGAATATATAGCTTGTTGTACGCATTGGCTTGCCTCGCCTTAATTAGCATTAATTGAAACTTCAATAAGAAACTAGGGCTTGAAATGATACTGTTTTTCTGCTACTCTCTTATTTTTTTAGTTCAAATAAATCATGAACTTATAACTTTATATTAAATTAATTTGTTACACAGATTAATTATGAAATTTTGATCTATATTATTGTAGACACGAATAATATTATAATATTCTTCAATGGAAAACTGATTTTGAATCTACTAGCAACAGCCAAAACTGATTTTGAATCTGCTGTATAATTTCAAGAGTTAAAGATATAAGACTAAATGTGTCAAATGAGCCGTGCTGGGTTAGTATGGTCCATTTAAATATTAGTCTATGTGTTAATAGATTGTGTTGATATGGCACTGTTTTTTAATGAATCTTGTTGGCATGGTCCATGAAAATTAAGGGCATGGCCCAGCATGGCATGTGGCTCATAGCACTGATGAATCATACTGTACCAAGCACAACACTATTTTTTGTGTCGTGCCGTGCCAAGAACAATCTATTAATAAATTTTTAGATTTTTTGTTATCTTTAAAATTTTTTATTTATTAATATAAATAACATGCAAAAAAAATAAAAAGAGTATAATTTACTTTAGCAAAATACTTGTATGCACGTGAAAATATAATAAAATTCACTAAATAAAAACATCGAAATTTGCAAACCTAATATCTAAAAAACACACATGCAAAAATAAAATACTAAAAGATATAAAAGATTATTATTTTATTTTTCATTTTCTTCAAATGATGATTCACTTATATTATATGATTTGTTTTGTGCTCAAGTTTTTTCATCTAACCAATCTTTAAGTAAAATAATCTTTAATAATTTATTTATTGATAAGTATTTATTAGTTACGCATTTAATAAAAAGAAATTTATATATAAAGGTGATATATCATGCATTTTGTATTCAAAATGAAAGTATTATAAATTTATGTATCAATAATTCATATATTTTATAATTAGACTTATTAAATATAATTTTATTTCTATAAATAGGCCAATATGACATGACACATTGGCTTGCGTGTCATGCCATGCTAGTTCGCATGCCACGTGCTAGCACTGACCTTTCATGGATCGTGTTGTGTCGACTCATGTGTCTAAATCTTGAGCCCAGCATGGCACATATGTATATATTGTGCTTAGTTCAATCCGCTTATTTAAGTGCGAGCCGTGCCAAGCATGGCCCATATTGTGCCAAATCGTGTCGTGTCACGATCCATCTAGACCATTTGACACCATTATATAAAGCTGAGGTTATGAGAATATTGAAGCAAATTCTTAAACCAATTAATTCAGCTAGGTAAAAAAGAAAAACAAGAATTTTTTCTCCCTTGATTTGATGAAAATTAACACCCTTAGGTACTAGTTTATGAAAAGAAATCATCATTTGGCTACAACAATATTTATCGTTGGAATAAAAGCAATGAAGAGAAAAATTGCAAGCAATTTATGAATGCGAAGACAAATAGAAGCAATGCATGGATGATAATTTAAAACAACGATAACAATGCCTTTTTGGTCAGGTGCAAGATGTACACTTTTTGTTAGGTTTTTTTTTGGCCAAGTACAGTTTTTGTTAGTAAAAGTGTCTTTTTGTATATGTTTTCTTATGTAAAATTAATATTCAACTGTAAATATTGATAACTTTAATTAATATATAATCGAATTCTTCACAAAGCTCTTTTGTCATCATGAAAATAGCCATCAATGTTCTAAATGCAAAACATATAATTAACATCATTCATAACTTATATCCCTTATAAACACAATAAATAAGCTAAAAGTAGGAAAAAAAAAAGGAGAGCATTTTCCAAGTTCAATTCATAACATCAATATTTTTTTGACTATCTATGTAAATACAACAATCTTCCTAATAAATTGCATAATTTATATTTGATTTTGGGAACAAAAAAAATAATTTTTTCTATATCCTCTTCATTGATATTTTTTTTTCAAAAGTTAAAAATTTATTGAAAGAGAGATGTTACAACCAAGCCAAAAAATCGATGGAACGAAAAACCCCGATGTAGCAAGGGAATCTACAAAGAAGTTTGCTTCTCTCAAAATGTGATTAAAGGAAACACCTCCCAAAAGAAAAAAGAGATTAAGAAATTTGTTGATAATACCGTTAAACCTCCGTGGACTTTCAGAAACTTTGTTTAGCCATGAAATAACAACCTTCGAATCACTTTTGACGATGATCTTTGGGAGGGAATTGAAATCGGCTTTAGCAATAATAGCAAGTGCCTCCACCATAGCAAAAAGTTCAGCAAAGTTAGAATCTACTAGACCAATACTTTTCGAGAAAATCATTCGAACATGACTGTTGCTATCTCTGATAAGACCTCCAATACCAACCGGACCAGGCTTCCCAAGAGCTGATCCATCAACTTTAATTTTCCACGAATCCACGAGAGGAGAGGACCAAAGAATGTTAGCTCTCTTCTATTTAGGTCTCACTGGAAGAACTACGTCTTGAAGATAAATAGTGTTTTCTTCACCATTGATACATAAAAAGTGTTATCTTCACCAATAAGTGGTTAGAAGAAGTGAAAGTGGACTTTTTTCTCAGACAATTGGATATGGTTCAAATCTTAGAAATGCCACTAATAGGAGGACTTTAGCATTTATTACTCTCGATTCGAACAAGATTAATCTCAGATAATAAAACGGACGAAGATGCCTATAACTAAAAATAAAATAAAAAACAACGTGTTCTTTTCGTATCCAATTCATTGAAAAATAGCTTAGCAACTTCAAACATTCCGGTACCTTCAAATGAGTCAAATACATCATTGCCGATATCTCACATCTTGTTTTCTCCTTGCTTTGATTTTATGATTTGATTGCCATTGTCTGATTGGATTTTTTTTTAATTGATGAGAGATTTGATTAGTTTTTTATGTGGAGCAAACTATTCTTCATCCATGTGCAATTGTGCATGGGAAATGCTAAGGAGTACAGTTATTTTTTATAATCACTTTTAACACTTACAATTTTATTGGATAACGTCACTTTTTAGTTTTATTTGAAGAGCTGTTATCTATAACTACAAATTACTTGAAATGTATTTTTTAGCATTCATAGACTTTAACTTTTTACTTCTCATATAGGTAATTCATTTTCACGTAAAACAAAAAAGTGATGTGATCCAATAACAGTAAAAATGTTAAAAGTGATTGTCAAAAATGATTGTCCTTAACATTTCTCATTGTACATTCATATTCTGCACACATTCCGTGCTCTACAAATTTCACTTTTTGACAACTTGATTAATTTTATAAAAAAAAAACTTTAATGTATAGAAAATTTTTAGAGGATTTAATTTTTGAAATTTTGGAGAATTAATTAAAGAGGATTCGATCTCCTTTTAGTAGGATTATCTTTATTCTTTCTCAAGGATAAATAAAAGTTGTAAATAGGGGAATATGTTGTGATGTTTAGCAAAATTTGAAGCATGCACAAACAAAATGTCTCACTAATCTCAAAAAAAAAATTGTGTTCTTTGCATAACTAGGAATGTTTGAACAACATTTCAATGTTACATAGGAAAATTCAAGAATATTTTTTTCATTTCATTCATATGTAAAATTAACAAAATATTTCCATAAGAAAGAGATGAGAGGGTAGTTTTTTCCCAAACCAATACAATTTATAAACTTATTTTCTAAACTGATGTGATTTTAACCTTTATTCCTAAAATAAGGTACTTTTGTAAAAACTAGATTCCATGTCAAATTTTCGATTTATAAAACTATAAATTAGCATATTGAAACAATGATACTTACGATTTTAACCCAACAATTTGTTAAGTAACATTAATACTTGTTCTTCCAATTTATTTTAAATATTTTATTTATAAACTTAAATTCATTAAACATATTAAAAGATTTGTTAAAAAATCATTGAAAAATTTTTCTTTAACTTTTAGTACCATAATTTGGATGAAATCATGTGCCTATTCACCACTTAGAAAAAAATAGTATTCAATTTTTGTTCTAAAATCTCATTTTTCCTCTTAAAATTTCTTGATTTAATTCTTTTCTTTTTATTTTTTTCTAGATTTAGTGTAACATCCGAAATTAAAAAATTCCAAACTAAATTTTTCTTTTTCGATACTATCTTTTTCTTTCAATTAATCAGTGACAATAGGTTTGCATTCGGTATCGGTGCAAGTACAATTCATCTTTTCATTTCAATCAATTTGATAGACCATTAATTCAATTAATAACAATAAATTAAATACAAACTATAATATAATAACTATGATTCCGTTCACAATAAACTTCACATAATTTACATCCCACTAATTTTCGATACATATTTATGCTCTATTTCATAAATACAACTGCTGTGCAAATACATGTCTGAATATAAATAAACATTTAACAGATACCTGATTACTTGGTATTTCTAACTTCTAGCTATTTCTTCGACTAAATAAAGGCAACGAACTTCTTGTATACCGATAAGCTATCTGAAATGGTGAGAGGTAGGTTGAGCTTTGGGAAAGCCCAGTAAGAAACATATATAAAAGTTATACTATATGCAATTAAACATCATAAACTTATTTATTGAATCAGTATTATCTTTTAATAAAACACTGTGGAACTGTTTTCAAAATCATGAAAATTTCTTGTATGATGCAGTATAGTAATTCTTGTAAAGTCATTTAAAATGCAATAAATGCATTTCGTATTTCAATTAATACTATAAAACATTTCTCGTAAAATCATTAAAATAGAATGAATGCACTTACATTGAGAAAACATATACTGTAAAACTTGTATCACTTCCTTTGTCGCTTTTCAATCAACTCGTGTATTAATCTCATAAATCAAATCATTCACTATTCTCGTAAATTAAATCATTCAATAAATCAATCATTTGTCAAATATCATTTATCGATAGAAAATAATCTCCTAGAGATACATGCACAATCAAGTATCCCCGAAGAGACCTCGTATCCCTGTAAGGATGATCACATATCTCGTATCCTCGTAGGGACCTCGTAACAATGGTCACTGTCAATCACTCACAGTTTGCACTGGTCAAGTGCTCACAGCTTGCACTGGTCAAGTGCTCACAGCGTAAACATGTGGGGTTTGACCGTAACTCCCACAGTCATATCATGTAAAGGGAAGGTCTGGGACGTCTCCCAGCCTAATCATCACTATCTCCTATGCACGATCATCAGGGAGATATTAATCTCGTAAAATCATTTCATATAAATCACCTCATATAAATCATTTCTTTTAAATCATTTCATGTAAATAAATTCATATAAATCATGTCATATAACTCATTTCATGTAAATTATTTCCTGCAATTCGATTCATGTAAAACACTTCATATAATTCAAATCATATAAATTATTTCGTGTAAATCTATTCATGTAAATCATTTCATGTAATGCACTTTATGTAACTTATGTCATGTAATTCAGTTCATATAAATCATATCATGTAACTCACTTCATGTAAATCATTTAATATAATTCAATGCATGTAAATCATTTCTTTTAGTTCCAAATCATGTAAATTATTTCATGTAAAACAATTCATATAAACCATTTCTCGTAATATCAATCCATGTAAATCATTCATGTAATTCATTTTTATGCAACTTCCATATATATCTCTTACCTCTATTTCTGTGCAATGTCCAAGATCCAATAACGACCTTTACGTTTCTTTTAATTCTTGAGCTTGACACTGTACAGTAATTCTGAATTATATTCAAAATCCTATATAGTAACTTCAATAAATATTTCGTAGTTTTCTATTTTCTATTTATTATTCTCAAATATTAATTTATTTTATTTTCTAATTTTTTTTACTTGGGTACTCATAAATATTTAGGATTTTAAAAGAAAAAAGATCAAGTTGTTTGGTTTTTAATCTTTATGATCATGAAAGAAAAGCTATTATTAAGAAATATAATTTTTTTTCAAAAAATTAATACGTTATTTTTCTTTTTTATTAAAGGACATGGCATCTAGTTGGACTATAATATCTTAGTTATAGAAATAAATTTAAAAGTACTGTATTTTGATAATAAAGATTTTAAACTATCCTAGCTAAGAAAAAAACTCGATAGAGGGTGTTGTTTTTTTTTTTTGAAAATTTAAATATTATTGATAAAAGAAGAAATTACAGCCAAGTCTCCAAATTAACAAGTCGATGAACTCCGGCTTTAGCTAAAGAGTTAGCAAAATAATTAGCTTCTCTGAAAACATGAGCAAAGGAAACTAATTCAAAACATGAGTACAAGTTTCTCACCTTATTAAGCAAATTACTGTACTTCCATGGGCTATCGATAGAGGGTGTTGTAACCAATTAAACCATGTAATCAATTAAGTAAACTCAAATATTGTCCTCCATTGTCAATTACAATGAAACTCCTCTAAATTAATATTTTTGGAACTCATCATTGAGTTTTAATTTAGAGAGATTATTAAGAATTAATATCTAATATACCGTCAGTAGAGTTTTTTGACTCTATAAACAGGGTTAGGATGATAACATATGTCTTATAAAAATATTAAGAAAATAAAAAATAAATAAAATAAAATAAAATAAGATATATGTTATCATCCTAATCTTGCTTTTGGAGTAAAAAACTCCATTGACAGTGTATTAGATAATTATCCTTAATTAAAAAGGTTTTACCTTATAAATTATTATTGTCTTAAAAATGTGTTTGTTTAATTTTCACATTTTTTGAATCCCCCTAATAACTCTATATCATTTAATTTGATAAAAATCACCTTACAAATATATTTTTTTTAATATATTTTATACTTTTTTAATTCTTAAGATAAAAAATTTTAAATATGATAGTCTTTTTTAAATTAAGATCTTGGAGTGCTTTCTAATTTTTGAATATTATGTAATATATTTTGTATTTTTTATAAAATTATTAATTTATATGATAATTGGGACTGAAATTTTATAGTAATTTTTACAATAAAATTATTAATTATTACAATAGTTGGGTTTATTAAGTTTTTTCATTAACCAGAGTTAGGACCATAATTTTTTATTAATTTAGAAAAGTTATTAATTTATAGGGGTTCTACTATATTTAGAATAATCTTCACAGAATCCTTCCAAAAGCTCCTAATTCCTAACTTTATTTAATAAATTAATTACACAAATAATCTCAAGTGCTTAAAAAACAATGTCCCCAATTCTTTCAATCGAACCATCCACAAGAGTAATCTCAAATGTTCTCTTCCTTTTTAAAGTTAAAACATAAAGGCAATAATATACACCATGTTCCCAAAGTAGCTAATAAAAGACAAACAAATTATCCCTTTCCTTCTTTCAAAAAAAAATTATTCCTTTCTTCTAACAATCAAAGCTTAAACTTAGCAATTTTACCCTCGTTATCTTTCTTTACGAGATAAGTAAAGTCTAAAATTGGAATCTGTGATTGCCAGCTAATACACTTATTCCTACATTACCGACTGTACAAGTCTTTGTTCCTTTTCTCCATGCCCCTAACCAAATATTCATTTTCAGCTTCTTGAAGTAATTGGATACCAGTATTCTTGATTAAAGTTATTGTGAGGTGTTATTCATTCAACCAAATTTAAGTTGGACAAAAATATTCACTTTTTTTTAACACATTTTTAGAATTGTAAAATATTTTTTTTGTTTTTTGTTTCTTTTTTTTGAAAATTTTGTTTTTGTTTTATTTTGTTTTCAAATTCTGAAAATAAAAAACATGTTTGATTAATATTATTACGTATTGAAAACAAATATCTAAACTAATTCAAATTTAATAAATCAATTCTCAAAATAAAATTTTAAAAAAATAAATAAAAGTATTAATATATTTATTAAATAAAATCATGTACATAATATTAAATAATATTGTTTTATACTATAATACTAATATTAAATATCTTCATTTCATTATATTAAAATTTAATATAATTTAAATAATATTTTATCTAAGATAATATTAAATAAAATAATTACTTAAAAATAATTCAATTAAAAATAATATTAAATAAAAAATTTTAATATTAATTTTTATTAGATAATAATTGAGATTAAAAAAATCAAACTTTTATATAATAAATTGTGAGATCCTCAATTTTCATGTATTCCTCCATGTATGTAAAGTATTCTAAGTTAATATGATTAAATGAATGTGGAGTTGATGTGTAATTGATGTATGAATAATGTATGAATGGTGTATGGAATATAGAAGAAATAAAGAAGTTGATAACCAATTAGGCAAAGAGCTTATTTTGTTATTATGGAAATGAATAGAGGATAAAGAAAATTATATCAGATTTTATTTAGTGATTAAATGGATGAGTCATAGAAGAGAAGGAAGAAAAGAATTAAATGGTCAAAGGGTCAAAGGGAGAAGTGCATGGCTGAGATTGATGATAGATAGGGAAGCATTTAATGCAAACATGCATAGTCATCACCCCATCATCTCATCACCAACGTCAGCCCCTTGCCAGCCCCATCCCTCTCGTTCCATCTCCAACATCCCAAGTTACCATCCATGGCTCCTTGACAAACCACCCCATCCTCTCATCAATCCAACTAGTTTGTTGAACAAGAATCGATCCTTGTCACTAGACTAAGAGATATCCAAAGTTTGGTAGATCAATTCCAAGTATTGGAGGAGATCTCAACATTTGAAGTTTTGGTCTCTAGTGAAGGTAAGAGAAGAAGATGGTTTAGTCAATTTGGTTTATGCTTTGAAGTCATACTGAGTTGGTATAACATGTGTATGTGGTTTAATTTAAGGTTTGATGTGGTATGATGATTTTAGGTTAAAGAAGTGAAGAGCTAGGGTAACGCACAAGTGATCTCGCGTTCTCGAAGGAATCGAGGTAAGGAAATTATGTAACGGACGTAAGGCGGCTATGTCCGCATGTTTTATGATGTTTTACATGTTTTGGAGAGAAGTATGAGCTGTTTCTATGCAGGAAAAGATGCATTTTCGGACTTGTCTCCTAGTACCAATTAGGCTAGGGGCAGCCGACTGCCTTAGAGGGAAGTCGACTGCCTAGAGACAACCAAAACGTCGTTTTCGAAAACCGATGCAAACCAGTCGACTGCTATGTAAGCCAGTCGACTGCTATTTACCCAGTAAGCATTCTGTGTCAAACCAGTTGACTGCTATATGGGCCAGTCGACTGCTATTTTCCAAAATGCATTCTGTTTAAAAACCAGTCGACTGCTATATGGACCAGTCGACTGCTCCCATGTATTTTTCGAAAAGAAAATAATTTCGAGAAATAAAGTTATGAAGCAGCAGTCGACTGCCCTATAAGACCAGTCGACTGCCCTGTATGAAAAGAGAATTTCAAAGCCAAAATGTTTCAAACACCAAAGTGTTTTCTAAAAGAAAGAAGTATACAATACATGTTTTGAGACTATGGACTGCGTAATGATTATGCATTTCTGATGGCTGAGTGACTCTGATCAAGTCCTCAGTAATATGTATGTTGAGCGAGGAACCCTAATCCGGTCCTCAATCCCACAAGTGACACCTGATAAGTGTTCGCTGTGGATTTATAAAGGCAGGAGAGAATCCCTGACCTATGCAGAGTGCACTACTGTACCAATGCATGATTAGAGTCATATGAGTCATATGAATGGGAATGAACGGTTCATATGACGACTCAATCGCTTAAACATTGTACATAGTCTCCATTTATTTCAAGTATAAGATGTATGTATGACAAGGAAGTATGATGTTTAAAAGTATGATATGACGTATGATGTATATTTCAAGTATGAAGTATGTTTTGAAGTATGCTATGAAGTAAGAAGTTTTCAAGAAAGAAGTATGATGCATGTTTTATATGTATGCTATATTTAAATGAAGCATACAAAGTATGTTTGCCATGTCATTTTAAATGAATATGCATGGTTACAAACAATGCATGAAAGAAGTTTATGAATCATGCTTTATAATGATTTACCTGACATTATAGAGCCAAGTAGGAAAAAGGCATATAGAGGCATAGCACGCTCTTTTATGTAGTTTTCTTACTGAGCGTAAACTCACCCTTTTACGACTATTTTTCAGATTTCCTGAAGTAAGCCTTGCTCCAGTTAGAGGAGCCTGATTTTGAAAAGTTGCAGTGTACCTTCTTGATACGCTTCCCGGTTAGCATAGAAGGTATACTTACATGTTTATGTACAGTAAATTGTATTTCAGCTACGGTACAGTACAAGTAGAAATTATGTATATAGAATGTCGGGGATGTAAGAAAAGATGATGTATGAGATCCTGTGGAAAAGGAAATGGTATTTATATATATCATTTTATGTTTATGTAAATTGAATAAAATTTTATGAGCTGCTTGATAATTAGCTTGAAAGTAAGGAAGGGTTGACACTGGATAAACTAAATCAAAATAAGATCGTATAAGATAATAAGAAAAAGTTAGATGATAAGATGAAGTGACGGGGACGTCACATAAATAATAATATGAATTAATAAATTAAAAATCAGATTTAATAATATTATTTAATTTAATTGTAATAATATTAAATTATTAAATAATATTTATTCAACTAATTAATTTATAATTAATTATATAATTATTAGAATATATTAATATAAATAATATTACTTAATGTTAAGTATTCACTATTTATTAATATTAAATTATTTAATAGAAGTAGTGATATATTTTAAATTTAACAGCTGTTTAGTAAAATAATAGTTAATTATATTAAATAATAGTACTTAGCAATAAAATTAATTATCAACATTTCAAAATTATAATTGTTGTTGCGCGAAACAACAATGATTGGTTGCTAACATCGGATTCTCGATCTTCGTGTCAAGCTGTCTCCTAGAATTTTACAAGAAAAAAAATCATCAGGGGGTGCAGGGGCTTTCACCTGCGCACACATTCCGATGCTTAAGTCAGATAAAGTTTTGGCGGCATTTTAGTAGGCAAATAGAGCTTGGAGTTAAAAATAATACCTATGACCTATTTATAGGAGTTATTTTGTGCGTAATTACCTTTAAGACCCACAGCTTAAATGATAACCCAGTGGATCATTTATGAGTCTTCTGAGGCCTCTTTTCTTTTAGGCTGAAACTATCATTAGGACCAATGTTCTTTAGCCTTATTAATATAAAAGCCTAGTAATCTTTAGCTTGACCTACATCAATTGCTCCCCACTCTTTCGCAGGGTTTACCCTATGAAAGAGTATATAAAGAATGAGCTTTTCAAATTCGTTTGCTACCCTTTTTCTGGGATTATTACAAGAGTCTTTTCATCTTCATTTGAGGGCTCAACTAGTGGACTTCATCATTATTTATAACAGGAACAACGTTGTGTCATTATTTCTTTTGTCAAGTGCATTTTCATAACACTACTGAGATACATTTTCCTCCTCTGAGCTAATGCTTCTTAAGTGGAATATGCCACCCTTCGTTTTGAATTTAAGGTCTTAGCTGATCAAAACCAAGAGCTATAAGGAGAAATTACAAGATTGTAGAGCCACCAAAGCCTTCTATTAGCCCAGGGGAAGAAAATCAAATCTAGGCTGAGGCCATGAGGGCGCATCGTTAAGAAGTGCCACAAGAGGATATATATATATATATATATATATTCTTAACTGGTTTCATCAAATGTGATTTGCACTTGGCATACTCCTGATTGGTTGAGGCTTGATCCAAATGCTAAGGATTTGTAACCTTTTCTGAGGATAGGCACTTATAAAGATTTATCTGATCTTACCAACCCTTTAGGAGCCTTTTCATCGACCTGGGGTGGTTGTAGTTCTCACAAGCTTGGACGAAGATGATTTAGATAATCCGGAGACTAACTTTCTTAAGGATAAAGCTCTTGACATTATAGCGTCTCAGGACCCACATGCCTGGGCGCCTGTTAGTATCGATACTCCTTTTGATGCAAAAGTTAATCTAGAGTGCTCCCCAGTTTTTATGAAAGAGCTTAGTCTTTTACAAACTCATCAACAGAGGCAACTACACATTTACCTTGCACTAATCTTACGTAATAATCAGAGAGTTTCCTCGCGCACTTTTCGCTTCAAGTCCTTTACTCTGTTCGTGGCTTACCTCACACATTTTTCACTTCAAGCCCATGTGTTGCCCATCTTGCACATTTTTCGCATAGAGATTTTATAGAATCAATAAGACTATAACATCATTTATATCCGAAATGCCAACATAAAATGTTAATGTACTTTGTCAACCGATTATAGCACATATCCAATAATAAAATTGTAACATACCTCGTAACATACCACACAGTCTGCATACTGTGTGCTCCCCAAGTTTTTCTTTGCGACTTTTCGTGTTAAAGAAGAGCTTTTACTTGAGTGTTGAGCTCGTCTCGCGTGTTCTCAGGTTAAGGACTTATGTATTTGGTTTGCCTGTCTCGCGCATGTTTCATTTAGAGACTTTCAGATTTGCCCGTCTCGCACCCTTTTGTGCTTAGGGAATATTTATATAAACAGTATATGTTTTAAAAGAGTTTTCAATAAATGTTTACACACACCCATATGCATTATTTTATTTATAAAATTTAAAGTTATGATTTTTACTGCATATAGTGGCATAGTACCACTCTTTTATATGCTTTTTCTTACTGGGCTTTCCCCAAAGCTCACCCCCCTTCTCACCTTCCCAGATAGTTCATCCATGTGCGTGGTTACAGAAGTTACAAGGTAGTGGAAGAGATCACTCAAAGTTGATATGTCAGGAGTGCAGGTACATGTGGAAATATATATTTATATTCAGACTAATAAATGCACAGCAGACGTATTTGTAAGTGGAATGAAATCAGTGGTGTTAATATATATATATATATATATATATATATATATACACATATATACACATGATCTAGTGGGATGTAAATTGTATTGAATTATTATAAATAGAATTATAAATATTATATCTTAATTTTGTTATAAAATTGAACTTACATCGACACGGAATGCAAATCAATCGACATCGAATAATTGAATGAGAAAGATAGAAGGAAAAAAAAAGAAAAATTTGATCCGAAATTTTTTAATTTCGGATGTTACAGTTAACAAGACAAGTAAATGCAAATATTCTCTTTTAAGTAATTATTCCTTTCATCTAACATTCAAAGCTTAAACAAGTAGCATCTTTATCATTTTTATCGTTTCTTTATGAGAAATAAAGTGTGACATCCCCGTCACTTCATCTTATCACTTATCTTTTTTTTTCTTCTTTACTTAGATTTAGTTCATCCAGTGTCATTCTTCCTTTATTCTTAAGCTAATTATCTGATAGCTCATAAAATTTTATTCAATTTCAATAAAACAGACTAATGATACATGTATATATGTATCATCCGTTTCCACTGGATCTCATACATCATCTTAACTTAAATCCCCGACATCTTATATACATTAATATTAGTTGTACTGTACCATAACTGAATTACAATTTACTTTGCATAATTACATAAGTATACCTTCTATACTACTTGGGAAGCGTCTTTCGAAGGTAAACTTTCAAGATCCACTCGTAGACTCTTTTATCGAGAGCGAGGGATTACTTCAGATAGTCTGTATGAAAAATGTTCGTAAAAGGGTGAGTTTACGCTCAGTAAGAAAATTATGTAAAAGAGCGTACTATGCCTCTATATGCATTTTTCCTACTTGACTCTATAATGTCATGTAAAGCATTATAAAGCATGTATACATTGTATACTCATTTCATGCATTGTTTGCAACCATGCATATTTCTTTCAAATGGTTTAAGCAAACATACTTTCTTTAAAACATATAAAACATGCATCATACTTCTTCTTCTTATACTTTCTTTAAAACATCATACTTCATAACTTACTTTAAAACATACTTTACATGCTTTTATAACGTAGCATGTTTCGTATACTTCTTCAAAACATATTTCAAGTACTTCTTTCAAATATCATTTACATACATACATACATACATACATACATACATACATACTTCTCTTAAAACGTCTTATACTTTCTTGAAATCATACATCATATACTTCTTTTAAAACTTCTTGTACCAGTAAATCAAGTACTTTCGATTTCTTTATTCTTAGAAATCGCATATACATATAGTTTTGATAACATAAAACTATTTGTACTTTTGTGGAGTTATGCACTGCATCATCATCATCATCATTATCATGTGGCGTACCCCGTAGGGCCAGGAATCCTCCCTTAGCCGAACATGAAATATAAACAGATTGGCCAACTGCGGGTGGCTACAGTTAACACTAGTCAGGTGTCCTTCTGTAGCGACTGAGGCCTGACTTATGGTTCCTCAGCCCATAACATACATTACATCATTTCAGGACTTGATCAGAGCCCCTATTATAAACATGATAGTGCATAATCTCAAAACATATGCCATATAGCTTCTTGCCATGGCATTTCATACTTTCTGAAAATAGGATTGAAAACCTCTTTTTTAAAACAGGGCAGTCGACTGGCTTAACAGGGCAGTCGGCTGCTGCTTCATACTTTCATTATTCTTATAACATCAATTTAATTTCCTTGACTATTTGACTTTCATCTCATTATTTCTTCCATGTTCCATACATCCTTCATACTTCATAATTCTCATATCTACTTATTTTTCAATTTAAGCTAACATACTTTATAATTATGGAGGAATTTCCTGAAATTGGGGATTTCACATAAAGTCCAAAGTAGAAATTTATCATCACTAACTAATAGACTCTCTCCACGTGCCAATCAACTTCAAGTCTTGAATTATACCATTTATGACCTCAAATGTACTCTTCCTTTTTAAAGATAAAACTTGAAGGCAATAATATTCACGATACTTTAAAAGTAGTTAACAAGACAAGTAATTCAAATATTCTCTTTCAAGTAATTATTCCTTTCTTCTAACATTCAAAGCTTAAACAAGTCGTATCTGTACCACAGATATCTTTTCTTTGAGAGAATAAAGTCTAAAGTTGGAATCTACCATCGCTAGCTAATAGACTTCTGTCACATACCAATCAACTTCAGGATTTAAATTACATCATTCATGACGTCAAATGTACTTTTCCTTTTTAAAGTTAAAACTTGAAGGCAATAATATTCACGATGCTTTAAAAGTAGTTAACTGGACAAGTAATTCAAATATTCTCTTTCAAGTAATTATTCCTTTCTTCTAACATACAAGCTTAAACAAGCCGTATCTGTACCAGTGATATCTTTTCTTTGAGAGAATAAAGTCTAAAGTTGGAATCTGCCATCGCTAGCTAAATAGACTTCTGTCACATACCAATCAACTTCAAGACATAAATTACACCATTCATGACGTCAAATGTACTTTTCCTTTTTAAAGTTAAAACTTGAAGGCAATAATATTCACGATGCTTTAAAAGTAGTTAACCGAACAAGTAATTCAAATATTCTCTTTCAAGTAATTATTCCTTTCTTCTAACATTCAAAGCTTAAACAAGTCGTATCTGTACCATTGATACCTTTTCTTTGAGAGAATAAAGTCTAAAGTTGGAATCTGCCATCACTAGCTAAATAGACTTCTGTCACATACCAATCAACTTCAAGACTTAAATTACACCATTCATGACGTCAAATGTACTTTTCCTTTTTAAAGTTAAAATTTGAAGGCAATAATATTCACGATGCTTTAAAAGTAGTTAACCAGACAAGTAATTCATATATTCTCTTTCAAGTAATTATTCCTTTCTTCTAACATACAAGCTTAAACAAGCCGTATCTGTACCATTGATATCTTTTCTTTGAGAGAATAAAGTTTAAAGTTGGAATCTGCCATCGCTAGCTAAATAGACTTCTGTCACATACCAATCAACTTCAAGACATAAATTACACCATTCATGACGTCAAATGTACTTTTCCTTTTTAAAGTTAAAACTTGAAGGCAATAATATTCACGATGCTTTAAAAGTAGTTAACCGAACAAGTAATTCAAATATTCTCTTTCAAGTAATTATTCCTTTCTTCTAACATAGAAGCTTAAACAAGCCGTATCTGTACCATTGATACCTTTTCTTTGAGAGAATAAAGTCTAAAGTTGGAATCTGCCATCACTAGCTAAATAGACTTCTGTCACATACCAATCAACTTCAAGACTTAAATTACACCATTCATGACGTCAAATGTACTTTTCCTTTTTAAAGTTAAAATTTGAAGGCAATAATATTCACGATGCTTTAAAAGTAGTTAACCAGACAAGTAATTCATATATTCTCTTTCAAGTAATTATTCCTTTCTTCTAACATACAAGCTTAAACAAGCCGTATCTGTACAATTGATATCTTTTCTTTGAGAGAATAAAGTTTAAAGTTGGAATCTGCCATCGCTAGCTAAATAGACTTCTGTCACATACCAATCAACTTCAAGACTTAAATTACACCATTCATGACGTCAAATGTACTTTTCCTTTTTAAAGTTAAAACTTGAAGGCAATAATATTCACGAGGCTTTAAAAGTAGTTAACCGGACAAGTAATTCAAATATTATCTTTCAGGTAATTATTCCTTTCTTCTAACATTTATAGCTTAAACAAGTCGTATCCGTACCGCTGATATCTTTTCTTTGAGATAATAACTAAAGTTGGAATCTATCATCGCCAACTATTAGACTTCCTTCACATACCAATCAACTTCAAGACTTAAATTACACAATTCATGACCTCAAATGTACTCTTCCTTTTTAAAGTTAAAACTCAATAGCAATAATATTCACAATGCTTCAAAAGTAGTTAACTAGACAAGTAATTCAAATATTCTCTTTTAGGTGATTATTCCTTTCTTTTAACATTCAATGCTTAAAGAAGTTTGTATCCGTACCGTTGATATCTTTTCTTAGAGAGAATAAAGTCTAAAGTTGGAATCTATCATCGCTAGCTAATAAACTTCCTTCATATACCAATCAACTTCAAGACTTAAATTAGACAATTCAAGACCTCAAATGTACTGTTCCTTTTAAAGTTCAAACTTGAAGGCAACATGATGTTTCAAAAATAATTAACTAGAGAAGTAAATTCAAATATTCTCTTCTTGAGTAATTATTCCTTTCTTTTAACTATCAAACCTTAAACAAGTAGCATCGTTGTTATATATTTTCTCATGGCAAGACATAAAATCCAAAGTTCGACTCTATAATCGCTAGCTAATAGACTTCTTCCACGAACCAATCAAGGCTTAAATTATACCATGCATGACCTCAGACTTTCTTCCTTAAGGTCTGTTTGACCTAGCTAGAGCTGCTATAAAAAGTACTATTTGAGTAGAGCTTTTTTAAAATTACTGTTAACATAAATTAAATTAGCATGTGCCAAACCTAGTATAAATGTATTGTAGAATGTTGAAAACTATTTACTAGAATTTTTGTGTATTTTTGATAAATGAAAAAAAATAGAATAATAAACTTTATTAAATTAAATCACAAGTTTTTAAGTGAAAAAAAATAAAACTAAATAAAATTTTTTGTTAATTAAAATTAAACAAATGAAATAATTATAAAAGTGACACAAAATAAATAAATTATTGTAAAATAATACGAATCTTCTTTTATAATTTTGTAAATTATTGAAAAACAAAATGAAAATGTAAAAATTTCACTAAGTACATATTATTAGTAGTAGCACTTTTTAAAAAAACTTTAATTTATAGCTTTATCAAAAAGCTCAAATTTACTTTCCACATGAACTAAAATTTTTAAAAATTTGAAAGCCAAACACTTAGCTTCTGCTTATAAAGTGGATAAACTCTTCCATAAGCTAGGCCAAACATGCACTTAGTTGAAGTTGCCAAATCTCATCTTGCCAATATCTACCAAAAAAACAAAAGATATTGTTCCATGCTTCCAAACCTTTGACCAATTATGCAATAAATATTCTCTTCCAGCTTCTAGAATTTATAGTAAACCAGTGTTCCCGGTCAATAATCCTTCCTTCTTTCACATTATTAGACTACAAGTGTATCTTATTTTTATCATTAAAATTCTGCAATAAATAAATAAGTATGAAAGAGGTGAAGTGCGTATTTTCATCTTCATTAAGTAATTGATCATGAGAATGGTTACAAGTACTTACAAGGCATTGAAAATAGCTTAAAGTTGAGAAACATAAAAAATATATATTTTTATTATTTAATTATTCATATATTTTAAAAATATAAAATAGTTGTAAGTTTATTTGCATAAATGTTTTCTTAATATCGTATCTAATGCAATTCAAATTACATCCATAATAAAAATAATTATGTATAGAAGTATAATTTTTATTAAAGGGAATGTTCAATTTAGCAATTAATGCATTCTCTTTTCCCATCACACAAAAAGTCTAGATAAATTAATTTTTTTCTTACATTTTAAAATTGTAATTGATAGAACTATATTTAAAAACGATGTTAAAAAATGAAAATATAGATTGAATTATAGAAAAGTATTTAAGAATTTTGCTTGATAAATAAAATACCAAAAGCTCAAAAAAAAAAAGATGAAAAAATTAATTACCAAAAATTGAAAAAAAAATAAAGCATCAAGTAAGGATTAATAGAAAAGTAAATAAAATCTTATTTCCGTCTTTGACAATCTCAAATGTTTAAATTATTATATTAATAGAGAAAATTCAAAAATATTTTGCCATTTCATACTGAAAAATTAACTATATATAAACACACACGAAAGTGATGAGAGGGGTTGTAAGCAATTAAAGCATGCAATTAATTAAGCTCGCTCAAATATATATTATCCTCTATTATAATTATATAGAATAATCTTCATAAACCCTTCCAAAAGCTCGTAATTCCTAACACTATTTAATAAATTAATTAGAGAAATCATCTCGAGTGCTTGACAAACAATTTTCTCGATTCTTCCATATCAGTTAAGCTCAAATGTTCTCTTCCTTTTTGAAGTTAAAAGTTGAAGACAATAATATTCGAAATGTTTCTGAAGTAGCTAATCAGACAAACAAGAAAATTCAAATATTCTTCTTCAAGTTATTATTCCTTTCTTCTAACCATCAAAGCTTAAACAAAAAGTACAATTGAAGTTATTATTCCTTTCTTTACGATAAATAAAGTCCAAAGTTGGAACCTGTTATCGCTAATCAAGGCTTAAATTACACAAATCAAGACCTCATTATTCTTTTCTCAATTGAAGTTGCCGAATCTCATCTTGCCTATGTCTACCTACCTAAAGACAAAACTTATTGTTCCTTTCTTCCGAATTGACCGATGGTATTGGAAACCAGTGTTTCCGATCAAAGATCCTTCCTTTTTTCGCAATTATCCTACAATTAAAGCTTAGTTTCATCATTAAAATTCTATAAGAAAAAAATTATGAAAGTGATAAAATGTTTTCTTATTTTCACAAGAGTTTTTTAAATTCCACCCCTTAAGCTCCATCTTCATGTAGTGTAGATTTTTTTCCTTTTGTACATTAAAGGTGTTATTCATCCACCTAAAGTTATGTAATATGCTTTGAGGAAAAGAAACCTTAATATTGTCAATGTAGAAGAAGAAAGTTTTGACCAATTACAGGGTGACATGTTTTTAGAAATTTTTTTAGTTATAAGTTTCTCATGTATTGTTAAATAAATTAATTAAAAATTTATCGAAGTTACTTGACAATTCAAAATGAGACAAGCTGTTTGTCAATCAAAATTCAAAGACTCATAATCCAAACAATCAAAATTATGTATGAATTATCAATTTTATTTGTAGATAAATTTAAAATTTTGGAGATAAAATCAAATTATGGTCAATACATTATTCAACATGTATTTCAAAATATTTTTAATTATTTTATTTTATTTTTAAAAAATTATTATAAATTAAAATCATCACCGTGCATCACAAGATTTAAATCTAATGTTCACTAATTATTACTTTCTTTTCTGGTAATCAAAGCTTAAACAAGCAGCACTGTTGTTATCATTAGTTGATTTACTATTTTTTTGTTTGTATATTATAGCTTTTTTATGTATAATTTTTCAGATATCTAATTTTTCATTTTTTATTATTTTGGACATAATAATTATTTGATTTATTGGATCAAATTTTAGATGATGTTTACTTCAATAATTATTTAAAAAAAGGCATCTTAAAAGATAAAAAAAAAAGAAATATATATTGAATACATAGAAAAGTATTAAAAATTTATTTTGATATATAAAATAAAGACAGAATAAAAAGTTTGAAAAATTAATTACAAAATAAAAAATGAAAGAAAAAATAAAGGGATCAAGTAAGGATTAATAAATAATAAATAGATAAAATCTTAAGAGGTAGTTTTAAAATTACTAAGGGACCAAATAATGTTCGGATTCTTCCATGCCCTCTCCAACAAACCGAAGCGCAAATGTTGTGTTCCTTTTTATAGGTAATAAAAATGTTCATGACGCTTCCAAAAAGGTCAACCAGACTGATAAGTAAATTAAAGTATTATATTTCATGTAATTAATTAAACAAACGTTGATTAATCATTCCTTTCTTCTAACGATCTAAGCTTTTTAGGAAAATTAATATGCAAAATGGATTAATGATTCATATATACGCTTTGAGGCACTACCATTTATTTTCTAAAATAAAATAAAAAATATTAGTAGCATATATATAAACAACTTACTGCCTTTTCTTGTTTCATTTTTCCACCTACCCTCCCTCTCTGTTTTCTAACCTCTCTTTCACCGTCTCCCTTACTACCATTTCTCTCTCTCCTATCTCTCTTTGTTTGAGCTATGGATGTCAAACGACCTTTCCTTCATCAACACTACTTGTTGTTTGATCGTTACGTTCATCAAGAGGCAACTTGTGACAAATGCAACCACCAAATCGATAATTGCTGGGCCTATAATTGTGAAAGCTGCAACTTCTGGCTGCACAAAGATTGTGCTCGTGAGCTACTGCCTAATAAGATTTCACATCCCCGTCACTCCCAACATCTTCTTACTCTAATGTCTGATGAAGACGACCTTGTTGTAAACTTTGTTTGCAAAGGATGTTTCACTCTTTCTCAAGGCCATAGATACACCTGCTATAAATATACTTGTGATTTCACAATTGAAGTCTTATGCGCTTCTTACACCAAGGATGATGCATCGGAGAAACAGGGCCAAAGATCTGATGACAGGTACAAACGGACTCCTCATTTCAGCCATCGCCATCCTTTGACCCTCTGCAAGTATAGAAAAGTAAAATCAAATGACTATAGTTGTAGTTGGTGTGACAAATTCCTATCAGGAATGTGTTATGCCTGCGCTGGTTATTATTGTGATAAAGAGCAGTATTTCCATGAATCCTGCTTACTTAGCATTTCCCCAACAATATTGAAACATCCTTTTCATCCAACACACCCTATTTATATACAGTCAACCGTGGACAACTCCGAGGCGCATTGCAATGCTTGCAAGGATAAAATCCGGAATGACGACTACTGTTGTCGAAAGTGCGAGTTCTGGCTTCATTGTGTTTGTGCTACACCTGCACGTCAACCCTGTCTAAACCATGAGTTCCATGAGCACAGTCTGTCTTACTTTCAAACAGAACGTTCCTCTGATGATTTCCACTGCAAAAGGTGCGATAAGAAGATTTGGACCGAAGATGGTCCGAGGGCTTTCTGTCGTTGCGTGCGCTGCGATATTAATTTTCATTTTGGATGTCTATCAATACCACCTACCATCCAACATAAATATCATAGCCATGCTCTTACATTCAAGGAATCATTTACAGAGGATGTTTCGGAAGAATATTATTGTGATATTTGCGAGGAAGAAAGAAATCAGAAACATCCTATTTATTATTGTGAAAAATGCAAATATGTTGTTCACGTTCAGTGCGCGGTCAGTGAGGTATCGACACATTTATACATTTTGAAGTGAAATTTACTAAATGATTTTAAGTATAAATGTTTGCCTCAAGAAAATGCTTTATAATAAAGAATGATACCAGCGATCAGTTACTCAATTATATATTTACAAAATTTGACTATTATTACGCATTGTTTAGGTGGACAGCGGAACTCAATTGATGGAGCAAGAGGGAACAGAGGAGGACGATATTGCAGAGTCTGATCAATCTCAACACGAGGTTCGTGAAAACAGTTAGTAATACTAGAGAGTCCAAAAATGCTTTCAAAATTAATTTTAACATGAATTACTTCAAACAAGACTTATATATCTATTTGGGTTTATTTTTAATATAATATGCATTGATAATGTATATCTTCTATACATAGTCAGTGTCCCAACTTATTAATAAAGTTTAAATATACATAATTCATTCGTATCAATGGGGTTCTAATATTCAACTCGCTCAACTAGTTATGTCCTCCATTTTATTTTGGAATGCGTGACCCACAAGTCGAGGATCAAACTATAATCACGGATTCAGTAAGTTTGAGGGGAAAAAAATGAACATGCTAGGTGGAAGTTAAAAAGGTTAAAATCTGATTTTGCTTATTATTACTATTAATTTACCTTAACTTCTTAATTCTGATCTATATATAAGACCTTTTCCTTTAAAATAATAACTCCAAAATTAAATACCAGTTGTTCAAGTAATTCGGTTAACATAATAAGAAACAATTAAGACATTAGAGCTAGTAACTTATTATAACATTGCCTTGGGTCGCCAGGGCACCCCATCTTCTACGGATGGAACGCAAAAAAAAGTAACTTATTATAACATTTTGTTTTTCCTATTACTTTACTTCTTTTTTTTTGGTGCAATATTACTTAACTTTTTTAAACTATAGTTTAGGAATGCTTGCAAGATTACTATTTTCTTCCTTTGATATATATGCAGATTGAACATTTTACTCATCCACATCCGCTGCAATTTTATGAGGTAAAAGAAAAGAATGAAAATCTTTACTGCAAGGCTTGCTACTTTAAAATTACTAGAGAAACCTATGGTTGTGAAAGTTGCAAATACTACCTACATAAAACATGCGCCAAATCGTCCCATGAGATGCTACACCACCCCCTTCACCCAGAGCATCATCTCAAGCTCATTCGCGGTTTAGAACATTTTGTGTGTTGTCAATGCAGAGTCTACACAAGTGGGTTACGTTATGTGTGCTACGAGTGTGATTTCAGGCCTCTGGATGTTTTTGCTATTTGTGGTCAATGCGCTATTTCTACAACACCTAAAAATAAGAGCAAGATTGAGAGAGAATCCAAGTTGTGCTTTTTCTGCAAAGATAGGGAGCTTTTCTTGATAAATTTTACGGTCGGTAGTTTTGAGTGCGACATTTGCCGCCTACCAATGTTGGGTCCAGCCTATCAATGTTTTCATTGTCGATACTGGCTTCATGAATCTTGTGCTGGATTTCCATGGCAGATCCAACTCCCAAATCTTCCAGTATCCCCTTTGTACCCTATTTTAATTCGTAACTTCTCTCTATGTGGTGTTTGTGGTTTCGACGAGGGTGAGCGGTCAATCAAGTATACATATCAACGGGGTAAAAATTATCTCAACTTCCATCTTCGATGTGCCAATTCCCTAAGGCGAGCAATAAAATCTGAGTCTCATGATCAGCACCTTCTTTTCTATTTCGGAACAGAATGTACGAAACTATTCTTGAGAAATAGCTTCTTCAAATGCAGTAAATGCACAGAACTTTTCGGCGGAGAAGAGTCATTCTATCGCTGCCTGCCTTGTCGCAAGAGTTTTCATTTGAAATGTGTCCCCATACCACATTCAATTACATCTAAATGTCATATTCATCCACTCAGCCTCAAAGACTATTTTGTGGAAGATGATTCAGGAAAATATTACTGTGATGTTTGCGAAGAAGAAAGAGATCCAAAAGATCAAATCTATTATTGTGAAGAATGTGATGGATTATTTGTTGCTCACATAGAATGTATACTTTACCAGGTAAGTCAACATCTATAATATCTTCTATAGAATTTGTCAATGTTACTATGTATTAATTGTGTGAGCCTACTTAAGCTGATTATTGAAATGCTTTCTTGACTTCTTTTTTTTCCATTTTTTTGTCTTTTCCAGGTCGTAGGAAAACCACCAGCAGAGGCATTCTCAGATTTGGAATTACACTTTCAGAAAATTTTGAATGATCCATGGATGTTACTTACGAAAACTGACAATGTTAGGATTGCACTATTATAAAATAATTTTAGATATTAATTGTGTGTGCCTACTTAAGCTGATTATTGAAATGCTTTCTTGACTTCTTTTTTTTCCATTTTTTTGTCTTTTCCAGGTCGTAGAAAAACCACCAGCAGAGGCATTCTCAGATTTGGAATTACACTTTCAGAAAATTTTGAATGATCCATGGATGTTACTTACGAAAACTGACAATGTTAGGATTGCACTATTATAAAATAATTTTAGATAACATTTTCAGCTTGATAAATTAAAAAAATTATTGTTTTTCATTTAATGTGTATTTATTTGTTTGTTTGAATATACATGAAGGTCCATTGATTATACTAAAGTACGCAATTTCTTTTGTTACAAAATTATAAGATTAATGAAATCTGACAGAAAAACTCATGCTTTCTCAGGAGGAAGAAATTGCAGCAGCAGAAGAACCAACCTTAGGCTGGGCAGAGACAGTGTCCGAAGATGATTCAATAAAAGAACAGCCAAGCGACAACGAAAATTCAGCAATGGAGGAATCAACAGAAGAGTAGACGAGTGAGTAATTAATAAAATTAATGTTCTGCCCTTGCTTTGCTAGATGAAGCATAATTCCATCAATGAAACTATTGTCACTTGAAGGAAAGTATTGTTTCATGTCATTTTAGTAATACTACTTTATCTGCAGCTTGGACTAACTAGTGGAATTTGGTAATGAACTTTTTTGAAGCATGTTGCCAAAGCAAAACGCGAATTCCTATAAATATCTTGTGAGCATGAGCAAAACTGAAACTCCTTTTCTTCTTATTCTCAGAAGAGTAATTGAAACCTTTGTGCACCTAAGAGTTGACAGAGTTAGCTACATTGTAAGGGGTTCTGTTCTTCATAAGAAATCCAGCCAGAAGACCCCCAGTAATAATAAATGAAATCATAATAGCTAAAGCCAGTTAAAAAGGACATGTAAGAAGTTCTTAGGACATGTAACATATGTTTGCTTTATCAATCGGAAGAAACTGAGCACCCTTAACTTTGAAATAAGGCAGAGAACAAAGAATCATAAGGGAAATGGAATCAAGAGCAACTTAAAAGATAAAACGCTTCGGCATTCAAACTTGCTAAAAATCCTACAGCAGCAAAGAAATTGAAAGGTAAGATGCTTCAGCATGCTGTAGTTGGTGTAAACTGTCATTTGAGTGTACAAGAAAGCAGGTTTGAGACAAAAACATACCACCCATAGAAATCACATGCACTGTGATTTGCCTCAGTCATATGCCCTAGCTCCCTCAATGAGAGCTTATCAGGCACTGTGCAAACATATTTGCTGGAATGAACCTGCAAGTAACATATATAAGTTGACACATTGGCTTCACATTTCTGACTAAGCAAGCACTATCAAGGGGACTGTACCCATAAACAAGGATTTGCTATAGTATATTTAGTTATTGACAGGAAAAAAAAATGAATATGAGCAGGTAAGCATAACCAGCCACTTTTTGAACAGATTTCACATGGCACAAACTTGGAAAGCATATATACATGACGACGATTGTGACCAAGAAGGCGTAATGGAATAAAATTATCTCAAATGTTTTTATTTCAAAATAAAGACATTTGAATAACAGAGTACCTAGAACATTTGACTTCTTTTTACACTTTTCTGTTCTTTATTAAGCCCAATTTTGAAGATCATTTTTCACTTCAAAAAGGAAAAAAAATGGACTGAAAGAGGAAGAAAAAGGGAAAAAGAGAAGGAAAAGATCAACAAGAATAAGTTGTCATAATGCACATTGATGTTATGGATCAATCATCTTACCCTCCCACTGCATCATAGGTTCCTGAATCACTTCCATCCTTTGCCTTATGTATGTCTAGTATGTATATCAGGAAGACAAAGTATAATGAATTGCTGCAATAGTGAAACAAACAGCTTTTAACTGGAAAAAAAGAAAAAAACAAATTCTAGTTCTTACAGGAAGAGTAGCATAGCTCAGAGTCACATGAACAATGATAGTGAAGATGAATGCAGCAACCAGATTGAAATTGATAGCATGAAATCCTTTAAAGATAGGAAAGTTAAAGGACTTATGAGTTGTGACTTTGTAACAACCAACAAACTTGACATGAATGATTTTCAAATAACCACTATGATGGGATCTTGTTCAAACAAAATCAAAGAGATAACAAGCCTAATCCTGTTGAATATTATGAATGCCCAAATTAGAGGATAAAAGAAGCTAATTCAACTGGTATTCATCCTCCAATTTATTACTTGCTCTTTCGATTCAGTAAAATTTCTGATGCGTGTCAAACACCTACGTGTAGATTATCCCATCACCATTCTGGTAAAAAAGGCAGCATGCTGCTAAAGCACAGACATCTTGCAATGCTTGTGGCCCATGTTCCATTCACATTATCCACATCGGGCGCGGCCATGGCTTGAGCCAAGTCTAAAAAAACACAGAACAGTAGATTTAGTATAAAATTTGCTCTTTATGCAGTTTAATTCTTTCTTTTTTTTTTAATTTGTTGATCAAATCGGGGTGGGTATAAAAACCGTGCAGCTTTCCAGGACAAGTATCAATTCCACTAATATCATAATGTTCAAATTCCATTCTTAAAAAACATTCAGAAAATCTTCCCTTCTAACGTGTTTTTTCTTGCTTTTGCTCCCACATTCTGGCAACATAGTGAGATTCAAGCCCCAATTCTTTCCTCAATCTACCAATTCTATGCTATTCTGCAGTCTAAGCCCACCTCTGCAATGACAATTGAAAAGAATATTGTGATGGAAAGTTTCTATGGCATAACTTCACACATTTCCCTCAAAAAATCAAGACCTCTATTTCAAATCCTCAACCTCCAAAACTATTAAACTGTGTTAAAGAAATTTATATAACAAAAGAAAATAAAAATAAAACTCCGTTTCTCCTACATAATTGAATCATATCTCCGAATCTATCTTAGACGAGGTTTCCAGAGGCGGGTTATGTTTCTTAAAGTAGCTGACTATAGCCGATATTGATGAAAACAGATAAAATTCTTATAGAAGCTTCAATCTAACCTAAAAATTAAAGGGTAATGGAACCTGAAATTGAACAATCATGACAAGAAATAAACAGAAAAAAGTAAAAAAAAAAAAAGTTAATTTTGCACAAAGAGAAAAGGCAGAGATAACCGTAGAAGAAAAGATAGAAAATTACAGGGTTTGGAAGCTTAGTCTCAAGGTCACTCCTGCTTTCCTCTGTGCAGTGAGAGGCGCCCTCTTAGCCGCTATTTCCATGGCATCCTTTGATAACTCTTTTCCCATATCTTTGCAAATTAGAGTTCTGTTCTTTCACAAGGGAAAAAACACTTGGTTGTTGTTAATTGCTTGATACATACAGAGGATATAAAATGGTGAAGACTGAAGTGAGAGCAAAACGAACTCCAAACGACTCGCATCGCTAGACATCAACATAGAATCACAGATGGACATGGAATTGTACGACGAAAATTTGCTTGCTGCAGGCGGAGCCCAAAAAAAAACAAAATTTAAATTTATATAAATAAAATTTTTATAATTTACAAAATTTTCTTCGAAAATTTTTCAGTGAACGTTTGGTCGAAGAAGTTCAATTTAATGTGTTCTAGCCATGAGTTTTCAATATTGAAATAAATTACGATTTTATCGTAAAAATGTTTGGGGTTGAAAAAGATAAACAGTATCATTAATTTATTTGTTGTTGATATTAACATTGATTTTATTCGTCGTCATTAATACATTTTTAACAATAAATATGTTGAATACTCATTTATATAATAGTTATTTTTGTAATCAAATTATAGATTAATAATTGAATTATAGTTTAATTGTATATTTTGAAAAATATGTGTTTCAAAGCAAGAATAATAAAATTATTGTGTGTCCTTTTCAAAATAAAAAAAAATAAGCAATTGAAACTTTTTTAGCAATTACAATTGGATGCAAGAAGGGAAATTTTACAGTAAGATCGATCAATTTTATACTTTTTTAAGATTATTTTTATTTTAAAAATATTATAAACACATGAGAATAAGTATAAAATTAATATTAATAGAGATAATTATATGATAATAAACATATAAAAAGTAAATTTAATGTAAAAAGCACATAAACATATGATAATAAGCAAAAACACATAAAAATAAATATAAATACATAAAAATAAATATAAACTTAAGGTCAATAGGCATAAAATAAGTTAACATTATCATAAATAAGCTTAAACAAACAAAAATGAGTGAAATTAATTTTAAAATAAATATAAAATAGATCAACTTTACAATAAAGTCGACTTTAGTATATAATTTACCCGATGCAAGAGTTTTATTTTTTTTATTATCACTATTATCATTATTTTTTTTATAGTTTAATATATTTGAATGAAACCCTTACTTATAGTTTAATATATTTGAATTAAGCTCTTACTAAATAAACTTTTTTGCTTGCATGTAACCATACTAATTGTTAAGATTTATTATTACAATTAATATTCCACAACAATAGATAGAAATAAGGTCAACGTAAGCATATAATAATAAATGTAAATTTTGTGTTAATAGTCATTAATTATGTTAGAAGTATTGTAAACACATTATAATAAACGTAAAATTAATGTCAATAAACGTAAACACATTTTTAACAAAATTATCATGTATTTAAAACATTTATTAACATTAATTTTATGTTTATTCTCATAAAATTTCCTATAACCTTTTATATACTTTTTGTAATCATTGTCTTAATAGTAGTTTTGATCAAAATTATATCAAAGTTTATCAATATTATATCAAAATTATAAAGGTTATCGAAATTATGTAAAAGGTTGAAAATTATATCAAAAGTTATCAAAATTAAATTACGTGTTACGAAAATTATGCCTTGGTGATCAAAATTACATTAAAGGTTTTCAAAATTATATAGTAGGTCACAAAAATTATATCAAAGTTAACAAAATTATTACAAATTTATCAAAATTATACCAAAGGCTATCAAAAGTAAATCAAATATTACCAAAATTATATCAAAAGTAATCAAAATTAATTAAAAGATTTTAAAAATTACATCAAAAGTTATCAAAATGGTATCTTTATTTTATCAAATGTTAATAAAATAATTTGAAGTTTATCAAAATTATACCAAAGATTACCAAAGAAAAAAAACCTAGAAAGTAATGATAATTTGTACAAAAGCTATCAAATTATGACAAACATTATCAAAATTACATAGAATCAAATGTTATAAAAAAAATCATAAAGTTATCAAAATTTTATTAAAGCTCATCAAAAGTGCTACAAAGTTATAAAATTATTACAAAGGTTATTCAAATTAGGCTTAATAGTCAAATAAGCCCTTAACCTTTAGCTCAAAATGGTATTCAACCCTCAACGTTTTATCGCATAACATTTAGTCCATAAACTTTTATTTCGATGGAAATAAACCCTCAACTTTTTAAAATTATGCAATTAAGTCCAAATCTGTTAAATGACACTAACAGCCGTTAGTATATCTAACTTGAAAGCTGACGTGGATAGCTTAGTTAACTACCACGTAGCATGTCACGTGTGCAATACTAACAGCAGTTAGTGTCATTTAACAGATTTGGACTTAATTGCATAATTTGAAAAGGTTGAGAGTTTATTTTCATCGAAATAAAAGTTTATGGATTGAATTTCACGCGATAAAACGTTGAAGGTTGAATTCCATTTTGGGCTAAAGGTTAAGGGTCTATTTGGCTATTAAGCCTTCAAATTATTACAATTATTATAAAAATACTACAAAGGTTATCACAAGTTTTACAAAGCTTATATATGTTTATATAAACACCACAAAGTTGAACAAAATCACTACAAAGTTTATAAAAAATTTGATCAAATTCATTAATGATCATCGATCTTTTAGTTTCATCAATGAATTTAAAAGTTACATTTGGTACTTGCCATCTTCGTTAATATTTCATTTTCATCCATTATTGCTTAAAATTTTATTTGTCTTTTTAAATATTCACTGTTCATTATTCTTTTTTTTTTTAAAAAACTTTCTCTCTAAAATTTGGATCATTTTATGTATCCAATCTTTTAAAAGAGAAATATTTTACACATTTGAATGGAGATCGTGATCAAGCTAGAAAATCTTTATTGAATAACATTAAGAATCAAACCAAATGTTCCCCACCATCAAAATGCGTTGAAGTGTCTAAGAGGAACGTGGAAATATGCAACAAACATTGACCTCAACTTATCAAATGAAAATACTCATAGTAACGTTTTCCAAAGAGTTATAGTTAATTTTAAACTCTATTTTCCATATCTGGGATCCGAATAAGTTAGTCTTCAATTTAGGGGATGAAAATAATTATTTTTTTTATTATTGGTCTTTTTGCCACAAGCATGCGTTGTACATGATGTTATACGTTAATTCTTTTGTATTTGTTAAATAACTTAGGTTTAAAATGGCAAGAGGAGTGGCAATGTAGTAGCTCATTTATTATCCAAGCATGCTAAGGTAGTTGTTAATCATGTTGTATGGATGGAAGAGTCACCTGTATGGCTTGATTCTGCTATCCAATCTGATAAACTGCGCTGTGATATACTATTTAAATAATATAATCACCGATTGTTATCAAAAAAGATCATGAAAACAGCTTACATTACAAACCCTAATTATCTTTTTTTAAGAGATGCAAGTTATATTAACCCCTTGTAAGCCTACCATCTAATTACAGAACAAATCTTCAATAAAAGATAATATGGAAAGAAAGCGTATTTTGTATCAAGTTATTTGCCCTGCTTCTTGGACTATAAAATGTTCAGCCATGTATTAAAAAAAATTTTAAAAAGTAATTAATTAGTGAGGATGATATTTTTCATAGTACATTGTTAATTAAATTTTTAAACTCCAAAAACAGGGTTAAAATAGTGACATATATCCTTTAAAGAATATTAAAAAATGAATAATAAATAAAGTAGAGTATGTATTATCATTTTAATCCCGCTTATAGAGTTTAAAAATTTCACTAACAGTGTATCGGATAATATTTTTTTTCATGAATTCATTGATTATATTAACAATTCTTAATTACTCTAATATATATTGATATGTAAAATTAATTATTATTTCTACTCAAATATATTCAAACATCAAGCCTCAAAAAAAATAAAAAATATGATAAATAATTTAAAAAATTCTAAAGTAAAAACATAAAACTTAGTCAAAATTAAGTGAAAAGATTGCTATAATATTTGGTAATTTGATAAACTTGATTAAACCAACCTAATCGATTGGTGAAAAGAATTGCTACAATAATAATGATTTCTTTATAAAATTGATCACCCAATCTAATAGGTTGGTTTTTGTTAACTGCCTTTAGGTGGATCAATTGATAGATTAGAGTAGACAGGTCATGGCCATCCTAATGTAAGCGGTAAGCCTAAGCTAAACTCTATCAAGATTAGCTTCTCCTCCTTAATTAGATTAAAGGGTTGAATAAAGGGAGATAGCATTTGTATTGTGTGAATACATATTTCAAGATGATATTCTAGTCTAGCTCTGGCAGTTTTACTATGAATTGTAGAAGTTTCAATTCCATCTTTTAAATTTTGAACACTGACAAGAGGAATAGGAAGTTTAGTCCAATTGCCAATCTAAAACCCATTGATATACGCTTAAAAAATATATATTTAATAAAAAATTAATTTATATATAATCAGTAAAATTTTAATTTTATTAACGAATAGATAAGAAGGTCTAGGATTCAAATTTTAGAATTGGCATTCAAGGAAATTAATTAATTTCATTGAATATAATAGGTCGATATAAGAAGTGCACCCTTAAGACCGCTTAATGAAGGATTAGTCTCATGGTGCACGTAAACTGACCCAAAAACTCCGTGATCATTAAAAAAAAACATATTATGAATAGGTGAAAAATAAATTCTTATTTAAAAACTAATTAAGTCTTTTATTAATTTTTACTATTATCTAAAAAAATCACTGTTTTAATTTACTTATTTAATTCAGATCTAAACATATATAACCAAGTCAACTGAATCTATACACTTACCAATTTTGATTATTGAAACTCAATATTTTTTTACTTTCATTATTGCTTCACTTAAAATATTTGTAAAAAAAAAAAAAAGGAATCCCAAACCTAAAAATAGCTAAAAAAATCTGATAATCCAAAAAAAGAAGTCTCAAGTTGTTTGTTCCCTTAATCTTTCTAAATTATAAAACTGTTTCCAACACGTGAGAAAGTAATTGATCGTGATCCAAGAAGGAAATAATTTATGTTGTGAGAAATTACTTTATTTCATACTAGTTTTTATATCTTTGATATTTTATTTGGAAAATATTTTTTTAAGGAAAAACTATAATTAATACATTATTTATGCTTCAAGTAATTTTAAATCACACTTATTAATTGATTTTTTAAATTTTTTAATATATGCTAAATGATAAAATTTAAATTGTAACATATTATATAATTTGAATTTATATCGAATTAAATATTTTTTTATTAAAATTAAAATAAAATCTCTACTGATGATTAAACCTGCTCATGGGCCGGGCCGGATTTGGGCCGGGCCCATGGAAGGTAATAAAGAAATTAGTCAATGCCCAAACCCGGTCCGGCCCGATAAATCGGGTCTGATATTCTGTCCAAGCTCGTCCAATTTTTTATACAATAAGCCCGAGCCCGACCCTCCCGAATATAATTTTTTTATATTTTAATTATTTATTTATTTGTTTTTTATTATTTTACTCCTTTAAAATTTAATTTAATTTGTCAAAATTTATATATCAATTTTCATATTAAATATTTATAATCATGTTTTTTAATTAATAATGTTTTATATATACATAAAATTATATTATACTTAACAAATATATTAAAAATATACTTAATATTAGAAATATATTTAAAAAATATATATTTAACATTAAGTTCGGGCCTGGCCCAGGCTTTGAAAGGCTAAGCCCTGAAACGGGCCTAAAAATTTTGTCCAAGTCGGTAATTGCATCAAATATTTTTGTCTAAACCCTCCCAAATATCGAACGAGTCTTCGAACTTCGGCGGATAACTCGGTCTTTGAGCAGGTCTACTAATGATGGCTGACTAGCTCGGTGGAGTCTTGTCGACTCCTATGGCCTATGGGCCTCAATTGTTTTCATTGAACTATAACGTGGAGCAAATCCAAGGGCTGTGATTGAAGGACAGCAAGATTTCTCAACGAACCTCGCATGATTATAGCTTAAGGCTAAAGATGTTAGATTACAATTTAAAAACATTATCTAAACTAGTGTTACAGGAAATAATTTTTTATCTAATAATTTTCATCATTTTTTTATCAATTAAATCAAGAAATTTACATATTAACTTATAGCAATAATATAAATTCCATCCTTATAATTTGATTTTGAATATTAAATCAAATGACCATGTTTTAATTTTTAAAATTCAAAAATCTTATAAATTTGATATTTAATTTTGACACCTATATTCTCCATTCTTTCATATCAAAAGCTAAGCGCACATGGAAATTAGCTTTCTTCTGGACAAAAAAAAGTGTTACTTGTTACTTATTAAAATGATTAATATAGTAGTTTGAAATTAATGTAAAATTAGTTCATACAGAATTTAGTTTTGATGATAGTTTCAAAAAAGCTTGTGATATTGTTTGTTTTAGCAAAAAGTTTTAAAAAATGAAAATATTATTAGACCTTAACTCTGTTAAGCTGGTGAAAAGCCGGTAACTTGAAAATCTCTCTTACAAGATTATCTAACAAATTATCTAATTTGTTTTTTTGTTACAAGATTATCTAATTTATTGTTTATATATTACCAGTCACAAGATTCTTTTTTTAATCTTGAATAAAGTATTAGACTCAAAAGTGTGTTGTCTTCATCACATCGCCAAAGCAAGTAGCCATTAATTTATTGCTTTCAAGTTTTCAAACCAAAAAAAGCAACAGTGCAAATGTCCTGTGAATGATGTTGATAACGAAAGACGTAAGGGTGCTGGGGACCATTTTCTTGCCACCTGCCCCAAATCATAATCCTTCGTGTTTCGCTTAGTTTAGTGTTATTGTTGCACTCCATCTAGACAGAAGAGAACTGCCACCAGTTGAGTACTCAATCAAAGTCTCATGGCACAAAATTTAACCGAGGAAACACTGCACTTTACCCTGTGAGAATAGTCAGAGTATATATGATAATTATTATGAGACATGTCTGTTTGTGTGTCTTGTTTTCTGAGAAACTGAACCATGGTTGGTTTCCCAAGGCTTTCCTCTTTTTCTCTTTCATTACTGCAAAGTTTTTGTTGTTTTCTTCCTGGGTTTTGCTGAAAGTATCACGTTTCAGTTTTTGGTTGAATTTTGAACAATTTCTTTTTTCTGAAAATATAATTGAGAAATGAAAATGACCCACACTTTTTTTGTACTGTTTTTTTTTTCCTTTTTATCTGGGTGTTTGTTTCTGGTAAGCTACTTTAGTAAGATTCTTATCTTGTGACATTTGTTTTGTAGTAATTTTTTGGGGCATGTCTCTTTCTGCATGTTATCTCTTTGTATCTGTTCAAATGTCAGGTTTATCTTTAATTTTCATTTTCTTCCAACTGAATATATCCTACTGTTTTGAACTTCAATTCTTTGAGGTTATGATTTTCTTTTTTTTTCTTCTTTTTTGGTTATCTCTTTTATGGTTTTGTAATAATCTGTAAAACTTTGCAGACCCTAAGTTTTTTTTTTACAATTTTTTAAAGAATTTTTTTGTGTTGTTTTTTTTCTTTTTAGTGAATAAATGTTTGCATAATTGAAGTAGTTGGTAAATTTGTCCTGTGATTTTTTTTTCCTTCTCTGAATTTCACCTTCTAAGACCTTTTTCTGGTTTTGCCTCTTTATTCTGACCTTGCATTATTTTTCCTTTCTTTCCTTTTTTTTTCCATGTTAAGCTGTCATTTCTGATGAGAATTTTCAATGTGTTTTGCAGCTTTGAGAAAATATACCAGTGGACCACCAAGGCCAAGGAGTTATTAATGAAAAAGTGAATGGTTGAGAACTTGAGATTGATAATTTAGTGAATGTGTTTTTTCCTTTATTGGTTGAACATAAACCACCTTTCAAGCTTCTGCTTCACTTTCATATGAAAAATATCAATATAGTTATCATGTGTTTTCATGTGATCATAGTTGCATGTTAGTTGGTATGTCATGAAATTCTAGAGAAAAGAAATCAGAACTTCAAGTTCTGTAGAGGGTTCTTTCTTCTTGGAAATTGATAATCCTTGAAAAAGTTGAATAAAGAAGAACATGGAGCCAACAAACCAGAAGTTTTTGGAGAAAGTGGTTTCACAAAGGGCTTTGCAAATGGGTAGTTCATTTCCATGCCAAATTTGTGTGGTGGGTTTTCTCTGTGGAGTTTGTCTGACTTCTTTGTTCCTAGCTGCTCTTACTTCACTTGGTACTTTTGCGTTTGGTGGGATTTCATTTTCATCCATATCACTGGGGATTTCTCCATGGAATTCAAGTTCAGAGCTAATCAGTAAGTTAGATTACCTCTTAGATATATTTCTTCATATGCTATTACTGTTTGAATATAGGCTGTCGCTGTAGAATTTTTCTTTGTTCTCAGCCTCTGGTTATCTTAGATATTGATTTGTAAAATTCAGATCAAATAGGTGCAGAATTGAGTTCTTTGTATTTCCAGATAATGATCTGATGTTCAGCGAACACACGAATTCCCGGTAGAGTTCAGTCAAAATTTGACAGATTGATGCATGAATGATGAATCTGATCTAAGGGTGTACTTGAAGCAACTCAAAGTTAGAACGACTTGTTGCACACATTTGTTGTTTAAGTCTTTAGTTAATGACTTTTGACTAATTAAGTCTCTGGATAATCATAACTAGTTCAAAATTCATTTCGCCCAACATACTTTAGCTAGAAGCTAGCATCACAACTTTTGGACTAGTAAATGTTTTGTGGCAAGCAAGCATGTTGGGAGCTTTACAAGATGTTTGTCCATGGACCTAGCCTTCTGAGAATTTCTTGATTGTAAACAATTAAGGTCTGTTTTAATATCAATGCAGATGTCGTTACAAGTACTGACTGCAAATCTAAAGTAAAAGAAACAGAGAGATGGGTGGATTTGTGGCAAAGGGAAGCAGAGAATGATGATAAGAGAGTTTCATTACTGACTGAAGCTTGGGGTGCTTTACTAGCTGATAAAGAACCTGAAGAAAGCAAGTTCCTGCAAAGATTTGGTCTCTATAAATCCAGTGTGCCAAATGCTCCTCATTTGGAGAACTGCAAATTAAGCGCAGAAGTGAACGAGCGTCTTGATACTGCTGTGGAAGCTGGGAGATTTCCTCCTTGGACAACTTGGAAGGGTTCATTAAACATGTATCCAGCAACTGCAGCTAACGAGAATATAAGAAGCTTTAAGCATCAAGCTGCATCAACTGGTGCTAATCCACCATGGGTATGTTCACAAGCTTCCACTGTCATATTTCTTTACTGGAACTAAGAAATTATGCACATCATCGTCATCAGAGCCTTTATTCCAATACTGGCTAGGCTATGCGAATAAACATATGACCTCACTCTAAGTTATCAACATGATAAGAATTATGCACATTTTCTGCATAAATGATATGCATTGTGCTTCTTAAACATTTTCGAAATTTTGGACCTTTTCAGATTATGGGATCAGATGAAGAAAACTATCCTCTTACCAGGAAAGTGCAGCGTGACATTTGGATCCATCAGCATCCGGTAAACTGCCGTGATCCTAACATAAAATTTCTTGTGGCTGACTGGGAAAAATTACCTGGCTTTGGCATTGGAGCTCAGCTCGCTGGTATGTCTGGGCTTCTTGCTATTGCAATCAATGAGAAAAGGGTGCTTGTTACCAGATACTTCAACCGTGCTGATCATGATGGTTGTAAAGGTGTGAACTGTAACAACTTATTGCTTGATTTCTTTCTGGGAATTAATTGTCTGGGAACTTGAAGACTTACCTTACTATTAGAGTTGCCTTGATGTTTGTAATTTAGCATCGCATGGTAGCTGGTCTTGCTACTTCTTCCTAGAGACATCCCAAGAATGCCGAGACCGTGCATTTGGGCTTATGCGTAGCAAAGAGTCGTGGGAAAAGGGGATTATAAAAGGAAAAGACAATTATAGTTCAAAGGAAATATGGGCAGGGAAGACCCCAAGGTAAGAAATTGCGATTTGCATGTACGAATTTGTACTGACTTGAAGTCGGAAAACTTTAGTATGTCTTTGCTTAGTGATTTTGCTATTTGATACAGGGTATGGGGTGATCCATGGAGTTATTTGCAGCCTACAACAGAGATAAACGGGAGTTTAATTGCTTTTCACCATAAAATGGATCGAAGGTGGTGGAGAGCACAGGTGCAACTTAAGATTACATATTAAACTGCCGTCTTTTGATTTCCTTCTCAATATTAAGTTTTTGAAGTATTGATTTGGGGAAAGTATGTATAAAGATATATGCACAGACGCTTGCTTTGTTTGGCATGACAATCCCATGCTGTAAAGATTATCAGATGGTTATTCGTTGACTAATTTGAAAACCATTTATTACCAACAGGCTGTTCGATATCTAATGAGATTTCAAACAGAGTACACTTGTGGCTTGTTGAACATTGCTCGTCATGCTGCATTTGGGAAGGAAGCTGCAAAAATGGTTCTTGCAAGTGTTGACAGAGAGTGGCCAAAGGTTTGTTAATTAAGCCTGAGTCTTTTAGTACCGACTTCTACCTATGTATTTGAAACTGAGTTGATAATCTTTAGTGCTATTTTCTCGTCTCTCCATTCATGCCTGTTTGTCTATCGGACGTGAGGGTACTAGACTATTTGAATGAACAGGAAGAATAAATTATTCATGCTAACAAGAAAGAACTGAATCTTGATCATCATGCAAGCTGAACTTTTTCTCATTTTGTGACTAATAATACTCATGAGAGCTTCATAACAGGTGCTTATGAACAAGCCAAAGTCAGATATTGAAGAATTTGTGTGGTCAAATCACAAACCTTGGGTTCCTAGGCCATTGCTAAGTATGCATGTAAGAATGGGAGACAAGGCATGTGAGATGACAGTAGTCGAATTTGAAGAATACATGGCACTTGCTGACCGAATCCAAAAGCGCTTTCCACATCTTAAGAACATTTGGCTCTCCACAGAAATGCAGGTTAGCATTTTGACATGTTTACTCATTGAAAGAAAACATGAAAATTATAAATGAGAAAAAGAACAAATGTGTTGCTGTTTTGCAGCTAACATCGTGAATGGTTTCAGGAAGTGATCAATAAAACAAAATTGTACCCTCATTGGAACTTCTACTACACAAATGTGAGACGCCAAGTGGGAAACATATCGATGGCTGCATATGAGGCAAGTCTTGGAAGAAAAACCAGCACAAACTATCCTCTTGTTAATTTCTTGATGGCAGTGGAATCAGACTTTTTTATTGGTGCATTGGGATCAACATGGTGTTTTCTTATAGATGGCATGAGGAACACAGGAGGAAAAGTAATGGCCGGATATTTAAGTGTCAACAAGGATAGGTTTTGGTAGTGAAATCTAAAAACTAGAGATGGGATAGGCAGGCATGTAGACTAGATCAACCTACAGAAATATATAGTCTGTGCATGCTATTTTCGCGGAATTTTATGCCTAATTAACATATCCAAGAAGACCATTAATGAAATATGTAGATACAGTGGCTAACTGGCTATCATTTCCGGCAAAATTTGCTGTTATATTCCAGGCCTGGGCTGTATTGACAAGAACTGTTTGCTTCTACTCTTCCACGATATCAATTAAATTCGGGTTTGAAAGCAAGAAAAAAGATGAATAATCAAGAACTACAATGACTGGAAACAGATTATCAATCACAAAAATGAAAATTTGATGACCAAGGACTTAGATACAAAGATTTGATGTCCAAGAAAAATTATAATTGAAACAGCTATTAAATAGACGAGAAGACTTTGTCCATCTCCAATTTCACGTCACATAACAATACAACAATAGAAGAAGACAAGGCTCTTCTTAATCAAAGTGATCCTCTATCACCAAATCACTTTGCAAATCAACTGCCCCATATGGGGAGGTGCAATTAGAAAAATGTCAGATGGGTACAGAGAGGAGTCTTACCTCCCATTCCTCCGGCAGATGTCACTGATGGGGTTAAATAACTGGGACCATGAAATTATTCTTCCACCTCTTCAGTCACCTGCTGGCCCCCATCCCCACCTTTGGCTGCTACCTGCTTTTTGTGCTTCTTGCTTTTGGCTTTCTTGGCTTTCATTCGACGTTTTTTCTCGTTGGCATCAACCCAGGTATAATCAGATGGTATGTGAAAAGGATCAACCTCATCCTTGTACTGATGACTATCACCATCACTTGACTGGCCACCGCGACTCCCTCTCATCCATGAAATCCATGATGTAGAACCCTCTGATTCCTTTGATTTGGCATCCTGGAAATGAGCTGGGCTGGAAAGAGGTGTTGAGAACTCCTCCATTGGCTGAAGCTCCTCAAATTTCGTGAAAGTGACAAGGACTCGAATAGTCGGGACAATGGGGATGGCAACCTGGAACAGAGAAATGAGACATCAATGCTAATTCATTCAAAGCATAAACTATTATACAATAAAATTGTTGAAAAAGCCTGTTCGTAGCTAGCCAGAGAAAAAACTTTTTCCTTTTCTCGCTTGGGGGAATGTCTTGTGATATTGGTCTCACTAATAAAATCACCAAGATTTTCGACCAGATAAAAGATATTAACCATTAGTAATACAAGAATGATACCTGAGATATATATATATATATATATATATATATATCTCCCTTAAGTTTTTCACTACCATTACGCAAGTATAATACTCAAATAACAATAAGCTTACAATCTACTGTTTATCTGCACCTCAATTCGCTAGTTAACACAAAACCACACCCCACTTCTGCACTTGTTCAAGTTACTTTCCAATCATCATAAATAATGTGATTGGATTTAGAACACCAGAAGACCAAGGATACGACTAATAGACTCATTTCCTCTGTTAGCATTAATGTGAAGAAAATGAGGCATTGGATCACAGGAGATCCGCAAGTAAAATAAGGCCAGCAAACTGTTGTTCATTGCAATTTGATTATTTTCTCTAACCTAGGATAAACTTTTCCTGCCTAAAGATATTGATTCCTTTATATTTTTTGACATGACTACCACTAATAGAGGTATTGGATCACAGGAGATCTGCAAGTAAAATAAGGCCAGCAAACTGTTGTTCATTGCTCCAACCTAGAATAATTGTTCCTGCCTATAGATATTGATTCCTTTTCATTTTAAGACATGACAACCACTCTTAACTGTAAAACCTCAATTCTACATCTGTATTTCTTTATCATCACTTCTGTTCCAACCACAAAAACAATAGCAAAAACTGCATTGACATTAAAAATAAAGATGATTTATGCATACAATTAGAAACTAAAACCCTAAAATCGAATTCTTGGTTGAGAATATATTTTGAATTACCTTGACTGGAAATGTGCCCGAAGGCAGTTTAGTTGTCAAAAGCTCCCTTAGTCTCCTTATAGCCTTGACCTTGTTGGCTAAGATGTCAAGTAAAGGCAAGACTTCCTCTGTCTTTAAAGGGAAATCTGGTGTTAACCACAAAACAGGTCTCAAACCCTTCTTGTACTCACTCTCATGTTTAACATCACCAATGCCCCCTTTCTTCTTCTTCTTCTTGCTACCTTTGTCTTTACCCTTCTTGCCATCCACAGCATCTTCCTTAGCAAATTCAGAAGATGATTTGTGACTATCAACTTGTCTCTGATTGCTACCTTCAGGGGCCAATTTCGAGAACTTCTTCAAAATCTTTGAATCCTCAGGGTCATCACTATTTTTTGAACCTTTCTTATTCCAGCCAAACCAGCTCTTCTTCTCCTTGGCAACACCATTTGACTCACAATTTTCATAGGAACCTCCTGAACCATTTTCTTGGCAATCAGCGACTCCATGATCATCATCATCACAAACACCATCTGAATTTCCCATCCGAAGAGCTGAATCCAACTGCATCCTTTCCTCAGCTGTCAATACATCATCATACTCGTCGTTCTCGCCACCATTGGCCATCCTTTCTTCATCATCCACAGAAAAAAGCTCTTCATCAGTCATTGCACCAGGAACCCTCCTTGACTTCACACTGACTGTCACATGAAGCATATCATAAATTTTAGCCTTCCAGCTTCCAACCATCTCACTTCTCTCTTGTCGCCTCCAATTCAAATGAGGAACAAGCTCAGCCTGAGTGACATCAATGCCAGGCCTATACATATTAGTTTGAGACATCAATGCTACTTCATGAGCAACTTCTGATTCTGTTGGTTGTGCACCAGCCCCTTCCAGAGCATTTGTAACTTCTTTTTCCTTGTGTGAAAGAACAATCAAAGAACCTGGAGGAAGAGAAAGGTTCCCATCCTCGGAAGTGTAGCCTTCCCCTAGAAAGAGAAATGTTTGGTCTGATCTTTGAATACGGAACCCATCAAATCCAGCAAGTGTCATATCAGCACGGAGATTTGAACCCCGCTTCCAAATCCGGTAAGTGTCGGATGGTGCAATGCGACCAATAAATGGAATGACAGAACTTTCAAAATGAAAAGTTATCTCCATGTAAAAGTCACGGATACGAGCTGCTGAGGCAACAATCCTAGGAAGTCTACGACACCATTTTGCCCAGGCAAGTGACTGATAGTGTCGTGCAATGATCATAGCAATCGCCTCTTCCCTTGTGCATACTGCTTCTTGCAAAGCACTCCAACCATGTTCATTCTGAAGACTCCAATCTGCTCCAGCCGCCATCAAAATCTCCGCCGAGATTGGATCTCGCAACCGCACTGCTAAATGCAGCGGAGTCTCCCTCCCTGGGACATCACGACAATCTATGACAGCCGAAACTGCATCAGCCTGGAGCTCAGCCTCAACAGATTCAGCTTCAGTATTAACCTCACCAGCCTTGGCAAGCCGAGGGAGTGTCGAGATAATGCGCCTAAGCCCAGCATAGTCACGGCGGGCAACAGCTAAATGGGCAGGACTATGGGCATACTTGGAGAGATCCTCCATTATACTTAACTCTCTCTTACAAAATTACCTAAGCTATGATTTCCTCCATCTCCAACACCTCAAAAAATGAAAACATAAAAATTAACAAAAATCTATTTCCTCCTTTATCTCAAGTTCTCTAAAACAATATATTCTAAGATACTAAAAGATTCTATTTCTTCTAAGGTTCGACAACTACCAAGGGTAAGGCTTTTCAGCTTTGCTATCCAACTTCAATGTTAACTATTGTAAAATTAAATCGAAACTACAAAAACACTCGGGAATGCTGTAACTTCTTCACCATTGCCCAAATGCCTTCCATTTTGTTATCCTCAATTCCATTTACAGTCAGTCAAGGCTTCCACAGAGTTCAAATCTGTAAATGTAACCCAAAAAATTCAAAACAAAAAATGAGCTTCAATAAGTCAATTTTTCATATTACCACAAAATTTTGCCTTTTTTTTAAAAACCAATATAAATTAAATCTAAAAAAATCAAACATCAATATTTTACTATTTCAAACTGAATTAAATTTCACATTTTTCAAAGCAAGTCCAAATATTTTCATTTATTTTCCTTTCTTATACATTTAATTTCGTTCATTTTCTTAGCAACCGAACAAAAAAGATTAACACAAGTACTTAAAAAAAAAAAGTACAAACCTGAGGAAGCAGGAGCAGCATCCCAATAGAGATCCGGAACCCGACCCAATCGATTAGGTTTTTCTTTCCCTTTCAATTTGGCTTCAAAAAAACTTATACTTAAAAGAAATGAGAGGTTAAATCGGACGGCTGACGTCAATTTCAGAATACAGGATCCGACGGGTCACGATCTTAATCCCTCAAGCAGTCACTCGCCTCCACATCACGAGTCGACTCAGGCCTCGCAACTCGCTGCGCAACTCAGATCTCACTCTGCAAAATCCTTTTTTCTCGAGTGAAGTTTCTCTTTCTAAAAATGTATCTGTTTTTTGATTTTTCTATCTATCCATTTCTTTCCTCTCTGCATATTTTCAGGTCGCATCTTTTTACTTTTTTGCTTTTTCGTTTTCTCTTGCCGTTTTGAAACGTTATCTGCCCCTCGTTTTGGTGTGAAACTACTTTTTCTGCCATGCACAGTAAAACAGTTATTTTGCTTACACAAATTTCAGTTGGCCTTTATTTTATTTAATTTTATTTTTTAAAATAACAAATATTTTTATTCGTTTTAACGATTTGAAATTAACTCTACTCATAATTTCATCATAATTAATTAAAATTCTTTACTTCTTTTCAAATATATATTTAGTAAAAATCGAATTCAAAAATTTTTCTCACAAATTCAATTTATATTATCAATGAAATTACAACACGTCAGTATATTTAATTTTATTTTATTGTCATGATATCTTGGTTTGGTTGTTTGTAGCTGGCACAGAATTCAGCCAAGGAAAAATCAAAGAACGTCTTTGTTCAAACAAGACTTCTTTAAAATCAACTGCAAAGACCATTTCCTTTTCTTTCTTACAATTATGGAATTATTTTAAGGGATTTTAAATTTTACAATTTTAATCTTATTAGATGCCAGCGGCAGCCGGTGCTTTGTCACAAGATTAATGTTGGAGGAGTTAGAAAATTTATCTAAATAGACTTCATTCAAATATATTAATATTTCGAAGCACAGTTTTTTCAAACCACAAAATTAATTTACCATTTAATTGTTAATTTTTTATTCAATTATGTAAATAAATTTTCAACATATTTATTATTGAAAATATGATATTAAAATTAGTATCAACAACAAATAAATTAATAGATATAGTTGATCATTTTCGATCTAAGCTATCCCAAAATTGAAAGCTCAGTGCTAAAGTATATAATTTTATAGTCAAGCGTTTCATCGAAAAAATTCGAACACAATTTGATAAAATATAAAAATTATTTATATAATATAAATTTTAGAACCTTTTTTGGTTCAGCCCCCCCCCCCACAAAACCGCATGGGTGGGGCTCCGCCCTCGGTAGGTAAATGTGAATGAAGCTTTGGCTAAAACCGATTAGCCTTAGATTTTTGAAGTTTCTTGTTCAAAATTTATCGATCGTAAATTTGAATTTAGTTATTTAATTTAGTTACATATTAGTTTCATTTCTTAATCTCTTCTGTATTATAGTTTTATGTATTTATAGAGAACAAAAAGGCATTCAACAACTTTAACTTCCTAGTATTAGATTAACTACTTGCAGATTTAACTAACTGATTCCCAAGGCTCAATTACAATCATCCATATCCAACTCAACCTTTCTGACCTAAATGCAACGCCACGGCAGCCTTCAACTACTAACTTCCTAACTGGCTTTTGAATCTTGAAGCTTCAATTCCCGCAACTTCAGCGTTTTTCACTTACCACGTATCACTACATCCATCATAAAAACATGTCAACAAAAATTTTGAAAGTAAAATACACATTCGAGTGTGAAGATTTACATTTTTGGAATAAAAGAGTGAAGATTTACTTAAATATTGAATGAGAACGAATTGTTTGTCATCGAAGTTGAAATGAAGAACATCTTTACCAAATCAACAACATAATTTTGAGAAACCCAAGTTTTTTTTTTTTCCAAAATCTCCCTTTATCTCTCATCCTTCTTTATTTTTCATTGAAACCAAATCGCTGGAAAAAAGGGTTAACCAGCGCCTATATCAATAGCGGGTAGGGTAGGTGAGAAAAAGAAAAAAAAAAGATAGGTAGGTGGAAAGAGAAAAATGGAAAAGAAATCAACTTAAAATTTATTTAATGAATAGATTATTATCTTATACATGAACATTGAAATATATTTAATCTAACAAGTAGTGTTAAGATGGTGATACAAATTTTAATTTTTAATTATTTTTTAAATATTTCCTAAAGCATATGTGTCATTATATTAATTTGTTATCTAATATACTGTCAGTAGAGTTTTTAGACTTCAATAGCGAAGTTAACATGATAACAAATTAATCTTAATGCAATATTAACAAAAATAAAAAATAAATGAAATTAGATATGTATCATCATCTTAATCTCACTCGTGGAGTCTAAAAAAACTCTATTGACAATGTATTGAATAATAATCTTTATTTTATTTAGTATTAATGCTAAAACAAATGCAAAAACACAAACTTTAGGTGAATCCTCACCAATTATATAGATTTTTTATACTTTTATAGAAAAAAACTTAATTTCATGTTTTAAACTCTTTTCATAATACACTTATTATTAAATCAAATATTCAAATATAATTCAACATTGTTAAAAAAATCAATTGTATTAAATTATGATAGTATCAAAATAAGTTATTTTTTAACAATCAAACAAATAAAAAAAACTACTCTTAGAGTCAAGATTATCAACAAACCTCCATTTTGGAAAAATTGAACTCATTTCGAATCGGAAAATCCTAACATTGCACTAAACTAAAATTGATGAAGAATATATTACTAACCCTATCAAAAAAAAAGAAAATGGGATAAATTCTTCTAAAATTGAGCTTACAAGAAAATAGGACAAATAAAAGACAAGACATGAGTTGGACAAATCTATCCATTTTAATATTCTTAACCATAATGTTTATGGGATGGGAAGAATTCAAGATAATTATGTTAAAAAAATGAAGGTGGAAAAATGTGCCAAATCAAAGTATGGTTTTCCATAAAGGTGTGTTTTGGTTTTGGCCCAAATACAAGGACATAAAATAAAATGTTGAATATATAATAATGCCTGCATTGCGCCAAAAAGAAGAGAAAGAATTTAGGATCCAGATATTAGTCACTCTCCTTTAGATGCTGTTCTGTTTTTTCTTTGTTTAAGTTAGTGCTAGAACAAAATTCCACACCAATTATTAAAATTAGTTATTTATTATTAATTTTATAAATAATTCAAGAAGATATTAATTTTATGATCGATTTCAGAATGAAAAAAAATTAATTTTCAATTTCACCATCGCATAGTGCAAGTATTTTTTTTTTTATAACAATGAATTATTCCTTTTATTTTAATCAAAAGATCGAAAAAGGTATACATGAGAAAGGTATATTTTAGGCCTATTGTGTTTTACTATCGAAATGTCAGATATTATTTGTAAAAATACCTTGAAAATACAAAATAAAATGGTGATTTATAGTTAAAAATACAAAGGTAAATTAAAAATGTTAAGGGAAAGTAGATTGAACAATCTTAGTTTTAGAGTTAGACAAACCCAACCTCTTTGGAAGCCACCTAACCTAAGCCATCTCGTGAAATCTGATTGGCCATGCAAAGTTTGTAATTTCTTAAAAGCCCTTTTAAAAGTACTATTTTTTCCATCATCATTCATCACTGCCCTTCATTTCCATTGGCTAATGGGAGCATCCATTTGAAACATTTGGAAGACTTTCTTTTTCATCATCATTATTTGGAAAACTATAATTTTTTATTATATTTTAATTATCAAATTAAATGTTCTGATGAAAAAAATTAAATATCAAATTATATTTAACGAATCATAGTAGTGCTCATATCAACCTTTAAAAACTATAGATAAAAAAAAAGTTACACTCTTGCCATGAATATCTCAGCTCTATCAATACTTGTTTTAGCTAAAACATAGTTATTTCATTAGTTTTTTTTTTTTAATCTTACGCCAACTAACATCAATTCCAATTGTTGGATTGGGAAGATAATGCTGACAATCGACATATATTTATGAAGAATGTTAGTGTTTGGCTTGTATACTTAAATAATTCTTGAGTGGATAGGTTTGAAATTGATAATGACCAACATGTTAAATTTCACTTAATAAACAAACTTAAATGTACTTTTTATCTTTTGCTTTTTGCTTTTTCAACAAGTTAAAGAATTGAAACTTTTGATTTTTGATCAAGTAATAATCTTATGAGCAATTATAATCAATGACATAATTTTGTTCCCTCAAAGTAAAAAGTCATAGATTATAGTATTAATTAACCCTACATTTAATGAGGAAGTGTCTTAAAAAAGAAGGAAACAACATAAACAACAAATAAATACGAAAAATGGATAATTAAAAAAAAAGTGAAAAAAATCTAAAAGTATTGAGTATTGACATGTGAAATAGAAGGAAGAAGAAAAACTACCATGTGTTTAATTAATGTACATTGTCTATATAGCCTTATGAACTAGAAATAACTTGTATGGACGACACAAGACTCTATAATTCATTGGTTAATTCGAATTTAAGACTTCATAATTTTCGTCCTTTAGTTATAGATTAAGATCAAAGACTATGTTTCGTTCATATTCTAAAACTATCTAGTCTGGATAGGTTGTGTGAATTATGAAACACTATAAAATCTAAGCCATAATATAAACTATAAGTAATAAGTATTAATTATAAACTATAAAATCTTTTGCATTCATAATAGAAAGACAAGTACAACTACGAGTTCAATTTAAGCATTGATTCACTATAGGAATAAATCTTATTCACTTCTATTTTATTTATTTATGTAAGAATTGAAGTTGTTAGTACTCGAATCTTGATTAAAGATAACAATATTTTTTCCCTAATGTATTGCCCAAAGTCATGGACCAAACAATTTGCCTCTTTTCCTTGCTTAGCTTTATTAATGTTTGATCTAATCTAAGCCATGCTTCTCTTTACTTCTTTTTTTTTTGTAATTTTTTAGGGTTTTTTTTTTTTAAGAAGTTGAGGTCCATATGATTTCAATGCTAGTGACGTTTGAGCTCAAAATGTTGGGTATTGTCCCTCCTTTTGCCCCTAAACTACTAGAAAATATTCCTTGTGGGGTGTTTGCTTTTGCTCAACACACACAAGCTTTGCCCTTCAAACTGTCCTTGGTCCCCTTTTCCCATGTGAGCTGTGGTTGCTCACAAAAAGTCACAAAACCTTTTGTAATTTTGTTCCTTTGCTTTATTCATTTATTTTAGTGTGAAGGAACCCTTACTTTCGCCATGGAAACAACTGAAAACCTTGGCAGATCTCACTTTGTTTTCCCCAAGACAGGGATTGGGCGGTTAGTTGTGGGTTCAAAATCTTGCCCAAATCTGTGCCTCTCCTCCAATGTCACTTTCACAAGTTTATGGCCAATGAGACAATGTATGTTAAGAGTACACTTGCAACGGTTACCATTGATTATGAATATGAGGGTGATATGATGGCAGCAAGCTTGTACTTTTCGTTTGTGAACTAAGCTTGTACTTGAGAAATACGAGTTATAATTTGTCCTCTTGGTGATAACTCCACCTCTTCAGAAGTCAGATTACTCATTCAAATATGAAAAATTATCTATTTATCAGAAATTTTTAGAATATTAAGTTCATTAATGGTAGCATAAGTTTGGTCCATCGAATAAAGGTACTGTCAAAAATAGAATCAGATCTTGATTTTATCATTTAAAATTTAAGCTTTTAAGCTTGATTTGATGATTATTTATATTACTAATATATATATATATATATATATATATATATATGTAAAGTTTATAAATTTTAAACTTCAAAAAATAAATGTGTTGTAATGTGTTGTATGAATGTAATTTTCTTAATCCAATGAAATACTCATTAATCATTTATTCATGATTTTTTGTTAAAATAAATTGATAACGTTGGAACAAACCTAGATTGATTTTGATTTTGATTTTCTGTTTGTATGTAAGAATGACTTGGATAGAATATCATGTCCAAAATGTTGGGTTGGACCAAAACTTGCCTAAACTCTGATAATGCTTTGTTTAGACTCAGTTTGAATCCTATCTCACTTACAAGGTGATCTAATAACAGCTCTTGAATTTCCTTGAATTATTATAATAAAGTTTTATATATTTGTTAGTTTTTGTCATCTTGGGGGCCTAAGCTTTACATGGTGATAAAAAAAGAGAGGAAATGAAAAAAAAATGTTGGTGAAGTTAGTATAAATAGTTTTAGACACTAGCTCATAAGTTTGTTCATATTTAAGTTGCCCATTTTTGTAATACTTTGATCAGCATGTGTATATGTATTATCTTGCACAAGAGGAAATGAGATTCAAACACCCTTACATTACGTGTAAATATTATTGATTCAAGTACTCAATAATTTCAATTTGGTAACCTTTATTTAGATATATATATATATATATTATATTAGATTTGAGATGAACTAGATAAAGAGATCAGAAAAAGTTACCTAGTGGTATACATTATGCAATTCGAATTGAGTTATTGCTTTCACAATTTCAGTCAACAAGTAAAAGATTTTGGAGGAAAAAAAATATAAAAATGAATTTTATATATATATATATATATATATTTATATATATGATCCTTGCTGAGGTGTAGGTAGCCCTACACAGAGGCACATTGCCCCCCAAAATTCAGGTCCTCTTTGAAAAGTTGGAACTTCTTAAACCTACTTAAGTCTTAAGGTGCTTCTGACCCATACAACTTCTTTCGTATTCTTTGTTTCTTTTATTTGTTTTTGGTACATGTTGAGAGGTTTGAACCATATTAAGATTACTTTCCAATAGGCTTTGAACATGAAAAAAAAAACACGATGATTCAATTATCAAGTTTTTAGGGGTGAAGTGTTTTTTTTTTAATTAGGGATTAAAGATGCGATTGCTTGGATTCGAGATTCCAACTTTACAAAGAACCACAATTCTTTTTAACTACTTGGTTAAGAGATTTCTTAAAAATGACAAAACCAAACTCATAAAAAAATACAAAATAAAGCAAACATTAATTTAGGTTATCCTCGATGAGAAATTTATGAATTAATGAAGTGATATATTATGATTTGGTAATATTATATAAAATTTATACAATGATAATGCATCAATTATAAATCTTAAAATATACCATGAGTGTGAAATTAAAAAAAAAAATTATCTCAATGTGAAAATTAAACCATGGAAAAAAGAGAGTGAAATAAGGTTAAGATTTCATAAATTTTGCATAAATGCCACCACAAAAGGAGATGAACAGTGGAAAAGAAGGTGAAGCCATAATCGGAACTCCAATATTGACTAGAAACTTTTCTTGCCAAGAACAATGGGACAGAAAATAAGCAAATTACAGGTAAACCAACCCATTTTCTTGGATCTTAGAGAGCTATTCATAACTACCAAAAAGCTAGCAGTCTCCTTATGACAAATTAGATGTGACTTGGCTTGGAGTTTTCTTTCAAATAAGGAATATTAAAGCTATTCAAGGTTTTAATTATGATGATTGGATGTTTCCAATCAAATTAGTAGGATGTTGGGAAGACAAAACCTAATTCAAATGAAATAAGGCATCTCACATGAAGATTATTTGCCCCAATTTTGAAAAATCATTTTAATACCCTTATTAATTACTTGTTTTAATACAATGAAAACTTCTAATCTAAATAAAAAATACAAATGCCAAGACTCGAACTTCACAAAACTATAAGACTCCTGCACTTTAAAGGTAAAAACATGATTATTGAACAAGAATGGAATGGTTAATATGTAATTCGACTTGCTTAGTTTATCATATTTATCATTGAGTTGAGGCAAAGCAAATGCACCATTATTATTAGTTCATAATCAAGTTTTGTGCAATGAATAATCGACTTAAAACAAGAAATCATCAATCGGAACATAGCAATACAACATGCAATATACATTTAAATTGACTTTACCAAGATTCTTTACATTCCTTGCAAGTAAATTACTAATCATTTGTATCTTGTAATAAAGGAATTGATTGTCGTGAAATCTTGCATATAAATTAACCAAAAGAATTGCCTACTCAAGAGCAAAGCACATTGGTGTGACAGTTCTTAGGATTCCTTTATAACTTTCAGAAAGGAATTTCTTTGATAACTAGTCCATCCCTTAGGAGTAGAAAGATGATGTCATCTGAAGTAGAGTGGGTCATGATTTCCGAGCAAACAGCTCACAGGTGATTATATCATCTGTGCATGCAGCAGATCTTCCAGAACCTAGGACAGGAACAAGATTAAAGATGTGCTTCCCACCAACTTTAGCACTGCCGCTCATCTGATCAAGTTCCTTACATGCGTCGGTGAACAAGCTTGATAATGCCTCCAGAGGCACATGAAGATTGGGTGGGAAGTAGAGTCTCAAACTCTAGAGACATGGGTAAATAAAAGTGAGGAACTTAATGAAAACAGGAAGTTTTTAATGTATAACACATAAAAGGACAGGATTAGTAAAACAAATGGCAGAACCACAAGTGACAACTCCAGGAACCAATAAACAAAATCTAACATTATGAAAATGTCTTGATGAACTTGAGAAGCATTTTTCTAACCAAAGAACAAGAAGATATAACTCTATTTAGAACAAATGTTAATGAAATGAGGCACTTGCCAAAGAAACATACCGTAGTGTCCTTCCAAGAGAAATCATTTTCGATAATAACTTTGTCAAGAAGATAGATGCAAAATCTGGATATTCTTTTCATTTGGCCCTCAGTCAGAGAATTTTGATGATTCCCATTGCTCCAATCAGCATTCATAGAGTCAGAACAAACCTTCAGGGCAACTGCACTTGTGATAGACAAGACCACTGCACATATCTTTCCATGAATGACACATTTCTGAATACATGATTCATGCCAATCTGCGGGTTGAAAACCAAAATAACTAGGTGCCATTGTGCCAGAGAAGTCACACAAAGTTTCTTCGGTTGTTTCTGTAGCCACTGGGACATAAAGAATAGGCTTTACTTCTACAAGTGCACTGCATTACCAAAAACATTAGGTGATGGAATGCCCTGCTATTGGATCCATGCATGCCATTACTTATGCAACTAGTCATAGCTTCCAATAAGAAAAACAAGCACAGAATTTCAAGGTGAAAAGTTCCTTTCACAAGTAAGTTCATCAACATTTTTTATAATTCATTGAAAAATTCACAAAATTTTGGACCATTTACCTTTTCGGCAGATCTGGAACTAGAACATAAAGAAAGATAGGATCAATCACTGCAGGCTTGCTCCCATTATCCAAATGAGACAGCTTAATTTGTTTCACATATGCATCCAGCTTGTCGTGGATTTTGGGTCTTTCATCTGGAGGGATATTGGTTGAGCAGTAAACCACAAAGAGAATAGCAGAAGTAGATATTGAGCAGTTAAAGCATTTTGCTATTGCCTCACTGTTTTGCAGTGCCTGTTCAAGTTCTGCAGTTGGGCCTCCACCAGATAGAGTCATTGTAGGTGGATCAAGTCCCAATTGACCAGCCATGTGGAGTATCTCTTTGTGCAAAGTTGCCTAAAAGTAAAATGGATCAAGTTAAAAGTTTACTAGACTGTGCCATGATAGAAACAATGGTACATTCATACAATATCAGGATTCAGTGTACCTGGCTATATGGTCCGATGCAGCTAGGTGCCCAGCATGAAATACTTTGGACATGCAAAACTCTTTTGCTCTGATCATTGGCCACTAGTACTTCAATATATGCTCTTCCTAAACCTGCTTGAATTAAAGGCAGTTCAATAGTACTTCGTGATGGAACACCAAAAGGGCATTTGTCCTGGGTGATAAATCTCACATATGTCTCATTAGCCAGAGTGAACTGATTCATATCAGATATGTAAAGATGGATATAAAGCACATGCTCCCAACCAAAACCACACCCTAGAAGTTGCAATTCAATCTGCCTAAGGATCAGCTTCAACTCTTCCTGCAAACCTACCAGCCAAATATAATTGAAAACAGTTATTAATTGTAATTTTGTATGTGGAAATAATGGTTTAAATAGAAAGGAAGAAGATGTAGCATCGGATGGCAAGTCTGCAAAGCGTCATTTTTTTTACCTGCAGAAGTTTCTGATGGATCTTGCAACCAGCAACAAATAGAAAATGTATTATCTTTGTCTGTTTTAGAGAGGTGAAGCCTTTTACTTGAAACTTCAATCAAGTCACTAACTTCAGGAACAGACTCACATGGAGCTTTGCATTCTTGTGGATTTTCACCTTGCACTTCAAATACAGAACTCATATTCTCCCGACATAAATCATTGGTTTTGTCATTACCAGTTAATGAGCTGGACTTCTTTCTTTCCAAATGAAATTTCAATGGATGCAGCACTCCAACTGGAGCTATGGAATCTGAAGAGTGCAGTACAACTTGGAGTTCATCAAGCACGATTCTAGCATTCTGAAACATTCAAACTGTTAATAGTTGTGACAAACAAACAATGAGCAAAGAATTTGTTAAATACACTCGGCTGCAAAAGCCTACTTTTTTCAGAATATTAGTATTGCTTATATCCTTGTAAAGAAACAAAAGAAGCTTACATGAAAGTTAACAGTTAAGATGGTAAGGCAAATATTTTCACCAGTAACTAGTCAACAGTTAAGCTTACATGGAAGAGTGGGCAGTCAAGAGTCAAAGTTTCATACTCCCCTCCCTCACCACATACATTGATTCCATACAAGCTGTCAATAGGGAGTTTAAAAAAAAATTAGTTTGCAGCGCAGTATATCATGCATCTAGAGAGGAAGACAGAGTTAAGAGAAAAGCACTGACATACTCCTTCAATTTATGCAGATAAGGTTTCAAGAAAGCTATTTCTTTGCCTAAGTGCTTTGCAGGGTCCAAACCCATGGCTGCAACCTATGACATAATATTTCAACATAGAACACATAATACTTCAATTAAAATAGATACGATGAAGCATCTCATAAAAGAAATAAAAAGAAAATAAATCTATATAGAACATGCAGTGAGACTTAACATGGCTTCTAAACAAATATAATAAAAATGATTAAAAAAAAAGAGAATTAACTAAAGAAACTACATACCTTGACTATTATAGCCACAATGTCATTTGTTATCTGAATGGGACAAAAAGGATAATAATAAGTCAGACAAAATATCTGAATTCTGTTTAACTATTATTCATATTAAAAGAACACAAATTACCATTTCTTGGAGAAGCAATGATTGATCTTGTTTCCACAAATATGCCAGAGAAACAAGCCCTAACCTCGAACAGACACTTTCCACCCGTAGCCTTTGATAATCTGATGCAATTGCACCAGAAGATACTGCTGTGACAGAAGGTATCTGTTTCTTAACTTCGTTTAACAAAACAAACATATCTTCAACTTCATCCCCAGGTGTCATTTGGTAGCTAAGTTTCTGATGCCTACAAAAGTCATGAAAAGCATCAAAAATGAGAATGTGCAAAATGTACATTTGCCAAGTTGAAAGGGCAGATGCTCAGCTGAAAGCTAACTTATCTGAGAAGCAGCCTATCTGGAAATCATTTTTATCAAGTATAAAGAAAATTTCTTCATGATTAGCCTACTTACGAAATGGATTAAGAAACAAAATTTATGGTTTCCCTGAGTCTTATGCAGTGAAAGAGATATGTATGCAACCAAAGCAAACTTGAAGGAAATACCATAACTAGAAATCATGACACAACCAAACAAGCCAAGCAATCATGAAATGACAAAGATAGCTTCTTTTTCATAATTTTGATATAAAGGGAGGATTACAAGTTCCCTGAAACAAGATAAACGGTTTACCACAATATTCTCATTTAAAGGGCTTGCCTTGTGGATCCTTGTATTCGCCTTCGGAACAATGGAACTCCCATGCATTCTGCATAACTTACAATTATTTGGTGCCCAACCTGCACAAAGAACGCACTTAATGTTCACATCTAATCCAAGTAAAAATGCATGTTTTATAACCTCGTAGTTTACTTAAACAAAAACTTTATACTTAAAAAAAATTATAAAAAAAATTAAGTAAGAAATTGATACCATTTTCAGACAAACATAGATATATAAAACTATGGCATCTTATAATTTGAAAACCAAATCTTTTTTTTTATATGGCATAAAGAGAGATATAGTGTGTGTATAACACAAAGAATTGGAAGTCATCAGAGACTTACAGTTTGATACATGTAGCTATCTAACTCATCCACGGAATCATCAGCTGGTAATAAATTAGCCAGAGCAACAATCTAAAACAAAAGCATCATAAAAGAATGTCAACATTTTTCTTTTAAATACGTTTAAAAAACTGAAATTTTAGCCAAAAAAAAAGAACTTCTATTACTTCTTTTGAATACCCTTTTCCTCTAAGAAACTATAATTCTCAAAATCTTATGTGTTTGCATAAAATATTTATATTTTTTTTATTTTAATATTCTCGGGAAACAGGCAGAAAAACCTGGTGGCCATATTGAAGGCATTTCATCATTGCATAACAGCTATCTTTGCCGCCGCTGACTAAAGCCACCAACTTCATTATCTCTGGCGTTGAATCAAATTGCAGAAATGTGATTGAGCAATCTTTCGTCCTCAGGTGAAGTTTGGGGCTTGACGCTTGAGGAAGGGCTTAGGGTTAACACTCTATTTCCTGTCTTTCATAGTCAGAACCAGTTAAAGCAGTTCGGGTCTCCTTGGTTTTTACGGACAGGGCAATTTACACTTTCCACCCTCCTTTGTTTTCCTTGAATTTATGTTATTAGAGGAGGGATTCAGTTTTATATATATATATATATATATATATATATATATATATATATATATATATATATATTAATATGTAAAATAATTTTAATTTTACACATTTTTATATATTTTTATATGATTTATAATTTTTTAATTTGACCGTTGAATTTTATATTCTATTACATAAATCATGCATGTCAAATTTTAAATTAATCCAATACGTCTAACTATTTTTTCATAAAATAAAATTTCAACCGTTGATATATATTGAAAAAATATTATTCTCGATTAAAATTATATAAATAACAGATTGATTTAAAAATTTACATACATAATAAATATGAATAGATTGTTAAATTCAACGATTGATTTATAAAAATATTAATCCTATGTGAATATATAAAACTGTGTAAAACAAATTTGTTTTACACATATGTAAATGAATCCCTACTCATATTGTTATTATTATTAACAAAATTTTACACATCAACTTGATAATTTTAGGCATAAAAATGATGCTGATTAAAATTTTTAATAAAATTATATATGAATTTAACAAAATTAAGAATTTTATTTATATTTAACTTTTAAATACAAATTCAAACATGATAATTTTATGCTATACACATAATATGAAACAACCGCAATAAATATATAGGGAGAGCCTCACAATAATTAATGTTATTAAAATTTTCTAAGAGTGTTTGTTTGATTGAGGATTACCTTTTTTACTAAATACAGTTTAAAAAGTCCAATAAAGAAAACGAAATTCGAATCTTAGGTTGACATAATTTATACGGTCCTACTGTTCATTTTTAGTGTTTGGTTGTCAATGACTCGAATAAATATCAGAATAAATTGGTCTTTGCCCTGACTTGACAAGTGAGTACATTCTGGCATTAGTTTCTAAATGCTCCGTACTAGATTCCCCATTCAAGATGTTCTGCCAAGAATCCTGATTCCTGAGGACAAATGTTTCCCAGAAAGATTACCTTTCCCTAGCCGGTGTTGAGAGAATTAATCAGTTGATTATCAGTGTTTAAGATCCTAACGAGAAAGTTGAACCTAAAATCTTTCCCACATCGATCAATGCCATTCATCTAGATGAGAGATCTGTTGACATCCTGCCTGGTAGCCGGATCCCTCACAATGCAGATAAATAATGATTTGAATATGTAATTAAAAATTAATAAAAACGATTCGACTATTGAATCAAACTTGAGGTTGAGCTTGAGAGTTGACAATCATTGATCTCAACTCGACTCAATTTCACTTCTACTAAAGACGGCGTATCTCTCTAGACGCATCCCAGGAGGCATTCAGTTCAATGGTTCTCCGTAGCACTTGAATAATAATTCCACCTCTTTATTCAAATAACTTACAATATAAATTTCAAATTTCACAAATAAATACACCATTTGCTTGACCTATGTTCATAATACAACTAAATGGTAAATAACCCAAAATTAAAATGGAAAAAGGAAACAACTAAAATCAATTGCTAGATGACCATGATCCAAACCAAAATTGCTACACAAAGAGCTAACACAACAACCCTACACACAACCATACCATTGAAATTTCTAAATGAACCAACCAGGAAAAAACGGACTTACATTGTATCTTAGATATCGAAAATGGAAAGGGTGAGCTTCTTTAAAACTTGATTTCATTTATCGCCTCCCAGCAGAAACTCGTCCATGTGAAATCTGTTTAGTAAAGCTGAGCTCAAAATTCCAATTGCCTGATTCATTATGTTCTGTCCAAGGCCAAACTCAAAATTTTCCTCCAATGAGACCTGACGTATCTTCCCTGCCCATTAAGGTGATGTTCTCTTTCAGGTGCCTAGCCTAGAAGTGTGTTGAGCTCTTCGCCGAGCACCTGCAGAGACATGAAGATCATGAGACAAATGAGTAGGATAATGAAGCGAACAGACATATTTTTATGAGTTTGCATGAAATTCCAGGTTGCTCTATTATAAATGCTTTGCTGTTATTTTAGCTTTTGTTCTTCAATCCGGTGCATTTGCAAACAGCTACCATGCAATCCATTACTACGGCCCGAAGATATCCCTTCCCCAGCTGAGACAATCTGTCTTCAGCTTTGGCTAAGACATTCTTTTATTTATCTATTCTTTTTTCTTTTCCTTTTTTTTTTTTTCACAAAGGGTGAGAACAAGTAAAACAGCAGGACATGAACTGGACAAGCTTACCCCATTCAACTTAGAAGGGAGCCTCAAGTGATTCATCCCAAACCTCTGCACTTCCATTAGAGGCATCTTCGACATCTTCTTCCATTGAAAGCCTAATATATTCTCTATGAGCAAAACGATCCCACTCTGTCAATGTAGGATTCTCACGCTCCTGTTTGTTAGATAAGGTTGTTATCCGAAGCTTGCATAGAAGTGAGATGGTATACAGTTCTTTTTAAAGGTAAAATTAAACAAGTAAATAAAAGCTGAAGTGTCATTTACCTGACGAATGAGGAACGGATCACGAGTTTCAAAGGCCATGAATTTGTTGAGATTGAAAAGGATATTGAAAACACTTCCAGAAAGTTTAGAACCTTTCAGGTCACTCAACATGATAAAGCTATCATCCTGCGAACAAGAAAATTTCAATTGTCAAACGCGTAAAATAATCTATCTTCATTAGCAGTGTATAAAAAGGACCACTCAATGGAAACTCAGCTCCTAAAGGCCCAAACCAGCATATGGTAAAAAGCAGTTCACAGTATAGGTAGCTCAAAGCCTTAAATCTAACTAAATGATCTATTGTAAAGCAGCAATGAATAACCTGCTTCAAGAGGAAAATGAAAAGAGACGAATTCAACATTTGCCAGAAACCTGCCTTCTAGACCGCTTGTATTATTATATCAGCACAAATCTTTAAGTTTGAAATTACAAGCAGAGCATAGCAGAGATGAGTATTATGATTCATTTCCATTAACACACTCCCAAGTAACCATACTAAACAGGAAAGGAGACAAAGGGGAAACAAGGATAATGGCAAACCTCCGGTTTAATCATGTCAATTATCTGACATAAGATGTCCTCAAAGAGCACAGGCTCTTGCGCCATGCATTCCATTCGATGCAATTGCTCCTCATAAAAGAACTGCATTTCATTACGTGTTATAACTCCATTGCCATCCAAATCTATACACTTGAACCTACAAAAGAAAAAAAAAACTATAATGCCCCAATTACTGGCTAGTAATGGCATAATTCCCCACCCTGACAAACTATGTTAAAGTATTTCATAAGAGAGAACAAAGGCATGAAAACGAGATTTAGAATATGATAACATTGGAAAGAAACTGGCCAAGAATGAAAAATTACACAGCAATCCAATCTTAATGCGATCATTCAGATGCTCCACCCCCTCAAAACACATTGCTATTCTCACCCTCTGACAGCAGAGGCAGAAAATATTAAGGCAAATAATTATAAAGTTTCAAATGAATCATTTACATCCTTTATTTGTTCAGTTAGAATTTGTTTGATCAAGATTACTTTCTCAATCAGTAGCTTCTGACAAATCATTCCGAATTTTTAGGTGAGAAGTGTGAAAAAGAGCTATTTTTCAAATATTTTTGGGGTACTTTTTCAAACAAGCGAGTTCATATGAAAAATAGAAGGTGTATTTACTTCAATGCTGAGGAGGTGAGCTTTGAAATTGATAATCAGTGCACAAAATCCACTACAATACCCTTGAGTCTACAAAGAAAGAGCACGAAATATACCAATACTCAAGACTAGGCTCAGATGACTTGTCCTCCTCTGCTAGGATAAAGTAAACAAAATCCTCATATCCCATCTTTCCTTCAACCTTACTGGTAAACTTTCTTGGAACCTAAGATGATATGAAAGCATCACAAGAGTGAAAGTTCAAATTTTAAAAAAAAAAATATCAATCAATTAATGAAACAGAAAAAGTGAAAGCAGATAGTGGAATAGACAAAGTTCAATTAAATGAAAAACTTCTTTCTGCAAGTAGAATGAGGTTTGGACCGAGGAACAAAAATATCTTCTGAATCAGACAAACCTGAGAAAATATCCTCTCGACAATCCGGTAGGTAAGCGCATGGTTACCATATCTGATAAGGTTCTCCTTGTCAATCAAGAAATCATGATCTGTATCCAGCTCCCAAAACTTGCAGTATATTACGTAAAAATGTTCATACGAAAAGTACCTGTATATGTGATAATTTTTTTTTGAAAGAAGTATTGAAATATCAAAAACATTGGTATCAGATAGAATGCATTAAGCATGCATCAAAATGTGGAAAAAACACACTCATCAAAAGCAATTATACAAACTTTTCCATGATTTTGTGGAATTTGAAAGCAAAATAAAAATTTCTTTCCTACTCTATGCATTCAAGGACATTCAAACCACGTCCCTACCTCAAAACTTTATTAATGTCCTCTTCCTCATCAGCATGAAGCATGGCATCAATCAAGTTTCCGCGTTTCAAATCCCTAAGAGTGAGGTGACCATTCCCAGATCTATTTATGTAGTAATATATTCTGTATATTACGGTTTCAGCTGGTCACGTGCAACAAAAGTAATGTTAACAAGCAACATCAGATAAAAATGAACGGCAAATGAGGTAGAACTAAGAAGAAACTTGACATGCAAAAATTTGAAAAACACAGGTTGTAGTTTACGCTAACTGTTTGAGCAGTAGTTAACATCATATAGAATGTAAGGGCCCCCGACACATTAAGACAAATGTTCTATAAGCTGTAATGCATAAAGCGCAAACCCAGTGCACAAGACTCTCACATTATGGGGTCTGAAGAAGAGGGTCATAAGCCGTAATGCATGAATTGGTAAAATATTTTAGTTTCATTATCAGTCACAATTACACAAAATGTGTTCCTATCGCAAACTATCATATACTCATTTGTAAACAGTCAGTCATTCTAATATAATCAGAAGAAAATAAGATTACTTCTCATTAAACTAAAAAGGATTGTTTATAATAATTTCTTGTGAATTCATCAACCTAAAGATGGCATTTTAGAAAATGGAAGCTAAGCCATTGAAACCAGAGACTAAAAATGAGAGTTATAATGCCAAGCATTCTTGCTAAAGACAACCAACAGATAAAACAAGAATGCGAATCCTGTTTTCTATGCACCTTTTGTTTCTATCAAAGAGATGTGAAAATTTCAACACTTGCTGATCAAAGAATATGCTTGCTTTCCTGCTTTATTAATAAACTACTGTCATTATATTACATAATTTAACATAGCATTATACATTATAAAAGACATTAGAGGAAGAACTACATCAAAGAAACAGGGTGAACTGTATTCGTAGAAATTCACAACAAAATAGATGCATTTACAGGATTTCCGAGTTCAAATCTTACTGGTTCCAGCATTTTTAATGAAGGAATCAGTTTGGAAACAACCCAATATCAGCATTCAAATGCCTTAGATATATTAAAAGGAGAGGGAAAATATTAGAAAGTGAAAAAGTCTTGCATCTCAAAAATCCAATTGAAGTGAGAAAACAGCCAAAAGGTATCAAACAGATGAAACACGAACCATATCTTTCCTGAAACTCAGGTGTACTCTGTAGGAACTCCAACCCTGGATGAGTTGCCAATAGTTCTCGGAGCACAGGTTTGAAGTCATCCTGTCAAATTGGAAAGTATAGAAGAAATTAAGTTTAAACATTGACCATTAGACTATCAACCAATATTGCAGTTGATTTAAGCTCTCAAAAATGCGTAAAGACCTGAGTGAGGTAATTGAGATCTGGTTGCTTTAATATTGTATATATTTGGGTTGCTATATCCTTTGTCAACATGTTGCCATTGACCCAATAATCAGTAAATGCATCTCTGCGAGCAGATTAGAGGAAAACTCAGGAAAAGCTACAATTTAAAATGATCTTAAGGAAAACACAGCTGAAAAGCAATTACAAGGAGAAACAATAACAGATTAGGAATCAGATTCTGAAATAATATTTTCATCTGTTTATCACCAGTAGTAGTAATTTAAATCTATAATGCATAGTTCTCCAATAAGGCCAAGCATGGAGAGCACCTCACAACAGAAAAAGAATCAAAATATAAAATTTCCATAATTTTCAAATAAATACCCAGCAGTTTCAAAAGATATGACGGATCTAAGATACAAATATAGCTGTGCCACTTCCATGAACAGGGAAGTATACCTTGTAATCAAACCACTGCTATTAAAATCAATTTTTCTGAAAAGCGATGGGGAGAAAAATGATGGCAGCTTGCAGATTTCCTTGGTCACTGGTTTGAATTCTGACATATATATGGAGAGTAAAGCACGAATATTAGATGAATTCCAGAAATATCTGTTAAAGCAATGCATATATGCATCTTACCATGCAGTTGCAGCCCATCCGGATGGCCATAAAAAAACCGATTGATTCGAAACATGCATTGTTCTTTTAGTTCTTTTGGAGGTGGACGGCCATTTTTAAAGTAAAACTGGAGGCATTTTCAAGTACCAATATAACAAGTTATCACCAACTTCAGAATAGAAAGGTAAATACAGCAGATAAAACACAACCAAGAACAGTAATGGAGAAAAAAAAATATCAATCAATGAAACAGGAACCAAACCTGAGGTATAAACTCTTTCACAGGCTCGCTAACTACTTTCAGTGGAGAGCCCAAGTTTGAAGGACCAACTCTTTGTTTTGTAATACGAGGGGAACCAGATGTACTCCTTGGTGAAAGGGGAGGAGCACTGCCAGCAGGAAACATGGAAGGTAAAGTATTGCTTGTGGCAGTACTCCCAGCGGAAGCATTTCCAGGTACATTCAAGGGATTACCCGCCTTTGCATCATTAACCAATGACGTCACCTAGCAAAGTAACAAGAATCAGACAACGGTGCACCTCTACTCATAAGCTCAGAGGAACATTTCAATAAATAATATGAATTCCATATGCTCTGCTGGAAAGAATACAAGATAGTATTGGTTTTATCATCATTTGAGCCATTGCTAAAATCAATTTTCACAACCAACTCTGAACTTAACTAATGAAGGAAACCGCTATGAACAAAAACATCTAGAAAATTAACAATTGAAGGTCACAACATTCCTTTCACAACCATTTAATCCATTAAAATATCTTGATCTTTTTAAATACCGAATCCGTATGCATATACGCACAATGAACTAAAAATCATAAAATATAATCAAAATAATGCAGCATCAAATATACTTTAACATCAGAAAAATTATTTTCATTTTTTTAAAAAGAAATAAATTTTACCATCAAATTACCAAGCCAATAACAATAAATCATTTTCATTTCAAGTAATCAAAACAAAACAATTCAAATCAAACACCGCGAAGATTCAAAATTAGAAAACGAAAAGCACCAGCTTGTTAGCATCAGGAAGCGAAAGCCACTGTTCGAAAAGCTTTTGAGTGAATTCAGGATTGGATTTGAGAGCTAACGGAGACAACTCCTGTAGCTGCAATAACTCCGCATCCAAACACGCTATATCTCCAACAACAACTACCTCCATTTCCTTTTCTTTGCATAACCAAACACAGCCAAAATAAAGTTTCCGCACAGATCAAATGAAAATCAGCTCCCAAAAATTAAATAAAAAAACAGATTTATCTTAGAACTTTACTTTTTAATAATTAATTGAAAAATGTGAATGAGAAACTCCGATTTGGAGCTGAGAAACCATTCGAAACCCTAGATCTTCATGGAATCAGAAAACGCAGCTAGAAAAATTTTCTTAGTTTCCCTTTTTTCTTTTTTTTTTTACGTTAACAAGAGGGTGATTGGGAAGGCAGAAAATGAAAGAAAGTAAGATATACAAGTGTTGAGAGAGAGAGAGAGAGAGAGATCGATGCGATTCAAGAGGGAGATTAGCTAAGAAATTGCAGAGATTTGAGTAGCATTTGAGAAAAAACGAGAGAGAAAGAGAAAGAGAAGATTTTTTTTTCTAAATTAAAAAGAAAATTAATTTACTGAATTTTTTTGTGGAAAATGAACTAGCTATATGGATCCACGTCGCCAACCGAGGGAGGGGCACTGTGGTGAGAAGAAAATATTATTTGTCTTACCAATGACAAAAATGATTAGATTGTGAACTAATCAAATTATTTGTGATTTTTGTAAAATTTAACTAAACACTTATTTATTTTATCTATTTTTAAGTCAAATTCAAATAAAGAAATAAATTAAATTCAAATATTTTAATATTTAATTTAAACTATTAATGAATATATATTTTTAATGTTTGATTATAAATTTATTCATTTTGTCCTTATAATAAATTATTAAAAAATAATTATTAATTTTATTGAGTTAAACTCAATTGAATTAATTTTTTAATTGAATTCAAAATTTGAAAATTAAATTCAATCAAATTCAAATTGAATTTTAAGTTTTTAAGTGAAATGAGGTTAGATTTAATAGTGGTTTTTTTTGACTCAATGACACAAAAAAAATGTTTTCATATATGTATATATATTAAAGGCTTAATAGCCAAAAAGACTTTTAACCTTTAGTACAAAATAGAATTAAGCTCTCAATATTTTATTGTGTGAAAATCAATCCATAAACTTTTATTTCATTGTAAATAAACTCTCAACTTTTTAAAATTATGTAATTAAGTCCAAATCTGTTAAATGACACTAACTACTGTTTAGACATCTAACGTGAAAGCTGACGTGGATAGCTTAGTTAGCTGCCACGTGATATGTCACGTGTGCAATACTAACGGAAGTTAGTGTCATTTAATAGATTTGAACTTAATTGCATAATTTTAAAAGGTTGAGGTTTATTGACAATGAATAAAAATTTATGCACTGATTTTCAAGCAATAAAACGTTAAGGGCTTAATTCCATTTTGTGCTAAAAGTTAAAGATCTTTTTGACTATTAAACCTATATTAAATTATACTATTTTTGTTTTTGGATGTAACTCTCATTTTTTTTATTAATTATTTGTCTTTTGGAGAATAAAGTCAAAGACTCCAAATAATTGGCCCCCAGACAGAAACCAACTTCAACAAGCTTAAAAGATTCAAAAGCTTGAATAACGTTTCCCTTCCGATATTTTAAAATTGAAAATAATGTTACATGTATAATCTTTCATTAGATAAAGAATAATGTTATAGTAACAAAATAGAAATTATCGCATTAAACATAAACCAAACAAACATTAGGTGCAAATATTTTATTTTATCTATCTTGTTACATCTGTGACATATTTTATATCTATTTCAGACTCAATAGAACTTTTCCCGTGTGTATTACATAGTTTTTTTTTTTAATAAATTACTGGAAAAAGTAAAATAAAAAATAAAAAATAAAACTTTATACAAATTTTGAATCTATATTTATTTTATAAAATATGATATATTTATTAGCGAATCAAATAATAAAATAATCGAAATGTGCCCTTTTCATTTTTATTTTTTTAAGGAAGAATCATTCAATTTGACAGCAACATAAAATGAAAACTGACTAAAGATATTGCGTTTTCGACTTTACGTGATTAACATAAATAAGAGGATAAAAAGTTAAATGAATATCAAGCCTTATAATGGAAAAAAGATAGTACCACTAGTCATGTGGACACATTTAATGCAATCATGGGTGCATCAAACTTTTATAATGTCACTTCCTTTAAAGAGGTACAATCCCTTCTTTTAGGGAATTTTCCTTCTCTCAAAGGATAACCTAACAAAATGACCAGCTTGCAATTGCTTCACAAAAACAATAGAATCAAACTATTTGAATGAAATGATGAAAGAAAAATTATGACATATTATAAGAGTTAAATTCGAATCTAAACAACTTCTATCTTATCTCCTGTCTCACAATTATTAAATGATGAAGAAATTCAAAAAAGAATTTTTTTTATTTGAAATTAACAAAACACTTATATATCTTAACCAATGAGGAAAGCTTACTTTAGAGTCCAATATTCATCAACATCTACTTAATGTTTTTAGTAGTTTTCAATACACTCAAAGTAGCTATTTGCCAGCACAAAATAGGAGTGCCATGTGCTTGAATCTCAATTCTCTCTGCCCTGTGTTACACAGTCAATGGGGTAATTTCCAAATCTTAAAACATGCAAAGAGGTATAATCCAAGATCATTATTAGTTATTAATCCAAATGGATAATCTTTCAAGGGATAGCATAGCTCCAAATGGTTCTCAATTTCTTAGAAAATTAGAGAGATAGACAAAAGAAAAGAAAACTGTAGGAAAAAATCAATCAAATAACATTTGAACTGCTAAGCTCAAATGATTTAAATAGTCACTTTTAAAAGGTGACATCCAAGAGGTCAGATTTAAATTTTAACACCTGCAATCTCTTTCGCTATTCCCAGACTAAGGCCTCTTTTTTACTAAAGGAAAAAGATAACATTTGCCCATTGCATCATAGAAAAGCAACTCATTCAAAAAATGAGAAGGAATAAATCTGTTCAGACAAGAACGTAGAACAGAAGAAATCTGAAAGTACAGATTTACCTTGAATAGCTATTAACAAATTGGGAGGAACCTTCTTTTCTTCTCTCTTAAGGAAAATAAGAAGGCCTGGATCCCAAATCTTAGTATCCTTCACTTCATGACTCTACAACAACATAGCATGAGGCCAAGACAATCATATATATGACCTTTCCATCAAAAAATGTGGAATTTAGCTGTGACGAGACCCATTAATGTGTACAAGAATTACATTTTTTGATTGGGATGGGTATGCGAGGATTACACCAAAAAGAAGCACCATGTCTTACCAAATGGGACGTTCACCCCTTCCTCCTATCTGTAACCCTCAAATGGTGCTCCGAGCTTTGATTCTGATCTTCACGGATACCCTTTGAGGCTGTAGCATGGGAGAGAGACGATCTCTGCTCAGACCCAGAATGGAGTCTCTGGCTTGTGGAGAGGCGACTGCTACCTGAAAGAAGCCAACTCGATCGACTATCACTGGGTCCCACTGAAGAGCTTGGCCTGCCGCTCGAGGCAACAGCCCTCTTGGACAGGCTGCTAGGGCGGGCGGAAGAAGTTCGCCCCCTTCCAGAATCATTATCCTGGAAAAAAATCGAGAGAAATTCAGAATAGCCTTCAGAATAAATGATGAACACTAGAGCACTGATTGGTACTGATTATGAACTCTACATGCATCATTATAGTCAAAGACAAAGATGCATCAAAAACTATTCCATGACGGAGATCAAAATCCATGGAGGAAATGGGCAAATACACAACAACTGAGAGTAAAATGCAACAGAATTTATGGCAGTCAATGCCTACCACATCCACATCCTTTGATGGTGATGCCTTCTCTGATATCTTTTTCTTTGAATGATCATTGAGATGTCCACTACCTGAAGCATTTTTCCTGGCAAATACCTCAACAGCACCTGAAAACCTATGGCGAATTTCTCGTCCCACTAGTCAAAACATGTAAGAAAACAGGGAAAAAGCATTAAGATTCATTTAACAAAGGGAAAAAATTTTGCTTCCACAAAGTAGCAATCAAGAAACCTGTTAAATCACCCTAGTGTAAAAAGGTGAGGCTAAGAGTAAGCATCCAAGCCTCAAGCATCATAATTGCAATTGAGAATTGTATCTAGTAGTAGGACCTCTAGAAAAATACGAAAATCAAGTAATTCAAATACACCCTTAGCATTCCAAACATTTTAATCCAAAAGTTGTATCCCCCTCCCTACAGCCTCTCAGGAGAATCGAGCACACCTGATGGCTTCTCTGTTCTTTCAGCAGATGCTCCAGCATTTAAAGCAGCTTTTCCACTTGACAGCTGAAAAGGCGCAAGAAAGGATATGAGAATAATCAGGATAGGAGAAATGCACAGCTCAAGGTTGCTCAAGGTTGTCATGCACTGACCCGCTGTCGAGAGCTACCAGTGAGCTGGGGATACTTGAGTATGGTCCAGTCAAAAACATAGTCGAACTGATATCCTGCCAAGAAACCACCTCAGGAATCAAACAAGGCCATATGCATTCCACCAGCCTTCAAAGAAATATTTGCAAATGATGTTTTCTCGTGATTTTAGTGACCATGAGACCATCTCATGCTTTTCAACATCTTGAAAGCAGAAAATTAACTTCAGCTAGCGACAGAAATAGCCCACAGACACGTTACCCAAATTGCTATAACAAACTGTTTTCACCAGATGTTTCAAACACATATTGACAGGAGTTAAGATACATCCTGTTAGTCCGCTATAGTTGGTTGTAAAATCCTTGTTCATTTTCATGGTGTATAAGTACAAGTTAGATACTGATATTTGTGTACAATTACAAACAACCATGGCACAGCAACCACCAATCTATGCAGAGTTTGTGGTACATTTAACTGACCCTACACATAACCAGAAGAAATTAGAAAGCTAGGTTGTCAATTTCTAGAGAGAAACCCACCTTCCAATTGCTTTGAATAGTAACGATTCTTCTTGAGACACACACAGACTACGCTATTCATAACGTTTTAAAAACGTTTTAGGGGATTAAAAAGGATACAAACAGCTCCTAATTTCCAGCATTAACTGAGATATACAAAAGTATTTCGAATATGAACTAAAATCATTTGGTTCTTACCTTCTCGAATAAATAAGTCACGGAAAAGCCTCTTCAAGTATGAATAATCTGGCTTGTCTTCGAAGCGTAATGAACGACAGTAATGGAAATATGATATGAACTCTGATGGATATGACTTGCAGAGTACCTAAAGGTAGGATATGCATATTTTGTGTAATTAGTTATAAATAAAGTATAGTAACAGGGTAAGGGCACCAGCCTTACCTTGCACTAGATATTCAGTATGAATTAATTCAATATGAATGCTTCGTGCATTAATCTATAAGCATAGTATCCTTCATGCAAGTGACAAGTTGAAATTAAAAAATACCTCAACGGGAGTTAGCATCTTCTTTTCACTGATTTTATCATACTTCTGCTTTTTCGTCCCTGCTTTCAGGCCCTGCCAGGGAAGGCTGATGCCAGCAATACACAAAGACCATGATAATGAGAAATATTTTTCACATAGACAAACTTGGAACATACAAAATAATAGTGCCTATATTGTTATAACCTTCCATGTAAGAAATACATGAGTACAAAACCAAGAGATTCCAAATCATCTCTTCGGCTTTGTTCTGCACACAAATTTTAAAACAATTAGATTACAGTTACAAAATGCACATCATGTATAACATGAATAAACAACAACGGCAAATAACTAATGTGGCATTTTACCCACCAACTCCAAGGTGAGTGTTAACGCTTGCATATCGAGCTGTGCCTGTAAGATTCTTGTTCTCTCTGTGAAGATAGCAAATTAACAGAAGTTGAAGCAAACCTTGAACATGAAGACTAAGTAGATAAACAACTCAAATAAACCACTGAAACTACTCCTAGATCCTTGCTAAAATGTGATAACTTTCTAGATTAGTAAGTAGGCAAAAGCAGGTCAAATTACCACAAGGGTCACTTTAAACGTACACCGGAGACTTGTCTTTCTAGCTTATTTAGCTAGATGTTATTGTTCTCAATGACAGTTGCAATTAGTTTACAAATATCCACCCCTCAGATAGGAAACATATTACATGCAATTGATAAACATACAAGATAAATGGAACTGCAGGAAACCACCACTCATTTTGCCACAATTAAGATAAGAAACAAATGGCAAATGCATACCTATAGGGTATGTGTTTATGAGTTTGATGATCTCTATACTTTTTAGCAAGGCCGTAATCAATGATATACACCTGTTACAAATCAATGTGATGGTTAGTAGCAAGTCGAGGCTTTTAGTAGTGGCCCCTGATATACCAAGCAACTACTACAGCTGCAATAGCTTTTGGGAATATACCAGTATGGCAACCTACAAGTTATCAACTATTAATACAGGCAAGACGAATTGAAACAAACTTCAATATGCAATTGGCAACCGAGATACGGGCTCAACTAAAGGAATGGCAATTTTAAAACCCTATAAGAGGATATCAGGATAAAACTTTACTTTCCCACAATGTTATTCAATATCTTAAATTCAGTCTCCATCGAATTAAATAATTACATCATATTTTAAGATGCAAAAGTGCTTATGTGAAAACTTCACTAAAGACAATCACGACAATAAGTCCACAATACAAGATCTTGCAGATGTGTCCTCTCTTTAAGCTTCTCTTAAGCACGGCACATTTCAGATATTGGAGCTCACATTGTAGACAAAAGAGAACTAGCTTTTACTCTGAAAAAACAGTAATTTTCTTTTTCAAACTCTCTTATTGTAATCTGAAAGTATTAACTGCCAAAGATATGAACACAAAGTCTTTTGAGCGAAGAAGATAATCTTAAGAACTACATCTCGGTGTTAGCAAGATTTAAAATAATAAATTTCACTTTCACAATTTCTACCTTTTTCTATTGTCACCAATCAAAGGAGTGTACTGCACTACCTAACTAGAAAGTTGCATTAGCTCAAGTACCTGATTTGCTTTTCGTCCCAAACCCATTAGAAAGTTGTCAGGTTTTATATCACGGTGAAGAAATCCCTTTGAATGCATATATTCAACTCTGTTGATCTAAGGATAACAGAAATAAAAGAACTCATCACATTTGATGCTAAAATAGGCAGAAAACCAATATTTCCAGTAAGACAGTTAAACATACTAACTGATCTGCGAGCATTAATACTGTCTTCAAAGAGAGCTTTCGGTTGCAGTAGTTGAACAAGTCCTCCAGGCTAGGCCCTAGAAGCTCGATAACCATAATACTGTAGTCACCTTCAACTCCAAACCACTTGAGGTGGGGAACCCCCGCTTCATCAAAAACAATAAACAAAAAAGAAAATGAACTTTAGCTAATTTATTTCATAGTGAGTTCCTTTCTTCACAATTCACTATATTTTAAATAAAGAATCAGCAGAGCAAAATAACAAAACCTTACTTCTGCCTTGAAGAAGCATGTACAGCTTTGACTCGTAATGAAGCTGAGGGTGCTTGGTCTTCACAGGTTCCTGAAGATGTAAAAAAAAAAGGATCTTAGGGATTAATATCCAACAAGATTAAGGTAGGGAATCAGTAGAAACATTCTAAATTTACTTCCCATCACATTTCAGCATGAAAATGGTTCTTTTGATTCTAGAATGCATGGCATTGTTGCAATATCTACCGTACTTCTATGAAGCAATAAATCTCAATGTAGTTCCATTTTTGAAAGTTTCGGATTATTTTATGCATCTCACATCTAACCTTTGGTAGAGATAATGCTCACACGGTTTTGAGGAGTCAAAAAACATGAAAATGCCCCAAGAAGGCAGTATCCCAAAAATCAATTTTTCTTCTAATCCACATCTCTATATTCATCAGCATTTTCCAAAGCATTCTAAATTTCTAACTCAATATTTTAGCATCCATCCAATCTAGAAAGCGGGTCAAAACTTTATCATAGGTAACAACATGTTCTGATCCAATAAATCTCTTCAGCTCACAACTTACTCAATGACTAGATACATTGAGAAATTAGCATACATTGTCATAATAACTTACATAAACGCATATTTCCACACATAAAATATCCAAACACCTACTGATTCCATTGATATTGCGAATACAACAAGCTGAACTCGATTCAGAGGTAAAAAATGTAAAACTAATCCCAAAAAGGTTCATATATCCAGTGACCATAAAACAATATCTACAATCAGTAAATCACTAACAAAAATTAATCAAAATACTAAATTTAATTCCCAAAAAGTAAGGCTCATACCATCTTTATAGCAACTTCTTCCCCTGTTTGTATATTGACCCCTATCAAAATATATTACCAAAGCAAATCAGATTAGTTGCTTTAATTTAAAAAGTAAACTAAAAAGGGAAAAGGAAGAGAAAGATATTCACCAAGGAAAAGCTCGCCGAAAGATCCAGCTCCGATCTTTCGACCCATTTTGAATTTTCCACCAACAATACGATCCATTATCAATTCTATTGATTATTCACCAAAATTGGGTCAAAAACTAAAATAAAAATTGACAATCAGAGCACTTTATGACAAATCGGCTCGTAATGGGAGAGATAAAAGGCGGAAAGTATTGGATAGCCACATTGCTGAATGAAAATGAAAAACAGAAAAATGAATAATTTTCGTGGAAAAAAATTCAATAAAAAGGAATAAAAACAAGAAGATTATCAAATGAAGAGAGGAAAAGAAGGCGGGAAAAAGATTTCAATAATGAAGAAGAAGAGGAATTTTTCTGTCTTTTAAAGTTTCTCTGATTTCTTTGGTTGTTGAAGAAAAAATAAGTTCTGATTTTCCTTAAAACAATGGAAACTTTACTTTTTCTTTTTTTTATGTTTTTTTTTCTGTGATTTCTCTTCTTCTTCTCTCTCCTCTCTCTAATTTTCCTTCGTTTTGTGCACGGTTAAGAAGACGGCTCGAGCAGGCACGTGACCAGCACGTGTACAGTAATTTTAAAAGTTTATTTAATATAAAAAGAGTTTGTATATGATGCACTGACAATGTATAATTTCTATATACCGTCAATGCACCAAAAGTTGACACTTCATCAATAGGCCCTTATGGGCAAATTAAAAAAATTTATTTATATTTGCATATAAGGGCCTATTGATGAGATGTCAACTTCTCAATTCATTATATATAAATCCATATAAAAACAAGACATTAAATTTTCATACACTATCAATGCATCAGAGGTTGACACCTCATCAATAAATTTTTATGAACAAATTTAAAAATATTATTTATATTTACTTTTAAAAGCTTGATATATTTTATAAAGATTTATATATGATGCACTGACAGTGTATAATTTTTATACACTGTCAATGCATCAGAAGTTGATACTTCATCAATAGACCTTTATGAGCAAATTTGAAAATTTTATTTATATTTATTTTTAAAAGCTTGGCATATTTTTTAATTTGCTAATTGATGAGGTGTCTAATTCAGTGACAGTGTATAAAAACTATACATTGTCAGTGCATCATATACAAACCCATTTTATAATTTATCAATTGATGAAGTGTTATACCTTATTTGAAAGGTTAGATCATTTTTGTAATTATTAGATTTATGGTGTTAATTTTGGGATTATATTAGATTTTTTAATATTCCTTGATGTTTGTTTACTGAAAATGAAATAAATTATTTTTAAACTTTCTCCTTTTTTTTTATTCAATTTTTGAACTTTCTCTGAAGAGAAAAGCTGATAACTATAATCGTTCAAATGAATTTTTTAACAATACAAGCGCAATATAATTTGTAAAATTGAGAAAATAATTTTTTTTGTTGAATTTAATTGAGTTAGAAGAATTATTTGAAAATTTATTTAGAATCTTATGGATTGGCACTTTTGCTATATGTTTGTTTTTTTCTTTTGCATTTGAGAACAAAAGGTAGAAGTAATGTTTGGAATGTAAACAAAACAGTTTATTTGAAACTTTAAAAAGTTTGATGTTGAAGGATGGCTTGAAAAGTTCAAACCGAAACATTAATTGCATGGCTTGAAGTTTTTGCATGGAAATTCTTATCTCATTTAATGGAGCACGTAAAAGTTGACCATGAGCCAACGCTGATGTAGGCTTGGTTTTTAATGCTCTGCCATTTTTACGGTGCCTAATAGAAATTGTGAGGCAATTGTTGAAAATTTAGCCGGTAATCTTTTCTATATATATTCTCCTTGAGAGCTTTGTAGTGCAACAAGTGAGATAGGCAACAAAAGCAAATCTTGTAAGGCGAAGGAGAGAGTAGAGTGAGTGAGCTACAAATAAAAAGCTCACGTTGAGATTTCGTGTTTTAGGTAGAGAATTATAATTTTTCAAATGTCTTTTTATAAATCTTAAATTTTTCTTAGTAAAATTTTTTTTGATTGTCTTGATATGTGGACGTAGGTTTTTAAAACTGAAATCACGTAAATTCTTGTGTGTTTTATTTTTATATTATTGTCATTTTATTTTTCATTTATCAAATAATTTATTCTGGTTTCGGGGTTTTGGCTACAATCCACAACATTTGACATTAATGGAAAGCAAAATGTAAATATTGATTTTGCTAGTTGATGGATTTCTTTGAACAGCAAGCAGTAAAAATGGCCATGGAATATTTACTTATTTATTCTCACCTGGTAGATGTTGAAATAGATTGTTTTATGCTAAGATTGTCATAAGGAGCTAATATTATTGGTGTTCTTGAATCCACTGATGAAGTAGGGTTTAATAACCCATCTCAGTTTGTCTCACTCGGCAATGACTGTGGTGAATCCGGTGATTCATCCCAGGATGGTGCTTCAGACCTAGAAAAACAATATTAACAGATTAACTAACTGACAATTATGTTTGTTTACGAACATAACTAACATAACTGTCAGTTAGTTAATCTGCTAATAGAAAATTTTGGAGTAGAATTCATAAGTTGGGCATTTCCACTGAGGTTCTTCTTCCGTTGCATAAGACTGCAAAAGGTGCGTTTATAGATCGATGAAACAATATAAGACACTTAGCAGCTTCTTGGATGATAGACATGAGATGAAAATATTATGTATTGCTCTTTGTCTTGTGTCAGCCTTTTGTGAAGTCATGTAGCATAGCGTGGTGCTTTGTTGTTAAGCCGTGATTTTGGCAGTGCATGAAATTTGAGGTTTTTCCCATTCCATTTCTTTTATCTATGCCTTTACTTAGCCTTCAACTTCTTCCTTTAACTTGTACTCTGGATGCAAAAATCAATTTCTGGGAAGATGATTGAGAATTGTTACACATATTCTGATGTTTGTATGGCATTGTTAATTGACCACTATTTTCTAGTAGTTTCACCATGGAAAATGGGTTCATATATCTGGGGAGGGGTGATTTGTAGCCTTGGGCATGTCATATATTTCTGGCTCACCCTGCTACTGATAATCCATGCTTTCAGCATTGCAGAGTAAGCTTCTATGTTACAATCTAAACATGACATTGCCTCCAAGAAAAGGTTTGTTTGTAGTTCAAAGGATAATGATAAAATATTTTATTGTACCTGGAGTAAATCACATTACTTTAATAATAAATTTAAGAATAATTTCTTTTTCATGCAACTATCTTCGTGTACCTCAACTCGTAGTGGCTAATACATATTTTCTTTTTATGTCTTTATCAGCAAGAAAGAATAACAAATATGTGCTGAATATGCATTAGTGATCATTGGTGTCTTATGAATCAAATTATAGGCTACTTGCTCTTTGACCTCTTAAAAAATTGTACTTGACAGGAGGAACTTGATTTGAACGAAGTGTTAAAGATGCATTATATAGGAAGAGAGGTACAAGGCTCTTCCCCACTTCAAACAAAAGAAGAGAGTGAAGGAGTTTTCTGCAGAATTCATGCACATGTTCTTCATAATTTCATTGCTTTTTTAAACAAATACAGTCTATGTTTGATGTGCCATTTGACAATAAAGCATGGTATTTTCGTCTGTGCAGAAAAACCAGCATGGATAATGAAATCAATATCTTTTTGGATAATGAATAGTGTCTCCTTAATTCCTGCTCAGCCATTCAACAATATGGGATTTGAGGACACTTTCACTTTAATCATAATTTAATCAGGTTTTTTCACAGGCTACTAATTGAATGCTAGCCTCCACATCGCACATCAGCAAATTCCTCAAACTACAATTGAAGCTAAAAGCAGGAAACTTGAAGACCATACTACATTAGACATGTCCAGAAAGATCTTTCCTTGGGATTCTTCAGACTTAAACAGAACAGAAGCTTTTAAAAGCATGGAAGAGAGAATTAGTTCAGCTTTGGTATTCAACTTATGTGCACAAGTTGGATTGTGGTACTGAAAATGAAGAATTTGAAACCTCTCTTTTTCTAATATCCAATAATATTATCTTATTGACAGGAAGGAAGATGATAATAATGGTTTGGTAGTTTTCATGTTTTCTGGCTCCGCGGAGATCAGGGATACCATGAGGATAAGGCAAGCTATTATGGATTTGAGAAATGGCTGATGACCAGTCCTTGGAAGAAGCTTGTATCCCGAAAAGAATGGGAAGCAACCGCAAGCAGAACTGGACACAGTGGAAATGCAGTAAGAGTTTGAGATTGTTGTGTGTTTTGTGTTTTATGTTTTATGTTTCTGAAAATTTTGCTTTGTTTTATTTTCATCTTTTTTCAATTTTTTTACTTTGAAAACATGTTTGGATAACATACTTTTGTTGTCAAATTTTATAAACAGCAACAGGTGGGTGAAAGTGATAAAAACGTTAAAATAAAAAGTGACTCAAGTTTGAATCTATTCGGTTGCAAAGTTAAAGGAAGAATTTCTTTTTAAATTATTAAAACGAGTTACTGTTACCGCATGGGTAAACAGTGTTTATGCAGTAACAGTAGTTAAATTGTTTTCAAAATTATGGAAACATCACATTTGTGTTTCTTATTGTTTTCAAAATATTGTGTTTTATTTTCAGTTTTTGAAAACAAAAACATAATTGCCAAACATACTTTTGCTTCACTTTTGTAAAATATGAAAAACAAAAACATAAAATAAAAACAATACCAAACAAGACCTTACTTATTCGGATTTGACCTTTTCTGTTTTCGTTTTATACCTGATGTCCACAGTCCATACTTTGGATTCTAATGCATGAGTTGGGAATTTCAAGTCCACATGCCATGCATTAATGCAAAGCTTTGTCTTACCAAATGGCCTACCAAATTAAAGAACACGGATGTTGGCCGGCTCATTTTTGTCCCCAAAATGTTCCAAAAAGTGAAGGTTGCTTTCCTTGTCAAGTGGGAGCCATTGCACACCAATCCCCAAGTCCAAGGTGATGGTTGCTTCCCTTGTCGAGTGGGGCGTTTGTCCCATTCGCCTCTCTCTTCCCTTGCTTTTCCTATGGAAATGGGTATCTTATTACATAGACTAATTCGACTAAAATTAAGATAATATATAATCGAGTTTGATTAAAATTTAGATAGTAAAACTATTATTTTCATGGATTTGGGTAAGATTCTATTAATGATTTTAAGATATTTATTACTTGAAATTTGATTGTAAATAATAATTTTTTGATATTATATATTTTTATTTTTAAATTATTTATTATTAATGCATTATAAGTAAATTAATTCATTAAGTGGTCCAAGAATAAATTTTAACTTTAATTTATTTTTTGTGAGTTGATATATATTAATTTAATTTTTTAATAATATGTTATAAAATTGTTTTAAAATTAAAAAGTAGATTTAATAAATAAATATTTAACGAGTTCTAATAAAAGGATATTTAGTGAGTTTAGAAAGTTAGTAGATATTTTTTTATATTATATGAGTAGAATTTGATAGCAAAAATCAAAATAATCAAATCATTAATGGAGATAGCATATTATAAATTTGTTAGATACATATATTTAAAAAATAAAAAGGAAAATCCATAATAAAATTACAACAAGACTCTATATTGATATTTTAATATTTTAAATATGTTCCCAAAATTAAAATTAAATATTTTTATTAATAAATTAATATCTTGAGTCGGGTTGGGCTTAGATTGGAAAATTCTTATTCAAAAATCCAATCTGATTTGGGCTAGGCCTGCGGGCTTCAAGTACTGTCAGTCTTATCACAGGTCCAATGAGTTTTTTAGTGCAGTAAACGTGGGCTTTCCGGGTCAAAGAGCGTCCTAATCCAACCCGACATCCAACATCCAAAGCCAGATTCCTTATCCTAAAGTTATGTCTAGAAATCTAACCCAAACTGTGTAAGAATACGTGCAAGCAATGAGCACCATTAAACCACAAACACATTTCAACGGCCATTGTTCAGTTTGTCACCTTGTACTTTCACTTTTACAGGTACTTTCTCTTCATTTATCCTTTCTTTCTATCTTTCCTCTAGCTTGTTGCAGCGCAGTGATCTTGCTTGAACATTGAGCAAGAGGAAAGAAAACCATAGTTTCTCAATGACATTGCTGTTTTCAACTGAGTTAATCCCTTATACTCTACCCTTTAGTACGCAAAAAACAAAACGAACTTCGAATTCACATTCACATCACAGTTCTTTGGTGAGTTGCATAAACCATGAGAGCAAAGATGGTAGTACTAAGTCTAGAAACAAGCAGAAAGTTAGGGTTTCAGCTGAAAAAAGACCAACCCATCTCTTATCTTTTGATTTTAAAGAGACCCATTTGATGAAACTACTCAATAGGTCATGTAAGGCAGGCAAGTATAATGAAGCATTTTACTTTCTTGAGTGCATGGTTGGTAAGGGTTACAAGCCTGATGTTATTCTTTGTACAAAGATGATTAAAGGGTTTTTCAATGGAAGGAATGTTGAGAAAGCTATCAGGGTAATGGAAATTCTGGAAAAGTATGGGGAACCTGATGTTTTTGCTTATAATGCATTGATTAGTGGGTTTTGTAAGATGAACCGGCTTGATTTTGCTAATAAAGTGCTTGATAGAATGAGAAGTCGAGGGTTTTCACCTGATGTTGTTACATATAATATAATGATTGGCAGTTTTTGTAGTAGAGGAAAACTTGATTCAGCTTATAAGGTTTTGAATCAGTTGTTGAAAGATCATTGTAAGCCTTCTGTCGTCACCTACACAATTCTGATAGAGGCAACCATGCTTCAAGGTGGAGTTAATGAAGCTATGAAACTGTTAGATGAAATGTTAGCAAGAGGACTCCGACCGGATATGTTCACTTACAATGCAATTGTTAGAGGAATGTGCAAAGATGGGATGGTGGATAGAGCTTTTGAGTTTGTTAGGAGCTTAAAGGCTAGGGGCTGTCAGCCGGATGTAATTTCTTACAACATTTTGTTAAGAGCACTGTTGAATCAAGGGCAGTGGGTTGAAGGGGAGAAACTAGTGACAGAGATGGTTTCTAAAGGTTGTGAACCAAACGTTGTTACTTACAGCATTTTGATCAGCTCGCTTTGTCGCGAAGGAAAGCTTGAGGAGGCTGTGAATGTGTTGAAGATGATGAAAGATAGGGGCTTGACTGCTGATGCCTATAGTTATGATCCACTGATTTCTGCATTCTGCAAAGAAGGGAGATTAGATTTGGCAATTGAGTTTTTGGATTACATGATCTCTGATGGTTGCCTGCCGGATATCGTTAACTACAACACAGTCTTGGCTACTCTATGTAAGAATGGAAAAGCTGAGCAGGCTTTGGAAATCTTTGAGAAGCTTAGTGAAGTGGGATGTCCTCCAAATGTAAGTTCTTACAACACCATGTTCAGTGCACTTTGGAGCACAGGAGACAAAGTCAAGGCTTTGGAAATGATATTGGAGATGCTAAGTAAAAGAATTGGTCCTGATGAAATTACCTACAATACACTCATCTCTTGTTTGTGCAGAGAAGGGATGGTAGATGAAGCAATTGAGTTGCTGGTAGACATGGGAAGTAGTAAGATTCACCCAACAGTTATCAGTTACAATATTGTTCTTCTTGGTCTATGCAAAGTGCACAGAATCAATGATGCCATTGAAGTGTTGGTGGCAATGGTTGAGAAGGGATGCCAGCCAAATGAAACCACTTACACATTATTGATCGAAGGGATTGGTTTTTCCGGATGGCGTTCGCAAGCTATGGAGTTAGCCAATGCTCTTGTCGGAATGGAAGCTATTTCTGAAGATTCATTTAAACGTTTAAACAGAACTTTTCCTTTGCTTGATGTTTACAAAGAGCTTACTCTTTCTGATTCTGATAAATAAACCCCTTTGACCTATTTTCTTTCACATGTCCACAGCATGATCATATCTTGTTTCATGACTCTTCTACCATGTTATTTACCCTGCCTTAACTTTAAAGGCACACAAACAGTTCAGCTGACAAGAAAGAGTTTTTGCCTTTCAAACCGAACCCTGAGTTAAATTTAAACACTTACACATTATTGTAGTTAAATGGCTTAGTAGCCAAATAAGCCCTCAACCTTTACCCCAAAATGGAATTTAGCCCTCAACGTTTTATCGCGTGAAATTCAATCTATAAACTTTTATTTTAGTGGAAATAAACCCTCAACCTTTTAAAATTATGCAATTAAATCCAAATTTGTTAAATGACACTAACTGCCGTTAGTATTGTACACATAGCATGTCACGTGGCAGCCAATTAAGCTATTCACGTCAGCTTTTACGTTAGATATACTAACGGCAGCTAGTGTCATTTAACAGATTTGGACTTAATTGCATAATTTTAAAAGGTTGAGGGTTTATTTCCACCGAAATAAAAGTTTATGGACTGAATGTCATGCGATAAAACGTTGAGGGCTGAATTCCATTTTGACATAAAGTTTGAAGGCTTATTTGGCTATTAAGCCTAGTTAAATTTAATAAGCAGCTAACTGAACTCTTTCTTTTCACCATTTATGCTCAACTCCAAGGTTCTATAACCATAACCAAAAAAAAAGGCTCTATATCCAGCAAAACTTTTATTCTATGCTGGGCTTGAGCATATAATCAAGTGAATATGATCATGAATTCTCTATCCAGTCCAGCCACACCCTTCTTAGATTATTTTTAATGAACATGGGGGATAAATGTGAGAAGTCATGGAAGCAAAAGAGATGATATTTCCATTCATGCTTTTAGAAGAGACATATCTAACCACTAAGGTAACAGTTTACTAAATGATGACAAAAAGTTAAATGGACGAAGGAAGTGATCAAAACCAGGTAAGAGAAATGATTGTGCTAAATTCTAATTCATTGAGGGTAAACAGCCGACCACAAAAATCACACACTAAAAGGAGATCAAGGAAGCAAGTAGGCTTTAAACAAAAGTGCATTGAGAAAACTCAGCCTGAAATACTGGCAATCAAGATCCACATAATTTATGGTTGTGCACTACTTTAACCCAACAGTGTCCTTTCTCTGAAAACCTTCCATTCTATCAACTTTTGATGCAACGTTCTAGCTTCTTTGCACTGAGTCTTTAACGCAACAGGGTCCTTTCTCTGAAAACCTTCCATTCCATCAACTTTTGATGCAACTTTTTAGCTTCTTCCTTCATTCCAGCATCAGCTACACCTTTGACTATAGTCAAATAAGTTGTCTCATCTGGTTTGCTCCGACTTGAGACCATCATTTCAAGAACTTGTATTGCCAAATCTACTTTCTCACTTTTACACAACCCAAGGATCACCATTTTATAACCACTATTTCCAACCCTGTGCTTCCTCTCCGCCATCACCCTTAGTATCTCTACAGCTCCCTCAGCTTGATCTGCGCGGCAAAATCCCCAAACTAAGCAACGATGAGTTATGTCATCAGGACTGATCCCATCTTCTAACATCTGATTGTATAATCCCATTGCCTTCTCCATGTCACCACTTCTAGTAAATCCATCAATCACAGTGTTATACGATATCAAACCAGGGCAGCAGCTGCTCCCACTTAAAAATTGAAGTAATTGAAGAGCCTCTTCCGCCATTCCTTCTTTAGCAAGAGCACCAAGCAGAGTGTTATATGTAACAATGTCTGGAGAACAATTTTCAGAAACCATTTGATCAAAGAAGTTGATGGCACGGTCCAAAAGTCCATATTTACACAAACCATTGATCAACATATTGTAAGTAACCACAGTTGGAGGATGAGAAGTTTCCCTCATGATTGCAAGTATCTCATTGACTTCATCCCAACAACCATGATTACAAAGAGAATGGATGAGGGTGTTATACGTTATAGCATTGGGCTCCATGCCATGAGATAAAATATTATACATGATTAAAGCAGCATCCTCATATTTCCCCTGCTTACAATTAACATTAATCAGTGAATTATAGGTAACAATGTCAGGATAGCAACCTTCTACGGCCATATCATGTATTACTTCCATTGCCCGCACGGTTCCGCAATGCTTGCAGACTAGCTCAATAAGAATCGTATAGGGGACTAGATATGGGGGGCATCCCTTTCTCAATTGATCCTTCCAGAACCCAACAGCCTGATCAACAATCCCATTATCAAACATGTAGCGTATTATCGTATTGTACGTAATCACGTCTGGAGGACAACCACTCAAGCTCATGTCTTCCAAAAGGTCAATGGCAGATCTTATCCGTCCTCTCTTACAAAGACCACGAACCATCATGTTATATGTAATATTGTCAGGAATCCCACCAGACATTATCATAACCTGAAGAACTCTGGCAGCTTTATCAAGTTCATCAACTTTTAAAAAGCCCCTTATTAAGTTTATGCAAGAAGCGAAATGAGGAATTTGATTCTGACGTGCCATGATTTCTATCAACCGTGTTGCATCCTTCATTTTTCCATTGCTGCAGAACTTTTGAAGAATATCATTGTTGGTTTCCTCATCATTTCTAACAAAACATCCATCTAAAGTTGACATCAAAGAAGTTGGAAGCTTTTTGGAATTTATTTGCTCTTTGAGTTTTCTCTTAACACACATGCTATGATCTTCTGAACTCGTCCATTCATCTTGTTCAAATTCATCTCTGTCAAAACAAACACTTCTCTGCAGTCCTCTGCACCCCAAAGACACCACCACCCTTTCTGAACCATTATCTACCTTCCATGGCAAGTAAGAGCGGCTTCGACGACTATATTTGATCAAACAAGTTAAATGAGAAGTCGTTACTTTTACTACTGAGCACTTCGGAGAGGTACAACCTGGACCAGGTTGTTTCAAACCCCACTGGAAACCATCAAAACCGCAAATCTCAACCGGAGAAGTCTGAGAGGTAACTGCATACCCCATATTCTTCTATCCAGTCAATATATAAACTTCAATCACTTATAAAAAGCCAATATGTTTGAAAAACTTAAACTTATGCTTTCTCTTTAATTCAGTCAAACTCAAATCGGATAAATTCCTGGCAGAAAAGAAAAAAATCCTTAATTTCCTTATTTCATGTTCTCGGGCTGAAATTTGAATACTTGGCAAGTAATTCTCTTGCTTTCTCCACTCAGAAAATTGAGAATAAGCACCACATCTGCGAAACTAGAAACAAGCAACATAAAACCATGAACTCTAATACCCAAAAAAAGAAACCATGCATTCAATAGATACATATATGAACAATAAGAATCATCAAATCAATGAACATGACTAGATAATCAAAAGCATATGGCCGTACCGTGTGAGGAATAATTGGAAGTCTACAGTGAAACAGAAAAGAACTTTTAAGTTCCTAAAGCCAAAACAATTTAAGTTTTGCAAAAAAAAAAAAGTAATTAAATGAAATGGAGAGGGAGAGAGAGCTATCACAGCAAGTAAAATGAAATAGTACGAACAGCCAATTCACAATAAAAAAAATTCATGGCTCTTGAAACACAGAGAAATCCCAGACTAAAGTTAAAAGTATTAGCATTAAAGATGAATATAGCAATATCAAAAACAGATTCCAGAAACTTTTTTTCAATAGAAAAAAAAAAGTAAGAACATTCCTAAGGTTCCAAGTTTCAAAATATCCAAATTTACCATTTCCATTGATCTTAAGGCATCTCTGGTAAGGAACAGAAGAAAACAGAAGTTTCCATTGTAAAAGCACGTAATCCCCAAAGAAGCAGAGAAGACTGTTTAGTGCTTGTTAAAGTTCTAATTTAAGAACCCAATTCCCATAATTCAAAAACCTTAACATTTTCATCAGAAAGATTCATTTTTATCTAAAAAAGTAACAAAAACTAATCCAAAAAGCCTAATTTAACAACCCATTTCCTATTATTCAAGCCATTGACCATTTCACCTTCAAAGCACTAAAAAAAAATAAAAAGACGAGACTTTCCATAACCCAACAAGAAAACCAAAAACCCAGGAAAAAAGAATCTCACCTGAGTACAAGTTCAAAGTGTTAACTGGAAGAAGAAATTGAAACAGAAAAAGAGTAATCTTTAACAATTTGTTTCTGGGTACGGAAAAGGCAAAGTTCATTTTTTTTCCAGTTTTGTTGTTGATGATGAGGCTTAAGGAGAAGTGACGTCAATTACTAGGGTTCAGAGAGATATGAAATTCCTTTTAAGTACTTGCTTTTCAAGCCAATTTCCTAAGTTTTCAGCTGCCATAAATAGGAGTGTAAACATGTTAACTTTAATTTGTTCATTTTCAAGTTTGAGCTATTTAAATAATTAAACGAGTTAAATTTAAATATTTTAATATTTGTTTTGAACTGTTTATAAATTTAATCGATTATTTTTTATATATTTTTTATATATTTTAATTATTAATTTATCATTTTTTAAATCATAATCTTTCTGGTGTACATTCTGCCATTCTGTGAGTCGAAGCTTGATGAGTTATGCCAGTGCACTTGTTTTCCTTCTGTTAATAAACATCGCATGTATAGCTAGAAACTGCTTCTCTATTAATAGGGATGAGTGCTTCTTCTGTGTTATTTATCTCACCAAAAAAAAAAGTCATTTTATGAAACTCACGGTATTTATAATTTATTTATATACTGGATCAACATTGGATCTTTGCAAGAACTGGCACATTGTCTTGGAATTTTGCTGTCACAATTGTGAACATCTTCTCATGTTATGGTACTGCTTCATTTGCAGAGATTAGGCAATGAGTTGACTGAAAGCCAGGCATATTCGATGCTCAAATCGAAACTCGCAATGCGTTGCATTCTCTCACAAGTTCAAACCATCTTTTTCTAAAGAAAAGAGTATACCAACATTATGCCCCAAACACAATATCGACAATACAGGTAAAAAGAACAAGAAATTTGATGCAGAAAATAAGTTTTACGATGCTTCTATAGCATTATCCTACAGCCACCCAATTTTAACCTTTAGAATTAGTAGCAGTTTATGGTGCAATCATACAGAGTCAATTGGGTGATTGGTCCGGTACAAGAAAAGGAAGGCAAAAAGCTTGGTCAGCTGCTCACTTGTGAAATATCCCTTTCTTTTGTGGCTTTGGCTTTTTGTAATTTTGGTTCTGCCAATGAATTTAACAAAGACATTCAAAGTTAAAAATGAAAAATGAAAAATTTCACAGAAACCAGTTTAATAAAACAGGGGAAGGACATACCTTCTGTCTCTGAAGGGCATGTTGATCTATCCTCTCCTTCCAGTTACTCTTGCGAAGCTTGATTGGTCTATTTCCAACATATTTACCTACAAACACATCAATCAAAAAGTGTACACACTTAGGGTACAAACGTATTGTAAAAAACACCATGAAAACCAAAAAATGTTGTCGAAAATTGGCCAAGGATTATAGAAGTACTCACCATTCATCTCCTTAAGTGCAGCTGCAAGGTCAGAAGGGTTAGCAAAGCTAACAAACCCATATCCCTTCGTTTTGCCTGTCCGTTTATCTCTAACAACCTGGTAGGAAATTAATATATGCATAAAAAATATTCTTAGTTATCGAATAATCTTAGAAGCAATCATGAATCCCTTATTGATTAAAGAAAAAAAAGACGAAATACCAACAGGTCAACCAAAAGCATGAGAAAGGGCATGCCATGGCCTCACATAGAAACAGAAGAAACTAACACGGTAATGGTTGAGTATCAAACAAATAAACCCAAAGATACAGAAATCATTCTTAAAACTCATCACAGTACAACACAAATTTAACATAATAACAAATATGAATCTTACCACTCTTATTTTTAACAAGATAAAGATCCCACAAAGTATAGGAACACTGAAAATTCCCAATCCAGTGCAGATATAAGTTTACAAGGAAGATATGCCACAATACTCAAGTCAGAAAACCAGTAAAATCACTGGTGGTCAAACATTGTTGGAAGTTGAATGTTTGCTAACTCTGAGCAGCATAAGGCTCTCTCAAGTTCAATGCCATAAAATAAACATTAACAGACAGAAAATAATACCATGCACTCCCCATTTTCCCTCTTTAAGGCTAGACAAGTGGGAGGCAGCCAACTTAAATAGTTTTAACAGGTTAACTGACCTTACTCAGACATGTTCAAAATCAATCAGCTTGTCATGACTCAAGCTACTCCACAAGTCAAGTCAAATATACCATATTCAAGCTCTGTAAGTCATTTCCAGCAGTTAACATACAATATTGATCTCTATAATTTTGATGGGACTAAGGAATACTAATGAAATAAAATGGACTATTTCATTAATTTGCAAACATGCAGAATTAAGGCAAAACCTACCTTAGAAGGCTTAAACACATAAACATATAACTGCTCTGTGCGCTTCATACAAAAATCTGAACAGGAAATGTAAAGAGTTGATAGATCCATGCCAAAAAAGGCTAGAAAAGAAAACAGACAGAATCAAGTAAACCAAGAACTTACTCTGGCCATGTTAAATGAAGGAAATCGTGCAAAAGCTTTTGAAAGAACATCATCATTCACCTCATTACCAATATCACCACAAAACAGGCGAAAGTCATCTGCAGATTACCAAACAAAAATAAGAAAAGCACTTGTAAAACACAGCGAGAAATTAAAAAAAAATGATAGTTTGACAGTTCATACTTTCTGGCCACTCTGCAAGCGTTGGATCCTCCCATGACTGACCAGCAGCTTTACGTGGGATCGCTTTCTTTTTAGTTTCTGCTTTGTGCTCAATCTCACCGCTTGCAAGTGCGGCCTTTACACTTTCTAGTGCTTCTGGGGTAACCATCTGAGCATCCCTTTGAAATAACTGTTGGGCCTGTTCAAATATACTACAAAAAATTACAGAGATGGAGTGTGTTCTTGAACTCACAGTTCCAGCATAAATTAAAAGGGACAAACCCCAACAAACAAAAGGATTCCCTGATTGCCACTGGCATTGCATTTTTTTTTTCATTTTCTCCAAAATAAACTAGCAACAAATGAAAAGCAAAATTTTTTCAACTAAAAAATGAGTAAATTAAAATTAACACTAATTCAAAAGTAATGCTAGCAAATTAGAACTATAATTCACTTTTCTGTTAAATTTTCAATCTTTGTTTCCTGCAACGCAACTTATTGTTCTATTTCGAATTTTTAGTTCGAATTCTCGATTAACAACAAAACGCAGAAAATTTCCAAATTCCTCCAAAATCTGGGGAAAAACAAATTAAAACCAAAGTAATCTCTAAATTATGCGAATCCAAAATTTAAAAAAAAATCACTTATAATTTATTGTCCTGCGGACCTGTTGGTATTGAGGTAGAGAATAGACGCCGGGGACGGGAGCGACTGGGGCAGGGTAGACAGGAGCTGGGGCGACCGGAACGGGCTGGGCCAGCGGGGCATAAGGTTGGGCCTTCTGCTGGAGATGAAACGGCAAAGGAAAATACGACGGGTTCGTTGCACTTTGGTAGGTGAATTGAGAAGAAGATGAGGAAGAAGCAGCTGTGGCGGAGGATGGTGGAATCGACATGGTTGAAGGGGATTTACGGTTTTTAAAAGGAGTAGTGTTTGGGAAGAAGGAAAATTGAGCAAGAAGTGACGGAAACTCTCGCGATTCCGAGAGTGTTAAATTTGAAAAGGAAAAGATAAGGAGTCATATATAAGAGCAACGAAGATTTGAGAATGCGGTGGATGTTCTTAATCCGAACGCCGCCGTTTCAATGTGTAGCAAGGAAAACAATGCTTTTATCAATAGCTTAATAGCCAAATAAGTCATCAACCTTTAACTCAAAATGGAATTCAGCTCTCAACATTTTATCGCATGAAATTCAGTCCATAAACTTTATTTCAGTGGAAATAAACCCTCAACCTTTTACAATTATGCAATTAGGTCAAAATCTATTAAATGACACTAACTGCCGTTAGTTTTGCATACGTGACAGCTGACGTGGATAGCTTGGTTAGCTACCACGTGGCATGCCACGTATGCAAAACTAACAGCAGTTAGTTTATTTAACATATTTGGTCTATTTCTACTAAAATAAAAGTTTATGGACTGAATTTTATGCGATAAAACGTTCGCATAAAATTCAGTCCATAAACTTTTATTTTAGTAGAAATAGACCAAATATGTTAAATAAACTAACTGCCGTTAGTTTTGCATACGTGACAGCTGACGTGGATAGCTTGGTTAGCTACCACGTGTAGCTACCACGTGGCATGCCACGTATACAAAACTAACGGCAGTTAGTTTATTTAACATATTTGGTCTATTTCTACTAAAATAAAAGTTTATGGACTGAATTTTATGCGATAAAACGTTGAGGGTTGAATTCCATTTTGAACTAAAGGTTGAAGGCTTATTTGGCTATTAAGCTTTTATCAATTTATCGAGAGAGGGGTTTAAATGGGCTAAGTGTAGGGAAACTTAGTCCGGGCTTTTTGGGTCCAACATTTTGGAGAACTAAGCTTAGTTTAATCCTGATCATAAATTTATATGTGAAAATATCAAATCAATTTTTAAAAATTATATTTTAAAATCATTTAAAGAATAAATTAAATTTTAATTATTTTCATTGACCAAAAACGGTGAAAAATATTAAATCAACTATTTGAATTTAATTCAAAGATGAACATGGAAATTGTATTGTTCGTTTTGCAATAATATTGAGTTATATTTAGTTTTACGAGCTAAAGTCATTTCTATTTATTTAGACCTTTTAATGGTGTGAGTTTAAAAATCAAAAGAGTTTATGTTTGAATTTGATTCATTATTGGCCATGAATAAAATTTTGAGTTCTCTATAGACTAAAAATCCTCTTTTACGTTTATTGCAGAAATGTTAGCAGTTACTGAATAAGATTGGAGTTATTCACTAAAGCATATTTAAAAAAAAAAAACATATATACACATATTATTAGATTGATTAAGTCTGATGTGTATTGAAATTGATGTGTACAGTTAGTTAGGAGTTGATTAGGCTAGTTAGTTATTCTATTTTAGCTAGTATACCAACTCATAACCAGTAGTTTCTTCTTGATTTGAAAGATCCTTAGACCATTACTCTTTTAAAAACGAACCCTCAAATCTAGCCGAATGTCATGCACAATTGAATAGTAAAGAAGACTTCTGTAATCTCTCGAACAATTGAATTAAGAATCTTGGAGATTACCATGTTATTACATTGAATCCATACTCCATACAAAGAGATCTCTATTTTCTGGTTTAACAACAAATCCATCATCGAAAGAAGTTTTATTTTTAGCAGTTAAAGATATTAACATGGCCTTTTTCCATGTGTTGTAATTGGAACCAGTTAGGAAATGAGACACAAGAACAAGTCCCAAATGATCCTTAGTGTGAAAATAAAAGGTATTGCTCGAATTTTCAAGAGAGTAAGAAGCACCAACAACGACATAGTTATTAGTGATATAGTTAATACTACCACGAATCATTGAAAACAGAAAATAAAATATCACAACATTTACAAAAAAAACACTCTGATACCATTTTACAATTGCTAAAGTGAAGATCGAAGATAGAGAAATACTTTGTTATTGAATAGTTAACAAATAGAGAGGAAGTCTGGTGTTTATATATAAAGAGCTCAAGAAGAAACTACTAGTTATGAAACGGTAAAGGAAAGTATGATAGGTTCGTTGCAATTTGGTAGGTGAATTGAGAAGAAGATGAGGAAGAAGTAACTGTTGCGGAGGAAGGTGGAATCGACATGGTTGAAGGGGATTTAGGGTTTTTAAAAGGAGTAATGTTTAGGAAGAAGGAAAGCTGGGCAAGAAAGTGATGGAAATTTTTACAATTTTGGGAGTGTTGATTTGCTGAAGGAAAAGGTTAGAAGGAAGATCTAAGAATGCGATGGATGGTTTTTAATTCGAACACCATTGTTTCAAGGTGTAGCAAGGAAAACAATGCTTCTATCAATTTTTCGGGAGAAGGGTTTAAATGGGCTAAGCCGAGGGAAACTTAGTCCGAGCTTTTTAGGCCCAACATTTTGGAGAGGTAAGCTTAGTTTGGTCCAGGCCCGATCATAAATTCATATTTGAAAATATCAAACCAATTTAAAAAAAGTATACTTTTAAAATCGTTTAAAGAATAAATTAAATTTTAATTTTTTGCATTGACCAAAAATGGTGACAAATATTAAATCAACTGTTTGAATTTAATTCAAAGATGAACAAGGAAATTGTATTGTTGGTTTTGCAATAATATTGAGTTATATTTAGTTTTACGTGTTGAAGTCATTTTCATTTATTTAGACCTTTTCATGGCGTAAGTTTAAAGATCAAAAGAATTTAGGTTGAATTAGATTCATTATTGGTCATGAATATAATTTTGAGTTCTTTATAGACTAAAAATCCTCTTTTACGTTTACTATAGAAATGCTAGCAATTATTGAATAAGATTGAAGTTATTCACTAAAGCATATTTATATAAAAAAAAAGAAGCAAATTCATACGCTAATTTCTTGATAAATTTGGTACATATTAGTAAAATAAACATATTAAGGGAAGATATTATACACAGCATGCATGCATATATATATATATATATTATTAGATTAATTAAATCTGACATGTAGTGAAATTAATGTGTACAGTTAGTTAAGAGTTGATTAGGCTAGTTAATTATTCTATTTCAGCTAGTATACCAGCTCATAACTAGTAGTTTCTTCTTAAGTTCACTATATAAAAACACTAGACTTCCTCTCTGTTTATTGAATACTCAATAACAAAGTTTTCCTCTATCTTTTATTTTCACTTCAATTATTGTAAAATGGTATCAGAGTGTTTCTTAGAGATCTTGTGATCTTTTATTTTCTCTTTTCAATTTTTCATGGTAGTATTAACTATATCACGAATAATCATGTCGTTTTCAGTGCTTCTTCCTCTCTTGAAGATTCGAGCAATCCCTTTTATCTTCACAATGAAAATCATTCGAGACTTGTTCTTATATCTCATCTCCTAACTGGTTCCAATTACAAAACATGGAAAAAGGCCATGTTAATGGCTCTAACTGGTAAAAACAAAACTTCTTTCGATGATGGATTTGTTGTCAAAGCAGGAAATAAAGATCTCTTGTATATAGCATGGACTCAAAGTAATAACATGATAATCTCCAAAATTCTTAAGTCAATTGTTCGAGAGATTGCAGAAGCTTCTCTACTATTCTATTGTGCATGATATTCGACTAGATTTGAGGGATCGTTTTTAATAGAGTAATAGTTCAAGGATCTTTCAAATCAAGAAGAAACTATTAGTTATGAGCTAGTATACTAGTTGAAACAAAATAACTAAAAAACTAACCTAACCAACTTCTAACAAACTATACACATCAACTTCAGTACACGTTAGACTTAAGCAGTCTAATTTATATATATATGTGTGTATATATATGTGTGTATATATATATATATATATATATATATATATATATATATATATATGCACTCCAATGTACCAAAAAAACTTGTTTGGATTTAATTCAATTTTTTGCCCTTTCTTTTTCACATTGAATTGTTGATGATGGGGTGAAAAGAATAAATGTAAACTAGATCTATAAAATAATTAAAATTAAAATTGTCCAAGTTGGATGGTTTAATTTTTGGTCGTCCTTCACTTCTCCTATGACAATTAGGCAATAATTTATCTGTATCAATTTAACAAGTTTAGAACTTTCAATTAATTTGATAATTTTTTTATATATTTTGTATTTGTATTTATGTTAAATCGAGTTTGTATCGTATAAAATATGAAAATTATTGGGTTAAAAATTGAATCGACATAACAAACATATTTTTTTAAAAATTTTTGCTAAATTCATATATAAGTTTTATCAAATTTTAACTCGTACTAAAAAAAATTAACCGGTGTTATTTCTATGTTATTTTCATATTATATTATCACATCTTGTCTAATATTTTCAAATCAAATTTTAATCTAAATTTTGGAAAAAAAGAAACAAATAGACAAAAAAAAAGTATGATAAAAATATACAAAAATAAAGAAAAATACAAAAAATAAAAAAAAACATATTCTAATTTCTAAGGAATAAATTCTCGTTTCAAAGTCAACGTGGAAACAGGATTTGCAATGGACAGTATGAATAACGTGAATGACAACAATTGCAACTTAGGCACGTTACACGTGATTTATTTATTATATTCGATGCATCCCAAAGAAATTTTATGTGGATAAGATAAATTAGGTCATAAATTATATATATGAAAATTAAGTCAAAAAAAATTATATATATGAAAAAATTTTGAATTACAAGGAATTAACATCACTTAGCAATGGATTACAAGATTTGTCCAAGGTCGGATGGTCCATTAAAATAAAAAGTTAGTCCAATTTTAGAGCAAATTTGGACAAAAAATAGTAAACGCAATAAACAAGTTTAGAAAAAAATAGGCTTAATAGCCAAATATGTCATTCACATTTGTCACAAAATAGAATTAAGTCATCAACGTCTAATTGCATCAAAATCAGCTTTAAACGTTTCAAAATAATTGAATTCATGACATTTTCGTTAATACCGTTAAGTTTTATTATTGTTCATGTGTGTGCAGGGATAACAGAATTAAAGGATTTAACGAAAATATCCTTAATTCAATTATTTTGAAACTTTTAGGACTGATTTTGATGCAATTAAACGTTGATGACTTAATTCCATTTTGTGGCAAACGTGGATGACGTATTTGGCTATTAAGCCAAAAATATATATTTGATAATTTTTTAAGTCAAACTCAAATTTTATCATTTAAGACTTAGGCCCGGATTGGTCCGAAAATTATTAATATTAAAAGTTTTACGTATATTTATTAAGTATAATGTAATCGTATGTATATAAAATATTGTGGATTAATAAATATAATTATATATATTTAATATGAAAATTAACATACAGAGTTTGATAAATCAAATTAAACTTTAAAATGAATAAAAAAACAAATATACAAAAAATTAAGATGTAAAAAATTAATATTAATATTAGTTTGAGCTAAGCCAAGCTTGAACTTGTGTATATAATTTATTAATATATGATTTAGGCTGGATTTAAACTTGACCCGACCCCAACCCATGAACACTTTTATGAACAACCCATTGGAGGGTTTTTTTTTTCCGGTTATGAATATCTTTAAGTTGTTATTTGTAGTCAATTCATTTTTTATTGATTTAAATTAATTTTTTAACATACTAAATGCACTGAATTCAAATTTTTATTTTCAGAGTATTTATCACAAAAATCCAACTTTAATTGACCAAAAAAACAGTACCAATTGAATTAATCCTTGTGAATACCATACCTTTGAGTGATTTTTTTATTTTAACTGAAAGAAAATATTATTTACTTAATAAGCAAAGAGAATTTCTAACCATATCCTAAAAATTATTAGACACATCCTAATTGCTAAAAAACCCTAAATCTAAAAAAAATTCTAAAATCACTTCACACACCCTAAAAAATTTAATATCTTTCCACCTTTATCCTTTTTTTTTGGAAAATTTTTCGGTGAGATGTTGCTCACCGGAAATGCTGCCTGGCAGCGAGATGGAGATAGTGTTGCCCGGCAGCATTCTCCTAAAAAAATATATAAAAGAATTATTAGTTTTATTAAATAATTTGTATGTCAAATTTTATTTAATAATTAAATAACTAAATAAAAAATCTAAAAAAATAAGTTTAAAGGGTCCCGATAGTGGACTGCTGGGACATTCTGAAAGCTCTCGGCAATTCATTGTCGAGAGTTTCAAAATTAATTCTTTAGGATAAAATAGATATTTTGTATAAGGTTATTTTTGTAATAAATTTTTTTTTTATAAACTTAGAGTGTGCCTAGCACCCAATAAGGTGTAAATAAAAGCTCTCATAAGCAAATTAAGATTTAAGAAGGGGATGCACTATATATATATATATATATATATATGTATATGTATATATATATATATGTATATATATATATATGTATATATATATATATATGTATATGTATCTGAATATATGCTTTAAGAAATAATCTACACAATACCTGCTAAGACTAAAACCTAAAATATCTTCTATTAACAAAACCTCCGGACCGAGTGGAGGGTTATGATTTGTGAATCCTCAACACATTTAATCATTAATCTATACCGCTAATAATAAATTAATTCTTACTAATAAAGTACCAACCCTTAGTAAATTCATGTAATTAAACCAAAGTAGTACTATAAGGAATTCATTTTTATAGACTCTTAGATATGTTGTAATTCATCTCAAACTAATTAATAATGAATTTATCTCTTGTTAATTATAATTTTTTTAGGAAATTTAGTTGGCAACTTAATTATAACTTAAATTTATGTGCATTATTATTATGGTAAATAATTATCAATATATATTATATTTGCCATATTATCAATCAAGGAAATGGAAATTATAAAATTAATCCAATTGTAACAATATAAATAGTCCTTGGTGTAGTGAATTATAGCAAATGCCATGATTTAAGCTTTAATTAGTTACTTCTTTCCTATTACCAAATTAATTGTTGCTTGCCAATAAGGCCTTAGCTTAATGATAAAGAAAAAGTCCTGAGATTTTGAGGTCTCAGGTTCGAGTTTCACCGAACGTGAGTTCGAGTTAGTTTATTTGTTATTTGCTTAGTTTGTTATTATCATTTGTATTTACTAATTTATTAAGTTATCAGTTTATGGAATGTAATATGTTGATTGTAATTGTAACTTTGAATAAAAATGTACTACTAAAAAAAATTAATCTTTTCTTGGATAATAAATGTTACCTTCTAGTTTCTACAATCTACATGCATACCTTTATCTAAAAAGTAAAAAATTAAACAACTAAGGATTAGTGTAATTATTGTTATTCTTCTTTAAAAGATTATAAAACCAAAGTTCGATTCTCTTTTTATACTTCTCAATAACCCAAAAAAAACTTTAAAACAAAAAAGATTCAGTATTATGTGATTTAGTAAAATATTTCTCTTAACCATAGAAAGAAAATCTTTTGTTAACTCTCTCAATCACTTATTAGATCAAAAGATATATATTTATACATTATCACTATATAAATCATATTCATTTTTAGTTAATCATAACATAAAACCTCAAAAATTCATAAATTTTTAAATTTAAAAAATAAATATTATTAAACTTATTAATTAAAAAAGTATCATGATATAATTAAGTAATAATATACGAGTTCTATATACTATGAGTGCATTATTATAAACTCTAAATCAAAAACTAAAGTGAGATTCTTTTTATCATATTAACCAAATACGCTAGTTTTGAAAGTGGGCTAGGAGAGAATATTTATTTTCAGTTTGGTGTTCAAAAAGCAAGATACCATTTGATTAATGCAATTTGTCACAAAATTGGTCCCCTATCTAGTTATAATGTATTTGCCACCATTCTTGGAATTTTATAGATTTGACTGATTAAATTATAGACAAAGTTTGCTAACAAACGCCGGTGGCGTGTTTTATAAATGAAAGGAAAAATTATTTTCTTTTTATTTAATATATTATTTGTTAAGAAAAATATAAAAAGAAAAAATGAATGAATTTCTCTGTGTGTATATATATAAATTTAATTATTTCAAATTTAGAAAGAAAGTACTCATTCATCCTCATATCAAATAAAAAAAAACTTTCATTTTTTTTCTCTTTCATTCTTACTAACATATTTTAACAAATGGGTTTTTGCCGTTTGGCTAATTGACCTAAGGGAGGTTGTTCAAAAACAACTATCATATAAACCAACCAATTTTGATAATTAAGATTAAATTTATTATTATTATTATATTATGGTTCAATATGAAATTTATCATTACACTATAATGTTCTTCAATTTTATCAATGCATTTTTAATTTTGTTGATTCATGAAAAAAGCAATAATTAAAATAATTCAAAGGGAATTTCATCATGCAAGGGGCAAATTTATGCTATTATACTATTTTTATTAAAAATCAATAAAATAAAAAAGGATATGATAACAAAATTGAACATTCATCTATAATGAAGTGATTAAGTTGACCTAAATTCCAATAATGATATATTTCTATGATTGAATTTGCAAGGCATCATTCTCTACTAATCTCACCTAAAATTGTACTAATAACTCAATAAAAGGCCATATTCAAAGGTTCAATCTAGTTGGTAGCTCTATCTCATCAAATTTGACACACAGTTTTTTAAAAAAATAATTATTTAAAATGTCCATCAAGCGATAATAAAATTAATTTCACTTTAAATCCACTTTTTTTATTCAGTAGATATTTTTTTCTCAAATTCAAAATTAAATCCATAAATAATTTTTTTTAAACTACAAGGTATTTTCATATCACATTGTGTATATGATTTATCCTTATTCATGTTGTGTGGCTAGCGCTAACACAAATAAATTTGACTTGAAGAGAATAGGAATACAGGATCTCTTATTATGAAACTGAGTGATATCTTATACCATAAATAAAAATTTCAAACAATACATTTGTAAACAGACTTGATAAATTTAAACACGATATAAAAATAATACGAATTAAATTTTTAAATATATATAAATTGAAAAAATTTGCATACGACTTGTTATCATATTATTATTTTTTTATATTTACACAATAAAATACGCGGACACGGATTTCCAAATTTTCTTATAAAAATGGTCGGTCCATTCTCCATACCATAGTCCACGCCAGTCCTTTGGAAAAAGAGAAACTTTCTTCCTATTCATTCCACGGGGCGCCCGTAGGAAAACAGCCCACAGGTAAAATAAATAATTATTCTTTTATTTTTCTTTTTATTTTTAACACCCCCTAAATCTTCATTAATCCTTAATTTATCACCTAACCTACATTTAAAAAAAAAATTTCTCCTTAACCTTACCTAATCTTTTCCCCCGAAGTAAAAAATAATAATTTTTTATAACTTAGACGCTTTTAATTGCTTCATAAAACCACAGCAAACGAAAACAGAAACAAATTTATTAGGTCACATCACATGCCCATTAATATTAAAAAAAGGTATACTAAAAATTTCAATTTTGATGAAATTCTGTTATTTCCAGAAGTGAGGAATAGATTAATCTTCTATTTTTATCATTATCAGATCTTTTTTTCTTGGAAATTGTTCTCTCTTTGCTCTGATTTTTTTTTTTGGAAGTGGAGGGTCTTGATGGTCATATTTGGATTTGTGGGGTACCCTTGAAAAACACTAAATTTTAGAAATTATTATTATTATTATTTTTATTATCATAAAAATAGTAATCTCTTTTCCTGTTGAATTTGGTGCTATTTGGAGTATTAGGGTTAGAGTTAGGTTTAGATCTGATTAATATCTCATGCAAGTTTTTAAATTTTTTTCCACTTAATAATTTTTATTTTTATTATGGTTTGAAATTTAGATTTTTTGTTGATTTTTATCCTTTTTTCCCCCTGAAAATCTGTCTGGTCAAAAGGAGTTTTTTCAGCTGCTTTGAGTTTAGTCAAATTACAGAAATCTTTTGGATCAACAACATGTAAGCTCAATTATTTTTCTTGGCTTTTTATTTATGTTATTTTTTTTTGAACTTGATTTGGGGCTTTTTTTGGCTTGCAATTTAGGTGTCTGATGATGATGATGATAAAATAGGAAATTAGAATTTGTGAGCTTTTGTTTTATTTTATTATGATTGATTTTATTCTGAAAATTTTCTCGATCAAATTATTTGATAGTGATATTTTAGGGTTTTAGGATTCTTTAATCAAACTTGCTTCATAGAGAAAGTAATGCATGATATTAATCTTGGATTTAACTAGAAATTTATGCAGTAAATTTCTGTTTAGTTCTCATTATTTCACTTTCTATCAAGAAAATTTAAAGCTGGAAAATATGTTCATGAAGATGATTTCATATGTTGTATTTTAATTCCTAAAAGTTACTATTCATTGTTTTTTGTTAATGAAATTATGTGATCCAAGAATGGCCTGCAATGGTGTTATTTTCCTGTTATATGGAACTTTCTGGAAACAATGTTTTCATAAATTTGATTTCATGGTTACTGTCTTACTGATTTAAGGGATCATGATTTGAAATCACTTAGATTTCGGCTGCATAGTCACTTCCAAGGTTTTAATCAACTCTATCAAGAATGAGAAGGCACTAGTCTTGTTGATTCACCTAATTAGGCTATATTAGTAATTTGGGCAGGAGTTTTACCAAATGCATCTTGTGGCTTTTGGATAACTGAAGTTGCTTTAATTATACATTGTGTTTACATTTTTGTTTTATCTATTATTTGTGGCATGATTCTAGGATTTGGGGATTAAGGCTAAAGCATGAATTATTGCTCTCTCTCTCTTGCTGTATCTGCCGAGGATAGGTTAGAAAATGGCTTATTGAGTATCATATGCAATTGTCAGAACCAAGTATATGCTGGAATGTAATCATCTTTGTTTCTTAGCATCCTTATACCTTCTTATCTAAGTATTGAATTGTGGTTGTCTGGGTAAAACCTGAAATTTATTGTAACAATTATTGCGATGTTGATGTAATTTATGCTGATCTAAGGAGAATATAGAAATGAAGTTTTCAGATTATGTTTGTCAATTTATTTGAATAATCACTTTGTATTTCTGTGCAGATAAAGTTAATTTTTACAACAGTTCAGAATAATAGTTATGATGTCAAATTAGGTACCCTGAGTCGGGCTGCTGAATTGATTCATTAATTTTTAAGGTAGGCCTCTTTTGTATTCAACTGTTTTCTGTTCCAAATATAGAATGTAGTGTTTAAAGTGTCATTCATTATCTTGTATAGCAGTACTGATGGGGACAGAACTTGTGAGAGTTTGTATTAAAGAAGAGAACGATGATATTCCGTCAGTTCCACCAGGTTTTGAGTCATATGCATCTTTTAGCATAAAGAGAGGAGCACAAGATATTGAAAAACATGAGAGTGATAATGTAACATGTTGCTCAGCCTCTGCAAGTACTTCTGATGCCAGTCCAGTTCAGAAGGAAACTGAGTTGGGCAATAGTGAAAGCGCAAAGATTTCATTGTCTCTAAGGCGTCGACCTTGGATTAACTATGGTCGATATGATTACAGTTCAGAAGATGATTCTGATTGTGGGAAGCTTGATCAAGTTAGTTTCTTCTTTTCCTGTTAAGTTATTTGTTGAACCTTTTTTTTTTTTCAAAATGTTGTTCCGTTTCATAAAATTGTTGATTTTGGAAATTTTAGCGAAAGAATATGCTATCCCTTTGTCATGGTGCTACGTCTTGGTAGTTTCATATATGTCATTCATTTTACAGAATCTTAGATCGGGACTTAATCTTCCTAAAGGTGTTATACGCGGGTGTCCAGAGTGTAGTGATTGCCAAAAGGTTAGTTTCCAACTTCTACTCTTTTCAGTCATAATCTGCCTCGGGCAGATCTTCTTCTATATTATCATTTATTTTTTCCACCCTACTGTTGTTATATTTATCAATCTGTACCAGCTACATCCTAGATGTAAGTAATGACTTGGAAGGGCCTTATATTTAAGTTTTTGGGAGGATGACATGATAGATAATTTATATTATAGTGTAGTTTAAAGTGACAGCTAACTAACTGGTAATTTAAGGACCATGAAGGAGCTGGACTGTGCAATCTGGATTGTATAATTGATATGCTATTTTCAATTGTTAACCTTTGTCTTCATATATTAACCTTTGTCTTCATATATTATTTCATTGATTTGTAAAGTGTTGGAACAGGTAACTGCAAGATGGCGTCGTGAAGAAGCACGTAGGCCGGTTCTTGAGGATGCACCTGTATTCTACCCAACAGAAGAGGTATTTAATGTTGCTTTCAATATTATAAATGTTTTAGTATCATAACTTACCTCGCCGTAGTTGTTACCGTTACTTGTATAATCTGGAGTGATACATTAGAGAATTAAAATATCTCAACTGGTTTTATAATGTTTCCCAGGAGTTTGAAGATACTTTGAAGTATATAGCTAGTATACGACCAAGAGCAGAACAATATGGGATATGTCGCATTATTCCTCCATCTTCTTGGAAGCCTCCTTGTCCTCTTAAAGAAAAGAATATGTGGGAAAATTCTAGATTTGCTACTCGTGTGCAGAAGGTTGACAAGCTTCAGAATCGTGATTCAATGAGAAAAATGCCAAAAGTAAATAATAATATGAGGAGGAAAAGGAGAAGATGCATGAGGATGGCTGTAGACTGTAGCTCTGATGGTAAAAGTATCTTGGGGTCTGCTGATGCTGGATTTTGTGAAGTGGAGAGGTTTGGGTTCGAACCTGGTCCAGAGTTTACCCTGGATAAATTTCAGAAGTATGCAGATGATTTCAAGGCCCAGTACTTTAGGATGAAGGAAAATGAAGTAGATGTGGAAGGTAAAATGACAATTATTCCAGAGCACCATGAGCTTTCAGTTGAGAATATTGAGGGTGAATACTGGCGGATAGTGGAGAAAGCAACTGAGGAAATAGAGGTAAGATTTGTGATTATGGAAAAAAAAAATCTCTGTTCTCTTCCGTTGACCTATTTACTTGCTGCTGGATTGGCCTAACTATTGAGCTGCTTTCCTACTCCAGAAAGCTGTGGTTGTGCCAAAAGACTTTTTTTTAGCCTCTATAAAATTTGAAAATGAGTTTCTGGAGGCTAGGAGTTGAATTACCTAATTGGAGATTCTAAAAAGAGCTACAATGAGAAGCTGTCAATGAAGTTTCAAGTTGACAGAAAAATGTTCTTAGTTATTTCTAACAATTTTATTCTCATCAAGTATTTCTAAATGCTTTAAATCAGCAAAACTATGTGCTTTTTTTTTTATTTACGTCTCCAACTAGGCCAGGCAAGCTCCAATTCTTCCCTTTTTTTATCTTCCTTTTTTCCCTCTCTTTTAAACTAGTTGCAAAGAGGAGTTGCTAATTCTTATGCTCCTTTCCTATTTCAGGTCTTATATGGGGCTGATCTGGAAACTGGGATTTTTGGCAGTGGGTTCCCTAAGAAGTGCAGCCAAGTTGAATTTGCTTCCAATGAAAAGTACATAAAATCAGGCTGGAATTTAAATAACTTTCCCAGGCTTACTGGATCTGTTCTCTCTTATGAAAGCAGTGATATATCTGGGGTTCTGGTTCCCTGGTTGTATGTAGGAATGTGCTTTTCCTCCTTTTGTTGGGTAAGACTTCTAGGACTATAAACCTCTTTTCCCCTTGTGTGAGTGGAACTTTTGGCTCCAGTATTTTCTTTGATAATTTTGCTTTAGCCCAGCTTGTGAACAACGGAATTCATGTCTATTTATTTTGTTTGGCTGACTTTGTACACCATTATGTTCTTCCACATATCACGTGCTTGTAATACGGCCTAATAACAACAGTTAAGAAGTTTAGATGCCTAAAAGTGATCAGAGCCAGTTTAAAATATAGCGTTGATGTAAAAATGCACCTGCATTTGTTGCGAAAATAGTGGAAGAATCCGTTAATGAAATTTTTAGCCACCTCAGCCATCATGCAGAATTTTGTGGTATAGTTTTATGTTTCTAGGTGTTAGCCAACAACTGATTCTTTTGAAGTTACAAGTTTTTGAAGTCACATTTAAGGCCATACTTATGCATGCAACACTTTTATTTTATGCTTCTGTTTACAATCAGAGGATGATCCAAGGATGCTTATGATTGCTAATTCATTTTTTTTCATTTGTTTTATATGGATGCGACCAGCATGTTGAAGATCACCACCTATACTCACTAAATTACATGCATTGGGGTGCCCCAAAAATTTGGTATGGTGTCCCTGGAAAGGACGCTTCTAAACTGGAGGAGGGTATGAAAAAGCATTTACCTGATCTTTTTGATGAACAGCCTGACCTGCTTCACAAACTGGTGAGCTTAAAGTTTCATAATATGGTGTTTATATATGTAGTTAGGTTGACTTTATTTCTCTATGTTGGAGCATGTCTATTGGTACTAAGAAGCCAAATTTGTCAAAAGATACTCTTGCTTCTTGAATTTATGCGGTCAGATAATTATAATAGTTCTTTATTATTGCCAGTACCCCTTGATTGTTTGAGCCAGGTTCAGGTTCTAACATGAAGGATTTTTAACCTCAACTAGTTTTAGGTAATACCCCAATCTATTGGGATAAAGGCTCTGATGATGATGATGATGATGATGAACTAGTTTTAGGTAATATACAGACTGAGAGGACCTATTATAGCTCTAGTATGTTTCTAGTTTGGGATATGGGTGAGAGGTTAGGATGCTTTCTTTGGTTCACTATCCTTATAAGACTACTTGAAAGAAATGAACGGAGTCAATGCATGACAATTCTGTACACATTCACTGAGCAAATGTAGTTGATGCTTCATAATACCGTTCCTGGTTCATGGTACGGAAGATTGAACTTGTAGTTGTAATCTATAGTTATTAAAATTTCACAGCTAAGATCCTCTCTTTCTCATGTATGCTTAATTACTGTAATATTACCGCACGATACCAATTATGCTCTGAATGACATTCTTTCATGCAGGTCACTCAGCTGTCTCCTTCCATACTAAAGTCTGAAGGGGTACCTGTCTATCGATGTGTTCAGAATGCTGGAGAGTTTGTTCTGACCTTCCCTAGAGCATACCATGCAGGGTTCAACTGTGGTTTCAATTGTGCGGAGGCAGTAAATGTAGCTCCTGTTGACTGGTTGCCCCACGGACAGATTGCTATTGAGCTATACCGTGAACAAGGAAGAAAAACTTCCATCTCACATGATAAATTGTTGCTTGGAGCAGCTAGGGAAGCAGTCAAAGCGCATTGGGAGCTCAATTTATTGAAGAAGTATACTTCTGATAACTTAAGGTGGAAAGATGTGTGTGGAAAGGATGGAGTCTTAGCTAAAACTCTCAAGGTAAGTACTATGTCCATTATTTGTCTTTGGGCTGATTTATAGGGTGGAATTGTATGAATTCTTATTTGTCAGTTTAGAATTTCTGTAGATGATGTGGATTTGAGTTGGGACTTCTATTGCTAAGAGTTTAATTGTGTAAATTTCATTCTTAAGCTGGATTTGTGCCTCTGCTTTAAATCTAATTGATAAACTTTTTATGTGGTTTTGGATCGGTCCAATCTCTGGAGAATTGTTGATCCCAAATCTCAAATAATTTTATGATAAGATTAGAAAGGTTATGTTTTGAGCTCCAATATCTTATTTGCGCATGCTTGGACATACATGCATGCATGTATACTTTTATGCTTGTTGTATATGTACATGTAGATACATAACCTTATTAAGCAGTATGTCTTGTGTAAAATTCATTTTGTACAAAATATGTTTGAATGTCACTGGACTTTGATCTAGTTTTCAATGGCAGAATTATTTAAAGTAAAATTTTCTTGTTTGTTAATTAATGATATCTAGTATTTTGAAGTAATTTCAGTTCAAATTCTGAAATAGAATCCTTATTTGCTAAATCTTGTACACTATCTTTATGATAATTTTTATTTTTTAAACTTATTTGCATATATACAATGCTTATATTACCTTCGGTTGATTTTGATTGACTTTTTATATTTTTCTTGGCCACAGACACGGGTTGAGATGGAGCGTCTAAGTAGGGAATCTCTTTGCAGTTCCTCTCAGGCTGTGAAAATGGAGAGCAATTTTGATGCTACCAGCGAGAAAGAATGCAGTATATGTTTTTTTGATTTGCACCTTTCTGCAGCAGGTTGCCGTTGCTCCCCGGATAAATATGCATGCCTGAATCATGCAAAGCAGTTCTGCTCATGTGCTAGGGGTGCCAAAGTTTTCCTCTTTCGATATGACATAAATGAATTAAATATCCTTGTTGAGGCATTGGAAGGAAAACTAAGTGCAGTGTATCGGTGGGCAAGATTAGACCTGGGACTGGCCCTGAGTACATATGTCACCAAGGACAATATACCGGGTAGTAGATTATCCCATGCCCTGGAAGGAATACCTAAAGGGGTGCAATCACAATCATCAGTCATTTCCTTAAAGGATTTGCCAGGAGAAGATATGTCAAAAGACAAGCCCTTGATTTTAGCTCAGATCTCTGCTCAGATGTTATTGCAACAAAGAAATAAACCATCAGAGGGATTGGTCCTTGCATTACCATCAAAAGATCCAAATTGTAAGTTGAAGAAAGAGGAATCCGTTCTTTCTGCTTCAAAGTTGAGCATGCCTAGAGGCCAAACTGCCAAAGAAAGTAGAGTGAAGAAACCTTCAGCTCCAGCAGATGGTAATATTATTCTTCTTAGTGATGATGAAGGTGATGAACCAAAGAAACCAGTTTCAGAAAGACCAAAAGAACATTCTATCACAAAGCAGTCGGAAACCTCACCGAGGCTGGCACCATCTGGTGAAAAAGCAAGCACATGTAATTACAAGAATGAGCCTATCTTAACTACCCCTCTAACTGATGCTGGCATTATGTATCAAAGGGATGCCATTGCCCCTGATTTACGAAGGAATAGTTCTCATTATTCTCCGGTGAAAGATGAACATGTTGGAAATGGTATCACATTATTAGGATCTAATCATCAGAATATTTCTTGTCATTTAGACTCTCCCACTGCTGAATCTAGTAGACATGTTCAGGATTCTTCTAATACTGGAGAGATGGACAATAACAAGAATAATCTGGTGACTGTGGAAAGCAAACTTCAGCATCTGCTGCCATTGGGCTGTGAAAAGGCTAACAAGGATAAACATGAGAATGTGGGAGCCATTGCCTCTGCAAATTTAGTTGACAATGCAAGAAATAATGTAGGAGGGCCATCTTGCTCTCAAAATAATCTGGACAGAAACTTCAGGCAGAAAGGTCCTCGAATTGCTAAGGTAGTGCGTAGGATCAACTGTAATGTTGAGCCTCTGGACTTTGGGGTTGTGCTCTCTGGGAAGCTATGGTGTAACAGCCAGTCCATTTTCCCTAAAGGTAAATTGCATTTGGGGTCTATTAATGCTGATGCATGTCAATATGCTAAGTATGGCTAGCTAGATGTATTTACTCGTTTATTCTAACTAATGCAGGATTTAAGAGCCGGGTTAGGTATATAAGTGTTTTAGATCCAACAAATATGGCATTCTATGTCTCAGAAATTCTGGATGCAGGGAGGGATGGACCTCTGTTCATGGTAATTTAAAATTTTATTGTATCAACCATGTTTTGTACCAATACATTTTTATATTTTTCCAAGTTTATGCTCCAAAGTTATCTTACATATTGCCCGAAAAAATTGCCATTGTGATTTGTACCTGTATTCCTTCATAATTTCTGAGCAATCAAAAAAGTAATTCATAGTAGATATGGATAAATTTATCTTCGTTGCTGAATTTCGTTGTGTTTTTCTCTGCTTAGAGCCAGAAAGTAATTGAATGTGTGCTATAGCATTATTTGATTGTTCGGCAGAGTTGACTAATCTTGCCATTAGAGCTACTGGGAAACAAATTACTCTAACAAACTTGATTGTTTCAGATAGTAGTATAAATTTTTAGACATTGCTATGTGAAGTGCTTGCTACCATCTTGCACCTGTCCCCCCCTCCCCCCCCTCCTCTCTTCCGTCTATTAGAAAAATAATTGTTTGTTTTATTACCATAAAAGATTTTTTATAAGTTTTCATCTTAGTTTTGAATTGAAGTTTGGTTATAGCAAACTAAGCAAATAATGATCAGAAATGTATGTGTTTTCAAGCATGCATGGCTTTAATGTTGATTTGATTTCAGGTTTCTGTGGAGCATTGTCCGAATGAAGTGTTCATTCATGTTTCAGCTGCCAGATGCTGGGAGATGGTGAGGGAGAAAGTGAATCAAGAGATTACGAAGCAGCATAGACTAGGAAGGACCAACCTCCCACCATTGCAGCCTCCCGGAAGCCTTGATGGCTTCGAGATGTTTGGTTTTTCTTCACCAGCAATTGTGCAGGTAACTTTGTATGATATGTTACGTTATTTTGTGGGTTACTTCCTTCATGTTTGGTTCCTCTACCCCCATCCCTCCACCATTTTATTTTGGTGGAGGGATTTTGTTGATTAGGAGGTAACTTTAAAAGCCATCCCATGAGGACAATCTGACTTCTGGGAATATTGATGATTTTTAACATCAAATATAGAAGTGGGCTGGTTTCCAGTTGATCTGAAAAATTAGCCAACTAATTTATGTTAACTGTATGGCTTAACAACTTTATTTCATGGCAAATGCTTTACTCTGAAGTGTGAAGTAAAACTCATCTTTCATATGGTTAACATAAACCAGGCCATTGAGGCAATGGATCGAAATCGAGTTTGCACGGAGTATTGGGACTCTCGGCCTTACTCACGGCCTCAAGTGCAGATTCTACAACATTCTCAGCTCCCTGATAATGGTGGAAACTTACTCAGAACATCTGGGGAACAACATAAAAATACAGGAACTCCTGGGAACAATTGCTTGCCTGGTGGCGTTGACACATTACTCAGAGGCCTATTCAAGAAAGCAAACTCTGAAGAATTACACTCACTTTATAGCATTTTAAGTGACAGGAGGCAACCCATGGATGTAGACCTCGTGGCTCAACTCCTTAATGAAGAGATTCATGGTCGTCCTAGATGATTGAATTTATTCTGGTCATGTGGATTCGAGGTAAAATCTTGGAGCCCATTTCCCTCATTTTTCATCTCTGTAAATACCGATGTCCTGCTTTCATGCCACACATACAGCTTTCATTCAATCTGTCATTCTTTCGAGTAGGAGAAGAAGAGTGATAACAATAGTAATTTTCCTGTTTCATTTTTGCATACTGAGTTACTGACTATTCGTAGCATAAAAAATCTCAGAAATTCGACCTCCTGTCATTTATCTACAATTTTTTTTATCATGAGTTGTAGTTTAGTTTCTGACAGTGTTAATAAAAAACAAAGATTCTTCTAACTTAATTTTTCGTATTGGTCTGAATCCTTTTAAACCTTGTTCGATTACCCTATCTAGTTTCTTCTCCTTGCTGCTGCATTTGCTCCATTCTTCAACACCTGGAAGTGGCTGAACTTAAACAGTGTAAAATGAAGGATCCGGAGTACAAAGTAGAAGGGAGAAAACAGGATTATCTTCCAATAAATTAGGGTTTAATGGGAGGGAAATGATTGATTAAAAATTATTACATTGGAGCTCGAAAATAAATCAATGAGAAGTTGGTTTTATCCATCACAAGTGTAGATTTAGATTCGAGGTGAGAATGACCTTCGTTTGGGTGTCGTTCTATGAGTGGATTATTAAGGATATAATTACGGTTGAATTTTAAAAAATGCGATCATAAAATACAATTTCGTCCATTTGTTTTGAAAGTAAAATAAAGGTTTAAGATTGTTGAGTTTTTAATTGTACATTGGTCGCGAAATGAATTGAATGTGTGTTTTTAACTGTAAAAGAAAATTTTATCCTTAACTTTTGGGATTGAACATATTCAACTATAAAAACTAAATTGTTTTTATAAATGACTATATACTATAATAAAAACTTATATTGAATTTTCAGATCGTCTAAAAAAAAATTTATTGTCAGCAAGAATTCAATCTAAATTTTATAAGTAAAATAGACAGTTTTTACCTACTCAATTAACTTCCATTGGTGACAATAAAATTATTCAACTTTGTAAACAAAATAAAATAAATGTCACATGACATATCATACTTTTTAATTTTTTTTATTTTTTCAACATGCATTAAAATATGTATCATTCTGTCAACTTCGTTTGAAAATTTTAAGTTCATTTCATATATTAAAATAAATAAAAATGATGAATAAGTATAATGACATTGATTTCATCGAAACCGAATAAGATTTTATTGATATCTAAATTTGACAGAAAGATTTTATTGATACCTAAATTTGACAAAAAATTTTGTGAATTAGACACGGACAAAAATAATAAAATTAATGTTTCAGGCGTGCTGTGACATTTAAGTCAATTTTTTCGTCGTTATTAAGATCTGTTGCAATCCAATTTTACGTGCAAAAGTAATTACTTCAACTTGCAGTTATCGAATGCATCAACGAGGGGCCCTAATGGCAATGACTTGAAAAGCATCAAAACCTTAAAATAACAAATGAATAAATGTGTTCCAAAAATCGCATGTAAAAATGGACAACGCGTATTTAAACTTTGTAAGGGTAAAGATTTTCGTTGTCCTGCAGTATCTTTGTTGCAGCAACATTGAAAAACGGTTGATGATTCATGAGTTGAGGTTCAGTTGGTAATGTAAGTTGAATTTATAAGAAAAATTTTCGGATTCGATTTTCACTAAATATACTTTTAAAGAGGGATGAAGAGCTTTAACTGTGATTAAACCTAAACAAGATTAATTTCAGACCGTTAAAACGAATGAAAATACTTGTGATTTACACAAAAAAAAACCTTATGCAAATAGCTCCAATTCACCCACTCAATAAACATTAATAGAAGACATACACGCCGACACTGACAGAAACTACAGGAATTTTACAACAATTTTGAATCAAAACAAACATATGTTAGACATTTATCAGTATGAATAAAATATGATAAGATAAGATGATCTTTTGTTGTTTATAGACGATTATGTTTCAAATTCTAAAACTTAAAAATTAAATACGACAATTCATATATTCACGTCATGTTTATTTGATGTCAGACACAAATTAAATATAAAATATTATAGAACACGTCAATTACGAAATAAATTTTCAATTTTTAGCAAATTCATAAACAATTTTTATCATTTTTTTATAAAATAAACCATAACCTGAAAAAAAGCTAAAAGGAATTATTTATGTTAAAATTTGAATTTTAGATATGTTGAATGTCGTTTTTAAAAATGTTTGTTTAAACCATTTAAGTTAAACTCTGAAATTTTTATATTAAAAATTTAATTCATATCATTTTATATTTTTTTGAATATTGTATCATTTTGTTTCATCTAAAATTACCCAAACCCTGATTTCTAAATTTTAGTTTCGAATATTGAGCTTCATAGTTGAAATTTATATGTACAAAATCATCCAAAGAATTGAGTCATTTCATGCACTTAAAACGAGATTGCAATTGATAGATTTATAGTCCTTACTTCCTTACATCAAGCATTATGTTTTCATGCTTTACTCTTTCGTAAAAAACAAAGAACAGCTAAGGGAAGATGAGCCCACCATGTTTATTTGATGTCACTTCACACCATCAACAGTGCTTGCCAAAATAATATTACAAAAAAAAAAGAGTATATCTCTTATCTTTCAATTTTGAATTTTAATCATCGTGTAATTCACGCATTTGTACAGTAATTATTCAATTTTGAGTTTTGATAGCGTCCAATGAACACATATAAAATTCAATTTTGTATATTTGACGTAATAAAAAATCAAAGTACGAATAATTGTTACAAGTTGTACTAAAAGTTAATGTTAATCCAAATGGTTTTTCTCTTCATTACCTTGGCTTTAAATTTGCTAAAAAATTGTAAGATTATTTTTTATGAATTTGTTAGATTTTATCTAAATAAATCTATTAAATTTGTTGGAAAATTGTGAGATGATAATTTTTTATGAATTTATTAAATTTGATGTAAAAAAAATTATTTGAATTGATCATTTGAAAAAAATATATAAACTGACTGAAACCTAAATACCCCTCGTCGTTTCATTAAAAAAATTTAATTGAGCAAAGCAATAGGAAGAATAAAAGGATGAGAAAAGTAAAAAAAATAAATAAAATTAACCCTCCTTTAGAGTTCATAATAAAATCAAAAAAATGTCGGTGACGGGTTAGAATCATGTTGGTATTGAAATTTATTTTTAAACGTTTATTCACCAAAAAACTATTTTTTAAATTAGAATATATATAAATTATTAACCTTATTTATAAATTATTCTATCTTTTCAGCAATTTTCTCATCAATTACCAATAATATTTGAGGAAAATGATGTATGAGTTAAGACAAGTATCATTATTTGTCAAAAAGAAAAAGATGAAGGGAACACCTTCTTCTCTCTCTCTCTCTAGATTCTCATTTTGTCAAAGATGCTATTGGATTATATGCATTTTCAATCACATCAACAATACACCCCCATTGCTAATTTCATTAATAATGACATAAAACACAGCTTAAAGTCACTAGCCCTTGCCTGTTAAGGTCAATTTTTAATCATAATTGAGAGGATAATCTATTAATGTTATTAAGATCTATAGGGAAGTCCCCACATTTTCTTTTCAAGTGTATTTTGATAACTAATGTATCTATAAAATATCTAAATCAATTAATTTTTGGTTCAATAAATTAATATTTTCTTTATGTTATAAGTTTATATTCGACGTACTGATAGATATAATATTTATACACTGTCAATCGATTATAAAACACCAGCTCATTAATAATAAAATTAAAAAAAAATAAAAATCTTAAAAAATGAATATTGATAATTTTTTTAAGTTTAATTGAACTAAACATTATCATTGTTCGAAGGGTTTTATCGTTTATCACTCTCGATCCGAACAAAATTAATCTCAAACCATAAAACGGATGAGAATATCTATATTTACAAAAAAAAAAAAACCTAAACGCTATCTTATTGACATTTATTTTTAAGAATCCATATATATTTATTTTATTTGTTAATGAAGTGACATTTTATAATTGATTGTCACTATAATAATCATTATACATTGTTACTATTTAGTGCATCAAATATAAATCTTATTCATATATAACTTACCTTAATTTATCTAATTGAGAAGCACATAACACACCTTAATCCTTAAGCCATTTGCATCACTCGTGCCATCTGAATCAACGTTGGATTAATGGGCAATACCTGAATTTAATGTAATAACCTTTTTCTTTTATCGAAATTTAAAGTAATAATCTATGTGCGAAGGGCGAAGGCCACCAACGATTTTTTCTTTTTTCACAAACATTTAAAAGAAAATTTTTTCTATATGGATAACATAATTTTATATTGAAAAACAAGAAGGGTCTTAATATTTTATATTATTATAGATATTGCTTAGGGATCAGTTCAAAAACATAAAAATCACATGAACTATTTTTTTTAATTTTAAATAAAAATTTAAGCAAACCAATGTCGTAATCCTTGATTAATTCGGTTTAACAATGTTATTAATAAATTAAATAAATTTATCTATATTAAATAAATTTTCTTCAAAAAAATTCCTTATTTTTTTCTAATATAATTGATGATATAAATAAATATTTTATAACAAAATAAAAAAGGACCACCGACCATTTCTCACCCCCTTGTTTTTTGGATAATAATAATAATAATAACTTTTTATAATTAATAATAATTATTATAAAAAATTATTATTATTAAAGATTTTTCTCCCTAAACAATAAAAGTAGGCGACGGCCAAAGAAGGCAAGAAACCGGAAAAAAGAACGATCTCACGGGCGCTCTGGCTCCATCCGACGGTTGATCTGAAACCACGTGGCTAAAATCTGGCAGCGGCAAAAGTAGAACGCGGGACACGAGGTAAAAATTGCAGTTGAGAAAGGAATTGTTTTTATCTGTTCCCGACAAGCCGTACACTTGTCCACGTGGGAACACGCGGCTGATGGGGGCCACCTGGTAGGCCCACGTGTCAATTGATGCGTTCTACACCGTAGATTGCGGGGATCTTTTTCGTACGGACTTTTTTTGGTTATAGGAGATTGTGCCTTTGCGCGTCCGCCTTCGTAAATGTTGCCTGTTTTTCCTTATAAAAAAAGACAAAAAAGATTTTTGGTGTTGAGGGCTTTTATTTTATTGTATATTTGTAATAATTTTTTAATTTCGTTTGTGAGTTGAAGAATTAAACTGCTTTTTTTTTTTAAGAAATGAATTTATTGTTAATGTGTATAAAAAAAGAATTCATATTTTATATTATATAATAATTTATATTTTAATAATATATTACTTTATTGTTTAGTTTAATCAACTATCATTACTTTGGCTATAGTGGCTTTGGTTTTTTTCCACTTGAGTTTCCAATCATGAATAATATTCATATGCTCAACTAGAACTAAACTAGTGGCGGAGTTATCTAGAAGTTTTAAAAATTAAACTTTTGCTGTGTGTTCGTTGGAAGAATTTTAAAATTTTAAAAAATTTCAAAATTCAAATATTTCAAAATTTATCAATTCGAAATATTAATATTTGTAATTTTATTATTTGAATAAATATTTTTGAGAAAGAATTTTGATTATTAGAATTTAATAAAATAAAAAATAATTATAAAATAAAAATAATGATAAAAATATAAGAAAAAGAAAAATATAAAATAAAATATGAAATATAAGTATCATTATAATTATAAAAATATATAGTTATTATTAATATTATAAAAAAATAAAATATATGTTATATTCAAATTTTTTATTTAATTGTGAGTTATATGTAATGAAGTAAATGTAGTTTTAGATAAATTTTGAAAAATCATCTATTTAGGTAGGATATCAAGAAGGAATTTAAATATATTAAATTCTCTCTTGAAATTCTTCAAATATTTTTAACATATAAGAAAATTAGGTTTTGGGCATTTGAATACGTTGATTGAAATGAAATCCTTCCTTAAAATCTCTCGCCCACATCCTAAGAGTGCGTTTGGATGAAAAATTTTGAAATTTTGAGATATTTTAAAATGAAGACATTTTAAAATTCATCATTTTAAAATACTAGCATTTATAATTAATGTTTGGATAAAAAAATTTTAGAAAGAATTTTTTAATACAAGAATTTTATTAAATTAAAAATAATTATAAAAGAAAAATAATAATTTTAGGCTTTACTGTATGCAATTGTTGTGATTATCACTGTTCATTACTTATTTTTTGAAAAAGTTCATTAAAATATTCAATCAGGCATCTATATACGAATCAATTTTTCTTTCGTATTTAATGTGAAAATAAAACATCTTATAAATTTTTTTCAAAGAATGTGATGTGATTTATTTCAACCAATCTTGTGACACTTTTGTCACGTCGAACCACCTTATCTATGCTATCTGAAGAGCTTGAAGTAAAACTAGTCTACTTTGTCTACCTCACTAAAGCAATCGACATGAAATTAAATGTTCAAAAGTTAACGTTGATACCACTTGTTCCATAACTTACTTTTTTTCGCAAACTCAATTTATTGAATCGTGCAACACTCAAATTTATATGTCCAACAATTGTATCTAATACGAGATTGAAGCATCTTGCTTCTTTTTTTGAAGAGCATAATGCACATTATCATAATTCATGTGTAGCAATTCAACATGGATATTAAGTAGACCTAGCAATTTGCGTTTATAATTCATATTTATGTCATGAAAAATTATGTTTGTATCGTGTAAAACATAAAAATTTCATGTCAAAATTTATGTCGACAAGAAAAATAAAAAACTTTATTTTTAGTATTTATCATATTCGTATACAAGTTTTACTTAATTTTAACTCGTGTTATTTTCATGTCTTTTACTCATATCTTGTCACCGTATTGTGTCTAAGATTATCAAGTCTAAGTTTTATTAACTTACAAATAAAATAACCCATGAGTTGTGGCTCATTTGGTAACGCAGGCTGAGTTTGTGATAAGAGTTCTCGAGTTCAACTCCCACTAAACACAACTTTGGAGAGGGGTGAACAACATTAACTGTGACTAAACTCCGAACAAGCTTAGTCTCAGACCGTTAAAACAAATAAGGATAACTGTGTTTTACACCAAAAAAACTTACAAATAAAATAATTTAAGAGTTGACTTTATATATTGATTTAAATAAGGCTTAATTGTTGGGATATTCCCACATCGGTTGTTGAAGGGGCTAGGTGTGTGTTTATAAGTGTGAGGGAAAACCTCACCTCTTGAGCTAGCTTTTGGGGTGAGAAAGCCCAATAGCACCAACAACTGGTATCAGAGCCCAGGTTGCTAACATCTCTTCCTCTGTTTCGGGTAATAAAAAATGCTCCTCCTGCTCTCCTAAGGCCCGATGGTTGAAGGAAGTGATTGTTGGGGTTCCCAACATCTCCCGGTGTTCACTGTTCCGGGCAGAAAAGTGCTCTTCCAAGGCCCGATGTGTGTAGGAGGAGATTGTTGGGATATTCCCACATCAGTTGTGGAAGGGGCTAGGTGTATGTTTATAAGTGTGAGAGAAAGCCTCACCTGTTGAGCTAGCTTTTGGGGTGAGAAGGCCCAATAGCACCAACATTAATATCACATACATTGTTAGTGGAAGTTTTTTAACTCAAAAAGTAAGGTAAGATAATAACACATGTCCTTTAAAAATATTAAGAAAATAAAACATAAACAAAATAAGACATTTGTAATAATCCTAATCACGCTTATGGAGTCCAAAAACTCTACTAAAATAGGACTTGTGTAATCATTCTAACCAAGCTTGTAGAGTTAAAAAAACTCAACTAACAGTGTATTGGATAATTATGTTGACTGACAAATAAAAATAATTATGTTGATGGTGTATTTTTATTAACTTACAAATAAAAATAATTTAAGAGTTGACTTTATATATTGAAATTTAAATAATTATGTTCTAATTTTAAAGTATAAAAATTTTATAAATTTAAAATTTGATTTCCAACATTTGAGTTTTTTTCAAGACTCAATTTGAATTCCACCGCACCAGACTATTACAAGACAAAACAAAAATGAGTGAAATTATTGTTGTACCATTTGATTTTATTCTATTTTTATTATTTTATTAAAAAACTTATACTTACAGTGATCATTTTACTTTTTTCAATTTTACTGGAGCCAATCGTACTGTTAATCCAAACTAGCCCTAAATCAAAAGCCTTCATCATAAAAAAAAATTATATAAAACAATTATTTCAAATTAACATATAATTTTTTTGTTCAAATTATGTCATACAATCATATTGTTGAAAAAATTAATTATTTATTATCATATCCACTAACAATTTTTTTAGAATAAATAGTTATTATTTAATTATCACATTTTTTAATAATATGATTACATTACATGATTTAAATTTTAACAATATATGCTAATGTGCTATAACCATGTAAATAATATGTTTCTACATTCTGAATTTTTAATTAAAATATGTTTGAAGTATTTGAATTCAAATTCCTTATGCAAAATTAAATGCGCAACTTTGTCATCATGTATAGGGCATAATTTTTTAACTTTCTGTTTCAAATAAGCAAAAATGCATAAATTGTGTCCAATTTGTAATTATAAGGGACTATTTTTAAATACAATATCAAAAAAGTTTTAAGATCCCTCAATCGAAATTAAAATGACGACAAATATCACATTTTATTTATTTTTATTTTTTAATATTTCTTAAAAAATCATGTATCATCACTTAACTTCCTTTGTAACGATTAAAAACTCTACTAACAATGTGTTAGATAATAATTCTGACATAAATTCAAAGCTTAGAATGGAAAATGTGAGATCTATGCATAGGGTAGAAAATGGTTATTTTCTTGGTGTGATTGGAGCATAATAAACCTTGCATGGTTGAAATTGTGTCTAGATTCCCCATTAAACAACAATATGGAGAAGAATTTTGAGCTCCTTAACGTAAAATGAAGACAAAGAGTAATCATACCACAACGGTTGGTACAAGTCAAGCTTCAATAAGCCAAGGAAATCTTTAATTGGCTAATCCAAGCAATATTTTTCACGAGAATTAGTTCCGCTTTTTAATTCAGAATATAGTCATGCTTGAAATTTCTAGCTTGTGATCATCGGCTGACGAAGTTGAATCCAAGCACAACCCATGATAACAATTATTTGCTTAGTTTCGTGTTAAATCGTCACAGGTGTAAATTCAGATGTGAAAACTGTTGAAAACGTTTTACACGAAGAAGAATATTTGGGGTGATTTGTGCGGAGAATTGAGGAGCATTTCCTAATTTGTCTCTAATTAAGAATACATGAGAAGTACATCCACCATCTCATTAGCTAAAGACTTGCATTGCTATATAGGTAATGGTAGGATTTCGACATGAAATTTAAGACTTAATAGTAGTAATTTACTTTCCATCTTTAAATCCTTCTATATAAATATATATATTCTACAGTAAAATCAAAATTTTTGATCTTAATATAAGTTAATGTAAAAATACATGATAATATTTGTAAACTTAATATCAATAAACGTGAAATATATTAGAAAAAAATGTTTTTCCATTTTTCACAAGAATAACTTTAACACCTTAATTTTTGTTTTTGTTATAACTTTAATTGATCTCTACTTAAAAATCATGACACATACTTGTATGTATGTATGTATGCATGTATCTCAAGCAAGTGAGCTCAGATTAAATTAAGATGCACATGGCAATGACACATTGCCTACTACTTTTCTGAAGCCCATCCAAGGTCAATACATACCAAGCAAGTTGCGAAATATTCTCTGGGTTAATTGCAATTTCCTATGCAGTACTAAAAATTCTTGTAATGCAGAAACTTGTAATCATATATAAGTGCATTTTTGCAAACATACATATTTATTTCTAATAATATATATAATTCTGTTTTTTCAAGTAAATCAGTGTATTTATTTAAATGTCACCAGTGCTTGAAATCCACTTCCATTTTTCAGACTTCACTCAATAGTAGAAGAGTCATTTTTAGCATACTATATTTCTCATACCATGGTTTTTAATAATTAATAGGAGGAATTTATAACATCATTTTTCATTCCACTTATGCTTTAAATGCTTAATTTTTACCATCCCTAACTACCACGAATTTTTATTTGATTACAATACATTTTCCTCAACAAAGATGTGCATGTCTAACTACAAACTTAATTCGCCAAACGTTTCACTATCAGGAAGATTTAATTCGTTATTGATGTAAAATACCAAAAACAGGCAAACCAAAACACTTTATTCCAATTTTCATTGCTCTAACATTCATCTAATCATCATACATAGTATCCAAGTCATGCACATTAATTCGTATAGCTCAAGAAAATCATTTCCAAGAGATTCTGATTGGTATACTAATTCTATATATATCTTAATATTCCTGCCATTCTCCATGCATTTTCGAAGCAAAAACAACAAACCTCAAACGTGAAGTAGCTTTCATAAAACTAAAGATCAATGGAAATTTTGAAGCACCCTTTTTGTATGACCCCGAGACGGTATTGCAAAGGCTAATTTGTTGAGTTCTGTGCTAGCTACAGCATATATGAATGCTCATATTGGTAAATGCATGCAGTTTTATATTCTGGGAAATTGTTGAGAGCTAAGAAACTAGCTCCTTCGGTCGGTGCATTATGGGTTCTATATGTCGATTTCGAGGACCGTATAGAAGAACATCTGGTGGTTTATTGGAACTCATATACACAGGCATACGTGTATAAATATATATAATTTTCTTTAAAGTCACAGTTCCAATGCTCCATAAAACAAATTTAATAATTACTCAGGCAAAGAAAGGCCAAAAAAGGTGTATTTTGAATGTGATTATTATATCAAGCCTTAATGTAAAAAAAGAAAAGACTTGAATTTAATAAAGGGGGGCTTGAGAAGTTGTGATCATAAGAATTTTGATGAAAATTGGGAAGCCATGGAAGACTTGCCTCTAAAAGTTTGCTGCTGATGATTATGGCTACAGCCTCCTTACAAGAACGTAGATAAACAAAGTAAAAGATGTCAGAAATTAAACCTGATTGGATCTTGATTAACTTTGATATCCATCCAATTTTCAAACATTTCCTACTTACTATACCTTGAATCATTTTTTTGTGATATTTTCTTTGCTGCAGAGTGTAATAATCCCTTCCACAGGATTCAGCCTGCCGAAACAAGAGGCTGTGGAGTACTACTAGCTTGTGTCAGCAGTTCAGAAATTAATACACACAAATTATACTGAATAATTAAATTAAGTAAATAGATTTTAGGCAGGCTATAACCTTCTCCAAGCTTTGAAAATAGTCATTTAATAATCTTTAAAAAGGATATGACACAAAATCAGATGTCCAAAATGGACAATCAAACATCAGCCAAGTATTAAACAAGTATTATCTTTATCATAATGTTCAAAAGTTTGTCTGCCCAAGTGGATTAGGAAATTATAGCCCTTCAAAGGCTAGCTAGCCAGCTTCAGCCCTCAATATTCCATCCATTCATTGTCATAAGTTTTGTGTAATCTAATACTCTACGACAGGTTTTTTTGTTCTAGCTGTCACCAATTCTAGAAAAAGATGAATCTAGATTTTGTCTTTTTGCCTTGTAATAGATTTGATTTTGGTTATATTTTAACTAATACACCTAACCGACACCAGTCACAGGCTCGTGAATTTCCACCTCCCCTAATGCCTTGTCAAACACTTTCTTTTATTATTATTATTATTTATTTATTTATTTGGGCAATTAAATAAGAATTTATATATATATATATATATGATATTGTGATTAACACCTCATCAATAAATTTTTTATAAGCAAATTAAAAAAATTTATTTATATTTACTTTTAAAAAATTGTCATATTTTTTAATTTATCAATTAGTGAGGTGTCAACCTCTGATGCATTAACAATGCACAAAAACTATACACCGTCAATGCATTATATATAAACTCATTAAATAATTAAATTCTCTATATATTAATTGTTTAAGCATACAGAAATGCTTGCTTTTGATGACAGAAAGAAGTAATGAGAAAGAGAACTGGAATAGATTTCATATTTATATATGAAATTTAACAACCATGTTTAGAGACTACAATATCCACTAGTATTGGCATTGGCTTATACCATCAAATAATATATAAAACATTATCAACTAAGCCATTGAAATATCAACTCAAGTAGACAAAGAGAAATACCTTATAGAAACAAAACCCATAAAACCATATCATCCAGAGACAATTGCTGATTGCAAAAGGAACCTATCCTTCTTCCAATTATATAGTACTTTCTGTAAAAGAATTGTCTCCATTAGCATCAAGCCAAAAAATTTCTATATCGATCAATATATAAAGCCTCTAATCAGTTAACATATCTGGAAACATTCAGGGAATTGGTATATAGTTTTGTGCTTGAAGATGTCGCAGGAAAGCAGGTAGCAAAAATAGAAAGTAGAATATATAAAACAGAAATCCAGAAGTACTAACCTAGTTACAGATAATTCAAAGTACATTATGAATTGTGACTGTTTGGGAACAAACTACATATAACAGCATCAGTTTGGCTAGCTGATCTTCCTTTTGTGTATTGTTTCTCTCCAATTATTTTACCTCTGCTTCCTAGTAACTTGATCATCTTGTCACTACTATTCCAAACTGTCCCCCAAAAGATCAATTTGAAGGGTACCCACCCACTTATCAAGGCAGAAGCTTATTTTCAAACCAAAGCAAGAATACAGAGAGAGTACAGTTCAAACTTCGAAAAACAACATAAATTGACAAGCATTGCTATGCAAACCAAGTTACCAACAGCAAAACAAAGAAAAGGGCTAACTTTATATAGGAGAATAATATATGAGATGTTTGTAATGATCATTTTTACTATATATTTGGTTCATTTCAATCCAGATATATAGTTAATTTTCTTTTGTTACTCACTTGCAGCAGTGGCACCGGCAAGTGTTGCTGGTGGTGGAGCTGGTGGTTGTGCTGATGGTACTTCTACCTTCTGCTTAGGCCTCTTTCTTTTCTTCTCATAGCTGACTCCTCTAGCTTTGGACTGGAAATCCCTGACTTCCCTTAAGAAAATCCTGACAGCTCTAGCTCCGAAAGGATTCCCTTCTGGCCTACCTCCATGCTCCTCATAAGCAGCCCGGAGTCGGCCAATTAGTGCATCAAGGCTACCCCAGGCTTGTCTAAGAGGGCAAGGGCAAGGAGCAGGAGGGTTAGGGAGGCCAAAGAAAGGACAAGTCTGGTTATGGACTTTGGTCTTGCCAAATTGATCAAGGTACCTAAGAAACTCAAGGACATGAGCACCACTACACATTGACAGAGACAGTGGGGGCCTATGATTTCTCAGGTATTGACAGAAGGTGTTCCAATCTCTGCGCTTCTGGTTCTCATAGCGGCTTGGAGTGGTCGATGGAGGTGAAGTTGTAGTGCTGGAAGTGGGCGTTGCACTACCGATGATGTTGTTGCCGTTGTTGGTAGCTATAGTTGCTATAGTTGCTATAGTGTTTGAGCCGGCTATCGGGCTCGGATAGTTATTTGGGTTGTTTTGTGGGGAAATCAAGTCCATTATCAGAGAAAAATGATCTTCTTTTCTTCGGTGCTAAAGGATCTTGACAGCTGCTGCTTCTCTTTGTTGATGATCTTATCTTTGATGCTCTTTTTTTTAGGGTTTCACTTTCGGCTTCTAAGATTAAGGATGATAAGAGACAAAGAGATCAAATTTTATATATATTCTTCGGACTTCTGAGGAAAATAAGGTTATGAAACTAATTAAGTACTAAGAAACAGTGTCTTTTTCTTTGCCGAGGAACTGAAAAAAGTGATGAAGAAGAGCTTTTTACTTCAGGTATACTGGCGACTATGGTAGCTCAAGAAATGATGAAATGCAAGATTTTGCATGGCTTCCATGAGAGAACCGATGAGAAAAAAAAATCAACTAGGAATGAAACGAAAAGGTTTTTTTTTTTGTTTTTTAGGACTGAAAATACTGGCAAAAATTAAACGAACCAAAGAAAAGATATGGAATTAGTCTCTGCTGGTTCTTAGATTGAAGTTGAACAAGCACAGCAGCAGGCAGCAGCAGAGACTGCAAGAAATTCTTCAAAGACTGCAGTTATTTTGGGTATGAAAATATGGATGAAGAGAGGAAAAGATGAGATCAGATTTTCTTTTCCAGGAAAAGGGCAAGTAAACTGGAGTTAAACGCTGTTGATAAAGTAAGAGAGAGAAAGAAAATCTCTGTGAGAGTCCAATAGGAAGAGATGGGAGAGAAGAGAGACTGGTTAATAAGCAATGCAAATGGAAAGTAAAAAATAGAAATAGAACTGTTTTTCTAAAAATAGGACAAGTTTGGCAGTGAAAGTAGAATTGATGGTGACCCAAGGGCTGCACCCCAATGCTTCAGCTTTCATTTCACTTCAAACTCAACTCTCCTTTGTAAAGCGCGTGTAAGTAAAACTTCAAACCCTTCACTTATTTTTTATTCCAAATATAATGGTGATCGGTGCCATCTAAAATTATATTTGTAATATATATATATATATATATGTATAATTATATTTATAATTTAAAAAATAAAAAATCTTTATTAAAATTTGTGTAACATGTTAAATTTAAAATATTTTTTATTTTTATCAAATTTTAATTTTTTTTGTTCATTTATTAAATTTTAATTAACTAGTATCATATTTTTCATATCACATTGTAGTGTCATGTATAAAATTATTCTAATTCCAAAAGGCTAAAAGGAAAGAAGAATTGAAAGCTTATCATTGAAAATCTCATTGTTTTGGGAACCTTCACAGCAATTGCCCGAATAGAATCTCATTTTTTTCTGATGTTATGAGTTATGATCTTCCCCAAAAGGCTTATAGGTTAAGCCCTTAAGAAGGGCTTTGAGTATCTCATTCTCTTCATTTTTTCATAAAAATCAAAACCAAAAGTACAATCAATACCATGTTGTTGTCAAAGGAATTATGATCCTTAGATCTTGTGTCTTTTGTTTGGGATAGTACATTGATACTCCAAGGTAATCCTGAAACTATTTATTACTTATTCATTTTTTATGAAAAAATCAAAAACGAAAAAGATTTTTTAAAAAATTTATAAGTGCCAAAAATTAAATTCTGTTTGGTAAAAATCACAAAAAATAAATGAATCATTTCAATTAAATATCATATTTTTATTCACCCATTTTGATTTTATATATATAGTTATCAAAATCGTACGATGCGCGATACATATTATATGATATGATACGATTCACTATAAAATTGATACTTATTGATACTTATTGATACAAAAAATTTATTTTATAATGAATCAATAGCATATCTATTGATGCCAACAATCTTTTGACCTAGTGATTAAGAATGAGTTGTGGCATATTATAAGTCTTGAGTTCGAATCCAAGCATCCTCATCCTCAATTATTTAATATTTCCCTTGTAATAAAAAAAAGAATCATATCTATTGATAAATAATTGAATTAATACGTATTATGATATACTGATACACTTTATAGTGAAAATGAGATAAGTAGCCCAAACAAAATCTAATTTGACCTAATTTACTAAAAATGCAATTTTAATAGTTTTTTTAACCCAAAAAAAGTTAAAAACATATGCTCCACATAATTTAATATTGAAAATATGAAAAAAAAAGTTAAACTTTTAATTTAATTTGTAAATTAAAAATAAAAAATATAAAAATATTATGTAAAAAATATATATTATTAATGAACATTTTAAGAGTTCGCAGAAAATTATATTTTTTATTTTTATCATAACTCACTTAATCCCACTAATATATATAATATTTTTTTTATTTTTTAACCTAAAAAATTTAAAAACATATTCTTTACATAATTTAATCTCGAAAAATTGAAAAAAAAACTTTTAGTTAGTAAATTAAAAATAAGAAATAAAAATATTATTTAAAAATATACAATATTAATATGTATTTTAAGAGTTTGCAAACAATCATATTTTTTTTACTTTTATCATATACTCACTTAGGATCTGTTTGGCCTAGCTGAAGCTTTTATAAAAAGTGCTGTTTGAGTAGAGCTTTTTTAAAAGTGCTGTTTGAGTAGAGCTTTTTTAAAAGTGCTGTTAAACAAAGTTAAATTAGCGTTTGGCTAACTTAATATAAAAGTACTATAAAACGTTAAACACTGTTTACTAGGATTTTTGTATATTTTTAATAAATTTTAAAATAAAATAATAAAACTTTATTAGATTTAATCACAAACTTTTTAAGTGAAATAAATAAATAAAATAAAAATACTTTACATATTAAAAAACAATTAAATAAATATAAAAATTGCACAAAATAAATAAATTAATGCAAAATAATATAATTTTCTTTATAATTTTGTGAATTATTGAATAGTAAAATAAAAAACGTTAAAATTTTCACTAAAGTACATGTTATTAAAATGAGTACTTTTTGAAAAAGCTTCAATTTATAGCTTCATCCAAAAGCTAAAATTTGCTTCCCGCATAAGCTAAAAATTTTAAAATTTTGAGAGCCAAACACTTAGCTTCTGCTTATGTAGTAGATAAGTACTTGAACAAGTTAGGCCAAACAGGCACTTAATCTTATTAATATATATTATTTTTTTATTTTAAATATGTATATATTATTTATAATTAATTTTAAAATTTTTATTGTATCTTAAGATACAATATAATATTTGATATTTATGATTATAATTATATATAAGGTGAATTCCCCGCCTATTTTCTTTTTGGTAAATATGTGTGTAATTGTTGTTTTCTATGTGAAATCGGAGGCAATGATTTGTGGGAAACAGGCGATCGTGGCGGATGAAATTCACTTTTGCTGTTGTACTAAAATATCAGAATATTCAAGAGCTTTTAAAATGATGAGCCCCCCACTCCTCAATTGGCCATTGTACTAAAAAAAAAACTACATAATTAAATTGCAAATACGTACAAAATATAGCCAATCACTAACATAAGCGACATTTTCGAAAAATCTTTTCCTTACTGATAATAATTAATTGCACCGTCATGAATGGTATATTTCTTTTCTATAGTTAAACTCATAAGATCTAACAAATTTAAAATTTAAATATGATATGGTACGATTTTAATTTTGTATATAAAATTTAAAAATTTTATTAAAAATAAATAATATTGAATAATAATTATAAATTAAAATGTTCAAGTACATTCTTATTTTAATTACAAAGAATCAAATTTGAGTAATAAGCACAATATTTTAATAATTTTTTATTTTCATTGATAAAATTTGAAATTTTATTGATATATAACATTAATTATTTATGAAAAATTTTGATCGTAAAAGTTGTGAAGGCTTTTTACTTTTACCATGCAAAAAGACACAAGACTTGACAATCGTCAGTCAAAATGCACCCTTTACTGTTAGTCTGTGAGCCAAAAACATGGCCACCATTGTTAACGAAAAGCCATTGATCAAAGGACATGTGATATAGCACTAGCTAGGTCAGTTAACCCTAAACATTATGCCTTTTACCACTACTGCTCTAGGCCTTTAGGATGCCATCCTATCACTGCCCAAAGTCCCTCTACTTTTTGGGTTTTCACTGTTTTACTTTATAATTACTTACCTTATCTATATATCATTTGTCAATAATTAATTAATTAAATTTAAAATTTTCTTTTTTTAACTTAACAAAAACAAAAATTCATAATTTGAAACGTAAATAATTAAACTATATTTTGGAATAAATAAAAGATATTATCTTAAGATTTAGATTACAACAATTATGAAAAAGAATTAATTTAGGTAATCCCTCTTAATAAAACTGTGGTATTTTTGATAACGATTAATTAATGCTTTTTAATTTAATTTTTTAGGATGTTAATATCTATTATTTGAATTTTTTTTCTTTTGGTCTAAATTCGCAGTTTACACTCTTTTAGACTTTCTTGTAATAAATAAAAAATAATATACTGGTACTAAATACTTTCGCTTTGGACAGCGAGCTCTTGGTTTGAATTATGTTTTAAAACAAAACCAATGTACCAAGTTCAGGAAAGAATGTAACCAAAAAAAAAAAGTTCAGGAAAGAAGTAAAATTTTATTTTATTCCATCCCCGACAGCTGTTATCAAGATAGTACAAGGATATGTTAAATGTTACAATGTAAACATAAAATTTTGAATGTATACTTATAAATTACTTCTCGTGATATTAATCATGAGATTTTGAGTCAAAACAAATAATAACTCGTAAGTTAATGCAAGTAATCACAATTGGTATTATGAATAATCACTAGCCATAAGTGTGGACTTAAGTGCTTATCGTATCGTGGATAACATGTTTAGAATTTTGTGAGAGGTGTTACATAGTGAAAGACATCTTTAGAATTTTAACACTTTTAACCTAATTTTGATTATGTGTTTGACATTAAAACATTGAGTTTTAACAATGAAATTTATAACGCTTTAATTTCACATTGAAATATTGTTAAGATTTGTTATCATATATATGTAAAAACTTAAATTTATATTTTTAAGATTTTTTTATGAGACAACCATAAAAATTCAAATTAAAAGAAACAGTATCTCAGAAATTGATGTGTAGATCTCCACAATTAATTTTATTTGAAATTTGAATACCAATACATAAATTTCTTTTTCCTTACTCAACCTACAACCTCTTCTATAAAAAAATAGAATCTAATTAATTTTTATAGCTTCAAATTTCAATGCTTCATTTCTTAACCTTTCATCCCTTAATCAAAGGCTTTTCTCTGATTGTGTAGTTTAATTGATTTACCCCCCTTTTTTTTTTCGCATAAGCTAATTTTAACTCAATTACCTTTTTAACAAACAACCACAAATCTAAAATTGTAAAAAATAAAAATTAAAAAAAAACTTGCTATTATTTCCAAACATTTTTTAAATTTATCATAGGCAGCAAACAAATCTCACAACCATAAAAAAATCTAGCCCAAACATAATCTTCTTTATTCCTAACAAATTAAATCAAGCCAAACAAAGCAAGACCACAACCCCACCACCTAAATATCTAGAACAATTGCCTCAAATTAAACCAACAAAATTAAGCCAAGCCTCATATAATTTCAATTTCAAACCTTTTTTGCTCAATCAAATGATTCATTGATAGATAAAATGGTTATGGATAGATACAAGATCCCTTAGATCAGTTTCATCCTATAATAAAACTCCCATCATAGCACAAATGTAAGACGACCTACAAAAAAAACCCTATTACTCGCCAGAATAGACAAACAATATTGATGTTTATGATCCCAATCCTGCCACCAAGACATGAATAACACCTTTAGTACCACCCTATCTTTGCCAATATATTTGTATCCTACCATCAAGCCACACTATCTTTGCCAATATATTTCCTGTCGATAACCCCTGACTTCGCCAATATATCTGCCATACTATTAGCTTCTCTGACAATATTGACCATTTCCATACCATTTGCCTTAGCAGCCGTGGAGTCGATTGATAAAAACAAAAACCTCCATGGTCGAGACTCAATGTTTTTACACCAGCCTACTACAACTTTCGAATCAGATTCGACCACCAAACAAGGTTTGTTTCTCCACTCTGTCTTCATAAATACTTCAAGCGCCGTTTTAATATTTATAACAACAGTCACATCAGAAGCTTGAATACCCACTTATCCAAAAAAAAGCCGATATAAGACCGGATTCATCTCTCAATATACATCAAAGCTGAATACATATAGATATATATATATATATATATATATATATATATATATATATATATATATATATATAAAACTTTGAACCCGAATTCAGTTTATCCTCAAATCCATCAATAAACACCATTGGATTCAATGCTAATTTCTAAGACAATATGGATAAACTGAGAGAGATTCATTATATTTATCAGAATTAGGTTTTTTTTTAAATGTCCTTCATTCAATTATTTTAATTTTTTTAGTTTATAGAAAATCGTAATTTTTGAAAAAGATAATGTCATAGATGTTAAAATTCAAATTTCAAATTTACTAAAAAATCATTTTTCATAAAAATTGCATAAACTAATTAGACTTTATAGCTCCAATTCAACTATGTTTGATTTTATTTCCTGATAATAAACAATTAAGAATATATGATTTTAATAATAGATGATAAAATTGTTTAAGGTATGAAAAAAAAATGAGGGACCATTTCACAATTTCCCTTTGGTAAAAGAGCATCTAGGGAGTAGGGAGCTGAGAAACTAAATTAATCTCTTCACCCTATTTTTTGCCATCTTTTCTTTTCCTCCTAAATTTTGATTTTGGATTTTGGGTAAAGATATTGGGATCTTCTAAACTACAATTTCTTATTAAGACTTAAGAGGAGCCATGGTTGTCATAAGTGAGCAAATAGAATAGCATTTGTTAAAAATAGAAAACCAAGTTGTTCCCACTTAGAGTAAGGAACACATCTCCTGCATTTGGAATCTCAAACCTAAAATAAGGCATTAAGCCCTGTCAATGGCCATTAAATAAAAAAAAAAAGTGAATTGGACTCACCATCCCATAGCCGTTGGAACCAAGGAGATAGCCTAGCAAACTAGCCTAGGTAGGTTATTTTCCATTGGGTAGTACTAGGAAAGGAAAGGATGCAAACCCAAAATTTACCCTTTAAGTACAGTTCAACATGCCTCAACTTTTTCTTGGGGCTTTGTTGTTCCATTTTTAGGGTACACCTTCATGCATATATACAGAAAATATGCTATGAATTCAGCCTTGAAACATCTTGTCTTCTTATCTCTCATTTGATGTGACTAACTTTTTTTTCTTTTTCATTTTTAGGTCATTCATGTACAAGGTCTAAGGTCTAAAATAGCCAATTAGGTTTTCACACCTAGTATATTTTTAGCTCCGTGTTTAGCAAGATAGGATTTGATTAATTTCAATAATTTTATGAATTATTATCTAATAATATATTAATTTACATATAATCTACTAATAATATATAATCTTTATATATTATTAATACATCAAAGATTAATACTTTATCAATATGTAAATTAAAAAATGTCAAGCTTTTAAGAATAAATACAAATAAATTTTTTTAATTTGCTTACAAGAGCTTATTGATAAGATGTTAACATCTTGTGCACGACAGTGTATAAAGTCTATATACTATCAATGCACATATATAAATATGTAGTGTATTAGTGTAATTTTTTAATTTTTATAAACAAAATTAATATGGTGACACATATATTATTTTATTTATTCTTATTTTTATAATATTTCTAAAGGGTTAGGTGTTATCAATAATTCCGTTTGTAAAATCTAATTAATAACTCTACTTTTATATGTTATATATAAATATATATTTATATATTCAAATAACATTTTGTTACTATTGACATGATCAATTTAAAAAGATATTAGAAAGAAATACATGGTATATTGGAGTTAAGTGGATAGATTATTTAATTTTATAAATGAATAAGAAAAGTCTATTCACAGATATCTTTTGTTTAAAATTAAATTTAAAAATATAATTTTAAAATTTAAAGTTACTTAAATCTCAACATAATACAAATTATCAATTGAATTAATTTTAATAGAATTAATTTATTTAAATTCACTATATATAGTTAAAATAATGATCAATATATGATTCATTTGATATGGTCATTAAGAAATATTATATTCCTTCAATATGAAATGAAATTATTGATAAAGAAAATGTACATCATTTGGTTTGATTTATGTGAAAGTAGATGGCATCTCGCCCATTGTATTTTATCCTTAGACGATTGTCCTTTTCTCTTTGATCATGAACTGACTTGACATTTAGACAACAATAGCTGAATGACATGTCCTTTTTTCCTTTCTTTTTTTCTTTTCATTTTTTTCTTTTGGTTTTCCAACAAAGCTGTATGATATGCTAGTCGACAATGGCCATTACCTTTTACGACTATCTAAATGCGATTTTATAAGTAAAGTTTGAGGTAATTTAAAAATGGGTTTAAATAAATAAAACTAATTTTAAATTAAGTTTAGTTTTTATATTTTATGTTCATCGATTAAAATTATCTATAATTGATGAACTAATTATTGAATTCACAATAATTGTTTAATTTCGAATTCATATAACTATTTTTTTTGAGTTCATGTTAGTTTTTACATTGACTTGATTGATTGGATATCTAAATATACTTTTAATTTTTTATACAAATTAATTCATAAATTTTTATTTCCTTAAAATAAACTTTTAATTTTTTAAAATGATGTAATTAAATTTAACTTTATTAAATAACGCTAACTGTCATTTAGACTTTGGATATCTTACATAGTAGCTGACATTGATAGTTTCATGAATTGTTACATGACATGCCATGTGTGCAATACAAGTGAATGTTAATGTCGTTTAACATATTTAAACTTAATTATGTTATTTTAAAAGCTCGAGACGTTATCTAAAAAAATAAAAGCTTATAAATGATTTTACATGTGATAAAGCTTTGATGGTTTAAATTTATTTTATACAAAAAAATGGAAGATATATTTGATTATAAAGCTTTCTTATATTTTTTATATATTTACTTCAATTTCAACTAAATCATTAATCTAGTATTAAGAAATTGATAAATAAATTAATAAAAAAACCATAAAATTAAATTAGAATCACATTCGATAAAGATTTTTATATCGAAAAATGTAATAAAGAAGTAGACAATTTTGACATAGATTTGGAAAAAAAAACAATGAAAGGCGATTAAATTTGCTATCATTGGCAAATCACAAGTAAGCTTTGATTGATCAACAATGAAAGCAACAAAAAATAGGAACCTTCATAGCAATCCGTTGCCTTTTCTTTTTCCTTTATTCAAGTCCAATCTCGTCTAAGAAATCAGGGGGGGAAATGACTCCACTGAAAAATGTGACCAAAAAAAATATTATTTATTGTTTATATTTATTCCTTTCACGATTGAAATCTTCAAATTTAAGTTTGTCATTTTGGAAAAACTACTTGTAAAAAACACAAATTAATGTTGTTTTTTTATCTTGTTATGATTAAAAATTTAGAAACTTGAGAGCTAAGGCTGTCTTGATTGAGCTGTGTCCGTATGTAAGCACTAATTGATCACCCTTAAAACATTCCTTGTCATTGTCACTCGATTATATTAAGAAAAATTCTTTACATGCCTTTTTCATTTTACATACATGTCTGCTATTTCATAAGTGGCATGATTATATATATATATATATATATATATATATATATATATAATATTAATAAATCAAGATATTTATTGTGAATTAAAATTTCATTTTAAGAATTGAACATCAAATATTGTATTGTAAAATACAATAAATAATTTTAAAATTAATTATAAATAATAATACACATGTAAGATAGATAAATAATAAAAAATTTTATACATATTAATAGGATCAAGTGAATATGTGATAAAAATAAGAAATAGGATTATTTTTTAACAATTAACATGCTTGTTAATAGTATATTTTTTTATATTTTTATTTTATATTTTAAATTACTAACTAAAATTCTAAAAAAAATATATTTTTAAGTTTGAAATATCTAAAATTATATGTTTTAAAGTTTTTTTAGATTAAAAGTTATCATAATTGCATTTTTAGTTAATTAAGTCAGATTAAGTCTCGATTGGATCTAATCCAATTTTACAATCATGCCGATTGAAGTGTATTAGTATATCATATGTTACATGTCGATTTGATTGTATATCGATAAATCGTGTATAGTATGATTTTGATATATATATATATATATATATATATATATATATCTATATGCACGTGTGTATATATTTGTTAGGGTTTTTAGAAGAAAAGAGGGTAAAAAAGTTGTTTAGATAGTACTCTACACATTGATTAAATGTAAAAATAACATTCACAAATTTTAATTTTTTCTTTAATTTTTTTCTTAAACCAAGCACTATCCAAAAAATATTGGTGGAACATATGAAAGAATTCAATTACAATAATTTTTTTCAGTTGTAAATTAACAATGTGTACATGATCTAAATCGATCGAATAGTTATTAGATTAAATAGAGTCAAAATTTCAAGATTTAATATAAAGAATTTTAAATACACTCAAATTTGTCCCTTTGGGGACATCAGATAAATACACTCAATTTTTTTCCCTTTTACAACCACGTTCCTCTACATGTAAACAGTAAAGAACCAAAAATATTAAGTGTAGAGATAAAACAAATGAAGTTCATTTAAAAATTCTCTTTAATATTTCCCCCAACTAACTTTTTCTGACAGTCCAAATGTACGGGAAAAACAATAATTTTATGCAAATGTTAGAAGCAATAAGATCTGGATTGAAGCTTACTTGACAAAGAATTTAAGATGATTGGGTGTGAGTTGGATGTTAGAATTGCTATTGATTTAATTTTTGTAACAAATATTAAATTTCAGTCACTTAATTCTTCAATTAGAGATATTCATGAGTGAGTTGAGAGGTTGGGTTTATACATATTTTAAAAGGAAAAAAAATTATGTAAATGCCTTGGTAAAACCGGATTGATTTATATATATATATATATATATATATATATATACACACACAAAAAAAAAAATATATTCAAGTAATATAAAATACGAAAATTATTTTAATAATATTTTTATATAATTTATGAATAAATATTTTTTAAATTTTTATTAAATTCATTTACAGATTTTACGAAATAATATTTCGTACTTCATATCTTAAATAAGATTGTATTAACAGATGAATCACATTAAAGCCGGTCGTCCTATGTCAAATCATATTTAATGGGGCTTTTAAGTGTAATGTCTTGGTCTTGCACAAAATATTTTCTTGGTGAGAGCCTGAGAGGGGCCCAATCCAAAGGGATCCTTGCATTTGTTTGATTCATTGCCAAAGATTTCATGAAATATAAAAAGAAAATTTTACCAAATATAAGAAAACTATGCTTTATTTTTCTGGGATTAACCTCGGTGGTTCAGTTTGCCGAGGTATAACAAAGTTTGAGACAATGATGCAATCTAATTTAAGCCTAATACAAATGGATTTGTTTACATAATTTATGATAATTTGAAAATGTTCCTGAGTTCAAGTGGTTCCACTGAATTAATGATCTTAGAGCAATTAAAAGGGTAGCAATTTCTCAGTTGCCATTTTCTTGTAGCACTCCATTGAAAGCTTGCTGCAGTTTTCAAAGAAGGAAGAATAAGTAAACATTACAAGTTCATGGAAAATTCATCAACAGGCTGCAGGAAACAAGAACCATTTGGGTTACCTGAAAGCATGACAGAGTGTACTGCACATCACTTGATGAAATTTGATAGTGGAGGACAATTCTTATCCTGGATAAACAAAAAAACCGGCTTTAGCCTGCTGTCTAGCCATGTTTTACTCTTAATTTGAATGCTTGTTCTGGAAGTAACATTGAATTTCTATCTGCTAATAGTTAGAGATGACAGTTTCTGTTTATTGGGTTGAATGTAATTAATCATGACAAACACTTATTTCTGCCATGATTGGTTTACATTTCAGCTGTATGTTATAAGAAATAAGTACATTGGTACATTTCAGTGGGAGAAATTCAGACATTTTTACTCGGTTTGAGTTTTGCCTTCAAGTTTAATTGATTTCTGAGATATTCAAAGCAACAAGAATCAGTTAAGGAATCCTGGGTGAATTTTGAGTTTGCATACTAACCTCGATGGGCTGTCTAGCATGACAAGTACACCATGTTCCTGTAAATTCTTGTATAGTTTCTCTGCTGTGATTTTTGATTCCTCCACTATGTCAACATATATCTGGTGCATAAAGAACAAAGGAAGAATCTAAGCAGGGTGATTATTAAGAACTTCTGTTGTAAGTAGTCTTCTGCAATGCTCTGATGCAACTTTCATTTCAGGCATTTAGTTTTTAATTTAACGTTCAGTTTTTGTTTTTGTTTCTGTTTTTTTTTCTTGGAGAACACGGCAACAAGAAGTATAAACAAGCTGGTAATTTATTGAAATCTTTACTCAATAGCTGAAATCACAACTCCAGAGTGCATAGCAAAGGAAAAGATTGTCATTAATGTGAGTTTACTAACTAGCATACTCACAATATTGGTTTCCACTGCAGCAACATTCACTCTGAGACCTTTGGTTTGATTTAGGCCCTCTGACACCATACAAAAGTTAAAAACCAACATGAAGTCCATGAATTTTACCGGTAAGTTCAAGGATTAAAGCGCATAAGGAAAGTAATTACTGTTCTTCGAGCCCAAGACTTTGGTATATATAATCAAGTAAACTCATAGATTACCTGCGAGCACCTTTGCCTTCTTGTGATCACCTTCAAGCTTTCCAACATTCTCTTTCAAAGCAACAAGAGCAGCAGCACAGATGAAACCAATCTGCCTCATCCCACCTCCTAAGGTTTTCCGAAGTCTTCTAGCCTAAGAAAACAGAAAAAGGAGTTTGATGATAAACATCATAGATTGTGGAGATTTTTAGCTGCAAATCTTTTGTTTCTACCTTGGTAATAAAGCTTTTGGAACCAACAATGACTGATCCAACCGGAGCACCCAGACCCTTTGATAGACATACCTATCCCATACAAGATCAAGAACTTTTCAGAATAAAGTTGTAATTTTGGCAAAACAAAAAGCTGTAAATCAACATGAAGTATGGGATAACAATTGAAACAACTATAAAGTAAATTGATAAGAATCATGAAAAGATACAGGAGCTGAATTAACCAATAATGTTGACACAAAGTGCATACCGAGACAGAATCAGCAACTTGAACGAGCCTGTGAACAGGAACTCCAAGTGCCTGGAAGTAACAGAAGGCTAGTATTATGAACGTACAGATAGGAAGAATTCAGTTAGAATATAAGCTGTTCTGATTTTTTTGATTAAATTTTTCATCAAAATTATGGCTTAAACACAGAACTCTGCGCATGGGGAATAAATTTCCTTATGTGAAGTTTCATATAGACAATAGATTTGCATATCATACAATTGCAAGCAGTAATAATTAACAGCAAATATACAAATGTTTTACTCACCACAGATGCATTGAAAATGCGAGCCCCATCGATGTGAAGCTTCAAACCATGCTTCTTAGCTAGCTCACCAACTCTGTCTGTGTATTCCACAGACAAGCATCTACCACCAGAGCTGCATTGAGTAAAGAAAACTCTTAAGATATTGCAGCCAACAAGGGATGAAGTGAGAGTGAAGTAATTGAAAAGGGAGAAACAAATCATTTAAGAACTTCAACTAACATCAGTTTCTTAAGATACCACTATTCAAGACAAAATCTAGAGCACTAAGAAAAAAATAAACCATAAATCATATTGTTATCATCATCATTATCGTATTTGGAGCTTTTATGCTAATATTAAGGTAGGCTACATAAACCAATATGACCTCCCGCTAAGTCGTCAGTATGAATTCTTTTCTTTCACTCATTTCTATTCGATTTTCAAGACAATATTTTCTTCCAATTCTCATGCCGTCATATTTTTCCAAATGACTTCCAAATCTTTTTTGGTCATTCCCTAGCCTTGATCCTTTTAAATCATATTGTTATCATAACTTATAAAAATTATTGTACAGTTATGACCCATTCTTGGAAGTTCAAATATAGAGTCAATGCAAAAGCAGTTGCTATCCACTGATGTTGATTAGTAAAAGGAATGCTATAATAATTATCCAATGATGTAGTGCCTTCTGCTGTTCTTCATAGTTACCTTACCAACTCTCATTTTATCCGTTTAAAATAAAAATGGAGGCTGAGGAACTTCACCTTCTGTAGAAGTCTTTGTATTAAATATATGAACATTATCAATTCTGCAAAACAACTACCATGGCAATATAATAATCTACCAATTGCACCAAGGGAAGAATATCATATATAATATCCATCCAAACAATCCCAAATTCCAAACAACAGGGTTGCAAAATGCACATCTCAAGTCTGGATATTTCAGGCCCCAGAATGCAAGTAAGAGCCGCCATAAGAAATTTTAAAGTGAAAAGAACTTCAAAAGAAAGAATAGTTTGTTACTTGGCATGGGAATTTTCCAAGCAAATCAGCCTTGTGGTAGGGTACACAAGCTCTCCTCTTGGGTCTCTAATGGCGGCTTCAATCAAATCGATGTCCATTGTTCCATCTTCATTGTTCTTCACCGGCCTAGGATGCACACCTCCAATGGTTGAAATACCACCATTCTCATAAATATGGATGTGAGAAATGTCTCCAAGAATGACTTCACTTCCCCTAATATCACAATGAACAAGAACACTAATGAGGTTGCCCATCGTGCCTGATGCGACAAATAGGCCAGCTTCCTTGCCCATGATCTTTGCCATTTCTGATTCTAATTGGAAGGCCGTCGGGTCAGCCCCCAAGACATCGTCATCAACTTCAGCAGTCGCCATTGCAGCCCTCATTACCTCAGTTGGTTTTGTGACTGTATCAGATCGAAGATCCACAGTTCTGGTCACCATTTTTGCTGAAATTAATCCCAGAAGAAAAGAATCAAATACTCATTACTCCAAATCAATTACTCAAAGCATATTGATAGTTACAATGTTGCTTTTTTGAATCAAGAGTAAACTTGTCCAGGGAAATTTAGACCATGCAGACAACATCTTGAGCTAGTCTCAAGGGAACTCAAGAAATTCATCGATTAAAAAAGTAAAGTAAATTCAGGAAATCTAAAAACCCATTAAAGAATATGCACGTGCACTCACTTTCCTATACTCACGCGTACGAAAGAGAGAGAGATTGCCATATTTTACCGGTTCAAGCTCTTGTTCTTCTTCTTGCCTTAAAACCCAGAAAGAAATAATCCCAAAATTTCTCTCTGCCTTTACCAGGAAACTGAAAATTCCAGCAACCTTCCTTCTATTTTCTGCAAAAAAATGAAAAATCATTAGAAACTTTAACAAATAACAAATTTCACACTTTGCTACAAAGAATACAAGAAATATATTACATGCAAAAGAGAAAACCAAAAAAAAAAAAAGCTTTACCACAGAAAAAAATTTCAAAAAATATTGGGATTATAACCCTCAAACACTCACCTTTTATAGCAAAACTCAATCATTTTGTTCTAACCACAACAAAATTCAATAAACCAATTTGACATGAAATGTTAATAAAATAAAGAACTTTTCATACCTTAATGCTCTCAAAGTTCAGACAATTTATATTTCTAAGTTACCTATAAAATAAGATGACTGACAAAGGGCTGAACAACAATCCTAAACCAAACAAGCCCAACTTTGGAACTTCCTGGATATTTTTTCTCTCTTAAATTTTGTACTTTAATTATCCGTGCATGCATCATGCACGTATTTAAAGAGTTTGTACACACCCAAACTTACCTACTTTAGAATTGCAGTGACTCAACTAGACTTGTCTGCAAAGCCTTCAAAAAAGTTAGAAGAGAATCACAAGACCAATAAAACTAAACTTATTGAATTAGAATTCAAATTCCACTTTGTTTTGGCTTTCTTTTTCTTTTTATAAGTTATAATTCATTAATCCAAATTAGCAGAATTCTGCTGCAATACAACAATTTAACAATTTTGTCTTTCTTTTTTATCATTAGAATTTGTTGAAAAAAAGGAGTATGATTTTTGTTTCTTTTTTTGATGTTTGCTTCCATGAAAGAATCCACTTATATGAATTAGTGGGTCAATTTAGCTAATGTCTTTACCTTTTATTCTTAATGATGGAGACTTTGTGTTGGAATCTTCTTGGCAATTGTTACCATTGTCAAGTAGAAAATTCCCCTTTGGCTTTTCCCAACTTGATGGCGGCTAGATTGTTGGCTTGAAACATTGTATGCAAAATTTGATTAAGACTTAATGGTAATATAACAAGAACTTCACAAACTCTAATTTTTTTTCCTTTTTTCTTGGTGTTTACTTCACAAAAATTTGCGTAAGGAGCTTAATTCAAAGTCATTTTTTAAACTAAACAGTCAGACAGTATTGTCTTTTTCTTTGTTGAAGTTTTAAAAAATAAAACAACAACTTGAGAACTTTAAAAAAACAAAATAGGATTAAGTTAAAACTAAATGCAATACATATTTAAACAATAGACAGGTAACAATTCAAAAATTTTAGTTTTGCAATTAATTCTCGTGTTTGCTTATATTAATTTTCCTCCATGGACTACGCCAAAGCTTGTACTCAATTGAAAATGAAATACTTTTATATATATATATATATATATATATATATATATATATTATATATGTGGGTTTATATTTGATATATTGTTAATATGTAAATCTCGTACACACACATATATATAGATATATACACACACATGTCCATCAAATATAAATCTTAATCTTATATATATATATATATATATATATTTGGATTGACTGATAAATTTTGAAGCATTTTTTTATGAAACACATCCAAAAATTTGTGGGATGGTTGATTATAATCATTGAAAAATGAACATCAGACAGCCACAGGGGCCGAGAAAGGCCTGATACGGTCAAATTTCTACACCTACATAACAGAATATTCATTCAAAGGAAAAAAAACAGTGACCGAGGAAAACCAAAAACATCAAAGATCTAACAGATGATGTTAAAGTAGTTCATAGTTTGAGGAGGCAAAAATTAAAATGAGAAAGGATTTGTGTAACAATCAAGGTTTGACTTAAGCATAAACAAAAAGTTTGCTTAGACTGTTAATATCCTTCTCTAAGAAGAATTGTATTCAAAGTTGATTCCCCTTACGTCCGTACCTCTTTCCGAGAAATGTATCTCATTGTTATAAAGAAAACATTTTTGTCAATACCTTTCTTATTTTATTTATTCGATGTTTCCATGCGTTACACATTTACAAAGGAGGCTATTATTACTAAATAAAAATGATTTTCAGGATCTCTATTCAATCTACCTCATTCTTATCATGGTACGTACCAAGTATTCTTGTCATGTTAATAATCATATAACTCGACTTTATTATCATTTTGGAGAATTAGGGGAGTCAAACTATTTTTTAGATCTAATAATGTTAGATGCATTATAAAAACGACACTAATAAAAAATACGAAAGTGATATGGATTAAAATTTGATAAAACTTATATGAGTATAAAAAAAGTTTTAGTATATCTATACATATTCTGATATGAAATTTTTATATTTTACACAACATGAATGTGTAAAACAATATTCTCGAATATATAAAACGAATTGTAAGGCCTACCATTTTCCATGTTTTCGAAGTCATGCATGATAAGTTCATCATTTACAGCATAAAAACAACATTCTTGAGTAAGAAATGGCATCATACCTGCTTGAGACTAAGGGTGGGAGAAACTGTTCATGCAGATTGTGAATGTAAGGAAAGGGGGAGGAAGGTTATTTATGGGGCCCAAAAAGATGGCTCAAGCAGTCAAAGCTTATCCAACTTGAAGTGTTCCTTTTGACTTGTAGTTTTTTGGGTGAGATTATATGATCTGGAAAGTAAGCTGCTTGGAAATTGGAATTTTTTTATAGACCTAATAATTCATTGTCATGAGTTATAATATATAATTTTCGTTACGTAAAATCATATTTGTATTGTATAAAAAAATTTTCGTATTTAAAATTTACCTCAAAACATTTTTTTTTAAAGTTTTTGTTCTATTTATATACAAATTTTATCAAATTTTAATTTGTATTATTTTCATGTTTTTTACGCATGTCATATCTAAAATTATTAAATCCAACTATTAGTATTGAATAGGATGCAAACAAAGGTTTGGTATTAATGAATCAAATCAATAATACTTCCTTCTGATGAAATAATGGAACTCTGACTCCTCCCTTATGTGGCCATAACTAGATAATGATTCAAATGGATATGAAGGACTGGCTTTGACTGCTGCTTTCTAATCTGTTCTCAGAAGAAAATAAAATAAAAAGAAGAAAATTTTGCAAGCTGACAATAGAATATAATGCAGATTGTTAAATCAGATAAAATTCTTTCATTTACATTTCTGGTGACATTTGTCAATCAAAAGAAGGTGGATAAGAGGTTTACAACTTTCCTGACAAATTCAGTTTGGGCAAGGAAGAAAATCCCTATAAATTATTGGCATACAATAATAATATGATTAAAGATGCCTCCTACCTACAACTTCATCACCTTTTGTGAAAACTAGATAAGAAGAATTTTAACGTGCAGGTGTGGCAAGTCCAAGGGAAAAGAGAAATTGTTTTTCAGACCCGACCTCCAATGAGAGGACCTTCATGTTTTTCAGACCCGACCTCCAATGAACAAATGATAATATAAAGGATGAGAATCAAAATGTCAGAAATATACATATACTAAAACAGCTCCTTAAATCTCATTGCAATCACATGTTAAACATTACCGGCATGTATGTTCCAGGTCTCTCTCTTCTAAGAGAAGCATAAATCTCTGGCACTGGAAAACACAATGATGCAAAATTAGACAGAAAAAGGTCAGCTCGAACATGGCTAGTATCCATGGAATATTTCACTCATGAAAATATAGAAGTGGATTTGGATCCATCAATGCCCGATGAATGAGGAAGAATTTCCTTAGTCCCTCAAAGTCCAATAAAAGTTGTCTTTTGTTCAGAGCAAAAACTGCTATTCCTCGGTTCCAGATCGTTTTTCAGTAGTATCTCCAGCCAAGAGAGAAGAATTGTCAACCTTGGTGTGGTCAGAAAAACCTTCACCTTCAAGCTTTTCTTCGATGCTTGCCTGTTTGGTAGAGACTGCATCAGGATTTATGCATTCTGCAGCAACCTCAGAACTTGTTACTGCATTCTCACTCATCCCATTAAGTGTCTTTGTGATATTATCTCCTTTCTCCACAACCAAAGGCACATCATTACCACACATGCTTCCATCCATTTCCATATCCATAGTAGCATGTTCTTTTCCTGAATCGACATTGATATCAACTTCCTGGCTTGGGTGGCCATCAAGAGAAGAGTCGACATGCTCAGAGGCAGGTGCAGGCTCAGAAAGTCCAGAGCTTGACACAACAGCTTGACTTGCTGCAGCCCCAGACAAATCAAGAGTATGATCCTTTTCAGCTGCCTCTTCTTGTTTTTGTGCTTGTACTCTGTATGTATTCATGAGATTTTGTATCCTTTCTAACTCAGCTATGAGATTCCCATAGCGTCTTTGTAAGGTTTGTTCAAGCTCCTTCTGCTTCTGAACTTCCTCCCAGAGACCATTTATTCTGTGTGACGCTGCTAACTGCTCCTGCTTTTGTAATGCTTGAAAACACTCTAGTTCTGTTCCTGCAGTATCCATCAGCTTAAAGGTTGACTCAATCTGACGCCAAAGAGTTGCAGCCCTTCTCTGATCATCCAAATTGTTGATTCTTTAGTACAAGAAGAATTGAATTTCAAACAAGTTCCATAATTACAAGTTCAATATGTAATTTCGAATATAGAGTACATGAAATCTCATAAAAATCATAATTTAATCAATTATTCTTCAGCTACATTTATATCTTTAGAATAAAAATAGTAAAATCATTAATTTATTTGCTAGAAGCTGGATAGAAGCAATTCTCATATCCATTTTATTCATTAATTTATTTGCTATCCATTTTAACTTATATAGTTAGAAATTGTTACTAAATGACTTAGTTCTCAGATCTGCATTAAAATGAACAAGATATATGACCTACATTCTAATAAAATACAATATTATAGACTTTCATAAGGTAAAATACCAGGACTCCACCTGATTGTTAGAGGATTTTCTACAACAATAATAATAACCAGATTATAGAAAGGAAGAAAAAAAAAGGAAAAAGTAAACAAAGATACATTATAGGCCTGTCTAGAAAATCTTAAGATCAGCCTAGGAAAGAAGGTTTTAACATTAAATCCTTTTCTTTATACAGGTAGTTCTTTGCATGCTAATTGTTCCATAATAATCCCATCCTACTCTAATCCAACGAGTGCAAAATTCCACAGCCTACTTCCAAATATGGATCTCAAGGCATCAAGGTTTACTGGATTTAGATACAAATAAAATATACTGCACAAAAGGCTTCTGTAAATGTTATTAAGCACTAACAAAATTCTCAAAGAAATATAATGACAGGAACTGTGATAGAGATTATAACTTGCATGCTACAAGTTGCAATAAAAATTAAAATGGTTGTAGAAGAAACAAATTATGAATGAAAATTATTAGCATGTATATATTGATGTACCTCATAACCCCGCGTTAGAACATTGTACTTCTTCTCCATGCCTTCTGCTTTTGACTTATCAGTATCCATCTTCTTTTTCACATTGTCAAATTCAGTCTGCAGGGCTGCAAGTTTCTCTGTATTTCCAGCAACACTTGATAGGCCATAAGCATTACGAGTAGGGAAGTACATCAGATCGTTTAGGCAAGTATTATGTGCCTCTACGAAATCATCAAGAGATTCATTTTCATGCCCCGTTGCCACACGAAGAAATTCAGCCTCTTCCTTTATCAAGGAATCAGCCTGCCGAGGAAAATACGGTCAGTTCTCAGTTTCCAAAAGGCTTATCATAAATTATGCTCACATATCATCTTCATGAACGCACCCCCCCCCCCCCCCCCCCCCCCCCCCCCCCCCCAACACACAGACACACACGTGTGCGTGCGCACAAAAATAGAATCTCAGGATCTGAATGATGGAGACCTGAATCTGAAAAGTGAGAAGTATGTGGATTCAGCAGATAGAAATTAGAGGGCATGGCTTTATGTGCTATGGAACAAGTAAGACAGATGTAGACTGCAAAATTTACAGACTGTAAAAAAAAATTACAGACACCAAAACATCCATGGAAGCAAATGAAAACCTCTTTTCAACTTCTCAAATATGATATTAGGTCGTTTGATCAGTAACAGGCAATGTTTACCACAAAACTCAACTCAATTCTATAGCAAGCACCAAAAAAATAATTCTTGCATTACTAAGCAACTAAGTGTATGATGATAATGTACCGTGAATTCACTAAGGTTCAAAACATAACTTCCAAAAGAAAGAGGGAAATAAAGGCAACATAACCAGTAAAAAACATGACAAACCTCTTTCATTTCATCTTCTTCAAAATCTTCTGTACTTGGAATAGATCCATTTGCAGGTCTTTTGGCACCTTTTTTCTTCCCCTTATTTGCCTTCTCATCAAGAGGATACTTAGCATTGTCATGCTCCAGCAAGGACAGGAGCTCTTTTCTTATCATTTCATCAGCCTGCTCAATTGAAGTAGGAGGAACAAAGGAACTTTTATCTCCATCAGTCCTCATTAAAGAATCTCTAATTAGTTCCAGGGAGGCACTAGGAGGTCTCGGAAGCTCCCTTTGCAACACTTTTGATCTCTTCTTAAGTAATGCCTGCTGCCGTGCTTCTTCCTCAGCCTGCTCTCTAGCTATCCTATCAGACATGTCTTCTTCAATCTTCTCTTCTGGTTCTTCATTATCTTCTGGGAGTGGTTGAATGACTATTTGGTACTCATTCTTTGGTTGTGGAAGACTACCAAGTCCAGATCGCAAGTTCCTTCTTAGATCAGCTTGTCTCCGTTGCTCAAGTTTGGCACTGTCATGTAGATCCATGTCTTCATTTATGTGGAGCTCATCCCTGATGGGAGTTCCTTTAGGGGTCAAGCCAAAAGAATAGCCATCCCTTGAAGGTGTCATTCCAATTCTAGGAGTAAGACCTGCACCTCCCGGAGTAGCTAAAGGAGTAGACATTGGATTTGGTGTTTGGATCTGGTTTTTAGGAGTGACCCCTGAGAAATCTGAAGGGTGCAGCTCTGGGTTTTCTCCACCGAGTAACGGTGTTTGGGACTGTCTCAACCTGGCTAGATTTTCAGCTTCCATCATGATAGCATCACCTTTTCCAGCAGGTGTTCTTTGTGGGGTCCGTAATGGTGTCATTCCCTGTCTTGGTGTCTGCGAATAATTTGCAAGAAGAGCATGAGTTGCACCACTCCCTTCAGCCAGTTCTTCATTCCCTGCAAGAAGATCACTGGCATATCCCATCTTTGCAATCTCCTCCAATTCATGATCAGAAATCTGAGGTGCTGGTAGCATAAGTTTTGATCTCTTCCTCACTGTTTCCGGATCATTCAGCTTGTTGGCCTGCAATATTGCTGATGGGGCATCCTGCCTCTGCGCAATTTTATTTTTAGCAATATCCTGCTTTCTTAACTGTGCTTCTATATCAACTCTTCTTTTTCCCTCAAGTTCTTCAATGGTAGTTGGGAACTTAGGCTGTTCCATGGGTCTATCTTCATCAGCAACATCATAAAAGCCAGGAGGAGGCCTCTTCTCAAAGGGAATTTCTGCATTATAATCAATTCCCTTCCTTTTCCTCTTCCTTTTCCTTGTATCAATTCCAGCAGCCTTAAGCTCCCTCCTTTTCTGCAAAGAAGCAAGCCTCCTGGCCTCTTCAAGTTGTTTCTCCCTAGCTTTCCTCTTTGCCTTCTTGCCCCTAGTATTAGCTAACCGAGCACGAGCTTCAGAAAGCATTTCCTTCTCATCCTCATCCATATCAACAGGATCGGGACGTGCAGGCTTTGATTCAGGGTTCGGGTCAATTTCGCCAGGACGCAATTTTCTGGGATCATCACCTGGCTCATAATTCTCATCTCTAGCACAGGCTGTGTCAAGGAGTTTCTCATACCGCTCAAGACACTGAGATGGAGTACGACCAACAATTGGAGCAATCGTTCTCCATTGTGTCGGCATGAGCTTTGCAAGATGAAGCAGCTTTTCATCCTCTTCTCTCGTCCACTCAGTCTACATATATCACAAAAACACAAATTATCACTTCAAAGCACTTAATTTTATCATAAGAAATCGACAGAATTACTGCTAGTTTTCTTCATCAAAGGAATCATGTAAAAACACTCGAATTGACCTTGATAATCCAACAAAAGGAGAAACAATAATACCCATTGTCCAGCAAGGATGTGACTTGCACCTTACGCACCCAAAAGAGTCAATTCCTAATGAGTAGACTGAGCTTGGTTCTTGCTTTCCCCACTTATTTTATGCTTTCCGAGCAAAATGCATATTTTGACACAAAAGCAAATTGATAGAAAGATTTATAATTTTATGGTTCTTAGTTTTATATGAAACAAGTACATACAAAAGTCTGTTACTCCACATTTTAAATATTTACATATTTTTAATCAAATATTGTTTTGGTCTTTTACCACTAATTTTTTCCTTTCAACCAACTTCCGAGCAAGTAACAAGAAGCAACAAGATGGTTTCTTTTAGCTAAGCTTAATTACTCTAAAAGTCTAACCAAAAGGAATGAAATAAAAACAACTTCAATGAAGCTTAACTGGAAAAAAAAGGAAGAAGCCAACTAACAAATAGAAACACTGAAAAGCTTCAATACCCAAACTTGATTTGATCTTTTGATAAGAAACCCGAATAAGCTAACCAAATGTAAAATTCCATTGATACTTTTGAAACAAACCCATCTTAATAAAGCTAAAAATAATTCAAAAAATAGAACAAAAAGGAATTTACCTTTTTGATAGAAGGGTCGAGCCACTCATACCAACGAGCTTTACATTGCTTAGCAGATTTACGAACAAGTAAAGAAGAAATTCGAGCCCATTGATTCTTCCCATATTTCATAACCGCCGCTTTCAATATCTCATCCTCCGTGTTCTTCCACACTCCTCCTTTTATCATAATCCTCATTTTCGCTCGCTTTTTTTCCCTTGCTCCGCCTAAAAGGATTTAATTGAAAGAAATAAAATTAAAATTATAAACCCTAGGTTCTTCGATTGAAAAGCTGAGGATTTTAAGCTTAAAAACCCTAGTTTTCCACTTCTTTTCTTTCTCGTTCTTTTACATTGAGTGGCAAATGGGCTTCTCAGATTGTAACCGGGATAGCAAGCAAGGGGATATTAATCTTGAAAGTTTTCAATTTGACCCCTTGAATTTTATATAAATAAATTACGATCCTCATTTCATGATAAATATAAGCAAGGGGATCTTAATCTTATTGTTTTCAATTTGACCCCTTGAATTTTATATAAATAAATTACGATCCTCATTTCATGATAAATATTGGTTTTCCGTGGGTCATCGTAAGGATATAAATTAGTCAAGTTATTTATGAGTTATTTAAGTTTGATTTACCGATTATTCGAGTTTGATTTGTTTATTTTCAAGCTAAGCTCAAGCTCAAACTATTCAAGTAACGAGATCGAATTTTTTAATACTTGGCTCGAACAGTTTGCGAGCTTTATTGAATCTTTTTTTAAAATATATATTTAATATTTTATTATTAATTTATTATTTTACCACCATAATATATAGTTAAAAATTAACAAATCGAACTTATCGAGTTTAGCTCAAGTGATTCGAGTAATTTAAAATTTTCATTAACATACATTACATAATTTCTTTGTAAGTAATTATTTCTAAAATATTATCTGTTACAATTATGTTCTTAAGTATAACATGTTATGTAATTTTTATCATTATAAATAGAAAATTTTTTAAAATTAAAAGATTTAGGGTTTAAGGTCGAAATCAAACAAAGAATTGCAATGTTAATATCAAGTAATTAAATTGAAAAAGAAACAAGACTAAAGCTTTACTTAATAAAAAAGATGAAAAGCAGTGAAGATGATAAATTTGTTAATCAAATTATCATATTTTATAATCACTTTGTTACTTTGTAGTTTAATCATAAAATTAATAAGTTTTCTATCCTTATTCATTTCCAATTTTTCTATCAAACAAAGCATTAACGACACAATTAAGAAAATAATAAAGGGGGAAGAGGTTTGCATTGATGACTTAAAACCAAATAGATTTAAATTTTAGCATCTATATTCTTCTTTTTCGAGGTCAAAGACCTCCATTATTTAAAAAAAAAACATAAACTATTAATGAATCACAGCATGACACATTATTGATCCATAAATTTTAAAATGAAAAATTTTTACACTATATATTCTTAAATTCATTAATTAATGCCGTTTTATAATATGATTCAATAACTATGACTCCTTTCTTTCATTTTATCTTTAAAACTAGCTTCTAACATTTCAAAAAAAAAAAAACCCTTCTAACATTCATCTAAAAGATTATTATACTGTCAATGAGGCTTTGGCTTAGCGGCAAGAAGGAGGCCCTGAGATTTTGAGATCTCAGGTTCGAGTCTCACCATGTGTGAGCTTGAATTAGTCTAGTTATTTACTAGTTTGTTATAGTTATTTACTAGTTTACCTAGTTTGAGTAATGTGATTTTCATAATTATCTGTTCATGGAATGTAATATGCTGATTGTAATTATAACTTCTAATGAAAATGTACAATTAAAAAAAAAGATTATTATACTAATTAATGTATAATTAGTAATTCTTGTAATTGATTAATTTTCTTAATTATTACCCAAACGAAACACGTGAGAATCATCTAAGCATGGTTGTGAAGTTATGAAAATCCATAACAACTTTCTTAAATATATAAGGATAATTATTTCACACATAATGGGTGGATTTTTTTACTCCATAAATGGGATTAGGATCATAACACATATTTTATTTTTTAATATTTTTATAGGACATGTGTCACGATCTTAATATCGCTTGTAGAGTAAAAAAAGTCCACTAGTGGTGTATGTAATAATTTTCCAATAAAAAGATGTGTCCAAAAGAAACGTTAATTAAATTTTTTATTCATTTTCTCATTGGCTTGTTCGCGTGGCCTAATGGATAAGGCGCTCGCCTCCGGAGCGGGAGACTGTGGGTTCGAGTCCCACCGTGAACGCTATTCGGTTTTTATCGTCCAATAATATCTAATGTTTTGATTGTTTTGCCACCTAGCCTCTCTTTGCACGGGGTTAATTTTTTTTTCTTCAATAAATTATATATTATGATATAATTAATGATTATTGATACTTAACATTATATAAAAAAAATTTCTGTGGTCTACCTATAAAATTCAACTTGAATTAATTATAATGTATAAATTATAAGTATATAAAATATTATTATTATAAAAAAAAAGTCCCAAAAGAGGTCATTAGTTGAGTTGAACCAATGATCCCTATATGGGGATAATTTTTTGATCAATGACCACTACATGGGGATAATTTCTATATATTGTATAGACATCACATAAATAAAGATTGTAAAAATTTTGAATTAATTTTATTATACTGATTATTTATTTAAAAAAATGTTTTCACATGACAAGTAAATAACTCGTGGTGTAACCAATATAATTTAGATTATTTTTTGAAGCATAAAACCTTTTAGCTATCATAAAACCATATGCCAAAAATCAAACACAACTTTTCACTTTTTTTTTTAAACAAGTGATAAAGGAAAATTGTGGAGTTGCTGAATCATGCATAAGCAAACTTAAATCGTACAAACACAAACTTGGAAAGGAGAGAAAATACAACGTGCAAGATTAGGAAAGTGGATCACTAGGAAATTAGCTATTACCCAGACTGTCCTACATTTCCATTGTCTTCGCTCGAGTTTTCCATGAAAAGTTTGTACCAGAAGTCCCTGTTAGCCTCAATATTATCAGAGCCATTGTTCTTCATGGTTTCCACCTTGGAAACATAAGAGAATGGAACCTGATGATCAATTCCTTGTTCTTGCTTTGTCAAGGCAAATCCTTTAGGCAGCTGCTTAGCTGTTGCTGCTAAACAAGTTGAATCCAGGGACTGTTGTGAGGAAACCAATGGCTTTGAGCTACAACTTTGATCGTTGATCTGATGGTGTAATACTACTCTTGCTTCCTTGATTTCTTTTGGATCCATCGCTGAAGGTTTAAGTTTTTTCTTCAAATGGCCGTGCCAATAGTTCTTGATCTCATTGTCTGTTCTCCCCGGTAAGTTTGCTGCAATGGCAGACCATCTGGAGATCAAAGAAAATTTGCATTATTTTGTGCTTAACCATAACATCTGTTAGCTAACTGTAAAATCTTATCATTAGAATACGTAAATTTAATTAAGATCAAATAATATAATTGAATTTGACGTTAATTATACAGAAAAATAATGTTTTCCAAATATGATTCAATTTTAGTTACGTAGGAAAAAATTCACTATTCTATTAAAATTTTGAGCTATATAGAAAATATTCATGATTATGCTGAAAGATATGTACTATTTTTTAAAGTAAATGTTAATTCTTTTATTCGAATATCTTAAAACGTATTCCTTATATTTAGTTAATCGATGCATTTAAAAGTTTGCTTTCATAATATTCCTATACAAATTAAACTAAACCCCGATTGACTAGAAAGAAAATTATTATTTTTTATCAATTGAACTAATTATGGATACGGGTGAAGATATGAAATTAAGCAAGAAGCAAAATAGTATAACTTTGCCAAATTATAGTCTTCAATTACGATCAAGGAGTGAATATTCCACGTTATTTCATGTTGGATGGATAAATTAAATTGCTAGAAAAAAGGAAATGGCAAACAAATTATCTGTACGCTCCTATTGCCAAGAATTTGATGCAGCTTAAAGATAGTTTCTTGCTCCTCAGTGGTGAAGTTTCCTCGTTTAATATCTGGCCTCAGGTAATTTATCCACCGAAGCCTGCAACTCTTTCCACATCTTGCTAAACCTAAAGAAAATTATATAGATAACACAGGAAATTTTCAATTCCAAGAAAACCAAAGATATATGATTGATTAAACAGAGAACTCAGAAAAATGAATACCAGCTTGCTTGGGAAGTGCCCTCCAATTTCCATGACCATGTCTTTGAATGTAAGATATCAGAATTTGATCTTCTTCAGGAGTCCAAGGTCCCTTCTTCATACCCATCTTCTCACAGCAAGGAACCCTCGCCATCTTTGCCTCTCTCTCTCTCTCTCTCTCTCTCTCTCTTTCCTTGGTTTTTTCTTTGTATAAGACTGCATAAGTATACCATTTTCTCTCTTCTTTGGATAATTTAATTTGGTCCAAGAATTGCATGATTTTTTCAAAAAGAAACAACTCACTTTTTCTAAGAAAAATTGTCTCGCCCTCTCCCCCACATAATTTATTTTCTTTTCTTGTAAATTGATGGATCATTTTAGTAATGTCAGTATCATTCCATTTTTACTGTTTGTCATGTGACTAATTCCACTCTTCTTCTTGGTTTTTGCTTTCTCTTTAGGGTATAAATCTTTTGATAGTCAAAATTAACATGCACCACGGGCGATAATGGTGACATCTTTGTCTTTCTATCCTAGTATATCTTTTTTTTTCTTTTTTAGTGGGCTTAAGTCAATCTTTCAAAATTTTTATTTGGTTTTTTGCATAATTATTCCTTAGCTTAATTTTCAAAAAAGTAGCTAAATCTTAGCTTAACTATATTAATTTTGATTAAGAAAAAAATATGTGACAGACATATTTCCGTCCTTGATTACAGTGTGTTATATTAAGGATTATAATGTCCACTTGGCTCATTAATTTTGGTTCATAAAAAGCATTAATTTACTGTGAAAGTTAAATAACGATAAATTATTGCAATTTTTCAACTGCTTAGGTTTGAAGTTTGATTTAGATTGTATCGAAAAATTTTTCAGTCGCAATTATTTTTGTGTTATGATTGACTCTTGGTTATAAAATGAAATGCAACAACAAAAGTTGATTAAGTTGATAAAAATTATTTATTTTTTTGTAAAGTTTAAATTCAAATTCTTACTATTAGCAATTTTTTTGGTGAACGATCCATTGTTTTTATCTAAGAAATCTTTCAAGAAAAATTAAGACACTTTGGAAATTAACTAAAGCACCCCACCTTTTTGTCGGTTGTTGAAGCAATATTTCATTTCAAGCAAAATCCCGACTTTCGCCGACATTCGGATTTGGCAAAAAGGTAAAGCGAAAGTTCTGGACAAACTCCATTAAATGATAAACCACTTTCATTGTAGCTGAAATTGCCACTAATTCCATTGTACTTCAAAGTCCACTACCATTTAGCTTGTTCTTAATTCTTATCTTATTTCTATCCACAGTAAGAAGTTTGGAATGAACAAGTTCACTTCCAATAATCCAAGTCATACATGCATCCCTCTCAGTTTTCCTCCGACTACTCCTTCCGGCAACCAGTCCAAACTTTCTTAGTCTTTGTTAACAACATACCTCCAAACATTCAATGGAGATGGTTAAAACAGATATTTCAGCATCATGGCACGGTCATGAACGTCTTTATCTCACAGAAAAGAAGCAGATCAGGCAAGAAGTTTGGGTTTGTCAGATTCTCAAGTCAGGATGAGGCCAAGAATGCAGTGGAGAGACTTAACGGAGTATGGCTTCTTGATTATAGACTGAATGTGGACTACGCAAGATTCAACGCAAGCTCAGCATATTGGAAAAGAGTAGAATCACAGAAAGAAATGCCAATACCAGATTTAATCTTCACAGGTGCTATCCCAAAGAACACTTCATCCTCTCCTTATGCAGAAGATTTCAAAACTGACAATAACCAACAAGTCTCTATCGGTGAACAGGTAAGTAGAGGGGGTAACAAGCAGAGTGCAACTGATCTAGATTCGATTGAGATCGAAGCTTTTATTCAGGATAAAGATTGGTTAGAATTTGCACTGGTCGGCTCGGTCAAGTCTCCCCTTGAGATTAATGAGATCCAGCAATGTTTGTATAGGGAAGGATTCTCTCCATTCTCTATTACGTCAATGGGAGGTAGCTGGTTTCTTTTCCGATTTGTAAGAAAAGATGAAATGCTAAAAATGCTTGCTGAAGGAAATGAACGGATCGAGAAATGGTTTAACTGGGTTAAACCATGGTCTGAGAATCTCATTTGTGATGAAAGTCTAGTATGGATCAAAATTCACAACTTGCCTCTGCATGCATGGAATAGAAAAATACTTAAACAAATTGGAGATCATTGGGGTAGATTCATCATTGAGGACGAGTGTTCATGCAAAAGGAAAAGATTGGACTTTGCAAAAATCCTTATAGTCAAAAAGAAAAATTCGTTAGTGAAGGATTCAATAACTCTCAAAATTAATGGTTTGAAATTTGTTGTTAATTTCGTGGTTGAAGACATTTCTGAATCTTGGTGGAACTACCTTTCTTCCATTCAAGCAGGCTGTTCTAGTTCCTCCTCTGATGCAGAAGAAACGCCGGTAAGGAAAACAACTCCAACGGAAGGAATTGAGCCGGTCGATGACTATGAATTGTCGGTTGTAGAAGCAAATGTCAGGATCAATCAAAACAATAATGAGCTGCCATTGGAAAATGAGGAAAGTGAGGTTTTTGAGAAAAGATGTTAGAATACGTACGATGAGCAGTTTGGATTCTTGAACAGAGAGAAGGAGCTTGGAGGGAGTTTTGAAACAATTTCAGCTGATGAAATTTTGAAAAATGAAGCAACAGTAGCAAATGAAACAGTGATGGATCTCGTATTGTACGATACAACTCAGTTAATCGCTAACACCACTTACTGTGAGCCTAGCAACACGGTTGAGGACAATAAGGCCTTAACTATGGATAAACAAAGTAGCCCAACTCTCCTTCAGCCCGACACCAATTTATCTCAATCTTGTGAAGAAGTTATAATAGAAGGGGAAGATACAGTCGGCGAATATCAGGAAGGAATAGTTGACATAATAGGAAAAGCAAAGAAGAACAAGAAGTTCATTTCTGTTTCATCCATTCAACCTACTGCTGCCATTCCTACAAAGAAAAATTTGGTTTCACTAAAACGCAAAGGAAAAAAGAAAAAGAAAATAGCAAATTACTCACGGAAAAATGAAATCAATTTGCTGGGTTATTATTCAGATACTCCAAGCTTAATCGAAGACCAAATCACGGACGAAGACATTAGGAATAGAAACAGAATGTTAAGGAAGGAAGCAGAAGCTACATTGGAGGTAGCAAAACTTCTGGGTCTTTCACCAACAACAAATGAGGAAGACATAATTAGAAGTTTAATGGAGGTTGAAATCGAAGATATGGCAAGGAAGATAAGCCACGAATAGGAGATCAATGTGGTGAGAGGTAACTTAGCATGATTCATTTTTGATTCCAGCTCTAAGTTTTTATGAAGCAGGTTGTGACGTCCCCGTCACTTCATCTTATCACTTATCTTTTTTCCTTCTTTATTTAGATTTAGTTCATCCAGTGTCATTCTTCCTTTATTCTTAAGCTAATTATCTGATAGCTCATAAAATTTTATTTAATTTCAACAAAACAGACTAATGATACATGTATATATGTATCATCCGTTTTCACAGGATCTCATACATCATCTTAACTTAAATCCCCGACATCTAATATACATTAATGTTAGTTGTACTGTACCATAACTGAATTACAATTTACTTTACATAATTACATAAGTATACCTTCTATACTACTTGGGAAGCGTCTTTCGAAGGTAGACTTTCAAGATCCACTCGTAGGCTCTTTTATCGAGAGCGAGGGATTACTTCAGATAGTCTGTATGAAAAATGTTCGTAAAAGGGTGAGTTTACGCTCAGTAAGAAAAATATGTAAAAGAGCGTACTATGCCTCTATATGCATTTTTCCTACTTGGCTCTATAATGTCATGTAAAGCATTATAAAGCATGCATCATAAACATCTTTCATGCATTATTTGCAACCATGCATATTTATTTCAAATGACATGGAAATCATACTTTATATGCTTCTTTTAAAATATAGCATACATATAAAACATGCATCATCTTCTATCTTTAAAACATACTTTACATGCTTTTATAACATAGCATGTTTCGTATACTTCTTCAAAACATACTTCCTTTAAAACATCTTATACTTCTTGAAATCATAAATTGTATACTTCTTTAAAACATCTTGTACTTCTTGAAATCATAAATCGTATACTTCTTTTTAAAACTTCTTATACAAGTACACCAAGTACTTTCGATTTCTTTATTCTTTGAAATCGTATATACTTATAGTTTTTAATAACATAAAAACTATTTGTACTTTTATGGAGTTATGCACTGCATCATCATCATCATCATCATCATCATGTGGCGTACCCCGTAGGGCCAGGAATCCTCCCTTAGTCCAACATGAAATATAAACAGATTGGCCAACTGCGGGTGGCTACAGTTAACACTAGTCAGGTGTCCTTCTGTAGCGACTGAGGCCTGACTTATGGTTCCTCAGCCCATATCATACATTACATCATTTCAGGACTTGATCAGAGCCCCTACTATAAACATGAAAGTGCATAATCTCAAAACATATGCCATATAGCTTCTTGCCATGACATTTCATACTTTCTGAAAATAGGTGTAAAATCTCTTTTCAAAACAGGGCAGTCGACTGGCCTCATAGGGCAGTCGGCTGCTTCTTCATACTTTCATTTATCGAAATTATTTTCATTTAAAATTCCGATATTTTCATCTTTGAAAATACATGGGGGCAGTCGACTGGTCCATATAGCAGTCGACTGGTTTTCAAACAGAATGCTTTTTAACAAATAGCAGTCGACTGGTCATATAGCAGTCGACTGGTTTGAAACAGAATGCATTTTTGACAAATAGCAGTCGACTGTCCCATATAGCAGTCGACTGGTTTGAAACAGAATGCATTTTGGAAAATAGCAGTCGACTGTTCCATATAGCAGTCGACTGGTTTGAAACAGAATGCTTCTGGGTAAATAGCAGTCGACTGGCTTACATAACAGTCGATTGCTTTGCATCGGTTTTCGAAAAACGACGTTTTGGTTGTCTCTAGGCAGTCGACTTCCCTTTATGGCAGTCGGCTGCCCCTAGCCTAATTGGTACTAGGAAACAAGTCCGAAAATACATCTTTTCCTGCACAAAATCAACTAATACTTCTCTCCAAAACATGTAAAAACATCATAAAACATGCGGACATAGCCGCCTTACGTCCGTTACATAAATTCCTTACCTTAATTCCTTCGGAAACGCGAAATCACTTGGAGCGTAACCCTAGCTTTTACTCCTTCAAATCTGAAATCACCATACCAAATCAAACCTTAAATTAAACAACATACACATATCGTATCAACTCCATACAACTCCATATCATGAACATAATTGAACAAATCATCTTCTTCTCTTAGCTTCACTAGAGATCAAAATCTCAAACTTTGAGATCTCTTCCAATACTTGGAATCAATCCACCAAACTTCAGATATAGCCTCGTCTAGTGACTATGATCGTTTTTCGTCTAACAAATTTAACGATTTGGTTACTAAACAAGGGTGTTTGTCAAGGTAGCTATGGAAGAAGACTTGGAAGCTTGGAGAAATGGAGAGGACGAGAGGGAGAGAGCTGGAAAGAAACTGGCTGACGTTGGATGATGGCTGGGGTATGAGTCATGCCATTTCATTTAATGCTCCCCTATCCAATATCATCTCATCTCAGCCACTTTACTTCTTGACCCCTTTTGACCCTCTTATTTGACCCATCTTTGACCATTAATTTCTCTTCTTCCTTTTCTCATATCAGCCATACAAAATCATTTAATCATGAAAATCTGGTATTTGTTTCATCATCATCCAATTAAACCATTTCATCTCAATCCTTGACCATTATTATTTGGCCATTCATTTAATTGGTCTCTTTTCTTCCATATAACACTTGTCTTTAATTACACTAAATTTTCTGATATTAATTCTTTTCTCATACCTCAATTATTCTTATAACATCAATTTAATTTCCTTGACTATTTGACTTTCCATTTCTTATTTCTTCCATACTTCATACCTCATGCATACATCATTCATACATCAATTACACATCAACTTCATATTCATTTAATCATATTAGATTGAAATACTTTACAAGCATAGAGGAATACATGAAAATTTGGGATTTCACACAGGTAGTTTGGTAGAACCTTCGGATTGACTGGAAGCTCTGTTTTTAGCTCTGTAACCCCCTTAAGACAGTCAGGATTGAAGTCTGAAGATGTGACAGATGTAGGAAAGGTTTTAAAGGATAGCTTTCTTTAGTTTTTTGAGGAAAACTTGATTGAGATGATTTGGACGGTGAGGACCAGTCCTGCGAAGTATTGATAATGGTCGTATAGCTTCTTTGCAACATGTTTTTGTGCTATTGCAGTTTCGGGTTGCACGGGTGGAGGAGAACAATTCAAACTCTACATCGCTCAGTGTGGAGTTCTCATGGCTTCTCTGTCTTGTTTTATTTCCAGTTCAATTTTACTTCTTGACTGACCTCATTAGTTTTACTGATTGTTCTTTCAATGGCTATTTTGGGTTGAGGTTGCTGTCATGTTCTTGGAATGCTGCTGTCTTTTTTGGGATACCTTTATTACAAGTTAGGATCATTCAGTCAAAAGTTCTTTTGGCACCCTAGCTGTTTGATGTAAGGTCCCTTAGGAGAATTGCTTTTGCCATTCAACTCTCGGATGCTTACCTGATCTGATAGATCCCGAGTGCCACTGCTCCCTGTTTGGGTTGTTTATAGTCCAAATTTGGACTCAGTTTTTGGTTGCATGTATGCTGCTCTGGGGTTGTTTTGCCTATTAAGATGTTTTGCATGTAGTCCAAATGTGGACTTGTTGTCAGTACATTAAATAAAATTTTAACTTTTCAAAAAAAAAAAGAAGTTTGGAATGAGTCAATGCAATTTTGTTAAGGATAATACAATAGTATAGCACAAATAAAAATTAATTAAATTAATTTAGCATGAGCTTGTGCTCGACTCAAAACTTGAGTTTGATTTTAGCTTAATGATGATTAAGTTGAACAAAATTGAGTAATTTAATTACTTTTTCGAAATCAAACTTACAATTTGAAAAATAAAATATTAACAATTATAGCAAAACAAAATCTAAAAACATTTATAAAACACAAACTTATGTACCAAATAGAAACATTAACTTAATCCAAGAAGCTCTTCAAATTTTCAAAACAAATCATTCAAAAAAAAACAAAATAAGCAAAAATAAAATATTGAAAACTGATAAAATATAATAAAATACTAATACATACAATATTGTTTCAGAATTTGAAGTAAAGTACTATTTAAAGTTGTGTTTATATTAAGTAATATAATATTTTTTTTTTGAAAATTCGAACTTCTAAGAATAATTGTAGATTACTTAGATAATGATATTAAGTAGTATAAAACGTTTTGAATTGAAACTTGTAAATGTTTTATCGCTATAAGAAATTGCATTATAGTTGTACTTTAATGAATATATACATCTATTCATATATAATATAAAATAAAAAATTATTACAATAAAAAAAAGACAATAAAGTATGCAAATGTGAAATTCCCAATTTCATGTAATTTTCTCATATTGGTAAAGTATTCCACCTGTAAGGAATTAAATAAATATGAGAATTATGAAGTATGGATGATGTATGGAACATGAAAGAAGTAATGAAATGAACAGTCAATTAGTCAAGGAAGAAATTTGATGTTATGAGGATATTAGAGTATGAGAAAAGAATTAATATCAGATTATTAATTGGTATAATGAATATGTGACATATAAATGAATGGAAGAGGAATTAATGGTTAAATAAGATGGTAAAAGAAATTATGGCTGAAAAGGGAAAAGGATTGAAATGCAATTAATGAAATTGCATGAGTCATCACCATCTTCATTAGCCAAAATCGGCAGCCCCCTTTCCAGCCCTCACTCTCGTTCCCTCCATTTTCTCCAAGTTTCAACAATACTCACCTTGACAAACCACCATTTCCTGTCATCGATTCATTAAGCTCATTTAACTAAAAACGATCATAGTCACTAGAGTAAGCTATGTTTGAAGTTTGGTGAATTGAATTCAAGCATTTGAAGAGATCTCGATTTGTTGAAATTTGGTAATTAATCGAGGTGAGAGAAGAAGTTGATTTACTTACTTCTATCTATGAATTGGGGTTAAGTCGAGTTGGTATAGTATGCTTATAAAGTTTTCTTAAAGGCTTGAATTATGATGTCTACAGCTGTGAAGAAGTAAAGGAAAGGAATTGGTGCCACCAAGCGATTATATGTTTCGGTGTAATCGAGGTAAGGAATTTATGTAACGGACGTAGGGTGGCTATGTCCGCATGTTTTGATATATTTTAAATGTCTTTGGGATGAAACAAAAGCTGATTTTGAAGTGCAGGAAGTTAAATTTCGGGTTTTACTCCTAGTGCTAATTAGGCTAGGAACAACCGACTACCTAGAGACAACCAAAGCGTAGATTTTCAAAAACTGAGACAAACTAGTCGACTGCTATACAAGCTAGTCGACTACTATTTTTCAGTATGCATTCTGTTTCAAACCAGTCGACTGCCATATGGACCAGTCGATTGCTTTTACTTAAAAAGCATTCTGTTTCAAAACCAGCCGACTGCCTATAAGACCAGTCGACTGCCCTGTTTTCAGAAGCATTCTGTTTCAAAAACAGTCGACTGCTATATGACCAGTCGACTGCCAATTCTCAAAAAGCATTCTGTTTCAAAACCAGTCGACTGCCCCATGTGTTTGCTAAAACTGAGACAAACTAGTCGACTGCTATACAAGCTAGTCGACTACTATTTTTCAGTATGCATTCTGTTTCAAACCAGTCGACTGCCATATGGACCAGTCGATTGCTTTTACTTAAAAAGCATTCTGTTTCAAAACCAGCCGACTGCCTATAAGACCAGTCGACTGCCCTGTTTTCAGAAGCATTCTGTTTCAAAAACAGTCGACTGCTATATGATCAGTCGACTGCCAATTCTCAAAAAGCATTCTGTTTCAAAACCAGTCGACTGCCCCATGTGTTTGCTAAAAATAAAAATATCGAAATGTTAAAAGAAAATAATTTCAATAAATGAAAATATGAGACTAGCGAGTGAATCGGAAGAAGATCTGAAATCGAACAGTAAAAAACGCTCTGAAATGGAAATCGAAAATAGCAACATCCCATAATGCCTGGAAGAAGAAGATCAAAGAAAAAGGAGTGTCAAAAGATCAAAGAATGGTGAATTCAAGCAAGTGGAACACGATCTCTCAGATAACAGAACCAATATCCTATCCTACAGGGATTCTCTTATGGAAAATCAGGATAATTCATCCTTTCATTTCATTAATCAACCAGCATACACAGATGAAGAATCTGATCAAGAGCTTGAAGATCAAGATGAGATCCCAACAATACTCCTGTCAAGAGAAGAGAAAAACAGAATCCGTAAGCCTTGGACAAATGCAGTTATAGTGAAGACATTCGGCAAAAATGTAGGCTACAACTTCCTTCTTCCAAGGGTCAAAGCTCAATGGAAACCTAACGGATATATGGATTGCGTGGATCTTGGCAACGACGTTTTCTTATTCAGATTCCATCTTACAGAAGACTTTCACAAAATTATCCATGAGGGACCCTGGTTTGTTGGTCTCTACTATCTGACAATGAGAATATGGGAGCTAGGGTTCGTACCAGATGCATCAACATCTTGCTCGACTACTGCCGTATGGGTCAGACTACCAGGGCTGCCCATCGAATATTTTGACAAAGCTATCTTGCAAAGGATAGGAAACCAACTTGGTAAATTACTCAAGATTGATACTATCACTGAACAGAACTCCAGGGGAAGATATGCTAGGTTCTGTATCCAAGTGGACTTAGACAAACCCTTAATTCCAAAAATCAGAGTTGGAAAAATTGTTCAGAATGTCCTATATGAAAGTGTTAACCTTTGCTTTGCTTGTGGCATGATTGGCCATCGCAGAGAGCAATGCAGGGCAGGGAAAGGAAAAACTCTCGATAGCATGTCTCATGAAGAACCAACTAACAATCCAAACACCAACACTACTGACAACAAAAATGGTGAAGAAGAATTTGGACCATGGATGGTTGTTAGTAGAAGAAAATCCAGAAATGGCAGGAACGTAAATGCGGGTAAGACCGACCCGAAAAGCAACCCGTTGAGTATGAAGGAGAAAGGGAAAAACGTGGTCTCTGAGCACGTGAACTACAAGAACCAACGGATATTTTCTCAGAAATCCTTCTACATTGGGCAGAGCTCCACTGATAGAAATGACGTGACCAACCCCTTTTCTAGTTCAAAGTTCAGTGAAGATAACCAAGCTAAGAGGCCCTCGTTCGAAGGGAACCAGAATAGTGAGACAAACAACTTCAGATTTAATAGTAAAGCATCTTCCTCTACCAACAACTTAACTGAAACAAGAAAAATCGATGGATCCACAGCCACAACCATGCGTCGAAGAACTACCAGAAATCTTCAAAGAGCTCGAGATAATGCACCTTTGGTTGGGAAAATGGGTGGAAAAATTGACAAAAGCCATAAAAATTTTCATGGGAATGGAAACACAGAACAGGGGATGGAACGAGGAAGAGATCATGATGGCTTGGAACAACCTCATCCTAACCATAGAGATCTCGGATCCACGACCATTCCTGCATTTGATAAAGAAAAAACCATAAGAAATAACACCCAGAAGGATACAAGAATCACCGACGCAGCACAATATTCCCCATGATCTTTATCGACATAGCTCGGAAGGTGAGGATGAGAGGAAATCACGAGGAGGCCATCATATTTTCATCCCTACCACTGATCAACCCGATTACAATAGTAATAAAGACAAATGCACTGAAGGAGGATCTGGAAACGAAGCACACAGTTTTATTCCTCCTTCAGACTCACAAGATATCGATGCTACTATGCAAGACGTCGGAAGGGGAGATTATAGAACTTTTAAATGAAGATTCTACTATGGAATGCTAGAGGAGCGAGTAATAAGAACTTCTTGCGCAATATGCGAGAGTTGCTGGCAGTACACAGACCAAGTATTGTGATAGTGGTAGAACCCAGAGTGGCTGGTGAGAATGCAAGAAGAATTGTACGAAAGCTCAAGTTCAAGGACTTTTGCATTTCAGATCCAATTGGATTCTCGGGTGGCATATGGCTATGTTGGGATTCAGAGGTGTTGAATATTGATATCTTAAAAGTTTCTAGACAAATGATTTATGCCTTGGTGCATAGAGATGGATATGCTGACTGGTTGTTGTCAGTGATTTATGCAAGTCCAGCTTTTAGTGTTCGCAGGAATTTATGGGCAGATATAGAAGAAATAGCTAGTTCAGTTGCAATCCCATGGATGCTAATTGGTGATTTCAATGAATTATGCAATAGTGTAGAAAAAGTAGGGGGTCGTATGATTTCGTTAAGTCGATCTTCTTTGTTCAACGATATGATCAACAAGTGTGGCTTGGTGGACTTAGGATTTGAGGGAGCAAGATATACATGGACTAATAGAAGACAGGGATTGGCAAGAGTGCAAGAAAGATTAGATAGGGCCTTATCTATCCAAGTTGGAGACTTTTGTGGCCTGATGCAGTAGTGAGACACTTGCCAAGAACAGACTCTGATCATTGTCCCATCCTTGTGCAGTGTGAGGCGGTGGGTAGTGTAGCAAGGGATAGACGACCTTTTCGTTTTCAAAGTATGTGGCTTACTACTCCAATTGTAAAGGAAGTTGTTCATGAAAATTGGCAGAGAACACATGGAGACATTATTGCAAAGACAGAAAACTTGGCAAATGTACTTCGAGATTGGAACAGAACCCATTTTGGAAATATATTCTACAAGAAGAATAGTTTGAGAAGACGAATAAAAGGTGTTCAAAAGGCCATGGGGATTAATCCATCTCATCAACTGCTTCAACTTGAAAAGATGTTAATTCGGGAGTATAATATTCTATTATGCCAGGAGGAACTTTTTTGGTTCCAGAAATCTCGAAGGGATTGGATCCTTGATGGGGAAAGAAACACAAAGTTCTTTCATATATCCACCATATGTAGAAGAAGAAAGAATAAAGTAACTATGCTCAAAGATTTGAATGGAGAATGGGTGTCAGAGCAAGAGGAACTAAAAAGCTTAGTTCAACAATTTTATATTGAGTTGTTCACTTTACCGGAGGGTAGGCATCAGCCATTACAGGATTTACATGGTCCAACGTTGAATAGGGAACAGAGGGCTTTGCTTGACAGTGATATCATGGGGGAGGAAGTCAGAAGTGCTCTCTTTCAGATGAAACCATGGAAGGCCCCAGGATGTGATGGTTTCCATGCAGGTTTCTATCAACATTTTTGGGATTCCACAAGGGATACTCTAGTTCAACTGGTAACGGAAGCACTGGCAACTGGGAGATTCCCTCAAGGTTTGAATGATACTTTGCTTGTTTTAATTCCAAAGGTGCCCAATCCTGATTCTATTAGTCTGTTTAGACTAATAAGTTTATGTTCTGTTGCCTATAAACTTATATCTAAGGTTTTAGTTAATAGAATTAGGCCTTACCTAAATGATCTGGTAGCCCCAACCCAAGTAAGTTTTATTCCTGGAAGAATGGCATCTGACAATATCATTATAGCCAAGGAATTGATACATTCCATTAGGACCTCGAAGCGGAAGAATGGTCTTATGGGAATTAAAATTGACTTGGAGAAGGCTTATGATAGAATCCGTTGGGATTTTGTAGAGGAGACACTCATTGCTTTTGGGTTTTCAGAGAAATGGGTGGATCTTATTATGTTCTGTGTCAGAAATACGTCAATGTCAATTTTGTGGAATGGTGAGAAAATGGAGGCCTTTTCACCCCAACGAGGATTAAGGCAAGTTGATCCACTATCACCGTACTTGTTTGTATTGTGTATGGAAAGGCTCGGTCAGCTAATAGATAACAAGGTGGGGCGTGGGACTTGGAAGCCAATAAAAATGGGGAGGAATGGGACAGGTGTGTCTCATCTTTTTTTTGCAGACGATTTGTTTCTATTTGGCAGGGCTTCATTTGCCAAGCTGAAGTGATAAAAAGAGTGCTTGATGAGTTTTGTGCAGCGTCTGGAGCTAAGATCAGTCTGGACAAGTCCAAAGTTTTTGTTTTGCCTAAATCTGATCAAAGAAATGCTCGAAGGGTTGCTAGAACCCTAGGTATTAGCTTGACTATGAATATGGGAAAATACTTGGGAGTGCCTTTGATACATGGAAGAGTGACAAAGGACACTTACAGGGAAGTTGTGGAGAAGATATCTAAGAACCTAGCTGGGTGGAAAGCAAACTGTTTATCACTTGCAGCAAGAGCTACTTTAATCTCTTCAGTTACTTCAGCCGTACCTGCTCACCAGATGATGTCGGCCATACTACCAAGCTCAGTGAATGAAAGCATGGACAAATTACATAGACGCTTTTTGTGGGGTGGCTCAAATGACAGGAAAGGCGTTGCTTTAGTTAAATGGGCTGAGGTTTGTTTGCCAAAGAAGAAAGGAGGTTTAGGCCTTCGATCCATGCACAATCAAAATCGAGCCTTAATACAAAAAACTGCTTGGCGATTCATAACAGAAACGGATAGCTTTTGGGTTAAAATTTTGCTGGGGAAATATGGAGTTAATGGTGATGTTATAAGGGCAGCTAATATGTTTGAGGAAGCTAAGTCTACATGGTCTCATACCTGGAGGAACATAATGGTGGCTTGTAGAATGCTCAACAATGGTTTAAGGATTAGAGTTGGTGATGGTTGTTCTACGTATTTCTGGACTGATACTTGGTTAGACAAACCAATAGTGGAGCAGTTGGACAGCTTGCTTGAGGATATTGATTTATCTCAGAAAGTAAGTAGTTTTATACTGGAGGGAGGCCATTGGGATATGGAAAAGGTATTCACTCAACTTCCAGTTGAATTAGCTCTCAAGGTTATTGGTACGCCTCTATCTACACTTCAGAAGCCTGGAGATCAGTGGATATGGAAACTGACATCTGATGGGTGTTTTACAGTGAAGTCCGCTTACTGGAAACTGATTGAGGCGAATGTTGAAGCTAGCTCGAGGAATGTAGAAATGATATGGAAAATCCGTGCACCACAAAGATGGAGATTTTTTCTTTGGCTGGCTATGAGGGATCGACTTTTGACTAATAAGCTAAGGGCTGATTGGGGGATGACAGTTTCAGCTTTGTGTGCATTATGTCAGGATAGTCCAGAATCTACTATTCATGTTTTAAGAGACTGCGGCAGAGCAACACAAATCTGGAAAAGGCTACTGAAACAGGAACAGGGGGCTGAATTCTTTCAATGGCCATTACAGGAGTGGATGGCGAAAAACTTGAATGATCATATTGTCGGTGTTGTGCCTGGTGTGGACTGGAAATTTGTTTTCATATGCACGGTTTGGAGACTCTGGACTAGGCGCTGCAATATTATTTTCAAAGGAGATGATTACAAGGACATGAGTTTGGACCAGTTAGTTGTTTACATAAAAAATGGTGCATTAGAATTAAGCAGGGTGTTTATGCAACAAAAGAAAACTTTTGTCTCAAATACTGAAGTAAGATGGCATGCACCAACAGGGGAGTTCGTGAAGCTAAACACAGATGGATCCTCGCTTGGAAACCCGGGAATCGCAGGTGCTGGAGGAGTGATACGCTCATCCTCTGGCGCATGGCTTGGAGGTTTTCGAGCCCACCTTGGAGTTTGCTCTGTCACATCTGCAGAACTTCAGGCAATACGTCTTGTCCTATTACTGGCCTGGCAACTGGGGTTTAGATCTTTGATATGTGAGGTGGATTCCAAGGTGAGCATTGATCTTATCAAGTCAGCAAATATAAGGATGCATCCTCTTGGTAGCCTCATTAGTGATATACGGGACATTGCAAATAGAGATTGGATTTGTGATTTTCAACATACACTCAGAGAAGGAAATTTCATGGCTGACTCGTTGGCTAAATCAGCATGCTCCTTAGATGAGGATTATGAGTTTCTACAGGACCCCCCCAAAAGTGCAATTGGAATGTTGCAGGCTGACGCTATGGGTGTTTATTTTCCTAGGAAGTATAGAATGTTTTAGTTGTTTTCTGCTTTTCATTTGTAACAAAAAAAATAAATAAATGAAAATATGAGGCAACAGCCGACTGCCCTATGAGGCCAGTCGACTGCCCTGTTTGAAAAGAGGTTTCAAAGCCTATTTCTAGAAAGTGTAATTGTCATTGCAAAAACTTTATGACAAATGTTTTGAGACTATGAAGTACTTAATGATTATGCACTTCTGTATATGTTCATGTCTGAGGAGCTCTAGTCCACCTTCAGTGCTACAGATGTCACCTGACTAGTGTTCACTGTAGCCACCGACATTTGGCCAAATTGTCTCTGAAATATGATTGGCTAGGGGAGGATTCCTGGCTCTTGCGGAAGTACGCCACATGTTATTCAGTGCATAATTCTGTTAAATTGCGAATAGTCTCTCTGTTATTTGAAAGCTATATGATGTATGTTTTAAAGTAAGAATATGATGCATGTTTTGAAGAAAGTATAAGATGTATGTTTGCATATGCTATTTGAAAGAAGTATATATTTTACTTGATTTATAAGCATATGCTATTATGAAGAACTTTTATATGTTTGATGAAAGTATATGAATATGCTTTATAATGATTTTACATAACATTATAGAACCAAGTAGGAAAACTGCATATAGAGGCATAGTACGCTCTTTCACATATATTTCTTACTGAGCGTAAACTCACCCTTTTATGAACATTTTTTATACAGACTATCTGAAGTGATCCCCCGCTCTCGATAGAAGAACCTATTAGTGGATCTTCAAAGTTTACCTTCAAGATGCGCTTCCCGAAAATAGTCGAAGGTATACTTATGTCATCATGTAAAGTGAATTGTATTTTAGCTATTGTACAGTACAACACTATAATGATGTATATAATCATGTGGGGATATAGGTTATGTAAGTATAGGAGATCCTAATGAAATTGAAGTATGTATACACGAAAAGTATATTTCATGAGAAAAATTATATCATTCTAAATAATGATAATGGATAAAGTATAAGAAGAAGAAAGAATGACATTGACGAACAGCCTAACCGCATAAATGCAAAGTAAGGATTTACATGTTTATTAGTGGAAATGAGGATGTCACAGCAAAAGATATGTACGGTATACTAAATAAAATAAGATGAAGTTAAGCAAAAATGAAATGATCACTTCGATTGATAAACTTTGTTTTATCTCCACTAATCTAATGGATTAGCTTGATAAATCATGTTTTATCTTCAACAATTTTAAAATTTTAAATTGTCCATGTCTAATACTAGCTAATTATTATAATACTTTTAAGATTATTTAAAAAGAGTAGATGAAAATTAAAAAAAAATAAAATGACTAAATTTTATTGATAAAAATTTTACTTATTAATTTAAAAATATAATAAATAATAATATTCATTTTAATTGATTTAAAAGATTTTAGGTTTATGCTTTTATAAATATATTAAAAATTATCATACATATTAAAAGATAGAATAGGCCCAATAACATTAGGAAAATCACTCTAACCCACAAATCCAAAACAAGACATGAAGTTCTAGGCCCAAACTAAGTTAGAGCCGGTTTAGGCTAACTTGAAGAATTTATCAACTTTTAAAGGTTTTTTTTTGTTCTTCTTTCTCTCCAAATAAGAAACTTTATTAGAAACCAACAATTTTTTAGTTGAGTAGTTGAGAAAGTCAGAAAGAATTATGAAATGTGATAAAGTTTGGGTTCGAGCAAATTCATCCCCTTTTTAATTTATATAAATTTTATACCATTTATATAATTTTTTAATTAAATAATATTCATACAATCAATTTCAGATATAGCAATTCCGAACCAACCACAACCCATTGAATTATTGCATACAAAGATTAAATTATTGCATCAAATTTAAGTAGATGCTTGCCACTTGAAAAATTGATCCATTATTGTACTACCATCTTTCTAAATTTTTTTTTCCATCAATTGTTCAAGAATCTCATAATTTCATTTGCGCAAGCTAGTGGCAATGTTCATATATAGCAATAGAATTGATAGGGGGAAGGTGGTATTCTTTAATTAATCTGTTTGCATAATGCATGTTGATTTCAGCAAATTCATGTGGCTTTCAGATGTTGCGTTTCTTTTAAAATTCCTAGGGAAAGTATCGAACTGAATATATTGTTTAAGCATTGGGATTGAAAGAGACAAGAACCATGACTACACAAAATCAAACTTGAAAGTTGATAATGTATGGAAAGAAAAGGGATATTGGAACATGGGTGATGTTATGTCAAAGACAAAACAACATCAAATTTAGATATGTCATGGAGTTGGGTTAGTTGGAAGAGTACAAATTAAAAATGAATTAATTAAATGTAGGCTGTTGCACTTATAAAAATTCTTTAATTGTAGTACTAAAATCTTTAAATTAGAAAGATTTAAAAATATTTCTTAAATAAATCCATCTCTTAGTTTTTTTTTTCTTTGGTACAATGAATCTATAGCCTTTTTGTTTTTTGTACGCACAAGTTAATGATTTATTTTATAAACTTTTAGTTTCAATGATTTTTCGAAAAAAAATTACAAGTTGAATCTATTTAAATGTCTCAATTATACAAGTAAAATTCAAGTTATATTCTTAACTTTGTTCATCAATGGTTTGAAAATGTTTATTTACCAAGAAGGCCAATGAAAATGAGTCCCCCCCCGCCCAAAATGAACTAAAAAGGAGGGTACTAGCTGTACTAAAACCAGGCCAGAAATATTGGAGGGAATTATATTATATTATATTATAACTAGCTAGGTAAGTGCCCACGTCATGCATGTGTTTTCTCACATATTATAATTGCACAATAGTAGAATATAATCCGCAGGAAACAAAAGAGATGAACTATATAATATTTAAGAAATCGATGCTGTTCACAAATTAATTAATTCAATTTAACATAAAGACTAAACCTACAAAGCACGATCAGCACAAGCCTAAGTCGAAGTGGACATGATTATAGAAATACATAATCTATTGATAAATTAAAAAAAAACTCAAGATCAAATAAATTCATTAGTAAAAAAAAAACCTTAATTGCAAGAATATTGTCGTGTAACGGGCTAAATTCACGCCATTATGTTTCTAAGAGGAAATTACAACGGTTAAAACTTGAGACTTCATTATTTTGTTATGATTTATGATATTTATATTTTTAAAGTAACATGTTAATTATAAAATAATAGAAATGAAATTTTCGCATGACAAATGCTGTTAATTAACGTAAGACCTGACATAAGTAATAAGGGGGCGATATATATAAATAAATATATATATATATATATATATTTATACTGTTTTTTTTTTTGGTTACATATATATTTATATTGTTGGATGATAATATCTACACGTTTTTTAAACCAAAAATGTTGGAAGTTCGAATTAGTGAGAGAGACAATTATAAGATTAAATTCTTTTTGGGTACAATTTTAATACGCTCAATTAATAATTCAATTTTTTTTTGTCTGAGTTGTTTATATTTGTTGGCTTTCTTTATTGCTCCCTTTCATCTCAAAATGAAAAGCAGAAATACATTTATTATTCTAAGGTCAAAAATTTTATTTATTATTCTAATGTTCTCCAATTCAATTTTCAAACAATCTAAAGCAATCTACACTTTAATTTTATTAATAGAAATTAATTCATATACTATTATAAGTAAAGTTTTTAGATTTCACTAACGGAATTAGTAAGATACATCATTCAAAATATATTTAAAAAATAATTAAAAAATGAGATATGTTATAATTTTTTTAATCTGATTTGTGAAATTGAAAGATTTTATTTTATTTTATTTTTTGGTTACATATTGAAATATTTCACTATCAATATATAAAAAAGGAACTGTCTAATAATACTTAGGTCAATTTCCTTAGATAAGCAGTAAGTATTTGTCACTTTCCATATTTAAGTTTTGATTTAATTTTAAACATGAAACTAATGAAAATGACAAGTTAATTTTTCATTGAATAAATGTTTAACATATGAATGAAATTAACAAGTGATTAGTGGTGCTGGCATGGCAAATTTGGTGTTATACCACTGGCAAAGCTTAAATTATTGCAATCAATTAAAGTAAATGCATGATCCTTTATTAGAAAAATAGAAAAATTATTGTACCACATATATCTCTTTCCCAATTGTTTTTGAGTACTACATCAAGAATCCCACAAGACCACAATACTAGGTGGTGAGTGGTGGGGGAGGTTTGCACATGAAACTGAAGAAAAACTAATTAGCACACAGATTTTTGATATCTGCTGTTGGTATTCTTGCTTCTTTATGTTTTCAGTTAATCATGTGATTTTTGTTGGTTGGTTGTTTTAGAATTCTTGGAATTTAGGGTTCTGTTACATTTCAGAGGAAAAAAACTATTGGGTGTTAAACAATTTTGTCCTGAATAAAGAAATTTGAGTTTGGTCTCTTCACATCTAATTTTGCCCAAATTGAATCTTCAAATAAAATCATTAAGAACTACGTGGATAAATTAAATTGTATCAATATATTAAATAATTTTGAATTTGAATCTTACTAGTGATATTTTATTGGGGTTGATGTTAAATGCAGGATTGTCATAAAATATAATGCATTTTGTTACGAGTTGATGATTAATTTATTTATCTCGAATTTCCTAAGTTACTCAAATTTATCTAATCTATCTCAAAGAAAAAGGTTTTGAACTCTGATGGAATAGGCGGATTCCAAAGACAAAACACGATAAACATGACTGAAAATCAAGTCAGATCATGAGTTTGTATTGAGAAGACAAAGGTTTTAGGCTCTATAACTTTCCTTTGGCACTGCGGCATATATAATTCTCACAAGATAAGCATGTAAAACTTTCCTTTTCACAAGTATTCTCATCTCATTTCCATTATCTTCCAGATCTTACAAAGCTTATATATGTATATATATGTATGGAATAATTATCCTATGTATATTTATGTGTACATTTCTTTTACCATATTTCTTCGTTTTGGCCCCAAATTATAAATTGTAATAGAGCGTTTTCACTTTTTGCTTTATCTTTTTTGCTTGAGTAACTGAATGCATTCTTTTTTGGTTCAATCTAAGCATTTATGTCTACGTAAGTTTAACAATTTTAAGAAAAATTACTTTTTCACAACCTCCCAAAGTATTCGTAGTAATAATAATAATAATAATAATAATAACAACAACAACAACAACAACAACTTTTTTATCACTTGAGTTAACATCCGAACTTATCAAAATACTAATATTGCTAAGAGCCAAAGGAAAGGGAAGCAATATGGCGAATATATAATATATTCTTACAAGAAAAAGAAAGGCCTTATCCATATGTAATACCTAATATTCTATTCAATTGATGCCCATAGCCTTTGTACCTTGCACTGTCCTGCTAGGCATGATGAGGACCAATCCTCCACAATGGTTAAAATGATCTCAGAAAGATCTTTCCAACTCCCACTCTCACTTAGTTTTTTAGCCAAAAGCTTGGTTCCATAATCCATGTCCTTTCTTTCCTTCCTTTTTTTAGGGTATCTAGAACAAAAAAAAAATAAAAATTAGACCTTGTACAAAAGGAAAAACTAATCTTTTAAGCTGGTAATGAAGAGACTTATAAAAGAGTTCCTGATTTATCTGAAAAGCACTGATTTTGGTTTGTTGAGATTGGAGACTGACTTGTCTAGCTAATAGCTATCCCACTAAGTAGAGGTGGTTACAAGCTGGACCGGACCGGTTCTGACCCTAACCAAATAAGGACCGATCTGAACCGGTAGTAAACTGGTCCGGTTCGGACCGGTCCTATAGTGTTTAAGAGACGAACTGGCCCGGTTCGCCAAAAACCGGACCGAACCGAGTTAAACCGGTTCGGTCCAGTTTTTTTTTCATTTTAAATTTTTATTTTTTAAAATTTATATTAATTTATTTTAATATATTTTAATAATTTAATCTAATAAATTTGTTTTTATAATAAATAATGTTAATAGTTTATTTTAACAATAATTTATTATAAAGTTATATTATAATTTATTTAATTAATGTAACAATAATGTAAAAATAAACTACTATAAAATTATCTAATAAAATTATTGTTATAATAAAATAAAGTTATATTATGAATATAATATTATAATAAAGTTATTATGATAAAATGATATTTGATTCAAAATACAAATAATGATATTATGAATATTATTATTATATTCATTTTACAATATCATTTTGCATATCTTTATTTATGTTCATTTATTATATTCATTTTGCATTTAAAATAATTTATTATATTTGAAATATCATTTACTTAATATTTATTCATTTATTTAATATGTTTTTAAAATATTAATTCATTTTGTATTTTAAATATTTATTTATTTTAAACATAGATAAGTATAACATTAATTAATTTGGTATGTAATAATAATAATAATAATAACAACAACAAAGGAGAAAAAGGAGAGAGTAGGAGACTAAAGATTTTTTACATGGAAAACCCTTTCAAAAGTTAGAAGGGTAAAAACCACGGGACCGTAGTCCATAAAAATATTCACTATGACTAAACTTATTTACAATTTTACATACAATTTACAAAAAAAAATTATTCTCTACTCTTCATAATTTATACGGATTGTCTTGGAAATTTCTTCCTCTTCTTCTGAATTATTATCAGCAAATTCATTGGCCATTCCAAGTTCGACATTGCGCGATTCCGTATCAAACCAATCTTTAAGGCATGTTAACATGCACAATGAATCCGGATTAAGAGTGGTTCGATGGTCTCCAATAATTCTTCCACACGTCGAGAATATGGATTCCGAAGCAACAGAAGAAACTTGCACTGCAAAAACATCTCGGGCCATGGAAGCTAAAACTGGAAATTGTTTTTGGTTTTCTTTCCACTATTGGAGAAGATCAAAGTTATCATCTACAGAAAAATCTTGACTTAAGAAAAATCCTAGCTCATTGAAGCTAGAACTTTGTCGAGTTGTTAATCCCGATCCCGATCCCGATCTGCTCGCTTTTCCTTTTAGCTTCATTCTCTTTTTTGCTGCTTCCTTAATTGCGTTTAAAATTCCTTTTCCTTTTTTGCTACTTTTGGTTTCTTCGTATGAATCTTCTTCTTCTCGATTAAAGTTGAATTGTTCCCTTTCTATTTCATAAACATTAAACAATTCTCGAAAAAGATTGTTAATTGAGGACTTTTGATCCTCAATAGAATCAAGACCAAGAAATTCTTTATAACAATAAAAAAAATTTTCTATATTTACCTCACCTTGACTAGGATCTAGTAAAGTTGCAATAAAATAAATAGGAGGAATTATTTCCCAATATTTTTAAAATTTTTCCTCCATATCATATACAAAAGAACTTAAAGTTTCATGATTCCTAAATTTTACAAATTTGTCAAACATTGTGTAGATAATAGGAACAAAATACGGTGTAGTTGGATAAAATTGAGTTGAAAATCTTTCGGTTGCATCTTTAAAAGTAGATAATAAATCAACACAATATTCAATAAAATTCCAATCTTCTTCAAAAAGTACTAAATGTGTGCTACTTGTATAATTGTTATAAAAAGGAGTAACAAATTCTTTATAAGGTAAAATAGAAGAAAGCAAACGATGAAGTGAATTCCATCTTGTTTCCACGGGAAGTGGAAACGCTTTAACAGGTATATTATTTGTTATACAAATTTGCTTCCATTCACGTTTATTACTTGGTGTGCGAATCTATTTTGCTAAAATTTTAATTTTATCAATTGGACCTATGCCAGTACCAATACCACTAGAACTAAAACCACTTTGAACACATAAGTTTATAATATGACATGCACATATTGCATGAAAAAATATGCCTTGCATAACAGGGTTTAAACTTTTAATTAAATGAGAAATAGCTGCAGTATTACTTGAAGCATTATCAAAAGTAATAGCAAAAACTTTATTATTTTCTAGTCCATATAATTTACAAACTTTAGTAATATATTTATGAATAGTATATGAATTATGTGCTTCTTCTATTACATCTAAAGATAAAATTCGTTTTTGCATGGACCAATCTTCATCTATCCAATGACAAGTTATAACAAGATAACTTATACCATTAGTACTAGTCCATATATCACTAGTTAAACTAACCCTAGATGAAATATTACTAAGTTTATCAATTAAAGCTTGTCTATATTCTTTAAACATATTCATGCAATCTCTTTTTAATGTATGTCTAGAAATAGATTTATATGCGGGTTGTAAATAGTTACAAACAAATTCTAAATATCCTGTTTTTTCACAAATTGTGAATGGTTGTTCAGTCCTAACTACAAATCTAACTAAACCACGTCTAGCTTAAACATTATCAAAAATAAAATTTTTTCCACCATCACGTGTATTAATTTGAGATTGTTTACCTTCTAAAATTTCATTTTCTTTGGCATCAGGATTAATTTTATGTGCAGTAATTAAATGTCTTTTATACGTACCTGTACCGCCGCCACCTCCATCGGAGTTATAAGAATAAATGCCTTGGCACAATTTACAGATAGCACAATATTTATTCGTCTCACCTTCTTTTTCTACAATATCGAAATACTCCCATACCCTGCTCTTTTTTTTTCGACTAAACTTCGGCCTTGATGATGTAGCAGCAGTACTAGTGGCAGTTGATGATTGTGTTTGAGCATGACCTCCGCCACGACCACATCGACCTCGACCAACCGATGGCGCCGCCAAAGGAAGCTCCTCCTGCGGATGAATATCGGGTTCGATTTCATTAAATGATTTGTCACCCAAACTAGGAATTTCAGTGGAACCAAAAGGTCGAGAAACAGAGCATGAACGACGAAAGAAATTTGATATTTTTATATTTTTTTGAAAATAAATATATGTTAAAAACTAAAAAAAAATAGATGTATGATATATATAATATATTGGAATTTGAAAATTGAAAATTAAAAGTAAAATTTGCAAAATTATAAAATAAAAAGAAAATTGAAATTTATAAAAAAAATGATAATATTATAAATTTGGAATAAGGGATATATATAATATATTAAAATTTGAAAATTAAAAGTAAAATTTGTAAAATTATAAAATAAAAAGAAAAATAAATTTTAGGAAGGAAATGATGATATTATAAATTTGGAATAAGGGAATTTAAGTGAATTTGAGAGAGTTTGAGTGAATATTGAGAGAGTATGTGAGTGAAGAGAATAAGAGTAGACGAATGTAGATAGTAAATTTGAGAGAAAATATAGAAGAAATGTAAATGAAAATAGAAGATAGAATAGAGGTATTTATAAGAAAAAAATTAGAATAAAAAAATAAAAAAAATAAAAAAAGGTGGTCGTTGCCCATCAAACACAGAGCAGAGGCAAGTCTGTGACTTGCCTCTGCATACTGCAGTTGCATTGCAATGCAACTGCAAGGCTAGGCTGCCACTACGCAGTGGCAGCCAAGCCAAAAATTTTTTTAATTTAATTAGAATTAAAAAATAAAAAAATTAAAAAAAAGGATTGATGGGCAACGACCCATCAAAACGCAGAGGCAAGTTTGTGACTTGCCTCTGCTGTAGACTGCAGTTGCACTGCAGTGCAATTGCAGTCAAAATAATTTTTTTTATTTTTTAACCGGACCGGTTCGAACCGATTTGGTTATGAGCCGAGCCCTTAACGGGCCCGGTTCTAAAATTTTAAAACCGATCCAGCCCGATAACATACCGGGCTAGGCTGATTTCGAACCGATACTGTACCGGTTCGGATATTGGGCCGGATCGACCCGATCCGTTGCGAGTCGGGTCGGGCCAACCCGGCTCAATAAACACCTCTACAACTAAGATCTTGTTTAATCTATCAATTATTGCTGATTTATTCACCTTTCACGTTTTTCTATTTATTTTTTTTATATCACCATTGATATCTAATTTTGTCCGAATTGAATCCTCATATGAAATTATTAAGAACTAAGTGGATAAATTAATTTATATCAACATATTAAAAAATTTCAAAATTTGAATCTTATTAGTGATATTTTATCGGTGTTGATGTTAAATGCAGGATTGTCATAAAATATAATTCATTTTGTTATGAGTTCATGATTAATTAATTTATCTCGAATTTCCTAAGTTACTCAAATTTATCTAATTTTTCTCAAAGAAAAAGGTTTTGAACTTTGATGGAATAGGTTGATTCCAAAGACAAAACATGATAAACATGACTGAAAATCAAGTCTTAGATCATGAGTCTGTATTGAGAAGACAAAGGTTTTAGGCTCTATAACCTTGCTTTGGCACTGCGGCATATATAATTCTTACAAGATAAGCATGTAAAACTTTCCTTTTCACAAATACTCTTCTCATTTCCATTATCTTCCAAATCTTAAAAAGCTTATGTTATATGTATGAAATAATTATTCTCTCTCTTTCTCTCTATATATTTGTGTGTGCTTTGGCCCCAAATCATGAATTGTAATAGAGCGTTTTCACTTTCGTATATATCCCATAAAAAGTTAGCCAAAATTAAAATTTCTAACAAAATGCTATATCTTTTTTGCTTGAGTAATTGAATGCATTCTTTTTTGGTTCGATCTAAGCATGTTTATCTACGTCAAGTTTAACAATTTTATGAAAAATTACTTTTTCACAACCTCTCAAAGTATTCGTAATAATAATAATAATAATAATAATAATAATAATAATAATAATAATAATAATAATAATAATAATAACAACTTTTTTATCACTTGAGTTAACATCCGAACTTATCAAAATACTAATATTGCTAAGAGCCAAAGGAAAGGGAAGCAATATGGCGAATATATAATATATTCTTACAAGAAAAAGAAAGGCCTTATCCATATGTAATACCTAATATTCTATTCAATTGATGCCCATAGCCTTTGTACCTTGCACTGTCCTGCTAGGCATGATGAGGACCAATCCTCCACAATGGTTAAAATGATCTCAGAAAGATCTTTCCAACTCCCACTCTCACTTAGTTTTTTAGCCAAAAGCTTGGTTCCATAATCCATGTCCTTTCTTTCCTTCCTTTTTTTAGGGTATCTAGAACAAAAAAAAAAATAAAAATTAGACCTTGTACAAAAGGAAAAACTAATCTTTTAAGCTGGTAATGAAGAGACTTATAAAAGAGTTCCTGATTTATCTGAAAAGCACTGATTTTGGTTTGTTGAGATTGGAGACTGACCTGTCTAGCTAATAGCTATCCCACTAAGTAGAGGTGGTTACAGGCTGGACCGGACCGGTTCTGACCCTAACCAAATAAGGACCGATCTGAACCGGTAGTAAACTGGTCCGGTTCGGACTAGTCCTATAGTGTTTAAGAGGCGAACTGGCCCGGTTCGTTGGATCGGTTCGCCAAAAACCGGACTGAACCGGGTTAAACCGGTTCGGTCCAGTTTTTTTTTCATTTTAAATTTTTTTTTAAATTTATATTAATTTATTTTAATATATTTTAATATATTTTAATAATTTAATCTAATAAATTTGTTTTTATAATAAATAATGTTAATAGTTTAATTTAACAATAATTTATTATAAAGTTATATTATAATTTATTTAATTAATGTAACAATAATGTAAAAATAAACTACTATAAAATTATCTAATAAAATTATTGTTATAATAAAATAAAGTTATATTATGAATATAATATTATAAAAGAGTTCCTGATTTATCTGAAAAGTACTGATTGTGGTTTGTTGAGAGTGGAGACTTACCTGCCTAGCTAATAGCTATTCCACTAAGATCTTGTTTAATCTATCAATTATTGCTGATTTATTCACCTTTCATGTTTTTCTGTTTATTTTTTTTATATCACCATTGATATCTAGTTAATTCTTTTTGTCCAAAAACTGCAGGCCATATCAATTTCAAAGGTAAAATAGTTTACATGTCTTCTTCAGTTAATTTCAGCTTATTTTTATTTTTTAAAACTCTTCAAAAGTTTTATTTTTATTGAGTTATAGGGGGTTTTTAGATTTCACTCTCTACATTTTTTTTTCGAATAGATTCAAGCAGGTTTATTTATGTAGGACTTAATGAATTCATAAAATATTACTTTTTCACGACCTCTCAACGGACTCAAACTTGAAACAATCAATAGAGAAACAAACATTTTTGTAACTTGAACCAACATTGGTTGATTTAAATTTAAATTAATAAAACTAAATGATAACTCAAATTGGACTTGATACTTCTTTCGTGAAGGATCAAGATCTAAATTATGAATTCTTTCTTTTTAGCCTTACTCAAAACTGAAAAGGCAATTAAATTTATGGTTCCCAATTCTTCCGCAAATAAGATGTGTACAATTCACATCTTTGTAGGAGTGGAGCAATGAAAAGGTAATTGTAGCCATTGGCTGTTTGATTGCTGAAATTGAAGTGAACATGCGAGAGGTCTTTGTTCTTTTTTTTTTATTGAATGAATCAATGAAATATATGTAATAATACAAATGATATGATATTGATTTAGAAACAATGAATGGAACACATTATCTTCCACCTTGGAGACGTGACAGATGGGGACTTGCTCTATAAAAAGCACCAATATTAGATCAACTATAGTTTTTGGACAAAATATAATGATAAGTTGTAATAATTTTTTTAACAATTATTATTCTTATTTTTGCATTTCAAAAATGTTTTTCATATATATTTTTTTACTTAATAACCACAAAACATCAATTTTATTAAAAAAATAAAAATAAATTTTAATATAAAACAAACCAAAATAATTCTTTTTAATACCATATATAATTAAAAAAAAATTCCCACCTCTTCTTATAATATGAAATTGGAACTATCATATCACACAAATAAGAGATTAATACCAAAGAAATCATATTTCTTAACATTCTGAAGACAAAAAGGGTGATAATTACTTGAGTAATCTCATTTAAATTGATCACTGTTGACTACGTAAATTATGTCCCACTTCATTATGGTGAGAGAGGACAATAATGGAGGAAAGAGCTGATGGATTTGATAACTTCTTTTCTTCTCTTGTATATGCTGATTGAAAGAGCGAAATTGATAATGAAAAATCATTGTCACGAAGCAAATGATTAAGTTTCCAAGGTTTCTTCCTGTTCTTTCTTTCCCCTCTGTTGGTTCAACTTTTTTCCTCCTATCTTTTCATTACAATCATACCAAGCAAATATAAAAGCATTACTATTTTCTTTTCTAAAAAATTATTATATAATATCTACAAAAGTGAAGATGTTCATGAATTGAATTGAATCGAATCGTATTCAGCTATTTTTTCAATTTTTTTGTCAAAATCTCATTTTATCTAATTCAATTCAAGTTTGAATTAATTCCATACTGTATAAAAATTAAAAATTATATATTTACATTAATAATTAAAATACATTTTAAAATTAAATTAAATAAAAAATAATTTTTTAATTAATTAATATTTCGAATCATGCTGGCGTCGAACTTGAAAGTTCATGTTAAAGGTTTGGTGGGACAAATCCATAAACAAATTTATTTATGGGCACGTAGTAAGGTAATATATAAAAGAAAATTATAATTAATGTATTAATTTTTTTTATTTTCGTAAAAATGTACTTATAAAGATCTTTAACAAGTGTTTATAAATATCTTTATAATCGAGTTTTTTTAAAATAATTCATTCTTATACGCAATTGAATTTGAATTATAGTAATAAATTCACCTACACCTAATTCAATCAAACAAAGATGACAGAAAGTAACAGGGTGTGACCATGTGAGGTAGTGGCTGCTAAGGCAGAGGAGTTTAGTCATGGAAGGATAATGTTTGTGGGAAAGTAGGCTTTGTGTATAAATTATAACCCCAACTTTCAATTATGGATAAACCATGAAAGATTGTACAGATGCATACCTAGCTCTACTTCTTAATAATTCCCCTCTTTTCCTGATAGTTACTTGATTTGATATGCTTTGGTTGTACTAAAGCCAAAAAGTATAATAACAGGAATAATATACAAATAAATTTTTGAATTTTCATTAAAATTAAAAAATTCTTTATTTTTTATATTTGAAGTAGGCTGTGAATTTTTATTTTATTATAACTATATCTATTAAATCTTAACAATAGATGAATAGTAATTATAAAAAATTAAAAATAATATTTATTATGACGCACATCTAAATAAACCTAAATAACTATTTCTATAAATTATAGTATCATCATATATATTTTTTAAATTACCAATAATTTAGGATCATGCTTAATTATAATACTTAATTAAGTTTTGCTTGATATAAAAAATTTATTAATCCAATAATTAACTTACAAAGTAAAAAATTGGTTATAAAATCTAATCATTGGATTAATAAATTTTACATTTTACTTCTTTTTATCATTCTTAAATCACAAGTAAAATCTTAGTCCGTAACTAATCTATGATTCTTTTAGTTGCTGTATATGTATAGCATTTAAAAGGGTAGAATAAACTTCGGTATGGAATTTAAATTAAAGAAATTATATAAGGGAAGAAAATTTCTAGTTTTCAAGTTAAATGTTAATGTTGTGGCCATGAATATGAGCGAATACATTGTGTATGCAATCTTTTTTTTTCCTTTTCTTGCCATTATACTCTTATACTATGAGTTTATGTGATGCATGGAAAATTAACCACAAAATGCTACCTCAATAGTGAGTAAAATTAAAAAAATATGAAATCCTTAAAATAAATTAAATAACTTAATTAATGTTTAGTTTTAAGAACTTACATATTTTTTAAAAGTTGATCATTAATGAGATTGCAATGTTGTACTTTATAATTGATTGACAATATAATACTTTTATATATTGTCAGTAAATCAAATATAAACTCTTATACTAAAATCAAAAGAAAAATTAAAAAACACTACAAAATAGTGATATGTCTAAGAAGGGAAAAAAATCAAAATGTTAATATGGTTTAAATGCAGGTTCAGCAAAGAATTTTATAATTAATATGTTAAAAAAGCCATTGAACTTTGTCACCTTATTTAAATAGACCATTATACTTTTATTGTATTCAAATAAGCTCCTAAGTTTTAAATTATATTCAAGTAAGCCCTTATTTCTAATAAATGATTACATGTTAATAAAATTGATGGAAATCAATTTAAACTAATTAAAATTTGGTTAATTTGGTTCAATCAAGTTAATTTCGAGTTTAAGTCAGTTTTTAAGGTTAATTTGTTCAATTAAGTAAGTGTATAAAATTACGAATCAAACTAAATGAATTAATCAATATTTTTAAATTTATTATATATAACATAGATGATTAAATATTATATAATATACTATATATAATTGATTTTTTATCCAAAAAGTTGGGTTTTAAAACCCATTCAAAAAATTAATCAATTGCTCACCCTTATAAAAAATTGATTTATGTTAAATGTTCATTTAAGTATAAAGTAAAGATTACGGGCTTATTTGAATAAATTAAAATTTAAGGGCTTACTTGAATATAAATTAAAGTTTAAGAGTTTATCTAAATACAATGAAAGTATAAAAACTTATTTAAATAAAGTTAGGATTTATATAAAATGCATTGACAGTGTATAGTTTCTATACACTGTCAATGTACCAGAGATTGACACCTCTTCAATAAGCCCTTATGAGCAAATTAAAAAAATTTATGTATATTTATTTTTAAGTGTTTGACATATTTTTTAATTTATTAATTGATGAGGTGTCAACCTCTGATGCATTGACAGTGTATAGAAACTATACACTATCATTTTTATATTATGTCATTGCATCACATACAAACCCATAAAGTTATAAAGTTCAATGACTTTTTTAATATTATTATAACCTAAATTTTATTGAAAACAAGAGGTTAAATAAGAAACTTTTTATTAAAATAGTATCCATGTTTCTAATTTCCATTAGCTGGTTGGATTTACTTTCCTAACGAAAATTGTGTCTCCTTTCCCACTTTTTATTTTTTATATATAAAAAACTCCAAAAGAATAAATTAAAACTATTCTAGTCATTTATACTTTCAATTTTTTATTTACATTTAGTAATGTTATTGTTTATATTGTGTTTATTTCATATCAAAAGACGAAACATAAAAAACTATTTTATCATAATTAATATTAACTCACCAAAATAAAACAAAACAAATTTTTAATTTTTTGTATACAGTTTTAGTTCTACAATAACTCAAAAGCCCAAAGTTTGTAGAGTTCAAAATTGTTCCAAACAAACAAGCGTGTTGAATCTCAATTAGCTTACCGCTCTATAAAAACCCCCCACAAAGCTAAAAACAAATTGTATAACTCCAAACCCAAAAAAAAAAAAACCTTCCAAAGTCGACGGAGAAAGAAAACCCTGATAAAAAAGAACCAGAAAGAAACCAGAAAGAATGACTGAAACATTGATGAACAAGTATCAAGTATGCGAGGAGATCGGAAGAGGGCGGTTTGGAACAATATCTCGAGTGTTTTGTCCTGTAACCGAAGCCTCATTCGCCTGTAAAACTATTGACAAACGCCTCCTTACAGACCCCACTGACCGAGAATGTTTAGAAAACGAACCCAAAATCATGACCCTTTTGTCTCCCCACCCTAACATTTTACAAATCCACGACATGTGGGAATCGGAAGACACCCTTCAACTCATCCTCGAACTTTGCCAGTCTTACACTCTTTATGACCAGATTCTGCAATCAGTCTTGACTGAATCCAAAGCTGCTTCCTACATGCAACAGATTATGTCGGGGTTAGCTCATTGTCACAGGTTTGGGATTGTTCATAGAGATATTAAGCCTGATAACATCTTTTTTGACTTTAGAGGAAAGTTAAAGATCGGAGATCTTGGCTCTGCTACATGGTTAGGGGAACTTGGCACGGCCAATGGCTTGGTCGGAACGCCTTATTATGTCGCACCGGAAGTTGTGATGGGCAGAGCTTACAATGAGAAGGTTGATGTCTGGAGTGCTGGTGTCGTTCTGTATGTTATGTTGGCTGGTGTGCCACCGTTTTATGGTGAGACGGCTGAGGAGATCTTTGAGGCTATTTTGAGAGGGAATCTGAGGTTTCCCACAAAGATTTTCATGTCGGTTTCGGCTGGGGCTAAGGACTTATTGAGGAAGATGATCTGCAGAGATGTTTCTAAAAGATGGTCTGCAGAACAAGTTTTAAGTAAGTTCTTATTTTCTTTTGCTTTTTTCTTGATTTCTTTTGGGGGTTTTGATTTTGAACTGAACTGGAAAATTGGGATGATTTGATTTTGGATTCTGATTTTGAAAGGGTTTTGTCTATAAACATGAGTTTGTGTTTGAATAGTTTTGATCATGTCTTCCTCACCAAGTAAAGAACAATTTGGTAATTCTTTCTTGTTTCTGAAATGCAGGGCACCCCTGGATCTTGAATGGAGGGGAAGCAACCCCAATGGACTGATCTTAACAATGAAAAGAGCTGGAAATTATCAGCTTAAAAGCAAAGAATAATAGCTTATCAATGTAAATATTAGTTTTCTTCTCAGCAAAGAAGAAGTCAAACCAAAAACTCCATGAATGGATGCTTCCAGAGAGTCCAGTTTTCCAATGCCATGGAAGTTAAATAGAGAACAGAGTATGGCTTTACCAGCCTTCTTTAGCACCTCTTTGGGTTGTTTTCTTTTTCCTTGATGTTTAAGAAGGAAGCAAGAGAGTGTACATAGGTAAATAGTAGGTTGAGAATCCTTTCTTATCTGTTTTTGCCCTCCTTTACTTTTCTTTCTGTTAATGAAGGTATAAAGGAAGTGAGAAAGCCTAGCAAACAAGTTGTTTCTCTTCTGCTTTTTTATATATGCGAATCTAGTTTGCTTTTTTTCTGAGAAAATGAATCCTTTAGCAGAGAAATTCAATTCCCAAACATGCTTTTCTGTTTCATTTTGGATGGAATCCAAATCTTCATTTTTCTTTGGACGGCGGCATATTACTAGCATTAACATAGCATATACTTCAGAAAATTGGCTATGGGGATTTCAAGGAATCTGCGGAACTGGAATCAGGCATGTAATTGTGAACTGGCAGCCGCTGGCTATTCTTTCCATATTGACAATTGACAAAAGTACTTATAATATGAAATGAAAGGCTTAATTGCACATCTTCTTCACCTACCAAAGTCTCAATGAGGATTACTTCGGCTACTAAAGAATCAATATATTGGGGAGCGAGCTTTGCATGTTAGCATATGCTCTGGTTTATTCCCTTTTCAGTCTTCTTTACTTGTTGAAGATGTTCTCATCCAGGATAGCAGTTTACATTTTGTTATATTTAATAATTCTAAACACGATATAATAATACAATATAAAAACTATGAAAAAGAGATAGGAAAGTGACACGAAAAAGAGATAGGAAAGTGACATGTTAAAATTTGATAAAAATTGTATATGAATTTGATAAGAGCTGAAAAATGTTTTGTATTTAATGCATCTACATAAATTTTAACATGAAACTTTTATATTTTACATAACAGAACAGACTTGAATCCCCAAATTTACCTTCTATTAATGGAAGAACTTTTTGCGTCCAGATTTGCAGTGACATAAACAGAAATTTCCCTTTGAAACTCCAAAACTTCAACTTGATATTTGGAATTTGGAAAGAATTCTTAGCATTAAGGTCTGCATTTACACTAATTAGATTTGATGCTGAAATTTCAGCATTCAGACTCTTATTTTTCAACCTTGTAATGGAAGGAAGTCTTTTCACTGAGGTATAGAGTGACATTGATGATAAACGGTCAAACTTTCACTTTGAGAGTCTATAATATATTAATGCAAAGAAAATAAGGTACCAAGAAAAAAGAGAGTTCAATGACACCTAAAAACAATAAAATTTATACAAAATTTGAATTTTGAAGTGTAATTAAGATGGCCGGTTGTGACGTCCCCGTCACCATATATTTTCAATTCATCTCTTTCCATTTCCACTTAACTTGATTAGATTTGCTTGTCAATGTCAATCATACTTTTCTTTCTTAAGCTTAATATCTAACAGCTCAATATGAATAATTTAATTTCAATAAAACAGACTAATGATACATATATATATGTATCATCCGTTTCCACAGGATCTCATACATCATCTTAACTTAAATCCCCGACATCTTATATACATTAATGTTAGTTGTACTGTACCATAACTGAATTACAATTTACTTTGCATAATTACATAAGTATACCTTCTATACTACTTGGGAAGCATCTTTTGAAGGTAAACTTGCAAGATTCACTCGTAGGCTCTTCTATTGAGAGCGAGGGATTACTTCAGATAGTCTGTATGAAAAATGTTCGTAAAAGGGTGAGTTTACGCTCAGTAAGAAAAATATGTAAAAGAGCGTACTATGCCTCTATATGCATTTTTCCTACTTGGCTCTATAATGTCATGTAAAGCATTATAAAGTATGCATCATAAACCTCTTTCATGCATTGTTTGCAACCATGCATATTTCTTTCAAATGGTTTAAGCAAACATACTTTCTTTAAAACATATAAAACATGCATCATACTTCTTCTTATACTTGCTTTAAAACATCATACTTCATAACTTACTTTAAAACATACTTTACATGCTTTTATAACGTAGCATGTTTCGTATACTTCTTCAAAACTTATTTCAAGTACTTCTTTGAAATATCATTTACATACATACGTACATACTTTCCTTAAAACATCTTATACTTCTTTTGAAACTTCTTGTACAAGTAAACCAAGTACTTTCGATTTCTTTATTCTTTGAAATCGCATATACATATAGTTTTTGATAATATAAAAACTATTCATACTTTTGTGGAGTTATGCACTGCATCATCATCATCATCATCATGTGGCGTACCCCCATAGGGCCAGGAATCCTCCCTTAGCCGAACATGAAATATAAACAGATTGGCCAACTGCGGGTGGCTACAGTTAACACTAGTCAGGTGTCCTTCTGTAGCGACTGAGGCCTGACTTATGGTTCCTCAGCCCATAACATACATTACATCATTTCAGGACTTGATCAGAGCCCCTACTATAAACATGATAGTGCATAATCTCAAAACATATGCCATATAGCTTCTTGCCATGGCCTTTCATACTTTCTGAAAATAGGTTTGAAAACCTCTTTTTAAAACAGGGCAGTCGACTGGCTTAACAGGGCAGTCGGCTGCTGCTTTATACTTTCATTTATCGAAATTATTTTCATTTAAAATTTCGATATTTTCATCTTTGAAAACATATAAGGGCAGTCGACTGGTCCATATAGCAGTCGACTGGTTTTCAAAACAGAATGCTTCTTAGCAAATAGCAGTCGACTGGTTTTGAAACAGAATGCATTTTGGAAAATAGCAGTCGACTGTCCCATATAGCAGTCGACTGGTTTGAAACAGAATGGTTCTGGGAAAATAGCAGTCGACTGGCTTACATAGCAGTCGACTGGTTTGCATCGGTTTTCGGAAAACGGCGTTTTGGTTGTCTCTAGGCAGTCGACTTCCCTTTATGGCAGTCGGCTGCCCCTAGCCTAATTGGTACTAGGAGACAAGTCCGAAAATGCATCTTTTCCTGCACAAAATCAACTGGTGCTTCTTCCAAACCACATAAAAACATTATAAAACATGCGGACATAGCCGCCTTACGTCTGTTACATAAATTCCTTACCTTAATTCTTTCGAAAACGCGAAATCACTTGGCGCGTAACCCTAGCTTTTCACTTCTTCAAATCTGAAATCATCAAATCAATTTAAACCTTTAAACAATCATCATACATACATCATATCAACTTACTACAACTCCAAACCATGAACTAAATTGACTAAATCATCTTCTTCTCTTACCTTCACTAGAGACCAAAATCTCAAACTTTGAGATCTCTTCCAATACTTGGAATCAATCCACAAAACTTCAGATATAGCCTCGTCTAGTGACTAGGATCGTTTTTCGTCTAATAAACTTAACGATTTGGTTACTAAACAAGGGTGTTTGTCAAGGTGACTATGGAAGAAAACTTAGGAATTTCTGGAATGAACGAGAGGCAACGAGAGAGAGGGTTGGGATGGTTTGTTGCCGTAGGGGTGATGGCTGGAGGTGGTGACTCATGCAACCTCATTTAATGCTTCCCTATTGAATATCATCTCATCTCAGCCATGCTTTCCCTTGACCATTGACATTTGACTCTTTGACCCCTTTTTTTTTAATTCTCTTCTTCATTCTCATATCAGCCACACATAATCATTTAATTATGAAAATCTGATATAAATTTTATCATCATCCAATTAAATCATTTCATCTTAACCTTTAACCATCATTATTTGACCATTCACTTAATTGGTCTTCTTTCTTCCATATAACACTTGTCTTTACTTACACTTAATTTTCTGATGTTAATTCTTTGCTCATACCTCAATTATTCTTATAACATCAATTTAATTTCCTTAACTATTTGACTTTCCATTTCTTATTTCTTCCATACTTCATACATCATGCATACATCATTCATACCTCAATTACACATCAACTTCATATTCATTTAATCATATTAGATTGAATTACTTTACAAACATAGATGAATACATGGAAATTGGGGATTTCACATCCTCCCCACCTTAGAAAATTTGGTCCTTCAAATTCAAATCAGGTCATGTCTCAAATGGTTCCGGATACTCTTCCTTCATTAGGCTATTTAGCTTTAGGTAGCTTCTTCCATAATGTGATATTGTCAATAATCTTTAACTAATGGAATCATCATAGACTTCTATACCTTATCTTTTCCGTCCAAAATCCCAAATGGCTTTTTCACATGACTTATGTCTTTCTGAACTTCTAAAATTTCATCTTTTATGACATAAGATGAATTCTGGATTATACTTTCTAAGCATTGACATATACTAACATTACGTATCCTCAATAACTCTGAAGGTAACATCAATTTATTGGTGATATCTCCAATTTGATCTAAGACTTCAATTGGATCAATATAACGAGGGCTCAACTTACCTCATCGACCAAATCTTATAATTTCTTTTGGATGGAGAATTTTCAATTTACCGAATCTCCAACCAAAACATCTATTAGTCTTTATTAAGCATTTGTATAACCTTTGTCTATTCTGAGCTATCTTAAATCTTTGATCACTCACTTAACCTCTTTAGATGCTTGTTCGACTAAATCAAAGGCTAATAACTTTCATTCACCTACTTCTTCCCACCAATTCGGAGATTGACACTTTTCATTCTTATAACATTTCATACAGTGTTATCCGGATACTTATATAATAGCTATTATCATAAGGAAACTCAGTCATCTCTTCTATCTTAATTAGAATTATAGCCATAATTTATTCACAATGGCTATCCATAATTTCTTACTTTTGCTCTCTAAATACCCATATATTGATCACATTTTAAACTATTAGTATAGTTCTTTTAATTCATATCCAAAATATTTCTTTCTCATAGCATCAAACATGCCAATGAATAAATGTCCTCATTTCCCTATGGTACTCTAGGGATCAACCAGGAAAGATACTATAGTCGGCTAGGGATCCGAATGGAGTAAGGAAGGTACTTTGAAATACTTGTCTTGTTCCGAAACCTAGAAGCGACTATAGGGAATAATTACCGTTGTTGAGACAATCCATCTCTCATATTAATTCATATTCTTTTCAGAGTAATGTTTTCATAGAATAAAACATTTAAATAAAATCGACTAATAAAAGTCAATCATCATTCTTATTTAAACTCCTTTCACATATCACTATATGTATCATAAAACTTCATACTAATGAGTACTTCAGAAACTTAACTATCGTTTCTTGTCAATTATTGTATTTCACACTTTACTTCTCAACAAAAGTGCCATAAATAAGAAATCGAATTTATTAAATATTCATTAAAACTCCAACTTATATTAAATCACACCATAGTAACTTCAGTCACAAACATTATCTCATGACAACTCTTGAAATTACTTTTCAAGTTCTTCAAATTTTATTAATGCCATTTGATATGGTAGTCTTAAAATGAGCTCATTCTTGGCACCAAATCAATAGTAACATCTATTTTTCTTATCCATAAAGAGTCCTGGAAGATCATTCGAAATCATATCACAATTTTCCATGATTACCTTAATTTTCATTAAGTGTAGGACTTTTCTTCACTCCTTTCATAACGTAAACTAAAAATCCTTCCCATAACCATACTACCTTCTATTCACTTTCTTTACAATTTAGTCAGATCATACAACATACTTTTGCATTATTCATCTTCAACATTTACATCATAGTTAACAGGTGTCTTTCCTTTCTCTTCAACAGTGGCCTTGCGTTGTGGTTGAAGGGTCTCCTCAGATTCCTCGGGTGTCCTCAAATCTCTCTTGGGACAATTCCTGATCATATGTCCCTGTTCACCACATCTGAAACATGCGCCACTTGCCAACCGGCATGGCTGTGCTCTGTGGAACTTTCTGCAATGTTCACACCTTTGTCTTGTACTCTTAGGTGAGCTAACGATACTACTAGCTGAATGTCGGAATCTCTCATCATTAATCTTGATCCCAGTAGTTCTCGGGGTCCCTATACCATAATCATCATAATACTCCTAATTTAATATATATTTCATATAACCATTTAATTAAAACAATCATCATTTTCTTATACTTTACTTGCTTACCTATTGAGGCTCTTTCATATGGCCTACATCTTCCAGATGGATATCTGTCACGGGAGGCTTTCCCTTTTGACTTCCACTTCATCGGTCCTTTGCCTTTACTTTGGGTTCGGAAATCATCATAGTGAAACTCATAGTCCTGCTCACATAACTGAGCCTTACGGACTGTCTCATTATAAGTAGTGATACCCATAGCATACAACTTGGATTTGATAGGAGACTTCAGTCCTTCTATAAATCTGTATATCTTATATCCTTCACTCCTAATGGTCTCTCGATGAATCCACTTAGAGAAATAAACCTTGACTCATATTGATTAACTGACATTGTCCCCTGAGTCAATTTCAAAAATTCCATCTTCAACCTAGTCTGATCGGTGCGTGGGATGTACTTCTTAGTAAAAGCCTCTAAAAATCTATCCCACGTAACCTCAACATGTTGAGCCTCCAAAATGGCCCGAGTGGACTGCCACCAATACTCTGCATCATCCATTAACAGATACGCAGCCAAACCCACCTTTTCCTTTTTGAAACATAGTATATACTCGAAAGATCTAGTGACCGCCTTCACCCAATTCACTGCGGCCAGCGTGTCCTTATCCCCCTTAAACTTAGGCGGATCCAACTTTTTATATTCCTTAATTAAGGTCATACTGCAATAAGCTGTGAGATTCCTCCTTTCAATAACTGGGACTGGTGGGGGTAACTCTGTCTGTACTGGTGGTGGCTGTACTATAGGAATAGCGAATGGTACACTTGTGACCACATTTGGAAAGTTCGCCATAAACTGCGTAAACATGATGGTCATATTCTCCACATACTTCTCCATCTTCGCTAACCTAGTGTTCGGGCTATGCGGTGGAGATGGGAAAGGAGACTGTGTTGGGGACTGTTCTACATAACCCCTTCCTCTTCCTTTCTCAATATCACTTCTACCTGAGCTCATTCTGTTGATAAATCACAAAATTGAGCTATTTAGTATAACTTCAAACAGTTATACATCGTATATGCATTCAGACAAGTACAGTACACTTGGGGATATACTCTATTTCTAACTTATCGACACTGACAAACCTCAATCTAATTGCTCTGATACCACTCTGTGACGTCCCCGTCACCATACATTTCCAATTCATCTCTTTCCATTTCCACTTAACTTGATTAGATTTGCTTGTCAATGTCAATCATACTTTTCTTTCTTAAGCTTAATATCTAACAGCTCAATATGAATAATTTAATTTCAATAAAACAGACTAATGATACATATATATATATGTATCATCCGTTTCCACAGGATCTCATACATCATCTTAACTTAAATCCCCGACATCTTATATACATTAATGTTAGTTGTACTGTACCATAACTGAATTACAATTTACTTTGCATAATTACATAAGTATACCTTCTATACTACTTGGGAAGCGTCTTTTGAAGGTAAACTTGCAAGATCCACTCGTAGGCTCTTCTATTGAGAGCGAGGGATTACTTCAGATAGTCTGTATGAAAAATGTTCGTAAAAGGGTGAGTTTACGCTCAGTAAGAAAAATATGTAAAAGAGCGTACTATGCCTCTATATGCATTTTTCCTACTTGGCTCTATAATGTCATGTAAAGCATTATAAAGCATGCATCATAAACCTCTTTCATGCATTGTTTGCAACCATGCATATTTCTTTCAAATGGTTTAAGCAAACATACTTTCTTTAAAACATATAAAACATGCATCATACTTCTTCTTCTTATACTTGCTTTAAAACATCATACTTCATAACTTACTTTAAAACATACTTTACATGCTTTTATAACGTAGCATGTTTCGTATACTTCTTCAAAACTTATTTCAAGTACTTCTTTGAAATATCATTTACATACATACGTACATACTTTTCTTAAAACATCTTATACTTCTTTTGAAACTTCTTGTACAAGTAAACCAAGTACTTTCGATTTCTTTATTCTTTGAAATCGCATATACATATAGTTTTTGATAATATAAAAACTATTCATACTTTTGTGGAGTTATGCACTGCATCATCATCATCATCATCATGTGGCGTACCCCCATAGGGCCAGGAATCCTCCCTTAGCCGAACATGAAATATAAACAGATTGGCCAACTGCGGGTGGCTACAGTTAACACTAGTCAGGTGTCCTTCTGTAGCGAATGAGGCCTGACTTATGGTTCCTCAGCCCATAACATACATTACATCATTTCAGGACTTGATCAGAGCCCCTACTATAAACATGATAGTGCATAATCTCAAAACATATGCCATATAGCTTCTTGCCATGGCCTTTCATACTTTCTGAAAATAGGTTTGAAAACCTCTTTTTAAAACAGGGCAGTCGACTGGCTTAACAGGGCAGTCGGCTGCTGCTTCATACTTTCATTTATCGAAATTATTTTCATTTAAAATTTCGATATTTTCATCTTTGAAAACATATAAGGGCAGTCGACTGGTCCATATAGCAGTCGACTGGTTTTCAAAACAGAATGCTTCTTAGCAAATAGCAGTCGACTGGTTTTGAAACAGAATGCATTTTGAAAAATAGCAGTCGACTGGTTTGAAACAGAATGCTTCTGGGAAAATAGCAGTCGACTGGCTTACATAGCAGTCGACTGGTTTGCATCGGTTTTCGAAAAACAGCGTTTTGGTTGTCTCTAGGCAGTCGACCTCCCTTTATGGCAGTCGGCTGCCCCTGGCCTAATTGGTACTAGGAGACAAGTCCGAAAATGCATCTTTTCCTGCACAAAATCAACTGGTGCTTCTTCCAAACCACATAAAAACATTATAAAACATGCGGACATAGCCGCCTTACGTCCGTTACATAAATTCCTTACCTTAATTCCTTCGGAAACACCAAATCACTTGGCGCGTAACCCTAGCTTTTCACTTCTTCAAATCTGAAATCATCAAATCAATTTAAACCTTTAAACAATCATCATACATACATCATAACAACTTACTACAACTCCAAACCATGAACTAAATTGACTAAATCATCTTCTTCTCTTACCTTCACTAGAGACCAAAATCTCAAACTTTGAAATCTCTTCCAATACTTGGAATCAATCCACAAAACTTCAGATATAGCCTCGTCTAGTGACTAGGATCGTTTTACGCCTAATAAACTTAACGATTTGGTTACTAAACAAGGGTGTTTGTCAAGGTGACTATGGAAGAAAACTTAGGAATTTCTGGAATGAACGAGAGGCAACGAGAGAGAGGGCTGGGATGGTTTGCTGCCGTAGGGGTGATGGCTGGAGGTGGTGACTCATGCAGCCTCATTTAATGCTTCCCTATCCAATATCATCTCATCTCAGCCATGCTTTCCCTTGACCATTGACATTTGACTCTTTGACCCCTTTTTTTTTTAATTCTCTTCTTCATTCTCATATCAGCCACACATAATCATTTAATTATGAAAATCTGATATAAATTTTATCATCATCCAATTAAATCATTTCATCTTAACCTTTAACCATCATTATTTGACCATTCACTTAATTGGTCTTCTTTCTTCCATATAACACTTGTCTTTACTTACACTTAATTTTCTGATATTAATTCTTTGCTCATACCTCAATTATTCTTATAACATCAATTTAATTTCCTTAACTATTTGACTTTCCATTTCTTATTTCTTCCATACTTCATACATCATGCATACATCATTCATGCCTCAATTACACATCAACTTCATATTCATTTAATCATATTAGATTGAATAACTTTACAAACATAGAGGAATACATGGAAATTGGGAATTTCACACCGGTGGATGAAATTAATGAGAGAAAAAGACCGGAATACTGTACTTAATAGGGGCTTTTATTAGAGAGGGGAAATAAATACCTACTTTTTTTTTAATTCTCAAAACTTATGAGCATAATTTTGTTAGATCATTGCATTATGTGTAAGGATCCTTGTAGCACTTTGGTCCCGTAGGATTCAAGAGGTGGTCCCCTGAGACAACCTTACAGTGTGAGACAGAAGGTCGCTCACTCACTCACTCACTAACGTATTGTTCGCTTTGGTGGTTGCCAACCTCACGACTTTATCCCAAGTGGCCTGAAGAACTCAGGACATAATTCCTTGAGCGCATTTTCACTGAGGTTCGAATCCTAGTACCCTTAGGTTAGATACCATGAGTGTTGTAAAACCCATGTACTTCAGGGGTGGTGGGTTCGAACTGAAACGCGCTCAAGGTGTTAAATGTCCTGGCAGATACTCCAGGCACCTTGGGACAAAGTTGTAAGGATGGCGACCGCCGAAAACGAACAATACGTTGAGTGAGTGTTGGGTGACCGCCTACCTCACACTGTAAGGTCGCCAAGGGAGCCACCTTTTCAATCCTACGACCACCTTTTCAATCCTACGAGAACAAAGTGCTATTCAGGTCGTTGCATTATGCTTCTTAAATCAATCTAAATTAAAAATGAGTTTGCATGAGCTCTTACAAATGTTCTCAATTAAATTTTGTTATGATACAATTTGGGTCTATTACCATATTTAGTTTAAGTGTTTTGATTCAAAATCATATCAAGACTCTTTGCTCACAAATAAAGCTTCAATTACAATAAAATTTATAATTATAATCAAGTATTACATTAATATAAAAAATTACTTAAATCAAACAATAAAATTAGTAATAAATGGATAAATACAATATAAATTGAATCAAAACTTACACATGATGAAATTTGATCCCGAAACCTTAAGATTTTAGAACCACCTTTTTGCTGCAAAGTCAATATCTGACTGACCACACAGTAAATTTACTTAATACATACTATCCAGTATTAAATGAACAACAGAACATTTAATATTCAATGGTAAGAGAACATTTGATTTTTCCATTCTTCAGGGTCCCAAATTGAATTTTCAAGCTGATACCAACACAGGAATCTTGAACACCTGGCATGTGCAAGTGGGGGAAAAAATGATAACGTGGTGAGCTCTGAATGCAATTTGCAGTGTTAGAAACACATTTTTAATTGAGAAAAATAAAAAATTTCTTCCTAGATGACAAAATTATCCTTCAATTTACTCTGCATGGCTCCTGATACACTACGTTTATTTAGTCATTTTTTAGATATGAAACAGTGCTGAAAGGATTCCAATTCTATACAAAAAAGTTAAAAAAAAGGTATTTTGTAGATCAGTACACTAACATATCAGGTAGTTGGTATAATATAAAGGGCTTACATCACATGAACATCTTTGATAAGTTATCACAGTTTTTAGTAATGGAAAATTTTGAGTGTTTATATTTGATGTAGTAAGCTTTTAATTTTAAAAAAATAATTATTAAGATTCGAATTTTAAAATTACAAAATTTCTATAGTTTAAAGGTACACTGATTTCTTATATATTTTATCAATTTGTAAATCCATGCTCTTTTAAATTATTGAGAAAACTTGACTTCATTTTAATTCTAATTTTATAATTTAATAATAGTTTTTAAACAAACTAAAAATAAAGATAAATAATTGATGCTGATATGTTTTAAATTATAATTTTAAAGATTAAAGAATATGATAATTTATAAAATAAGAAAAAAATTATTTTTCAATATGTAACTAAAACTTAAGAATCTTTCATAAATGATAGATTAGTTAACTACTTGGGGGCCAAAACAACAAGTAGATGATGAGACATTAACAGCTCCTTTTCATTATTTCTTTTTTGGCAACCAAACAAAATCATCCATTGCTGTACCTTTCTCAATAAAAGAGTAGCAGTAGTACTCACTAGTAACTATTTCAGGACAACAACTCCATTAAATCTTACACCTACTCCATGTGCCACCTGCAAAACTTAGGTCCTACCATGTGATGCTGTAGTTTTTCTTCAAATATTTTCTTAAATCTATGGATAAATCAAACTATTTGTGGCTCAAGGGCTCAAGCATGGTCATGTTCAATATTCATGATGACTAGAGTTGATCATGATCATAAATAGGAAGCAATTTCTTAATTGAATTCAGTGATGTCTATTTTATGAATTTTGAATTGAGTTAGTAGATTTAATTAATAATAATGAAGATAATTGGTATCATTAATATTAGGGAGAAAGCAAGCTCTTCCTTGCACGACATGCAATTCTTTCATGGATCATGGCTTCCTTCTGACAAGTTTCAATAATGCTTTGGACTCTATATTGAAAGACCTATCCAGCAAGTGTTTGTATTCATGCAACTTTTGGGTGAATTTGCTTTCTATATACATAAATGTTAATTTCAATTGTCATCTATGACATGATTAATCCTTAAGTTCTCAATAAATTAACAGTATGTCAAACATTGCATTACAATTTAAAAAGAATCAATTGATTGATATATATATATATAATTTAAAGAAATTTAAAAGATAATGGTGTGTTTGACATCACATGAAGATGACTTTTTTTTTGTCATATTAAATCTTAATTGAAAAGAAATTTAATATTACAAAAGCGATTTCTCGCTTGCACTCCAAACAACACTTAATAGAACAATAATTTTTTAAATAAAATTTTAAGATGAGTATCCAACTTAAAATTAATAGACGATAAATGATTTATTCAAGATGCTTCCCACATCTAGTTAACTTACGTGAGATTTATTTTTATTATTAACACTTTAACGTTCTCTCAGCTCATCTGTGAAAATAACCTGCCGATCAATTGCGTGCTATAAAATAAAAAATAATGACATAAACAAGACGAGTTCTGATGTCATGTTAAATTTTAGGACACGCATCAGTTCTTTGTTAATTATAAACTGAAAAACAGTTGAAAGAAAGCAGCAGACATGAAGTCATAGGTGAGCCAGGGGGGGCTAGGTTTCTACTCCATGGGAAACATTAAAATATGCAGTACACTTAATAATTTTTCAAGCATCTGTCAATGTAATGCTGTTTTTCAGGAGCTTACGTGCCCGAAATTGGCTTGTGGATGTGGACGTATCAGTGGGGCTCAACACCAGAATTCTGGTATTGAAAATGAATTGCAGTTCTTTCTAGAACTCATAAAACAAAAAAAAAAAAGGCATTTTCATTGCCCATTTATGAGCTATCCTCACTGCTCAGGCATTCAGTCCCCATGAATTTCACATTGGATGCTGTTCTTTTGTACTTATTTGCATGTTCCTTTCCATGAAACGTGAAAGTTCGGTGGGACTTGGAAGGCACGCAATTCAAGCTAAGTAGTCGGAATATTTGCCTAATTAATTACTGTTATTAAGTGGACTTGGTAAATCTAGTAATAAATATGTTTATGTTATGAAAAATTATGTTTGTATTTTATAAAATATAAAATTTTTATTTTAAAATTTGTGTTTACACATCAGACGTAATTTTTTAAAATTTTTTTTATCATATTCGTATATAATTTTTGCTTTATTTTAACTTGTGTCAGCTTATGTCTTTATTTGTGTTGTTTTATCGTGTTTAGGATTATTAGATTTATTACTAAATACCTTACTATAATAATACTTTTTTTAGGAGCAATTATATGTTTATTGGTAATTTCAAGATATTATATAAAAATATTTCATATATCGTTGATAGAATTTTTTAAAATTTTATTAATAAAGTTAAAAATTCAAAAAAAAATAAAATATATAACAGTTTTTTAGTTCTATTTATAAAATTAAAAAAAATGTCACTTGCAATCTATGAAAAACGAACTCATGATAAAATATGTTAAGTTTAATTTTGAGTAAAATCTCACATTCAAAATATAATGTCGGATCGAATCCAACTTTTAAAGCTAAATTTTGAACTTGTTAATGTGATGACATATTTTAATAATTAAAGTAGCTCTAAATATCAATGTTTCACACTTATCAATTGAAAAACGTAACCAAAGAATTTTTGTACGATTATCACGGAAGAGATAGAGCGTCAATTGTCAAAGTTAACTTTACAAAAAGAAAAGAATATAATTAAAAATGAAGAACTAAAGTGAGAAGTAATTTCGACCATGAACCTTAGATCGAATAAACTTTGTGGGGGATTTATATGCTAACAACAATATTCCATTTAGATGTGGAGTCAACATGAAAGATGCAAGAGAAATGTGGATGGCTTTTAATTAGAATCCTCTTTTGTTTTGTGTTGTATTTTTGAATTGTTTTTTTATGGTCGCATGAGCATATTCTTTCTTTCTTTCTTGTGTGCCATTTGTTTTCTGTCTTTCATTATCTTTCGAGAAGTGATCAAACCATGTTTCGTCTTTATATTTAAATTCCGAAATCACGTGGAAATTGGAATAAGAAATTTTCTATGCCCACCAACACCTTGGAGAAGACGAATTTGCTTATAGCGTAAGCTTAATAACATTTCCACTTTTTGAACAATATTCTGTGTCTCAAATTGTTAAAAAAAGTTTTGATTTTGATGTCTATAATATTAAATTTTTAATTTTTTTTATAAATTTGATGCATAATTTTTAAATTTTATAATAAAGTGTTAAAAAAATACATAATTTTGAAAGACCCTGAAAAAATGAAAAAAAATGAGTGGATTGAAATTAAGCATGTGAAAATGTGGAGGTATAGATTTCATTTATTTCTCTCCAATCGTCTCCCTTCCAAAAATTAAAAAAAAAGAGTTATCATGAATTTTTAGGTGAAATACATTTGTGATTCTTAAATTTTGAATGAATTTTATTTGATTCTCAATTAATTTTTAAAAGATTCGATTAGAACAATTTTAAATGTTAAAAATATAAATTAGAAAGATTAGAGATCATAAGTGCACTTTTTTTTGTGAAAGGATTGTAGCAGCTTTTTTTCTTTAAAAAATGGACCTCTCCCAATACCAATTTTGCCATATCCTTGGCGATAAGGGGTCCAATAATCTTAGCATTTGCTAATGTTTTTTCCTAAGCTCTGTTCCAATTTCAATAATGGATCACCCATCGTGTCAGACAATGTGGGCATTGGACAGGACAGGCAACCTAACTTGGGAGGACAACATACGTAATTCAAAACAACCATATCCTCTTTACCTAGAAACACAATTATTCATAAATAAATTACCGTTGTTTTCTATTGATTGAGACAAGCAAATCCAGCAGAGCTCCCATGTTTTGGGGTTGTCAAGGTTAGGTTGGATGAGGAGTGTTTTAGATCAGTGGAATTCCAGATCAAGCAAGTCACCATAATTAAGTCTAGTATTAAGGTTGAAATTTGGTGAGTTACTATGTATTGATAAGTCACGGTTTCAAAGATTTTTCTTTAAAATAACAGTTAGATTACACGATTTTAAATATTAATACAAATGATCATATTTTTACTTTTGAGATATAGTTGTTCTACAAATCTGATATGAGAACCTCAATACTTATATTTTTCTTTTCTTAAACTAAAATTCGGAATCTACATTGTATAAAAAAAATAGATTACATAAAAACACATAATCCTCCATAAAAAAATCAAATTGCACGATAACAAATATCCTCGAAAAAGAAAAGGGATGAACTTGTTTTTTAGGAGAGACGAAAATTTATCAAATTTATTTCTTATACGTTGAATCTGAAAACGGAATAAAACCAAAATTTTTAAATTAAAAGATGAAAATATGGAATTCAAAAAATTACCCATAAAGAAAATAAGAATTAGCTTAGCAAATATATTGGAATTGTTATATGTGTAACACGGTCAACTTGAATTTTTTTTTTTTTGCCAAAAGGATACTCAGCCGTGATTTGCTTAGTTACTTGTTGGCTACGAAGCTCAATATTTAAGGGTTATTTCACAGCTTCGACTGTTTGTATTCAAAAGAAAAGACAAAAAAAATCTATATGATTGATATTCAATCGTAGATCATGGGTTTGAAAATAATGGTTCTGGAACACAATTTTCTCGGTGAAACTCGAGAAAATCAAACAACTTAGTCATAGGGTTAGGAGTAAGAAAGATAAGGACTTGAAAGAAAAGTACGTGTACTTATACCTTGCATAAGTCAAGCCAATTTTTCTATTTAATTCATGAGACCCCATTTGGAATATGCCTTTATAGTATGAAGCATCTTTGACTTTTTGGTAGATTAGGCAGCTCGAAAATTGCAGCCCAAGTAGCCTTGAAACTGGCTCAAATTCCGGTTCGTGTTCAAATGAGGAGCTTCAATATATGCAAAAGCCTTTTTTTTAGAAGAGAAAAATAAAAAACTAGAATAAATATTTGTGGTTAGAAGTATAATCGAATTAAATCGATATACAAAAAACTCAAATTATTTTATATATATATATATATATATATTTATAAAAGTAACATTGAACTTTTGGATTGCTTTTCAGTTTTCAATTTAGAAATTCAATTGTGATATTAGAGTCAAGGTCCATTTCTTTTTTTTTTTTGGATTGTCTTTTGTGTTCAAATTCTTATTGCACCATTTATACGCCATCATAGATAACTTATATGCCGGGGCATGGACCAACAAGGCAACAACTCTAATGTCAACATCACTTAATTGACTTGTATAAAAGAAAATTTAAAATAGCTTAGTTAAATAATCAAGTTTAAGCATTTGAGTATTTGGTTCAATAATGATGGATGATTTTCTATTCAACCAAGGGATTTAAGTTTTTTTTTTTCAAATAAAAAAAGTTGAACTTCAAATATTTCTTTTCACAAAATTGCATACGTGAATAAAAAAAATCATTTCTTTGACTAATTATTTGGTATTCAATGTTTTCTTTTCAATTGAGAAAATCGAAAAGACAATTTTATGTAAAAAGAGTATAAAAAATTTCTCACATTCATCTCATTGAAATTCAATCAAAAGAAATTAACAATAAAATTCCATGTTTTTAAAGATCGTTAGAAGAGTAAAAAGGTGTGATTAACAACGGATTTACAAATAAAAAAATGGCAAATTGCAATTTATACAATTTATTATTTCTTTTTATTTCTATTCTTTAGTTTATTACAACTTCTTATCGAAGAGCGTGGAACGTAGATTTTTCAAATATTTTAATGATTTTAAGAAACAAGTTGATGAAAAATTAGGTGTAAATAGCCATATAATATATAGTTTCAATTATTATAATCTCCCGGATGAATCCAGAATTATCTCAGATTTAAAGAGAACTTAACGGCGTGAAGAATATAAAAATTGATATATTAAAATTAAAAAAAAAAGTTAAAGGGTTAAAAAAGCCCTTGAATAATAAAAATTTTGTAATTGAGCCCCTATTTTTTTTTTTTGCAATCAATTGAGCTTTCATATTTCAAATTTCACTCTATTAAACCCTTATATGAACGGAAACTAGAGGGTGTTAGTATTTTTTTTGGTATAAGCATAGGGAGTTTATGTATTTCACCCGTTATTATTTTGGTCATGTGTACTGTACAAATTTAACAGTTTCCATAGGATTTAATGGTTTTCGTCCACGAAATGGTTTAATTGAGTGAAAATTTAAATATAAAAACTCAATTGATTGCGAAAAAAGTTAGAAGCTCAATTGAAAAAACTATTTTTTTCAAGGGTTTTTTTGACTCTTTACCCAATAAAAAAATTACAAGATTAGTTAGGATAAGTGGTACGATTGATTATTGAAAATATGATTGATTTTACTAAGATTGAAAAAAGTAAAATGATTATTAAAAATATATGTTTTTTAATAAAATAATAAAAAAATCGAAAAAGAAGAACGAAATGGTAATCTTATTCTTCAAATATTTTTATCATTATCCCCTTTAATCGATCCAGATCCACTGCACCATTGTCTACCGGGGATCCAAACTAAGGCTTAGTTTGGATTGATTGGACCTCCAATCCGATGCGATTTCTGTGTTTCTGTGTGCCAACGTGCCGTGGGAACCCATTTGGGTCGCAAACCCACAGCACATTTTGATCTAAATTCCAAAAAAAAAAATGCATTTTGCAGCTCTTAAAAATAATTTTTTTTATCATTTTAACCTTACTAAATATTTTAATTTCCTAAAATAGCCCTAGGTTATAACTCTTTTTGCACCATTTTCTTTCCCATCTTTCCCCTCTCCTGAATATCACTCTACAGTTGCCGTTGCTAGCCTCATCACCATCTGCTGTTGCCATCGCAACCGGCTGCTGCTTGCAACATGTAATTATTAACTTTTTTTTTAACAAAAAATTAAAACCCAATATAATTCACATAATATATCATTATTTATTGAATAAAAATTTTAATGTTTAATTACATTAAAATTTATATACAAATATTTTTGAAATATTTATTTTCAAAATTATTATTTGATATATTAAATAATTTTAATAATGTTTAATAATTATTAACTTATTAATTTTAAAATATATAAAATTTAATTTAATGTCTTTAATGATCATTTTTTATTTCAAACGCACTTCACCTCACCGTCGCCGCTTCCCACTACTAATTTTAATCTCACCGTTACAATGCCCAAACTCTCACCACAATCGCTATTTTTAATTTCACTGAAGGTAATTGTACCGTCCATCCAAACTAACCTTAAGCCAAAGTTAGTGTCAAACCATCATCGACACCCGTTTCTACTTTCCATTAAAGTAAAATAAAATTTATTTTAAGCAGTGAATAAAGATGAAGTTCAATGAAAAAGAAAAAGTCTTCAAATAATTATCAAAATTATATTTAAACTAAAACAGCTTGCTAAAAAGTTCAAAAATTTTATAGTTGAGTTGAAGTAGTGGGCCGCAACAATTGCGTTTTTGTTTTTGGTTACAATAACAATTCCATTTTTTGTAGGCAGGTTTGAAAAAAATATGTGGCTGCTCAATTATAGGATAAGATTTGACAATAATGCTACGTTATCAGTATAATTTTTAGATATTATCGGCTGGATTAGTTAGTAATATGATAATTGATACGTTTGTTATGTATAATAAAGAAATAAAAATAATTAAAAAATAAAACATGTGACAGTCTTTTTATTATCTTTTGTAGGTTTAAAAAATTATGGAAATTAAAAAATTGCACTGTGTATAAAGATGAAGTAAAAAAAAAAAGATAATGATAGTAATAATTGAGAAATACATCAATTATTATATAAGAAAGAAAACAAAATTGATGTCATTAAACATTTATATATAAAAAATATTATGCCAGAAAATATTAAAGTAAAATAAATTTATTTTAACTAGTGAATAAAGATGGTATAATAAAGAAGACAAAAGTCTTCAAATAATTAGCTTCATTTTTATCAATTTTCTTTGCACTTTTGGACCAAATTCCTATATGAAGAATTAAAATTCAATTTGATTTTGAACTGCTAAATAAAAACAAGCAGCCATCAAAACAATTGAAAGATCCTGTGAAAGAAATGTATTTTTATTGGACCAAATCATCAAACCTGAACTTGTTCATGAACCCACTTGAAGGCTTGAGTCACTGATGATGCCCCAAGCTCATTGGGTTTGACTTCCTTTTCTTTTTTATGAAATTGAGTTTTCCTTTTTGTAAAGTCAAATTGGGCTTGACTTATTAGCACACCTATTAAAGTGCAAAAGGATTTTGAATTACGAAATAACTCTCAAATTTGAACTCATATCAAGTTTCAACTTTTAATTTGAATTGATAATTTTAGATAAAAAAACAATGATAGCATAAAAACCGACACAAAATTTTTTTTGATAAATATTGTATATGAATTTAACAAAAATAAAAAAAATTATTTTGCTATTGAAACATTGACACAAGTCATAACATAATAATTTTCATATTTCATAGAAGACAGACATAACATACATACACAAACAAAAATTTTAGTCCCTAAATTATAACCTCATGGATTTATTCTCAATATTCTTTTTCATTACATAAGATAAAGAAACCATGTTCCGAATATTTCATTTAGACAGACCTTCAGAAAAGAAAATGATAAAAAAATTCATTAACAACAAAACAATCCTTTATCGGGCATACAAGCAAAATGTTTGGTTTTCAGTTTTTCCCTTTAGACTGTTGCTCAATTTTGCAATAGTTTCCGGTATTAAAGACCTCAAATTCACCATTCACATGTACACTTATGCATGCAAGTATGTCAGTGTTGCAGCATTCAACAATCTAAAGAATGCTATCTCAGTAATCCTGGCATGCAGTTTTTCAAGTTTATCACCAGCAAGATCTTCAATTACCATATTGCATGAAATAGAAAAAGTTTCAGAGAAATGAAGCATGAGATTTGTACCAAATTCATTTTGCTGTCCCTGAAATTACCAAGAATACTGCCATTAACAGTTCTGGCACACTTCATGGTCTCAGAGCAGATCAAGTGAAACCTTAACCGCAACATGCTTATAAATTTATAGCAGCAACTGTAGCAGCTATAGTGTACAAGGAGGAAGAGAAGGAAAATCATAACCTTCAACCTTCAAACCCAAATTTGTATCAGGGAAACAATCTTTTCATTAGTTTCTAATGATTTTTCTCCTCCGATTTTTTTTTTCTTAACTGCAATTCTGGTGTGCTCATTGTGTAACATGGCTCTGGCTTCTGCCTGCAAATGCTGCTCAGACCTTTGTACCAAGGAATGACTGCAATGAAAAAGAAAATAATTAGTGACATCAGCAAAAGTTGAATGCACTTAGTACATGCCACCTGCAGAAATACTAGGAAAGATGAGAACTTATTTAGGCTCCGTTTAATTGATGGTTTTGCTTTTTGTTTTTTGCTATTTTTTTTTGGTCTAGGACTAATCTGGATTCGAGCCGAACAGGACCCAAAGGAGGGCAAAGCTCTCCCTTTTGTCCCTCGTTTTCAATTTCTTTAGTATATTTTTCTTTAAACTAGTCTAGTATGATGACTACTTTTTTAATACTTTCTGTTTTATACATACAAGCAGATGATGCAAAACTAGTACGTCTCAAGAATACTTCTTTCCAATTTCCTATTTAGAGTTCCAAAATAAGAGAAAAAAATTAACCCCCCGCCCACCAAAAAAAAAAGCGTCAAAACACAAACTGTTTTTGTACAAGTTATTATAATAAAGCTATTCAAAAGTTGTACAGTCAATCTTTTCCCTTTCTTTTTCCCCTTTAATTCATTTAAACTGTGTCTTAAATCTCCTGTACTTGGCCAGAAGCAGTAGCAATATGTATCAATGAATCTCCAACAAGAATAGAATCCTCCATCTTTGACTTCAACTATATTCAGCATTAACGCAAAGTAATTTATTTTCCAGGTCAAATAATGCAAGTAGCAAATAGAGAACTTTTATTTTAAATCAGAAAAATAATGTGTTAATGTGTTATATGATATGCACTTGAAAAGATTTTGAGGACTGCTTCAATGCTAATCCATGTAATCAGGAATTCTTTCTAAAGAAATATTCTGATTTAAGATTTCAGTATTGACGCAAAAAACCCCAGCAGAACCTGAAACCATGTAAGCACACTGGGTTTAGGAATGAAACTCTGAATTGAATCACAAAACCGAATTGGAGCTGAAGTTGAATCCAAAAAGATTCCAACAGAATAGTCCTATGCTTAGGGTCCAGAGATAAAATGGGATAAAGGTTCAGATTTCAGACAATTGACTACAAATGAAATTAGGCCTTAGCCGATACCTATAGCAACATGCATAGATACCAATAACATCTAGACAATAGTCCACCCATACCAAAACAATTTAACCTCTACCCAGCATGTGGTTCATTTACCACCAATGTTCGTGACCCAGAAAATGCCTAAAAAATTAGTTTCACTTCCACCAGTGGCACCACTACCAAAAATTACTGCAACAGATTATAATTTTGCTAAAGTAGAACTCTATCATTCTTCAATATGATTACTTCATCAATTTTACCACAATCATCTACTCATAAACATCCCGAATTACTTTAAGGAATGATGATAATATCAATGCTGAAAAAAGAACAAAATAAAACAAAAGCAGATACTTAAATTGACATGAAGTTAAATTCACTTTAACCAACTATACATATGACTTTGTCACATATGTTAACTCTAATTACAAAGCCAAGAAAATAATAACCTATAGTCCATCACAAAATGATAAGTATTTAATGATTTCTTGTAAGGTGATGACAATATTGAAAGACTAGATGTAAGAACCATAAGTGATGCCAAACATCATGCAGACAGTGCCTATATTACATTGGTTGATTTATGTAGTTGAAGATCTAATATAGCAGTTACCTTGATTCCTGCTGGAGAATTTCCAGGCTTTGCTGTGGCTGTGCTCCCAAAGACACCTGTTGAGGGGTTCCCAGGTTTGGCTGTGGTCGTACTACCGAAGAGAAACTTAGATTTCTTTTCTGCAGGTTTCAATATTTGAAAGGAGCACATCAAAGTCTCATCCACACTCATCATGGCTCCAGCATTATCGAACTCCCCACAATAATTGGGTGCTGAAAATATGGTTACAAGTTGTCGGTTGGCAAAGAACTCATAGCCATCCTCCACAACCTACAAACAATATATCAGAAAGCTCCTAAACAAGTGCATAGGTAGCTAAGCTGGCAATCATACTCTGTGATTAAAAATAAGCGTGCAGAATGTATCAACAGGAGCCAAAACCAATTAGAATAAAAACTGTTGTCTATGACACAGTGAATAAAAACTGTTGCCTGTAACACGGTGAATAAGTCCAAGAAGGCAATGTCAAAAGTTTCAAGAACTGTTGTAAACTAAGAACAAAAGTACTTGCATAGCATGGCATAAAATTTGCATAATTGCCAGAATATATCAGCTACACCAAATGAGATGTGCATTGGCTCTTGCTGATACATTCTCCTACACCTGACTAACAGCAGAGGATATGAACTCCATGTAAATGTGAAAAATAAAGTGAGCTGCTAGAAAAAGTAAAACCTGGTGGGCACGGCAAATGAGATCTAGGTCATGTTTCTGTAGAAACTCTGACACCTTGTCAGGACCAAAAGTATATGAAACTCCCCTGTCGTTCATTCCCCAACCTTGAACATCTTTACCGGGATCTGACCACAGAAGATCACAGAGCAAACCTGTGTCTGGTACATCGGTTGGGCGTAGTAAATTCCTAATCTGATCCAGATTATTCATATCAGGAGAAAGGCCTCCATGCATGCACAGAATCTTCTCATCAATTAGTGCTGCCACTGGTAGGCAGTTAAAACATTCTGTGAATGTCTTCCAAATCTTAACATTAAATCTTCTTTTACACTCATCATAGAAACCATATATGCGGTTTATGGAAGCACATTCATGGTTACCCCTCAAAAGGAAAAAATTTTCAGGGTATTTTATCTTGTAAGCAAGAAGAAGACATATTGTCTCCAAACTTTGCTTTCCTCGATCAACATAATCCCCCAGAAACAAGTAGTTGGAATTGGGAGGCAAACCACCATACTCAAAAAGCCTTAAAAGATCAGAATATTGACCATGAATATCACCTGGATGTCAAACAGATTTCACAGGAAAAAAATTCAGAAGTCTTCCCCACCATAGGAAAAGAATTATTTGAAAAAAGAAGTCTCGAAGTACAACTAACATGACGAAAATGCTTTCCCCAAAATGCTCTCATGTATTAATAACACTAGTAGCATGACTGGGCAGCACATAAGTCAATTTCAAGTAATTGTGTTAAATGAATTTATTATCATGAATATGCAGTCCTACTGGATAGTATTGTGATGTTATCTTGGTTTAAAATTTTAAATATTGCATGTAATGTACATGTATGTGTTTGTATCAAAAGTAATTCAAGCACTCCACATGTTTGAAATATCGGCAGAGGTGTAGCAAAAAGTTCCCTTTATAATGTGCGAGAGAGGAGCATGTGTAATGTAGATATTCAATCCGTTGCATTATCTCCAATCAGGTAGTCCTCTAAAATGTTCATGCTACACCAAGGGAAAATTATTACATATCGAGAACCATCAGTAGCATTTTTATTGCAGAAGATCCAACAATCCTACACCAATGATTAGCTAAGTTGTTATGTATTTAATCTCGTCAAGCAAACAAGCAGCAAAACATTCTAGACTTCTTATTAACAATAAAAAAGCTTTTGAGACAAAAGCAAATCAGAAAATGAAGTCCTTGACAGATAGGTAAGCTAAACTACATCACAAATTTTTAGTAAACAGCAAGCATATAAAGCACTAGATCATCAAGGAAATGCTCATGCAAATTTTCCCAAAAATCCAAAAAGGAACACAGCATGTTCCATAGAATTTCCAAAAAAATTCATACACTCGTGACACTCAAAATCCCAATTCCTTATTCCTCCAAAACAGGAGGAGGAATCGGGCAAACAGAAAGATGATTGAAGGGTGAGGAAAAAGTAGCATGATATGTGTCACATGTGAAATGTCTCAAGCAATTAAAAGAAAAAAGACAAACAATGTTGTTGCAAGAAATAAAATAGCAAAATGTGAACACTGACTAGATAAGCTATAAACGATATGAGATTAGCAGAATGTAGAACAAAACATTAAGCAATTCAAGTCATAGGCTTAACAAAGAGAACTATTCATGGAAAAGATGCATGTCTAAGTGTGACACTGTCACTGTCACATGGCCATATACAATCATTCCAAGACCACAAATTCAACCGAAAACAATGAAATCCAAAGCACAAACAAGACTCATTTTGAATTGATCACTTTGATCTAAAATCATACTGCAAATTCATTCAATGCAACAAAATTAAATATGCAAGATTGCCAATCACCATAACATTTTCACACTAACTTGTTAAAAGATGAACAAAATCTTCTCCAAATTAAGCAACCAAAGCTAAACCAGGTCATCAATCTGAATAAAAATGTCAATTTAGGAAAGGAACATAATACACTCCACACTAAAAGATGAAGCCAGGCAACCATCAACAAATCAACAAATTAAAACACCATTTCAAAAGTCCATCAGAAAGAAACTTGGTTTTACCTAATAACCAGATAACCATCCAAAATTACACAAGTAAACCACAGTTAGAGCATACATTACCAGGGTTTTTAACATTAAAAAGGTAGGGTTTTTTTACAACTCTGCAAGTTTTTGCAAACGAATTCATGCAAGATTAACTTACTACATTTCAAGTTAAAGCATATGATACCCAAATAAAAAGCCTAAGCAAATAACCAAAAATAGCTAAATCAATAAGCATCAAGTAAACTGAAAATCCAGGAAGGTAAAAGAGAATCATAACAAGTTGTAATTAAGCTACAAAAGAAAACTGCGGCTCCCATAAAATTGGCCTTAAAGTCACAAAATTAAACTTCAAAACATCAAAACAAGTCAAAATAAGCGTATGGGCCATCACAAAACCCAAAAATAAAAACCGAGTATTTAAAAAAAGTAGTGAATAATACCACAAATCTTGATGGGTGCTTCAAGTTCCAACAAATTAGGTTGTTGTAAGAAAATCTCTTTAGAAACCACACAGAGTTGTCGGATCTCCGATTCCGATAGCTGCACTTGTTTCCCCGGTCGACCCCGAACTTCCAAAAGCCGATTTATAATATCATCAAGAATCCCTTGCTCCATTTCTCTGCCTCTAACTTTCTTTTGTCTAACAAATTGGATTCTTCGAATTAACCCAAGAAAAAAGAAAAGTCAACGGCTTTTTTCTTCTGTTTTGTGAGATGTGAAGGAGGAAAAGGGACGAAAGAGGTGCATGCCGTCGATAAAGAAGAAAGCGGGAACTGGCGGCGTCGTTTAAAGAAGAAGGGGTGTCGTTTTTAGGGAAATCGAGGCTATTCTTTTCATTTTCTGCGGAGGGTTTTCGTTGAAGAGTTGAAGGCGAAAAGAATTATCACCCAAAAACAAATGGCAAAGGAGAAGTGGGGAAATTTTTTTCGAGAGAATTGGGGTATGACTGCTAAGCAATAGGCTGACTTCAGACATGGAAAGAAAGAAAGAGAAAGACGGTCGGCAAATCATTCTGATATAAAAATCTTTCATAATTTTTAGGAATAATAGCCAAATAAGTACTCGACTTTGAGTCCAAAATAGAATTAAACTCTCAACGTTTTATTTCATGAAAATCAGTCTATAAATTTTTATTTCAGTGAAAATAAACCCTCAACCTTCTAAAATTATGCAATCAAGTCTAAATCTGTTAAATGACACTAACTGCCATTAGTGAAAGCTGACGTGAATAGCTTACTTGGCTGCCACGTGGCATGCCACATGTGCAATACTAACGGCAGTTAGTGTCATTTAACAGATTTGGACTTAATTGCATGATTTAAGAAGGTTGAGGGTTTATTTCCATTGAAATAAAAGTTTATGGACTGATTTTCACGAAATAAAACGTTGATGATTTAATTCCATTTTGGGCTCAAGATCGATGGCTTATTTGACTATTTTACCTAATTTTTATATTTTTTTAAATATCTTAATATAAAAAAATATATAATTAAATGAGAATTATGACAAACTAAAAATGGAAATCTCAAATTTTTTTAGTTTAAAATTTGGGATTCTAACTTTTCATTAAAAAAATAAACACTCAATGTAAAAATTAACACACATATCCATGAAAAATATTACTCAACGAAAATCGTACTGACAATCATGGCATGATATACAAAGATACGTGTTTAAAATCGGTACGATAATTCTTGCATTTATATTTTTGTATATTTTATGTTAAATTTAAAGTTATTGAATTAAATTTTGTATAGACATATATTAAATTTTTTTAATATTTGTCTAATTATATTATTTTTGTCTAATTTTTAACATGTGTTATCAAAATTTCTAATTTTTATCAAATTCCTCTACTTCTGGTTAAACTTTTATATGTGGCATTTTTAAAAATCTTTTTCTATTGTATCTATGAGTTTATTTTTAATAAAAAGGGAAAAATCATAACGATAAAAGCTCTTTCTTTTAAAAATATATACTGAAAATGAAAAATATGACAGCCCATAATAATAATAATAATAATAATAATAATCCAAATTTTACAAGAAGAAACCAAGGTATTGTTCCGAAAATGACTGATTTGCCACTTGTGTTTGTACTAAATTTTTATGGATTAGAAATTTATTGGAACTTATGCGGTAAAGTCAAATTTTTTGTTTTATTAAGGTCAACGTAACTATATACAAATATAATTAAGTATAAATTTAATGTTATTAGATGTAAAAAAAATTTAAAAATTATCTTAAATACATGAGAAATAACGTAAAATTAGAATTAATAATAATAAACATAAACACATGATAATTTTGTTACAATATCTATTTACACTTATTATTATGTAATTATGAGACTTCTAATATATTTTACGTTTAATAATATTAAATTTATATTAAATTTGCTTAAAATGTGCTTACCTTTATTCTTATGTATTTACGATACTTATAATATATTTTGCGTCTAATAAGATTAAATTTACACTTAATATATGTGTTTATCATAACATTACAATAAAATAAAAATTTTGACTTTTTTATATAATTCTCGAATAAGTAGAACTAGAACCCCACTTCTATTACCTAATAATATAATAATTTTCAATTATTTTATAAAACCGGTCAGTCAATTGGTCAAGTAATTAATTTATTAAATTAAAAATATTTTTCAAATGTGAAGCAAGTTATTGCTCATTTAGAATTGTTTGGACAGTTACTAAATTTATAGTTTCTTCACTTAATTTATCTCAATTTAATCATTAAAATTTAAATTAACATATAAAAAATTCTTAATTTTTATTATTTTATGTAATTAAGCTTTTATTTTTTTTCATTCAAATAAATTTTTAACTTTTAATTTACATACAAATAAATTTTAATTTTTAAATAATTTTGTTTTTATAAAAAATAATCACGTAACAATTTTTAAAACCATCTTCCACACCCTTTCTAAAAATAAAATTTAAGCAAAACTTCTTATCTATATGCATTGATTATTAGAAAATTAAAATACAATAAAATCACTTTTTTTATTTTTAAATTAACTTAATGACCTTTACACCCTTTTCAAAAGGGGTAAAAAAAAAAAGTAAAATAGGAATACGACTCCTTATGAGAAAAGAAGTACAAAATTGTACAGTAACTCAATTTTGTTTACAAAACAAAATCGTACTCAAACAAGATTTTTCATTCTATAAATAAAAGAAAAATTTCAGAATAAACTTGTAATAATTATCTCTTAACATTGCACGTGCAGTCTCTACTGTCACGTGACCCGTGTACGAAACAGCCCTGAGTCAAAATTTCTTCTTTTTCAACCTCTGCTGATATCCAGATTTTTCTTGCTGGTTCTCACTAACCGAACAGCACTCAGAAGCAAAGAAAAAAGAAAATAAAATGAGAAGAGGAGGGCCAAGAAGGGAAGGAAACTACACAAATCCATGTTTAACGATGCACCAGCCATGGGCTTCGTTGTTAGTTTATGGGATCAAACGTATTGAAGGCAGGTCTTGGCCTGCTCCAATCAGAGGTAACCGGTTATCTTGCTTCAATAAAACTTTCAAAGTTATGCATAAAAGCAAATACCCATTATTTTTCATGGGTTTCTTTTTTTTTTTTGAGAAAAAAAAGTTGGGAAATTTTTTGGAAAAAAAATCATATTTAGTTTTTCAATTTTGTGTTAAAAAAAATACCCAATTTATAAATTTTGGTTATATTTTCTCCATGGTGTGTTCTCATAGGATTTTAAATTAATCTGGTGATTGATTTTTGAGTAAAGTTAGGAGCTTTGGGGCTTTCAGTTTTTGCTTCTTTCTCGTTTTGTAAAATTGAATGAGAAAAGAAATTTATTTTTCTCTTTGGAACAATATTGGCATATCTAAATTTTACTCTATAATGAAGAAAAGGTTCAGGCTTAGTATTGTTGATTGGTTTAGCTAGCCTTATATTGTATATTAATTTTTAAGTTCTTATCTTTGTTTTGTGTTGCTTTGTATAGAAACTATGCTTGTTGGTAGGAGTAAAAAAAGTCAAGATTTGGTCTTGTCTAAGTTTTAGAATATTTTCAATCTTACAATTATGACTGTGGAGTCAGAAAGAATACTGCTATTCAATTTCTTTTTAGGGTTGTTGAGTTGTGACCTATTTATATGATTAATGTTCGGAACAGTTCTAATTAGAGTTGATGAAATTGGCTCCATAAATAAGAAAATTGAGGTGAGACAGTCTGAATTAAAAAGGATGTGATCAGTTCAGTAGAATTTAGGGGTCCAATTTGGTTCTAGATTTTGTATGACTTAGTAGATTGATGACTAAATGTTACGCAAGCTAATGCATCTAGGACTGAACAAAGTATATTGAAGTAAGAGAAGAATAAATATGTGCTGATTTTAGATGGTGCTTAAGTTTACTATAATAGACAATAAAGCTTTAGTAAGCTATAATTTTTTTCGCCTTGATTTGAACTGTACTATTTTCCAAATGGAAAACTGTTTTTAGAAGACTCCTGCAAGATATTTTGTGATTCAATTCTTTGCATTGACCCAGAAGTGAGGGTGAACAATATCTTTTTACAGAAATAATGGGGTTATGATTATCCAATTTTCTCTTTTTACAGTTTTGATGCATTTGTAGCTAGTGTTTCTTTTCTTTCCCATACTGCAAAATGAAGCTGCCTCTGAGTGTGTGTGTATATATATATATTATTCTCTTTCCAGGTCGCCTTTGGATACATGCTGCCAGTAAAGTCCCAGATGAAGCTACAATCAAAGCAATGGAGGATTTCTATAGGGAAATTTATGCAGTGAATGGAATTACTAATATTAAGTTTCCAGAACATTATCCTGTTTCAAGACTGCTAGGTTAGTCCTTTCTATATTCGTATAATCTCTTCTGATATTTCTGTATTGGTTTAGTTGCTTGTTTTTCATTTTTCTTTTGCATTATTTCCCGAAATTGGTTCATAGAAAATTGATAAAATGATTTTGTGGGGTCAGGTTTTGCAATGTGGAAGGATTTCACCTGAATTTTGAATGGCATTGTTTCGAGTTTCAACCGTTATATCTTATTTCTTTCTAATCTATTTTAGTTACTTTATGGTGTAGGGTGTGTTGAAGTGGTTGGCTGTTTAAGACGTGAAGAATTAGTTCAATGGGAGGTGCTACCTGAAGGGGTGGGCAACCTAGCTTTTCTTACCTCATGTTCCTTGATATCTCAACATGATATTCACAATTCCAATCCACTCATTCTTTTTCATTTTGGTGTGTCCAGGTTAGGCTAGAAGGACAAACTGATTTTTGCTGGCTTTGTGAACAACCAAAGGTGTTACCTTCATGCTGGATAGGTTGCTATTCGATTTATTCTATAATTCCTAAAATTTGATATTATATTCTGACTGAATTTTTTTTCATTTGGTGTAGAAATTGTTAGTTCCATTTGAGATGCGAGGGTACCAAGGCGTTTATAATTTGGAAAAGAAGGTAACCGTCTGAAAGAAGTTATTCCACTATCTCTCATTTTGCTTTGAATTGATAACGATTGAAATATCTGTAACAGATATATGAGGCTGCTGTGAGAGGTCTTGTCCCGGTTGATGGTCCAGCACCAGTAAAATTTCCGCTACCAAATCCAAGAGATCCTTTCTCCTTGAAGCCAGGATCCATTTCTGCATCGCTTCATGATTCTAAAGCATCTGCTATTGAGAAATCATCCAGTCTTAGTGCAGCGATAGCTGGTGCACAAGCGGCAGCTATGCAGTTCTCAAAGGACCAAATCCTTCTTAGAAATACCATCCAGAATAGTACACCTGATTCAGCATCAAGTAAAATGCAGACAATAGTTATAGAAGACGATAAAGTACCTGATAGTAACATAAAGAGAGGATCTATAGAGCCAAATTCAGCTTTAGAGCAATGCAACTACTTTGAGGAAGAGGGAAGTAGTAGTCACAATCAACCTCGTGATCGTCTGAAACAGCATCCTGATGCCCCTTCTAAGGTAATTATTTTACTTTGACATGATTTCTCGTCTTTTATTCATTGTATGATTAACGTCCACGATAAGGGTGTCCTATCCAGCTATCAACTGAATAATTGAACATCGTACATGGGTGGGGGAGGATATATAGGATGGTAACTGGCATTCTTAGTATCAGGTCATTTTCTTATTAACCTGTGTATTCAAACAAAACGAACAGCTGTAACTTTAGATTTCACAATCTAATTTTTGGTCTGTTTGTCTTTGTCTGATTACTCCATCTTTGTCTATTTAGATATTTTCTGCGGCATTAAGGGGGCTGAAGCCATCATGAATTCAACTGATTCTTAGGGCAAGGAGCTTGCATGCTAAACTAGACCTGGGTGGCATAAGGATTTGTATGCAGAAATCGAATTATAGCTTTTCAAGCCGGCATATCTGAAGTGGTCTGCTTTTCTCCTATTTCATTATTCTTTTCCATTTGTATGCATAATTCAGTTCTGTCTGGATGTCTGGTTCTTGGGGCTTGATAGTTGTAATTATTGTACTAAACTAACAATTCTGAAGTTTCTTGGATTGTTGTAATTTATAGAACTCTAATCATGTGCAGATCTAACCATTTCATGCAAATATAAGTGTGGGATCCACATGTGGGTGCGCCTTCGATTAATGTATTTAATCGTAATTGTTAAAAAGTTTTCAATTCTCTTTGACAAAATTTTATATTTTAAAAACAATGCACAATAGTTTATTTATTAATATTTTGGAACACATATTTTTTAAGGTATACAATTAATATATCATTTAATCATTCAATTAAACAAATGAGTGTTCAATGTATTCGTTGTGAAAAACGTGTTATTTATTGTGATAATGACAATTGATAAAAACAATGTTAATGTTAATAACAAATAAATTAATGATTATATTTTGTTTTTTTTCTCAATTTCAAACATTCTTATAATAAAATCAATTCATCAAACAAAAAACAAATAAAAATTTATAAAATATAAAATATTATTTATATAAATTTATATTTAAATTATTATTTTTTATTTGGACAAGTGGGGGCTGGTCCCCAAAGGGCTCCGCCCCTGCTTGTCCGCTTGATATGCTACCATAATTTCAATCTTGGTGGAAGCAATCGAGCAGCTAACAATGTTGAGAAATTGTCATGCTTGTTCTCTGTACTTGCTAATAATGTCAATTATGTATCTGAAAGGAAACAATGTGGTTAATACAACTACAAAAACTCATTACTTGTCTATGGACCCAGCTTATTAGTTGGTAAAACATTGGGATCGGTAAAGGAGAGCATATAATACGAGTGTTAATAATGTATTAAGATAATTGATTTATATTTGATTGAATGGCACTATAAGTGATTCGTAATGTCATCTCATTAATTCATAAAATTTAAAGTAAAAAATATATAAAAATAAAATTATTAAATTCATTAATAATGAAGTATCATGACGTAATAAAATGATATAATTAAATGATATTGTATAATTTTTTTGGTAAAATATTGAGAAACGGAAAAAATAAATGTTGAGATTTGAATTTTAAATTTGTAAAGTTTTCATACTTTAAAGGTGAAGATATTGTAAAAAAAAAAAGTGAAGATATGATTATAACTACTTATCAAGTCAAAGTGTATGAAATGTATGCATTGACAATGTATCGAATATAATTAGTTAAATATAAATTCTTGGATAAAATATTTATCAGATTCTAAAGGTTCGAAAAGAGACTAGACCAAAATTTTCCAATCTTTTACATTTTCCTCTAGATATTGTGGAATCTTTGCTGATGATTTGAAAGGGTTGCCATGGATATAGGTTTTTATGTTAGGACTAGCCTTTGTTGAAACAGAAATTACATCTCTTAATTTAATGCCTCTAGGTTGTTATGTGAATAAGCTGTTATGAGAATAGGTTATTTTGTGAGGAATTGTTTCATGAAGAGTTGTTCTAAAAAGAACTATTCTATGTAGGAATTATTATGTGAATGAGCTCTTCTAAGAAGAGGTAATAAGCTCTTCTGAGAAGTTGTTCCTGTGGAAGAGTAATTCTAAGAAATAAAATATTAGTTTCTAAAATTAAGTATCTACAGCTATCAAGGTCATTTTTTAATGTTCTGTTTCATGTAAGTTCAAAAATATTTTGAAGTATATAAAAGGTAAGTTCTTTTTTGAACGGATTGGTGATACAAGGTGAAAAATGCAAAGAGCAAGCCAAAGTTGTGGAGTTTCAGTTGCTGATCCAACAGGGTACAAATGTGCTGGGATATTCCTGGAACTTATTGAAAAAACACTGCTTGGATTGGTAGGCAGAATGAGTGGTGTTAATTGTGAAATATCAGTGCTGCATATGGTTGAAAGAGATGCCATTGGAGTCATGGAAAGAACTTCTTGTTGATCAGGGACCGCAGCAGAAGAAGATGATGTTGCTTGACTAATTGGCAGAAGTGTGTCTTCATTTAGAACCAAATAAGTTTTTGTACTGCAAAGCTTGGCACACCAGTGTCTGATAGTTGCTTTGTCAGATCAATTCTGAACACACGGTGCTGATTTATCAAATTTGTTACGGCTGTAGGCAACACCATTTTATCAAGATCTTTATCAGCAGCCATCTATGCTATAGTTTTATCAATAAGTTCTTCGGCTGGCTTGCCAAAAATGAAACAAGAAAATACTACGACAAACAGAACCGCACTTACCAACTAACGAGGGACTTCATTGTTTGCGACGGAAGACTTCTAACGATTTTAAATTTGGAAATGGAATTAGCGATGGAAACCATAAATTAGTGACGAAAAATTCATCTCTAATTCTGTTGCTATTGGACCTGATTCTTGAAGTGAATCTTTCCTAATAGTCCAATTTATTAATACTCAAGGGATTAATATAATTTGTAAGAGAGATTTTTTTTCTTGTGAATCAGAAATTCAGTTTTTGTGAAGAGTGAGCAAAAATCTTAAAAGTATCAAAAAGTGTACCTTATATATTTATAATAATAATTTGAAGATAAGTCATAAGCCTAATCATATATTATATATAAAAAAATAGAAGTTGCAATATATTATAGTTTCAGTAATAATTGTCATTTATTTAATTATATTTTGAACCCAAATTCTCTTATAATTTGGAAATCTTATTTGCATCGACTCGAAGATGATGACCACAAAAACACCATCATTTAGGCAAAAAAATAAAAAATAAAACGAGTTCTATAATTGGAACAGATCATCTCTCATTTTCTCTGAAGTTTCCCTCCATTGACTTTGAAGAAACGTTACGCCTCACATGTTACTGTAAATTTGTTCTCAATTTCACTTATTTAAAGAGTAATGCTATATGTATCCCTGGAGTCACTGCCACCATGAATGCACTTTCATATTGGCTCATTTTCTTTTTAATTTTTGGACTAATAATTTCACATTCTAGAGCCATGGACAAGGAAATTAAAGCTGTTCCAAGCTCCTCTTTGGATGACAACTCTTTTTCTTATTTTCTTTTAAGTTTCATGCGATGTCTACTAAAACTTTATGAATATGGCAAAAGTTAAAAATTAAATTTTATGTTTGGTGTGCCGGAATAAAATTTTTGTATTTTACATGATATAAACATGAAGTTAGACACGAATTACCAAATCTGAATTTGTACTATTCATCAAAGCCCCCCTCCTCCTATAATTGTCACCCTACACCACCGCCACTACCACCCCGCAATTTGTATAATCGAAATGGCCACCACCACCAGCTCTTGTAAATGACAAAAAGTTCAAGCTACATCCTAATCACTGTCCAATCACTTCCTTTTCTGATGCACCCTTGCTTTCAAAATCTCGTCTGTAAAAACCATTAATTAACTTGTTAACTATGGGAGCAAAAAACCTTGAGCTAATGAGGATGTTACGTGCATTAATTAAATCTCAACGGCATTCTTAATTCTCAAAGCCCACCAAAATTGAATTCAACGAGTCTCTATCCTTCCTTGAAGCTTCAATTTATAGCTAGACTTTATAAAAGGCCAGGCCCTGCTAGTGTTAAAACCAGAGGGCCAGAAGCATCAAAAATGAAAGTCAATTATTGCCTGATTGCTTTCTTGCTGATAAATGCCCTTCTATGTTCACAATGTAATCTCAGAGTCCAGGCCGCTGAATCTGTTTCTATCTCACCCTCGGATCCAATTCCTTCCCATGATTTTTTGAATAAACTGAAAGTTGTGTCCAGGAGGATTAAGCAGCGACCATCTCCACCAGCACCTATGATTCATGCACCTTATCACTTTTTCAAAAGTCCTCCTCCGTCTCCTCGACCTCCTCCACCACCAACCCCACCATCCCCGCCACCACCATCACCACCTTTATCTCTGTGGCAACCACCTATATGATCAAAGAAGATTTGATCAGATACAGTTGCCAAAGATTGATATCAGGAGTTCTCTTGTAAGTTGTAATTTTAAAATCATAGAGTAGTAGTTTGTGAATATTTGAGCCAATCCCACCTGATTTAATGGGGCTTGGCCTAGGTATATCCTCCATTGGATTGATCTGTACTAGTTTACAAATTAAAATGGCAGGAGTTATGGAACAAATAGATATTTGTTCGTATAACTTACTTTAATATTGAAATAAAGGCTTTGATAATAAAGAACAAAGTCATGTTGGGGTTAGCAAGAGCTCAAGTGGCCCAAAAATATTAATAAAAATTTTTGCACCTTGTTTATTTTTTTTTTCAAAAAAAATTTTGTGAAACTTTGGCAGTCAACTTCATAATTATATTCTAGCATTGAAAATTTAAAGTTAAGAGGGATGGATGATTTTATTATAAGAATAGTTAAGACTAAAAACGATAAAATTTATATCTATTGATTTATTTGTTATTGACATTAATTATGATTCTATTGATTCATTATCATAGTAAAGAAAATAATTTTAACAATAAATATGTAGAATACTCATTTACTTGGTACATAACATGAGAGATCAATGGTTGAATAAGTTAGTTGTATACATTGAAAAAATTATGTTCAAATGCATTGATAACGAAATTATTATCTAATGATTTTGAAATATAAATTCTAATAATTATGAGTGAATACAAAAATTTTAGTTTTTAATTATTTATAATTTAATATATTTTAAATTAAGCCCACTAAATAAAATTTTTGGCTCCGTTATTGCTGACGATGATGAATCATGATGATTATGTATCGTCTTGAACAGATAGAAATTCGAAATTGGTTTTAGATCATGGAAAAACTTGTGCAGATGAATTATAGAGATATGACAAAAACTTGGACAAATGAATGGTTGGAATGAAAGAAATCCTCTCCGTGACCCAGAGATTTATGAGAGAGAACGATATCATCTTTCCTTGAGATTGAAAACCTGAAGGAGATCGATAATTATCATCTTAATAATTAATCTGCTAAAGATTGCAATGTCAAATTTCAAACAATAGAGACGTGTAATGGATTCATATTACTTAGGAAAACCTGTTCAAAATTGTCTATCCTTGCACCTGTAATATGACTTGCCATTTCATGTATGGGACCACTTTTCATATTCAGGGATACTGATTGTAGTTGAACCATTCTTTCCTTCAAAACTGACATGTGCAAATGCACTGCTTTCAATAAAAATGAAAAATGTATTATTTATTTATTTATTTATTTATTTGGGTAAGTATGTATTATTATTTGTGAGTTATATTTTAGAACTTTGATTATAAAAATTAATGGGATAAGATGCAACTCTATTTTTTGACTTGCGTAAGTGGTTAATATTTCAACTAATAATCGTCTTATGCAATCTTTTTAATAAGAAAATGAACAGCTCTAATTAAGTAAATTAATTCAATTTGCAGTTTGACATGGAAAACCGAAAGTAACAAAGAACGTGAAGTCGAGATGGTTTGGAATCCAGGCAATTAATGGTTGGCAATTTGACTATTGGGTTTTCAATTCATGATCGATAGGACAGGAAAAAGAAAATTAAGCAAAAAAGAAATGTGAAGGTAGCCTTAAAAGAGGACATGCTTATGGTCAAACTCAAAATCCAAATATTTAGCAACTCCATTTTCATATTGAACCGACAATTTAAACACCAACATGTCTTCTAAAAGGGCATGTTATGTATTATTTAGCCGTGGTGATACCCTATGTTTAAGGGGTAGACTTTTTTTTTTTTGTTGCAATTTAAGGGAAGAAGTGGGTGAGCATAAGTTGTTAACTCCAGATTTAGTCGAGCAAGCCTCTGAAGATGTTAAGATGATTTGTCAAAGGGTTAAGATAGCTCAGAGTAGACAAAAGAGTTATGCGGATGCTCGACGGAGACCACTTGAGTTCTTGGTTAGAGATTTTGTGTTCCTAAAAGTTTCTCCATCCAAAGGGATCATGAGATTTGACCGACGAGGTAAGTTGAGTTCTCGCTACATCTGTCCATTTGAGGTCTTAGACCAAGTTGGAGATGTCGCCCATAGATTGGCATTACCTCCGAAGCTATCGGGAGTGCATAATGTATTTCATGTATCAATGCTTCGGAAGTATAATTCGGATTCGTCGCATGTCATTGAGTATGAGCCCTTGGATATAAGGGAAGATATGAGTTATGTAGAACAGCCGATTCGGATTTTGGACAAAAAAGAGAAAGTTTTGAGGTCTAAGACGATCCCATTAGTTAAAGTTCTCGGGCAATACCATACGACGGAAGAAGCTACATGGGAGCTAGAGAGCTTGATGAAAGAGAAGTATCCAGAACTGTTTAATACATAACCTAATTTGAATTTGGAGGACCAAATTCTCTAAGGTGGGGAGAATGTGAAATCCCCCAATTTCCATGTAATTCCTCCATAATTGTAAAGTCTCACAATCTGAAATGATTATGTGAATATGAAGTTTGATGTATGAATGATGTATGGAACATGAGAAGAGATAAAGAAATTGAAAGTCAACTAGTCAAGGAATTAAGGGTGATATCAGGAAAATAATTAAAGTATAAAGAAATTTAAAATCAGAATTTTGATTTGGTAATTAAATACATGTGTCATAGGAAGAAAGGATAAGAGGAATTAAATGGGTCAAAGAGGGTCAAAGCATGCCTGAGATGAATTAATGAGATAAAGCATGCATTTAATGCAAGTAAGCATAGTCATCATCTCTTCCATCCATCACCCATACGACAGCAACCCTCCCAGCTCTCCCTCACGTTTTCCTCCATTTTCCCTAAGTTTCCATCCCCAATTACCTTGACAAACCTCCTTGTTCTCCCATCGATTCAATTAGTTAGTTGAACGAAAAACGCTCATAGTCACTAGACTAAGCTATATCCGAAGTTTAGTGGACCGAATCCAAGCAATTGATGAGATCAGAAATCCTGAAAATTTTGGTCACTAGTAAAGGTAAGAGAGGAAGATGATCCTTTCAATTATGTTCATAGTTTAGAGTTGTACTGAGTTGGTATGATGCATGTATGCTGATTGTTTAAAGGTTTGATTTGTGATGATGTTACAACTTTAAAGAAGTGAAGAAAAGGAGTTGAAGTCACCAAGTGATTTCGTGCTCTCGAAGTAATCGAGGTAAGGAATTTATGTAATGGACGTAAGACGGCTATGTTCGCATGTTTTAATATGTTTTTATGTGGTTTGGAGAGAAGTATAAGCTGGAATTTTATGCAAGAAATGTCATATTCGGGTCTCACTCTAGTACCAATTAGGTTAGGAGTAGCCAACTGCCTAGAGACAACCAAAACGTGATTTTCCAAAAACCGAGACAAACCAGTCGACTGCTATGTAAGCCAGTTGACTGCTATATGGAACAGTCGACGGCTATTTGCTAAAATGCATTATGTTTCAAAACCAGCTGACTGCCTATAAGACTAGTCAACTACCATGTTTTCAGAAGCATTCTGTTTTAAAAACAGTCGACTGCTATATAACCAGTCGACTGCTATTTCTTAAGAAGCATTCTGTTTGAAAACCAGTCGACTGCTATATGGACCAGTCGACTGCCTCTATGTGTTTTCAGAAATGAAAAATATCGAAATTTTAAATGAAAATAGTTTTGATAAATGAAGATATAAGGCAGCAGCAGACTGCCCTATGAGGCCAGTCGATTGTCCTGTATGAAAAGAGATTTCAAAGCCTATTTGGTTTAAACATAAAAGTGTTTTCTGAAGAAGTATATGATAAATGCTTTGAGACTATGAACTACGTTATGATCATGCATCCTTGTATTTGGCTGAGAGAATCTGATCAAGTTCTCAGTATTATTTATGTATGAGCGAAGAACCCTAATTCGGTCCTCAATACCACATATGACACCTGACTAGTGTTCACTGTAGATTACTAGACCTGGCCATTTGCCCATGTTATGTAGCTATTAGCACTTGGTCATTTGCTTCAGTGACATATTGGGTAGGAGAGAATCCCTGACCATTACATGGTGCAACTTGTTCTAATGCAGGATTAGAATCATATAAATGAGTATAAATAATTTATATGATGATGCAATGACTTGAATATTTGTACATAGTCTCCATTTGATTTAAAGAATATATGATTTCAATTTAGGTAAGGCATATGCAAATATTTACGTTTCTTAAAATCATGTAAGAGATTTATATGATGATTGCATACGTCCATAATTGATTTACTGGTATAAGATGGTTTGAAAGAAGTATGATGTATGTTTTGAAGAAGTATAAGATGCATGTTTTGAAGTAAGTTCATGAAGTATGATGTTTTAAAGAAAGTATATCATGTATGCTATTTTAAATAAGCATATAAAGTATGTTTGCCTATACCATTTGAAAGAAATATGCATGGTTGCAAACTATACATGAAAGAAGTATATGATGCATGCTTTACAATGATTTACATGACATTATAGAGCCAAGCAGGAAAGCTACATATAGAGGCATAGTACGCTTTTTTACATATTTTTCTTACTGAGCATAAACTCACCCTTTTACGAACGTTTTTCATACAGACTATCTGAAGTGATCCCTTGCTCTTGATAGAGAAGAGCCTATTAGCGGATCTTTAAAGTTTACCTTTGAGAGACGCTTCCCAGTTAGCATAGAAGGTATACTTATGTACTTTTGTAAAGAAATTTGTAATTCAGCTACAATACAGTACAAGCAATATTTATGTATATAAGATGTCGGAGATTTAAGTTAAGATGATGTGTAAGATCCTGTGGTATGAAATGGTATATATATATATGCTGTTTATCTAAAGTAAATGTATCATATTAAGCTATTAAATATAGAGCTTAGGAAGAAGAATGAATGACATTGATGAACTAAATCGAATCAAGTCGTATAAGATAATAAGAAATAAGGAAAAAGTTAGATGGTAAGATGTAGTGACGGGGACGTTACACAATTGATGATCGAAGGAGTACAACAGGGTATGTTTTCACTTGTGCGTTATGGTGCTATCTCATGGAGTTCAAAGAAGCAGCCATTTATTGCCTTATTATCTTCTAAGGCTAAATTTATGGCTATTACTTCAGCTGCTTGTCATGCTATATGGCTAAGGAGAATCTTGGAAGACATGAAGGAAATCCAAGTGAAGGCTATAACAATCTTTTGTGATAATCAATCCACAACAGCAATGACCAAAAATCCAGTGTTTCATAGTTGTACAAGACACAGAAACCAGACATCACTTCATCAGGGAACTTGTTGCAAAAGGAGCATTGAGATTGTCTACTGCAGTTCAAGTGAGCAAGTGGATGACATCTTCACAAAACCACATCCGTTGGAAAAGTTTTTATGTTTGAGAGACAAGTTAGGAGTTGTCAGTTTTTGCATTAAGGGGGAGTATGTTAGGAATTAATGCAAAATTTATTTTTACTGTTTTACTCCAGTTTTTTGGTCTTGTCAAATGTAAAATCCGAATTTTTATTATACTGTATATCATATGTGTACATTATTAATAGTGGAAATAAATTCTTTTAGTGAAACTAAAGAATAGCCGAATGTAAATTTCCACTTTGTAATTTAAGTGATGAATTATAGTATGGTGTTTAAAGAAAGAAAAACTAATATTAAAGTGTAGCAAGAAATTGTTAGAATTTAATTTGGATAAAAGGTATGAAACCATTAAATGAGAGTGTGAAAGGAATTAATAACAATGGGACAAATGAAGAAAAGAATGAAAGGAGAGCCAATAAACGTTGGCTGGAAGAGAAATGGGCGTGGAAAAGAGAGGAAAAGGAAATAGAAAAGTCAAGAATTGTGGTAGGAAGTGGCGTGGGCTAGAAAGAAAGGAAAAAAAATGAAAGAAAATTTAGTCAATAACATGCAGGAAAGAAATGAGCTATTGACGTCTTTTGCTACACTTTTTCTACCCGTTTTAATGCTGGTTCAGACGTTCTTATGGTGCAATTTTCTTCGTGAATTAATGCACTACAAGACGGGTAATGATGAAGAAAGGGATAAGGAATAGATGGTGAGTTTTGGTTGGACTAACATGACTATATAAAGAGGCTTCAAGAGAAAGAAATGGATTGAAATGAACTCCATACTCTCCAGAATCCTTCTCGCCCATTCTGTTCCACTACAAGTTCATCTTTAGTTCTTCAGTTTTTCTTAGATGTAAGCCATGAAAACTTCCTTATTAGTTAGCCAAACCTTTCCTCCAATGTTGAAGAGCTAAGGAACAAGCAAACTAAAGCTAAGAAAGACAAGAAAGCATTCTGTTGTTGGAGGAGTAACTTGGTAAAGGTGAGTTTCATAGTTTTACAGTTCTCTTGATATTTAATCATAGATATAGCCTGGTTGTAGTTGAATATTGTTGAATATATAAGAAAACTAGATGGAAAAATAAACAAGAATGAGTAAGGAAACACGATGGGTGAGTAGAAAGTTGCTAGTCAAAATGGGTGACTACTCGCCCAAAGGATAGGGCGAGTTTGAGAAATTGTTATGTGAGTTCGCCAGTATTGTGGGATAGTCAGAATGACTGTCCGGGCGGGCGAGAACCAATGATCGCCAAAAGGCGAGAATGGCGATAACAGTGATCGCCAATGAGAAATGTTTATGATTGCCAATGATGCAAGAAGGAGATAAAGAGGTCGCCAAACGTTATCCAATTCATGGGCGAGCCCATTTATGAATGAAAGGCCACAGCTGGCGAACTGAATTGATGAGCATGGCGAGTTGAGCTCCCACGTTGGGCGAACTCCCATGAATAAGTCGCTAATGAAGGGCGAGCTCAGTTGGGCGAGCGATTATTTCGCCAAAGTAGTTGAAAAGAGTTTTAGAAAAGTTGTTAGAAAAGAAAATATTAATGGAATTAATATTTTACCTTGCAGCTGGGAAGTGAGATTGATACGGTGAGCGAGAAGCAAGGCTTCATCAGACGAGGTAAGGAAGTAGTATGTGATGCAAATGCATGTCCTGTGGAGTACAAATGTTAAGAAAATATTAGAAATTGTTTTATTTTCTGACATGCATTGGTTGATAAACTGTTTGATCTCGGGTGAGCTACAAGCCGCCATATGTTGTTTTTGTTGGGCGAACTGATTAGGGCGGGCGAGTAGCTTTGTTCTAGGTAGAAATTCGGGCGAGCCAAATGGCAAGCTCTCTTTTATGGGAATTGGGCGAGTGCCTTTGTTTTAAAGACAAATCCAGGTAAGCCATAGTCGGGCGAACCCTTTTTAATGTGTTTGGGCGGGCGACCCTTGTTTTAAATATAAGGCGGGCGAACTGTTATTAGCCAGCCATACTTTTGTTTTGAAAAGCTAAGTGGCGGGCGATTACTAATTCGCCGTCTTATCGAGTTAGTCAGGGGTGAGCCGTGAAGGGCGAGCTGACCCTGGCGAACGGTTTTAAAGTGTAATTTCCTAAACGAAAAATGAATTATTTTAAATATTTCAAAAATAAAAATATGAAACCTTTTTGGGGCGAGTTGACCAATGGGCGAGTTGAGTATTGGCAAGCTTACTATGGGCGAACTAGCCATGGGCGAGCTAGTCTAACCCGTACCTTCTCACACGAAAAATGTTGAAGTTACGGGCTGTTTTATTGTTTTATAAGACCTTTTGGAAGTCAAATCATTTTATGGAAATGATACATAAGATAACTTGAATTTGAGACATTAGGCTATGAGTTCATGCATTATCACTCAGATACTTTGCGTGACCCATCTAGGGCGATGGCTCGGGTCAAATAGACCAACGAGTGCACCCTAGAGAGTCACAGGGCTGATGGACCTGCCAAGTCTTCAGCGGTCTCGAGGTCACTTGGAAAGTGGACCCGAGGACCACCTACAGATTATGGCCATACATCTAGATGAGATAGTCGTGAGGGGCGATGGCCTACGGGTGCACCCCAAAAGCGGATGACTTGTGTTCTTTGCATGATTTAAATTGTTGCCTAGTCTCAATTAAATGATTTATGAAAGGATCGGGTGAATCCTGTTTTATGTTAACTATATTTATTGTTTCCTAATGAGTTTGATCGTTAGAATAATTAAATAGTTTTGAGTATATAGCTTTTATTTTTATAAAGCAGCATACACCTTCATTACTGAGCACATTGTCGCTCACTTCTTATTTTTCCACTCCACAGATAACTGATTTGAGCTAAGAGACTTACCTGCCTGAGATTGGATATCGAAGGTATGTTGTGTTCTTTTATGTATTCAGTAAAGTTGTACAGTATTACTTTAAATATAAGGGAATGTATATACATCTTAAGAAAGTGATTTAATTATTCTTATTAAAGTGATAGGAGTTGATAAGCATCACAGACAGCCCAACCGGTAATTAAGAGTAAGTTATGAGTAAGTGTTATGGTATACAATAGCTTTGGGATGTTACATCAAACTACTAGTTGTGTTCCTAAAATTGTGGTTCATGTAGCTAAAGTCTAAGGAGTTAATTGTTGTGGGTTAGATGTTTAGTGGAGTAGTGAGTCCTTTATTTCAGCATATGGGTTATCTTTTGTGGTCTATAAATTTACGTTGTTTTGATGAATAAAGTTGGTGAGTTCAGCATATTATCTTTTCTGTTTAGCTTGAGTTTTATTTCTACCCCTAAGTGTTTGATAAATTGCTTGTGAGAGTATTCTCTTACTTACATGTCATTAACTTTGTCAGAGCACACTTTATTGATTCTGATAGTGCCTATTTATTCAGAAAAAACTAAATAAAAATCTCCAACTGACACAAGAAATCTCGGAAACAAATCAACTAAAAAAATGTTACAACTACATCTGTTATTGGACCTAAGATAATGGCTAGATTATAGGACAAACACTTGACTAAACCAGCAGTGCACACCTATAAGATTTGAATCATTCTTAAACATCCTTGTTCTGCTCCAGTTTTTTTTTTTTTTACTATTTACCGGGTCTGCTAAACTGGATTACAACATATCCAAGATTTTGGCGATCTTATCTCATGTGATAACAATCCTTATCATTAATAATATTCTTGATTATCAAAAAACGAAAGAAGTCTATTTATGTTAGAACTCTCAAGACTTTCACCTTATCAAGTAGATAATTACCTTGATAGCAAGAAGTCTATCATGTTAGTACTCTTTCCACTACTAAACTGTTTTATTAGACGAGAATACAGAAGCAAAGAAATTACTTTAGCCAGAACCAGCATTTGAAGAAAGAAGAAACGAAGAGATGGTTAACAATGGTAGAAAAAGGGCGAGAAGGATGGATTATATACTTCACGATATCGTCGTAGACATACTGTCTTACCTTCCCGTCAAGTCTTTAACAAGATTCAAGTGCCTGTCCAAGCAATATTATGTATTGATCGCGAATCCTGATTTTATTGAGCAACATCTTTTAAAGCAACGGGCAGAAGACGAACAAATTCTCTTGTCATCTCCACGTTTGATGAAGCACATAGTCATGGATGTGATGGTCATCAATGGAGAAAGTTCATTTGAGGCTAGAAAACTTATATGCCATAATCGGTCAACCGTCCATGATCTCCCTGATGATTTCTATTTCATGTCACATTCCTGCGATGGCATTCTTTGTTTGCATGGATATCGTTATATTCACGTCTACAATCCCAGCACTAGAGAATTGCGAACTCTCCCTCAAAACCCAAGGAGGATTTACCATATGCATGCCAATCGCCATTATTTTAATGCTCATATTGGTATGTGTTTGTTGATAGAATTTCTGTTCTCTATTTATTTGTTTTTATTTTATTTTATTTTTGGTATGTGTTTGTGTAACGACCCTTTTATACAGAAAATGCGAACTAAATTTTTCCTTTTTCATATACTTGGTTGGGCTGTACGTAGTGTCACTACATTAACTCATAAGCTATATTTATAATAGCTATATAAAAATTATTCAACATTTGGTCTCAGTCCAAAACATTCTAAATAAGCATGCGTTCGTCATCACAAAATATTATACTTAACCAATATATAATCACCAAGTTGCATGCATCGATATTTAACATAGATTTATATCAGGAAATTCCTATTGCTACATCCCCATATTCTAAAAGCACTGAAAACATAAGTCTGAATATAAATTAAATAGCTGTACATAATATACCTCCAAGGTAGAACCAAAATCCTCGAAGAACGCGATAGCTCCCCACGTATACGCTCCTACTGCAAATAATCTGGGAGGTGGAGGAGGGGGGTGAGCTTTTTGGAAAGCCCAGTAAGAAATAAATATAAGAGACGGATACTAAATTTCTATATGCACGTTCAAAACATTCATTTAATTCAAATACTATTTTTCATAAAGTTTAGAAATCAACATGCTTATGCAATGCGTTAACAGCATTTCTTTCAAAACATTGATAAACATTTCCATTCGAAACATTATTCTCGTCATAACATTCAATATCTGTATTGGCATAAGTACGAAAGGAATCATATATATATCATAAGCTGGAGACATGATCATTAAGCAAAATAATCAAGCAGTTCAATTATTCCCATGCGGGAAGATACAGTTGACATATGGCCATAGTCCAGAGGGGTCCACAGAGAACACTGATCAGGTGTCTACTGGGCCCGCTGTGGACTGGATCAAGGTCACACAGCAATCGAAACTCTACTGTAGATTGGATCAAAATCATACAGTAGTCCAAAACATTACCTACTGTGGACTGGATCAAGGTCCCACAGTAGTCCAAAACATTACTGCTACGATTATTAATTCATGTCTCAAAACATTTTCCATACGTATCATTTCCAAAATAAATACAAAGTTCGATGGTCTGTATGAAAATAGGAGCTTTCAAATATGACTTCCAATGTAGTCAAGATACGGCCATTTCGTACTTATTTTAAAAACAAGACTAGCTAGAGGAGTGTTATTCCAAAACATTTTCATGAACTCTAGCTCATTTTATAAACCAATATTGTATGAAAATCCGGCAGCATAACGGCTTAATTTTAGTAAAAACCTCCTGCAAAGAAGATACAGTTTATAAACCACAAGCAGTTGATTTTAATATTTTATTTAGTATCCCCTACGTTTCCGATATATATCCCTCACCTAAAGTGGACCAAACCTGGCACCTAGTAATCACCGCACTTGGCTAATTGTGCTCTTCCACTTGTTTGTGAATTCTCTACAATCAATATACATCAAAATTTATATCAATATATATTTTACCCAAACATTATGAATCTAAATAAATATTATCTGTATGAATACCACTATATCCATAACAACCATCTTGTGTCAGAAATAGCATTGTTGATTCCTTCCTTAGGTTTTATAAATAATATCACAACGTAACCATTAAGGTGGATAAGAAACTTAAGTATTTATACCTAATTATTTTCTTGTAAATCCCTTTTTTTCCATATATCAATTATTATATTATCAAATACAAAATAATCTCATCTCTATGTCCATAATTTTCCATAATCGTATCTCCCTTCTCACGGTATAAATTATGAGAACATATATTGCTAATCACCAAATCCCTATAAATATATATATATATATATATTTGTGCTATCAACTAAATAATTCATACGCTCACCAACATTATCATTGTATATAATTCTTACATTAATAATTAATAACAGGAAATAACATGATTCCGCATCATGAACCATCCGTTAAAATCCTTTACCTATTTTCATCAATTCATTAGTATCACGTAATCATTCAAAATTTAAACCCGATACCACAATACTTTCCTTACCTTTGCAAACCTCTTAACTGACTGTATATTCCTTGTTAGCTTAGGAATGTTTGCCGCATATCTCATCAAATCAACCACCACTTTGTGTTTCAACAGCCCTATATATGTATAAATATCTTTAGTATAAATTCTCTACTCAAGTATATAAATTCTTAAGTGAGAGAATGGTCTTACCCGTTGTTACAATTCAAAACCGAGAGCCCCTTTTTTGTAGCCTTGAACCTCACTAACTTGACACTGTCATGTACGTTAAAATATGCAGCAACTTTGCTTGTATTCTAGGCTTTTTAACCACCAACTCTTCTCCTTATATTTTGCCTCTCCAACAGCCCTCGTTTCTTCTTTCAAAATTTCCTCAGTTCAACCCCCTTTCCATATTTTTGCCTCTCGGTTCAGACTAACTCTTTTCTTTCTCTTTAGTTTAACTAACCGGAAGTTTCTGTTTTGTCTTGCTCCAACCGAGAATGGAGCCCTCTTTTCTCTCTTGTTCATCGAGAGAAATCCTGCTACTTCCTGCTATTTTCTTTCCTCTGTTTCCTGTCCAAAACCCAAGAGAAACTCCTTAGATTGTTGAGTGTTAGCGGCTTTCACTCACTCTCTCGACTGCTGCTTACACTTCTTGTTTAGATTTTTCTTCAGCCTTGATTACTAGCCATGAACCAGTACTGAATGGCCATTGAGTCCCCGTTTCTATTTACTACTTATTCCAATCGAATGGCACTTAAACAATAGCCAAGAAATGAAGAGAACGGCAGAGGACCAAACCTGATCAGTGTCATCCTTCTTTTCCTTCTCTTTAAATCTGATCTCTTGCTATCGATCTGCTCTTTCTTTCCACCATTTCACTAATCTCTCCTTCGATCTCAATCTTTTCCCCTTTTTTTTTTTTTCGTTTGCTGCAGGAACCTTCTTCTTCCTCTCTACTTTCTCGTCTGTTCTTATTTTCTTTCACTGCAACAATTTCCTCTTTTCATTTCTCTATGGGTTTTTCTCTCCCAAACTCCTTTTCCTCCGGTTTGTTTTCTTACATCTTTGTTGTTGATACCAAAAGGGGTTAAGTTGCAGCAACTCGTGAGGATGCAAATGATGAGCTCTTGTACAGTAGAAAATAAAAGGGAAAGATTGAAGTGGCTGCTGTTAGGACGATGGTGATGATGATGGACGATGATAATGGAGATGTAGTGGCCGGTAGAGATTGAGGTAGTGGGGTAGGTGACTGTTTCCAAGCTTCCTCGAGAAGCCACACACCCATTTCACCTATATTTTATTTGTTCATTTGCTTATTTATTCTAGGCTCTATATTAATATTGGTTAAGTATATTCTCACTTAACTAAATTTATTCACTACATGTTCTTGGTTTTCCCAACATTTCATACTTTCTATATTTATTAATTTAAGTATAATTATATATTTATATATTTATATTCATATATTAATATATATAAATGACATTAATATACATATATATATATCAACACTTAATTTATTAAATTTATACCTTCATTTACAAATTCAATAAAGTAATTTGGCGGTCTTCACATTCTCCCCACCTTAGGAAATTTGGTCCTCCAAATTTATTTTCCATATCCATCTGAAAGAGGTGAGGGAAATTTTCTTTCTCATATTTTTATATCTATATAATCCAAGTCTGATAACTTCATTAGTCAAATTTACATATTGTCACTTATCTAAAGATCATCTTATTTTGCATTAACCTTGTAGTTTGATGTTTGTAAAATCCAATAATTGGATGTATTTCATTGGTTCACACATTAAGATCGTACATCTTATAACTCAAAGACCACCAATTGACCTAAGAGAAATGTTGTAACAATATGATCTCGAGTTTCTTATCCCCATTTATACTTTACATCCTTTACACACTAAATTAGATAAACTTCAAGGTCTAACTCGCATATTATTACTTATTCAAAGATTCTAATAACTTCAAATTCAATTATTCGAGCTTTCAATAAATCAAAGGTACCTCCTTATTTCATACTTTTCAATATGCATTCTCCTACAAATTAGAAACCTTCAATTGAGGTAAAATCAATGTTAGGATAAGACGATCTCAAATGTCTTATCTCATATAATCTTAATTTTCAAGTCAATTGTTATCTTGTATAATGCGTCTAAATAATTCTTTAATATTCACTCTATGATTCGCTTTTTATAACACATTGTGTTCAAACTCGACTCTACCAATGGCGAGTTTGAAGAATCCTTTGGTTCTCAAAATTCTGCATGTTTTTCAGTCCCATAGTTACAGACCGTAACCTTCAAAATCCTTGAAATTTACACTGTACAATTTTAAGAGTCCATATAGTTAATCAAGTCAATATAAATTTCGATACGAAGTAACTAAATCTACACTTAAATCTTTAGGGCCAATTTCGAAAAGACAACATCAAATTAAAATTTCGTGAACTCCAAATCTTATCCATCTTTTAAACAAATCTAATATGTAGTTCTTTCTCTTTCGGATCCATGAAATTTTATCTAATAAGCTTCAATCAAAACTGTTAACTGTCCTTTATTGTACAACGAAATCAACAAAATTTTATTTCCAATTTTTATATAGTCTGAGAATGTAACGTTCCAACTTTTCAATCTCTAAGTTCGTAACTTAACTCATACTTTTGTTGCACAAATATCTCATTTCAATATAACCCTAAAACACCAATTGTGCATCCAGTATCCTTTGAACTAACAAAATATCTTGTCCATAACAACACTTAAAATAAATTCCTAATTCATTAATTGTCAATAACTTAATTGCCACAAAAATATCATATATTAATTTCAACTTCCTTTACATTGACTATCAAAATTTTTCTCCTTTACTAAAACATCATAAAGCTTTAATAAATATCAGACCACTGCAATAGATTTTATCCACAATTTCACACTACGCAATATTTGAATATAAAACTTGTAGCACTCGATATAACCATATATTCAGTTATTACCTTCCAATTTTGATCATGGTGATCTTAGAATAGGTGAGGTTACTTCGCTTTTATTAATTTTCCAATTCCCATATAGCTTCTTGCAAAAAGTCATGTTGCCAAAGTATCTTTACCAAGGAAATCGCCTTGGACCTCAATACCTTATTCTTTTGATCCATAACTGCGAATTCAAGTCCAATTCATATGTTACCATTTATCCATGAATCAAATTTATTTTAAATTAAACCTTAAATCTCAATATTCAATCAATTCATAAATCAGGTGTTTATACATTACAACCGTGCCTTATTTTATAAATCCATAACCCTCAAGTTGAACCAAGATCAATGTCATTTTAAGATGATCTTAAATATTTTATCTCACAAAATTTGAACCTTCAAATCAATTTACCACCATGCTTGATATTCCTTAAAGGTCTCCAATAATGTTCAAGGATTCATAATTTCTATAATCAATCATATTCAATTTCAGCTCTATTAAAAGCTTCTCCATTAGCAGAGGTCGAAGACCAAGGACCTTTCAAAATTCACAAAGGTAACCAAAATCACATAGTTCAATCAATTTTATTATTATTATTTTTTTTTGTACAGTGAATAGGTTCAAACCCTATTGGTCAAGTTCAATAAGCACAATCGAAATCACTCCAGGTGTTGAGACTCAACTAAAGCTCATCAAGGATGCCTAATCCTCAAAACTCAAGTTTCATAGTTTTAAATTGCAATCCCAAATTTCATATGGTTCTCAAAACAAAAGCTAGATCACGTATTCAATCAAATCTTATACTCTTTTCATAGGAAAATAATGTCTGCATAAGACTTTAGGTTCGAATGGCTTTATAAAACAAAAAGTTCAATGCATAGTTTGATTTCTTTCCAGTCATTTGAAATAGCCCACATATTTAAGATTTCTAAATACATTAACCCTTAAATCCATGTATAATCAAAACCAAACGATTCCAAAAGCTCAAAGCTTATGCTAAATATGTCCATGAGCTACAACAAGGCACGTGTTGGAATACTTAAGGTTCATAGCTGTGTAAATGAATTTAATATGCAATTAAGCATATTCATCACATGCCATTCTCAAGATGCACTATCAGAACTCAAATTTGTATTCCAACACAATTCCCATGTAACCAAGCTTCATTCCAAAATTTTAGTCTCTTATCCTTATCTTAACATAATTTTTTTTTTCATTATTCCATCAAAAGCCTCAAGGTACCCAACATATGTTCCTACAATTACATATTAATGAAGTTCTCTTGCATCTTTTAATCATTACCAATTACTGCATCAATCATCTAAGATACAATAATTCTATCTCTCTCAAAGCAAAACGTATTCGATCATTTTAGATCATTGCATGACCTATCTTAGGCCAACTATGCTAGGTTATACCATTATTATCTCCACTAAACACAACTCCATTCCTTATTCAGGAGGCCTTGATAAGTACACTGCATCAATATTTAATTCACATAGGCCATTATGCCTCTACTAACATCACTTCAATATGTTCAAAATTGAACAAATAACATTTACCACTTCATTGCTTATCAAATCATACTATATATGGATTTGGTAGGAAAAAGCTATAACTTATCCATATAGAATAAACACATTCAATGCCATTTTAAACAGAAATGTACAATTTATATTCAGACATGTACAGTACTTAGGGGATATAACAGTTCTTGACCTACTGACACTAACGTACATCAGACCAACATTGCTCTGATACCAACTTTTGTAACGACCCTTTTATACAGAAAATGCGAACTAAATTTTTCCTTTTTCATATACTTGGTTGGGCTGTACGTAGTGTCACTACATTAACTCATAAGCTATATTTATAATAGCTATATAAAAATTATTCAACATTTGGTCCCAGTCCAAAACATTCTAAATAAGCATGCGTTCGTCATCACAAAATATTATACTTAACCAATATATAATCACCAAGTTGCATGCATCGATATTTAACATAGATTTATATCAGGAAATTCCTATTGCTACATCCCCATATTCTAAAAGCACTGAAAACATAAGTCTGAATATAAATTAAATAGCTGTACATAATATACCTCCAAGGTAGAACCAAAATCCTCGAAGAACGCGATAGCTCCCCACGTATACGCTCCTACTGCAAATAATCTGGGAGGTGGAGGAGGGGGGTGAGCTTTTTGGAAAGCCCAGTAAGAAATAAATATAAGAGACGGATACTAAATTTCTATATGCACGTTCAAAACATTCATTTAATTCAAATACTATTTTTCATAAAGTTTAGAAATCAACATGCTTATGCAATGCGTTAACAGCATTTCTTTCAAAACATTGATAAACATTTCCATTCGAAACATTATTCTCGTCATAACATTCAATATCTGTATTGGCATAAGTACGAAAGGAATCATATATATATCATAAGCTGGAGACATGATCATTAAGCAAAATAATCAAGCAGTTCAATTATTCCCATGCGGGAAGATACAGTTGACATATGGCCATAGTCCAGAGGGGTCCACAGAGAACACTGATCAGGTGTCTACTGGGCCCGCTGTGGACTGGATCAAGGTCACACAGCAATCGAAACTCTACTGTAGATTGGATCAAAATCATACAGTAGTCCAAAACATTACCTACTGTGGACTGGATCAAGGTCCCACAGTAGTCCAAAACATTACTGCTACGATTATTAATTCATGTCTCAAAACATTTTCCATACGTATCATTTCCAAAATAAATACAAAGTTCGATGGTCTGTATGAAAATAGGAGCTTTCAAATATGACTTCCAATGTAGTCAAGATACGGCCATTTCGTACTTATTTTAAAAACAAGACTAGCTAGAGGAGTGTTATTCCAAAACATTTTCATGAACTCTAGCTCATTTTATAAACCAATATTGTATGAAAATCCGGCAGCATAACGGCTTAATTTTAGTAAAAACCTCCTGCAAAGAAGATACAGTTTATAAACCACAAGCAGTTGATTTTAATATTTTATTTAGTATCCCCTACGTTTCCGATATATATCCCTCACCTAAAGTGGACCAAACCTGGCACCTAGTAATCACCGCACTTGGCTAATTGTGCTCTTCCACTTGTTTGTGAATTCTCTACAATCAATATACATCAAAATTTATATCAATATATATTTTACCCAAACATTATGAATCTAAATAAATATTATCTGTATGAATACCACTATATCCATAACAACCATCTTGTGTCAGAAATAGCATTGTTGATTCCTTCCTTAGGTTTTATAAATAATATCACAACGTAACCATTAAGGTGGATAAGAAACTTAAGTATTTATACCTAATTATTTTCTTGTAAATCCCTTTTTTTCCATATATCAATTATTATATTATCAAATACAAAATAATCTCATCTCTATGTCCATAATTTTCCATAATCGTATCTCCCTTCTCACGGTATAAATTATGAGAACATATATTGCTAATCACCAAATCCCTATAAATATATATATATATATATATATATATTTGTGCTATCAACTAAATAATTCATACGCTCACCAACATTATCATTGTATATAATTCTTACATTAATAATTAATAACAGGAAATAACATGATTCCGCATCATGAACCATCCGTTAAAATCCTTTACCTATTTTCATCAATTCATTAGTATCACGTAATCATTCAAAATTTAAACCCGATACCACAATACTTTCCTTACCTTTGCAAACCTCTTAACTGACTGTATATTCCTTGTTAGCTTAGGAATGTTTGCCGCATATCTCATCAAATCAACCACCACTTTGTGTTTCAACAGCCCTATATATGTATAAATATCTTTAGTATAAATTCTCTACTCAAGTATATAAATTCTTAAGTGAGAGAATGGTCTTACCCGTTGTTACAATTCAAAACCGAGAGCCCCTTTTTTGTAGCCTTGAACCTCACTAACTTGACACTGTCATGTACGTTAAAATATGCAGCAACTTTGCTTGTATTCTAGGCTTTTTAACCACCAACTCTTCTCCTTATATTTTGCCTCTCCAACAGCCCTCGTTTCTTCTTTCAAAATTTCCTCAGTTCAACCCCCTTTCCATATTTTTGCCTCTCGGTTCAGACTAACTCTTTTCTTTCTCTTTAGTTCAACTAACCGGAAGTTTCTGTTTTGTCTTGCTCCAACCGAGAATGGAGCCCTCTTTTCTCTCTTGTTCATCGAGAGAAATCCTGCTACTTCCTGCTATTTTCTTTCCTCTGTTTCCTGTCCAAAACCCAAGAGAAACTCCTTAGATTGTTGAGTGTTAGTGGCTTTCACTCACTCTCTCGACTGCTGCTTACACTTCTTGTTTAGATTTTTCTTCAGCCTTGATTACTAGCCATGAACCAGTACTGAATGGCCATTGAGTCCCCGTTTCTATTTACTACTTATTCCAATCGAATGGCACTTAAACAATAGCCAAGAAATGAAGAGAACGGCAGAGGACCAAACCTGATCAGTGTCATCCTTCTTTTCCTTCTCTTTAAATCTGATCTCTTGCTATCGATCTGCTCTTTCTTTCCACCATTTCACTAATCTCTCCTTCGATCTCAATCTTTTCCCCTTTTTTTTTTTTTCGTTTGCTGCAGGAACCTTCTTCTTCCTCTCTACTTTCTCGTCTGTTCTTATTTTCTTTCACTGCAACAATTTCCTCTTTTCATTTCTCTATGGGTTTTTCTCTCCCAAACTCCTTTTCCTCCGGTTTGTTTTCTTACATCTTTGTTGTTGATACCAAAAGGGGTTAAGTTGCAGCAACTCGTGAGGATGCAAATGATGAGCTCTTGTACAGTAGAAAATAAAAGGGAAAGATTGAAGTGGCTGCTGTTAGGACGATGGTGATGATGATGGACGATGATAATGGAGATGTAGTGGCCGGTAGAGATTGAGGTAGTGGGGTAGGTGACTGTTTCCAAGCTTCCTCGAGAAGCCACACACCCATTTCACCTATATTTTATTTGTTCATTTGCTTATTTATTCTAGGCTCTATATTAATATTGGTTAAGTATATTCTCACTTAACTAAATTTATTCACTACATGTTCTTGGTTTTCCCAACATTTCATACTTTCTATATTTATTAATTTAAGTATAATTATATATTTATATATTTATATTCATATATTAATATATATAAATGACATTAATATACATATATATATATATCAACACTTAATTTATTAAATTTATACCTTCATTTACAAATTCAATAAAGTAATTTGGCGGTCTTCACAGTTTGTTGATAGAATTTCTGTTCCCCATTTATTTGCTTTTATTTTATTTTATTTTTTTGATAAAGAAGATTTGATTGATTAGATAAAATCACAAGAATAGGGTCAGATAGAAGCATGAGTACCAAAACTAGCAAAAATCCAAAAAAACTCACAGAAAAATACGCAACCCACTATCACATTACAACCCGATTCCGTACAACACCCTTCATCGAGAATCAACCAGCAAGCTACCTTCCATGCAACACAGGAGTAGACAAGGCAGCCACATCAATGATGCCCACCAATAATTAGGGGCACATTTTTAATTGTAGATTTTATACAGGTTATGTGGGATTGATAGAATTTTATTCTCTAGAAGAAAAAAATTGAATCTTGGCATTAAAAGTTAATTATTTTCTCAATATATTATGCACAATTATTTAAAAACTTTTCTAACTTTTTACCTCACTTGCATAAACATTCTATTTCCATTGTCTATTTTCCATCTATTGGAAAATAATTGACTTTCGATAATAATTCAATGTTTGCTAACTTACATTCTGTTTCAATTTCTATTTCCATTATCTGTTTATGCAGGAGTTTATTTCTGTCTAAATAAACTAGTAGGGTTTGGTCGTGATCTAGTTACAAAAGAATACAAAGTACAAGGCTATTTACTCCAATGTTTTCTAACTTAACTCTATTTCAATTTCTATTTCCATTATCTGTTTATGCAGGAGTTTATTTCTGTCTAAATAAACTAGTAGGGTTTGGTCGTGATCTAGTTACAAAAGAATACAAATTAATAAGGTTATTTACTCCAAGTTTTCAGGATGATTCTCAGGAGTGTGAGATTTTCACTTTGAATCCAGATCCAAAGGCTTCATGGAAAAGCATCGGTTTAGTACCGTATAAAATTAATACACTGCAAAGACCGATATATATTAATGGAGCCATTTATTTGTTAACAGATGAAATTTATCACAAGTCTGGAACAGTTATTGTCATGTTTGACTTATATGAGGAGAAATTTCAAGTAATTTCACATCCAAAATGTTGCTCAGAACCTTCTCAATCACGCAGATCAATGGTTTTGGTGAGTTTGAGAGGCCGTCTGTGTCTGGCAGAACAAACACTTAATTCTCAATTAAACATATGGATAGTTGAAGACTTCGATACATGGGAAAAGTTGTATTCTATCAATTTTTTGCTAATAGAGTTGGGGAAGTGTTTCAGATTTTCAATTGCAGAGCACAAGGATGGAACTATTTTGATTTGTGGATCCAAGAATAAGTTGTATTTGTATGATCAAAAGTACAAGAGTTTCAGCTACGAGACATATGGAATTGGAGGAGATCAGCTTATGTCAACTACATATATTGAAAGTTTAGTTCCTCTGTATGGAACCAGGCTGCCATTTTTTTAAAATTTTTCATTAGATTATTTTGATGCATTATTTGAGAAACATTTTGGAGTTTGAATAATCGTAATATATCAACTATAATTGTTGTATTACCTACAATTAACCATATCAACTATAATTATTTAGCATTGAAAATTTATCGCACTATGGAATCAAATATACATTTTATTTATATTGAAGTCTTCTTGGTTGTATAATTGTACTGGCAAAATTTTCATTTTGTAAGGCTTAGTTGGGGACACTGGTTAGCACAAGTGCGGTGCAATCGGTGACCCATTTTAGGAAAAGACAAAGTAGGGGGAGAGGAAAATTTACCTTTTAGGCCCCTATTTCAATTTTTAAAAATTATTTTATTCTAAAATATAAATCTTTAATTGTTATTTTATTTTTTCCAATCAAAACCAATCTTACCGACCTTCTAAACTAGCTCAAGTGTGTTTTAAAATTTAACAATATTACATAACCATTTTCTTATTGTAAGTTTTAGAACAAGATTTAGTAAAATTGAAGAGTTTGCTTGCAAACTGTTATAGTTGTTCAAATTTTGACTTATTCAATCCTGCATTAATATCTCTTAAGATGATAATAAAATTAAGAGACTGTATCAAGAATTATGTGAAAAAAAATATGAGAATTTCTTTGGCATCAAAGGAATTGCGTGTATAGAGATTCAAAAAAGAATCAATCTAATTCAAGTCATAATTTATATGAGATTTCTAAAAGTACTAATAGAAGATAGGCCATGAAAACTCGAAGAACTACAAATGAATGTGCAAATAAAATTTAATTGTATGAACCAAAAACTCAACATTGCTATTACAAGAATGGTATATCTATCCTACCATTTGGATGTCATCTATAGAAAAGACGACATAATTTTGGGCATGGAACAAGTCTCCTAGGCTTTCCTCAGCCACCACTACTTGGAATTCTCAATTAAACAACAGGAATGCCACAACGATCGTCTGCTGGTTGGGATCCTACTGTCAGAGTTTGTGGTTTGATACATCCAGATACCGGCGATTGGAACTATGTTTTGGTCAATGATTTATTTAATAAGATGGATGCTACAACTGTTCATCCCTTTGGTGAATGGTAAGACAAATGCATTAGCTTGGAGATTTTCTAAGGACGGCAAGTACACGGTCCAGAGTGCTTATCATATGTCTCGTTGTTAGTCAATGGCTTCCCTATAGCGCAATTTCCAACTAGACGAGGACCCATCTCCCCCTTTTTCAGCAGCTGAAGCTTTACATTTTTTACTTGTCAAAGTTGAGCAAATGGATTTGTTTAGGGGTATCAAGGTAGCTGCCACAGACTTAAAATTTGCTGGCGATACCGTTAGTTACATCGCAGCAGGTGTTCAAGAAGCAATCAATGTCAGAAGAATCCTAAGATGTTTTGCGTTGATCTCAAGTTTGAGGTTTAGCTTCTTAAAGTCATTTGTAACCCTGTTGGTACTTGGTATTGATACGGAGATGGGGAAGGTTATTGCTGACTTGTTTGGTTGTCAATGTGACTCCATTGTCCATTCCTTTTAAATATCTTGGTGTTCAACTTGGAGCCAACTCTAGGAGCTTAAAGACCTGGGAACCAGTTATAAGAAAGTTCAAGTCAGCTTTAAATTCTTGCCCATTTATTATTTTTGCAGTGTTTAAAGCTCCAAAGGGTGTTATGAAGACTCAAGATAGGCTGAGGAGATCTTTTATCTGGGGTAACACTGATTGTAAGAGGAGACTATCAAAGGTCAAGTGGGGGGTTATTTGTAAACATAAATCCCTAGGTGGTCTTGGCATTTCAGATTTAACCAATAAACACTTGGCATTACTAGGCAAATGGTGGTGGCGTTATGGAAAGGAAAATGACGCTCTATGGAAATATTTGATTCAAGCTAAATATGGTGCTGGTGTTCTTGACTGGATTCCCAATGTGGTAAAGAAGGAGAAAATGACAACTATGTGGACACTACTAAAAAATGAGTCTTTAGCAATCATGATTTGCAACGACTAACAATGTCATTACAAAATGTAATTATATTTGTAATAACTTTTCAAAGTTGTTGCTTATTTGATTTTTTTTATACCTTAGACAACGATATTTTTTATTGTTGCAAATTCATATTAAATAAACAACACTTATGTAATAACTGTAACTTCTTTATTCTTGGTGAATGAAAACAATGTAATTTAGAGACAAATTAATATATTGAGAATTTAGCTTGAAGCTAAGAGGATTAAGAAAGTAAATTGAGAATGAACATTGTATGCATTTATTAATTTGGACTATGAGAAGTTATAGAGAATTTAGACTATTGGAAATTATAATTAGAGGATTGAAGATGAGAATCATGAAGGAAAGTTAATAATCCATTAGTTAGATTAAAGTGCTAATGGATGATACAAGAATAATTTTAATTTGTGAATAAAGGACTTTGGGAAATTAAATTAAATTAAATTAAAAACTTTAGGAATTAAGTGACAATAGACAATATAAATTAATAAATATAGAAGTATGAAATATTAGTGGAATAAATAGCATGTAGTAGTGGAATTAAGACCAATTAGAAATAAAACAATTAAATATGAAATGGGGTAAAATAAATAAACAAATTAAGTTAACAAATGAATAAATATTAGGAAATGGGCGTGGCTTCTTGGAGAAGACTGGAAACAGTACCAGCACTCCACTAACTCATCCCAACCAGCCAGTTATGTCTCATTTTCCATCGTCCATCATCATCATCCAACCCTCAACCATTGTCATTCCTTTTTTTAGTTTCCTACTGCACTAAAGTGTCACAATCATCAGCATTCTCATGGACTTACTGCAAATTAGACAAGTAGGCATCGATAACAAGGTTTGAGGAAGAAGAGAGTGGTGATAAAGGGGAATGTAAGTTTGGTTTTGGGAGCCAAAACAGGGGAAGTTAACAGAGCTTTTAATCTCCTTTTGGTGCTGAAACAAAATAGGCTTTGGTAGGATGAAAATGTTAGCATGAGGCTGAATGTAGAGAGGAAATGGAGGGCTGATTTATTTACGCTGTAGAAAAAAAAAGAGAAGAGAGAAGCTGAGAGTGCAGGTAGAGAGGGAGGACTGACAGTGCAACAAAAAAACAAAGACAAGAGCTGCTAAGTGCTTCCTTTTTTTGGCATTACGTGGCAGCTGGAAGCTGTTGTTCTGTCGACGTTACTGCAACTTAAAGGAGCTGTGTTTTTTCCTCAAATCCTTCAAGATTACAAGGGTTCTCTCTCGGGTTGGCTAGCAGTTGGAGGCGTGAATGGTTCATGCCGAGGGAGTGCTTTACTGACATGGAAAGTTCTTTCAATTGGGCTACTATATCCACGTGGGAAAAAGGGCTGAAGGAAGGCAATTTTAAGGCTGAAACAGGGGCTGTTTTGGTTTGAACAATTGCTGAAGGTGTGACAAACTTGCTGGTTTTGGGGTTGTCAAAATCACGTGGAAGTTGACCAAGATACATGCTTCTCTGACCGAGAGGTTGTTATTGTGTTTGGACTGCTGCATTTTGCTGAAAAATGGGACAAAGAAAAGGGAAAAGAAGCTGAATGAGGGTGACTTTTAAGGCTAAATAAGGGCTGTTAAGGGCGGTAAATGACAAGAAATAAGCATTGGCTATTGTAAAGGCTTGATGGTAAGGGAATTGCTGCATATTTTGAAGTCCAAAATAGTCTCAAAATGATAGGAATTCAAGTTACAAAATGAGGCTCTTGATTTTGGTAACTACAAGGGGGTAAGCATTTGTGTTATTATAGAATTTTAAATGATAAATGTAAGGTGGATTAAAGTAGTGAAATATTAACTTTGATATAGGTTGAGTGGGAAAAGAACATTTAAGTAGGTAAAGGAGCATTTCGCAGCCAAAGGGAGATTTTACAAGGTAAGGCACTTAAGGGGTAAAAAATATACACCTTAAACTTACTTAAGATAAATCTATGATATAAATTCTATTATTTTTATGCTTCAATGTAGGAGGAAAGGATACAAGAAAAGGGCATTAAACACTGCAAATATTAAAGATCAAGGATAAGGAAATCAAGAGTGGTAAAAAATTCAAGAAGTGCATATGAACAATATCGACACTTGTGCTACACATTAAGGTAAGAGTATATATAGGAACGTAGGGGATACTAAACAAAATTTTAAAATCAACTTCCTTGTGGTTTATAAACTATGTTTTCCTTGCAGTGGGTTTTTAATTAAATTAAGCCTTTATGCTGTCAGATTTTTTGTAAAATATTTGTTTGCGAAATGAGCTAGAGTTAAGAAAACGGTTTGAAAATAACAATTTTCTAGCAAGTTTTGTTTTGAAAAGGAATACGAAATAGCATGATTTTGACTACTTACGAAAACTTTATCGGAAACACTCATTTTCATAGAAATTATCAGAGTTTCGTATTTTTAGAATATATATATATATATATATATATATATATATATGAAAATGTTTTGAGACATATATGACTAACAGTCAGTGCAGTATTATTTTGGACTATTATGTGACCCTGATCAGTCCACAGTAGGTATTGTTTTAGGCTACTATATGACCCTGATCTAGTCTATAGTAGAGTTTCTAAGCCTTGATCCAGTTCACAGCCAGCCCAGTTGACACCTAATCAATGCTCACTGTGGACCCCCTTTGGAATATGGCCATATGTCAATCGCACTTTTCCGCACGGGAATATTTGAACTGCTTGATTATTGCTTAGTCGTTATGTCTCCATCTTATTATATATATGTTATTTTTTGTACTTATGCTGTTTATAAATTCTGAATGTTTATGTTTCGAATTATAATGCTTATATATGGTTTTGAATGAATTAATTTCTGATGCACTACATAAGCATGGTTTGGTTTCCGAAATGTATAAATTTCGATTTTGAGTCTTACTAAATGTTTTAGAAGCTTGCATATAGAAATTTAGTATTTGTCTCTTATATATATTTCTTGTTGGGTTTTACAAGCTCAACCCCCTTCTCTACCTTCCAGATTACCTACAGTAAGAGCGTGTACATGGAGTGCTATTAGTCTTTCGAGGTTTTTGTACCATCTTCAGAGGTATATAATGTATAGTTACTCGATTTATATATAGACTTGTATTTTCAATACCTTTATAGTATGGGGATATAATTAAAGGAAGTATAGGATATATTTATGGTTTATAACAATGCATGCAACTTGGGTGGAGATATATTCAGTTAAGTAGAATGATTCGAAATTGTAAATGCATGCTTAATGAGAGAATTTGACTGGGACTTAAGGTAATTAAAGGATATTGACTTAGCTAATATAAAGTTAGCTTAAGAATTGATTAGTGATACTACGTACAACCCAACCAAGTAAGTGAAAAAGGGAAAATTTTGTTCATAATTTTGGCATAAAGGGTCGTTACAAATAAAAAAAAGTCATTATGATATGTTATTATGTTAACAATGACTTTTCATTATCATTGCCTTAAAAGATTTTAAAAAATTTTATGCAATGACTAAAAAAATTGTTGCGATATATATCATATTCATAAGGAAAAAAATATACCGTTTCAAAATCTTATCAAATGTTCAACAACTTTTGATCGTTGTTGTTAAATTAAAATTTTCTTAACATTTAATTGCTATGAAATCTCACGGTAAATATCATTGATAATCCTAAACACACCTTTTTCTTAAACAATATTATAGTCACTTGAAAATGTGATTTTTAACATTTTTATCTCGTACAAAATTAACATATTTTTTCTCATATTATTCGAAAAATTATTATTTTTGTTATTTTCAAAATACCAACTTAGCAAAATTGCTATATTTTTTTATACATTGAATCGTGTGTTGCAGAGTTCTTTGATAAGATCATGAAATCAATGCCTAACTAATCCCAAATGAAGCTATATCTCAAACAGAGTGCACTTGTTCAAACATGTTTGTCTTTTGAAAGGTTCAGGTGGTGGTTCTGCAACTCTTCCTAATTTGTCTAGATCATGTTGATTGGACATGACATCAAACATGTGGTATGCCAAACACGACATTTAAAATAAATATGGGAACCCCTTGCAATAAAACCAATCTCGGTAAACAAGGCAAAGAAAACTTAACGCCTAGCATAACATGCCATTATCAGAAAAGAAAATAAACAAAGACCTCACATCATCAACAATATAATGTTATTTGAATTATTATCTTTTACATCAACCTTATTCTTCCATAATAATATAATGTTATTTGAATTAATATCTTTTACGTCAACCTAGTATCAAATTTTCAAACTTGAATAAAAAACAAAGCCTCCATCTTGCACTAATTCCCTGTGCAAAAAGAAAAAAAGGGGAAAAGGAAGAAAGATGGCTGAGTCGTTCCTTCCTATGTCCCTTGCTGTCTGTGTCTTAATTGCTGAGACATTCCTACAGAGCTGCTATGTCTTGCACGGGATCACTACGCATCTCCTTCATGCACCTTATTGCATCCATCTCACTGCTGAACCTTCATTGCATCACCATCTATCCCAGTTGCCTGAGTTGCCTAGCATCCTCGCACCACAATTTAGTCATTACTAGGGTTTCAAATAGTAGCCGCTATCTCACGGTAGCAGTGGTGGCCGCCACTGCTTTTGCAGAAACAGCGGGTGTGAATCTATATCACTACAATAACGGCCGCTATTGGCCGTTACAAAACGCTATAGCGGAGGATAACGGCAATAATGGCCTGTTATTGCCACTATTCTTCGCATTCTGTTCAACATTTTGTTATAAGAAAAAAAATTATTTTTCAAAATCAACAGAACAGAGAATCTTAGCTTTACACAATCAAAATTTCAATCTCAATCACAAAGAATTCAACATCAATTCAAAAGACACAATAGCATAACAAAATAATTGATTTGAGTTTTGATTTTTGAAGCAAGAAACTGTTTACCTTTCGACAACAGATCTAGATCATGGAAGAGATGAAATCAACTAGATTTGGATTGGGAATCGGGGAAGGGGATCTGTGAGGGGTGACCGAGTGATGACGAGGGAGGAGGGATCGGACACTAAAGGTCTCTTTTCAGTATTGTTCTAAGCGTCGGGCCGTCGGGACAAGGTGTGAGCAACGGCGTGGCATGGGTGGTCTAAGAAGCTATCGGTTCGCTACACAGGTGGTGGCTTTTATGATCTGTCATTTGCAAGAGGAGATTGGAAAGCATCTGGTCTGGGCTCTTGCTGGCGACTTGCAGCTTCTTGATTTGAGGGTGAGTGATGTCGTGTGACATCCTCGTCACTACCCAAATATCAACTAACTTCTTCCTCACATACCCTTTAGTTAGACTCGTTTGTCAATGTCATTCTCTCTTCTTCTTATACTTTAAGCATTGTTACTTATAATACGATATCAAACTTCCACATAAATTGAAATTTTCATTTATATATATATATATATATATCTATAAACGAAATGCATTAGGATCTCGCATAACTTAATATCCTATATCCTTAAAACAACTAATATACATTACTGTGATATTGTACTGTACAATAGTCTGGAGCACATAATACATGAGTATACCTTCAATAGTTATTGGGAAGCGTATCTTGAAGGTACACTAGAAATTCCCAAAGGTAAGCTCCTCTATCTGGAGCGGAATTTACTTCAAGTAATCTGTATGAAAAATAGTTGTAAAGGGGTGAGTTTACGCTCAGTAAGAAATATATGTAAAAGAGCGTACTATGCCTCTATATACAGTTTTTCCTGCTTGGCTCTATAATGTCATCTAAAATCATTATAAAGTATATGTTAAGTAATTTCTTCAAATACCATATACGCGTAAATTCCCATGTACAAATACAAATACTTTAAATACAAGTAACTTCATATACTTTCAAATAAGTGGGAGACAATTAACTTCCAATAGAATCATGCACCAAGTAACTCTCATAAGGATACAACAAATATATCCCGTAAAGGATAATCCATGAGAGATCTCATAAGGGATACCAAAAATATATCCCATAAGGGATAATCCCGAGAGATGTCAAATAAGAGGTGTACCCACGCATGGGCCAGGAATCCTCCCCAAAGCCGAATACAAATAAGAGACATATAGCCATTGTCTATATACCACAGTGAGCACTAGTCAGGTGCCATCTGTGGTACTGAGGACCGGACTAAGGTTCCTCAGTCAAGTAAAAATACAAGTAATATGCATGATCATTAAAGGAATCCATGGTCTCCAAAACGTTTGTTATTTAGCTTTTAGGAAATATAATTATTCTTTCTTGAAATAGGCTTTAAAGCCTCCTTTTTTCAAATAGGGCAATCTACTGGTCATATAGGGTAGTCGGCTACTACACCATATATCCCCTTGTTTGAATTTCTTTTCTTTTTAAAATTTAAATATTTTATTTTTCGAAGACACTTAGGGGCAGTCGACTAGTCCTATTTAGCAGTTGACTGGTTTTGAAACAAAATGCTTCCGGGAAAAAGGCAGTCGACTGGCTCTATAGGCAATCGGTTGGTTTTGAAACAGAATACTTTTCAAGTAAATAGCAGTCGACTGGCTCACATAGCAGTCGACTGGTTTGAAACATAATGCTTTCTGGAAAATAGCAGTCGACTGGTTTGTCTCGATTTTCGAAAATCTACGCTTTGACTGTCTCTAGGCAGTCAACTGTTACTTAAGGCAGTCGACTGTTCCTAATATTTTGGTAACTAGGAGTAAAACCCGAAATTTAACCTTTCTATACTTAAACCAGCTTGTACTTCTCTCCAAAACAATTAAAAACATGCGGACATAGCCACCCTACATCCGTTACATAAATTCCTTACCTCAAATACACCAAAATGCGTAATCGCTTGGTTGCACCAAATTCTTTTCCTTTCGACTCTTCAAGCTGCAATTACCATAAGATTTCAAACCTTTAAGAAACTTATACAAATATGTTACACCAACTTTATACAACTCCAAACCATGGATAAAATCAACTAGAACTAATTCCATCTCTTACCTTTACTAGTGACCCAAAAATGACAGTAACAAGATCTCCTTAATTCCTTGGATTCAGCCTTTCATATTAAAGGTATAGCTAGAGCTAGTGACAAGAAACAATTTTCGTTTAAGGAGCTCGTTGATTCAATGGAGGAATAAGGTAGTTTGTCAAGGTTAATGGAAATGCAAACTTAAGAGAAATGGAGGGAAACGAGAGGGAGAGTAATGGTTGCCGTTTCTTGATGGAAAGGATGATGACTCATGAGCTTCATTTAATGCATTTCTATCCTCTTAATCATCTCATCTCAGCCATTGACTTTTTTTTGACTAATTGACTATTTAACCATTTAATTCCTTTTATTCCATATATATCCTATATATCATTTATACATCAATTTCTCTATATTTATTCAATTCTTTTCAGCTAAATTACTATACAAATATGGAAAAATTATAGGAAATTGGGGATTTCACATTCTCCCCTCCTTAGAAAATTTGGTCCTCCAATTTTAAATAGAGCTATGTCTCAAATAATTCAGGATATCTCTCCTTCATTAAGCTCCCTAGCTCCCATGTAGCTTCTTCCGTAGTATGGTATTGCCAGAGAACTTTGACTAATGGGATCGTCTTAGACCTTAGCATTTTCTCCTTTCTATCCAAGATCTGAACCGGCTTCTCCACATAACTCTTGTCTTCCCGAATCTCCAAGGGTTCATATTCTATGACATGAGATGGATCCGGATTATACTTTCGAAGCATAGATACATGAAAAACATTATGCACTCCCGATAGCTCCGGAGGTAGTACCAACCTATAGGCAACATCTCCAATTCGATTTAAGACTTCAAATGGCCTGATGTAGAGAGGACTAAGCTTACCTCTTCGGCCAAATCTCATGATTCCTTTGGAAGGAGAGACTTTCAAAAACATCGAATCCCCAACCAAAAACTCAAGTGGTCTCCGTCGAGCATCTGCATAACTCTTTTGTCGACTCTGAGCTGTCTTAAGCTTTTGACAAATCATCTTAACATCCTCAGAGACTTGCTCGACTAAATCTAGAGCTAATATCTTGCGTTCGCCCACTTCTTCCCACTCAATTGGAGATCGACACCTTCTACCATATAAAGCTTCATATGGTGCCATCCAGATACTTAAGTGATAGCTATTGTTATAAGCAAACTCAGCAAATGGAAGATGGTCATCCCATGAGCCTTTAAAATCCAAAGCATAAGCTCTCAACATATCCTCGAGCGTCTGAATGGTGCGCGCCCGGACTGACCATCAGTCTACGGATGAAAGGTTGTGCTAAAATTCAATCGAGATCCCATGGCTTCTTGAAAATGTTCCCAAAAATGATAAGTAAACCTGGAATCTCTGTCCGATGTTATGCTCACTGGAACTCCATGTAACCGAACAATTTCTTTCACATACAAATCTGCCAAAGTACTAAGTGTATCCGTAGACTTCATATGTAGGAAGTGTGCGGACTTAGTTAGTCTATCCACTATTACCCAAATATCGTCATGATTCCTCGTCTGAGGCAACCCCATAACAAAATTCATCGTAATGTGCTCCCACTTCCACATAGGTATAGGTAGAGGCTATAACAAACCTACCGATCTTTGGTGCTCTACCTTAACCTGTTGACACATAAGGCACTTCGTCACAAATTCTGCTATGTCTCTTTTTATGCCAGTCCACCAATACACCTTGCGAAGATTATGATACATCTTCGTATTTTCTGGATGTAAGGTGTACTAGTGGCATGTGCTTCTGTCAAAATCAGCTTCTTCAACTCCTTATCATTAGGAACACATATACGGTTATTAAATCTTAAAATTTCATCACTACCAATATCAAACTTTGAGGGCATACCTGATTGAATTCCATTAATAGCCACAATACACTAATCATCTTCCCTCTGAGCAAGCCGAATTCTATCCATCAATTCTAGCTCAATCATCAGACTAGCCATCATCCCAAATTGCTCATAAGGCTTAACATTTAAACTGAGGCTTGCAAATTGTTCTAGCAACTCATATTCTCTTACCATCATGTCAGATACCATCCTTACATGCTTCCGACTCAGAGCATCCGCCACCACATTGGCTTTTCCTAGGTGGTACAAGATCTCGCAATCATAATCCTTCAAAAGCTCTAGCCATCTTCTTTGTCTCATATTCAACTTTCTCTGAGAAAATAAGTACTTTAGACTTTTATGGTTTGTAAAAAGATGAAATTTCTCACCATACAAGTAATGCCTCCAAATCTTTAGAGCAAATACTGCTGTAGCTAACTCCAAGTCGTGAGTTAGGTAGTTCTTCTCATGGTCCTTTAATTGACGAGAACCATATGCTACTACTTTACCATGCTGCATTAGTACACAACCCAGACCTTGTGCAGAGGCATCACTATATACCGAAAATCCTCCAAAACCACTAGGAATGGTGAGAATCGGTGCAGTCATCAACCTAAGCTTCAACTCTTGAAAACTACACTCGCAGGCCTCCGTCTATTCAAACTTTACCTCTTTGCACGTAAAATGCGTCAATAGAGCAGCTAACCTTGAGAAACCCTCCACAAATCTTCGATAGTAGCCAGCTAGACCCAAGAAACTCCTAATCTCTATCACCGTTTTCGGTCTCTCCTACTGAACCACCGCTTCAATCTTCGATGGGTCGATTGAAACTCCATCTTTGCTGATTATATGACCCAAAAAGTAGATTTGATCTAGCCAAAAATCACACTTACTTAGCTTGGCATACAATCCTCGATCTTTGAGGGTTTGCAAGACTATCCGTAAATGCTGCTCATGCTCTTCCCGGGATCTTGAATACACCAATATGTCATCGATAAAGATAATGACAAACTGGTCCAAATATTGTTTGAACACGTCGTTTATGAAGTTTATGAATGCTGCGGGTGCATTGGTTAGACCAAATGACATCACCAAAAATTCATAATGGCCATACCGTGTCCTGAATGCGGTCTTAGGGATATCTTCACTCTGGATCTTCAATTGATCATATCCCGACCTCAAGTCTATCTTGGAAAAGACTTGTGCACCCCGAAGCTAATCAAAAAGATCGTCAATCCTGGGAAGAGGATACTTGTTCTTGATCGTCACCTTATTCAACCATCCGTAGTCAATGCACAGCCTCATGCTGCCATCCTTCTTCTGGTCAAATAGCACAGGAGCACCCCACGGGGATACGTTGGGTCGTATGAACCCCTTATCTAGTAGCTCCTGCAGCTGCTTCTTCAATTCTTCCAATTCAATTAAGGCCATCCGATAGGGTGATCTCGAAATGGGCTTGGTTCCCGACACCAAATCGATCGTAAACTCTACTTCCTTATTCGGAGGAAGTCCTGTAAGATCGTTTGGAAACACATCCGAAAAATCCTTGACTTTTGGAATCTCATGAAGTTTGGGACGTTTCTTTTCTACGTCCACCACATAAGCTATAAATCCTTCACATAACAAATTTATTCTATAAATTTCAATAAGGCAATCAACAATTATACTTTTGCATTAAACACTTGCAAAATTTACAACATAGCTAATGAGAGAAGAGAAGGTTATACTTTTAGCATGACAATCTAATATTACATGATCCTTAGCTAACCAATCCATACCCAAAATAACATCAAATCCATACATATTTAGTAGGATTAGGTCAGCTATTGATTCTCTCTCTCCTACCCGTAGCTTACAATCACAATACACTATGTTTGTCATTTGTGATTCCTTAAATGGAGTACTTATTTGCAACAATTGTCCTAAAGGTTCAGGCTCAATAGGCAATTTCATAGCAATTTCAGGTGAAATAAAAGAGTGCAGCCTGGATCAAATAATACAAGGACATATGTATCATAAAGGTAAATCTTACCTTGAATCATCTTAGATGAAGCATCGGCGGACTCTTTATCTATGGCAAATACCAGACCTTGAGTCACGGGTGTCTTTCCTTTCTCTGAAGCCATGGCCCTACGCTGGGGCTGGGTGGCCTTCTCCGATTCCTTGGGTACCCTTGGATTTATCTTGGGACAATCCTTAATCATGTGTCCCTGCTTACCACACCAATAACAAGCCCCACTCGCAAATCGACAGGGCTGTGCTCCATGAAATTTTCCTCAATGCTCACATCTCTGTATTGTACTCCTCGGTGAGTAGCGTTACTAGCCACCGAATATCGGGGTCTCTTATCATTTATCTTGATCTCGGTGGGTTTAGGAGTCCCTATACCATAATCATCATAACTCCCAAATTCAATATATTTCCATATAACCATTTAATTAAAGTGAAAGTCATTTTCTTACAATTTATTTGCTTACTTGTTGAAGCTCTGTCATAAGGCCTACTTCTCCTAGATGGATATCTATCACTCGGGGCTCTCTCGTCTGACTTTCGCTTCATCGGTTCTTTACCTTTACTCTTAGTTCGAAAGTCAGCTTGATGAAATTCATAGTCCTGCTCACACAATTGAGCCTTACGGATTGCCTTTCCATAAGTGGTGATATCCATGGTATATAATTTAGACCTGATGGAAGGTCTCAATCCTTCCATAAATCTATAAGCCTTATGCTTTTCTCTCCTTAACACTTATGGGTCAAATCTACTCAAAGTAGTGAACTTTGAGTTGTATTGACTAACCGTCATATTCCCCTGAGTTAAGTTCAAAAATTCTACCTGTAATCTTCTCTGAGCAATGCGTGGGACGTATTATTCATTGAATGCTTCTACAAATATATCTCACGTTACCTCTGAATGTCTAGCCTCTAATACTGTTTGAGTGGCCTACCACCAGGGTTCTGCCTCATCCACTAACAAATAGGTGGCCAATCCCACCTTTTCTTTCTCGGTACAAGTCATGTATCCAAATGACTTAGTGATCTCCTTCACCTAATTCTCCGCAGCCAACGGGTCACTATCCCCCTTAAACTTAGGTGGATCCAACTTCTTAAATTCTTTAGTCAAAGTCATGCTACAATAAGCTTTAGGATCCCGCCTTTTGGAAGCTAGGACTGGTGAGGGTTGTACTGTAGGAGTAGGAGGAACAGTAAGGGTAGCTGCTGGGGCACTAGTTGTGAAGACTACAAATTCTGTACCCATTTTGTAAATAAATAAAATACATCAAATGAACTAAGTATAGGAATGTAGTTTGTATTCCTAATTGTTTCAAGTAATGGAAACGAATATTTTATTTTGTGGTATTAGCAATAGGTGATTAATGCTAATATAATTTAGATATTATATAAATAAATTAGAGATAGATATTGATATTGAATCTAATAGAGAAAATAAACTGAAATAATATACATTAAGGGTATAAGTATACTAAATAAAATGTGATACATATGAGTGTTAAAAATATATATATATATATACATAAGAAGTGATAAAAAGAAATATATATATATAAAAGATAAATATATAATATAATATATATACATATAAAGTGTATATATATTTAATAGTAAATATAATATATAATAATAATAATAATAATATAAAAGTGATTGGCTTCCTTAGGAAGCCAATCAAAACACCACCTGCTCCCACTAACGTGGGAGCAGGTCTGCAGCTAAAGAAAGGTAGAAGCTTTGCTTCTGCCAAACGAAACAGAAAACCAATCAAAGAAAGAGAGAAAAGAAGAAAAAGAAGGAAAGAGAGAAAAAATAACAGAGATCTTAGCCAAAAAAGGAAGGAGAAAAAGGAAAAAGCAAAAGGAGAAGAAAAAAGCTGCAGTGAGGGATTCTAAACGAGAGAGAAGAGAGTAGGAGGTGAAGATCGAGGGAGGAAAGAAGTGATATGAACTGAGAAAGAAGAGAAGAGAAAAGAAAGGGAATGCAGTAGTGGCTTAAACGAGGGAGAGAATTTGATAAGGAGAGATTTTAAGAGAGTAAACAACAGCAGAAAAATGAAGGGGAGGAATTTTCTGTAGCAAAACTGAAAGAAGAGGAACACTGTAGCTGCGAGAAAAGAGAAGATGGAAGAAGGAAACTGATCGAAGAAGACAGAGTAGAGGAGAAGAAAGAGGGTTCTCGTAGCAAAGAAATGGGTACTGATTTTCTCTTCTTTCAGTTCTAGAACAGTCACCTACGATGAAGCTGAAGTTGGGGGTTCATGGTGGCTCAAAAAGAAATAGGGCTGAGTTGTGGTTGCCATCTAGGCTGAAGTTACTACCTACTGAAGGGCTCGAAAACAGGGGACAACTAGCAATGATGATGAAGGCTGGTTGACACCACGTGAGTTGAGTTTATAAATTAAGAATATAAGTGGTTTAGGCGTTCAGAAGGGGCTCACAGTGATGGTAATAGAGGCTGGACAACAATGGCTTTCAGGTAGCTTTTAGCTACTGTTAAAGGCTGATTTTTCAAGGCTGGGTCAGGATCAATTTTCGATTGGTTTTTGGCGATCTTCTTGGAAGTGCTTAAAGCTAGAAAACGTGGTTAAGGAGGGCTGAAAATGGCATGTGTTAAGGGTTGGATCAGTGGTGTTTAGAATAGGATTTTTGGTTTGTTTTTAAAGGATGTTCAGTGGCTTAATATGAAATCCCTTAATTTCATGTAATTTCCTTGTGTTTGTAAAGTGTTCCAGCTGAAAGGAATTAAATAAATATGAAGTTTTGATGTGTGAATGATGTATGAAACATATGAAGGAATAAGTAAAATTGAAAGTTAATTAGTCAAAGAATTTATTTTGATATCTGGAAAAATATTTAGAGTATGAGAAAAGAATCAAAATCAGATTTTAATTGGTAATTAATTATATGTGGCATATGAATGGAAGAAGGATAATTAAATGGTCAAATAGTTAATGAGATGGTTAATGGCTGAGATGATGGGAGATAAAGCATGCAATTAATGCAAGTGCATATCTTCGTCTCCATCACCACACGGCAGCAACCACCCAGCCCTCACTCTCAGTCCCTCCATTCTCCATGTTTCCTCCATAGCTACCTTGACAAACACCCTTGCCCAGCCATCAATTCGTTAAGTTTGTTAAATGAAAATCGATCCTTGTCGCTAGCCTAAGCTGCCTCTGAAGTTTGGTAGATTGAATCTAAGTATTAAAGGAGATCTCAAATTCTGAAAATTTGGTTATTGACAAAGGTAAGAGAAGAAATGGATTTAGTCAATTTCATTCATAGTTTGGAGTTGTACTGAATTGGTAGAGCATGTGTATGGTGATTGTTTAAAGGTTTGATTTGAATGATGATGTTACAGCTTTGAAAAAGTGAAGAAGGCCATTGGTGCAACCAAGTGATTTCATGTTCTCGAAGTAATCGAGGTAAGGAATTTATGTAACGGACGTAGGGTGACTATGTCCGCATGTTTTAAGATGTTTTAAATGTCATTTGGAAAGCAGTACTAGATGTTTTAAGTGCAGGAAAGGTGATTTCGGGTTTACTCCTAGTACTAAGTAGGCTAGGAGCAGCCGACTACCTTAAGTAGTAGCTGACTGCCTAGAGACAACCAAAGCGTAGTTTTTCGAAAACCAAGACAAACCAGTCGACTGCTATGTAAGCCAGTTGACTACTATTTTTCCAGTATGCATTTTATTTCAAACCAGTCGACTACTATATAGGACAGTTGACTGCTAATTGCTAAGAAGCATCTGTTTCAAAACCAGTCGACTGCTATACGGACCGGTCGACTACCCCATGTGTTTTTAGAAATGAGAAATATCAAAATTTGAAAATAAAATAATTTCGATAAATGAAAATATGAGGCCAGTCGATTACCCTGTATGAAAAGAAGGTTTCAAAGCCTATTTCAAGAAGTATAAATGTCATAGCAAATAGCTATATGACAAATGTTTTGAGACTATGAAGTACTTAATGTTTATGCACTTCTGTATAAATGTCATAGCAAATAGCAGGATTGTTACATCCTCTACCTATACCAATGTGGAAATGGGAACACATTACGATGGATTTCATTATGGCATTGCCCAAGACCAAAAGGAACCATGACGGTGTTTGGGTGATAGTGGATCGGTTAACCAAGTCAGCTCACTTCCTACCTATGAAGTCTACAGATACACTTAGCGCTTTGGCAGACTTATACGTGAGAGAAGTCGTCAGACTACATGGTGTTCCAGTGAACATCACATCGGATAGAGATTCCAGGTTTACTTCTCATTTTTGGGAACATTTTCAGGAAGCCATGGGATCTCAGCTGAATTTTAGCACAGCTTTTCATCCGCAGACTGATGGGCAGTCCGAGTGCACTATTCAGACGCTCGAGGATATGTTGAGAGCATGTGCTTTGGATTTTAAAGGCTCATGGGACGACCATCTGCCATTGGCTGAGTTTGCTTATAATAATAGCTATCATGCAAGCATCGGGATGGCACCATATGAGGCTCTATATGGTAGACGGTGTCGATCACCGATTGGGTGGGAAGAAGTGGGCGAGCGCAAATTGTTGGCTCCAGATTTAGTCGAACAAGCCTCTGAGAATGTTAAACTGATTTGTCAAAGACTTAAGACAGCTCAGAATCGACAAAAGAGCTATGCAGATGTTCGACGGAGGCCACTTGAGTTTTTGGTTGGAGACTATGTGTTTTTGAAAGTCTCTCCATCCAAAGGGATTATGAGATTTGGCCGACGAGGCAAACTAAGTCTTCGCTATATCGGACCATTCGAGATCTTAGATCGTGTTGGAGATGTGGCCTATAGGTTGGCACTACCTCCGGAGTTATCGGGAGTACACAATGTCTTTCATGTATTGATGCTTCAGAAGTATAATCCGGATCCATCTCATGTCATTGAATATGAACCCTTGGAGATTCAAGGAGACATGAGTTATGTGGAGAAACCGATTCGGATTTTGGATAAGAAAGATAAGGTGTTAAGATCAAAGACGATTCCATTGGTTAAAGTTCTCTGGCAGTACCATACGACAGAAGAAGCTACTTGGGAACTAGAGAACTTGATGAGAGAGAGATACCCGGAATTGTTTTAAGACATAACCTTACTTGAATTTGGAGGACCAAATTCTCTAAGGTGGGGAGAATGTGAAATCCCCAATTTTCTGTAATTTTCCCTTAATTGTACAGTTTTTTCAACTTGGACTAATGGAATAAATGTGAAATTTTGATATAAAAATGGTGTATGGGACATAGGAGAAATTAAGGCAAATGAATGGTCAAATAATCAAGAAATAAATTCTGATGTTGCAGCATTTATGGAAGTGTAAGGAAAGAAATAAAATCAGATATTGGCAATTAAATGAGTATGTGGCTGAGATAATAAAGAGAAGAAGAGGATTTAATGGGTCAAAGGGGTCAAGAGGTCAAAGGGTTAATAGTATGGCTGAGATGAATGGGATTAGAATGCATTTAAGTTATTAAATGAAGCCTCATGACTCATCATCATCTCTTGCACCCCACGACACCAGCCCATCTCCCTTCTCCCTCTCGTTGCTTCCAATTTCCTCCAAGTGTCCAAGCTTCTCACCTTGACAAACCACCATCTCATGCCATCGATTCGTTAAACTTCTTTAACGAAAAACGATCCTTGTCGATAGCTTAACCTATGCCTTTAATATGAGAAAGTGAATCCAAGTGGTTAAGTAGATCTCAAAATCCAAAGATTTGGTGAATTGCAAAGGTAAGCAAGTTAGAAGGTTTTAGTTGATTTTATTGATGGTTTGGTATTGTATGGAGTTGGTAGAATAGGTTTATTGAAGTTTAAATTTGCCATGATGTTTACAGCTTGAAGAAGTGGAAAAAGGACAAGTGTTGGTGCAACCAACTTGTGGATTAATTGCTAGTTGAGGTAAGGAATTTATGTAACGGACGTAGGGTGACTATGTCCGCATGTTTTAATATGTTTTGATGTGGTTTGGAGAGAAGTATAGCTGTTTTAATTTCAGGAAAAAGGGTACCATTTGGGTCCTACTCCTAGTACCAATTAGGCTAGGAGCAGCCGATTGCCTTAAGTAGCAGCCGACTGCCTAGAGACATCAAAAACGTCGTTTTTCGAAAATCGATGCAAACCAGTCGACTGCCATGGGAGCCAGTCGACTGCCATTTTCCAGAAATCATTCTGTTTCAAACCAGTCGACTGCCAGGGGAAGCCAGTCGACTGCTATTTGTCCAGAAGCATTCTGTTTCAAAACCAGCCGACTGCCAAGGGGGCCAGTCGACTGCTATGTGTCCAGAAGCATTCTGTTTCAAAACCAGCCGACTGCCAATGGGGCCAGTCGACTGCTAATTCTCGGGAAGCATTCTGTTTCAAAACCAGTCGACTGCCCTATTTGTATTTTGAAAAATATAATAATTGAATTTCAAAAAGGGAAAGAAATTCATTAAGGCAAAACATGGGGTAGCAGTCGACTGCCATATATGACCAGTCGACTGCCTATTTGAAAGAAAGGTTTTGAGAACCTATTTTAAGAAAGAATATTCATACTTATTTAAAACCTATATGAATAAGGTTTTGGAGACTATGAATCTCTCAAAAGAGCATGCACATTATTTGTTACTTGTATTTGACTGAGGAGCTCTAGTCCAGCCCTCAGACCCGCAGTACGGCACCTGACTAGTGAAACTGTGGGATATAGACAATGGCCATAAGTCTCTTATTTGATTCGGCTTTGGGAAGGATCCCTGGCCCATACGTGGGTACGCCACTTATTTGATATCTCTCGGGATTATCCCTAATGGGATATATTTGCGGTATCCTTATGAGATTTATCTATTGGATTATCCCTTACGGGATATATTTGTTGTATCCATTATCTCTCTGGATTATCCTTAAAGGATATATTTGCGGTATCCACAATGAGAATTACTTGGTGCATGAATCTATTGGATATAAATTGTCTCCCATCTATTTGAAAATAATTATATTTGCCTACTTGATTTCACGTGATTGGAGATCCGTGGAAATACTTGAAAGCATGATTTACTTGTTTTTGATATATTTGAAAGAAATATAAGCGCTATGCTTTATAATGATTTTACATGACATTATAGAGCCAAGCAGGAAAACTGCATATAGTGATATAGTGCGCTCTTTTACATGAGTTTCTTACTGAGCGTAAACTCACTCTTTTACAATTATTTTTATACAGATTACTTGAAGTAATTCCGCTCCGGATAGAGGAGCTCATTTCGGGATTTTGAGATACCTTCGAGGCACGTTTCCTACTTATCCTTTGAAGGTATATTTAGTCGGCAGTTACTTCGGCTAATGTACAGTACAATACTACAGTTTTGTATATGTTGGGGATTAGGGTGTATGAATATTTGAGATCCTGGTGTATATGGCACATGTTTATAAATGAAAAAAATTTTATGCATGTGAAAATGAATATTATACTTTGATAGAAATGCCTAAAGCATAAGAGTAAGGGAGATTGACATCGGATAAACTAGTCGATTTATTTGTTAGTTGAGATGAAAGTTAGTTGTTATTTGGTTAGTGATGAGGACGTCACAATTGAAAATAAATTATTCATATTGAGCTGTTAAATATTAAGCTTACGAAGAAAAATGAATGACATTGATGAACGAGTCAAATCAAGTCATATAAGATAATAAGAAAAAAGTTAGATGGTAGGATGTAGTGACGGGGACGTCACACTTAATGAGGGGCGAGTAACGGCTGCTAAGAGACCAATCCAAGGCCATTTTCAAGGATGTAATGCTAAACTTAATGGCTTGAAAAATATGATGATGCAAGGTTATAGTGAATCGGTGCTGTAAAGGAATTAAAGCTAATCAAAAAGAAAAATTTTAAGAAGGTAAGGGATTCTTTAAACTTCAGTTTAAGATACATACATGCATATATGTATATGTATGTATATATATATATACATGAAAAGAGTACAATGAGGGAGATGTTTGTATATGTATATATATATATATATATATATATTTATATATGTGCCTACATGAATACATATAGATATGTATAAATACATATCAAATTGATATAAAGAGAATGACTTAAGTGTAAATTTATAAATGAATATATATATATATATATATATATAAACAATAACAAGATTTTGTTAGAATAATAATAAAGGATGAACTCTTGGTGTAGGGTTGGACTCGGAATCTTGAGGAAAGTCGGTAATACGATATCCGACTAACAAGGCTCATCAAGGTGAGAAAACTATACTTTGGTTTTAGATGTAGGATATATATATTTATATTATACCGCAAACGTGTGTATATATATAAATATATATATATATATATATATATATATATACACACAAGTAGATATATATATATGTCAAATACATAATGATGAAGGATTTAGCTGTAATATAGAATTGAACTAGTGTTAACTACGGTTACAAGATAAACGTTTTAAATAAGTGATTAAGCATAGTACGATTATCTTGGTGTGATGGTAATGAAGTTAATTGGTAATGGTTAGTAGTGAGATAGAAGATTGAGTACGGACTCGGAAGCATGAGAAGGAAATTTTTAAGCCTCGAGGTAAGTGGGTTAAGTAAAGTATGTTAGCATCATTTCGTGGAATGATTTTAAATATGCTAAATACTTCAGTTTATCCTTCTGTTAAGAAATACAAAAGTTGGTTTATGCTTGGGCTAGATTAAAACTCTCTTTGCCTTGTGGGTTGTGGCTAACCGAACGTGCACGCTAAATTAATCGAATTGATGCATATGTGCTTTTACATATAGCATATTTTGAGATTACGTGCATTTACATATAGCACATTTTGAGACAAGCTATTTAATGTCTATATTTCAACGACTTGCATCATGTTTTAAATTTTAAAGTTTTGGTTTGCGTTGACCTTTGAAATAAATCGAAAACCTTCGTATATTTGAAACTCAAAAATTGGTTTAATAAGTATTTTGAAATTTGTGGTAGCCAAGTGCTACATGAGGAAATTGTTTGCGAACTGTTTTTGAGTGCAGACATGTCCTACGACCTTCGGGTCATTTATAGCCTATCGAGCTCAGCTGTAGGCCTTATTGCTCGTCTATCGAGCTTTGTGCTCTAGACTATCGTATTGTACCTATCGAGCTAGTGCTCTAGGTAGATTGTTACTTGTATGGAAAACTAGCAGGTAAGTTCTAGCTCTCGACTGATCAACGAGACTGGATATTGTTCTATGGCCATAGATTTAGTATTGCTTGCGACACCATTCCATCACTAGCTAGGATGGAAATCGATTGATTGAGGATCATTGCCTAAACTCTACTTACCATTGTTTCACTATCAGTACTCTTTTCAGTGAATTGAAGCTATATGCCTACCGGTTATTGATTTATGGTTTCATAACTTACGGGTTTATTGAAGTCCATATTGATTGAAATTATTGCAGCGTATATCGATCGTTTTATCAACTGTTTATTGATTGCTTTATCAAAGTGGATATTGATTGATTTATCGAAGTGTATTAATTGTTTATTCGAAGTGCATAGCATATTGAATTTAACCGAATGCATAGTGAATTGATTAGTTGAAATGCATGGTGAGCTTGATTTAAATAAAGTGCATATTGAAATCATTTTAGAACTGAAGTGCACAAAGAAAGTATTTGATTTAAGATCATGCTTAAAACACCATGCTTACTTGATTTCCTCAGCATTGTTTTCTACACCTGCATGTAAATCGACATGAGTCTAACATGCATTTACTTAAACTACTTACTGAGTCGTGGTTTTGCTCACCCTTTTCTATCAACATCGCAGATCATACGATCTAGACTCTACACTTGGAGTTCTGGTGTTAGGCCTTAAGGATGATCTAAATTAGCAACACTAGTCTGAGTCCTTCGAGTGCTGTTTTTGTTACGCTTGAGGTATAAAAGCGGTTATTTTGTTTATCATGTATGACATTTTAAATGCACAGTACATGCTTGTGGAATTATTTTGGGATGTAACTTAGGATCGTTTTAGATTTTTATAGATTGATATGATTATCAAGTGCGATCCGAGAAATGATTAATGTACGAAAAATATAAGTTTGTGGAATGTTATATGTTTAATTAATGATCTTTGGAAGTATGTTTAAGTATATGGTGATATAGAATGTGGATTCTGGGATTGAAAGATGTTGTTGAGAATAGCTGTTATTCTGAAGGTTAATTACTGGGGAAAATCGATTTTATATAAGGGAGAGTTTTTGACTTTTTTTAGCCAAGTTTAATATTGAATTAAAGTATCAAATAAGTGGATTGCCTTAGCAGTTAACAAATTAAATGGTGGAGATAAAGCTAAATTGAATTGAGAAATGTGAAACTAGTTAAGAAGAGACATTGACACCGAATACAAACCTTAAAGTGAAAAGAAAAATTTAGTTCATAAAATTGGTAAATCGTAATAAAGTGTGAGTGTTAAGTGTACGTCGTGGCCTTCAGGTCGTGACACTAGTGGCCACGTTTGGAAAGTTCGCCATAAATTGGGTGAACATTGCGGCTATATTTTTCATATGCTTTTCCATCTTCGCTAACTTAGTGTTCGAGCTATGCGGTGGAGATGGAGGAGGAGACTGTACTGGGGGCGGTTCTACATGACCCCTTTCACTTCCTCTATTAGTACCCCTTCAACGGGAGCTCATTCTGTCGATATAATCACAAAATTAAGCTATTTAGTATAACTATAAATAGTTATACTATTCATATGTATTCAGACAAGTACAGTACATTGGAGATATCCATTATTTCTAGCTTATTGACACCGACAAACGTCAGTCTAATCTGCTCTGATACCAATCTGTGACATCTTCGTCACTACCCAAATATCAACTAACTTCTTCCTCACATACCCTTTAGTTAGACTCGTTTGTCAATGTTATTCTCTCTTCTTTTTATACTTTAAGCATTGTTACTTATAAAACGATATCAAACTTCCACATAAATTGAAATTTTCATTTATATATATCTATAAACCAAATACATCAGGATCTCACATCACTTATATATCCTATATCCCCAAAACAACTAATATACATTACTGTGATATTGTACTGTATAATAGTCTGGAGCACATAATACATGAGAATACCTTCAATAGTTATTGGGAAGCGTATCTCGAAGGTACACTAGAAATTCCTAAAGGTAAGCTCCTCTATTTGGAGCAGAATTTACTTCAAGTAATCTGTATGAAGAATAGTTGTAAAGGGGTGAGTTTACGCTGAGTAAGAAATATATGTAAAAGAGCGTACTATGCCTCTATATACAGTTTTTCCTGCTTGGCTCTATAATGTCATGTAAAATCATTATAAAGTATATGTTAAGTAATTTCTTCAAATACCATATACGCGTAAATTCCCATGTACATGTACAAATACAAATACTTTAAATACAAGTAACTTCATATACTTTCAAATAAGTGGGAGACAATTAACTTCCAATAGAATCATGCACCAAGTAACTCTCATAAGGATACAGCAAATATATCCCGTAAGGGATAATCCATGAGAGATCTCATAAAGGATATCACAAATATATCCCGTAAGGGATAATCCCGAGAGATGTCAAATAAGAGGCGTACCCACGCATGGGCTAGGGATCCTCCCCAAAGCCGAATACAAATAAGAGACATATGGCCATTGTCTATAGACCACAGTGAGCACTAGTCAGGTGACATTTGTGGTACTGAGAACCGGACTAAGGTTCCTCAGCCAAGTACAAATACAAGTAATATGCATGATCGTTAAAGGAATCCATGGTCTCTAAAACCTTTGTCATTTAGCTTTTAGGAAATATAATTATTCTTTCTTAAAATAATCTTTAAAGCCTCCCTTTTTTCAAATAGGGCAGTCAACCAGTCATATAGGATAGTCGGCTGCTACACCATATATCCCCTTGTTTGAATTTCTTTTTCTTTTTAAAATTTAAATATTTTATTTTTCGAAGACACTTAGGGGCAGTTGACTGGTCCCATATAGCAGTCGACTAGTTTTGAAACAGAATGCTTTCGCGAAAAGGCAGTCGACTGGCTCCATAGGCAATCAGCTGGTTTTGAAACAGAATACTTCTTAAGTAAATAACAGTCGATTGGCTCACATAACAGTCGACTGGTTTGAAATAGAATGCTTTCTGGAAAATAGCAGTCAACTGGTTTGTCTCGATTTTCGAAAATCTATGCTTTGGCTATCTCTAGGCAGTCGACTGTTACTTAAGGTAGTTGGCTGCTCCTAGCATTTTGGTAACTAGGAGTGAAACCAGAAATTTAACCTTTCTATACTTAAACCAACTTGTACTTCTCTCCAAAACAATTAAAAACATGCGGACATAGCCACCCTAAGTTTGTTACATAAATTCCTCATCTCAAATACACCAAAATGCGTAATCGCTTGGTTGCACCAAATTCTTTTCCTTTCGACTCTTCAAGCTGCAATTATCATAACATTTCAAACCTTTAAGAAACTTATACAAATATGTTACACCAACTCTATACAACTCCAAACCATAGATAAAATCAACTAGAACTAATTCCATCTCTTACATTTGCTAGTAACCCAAAAATGATAGCAACAAGATCTCCTTAATTCCTTGGATTCAACCTTTCATATTAAAGGTATAGCTAGAGCTAGTGACAAGGAACAATTTTAGCTTAAAGAGCTCGTTGATTCGATGGAGGAATAAGGTAGTTTGTCAAGGTGAATGGAAATGGAAACTTAGGAGAAATGGAGGGAAACGAGAGGGAAAGCAATGGCTGTCGTTTCTTGATGGAAAGGATGATGACTCATAAGCTTCATTTAATGCATTTCTATCCTTTTAATCATCTTATCTCAACCATTGACTTTTTTTGACTAATTGACTATTTAACCATTTAATTCCTTTTATTCCATATATATCCCATATATCATTAATACATCAATTTCTTTATATTTATTCAATTCTTTTCAGCTGAATTACTATACAAATATGGGACAATTACAGGAAATTAGGGATTTCACAGGTCGCGGGTGTTGTGAGAGGTGGGGATCTTGGCTGCGGAGTGGAGAATGGCCTGAAAGGAACTGAAGCCTGAGTGGGTGAGGGTGAGTCGGTGAGGTGAGGATGTGATTGAGACTGAGATTGAGAGTGAGTGAAGAGATGAAAATGAAATTGAATGGGCAGAGGCAGAGTGAGTGGATTCGAGAATTTGGGTTTTTTCTGGGTGGGTCATGGGTTTTTTAATATACTATTTAGTTTTAATTTTTTCAAAGAATTTTAATATTTTAGGAATTAATATTAGGTAATTTTTTAAATATTATTAGGTAATGTTGAATTTAAATTATTAATGTAATTTTTTAGTAAAATTTGTAATGTAATTAAATATATGATATTAAGTATTATTATAAGAAAAAATAATATTTATTATTTGATATTGATATTTTATTAGGTTTAAGTTAATTGATAATAGCAAATTAGTATTAAAGTTTTAATACAACCAAACTTGATTAATTTTTTAATAAGTTAATTGATAATGTAAATATATTCAATTAAATTATTTTTACTTATTAAAGTAAGTAAATTAAATGAATTAATGAATTAAGTAACCAAATGTGCAATATTTTGAGCTATGCATTAGGACAAATATTCTGAGCTATGCATTGTAGTCTTTTTGTATATTATGTTTGTTGTCTGTGAGTTTTTTTTATCACTATTTTTTTTGTAGTGGATCGAATTTAAAAAGTTCAATTTTATTATAATTCAAAAAATTATAAATAACGTTTTTTTCACATAAATAATAGATTTGAGGTATTATAAATTATTTTAAAAACTATAAAATAAGACTTTACATGATTATAATTACAATTATTACACTTTATATAGAATTGTGTGAAATTAAAAAAATTCACGACCGCGATGATCGTAATTACCGCCACTATGTCCACAATTGCGATAAATGCAACGCAATCAAAAACGCGGTTGCGACCGCAATTTAAAACCATGGTCGTTATTGACTTATTGAAGGTAGTTTGTTTGTTTATTTATCTATTTACTTATTTATTAGATTTCATTTTCAAACAATGACATTGCTTGCCCTCAGGTTCTTCATTTCCATTCTACAGCATAATTTTATTATTTAAATTCACATAGATATTGTTTTATTTCAATATTTATTATTTTTTAATTATCATGAATAATTTTATAAATAAAAATAAAAAGTTTAATATTATAATTTTTTAAAAATTGCAAATAATTTCTTCCCTCACTTAAATAAGGACATAAGTAGAGGTGTAATTGGGTACTTTATAAACGGGTACCCAGTACTACCCGACTCAATTAAGTAGGGTAAGGGTAGTTAATGATCGGGTTCAAGTAGTAATTTTACTACTTGTCACAGGTTCAGGTAGTGATCTTAGGGTACCCTAATACCTGAACTCAATTACAAATAATAATTTTTAAATATTATTATTATATATATTTTTATTTATAAAATATTTATTATTAATATAATACATAATTAAATTAATTCATTAAGTATTTTAATTATGATTTTTAACATTAATTTATTTTTATGAGTTAATTTAAATGTATTAATTTAAATTTTTAAAAATTAATTTCAAATTGAAAGTTAAAAGTCTAATTTTGACTTAATAAACAGGTATTTAGCGGTTCGAGTAGTTAAATAGGTAGTTCTTATATTAAATGCGTAGGGTTCAAGTAGTAAAAATCAAAATAATTGGGTATTTAATTGGATTCAGATATTTTAAAATATAATCGGGTTTGGGTACCTCAAATTTGGCTAATACCCGTCACGTTTACATCCCTACACATAAGATGCCATTAAATTACTTTAAAAAATTAAAAAATAAAAGTTTTTGAGATTATAAATATTAATTCTTACATTTTATAGCAAGTTTGTAAAATTAAAAAAAATTCACATCCGTTATTATCACAATGACCGCACTAAGTCTCCGTTATGTTCACAATTACGACAAACACAACGCGACCAAAAACATGACTGCGACCACAATTTAAATCCCGAAGCATATATGAACAATCTTGAACTAAGGGGAAAAGATATGCATAAAGAATAAATTTTCAAAACTTGCTTTTAGCGTCAGAAACCTAAACCCATTTCCCATTGCTAAGTTGTGTTTAAAGTCATTGACAGGCCAATACTGAAACCAATTTGGTATCTTACACTCTAATAAAAATTTAAAAAAATGGAATTGAGAAATGAAAGTTTATCTCTTTATGAAATTTGAGAAAATGAATATGCTTTCCTCAAAGTTGTAATCTGATAAAATTAAATGATTTTTTTAATACAATCACGAATGATCCTAAATTTATGAAATTTTAATTTATTTTAATATTTAAAATTATTAAAAATTAAAAAAAAATCAACGCTTTATCAGCGAATCACATAGTTATTAACAAAATTTTTTAAATTTTATCAGTTAAAAAAACATGTAATAATATTTTTCAGTTTTTAAATTTAAATATTTTATGGACAATACATAAAATGTAATCTAAATATAAAATGATTAACATCATTTTCTATTTGTATTGAAAAAGTTTAGATTCATTTCCTTCTCCCAAAAATTCAATTTTTTTAGAAAATACATGAGATAATATTTTAAGGATTATCATCTTGGATTAATTATTTGTCTCTCTTTAAATATTTAAATAGAAAATAATTTTTATCTATTGTATAATATGTATTCCTTGCCTGTCCAAAACACACGGTTTTAATGTTTAAATAATAACTTGTACCTGCGTTTGGGCGTTTAAGCCCTAATTCTTTTTCTGCTCTTTATTTTTCCTATGTCGTTCCCTATTTTCTTCTTTTACGATTTCACTCATCTATCTAGTTTTGCATCAAAAAGCTATCCCTTTCAACTCCTTACAATTCTATTATTTGAACTATATTTAACCGCCATCGCTTCAAATCCTTCTCAGCCTTGCCCATCTTTTCTCTTGTCTTTATAGTCTTGTCTATCTAGTTCGTGTTAGTAAGAATGCAAAACATCAGCTTTAGAGGCGGCCAAAGTCTAAAAGTGGGTTGATTGTGCCTCCTGGAATTGCAACGGTGAACAATCTTTTTTATGGTGCAGAATGATAGTAATGTGTAGGGATTTAAATTGCAGTTACGGTTACGTTTTCGGTTGCGTTGTGTTTATCGTGGTTGCGAGTGCTAGTGAATTTTTTTATGTTTGCACATTTTATTATAAAATTAAATAAATAATAATTATAATCATACAAACCTTTATTTTATGATATTTGAAATAATATGTGGCATTTTAATTCATTTGTTTATATATTTAAACAAAATATTGACAATTTTTCTTAAAAAAACTTTATAAATCGTTAATGTGAATATTTAAAAATTATACGTTAACATATCAATGTGTTGTTATGATTCTAAATATTAACATTTGTTAAAATTTTAAACTTTTGTTTGTTAATAACAAGAAATGATTAAACTAGCAACCTAACTTTCATTAAAAACATACAAAAACAGCACATTAATAACTTCAAAATTTTAGTTATTAACATTGATTAATTTCTAAATGATAATACATGCTAAACAAATTTATACACAAGTTTCATTCCCTCTCATATATAAATTTATAAAACATACTCAAATACCATTTTCCCAACAACTATTATTTGGTCATCCACTTAATTTTTTATCTAATAATAATAATAATAATAATAATAATAATATTTTAATTTAAAACACCCAGGAGTTAGGACACACGGCATGCACCCACTAAATGTCAGTGTGTCCCACCCTTTCTCATCTCATCCTCTTCTCTCTTTTACTCTTCAATGCCCTTTTTTTTTTCCTTTCTCATATCTCACAAGTCATAGTAAATCCCTCCCATCAACCCAACCAGAACCAAACTTTCATCTATTCCCCTCATGGCTTAACCCTCAAAGATTTGTTAACTCTCTAATCTCATTTCATCTTTGTTATCACTGGAGAGAAGATCAACACTGGTGCATCAGTACTCGAAGAGTAAACCCAAAATTTGAAGAAAAAAGTGGTGATGCTTAGTCAAAACTGTTATTAACTTTGAAACAAAGCTGAAAACGTTGGAATAATTCATTTTTTTCTCGTTTAAGGCTTTAATATCTTGAAATTGTTTAAATATAGGATTTTTATCAGTTCTGAGAAAGTTTCCCTGGATGAACAATAACAGATAATAGCGGCTGTAATGTCCCGTTACGCCCGCCATTTGCCGCAATCACGTTATTTTGTGACTGCAATAGACCACTAAATATGTGATTGAATCTCACAATCGAATTGCATAGATATCGGTATCAGAGGGAGTCGAAACTGCAAAATAATGGCCGCTATACCGAGTCGCGGCCACTATTTGAATCCCTGACTAATGTGGCACGATCCGCCATTATACCTGGATGGTTAGATTTGGTTAGTGTCTTCATTGCCCAGCTCTCAAGGTATTTAATCTTCATTGCTTGCTATTTTAACTTATCAGGAAATTTAGATGCGATGAATCTTTGTCTTTTTGGTGTTGATATGCCTTATTGAATATTGACGGATTTGTTCAGTTTTTAAATTACAGGTTGCTTAGACTCAAGCTTTGTGAAAATATTTCGAGGAGTAAATGTTAGCCTCTCTGTAACATGCCCTACCATGAATTTGTGTGTGTGAAATCTTAGAATTGATTTTGCCCTGAAAAAACTGTATATGTGGAATTTTTATTGTTTTTTCAACATTAATAGATCATCTTTCTTTTATTCAGTCATTATTCTCATTCTTTTCTCTCTCTCTTTCAAATTTTTTATTTTAAATTACTTTTGCAGATGATACATTTTTTTACTATGGCATTAGGAGGAGAGGGCTACCTTAATTTTATGGGAACTGAAGTAAACATTGTGACTCAACATCGTAGCTCCACAGTACATCAGCGGATATTAGAGAAAATTTCAACTCTAGGAAAGCAAGCAGATTTTGAGAGTTATGATTGATGACAATAGAAAAAAAAAGGGTGATTGGCTGCATGTGATACGAGTTCATTGGCTATCCACTAAAATAGCTTAGTGCTCTAGATTTTTTATATTTTTTCTATTCATGAAATTGTATTGAATTCTAAATTTCATTAATTATAAATATTTAAATTATCAATTCTATTATATTTATTATCTGTAATTATAACAATATTTTTTTTAAAGTTAAAATAAATTTATTAACAGAAAACAATTACAACCATGCATTCAAGTCAATGGTTCTATGAACTCCAGCTTTTGCCAAGGAGTCTGCAAATTGATTAGCTTCTCTATAAACATAATTAAAAGAGATAGGCCCTAAGCATGAGCACAAGTTGAGAAGCTTGTTAATAAGATTATTGTACTCTCATGGACTATCCTTGATTCTTTTGAGCCACGAAATAACCACTTGAGAATCACTTTCAATGATCAGCTATGGTGGTTTAACTCTTGACTTAGAGATGATGGAGAGAGTTTTTATAATTGCCAATAATTAGCTAGGTTTGAATCTGCCGTGTTGATGTTTTCGGAGAAGATATGGAGAATGGTTCCTTCAAAATTTTTTAGCATGCTGCCAATACCAGCTGGAGCTGGTTTACCCAAAGAGGAGCCATCAACGTTGAATTTCCATGTATCTACAGGAGGAGGAAGCTAAGAGGTGTCTGTTTTGCAAGTCTTAACTTTAGATTTGAAGCTGAAGTCATCCAAGTTATTTGATAAAGTGAACGTATCTTTTTGCGAGAATTTAGCTTTTAGCCCCTAGCTCACTCTGATTTTGATCAAATGGCCAATTTGTTATGTTGTCGTCGATGTTTTGTTAAAAATAAGTTCATTACGTGCCAGCCATAGAGACTAAGGAATGGCGAAGATGAGGGAAGCCCAAACCAGAATCTTGTCTTTCCAAGGATTGAGAGAAGACCAAGAAAGAAAAATATTAAGAAAAGAGGAAGATGGCACCCAAGTAACTCCCCACCACCGAATGTAGCAACACAAGATCTTCCAAGAGAAAGGACAGTGAAGCAAGAGGTGATCCACAAACTTGACTTCCGGGTAGAAAGCACATTTGTTATCATTATTGGTTAGGTAGCCCTTGCGTTGGAGAAATTCCATGACTGGTAGACAACCTTTGATAGCTTTCTAGCAAAAGAGCCCACTTTAGGAGGAGCTATTCCTTTCCAGATAAAGGCTTCAGGGGGACAAGATGTAGCAAAAGATTCTTCCATAATTGTATGGTAAGATTTAGTCTTCTAGATACCATTAAGTGTGTGAATCCAAACAATATTATCAGAAGCTTCAAGAGAAAGAGTGACTGATTAAAGAGTGTTCATGAGGTTTTCCCACTAATGAGTTTCCTAGTCAAAAAGCCTCTTTCTTAATTGTATGTTCCACTCAAAGTGAGCTCCATTCCAAGTGCTATAATTAGTAATAAAACAAGATTTATTTTCATCTAGAGCAAAAATTCTTCTAAAAGCATCCTTAAGAATTGTATTGGGAATCCATTTATCGAACCAAAACCAAATTTTCGAACCATTAGCTGCACAAAAATAGAAATAGGATTGAAAAAAGTTAGAATTATTCCCCCCACCTAATTTGTTTGTATATCTTTCCAAACACGAGAAAGAGAAACCAGCAAACAGGGAGAAGGCCACAATTCATCATCAGATAAGGAATATTTTTTGCATAAGACTTTTTTCCAGAGGGCATTGTTGTTTAGGTTGAATCTCCAAGGCCAAGGCCATTTGAGAAGTAAGGCTTGATTACAAATCTCCTTGATTACAAATCTCCTAATTCATTATACCTAATCCACCAAAACTTTTACTTTTGCAAATTGAATTCCAATAAATAAGTATAAATTTTCTACTTTCTTCCGAATCGCCCTAAAGGAATTACCTTTGAGTTTTTTCTAGCTCCCTACAGATACCTTTTGGCATTTTAAATAATGACAAACAGTAGATTGGCAGAGTACAGAGAGTGGATTTAATCAAAGCTAGTCTTCCACTCATAGAAAGCATCTTATTCTTCCATAAACTAAGTTTACTATTGAAAGAGTTGATGACATTCTACCAAGTAGATTTCAACCTCGGGTTAGCACCCAAAGGGAGGCCAAGATAAGTGCTTGGCAGAGAACCTTGCTTGCAGTGAATAATATTGGCCCAATCTGACAAGTAGTTTTCACTTATATTGACTCCAAACAAAGTAGTTTTGGAGAAATTCACTTTTAACCCTAAAGACAGATGAAAACATCTCAGAATTCTTTTAATAGCCAAAAGGTGTTCTACTTTAGATTCATAGAAAATGATTGTATCATCTACAAACTGCAGATAAGAGATCTCTAATTCACTTCGACCAATTTTAACACCATTAAAAATACCCAATCTGGTGGCTTTTCTCAAAAGTAGGCTAAGGCCTTCAGTAACCAAGACAAAAAGAAACGGTAAGAGGGGATCACCTTGTCGTAGCCCTCTTTGCATTAGGATAGGCGTCGTAGGTGAACCATTGACTAAAACCGAAACTGAGGCTGTGGAGCAGCAACTTTTAATCCATTTAATCCATTTAGAACCAAAGCCCATGAGTTCTATGATATGGAAAAGAAATGACTAGTTGACTTTATCAAATGCATTTTCAAAATCGAGTTTAAGAAGCAAGCTGCTATTCCCAGATCTTCTCATGTTGTCAATAATTTCATTTGCAATAAGACAACTATCTATGATCTGTCTACCTTCTATGAAAGCCGAATGAGTATTATGGATGAGGGAACCAAGAACCTTTTTAAGACAATTGACCAGAGTCTTCGTAAGGATCTTATAGAGGCTGCCTATTAAAGAAATAAGCTTGAAATCATTTAACTATTCAGTTGAGTTCTTCTTAGCTATTAGAGTAATGAATGAGCAATTCATCCCTTTAGGAATAGATCCATTCTTGTGAAAATCATTCATGAATTCAATAAATTCTGTTTTGAACAAAGACCAATTCCTTTTGATGAAATTGAAGTTAAACCCGTCTAGTCCTGGGGCCTTGTCTCCATCACAATTATCAATTTTAGACCAAATTTCATCTTCTGTAAAGGAATCTTCAAGGAAATCAACTTGTTGGGGCGTTAACTTACGAAAGTCAAAGGGCATAAAGGAGAAATAAGAGCAAAGAAAATTAGCATATAATTCTCTAAAGTGAGATTCAACTGCCTGCCTGATTTCTTTTGGATTCTGGAGTTGTTTGACTTTAAATGAGAGATGTCTCGGGAAATTATTCCTCCATTTACTATTGGTGACATTGTGGAAATATTTCGTATTTTTATCACCTTCTTGAATCCACTTCAGCCTTGATTTTTGCATTCAAGACCTTTCCTCTACATCCTATAACTTCCATAACTCTCTTTTTTTTGAAGCAATAAGAGAAAAGAAATCATCATCGAGTGGTTTAGATTCATGCTCTCTTTCCATAGTAGCAATTTCTTTCTTAATCAGTTCAATATTGTTAGAAAGATTATTGTGATAGCCATTCCAAGATCTGATGTCGTTTTTAAGCATCTTCATCTTTTTTATAAGACAAAAACCTAGATAACCCTGAACTTCGTAACTCCTCCACTTATTTTCCACCATTTCATTGAGCTTAAGATTGTCTAACCAATGGTTGAAAAATTTAAAAGGCTTTGGTCCTGATAACTCTATGAAAATAGAGTTATTTTAGTATTTTATTGATTAATAATTATTTAAATCCTCCATGATTTTATTAATTATTCCCCTAATTTTATTAAATTCCTCATATTGTGCAGAAAAATAAATTCTAGATGAATTTCAGTCTTTTCGATAGAAAATAGACTGAAAATGAGCAAGAAAAGAGATTGGACCACTACAAGACAATGGAGCATGACTCTTCATTTTCTCTCTCATCTTTTGACATCTAGCATGCCACATGTCATCATCCTACTCATTCTTAGTAGATAAGAACAAAAGACACATGCCAACACATGGAGGACACATGCCCTTGCCACCTTGCATGCTTATATGAACTAGAAGACAAAGAGGAAGGTGCTAGAAAGAGAGAGGTGTCTATGGCTGATGTGGGCGCTTAAGTGACATGCAAATATATATTTTGAAGAGCCAAGGACATGAAGACAAGTGGCAATTAATACCAACTCATCTAGGATAGGAATTACCATTGTATCCCTAGGTTAAGTGACTATATAAGCAACTTTATGAGACCTAACCTAAGGGGGGCTGCCTAGGGTTTCTTAGATTTACTTTTCCAGCAGATTTTTATGTCTTTACAAGTTTAGAGCAGCCACCATTTTTATTTCCTGAATGTTCTTTACATTTTTGCAAGTTAAATACAAGTTTTCAAGATGTTTTCCTTTACTCTTTACTACATTCTTGCACTCTTTACTTAAGTTTTTTTGTTTCTTTAAATTTCCAGCAACTATATTCATCTTCTACTCTTTCTTTTTCTTTTATTTTGGTTCATGATTGAGTCCCATGATCATGGGAGCTTAAGAGGTTGAAAAACTACCTCCATAGTTCTTGTGAGGGAGCTTGGTTCATAGTTTCCTTTTGCAATTTTTATTTTATGCTTTTAAATGTCTAATTTATTTTTTAGTATTTTTATTCTGCTGTTTTAGGGGTCTAGTTTAATGGGTTAAAGCAGTTTTTAAAAATCTTTTGAACAAAAATACAAAAAATGATCAAAGTAGGATAGGTTAACTTAGGCTTTACTTGTGACTGTTTTTGGTTCTTCACTTTATAGCTGCTGTTTGGTTCGGTTTTACGGTCCCTTTAGGTTCTGTTTTTGGTCCTTTTCAGTGTCTTTTAAGTTTTATATTGGTTGGTATTAATTTCATGCAATTAGGTTAGGGTTTACTAGGTGTTTGATACATGTTCTAGGCATTAGTTTAGGAGTTTCATGCATTTTTTTAAATCTGTCCAACAAAGTGACGTTTTTTATAGCAATTTTTTAGGTCTGTATTTGCTTCATTTTAAGGTCCATTTATGTGTCTTAGGGTCATATCTAGGTTATATTTTAATTTGGGAATTTTAGGATTTCATTTAGATTATGTTCCATGGCATTTTCTTAGACATAGTCATATTAGAACACTGTTTTTTCGTGATCAGTTTTTATGGGCTGTTTACATTTTTTTGACTATTGTTTTATGACATCTTAAGGTGCATTTAGGTAGTATTATATCATATTAGGACCATACATTCATTAGATAATTTTTTTAGGCTAGCTTAAGTTGCATTTTCATGCCATTTCCATAGCATTTGCATAACATTTTTTTGCATTAATTCCATGTTAGGCATCCTTGCATTATAAATTCTGTCCAGATTTTCAGCTGCTGTTTTAGGAGTCTTCTAGGGGTAGTTTCATCATATTTAGTCCATTTTAGGTTCATATAATTAGTGGTCTAAGTGTAGGTTAAGTTAGATAATTTTTTCATAAGCATTTAGTTGCATTTTTAGGTTCATTTAGCATTAAATTTCAATTCTGTCCAGGCTTTATATTCACATTAGTTCTATGCATTTAGGTATTGTTTTAGGTACATTTTAGGTGTCATAGGGTAGTATTCATATAGTTCTTTGATTAGGTAAAGTTTAATTTAATTTCAAGTTCATTCACTTAGGCATTTCCATGCATTAGTTTAGGAACATCATGCATTAATTCATTTTTCTTTCAATTGCATTAGTTTTGATTTTTTTTTACATGTTCATGAATTTTTATTTTCATTTTAGGATTTTCATGCATATTTTCATTATTTGCATTTTAGACCGATATAGTTAGGAAATTACATTTTTACCCTTCCATTTTACTTATTTGCATTTTTGTTTCTTTTCTTTTGCAGTTATTTTATTTTCATCATTTCTACTGTAAGTATTTCTTATTTGCTTTTTAATTTCATTTACTTTTATTTTATTTTATTTTGCTTTGTTAGCCTTTGTAGATCACACCCAAGCAAACAAACTTTCATAATTTGCTAGGATATACCATAGAAAATAGTATCTAGTATTTAGCTAAGCTTCGCACTACCAGTCTCTGTGGGACGATATTTTTGGACTCACCTTTGTATTACTTAAGACCACGTGCACTTGCGTGTAGATACCTTTTAGGATTGACAGGTCCCCATTCTTTTATATCAATACCAAGGTAAATTGGAATATGATCAAAAAATGAAGATTTAATACTCCATTGATTAATTAAAGAGAAAATCGAAAACCAGTTATGAGTGATGAGAAATCTATCAATTCTACTCATAGAGTTCCTGTTATACCAAGTAAAGTTCCTCCCCATCAATGGCAGATCCATGAGTGACAAGGAAAACACAAAATTAATAAGATCTTCAGGGGATGATGGATTATTAGATTTACCTATTCTTTCTTCATCACATAGCATAGCATTGAAGCCACCCACAAAGCACCACAACTCTGAGGAATTATCTTTGAGACTAGCTAATTCTTCAAATAATTAGGTGCATAAACATTAATGATATTTACCTCAATGGGGCAATTGAGAATCTTCCCTTTAATCTAAATAAATCTTTGCTTGGTCATTACTGATGAAGGCTTGAATTCACTTTCAGACCACATGGAGATGAGACCTCCTACTGCATCGATCGCATCACTATGGGCGAAATTCACACTATTGAATCTCCAGAGTTGGTTGATAATGTGATTGTTTAACCCTGAAAATTTTGTTTCTTGCAAAAGAACCATCAAAGGCCTCTCTTTGTTGATGAGCTTCTTAAATGTACTTCTCTTTCCCTTAATACCAATCCCCCTTATATTGATAGAAATGATCTTGATGAGGAAGAAACAACACCCACCAAATTGAAACAGAGACAACAAAGTTAATTAGTTTTAATTTCTTTTGCCTCCAATTCTATAATCTTCTCAATAATCATCTCCTTATTAACCACCAGTGTTAAACCCAACAAAAGCCAACTTCTAAAGTTTTTTTCTACTTCCCTTTTAATGGTCTTGTTCCGATTTATGATATCCTCATATGAGAGAATTGCTACTTCAAGGATTTGAAGTTTTAAGGCATCTTTAACTCTGGAACTGCTACCTCTTTTCTTTGGATTTTTCCCCTGTATTTTCACTAGAGCCTTGGAAGAAATTGAAATGCTTTTTGGATTTCTTTTCCTTTTAGAACGTGGTGAATTATTTAAAAAAGGAAGTTGGTCCTGATCCTTTTGGTCCTGATCCTCATCACTAAAGTCTTCATGAAGGCTTTTATAGGCAGATTTGATGACTTCATTAGGCTTGCGTTCATTGGATTGAGACAAATGGCTAGACCGTGAGCTCTTTGGAACAACTTCAATTAAACTATTGGATCTGGACAATCTTCTGCTTTTGTTTGGGACATCTGAGTTGGAGTCTTCTGGGCTTTGGTTCCTTATCCTATTTACTTCATTAGGCTTTTGGCATCCATTCAATGGACTAGACCATGGGTTCTCTTGAGCAACTACAACCAGACTGTTTGAATTATAAACCACTATTTGGAGTTGCTTTTTGTGCCTGAAGAACATTGAATGAGCTATTTTTATTCCTTAAGATATCATCATGACATGAGCGATCCTCTTCAGGAGATTTCATTAGAGAGTGGTTGAGTATTAAGAGATCCATTCCGACATGATTCAGATGGTCATTATCATTTGACAACCTTGCTTCATTAACAGTTTCTAATGGCTGCTCATTAATGGCTTGTCGACCAGAATCTCTCTTTGAAAGCTTTGGCTGTTTAGCTACCTTTTCAAATTATGACAAAAGGAACTAATCATCTTCTTCTTGAACGTAAGCTTGAGATCTATCCTTGGTTCTAGGACTGGAATCCCATGATGAACTGCTTGAATATGTAATCTCCTTGTTGATGCTTCTTACATAATTATTCCACAAAAAAATCAACATTTTCTTCAACAGTAACTTTGATGTTGTAAATCTCTCCATTTCGAGAAAGAGGAATTGAATTTGGAATAACACATTCGTTACGGACTAATGATAGAACTCTGGCTGAATCCAGTCTCTTTTTCTCAGTGTACTATCATCAGTCGAAATGTATTCCCCTCATTTATCACCAATTTTCTTAAAAAAAGTTGAACACCTGGCATGCAATGGGAAGTTCTCCAGTCTAATCCAAACAAATTTATCCTCACTAATAAGCTTGAGGAACCATGGCTTTACCTAGATGAACCACTTGCTTAACCAGACCTTACCATTTTCTAGAAAATACAACATTTCTTCTCTTGACTTGAAGGTTAACAGGGCTCAACTACTTCCCATCAATTAAATAGAGAAATGAGAAATACCTATTGAAAGCAATCTTATCCATAACAATAGGATCTTTATCAGATTCCAGAATGATATTGTCAATCTCCTGTACTTTTTCATGCTATAGATCTTAGGGGCTGAGCAAACCTTCTTACCTTTATCTTTAAACTTCCCAAACTTTGTCAACCTTCTTCTTAACCACCTCTGCATAAGATAATTTGTTTGTTGTTGCCTGTCACACTCCAAGTCTAGCTGAACTATGATTGTTTTCTTCCACTGATCGAGAGGATATGTTGACCTTTGCTTTTTTTTTCTTTTACTATCCACTCTATATCTAGCCAGATTGACTCAAAGCCGCAAACCTTTCCATATAAAACCATTAAGAGCTCTTATCACTCTAAGGGCTTCCCTTAGATCCCCGAATCTGAAAAATTCAAATTTACTCATCGCTGGATTCTTTCTGATCAAGGGGATGTAGAAATCCAACACCTTACCATATTTCATCAATAACTGTAACAAATTCACTTCTTTGCCCCTTGGGTGGATATTTTCGAAGTAAACCGAAACAAGTCTTCTACGCCATTGATCCAAACTGTGATAGCTGGAATTGTACACATTCTCCTTGCTCATGCTCTCTCTCTTGTAAGAAAATTAATACAGATAAACATATCCAGGATCTCATGTTTAATCATCAAGAAAAGAGTAATGGAAGCGTTCCTAAATCCATTGGAATTTATTTCTTGAGGTTAGAGTCTTCCATGTCTAAACCTTTTGAGAGAATCTGTATCTCACTCAATGATGGGATATGTTGTGAGAATTATGTTATGTTTAGACTGGGAACCATAACCTATTTATACTTGAAGTATATTTTATTTTATTTCATTTTGGCCCATCATGAAAGTAAAATAAAATATTAGGTCTCTACACATTGCAAAGCTCATACTAATTGAGATGTCTTAAAGTCCAATAACTTAAACTTTATTTGATCACTTTAAATGGACTAAATATATAAGATAACCTGTAATTTACAATTAATTGATATATGTAGGCCCAGTTAAAGAATTGCCCAACAATCTCCCACTTGGGCCACATATGTCACATAATAATTGTACATTTAAAATAACTTTAAGAGCTCTAAACTTGCTACCTTTACTACGAAACATCTCTAAACAATGTCGTCCATCAATTATACTAACATAAGATCAAAGTGATTTTTGTTACATATATTTTTATAACTAGACTCATTAATGGTCACGTATATTAATATAATTAATGACATAAATCAAGTATGGAAGTGTAGCATGGAAATTACATGCAACGTGATCCTTTAAACATGCCTATTTCCAACAGTCCTACTTTCAAAACTTTATGCTTAACTGCAATTTGAAAGAAATTCAAAGTTTCAGTAACAATACTTTATTCTGATCAGAAAAATGTCTCAATAATAAATGAATATTGATAAAATAAACTCCCATTATACAAGCATATCATCAAAGTGAACCACACCCATACGAGCTACATTTTCATTAAATACCTTGGGTGGTACACCCTTAGTAAGCGGATTCGCAATCATGGAGTTTGTATTAATATATTCAATAGATATCTGAAGACTCTGAACTCTCTCCTTAACAACAAGAAACTTGATGTCAATATGCTTTAACTTCGATGAGCTTCTTTTGTTCTTAGAGTATAATTCTGCGGCTTTATTATGACAATAAATCTTCAATGGCCTCTCAATACCATCGATAACACATAGCCCAATGATAAAATTTCGCAACCATATTACCTGGTTCGATGCCACATAGCAAGCTATAAACTCTGTTTCCATGGTGGAAGAAGCTATAAGTAACTGCTTTACACTCTTCCAAGACACAGCTCCTCCAACTAACATGAAAACATAACCAGAAGTGGATTTTTTGCTATCAAGGCAACCAGCAAAATCGGAGTCTGAATACCCAACAATCTCTAAATGATCTGACCTCTGATATATGAGCATGTAATCTTTAGTTCTCTGTAAATACCTCATAACTCTCTTTACTACTTTCCAATGATCCATTCTAGGGTTACTTAAATATCTGCAAAGCATACCAACTATGTACGCAATATCTGAATGCGTACAAACTTGAGCATACATGAGACTCCATACTGCTGAAGCATAAGGAATCTTTTACATCTCTTCCTTTTCAATATTATTTTTTGGGCATTGAAGCAAACTGAATTTATCACCTTTAGCAATGGGCGTGTCTCCTGATGCACAATTTTTCAAGTCAAATCTGCAAAGCACCTTATTGATATATGCCTTTTATGATAAGCCAAGTATTCCTTGAGAACGATCTCGATGGATCTGTATGCCTAACATAAAAGATGCATTCCCAAGATATCTTTCATCTCAAATTTATTTGAAAGAAATCTCTTGGTCTCTTGCAATAGGCCTATATTGCTGCTTGCTAGCAAAATGTGTGATAACCGCAAATTTTCTATTTTGGAAATTAATATTAAAGAAAATAGACGAGGAAATAAATAAATTAAAGTAAATAAATAAAATTTATTTACGAGATGAGAATATTGTTAAAATTCCTGAAATTAAGGAAGTGACAAATTGAGAAATTCGAGTAAAAGAAAATTGAATTGGAAATAAGAATAATGTTGGAATTATGGAAAATAAAGGAAAGAGGAAATTTAATTTGGATAAATTGAAATCCAAATTAAATAAGAAAATGAGAAAGGAAATGTGAAATATATTTATATAATTATATATTATATAAATGTATTTTCATACAAATACATATGTATTTAAATACCGTATGGTATATAGTATATATTAAATATACATTGGTATATATAGGTATATATACTATTTGATAAATTTAAATAATACATATGTATTCAAGTATGATATTTTATGTATATATAAATATATACATATATGAGAAAAATGTAAATAATAATTTACATTAAAGTTTAAGAAAAAATATATAAAGGTTATTTAATTAAAAATATATAAATTATACATAAATATATATATATATATATTACTAGACATATATTTTGTAATATGCAATATACATGTATTTTATATATGAAATAATATATGTATAATATATAGTATATATTATATGTATAAAATATATTATATAGTATATAGTATATAGTATAATTATATACTAAAAATAGAAAGGAAACAGAAAAATAAAAAGGGGAAAACAAAAAGGGAAAGGAAGGAAATCGGGGAGGATCCCGACCCTTCCCAGGCGAGGCTGACGGTGGCAGAGCTGCCACCGCCGGCGAGGGAAAAAGAAAGAGACGACGCCGGCAAAGAGAGGGAGGTCGATGACCGGCGGAAGAAAGGAAAGAACTGAGGCGAATCGAAGGGAATTTTCGGCGGAAACCGGGAAGAAAACGAAAAAGGGATTTGGCGGTGCCGGCGAAATTGGCTGCCGCCACTGCCACCGAAGCTTCGCCGGAGGAAGAGGAAGATGTGGGAGGCCACGGTTGAGGCGAAGAACGACGGAGGAAGGTCGGCGAAGAGCGGAAGAAACCGAAGCTGAATCGAGTCGATCCGCCGCCGTGCCGCCGATCCAGAGCAAACGGAGGCCACCGTAGCTTCGTTGTGCCGTCGGCCAGCTGTGGAGCCCTTGAACCGTCGGAGAACCGGCCGCCGGCGAGGAACCGGCGAGGAAGGGAGCTAAACCGGTCTGACGGGAAGGAAGAGGAAAAAGGAAAAGAAAAAGAAAAGAAAAAGAAAAAGAAAAAGAAAAAGAAAAGAAAGAGAAAGAAAAGAAAAGAGAAAAAGGAAGAAAGAAAAGAGGAAAAGAAGAAAGAGAGAGAGAAAAAGGAAAATTTTCGGGAATTTGAAAAATTCTCGGAAACTCGAGAATCTCGGGAATCGGTAAGAAATCCGAGAAATTATTAATGATAATTATTTAAATAAATTATTTATTTAAATAATTTGAGAAAATTCTAAAATTTAGAATTTAAATTTCAAAAATTATTCTCGGCGATCGAGATGAGGAATCGGAAGAGATGGAACACGGGCGCGACGAACGAGGCGATCGCCGACCCGAAACAGGTAAGGGATGCATGTGCAGTACTGTAAGGATATTCAGTTTGCATGATTTTAATTATGAAATATTTTATAAATATATTTCATGAAAATATTGCGATGAATGATTGGTTGGAAAATTATGGTGAAGTACCGGTTGAAATTATAAACTGTATTTTCGTGCAGGAAGCTAGCCAATCGGCAGCCGTTATACTGCCGAAAAATTATCGAAAATTATTGAATATTTTTAGATAATTTTATAAAATCATAATAAATGATTTTATTTCACGAGAAATGATTTTCAATCACGAAAATCGAGAAAATGAGTATTTTTCATAAAAACATGAATAAAATGAGAGCGATTTTAAAATATTCATGTTTTCGAGAATGGTGATAATGAAATCACCGAAAAATCTCTTCGAGAATGGTGATAGTGAAATCACCGAAAATTCTCTTGATATGTAAGTTACACGTAATACGAGATGAAAAATGAAAGGAAATAAAGTGAATATTTTTATATAATTCTTAAATATTCACTAAATGGTTTTATAACCTTTATGGTTTTAAATGATGAAATTATTATTTTTATAAATTCCATAAAGGTTTTCAGATGATGAAAAATACGGTTTTGAGACTAGATGGCATCCTATCATGCTGATATGTGATATGTAACATGTAATATGTGATATGTGATATGTGATATGTAGTCCCGGCCGACACCTGATCAGTGATCCGCCGAGGACCATTATAGACTATGGCCATAGATCTGACATGATTATTCATACCCTCCGGGGTCTATAGCATGATACGAGTAACGACCCAGTGGACGGGCTGGGCGTGCCTCAGTCTCCATATATGAAAATGTTTTATATGATTTGTGATATGTGAAATGTAAATGTTTTACATTATATGTGAAATGTAAACGTTTTACATGATATGTGACAAGTTAAATGAAAGAGATTTACAACATTTTACAAAATGCTTATTTCAGTACTGATTTTAGTACTACGAGATGATTTTCATATGATATGTGATATGAACATGTAATATGTTTTCAAAAGGAGAAAGAGTTTATAAGTCTAATATTCTTACTATGATTTAAATTGAATATTAGACAACATGTGACATGAATACGTGATATTTTTTCCAAAAAGGAAAGATGAGGAAAATAAATATAATATTCTTATTTTAATGTTTAAATTGAATATTAGATTTAAATGATATATATGCTATACAAAAAGGATTTAATAGCTGATTTTGCTATTTAAAGTACTGTACTAATTATAGTTGTACAGTAAAACATGAAATGGATTTTATATGAGAATGATGAGAATTTAACTAATATTCTTTTCAAAGAATATATGAATATTAGTTACTTTATTTAAATGCTTTATTTTATAAAAGCATTATTTTGAAGAGAATATGAAAATGATATGAAATGAAAAGGTAAAAGGATATAAATTTCAAAAAAAAAATTATTACTCTCTACAGTTGCTTCTAGGCTCCGGAACAAGATAGGTATTTCAAAATACCTACCTTACTCCATCCGGATCCCTAGCCGACTGTAGTATCCTTCCTACATGTGAGCCTAGAGCCCATAGGAAAAATGAAAAAGTTTTTCCGCATATAGGAAGCTGAATATCAAGTATGCATATAATTCCCTTACTGAGCCGTGGTTTGCTCACTCCTTAATTTTAACATTTCAGGTTTTCGAAGATTGAGATTCTAACTGTAATAACCGGAAAATTCTAACTATATTAAATTAATTGTCTATTATTTAGCACAATTTTATAACTAATAAAAATAAATTTTAAAATAATTATATAGGGACATGTAGATGGGTGGACATCTCGGCACGGCTCAAGTAGTCCCGGAAATAAGAGATCTTGCCTACTTCGAGCTCGGGAGCGACAAGCTACAATAAGCCTATGAATTTTGGTTAAAACCTTGTGTAAATCAACTAAGTTCATAAAGCTGACTTTAATGTATTTTAATTAGTTAAATTCGGAAATAATAGAATTATTTAATCTAAGTGTAAGTCTTGGGTGTAGTTACATATTATACATCATACATATATGTATATATATATAATAATAAATATAGTATATATCATACATGTTGTAAAGACTTACAATTACTAAATAATAATAATAATATGTATGATATAAATATTTTACACATAAATATATAATATTTTAAAGTTACCAACTATATTAATATAATAAACATGGACAAGCTTCCAAAGGAAGTTGTCCATGTGATGGTTGCTCAGCAGATTAATGGTCTGCTGAGCAGACCGAAACGTCTGCTTCAACAAACTTTAGTTTGCTGAAGCAGACCTAAAACCAATAAAATATATATATATATAAATAATAAAACAACATGATGAAAACCTTCCCAGCCTTACCCCACTTCACGTGGGATTTAAAGTAAAACAAAACAACAGAAATAATAAACAAAAGAAAGGGGAGAAAGCAGATCTGGAAAAGAAACCGAGAGGGGCGACGAGGTGAAGGAAAATTGGAAACAGAGAGGGGCGACGAGGTGAAGGAAATTGGAGAGAGTGAAGCTGGGCTTCTCGACTAAAACAGAAACAAGGAAAAGAAGGGCTGTCCGGCGATTTGGAGAAAGGAAAGAGGAGCAGTTCGGTGCCGGAAAAGGGAGGAAATGGTAGAGCAGAACAGGCTGAACATAAAGGTTTTCATAAAAGGCTGAAAGTGTGGCGTTGGAGATGGTCTGAAGCTGCCATTGGAGGGCTAAATCTGAACCAAAGGCTTCTGATTTTGGTGGCTATCTGGGCGGCAGATTGGAAGGGTTCAAAACAAACAAGTTTAGGCGTGAAGAGGGAGAGACACCGAAAACAGAAAACACAGCAACAGGGGAGTTATGCTTGCTGCTGGATTCTCTCTTTTCCAAGTTCAAACGAAGTGGAATTTGGGAGAGCGAAGGTATTGAACCAAAACGGGGGTAGGCACTAACGGTTTTCCTATTAGTTGAAGCACTAAACAGGAAGTAAGGCTTACGGTAAAGAAGTTTTATTTCTTTTGTGGCTTGTTGGTGTGAAAATCTATCTTTTTTTTTGTAGATTGAGCTTGGTCTTAATAATATAAATATTTATCTTAAAATTTTTGTAGGGTGTTGTTGGTGAAAGAAGCTTGAGGACTTATTATTATTAGTGCTACAATGGTCAGTGAATTTCAAAAACAAGTATAGTAATAGTTTTGGATCGACAATCGCATTTAAGGTAAATGGTCCAACTGTGGAATATAATCCCTCTACGTACATACATATATATGTATACCCATACACAAATAGAGAATAATGATGAGAAGATTATGAATGTAGGAGTGAAGAGGAAGTATTTGGTAAGAGTGGCCAAAACGCAAGTTGGTATTATCTAGGTAAGGGAATATACGGTAAATGTTTATTAGTTTGCTATGTTGTGCATGTCCAAATTTCTGTTATTTAATACTTATTGATTCGAAATGCATTCTTGGTTGAATTTCATATGTATTGAACTGAATTGAAGTACAAATGGTCTTGAATTTGAACTGTGTTGGATTTGTGGATAAAAATGCTGTTGGTTGGCGTCTTATGCAGGTTATTTGGTTGTGGATTATGATGCTGGGTAGTGTCCTACCTATGCCGTCATAATGCCGAAATTTCGTTAGGAATTATTCAATGGATTTTGGTGTTAAATTTAAATCCTACAATGTATTTAAAAACCTCATATATCTTAAGCACTATTTCTTGTCACCGACATATTGTCTTTCTAAAATGTGTTTTGTACTATGAGGTTATCAAAACTAGAGTGTTTACTATAATTCATGCCTCCTATACTCTAGATACGTATAAAAGTATTTTTGCATGAATTTTGGCATAAGAGACGAGGGATGTTTGGAAGTTGCCTGTGTGGCACTTAACTCGCCTGTGTGGCGTAGATGAGCCTGTGTGGCACCCGCCTGTGTGGCGTTTAAATTATGCCTATGTGGCATTTAGTAAGCCTGTGTGGCAATTAACGTAAAATATCCTGGATTGCTTTGTGATCTTCCAGGTCCTGGATTGCTTTGTGATCTTCCAGGTGTCCGACAAATAGTCGTGACTCGTACCTCAGCTACTAGATGATCACTGGTGCTGGGATGATTCATGATCATGGATAGAATCTTGGTTCGGAACGGTAACCACTGCTAGCTACAGTGGACGCTTTCATAGAAAGCTTTTGGTTATTTCCAAAGATCCCGATTATATTGCGATACCTTATCAAAGAAATCCTGTCTCTCGGAAATGTTTTCATTGTGTACTTCGATTTTTTTTTAATGCGTGAGTGCAAGTGTTTTTATAGCTTATAGAACAATGAATTGTCAACTTGCATTTTTCGTAAGACACACTTAAGCATGAGTTCTGACGTACTTATTCACGCATACACATGCACGCACATAGCAGAACATCTAATATCACTTAGCGTATGTTTTCTTACTGGGCTTTCCCCAAAGCTCACCCCCTTCCACCTCAGATTATTTCAGGTAGACTTGGCACGAGCGTGGTGCATCGGGAGTCTTTTTGTCGAGCTACAGAAAGTTATATTTCGAGCCAAGGTATAATCTTTTGTTCTTTTGTTTATATCCCAGACTAAATTCTTTTGTGTACACAGTGTATAGGATTTCAGGATGTAAGTACTAGGTGATATCGAGTCTGTAAACACAGTGTGATCGTAATTAAGTTGTAATCTCGATATGTTTATATATTGAATCACATGGATGTCTAGTATTTTAGAAGTTACATGGAGATTTGAAATTTCTACAGGTTGAGACCATGATGTACATTAGTAGGGGGATGGATACTAGACTAAAATAGGGGTGGAGTTTTTCAGTTTCGTTTTCGACATGTCTTACGAGAAGACTATAATGAGACCTTAGACAACTAGTCTTAAACAAATATAAGAGTAGGACTACTCATTACGTATTTAGCTACATTGAGCGAGAGACAAACATAGGAAGTGAAAGAAAAAGTTAGCCCGAAAAATTCGGCTTCCGAGGGCGTTACAGAATGGTATCAGAGCCTAGTTTGTCTAGTCTCGTGTCAGTGTAGATAGGCTAGAACTAGTCTTACATCCCATGTAACTGTGTGCGTCTGGATATAAACTGCGAATGATGCTTTGACACGATGTTACTGTGTGTTTTTCGATTTGAGTACTAAACATGTTTATCGTAATTAGGTATATCTGAAATGAAAGGACGGTATAGAAGCGTGAGGAGAGTTGGGAGGAGACAAGAGGAGCAGGCTCCCGAAACACCGATTCCAGAGCCACCGCCACCTCCTCCTCCTCAGCCAGAAACTGAAGGAGACCGTATTACTCGAGTTGAGAGGAATTTAGACACCATGTCCCGAAACATGGATGCTATGTCTACCATGTTTACTTAGTTCATGGCGAGGTTTAATCCGGATCAGGTGGTGCCACCCTTGGCCCCAACAGTACCGCCACCTCCTTCGTCAACTGTACCTCCTCAAGCACCTCCGCCACCACCACCGAGCACTCAAGTACCACCGCCACCACAAGTGGTTACCCCACAACCACAATCTGAGCCTCCACAACCACCAGTATCATCTTCTGCTACTGGGGACATATTTAAGAAGAATATGGAACTCCTCAAACAGTTTCAGAAAATGAGTCCCCTGGTATTTAAGGGAGTAAGGGATCCAGTGCAAGCAGAGGAATGGGTCCTACAAATGGAGAAGTCATTCAAGTTTATGGGCTGTAGTAGTACAGAAAGGGTGTCCTTAGCCACTTTTATGTTGCAATCGGATGCTGAACATTGGTGGACATCCACTGAGAAAATATTGAGTGCGCAACACTCGGAGATTACATGGGAAGTCTTCCTACAGTACTTCCAAAATCAGTATATTCCCGAGACAGCCCAAAGGAAGAGGCAAACAGAATTTTTAAGCTTGACTCAAGGGAGTATGACGGTGGACCAATATGAGGCCAAGTTCACGGCCCTCTCTCGATATGATATTGACATCTCCCGTAATAAGACTAAAAAGACTTTAAAGTTTATTACGGGATTGAGACCGTCCATCCGGAGTCGATTGGCAGTATTGGACATCACAACTTACCCGGAGGCCCTAAGGAAGGCCCATCTAGCGGAGCATGATATAGAACTCACACAGAATGAGTATGGCTCCAAGGGAAAGAACTATGGAAGGAGTCAAGGGAAGAGGCCAGACATGGGGCGACATAAGCCTAATCAAACTCCCTTTAAGAGACAGAGGTTTCCTGACACTCGACAACAGCCTATGAGATCCACACCATTCCATGCCACACCAAAAGCTCAGACTTGTGGAGTATGTGGTAAGTTTCATGGGAACAAGCCCTGTTACATGGTCCCTCGGGCTTGTTATCACTGCGGGAAATATGGGCACATGATGAAGGATTGCCCGACACTTACTACCACACCTTCAGCCCCACCGAAACCAGTTGAAGGACAAAGTAGTCAACAGAAGAAGGTCACAGACAAGGGAAAGAAACCAGTGACACAGGGGCGAGTCTTTGCCTTAGACCAGGAAGTAGTTGACGCTTCCACTAATGTGATTAAGGGTAAACTTCTAATCCATGACTTAGAAGCATTCGTTTTAATTGATTCAGGTTCCACGCATTCATTCATATCACCTGCATTTGCTAAGAGACTACATATAGAGCCTGAACACTTAGACTACGTATTGTGTGTTAGTACTCCTATGAAAGAGTCACAAACAACCGACCTAGTATATAAGAATTGTAAAGTTAAGGTGGGAGGTAGGAATTTAATAGCAGACTGAATCATGTTGAACATGTTAGACTTTGATGTTATTTTAGGCATGGATTGGTTGACAGCTAACCGTGCCAATGTAGACTGCTATAAAAAGATTGTAACCTTCTCCCTACCTAAACCACTTGTAATACATTTTGGAGGTAAGAAATGAAATATAATTAATATCTTTTGTGAATCTTACTTGTGGAAATGTTATTCTTGTGAAGGCTATTTAGCATTCGTTGAAGATACGAATAAGGACCATCCGACATTGTCTGCAATTCCCATTGTGAGAGACTTTCCAGATGTCTTTCCGGATGACCTACCAGGGTTACCCCCAGAAAGAGAAACTGAGTTCGCCATTGACCTTTTTCCCGGCACTCAGTCAATCTCCAAGCCTTCGTATAGAATGGCGTTGGTAGAGTTAGAGGAGTTGAAGACTCAGCTTCAGGAACTTTTAGACAAGGGGTTTATACGCCCCAGCGTGTCTCCGTGGGGTGCTCCGGTACTATTTGTGAAGAAGAAGGATGGGAGTATGAGGTTATGTGTGGATTATCGGCTATTAAACAAGGCCACTATAAAGAACAAGTACCCGCTACCTAGAATAGATGACTTATTTGATCAGTTGCGAGGTGCAGAGGTATTTTCCAAGATTGACTTGAGATCGGGATACCATCAGTTGAGGATCAGAAGTCAAGATATCCCGAAAACAGCCTTTAGGACACGTTACGGCCACTATGAATTCTTAGTGATGCCATTTGGTTTAACAAACGCACCCGCAGCATTTATGAGTTTGATGAACGAAGTCTTTAAGCCATTTTGGACAAGTTTGTGATAGTGTTCATCGACGACATCCTAGTATATTCCAAGTCTCATGATGAGCATGCTCAACACTTACAGATCGTTTTGCAGACACTTAGAGAAAAGAAGTTGTATGCCAAGTTGAGTAAGTGTGAATTTTGGCTAGAGCAGATTTCCTTCTTAGGTCATATTGTGACAAAGGATGGAGTATCCGTAGACCCGTCCAAGGTTGAGGCCGTGGTTAATTGGGAAAGGCCAAAGACCGTCACAGAGATCCGAAGTTTCTTGGGTTTAGCGGGGTACTACAGGAGATTTGTTGAAGGATTCTCTAAGATAGCAGCTCCATTAACACGACTTACACGCAAGGAGGTCAAGTTCCAATGGACTGATACGTGTGAGCGTAGTTTTCAGGAGTTGAAGCAGAAGTTGACCACAGCACCAGTCCTAGTTATCCCAAGTGGATCGGGAGGTTTTACGGTGTATAGTGATGCATCCATTCAGGGTCTAGGGTGTGTACTAATGCAAAATGGCAAAGTAGTAGCTTATGGTTCCAGACAGCTTAAGGACCATGAAAAGAATTACCCTACTCATGATCTTGAGTTGGCGGCCATAGTGTTTGCATTGAAGATTTGGCGCCACTATCTTTATGGAGAAAAGTTTCAAATATTCACAGATCATAAAAGTCTCAAATACTTGTTCTCTCAAAAGGAGTTAAACATGAGACAACGGAGATGGATGGAATTGTTGAAAGACTATGATTGTGAAATTTTGTACCATCCTGGTAAGGCGAACAAGGTGGCTGATGCTTTGAGTCGGAAGAGCATGGGCTTGGTTTCATACATGATGGTCAAGGAATGGGATTTGATGAAACAGTTTTCCGAGCTGAGTGTGAGTGCAAAGCCTTCTCAAGGTATTCTAATTGCTAGTCTAAGAATTGAACCGAGTATAGTGGAGCAGCTCAGACGAGCATAGAAAGAAGATTCTAGATTAGTGGAGATGGTTAATCAAGCTGAACAAAATGAAAATTCAGAGTATAAAGTAGGCGAAGATGGACTGCTAAGGTTTAGAGGCCGAATATGTGTCCCTAGGAATGATAACTTGAAGAAGCAGATTTTGGATGAAGCTCACAGTTCTAAGTACACCATGCATCCGGGGAGTACAAAGATGTATCGGAATTTATGCCGAGTGTATTGGTGGTTAGGGATGAAGAAAGATATAGCTGAGTTTGTATCAAGGTGCTTAGTTTGTCAGCAAGTGAAGGTTGAACACCAAAGGCCAGCAGGATTACTTAAGCCTTTGGAAATTCCAACATGGAAGTGGGAACATGTCACCATGGATTTCATCATGGGATTGCCGAGAACTAGAAGGAATCATGATGCGATTTGGGTGATAGTAGATCGATTAACTAAGTCGGCCCATTTTCTTGCCATGAAATCTACTGATCCCTTAAGTGCATTGGCAGACCTTTATGTGAGAGAAATAGTTCGATTACATGGTGTCCCGGCGAGTATTACTTCAGATAGAGACTCCAGATTTACGTCTCGATTTTGGGAACGCTTTCAAGAAGCTTTGGGGTCACAACTCAATTTCAGTACTGCCTTCCATCCTCAGACCGATGGACAATCTGAGAGGACTATACAGACTCTGGAAGATATGTTGAGAGCATATACTATTGATTTTAAAGGTTCATGGGATGACCACTTACCCTTAGCCGAATTTGCCTACAACAATAGTTACCATGCTAGTATTGGAATGGCGCCATATGAGGCCTTGTATGGACGGAGATGTCGATCTCCAATCGGTTGGGAAGAAGTGGGTGATAGAAAGTTGTTTACTCCTGAACTTGTTGAGCGAGCTTCAGAAGATGTTAGACTAATATGTGAGAGACTTCGAACAGCTCAAAGCCGACAAAAGAGTTACGCGGACACTCGGAGGAGAGAATTGGAATTTGAAGTAGGGGATAGTGTCTTCTTGAAGGTCTCTCCATCGAAGGGTATCATGAGGTTTGGCACGAAAGGAAAGTTAAGTCCTCGATTTATTGGTCCATTCGAGATTTTAGAGAGGGTTGGAGACGTTGCATATCGATTAGCCTTACCGCCACAACTATCGAGTGTGCATAATGTCTTCCACATATCCATGTTAAGGAAATACCATCCGGATCCCTCTCATGTGATAGCATATGAACCACTTGAGATTAGAGAGGACTTAAGTTATGTAGAGAGGCCAATCAGAATTGTAGATAAAAAGGAGAAAGTGTTGAGATCAAAGACTATTCCTTTGGTAAAAGTTCTATGGCAGCATCACTCATCTGAAGAAGCTACTTGGGAATTTGAGAGCTTAATGAAGGAGAAGTACCCCCACCTATTCCAACCCGACATGGAAAATTTGGAGGACCAAATTTCATAAGGTGGGTAGAATGTAATAACCGGAAAATTCTAACTATATTAAATTAATTGTCTATTATTTAGCACAATTTTATAACTAATAAAAATAAATTTTAAAATAATTATATAGGGACATGTAGATGGGTGGACATCTCGGCACGGCTCAAGTAGTCCCGGAAATAAGAGATCTTGCCTACTTCGAGCTCGGGAGCGACAAGCTACAGTAAGCCTATGAATTTTGGTTAAAACCTTGTGTAAATCAACTAAGTTCATAAAGTTGACTTTAATGTATTTTAATTAGTTAAATTCGGAAATAATAGAATTATTTAATCTAAGTGTAAGTCTTGGGTGTAGTTACATATTATACATCATACATATATGTATATATATATATAATAATAATAAATATAGTATATATCATACATGTTGTAAAGACTTACAATTACTAAATAATAATAATAATATGTATGATATAAATATTTTACACATAAATATATAATATTTTAAAGTTACCAACTATATTAATATAATAAACATGGACAAGCTTCCAAAGGAAGTTGTCCATGTGATGGTTGCTCAGCAGATTAATGGTCTGCTGAGCAGACCGAAACGTCTGCTTCAACAAACTTTAGTTTGCTGAAGCAGACCTAAAACCAATAAAATATATATATAAATAATAAAACAACATGATGAAAACCTTCCCAGCCTTACCCCACTTCACGTGGGATTTAAAGTAAAACAAAACAACAGAAATAATAAACAAAAGAAAGGGGAGAAAGCAGATCTGGAAAAGAAACCGAGAGGGGCGACGAGGTGAAGGAAAATTGGAAACAGAGAGGGGCGACGAGGTGAAGGAAATTGGAGAGAGTGAAGCTGGGCTTCTCGACTAAAACAGAAACAAGGAAAAGAAGGGCTGTCCGGCGATTTGGAGAAAGGAAAGAGGAGCAGTTCGGTGCCGGAAAAGGGAGGAAATGGTAGAGCAGAATAGGCTGAACATAAAGGTTTTCATAAAAGGCTGAAAGTGTGGCGTTGGAGATGGTCTGAAGCTGCCATTGGAGGGCTAAATCTGGACCAAAGGCTTCTGATTTTGGTGGCTATCTGGGCGGCAGATTGGAAGGGTTCAAAACAAACAAGTTTAGGCGTGAAGAGGGAGAGACACCGAAAACAGAAAACACAGCAACAGGGGAGTTATGCTTGCTGCTGGATTCTCTCTTTTCCAAGTTCAAACGAAGTGGAATTTGGGAGAGCGAAGGTATTGAACCAAAACGGGGGTAGGCACTAACGGTTTTCCTATTAGTTGAAGCACTAAACAGGAAGTAAGGCTTACGGTAAAGAAGTTTTATTTCTTTTGTGGCTTGTTGGTGTGAAAATCTATCTTTTTTTTTTTGTAGATTGAGCTTGGTCTTAATAATATAAATATTTATCTTAAAATTTTTGTAGGGTGTTGTTGGTGAAAGAAGCTTGAGGACTTATTATTATTAGTGCTACAATGGTCAGTGAATTTCAAAAACAAGTATAGTAATAGTTTTGAATCGACAATCGCATTTAAGGTAAATGGTCCAACTGTGGAATATAATCCCTATACGTACATACATATATATGTATACCCATACACAAATAGAGAATAATGATGAGAAGATTATGAATGTAGGAGTGAAGAGGAAGTATTTGGTAAGAGTGGCCAAAACGCAAGTTGGTATTATCTAGGTAAGGGAATATACGGTAAATGTTTATTAGTTTGCTATGTTGTGCATGTCCAAATTTCTGTTATTTAATACTTATTGATTCGAAATGCATTCTTGGTTGAATTTCATATGTATTGAACTGAATTGAAGTACAAATGGTCTTGAATTTGAACTGTGTTGGATTTGTGGATAAAAATGCTGTTGGTTGGCGTCTTATGCAGGTTATTTGGTTGTGGATTATGATGCTGGGTAGTGTCCTACCTATGCCGTCATAATGCCGAAATTTCGTTAGAAATTATTCAATGGATTTTGGTGTTAAATTTAAATCCTACAATGTATTTAAAAACCTCATATATCTTAAGCACTATTTCTTGTCACCGACATATTGTCTTTCTAAAATGTGTTTTGTACTATGAGGTTATCAAAACTAGAGTGTTTACTATAATTCATGCCTCCTATACTCTAGATACGTATAAAAGTATTTTTGCATGAATTTTGGCATAAGAGACGAGGGATGTTTGGAAGTTGCCTGTGTGGCACTTAACTCGCCTGTGTGGCGTAGATGAGCCTGTGTGGCACCCGCCTGTGTGGCGTTTAAATTATGCCTATGTGGCATTTAGTAAGCCTGTGTGGCAATTAACGTAAAATATCCTGGATTGCTTTGTGATCTTCCAGGTCCTGGATTGCTTTGTGATCTTCCAGGTGTCCGACAAATAGTCGTGACTCGTACCTCAGCTACTAGATGATCACTGGTGCTGGGATGATTCATGATCATGGATAGAATCTTGGTTCGGAACGGTAACCACTGCTAGCTACAGTGGACGCTTTCATAGAAAGCTTTTGGTTATTTCCAAAGATCCCGATTATATTGCGATACCTTATCAAAGAAATCCTGTCTCTCGGAAATGTTTTCATTGTGTACTTCGATTTTTTTTTAATGCGTGAGTGCAAGTGTTTTTATAGCTTATAGAACAATGAATTGTCAACTTGCATTTTTCGTAAGACACACTTAAGCATGAGTTCTGACGTACTTATTCACGCATACGTATGCACGCACATAGCAGAACATCTAATATCACTTAGCGTATGTTTTCTTACTAGGCTTTCCCCAAAGCTCACCCCCTTCCACCTCAGATTATTTCAGGTAGACTTGGCACGAGCGTGGTGCATCGGGAGTCTTTTTGTCGAGCTACAGAAAGTTATATTTCGAGCCAAGGTATAATCTTTTGTTCTTTTGTTTATATCCCAGACTAAATTCTTTTGTGTACACAGTGTATAGGATTTCGGGATGTAAGTACTAGGTGATATCGGGTCTGTAAACACAGTGTGATCGTAATTAAGTTGTAATCTCGATATGTTTATATATTGAATCACATGGATGTCTAGTATTTTAGAAGTTACATGGAGATTTGAAATTTCTACAGGTTGAGACCATGATGTACATTAGTAGGGGGATGGATACTAGACTAAAATAGGGGTGGAGTTTTTCAGTTTCGTTTTCGACATGTCTTACGAGAAGACTATAATGGGACCTTAGACAACTAGTCTTAAACAAATATAAGAGTAGGACTACTCATTAGGTATTTAGCTACATTGAGCGAGAGACAAACATAGGAAGTGAAAGAAAAAGTTAGCCCGAAAAATCCGGCTTCCGAGGGCGTTACACTAACACTTAAAGGATTTCGACTGCGCATTTGGGGACGATGCGACAGCTCAACTTATGACATGAGGTATGATAATTTATTTTCTGTATTTAGACATATTCACAGTACTACTTTCTTATGAAGTAAGATAGGGGATGTACTTCATATTATCATTTAATATGAAATTATTTATATGTAAAAGAAAAAGTAAAGTATCGCAGACAGACCAACCATATAAGATGTATAGAATAAGGTGAAAAATAGGGTCACGGGCTGTGACAAAATGTCATCGACATATAACACCAGAAGAATAAACTTGCTCCCATTGATCAACAGTGTTCTCCTTAAAACCAAAAGAGGTGATCTCATGATCAAATTTTCGATACCATTGATGGGATGTTTGCTTTAAACCACAGATGGATTTCTTTAATTTGCACACTAGATGTTTCTATTCATCTGACACAAAATTTTCTAGTTACTCCATATAAATTGTTTCTTTAATATCACCATTAAGAAACGCTGTCTTTACATCCATCTAATATAGCTTCAAATCATAATGAGCTACAAATGCCATAATGATTCTAAAAGAGTCTTTGGATGAAACCGGAGAGAAAGTCTCTTTATAATTAATGCTTTCCTTTTGAGTGAAACCTTTGGCAACTAGATGTGCTTTATATCTTTTGATATTGCCTTTCGAATCCTTTTTTGCTTTGAAAATCCATTTACAACCAATTGGTTTCATTCCTTTAGGCAATTCGACAAGATCCCAAACATCATTGTCCTCTATTGATTTCATCTCATCTTTCATGGCCTCAATCCATTTATGAGAGTGAACATTTTGTTTGGCTTTACTAAAAGATTTTGGATCATCTTCTAGTCCTATATCAAACTCGTGTTCTTGGAGATAAACTATATAATCATATGGAATTGCCGATCTCCTCTCTCTCGAGAATCTCCTTAATGACACTTTTAATTGAGGTTTTTGTTGCTCTTCAATATGAGTAAGATGTAACCTAGGAGTGTCTTGATAGTCTGGATTTGCATCTTGAACAATGTCAGACATAATTGTCCGATCATTTTCAATTGCAACTGTAGGAACTGGAACATGTTCTTCCTCAAAGACAAAGTTCCTGAGTTTGGTACCCTCATCATATTCAACATCCTCAATAAACTTTGCATTCCCTGTTTCAAAAAAAGATCTATTTGAGGGATCATAAAACTTGAAACCCCTCAATCTTTTTGAGTACCCAACAAAGTAACAACTTAGTTCTTGAGTCCAATTTCCTTTCATTAGGCTTGTATGGTCTTGCTTGAGCTGGACAACCCCAAATATGTGAATGCCTAATACTAGGCTTCAATCTTATCCATAATTCATGTAGGATTTTAGCTACTACTTTGCTTGGAACTCAATTAAGATATACACTGCAGTATTTAAGGCTTCTCCCCAAAGTGACTTTGGTAAAGAAAAATGACTAATCATACTTCTAACCATATCCTTTAGGGTCCGATTTCGTCTTTCAGCTACACCATTTTGACTTGGAGTCCCTGGCATGGTTGTAAGATCCGATTCTACACTATTGTAGACTCTAATTTCATAAAATTGATAATGGAAATTAAATAAATAATGAATATTGATTTCCACTTGGGTGAAAAGCTCTTTAATTTGAATTGTGAATGAAACAATTTCGGTGACATAATGTATGGGCGAGTATATGGAACAGCTTGCCAATGGGCGAGCAAGATAAAGGCTTATCGCTAATGGTTGAGGGCGAGTATGATTAATGGCCTTATTGGCCAATGAGTTCGCCAAGTGAGTTGTTGGGATGATCGCCCGAATGGGCGAGGACATGTAATCGCCTATATATATTGAATAAACTAGAAAAGAAACATAGTGATCGCCAATTGTGGTATGAATCAAGACAAACTAGTGATACCTAGGTTCAAACAGAGGCAAGCTTGAATATTTGCATGTGTGAGCATAAGAATACTGACGAGATGAAGGGTTGGCGAACTGAAATTTAGTTAACAAGCTGAGGTCTCAAGATGAAGAGGCGAACTGGAATCAACACTTGTGGACAAAATGAAAATAGATTCAAACCATTTTGCAGCCAAAATTGACTTTGTAAGTCATACGGTTGAAGACAATAAATGAAGAAAAGTTAAAGTCAATAAAGGAATTAGCCTTATTGGTTAAAAAATAAAACAAAGTCAATAGAAGCAGAAAAAGGAGTGTGGAAGGGAGACTTTCACGCCAGCTTGAGCTGCAATTTTTCTTCATGCATTAAATGAATGATTGACCCGTGAAATGATGAAAGAAACGGAATAAAGGCCAAGTGATAAATTCTGATTGGATTAGCATGACTATATAAGAAGAAACACTTGAGGAAAACCGATTTAGCAAAATTCATCCTCTTCACAAAAACGATTCTACTGCAAGTTATGCTCTGTTTCTTCCATTTCTCTGTCATGCTTGATTTACTAAACTTCACCCTTAAGTTGGCCAAACAAGTAAACCAGCTTGCAAAACCTTTCCTCCATCGTTGATGAGCTAAAGAAATAAGCAAAGTAAGGCCAACATGAGACAGAAAGAGTTCTGTTCTGGAAGTGCAGTTGATTAAGCCGGGAATTAGGAATGGCTATTGGCGAGCAGGAAGCAATGCGAAGCAAGGTTTCGTTGAACCAGGTAAGGGAGATGTGTGTGAAGTGAATGCATGTCCTGTGGAGTAAATTTCATGGAAATTATTGAGAAATTGTTCTGTTTTATGACATGCATTGTTTTGATAATGGTTTTGATTTGGGCGAGCTAAAAGCCGACTCTTATGTTATGATTGGGCGAACCGGTACAGGGCGGGCGAGCCCTTGTTTTTCTAATGTTGGGCGAACTGTTATGGCGGGCGAGCCAAACCTTTTATCATTTTGGGCAAAGAACTCTTTTATGTTCTTTTGGGCGAGTGACCTTGTTTTAAATGGAATCCGGGCGAGCCATGTTGGACGAACCCTTTTATGTTGTTTTCGGGTGAACAACCCCTCTTTTGACAAAAGGCGGGCGAGCTGACCATGGAGAATAGATTTCGATTGTATTTTCTCAATGAAAAATGAGCAAATTTTAATTTCTTTGTAAATAGAAAATATAAACCTTTTCGGGCGAGTTGACCAATGGGCGAGTTGACCATGGGCGAACTAGCCATGGCGAGCCAGTTTAACCTGGGCTTTTCCCACACGGAATTCAGTGAGATTGCGGGCTGTTTTTAAAACCCTTTTGGAAAGAAAATCATTTTGAGAAAATGATGAATTTATGAAATAATTCCTTAAAGGTTTTCACAAGATATAAAGTGATTTTGAGACTTTAGGCCCCTAGTTTCATGCATTGTTATGAGGCTGATGGACCCGCCAAGTCACCAGCAGGTCTCGAGGTCACTTGGCAAGTGGACCCGAGGACCACCTATAGATTATGGCCATAGATCTAGCAGAGATAGCCGTGAGGGGCGATGGCTTACGGGTGCACCCCAATAACGGTAGATTCCGTTCTCGCAAGGGGAAGGGGGAATAATGATAGCATGATTTATTCGAAGGGTGATGCCTAGTCTCAACTTATTGATTTCTGTTTAATTACATGATATTTTAAACTGTTAAGCAAAGTATTTGAATAGTGTATTGAGAATGTTGGTTACTATAACCACTGTTTTTCCTATCGAAATGATTTTAGGAAAAATAAATAATTTGTGGTATATAGTTTTGGTTTTATAAAGCAGCATATGTTTCCTTTACTGAGCATATGAATCGCTCACTTCTTTGTTTTAACTCCACAGATAAAAGACACAAAGTTAGAGGTTTATATCCTAATTGGATATAGCTGCATATAAAGCACGGAGGCAAGTTATGTCAAACGTGACAGGTACAATCTTTTCTCTTTTACATTTCAGACATAAGTATACAGTACTACTTTAGTAAACAAAGATAATAGGGGATGTCAGATGTAAGGAAATATGAAAAGAATTTTCATATTCTAAATAAATGTTTATCATTTATTTCTGTCACTGTTGAATGTTAATGGCATCGCAAACAGCCCAACCATAAAAGTTGTATAGAAATACATGAAAATGTGGTAACAGACTGTTACAGATTTAATGGTATCAGAGCTGTGATTGGTCTGATGTCTGTTGATGCCTTTAGTACTGAAAGTGTTGAGAAAGGTTAACATCCCCTATAGTACTGTATAGTCGGAATGTATAGAGGAGTCAAGTGACTGTAAATTGAGTTATGTGTGTAAATGTGATGAAAGTTGATGACTTAAGGATTATAAATAGAGATTGTAATCTGGGAATTTAGCATAAGATAGGTGATCTTATCATCATAATGTCATGTCCATTCGGTAAGGTACATCGAAGAAAGAGAATAAAAGGGAAATTTACGAACATACCCCTATATTGAAATGCTTTCTCTGAGTCATAAATGACTAAATTAAGTTAGAATAAAAATTGATGGTGAAGTAGTATGTGTTGGTGTAAAGGATATAGTACTTGTTTGATGATCCCTACTGTAAGCTCACTGATATTTTGATGAGTAATGCGACCCGGAGTATATCTTATGAGAGGTCGCGAGATAGTCAGCCCTGTTGTGGATTTTACAGTTTGAATTAAAGTAAACATATAAGCTATTTTGGTTAGGGATTTTTGAATATTATGAAAAGTGAAGTATGAACTAAAAAGGTGAACTATGTGATCAATAATTTAAATCGATGATAATATTGGTTCTATATACTCCTTATGTTTTAGGAGAATAAATGATTGTAGTAACTTGACATTTGAGGAAGTCAAGTGTTCGAGTCATTGTGGATGCGAAAGAAAACTTTGAGGTGGGCGAACTCGAGCACGGTTGGAAGGACCAGGGCGTCGAGGCGTTCACCAAGGAGGACATTATGGATGAGTAGCATTGTCACAGCAATCATTGTCGATGGGCCCAAAAAGGGGTTGCCATAGCCGGTTGGGCTGGTCCGTTACGATATCCATAGAACCGAAATATTGTGAAATACATGTGAAATGACTTGAAAATTGATATATATGTGTTTGGAGGATATATATATATATGGATTTGGTTGGATGTAAATAATGAGATATCCAAGACAGTATGAGTTTGTGAATTAGAATTTATGGGATGAAATTCTAAGTAAACTTTTGGAATAACGTGGATTCGAGAGATTGTTGACTCGATTTACGACATGAAATCTGTTTGTAAGTTCTTACCAATGAATCGAAGAACTTGAGAAATTACTCAAGAGATTGATGAGTAGAGAAATCAACTATTTTGGTATAACTAGTGAAAACGAAAACTTGTTGTTTTGAAAACAACGGGATTAGTACTCTCTACAGTTGCTTCTAGGTTCCGGAACAAGTATGGTATTCTAAAATACCTATCTTATTCTATCTGGATCCCTAGCCGACTGTAGTATCCTTCCTATATGTGTGCCTAGAGCCAACTAGGATGACTTTAAAGAGAATAAATATGCATATTGATATAAGCAATATCGTTGAATAATGCCACAAAGTTCTAAGAATGGAAAACATGACTGTTAAATCAGTGAACATGAGTTCTAATTGAACTATGTACATTAGAGACATGAGGTCTCAACTGATTAAGTGGACATTGACATTGTATAAGTAAAGGATTTTACTACTTAAGTGAGATTAAAGTGCAGTTATTGGGGTATAAAATCTATGAGGTACCCATATGGCATAAATGATTTGTTGAAGAGTTTGTGAAATTTGCTACCTTATTGATGCAATACCTAATTGTGAGAAAGAGAAAGTGAATGGGTATGTATGAGTACAGTATTCGAAATGGTTACAAGATGGTAATAGTAAAGTACTATATTAAGTGGGAAAGCAATTGTGGTGATAAATGTGAAAAAAATGAAAATGTCTTAGGAGACAAGTCATATGATGATTAAGGAACACGAGTTATGAGGTAGTTCCCAAGTATAAGAGTAAATATGATTTCCTCTGATCATCATGTGGTTATGACTGGAATTAATAACAAGCCAGATTGGAACAAATGAAATTTGTTATACTCAGAGGAGCAGATACAAGAAGTATTGTTAATCCTGAAAAAGGATATACCAATGTGTATATATGTACATATTAGAAATGTGAAATTATTTAAGTAAAGTGGTGATGAAATCTGAATGATGATAACAATTCAATTTCAGAAATGGATTGTGAGGAAATTATACTTTTAAAGATATTCTCCAAGTAGTGACATTACATGTAATAGGAAAATAAAAGGTAAAATGATGACTCGATATAAAAGAAGTTATCGAGGAAATGATTACCTGAGACGTAATCGATGGTTAGTATAAAGGTCTGCAAAAGAAGGGCCGTCATAGTATAACCATGAAATAATCACGGTGGAATGGTAGAGAATCTGAAAGAATCATGAGGTTATAGTAGTGAGTATGGATTGAGTAACCAAATTATTTCACTTATTCTTCATCATGTTTGAGATGTCTTGAGTGCTATAGTCGATAAATATTGGTGAAACAATGAGAACGTATGTGAAGTTCCAGTAAGTGAGTACATGTGATAAGGATTTCTGAATTGCCACATGCTTTGAGAGAATAGCAAGAGGCTTCGGGATTCCACATTTTTCTGTTAGCATCGCCTCTGATTGATATAGATATCCGAGCGTATTGTATGGATGCTCCGGGATATATTGAGAGCGAGTGCATTTTATTTAAGAGACTATTGGGACAATTACATACGATTAATTAAAAAATTATCTATATGATAGTCACTAAAATTATTATCGACTTAGCACCGAATGAGATGATAAGTGATAAGTAGTATGAATGAGTTACTGTGTAAAAGAAGTGAAAATTTGCTAACTCCCAAGGATGATAAAAGATTTCAGGGAGTATAAAATGGTTGAGAGAGAAGAAGCCCGAATTCTTCAGGATCCTTGAATAAAATCTGGGATGGCGACCCACGAGTGGGGCGATCGCCTAATAGTGGATAATATGTTGTGAGATGTGGGCGAACTATGTAGTCGCCGACTCACTTGAAAGAGTAAACTTGGGGCGCAAGAGAGCGCCAAAGAGATGATTGTTAATGACCTGAAGAGATGGGCAGGATTATTAAAGCTAATAGGGAGTATAAAGAGATACTCGTGGTCTCAACTTAGATATGAGATTCACTAGAAGTTGGAAATGTGCTAAGGAAGAAAAATACCTATATTAGAGGTACTTCCTAAAGTAAGTGGAAATAATTGAATTAACCACAAAAGGGTATAGTGCTATCTGGATAGTTATGGATATATTGGCTAAATCTGCTTATTTCATTGATTATGGAAATTATTGAGATAATTAGTGCCTTGGCCGGGTTATATGTCAAGGGAATGGTGAGGATGCACGGTATTTCAGTGAGCATTACATTTGATAGGGAGTCCAGAGAGATTACAGGAAGCTATGGGATCCCGATTGAGCTTTGCACCGCAATTCATCCGTAGACTGAGAGATAGTCCGAGCGTATGATATGAACGCTCGAGGATATGGTGTGAGCGTGTGCAATTGATTTTATAGGCTCCTGGGATAATCCTCTACCTTGGCAGAGTTGCTTATGATAATGGACAAAGGAAAGTATAGGCATAACACCTTAAAAGGGTTTATTTAGCAGACGGAATAATCCACGCTAACATGAGAAAATATGAGACTAAGAATTATTTTCGACTTGGTCGAACAGACTTCTGGAGATATACAAGAAATTATGTATATAAGGTCTCACCGTTTAGAGGCATAATGAGAGGGGAATTGAGTCCCTGACACATTGGATCATTGGAAATTTTCGATCGTGTGGGAGATATGTACTACCTCCAAAGTTGTTAAGAGTGTATAATGTACTTCATGTCTCGAGGGTGAGAGAGCACCATCCAGATCCTTCTCACATGATTCAACATAAGCCACTAAAGATTAAAGAGGACATGAGTTACGTTGAGAAACTAGTACGGATTCTGGATAGGAAGGATAAAATGTAGTGATAAAGTGTTGTGATCTAAGATTATTTTTATGGCTAAGGTGCTCTGATAGTACAATATTAAGGATAAGGCTACTTGAGAATTTAAAAGCCTTATGCATAACAAATATCCAGAGCTTTATCCCTGATAGGTCTGGTTGAAATTTGGAGGACCAAATTTTTTAAGGTGGGGAGAAAATGTAAGATCCGATTCTACACTACTGTAGACTCTAATTTCATAAAATTGATAATGGAAATTAAATAAATAATGAATATTGATTTCCACTTGGGTGAAAAGCTCTTTAATTTGAGTTGTGGATGAAACAATTTCGGTGACATAATGTATGGGCGAGTATATGGAACAGCTTGCCAATGAGCGAGCAAGATAAAGACTTATCGCTAATGGTTGAGGGCGAGTATGATTAATGGCCTTATTGGCCAATGAGTTCGCCAAGTGAGTTGTTGGGATGATCGCCCGAATGGGTGAGGACATGTAATCGCCCATATATATTGAATAAACTGGAAAAGAAACATAGTGATCGCCAATTGTGGTATGAATCAAGACAAACTGGCGATACATAGGTGCAAACAGAGGCGAGCTTGAATATTTGCATGTGTGAGCATAAGAATACTGACGAGATGAAGGGTTGGCGAACTGAAATTTAGTTGACAAGCTGAGGTCTCAAGATGAAGAGGCGAACTGGAATCAACACCTATGGACAAAATGAAAATAGATTCAAACCATTTTGCAGCCAAAATTGACTTTGTAAGTCATACGGTTGAAGACAATAAATGAAGAAAAGTTAAAGTCAATAAAGGAATTAGCCTTATTGGTTGAAAAATAAAACAAAGTCAATAGAAGCAGAAAAAGGAGTGTGGAAGGGAGACTTTCACGCCAGCTTGAGCTGCAGTTTTTCTTCATGCATTAAATAAATGATTGACTCGTGAAATGATGAAAGAAACGGACTAAAGGCCAAGTGATAAATTCTGATTGGATTAGCATGGCTATATAAGAAGAAACACTTGAGGAAAACCGATTTAGCAAAATTCATCCTCTTTACGAAAACGATTCTACTGCAAGTTATGCTCTGTTTCTTCCATTTCTCTGTCATGCTTGATTTACTAAACTTCACCCTTAAGTTGGCCAAACAAGTAAACCAGCTTGCAAAACCTTTCCTCCATCGTTGATGAGCTAAAGGAATAAGCAAAGTAAGGCCAACATGAGACAGAAAGAGTTCTGTTCTGGAAGTGCAGTTGATTAAGCCGGGAATTGGGAATGACTATTGGCGAGCAGGAAGCAAGGCGAAGCAAGGTTTCGTTGAACCAGGTAAAGGAGATGTGTGTGAAAATGTATGTCCTGTGGAGTAAATTTCATAGAAATTATTGAGAAATTGTTCTGTTTTATGACATGCATTGTTTGGATAATGGTTTTGATTTGGGCGAGTTAAAAGCCGACTCTTATGTTATGATTGGGCGAACCGGTACAGGGCGGGCGAGCCCTTGTTTTTCTAATGTTGGGCGAACTGTTATGGCGGGCGAGCCAAACCTTTTATCATTTTGGGCAAAGAACCCTTTTATGTTCTTTTGGGCGAGTGACCTTGTTTTAAATGGAATCCGAGCAAGCCATGTTGGGTGAACCCTTTTGTGTTGTTTTCGGGTGAACAACCCCTCTTTTGATCAAAGGCGGGCGAGCCAGTTTTACTTAATGTTTTAAAAGTGACGGGCGAATACTAGTTCACCGCATTGTTGACCATGGGCGAGCCGGACTGGCGAGCTGACCATGGCGAACAGATTTCATTTATAAAAATAATTAAAATATGAATATTAAAACCTTTAAAATCATTTTATGCAATAATACTTTATGTAACCAATTTATATAAATCAATTCAATATACAATGCAATAAAGCGATTCATTTAAAATCCTTAAAATAAGATAAATGCACTTGCATCAAAAAAACATATACTGTAAAACTTGTATCACTTCCTTTGTCACTTTTAAATCAGTTCATGTATTAATCTCGTAAACCAAATCATTCACTATTCTCGTGAAATAAATCATTTAGTAAATCAATCATCTGTCAAATATCACTTATCGATAAAAAATAATCTCCCAGAGATTCATGCACAATCTCGTATCCCTAAAGGGATCTCATATCCCCGTAAGGACGATCAAATATCTCGTATCCTCGTAGGGACCTCGTAACAATGGCCACTGTCAATCACTCACAGTTCACACTGGTCAGGTGCTCACTGCATAAACCTGTGGGGTTTGACCGTAACTCCCACAGTCATATCATGTAAAGAGAAGGACTGGGACGTCTCCTAGCCTAATCATCACTGTCTCGTTTGCACGATTATCAGGGAGACATCAATTTCATAAAATCACTTCATATACTCGTAAGTCATTTCATATAAATCACTTCATGTAAATCCTTTCATGAAATTCAATTCATGTAAATCATTTTGTATAGTTCAATTCATGTAAAGCACTTCACATAATTCAAATCATGTAAATCGTTTTATGTAATTTAATTCATGTAAATCGTTTCTTGTAATTCAATTCGTGTAAATCGTGTCATGCGATTCAATTCATGTAAATCATTTCTTGTAAGTCAATTCATGAAAATCACTCGTGTAATGCAATTCATGTAATTCACTTCATATAATGAAATTCGTATAAATCATTTCAGATAATGCAATTCATGTAAGTCATTGCATGCAATTTAATTTGTGTAAATCATATCATGTACTCATTTCATATAATTCATTTAATGTAATTTAATGCATATAAGTCATTTCATTTAAATCAGCTCATGTAAAACATTTCATATAATGACATATTTAAACTTATAGGAATTAAAGATAATTCCTATTTCTTGTATTCGGGAAATTGGGTAAGAAACGATTAAAACGAGATTTTCGAGAATTTTTTTATTGCAAGTAAAACATATATACGACTTTTATACATATTTCTTACCTCTATTTTCGTGCAATGTCCAAGATCCGATAACGCCCTTTACGTTTATTTTAACTCCCGAGCTTGACACTGCACAATAATTCTGAATTATATTCAGAATCCTATATAGTAACTTTAATAAATATTCCGTAGTTTTCTATTTCCTATTTATTATTCTCGAAAATTAATTTATTTTGTTTTCTACTAAATACCCTAATATAATTTCAATTAAATTCCCATTCCTTCTTCAATTATCATGTCATCAACAAATCTTAATTTATAATATAAATCCCATCTATCACTATAATAAATATTCTATATACTTTCCACTAATAATTCATACTTCAATTTTTAATAAATATTTTATATTTATCAATTATTACAGACTACATTAGCATTTTTCTTTTCTTTCTTTCCTTTTCTGTTTTATTTTTCCACTGCCGACAGCTATTCCTACCTTCTTTCATGGCCGACAGCCTTTATGTTGCCATATCTTTATGATTTTTCATTCCTCAACTCACTCTACTTACATGAACCTCTCCCATTCACTTAGGACTTATATCAAATACCTTAAATTTAACCAATTTTCATCATCATCGTTGAGCTCATTCCATGGCAGGTTACTGCCCATTCATCAGGCCACTAGCTATTTGTAATTTTATCATCCAATCTAAATTCAATCAAGCTCAATACATCATCTAACCAAATTGTTCATCAGATTCTACTCATCATCATCATTCACGCAACTTACTGTTTTGTAAGAAAATTTCAGCATCCATCGTTCAGCCACTTCCATGATTTTCACGTATCATCATTAAATCTTAAGTTCAATCAAGTTTAATTTAGCATCTACAACTAATTTCCTAACCAAATACATTAAATTTGCCAAGATTTCTTCAATTTCTTTCCCTGACCAAATCTGTCCTGTTTTCTTCCATATTCACTTTTGATTAAATTCAGGACTTTATTCATATCATCCTTGCATAAACAAGTAAATACCATAGCATAGGATCAAGCCAAAACACCACCAAGCTATCTTACCTTGATCAACCGATTGCACCACCCCAAACCGATTCTGCCAGTAGCGTTTTCAGCTCTCAAACGTTGGGTTCCACCCTCCAATATCCAAGTTTAAGTTGCTCTTGGGAGAGGGAATAATGTTAATAAGGGAAGCTTACGAAATTCTTACAAAGAAAATGATGAATTCTGTATGTGTGGGTGGACAGACGTGAGGTAGGAGAAGAAACGCAGCAGCAACAGAGGAGGGAAAAATCGATGAAGCAGAAACAGGGGCAAGGTCTGTTACGGGTTGAGAAGAATGGCTGAGCAGTGTTTTATTTATCTTCTTTAATTTATACACCTTCCTATAAATTGTTGGATTATGCCCTTAGAACCATTCATTAGATGATTGACTTTGGCATTTTTTATGTATCATGACATTTTATTTATCATAGTTCATTATTATATTTGTCTTATAATTGCGTAATATAATCTTATATGATAATGTCCTTAGAATAGTAATAACACACTATTCTTAAAATATCCCTAGTCAAGTATTATTGTGAATAAGGATAACAATGATACGATAAGACTAGTATGTGGTTGACTGATGACCATTGTCATGGATATAAGATATCAAATCATCACATAGGTACATGTTAGAGAACTATGTACTGGATCGACCCTCCATGAGAACGCTACATGGATTGTTATATGAGTGTCATAAGCGATTCTCATGGTGATGATGGTGTATGTGATCCTTTGACTTGAGATCATCAGAGATCCCAACATAGAGAATTGCATACTTTAATGCTGCTAGATGTCATTCGTAACAGGATGGACTATAAAGGTAGTAATTGGGTATGCCTTGATCTATGTAGAGGGATGTTGAGTGATCAAGATAGGATTTATCCCTCTTATATAACAAGAGTGATGTCTTGGGCCCTTTGATAGAGTGAGACTAAGAAATGCATGGCCGTGCTCGAATAAGTCAATATGAGATATTGATTTTATTTGTTTAATTAGTCTACTCAGGAATCAAGAAACGCTGATTAGACTATACAAGTGTGACACATTCCATGACTTGTGTCTAATCGAGACATCAAAGGATAAAGGGATTAGACTACACGGTAACATCTATCACGAGTAAGGTTATGTCGAGTCATTGACATTCTCGTTACATGGGTAGCAATGATGTGTTGCTAGATACCGCTCATTGCCTGTGACAATTTTGTCATTGCCATTGTTTTGAGAACCTATTGGGTCGCACACTTAGAACGGATCAATGAGGAGCTTAATTAATCCTATTCTGAATTGGATTAAGGATATATCTAATCATATTCTGAATTGGATTAAGGATATATCTAATCCTATTCTAAGTAGGATTAGAGTTCTGTTTGGCAGTAAATTTTAGGGTAAAATTTACTGCCTATAAAAAGGAAGTTTTTCTAAAACAGAGCCGCACCTTTTAAAACAAAAAAAAACATTCCTTTTAATCGAAGCTAGCAGTTCGGTTATAAGGAATCAAAACGCTCTTCAAGGCTTCTGATCGTGAGACGTTCAAGAGTCGTGAGATCCGTTCGTGTGGATACCATAGAGGCAGGAACGAAAAGTTGCTGCTTGTGACTCGACCAACGACAGAAAATTCAGAGAAAACGTTAAGTAAAATCTCGAAACCCTAATCAGGCAACTCTCCGAATCGATCTTGGTGGAGGCCGAATGATTTAAATTCCGCTGCGTGTTGTTTTGGTTTCCTTCATAAAATTATGTCACCTAGATAGCCAATAAATTTCCTGTCCTTTCTTTCCTTTTTCCTTTCTTTTCTGTTTTATTTACTCTTCAGTGCAGCAAGGAAAGAATGAAACAAAGAAGTCGGTGCTGCAGCAAATTGCAGAGGAAAAAGTCAGTTGAGCCTGATGAAAATGGCCGAGTTGGTACTCTTTTATTAATTGTCATCCAATAGGATTGTGCCATGAAATCTTTTAATTTAATTTTCTGTCTTTTTTCTTCTTTTTCCTTTCATTTCTGCTTTTAATTTTGCACTGCAGCAATGACGAGGTGAAGTCGATGATGGGCTGGTTTAGGTGGCAGATTTTTATGGCTATTTTGTGTTATTTAACATATAAAAATCTATCTTATATAAAATAACAAGTTTACCCCTTTTATCTTCTAAGTATTTCACTTTTACCATGCTTTTTATTTTATTAGTTTTAATTTTCAGATTTTAATTTATATTTTTCTTATATATATTTGTTAATTTCAATAATTAACTTATTTTATTTCTTATTACATATTACTAAAATGTAATTATAATAAATCGTATTCTTGTTCAACTTAACTTAAGAGTTATTTCTACTCATGTAATATATTCATGATACACTTATTTTATACTCAAAATTACAATAATTTCATCCTCTAATATCATCTTTTTAGGGTCTCACTTCGATCTGGACAGAGAAAGTCTTGATAGGACCCTCACCGAGTACCTCTTTGAACCTTATCGAACAGAATCTTTATTAAATATTTAATAATTAATATATTTTTTAAATTCTTATACTCTGTAGCTTACATCAATTATTAGAAAATTGGGATTCTCACACAAACTCCCCTAAGTCAAGGTCGTGCAGGATTAGCACGCTAATAGCTTCTCGACACTAGAGTGGAGTAAATTTACCCTTTTTTTAATGAAGTTTATTAAAACAAATGATCAAGATTTGATCTAATGGATATTATTTAAAAAAAAATCAGGTCTAAGGTTCGAATCATCTTTATTATTTTGTACTTGCCAATGAGAAAAAATTATGAAATTAACAATAACTAATAATAAAAGTTTCAATATAATTTATAAATAAACCACTCTAATTAATGCAAGATAATACACATTACGATCGACTTATCAACAAAAACATACCAAAAAAATCATGCTTAAAAATTAATTTCTTACAAGAATCCAAGTATGTGAAATGTTCTTCGATGGTTGTTTAAGTCTACCAAAAGAAAAAAATTTAAATTGTTCTTGAAATATAAACAAAATGACATAAAAAATGAGTTTATATATGATGCACTGGCAGTGTATAGTTTCTATACATTGTCAATGGATTAGAGGTGGACACTTCATCAATATGCAAACTAAAAAGATGCCAAGCCCTTAAAAATAAATACAAATAAATTTTTTTCAGTTTGCTTATAAGAGCTTATTGATGAGTTTCAACCTCTGATGCATTAACAATATATAGAGACTATACACTGTCAATGCATTATATATTCCACCAAGAGTACATTGGAGGTGGCTACAAATAATTTTTCAACATCATGGAAAGGTAATAGATGTGTTTGTCCCCAGAAAAGGAGCACCTCGGGTAGAAAATTTGGCTTTTTTCAATTTACTGACTTTAGAGATGCTAGAAGGGAAGTGGATAGAATGAATGGTGTTTGGCTGATGGACTACAAAATTGGGGTTAACATGGCAAAGGTTCAATAGCAAATCAACATATTGGGGAAAATGTATCCAAGTGAGAAACTAAATAAGGTGGCAGAAATCCCTTTCGAGAGAGTGGGCAATATCCTACATGATGGAATCAAGTGATCTCTTGCAAAGGAAATGAGAATAATGATCAATTGGTCTCTAGGAAATTATATTTAATAGCTTTTCTTTAACGAGGGTGAATGGACATCTTTGGAAGAATAATGATAGAAGGATTTAGAGCAAGATTTTGGAAATAAGAATCAAAAGAAGCCCATTGCATGCCAAGTTGAGTTGGATGTAGAGGTGATGCATAGATTGGAAAAATGTGTAATAAGAGTTTTAGTAGGATATTATGAAGCCAACAGATTACTAGAAAAATATTTGAATTCAATGAGCTTTTTACATCCATGTAAAGAAGATATCGAGAAGACAATTCCTAATTGAATTTGATGAAGAGGAAATAATTGAGGTAATGAAAAAGAGTGGGTGGACATGGCTAAAAGAATGGTTTGTGGAAATTAAGCAATGGTCGGAGTCAAATGGAATTCAAATACAAAATGACATGGATTACTTGTTTTGGGGTTCCCTTGCATGCATGGAGTAACATCACATTCAAGAGTATTGCAGGGATTTGGGCAAAGTTTATTTCCATGGATGGAAAAACGTTAAATTACAACTATTTTTTTAGGGGTGCCATGTTAATTATAACCAAAGGTTTAGAGAAGATAGATGAAGTTATTAAAGTTCATTGTGGAGGTAAGCTTTATCTTGTCCAAGTAACAAAGGTAGGTCAGATGTGGTATCCCTGTTCCATTGTTGTGCAACACATACAAGTCTAATGAAAATGCTGTAAAACTATGTTCTCAAGTGGATTGCAGTGAAGTCTTTTGAAACTCAAAAGTAGATGAAGAAAATGTTAAATTATCTCAATAATGTAGACTAGTTAAGTATAATTAATATCATATAAATTAAATTGGTAGTATATTTTGTAAGAAGTGTGACCTATATTATTGTTATATATTTTATATAATTGTATTTACATGTGTTAATCCATAATGGGATGGGTTATAACACATAGGAATGTAAATGGGTCGGGTACCCGCTAAATTTGGGATACCTGAACCCGAATCCGATTAATATGTATAATACCCGAACCTGATTAACTACCCGATTATTTTAATTTATGTTACCCGAACCCTAACCCTATAAAATAGAAAATACCCGTTTAACTATCCGAATCCGTTAACTACCCGTTTATTAAGTCAAAGTTTAACTTTTAAATTTAAATTTAAATTTAAAATCAATATTGGAATAACTTAAATAAAAAAATTAAACTAATAAATTTAATTTAACTCATAAAAATAAATTAAAGTTAAAAATCATAATTATAATATTTAATGACTTAATTTAATTAAATACAACATTAATAATAAATAATTTATATATAGAAAATATAAATATAGTATTAATTAATTATTATTTATAATCGGGTTAGGGTAACGGGTACCCTAAGATAACTACTCGAATCCTACCCGAACCCGTGACGGGTAGTAATTTCACTACCCGAACCCTACCTTAACCCGATTATATACTACCCTAACCCTACTTAAACGGGATGGGTAGTGCTGGGTACCCATTTATAGGGTACCCATTGCCTTCCCTAATAACACATGATATTGATAATATAGGGGGTCCTTGCCTTGGCACATATATATGGGCAACAGTATGGCCTATTGATATTGTTGCATTTTGGCCAAAAAAGTGATCAAGGGTAGTCCACTCCCTTAGCTCTCCAATTCCTCTCTACTGCTCACCATCATCTTCCTTTCTCTTTGCACAGAACCCCAACAACAGACCAAAGTGATCAAGGCTCCGGCAAAGCACCATTACAGCAGCCTTCGGAGCACATAATGGTGGCTGGTAGTAGCTCAAGTGGTGGTGGCATTCATGGTTTTGGCTCTCAAAATCCAAGTTAGTTTTCTCTCCATTTTATTGTGCTAGTGGCTGCTCAGTGGCTTGATTTATTTCCAACAATTAGTATCAGAACACCTCTGCCTTAAAGCAACTAGCCATTTTTGAAGAATAATGTGATTTGTGCATTTTTTTATTTTTGGGTATTTTCGAATTTATTTAAAATCGTTTACGTTGGTTTGGACACGTAAGACGTAGACTTGTAGATGCTCCAGTTAGGAGAATAGAGGCTATGGATGTTGAGAGAAGGGTTAAGACTAGAGGAAGATCGAAAAAGACTTGGAAAGAAGTAATTTGGAAAGATATGGAGGTTTTAGAATTGGATGAGCAAATGGCCTTGAATAGGAATCTATGGAGGAGGAGAATACATATGGACGATCTAACATGAATTCAGATATTGGTTCATATAACTTACCCTAATCTCTTGGGATAAAGGCTCTGATAATAATGATGATGATGATTTAAAACCCAAGAGATTCATGTATTTTTAAGCCAAAATAATTCCAAATATTAGTTGAGGATGATGTTTTATGAAAAATGCCATAAAAATAAGTCAAAATGGGACTTATAGTGAGAGAAACGGTTGGGTCTATGAAAAATCCGCTTTTTTGCATTAAGACCTGACCAAAGGAAGGGGATGATTGAGCGCATGCTGATGGTGCAAGTATGGCGCATGCGATGCATGCGCCATAAAGGATGGCACAGGTGCGTGTGACACACGTGCCCACGTGCCTAATAGGCGGGGGCGCCTGTGTCACACGTGCTCGCATATAGTCCAAGGGCACATGTGATGCACGTGCTCATAAGAAAAAAAATTTTTTTGCTGGGTCCCCCCACTATTATGGCCTTTTAGGCCAATATTGTTTTTTTTCTTTTAAGTGGGCCATTTTTTTTGGACTTATTGGTTTGGCCTCACTTAAGGCATTTTAATTTAGATTATTATGTGGTGGGCCAAATTCTAATTTATTTTATTTAGGCTAACTAATTTATTTTATTTGGGCTCACATTTTATTTTATTTTGAGATAACCAATTATATTTTGATTTGGGCTTAGTAATTAATTTTTTGGACCACCATATTTATTTAAATGTAAGCCCTCTAATTTATTATTTTGGAATTAATTTTAATTAGGCATAACATAAGTGAATTTTTGGTTGAATTATTTTAGGTAAATTAATGAAATTAATTACCTATTTAATTTAATTCACTTATATTTTTAATATGCCATAATTTGTTATTATTTGTCTTGTTGTTTAATAATCCTTTGATTACATTAAATCATTAATTAGAGTGGTTAGTTTTTGGTTGTCGTAGAACTAGTTATGATAATTTTCTTGTGATTTTTTTGTAATTAAAATTGGATTATTATAAGGCAAATTATGTGATAGTTGCAAAATAAATATACCAAGATTTCTAAAATTAATAATTTTAAATCCAATTTGGCAGATGTGCCTTCTAACTCATAGTGGTTAGATATTAGGGCAAGTATTAATATAATTAATTGTTTACAGGCATTGACAAGTAGCCAAAGTCCAAGTGAAGGAGAGATTGTGGTGAACATGGGTAATGGAGTAAGAGTCCAGGCTGAGTGGATCGGACTAGCTAGATTACTAATGTCTTCTAGCCAATTTTTTGAGTTATTGGATATAGTATACATTCCTAGTATTAGGAGAAACTTTATTTTTGTATCTATTTTGGATAGGGTCGGATTTTCTTTCTAATTTGGTGATGGAAAGGTTTACTTATTTTGTGATAACAAGTATACTGGGTTTGGAACTCTATTTGATGGTTTATATAAATTTGATCTGCATTCTGATGATGCTCAATCTTTGACTTCTATCTCTTCTTCCTTTAATATGCATGATGTGAATGCTATGGTTGTTGGTTCTTATCAGGGTAGGATAAATAAAAACTCTTAGTTGTTGTGGCATAGGTGTTGAGGACATATCTCAAAATAGAGAATGCAAAGACTCATCAAAGATAGTATTCTGCAAGATCTTGATTTCTCTAATTTTGGTATATGTGTTGATTGTCTCAAAGGGAAACTTCCTAATAAGACTAGGAAAAAAAAGAAACGCAGATGTATACTATATCCAATGATGGAAAGGTTTACTTATTTTGTGATAACAAGTATACTGGGTTTGGAACTCTATTTGATGGTTTATATAAATTTGATCTGCATTCTGATGATGCTCAATCTTTGACTTCTATCTCTTCTTCCTTTAATATGCATGATGTGAATGCTATGGTTGTTGGTTCTTATCAGGGTAGGATAAATAAAAACTCTTAGTTGTTGTGGCATAGGTGTTGAGGACATATCTCAAAATAGAGAATGCAAAGACTCATCAAAGATAGTATTCTGCAAGATCTTGATTTCTCTAATTTTGGTATATGTGTTGATTTAACATATTCCTTACCTCAAATACACCAAAATGCGTAATCGCTTGGTTGCAAATCAACACTTTTCCATGTGACTTTTCAGAGCTGCAAACATTATGATAATTCAAACCCTTAAAAAACCTCTATAAACATGCTATACCAACTCAATATGACTCCAAATCAATGACGGAATTAAGAGAAACCACTTCATCTCTTACCTTGGTTAGTGACCAAAATTGACAGTAACAAGATCTCCTTAAATACTTGGATTCAATCTTCCAAATTCTAGGTATAGCTAAAGCTAGTGATGCGGAACGTTTTTCGTTTAAAGAGCTTGTTGGTTTGATGGAGGAACAAGGTAGTTTGTCAAGGTGAATGTCATGGAAACCTGAAGGAAACGGGAAGGAGAGCTGAAATGGCCGTCGACTTGGTTGATGAAGATGAAAACAATTGCATTTAATTCTCATTAATTTATCTCAATCCCATTTAACGTCTCAGCCATTGACTTTTGACTAATTGACTAATTGACCATTCAATTCCTTTTTATTCCATCCATGTCCCATACGTCATTTACACTTCATAATTTCATATTTATTTAATTATTTCAGCTTATAATATTTTACAAATATGATAAATTTACAGGAAAATTGGGGATTTAACAAAAACTATCAGTGGAAACTTGTTGGCTATTGTGTCGGCTCAAGAGGTTCTAGATTTTATTGTCCTTCCCAGATCACTAGAATCATATAGTTTGACCATTCCTTCTATTTTGAGGATGACTTTGATAATGGGAGTTCTGAAGCTTGTGAAGTTGCTCTTAGGGAGGAACGTGTTGTTATGCCTGTCCCTTACATGCCTTATCTGACTGTGGAAATGCCACAAGTGAATGAGCCAACTATTGATCCTGAAGTGCCCATTCCTCAACTTGCATCTGAACTTGAAGAGATAGTTCTTGATAACAATGTTGATGATTTCCCATTGAGGAGATCACAAAGGATTAGAAGACTTGCAATTTCTGATGACTATGTCGTTTATTTGTAAGAACATGAATATGATGTTCATTCGTCTTTTGATACTACTACTTATCAAGAAGCAATTAATGATTCGAACTCTTCAAGTTGGATACTTGCTATGCAGGAGGAGATAGCATCTATGTATCATAATGGCACATAGGATTTAGTTGAATTGCCATATGGTTATAAACTGATTGGTTGTAAATGGGTCTATAAGACAAAGTTAGATTCCAATGGCCAAGTAAAAAGGTTTAAAGCTCGATTGGTGGCTAAAAGCTTTAAAAAAAGAGAAGGTATTGACTATATAGAAACCTTCTCTCCAATTTCTACTAAGGATTCCTTTAGGATCATCATGGTATTAGTAGCTCATTTTGACTTAGAGCTACATCAAATGGATGTAAAAACTGCTTTTCTTAATGGTAATTTATTTGAAGATGTCTGTATGGAGCAACCTGAAGGTTTCATGCTTCCAAGGATGGAAAATATGGTCTGTAAGCTTAGGAAGTCTATCTATGGACTTAAGCAAGCTTCCAAACAATGGTATTTGAAGTTTAATGGGATTGTGACGTCACTTGGTCTCAAAGAAAATGTTGTTGATAAATGCATATATCTTAAGGTCAGTGGGTGTAGTTTTGTGATTTTGGTGCTTTATGTTGACGATGTATTATTAGCAACTAATGACACTGACCTATTGATTGAGATAAAATACATGTTATCATGTCACTTTGACATGAAGTATCTAGGTGAGGCTACTTTGTTTTGAGAATTGAGATCCTATGTAACAAAACAAGAGGCACACTTAGATTGTCTCAAATGACCTACATTGAACGTATCCTGAGTAGGTTCAATATGAGTACATGTACTCCAGCAAAAGCACCTATAGTGAAAGGTGACATTCTTTTAAAATCCCAATGTCTTCATAATGACGATGATAGAGCTTATATGCAAAATGTATCATATGTCTCAATAGTGGGTAGTTTAATGTACGTTAAAGCTTGTACTCGCCTTGATATAGGCTTTGCTGTTAGTGTACTTAGGAGAGTCATCAGCGATCATAGGATGGAACATGGAAGGCAGCAAAGAAAGTGTTGAGATATCTTCGAGGCATTAAAGATTATGTTTTGACATATTGGCGATTCGACAACTTGAACATAGTTGGATATTCTGATGCTGATTTTGCAAGCAGCCTAAATGATAGAAAATCAACTTCTGGTTATATTTTCATGATGGCTGGGGGAGTTGTTTCTTAGAAAGTGCAAAGCAAACACTTACAGTGTCCTCGACAAAAAAGGCAGAATATGTGGCATGTTATGAGGCTACATGCCAAGTTATTTGGCTGCAAAACTTCATCTTGGGGTTGGATCCTATTATTTCCATTCCAAGGTTGCTAAAGATGTTTTGTGATAATTCTGCAGTAGTTGCTTTCTCTCATAACACTAGGAGTTCCTCACGCTCTAAACATATAGATATCAAATACTTATTTGTAAGAGAAAAAGTCATGGTGTCCATTATTGATATAGAGCATATTCCTACATAACTCATGTTAGTTGATCCACTAACTAAGGGTGTAGCTGCTAGGGTGTTTAGACAACATGTCACCAACATGGGCTTGTTAGAGCCTTTTGTTGTATCGGGTTAGTGAGAGCTTTGAGTAATATAATCAGTTGCAACTGTTTTCTAATTGGACTCTTATATGCCATATTTTGTTTTATATATATATATATATATATGTTTAGTTTGTGCACATTTTGTTATTTATGCCATTTGGTTGAATAAGATATTCTGTGTTGTAATCTCAAATGCTTTTTTGAAGTGATGCATCATTTTAGTTTTAGATGCATGGACCTTATGGAGATGGATAGTTGATTTTGTCTTTTCATATCATTTCCATTTCATGCTTCTATACTACTATTTTGGATTAAAGTCTTTATAAGTTTACACATTTGTACCACGTCAGTATGATGTATTTTGAAGCTTGTAAAGGCTTATTATTATTGAAGTATTTATGAGACTGCGCATTTATACCCTATTGGTGTAATGTGTTTAAAAAGGCTCATGAATACATGTTGATATTGTATGATATTTTCGTTAATTAATTTAACTATCCAAGTGGGAGAATGTTGAATTATCTCAATAATGTGGATCAGTTAAGTATAATTAATATCATATAAATTAAATTGGTACTATTTTTTTGTAAGAAGTGAGACCTATATTGTTGGTATATTATATATATATATATATAATATTGTATTTACATGTGTTAATCCATAATGAGATGGGTTATAACAAATGATATTGATAAGATAGGAGGCTCATGCCCTTGACACATATATATAGGTAACAATATGGCCTATTGATACTGTTGCATTTTGGCCAAAAGAGTGAACAAGGGTAGTCCACTCCCTTGGCTCTCCCATTCCTTTCTACTGCTGACAATCATCTTCCTTCCTCTTTGCACAAAACCCCAATGGCAAACCAAAGTCATCAAGGCTCTGGCAAAGCACCATCACAGCAGCCTTTGGAGCACATAATGTGTAACGATCGAAATTAGAAAATTTCGAACTAAATTTTTCCTTTCCACTTTTATCTTTTTCTTTCAATTAATCGATAACACTAGGTTTGCATTCTATATCAGTATAAGTACAATTCAACTTTTCATTTCACCTAATTCAATATACAATTAATTCAATTAATAATAATAAATTAAATATAGACTATAATATAATAACTAATTTCGTTCACAAGAAACTTCACATAAGTTACATCCCACAAATTTTCAATACGTATTTATGCTCTATTTATAAATACAACTGCTGTGCAAATACGTGTCTGAATATAAATAAACATTTAATAAATACCTGATCACTTGGTACTTCTAACCTCTAACGATTTCTTCGACTAACTAAAGGCAGCGGACTTTGTGAATTCTGATAAGTTATCTGGGATGGTGAAAAGGGGGTGAGCTTTGGGGAAAGCCCAGTAAGAAACATATATAAAAGCGCATATAAAATTTAGTTGACAATAAAACGATTAATCGATATAAAACGTTTAACAATTCATGTGATGCTATTTCAAATCAATAATCAGTATAAAACGTTTTATAATTTATGCGATGCAATCTGGAATCATTAATCACTATATAAGCCATTTATGTAGGCGATGCTATAAGACCATTTCAGTGTGCAACTTCGGTAAACAATATGGTAACAATTTCAAAATCATGAGATAATGCAATAATTTCAGAAACTTCAATCAGTACAGTAATACGATTCATTTAAAATCCTTAAAATAGGATAAATGCATTTGCATCAGAAAAACATATACTGTAAAATTTGTATCACTTTCTTTGTCACTTTTCAATCAAATCATGCACTAGTCTCGTAAATCAAACATTCACTAAATCAATTATCAGTCAAGTTTCACTTATCGATAGAAAATAATCTCCCAGAGATTCATGCACGCACTATATCTCATAAAGGACTTGTATAGGAAGGCCAGGGATTCGGAACTCCTTAGCCAATCCTATGAAACACTATAACAAATGGCCATCGTTGATCACTCACAGTTCACACTGGTCAGGTGCTCACTGTGTAAGCTTGTGGGGTTCGACCGTAACTCCCACAGTCATATCATGTAAAGGGGAAGGTCTGGGACGTCTCCCAGCCTAATCATCACTGTCTCATATGCACAATCATCAGGGATACATCAATTTGATAAAATCACTTCATATACTCTTAAATCATTTCATATAAATCACTTCATGTAATTCCTTTCATGAAATTCAATTCATGTAAATCATTTTGTATAGTTCAATTCATGTAAAGCACTTCACAAATCTCAATTCATGTAAAATACTTCATATAATTCAAATCATGTAAATCGTTTCATGTAATTTAATTCATGTAAACCATTCTTGTAATTCAATTCGTGTAAATCATGTCATGCGATTCAATTCATGTAAATCATTTCTTGTAAATCAATTCATGTACATCGCTCGTGTAATGCAATTCATGTAATTCATTTCATATAATGAAATTCGTATAAATCATTTCAGATAATGCAATTCATGTAAATCATTGCATGCAATTTAATTTGTGTAAATCATATCACATACTCATTTCATGTAAATCATTTAATGTAATTCAATGTATATAAATCATTTCATTTAAATCAATTTATGTAAAACATTTCATATAATGAAATATTTAAACTTGTAGGAATTAATGATAATTCTTATTTCTTGTATTTAGGAAAATTGGATAAGAACGATTAAAACGAGATTTCAATAAATTTTCAATTGCAAATAAAACATGTTTTATATGACTCCTATACATATATCTTACCTTAATCGTAGTATGAGATAGCACTCCAATTCGCAGCACTGAATCACCTATTTCCCCGAATTATTAGCTGCAAATATATTTATTAAAATAATTAGACTCATTGCATTCAATCTATAAAATTTCCCTTTACTTCTCCTAACTTCTATTTATCCATTTATACTTAAAATGAAAATATAATTCCTATGAATTCCTATTGGGGCAGAATATGACCCTCATTATTATTCATTATTCCCTTTTTCATTTTACCTAAATTTTCATTTAACCATTTTCATTTAGGAACCAAAATAAGTTTCCTATAAATCCCCTTCTTGGCCGAATGTGGCCATTGTCACTCTATTCATTTTCTCTCTTATTTAGATTCATGTAAATTTTATATCTTACCACCATCCAAATACTTCCACGACTAAATTAAACTCACTCCTTTCCCACAAAGCTTTATTATGGCCACTTATGCTAAGAAAATCTTTAGTCAATTTAAGGGCATGATCATTTTGCCTCACTATACTTATATTATTATTTTACCATTAATTCATTAAAACCAATTTGCTTCTTTCTTGAACAGTTCACACCGAATAGCCATAGTCCTCTACCCCCCCCCCCCCCCCCCCCCCCCCTTTTTTTTTTCTTGAACAGTTCACTAATATTCTTCATATTTTTCTTACATTAATATCCTCCATTTTTCCTGGACCTATCCACGCCACTATCATCATCTTTTCTTAATGGCCAAATGGCCATTACATGCATAGGCATAGTCTTCTTTTAATTTATGAACTTAATTATATCTAATATATTATATACTAATATTTTCACCATTCCAAATCAGCCCAGTCAGCCTAAATTCTTTTTTTCTTCCACTGCTGGCAGATTTGTCATATTTTCCTTCATGGCCGGCAACCCCAAATTTCCAACCTTCATGAACTTTCATTTATTCTTCTCTAAATTTAGTTCATAAATATTTTTTACTTTATTTTCTCATAGCTGAATATTTTTCTGCAGTAAAAGAATTCCTCATCATCTTCCTAATATTCAAACCATTGTTGTGAGCTTCAATTATCCTATCCTTGTGTTGTACTTTCTCTAAATCAATTCAAATTTTATAACTCTCCTCTCCTCATTTAGAATTTATTTCAAACATCTTCAATTCACCAATTCATCAACACCCTTGCTTAGCCCCTAGCATGACCAAACAACCCATTTTCACGCCACATGTTCTGTTTTGAACACTCAACAAGCCAATTCCATAGTTCCACCAATTATCATTTCATCCAAGTTTCAATCAAGCTTAATTCATCTCCTACAAACTAATTTCTATGCAAAATACATTAAATTCATCAAATTTTTCTTCATTTTCTGTCAACCGAATTTGTTCTGTTTTCTTCTTCATTTTCATCTAATTCAATTCAAGATATAAAACACACCATCCATGACATGAACAAGTAGAGGCTATAGCTAGAATTATGTAACACATCACCCATTCCTTACCTTTACCATTGCCGAACAGTGGAGACCCATTCCAGCCCCTGTCACGTTGGTTTCTGTCCACAAAATCCTAGCCTTAGACAGCTTTTAAGATAGGGAAGAAGGTTGGTTAATGATGCTTGATGAGTTGAGGGATTGAAGAAAGATTTTCATGGTGAAATTGAGGGAGACGTGAGGAAGAAAATGGAAAGAAACACTTCTGCAGGGGACGTCGATTTTCAAGCAGAAAATGGCAGGGTGAAGTCGGTAATGAAGCTGCTAGAATTGGCTGAGAATGACTCCTTTTAGTGACATTGCATCCAATAGAAATTGGCCACATGGCCAACAATTAAAATTCCCCTTAAAAGTCTTTATATTTACACTTTAGCCACTTGAAATATCCTCTATTTATAATTTTCAGATTATTTATTTATTTATTTATTTTATTTAAAAATACATAATATCAATATATCATGAATATATATTTATATGTTTTTCTATTGAAAATTACAGATATATATACACACACATTTTTTATACCCGAATTAAATTCTTAATTATTAAAATTTTAATTTATTGATTTATCAAATATAATAATCTCCAAATATCCCAATCCCTTAATAAATTTATTTATTTCAACAAATCTATTAGCATCTGAAATTAAATTTACAGATACCTAACTCCAAAAATAGGAAAATTCACGGTTATCACATAATGGTGGATTGCAGTAGCTCTAGTGGTGGTGGCATTCGTGGTTTTGGCTCCCAAAATCCAAGTTAGTTTTCTCTCCATTTTATTGTACTAGTGGCTGATTGGTGGCTTGATTTATTGCCAATAGAAAACATGGCGGATGGGAATATGATGGATGGGGAAGTAATTGTGGAAACCATTGTTGCGTGCATGAGTCTTGATAACGTGAATAACAACAGCACAAATCTTGAACTTTACGTTGTTGAGGATATAGAGGCATTGTCTGACAGAGAAATATTAGGGTTAGAAAATGATGAATACATGGGGCCTTTGAGTTTAGAAAGACAAATTGAAGCCAATTTTGAAGGAGGCGCGAATACAGAAAAGGCTAGTGGAGATAATGATGTTATAGATGGTGAAAATGGGTCTGCGAATGACATTGTTTGTGAGAATGGCCCAGGGAATGAAAGCCCACCAAATTGTAGAAATTGGAAATAAGTATCCTCTGCTTTAAAAATCAGAACGAAGCCCTTGAAGATAGAAGCTATTCTGGAAAAAGTAGTAAAAAAGAATAAGAAAAGGGGAATGAAAGATCAAGAAGACTACGAGAAAGAATGGAGTGAATCTGAGTAGTGGGTATGAAATGAGTCTTTTTCTGCTGGAGAATTTACAAATAGATGTCAAGTTATTAATAATAGAAGCAGAAAAATATGGAAGATTGGGACATTGCTAGGTATCTCTGCCAATTGTGATGATGAGCTTGTTGTTGAGAGATTAAAGGAATTAAAAGCAAATAATTGATAGGAAGTAAGCTGGAATATAAAGTAATTATTTTCTTCAATTCTAGAGATACTGGCAGTTTTAATTTTGTAGGGAGTTTTTTTTTTTTTCTTAAATTTCTTGAAACAAAGGATACTATGTTGGAATTAAGAAGTTCTAGGAATGCTATAATGAACAGAGCTATGAAGAAATTAGTTGGAAATTGCCCTATTGATCGAGAGGTTATTGGCATAGGAAACAAAGCTGGAGGTAATTTAAGAAACTCAGATTCGGTACGCATCTCTTGGGATAAGATAGTTATTAATGGATCTTGGCAGATTCTATTGTTTTTACCTCACAATTGTCTTGGATTAAGGCTATCCATGGAGGGTGTGGTTAAGGTTGCAGGATTGCAACTTCACACACTAGGAAAAGCTAAAGCATTGAGAATTTAGGCTTTCGTTTTTATTGTCTTATACATAGGAGGCCGCAGTCTCGTGATAAGGAAAAAGAATATTAGTGTTGGGTTTGAACTTCAATCTTACTTACGGTCAATTAATTCTTATAAGAACGGTATAAATCAATTAAATTAAAATTCGGGTTCAATTGTAATTTTTTTTCTTTTACAATTTTCTTTTGAACGCAGGTTTCATAAAAGCTTGAGAGCCGCGCTATACCAAGGAATACGTAGGAAAAGATAAAATATGCAGCAATGTGACTTCTTCCTTTATTTTATTCTTCTTTCAAATTAAGATACGAATTGTTCTTCCCTTTCTCTTGAGATCTTTACTTCTTGTTTGACTTTTACGAAAATCGTGCTAAAGTTGACTTCATTTTTTTTTGGTTAAAATAATTAAACTTGTGTTATAATTTTATTTTTTTTATAATAGTTAAACAATATTTTATTAAGGATAATAAAATGTAGTATAGCTACAACTTCCGTTGATCATGCCTTAACTGTGCGTAACTGTTGTCTAATCCAACTTCATTCAAGATTTAGAAATTAAACGATTTTGAATTTTAAAAAATCACCTCCGAATTATTTAATTAGTAATTAGTTTCTTTTCCCCTGTCATCCATTTTTTTAAAAATAAAAGTACATTGGGAAAGGGTATTTTAATTTTAGATTAACAAAGCCGCCAAATTGGAAATTTCTTGCTATAGGCTACTTTGCATTCCACTGTACAACCTTGACTTTGTTGGCTAACCAAGACATTTATGAATAATTTATAGGCGTTGAGTTGCCAATATATAATAAGTAATTCAAAGACAATGGCATACAATAGAGAGGCTGTTTCACATTCTCAAGCAGTATTGCAAGCATGGCCATGGATGCCAGGCCTTGGTTGCTAATGTTCGTGTTGATCCATGGCGTTCTACTTTCGCAAAATGAAGCTGTTTCCAGATCTTCTTCGGAAACAATTCTTTCCGGCCGTGAATTTCCATACGAGTTAAAGTCGGTGTCAAAGCGGGTGGTTCAATTATCACCACCGCCATCACCTAAGGGGCGTCCTCGTTCGAGTCAGAATAACTCGCCGCCGCCACCGGTGTTCATCTGAGCTTAGTTACTCCACTGTTGAGGTCAAGTACTCAAGCTCCTTTGGCTCCAACAACGCAAAATTATAATGAACTCCTACCGACCTCAACTTCAAGATTGTTATAAAATTAATTAATGTTGTTAATTAGATTTTATATGCTACTTTAGAATCACTTAGGGGTTTATCAATCGATTATGCTTTTACCTGTTTATTGATTGATTGAATTGGAGCTTTGGCCTAACAAAAGAATAGTTGAAAATCCAATATTAACCTTGGTTTGTTAAGGGGTAGATCGAATCGATGTTTGCTGTCTAATTAGAGCTTTGCCGTCCTTTGGGTCCTGTCTGGCTCAAATCCAGATTAGTCCTATACCAAAGGTATGAGGATACCGGATGGTCTAGACCAAAAAAAAAACATTGGGTCTCTGTCCTCTTGCTTCTGTTCTTGGTTCGGATAGTATCATATTTCCAGTTCGATGTTTTGCTGTTTGTTGTCTTGGTGGAAAATGACGTGGTTCTCCAAAATCTGCTTGTGGTGATTCTTGGTGATTTTGTGTTAGAGTCTATTGTCATCTGGGGCTGCCTTTGAGAAATGGTGTGATGCTGTTTTGTTGGATTTGTTCAATTCCTGGTGCGATGTTGGGTATGTTTTATTTGGTTCTGGTGCGTTTGAGTTTGCTCATGTAAATCATGTAATTGCAGCTAGCTTGATATTCTGTGTAATAATGACAGTGTTACAAAGAGAGGATTGTATAAAACGGTTATTCTACGTCAGTATATATCATTTTCATTCAAATTGTGTCACGTAATCATATTATTAAAAAAGTTAATCATTTATTACCCATCATATGTGATAATTAAATTATGAATATTTATTTCAAGAAATTTATTAATGATTCTGATAATAAATTATTGACTTTTTTTAATAATGTGATTACATGACATGATTTGAATAGAAGTGATATATGCTGACGTGAAGTAATTGTTTCATACAATTCTTTCTTATGAGTTCCTTTATGCCGCTATCTTTCTAAAACGAGTCACAACTTGTTAGCATATATTTATTTCATTCAAGTTATGTCACGCAATATTGTTTTTGAAAATTGTCAATAATTTATTACCACTGTTGTTATTGAACCTCTTAAAATTATCACATGTTGCTGATATGTTCTCTATTTTTGACTTCCATTGGTCCCTGCCTTTATGACTTGAGTGGTGATGGTTCTTCCGTTTCTTCACGGGACCGTTGGCTTCACGTTCGCTGGGTTCAGCTTAGTTTTAGCTGCCTGAATGGCTTGGTTTTGTCTAAAGCTGTTCATAGTGACTAGTTTTGGGTTGGCGGAGTGTGTGCTATTTCCCTGATTAGTCATTGTATTGCACTTGTGTTATTAATAATATCGGCCTTTCAAAAAAAAATTATCACATAAGTCATATAATAAATTATTGATTTTTTAATTGCGTGAATTGATTTGAATGAAAAAAAATATATGTTGACCGGAGTAATGGTTTCATTACAATCTTGCAATAAGTTATTCTAATTAACTATCAGCTAAACCTATTCATGGGTTAGGCAACTTGTTAAAACTCAAAAGTTAACTCTATTTATTAGTGGGTTTGGACAAAAAATTTTGACCAAAAAAAAAATAGGCTCATGAGTTTTCAAGCTGAACTCGGGCTTTACCATTTGATACCTAGGTTCGGCCAGGTCCAAAAATAAATAATATTAAGTTTATATGTTTACTAAGTATAATATAATTATATGTACATAAAATACTGTTGACTAATAAACATGATTATATATATTTAATAAGAAAATCGACATGTAAAATTTGACAAATCAAATTAAACTCTAAAAAAAATAAAAATAAAAAACAAAGATGATGATGATGATGATGATAATAATAATAATAATTGGATTTGAATTTGCTAGATTGGATCGAACTTACATCATATATTAATGAATTGTATACAACTTTGAGCTTGGCTTAGCTCACTTATTAGTAGACCTGGTAATTCGTGTTTATAATTCATTTTTGTGTCATGTAAAACCGTGTTCGTGTCGTGTAAAACATGAAAATTTCGTGTCGACACGAAAAACTCGAAATGTTATTTTTAGCTTTTATCATATTCATATATTAATTTTACTTAATTTTAACCTCATGTCATCTCATGTCATTTATTTATATCATGTTCATGTTGTGTCTGAGATTGCCATGTCTACTTATTAGGGCTTGATTTTTAACCCAAACCATTTTTAATTTTATTATATGTGTAATAAAACTAAAAATGCATTTGAATTTGTGAAATCCCCAAATTCCATAATTCCTCCATGTTTGTAAAGTATTATAAGTTGAAGTAATCAAATAAATATAAAGTTTGATGTATAAATGATATATGCATGATGTATGGAATATGGAAGAAATAAGAAAGTTGAAAGTCAATTAGTCAAATAAATTTAGGTGATATCAGGAAAATATTGGAGCATGAGAAAAGAAATCAAAATCAAAAACTTAATTGGAAATTAAATAGATGAGTCATATGGAAGAGAGGAGATAAATTAAATGATGGTCAAAGAAGGTCAAAGGAAGCATGGCTGAGATGAAATGATGTAATGAGATAACCATGCATTAAATGAACTTGATGAATCACCATCTCCAGCCATCACCAATGTCAGCCTCTCCTTCCCAACCCTCTCGTTCCATCTCCAAGCTTCCAAGTTTCTATTTTTGTCACCTTGACAAACCACCTCATCCCTCCATCGATTCGTTAAGTTTATTAAACGAAAATCGATCCTTGTCACTAGACTAAGTGATACCCGAAGTTTGGTGGATTGAATCCAAGTATGGGAGGAGATCTCAAAGTTTAAGATTTTAGTCTCTAGCAAAGGTAAGAGAAGAAGTTGATTTAGTCAATTTTGTGCATGATTTGTAGTTGTTCTGAGTTGGTATGATATGTGTATGAGGATTATTTAAAGGTTTAATTTGATATGATGTTACAGCTTTGAAGAAGTAAAAAGCTAGGGTTGACACGCCAAGTGATTTCGTGTTCTCGAAGGAATCGAGGTAAGGAATCTATGTAACGGACGTAAGGCGGCTATGTCCGCATGTTTTAATATGATTTTGAAGTATTTTGGAGAGAAGCATCAGTTATCTTTTTGCAGGAAAAGTTACATTTTCAGACTTAACTCCTAGTGCCAATTAGGCTAGGAGCAGCTGACTGCCTTGAATAGCGGTCGACTACCTAAAGACAACCAAAGCGTAAATTTTTGAAAACCGAGAAAAACCAGTCGACTGCTATACAAGCCAGTCGACTGCTATTTTCCAGTATGCATTCTGTTTCAAACTAGTCGACTGTTATATGGGACAGTCGACTGCCATCTACTTGAACAACATTTGGTTTCAAAGACCAGTCAACTGCTATATGGACCAGTCGACTGTCTTTTTCTCGGAAGCATTTTATTTCAAACCAGTCGACTGCTATTTTGGACCAGTCGACTGCCCCATGTGTTTTCTGAAAATAAAAATATCAAAATTTTAAATGAAATTAATTTCGATAAATGAAATTATGAAGCCGCAGCCGACTGCCCTATGAGGCCAGTCGACTGCCATGTATGAAAAAGATGATTTTCAAGCCAATTTGGTTTAAAAACAAAAGTGTTTTCCAAACAAGTATATGATAAATGTTTTGAGACTATAGACTACATTATGATCATGCATCCCTGTATTTGACTGAGAGACTCTGATCAAGTCCTCAGTATTATGTATGTTAAGCAAGGAACCCTAGTCAGGTCCTCAAGGCTACAAATGACACCTGACTAGTGTTCACTGTGGATTTCTAAAGGCAGGAGAGAATCCCTGACCTCTACATGGTGCACCACTGTACTAATACATGATTAGAATCATATAAATGGGTATAAATGATTTATATGATGATGCAATCACTTGAATGAATGTACATAGTCTCTATCTATTTCAAAGAAGTATGATGTATGCTTTAAAGTATGTTATGAAGTATGATGTTTTAAAGAAAGAAGTATGATGTATATTTTGAAGTATGTTATGAAGCATGATGTTTTAAAGAAAGTATGTTTGCTTATGCCATTTGAAAGAAATATGCATGGTTGCAAACGATGTATGAAAGATGTTTTTGAAGCATGCTTTATAATGCTTTACATGTCATTATAGAGCCAAGTAGGAAAAATGCATATAGAGGCATAGTACACTCTTTTACATATTTTTCTTACTGAGTGTAAACTCACCCTTTTATGACCATTTTTCCTACAGATTACCTGAAGTAAATCTTGCTCCGATTAGGGGAGCTTATTTTGGAAAGATCGAAGTGTACCTTATCGATACGCTTCCCAGTTAGCATAGAAGGTATACTTATATGTTTATGTAAAGTAAATTGTAATTCAGTTACAGTACAGTACAAGTAGCATTCATGTATATAGGATGTCGGGGATGTAAGTTAAGATGATGTGTAAGGTCCTGTGGAATGGAATGATATTTATATATATATATATATCATTATTATGTTTACGGAAAATAAATGACTTCTATTGAGCTATTAGATATTTGGCTAAGAAAGGAAGATGATTGACATTGATGAAACCAAATTGATTTATGTCGTATAAGATAATAAGGAAAAGTTAGATGGTAAGATGTAGTGGCAGGGACGTCACAGAATTAAAAATCAAGCTTGAACAAACGAGTTGTGCCGAACTCAAATTTGTATATAATTTGTTAATATATAATTTAAATCCTACTTGATCCTACCATGGACACCTCTACTAGTAGAACAACTGTGATAATCGAAAATTCTACTATTTTTGAAATGGATTCTGTAAATTTAACTTCTAATGTTAATAGACAAGTTAGTGTAAGTAAATTTATTTACGAGATTGGAATGATTTGAATTATGAACATGATTAAATGATGAATTGGAGAAAAAAATTGAAAATTATGAGTATTATGAAATTTAAAATTCAAAGAAATATATATAATAAATATATATATACAAGAAAATATATAATTATGTATATATAAATACCGATATATATATATGTATATGTATATCCAAAACAAAATATATTAATTTAGAAATTGTATGATTTTATAAATATTATATATTATAGGTAAAAAAATATATATGGGTGTATTATATATATATATATATATATTTATAAAAATTTAAAATAAATAAATAACAAAAATCACGAGCTTGTCGCGATATGAGAGGTCTGCCTAAGGCAGACTTTGAAAAAAAAAAGGAAAAAGGGTGAGGGACAGATCGAGCAAAGAGCCGACGTCGACAAAAAAAAAAGGAGAGGAAAGGAAGGGAGCTGCCACCGTCGAGACCCCTTGTCGATGGTGAGGAACAAAAGAAACAGAGAGAAAACAACAAAAAAAAAAGAGAGAGAGGAAGAAGGAAGGGGATGGAATTGTTAAAGTATTTAAAAAATGAAAATGAGAGCTCAATTTTATTATGCATCGAGTGTCATATATATATATATATAGGTAGAGGCCAGCAACTAATTGCCTCATTAGGTAGAAAACAGAACAACTAATCACTGTAATTAGGTACAAAGCAAACACTAGTATAGCTAAGCTAAAAACTAAATCCAGTTGGACCAATTATGTGTAATAGCCCCCCTCAAGCTAGATCATAAAGGTTATGAAGACCAACCTTAGGAAGAACAAGTCTGAAGCTGATAGCAGAGTAAGCTTTGGTGAAGATGTCAGCAAGTTGAGAAGAGGAAGATACATGAAGTAACCATATGATCCCAGCTTGGAGTTTCTGTCGAATAAGATGACAATCGATCTCGATATGCTTGGTGCGCTCATGAAAAACGGGATTTTCTGCAATGGCAATGGCAGATTTGCTATCACAAAACAACAAAGCAGCTAAAGGATGAGGGACATGAAGATCTTGAAGAAGATATAATAGCCACTGAAGTTCACAAGTGACAGATGCAATAGCACAATATTCAGCTTTAGATGAAGATCTGGAAATGGTGTTCTGTTTCTTGGACTTCCAAGAAATGAGGGTATCACCGAGAAAGATACAAAAGCTAGTGATCAATTTGCGAGTGTCAACACATGAAGCCCAATCAGAATCACTGAAAGCTTTCAATTGAAGAGTAAAAGTAGATGGAAAGAAAAGACCCTGTCCTGGACTACCTTTGATGTACCTAAGAACACGATGAGCAGCTTGAAGATGAGCTGTTGTGGATTTAGCAATGTATTGAGAAAGCTGCTGGACAGGATAGGAAAGATTAAGACGTGTAGATGTAAGGTACAACAATCAACCAACAAGTCTCCTATAGGAAGAAGCATCATCCAAGGGTTCACCAGATGATTGAGAAAGCTTTAAGGAAGTAACCATTGGTGTAGAGACAGGCTTACTCCCAAGAAATCCACTATCTTGCAAGATGTCTAAAGCATACTTGCGTTGAGACAGATGAATACCTTGTTGAGATCGTGTTACTTCAAGACCAAGGAAGTACTTAAGAGTCCCAAGGTCTTTGATCCGAAAGTTAGAATCAAGATAAAACTTCATTTCGTCAATGAGGGGATCATTATCACTAGCTAAGATGATATCATCAACATAGGCCAACAATGCAATAAATGAGCAATCAGAAGCCTTAACAAATAGGGAGTGATCAGAGGGAGCCTATGTAAAACCTTTAGCAAGCAAAGCAGTAGTGAGTTTGTGATACCACTGGCGACTAGCTTACCTGAGCCCATAGAGAGACTTCAAAAGTTTACAGACTTGACCTGGTTTGGCTCCAGAATATCCTGGTGGAAGTTCCATATAAACCTCTTTAGATAAATCACCATGAAGAAAGGTGTTATTAATATCAAGTTGATGTAATTTTCAATTTTTGGCTGCTGCGATTGCCAACAAAGCACAAATAGTAGTCATCTTTGCAACAGGGGAAAATGTATCTATATAATCTACCCCATGCTGCTGAGTGAACCCCTTGGCCACAAGCCTGGCTTTGTATCTCTCAATAGTACCATCGGATCGATGTTTAATCCAATAAAACCATTTGCAACCAATAGCTCATTTGTCAACAGGCAAATCAGTCAAAATCCAGGTATGGTTTAATTGCAGAGCATCCAATTATGCTTGCATGGCCTGAAGCCAACAATCCTGTGTTACTGCCTGACTATAAGAACAAGGTTTAACAACAGAGGAAATGTTAAAAAGAAAAGATTGATGTAAAGAGGAGCATTTGGTATAATGAAGAATAGAAGAAAGAGGATACTTGCAACCTGAATTACTTATTGCAGAAGGTAAAGATGTGGACTGATTTGCTGTAGCTAAGTTACAATGATAGTCTTGAAGGTAGGAAGGAGGAAACCGAGGTCTAGAAGATCTTCTTAATGGTATAGATGTTGAGGAAGAAGAAGCTGGACCAGAAGTGGAAGGTGAGTCAATAGAAGGAGAGAAAGATGAGTCAAGAAGAGATGAAAAATTATCTAAAGAATGACTAGAAATAGGATTGGAAGAAGGAAGTACAAAATTAAAAGAAAGTGATTCAGAAGTGGAAGAAATATCAAAGGTAGCAAAAGGGAAAATGTCCCTGGCGATAAAATTTTGTTTGGTATGAAGATTATAAAGTTTGTAACCTTTAGTGCCATTGACATAACCAAGACAGACAGACTTAATAGCTCTAGGTTGAAATTTTGTTCTTGGATAAGCTAAGGTGGAAGCAAAACAAAGGCAACCAAATACTCGAATATGAGAAAATGTTGGTGGATGATTATACAGTAATTCAAATGGTGTCATATTTTGGATAATAGGTGAGGGAATTCGATTAATTAAATGAACAGCTTGACAAATACAATCCGACCAAAATTTTTTAGGAAGAGGAGCTTGGAATTTAAGAGCTCGGGCAACATTAAGAAGGTATTGATGCTTGTGTTCAACCACACTATTTTGCTATGGTGTTTGGACACAAGATGTCTGGTGTAAGATACCTTTAGAAGAATAAAATGAAGACATATTAAACTCTTGCCCATGATCAGTTCGAATTGTTTTAATTTTGAGATCAAAATGAGTTTCAACAAATGAGCAAAAGGCCTGGACCAAAGCTCTAGCTTCTGACTTGAATTTCATAAAGTAAATCCAGGTATACCTACTAAAATCATCCACCACAGTTAAAAAATAAAAATGGCCATATAAAGAGGGTACAGGATTAAGGCCCCAAATGTCAATGTGTACAAGATCAAAGCATGCTTTGGAGGAAGAAACACTAATTGGAAATGGTAACCTTTTCTGCTTAGCAAAATGACAAGTTTCACACAAAGAGTGATGTTGCACAATAATTGAAGGATCAATACGATTCAACAATTTTATTCTATGATTAGAAGCATGGCCAAGTCTACAATGCCACAAGTCTATGGTAGTTGATGGCACTAAAGCATTTACAGTTGGTATAACAAAGGTGTGAGTGGGAAAAACACTATGAAGATGGTATAGACCATGATTGTGCTTAGCTAAACCAATCATCCTCCATGTCTTTACATCCTGAATAACACAAAATGCAGGTTGAAATATCAGAACACAATTTAGTGCTTTGGACAACTTACTTACTGATATCAAGTTAAAAGAGAAAGTAGGAACATAAAGGACATCATGCAGAATAATATCTGAGGATAAATGAACTACTCTAATATGTGTTGCATTAGTATGTTGTCCATTAGGAAGCTTCACAACAGAATTTGATACTGGAAAATAAGCTTTGAAACAAGATAAAGTACAAACAATGTGGTCAGTTGCTCCAGTATCAAGAACAAAGGATAAAGGCTGTGTAAAATGGGATGAATTCATACCTATCGATTGTGGGACATCAGTAACAGCATTAACATGGGAACAATTGGAGCCAGACATGTCAGCAGATGGAAGCAATGCAATTAAACAATTATATTGGTCCTGAGTGAGCATGACTGAAGACTCTTCAGCATTAATTTTATGGGCAACAATCTCAACATCAGATCCTTCTGAAAAACCAGAAGAACATGTTGTCACTTGATTAATAGCTCCAGATCTGCCTTTAGACTTATAACCAGGTGGAAATCCATGTTTACGGTAACACTTATCCATAGTGTGTCCATGATAACAACAAAAAGAGCACACAGATCATTTTGGAAGAAAATTGGACCTCTTAGCAGAAAAGGTGTTTGTGCTACGGGAATTGACTGACACCTTATTGGCAAAAGCTAAAGAATCAAGATGCAACTGAACAAAAGTAGCAATCATCTGTCTTTCTTGCTAAATAACAAGAGCAAAAGTCTTGTTAATAGAAGGCAAGGGATCCATCAACAAGGGATCCATTAACATTATCTAAGATCTGACAGTGGAGAAGCTGTCATTGAGACCTGTCAAGAATCGGATCACATAATCATTGTCATTGTACTGTTGAGTGAGATCAATTGCTCCACATTTACACTTTGGATCACAAGTGCACTTAGGAAGAGGTCGTAAATTCATCATCTCATCCCAAAGTACTTTCAAATTAGTGTAATAATCTGTAACAGAGTGTCATCTGGCTTGATGTTGCCGTCGGTAGCCGGCCGATTTAAGACAGATTCGATCGGATCGAGAATGGCCAAGACGTGCCGGCGGCCAAGAGAGGGAAAGAAGAAGAAGAGAACCTACCGACACTACTACCACCCACAGCCGCCCTTGGCTCTGCTCGCTGCCACCAGCCGATCTGGAGAGGAAGTGAAGAGGATCCAACACCGAATCGTCAGCTGCTGCCGGTGTGACCAAATCAAGCGACGACAAGGAGAAGAAAGATGAACCAACGAAGGAAGGGGCTGAACCGAGTTTGAACCGGTTCAGCTAGTAAAAAAAAAGAAAAGAAAAAAAGAAAAGAAAAAAAAGAAAAAAAGAGGAAAGAAAGAAAGAAGACAAAAAAGAAGGGTAAAGAAAGTTTGTATACTTTATTGTAATTTATTTATTTAGTAAATTGTTGAATAATTTATGAAATTTTTTAAATGCGTAAATGATTTAGAGATTGTAGAGAATTGTACAAGTGGTGAAATTCAGTTAAACTTGGAAGTCGCTAAGTGTTAGACGTCGATAAGATGGGTAAGGTATTTATGTGAGTTGTAGGATTATATTATTAGATATTCTTATTTATTCGATTTAATTATAGAGGGATGTCAGAAGTTGGTTTAATGATTTGCGAGAAAGTTATTGAGGTAATGTTAGTGAGTTTCTTTAATATATTGTTAGAAAGTTTTTAGAGTTCAGATTCTTTCTAATTGGACTTTGTTAGAAACTTGGTGATTGTGGTGAGTTGTTGGTACAATGTTGAATTAAAATTATACTGAGTTTGGTTGAAGATGACCTTGAATGCTAGGAATTTAGTCGATTTGGATTATAAGTTAGAATGATTAATTGACATGAGGAAATTCAGTTGGCACAAGTATACAAAAGAAAATTAATATTGCGAAATGTTAATGTTTGAGAATATAGCTGTGAGGTACGAACCAAAAAAAAAGAATATAGCTGTGAGATGATATTGAAATTCGATAGGAAATGGATAAAATATTGAGAACTTATAATAGAATTGCTATATGACAAAAATGAATGAGATGATGAACATGTGGTTTTGTGATAATAATTATGCTTTAAAAGTACTAAGATAAAAATTAAATATTTATGGGATGCTAAAAAGACCCATAATGATGATGGGGGCCTTAGCATCGATGATGCGACGCAAAAGTGCTTGTTTGAAAATATTGTGATAAATTGATACTCTGTGACAAGTTGCAAATTTGATCTTGGTGAGAATAGGTGATTTTGGAAATATGACTTGAGGTACTTGGTGAAAGTAAATCTGTAAAGTTTTATTGTTGGAGATGCTATAAGTAAACTTTTGGTGGTATGTGATTGTAGTAAAATTAATTAAGACTAGGTTTAAGTGTTTTAAATATTTCGTGAAGAAAGAATTGATATTGAATCGAACTTGGATTGATCTTTTGTAGCCTTGGATTGATTTGGTGACTTTTGGAGAGAGGCAAGTATATGCTTGCCTATCGGATCGTTGATGTTATAAATGGGATTGTAAGAAAAGGTGTTGACGCTGAATTGGTAAGGGACATATATAGAAAAATTAGGATAATATCATGTTTGCATGTAAAACCGGTTTTGTTGTTTATTGGAAAAGAATAAGATCTAAAGAATGAATATATTTATATATATATATATATATATATATATAAATGCATGTTTGTGAATTAAACAAATTTATGATTGGTAATATTAATAATCACATTTAAGGCATGACGACATGATTGAGATTAAAAGGTGATAAAAATAAATAAAAATAAAAAAAATAAAAAAATGGTTTGATCATTCAACATATGATTTAAGAAAATTATCATATATGGTTGCATGGAAAATCAGTGTTTTCTATGGGTTGAGATTAAGATATTGTTACTGTATTAAATTAGTTGGTTTTGGATGTTGATGATTTAATTTAGCATGTGGATAATGAAATGGGAAGTATATAAGTGTTGGAAATGAACTGTGAAATGTGCTGGAAATTGTAATTTGGTTAGAGATATATAAATTGTATTTTTATGCAGGAGGGTTAGGACAGTTATAGACGCTATGCTGCTGAAATTTTTATAAAATTATAAATAGGAAAAATAATTGTAGGAAAAACTTATATTTTCAAGAAAGCCTTTAGAGGTATAATTATGTTTTCCAAAGATTTAATTTAAAATTTTTAACTTAGTGTATCGATTTAAATTATTAGATGATTCGAGAATCAATGTTAAGTTTAACGATCGAAATGAAAGAATTAAATAAACTTAAAGAAACTATATAGGATTAAATTGTTATGATAATGCGTGCGCTTGTATCACTCATGCATAAGTGCATTGCTCATGTCATGCAAATTTTTTAACAGTTTTTAGACATTTCACATTATGGTTTTAAGGTGCATTAAGTTTTATCTAAGCCGATTTGGAAAAAAGAATGCATGGTTTGAATGTTTTAATGATCAAATGAATATGAAGAATTTTGGGTTGTATCATATTAAACTGATTTTAAACATTCAAAAGTGTTATGAATGATTTTGTTCTACCGAATGAAATGTTTGTTAAAGGTGGTTTACAACATATGTTTTAACGTGGCATGTTTCGGTTTAAGAGTTATATTGCGAGAGCCACCTCTAGGGTGCTGAAGGACTTATGTGCTTCACGAGTTCCTCGAGACCGTGAAAGTCACCTCTAGGTTCCCAAAGGAGCTATGTGCTACACAACATACTTCACCGTAGTATTCCGTGAATTATGAAATGAACTTAATTTTTTAACAGTTTATATTTTGATCATGTGATTGTATAATGTTTTGAAATAACAAGATATTGTTTATCATTATACGAGAACTAAATGGATGTTTTGAGACTGTTGGCCCTATAGTTGCTTACGAGCACATGTACCCTACTATTACTGTAGCTGAGTGATCTGGTCCCATCATTCAGTGTCTCAGATGACATCAGACCCGTGAACATCTGTGGATAACCTTTGACTATGGCCATATGTCTCTATGCATGAGTTTATTGGGTGTTGCCTTGTCTCCACTGTTTTATCTGGGGTGGCAAATTCCTAGACATCCCAGGCACTCCCAGAAAATATATATGTTACAGATTTGAAAATTGTTTATATTTATTGAATGTGTTTCTTAAATTTTATTACCGACCACTGAAACTGATTTCTATACTGTTTACGAAAAGAACTAAATAGTTTATCGGAGCGACGAATGCACTGTTAAAGGCTATTTATGATTTTGTGTTATCATGTAGATGCACAAAAATATACATATATAGGATTCCTAAATATAGTTAACATGATATTCTTTCTTTTATATATGTTTCTTACTGGGCTTTCCCAAGCTGACCCCTCTTATTCACCATCTCAGATAGCTCACCGACACAAGTGGTAACCGCTGCTGTAAAATAGAACAAAGAAAAAAAATTTCTAGAAGTCTAAGTGATCGAATAAACAGGTATATCTTAAGTAATTATGCTTTTATATTCAGACTTGTGTGTGCACAGTAACTGTATTTATAGTCCAGGATGTAAATCGTATAGTGTAAGGACAAAGAATTAGTTGGAATGTAACTGTAATAAGATAATATTCAGAGAAGTATAAATTTTTATTTTGTGGTTTATGCTCTGATTTCCTATTTAATAATCATGAATAACTTATTCTAATGGTATGAGGATTAATAGACACCGAAAGTTACAGGGTGAACTTACACTGATACCGGATGCAAACCATATAATTGGAATTAATCGAATGTGAGTAAGTGATTCAAAAAGAAAAAAATTGGTTTGAAAAGTTATATTTTCGGACATGACAACAACCGTTGATATATTGTTCACCAGGGTACCATGATACGTACTGCTATAGAAATTGGACGAATATATATAACAGGCAAAAATAAAGATGTTAATTAGGTGGTTAACATTGTATAATAGGGGTATCAATCAATAGAGGTTTGCATTCTAAGTTGTCATAGGAGGCATAGGCGGAGTCCTTAATGGACCCAAGAATACTTTAAAATTATGTATTATACAAATAAAATTTGCATAATTATTTTATATATAGTTGGTGGAGTTTTTTTATTTTACAAATAGTGTTAGGATTATGACACAAATTTTATAAAAATATTAAAAAAATAAAAATAAATAAAATAATGTATCTGTTCTGATTCTAATCAACATTGCTAATTGATTAATATTACTGCGTAATTTAGCTGACACTCGAGAAATAAAATACCTAGCTTCCAACTCATCAAGAAAATATCAAGAATTTTCTGATTAAGTCTCTTAGCTTACAATTTAATCAATTATGCCTTTTTACTTATAGAGTCAAATTAGTGCTAATTGTTACTCTGTGAAAGTATAGAATGAAGGCATCTTAACTTATAATTTTAACTCTATTGCTTTTTGCAGTTATTGAAGATATTGGAATTGGTGCTAGAATTTGTTATGGCAGAGATATTCCGCTATATTTTCATCAAATGCACCGTGAAATACTGGCCTTGGAAGCTGTCCAAGGTTTGAAATCAACCGTGCAAAAGCTCAAAATGGACCAATTTCTAAAAAGCTATGGCCACCAGTAGCACCACCTCTAGCGCCACCACAGCAGCCACAATCACCAGCACCATCGCCGCCACAGCCACTGCCACTGCTATCATCACCGCTGCCACCCTCCTTCAGGCGTAGCTCAAGTGATGAAAGACATGGGATCAGGGGAGGGTATCCTAAAATGGAGCCATAATAATGTTTTCTCATGTAATAAAAGAACAATATATGTAATTAAGATTGACTTATTATTGCTGATATTATAAAATTATCTTGGTTTATCTTTTTGTGGCCAAAATTGTTGGCTAAGTGTATTGTTTGATTCATGAGGGGTTTTACAAACAAGGCCAAAGTTGAGTCCTGTTTAGATAAAGGTGTTGGGACTTGGAATTCGCTTATTGATTTTCCTGTTCTTGTAATAAAATTATTAATATATATCCAATAATGCTTGTTCTTCTAGCGTCCCTGACTTAAATATTTTTAGGGTGAGTACGATGAAACTTTTTTACTGTATCACTTGTACATATTTGTTTCTTTCCTTTAAATTTTTTAATATAATATTTTTAATGATTATTTTTTATTACATTTATTTTATTGTTATCGATCGATTGCATCTAAATACATTATCGTTTTACATTAATTTCATTGCAATCGTTGTTTTCATTCTCAACAAAACTAATTACATTGTTTATCTAAACTAATCTTTAGTCAATACACAAATAGACACACACACGCATATATATATATATATATATTTATATTAAAGATTGTTTTTGGTCATAGCCAATGCATGATTGTTTAGCTTGAGCTACAACCTATGGAAATTGAAAGGAACTTACCTTCATTATAGTTTATATGGTTTGTATGTCAAAAGTCTCGAGATTCTCCCATCTATAATCACCTTGCCAATTCAAGTGGTTTGAGCAGTATATTATTTTGTGGCTGAAGAATTGTCGCACTAATGAAGATGATATTTATAAAAAAATTATAAAATAGTGTAATATTTTTTCCTTTATTTTTCATTGAGAAAAGTGTATTGAATGCAAAAATCTTCATAACATGGTATTTTAACTACATTTAATGATTAAATATTTTTAAGCCACCATGTCTAGGTATATCAAGACCGTACTCTAGGTGCTAACAGCTTAGGATCTAGACTGGATGTGAATTCTTCGTTGCTTATATTCCTGTTGATCAATGGCCTCCTACGGCCGTCACACGATGATCACAATGTCTGTGTGTCAAGCTTGCGTTCGTATCCATTAATTTTAGAATATTTTATTTCGATTATATTTTACTATATTTAAATTTAATTTTTTTATTCATAAGAGGTACAAAAAAAATATGGATAATCAAACTTTGAACTTAATTTTTCTTAAAAAAAGATAACAACTACTAGATCAAGCCTTGATTATTTATTTTAATTTAATTAATTATCTGAATATTTGAATTTTTATTATCTAAATCCTACTCATATAATATAAAAAATGATCTAACTTGCTAAGTACTCATTTATTAAGTCAAAATTTGACTTTTAAATTTAAATTTTGTTTGTGTCACTATTAGAAGTTCTAATAGGCTATTAGAAGACCCAATAGGCCCATCTCACTAAGCTTGGTAACAAGAGGCCCGCAAGGAGTAACCGCCTACTTTATTACATAATTGGTATAACCGCCAACTTTATTACACAACGGGTATAATCGCCCACTTTACTACACAACGGGCATAATCGCCTATAACTCCTATTTAATTACATAATTGGGCGTAACCGATTACAACATCTGTTACATCCAAGATTGCCTATATAAGGCACGAAGGTAGAAGGGACAAGGTATGAAAACACACATTTATCTCTTTCAATCTTGATATTTTTCTCTAAACACTTGACTGACTTGAGCATCGGAGAAAGTCCCACTGGGAACAACCCCAGTGGTTCTTATTTTGCAGCTTGATCCAAGGAGGAACGAGTTGATCCAACATCAACGAGCCTAGTGACCTTTTTGGCATTAACATTTTGGCGCCGTCTGTGGGAAAAAAGAAGAAGCCATGTCGAGTTCTCAAACACCCAATCTTGAAAATATTAAATCCTCTCAACCATCGTTGCAATCGACGGTAACAATAAAAATTTCTACCAGTTCCTGGAATCACAGCAAACAACGCCTACAACTCAATCACTGAAGTAGTAGCCACTGCCACAGTACCGCAAAACACCACCTTGCCTCCCGCTGCAGTTTGATTCCCCCAATCTGCAGCAGGAACATCTTACCTACCACTTTCATTCCAAATGATAACTACAGACTAGTATAATCAACTGCTCATCTAAAACCAAGCTCTGAACACCAAGTTAGAGCATTATGCTAAAATCATTTAAACCTGACCGACCAACTCCAGATGACCGATCAAAAAGATCGCCAACATATACAAGAGATTGCCTGACCTTCACTTATACTTAACTCACCACAACCAAACACAAATTTACACCATCAGCCTGATCCTATTATCAACCACGGAGGTTTTGGGAGAAGAAGAGAAAAGGAAGAAAGAAGTATTAATTCCCTAGTAATGCCCACCAAAAGGACCAGAGTGGCCTTAAATCGTTCGGAGCAGAATATCCACGAAAGGCTAGACACAATGTTTGAAGAGTTGAAGGAGATGAAGAGGGGAAAACAGGAGATTGTCCATTGTGTTAGGCAAACCGATAGTCCCCTCGTTGAAAAAATTCAAGAAGAAGTGGTCCCCAACAACTTTAGGATCCCAAAAGAAAAATAGGATGGCACGGGCAATCCTTAAGATCATATATATGCTTTGAGGCAACCTTAGACCTTTATGGAACCACTGATGCAGTAAAATGTAAGACTTTTCCAACTACACTCAAAGGATCAGCTAGATCCTGGTTTTATTCTTTACCGGTCAAATCAATTACCAGTTTTAATCAGCTTAGCAAGTTGTTCGTCGAACGCTTCCTGGCCAATAAGAAACAAAGAAGAACTTCGGCGAGTCTCATGTCAGTTGTTCAGCACCCCAAAGAGAAGCTAAGGGATTACATCTGTAGGTTTACTACTGCCTATGCTAATATCAAGGATCTCAACGACAGCTTTGCAGTTCAAGCTTTTAGAGCAGGGGTGCTCAATGACCACATCCATTATTCATTATGTGACGAGCAGTTGGTGGCCTTACACGAGGTGTCGCAGAGAGCCAATATGTTGGCTGAAGCAGAAGAAATCATGGAAAGGAACCTAGAAAAAGCCCATGTAAAATCAGAAAGGAAGAACGCTCAGCTAGAATTTCAGCAAGCAGGAAGAATGAACAATAAATCGAAGGTTAGAGCAAAATGGCCTTAGAGAAGGTTCCAATCCTACACCCCTCTAACAACAACTAGAGAAGCAATCTTGAACGCGATTGCAAATGAGCCATATGTTAGGCGACTACAGCCCAAGTGACCTAATTCGAAAGCTGATAGATCAAAGTATTGTGCCTTTCATAGGGACCATGGGCACACTTTGGCTGAAGCAGAAGAAATCATGGAAAGGAACCTAGAAAAAGCCCATGTAAAATCAGAAAGGAAGAACGCTCAGCTAGAATTTCAGCGAGCAGGAAGAATGAACAATAAATCGAAGGTTAGAGCAAAATGGCCCTAGAGAAGGTTCCAATCCTACACCCCTCTAACAACAACTAGAGAAGCAATCTTGAACGCGATTGCAAATGAGCCATATGTCAGGCGACTACAGCCCAGGTGACCTAATTCGAAAGCTGATAGATCAAAGTATTGTGCCTTTCATAGGGACCATGGGCACACTACTGAGGATTGCCAGAAGTTGAAAGATGAGATAGAATTCCTAATTAGGAAAGGACATTTGAGAACTTATGTAAATGACCGGGGGAACAATCGACGGGATGAAGACAAGGCAGCTGATAAACGCCCAATTATAGGTGTAATAACGACAATACTTGGGAATGAAGATGAATGGGCAACCTCCAGAAACAAGAGAAGAGCCCATTTGAGGAGTGTCATGTCAATTGATGTGCTGCTAAGGAAGCCTCTTAATGCAGTTGGCAGATTAACTTTTTAGAGGAGGATGTGGACATCTTGCTTGATAATGGCAATGACCTAATTGTGATTTCAGCTGTGATTGGAAATTACCAAGTGGAAAGAATCCTAATAGATGATAAAAGTGCTGTGGAGATATTATCTTGGAGTGCCTTTCTAAAGATGGGACTAGATGAGAACCAGTTGAAGCCAGTAGGGCCAATTTATGGGTTTGCTAACCAACCAATAAAAGTTAAAGGGGTAATTAGTCTACTAGTAATATTGGGATAGGGAGAACATACCCTAAATTTTATGGCGAACTTCCTTGTAGTAGACTAGCCATCAGCCTACAATGCCATTTTCGGGCAACCTATAATGAAAAGAACCAATATGGTTACGGCTGTTTATTACTTAACCATCAAATTCCTAACACCGGCTAGTATAGGGTATGTGAAAGCCAATCAAGTCATGGCGAGAAGATGTCACCGTCACTCTATTTAGTTAACTACCGAAGAAGAGCCGTCCACTTCTAGGGATGTTCTTGCAATACAACAGTAGGAAAACGAGGAACCATTGCCATTAGAAGGACTTGATCCAAAGGGAGAGCAGGAATAGTAACAACCTCTGGAAGAAACTCATGAAGTGAATATTGGTGGCGAACAAGATAGGACAACTCAAATTGGAAGTAGGTTATCCAAAGGGTAGAAGGAATCATTGAAGTTGTTACTTCAGAAGAATTTCAATATATTTGCTTAGTCAGCAGCTAAAATGTTGGGAATAGATCCTTCTGTTATTTGTCACAGCCTGAATTTAGATCCTAAAGTAAAGCCAATCAAACAAAAGAAAAGAAAGTCCTCAACTGACAGGATCGAAGCTGCACGAGAAGAAAAACTGTTAAAAGCGGGCTACATCAGGGAAGTAAATTATCCAGACTGGTTGTCCAACGTGGTTATGGTAAAGAAAGCTAATGGAAAATGCAGGATGTGCGTAGATTTCACTAACCTAAATAAGGCATGCCCAAAAGATAGTTTTCTGTTGCCTACAATTGACAGATTAGTCGACGCCTCTGCAGGACATAAGGTGTTAAGCTTCATGGATGCCTTCTCGGGTTATAACCAGATAATGATGAACTCGGACGATCAAGAGAATACAGCGTTCATCACGAAGGACGGTATCTATTTTTACAAGGTAATGCTTTTTGGACTAAAGAACGTAGGTGCAACATATCAAAGGTTGGTGAATAAAGTGTTCGCCGATCAGATTGGGAGATCAATGGAGGTCTATGTTGATGACATGTTGGTAAACAGCTCAAGTTTGAAGCAACATATAGGGGATCCAGAGAAAGCATTTTCCACATTAAGAAGATACAAAATGAAGTTGAATCCCGCAAAATGCATATTCGCCGTTGAAGCTGGGAAATTCCTTGGGTTTATGGTCTTTAAGAGAGGGATAGAGGCGAACCCAGAAAAGATTTAGGTGATCCTAAACATGAAACCCCCAAGCTCACCAGAAGTGGTTCAAATTCTAAACGGTCGGGTAAATGCATTAGGCAGGTTTATTTCAAAATCTACTGAAAAATGTTTGCCTTTCTTTAAAATTCTTAAAAGTACCGCTAGATTCAGATATGGTGAAGACTGTTAGAAGGCTTTTGAAGAGTTAAAATAGTACCTGAGCTCACCACCTCTCCTCGCCAGTCTAGAGCCTGTGGAGGATCTTTTCCTGTATGTAAATGCATCGACAGAAATTGTTGCAGGTGTATTAGTCAAGGAGAAAGAAGGAACTCAGTTACCTGTGTTCTATGTTAGTAGAACTCTGAAAGGTGATGAACCAAATTATAGCCATGTTGAGAAAATAGTCTACACGGTAATAGTTGCTGTTCGGAAACTAATGCCCTATTTTCAGAGTCACCATATTATTGTAATGACCAATCATCCTTTGAGAGAAGTTTTGCAGAATTTAAGTTCATCGGGAAGAATGGTGAAATGAAGTATTGAGCTTAGTGAATTCAGTATATAATACCGACCCTATAAGACAATCAAAACCCAGGCCTTAGCAGATTTCGTGGCAGAATGCATATTCACTACTGCTAGTACAGGATTAGCAATGAGAGAACAAGCAAAGGTGATTTGGCAAGCCAACAATGGGAGCTATATGTTGATGGTTCATCAAGCAGAGAAGGTGCAGGAGCTGGGATAATTCTTGTTGGACCAGAGAGAAGAATTTCAGTACTGTATCCGATTCGGATTCTCAGTTACAAACAATGTTGCCGAATATAAAGCACTATTAGCAAGAATGGAGCTCGCCAGAAAAATAAAGGTATTTCATCTACTGATATTTACAGACTCACAGTTAGTTGCAAAGCAGGTTCTTGGAGAATACGAGGTGAAAGATACCACTTTACAACAATATCATAAAATAGTCGTCGATCTCTGGTGACAATTTGAATCTATGCAACTGTTACAAATACCCATAAATGAGAATTTTTAAGTGGACAGGTTGCCTCGAATGGTTACAGATGATAGTCCTAAAGTGGAAGGAGTGATGATAGAATATCGACGGACCCCCAGAATATCAAGTTCCAAGCAAGTTCTTGAGCTTTCGAGTGATGATTGGCGATCACCAATCCTAAAATATTTGGAGAACGGTCCAACTAATTTGAGTCGGGTAAAAGAAGCCAAAATCCGAAAAAAAGCCTCCAAATTTGTTATAATCGATGGCGAGCTGCAAAAGAAATCCTTTTCTTTACCTTACTTGAAGTGTTTAGATCTAGGAGAGGAGAGTATACTCTTAAAGAAATCCATAAGGGTATACGTGGACAGCACCTAAAAGGTAGGACCCTAGCCCATAAAGCATTGAGACATGGAGTTTACTGTCCAACATTAAAGAAAGATGCTGTTGACAAGCTGAGGAGATGTGACGCATGCCAAAGATTCACCCAAGTAAATAGGCGACTGCCTGAGAACTTAAATATAATAACAGCACCTTGGCCGTTAGCCCAATGGGGATTGGATATATTAGGTCCATTCCTGATCGCCAAAGCCAGAAAAAGATACTTAATAGTTGCCAGTGAATACTTCACCAAATGGATTGAGGCAGAAGCAGTGGCTACCATAACCCAAGCGACAGTAGAAAAGTTCATCTAGCAGAACATCATTTGCAGGTTCGGTCTTCTCCAAACTCTAGTCATTAACAATGGTCCACAGTTGGTGGGTAAGAATGTCTCAGCCTTCTGTGAAAATTTACATATCAAACTCTGCCCTGGATCAGTATCACATCCCTAAACTAATGGCCAAGTGGAATCTACAAACAAGAAAATCTTGACGGCTTTAAAGAAAAAGTTTGATGACACGGCTAACGCCTGGGTAGAAGAATTGCTAGGGATGCTTTGGGCAATCCGAACCATTGTTCACTCGGCTACAAGTGAATCACCTTTCTGCCTCGCCTTTGGAATAGAAATCCCAACCATACACTAAGGATTTCTGATACAATTACTGAAGAAAATGAAGCACAGCTCAAGGGAAACTTAGATTTATTAAAAGAAGTCAGGGAAGGAGCCAGGGTTAAAACATCAGCCAGACAACAAAGGGTAGCTCAGTACTATAATAGAAGAGTTAACAACAGGACCTACAAAGTAAATGACTTGGTCCTATGCAACTGTGAGGCGAGCAAACCTGCAAGCAAAAGGAAGAATCTCTCTCCCAATTGGGAAGGTCCATATCAAATTCTAAAGGTGCTTGGCAAAGGGGCATATAAGCTTGCCCATCTTAATGGCGGTGAGGTCCCAAGAACTTGGAATGCACAGCACTTAAAAAATTATTATGTTTAAGTCCCCAGTTCGAGAAATACAATTGTGACCCCACGTTTGGGCTCATTTGCTATCAAATTGCTTAAGTCCCCAGTTTGGGAAGTGACCCCAAGAATGGGAGATCATTCATTTGCTTAAGTCTCCAGTTCGGGAAATACAATTATAAGTTTGGGCTCATTTGTTATCAATTTGCTTAAGTCCCTAGTTTGGGAAGTGACTCCACAAATGGGCGATCATTCATTTGCTTAAGTCTCCACTTCAGGAAATACTATTTCAACTCCACTTTTAGGCAATCAAATTCATTTTGGGTAATCAAATTCATTTGTCCTATTCGAGATCCAACACTGTAGTTAATGTTTTCACAAAACATTTTCCTAAATCCCTAGTACGGGACTTGTTAAGCGATCAGTATGAAAGCCTTTAACTATTTAGGTGATCCACTGAAGTCCCATAGTATTTGAATAACAAAATCAAGGCAAACACAGTATCAATAAAGACAAGTCAAGAAATGTGATCATTAGAATTTCATCGCAAGTGTCCTTTACAAAAGAGTCATGCTCGGCACTTCTCTTTTTGCCACCATTATCAAATAACCACAGGTTAATTAGCAACACCCCATCATCATCAGCGGCTGGTCGTCGAAGATCTGCTGCACTCTCGCCAATGGTTGCATAATAATAAGTAGTTCGCCATATATCTTTGCTTATCATAAGGATGAGCAACAGTTCACCGAGGCCTCAACGCCAGTACCAGTTCTTGACACTTTACTCACCCATAGTCTTCGCTCCAGTATTTGCTTGATCGCCATATCTTAGCCCTATTTCTTATTACATTTTTACATTGGTCTCTCGAGTTTCCATTCACTCTTAAACGCTAGTCATCAAAGACTTGCTTGCCCATGATCTTGGATTTTCATCGCCTTATGTGTTAGAATTTAAGAGCTCATATGCAAACACAACCTTGATAATATCTTGGTTAAACCCTTTGATAAAAGATACAAAATTCAAGAATAAGAAAGGAGTAAAAAAGTCTACGGCGAATACCGATCACTTTGTAATCGCCATTCGCCAGGAGAGCATAATGTTAGTATCACTATCAGAAGATCCAATAGGCTATTGGAAGACCCAATAGGCCCATTTCACCGAGCTTGGTAACAAGAGGCCCACAAGGAGTAACTGCCCACTTTATTACACAACTGGTATAACCACCCACTTTACTACACAACGGGCATAATCGCCCATAACTCCCATTTAATTACCTAATTGGGTGTAACCGATCATAGCATCTGTTACATCCATGATTGCCTATATAAGGCACGAAGGCAGAAGGAACAAGGTATGAAGATCCAATAGGCTCATCTCACCGAGCTTGGTAACAAGAGGCCCACAAAGAGTAACTGCCCACTTTATTACACAGCTGGTATCCCTACCCACTTTATTGCACAACGGGTATAACCGCCCACTTTACTACACAACAGGCAAAATTGCCCATAACTCCTATTTAATTACATAATTGGGCGTAACCGATCACAGCATCTATTACATCTATGAGTGCCTATATAAGGCACAAAGGCAGAAGGGACAAGGTATGAAAACACACATTTATCTCTTTCAATCTTGATATTTTTCTCTAAACACTTGATTGACTTGAGCATCGGAGAAAGTCCCATTGGGAACAACCCCAGTGGTCCTTATTTTGTAGGTTGATCCAAGGAGGAACGAGTTGATCCAACATCAACGAACGCAGTGACCTTTTTGGCATCAACAAATTTAAATAAATTTTAATGCATATTATTAAAAAATTAAATTAATAAATTTAATTTAACTCATAAATTAAAAATCATAATTAAAATACTTAATAAATTAATTTAATTAAATGTTAATTAATTTATAAATAAAATATTTAATAATATTTAAAAATTATTATTTATAATCGGATTCAGGTATGGGATATCCTAATATCACTATTTGAATTCTACATAAACTCGTAACAAATAGTAAAATTATTATTTGAATCCTACTCGAACCCAATTATTAAATACCCTAATCTTACTTAATCAAATTGATTAGTGCAAGATGTCTGTTACCTATTTACATACTACAGTGTCAAGGTTTTTGAGAATGAGCAGTATATATAATTAATTTTGTACTATAAAGCACCGAATTTAATGTAAGAAGGGTTTGTTGGGGCAAATGGAAGGAGACTGGTATCCCTTAAGCAAGGTCTCGAGTTCGAATCTTGTATATGAAAAAAACAGCATTTGGAGAGCTCCTCCCGAATGGGGTCCGACCCGGCTCAACTTTGGATTAGTCGGGGCCCAAAGTGACCTTTGGATACCGAAGGGTGTTTACACCAAAAATTTAATGTAAGAAAAATTAAAAAGGGAAATGATATTTGTGATGGGAAATCCCAACGAGTGAGCCAGAAATTTTAGACAAAGAGTCAGAGAGAGTATGGCCACAAGTACAACATCAAATTATATATATAAACTTGAAGCTTTAATATTGGCAGCATAGCAGCGATATATACTATATATATTGTTTATCAGAATACTATGGTACGTACAGTTTTAGAAATTGGACAAATATAATAGGCAAATATGAAGATGTTAAGTAGTGAACATTATATATAGAGGGTATCAATCGATAGGAGCTTGCAAGCTAAGCTGTCATAGGAGGCGGTGGGAGTGCTGATGATGGCGGTGGAGGAGCTGACGATCGCCGTGCTTTAGCCCGTTACTATGGAAGTGGTGGACCGTTACTGTTGAACGGATCAAAATCTGATCCTTGATGTTTCTCTGTATTGTCGTCTGGAGACGGTACAGATGGGAGCTCATTTCCATAAATGATCCTCTTGGACACTACCCTGAGATTGTATGGAAAGTCAAGTGGGGAAAGTTTGTACGAGGAAGGCCCAGAAACAGGTTCAGTGGCCTTCACTTTGTGGCTACCATGAAAAAGCAGGAGGGCAGAGATAAAAATGAAAATTATGAGCCAAGAATTGGGCTTCATTGCGGTGCTTTGGAATAGTGCTCCAAGGCGTTTATATGCTATACAGTGTGGTGATTTGCAGCAGCTTTGGGTTTAAATAAATAAAATTTACGTGTAAATGAACATGAATAGTCTTGAACCACTGGTGACCCAAATTATTCCATTAAACCACGCTGGTTACGTGTTCAAGTAAGTCAAGATCGTGCGGGCCAGCAGGCCATGGCAACATTTTACATTTAAATGGGAAAACAATAAAACAAATAAATGGAGTTTCGGCTTAGTATGAAAAAGAAAATCCTGAGATTTTGAGTCCTTAAATTCAAGTTTTACTTAATGTGAGTTCAAGTCATTTAATTGTAATCTATAATTCAATACATCATCATTAGTATTTTTATCCCAATATATTGGGGTATATAGTAGTTTAGTTAATCGAGTTAAATGATTTATATATGATTAACAGTTTTTTAAATGTAATATTTGATTATGATTGTAATTTTTCATAGAATGTATTGCAAAAACTTAAAACATTTGTGTTTGGATGAGGGATTTCAATGAAAAAATTCATTCAATCAGGATATTTAAAAGTCCAAAATCCAAACTCCTTGTTTGGCAAAAAATTTTGAAGAATTTTAAAATTTAGAAGAGATTTCAAAAGGGAATTTGAGATGCTCAAATTACCTCTTGAAAATCCATCTAAATAGGTGCTTTTCAAAATTCTTCTACTCTTTCCTATTTTATTAGACATAACCCACTATTAAATATAAAGTTAAAAACAAAAACATATTATTTTATTTAAATATTATATATTTTTATTTTTTTAAATTATTAATAATATCTATACATTTTTACAAGTCAATAATACCCATATTGCATATTTTATTTGATATTTTCTTTTTCTAATATATAATAATAATAATAATTTTTTTATAATTATTTTTTATTTAATCAAATTCTAGTATTGAAAAATTTTTTCTAAAAATTGTTTAACCAAACAAGTTAATTATAAATGTTAATATTTTAAAATGATAAATTTTAAAATGCTTTCATTTTAAAATATTTCAAAATTTCAAAATTCTACGTCGACACAGTGAGGAGGATTTTCTTTTTTTTAAAGAGGAGTGTACCTTAATTGCAGCTTGTGTGGAGAAGGCTAAAGAACTTATTAGATCTTTCATCAAAATAAGTTGGGATCAGATTTGTTGCCGGGAGTGCATTGTATTGTGTAAAAAACTTTGTAAACATTGTGTTGGTATTGTAGAAAGTTACTTGTTATTTAAAAGTTTCTTCTTTTTTTTTTCTCAAGACATTGTCTGTCTAGTGCTTGTTAAAATAATTCAATGAATTTCAAATGTATGTTAGTTATGAAGTGTATTTCAACTTTTTCTTGGGTCTTTGTCTTTTCTCATAATCCCATTGCTGATCTTACATCCTAAACTCTGGCTAAGGAAATAGCTTTTTCCTAGTTGTAACAGAACAATATGGGAAAGCCATTAAGATTATGAAACGGAGAGACCTTATTCACAATAGGGTACTAAACAATTTTCTTCCATGGTAGTTCTTCGTTAAAAAGGAAATTTATCTTGCATGAGAATGTGTATGAGATAATTAAATTTTTTAAAAATTAAATCAATTAGAGTTAAATTGAATTTGTAAATTGATTTGGTGATGATTTGTATAAAATAATTATTGTATGATGTCTTAATAAAATATGAAATATTAGTAATTTATTGATTTCTAAAAAAATAAATTTCTATTTTTTAGGATAATCTTAATATAAATTATCATTATTATTAACTAATTAAAGTGTAAATTAATCGAGGCGACATGTTTGTCATTTTTGATAAACTTACACTTAATTTAATGAATGTGTTGATTAAATAATATTTTCAAGGGTGTAAAATCAAAATACCAACACCTAATTTGTTTAGGAAATCAACATTTTCTTTGGCTTAGTTAAATTTTATTTAAAAACCTTTTTCCTTGTAGTTGTTAAAAAATGCAAAATCAAATGTGAATAAACTAAACGATTGACTTGAATGGTGAATCTTATTCATATTGTGAGTTTTCAAAAGATGAACAAAGACAAAGGTGGCCTAACTCGAAAAGACTTTGATTTGTGAAATCCAAATGACCCAAACTTAACCATTTGTTGTTAACTTTAACAAAGACTCTGACCCAAATGTAAGCCATGAATCTCACTTTGGTTAGACGAGTAAAATAAAGGTTAAAAAAGCTGGCCCAACCCCAATTACCAACCATATTTTGACTGGACTTATAAAATCTGTGACCCCCGATCCAAATTTAATCACTTATTGCACATGACCTGGAGGGGCATCTACATTTGGAGATGGTGGACTTGTTTTCTTGTGATCAAAAGTCTTCTTGGACACTACCCTGAGCTTGCCCGGAAGGAAATGTGGATGAAGTTTGTATAAGGAAGACGCGGAAACAGGGTCAGTAGCCTTGACTCTGTGGCTGCTATCAAAAAGCAGGAGATTGCGGAGATAAAAATGAAAATTATGAACCAAGAATTTGGCTTCATTGCGGAGCTTTTGGAATACTGCTACAAGTTGTTTATGTGGCTATAAAATACAAGTTCTTAAAGTTTATAATTTTTTTTAATTAAGTTTATTACAGCAATAGTGAAGGTTGTGCAGGGTCAATACGTTTTTAAAGTTTACAACTTTTTTTTAATTAAGTTTATTACAGCAATAGTGAAAGCTGTGCGGGGCCAATACGTTCTTAAAGTTTACAACTTTTCTGAATTAAGTCTATTACAGCAATGGTGAAGGTCGGAGCTAACACGTTCTTAAAGTTTACAACTTTTTTTAATTAAGTTAATTACAGTAATAGTGAAGGTCATGTGGAGCCAACACGTTCTTAGAGTTTACAACTTTTTTATTAAGTTTATTACAACAATAGTGAAAGTCATGCGGGGCTAATACGTTCTTAAAGTTTACAACTTTTTTTAATTAAGTTTATTATAGCAATAGTGAAGGTCGGAGCCAACGCGTTTTTAAAGTTTACTTTTTTTAATTAAGTTTATTACAGCAATAGTGAAGGTCGTATTGGGCCAATATGTTTATTACAGAAAGTTTACAACTTTTTTTTAATTAAGTCTATTACAGCAATAGTGAAGGTCGGAGCCAACACATTCTTAAAGTTTATAATTTTTTTTATTAAGTTTATTACAACAATAGTGAAGGTCATGCGGGGCCAACACGTTCTTGAAGTTTACAACTTTCTTTTATTAAGTTTATTACAGCAATAGTGAAGGTTGTGCGGGGCTAACACGTTATTAAAGTTTACAACTTTTTTTTTAATGAAGTTTTTTGTTTTCTTTTTATTATGAGAGATAAAAAAGAATGAATAATCGAACTTTAAATTTAATTCTTTCTAACGAGGATCATCACAACAACAAAATAATTATGAAATAAGCAATAACGAATAATACAAGTTTCAATATAATTAGAAAAATAATTAGTGCCAATAACATCTTGATTAAATAGTTAAAGAAGAGTTATAATCTATTGTAATATTTGAGTTTGGATCCAAGTAATCCTACCGTCACCTTTAATTATCAAACATCTTTTATAACAAAAAATTAGTAATTTTATATTAAAACAGAAAAGAAAAAACAAATTACTTTAGTAGCAATAAATACATGTTAAGATCGACCTAGCAACTAAAACGATTAATTTGGATAGATAATGTAATTAGTTTAAGTGAGATTTAAAAAAAATGACTATTAAAGATATATACTTTTTAATAAAATAATAAAAAAATAAAACCAATGATGGAAAAGTAATTTTACCCTTCCAATTTTTTGTTTTTTCTGCTCATTTCCCACAACATCAGAGACCATTAGTGGGAAATGGGCACCCAAAACTCCCCTAAGTCAAGGTCGTGCAGGATTAGCTCGCTAATAGCTTCTCGACACTAGAGTGGAGTAAATTTACCCTTGTTTTTTAATGAAATTTATTAAAACAAATAATCAAGATTTGATCTAACGGTTATTATTTTAAAAAAAATAGGTCTACGATTCGAGTTCTCTTTATTATTTGTACTTGCCTATGAGAAAAAATTACGAAATTAACAGTTACTAATAACAAAAAAGGTTACAAAATTAACAGCAACTAAGAATAAAAGTTTTAGTATAATTTATAAAAATAGTTTATTAATTTTTAAATGAGAAAAAAAATAAACCACTCTAATTAATAGCAAGATAATACACATTATGATTGACCTATCAACAAAAACATACCAAAAAAAAATCATGCTTAAAAATTAACTGCTTATAGCAATCCAAGTATGTGAAACGTTCTTCGATGGTTGTTTAAGTCTACCAAAAGAAAAAAAAAGTTTAAATTGTCCCTGAAATATAAACAAATGACATAAAAAATGGGTTTATATATATGATGCATTGACAGTTTATGATTTCTATACATTGTCAATGTATTAGATGTTGACATTTCATCAATATGTAAACTAAAAAAATGCCAAGCCCTTAAAAATAAATACAAATAAATTTTTTTCAATTTGCTTCTAAGAGTTTATTTTTTTTTTGAAAGTTAAAAACTTTATTTAATTGGACTAGAAAATGTCCAAGTTCTTACATCTTTTATCCAAGCGGTTCACTTGGCACCTAACATCCCAGAAGTTACAATTTCAATCCAAAAGCTAACAGAGCTGCAAACTTTCTAGGGGAAGGCTAATATTGAACAAAAAGAACATAATTGAAAGCAACATTATAACAAACATCTGGTCGGCAGAAAATTCTGTCCAGTGAGCATTTGGTTTTGAACTTGAGGCTGCCCAGGAATTAAAATCATCGCAACGTTCTGGAGTTTAGCATTAGAGGAACAACATGATCAAAACTAAAACCCAGACATTTTCGCAAAAAGTCAAAATTCTTCTCAGCCTGCCCAGAAAATTGCAGAATGCAGCACAACAAAAGACAAAGGAGCTATGCGAGAACCATGGAGGAGCAATTGCAATAAGCTTGCACAAAAGGCATCGTATGACAAAAGGCATCTATATGCTGCCCGCTGAGGAACAATGCTAAAACCATGGAGACAGGGTCCACCTTGTTGTGTGCTGTCTATTCCGACATTCCTTTCATTCTTCCCTTTTTTCTTTTAAAAAATACCTCAGCCTAAACTTTAGAACAAAATGACCCTCAGTGTTGAAACAACTAGTGTTCCAATTGGAACTCCTTCCGATGATAATCTTCTCTCCCATAGTATGAACTGAACCTTGACTTGTTTCCTCAGAACAGTAGTTAAAAAGATTCACCAATAAGCTGAGTTGCATAATAATACATTACACAGACTAGTATCGGTTAACTCCTAACTTCAGTCCTAAGTATCTAAGCAGTTTCTACTTTAACAATAGGTGGACTTTTCAACAATACCAGAAAACACATTATAAGCAACGACCAATACCTTACATTTGAAAAACAGAGCCCTTCCCACCAAAACTTTACTGATCTCGACAAATACTTCTTACCATATCTTCTATTTCTACTTCCATCAAGCTTCTTATAATATCCTCTTCATTAGCTGACGTTGAGAGGCCCAACAGATTAGCCACATCCAAGGTTGCTTGTGCTTCTCTTCTTAGTGTCCTGTTTCTATTTCTGATGTCATCATCTGTGATTTCCTCCTCAATGCAACTCGGTATGTCTGAATAATAATCCAGCATTTTACTTTCTTTTTTCCTTGAAAAATTTATCTTCTTCCTATTCTTTGCCCCCTTTTTTTTGCTGAGGTCGTGTTCTTCTTTTTTGTATTATCTTCATCTGATTGAATAGCTGAAATAGATATGAATCGTTTATTCCTTTTGATATTCTCTGCTGCTACTTGAGAGTTGTCTTCTTGAGTATCTTTAGGTTGTTGACTCAGTTGATCACCGGTTGGGGCAGAAATTGTGTTGTCAAATTGAACCAGCCACGAAGCTCTGTTTTCCTCATTTGGCATCTCGGGGTTATAAGCTGAGGCCATTCCTGCCATCGGATCTGTATCGTTTAATAGAGTATTCGGTTCCTTTAACATAGACCTTTTTACCTCAGCACACAATATTTCGTCAACAAATTTTAAATCAAAATTCCCTCCATTTTCTTTTTCTCTGTTCAAGAGAACCACCGTATCTTCGTACACTTGCTGACGATTCTTCTCGGAAGAAGTGGCCTTACCATATCCCAAGGATGGTTCGAGATCATTCACATCCTGCAAGATTAGATTTTCATTCTGCACATAATCATTTGCATAAGCAGTAACCTCCGCCAAGTTTGAATCAAATTCGGAAGTGGGAAAGTTTGATTTTTTTTTGAGCAAAGACTGGAATCTGGTTCAATGTGCAAACAGGGTAATCTTCTATCTCTAAATTTATACTGAATTTGGAATCTTGCACCCTGATATCCATTGTATTTTTGACTGGCAATTTTGTGTTAACAGCAACTAAAATCCTTGCAAATTCTAAACATTGTTTATTCACAGAACAGTCGTCAGTTTGAATGAACTTACCTACGTGGTTACCAATCTGTTTGAAGGCTGCTTCATTCCAAGCATGTAGAGGTAGTCGTCTAATTTTGATCCATGAAAGTCTCTCATCACTTATTAGCTCCTTAGACCATGGTTTTATCCAATAGAACCAATCTTCAATCCATGATTTTCCTTCCGCTAGCAGCTTCTGTACTGAATCCTTTCTTTCGAAGCTGATTAAAAACCAACTTCCACCCATCGGAAAGAATGAAGAGGGTGAGTAATCCTCCTTGATCAGACGATTCTGAAGAACCTGAATTGCAAGGGGGGAGCGTACTGATGCCACTACCGAGGTTTTAAGCCATTTCAGGTCTTGAACAGGGATATCTATCACACCCTGTTCACCATCTGAAACGGATTGGTTACAGCCAAATCTTGATGGATCCCCAATGTTTCTTATGTCAGTTTTATAGACGTGCCTCTTGCTGGATTCATTGACATCATTTCCTTTTGAAGTTGCATCTCTTGATGGGGGCCGCTCATCACTTCTCGTCTGAAAGACTCCATTTGTTGAAGAATCAAGTCGTCTCCATTGAAGAGAGTTTTCATTGTATCTAGCAAAGTTGACATTTAGCCGATGGTCAAGAAGCCAAGCACCATTGAGCTTCTCTATTGCATTGCTTGCTTCACTCCATGTTGAAAACCTGACGAAACCGAACTTCCTTCCTGATTTGCTTCTCCTCTGTGGAATGAAAACATCCATTACATTACCATGATGTTGAAAGATCTGTTTAAGCCATCTCCCATGGATGTTGGGTGGAATATTGTTAACAAAAACAGAGAAAGTTTGGGAAGCCATTTCATGAATTTATTGAATTTTTACTTGTTATATTTTATTGCAGTTTTTCTTCTAAGAGTTTATTGATGAGGTGTTAACCTCTGATGCATTGACAATGTATAGAGACTAAACACTATCAGTGTATCATATATTCCACCAAGAATACATTGGAGGTGGCTACAAATAATTTTTCAACATAATGGAAAGGTAATAGATGTGTTTGTCCCTAGAAAAGGAGCACTCCAGGTAGAAATTTTGGCTTTGTTCAATTTATTGACTTTGGAGATGCTAGGAGGGAAGTGTATAGAATGAGTGGTGTTTGGCTGATGGACTACAGAATTGGGATTAACATGGCAAAGGTTGGATAGCAAATCAACATACTGGAGGAAAATGTATCCAAGGGACCATGCTTACTGACTGAGAGAGCAAAGATACATGGGAATTGGTCTTTGAGAGGGACAGAATCAACCCAAGAATCTGTCTAGAACTTAATATTTTCTTACATGTTGAAATTCACTTGCCCTAAAAGTTAAAAGTCTTGGTATAATCATAATTAAATTAATTTTTTCACATAATTATAGTTTAAATAATTATAATCAAAGAAGTTTTCTTACATGTTGAAATTCACTTGTCCTAAAAGTTAAAAGTGTTAGGTATGATCATAATTAAAGTACTTTTGTTCACATAATTATAGTTTAAAAGAAGTTCTAGTACTGCGTTAGCTTCAATTAATCAAGTAGTTCATCCTTTCTCAAACTAAAGAACAAGATGGAAAATAATAATAATAACAAAAAGACATAAATTCTGGAAAATAATAATAATAACAAAAAGACATAAATTCTTCATAAACCATACAAATTTATCGTGATTTTCAATACCTATATGATTAATTATAGGGTTTTTATATAATGAATTAACAATATATAATGACTATACATTGTTAATGCACCGAATATTGGCATCTCATTAATAGAAAAAATTAAAAAAAAATTTTAAGCCTGCAAAAATATATGCAAATAATTTTTTCAATTTATTGTTTGGTTATTTTCAGTTTTCACATTAATAAGATGTTAACATCTAATACATTGACATTGTTTACTGATTATACATTTTCAGTGTATAAATCCTTAACAATATATAGAATAGAGAGATAATTGAGAAGAAATTAACCTTGAAAAAGTAAGGAAAACATCGACAATTTAAGGAAATTCGGATGCTTTGGATGAAAATAACCTAATTAAAAATATCTCTTTATTAATTCGGTTAGAACTACTTTCAGATTTTATTTTGAAATTAATTTTTTTCGTGTACAATTTTAAAGTGTACTCCCTCGAATCGATCTAATTCATTTAAGGTTTTACTCTAGAAGATCATGATTGATACGAAAAAAATTATTTCCTTATCAACTACGTAAACATTAATTTATGTGGTAACTAAAAGTTTGAATTTTCCTCTATCTAGAAAAAAAGAAAAACAAGGCTTTTTAACGAGAACACTTGACTTAGTGTGATTCATATTGTCAAAAAGGATGTGAGTTAGACAACTTTCAATGTCTAAATTTAATAAAGTTTATTGTTTTATTTTTTATCATTTATTAAAAATATACAAAAATTTTATAAAATAGTTTTCAACATTCTACAGTACTTTTATATTATATTTGTCAAACACTAATTTAACTTCTTTTAATGATACTCTTATAAAAACTCTATTCGAACAACATTTTTTATGACAACTCTAGCTAGACCAAATAGACCTTTAAAAGTTCTAGTACCATGTTAGCTTCAATTAATCAAGTAGTTCATCCTTTCGCAAACTAAAGAACAAGATGGAAAAGAAAAAAAAAACATAAGTTCTTCATAAACCACACAACTACATTATGATTTTCAGTACTCATATGATTAATTATAGGGCTTCTATGTACTGCATTGACTGTATATACATTGTTAATACACTAAATATTGACATTTCATTAATGAGTAAACTAAAATAACTCAAGCTTGTAAAAATAAATGCAAACAATTTTTTTTCAATTTACAGTTTGACTTTTTTCAGTTTGATCATTAATGAGGTGTCAATTTTTAGTGTACTGACATTGTTTAGAAATTCACTGTCAGTATATCACATATAAACCCTTAACTATATACTAGAATAAAGAGATTACTGAGATGAAATTAACCATGAAAAAAGTCAGGAAAACATTAATAATTTAAGGAAATTCGGATGCTTTGGATGAAAAAAATCTAATTAAAAATATCTCTTTATTAATTCGATTAGAACTATTTTCAGATTTTATTTTGAAACTAATTTTTTTGTGTACAATTTTAAAAGCATACTTGCTCCGAATGATCTAATTCATTCAAGATTTTATTCTAGAAGTACTTCCACAAAGACAAGATCATGATTGATAGGAAAAAATTATTTCCTTATCTAATTTATGTGGTAATTAAAAGTTTGATTTTTCCTTTATCTAGAAAAAAGAAAAAACAAAGCTTTTTAATGTGAACACTTAAGAGTGATTCATATTGTCAATATGGAGTCTCTATAAAGGGTCATTCACATATTTAATCAATCCAAAGAAAAGGAAAATGGCTAACATTTCTTATTTTCTTCTACTCATGTTGATGATCCGGGGAATTACAACTTTCTCAAATAACATTCCCATGGTTGAGGCTTCCAGAGTTTTAGCTTATTCCGAGAATCTTACTCTTCCACAGCCTCCTCCGTCGAATTCTTTCCTTCCTTTACAAAGGATTCCGTTAGTCTCGTCACCACCAAGCCCCAAAGCGAATTTTCCAGACCATGGTTGACGCTGCTCACCATCGTTGTTTCCATAAGCGCTCTGAATCTTCCAACCAACCACAAACTCAAAGGCAACAGCAGGAGAGACGAAGATAGCAGTTTTGCTTTGCTTAGCAATTCGTATAGCTCATTGTGTATGAGCATATTTACTGTATGACTTAATTAAGCATGTACCAAAAGTCTCTCAACATCTTATATTTTTTTATATGACTTATATTTTTTTTGTTTTAATCATTAAATTTTATATTCTATTCACATAAATCATGCATGCTAAATTTCAAATTAATCACATATGTCTAACTATTTGTTTTATAATAATAAAATTTCACCCCTTAATATATTTTAAAGGAATGTTATTCTCGATTAAAATGTTAAAAATATCAAATTGATTTAAAATTTATGTACATAATATATACGAGTAGGTTTTTAAATCTAACAAATGATTTGCAAAAATATTAATCCAACATGAAATTATTAAAAATGTGTAAAACAATTTTTTTATACTAGTGTAAGTAGATACTTCTTTACACACGTGTGTGTGTGTGTTTGTGTGTGTATATATATACACACATACTTTGTTGTGACTTGTGATTATGTATTTAATTAAAATTGTAGCAAATTAATCTTTCATTTGGTTGATATTTTTATTTATTTTTTACTTCAAAAAGCAGAAAAGCCAAAATCGCGTTTGGATAAAAAAAAAAACTTTTGAGGCAATTATAGAAAATATGTTATGTTTTTAGATAAAAAAAATGTATGATTGCAATTTTATATATAAACTAATTATTCTATAATACTGCAAAATATGTATTTTTGCAATATAAAAGTATTATGTTGCAATAAGTTATTATAAATTATATCCTCCATCGCTTCACGAGAGGCATATAATTAGCACATCAGTACAATTATGGTGCCTTTCTCGGCACCTCCTGCTTCCACGATGGAAGGTCGACTGATGGACGCGTATTGCATCCCTTTGTCTGCCACGTTGCTTTTTTAAACCCAAGTTATTGTCATTGTTTTGACAGTCTTGCCCCCTTCTTTTGATTTTCCCTTTTGCTGCCTTCTTGCATAAAATGTCATTTATACTGTCCGATATCGTAATTTTGTTACTCATTTATGGGGATATATGTACTGGGACTCATCGGTTAATTGGTGAATCTCGCTTTTGTTCTTTTTCTTTTTTTTTTTCTACGTTCTTTAGTATTTTGCTGGTGTTTTGGAAAATGATTAATTCCTTTGTCTAACAGGGTAATTTTGTTATTTAACTATGTTGGAATGTGACTTCTAGGTTTTGCTAATGGGTTTGTTCAGTGTGGGCCCGATGTTCGGTTTGGGATACCGTGAGGTTATATTTTTGAAGTCTTTTGTTCTTTGACTCTCCTCGAGGCGTGCACTGTGTTTTTTCCTTTCAAACCTGTCGTTCCAAAATTAATCACTTTTTACATTTTTTCTAACTTACTTTTTACTCTGTTTCAATTTCTATTGCTAAAAAATAAAACCAAATAAAATATCAAAACTCTTTTCTATTGCTGAAAGAATTTTCTAGCTTTCTGTGACATCTGCAGTAGCGTTTGGTCACTTTAGTTAACTGTAACTTTTAAGCTGCCAGTTTTGTTATTACTATTGGCTTAACATGATGGACATTTCTTTTTGCTTTTTGGCAGTTTCTTCTTTTGAAGAAATAGCATTTCTTTATGAAGAAATTTATGACATAAGAATTCTAAGCATTCAATCATTCACTGTTAAAATATTACACAAATTTGTTTTTGAATCAGGCATATGCACAATCAATTGCAGTTGACTGTCTACTTGATTGGCCAAAAGACCAGATTCTTATTCAAGTTCTAGATGACTTAGGATGATGGAAATTGACAGCTTCTAAGCAAAGATGAAGTCTCCATGTGGCGTGAGAAAGGAGTAAACATACAAGCTTCAGTTAATCAGAACTGGCCTCCGGGCGCCCTTTTCTGGCCACCAGGAGGCAAGATAATCCAAAGGCGCTGCCCTTTTGTGAATTTCAATCTGTATTTTGGCTTTATTTACTTCAATTGGAGAAACTTCATGAAAGTGAACAAACCGTATATGAAGTGGATAGGAAAATGAAAGAGAAAGAGAACTACATACCATCAAAGAGGAAAAAGAAGAGTTCTATTGATTGGTTCATTCTACTTTGTGACAAACTTTTATCGTTCTTTTAAGATGAAGTGTGGTTTTTAGCAAAATATGTACAAAATTAGTTATTCTTGGATTATCTTGGCAGGCATAGGCAAGGAAGACCTTCGAGAGCAAAATAAGTAACTGGCTACTTGCAGGTGTACAGCTCAAAGAAATACCATTGATATGGATGTTTTATTTATATTTCCAGTTGTTGTGAGTGTTGGAATTAATCAATACAACTCACCAAGTCATTAACACAATAACAAAACAATTAAATCTAACCTTTGGTGGGTAAGCCATAACCCACCATACAACCAACCATTACGCCACTGTTAGAGGGAAAAGGTGCCGCCGGATGCATGCCGGAGGTTCGCCGGTGCCGGTGAAGCTGCCATGGTGGTCCTCTGCAGCCAAATAATGTGAATGGTGGTGAGGAGAGGAGGAGAAACGAGAGAAGAGAGGAGAAACTGCCCTTGTTCATTTTCTTATCAAAATGCTACAATGATTAATGGGCTATCCTGTAGCTTATATATATGCCAAAGGCAGGGACCTCCTATATCATAAATCATGTATTATATCCGTCCCATTAAGGATAAATACATGTATAATATAAATATATTACGTATATATATGGTCACACTATAGACAGAATATACTACCAATTAATTATATGATATTAATTACACTTAATTAATCCACATTATTGAGATAATTCAACATTCTCCCACTTGGATAATTAAGTTAATTAACGAAATATCATATAATGTCAATATGTATTCATAAGACCCTTTGGATACATTGTACCGAAAGGGTACAAATGTGTAGGCTTGCAAATACTTTAACAACAATAAGCCTTTACAAGCTTCAGAATGCATCATACCGACAGGGTACAAATGCGTAAACTCATAAAAACTGCAACAAAATAGTAGTATAAAGTGTGAAATGGAAATGATATGAAAACAGAAACAATATTCATTTCCATTAGGTCCATGCATCTAAATCGAATGATGCATTGCTTCAACAGAAACATATGAGACCAATACGGAATGTCTCATCCAATAGAATGCCATATTCACCAAAGTGCGCACAAACAGAATATGCATATATGGCAAGTAAGAATCCATTTACATAACTGCAGTTAATTTTATTATAGAGCTCCCACTAACTTAATACAGCAAATGGCTCTATATGCCTCATACAAGTGCTATGTCGTCAAAGCATTTAAGCAGCCAAACTTTCAGTTAGACAGAATGAGCTCTTTAAAACATGTGCTCTATAATCCAATCAAGTAATGGATTCCATTATTTTCTCTCTAACCAACAGAATGATGATATCTAAATATTTGGAGTGTGAGGAACTCCAAGCATTTTGAGAGAGTAAATACTTGCTGCAGCATTACCACAGTACACCTACAAGACTTCGAAATGGCAACCACAGAAAACCAGCCTTGAGACGAAATTCTGCAGCCTAAATGGCCCATCATGTAGCTTTACAAGATGTTACATATTTAGCCTCCACAATCAAAGATGTTGTAAGTGTTTACTTTACACTTTCCAAAATACAGCTCTTTTATATCCACAAATATATAACCAAAATAATTTTCAATATCTGGAGAGTTTGCAAAATTAACATCAGAATATCTGACTAAACTCAAAATATCAGATTTATCAATATCCAAATACTCTCTTTATAGCTTCCAGTTCTCTATTTGCAGGACCACTCAAGTATCTCTGAAATACATCTATAATATACATATTATCCAAACGTGTATAAACTTGAGCATACATTAATTACCCACAATAAGGCATACACAATACTCGATATGAGCTCTTTCATTATCATCTTGAGGACTTTGAGATTTTCACAATGTCACTTTTCATTAAATTACGTTTTATTAGGAGAACATACAATAAACCTACTCAACACTCAATGTAGGTTCTATGAGACCAATAATGTATGCCTATTAATATGTCACGAAGAATCTCAATCCTTAAAACGAAATGGAGCCTCACTTAGATTCTTCATCCTGAAGTGACATGACGACATGAAGTGTCTCATACAATAGGTCAGTGTTATAGGCTGCTATTTGACATCATCACTTAGAGCACAATAAGCACATAACTCCCACTGACCTCGCAATGGATCCAATTATCAAACAATAATGTTCTCCTTAAAGTGACAATCTCATTCTTTATATATTACAATCTTGATACCTTTCAATGTTCGCAAATAAACTCCTTAAGTTCGCGAACTGTATGTTCCACCTTAGGAACTACAAACTTTTAGGTTGCTTTATTTAAAGCCTTGGCAAAATTTAGCTTTAAAATTTTTTTTAGCCTGATCTTTAGGGTTTCACTTGGTCTACAATGATGTGACAACAGAAATAGATCCCATGCATCTTTGTGCAACATAGATGCTTACTCATCCTGCGTGACTAATATTCAACTGTAAGAGTTCGAATTAGTATAGTCTCCTGACAAACATCAGAATTAGAAGACACATGAATCTTACATTCATGTTCCTCTGTAAAGTCAGATGCAGGTTCAAAATATGGTATTGAGATCAATCATTTCCTTTGGTTGTGGCTTTTCATCATCGAAAGATAACGCATATATGGGAATGACACAACAAAATGTATCTTAATAATGACTTTGTGGAGTTCACAACTCCCACTCTTTAAGTCATCTACTAAATAGATTGCATTGTCAGACTCAATGATTCTACTGTCACATAACGAGAAATGAAATCTAGAATCTTTCTAGTCGATATAATAGCCAACAGAATTGCCGCTGATAGTTTTCTCGTTAAGTTTTCTTGACTATGGGTTATAGCTCTTTTGCCTTACCTTATAACCCTAAACACAGAAAGCGGCATAAAATCGGCTTAATGTCTGACTATAACTTGGGATGCATTTAGGAACTGGTCTTGCTTGGAGATCAACCTTGCATGTGAATTGCAGTTTCTATAATTTCACTCAATCTAAATTTCGGATATTTGAAGTGATTCAACAGAAGTCGTACCACATCAAAATGTACGAATGATTATTACTGCAATCTCATCCTTGTCGATATTCCAAGCATGCATACTAGGCGTCAATATATAATCCTATAGTGCACTTAACCGAAAACTGATATATGATTTCGTCTAGCTTCATTATACCGAACATAATATTCATCACTACTGTCTGATCATTGCCTTAAGCAGCGCAGCGGAATTAATCAGAATGCCTAAGGCCTCTATAAGATCAGATCTATTACTCCATATGACCTACATCGAAATGGTTGTTAGTAAAATGATGAAACACTTATATCCACTAATTACAATATGTGAAAATGATCTACAAATGTCGGTATACATAAGTTCCTAATTATTTCAATATCTACTAATCATGTCCTTAATATTAGCAGCAAGATCTCCCTTAATACAATCTCTTCATGTGCCTCGAAATGTCCCTAACCCATGCCACAACTTAATGGATTTCTTATCTATCCTATTATAATCAAAATCTACAGTCACATCATTCACTATTGAAGAAAATTTGCCCAAATATTGGGGTACAAGTCCACTGTGTATCCATCACGCAAAACGCCAGAATCAATATATATATGTTGTTACTAATTAGAAATACTTTTCTGTTATCAAGATGAAAAGTATCAATCGACAGTAATTTCAAAACTGTCTACGAAATGTAGCAATGAACTGACTATATTTTCAGTATGGATTCTAATTTTATAACCCCAATTCACAACAATTTTCCCTTATTCGATCTCGGGTTGCTTATGGCTTTATCAGTAATAGCACCGGTATCAAAACACTAATAGTTAGAGGGCATATCTCCTAGATTGGATTCAAAATAAAAGCTAACGAAATGCTTTTTGCACATCCCAATCTAGAGGACTCTTGCAATCTACCTCTTTTGCCCAGGATTATTATAGAAGTGGCACACATTGATATTTAGAGGTGTTGGTGGAACTAAAATGAGAAATAGACTTGGCAAATTTCTTCTTCTAAAATGACCTTTTATTGAGAACTCTTAATAATATTTCCTTTTGGCAGTAATATTTGGCATATGTCATCATTATGGCTAAATGAGATCTGTTAACTCGAAAGATCTTCCATTCTTGAATGACAATATCAATTTTGATATTAAAATGTCATACTTCCTTCTGCATTAAATGAGATCTGTAAAACTGGAAGATCTCCAATTCTCCATCCCAGAAGGAAGTAGTACTGAATCTGCCATATTTGTAATCAAACTCCTATTGCAACCTTTATCGATCTTATGCGAACTATTTTCTAATGGCATCCAAAAATATTTCTTGGTTATTCATTAATTGGAACACTTTCTCTGATATATTCCTTCATGGTATACCCTATATAATCAGAAAATTCTCACTTAAGTGTTCCTAAATTCCATATTACTTTGTCCTCAAAGAGCTCATACTATTGGGTATAGTAGATAGATCAACTCTCGGGATTACTACCTAGTTCAATATATCCCTAACCGTAGAGAATAATTCATACTATCTATCTAATTTGATCCTGCTAGAAATTCAATATGTGATAGTTACACAATATGGAGGCTAGTGGAATGACTCGATAAATTCCACAATACACTACCGAGGATAAGACAAAACTAGTTGAATACAACCTGAATGATTGCCCACCGACAGGGTAGGAAGACCGTGTCATATCCCAACCAGAATCCTCTCAATCCCAAGCATCTCTAAAAGTAACTAACAATCCGACAGGGAGAGACTAGCCACTTCTAAAGACCTTAGTAAATTATGCAACTGCAACTATCACTATGCATTGCCTTATTATTATATCCTTAAAATTATCGGAATAAATCGTCAAAAAATCTTCATGACTATTCTTGCGACAGGCAAGTACTAGTCAATCCAATTAATGATTTATAATTTTAAAAATATTCACAAAATTTATTGATCAGAATTAACTACACCAAAAATATGCAATTCCTGAAGCATATGTAGTAATTTTAAATCTAATATTAATTAATTAAATTAATTTCACATAAATGTGAATATTCAAATAATAAGGCAATTTTCATTTCTAGAGAGTTTATTTGTTTAAATAAATTATTAACTAATGGGTAAATCATAATCCAAAATGGTTCAACAAAATACCCAAATAATTTATTTAAACTTATTTAATTAGGCCAAATATTAGTAATTTATGGGCATGTGTATATATTTCAAAATTTAAGTGAATTATGAATTAAATGAGTAATTGAATTTTTTAAAAATCACTCCAAAATTAATTCCTCCAAAAATTCACTTATATCATATTAATTTTGGGCTTAACAACTAATTATGGCTATTAAATATCCAAAATTGTCCAAGAAATCAATTTACCATATGGCTCATAATTAATTAATCAAAAATTAGCCCTTAAATTATAATCCAAAAAATGGCCTTTTAATTAATTATGCAAAATAGCCATAAATTAATCTAAATTTAATAGCCAAATAAAATTAATTAATCAATATGACCCTTAAATTTTTTAGGTAAAATGACCCAAAATTAATTAATTTAATTACCCAAAATTAAATTAATACTAAATGGTCAATTAATGAAAATAAATCAATAATGCCCATAATACAACAAAATTAATTTGGCCTAAATAAATTAAATATTAAAGCATAATTAAAATAAACAAATGGCATTTTAATTTCTAAAATTAAAAGCCCGAAATATAATTTAATAACAATGACCTTTTTATTTCTATAATTGATGGCCCAAAAAAAAATAAACAATCAAAGGTCCAAAATTGAACAAAAACAGCCCAAAAAAAAACCACCCAAAACTGAGCCCAACGTATGGCCCAAAAAAAAAAACAAAGGAAAGGGCCCAACAGTTGACCCAAAATTGGGCTGTTAAAAAAATTTTTTTTTTATAATTTCATTGGTGGGTGCGTGCTTGACACGCGCCCGCACAGCAGAAAGGGGCACGCAGTGCGTGCCTCACTGGCTTTTCGAGCGCGTGCACCACACGTGCCCGATCATCTCCTCCACCCGTTTCGAGTTTTTCCAGAAATTCGGGTCTTTTGACCTGACCCGTTAATTTCTCCCTCCATTTCAACCATTTTCAATCCAAAATAAATCAGTTTTTCATCCTTAAACATCATACAATATGAATCTATTCAAATTTTGCTTTGAAAAAGCCAAAAACAGAAATGGGTTTAAGCCATTCGAAAATTAAAAGCTTCAAAAATGACTATCTATGGCTTCTCTCCTTCAAATAAAAATGGTTAATGACTCTTTGGGTGAGTGGCTCTGATGCCAATTGTTGGAATTAATCAATACAACTCACCAAATCATTAACACAATAACAAAACAATTAAATCTAACATTTGGTGGGTAAGCCATAACCCACCATACAACCAACCATTACGCCACTGTTGGAGGGAAAAGGTGCCGCCGGATGCACGCCGGAGGTTCGCTGGTGCCGGTGAAGCTGCCATAGTGGTCCTCTGTAGCCAAACAATGTGAATGGTGGTGAGGAGAGGAGGAGAAACGAGAGAAGAGAGGAGAAACTGCCCTTGTTCATTTTCTTATCAAAATGCTACAATGATTAATGGGCCATCCTGTAGCTTATATATATGCCAAAGGCAAGGACCTCCTATATCATAAATCATGTATTATATCCGTCCCATTAAGGATAAATACATGTATAATATAAATATATTACGTATATATATATATGGTCACACTATAGACAGAATATACTACCAATTAATTATATGATATTAATTACACTTAATTAATCCACATTATTGAAATAATTCAACAGTGAGACCAAAAACACTTACAATTTCTAAACTTATTCAAGGGTTGAGTTAATATCTTAGCTTAGAATCTATCTTGGCATTTCCCAAATAAATGGATGCTTTTCTTTTTTGGTGACTGTTTTTGATACATTGAACTTGTAGTTGAGGTTTAAATCTTTTGAAATTTAGATGAAATCCTGTTCGTTTTTCTTTTGGCAGAAGAGAATCTGATAATTTAGAAACTGAGAGAGCCCAACATATAAATAAATACAAGATCTTGATGAGCATGTTCAAGAGAATGAGAGGCAGCTTATTGAGTTGCAGGAACAGGTCCCATACATTTGCTTGATTTTAATGTACCTTTTTTTATGTTTTAATTCTGAAGGTTAAATTGTATATATTCTGTTGCACTGTTCGAGGTGTGCATCTGTAGGCTATTTTAAATAACAATAACTTATTTTCAGATTAACTTAATTTACGAGAATCAATTTGTTTGTGTTTTATAAGGAAGCTATGCAACATTTTGAATTACCTTTAATGTTGATTGCTGGAAGACATCAAGCTGCATTTCCTAATGGGAAACTTATTCTTCAGTATAGGGATGCTCTATGTCACGGGACTCACGGATAAAATGGCATACAGGTCAAAGTTTTTAGTGATCCTTTTCTTCTTTATTGCATTAAAATTTCTTTTCAGAATTTAACCATATTTTCCAACTATACACATATCACTACTAGAAAATAGGCTTTTTGCAACGCTTAAAGTCGTTGCAAAATCCAAAATTATCGTAGCTAAAACTTTTTTACAACGACTTTTAGTCGTTGCAAAGTCGTTGCGTAAAACTCCGTTACTAAAAGTATACTCAACGACTTTCATAAAAAAATAAATCGTTGCAAAAAAAAATTTATCATGACTTTTTATCGTTACTAATTAAATTATTGTTTTAACAACGACCTAATATTTGTCTATACTTTTTTAACAACGAAATATATTTGGGTGCAATTTCTTTTTGGCAACAACTTTTTACTTGTTGCTATAGTTAGTTTAAGAACGACTATAGTCGTTGCTACAAATAAATACAACACAACAATGCTATTATTTGTAATTTTATTTACGACGACTATAGTCGTTGCTACATCGCAATTTTATCTTTTCTAATTTGTTTTACAATTTAAAAAAAATTAATAACCAATATTATTGTTGCCAATAATCTTTTCATTACAATATTTTTGTCATTGCAAATAATAAAAAATATATTTATATGATAAAAATAATACATTATCAAAGAATTGATATTTTAAATATTTGCTATTAAGGTGTAACCAGAGTCAATACAACATCCAAGAGTTAGTCAAACTAAATTCTTGAATAAAACTACTGATAAGAGCTCAATTCTTGATAGGACTTGGATCAGGTCTCCTTCATCATCTTCTTCTTCATCCAAGATTTGTGTCTTTGAACAAGTTAAAGCCTATAATGTTTTCTAGTCACCTACTTTTGTTGCCATCATCAAAGTATCCATCGATGCAGGCTCTACTTCGACTGCAGTTTTCCTAACACACAATTCACACGAAGTCTAATAGTAAGGTCACATGTCACAAGCATCTAGCATTAACCACCAAATCATAATTAAATTAATAAAGGAATGTAAATCAATTTGGACGAACATACTTACCAATATAATTGAATTGCCTTCGCTTTCCCTCTCTAACATCAGCGCCTAGTCTCTGCAACAAAAAGGCTATATGTTTATTGTTTACTAAACAAAAAGGATAGGAGTGTCTAAGGTTTACTGAAAAAAAAAAGTTCTTTCACACCGTTTCAAAATCCTTTGAAAGCTAAATCCATTTTGCTTATGTAGTTCAAACACATTTTCGATAGCGTTCGAGAAATCATGTAAGTGCAATAAAATAGATGCAAGATCCCCAATTCATAATCATCGATGCAATATGCAACAATCACAAACAACCACAATTTCAGTCTAATACATAATCTAAATATCAATTATAGGCAGCCACAATATCAACTCAATACATAATCCCAATTTCAATTAAAGCAGGTCTTCCAACTAACTGAGACAAAAACAAATAGCAATAAGTGAGGCATTCCATCAAACAACTCCAAGACAAACCTAATTCCTTTTAAGTATCGACCTTAGAAAAAGGAATTTTTGCCCCATCATCAATCATCATCAAAGGCACAACAATAAGCATCCTACAAAACCCCAAACTCATTTTAAAATAATAATCTAAAACCATCCTGAAGAAATAGAACCCAACCACCTAAACATTTTGCACCTCGCCACTTCCTTTGTCATTAATCAATTGCTTTGAAACAAGTATCGGCTAACACAAATAGAGTTAACAACCATGACATTGTTTTTCTTTGTTGTATTCATTGACAAGTGTTCAAATGAAAAGATTTATACTAAAAAGCCCTTCAAATAATCATAATTTATACACTTAATTGCTCTAAAACCTTAAATTTACAACATTTTCTACTTATGAAGTCACAAACCCTAGACTTCATCATTTCACCTACCAAAACACCAAAAGAATATAAGTTTCCTTATCTTCAAAAGAAGTAAAATATTGATATTGATATGTTGATACCTGCGTCCCAGCTTCGACGATGGTGACCACTATTTTTTGAGAAATTCTTCGTTAGGGCGATATGCCAACTCTTACTTCTGTCTCCTAAGACAATTAATGGATCTAGAATGCTCCACCCAAAGGTGCTTTTTGAGTGGGAGGAGTTTGTAAAAAAACCCTAGATTGGAGAGTATGGAGCGAAATGGGAAAGTGCAAATGGGAAGTTTCGAACGGTAGTGAGAGACTATAAAAATGAAATACTTCCCCGACTCTTGACTCTTGAGGTATTTTCATTTTTTTCATTTTCTTTTTTTATTGGTTTTTTATTTTTTTAAGTAAAAAAAATTTGCATTATTGATATTTTTAATGGATATTTTTAAATTTTTTACATTATTCATATTTTTAATTGAAATGTCATTAAATTTATAATATAACCATATTATAACAAATTACATGTGTTAAAAATATAGTTGCAAATTTTAAGTATATTAATTCATTCCAAAAAATATCTATAGTTTAGTTATTTGCATTTGTTAAAAATAATAGGTTTTTTTAAGTTAAATAACCTTTTAATCTCCTTACGTGTTTTATTCAAAACCTACTTTCCTGAAAAATATAAAAAATATTATTTCACTTATGATAAATTAAATATTTTATAAATTGATATGAAGAAAAATTTGATCTCTTTTATCGATTTATAATATAAAATTAGTAATTTTTATATACATATATGAACACATGTATCATATTGATGGTAGTGTTTATAAGATTAATAATAATACTATATATGACACAATGTCAATTGCTTACAAACCCATTTCAACTTATTATAGTAAATTAAAAAAAAAAGATAATTGATTCCTATCAGTTTGTAGTAAAAAATTAGTAAATTTTATAAATTACGTGTATAAACATATATATCATAGTGGTGATGTACTTTATAAAATTAATAATTATGCTATATAATATATGACAAGCTGCCAATAGCTCAATTTTATGTCAATTTATTATGGTGAATTAAATATTTTAGAAGTTAACTTGATATAATATCATAACATTATTTTTTATCGTTGTATAAAACATTTAATGAGTTAAGTAAGTAATTAGAATAAAAAGTTGTTGCAAATATAATAAAAGATCGCAATGATTTTTTTTATTGTTGTTAGTTTGATAAGAATTAGCAAAAACAATAAGTGTTGTTGTATAAAATATAAAGAAAAAAATTAAATAAGCAACGATAATTAAAATTGTTGTAAATGTAATAAGATATCGCAATGACTTTTTTTTTATTGTAGTTAATTTGATAAGAATTTGCAACGACAATAAATGTCGTTGTATAAAATATAAAAAAAATTAAATACGCAACGATAATTAAAAGTTGTTGCAAACATAATAAAATATTATAACGACTTTTTTTTATCGTTGTTAATTTGATGAGAATTCGCAACAACAATAAATATCGTTGTATAAAATATTAAAAAAATCAATTAAGCAATGACTATGAAAAGTCATTGCGAATATTATGAGATTTTGCAATGACTATCTTAATCGTTGCAAATTTTGGTTGCTAAAAATCCATTTTCTAGTTGTGTATATAACTGATTGTTCATATCTGCCACCATTCATGGTTAAGGCTGTTGTTCACATTACCAAAAATTTCTTGAACCTTTGTAGTTTTCCGATGTTGTAGTTGTTGAGGTCACCGTTGGACCTGAAATTGCATTCCATCCTAGAAGAGGTCAGTCATAATTTCTACATAATTTTTTAAGCAATGATTAATTTTAACATTATTGAATGTTAGTTAAATTTTAAATTTTCACCTATGGATGAATGAATGTGGCTTTGCTTTTGAATGATAGTTTAGTTACATTATTTGATTTAATAGAAATTAGTGTCCAGGCTTTTGGATGTCTAGAAAGCTACAATATATGGTAAGCTTTCTAGACATTCTAGGAATATTCTTTAATTGTTTAAAATTTAATGGTAATAGGCTGTAGCTCTCACTTCTCATGTCGAAGCTGTATTAAGCAAAATAAGTTTCCAATTTTCTAATAAACTCAACTATTGTTGAGTGCTAAGTGTTTTAGCATTTGAAAAAGATTTGTTCTACTGACACATGACATTAACCATACCTTGAATAAAAAGAATAGACGTAACTGTTAATCACTCCACAATGGGCCTTTTTCCTTTTATCATGTCTTGACTCGTGAGCTATCGTCACCTAATTTACTGCATTAGTAATATCTGTTATTGTTAGCCTATAAATGTGTTGCCTGATGCATATGCTTTCATCACGCAATTCATAACTTCTGTTTCTGTATTCTGTAACTGGTGCTTTGGTTTTTCTCTCTTGAGTGCTCACTACCTTTCTCAAGTGCATCTTAGTATTGATTTACCTAGGTATTAGCCACTCCGTGCTCTAAAGATTACATCTATGTTGTTTCTCATCTTAATCAAGCATAGTAAATCGTCAATCCTCTTCTCTGTTATCTCTTCTTCCAGCTTAGTTAGTTGTAATACTACCTCACCCCCTCATCAAAAAAGGATTCCCTACAGCATCAACTGGTTTTTTAGGGCTTTTAGTGTAAATATTACCCAACATATATCCTTTAACAACTAAATAGATATCTAAATGCCGGGATTTCCATTGCCTAATTTTACATGTATCATGTTCAAAATCAGGTTTTTATAATGACTTGCTTCTTTTTCGTAACTTTCATGCCTATGCTTTCTATTTGAATTTTGAATCTAATCCATAGGTAGCTTATGCCAGATGGATAGGCTGGCTTTTTGGTACATTTCTTATGCATTAACACTTGGGAACAGAGCTGCTGTGGTTTTAAACATATTTCCTTTACTTTATTCTCCTTAGAATAGATATAATTTTTTATTATACACAGTCTAAAATATGTGGTTCTTCTTTTGCGACTTTTCATTACTATGATGAGTTATTGTAGTCTTCTATTAAATCATTTGTTAACGATCCTCCTTCTAAAGGATTAAGACCAGGTTTTCCATAACTAATACATTGTGTTTTTCATGATGCTTTTGATTGATGTTGTTGCAAGAAACGAATGGAACTATGTTTTTTTTAATTGTCTTAACTACCATACATGTTTCTTTGGAAGATTTGTTATTCTTTGTTTCCCAAGTTAATTGGTGGAAGAGCAAGTTTATAACAGAGCACAATGGAGATATATCTTAGTTATCTATACATGTTCTAAGAACCCCTTTGTATTTAAATTGGATTATTCAGAAATGACATGGGAAGAAATGGGAACCCCTGATGGTGTGACACTATCTTGCCAGTTTCTTCTCATCTCATTCAAGAACTGATCTACCTTGAATAATGAGTGTGAATATTATGAAATGAACCAGATAATATTCAAGAACAACATTCAAGAAGAAGAAGAAGAAGAAGAGAAAGAAGAAATCTATTGTTGAATTGATCAGAGAAGACTTAAGAAGAGTTCTGTTACATCAGTTGTTTATATAGACAAAAGTATGAGTCTTATCTAGCTGACAGTTTGTTAGTTACAACTTCAACTACCTAACTGACAGTTAGTTTTGTTAATATGCCCCTGTAAGCTGAGCACTCCTCTTCCCAGGTTTCTATGAATCACCATTATGCTCCCTTAAACCAAGTACTCCTTCTGTAAGTTGAGCACCCCTCTGTTGAACTGTAAGTTTGTCTCTTAGCCGAGCAAAATTGGACAAGGATAGAGATTTTGTTAAAATATCAGCAGTTTGATCATAGGCTGGGATGTGGTTAACTACAATAAGCTTCTGCAAAACTTTTTCTCTGACAAAGAACATGTCTAATTCCATGTGCTTAGTTCTGGCATGTTGAACTGGATTAGCAGATAGAGCAACAACAAACAAATTATCACACCAGATATGTGACTTGATTGGAAGAATAACACCAATCTTAGATAACAAGGACTGAATCCAAATTATTTCAGCAGTTAAACTTGCCAAGCTTCTAAACTCAGCTTCTGTACTCGATCTTGACACTGTATGTTGCTTCTTTAAGCTCCAAGCAATGATGTTACTCCCTAGGAATACATAGAAACCAGACATTGATCTCCTATCATCTGGATCAGAAGCCCAGTCAGAATCTATAAACCTTGTTAAAGTCAGAACTGGTGAGGGTTTAAGCATAATACCATGCTCCAAAGTTCTAACAAGATATCTGAAGACTCTTTTAAGAGCTTTCCAATGAGTATCCAACGGCTGATGCATAAACTGAGACAATTTGTTGACAGAAAAAGATATATCAGGTCGAGTCACTGTTAGATATTGCAAAGCACCAACAACACTTTTGAATTTCTAAGCATCCTCAATAGGGGAACCATCATTGGCTGACAACCTCAATGAGCTAACCATAGGAGTAGGCACTGATCTAGCATGTAACATATTAAACTTTTGCAACAGTTCTCTTATGTACTTGGACTGAGTAAGTAAAATGCCATTCTTCAATCTGTGAACTTCAATGCCTAAAAAGAAATTCAAGGATCCAAGATCCTTAAGTGAAAAGGCTGTGTTCAAGTTATGAATTAACTTGTCAACTTCATCAATAGAACTACCAGCAATAATAATGTCATCTACATAAACCAAAACATATAAGCACATAGTAGTGGACCTTTTAATAAAATGTGACTGGTCAGATTTGGAAGAGAAGAAACCCTGTTGATGCAAAAAATTATGAAGCTTGTCATACCAGGCTCTTGGTGCCTATTTTAAGCCATACAAGGCTTTGTTTAGCTTGCATACCAGCTTCTGACTTCCATGTTGGACTTCAAACCCAGGTGGCTAATGCATAGACACTTCCTCATTTAAGTTGCCATTAAGAAATGCATTGTTCACGTCAACTTGTCTGAGATTCCACCCTTTGGATAAAGCTAGAGTAAGAATAGTCTGAATTGTAACAGGCTTTACAACCAGACTAAAAGTCTCCTTAAAATCAATATCAGGCTGTTGAAGATACCCTTTGGCCACCAATATAGCTTTGTACCTGGCCACTGAACCATCTGCATTTCTCTTTAGTTTAAACACCTATCTACATCTAACAATAGACCTGTCTGAAGGAGAGGGAACTAGAGTCCAGGTCTGATTTTTTAACAAGGCTTGATATTCAGCTTTAACAGTTTCTGTCCACTTCGAAGTTGCAATGCCTGTGTAATAGTAGCTAGCTCCTTATCATCTAAACTTGCCAAATAAGCTTTTGGCTTGAAGATCCCACTTTTGGATCTGGTTTTCATAGAGTAACAATTACTATCAGAAGTTGGATATGGTCCTAAGATAGAGGTTTGAGGATTCTCTTGCAAGGAAGGACTTGAGGATTGAGTAGGGGAGATAAATGATGAGGAAGGCTGATGAGTTTGTATATTAGAAGAGGAAACAGATTCTGAGTGACTATTTGGGGAGGCTAAGATTGAAGGGGAATTATTTGAGATAGAATTAAAAGGTAGAATTGGAGGTGGGGGAACAATACTATAATTCGAATTTGTATGACTATAGGTTTGTTTAGAAAAACGTTCTGAATAAGGAAACTTTATTTCATCAAAGATAACATGTTGAGATATAAACATATTTTCATTGGCATCTAAGCACTTATAGCCTTTGTGGTTGGAACTATAACCAAGAAACAGACAAGGAGAGGATCGAAATTCTATTTTGTGAGTGTTATATGGTCTGAGATAGGGAAAACATAGGCAGCCAAAAGTTTTGAGAAGAGAGTAGTCAGGAGATACCTTGTATAACACCTCAAATGGTGACTTTGAATGAAGAGTTGCACTCGGTAATCTGTTAATAAGAAAGACTGCAGAGGAAAAGGCATCTGACCAAAATTTGAAAGGAGGAGAAGCTTGAGATAGTAAAGTGAGACCTGTTTCTACTATATGCTTGTGTTTTCTCTCCACTATGCCATTTTACTGAGATGTGTGAGGACAGGGATGTCTAAAAATAATACCTTCTAAGCTAAGGAATGAGCTAAAACTCCTAAATTCACCACCCCAGTTAGTCTGTAGAATTTTTATAGATGTATTAAACTGTTTTTCAACCATTTTTTTGAAGTGTATAAAGGAAGGTAATGCCTCATTTTTAGTTTGTAAGAAATAAATCCAAGTGTCTTGAAAAGGCATCTATAAAAGAAACATAATATTTGTATCCATTTCCAGAGGTGAAAGGAGCAGGGCCCCAAAGATCAGCCTCTATAAGCTGAAGTGGTGAATGATAGACAATTGTAGACACAGAGAAAGGAAGTTTGTGGCTTTTGGCTTGTTGACAATGAGAACAAATGAATCCTTTATTACTTTTATTTGAAATTTTACAAGTAAACAAGACTTTAGAAACTACATCAGCATGTGGATGACCTAGACGCCTATGCCACAGAACAAACTGATCTAATGAATTTGAAGCTGTTAAAGGATTTGTGGAAGAGGAAACTGTAGACTCAGTATTCAATAGTAGTTTTGACACTAAGGCTGATTTCTGGCTGTGAGAAGTTGATGTTGCAGACTTATCTATGTTTACATTAAACTTGTACAACCCTCCTTCAAGAGTCCTTTTGAGTAGAGTCCCCTTGGTAACCAAATCCTTCACAAAACAATTGTTAGAATAGAACTCAAAAAAGACTTTATTATCTTTACAAAAATGTGACACAGAAAGCAGATTTTTGGTGATTTGTGGAACATGAAGAACATTATTTAATCGAAAAGTTTTGGAAGAGGTTTGAGCAAGAGAATTGCCTATACCTGCTATCTTAGTACCAATGCCATTTCCCATTTGCAACTTGCCATTCCCATGATATTCAGACCCTAAGTTGAGATTCTCCAATGAATTTGTAACATGATTAGTGGCACCCGAATCAAGATACCATGTTGAGTCCAAAATTGAACTAGGTGTAGCCACCAATGCTTCAGCAATATTGACTTGTGGAGAAGGAGAAAAATTACCTTGTGCACCAAAACTCGATGAGGACTCTCCAGGTTCAGGATTGAATGATATATCAAATCTGTGATAGCACCTATGGACAGTATGTCCAATCTTGCCACAAAGTTGGCACTGTGGCTTAGAGTTAGTTGATCCTCTACCTTTAAACCTTCCTTGACCTCTAAAATTTCTGCCACCACCATTCTGTCCTTGAAAATTCTCAAAGGAAAACTTCCTTTGTTGCATAGCCAAATGAGCAGAAGGCACCACAGATTCAATAAATGCAGAATTTTGAAGATTTCTTGATTCAGTAGCAAATAGTAGTGCCGAAATAGACTTCCAATTTGGCAACTCTGTCTGAGTTGAGATTGCAGCAACAATAGCATCGAATTCTTGACCAAGACCAGACAAGGTTATATGAACCAATTCATTTTCACTCATCTTGCAACCACAAGATTGCAATGTATCCCAAAGTGTCTTAACCTTTATGAGGTATTCTTTCATACCAAGAGAGCCTTTCTTTATATTCTACAGTTGTCTTCTATATTGCATCACCTTTGCTGTTGTCTGGGATGCAAAATACTCCTCTACTGCTTCCCATAATTCCCTTGTAGTTTCATATCCTACAAGACTTGGAAGAATCTAAGGACTGATTGAAGAGAGATGCCAAGAAAGCAGTAACTGATCTTGTCTATCATACACTTGAAATTCAACAGTATTATTCGAAGGTATAATCTGTGTACCATCTATAAACCCCTTCAACCCATAGCCTCTTAATGTTGCTACTACTTGTTGTTTCCATAACAAGAAGTTATCATCTTGAAGCTTTACCGTAATACACTGTGAACCAGGATTAAAAATGGCAGAGGAAGGTTCTTTCATGGCTGTCAATCCAGCTTCATTAACCCGCTCTGATGCCATGTGAATATTATGAAATGAACCAGATAATATTCAAGAACAACATTCAAGAAAAAGAAGAAGAAGAAGAAGAAGAGAAAGAAGAAATCTATTGTTGAATTGATCAGAGAAGACTTGTAAAACCCGAATTTTATTATACTATATACTATATTTGTACATGATTGATGGTGGAAATTAATTCTTCTAGTGAAATTAAAGAATCATTGGATGTGAATTGCCACTTTGCATTTTAAGTCATGATGTATAGTATGGTTGATAAAAGAAAGAAAAACAAATATCAATTGTAACAAGGAATATATGGGATTTAATCTTGATAAAAGGTCAAGATAGTATATATAAGGTATGAAAGCATTAAATGAGATGAGATAAAATTAATCAATGTGGCTAACATTGGCGTGGAGAAGAAGAAGAAGAATGACAAGAGAATTAAGGGCTAGAAGACAAAACAAAGAAAAGGATGGGGAGTTAGCCAATCAACGTTGGCTGGAGGAGACATGGGCGAAGAGAAGAGCAGAAAAGGAAATAGAAAAAGTCCAGGAAAGGGGCGCAGTGGACTTCTCGCCGGTTGCTTTATTTGACAAAGGAGACTAAGCATTTAATAGTAATAGGAGCAAGCCAATAAGAGTGACTGGCAGTGGCGTGGACTAGAAGAAGAAGAGGAAAAAGAAAGAAAATTTTCAACGCATGCAGGGAATTTTCTTCTTACCGCCGTCCACTGGCTGCAGTTTTTCCACAAAATTTAATGCATGTAATGATGAAAGAAACGTGATAAGAAAACAGTCGGTAGTTTCTAACAGGATCAAATGGCTATATAAAGGAATATGTGAGGGAAGATGATGTCGTCAACTTCATCCTCTCAAACAACCTCCTCGCCCAATTCTGTATTTTTGCATATCCATCTCTCATTCCTCCGTTTTCGTCATAAATGAGCCATGTAATTTCATCTGTTAGCTAGCCAAACCCTTCTGCAGTGTTGAAAAGCCAAGGAACAAGAGAAACAAAGCTAAGGGAGGCAGGAAATATTCTGTTTTTGGAAGAGCAATTGGGTTAAGGTAAGTTCCATAATTTCTATGGTTCCCTTGATATTCAATACTGGATTTCTATGTTTTATAACATAATAAACATAGATATAGCCTTGTGTTAGCTAAACCTTACTAGAATATATAAGAACTAGAATAAGGTGTAATCTGAATCAGAATAAACAATAAAGATACTGGAAAAAAATGATAATGGGCGAGCTAAAATCTGGAATGAGGAAGTGGGCGAGATCGCCACATGCAAGTTTAATACATAGGTGAGCCGCCAATGAACAAAACAGTAGTGTCGGGCGAACTCACATGCAGGGCATGGCGAGTTGAATGGTCGGGCGAACTCTATGGGCGAATGGCGAACTCAGTCTCGCCAAGTGTCCCAAATATTAGAAAAAAATAATAAATAGTTTAGAAAATATTCGAAAAAGGAATATTAATAGTTTTAACGAAATTATGCAGACGGGAATTGAGAAAGGCGAACGAGATGCAGGGCTTCTGCAGACGAGGTAAGGGAGTTGTGTGTTAAAAGAATGCATGTCCTGTGGAGTTAAATTTATGAAAGTACTGAGAATTTGTTTTGGTTTAAGACATGCATACTATTTTGATAAATTTCCTTGCTATTGGGCTAACTGGTAAGGGCGGGCGAGTTGACCCTTCGTTATGTTTTGGGCGAAAAGCCCTCATGTGATATTTTGGCGGGCGAGTAACCATGTTTTAAATAGAAAATCCGGGCGAGCCATTGTGGGCGGACCCTTTTCAATGTTTTCTGGGGCGGGCAACTATCTTTTTATATAATGGGCGAGCCATTAAGGGCGAGCTAGTTTTATTTGTTGATTAAAAAGGAAAGCTGGCGGGCGAATACTAATTCACCCACCTTGGAGTTCACCATGGGCGAGCCGTGATGGGCGAACTGACCATGGCGAAGAGGTATAAAGTACATTTTCTTAAACGAAAAATGAGACAGAATAATATTTTGAAAATAGAAAATACGAAACCTTTTGGGCGAGTTGACCATGTGCGAGCCAGTGAGGGCGAGTCGGTTTCCTTGTTTTCAATTGGCGGGCGAACATAAGTTCACCCTACTGGACTGTCGACCATGGGCGAGCCAGACGGGGCGAGCTGACCATGGGCGACCAGATTTCAGTTATATTCTCTATGCAAATGAGAAATGATTAACTATTTAAATGAATTAAATGGGTTTCTTTAAAGGTATTTTTAGCTATGATTTTGAGACTTTAGGCCCCTAGTTTCATGCCTTGTTACGAGTTATAAGGCTGATGGACCCGCCAAGTCATCAGCGGTCTCGAGGTCACTTGGCAAGTGGACCCGAGGACCACCCATAGATTGTGGCCATAGATCTACTGCATCCTTATTGGGATGATTATGCCGTTCTCGCAAGGGGGAGGGGGAACGATGATAGCATGACTTATTTTAGGGTGATGCCTAGTCTCAACTTATTAACTTGTTTTACAGAGAGGATTTGTTAAATCCTATTCACTGATTATGCCAATGATATTGTAAACTGTTTTTTATATCCACTGGGTTTACTACTATGAAAAAATAAAAGTTTTGGGAAATAAAGTTAGATTTATGTACATCTTCCTTACTGAGCATGTTATCGCTCACCCCTTATTTTCCACTCCACAGATTGTTGATCTTGGGTTAAGAGAATTACCTTCCAGAAATTATCGACTGCTAGTGGATATCTAATATCAAAGGTATATTATTTCTTTTATATATTCGAAAAAATTGTACAGTACTACTTTAAATAGAAGGGAATGTGTATACATCTTAGAGCATTAATGTAATAAGAGTTTTTAATGGTTATTTAAATGTTAAAGAGTTGTTAAGCATCACAGACAGCCCAACCGGTAAGTAAGGGGAATTTTTAAGTAAATATTAGTTATATTGGGTATTTGGGATGTTACAAGACTTGAGAAGAGTTTTGTTACATCAGATGTTTATATAGACAAAAGTATGAGTCTTATCTAGCTGACAGTTAGGTTAGTTACAACTTCAACTACCTAACTGTCAGTTAGTTCTGTTAATAATGAGGAGCAGTGTCTACTTCTCTAATTGATCTCCCTGCTATTGATGCTTGCTGTAGAATAATTGTTTATATATGACTTGATTATGTATTAGAATAACCATATTTGGTAGTGCTTCTTTGACAGTGTGAGCTCTCTATATTCTTTGAAGAAATTTGTCATGCTTCTTGGAGAATACATGTATTCTTAATTTATTATTTTTCTCAAATACGAATGGCTTTACCGTGTAAAATGATTCAAATACAGCACAGTTGATTGTATGTAATTTAACTTCTTAATCTTTTAGTTAAGAACAACTATTAGCGCTATCATGCAGCACCTCTTCCCTGTCTTTATCCATATCTTAGTAGCACAGCCCATGTGTCCTTCGACAAACATTTTGTTTCCTATGTTGTTTTACTTTGAACATGCTTATATTCTGCTACTTTTATCTACTTCCAATCCAAAATTCATCACGTTTTTGTTTGTGTTTTATTTTTATTTTATAAAAATACTCATACTCTATAAAAATAAGAGGCATCCCTTCAGTTGAAGGTAATGATGGAAGAGAATCAAGGAATCATCCCTGCCTTGAATTAAAAGAAGCAACCTCTAATAAAAAAAGGTAAAACGATTTTGAGATGTCTTATTTAAATGTGATATTTACCAGGATTTTCTTATTTTGGTTAGGCATCTTTGTCTATTAAGTAACATTGTTTATGTGATTTATGATTATTATGTTAATGATATGCGGGAAAAGTAGTAGATCTTGAAGAGAGCTTCAATGTCAATGGTTGAAGCTTCTAGAGGTTTAGCTTATTCGGACAATCTGACTCCTCCACAGCCTCCTTCGTCGAATTCTTTCCTTCCTTTACAAAGGATTTCAGTAGTCTCGTCACCACAAAGCCCCAAACCCAATTCTCCAGACCATGGTTGAGACTGCTTACCATCGTTATTTCCATAAGGGCACTGAATCTTCCAACCAGCCGCAAACTCAAAGGCAACAACAGGAGAGACAAAGATAGCAGTTTTGTTTTGCTTCGTAATTGGTATACCTAATTATGTATGAGCATATTTGTATCAAGGAAACTTTTCTTTTTGGGTTAAGACTCTATCTTTCTAAATATTTACTTTATGGGTTAATTAATCATGTACCAAAAGTCTCTCAACATCTCATGTCTTTTTATATGATTTATTTTTTTTCAACTGTTGAATTTTATGTTTTATTCACGTAAATAATGCACATTAAATTTTTTTTTAGTACATATGAGTAGCATAAAATACTACTTAACCTGGGACAGCTCTAGACCTACCGATACCCATACAATCGATTTCTAGAAGATTAAGAATACACTCTGGAGGTTGCATCAGAATAGTCGTCTCCAATCTACTTGCTTGAGCTACATTGGCAAGGTTATTCGCACAGAAATTTGCCTCACGATAAATATGTGACAAAGAACAGCACCAATCCACCCTAGTCAACATTTGGCACCTCTTGATAATCGTGTGTAAGGGATGACACTCGCTTAGCTATCCTGTTACTTGTTGAATAGCTAGCAAGGAGTCAGGTTCTAGTTGGACCCTTCGACAACTCATATCCCAAGCCTATTTTGAGCCAGTGTAAATAGCCATAACCTCAACTTTAAGCACCGATTGTAATAACTGCAAATTAATTATTTTGATGGATTAAACAATGTAATTTGGAGATAAATTTGTATACTGAAAATTTAAATTGGAGCTATGATGATTAAGAATGTAAATGGAGAATGATAATTTTAAGGAATTATTAATTTGGACTATGAGAAATTATGGATAATTTAAACTATGGGAAATTATAATTGAAGGATTTTGAAAATTAAATAATATTAAGGACTTTAGGATTTAAGAGACAATATACAATATAAATTAATAAAATGTAAGATCCGATTCTACACTACCGTAGAGTCTAATTTCATAAAAGTGATAATGGAAATTAAATAAATAAAGAGTATTGATTTCCAGTTGGGTGAAAAGCTCCTTATCATGAGATGAGAATGGAGTAATTTCGGTGAGATATTGTATGGGCAAGAATGTTGTTCAGCTCGTCAAAGGGCGACCAAGCTAGGGAGTTCGCCAATAGGCGAACAGATTGCCAATGAATGGTGGCGAGTATGTTGTTGGCATGATGGTTTAATGGCTTGTTGGGCGAATAGTTGAGTTTGCCATGTCTATTGTTAGCATGATCGCCCGAATAGGCGAGGGCATGTGATCGCCCATATGAATGATGTAAAGTAAATAGACGAATGTGATCACCAAGCCTATATGTAATTGCTAAGGGAAGGGAATCATCTTATATTTTCCAAATATTGAGTTGGCAAATTGAATTACATTTGGCAACATGAGATTAAGATGGCGAGTTGATGACTCAAGATGAGGAGGCGAACTGGAATCATGCACGGACAAAATGAAAAGAGAATGAAACCATTTGGCAGCCAAAATTGACTTATAAGTCACATGGTTGAAAACAATTAATGGAGAAGATGTTGAAGTCAGTAAGGAATTAACCTTATTGGTTGAGAAGTAAAACAAGGTCAACAGAAGCAGAAAAAGGTGTGTGAAAAGGAGACTTCCACGCCACTTTGAGCTGCAGTTTTCTTCATGCCTTAAATGCATAAAAGACGTGAACAATGATGAAAGAAACAGGATAAGGGACAGGCAGTAGCTATTGATTGGTTGAGCATGGTTATATAAGAAGAAACAATTGAGGAAGACCGGCTTAGCAAACTTCATCTTCCTCCCGAGAGCCATGCAACTGCAATGGTTATGTTCTGATTTTCTCTCATTTCTACCATGCCGATTTACAAAACTTCACTTTTAGGTTGGCTAAACACATAAACTGCTTATAAAACCTTTCCTCCATGGTTGATGAGCTGAAGGAAGAAGCAAAGTGAGGCTAACAGGAGACAGAAAGAATTCTGCTCTGAAAGTGCAGTTGGTTGAGGTGAGTTTCATATTTCTGAGGTGTTCTTGATGCTCAATGAAAGATTTCTATGTTTTATGAAGTAATAAACATAGATACAGTCTTGTTTTTTAGTTAGATCCTTAGAGAATATGAAAACAAGGAAAATAATGGAATAAGTGACGACAATGGCGACTACAGTGATCGCCCATGTTGAAAACTAGTAATCGCCAATGAGGCGAGTAGATAATAAGGAACTCGCCAAGGTAAAGTCTGTGTTTAAAGGGCGAGAACGCCCAATTCTAGTGAAATGAATTAATGGGCGAGCTCAAATGCATAAGGCATTGGGCGAATAGAATTGTGGGCGGACGAACTCCCACAATTAAGCCAATGAAGGCCTCTTGAGTTGACTGGCGGGCGAGCTTCCACATGTAAAACATTTATTGAATGGCGAGCTCGGTTGTGCTAGTTAGAACTTTGTTGGGCGAGTAATAATTTGATTTATCTCAATCTCGCCAAGTGATATAAAAAGAAATATTAATAGAATTTATAATTATTTGCAGCCGATAATTGGAAATGGCTATTGGCGAGCAGGAAGCAGGGCGAAGCAAAGCTTCATTGAACCATGTAAGGGAGATGTGTGTGAAGTGATGCATGTCCTGTGGAGTAAATTTTATGAAAACATTAAGTTAAATGTTTTGTTTTTTGACATGCATTATTTGAGGAAGTTATTTGATAATTATTTTTGATTCGGGCGAGCTAAAAGCCGATCCCTATGCTGTTTTCTGGATGAACTGACACAGGGCGGGCGAGCCCTTGTATTTTTATGTTGGGTGAATTGGTATTGGCGGGCGAGCCAAGCCCTTTTATAATTTTTATACACCCGTTTCTAGTTTTAAGGGCGGGCAAACCGTTTTTATAGGAAAGCTATGGGGCGAGCCAAGTGGCAAGCTCTCTTTTATGAGAACTGGGCGAGTGCCCTTGTTTTAAAGGGAAATCCGGGTAAGCCATTGTTGGGCGAACCCTTTTTAATGTGTTTGGGCGGGCGGCACTTGTTTTAAATATAAGGCGGGCGAACCGCTATCAACGAGACATACTTCTGTTTTGAAAAGCTAAGTGGCGGGTGAATACTAATTCACCGTCTTGTCGAGTTAGTCAGGGGCGAGCCGTGAAGGGCGAGCTGACTCTGGCGAACAGTTTTAAAGTGTAATTTGTTATACGAAAAATAAGACTTATGAAACCTTTTGGGCGAGTTGACTAATAGGCGAGCCACTGAGGGCGAGCCAGTTTTGCTTGTCGACTTAAAGGGCAAAGTTGGGCGGGCGAACACATGTTCTCCGCCATGGGCAAGCCATAACGGGTGAGCTGACCATGGGCGGGCAGGTTTTAAAAGCTGAGAATTTTGGAAAGTTTTCAAAGTGTTTTGTAAACAGAAAACCTAAAACCCTTTCAGGAATTAAATCATTTGAGTAAATGATAATGTAGGTAAGATAAGCCCTTAAAGGTTTTCATGAGATATAAAAGTTATTTTTGAGACTTTAGGCCCTGAGTTCATGCGTTACTATTGCGTGACCCGCCTGGGGCGGTGGCTCGGTCGATGGACCAACGAGTGCACCTCAGGGCGTCACAGGGCTGATGGACCCGCCAAGTCATCAGCGGTCTCGAGGTCACTTGGCAAGTGGACCCGAGGACCACTATAGATTATGGCCATAGATCTGAGATAGCCGTGAGGGGCGATGGCCTAAGGGTGCACCCCAAAAGCGACAGATTTCGTTCTCGTAAGAGGGAGGGGGAACGATGATAGCATGATTTATTGCCTAGTCTCAACTTACCAATTTTTGTTTACTGTGAGGATTTGTTGAAATCCTATATAGTGTTTACTACATTTTAAAGTAAACTGTTTAGTCAGTGATTTGAGTGGTGTTTTTAAGAGAGTTGTTACTATATATCCACTGTCTTTTCTACTGGGTTATTGTTAAGAAAAGAATAAATGCGTTGTGATATATAGTTTTGCTTTATTTAAAGCAACATATGTTTCCTTTACTGAGCGTATGAATCGCTCACCCCTTTGTTTTAACTCCACAGATAAGAAGTACACAGAGTTGAGAGAATTAGCTCTCAGATAGGTATAGCTATGCTTAAAGCACTGAGGCATGGCATGTTAAATATGGCATGTACAGTCTCTTCTCTTTTACATTTCATACATATGTATACAGTACTACCTTAGTGAAATAAAGGTTAATAGGGGATGTTAGATGTAAGGAATAATGAAAAGAAATTTCATATTCTGTATTTGATAAATAAATATTATTATTTATCACTATCATAGTAGAATGTTATTGGCATTGCAAACAGCCCAACCAGTAAAGTTGTATAGAAATACGTGCAAAATGTGGTAACGGGATGTTACATAAAAATAGAAATCATGAAATATTAGTGAGACAAATAATAGATATAAAATAAATTAAATTATTTAGAAATATACTTTGTTAAATATCAAATGGAGTTAATGATAAATGAATAAATATAAATAATAATAATAATAATAATAATAGTGTAAATATAATATAATATAATATGTGTTAATGGCTTCTTGAAGAAGTTTGAGGCCAGCTATCCTTATTACCGTCCATCATCATCATCCTCACAACATTTCTCTCACCTCTTTCTCCCATTTTCTGCTACACCCAAACCAGTATCTCCTCATGATATTACCACCATTTAGCCCTCATTTTGTGTCGTCCCATAAAGCTTAAGGAAGGAAAACTTAAGGCAATGGAAGGTTCAGATTTCGAGAACCAAAATGGAAGAGAAAGTGTTGTTTTGCTGGTTAAAGAAGAGAGCCATTCTCGGCTGGAACAGTGGAGCAGCAGGGGTTTCTTTTAGCTAGCAAAATGGGAAGCTGAGAAAGGAGAAAGAAAAACCTCCGCACACAGCCAAGCTAAGCCCCTCTCCAATTGAAGCGCAGAACAGATTTGAAAACAAGTATAGTACCAACTGCAGCAAGGTGGCGTGAAAGGTAGAGAAAGTGAGAGGAAAGACAACAAGAAAAGAGCTTAGAGTAAAAAGAAAGTGACGTGGAGTCGGGGTAAGAGAAAGATCTTGTGAGATAGGAGAGTGGAATGGAGGAATGGTGCTGGAAAACATGATTAGAAGCAGGGATTTTTGGTGGCTAAATAGGGGTTATTGGCATTGATTTAAGGGCTGTGGTAAGGCTGTTCAGGCGCTAGAAGAGGGGCGATGTGGCTGATCTATTGGGCGTTGATCAATACTATATTTTGACTTGTTCAATGGTTGTACATAGTGGCATTTGGAGCTGCGTTTGAGCTGCTATAACAGAGCAGCAACAGTGGTGGTTTGGGTGCTACGTTAATGGCTTAAACGGTGACCATTATGAGAAGTAAAAATGGGAGACTTTTAGGGGATGCAATGGCTGGAAATTTACCAAGTATAAAGAGTAGTTCAAGGTCGTTTTGAGAGCTGTTAAAGAAAGTTCTTTTTGGCCTGAAAGAGGCAATTTTAGGATGTTGAAGGTTGGAGGTTCGAGCGGCTAGCCATTGTACTGGTAAAAAAAAAGAGATAGTGAAGAAAAGAAAGAGGCAGCAACGGACAGAGCAAGGGTAAAGGAAATTTGATTGTTAATTTGGTTTATTTAATAAATTGTTAAATAGCTTGTGAAAATTTCTAAATGTGGTTATGGATTTGAAATTGTAGAGACCATACATGCGATGATTTCAGCGTGACCGAGCTTGAGAGATATTAAATTTCAAGTTGTGATGCTAGGTGAGTTACTTGTATAGAATAGTCTATGCTAAAATTATGATTTGTTGGATATGTGAAATTCTTAGAAAATGATTTGGCGATTGTGTGAGATCATTGAAAAATGATTTGGCCATAATTGAATATTTAATATTTTGGTATGACGATTTAATACATATCATTAGAGTATTAATTGAGTGTTATTAGAATATGATTGACAACGTTGGAGTAGTGGACATGAAATTAATTGTTTTTGTGAATTTTGAAAGAAATAAATGGCTATGTGAGATTTTGGAATTAGCTTTAAGTAAGATATTTCTATATGTCTGAATTAGACTTATGTTGTACAATAACGAATTGGTTTGCATTAACATGATATATCATTAGAAATGTCTAAAATGTTGAGATAATACAAAATTATAATTGTTAGGTGATGAGAACATTATTGGATATGAATTTAATATGTTGGTGGGTAATGAGATAAATACAAAATGTAAAGGAATAGAGAGAATGGTTCTGAAATTCTTACTGGATACCTTAAATGGTATTTGTCTTTGTACTCAATTATGGGAGATGATGAGTGTAAAGTAAATATGCATATCTAGCCAAGTAGGAAAGAGAAGGTTACCATGCTTAATTGCCAATACAATGGTTATAGAATGCAGTAAAAATGAATATAAGATTGTTAGTGAAGTTAAATTAGAAAACGGATGAGTTGTGACGGTAGTTGCAATTTTGGCATTCGGTAGAAAGTAGACAGAAACTGTTACAACATTAGGAATTTTGAGAGATCCCTAAGATTTATAATATTAATTTAAGGTAATTTTAGAAATTAATATATTTAAATGACTTTTCTGTAGTCCGGGAGTGAATTTGTGGCTGATAGCATACAAACTCAATTTTGGATATTGATTGCAAGATTGCTTAATTTGGTGGCAACTTTGGTAGACTAAGGTAAGAGATATATATCAGAACGTAAAAGATATTGAATGCTATTTAAAATCAACTGCCTTGTGGATATATAAATTGTATTTTCTTGCAGGGGGTTTTAAGAAACTATAAGCCGTTATGTTGCTGGATTTTTATGAAAATAATGGTTTTTATGATTTAAGCTTAACTTAAGCAATCATTTGAAAATAACCATTTATCCGGTAGACTTATTTTAAAAACAGTTAAATCTTACAACCTTGAATTGTTTATAAGACTTTCAGCTGAGATATTTATCTCAAGGAATTATCAACCTATTATTGTTTTGAAGATATTATGAGTATGTATAGTTTATATGTTTTGAAAGAAATGTATGATTTTTGTTATGAATTTTCCTAAAGCACGAAAATACTGTTTTAAATTTCGAAAATATATGGTATTGTTTTGAAACTACTATGTGTGACCTTGATTCTGCCCGCAGTAGGTATTTGTATTCGGACTACTGTGTGTGACCTTGAATCAGTCCGCAGTAGGAACTATATGTATGGAGATGTTTTGAGACATGACTTAACAATCATTGCAGTAATGTTTTAGACTACTGTGTGACCCTAATTCAGTCCACAGTAAGTAATGTTTTGGGCTACTATATGATTCTGATCCAGTCTACAGTAGAGTTTCTATTGCTGTAACTTTGATCTAGTCCACAGCGGGTCCAGTTGACACCTGATCAGTGCTCACTGTGGACCCTCTTTAGACTATGGCCATATGTCAATTTGAACTGCATGATTAATTGTTAGTCGCTAAAATGTCTCCAGCTTAGTATGTATATGATTTTTCATACTTATCTTCGTATATGAGTTTTGAATGAATGATATTTGGATTCTGAAACTGATAAGAATTTGATTTGACATTCCGTATTGAAACTAAATGTGATAAGTATGTATATTTTGAAATATATTCAGAATTCAGTTGTTTATGTTTCGGTTTAAATGAAATGCTTTCTGATGCATTGCATAAGCATGATTTGATTTCCGAATGGTATGAAATACGGTATTCAAGTTTTAATAAATGTTTTAAAAAGTTGCATATAGAAATTCGGTATCTGTTTCTTATATGTATTTCTTACTAGGCTTTCCAAAAAGCTCACCCCCCCTCTCCACCTTCAAGATTATTTCCAGTAGGTGTTTCGTACGTGAGGTTTAAGCAAGTCCTTCGAGGCTTTTGTACCACCCTTGAAGATATGTGATGTACAGTATTCTCTTTTATATTCAGACTTCTATTTTCAGTACCTTATAGCATGGGGATGTAATTAAAGGAAGTATAGAATATAGTTATGGTTTATAACAATGCATGCAACTTGGGTAGAGATATATTTAGTCAAGTGGAATGATTCGAAATTATAAATGCATGTTTAGTGAGAGAATTTGACTGGGACCTAAGGAAACTAAAGGACATTGACTTAGCTAATATAATATTAACTTAAGAATTGATTAGTGACACTACATACAGCCCAGCCAAGTAAGTGAAAAAGAAAAAATTTGGTTCGCATTTTCTGTATAAAGGGTCGTTACACCGATCCCCAACCCAAAATTTCAAGTTAATTAAAAATGTCTAACTATTTGCTCCATAATAATAAATTTTTACCCATTTCACCCATTTTTTTTGGCTTGAAATTTTCACTTATTCTCGATTAAAATGTTAGAAATATCAAATTAATTCAAAAGTTTACATGCATGATATATACAAGTAGATTGTTAAATCTAACAAATGATTTGCAAAAAAATTAATTCAATATGAAGTTATAAAAAGTGTTTAAAATAATTTATTTTATACCATTGTAAGTAGATATCTCTTTATATACATATATATTAATATATATGTACATATATACACACACTTTGTTGTGACTTGTATGTATTTAATTAAAAACTGAAGCAAATTAATATTTCATTTGGTTGATTTTTTTTTATTTTTTACTGCAGACATCCAAAAAAGCCAAAATCATGCTTGGATAAAAAAAATTTGAGGCAATTATTGAAAATATGTAATGTTTTTAGATAAAAAAATGTTTGATTATGATTTTATATATAAACTAATTATTCTATAATTAGTATTCATTTTAATTATTTTATAATATTGCAAAATATGTATTTTTACTGTAACAAAAAAATATGTATTTTTACAATATAAAAGTATTATTTTGCAATACTTTATTATAAATTATATCCTCTATTCCTTCTTGAGAGGCGTATAATTAGCAAATAAAATATTAATAATGTTAGTAATTTAATGGTAAAAGCTTTTATATTAATGGGTGAGCCAGACCAATTCAATCTAGGCCTTAAAATGGTTGGCCTAGTTGGCCCAAGGTGGGGCCATCAACACCGTAGTTTTGAAGTAATATCGTCAAATTCTAGGATGAAGATCAAGTACAATAAAATCTGCTTGCCTATCAATAATAATATAATTGAAAAAATATAATTGGCAGAACTTCCTTCGAACATGCAAGAGAGAAAGATAAAAGATTGCCTTAAATCTTCAACCGTAACAGAACTTGATGGATACCGAATTGAAAATCTTTTCTCTACCTTATAATTAGTATAACCTTTCAGAATTAAGACTTACAAAAGAGAAAATAAAGTTCAAAAAATGAAGTTGACAATTTTTTGACTGAATGATTAAAAATGTGTTGTAACATATTATAAAGTTTGAATTCAAATCCAAATAACATATCTTCATCCTCAATTATTAAATAAAAACAGTACAGAAAATAAAACTCTACCAACCAATAAAGATGGTTATTAGTAATATTGAACATTATAATTTGAAAGGGGTATCAATAGATAGAGTTTGGCAAGCTAAGTTGACATAGGAGGTGGTGGGAGAGCTGATGATGGCGGTGGAGGGGCTGGCGATGGTGGTGGGGGAGCTGATGATGACCGTGGACGAGATGACGATCGCCAAGGTGGCTCTTTGCAGGCTCCTCCATTGCGACGGGAGCAGTTTTCAGTCTTCCTGGTATTTTCAAGTGGAGACCGAACATAAACGCTATGATCAAGGACCTTCTTCGACATTACCCTGAATTTGAGTTGAAATGGTGAAATTTTGTACAAGGAAGGCACAGATTCAATTTCAGTGGCCTTGACCCTGCGGACGCTATGTGAAAGTAAGAGATCAGAGATTAAAATGAAAATTAGCGGCCAAGAATTGCGTTTCATTGCCATGCCTGTACGTTGTAAAACTACTATACCAGGTTTGTGGCAGCTCCACAGAGGGTTTAAATAGACAAAGAATTCGTTTGCTATACTTATGGAAGTCTGATTAAGCAGTTGACTTGTGTTTAGTTATTAATTAATTTTTTAAATATTCTTATATATGGACAAGATAAAAAGATGAATTTTCTTAAGTGAAGGTCATGAAGTCTGCTATTTAAACTGATCACAAAAATATTTATTCTGAAATCAAAACATACATATTGGTAGAGTCCAATTAAAACGTTAATAATATGTAAAAGTAATTTTTAAAAATATTTCATAATCAAAATGTAATCATAATTATTCAATTGTGAAAATTCTATCAAAATTTTTAATAAATATACCTATATAATATATATATATATATATAGATATATCAAAATTTATTATTTTTTAAAAACTTATACACCTGATCTAGGTTGTAAAACCTATACATTTATTGTTTTAGATTTTTTTAAAAATAAATTATGTGATAGTTTTTAATAGAAAATTTCACCTAAAGAATTTCATCTAAATATTCTAGTTAAATATATTCTATTAAGACATATGTCAAGTCATCAATCCATTACTCCTATTAGTGGAGTTTACTTGAGATTTATGGTTAACGTATGAAATAATTTTTCATAAATAAACTTTTTACATTTATTTGTGATGCACTAGTTGACCAATTATGATCAAAGTCGTTCGGGGTCAACCCACTAATAGCCGCGGACTTGAAGTGGAGGACCTAGGAAACATACAGCTTTTTTTTTTGTTTATCTTTTCTTTTTGACTAAGCCTTAAAAAAGAAAATTTATTTGGATAGTTAAGAACTTTCTATTTTTTAATTTTATTTTATTTATAAAAAAGTCATAATTTGAAAATAAAAAAATTATTGTAGGTATTAGAATTTAAAATTCAAATTTAAATACTCATCATTATCATCAAATTCTTTATCTTAATATTAAGGTAGACTATATGAACCAATATATGACCTTACGAGTAGTTGTCAGCATAAATTCTTCTCTTCCATTCATTTTTATCCAAAATAATGTGTTCTTCCAACTCTTATCTCATCATATCTTTTTAGATTACTTCTTTCCAAGTCTTCTTTTGTCTTTCCCTAGCCTTGATCCTTTTTACATTATTCATCGCCTCTGCTCTTCTAACAGGCACATCGGTAAGTCTACGTTGTACATGTCCAAACTCAGTTAAACGACTTTCACTTATCTTGTCTTCAATAGTTGCCACTCCAAGCTTTTTGCGAATGTCTTCATTTTTTATTTTATCTTTTCTCGTATATCTGCACATCCATTGCAGCATTTGTATTTCTGCTACACTCATCTTCTGTGTATGCAGTCCCAACATTCACTACCATAAAGCAATATTAATCTAATAAATGTCTTTTAAAACTTGCCTTTTAACTATATAGGAATTCTTACACAACACACTTGTAGCGCTTCTTTATTTACTCCAACCAGCTTGTATTCTATGGGTCAAATCACCATCAATCTCTCCATCTCTCTGTACAATCAACCCCAAATACCTAAAATGATCGCACTTAGATGTAATTGCTCCATCTAATATCACTATGTTTCTATCATCCTCTTTTTTGTCATGAACAAGTGACTTAAATAAATTTCAAATTTAATCTCTTCCCATTTTCATGCAACAATAGAAATAGAAAAATGAAAAAAAAAATTCATATAATACAGTGGCATGCATTCGTGAGATAAAATTCAAATTGAGTGATACACATATTACCTTAATATGTTTAATTAAGAAACTCTGTTTGATAACTTATTCACTTATAGCTACTTTTAAATTTTTTTCCATTTGTTGTTCGAATATTCCCATCATTATTTACAAGAAATTTTTGAAGAAAACTCACTAATCTAGTGTGCCAATAAATAATATTATTTACTAATAAATGGTTGGAAGAAGTGAAAATGAATTTTTTTCCTTGACATTTGGACATAATTTGAATCCTAAAGTCATCACTGTTGAGAGGGCTTTATTGTTTACCACTTCTGATCCGAATAAAATTAATCTAAACCGGTAAAACTGATGAAGATACCTCTGGTTAAAAAATATAATATTAATTTTGAAATGAGTGAAAAAGAATTTGGAACTTGGTAGCTCCCTCCATTACCTAGTGACCTACATGGTTGTCTACCAATATAATGTTTAGTAACTCGCATTCAAAAGACCACTCAAAAGATTCCATTTCATTGATCCCATATGTTGCTAGTTTTTAGAATGTTGTATAGGATAATTTACCCAATTGAATAGGAAGATCTCTTATAAGAGCACCACAATCCAATGTAAATGATCAAATGTTAATATTTATTTTATTTTATTAATAAAATCTACTTGCCTTTCAATAATAATATAATTGGAAAAATATTGTCGTAACGATTTTTGTCCGGAGATCTAATCGTTTAGAAGTTAAAAATTATGGAGTCGCCACCAAGCAATTTTAACTTAGGTGTGATTGGCCACCTATTCAAAACTAAGGATAAGTGCATTAATCTATGTTCCAAAATTTGGATTCGGGAGTACGGTTACGTGTGAGGAAGGTATTAGCACCCCCACAACACCCGTCCAATGGACGGTACCAATTAATCATGTTTTATTTTTAGCAATCTTGATTTAAATGGTCTTTTATTCTTAATTAAATTTTCTTTTTATTATTTTCCTTAGGATATTCTCCAACACTTTGATCGAATTCCCAAGGAAAATTTGTTACCTCAAGAGTATTCACATGACACACTCATCCTTGTGAAGAGACTCCGTCGTCGGTTTTATATTTTTAATTCTCTTGTAAAATTTATTGAAATCATAATGAAAATCTTTAATATTAAAATTATTTTCCCTAAATTTTCCAACACTTTGGTCAAATTTAGAAGAAATATCTTTTCACTTAAGAATTTTCTAAATATCGCACACTCGCGAAATTCTGAAATTTCATCATCGGTTAGGTTTTCATTTACTACTATTATAAAAAATATACATTTTTATTAAAAGATCATTCATTATTATTTATTCTTGAATTAGACAAATTCCTACATCCTTCAACACTTTGATCGAATGTAAAGAATTGGAATTATTAATTTTTATTCCAAATTTTTCCAACACTTTGGTGAAATTTGAAAAATTATTTTTATTTTTTTATAATCATAGATTTATTTTCAATTTACTAGCTCACCTGGAACAGTTCGTCTCACACAAATAACTTTTATACTAGAGCTCGCCACTTAACAGCTCGCCATGCACAAGTTAACTTACTTGTGAGAACTCTATTTGGAAATTATTATTATTTTTTATTACCTTTTTCCTAAAGATTTATTTTTAATCTACTCGCCCGCCCGAACAGCTCGCCATGCACAAGATGTCGCCTTTTACTAATTCGCCAGGCATTTACTGGCAGAAGCTCGTCCTCTTGTAGCTTGCCAAACACAACTTTACACAAAAGAGCTCGCCCGAACAAATCCTTTTTTAAAAAAAAAAATCAAATTTTTATAACTTAACAGCTCGCCACCAAAAGGTTAGTTTTTGCGAAAATTTTCTCTACATCCTTCAACACTTTGATCGAATGTAAAGAATTGAAATTACTAATTTTATTCCAAATTTTTATTATTATTTTTATTAAAGACTTAGTTTTAACCTACTGGACGGCTTGAACCAACACTCTTCCTAATAGGTCGCCCGTGAGCTAGAGTATAGAGAGATCGCCCGCCCATTATAAATCACCCATGCAAGTGAACTGGCAAGTAGCGAGCTCGCCCATTCAACTAAACCATCGTTGAGAGTTCGCCCGGTGAAGAAGATTTTATAGTGTTTTGTAATTATTTGAGTGAAGTAGGTTTAGCTAAATATAGGATTTATTTAAAATTTCTTAAATAAGGAAGGCAGAGTACACTTACAATGTTTGGCTCGTTGAAGTTTTGTTAAGCTCGCCTTTCAATCTTCTGGATTGGTCACCACTAGTCCAACCGTATTCGCCTCTCGCCACTACACTTTCTTCTTCCCAGTAACAAATGTGGATACTGCTCACCGTCGTCTTCACAACCTCTTCAATGCTCCAATCACCGTCCCAATCGCACCAGAACTGATATTGAGATTTTTGTTATTGAAGGTAGTTGAATTCTCTCTTTCTCTCTGTCTCTCTTTCAATATTTTCTGTCTCTGTATATCTTTCTTTCTTTTCTCTCTGTCTCTCTGTTTTTCTCTGTTCTTCCTTGTTTCTCCCTTTTTTTCTCCATCCTTTCTTTCTTTGATCTCCTTTAGACTATTTATAAGCATTTTTAGTCAAGAAAAATCAAACGAAATCTTTGAAACCAGGGACTATAATCCATTGTTCCGCTGGTTTTTCCTGAGCATTCTTAAATGCATGCTTGACATTCTTGGTTTTCCATGTGGATGTAGAGTTGCAGAGGATCTTGTAATGATTTTCCTTTCTTCTTCATGTTTTCCGGGCAACTTTTAGTCAATAAAATCGTAGCAAATTAATTTTCGGAAGACTTTTACTCCAAATGAGGTTTGTCTAGAGGTCGGCGAGGATAGCAGAGCTAAGCTCAGGTAGGGTGGCTGTTTGACAGCCTTCACGTCGGTGTTGTTGACATTGTTCTTTCTTTCTTTTTTTCTTTTCCTCGAGCAGCTTTTTATGAATTCCTTAGTCAACAAAAGCGGATCAAATCTCTAAGATGAAGAGATTATGATTGCTTTACACAGTCGGTGTCAGTGAAGGTGGTGAGACAGTTGGGCTCTAGCGACGACAAGGCTGGCGAACACCGATGGGCGAACTAGCGACCACAAGGCTGGCGAACACAGATGGGCGAACTGGCGACCTCAAGGCTGGCGAACTCAATTATTATTATTATTATTTTTAATTATTTATTATTAATTTTATTATTAATTTTATTATTTTATTATTTTTTTAATACTGATTTTCTTTTCCTTCTTTTTTATATTATTATTATCATTTATTTTTTTTACAAATTCAAACGTATGATTAAATAGATTTATTATTCCGGACAAAATTAAGTGTATTAATTAATTTATTTTGTTAAATAATTTATTTTGTGTGTTCTTAATACACTTTCATGGTAAAAATATCTATTTATTTGTACATAAAATTCTCTAAGATTTATAATAATTTTAAGTTTAATCAATTTAATTGCATGGAATTAGTTTTAACAATAAACATATAGTTTTAAAATATATATAAATAAATATATATAATATATAAATAAATATATAAAATATATAATCATATAGTTTTATGATAAAATAAAATTCTTGTTAGACAATTTATTAAAAATTTATTAGTAAAAATAAGCATGAATTCTTGATGATGGGATGTTATGAAATTCACAAGTAATGATTTCTTAACTGATCCCTAGGTGAGAGAAATCCATCTAAATGTTACCAAAAGTATTGGAATATTTAGTGCGATTTTTCAGTAATTTAATTTTCCGTTAAAAATAAAAATAAACAAGTTTTTAAAAGAAAATATAAAAAAAGAAATTAATGATAAATTTTAAATTTAATTAAATGAGTGTCCGGTGATGGGATGTTACGGAAGTCACGAGTAGTGATTCCTAACTGATCCCTAGGTGAGAGAAGTTCATTAAATATTACTAGAATATTGGAGTACTTAATGCGATTTTTCAATAATTTAAATTTTTGTTAAAAAATGAAAATAAATTAGTTTTTTTTAAAGAAAGAAAATTAAATAAATAAATAATAAAATTTAAATTTAAGTAAATAGAATACGATGATGGGATGTTACGAAAGTCACAAGTAGTGATTCCTAACTGATCCTTAAGTGAGACGAGTCTACTAAATGTTACCGAAAGTATTGGAATGTTTTGTGTGGTTTTTCAATACATGAGCTTTTATTTTTTAAAACAAAAACAAATAATATTTAAAAATAATAATAAATATGTTAAATAAGGAAATAGAAATCCATGTGCATCATATACTGTATGTTTGCATCATATGCATCCATGGTTAATTACAAAAATAAAATGTGAATCTACCAAAGATGAGATTATATAGAAGTCACAAGTAGTGATTCTTAAAAAATCTCTAGGTGAGAAAATTATTTCAAATATTACCAAAAGTATTGGAGTATTTGATTTAATTTTTCAATAAAAGGGGTTCATTTTTATTTTCAAAAATGAGATTTTTAAAATATATATAATAATTTTTATTCAATTATGCAAATAATGTGAACCCTTCCGAGGATGAGACTCTATAGAAATCGCAAGTAGCGATTCTTAAGAATTCTCTAGGTGAGGATGTTATTTGAAATATTACCAGAAGTATGGAATATTTGATTTAATTTTTCAATACAAAAAGATTCACATTCACTTAAAAAAAATTTAGTCTTTGTTTTTTTAAAATATAGAAAAATGATTTTGGGAAAAGAGAAATAAAATTGTTCAATAAAATATGAATTATTTTAAAATATTAAGTTAAGACCATTTTATTAAAATAAAAAGAATAACACGTGATTAAGATGGTACTGTTTTTTAAACGGGCATCATGGGGGTACTAATCCTTCCCCACGAGTAACCGTACTCCCGAACCTGATTTTGTTTTCGCAGGCCAAAAATTGTCTTTTTAATAAAACTTAATTAATCTTGAGCTTTTGTTAAAAGGATAAATATTTTTATGTGACCAATCACACCTAGTAAAAAAAATATTGGTGGCAATTCCTTTTGTTTTTAAGTGTTTTCAAAATCGTTAAGCGGTCGAGTTTTCAAACGAAATCGTTACGACAGTCCCTTTATACCAAAAATATGAACTAAAAATTTCCTTTTTCACTTACTTAGTTGGGTTGTACGTAGTGTCACTAATCTATTCTTAAGCTAATTTTATATTAGCTAAGTCAATATCCTTTAATTACCTTTGGTCTCAATTCAAATTCTCTCACAAAGCATGCATTCACAATTTTGAATCATTCTACTTGACAATATTTATCCACTAATATTGCATGCATCATTAGAAACCATAAATATATCATATACTTCTTTTAGTTACATCCCCATACTAGAATAGTACTGAAAATACAAGTTTGAATACAAAATGGGCAACTGTACATCATATACCTTCAAGGGAGGAGCAGAAGCCTCGAAGGACATGATAGAACTCCTCATACGAGCTCCTACTACAAGTAATCTGGAAGGTGGAGTGGGAGGGGGGGGGGGGGGGTGAGCTTATCAAGCCTAACAAGAAATATATATAAGAGACAGATACCAAAATTCTATATGCAAGCTTCTAAAACATTTATTAAAGCTCGAAATCGAAATTTATACGTATCGGAAACCTAATCATGCTTATGCAATATATCAAAAAATAATTCATTCAAACTATAATAAAGCAATTTAATTTGAAAACATAAATCCAAACTTGGGTGTATTTATTATATTCACTTTCCGTATAAATCTTCGAAATAAACCATATTGGTTTCGAAATCCAAATATTAACATTCAGAATTCATATACAGAAATAAGTACAAAAAAGCATACACATACTAAATTGGAGATATATTAATGACTAAGAAATAATCATGCAGTTTAAATATTCCCATGAGAGAAAGTGCAAGTCAATTAGACATGCGGCCATAATCTATAAGGGGTCCACAGTGAGCACTGATCAGGGGTCAACTGGGTCTGCTGTGGACTGGATCAAGGTCACATAACATCAGAAATCAAATACCTACTACGGACTAAATCAGGGTCACATAATAGTTCGGAACTAATAACTACTACGGACTGGATCAGGGTCACATAGTAGTCCAGAACTAATACTGCAATGACTCTAGTTAGTCATGTCTCAAAACATTTTATATATATATGTATCGAAACTTCACAATGAATACAAATATATTTTCTAAAAATACAATACTTTGGTAATTTCCATGAAAGTTGGTGTTTCGGATAAAAATTCTATAAATATTCAAAATCATGCTATTTCACATTCTTTTTCAAAACAAAGCTTGTTAGAAAATTGTTATTTTCAAATTGTTTCTTAGCTCTAGCTTAATTCACAAAACCAATATTTTTACTAAAATCCGACAGCATAACGACTTAATTTTCTTAAAACCTCTTGCAAAAAAAAAATACAATTTATAAGCCCAAAGCAATTCATTTTAAAATTATTCAGTATCTTCTACATTCTGATATATATCTCTTACCTAATTATGCACCACAAGTGTTGATATTGTACCCTTGTCTTTCTTGAGCTTCCTATCACTTGTTGATTTCCTTTCTTCTTTAATCCTTAAATTAAAGTGTCAAGTGTCCCCTACTTTGTATCAATCCCTCCTACATTAAGGTATTATAACATTAATAAAATTTATATTATTGAATTACCTTAAGGAAGTTTATATATATATATATATATATATATATATATATATATATATATTATATTTAAGCTTTCCTTAAGTGCATTACCTTGCCAATTCTCCCTTGGCTGCCAATGCTCCTTCACCTTCTTAAATTTTCTTTTCTCACTCAACCTACATTAAAGATAATATTTTCACCCCCTTATTTCACTTTACATTCATCATTTGAAAATCTATAATAAACTCAAATACTTACCTCTTGTTACTAACCAAAACCGAAAACCCTTTTAATACAGCTTGGATCTTTAGGGTTTTGTAGCCGCCATGGACTTCAAAGTGCAACCACTCTCTCTCGGTTTCAGCCTTTTATTTGGTAGCTTCCAATGAGCCGCTACATATATACATGTTCAGCCTTAAATCATCATCATTCATTCTTTGAATAAAGTTCCTAATTTAAACTAAAGTAACTCCAACATTGTTTACCTTACCTCTCGGTTTTGGCTTGCATGTGGTGTTTCCTGCTCACATTTCCCATGCCACTTTCCCAACTAAATATGTCCTTGAAACAGCAACCATTTCTAGCCTTAAACAACCAGTAAAATACCCTACTGTCATCCGTACTTCAGCCTTTGTTTTTGAGCAACAAAAGGCTCGGCTTCCTACTTAGCTTGTGCCGAGAAAACTCAACTCTTCACTGTCTCTTCACGTTGATCAAACCCTGTAGCAGCCACCATTCAGCCTTGTTCTGTTCTGCTCTCTCTCACGGTCTCTCTCTTTCTCCTTCAGTACACTCTTTTCCCTTTCACATTAATCTGTTTTTCAGGCCACTACTTCTACCTTGCACAACCATGGTTAATGGCCACTTACAGCAGCTCCAAAATGGATCCTTCCGCACCAATTTTCTGCTGTCAAATTCAGCCTTCCTTCCTTTGTTTTGCACGCACAGTCCACCTTCCACGTGCTGGATCTAGTCACCTTCACAACCTCCATGAACTTTCGGTTTCAGCTTACCCAAAACTCCTTCTCTTTACTTCTGGACGCCACAAGGAATGCTCCCTCAAGCTAGCCTACAACCACTAAAATGCACCTAGAGAGCCCTTGTTTCACAGCCGAAACTAACCTAAAATGGCTACGAAGATCAGCTCCTGGTTGGGCACCAAAAGGTTACTGTTTTTGCTTCCGCCATCTCTCGATTCCCTTCCTTCGGTTCAGTTTCCTCTATCGGTTTCCTTCTTCATCTCCTAGACTCTCTTCTTTCTCTCACGCCTCCTTCCACCCTCTCTTTCTGCCCTTTTCTCAGAGGCCAAAGGCCTCTGTTTTCTTCCCCTTTCAACTTTGCATCTGCTCCTACGTTATTGGGAGCAGTTGCTGCCGCCGGTTGGCTTCCTTAGAAAGCCAACCAATAGTAATAATAAAAAATATTATTATATTATTTATTATATATATTTTATAATGATATATATATATATATATATATATGTATCTTGTTTGTTACTTATTTATTTTATTCATTTATTTATTATATAAATATATATTTTTATCTTCACATGTATATTATATTAATTTTAATATAATTATATCTCTTATTAAATTAAATATATATTTTTGTTCTTTTAACAAGCTAGTCACTACTCACTTTATATATATATATATATATATATATATATATATATATATATATATATATATATATATGCACTTAGATTTGTAAGTGCATTTTTATAACCATTAATTTATTTAATTACTGTATAAATTATCTATTTATTTTTTTATTGAATTTAGATATATACATCCCGAACTTATTGTATCTCAATATTTAGATTATTTAATTCCTTTATTTACTTATAAATTAGGTACGGAAAATTTGCGTCTTCACAATGGCCGCTCCACACAGGGTTTAAATAGATGAAGAATTTGTTTGTTATACTTATGGAAATCTGATAAAGCAGTTGACTTGTGTTTAGTTATTAATTAATTAATTTTTTAAATATTCTTAAATATGGACAAGATATGGAAGAATTTTCTTAAGTGAAGTTCATGAAGTCTGCTATTAAAACCGATCACATAAAAATTTGTTTTGAAAATCAAAACATACATATTGGTAGAGTCCAATTAGAAGATTAATAATATGTAAAAGTAATTTTTAAAAATATTTTATAACCAAAATTTAATCATAATTATTCAATTGTGAAAATTCTATGAAAATTTTTGATAAATATACCTATAATATATATATATATATATATATATATCAAATTTTATTATTTTTTAAAAACTTATACTCTTGATCTAGCTAGTAAAATCTATAAATTTATTGTTTTAGATTTCTTTATTTTAAATTTTATGTGATAGTTTTTAATAGAAAATTTCACCTAAAGAATTTCATCAAAATATTCTAGTTAAATATATTCTATTAAGACATATGTCAAGTCATCATCCATTACTCCTATTAGTGGAGTTTACTTAAGATTTATGGTTGACGTATGAAATAATTTTTCATAAATAAACTATTAATGTTTATTTGTGATGCACCAGTTGACCCATTATAATCAAAGTCGTTCGGGGCCAACCCACTAAAAGCCGCGGACTTGAAGTGGAGGACCTAGGAAACATGCAACATTTTTTTTTTTATCTTTTCTTTTTGACCAAGCCTTAAAAAGGAAAATTTATTTTCAAAAATAAAAAAATTTCTTCCACGGATAGTTAAGAACTTATATTTTTTAATTTTATTTTATCTATAAAAAAGTCATAATTTGAAAATAAAAAAATTATTATTGTAGGTATTAGATTTTAAATTTCAAATTTAAATACTCATCATCATTATTATCATCAACATCAGAGCATTTATCCTAATATTGTGGTAGGCTATATAAACCAATATATGAGTTCACCCTAAGTTGTCAACATGAATTCTCCTCCTCCACTCATTCCTATTTAAGGCAATGTGTTCTTCTAACTTCTATTTTGCTATATCTTTTCAGATTACTTCTTTTCAAGTCTTTTTTAATTTGCCTGTGAGAACTCTAATTTTCTAATATTCGATATAAGCTTCAGAATGTAGGAATTTAAAAAGAAAATATTAGTTCTTAAAATAATCAAATAAAGGGTCTGTTCGATAAGATTCAGAGAGGTACACGCCACCAAGATTTTCTCTGTCCATATCAAAGTGAGACCCTAGTATGATGCTATTTGAGGTAAATATAAATATAGCAAGAATAAAAAAATAATAATAAATAAAATAATAAATAAATAAAATGTGTGTATACATATAAATATATGTAACGCCCTTGGAAGCTGAAATTTTCGGGATAACTTTTTTCCTTTACTTACTATATTTGTCACTCGCTTAGTGTAGCTAAAACCTAACAAATAGATTACTACTTGTTTATTTGTTTAAGACTAATTGTCTAAGGTCCCATTCAATTACCTCGTAATGCGTGCCAAAATGAAATTGAAAAACTCTGTCCTTTTATAAATACTTATTGTCCAATCACTCTCTGTAACACAACCATAACCCAACCTGTGGAACAATAATCATCTCAAGAAACCATCCAAAGTATCACATTTTCATCAAGATATACTATCAAGATACTATTCATTACAAAGCGTAATTATATATAATTCTCGATATAGTCCTAGTACTTACATCCTAATCCATGTACACTGTGTATACCGAAAAGAATCTTATCGTCTAGAATATAAACAAAAGTAATGAAAGGTTATACCTCGATATAGACAGTAGTAACTTAGCAGCACATAAGTCGAGCTCTTAGTGCAACACTCCGCACTCGAGCCTATCTGAAGTAACCTCTGAGGTGGAAGAGAGGGGTGAGCTAAAGCCCAGTAAGAAAATATACGCTAAGTGATGCTAGGCTCCTACTATGTTTAACGCATGTTTATACGTGAAAGAATGCAGAAAAACTCATGTTTTTATGTGGTTTATCAAAAGTAGTGCAAAGTTAGTATACTTTTGTTTATAAGATATAAGACACTTATACCGAATAGTTCTAAACACATTAGTGCTCACACATTTATAAAATCAAGATACAGTAGAAATAGAAATGATACATTCATTCATTTTTGTAACAGTATCGAAATATACATTCAAAAACATTTTCATGAGACGGGCATTTATTTGTGAGATTTGGTAATGTAACCGGGTACTTTGGAAATATATAACCAATAAGCTTTCTACAAAAGCATCCCTTATAGCTAGAAGTGGTCACAATCCCATATTAGGACTTTATCCATGATCATGAATCATCCCAGCACTAGTGATCATCTAGTAGCTGAGGTACAAGTCATGACTAGTTGTCGGACAATATAAATAATTTATGCTACCCATTTGTCACACAGGCGGGATCCATGACGCAATTACGTATACGGCGCCTCAATACCACACAGGCATAATTAAACAACTGAGGTACAAGTCACGACTAGTTGTTAGACAATATACGTAATTACCACTACCTATTTACCACACAGGGGGGATCCATGATGCAATAACGTATACAGCTCTTCAATGCCACATAGGCTTAATAATTGTCACACAGGCATAATAAACGCCATACATGCGAGTGCCACACATATATTGGTAATGATGATTGTTTCAAAGTCTATAAGAATGGTAATTTAGTTTTGCAAGAAAAGAGTGAGAAACAACTATATTTGCTTGATGATGTAAATGATAGAGTTGTTTCCAAGAGTAAGAAAAAAAAAGGCATGTTAGTTTTTCAGATGTTGAGTAGTTTGAGGAGTTTGAGGATTTAAGTCAAGGGAGGATTTGTTGGGGTTTGTCTTGAATCCCACATCGAAAGTATAGGAGAAGTTATAAGGGCTCTTCCCTTATAAATGATATGTCGGGCTTAGTTTGTAAAGTATCTTAGAGAGTTGTAGAGTTTGGGCTATTATAAAAAGATGTAGTTGGGCTTTAGATTTGTAAGGAGTTTGCAATTTTTCTCTTCTAAAAATTACGCAGTTATAATTGTTTGATTGATTATTAGTTTAATTGGGTGGTTATAGGCCAATTTGGTTGAGCAAAACTCCAATAAAAAATTATTGTGTTTATTTTTGCTTTTTTGTGTTTTTGTGGATGTTTAGTTTGAGGGATATTTTTCCCAACAAAAAATATCAAATTGATTTAAAAATTTACGTGCATGATATATACGAATAGTTTATTAAATCTAACAAATGATTTGCAAAAATATTAATCCAACATGAAATTATAAAAAGTGTGTAAAACAATTTATTTTATACTAGTATCAGTACATACTTCTTTACACGCGTGTGTGTATATATACATTCTTTGTTGTCACTTGTGAGTATGTATTTAATTAAAATTGTAGCAAATTAATCATTCATTTGGTTGATATTTCTATTTATTTTTTACTTCGAAAAGTAAAAAAGCCAAAATCGTGTTTGGATAAAAAATAAAAAAAAACTTTTGAGGGCAATTATAGAAAATATGTAATGTTTTTAGATGAATAAAATGTATGATTATAATTTTATATATAAACTAATTATTCTATAATTAGTATTCATTTTAATTATTTTATAATATTGCAAAATATGTATTTTTACAATATAAAAGTATTATGTTTTAGTACGTTTTTATAAATTACATCCTCTATTCCTTCTTGAGAAGCATATAATTAGCAAATAAAATATTAATAATGTAAGAAGATATTTTTAAAAATTTAATAGTAAAACAACATATAACATAAAAATGGTGAGAAAGCTGAAACCTGGTTGTGCCACGATTTTGGCCTCTTTATTGAACACGTTCTATGCTTCCCATCTCGCCACGTCGCCTTTTTCCCTGGGTGAGCTCACGCCTTTTCAAACTCCTTTTCCATATTGCCTTTTCCTCTTGCCAGCTTCCATTAATTTTAAGTGTGAATACTTTTCCCATCATTATTCTTTCTATTAAATTGATGTCCTTTGCATTTACATTTTCAACGTTTCTTTTCCAATTTGTGGGCTCCTTTGCTTTTTAGGTTTGCCCTTGCTATTTGCCGGTGTTGCTTCACTCTTTTTTTTGTCTCCTTCTATCTCTCTGTTCTTCTTTTTTTCCCTCTAAAAGTTTGTGTGACAACTGCAAATTATTTATTTTGGTGGATTAAACAATGTAATTTGAAGACAAATTTGTATATTGAGAATTTAACTTGAAGCTATGATGATTAAGAAAGTAAATTGAGAATGAGCATGACAAGGAATCATTAAATTGGACTATGAGAAATTATGAAAAATTTAGACTATGAGAGATTATAATTGGAGGATTGAAAATGAGGAGCATGAAGGAAAATTATTAATCCATTAGTTAAATTAAAGTGCAAACAGATGATACATGAATAATTTAAATTGTGGATGAAGGATTTTGGAAATTAAATAATATAAAGGACTTTAGGATTTAAAGTAATATTAGATAATATAAATTAATAACTATAAGAAGTATGAAATATTTGGGAAATAAATAAGAGATAGTAAAAGAATTTAGACTTGTAACCAAAAAAAAAAAGAATTTAGACTACTTAGAATATACCTAATAAATATGAAGTGCATTAAACAAATAAATAAAATAAATTAACAAAGGAATAAAATATAGAGGGAATAGGCGGGTGGCTTCTTGGAGAAGATTGGCAACAGTAACCACACCTCCACTAACACAAATCCCAACCGGTCACCCATTATCCCACTACCACCGTTCATTATCATCTAAACAGCTTCCATCTCGCCCTCTTCTCTCAGCTTCTATTGCACAAAAGTGTCACAACCATCATCATTCTCGTGAGCTGGTTGCAAACCAGACAAGTGGGTATCGACAGCAAGGTTTGAGGAAGAAGATTTGGGTGAGCTACACTCGGAAGGAGGAAGAAAGCTGCAACTGTAAGGAACTAAGAAAGAGATCGGGACTGAGAATAGAGAAAAGAAAGAGTGAAACTGAGTAAACAAAGGAAAAACACAGTAGAAAGAGAGACCAAGGATGAGGGCTGTGCGAGCTAGGTGTAGGAAGGAGGAGATAGCAGTGTTTGGGGTTTGAAATGAAATCGATTAGGGTGTGATGTTACTGAAAAAGTGTAGGAAAGAAAAGTGGAGATGGCTGTTGTTAGGAGCACCATTCTCTGCTAAAACAGAGGAGAGTGAGGGCGACACTGATCAGGTTTGCACTTTTGCCATTCTCTCCATTTCTTGGCTATTGTTTAAGCGCCATTCGGTTGAAAAAAAAAATAAAATAATAAGAACCAAAGAGCTACAAGGTGCTACCGTCTCATTGCCTCAAGTAGCAGCCGGAAGCTGCTGTTCTTTCGATTATATTGCAACTTAAAGGAGCTGCATTTTCCCTCCAATTCCTTTAGGACAAGAAAGGGCTGTATCAGGTTTGGACAGCAGCTAGAGGCATGAAGATTTTCTATTTTGGGAGCGCTGTATTGATGTAGAAAACCTCTTGTTCTGGACTCCCCTGTAGACGTGGAAGTTAAACCAAAGGAATAAAGGTCTGATCGAGAGGTAAGTGAGCAAAATTTGATTTAAATTAAGTTAAAAAATAGCATGAATATTCAAGGAAGCAAATGCTGGTAAATTAATGCTGAACCGTGGCAAATCTTATTTGTTTTGGATTGCTGCATTTTGCTCGAAAATGGGACAAAGAAAAGGGAAAAGAAGTGAACCATGGAGATGATGGTTTGAGTGAGAGGTAAGGTGGCTCATGTTGAATTTAAATGTAGTTTAAATTAAAAAAAATTATTAAGGAAACAATGGTGTTGATTTAAGGCTGGTTTGACCGAAAAATCTTTTGTTCTGAACTATCTCTATTGCGTAGAAGGTGCTTTCATTTTTGGCTGTTATATCCACGTGGAAAAGAAGGCCGAAGGAAGGCAATTTTAAAGCTAAAATAAGGACTGATGAGGAGGAAAATTATAAAGGCTAAATTACTTGTTGTAAAGCTTTGAGAACAAGGAAATGGCTGCATCAAATGGAGCCTATAGCAGCCCCAATATCATGGAGATTTAAGTTCCTAGAAAAGGCTCTCGATTTTGATTTGGTAACAAGAGGTAAGACTGATCAAATGCAAATATTTATTTAAGTTTGAAATTGGAAATATATTCTGAGAATGAATACTTATAAATTAAGGTTTAACCTATAGGTGTTGTGGCTGCATTTTGTGAAGCTAAGAGAAGCCCTCAAAAACCCAAAAGATTGAGTTACGCCAGAAGTTATCGGTTTTGGCTAGTAACTAAAGGTAAGAACTCGATTTTATTTTGAATAATTAAAGAATATTGATAGAGTAAAATATGGTGATGAAAAAAAAATTATTTTGGTTTAGGCTTGATTTAGAAAAGAAAATTTGAGTGGGTGAATGAGCATTTGGCAACCAAAGGGAGAATTGGCAAGATAATGCACTTAAGAAAAGTTTTAATATATATATTTATATGTATATGTATATGTATAAACTTCCTTAAGGCAATTTAATAATATAAATTTTGTTTATGTTATACCTTAATGTAGGAGGAATTGATACAAAGTAAGGGACACTTGACACTTTAAATTAGAGACCAAGGAAAAGACAATTAAGAAGAACAAGGGTGCCATAGCTGTATTTGTGCTACATACCGAGGTGAGGGATATATATCGGAAACGTAGGGGATACTAAATGAACTATTAAAATCAACTGCTTGTGGTTTATAAATTGTATCTTCTTTGCAGGAGGTTTTTACAAAACTTCAGCTGTTATGCTGTCGAATTTTCCTATAATATTGATTTATAAAATGAGCTAAAGTTCGTGAAAATGATTTGGAATAACACTCCTCTAGCTAGTTTTGTTTTGAAAATAAGTACGAAATGGCAGTATTTTGACTACTTTAGAAGTCATATTCGAAATGCTCCTATTTTCATACAAACCATCGAGCTTTGTATTTAATTTGGAAACTATACGTACGGAAATGTTTTGAGACATGGTTAATAATCATAGCAGTAATGTTTTGGACTACTGTGGGACCTTGATCCAGTTCACAGTAGGTAATGTTTTGGGCTACTATATGATTTTGATCAAATCTACAGTAGAGTTTCTATTGCTGTGTGACCTTGATCCAGTCCACAGCGGGCCCAGTAGACACCTGATCAGTGCTCACTGTGGACCCCTCTGGACTATGGCCATATGTCAACTATATTTTCCCTAACGAGTGTAATTGAACTGCTTGATTCTGCTTAATTATTATGTCTCTAGCTTATGTTATATATATGATTCCTTTCGTACTTATGCCAATATGGATTTTGAATGTTATGATAAGAATTATGTTTCGAATGGAAATGTTTATCGATGGTTTTGAAAGAAATGCTTCGGATGCATTGCATAAGCATGTTGATTTCGAAATTATATGAAAAACAGTATTTGAGTTTTTAATGAATGTTTCGAAACTTGCATATAGAAATTTAGTATCCGTCTCTTATATTTATATCTTACTGGGCTTTCCAAAAAGCTCACCCCCCCTCTTCCACCTTCCAGATTATTTACAGTAGGTGCCTTGTACGCGGGGTTTAAGCAAGTCCTTTGAGGCTTTTGTATCACCCTTGAAGGTATGTGAAGTACAGTATTCTCTTTTATATTCAGACTTCTATATTCAATACTTTTATAGTATGGGGATGTAATTAAAGGAAATATAGGATATATTTATAGTTTATAAAAATGCATGCAACTTGGGTAGAGATATATTTAGTCAAGTAGAATAATTCGAAATTATACATGCATGCTTAGTAAGAGGATTGAACTGGGACCTAAGGTAATTAAATGATATTGACTTAGTTAATATAAAGTTGGTTTAAGAATTGATTAGTGACACTACGTGCAGCCTAACCAAGTAAGTGAAAAGGAAAAAATTTGGTTCGCATTTTCGGTATAAAGGGTCGTTACAGTTTGATACCCATACATGGAGATGTAGCCGACCCACCCCAGTAGACAAGGGAACACCCAAATTCAAGAATCTTTTGTAGGCTAAGTTCAACATTTTGCCCATTTTGGCTTTGTGATTGCCGTTTTCTAGCTTTTCTCACAATTGCTTGAGCTATTTCCAGATCTAGCCTATATCTTTTCTCTTTTGCTTTTGTTCTTTTCATTTGATATCTTTTCTCTTTTTCTTTTCTTCTTTTTATTTGATATATTTTGGATTTGGTCAATTTGTTGAGTTTAAAATTACCTTGTTCTAATAAATTTTGTTGTTTGGTTGATTTGAAGCTAAACCTTTTATAATTTCTGTTTCAAAATATTTTATGTAATTTTTCTATGAAATTTCCCCCCAAGGCATAATCTTTTTACTGAAGGCATTTGTTTATAAATGATGTTTCTGTATAAAGATGATAACCTTGGCTATTGCTTGGTAATGATGTAGATAATAGTTGAAGTTTGTAATAACGTAGATAACTGGTAATGCGGATTGCAAGCAGAATGTCCATTATGCTCTCTTTGCTGCTTCTGCTTTGTTTTGCTGTTTCCTTTTTTGCTTAATTTATTGTGTCATTTTGTTCTCTTGGATATTAATTGGGTTGCGTTTATCAGGTTGGCTGTTGATTTTGGTTCCCATCTGTGCATCGATTGATGGGTTATTGCGTCTCTCTTCTTTAATCTGTTTGGCTTCGTTTATGATTGTTACTTGCCGCCGTTTTTTGTTCAACTGATTAGCCATCATGGCTACCTACTCTTCTTTGTACTTTTGTTGTCGTTTTGTCCAGAGGAAAATTGAATTGGCTGTTCTTTAGTTCTTTTCTTTCTATCCTTCCTTCATGTTTCACTTGGTCCCTATTCTTTGTTGTCTCTTTTGGTTTCATTTCTCTTACCTATGCTTTCGTTGCAAGCTTTTTTTGCATTCACTGCTCGGAAGGATTTGCCCTTGGCTGCCTGTTGTCCTCCGCTCTTCTCTATTGCGTTTTCCGCTATTATTGCTTTCTCATGTCTTTTTGCTATTGTTCCTTTACTTTCTCTTATACGTTTTGCTTTTGTTTTTTTTTCACTTTTGTAGGTTATTTTCCCTTATTTTCTTGAGTTGTTTTTCTCCTATGGTGCTCGTAACTTTTCTCTGAAGTTCGCTTTTACATTGTCCTATCTATGCTATGTTCTTCCACTGTTCTGGTAAGCTGTTTCCTACTTTTCTCATTATGCTGTAGTTCACTTATTTTGTTGTGCTTTCTTTCCTTAACTGTATCCAGTTTGATTTTTTTTTTGCTTTACTTATTGGTTTCTTTGTTCTTTCGCCATTTAAGAGAGTTTTGTCTTCTCTTAGCTTACTTTTAATTATATGTCATCTCTTGTGGATGTGTGTTTTGTCTTCTGTGTATTGGCTGGGTGTTCTATTAATTGTGTTTATTGCTTTCTTGTGCCTCTTTCCCTTGCTTTGTCTCTCTTCATCTTTTTGTTCTTCTTAGGTTCTTTTATGTTGTGCTTATATATTTCTATGTGTTGTTCTATTGCTACTTGCAATCTTACTTTGTGAATTTTGGGAAGTTGGTTTTCTTTTTCTCTTTGCATTTTGTCTCCGTTTCTTGCTTCCATTCTTGAACTATTGATTCTTGGTCTAGCTCTATGCCTGCTTTTTCCCTTTCTTTGTCCGTGCTTTTGGTGCATCCCACTTATTTGGAATTTTACATGTCTCGAGTTTATTAGAAACTCTGCTAGCTGTCTTTGGTCACTTTGACTATTTTCCTTGGTGTAGGTTGTTCGAGTCAATTGCTTGGTTTTCAGTGTACAACCAAGTTTTCATTTGTTCCTTCTTTTTGGCTGGTATATGCTTGCTCCTGCTGTACTCTTTTCCTCTTTTATGCCCAGATGTTTTGTTCTTTGTCTTTTTTTTCCCTCTTTGTCCTATTTTTTTTTGTGCTTTGCTTTTCTTTGATGTGTGCTCTTTTTATTCCCAGTTTAGATCCTTTGATGTTTTAGGTATTGCTTTTGTTGGGCAAGTTATGCTTGGGTTGTTTTTACTTCTTTGATCCATGTTTATCAATTCCATGGGATGTACCAAGGATAATGCAACTTTCCATTTCTTTATTGCTTGATGTTTGTTGGCCGACCTATTAATCTTGATTTTTATCTCGAGGTTTGGCTTTGTGTGTCAAAGTTTTTTTCCCCTTATTTGTTTGGCATTTATTTTTTAGACCTTTATGGAGCCTTTTTTGTTTTCCATGGTTTTTTTTGTTGTCTTGCTTTAATTGTTCCTTTTGTTTGGCATTGTCTCTCACTTCTTCTTTCCTGTTTGTGAGGACATTTTTCAATGGCCTAGATTTCATGTTGCTTCTCATGTTGTCTTCTTTCATGTTGTTTTAGCTTCAGGTTTTCCCATCAAGCCCCTTCAAATGAGCGATAGAAATTCAAGTCAAAAAAATAGATTTAAGAGATCTCAATTCCTTAGGAACCAAAGAATTAAGAGTAGAGATCCTTAAAGTATACGGTGTCGCCAGTCATCTCTCGATCCAAGTTCGTTTGAGTGCCCTCAAGTAAGGCACTCTGTTTGCATTGAATCTTGTGGAGGATCACAGCCAATCAACTTACAACCTACTTCTTTTGTTAGCAATGGTGATATTAGTGAATCCCAGCATGTTAACACAATTATCCTGAATAGATCAAATCTCCCTACAGTTGAAACAATTGCTGTGCCAACTACTTTAGATGTTGGTACAAGTAACCAAACCATATTGACTAATGTCACACGATCAACAGCTGGTATGAATCTTAGCTTAACCAGTCTTGATTTCGGTAATTTCATACTTCTATTTATTCATTACTTTATTCCTAGATGTTTGTATGCTTTTATATTTGCACCTATTTACATTTGTTCCTCATTTATTTTTCCTCACTACAAAATTCTTTGTCATACTTTTTTGTTGCTCTCTTGTGCCTTCAGGCCAAACTCAATTAGGTTAGTTCTCCTACCATCTTTTCGCTCATTTCTTTTTCTTGCATTGTTGTTCTTTTTCTTTTTACGTTTGCCTTTGGTCTTATGTTAATTATGTTGATCTGATTTGCTTCAAGATCTTTGCGAGTTAGAAGAATTTTCAAAAAAAGCCAAAAGGTTAAAGCGAGCTCAATCTATTAGACATAAGCAACAAAGGTATGCAACATATCAACCTGCTCTTGATGGGCAACTATGTTTTTCTTTATTTTATCCAATTTTTTTGCCTCTCCTCTATTATGATCTTTTGTTATCAGGCATCCAACCTTATCTTAAAAAGTTAGCTTTAATTATTTAACTAATAATGGTATGACTCCCTTGCCAGATATGCTTCCTCCTGATGCCAACTCTCTTGCCTCTTACAACCAATCTTTGCCCATTCCTGTCAATGTAGGTGCTTTTTCAAATGTTAATCCTCAACGTCAAATGATTAATTTAATTAGTTTGCATTCTAGAGCAAATGCCAATGGTGACCTAGAGACTGTTTCCTCCTCTGCAAATGTATATTTTGTTGATAGTCATACCTCGATGCATATTGGCTGCAGTTTTGTTCCTTTTAAATGTGATGTTGGTACAAGCACTCAAAGCATGGGGCATCATGTCCAAGTGTCGGCCCATGATCGAGCTGTTGAATGATTACCCCTGTCTTCTCACCAAGGTCCTTACCTTCAAATGGTTTCCAATTTTGCTTTTGGTTCTTTTGCTTTTTACTTTGCTCATATATCCTCCTTATTTATGCTTTGTTATACATTCCTGTTTCAGTTTTCTCTCTTTTTCTTCATCACCACATTTGTATGATTAATTTGGATCTTATCTTTACTTGCCTTTTTTACTTGGCAAGTTGCACAGTGAATCAATCGATAGTGCAGCATTCAAATCGTATGTTAATGCAACTGTTTTCTATTTTTGCCCAATTATTTTGCTAGGCTTTTATTGGCTTTGTTCCTATGTTGTGTTCCTTTCTTTGGTTTTCTGTTATCCATTCCAATTTGCTCTTTTGCTTTGACCTATTGCATTTGCAGGTCAGTACCATGAGCCTTTAGATTTAGGTGGGTTGGACTATGAATGCCCGTATTGTTGTGCTAAGATGGGGTATGAAGAAAGGCTAAAGAAATATGGAAACACCGCTTACCCAATTTTTAGTTTGTGTTGCAAAGAAGGGACTATTGCTCTCCCTTCAGCAAGGATAACCCCTCCATTCCTTGATTGCTTGCTTAATTACAATGCTGGGCAAAGATCGTGAACATTTAGAGATAATATCAGAGTTTATAATTCTATGTTCCAATTCACTTCGATCAAAGGCAAAGTTGATAACTGTATAAATAATCGGCCTGGCCCTTATGTGTTTAAAATTGGAGGTCAAGTGCACCACCATATGGGATCTTTATTGCCACATATTGGACATGCTCCAAAATTTGCCCTGTACATATGTGACAGTAAAAATGAAGTAGCTAATCGAATGAGGCCTTTCCAAGCTCCTGACTCCTCCAATGCAATTGATGTAGATATTGTCGAGGGTTTGATGCATATGTTTGATCAAACAAATGCAATCGTGAAGCTTTTTAGAATGGTGAGGGATCGATTTGTCAAAGAAAATTATGCTTCACTCCAACTTCACTTGATTGGCAGTAGAGACCATCATGATCGGCAATATGATTTGCCCTATCATATGGAAATAGCTGGTATGGTGGTTGGTGAAGATGAAGGACCCCAAGATGGTCGAGATATTGTTGTGGAACATCACTCTGATGGTTTAAAGCACATTAATGAACTCCATCCTGCCTTCATGTCCATGCAATTTCCGATTCTGTTTCCTTTTGGTGACAATGGATTTTACTTGGGGATTAACTATAGAGATACAAATCGAAGAACGAGGAAGGAGTGAAAAACAGTTACTATGATGGAATACTATGCATACATCATCCAACAACGGTTATTAACTGGCCATACTCTTCTTAGAGGAGGTAGACTCTTCCAACAATTTGTTGTGGATGCTTATCTTTGCATTGAGCGAATGAGGTTACAATGGATTTGGGAGAATCAATAGCAGCTAAGGTCAGAAATTTATTAAGGCGTGCAAGATGCTGTGACTTGGGGCGATGTTGATAGCCATGCTATAGGCAAGCGAATTATCTTGCCTTCAACCTTTGCATCTGGTCCTCGATTTTTGTTTCAAAATTACCAAGATGCAATGGCCATTTGCAGGCAGTTTGGCCAGCCAAATCTCTTCATAACATTTACCTATAACCCAAAGTGGCTTGAAATCGATCGTGCATTGTCCATGATTCCTGGTCAGAGAATTGAAGATAGACCAAATATATTGGTGAGACTATTCAAACTTAGATTGAAATGTCTAATGGATGATCTAATCAAAAACAAATATTTTGGCAAAACAACAGCAGGTTGGTATGCCTTTAAAGTTGTTTTCTATTGTGATCATTTCTACAGAGTTCCATCTTCCTTTTGCCTTAATCTTATGTGCATCTTTTCTTTCATTTTGTTGCAGTTGTGTTCACGATAGAATTCTAAAAGCAAGGTCTACCTCATGCTCATATTTTGCTCTGGCTTCATCCTAACGACAAGCTTTCAACACCTAAAGAAATTGATCGCTATATTTTTGCAGAAATTCCAGACAAAGAAGAGGATCCAATTGCGCATGAAGCTGTATCTAACTTCATGATACATGGTCCATGTGGTCCTCTAAATAATCAATCGCCATGCATGAAAGATAGGAGATGTTCCAAGTTCTTTCCTAAGTCATATGAAGCACAAACTGCTGTTGGCAAAAATTCTGTTGTCTCATATAGAAGAAGAATCCCAAGAAATCAACAAATGGTTGTTGAGAAGAACAGTGTTATTCTTGATACAAGATATGTTGTGCCACACAATGTCGACTTACTTGTGAGATATCAAGCACACATAAATGTTGAGATTTGTGCAAAAACAAAATCGATTAAGTACCTATTTAAATATGTCAACAAGGGTCCTAATAAGGCGAGGGCAGTTATAGAAGAAACTTCGAGCGCAGAGCTTGCCAATAGTCAACCTTATCTTGAGCAAATTGATGAAATAAAAACTTTCCTTGATTGTCGATATATATCATCGCATGAAGCGTGTTGGAGGATATTTGGCTTTGAAGTCCACTATAGAGACCCTGCAATTATCCGTCTTCCTATCCATTTGCCAAACCAGCACTTTATTACTTTCCTTGAAAGCTTAAATTTTTCGATTGTATTGCGACAGCCAATGTTAGATAAAACTATGTTTACTGAGTGGATGCAAACGAATAAGGTCTATCCATATGCTCGAGCTTTGACGTACACTGAATTCCTAACTCAGTTGGTTTGGTCTCGAAAGAAAAATCTTGGAAACAGAGGGAAAGAGGAAGAGTAATTGGGCGAATTAATCATGTCCACCCAGCTGCTGATGAATTGTTTTTCCTTAGGTTGTTATTAAATGTGGTGAAAGGTGTAAAAAGCTATGAGGATCTCAAAGAAATCGATGGTTTCATTCATCCTACATTTCAATCTGTGTGTCGAGCTTTGGGTCTCTTAGGTGATGACAAAGAATGGGATCATGCTTTAGAACAAGCTTCATTCTGGGCAACAGCTCCTGAATTGAGACAACTATTTGTCACATTGATTATGTTTTGTGAAGTAGAAAATCCAACAGCTTTATGGAACAAACATTGGGCGCTTTTGGGTGAAGATATTGAATATCAAGCAAACAATGTTCTTGGCAAAAACCATTCTGTCTTGACAGAGCAAGACTTAAAAAATCAAATCTTGCTCTTCCTTGAAGAGTTATTCAATAAGAATGGATCATCATTGTCCAATTATGATCTACCTTTTCCCTCAATTAGTCCAACTCATGCAATACAAGATAGGTTGATTAGGGAAGAATTGGACTATAATCTTGATGATCTGCAAAGGCAACATGCTTCTTTTGTGTCTATGTTGAATGCTGAGCAAAGAATCATATATGATGTCGTCCTAAATTCAGTTTGCCACGATGAAGGTAAAATGTACTTTGTTTATGGTCACAGTGGCACAGGGAAGACTTTTCTTTGGAAAACTATTTTGGCAGCTCTTCGTTCAACTCAAAAAATTGTTCTTGCTGTCGCATCTTCTGGTATTGCATCTTTGTTACTACCAGGAGGTCGTACTGCTCACTCTCGCTTCAAGATTCCATTGAATGTCGATGATGTATCAACCTGTCAAATCAAACGTAACACTAATCTTGGAAGGCTTATTTGTATGTCCAGCTTGATAGTCTGGGATAAAGCTCTGATGGTGCATAGGCATTGTTTTGAAGCATTTGAAAGATCTCTTTCTAATATCATGATATCATGCTATCCGGTGTTGGTAACCAACCAAATCAACCATTTAGAGGAAAAACTATTCTCCTTGGTGGTGATTTCAAGCAAACCTTACCTATTATCACGGGTGGAATAAGATCTCAAATTGTTAATGCATCAATCAATAGATCACCTTTGTGGAATTATTGTCATGTTTATACACTTGCTGTAAATATGAGACTTAGGTCAGCTTCACTTGACGATCATTCTAAAAGACAAACAGAAGAATTTGCAAGATGGATCCTAGATGTTGGTGATGGCAAAATTATGTCTGCTCATGTTGAATTTGATTCTAATGAAACTTGGATTGAAGTTCCTGCAGACTTATTGCTAGATCCTACAGATTCACCAATCTTGACTATGATTAATGTAATTTATCCAAATTTAGAGAATAATTTTTCTAAATCAGTTTACCTAAGTGACCGTGCTATTGTTACTCCTTTTAATGATACAGTTGATCTAATCAATTGTGAGGTTCTCTCAATGATTCCAAGGCAGGAAAAGCTTTATCTCAGCTTTGATTCTATCTCAAGTGTAAATGGTGACTTCTCTGACCAAGATATCCTTTACCCACCAGAGTTCTTAAATTCTTTGAAATTTACAAATGCACCGAATCATCGATTTGCATTGAAATTAGGATGTGTGGTCATGTTGCTCAGGAACATAAATCAGACTGCAGGATTATGTAATGGAACTAGACTTATAGTCACACAAATGGCTGCAAATGTTATCGAAGCACAAATCATCACTGGTAGCCACATTTGGTGACAAAGTTTTCATTCCTCGAATATGCTTTGCTCTTAAGGATTCAAAATTGCCATTTGTTCTAAAAAGAAAACAATTCCCTATTCGCCTTTCATATGCCATGACCATCAATAAGAGCCGAGGCCAAACACTTGAATTTGTAGGCTTATATTTGCCAAAACCTGTCTTTTCTCATGGTTAACTATATGTTGCAATTTCAAGAGTTACAAATCGAACTGGTTTAAAAATCTTGATTGACAATACAAATGCTCAAACACATGCTTTAAGAAAAAATATTGTTTACTCTGAAATATTTGATAATTTGCCAACAGGTTCTCTATTTCTGTTCCAATCTCTTATCCATGTTTATCACCTACATATTCTGAATTTATGAATGACTGTTTTTCCGTTGCTTTTGTGTCTCATGTTTCCATTGCATGTCTGCCTGCCATCTTCTTGATACAGCAAGTAATGTTTGATATAATCATTTTTTCTTTTGTTTTACAAAACTTTGGTCCTTCCCAGGTAATAGTTAATTTTCAATTAAAGAAAGCACTTTATAACTTGTGCTGACTTATGTGTTCTTTAACAATCTCGATATCTTCCATTATTCATGTTTCTATGGGGCTGATTAATTAAATTCTTTGTTTTTTTTTATTTTTTTGTGTTCCTCGCGATTGCTTACAAATAATTTTCTTCCTTTTTATTTATTAAATATACTCAGCTTTTGTGCTAGCCTACTTTTTTTCTTTTTCAGGTTGAGCAATAATCTACCAGATTTTAAGGGAACTTGAACTACTATACCTCCGAACAAGGTTCAAGTTTGCATTCTAAGGATTTGGGATACCATTTTGCCAGGCATTCAGAAGAAATTTTTGTCCATGAATCTACTGGTCATCAACGAAAAGGTCTGTGTTTAGCATTTAAAATCTCACTTGCCTTGATTCTGCAACATAGTTTTTTTTCTTATGTTACTTACTTACTTTCATGCCTTTATCCATGCAGGGCAATGCATTGTAAGTTGCAATTCAAAATCACTCTATGAATTTACACACTTCTACGTTGGAAAAATAAAAGGCTTATACAATGCTATTTTTGCTAGAGCAGTTATAAACTTCGCATGTAATACCAACGAAACCGAGATATCAAGTCCAATCAATCCAACTTTGTAGTATTTCCAGTTGCAGTGATTTCATTCGTTCGATAATCGACTTGATTCTAACTATTTGCTCATAGGTTCTGATCTACATTTCTTCATTTATATCCCATTTATTCCTCTGATATCCACTTGCACACCGAGCACTACTTTATCTCATAACAACTTTTCCTTTCCTCCTTTTTCCTTTTTTTGCATATTTTAAATGCCATTGGAATTCTTGTTGGTGTTAGTTCTGTGGGCAATGGATTTAGAAACACCAGTCCAAATCCTGGGCGTCGAACAAATATTCGGATCCAAGATGAGCTGTTGGTCAACTACACATAAACTTTTCTTTAATTTATGCATGCAAATGTTTTCTTCCCATACAGAGCCAACACACTTGATCTTACATTATGGCCTGCATCTGCTCATGTCTTTGACAATCAAGACACTTTTTTCTCAACAACAAATGTTGCTATGGTCTTTGCTAGGATGACAGTGCATAAATTCCTGGGTAAGTAAAACCAACATTGTTTATCGTATTCAATGATTATAAATTTGCAACAATGCTTCTTGCTTTTTCCTCTCCTTGGATAGGCATGCCTGCTCTATCAAGCTCCTCAAGCACAAAAATTTACGTAGATCTTGATATACCTGAAACTAAACTTTTGAGTGACAAGTGTTTGCTTTTCTATAATTCAAATAATCTGACTAGGAACTTTGTTGTCCCTATTTTGATCCTTTTTTTATCTTTTTCCTTGCTACCAGATATGTTGATCAGCTACTTCTTATGTATCAAACAAATGAACAACTACAACCAAGACGAGAAGGAGCAAATGATATTCATGAAAACAAAATGTCAATTTCTTAGCTCTTCAAATTAGATGTCTCATGTTCAAAGGTTTTGCTTACTAAATCTTTTTGCAAAACGATTTATTATCTCATTCTGTCCGCTTTTTGTATCTGATGTGTATTTCATAATACTATTTAAATATCACTACTTTTTCCTCAGAGTCTTCTTTACATGTAAAGCAAAAGTTTCTGCCATTGATCTTTCTGAAAGATGGTGCTTCAGCAATTGCAATATATGCAATAAAGGTCTTAAGCTGATTGAATACAAGTTGTGTTGTACTTACCAAATTCATGGAGAGCAAAACCCAAAACTAGCATCAAATACATTTTCCTCATTATCTACCTTGATACTTTATATATGTTAATTGATTGTTGACAAACAATTTCCTTATGTTCATTTGATTTAGTTGTGTTTGTGCCATTTGTATACAACTAGGTTCAAGCTTTCAATAAATGTTGAAGATGAAACCAGCAAGATAGATTTTTTTGGTCTTTGGCAGATTAGCAAAACAGCTCATTCAGATGCCTATCGAGAACATTGCCAATGAATAAGAACTTGACCAAGAATTCTTACCCGAATATGTTAAACAACTGGTGAATCAAGAAAGAATTTTCGCAGTTGCCCTTGCAAGACAATCCTGCAATTCTTGCCTACCAACATTCACTGTTGCTAGCACTTCCTTAACTCAAAATCTTAGCCCTTAAGCTGTTGCCAAGCTAAGCCGTCCTGTTGTCCAGGCCTCTGGTGAACAGCCCGCAAAAAAAAAAAAGAAAACTGGTGATAAATAACTTGAACAAACTACAGAATGTCACCTTTGGATCTTTTCTCTTTCAAATCCCCAACACCATAGAAGGGAATCAGGTTTGCTCCTTTCTTTCATTTTTTGCACGTCTCCTTTTTGTAATAATAGATGCTATTTTGTCACTCCTCTCTGACAAAATGCTTTCCTTTGATAAATACCTTGCTGTCTCTATAGAATTCAGGAACCAAGCAAGCAAATTGTTCAAGCTAGCCCTGCTGCTCCACCTAACAGAGCAAAAAGAAAACAATTTAGGTACACCTCCCACAGAATTTTTTTAAGTCAAACAAATATTTAAGTCCACTTCCCTCTTCCTAACGTAAAGCTCATTTCTGCAACTATTTCATGCTTTTTCAAATCTTGTAGTAATGAAAGCAAAAAACAAGCTACAATCTTTGCCTAACAACTTGAAGAAGAAATTTTCCTTGATTATCTCCCATTGAAGGCATTGAAATCTACGTATTATACTTGCTGCTCTATTTGAATATTACTTTCTATGCATTCTTCCCATTAGCTTTACACATCAAGCAGTTTCCATGCATTCTTGCATCCTCGTTAAGAAATCTTTTTAGGAAAACTATCTATCAAATTCTTTTTTTATATCTCCTTAACCTTTATCTTCGTTCTAATTTTATGGTCACCTATGATGCACTAACATTAACTATCCTACTTCGACCCAGTTTCTTTGATCATTGCTTATGGCCTCTTATTTTCACATGCAGGGATAAAGAAAAAAGAAAAGACTAAGTCACTTCTACTTATGAATGTACAACCCCCTTTTTGCTCAACAACCTTACTGGAAAGATATGCTTCAACATGAGATGCCCATCAATTTGAACCTGCTTTACAATCGGGAAACAGTAATAGCCAACTAAAGCGTAAGGAGCTCACTATGTAATACACATACCCTCTCTTTTACTATATCATGCAACCTATTATCTATCTTTACAATTATCATCCTTGACCTCCCCATGAACCAAACCCGCATCAACGAGCGGGCATATTCTAGTTTTATATTAATGTGCGAAGATCAAGTACAATCTTACCAATCACCCTTAGGTTTGGTTTCTGATATCTTCGTTTGCTTTCTCCTTAATTGTGATTTTTTTTATATTTATTTTCTTTTATTAATAAAATCTGCTTGCCTTTCAATAATAATATAATTGGAAAAATATAATTGGTAGAACTTCCTTTGAACATACAAGAGGGAAAGATAAAAGAATGTCTTAAATCTTTAACCGTAATAGAACTTGATGGATACCGGTATTGAAAATTTTTTCTCTACCTTATAATTAGTATAACCTTTCAGAATTAAGACTCACAAAAGAGAAAATAAAATTGAGAAAATAAAGCTGATAACTTCTTGACCGAATGGTTAAAAATATATTGTAACATATTGTAAGGTTTAGATTTGAATCCAAGCAACATATCTTCATCCTCAGTTACTAAATAAAAAAACATGTTCAGAAAATGAAACTCTACCCCCCAATAAAGATGGTAAGCAGTTGTGAACATAATTATTTGAAAGGGGTGTCAATAGATAGAGTTTAGCAAGCTAAGTTGACATGGGAGGTGGTGGGAGAGCTGTCGATGGGGGTGGAGGAGCTGGCAATGGTGGTGGGAGTGCTGGTGATGGCTGTGGAGGGGCTCGCAATGGCCGAGCTAGCCTTCCACAGCTGCCATGGTGACAGTAAGGTTCATATCTTACATGAGGAATACGATTTCTTTGTGGAGACGAAATGAAATTTTCAAAAACGCAACCACCACCAATGGCCCTCTTCGACATTACCCTGAACTTGTATTGAAAGCCATGGGGTGAAATTGTATACAAGGAAGGCACAGACACAATTTCAGTGGACTTGACCCTGTGGATGCTATGTGAAAGTAAGAGATCAGAGATCAAAATGAAAATTAGCAGCCAAGAATTGGGTTTCATTGCCTGCTTTTAAGTTGTGATACTAACCATACAAGGTTTGTGGCCGCTCCACACAGGGTTTAAATAGACAAAGAATTCGTTTGCTATACTTATGGAAATCTAACTAAGCAGTTGACTTGTGTTTAGTTATTAATTAATTAATTTTTTAAATATTCTTAACTATGGACAAGATATGGATGAATTTTCTTAAGTGAAGTTCATAAGTCTCCTAAAAAAACCAAACACATAATTTATTTTGAAAATCAAAACATACATATTGGTTGAGTCTAATTAGAACGTTAATAATATGTAAAAGGTTTTTTTTAAAAATATTTTATAATAAAAATTTAACCATAATTATTCAATTGTGAAAATTTCTATCAAAATTTTTAATAAATATACCTATATAATATATATATATCAAAATTTTTTATTTTTTAAAAACTTATACACTTAATCTAGGTAATAAAATCTATATATTTATTGCTTTAGATTTTTTTATTGTAACTTTTATGTGATAGTTTTTAATAGAAAATTTCACCTAAAAAATTTCATCTAAATATCGTAGTTAAATATATTCTATTAAGACAAATGACAAATTGTCAATCCTTCAATCTTAGCAATGGAGTTTATTTAAGATTTATATTTAATGTAATTAAACCCTAAGCAAGATTAGTTGCAAACCGTTAAAATGGATGAAGCTATCTATGATTTACACAAAAAAATAATTTTTCATAAATAAACTTTTATGTTTATTTGTGATGCCCTAGTTGACCCATTACAATCAAAGTCCCTTGGGGCCAACCCACTAATAGACTTGGACTTGAAGTGGAGGACCTAGGAATTTGTGATGCCCTAGTTGACCCATTACAATCAAAGTCCTTCCGGGCCAACCCACTAATAGACTTGGACCTGAAGTGGAGGACCTAGGAAGCATACAACTTTTTTTTTTATTTATCTTTTCTTTTGACTAAGCCTTAAAAAATAAAATTTATTTTCAAAAATAAAAAAAATTCTTCCTCGAATGGTTAAGAACTTCTATTTTTTTAATTTTATTTTATGTATAAAAAAGTCATAATTTGAAAACAAATAAAATTATTGCTAGTGTTAAAATTTAAATTTTAGATTTAAATACTATCTTTAAAAAATGATGTTATGAACAACTTATTTAAATTTCAAATTTAATCTCTTCCCATTTTAACGTAACAATAGAAACAGAAAAATTAAAAAAAAATCATATGATACAGTTGCATGCATTCATGAGATAAAATTCAAACTGAGACGATACACATATCACCTTAATATGTTTAATTAAGAACTTCTGTTAGATAACTGATTGATTTATAGTTGATTTTAAAATTTTTTCCATTTATTGTTCTAATATTCCCATGATTATTTATAAGAAAATTTTGAGGAAAACTTACTAATCTAGTGTGCCAACAAATAATATTAATTTTTAAATTTTAAATAAATGAAAAAGAATTTGAAACTTGGAACTTGAAAGCTTCCTCCATTATCTAGTGATATGCACGGTTGTCTACCAATATAATGTTAGGTAACTCTCGTTCAAAAGAACACTCAAAAGTCGAAAGTGTTAGATGTTGACTCAAAATTTATTGGAAATCAATTTGGATTTTCGTAAATTCTACTGGTTAGAGAATTACTTGTTGGTTAAATTTATTCTTAATAGATTAGATTCCTTGGTGAATAAAAACTCTTGGTGATCAAGTAACTTGGCTCTATAAATATAGTGTGTATTAACCTTTAGAATAAGATTGGAGAGACATAGAGGGATGTAGTCACTATGTAATCTTCAAGTAGGGGATGGATTTATAGAGATGTGAGGAAAAGTTAGAAAAACACTGGGTTACATGGGATAAAGCATATTCCATAAGTTAAATGTTATGGAGCAAAAAGCTTTAGTGTTTCTGTTGGGGCTTTAGTGTTTCTATTGGGGTGTTTTGTACCTTGTAATTTATAGTTTATAGTGGATTTTTCTCTCTTGTCTGTGGATGTAGGCACTTGGGCTGAAATACGTGTGTATGATTTAATTTTGCATTGATCTCATTTCGGTTTGAAATACGTATCTATTTGAAAAGTCCCAACAAGTGGTATCCGAGCTATGGTTCGAGAATTATCATGAAACATGATGCAAAGATGATAATTTGGCTGGGAGATTTGATTTTGCAAATTGTGTTTGTGAGATCGAGAACATGCAAGAAAATTGGTGCAACAAGATGTTAGTTGCAGGTGGAGTAATTTTCAATTTGTTCCAATGATGCTCTTACTAATTTTTGAATTTGGGTGAGAATTAGTGTTATTGAAGATATTTAGCAGGTGCGGATTGTGGGTAACAGGAATATAGTACATTGAATACCTTAGAGGTTGTCTTACTACTCTAAGAGGTATTGACACATTTTTGTGATGTTATACTATTGCGTAAGGTGAATGGTACGCACACAAGTTTTCAGTGGTGTTACATGTCTTAAAAGTATATGATTATAATATTGGTTTGCCAAGGAAATCATACATGGCAAGGTTCTTGACTTTGAGAAAAGTGCGATTATTTGTCTATGGGAGATTAGTAGAGAAAAAATTTCGATGTTGTCACATTTAAAGTCTCTAAATGAAGACGATAGTGAGAGACAATTCTTGCTAAGAGAGATTATATCGAGGTTCCTTTTTGAAGTTAACTAGGTGGAGTTGATTTGGTTATGCATGGGTATTGGTCGTGTTGTGAGAATCAATAATAGTCTGGATTGATTTGATTATGTGTAGCTGAGATATCTTGAAGACCAATTTTTTGGAAGAATTTGTGTCAAGGTGGATATTGTTAGATGTTGACTCATATTCTATATTGGGAATCAATTTGGATTTTAGTAAAATTCTATTGGTTAGAGATTATTGGGTGGTTAAGTTTATTTAGAGGTAAATATTTTTAATAGATTAGATTCTTTAGTGAATATGAACTCTTGGTGATCAAGTAACTTGGCTCTATAAATATAGAGTATGTATTAACATTTAGAATAAGACTGGAGAGACATGGAGAGATGTAGTCACTATGTGATCTTCACATGGGAGATGGGTTTATAGAGATTTGGGAAAGAGTTGGAGAAAATACTGGATTAAACACTATGGAGCAGAAATTAAGTTTGTTTCGGGGCTTCAGCTTAGTGTTTGTTTTAGGGTGTTTTGTACTATTTGTAAACTTTATTGTATATGGTGGATTTTTCTTTTTTGTTTGTGAATGTAGACATTTGGGCTGACCTACGTTAAATTTTATCTCTTGTGTGTTCGATTTAATTTCGTATTGATTTCATTCATTTGTGGAATACAATTCTGCTTGAAAATCCCAACAGAAGGAGCCCCATTTCATTAATCCCAAGTGTTGCTAGATTTTAGAATGTTGTGTTGGATAATTGACCGATTAAATACGAAAATCTCTAACAAGAGCACCACAATCGAATGGAAATGATCAAATGTTAATATTCTCTTTCCATTCAAGAGAAACTTAGAGGTTTGTATTTCCCTTTGGCTTTGGCTTTACTTAGTAGAGTAAAAAGCGAGGAGAGGGAAGGAAGTAGATGAAAATATGTAAAGAAAACGATTGTTTTAGTGATTGGTAAGATTAAAAATTGAGAGAAAAGAAAAATAGGAATGATGATCATTTACCATTTTTATTCACAAAAATAAATTATTTTAAATTAAAAAAATTAGAGAAAAAGAATACAAATGCATGAGTCAAATGTTGCGAAATATACAAAATTCTCCGTCATTCATTAGATTTATCTTTTTTTTCTTCGCTTATAAAGGGTATAATGATAAAATAATTTAATTTTTATTTTTCTTCATCTTTCTTATCAAGCATTAAAACAATGTTTTTGTTAGACTATAAAGAGGAAATCATGGTAAATCACAAGTGTATCTCGGATAGTTAGCTAAATCCCAAATAATTAAGTTCTACATTAATTATCAGACTTGTATAATATAAGTTCATCATATACTTCGATGGAAATATAACCTTTTCCTAATAGCAAACTTAACAGTTTTTCCATTTCTTTTTCCTTCAATTTTCATTTTTTTTCCACTCCACCAAACAAAGTTGTTGTAATTTTAATAATAAAACAAAACAGTTTCAACATTGAAGGCTGAACGTTTCAACAATAAAATAAATGTTATTATAATAAAGTCAACATAAACGGTTTTGGTTGATGACTAATGGTGTCAGTTTCACTTGTTTTTAATTTGCTAATTGTATCTTTCCCAAATAGTGGCTAGATACATGTCAAACCGTTTCTTAGTGAACTGTTCAATGTTGACAGTAATGGTGTTCAAATACCAAACGGAAATGTGCTCAAAAAACTCATAATAAATTTTACAAATCAGTTTTCAAATCTGCAGCCTATAAATAGTGAAACAAATCCTCAAACGAGACATCAATTCACAAGTCTTTTGCTTACAACTTTCATACTCTATACAAACTATAAAGATTCTTGGACAGAGAAAGGTGTTCTATTTTTTGAGCTTTTTGACTCTACAGTTAGTGCAGAATTGTAGAGCGTACAACGAAGAATTAGTTGGGTTGTTGTATCCTGGAGGCAACACGCTTTGAGTTCCTACTGCACTGGCCAATATAAACCGCAGAGGCGTGAATCGTCTTAAAGAGAGCGAGATATTCGTGCCTCAGTCCAACTCTTCGTATCATCAGTAATATAAATTTAATTTTGTATTTCTTATATCATTTTTATTACTAACAATCTCTGTTGTTTTAGCTTATATTTCCAACAATTTTAAGATGATTCAATTTTTTTAAAAAAGATGTCTTCAACTCAAGAAAAACCTTTGAAACTTACAAATGAGTTGAATATACCTTTTTGTTTTAGTGGAGAGCATTTTAAAAGATGGAAAGGAAAAGTTTTATTTTATTTAAATTTATTAAATGTAGCTTATGTCCTTTCCGAAAAAAATCGAAAAAAGATTTCTACTGATGATATGAATGTTGAGGAAAGGAAGACACATGAGGAAAAGAAAGCGAAGTGGGAAAAAGATGAATATAATTGTCGTTACAGTTTACTCAATTGTCTTTTTGACCAATTTTATGATTATTATGGGAGTACTTACAGTACTGCTAAAAAGATTTGGAAGGCTTTGCAGAAAAAGTATGATACAGAAGAGGTTGGTGCCAAGATGTATGCAGGTAGCCGATGGTTTCGTTGTCAAATGGTAGATGGAAAGTCGGTGGTGGAACAAATCAGAGATTTTCAGATGTTGGCCCATGAACTCAAGTCCGAAGGAATTCGAATTGAAGATAATCTACAAGTGGTGGCTATCATTGATAAGCTATCACCTTCTTGGGAGGACTTTCAAAAGATACTTCGACACAAGAAAAAGGAGATTTCGATTGAAAATCTAATCACTCGAATTCGGATTAAGGAGGAAGCAAGGAACCATGATGCAACAAGTGCACAAAGAGTCCGAGGCAATCTTTCCACTAAGGTAAATCTTATTTCCTTTAGTGAGAACTTGCCTAAAAGTCAGAATTTTAAGAACAATGCTCTATTAAAACCCAAGAACAAGCTTATGAAAAATAGGTTCTTTAAAAAGAATTATAAGCCAAGCCAAAATTCAAATACCAACCCATCAAGTCGTGCTCAAAATGGACCATGTTTTGTGTGTGGCAAAGTTGGACACACAGCAAGAAATTGTAGATTCCGGAAGCGTGGGCAAAATCCTCAAGCCTACGTAACCAAGGAGCCACTTGTGGCGATGATATCTGAAGTTAACATGGTAAATGGGCTTGATGGGTGGTGGGCAGATACTGGTGCAGCTAGGCATGTGTGCAAGGATAAGTCTTGGTTCAAGACATATTCTAGCTTTAATGAAGCAAAAGAAGTAATGCTTGGTGACTCTCACACTACAAAATTTCCTGGCCAAGGAGACGTTGAATTAAAATTCACTTCTGGTAGGACTCTGACACTGAAAGATGTTTTGCACACACCTTACATGAGAAAAAATTTGTTGTCTGGATTTCTGCTTGATAAGGCTGGTTTTAAACAAACCATAGAGTCTAGTCAATATGTCATTACTAAAAATGGAGTATTTGTGTGTAAAGGGTATGCTGTTGATGGTATGTTTAAATTGAGCATTGAAATGAATAAAGCATCTACTAGTTTCTGTTTATACTGTTTCTTGTGTTAACATTTGGCATTCTCGTTTATGTCACATAAATAGTAAGTATGTGAAAAATATGTATAAATAATGAATTTCAAAAATGTGATTCTTGTAGCATGTCTAAAATTACAAAAGTGCCTCATAAAAGTGTTGAAAGAAATACTGTCTTATTAGATTTGATACATACAGATATTTGTGAGTTTGAAGGAATTTTAACACGTGGATGAAATAAATATTTTATAACTCTTATAGATGATTTTTCAAAATAATCATATGTTTATTTAATTAAAAACAAAAGTGATGCCTTTGATGCTTTTAAAATTTTTATTAATGAAGTTGAAAATCAACTTGGTAAAAAGATTAAAAGATTTCGTAGTAATAGAGGAGGTGAATATGATTCAAATGATTTTAATACTTTTATTCAATCTTTAGGAATAATTCATGAAGTTACACCTCCTTATTCACTAGCTTCTAATGGTGTAGCAAAACGTAAAAATAGAACTTTAAAAAATTTAGTTAATGCTATGCTTATTAGTTCAAGAGCTCCAAATAACTTGTGGGGTGAAGCCATATTAACAGCTTGTTATGTACTAAATAGGGTTCCTAATAAAAAAAGCCTTATAACCCCTTTTAAATTGTGGAAAGGTTATAAACCAAATTTAAGCTACTTAAGGATTTGGGGTAGCTTAGCTTATGTAAGATTGATAGATCCAAAGAGCCCTAATTAGGAATTCAAACTTCCACTTATGTGTTTGTTGGGTATGCTTTAAATAGTAAGGCTTATAGATTTTTAGATTTTGAGAACAATGTAATCATAGAATCTTTAGATGCAATATTTCATGAAGATAAATTTCTATCTAAATCAAGAATAGTTCAAGATCAAGAAGTTGCTAAACAAAATAATGATTTATCTTCTAATAAATCTGTCATAAATGATGATTTTCAAGTAAGGAGAAGTAAAAGAACTAGAGTTGAAAAGGATTTTGGTAGTGATTTTTATGTTTATAACATAGATGACACAATTTCTTATCAAGAAGCTTTATCGTCTCATGATTTTGAGTTTTGGAAAGAAGCTATTAATTAAGAGATGGATTCTCTTATTTTAAATAAAACTTGGAAGCTAGTTGACTTACCAGATGGTTGCCACGCTATAGGGTGTAAATGGATTCTTAGGAAAAAATTAAAGCCTGATGGAACAATAGATAAATATGAGCCTAGCCTTGTCGCAAAAGGATTTAAACAAAAAGAAGGAATTGACTATTTTGATACTTTTTCACCTATTACTAGAATAACATCCATTAGATTTTTAATAGCGATTGCATCTATTCATAATCTCATAATACATCAAATGGATGCCAAAACGGCTTTTTTAAATGGAGACTTAAAAGAAGAAATTTACATGGAGAAACCTAAGGGCTTTGTAATACCGGGTCAAGAAAATAAGGTATGTAAGTTGAATAAATCTCTGTACGGTCTTAAACAAGCTCCTAAACAATGGCATGAAAAATTTGATATGTGTATGAAAGATAATAATTTTAAATCAAGTGAATGTGATAAATGTATTTATTTTAAATCTTTCAATAATTGTCATGTGATTATATGTATATATGTGGATGATCTTTTAATTTTTGGAAATAATATGGACACAATTAATAATACTAAAACTCTGCTCAAGAAATACTTTGAAATGAAAGATCTTGGTGAAGCTAATGTTATACTGGGAATGAAAATTACTAGAAATAGTGATTGTATTTTACTTGATCAGTCTCATTACATAGATAAAATATTAAACAAGTTTAATTATGTTGACTGTAAGCATGTGACTACTCCCTTTTTGTCTCATTTATGTTTATTTCCTACTGTTGAAGATAAAGATATTGTTAATCAAGAAGAATATGCCAAAATAATTGGTAGTTTGCATTATGCTTGTGATTGTACTAGACCTGATATAGCATATGCGGTATGTGTTTTAAGTAGATTACTAGCAAGCCTAATAAAGAACATTGGTATGCTTTAGATCGCTTGATGAAATATTTGTGTGGTACTAAAAATTATGGGTTAATGTTATAAAAAAACAACCTGCTGTCCTTGAATGTTTTAGTGATGCTGATTGGAACTCCTTATCATGTGATTCTTTATCTACAACTGGTTTTATATTTACTTTAGGTGGTAGTGCTATTTGTTGGAAATCTAAAAAACAACAAATAATTGCAAAATCCACAATGGAGGCTGAGCTAAACGTTTTAGCTTCAGCTAGTGAAGAGGCTAGCTGGTTAAGAGATTTATTACATGAAATTCCGATGTGGGAAAAACTAATACCACTTGTGTTAATACATTGTGATAGCATTGCTACAATTGGTAGGGTGCATAACCGTTATTATAACGGAAAATCTAGATCTATTAGAAGGAAGCATGCTGTAGTGAGATTCTATTTGAGTAGTGGGATTATAAGTGTGAATTACATAAAATCAAATGATAACCTTGCAGACCTTTTAACAAAAGCTCTAGCTAGAGAAAAGATCTAGAGTACATCAAAGGGGATGGGTCTTTTGCCCAAAGAATCTAGAATCTCCTATATATGAGGAAACCCAACCTAATGATCAGAGATCCTGAGAGTTAGGTTCAATGGGAAGAACGAATCATAGAGAGATCGTTAAAAAATACACACTAAGTAACTTTAAGCTTATTTGTCCATCCCTATGGTGTAATGTATAATGATGGAGGGTTGATTCTTTAAAAATCTTAATGAAATCTATAGCTCATTATGAGTGGAGTGTGTTAGTTACAGGAACACTCTTGATAGATTTGTGAAATCCCCAATTTTCTATAATTTTCCCTTAATTGTACAGTTTTCCAACTTGAATTAAAGGAATAAATGGGAATTTTCTGATATATATATGGTGTATGGGACATGAGAGGAATTAAGGCAATTGAATGGTCAAAGAATCAATGGTCAAAAGGGTCAATGGATGGTCAATGGCTGAGATAGAATGAGAGGAGATTAGAATGCATTTAATGCATTAAATGAGGCTTAATGACTCACCATCATCTTGCACCCCACGACACCAGCCCATCTTCCTTCTCCCTCTCGTTGCTTCCAATTTCCTCTAAGTGTCCAAGCTTATCACCTTAACAAACCACCATCTCATGCCATCGATTCGTTAAACTTCTCTAACGAAAAATGATCCTTGTCGATAGCTTAACCTATACCTTTAATATGAAAGGTTGAATCCAAGTGGTTAAGGAGATCTCAAAATCTTGAAAGTTGGTGAATAACAAAGGTAAGAGAAGAAATGGTTTGGGTTAATTTTATTGATGGTTTGAAATAGTATGGAGTTGGTAGAATAGGTTTATTGAAGTTTAAATTTACCATGATGTTTACAGCTTGAAGAAGTGGAAAAAAGGACAAGTGTTGGTGCAACCAACTTGTGGATTAATTGCTAATTGAGGTAAGGAATTTATGTAACGGACGTAGGGTGACTATGTCCGCATGTTTTAGTATGTTTTGATGTGATTTGGAAAGAAGTACAACTGTTTTAATTGCAGGAAAAAGGGTACCATTTGGGTCCTACTCCTAGTACCAATTAGGCTAGGAGCAACCGACTGCCTTAAGTAGCAGCCGACTGCCTAGAGACATCTAAAACGTCGTTTTTCGAAAATCGATGCAAACCAGTCGACTGCCAAGGGAGCCAGTCGACTGCCATTTTCTAGAAATCATTCTGTTTCAAACCAGTCGACTGCTAGGGGGAGCCAGTCGACTGCTATTTGTCCAGAAGCATTCTGTTTCAAAACCAGCCGATTGCCAAGGGGGCCAGTCGACTGCTAATTCTCGGGAAACATTCTATTTCAAAACCAGTCGATTGCCATTTGGGGCCAGTCGACTGCCCTATTTGTATTTTGAAAAAAATATAATAATTGAATTTCAAAAAGGGAAAGAAATTCAATAAGGCAAAACATGGGGTAGCAGTCGACTGCCATATATGACCAATCGACTGCCTATTTGAAAGAAAGGTTTTGAGAACCTGTTTTAAGAAAGGATATTCATACTTGTTTAAAACCTATATGAACAAGGTTTTTGGAGACTATAAATCTCTCAAAAGAGCATGCACATTATTTGTTACTTGTATTTGACTGAGGAGCTCTAGTCCAGCCCTCAAACCCGCAGTACGACATCTGACTAGTGAAAGTGTGGGATATAGACAATGGCCATGAGTCTTTTATTTGATTCGGCTTTGGGGAGGATCCCTGGCCCATACGTGGGTACGCCATTTATTTGATATCTCTCGGGATTATCCCTAACGGGATATATTTGCGGTATCCTTATGAGATTTATCTATTGGATTATCCCTTACGGGATATATTTGCTGTATCCATTATCTCTCTAGATTATCCTTAAAGGATATATTTGCTGTATCCATTATCTCTCTGGATTATCCTTAAAGGATATATTTGCTGTATCCATTATCTCTCTGGATTATCCTTAAAGGATATATTTGCTGTATCCACGATGAGAATTACTTGGTGCATGAATCTATTGGATATAAATTGTCTCCCATCTATTTGAAAATATTTGTATTTGCCTACTTGATTTCACGTGATTTGAGATCCGTGGAAATATTTGAAAGCATGATTTACTTGTATTTGATATTTGCGAAAGAAATATAAGCACTATGCTTTATAATGATTTTACATGACATTATAGAGCCAAGTAGGAAAACTGCATATAGTGATATAGTACGCTCTTTTACATAAGTTTCTTAGTGAGCGTAAACTCACTCTTTTACAATTATTTTTCATACAGATTACTTGAAGTAATTCTGCTCCGGATAGAGGAGCATCTTTTGGGATTTTTGAGATACCTTCGAAGCACGCTTCCTGCTTATCCTTTGAAGGTATATTTAGTCGGCCGTTACTTCGGCTAATGTACAGTACAATGCTACAGTTTTGTATATGTTGGGGATTAGGGTGTATGAATATTTGAGATCCTGATGTATATGGCACATGTTTATAAATGAAAAATTTTATGCATGTGAAAATGAATATTATACTCTGATAGAAATGCCTAAAGCATAAGAGTAAGGGAGATTGACATCGGATAAACTAGTCGATTTATTTGTTATTTGAGATAAAAGTTAGTTGTTATTTGGTTAGTGACGAGGACGTCACAGATTGGTATCAGAGCAGATTCGACTGAAGTTTGTCGATGTCAATAAGCTAGAATTAGAGTAATTCCCCAATGTACTGTACTAGCTTACTTGATTTTAAGTAGTATAACGGCTTAAGGTTATACTAAATGATGTTATTTGATCATGATCTTAACAGAATGAGTACTCGAAGGAGGGGTACTAGAAAAGGAAGAGGACGGGGTCGCACTGAAGAGCCCCCAGTTCCGTTTCCTCATCCATCTCCACCGCATAGCCCGAATACGAGGCTAGCTAAAATGGAGAAACATATGGAAAACATGTCCGCAGTGTTCACCCAGTTTATGGCTAAATTTCCGGACGTGGCCGCTAGTGCACCGGCAGTTACCCCTACAGTACCTCTTACTTCTGTGGTACAACCCCCACCAGTTCCAGCTAATGAGAGGTGAGATCCTACAGCTTACTGCAGTGTGGCATTAATAAAGGAGTTTAAGAAGCTGGATCCGCCAAAGTTCAAAGGGGACAGTGATCCAGTAGCCGCGGAGAACTGGATGAAAGCGGTCACTAAGTCATTCGGATACATGGCTTGTACTGAGAAAGAGAAGGTGGGATCAGCCGCCTATTTGCTAGTGGATGAGGCCGAGCCATGGCGGCAGGCTACTCAGACAGTATTAGAAGCTAAGTATCCGGAGGTGACGTGGGATAGATTTGTGGAAGCTTTTAATGAACAATATGTCCCACGTACTGCTCAGAGGAGGTTACGGGTTGAGTTTTTGAACTTAACTCAGTGAAGTATGACGGTTAGCCAATATGAGTCGAAGTTCATTACACTGAGTAGATTTGATCCTGAAGTACTGAGAAGAGAGGATCATAAGACCTACAGATTCATGGAGGGATTGAGACCTTCCATTAGGTCTAAGCTATATCCGTTGGATATCACTACTTATGGAGAGGCAGTCCGTAAGGCTCAACTATGTGAGCAGGACTATGAGTTTCATCAGGCAGACTTCCGAGCAAGGAATAAGGGTAAAGAACCTATAAAGCGGAAGTCAGATGAGAAGGCCTCGAGGGATAGATATCCATCTAGGAGGAATAGGCCTTATGACAGAGCTTCAATAGGTAAGCAAGTCAATTATAAGAAAATATATTGTCTTCATTAATGGTTATATGGAATTATGATAAATATGGAGTTATGATGATTATGACACAGGAACTCATAGATCCACCGGGATCAAAATAGGTGATGAAAGATCACAACATCCAATTGGTAGTACCGCTAGCTCAACGAGGAGTACGATACAGAGGTGTGTGCAATGCGGGAAATTTCATGGAACACAGCCTTGCCGGTTGGCAAGTGGGGCGTGCTATTGGTGTGGTGAACAGGGACATAGAATTAAAGATTGTCTCAAGATAAATCAGAGGGCACCCGAAGAGTCAGAAAGACCCCTCAACCACAATCTAAGACCACACAACCCCAACGTAAAGCCACAGCGGCAGAGAAAGGAAAAGCGCCAGTGACTCAGGGAAGGGTATTTGCCATTGATAAGGAGTCCGCTGATGCTTCATCGAAGATGATTCAGGGTAAGATTTACCTTAATGATACATATGTCCTTGCTTTATTTGATCCAGGCTCTACGCACTCTTTTATTTCCCCTATGGCTATTAGGAGATTAAATATTGAGCCTGAGCAGTTAGGAGGATTGCTACAAATAATTACTCCATTTAGGGAATCCCAAATGACGGACATAGTGTATCGTAATTGTAAGCTACGGGTAGGAGAAAGAGAGTCAGTAGCTGACCTAATCCTATTAAATATGTCTGGATTTGATGTTATATTAGGAATGGATTGGTTAGCTGAAAATCATGTGATGATTGATTGTCATGCTAAGAGTGTGATTTTCTCCTCTCCCGTTAGCTATGTTGTAAATTTTGCAAATATGTAATGAAAAAGCATAATTACTTGTTTGGTTTAATTGAGATTTAATTGATAGAACATATTTGTGATGTGAAGGGTTTGTAGCACACGTGGTAGACGTAGATCAGAAACGTCCCACAATTCACGAAATTCCAGTAGTTAAGGAATTTTTCGAGGTATTTCCGGATGATCTTCCAGGACTTCCTCCGGATAGGGAAGTAGAGTTCACTATAGAATTGGTGCCGGGGACTGAGACTATATCAAGAGCTCCCTACTAGATGGCTTTGGTAGAATTGGAAGAACTTAAGAAGCAGCTTCAGGAGTTGCTAGACAAGGGATTCATACGACCCAGCGTATCCCCTTGGGGTGCTCCTATGCTTTTTGTCAAGAAGAAGGACGGTAGTATGATGTTGTGCATTGACTACCGGTGGTTAAATGAAGTGACAATCAAGAATAAGTATCCTTTTCCCAGGATAGATGACCTCTTTGATTAGCTAAAGGGTGCACAAGTCTTTTCTAAGATAGACTTGAGATCGGGATATCATCAGTTGAAGATCCGAGATGAAGATATCCCTAAGACTGCATTCAGGACATGGTATGGCCATTATGAATTCTTGGTGATGCCGTTTGGGTTAACCAATGCACCCGCAGCATTCATGAACTTGATGAATGATGTGTTTAAGGAATACTTGGACCAGTTTGTCATTGTCTTCATCGATGACATCTTGGTGTACTCGAGGTCATGGGAAGAACATGAGCAGCATTTGAGGATTGTTTTGGAAACCCTCAAAGATAGAGGATTGTATGCCAAGCTAAATAAGTGTGAATTTTGGTTAAACCAAATCTCCTTTTTAGGTCATGTGATCAGTAAAGATGGAGTTTCAGTTGATCCATCAAAGATTGAAGCGGTGGTCCAATGGGAAAGACCGAAGACGGTAACGGAGATTAGGAGTTTCTTGGGTTTAGCTGGCTACTATAGAAGATTTGTAGAGGGTTTCTCGAAGCTAGCTGCTCTATTGACGAGACTGACGCGCAAAGAGGTGAAGTATGAATGGAATGAAGCTTGTGAGCAAAGTTTCCAAGAGTTGAAGCGCAGGTTAACGACTGCACTTATCCTCACCATTCCTAGTGGTTCAGGAGGATTTGCAATATATAGTGATGCCTCAGGGCAAGGTTTGGGATGTGTGTTAATGCAACATGGTAAGGTAGTGGCATATGGTTCTAGACAGTTAAAGGACCATGAGAAGAACTACCCGACTCATGACTTGGAGTTAGCTGCAGTAATATTTGCCCTGAAAATATGGAGACATTACTTGTATGGTGAGAAATTTCAGATTTTTACGGATCATAAAAGTCTGAAATACTTATTCTCCCAAAAAGAATTGAACATGAGGCAAAGAAGGTGGCTAGAGCTTCTGAAGGATTATGATTGTGAGATCATGTACCACCCGGGGAAGGCCAATGTGGTGGCGGATGCTCTGAGCCGGAAGCATGTAAGTATGATAGCATATATGATGATAAAAGAACACGAACTGATTGAGCAGTTTGCAAGCCTCAGTTTAAGTGTTACATCTCTTGAGCAATGTGGTATGATGGCTAGTTTGAGAATTGAGCCAGAATTGATGGACAGAATCCGAGCTGTTCAGAGAGAGAATGTCCAGTGTATGGAGGCTATAGAGAAAATTCAGTCGGGTATGACCTCAGAATTCCATATGAGTGAGGATCAAATTTTAAGGTTTAATAACCGTATATGTGTTCCTAAAGATAATGAATTGAGGAAGTTAATCTTGACGGAAGCACATTCCACTAAGTACACGTTACATCCAGGAAATACGAAGATGTATCACAATCTTCGCAAGGTATATTGGTGGAAGGGCATGAAGAGAGACATAGCAGATTTTGTAGCAAAATGTCTCACATGTCAACAAGTTAAGGTAGAGCACCAAAAGCCAGCGGGATTACTGCACCCTCTGCCTATACCTATGTGGAAATGGGAACACATTACGATGGACTTTATTATGGGATTGCCCAGAACCAAAAGGAATCATGATGGTATTTGGGTGATAGTGGATAGATTGACGAAGTCAGCTCACTTCCTACCTATGAAGTCTACAGATACACTTAGCGCTTTGGCAGACTTATACGTGAGAGAAGTCGTCAGACTACACGGTGTTCCAGTGAGCATCATATCGGATAGAGATTCCAGGTTTACTTCTCACTTTTGGGAACATTTTCATGAAGCCATGGGATCTCAGCTAAATTTTAGCACAGCTTTTCATCCGCATACTGATGGGCAGTCCGAGCGCACTATTCAGACGCTCGAGGATATGTTGAGAGCATGTGCTTTGGATTTTAAAGGCTCATGGGACGACCATCTGCCGTTGGCTGAGTTTGCTTATAATAATAGCTATCATGCAAGCATCGGGATGGCACCATACGAGGCTTTGTATGGAAGACGGTGTCGAGCACCGATTGGGTGGGAAGAAGTGGGCGAGCGCAAATTATTGACTCCAGATTTAGTCGAACAAGCCTCTGAGAATGTTAAACTGATTTGTCAAAGACTTAAGACAGATCAGAATCGACAAAAGAGCTATGCAGATGTTCGACGGAGGCCACTTGAGTTTTTGGTTGGAGACTATGTGTTTTTGAAAGACTCTCCATCCAAAGGGATTATGAGATTTGGCTGACGAGGTAAGTTAAGTCCTCGCTATATCGGACCATTTGAGATCCTAGATCGTGTTGGAGATGTGGCCTATAGGTTGGCACTACCTCCGGAGTTATCGGGAGTACATAATGTGTTTCATGTATCGATGCTTCGGAAATATAATTCGGATCCATCTCATGTAATCGAATATGAACCCTTGGAGATTCAAGGAGACATGAGTTATGTGGAGAAACCGATTCGGATTTTGGATAGGAAAGATAAGGTGCTAAGGTCTAAGACAATTCCACTGGTTAAAGTTCTCTGGCAGTACCATACGACAGAAGAAGCTACTTGGGAACTAGAGAACTTGATGAGAGAGAGATACTCGGAATTGTTTTAAAACATAACCTTACTTGAATTTGGAGGACCAAATTCTCTAAGGTGGGGAGAATGTGAAATCTCCAATTTTCTGTAATTTTCCCTTAATTGTACAGTTTTCCAACTTGAATTAAAGAAATAAATGAGAATTTTCTGATATATATATATATGGTGTATGGGACATGAGAGGAATTAAGGCAATTGAATGGTCAAAGAATCAATGGTCAAAAGAGTCAATGGATGGTCAATGGCTGAGATAAGATGAGAGGAGATTAGAATGCATTTAATGCATTAAATGAGGCTTAATGACTCACCATCATCTTGCACCCCACGACACCAGCCCATCTTCCTTCTCCCTCTCGTTGCTTCCAATTTCCTCTAAGTGTCCAAGCTTCTCACCTTAACAAACCACCATCTCATGCCATCGATTCGTTAAACTTCTCTAACAAAAAATGATCCTTGTCGATAGCTTAACCTATACCTTTAATACGAAAGGTTGAATCTAAGTGGTTAAGGAGATCTCAAAATCTTGAAAGTTGGTGAATAACAAAGGTAAGAGAAGAAATGGTTTGGGTTAATTTTATTGATGGTTTGAAATAGTATGGAGTTGGTAGAATAGGTTTATTGAAGTTTAAATTTACCATGATGTTTACAGCTTGAAGAAGTGGAAAAAAGGACAAGTGTTGGTGCAACCAACTTGTGGATTAATTGCTAATTGAGGTAAGGAATTTATGTAACGGACGTAGGGTGACTATGTCCGCATGTTTTAGTATGTTTTGATGTGATTTGGAAAGAAGTATAACTGTTTTAATTGCAGGAAAAAGGGTACCATTTGGGTCCTACTCCTAGTACCAATTAGGCTAGGAGCAGCCGACTGCCTTAAGTAGCAGCCGACTGCCTAGAGACATCTAAAACGTCGTTTTTCGAAAATCGATGCAAACCAGTCGACTGCCAAGGGAGCCAGTCGACTGCCATTTTCCAGAAATCATTCTGTTTCAAACCAGTCGACTGCCAGGGGGAGCCAGTCGACTGCTATTTGTCCAGAAGCATTCTGTTTCAAAACCAGCCGACTGCCAAGGGGTCCAGTCGACTGCTAATTCTCGGGAAACATTCTGTTTCAAAACCAGTCGACTGCCATTTGGGGCCAGTCGACTGCCCTATTTGTATTTTGAAAAAAATATAATAATTGAATTTCAAAAAGGGAAAGAAATTCAATAAGGCAAAACATGGGGTAGCAGTCGACTGCCTATTTGAAAGAAAGGTTTTGAGAACCTGTTTTAAGAAAGGATATTCATACTTGTTTAAAACCTATATGAACAAGGTTTTTAGAGACTATAAATCTCTCAAAAGAGCATGCACATTATTTGTTACTTGTATTTGACTGAGGAGCTCTAGTCCAGCCCTCAGACCCGCAGTACGACACCTGACTAGTGAAACTGTGGGATATAGACAATGGCCATGAGTCTTTTATTTGATTCGGCTTTGGGGAGGATCCCTGGCCCATACGTGGGTACGCCATTTATTTGATATCTCTCGGGATTATCCCTAACGGGATATATTTGCGGTATCCTTATGAGATTTATCTATTGGATTATCCCTTACGGGATATATTTGCTGTATCCATTATCTCTCTAGATTATCCTTAAAGGATATATTTGCTGTATCCATTATCTCTCTGGATTATCCTTAAAGGATATATTTGCTGTATCCACGATGAGAATTACTTGGTGCATGAATCTATTGGATATAAATTGTCTCCCATCTATTTGAAAATATTTGTATTTGCCTACTTGATTTCACGTGATTTGAGATCCGTGGAAATATTTGAAAGCATGATTTACTTGTATTTGATATTTGCGAAAGAAATATAAGCACTATGCTTTATAATGATTTTACATGACATTATAGAGCCAAGCAGGAAAACTGCATATAGTGATATAGTACGCTCTTTTACATAAGTTTCTTAGTGAGCGTAAACTCACTCTTTTACAATTATTTTTCATACAGATTACTTGAAGTAATTCTGCTCCGGATAGAGGAGCATCTTTTGGGATTTTTGAGATACCTTCGAAGCACGCTTCCTGCTTATCCTTTGAAGGTATATTTAGTCGGCCGTTACTTCGGCTAATGTACAGTACAATGCTACAGTTTTGTATATGTTGGGGATTAGGGTGTATGAATATTTGAGATCCTGATGTATATGGCACATGTTTATAAATGAAAAATTTTATGCATGTGAAAATGAATATTATACTCTGATAGAAATGCCTAAAGCATAAGAGTAGACATCGGATAAACTAGTCGATTTATTTGTTATTTGAGATAAAAGTTAGTTGTTATTTGGTTAGTGACGAGGACGTCACAAGATTTCACCTATGTGAGTATTGGAGTGGGGCCGCTCCTATGAAGCTTGGTTGGGCAATTTCTAGATTACTCACTAAGTCCAGGATCAAGCACAAGGCCATAATGTGCTGGCTTAAAAGAAGCTCGTAAACACCTGAATTATTATGTGTGTACTGCAAACTCTTGTCTCCCTTATACAGTCAAAGTTCAATGCGTATGGTACACTATTAGCTTATGATCAAGATTTGTTACTACACTAAATAAAGGTTCAATGCGGTCGCATACCTTTATTATGCATAATAATTCATCTTTGTCCAAGTTAATTAAAATAAAATAACATAAAATAAAACCAAAACAACATGCTTAACAATTTTTATTATTAAAATAGAGGGGGAATTGTTGTAATTTTAATAATAAAACAAAACAGTTTCAACATTGAAGGCTGAACATTTCAACAATAAAATAAATGTTATTATAATAAAATCAATATAAACGGTTTTAGCTGATGACTAATGGTGTCAGTTTCACTTGTTTTTAATTTGCTAATTGTATCTTTCCCAAATAGTGGCTAGATACATGTCAAACCGTTTCTTAGTGAGCTGTTCAATGTTGACAGTAATGGTGTTCAAATAGCAAACAGAAATGTGCTCATAAACTCATAATAAATTTTACAAATCAGTTTCAAATCTACAGCCTATAAATAGTGAAACAAATTCTCAAACGAGACATCAATTCACAAGTCTTTTGCTTACAACTTTCATACTCCATACAAACTATAAAGATTCTTGGGCAGAGAAAGGTGTTCTATTTTTTGGGCTTTTGGACTCTACAGTTAGTGCAGAATTGTAGAGCGTACAACGAAGAATCAGTTGGGCTGTTGTATCCTGGAGGCGACACGCTTTGAGTTCTTGCTGCACCGGCCAAAATAAACCGCAGAGGTGTGAATCGTCTTAAAGAGAGCAAGATATCCGTACCTCAGTCCAACTCTTCGTATCATCAATAATATAAATTTAATTTCGTATTTCTTATATCATTTTTATTACTAACCATCTCTGTTGTTTTAGCTTATATTTCCAACTATTTATGTCTAAAAAAGAAAGAAAAAGTGGACAAAGATCATTAATGTGGACACTGGACTTTGAGTGTGATGATTCACACCGTAAGAGTGGGATAGGGGATTGATTTAATTTGCTCCATTTTGACAATCGTTACTCGGTTTGCAGGCGACCTTGACTTTGATTTCTGAACCAAAATTGGGTCACAAATCAATGAGCTTTATATCTATATATAATGAATCATTCACATATTGAAGGAATTCCCAAAGTTCATTTTGTTCCAAACGGCTAGCATTTCACATTTTCTTGCACTGATTGTGTTGATTCAGGGAATTACAGTTTTATCCAATGGCATTCCCATGGTTGAGGCTTTTCGAGCTTTAGCTTCTTCTGACAGCCCAACTCCTCCGGTATCTAATTCTTCTGCAGGTCCATCGAAGACTTTCCCATCAGCACCACCAAGCCCCAAACCCAACCATCAACCTAAAGATAGTAAAACTGATCAAGGTGGCTACACCGGTAATCACCATGATTGATCTATGTATGCTGTCCTTTCAATTAGTACTGCTTCTCAACCTTTCTTTTTTAATTTATACTGAAATCTTGTCGTATCCAGAAACCAATACAATATTTATAGGTTTAGAAAAAATAAAAAAGAATGGTTTATTAGAATAATGGGTTCGTTTTGCCTCGTCTGTAGGCCTCATTGTTCGTACTTAAATTAGTAGTATAATACATAGTTAAATTTTTAATTTCAGCGATCAAAATTTGTTTTTTTGACAATCTTAAATTATAAAAGAAATAAAATTTATGTCAAATTTTTACTTTTTAAACCACAAACATTAATTGAATTTTAAATATTGATTCAAGTGATTATATACTCACTTTTAAAACATAAAAGTTCTACAAATTTAATATTCGACACTCAACGCGTACATTCTTTTGAAAGTTATGAAAAAACAAGTTCTTTTCGAGACATAGCTCACAAAATTTATGAATTCCAGCCTCGAAGGCTCCAACCGGCTAGGTTTTTGACAGATGAAGCTCATTTAAACAAATCGAATACCAGATCACACTGTCATACTATATTAAGCTTGTAAAACAAAGATCGAAACTGTAATGATATGGGCGTCATTTCATATTTTCTTGTTCCCCTGTTGATCGATGTCGCCTTATTCTCAAAATCTTGTCGCATGGTTGATGCAGCTTATGGGGACAATCTCGACCTTTTACATGGGTTGAAGGTTTCAACATTCTCATCAGGGGCAGTAGAGCCTCGAAGGGTTGATCACATTAGCAGAAGAAGACACCTGAGTGCACCACGGATAACCTACCGACCACCATCACTGCCGCCAAAGTGTCTCGACATTTATTGAAAATGCCACAAAAAACACCGGTTATGCAAATATCGGGAAATTTAGCAGCGTTTTTTGAATAAACGCCACTATGATTTCACTTAGCGGAGAACTGTTGTTGCCAACCTAAAATGCTCCCCCACGTCAACTGAGAAATGAGCTTTAATTGAGAGCTGTCTTTTATGGGCTTTAATTGAAAGCCTTTCATGGGATTTTTAATTCGAATTAAATGCATCCCATGTAAATTTAATTCAAATGAGTTTTAATTGAGAGTATTAATTTTTTTACTTTTTTATATTTTATAATTATAATCAAAATTAATTATAAAAATTTAATTTAAACAATATTTAAACTAGTCTATAAAAAAATAATTTTTCTTTTATCTTTGTTAGTAGTATTAAATAATCAAAGTTAATTTTTTATTATTTTAATTAAATTTTTTCTATTAATTTTAAAAATTTAATGATTATAATTATATACAACTAAAAATTATAGCTTTTACTTATACATAATAAAATATTAAAAACTCAATTACAACTTCGGTTAAGAATCCAAACATATTTGAATATTATTATTAAACCATTTTGCTAAGTTTAAAAGTTAGGTAAAGCTTGAGCACAATTTTTTAAACTCAAGTTCAATTCGATAAAATACTCAAAATTTTGAGCTCAATTTATAGGCTTGAACAAAATATGATTGATTTGATATTATGGGGGTAAAATAAAAAATTAATAATAAAATATAATTATAAAAAAATATTAAATCACAAATTAAAAGCCTACCAAAGAAAGGATGGACAGTAACACCAGACATAGAAATGGCACTATTGCCATTCACAAAAAAGCCAACAATAATTCGTCCAAGGTCATAGCATTCTCTAGTTACAAATATATTAAATCCTACCAGGCACCAACACTTCAATTTTTAAAGTAACACAATCTAAGCCCTAAAAGAGAAGAAATAGATGGAAAATTTCAAGACTTGAGCTGAAGATGCTGCTCTCTTTGGTGATTACTAATTGTTTTCATCATTTTCATTAGAATGATCAAAACCTATTAAAAAACAAAATATATATATATATATATATATATATATTGAGAATGATAACAACATATATACTTTGATTTAAAAAAAAACCCTCAACAAATTTGATACCTAATATCAACACCCAAAACATACTACATTTTAATAGTCAAAAATGTGTCTTTTATGAGAAAATTCAATCTTTGTTACAGATTTTTGGAGGCAAAATCTTAGACAGCAACTACATGACTAATAAAGGATCAATAAGCTAAATAAAGTAAATGGTAATGCAAAAGACAAGAAATAATTTCTTCTATCAGCATTAAAATTCTCTCTTTCCTCTCAATTGCCCACTCCCCACTCCATCCACTCCTAACCCCTCTCTTTTTCTTTCTACTTTCTCCAACCAATAAAAACCTAAACTTGAGGCATTACTGTATAACAACAAATTTATAAAGCAAGAAAGACAAACATGCAAAACCTAAGCATTACCTTCTGCACGTTTGCAGTTTGGTTTCCCAAACCTTCAAAAAAGGCTGGTAAAAATGAGGACAATTGAGCCATTAGCTCCTTGTTTGATAGCCTACCCACAAGCTAAATAAAAAAGCAAGAGCTTAGAAATATACAGTCAAAAGTTAACATTAGCAGGCACAATTTATTTGCAGGAACCATGGTTTTAAATTGCGGTCGCGGCCGCATTTTCGGTTGCGTTGCGTTTATCGCGGTTGCAGACATAACGGCGGTAATTGCAGTCATCGCGGTCGTGAATTTTTTTTTAATTTCATACAATTCTATGTAAAGTGTAGTAATTGTAATTATAATCATATAAAGTCTTATTTTATAGTATTTAAAGTAATTTATGATTACTCAAGTCTATTATATATATGAAAAAAAGGTTATTTATAATTTTTTAAATTATAATAAAGTTGATCTTTTTAAATTGAATCCACTACAAAAAATAGTGATAAAAAAAAACTCACAGACAACAAACATAATATACAACAAGACTACAATGCATAGCTTAGAATATTGCACATTTGGTTACTTAATTCATTAATTCATTTTGATTTACTTACTTTAATAAGTAAAAATAATTTAAAATTGATTATATTTACATTATCAATTAACTTATTAAAAAATTAATCATGTTTGGTTGTATTAAAACTTTAATACTAATTTGCTATTATCAATTAACTTAAACCTAATAAAATATCAAATCAAATAATCAATGTTATTTTTTCTTATAATAATACTTAATATCATATATTTAATTACATTACAAATTTTACTAAAAAAAATTACTTTACTAGTCTAAATTCAACATTACCTAAGATTACTAAAAAAAAAATTTCTAATATTAATTTGTAAATAATTAAAACAAAAAGAGAAAAGCAATCCTACCTAAATTACCCAACCGGCCACACCCATCACCCATGACCCACCCAACTCACACTTCGCCAAATTCACTCAGTCACTCATTCTCGCGCATACATTCACAATTGCAGGTTTCAAAATTCCTCACTTTCACTCATTCAGTCCCAAGCAAAAACACTCTCGCACCCTTTAACCGCCCACCGTCATGGCCTCACTCACTCCCTCCATGTTATACGAATCAAGAACCCAGCCACTTGCAAGCTTGCAACCGACGGTCCGACACCACTTGGAGCCTGCAACAAGCCGACAACCGACAGAGACCACTAGTGCTATGACAACAGACAGTGCCTCAAGCGACCCACGATGCCCATGACCACGCCACCAGTCACTGCCACTCCACTGTCGACTGCCTTACCCACACCCTGTCGTCGACACCCCTAACAGACTACAGAGGTCCTTGCCCCTCGCCCCTCACAGATCCCCTTTCTTTGATCCAAATCTAGACTCCAAAGGTTTGCTTGCTTATCAATTGTTGAGTTGTATACTTGTGTTGTTGTTGATGACTTCTGAGTTGATATTGAAAATTTTGTCAATTGTTGTTGGTGATTCGGTGATTCTGTGAAAAAGTTATGGTTTGTTTTGATTGTGAGAAATTCAATTTTTGTCTTTCTTTGCTGAGTTTTTTTTTCTTTACTTAATGTTGAAAGTAACGGCGAATAGCGGCGATAACGGACCGTTATTGTCGCTATCCTCCGTTATGGCGTTTTGTAGCGGCCGCTATAGGCCGTTTCGGGTGTGATCCGTACTCACACCCGCTATTTCCGCAATAGCGGTGGCGGCCACCGCCGCTACCGCGAGATAGCGGCCGCTATTTGAAACCCTGGCAGGAACAGTGAAACAAAGGAAGCAAACAAAAGTCTAATCCAAATAGACAGTAAAGAAATGACAATTTCCAAGAATACAATTAACTTTATACAAGCATGTGACCAATCTAAACAAATGCTGATATTTATCCTGATTAATAAACAAATAATGCAAAAGTCCATGTAGATAAAAGATTTTGCTCTATTCAAATGTGCACACTGCACACTACTTAGTCTAATAAACAGGAAAATAACGAGAAAATCGTCCTTAAATCTTCATCAAACAGATGTCTTCGTTACCTCCCTCCATCACCTTTCCCCTTTCATGTCCAACATTCGCACTAAAGTTCAAGCAACGTAGCTTAAGATAAAACACACCACCTTTAGCTTACTCTCTTTTACTATGACTTGTCTTTAGACACTATTGACACATACCCATGATTCGCAAATCAGTTTTAAACCCATTATTTATGCCTTCAATGTGCACTAATAGTTTAACACAAGAATACAAAGTGATAAACCAGTCTTATGCCCAAAGTATCATGCAACCACTCAAAAAAAATATATTGTGTAATCATATTGTATTTAAGTTTGTCGGTTATTCTTTCTAAAGGAGAGAATTCTGACAAAGGAGGCAGCATGGATTGTGGCATATTTTTTCCTCCTCGTTTGTTCTGATAATAAGAGAAAACAGAGAATGAGTTGCTAGGAGAGCATAGAATCAGATAAAAATGTTTGGAAATTAAATGAATAAGGTGCAGCAATATTTTACCTTGTAATCCATGAACATCTCAACCATTGATTTAAATTACGGTCGCGGTCGTGTTTTCGGTCGCGTTACGTTTATCGCGGTTGCGGAAATAACGGAGACTATCGCGGCCATCGCGGTCGTGAATTTTTTTAAATTTCGCACAACTTTTATACAAAATGTAATAATTATAATTATAATTATAATTATAAAAAGTCTTATTTTATAATTTTTAAAACAATTTATGATATTTTAAGTTAATATTTTATGTAAAAAAATGTTACTTATAATTTTTTTTGAATTATAATAAAGCATTCATATATAGAAAATCATTTATGGTAATTGAAAAATAACAAATTATGAGACTAAAGATAAATAATTATGTATTAATAAAAATCAATGTATTAATTATTTCTCATTTAAATTATTAAAGAATTTTTCATCCAAATTTTATCAAATCTTTTTTCATCTAAATTAATTATATCATTTATATTATCAAATATCAATATTATCTTTATCTTTTGAGTTATAATTATATTTAATGCTATGTATTTAATTACAATAGAAATTCAACTAAAAATTACATTTATAATTTAATTTTAGATTTAATTTAATATTATCTGATATACATTTAATAAAAACAAAACCCAAAAATCTAGATTCCCAAACATCCCAAAAACCACCCTCATCTCAACCGTTCATCACAACACTTTCTCACCCACCCTCACTCACATACCTCACTCTTGCTTTCTTTTTCTCCCTCGTTGAGTCTACTCTCTCCAGACAAGAACCCAGCTTCCGTCGACGGACAGCAACCAAGATGCCCACAGCCCCACGCCAGGCCATGCCCCGCCGTGCCTCCACCACTCCACTACGTCATCGCCTAGTGCCTTCCTTTCTTCTTAGTATTTCTCTACGCTGCTTCTACAGAGTACAACTACAAAACAGAGCTCTCAATAGTCGATTAGCCCCTCACTAACTAGCAGCCAAAAAGTCCACAACCATGACAGAATCCCCTTCCCTAATTCGACAGATCCCCTTCCTTGATCTAATTCTACATGAAAAGGTAAATGATTTTAAGTTTTAAATAAATTTCTTAATTACTTTCCAATATCAAAACTCATCCTAATTGTTGTGTTGTGCTGTTATTTCTTGAGAATTTCTGTTGATTGAAACTGAAATTATAATTGTGTGAAACTAGGGATTTGTTTTGGATTTTGTTGATCAGTCTTCTGTTGGAAATTTTTTTGCTGATTCTGAAATTTTTTTCAATACCCAATTTCAACTGAGAATGGACGGTAGCAGCAATAGCGGCAATAACGGCGGCTAATAACGGCCGTTATTGCCGCTATCGGCCAATAGCGGCCGTTACAAATGTGATTTATATTCACATCCGTTTTTCCTTTGGTAGCGGTGGTGGCCACCGCCGCTACCGCGAGATAGCGGCCGCTATTCTGTTTTGTGGCCGCTATTTGAAACACTGATCTAAACATGTTGCCTTTCTTCAGCACTTGAATCCTTGAAAAATCTATAATCTCTCAAATTCATATTAAGACTAAAAAAATGTAACAGCCAACAAATTTCAGAACATTTTGGGTTTACAAGACATTACTTAGCAAAACCCTTGAGAGCAGCATTGTCCCTGTCGAAATAGGCGTACATGGCATGATACAGATAGGAAACATTGTACTCCACACTAATTCAGGAAACAGAAAATCTCAGTACATAAACAAAAAAAAAACCCAAAGAGTGATTGAAATCAATGAAAAAGATTGACAAATTCAAAGCAATTTGCACGTATAGAGATCCATCTAACAGAAGTTCCAAAGAGATTCATATATTTGTGTTCATGAAATGAAAACATATGAAAAAGTCTATGGTCCAACATACTTGACCTCATCTAAAAAAAATGGAATAGAATATTTACATTTTAAGCATCATTATTAAAAACTAACAAATGAAACATCAAAGCACAAGAAAGTCCACAGTTTCAACAAACCTTAATAAACCAAGCAGCTTTTAGTCCATTATCCACATCAAAGCTGCAATATTAAACTCCCGATTATATATTAAACTGTGATATAGCAGTGCCATATATTAAATTGAGAGATATTTTATGAATTTGAGGTTTTTTCAATCATCACTTACTATGTCGTTACGATCCATCATGTAAAGAATGTCATAAAGTTGATTCATAGCATGCCCAGCATCTGTCCATGCCTTGGTGTTCACAGTGACTGCTTGCATCAGAATCATGAAAACAAACCAATACAAGATTTCATGCAGTGTTAACTTATCAGATTTCCTGTATACTATTTTGGAATTCAAGTAATTGCAGAATTCTATTCATTGCTCTGGTTCTTTGGTTATGCCACCATTCTGTATTAAACTTAAGCTTAAAAGCATGAGATTTTCACATCAAAGAGGCATTGATCAGGAAATCTAATGCAGAAAATAGCTCACCTCCAATTCAAATTTTGATATATTAAGCTTCAAGAGGTACAAGAAAGCAAAGAAATCATCGGTGTCGACATCTATATCCAACAGAGTCCGATGAGGCTAGGCCTCAACAATGTCAAAGTTCACTCTGCCATAACATTCTGTCTTCCTACAAAAAAAAATCAATTCTACAATATAACAAAGTATCACTCAAACTAACGATTGAACAAGAATTTCAAGTATATAAATTGACTAATACTGATCTAGATATTTGCTGATGGATAAACATGTTTGGATTGAATGCAAAACTTTGAGAATATGTATTGCCTTATACAGTCGGCATATATAGAAGAGCATTGGCATTAATTGGCGTCGATCTCCTCCCTTTCCACCAATCGATCTCCTCCCTTTCTAGTTGAAGAGTTAATTGGCGTCGGGTAAAGCAGAAATTGAGTCGTGAAGTTTTAAATTTGGAAACGACTAAGAGATATTTGACGAATTTGAGGTTGAGAGTGAATAATTTAGGGTTGGAAGCAAAGAATCCAGAGAGAGAAAGATTTTAAAGAGAGGGATATGGAGAGAAACGGACAGGGTTTTCTACTTTATATATTAATTTATAGAATTTATAGGATAGTGGCATTTCTCCTTTGATACGCCGCTATCTATTAAGTTATTTATATATTTTAAAAGTTTAATAGTCAAATAGATTCTTAATTTTTAACATAAAATATAATTAAGTCCTCACCATTTTATCGCATAGAAATCAGTCTATAAATTTTTATTTCATTATAAGTAAACCTTCAACCTTTTAAAATTATGCAATTAAGTCCAAATCTGTTAAATAACACTAACTGTCGTTTGGACATCTAACCTGAAAGCTTATGTGGATAGCTTAGTTGACTGTCACGTAGCATGTTAAGTGTGCAATACTAACGGAAATTAGTGTCATTTAACAGATTTGGAGTTAATTGTATAATTTTAAAAGGTTGAGGGTTTATTTACAATGAAATAAAAGTTTATGGACTAATTTTCATACGATAAAACATTGATGACTTAATTCCATTTTATGCTAAACATTGAGAGTCTATTTGACTATTAAACCTATTTTAAATAAAATTAAAACATTTATTTTATTTTATTTATTTATTTAATATCAGGGGACAGTGGCGTTTTGAAGGAAAACACCACTATCGAATTTAGCGGCGATGTTGCTATATTATTTACATTTTTTAAAAAGATATTTAAAATATTTATTTTTTATTTTATATATTTAATTATTGAGATAGCGGCATTAGTAAGAGGAAATGCTGCTATTCGTTAAACTTCAAAGCGTTTTATCAGAAATCGTTGTTATTTGTGAAATTTAGTGGTGTTTATGAACAAAAACACCTCCCCTTGCATAAAAACACATATAGTAGCGGCATTTCAAAAATGCCGCTAAATAAATATCGCAAAAAGCTAATTTTGCATTAGTGATGGGTTTTTTTTTTGGTTTTTGAGAAAAAATTGAAAAATTTTTTGAAATTTTTGGTTAAAAATCATATTTAGGTTTTCAATTTGTGTTAAAAAAAAAGTACTCAATTTATATTTTTTTGTTATATTTTCTCCGTAGTGTGCTCTCATAGGATTTTAAACTAATCGGGTGATTGATTTTTAAGTAAAGTTAGGAACTTTGGGGCTTTCAGTTTTTGCTTCTTTCTAGTTTTGCAAAATTGAATGAGAAAAGAACTTTATTTTCTCTTTGGAACAATTTTGGCATATCTAAATTTTACTCTATAATGAAGAAAAGGTTCAGGCTCAGTATTGTTGACTGGTGTAGCTAGCCTTATATTATAAATTAATTTTGAGTTCTTATCTTTGTTTTGTATTGCTTTGTGTAGAAACAATGCTCGTTGGTAGGAGTAAAAAAAGTCAAGATTTGGTCTTGTCTAAGTTTTAGAATATTTTCAATCTTACAATTATGACTGTGGAGTGAGAAAGAATACTGCTGTTCAATTTCTTTTGACGATTGTTGAGTTGTGACCTATATATGATTAATGTTCGAACAGTTCTAATTAGAGTTGATGAAATTGGCTCCATAAATAAGAAAATTGAGGTGAGACCGTCTGAATTAAATAGGATACGATCAGTTCACTAGAATTTAGGGGTTCAATTTGGTTCTAGATTTTGTACGACTTAGTATGTTGACGACTGCATGTTAGGCGAGTTAATGCATCTATGGCTAAACGAATTATAGTGAAGTAAGAAGAGCAAATATCTGCTGATTTTAGATGGTACCCAAGACCAAGTTTGTAACATCCCAAATTCACAAAATACAGAATATTCATTTATTAATTACACTCACTTACCGGTTGGGCTGTCTGTGATGCTTATCAACTCCTATCACTTTTATAAGAATTATCAAATTATTACCTTAAGAGGTATATACCTTCCCTTTAATTTAGAATAGTACTGTACCATATTACTGAATATACAAAAGAATACAACATACCTTCGATATCAGATCTCTGTAAGGTAATTATCTTTGCCCGAACCCAATAATCTGTGGAGTGGAAAATAGGGAGTGAGCGATAATGTGTTCAGTAAGGAAGGTGTATGCTGCTTTATAAAATAACAGCTATCTTCCCAAAAACAAATTAATTATCTTAACCATCAACCCAAAACAAGAAGTTGAGACTAGGCAATAAATAAATCATGCTCTGTTCCTTTAGGAACATAAGTCGTCCGCTTTTGGGGTGCACCCGTAGGCCACCGCCCCTCACGGCTATCTCAGCTAGATATATGACCATAATCTATAGATGGTCATCGGGTTCACTTGCCAAATGACCTCGAGACCGCTGATGACTTGGAGGGTCTATCAGCCTTGTGACGCCTTGAGGTGCACTCATTGGTCTATTGACCTGAGCCACCGCCCCAGGTGGGTCACGCAAATACAAGGATAATAATGCATGAACTCATGGTCAAAAGTCTCAAAAATCACTTTTATAACTTATGAACAAACTTTATGAGGTTATTTCACTCATGTGATCGTCTCTATAAAATGATTTGATTTCCAAAAGGTTTTCTAAAATAGTAAAACAGCTCGCAATCTCAACTATTCGTGTGAGAAAGGCACGGTTTACACTGGCTCGCCCATGGCTAATTTGCCCATGGTCAGCTCGCCAATAGTCAATTCGCCAATTGATCAACTCGCCAATTGATTAGCTCGCTAATTGGTCAACTCGCCAATTGGTCAGTTCGCCCAGCATAAAAGGTTTCATATTTCTATTTTCAAAATATTAAAACAATTCATTTTAGTTGAGAAAATATTCATAAATCAATTCGCCCATTAGCAGTTCGCCAGGTACGGTGAACTATTGTTCGCCCGCCAGCCTAGCTTTTAACACAAAACGTAAAACTGGCTCGCCCAGTGGCTTGCCCATTATGGCCTTGCATGGCCAGCTCGCCCATATCATAAAAATAGGGATCGCCTGACCCAAAACAACATAAAAAGGGTTCACCAAATTGGCTCGCCCGGATTTATATATTGAACACAAGGCTACTCGCCCACGATATCAAATACAATAAAGGAGCTCGCCCTTTATTCATAACAATGCATGTCAAAAACAAAACAATTTCTTAATAATTTCATAAATTTTAACTCCACAGGACATGCATTCACTTCACACACATCTCCCTTACCTCGTCTGTGTTGGATTATGCCCTTAGAACCATTCATTAGATGATTGACTTTGGCATTTTTATGTATCATAACATTTTATTTATTATAGCTCATTATTATATTTGTCTTATAACTGCGTAATGTAATCTTATATGATAATGTCCTTAGAATAGTAATAACACACTATTCTTAAAGTATCCCTAGTCAAGTATTATTGTGAACAAGGATAACAATGTACGATAAGACTAGTATGTGGTTGACTGATGACCATTGTCATGGTTATAGGATATCAAGTCATCACATAGGTACATGTTAGAGAACTATGTACTGGATCGACCCTCCATGAGAACGCTACATGGGTTGTTATATGAGTGTCATAAGCGATTCTCATAGTGATGATGGTGTATGTGATCCTTTGACTTGAGATCATCAGAGATCCCAACATAGAGAATTGCATACTTTAATGCTGCTAGATGTCATTCGTAAAAGGATGGACTATAAAGGTAGTAATTGGGTATGCCTTGATCTATGTAGAGGGATGTTGAGTGATCAAGATAGGATTTATCCCTCTTATATAACAAGAGTGATGTCTTGGGCCCTTTGATAGAGTGAGACTAAGAAATGCATGGCCGTGCTCGAATAAGTCAATATGAGATATTGATTTTATTTGTTTAATTAGTCTACTTAGGAATCAAGAAATGCTGATTAGACTATACAAGTGTGACACATTCCATGACATGTGTCTAATCAAGACATCAAAGGATAAAACGATTAGACTATACGGTAACATCTATCACGAGTAAGGTTATGTCGAGTCATTGACATGCTCGTTACATAGGTAGCAATGATGTGTTGCTAGATACTGCTCATTGCCTGTGACAATTTTGTCATTGCCATTGTTTTGAGAACCTATTGGGTCGCACACTTGGAACGGATCAATGAGGAGCTTAATTAATCCTATTCTGAATTGGATTAAGGATATATCTAATCCTATTCTGAATTGGATTAAGGATATAGTTAATCCTATTCTAAGTAGGATTAGAGTTCTGTTTGACAGTAAATTTTAGGGTAAAATTTACTGCCTATAAAAGGATGTTTTTTTCTAAAACATAGCCGCACAATTAAAAACAACAGAAAAGGTATTCTTTTAATCGAAGCTAGCAATTCGATTATAAGGAATCAAAAACGCTCTTTAAGGCTTCTGATCGTGAGACGTTCAAGAGTCGTGAGATCCGTTCGTGTGGATACCATAGAGGCAGGAACGAAAAGTTGTTGCTTGTGACTCGACCAACGACAGAAATCAGAGAAAACGTTAGGTAAAATCTCAAAACCCTAATCAGACAACTCTCAGAATCGATCCTGGTGGAGGCCGAATGATTTAAATTCCGCTGCGTGTTTGTTTCGGTTTCCTTCAGTCTGATGAAGCCTTGCTTTTCGCTCGCCTTCCTCAATTCCCGTATGCAAAAGCATTTATTTAAACTATGAATATTTCTTTTTCGAATATTTTCCAAAACTATTTATATTTTCCTAATAATAGTGGCACTTTGGCGAGACTCAGTTCGCCATTCGCCCAAAGAGCTCGCCATTCAATATTAATTCATTTCTGGGAGTTCGCCCAAAATGGGAGTTCGCCCACGTCAACTCAACTCGCCTTGCTCTTTCATGTCATTTTGCCATTCGTGGCTTTTCATTTAGAATTGGGCTTGCCTATCAATTAAGTTAACCCTTGGCGACCTCTACTTTTCCTACTCGCCTCATTGGCGACCACTAATATTCCACCTCGGGCGATTACATCATTCTCGCCTTTTTGGCAATCCATAATTCGATACATTTTGGGCGATCATAGCCCTCGCCATTCTCATCTTTTTGGGTGATCATTTATCCTCACCCATCCTTTGGGTGAGTACCTACTTTTGCTTGCCTATTTGGCGAGCTGTTGGATAATTACTTCGCCTATTATGTTTCTTATACATTTTAACAGGATTTAGCAACAACCAGACTATATCTATGTTTATTACGTTATAAAACATAGAATTCCAGCATTAAATATTAAGAGAAACATAGAAATATGGAAATCACCTTAACTAAGTTGCTCTTCCAACAACAGAGTGTTTTCCTTGCCTTACTAGCTTTACTTTGCTTATTCCTCAGCTCTTCAATAATTAGAAAAAGGTTTGGCTAATTAAGAATGGAGTTTTCATGGCTTATGTACGTGAGGAAATGGAAGAAACGTTAAACTTGTAGAAGACAAAGGATTGGGCGAGAAGGTTGTTTTAAGGAGGAGAAGTTTGCTTCCATCGTTTTTTCCTCTTGAAGCCTCCTTATATAGCCATGTTAGTCTAACCAGGACTCACCATCTGCTCCCTATCCCTTCCTTCATCATTACCTCGTTTTATAGTGCATTAATTCATGAAGAAAATTGCACCAAAAGAACATCTGAACGGCATTAAAACGGGTAGAAAAGTGCAGCAAAAAGGCGACAATAGCTCATTTTTTCATACACGTTTTTGACTTAGTTTACTCTTCTTTTCTCCTTCCTTTCCACGCTGCCTTATTTTCTTGCTGCAGTTTTGACTAAACTTTCTTTCATTCTTCTCTTTTCTCTCTAGTCCACGCCACTTCCAGCCACTATTCTTGACTTTGTTTTATCTCATTTATCATTCATTTGTCTTGTAGTATATTAATTCCTGAAGAATTTCTCAACACAAGACTTCGGCTGGCCCTTGTTTGTCCTATTGCCATTAATCCCTTTCACACTTTCATTTAAGGCTTTTAATTTCTCTCATTCAGTATGGGCGATCAGGAGCCCTCGCCCGTTTAGGCGAACTTCCTACTCGCCCTTGGCATCATCATTGGCGTTCTGTTCGCCAATTTAGCTCGCCCATTGGCGAGCAGCCTTCCTTACTCGCCCATTGGCAAGCTGCTCGACGTCCTCGCCCAGACATTATTTTACCGACATTCTTCCATGCACATCTCAAGTTAAGGAGTCTTTCATCCAAGTGAAACTCAATATTTAATATTTATTTCATTTACATTCTCAAATTTTATTAAGTTTGGGTCTACAGTAGTGTAGAATCAGATCTTACATTTTCTCCCCACCTTAAGAAATTTGGTCCTCCAAATTTAACTTGAACCTATCACTGGAAGAGCTCTGGATACCTCTCACGCATAAGACTCTCCAACTCCCAAGTAGCCTCCTCCTCGTTATGATACTACCAGAGCACTTTAACCAAAGGAATCGTCTTAAATCGCAATACCTTATCCTTCCTATCCAGGATCCGTACTGGTTTCTCGACGTAACTCATGTCCTCTCTGATCTCCAGTGGTTCATGTCGAATCATGTGAGAAGGATCTGGATGGTAGTTTCTCAACATCGAGACATGGAATACGTTATGCACACCTGACAAGGCTGGTGGTAGTGCCAACCGATATGCCACATCTCCCACGCGATCTAAGATCTCATAAGGCCCAATATACCAGGGACTCAACTTTCCTCTTTTCCCGAATCTCATTATACCTTTGGACGGTGAGATCTTTAAAAACACATAATCACCCACTACAAACTCTAAGGGTCGGCGTCTAGTATCTGCATAACTCTTCTGCGGACTCTGAGCCGTTTTGAGCCTTTCACAAATCATCTGTACATCACGAGAAGCCTGCTCGACCAAATCGGGAGCTAACAATTTACGATCTCCTACTTCTTCCCATGCTATCGGGGATCTGCGTCTTCTACCATACAAGGCCTCATACGGTGCCATGCCGATACTCGTATGAAAACTATTGTTATAAGCAAACTCTGCCAGGGGTAAGTGATCATCCTAGGAGCCTTTAAAATCCAATGCACACGCTCTTAACATATCCTCGAGCGTCTGTATCGTACACTCGGACTGCCCATCCGTCTGTGGATGAAAAGCGGTGCTAAAACTCAGTTGGGTCCCCATAGCCTCCTAAAATCTCTCACAGAAATGAGAGGTGAAGCGGGAATCCCTATCAGAGATGATACTCATTGGAACACCATGTAATCTCACTACCTCCCTGACATACAAATCGGCCAAGGCACTAACTGAATCTGTAGATCTCATGGCCAAGAAATGAGTAGACTTAGTCAACCTATCTACTATCACCCAAATAGCATCATACCCCTTCCGGGTCCGTGGTAATCCCATAATAAAATCCATAGTTACATGCTCCCATTTCCACGTAGGAATCAATAATGGTCGAAGCGTACCTGTCGGCTTCTGATGCTCAATCTTAATCTGTTGGCATGTTAGACATCTAGTAACAAAATCTGCGATGTCCTTTTTCATCTTAGGCCACCAATACACTCTCTGGAGATTCTGGTACATCTTAGTACTACCCGGATGTAACGTATATTTAGAGGTATGGGCCTCTGATAAAATCAAATCTCGAATCTGCTGATCACCGGGAACACATATCCGATCTCTAAACCTCAGTATCCCATTGGTGCTAATCTCAAAATTTGACATAACTCCCATCTGAATCTAACTGGCCACCCCAATGCAATAATCATCCCTCCTCTGAGCTTCCCTGATTCGATCCATCAAATCTGGCTCTATACGAAAACTAGCCGTAACTCCATACTGGTCAGAGGAAACAACTGTCAGACTGAGGTTAGAAAACTGCTCAATCAAATTATGTTCCCTGATCATCATATAGGATACCATGCCAACATGTTTACGGCTCAGTGCGTCTGCTACTACATTAGCTTTACCTGGGTGATATAAAATCTCACAATCATAATCCTTTAATAGTTCCATCCACCGTCGCTGCCTCAAATTTAACTCTCGCTGTGAGAATATATATTTCAGACTCTTATGGTTTGTAAATATCTGAAATTTCTCTCCGTATAAGTAATGCCGCCATATTTTAAGTGCAAACACTACTGCAGCTAACTCTAAATCATGTGTCGGGTAATTCCTCTCATGGTCCTTCAACTGTCGAGAACCATAGGCTATAACCCGATCATGCTACAAAAGCACACACCCCAAACCTTGAGCGGATGCATCGGTATACACCATAAATCCTCCTGATCCGCTAGGAAGGGCTAATATTGTGGCACTAGTCAATCTCTTCTTAAGCTCGAGAAAACTGCGCTCACACGCATCATTCCATTCGAACTTTACATCCTTACGTGTGAGTCGTGTCAATAGAGCAGCAAGTCTAGAAAATCCCTTAACAAACCTGCGATAATATCCGGCAAGACCTAAGAAACTCTGTATCTCGGTAACTGTGTTAGGCCTTTCCCACTGAACAATGGCCTCTATCTTGGACGGATCAACTGACACTCCGTCCCTTGACGCCACATGTCCGAGAAATATTATATGGTCAAGCCAAAACTCACATTTACTAAGCTTAGCATACAATTTCCGATTTCTGAGGGTCTGTAGAACCATCTGCAAATGCTGCACATGCTCCTCTGGAGTCTTGGAATAAATTAGGATGTCATCTATAAAAACTATAACAAACTTATCCAAAAAGGAATGAAACACCTCATTCATCAAACTCATAAAAGCTGCAGGGGCATTCGTCAATCCAAAAGGCATTACTAAGAACTCATAATGACCATAACGAGTTCGAAATACTGTCTTATGCACATCCAACTCCCTAATTTTCAACTGGTGATAGCCTGATCGTAGGTCTATCTTGGAAAATACCTGTGCACCCCTAAGCTGATCAAACAGATCATCAATTCAAGGTAGTGGATACTTATTCTTAATGGTAGCCCGATTCAACATCCGATAATCTATACATAACCGGAGACTACCATCTTTCTTCCGAACAAATAGTACTAGGGCTCCCCACGGTGGCACACTGGGACGTATAAATCCCTTATCTAGTAACTCCTGGAGCTGCTTCTTGAGCTCATCCAACTTTGTCAGCGCCATCCGATATGGGGGTCTAGAAATCGGCTCCGTACCAGGTACCAACTCAATCATAAACTCTGTTTCTCGATCCGATGGTAACCCTGGTAAATCTTCTAGAAATACCTTCGAGAAGTCCCTAACCACAGGTATCTCTTGGATTTCTGGATGTTTCCTCTCTACATCCTCCACACTGGCAATATATCCTTCATAAACATTCATACCCAACCACAATTTCAGTACACATAATATTTCACAAACATACTTTTTATTAATTTACAATAACTTTACGATATACTTTTCAGGGTGAGAGAAGGTAATAAACTTAGTATTACAATTCAAACTAACATGGTTTGCAGCTAACCAATCCATACCTAAAATGATATCAAAATCATATATGTTCAACAAAATTAGGTTAGCTGTCATAACATTCTCTCCTATAGTCAATTTACAATTCCTATATACAATATCCGTCGTCTCGAAATCTTTAAAAGGGGTATTCACTTGTAAAGTATACCCTAACAACTCTAGCTCTACTGGGGTCCTGTTAGCACATGTAGGTGATAAGAATGAATGAGTAGAACCTGGATCAAATAAGGCAATTACGGGAATATCAAAGAGATAAATTTTACCTTTAATCACATCGATAGAGGCATCAGCAGTCTCCTGATCCAACGCGTACACCCGACCCTGAGTCACAACCTTTTTACCCTACTCTGCGGCTGTCGCCCGCCTAGGCTGTGAGGGTGTCGCTTTCTCTGGCTCACGTTGAGCTGTCGGGGCCTCTATCTGAGGTGCTGAAGGAGGAATAGTAGGAGCAGTCGATTCTCTGAGCATCGGGCAATTCTTGATAAAGTGTCCCGTTTGTCCACATCTAAAACATGCCCCAGACATTAAAGGACAAGGGCGTGACCCATGTGACCTTCCACAGTGTCTACATAAGGGCGCAACACTTCTCTGAGTAGTGGTGGGGCCACTAGCAGGAGTAGAAACTACTGGTCTATCCAATCTGCCCTCTGAAATCTGTATGCCCGTAGATCTAGTTCTCTTAGATTGCTCTCTACCTGGTCTGTCCTCCATAAACCTCTTAGCCTTTCCTTTTGCTTTGCCTTTACTCTTACTACTGAAATCAAGCTGGAATTGCTCATAATCTCTCTCACATAGTTGCGCCCGTTTAACTATCTCATCATAAGTCTGTATATCAAATGGGGCTAGCTTCACTCTGATAGATGGCCTCAAACCAGCTCTAAACCTTGAAATCTTATACCGGGTATTCGCACTAGTTTGTGGATCAAAATGGCTCAATGTAGTAAATTTGGCCTCATACTAGGCCACTAACATGCTACTCTGCACTAAATCCATAAATTCCTGCTGTAATTTTTCTTGAGCAGTGTCAGGAATATACTGTCTCCGAAAAGCATCCACAAAGATATCCCATGACAGATCCTGATGCTGAGCAAATAATATGGTCTGAGTGGCCTTCCACCAATGTCTCGCATCATCTGCCAACTGGAATACTGCTAGGCCTACCTTCTTCGTCTCTGAACATCTCATGATCTGCAGTAATCTATCGATCTCAATAACCCACTGCTCTGCCACCAATGGATCCCTAGTACCTTTAAACTTAGGTGGATCCAGCTTCTTAAATGATTTCACTAATATAACATTACAATAAGACTCCGCATTTCGAGGCAGCTGAATCAATGGATATGGTGGAGCTACTAGTGGCTGAGGTGCTAGTGGTGGAATAGGTTGAGGCTCAGGTACAACTGGTACCGGCTGTGGTGGTACTGGCGCCTCTACAAGGGCTGCGGGAGCTGTGGCTCTCTCCCTCTCCGCCCTATCCGCGGCTCTGTCCGCCTGATACATAGCCATAAAATCGGCTACTAATCTCTCTACTTGGTTCACACGAGCATCAATGCCTTCTAGCTGTAGAGGACGTGGAGGTCTTGGGGCAGGTTCCGGTGTCTGCAGCTCCAGAATCTGTGCCGTCCTACCTCGACCTATGTTTCTAACTGAGCGTGTTGCCCTCCTTCTTCCACTCATGTTTGTACCACAGAGATCATTTATCACTTATCATCAATTATATATTCAGACAGTACAGTACTATAGGGAATATATACCATTTACTTTAAGCATCACTAAACATCTGACCAACCTTGCTCTGATACCATTACTCTGTAACATCCCAAATCCACAAAATACAGAATATTCATTTATTAATTACACTCACTTACCAGTTGAGCTGTCTGTGATGCTTATCAACTCCTATCACTTTTATAAGAATTATCAAATTATTACCTCAAGAGGTTTATACCTTCCTTTAAATTTAGAATAGTACTATACCATATTACTGAATATACAAAAGAATACAACATACTTTCGATATCAGATCTCTGTAAGGTCATTATCTTTGCCCGAACCCAATAATCTGTAGAGTGGAAAATAGGGAGTGAGCAATAATGTGCTCAGTAAGGAAGGTGTATGCTGCTTTATAAAATAACAGCTATCTTCCCAAAAACAAATTAATTATCTTAACCATCAACCCAAAACAAGAAGTTGAGACTAGGCAATAAATAAATCATGCTTTGTTCCTTTAGGAACATAAGTCGTCCGCTTTTGGGGTGCACCCGTAGGCCACCGCCCCTCATGACTATCTCAGCTAGATCTATGACCATAATCTATAGATGGTCATCGGGTTCACTTGCCAAGTGACCTCGAGACCGCTGATGACTTGGAGGGTCTATCAGCCTTGTGACGCCCTGAGGTGCACTCATTGGGCTATTGACCTGAGCCACCGCCCCAGGTGGGTCACGCAAATACAAGGATAATAATGCATGAACTCATGGCCCAAAGTCTCAAAAATCACTTTTATAACTTATGAACAAACTTTATGAGGTTATTTCACTCATGTGATCCTCTCTATAAAATGATTTGATTTCCAAAAGGTTTTCTAAAATAGTAAAACAGCCCACAATCTCAACTATTCCGTGTGAGAAAGGCACGATTTACACTGGCTCGCCCATGGCTAATTTGCCCATGGTCAGCTCGCCAATAGTCAATTCGCCAATTTGTCAACTCGCCAATTGATCAACTCGCTAATTGGTCAACTCGCCAATTGGTCAGTTCACCCAACATAAAAGGTTTCATATTTCTATTTTCAAAATATTAAAACAATTCATTTTAGTTTAGAAGATATTCATAAATCAATTTGCCCATGAGCAGTTCGCCAGGTACGGTGAACTATTGTTCGCCCGCCAGCCTGGCTTTTAACACAAAACGTAAAACTGGCTCGCCCATTATGGCCTTGCATGGCCAGCTAGCCCATATCATAAAAATGGAGATCGCCCGACCTAAAACAACATAAAAAGGGTTCGCCAAATTGGCTCGCCCGGATTTATATATTGAACACAAGGCTACTCGCCCACGATATCAAATACAATAAAGGAGCTCGCCCTTTATTCACAATAATGCATGTCAAAAACAAAACAATTTCTTAATAATTTCATAAATTTTAACTACACAGGACATGCATTCACTTCACACACATCTCCCTTACCTCGTCTGATGAAGCCTTGCTTCTCGCCCGCCTTCCTCAATTCCCATCTGCAAAAGCATTTATTTAAACTATGAATATTTCTTTTTCGAATATTTTCCAAAACTATTTATATTTTCCTAATAATAGTGGCACTTTGGCGAGACTTAGTTCGCCATTCGTCCAAAGAGCTCGCCATTCAATATTAATTCATTTCTGGGAGTTCGCCCAAAATGGGAGTTCGCCCACGTCAACTCAACTCGCCCTGCTCTTTCATGTCATTTTGCCATTCGTGGCTTTTCATTTAGAATTGGGCTTGCCTATCAATTAAGTTAACCCTTGGCGACCTCTACTTTTCCTACTCGCCTCATTGGCGACCACTAATATTCCACCTCGGGCGATTACATCATTCTCGCCTTTTTGGCAATCCTTAATTCGATACATTTTGGGCGATCATAGCCCTCGCCATTCTCGTCTTTTTGGGTGATCATTTATCCTCACCCATCCTTTGGGTGAGTACCTACTTTTGCTTGCCTATTTGGTGAGCTGTTGGATAATTACTTCGCCTATTATGTTTCTTATACATTTTAACAGGATTTAGCAATAACCAGACTATATCTATGTTTATTACGTTGTAAAACATAGAATTCCAGCATTAAATATTAAGAGAAACATAGAAATATGGAACTCACCTTAACTAAGTTGCTCTTCCAACAACAGAGTGTTTTCCTTGCCTTACTAGCTTTACTTTGCTTATTCCTCAGCTCTTCAATAATTAGAAAAAGGTTTGGCTAATTAAGAATGGAGTTTTCATGGCTTATGTACGTGAGGAAATGGAAGAAACGTTAAACTTGTAGAAGACAAAGGATTGGGCGAGAAGGTTGTTTTAAGGAGGAGTAGTTTGCTTCCATCGTTTTTTCCTCTTGAAGCCTCCTTATATAGCCATGTTAGTCCAACCAGGACTCACCATCTGCTCCCTATCCCTTCCTTCATCATTACCTCGTTTTATAGTGCATTAATTCATGAAGAAAATTGCACCAAAAGAACATCTGAACGACATTAAAACGGGTAGAAAAGTGGAGCAAAAAGGCGACAATAGCTAATTTTTTCATACACGTTTTTGACTTAGTTTACTCTTCTTTTCTCCTTCCTTTCCACGCTGCCTTATTTTCTTGCTGCAGTTTTGACTAAACTTTCTTTCATTCTTCTCTTTTCTCTCTAGTCCACGCCACTTCCAGCCACTATTCTTGACTTTGTTTTATCTCATTTATCCTTCATTTGTCTTGTAGTATATTAATTCCTGAAGAATTTCTCAACACAAGACTTCGGCTGGCCCTTGTTTGTCCTATTGCCATTAATCCCTTTCACACTTTCATTTAAGGCTTTTAATTTCTCTCATTCAGTATGGGCAATCAGGAGCCCTCGCCCGTTTGGGCGAACTTCCTACTCGCCCTTGGCACCATCATTGGCATTCTGTTCGCCAATTTAGCTCACCCATTGGCGAGCAGCCTTCCTTGCTCGCCCGTTGGCGAGCTGCTCGACGTCCTCGCCCAGACATTATTTTACCGACATTCTTCCATGCACATCTCAAGTTAAGGAGTCTTTCATCCAAGTGAAACTCAATATTCAATATTTACTTCATTTACATTCTCAAATTTTATTAAGTTTGGGTCTACAGTAGTGTAGAATTAGATCTTACAAAGTTAGCTATAATAATTATACAATAAAGCTTTAGTAAGTAATATTTTTTTTCACCTTCATTTGAAATATACTTTTCCCCAATGGACAAGTGTTTTAGAAGACTCCAGCTAGATATCTTGTGATTCAATTCTTTGCATTGGCCATGAAGTGGGAATGACTATTTTTTAGAGAAATAATGGGGTTATGATTATTCTTTTTTCTCTTTTTATAGTTTTGATGCATTTGTAGCTAGAATTTCTTTTCTTTTCCATACTGCAAAATAAAGCTGCCTCTGAGTATATTCTCTTTCCAGGTCTCCTTTGGATGCATGCTGCCAGTAAAGTCCTAGATGAAGCTACAATTAAAGCAATGGAGGATTTCTAGAGGGATATTTATGCAGTGAATGGAATTACTAATATTAAGTTTCCCGCAGGGATTTAAATAGCGGTCGCGGTCGCGTTTTCAGTCGCGTTGCGTTTATCGCGGTTGCGGAAATAGCGGAGACCATCGCGGTCATTGCGGTCGTGAATTTTTTTTAATTTCGCACAATTTTATATAAAGTATAGTAATTGTAATTATAATCATGTAAAATTTTTTTTTATAGTTTTTAAAGTAATTTATGATACCTTAAGTTTATTATTTACGTGAAAAAAAAAGGTTATTCATACTTTTTTGAATTATAATAAAACATTCATATATAAAAAATTACTTATGATAATTGAAAAACAAAAAATATTGAAAATAGATAAATAATTATGTACTAATAAGAATTAATGTACTAATTATTTAGCATTAATTATTTTTATCTAAATTATTAAGGAATTTTTTCCTTTAAATTTTGTCAAATTTTATTTCATCTAAATTAATTATGTCAATATTTTTCTTTTTTTTTTACTTCTATGTTAATTTTTCGACAAATATTAATAATTACCTAATATTATTTAAAAATTGTCAAATATTAATTCCTAAAAATTACAATATTAAAATTCTTAAGCAAAAAAAAGAGTAAATAGAATATTTAAAAAAACCCACCCAAGTCCAACCTGCCAACCCACTCAAACCCAAACCCATATCCCAATTCCCAAACCCACCCATTGTCTCTGCTCTGCCCCCTATTGGAATTGATTTTCATCGTCTCTGCCCCCCACTAAAAGCAGACCCCTTCTCATGAAGCTCACCCACTCAGGCATGATTCTGAGTTTCCGACCACCCACTCCACAGACAAGATTGAAGATCCCTCTCACAAGAGTCACAACAACCTTCGGTCCCGTCGCTCACCGCCTGAAATATGAACTAAATCAAGAAGCTACAGCCACCAGAAGCCACTTGCCACCACCGATGCTGCGAACCGGCAGCATCTCAGGCAACCCGTCGCCTAGCCGCTTCATCGCTTGCCAACCCATGCTGCCCCATCGCCCGGCCGACATCCAACCACCCCTCACAGATCACCTCCCTTTCCTGATGCCCGATCGACCGACGCCTATCCAAAATCTAGTTGAAATTTTTTAAGTTTTTAAGTATACTTTCATGTTTCATCATTTTCCTTACCTTTTGATATTGGTTGCTGCTGCTTTGTTGTTGTTGATTTTACACTGATGTTCTGTTACAGAACGGAGATAGCGGCGATAACGGTTTGTTATCGCCGCTATCCACCATTACACCGTTTTGTAACGCCAATAGCGGCCGTTACAAATGCGACTCTGTATCACAACTGCAAATCGGTCAATAACGGTAACGGCCACCGCCGCTACCGTGATATAGCGGCCGCTATTCCGATTAGCGACCGCTATTTGAAACCATGGTTTCCCGAACATTACCCTGTTTCAAGACTGCTAGGTTAGTCCTTTCTACATTCGTATAATCCCTTTTAATATTTCTGTGTTGGTTTAATTGCTTGTTTTTCATTTTTCTTTTGCATTATTTCATGAAATTGGTGATTGAAAATTGATAAAATGATTTTGTAGGGTCAGGCTTTGAAATGTGGAAAGTTTTCACCCAAATTCTGAATGGCATTGTTTTGAATTTCTACAATTATATGCTTATTTCTTTCCAATCTAATTTAATTATTCTATGGCGTAAGGTGTGTTGAAGTGGTTGGCTGTTTAAGACGTGAAGAATTAGTTCAATGGGAGGTGCTACCTGAAGGGGTGGGCAACCTAGCTTTTCTTAGCTTATGTTCCTTAATATCTCAACATGATATGCAACAATTCCAATCCACTCATTCTTTCTCTTCTCATTTTTTCTTCTTGGTGTATCCAGGTTAGGCTAGAAGGACAAACTGATTTTTGCTGGCTCTGTGAACAAGCAAAGGTGTTACTTTCATGCCGAATAGATTGCTATTTGATTTATTCTATGATTTCTTTTTTATTTTAAAATTTTGATATTATATTGTGACTGATTTTTTTTTTCATTCGGTGTAGAAATTGCTAGTTCCATTTGAGATGCGAGGCAACAAAAGCGTTTATAACTTGGAGAAGAAGGTAACCGTATGCAAGAAGTTATGCCAGTTTCTCTTATTTTGTTTTGAATTGATTCTGATTGAAATATCTGTGACAGATATATGAGGCCACTGTGAGAGGTCTTGTCCCTGTTGATGGTCCAGCATCGGTAAAATTTCTGCATCCTTTCAAGACTCCAAAGCATCTGCTATTGAGAAATCATCTAGTCTTAGTGCAGCGATAACTGGTGCACAAGCAGCAGCTATGCAGTTCTCAAAGGACCAAGATCGTCATAGAAATATCATCTGGAATAGTACACCTGATTCAGTATCAAGTAAAATGCAGACAATACTTATAGAAGACGATAGAGTTCCTGATAGTAGCATAAAGAAAGGATCTATAAAGATATATTCAGCCTTAGAGCAACGCAACTTCTTTGAGGAAGAGGGAAGTAGTAGTCTCAATCAACCTCGTGATCGTCTGAAACAGCATCCTGATGCCCCTTCTAAGGTAAACAATTATTTTACTTTGACATGATTTCTGGACTTTTATTCATTGCATGATTAAAGTCCACGATAGGGGTGTCCCATCCTGCTATCAACTGAATAATTGAACATCGTTTAGGGGAGGGGGAGAATATATAGAATGGTAACTGGCATTCTTAGTATAGAGTGGCTATTCTCGTGAATGCGTCCCCCACAAACGAATTTTGTATGCAAAGAGGGCTCAGGCAGGGGGACTGGCTTTCCCCCTTCTTGTTTATTCTTGCTAGTGAAGTGTTGCACTTAATGTTGAAATGGGCTGAAGATCTCAGACTGATTCGTGGTGTTTCTTTACTTAATTCAGAATTATCTATCACCCACCTTCAGTTTGCTGACAATACTATTTTGTTCTTGGAGGCTGACGTTCAGGTATTCCAAAACACTATCACTGTTTTAAAATGCTTTGAGCTTATTTCAGATCTCAATATTAATTTTACAAAGTCTTGTATCTTCTCTTTGGGTGTTGAGGATGATTTGATGAGTGTTCTGTCACAATTAAGTGGATGCCAAATTGGGACCTGGCCTTTCAAATATCTTGGATTTCAACTCGGGATCAGCCCTAGGAGATTAAGCTTTTGGAACCCAATCATTGAGAAAATTCAAAACTGTTTAGCCAAGTGGAAGAGGAAATTCTTGTCGTTTGGGGGGAGAGTGGTTTTGATCAATTTAGTCCTATCTTCTTTGCCAATTTATTATATGTCTTTATTTAAAATACCAAAAGGGGTCATTAGAAAAATTGACAAAATTAGGAGAAACTTCCTGTTGGGTGGTGATGGGTGTAAATTCAAAATGGCAAAGGTTAGTTTAGTTTGTAAGCCCAAACACGTAGGTGGTCTTGGCATTATTGATTTAGAATCCAAAAATACAGCCTTACTAGCTAAATGGTGGTGGCGGTTTGCTCGTTAGGAAGATTCATTGTGGACGAAGGTCATTGTTGCTAAATATGGATCTAATTTGCAATACTGGATCCCCTGTTCAAAAAAGAAAAAGCAAATGTCTATTGTATGGAAAGATGTGGTGGACTTGGCTTGTAATAATGTTGCCAGGAAATTTATTGGGAACCAAGGGTGTCGATGGTGTGTTGGAAATGGAGTTAATGTCCTTTCTTGGCTTGACCGTTGGGTTGGTGATCATCCACTTTGTATTGTTTTCCCAAGACAGTTCCTTCTTGCTATCAACAGATTTGCTAATGTTGGATTATTCAATTGGAAAATTTTTTAATCACAATGATTGGAGCTCTTTTTTCTCTAGGCCCCTGTTGGAAAGGGAACTAGTTAGCCTCAACTCACTCATTTCCTTACTTGATGGCTTCAAATTGGAACAGTCCAACAAGGATACAATCGTTTGGGAGTTCGATATTCATGGCTTCTTCTCTGTCAAGAAAATGACCAATTTGCTTAGTCAACCTAAATCCTCACCTCCAACAAATACTAAATTGTTATGGAAGCTTAAACTCCCACCCAAGGTTCAATGTTTTCTCTGGCTTGTTATTCTTGGCAGGGTTCCTACTAAAGCATTCTTGAAAAGCAAGGGCATTCCTTTGTCTCATAATCAACTGCTCTGTCCTTGGTGCTCTAGGGAAAAGGAAGACTTGAATCATCTTTTCGTTTCATGCTTATGGATTAATCATTTTTGGAATTCTTTTTTGCACTGGTGGAAAATCGGATGGTGTCATCCTTCTTCTTGGAATCTTTTCATGCTCCAATGCCTTCATTTTCCCTTTGTTGGCGTGTTAAAAACTTGGTGGATCTCTGCTTATCCAGTTGCTATTTGGTCCATTTGGCTAATTAGAAATGAAGTCGTCTTTGATTGTAAGAAACTTAATGTGGAGGAATTGGTGTTTCTTGTCAAAATGAGATCCCTTCTCTGGATCAAAGCTATTAACAATGAGGGTCTTTTACAAGAATCAGCTTGGTGGAGTCAGCCTTTTGCTTGTGCTCCCATTTCATTAGCAAAGCTTCCATGCCCTTTTTCCCATTGGATCCCTCCAAAATTTGGCGAACTCAAATTCAATGTCGATGGATCTGCCAGGGGTAAGCCTGGCCCTGAGGGCTCCAGTGGTGTTCTTCGGGATTCAAACTCTCATATCCTAGCCATCTTCTCTGGTCTTTTGGGCATCATTGACACCAATATGGCAGAACTTGTAACATCTCGAATCCACAGTATAATATAATATTTACTTATAAATCACACTTACTTATCGGTTTGGCTGTCTGTGATGCTTAAGAACTCGAAACCCTTTAAGAATTATATCGTACTTCCATTTTTGTACTATAACAAAATTATGAATATTTCAGTTAATTTATTTGAGATTATTTACATTCCCTCTTACTCAAAGTAGTACTGTACAATTTTACTAAATATATAAAAGAATGTAATGTACCTTTGATATCGAATCTCTACTGACTCTAGTAGTCGATAAACTCTGGAAGGTAATTCTCTTAGTCCAAATTCAACAATTTGTGGAGTGGAAACTAAGGAGTGAGTGACAACGTGCTCAGTAAGAAAGGTGTATGCTACTTTATAAAAATAAAACTATATCCCATAAAACGTGTATTTTCCCCAACGACATACCCAGTAGGAAAATAGTGGATATAGTAAACAACCTTTAATATTCAAATCACTGGCTAAACAGTTTATAATAAAATATAGTAAACAGTAAACAAGATTCAGTAAATCCTTCCCGTAAACAGAAATCAATAAGCTGATACTAGGCATCACCCTACAAATAAATCATGCTATCATCGTTCCTCCAGGAACACAAGTCATCCGATTTGGGGTGCACTCGTAGGCCATCGCCCCTTATGGCTTTCTCGAAATGTGCCCTTAGGCCAACACTCCAACTCACGTTCCCACTGAAACACAATTAGATCTATGGCCATAATCTATAGGTGGTCCTCGGGCACATTTGCCAGGTAACCTCGAGACCTCTGATGACTTGGCGGGTCAATCAGCCTCGTGAATAGTAATGCATGAAACTCGGGGCCTAAAGTCTCAAAATCACTTTATCTCTCATAAAGAACCTTTAAGGAATTATTTCGCATATTACATCATTTTCTTTAAAATGATTGTTTTCCAAAAAGTTATTATATTTTATGTTTACAAAACACAATACAAACAGCCAGTAATTTCACCATTTTTCGTATCTAAAAATTTAAGTTAAACTAGTTCGCCCCTTATCAGCTCGTCCATGGTCAGTTCGCCCATTTGGCTCACCCATGGTTAGTTCACCCATTATGGTCAACTAATGTTCGCCCATTAACATTCACATTTGAGCTTGACTAGTGCTCGCCTGCTATATTGGATTACAAGATAAAGCTGACTAGGGAATCGCCCATAAAATATTCGCCCGAAGGCTGAAATATAACTCAACGGTTCGGGGTCGCCCGTAAGATTATTAGGAATCGCCCATAACACTAGTCTTTCAACACCAAAGGGGTCGCCACTTTTGGCTCGCCTGAAATATCACAAAAGGGGTCGCCTTTCTTTAGCTCGCCTGAATTTTATTAAAACAGGGGTCGCCCTTCTTTGGCTCGCCCAGAAACAACATAGAGGTCAGCTTTATAGCTCGCCCAAATCATAGTCTATGAAAATAGTTTATCAAACCAATGCATGTTTCAAACCAAATCATTTTCTCAATATTTCGATAAAATTTAACTCCACAGAACATGCATTCACTTCACACACATCTTCCTTACCTGATCTTACAAAGCTTAGCTTCCCGATCGCCTTTATCAATTCTCAATTCCCGGCTGCAAAATAAAATTATCAAGACTATTAATATATTCTATTCGAATATTTCCAACACTTTTGCGAGACTTGAGGCTAATCCTCTAGCTCGCCCAATATAACTCACCATTCATATTTTGGCTTATGTGTGGGAGATCGCTCACAATTCAACTCGCCATGCCTGTGCATGTGAGTTCGCCATACATGACTTTTTATTCAAAGGTGGGCTCGCCTATGAATTAAACTAGCATGTGGCAATCTCGCCCACTATACCACGCTCCATATTATTTAGCTCGCCTATTTCTCATCACTTTTACACCGTTTCTAGCACTTTCCTTGTTTATTCTCGATTATTTTCTAGACCATATCTTGTTCTTTTTCTTATGTCCTAACAAGATTTAACTAAAACAAGGCTATATCTATGTTTCTTACGGTATAAAACATAGAAATATACCAATAAACATCAAGAGAACCAACGAAATATGGAACTCACCTTAACTAAGTTGCACTCCCAGAACAGAGTGTTTTCTGTCTCACGTTAGCTTTACTTTGCTTATTCCTTAGCTCTTCAAACAATGGAGAAAAGGTTTAGCTAACTAAAGGATGAAATTTCATGGCTAACGTATGAAAGGAACGGAAGAAACAAATTTGAACTTGCAGTAAAACATAATGGACGAGAAGCAGTAGAGTGGTCTTCTCATGAAGTCTTCTTATATAGTCCTGTTAATCCAATCAGAACCTACCACTTGTTTCTTATCCCATTTTCTTTCATCATTTCACGTCTTTCATGCATTAAAAACTTGAAGAAAATTGCAACAAAAGGAATGGTGGTAAAGCTTTCTTGCTGCTGTCCGTTTTTGACTAAGTTTTCTCTTCTTTTATAACTTCCAGCCAATAATATTTAACTTTATATTACACCTAGATTCCTCTTCCATTTTATCTCATTTATACTGCATTTCATTCTCCTTTTTAAATCATGCAGTTTACGGCAGCTAGGGTGGCATGCAGTCTACCATTTTTAACTGCTGTTTCATGACTTCACTTTGCCTCTCTTAAGGCATACTTCCTTTAAGGTATATTTCAACCAATAAAAATAACACATGTACACTAAATAATTTTCTTTTTAATTCTTATACACCATATTATAAATTATAGTTCTAATAAATTCCATAATGGAAAGTGGAAATTCACGTTCAATATTTATTTAATCTCACTAAATTTATTTATTTCCACTATCAATCATTTACAATTATGGTGTACAGTGAAATAAAATCGGGTCTCACAGAACTGATGGCTATCAAAGTTGCTTTGGAACTTTTTGTTGACTCGGGTAAAAATTCTGGTTCCACTCTTATAATTGAATCAGATTCTGTTGTTGCCCTTAACTGGTATCGAAACAAAAATCATCGCCCTAGAAACTCTGGAACATTTTCTTGGAAATTGATCTCCTTCTGAATAATTGCAACATTCATTGGCAGAATATTCCTAGAAAAGCAAATGGCCTTGCTGATTCTTTAGCCAAAGCGGGTGTTGACAAGATGAGTTGGCTCAAAGCCTAGTGGTGATTGCTGCAGTTGGATTTTCCTTTTTTACTTGGTGTTTTGGTTTTCTGCTTGGTGTCCTGTCATTGTTTTTGTCTTTTGTTCTTTTCTATCTGTTTTGGTTTTTCAATCATCGATGTTTTCACCTCAGACTTTTGTACCATCGAACTTGTTATTAATGAAATCCTTGATTTAGCAAAAAAAAAAAAAACTAGCATTCTTAATGTGATGTCATTTTCTTATTAACCTGTGTATTCAAACAAAAGGAACAGTTGTAACTTTAGATTTCACAATCTAATTTCTGGTCTGTTTGTCTTTGTCTGATTACTCCATCTTTGCTATTTAGATATTTTCTACGACATTAAGGGGGCTGAAGCCGTCATGAATGTCAACTGATTCTTAGGGCAAGGAGCTTGTATATTAAACTAAACCTGGGTGGCACAAGGATTTGTATGCAGAAATCGAAGTATAGCTTTTCAAGTCGGCATATTTGAAGTGGATTGTGTTGGGAAAAAATATCTCTCAAACCAAACACTCACAAAAACAGAGGAAAACAAAAACAAACACAATAATTTTTAATGTGGTTTGGCCCAACCAATTTGGCCTACAACCACCCAACCAATCTAATAATCAATCAAACAATTACAACCGTGCAATTTTTAGAAGTTGTTACAACTGTGCAATTTTTAGAAGAGAAAAATTACAAACTCCTTACAAGCCCAACCATGCAATTTTTAGAGAGAAAAATTGCAAACTCCTTACAAGCCCAACGCAACCATGCAATTTTTAGAGAGAAAAATTGCAAACTCCTAACAAAGATCCCAAAGCCGAACTACACCCTTTAATAGCCCAAACCCTAGCTATTCTATCGGTGTCTACAACTCTTTGAGATATCTTACAAACCAAGCCTGACATATTATTTATAAAGGAAGAGCCCTTATAACTTTTCATATACTTTCGATGTAAGATTCAAGGCAAATCCCAACAAATCCTCCCTTGACTTAAATCCCCAAACTCCCCAAACTATTCGACAACATACAAACCATCCTCAAACTGAAGAGTAACTCCACCGTTGTCATCACTATCATGCTCATCATCTTCTTCCAATCATCATCATCAAACTCATCATGGTCATCTTGTTCCAAATCATCATCATCATCATCTTTTTCTTTATCTTGACCTTCATCTTCATCTTCATCTTCATCAAACTCCTAACAAAGATCCCAAAGTCCAACTACACCCTTTAATAGCCCAAACCCTAGCTATTCTATCGGTGTCTACAACTCTTAGGGATATCTTACAAACCAAGCCTGACATATTATTTATAAGGGGAGAGCCCTTATAACTTCTCATATACTTTCGATGTGAGATTCAAGGTAAACCCCAACAGATTGCTTTTCTCCTATTTCATTATTCTTTTCCATTTGTATGCGTAATTCAGTTTTGTCTGGATGTCTGGTTCTTGGGGCTTGATAGTTGTAATTATTGTACAAAACTAACAATCCTGAAGTTTCTTGGATTGTTGTAATTTATAGAATACTGATCATGTGCAGAATCTAACCATTTTATGCAAATATAAGTGTGGGATCCACATGTGGGTGTGCTTGTCTGCTTGATATGCTACCATAATTTCAATCTTAATAGAAGCAGCCGAGCAGCTAATAAATAATAATGTTGAGAAATTGTCATGCTTTGTTTCTGTACTTGCTAGTACTGTCAATTATATATCTGAAAGGAAACAATGTGGTTTATACAACTATAGAAACTCATTACTTGTCTATGGACCCAGGCCCAGCTCATTACATGGTAAAACATTGAGGTCAGTAAAGGAGTGCATTTATGTTACGAGTATTAATAATGCATTTAGATAATCTATTATATTTATATTTGATTCATTGATATTGTAAGTGATTCATTACGTCATTTCATTAATTTATAAATTTTAAAGTACAAAATTTATAGAAATAAAATTTATTAAATTCATTAATAATGAAGTATCATGACATAATAAAATGATATAATTAAATTGTATAATTTTTTGGTAAAATGTTGAGAAACAAAAAAAGTAAGTGTTGAGATTTAAATTTTTTATTTGTAGAATTCTCATACTTTAAAGGTAAAGATATTGTAACAAAAAAAACAAGTGAAGATATGATTATTTAAACTAATGATCAAGTCAAAGTGTATGAAATGTATACACTGATACTGTATCAAATATAATTTGTTAAATATAAATTCTTGGATGAAACTTGGTACTCATTAAATAAGGTCTCGAATTCGAGCCTTGTAAATGAAGAAAACAGTATTGTTAGTGCTTTCCCCATATCGAGTTTGACTGTAACTCGATGCCGGATTAGTCAAAGCCCAAAATAACTTTTGAATATTGAGAGGTTTCGACCAAAAATATATATATATATATATAAATTCTTGGATAAAATATTTATCAAACTCTAAAGATTCAAAAAGAGACTGGACCAAAGTTTTCCAATCTTTTACATTTTCCTAGAGATGTTGTGGAATCTTTGCTGATGATATGAAAGGGATGCCATGGATATAGCTTTTTATGTTAGGACTAGCCTTTGTTGAAATGGAAATTACATCTTTTGATTTAATGCCCCTAGGTTGTTATGTGAATGAGCTGATCTAAGAATAGATTATTCTATAAAGAATTGTTTCATGAAGAACTGTTATGAGAAGAATTATTCTTTGAAGGAGTTATTATGTGAATGAGTTCTTCTAAGAAGAGATAATAAGCTCTTTTGAGAAGAAGTTGTTCTTGTGAAACAGTTATTCTAAGAAATAAAATATTAATTTTCAAAATCAAGTATCTACAACTATCAAGGTCATATTTTCATATTCTATTTCATGAAGGATCAAAAATATTTTTAAGTATATAAAATGTAAGTTCGTTTTTTAAGTGATGGGTGATATAAGGTGAAAAATGCTAAGAGCAAACCTAAGTTGTGGAGTTTGAATTGCTGATCCAACAGGGTACAAATGTGCTGGGATATTCATGGAACTTTTTGAAAAAACATTGCTTGGATTGGTAGGCAGAATAGTGGTGTTAATTGTGAAATATCAGTGCTGCATATGGTGAAAGAGATGCCATTGGACTCATGGAAAGAACTTCTTGTTGATCAGGGACAGCAGCAGAAGAAGATGATGATGCTTGACAAATTGGCAGAAGTGAGTCTTCATTTAGAACCAAATAAGATTTTGTACTGCAAAGCTTGGCACACCAGTTTCTGATACTTGCTTTGTCAGATCAATTCTGAACACACGGTGCTGATTTGTCAAATTTGTTATGGCTGTTGGCAGCACCATTTTATCAAGGTCTTTATCAGCTGCCATCTATGCTGTAGTTTTATCAAGAAGTTCTTCAGCTGGCTCGCCAAAAATGAAACAAGAAAATACTACGACAAACAGAACTGCACATAGCAGCACATAGCAATTAACGAGTGACTTCATTGTTTGCGACGGAAGACTTTTAACGATTTTAAATTTGGAAATGGAATTAGTGATGGAAACCATAAATTAGTGATGAAAAATTCATCGCTAATTCTGTTGCTATTGGACCTGATTGAAGTGAATGTTTACTAATAGTACAATTTATTAATACTCAAGGGATTAATATAATTTGTAAGAGAGATTTTTTTTTCTTGTGAATCAGAAATTCGGTTTTTATGAAGAGTGAGTAAAAATTTTAAATGTATCAAAAAGTGTACCTTTATATATATATAAATAATAATTTGAAGATAAGTCATAAGCCTAATCATATTATTATATATAAAAAAATAGAAGTTGCAATATATTATACTTTCAGTAATAATTGTCATTTATATAATTGTATTTTGAACCTAAAATCTCTTATAATTTGGAAATCTTATTTGCATTGACTCGAGGACGATGATGAAAAAAACAATACAAAAAAAATAAAAATAGAACGAGTTATATAATTGGAACAGATTATCTCTCATTTTCTCTGAAGTTTCCATCCATTGACTTTGAAGAAACATTACACCTCACATGTTACTGTAAATTTGTTCTCAATTTCACTTATTTAAAGAGTAATGCTATATGTATCCCTCGAGTCACTGCCACCATAAATGCAATTTCATATTGGCTCATTTTCTTTTTAATTTTTGGACTAATAGTTTCACATTATAGAGCCATGGACAAGGAAATTAAAGCTGTTCCGAGCTCCTCTATGGACGACTACTCTTTCTCTTATTTTCTTTTAATTTTCATGTGATGTCTACTAGAACTTTATGAATAGGACAAAAGGTAAAAATTAAATTTTATATTTGGCATATCGATATGAAATTTTTGTATTTTACATGATACACGAATTTCCAAATCTGAATTTGTACTATTCATCAAAGCCCTCCTCCTCCTATAATTGTCAGCCTACCTCTACCACCGCGCCACTACCACCCCGCAATGTGAATAATCGAAATGGCCACCACCACCATCTCTTGTAAATGACAAAAAGTTCAAGCTGCATCCTTATCACTGTCCAGTCACTTCCTTTTCTGATGCACCCTTGCTTTCAAAATCTCGTCTGTAAAAACCAATAATTAACTTGTTAACTATGGGAGCAAAAAACCTTGAGCTAATGAGGATGTTACGTGCATTAATAAAATCTCAACGGCATTCTTAATTCTCAAAGCCCACCAAAATTGAATTCAACGAATCTCTATCCTTCCTTGAAGCTTCAATTTATAGCTAGACTTTATAAAAGGCCAGGCTAGAATTAAAACCAGAGGACCAGAGGCATCAAAAATGAAAGTCAATTATTGCCTGATTGCTTTCTTGCTGATAAATGCCCTTCTATGTTCACAATGTAATCTCAGAGTCCAGGCCGCTGAATCTGTTTCTTTCTCACCCTTGGATCCAATTCCTTCCCATGATTCTTCGAATAAATTGAAAGTTGTGTCCAGGAGGATTAATCAGCGACCATCTCCACCAGCACCTATGATTCATGCACCTTATCATTTTTTCAAAAGTCCTCCTCCGTCTCCTCGACCTCCTCCACCACCAACCCCACCTCCCCGCCTCTACCGTCACCACCTTCATCTCTGTGGCAACCACCTATATGATCAAAGAAGATTTGATCAGATACAGTGGACAAAGATTGATATCAGGAGTTCTCTTGTAAGTTGTAATTTTAAAATCATAGACTAGTAGTTTGTGAATATTTAAGCCAATCCCACCTGATTTAATGGGGCTTGGCCTAGATATGTTTATAAATTATTTTTGTCATTAATTAAAAATTATTTTTATATCAAATATATATGTTATTACATATTTTTTAAAAATATAATGTATATTTATATATTAATTTACTATATAATGACAAAACTTTTATATATTATAATCAATTAATAAAGTTATTCTAACATTTTTTTAAAAAAATAAAATAAATAATAAAAACTAAAAATAAATAATTTTAATATAATGTAATGTTAAAAATTTTAAGAGAAAATCCAAGAGGTGTTTAGGAAACATCCCGCTCCATTGGAACGGCACAGGTGTGACCCAAACAAATCACATTGATGTGGTCGAAATTAAATTTGCTTGGGATCCCATAGCATGAGAGGTTGTGAGATTTTAGGTCGGTTGTGTTTAGGATTTAGGAAAGAAAGATTAGGTATTTAGGTTGGTTGTGTGTGAGAGGAGGAAGAGAATAGAAAAAAATTTGGGTTTTGTAGGTTGTAAAGAGTAATTTTATTTTTCAGATTTTTTAAATATGATTGTGTCATCAAATAAGTTATGAAGAGTAAATGGTAGGTTGTTAACTTACATCCTACAAGGAGAATAAGGGACATCAACCTATGAATCACCATGTTCAATTCATTTAATGAGTTAATCAACTTAGGTCGAATTGATTTGATGTGCAATAATTAGCTTGAATTTGATTCAATTTGATGTTTGAAGGTTGATTTTAATTTAATCTAATTTTATGTTTCATATTCAAATTCGATTTGTAATTTATTTGATAGTTCAAATTCGGTTTGCTAAAGTTATAAATATAGACATAAAATACAATATTTTCTTTATTTACTTATGTACATGTAATAAATATATTTGATGCGGTTGAATTTGTAAATTCAACTAAAATATAAAAGCATTTGAACATAAATTTGGGTATACATATATATAATATTAAAAAACAATTACTTTAGTAGTTTAAACTCAAATTGTAAGACCTGATTCTATACTACTGTAGAGTCTAATTTCATAAAATTGATAATGGAAATTAAATAAATATGAATGTTGATTTCCATGTGGGTGAAAGCTCCTTAACTTGGGAGGTGAATGGAGCAGTTTCTGTGAAATACTGTAAGACCTGATTCTACACTACTGTAGAGTCTAATTTCATAAATTAATAATGGAAATTAAATAAATAATGAATATTGATTTCCACTTGGATGAAAAGTTCCTTAACTTGAGTTGTGAAAGAAGTAATTTCGGTGAAATACTCGATGGGCGAGTACTACAGTGGACAGCTCGCCAATGGGCGAGCAGGATGATAATCACCAATGCATGATGGCGAGATTGATGATGGCGAATACTAATGGAAGAGCTCGCCAATGGGCGAGCAAGGTAGGATGTTCGCCAATGGGCGAGCAGATCGCCAATGGAAGATGGCGAGGGCGAATGTAGAGTTCGCCAAGTTATGGTGATTCGGGCGAGGGCTTCTGATCGCCCAGATGGATTGAGTATATTAAAATGCTAAATAAAAATTGCCGGTTTGTGGGGAATCATAGCAATTGGCGAGTAGAACAATACACTATAATCGCCAACAAGGTAACTATGGCTGTGATCGCCAAACCTTAAGTGATCGCCAAGAAAAAGGAAATAATCCAGTAACTGCCAAATATTAAGTTGGCATCAAGACAAGGAGGTACCCAGTTGCAAACATGGGCGAGCAGGTTTTAAAGATTGAGATTGGTGAGCTGATGTCTCAAGATGAGGAGACGAACTGGAATCAGTATGGACAAAATGAAAATAGAATTAAACCAATTGGCAGCCAAAATTGACTTAGAAGTCATACAGTTGAAGACAATTAATGGAGAAGATGTTAAAGTCAGTAAGGAATTAACCTTATTGGTTGAGAAACAAAACAAAGTCAATTGAAGCAGAAAAAGGAGTGTGGAAAGAGGACTTTCACACCACTTGTGCTTCAGTTTTCTTTATGCATTAAAGGAATGAAAGATGTGAAATGATGAAAGAAGCAGATAAGGGACAGGTGGTAGATTTGGATTGGATAAGCTGGGCTATATAAGAAGAAACAAGTGAGGAAAATCGATTTAGCCAACTCCATCTTCTTCACGGAAGTTCTTCTACTGCAAGTTAATATTCTAATTCTTCCATTCCTACCATACTTGAATTACTGAGCTTCACTCTTTAGTGGCTAAACACCTAAACCTGCTTATAAATCGTTTCCTCCATAGTTGATGAGCTGAAGGAATAAGCAAAAGGAGGCCAACATGAAACAGAAAGCAATCTGTTCTGGAAGTGCAGTTGGCTAAGGTGAGCTTCCTTATTTCCATGATTATCTAGGTGTTTGATAATAGATATCTATGTTTTACAACGTAATAAACATAGAATACAGTCTTGTTTTTAGTTAGATCCTTAGAGAATATGAAAACAAGGAAAATAATGGAATAAGTGACGAGAATGCCGACTATGGTGATCGCCAATGATGAAAATTAATAATCACCAATGAGGCGAATAGTTAATAAAGATCTCGCCAAGGTAAAGTCTGTGTGCAAATGGGCGAGATCGCCCAACTCTAGTGAAGTGAAATAATGGGCGAGCTCAAATGCATATACAATGGGCGAGTTGAATTGTGGGCGAACTCCCACATTTAAGACAATGTAGGCATGGCGTTTTGAATGTGGGCGAGTTCCAACAAATTGGCCAATATGTGAATGGCTAGAATGTTGGGCGAGTTCCCACGTGTAAGCCATTTGATGAATGGCGAGCTCGATGGGCGAGGCTAGTAAGAGCTCAGTTGGGCGAGCTAGTTAAATTATCCTAAGTCTCGCCAAAGTGCTGGAAATATTAGAAAAGAAAATATTAATAGTTTTAATAAATTATTTTACAGCCGGGAATGATGAACTCGGTGAATGCGATTTGGAAGTTGAGCACGAAGCAAGGCTTCGTTGAATCAGGTAAGGGAGATGTGTGTGAAGTGAATGCATGTCCTGTGGAGTAAATTTCTTAGAAATTATTGAGAAATTGTTTTGTTTTATGACATGCATTGTTTTGATAATTGTTTGATTTGGGCGAGCTAAAAGCCGACCCTTATGATAAGATTGGGTGAACTGGTACAGGGCGGGCGAGCCCTTATGTTTTTATGTTGGGCGAGTAAATCACGTTTATAATTTTTAAGGGCGGGCGACCCGTTTTGATAAGAAAACTATGGGCGAGCCGAAAGTGGCGAGCTAGTATTTTGTTTGAAATAGAATGTGGCAGGTGAACAGTTGTTCACCCCATTTTGGTGTGACCATGGGCGAGCCTTTTTGGGCGAGCTGACCATGGCAAACAGATTTCTATGTTGTTTCCAACGAAAATGAGCCATTTTTTAAATATCTTTGAAAAATAGAAAATATAAACCATTTTTGGACGAATTGACAAATGGGCGGGCGAACACAAGTTCTCCGCACTGGGCGAGTTGACCATGGAAGTGTTGCAGTTGGGCGAATTGACCATGGTAATGCTATAGTGGACGACCTGGTCATGGGCGAGCCACCGAGGGCGAGCCATTGTTGCTTGTTGATTTTAAAAGTAAGGTTGGCGGGCGAACACAAGTTCACCGCACTGGGCAAGCTGCTATGGGCGAGCCATGTTGGGTGAGCTAACCATGGACGAAGGTTTTAAACGTTGAGATTTTGGAATGTTTTAAAGGTGTTTTGTAAACAGAAAGCCTAAACCTTTTTGGAAATCAAATCATTTTGAGAAATGATAATATGGGAGAGATAATTCCACAAAGGTTTTCATGAGATATAAAAGTTATTTTGAGACTTTAGGCCCTGAGTTCATGCGTTACTATTGCGTGACCCACCTGGGGCGGTGGCTCGGTCGATGGACCAACGAGTGCACCTCAGGGCGTCACAAGGTTGATGGACCCGCCAAGTCATCAGCAGTCTCGAGGTCACTTGGCAAGTGGACCCGAGGACCACCTATAGATTATGGTCATAGATCTAGCAGAGATAACCGTGAGGGGCAATGGCCTACGGGTGCACCCCAATAGCGGTAGATTCCGTTCTCGCAAGGGGGAGGGGGAACGATGATAGCATGACTTATTTATAAGGTGATGCCTAGTCTCAACTTGTTGATTTCTATTTACTAAGGAATGGTTAAATCCTATTTACTGTTTACTACATTTTAAAGTAAACTGATTAGCCAGTGATTTGAATGATGTTTTGAGAGTACTGGTTACTATATCCACTGTTTTCCTACTTGATATGATGTTAGGAAAAACAAATACTTTATGGTATATAGTTTTGGTTTTATGAAGCAGCATATGTTTCCTTTACTTAGCGTATGAATCGCTCACCCCTTTATTTTAACTCCACAGATAAGAGACACGGAGTTTGAGGGAATTAGCTCCAAGATGGTTATAGCTACTTATATAGCACTGGGGCAAAGTATGTTGAATATGACAGGTACAGTCTCTTCTCTTTTACATTTCAGACATAAGTATACAAAACTACATAAGTGAATTAAGTCAATAGGGGATGTCATATATAAGGAATAAGTGAAAAAGAATTTTCTATTCCGTAATTGTTAAATAAATGTTTATCATTTATTACTATTGTTGTTAAAGTGGTAATGGCATCGCAGACAGCCCAACTGGTAAAGTTGTATAGAAATACGTGCAAGATGTGGTAACGGGATGTTACATATACTCTGTGGGCGAGTATTATGGAATAGCTCGCCAATGGGCGAGCAAGGCAGGATGATCACCAATGGTTGATGGCGAGATGACTTAATGGCGATATTGGCGAATAGGTGAGTTCGCCAAGTTGTTTGTAAGGTGATCACCGAGTGATGAGAGGGCAAAGATCACCCAAATGAAGTAGTAATGATCGCCCAAAGAGTGAGAATGGCGTGTAAGGTGATCGCCAACAATGTAATTATAGCAGCGATCGCCAAATCTTAAGATGGCTTCAAGATAATGTGACAATGCCAATAATCGAGTAAAGGCTAGTGTTGATGTTAGAATGGGCAAATTAAGGACTATTGGCGAGCTGTGTAGCTGGCGAACTGTATTAGAGGTGGCGAGCTGATACATTGCTCAGTTTTGGCGAGTTGGAAATAATAAATCAAAATCGTACAGCCAAAATTTGACTTTGTACGCCACACAGCTAAAGAAAATTAAGTGAGGATGCTAAAGTCAATAAAGGAAGTAACCTTATTGGTTGAGGAATAAGATATAAGGGGTAATAAGTCAAGAAAAGAGGCTGTGGACTACACACCATTGGCTTCTCGGTTTAGACAATTAATGGCAAGTGAAGTAAGTCAAAATGTGCAGAGAATAGCTGCTCATAGCTATTCCTTTTGCTGCAGTTTTTCTTCTGTCTTAAATTAATGAAAGACGTGAAATAAATGAAGGAAATGGGATAAGGTCAAGTGATGAGTTCTGATTGGATAGCATGGCTATATAAGAAGAAACATTTGAGGAAACCGACTTAGCCATATTCATCTTCTTCACGAGAGCTATGCAACTGCCAGTTTATGTTCTGATTTCTCTCATTTCTACCATGCCCGATTTACTAAACTTCAAACCTTAAGTTGGCTAAACCAGTAAACCTGCTTACAAAACCTTTCCTCCATAGTTGATGAGCTGAAGGAATAAGCAAAAGGAGGCCAACATGAGACAGAAAGCAATCTGTTCTGGAAGTGCAGTTGGCTAAGGTGAGCTTCCTTATTTCCACGATTATCTTGGTGTTTGATGATAGATTTCTATGTTTTACAACGTAATAAACATAGATACAGTCTTGTTTTTAGTTAGATCCTTAGAGAATATGAAAACAAGGAAAATAATGGAATAAGTGTCAAAAATGGCGACTATTGTGATCGCCAATGATGAAAATTAGCAATCGCCAATGAGGCGAGTAGATAATAAAGAACTCGCCAAGGTAAAGTTTGTGTTCAAATGGGCGAGATCGCCCAACTCTAGTGAAGTGAATTAATGGGCGAGCTCAAATGCATAGGCATTGGGCGAGTAGAATTTTAGGCGAACTCCCACATTTAAGCCAATGTTGGTCTGACGAGTTGGATGTTGGGCGAGCTCTAAATATATTAATGGCGAGAAATGGCGGGTGAGCTCTCAATTGTAAGCCATTTGATGAATGGCGAGCTTGGTTGGGCGAGCTAGTAAGAATACTTCTGGGCGAGCTAGTTGGATATTAAGTCTCGCCAAAGTGTTGGAAATAGTTGAAAAAGAAATATTAATAGAATTTATAAATTATTTTGCAGCCGGGAATTATGAACTCGGTGAATGTGATTTGGAAATCGAGCAAGAAGCAAGGCTTCGTTGAATCAGGTAAGGGAGATGTGTGTGAAGTAAAATGCATGTCCTATGGAGTAGAAATATAATAAAAATATTAAGAAATATTTCGGTTTATGACATGCATTGTTTGATAAATTGCTTTGGTATTGGGCGAGCTACTAAGCCGACCCTTATTATATTTCTGGACGAATTGGTATTGGCGGGCGAGCCAAACTTTTATAATACTTTGGGCGAACTAACCTTTTAAGTTTTGGGGCGGGCGACCCCTGTTTAATAAAATTCGGGTGAGCCAATTAAAGGTGAACTCATTTTATGTTGTTTTGGGCGAAGATCCCTTTTTATGACAAATTAGGCGAGTGACCCTATTTTAAATTAGAAATCCGGGCGAGCCAGTGATGGGCGAACCCTTTTATTATAAATTGGGCGTACGACCCATGTTTTTATAAAAGTGGGCGAGTTGACCATGGTAGTATCCCATTGGGCGAGTTGACCATGGAAGTGTTGCAGTTGGGCGAACTGACCATGGCAATGCTATAGTGGGCGAACTGGTCATGGGCGAGCCACTGAGGGCGAGCCAGTGTTGCTTGATGTTTTTAAAAGCAATGGTTGGTGGGCGAACACAAGTTCATCGCCATGGGCAAGCTGCCATGGGCGAACCATATTGGGTGAGCAGACCATGGGCGAGCAGGTTTTAAAGGTTGATATTTTTGAAATGTTGTCAACGTGTTTTGTAAACAGAAGCCTAAACCTTTTTGGAAAATCAAATCATTTTGAGAAAATGATAATATGGGTGAGATAATTTCATAAAGGTTTTCATGAGATATAAAAGTTATTTTTGAGACTTTAGGCCCTGAGTTCATGCGTTACTATTGCGTGACCCACCTGGGGCGGTGGCTCGGGTCAATGGACCACGGGTGCACCTCAGGGCGTCACAGGGCTGATGGACCCACCAAGTCATCAACGGTCTCGAGGTCACTTGGCAAGTGGACCCGAGGACCACCTAGAGATTGTGGCCATAGATCTACCATATCCCTTTTTGGGATGATTATTTCGTTCTCGCAAGGGGGAGGGGGATACGATGATAGCATGATTTATTTATTGCCTAGTCTCGACTTACCAATTTCTGTTTACTGAGAGGATTTTTTTTGAAATCCTATGTATTGTTTACTACATTTTAAAGTAAACTATTTAGCCAGTGATTTGAATTGTGTTTTGAGAGTACTGTTTACTATATCCACTGTTTTCCTACTAGGTTTGTGGTTAGGAAAAATAAATACTTTGTGGCATATAGTTTTGCTTTATAAAAAGTAGCATATGTTTCCTTTACTGAGCGTATGAATCGCTCACCCCTTTGTTTTAACTCCACAAATAAAAGACACGGAGTTAGAGAATTAGCTCTCAGGTGGGTATAGCTATGTTTAAAGCGCTGAGGCGTGTTATGTTAAACGTGACAGGTACAGTCTCTTCTCTTTTACATTTCAGACATAAGTATACAGTACTACTTTAGTGAAATAAGTTAATAGGGGATGTTGGATGTAGGAAATCATGAAAAGAATTTTCATATTCAGTATTTGATAAATAAATGTTTATCATTTATTACAGTCAGTGTTGAATGTTAATGGCATCGCAGACAACCCAACCAGTAAAGTTGTACAAAAATGCGTGCAAGATGTGATAACGGGATGTTACACAAATCTGGCTTGATAAAAATTAATTTGATTCGTTTATGTTTATAAATTTTTTTCTTAATACTTTTTATTTAAAAAATAAAAAATACTCACACAAATACAATTAAATTAGAAGTTAAGTATTTTACATCAATTTTATGAATTTAATTGTCTTGATTTAATTTTTTACATTAATTTTGAAAATTAAAAGCTAAAAAAGATATTTCACATGATGTGCTATGGATTTTACGATGGAAGATGAAAGATTGACGCCAACAAACTTGGAGAAATTGAAAGCAAACCATAGTCGAAAAATCTCCTTGAAAATTCACTCCCTTCGCATTTCTATATTCATGAACAAATTCAAACCCAAACGGGCCTCGTGCAAAGCAAAACATCAAATCACGAGACAAACAAGTGAAGTAATTAATGAACGAACAAATAATAAAATAACACAGCTTTTCTCATACCAAAACTAGAAAAGCCGCAACATTGAGCGAAACTAATTAAAATGGCATGAGTTATGGAACAAATAGATATTTGTTGGTGTAATCTACTTTAATATTAAAATAAAGATTATGATGATGAAGAACAAAGTCATATTGGGGTTAGTAAGAGCTCAAGTGGCCCAAAAATATTAATAAAAATTTTTGCACCTTGTTTTTTTTTTCAAAAATTTTTTTGTGAAACTTTGGCAGTCAACTTCATAATTATAATCTAGCATTGAAATTTTAAAGTTAAGAGGGATGGATGATTTTATTAGAAGAATAGTTGAGACTAAAAACGAAAAAAATTTTTATCTATTGATTTATTTGTTATTGACATTAATTATGATTCTATTGATTGTCATTGTCATAGTAAAGAAAATAATTTCAATAATAAATATATAGAAAACTCATTTACTTGGTACATAAAATGAGAGATCAATGGTTGAATAAGTTAGTTGTATACATTGGAAAAATTATGTTGAAATGCATTGATAACGAAATTATTATCTAATGATTTTGAAATATAAATTTTAATAATTATGACTGAGTACAAAAATTTAGTTTTTAATTATTTATAATTTAATATATTTTAAATTAAACCCATTAAATAAAATTTTTGGCTCAGTTATTGCTGACGATGATGAATCATGATGATTATGTATTGTCTTGAACAGATAGAAATTCGAAATTTGTTTTAGATCATGGAAAAACTTGTACAGATGAATTATAGAGATATGACAAAAACTTGGACAAATGAATGGTTGGAATGAAAGAAATCTTCTCCCCGACCCAGAGATTTATGAGAGAGAACGATATAATCTTTCCTTGAGTTTGAAAACCTGAAGGAGATCGATAATTATCATCTTAATAATTAATCTGCTAATGCTCGCAATGTCAAATTTCAAACAACGGAGACGTGTAATGGATTCATATTACTTAGGAAAACCTGTTCAAAATTGTCTATCCTTGCACTTGTAATACGACTTACCATTTCATGTATGGGACCACTTTTCATATTCAGGGATACTGATTGTAGTTGAATCTTTCTTTCCTTCAAAACTGACATGTAACATCCCAAAGTCACTGTATATCCTGATACTTACTCATAACTTACACTTAATTACCGGTTAGGCTGTCTGTGATGCTTAACAACTTCTACTACCTTATTAAAAATTGGTACTTTTACTTCACGTACTAATATGTAAAGTCTTTTCCTTAAGATGTATATACATTCCCTTCTATTTAAAGTAGTATTGTACAACTTTACTGAATATATAAACAAATACAACATACCTTCAATATCGAATCTCAGGAAGGTAAGTCTCTTAGTCCAAATCAGTTATCTGTGGATGTGGAAAAATAAGAAGTGAGCGACAATGTGCTCAGTAAGGAAGGTGTATGCTGCTTTACAAATATAAAAACTATATTCTCAAAATCACTTAATTATCCTAACGATCAAACTCATTGGGAAACAATGAATATAGTTAATATTAAACAAGATTCAACAGATCCTTTCAGAAATCATTTAATTGAGACTAGGCAACAATTTAAATCATGCAAGGAACACAAGTCATCCGCTTTTGGGGTGCACCCGTAGGCCATCGCCTCTCACGGCTATCTCAACTAGATGTATGGCCATAATCTATAAATGGTCCCCGGGTCAACTTGCCAAGTGACCTCGAGACCGCTGATGACTTGGCGGGTCCATCAGCCCTGTGACGCCCTGAGGTGCACTCGTTGGTCCCTTGACTGAGCCACTGCCCCAGGCAGGTCACGCAACTACATGAATAATAATGTATGAACTCATGGCCTAACGTATCAAAATCAAGTTATATCACATGAAAAACCTTTATGGAATTATTTCATAAGGTCTATCATTTCCACAAAATGATTTTATTTCCAAAAGGTTTTATAAAATAGTAAAACAGCCCGCAATCTCAACATTTCCCGTGTGAAAAGGGCACGAGTTATACTGGCTCGCCCATGGCTAGTTCGCCCATAGTCAGCTCGCCAATGTTCAACTCGCCCATTGGTCAACTCGCCCAATGGTCAACTCGCCCAAAAATGTTTTATATTTCTATTTTCGAAAATATTAAAGTAATTCATTTTTCGTTGAGAAAATACTACTCAAAACTGTTCGCCATGATCAGCTCGCCCCTCACGGCTCGCCCATGACTAACTCGATAAGGCTGCGAATTAATATTCGCCCGCCACTGAGCTTTTCAAAACAAAGAGTAATTTGGCTCGTCCATAACTGATCGCCCACCTTTTATTTAAAGTAAAGGTTGCCCGCCCTAAATTAATGTTAAAAAGGGTTCGCCCAACTTTGGCTTGCCTAGATTTTCTCTTTAAAACGAAGGCACTCGCCTCGGTTCTTATAAAGAGAGCTCGCCACTTGGCTCGCTCGAATTTCTACTTAAAACAAAGCTATTAGCCCGCACTAACCAGTTCGCCCAACAAAACAACATATGGCGGCTTTGTAGCTCGCCCAAGATCAAAACACTTTATCAACCAATGCATGTCAGAAAACAAAACAATTTCTAATATTTTCTTAACATTCTTACTCCACAGGACATGCATTTTCATCACATACTACTTCTTTACCTCGTCTGCTTCGCCTTGCTTCCTGCTCGCCAATAGAAATTCCAAATTCCCGGCTGCAAATAATTTATGAAACTATTAATATTTTCTTTTCTAACAATTTTCCTAAAACTATTTTCAATTACTTTGGCGAGATAATTGCTCGCCCAACTGAGCTCGCCCAGAATTACTCTCTATTCATCTATTTGGGAGCTTGCCCAACATTTATTTCGCCAGACTTACATTTTCTCAGATGTAAGAGTTCGCCCAATTTTACTCGCCCAATGCCTTATACATGTGAGTTCGCCATACGGCTTCTACTCATAGATTGGCTCGCCCATGTATTAAACTAGTGTTGGGCGACCTCTTTATTTACTACTCGCCTTATTGGCGATCATCAGCATTTCTCCTGGGCGATCACTGTTGTCGCCATTCTCGCCTTTTGGCGATCATTGGTCCTTGCCCACCCGGACAGTCATTTTGACTATCCCACAATATTGGCGAACTCACATAACAATTTCTCAAACTCGCCCTATCCTTTGGGCGAGTACTCACCCATTTTGACTAGCAGCTTTCTTCTCGCCCATCGTGTTTCTTTACTCATTCTTGCTTATTTTTCCATCTAGTTTCTTATTTATTCAACAATATTTAACTACAACCAGGCTATATCTATGTTCATTACATTATAAACATAGAAATATACCATCATTTATCAAGATAACCATAGTAATAAGGAAGCTCACCTCAACTGAGTTGCACTTCCTGGAGCAGAGTGCTTTTCTGCCTCACTTAGCTTTAGTTTGCTTATTCCTTAGCTCTTCAACATTGGAGGAAAGGTTTGGCTAACTAAAAAGTAAGTTTTCATGGCTTATATAGGACATAAACGGAAGGACTGCATGTGAGCTTGCAGTGAAAATAGACTGGCGAGGAGTTTTCTGGAGAAGATGAAATTGCTACGTTGGCTCTTCTTCTCACATATTCCTCTTTATATAGCCAAGTAAATCTTGTTAGAACCAACCACCTGTTTCCTTATCCTGTTTTCTTCATCATTTCATGCATTAAAAACTGAAGAAACTGCAGCAAAGAGGAAGGATGTAAAGTCTTTACTGAAATCCCGTTTTTTGACTAATCTCACTTGTCATTTATTGCTTAGTCCCATAGTCAAGAGAAGCAAGTGGCGAGAAGTCCACTGCCTCCCCTTTTCTTGAAATTTCTATTTTCCTTTTCTTCTCTTCTCTTCGCCCATTTCTCTTCCAGCCAACGTTTATTGGCTATCAACCCATCCTTTTCTTTGTTTTGTCCTCTAGCCATTAATTCTCTTCTTATATTTTCCATTTCGTTTTCAATTCTTCACATTGACTCAAACTTCATTTAATGCTTTCATACCTTATATATACTATCTTGACCTTTTATCAAATTAAGTCCCATATATTCCTTGTTACAATTAATATTTGTTTCTTTCTTTTATCAACCATACTATACATCATGACTTAAAATGCAAAGTGGAAATTCACATTCAATGATTCTTTAATTTTACTAAGAGAATTAATTTCCACCATCAATCATGTACAAATAGGGTATGTAGTATAATAAAATTCGAGTCTTACATTTCTCCCCACCTTAAGAAATTTGGTCCTCCAAATTTAATTCGGACCTATCACTGGAAAAGCTCTGGATACTTCTCACGCATAAGGCTCTCTAACTCCCAAGTAGCCTCCTCCTCGTTATGATACTGCCAGAGTACTTTAACCAAAGAAATCGTCTTAGATCGCAACACCTTCTCCTTCCTATCCAGGATCCGTATCGGTTTCTCAACGTAACTCATATCCTCTCTGATCTCCAGTGGCTCATGTCGAATCACATGAGAAGGATCTGGATGGTACTTTCTCAACATCGAGACATGGAACACGTTATGCACTACTGACAACTCTGGTGGTAGTGCTAACCGATATGCCACATCTCCCACGCAATCTAAGATCTCATAAGGCCCAATGTATCGGGGACTTAACTTTCCTCTCTTCCTGAATCTCATTATACCTTTGGACGGTGAGACCTTTAAAAATACATAATCACCCGCTACAAACTCCAAGGGTCGGCGTCTAGTATCTGCATAACTCTTCTGCCGACTCTGAGCCGTTCTGAGCCTCTAACAAATCATCCGTACATCACGAGAAGCCTGCTTGACCAAATCAGGAGCTAACAATTTACGGTCTCCCACTTCTTCCCATGCTATCGGGGATCTGCATCGTCTGCCATACAAGGCCTCATACGGTGCCATGTCGATACTCGTATGAAAACTATTGTTATAAGCAAACTCTGCCAGGGGTAAGTGATCGTCCCATGAGCCTCTAAAATCCAATGCACACGCTCTCAACATATCCTTGAGCGTCTATATAGTACGCTCGGACTGTCCATCAGTTTGTGGATGAAAAGCAGTGCTAAAACTCAGCTGGGATCCCATAGCCTCCTGAAATCTCTCCCAAAAATGAGAGGTGAAGCGAGAGTCCCTATCAGAGGTAATACTCATTGGAACACCATGTAACCTCACTATCTCCCTGACATACAAATCGGCCAAGGCACTAACTGAATCTGTAGATCTCATGGCCAAGAAATGAGCAGACTTAGTCAATCTGTCGACTATCACCCAAATAGCATCATACCCCTTCCGGGTTTGTGGTAATCCCATAATAAAATCCATAGTTACATGCTCCCATTCCACATAGGAATCGATAATGGTCGAAGCATACCTGCCGGCTTCTGATGCTCAATTTTAATCTGTTGGCATGTTAGACATCTAGTAACAAAATCTGCGATGTCCATTTTCATCTTAGGCCACCAATACACTTTCCGGAGATTCTGGTACATCTTAGTACTACTCGGATGTAACGTGTATCTAGAGGTATGGGCCTATGATAAAATCAAATCTCGAATCTGCCGATCACCAGGAACACATATCCGACCTCTAAACCTCAGTATCTCATCGGTGCCAATTTCAAAATCCAACTCATCTCCCATTTGAATCTGACTGGCCATCCCCATACAATAATCATCACTCCTCTGAGCTTCCTTGATTCGATCCATTAAATCCGGCTCTATACGAAAACTAGCTGTAAACCCATACTGGTAAGAGGAAACAACTGTCAGACTGAGGTTAGAGAACTGCTCTATCAACTCAGGCTCCCTGATCATCATGTAAGATACCATGCCAATATGTTAACGGCTCAGTGCATCTGCTACTACGTTAGCTTTACCTGGGTGATACAAAATCTCACAATCATAGTCCTTTAACAGTTCCATCCACCGTCGCTGCCTCAAGTTCAACTCTTTCTGAGAGAATATATACTTCAGACTCTTATGGTCGGTATATACCTGAAATTTCTCCCCGTACAAGTAATGTCGCCATATCTTCAATGCAAACACCACTGCGGCTAGCTCCAAGTCATGTGTTGGGTAATTCCTCTCATGATCCTTCAACTGTCGAGAACCATAGGCTATAACCCAACCATGCTGCATGAGCACACACCCTAAACCTTGAGCGGATGCATCAGTATACACCATAAATCCACCTGATCCGCTAGGAAGGGCTAATACGGGGGCACTAGTCAATCTCCTCTTAAGCTCACCAAAACTACGCTCACACGCATCATTCCACTCAAACTTTACATCCTTACGGGTGAGTCATGTCAGCGGAGCAGCAAGCCTAGAAAATCCCTCTATAAATCTGCGATAATATCCAGCAAGACCTAGAAAACTTCGTATCTCGGTAACCGTGTTAGGCCTCTTCCACTGAACAATGGCCTCTATCTTGGACAGATCAACTGATACCTCGTCCCTCGACACTACATGCCTGAGAAATATAATATGGTCAAGCCAGAACTCGCATTTACTAAGTTTAGCATCGACTTGGATCAAGTAGCAACCGACTTGCTAATTCAAGTCACACTTAACAAATCTCCACCTTGACTTGAAAAATTCTTCCAAGTTGCATTTCTCAAAACTCAGACATCTTTGCCTTAATCGCCCTTCAGCATTACTGATTGCGAATACCAATCAAGTCCAAGCAACGCTTGAACTTGAGTGCAGGAATAGTCTTCGTTAGCATGTCCGCACGATTATCCTCCGTAGCAATCTTTTTTATCACAACATCATGATCTGGAACAAAATGATATCTGATGTCAATGTGCTTGGTCCGCTCGTGATACATCTGATTTTTCGTCAAATGAATTGCACTCTGATTATCACAAAATACAACAGTAGAATCCTGCTGTAACCCCAGACTGCTAGCCAGACCTTTCATTCACAAGACTTCTTTCACTACTTCTGCTGCGACCATATATTCTGCCTCGGTTGTAAACAAGGCCACGATAGACTGTGACATAGCCTTCCAACTTATGGCTCCTCTAAAAAGAGTGAAAACAAAACCCGTCAGAGATCTTCTTCTATCTAAATCACTAGCATAATCAGAGTCCACAAAACCCGTGATGTCTTTAGAACAGACACTCTGATCATACACTAAGCATAAATCCGCAGTACCTCTCAAATACTTGAGAATTCATTTCACAGCTTGCCAATGTTCCTTACCCTCCCAAGTCATATATCTGCTCACTACACTAACTACATGTGAAATATCTGGTCGAGTGCAAAACATGGCATACATTAAACTGTCAAATGCACTCAAGTATGGGATACGAGACATTTGTTGCTCCTCTTCATCAGACTGTGGTGATAACTGAGTCGAAAGCTTGAAGTGCATTGCTAAAAGAGTGTTCACAGGTTTAGCCTTATCCATATCGAAACGTTCAAGCACTCTTCTAATATAACTTTCTTGTGATAAGTACAGCTTGCCCTCCTTTCGGTCTCTGTGAATCTCTATTCCTATAATCTTCTTAATAGCTCCCAAATGTGATATCTCGAACTCACCACTTAATTGTGATTTTAACTTGTTGATTTCCAACATGTTTTTAGTAGTAATTAACATGCCATCAACATAAAGCAACAAATATATGTATGAAGTATCTGAGAGTAGCCTATGATAGACACAAGCATCATAACCATATTAGATATAGCCATGTTCCATAAAGGTGTCAAATCACTTATACCATTGCCTTGGTGATTGCTTTAATCCATATAAACACTTTTTTAACAAGCAAACATAATAATCCTTACTAGGCACTATGAAACCTTCTGGCTGATGCATGTAGATCTTTTTCTTGAGCTCACCATGCAGGAATGTTGTCTTCACATCAAACTGCTCATGTTCCATTTCAAACTTGGCTACCATGGCAAGCAACATGCAAATGTAGCTATGCTTTACCACAGGAGAGAAGACTTCATTATAATCAATCCCTTCCTTTTGACTAAAGCCTTTAGCTACCAACCATGCCTTATATCTTGTTGTATCAGCTCCTGCGATGCCTTTCTTTTTCTTGAGGACCCACTTGCAGCCAATAATCCTTTGATTATTCGACGGTTCAACCAACTCCCACGTCTGATTTTTATGAAGAGATTCTATCTCTTCATTCATAGCAATTGCCCACTGTGCTGACTCTTCACATGCGACAACATCATTATAACTGGAAGGTTCTGTACTGATGGATTCTGCTACACTGAGTGCATAGGAAACTAGACTTGCATATACATAAAGCTAAGGAGGTTTAAACTATCTCCTCGATCTTCTAGTGGCTATGCTATATTGCTGCTTTTGAGATACATCATGAGAATCCTGTACCTTAGTACGATTATCCTGGACTGAAGTACTTTCCACAAAAGTATTAGGAGCCTTCACCTGAAACTCCACCTGCTGCTCAACACCGTGATCTCCCTTACCACTTGACTCCTCCTTTTCCTGGGAACTGTTGGTGGATCGAAGCATGGATGACTCATCAAAAGTCACATCCCTGCTATATATGAACCTGGGTGATTCTGGGTCAAGACACCACAACCTATATCCCTTCACCCCCTGGCCGTATCACAAAAATATGCATTTCTTTGGTTTGGGTTTAATTTTCCCCTTATTAACATGAGCGTAAGCAGGACAACCAAACACTCGTAAGCTTGAGTAATCAGCAGGAGAACTAGACCATACTTTCTCTGGAGTCTTCAACTCAATGGTTGTAGACAGAGATCTATTCACCAAATAGCATATAGTATTTACAGCTTCAACCCAAAAGTCTTCACCAAGCCCAGCATTTGATCTCATGCATCGAGCTCGCTTCAAGAGAGTTCTATTCATCCGTTATGCAACTCCATTTTGCTGTGGTATGCATTGAATAGTGCAGTGTCTCACTATTCCTTCATTTTTGTAGAACTCATTAAATTCACCCGAGCAATACTCCAAACCCTTATCTGTTTAGAGCCTTTTGATCTTCTTCCTTGTTTGATTAAAGGTGACAAGCACTTGGTGTTTGTGCTTTAGAAAATACACCTAAACCTTTCTCCAGTAATCATCAATAAAAGTCAACAGATATCTATGACCACCCTTTGAAATTGTTGGAAAGGGACCCCAAAGATCAAAATGAATGTAATCAATCGTACCTTTGGTTCGATGAATCCCAGTGCTGAACTTCACTCGAGTTGCTTGCCAAAGACATAGTGTTCACAGAAGTCAAGCTTCCTGGCACTTTGTCCGCACAGTAAACCTCGCTTGCTCAACATTAAAAGACCTCTCTCACTCATATGCCCAAGTCACATATGCCATAACCTGGTGGTGTCAGAATCTGGATCAACCGATGATGAAACTATTGCAGCACCAGTAATAGTGGCACCATCCAAGAAGTAAAGTCCTCGCTCTAAATGTCCACACATCACAGTCAAGGCACTTGAGGATACTCTCAGTACTCCACCTTCTCCGAAGTATCGGAAGCCTTTAGTGTCTAAAGTGCTCAAGGATATCAAGTTCTTCTTCATCTCAAGAATATGCCAAACATCTATTAAGATTCTGACAATACAATCAAACATCTTAATACGAACTGTGCCAATCACCACGACCTGACATGCGTGATCATTTCCCATTAGCACTGAGCCTGCAAACATATTGTATATGGCAAATAAATTTGTGGAAGTGCTAATGTGAAATGTAGCAGTCGTAATCAAGAATCCATTTCTCATTGACGTGTGATTCTGATATCACTAGAACTATTTCGGTATCTTCAGAAGACTGTGAATCGACCATGCTTGCTCCATTTTCTGACTGCTTTGAGGATTCAACTTTATCCTTCTTCTTTGAAAATCTTTCTTCATGTGCCCAAATTTCCTACAATAGAAACATTGAATTCTTTTTTTGGATTGTGATCTGGAGTGATTCCTGCTTGAACTACCACTCTTTGTTTTGGATCTTCCCTAACTGACCAAACCTTCACCTTGATTGTTGTCAACTGCCTTATCGGTAAGTTTCTTCCTTAACTCAGTGGAACCCAAGGCACTTTTAATATCGTCAAGAGAAATATCATCACGACCATATAACATCGTATCGACAAAATTCTCGTACAATGGTGGCAACAAACATAGCAGAATCAAGGCTTGATCTTCATCATCGATCTTAATATCGATATTTTTGAGATCCATAATAATGGTATTAAAAGTATCTAGGTGTTGGTGTATGGGCATACCTTCCTCCATTTTTAGGGTGTAGAGCCTTTGCTCGAGGTATAACCGGTTTGTCAATGTCTTTGTCATATACTTGCTCTCTAACTTGAGCCACAAACTTGACACAGTGGTTTCATCCGCTACCTCTTGTAAAACTTCATCTCCAAGGCTGAGTAAGATCGCACTATGTGCCTTTTTCATAACCTCATTCTTATGATCATCTGAAAGTGTATCCGGTAATTTGTTTTTACCAGATAAAGCTTTCACCAAACCTTGTTGAACTAGCATCGCTCGCATCTTGATGCGCCATATATTGAAGCTATTTCTTTCGATGAACTTCTCGACTTCATATTTGGTCAATGATGTACTTGTAGCCATCTTAGTCATCTTGTACAACCACTCTGATACCAGTTTGTTGCAAAGTAAAGCTAAAATAGACTGCAAATGATTCACCAAGGCTGTGCACTAAGAAATAAAATGTAACAAAATAATCAACAAGGACATGATATACATGGTTTAGCTTGTAAGCCTACGTCCACGGGCGAAGACAATGAGAAATTTCACTATAACAAGAAGATAAAGATTACAAGAGCTTTATACTCAAGCTCACAATACTCTTCCCATAAACCCGAGAACGATAGTTTTCAACAAAATTCCTGACTCTCTAGCTTGCTCTCACTTTCGGCTTGATGCTACTGCTTGCTTTACTTACAATGCTTTTCATCCTTTATATAGGAAACAATAGGTGGCTAAGAATGTGATTGCATTAATTCTTACATGTAGCAAATTGCTTGTTATTGGCTAATGAAGAAGGCAGTCGAGATTCCCTTTCCCTTTTAATATGAAAGCTTTTCATTGGTTGGAGGAGAGGCAACTAATAAGAAACATGCTTAAACATTAAGAATGAATTTCATTGGTTGAAATGTGGGCACCGACTTGGATCAAGTGGCAACTGACTTGCCAATTCAAGTCACACTTAACATTGTCAAATCAGTTTTGTTTTTTATTACAAGAGAAAACTACTAAAAAAAGTGTAAAATAACCAAAATTGAGTTATTTCTTAGTCTTCATATGGTTGCATACTTTAATTTCTCTCTTTCTCTCTCTATAAATATTGCAACAAAAAAACGAATATAAAAAAGTTTAAAAAAATAGAAAATAAAAGGTAATTAATAACAAAAAAGCAAGTAATAAAAGCATCAATCAAACAGAATTTTACTTTGTATTTGTTTTTTCCCTCTCCAAGAGATAAAATATAGTAAATATCACTTATTATAATGAAATTCATAGTATCACGTGCCTAGCTAGAAATGTCTCCCCTAAAAGGGTGGTTTGAGATTGAACTCAAAAAATGTTAATCAACATTGCTAATTGATTAATATTACCGCGTAATTGAGCTGACACTCAAGAAAATAAAATAACTAGCTTCCAACTCAACAAGAAAATATCAAGAATTTTCTAATGAAGTTTCTTAGCTTACAATTTAATCAATTAAGCCTTTTTATTCCTATATAAGAGTCAAATTAGTGCTAATTGTTACTTTGTAAAAGTATAGAATGAAGGCATCCTTATTGAATTATCTCTATAATGTGGACTAGTTAAGTATAATTAATATCATATAAATTAAATTGATAGTATATTTTGTGTATGATGTGACCATATATATATGTAATATGTTTTATATTATACATGTATTTATCCTTAATGAGACAAATATAATACATGATTCAAAATATGAGAGGTCCCTACTCTTGGCACCAATATATAAATGGTGGCCCATTAACCATTTTGCTATGTGAGACTGATGGTGAACCAGAGTAGATCTCTCCCATTTTCTTTCTCTCCCGTTCATCATCTTCATCTTCCTTTCTTCTTTGCACAGACCACCATGGCAGACCCAACCAGCACCGGCGGACTTCCGACGTGATTCCGGCGGCATCTCCTCCCCATTGCAGTGGCAACATTGGCAGAAATGGTGGTGTTATGGTGGGTTTTGGCTCAACCCACCCAAGGTTAGTTTCTCTTCATTTATTGTGCTAATGGTTGTTTGGTGGATAATTTAATTCTAACAATTGGCATTAGAGCATCTCCACCTTAAAGCCATTAGTCTTTTTTGAAGAAAAAATGGCATTTGTGCATTTTTTATTTTTTGGGTTTATTTGAAACCCGTGAGATTTATGCATGTTTGGGCCAAAATGTTGTTAAATCTTAGTTGAGGATGATAATATATGAAAAATGCCATGAAAACGATGTGAAATGGGGCTGTGTAGAGGGAAAAATGGCCAGGTTTGATCGAAATGACCCATTTTTTTGCAACTCACTTGAACATGCGAGGAAGACACTCGGGCACGTGCAACGCATGCTCCCAATAAGGCATCAGAAGGCGCCTACTCTGTTGAGGCAGGCACGTGCAATGCACATGCCCGGAGTAAAAAATTAAAAAAAAATTGGCCATTTTCGATCGTATTGGCTGGGCCACCATTTTTTAGCCTTTTTTGCATTTGTGGGCTCCTTTTTTTTAATTTTTCCCTAGGCCATTTTTTTGGGCCCTTTTTTTGCCCTTTTTTTTTTGCTATTCCCTTGATTTGGAATTTTAGTGTTTTCCAGGCCTTTTCCATGAAATTGTTTTAGGGCCGTTTTATTTAATTAGGTCCTTAAGAATTTAATTAATTTTAGCCAAAATAAATTTTGCGATATTTTATGGGCATTTTTTATTAAATTATTTTAAGTGGCTGTTTAGTATTAAATTAATTTTGGGCAATTAAAATTAGTTAATTTTAGGGCCATTTTGCTTAATTAATTTAGGGGTCATATTGATTAATTAATTTTATTTGGCTATTAAATTTGGATTAATTATTGGCTATTTTGTATAATTAATTAAAAGGCCATTTTAGATTATGATTTTAAGGGTCATTTTGATTAATTAATTATGTGCCATTTAGTTAATTAATCCTTAGTCCATTTTTTGTTATAACCAAATTTATTTAATAGCCATAATTAATTGTCAAGCCCAATATTAAAGAGGTATGAGTGAATTTTTGGAGGAATTAATTTTGGGGTAAATTTTGGAAATTCAATTACCCATTTAATTCATAATTCACTTAATTTTGTAATATATATACCTATGCCCATAAAATATTGATAATTGGCCTAATTAAATGAGTTTAAATAAATTATTTGGGTATTTTGTTTGAGCCATTTTTGATTATGGCCTACCCATTCTATTAATACTTTATTTAAACAAATAAACTCTCTAAAAATGATATTGCCTTATTATTTGAAAATTCACATTTATGTGAAATTAATTTAATTAATTAATATTGGATCTAAAATTACTACATATGCTTCAGGAATTGCATATTTTGGATATAGTTAATTTTGATCAATTAATTATGTGAATATTCTTAAAATTATAAATCATTAATTGGATTGACTAGTACTTGCTTGTCGCAAGAATGGTCATGAAGATTTTTTGACGATTTATTCTGATAATTTTAAGGATATAATAATAAGGCAATGCGTAGTGATAGTTGTATAATTTACTAAGATCTCTAGAAGTGGCAAGTCTCTCCCTGTCGAATTGCTTGTTACTTTGAAAAATGCTTGGGATTGAGAGGATTCTGGTTGGAATATGACACGATTTTCCTACCCTGTCGGTGGGCAATCATTCAGGTTTACATTCAGCCAGTTTTGTTTTATCCTCGGTAGTGTATTGTGAAATAAAATTGATATTTATTGAGTTATTCCACTAGCCTCCATATTGTGCAACTATCACATATCAAATCTCTAGTAAGATCAAATTAGATAGATGGTATGAATCGATCTACACAATTTGAGACACTTTAAACTAGGAAGTACTCCCTAGAGTCAATCAATCTTCTATACCCAATAGTATAAGCTTGTTGAGGACAAAATATTTGGAATTTCGAGAACACTCAAGTGAGAATTCTTTGATTATATAAGGTATACCATGAAAGAATACATAAGAGAAAGTGTTCCAGTTAATGAAAACCAAGAAGTATTTATGGATGCCATTAGAAAATAGTTTGCATAAGATTGATGAAGATTGCTATAGGATTTTGATTCCATATATGGCAGATTCAATACTACTTCCTTCTGGGGTAGAGAGTGGGAGATCTTTTAAGTTCGCAGATCTCATTTAGCATACCTTAATGGACAGAAGGAAGTATGTTATTTTAATATCAAAATTGATATTGTCATCCAAGACTCAGAGATCTTTCTGATTAATAGATCTTATATGGTTATAATGATGACATATGCCAATATTATTGCCAAAAGGAAATATTATTAAGAGGTTTCAATAAAAGGTCATTTTAGAAAAAGAAATTTGCTAAGTCTACTTCCCATTTTGATTTTACCAACAATTTTTAAATACAAATCTGTGCCAATTTTATGATAATCTTGGGCACAAGAGAGTAGATTGCAAGAGTCCTCTAGATTGGGATGTGTAAAAGGCATTCCGTTAGCCTGTATTTTGGATCCAATCTATGAAGTATATCCTCTAATTGTTGGTGTTTGGATACCGGTGCTATTATTGATAAAGTTATAAGCAACCGGAGATCGAATAAGGAAAAATTGTTGTGAATTGAGGCTATAGAGTTAGAATCCATACTGAAAACATAAGAATTAGCCAGTTTGTTGTTACATTTCGTAGACAGTTTTGGAATTACTATCGGTTGATACTTTTCATTCTGATAACGGAAAAGTATTTCTAATTAGTAACAACATATGTATTGATTCTAGCATTCTGTGTGATGGATATATAATAGATTTGTACTCCAATATTAGGCTTCAATGATGAATGATATGACTGTTGATTTTGATTATGATAGAATAAATAAAAAATCTATCAAGTAGTGTCAAGAGTTAGAGACATTTCAAGGCACATGTAGAGATTGTATTAAGGGAAATCTTACTGCTAATATTAAGGATATGATTAATAGATATTGAAATGATTAAGAACTGATACATACCGATATTTGTAGATCATTTCCACATACTATATTCAGTGGATATAAGTGTTTCATCACTTTCACTAAAGACCATTTTGATGTAGGTCATATGGAGTAAAAGATCTGATCTTGTAGAAGCCTTAGGCATTCTGATTAATTCTTCTGTGCTGCTTAAGGCAATGATCAGATAGTAGTGATGAATGTTGTACTCGGTATAATAAAGCTAGGCGAAATCATATACCGGTTCTCGATTAAGTGCACTCTTTGATTATGTATTAACGCCTAGTATATTGTGCTTGGAATACTGACAATGATGAGATTGCAGTAATAATCATTCGTACATTTTGATGTGGTACGATTTCTGTTGAATCACTTCAAATATCTGGAATTTAGATGGAGTGAAATTATGAAAACTGCAATCACATTCAAAGATATGATATCCAAGCAAAATCAGTTCCCAGATTCATCTTAAGTTTTTAGTCAGACAAGAAGCCAAATTTGTGTCACTTTTGTGTTTAGGGTTATAAAGTAAGGCAAAAGGCCTATAACCCATAATCAAGAAAACTTGACGAGAAAACTATTAGCGACAATTTTGTTTGTTATTATATCAGCTAGAAAGATTCTAGATTTTCGTTTCTCGTTATGTGATACTAGAATCATTAAGTCTGACAATGCAGTCTATTTAGAGGATGACTTAAAGAATAGGAGTTGTGAACTCCACAAGGTCATTATTGAAATACATTTTATTGTGCCAATCCCATATATACATTATCTTTGATGATGAAAAGCCGCAAACAAAAGGAATCAATGGTTGATCTCAATATTGTATATCTAAACCTGCACCTGACCTTACAGAGGAACATGAATGTGAGATTCATGTGTCTTCTGATTCTGATATTTATCAAGAGGCTATATTGAATTGAACTCTTGGAGTTGAATATTTTCCATGCAACATAAGTAAGCATCTATGTTGTATAGAGATGCATGAGATCCATTTCAATTGTCACATCATTGCAAACCAAAAGAGACTCTGAAGATCAGGTAGATGATTTAAAGCCAAATTTGGCTAAGGCTTTAAATAAAGAGAAGGAATTAGTTTTATAAAAACCTTCTTTCCTGTTTCTACCTAAGATTCTTTTAGATCATAATGGCAATTAGTAGCTCATTTTGATTAGGAGCTACATCTTAAACACTAAAATGTCTAAATGGAGCAACCTAAAAGTTTGTAGTTCCTAAGATGGAACATACAGTATGTGAACTCGAGGAGTTCATTTGCGAACAATAAAAGGCATCCAGATTGTAATATGCAAAGTTTGATGAGATTTTCACTTTAAGAACACATTTGATAATTGGATCCATTGCAAGGTCAGTGGGAGCAGTTTTGTGTTATTTGTGCTATAAATTAATGATATCAAATAGCAGCCAATAGCACAGACCAATTGTATTAGATATTTCGTGTCGTCATGTTATTTCAGGATGAAGAATCTAAGTGAGGTTTTATTTTGTTTTGAGGATTGAGATTCTTCATGACATATCTATAGGCATATATTATTGGTCTCAAGAAACCTAAATTTAGGTGTTAAGTAGGTTTACTATATATTGTTCTCCTATTAAGGCACCATTTAGTAAAAAGTGACATATTGTGAAAATCTCAGAGTCCTCAAAAATGATAATGAAAGAGCTCATGTCGAGTGTTATGTATGCCTTATTATGGTTAATTACTGCATGCTCATGTTTATACACATTTTGATGTTGTGTATGTTATAGGTGTATTTCGGAGATACTTGAGTGATCCTGCAGATACAGAACTGGAAGTTGTAAAGAGAGTATTTGGTTATTGACAAGTTTGACATTTTGGGTTTAGTTAGATATTTTGATCTTGATTTTGCAAGCTATCCATTTGATAGAAACAAGTTTTCTAGTTATATCTTTGTGGACATAAAGGAGATGTATTTTGGAAAGTGTGAAGCAAACACTTACAGTATCCTTAATTATGGAGGCTAAATATGTAGCATGCTGTAAAGCTAATTGATGGACCATTTAGGCTGCAGAATTTTGTCTCAGGGCTGGTTTCTGTGTTGCCATTTCGAAGTCCTAAAGATGTATTGTGGTAATCTTGCAGCAAGTACTTTCTCTCTCAAAATGCTAGGAGTTTCTCACACTCCAAATATTTAGATTTCATCATTTGGTTTGTTAGAGAAAAAATAATGGAATCCATTGCTTGATTAGATTGTAGAGCACATGGTTAAAGAGCTCATTTTGATTAACTGAAAGTTTGGCTGTTAAAGTGCTTTGATGACATAACACTTGTATAAGGCATATAGAGCCATTTGTTGCATTACGTTAGTGGGAGCTCTGTAATGAAATTAGTTGCAACTGTATGGATGGATTCCTACTTGCCATATATGCATATTTTGTTTGCTTGCATTCTGATGACTATGACATTCTGGTATATGAGACATTCTGTATTGGTCTCATGAGCTTCTGTTGAAACACTGCATCATTCAGTTTAGATGCATTGACCTAATGGAAATGGATATTGATTTTGTTTTCATATCATTTCTATTTCACACTTTTATACTACTACCTTGTTGAAGTTTTTATAAGTTTACGCATTTGTACCCTATCGATATGATGCATTTTGAAATTTGTAAAGGCTTATTGTTGTTAAAGTATTTGTAAGCCTCCACATTTGTACCCTTTCGGTACAATGCATCCAGAAGGTCTTATGAATTCATATTGATATTATATGATATTTTCGTTAATTAACTTAATTGTCCAAGTGGGAGAATGTTGAATTATCTCAATAATGTGGACTAATTAAGTATAATTAATATCATATAAATTAAACTGATAGTATATTTTGTGTATAGTGTGACCACATATATATGTAATATATTTATATTATACATGTATTTATCATTAATAGGACGAATATAATACATGATTCAAAATATGAGAGATCCCTACTCTTGGCACTAATATATAAATGGTGGCTCATTAACCATTTTGCTGTGTGAGATTGATGGTGAGCCAGAGTAGCTCTCTCCCATTTTCTTTCTCTCCCGTTCATCACCCTCATCTTCCTTTCTTCTTTGCATAGACCACCATGGCAGACCCAACCACCATCGGAGGACTTTCGGCATGATTCCGGCGGCATCTCCTCCCTATTGCAATGGCAACATTGGAGGAAATGGTGGTGTTATGGTGGGTTTTGGTTCAATTCACCCAAGATTAGTTTCTCTCCATTTATTGTGCTAATAGCTGTTTGATGGATGATTTAATTCCAACAATCCTTACTTATAATTGTAGCTCTATTGCTTTTTGGAGTTATTGAAGGTATTGGAATTGGTGCTAGAATTTGTCATGGCAGAGATATTCCGCAGCATTTTCAACAAATGCACCGTGAAAGATTGGCCTTGGAGGCTCTACCAGGTTCCCATGGAATAGGATATATCCGCCTCTAGAAGTCAACCGTGCAAAAGCTCAAAATGGGCCAATTTCTAAAAAGATATGGCCACCAGCAGCACCACGACAGCAGCCACAATCACCAGCACCATCGCCGCCACAACCACTGCCACTGGTATCATCACCCCCTCCATCCTCCTTCAGGCGTAGCTCAGGTGATGAAAGACAAGGGATCAGGGGAGTATATCCTAAAATGGAGCCATAATAATGTTTTCTCGTGTAATAAAAGAACAATATATGTAATTAAGATTGACTTATTAATGCTAATATTATAAAATCATCTTGGTTTATCTTTTTGTTGGCTAAGTGTGTTGTTTGATTCATCACGGGTTTCACAAAACTAGGCCAAAGTTGAGTCCTGTTTAAATAAAGATGTTGGGACTTGGAATTTGTTTATTGATTTTCCTGTTCTGGTAATAAAATTATTAGTATATATCCAATAATGCCTGTACTTCCACCGTCCCTGACTTAAATATTTTTAGGGTGAGTACGATGAGACTTTTTTACTGTATCACTTGTTCACATTTGTTTCTTTCCTTTTAATTTTTTAATATAATATTTGTAATGATTATTTTTTATTAAATTTACTTTATCGTTACTGATAGATTGCATTTAAAAAAATTTTCGTTTTACATCAATTTTATTATTATCGTTGTTTTTAATCTCAACAAAATTAATTATACCATTTATTTAAATTAATCCTTAGTTAATACATAAATAAACACACATATATATAAGATTGGTTTTGGTCGTAGCCAACGTATGATTGTTTAGCTTGAACTACAACCTATGGAAATTGAAGGGAACTTACCTTCAATATAGTTTATATGGTTTGTAAGTCAAACGTCTCGAGATTCTCTCATTTATAATCACCTTGCCAATTCAAGTGGTTTGAGCAGTATATTATCTGTGGCTGAAGGATTGTCGCACTGATGAAGATGATTATAAAATAGTGTAATATTTTTTCCTTTATTTTTCATTGAGAATAGTGTATTGAATGCAAAAATCTTCATAGCATTGTATTTTAACTACCTTTAATCATTAAATATATTTTTAAGCCACCATGTCTAGGTATATCAAGACCGTACTCTAGGTGCTAACAGCTTAGGATCTAAACTGGCTGTGACTTCTTCACTGCTTATATTCCTGTTGATCAATGGCCTCGTACGGGCGTCACATGATGATCAATGTCTGTGTGTCAAGTTTGCGTTCGTATCAATTAATTTTAGAATATTTTATTATATTTAAATTTAATTTTTTTATTCATAAAAGGTAAAAAAAAAAGTTAAAAATCGAATTTTGAATATAATTCTTCTTAAAAATGACTAACAATCATTAGATCAAGTTTTGATTGTTTATTTTAATTTAATTAATTATCTGAATGTTTTAATTTTTATTATCTAAATCCTAGAAATAATCTAACATGCTAAATACTCATTTATTAAGTCAAAATTTGAGTCTTAAATTTAAATTTAAATAAATTTTAATGCATATTATTAAAAAATTAAATTAATAAATTTAGTTTAACTCATAAATTAAAAATCATAATTAAAATACTAAATAAGTTAATTTAATTAAATGTTGATTAGTTTATATATAAAGTATATAATAATATTTAAAAATTATTATTTATAATCAAATTCATATATGGGATATCCTAATATCACTATTATCCGAATTCTACACAAACTAGTATCAAATAGTAAAATTATTATCCGAATCCTATCTGAACTCAATTATTAAATATCATAATCTTATTTAATCAAATTTATTGGGCAAGATGCCCGTTACTTTTTTTTTTTTGGTTACACCCGTTACCTATTTACATACTACAAAGTCAAGGTTTTTGATAATGAGCGGTATATATAATAATTTCGTACTATAAAGCACCGAATTTAATGTAAGAAAAATAAAAAAGGGAAATGATATTTGTGATGGGAAATCCCAACGAGTGAGCCAGAAATTTGAGACAAAGTATCAGAGAGAGTGTGGCCACAAGTACAACATCAAATAATATATATATATATATATTTATATAAACTTGAAGCTTAAATATTGGCAGCAATAGCAGCAATATATACTATGTATATTGTTTATCAGAATACTATGTACGTACTGTTTTAGAAATTGGACAAATATAGTAGGCAAATATGAAGATGTTAAGTAGTGAACATTATATATAGAGGGTATCAATCGATAGGAGCTTGCAAGCTAAGTTGTCATAGGAGGCGGTGGGAGAGCTGATGATGGCGGTGGAGGTGCTGACGATCGTCGTGCTTTAGCCCGTTACTATGGAAGTGATGGACCGTATCTGGCTGACTCTGGCGGATCTAAATCTCCTTGATTTCTCCTTCCATTGTCCTGTGGAGACGGTGGAGTTCGGAAATCTATATCAAAGATCCTCTTGGACACTACCCTGAGATTGTATGGAAAGTCATATGGGGAAAGTTTGTACGAGGAAGGCGCAGAAACAGGTTCAGTGGCCTTCCCTCTGTGGCTGCTATGAAAAAGTAGGAGGGCAGTGATAAAAATGAAAATTATAAGCCAAGAATTGGGCTTCATCGCGGTGCTTTCGAATACTGCTCCGAGGCGTTTATATGCTATACAGCGTGGTGATTTGCTGCAGCTTTGGGTTTAAATGAATAAAATTTACCTGTAAATGAACATGAATAGTCTTGAACCACTGGCTGACCCATATTATTCCATTACACCACGTTGGGTACGTGTTCAACCAAGTCAAGGTCGTCCAGGCGAGCACGCTATGGTAACATTTAACATTTAAATGGAAAAAAAAAACAAACAAATGGAGTTTCGGCTTAGTATTAAAGAGGAGCTCTTGAGGTTTTGAGTTCCTAAATTCAAGTTTTATCGAATGCCAGTTTAAGTCATTTAATTGTTATCTACTAATTCAGTTTATCCTCATTAGAAGCTTTATCTCAATATATTATGATATATAGTAGTTTAGTTAAATGAGTTAAATGATTTATATATGATTAAATGTTTTTTTAAATGTAATATTTAACTATGATTGTAATTTTTTATACAATGTATTGAAAAAACTCAAAACATTTAGGGTATCTTTGGATAAGAGATTTCAAGGAAATTCATTTCAATCAAGATATTTAAAAGTCCAAAATTCAAATTTTTTATTTAACAAAAATTTTGAAGAATTTCAAATTTTAAGAAGAATTTTAAAAGAAAATTTGAGATGCTCAAATTCCTTTTGTTCAAAAATTTTTCACTCTTTTCTACTTTATTAGATATGACTTACTATTGAATATAAAATTAAAAAAATATTATTTTATTTAAATATAATATAATTTTTATTTTTTATATTATAAATACTATCTATACATTTCCAAAAATCTAATAATACCCATATTGCATATTTTATTTGATATATTTTTTTTTCTAATATATAATATTATTATTTTTCTTTTATAATTATTTTTTATTTAATCAAATTCTAGTATTCAGAAATTCTTTCTAAAAATTATTTACCTAAATAAGTTAATTATAAATGTTAGCATTTTAAAATGATAAATTTTGAAATACTTTCATTTTAAAAAGTCTCAAATTTTCAAAATTCTACATTGACACAGCAAGGAGGAATTTTTTTTTATTTTTAAAGACAAGCGTAGTTGCTATATCTTCCCCGTCTACATCCACTTTAATTGCAGCTTGTGGGGAGAAGGCTTAAGAACTTATTAGATCTTTTATCTAATTATGTTAGGATCAGATCTGTTGCATGGAGGGTATTGTATTGTTTAAAAAACTTTGTAAACATTGTGTTGGTATTGTAGAGAGTTTCTTGTGATTTAAAAGTTTCTTTTTTTTTTTTTTGCACAAGATATTGTCCGTCTAGTGCTTGTTAAAATGCTTCAACGAATTTCGAATGTATGTTTGTTATGAAGTGTAATTCAACTTTTGCTCGGGTCTTTGTCTTTTCTCATAATCCAATTGCTGATCTTACATCTTAAACTCTGGTTAAGGAAATAGCATTTTCTAGCTGTAACAGAACAATATGGGAAAGCCATTAAGATTATGAAACGGAGAGACCTTACTCACAATAGGGTATTAAACAATTTGCTTCCATGGTAGTTCTTCGTTGAGAAAAGAAATTTATCTTGCATGAGAATGTTTATGAGATAATTAAATTTTTTTAAAATTAAATCAATTAGAGTTAAATTGAATTTGTAAATTGATTTGGTGATGATTTGTATAAAATAATTATTGTATGATGCCTTTAAAAAATGAAATATTATTAATTTATTGATGCCTCAAAAAATAAATTTCTATTTTTTAGGATAATCTTAATATAAATTATCATTATTAATTAACTAATTATAAGTGTAAATTAATCGAGGGGACATGTTTGTCTTTCTGATAAACTTATACTTAATTTAATGAATGTGTTGATTAAATAATATTTTCAAGGGTGTAAAATCAAAATACCAACAGCAAATTTGTTTAGGAAATCAATATTTTCTTTGGCTTAGTTAAATTTTAGGCTTAATAGCCAAATAAGCCCTCAACCTTTAGTCCAAAATGGAATTCAGCCCTCAACGTTTTATCGCATGAAATTCAGTCCATAAACTTTTATTTCAGTGGAAATAAACCCTCAACCTTTTACAATTATGCAATTAAATCAAAATCTATTAAATGACATTAACTGCCGTTAGTTTTGCATACGTGGCAGCTGACGTGGATAGCTTAGTTAGCTGCCACGTGGCCTGCCACGTAGGCAAAACTAACGGCAGTTAATTCATTTAACAGATTTGGTCTATTTCCACTGAAATAAAAGTTTATGGACTGAATTTCATGCGATAAAACGTTGAGAGCTAAATTTCATTTTGGGCTAAAGGTTGAGGGCTTATTTGGCTATTAAGCCTAAATTTTATTTAAAAACCTTTTTCCTTGAAGTTGTTAAAAAAAGCAAAATCAAATGTCAATAAAGTAAACTATTGACTTGAATGGTGAATCTTATTCATATTGTGAGTTTTCAAAAGATCAGCAAAGACAAATGGCCTAACTCGAAAGACTTTGATTTGTGAAATCCAAATGACCCAAACTTAACTGTTTGTTGTTATCTTTAACAAAGACTCTGACCCAAATGTAAGCCATGAATCTCACATTGGTTAGACTTATAAAATCTAACCAAATAAGGGTTAAAAGAAAGCTGGCCCAACCAACCATATTTTGACTTGACTTATAAAATCAGTGACCCCCGATCCAAATTTAATCACTTTTTGAACATGACCTGGAGGGGCATCTATAGTTGGCGATGTGCATCAGTGGTCTTCTTGGGCACTACCCTGAGCTTGCCTGGAAGGAAATGTGGATAACGTTTGCATAAGGAAGACACGGAAACAGGTTCAGTGGCCTTGACTCTGCGGCCGCTATGAAAAAGCTGGAGATTGTGGAGATAAAAATGAAAATTATGAGCCAAGAATTGGGCTTCATTGCAGAGCTTTTGGAATACTGCAACAAGTTGTTTATGTGGCTATAGAATATTAGAACGTGATGATTTACGGCAGCTTTGGGTTTAAATGAGTAAATTTCATGTATGTACATGAATGATTTGTGAACCTCCAATGATTATGTAACATGTCTAATTAATTAAGAAAATCAATAAGAAAAAAGAGAAAAAAATATGAATTACAGATCTAAAGCTGATTTTTAAAATATTCTGCTCATTCTTCCGATTTTATTGCATTAAACCCTGTTAATTACGCATTCAACTAAATCAAGGTGGTCAACAAGTTCTTAAACTTTAAAAATTTTTTAATTAAGTTTATTACAGCAACAATGAAAGTCATGCGGGGCCCACACGTTCTTGAAGTTTAAAACCATTTTTAATTAAGTTTATTACAGTAGTAGTGAAGGTCGGGCCAACACGTTCTTAAAGTTTACAACTTTGTTAATTAAGTTTACGTGAGATCCTCAATTTTCATGTAATTCCTCTATATTTGTAAAGCATTTCAATCAAGATGATTAAATAAATATGAAATTTAATGTATGAATGATGTATGAATGATGTATGTAATATGGAAGAACTAATAAAGTGGATGTCAATAAGTCAAATGATTTATTAGGTTCATATCAGAAAAATATTAAGAGTATGAGACAAGGAATTAAATCAGAAATTTAATTGGATATTAAATGTATGAGTCATATGGAAAAAGAATTAAATGGTCAAATGGGTCAAAGAGGGTCAAATGGATTGGCTGAAATGATTAAAGGGATGAGCATGCAATTAATGCAAGTGCATGACTCATCATCCCCATCAGCTATCACCAACGTCAGCCACTCTTCCCAGCTCTCCCTCTCGTGCCATCTCCAATCTTCCAAGTTTCCATTCCAAGCTCCTTGCTAAACCACCTCATCCTTCCACCAATTCACTAAGTTCATTTAATGAAAAAGAATCCTTGTCGTTATACTAGATGATATCCAAAGTTTGATAGAGTGAATCCAAGTATTGGAGGAGATCTTAACATCTGAAATTCTGGTCTCTAGTGAAGGTAAGAGAAGAAAATGATTTAGTCAATTTCGTTAATGGATTTGAGTTGTACTGAGTTGATATGGTATGTGTATGTAGTTTAATTTAAGGTTTGATGTGGTATGATGATTTCAGATTTGAAGGAGTGAAAGCTAGGGCTGACGCGCTAAGTGATTTCGCGTTCTCGAAGAAATTGAGGTAAGGAATTTATGTAACGGACGTAAGGCGGCTATGTCCGCATGTTTTATGATGTTTTTACATATTTTGGAGAGAAGCACCAGTTGATTTTATGCAGGAAAAGATGCATTTTCGGACTTGTTTCCTAGTACCAATTAGGCTAGGGGCAGCCGACTGCCTTAAAAGGGAAGTCGACTGCCTAGAGACAACCAAAACGTCGTTTTCCGAAAATCAATGCAAACTAGTCGACTGTTATGTAAGCCAGTCGACTGCTATTTACCTAGAAGCATTCTGTTTCAAACCAATCGACTGCTATATGGGACAGTCGACTGCTATTTGCTAAATTGCATTCTGTTTCAAAAACAGTCGACTGCTATATGGACCAGTCGACTGCTATTTCTTAAGAAGCATTCTGCTTGAAAACAAGTCGACTGCTATATGGACCAGTCGACTGCCCCCATGTATTTTCAAAAAAAAAGAAAATATCAGAAATTTAAATGAAATTAATTTCGATAAAAGAAATTATGAAGCAGCAGCCGACTGCCCAATGAGACCAGTCGACTGCCATGTATGAAAGGAGCTTTTAAAGCTTATTTGATTTAAACACAAAAGTGTTTTCTGAAAAAGTATATTATAAATGTTTTGAGACTATGGACTGCGTAATGATTATGCATTTCTGATGGCTGAGAGACTCTGATCAAGTCCTCAGTAATATGTATGTTAAGCGAGGAACCCTAGTCCGGTCCTCAAGACCATAAGTGGCATCTGACTAGTGCTCACTGTGGTATTATTAAGGCAGGAGAGAATCCCTGACCTCTACATGGTATACCAATGTACTAATGCATGATTAGAGTCATATAAATGGGAATGAACGGTTTATATGACAATGCAATCGCTTAAATATTGTACATAGTCTCCATCTATTTCAAGTATGTATGTAAGAAGAAGTATATGATGTATGTTTTAAAGTATGTATGAAGTATGACGTTTTAAAGAAAGAAGTATGATGCATGTTTTATATGTATGCTATGTTTTAAAGGAAGCATACAAAGTATGATTGCCATGTCATTTGAAATAAATATGCATGGTTGCAAACAATGCATGAAAGATGTTTATAATGCTTTACATGACATTATAGAGCCAAGTAGGAAAAGTGCATATAGAGGCATAGCACGCTCTTTTACATACTTTTCTTACTGAGCGTAAACTCATCTTTTTACGACCATTTTTTCTACAGATTACCTGAAGTGAACCCCGCTCCGACTAGAGGAGCTTGTTTTTGAAGAATCGAAGTGTACCTTATCGATACGCTTCCCAATTAGTATAGAAGGTATACTCATATGTTTATGTATAGCAAAGTTTAATTCAGCTACGGTACAGTACAAGTAGAAATTTGTGTATATAGGATATCGGGGATGTAAGTTAAGATGATGTATGAGATCTTGTGGAAATGGAATGATATTTATATATATCATTTTATGCTTATGGATATTGAACAAAATTTTATGAGCTATTAGATAATTAGCTAATGTATGAAAAGATGGATGACATTGATGAACTAAATCTAAACAAAGAAGGAAAAAGATAAGTGATAAGATGAAGTAACGAGGATGTCACAGTTTATTACAACAACAGTGAAGGTCGTGCAAGGCCAATGCATTCTTAATGTTTACAACTTTTTTTTAGTTAAGTTTATTACAGCAATAATAAAGGTCGGGGCCAACACATTCTTAAAGTTTACAACTTTTTTAATTAAGTTTATTACAGCAATAGTGAAGGTCATGTAGGGCCAATACGTTCTTAAAATTTACTACTTTTTTTAATTAAATTTATTACAGCAATAGTGAAGGTAGGGGTCAACACATTCTTCAAGTTTACAACTTTTTTTAATTAAGTTTATTACAACAATAGTGAAGGTCGAGGCCAACACGTTCTTAAAGTTTACAACCTTTTTTTATTAAGTTTTTTGTCTTTTTATTCATAAAAAATAAAGAGGAATGAATAATCAAACTTTAGATCTAATTCTTTCTAACGAAGATTTATCACAACAACAAAATAATTACGAAATAAACAATAACGAATAATACAAGTTCCAATATAATTAGAAAAATAATTAGTGATAATAATATCTTGATCGAATAGTTAAAAAGAGTTGTGATATATTATAATATTCGAGTTTGAATCCAAGTAACCCTATTGTCACCCTTAATTAACAAACATTTTTTATAACAAAAAAATAGTAATATTTATATGAAAGCAGAAAAAATTACTTTAGTAGCAGTAAATACATGTTAAGATTGACCTAACAACTAAAAAGACTAATTTGAATGAATGGTGTGATTAGTTTTGGTGAGAATTAAAAAAATATGACTATTAAAGATATATATTATTTAATAAAATAATAAAAAATTTAAAATCAATGATGGAAAGGTAATTTTACCCTTTCAATTTTTTGTTTTGTATGCTCATTTCCCACCACATCAGAGCCCATCGACGGGAAATGGGCACGCAAACACCCTAATTCAAGGTCAGGCAGAATTAACACGCTAATAGCTGATCGACGTTACAGTGGAGTAAATTTACCCTTTTTTTTAAATGAAGTTTATTAAAACAAATGATTAAGATTTTATCTAATAGTTATTATTATATTTTAAAAAAATTAAGTCTAAGATTCAAATCCTCTTTATTACTTATACTTGCCCATGAGAAAAAATTACAAAATTAATAGTAGCTAATAACAAAAAAGGTTACGAAATTAACAGTAACTAATAATAAAAGTTTCAGTATAATTTATAAAAATAGTTTATTAATTAAATGAGAACAGAAAAAATAAACCACTCTAATGAATAGCAAGAAAATACACATTACGATTGGCCTATCAACAAAAGCACACCTAAAAAAATTCACGCTTAAAAATTAACTGCTTACAGCAATCCAAGTATGTGAAACATTCTTTGATGGTTGTTTGAGTCTACCAAAAAAAAAAAGTTTAAATTGCCCTTGAAATATAAACAAAATGACATAAAAAAAATTCCTCTTTCCTAAACTAAAATTACTGTTTTTTTCTCTCTTTTCTTTAGCAAAGTGAAAAGTTTCATTTCCATGTGATCCGGAAGGGTGTGGTTTAGCATCCATGGATTAATCTAACTTGAGATAAAGGTGGTTGTTAAGGATTTTTTTTCTTCTTCTGTTTTTGTTAATAATATTCTGCCAAGAGTACATTGGAAGTGGCTATAAATAATTTTCACATCATGGAAAGGTGATAGATGTGTTTACACCCCTAGAAACAGAGCACTCCAGGTAGGAAATTTGACTTTGTTCAATTTACTGACCTCGAAGATGCTAGGAGGGAAGTGGATAGAATGAATGGTGTTTGGCTGATGGACTATAGAATTGGGGTTAACATAGCAAAGGTTCAATAGCAAATCAACATACTGGAAGAAAATATATCCAAGTGAGAAACTAAATCAGGTGGTAGAAATCCCTTTCAAGAGTGGGCAATACATAACATGATGGAATAAAATGATTGTAATGCCCTCGGAAGTTAGGATTTTCGAGTTAACTTTTTTCTTTACTTACTATGTTTGTCACTTGCTAAGTGTAGCTAACACCTAACAAGTAGATTTCTACTCCTTTAATTGTTTAAGACTAGTTGTCTAAGGTCCCATTAAAGTTTGCTCGTAATACGTGTCAAAAAAACGAAACTAAAAAATTTCATCCCTACTTTGGGCTATTATCCATCCCTATACGCAATACATCATCATTTCAACCTATAGCAATTCCAATCTTGATATAGCATCCGAAACATTTCATATCCATCAATTTAATATATATTGAGATTACAACTCAATTGCAAGGCACAGTTTGTTTACAGACTCGATATTCTTCTAGTACTTACATCTTAAATCTTATGTACTATGTACACCAAAAAGAATTTTTAAGTCTAAAATATAAACAAAGATTTTAAGGGGGTTATACCTCAATACAAAAGTAATAATGCCTAGTGGCCTACGCACCGAACTCTTAATGCACCAAACTTGTATCCGAGCCTATTTGAAATAATCTATGAGGTAGAAAAGGGGGGGTGAGCTAAAGTCTAGTAAGAAAACATACGCTAAGTGATGCTAGGCTCCTACTATGCTCAATGCTTGTTTACGCGTGAACAAATGCATAAAGCTCATGTTTCAATGCAGTTTATTAAAAATAGTGCAATGCCAATATACTTTTGTTTATAAGATATAAAACATTTACACCAAACAGTTCTAAACAAATCAATGCTCACGCATTTATAGAATTGAGATACAGTAGAAATAAAAATGATAAACTCATTCTTTTTCACAACAGAACCAAGATACATATTCCAAAGTAGTATATGAGACAGGCATCAATTTATGAGATTCAGTAACATAACTGGGATCTTTGGAAATATAACCAATAAGCTTTCCATGAAAGCATCTACTGTAGCTAGCAGTGATCATAGTCCCATACTATGGCTCTATACATGATCATGAATCATCCTAGCACTAGTGACCATCTAGTTACTGAGGTACTTGTCACAACTAGTTGTCGAACGCTTGGAAGATCACAAAGCATCTAGGATATTTCACAATTCATATATATACACAGATATCCATCAACACACGGGAGGAATCTGAAAAGTGTATATATAAGTAGGCGCCTTAATGCCATATAGGTAGGTTAAGTGCCACACAAGCAAGTTAAGTGCCACGAAGGCAGAGAGTGCCACACAGGCATACCAAATGCCACACAGGCATAGAGTGCCACACAGGCATAAGGTGCCACACAAGCAAGTTAAGTGCCACAATGGCATGTTAAGTGCCACAAAGGCATTAAGTGCCACACAGGCATGGTAAATGCCACATAAGCATAGAGTGCCACACAGGCATTAGGTGCCACATAGGTAGGGTAATGCCACTGTGAGATCCCCAATTTCCATGTAATTCCTCCATGTTTGTAAAGTATTTCAATCAAGATGATTAAATAAATATGAAGTTTAATGTATGAATGATGTATGAATGATGTATGTAATATGGAAGAACTAATAAAGTGGATGTCAATAAGTCAAATGATTTATTAGGTTGATATCAGAAAAATATTAAGAGTATGAGACAAGAAATTAAATCAGAAATTTAATTGGAGATTAAATAGATGAGTCATATGGAAGAGGAATTAAATGGTCAAATGGGTCAAAGAGGGTCAAATGGATTGGCTAAGATGATTAAAGAGATGAGCATGCAATTAATGCAAGTGCATGACTCATCATCCCCATCAGCTATCACCAACGTCAGCCACTCTTCCTAGCTCTCCCTCTCGTGCCATCTCCAATCTTCCAAGTTTCCATTCTAAGCTCCTTGCTAAACCACCTCATCCTTCCACTAATTCACTAAGTTCATTTAATGAAAAAGAATCCTTGTCGTTAGACTAGGTGATATCCAAAGTTTGATAGAGTGAATCCAAGTATTGGAGGAGATCTTAACATCTGAAATTCTGGTCTCTAGTGAAGGTAAGAGAAGAAAATGATTTAGTCAATTTCGTTAATGGATTTGAGTTGTACTGAGTTGATATGGTATGTGTATGTAGTTTAATTTAAGGTTTGATGTGGTATGATGATTTCAGATTTGAAGGAGTGAAAGCTAGGGTTGACGCGCCAAGTGATTTCACGTTCCCGAAGAAATTGAGGTAAGGAATTTATGTAAGGGACATAAGGTGGCTATGTCCGCATGTTTTATGATGTTTTTACATATTTTGGAGAGAAGCACCAGTTGATTTTATGCAGGAAAAGATGCATTTTCGGACTTGTTTCCTAGTACCAAATAGGCTAGGGGCAGCCGACTGCCTTGAAAGGGAAGTCGACTGCCTAGAGACAACCAAAACGTCGTTTTTTGAAAACCGATGCAAACCAGTCGACTGCTATGTAAGCTAGTCGACTGCTATTTACCCAGAAGCATTCTGTTTCAAACCAGTCGACTGCTATTTGCTAAATTGCATTCTGTTTCAAAAACAGTCGACTGCTAGATGGACCAATTAACTGCTATTTCTTAAAAAGCATTCTGTTTGAAAACCAGTCGACTGCCCCCATGTATTTTCAAAAAAAAATGAAAATATCGAAAATTTAAATGAAATTAATTTCGATAAAAGAAATTATGAAGCAGCAGCCGACTGCCCAATGAGACCAGTCGACTGCCATGTATGAAAGGAGCTTTCAAAGCTTATTTGATTTAAACACAAAAGTGTTTTCTGAAAAAGTATATTATAAATGTTTTGAGACTATGGACTGCGTAATGATTATGCATTTTTGATGGCTGAGAGACTCTGATCAAGTCCTCAGTAATATGTATGTTAAGCGAGGAACCCTAGTCCGGTCCTCAAGACCATAAGTGACACCTGACTAGTGCTCACTGTGGTATTATTAAGGCAGGAGAGAATCCCTAACCTCTACATGGTATACCAATGTACTAATGCATGATTAGAGTCATATAAATGGGAATGAACGGTTTATATGACGATGCAATCACTTAAATATTTTACATAGTCTCCATCTATTTCAAAGTACAAGATGTATGTATGAAGTATGATGTTTTAAAGAAAGAAGTATGATGCATGTTTTATATGTATGCTATGTTTTAAAGGAAGCATACAAAGTATGATTGTCATGTCATTTGAAATAAATATGCATGGTTGCAAACAATACATGAAAGATGTTTATAATGCATGCTTTATAATACTTTACATGACATTATAGAGTCAAGTAGGAAAAGTACATATAGAGGCATAGCACGCTCTTTTACATACTTTTCTTACTGAGCGTAAACTCACCCTTTTACGACCATTTTTCCTACAGATTACCTGAAGTGAACCCCGCTCCGACTAGAGGAGCTTGTTTTTGAAGAATCGAAGTGTACCTTCTCGATACACTTCCCAATTAGTATAGAAGGTATACTCATATGTTTATGTATAGCAAAGTTTAATTCTGCTACGGTACAGTACAAGTAGAAATTTGTGTATATAGGATATCGGGGATGTAAGTTAAGATGATGTATGAGATCCTGTGGAAATGGAATGATATTTATATATATCATTTTTATGCTTATGGAAATTGAATAAAAATTTTATGAGCTATTAAATAATTAGCTTAAGAATAAGGAAAGAATGACACTGGATGAACTAAATCTAAATAAAGAAGGAAAAGGATAAGAGATAAGATGGAGTGGCGGGGACGTCACAACCACACAGGCATTACATAGCGCCCCATGTCTCATATGTCAAAAACCCGTACAAAGATAGCTTTTACAACATGATTTGAGTACTAGAAACATGAATCGTTTTAAAAACTTATAGATTTGAAAACCTTCTCATATGAAATTATGCTTAAAACCATTACCTCGATGACAAGTAATGATGCTTGAAAAGTATGAGGTTTTAAAGGCATTTTATAAATCTAAATTAGTACACAAAATTTACTTAAATGAATTCTAGTGAAATGCCATACAGGCATGACATAGCGCACACAAGCATTACATAGCACCCCATGTCTCATATGTCAAAAACCCGTACAAAGATAGCTTTTACAACATGTTTTGAGTACTAAAAACATGAATTGTTTTAAATACTTATAGATTTGAAAACCTTCTTGTACGAAATCATGCTTAAAACCATTACCTCGATGACAAGTAACGATGCTTGAAAAGTATGAGGTTTTAAAGGCATTTTATAAATCTAAATTAGTACACGAAATTTACTTAAATGAATTCTAGTGAAATTTCGGCATTATGACAACATAGGTAAAATACTACCTAGCATCATAATCACAACCAAATACCTGTAGAAGACTCAATCAAGCAGCATATATTTTATACACCAATCCAACACAAATCTAAATCTCAAATATTATACCCTTTAAGCTCAATCCAACGTATTTTGAAATTCCAACAAAATGCATTTAAACTCATGAATGTTAAATAACGTTAACTTATACATACATAAACATAGAGAACTAACAAGCATTTAACATATATTCTCTTACCTTGCTAACTTACTTACAGAAACCGTCATTTCTTTATTCCTTCATTGCATATGTCCACCAAGTAGCCTCTACGGTACGAATGCTCAATACTTTAAAAACCATCCTTGCACATTTAGCTTAGTGGTATATTTTCACTTCCTTGCGTTCACTCTACAACAAATCCGCATCAAAATTTAATATGATTATGTATCCCTCTAAGGTATTATTGATCTAACTAAAGTAATCCTTTTTTATCATACTCTTTTTATAGAGTAGCCAAGGTAAATGTATTTACCATTATTATTTATTATTTATTTTTCCACAACGCTAAGATTACACTTAACCTTACTCTTAGTAAGCATGATCATATTGATTAAAGCAAGAAAGTAGTGTTTACCCTTCAAAGTCACCTTAAGAAATTTCATGAATTAAAATTTCATCTCATCAATTTATTTTATCATATAGATTTTATCTAATTAATTTAGATAAACCTTACCCTAAACCTACTAGAATGTCGTGGCTTATTGTTGTTCTTTTTCACTAAACACACCATCTTGGTTTGTCCTCCATTTGAGGCTGTCCTCTTTCCTTTCAAAACATTAGCCATTTTGCACTTTTAGCAACCCCTATATTTGCACATTGTCTTAACAATAAGCTTTCACTCATATATATAATCCTTAAATTTAAAAGAATCACCTTATCTTACCCTTGAATTACACTTTCAAACCAACAACTCAATGTTGCCTTCCTCCACTGTCGTGAGCCTTCTCTACTGCATTTCTGGTTTTGCATTGAGAGAGTAAGGAAACCAGCAGCTAAAATCCCAACCTTGAACCACCCTTAGGGACAGTGGCGAATCTTGATATTTTATTTTGAAGGGGCCAACTAAAAGATTAAAACTATATACACATATATTTCTTGTTTGAATTATACCACTATGTTAAGTTTAATATTCAAATGAATTCTTAAATTTTACTGAAAAATATAAACAAGTGCTTTATCTTTTGTTGCATAAAATTAAGATTATGAACTTTTATTTCATTGTAATTATACCTATTAAATCTTAAAAATGAGGGAATAATATTCAATTGATAAAATTTTTAAAATAGTATTTTCTCAAATATTTGTAATTCAGCATATCCAAATAAATCTAAATAATTTTTTTTACAAATTAAATCATTCAACAAAAAAAGTTTATCAAATAATTGAATATTTTATGCTTCCAAAGTTCTAATTACAATAAAATTAAAATTCATGCAATAAAAAATCATAGATTTATTTCTATTATTGAGTAGAGCTCTAAAGCTTATTTAAATATTATCCATTATGTTTTACTCATAAAAAGTATACGATTGATATATATATATATATATATATATATATATATATATATTAATAAAAAAATAAAAAACTTATAAAATCAAAAGTTTTACCAATTCATAACAAAACCATAAAAATAAAATATATGATATAAAAAAATTTATCTAAAATTATGAACCACGCTTTTAATTTAAATGTTTGTAAATAATAATTAGTGAGAAATGTAAATAAGTAGATATAAATATTTTTTTATTTTTAATTTAAAATACATATTTTAAATTTATTTTATATATGTGTATGTATATACGTGTATATATAATATTATATTTTTTAAATCTTGGGGTGGCCAAGGCCCCCTCTAGAGAGGCTTACGCACCGCCCCTACTTAGAGAAACCTTTTTTTAAACCAAAACACCTCTGCTTCCAAGCCGTTTTCAACCCCTGTTCATGCCCAAGAACAAGTGCATGTTTAGCCTTTAAACCATTACCTGCCTGTTCCAAAATAGCCATCTAATTAGGCCCAATTTGGCATTGTTCGGCCAGCCTTCCAGCCACTATTTTCTGAAATTCTTGTTAATCCCTTCCTCTAGCTCACTCTTCCTCCTTTTTCGGCACTCGAAGCCAGTCCTTCACTTACTTAATGCAACCTCCATTTTCAACTCAAAACTCAACCACCATCCTCTGTTGCCATCTCTAAAAACTGTCTGATCAACCTCTACAATAGCCACCTGAAATAGCTCTTAGACACTCCTATTTCACCTCTGTATTTTCAGCATTATTTTAGCCGCTTCTCTGCCCAAAACACAATCTTGTTTTTTGTCCTGTTCAGGCCGACAAATCAGCCTCTAAAAGAGCCCAACCTAATGCCATTGTCTTGGTCAGAACCATCGCTATGTTCCACGTTAGTTTCAACTTCGAATTCCTTTGTCTTGATCTTGTTGGCTTTACTCTTCATTTACCGTCAAACAGCCTCCATTTCTCTTTTCTGATCATGTGTTGTTGCCCCAAAAGAAAACATCTCGATATTCAGCCCTTCACGCCTCTCATTGGCCTGCGGTTTCCAACCGAGAATCACCAAGGCACTTATCGTCGCTTGTTCCAGAACCAAGAGAAAGCTTTTGTTCAGCTGTCGTTTCTGGTTTGTTTTCAGCCCTAAGAATCCAGCCTCTTCTGTCTTAATTTAAGCCCTAGAATCAGCCCCCAAAGCCACTAATCGGTCTCCTAAATTAACGCCCCTACTTCAGTTTCTTTCTTCTCCAGCTGTTTTCTACTATCCTTCATACCTGGTTCAGCCTTGAAATCTCGAGAATGAAGCTTAAATCTTTCTGCCTCATGCCTTCTCCTTACTGTTAGAGTGCCAAATCCTTCAACCCCTTCAATATTTCCTTTCTTTTTCAGCCAAGAGAAGCATTTTTTTTTTTGTGTATATCACAAGTATTTTCATCCGTTTTAGCAATATGATATTAATCCTATTCGGGGTTTAATCACAGTTAAGGCTCTTTACCCCTCCCCAAAGATGTGTTTAGTGAGAGTCAAACCCGAGAAATCTTCCCACAAACTCAGTCTGTATTGCCAACTAAGCCATAACCCTTAGGTGCCAAGAGAAACATCCTTGATTGTCCTCACTCTTTCTATAATATCATTTAATGTTAAATATTCACTTATTTAATAATATTAAATTATTTAATAATAGTAGTGATATATTTTAAATTTAATTGAAAGAATATAATATTAAATAATAATATTGTTTAGTAAAATAATAATTAATTATATTAGATAGTGGTACTTAGCAATAATATTAATTGTTATTAACATATCAAAATTATAATAAATGAAATTATTTAAAAATATATAAAATATCCAATAAATAATTATATAAATTTAAATTAAAGAATATTATAATCTTATAGTTCAATATAATTTATACTTAATTAGTTTTTACGTTTTCAACTTTTCTATATTAAATAAATATACTAATTTGAAAATATTTATTTTTAATCAAATAATATTTTATATTAAAATTTAATATTATTTTATTTTTAAAAATTAATTAATTTTATTTTATATTTTTATTATAAAAAATATTAATATTATATTAATATATAAATTTTGTTCACTTACTTATGAACAGTAGTAGAAATGAAAAAATATTTCCGAAAATAATAGAAACAAAAAATTTTTATTTCTAACAATTTTAAAGTTTTTGTTTTCATTTTCTGAAAGTAAAAATATATTGCGAAACATGTTTTCTGACTCTGTTTTCAAAAAAATTAAAAACAAAAATAAAAAATAATAAGTAAAAATGATACCTAACGATCCCTTAATTATTACTTATACTAGACTCGCATGGTTAGCAAGCGCAAGATTTGTTTCCTTTTTTTTTTAATAGATATTTCATGGTGCTGCTCACCATCGTTATTCCATACGCGCACTGAATCTTCCAAGCGCAAACTCAATGGCAACTGCAGGTGAGACGAAGATAGCAGTTTTGTTTTGCTTCATAATTCGAATGCCTCATTGTTTATGAGCATATTTGTATCAAGGAAACGTTTCTTTTCCGGTTAAGACTATATCTTTCTAAATATTTACTGTATGGCCTAATTAATCACGTACCAAAAGTCTCTCAACATCCTGTATTTTTTATACTATTTATATTTTTTTATTTCAATCATTGAATTTTATGTTATATTTACGTAAATCATGCATAATAAATTTTAGATTAATCAAATTTGTCTAACTATTTGATTCATAATAATAAATTTTCACCCATTAATGTATATTAAAAAATGTTATTCTCAATTAAAATTGTTGACACCTAATTTTGTCCCATTTTTGTTATTATTGTCTTTATTATTTGTTTATATTTTTATTACTTTATTATTATTATTATTATTATTATTATTATTATTATTATTATTATATTACTTTTTATTATTATTATTATTATTATTATTTTTATTTTTATTTTTATTTTTTGTTTTTGTCTAATTTGTCCCATCCCCGTCGGTCCCCTACTTCCCTGGCTTTCCCCAAAATCCGCCGGTCACCATAGCCTCCAGCCACCCTCAACCCACTACCACCACCAGCTACTCTACCCTATCCCATCATAGCAAACCCTATACCAGTCCCCCTACAAAGGCTTCGGAGGAGCCTCAGATCTAAAAGGGGAGACAACCCAAAGGTCCCCCAGACCATCCTCGCCGGGATCCCAAGCTTCATTGTCGCACCGCCTCTGATCACCCCGATCACAAACCATCATCCAAACCCCCTCACAACCATAACCACTCATAACCGAACCTAAACACCACCACAGCTCAACAACCCCTTTAGCCTCACCACCGAGACCCCTAACCCTAACCAAAAAACCAGCAACATCATCCTCACCCGAGACCCACCTCACTGAACCCATCACAGCAAACATCCTCATCGAAACCCCCCAAACACACACAACCACCACCGAAAAACCCCAACTCCACCGTCCCAAAACCGAAGCCCCAAACCTGCAAAACAAACCCAAACACAAAACCAAAACCAAGATCATAAACCAACACCATCCGAAACCATCAACAAAAAAAAAAACACCAAGAAAAGGGAGGAGGCCGAGAGTTTCAACCTCAGATCTGTAAGGATAGAGACGTTTTTTGTGAAAAAGGAGGCCGGAAACGAAAACAGGAGGTCGAAAGGAATCGAAAAAGGGGTAGCTTTTTCGTTTTTGGCCACCGCCGGCGGCGGCGCACGGCAGTCCGGCGTGGCCGGAAATCGCCTGGCCGGGGAGCTTCAAAAGCTCTGAACTTTTTTTTGGAGAAAGAGAGGAAAATGAAAGAATAAAAAAAAGGGAGGGCTTTTATAGTTGAAAAAAAAAAAAGAAAGAAAACTGGTGACCCGTGCGCTACCCGGATCCGACCCGGGATCCGCGCGTCCAACCCGGGAAGGGAAGATCCGTGTGCCAGCCCAGTGATCCGACCCGACCCGCTCCGCTGCTGACCTTCATCCCACCTCCGGCCCAACCTGCTTTGGGCCACTTGGAAAGTGGCTGGGCCCGCGTCTTTTGGACTTGATTTGGGCTGCTTTGAAAGACCTCATTTCTGGGTTTTAAACTCAAATCGCTTTGGTATAATTCTTTCCTTTTTCCTATTTACTTTATTACGCCATTAATATATTTAATTACTTTGTTCTCAATTTATATATATTGTTATTAATTAATATATTTTAATAATTTGTTTTAAAAAAAAAAGAGAAGAAAAGGAAAGAGAAAAAAACAAAAAAACACAAAATTAAATATGAGTACTTAATTCATTGTTAAAAAAAAAATTTTTAAAAGATAAAAAAATTGAAATATGTTAAATGAAAAATAGAAATTTATGTACATCATATTCTATATGCTCGCATCATGTGCATAAACAATAAAATTTAAATTTGAATGGAATTCTTCCGATGATGGGATGTCATGAGACTCACAAGTAGTGATTTCTTGACTGATCCCTAGGTGAGAAGAGTCCTACTAAATGTTACCAGAGTATTGGGATATTTAGTATGATTTTTCAATAATTTAATTTGTTTTATTAAAAATAAAAATAGATAAGTTTTAAAGAAAAATAAAAAAAGAATTCAATAATAAAATTTAAATTTAAATGAAATTCTTCCGAAGATGGGATGTCATGAGACTCACAAGTAGTGATTTCTTGACTGATCCCTAGGTGAGAGGAATTAGCTAAATATTACCAGAGGATTGGGATATTTAGTTAAATTTCTCAATATTAAGAATTTCATTAATAAAAATCAAAATAAAAATTTCTTTTTATGATTCCATGTGCATCATGTACTATATCCTTGCATCATGTGTATAAGTATTAAAATTCTAAAATAAACGAAATTCTTCCGAGGATGGGATGTCATGAGACTCACAAGTAGTGATTTCTTGACTGATCCCTAGGTGAGAGGAATTAGCTAAATGTTACCAGAGTATTGGGATATTTAGCCAAATTTCTCAATATCAAGAGTTTCATTAATAAAACCAAAATAAATAAAAAATGATTTTGAATAAAATTGATTGCAATAAAATACAAATTATTTTTAAATATTAAATTTAAGACCATTTTATTAAAACCAAAGGATAACACATGATTATTATGGTACCGTTTTTTAACGGGCGTCGTGGGGGTGCTAATCCTTCCCCACGCGTAACCGTACCCCCGAACCCATTTTTGTTTCGCAGACCAAAAGATTATCTTTTTAATAAAACTTAATTAATTTTGAGATTTTGTTGAAAAGATAAACGTTTTCAGGTGGCCAATCACACCTAACAAAAAAGATTGGTGGTGACTCCTGTTTGTTTTTTTTAAACGTTTTTTCAAAATCGTCGAGCGCGAAGCCGTTACGACAGCTTGGCGACTCCGCTGGGGACGCTTTTTGAGGGTCAAGCCATTTATTGATCATGTGTTATCCTAAGTTTTAATTTAAAAGTCTTAATTAATATTTAAATTTAATTTCTTTAATTTTAAATAATTTGTTGCATTTGTGTGAATAAGTTATTATGTTTATTTTATGGCATTCTTTATCTTGTATATATTATTGCTAATAAATTATGGGGTAGAATAAGGGTTATGGTTTGATAAAAGTTCCCTCATACACACACTTACACTTGCATTTGCATCACATGAGCTCTATACCTGAGTTCTGTCCTTCTTAGGAGGGAGTAGAGTACATTTGCTCTCGTGAGGTAATCACCTCCGCAATGGCAATCGAAATACTCCCACTCAAATTAAATCTTACTAGTCCAGTGTGGACGACAGTGAGGTATAATTTGGGAACCTTTAGATTTGAAATCCCAACCCAGCATGTAAAGGAACCTAAGAGGCCAGCCTTAGATAGAGCCATGCCCAATTTTTGCAGAAATTATCCTGATATTAGGACACAAGAGGGAACATTATTCGACTCCATTTCTCATATCAATAATAAAGGTACTATGGATTTTGGTTTGAATTGTCCATAATTAAAGTCTTAGAAATTTTTCTTGTTTTTCAAAAAGGATTTTTCAAAAAAATAATAATAATAAAATTGTGGAAAGAGATTTTGTAGAATAAAAAGAAAGAAATCTAAGTTTTAATGAAAAAGGAAAGTGTGAGAAAAATAATAAAACAAACTTTTCTTTCAAAATAATGGGAATAATTTTTCTTAAGAAAAAAAGAAAGAGAAGAGAAATTTCTTTCAAAAATATGGACATAAAAATGGGAATAAATGAAAAAATACGAAGAGAGCTGACGTTTTTTCTAAATAAAGTTAACAAAATCTTTAATTGATTTTTCTTTTTCTCTTTTTCTGAATAATTTAAAGAATAAGTTGACAAGAAAAAAAAATAAAAAAAATATTTTTTATTTTAATTTTGGGTTATATAGGAAATTTGATGAAAATATAAAAACATTTGAGTTTTTCTTGAATAAAAAGATGTCAACAAAAATTGTCCTTGAATTTGTTTGGAAAAGAATTCAAAAAAAAAAATAGTTTGATTTGGAATAAAAATGAAATAAAATTAATTTTTGAAAAAAGAATCGATAGTGGATGTGAATTTTAGGAAAAATAGAAAATAAAAAGAAAATTTTAGTGATAAAAGAAAAAGTTTGATTTGGAATAAAAATGGAATAAAATCAATTTTTGAAAAAAGAATAGAATAGGGAATGTGAATTTTATTTTTTAGAAAAAAAATAGAAAATAAAAAAAATTTTGGTGATCAAAGAAAAATGATTTCTAGAAAAATGAAGAAGAATGTTTGAGATTTAGTTAGGAATTCCATATTTCTCGCATGTTGGATTAAGGAATAATGAGATTAGTGTCTAGGTATTGTGAATACAAATATTCGTTTTTCTCAAACATGTGAGGGACATATATCATTTTAATTCATTTCATCATCATTGTGTATATATATATGTTGATAGTCATGTCATGTGCATTTTAAAATCATGAAGGTTAGGTGAAATAAAATAGAATTTGATCTTCATTGTAATAGCATTTTGCATAAATTGCATTTTGTTTGAACATGTCTTTCAACAATGTCTTGTTATTGTGTCATGTCTTGAACATTTTACATAGAATTTCATGGTTAATAATGTTTCTTCTCACCAAAAATTAAAAAACAAAAAAAAAGAGAGAGAGGGAGAGTTTTTGAAACAATTTCGATATGGTTTAATCTCTTCAACTTCTCTTACTTGTGTCGGACTTGACCTCTTAAGTTAATAAGTGAATATGATAAATAAGAGGCAAATTTCAGTTTGAACTTTGGTATGCATTTTGCATTGTTGCATCACATTTTGTAGATAAGTCTTCGAGAAACTAGACTAAGTTTTTACAATTTAGAATTTGTTTATTCTTTCAATTTTCTTTTTATCAAATTTGTATACATATGCTATTGATTGATTATTTTCGTTAAAATTATTCCTCCCTAAGATTTGGTTAAAGTGAAAACCTAAATACCCAACATGTAAAATCAAGAAAGTTATGCAAACTAACCAAAAAAAAAACCAAAAAAAAAAAGAAGAAAAAGAAAAAGAAAAAGAAAAGTTGTCCCATTTCATAGATTTCTATCATACATGTCATTTGCATACATATACAAAAAACATGATTTTCATAAAATTCATATCATAGACTTGTTATACTTCAGTAAATATGTTAATACTCTTCGTTTTTCGAAAAAAAAAGAAAAAAATTCGTTTGTTCCAAAAAAAATTGAAAGAAATAAGATAAGGTTTTTTCTAATTAGAAAATTGTGGTAATAAGGTTCAAGGCTTCTCGACCACCAAAGATTACAAAGCAATTCAGGACTCTCACAAGCTTAGACCATGGAAGAAGGACAGGCTAGCCGAATGGAGAAAATAGAAAGGGCACAAGAAGAGATGAAGGGGCAATTGGCTGCAATGCTGGAGATGATGACTAAAATGAATAAAGGAAAAGGACCAGTAGGGGAAGCAACTACTCAAGAAAGGTGGGCACAAGACGGTGAACGTTCATATCCACGAAGTCCCATTCCACCCCAAGTCCGTACTTCACAGCATATGCTATTTGCGGGGCACGACATTCCAAACTTCAGAAGGAACCCATCAGACCCGATCTCTGTCCATGATTCAGAGGATCCTAAAGAACAAGAGAAATTGAAGATGGGTGTGTCAACAATGAAAGGGAGCTTAAAGCCTCAGACGAAGTTAGATCTCCTTGAAGAGAGGTTACGAGCTATTGAAGGGATGGATTTATATGGTTCTCTGGAGGCGAGCGAGCTCTGTTTGGTACCGGGTGTAGTTATCCCACCAAAGTTCAAAGTTCCAGATTTTGAAAAGTATGATGGGACCAAATGCCCAGCAACTCATATCAAGATGTACTGTCAGAAAATGGCTGCTTATGCTCAGAATGATGAATTATTGATGCATATTTTTCAAGACAGTCTAACCGGATCAGCTGCCAGGTGGTACACCCAACTAGATCGAGCCCATATCCGCTCATGGAAAGAATTGGCTCGGGCATTCATTGCTCAATACAAGCACATTGAAGATTTGGCACCAGACCGCCTGTCCTTACAAGGCATAAGGAAGAAACATGAGGAGAGCTTTAAAGAATATTCTCGGAGATGGAGGGATGTAGCTGCCCAGGTCCAACCGCCTCTCACAGAGAAAGAAACCACCATCTTGTTTGTCAATACACTCCCGGCACCATTTTATGAAATGATGGTCGGTAATGCCACCAAGAATTTCGCAGATATGGTAATTTCTGGCGAAATAATAGAGAATGCAATCAATAGTGGCAAGCTTGTAGGAGATGATGCCATGAATACAAGAAGAGGCGATATATCGGGGAATGAAGAAGATGTTTATGCTATGAATTATGCGGGGCAACAAATGGGAGACTTTGCTCCATACCATTCTTATCCAATGTACCACACCCATTACCCCACCATAAATAATATCTCTCCGAACCTGAATACCCGTCAGCCAATCCCCCAATCTAGCTGGCAAATAGGTCTCCAAACACCTATGCCTACCCAAAGTAACCAAAGAGGATCTCGAAACAAACGGAGAAGGACCGACATTGATCCAATTCCTTGGTCCTACACTGAAGCATTTCAATACCTTGTCGAGAACCAGCTTGTTACCCCAGTCCAACTAAAACCTTTAGAATCTCCATATCCATAATGGTATGACCCAAATGCTCGGTGTGACTATCATAGTGGAAATATGGGTCATTCGATAGAAAGTTGTCCTGCTTTCAAGCATAAGGTGCAAAGTTTGATCAAATCTGGTTTGTTGGATTTTGGGGCAAAAGAAGGAACGGGTTAACCATGCTACAGTATGATTGCAAAAGAAGACTTCTTGGTTGGTCATTCACGATGCGTAAAGCTGTTTCTTTTTGTAATGCTCATGAACTGAAAAGCGCTTTTGTGTATTGACTTCATTTATTTTTCATCATTTTAACGGAGTAACTGATGCATTTTCATTACATTTTCTCTCTCCTTCGAAATCTTATATTTTTTGTGCATTCACCTATTTTACCTCTTTCTCCTTCTTTTGGCTTCTAAATGATTAATTTCCATTCTTCACCCAATTTTGTTGTTAAATGATGAATATGAAGTTGATTACGATAATAATCTAGGATAAAACTTTAAAATTTTATTTGTATTGACAATTTTGTCCCCCTTGATCGATGGGAATGTTGAAGTTAATAGATGGAGTGTACACAAGGAAAGTCGAAATTGATGTGCAATTTAATAGTGGGTTTTCCACAAGGTTGTGTTGGCTCAATAAATAATTCTTTGATAAGAGTATTTACGTTCGAAATGAGAAATGGCCATCTTTGGTTTACCCTTCACATACGAGAAAAATTATCCATTGTTACCCCTTTGAGCCTCATAGTTATATATGTTTTTAAAGAAACCTGCCAAGGATCACCCTCCACATTGGGGGGCAAAATTGAGAAAAATAAAGTGAGATTTGCCCACGAAGAAATTTCAAGTCAATGGAAACCTTAGGGGCAAGATAAAGAAAAGATATCTTTACGCTTGAATTCCTCAAAAAAAAAAAACAAAACAAGAAAATGAAAAAATGAAATGAATGATGATGAAAATGAGGAAAAGAGAGAATCAAAAGCAAAAAAGGTAGTGAACGAAAAGAATGGGAAGAGAAATGAGAAACCAAAGAAGAATAAACAAAGAATGGGGTAGAATGCTAGAATTCTTAACATGATGAGAAATGATCCTATGGCTTGAAACCCTTGAAACACGTATTTTGGGCCTGTTTATCTTTTCTTTCAAAACCCTGAACCATGGCCTACATTACGTACCTTAAAAAGTCCATTTTGATCGAATTTGAATGCTTGAGTTAAGGAATCATATATTGAGCCTAGACATGTTACAAGTTCATGATTTGGAGCTTTGGTAAGTGTGTTGATTATGGATAAGTATGGTCCTTGAAAAAGAATGAAAAAGTAAAAATGAAAAAAATGAAAAAAAGAAAAATGAAAAAAAGAAAAATGAAAAAGAAAAAGCTAAATAAAAAAAGAAAAGAAAAGGAAAAAAGGAGAAAAGGAAGGAGAATAAGAAGGAGCTTAAGTTGAAAACCCGAAAGGGCGATTTGAGTCAAAAGAAGAATGGAAAATTTGGCTAAAATTTTGGGAAGATAGCCTTTTATAAGGGAAACCAATACTGCTTGAAGATCTCATGAAGTGGGGGGCAAAGCATTGATGGAACCAAAATGATTAGAATGTCAATCAAATAGAATTTTGGGAAAAATCCTAGATTAGTTTATCAAGATTGATTAAATATTCATTGTTTAGTATTGTTACCTTCCTTGGCCTCGGGAAATTGCCTATTTTTCTTAGTTAAATTTGTTCTTGTTTACTTCTTCATAAATGTCCATCCTTCAACTTTTGGCCAATCTGCATACTCATGATTATTGAAAGAAATGTGATGGCATTGCATTCATTATAAAATTGAAATGATGATAAATAAGTGATTGACAATGTTTATGAAAGCCCGATGCATTACAAAAGAGGAAAGTTAAAAATGATACGGGGCAAAGAAGGAAAAGATGAGAACCATGGGAAGGTTTGTAAGTGTGCCGAAGCAATATGAATGTGTGATCAAATGGTGAGAAATGAACAAGGATTAATGGTGTTTCGTGAAATTAGTGGATGTACAGGATGTGCGGAAGCTTTTGATTTGAAAAGATTCAAAAATGGTGAGAATGATGGTCTTGTGAACCCTATTACTGCAACTTTCGATTTCTTTTATTTTTTCCTTTTCTTTTCTTTCCCTTTTTCTTATTTCTCGACATTTGCATTGCATTCATCACATGCATTCAAAAAAAAATGAAAATTTCACCTTTAAGTAACAAAGTTGGTACAATCTTGGTCAAAAAAAGAGGCAAAACACAAGAAAAAGGAAGCGGGATTTTGAAATTTCAGGATAAGATGGTAAGATTTTCAAAGTGAAGAGTTTTAAAAGGATGATGTATCAAGAAGCTGAGTATTTGGATGTGAATCTCCAATTCAGAAAATGTCATGTGTGAATATCTGAATTTCTAAGTAAAATTTGGATGTGAATCTCCAAAACAGAATCAAAATTTCGGATGTGAATCTCCAAATCAGAATCAAAATTTCGGATGTGAATCTCCGAACCAAATTTTTGGGTGCGAATCCCTAAGTGAAATTTTGGATGTGAATCTCCAAATCAAAATTTCAGGTGTGAATATCTGAATTTCAAGTTGAAAATTTCGGATGTGAATCTCCGAACCAAATTTTTGGGTGCGAATCCCTAAGTGAAATTTTGGATGTGAATCTCCAAATCAAAATTTCAGGTGTGAATCTTTGAATTTCAAGTTGAAAATTTCGGATGTGAATCTCCGAACCAAATTTTCGGATGTGAATCTCCGAATCAAATTTTTGGGTGCGAATCCCTAAGTGAAATTTTGGATGTGAATCTCCAAATCAAAATTTCAGGTGTGAATCTCTGAATTTCAAGTTGAAAATTTCGGATGTGAATCTCTCTGAACCAAATTTTTGGGTGCGAATCCCTAAGTGAAATTTTGGATGTGAATCTCCAAATCAAAATTTCAGGTGTGAATCTCTGAATTTCAAGTTGAAAATTTCGGATGTGAATCTCCGAACCAAATTTTCGGATGTAAATCTCCGAATCAAAATTTCGGATGTGAATCTCCAAATCAAAGTTGAAATTTCGGATGTGAATCTCCGAACCAAATTTTTGGGTGCGAATCCCTAAGTGAAATTTCGGATGTGAATCTCCAAATCAAAGTTGAAATTTCGGATGTGAATCTCCGAACCAAATTTTTGGGTGCGAATCCCTAAGTGAAATTTCAAATGTGAATCTCCAAGTCAAATTTTGGATGTGAATCTCCAAATCAAAGTTAAAATTTTGGATGCGAATATCCAAAACAAAGTTAAAATTCTGGGTGTGAATCTCCAAGTGAAAATTTCGGATGTGAATCTCCGAATCAAATTTTTAAATGTGAAATCTCTCAATTTCAGAAAAGAATTTTAAAGTTTCATTGCCTTTGCTGCAAGAGGAGCACATTCTCAGAAAAATTTAAAGTTTCATCGCCTCTGCTGCAAGAGGAGTTTTCTTAAAAAGAATTTTAAAGTTTCATTGCCTCTGCTGCAAGAGGAGCCCAGTTCAGAAAAAGGATTTTTAAAGTTTCATCACCTCTGCTGCAAGAGGAGCACATCTCTAGGGACAAAATTTTAAAGTTTCATTGCCTCTGCTGCAAGAGGAGCACTTTCAGAAAAAAAATTTTAAAGTTTCATTGCCTCTGCTGCAAGAGGAGCACATTTTCCAGAAAAAGAATTTTAAGTTTCATCGCCTCTGCTGCAAGAGGAGCACATTTATAAAAAAATAAAAAATAAAAAATAAAAAAAAGGGATTTTAAAGTTTCATCGCCTCTGCTGCAAGAGGAGCACATTTTCAGAAAAAAGAAATTTAAAGTTTCATTGCCTCTGCTGCAAGAGGAGCACATTTCAGAAAAGGAATTTAAAGTTTCATCGCCTCTGCTGCAAGAGGAGCACATTCTCAGAAAAGGAATTTTAAAGTCTGATTGCCTCTGCTGCAAGAGGAGCACAAAAAAAAAACAACAACAAAAACAAAACAAATTTAACTTTTAAGTTTCATTGCCTCTGCTGCAAAAGGAGCTTTCTCGAAAAAGGAAAAAACAAAAAAACAAAAAATGGATGATTTAAATTTAAAGTTTCATCGCCTCTGTTGCAAGAGGAGCGCACCAAAAAAAAAAGAAAAAGAGATTAGGTCATAAGCCGGACAAAATTAGTGTCTATTGTCTTTGCTCTATTCCTGATCCTCAGCAATGAGCAAAGAGGGGTAACTGTTGACACCTAATTTTGTCCCATTTTTGTTATTATTGTCTTTATTATTTGTTTATATTTTTATTACTTTATTATTATTATTATTATTATTATTATTATTATTATTATATTACTTATTATTATTATTATTATTATTATTATTATTATTATTATTATTTTTATTTTTATTTTTATTTTTATTTTTTGTTTTTGTCTAATTTGTCCCATCCCCATCGGTCCCCTACTTCCCTGGCTTTCCCCAAAATCCGCCGGTCACCATAGCCTCCAGCCACCCTCAACCCACTACCACCACCAGCTACTCTACCCTATCCCATCATAGCAAACCCTATACCAGTCCCCCTACAAAGGCTTCGGAGGAGCCTTAGATCTAAAAGGGGAGACAACCCAAAGGTCCCCCAGACTATCCTCGCCGGGATCCCAAGCTTCATTGTCGCACCGCCTCTGATCACCCCGATCACAAACCATCATCCAAACCCCCTCACAACCATAACCACTCATAACCGAACCTAAACACCACCACAGCTCAACAACCCCTTTAGCCTCACCACCGAGACCCCTAACCCTAACCAAAAAACCAGCAACATCATCCTCACCCGAGACCCACCTCACTGAACCCATCACAGCAAACATCCTCATCGAAACCCCCCAAACACACACAACCACCACCGAAAAACCCCAACTCCACCGTCCCAAAACCGAAGCCCCAAACCTGCAAAACAAACCCAAACACAAAACCAAAACCAAGATCATAAACCAACACCATCCGAAACCATCAACAAAAAAAAAAACACCAAGAAAAGGGAGGAGGCCGAGAGTTTCAACCTCAGATCTGTAAGGATAGAGACGTTTTTTTGTGAAAAAGGAGGCCGGAAACGAAAACAGGAGGTCGAAAGGAATCGAAAAAGGGGTAGCTTTTTCGTTTTTGGCCACCGCCGGCGGCGGCGCACTGCGGTCCGGCGTGGCCGGAAATCGCCTGGCCGGGGAGCTTCAAAAGCTCTGAACTTTTTTTTGGAGAAAGAGAGGAAAATGAAAGAATAAAAAAAAGGGAGGGCTTTTATAGTTGAAAAAAAAAAAAGAAAGAAAACTGGTGACCCGCGCGCGACCCGGATCCGACCCGGGATCCGCGCGTCCAACCCGGGAAGGGAAGATCCGCGTGCCAGCCCAGTGATCCGACCCGACCCGCTCCGCTGCTGACCTTCATCCCACCTCCGGCCCAACCTGCTTTGGGCCACTTGGAAAGTGGCTGGGCCCGCGTCTTTTGGACTTGATTTGGGCTGCTTTGAAAGACCTCATTTCTGGGTTTTAAACTCAAATCGCTTTGGTATAATTCTTTCCTTTTTCCTATTTACTTTATTACGCCATTAATATATTTAATTACTTTGTTCTCAATTTATATATATTGTTATTAATTAATATATTTTAATAATTTGTTTTAAAAAAAAAAGAGAAGAAAAGGAAAGAGAAAAAAACAAAAAAACACAAAATTAAATATGAGTACTTAATTCATTGTTAAAAAATTTTTTTTTTTAAAAGATAAAAAAATTGAAATATGTTAAATGAAAAATAGAAATTTATGTACATCATATTCTATATGCTCGCATCATGTGCATAAACAATAAAATTTAAATTTGAATGGAATTCTTCCGATGATGGGATGTCATGAGACTCACAAGTAGTGATTTCTTGACTGATCCCTAGGTGAGAAGAGTCCTACTAAATGTTACCAGAGTATTGGGATATTTAGTATGATTTTTCAATAATTTAATTTGTTTTATTAAAAATAAAAATAGATAAGTTTTAAAGAAAAATAAAAAAAGAATTCAATAATAAAATTTAAATTTAAATGAAATTCTTCCGAAGATGGGATGTCATGAGACTCACAAGTAGTGATTTCTTGACTGATCCCTAGGTGAGAGGAATTAGCTAAATATTACCAGAGGATTGGGATATTTAGTTAAATTTCTCAATATTAAGAATTTCATTAATAAAAATCAAAATAAAAATTTCTTTTTATGATTCCATGTGCATCATGTACTATATCCTTGCATCATGTGTATAAGTATTAAAATTCTAAAATAAACGAAATTCTTCCGAGGATGGGATGTCATGAGACTCACAAGTAGTGATTTCTTGACTGATCCCTAGGTGAGAGGAATTAGCTAAATGTTACCAGAGTATTGGGATATTTAGCCAAATTTCTCAATATCAAGGGTTTCATTAATAAAACCAAAATAAATAAAAAATGATTTTGAATAAAATTGATTGCAATAAAATACAAATTATTTTTAAATATTAAATTTAAGACCATTTTATTAAAACCAAAGGATAACACATGATTATTATGGTACCGTTTTTTAACGGGCGTCGTGGGGGTGCTAATCCTTCCCCACGCGTAACCGTACCCCCGAACCCATTTTTGTTTCGCAGACCAAAAGATTATCTTTTTAATAAAACTTAATTAATTTTGAGATTTTGTTGAAAAGATAAACGTTTTCAGGTGGCCAATCACACCTAACAAAAAAGATTGGTGGCGACTCCTGTTTGTTTTTTTAAACGTTTTTTTCAAAATCGTCGAGCGCGAAGCCGTTACGACAAAAATGTTAAAAATACTAAATTAATTCAAAAATTTACATGCATGATATATTCGAATAAATTGTTAAATCTAACAAATAATTTGTTAAAATATTAATCCAATATAAAGTAAAGTGTGTAAAATAATTTTTATATATTTACTTTGTTGACTTGTGAGTATGTATTTAATTAAAAACTGAAGCAAATTAATGTTTCATTTGGTTGATATTTTTATTTATTTTTTACTTCAGACAGCAAAAAAAGCCATAATCATGTTTGGATAAAAAATAAAAAATAAAAAAAATTTGAGGCAATTATTGAAAATATGTAATATTTTTAGATGAAAAAATGTATGATTGTAATTTTACATATAAACTAATTATTCTATAATTAGTATTCATTTTAATTATTTTATAATATTGCAAAATATGTATTTTTACAATATAAAAATATGGACAATTATCCTATACATCATCAATAAAATTTTTTACTTTACAAATAGAATTAAGATCATAATATATATTTTATTTTATTTATTAATTTATTTATTATTTTTTAAATATTTTTATAAAATATATATCATAATTTTAATTTCGCTTATAAAATTAAAAAATTTCTTTAATAATATATTAAATATTAATCTTACACGTCTTATGTTGCAATACTTAATTATAAATTATATCCTCTATTCCTTCTTGAGAGCCATATAAATTAGCAAATAAAATATTAATAATGTGAGAAGATATTTTAATAATTTAATAGTAAAATATTTTACATTAATGGGTGAGCAGGACCAATTTCAGGCTAGGCCTTAAAATTGTCGGCCTAGTTGGCCCAAGGTGGGGCCATGAACAACCTAATTTTTGAAGTAATATTGTCAAACTCTAGGGTGAAGATCAAGTACAATAAAATCAGCTCGCCTTCAATAATAATATAGTTGGAAAAATAAAATTGGTAGAACTTCCTTTGAACATACAAGAGAGAAAGATACATACAAGAGAGAAAGATAAAAGATTGCCTTAAATCTTCAACCTTAGCAGAACTTGATGGATACCGATATTGAAAATTTTTTCTCTACCTTTTAATTAGTATAACTTTTCATAATTAAAATTAGATCTGACAATCCGTGTCTCCGTGTCATGACACGACACGACACGAGTTCCGACACGACACGAATTATCAAAATACGAACACGACACGAATTATAAAACGTGTCTAAATAGTAAACACGTGACACGACACGACTGACACGTGATAATTAATCGTGTCACACGACACGACACGACACGATTTAGATAAAATAACACGAAATTGACACGACACGAATGACACGATTAAAAATAAAATATAATAAAAATGATAAAAAATATATTTTTCCCTTTTTTTACATCTATATTAATTAACATTCAAATATTAATTACAAATATAACAAAATATTAATATTTTCAATCCATACAATCCATAATATACTATGTATTGAAAATTACAAAAACATACAAATAAACATAAATAATTAACATTAAGTCAACAAGCATAAATAATTTAACAAAACATTCAAATATTAAGTCATTGATCATGCAAGTTATGTTAACTTAAGAAGTTAACATAACTCAAAATGATTCAGTAACTTGAAAAGAACTAGAACCCTTCAATGATGTCGAGTCTTCTTTACTAATATCCAAGTTGAAAAGAACAAATCATATATATTTTTTAGTTTATATATATGTTATTATACAAAATCATTTAAAGTAAATGTTTTATTATAAATTTTAAAACTATAATCTTAAGTTCTCAACTCCAAAACTAAGTCTCATAATCTTATTATATATAATATCATCAATTCATCATCATCGTATGACTACAAATCTATAATTTGTATGTTAATACTAGTATTATGTTTGTTACTTTGTTTTAATATCTTGTTCTTATTATATTAATTTGTATGAGTAAGATTTGTATGTTAGTACTAGTATTATGTTTGTTAGTTTGATTTAATATCTTGTTCTTATTATATTAAGTTGAATGTTAGTATTATGCTATTTTAATTTCTTATAATGTGATAATTGATATATAATAATATCATCAATTCTACTATTTTTATTGTATATAATATCACCAATTCATCGTCATCGTATGACTATAAATCTATAATTTGTATGTTAGTACTAGTATTATGTTTGTTACTTTGTTTTAATATCTTGTTCTTATTATTTTAATTTGTATGACTATGATTTGTATGTTAGTACTGGTATTATGTTTGTTCGTTTGATTTAATATCTTGTTCCTATTATATTAATTTGTATGTTAATATTTTGTTATTTTAATTTCCTATAATGTGATAATTGATATAGAATAATATCAACAATTTTACTATTCTTATTATATATAATATCATCAATTCATTGTCATCATATGACTATGATTTAAGATTAAGTATATAAAATAAATCAATAAATCATTAATAAGTATATTAATATTATTCTTACTATAATAATTTGTATCTTAATATTATGTTATTTTATTTTCTATAATGTGATAATTGATATAGAGTAAATTAATAAACTATAGAATCTCTTAGTATACTGAATAATGTAATTCTGTAAAGTTTAAACTCTTAATTTCTTATCAATATTATATGATACAGTTAGTGTCCGTGACATAAAATAATTAATTAATTATACAATCTTTTATTAGTATAATACAATATTTATATTTTATACATTATAATAAAAAATATCATATATATTTATACATTATAGTATTGTATTTAAGTTCTTAACTTAAGTTTTTAATACTTTATTTTCAAAATTTATAAAATTTTATTATCTTAACCATAATTAATTAATTTAATTTCATAATTAAATTTATTAGTTTATTTCATTGCACTATTTATTAAAGCATTAGTTTGTTTTAATAAATTAATTTTCATAACACATTATAATAATTTATTACAATTGTTCATTTGGTAAAACACTTATGTATTTTACTTTTGGCTAAGGTTCAATTCCCACAAAAAACATATATGATTACCGTGTTTTATACGTGTATCCGTGTATTCGTGTATCCGTGTAACACGAATTTCTTTAAACGTGTTTTCGTGTCGTGTACGTGTTAATCGTGTATTCGTGTAACACGAATTTCTTAAACGTGTTTCCGTGTCTTATACGTGTTTAGCCGTGTCAGACACGGCTAAACACGAAAATTACCGTGTCTAAATTCGTGTCGACACGGATAAACACGAAACACGAATTTCCCAAACACGTACATGGTTTTTTCGTATCGTTTTCGTGTCGTGTCACCCGTGTCGTGTCTAGATTTGCCAAGTCTAATTAAAATTCACAAAAAAAAATAAAGTTCAAAAACTAAAGCTAACAACTTATTAACCAAATGTTTTATCGTAAGGTAAGATTTGAGATCGAATCCAAGTAATACATCTTTTATCTCTGGTTACTGAATAAATATGATAAGTAGTAGTGAACATAATTATTTGAAAGGGTATCAATAGAAAGAGTTTAGCAAGCTAAGTTGACATAGGAGGTGGCGGGAGAGCTGATGATGGCGGTGGAGGAGCTGGCAGTGGTGGTGGAAGAGCTGGTGATGGCGGAGGTAGCCTTCGGCAGCTGCCATGGCGACAGAAAGGGTCATAGGCTGCATGAGGAAAGGCATTTCTTTCTGGAGACGACATGAGATTTCCACGAAAGCGACCACCACCAATGGCCCTCTTCGGTATCTCCCTGAACTTGTACTGAAAGCCATGGGGAAAATTTTTGTAGAAGGAACAGAAACAACTTCAGTGGCCTTGGCCCTGCGGACGCCATGTGAAAGTAAGAGGCCAGAGATCAAAATGAAAATTAGCAGCCAAGAATTGGGTTTAATTGCCATGCTTGTACGTTGTAAAACTACTATACAAGGATTGCGGCAGCTCCACACAGGGTTTAAATAAATAAAGAAGTCGTTTATTATACTTATGGAAATGTGATTGAGTAGTTAACTCGTGTTTAGTTATTATATTTTGAAACACAGCCTAAAAAAGTCACAACTGTTTTCTACTATTTTTATTTCTTACAAAGGCACCAAACAAGAACTTGCTATGCACCAACAAATAAAATAGTGCCGATCATGCTGGCGATTACTGTTTTTGTAAATAATATTCCTCGGAAAGTTCATTGGAGATGGTTAGAAAGAATATTCAGTAAGTTTGGCGCTGTAGTAGATATTTTCATTCCTCAAAATGGGAGTTTAAAGGGCAAAAGATTCGGTTTCGTTACATTTGCAACTCACGCTGATGCAAGGAGAGCGGATTGGAATCTTAATGGAGTTTGGCTCCTTGATCATAAAATAGGAGTTAATTTAGCTCGCTTTGAACCAAGGTCAACATACTGGGAGAGGAAGAATGAAAAGATTGTCAAAGGAAAAGAAAGAGCCGTTGATGGGGAGATGGAGAATGTTGAGGTTATGAATCAGATTTTATCACGAAGGAAGAATGAGAGTAAATAAAAAATATCTTATATTCAGGTGTTAACAGAAGGGAGGAGAGATCAGAAGATAGATGAGGTTATGGTCGAAACAAAAACAGGTTATGAAAAGAGTGAGCATATGGATTGTGATGGTAAGGTGGATGTGGAGAAAATGCATTGGTTGGAAAAGAGTGTGATAGAGTATTGCATAAACTTCATCGATGTTGAACTGCTTACAGAAGAAATGGAAAAGGATGAAATTAAAGGTATATGTATAACGATTAGGAGAATCTCCGGTAAACAATTCCTGTTAACTTTTGAAGATCGTGGAGTCATGGAGGAATTAATGGGAGAAGAATGGGTGAAATTGAACAAATGGTTTGAGAAGTCGGAGAGATGGTCTGAATTACTGTAAAGAAAAGAACAATCTGGATTGCATGTTAGGGAATTCCTTTCCACGCATGGAACCTGGATACGTTTCAAAGTATTGCTGGTTCTTGGGGTGAATTTGTTTGTATGGATCACAAATCATTAGAATTATTATCGTTGATAAAGGTTGTATGAAAATTGAGACAGAGTGCTCCTCATTGATCAATGAAAGTGTCAAGATAAGATTAGGGAATGTGGACAGTCATGGAGATTAGTTCAAATGATTGTCCATTAGTTCCAAGTTACAGGAAGGAGTTCATCCAGGAACGTAAAGGGAAGTTGAAACGTTTTGAGAGGAGAGATATATGGTGAGTAGTAGCAGCTCAAGCCAACATGGAAGCCATGCAGAAGAGGAAGAAGAAGAGGTGAATTCGAAGGAAAGTAAATTGGTTGCAGGTGACAAGGTGAAGAAGTGGGTGAGAACAACAATATTTCCTCCGAGGTAAAAGGAAAAGAAGTGGGTATGAGTGTAAGCACCGGGACAAAAAGAAGTTAATAAAAAGAATAATGACAATTCCGAGGAGGCTGAAATAATTATGTTTAGTTCAATTAGGAGGATTTTAAACGAGGAGGAAAGAGATGGTGATATGGAGGAATGTGCTGAGAGTGGGTTGGGTAAGAAGGGAAGCCCAATCATAATTGGCCTTGACAGAAGCAATGTGGGTTTTGACCAAGCCCACACTGATGAAGATTCAAAGATGGAAGTGGTGGGCGTTTCAACAAACCCATGCATCCGAAACAGAAGATGATCGAGGGGACGAGATTGGCTTAACTGTAAAGCAGAAACGATAAAATGGATGAATTATGCGGATATTGAAGAAGAAATTTTAAGTAAAAATTGTAGAAAAGGGAAAAGAGTTGAGAAGAAAAATAAGAAGAGTGTGGCAAAAAAATCTGATCCGAGAAACAGAAGTCTTATAGTTAATGGGTCTCTTTCAGATGGAGACTTCCTTGTTGCGTGGAGGAAAGAATACATGAAAGAAGCTGAAGAGATACTGAAGATGGGTAAGCAGTTAGGACTTAAGGAAGGAGGTGATGAAAGAGTATTCATTGAAAAACTGATACAATTAATTAGAAAGCAAAGGGAGAAAAGCATGTTTGAAGGTAGAAATTGATTTTCATTTTTTTTTTTGGTGATTGAGAGGTTCTATATCAGTTATTAAAGGTAGGACGTAGTTAGAGGAATTGAAATTTGAAAGGCTTGAGAGAAGCCAGGATCAATGTGTAAGAGTAGTGGTTGAGTTTTTTGGTGTGACTGTGAGGTGAGGTGGGGTGGATTGTATGTTTGTAGTAATTGTTTCGGTTATTAAGGGTTTAGGGAATCATGAAGGTGTTGTTATGGAATACTTGGGGATTTCCAAGTTATCTAAAAAAGAGAATCTTAAGGAGGCATATAAGTAATGGGTTACAGGAGATTAAGTTGGTGAGGATTTGGCTTTAAGGCATGTTTATGGTAGCAAGAGTTTAGCAACATCAGGATTATGTGGGGGCTTGGTGTCAATTTTTGTGTTGTGGTCTCTATGGCTAGTCAGGAATGAGAGTGGGTTCAAATGGTAAAATGGGATGAAGAGGAGTTGTGTTTGACTGTGAAAAGGAGATAAATGCTCTTGATTAAAGCAGTTGAAGCATTTAAGGTCTTCAAGCATAATTGCAGGAGGAATTTTCCTTGACTTAGTATGTTCAAGATAATAGTTCCCTGTTGGTTGTGGATGATACTTAGGAATTCAAATGGAGAGGTCTTTGGGTTTTTATTTGGTTGTGATGTGATTATTAAAGCTGATTTATTAGATGTTCCAACTCTATTGTGGCAATTTCTTGGACTACTAAGAAGCAGCAAAGACCTTGGAGGGAATGGAGAATTTTCAACGAAATTGACAGACTCATCATGGTAATTGGAATGGTGGAATTTGTCCATTGTTTTAGAGAAGCTAATTCCTTTGCTAATTCTCTTGCAAAGATGGGGTGGATAGGACTGAATTTTTTGTAGCTTGCTAGTAACTTTGATTATCTCATTTTGTCTCTTTTTTTTTTTTTTGTGTAGACCACATGCATTTTCATCAGTTTTAATGGTCTAAAACTAATCATGTTTGGGATTTAATCATAGTTAAGGCTTTTCACCCCTCTCCAAAGATGTGTTTAGTGGGAGTCGAACCCGAGAGCTCTTCCCGCAAACTCAACCTGCATTACCGACTGAGCCACAACACTTGTGTTCTCATTTTGTCTCTTTGTTGCTTGCTGGTATTGTTTCATCTGTTCTCGTATTTTTGGGCGGGTTAAAAGCTGAGTGGCTTGGTTTGTTTTAGTTCCTCTGTTGTTTGCGACCCTATTTGATAGGGGTTTTACTACTGTAATGTTTATCTTATTCAATAAACTTGATCTTGGCTAAGCAAAATAATAATAATAATAATAATAATAATAATAATAATCTTAAATGTGGACATGATTTAGGTGAATCGATCACAAAAAAATTTGTTTTGGAAAATCAAAACATACATATTGGTAGAGTCCAATTAGAAGATTAATAATATGTAAAAGTAATTTCTAAAAATATTTTATAATGAAAATTTAATCACAATTATTCAATTGTGAAAATTCTATAAAAAATTTTAATAAATATACCTCTGTAAATATATATATATATATATATAGTGGCGGAGCTGCATGGGGCCCAGTGGGGGCTCAAGCCCCCACTGAGCCTAAAATTTTTGGCTTTTCTACTGATGTTTGGTCAGTAAAAAATATATTGTATTATATTTTACAGTCTATTTAGCCCTCGCTGGATTTTTTTTCTCAAAAACTAAGCTTAATTTTTTTTACTTTTGAATATTTGAGTTTTAATATTTTTTAAACTTTTGAGTTATACTTTACTATTTTATTTTTACAGTACAGTAATCAATGAATAATATACTTATTTTAAAGATATTAAAATAAAAAGTATATATAATATATTTATTTTAAGTATATTGAAATAAAACAAAACTAGGGCTGTTGCAATTAATGGCTACAGCCTACAGAACCTTTTCTATTTGCTGTACACGGTAAAGCAACAAATGTAAACGGCGGCATACAAAGCTTTTTCTTTTTGGGTGGGGCGGCAGTGCACATAAGGCTTTGCAACGGTAATTAAATATTTGATTTTTTGAATTAGTTTTTATTGAATCTTGGTGATGGAGAAATATTTGATAAAATTATCAAAAGCAACACCTTCAAATATGGATGATGAGGGTTCAAAGAAAAGAAAAGTAGAGTTTGATGTATCCGATCTTCCCACAGATCCTGGTTTACGACCTCCAATTTCTGATTATCATCCTGACGTTCGAGATGAAATTAGAAGAGCATATGCACAAAGGGGTCCTTGCCAACCTGGATATGAATATTTTAGATTTTTGTTTACTTATCATTATTACTGTTGTTATTATTTTTTTATAATTTATTATATTTGAATCAAGCCCCCGGTGAATAAAATCTTTGGCTCCGCCACGGTATATAAATATATATATATATATCAAAATTTATTATTTTTGAAAAACTTATACACTTGATCTAGGTAGTAAAATCTACATATTTGTTGTTTTAGAATTTTTATTGTAACTTTTATGAGCTAGTTTTTAATAGAAATTTTCACTTAAAGAATTTCATCTAAATATCCTACTTAAATGTATTCTATTAAGACATGTGTCAATCCTTGAATCTTATTAATGGAGTTTACTTAAGATTTAACGTATGAAATAAATTTTCATAAATAAACTTTTTATGTATATTTGTGATCCACTAGTTGACCCATTATAATCAAAGTCGTTTGGGGCCAACCCACTATAGCCTCGGACTTGAAGTGGAGGACCCAGGAAGGATACAACTTTTTTGGCTTATCTTTGCTTTTTGACTAAGCCTTGAAAAGGAAATTTTCTTTAAAAAAATTATTTTTTAAAATTCTTCCCGGGATAGTTAAGAACTTCTGTTTTCTTTTTTTTATTTATAAAAAAGTCATAATTTGAAAATAAAGAAAATTACTGCAGGTGTTAGAATTTAAATTTTAGATTTAAGTACTATCCTTTAAAAATGATATATCTATGATTATATATAAGAAATTTTTGAGAAAACTCACTAATCTAGTGCACCAATAAATAATATAAATTTTTAAATTTTGAAATAAATGAAAAAGAATTTGAAACTTTGAACTCGATAGCTTCCTCCATTATCTAGTGATCTACACGGTTGTCTACCAGTATAATGATTGGCAACTCCAATTTAAGAGAACACTCAAAGGTCAAAAGAGTCTATTTCATTGATCCCAAGTGTTGATGGTTTTTTGAATGTTGTCCTTTAAAAATGATATATCTATGATTATATATAAGAAACTTTTGAGAAAACTCACTAATCTAGTGCACCAATAAATAATATAAATTTTTAAATTTTGAAATAAATGAAAAAGAATTTGAAACTTTGAACTCGATAGCTTCCTCCATTATCTAGTGATCTACACGGTTGTCTACCAGTATAATGATTGGTAGCTCCAATTTAAGAGAACACTCAAAGGTCAAAAGAGTCTATTTCATTGATCCCAAGTGTTGATGGTTTTTTGAATGTTGTGTTGGATAATTTACCTAATTGAATAGGAGGATCTCTTACAAGAGCACCACAATCCAATGGAAATGATCAAATGTTAATATTCTCTTTCCATTCAAGAGAAACCTAGAGGTTTGTATTTCCTTTGGCTTTACTTAGTAGGGTACAAAATAGGAGATGGAAGGGAGTAGATGAAAATATGTAAAGAAAATGATTGTTTTAGTGATTGGTAAGATTAAAAATTAAGAGAAAAGAAATATAGGAGCTATGATCATTTACCATTTTTATTCACAAAAGCAAATTATTTTAAATTAAAAAAATTAGAGAAAAAGAATACAAATGCATGAGTCAAATGTTGCAAAATATACAAGATTATCTATCATTCATTAGTCATTAGGTATTTTAAGCTCAATGTTTTGCATTTGGTCTATTACTAATTATGGATTACATTTTGGGATGGGTGAACTTTCCAAAGGTTTTTGATATTTTTATTGTGTTTGTCAATTTTAGATGTAATGTTTTCTGCTGTGAAATCTTTTATTCCTAATCCAATAGAGTCTCTCTAAATTAGTACATCGACTCATCATTGAATATTAATTTAGAGAAGCTATTAATTTAAAGTGTTTAACTTGTAAATTACTGTATTGTCTTAGAAAATACGTATGTTTAATTTTCATTTTTTTTTTGGTTTCTAATTTTCATATTTTTTTAAACTCCTACAATAACTCTATAATATTTAATTTTTTTTAAAAATATCATTTTAATTGATAAATTCCTTAAAAGTCTCTTTACAAATATAACTTAGGTAATATAATTTATTTTTTTAGTTATTGAAATAAATTAAAATCTTGAAGTGTTCATTTAGTTTTTGAATATTATGTAATTCATTTTATATTTTTTATCAAATTATTAATTTATGCGGGATAGAGGGGTTTATTAATTTTGTATAGTATCTCAAGTTAAAAACGTTATGAATGTTGAGAGAAGGGTTAAGACTAGAAGAAGATTAAAAAAGACTTAAAAAGAAATATTTTAGAAAGATATGGAGGTATTTAATTTAGAGAGATTATTAATTTAAAGGAAATTAATTTAGAGGGGTTCTATTGTAACTTAATTTTTTCATAATCTCATTCAGTGCATCATATATAAACCTTTAATTGTATACCAAAATAGAGAGATTACATAGAAGAAATTAACAGTGAAAAAAGTGAGGAAAATATTAATTAATCATTTAAGGAAATTTTGATGCTTTGGACGAAAGTAATCTAATTAAAAAGATCTCTTTATTAATTCGATTAGAACTATTTTTATTTGAAACTAATTTTTTTCGTGTACAATCTTAAAAGCCTACTCCCTCAAATCGATTTAATTCATTTAAGATTTTACTCTTGAAGTACTTCACAAAGACCATAACTGGATTGATAAGAAAAAAATTCTCTCTTTATCTATCAACTACATTAATTTATGTTGTAATTAAAAGTTTGAATTTTCCTTTATCTAGAGAAAAGAAAAAACAAAGCTTTTTAATGTGAACGCTTGACTTAAGTGTGCGATGCATATTGTCAAAAAGGATTTGAGGTAGACAACTTTCTGTGTCTAAATTATGAAAGCTTCGTCGACCGGTTGCTCATTGGTCTATCGTTACTCGGTTTCGAGTTGACTTTGACTTTGATTTCGTAACCAAGATTGGTTCACAAATTATGGAGTCTATATAAAGGGTCATTCACATATTCAATAAATCCAAAGAAAAGAAAAATGGCTAACATTTCATATTTTCTTCTACTCATGTTGATGGTCCAGGGAATTACAACCTTCTCGAATAACATTCCCGTGGTTGAGGCTTCCAGAGGTTTAGCTTATTCCGAGAATTTTACTCCTCCACAGCCTCCTCCGTCGAATTCTTCCGTTCCTTTACAAAGGATTCCAGTAGTCTCGCCACCACCAAGCCCCAAACCCAATTCTCCAGACCATGGTTGAGGCTGCTCACCATCGTTATTTCCATAAGCGCACTGAATCTTCCAACCAACCGCAAACTCAGGCAACAGCAGGAGAGAAGAAGATAGTAGTTTTGTTTTGCTTCGTAATACGTATGCCTCATTGTGTATGAGCATATTTGTATCAAGGAAACTTTTCTTTTTGGGTTAAGACTCTATCTTTCTAAATATTTACTGTATGACTTAATTAAGCATGTACCAAAAGTCTCTCAACATCTTATATATTTTTATACGACTTATATATTTTTTATTCCAATTATTAAATTTTTTATTCTATTCATTTAGATCATGTACACTAAATTTCAAATTAATTACATATGTTTAACTATCTGTTGTATTATAATAAAATTTCGGTATTATGTTTTAGTACATTATTATAAATTACATCCTCTATTCCTTCTTGAGAGGCATATAATTAGCAAATAAAATATTAATAATGTAAGAAGATATTTCTAATAATTTAATAGTAAAACATTTTATATTAATATGCGAGGCATGCCAAATTTAAGCTAGGCCTTAAAATGGTAGTCCTAGTTGGCCCAAGGTCGGGCCATGAACACCCCAATTTGAAGTAATATTGTGAAATTCTAGGGTGAAGATCAAGTACAATATTCTTACCAATCACCATTAGGTTTGGATTCTGATATCTTCGTTTGCTTTCTCATTAATTGTGTGTGTGTGTTTTTTTTATATATTTATTTTCTTTTATTAATAAAATCTGCTTGCCTTTCAATAATAATATAATTGGAAAAATATAATTGGCAGAACTTCCTTTGAACATGCAAGAGAGAATGATAAAAGACTGCCTTAAATCTTCAACCGTAACAGAACCTGATGGATACCGATTAGAAAATTTTTCTCTACCTTATAATTAGCATAACCTTTCATAATAAGACTCGCAAATGAGAAAACAAAGTTCAGAAAATAAAGCCGACAACTTCTTGACCGAATGATTAAAGATGCGTCGTAACGTATTGTAAGATTTGGGTTTGAATCCAAGCAACACATCTTCATCCTCAGTTACTAAATACAAAAAAGTTCAGAAAATAAAACTCTACCGACCAATAAAGAAGGTAAGCAGTGGTGAATATAATTATTTGAAAGGGGTATCAATAGATAGAGTTTAGCAAGCTAAGTTGACATAGGAGGTGGTGGGAGAGCTGAGGATGGCAGTGGAGGAGCTGGCGATGGTGGTGGGGGAGCTGATGATGGCCGTGGAGGAGATGACGATCGCCGAGATGGCTTTTGGCAGCGGCCATCGCTACAGTAAGGGTAGTTTTGACGAGGAATGTCATGTCTATGTGGAGACGAAATGAAATTTCCATTAACGAGACTATCAATGGCCCTCTTCGACATTACCCTGAACTTGTATTGAAAGCCATGGGGTGAAATTTTGTACAAGGAAGGCACAGACACAATTTCAGTGGCCTTGACCCTGCAGACGCTGTGCGAAAGTAAGAGATCAGAGATCAAAATGAAAATTAGCAGCCAAGAATTGGGTTTCATTGCCATGCTTGTAAGTTGTGATACTAACCATCACTACTAGAAAATGGATTTTTAGCAACCATGATTTGCAACAACTAACAACGTCGTTGCAAAATGTAATTATATTTGCAACGACTTTTCATAATTGTTGCTTATGTAAATTTTTTTATACTTTACACAACGATATTTTTTATTATTGCAAATTCATGTGAAATTGACAACGATTAAAAAAAATTGTTACGATATCTTATTATATTTAAAACGATTTTTCATTGTCGTTGAAAATATTTTATGCAACGACAAACAATGTCGTTGCAAAATGTAATTATATTTGCAACGACTTTTCATAGTCTTTGCTTATTTGATTTTTTTTAAGCTTTACACAATAATATTTTTTTATCGTTGCGAATTTATATCAAATTAATAGCAATTAAAAAAAATTGTTACGATATCTTATTATGTTTATAACGACTTTTCATTGTCATTGACGTAAAAGTTTTTAAAATATTTTATGCAATAACTAACAATGTCATTGCAAAATGTAATTATATTTGCAACGACTTATCATAGTCGTTGCTTATTTGATTTTTTTTATTCTTTACACAATAGTATTTTTTTATTGTTGAAAATTCATATCAGATTAACAACAATTAAAAAAAATAGTTACAATATCTTATTATGTTTGTAACGACTTTTCTTGGCCATTGACTTAAAAGTTTTTAAAAACTTTTACGCAACGACTAAAAAAATTGTTGCTATATATATATATATATATATATATATATCATATTCATAACTATAAAAGTAAATCATTTCTAAATCTTATCAAATTTGCAACGACTTTTCTCTTAAACTATATTATATTTACATGAAAAATGTGATTTTTAACATTTTTATCTGGTACAAAATTAATATGTTTTTCTATAATACTCGAAAAATTATTATTTTTATTATCTTCAAAATATCAACATTGCAAATTTGTTATATTTTTTCTTTATATATATCTACTTGTGTATTGCTATGTTTAATGTTGACACCTAATTTTGTTAAGCACTAGCTTGTTTCATTTTGGTTTTGCTTAATTACTTTAATTTTAGAAAAAAATAACAAAAATAAGAAAAAAATCAAAATTATAGTTTGCTTGAATTGAAACTCCTTATTATTGTTAGATTAAAACTCTTATTAATTAAAACCTTTACTAAAATGCAAAAAAAAAAAAAACCTTTTACTAATTTCAGGACTGATCTCTCTAAAAACAATTCTACTAATTAAAAGCTTAATTACTTAATTTTAACTCAATTCTAAATAGCCATGTTATTTTTTATGTAATTAATACTCATATTTATTAAATTTAACTCAATTCTTGAGAGGCATATAATTAGCAAATAAAATATTAATAATGTAAGAAGATATTTCTAATAATTTAATAGTAAAACATTTTATATTAATGTGCGAGGCATACCAAATTCAAGCTAGGCCTTAAAATGGTAGTCCTAGTTGGCCCAAGGTCGGCCATGAACACCCCAATTTGAAGTAATATTGTCAAATTCTAGGGTGAAGATCAAGTACAATCTTACCAATCACCATTAGGTTTGGATTCTGATATCTTCGTTTGCTTTCTCCTTAATTGTGTTTTTTTTTGTATATATTTATTTTCTTTTATTAATAAAATCAAATCTTGCAGCATGAAAATAATCATGAAACGCCATTGGAAAGTGGTGAAGCTGCTTCTTCCGAGAAGAGATGTCAGCAAGTGTACGATCAAATGGTGATTGCTTTGAACAGAGACAAAGTATACGGAGGGAATTTTGAACGGAAGTACATTGATGACATATTGAGGGCTGAGATAACAAAGCTCGATGCAAAAGAGTTGGCTTCCCCACAGAATGATCAAAACCCGACAGCAGGTCTAGTCTTAGCCTTAGAATCAGACACACCAAGTGAAGGAAACAGGGCAGCATGTTTGGTTCAATTTGACAAAACAATCACTGCCCCAAACAAAGATCAATTGTCCCAGAACCTGAAGACACCCAGGAAGAAGCCATTCAAACCTCAACAGTGAAAGTCAAAAAGGGTAAAAGGTTCACCTCTATTTCAGCTTTACAATTGATGGAAGACAAACCAGGTAAGAAAACTGCGATCTCAGTAAAAAAAAGGGTCCAAAGAGTAGGAAAATCACAAGTTTCTCAAGGAAAAAGGAAAACAATATGCTGGACTATTACTCAGACACGCCGAGCTATTTTGAAGAAGAGATAACGAATGATGATATCTGAAACAGGAACAGGATGTTGAGAAGAGAAGCTCAAGCCACTCTGGATGTGGCTAAACTGTTGGGCCTTTCACCGACAGCTGATGAAGAAGACATTATAAGGATGCTGATGGAAGCAGAAATAGAAGACATGGTGAGGAATATTTGTCGAGAACAGTAAATGAATAATGGGATAGACTTTTGGTTTTCAGAGTGACGTTCTGGAAGACGATTTAATATGCTATGAATTGAATTTTGGTTCTATGGTTCTTTCTCGTTGTTGTATAATCTAGTTGATGTGCTGTGTCTGCATAGCTACAAGGTTTATGTTTAATCTCTCTGTTTTGCGAAGGGCTGCGTTTCGTTTTCTTCTATGCAGGTGGCAAAAATCAAGCGAAATGCTGTTATGGTTTTGTTATTTAAAGTCAAAGTTGGTCCTCAGATGTTGTTACTTCAGAATGCTATTGTGGTTTCTCAGAAGCTGACATTTTCGGGGATTTTTATAATTCTGGTGCATACTCAACTAATTTCAAGAATCTAACAGAATTGGGCTTGAGTATTTTGAGAGAGTTTCCAGGCAAATATATGATTTGGTCTTTGATTTATCATGCTATGCAAAGTGTAAGGTAAAGTCTTCGTAATTGTTTGAATTGATCGGAAGTTAGTTGTGTAGTTGATATACTGCGGTTTTAGTGGTTGGAGATTGTCTAGCTTTTGGCTCTGTAAATTTTTGTTTTATTTAAATGCTCCAGAGGATCATATGTTAAAGGATATTTGGGGGTGGGCTAAGGTATTCTGTAGTTAACTAGCAGTGGTGGGCCAACGATTTTTGGAAGATGCAGAAAATTGTCATAGGAACTAAAGTATAGGAAAACGACAGATGAAAGGAAGGTAAAAAATGGGAAAGTGATGAAAAATGGTAAAGAAAGCAAAAGACAGACTGGTTCTTTACCAATTTCTAGCATGGTTACTCATCGTGTGGAGTAATGGTTGATGATGGTCCGACCAATTTCAGGGGTGCTTCGATTTCCAAGCAAAGAACAATCTGATTAGTATATTCCATGCCTACTAGATGTTCGTAGAAAAGCCCCTTAAGAATTTGTATTTTGCCTCTTTGCTTTAGGTTTGCCATTTACCTTCGGGTTGTAAGAAGCAAATTTCCTGTGTAAGTGTGTATTCCAATATGGACTTTGTTGACAGTCCATATTTCAATATAAATAAATAACTTTTACTTTTCAAAAAAAAATAAAATCTGTTTGCCTTTCAATAATAATATAATTGGAAAAATATAATTGGCAGAACTTCCTTTGAACATGCAAGAGAGAAAGATAAAAGACTGCCTTAAATCTTCAACCGTAACAGAACCTGATGGATACCGATTTGAAAATTTTTCTCTACCTTATAATTAGCATAACCTTTCATAATTAAGACTCGCAAATGAGAAAATAAAGTTCAGAAAATAAAGCTGACAACTTCTTGACCGAATGGTTAAAGATGTGTCGTAACGTATTGTAAGGCTTAGGTTTGAATCCAAGCAACACATCTTCATCCCCAGTTACTAAATACAAAAAAGTTCAGAAAATAAAACTCTACCGACCAATAGAGAAGGTAAGCAGTGGTGAACATAATTATTTGAAAGGGGTATCAATAGATAGAGTTTAGCAAGCTAAGTTGACATAGGAAGTGGTGGGAGAGCTGAAGATGGCGGTGGAGGAGCTGGCGATGGTGGTAGGGGAGCTGATGATGGCCGTGGAGGAGATGACGATCACCGAGGTGGCTTTTGGCAGCGGCCATCGCTACAGTCAGGGTAGTTTTGACGAGGAATGTCATGTCTATGTGGAGACGAAATGAAATTTCCATTAACGCGACTATCAATGGCCCTCTTTGACATTACCCTGAACTTGTATTGAAAGCCATGGGGTGAAATTTTGTACAAGGCACAGACACAATTTCAGTGGCCTTGACCCTGCAGACGCTGTGCGAAAGTAAGAGATCAGAGATCAAAATGAAAATTAGCAGCCAAGAATTGGGTTTCATTGCCATGCTTGTAAGTTGTGATACTAACCATCACTACTAGAAAATGGATTTTTAGCAACCATGATTTGCAACAACTAACAACGTCATTGCAAAATGTAATTATATTTGCAACAACTTTTCATAATTGTTGCTTATGTAAAAATTGTTACGATATCTTATTATATTTGAAACGATTTTTCATTGTCGTTGAAAATATTTTATGCAACGACAAACAATGTCGTTGCAAAATGTAATTATATTTGCAACGACTTTTCATAGTCTTTGCTTATTTGATTTTTTTTTATACTTTACACAATAATATTTTTTTATCGTTGCGAATTTATATCAAATTAATAGCAATTAAAAAAAATTGTTACGATATCTTATTATGTTTATAACAACTTTTCATTGTCATTGACGTAAAAGTTTTTAAAATATTTTATGCAATAACTAACAATGTCGTTGCAAAATGTAATTATATTTGCAACGATTTATCATAGTCGTTGCTTATTTGATTTTTTTATTCTTTACACAATAGTATTTTTTTATTGTTGAAAATTCATATCAAATTAACAACAATTAAAAAAAATAGTTACAATATCTTATTATGTTTGTAACGACTTTTCATTGCCATTGACTTACAAGTTTTTAAAAACTTTTACGCAACGACTAAAAAAATTGTTGCTATATATATATCATATTCATAATGATAAAAATAAATCATTTCTAAATCTTATCAAATTTGCAACAACTTTTCTCTTAAACTATATTATATTTACATGAAAAATGTGATTTTTAACATTTTTATCTTGTACAAAATTAAAATTTTTTTCTATAATACTCGAAAAATTATTATTTTTATTATCTTCAAAATATCAACATTGCAAATTTGTTATATTTTTTCTTTATATATATCTACTTGTGTATTGCTATGTTTAATGTTGACACCTTATTTTGTTAAGCACTAGCTTGTTTCATTTTGGTTTTGCTTAATTACTTTAATTTTAGAAAAAAAATAACAAAAATAAGAAAAAAATCAAAATTATAGTTTGCTTGAATTGAAACTCCTTATTATTGTTAGATTAAAACTCTTATTAATTAAAACCTTTACTAAAATGCAAAAAAAAAACCTTTTACTAATTTCAGGACTGATCTCTCTAAAAACAATTCTACTAATTAAAAGCTTAATTACTTAATTTTAACTCAATTCTAAATAGCCATGTTATTTTTTATGTAATTGCTACTCATATTTATTAAATTTAAGTGAATTGAATTTTTATTATTTTTAATGAAATTATCTACTATTTTATGATTAAATATTAAAAAAGAAAAATAATTATTCCCCTTAATACATGTGGTGTCAAAAGATGTATATTTTTACAATATATAATATATGGAGTTATATATTATATTATATAATATAATATAATATAATATAATATAATATAATATATGAAATATTTTATTTTATTTTTGGTTGTAATATATAATATTTTATTATAAGTATACATATAATATTTTTTGTGCAAAGATGGTGCATTAAAACACACACACATATATAATATTTTGTACAATTAATACATGTGGTTGCAAAACGTCTATAATATATATATATATATATATATATATATATATATATAATACATTATATATGATAACTAAACGTAAATATCCTATCCAAAGTGTTTAAGCCCTAATTCAACCCTTTCTCTTTGTTTTCTCTTTCCTTATGTCGTTCCCCAGTTATATTCTTTCGAAGATGTCTTTTCCAAGTCGGTATGTATGTTCACTCTCTCACCCTCTACTTTTTCTTTGGGTTCCTGCCAGAACTTATTTTTGTTATAATTTTTTCACTCAATTTTGATTTTCGATTAAATTGAACAGAGTATGTTTAAGACTGTGAAAGCAGCTGTGATCACATTGACTGGTAAGAGTGCATCATCTTTTCTTGAAGCCCTGAAGCTTTGTTTGGAAGTATAGTCTCTTCTCGGTTAAACAATACTTTGGATGCGAACCCATCCTCTTTTACCCCATTAATACCAGGTGTAGACTTCTTTGTGAATGATAAAACTGATTGCTGATTGCTAGATAATAGGAACACAGGGATCCTTTTCAGTTTCACTATTAGTTCATCTTAGGATGATACGTTTTATATTTTGCTAAATTTCTTTTATATAAAGGTTAGACCAATAAAGTATAAAAAATCATGCATGAACTTTTTTTACCTTTGGTGATTGGATGCATACATGGTTTCAATAATTGAATTATTAGATTTGTAAAAGTTCTTAATTTATTGTAGGTTGTTGACAGGGTGGATAAGCAATTCATGATTGGAAACGGATGCTCAATTTAGAATGGGTGTTAGCATTAAACTGAAATTCTCTGCTTTTGAGTTTGGTATGTAAATTTCTAGCTAAGCATTTTCATTCTTATTCTTCCTCTCTTAATTTGAGTAATGTATGATTTAATATCCATTTAATTATATGTGGTTTATTGTTCATTATGAATTTTTATTTATGCAAGTATAAGTTTAAGTAGGTAACTTTGCCTCTGTTTTGCAATTAGTGTTTTGGGCAAATTAAGAATATCCCTTATTCATGAAGTAGTCTCCAGTTCCCATTAGTTGTATTGGTTTACTGATACAAGTATCAAGTTGATTCATAATTGATGAAGACTTCTCATAAAATATATAAACTTGTAAAAGTGCTCGACTTCTAATTTCTATAGATATTTTTATATATGTATATACAAGTTTGACTTAGATGAATGACTAACTAGTTTCATTTTCTCAATCTTAGTTTGAGTTTTATGTTCACAATATCATATAATGTTATTATTGTTTTATTGCAGGATAACATGATTACATTTGGAATTCTTTTATTTGCTAATTATGAATTTTAATTTGTGTAATTTATTTTAACATAAATGTATTGTAAATGAATGCAAAATAAATATATTTTTCATTATTTATTAATTTTAATTTTCTTTTGTTGTATTCTTTCCTTTTTTAGTCATGAAATTTTGTTGAATTCTAAATTTCATTAATAGTAAATATTTAAATTATCAATTCCATGATAATTTATTATTTTTATCATATAAAGGTGTATATATTTTTTATTATTTGTAATGATAAAAATATTGTAGGGAAGATTATTTGTAGCAATAATATTGGTTATTAGTTCTTTTACATTGCAAAACAAATTAGAAATGACAAAAATTTGGCTTCATAATTATTTTTTGCAATGACTATAATCGTTATAAAACAAATTAGAAACAACAAAAAAAATTGGTTTTTGTAATTATTTTTGGTAATGAGTATAATCGTTGTGAAAGAAATTAGAAACGATAAAATTGTGGTTTCTTAATTTTTTATAGCACCGATTTTAGTGTGGTTTCGTATTTGTTTGTAGCAACGACTTTATTCGTCATGAATAAAATTAGAAACGACATAATTGTCATTTTGTATTTATTTGTTGCAACGACTATAGTCGTTGCTAAACTACCTATTACAACAATTAAAAAACTTTGCCAAAACGGAATTGCAACCAAATATATTATGTTGGCCATCGTGTCATCAACAAAAAACCAAATATATTATGTTGCTAAAGTTGCAAATATATTATGTTGGCCATCGTGTCATCAACAAAAAATCAAATATATTATGTTGCTAAAAAAAGTATGGGCAAAATATTAAGTCGTTGCTAAAACAATAATTTAATTAGTAACGAGAAAAAATTGTTGCAACAAATACTTTTTTACAACGACTTATTATTAGATGAAAGTTGTTGCGTATACTTTTAATAACGGACTTTTACGCAACGATTTTGCAACGACTAAAAGTCTTTACAAAAAAGCTTTAGCAACGATAAATTTATATTTTGCAACGACTTTTAACGTTGCAAAAGGTCTATTTTCTAGTAGTGCATACAAGGGTTGTGGCCGCTCCACACGGGGTTTAAATAGACAAAGAATTCGTTTGTTATACTTATGGAAATCTGATTAAGCAATTGACTTGTGTTTAGTTATTAATTATTTAATTTTTTAAATATACTTAAATATGGACAAGATATAAAGATGAATTTTCTTAAGTGAAGGTCATGAAGTCTGCTATTTAAACTGATCACATAAAAATTTATTCTGAAAATCAAAACATACATATTGGTAGAGTCCAATTAAAACGTCAATAATATGTAAAAGTAATCTTTTTAAATATTTTATAATAAAAATTTAATCATAATTATTCAATTGTGAAAATTCTATCAAAATTTTTAATAAATATACCTATATAATATATATATATATATATATATATATAGATATATCAAAATTTATTATTTTTTAAAAACTTATACACTTGATCTAGGTAGTAAAATCTATATATTTATTATTTTTGATTTTTTATTTTAAATTTTATGTGATAGTTTTTAATAGAAAATTTCACCTAAAGAATTTCATCTAAATATTCTAGTTAAATATATTCTACCAAGACCTATTTCAAGTCATCATCCATTACTCTTATTAGCGGAGTTTACTTAAGATTTATGGTTGACGTATGAAATAATTTTTTATAAATAAACGATTTATGTTTATTTGTGATCCACTAGTTGACCCATTATAATCAAAGTCGTTCCGGGCCAACCCACTAATAGCCGTGGACTTGAAGTGGAGGACCTAGGAAACATACAACATTTTTTTTTATCTTTTCTTTTTGACTAAGCCTTAAAAAAGAAAATTTGTTTTCAAAAAAAAAAATTTCTTCGAGGATAGTTAAGAACTTCTATTTTTTTATTTTATTTTATTTATAAAAAAGTCCTAATTTGAAAATAAAAAAAATTATTGTAGGTATTAGAATTTAAATTTCAAATTTAAATACTCATCATATCATTATCATCAACATCAGAGCTTTTATCCCAATATTTGTTGGAAAAAAATATCCTCAAACCATATACCCACAAAATAGAGGAAAGCAAAAAACAAAGAAGATAATTTTTAACGTGGTTTGGCCCAACCAAATTGACCTATAACCACCCAACCAAACAAACAAACAATCAAACAACTACATCGTGTAATTTTTAGAAGAGAAAAATTACAAACTCCTTACAAGCCCAACCATGCAATTTTTAGAGAGAAAAATTACAAACTCCTAACAAAGCCCAACCATGCAATTTTTAGAGAGAAAAAATTGTAAACTCCTAACAAAGATCCCAAAGCCCAACTATACCCTTTTAATAGCCCAAACCTTAGCTATTCTAGTGGTGTCTACAACTCTTAGAGACACTTTTTTTTTGGTGAATACTCTTAGAGACACTTTACAAACCAAACCTAACACATTATTTATAAGGGGAGAGCTCTTATAACTTCTCCTATACTTTCGATGTGGGATTCTAGGCATACCCCAACAATATTGTGGCAAGCTATATGAACCAATATATGACTTCACGCTAAGTCGTCAGTATGAATTCTCCTTCTCTACTCATTCTTATCCAAAGCAATGTGTTCTTCCAACTCTTGTCTTGGTATATATATATTTTTGAATTACTTCTTTCCAAGTCTTCTTCAATCTGTCCCTAACCTTAATCCCTTTTTACATCATTTATAATCTCAACTCTTCTAACGAGCGTGTCCGAAGGTCTACGTCATATGTGTGCAAACCAATGTAGACGACTTTCACTCATCTTGTCTTTGATAGATGCCACTCCAATCTTTTTGCAAATGTCCTCATTTCTCATTTTATCTTTCCTCGTATATCTGCACATCCATTGCAGCATTTGCAATTTTGCTACACTCATTTTCTGTGTATGCAATCTTTTAGTTGCCTAACATTCACTACCATAAGTAATATTAGTCTAACAATTGTCCTATAAAATTTGCCTTTCAAACATACAGGAATTCCTTTGTCACACAGCACATCTGTAGCGCTTCTCCATTTGCTCCAACCAGTCTGTATCTTATAGGTCACATCACTATCAATCTCTCCATCCTTCTGTACAATTGATGCCAAATACCTAAAATGATCCCGCTTAGGTATCGTCACCCAATCTAGCATCATTATATTTCTATCATCCTCTTTGTTTCATGAACAACTAACTTAAATTTCAAATTTAATCTCTTCCCATTTCCATGCAACAATAGAAATAGATAAAGAAAAAAAATTCATATAATACGGTGGCATGCATTCATGAGATAAAATTCAAATTGAGTGGATACACATATTACCTTAATATGTTTAATTAAGAACCTCTGTTCGATAACTTATTGACTTACAGCTGATTTTAAAATTTTTTCCATTTATTGTTCCGATATTCCCAAGATTATTTATAAGAAAATTTTGAAGAAAACTCACTAATCTAGTGCGCCAACAAATAATATTATTTACCAATAAGTGGTTAAAAGAAATGAAAGTAGATTTATTCCCTAGGCATTTAAACATGATTCGAATCTTGGAGTCGTCACTGTTGGAAAAACTTTCCCGTTTACTACTCTCAACCCAAACAAAATTAGTCTAAGATTGTAAAATGAATGAAGATACTTGTGGTTAAAAAAAAAACAAATAATATTAATTTTGAAATAAATGAAAAAGAATTTGGAACTTGGTAGCTTCCTCCATTATCTAGTGATCTACATCGTTGTCTACCAATATAATGTTTAGTAACTCGCATTCAAAAGAACACTCAAAAGTCAAAAGAGTCCATTTCATTTATCCTAAGTGTTGCTAGTTTTTAGAATGTTGTATTGGATAATTTACCCAATTGAATAGGAAGATCTCTTACAAGAGCACCACAATTCAATGGAGATGGTCAAATGTTAATATTTATTTTATTTATTAATAAAATCTGCTTGCCTTTCAATAATAATATGTAACATCCCGTTACCACATTTTACACGTATTTCCATACAACTTTACCGGTTGGGCTGTCTGCAATGCCATTAACATTCAACAATAACAGTGATAAATGATATCCATTTATCTATTAATTATGGAATATGAAAATTCCTTTTCATTATTCTTTTAATCTGACATCCCCTATTAACCTTTATTTCACTAAGGTAGTACTGTATACATATGTCTGAAATGTAAAGGAGAAGAGACTGTACCTGTCACATTTAACGTGCCATGCCTCAGTGCTTTATGCATAGCTATACCCATCTGAGAGCTAATTCTCTCAACTCCGTGTACTTCTTATCTGTGAAGTTAAAACAAAGGAGTGAGCGATTTATACGCTCTGTAAAGGAAATATATGCTGCTTTAAAATAGCAAAACTATATATCGGAACACATTTATTCTTTTCTTATAATAACCCAGTAGAAAAGAACATGGATATATAGTAAACAACTCTCTTAAAACACAATTCAAATCACCGGCTAACAGTTTACTTTAAAATATAGTAAACAGAAATTGGTAAGTTGAGACTAGGCAACAAATAAATCATGCTATCATCGTTCCCCCTCCCCCTTGCGAGAACGGAATCTGCCGCTATTGGGGTGCACCCGTAGGCCATCGCCCCTCACGGCTATCTCAGATCTATGGCCATAATCTATAGGTGGTCCTCGGGTCTACTTGCTAAGTGACCTCGAGACCTGCTGATGACTTGGCGGGTCCATCAGCCTCATAACTCATAACAATGCATGAATTTAGGGCCTAAAGTCTCAAAAATCACTTTATATTTCATGAAAACCTTTAAGGGATTCTCTCACCCATATTATCATTTACTCAAATGATTTAATTCCCAAAAAGGTTTAGGCTTTCTATTTACAAAATAATTCGAAAACATTACAAAATCTCAACCTTTAAAACCTGCTCGCCCATGGTCAGCTCGCCCAACATGGCTCTCCCATGGTAGCTCGCCCACTGCGGAGAACTTGTGTTCGCCCGCCCAACTTTGCTTTTTAAAATCAGAAGGCAAAACTGGCTCGCCCTCAGTGGCTCGCCCAGAAATCAACTCGTCAAAAGATTTCATATTTCTATTTTGAAAATATTTAAAACGTCTTATTTTTCCTTTAAGAAATTACTCTTTAAAACTGTTCGCCAGAGTCAGCTCGCCCTTCACGGCTCGCCCCTGACTAACTCGACAAGACGGTGAATTCGTATTCACTCGCCACTTAGCTTTTTAAAACAGAACTATATCTCGTTGATTGCGGTTCGCCCGCCTTCAATTTAAAACAAAGGGCCGCTCGCCCAAACATATTAAAACCAGTTCGCCCGACCTTAAAACTAGAGACAATTGTAAAAAAAATTATAAAACGGCTTGGCTCGCCCACCAATACCAATTCGCCCATCATAAAAATACAAGGGCTCGCCCACCCTGTATCAGTTCACCCAAAATAGCATAAGGGTCGGCTTTTAGCTCGCCCGTATCAAAATAATTATCAAAATAACTTTTCTCAAACAATGCATGTCAGAAAACAAAACATTTAACTTTATGTTTTCATAAAACTTACTCCACAGGACATGCATTACTTCACACATATCTCCCTTACCTGTTAGAAACGAAGCCTTGCTTCGCCCTGTTCTCTGTTCGCCCATAGCCATTCCCATTTATCGGCTGCAAATTATATAAAATTCCATTAATATTTTCTTTATAAATATTTTTCCATTACTTGGGCGAATTGAAATAAATCAAATGACTACTCGCCCAAATAGAGCTCTACTAGTTCGCCCAGATGAGCTCGCCATTCACCATATGGCTACCATGTGGCATATCGCCCGCCATAACACACCGTGGTTTTGTGAGCTCGCCCATGAATTCATTTCACTATAATTGGGTGTTCTCGCCCCTTGAACACATGCTTTACCTTGGCGAGTTCCTCATTATCCATTCGCCTCATTGGCGATTACTAGATTTCAACATGGGCGATCACTGTAGTCGCCATTGTCGTCACTTATTCCATTATTTTCCTTGTTTTCATGTTCTCTAAGGATCTAACTAAAACAAGGTTGTGTTCTATGTTGTAAACATATAAGTCTACCCTTGAATATTAAGAACACCTAAGAAATATGAAACTCACCTCAATCAACTGCACTTCCAGAACAGACTGCTTTCTGTCTCACGTTAGCCTCCTTTGCTTATTCTTTTAGCTCAACCAACTAAGAAGGAAAGGTTTGCAAGCTGTTTTGCTTGTTTAGCCAGCTTAAGGGTGAAGCCTATTAGATCAACCATAGCAGAGAAATGGAAGAAGCAGAGAAATGGTTTTCGTGAAGAAGCTGAAATTGGCTAACTCGTTTTTCCTCAATTGTCTCTGCTTATATAGCCATACTCAGCCAATCAATAGCCACCGCCTACCTCTTATCCTGTTTCTTTCATCATTCCTCACGTCTATCATGCATTTAATGCATGAAGAAAACTGAAGCACAAGTGGCGTGAAAGTCTCCCTTTCACACTCTTTTTCTTCTGCTGCAGACTTTGTTTTACTCCTCAACCAATAGGGTTGTTTCCTTTGTTGACTTTACCTCCTCTGTATTAATTGTCTCCAACCGAATCACTTACAAAGTCAATTTTGGCTGCAATGGTCACACGCTGATTCCATTCCAGTTTATTCAATATATATGGGCGATTACATGTCCTCGCCCATTTGGGCGATCATCGAATCACAGCATTGGCGAACTCACCTATTCACCCAACCAAAGAGCAACTAACCAACTCGCCAATTGCTAAGATTCCCCACATTTGGAAATTTTTATTTAGCATTTTAATTTCTTCAATTGTGTGGGCGATCGGGAGCCCTCGCAGATTTTGGCAAACTAATATACTCGCCCTCGCCATTATCCATTGGCGATCTGCTCGTCTATTGGCGAAAATACTACCTTGCTCCCCCATTAACGAGCTGACCAACATTCTTGCCCCATACATTATTTCACCGAAATTGCTCCATTCTCATCTCATGATAACGAGCTTTTCAACCAAGTGGAAATCAATGTTCATTATTTATTTAATTTTCATTATTAATTTATAAAATTAGACTCTACAGTAGTGTAGAATCAGATCTTACATAATATAATTGGAAAAATATAATTGGCAGAACTTCCTTTGAACATACAATAGAGAAATAAAAGACTGCCTTACATCTTCAATCGTAACAGAAGTTGATGGATGCCGTTATTCAAAATTTTTTCATCTACCTTATAATTAGCATAACGTTTTAGAGTTAAGACTCACAAAAGAGAATATAAAGTTCAGAAAATGAAACTCTAGCAACCAATAAAGATGGTAAGTAGTAGTGACCATAATTATTTGAAAGGGTATCCATAGATGGATAGAGTTTAGCAAGCTAAGTTGACGAGGTGAAATTTTGTACAAGGAAGCGCAGACACAATTTCAATAGCCTTGACCCTGCGGACGCTATGTGAAAGTAAGAGATCAGAGATCAAAATGAAAATTAGCAGATAAGAATTGGGTTTCATTGCCATGCTTGTAATGTATGTTGTAAACTACCATAGGTTTGTGGCAGCTCCACACAGGGTTTAAATAGACAAGCTCTCGAGTTCGACTCTTACTAAACACATACTTAGAGAGGGGTGAAGAGCCTTAACTGTGACTAAATCCCGAACAGGATTAATCTCAGATTGTTAAAACGGATAAGAATACTTGTGGTCTACACAAAAAAAAAATAGACATAGAATTCGTTTGTTATACTTATGGAAATCTGATTAAGCAGTTGACTTCTGTTTAGTTATTGATTAATTAATTTTTTAAATATTCTTAAATACGGACAAGATATGAATGAATTTTCTTAAGTGAAGTTCATGAAGTCTGCTATTAAAACCGATCACATAAAAATTTATTTTGAAAATCAAAACATACATATTGGTAGAGTCCAATTAGAACATTAATAATATGTAAAAGTAATTTTAAAAAATATTTTATAATCAAAATTTAATCATAATTATTCAATTGTGAAAATTCTATCAAAATTTTTAATAAATACCTATAATATATATATATATATATATATATATATATATATCACAATTTATTATTTTTTAAAAACTTGTACACTTGATCTAGATAGTAAAATCTATATTTATTGTTTTAGATTTTTATTTTAAATTTTATGTGATAGTTTTTAATATAAAATTTCACCTAAAGAATTTCATCTAAATATCCGAGTTAGATATATTCTATTAAGACTTATGTCAAGTCGTCAATCCATGAATGTTATTAATGGAGTTTACTTAAGATTTATGGTTTACATATGAAATAATTTTTCTTTATGGTTCACCTAAAGAATTTCATCTAAATATCCTAGTTAAATATATTCTATTAAGACATATGTCAAGTCGTCAATCCATGAATGTTATTAATGGAGTTTACTTAAGATTTATGGTTTACATATGAAATAATTTTTCATAAATAAACATTTTGGCTTTGTTTGGTAGAAAGGATGGAAATAGGTGAAGATGAAAAATTTGTTAATATGATAAGAAAGATAAAAAGATGTAAAGATGAAAAATTTGTTAATCTAATGATTAAGTTATAAAATAAAAAAATAACCATTAAATTAACAAAATTTTCATCTTTATCTCTTTCCATTATTCCTAGGAAGCAAAACCTTTATGTTTATTTGTGATGCACTAGTTGACCCATTATAATCAAAGTCGTTCGGGGCAATCCGCTAATAGCCACGGACTTCAAACGGGGGACATAGGAAACATACAACTTTTTTATTATCTTTTCTTTTTGACTAAGCCTTATAATGAAAAATTTATTTTCAAAAATAAAAAATTTCTTCCCCGGATATTTAAGAACTTCGATTTTTTTTAATTTTAGTTTATTTATAAAAAGTTATAATTTGAAAATTAAGAAAATTATTATAGATATTAAAATTTGAATTTCAGATTTAAATGCTATCTTTTAAAAATGATGTCATGAACAACTGACTTAAATTTCAAATTTAAACTCTTACCATTTTCATGTAACAATAGAAATAGAAAAAAGAAGAAAAAAAATTCATATAATACAGTGGCTTGCATTCATGAGATAAAATCCAAATTGAGAGGATACACATATTACCTTAATATGTTCAATTAAGAACCTCTGTTCGATAACTGATTGATTTATAGTTGGTATAAAACATTTTTCCATTTATTGTTCCGAAATTCCCATGACTATTTATAAGAAACTTTATAAGAAAACTCAATAATCTAGTGCTCCAACAAGTAATATTTTTTTACCAATAAGTGATTGAAGGAAGTAAATGAGTTCCAGTTTCTAAATTCAAGTTTTATACAAATTATTCCATTAAACCCCGTTGGGTACGTATTCAACTAAGTCAAGGTTGTGCAGGGCCAGCACGAGATGGTAACATTTAACATTTAACATTTAAATGGGAACGTAGAAAAAGAAATCAATGGAGCATTGGCTTATAATTAAAGAGGAAACCTAAGACGTTGAGTTCCTAAATTTAAGTTTTATCGTATATAGGTTTGAGTTAAATTTATTTAATTGTTATATACTAGTTCAGTTCTTCACCATCATAGCTTTTATCTCAATATATTAAGATATATATATTAGTTCAGTTTATTGAGTTAAATGACTTACATATAGTTAAAAATTTCAACGACATAATTTTTTATTAGGATTGAAATTTCACATATAATGTATTGCAAAAACTCAAAACATTTAAACTCTCTCCTGTCTACACTGACAGTTCAAGAAGGATTTTTTTTTTTCAAAGACAAGCATAGTTGCAATTAGGGATTTAAATTGTACTCGCTGTCACGTTTTCGATTACGTTGCATTTATCGCGATTGCGAACATAACGAATGCTATTGCAGTCAATGCGGTCATCGCGGTCATGATGTTTTTTAATTTTACATAACGTATTTTAAAACATAATAATTATAATTAAAGCATAAAAACTCTTTTCTTAATGATTTTTAAATAATTAATGACTCTCTATTATCTTTTATTTACATAAAAAATTATTTACCATATTTATTAATAATGCATCACTTCATCTATAAAAATAACATTTTATAAAAACTCCTTTTTAATGATTTAGAAAACAAAAACAATCATTTACAATTTATTAATTTTTATAAAAAATTTTATCTTAAAGTATATATTATTTAGAAATATTATTGACATGAATTAAAGCTAAACAGTATGTAAAAAAATTAAAAAATATATAAAAATCATATGCTTCTATTGATGGGTTAAAAGCTTAGAATATATAGTAGTGAAAGGTCCAAACAGAACCCCCAAAACTCCTCCTCTAGAAAAACCTCTGACTATTCAATCTTCTTTTCCCTCGTCTCCCTTCTCTCACCAGCTGCATCTTCTCTTCTTTCTTCCACACCCAAATTCCACGTCAAAGCAAGCCACCGTCACTGCTTCTTTGATCGCCCAACTTCGAACACTACATCTCTTCTTCTTCTCCTCTTCCTTTTTCTTTCTCTTCTTTTCTCAAGACATCCGATCCTTTACTAATCTTGAATTGAAACCAACGGCTCCAACTATCCTCAAATCATTTATATTTGATCTTTACTTCTTGATTGAATTTGATTGTTTGAGGCTGAATGTCTGCTGTTTAATAGATTCTTCTCATTTTTTAGATTTGATTTTTGGGAAAAAAACGATTCACGCTCAATTTCGGTTGAATAGCGGTGGCGGACGGTGCCGAAACCGCCAAATAGCGGCCGCGATACCGTTATTGCATCGCTATTTGAATCCCTGGACTTGCAATATTACGAGTGGGAAACAAATTTAGTTTGTTAAATGTTTTTGAAATTTTTGGTTTTGGCGCCAATTTTTTGTTGTATAAATAGTCAACTCTGTAAACATTTTTCGTGTGTGAGAATAAACAAAGTCCCTTCTTCTTATTTTTTGCTTTAGCAAGTTTCTTCAAACACAAATTCTAATATGCTATCAGACAAATAATCTTTGCGCGTTTCTTCCATTTTTTGTTGCCATGGCGCTCGGTAATGCTTCCAATCATGCTGCGACTACTGTCACCAATTGTTCTGTCGTCCAATCTGCTCCTTCTATCGAAGACTCTTGTAGCCCGTTCTTCTTGCACAATGGTGATCATCCTGGTTTACTTTTAGTCTCTCATCCTCTCGTTGGATCCAACTATAACACTTGGAAACGAGCTGTGACAAATGGCGTTAACAGCTAAGAGTAAGCTCTGTTTCGTTGATGGTAGCATGCTCAAACCAGAGGCTGATGATCTTCTTCATGGAGCTTGGATTCGTTGTAACAGTATGGTGATCTCTTGGATCCTTAACTCTATCTCTCGAGAAATAGCTGATAGCCTATTATACTATTCCACTGCTTATGAAATTTGGCGCAATTTGCAAGATCATTTTCAACAGAGTAATGCTCCACGGATTTTTCAAATCAAATCCAATCTCATTGCCTTACATCAAGGATCTTTGGACATTAGTTCATATTATACACGTCTCAAAACTCTTTGGGATGAGCTTAGAGACTATCAACCAGTGCCTGCTTGTCAATGTGGTGGTATGCAATCGTGGAATGACTATCAGCAACAGGAGTGTGTTATGCAGTTTTTGATGGGATTGAATGATTCCTTTGCCTAGATCCGAGCACACATTCTCATGCTGGATCCTCTTCCCTCAATCACTAAAGTTTTTTCTCTCGTGGTGCAAGAGGAACGTCAACGAGGAATTTATTCTAGTTCTCTACCTTTTTCCGATTCACCTTCTCAATCTCCTGTTGCAGCAGTTACTCATGGATCTCAGAAATTCGGATCCAACCGTAATCAGCCTTTGTGTACTCATTGTAATGTCCTTGGCCACACAGTTGAGAAGTGCTATAAGCTTATCGGTTATCCACCAGGTTACAATCCTAAGAGCAAACCTATTGGATCCAAGGCACATGCTCATCAAATTAGTTCTGCTGTGAATGATGATGCAGAACGATCTGTCCCAGGGCTCAGTCATACTCAGTGCAAGCAGTTACTTGCTCTTTTGAACTCGCAACTCACCGTTCCTTCTTCTCTTGTTCCAGAGCAGCAACAGCTTGAACCTATTATTTCCTGTTTTACTGGTAAATTCTGTTCTTCCTTAGTTGACTCAGACTGTCCTTCCAATATTTCTTGGATTCTTGACACTGGAGCTACTCACCACATCTGTTGCTTCTTGCCTCTTTTTCAATCCTCTTCTCCTGTTTCTAATTCTCATGTTACCTTGCCAAATGGGTACTCCATTCGAATTTCACATACTGGTTCAGTTTAGCTTTCTGAGACACTTGTTCTTCATAATGTGTTATATGTTCCTGCTTTTAAGTTTAATTTAATTTCCATTAGTGCTTTAACTCATACACATAATTACTCGGTCACATTTTCTTCTGATTCTTGTGTCATTCAGGACCCTATGCAGGGCAAGAAGATTGGGATGGGTAGGAGGATTGGAAACCTTTACGTCTTGAGTTCCAGTTTGTGTTCTTCTTCTTCTTTGAATTTGAATGTATCACCTACTTGTAATAGTGTTTCCCTACAACAGAAAGAGCTTTGGCATTTTCGATTAGGTCACCCCTCTTTTGTAAGGCTGCAAACATTAACAGAAGACTTAGATATTTCCTCTTTTTCACCAGATTCTTTTCATTGTGCTGTGTGTCCCTTGGCCAAACAAAAACGTTTGCCATTTGTTTCTGCAAATTCTATGTCACAGGAACCTTTTCACTTAGTGCATCTTGATGTATGGGGTCCTTTTACACCAGTGTCAGTTGAGGGATACAAATACTTCCTTACAATAGTTGATGACTGTACACGTTATACCTGGATTTACTTTCTCAAGGCTAAATCTGATGTGTTGACATTTTTTCCCAATTATTGTGCACTTATTAAAAATCAGTTTGGAGTCTCAATCAAATCTGTTCGATCAGACAATGCACCTGAGTTAGCTTTTACTGAATTTTTTAAGATCCAAGGTATCATTCCTTACCATTCCTGTGTCGATACCCCTCAACAAAACTCAGTGGTTAAACGTAAACACCAGCACATCTTGAATGTAGCTCGAGCCCTCCTTTTTCAGTCCCATGTCCCTTTACCATACTGGAGTGATTGCATACTGACTGCTGTCTATCTTATTAATCGCATTCCTACTCCTATTTTACGTAATCACACCCCTTTTGAACTCTTATGTCATAAAAAACCTTCATATCTGCATCTTAAAGTTTTTGGCTGCTTATGTTATGCCTTTACACTTACCAGAAATTGATCTAAGTTTTCCCCTCGTGCAGCTCCAGCAATCTTTCTTGGCTATCCACCTGGTATCAAAGGTTACAAGCTTTTAGATCTTTCCACTAATACTGTCTATATCTCTCGGGATGTCATTTTTCATGAAACTATTTTCCCTTTCAAAACTCCTTCCTCTGTCAACATGGACTCTAGCTTGGATATTTTTTCTGATAAGGTTCTGCCTCTTCCTCCATCCTATACTGATTGCTCTGCAGATTCTTCTTCTAATCCATCTTCTTCACCACCTGCTATTTCTCGGTCAACTAGAGCACACAAACCTCCTTCTTATCTCAATGATTATCTTTGGTACTCATCATCTTCACACACTACTTCTACTAAATATCCTTTGTCTGCTTTCCTTGGATATAACAAGTTGTCTCTCTTTCACAAAGCATTTGATCATGCTGTTGCTTCATACATTGAACCAACTTCTTATGCACAAGTTGCTGTTATTCCCGAATGGCGAGATGCAATGACTGTTGAATTGCAAGCTCTAGAAGACAATGCTACTTGGACTATTGTGCCTCTGCCTCCTGGGAAACATCCAGTTGGCTGTCGTTGGGTGTATAAAGTTAAGCTTCGTGCTGATGGGAGCCTAGAAAGATATAAGGCTCGTTTGGTAGCAAAGGGATATACACAACAAGAAGGGGTTGATTATCTGGATACTTTTTCTCCTGTAGCTAAGCTTACTACTGTGAAAGTCCTTCTTGCTCTTGCATCTATCTTTGGCTGGCATCTCACACAACTGGATGTTAACAATGCTTTTTTGCATGGTGAGTTAGTCGAGGATGTATACATGACCATGCCACCAGGGTATCATCGAAAGGGGGAGGATTGGCCACCTAATGCTATTTGCAAGCTACATAAATCCTTGTATGGATTAAAACAGGCATCTCGCCAGTGGTTCTATAAATTTTCTTCTGCCGTCATTGATATTGGTTTTCAACAGTCTCTTGCTGATACTTCTCTGTTTACCAAGACTAATGGTGACTCTTTTCTAGCTTTGCTTGTCTATGTTGATGACATAATCATAGCCAGTAATGATTCAACTGAAGTGCAAGGTCTCACTTGTCATTTGAATAATCTATTCAAGCTAAAGGATTTGGGACCTTTGAAGTATTTTTTGGGCTTAGAAGTGGCCAGATCGAGTAAAGGCATCTTTCTTTCTCAGAGACATTATGCTTTACAAATTCTGTCTGATATTGGCTATATTGGGTGCAAACCATAGAGGACTCCTATGGATGCTGGTACACAATTGTCTCGAGACCAAGGTGATCTCCTTGATGATCTGACACAGTTTAGAAAATTGATTGGGAGGTTGTTATATCTAACAATTACAAGATCAGATATATCCTATGCAGTTAACCATTTGAGTCAGTTTCTTGACAAGCCAAGGAGGCCACATTTACAAGCTGCTTATCGTGTTCTTCAATATATTAAAGGTACAGTGGGGCAGGGTCTCCTGTTTAAGTCATCCTCTCAACCTGAACTGAAAGCCTTTGCAGACTCCGATTGGGCAGCATGTCCAGACAGTAGGCGGTCTATTAGTGGCTTTTGCATTTTTATTAGTGAGTCCAAGAAGCAACAAACTGTTTCAAGATCTTCTCCTGAAGCAGAGTACAGATCAATGGCTAATGCTACTTCTGAGATTATATGGTTATTGAGTCTGTTTAAGGACTTACAGATCAAGCATCCCAAACCAACTGTACTTTTTTGTGATAATTAGGCTGCCTTGCATATTACTGCTAACCCTGTTTTTCATGAAAGGACTAAGCACATAGTAGATTGCCATTTAGTTAGAGAGAAGGTTCAAGCTGGTATATTGAAGACGTTATATGTATCTTCACAGCATCAACTCGCAGATATCTTCACAGCATCAACTCGCAGATATCTTCACAAAACCACTGCTTCCTGGACAGTTTCATCATCTGCTCAGCAAGATGGGAGTATATAATATACATACTCCATCTTGAAGGGGGAGTATTACGAGTGGGAAACAAATTTAGTTTGTTAAATGTTTTTGAAATTTTTGGTTTTGGCACCAATTTTTTGTTGTATAAATAGTCAGCTCTGTAAACGTTTTTCGTGTGTGAGAATAAACAAAGTCCCTTCTTCTTATTTTTTGCTTTAGCAAGTTTCTTCAAACACAAATTCTAATATGCAATATCTTCCCCGGCTACACCCAAGTTGAGGGGATGCATTTTTTTTAAAGAGGAGCGTACCTTAATTGCAGCTTGTGGGCAGAAGACTGAAGAACTTATTATATCTTTCATCAAATAATGTTAGGATCGGATTTGTTGTAGCTAGGGAGTGTATTGTATTGTGTAAGAAACATTGTAAACATTGTGTTGGTATTATAAGAGTTTCTTGTGATTTTAAAGTTTTGTTTTTTTGTGCATCAGAAATTGTCCGTCTAGTGTTTGTTAAGATGCTTCAATGAATTTTAAATGTATGTTAGTTATGAAGTGTATTTCAACTTTTCCTCCGGTCTTTGTCTTTTCTCATAATCCCATTGCTGATCTTACATACTAAACTCCGGTTAAGGAAATAGCTTTTTCTAGCTGTAACAGCACAATATGGGAAAGCCATTAAGATTATGATAACAGAGAGATCTTGTTCACAATAGGGTACTAAAAAATTTTCTTTCATGGTATTTGTGATAACCGAGATTTTCCCTTGCTTTAATTAATTAATTATTTAAATTCTTGATAAAAATTCGAGAATTAATACAAAAGAGCAAACAAGCAAAAAAGTGGGTATTCTTGCACCAACTCCAAGGTAAGCCCCTTTGAGTCGAACCTCGAAATGTAATCAATCCCCAAAAGTGCCTATGTATTGACTTAAACCATACTTTGCCTAGGTAGGACTAATTACATGGCAATGTAATTAGGAATAAATTTAGTTGTATAGAGTTAAATAATTTAATTAAATTCAAATTTCATGGGTAATTTTAATATGATGATAATTAAAATAAGATAAATAGTGTTTCAATTTGGATTAGTAAGTGTCATGTAGCCTTATAAGACAAATCACTAATAATAGCATTGTTAAATTATTTAGCATATAAAATCCCGAAGACAATTAGTGTATCTTATAAATGAAGATGAAATTTGATTTATATAAAATGGAACTATAAGATATACTAATTTTCTTGTCAAATTTTAATATTACTTTAGATAAAATTTCATTAAGCAATAACTAAGTAAACACATTCATATGTGACACTTACTAAGTAATTTGATTAAACTAAACTCACTTAACATAATATATTATTAAAACATACTATGATCCAACATTAAAATATATATATATATATAGCACAACAAAAATATAAATAATACTTATTTAAACTATATATACAAATAACTAATAATATAAAACAAATAAAATATGAGAAGCCAATCTCCCATCACCTACTCCCACTAATGTGGGAGTCTTCGTAACTGTAGGTGGGAACCTCTCTTTCTCGGGTAGCAGAATAGGGACCAAGGATTTAAATTACGGTCGTAGTCACATTTTTTGTAGTATTGCATTTATCGTGATTGCGGATATAACGGAAACTACTGCAATCATTGCGATCATAATGGACGTGAATTTTTTTAATTTTACAAACTTGCTATAAAATGTAAGAATTAATATTTATAATCTTAAAAGCTTTTATTTTTTAATTTTTAAAGTAATTTAATGGCAACTTATGTCCTTACTTAAGTGAGAGAAGTAATTGTTTGTAATTTTTTATTTATAAAATTATTCATGATAATTATAAAATAATAAATGTTCAAATAAAATAATATCTATGTGAATGTAATTAGTAAAATCAATATATTAATTACTCCAAGTGAATATCAAACTTGCCATAGAAGAGACAATAATATGTATTGTTAACGAACCAAAAAAATATGTATAGTTAACAGTTTTTGTTATGCACAAAAATAAATTATCACAATTTATTGTGTCCTAAATACTTAATACACCTATTTATTTTATAATAATAATTTATAGTAAATAGTACTGCACCAAAGAAAATAATTTATGGTAAATAGTAATAAATTGAAAAAGACACTCACTTATGTTGAAATTTTAAAGTCTTCAGTCTCTTATATAACCAAAAAACCAAAACATCTCCCGTATCCCAGACTCTTCTTTTCGAAGGTTTCGTTCTTCTACTCTGACTATCGCGACTTTCCATGGAGCAAAAAACTTCACCATTTCTCTTCTTCATATTTTGGATTTGCTCTCTATACTCCAAAACTCATTGTTAATTCTCTCAATCTTCAACCTTCAATGGATTCTCTCCTTAACACTTCCGTCTCTTACAGTAAGATTTTGGTCAAACTCGCTGATTATGCATGCAGCTCCGTCCCCCAATCTGTACCAGAACTTCTGCGCTGGCAGCCACCCCTCTTCGTCAACTCAGTGTATGTTTCCAGATGGGTGTTCAATTATTTCAGATCAATTTTAACATTTTTTATTTAATTCTTTGTTTGATTTTGGAAAGCGGAACAGCGGCAATAACGGAGCGTTATTGCACCTATTTACCGCTACGCCGCTTTTAGCGGCTGCCACCCGCCGCTACATTAGTGATTCAGAGTCTAGACCGTTTTAATTGAATAGCGGTGGCGGTGGCGGTGGCGGTGGCGGAGGATGGCGATACCGCGATATAGCGGCCGCTACACCGCTAACTAGCCGCTTTTTGAATCCCTAAGACTGAGACTGAGAGAGAGTATGGCCAAAAGTACAACGTCAAATATGTATAAACTTGAAGCTTTAATATTGGCAGTAATAGCATCAATATATGTTACTTACTATATATTTTGTTCACCAGAATATTATGGTACATACCGATCTGGAAATTGGACAAATATAATAGGCAAATATGATCTTAAGTAGTGAATATTATATAATAGGAGAATCAATCCATAGAGGTTTGCAAGCTAAGTTGTCATAGGAGGCTGTTGAAGAGCTGATGTTGGCGTGGAGGAGCTGACTATAGCCGTCTTGGAGCCCTAAAGGGTTGCCATCTTCCATGGATAGCAAGAGGGAGCATGTTCAGCTGCCTTGATTAATTTGGTCATCTGGTGGACTTGTTTTCTTGGGATCAATGGCCTTCTTGGACACTACCCTGAGCTTGTCTGGAAAGAAATGTGGAGGAAGTTTGTATAAGGAAGACGCGAAACAGGTTCAGTGGCCTCGACTCTGCCGCTAGGAAAAAGCAGGAGGGCGGAAATAAAAATGAGAATTATACGCCAAGAAATTGGCATCATTGCCGAGGTTTTGGAATACTGCTTCAATTTTTTTTCTGTGGCTATTTAGAATGCGATGATTTACGCAGCTTTGGGTTTAAATAAGTAAATTTTACGTGTGTACATGAATGATTTGTGAACCTCTAGTTGAGCCATTATTCCAATAAACCTCGTTGGTTACTTGTTCAACTAAGTCCAGTTCGTCCGCTAATGATTATGTAACACGTTTAATTAATTAAGAAAATCAATAAGAAAAAGAGAAAAAAAATATGAATTACAGATCTAAAGCCGATTTTTAAAACATTCTGCTCGTTGTTCCGATTTTATTCCATTAAACCCTGCTGGTTACATATTCAACTTAATCATGGTCGTGTGGGGCCAACACATTCTTAAAGTTTACTATTTTTTTAATTAAGTTTATTACAGCAATAGTCAAGGTCGTGCTGTAGCCCATTACTATGGGAGTGGTGGACCGTTACTGTCGAACGGATCAATGTCTCGCTCCATTGTTGTGCGGAGACGGTACAGATGGGAGCATATATTGATTAACGTTCCTCTTGGAAACTATCCTGAGATTGTATGCAAAGTCATGTGGGGAAAGTTTGTACGAGGAACGCGCAGAAACAGGTTCAGTGGCCTTCACTCTGTGTCTGCTATGAAAAAGTAGGAGGGCAGAGATAAAAATGAAAATTATGAGCCAAGAATTGGCCGTCATTGCGGTGCTTTGGAATACTGCTCCAAGGCCTTTATATGCTATACAGTGTGGTGATTTGCTGCAGCTTTGGGTTTAAATAAATAAAATTTATGTGTATATGAATATGAGCATGAATAGTGTAGACACCGTATTTTGTCCGAAATCTTAACTTGTAGAAAGATAATTAGTAGAGTCATGTGACATTGTATTTTAATTTAATAATTTAGAATTAGGCTAGTGTCATAACGTCTAGGTCCGTGAACCTAACCGCTAGACTTTAAAATTCATGGAGTCGCCACCAATCATTCAAACCTAAGGTGTGATTGGTCACCTACTCTTGTCTAAGGATAAGACATGGTCTACGTTCAAAGAATCTAGGGTTCGGGAGTACGGTTACGTGTGGGGAAGGATTAGCACCCCCACGACGCCCATTCTAACATGGTACCACTTAGTTCTAAGTTTAGTCTAAATTTGCCTTTATGTTTGTATTAGTTTTGATAATTAAATATTGGGAAAGTTTCTAAGACTATTCCATCAATATGACTCAAATCTTAGAAACTCCCCTCACCTTAAGATGTTCAAGGAGTACCAATCGACTTTCTTGAACTCCATCGTCGAATTGATTGAATATATTATAGAATTCTTATCTTTAAATATTTTCTAATCTTATTCTTCTTATTGTATTGTTTTAATTCTATTATTTTATATTTTTAAAAATAAACATGACATATGGGTTATTGACAATTCTTCTTAAGTATCCCATCAATCTGGCTCAACTCAAGAAAAATCCTCTCACCTAGAAAATCCAAGGAGTACCAATTGACTTTCTTGGAATTTCATCATTGGCATATGTCACATTTACTTCTTTTATTATCATCACATTACCTTATTATGGTATTATTTTATATTTCTTTATTCTCGATTCGTTATTTTATTTTATTTCATTATATCTTTAAAGTGAACATGAATTATGTTTTCTTGAAAATTCTCCTCAAGTATTCCATCAATCTGGCTCAACTTAAGAAGAATCTTCTCACCTAGAAAATCCAAAGAGTACCAATTGACTTTCTTGGAGTTTCATTCTTGGCATAATCCATATTCATCTTTAGTATTTTATTTAATTTTATTCTATCTTATCTTTATTCATATTTTATCTAACTCAATTTTATTTATCCTTTCATTTATTCCATTCTAATTTGAATTATGTTTACAAATTAAATTACTAATTTTTATTCTAAGAACCTAAACACTAATCCTAATTGTACTATAGCAATTGTATAAATCATGCAAGTCATTAAATCATATCAAATTATCCATGCAAAACACATCATACAGTTAAATTGTCAAATTAAATATTACCATGCAAATTATTAAGTTAAATATTATCATGCAATTGTTTCATATAAAATCAAATTAAATTTATCTAATTAAATTATTTCATATGACTTAAATTATTATGTCATGCAATATACAGTTAATCAAATTAAATTATCATGCAAACATTTATGAATTAATCATCTAACTATGTTACAGACTTGTTAAATTAATCTTACAAAATATCAATTAGTTAAACATTAAAAAAACCTGAGGAAGTTGGACTTCTCCTCTGTTGTAGCCGCAACAATTAATTATGGCTGCAAATGATGGGCTAAATGGCATGCATTAAATACGAGCAATGGTGATGAATAAGTGAGGAGCGGGTCCAAACCACAACAAGAAGCAATAGCAGCAGAGCGAAGCAAATGCGATAGTAGAAGGGGTTGGTAACGATGAGCAGTGTAGGACCGGGCAGGAATGATGCGATGATAATGCGAGATGTAGAACAGGGACGCGGTAGAGCTATGCGGACGTGACAGAGGTAGCGTCAGCAACGAGCCACACTGGAGGTTAAGGTGATGATGACGCGGCTGTATGGAGCGATGGAGCAGATGATAATGGTGGTCGTCGATGCAGCAAGCGAAGCTGACGATGCTGGTTGGTATTGCAATGCAAGGATACCGAATTGTAGCTGCTTCCTCCTCTTGATTGTATGTCCTTAATCTCTCTTTATAGCCACAAATTTGTTAGAGTTCTAATACAACTATACTTATTCTAATAATTATCTCGTATTTTTAATATTTTATTTATTTAATTCTTAATCCTAATCTAACTTTACCAAATTTAATATTAATCCATATAATTATCCTAAAAAATCTAATTATCCTAATTATCTAATCCTAAAATTAATTTTATTTTTATTTCTTTTTATCTTTTCTCTCTCTTTTCTTTTCTTATTCCTAAATCCTATTTTAATTTTAATTTCCTAATTAATGTTAATTCTAAATCTAAAAATTCTAATTTACTTCTAGCCTAATTCTAAATTGTTAAATTAAAATACAAATGTCACCTAATCCAATTAATTATTTATACAAATTAAGACCCCGGACAAAATAGGGTGTCTACAGCTGCCCCTCTTTGTGCATTTGCTGTGAAACAGTAATTTCACAAAGACATAAACACCTATTTTGTCTGACTTCTCTTTTTTTTAAATTTTTTTATTTTTTCAAAAAGCTCCCTCTAAACAAAAAGGCAGTAAAACTTTAAAACCTTGTCCAAAACGCTCCTCCTAAACAGGCAGGCAATCAGTCAAACTTTAAAATCTTGTCGAAAACGCTCCTCCTAAACAGGCAGGCAGTCAAACTTTAAAATCTTGTCCAAAACGCTCCTCCTAAACAGGCAGGCAGTCAAACTTTAAAATCTTGTCCAAAACGCTCCTCCTAAACAGGCAGGCAGTCAAACTTTAAAAATCTTGTCCAAAAAGCTCCCCCTAAACAGGCAGGCAGTCAAACTTTAAAATCTTGTCCAAAATGCTCCTCCTAAACAGGCAGGCAGTCAAACTTTAAAATCTTGTCCAAAAGCTCCTCCTAAACAGGCAGGCAGGCAGTCAAACTTTAAAAATCTTGTCCAAAAGCTCCTCCTAAACAGGCAGGCAGTTAAACTTTAAAATCTTGTCCAAAAATTTGGAGGAATCATGCCCGAAGGTCTTATAGATTGTACTCAAGGAACCTTGTCTGTAATTTTTCTCATGCAATGCATATGTATGCAACTACGCATGCATTCTATCCTATCTATGCAATGTCATTTGTGTAATGCCATTCTTGCAATATTATTCACACAATCTATTCTATTCATGCAATGTTTTCTTTGAAAAGCATCTCAACTTTAACTGTGGCAATAACAAGGTTTTTCTGTATCAGTCCATCTCATGCATTCTTCTCTTTTCATTTGCCATCCTGTCCTTATATTTCCTTTCTTTTCTCATTTTCCTTCTTCCATGTTTCTTTCCCAATGAATCTCTTGTCTTCGTGCCCTCTATATCTTATTGTAACATCCCATTACCACATTTTTCACGTATTTCCATACAACTTAACCGGTTGGGCTGTCTGCGATGCCATTAACATTCAATAGTAACAGTAACATTGATAAATGATATCCATTTATCTATTAATTATAGAATATGAAATTTCTTTTCATTATTCCTTTAATCTGACATCCCCTATTTACCTTTATTTCACTAAGGTAGTACTGTATACATATGTCTGAAATGTAAAAGAGAAGAGACTGTACCTGTCACATTTAACGTGCCATGCCTCAGTGCTTTAAGCATAGCCATACTTATCTGAGAGCTAATTCTCTCAACTCCGTGTACTTCTTATCTGTGGAGTTAAAACAAAGGGGTGAGCGATTCATACGCTTAGTAAAGGAAATATATGCTGCTTTAAAATAGCAAAACTATATATCGGAACACATTTATTCTTTTCTTATAATAACCCAGTAGAAAAGAACATGGATATATAGTAAACAACTCTCTTAAAACACAATTCAAATCACCGACTAACAGTTTACTTTAAAATATAGTAAACACTATATAGGATTTCCACAAATCCTCACAGTAAACAGAAATTGGAAAATTGAGACTAGGCAACAAATAAATCATGCTATCATCGTTCCCCCTCCCCCTTGCGAGAACGGAATCTGTCGCTATTGGGGTGCACCCGTAGGCCATCGCCCCTCACGGCTATCTCAGATCTATGGCCATAATCTATAGTGGTCCTCGGGTCCACTTGCCAAGTGACCTCGAGACCGCTGATGACTTGGCGGGTCCATCAGCCCTGTGACGCCCTGAGGTGCACTCATTGGTCCATCGACCGAGCCATCGCCCCAGGTGGGTCACGCAACTACATGAGTAATAATGCATGAATTCAGGGCATAAAGTCTCAAAATCACTTTGAAAACTTTCCAGAATTCTCAACTTTTAAAACCTGTCCACCTATGGTCAGCTCGCCTGTTATGGCTTGCCCATGGCGGAGAACATGTGTTCGCCCGCCCACTTGCTTTTAAAATCTGAAATCAAAACTGGCTCGCCCTCAGTGGCTCGCCCAGAAATCAACTCGCCCAAAAGGTTTACATTTTCTATTTTTCAAAAATATTAAAATTAATTTATTTTTCAATTAAGAAATCTTGGAAACTTGAAACCTATTCGCCATGGTCCAGCTTGCCCATTTGGCTCGCCCATGGTCAATCATTAGTGCGAGAATCAGTATTCGCCCGCTACTTAGGTTTTCAAACAGAGCAACCTGAGTCGCCCGCCTTTTATTTAAAACAAGGGTCGCCCGCCTCAAACAACATTAAAAAGGGTTCGCCCAACTTTGGCTTACCCGGATTTCTCCTTAAAACAAGGGCACTCGCCCAATTTCATAGAAGGACTCGCCCGTCTAAAACAATATAGCAAGTTTGGCTCGCCCGCCAATGCCATTTTGCCCAAATATCATAGGGACGGCTTTGTAGCCCGCCCAAAATCAAAGAAATTCATTAAAAACAATGCAGGTCAGAAAACAAAGCATTTAGCTTAATATTTTCATAAAATTTACTCCACAGGACATGCATCACTTCACACACACACTTCCCTTACCTGTTAGAAACGAAGCCTTGCTTCGCCCTGCTCTCTGTTCGCCTATAGCCATTCCCAATCGGCTGCAAATTATATAAATTCCGTTAATATTTTCTTTATAATATTTTTCTATTACTTGGGCGAAATTGAAATAAATCAAATCACTACTCGCCCAAATAGAGCTTCACTAGTTCGCCCAAACGAGCTCGCCATTCACCATATGGCTACCTCGTGTCATCTCGCCCGCCAGGCAACTCACGAGACCTTCATTGGCCTAATTTTGGGAGTTCGCCCACAATACCTATTCGCCCAACGCCTCTGCATTTGAGCTCGCCCATGAATTCATTTCACTATAATTGGGCGTTCTCGCCCCTTGAACACATGCTTTACCTTGGCGAGTTCCTCATTATCTATTCGCCTCATTGGCGATTACTAGATTTCAACATGGGCGATCACTGTAGTCACCATTGTCGTTACTTATTTCATTATTTTCCTTGTTTTCATGTTCTCTAAGGATCTAACTAAAACAAGGTTGTGTCTATGTTTATTACTTTGTAAAACATAGAAATCTATCATCAAACACCAAGATAATCATAGAAATAAGGAAGCTCACCTTAACCATTTTCACTTCCAGAATAGATTGTTTTCTGTCTCATGTTGGCCTCCTTTTGCTTATTCCTTCAGCTCATCAACCATAGAGGAAAGGTTTTATAAGCAGTTTATGTGTTTAGCCAACCTAAAAGTGAAGTTTTGTAAATCGGGCATGGTAGAAATGAGAGAAAATCAGAACATAACCATTGCAGTTGCATAGCTCTCAGAAGAAAGATGAAGTTTGCTAAGCCGGTCTTCCTCAATTGTTTCTCCTTATATAGCCATGCTATCCAATCAGAATTCATCACTTGGCCTTATCCCTTCTTCTTGCATTTATTTCACGTCTTTCATGCATTTAATGCATGAAGAAAACTGCAGCAAAAGCAACAGCTAAGAGAAGCTAATCTCTGCACAATTTGACTTACTTCACTTGCCATTAATTGTCTAAACTGAGAAGCCAATGGCGTGAAGTCCATAGCCTCTTTTCTTGACTTATTACTCCACTTGTCTTATTCCTCAACCAATAAGATTACTTCCTTTGTTGACTTTATTCTTTCTCACTTTATTGTCTTCAACCGTACAACTCACTTAATCCATATGGGCGATTACATGTCCTCGCCCATTCGGGCGATCACCTACTCAAGAGACATGGCGAACTCATCTATTCACCCTTGCTACCATTCAACTCGCCATCACCAGTGGCGATTGTCATCTTGCTCGCCCATTGGCGAGCTGCCCTCTTACTCGTCCGTAGAGGATTTCACTTAATTTGCTCCGTTGTCATCTCAAGTTAAGGAGCTTTTCAACTAAATGGAATTCAATACTCTCTATTTATTTAATTTCCATTATCACTTTTATGAAATTAGACTCTACAGTAGTGTAGAATCGGATCTTACACTTATCTTATCCCTTGTTTTTTCTTTCACCTTCATTCACTCTTTCTGGTCATTCATTTGCTTATTAAAATCTTTACTGAGACCTCATCATTCATTCTTTCTTTTTCATTGGTTTTTCTTGATTTCCAATTTCCATTCATTCACAAGTTTCCTTTTCTTTCATTTTCCTAAATAATATAGGAGTCTTTCACATATTTTGCCAAGCAAACATTCACTATCATTCCAATTTCAAGATTAATGCAACACAATTTCTCAATCCCTCAAGGTAAGGATATAGCAAAGAAATGATAAGTGAAATGGAGAGAGTGGTATTATTCAATTTCTGGAAATATTACAAAAGGTAGCCAAGTGTGAAGGTAAAGCAAGGTTGAAAGAAAAACAAGGATTCTAGGATTATTTAACCAGGCTTTGGGCAAACATTCAAATAACTCTGATCAATTAATACAAAATTCTCATTCAAAAATCTCATTCTCTTCAAGTCATCTGACCCTGTAAAGTCCTATCAAATCACATTAGTGCTTCTATATCATGACCCTTTAATGCCTTTTCTCCTCATGCCTAGGTTGCCTTTTCAGGTTTTCAACTTAGATATGTCTCCTTGATTCAAGCCGCCCTTTACGGGTTTTCAGTTCGAATTCACCCCCTATTGACTCAAACTGCCCTTTTGGGTTTTCAATTTGAATCCTCCTTTTTCTTTATCTCTTTTTTTTCTTTTTTTCTTTTTTTTAGGCATAATACTTCTTCACAGCATCTGAATTTATTGGGTTTGGCAAATCATCTCCATCCATATCTACCAAAAGTAATGCCCCACCAGAGAATGCCCTTTTCACAACATAAGGACCTTCCCAATTTGGAGCCCATTTTCCTCTATTGTCTGGTTGATTTGGGAGAATCTTCTTCAGGACCAATTCCCCTTCTCTGAATTTTCTTGGTCGAACCTTCTTATCATGCGCTTTCATCATTCTCCTTTGATACAGTTGGCCATGACACAATGCTGCCATTCTTTTTTCCTCAATGAAGTTGAGCTGCTTGTAACGATCTCTCACCCAATCAGCCTCTTCTAACTTTGTTTCAATCAAGACCCTTAAGGATGGAATTTCAACTTCAACAGGCAGCACAGCTTCCATCCCATACACTAATGAAAATGGTGTTGCCCCAGTAGAAGTGCGAACAGATGTTCTATAAGCCTGTAGGGCAAACGACAACTTCTCATGCCAATCTCTATATGTCTCAACCATTTTTTCCACTATCCTCTTGATGTTTTTATTTGCTGCTTCTACTGCCCCATTCATCTTTGGACGATATGGCGCTGAATTATGATGCTTGATTTTGAACTGAGTACACACATCTTCCATCATCTTGTTGTTCAAGTTTCGAGCATTATCAGAGATAATTCTTTCTGGAAGCCCGCATCGACAAATTATCTCCCTCTTGATAAACTTGCAAACCACTGCTCGTGTTACAGTTGCATAAGAAGCAGCTTCAACCCATTTGGTAAAGTAATCAATCATCACAAAAATGAACCTATGCCCGTTCGAAGCCTTGGGAGTCATTGGTCCGATCACATCCATGCCCCACATTGAAAAAGGCCATGGAGGTGCTAACACATTTAGAGCATTTGGAGGTGCATGAATTTTATCAGCATAGATCTGGCACTTGTGGCATTTTCGAGCATAGTTAATACAATCTCTCTCCATAGTCAGCCAGTAGTAACCTGCTCTCATGATTTGTCGGGCCATCATGTGACCATTAGCATGAGCTCCACAAACTTCATCATGCACTTCTTCAAGAATTTTAGTAGCTTCAGTTGAGTTCACGCACCTTAACAGTACTTGATCTCGACTTCTTTTGTATAAAATTTCTCCATCTAAGAAGAATCCCATAGCCAATCTTCTTATAGTTCTTTTGTCATTTTCAGTAGCATGCTCAAGATACTGTTGATTTTTTATGTATTGCAGAATATCGTGATACCAAGGCTTCCCATCTACTTCCTCTTCAACACTCAAGCAGTGCGCTGGGGAACTCTTCACTTCCATCCTAATTGGTTGGATCTCTGCATTTGCATCCAACTTGAACATTGTTGCTAGGGTGGCTAAAGCATCAGCTATCTGATTTTCTTCTCGTGGCAAATGTTCGAACTGGATATTTTCGAAATAATCAATCAACTCAATGATATACTTTCGGTACTGGATTAATTTTGGATCTCTGGTTTCCCATTCTCCTTTTAATTGATAAATTACCAGAGCTGAATCACCATACACCTCAATATCTTGACTTTTCTTTCTACGGCCGCCTGCAGACCCATGACACATGCCTCATACTCAGCTACATTGTTCGTGCAATTAAAATCCAATTTAGCAGTAATTGGATAATAACTACCTTCAGGAGATATAATAATCACTCCTACCCCGTGCCCCAGAGCATTTGACGCCCCATCAAAACACATCTTCCATGGTCTTTTCTTACATTTTTCTTCTACAAACATCAAATCTTCATCTGGGAACTCCATCTTCATTAGTTCATAACCATTCGTATTGCGATCAGCAATAAATTCTGCAATTGCACTCCCTTTGATGGCTTTTTGGGCCACATATGTGATATCATATTCAGAAAGCATTACTTGCCACCTTGCGATCCTTCCAGACAATGCAGGCTTTTCAAAGATGTACCTGAGAGGATCCAATTTTGTGATTAACCATGTGGTATGATACAACATGTACTGTCTGAGTCTATGAGCCGTCCAAGCCAACGCGCAACACATTTTTTCTAACTCGGTATATTTAGACTCATAATCTGTGAATTTTTTGCTCAGATAGTAAATTGCATGTTCTTTCTTCCCAGATTCATCTCTTTGCCCCAACACACATCCCATTGACTTCTCGTAGACTATCAAATACAAAATCAAAGGTCTTCCAGTTACTGGTGGTACCAACACAGGAGGGTTCGACAAATATTCTTTGATTTTGTTGAAGGCTTCCTGGCATTCTTTATTCCATTCCCCGGGATCTCTCTTACGAAGCAACTTGAATATTGGATCACATTTGAGGGTGAGTTGAGAAATGAAACGAGAGATATAGTTTAATCTACCCAAAAATCCTCTCACTTCCTTTTGGGTGCGTGGAGGAGTCAGGTCTTGAATAGCTTGTATCTTATCTGGATCCACTTCTATCCCTTTTTCACTGATCATAAAGCCCAATAGCTTTCCAAATTTAACCCCGAATGTGCACTTAGCCGGATTCAGCTTCAATTGATACTTCCTCAATCTATCAAATAGTTTTCTGAGACTAGTGACATGATTCTCCCCTTTACGCGATTTTGCAACCATATCGTCTACATGGACCTCTATCTCTTTATGCATCATGTCATGGAAAAGAGTCACCATTGCTCTTTGATATGTAGCTCCAGCATTCTTCAGCCCAAAAGGCATTACTTTGTAACAAAAGGTTCCCCACATTGTCACAAATGTGGTTTTCTCCATGTCTTCGCGAGCCATTTTTATTTGATTATAGCCCGAAAATCCATCCATGAATGAAAATGTGGAGTATTTGGCAGTATTGTCCACAAGTGTATCAATGTGGGGTAAAGGAAAATTATCCTTAAGACTAGCTTTGTTCAAGTCTCTATAGTCCACACACATTAGCAATTTCCCCCCTTTCTTCGGAACTGGAACTATATTGGCTACCCATTCAGGGTACCTGGCCACCTCCAAGAAACCAGCATCAAATTGCTTCTTAACTTCATCTCTAATCTTCAATAACACATCAGGCTTCATGTGCCTTAACTTTTGCTGTACAGGCTTACATCAAGGCTTTAATGGCAACTTGTGCTCCACAATTCTAGTATCGAGTCCAGGCATATCTTGATAGGACCAAGCGAACACATCTACATATTCATGAAGTAGCTCCTTTAATTCCTCCCTTTCATTGGATGGCAAGGAAGTTCCTATCTTCACCTCCTTTTTATTCTCATCATTTCCCAAACTTATTATTTCTGTTTCTTCTTGATAAGGTTCAATGGGTTTCTTTTCCTGGTCCACCAATCTTAATAACCCAGAAGGCACAATATAATCCTCAAGGTTCTCTTCATGATCAGATTCATTAAATTGAACAAGATTCTCAAAATTAAATTCTGAATTATTGTCATTGTTATCATCATTTTCATTGTCTGGATCCCTGAAAATTGGTAAAATGAAGAATGTGGGTAATTGTGTCTTGGAAAGAAATGAGATTTGTACTTGAGGAATTGAAGAAAATGCATTTTACTAATCTCTTTGTTGAAATGAAAATCAATGAAAGTTGGCCCAATACATGAAAGAAAATCTCAGTGCTTTTGGGCATAAGCACCCCTACATTATTTAAGAAACTGAATGATCCTAAGAAAACCTAGAACAAATGAAAATAAGAAAATAAAGAAAATCCATTACTCTTGGGTGGCATAGACAACTGGCATCTCATAAACAGTCCAATTTCCTAGCTCTGCGCTTGAAGGGTACACGAACCGATCAACGTCAAACCCTCCACTTCCTTCTTTATCAACCACGGAAACAGACAAATTTGCAAAAACCTTCAACAATCCATTTTCAGTCACCATCATGGAATCTGGATGAATATACCCTACTGAGTGAAATGAATCATATAAGTGTGGTATGATTAGTCTCTTGGACTCAAAATCACGGCCATGCAAACGAGCAATTCTCTTCTCTTTCTTTTCAATCATCATCTTCATTTTTTCCATCCTTGTCGGTCTGTACCCTAACCCAAATCTGTCCTTGTTTTCGATGATCTCTAGTGGCTCTAACATTCCCTGCAGGTTTCTGCCCAACCTAGAACCAGGGCGCCATCCTTTCCACACTATTTGCTTCATGACCATACCAGTGGTATTTGACAAGCGAGGAGTACACAGACTTGACCCTTCACCCACATATAGAGCATTTGCCACCTCAAAGGATCTGTACGAGCATTCCACAACTTCATCTCCAATGTCCACATAAGGTGTAGCGGAAGTTTGAGCTACCATCATGTCTTCTTCTCCTGAGATAATAATTATTTGGTCGTCCACCACAAATTTTAGCTTTTGGTGAAGAGAGGAAGGGACCGCTCCTGCCATATGAATCCATTGCCTTCCCAAAAGGCAACTATAAGATGGTGTAATATCCATCACCTGGAATTGTATATTAAAGGTACATGGACCAATTTGCATTGGAAGCTCTATGTCTCCCACAACTTCTCTACGAGCTCCATCAAATGCCTTTACCACCATATTACTTGGCTTCATGTGAGATTCATCTATCGGCATCCTTGTCAAAGTAATCATCGGCATGATATTGATAGATGAGCCATTATCAATCAACACTCTACCAATTGTGATGCCTCTGCATTTTGCACTTATATGGAGAGCTTTAGTACTCCCTCTTCCTTCAGCTGGAATTTCATCGTCACTAAAGGATATGAAATTATGTACCACCAAATTGCTCACTAGATGGTCTATCTTTTCTACAGATACATCGTGCACTACATAAGCTTGATTCAACACCTTCAACAATGCCTTCCAATGAGGTTCAGAGTTCAAGAGCAGAGACAATAATGAAATTCGAGCCGGCATCTTGTTTAATTGTTCTATCACACTGTACTCACTATGCTTAATAAGTCTCAAGAATTCACAAGCATCTTCGTCTGTTACCGGCCTTTGTCAGTTCTCCTCAGGATCTGGGACTGGTGCCACTTCTTCTTCTCCCACTTTGGCCTTCTCTTTTCTTGCTTGTTGTAGCGTCTCAGGGGTATAGCAACATCCACTACGTATCATCCCCCCAACTCCAGCTATATTGGCGGAATCAGGACTATCCACCATTAGTTCAACATTTGCTCCATCTTTGATTATTGCATCATACCCATACCTCCAAGGTACGGCTTTGTCACTCTTGTATGGGAATGGAGTTGGCACCTCTATCACCACCTTAGGCCCTTGAACTGATGGCGTATGTTTCTCTTCACAAAGCACTTTCAATGGTTTTAAAACAAACTCCTTATCAGTGGCATGAACTCCTTCATCTTGAACTTCTTCATAGAACTCCACGCAAGATTCATCAATTAGTTCTTGCAACTTTCTTCTAAAATCCTCGCAATACTGAACAGAGTGCCCTATTGCTTCATAATGGTATTTGCATGTCATTTTTCTATCATATTGCCCTTTATAAGAGCCTGCGACAAACATCACTGGTTGTAATAAGTTAGATTCCACCAGAACCTCAAACACCTTTTCTAATGGAGTTTTTATTTCGGTAACAGTCCTTTTGATTGTATCTCTCCTTGGGTCCTCAACCGCATTTACCGTTGTCCCAGCATGATCGGGCAATGGGTTTGCATTAACATCTGGCTCCCCCTTCTTCCCAAAACTTAAAAGTCCAGCTTTGACGAGTGATTGGACTTTCACCTTCAAGCCCATACAATTCTCGATAGAGTGACTAATATTACCATTATGATAGGCACATTTTGCATTGGGGTCATACCATTTTGGGTAAGGAGGTTTCAAAGGTTCTATATAAATAGGGACAATGAGATGACCTTCTACCAACTTCGGGAATAGCTCAACGTATGTCATGGGTATAGGGTCTATGGCAATATTTCGGCTAAGTCAGGTGTACCTTTGGTCATTAGGTGGGAAAGTGGGGTTTGTTGAGGTTGCAGGGGTTTGTCGATGGAAAACAGGTTGATAGGTGTTTTGGGGATGAGTTTGTGGGTAAGATTGAGAATAGGTGTAGTTTACTGAAGGTGGGTGAGGGGTATAAGGGTGACGCGAATTGTTTTGGATGGCTTGTGCATCTCCTTCCTTCTTCTTCAAGAATCCACCCTTCCTATTATCATTCACAGGTGCTTCGATCTTACCGCTCGTGATGGCATTCTCAATAGCTTCACCTGTTAGCACCATATCTGCAAAGTTCTTAGTTACGCTGCTAAGCATATGCTCATAGTAAGGTGCCTTGAGAGTATTCAAAAAGAACATAGTGACTTCCTTTTCAGTTAAAGGAGGTTGAACTTGTGATGCCATGTCCCTCCATCGTTGGGCATATTCCTTGAAGCTCTCATCTTTCTTCTTTTCCATACCTTGGAGAGACAAGCGATCATGGGTTACATCAGACACATGTTTGTATTGAGCTATAAAAGCCCTTGCCAATTTCGACCAAGAGGAAACTTTGCTCCTTTCTAATTGGTTATACCACTTAGCAGCTAACCCACTCAAGCTATCTTGAAAAACATGAATCAATAGCTTGTCGTCTCATGCATATGCCGCCATCTTTCTACAGTACATGGTGAGATGATCTTTTGGGCACGATGTTCCATCGAATTTTTCAAATTCAGGCACTTTGAATTTTGGTGGAAGCACGACACCAGGTACCAAACACAATCTTTCAGCATCAACAGGTCCAAAATAGTCAATTCTTTCAACGGCAGTTAGTCTTTCCTCTATCAAGTTCAGCTGAGCTTTAGTACCACTATATTCCTCTTTATGCTTCAACTTTTCTAACTCTGTGGGATCATCTAAATTTGGTACCTCCACTGGGTTTTGAACTTGTATCTGTAGAGGTGTTGGAGCTTTGACAGTACTTCCTTCAGGAACAAAAATAGGGTTGTCTCGCATGCTTTGTTGAGGTTCTTGGATAGACTCCTCTTGATTACCCATCTTCTCCTTTCCTTTAATCATGGCTTTTAGTAATTGGGTAATCTCGCTCAATTGCTCCTTTATCTCTGCATTTTCCCTTTCCAACTTCTCTATTCTGTTATTTTGATCTTCTTCCATTATACGTGTTTGATACCTTGTGTGGTATTTATGGAGGGCAGACCGTCTAGTAGATTTAATTTTGACACCTTGAATGCCACAATTAAGTTGAAATTATTTTCAAGAAAAATGTGCAAAGACTTAAAAGAATTCAAAGATGTATTTTAATAGATGGAATTTTACAACCTAAATGCATAAGATGGGGAAGGAAAGAAAGAAGAAAGAAAAAAGAAGAAAAAAAAATCGTCTCATAACAATCATTTAACAAAACCAAAAATCCTAAGACATCCATGAAGAAATCTAATGGTGCCACATGAGTCCTCTAACAGCACCATAATGGCCTTCTATCTCTTCCAACAATTGTAGCATCCTCTCTCCATGCTCGGTTATTGGGTTAACTCCAAGCTTCACCTCCCTTATTTCATCTTCAATTTGTTGGGCCCTATGAGCCACCCAATTAATTTGACGAAACATTGTCCATAGGAGTTGTGAGTCTTTCTTGAAGATTTTTCATTCATCTACTAAAGTTTGTATATTTTGGGCCATTTTCTGTCGATCTTCTTGGGCTCGATTGAGATCTCCTTGTAGTCGAATCTTCCATTGTATTATCTCCCTTTGAGCTTCATCAAGCTCATTCTCCTTCTTTGAGAACTCCTGAGAACAATTGAGAACTCCTCCCGGTTCTTCTGAGCTTCTTCCTTTAGTCGTTTGTTTTCTTCCATCAGACGAGTATTCTAAGACCTCGCGAGATTTTTCTTCAAGTAACTAATCTCATCCACCAACTTGTTCTTCTCTTGATGGACTTTTGAATATGCGTGATCTCTTTTTCCTATCCTCTCATCGGTCTCATGCTTGAACTTCTTGTATTCCCGTTCCAGATCCCTCTTTTCTTCTTCTAACTTCCTTTTGGCAATTTCTAAATCAATCATAGGGTCTCTGGGTGTAGGCTCTTCAAGAACTATCATCTTCTTCAGATGGAATTTTGACATTCTTGGCTCGTCTAGCATGCCAAACAAAATACTCAGGAGTAACTTTTTTGGTGAATATCCCTAGTTTTATTGTGAGAGGTGTCTTCCATGCTTTAACATCTTCTTCTATCTTTCTCAAAGCCCCTTTCTCTGAATAAGCATACTCTCGTTGACTGAGTCCATAAGTAGCTGGGATAAACTGCTCATATCCTAGTTGTCTTCGTACCATCAAAGGAGCATAAGATACGGTGCCCCATAATCCTAACAAGGGAACCCACCATCGTTCTCCACAACCATATAACATTGGTCCTCGTGGCATCCACGGCGTTGTCCAGACTATGTCTCGATTTGTGAGTTTGCGCAAGGTAGCAACCCACTCCTTTTTTGTCTTTGGCTCAGGCCAATTATTTTCACAAAACTCCTTGATAGGGATGTGTTTAAAGTAGGGCTCTCGAAATTTGGCTTCTCTATTTCTAAGATGACTCTTCATCCAAATGTACAATAATTGCATACATCCTATGAAACGCCCGTCCCCCACTCGCCGACTATAATTCAAGGATCTGATGGTTTCGGTCAAAATAGCAGGGACAACATTTACCCCAAAATCAATCTGTTCCACAAAATCTGCAATTGTGATTTCAATATGCCCCAAGAATTTTGGGAAAATCACCATCCCATATAGAGCCAAGGCCATCAGTTTCATGCATTGTTTATCCTCTGCTTGTTGAGTGATTCGACTTCGTAGGTAACCCCAAGAGAGATAAATACCTTTCCCTTTCTGTCTTAACCTCTGATCAATTTCTTGCACATCAACACCAATCATCGCGGCCAACTTCTTGCGATAACTTGTCTTGTTCCTCCAATAGATTTTGTCTCCAACTAGCAATTTTGGATAAAGCAACTCTGAATATTCCTCTATTGTTGGCACCATGTCATTTTCATTAAACACAAAACACCGATAAGACGGATCCCAAAATTGTACCATAGCCCTGATCAAATCAACATCCACATCTACAAAGAGGAGTAAAGCCAAACCCCCATATTTGTTTTGGAATGTTTCTTTCTTCTCTTGATCCCAACTTCCCCAAATGCCAATTAACTCGGTGAAATCATTTTGTCTAAGATCAAGACGAACTTTTTCAGGAATATTGGAGATGTAATCTTTAGGCAAGCAGTCACCGTCCCTTTTTTGGGCCTCTTCAGATAATAGCTTCACTTCACTGGAGGGTAAAGACTTAGCAGACTTCTTCTGGGAAAAATTCTCCATGGATGTAGATGGATTTTAAGTCTGTTAATCAATTGCTATGAGACAGGCCTCCTAAGAAATGCATAAAAACGTGAGAATGAAACAAAAAGAGATTTTATATATATAAAAGTTTTCCTTCATGTGTTCTCCTAACATGTTTTTTTTTCTATATGTTGGGTTTGGTTAAAGAGCTAAAGGTTCCCAAATTGTTCCTCACTATCATCCACACAGGACTAGTAAGGCACCTAATCCTCACACATTATAGGTTACAAACGGAAAGGTTCAATCTGAGTGGGAGTATTTCGCTAGCCTATGTGGAGGTTATCACCTCACGAAAGCGTAGTTACTTTACTCCCTCCTAAAAAAGGAAGAGCCCGGGTTGAGGGCTTATGCAAATGCAAGTGTTGTGTGTGTTGAAGGAATGAATTAACATTTTATTATACATTTTCCTAATACTTCTAGGCAAACTTAGACTAATCTTCAAACTAATCTTTGGCCTGACTCTCTAAAGTCCCCAGTGAAGTCGCCAAACTGTCATAACGTCTAAGTCCGTGAACCTAACCGCTAGACTTTAAAATTCAAGGAGTCGCCACCAACTATTCAAACCTAAGGTGTGATTGGTCACCTACTCTTGTCTAAGGATAAGACATGGTCTACGTTCAAAGAATCTAGGGTTCGGGAGTACGGTTACGTGTGGGGAAGGATTAGCACCCCCACGACGCCCATTCTAACATGGTACCACTTAGTTCTAAGTTTAGTCTAAATTTGCCTTTATGTTTGTATTAGTTTTGATAATTAAATATTGGGAAAGTTTCTAAGACTATTCCATCAATCTGGCTCAAATCTTAGAAACTCCCCTCACCTCAAGATGTTCAAGGAGTACCAATCGACTTTCTTGAACTCCATCGTCGGATTGATTGAGTATATTATGCAATTCTTATCTTTAAATATTTTCTAATCTTATTCTTCTTATTGTATTGTTTTAATTCTATTATTTTATATTTTTAAAAATAAACATGACATATGGGTTATTGACAATTCTTCTTAAGTATCCCATCAATCTGGCTCAACTCAAGAAAAATCCTCTCACCTAGAAAATCCAAGGAGTACCAATTGACTTTCTTGGAATTTCATCATTGGCATATGTCACATTTACTTCTTTTATTATCATCACATTACCTTATTATGGTATTATTTTATATTTCTTTATTCTCGATTCGTTATTTTATTTTATTTCATTATATCTTTAAAGTGAACATGAATTATGTTTTCTTGAAAATTCTCCTCAAGTATTCCATCAATCTGGCTCAACTCAAGAAGAATCTTCTCACCTAGAAAATCCAAGGAGTACCAATTGACTTTCTTGGAGTTCCATCCTTGGCATAATCCATATTCATCTTTAGTATTTTATTTAATTTTATTCTATCTTATCTTTATTCATATTTTATCTAACTCAATTTTATTTATCCTTTCATTTATTCCATTCTAATTTGAATTATGTTTACAAATTAAATTACTAATTTTTATTCTAAGAACCTAAACACTAATCCTAATTGTACTATAGCAATTGTATAAATCATGCAAGTCATTAAATCATATCAAATTATCCATGCAAAACACATCATACAATTAAATTGTCAAATTAAATATTACCATGCAAATTATTAAGTTAAATATTATCATGCAATTGTTTCATATAAAATCAAATTAAATTTATCTAATTAAATTATTTCATATGACTTAAATTATTATGTCATGCAATATACAGTTAATCAAATTAAATTATCATGCAAACATTTATGAATTAATCATCTAACTATGTTACAAACTTGTTAAATTAATCTTACAAAATATCAATTAGTTAAACATTAAAAGAACCTGAGGAAGTTGGGCTTCTCCTCTGTTGTAGCCGCAACAATTAATTATGGCTGCAAATGATGGGCTAAATGGCATCCATTAAATACGAGCAATGGTGATGAATAAGTGAGGAGCGGGTCCAAACCACAACAAGAAGCAATAGCAGCAGAGCGAAGCAAATGCGATAGTAGAAGGGGTTGGTAACGATGAGCAGTACAGGACCGGGCAGGAATGATGCGATGATAATGCGAGATGTAGAACAGGGACGCGATGGAGCTATGCATACGCGACAGAGGTAGCGTCAGCAACGAGCCACACTGGAGGTTAGGGTGATGATGACGCGTCTATATGGAGCGATGGAGCAGATGATAATGGTGGTCGTCGATGCAGCAAGCGAAGCTGACGATGCTGGTTGGTATTGCAATGCAAGGATACCGAATTGTAGCTGCTTCCTCCTCTTGATTGTATGTCCTTAATCTCTCTTTATAGCCACAAATTTGTTAGAGTTCTAATACAACTATACTTATTCTAATAATTATCTCGTATTTTTAATATTTTATTTATTTAATTCTTAATCCTAATCTAACTCTACCAAATTTAATATTAATCCATATAATTATCCTAAAAAATCTAATTATCCTAATTATCTAATCCTAAAATTAATTTTATTTTTATTTCTTTTTATCTTTTCTCTCTCTTTTCTTTTCTTATTCCTAAATCCTATTTTAATTTTAATTTCCTAATTAATGTTAATTCTAAATCTAAAAATTCTAATTTACTTCTAGCCTAATTCTAAATTGTTAAATTAAAATACAAACGTCACCCAACCCAATTAATTATTTATACAAATTAAGACCCCGGACAAAATAAGGTGTCTACAGCTAGAATTAAATTAAAATTTTTAGATTTAGAATTAACATTAATTAGGTAATTAAAATTAAAATAGGATTTAGGAATAATAAAAAAAAAGAGAAAAGATAAAAAGAAATAAAAATAAAATTAATTTTAAAGATAGGATAATTAGATTTTTTAGGATTGTTATAGGATAATATTAAATTTGATAAAGTCGATTAGGATTAACATGAGAATTAAATAGATAAAATATGAAAAACAGGAGATAATTAATAGAATAGGTAGAGTTGTATTAGGACTTAAATAAATTTGTGGTTATAAAAAAGGGTTGAGATCATAATTATAGGACGGAGACGAAAGAGTAAACAACCCGACAATACTTGGATGCCACCATCTGATACATACCACCACCAAGCTTCACCGATTCCTTTTCATCGTTTAACCTCGTCATCGTCCACCACCTTCAACCTCTGCATGTTCGTTCGCTGCTAACTACGACGTACCACTGTTTCCTCGCTAGCTACAATTTCTACACCATTGCTAGGCGTTTCTTGTTGCCGCTCCAGTCGCAAAGCATCACCACGTCTGCACCAACATTATCATCATCACGTGGGAGCTGATTTTGTTATAATTCACTTGAAACGTGAACCACTACAGCAAAGAGAAGAGGAGGAAATAAAGACAAGTGCAGTTGCTAGTCCTGAACTACCCCGCGCCAGCCTAGTTGCTACAATTCACGTGGACGTCTACTTATCATCTATTTAGATTGCTCTTCATTTGCTGTTGCTGTTGGTGACTCGTACAAGGAAATAAAAGCAAGAAAGAAAGACAAGAAACAATTAAGGTAGAGAAAGAAGTTGATTGCTCGACTTTCCAGGTTTTGCTTTTCTTCATTGGTTAATTAATTGATTACAGTAAATATAATTTGACAATATGATTTAATGTTTTAACATTTGAGATGATAGTTATATAATAACAATTCGGTATATTAATGGTAAGATAGTATATAGCCATTTGACAATTTAATGTTTTAATGATATAATTTAACTGACTTGACTTAATAGTTGAATAATTTAATTGGAATATTAATTATTTGATATATGATCTAGTTTGTGTGCTCATGAATAATCTTGCATATAATTTGTGTATTGATATGATTTGTTTAGTTTAATTTGTACAATATTTGTATGATATATTTTATGTCTTATATGTTTAGTATGATAGATATTAGATACATAGAATAATATAATAAATAAATTAAATTAGAGAAAAAAATGCAAATAAGAATAAAAGAGAATAAAAATTGAATAAGGAAATAATAAAGTTATATTAAGAAGATGAATGCAAATTATCCGATGATGAAATTTCAAGAAAGTCGAATGGTACCCCTTGGAAATTTCTAGGTGAGGAGTTTGCTCTAGACTGAACTAGATTGATGGAAGGTTTAGAGCAAATTTTCAATACAATAATATGTGTTTATTTTCTAAAATAGAAATAAATAAAATATAATAATAAAGACAAATAAAAAAACAGAAATAGGATATGGAAATAATTTGAATTAAAATAAAAAAATAGTAAATACGATTAAAACAATAAAAAATAGAAAATTAGTAAGGATTGGGTATAAAGCCAAGATTAGGATTTTCATAATATATTCCGACGACGGAGCCTCTTCAAGCAAGTCAATCGGTACTACTTGAATACTCCTGAGGTGAGGGAATTTACTTATTGTCTGAACTAGATTGATGGAAGGATTTTAAGTAAATTTTCAATATTTTAAGTATATCGAAATTAATTCAAATTAAAGTAAATTTAGAAGGATTTATTGGGTATAGAGTCAATATTAGGGTTGTCATAATGTATTTAAATGATCCGACGACGGAGCCTCTTCGAGCAAGTCAATTGGTACTACTTGAATACTCCTGAGGTGAGGGGATTTACTTATTGTCTGAACCAGATTGATGGAAGGATTTTAAGTAAATTTTCAATATGTTAAGCATATTGAAATTAACTCAAATTAAGATGAATTTAGATTGACCTAGAATAGTTGGTACCATTTTAGGATGGGCGTTGTGGGGGTGCTAATCCTTCCCCACACGTAACCGTACTCCCGAACCCTAGATTCTTTGAACGTAGACCAAACCTTATCTCTAGACAAGAATAGGTGACCAATCACACCTTAGGTTTGAATGGTTGATGGCGACTCCTAGAATTTTAAAGTCTAGCGGTTAGGTTTACGGACCTAGACATTATGACAAATAGTCTTGAACCACTGGTTGACCCATATTATTCCATTAAACCAAGTTGGGTACATGTTCAAGTAAGTCAAGGTCGTGTGGGCCAGCAGGCCATGGTAACATTTAACATTTAAACGGGAAAACCAAAAAAAAAATGGAGTTTCTGCTTAGTATTAAAGAGGAAATCTTGAGATTTTGAGTTCCTAAATTCAAGTTTTACCGCATGTGAGTTTAAATCATTTAATTGTAATCTATAATTCAGTACATCATCATTAGAATTTTTATCCCAATATATTAGGGTATATTATAATAGTTTAGTTAATCGAGTTAAATGATTTATATATGATTAAAAGCTTTTTAAATGTAATATTTGATTATGATTGTAATTTTTCATAAAATGTATTGCAAAAACTCAAAATATTTGGGGTTTGTTTGGATGAGGGACTTCAATGAGGGAATTCAATTCAATAAGAATATTTAAAAGTTCAAAATCCAAACTCTTTATTTGGCAAAATATTTTAAAGAATTTCAAAATTTAAGAAGGGTTTCAAAAAAGAATTTGAGATACTCAAATTTCTTCTTGAAAATCTATCTAAAAAGGTGATTTTCAAAATACCTCCACTCTTTTTTACTTTATTAGACATAGCCCACTATTAAATATAAAGTTAAAAATAGAAACATATCTATTTTATTTAAATATAATATATATTTTTATTTTTAAATTATTAATAATATCTATACATTTTTACAAATCTAATGACACTTATATTGCATATTTTATTTGATATTTTTCTTTTTCTAATATATAATATTATTATTTTCTTTTATAATTATTTTTTATTTAATCAAATTCTTGTATTCAAAAATTCTTTCTAAAAATTATTTACCCAAACAAGCTAATTATAAATATTAATATTTTAAAATGATGAATTTTAATATGCCTCAAAATTTCAAAATTTTTTATGCAAATGCACTCTTAAACTCTTTCCTATCTACACCGACACTGCAAGGAGGATTTGTTTTTTCCAAAGACGAGCATAGTTGCAGTATCTTCCCTGTCTACACCTACGTTGAGGGGGATGTGTATTTTTTAAAGAGGAGCGTACTTTAATTGCAGCTTGTGGGGAGAAGGCTGAAGAACTTATAAGATCTTTCATCAAATTTTGTTAGGATCAGATTTGTTGCAGGGAGTGTATTGTATTGTGTAAAAAACTTCGTAAACATTGTGTTGGTATTGTAGAGAGTTTCCTGTGATTTAAATTTTTTTTTTGCACAAGATATTGCCCGTCTAGTGTTTGTTAAAATGCTTCAATGAATTTCAAATGTATGTTAGTTATGAAATGTATTTCAATTTTTCTTGGGTCCTTGTCTTTTCTGATAATCCCATTGCTGATCTTACATCCTAAACTCTGGTTAAGGAAATAGCTTTTTCTAGCTGTAACAGAACAATATGGGAAAGCCATTAAAATTGTGAAACGGAAAGACCATATTCACAATAGGGTACTAAACAATTTTCTTCCATGGTAGTTCTTCGTTAAAAAAGAAATTTATCTTGCATGAGAATGTGTATGAGATAATTAATTTTTTTAAATTAAATCAATTAGAGTTAAATTGAATTTGTAAATTGATTTGGTGATTATTTGTATAAAATAATTATTGTATGCTGTCTTAAAAAAATATGAAATATTATTAATTTATTGATGCCTTAAAAAATAAATTTATATATTTTAGGATAATCTTAATATAAATTATCATTATGAATTAACTAATTATAAGTGTAAATTAATCGAGGGAACATGCTTGTTTTTTTTTATAAACTTATAATTAATTTAGTGAATGTGTTGATTAAATAATATTTTCAAGGATGTAAAATCAAAAAACTAACACCAAATTTGTTTAGGAAATCAATATTTTCCTTGGCTTAGTTAAATTTCATTTAAAAAACCTTTTTCCTTGTAGTTGTTAAAAAAAGCAAAATCAAATGTCAAAAACTAAACTTTACTTGAATGGTGAATCTCATTCATATTGCGAGTTTTCGAAAGATCAGCAAAGACAAAGGTAACCTAACTCGAAAAGACTTTGATTTGTGAAATCCAAATGACTCAAACCATTTGTTGTTATCTTTAATTCTTTCTAATAAAGATTTATCATAACAACAAAATAATTACAAAATAAGCAATAACGAAAATACAAGTTTCAATATAATTAGAAAAATAATTAGTGCCAATAATATCTTGATCAAATAATGAAAAAAAAATTGTGATATATTATAATATTTGAATTTAAATCCAAATAATCCTACCATCACTTTTAATTATCAAACAGCTTTTATAACAAAAAATTAGTAATATTTATATTAAAACAGGAAAAAAAATTACATTTGTAGCAATAATACATGTTAAGATCGACCTAACAACTAAAACGATTAATTTGGATGGATGGTGTGATTAGTTTTAGTAAGATTTTAAAAAAATAACTATTAAAGATATATACTTTTTAATAAAATAATAAAAAACTTTAAAACCAATGACGGAAAAGTAAAGGTATCCTTCCAATATTTTGTTTTTTCTGCTCATTTCCCACCACATCGAAAACCATCGATGGGAAATAGGCACCCAAACTCCCCTAAGTGAAGGTCGTGCAGGATTAGCACACTACTGGCTTCTCAACACTAGAGTGGAGTAAATTTATCCTTTTTTTTAATGAAGTTTATTAAAACAAATTATCAAGATTTGATATAACGATTATTATTTTAAAAAAATAAATCTAAGGTTCGAATCCTCTTTATTATTTGTACTTGTGTATGAGAAAATTACGAAATTAACAGTAACTAATAATAAAAGTTTTAGTATAATTTTATAAAAATAGTTTATTAATATTTAAATGAGAACAGAAAAAAATAAACCACTCTAATTAATGCAAGATAATACACATTACGATCAACCTACCAACAAAAACATACCAAAAAAAATTATGCTTAAAAATTAACTGCTTATTGCAATCCAAGTATTTGAAACGTTCTTCGATGGTTGTTTAAGTCTACCAAAAAGAAAAAAAGTTTGAATTGTCCCTAAAATATAAACAAAATGACATAAAAAAATGGGTTTATATATGATGCACTAACAGTTTACAGTTTCTATATATTGTCGATGCATTAGAAGTTGACACCTAATCAATATGCAAACTAAAAAGATGCCAAGCCCTTATGACCATTCTTGTAATAGGCAAGTACTAGTCAATCCAATTAATAATTTATAACTTTAAAAATATTCACATAATTAATTAATCAAAATTAACTACACCCAAAATATGCAATTCCTGAAGCATATGTAATAAATTTAGGCCTCACATTAATTAATTTAATTAATTTCATAGAAATGTGAATATTCAAAAAATAAGGCAATTGTATTTTAGAGAATTTATTTGTTTAGATAAATTATTAATGAAATGGGTAAATCAAAATCCAACAAACTGGCTCAAATAAAATACCCAAATAATTTATTTAAACTAATTTAATTAGGCCAATTATCAATAACAATTTTTAGGCATAGTATCAAAAACAATTTTTAGGCATAGATATATTTTAAAATTAAGTAAATTATGAATTATATGGTTAATTAAATTTTTTCAAAAATTACCCTAGAATTACTTCCTCCAAAAAATTCACTTCTTTTAATTTTGGGCATAACAATTAATTATGGCTATCAAATAAATTTGGTTATAATCAAAACCGCCAAAAGATTAATTAACCAAATGATCCATAATTAATTAATTAATTAATTAATTAATCAAAATGGCCAGTTAAACCACAACCCCAAATGGCATATTAATTGATTAAGCAAAATTTCTCTCAAAAAAATTAAGCAAAAAGACCAATAATTAATCCAAATTTAATAGTCAAATAAAATTAATTAATCAACATGGCCCCTAAATTATTTAGGCAAAATGGCCCTAAAAAACTCATTAATTTTATTGCCCAAAATTAATTTAATACTAAAATGTCAATTAAAAAAATTAAATATATGCTCATAATATAACAAATTTATTTTGGCCCAAATTAATTAAAACCTGAAGGCCTAATTAATATAAAACAAATGACCCTTTCATTTAAATAACAGGTGGCCCAAAAATAAACAAACAATGGCCTAATAATTAAAATATTTTGATGGCCCAAAACATTAAAAGAAGAGGGCTAACGGATTGGCCCAAAATAACAAACAAACAACAACCCAAAAAAAGGCTGAAAATGGGTCGAAAAATAATTTTTTAAAATTTTAATGCACGTGCCAAGCATAATGCCTACGAGCCTGCTTCTTTTCCCTGCACGACTCGTTTTGTTATAAAACGGGTCGTTAGACCCGAATCGGTTGGATTTAGGCCATTTTAGCCTCGTTTTGGCTCGAATAAGTTGGGTTTTTCACCCTCAAACATTTTACAACAACAATCTAACCAAATTTTGCTTCGAAACACCAAAACAAAAATGGGTTTTAGGCCATCCAAATATTAAAACTTCAAAAATGGCCTTTAATGGCTTCTTTCTTTAGAATAAAAGTGGTTAGTGACTCTTTGGGTGAGAGGGTTTTGATACTAATTGTTAGAACTTAAATCAACTCATTAAGCCACTAACACAGTATCAAAACAATGAAACTGACCTTGGGTTGATCGAGCCAAAACCCACAACACCATCGCCACTAGTACAATTGCTTGAAGAAGGAGGTGTCATCGGAGGTCTGCCGGATCATGGCTCCCATTCCATGGTGGCCTTTTATCTATAGAAGGAAAACAAGAAGTTAGTGAAGAAGAAGAAAATTGAAGGAGATGGGAGTGACTACTCTTGAGCACTCTCCTCAACTATAAATAGTTAATGGGCCACCATTTATATTTTTGTGCCAATAGTATAGACCTCTCATATTTTACATCATTTATTATATCCATCCCATTATGAATTAATATATGAATAATATAAATATCTTACATATATATATATATATGGTTACACTTTATACAAAATATAACTAATTAAATATTATATAATGTTAACTATACTTAACTAGTCTACATTAATAGAGATATTTCAAAATGAACTTCATGGAACCAATGAGTGTTTGGACCATAAGCTATTTGTTTTTGGTGCTTTGACTTTAGTAGGGGTTATAATGAGACTAAGATTAGAGATGAAAGAAACGACAGAGTATGAAGTTTTGTGCCACTTGGTGTTGCACAAATGAGCAATCCTAACACAAAGCAAATGAAAGAGTAGAACCTCATCCATAAACTTATTACTGAAGACCATGTCATTCTGAACATCCAAATGGTCCAAATGTGATGGAGATCTACTTGCTCGTGATGTTCGTGATGCTAAAGATCCATTAGTCATCCAAGAAGGTTCAATTACCCGAGCTCGAGCTAAGAAGACGCAACAAGCCCTGGCCTCAAAATGATTGTGAAAAAAAAAGGACATTTTCCAAATATTTGTAGAGTTAACTGCTAGGAAATGAGATAGGATTTCCAATCTATACCCATTACAAGTTCCACAGACTTGTAATTTTGGACCAAATCTTCCATGAATAGGGACAAGCAAACAAAAGATGAAACAAGGTTTCTAGCTCCTGCTTACAGAAAACACATTTTGCTTGATCATAGCTCAGGAGATTTTTTTTTTGAGAAGTTCATTTATGATTGTGACCTTTCTGTGGAGAACTTGCCAGCAGAAAATTTCTACCTTAGGTGGAACCAAACCCAACTAAATGGACTTCCATTTGAATTGGGTACGGGGTAGTTGAATCTGGTGATGAGTAAAGTAAGTAAATGATTTTGGCATATAGATTCGTGATGAAGGTTATCTCGAGATAATTTTGTCTCAGAATTCATGATGAAGATCCACCTTCCAAGACCAAATATTGTTGTTCCATTCCCCAAATCAGAAATGGGACCATGCTTATTGACCGAGAGAGCAAAGATACATGGGAATTGGTCTTTGAGAGGGAGAGAATCAACTCTAGAATCCATCTAGAACTTAATATTTTCTTACATGTTGAAATTCACTTGCCCTAAAAGTTAAAAGTGTTAGGTATAATCATAATTAAATTATTTTTTTCACATAATTGTAGTTTAAATAATTATGATCAAAGAAGTTTTCTTACATGTTGAAATTCTCTTGTCCTAAAAGTTAAAAGGGTTAGGTATGATCATAATTAAAGTACTTTGTTCACATAATTATAGTTTAAAAGAAGTTCTAGTACCGTGTTAGCTTCAATTAATCAAGTAGTTCATCCTTTCTCAAACTAAAGAACAAGATGGAAAATAATAATAATAAAAAAAACATAAATTCTTCATAAACCATACAAATTCATCATGATTTTCAATACCTATAAGATTAATTATAGGGTTTATATATAATGAATTAACAATATATAAAGATTATAGACTGTTAATACACCAAATATTAACATCTCATTAATGAAAAAAAACCTTAAGCCCATAAAAATATAATGCAAATAATTTTTTCAATTTACTTTTTGGATATTTTCAATTTTCTCATTAATAAGATGTCAATATCTAATACATTGACATTGTGTACTGATTATACATTTTCAGTATATCACGTATAAATCATTAACTATATACTAGAATAGAGAGATTATTGAGAAGAAATTAACCTTGAAAAAAGTGAGGAAAACATTAACAATTTAAGGAAATTCGGATGCTTTGGATGAAAATAAGCTAATTAAAAATACCTCTTTATTAATTCGATTAGAACTATTTTCAGATTTTATTTTGAAATTAATTTTTTCTAGTGTACAATTTTAAAGTGTATTCCCTCGAATCGATCTAATTCATTTAAGGTTTTACTCTAGAAGATCATGATTGATAAGAAAAAATTATTTCCTTATCAACTACGTATACATTAATTTATGTGGTAATTAAAAGTTTGAATTTTCCTCTATCTAGAAAAAAAAAAAAGAAAAACAAGGCTTTTTAATGAGAACACTTGACTTAGTGTGATTCATATTGTCAAAAAGGATGTGAGTTAGACAACTTTCAATGTCTAAATTTAATAAAGTTTATTGTTTTATTTTTTTTTCATTTATTAAAAATACACAAAAATTTTATCAAATAGTTTTCAACATTTTACGGTATTTTTATATTATGTTTGTCAAACACTAATTTAACTCTCTTAATGGTACTTTTATAAAAATTCTATTCGAACAAAATTTTTTATGCAATTCTAACTAGACCAAATAGACACTTAAAAGTTTCTAGTACCATGTTAGCTTCAATTAATCAAGTAGTTCATTCTTTCGCAAACTAAAGAACAAGATGGAAAAGCAAAAAAAAAAAAAGTTCTTCATAAACCACACGACCTTATTATGATTTTCAATACTCATATGATTAATTATAGGGCTTATATGTAATGCATTGAATGTATATAATAACTTTACATTGTTAATGTATCAAATATTGATATTTCATTAATAAGTAAACTAAAAAAATTCAAGCTTGTAAAAATAAATACAAACAATTTTTTTCAATTTACAATTTGACTTTTTTCAGTTTGATCATTAACGAAGTGTCAACTTTTAATGCATTGACATTGTTTAAGACTCACTGTCAATAAATCACATATAAACACTTAACTATATACTAGAACAGAGATTACTGAGATGAAATTAACAATGAAAAAAGTCAGGAAAACATTAATAATTTAAGGCAATTCGGATGCTTTGTATGAAAATAATCTAATTAAAAATATTTCTTTAGTAATTCGATTAGAACTATTTTCAGATTTTATTTGGAAACTAATTTTTTTGTGTACAATTTTAAAAGCGCACTCCCTCAAATCGATCTAATTCATTCAAGATTTTATTCTAGAAGTACCTCCACAAAGACAAGATCATGATTGATAAGAAAAAATTATTTCCTTATCTAATTTATGTGATAATTAAAAGTTTGAATTTTCCTTTATCTAGAACAAAAGAAAAAACAAATTAAGCTTTTTAATGTGAATACTTGACTTTAGTGTGATTCATATTGTCAAAAAGAATACTAAATTGTGAAAGCTTCGTCGACCGGTTTTGAGGTGACTTAGACTTTTATTTCGTAACCAAGATTGGTTCACAAATTATGTAGTCTCTATAAAGGGTCATTCACATATTCAATCAATCCAAAGAAAAGGAAAATGGCTAACATTTCATATTTTCTTCTACTCATTTTGATGATCCAGGGAATTACAACTTTCTCAAATAACATTCCCATTGTTGAGGCTTCCAGAGGTTTAGCATATTCGGACAATCTTACTCCTCCACAGCCTCCTCCGTCGAATTCTTTCCTTCCTTTACAAAGGTCAGCAGTCTCGTCACCACCAAGCCCCAAACCCAATTCTCCAGACCATGGTTGAGGCTGCTCACTATCGTTATTACCATAAGCGCGCTGAATCTTCCAACCAACGGCAAACTCAAAGGCAACAGCAGCAGAGAAGAAGATAGCAGTTTTGCTTTGCCTCGGAATTCGTATACCTCATTGTGTATGAGCATATTTGTATCAAGGAAACTTTTCTTTTTGGTTTAAGACTATCTTTCTAAATGTTTACTGTATGACTTAATTAAGCATGTACCAAAAGTCTCTCCACATCTTATATCTTTTTATATGACTTATATTTTTTTTATTTCAATCATTAAATTTTATATTCTATTCACGTAAATCATGCATACTAGATTTCAAATTAATCACATATGTCTAACTATTTGTTTCATAATAATAAAATTTCACCCATTAATATATTTTAAAAGAATGTTATTCTTGATTAAAATGTTAAAAATATCAAATTTATTTAAAAATTTACGTACATAATACATACAAGTAGGTTGTTAAATCTAACAACTGATTTGCAAGAATATTAATCCAACATGAATTTATTAAAAGTGTGTAAAGCAATTTATTTTATACTAGTGTAAGTAGATACTTCTTTACACGTGTGTGTGTGTGTATATATATACACACACACACACTTTGTTGTGACTTGCGAGTATGTATTTAATTAAAATTGTAGCAAATTAATCTGTCATTTGGTTGATATTTTTATTTATTTTTTACTTCAAAAAGCAGAAAAGCCAAAATCGTGTTTGGAAAAAAAAACTTTTGAGCCAATTATAGAAAATATGTTATGTTTTTTAGATGAAAAAAATGTATGATTACAATTTTATATATAAACTAATTATTCTATTATTAGTATTCATTTTTAATTATTTTATAATACTGCAAAATATGTATTTTTACAAATAAAGTATTATGTTGCAATACGTTATTATAAATCCTCTATTCCTTCATGAGAGGCATATAATTAACAAATCAGTACAATTAAAACTGGTGCCTTTCTCGCAGAATGATCTCTGAGATACCATGGTGGGAAAACATATGGCAGATGCATTGGTGACTGTGACTACCCCATCTATTGACTTCCATGCACATGATAAAGTGGCGGTGACTGGTTTCCAGTACCACCATCAGCCATGAGGATCATAGCATGAAACTGCCGTGGGCTTGGGAACCCATGTGCAATTAGTGCTCTGGTGGAGCATATTTGAAAACAAGATCCCCATGTAGTCTTCTTATCGGAAACGAAGCTACATGTGTCGAAGTTGGTTTCAATTAAAGTTAGGTGCCATATGACAGGTTGTGTGGGGGTGAGTTCTGAAGGTACTAGGGGTAGTTTAGCAATGATGTGGACAGATGCTGTTACTCTTCAACTGCAAAGTTTTTCTCTGCACCATATTGACATGCTAGTTATGAATGATGATAATGTTGAACCTTGGCAACTGACGGGGTTCTATAGTCACCCTGTCCATTCCAGAAGACATGAAACTTGGAATCTCTTACAATCTTTAGCATCACGCTCCTCAATGCCTTGGCTATGTCTCGAAGATTATAATGAAATTATGTGGAATTTGGAGAAATGGGGTGGTCCTATGCGAAGTGAAACTGCTATGCAAGCTTTTCGCTCGATTTGCCATGAATGTGGCTTAGAGGACCTGGGATATCAGGGAACACCATTTACTTGGCAAAGAGGTAATAATCTTTGTACTATGATGAAAGAAAGGTTGGATCGTTGTGGTACTACCAGGTCATGGATGGATCGGATCCCACAATATAAGGTTCATCATCGACTGCCTCAGCCCTTGGATCATTGTCCCCTTTTGGTCCATATTGTTGTTGATTCTAGGGAGCATAGGTGTCGAATAAAGAGGAGATTTCTATTTGAAGCTATTTGGATTCATGAACCGAGTTGCTTGGATGTTGTGTCTAATGCATGGCCGGAGAGATCTCATGCTTCTGTGACTGCTAAATTGTGTAATGTTGGTCGCTCTTTACAACAGTGCAAAAACACAGGTGCTGAATTCAAGGTGGGCTAATATTAATCGATTGGCACAGGAACTTCTGTATCTACATCAGGCAGCACCAACAAATTAGAATTTAGCCCAATGTAAACAAAAGCAGAAACAATACGCAACACTCCTGCATCAAGAAGAAGTCTACTGGCATCAGAGATCTAGAATCAATTGGCTACAAGCGGGAGATAGGAATACTTCTTTTTTCCATAAGCAAGCCACGTACCGAAAAAAGTGTAATACCATTCGGGGATTGGAGGATGACACTGGATCTTGGAAAGGACATCATGAAGTATCCTCAATGGCTCTTTCCTATTTTCAACAACTATTCAGAACTACAATGCCAGAACAGTGTGATGATGTTTTGTCATGTGTTCATCCGAGATTGTCCATGGCCCAAAATATGATGCTTACGGCTAACTTTAAACCAGAGGAGATTCGAGAAGCGTTGTCTCAAATGGGTTCGACAAAATGCCCAGGACCTGATGGGCTACCGGCGTTGTTTTATAAACATTACTGGGAGATGATTGGAGTTGACATAGAGAAATATTGTCTAGCATGTCTCAATAGGGAAATCAACACGTCTGAGATCAACCATACTTTCTTTTGCTTGATACCAAAGGTTAGTAATCCCACCCACATCACTCAATTCAGGCCGATTAGCCTTTGTAATGTGATTTACAAGTTGATTTCGAAGGTGCTAGCAAATCGGCTCAGGATGGTGCTACCTTCATGTATCAGTGAGGTACAAAGTGCTTTCGTACCAGGGCGCCTAATTACTAACAATATAATTGTTGCTTACGAACTCTTGCATACCATGAAGGGGAAAACTACTGGTAAACGAGGCTGTTTCTCACTCAAACTTGACATGAGTAAGGCCTATGACAAAGTAAAATGGCCTTTCTTGAGGAATATGATGTTGCGTTTGGGTTTTGATTCGAAATTCGTTGCTCTGGTAATGCATTGTGTCACAACTGTGTCGTATGCGATTCTGATAAATGGGGTCCCAATAGCCTCCTTCAAACCAGAGCGTGGCTCAAGACAAGGTGATCTGCTTTCCCCATATTTGTTTCTCTTATGTATTGAGGCTCTCTCTTCTATGATATCCATAGCACAAGGGAGTGGTTACTTGTTTGGTGTTCGAGCTTGTCATGGAGGACCCAACATTACACATCTCTTTTTTGCAGACGATAGTCTATTGTTTGCAAAATCTACAGAACAAGAAGCAAATACCATCAAGATTCTCTTTGATCGTTATGAAAAAGCATCAGGCCAGTAGATTAATTACCAGAAATCTTCCTTGTTCTTCAGCCCCAATGTACATGATCATGTCAAGGGACAGATTACACAGATTTTTGGCATTCAGATTACCTCATCTCCAAAGAAATATCTTGGCCTGCCATGTATTATTGGAAGACATAAACATCGAGCCTTTTGCTGTTTGAAGGAGAAAATAGCACATAAGTTAAGCAATTGATCTGTGAGACATTTATCTTCGGCTGGTAAGGAGGTTTTCTTGAAGTCCATTATTCAGAGTCTTCCAACTTTTGCCATGAGTGTTTTCTTGTTGCCAAAAACTTTTTGTCAAGATATTAATCAAATGATCTTGAGATATTGGTGGCAGAAAGATAAAGATCATCGCGACCTTTCCTGGATATCTTGGTCTTATATGTGTTAAACCAAATTTGAAGGTGGTATGGGCTTTTGGGATATGTGGGTATTTAATCAATCTTTGTTGGCAAAACAAGGTTGGAGATTACTCACTAATACTAATTCTTTAGTTTTCCAAGTATTGAGCAGGAAATGTTTTCCATCTGGTGACTTCCTCCATGCCACTTTTGGTACTAAACCATCTTTTATATGGAGGAGTATTCTGTCCACTCAAAAACTACTACATGATGGTCTGATATGGAGAGTTGAGACTAGTTTGGGAATCCACATCTGGAATGATCGTTGGATACTGTAACGACCCTTTATACTAAAAATACGAGCCAAATTTTTCCTTTTTCACTTACTTGGTTGGGCTGTACGTAGTGTCACTAATCAATTCTTAAGCTAATATTATATTAGCTAAGTCAATATCCTTTAGTTATCTTAGGTCCCAGTCAAATTCTCTCACTAAGCATGCATTTATAATTTCCAATCAATCTACTTGACTAAATATATCTCTACCCAAGTTACATGCATTGTTATTAACCATAACTATATTCTATACTTCTTTTAATTACATCCTCATACTATAAAAGTACTGAATATAGAAGTCTGAATATAAAAGAGAATATTGTACATCACATACCTTCAAGAGTGGTACAAAAGCCTCGAAGGACTTGCTTAAACCCCGCGTACAAAGCACCTACTGCAAATAATTTGGAATGTGGAGAGGGGGGTGAGCTTTTTGGAAAGCCCAATAAGAAATATATATAAGAAACAGATATCGAATTTCTATATGTAAGTTTTTGAAAATATTTATTAAAGCTCGAATACCGTATTTCATACCATTCAGAAATCAAATCATGCATATGCAATGCATCAGAAAACATTTCCTTTAAACCAAAACATAATTCGAAATATACGTGCTTATCACATTCAATTTCAATACGGATCATCAAATCAAATTCTTATCGTTTTCAAAATCCAAATATCATACATTCGGATATCATATACGAAGATAAGCACAGAAAAGCATATACATACTAAGCTTGAGACATATTAGCGACTAATAAATAATCATGCAGTTCAGATATTCCCGTAAGGGAAAGTGCAAGTCGGAAAGACTAATGGCCATAGTCTAGTGGGGTCCATAGTTAGCACTAATCAGGTGTCAACTAGGCCCACTGTGGACTGGATTAAGGTCACATAGCATCAAAAAATAAATATCTATTGCGGACTAGATCAGGGTCACACAATAGCCAGAACAAATACCTACTGAGGACTGGATCAGGGTCACACAGTAGTCAGAAAATACTACAGTAACTTAGCTAGTCATGTCTCAAAAAGTTTTACATATATCTTTCGAAATCCAAAATAGTATTTTTTGAGCTTTAGGAAAGTTCATAACAAAAGTCGTATACATTTCTTTCAAAAGCATATATATCATATATACTCATAATATCTTTAAAACAATACCATAGGTTGATAATTTCCTTGAGATTAATATCTCAACTGAAAGGCTTATAAACAAATCAACGTCGTAAGATTAAACCGTTTTCAAAATAAACCTACCAGATAATTTGTCATTTTCAAATGGTTGCTTAAGTTAAACTTAAATCATAAAATCATTATTTTCATAAAAAAATCCAGCAACATAACGGCTTATATTTTCTTAAAACCTCTTGCAAGAAAATACAGTTTATATAACCACAAGGCAGTTGATTTTAAAACTGCATTCAGTATCCCTTACGTTTCGATATATATGTCTTACCTCAATTGAGCACAGTCGTAGCTTAGCCAAGCAATCTGGCAATCAATATTTAAAATCAAGCTCGTAAAATCCAGTCACCAACTCACTCTCGAACTACAGAAAAGTCATTTAAATATTTTTAATATCCAATATTACCTTTACATAATATTATACATCTTGTTGATCTCTCAAAATTCCTAATACAACAGTAATTCGATCTATTCCCTAACTAGCGCTAAAATTGCATCTATTACCAAATCATTTCCGTTTTTCTAATTCGACTTCACCACCAGTCTTCTATTATTCCATACATTCTATAATTATCTCATTATCTACCGTAATATTAAATCTATATCCGATAATTTTCTCATCACCTAATAACTATAATTTCGTATTATCTCAACAATTTAGACATTTCTAACGATATATCATAATAATGCAAACCAATTCGTTAATGTACAACATATAAGTCTAATTTCGACTTATAGAAATGTCTTACTTAATAAAATTAAAATTAAAAAGATTTCTTACTTAAAGCTAATCTCAAAATCTCACATAGCTATTTATTTCTTTCAAAATTCACGAAATCAATAAATTTTATGTCTACTACTCCAATGTTATAAATCACATTCCCTTTATATTCCATCAACATTATGCCATATTCTAATAGCACTCAATCAATACTCTAACAATATGTATTAAATCATCATTCCAAAATATCAATTATTTAACTATAGCCAAATCATTTCTTTTCAACAATCTCACATAATCGCCAAATCATTTCCTAGGAATTTCGCATATCCAACAAATCAAAATCTTAGCATAGACTATTTTATACAAGTAACTTACCTAACATCAAAGCTTGCAATTTAATGTCTCTCAAGCTTGGTCAAGTTGAAATCACCACTTGCATAGCCTCTACAATTTTAAATCCATAACCACACTTAGAAAATTTTACAAGCTATTTAATAATTTATTAAATAAACCAAATTAACAATCAAATTTCCTTTAAATGTTGCCATTCCGGCCTTCAAATGGCCTTTATGCGCTGCTCAAACCCAGTGCCTAAACTTCTCCTATTTCCTGTCCAAAACCTCAGCTCTTCTGCCTTTCAATAGCCCTTCAAAGACTGCCATCGTTCACTCTCAAAGCAGCCCCTCATTTCAAGATTCAGCATCATTTTCCCCTATTTGCTGTTGTGCTAGCCGAATGGCACACCTAGAACAGCAACTTAGAGATGAATCACATGCAGAGGATTGTGGGCTTGACAGCCCCTCCGATCCTTTTCCTTTCCTTGCAAATTTCCTTGCTATTTTCCCCTTCAACTTTGGTCGTTCCTCGCGCATAAGCTTCACTCTATCTCTTCTGACCACCAAAAACTCTAAATCTGGTCACCGAAACACTCAATTTCGACCACCAAATTACTCATGCACCTACGTTGTCTTGGCCTTCCTTCTTTAGCTTCATGACAGCACTTTAATCTCCAAGTTTCCAGCACTCAACCCAGCCCAGTACATCAGTGTTTAGTGCCCTAAAATCTAGCTTTCTCTGCTCTTTCCCTCGGGTTCTCTTACTCTTTCTCTATTCCTTCTCTCTCGACCTCATCCTTTCTTTTTCCTTTCCCCGATTTTATTTTCTTTCTCTCATAAATCACTCCTTCATTTGGTTTGCAGAGGACCTCACATCCTCTGCTTCTTTTCAACAAAAGAAATGGCAACTGCTCCCACTAATGTAGGAGCAGTTGCTTTTGTTGATTGGCTTCCTGAGGAAGTCAATCAACAATTATTTTATATATATTATTATTTATTTTATTTTATTATTTTATTATATATATTTTATAATTATATTATATTATATTATATTTCTTTCATCTCTTTAATATATATATATATATATATATGTATATATTCCTTTTATCCCTTTAGTATACATATATATTATTTTATTTAATGTACATATATATATTTTTATTTCCCTAATTTAAGTCATTAAATATCATTTTAATTTAAGTTCCTAAAATTAAATCATTACTTAATTAATTTATTCTCATAACTTTTGAATATTTAATATAACTTATACCCGTATAAGTTATATTTGTTTACTAATCAGTGTCGAAAACCACGGTTATCACAGATACCATACACCGCTGATGCCAAACCATCTCAGTCGGTGTCTTCTACTAATGTACCAATTTTCGTGGCTCAACTGATTGATCCAAAGGTGAGGGACTGGAATGCTACTCTTGTACGAGATATTTTCAACACTCATGATGCAAACCACATTCTCTCTATACCCCTTAGTAGGACACCGTGTTCAGATGTGCCTGCTTGGAGGTTAACGACAAATGGTTGCTTTTCTGTTAAAAGTGCCTGCCACTGGTTACTCCAAAACTCAGATCCCATTCAAGTTGGCAGCTTAGCTGAACTGTGGAAACAGATTTGGTATCATCTACTAGTTCTACCGAAGTTAAAGGTTTTTACATGGAGATTATGTAAAAATATACTGCCTGTCAGAATAAATCTATCAAGGAGGCATGTTCCAGTTGTTGAAGACTGTTTTTGATGTGGCACCTTACTGGAATCATTGCAACATGCTTTTTTGGAGTGTCCTTTTGCTATTGCCATATGGCAACTTTTTTCTATAGCATTGCAAATGCCATCTTCAATTTCGAATTCATGGTTTGCAACAGAATTCTCCAACTTAGTGATGTGCAGCGACAATTATGTGTCTTCATTTTATGGACAATTTGGCAACAACGTAACAAAGAGTTATTTGAGCAGGAGAAGTATAGTCCAGAGGCCACAAAACTATACATTGAGCAAATAATCATTGATTACGCTGCAGCAAACCCTGCACAGGATGTTTCTACATATAAGGGAGGAACTGATTCTGCAAGGCTGATGCAGAGATGGTATGCTCCACTAATATCAAGATACAAGGTCAATTATGATGCAGCTACAGATGCAGCGTCAAAGGGTGGGGGTATTGGTGTTATTATACGAGATTCGATTGGACAGGTAATTGGTGCACATGTGAGACATCTACCCTGGAGGTTTGACCCCTAACTGTCGAGGCTTATGCAGCTGTTGCAGCATTACAATTTGCAGCAGATTTGGGTCTTTCACAAGTTGAAATCAAAGGAGACTCCCTGATGGTTACACAGCACCTAAAGCATGAGATAGGTGCCTTTTCAATAATTGGGCCAGTAATAGCAGAAGCAAAGAAGTTGGCTCATAGATTTGTTTACTGTAGCTTTAATCATATTAGAAGATCTGGCAATGAAGTAGCCAATGTATTAACACATGCTGGCTTACAGTGTCAAAAAGCTAAATATTGGGCGATGGATTATCCATTCTTCTTGAATAATGTACTTACTACTGATTTGATGAATTTAAATAAATAAAGCCAGATGACTTTTCTCAAAAAAAAAAACTGGTGCCTTTCTCGGCACCCATGCTTCCACGATGGAATGTCGACTGATGGATGCGTATTGCATCCCTTTGTCTGCCACGTTGCCTTTTTATTTTATACTGAAGTTATTGTCATTGTTTTGACAGTCTTGCCCCCTCTTTTGATTTTCCCTTTTGCTGCCTTCTTACATAAAATGCCCTTTTTTACTATCCAATAGCGTAATTTTGTTACTCATTTATGGTGATATATGTACTGGGACTCATCGGTTAGTTGGTGAATCTCGCTCTTTTTTTTTTCATGTTCTTTTGTATTTTGCTGGTGTTTTAGAAAATGATTAATTCCTTTGTCTAACAGGGTAATTTTGTTATTTAACTGTTTGGTATACCATGAGGTTATATTTTTGAAGTCTTTGGTTCTTTGACTCTCCTCTAGGCGTGCACTGTGTTTCTTCCTTTCAAACCTGTCGTTCCAAAATTAATCACTTTTTACATTTTTCTAACCTACATTTTACTCTGTTTCAATTTCTATTGCTAAAAAATAAAACCAAATAAAATATCAAAACCCTTTTCCATTGCTAAAAGAATTTTCTAGATTTCTGTGACATCTGCAGTAGCTTTTGGTAGTTTCTTCTTTTGAAGAAATAGTATTTCTTTATGAAGAAATAATATTTCTTTATGAAGAAATTTATGACATAAGAATTCTAAGCCTTCAATGCCATCATTCACCATTAAAATATTACACAATTTTGTTTTCGGATTTGTTCTGAAGTAGTTGCTGGAATCTGGTATATGCACAATCACTTGCAGCTGCCTGTCTGCTTGATTGGCCAAAAGACTGGATTCTTATTCAAGTTCTAGATGACTTAGATGACGGAAATTGACAGCTTCTAAGCAAAGATGAAGTCTCTATGTGGTGTGAGAAAGGAGTAAACATAATCTACAGGCTTCAGTTAATCAGAACTGGCCTCTTGGTGCCCTTTTTTGGACACCAAGAGGCAAGATAATCCAAAGTTGCTGCCCTTTTGTGAATTTCAATCTATTTTTTGGCTTTATTTACTTCAATTGGAGAAACTTCATGAAAGTGAACAAACCATATATGAAGTGGATAGGAAAATGAAAGAGAAAAAGAACTACATACCATCAAAGAGGAAAAAGAAGAGTCCTATTGATTGGTTCATTCTACTTTATGACAAACTTTTATTGTTCTTTTAAGATGAAATGTGGTTTTTAGCATATTATGTACAAAATTAGTTATTCTTGGATTATCTTGGCAGGCATAGGCAAGGAAGACCTTCGAGAGCAAAACAAGTTATTGGCTACTTGCAGGTGTACAGCTCAAAGAAATACCATTGATATGGATGTTTTTTTTATATTTCCAGTTGTTGTGAGACAAAAAACACTTACAATTTCTAAACTTATTCAAGGGTTGAGTTAATATATTAGCTTATAATCTATCTTGGTATTAGCTTAGAATCTATCTTGGCATTTCCCAAATAATTGGATGCTTCTTTTTTTTTTATGACTGTTTTTGATACATTGAACTTGCAGTTGAGGTTTAAATCTTTTGAAATTTAGATGAATTCCTGTGAAATCCCCAAATTCCATGTAATTCCTCCAAGATTGTAAAGTGTTATAAGCTGAAGTAATAAATAAATATGAAGTTGAGGTGTAATTGATGTATGAATGATGTATAAATGATGTATGGAATATGTAAAAAATAATAAAGTTGAATGTCAATAAGTCAAATGATTTAATGTTGATATCAGAATATATTAAGGGTATGAGACAAGAAATTAAATCAGAATTTTGATTGGATTTAAATAGATGAGTCATAGGAGAAAGGGATGAAGAGGAATTAAATAGTCAAGAGTCAAGGGAAGGGTCAAAGGCTGAGATGAACTAATGGGATGAGCATGCATTTAATGCATGTTGCATGACTCACCATCCTCATCATCATCACCCATGGCAGCCCCTTTTCCAGCCTTCATTCACGTTTTCTCCAAGTTTCCCCAAGTTTCTTCCATAATTACCTTGACAAACCCTCTCATCCACCCATCGATCCATTTAGTTTGTTGAATGAAAAACAATCCTTGTCACTAGATTAAGAGATATCCAAAGTTTGGTGGATTGATTCCAAGTATTGGAGGAGATCTCGAAATCTAGAAATTTGGTTTCTAGCAAAGGTAAGAGAATAAGATGATTTAGTCAATTTGGTTCATGGTTAAGAGTTGTGCTGAGTTGATATGATATGTGTATGATGATTGGTTAAAGGTTTAAATTGATATGATGTTACAGCTTTGAAGGAGTAAAAAGCTAGGGTTGACGCGCCAAGTGATTTCACGTTCTCGAAGGAATTGAGGTAAGGAATTTATGTAACGGACGTAAGGCAGCTATGTCCGCATGTTTTATCATGTTTTGATGTGGTTTGGAGAGATGTACTAGCTGTTTTGTGCAGGAAAAATGACATTTTCGGACTTGACTCCTAATACCAATTAGGCTAGGGGCAACCGACTGCCTTAAAGGGAAGTCGACTACCTAGAGACAACCAAAACGTCGTTTTTCGAAAACTGATTTAAACCAATCGACTGCTATTTACCCAGAAGCATTCTGTTTCAAACCAGTCGACTGTTATATGGGACAATCGACTGCTATTTGCTAAATTGCATTCTGTTATATGACCAGTTGACTGCTATTTCTTAAGAAGCATTCTGTTTGAAAACCAGTCGACTGCTATATGGACCATTCGACTGCCTCCTATGCTTTTGGAAATGAAAAATATCGGAATTTTAAATGAAAATAATTTTGATAAATGAAGTTATGAAGTAGCAGCCAACTGCCCTATAAGACCAGTCGACTACCCTGTATGAAAAGAGTTTTCAAAGCTTATTTGATTTAAATACAAAAGTGTTTTCTGAAAAAGTATATAATAAGTGTTTTGAGACTATGGACTGTGTGATGATTATGCATTTCTGATGGCTGAGAGACTCTGATCAAGTCCTCAGTATTATTATGTTGAGCGAAGAACCCTAGTCCGATCCTCAATCCCACATGTGACACCTGACTAGTGTTCACTATGGATTACTAAAGGCAGGAGAGAATCCCTGACCTATACAGAGTGTACTACTGTACTAATGCATTATTAGAGTCATATAAATGGGTATAAATGATTTATATGACGATACAATCGCTTAAATAATTGTACATAGTCTCCATCCTATTTCAAAGGATATATGATGTATGTTTTGAAGTAAAGAAGCATGATGTATGTTTAAGAATACAATGTATGTTTCAAAGCAAGTTTATGAAGTATGCCTGTAAATTATGTTTTGAAGAAATATATGACGTATACTATATTTAAAGAAGCATACAAAGTAAGTTATGAAGTATGATGTTTTAAAGAGAGAAGTTATGCATGATGTTTTAAAGAAAGTATGTTTGCCTATACCATTTGAAACAAATATGCATGGTTGCAAACAATACATGAAAGACGTTTATGATGCACGCTTTATAATGCTTACATGACATTATAGAACCAAGTAAGAAAAATGCATATAGAGGCATAGTATGCTCTTTTACATATTTTCTTACTGAGCGTAAACTCACCTTTTTACGACCATTTTTCCTACAAATTACCTGAAGTGAGCCTTGCTCCGATTAGATGAACTTGTTTTGGAAAGATTGCAGTGTACCTTCTCGATACATTTCCCAGTTAACATAGAAGGTATACTTATATGTTTATGTACAGCAAATTGTAATTCAGCTACAGTACAGTACAAGTAGCATTTATGTATATAAGATGTCGGGGATGTAAGATAAGATGATGTATAAGATCATGTGGAAATGGAATGATATTTATATATGTCATTTTATGTTTATAGAAAGTAAATAAATTCATATGAGCTATTTAATAATTAGCTTAAGGTTAAGGAATGATTGGCACTGATGAACTAAATCAAACGATGTCATGTAAGATAATAAAGAAAAAGTTAGATGATAAGATGGAGTGACGGGGACGTGACAATTCCAATTCTTTTTTCTTTTGGCAGAAGAGAACTTGATAATTCAGAAACTGAAAGAGCTCAACATATAAAAAAAATATAAGATCTTGATGAGCATGTTCAAGAGAATGAGAGGCAGCTTATTGAGTTGCAGGAACAGGTCCATACATTTGCTTGATTTTAATGCACCTTTTTTTTTGTTTTTTAATTCTGAAGGTTAAATTGTATATATTATGTTGCACTGTGCGAGGTGTGCATTTGTAGGCTATTTTAAATAACAATAACTTATTTTCAGATTAACTTAATTTACGAGAACCAATTTGTTTGTGTTTTATAAGGAAGCTATGCAACATTTTGAATTGTCTTTGATGTTGATTGCTGGAAGACATCAAGCTGCCTTTCCCAACGGGAAACTTATTCTTCAGTATAGGGATGCTCCATGTCACGGATGAAATGGCATACAGGTCAGAGTTTTTAGTGATCCTTTTCTTCTTTATTGCATTAAAATTTCTTTTCAGAATTTAACCATATTTTCTAACTATACATGTGTATAACTAATTGTTCATATCTGTCCACCATTCATGGTTAAGGTTGTTGTTCACATTACCAAAAATTTCTTGAACCTACCAAACATTAAAGTTTGTTCATAGAATATCATGGGATACTCAATTTATTTCTGTAGCTTAATTTCACAATCCTTTGTTTACTTTTTTTTCACAAGTTCAGTTTGGAAATAAAGGTCAAAAGTTTTTTTCTTTTTTCGTTGTCTTTTAAGTTTATCCGTCAGTCTTTCAATCTTTATTCTCTTTAAAAAATCATGCTCTTTGTGTTTTGTAGGTTCACTTGATCTTAAAATTAATTTTTTAAATATCAACATTCTTAATTTTTTCAAATACCATTGTCTTTTGTATGGATTTTGACTTTCTTAATGTGTGTCGGTTTGTTTTGTTTTTTTTTTCTCTGTTCTTATCTTTCTTTCGTAGTTCCAAATCTGATAAGGTTGGTGGTTTTTCCTTATTTTTTATGATTGAGTTCTCTATTTGTCCATATTGGGTTTCACTGAATTTTTATTTCTTTAATTAATTTGTAGTTTCCCGGTGCTGTAGTTATTGAGGTCACCGTTGGACCTGGAATTACATTCCATCCTAGAAGAGGTCAGTCATAATTTCTACATAATTTTTTAAGCAATGATTAATTTTAAGATTATTGAATGTTTGTTTAATTTTAAATGTTCACCTATGGATGAAAGAATGTGGCTTTGCTCTTGAATGATAATTTAGTTACATTATTTGATTTAATAGAAATTAGTGTTCAGGCTTTTGGATGTCTAGAAAGCCACAATATATGGTAAGCTTTCTAGACATTCTAGGAATATTTTTAAAAATTTAATGGTAGTAGGCTGTAGCTCTCACTTCTCATGCCAAAGCTGTATTAAGCAAAATAAGTTTCTGATTTTCTAATAAACTCAACTATTGTTGAGTGTTTTAGCATTTGAAAAAGATTTGTTATACTGACACGTAACATTAACCATACCTTGAATAACAAGACTAGACGTAAAAGTGAAACGCTCTATAATGGACCTTTTTCCTTTTATCATTTCGTGAGCTATCATCACCTAATTTACTGCATTAGTCATATCGGTTACTTTTAGCCTATAAATATGTGTTGCCTGATGCTTATGCTTTCATCACGCAATTCGTAACTTCTCTTTCTGTATTCTGTAACTAGTGCTTTGGTTTTTCTCTCTTAAGTGCTCACTACCTTTCTCGAGTGCATCTTAGTATTGATTTACCTAGGTATTAGCCACTCCTTGCTCTAAAGGTTACATCTAAGTTGTTTCTCATCTTAATCAAGCATAGTAAATCGTCAATCCTCTTCTCTATTATCTCTTCTTCCAGGTTAGGTAGTTGTAATACTACCTCACCCCCTCATCAAAAAAGGATTCCCCACAGCATCAACTGGTTTTTCAGGGCTATTAGTGTAAATATTGTCAAACATATATCCTTTAACAACTAAATAGATAACTAAATGCCGAGATTTCTGTAGACATCTAATTTTATCCGAATTTACAAATCATTTTGATAAATTTAATACTTATCATTTGCCTATTTTAGATTTTGGGCTTCATTGATCCAGTCCAATTCAAATTAAGGTATGAGCTTCAAAGCCCATTAAAATGGGCTAAATTTGGTTTTATTTTTATTTTATTTTCATTATTTTTTTTATTTTTTTATTTTATTTTGTTTTATCTTTTATTTATTTATTTTGGTTTTATTTGTATTTTTTGTTATTATTATTATTATTATTATTATTATTATTATTATTTATTTTATTATTATTTTTATTTTATATATATTTATATTTTTTTTATTTTTATTATTTGTTTTATTATTATTATTATTTATATTATTACTATTATTACTTTTATATTATTATTTTTATTTTTATTTTTATTTTATGTTCTTTGTCCAATCTGTCCATCAACCAGCCGTCGGTGCCTCCACCCTTTCACTAACCCTGTCCATCAGCTACATCACTCTGCCATTCTTCCCCATTCCAATAACAAACACCTTAATTTCCAATCTTGAATGTTAAAATCCAAAGGACAAAAGCCAAGAATTGGACAAAGAAAGGCTTTCCAATTCGATTAAAATCACCACTGAACCTAGCCTTAATAGCTCCTCTGATCCCAGCCATCTATCACCATCCTCGGTCACCCCAAAACAGAAACCCTCAAACACCATCACCCTCACCACCGAAACCCCCTAAACATCACCCTCACCACCGAAATCCCAAACAACCCCAACACCAACCACTGCCTAACCCACCAAACGGCCTCCCAAGCCTCCATTCTAGGCCACCATCGAACACCCCAACACAGAGCCCTTGCAAGAAACACACATCCGCACAACCAACGACCAGCCACCAATCAGCCTACAAACACACACAACAGCCATCAACGACCTACCCAAACACTACCTAGACCAGTACTCAGCATCACTGTCAAACCATCACCATCATAACCAAAAAAAATACAAACCCGAGACCCCTAAAATCCCAGATCTAAAGCCTTAACCCCATAAATCATCCTCGGCTACCTAAAAAAAAAGAAACAAAGCCACAACAAAACCAACATCCAACAGATCGACCAAAAAAGAAAACCCCGAAATCCGGAACCCCTAGAACCTAAACCTAGATCTAAGATCCAACCATCTACAAAACAAAAAATAGCAGCCCCAACAACAAAAAAAAAGAAGAAAAAAAAGAGATGGTTTCGGGGAGTTCAGATCAAGGGGGTTAGGAAGGGTTTTTGGTAAAACAGAGGCCAGATTCGGGTAGAGGAGGTAAAAAGCTTAACCCACCAAATGGCCTCCCAAGCCTCCATTCTAGGCCACCATCGAACACCCCAACACAGAGCCCCTGCAAGAAACACACATCCGCACAACCAATGACCAGCCACCAATCAGCCTACAAACACACACAACAGCCATCAACAACCTACCCAAACACTACCTAGACCAGTACTCAGCATCACTGTCAAACCATCACCATCATTACCAGAAAAAATACAAACCCGAGACCCCTAAAATCCCAGATCTAAAGCCTTAACCCCAAAAATCATCCTCAGCTACCTAAAAAACAAAGAAACAAAGCCACAACAAAACCAACATCCAACAGATCGACCAAAAAAGAAAACATCGAAATCCGAAACCCCAAGAACCTAAACCTAGATCTAAGATCCAACCATCTGCAAAACAAAAAACAGCAGCCCCAACAACAAAAAAAAAGAAGAAAAAAAAGAGATGGTTTCGGGGAGTTCAGATCAAGGGGGTTAGGAAGGGTTTTTAGTAAAACAGAGGCCAGATTCGGGTAGAGGAGGTAAAAAGCTTAGGAAAGGGGGAAGCTTTGGGGTTTTTGTCATCGACGAGTGGCGGTCGGCGGTCGGCGGTGGCGGATGGTGGTGCCAGCGGCGGCTCCGGTCGGATTCTGGGTAAAAAGACAGAGAGGGGAGAGAGTTTTTTGGAATTTTTTTGGGTGAAATTTGATAAAGTGAAACAAAAAAATAAAAAAGAGGGTATTTATAGAAAAACAAAACTACGCCATTTTGAAGCCCTTGGGTCCGCGTACTACCCCGACCCGGATCCACCCACGCGACCCGATCCGACTTGCGCCGGCCTATTTCGCTTCAGGCCCAACTCCCCTTCCAAGGCCCAATCAGCAGCCCCATTTGTGCTTGGATTTTGGGTCCAATTTGTGTTATATTTTTTTTATTAAATATAATTGATTATTACTATTTATTTATTATTTTTGTTATTATTTATTGCTATTTTATTTATTATTTTTCATGCATATTTATTAAAGAAATTTATGTCTTGTTGTTGATTTGTTTTTTTATCTACTAAGAATAATATAATTTCAATTAATTTTATTAAAAAAAGAAGAAAGAAAAGAAAAAAAGAAGAGAAAAATTAAAATCTTCCGATGATGGGATGCTACGGAAGTCACAAGTAGTGATTCCTAGCTGATCCCTAGGTGAGAAGAGTCGTACTAAATGTTGCCAAAAGTATTGGAATATTTAGTATGATTTTTCAATAATTTAATTTTTATTAAACATAAAAATAAATAATTTTTTTAAAAGAAAATGGAAAAGAGAAATTAATAATAAATTTTAAATTTAATTAAATACTTGTCTGATGCTGGGATGTTACGGAAGTCACAAGTAGTGATTCTTAATTGATCTCTAGGTGAGAAGAGTCTACTAAATGTTACCAAAAGTATTGATATGTTTAGTATGATTTTTCAATAATTTAAATTTTTAATAAAAATGAAAATAAATAAGTTTTTTAAAAACAAAGAAATATAAATAAATAAAAAATAAATAATGAAATTTAAAATTAAAAATTCATTTGCATCATATATTATTTGTTTGCATCATATGCATTCATTTAATTTCCAAATAAACGTGAGTCTACTGAGGATGAGATTCTATAGAAGTCACAAGTAATGATTCCTTAGAAATCTCTAGGTGAGGAGAATTATTTCAAATGTTGCCAAAAGTATTGGAATATTTGATTTAATTTTTCAGTAAAAGGGATTCATACTTATTTTCAAAGTAAAACTTATTTTAATATATATGATAATTTTCGAAATGGGTGTGAGCCCTTCCGAAGATGAGATTCTGTAGAAATCACAAGTAGTGATTCTTAAGAAATCTCTAGGTGAGAAAAATTATTTCAAATGCTGCCAAAAGTATTGAAGTATTCGATTTAATTATTCAATACAAAGGGTTCACACTCACTTTCGATAAACAAAATCTAACCTTTCTTTTAAAAAATGAAAAAATAATTTTGATAAACAATAAAATGCTTCAAAAATGGAATAAAAAGGAATTAATTTTAAATATTAAATTAAGACCATTTTTATTAGAACAAAAAGGATAACACATGATTACTATGGTACCGTTTTTTAACGGGCGTCGTGGGGGTGCTAATCCTTCCCCACACGTAACCGTACTCCTGAACCCAACCTTGTTTTCGCAGACCCAAATTGTCTTTTTAATAAAACTTAAATAATTTTAAGATTTTGTTAAAAAGATAAATATTTTTAGGTGGCCAATCACACCTAGTTAAAAAAAGATTGGTGGCAACTCCCTTTTGTTTTTAAATGTTTTTCAAAATCATCGAGCGCGAAGCCGTTACGACAATTTCCATTGCCTATTTTTGCATGTATCATGTTCAAAATGAGATTTCTATAATGACTTGCTTCTTTTTCATTAACTTTCATCCCTATGCTTTCTATTTGAATTTTGAATCTGATCCATAGATAGCTAATGCCATATGGATAGGCTGGCTTTTTGATGCATTTCTCATGCATTAACACTTGGGAACAGAGCTGTTGTGGTTTTAAACATATTTCCTTTGCTTTATTCTCCTCCTTAGAATAGATATAATTTTTTATTATACACAGTCTAACATATGTGGTTCTTCTTTTGCAACTTTTCATTACTATGATGAGTTATTGTAGTCTTCTATTAAATCATTTGTTAATGATCCTCCTTATAAAGGATTAAGATCAGGTTTGCCATAACTAATACATTGTGTTTTTCATAATTCTTTTGATTGATGCCCTGATGCCATTTGACATCGGATGAAAGAAGAGATATGAGCAACGAAAAAGTTAAAAACAATGAAAAGTTAAAGGGCAAGATTCTTCGTCTCATCATTATTTAGTATTTATTCATTATTTTTTAGATTTTTTTCTCTCATTTTCTTTTTTTATTGATTCTAACTTTTCTATTATTATTCTTATGATTGCAATCTTGAAGCGGCTACAGTGATGAATATTTTCAGACCTGCTTGGCTCATGCTTTAAGATTAGGGCCAGTCGAGAGTGCTTACCTGTAAATACAATATGAAGATACTGAAGACCATTAGCTAAGCAAGCATATATTAAAGCATACACACATGGTTTTAAAGCTTTATCTATTTTCTTGCAGTTGAATGAAAAGTTAAACTGTGTAACAGCCCGTTACCACATTTTTCACGCATTTTTATGCGACTTTTCGGATTGGGCTGTCTGCGATGCCATTAACATTCAACAGTGACCGTAATAAATGATAAACATTTATTTAACAAGTACAGAATATGAAATTCTTTTCATTATTCCTTACATCTGACATCCCTTAATGTCTTTATCTCAATAAAGTAGTATTGTATACCTATGTCTGAAATGTAAAAGAGAAGAGACTGTACCTGTCACGTTTAATATACTTTGCCCCGGTGCTTTATATGTAGCTATATCCATCTTGGAGTTAATTTTCTAACTCCGTGTCTTTTATCTGTGGAGTTAAAACAAAGGGGTGAGCGAACTACGCGCTCGGTAAAGGAGACATATGCTGCTTTATAAAACTAAAACTATAAACCACGATTTATTTGTTTTTCCTAAAAATCATATCAAGTAGGAAAACAGTGGATATAGTAAACAACACTCTCAATACATCATTCAAATCATTTGCTTAACAGTTTACCATAGAATGAATTAAACAGCAAATCAACAAGTTGAGACTAGGCATCACCCTACGAATAACTCATGCTCTCATCGTTCCCACTCCCCCTCCGGGAACGTAAATCGTCTGCTTTTGGGGTGCACCCGTAGGCCAACTCCCCTCACGGCTATCTCTGCTAGATCTATGGCCATAATCTATAAGTGGTCCTCGGGTCCACTTGCCAGGTGACCTCGAGACCTGCTGATGACTTGGCGGGTCCATCAGCCTCATAACTCATAATAATGCATGAAACTAGGGGCCTAAAGTCTCAAATCAAGTTATATCTCATGAAAAACTTTTAAGGAATTATTTCATAATTTCTTAATTTTCTCAAAAATGATTTTTTTTTCCAAAAAGGTTTTAAAAACAGCCTGCAATCTCACTAAATTCCGCGTGAGAAAGGCACGGGTTAAGCTGGCTTGCCATGGCTAGTTCGCCCATGGTCAACTCGCCCACAGTTAACTCGCCCCAAAATGGTTTCATATTTTCTATTTTCAAAGCTATTAAAAATAGTTCATTTTTCGTTAAAAAAAATTTAGAAAAGAGAAACCTATTCGCCATGGTCAGCTCGCCCATTCGGCTCGCCCATGGTCAACTCGTCAGTGCGGTGAACTAGTATTCGCCCACCACCCTCTGCATTTAAAACAAAAACACTGGCTCGCCCATTTCGGCTCGCCCATAATTTTCTTACCAAAGGGGATCGCCCGCCCCAAACATTATAAGAGGGTCACTCACCCAAGGTATAATAAAAGGGTTCGCCATCCATTGGCTCTCCTGGATTTCAATAAAACATGGTTGCTCACCCAAAAGAACATAAAGGGTTCTTTGCCTAAAATGATAAAAGGTTTGGCTCGCCCGCCATAACAGTTCACCCAATATTAGAAAAACAAGGGCTCGCCCGCCCTGTACCAGTTTGCCCAATCATAACATAAGGGTCAGCTTTTAGCTCGCCCAAATCAAAACCATTATCAAAACAATGCATGTCATAAAACAAAACAATTTCTCAATAATTTCCATGAAATTTACTCCACAGGACATGCATTCACTTCACACACATCTCCCTTACCTGGTCCAACGAAACCTTACTTCCTGCTCGCCTTCCTGATCGCTTTTATCGAGTCCATAATTGCAGGCTGCAAAATAATTTATAAATTCCATTAATATTTTCTTTTTAACATATTTCCAGTACTTTGGCGAGATTGAGATAAATCAATTGACTCGCCCATCGAAGCTCTTACTAGCTCGCCCAACAGAGCTCACCATTCATCAAATGGCTTACACGTGGTAGACTACCCACAAATCATCTTGCCATCATATATTGTCTTAAATGTGGAGTCCTCCCACAACTCAACTCGCCATTCATATTGGCTTATATGTGGGAGCTTGCCCACAAGTCAGTTCGCCATTGTCCAATTCCCTTACAAGTGGAGTTCGCCCAACTTTTCAACTCGCCATGCTTGTGCATGGAGCTCGCCCTACATGGCTTTTTATTCTAAAGTGGGCTTGCCAATGATTTAACATGTGGAGACCTCGTCCACAATCACACTTCACATTATCTAGCTTGCCAATGACGACTGAGCTCGCCCATTTATCTTCATTCTACACTATTTCTATTTCTTTCCTTGTTCATGCTCAATACCTTGTTCTAGTTTCTGGTATATTCTAGCAAGGTTTAACTAAAACAAGGCTATTTCAATGTTCATTACTTTGTAAAACATTAAACTATATCCTCAAATACCAAAATAACCGTAGAATATGGAAACTCACCTTAACCAACTGCACTTCCAGAACAGCTTGCTTTCTATCTCACGTTAGCCTTACTTTGCTTATTCCTTTAGCTCATCAAACTAAGGAGGAAAGGTTTGCAAGCAGGTTTACATGTTTAGCCAACTTAAGGATGAAGTTTAGTAGATCAAACATGGCAGAGAAATGGAAGAAACAGAGCATAACTTGCAGTAGAATGGTTTTCATGAAGAGGATGAAGTTTGCTAAATCGGTTTTTCCTCAAATGTTTCTTCTTATATAGCCATGCTAATCCAATCAGAACTCATCACTTGGCCTTATCTCATTTCCTTCATCATTTCATGGGTCTATCATTCATTTAATGCATGAAGAAAAACTGCAGCTCAAGATGGCGTGACTCCCTTCCACACGCCTTTTTCTACTTCTATTGACTTTGTTTTATTTCTTGTCCAATAAGGTTAATTCCTTTATTGACTTTAACTTTTCTCTATTTATTGTCTTCAACAGTATGACTTACAAAGTCAATTTTGGCTGCAAAATGGTTTAAATCTATTTCCCATATCGTCAGCTTTTATTTCCCTTTTGTCCACACAAGCTGATTCCAGTTCGCCTCCTCGTCTTGAGACCTCAGCTTGCCAACTCAATTTCAGTTCGCCAACTCAATATCTGGAAATTACGAGATGATTTCCTTTTCTTGGCTATTTCATATAGGTTTGGCGATCATAGAAATTGTCACATTGTTGGCTATCACATTTACTTCATTCATATGGGTGATCACAAGCCCTTCGCCCATTCGGGCGATCATCCTAACCAACAGACATGGCGAACTCACCTATTCGCCCTTGCCATCATCCAACTCGCCATCACCTTAGGCGATCCTCCTACCTTGCTCGCCCATTGGCGAACTGTTCCATATACTCGCCCATACGTTATTTCACCGAAATTGCTCCATTCACATCTCAAGTTAAGGAGCTTCTCACCCAAGTGGAAATCAATATTCATTATTTATTTAATTTCCATTATCTATTTTATGAAATTAGACTCTATAGTAATGTAGAATCAGGTCTTACAAAATGGTTTCTCAATTACGGAGGCTTATCAATATCATGTACAATAGTAAGCAGCATAAGACACCACCTTTTGATGCCAGTTTTAAGGGGACCATATCTTGAATAAACCCATATATAGGTTTATTAGAACTTAAAACAGTGCCCTCCAAAGGTATATTTCCATTGTCTTATCCCTAAATTAACAATAAATTCCGAAAGCATGAATGACAATTCAACTGGGCTCTTAGATATGTAATGCATCATCAGAATAGAACACCATTAAAAGTTTTAGAACAAATTGCATTTTCAAAACAATTGTAGATGTTACAGAAATTGGTATATCTCTTCTTAGATTCTTTGAAGAAAGCAAGTACAATTTACCCTTTGCATTTCCCATGAAAGGATTTACTATTCTCATTGTTGGTTCATTTAAAGTTTAATATTTCTTGTTGTTATTCTAGTTTTAGTTTGATGGAACATTGCAACTCTTTTGCCTTTTTTGAATTTAAAATTAATATAACATAAGAGTGCTTTTGTTGACCTATGTTTTTGGGAAAACTTTGAGGATGTAAAGGTATTTGGTTTTTGGACATTAAATTCAGTTCTTTTTGATGAGAGAAAGAACTTCTACAATTAAAGATAATAGGAAAATCTGAACTCCCATGCAGTAACGTCGACAATCCCACTTTTCCTTCTTTATATTTAAACATATAAAACTTTTTCTTTTTTTATATTTAAACATATAAAATGATATAAATAAATAAATATCATCCTGTAATATCGTGCAAGTGTGATTCTAGTATGTAATTAAGATTGATTTATTAATATTATAAATTATCTTGCTTCATTTTGAATTTTCTCTTTGTGGCCAAAAAAAATTTTTTTTTTTGGTTAGACTCTTTGTGGCCAAAATTGCTATTGAATAAAGGTGTTCGGACTTCGAAATTGGTAATTGATTGATTTTCCTGTTCTTGTAATAACTGATTGGTGTATTTCCAATAATGCTTGTCCTTAATTCCAGTGCCCCTGATTTAGATATTTTTATTCACCGTATTGTTTATTAGTTTGATCTACGACCTCTGGAAATTGAAAGGTAACTTCATTATAGTCTGTATGATTTGTACATAAAGCGTCTCGACTCTGGAGATAAGAAGCTTTAATATATTATCACCTCTTTCAAAAAAAAAAAATTATCACCGTACCAATTTAACTGATTAAGAAGATATGTATAAAAAAAATTTTAAATTAATATTATTGTAACGATTTTTATTCGAGAATTTAATAATTAGACGTTTAAAAAATTATGGAGTCATCACCAATTTTTTTCATTTAGGTGTGATTAATCACCTATTTGACTCTAAGGATAAAACTTAATCTATATTCCTAAAATTAAGTTCGGGAGTACAATTACGTGTGAGGAAAGGATTAGCACTCCCACAATACTTGTCTGATGGACGATACTAATTCATCACATGTTATTCTAAAAGCTCTTAACCAAAGTGATCTTTTAATATTTATTATTTTATTTTATTTTTTTCATTTATTATTAAAGTATTGAGAATTTTCTTAAATATTTTTCGACACTTTTGATATAATTTAAGAAATTCTTTTATCTCGAAAGTATTCAAGAAAATCACTTATTCTCTTGAAAAGGCTCCGTCGTCAGTTTTAATCTCAGTATTTTTATAGAGATGACTTCTACTTCATCTTGAACCTTAACTTTAAATATTTTATCCTTTTTATTTTAATATTCTATTTTCATATTTTACTTTAAATATTGAAGTCTTTGGTTCTTTGACTCTCCTCTAGGCGTGCACGGTGTTTCTTCCTGTCAAACCTGTCGTTCCAAAATTAATTACTTTTTACATTTTTCTAACCTACATTTTACTCTGTTTCAATTTCTATTGCTAAAAAATAAAACCAAATAAAATATCAAAACCCTTTTCTATTGCTGAAAGAATTTTCTAGATTTCTGTGACACCTACAGTAGCTTTTGGTCACTTTTAAGCTGCCAGTTTTGTTATTACTATTGGTTTAACATGGACTTTTTTTTTTTTTGCTTTTTGGCAATTTCTTCTTTTGAAGAAATAGTATTTCTTTATGAAGAAATTTATGACATAAGAATTCTCAGCCTTCAGTGTCATCATTTACTGTTAAAATATTACACAACTTTGTTTTTGAATTTGTTCTGAAGTAGTTCTTCGAATCAGGTATATGCACAATCAATTGTAGCTGCCTGTCTGCTTGATTGGTCAAAAGACCGGTTTCTTATTCAAGTTCTAGATGACTTAGATGATGGAAATTGACAGCTTCTAAGCAAAGATGAAGTCTCCATGTGGCGTGAGAAAGGAGTAAACATAATCTACAGTTAATCAGAAAATCAATAAGAAAAAAGAGAAAAAAATTATAAACACGTTTTCAATATCTTCAGTTCATTGCCTAACTTAAACACAAAATACATTTATTATGCACTAAGTTGCCAATACAATGGATGCAATGCCAATTCCCAGACCTAGCTAGCTAGCTTAATTAGTTTGCAGTTAAGCAGTGTTTCAAGCACGGTCACCGATGCCAAATCTTTGCTGCTAACGTTGGTATTGATCCATGGCCTCCTGGTTTCGCATAGTCAAGCTAGTTCGAGGTCTTCTTTCAACTCAAATCCCTTCCGCAACCTTCTGCACAGGTTCATTGTAGTTTCTCACCGGGTAATTGGCATATCACGGCCACCGCCACCACCTAGCCGCGCCCTTGCTCCTTACTATGATAAGCCGTTTCGACGAGTCCGACCACCGCTTCCCGTCATCCCAGCTTAAATGTCAAGCTCCTGTGTCAAACTCCTTCCTTTTGGTTACCACCATTGAGTTCATTTCTGTCAACTTAGATGTAATTCTAGCTTCTAGTTATAGAGCTTTCAAATAAAGAAAAGCATTTTTATTTTGTCCAGATATCTCTAGCTTCATAGCTGTCTTACGCTCAATGTTTTGCATTTGGTCTATTAATAATTCTAGACTACAGTTTGGGATGGGTGAACTTTCTAAAGGTTTTTGCTATTTTTATTGTGTTTGCCAATTTTAGATTTAACTCGGTTGTGAAATCTTTTATTCCTACTTATTTTTTTTGTTGCAAACGAAATATTAAATAATTAAAAATAAGAGTGGAGTTACTTAGATTCAAACCTAAATTTTACAATATACCACAACTCATCATTAATCACTCAATCAAAGTAGTTGTTGGCTACTCTTACCTATCATTCAGTATTAATTTAAAGGAGTTATTAAATATGAAGGACTTAACTTGTAAATTGTTGTATTGTCTTAAAAAATTGATATGTTTAATTTTCATATTCTTTAAACTCCTACACTAACGGTAAGGCATTTGGATATTCAAAAAAAAAACCTCTATGGCATTTAATTTCCTTAAAACTATCATTTTAATTGATAAATTCCTTAAAAATCTCCTTACGAATGTATCTTATATAATATATTTTACTTTTTTTATTGAAATAAATTAAAATCTTGAAGTGTTCTTTTAGTTTTTGAAATTTTTTTGAATCGTTTAGTTCTTGAATATTATGTGATATATTTTGTATTTTTATCAAAAGATTAATTTATGCAACAATTAGGACTGAAATTTTACAATAAGCTGTAAAAAATTATTAATTATAACGACAGAGTGGTTTATCAATTTTTTATAGTAGATAAAACCATGATTTTTTTATTAATTTAAAGGAGATTAATTAGAAAAGTTCTATTGTGATAAAATTCCTTACTTAGCAACAAAAATGTCTAACTTCATAGGGGAACTCTATAACTCTATTTCCGGTTGTAACTTAATTTACATAATCTCATCTATTAAAGTGGTGCAAGTCGGCAGTTTTCTTTTCAGACGAATTTAAAGTGATGAATTTAAACTGAATCAAAGAAGTTTTCTTGCATGTTGAAATTCACTTGTCCTAAAAGTTAATAGTCAAAATTAAAGTACTTTTTTCACATAATTATAGTTTAAATAATTATAATCAAAGAAGTCTTCTTACATGTTGAAATTCACTTGTCCTAAAAGTTAAAAGTGTTACAGAAACAAAAAAAAAAGTTAAAAGTGTTAGGTACATTCATAATTAAAGTACTTTTGTTCACATAATTATAGTTTAGTGCATGTTTGCTTTAGATTATGGGAGAGCTTATCTACTCTAGAAGTAGAAACCAAGCATTTGACTTTTAAAATTTTAAAAATTTTAACCTATGTGCCAAGTAGATTGGAGTTTTTTGATGAAGCTATAAATTGAAGTTTTTTTAAGAAGTGCTAATTTTTTTTACATTTTCACTTTATTCTTCAATTATTTACAAAAATATAAAAAAGGGTTCATATTATTTCACAGTTATTTATTTATTTTGTGTCATTTTTATTTTTATTTTTATTTTATTTTTTATTTTAATTAGAAAAATTTTTATTTTGTTTTATTTATTTGTTTAACTTAAAAACTTGTAATTGAATTGGATAAAGTTTATTGTTTTATTTTTTCATTTATTAAAAATATACAAAAATTTTATAAAATAATTTTCAACATTCTACAGTATCTTTATATTATATTTGCCAAATGTTAAATTAACTTCTCTTAACAGGACTTTTATAAAAACTCCACTCAAATAGCATTTTTTATGATAGTTCTAACTAAATCAAACAGACCCTTAAAAGTTTGGGTACCATGTTAGCTTCAATTAATCAAGTAGTTCATCCTTTCACAAACTAAGGAACAAGATGGAAAAGAGAATAAAAAAACATAAATTCTTCATAAACCAGACAAATTCATCATGATTTTCAATACGCATATGATTAATTATAAGGTTTATATATAATACATTGATAAGAAAAAATTATTTCCTTATCAACTACATTAATTAATGTGGTAATTAAAAGTTTGAATTTTCCTTTATCTAGAAAAATAAAAAAAAACAAGGCCTTTTAAGGTGAACACCTGACTTGGAGTGACTTATATTGTCAAAAAGGATATGAGTTAGACAACTTTCTGTGTCTAAATTACGAAAGCTTCGTCGACCGGTTGCTCATTGGTCGATCGTTACCTGGTTTTGCGGTGACTTTGACTTTGATATCGTAACCAAGATTGGTTAGCAAATTATGGAGTTTCTATAAAGGGTCATTCACATATTCAATCAAACCAAAAGAAAAGAAAAAAGGAAAATGGCTAACATTTCATATTTTCTTCTACTCATGTTGATGATCCAGGGAATTACAACTTTCTCAAGTAACATTCCCATGGTTGAGGCTTCCAGAGGTTTAGCTTATTCCGAGAGTCTAACTCCTCTCCAGCCTCCTCCGTCGAATTCATCTGTTCGTTTACAAAGGAGTCCAATAGTCTCATCACCACCAAGCCCCAAAGCTAATTCTCCAGTCCAACAGGGGCGGAGCCCCATGGGGCGAGTGGGGGTGAAAGGCCGCACTGACCCCTAATAAATATATACGTAGAAAAGAGATCCACTTATATTAATATAAAAATAACTAGTTTTACACTTTTTTTATCATTAAATTGATATAAACTTGTTGTTGACACCTAATTTTGCCCCTGTATTATTATATATTTATTTGGTTTGTTATTCTTATTTGTTTGTTATTATTATTACATTATTACTATGATTATTATTATTATTTTTTTTACTCTTACATATTATTTTATTTTGTTTTTTGTTTTTGCCGCCAATTTCCTTAGGTTATCCATCAAACCACATCACATAAAATGCTTCAAACCTACCCAAATCTACCACCCATACTGCCGCCGGCGACCAAATCTTCTCCCTTGTCTCAAGGCTCAAATCATCTTCTCCATCCCGTAAATCCTGCTCCAACAGTAGCCTACTGATTCTGCGATTGTGAAAGGCTAGGGGAGGGCTCCAACATCGTTTAAGAAGACCTCAAGCAAGGATTTTTCTTTTTTTCTTCGGAGAGAAAACAGAACGGAAACCCCAAACTCACAAACACAAAAGCCACCAACAACCAAGCATCGCCACAGCTACTCACCACCAACACTCACCCGAGACCCTTGACCCCTTCATCACTCTCAAAACATCTTCCATTCACCACCGTGCAACCAACGACCAGCCACCACACAAACACACGCTCACACACACCGCCATCATCACCTTCACCACTACCCAAAACCCTAAAACCCCAGATCTCAAAACCGAGACCCCCCAGAACCCTAGATCTCAAACCTGCAAAAGACAAACAAAAAAACAACAAACCACAACAACTAAGCCATCAACCACAAAAAAGAAAAAAAAGAAGAAAACAAGAAAATAAAAAAAAAGGAGAGAGGAGGTTTCGGAGAATGTCAGATCTATAGGGTTGGGAGTGTTTTCGGGATAAACGGAGATTAGATCGAAGTAGAAGGGGAGGAGTGGAGTGCTTTTTGGCCTTCGGGTAGACCACCGGCGACCGGCGTACGGCGGCGCACGGCGGCCGAAGCGGTGGAAGTCACCCGGCAAGGCTAGGGGGTGAGAGGATTGTTTGGAGGGTTTAGGGATTTTTTTTGGAAAGGCCGGTGGAAATGTGGAATTAAAAAAAAAAGAGGGCTTTTATAGGAAGCAAAACGGTGCGTTTTGGAGGCCTGACCCGCGCGCTGACCCGTGTGCCAACCCGACCCGGATTCGAAACCCGCGCGACCCGGTTCTCCCTTCTCGCGACCCACGTGTCTCACCGATCCGGATCCGCGACCCGCGTTCCGACCCGCTCCAGCCACCCCATTTGATCCGGCCCAGCAACCTTAGCCCGCCTCACTTGGTTTTGGGCTAGATCTTGGGCCTGCTGGGAAGGCCTCCTTTGGGTTTCAAGCCCACCCGTTTCGTATATTTTCTTCTGTTTATTTGTTTATTTATTTATCTTGTGATTACTTAGTTATTTGTTCTGTTAAATATGTTATTTTATGTATTTTAATATGGTTGCATAACACAAAAAAATAAAAAATAAAAAATAATAAAGATTTTTTATAAAATTCTCAAGGATTTAATAATCATAAGTTTAATTATGGAATTATAATAAATATATAGTTTTAAGATATACTCATAAACAAAAAAATTTTGTAAATGAAGGAAGTATATATAGTTTTTAAATAAATACAAAGTACATGAAATAAAAATAAGAAAATAATAATAAAAATAAAAATAAAATTTTTTTAACAAAGAAAATTAATAATAATTCTAAAATGAATGAAATTCTTCCGAGGATATGATGTCATGAGACTCACAAGTAGTGATTTTTTGACTGATCCCTAGGTGAGAGGAATTAGCTAAATGTTACCAGAGTATTGGGATATTTAGTTAAATTTTTCAATATTAAGAATTTCATTAATAAAAATTAAAATATAAAATTCCTTTTATAAATACATCATAAATCATATGTTAGCATCATGTGCATAAATAAAGGAAAATAATGAATGGAATTCTTCCGAGGATGGGATGTCATGAGACTCACAAGTAGTGATTTCTTGACTAATCCTTAGGAGAGAAGAATTAACTAAATGTTACCAGAGTATTGGGATATTTAGCCAAATTTCTCAATATCAAGAGTTCCATCAATAAAATCAAAATAAATAAAATTTCCTTTAAGTTTCATATGCACTGTGCATCTTTATCCATACTACATGTATATGATCAATTATAAAATGGCGTGAGCACCATCGAGGATGGGATGTCATGAGACTCACAAGTAGTGATTTCTTGACTAATCCCTAGGTGAGAGGGATTATTTCAAATGTTACCAGAGGATTGGGATATTTGATTTAATTTTTCAATAAACGGTGTTCATGTTGATTTTCATAATGAATCCCCTTATAACAACAATTTTTCAAGCAAATACGCTAATTTTTCATATAATCAAAAGCCAAGACTATCTTCTTAAAATCCAAAGATACCATGTAGTTAGGATGGTACCGTTTTTAACGGGCGTTGTGGGGGTGCCAATCCTTCCCCACACGTAACCGTACCCCCGGACCCGATTTTGTTTTCGCAGACCAAAATTGTCTTTTTAATAAAACTTAATTAATTTTAAGATTTTGTTAAAAAGATAAATATTTTTAGGTGACCAATCACACCTAGGCAAAAAAGATTGGTGGTGACTCCCAATTGTTTTTAAATGTTTTTCAAAATCGTCGAGCGCGAAGCCGTTACGATAGCTTGGCGACTCCGCTGGGGACGCTAAGAGGGTCAAGCCATTAATTAACCATGTGGTGTCTTCAATTTTAATTTGATAGTCTTGGTTAACATTTAAGTCTAGTTTTTCATTTTAAAACAAATTTCTTTAAAACCAAAATTAATAATCCTTTCATTCATTTTTGAACTTTTGATTCATTACATTCTTTGTGTGTGAAGGTATTGTAAATAAAGTAGAATATATGCTCATTCATTTTACATACATAAATGCATTGGCATAACATGAGCCCTACACCCGGGTTTTGTCCTCTTTAGGAGGGGGTAAAGTAGCTATGCTCTCGTGAGGTAATCACCTCCGCAATGGCAAGTGAAATATTCCCACTCAGATCTGTTCCTTACTAGTCCAGTGTGGACGACAGTATGGAATGATTTGGGAACCTTGTAGATATGTGAAACCTTAAACCAGCATATAGTATGTTGTGAGGAGACCAACCTAGGATAGAGCAATTCCTTCTCTTTTATGAGAGTGACCTTTGGTAGGACATAAATAAGCATCACATCCTTTATCTGTGTTTATTTCCATGTTTATATTGTTTATACACATACTGATTTGTATTTGTTTTTCTGTTCTTTTTGCATGAATCTTCTTGCATCACATAGTCACATAAGGGGATATTTTAACCATGGCTCTTTGCAACGAGGAATTTTTCACTGAATCCATAGAAAGGCTAGCTTGTTCGTCATCTGTGAATGTTCCATGTGATTCCTATCGGGAGGTACAAATTTGGTCTGAAAGGAGTCAACAAGTAAAAGGGGATTGCTTGACTAGGAATTTTGTGTCCTCGCTCCCACAAGAAGTGAATCTGAACCTCCAGCAAAATAATTTAACATATTTAGCCAACTTATGGGATCAAATCAGTGATGGAGGAAAAAGGGATTTCGATGAAAAATATGGCCAAATAGAGTCTTTGATAGCTGTGAAAGTTGAAGAACCATTGATCAGAGCTGCTATTCAGTTTTGGGACCCCTCCCTTAGGTGCTTCTCTTTCAATGGAATGCATTTGACGCCCACAGTAGAGGAGTACTCCGTCCTGTTAGGAATTGACTTGAAAAGTCCAGACAAAATATATGTTCGAAAGCCAAAATCCGGATACCGCAAAAAGTTAGCCAAGCTTATGGGAGTCAGACCGGAAGACATAGACTCCCATAAAAAGGAGAAGGGATCTAATATCTGTATGCCTTGGGATTTTCTTCTTGAATTCATCAAGGGACATCTTGATGACCAGCAAGGGTTGACAGTTTTTGCTTTGGCAATCTACGGGATGGTTGTCTTTCCGAAGGTGTTAGGGCACATTGAAGTAGCAGTGATTGACTTTTTCGAGCAAATTGAAAATAATGGGAATCCATCACCAGCCATACTAGCTGAAACCTTCAGGTCATTGAATTACTGTCGAAGGAACGGAGGAGAGCGATTTGTGGGATGCGCGCAGCTACTGCATGTTTGGGCTAAAAGTCATTTTAAATGTGTGGAAAAGGCTTTCAAGAGGACTTTCCTACATCATCGTGCTCCGGTTAAAGAATTCTGCAACAGTAAGTGGCCAAAACTGAAAAGTAAGGAAGACTAGGTAGACTTTTTACAAAGACTCGGGGAAAAACAGATTGTATGGATGACTCCGTGGATGCCTCATGTACCGGTCTTGTATCGATGTGGAGAAGATCCGTGGGTGCAACTTCTGGGACCATGGGGGGGAATAAGCTATGCGCCACTTATGGTACTAAGACAATTTGGAGCTAAATAGTTTATTCCACTAACACATGGGCTTAGTGATTTGGAGTTTTCTTATGGTGAGGCTAAAGCAATAAAAAAGGGAGAGCAAGTGGTTCGATCATGGAAGCAAGCATGTAGAATCAACCTTGGACCTCTCTCTGATAAAGCTACCCCGGAATACTTGGTGTGGAGAACGAGGCAAATAAGGGAGGTAGTTTTTCTCCCAAGTGAATGCAGCATGCCTTTAGAACCGGAAATAGAAGTATCCAAGGTTAAAATCGCTAGGTAGCAGTTCAAGATAGATGAAGAAAGGTGGAAACAAGAGAATTTGAGGCTTCGAAGAGAGATGGAACAGCTAAAGTACGAGGCAGAGATGCGAGAAGCCAAGCTCAAGAAGGTCCAGCAAGAACACCACGTCACCAACAAGGATCTCAGAAACCTGCATCTAGAGAACAAGAAGTTGAGATCTGAAATGAAGGTTGGAGGAATCATGCAAACTTCAAATGAAAGGAAAAGAGAATTAGAAGACTTGCACAGAAAAGTAGAACATTGGGCACATAAAGCCAAGAAAAGTGAAGAAGAAGTCGTTCATTTGTCCCAAGAACGACAAAATTGGGAAGGCATGTATTCGGCAAGCGCAAGGAAGCTAGCTCAATGTCAGAAAGAGAACGAGGAACTAAAAGAGAAGTTGAAAAAAGGAAAGCAAGTCGAGATAGATGATGACAAAGCCACGTTGCAACAAAAGGTTCAAATGCTAGAGGAGCAACTACAAATACATAAGAACCACATTAAAGTGATCATAGAAGATTGGGAGCAAAGTGAAAACAACTGGAGATATGGATATGACCTGGCGCAGGATGCAAGCATGGTATGGAGAGTGGGAAGTTTGGGGAGATAACAATATATAGAGCACTTGGCCACTCAAGTTTGCAAGGTCGTGGCAAAGGCGAGGGAAATGGTCGATAAAGCTGAAGCATTGAAACAAGAAATCCTCCCAACAAAGAAATACGGGCAAAGACTGCTGAACTTTTTAGATGAGGATAAGGATCAATATCAACAAGTTAGTCGTTTTTATGGATCCAATCAGAACATGATTGGAATGTAACAAATGACTTGTGGAATAAATGAAAGTTCCCTTTTGTTGAAATTGTTATGGTTTAAATATCCCCCAAAGTATCATGCACATTCATCATATTCATTCATTTCTTCATATAGTTTAAATAAAACGTAATATTTCAAGATTGCATCATGTAGTAATTAGTTCCTTAATTGTGGTAATCAAGATTCTGGGTAGCTTCAACATTCAAGATTCCAGCCCAAATTCCAAAACACTTGTACAATACCCGGTTACGTTCAAGAGCAATGGAGGAAGAACAGGATAATAGGATGGACAGAATGGAGAAGGCACAAGAAGAAATCCGAGGTCAGTTAGCCGCTCTAATGGAAATGATGACAAAGTCGAATCGAGAAAAGGAAGTGGCTAGAGAAACACCTAACCAAGGGACTGATAAGCCTCAGGGAGATGAAGACCCTCCATACCCTCCGGGATTTACTCCTCTTTATGCCCAAGCTTCACAAGGCATACCTCCACCTCCACCACAGCCTATGGGCAGCTACGCCTACATGTATCTAGGAGCACCGAGCGCCTCGGCATAACCTCACATCACAGTGCCTATACCTCCCGCTCAAGGGACAAGACTTGTGGATCCAATATAAGTCCCTGACTTAGATGATCCAAAAGAACAAGAGAAATTAAGGGGGAGCGTGTCAGAGATGAAGGGAGATTCAGATTCTAAGAAGTTCAGCATTATAGAGGAAAGATTAAGAACCATCGAGGGTAGTAATCCCTCCTAAATTTTTACGGGTCAGTGGATGCAATGGGATTGTGCTTAGTTCCAGATGTGGTAATCCCTCCTAAATTTAAGACTCATGAGTTCGAGAAGTACGATGGGACCAAGTGCCCCATTACTCATGTAACGATGTACTGTCGCAAAATGGCCGCTTATAATCACGATGACAAGCTGTTGGTACATGTGTTCCAAGACAGCCTCACGGGGTCCGCTGCTAGGTGGTATATACAGCTAGATCGTACACGCATCCACAGTTGGAGTGAATTAGCTAGAGCATTTATTGCACAGTATAAACATGTCACAGATATGGCCCCATATAGGCTATCCCTACAAAACATCGAAAAGAAGGCCAGCGAAAGTTTCAAGGAGTATGCTCAACGTTGGAGAGACATCGCATCCCAAGTCCAGCCGCCTCTGACTGAAAAGGAGACAACGGTGATGTTTGTCAACACTTTGAAAGCACCTTATTATGAGCGCATGATAGGGAATGCAACCAAGAACTTCGCTGACATGGTCATCACTGGGGAAATAATTGAAAATGCAATTAAGGACGGGAAGTTGGAAAGTAGTGATCCAAAGAAAGGTGGGTTATCCAAGAAGAAGGAGGTTGAAACCCAGGCCGTTACCCACACAACACCTCGGTATAGAGGAAGGGCACCTTACTCGCCCCGATTTCAACCACAACCTCAACCTTACCCAAATTACCAACCCTATTTCCCAACCACAAACAATGTCTCATACACCCCCTACCAAAATTCTTTTCAACCACAGACATTTCAACCAAATCTTCGCCCTCCAGCACCTTACTACGCACCGACACCTATGGCCCAACCTTACCAGCCAAACAGTAACCCAACTACTAGCCAAAGGCCTCCCCGAAGAAATACTGAAAGGCCTCCTATTGATCCTATCCTCATGTCATACACAGACTTATTCCAGCAACTTGTGAAAGGCCACATGATTGCTCCCCTTTTCATGGAGCCGATGAAACCACCTTTCCCAAGATGGTATGACCCTAATGCCCGATGCGATTATCATGGGAACCCGGGCCATTCTACGGAAAACTGCACGGCTCTGAAGTATAAGGTGCAAGATTTGGTTAAATCAGGGAGGTTGACTTTTTCCAAGGAGGTGGAGCCCAGTATCAATGCTAACATGCTGCCCAGCCACAGTGGAGGATCCGTTAGCGCAACCGAAGTCGGGAGGAGAAATCACACGAAGAGGAAAGTAGAAGAAATCAAGACTCCCATGAGTAAAGTGTTTGACATTTTGGTCCAGGCCAAGATGATTCAGCTTGCATCGTTGGAGTCGAAAGTCTATCAAGACGAATTCAGCCCGGATCAGATTTGTGAATATCATAGGGGACATGTTGGCCATTCTGTCCAAAATTGTCATCAATTTAAGCGTGTGGTCCAATCAATGATGGATTCATTTTTAATAGAGTTTTATACGGAGGAAGAGGGAGAGGAAGTGAGCACTGCCTCAAATGAATCTTTGGGATACGATTATCCTTGGGGGAAACCATTGATAGTGTTTTATAAGGAAAAGTCGAGTCTTGAGAAGGAAGAAGCTTATGTTGTTACTCCTCCCACCATGACAATCAAAGTTCCAAGCTTTTTCCCTTACGAGAGTAATAAAGCTATCCCTTGGAAATATGAATTCGATGCAGTGATCGAAGGATCAAGCAATATGGGCTCAGACAAGTCAGCTATGCCAGATAATGCAAACATAAGTGGGGTAGGAGGAATTACGCGAAGCGGAAGATGCTATACACCAAAAATGTTAGATAGGGCCCGAAAGGGAAAAGCAAAGGAGGTAGAAGAAGATAATCAGGCAGACAAAAAAGGAGAATAGGCTATGCTTTCCAAGGACAAAAAGGAAAAACTGCAAAAGCCGGTGTCAGATGAAGATGCAAGGGAATTTTTAAAGTTAATCAAGCACAGTGAGTATAGTATAGTCGAGCAATTGAACAAGATGCCTGCTTGAATTTCACTATTATCTTTGCTGCTGAATTCTGAATCTCACCGGAACGCCTTAATGAAGGTTTTGAATCAAGCCTATGTGCCTCATGATATCCCGGTTGATAGTATTGACCAGCTGGCGGGGAATATCACAGCGGCTAACTACATATCTTTCACTGACGACGAAATTCCGCCGGAAGGGCGAGGGAGTATTAAGGCCTTGAACATCACTACAAGCTGTAAGGGTCACACAATTGCCAAGGTTTTGATTGACAATGGCTCGTCGATCAACGTCATGCCTATGGTTACGCTAAAAAAGATGCCCGTTGACCTATCTTACATACAACCGAGTAACATGGTTGTGAGGGCCTTTGATGGTTCCAGAAGGGATGTAGTAGGTGATATCGAGATCCCAATTGAAATCGGGCCTGTCACTTTCAATATCCAATTTCAAGTGATGGATATTTCCCTGTCATACAGTTTCCTACTGGGGAGACCATGGATCCATACAGCGGGTGCTGTTCCTTCATCGTTGCACCAAAAAGTGAAGTTTGTCGTCAGTGATAAACGAATTTCTGTCTCCGGAGAAGAAGGCCTCTTGATCACCAAGCCCTTATCTGTGCCCTACATTGAGGCAGCCGAAGAAGCGTTGGAGTGTTCCTTCAGGGCCTTTGAAATCGTGAATGCGACATATGTAGGAGAAGGATCAAGAATACCCACCCCTCGGTTATCAACCACCACTGAGATGATTGTTAAGCAAACACTGCAAAAGGGCTGGCGTGTCGAAAAAGGTTTGGGGAGAAATCTCCAAGGACAAAGGAAGCCTGTGAGGATTGAGGAAAACAAAGATAGGTTTGGTCTCGGATACAAGGCCACGGGTTTGGAGAGAAAGAAGATTCTAGAAGAGAGAAGGAAGAAAAGAATAGCTCGCCTCCGAGGATACGAAGAAGAATCGGAGAAGATGGTGATCCCGTACCTCTATGATACTTTTCGCTTTGGCTGATGTTATCACCCTGATTCATTAGAGGCAGTGGAAGCGGTACCTATGATAAAAGGATCCTCTCGTGGGTTCCTAGTCTAAAGGGGTGCATGGAGAAATGACATCTTTTGTTATAGAAATGATGGTGTTGTTGGGTGCAGAGTTGAAAGACTGAATTGTTGAAAGGATACCTTCTATCTTTTTGTTTTTTCTTTTGTAATGTAGTGAGGCAGATTATCAACATCTCGGTCTAAAGAGCTCTAGAAGATTTTTTGTAAACTTGATCTTCATCATCATTTCAATAAATTAACAAGTTCAATGCATTTCGAGTACTTTCTTTCCATCCATCATCATTTCTATAACTGTTTTCTCCTTTCATTCACTACCATTGGTATGAACAACCAACCATATCTGTCAAATTTTTTTACATTTTCAGGAAAATGAATAATGAATGTGAAGATAAACTTAACGGCTATCCGAGGTTTGATTTTAAAAATTCTATATACATTGGTGAACTCGATAGCAATGTAGATTCAGACGACGATGGTTTGTCTCCAGATCTATTGAAAATGATTGAGCAAGAAAAAAGACCTATTGAACCCAACAAAGAAGCTATTGATATGGTCAACTTAGGGGATGATGAGAACGTCAAAGAGGTCAAAGTGGGCACAGCACTTCCATTGGCTGAGAGACAGAAACTAGAGGAATTGCTTCGTGAATATGTGGATGTGTTTGCTTGGTCTTATCAAGACATGCCCGGGTTAAACACTGAAGTTTTGGAGCACCGCCTGCCTTTGAAAACAGAATGTAAGCCGGTACAACAAAAGCTTAGGCGCATGAAGCCCGAGATGTTGTTGAAGGTGAAGGAAGAAGTAAAAAAGCAATTCGATGCGGGGTTCTTGAAGGTAGCCAAGTATCAAGAATGGGTGGCTAATATAGTCCCGGTACCGAAAAAGGATGGGAAAGTAAGGATGTGTGTAGATTATCGGGACCTAAACAGAGCTAGCCCTAAGGATAATTTCCCATTACCTCATATTGATACCCTGGTGGATAATACAGCCCAGCACTACATGTTTTCATTCATGGATGGTTTTTCAGGCTACAATCAAATCAAAATGGCTGAGGATGACATGGAGAAAACCACCTTTGTGACAGTTTGGGGAACATTTTGCTACAACGTTATGCCTTTCGGTCTAAAGAATGCCGGGGCCACTTACCAAAGGGCAATGGTAACCCTCTTTCATGACATGATGCACAAAGAGATAGAGGTGTATGTGGATGACATGATTGCCAAGTCCCGAGGAAAAGAGGATCATGTGGCCAACCTTCGAAAGCTGTTTGAAAGGCTACGGAAGTTCCAGCTCAAGTTGAACCCTGCCAAGTGCACTTTTGGCGTTAAATCGGAAAAGTTGTTGGGGTTTGTAGTTAGCGAAAAGGGAATTGAAGTGGACTCGGACAAAATCAGCGCGATACAAAATCTGTCGCCTCCACGCACACAGAAGGAGGTAAGAGGCTTTTTGGGAAGATTGAACTATATTTCCCGCTTCATCTCGCAACTTACGCTTAAATGCTCTCCTATTTTTAAGTTGCTTCGGAAACAAGATTCGGGAGAATGGAATGAGGCATGTCAAGAGGCTTTTGAAAAGGTGAAAAGGTATTTGTCAAATCCACCTGATCTAGTACCGCCGACGGCTGGAAGACCCTTGTTGCTATACATGACTGTCAATGAACACTCTATGGGATGCGTACTGGGCCAACATGATGATACAGGCAAGAAAGAACGGGCTATCTACTACTTGAGCAAGAAGTTCACTGATTACGAGGCCAAGTACACTACAATAGAAAAAATGTGTTGCGCATTGGCTTGGGTTGCTCGTAGATTGAGGCAGTATATGTTGTATCATTTGACTTGGTTGATAACTAGGTTGGATCCCCTCAAGTACATCTTTGAAAAACCATCATTGTCAGGCAGACTAGCTAGATGGCAAGTTATGCTTTCTGAATATGACATTGTGTATGTGTCTCAAAAAGCAGTCAAAGGTGGGGCAATAGCCGACTTCCTAGCAGATCGTGCTACCGATGAGTATGAGCCCATCAAGTTAGATTTTCCGGATGAAGATATAATGTCAGTCTTCCAGGCGGAGAAAAAAGAGCCCGACAGCAAACCATGGAGAATGTTCTTTGATGGTGCATCCAACGCCCTAGGACATGGAATAAGGGCAATTTTAATATCTCCAAATGGAAAATGTTACCCATCCACAGCCAGGTTAAACTTCAACTGCACCAATAACATGGCTGAATACGAAGCTTGTGCAATGGGCTTAGAAGCTGCAATCGAGAGGGGAATCAAGTGCTTGGAAGTTTATGGAGATTCAGCACTGGTTATTTATCAGTTATGAGGTGAATGGGAAACAAGGGATCAGAAGCTAGTTCAGTACCAGAAGTACATAGCTGACCTGGTACAACAATTTGACGATATCATCTTCCAGCATTTATCTCGAGAAGAAAACCAGGTTGCCGATGCCTTGGCAACACTAGCTGCGATGTTTAAAATGGAGACATAAGCAAATGTTTCACCAATCAAACTGCGCATGAGAGATTCTCCAGTCCACTGTTCTAGTATTGAAGAGGAAGCGGATGGACAACCTTGGTATTATGACATCATGTAATACCTTAAGAATCAACAATACCCATAGCATGCATCGGAGAATGACAAAAAGATCCTCAGAAGATTAGCAATGGGATTCCTTGTTGATGGAGATGTTTTGTATAAGAGAGGTCGGGATCAGATGTTGTTGAGATGTGTAAACCCGTCTGAAGCCAAAAGGATTCTGGAAGAGGTACACGATGGAACTTGTGGGGCACATGCAAATGGTCATTTCATGGCTAGGCAGATTATGAGGGCAGGCTATTATTGGACTACACTAGAAAGAGATTGCATATATTATGCTAGAAAATGCCACAAGTGTCAAATCTATGCTGACAAGATTCAAGTTCCCCCAACATCACTGAATGTCATGGCACCACCGTGGCCTTTTTCTATGTGGGGAATGGATGTGATTGGACCCATCTCTCCCAAGGCATCAAATGGGCACAAATTCATTTTCGTGATGATAGATTACTTTACCAAATGGGTGGAAGCTGCCTTTTATGCAAATGTGACTAAGTTTACTGTTTGTAAGTTTCTAAAGAAGGAGATAATATGTCGGTATGGGCTCCCAGAAAGGATTATATCGGACAATGCCCTCAATTTGAACAATGACATGATGAAGGAAGTATGCGCACAGTTCAAAATCAAACACCACAATTCAGCCCCGTATCGCCCGAAGATGAATGGAGCTGTTGAGGCTGCTAACAAGAATATTAAGAGGATTGTGGGAAAGATGACAAGCACATACAAAGACTGGCACAAGAAGCTACCATTTGTTTTGCATGCTTATACAACATCAGTACGTACTTCTACTGGGGCAACTCCTTTTTCTCTGGTTTATGGCATGGAAGCGGTGCTGCCTGTTGAGGTAGAAATCCCCTCCCTAAGAGTCTTAATGGAATTAGACTTGGACGAGGCTGAATGGGTTCGAAGTCGTTTTGAACAATTGAACCTTATAGAAGAGAAAAGGCTTACAGCACTATGTCACGGTCAAATGTACCAAAAGAGGATGATGCGGGCCCACGATAAAAAGGTTCGACCCAGGCATTTCCGTGAAGGGGAATTGGTGTTGAAAAAGATCCTCCCAAACCACCACGATAATCGGGGCAAATGGACACCAAATTGGGAAAGACCATATGTAGTGAAAAGAGCGTTCTCAGGTGGAGCGTTGATCTTGACAGAGATGGATGGGAATGATCTACCTAACCCGATAAATTCCGATGCTGTGAAGAAATACTATGCCTGAAAAAAGAAGAAAAAAAAAGAAAAGAAAAGAAAAGAAAAAAGAAGAAAAAAAAAGAAAAAAGAAGAAAATAAAAGGAGAATTCAAACTGAAAACCCGAAAAGGGGCAGTTGGATTAAAGGGGGATATCTAAGTTGAAAACCTGAAAAGGCGGCTTAGATGCGAAAAGATCAACACCTGAAGATTGAAATCATGAGGAGCATGGCATCAGCCGGATGAACTCAGTGTGACAGGGGGCATCAACGGATTAGTTTTTTTCGAAGAAAGCATCGGTTTGGTTCATGAAAGGTTATCTAGACATTCATTGTTTATTTTGGTCACTATTCCTTGAAATTCACTGCTTGACCCTTGTGGCATTCACTACCCCACTGTATTTTTGTTGTCATTTTCTCTTATCAGCCCAATAACAAATGTCTTGTTCTAAAATTGGTTGTTCTTTTAGTCATTTTATAACTAACCGAAAAAGTGCAAGAATACATGATGTTTGTTAATCAAATTGAAAGGAAGGCGATTATTAAAATGATAATCTACCTGCTAACATTACTAAGGAAAAACAAAAAAAAAAGAAAGAAAAGAGGGAAGAAAGGAGGAAAAGAGAGAAATAAGGGAATGAAACAAAGGAAATTGGAAATTGTGACAAGTACATGTTATGAACCAGCTCCGACTCGAAATTGGTGACAACTATTTTGTGAACCACAGGTAAAAAGATCAAAAGATACAAAGGACAGTTCTGAGAATTTGATTACCACAATAGGAATTGCATGGCTTTGTCAATACATGCATTTGCATTTCATCCACATTAGGAGAATCCAAGCACCAAAACAAGACACCAAAAAAAAATCATCATCATCATCATTAACATCATTGATAAAGAAATGTGCATTGGCATTGTTGCATTTGCATTCGCACCAGTGATCATTGCATCTGCCAAACATTGGAAAATGTGAATATAGGAGATGTTAAATAAAATTTTTTGATGAAAAAAGAATGAAAAGGAAGAAAAGAAAAAAAGAGAGAAGGAAAAGAAAGGAAGAAAAGAAGAAAGAGAAGGAAAAGAAAGAGGGAAAAGAAAGAAGAGAGAAAAAAAAGAACAAAAAGGAATTTTAAAGTTTCATTGCCTCTGCTGCAAGAGGAGTACTTTTCAGAAAAAGGAATTTAAAGTTTCATCGCCTCTGCTGCAAGAGGAGCACATTTTCAGAAAAAAGGAATTTAAAGTTTCATCGCCTCTGCTGCAAGAGGAGCACATTTCAGAAAAAAGGAATTTTAAGTTTCATCGCCTCTGCTGCAAGAGGAGCACATTTTCAGAAAAAAAAAAGAAAAAGGGAATTTAAAGTTTCATCGCCTCTGCTGCAAGAGGAGCACATTTTCAGAAAAAAGGAATTTTAAGTTTCATCGCCTCTGCTGCAAGAGGAGCACATTTTCAGAAAAAAGGAATTTAAAGTTTCATCGCCTCTGCTGCAAGAGGAGCACATTTTCAGAAAAAAAGGGAATTTTAAGTTTCATCGCCTCTGCTGCAAGAGGAGCACATTTTCAGAAAAAAAAAAGAAGAATTTAAAGTTTCATTGCCTCTGCTGCAAGAGGAGCACATTTTCAGAAAATGGAATTTAAAGTTTCATCGCCTCTGCTGCAAGAGGAGCACATTTTCAGAAAAAGGAATTTAAAGTTTCATCGCCTCTACTGCAAGAGGAGCACATTTTCAGAAAAAAGAATTTAAAGTTTCATCGCCTCTGCTGCAAGAGGAGCACATTTCAGAAAAAAAAGAATTTTAAAGTCTCACCGCCTCTGCTGCAAGAGGAGCACATTTTCAGAAAAAAGAAATTTAAAGTCTGATTGCCTCTGCTGCAAGAGGAGTTTTCTCAAAAAAAAAAAGAGATTAGGTCGGACAAAACTAGTGTGCCTTTTGTCTTTGCTCTATTCCTGATGCTCAGTAAAGAGCAAAGAGGGGCAGCTGTTGACACCTAATTTTGTTTCCTGTATTATTATATATTTGTTTTTATTATATATTTATTTGGTTTGTTATTCTTATTTGTTTGTTATTATTATTACATTATTACTATGATTATTATTATTATTATTTTTACTCTTACATATTATTTTATTTTGTTTTTTGTTTTTGCCGCCAGTTTCCTTAGGTTATCCATCAAACCACATCACATTAAATGCTTCAAACCTACCCAAATCTACCGCCCATACTGCCGCCGGCGACCAGATCTTCTCCCCTGTCTCAAGCCTCAAATCATCTTCCCCATCCCATAAATCCTGCTCCAACAGTAGCCTACTGATTCTGCGATTGTGAAAGACTAGGGGAGGGCTCCAACATCGTTTAAGAAGACCCCAAGCAAGGATTTTTCTTTTTTTCTTCGGAGAGAAAACAGAACGGAAACCCCAAACTCACCAACACAGAAGCCACCAACAACCAAGCATCGCCACAGCCACTCACCACCAACACTCACCCGAGACCCTTGACCCCTTCATCACTCTCAAAACATCTTCCATTCACCACCGTGCAACCAACGACCAGCCACCACACAAACACACGCTCACACACACCGCCATCATCACCTTCACCACTACCCAAAACCCTAAAACCCCAGATCTCGAAACCGAGACCCCCTAGAACCCTAGATCTCAAACCTGCAAAAGACAAATAAAAAAACAACAAACCACAACAACTAAGCCATCAACCACAAAAAAGAAAAAAAAGAAGAAAACAAGAAAATAAAAAAAAAAGGAGAGAGGAGGTTTCGGAGAATGTCAGATCTATAGGTTTGGGAGTGTTTTCGGGATAAACGGAGATTAGATCGAAGTAGAAGGGGAGGAGTGGAGCTCTTTTTGGCCTTCGGGTAGACCACCGGCGACCGGCGTACGGCGGCGCATGGCAGCCGACGCGACGGAAGTCACCCGACAAGGCTAGGGGGTGAGAGGATTGTTTGGAGGGTTTAGGGATTTTTTTTTGGAAAGGCCGGTGGAAATGTGGAATTAAAAAAAAGAGGGCTTTTATAGGAAGCAAAACGGTGCGTTTTGGATGCCTGACCCGCGCGCTGACCCGCATGCCAACCGACCCGGATCTGAAACCCGCGCGACCCGGTTCTCCCTTCTCGCGACCCGCGTGTCTCGTCGATCCGGATCCGCGACCCGCGTTCCGACCCGCTCCAGCCACCCCATCTGATCCGGCCCAACAACCTTAGCCCGCCTCACTTTGTTTTGGGCTAGATCTTGGGCCCGCTGGGAAGGCCTTCTTTGGGTTTCAAGCCCACCCGTTTCGTATATTTTCTTCTGTTTATTTGTTTATTTATTTATCTTGTGATTACTTAGTTATTTGTTCTGTTAAATATGTTATTTTATGTATTTTAATATGGTTGCATAACACAAAAAAAATAAAAATAAAAAAAATAAAGATTTTTTATAAAATTCTCAAGGATTTAATAATCATAAGTTTGATTATGGAATTATAATAAATATATAGTTTTAAGATATACTCATAAACAAAAAAATTTTGTAAATGAAGGAAGTATATATAGTTTTTAAATAAATACAAAGTACATGAAATAAAAATAAGAAAATAATAATAATAATAAAAATAAAATTTTTTTAACAAAGAAAATTAATAATAATTCTAAAATGAATGAAATTCTTCCGAGGATGGGATGTCATGAGACTCACAATTAGTGATATCTTGACTGATCCCTAGGTGAGAGGAATTAGCTAAATGTTACCAGAGTATTGGGATATTTAATTAAATTTTTCAATATTAAGAATTTCATTAATAAAAATTAAAATATAAAATTCCTTTTATAAATACATCATAAATCATATGTTAGCATCAAGTGCATAAATAAAGGAAAATAATGAATGGAATTCTTTCGAGGATGGAATGTCATGAGACTCACAAGTAATGATTTCTTGACTGATCCATAGGTGAGAGGAATTAGCTAAATGTTACCAGAGTATTGGGATATTTAGCCAAATTTCTCAATATCAAGAGTTCCATCAATAAAATCAAAATAAATAAAATTTCCTTTAAGTTTCATATGCACTGTGCATCTTTATCCATACTATATGTATACGATCAATTATAAAATGGCGTGAGCACCATCGAGAATGGGATGTCATGAGACTCACAAGTAGTGATTTCTTGACTGATCCCTAGGTGAGAGGGATTATTTCAAATGTTACCAGAGGATTGGGATATTTGATTTAATTTTTCAATAAACGGTGTTCATGTTGATTTTCATAATGAATCCCCTTATAACAACAATTTTTCAAGCAAATACGCTAATTTTTCATATAATCAAAAGCCAAGACTATCTTCTTAAAATCCAAAGATACCATGTAGTTAGGATGGTACCGTTTTTAACGGGCGTTGTGAGGGTGCCAATCCTTCCCCACGCGTAACCGTACCCCCGGACCCGATTTTGTTTTCGCAGACCAAAATTGTTTGTTTAATAAAACTTAATTAATTTTAAGATTTTGTTAAAAAGATAAATATTTTTAGGTGACCAATCACACCTAGGCAAAAAAGATTGGTGGCGACTCCCTATTGTTTTTAAATGTTTTTCAAAATTGTCGAGCGCGAAGCCGTTACGACACTTGTAGTTAAGATTAAATATCTCTTTTATTTATAAGGGTAATTAAATGAAAAAAATATTAATGCTCTCTTTCCTTTTTTATATTTTTTCTTTTCCTTTTTAGTTATCTGAGTTAACATCATTTCTTTAACCGTTTCTTCTCATCTCTGTTTCCTCCCACACAGCATTTTTTTTACAAGAGAAACAAAATCTCCCTCAAACAGCATACGTCACTGTTTCAAGTTCTTTTAATTTTTTTCTTTTATTTTTAATTGAATTCTCTTTTTTCCCATTCCTCTTTAGTTTATTTACAATTATTTTTTATATTATAATATGCATATTCAATTAATTTTGTTGAATTCTTTTTCATGTTTTCTTTTACTTGCAGAAGCACAATACGTGGAGACGTAAATGAAGAAAAATGCTTTTGAAAGGAATATGCTACAGTGTACAAATATATAACTCTTTCATCTTTACTAATGTATTGGAGAGATTACTTTTGTGCATGTTTTTAGGAAAGCATGTATCATGTTCGAAATGAGGTTTCTATAATGACTTGCTTCTTTTTCATTAACTTTCATGCCTATGCTTTCTATTTGAATTTTGAATCTGATCCATAGATAGCTAATGCCAGATGGATAGGCTGGCTTTTTGGTGCATTTCTCATGCATTAACACTTGGGAACAGAGCTACTGTGGTTTTAAACATATTTCCTTTACTTTATTCTCTTCCTTAGAATAGATATAATTTTTTATTATACACAGTCTAAAATATGTGGTTCTTCTTTTTCAACTTTTCATTACTATGATGAGTTATTGTAGTCTTCTATTAAATCATTTGTTAATGATCCTCCTTCTAAAGGATTAAGATCAGGTTTGCCATAACTAATACATTGTGTTTTTCATGATGCTTCTGATTGATGCCCTGATGCCATTGGATATCGGATGAAAGAAGAGATATGAGCAACGAAAAAGGTAATAGCAATGAAAAGTTAAAGGGCAAGATTCTTCGTCTCATCGTTATTTAGTATTTAATCATTTATTTTTTAAATTTTTTTCTCTCGCGTTCTTTTTTTATTGATTCTAACTTTTCTATTATTATTCTTGTGATTGCAATCTTAAAACGGCTACAGTGATGAATATTTTCAAACCTGCTTGGCTCATGCTTTAAGATTAGGGCCAGTCGAGAGTGCTTACCTATAAATACAATACGAAGATACTGAAGATCATTAGCTAAGCAAGCATGTATTAAAGCATACACACATGGTTTTAAAGCTTTATCTATTTTCTTGCAATTGAATGAAAAGTTAAAATGGTTTCTCAATTACAGAGGCTTATTGTTATCGTGTACAATAGTAAGCAACATAAGATACCACCTTTTGATGCCAGTTTTAGGGGGATCATATCTTGAATAAACCCATATATAGGTTGATTAAAACTTAAAACAGTGCCCTCCAAAGGTATATTTCCGTTGTCTTATCCCTAAATAAACAATAAATTCCTAAGGCCAGAATGACAATTCAATTGGGCTCTTAGATATGTAATGCATCATCAAAATAGAACACCATTAAAAGTTTTAGAACAAATTGCATTTTCAAAACAATTGTAGATGTTACACAAATTGTTATCTCTTCTTAGATTCTTTGAAGAAAGCAAATACATTTTACCCCATGCATTTCCCATGAAAGGATTTACTATTCTCATTGTTGGTTCATTTAGAGTTTAATATTTCTCATTGTTATTCCAGTTTTAGTTTGATGAAACATTGTAACTCTTTTGCCTTTTTTGAATTTAAAATTAATATGACATAAGACTGCTTTTGTTGACCTATGTTTTTGGGATAACTTTGAGGATGAAAAGGTATTTGGTTTTTGGACATTAGATTCAGCTCTCTTTTGGTGAGAGAAAGAACTTCTTAAATTAAAAATTTTAGAAAAATCTGAACTCTCATGCAATAACGTCGGCAGTCCCACTTTTCCTTCTTTATATTTAAACATACAAAACTTTTTCTTTTTTTATATTTAAACATATAAAATGATAAAAATAAATAAATAAATATCATCCTGCAATATTGCACAGGTGTTATTCTAGTATTTAATTAAGATTGATTTATTAATATTATAAAATTATCTTGCTTCATTTTGAATTTTCCCTTTGTAGCCAAAATTGCTATTGAATAAAGGTGTTTGGACTTGGAAATTGGTAATTGATTTTCCTGTTCTTGTAATAACTGATTAGTGTATTTCCAATAATGCTTGTCCTTAATTCCAGTGCCCCTGATTTAGATATTTTTATTCACCGTATGATTGCTTATTAGTTTGATCTACAACCTATGGAAATTGAAAGGTAACTTCATTATAGTCTGTATGATTTGTACATAAAGTGTCTCCACTCTGGAGATGAGAACCTTTAATTTATTATCACCTCTTTCAAAAAAAAAAAATTATCACCGTACCAAGTTAACTGATTAAGAAGATATTTATAAAAGAAATTATAAATTAATATTGTTGTAACAATTTTTATGCTAGAACCTAATCATTAGACGTTTAAAAAATTATGGAGTCATCATCAATCTTTTTTAATCTAGATGTGATTATCCACCTATTTGACTCTAAGGATAAAGTTTAGTCTACATCCCTAAAATTAGGTTCATGAGTATAATTACATGTGGAGAAGAGATTAGCACCCTTAAAACGTCCATACGATGGATGGTATCAATTCATCACATGTTATTCTAAAAGATCTTAACCAAAGTGGTCTTTTAATATTTATTATTTTATTTTATTTCTTTCATTTATTATTAAAGTATTGAGAATTTCTTAAACATTTTTCGACACTTTTGGTATAATTTAAGAAATTTCTTTATCTCAAGAGTATTCAAGAAAATCACTTATTCTCTTAAAGAGGTCTCGTCGTCGGTTTTAATTTTAGTATTTTTAGATAAATGACTTCTACTTTATCTTGAACCTTAACTTTAAATATTTTATCCTTTTTATTTTAATATTCTATTTTCATATTTTATTGTAATATTTTAAAATCTTTCCAACACTTTTGGTGAGATAAAGTTCCTCACTTAGAAATTTTTTTTAGAAAATCATTATTATGAAAATTCCTAGATTTTATAATTAATTTTATTACTTTCGAGAAGTTCTGTATTTATTTTATATAAATCCTAGTATTAATTTTTATTTGCACTTCCCAATACTTTTGGGAAATTTATACAAGGTTCCTCACCCAGGAACCTTTTAAGAAAAAAGTTATATTTAATTTCTTTTTATGTTAATCACTTAAAACAGGATTATGATTTAATAGCGAAGTTTATTACTTAATTGAAATTTTATATTTATTTTCTATAAATCTTCTTCTAAATTTCTTTTTGTTTCCCAACACTTTGGGAAAATTCGTAGAGGAAGTCCCACACTTTGGGACTTCTAAGAAAATCGATAATATAAATTTCTTTTAATTTAGTCATTGAAAAATCTTTTATTTTAAAATTACCAATTTTAAGATGTCTTGTTATTTTTTTATGAAAATTCCATTAAACCTTTCCCGCACTTTTGATAAGGTTTAAGAGTAAATCCCTCTCTTAGGGGCTTCTTTAAAATTTTTTAATGTTTATCATTGTTGAGATTTTTATTACTACTCAATTTATTTTCGAATATTGTACAATTATTTATTTTAATGTAAAGATTTGTTTTTGCAATATTTCAATATCCTACAACATTTTGATAAGATTTGAAGAGAACTCCTCACTAGGAGCTCTAAGAAAAATCCATTTTTAAAATTTATTATTCATTTTTTTGGAGATATTTTTTGTCGTTTCTAAAGATTATTATCATCATCATCATCTAAATAACATTTACAAGCCCTAAACAATTAGACCTATGAAAACATGCGAGAATATAATCAAATCATATAAACAAAGCCCAAACTAAAATATTTCCCCAACATACACGCATATAAAGGACCCAAGACAAATATAAAACCCCAAGCCCACTCATTCCCAACATCTTCATCGCATGTCCTTCAGCCAACGAGTCAAAGCCATTACATTTACCACGTTCACATGCTTTTGGGTCAACAAATCAAAGCATTGCAAACATGTATAAATAATATAATAAAATATTCACAAGTTAAGAAATAAAGATGAATAGAACAATGGAGGAATGCTCACTGTGAGGGAATGCTCCCTCTTCAAAGATGTATTTAATGAGGATCGAACCTAAGAACTTTTTTTACAAACTCAGCCTGTGTTACCAATTGAGTCACAACCCATGTGATGTCCTCGTCACTATCCAAATAACAACTAATTTCTGGTTCAAATAACAATTAAATTGACTAGTTTATCAATGTCAATCTTCTTTCTTCTTCCATGCTTTAGTCATTATTATCAAAATATAATATCTATTTTCACATGCATAAAATTTTCTTTTATAAACATGTGTCACATACATCAAGATCTCAAATATTCACATAACCTATTTTCCCCAAATATACACAAATGTTATATCGTATTGTACAATAGCCAGAGTAACGGGCAACTGATTATACCTTCAAATGACTAATGGGAAGCGCGTCTCAAAGGTATATCAAAAATCCCCAAAATGTGCTCCTCTATCTAGAGCAGAAACTACTTCAAGTAATCTGTATGAAAAATGTTCTTAAAGGAGTGAGTTTACGCTCAGTAAGAAACTTATGTAAAAGAGCGTACTATATCACTATATGCAGTTTTCCTGCTTGGTTCTATAATGTCATGTAAAATCATTATAAAGCATATGCCATATATATCTTTCGCAAATATCAAATACAAGTAAATCACATCTTTCAAATATTTCCACGGATCTCAAGTCACGTGAAATCAAATATGCAAATACAAATAACTTCAAATAGATGGGAGACAATTAATATCCAATAGATTCATGCACCAAGTAATTCTCATAATGGATACAACAAATATATCCCGTAGGGGATAATCCAAGAGAGATCTCATGAGGATACCGCAAATACATCCCATAAGGGATAATCCTGAGAGATATCAAATAAATGGCATACCCACGTATGGGCCAGGGATCCTCCCCAAAGCTGAACAAGTAAGAGACGCATGGCCATTGTCTATAGCCCACAGTGCTCACTAGTCAGATACCTTACTGCAAGTCTGAGGGCTGGACTAGAGCTCCTCAGTCAAGTACAAGTACAAATAATGTGCATGCTCTTTCAAGAGATTCATAGTCTCCAAAACCTTATTCATATAACATTTATTAAATACAAATACCCTTTCTTAAAATAGGTTTTCAAAACCTTCTTTTCAAATGGACAGTCGACTGGTCATATATGGCAGTCGACTGCTATCACATATTTTGCTTTATTGAATTTCTTTTCCTTTTTGAAATTCAAATAATTCACTTTTTCAAATTTCACATAGGGCAGTCGACTGGTCCAAATAGCAGTCGACCGGTTTTGAAACAGAATGTTTCCCAAGAAATGGCAATCCACTGGCCCCTTGAGCAGTCAGCTGTTTTTGAAACAGAATGCTTTTAAAAGCACAGCAGTCGACTGGCCTCTTGGGCAGTCGTCTGGTTTTGAAACATAATGCTTTTTAACAAATAGCAATCGACTGTCCCATATAACAGTCGACTGGTTTGAAATAAAATACTTTCTGGGAAATGGCAGTCGACTGGTTTATATCGGTTTTCGAAAATCTCCGCTTTGGTTGTCTCTAGGCAATCGGCTGCTACTTAAGGCAGTCGGCTGCTCTTAGCCTAATTGGTACTAGGAGTAGGACCCAAAATGTCCCTTTTTCCTGCACTAAAACCAACTTTTGTTTCTCTCCAAATACACTTCAAATATATTTAAAACATGCGGACATAGCCTCCCTACGTCCGTTACATAAATTCCTTACTTTACTCGCAATTAATCCACAAGCTTGGTTGCACCAACACTTGTCCTTTCACTTCTTCAAGCTGCATAATTCATAAAATCAACTTCAATAAATACACTCTACCAACCCTATACAACTCCAAACCCTCAATAAATTCAACTAAAACCATTTCTTCTCTTACCTTTGCAAATCACCAAAACTTCAGGATTTTGGATCTCCTCAATCACTTTGTTTCAGCCTTTCATATTAAAGGCTTAGCTTAAGCTACCGACAAGGATCGTTTTTCGTTTAAGGAACTTAACGAATCGATGGCATGGGATGAGGGTTTGTCAAGGTGAGAGAATTGGACACTTAAGAGGAAAAATGGAAGGAACGAGATGGAGAAGGGAGAAATGGTGCTGCCGTGGGGTGATGAGGATGATGGTGAGTCATGCCATGGCATTTAATGCCCATTAATGCATGATTATTATCTCAGCCATTGACCACCTCCTTTGATCCTTTGACCATTTGACCCTCAATTGCTTTAATTCCACTTATGTCTCCATATCTCATCCATATATTAGAAATTCACATTTATTCAATTCTTTTCAACTGAAATACTATACAATTAGTGAAAAATTTACAGGAAATTGGGGATTTCACAACCCATGAGTTATTTTTATTTTATTTTTATTTTTTTGTCAAAATAAAAAATTGCTTTTATAATTCTAAATAAAAATTAAAAAAAAAACTAAATTCAAAGATCACACTTAAAAGATGGGCCTTAAAAGGGCTTAAGTCCTTAGCTTTAACAATAAATCTCAATTAATTTGGGCTTTTGGTTAATTTTAACAAATAAAAAAAACAATTCTTTAAGAAAAATTTGGAACCGATCTTGAAAAATAAAATTTGATCTTCATGATACTTGAACTAATTTGAGCTTTTAAATTAATCTTGGAAAACCAGTTTACTTAAAGTTTGTTTTTGAAAAATTAATTCAAGCGCACAATTATATTGAATTAATTAACAAGCAAATTTCAATCTAAAATTTCTAAGACTAAAACAAGATCCGATCCAAATACACTTATAGTTTCGGACAAAATTAGGTGTCTACAAGTATTATTCTCTTTAAATTTTATTGAGAATAATCTATTAAATGCAAAATTCTATATTAAAATAGTATGTAACCCATTTTATTAACAAATGATTGAAAGAAGTAAAAGTAAATTTTTTTTTAAATATTTGGACAAGATTTGAGTACTATATTTTTTATTGTTGAGAAAGTTTTATTGTTTATCATTTTTTGTTTAAACAAAATTAATTTCAGATTATAAAACAAACAATGATATTTATATTTACATAAAAAAACGTTTAATCATTAAATATAAACACCCACTAATGAACCTTATCAAGTCACCATGTCTACGTATCATATTCTAGGTGTTGAAAGCACAGGATCTACCAACAAATTGTTAGAAGAAGTGGAAGTAGACTTCTTCTCCAAGTACTTGGATAAGGTTCGAGTCCTAAAATTTTCACTGTTAGGAGGGCTTTACCGTTTTTCACTCCCGACCCTAACAGGATTAATCTCAAACCGTAAAACGAATGAAGATACATGTACTTATACAAAAAAAAAGCACAGGATCTTAAAATTATGAAACTTCTCGACTGCTTATATTAATTGCTGTTGACCCATGACCTCCTACGAGTTGTTCCAATGGTCACCGTATGGTATCTGGAATTCTCGAAGTGTAATACTACTCTAATTACGGTGCTTTGGATTGCTGCTGCAAGGCGTTTATGTGGCTATCCAATGTAATGAAATATGGAAGCTCTGGGTTTAAATAAATAAAATTTATTTGTAGATGAATGGTCTGTGAACCACTGGTTGACCTACATTATTCCATTAAAGCCCGTAGTTTAAGATTCAACTAAGTCAGGGTCGTGCGGCGCCAGCCGTTTGATAGCCCCTCAGGCTCAGCCCTAGAGTGGAGGAAGATATACAACTTTATTTGTTTTTTTTCTTCTTTCTCAATTTTGATTAATTGAATTTTTTTCATAGAAAGGTACATGAAGAGAGAATAAGATTCGAAATTAAATCTAATCTTTTATAAAAAAAAAAAAGGTAAATAATCACTGGATCAAATATTGATTATTTGATTAAATGGTTTTGACATTCTTAGAATGACACTCTTGGGCTGATGGGGTTTGGTGCAAGGTTCCATTAAGAAATTAATTATTAGGTCTAAATTAAACAGGGGATAATTTTTTTATTTTTGACGATCTTTTGATTAATAATATTTTGAAAGTTGTAAAATTAAAATATTAACACCAAATTTGTTTATATAAAAACTCAAGTTCGTAAAAAAATAAATACAAATAATTTTTTCAATTTATAATTTGATTTTTTCAGTTTGATCATTAATGATGTGTCAATTTTTATTATATTAACATTATTTAGAGACTATACACTATCAGTACATTATATATAAATCCTTAACTATATACTAAAATAGAGAGATTACTGAGATGAAATTAACCATGAAAAAAGTCAAGAAAACATTAATAATTTAAGGAAATTCGGATGCTTTGGATGAAAATAATCTAATTAAAAATATCTCTTAATTAATTCGATTAGAACTATTTTCAGATTTATTTTGAAAATATTTTTTTTAGTGTACAATTTTAAAAGCGTACTCCCTCCAATCGATCTAATTCATTCAAGATTTTACTCTAGAAGTTCTTCCACAAAGACAAGATCATGATTGATAAGAAAAAATTATTTCCTTATCAACTACATTAATTTATGTGGCAGTCAAAAGTTTGAATTTTCCTTTATCTAAAAAAAAAAGGAAAAACAAGGCCTTTTAATGTGGACACTTAAGTGTGATTCATATTGTCCAAAAGGATATGAGCAAAACAACTTTCTGTCTAAATCATGAAAACTTCGTCGACCGGTTGCTCATTGGTCTATCGTTTGTCGTTTTTTAGGCGACTTTGACTTTGACTTCGACTTCGTAACCAAGTTTGGTTCGCGAATGGACTCTATACAAAGGATCATTCAGATGTTCAATCAAATCCAAAGAAAAGAAAAAAGGAAAATGGTTAACATTTCATATTTTCTTCTACTCATGTTGATGATCCAGGGAATTACAACTTTCTCAAATAACATTCCCATGGTTGAGGCTTCCAGAGGTTTAGCTTATTCCGAGATTTTTACTCCTCGACAGCCTCCTCCGTCAAATTCTGCCTTTTCTTTGCAAAGGATTCCAGTAGTCTCGTCACCACCAAGTCCCAAACCCAATTCTCCAGACCATGGTTGATGCTGCTCACCATCGTTATTTCCATAAGCGCGCTGAATCTTCCAACCGACCGCAAACGCAAAGGCAACAGCAGCAGAGACGTAGATGGCAGTTTTCTATTGCTTCGTAATTCGTATGCCTCATTATATTTGAGCATATTTGTATCAAGGAAACTTTTCTATTTTTTTTTTCTGGTTATATCAAGGAAACTTTTCTATTTTTTTTTTCTGGTTACAACTTACCAGGAAACTTTTCTTTTTGGGTTAAGACTATGTCTTTCTAAATATTTACCGTATGACTTAATTAGGCAAGTACCAAAACTCTCTCAATATGTTATATCTTTTTATTTTTATTCTGATTTTTAAATTTTATGTTCTATTCACGCAGATCATGCACACTAAATTTCAAGTTAATTATATATGTCTAACTATTTGTTCCATAATAATAAAATTTCACCTATTAATATATTTTAAAAATGTTATTTTTGATTAAAATATTAGAAATATCAAATTGATTAAAAAATTTACATGTATGATATATACGAGTAGATTGTTAAATATAACAAATGATTTGCAAAAATATTAATCTAACATGAAGCTATAAAAAGTGCGTAAAACAATTTATTTTATACTAATATAAGTATATCCCTCTTTACACATACACACACACACACACACACATATATATATATATATATATGTGTGTGTGTGTGTGTATATATATACTTTGTTGTGACTTGTGAGTACATATTTAATTAAAAACTGAAGCAAATTTAGGGCTGTAAACGAACCGAACACGAACGAACTGATGTTTGTGTTTGTTCGTTTGTTTTGTAGTGCCGTTCGTGTTCCTTCGTTTGTTTGGTAAGGATTGTTCGTTAATGTTCACGAACAGTTCGCGAACATGCAAACGAACGTATTCACGAACATATAAACGAACGCGTTGACGAACGCGTTCGCGAACATGTAAACGAACGCGTTAGCGAAACATGTAAACGAACGCGTTAGCGAACGTGTTCACGAACACGTAAACGAATGCGTTTGCGAACACATATTCATGAACAAGTATTCATGAGAACAAACTAAATATTAAATATTAAAAATCTTACATAAAGATTAAATTCCACATGCAAATTGAAATTATCTAATACAAAATCTTAAATACAACTTAAGTCAACAATGGTTTTATTAAAATTGATAATTACTATTTTAAGTACAATTTATATTATACACATATACATATATTAAAGTATCATATATGTGTATGTATACACAAATATGTGTAACACACACACATATATATATGTAAATGGTCAATGGATAAGATCATATGAATGAAATCTTAATTTGTTATGAGATTTTTATTAATTTTATTTCAATACATTATGTTTAAAATTTTAAAAAAAATAATTATTTAAGTATAATTAACTAATTTAATTTTATAATTATATTTTATTAATTTTTTAAACCAAAGTTGTATTGTATAAATATATTTAAAAATTAGATACTAATTTTTTAAGTTAATGTCTTAAAAATAGGGTATGTATATTATATAACTTATATAATATAAGTAATTTTAGTATTTTAATAGATAACAAACGAACAATAAACGAACGAACAACAAATTACCCTTTAAACGAACGAACAATAAATGAATATAAACGAACGAACAACGAACGAACAATAAATGACACTTTAAACGAACGAACAATAAACGAACATAAACGAACCTGTTCGCAAACAAAAATGAACGAACCATATCTCTATTCATGTTCGTTCATTAAGCTTAATAAACGAACAAAAACCGAACGAGTTCACGAACGGTTCGTCGAACGTTCTGTTCATTTATATCCCTAAGTAAATTAATGTTATAAACGAACATAAACGAACCTGTTCGCAAACAAAAATGAACGAACCATATCTCTATTCATGTTCGTTCATTAAGCTTAATAAACGAACAGAAACCGAACGAGTTCACGAACGGTTCGTCGAACGTTCTGTTCATTTATATCCCTAAGTAAATTAATGTTTCATTTGGTTGATATTTTTATTTATTTTTTACTTTAGACAGCAAAAAAGCCAAAATCGTGTTTGGATAAAAAATAAAAAAAATTGAGGCAATTATAGAAAATATGTAATGTTTCTGAAAGAAAAAAAATGTATGATTATTATTTTATAATTATTCTATAATAAGTATTCATTTTATTTATGTTATAATATTGCCAAACATGTATTTTTACAATATAAAAGTATTATGTTGCAATGCGTTGTTATAAATTATATCCTCTGTTCCTTCTTGAGAGGCATACAATTTGCAAATCATACACTTAATTTTAGAAGAAAGACGGCCAATTGGCACGCCCACGTCGACGGTTATTGTGTATCTAGAGATGTTTCACTATTCCTTCAGAGATGTTTTCACCGATTGGGAGAAAGGGCGCAAGCTGGTGCGTTCACGTCCACGGTTTCTGTGTTTCTAAAGAACATACAATATATAACTTCACGTTAACTCGTAAGCATAAATTCTCTTCGTTCACCTATTTTTATCTAAAACAATGCGTTTGCGTCCACGGTTTCTGCGTTTCCAGAGACCTTTCACTATTCTTGGGCCAATGCCTCTTGCTTTTGAGGACACGCTGGGTCTTCACTGTTTCGCTCAGTCTGGTCCAGCTGTTTGCTGAGCGGATGTTTTTCCGTAATTCTCTTGGTCCTTCATGGCCACGTGTATGCTCTTGTGCCTGCGTGTGGCTATTCTCCGGCCACGCGCCTCTTTTCTTTCCGCTGTTTCTTTGTTCCTTATCAGTTACTGCTTCCTATGCTTTCCCCCGGACATCGAGGTCGCCCTTGTGCTGCCTACGTCCTCTCCGGTCGCCGTCTGCTGGCGCCCGAGTACTCTTCTTCTGTTTCCCTGCGGTTCCTTGTCCCGGAAACTTTAATATTTCGATCCAAGGGCGTCTCATTTTTTAATTTTAAATAACAAAATCAAGATCTGATTTGATTTGATATTTTTCGAATCTCAATTTTTAAATTTAAGTTTATCGTTATTTAAATTTATTCAAAATTACAATAACCTCTTGATATAATGAATAAAGATGAGTTGTGGTATATTGTAAGTTTTGGGTTCGAATCCAAACATTATCATTTTCAGTTATTTAATATTTCTATTGTAAAAAAAAAAATTTATTCAAAATTTGAACCGAACTTCAACATTAATTGAATTGTGCAATCCATTAATTGGTTTAATTTAAGAGATAATTTAGAGAAATAATAAAATTAGTTTCGCTAAAATTAAAAAAAACGTTTAAGAAATATATTTTTTTAATAAAATAATCAAAAAAATATTTAAAAATTTAAAATGGGTACATAGTACTATTATTAAATTCCATATTGGAAGGCTCAATTATCAGATACAGTACAATTATTGAATTTGTGAAGTAATAATTGATGTCATTTATACCCACATTATAACATGTCATTTCAGAGTTTTATGTATATGTCCAAAATTTAAAAATTTAATCAAAAAAGTATTTAAAAATTTAAAATGGGTATATAGTACTATTATTAAATTCCCTATTGGAAAATTATCACATACAGTCCAATTATTGAATTTGTGAAGTAATAACTGATGTCATTTATACACATCATTATAACATGTCATTCGAGAGTTTTATGTATCTGTCCAAAATTTAAAAATTTAATTGAATTGAGTTGAAATGGTTTAATATAAGGTAAGAGTTTAATTCGATTAATAAATTTGAAATTCAAAATTTGATTTGAATTAAATTGAACTTGATTTTTAAAATTCGAATTTAATTTGACAAACTACTTTAATTATTCAAATTTGCTCAATAAGGTCTATTTGTATTTTTCTATAATATATTACAATGGTAAAATGGTAAATTAATAATAAATATATATTAAATTGATTAATCTTGTAAGCTGTTCAAGTAGTGTATTAAGATACTCTAATTCGGTTTGACTCGTTACTCAAATAATTTGAACTCGATTCGAAAATAAACAAACTAAACTTAAATAATAATCGAATCAAATTTGAATAAATTACGAATAACTTTATTAGTTTACATTCTTAGTTCCTCTCTACTTATAAATTTATAAATAGAGTTAGGTGAAATTGATCCAATCCAAAGACTTCACTATTTGAATTTTACTCAAATTGATTCGACAAATAAATAAATAAATAAATTTGCACATCTAATTTTAATTAAAATTAATTGGAATTCAAATTAATTTAAATTTGAAATAATTTAACACAAAATGATAGAAAATCATTTACAATTAAACTGGTTTAATTTTAAAACTCAAATAATTTAATTTTAAAATAACTCAAACACAAATAATTTGACATCAAAAGAAGGGGTAGATCTTGGCATTGAGTTTTTGAGAGACCAAAATCATTTTAGTGTATTATTATTATTATTATTATTATTATTATTATTATTATTATTATTATTATTATTATAAAATAAGCTATACTTACTAATAAAAAGATAGAATTATAAATGTAATAATTGAAAAATTAAACGACAAACTCATGTAATTTTAAGTTTAAAACTAACTAAAAAAAATACACGACATAAATTCATATTATTTAACAATAGAACATATGATATTTAGATTTTATTTGTCAAGAGGGATGAAACATACAAGGTATATGAATCCACGCATAGAAATTTATATAAGACATATTTGAGTGGTTATGTGGCCTATATACAACATATTAATTTGAAGTTGATTATTTTATTAAATCTTATCTATGCATGAAAAAGTCAATTTTTTTTTAATTATTATCTTATCTACTGTCAATTGAATCTTTTAACTTCACAAACGAGTTAGGATAATGATACGTATTACATTTTAGTTATTTTTTTATTTTTTTAATATTTTTAAAAGACACATATCATTATGTTAATCTCACTTGTAAAGTTAAAATACTCCATTAACAGTGAATAAAATAATAATTCAAAAAAAAATTTGCGGCTTATTGCATTAAATATAAATTTTATGTGCCAAAGATATTTGCGAATGCATTTTTGAGTGCCCTCTGACCTATATATATATATATATATATATATATATATATATATATATATATATATAAAGTCAATTTTTTTTTAATTATTATCTTATCTACTGTCAATTGAATCTTTTAACTTCACAAACGAGTTAGGATAATGATACGTATTACATTTTAGTTATTTTTTTATTTTTTTAATATTTTTAAAAGACACATATCATTATGTTAATCTCACTTATAAAGTTAAAATACTCCATTGACAGTGAATAAAATAATAATTCAAAAAAAAATTTGCGGCTTATTGCATTAAATATAAATTTTATGTGCCAAAGATATTTGCGAATGCATTTTTGAGTGCCCTATGACCTATATATATATATATATATATATATATATATATATATATATATATATATATATATATATATATATATATATATATATATAACACACACACAACACGTATTTGAAGCTGAGATTACTTTGTTGGCTCATCTGTGCATATAAATCATATAAAAACACATCATTAAGTACCAATTTAAGTGTATTCTTGAATGCCCATGTTGCTTATATATTTTTTTTCAACATTTTTTTTTGAAGTTACATTTTTTCAACATATTTGAAATTAAGATTTTGCATATCTGAAGTTTTTTTTACTTATGAATAGTAAAATTACATATTTATTTTGATATAATGTTACATTGTTTTGGTACATGATATTACATGACATGACATACATATTAATTCATCTTAACGAAACATAAATCTTATATTATTGACATTTAGTACACTTGTGCACAAACAGAGAGAGGACTCAGAAAAGGGAAATCGGAGGAAACAAATTTACAAGAAGGAATATGAACGGGCATAATATTTCAAGTGGTCTAGTAAAATATTGATAATGTTAGAAGATATTTTTAATAATTTAATGGTAAAAGATTTTATATTAATGGGTGAGCTAGACCAATTCAAGCTAGGCCTTAAAATGGTTGGCCTACTTGGCCTAAGGTGGGGCCATCAACACCCAAATTTTTGAAGTAATATTGTCAAATTCTAGGGTGAAGTTCAAGCACAATAAAAATAAAATCTGCTTGCCTTTCAATAATAATATAATTGGAAAAATATAATTGGCAGAACTTCCTTTGAACATGCAAGGGAGAAAGATAAAAGATTGCCTTAAATCTTCAACCGTAACAGAACTTGATGGATACGGAATTGAAAATTTTTCTCTACCTTATAATTAGTATAACCTTTCAGAATTAAGACTCACAAAAGAGAAAATAAAGTTCAAAAAATAAAGTTAACAACTTCTTAATCGAATGATTAAAGATGTATTGTAATATATTGTAAGATTTGGGTTTGAATCCAAACAACACATCTTCATCTCCAGTTTTTAAATAAAAAAATTCAGAAAATGAAATTCTACCTACCAATAAAGATGGTAAGCAGTAGTGAACATAATTATTTGAAAGGGATATCAATAGATAGAGTTTAGGAAGCTAAGTTGACATAGGAGGCGGTGGGAGAGCTGATGATGGCCGTGGAGGAGATGACAATCGCCGAGGTGGCTCTTGGCAGCTGCCATAGCTACAGTAAGGGTCATAGTTTTGATGAGGAATGTTATGTCTATGTGGAGACGAAATGAAATTTCCATAAACGCGACCATCAATGGCCCTCTACTACATTACCCTGAACTTGTATCGTAAGCCATGGGGTGAAATTTTGTATATGGAAGGCACAGACACAATTTCAGTGGCCTTGACCCTGCGGACGCCAGTGAAAGTAATAGATCAGAGATCAAAATGAAAATTAGCAGCCAAGAATTGGGTTTCATTGCCATGCTTGTAAGTTGTGATACTACCATACAAGGTTTGTGGCAGCTCCGCAAAGGATTTAAATAGACAAAGAATTCGTTTGTTGCACTTATGGAAATCTGATTAAGCAGTTGACTTGTGTTTAGTTATTAATTAATTGTTTTAAATATTCTTAAATATGGACAAGATATAGATGAATTTTTCTTAAATGAAGTTCATGAAATCTGCTATTAAAACCGATCACATAAAAATTTATTTTGAAAATCAAATCATACATATTGGTAGAGTTCAATTAGAAGATTAATAATATGTAAAAGTAATCTTTAAAAATATTTTATAATAAAATTTAATCATAATTATTCAATTGTAAAAATTCTATCAAAATTTTTAATAAATATACCTATAATATAAATATATATATATATATATATATCAACATTTATTATTTTTTAAAAAACTTATACACTTGATCTAGGTAGTAAAATCTATATTTATTGTTTTAGATTTTTCATTTTAAATTTTATGCGATAGTGTTTAATATAAAATTTCACCTAAAGAATTTCATCTAAATATCCTAGTTAAATATATTCTATTAAGACATATGTCAAGTCGTCAATCCATTAATCTTATTAATGGAGTTTACATAGATTTATGGTTAACGTATGAAATAATTTTTCATAAATAAACTTTTTCTGTTTATTTGTGATGCACTGGTTGACCCATTATAATCAAAGTCGTTTGGGGCCAACCCACTAATGGCCGCGGACTTGAAGTGGAGGACCTAGGGAACATACAACATTTTTGTGTTTATCTTTTCTTTTTCACTAGGCCTTAAAAAAGGAAATTTATTTTCAAAAATAAAAAAATTCTTCCCCGGATAGTTAAGAACTTTTATTTTTTTTATTTTATTTTATTTATAAAAAAGTCATAATTTGAAAATAAAAAAATTATTGTATGTATTAGAATTTTAATTTCAAATTTAAATATTCATCATCATCATCATCATAGCCTTTATCCCAATACTAAGATGGCTATATGAACCAATATATGACCTCACGCTAAGTTGTTAACATAAATTCTCCTCTTCCACTCATTCCTATCCAAAGCATGTATTTTTCCAACTCCTATTCCACTATATCTTTCTGGATTACTTCTTTCCAAGTCTTCTTCAATTTTCTCCTAACCTTGACCCATTTTACATTATTTATTACCTCTACTCTTCTAATGGGCACGTATGTATACGTCGTATGTGTCCAAATCAACGTAAACGATTTTTATTCATCTTGTCTTCAATAGGTGCCATCACAATCTTTTTGCGAATGTCCTCATTTCTCATTCTATCTTTCCTCGTATATCGGCACATCCATCGTAGTACTCGCATTTTTGTTACACTCATCTTCTATGTATGCAGTCTTTTAGTTGTCTAACACTCACTACCATAAAGCAATATTGATCTAATAACTGTCCGGTAAAACTTGTTTTTCAACCATACAGGAATTCCTTTATTACATAACACACCTGTAGTGCTTCTACACTTGCTCCTACTAGCCTATATCTTGTCGATCACATCACTATTGATCTCTCCATGCCTCTGTACAATCAACTCCAAATACCTAAAATGATTCCATTTAGGTATTGTTATCCAATCTAGCATCACTATGTTTCTATTATCCTCTTTGTTGTCATGAATAACTGACTTAAATTTCACGTTTAATCTCTTCCCATTTTCATGCAACAATAGAAATAGCAAAAATAAAAAAAAATCATATAATACGGTGGCATGCATTCATGAGATAAAATTCAAATGGAGTGTATACTCACACTACCTTAATATGTTTAATTAAGAACCTCTGTTCGATAACTTATTGATTTATAGCTGATTTTAAAATTTTTTCCATTTATTGTTCCGATATTCCCATGATTATTTATAATAAATTTTGAAGAAAATTCACTAATCTAGTGCACAAACAAATAATATTATTTACCAACAAATGATTGAAAGAAGTGGAAATGGATTTTTTACCTAGATATTTGGACATAATTCAAATATTGGAGTCGTCACTGTTGAGAGGGTTTTACTGTTTATCACTCCCTTGCCTAAACAAAATTAGTCTAAGACCCTAAACGGATGAAGATACCTGTAGTTACAAAAAAAATACAAATAATATTAATTTTGAAATAAATGAAAAAGAATTTGGAACTTGGTAGCTTCCTCCATTATCTAGTGATCTACATGGTTGTCTACCGATATACTGTTTACTAACTCGCCTTCAAAAGAACACTCAAAAGTCAAAAGAGTCCATTTCATTGATCCCAAGTGTTGCTCGTTTTTAGAATGTTGTATTGGATAATTTATCCAATTGAATAGGAGGATCTCTTACAAGAGCACCACAATCCAAGGAAATGATCAAATGTTAATATTTATTTTATTTTATTAATAAAATCTGCTTGCCTTTCAATATAATATAATTGGAAAAATATAACGGGCAGAACTTCCTTTGAACATACAACAGAGAAATAAAAGACTGCCTTACATCTTCAACCGTAACAGAAGTTGATGGATGTCGTTATTCAAAATTTTTCATCTACCTTAAAATTAGCATAACCTTTTAGAATCAAGACTCACAAAAGAAAAAATAAAGATCAGAAAATGAAACTCTACCAACCAATAAAGATGGTAAGTAGTAGTGGATAATTATTTGAAAGGGTATACATAGATCGATAGAGTTTAGCAAGCTAAGTTGACATAGGAGGTGGTGGGATGGCTAATGATGGAGGTGGTGGGATGGCTGATGATGGAATGTAATGTCATTGTGGAGACGAAATGAAATTTCCATAAACGCGGCCATAACCAATGGCCCTCTTCGACATTACCCTGTACTTGTATTGAAAGCCATGGGGTGAAATTTTGTACAAGGCACAAACACAATTTCAGTGGCCTTGACACTGCGGACGCTATGTGAAAGTAAGAGATCAGAGATCAAAATGAAAATTAGCAGCCAAGAATTGGGTTTCATTGCCATGCTTGTACGTTGTAAAACTACCATACAACGTTTGTGGCAGCTCCATACAGGGTTTAAATAGACAAAGAATTCGTTTGTTATACTTATGGAAATCTGATTAAGCAGTTGGCTTGTGTTAGTTATTAAATAATTAATTTTTTAAATATTCTTAAACGTGGACAAGATATATAGATGAATTTTCTTAAGTGAAGTTCAAGAAGTCTGCTATTAAAAGCGATCACATAAAAATTTATTTTGAAAATCAAAACATACATATTGGTAGAATCCAATTAGAAGATTAGTAATTGTAAAAGTAAATTTTAAAAATATTTTATAAACAAAATTTAATCATAATTATTCAATTGTGAAAATTCCATCACAATTTTTAATAAATATACCTATATAATATATATATATATACATATATATATATATATATATTATATATATATATATATATCAAATTTTATAGTATTTTTGAAAAACTTATACACTTGATCTAGGTAGTAAAATCTACATATTTACTGTTTTAGATTTTTTATTATATTACTTTTATGTGATAGTTTCTAATAGAAAATTTCATCTAAATATCCTACTTAAATATATTCTATTAAGACATATGTCAATACTAGAATCTTATTAATGGAGTTTACTTAAAATTTAACGTATGAAATGATTTTTCATAAATAGACTTTTTATGTATATTTGCCGTGAACTAGTTGACCCATTATACTCAAAGTCGTTAGGGGCCAATCCACTAATAGCCTCGGAGCTGAAGTGGAGGACCTAGGATGGATACAACTTTTTTTCGTTTTATCTTTTCTTTTTGACTAAGCCTTAAAAAAGAAATTTTCTTTTTAAAAAATAAAAAAAAAATTCTTCCCAGGATAGTTAAGAACTTCTATTTATTTTATTTTATTTATAAAAAAGTCATAATTTGAAAATAAAAAAATTATTGCAGGTGTTAGAATTTGAATTTTAAATTTAAATACTATGTTTTAAAAATGATATTTCTATGATTGTTTATAAGAAAATTTCGGGGAAAACTCACTAATCTAGTGCGCCAACAAATAATATTAATTTTTAAATTTTGAAATAAATGAAAAAGAATTTGGAACTTGGAACTTGATAGCTTCTTCCATTATCTAGTACGGTTGTCTACCAGTATACTGAAAGGTAACTCCCATTCAAAAGAACACTCAAAAGTCAAAAGAGTCCATTTCATTGATCGCAAGTGTTGATAGTTTTTAGAATGTTGTGTTGGATAATTTACACAATTGAATAGGACGATCTCTTACAAGAGCACCACAATCCAATGGAAATGATCAAACGTTAATATTCTCTTTCCATTCAAGAGAAAATTAAAGGTTTGCATTTCCCTTTGGCTTTACTTGATAGTGTAAAAAGTGAGGAGATGAAGGGGAGTGGATGAAAATGTGTAAAGAAAATTATTGTTTTAATGATTTGGTAAGACTGAAAATTGAAAGAAAAGAAAAATAGGGGCAATGATCATTTACCATTTTCATTCACAAAAGCAAATTATTTTAAATTAAAAAAAATTAGAGAAAAGTTAGACAAATACATTGAGCTAAATGTTGCAAAATATAGAAGATTATCCATCATTCATTAGATTTATCTTCTTTTCTTGAGAAAAACTTCTATTTGGATGATTTTAAAAAGTGAGAGTTTTAGGCACCAATAAAATATGACATTTCAAGGCCTATCAAAGTCTGTACACTCGATAAAGGTTCCTCGTCTGGTTCTTTCAGAAATTTTCTGAGAATTTGATCTATCCAATCTCCATGGTTCTCCAATCATTCTCTGTTTTTGTTAATAATATCCCACCAATCATCCATGGAAGATGGCTTAAACAGATTTTCCAACATCATGGAAGTGTAATGGAGGCTTTTATTCCACAGAAGAGAAGCAAATCAGGAAGGAAGTATGGTTTTGTAAGATTTCCAACTTGGAGTGAAGCCAACAATGCTGTAGAGAAGCTAAACGGGGCTTGGCTACTCGACCATCAGCTAGACGTTGATTTTGCTAGATTCAATGAAAACTCAAGTTATTGGAGACGTGCCGACTCTACAACAAATGGTGTTTATCAGAGGAGGAGTAATGAATGTCCTTCTGCAAATGCTGCGAAAAACTTCAATCACAGACACTACAATAAAACTGATAGAAGTAACAATGGTGATCCAACGAAATCTTGTTGTAACCAAACTGTTTCAGATGATGAACAGGACATGATTGAATGCCCTGTTCAAGATCTAAAATGGCTTGAAGCCTCGGTGGTGGCATCAGTTCGCTCTCCCCTCGAGATCCAGGCACTCCAACAACGTCTGATAATGGAAAAGTATTCACCATCCTCATTCCATCCAATGGGTGGTAGCTGGTTTCTGATCAGATTTGAAAGAAAGGAAGCAGTGTTGAAGTTGCTAGCAGATAAAAACTCATGGCTTGAAGAATGGTTTTATTGGATAAAACCATGGTCAAAGGAATTAATTAGTGATGAAAGGTTTGCATGGATCAGATTACACAGAATACCTCTGCAAGCCTGGAATGAAGAAGTCTTCAAGCATATTGGAAATCATGTGGATAAGTATATTCTAGCCAATCAATGCTTTGTTAATAAATTGTGTTTAGACTATGCAAGAATTCTTGTCGTTGTAAGCAATAGATTATCAGTTAGCAACACAATGGAAATCAGTGTGAACAAAGACAAATTTAGTATAAATCTGGAGATTGAAAACAATACCGAATTCAGAATGAACAAGCCTCCATTCACTATTCAAGGAAGAAACTCAAATCTTCCCGCTTTCACAATTGATTCAAACCCGGTAGACACTGTTCAAGCAAAAATATCTGTGCAAATGGAAACTCAAATCTTGCAGGATGATAATGATCAAGAGCCGCCCTTGGTAAGTGGTGAGGCTGTAAGTTCCGAGAAGAACAGTAAGCAAGAGTACAATGAAATGATGACAGTCTTGAATAGAGACAAAGAAATGGGAGGGAATTTTGAACTAAAACACGTGGATGAAATACTGTTAGTTGAGGTAAAAATGATTAAGGCAAAGGAGTCCACATATCTATTGGATGATCCTAATTCGATGGCAGAAAAGAATACAGCTGCAGATTCTGAAATGCCAAGCGAGGAAAACAGAGCATTGTGTCTGGTACAATACGACGAAACAAACACTGCTTCAACCGATGATCAAGTGAATCAACAATCGAAAAACATCCTGGAAGAAACCATTCAAGTCACAGGGGGGGACACTAAAAAGAGTAAAAGATTCATCTCAGTCTCAGCTCTACAATCTGTTGAAGATAAATCGGGTGAGAAAAACTCGATCTCAATTAAAAGGAAGGGAGCAAAGAATAGAAAGAAGTCAAATTTTTCAAGGAAAAAAGAAAACAAGCTGTTGAACTACTACTCAGACACGCCGAGTTACATAGAAGAAGAGATCACGGATGATGACATCAGAAACAGAAATAGGATGCTTAGAAAAAAGGCTCAAGCTACCCTGGAGATGGCAAAACTGCTGGGTCTTTCACCAACAGCAAATGATGAGGACATTATAAGAAGTTTGATGGAAGCAGAAATAGAAGACATGGCGAGAAATATCTATCGAGATCAGTAAAGGTGGGGTGGAAATGGCTTTTGTCTTTCAAAAGGACATCTTGACCGATGGTTTTGTGTGGTTGATGAATTGAAGTTTTAACTTCTTCGTTGTTGATGTAACGAGTTGATTTTTGGTTTTGCAATGCGGAATCAGCATTTGTCAAATCATAACCCATTTTTGACTAATCAGGATTAGAATCTGATTCTTAGTTTTGTAGTGAGGAGATTTCAGCTTCTAGTCTCTTGTCGGGATATATAAGAAATCCAGCTTACAGGTTAAACTAATTACTACAGTTTTCTGGTGAATTGAGTTAAGAACATCCAGTAAGTGAGGAGATTAAAAGGTGTGAGAAATACAAAAGGTCGCACTGTCCTGTTTAAAGGTGTTATGGCTGAACCTTTGAATAAAAGAGAAGCTTAAAGGGTGCGAGAAATACAAAAATTGATAGCAAATGTCAAGTTGGGTTTAGCCTCCGCGGTTTTTTGTTTAGCGCCATTGGTTTCTGCAAAGTGCCACCATGGTTTAGTTTCCTTCTGCGCAGATGGTGGTGGAATTCAACCCAATCGCTATTACCACTTTTTGTTATGCGATGTGCTCCATGGTTTTTGCATAGCTCCCTTTTGGGGCAGGTGAAGCTGCATTCACAGGGATCTTCTAGACCCAAACCTTGTCCAATCAGATAATAGCACTTCATGCACATCAGATGTTTGTTTAAATGCTGCCTCTTTCAATGCTGCCCTGTTCTGTTACCTGGATATCCACGTCCCAAGAAGTCTTCTACTATACTAGCTTAGGGAAGTAATGTATTGATTTTGTAATTCCTAGGTAGTGAGATGCTAGGTGAATTATAGGCAAAAGCTGTACAAATTTGGACATTTACCAGTCCAATTAAATAAAGTTTAATTTTCAAAAAAAAAATATGACATTTCATACTTAAATACATATATAACTATCTTACATACATTCTCATCAAAGAAATTCTAATAAAATTAATTTACCCAAAAATCAATTCTTATTAAATCAATTTACTTACTTATTTAACTCAGATTAATAGAAAAATTAAAAATTTAAATATTTAACAAAAAACTATTAAGATCTGATAAAAAAATTAATTTAAAGAGTACCAAAAAATTAATTGGATGAATTAGAAGTTGAATTAGAAAATGAGCACATGAATGAACTTTGATGAAATAATAGATGTTGAGACTTGTCATATGTATTTTTATATACAAATTCTTAGTGGTAAATACAATTTTTCCAAAGATTATTAAAAGAGGGTTCACATTTTGAATGACTAACCAAATATATAATCTAAAATGTCAATGAGGCCTTGGCTTAGTGGCAAGGAAGAGGTCCTGAGACTTTGAGATTTCAGGTTCGAGTCTCATCAAGTGTGAGCTTGAGTTAGTCTGAATATTTACTAGTTTGTTTAGTTTGTTATAGTTATTTACTAGTTTACCTAGTTTGAGTAATGTGATTTTCATAGTTACCTGTTCATGGAATGTAATATGCTGATTGTGATTGTAACTTCTAAATATATAATCTAAAACTACTTTCAAAAACATTTTCTCAAACACAATTTCCTTTTGCATTTTACAAATTAATGTTTTTGTTACTTTTTAAATTAATATTTTTGTTAGATGTTATAACTATTTGTTAATTATGAATTTTTTTTTTAATTTTTTCCATTAATTTGAGTTAAATAAACAAGTAAATATATTTAATGAAAGTTGACTCTGAGTAAATTAATTTAATCAAAGTTGATTTGATTAGGATCAGTATAAAATAACTATTACATGTCTTGAAAATTTTATGAAGTGTCATTATTTCATTAGTGCCTAAAACACTAATTTTTTAAGATCATCCAAATACAAATTATTCTTTTTTTTCTTCACTTAAAGGGTATAATAATAAAATAATTTAATTGTCATTTTTCCTCACATATATCGACTCTATCAAATAATGGATAAAAAGGAATTTATTTTTTCATTTAGTTTTTCATCTTTCTTATCAGGCAATTAAAACTATGTTTTTGTTAGACCACAAAGAGGAAATCATGGTAAATCACAAGTGTCCCTCGGATAGTTTGCTAAATCCCAGATAATTAAGTTCTAGATTAAGTTCATCATATACTTCAATGGAAATATAACCTTTTCCTAATAGCAAACCTAACAGTTTTTCCATTTTCTTTTTCCTTCAATTTTTCATTTTTTTCCGCTCCACCAAACAAAGTTTATGTCTAGAAAGAAAGAAAAAGTGGGCAAAGATCATTAATGTGGACACTTGACTTTGAGTGTCGTCATTCATACCGTAAGAGTAGGGATAGGGATTGATTTAATTTGGTCCATTTGCGGGCGACCTTGACTTTCATTTCTGAACCAAAATCAATGAGCTTTATATCTATAAAATGAATCGTTCACATATTCGAGGAATTCCCAAAGTTAATTTTGTTCCAAATGGCTAGCATTTCACATTTTCTTGTACTGATTGTGTTGATTCAGGGAATTACAGTTTTATCAAATGGTATTCCCATGGTTGAGGCTTCTCGAGCTTTAGCTTCTTCTGACAGCCTAACTCCTCTTCCGCCATCTAATTCTGCTCGAGGTTTAAGGACGGCTTTCGTATCATCAGCACCACCGGGCCCGAACGCCAACCGTCATACTCAAGATGGTAACTAATGAAGGTGGCTTAGCCGGTAATCACCACAATTGATCTATATGTGCTGTCTTTTCAATTAGTATTTGTACTACTATATCTCGACCTTTCTTTTCTAATTTATAGTGTAACCTTGTTTTGTCCTGAAACGAGTACCGTACGTATAGGCTTGGAATAAAAGAGGTTTATTATATAATGGGTTTGTTTTGCCTCGTATGCCTCATTCTGTGTACTCAAATTAATAGTATAATATATAATTAAAATTTTAATTTCAATGATCAAATTTTATTTTCTGGCAATCTGAAATTAGAAAGAAAGAAGTAAAAATATGTCAGATAATTTTACTTTCCCGAAATATTGACTTACGTTTGCTTCAATAGTCAAGATAAAATGTTTATTTGACTTCGGGTATAAATTCAAATAATTATATTTTTTTTAAATGTAGAAGTTTTATAGATTTGATATTCAGATCTCCTCAATTGCATTCCTTCTTCTTTGTAATAGAATTCTTCACGTTTGCAAGCAATATTTAAGATGGTAAAGCCAAGTTCTTCATGGGATTTAGCTCACAAAAATTTGAATTCCAAAGCTCCAAGGCTCCAACCAGCTTCGTTTTGATAGATGAAGCTTATTTAAACAAATCGAATTCCAGATCACATTGTCATAATATATTAAGCTTGTTAAACAAAGAGAACTGTAATGACTGGTAAGTTTATTTGAATCAGTCCATTGACAATTCTAAGCTGGTTTCAGATTTTGGGTCAAAATAAAATGAAATAAAAATTCTTGTAAGCCACCACCTGCTTTGGATGGCCTTCTGCTTCGCGTTTGCAATAGAGTTCCACGGCTAATTGGCTAATTACAGAGAGCAAGCCCAATAAGTGGGCTGTCTGGCACTAATTTAATGTCCCCTTCCTCAAGACAATAGCATGGATTGTCGATTAAATTCTACCAGGGCCAAGCGTCTATATGTAAAATGATCTTTGCATAGCATATATTCTCTAAATCTTTTGAATTTGAATTTTGAGGCAATTCCAATGGCTGCCATTTCATTTTTTCTTGTTCCCTTGTTGATCCATGTCGCCTTATTCTCAAAATCTTGTCGCATGATTGGTGCAGTTTATGTGGATAATCTAAACCTTTTACATAGGTTGGAGGTTTCAACATACCCATCAGGGGCAGTAGAGCCTCTAAGGGGTAATCGACATCTGAGCGCATCACCGAAAACCAACCGACCATCACCACCGCGACTTGTTCAACCACCACCAGCACCACGAGTATATCGGCCACCACCACCACAAATATATCGGCCATCACCAACACGGGTATATTGGCCAACACCACCACAAGTTTATCGGCCCCCAGTGCCATGAGGATGCCTGCCATCAGTGCTACCGGTAGTCTGGTAGATAAGCTACATACTAATGTATGTTATAGTTTTTACGAATATGCCAATTTCTTTATATTAGACCAGATAATTAACGTGTAAATTTTATATTCATGTGTTTTAGGTAAAATTATGTTCTTATTGTATAAAATAAAAAATTTACATCAAAACTTGTGATAGCACACTAAACACGATTTTTTTAGTTTTTACAATTTTATCAAATTTTAATATTTATGATTTTTGTATTATTTTTTGGTGTCATTTTTATACGAAATAAAAAATTGTAAAATCTAGTTTGGAGACAACCAGGGCTTTCGAAAAAATGACCGACGATGGAAAAATTTGCACTTCAATCCCAATCCATTTCACCTAGATGAAGGCCCAAGAAGGAAATTAAAGCCTAACCATGTGCCTTTTTCTAAGAACCCAGAGCACAACAATTCTGACCCAAGAAACCATCTAATGACAAATGCATTAGAAAGAAGGGGTGAAATTGTAATCTATAATAGTTAAAGGAGAGGTCTCCATTATTCAACAGCCCAATCCCAATCCAATGAAGAAAAAGGAGTCCAAACCCATATAAAAGTAAAAGCTAGCTTATCATGTTCACAGCTATCATTTTCACCCTTTTGTTCTTGAGGAAATTTTGATCACACAATGCTTTCAAACATGCTTTAGTTTGCATTTGCCCAAGTGGCATTACTTTTTCTTGCCAACAGCTCTTTTTCATCATTTTTGCCTTTCTATGTGCGCATGAACCTGAATTTTGAGTATGCTGAAGCTGCCTTTGGTCTCGGTCTATATGACGCATTTATGGGGGTCTTCTCTTTTTCACAAGTCCCTTGTGAAAAACAAGTTCAATCTGACCAGATTATACATTGTTGAACCATCCTCTTATAGCTAGCCACATGAAAATTTTTTACCATGATATTCAGTTAATGAATGAGCTTAATTTTTCTAAAGACAAAAAAAAGGATATCGATGGTATGAAATTTGGGAATAAATTCAAACGAACTTGTATATTCCTTTTTTCACTTTTGGGTCAATTGTGGATATTCACTTTATCTTTATATTTTTACTACAGTTATCCTAATTTTTTATTAGCTACTTTAATCTGTCTGGTCCAATTCTTTGTTAGTTTTATTTCTATTTAATTCACTACCACCCAACAACACTTGATTGAACTCTTCTTCTTCTTCTTCTATATATATATATATATATATATTGAAGAAATAAAACTAACAAAGAATTGGATAAGATAGATTAAAGTAGCTAATACATATATGACTGAATTTTAACTGTCTCCATTCTCTAACTTAAATGCTTCAACTAATTAATGTCTTAAAATCCCTCAAAAATAAATTGTGACGTCAAAAAACTCTGTTATACCTTGTTTCATTGGTTGATAATAATTTTCGTTATAAACAAAGGGAAATGAGTGAGTGAGAAGATGCTTAAGAAAAAATAAAATTTTTATTTTCTCGAATAAGCTAAGAATTTTACTAATTATCCAAAAGAAACAAAGAAATTAACCTGCTACAATAAGAACAAGCCGCAAGGAATTAGGGGCAGAACAACAAAAACGACAAAAAATAAAAAGAAAAAAACAGAAAGCAAAAAATCTTCCTTCTGAAGACGTATATATGCCAGTTAATTAGAGGATTAAAGTACATGAAATTGGTGTTTTAATTTCCATTTTCCTTTTTTGATAAAACATATGTTTTTCTGCCAAATTATTAAAAAATGCCACAATCATGTTTATTGCTGCTTTCACTCTCATTTCAAGCAGCTTCAAGTAATTTTCTTTAACCACCAAATTTTTAATAAAGATTTGTTCTAATTGTAGAAATTTTAGATTTAAATCTTAACATTTTGAATCTTTGATAAATTTCATTAATATGTATGAAAAATAAGATGCATGAGCATCATTTGCCTTATATAGAACATGAGGACTAACTTGTAAGGGCATGTTGAGTGATGTCTGTACGGTATAGTTTCATATTATTGGTTTGCCATAGAGAAAAAAAATACAGTTATATGTAATTAATTTTGGGTTTCAGACATTATTAGACAAATCAAATCTACTATACGAATTTCATATATCCTACTTAAATATATTCTATTAAGACATATGTCAATCCTTGAATTTTATTAATGGAGTTTACTTAAAATTTAACGTATGAAATAATTTTTCATAAATAAACTTTTTATGCATATTTGTCATGCACTAGTTGACCCATTATATTCAAAGTCGTTCGGGGCCAACCCGCTAATAGCCTCGTACCTGAGGTGGAGGACCTAGGAAGGATACAACTTTTTTTTTTTTGCTTATCTTTTCTTTTTGATTAAGCCTTAAAAAAGAAATTTTCTTTTAAAAAATAAAAAAAATTCTTCCCAGGATTGTTAAATTTTATATTTAAATACTATTTTTTAAAAATGATATTTCTATGATTATTTATAAGAAAATTTCGAGGAAAACTCACTAATCTAGTGTGCCAACAAATAATATTAATTTTTAAATTTTGAAATAAATGAAAAAGAATTTGGAACTTGGAACTTGATAGCTTCTTCCATTATCTACTGTACAGTTGTCTACCAATTTACTGAATGGTAACTCCCATTCAAAAGAACACTCAAAAGTCAAAAAAGTCCATTTCATTGATCCCACGTGTTGATAGTTTTTGGAATGTTGTGTTGGATAATTTACACAACTGAATAGGACGATCTCTTGCAAGAGCACCACAATCCAATGGAAACGATCAAATGTTAATATTCTCTTTCCATTCAAGAGAAAATTAGAGGTTTGCATTTCCATTTGGCTTTACTTGGTAGTGTAAAAAGTGAGAAGATGAAGGGGAGTGGATGAAAATATGTAAAGAAAATGATTGTTTTAATGATTTGGTAAGATTGAAAATTGAAAGGAAAGAAAAACAGGGGCAATGATAGTTAAGCATTTTCATTCACAAAAGCAAATTATTTTAAATTAAAAAAATTATCCATCATTCATTAGATTTATCTTTAACAGTTTTTCCATTTCTTTTTCCTTCAATTTTTCATTTTTTTCCACTCCACCAAACAAAGTTTATGTCTAGAAACGAAAGAAAAAGTGGCAAAGATCATTAATGTGGACACTTGACTTTGAGTGTCGTGATTCATGCCGCAAGAGAAGGGATAGGGATTGATTTAATTTGCAGGCGACCTTGACTTTGATTTCTGAACCAAAATCAATGAGCTTTATATCTATAAAATGAATCGTTTACTATTCAAGGAATCCCCAAAGTTAATTTTGTTCCAAATGGCTAGCATTTCACATTTTCTTGTACTGATGGTGTTGATTCAGGGAATTACAGTTTTATCAAATGGTATTCCCATGGTTGAGGCTTCTCGAGCTTTAGCTTCTTCTGACAGCCTAACTCCTCCTCCGCCATCTAATTCTGCTCGCGGTGTAACGAGGGCTTTCCCATCATCAGCACCACCAAGCCCCCACGCCAACCGTCATACTATAGATAGTAAAAGTAATAAAGATGGCTTAGCCGGTAATATACATAATTGATCTATGTATGCTGTCCTTTCAATTAGTAATTGTACTACTATATCTCGATCTTTCAATCTTGTTTTGTCCTTAAACGAGTACAATACTTATAGGCTTGGAACAAAAGAGGTTTATTAGTAGAGAGCTGCTAAATACACCCTTTCTTTCCTTCTCACACCCATTTTTCCCTTTAAATGAACAGTAGTTTATATTGTAGAATAAAACGTGGGAAGAAAAAAAAATAGATGTATTTAGCAGCTCTCTTATTAGTGTAATGGGTTTGTTTTGCCTCGTATGCCTCATTGTTTGTACTCAAACTAATAGTATAATATATAATTTTAATTTTAATTTCAATGATCAAAGTTTATTTTCTGACAATATGAAATTAGAAAAAAAGAAGTAAAAATATGTCAGATACTTTTACTTTCCCAAAATATTGATTTACGTTTGCTTCAGTAGTTAAGTTAAATGTTTATTGGATTTTGAGTATAAATTCAAATAATCATATTCTTTTTTAAAATGTGAAAGTTTTATAGATTCGATATTCGGATTTCCTCAGTTGCATTCCTTCTTTTTTGTAATAGATTTCTCTATTAATGAGATTTGGATGTCCTTGTGCTTCACGTTTGCAACCAATGTTTAAGATGGTAAAGCCAAGTTCTTCATGAGATTTAGCTCACAAAAATTATGAATTCCAGGCTTCAAGGCTCCAACTAGCTTTGTTTTGATAGATGAAGCTTATTTAAACAAATCGAATTCCAGATCACATTGTCATAATATATTAAGCTTGTTAAGCAATGAGAACTGTAATGGCTGGTAAGTTTATTTGAAGCAGTACATTAACAATTCTAAGCTGGTTTCAGATTTTGGGTCAAAATAAAATGAAACAAAAATTCCTGTAAGCCGCTACCTTGTTTGGATGGCCTTGTGGTTCACGTTTGCAATAGAGGTCCTTGGCTAACTGGCTAATTGCAGAGAGCAAACCCAATGAGTAGGCTATCTGGCACTAATTTAAAGTCCCCTTCCTCAAGACAATAGCATTGATTGTCGATTAAATTCTACCAGGGCCAGGCGTCCGTATGTAAAATGATCTTTGCATAGCATCTACTCTCTAAATCTTTTGAATTGAATTTCGTGGCAATCCCAGTGGCTGCCATTTCATTTTTTCTTGTTCCCTTGTTGATCTATGTCGCCTTATTCTCAAAATCTATCTTGTCGCATGGTTGGTGCAGTTTATGTGGATAATCTGAACCCTTTACATGGGTTGGAGGTTTCAACATACCCATCGGGGGCAGTAGAGCCTCTAAGGGGTAATCGACATCTGAGAGCATCACCGATAACCAACCGACCATCACCACCGCGACTTGTTCAACCACCACCAGCACCACGAGTATATCGGCCATCACCACCACAAGTTTATCGGCCATCACCACCACAAGTTTATCGGCCACCACCACCATGAGAATGCCTGCCACCATTACTACTGGTAGTCTAGTAGATGAGCTACCTACTAATGTATGTTATTACGAAGATGCCAATTTCTTTAGATTAGATCTAATAATTAATATATAAATTTCATATTCATGTGTTTTAAATAAAATTATGTTCTTATTGTATAAAATAAAAAATTCGCATCAAAATTCGTATTAGCACACTAAACATAATTTTTTTTAGTTTTTGTCAAATTAACATAAAATTTTATCAAATTTTAATCTTTTTCATTTTTTAATATTTTTTGGTGTCATTTTCATACGAAATCAAAAATTGTAAAATTTAGTTGGAGACAACCAGGGCTTTCGAAAAAAATGACCGACGATGGAAAAATTTGCGCTTCAATCCCAATCCATTTCACGTAGATGAAGGCCCAAGAAGGAAATTAAAGCTTAACCATGTGCCTTTTTCTAAGAACCCAAAACACAACAATTCTGACCCAAGAAACCACCTAACGACAGATGCATTAGAAAGAAGGGGTGAAATTGTAATCTACAATAGTTAAAGGAGAGGACTCCATTATTCAACAGCCCAATCCCAATCCAATGAAGAAAAAGGAGTCCAAACCCATATAAAAGTAAAAAGTAGCTTATCATGTTAATAGCTATCATTTTCTCCCTTTTGTTCTTGAGGAAATTTTGATCACACAATGCTTTCAAACATGCTTTAGTTTGCATTTGCCCAAGTGGCATTACTTTTTTCTTGCCAACAGCTCTTTTTCATCATTTTTGGCCTTTCTATGTGCGCATGAACCTGAATTTTGAGTATGCTGAAGCTGCCTTTGGTCTCGGTCTATATGAAGCAGTTATGGGGTCTTCTCTTTTTCACAAGTCCCTTGTGAAAAACAAGTTTAACTTGACCAGATTATCGTTGAACCATACTCTTATAGCTAGCCACATGAAAATTTTTGACCATGATATTTAGCTAATGAATGATCTTAATTTTTTTTAAAGACAAAAAAACATCGATGGTATGAAATTAGGGATAAATTCAAAAGAACATGGATATTCCCTTTTTCACTTTTGGGTCAATTGTAGATATTCACTTTATCTTTATATTTTTATTACAGTTATCCTAATCTTTTATTAGCTAGTTTAATCTATCTTATCCAATTCTTTTTCACTTTTATTTCTATTTAATTCACTACCACCCAACAATATTTGATTGAACTCTTCTTCTTTATTATAATATATATATATATATATATTTATATATTTGACTGAATTTTAACTTTCTCCGTTCTCCAACTTAAATGCTTCAACTAATTAATGTCTTAAAATCTCTCAAAAATAAATTGTGATGTCAAAAAACTCTGTTATACATTGGTTCATTGTTTGATAATGACTTTCGTTATAAACAAAGGGAAATGAGTGAGTGAGAAAATGCCTAAGAAAAAAAAATTTTATTTTCTCGAATGAGGTAAGAAATTTACTAATTATCCAAAAGAAACAAAGAAATTAACCTGCTTCAATAAGAGCAAGCCGCTAGGAATCAGAGACAAAACAACAAAAACGACAGAAAAAAAAAAGCAAAAAAATCTGTTGGGATTTACCTTGAATCTCACATCGAAAGTATAGGAGAAATTATAAGGACTCTTCCCTTATAAATGATGTGTCAGGGTTGGTTTGTAAAGTATCACAAAGAATTGTAGACACCGATAGAATAACTAGGGTTTGAGTTATTAAAGGATGTAGTTGGACTTTGAGATCTTTGTCTGCTGGGATTTGCCTTGAATCCCATATCGAAAGTGTGACATCCTCATCACTAACCAAATAGCAACTAACTCTTACTTCAAATAACAAATAAATCGATTAGTTTATCCGATGTCAATCTTCCTTACTGTTATGCATGATGCATTATTATCAGAGAGCAGTATCAAAATTCACATGTATAAAATTTTTCATTTATAAACATGTGCCACATACATCAGGATCTCAAATATCCATACAACCTAATTCCCCCGAATATACACAAGTGTGATACTGTACTGTACAATAGCCGAAATACGGCCAACTACTTATACTTTCAAAGGATAGATAGGAAGTGTGTCTCGAAGGTATCTCAAAACCCCAAAAGATGCTCCTCTACCCGGAGCGGGATTACTTCAAGTAATCTGTATGAAAAATAGTTGTAAAGGAGTGAGTTTACGCTCAGTAAGAAACTTATGTAAAAGAGCGTACTATTTCACTATATGCAGTTTTCCTGCTTGGCTCTATAATGTCATGTAAAATCATTATAAACCGTAGGTCGTATATTTCTTTCACAAATATCAAATACAAGTAAATCATGCTTTCAAATATTTCCACGGATCTCAAATCACGTAAAATTAAATAGGCAATTACAAATACTTTCAAATAGATGGGAGACAATTTATATCCGACAGATTCATGCACCGCGTAATTCTCATAATGGATACAACAAATATATCCTTTAAGGATAATCCAGAGAGACGATGTGTAACATCCCGTTACCACATTTTTCATGTATTTCCATGCAACTTTACTGGTTGGGCTGTCTGCGATGCCATTAACATTCAACAGTAACAGTGATAAATGATAACCATTTATCAATTAATTATGGAATATGAAATTTCTTTTCATTATCCCTTTGATCTGACATCCCCTATTAATCTTTATTTCACTAAGGTAGTACTATATACATATGTCTGAAATGTAAAAGAGAAGAGACTGTACCTGTCACATTTAACGTGTCATGCCTCAGTGCTTTATGCATAGCTATACTCATCTGAGAGCTAATTCTCTCAACTCCGTGTACCTCTTATCTGTGGAGTTAAAAACAAAGGGGTGAGCGATTCATACGCTCAGTAAAGGAAACATATGCTGCTTTAAATAAAGCAAAACTAAATTCCACCAACTATTTGATTTTTCTAAAATCATATCGATAGGAAAACAGTGGTTATAGTAAAACAACACTCTCATTACACCACTTAAATCACTGGTTAAACAGTTTACTTTAAAATGCAGTAAACAATACATAAGATTCAATAAATCTTATCAATAAACAGAATTTAATAAATTGAGACTAGGCATCACCCTATAAATAAATCATGCTATCATCGTTCCCCCTCCCCCTTGCGAGAACGGAATCTGCCGCTTTTGGGGTGCACCCGTAGGCCATCGCACCTCACGGCTATCTCAGATCTATGGCCATAATCTATAGGTGGTCCTCGGGTCCACTTGCCAGGTGACCTCAAGACCTGCTGATGACTTGGCGGGTCCATTAGCCTCATAACTCATAACTCTGCATGAAACTAGGGCCCTAAAGTCTCAAAATCACTTTTATAACTCATGAAAACCTTTAAGGGATTCTCTCACCCATATTATCATTTACTCAAATGATTTAATTCCCAAAAAGGTTTAGGCTTCTGTTTACAAAACACCTCGACAACCTTTAAAACTGCTCGCCCATGGTCTGCTCACCTAATTGGTTTGCCCATGGCAGCTCGCCCAGTGCGGTGAACTTGTGTTCGCCCGCCAACACTTGCTTTTGAAAACAGAAAGCAAAACTGGCTCGCCCTCAGTGGCTCGCCCTGTAATCTATTCGCCCAAAAGGCTTTATATTTTCTGTTTTCGAAATTATTAAAAATAATTCATTTTTCGTTTAAGAAATTACACTTTAAAAACCGTTCGCCCAGAATGGCTCGCCCATGGTCACTCAAAAATAGGGTGACAAGTATTCGCCCGCCAACCCTTGCTCTTAACAACAACAAGTAAAACTGGCTCGCCCTCAGTGGCTCGCCCTTAACTTTCTTAAACAAGGGGTCGTCCGCCCCAAAACACTATTAAAAAGGTTTGCCACATTGGCTCGCCCGGATTTCTACTTAAAACAAGGCTACTCACCCAAGATATAAAATCTCATAAAAGAGAGCTCGCCCTATTGGCTCGCCCGCCGTTTTACTAATTCGCCATGAAATAACATAAGGGTCGGCTTAGTAGCTCGCCCAATATCAATTAAATTTCTCAAACAATGCATGTCAGAAAACAAAACATTTAACTTAATGTTTTCATAAAATCTACTCCACAGGACATGCATCACTTCACACGTATCTCCCTTACCTGGTTTAACGAAGCCTTGCTTCGCCCTGCTTCCTGCTCGCCAATAGCCATTTCCAATTATCGGCTGCAAATAATATATAAATGCCATTAATATTTTCATTTCATAACACTTGGCGAGATTGAGATAAATCAAATGACTACTCGCCCAATAGAGCTCCAAGTAGCTCGCCCAACATTCAACTTGCCAAGACTACATTGGCTTGAAGTTGTGGGAGTTCACCCACATTTCTACTCGCCCAATGCCTTATGCGAGTGAGCTCGCCCATTAATTCACTTCACTAGAATTGGGCGTTCTCGTCCCTTGGACACATGCTTTACCTTGGCGAGTTCCTCATTATTTATTCGCCTCATTGGCGATTACTAGTTTACAACATGGGCGATCACTGTAGTCGCCATTGTCGTCACTTATTCCATTATTTTCCTTGTTTCCATATTCTCTAAAGATCTAACTAAAACAAGGTTGTGTTCTATGTTGTAAACATATAAGTCTACCATTGAATATCAAGAACACCTCTGAAAATATGAAACTCACCTCAATCAACTGCACTTCCAGAACAGATTGCTTTCCATCTCATGTTGGCCTTCCTTTGCTTATTCTTTTAGCTCATCCAACTAAGGAGGAAAGGTTTGCAAGGTGGTTTACATGTTTAGCCAACTGATGGATGAAATATAGTAAATCAGACATGGTAGAAATGAGAGGAATCAGAACATAAACTGGCAGTTGTATAGCTCTCATGAAGAAGATGAATATGGCTAAATCGGTTTCCTCAAACGTTTCTTCTTATATAGTCATGCTATCCAATCAAAACTCATCACTTGGCCTTATCTCATTTCCTTCATTTATTTTACGTCTTTCATTTATTTAATGCATGAAGAAAAACTGCACCAAAAGCAACGGCTATGATAAGCCTTCCTCTGCACATTTTGACTTACTTCACTTGCCATTAATTGTCCAAACCGAGAGGCCAATGGCGTGAAGTCCACAGCCACTTTTCTTGACTTATTACACCATTTGTCTTATTCCCCCACCAATGAGGTTATTTCCTTTATTGACTTTATTCTTTCTCAATTTATTATCTTCAACCATATGACTTACAGAGTCCATGCTGACACCAGTTCGCTTGGTCAACTTAAGGCCTCCACTCGCCACACTACATCAGTTCGCCAACCTTCATCTTCGCCAATATCCTCACACGTTGGCGAACACACCTATTCGCCCTTGTTACCGTCCAACTCGCCATCACTAATGGCGATCTGCTCACCCATTGGCGAACATCCTTTCTTGCTCACTCGTTAGCGAGTTATTCTGTATTCTCGCCCATACATTCTTTCACCGAAATTGCTCCATTCTCATCTCATGATAAGGAGCTTTTCAACTAAGTGGAAATCAATGCTCTTTATTTATTTCATTTCCATTATTAATTTATGAAATTAGACTCTACAGTAGTGTAGAATCAGGTCTTACATTTTCTCCCCACCTTAAGAAATTTGGTCCTCCAAATTTCAACCGGACTTATCAGAAAGGAAACTCTGGATATTTCTTATGTATAAGGCAACTCGGAAGGTAGTGCACATCTTTCACACGATCTAAGATCTCCAAAGATCTAATGCCTCGAGAAATCAATTTCTCTCTCATTATGCATCTCAATGGTGAGACCTTAATATACATAACCTCTTGTATATCTCAAGAAGTCTGTTCGACCAAGTCGAAAATAATTTTCGGTCTCCCATTTCGCATGCTATCGTGGATTATATCATCTGCTAAATAATCCCTTTCAAGTGCTATGCCTATACTCTCTTGTGGCCATTATCATAAACAAACTCTGCCAGGGTAGAGGATTATCCCAGGAGCCTATAAAATCAACTGCACACGCTCACACCATATCCTCGAGCGTCCATATCATACGCTCGGACTGTCTCTCAGTCTGCGGATAATCTGCGGTGCAAAACTCAATCGGGATCCCATAGCTTTCTGTAATCTCTCTCAACACTGAGATACGAAGCGGGACTCCCTATCAACTATAATGCTCACTGGAATACTGTAAAACCTCACCATTTCCCTGCCATATAATCCGGCCAAGGCATTAATTAGCTCAACAAATTCTATAATCAAGGAATGAGCATACTTACTCAATATATCCACAAATATCCAGATAGCATTTTACTCTTTTCAATTTTTCACTGAGTATAGGAAGTACCACCAACATAGGTATCTTTCTTCCTTATCACATTTTTAACTTTTATTAAATCTCGTCTCTAACATGAGACCACGAATATCTCTTTATACTCTATATTGTCTTTAAAAGTCCTGCCCATCTCTTCAGGCCATCAATAATCATCCCTTTGGTGCTCTCCTGCGCTCTAGGATTATTCTCTCAAGTGAGTTGGCGACCACCTAGTTCGCCCACATCTCACAACAGGTTATCCGGTGTTGAGCGATCACCCCACTCGTGGGTCGCCCATCCCAAATTTTCTCAAGATCCTGAAGAATCTCGGGCGTCTTCTCTCAAAACCAATTTACACTCCCTCAAGTCTTTTATCATCCTTGAGAGTTAGTAACTCATCTATACTATTTATCACTTATCATCTCACTCGGTGCTTAGTCGATAATAATCTGATGACTATCCTTTAGATAGTTTTAATTAATCGTACGTAATTGTCCCAGTAGTCTCTGACATACCACGCACTCGCTCTCAATATATCCCAGAGCGTCACACAATGCGCTCGGATATCTATATCAATCTGAGGCGGTGCTAACAGTAACAATTTGGGAATCCCAAAGCCTCTTGCTATTCTCTCAAAGCATACGGCGAATCAGGGATCCCTATCACAAGTACCCACTCACTGGAACTTCACATACGTCCTTTCTGTTTCACCAATATATATCGACTAAGGCACTTATTACATCCCGAAACCTGATGATGAAAAAGTGAAGTAATTTAATTACTCAATCCATAATCACTTCTATAACATCATGGCTCTTTCGGATTCTTCACCACTTCACAGTGATTATTCCATGATTAATCCAGGACTGCTTTTCTTTTGCAGACCTTAATATTAGCCACCGATTACGTCTCAGGTAATCATTTTCCCCTCGATCACTTCTCTTATCTCAAGTGATCATTCTATCTCTTATTCTCCTAGTACATGTAATGTCACTACTTGGAGAATATACTTTTCCTTACATCAATTTCTAAAATTTAAATTTATTATCATTCAGATTTCATCACCACTTTACTTATACAATTTCACATTCCCAATATGTACATATATACACATATGTATATCTTTTTTCAAGATTAGCAGTACTTCTTGTATCTGCTCCTCTGAGTATGACAATTTCATCTTTTTAATTCTGGCTTATCATTAATTCCGGCTATAACCACTTAATGGTCAGAGGAAATCACATTTATTCTTATACTTGGGAACTACCTCATAACTCATGTTCCCTAGTCATCATATGACTTGTCTTCTCAAGACAATTTCATTCTTTTACATTCATCACCACAATTGTTTTCCCACTTAATATAGTACTTTACCGTTACTATCTCGTAACCATTTCGAATACTATAGTCAAACATACCCATTCACTTCTACTTCCTCCCAATTAAGTATTGCATCAATAATATAGCAAATTCCACAACTCTTCAACAATTCATTTATGCTATACGAGTAAAACTCATAAATTTTTATACTCCAATAAGCACACTTTAACCTCACTTAAGTAGTAAAATCTTTTACTCAGACAACTTCAATGTCTACTTAATCAATTGAGACCTCACGTCTCTAATGTACATAGTTTAATTAGAACTCATGTTTACTGACTTAACAGTAAAGTTTTTCATACCTTATTCAATAATATTACTTATATCAATATATTTATTTTCTTTTTAAAATCATCCTAGTTGGCTCTAGGCACACAAATAGGAAGGATACTACAGTCGGCTAGGGATCTAGATAGAATATGATAGGTATTTTAGAATACCATACTTGTTCCGGAACCTAGAAGCAACTGTAGAGAATATTAATCTCATTGTTTTCAAAATGATAAAATTTTTCGTTTTTCACCAGTTATTATAAACTAGTTTTATTCTTTACTCATCAATCTCTTGAGTAATTTCTCAAGCTCTACTAATTCACTGGTAAGAGCTTACAAACAATTTTCTATTTCAATTCACCAACCTCTAAGCTTGTTAACTAAATCTCGATGCCAACTTTATAATTTGACAACTACAAGACCTTTCATCTTCTTGGCGATTACAGCTTTTGTTCTGTTCGCCACATTGCTTTGACTCATGTCATATTATTGATCAGATTACTCACCATACTCTTTGGACGATCAGGATTCTCGCCCACTTTAGTAATTCATGTTATATTAGCGGACTCATTCAAGTCCTTGCCATCATCTAACTCGCCCAAACCATTGGCGATCATGTATTTGCACGTCCATTGGCGAGCTATCTCAATGTAGTTCTCGCCCATCGAGTATTTCACATAAATCTCATAATATCACAGTTCTATGGATATCGTAACGGACCAGCCCAACCGGCCATGGCAATCCCCTTTTTGGGCCCATCAACAACGATTACTGTGACAACGCTACTTATCCATACCGTCCTCTTCGGCGATCACCTCGATGCCCGGTTCTTCCAACCGTGCTCGAGTTCACCCATCTCAAAGTTTTCTTTCTCATCCACAGACTCAAACACTTGACTTCCTCAAATGTCAAGTTACATCCATTTTCCTAAAACATAAGGAGTTTCTATATAACCAGTTTACATCATTTCTCACACAATTCACTTTAAATTCAGACCCCAAATCCACAACAGGGATGACTATCTCGCGACCTCTCATAGCTTGTACTCTGGGTCGCCTTACTTATCAATATATCAGTGGGGTCTACAGTAAAGATCATCCTTTACACCACTACATATTATTTCACCATCAATTTGTATTTTAAATCCATTCAATCACTTATGACTTCGAAAGAAAACATATCAATATAAGGGTATATTCATAAATTCCCCTTTAATTCTCTCTCTCATCAGTATAACTCCAAACACGCGATCTTAGAGCTTATATGTTAATATTATCCATTTTTATCTCAATATCATCATTTTCAGGATCTTAGTTCGATATGGACAGAGAAGTCCTGGTGGGGCCCTCACCGAGTTCCTCACTGCACCTCATCGAATAGACCCGACATTATGATGATAAGATCGCCTATCTCATGCAAAATTTTCGGATTACTATCTCTATTTGTAACCCATAATTAATCAACTTTCACCATATTCTAACACTTAACTCATTTCACAGTCATTCGACTCCTCTATACATTCAGACTATACAGTACTACAGGGGATGTTAACCTTTCTCAACACTTCCCATGCTAAAGGCATCAACAGACATCAGACCAACCCAAGCTCTGATACCATTAAATCTGTAACATCCCGTTACCACATTTTTCACGTATTTTCATGCAACTTTACCGGTTGGGCTGTCTGCGATGCCATTAACATTCAACAGTAACAGTGATAAATGATAACCATTTATCAATTAATTATGGAATATGAAATTTCTTTTCATTATCCCTTTGATCTGACATCCCCTATTAATCTTTATTTCACTAAGGTAGTACTGTATACATATGTCTGAAATGTAAAAGAGAAGAGACTGTACCTGTCACATTTAACGTGCCATGCCTCAGTGCTTTATGCATAGCTATACTCATCTGAGAGCTAATTCTCTCAACTCCGTGTACCTCTTATCTGTGGAGTTAAAAACAAAGAGGTGAGCGATTCATACGCTCAGTAAAGGAAACATATGCTGCTTTAAATAAAGCAAAACTAAATTCCACCAACTATTTGATTTTTCTAAAATCATATCGATAGGAAAACAGTGGTTATAGTAAAACAACACTCTCATTACACCACTTAAATCACTGGTTAAACAGTTTACTTTAAAATGCAGTAAACAATACATAAGATTCAATAAATCTTATCAATAAACAGAATTTAATAAATTGAGACTAGGCATCACCCTATAAATAAATCATGCTATCATCGTTCCCCCTCCCCCTTGCGAGAACGGAATCTGCCGTTTTTGGGGTGCACCCGTAGGCCATCGCCCCTCACGGCTATCTCAGATCTATGGCCATAATCTATAGGTGGTCCTCGGGTCCACTTGCCAGGTGACCTCGAGACCTGCTGATGACTTGGCGGGTCCATCAGCCTCATAACTCATAACTCTGCATGAAACTAGGGGCCTAAAGTCTCAAAATCACTTTTATAACTCATTAAAACCTTTAAGGGATTCTCTCACCCATATTATCATTTACTCAAATGATTTAATTCCCAAAAAGGTTTAGGCTTCTGTTTACAAAACACCTCGACAACCTTTAAAACTGCTCGCCCATGGTCTGCTCACCTAATTGGTTTGCCCATGGCAGCTCGCCCAGTGCGGTGAACTTGTGTTCGCCCGCCAACACTTGCTTTTGAAAACAGAAAGCAAAACTGGCTCGCCCTCAGTGGCTCGCCCTGTAATCTATTCGCCCAAAAGGCTTTATATTTTCTGTTTTCGAAATTATTAAAAATAATTCATTTTTCGTTTAAGAAATTACACTTTAAAAACCGTTCGCCCAGAATGGCTCGCCCATGGTCACTCAAAAATAGGGTGACAAGTATTCGCCCGCCAACCCTTGCTCTTAACAACAACAAGTAAAACTGGCTCGCCCTCAGTGGCTCGCCCTTAACTTTCTTAAACAAGGGGTCACCCGCCCCAAAACACTATTAAAAAGGTTTGCCACATTGGCTCGCCCGGATTTCTACTTAAAACAAGGCTACTCACCCAAGATATAAAATCTCATAAAAGAGAGCTCGCCCTATTGGCTCGCCCGCCGTTTTACTAATTCGCCACGAAATAACATAAGGGTCGGCTTAGTAGCTCGCCCAATATCAATTAAATTTCTCAAACAATGCATGTCAGAAAACAAAACATTTAACTTAATGTTTTCATAAAATCTACTCCACGGGACATGCATCACTTCACACACATCTCCCTTACCTGGTTTAACGAAGCCTTGCTTCGCCCTGCTTCCTGCTCGCCAATAGCCATTCCCAATTATCGGCTGCAAATAATATATAAATGCCATTAATATTTTCATTTCATAACACTTGGCGAGATTGAGATAAATCAAATGACTACTCGCCCAACAGAGCTCCAACTAGCTCGCCCAACATTCAACTCGCCAAGACTACATTGGCTTGAAGTTGTGGGAGTTCGCCCACATTTCTACTCGCCCAATGCCTTATGAGAGTGAGCTCGCCCATTAATTCACTTCACTAGAATTGGGCGTTCTCGTCCCTTGGACACATGCTTTACCTTGGCGAGTTCCTCATTATTTATTCGCCTCATTGGCGATTACTAGTTTACAACATGGGCGATCACTGTAGTCGCCATTGTCGTCACTTATTCCATTATTTTCCTTGTTTCCATATTCTCTAAAGATCTAACTAAAACAAGGTTGTGTTCTATGTTGTAAACATATAAGTCTACCATTGAATATCAAGAACACCTCTGAAATATGAAACTCACCTCAATCAACTGCACTTCCAGAACAGATTGCTTTCCATCTCATGTTGGCCTTCCTTTGCTTATTCTTTTAGCTCATCCAACTAAGGAGGAAAGGTTTGCAAGGTGGTTTACATGTTTAGCCAACTGATGGATGAAATATAGTAAATCAGACATGGTAGAAATGAGAGGAATCAGAACATAAACTGGCAGTTGTATAGCTCTCGTGAAGAAGATGAATATGGCTAAATCGGTTTCCTCAAACGTTTCTTCTTATATAGTCATGTTATCCAATCAAAACTCATCACTTGGCCTTATCCCATTTCCTTCATTTATTTTACGTCTTTCATATATTTAATGCATGAAGAAAAACTGCACCAAAAGCAACGGCTATGAGAAGCCTTCCTCTGCACATTTTGACTTACTTCACTTGCCATTAATTGTCCAAACCGAGAGGCCAATGGCGTGAAGTCCACAATCACTTTTCTTGACTTATTACATCATTTGTCTTATTCCCCCACCAATGAGGTTATTTCCTTTATTGACTTTATTCTTTCTCAATTTATTGTCTTCAACCATATGACTTACAGAGTCCATGCTGACACCAGTTCGCTTGGTCAACTTGAGGCCTCCGCTCGCCACACTACATCAGTTCGCCAACCTTCATCTTCGCCAATATCCTCACACGTTGGCGAACACACCTATTCGCCCTTGTTACCGTCCAACTCGCCATCACTAATGGCGATCTGCTCACCCATTGGCGAACATCCTTTCTTGCTCACTCGTTGGTAAGTTATTCTGTATTCTCGCCCATACATTCTTTCACCGAAATTGCTCCATTCTCATCTCATGATAAGGAGCTTTTCAACTAAGTGGAAATCAATGCTCTTTATTTATTTCATTTCCATTATTAATTTCTGAAATTAGACTCTACAGTAGTGTAGAATCAGGTCTTACACGATGGATACAGCAAATATATCCCGTAAGGGATAATCCAATATAAGGATCTCATGAGGATACCGCAAATATATCCCGTAAGAGATAATCCTGAGAGATATCAAATAAATGGCGTACCCACGTATGGGCCAGGGATCCTCCCCAAAGCCGAATCAAATAAGAGACTCATGGCCATTGTCTATAGCCCACAATTTCACTAGTCAGGTGCCGTACTGCGGGTCTGAGGGCTGGACTAGAGCTCCTCAGTCAAGTACAAGTAACAAATAATGTGCATGCTCTTTCGAGAGATTTATAGTCTCCAAAACCTTATTCGTATAGGTTTTCAACAAGTACAATTATCTTTTCTTAAAACAAGTTCTCAAAACCTTTCTTTCAAATAGGCAGTCGACTGGTCATATATGGCAGTCGATTGCTACACCACGTTTTGCCTTATTGAATTTCTTTCCCTTTTTGAAATTCAATTATTTTTATTTTTCAAAATACAACAGGGCAGTCGACTGGTCCCAAATAGCAGTCGACTAGTTTTGAAATAGAATGTTCTCCGAGAATTAGTAGTCGACTGGCCCCCTTGGCAGTCGGCTGGTTTTGAAACAGAATGCATTTTGGCAAATAGCAGCCGACTGTCCTATATAGCAGTCGACTGGTTTGAAACAGAATGCTTCTAGGTAATTAGCAGTCGACTGGCTTACATAGCAGTCGACTGGTTTGAGTCGATTTTCGAGAAACGGCGTTTTGGTTGTCTCTAGGCAGTCAGCTGCTACTTAAGGCAGTCGGCTGCTCCTAACCTAATTGGTACTATGAGACAAGTCCGAAAATGTCATTTTCCTGCATAAGACAACTGGTGCTTCTCTCCAAAACCATCAAAATCACATTAAAACATGCAGATATAGTCGTCTTACGTCCGTTACATAAATTCCTTACCTCGATTAAGATTAATCCACAAGCTTGGTAGAATCAACCCTTGTCCTTTTTCACTTTTTCAAGCTGTAACCATCATGACAATTTAAACTTCAATAAACCTACTATATCAACTTCATACAATCCCAAACCATCAAAATATCAACATAAAACCATCTACCTCCCTTACCTTTGCAATTCACCAAATCTTTGGATTTCTAGATCTCCTTATTCACTTGGATTCACTCTCTCATATTAAAGGCATAGGTTAAGCTATCGACAAGGATCGTTTTTCTTTAGAGAAGCTTAACGAATCGATGGCATGAGATGGTGGTTTATCAAGGTGAGAATTTGAACACTTAGAGGAAAATATGGAAAGAACAAGAGGGAGAGTGAGATGGGCTGGTACCGTGGGGTGAAAGGGATGATGATGATGAGTCATGGCTCTCATTAATTGCCCATAAATGCATTCTAATCCCCTCATCATCCTATCTCAGCCATTGACCATCCATTGACCCTTTTGACCATTGATTCTTTGACCATTCAATTGCCTTAATTCCTCTTATGTCCCATACACCATATATATATATCAGAAAATTTATATTTATTCCATTAATCCAAGTTGGAAAACTGTACAAGTATAGGAAAATTACAAAAGATTGGGGATTTCATAGAAAGTATAGGAGAAGTTATAAGAACTCTTCCCTTATAAATGATGTGTCAGGCTTAGTTTGTAAAATGTGCCAAAAAATTGTAGGCATCGATAGAATAGCTAGGGTTTGGGTTATTAAAGGGTGTAGTTGGGCTTTGGGATCTTGATTAGGAGTTTGCAATTTTTCTCTCTAAAAATTGCATGGTTGGGTTTTGTTAGGAGTTTCCAATTTTTCTCTCTAAAAATTGCATAGTTGGGTTTGGGTTTTGTAAGGAGTTTACAATTTTTCTTTTCTAAAAATTACATGGTTGTGATTGTTTGATTGATTGTTAGTTTGATTGGGTGGTTATAGGCTAATTTGGTTAGGCCAAACCACATTAAAATTATTGTGTTTGTTTTTTGCTTTCCTTTGTTTTTGTGGGTGTTCGATTTTGAGGGATATTTTTTCCAACAAAATCTTCATTCTGATAACACATATATGCTACTTAATTAGAGGATTTAAGTACATGAATATGGTGTTTTAATTTCCATTTTCCTTTTTGATAAAACATATGTTTTTCTACCAATTAATTAAAAAATGCCACAATCATGTTTATTGCTGCTTTCACTCTCTTTTCAAGCAGCTTAAAGTAATTTTCTTTCACTAATAAACGTTTAACAAAGATTTGTTCTAATTGCATCCTTTCTTAAGGAGGTAGAAATTTTAGATTTGAATCTTAACATTTTGAATCTTCGATAAATTTCATTGATATGTAAGAAAAATGAGATACATGAGCTCATTTTGCCTTAAGGAGAACATGAGGACTAACTTGTTAAGGGCATTTTGAGTGATGTCTGTAGTGTATAGTTTCATATTATTGGTTTGTCATAGAGAAAAAAATTCAGTTATATGTAATTAATTTTGGGTTACAGACATTAATTATTAGACAAATCAAATCAACTATACGAAGTACACCAAATGTAGCCACAGTTTTTAATTACAATGAATCAACAACTGAGACAATGTTGTCAACATCATGTTTCCATCATCATTGGACATGAAAAAGAAGTAATATCTAGATAAATTATTGTCCACTTGCCCAAGTTGACATAAATGATATGTTCCACAAAAACTTTAATTCTTCATCCCTCATATTCAACATTTACACAAAAGACAATTATCCAAGAGGAAAAAAGTCATATTCCTTAATATCCAAATAGAAAGAGGAAAGAAAGAAGGAAAAAAAAAGGCAAAAAAGATTAATCAGTTGAAGAAAATTTCAAAAAATTTACTAAAGGTAGGTGACTATGGTGTGATCCATTTATAGAATGTTGGTCTTTTAATTTCACAGCTTCAAATTAAAAAAATTTTACCAAAGAGTTGGATTCTCAGATATGCTAAGAAGTTCCTCCAAGTAATCAGTTCCTAAATCCTCCAACACCACCACATTTTCCATCATGATTTCCTTCTCCTTTTTGACCTTCTTCATCATCCCTCTTTTGCTCTTTAAGGAGTGCCTTTTTTTCATGGTCAAAACAGGCGAACAACCTTCTTCAAATCCATAGTTCATTTCTTGAAGTGACTCATAAACTTTATCCATCGGAAAATTGAGGATAGCCATGGAACCTCTCATTGCCAATGCTGCTTGATCATAGGCTAAAGCTGCAGCCTCGGCTGTGTCAAAGGTTCCAAGCCAAACTCTTACACCATTCCTTGTTGAATCCCTTATTTCAGCTGCATATTTCCCCCAAGGCCTTCTCCTCACGCCTCTGTAAGAAATCTCCCTGTTTGACTCCTCTTCATTAGCTTTTGAGCTTACTTCATGATCGTCTCTGGAATTATTAACCGATGTGGTGTCAAAGGAGCTCGCCGGGGCTTGGTTTAGAACTCCCAAGAGAAGCATCTCCTGAGAGTCGTTTTCATTGAAGGGAAGGGCTTGGTTATGGGGATAATTCAACGAGTCTAATGACAAATTTTCTTGAGAAACATAGGAAGAAGATGATTCAGGAGAGAATTGAGAATATGGGTATTGGAAATATGAAGAATCCATGTCCGAAAATCGACTAAAATTCAGGCTAGCTGGTTTTATTTTGAAATTCTTGATCTCTCTTTGAATATGGTGTTTGGTGGTGACTGGTGAATGATCTTTGGAATTGGACATGGGAGAAATATTTCAAAGCTTTGAGGATTTATATATAGGCAGAGGAGAAGGGAGAAAACAACTTGCTGGAAGTTTATAAAACAAAAATATAATATCTACTGTGATGACAAAGATGGAAAAGTGGTAAAATTACATGAATACAAGAGCGTTTTCAAACAACATTATTGAGTTGTTAATTGGAGCCGCCAATGAGGTAGTTACACGTGAGTCAAAGAAGCGGATGGGCCATGGCGGCGAGGTCAGACCAAAATTTCAATTGCTATCTAGCTTACAGCAGCATGATGATCTCATCAGTAGCCATAGGCTTTTCGCCACTTGGCAGTCGGCCAGCAAAGGAAAGACACCAGTGGATGTATAGAACCACACCGAGTGTTAAAGTAGGGATTGCAACTCTTTTAGAAGATAAAAAAAATTAATGAATCGTGATTTAGTTGGTAATGTAAATTGAGTTTGTGAAAAAAATTTTCGGATTTGATCTTATTAAATATATTTTTAAGAGGTATAAAGAGTTTTATTGAGATTAAATTTCTAATAAGATTAATCTTAAATCGTTAAAACGAATTAAAATATTTATGATTTAAAAAAAAAGCATCTGAATTTGGGTTTTTTCTCTTTACTGTTATCAGTAAGGTCAAATTTGATGGGTTTTTACTTTCCTTTTGCGTCCCACGTTAATAACCATAAATCTTTATCATTAACTTCAGAAGTTTTTTTTCTCAATTAAGTAAAGTATTGCCGATAAGTTTTTGATTAAGTGATTACAAAAAAAATACGACATAATATAAAATATAACTTCGAATTCGAACAACTACAACCTGATCTTGCAGTATTTGTAAAAAAAAAAAAGAATAACTTCTTTAAACGTACATTTTGGAAATAGTTCAAGTGACAAGTTCTTCAGAGTCTTTTTCCTCTTCTAGGTGGTTTGGGTTTTTTGCTGTTTTCTTCACCCACTACTTAAAAAGCTTAAATCTTACCTTCAATCTATCATAATTTTGTTTATAGAATTTAATTGATGTCATTTTTCTGTGGAATTAAGTTTCATTAACTTGCATAGATCAAGTCCTTGAAGATTCGCTTGACATAATTTTGACTGGAAAGTGCATAAGTTTATCCATGAGCATTATAGATTTAACCATTTTAATAATACCCATGATTGAAAAGCTGAAACATATTTCTTTCTTCCAAGAAGCAAGGTTTTTTTTTTAATCTTCCCTCTGCACCACTTTATTGCACGAGTGCGGTGATTTCAACAGTCCTACAAAACAATAAAAGAATGTGGTCATCACTACAAAATTGTTATTTGGTCAAATTCATTCCCATTCAATTTTGCTAGCTTTTGGCTTGATATCACGAGGTTATCATTCTCTTTTTTCATTTCCAAAACTCAAATAAGAGATTGATGGAAATTCACATTTCTTTTTAAATATAAAACCTTTTGTTCGAGAAGAATACAAGTTGATTTGAGATTTACTTTACACATACGAAATTCTGATGCTTTAAAAGTAGAATCAATATCATTTGATCCAATATTAAAATATTAATTTGCATTTCATCTTATCGTCTCCCCCACCAATTTTGGTTAAGAAATGAGAATGGCACACTTCTCTGAATTTCCTCTAATTTCTTAATTAATTTCTTCATTTCAAACTTAATTTTTTAAAGCCATGACATCAAAGTTGGTAAATTTTTCTAACCATGTGACAATAAAAAGTGTCCATGTTCATCTTCTAAGTTAAAAACGTACAACAAGTGGACTTGAAATTCCAACGCGTAAGGTACATCTAAATGAGGAGGTTGGCCTAGCTTTTCAATGGTTCGAACAAGTTCAGGGTATAAACCAGGAGAAAGGGCAATGCTAGAGGTTAAGGAAGAGAAGAAATATATATTATATTCGATAGAATATGGCCCATTCTTTTAAATCTTCGGGAATGTGCATGAATCTGCAATCTTTACATTACTTGAATAATAATTTTGAGGAGAGTTTTGAGCTGCTTGTCAAAAATCGACACTAAACCAAAAATTTCATACAAATTGAATTAATATGAAAACCGACAGATTGTTGCTTGACATACTGGCAAGTTGGCCTTTGTTGTGACATGCATTTCCTAGGCGGCATGGTCCAAGATGCTGTGGTATTTATTTTTCAGTTAATTAAATGACGTAAAAATAAGTATATATTCTCAATTTTTCATTGCCCAAAGTGTCCAAAAGTTTGAATCCATGCAATTGGTCTTATTCAACATAAAGATCAATTGATTATGGTCTAAATTTAGAGTTTTTTATTTTTTATTTTATTTACAATTACTTCATCGTCTGATGATTTAACAAAGTTTTGACGATGTTTAATCACATTATAATTTTTCAACGAAAAAAGTTAAATTACACCTTTTTATCAAAAATAATTTCTTCCAAGCATTTCTATGATTGTTACAATAATATATATTATCATGCAAAATCTAACCCATAAAGTAAGAAATATTTGAAAAAAATATGCTAAGAAAGTCGAAAATGTCGAGCCGCCATTCACCATATATAAAATGATTTATTATTCATCATTATTGAAGAGCAATTACAGAAGGAAAAAAATAATAAGAAATAAAGTAGTATCAATCCATAGATATTATATTTAAATTAAAAATAATTCAAGCATGTACAATTTTGACTATATAATATGGATTAAAATTTGAAATTTAACTAACTTGACATATTCAACCAAAATCTTGAAAAGTGAGATCTTATGTTATTATATTAACCTGATTTCTAATCTTCAAATTCAGTATCAAATGTTCATATGAAGATATATAGTTTCAAAATAAAATAAAATAAAAATTAGGGTTTTAACTACGCAATTTTTCTATGATATAATTACCAACCAAAGGTAATGAATGGAGTAATAATAAGCGAGTGAGTAAATGCTTGAGGGACATGGTTGGAAAAGTTGGTCAAGAAATAAGTTTTATAATATGGAGCCATTAAAGTCACTACAAAAAATGAGGTTTTTACCGACACTTCTCTCTCGGCGTTTATACAAAATGTCGGTATTTCTCTTAACTAATTAAATTTTACCGGCACAAAATTGAAAGCCAGTAAAAATAGATAAAATACCGGCACCGTTCAGTTAAACTTGTCACTCTTCTACACTTTCCTATTCTCAAAACCTTCCTCTCCTCCTTATCAGACGATTCTCCAAAGTTTTTTCTTTTTTAAATTTGTTTCCAGTCTTCAGATAGCTTCATGATCATCGTCGATATCATTTTTTTGTTTTTTTTTTGTTTTTTATTTCAAAATTTGGTTCCCTCATTTTTACCTCATCGCTGATTTTTTTTTTCAGAATTTTGTTCGCCGATCTCATTGCAATCTCATCGAAGATCTCATTCACTGGTCTAAATCTTGTTCTCCCCATTCAGATCTCTTCATCAGCTCACGGTCACTGACTTCATTCAGATCTAACAATTGTCCGCATTCAGTCGAAGCAAGAAACCCTAAGTTTTTGGCCATCCAAGGTGCAATTTCTTTCAAGAACCCCTGTCTTTGATTTTGATGTTTGGCATTCTAAGAGTTTCTTCAATTTAGATTGTACGAAGCTTGGATTTTGAGGTTCTTGGTTGGTATCCCCCATAGTTTTTTTTTTTTATTTCTAATTTTAGGTTATTTAGTTGTTGCTAAAGTCAATAATGATATTCCACAGATTGAAGTTCGGTTTGAGCATTTGGAAGTAGAAGGAGATATGTATGTTGGAAGCAGAGCTCTTCCCACTCTGCTTAATGTCACCTTGAACACTATAGAGGTATCATTTTCATTCTCTTTTTGAACTTTCACAACTATGAAAATGTTTTAAAACCATGAAATTCAAAAATCGTGATGAGGAGATTCTTTGGATTTTCAAAAGCAGAAAAAAAAGGAAAAAAAGTTCTTCCAAACAGAGGAATCTGTGTTTTGATTTTTGTTGAACAACTGAGTATTCTCGGATTGGTTCGGCTTGCACCATCTAAGAAAAGAAAGATTCAGATACTTAAAGATGTCAGCGGCATAGTCAAACCTTCAAGGTAACTAATTCCTTGACATTTTGCGCATTTTTTCCATTTTTTTTTCATTTTGGATCTGAAAAGTAGCAATAACAAACAAGCCAAATCTTACTGCCTGTCCTCAAGCAGAGGGTGGTATTTGTAAAAATTTATTGTTTTTGTGGGAAAGTTTTGTTTGATTTGGCAATTTCCTGCAGTGGAAGTGTTTTTTTGCTCGTGCTGATAAAGTAAAAAAAATCTCAATTCCCACTCTTATGAGCTTTTGGTTTTGTATTTAAATTAAGTAATATAATTTGTGTAAGTAACTATTACTGTGCTACCATTGTGATTCTGAGTTTCTATTACTGTACTTTTGTTGTTGTTCTAATCTTTGTAGCCAAAGTAAATAAATGATTTCCAATAAAAATGGTCTGAAATCCCTGCAAGAGTTATGATCATTCAAACCTGATGAGGCATTTATTCATAAGTGGGGGCTTAGCAGATTTTCTTCTTTCTTTTGTTCTTTAGAATAGTAATCCTTTTGTAGATCAGTCCAAATTACATTATATACAGACTTGTCACTTGTTTTCTGGAGCTTCTTCTACAAAGGAACAGGGGCAGCTCACATTCTTCTTCTGATAGGCTTGTTTGGTGGGTTTTTAGCTAATTACGTGCTATACCATGTGGTTTCTGTGCAAACTCCTGATACTGTCTGGTCATATGTAATTTATCTTTAAGAGAGGAAGGAGTTGCTAAAAGGGTCTTACAGGGATAGATAATTCAATGCAGGATCGATGCTGCTAGGATTTAGGGTTCTTGAGGCTGTTGCTGGAGGTGTCAACACATGGTTTAGGACAGCAAAGCTCTTCCCAGGGCCCCATTTGTTTGCTGGAGCAGGTAGACTTTTGATTCTGAGTTCTCTTCAACAAAATATATTATGACAAATAGGAACTTAAAAATTTATGTAGCTGACCTCAGTCTTTGAAGTTAGTAGCAACTAACTCCACCTTGCTGCCTTGATGTTTGTTTTACAGCCATTATAGTGTTATGGGCTGAAGCTACAGTGCTAGTACCATCAATGCAGAAAGGGAGCGAGACTACAAGAAACCTTCATATTGCATTGAATGCCGTAAATGTTTTACTTTTTATTTGGCAAATCCCCACAGGTATAGATATAGTTTTCAAAGTTTTTGAATTCACTAAATGGCCTTGAGAAATGGCACAAGTCCATGTTAAGAATTCATGACAGAAGAAACACTATTATCCAAGCTGTTTTTGTTTGCAGGCCCTATAGAAATAGGAGAGAGGGTTGACAGTTAGCATGGAAAGTATGTATATCTTAAACTACAGGCCCTATAGAATTCATTTGGATTGAAAATGAAGTTGTAGCATATATTATAATGAGAAAAGGTTGACAAAGCAAGCCTCTAATTGTAGACTTCTGCCTTTCATTTTTCTTTCTTTTTCTACACTCTTTTATTTGTTTTTTGTTGCTATTATGATATATACTATGTTTCCACAAGAGAAAAGAGCTGAAGTCTATATTTTATCTATAGATTCTCTTCCTCTGTGTAGTTCTGAACTAGAATTTATATCTTCTGTAGCTTTATTGAGAACTGGGTAGATACCAGCATTTGGAGACTGGGACCATGCAAATGAGCTGCCTATAACTCAGTACTTTGAATGTGCTAGACAAGCTAGTTTGATTCGTTACAGCTCTTCATCAGGAGAATCAAACCCTTATGTTCCTGGTGACATACGCTGTTGATTCAAGGAAACATTCTCGTAATCTTGCTCCTGCAAGAAAGGTTAGTTACCTCAGCTTAATGTAGAAGAAAAGAATGAACCATTTCTGATATTTCTGCAGAACTGTCTTCTCCACAGTGGAGACATACATAGCATAGAAAGTAAAGAACTAATCTGTCTTCAAGCCCATTTATTGGAACTTTTCTTTGCAGATTGCCAAGCTGAAATGTTTTCTTAATTGCATTTCCTGGAAACTGTTTTGTAGAAATCTAGTGATCCTGCAAGAATTTTTTAACATTTTTTGTTCTAGATTTTAACTGAAGCATGCATTACTGAACTTTCTTGTATTACAAATGATTCAGATCAAACAGTCCTTATATCAAAGAATGAAATTATTAGTAATGTTGAATGATAATGGAGCATGTGGACTGTGGTTGGCATTTAGCAGGTGAGTAGGGCAAGAGAAAAGCAAGGAGGGCCGCATTTCAAGGAGCAAAAGACGGCTAGGAGGGTTTGTGACGTGACTGAACCGCCAAGGAAACACAAGCATCAACATCCCCACCATATGCCGACTTGAAACTATAATAATAGCACTGGAAGCAAGCAGCTCAAACACATTGTTGGTTATTTATCGAGGAATCAAGGCTTTTTCTTTTTGGCTGAAATATCTTAGTGTTGTGATTAGAACTTTCATTTCTTGTAACAGCATTCGAATGGACCCTTTTATTTGAGTTTTGGTTGCTCATGGAATCTATTAAGGTTTAACACATAACACAACTAACATTCTTTTCTTTTACCTTTTATCAAGTTGCTTAAGAGGGTGGATGCTCAAGAATTGAAGTTTACCGTGTGGTTTTGGGCTATGAGGTAAAATCCATCTAACTACTCTGTAAGAAGTGATCTTGTAATAGTGTTCGCTCCTAGTGACTTATCGTAGCATCTCGGTATCCATTAAAAAAATTGAATTAAGAGTTAAAATCATTTTTATTAAACTATCAGTGAACAATGGCGTTAACAATTGTGTTATCTGTCATAAAACACAAAAATTTAATCAAGTTTTTAAATTTAAAATAAAATTCAATAAATATAAAAATTTTAAATTTCAAATAATGTTTTTACCGGCACTTAAAAGTGCCGGTAAAAGTTTTTAAATTTAAAATAAAACTCAGTAAAAAAAACTTTCAAATTTCAAATAAGATTTTTGCCGGCACTTTAAAATGCTGGTAAAAGCTTTTCATTTTTAAAGGCATTTAAAAGCGCCGGGAAAAGTCATGCCGTAATTTACAAGAGCTTTGCCGGCATTGGAGTACATCACCGCCGGCAAACTTTCACCGGCATTCACCTGGCCGGCGGTTAGCCGGCGGTTAATGAACCGCCGGTAAAGTTTTTACCGGCGGTTCATTGGTCTTTTACCGGCGCTTATAAGTGCCGGTAAAAGTCTGTTTTTTTGTAGTGAGTGCGGATGTTTAATACTAATAAAATAATAGGAAGATGTGATGGTGCTGTCGCCTTGAGGTGGTCAATCAAACACTTGGGCGATTTTAATCGAACATCCCTAAAAAATTTGAAAGTCTTTGGAACTTGGAAATGTTCAGAAAAAGTAATTTGGTCAAAAGTGTCCAAGGGAGAGTGATGTAAGAAATTGAGCTAATTGGGAGCTTAATTATAGTATTCTTACAGAGGATTTAATCAAACACTCTTAATTACTTACATTACTAGTAATCCAACATTAAGAGGAATATGAATTTTATTTTGAAATATAAGAATATGATCTTTATTAGGTTATATGTATAAAAATATTAATAGAACGGAAGATGAAAATTTGTTTGATTTAATGACTACTTTAATTTTCAATATAGAAAAGGAGGTGAAATAAAAAAAAAGTCAATTTTTTCATGCGCCAACAAGGGTTTTTTTTTTTTAATTGGAGGAAGAAGGACTATTTAATTTGATTCTTTGATATATACTTGTCATTGAGCCAAATAGTTAATTTTATTTATAATGATATAAAGGATACAAATTATTTTATTCTATTTATTTTATAACTATAGCTAGTTTGCAATTGAAAACGGAAATTAAGCTTTGTTTAGTTGTAGATTGTCATTAATTACTCTTATTAGTAGTTACATTTTTTAAAATAATTATTAAAAAGTAAAAATAATGGTAATTAAAAAATAAATTTATGCATGAAATATATTAACAATAAACTATAACGTACATTCAAATTAAGATAATTGTTTTGTATAACAATGATCATGCATTTTTCTTTTTATTATAACATGTACTTTTTAATTATTTAAAAAAGTACTTATTTATGCATGTACTGCAACACATGTTTTTTTTTAATAAAAATGAAGTATTTAGAGTAACAATCAAGCATTTAAAAATTTAATTCAATAGATTAATGTATGTTTTTTCTTACTCAAAAAGCAAAATTAATTTGAACTTTTCTGATATTGAAAAGAGTTAACAATTAGATGGAATCTTATTTATTTTTGTTATCGAAAAAAGTAATAATTCTTTCCGAAAAGATAGATATATATATATATATATATATATATATATATATATATATATATATATATATCAAGATTCAAGAATAAAAATCAAACAAAATGTTGTTGCAATATCAGTAAAATCTTTTTGTTAGCATGATGTTAAAGTGCATCATATAGTGTTGTACCTTTCATGATGATGGGCAGTTTTGTGAGCATCTTTCATGGTGTACGCTTAGGCTGTCTTCCTTGACTGAATTTCCAACTATCCTCAGTTTCAGGACCAAGTGTTTTAAAGTGAAGAACGATCTACATCGTCTTCCTACATGCTTGATATTTTATGGATCGAAATAATTGAAGACTGTTTCGACTGACCAGTTCTGCTTCTTACATAAAACTTTGATCATCAACTGCTGGTTTTTCCTTTTTCTTTGTGTTGAAAGCTGAATCAAAGAAAATCAAAATAGAACAATGTTTGAAATTCTACTATACAATCAAAGTTGAAGGGAAAAAATTATATAGAAAATAAAACAGCTAGCCAGCTCCAACAATTCCTGACTGAATTAAATGCTAAAATCTTTGTTAAAACATAAGAATCAATTTTCAATTGGAAAGAACAGATTCAATAATCATACAATCAACTGAAGAAAGTAGTTAGAAGTTAAAACAGATAGCATTGATTGGTTTTCATAGGTTGGACGGTAAAACGCAGGAAGAAAATATTAATCTTGTTGGCAATTAGTCCAATCAAATTTTATGACTGACAAAAAAAAAGGGACTCATCCACGAATTAATTAAAAATGACACCCATTACTTTCCAGAAAAACAAGGTCCACATGTTTTAACAAGCTTTCCAAAACTTGAAATTAAGATGAGAAAATGACTGCCGACATATTTCAAAGGCCTTATGCTTCATTTGGTTGTGGTCTAGTCATAAAATGCATTACGGCATGATGAGAGGAATTTCCTTCACGCAGTCATATGAACTTCTAGTAAATTAATCGTCTATTACTTTAGTTGTCAAAATACTTAGATCACAACCTTGATTTAATGAAATTGTCGGCCAAGACTATTGTTTTAACTTCTAATCTTTGCTGTGAAAGATTTCTTGGCATAAGTTTTCTACATTCATGATTCAACACTTTTTTTTTCTTGCTAGAAGTTAATTTTGTTGAAGTAAATTTTGGTAAATTGGCTTCTAATTCCCAACTCATCTACAAAAATCAATATATATATATATATATTCCTTGGATCCAAGAATTACCAAGGTTTTTCCTTGCTCAGAAATTAAACTATTGAACTACCATAGATATTCTTCTTACCTAGTTATACAGATATTAACTTATGTTAGTGTATAGTAGTTAACAATATATAGGCACAAGTTCATATATAATTGGACCTAGAAACCTAATATTATCACATGTTTTGGACCAAAATTCATAGAGCAATCTGTTTATCATGCACAGAAAAGAACTAAAAACACATCAAAATTGAAATTTTTTGTGCTTTGAGTGATGAATCTGTATTAAACCTTGAAGTATAGTGTCAATGAAATGTTAACCTTGAAAACCATAGGCAAAACGGATAAATACTTGGAACAACTTACAAGGAAATAAGAATTAGTAGAAAGCAAAATCAAAATCCATTAAACTTGAGACTCAAATGATTCATATAATCAGTTTTAAGAAGTAACATCAAATAAGTTTGAAATTCAAATTTTAACATCTACATTCTTTTTTTTATTTTCAAAATTTTGCTTTCTTCGTAAAAAAAAATAAAATCAAAATCCAGTTTATGAATGAAACAAGGATGAACAAATGAAAGGAACAAAACCCCACTGAATATTTGCTCATATTATGATAATAATGTCATTTTCCTGTCCATATCTTAATTAAATTTTGAATCCTTCCAACAAAGACAGATATAGGAATAATCATGAATATGTATTCAGCACTGGCAGCACGCACCGTCCTTTGGAAGATGTGTCAAGTAACAAAAGTGAGAAAACCATATTGCGCTGCCCCTTTCTTGTCCTTATGCCCTAGTTCAAATAGAGTTCCATCAAATTCAAAATAGTTGCCAAATTGCCTTGGCAATAACTGCTGATCAAGGAAAAGCTTGGACTATGTTCTTCTTTCATTGAAAAGAAATGAAATAACGCAATTGTAAAGACGAGGTGAGATATGGATAGAGATTTAGTTCGAGACGATATTTATTTAATCTTCTATCAAAAAAGTGAAATACAAATTGACGCGTGATTTCTTAAAATGTCATTTTTAGCGTAAGAAGATAACAAAATTACTACTAATATATGATTAATTAATGTGGTATTCCTATACAAATTATGGTATTAACTAGACAACATATTGAAAATTCAGCTAGCTAGTGTTTAATGTTGACTAATATTATGCATAGCACAAAACCTTGATTCTGCAATATCATCTTGAAGATTTACAAATTCAAAGACAATTTCCAATTAAAAATTGGTTCTTCTTCACCAGTAAGGAGTTGCAGTCTCAGATATACTTAGAAGCTCCTCCAAATAATCAGCTCCCAAATCCTCCAACACCACGATATTTTCCATCCCCATTTCCTTCTTCTTGCTCTTCTTGTTCCCTGATCGTTTGCTCTTCATGGAGTACCTTTTCTTCATTGTCAAAACAGGCGAACAACCTTCTTCAAACCCATAATTCATTTCTTGAAGCGACTCATAAACCTTATCCATCGGAAAATTGAGAACAGCCAAGGGACCTCGCATTGCCAATGCAGCCTGATCATAAGCTAAAGCTGCAGCCTCAGCTGTATCAAAGGTTCCAAGCCAAACTCTAACTCCATTCCTTGTGGAATCCCTTATCTCAGCTGCATATTTTCCCCATGGCCTCTTCCTAACTCCTCTGTAAGAAATCTCCTTTTCTGTCTCCTGGCTTTCCTCCTCGTTATCCTTGGAGTTCACTTCATGATCATCTCTAAGACTATCAACGGATGAGGCATCAAAGGAGCTTACCGGGGCTTGGTTTAGGACTCCCAGAAGAAGCATTTCTTGGGAATCATTTTCATTGAAAGGAAGGGCTTGGTTCTGGAGACCATAGCTGAATGATTCTGGTGAGAAGTAGTTTTCTTGAGAAATATAGGAAGAAAAGGATTCAGGAGAGAAATGGAGATTTGGGTATTGAAAAAATGAAGAATCCATGTATAAATATCAAGTATAATTGTAGTTATTGATCGATCTTAATCTCTTTGAACAAGCTTTTTGATCTTAGGAAATGAAATTCAACTTGAAGCTTAGTGCTATATATAGTAATGCAAGTTAGGGAGGGAAGGCTGCATATTCAAAAGAAATTTTAATAAAAATTTAGCAAATTTAAAGAAATGATGGAAAGAGGGTAAAATTACATGAACAGATTGAAAGCGTCAAACATCATTATTTGGTCGTTAATGGAACCCACAATGGACGTTGATGCACGTGAGCCAAAGGGAATGCTCGTGGTCGATCGTGGGGCATGGCGGCCAGGTTAGATTAAATCTTAATCTGACTTCAGCTTGATGATTTCACTTTCCTACCTTGCCTAAACCCTAGGTAATTAGCTTAAAATTATGCAAATCACAGTGCTTAGAGTGATAATTGATGGAAATAAATTTATTTTTATATATTGGATGTCAATTGGTGAAAAATTTTATGAAACAGTTGATAATTAACATAAATATTATTTTTTTGTTAAAATTATGTCCCATAATTATATTATTAAAAAATTATTTTTTAAAAATTATTAATTAGTGATCTCTGTTTAAATAAAAATTAATCTATTTAATAACCAAATAAATGAAATATAAATAATCTATTTTTTGAGAATAATATTACCTATGACATTTTTTTTTGGAAAATTCAAAACATATATAGATAAATGAAAAAGATTACAACTAAACAACTAAATCAATGATTCTATGAACACTTGATTCGACAAGATAGCCAGCAAAACAATTTTCTTCGTTGAATACGTGAGCATAGGAAACATCCCTAAAAGTTACTACGTGTGACATAAGTAAAATAAAAATATATATACTTAAGTTGAATAATTGAGATTTTAAAATCTTTCTTTATCAATTATGTCAAGATATACAATAAATCATAAATGAGTTTCTTTGACAAGATTAAATGATCTTGTAATAAAGTTTTGAATAAAATGTAAGATGCAAATTAAAATTGGTGGTTACTCTCTAGGTCGTATTCTAAGTTGATTTTACCTCTTCACTCAAGTGCTACCTTTTCAATTTGTTCAAGTTCACACTAAGCATAGTCTTCCAACCTTAATTTTGACCAAATATATATAATAATAATTTTATACCTTATGATTGAAACTTTGAAACATGTTGTGACGCTTCCTCCAAAAGGAATATATAATAAAAAAATTATCTCTTAGTTTGACCATTATATTGCACGAGCGGGTGTGTCTTTTGAATTTTATACAATGTTCAAAGAGCTCACTGCAAGAATATTTTCATCTAATCAATGTAATTTCAGAATTTTTGTTTATAACTCACTATTTATTTATTTATTTATTAATCTAGAAGACAATTTGCTTTTTTTACTTGATGACAGAACTAAATAATTAGAAAAAATAAATGATTTTTTTGCTATATTATAATTACTATACTTTAAATGTATTAAACATCAAAATCAAAACGTGACTTCGGGTAATTATCTGCTTAATTAAATCGAAAAATAATAACAAAAAATTGTTAATTCGCACTAGGGCCAAAATGAACATTTCAGTTAGTCATTACCACTCAGTACCCACTTTTCACTGGTGATCTAACTTTTTTCAGAAGAAAAAGTTCTGCAGCCTCGCCCTTTTTTGACTAGAATATTCATAAAAATTTCAAAATAATCATATCTTAGACATGTGGGTTGGAAATTTAGGGTGTTCGGAGCTTTTAACTAAATCGTTACGAACAGAAGAATGAAACGCATGGATTATAAATCTACGCAAATACGTTCGTACGTATACATATATATATATATATATATATATATATATACATAAATGAGAAATTATTTAGTACATGGTCAGTAATAAAATGTTCTGCTTAATGCTCTAAGGATTCAAGACCTTTTCTACAAATCTCATTAATAAAATGTTTTGCTTAGAAGAAAAAATAAATACATAATCAATAAAATTTTTAAATTTTATAAACAAGATGAAAAAGACAACATATGCTTCCCAAGATATCAGTGTATCAAATAAGAATATATAGTTTTGATTTGACTAGGACAATGTATCTTTTTAACTCTTATGAAATGTGCATGAATCTAAACCTTCCTTATAATATAGATAAGGGAGGCTTTTAGGCTTCTTTTCATAAAATAGCCTTCAATAATATTAAAAGAATAACAATTACTTAAAATTTGCACGTTGTTTTCATTTATAGAAGTGGATTCTTACTTTATATTTACCCTGCAAGTCCGCAATGTTTGTTCTGCGATTTTATTATAACTACTAACATTTTTTTCTCTTGTTGCTATAGTCAAGAATTGATTAGGCAGATGGAAGTGGAACACAAGAATCAATATTGCTCAACGAAAGATGTATGAAAAGGATACAGTTTGAATTTGATTCATCCCCCCATGCATAAGCAATCAGAGAAAATGGGGAGGCAATACTATATGCATACTACAACTTTAGCAAACAGTTGTTAAATTTTGAAACTGAGCACATTAGATTCAACTTCAAGCTATAGTGCTTCAAGCTTGCAATCTGGTGTATTCTGCTATGAGTCATGATGTCATAAGAATAAAAGTGAAAGTCAGTTGGCTGCATATTCCATATGTAAGGATCTTGCTTCACATGAGTCTAGCAAGAACCTTTGGGGTAACGGATAATTTTAGCTGAAATTAGATAAGAAAACGACATCGTTTCGTGTCTCACCAAACGACAAGTTAATTGGATAGTCAAATTGGTCAAGAGCCATCAAATATTATCTCAATTTCATAATAATTTTTCAATTAACTATTAATTCGGTTATATTGAAATCAATATCAAAATTAAGGGTTTCGAGTCCGAACTCTAATAATCTTAACTCAAAAAGAAAAAAATTGCCATAATTTAATTTGTAGGGATAAATTTGTTATGTTAGTGGTTGGGATCAATTTTGGATTATTTGGTTTGAATCAAATACCATTTTCTTCTAATTATCTGTGGTCTTACTTAACTAACAGAAGGGATTTAAAATTTCCAGTAATTTCCACTTTAGATAGTGTATAATTTTCCAGATGATAACCAAAACAACCCTTTCTTTATCAAGTATTCCCATTGCACATCTGGTTATCCAGGCTACTGTTTCCAGAGACCGAGCCTTTATTTTGACTAAAAACAATCCTCACGAACTTAGATTGGAATGTAAATATTTTATTATTCTGGATCGAAATGACCTTCTGTCAAAGAAGAATGATTTATCAATAAAAAACAATAAAGCTGCATGACTGATAATGGCATATCTATATATATATATATATATATATATATATATATATATATATATATATATATATATATAAATATAAAACAAAAGTAGGGCCATGCCTGATTCAGTGCTTCCAATTTATTTAATATGTATGTTCAATTAATGTTATTGACCACTATCTTTCCAGGCCTGAGAATTCTGCAACACTGAGTCTATAGTTTGATGGCTTGATTGGTGTAGATCTACTATTTGCTGCATTTTGGTCTTGGAAAAACATAGCAGAGCATCCAATTACTTCAAAAACTTTCGAAGTTTCTAGTTTCAACTCATTGATTATCATATAAGCAAGCAATTAATAAGTGAACCATCTACTTCCGGAGTTTCTGTTTTCAAAAAAGCTAGTCAAGAAATGAATAATATAATAGGGCTTTAAAGTTGGGTGTGAATTAAAAAACAAAACAATGTGATTGTGATGTTCCCTTAGGGGTTGATCAATCTAGAATGTTGGAGAATTCTTTCAAAACTTCCAAAAGCCCTTTGAAAGTCTATGGAAGTTAAAACTTCACAAAAATAAACTTGGTCAAAGTTTTAAGTGAGAGCTGTTAAATCTTCAAATTCATGAATCAAATGCTACTTGTTTATGCTACTGTTTTAGTGTAGAATTTTGAACTTTCATTCTAAAATCTTGTCCTTGTTCATTTTTTGTATGCATAAAAATATTTTGCTTATTAAATAACTCAAGACTTTTCGTTCAAGGTTTTTTTTTTTACAAAGAGGCTAACGACATAATCTAAAAGTAATAAAAGGAAAGTAAATGCTAAATTTCCAACTCTAAATTTACTAAAATCATCTCTAAAAATCATCTTTTAAAGAGGTTAATCTTAGATTCAAAACTATCTTTAACCTATTAATGAAATGCCCACTAATAAACCCTTTCTTATCAATAGCCCAATGTGATTAAAATGGCCTCTCATGCATCAAAATTTTCAAGGCAAGCATCTGTGGATTTCCTCACAAGCTTTTCTAGCAGCATAGCAAGACAATGGATTTAGGACAACATATATGCTAGATTTTGAAATTGCCCAAGTTGATCAGCTAAATCGACAGAAAGTTGGTTAAATTCCACATTGTACCCTTTACCCCAAGCCATCTTCATTGTTGAAATGTGGTTTAACGTATCAATCATCTGTCCTATATTAACAAAACATAATTCCATCTAATTTCAATGAACTAGATATAGAGCTTGAAATGCCGTACACTTAGAAAAACAACAGAAAGAAACAAGGAATACCCTTAATCTTAAATATAGATGCCATTTTTTTTGGGATTTTTCATCAAATTACATACCAATAGCAGCGCAAAACACATAAAGCTGACAACCAACATGCTCCAGGTTTTGATAATACGCAATAACCTCCGAGACCTGATGACAAACAAGGGAGCCACTACTCCCCAAAAATCCACCATGAATCAGGTGTTTCGCCATTTGTACTGCAGTTTTTAGTAGCTGAAGGTTCATAAAATTGATTAGAAAGCTTTTGAAATCTTTGTAGCTGGGTACCTGATGGGATTTTTCCTGTCAAATTGTTATAGGACAAGTCTAAGTGATTGAAGAAGTTCAAATTGGAGGTTTCTTTTTCCCTGTCAAGTTGTAGTTTTCCAAATTTACGACCTGCAATCTTAGCCAAGTTTTCCAACAATCTGGAATTTCTCTTTGGATTAGATTTGTGTCAATGTGAAATTCATAATGTGAAATCCCCAATTTCATGTAAATTTCCCATATTTGTATAGTATTTCAACTTGGAAGAATTAAATAAATATGAAATATTGATATATGAATGATATATGGGACATGGATGGAATAATAGCAATTGAATGGTCAAATGGTCAAAAATTAAGGTGATGAGTTGGTTAAATGGGTAGCTATGAATTAAATGAAATTTATGGCAATTGTCATCTTCTTCACTAAGGGTGCCGACAGCCATACCAACTCTCTCTCATTTTCTCTAAGTTTCCTCAATTGCTCACCTTGACAAACATCCATCTCCTTTTATCGAATCGTTAAGCTCACTTAATGAAAATTACTCCTCATCACTAGCTAAAGATATAAATGTAATTTGGAAGGTTGAATCAAAGGCTTTGAGGAGATCTAGTTGCTGTCAATTTTAGTGACTAACAAAGGTATGAGAAGAAATGGATTCATTCAATTCTGTCCATGGTTTGGAGTTGTGTAAAGTTGGTATAGTATATTTATAGAGGTTCTTAAAGGTTTGAACCATTATGGTATATATAATTATTACATACACTGACAGTGAAGTTTTTTTACTCCACAAGCAGCGTTAAGATCATGACACATGTTTTGTTTTATTTATTTTAATATTTTTATAAGACATGTGTCATGATCTTAACGCTGCTTGTGGAGTAAAAAAACTCCACTGTCAGTATATGTAATAATTATCCTTATGGTATTTGCAGCTTTGAAGAAGTGAAGGAAAAGAATTGGTGCAACCAAGTGATTTGCATTTTCGAAATTTTTTGAGGTAAGGAATATGTGTAACGGACGTAGGGTGACTATATTTGTTTTGGTTGCATATTTGGTTTGAAATAAAAGCTGTTTTAAGTGCAAGCGGTTTAAATTCTCGGTTTTACTCCTAGTTACAATTTGGCTAGGGGCAGCCGACTGCCTAGAGACAAACGAGACATGAATGTTTTCGAAATCGACTGAAACCAGTCAACTGCCCTATATAGCAGTTGACTGCTATTTTCCAGAAAGCACTCTATTTCGCACCAGTCGACTGTTTTTCCTCAAAAAGTATTCTGTTTGCAAAACCAGCCGACTGCCCTGTTTTCAGAAGTATTCGGTTTGCAAAACCAATCGACTACTAAGGAGCCAATCGACTGCATTTTCTCGAAAAACTTTCTGTTTGAGAACCAGTCGACTGCCCTATTCGATCAGTCGACTTCCCTATTTGTTTTCGAAAAAGGAAATTTTTGAATTTTAAAAAAGGAAAAGAGTTTAATAAATCGATATATGCCAGAGCAGCCGGCTACCTTAAAGACCAGTCGACTGTCCAAAAGACCAGTCGACTACCCTATTTGAAAAAAAAAGAGGTCTTTAAAGCCTACTATATATGAGTATATTTATATTACCAAAAAGCTATATGACAAATGTTTTGGAGACTGTGGACTCTTTTGGTAATCATGCAATTACGTGTATTTGTATTTGGCTGAGGAACCTTAGTCCGGTCCTCAGTGCCACAAATGTCACCTGACTAGTATTCACTATGGTCTATAGACTATGGCCATACGTCTCTTATGTGTTTGGCTTAGGGGATGATCCCTGGCCCATGCGTGGGTACGCCACTTATTTGACATCTTTTACGGGATTATCCCCTACGAGATATATATGTAGTATCCCTTATGAGAATTATTTGGTGCATGATTCTATTGGAAGTAATCATCTCCCATCTATTTGAAGTTATTTGTCTATGTGATTTCACCTGATTTAAGATACGTGAAAGTATTTGAATTATTTGAATATTTGTGTGAGAACCCCAATTTTCTAATATTTGATTGTAAGACCTGATTCTACACTACTGTAGACCTTAAATTCATAAAATTGATAATGTAAATGAAGTAAATATTGAATATTCATTTTCACTTGGATGAAAAACTTCTTAAACTTGAGATGTGCATGGAGGAATGTTGGTGAAAAAATGGATGGGCGAGGATGTCGAGCAGATCGCCAATGGCGAGCAAAGAAGGCTGTTCGCTAATGGGCGAGCAGAATTGGAGAGCAAAATGACAAGTATTATGGCGAGGGCGAATAGGGAGTTCACCCAAATAGGGCGAGGGCGAGTAAATGAGGTCGCCTAAATGCTGCGAGTGCTCTTGATCACCCATACAGATTGAGGAAATTAAAATGTTAAATAAGAGTGAAAATTTGTGGGAAATCATAGCAATGTGGCGAGTAGAGCAATATCAAGTGATCGCCAACAATGGAGCAATGGCTGTGATCGCCAAACCTGTATGTGATCGCCATGAGGGGTGAAATTCTCGAAATTGCCAAATCTTAAGTTGGCAAGCTTGAAGGTTGGCGAACTGAAATAGATGTTGGCGAGCTGAAGGCTTTTGACGAAGGGACGAGGACTGGTGATTGCCCATATAGTAGCAAATGGGCGAGTAGAGCTATAAACTGTGATCGCCAAACCTCTATGTGATAGCCAAGGAAAGGATATTATTTCGTAATGGCCAAATACAAAGTTGGCATCAAAACCAAGTGGCGACCTGGTGTAAGCAAAGGGCGAGCTGATAATTTGCTTAGTGTTGGCGAGTTGAAAACAATAAACCGTGCAGCCAAAGTTGACTTTTGTTGCTATTGTGATAAGGTTGAAGAAATGTCTAACAAGGGATGAACCCTATTGGCTGAAGTAGCCATCAAAGGTTGGCAAACAAAGTCAATAACGTGTAGGAAGAAAAGAGTTCCAGTTGACTTCTTTTGTTGCAATGGTCTTCATGAATTAATGCAACAAATGATGCTTAGCAGAGAAGGAGAATGGAAGTCAACAAAGGTGCAGCAAAAGTGGACTTCATGACACTTTGCTACTGCTACACGTTATTTCCTTCAATCTGTTAAAGGCTGGTCAATTCTGCAGGAGACAAGAAATTAATTAAAGGCCAAGTGATGAGTTTTGATTGGATGAGCATGGCTATATAAGCAGAAACACTTGAGGAAAACCCATTTAGCAAATTTCATTTTTTTCACAAGAGCTATGCAACTGCAAGTTTATATTCTGATTTTCTCTCAATTCTACCATGCTCGATTTAATAAGAAAAACAGCTTGTAAAACCTTTCCTCCATAGGTGATGAGCTCAAGGAATAAGCAAAGTAAGGCTAACATGAGACAGACAGAGTTCTGTTCTGGAAGTGCAGTTGATTAAGGTGAGATTTCATGGTTTTTGAGATTTAATGATATATTTCTATGATTTCAAGTTTGAGAAGCATGATTATAGTCTTGCTTTTGATTTATTCTTGATAGATCATAGAAATAGATTAAATTCGTATCTTGAAGTAGATGAAGAATAAAATGAAACTGGGTTAAAAAATTGTAGAAAGATGATGGGAAAACACTGGAAAAGTGATGAGAATGACAACTATTGTGATCACCCATGCTGAAATTTAGTGATCGCCAATTGGGCGAGTAGGCAATACGAACTCGCCAAGTCCACGAGGGCGAGGTCGCCCAACGCTAGTTTAATTCATAGGCGAGCTCAATGATCATGGGCGAGCTGGAATGTGGTAGTGGCAAGGTCGCCACATGTTAGTTTAAACCGAGGTAATGGCAAGTTGATGGTGGGCGAACTCCCACATCTAAGGAAATGTAATCGTGCGTGTTGATTTTGGGCAAGCTCCCACTAATTGGCCAATGTGTGAATGGCGTGAAAGATTGGCGAGCTCCCACGTGTAAGCCATTTGATGAATGGCGAGCTCTGTTGGGCGAGCTACTAAGAGCTCTGTTGGGCGAGCTAGTAGTATATTTATGGGCGAGCTCATTGATTTATCTCAAGTCTCGCCCAAATGATGGAAAAATATATAAGGAAAATATTAATAGAAATTATAAATTATTTTGTAGCCGGGAATTAAGGAATTTGGTAAAAAGCAATCAGGAAGGCGAGCAGGAAGCAGGGCTTCGTTGAATCAAGTAAGGAAGATGTGTGTGAAGTAAAATGCATATCCTGTGGAGTAAAAATATTATGAAATATCGAGAAACTAGTTTTGGTTTATGACATGCATTTATTTAATAAATTATTTTGACTTGGGCGAGCTACAGAGATAACCAACCCTTATATTGTTTGTTTGGCGAACTGGTATTGATGGGCAAGCCAATTATTGGCATCCTTTCTGATGTCTTGGGCGAGTAACCCTGTTTTAAATAGAAAATCCGGGCGAGCCATGGTGGGTGAACCCTTTTATGTTGTTTGAGCGGGCAAACCCCTGTTTTAACATATTTTTGGGCGAGCCAAAGAAAATACCCACATTTTGATAAAATGAGCGAGTTGACCATCGAAGGGCCATCTTTGGGCGAAATGGTTGTCGGGCGAGCCGTTATGGGCGAGCCAGTGTTTTCATTTTTAAAAGCAAAGGTTGGCAGGCGAACACAAGTTCACCTCACTGGGCGAACTGCCATGGACGAGCCGTACTTGGCGAGCTGACCATGGGCGAACTGATTTATGAGCATTTTCTCAACGAAAAATAAATTATTTTTAATATTTTGAAATAGAAATATGAAACCTTTTTGGGGCGAGTTAACCATTGGGCGAGTTGACCAATGGGCGAGTTGACTATTAGCGAGCTGTCTATGGGCGAACTAGCCATGGGCGAGCCAGCTTAACCCGTGTCTTTCTCACACAAAAAAATGTTGATATTGCGGGTTGTTTTACTATTTTATAAAACCTTTTGGAAATCAAATCATTTTGTGGAAATGATAACATGAGGGAAATAATTCCATGAAGGTTTTCGTGAGATACAAATTGATTTTGAGACTTTAGGCCCCTAGTTTCATGCATTGTTATGAGTTATGAGGCTGATGGACCCGCTAAGTCATCAGCGGTCTCGAGGTCACCTGGCAAGTGGACCCGAGGACCACTTATAGATTATGGCCATAGATCTAGCAGAGATAACCGTGAGGGGCGATGGCCTACGGGTGCACCCCAATAGCGGTAGATTCCGTTCTCGCAAGGGGGAGGGGGAACGATGATAGCATGAATTAATTGTAGGGTGATGCCTAGTCTCAACTTGTTGATTTCTATTTACTGAAAGGATTTGTTAAAATCCTATTTGCTGTTTAATCTAATTTATTGTAAACTGTTGAAATAATGATTTGAATGACGTATTGAGAGTACTGGTTGATATAGCCACTGTTTTCCTAATTGACATGATTTTTGGAAAACAAATTTATTGTGGTATATGGCTTTGGTTTTGTAAAGCAGCATATGTCTCCTTTACTGAGCAAATAAATGGCTCATCCTTTTGTTTTAACTCCACAGATAAAGACACGGAGTTAGAGAAGTAGCTCCAATATGGAAGATTTACATTACAGGTACAGTCCCTTCTCTTCTACATTTCAGACATGAGTATACAGTACTACTTTAGTGAAACAAAGTCAGTAGGGGATGTTAGATGTAAGGAAATAAAGAAAAGAATTTTATATTTCGTAATTGTTAATAAATGTTTATCATTTATTATTGTCACTGTTGAATGTTAACGGCATCGCAGACAGCCCAACCGGTATATAGAAATTCGTGAAAAAAGACGGTAACGGGATGTTACATTGATATAAGTTATAGAGTATAAAATAAATAAATATCAATTGTTAAAATAATAATAATAATAATAATAATAATAATGTAGCAAGCTTCACGTGGAAGCTTGCTGCAGTGCCAAATTAAAAAAAAAAAGAGGGATATTTTAAGGAGAATGATATCAATTGGACATGTAGTAAATTTCTATTGGTTGGAATATAAATAAAGAGGATGAAATAAACCAAAAACTGAGCAGAAAATTCATCTTCTTCACCGCCTCTCCCCTGCTTCTCGATTCTTCTCTCGTTTCTCCATGGATTTCTTACGTTGGTCTTGCAAACTTCTTTCTTTCTTCACCAATCCTCCTTACCCCCCTCATAAGACATGCTCCTTACATCAACAACATTTTAATCTCAAAATTTAAAGGGTTAAACAGCAACAATCGACACTGATTTGGGAGGCCAAACAATACCATTTTGTTGAAGAAGGTAAGGAAGAATTAGTTCTATTCATTCTTGCTTGTTATTTGTCATTGTACTAAGTTAGTAGAAGGTATGTATGGCATTGATTTGAAACAAAATTAAGTATAGAAGGGCTAGAAAAGACTGAATGTGGAAGTAAAATGGTGAAAAGTGGTGATGATATTAATGTATTTTAGGTATAAATAAGTAGTGAATGATGAGCGAAATGGGTTGGAAACTTGGTTGAAGCTTTGATTTAATGATGAATTTTAAGACGTGAAAATAGCGTGAATGATGGGTTTTTGGACCAAAAACAGGGGCTGAATGATAGAGATGAATTTTCATGTAAGGGAGATATTAATGTATTTTCTAGATGAATAGAAAAAGGTTTATAAAACTAGAATTAATTTACGAATGGAAAACACTATGAGGGAGCTATTAGAACTCTTGGCTAGACAAGGACAATGAGGAAGATGAGTCCCTATGGGTCATTTGATCATGAATTGTGGCTGATTATTTTGTGCTGAAAATTTGTTATGGGCTATTCGGTTATGCATAGGCTGGGTGATGATGATGATTTGTTGATGAATTAAAGATAACTGATGAAAGTTCTATAATAGTAAGAGTGATTATAAGATGAGAATTTAGGAAAAAGGCATGAAGAAAAATCATAGAGAAAGAGTAACGTAGCACCTGGCCATTAAGAGAAAATAAAGAAATGATAGTGATTTTGCTGTGTAATGAACATGGTGTGGATGTATGTCATGATGAGTTTGATTGTTTAAAAGATATTTGAAAAGAAAAAATTCCTAATTGAAGTAGGTAAAACTCTTATGTGGAATTAAATGGAAAATAAATTGAAAACAATATGAAATAAAATAAGCTATCATGAAAGTGATAATCAATGGACAACAAGAAGTAATAGAAATTATCGGGGATAAAGATATGAATTATTAGGGGAATTAAAATTGGGAAAAGACTCCAAGTGTGGTAAAGTTAAGGCATTTAGTAGGAAATTAAAGAAAGAATAAGATATAATTGAAATTATATTTTGGTATTTAGTAAAAAAATAAAATAAATAAATTGTTGAGGATAATAAATAGGAAATAGAAATAAAAGGAATATTTATTAGAATTACGACTTGAGATTTTAAATATATTTGAAATTTTTATGCAGTGTTAAATTCGGGAAATAAGGAGATGTGTAGGCATCAATGGATTTTTATATATTGCAAAATAGAGGTAAGAGACATGTATAGGAGTTGCATAGGATATGTTTTACTGTCAATTGAAACTTCTTGAAAATCTCATCTTAATCATTTCTTACCCAATTTTTGGGAATACAAGAAATTGGAATTATCTTTAATTCCTATAAGTTTAAATATTTCATTATATGAAATGTTTTACATGAATTGATTTAAATGAAATGATTTATATGCATTGAATTATATTAGATGATTTACACAAAATGAGTACATGATATGATTTACACAAATTTAATTGCATGCAGTGACTTACATGAATTGCATTATCTGAAATAATTTATACGGATTTCATTATATGAAATGATTTATATGAATTGATTTACAAGAAATAATTTACATGAATTGATTTACAAGAAATGATTTACATGAATTGAATCACATGACATGATTTACACGAGTTGAATTACAAGAAACGGTTTATATGAATTAAATTACATGAAACGATTTATATGATTTGAATTATGTGAAGTGTTTTACATGAATTAAGATTCGTGAAGTGCTTTACATGAATTGAACTACACAAAATGATTTACATGAACTGAAGTTCATGAAAGGGTTTACATGAAGTGATTTATATGAAATGAGTTTGCCTACAATAATAGCTACCACTCAAGCATTGGGATGGCGCCATATGAAACATTATATGGTAGAAGGTGTCAATCCCCTATTGGTTGGCAAGAAGTGGGCGAGCATAAGTTGTTGGCTCCAGATCTAGTTGAACAAGCCTCTAAGGATATTAAGTTGATTTATCAAAGACTCAAGATGGCTCAGAGTCGACAAAAGAGTTATGTCGATGATCGGCGTAGACCACTTGAGTTTTTGGTTGGAGGCTCGGTGTTTTTGAAAGTTTCTCCATCCAAGGGAATCATGAGATTGGCAGAAGAGGAAAGCTTAGTCCTCGCTATGTTAGGCCATTTGAAATTTTAGATCGTGTGGGACATGTTGCATACCGATTAGTGCTACCACTGGAGCTATCAGGAGTACATAATGTCTTTCATGTGTCCATGCTTCGGAAGTATAATCCAGATCCATCCCATGTCATAGAATATGAACCTTTGGAGATTCGGGAAGACATGAGCTATGTAGAGAAGCAGGTTCGGATTTTGGACAGGAAAGAGAAAGTGTTACGGACTAAGATAATCCCGTTAGTCAAGATTCTCTGGCAATATCATATTACAGAAGAAGCCATATGGGAACTGGAGAGCTTGATAAAAGAAAGATATCCGGAATTATTTGAGTGATAACCCGATTTCAAATTTAGAGGACCAAATTCTTTAAGGTGGGGAGAATGTGAAATTCCCAATTTCATGTAAATTTCCCATATTTGTATAGTATTCCAACTTGGAAGAATTAAATAAATATGAAATATTGATATATGAATGATATATGTGACATGGATGGAATAATAGCAATTGAATGGTCAAAAGTCAAGGTGATGAGTTGGTAAAATGGATAGCTATGAATTAAATGAAATTTATGGCAATTGTCATCTTTTTCACTAAGGGTGCCGGCAGCCATACCAACTCTTTCTCTCATTTTCTCTAAGTTTCCTCAATTGCTCACCTTGACACACATCCATCTCCTTCCATCAAATCGTTAAGCTCACTTAACGAAAATTACTCCTCATCACTAGCAAAAGATATATATATATATATATATATATATATGTAATTTGGAAGGCTGAATCAAAGGCTTTGAGGAGATCTAGTTGCTGTTAATTTTAGTGACTAACGAAAGTAAGAGAAGAAATTGATTCATTCAATTCTGTCCATGGTTTGGAGTTGTGTAAAGTTGGTATAGTATATTTATAGAGGTTCTTAAAGGTTTGAACCATTATGGTATTTGCAGCTTTGAAGAAGTGAAGGAAAAGAATTGGTGCAACCAAGTGATTTGCATTTTCGGAATTATTTGAGGTAAGGAATATGTGTAACGGACATAGGGTGACTATGTTTGTTTTGGTTGCATATTTGGTTTGAAATAAAAGCTGTTTTAAGTGCAGGTGGTTTAAATTCGCGATCTCCTAGTTACAATTTGGCTAGGGGCAGCCGACTGCCTAGAGATAGACGAGACGTGAATGTTTCCAAAATCGACTGAAACCAGTCGACTGTTCTATAGAGCAGTCGACTGCTATTTTCTAGAAAGCACTCTGTTTCACACTAGTCGACTGCTTTTCCTCAAAAAGTATTATGTTTGCAAAACCAGTCGGTTGCCTATGGAGCCAGTCAACTACCTTGTTTTCAGAAGCATTCCGTTTGCGAAACTAGTCGACTGTTGAGGAGCCAGTTGACTGCATTTTCTCGATGAACTTTCTGTTTGAGAACTAGTCAATTGTCCTATTCAACCAGTCGACTTCCCTATTTATTTTCGAAAAAGGAAATATTTGAATTTTAAAAAGGAAAAGAATTTACTAAATCGATATATGCTAGAGCAACCAATTGCCCTAAAGACCAGTTGACTGCCCTATTTGACAAAAAAAAGAGGTCTTTAAAGCCTACTATATATGAGTATATTTATATTACCAAAAAGCATATTACCAAAAAGCTATATGACAAATGTTTTGGAGACTGTGGACTCCTTTGGTGATCATGCATATTACGTGTATTTGTGCTTGGCTGAGGAACCTTAGTCAGGTCCTCAGTGCCACAGATGTCACCTGACTAGTGTTCATTGTGATCTATAGACTATGTCCATACGTCTCTTATGTGTTTGGCTTAGGGGAGGATCCCTGGCCCATGTGTGGGTACGCCGCTTATTTGACATCTTTTACGGGATTATCCCTTACGGGATATATATGTGGTATCCCTTATGAGAATTATTTAGTGCATGATTCTATTGGAAGTAATCGTCTCCCATCTATTTGAAGTTATTTGTATATGTGATTTCATGTGATTTAAGATTCGTGAAAGTATTTGAATTATTTGAATATTTGCATATGTGATTTCAAGTGAATTGATTTATTTGAAAGTATTTGACTTATTTGATTTTATGTGTAAATGATATTTGAAGAATATGTATGTTATTTGAAGAAAGTATATGGAATATGCTTTATAAGGATTTTACATGACATTATAGAGCCAAGCAGGAAACCTGCATATAGTGGCATAATACGCTTTTTTACATATGTTTCTTACTGAGCGTAAACTCACTCCTTTACAACATTTTTCATATAAATTATTTGAAGTGAAATTTCCGCTCTAGATAGAGGAGCCTTCTTTTGGGATTTTACAGTATACTTTCGAGACACGCTTCCCAATAACTCCTTGAAGGTATACTTATTCGTTATGTACATCAAACGGTGCTACAGTATGTTGATGTATATTAGAGTAGTGGGGATGTAGGTTATGTAAGTTATGTGAGATCCTGTGTATTTAACTTATGTGTATATATGAAAAATATATTTTATGTGAAATTTGATATCATGTCATAAGTGATAAAGTATAAAGTATATATATAAGAAGAAAAGATGACATTGACAAACAACCTAACCAAACCTTATGTGAAGAAAAAAGTTAGTTGGTATTTGAATGAAAGATAGAATCGCGGGTCGCGACACACTGGGATGAATTACAAACAAAAGGAGAAAAGGATTCTGAAAATAAATTCTTAGACAAATATAAATTTTAATTAATCCAACATTTATCGAGCCTGAACTAGTTTCTTTTTTATATCATCCAAAGTCAGATGTTTAATTTTCAATTCAAAAGAGAAACCAAAAAATGAGTAAAGGATAAAAGGATGAAGCACTTTCATTAGGCTTCTGATCCAGCCTCATACAAACTTCTTTATTTAACAAAGAAACCCAAATTCCGTAGTTGGGCTCCGTTCTATATATCTATTGACTCACTGGACTCATGACTAGTTCGTCAAAACCATGGGGCCTAAAACTCAAACTCCCTATCTGTCTACGAACCAGGTCTACAGTCTACCCCGCAAGGAAGAAAGCTTGCGTCCAATGCTTTCCACCTTTGCATAGTAAGCCAAGCCCCAAGATTTGATGAAATACAAAGGAGCTACTACACCCCAAAACCCCAACACAAATCCGATCACAACACTTACATAAATCCCATACTTTTCAAACCACCCCTCACTTTCTTCATCATCATCGCCACCTTCATGTGTGATAGTAGGTGGTGTTGCAGTGCTGCAGTTTTGAGTGACCGGAGGTCCACAAAGTTGATTGCCAATGTAAGAGAACTTGTCAAAACTTTGGAGTTGGGTGCTTAATGGTATTCTTCCTGTTAAATTGTTGTATGATAAGTTCAGGTGACTCAAGAAATTCAAGTTGGCGAAGCTCACAGGGATTGAACCATGTAAATGGTTCCAGGAAAAATCAAGAGATTCTAATATGCTCATGTTCCCGAGGTGGTCAGGAATCTTTCCTGTCAGGGAATTCCTTGATAAGTTTAACGATTGCAACCCTGCAAGTTTGGCTAGTTCTCTGGGGATCTCTCCAATGAGATTGTTGTTTGACAGGTCCATGGTGGTGACAAGGGATAGTGTGGTGCTGTATTCGTCCAATCTTCCTTTCATCACCAGTAATTCACTCCTTATGAATTCTCCATAAACGAAGTAGTTAATGACAGCATCAGTGTCGTTTGGTTTTGTGGCCATGGCACTTAAGTTCTGAAAGCATTTTGGTATGGCCCCGGAGATTTTATTATCTCCAAGGTCTAAGATTTGAAGGGAACTGAGCTGACAAAGCTCCTCAGGGACATGGCCATCAAAAGAGTTCGAACGAAGACTTAGAATCACAAGATTTGTGAGTCTTTCACCAATCCATTTTGGGATGTTTCCACTTAATTGGTTTTCACCAATATCAAGCACAAACAAGTGATGGTTACGCTTTTGCAAGGTCAATGGTAGTTCCCCGGACAGCTTATTGTTTCTAAGATTTAGAAACATAAAACTCAAGGATCCCAAAGAATCGGGAATCTTCCCAGTCAGATTATTGTTTCCCATGTTTAGGACCTGGATGCCTCGCCATTGCAGCCAACAATCTGGAATTTCTCCTGACAGAAGATTTGATTCAAGTTGAAGAAGAAGCAATTTCGGTTCACCTAATCTGTAGTCACATAAGAAATGTGAAATAGACCCTGAAAATGAATTGTTTGAGAAAAATATTGTTGCCACATCTGGGAGAATTCGTGGCAATAGACCTGTGAACCTGTTGGATCTCAAATCAACCACTTTATGAACTGACAAAAATGGAATCTCTCCTTCAAGTTGATTATGCGAAATGTTCAGAGACACCATTTTAGAAGTAAAGTTCCAAAACCAAGATGGAACAACATCTGAAATTCCAGCACTGGATATGTCTAAAGTAGACAAGTCCTTCTGAGATTGAAGCCATGTTGGAAACTTTGGGCCGAGAAGCCAGTAACCCAATTCAATAGTTTGGCATTGAAAAGAAGGAATCCAGTTTGAGTTTGCTGCAAATTTCAACTTGTTTTGAGATGCCCTTAGAACTCTCAATCTAGTGAGATTAGAGAAGAACCCTTCTGATACAGCACCTTCCAATAGATTATAAGCAATGTTTATATATTCCAGACTCATGGGTTGTTCAAGTCTTTGAGGAAGATTACCATCTAAGTTATTGTCTGAAACATCAAAATGTTTTAACGATGATAGGTTTCCTAACGTGATTGGAATGAGACCAGAAATGGAATTTTGAGAAAGATACAGGTAAGAGAGACTTTTAAATTGTCCCAGTTGATCAGTTAAATGGCCTGAAAGATTGTTATTTGCCATATTCATGAACTTCAATTTATCTGAACAGCATCTAGACAAGCTCTGCAGAATTTCTGATATGTCCTGATCAAATTGGTTATTTGACAAATCAAGTTGCCTCAAATTGAAAAGATTTTCCAAAGAAGCTGGCAGTGTTCCTTCAAGCAGATTTCCTGACAAATCAAGGGTAACGATGGAACCCAAGTTGCCAATGGCATTCAGGATTTGGCCTTGCAGAAAGTTACCTCTAAGACTGAGAAATTCAAGATGGTTCAAACCATACAACCAACGAGGTATTGATGAATTGAATGTGTTCACGGAAAGATCAAGATATTTCAGAGTTGACATGTTTTGAAAACCAGTGGGAATAAGACCTTCAAAAGCATTCCCACTAAGATCAAGGGAAACAAGACTGTGAAGACTGAAAATCCACAGAGGTACTGAAGGGTATATGTAGTTGTTGGAAAGATCAAGTACGGAAAGAGATGAATAGTTAACACTGATGGCTGAAGGATCATTATCAAGAAAGCAGGATGACAAATGTAACTCTACTAAAGAAGGAAGTTGGTTGGTTACCTGCAGCCAATCAGTTGCTTTGCTAAGGTCCACTGCACTCAAATCAAGATACTGCAAGGAAGAAAGACCAGATAGCCATTGAAGATTTCTAGTTTCAATCAACAGGTTACTGTTATCTCCAAGGTCTAGATGCTGCAGCTTTGACAGATTCCCAAGCTGGTGAGGAAGAGCTCCAGCAAACTTTGCTCCAGAGAGGTCAAGATATGTTAAACTCTCCATTGAACCAAGGAATTCTGGAATCTGGATGCCACCAAAGTTGTTAGAGCTAAGGTCGAGGTGACTCAGATGCTTCAACAAGAGCAAAGAAGGATTTATTTTCCCTCTCAGCATTGAGCGCCAGTAAACTCCAACTTCAGCATCTGATGCATAATCAGGACTCGAAGGAGGCCTCAAGTCCAACTTGTAGACATGGCCTGTTAAGTTGTTGCAGGAAACTCCAACCCAGTTGCAGCAATCCCCATCATCAACCCAGGAAGACAGCCTGTTTGAACGATCAATGATATCTTGCTTGAACGTCAGAAGGGCTTGCCTCTCACTCTCAATGCAAAGCAGCCTGGAATTTCCTTCACTATAGGAAATGCCAGTTGTTGCAATGGCAACATACACAAAGAGAAATACTGTAACAGCTCTCATTTTGCCTTATACGTAGCTTAAATGTTGATATTATCAAATTTATACTGCTTAAACTAATACTGTTTTTTTTCTACACTAAGCACTAGGAACTGTCGAAAACTAGGATTTCCAATTTGCAAAATGGTCGAGAAATAACGCGTAGAAAGTTGAATCAAAAAGTTGGTAGAGTCCATACTCTCAACAGACCAATACCATAGAGAAAGTTTGCTTTATGGAATGCTGCTTTAGTGGAAAAATACGTCATAGGCTCATAGCTCATTGTTGAATTCGTCATTAAATTTCAAACAAAAAGGAAATAAATATTCATAAAACTGCCTGAACGAAAGATAGTAACTCTCTAGAACTTTTTTTTTTTAAAAATAACTTATATTAAGATGATTTTAAAAATTGAATGTTTTAAATATGAATAAAATAATGACATCTCATATTTTTTCAAAAACATATAATAATTATCTTACATTCATCTTCATTTAATCAATTCTTATTAAATTAATTTATTCAAGACTCAACTCTTATTAAACTAATTTAATACCTATTTAATTCAGATTAATGTGATAAAAAATCGGATAGAAAAGAGATTAAAAATTTACATAATTGACAAAGAGCTATTAACATCTGACAAAAAATTAATTTAAAAGAAAAAAAAATAATTTGATAAATTGGAAATGAGCATACAAATCCTGCTTAAACTAATACTGTTATTTATCTACACTAAACACTAGGAACGTTCGAAAACTTGGATTTCCAGCTTACAAAATGGTCGAGAAATAACGCGTGGAAAGTTGAATCAAAAGTTGGTAGAGTCCATACTCTCAACAGACCATACAGAAAGATTGGCTTATGGAATGCTGCTTTAGTGGAAAAATACGTCATGGGCTCATAGCTCATTGTTGAATTGTCACTAAATTTCAAACAAAAAATTATTCTTTAAAAAGGTTGTCGAAGAAATAAATATTCATATATAGAACTGTCAAAATGAAATATAGTACTACTGTAGAGCTAATTTTTTATTGGTCAAAAATTTTAAAAATTAGAAAAGGTTTCTGAGTACTCTGCTTTATTGAATCTTCAATTTCCCACTTCTTTATTATCATTAGATTCAAAAAAGAAATCAGAAAGCTAAGAAGGAAAAAAAGGGTAGTCTAGTCACTAGAACTTCATTTGAACGCACGATAGAAATTTTGATTCCATTCGCTTTCCCATTGAATTTTTAAACAAATTAAAGTCATTTGTCAATTCAATTCAAAATCTCTAACCCTACATCTAAACACAGTCTACGTCAACGAGTAAGTCCATCATAAACGACAAAAAAGTGTCACATCTCTAAAGCAAGATTTCAATATATGATTTGTATATACTTGGATGAAGATTAATTTATCACTTAACCTTAGCTTAGATAAATTGTGTATAATTTTATATTTATATGTAAAATCGTTTATTTCATATAAAACATAAAATTAATGTGTTAAAATTTGCGTTGATACGTTGAAATTTTTTATTTTTATCCAATTCATATATAATATTTGTTAAATTTTATCTTGTATCATTTTTACGTTTTTTTTATTAGTTTCGTAATGTTTATATTCGTGTCATGTCTCTAGAATTGTCAAATTTACCAAACCTAACGTCTATTATAAGGAAAAGAAGTGCAGTTTAGGCTCCCGTAAGCCTAGGGTAAAAATTTATTTCTTCAACCAAGTAAAAATGAAGGTAGAAATTTGATGTATTTTGGTTGTGTAGCATTGGGACAGTTCCAAGTTGACGAAGAATTATACTCACAAAAGTCATGCAGCTTCGTAGAAGTTAAGACATCTTTAATTAACCAAGTGAACCAAGGAACTATTGTGGAATTATCATGTTTCTAGAATAATTAATTGTTGCTTAGATCTCATTTAAGCAATAATTAAAGTAATTAACCACTATTTTGTAATTTTGTCAAAGCTAAAATGACTTCTAAATGAGTTTATTATATCGAGAGAAACTATTACTTATTATTTTTATCACGTTAATTGTAAACGAAATTAATTGAGATTTAAGATATCACATCTTATTAAATTTTGACAAATCAGCATTTGAATTATATTTTTCATAATTATAGCACCGATATCATTGTAAACATATATAGAATTATGCATATTGATATTAAAGATTCAAATGAGACATTTGTGTTCATATAAGTTACTTAGATTTGGTTCGATAAAATTTAAACTTGATTTTATTTGAACAAAACTTTAACCCATCTTGATTATTATCAAGTCAAAATTGAGTAGTTTGAGTTATCAAACAAATTAAATTCGAATATTTTAATACTTGATTTAGTAACTCACGAAGTTAATCAAATTTATTTTTTATTTTTTAATATATTTTATTAATTTAATTATTAATTTATGATTTTACTCTTAATATTTGTAAAATATTATTTATAAAAAAAATATCAATTCGAATTTGAGCTTGAATATAAATAATCGAGCTTGAAATTGGATATAGAAAATTAAGAATTGAGTTTGATTTTTACTTAATAAATGAATCTAATCAAACGAATTCAACTGATTCAATCCTTGCTGTTGGAAAAAATATCCTCAAACCAAACACCTACAAAAATAGAAGAAAGCAAAAACAAATACAATATTTAATGTGGTTTGGCTCAACCAATTTGGCCTATAACCACCTAACTAAACCAACAATCAATCAAACAGTTACAACCGTGCAATTTTTAAAAGAGAAAAATTGCAAATTCCTTACAAACCCGACCGTGCAATTTTTAAAGAGAAAAATTGCAAACTCCTAACAAAGCTCACCTATGCAATTTTTAGAAAGAAAAATTGCAAACTCCTAACAAAGCCCAACCATGCAATTTTTAGAGAGAAAAATTGCAAACTACTAACCAAGATCCCAAAGCCCAACTACACCCTTTTAATAGCCCAAACCCTAGCTATTCTATCGGTGTTTACAACTCTTAGGGACATTTTATAAACCAAGCCTAACACTTTATTTATAAGGAGAATAGCCCTTATAACTTCTCCTATACTTGCGATGTGAGATTCAAGGTAAACCCCAATAATATTCTCCCTTGACTTGAATCCTCAAACTCCACAAACTACTCGACAACATGCAAACCATCCTCAAACTGAAGAGTAACTCCACCATTGTCATCGCTATTATGCTCGTCATCTTCTTCCAATCATCATCATCAAACTCATCATGGTCATCTTGTTCCAAATCATCATCATCATCATCTTCATCTTCATCTTCATCTTTATCTTCATCTTCATCTTCATCTTCTTCAAACATAACTTTTATCTTCATCTTTATCTTCATAACTTTCATTTTTATCTTCATAGCTTTCATCTTTATCTGCTTCCCTCCTCTCTTAAGATCACGAACCTTCAGCTCTGATACCACTTGTTAGGAAAAATATTCCTCAAGCCAAACACCTAAAATAATAGAGGAAAACAAAAATAAACACAATAATTTTTAATGTGGTTTGGCCCAACCAAATTGGCCTATAATTACCCAACCAATCTAATAATCAATCAAACAGTTACAACCGTGCAATTTTTAGAAGAGAAAAATTGCAAACTCCTTACAAACCCAACTGTGCAATTTTTAGAGAGAAAAATTGCAAACTCTTTACAAAACCCAAACACAACTATGCAATTCTTAGAGAGAAAAATTGCAAACTCCTAACAAAGCCCAACCATGCAATTTTTAGAGAGAAAACTTGCAAACTCCTAACAAAGATCCCAAAGCCTAACTACACCTTTTAATAGCTCAAACCCTAGCTATTCTATCGGTGTTTACAACTCTTTGGGACACTTTACAAACCAAGCCTGACACTTTACAAACCAAGCCTGACACATTATTTATAAGGGAAGAGCCCTTATAACTTCTCCTATACTTTCGATGTGAGATTCAAGGCAAACCTCAACACTTACTTTGAGTTGATCAAATTAAAATGATGACACTTGATCAAATTCAACATAATCTCCAACTCAAAATTTTCGCTGTATCAATTTAGCTCTACTTGATTATATTTCTATTTCAATGACAAGTTTTAATGATGCTTTGTATTGTTACAATAAACGTGCAAACAAAATTTATAAAAAACAAATTATCATACAAGTTGAGATTTTAAATGAATATATTAAATGATCACGTCCCAAATATATAATTTTTTATTTATTAAACTTGCATTGTTACAAGTTAATTATATTTTCGTTATTTATTTTTTTTAATTAAATGATCACGTGCCAAATATATCAACCCATTGGTATAAAATAAAAACTCCATTCTTTTTCAAAAAAAAATTATAAAAACTCCGCATGATTAATTTTTTTCAATAAAAAAAGGGTGGGCTAGTTGAGTTTTCCCTTTAGAATCTTAACAGGCCTAAACCCATAACTTAATTACCAAGGCCTAATATCTCTTACATCACTTCCCTTTGGGCTCGGTTCTTTACCGAACAAGGACAGATAAGGCAACCTATAAAGCTTTCGTGACTTTGTTTTATTGTAAGTTCAATCAATACACTAGCTAGCACCAAAAAAACTTCAATCAATACAGACCCACACACAGAGTGACTATTTGAATATGCAAATTGATCTCTAAAAATGAAATTATTTTTTTATTTGATATATAAAAATTTTAATATTTAACTTATATATAGTTGGAAATATATTTGAATTTAATTTCTAATGCATCAATTAAAATTAAAATTTGAGTTTTCTATAAAAGAATATTGAATTTTTTTTTACAAACTATATAGACTGTCAAACAACTACACAGGAGATAGTTTTAAAATTTTACTACATATCTTCTACATTGATTTACATATTGATCTTTATATTTATTAAAAGATAATTAAATCTAGTTTTTAAAACTTCAAACAATTTATAATTTCAAGTTTTGTAGCTTAAAATACATTTAATTAAGTAAATAATGTACATATAATTATCTTAAAGGTCTATATGTACAAATTAAGCTCTATAAAAATATATACATTTTATGATAATTATATGTACATCATGATATAAATATATGTACTCTTCCAAGAGAGAAATTAATCTCGAGCATTATACTATAATACTTACAATGAAGCATTCAAATACCTATATTTATATAACCCTATAAAAATATTTGTCTTTTATAATAACTATATATATGCATATAGCAATATAAATACATACATTTTTCCAATCAAATACTTACAATAATACATTTGAATACCTATATGTATAAAGCTCTATAAAGATATGTACATTGTATATGATAACTATGTATCTATCATTATATAAACATATATACATTTCTTATAAGAGCAAATTTGATTTTGAGCATTGAACACCTATATGTATTGATCTTCAGAAGGGCTTGCCTCTCACTCTCAATGCAAAGCAGCCTGGAATTTCCTTCACTGTAGGAAATGCCAGTTGTTGCAATGGCAACAAACACAAACAGAAATACTGTAAGAGCTCTCATTTTGCCTTATACGTAGCTTAAATCTTGATATTATCAAATTTATACTGCTTAAACTAATACTGTTTTTTTATCTACACTAAGCACTAGGAACTTTCGAAAACTTGGATTTCCAGCTTACAAAATGGTCGAGAAATAACGCGTAGAAAGTTGAATCAAAATTAAAGTTGGTGGAGTCCATACTCTCATCAGACCATACAGAAAGATTGCTTTATGGAATGCTACCCGGGAGGAAAATACGTCATAGGCTCATAGCTCATTGTTGAATTGTCACTAAATTTCAAACAAAAAATTATTCTTTAAAAAGATTGTCGAAGAAATAAATATTCATATATAGAACTGTCAAAATGAAATATATCACTACTGTAGAGCAATTTTTTTATTGGTAAAAAATTTTAAAAATTAGAAAAGTTTTCTGATTACTCTGCTTTATTGAATCTTCAATTTCCCACTTCTTTATTATCATTAGATTCAAAAAAGAAATCAGAAAGCTAAGAAGGAAAAAAAGGGTAGTCTAGTCACTATAACTTCATTTGAACGCACGATAGAAATTTTGATTGCATTCGCTTTCTCATTGAATTTTTTAAAAAATTTATGTAATGTTGTCGATTCAATTCAAAATCTCTCACCCTATATCTAAATACAGTCTATGTCAATGAGTAAGTAAGTGTCACATCCCTAAAGCAAGATTTCAATATATGATTTGTATATACTTGGATGAAGATTAATTTATCACTTAACCTTAGCTTTGATAAATTGTGTATAATTTTATATTTATGTTATGTAAAATTGTTTATTTCATATAACACATAAAATTATTGTGTTAAAATTTGCGTTGATACGTTGAAATTTTTTTATTTTTATCAAATTCATATATAATATTTGTTAAATTTTATCTTGTATCATTTTTACGTTTTTTTTTGTATTAGTTTCGTAATGTTTCATCATATTCGTGTTATGTCTCTAGAATTGTCAAATTTACCTAACTTAACGTCTATTATAAGAAAAAGAAGTGCAGTTTAGGCTCCCGTAAGCCTAGGGTAAAAAATTATTTCTTCAACCAAGTAAAAATGAAGGTAGAAATTTGTTGTATTTTGGCTTTGTAGCATTGGGACAATTCCAAGTTGACGAAGAATTATACTCACAAAAGTCATGCAGCTTCGTAGAAGTTAAGACATCTTTAGTTTACCAAGTGAACCAAGGAACTATTGTGGAATTATCATGTTTCTAGAATAATTAACTGTTGCTTAGATCTCATTTAAGCAAATAATTAAAGTAATTAACCACTATTTTGTAATTTTGGCAAAGCTAAAATGACTTCCAAAGGAGTTTATTATATCGAGAGAAACAATTACTTATTATATTTATCACGTTAATTGTAAACGAAATTAATTAGGATATTTAAGATATCACATCTTATTAAATTTTGACAAATCAGCATATTTGAATTATATTTTTCATAATTATAACACCGATATCATTGTAAACATATATAGAATTATGCATATTGATATTAAAGATTCAAATGAGACATTTGTGTTCATATACGTTAATTAGATTTGGTTCGATAAAATTTAAACTCGATTTTGTTTGAACAAAACTTTAACCCATCTTGATTATTATCAAGACAAAATTGAGTAGTGTGAGTTATCAAACAAATTAAATTTGAGTATTTTAATACTTGATTTAGTAACTCATAAAGTTAATCGAGTTTATTTTTTATTTTTTAATATATTTTTATTATTTTAATTATTAATTTATGATTTTACTATTAATATTTGTAAAATATTATTTATAAAAAAAACATCAATTCAAATTTGAGCTTGAATATAATTAATCGAGCTTGAAATCGGATATAAAAAATTAAGAATTGAGTTTGATTTTTACTTAATAAATGAATCTAATCAAACAAATTCAACTGATTCAATTCTTACTTTGAGTTGATTGAATTAAAAAGATGACACTTGATCAAATTCGACATAATCTCCAACTCAAATTTTTTTTCTTGTATCAATTTAGCTCTACTTGATTATATTTCTATTTCAATGTCAAGTTTTAATGATGCTTTGTATTGTTAAAATAAACGTGCAAACTAAATTTATAAAAAAAAAATTATCATACAAGTTGAGATTTTAAATTTTATACACGAATTTACATAATTATACGGTATTAATTTAAGTGACTATATTTTCGTTATTTATTTTTTTATATTAAATGATCACGTGCCAAATATATCAACCCATTGGTATAATATAAAAACTCCACCATTTTTTTTCAAAAAAAAATATAAAAACTCCACATGATTAATTTTTTTCAATAAAAAAATGGTGGGCTAGTTGAGTTTTCCCTCTAGAATCTTAACAGGCCTAAACCCATAATTTAATTACCGAGGCCTAATCTCTTTCACATCACTTCCCTTTGGACTCCGTTCTTTACCGAACAAGGACAGATAAGGCAACCTATAAAGCTTTCGTGACTATGTTTTATTGTAAATTCAATCAATACACACACACACAAAGTCACCATTTGAATATACAAATTGAGCTCTAACAATGAAATTATTTTTTTTGATATATTAAAAATTTTAATATTTAAATTATATATAGTTGGAAATATATTTGAGTTTAATTTCTAATGCACCAATTAAAATTAAAATTTGAGTTTTCTATAAAAGAATATTGAATTTTTATTACAAACTATATAGACTGTCAAACAACTACTCAGGAGATAGTTTTAAAATTTTACTACATATTTCTACATTGATTTACATATTGATCTTTATATTTATTAAAAGATAATTAAATCTAGTTTTTAAAACTTCAAACAAATTATAATTTCAAGTTTTGTAGCTTAAAATATATTTAATTAAGTAAATAATGTACATAAAATTATCTTAAATATCTATATGTACAAATTAAGCTTTATAAAAATATATACATTTTATGATAATTATATGTATATCATGATATAAATATATGTCCATCTTCCAAGAGAAAAATTAGTCTTGAGCGCATTTTATTATGATTTCAAATGTTATTCGCAGTTTATATCTAGACAATATACAATAATTTGAGATGTAAATCTAATTCTAACCAACCTACACTGACACGAGACTAGACAAACTAGGCTCTGATACCATTTTATAACACTCTCGGAAGCTAAAATTTTTTGGCTAACTTTTTCCTTTACTTACTGTGTTTGTCACTCGCTCAGTGTAGCTAAAAACTAACAAATAGATTACTACTTGTTTATTTGTTTAAGACTAATTGTCTAAAGTCCCATTAAATTATCTCGTAATACGTGCCAAAATCGAAACTGAAAAACTCCATCCCTTTATATATATTTCTTGTCTAACCACACTTTATAACACAACGATAATTCAACCTGTGGCATAATAATCATCTCAAGAAACCATATAGAGAATCATATTTTCATCAAGTTATACTATTGAGTTACTATTCATTACAAGGTGCAATCATTTATATTTCTCAATATAGTCCTAATACTCACATCCCGAATCCTATACACTGTGTATACAAAAATAATCTTTAAGTCTGGAATATAAACAAAGATATTAAAGGGGTTTATACCTTAATATAAAAGTAATAACGCTTTGCGACCCACGCATCGAACTCTCGGTGCACCATACTCACATCTGAGCCTATTTGAAATAATTTGTGAGGTGGAAGGGTGGAGAGAGGTGAGCTAATGCCCAGTAAAAAATATACGCTAAATGATGTTAGGTTACTACTATGTTTAATGTATGTGTATGCATGAATAAATACGCCAAAACTCATGCTTAAATATGCTTTATTGAAAATAATGCAAAGTTGATAAGTCATTGTTTATAAGCTATAAAACGTTTGTGCTCACGCATTTATAAAATCGAGATATACATTCAAGGTATTTTCAAGAGACACGTAATCATGTACTTCCTTTAGTTACATCCTCATACTTTCAAAGTATTGCAAATACAAGTCTAAATAAAAAAAAAGAATACTGTACATCACATACCTTCAAGGGCGATACAAAAGCCTCGAAGGATTTGCTTAAACCCCGCGTACAAAGCACCTATTGCAAATAATCTAGAAGGTGGAGAATAGGGGTGTAAAACGGGTTGTTACCCACGGGCCGACCCGTTAAAAATACGGGCTTTAAACGGGTTGGGTTCATGAATTTCGGCCCGTTTAAAAACGGGCTTATACAGGTTGAGCCCGGCGGGCTAGCAGTCCGCGCGGTTTGGCCCGCACGGAAAAGGGCCAGCCCGCGGGCCACAATTAAAAATCGGCCTACTACTACAGTACTACAGCTACAGCCCAAATCCATTTGAGTCATTCGATTCGAGTTTCGACCAGACCAATTCATCATTCCGGATTTCCCTCCCAATCACTCACAAGTTTGAACCCAAACTTCCCAATTCAACAGCAGCAGCCTCCCAAGTCCCACCCAAATCCCAATTCCCAAATACCAAACCGACAAACCCTAAGCTAAAATCGACAACAACAACCATCTGACCTGAGACCTCTCTCGAGTGAGTCTCAACTCCAACTCTCATCTCATTCTCTCTCGACTCTCACTCAGCCAACCTCACCCAGCCTTACCACTATCACTTCAATCTCTCTCACGCCCGCACACACAGAGGGCGTTCGCTGTTCAACACGGCAGCAGTAGCACCACCAGTTAAGCAGGCACCACTCACCACCAGCAACCACTAGTGGCAGTCAAACACAAAAACCAGGTATGATGCTTTTCTTCCACGATTCACGAATGCTCGTTGCTGCTGTTACTGTATGGGTTATCTATTTGGTGATGATTTTGGTCTGCTATGAAATACAAAGAATCTATTTGGTGGTGATCTTTTATGGTGAATCTATTTGGTGATCTTTTATGGTGCTTGATTTTCGTTAAATCCATATTTATTAAGCATATATATATAATTTTTGTTTCTAATATATAAGGTTGTTACTTGTTATTCTCGTGAACTTCTTTTGATTGCTCTTTTCACTTGCATTTTTTCGAAAAGAAGACAGTTAAAACGATATAGCAACTAGAGAGTCGGAATCCAGAATAACATAAATGTTAGTCAAGAATAAAAATGGGAAACACTATTTCATCAAAATCAAAATTTTGTAAGCTTCGTTCATATCTTCAAAAAGATAAACTTAATAGTCACCACAAGTTTTTTGAAGTTGTACACAAGGTTTTAGATTCAATATTACTTGTAATATGATATTACGATAGGCACAACTTAGCTCAAAATCTGCTTACCTGCTCCATGTATTTCCACATAACATTCAGTGCAAGGAGATTTCTTCCCAAGAACTCCTAAATCAAGGCATGCAAAGGTAAATGCTTAAGTGACACAATAAAAAACTGAAGCAAACACAAAATAGCAACTGAACAAACTATTAACCACTGAGTCACAACAAGAATGAAACTTTAGAATAAGCCATCAAAAACAAAAAAAAATGGTGTTTTTTTCTCTAAATTTACACCTATTTAGGACAAGTTACATGCATTGTCTTCTGTTATATGCCAGTGTTAAATCATAATCAAGTAATGCAATATGCGAAAAAGCATTTTTTTTCTGTTATCTGCTATTGCTGTCATAAACACAATAGTCTGCATCCTATAATTAAAGAAATAGGACAATTGTTCACAAAGCATACATTGAAACTTCATAGTACCCATTGAAGCTTAGCTTGAAACGAATCATTATTCATTAATAGTTTATAGTAAGAAAGCCCATGTTTTTGCCTACAGTGGACATAGAGAATTCCTCTTTACCCAATTAGACAAGCTGATAAATTTTCAGTAGATTGTTTCAAATGCAATAAAGAAAAAGGGAAATCATGGAAATAATTCTATACAAAATGGACATGTTGGGGTACCAAAAAAACATTCATCTACGTTCTAGACATGAAAGGACCATCTCCAACTTATGCTTAGCGAAACCCTTATCTCATCATAAGCTATCATTTCAAAAATCATCATCAAGAATCTAGGAAATTATAAGTCAGACGAGGTAAAAATAAGCTAATAAAGCATTCTCTCATTTAGAAATGCAAACCTTCTTTATCAATTGAACATCATAAGACCTGCCATACTTGTTCCTAATAAGAGTTGCAAGATCTAAGCCATTAAAGGTGGAATCATCTGTGCCAGCCATTCGTTCAAGGTTTTCTCGAAGTAACTCACTGTTTATCTGAGGCAATTGTAAAAGAGAACCATAAATAAACACAAATTATAGAGCATGCATTAGGATCTTGTATGTAAGAAGAGAAACTTTGTCTGTAAGGAAAAATCTAGAAAAGAAGATCACAAGAATCCACCAAATTAGCAATCATATAATGAAAACAGCTTCTAGTTTATCCACACGTTCTATCAAAATGCCACTCCATCAAAATGGACATATAGATGCTACCTGGCTCTACCAGCATAACTAAAAAATTTAACAACCCAACAAGCAAAATGCAAGTGAAAAGAGCAATCAAAGCCCAAAATATCTAAACCTAGATTCCTAAATTTGAGTAAGCCTTAGTCGAAATGATCCATTCCTGCCTGATTTCCTGTTTTCAATTTCAAATTTACCAGTCCACTGTGTGCACAGAATCTGAATTTTGAATCAGTCAATAGCTCAAGTCATTTTTTTTATTTTAGTATTTCTTCTTCATTTTATGTTATTTTCTTTTTTTATATTTTGGTTCTCTATGACTGTGATTATTGTTTAATTACCTACAACTAAAAAGGAAAAAAATTAATTTGTTCATTGGTGTTTGAAATTTGTTCTCATTATGTGACACTGATATTGTTCTTTGTGACTAATTAATTCATATGATTTGAATTTTGAAATTTGTTCTGTTTTATGTTGTACTTAAATGTTATGTATGTTAATTGAGTTTTTTCTTTTTGGCATCTGTTGTTGACAGTGATAATATGGCATCTTATTCTGAAAATTAGACTCTGCATAGTAATAATATTGATATTGTTAGTGATGCTGATAATGAGGATGATGTTAATGAAGTTGAAATTGAGGATGAGGAATGTGAGGCTGAAACTGAAACAATTGAAAAGCAATCTAAAAAAGCTAGGAAAAACAGTTCAGAAATGTTGCAATTTTTTGAAAAACCTGTTATTAGTGTTGATGATGGTAAACCACGTACTAAATGTAAGGGGTGTGGGACAATATATAAGGTGGGTCTTTCTAAATATGGAACTTCATCCCTAAGGCGTCATGCACATTCATGTAAGGGGATAGCAGTCTTAAGGCAAAAAGATCTCTCTAAAATGATAATTGATCATCAAGGAAAGGTGAGAAGCAGAAAAATTGATCAAAAGGTTTTTAGAGAACTAGTAGCTAAGGCAATAATAAGGCATGACCTCCCTTTCTCATTTGTTGAATATGATGGAGTTAGGAATGTGTTTAAATATTTAAATCCTGAGGTAAAATTTATTTCTAGGATCACTGCTGGTTCTGATGTTTGGAAACTTTATTTGGAAAATAAAGAGAAATTGAAAGAATGCTTGGCTCAAATTCAGGGTAGAATTTGTCTCACTTGTGATTTATGGACTGCTTGCACTAATGAGGGGTACCTTTGTTTATCTGCTCATTATGTTGATTTAGATTGGGAGCTAAGTAGTAAGATTATTGCCTTTTGTGATATGCAACCTCCACATTCGGGATATGAATTATCTAAAAAAGTAATGGAAATTTTAAATGATTGGGGGATAGACAAGAAAATCTTTTCCATTACTTTGGATAATGCTTCTGCTAATGATAACATGCAACTTAATTTAAAAGATATGCTTTGTTTGCAAGAGAGTTTATTATGTGATGGTCAATTTTTTCATGTTAGATGTTGTGCCCACATTTTAAATCTTATTGTTCAAGAAGGTTTGAAGGTAGCTTCCACCGCTAATGAGAAAATTAGAGAAAGTATTAAGTATGTGAAGGGTTCAGAGGCTAGAATGAGGAGTTTTGAAGAATGTGTAAAAAAGGTCTCAATTTCTTCAAGTTCATATTTGGTTTTGGATGTCCCAACTAGATGGAACTCTACTTACTTGATGCTTGAGAGTGCTTTGAAATTTAAGCATGCATTTTCTATGCTTGCATTAAATGATAGAAATTATAAGCATTGTCCATCAAGTGAAGAGTGGAAAAGGGGAGAGAAAATTTGTGAATTTTTAAAGCCTTTTTATGAAATCACGAATTTGATTTCAGGAACTAATTACCCAACTGCCAACTTGTATTTTGCTCGAGTTTGGAAAATTGAGATGCTTTTAATGGAGTACTTGGATGGAGATGATGAGATGATACAAGGCATGGCATCTAATATGAAGAAAAAATTTGACAAGTATTGGAGTGAGTATAATGTTTTACTTGCAATGGCGGTGGTTCTCGATCCTCGTGTTAAGTTCACAATGTTGAAACGATGCTTTTTAAAAGTTGATCCTCAAGGTTTTCAAGAGAGGTTGGATGTGGTGAAAATGAAGCTATTTATGCTTTATGAAGAATATAAAAAGCATGCCTTTAACTCATCACATGGTCAAGACCAAGGCGAGCAAAACGAGATTTCTCTCGCCTCTTCTATTCCAACGGATTCTGTCTCTAATTTAGATGTAAGTAAAGATAATAAACATTTATACCTTAAATGTTATATTTATTTCATTGTGAACTTCAATTCATTAATAGTAACTTTTTATTCTTTGTTAATTATATTTGCATGAAATGTATCAATATAGGTATGGATGGACTTGGCAAATGATGAGGAAGATGATGTCCCAAGTTCCAAGTCTCAATTGGAAGTCTACTTAGATATGCCAAAACTTGATTTTTCCACTAATAAAGATTTAGATGTCTTGAAATGGTGGAAGGATCATAGTTTTAGGTTTCCTATCTTGGCTAACATGGCTTGTGATTTGATGAGTATACCCATAACTACTGTAGCTTCCGAATCCACCTTTAACATTGGGGGACGTGTGCTTAACAAGTATAGGAGTCGTCTTCTTCCTAAGAAGGTTCAAGCTCTCATTTGCACACGGAGTTGGCTACACGGTTTCATATCAAGTGGTAAATTATTTTCCTTAAATAAATAAAATTTACAAGTGATAGTCATTAATATTATTGTAAAAATTTAATAATTTAAAATTTTATCTTATAGGTTGGGAAGATGATGAGGAAAACAAAGATGATGTGGTGGAAGAATCAAATGATTCAAATCATTTGAATATTGAGATAAAATGACAAGTTTAATGTTTTTTTTAATGTGTGGATTTTAATGGATGTTTGTGGATTTTATGACTTTTAGACTTATCTACTACACTTTTTTTAGACCATAATATTAATGAATGTTATGTGTGTATTTGTATTGGGAGTTTAATATTTGTAGCACTAAGTTTATTCTTGTGCAGTGCTGTGTTTAGATAAAAGATCTTGTTTTGTTTTAATGCGTTATGAAATAGTTTCTGGGTTTTGCTTGGTTTGACAAAAGAAAAAATGATTCAGAACATATATATGGGAGGTGAAATTTAATTAGTGTTTTTGATTGGTTGAATTGAGGACTGTTTGGTAGAGAATATGGGTTGTAAAAAAAAATTTTATTCTTGCTTTTTTCCCTGTAGAAAAATGAAGCATTTAGTATTTAATTTGGTTGCTTCACTGAAGGAACAAGATCTGTACATTGGATGCATGCTTTTAAGGTAGATTATGGTAGATTATCCATTCGGAGCATTGCAGAAATTATTATTTGCTACTTCTAAAAGTTGCCTTCTTTTTCTTTTTCTTTTATTGCTTTTGATATTGTTCTGTTGTCATATAAATTAGACAACTAAAGCTAAATGAAGATCTTTTTAAAGAAAGTGGAAGTGGGCATTATTTCTGGGCTTGAACATGAGGAGAAATCTTTTTTTTTACAAGATAACTTAAAGCTGCAAATTTTGCATTCCATTGGCATTGTCTCTGAAATGGGAAGTTTTTTTATTTGCTTTGTCAGTGAATGTGGTCTGGTCTTTCATTGTGATTTTTCGTCAATGGACAATGGCTAATGAATAGGGGATTTTATCCATTTGGTGCTTTTTCCACCCATAATGCAGCCTATATATTTCGCCAGTGGCAGTGACTAATTTCTAGTTTCTTTACTGCCATTTCTGTTGGGAACCTCATGTTAAACGGTTAAAACTTAAATGCCTAAATCACCTACTGGGCTTGCTACTGCTATTGCTAAGTGTGTGTAAGTGTTGTGTAACCAGCCAAGAATTGGTTTTAACTCCAACGGTCCAACCTTAACAAATTCAATTCATGAAGATGATAACGAGGCCTTTACCCATGAAATTTATACCACTGTTTACTGAATGAAATCTGAGCAAGATTCATTAATAATCACAAGCTCATATGATATATATATATATATATATGATTTTGGTTAATTGATTTAATTAGTAATTACCAATCTAAATTTCCTTCAAGAAATTAAAATTAGGCCTAATTAAGTGAAAAAAATCCAATTTATTTTATTTTGAGCTTTAGTTTAATATCAATTTAATGAATTATATAGTCCAATTTTGTTATTTTAATTTTTGGGCCTTAATTTAATACCCATTATCTAAGCCCGCGGACCGGTCCAGCCCGCATTGAAAGTGGACCGGTCCTGCTTTTTATGGCCCGTTTAAATACGGGCCTAAACGGACTTGATCCGTTTTAGCCCGTACCCGCATTGACCCGCACCGACCCGCATTGACCCGCCCGTTTTACACCCCTAGTGGAGAAGGAGAGTGAGCTTTTTGGAAAGCCCAGTAAGAAACACACATAAAGAGACAAATACCTAAGCTATATGCAAGTATCTGAAAACAATTAATAAGTTCTAAAACGTAAGGGATATTTCTAAAACAGAGAAATCTGAGAAATTTGTCAAAGAAGGAATCCATGTATTCTGAAAATCAGGGGTTAATCAAATCAGTATAACAAATATTCAGTTAATAAGGTCATGCTATGCAGATATTGTAAATCAGTCGAATTCACAAATTATATCGTAATTCAAATAAATCATATAAGTCCGTATCAAATCATTTTTAGATTTCGAAGTCCAATCATATAAATCCATATCAAATAATTTTCAGATTTCGGAGCTCGAAAATCAAAAGTTCAAAAATCATTCGAAAATAAGAAAATAACAGAAAGTGGAGACATGGCAGTAACTCGGTATACATCAAGCAGCAAAGATATCCCATAAGGATAATAACAGATAAACATATAATCATAGTCCAAGTGGTCTACAGTGAACACTAATCAGGTGTCATCTGTGACCGTTGTAGATTAGATCAAATCACACAACAACATAGTGTTCAAAATACATATCAGATACAGATACAGATATTGTAGGCCCCGAAGGTCACACTGCAGCCAGATACTATAGGCCCCGAAGGTCACGCTATAGCCAAATACTGTAGGCCCCGAAGGTCACGCTATAGCCATATACTGTAGGCCCATTGCAGCTAGATACTGCTAAAACCAAAATATACAGCAGTCCAAATACCGCAAGATGATGGTTAGCCAATGTCTCAAAACAAAAGTTTCATAGTTCAGAGTTCAAATCTGTAAGTCAAATCATACAGATATTTATAAAAGTTCATAAAGCAGATTATCACATAAAATCAGAATTATTTTTCCAAATATTTAAAAACTTAGTAATTTCCAAAATATATATAAAGAAAATAGATTTTAGTGCCATGATTTATAATAAATCCATAAAATAAAATTTAAGATAGAAAAGTCGCAAGTCTTTAAAATCATGCAATTTAATAAGCTTTCAACAAAAACTGAATTCTTTAGAAAATTCATGCTAATGTAGAGTTTCATAAATCCAAATTCGAAAGAGCATTTTCAAAACTCACAGAGGTTCCAAAACCAATTAAAATGCAAGGAATTCCAAAAATCTAAAAACTTCATAACTTTTCATAAATATTTCTAAAACACTAAAGTTTGGTAATTTCTATAAAATAAAATTTAATTTAAAAATTCATGAATAGGCTAAAATCATGCAATTTAATATTTTCAAGACTGAATTCCTTAAGAAAATTCTATTCTTAAAAAGTTTCTTAGCTTTTTAGCTGAAATCATAAAAATCAATATTCTTATGAAAATTCGATAACATAACGATATCAAATTTCTAAAGTCTCTTGCAAAGCATACGTAGTTCATAAAACACAATGCACTTGATTTTAAAATCATTCCAGTATCTCCTACGTTCCATCTACATATCTCTTACCTTACGCACTTAGCAAGTATCTCCTTCAAGTTTTCGATTTACAACTCGAGCTCCTAATTGCTCCAAGTCACTCCATCACCATCTCAAAAAAAATCCTAATCACCTTATTCTTTTATAATAGAGTTTAATTATGTTATAAGATAAAAGTAATTCTAATTCACCTCCATGCACATTGCTTACCTATTCCTTATTAAAATATTCTCAATTACCTCCTCTAAGTTTAAATCAAATTAACACATCCTTACCTTGGAAAATCCTCAAAATCAAACCTTTCTCAAGCTCTTTTTGAATCTCCACCTCTTTAATATCTCTATTAAATTCCTACAAAATATTTTAAATCCTAGTTACCATGACAAATATATATTTGCATATGTGTATGTACATATAGGCATATATCAATCCAAATATAACATTTTCTTTTCTTTCTTTCTTTTTTTTTTTTTCTTTTACCTGTCTCTCGGTTGGTTCAACAGGGAAATAAGCAGCTCATTGTCAGCCCTGATTCTTTATCTTCCTCTGCTTCAAGGCCTCACCCGAACAGCACCTATACTAGCCTCGTATAGCAGCTCTTCAATACCTCAAAACACCTTCCTCTAGCCACTGTTCCAGGCCACTTGCAGACCCATTTTCCTACCCTTTAACCGACCTCTTTTCTCCCCCTGCTACTGCCTGAATGGTGCCCCTGTTTCACAACCTACAAGCTAGCTTAAACCAACTCATGAAAGCCTTCCATTTAGCCCCTAACTGACCAGCTTCAACCTCACCAAGGCAGGCCTTAACTCAGCATTTAATGGTTCTAAAGATCTAGCTTATAGCTAACACCCAAGAGCTCCTTGTTTCTGCTTCCTTTTCCTTCATCGGGCTTGCCTCCTTCAACGCCTACTGCAGCGTCTACAACAACCGCCTAAGACCAACCTTTAAACATTGCTAACACTCCAAGCAAGCTGTTAGATCCGATCATTCTCAGTGCCCAAAATGCCACCCGAAAGAGCCTTTGTTTTCACGTCGCTGTTTCCTAGCCTGAAGTTGAGCCACGTTTTTGCTTCCATCACCAAAACACCACCAGTTCCGCCTTGTTCTGTTCTGCTTTCTCCCACATTCTCTCTCTTTCTCCTTCAATCCACTCTTTTTCATTTCACTGCTATTCACTCTCTCTCTCTCTCTCTCTCTCTCTCTCTCTCTCGTTTCAACGCTCTGCTGCATTTTCTTTCGTTTCTCTCCTTTACCGAATGGCTACAGCTCCTCTCTTTAACAACCTTCCAGCCTTTGTTTCACACGCACGGTTAGCCCCCAAAAGCCATGTTCCAGCCTCTCCTTTCTTCGTGTCGCTACTGCTTGCTCCTCTCCAGCTACCGTTCTTTTTTTTTGTGCTCTCTCTTCCGGCTTTTCTTTTCTCTCTCTGTCTTTTTTTTATCTGGTTTTGTTTTGCTGAAAGAGGCAGAGCCTCTGACTGGTTTTTCAATTCTGTGGATCCTACTCCCACGTTAGTGGGATAGGTGAGGGAAGTCGGTGGCTTCCTAGGGAAGCCAAATCCGGTTTTCCCTCCTCTTTTTTTTATTATATATATACATTTTATCTTAATTCATATATATATATATATATATATCTTCCTTATATCATATATTATATTTATATATTTTAATTATATATATAAATATGTTATAGGTCTTTTTATTTATTTATTTATTTAATATAGAGTTATATTCCTTTATATATATACATTAGTAATATATATTCTCCTTTATTTTTAATTTGACACCTATAAATATATTTTTTTTGAAGGACTTCATTTCAATAATTATAAATCATAATTATATAAATTTGCAAGTTACCTTATCACATTATATACATTTAAAATTATTCGTTGAGTATATGATCAATTTAAAAAAATTATGGTTCTCACACCTTATTGACTAGACATTGCTTGCATCTCTAGCTAATAGCTAGAGAAATTATGGTCATTAGGATGGACCTTGACTCACTGTTATACTAAGTTGGAGCTTATACCATGGCGACACTTCCTTTCAGCTAACAATCGATCGCCAAATCTGCTCAATGCCAGTCAAGAGAATTTTGATTAAAACCAAAATAGATTATGATATGGTACCATGCTAAGACAAATGCAAGGTTTCGTATAATAATCATAGTCTTACTTCTTGAGTGCATCTTCATTTTCGCCTCCCCCTGGTATTGGTTCAAGTAAGCCAGTTGCGAAGTTCACAGCTGAAACAGGCTTCTTCAGAAGGTCTTTCCCAATTTTCTCAAGATTTTCAAGGTTGTCTTTGCTTGAGTTGTCCATGCCGATTTCTGAATCTTTCAAGCTATCAGTCTGATTCAATGTAAACCGTAAGTAACCGTTTTAATTGTGAGAAATATCATCATAGAATATTTGGTTATCAACATGTTACGAACTAGTTAGATAAGTATGAGAGAAAGAGAATTAAAATGACAATTCCTTTCCTGAATGTTGATAACAGAGGATACAGAGCATCTCTATACTTCTTTCCTCTTTTCCATTTTTCATATGTTAGTTCCATGTACAGCTGGCAGTTACCTGTACGGACATCTAGCTGCAGCTTTCCTTGATGTGTGTATATATATGTACCTTCAGCATATTAAAGAATAAGGAATCACATTTTCGATTCTAGCATGGTATCGGAGCGGTACAAATTTAGCCTTCCCGCCTCTTGATTTTTTTTTCCCGCTTCTCGAGTTTCTTTCTTTCTCGGCTGCATTTTTTTTTCTTTTCCTCCAAACAGCCATTGAAGCGAAACATGAGTACTGAGAAATCAACAAATTCATCCTCCAGCACAGTCACGACCACCGTTGGACTTGAGGATTTATCCTTCAATCCTTTCTTCATTCATTCCAACGAAAATCCTTCTTTGATTCTTGTTTCATCAGTTCTTACTGGTTCAAACTATCATTCCTGGAGTCGTGCCATGAAAATGGCCTTATTATCCAAGAACAAGTTTCAGTTCGTCCATGGCTCTCTGGAGATTCCCTTTGTGACAGATCCATTGTTTCCGGCATGGGAGAGATGCAATACACTGGTTCTTTCCTGGTTGTTACATTCTGTTTCTCCTTCCATCGCCAAGAGTGTGATCTGGTTTGATACTGCTGTAGAGGTTTGGAATGATCTGAAGGCACGTTTTTCTCAGGGTGATGCCTTTCGCATTTCTGAACTCCAGGAAGAAATTTTTTCTTTTCGGCAAAATGCTCTCTCGGTTACAGATTACTTCACACAACTGAAGGTGTTATGGGATGAACTGATGACTCTCAGACCTATCTTGCATTGTGTTTGCAATCCAAAATGTAGTTGTAAAGCCTTGGAGACAGTCAAGACTTACCAGGAGCATGATCATGTGATCTGTTTTTTAAAGGGATTGAATGAAGGATTTGCTGTCGTTCGATCTCAGATCTTGCTTATTGAACCTCTACCTCCTATTAACAAAGTGTTTGCTATGGTGCTTCAACATGAACGGCAGCTCAATTCAGTTCTTCCTTCTTCATCTTTGAAGGTTGAGTCAACAGCTTTTGCTAACAAAGCTGTCTTCAATTCTTCAGGCAGAGGTTCACGCAAATCGACTTCAAATGTTAGGAGACCTTTGTGCACACATTGTGGCTATATGGGCCACACTGTTGAGAAGTGTTTCAAGAAACACGGTTTTCCTCCTGGTTTCAAGCCAAGATCAAGAGTTGGAGTCGCTAATCATGTTGATACAGCTGTGTCCACGGCAGAAGAAGTTCAATCCATTCCTGTTCATGTTCAGAATTCTGGAGATCTCACTTCCTTTCCTTTTACAAAGGATCAGTACACTAAGTTGCTTGAAATGCTTCAAACAGTCGACATTGCCTCTTCTCCAATCTCTTATGCGAATGCCACTAGTAAGTATGTGTGCACAACTTCACAGAAGCCTGAAACCACTTCCGTGACAGGTAACTCCATTGCTATTTCCTCTCATCACTCTCAATTTATTCTTGATACTGGTGCCACCGATCATATTATCTGTTCTATTCATTTGTTTCACTCCTGTACACCTGTATTCAATTCTTGTGTTAAACTACCTAATGGCCACTTTGCTAATGTCACACATATTGGCACAGTATATCTCACACCAGACCTTATTTTGCATGATGCTTTACTTGTGCCTACGTTCTCTTTTAACCTGATCTCTGTTAGTAAACTTACTCAAACTCATGACTGTTTCCTATTGTTTCAACCTGATTTTTGTGTTATTCAGGATATCAAGAACTGGAGAATGATTGGATTAGCTAAGCATAGTCAAGGTCTCTACCAGTTTGTGCCATCATCTATTTCTGTTCTTCCAAAACTGAACTCTGTTTTTACATCCTCTACAAACACAATAGGTAAGCCATGGGATCTCTGGCATTATAGGTTAGGTCATGTCTCTACTCCTAGAATAAAATTGTTGAGCACGTTAGACCCTTCCATTATTGTACAGAACTCATCTCCTTGTGATATTTGTCACTTTGCCAAACAAAAGAGAAATGCTTTTCCACTTAGTACTTCCGTTTCTGTTAATTGTTTTGATCTTATACATATTGACATTTGGGGGCCTTATCATGTGACTTCTTTGTATGGCCATAAGTATTTTTTAACTGTTGTTGATGATCATAGCCGTCACACTTGGGTGTATTTTATGAAATCTAAAGGTGAGGTAAGACCTTTGATGCAACATTTTTGTTCCTTTGTAGAAACACAGTTCCAAACAAAGGTTAAGGTAATTCGTAGTGATAATGGACAGGAATTTAACGTTCCCTCCTTTTATTCAGCAAAGGGAATTATCCATCAGACTTCTTGCACTCAGACCCCTCAACAAAATAGCATAGTCGAGCATAAACATCAACACATCTTGAATGTGGCTAGGTCATTACGTTTTCAAGCTCACTTGTCTGAGTTTTTTTGGTCAGATTGTATAGGTCATGCAGTACATCTTATTAATAGGATTCCTTCTCCTGTCATTGCCAACAAAACTCCTTTTGAACTCTTACATCATCAGCCTCCTACATATAGTCATTTGAGAACATTTGGCTGTTTATGCTATGCCTCAACCTTAGCTCACCATAGGCCTAAATTTGATTCCAGATCCATCAAGTGCATATTCCTTGGTTTTCCTGCTGGTGTCAAGGGTTACAAACTTTATTCTTTACAAACTAAGTCAATTTTTATCTCACGCGATGTCATCTTCTATGAAAGCATTTTCCCTTTGTCTTTTGGCAATGCTGACCAACATTTCCTAGGAGATTGTGTTCTGCCTACGTGCCCAGACACATTCGTTGAATCCTCCTCCTTCCCACCAAACTCAGATTCTTCACATGATCCTCTTACTATCTCTCCTAATTCTTCAAGCTTTTCCACTCCAAGTCCAAGTCATGATTCTACTTCATACTCTGGTGAGACCTTACCCACTCCTCCTTCATCTGATTCCTCCCATCTAGACCATCATTCTTTACGCAGATCATCTAGACCTCGAATTTCTCCCAACTACCTTCAGGATTACCATTGTAGCTTAGTTAAGTCTGATTCATTTCCAGTTCTGCATTCTGAAAACTCAAGATCAGGTACACTTCATCCTTTGTCTTCTGTTCTTACTTATCATCGATGTTCCCCTCTCCACAAAGCCTTTTCTCTTGGAATTACCACCCTTATTGAGCCACAAACATATAGTGAAGCTATTCAGCATGAGCATTGGAGACAGGCAATGCAAACTGAATTAGAATCATTGCACGCAAACAATACTTGGCTGCTCACTGATCTGCCTGCTAACAAACAACCAATAGGCTGTAAACGGGTTTACAAGGTCAAATATAAGGCTGATGGTCAAGTGGAGAGGTTTAAGGCTAGGTTGGTTGCCAAGGGATATACTCAACAAGCTGGAGTGGATTTTACTGATACTTTTTCCCCAGTAGCTAAGATGAGCACTATTCGAACTCTCTTAGCTATTTCAGCAGCAAAGGGATGGCATTTACACCAGTTGGATATCAACAATGCTTATTTGCATGGTGATCTCCATGAGGAAGTTTATATGACTTTACCACCTGGTTCTCCTGGTGCAAAACCTGGTCAAGTGTGCAAATTATTGAAGTCTCTGTATGGGTTAAAGCAAGCTGGACGACAGTGGTATTATAAACTTAGTTCAGCCTTGCTTGATCGAGGTTTTCAGCAAGCTTCATCAGATCACTCTCTTTTCCTTAAAGGCAGTAGCAATTCTTTTCTTGCCTTGCTAGTATATGTTGATGATGTTATACTAGCTAGCAACAATCTTCAGCTGATTGAGGAAATGAAATCTTTTCTTGATTCAACCTTCAGGATAAAGGATCTTGGTACCCTGAAATTTTTCCTTGGTCTTGAGGTTGCAAGGACTCACAAGGGCATCAGTGTTTGTCAAAGGAAATATGCCCTAGAACTCTTACAAGATTATGGTTTTCTGGGATGTAAACCAGCCCTTACTCCTATGGTCTCTTCTCCGAAACTTTCTAAAACTACTGGTGTTGAGCTTGAAGATCCTTTGCCCTATCGACAACTTGTTGGCAAACTCTTGTATCTGACTAGTACTCGGCCTGATCTGTCCTTTGCTGTCCAACAACTGTCCCAATATCTTGATAAGCCTACTACAATCCATTTAATTGCAGCACATCGAATTCTCAGATACATTAAGGGTAGTCCTGGCCAAGGTATCTTTTTTCCTGCACAAACAGATCTTCAGCTCAAAGCTTTTAGTGACTCAGATTGGGCTGCTTGTGCTGACACCAGGAGATCCATCACTGGTTTTTGTGTTTTCTTGGGTGATGCTCTTGTTTCATGGAAGTCTAAGAAGCAGCCCACTGTGTCGAGATCCTCTTCTGAAGCAGAGTATAGGGCTATTGCTTCTCTAACCTGTGAACTGCAATGGTTGATGTACTTGCTTCAAGATCTCCAGATTTCCCATCCATCACCTGCCTTGCTTTTCTGTGACAGCAAATCGGCTATTGCTATTGCTGAGAACCCTGTCTTTCACGAACGCACGAAGCACATTGAAATCGACTGCCATTTCATTCGACAGAAGCTGCAAGCTGGTGTAATTCGGTTGCTTCATGTTTCTTCCTCCTCTCAATTGGCTGATCTCTTCACGAAACCACTTCACTCTTCTGTTTTTCATTCACTTCTCCACAGGTTGGGCACACACAACCTTTTTACTCCAGCTTAAGGGGGGCTAACAGAGGATACAGAGCATCTCTATACTTCTTTCCTCTTTTCCATTTTTCATATGTTAGTTCCATGTACAGCTGGCAGTTACCTGTACGGACATCTAGCTGCAGCTTTCCTTGATGTGTGTATATATATGTACCTTCAGCATATTAAAGAATAAGGAATCACATTTTCGATTCTAGCAGTTGAAAGGATAAGTGTCTTTCGATTAAGTTGGATGCAAGAGCAAATGTACTGAATAATTATAAACAAAAAAAACAAAAAAACAATTTTTACGAAGTAATACCTGAATTCGTAGATAATTTTTCTCGAAACCAGAGCCTTGAAAGAAAGCAGACAAATATATATCAGCCATATCATCCGATGCAGTGAGAAGAATATCAACGATGGGGATACCGCCATTCTTCCCTAGCATCCAATCTAAGGGTCCCCCACCAGTTTCTTGGAAGCCCTCAAGCTGGTTATTCCGTTTTGATGATCCAGTCCCAAGGGAGAGAACAAGAATTTTACTGCAGTCCATGTTGCTCAAGCATGGACTTTTTCCATCTGTAGACATCTCCTTGGCAACCTCTGTCATTGCTAGCAAAGTCTGATGAAAACTTGTCAGAAAAATGAGTCAAGATGTTTCATAAGAAAATGCAATTAAAACCATTGTTTCTGATACTATATTAAAATAGCTTACAGGATTGTTGGCCGCAACACCACCATCGACCATGTTGAATTTCCTGCTGCTGATTTCAAATTTATGAAGAGGCAGGAAATATAGTGCTGCAGAAGTGCTCAAACAAACATCTAGCAGTCCAGCATCCTCTAAATCATCATGTGTCGCCTGATCAAACAATTATTAGAAAAAAAAATGAAAAGAAAATTACTGCATATCATATGAAAACCAAAATAAAAAGTTAAAACAAAACTCTCGTGTTGTGAGACTCATGTGGAGTAGATAATATATACGCAACTTTCTCAATGCATTAACAAGAGATTATTTTCAAGACTTCAACTCGTTACCTCTATATTATTAAAAAGTAACATTTTACATTTACCAATGTTAAAGTCATCACCGCCTCTTTTGATAGTTGGATAAGAACAATATTATTTTAAGGCCATTTTGACAGTACATGTCAACGTTTGTTCTTAGTTTTACAACTCATTCTTTTGCTGTAAAATTAGTTGTTATAGGTTGGCACTTGGCACATTAGCTGTCAGCTCAAGAATTGCCGCCATAGAATTACCGCCTTTGTGTACTATAAATATATGTGTAAGCAAATTATGTAATGTATTCCCAAAAACAGAAGAATATATGTTAGTTGCTCTGTTTGATATATTTCCCCTGCAAAATATACTCTTCATTTGGTATCAGAACCATACGGTCAAGGACCAAGGAGGTGCTGTTAAGTTGAGGTGAGGTGCTGCCAAAAGATAGAGTAACAGTCAAGGACTGTTATTAGAGTTATCAAATCGAAGGTACCGTTTGTGAAGAATCTGCTCACAATCAGGGACCGTGAAGCTTGTTGGTCTGGGACCAAACTTTGATTCTTGGTAGTACAAGAGAAAGGAACACCAAGTCTCAATGGCAGATTTAATTTCTGTTGGCAGTGTCAAGAAACTTAACAATCAAAATTATAGCACATGACAGACTTGCATAGAGTCATATTTGCAAGGTCAAGATTTATGGGATGTTGTCAATGGGAATGAGACCACACCACCAGAAGATGCTGCAGCTTTGAAAAAGTGGCGTATCAAAGCTGGGAAAGCATTGTTCGTGATAAAGACAACTATTGAGGAGGAGATGCTGGAACACATTCGACATGTTACCACTCCAAAGGCAGCTTGGGAAGTGTTTGTCTCTCGTTTCTCTAAGAAAAATGATATGAGGCTGCAATTTTTGGAAAGTGAACTGATGTCAGTTTCACAACGTGACATGACGATAAATCAATACTTTACAAAAGTCAAGTCGATATGCCGTGAAATCTCTGAATTAGATGCTGCATCAAAGATTGGTGATGATAGAATGAGAAGAATTATTATTCATGGCTTAAAGCCTGAATATAGAAGCTTCATCACTGCAATTCAAGGATGGCTTGTTCAACCATCGTTGGAAGATCTAGAAAACCTCTTGGCCAGCCAAGAGACTTTGGTGAAACAAGTAGCTGGTGTTTCTCTTAAAAATGAGGAAGAGGCGCTCTTCAGCAACAAAAAGCAAGGTAGACCGAGAAGTCAAAAGTTTGATAAGGATGATAATCGAAAGAAAGAACAAAACAAAAGTAACCAGGCAGGGGGAGCTGGTCAAAATCAAAGCTATGGCAAAAGACAAGGCAATACTCACAATTCTGAATGCTACAATTGTGGAAGGAAGGGTCACTTTGCTAGAAACTGTCGCTTCAAAAAGAAAACAGCAGAAGGGAATACAGCAACATCAAGCAATCAAAATAATAGTGAAGATGAATGGAATATGGAGGCGTCTTTTACAGTTGCTAAAGACAAAGGAGATACAGCAGAAGAGTTGGCACTAGAAGTATCCACTCCCAGCGCAATAGATTATACTAAGAGTTGGATTGTTGATTCGGGATGCTTAATCACATGACTGGTGATAAAGAAAAGTTTCTCAATATGTCAGAATACAAAGGTGATCGAGTGGTTGTTACAGCCAATAATTCAAGATTACCAATTAGTCATATTGGTAAAACAATGATTGTGCTTCAGTTCAGTTCAAAGCAAGCTCAGCTGCAAGATGTTTATCATGTTCCTGGAATGAAGAAAAACTTATTGTCAGTTTCTCAACTAACAACTCCAGGTAACTATGTTGTATTTGGCCCTAAAGACGTGGAAGTCTATCGAGAATTGAAGATAGAAGGCACACCCTTTATAGAGGGAAAGAAGCAAGAATCTATCTATGTGATGTCAGCAGAGTCAGCATACGTAGATAAGATAAGAAAGAATGAGACTGCAGATCTTTGGCATGCTCGTTTAGGACACGTTGGCTACCATAAGCTGAAGGTGATGATAAGGAAATCCTTGCTCAAAGGCCTCCCAGAATTGGACATTCGAACAGATACTGTTTGTGAAGGATGTCAATATGGAAAAGCTCATCAACTTCCATTTGAAGAATCAAAATTTAAAGCCAAGCAACCATTAGAGTTAGTTCACTCAGATGTATTTGGACCCATTACGCAACCATCCATTAGTGGATTACGCTATATGGTAACTTTTATTGATGATTTTTCAAGGTATGTTTGGGCTTTCTTTATGAAAGAAAAATCTGAGACCTTGGCTAAGTTCAAAGAATTCAAAGAAAAAGTAGAAAGTGAAGTTGGTCAAAAGATACGTTGTCTTCGCACAGATAATGGTGGAGAATATACATCAAATGAATTTAATAAGTATCTTCGGGAGCACAAGATTAGAAGACAATTTACTTGTCCTAATACTCCACAGCAGAATGGAAAAGCTAAGAGGAAGAATCGACATCTTGCAGAAGTTTGTCGAAGCCTATTGCATGCCAAGAATGTGCCTTCAAGATTCTGGGTTGAATGCATGAAACTTGCAGTTCATGTCATCAACAGATTGCCTCAAGCTCGATTGAAATTTGAATCCCCATTTGAGAAGTTATGGGATCTCAAACTTGCTGTGAGTCACTTTCGAGTCTTTGGATGTGCGTGTTATGTGTTCGTGCCTAACCATCTTCGAGGCAAATTTGATAAAAAGGCAGTAAGGTGTATATTTGTCAACTATGATGACCAAAGGAAAGGGTGGAGATGCATAGATCCTACAACAAACCGAGTATATGTGTCAAGGGATGTTGTGTTTGATGAAGCGTCATCCTGGTGGTCACCTTAACAATCTGTTCTGCTTGATTCAAAAGAAATAGAAGATAAGTTACAAGAAAAACTTGGCGAGAAGTCGATAGAGTTATTTTTAATACGTGAAGGATCAAAAGAGTCACTTACAGATGTTGAAAATCAAGCTTCCCACTATTTGCCTATACATAGTTGAATCTTCTAAGTCTTTGCCTTCAACTACACATAACTTGGCATTCATTTCTATTGGAGTTGTTATGGGCTTGCAATCTAACATTCCATACTTTTGTAGAAGATCCTTAGCATATTTCTATTGACACAGGAATAGTCCTTGCTCTGAATAATCTATTTCAAGCCCAAGGAAATGCTTGAGTCGTCCAAGCTCTTTCATTTGGAAACGTACAGACAAATTCTCTTTTATTTGCTGAATTTCTTCTTCATCATCTCCAGTAACGATGAGATCATCAACATACACTAGCACTATCTCCAATTTTCCATTTTGAGTTTTAACAAATAAACTCGAATCAACTGGTGTCATTGTATATCCACTCTGAATTAGGAACTCTGCTCTCTTCCCATACCACGCCCTTGGTGCCTGCTTCAATCCGTAGAGTGCTTTCTTTAGCTTACACACATAGCTTGGGTGAGCCATGCTTTCAAAACCTTGAGGCTGTTCCATGTATATTTCCCTATCTAGCTCACCATGCAAAAATGCATTTTTGACGTCCATCTGCCACAGACTCCATGATTTACTAGCTGCAATTACTAATAAAACACGAACAGTAGTTATTTTTGCAACTGGACTAAATGTCTCATCATAGTCCAACCCATATTGTTGCAAAAAACCTCGAGCTACTAAGCGAGCTTTGTATCTATCAATCGTTCCATCAGGACGCATCTTTATTCTGTAAACCCATTTACATGATATGGGTTTCACATCTTTAGGCTTTTGTGTGAGTTCCCAAGTTTGATTCTGCTTCAGTGCAAGAATTTCCTTTTCCATTGCTTTTCTCCATTCTTGCTTTGTTGATGCTTCATCGTATGTTGATGGTTCTTTCACCAAATTTCCTTCGGCTAAAGCCAAGCACTCTACGGATTGAAGCAGGCACCAAAGGCGTGGTATGAGAAGATAGCAAAGTTCCTAATTCAGAGTGGATATATAATGACACAAGCTGATTTGAGTTTATTTGTTAAAACTCAAAATGGAAAATTGGCGATAGTGCTAGTGTATGTTGATGATCTCATCGTTACTGGAGATGATGAAGAAGAAATTCAGCAAATAAAGGAGAATTTGTCTGTACGTTTCCAAATGAAAGAGCTTGGACGACTCAAGCATTTCCTTGGGCTTGAAATAGATTATTCAGAGGAAGGATTATTCCTGTGTCAGCAGAAATATGCTAAGGATCTTCTACAAAAGTATGGAATGTTAGACTGCAAGCCCATAACAACTCCGATAGAAATGAATGTCAAGTTATGTGTAGTTGAAGGCAAAGACTTAGAAGATTCAACTATGTATAGGCCAATAGTGGGAAGCTTGATTTATCTCACTCTGACACGCCCAGATATTGCTTTTGCAGTAGGTGTTGCAAGCCGATTCATGCAAAATCCAAAGAAGCCTCATTTGGAAGTTGTTCAGCGAATTTTAAGATATGTCAAGGGTACACTTGATTATGGTATTTTCTACAAAAGAAGTGAAGAATGCAAGTTGTATGGATATTGTCACGCTAATTATGCTGGTGATCACAATACACGTCGATCTACAACTGGATATGTGTTTAGTCAAGGCTCAGGAGCTATTTCATGGTGTAGTAAGAGACAACCGACGGTGTCGTTGTCAACAACTGAAGCAGAATATAGAGCAGCAACAATGGCAGCTCAAGAGAGTTCATGGTTACAGGAACTCATGAAGAATTTGCACCAACCAATTAACTATGCAATACTATTGCATAGTGATAGCAAGTCAGCAATCTGCTTAGCAGAAAATCCAATGTTTCATGCTCGAACTAGACATGTGGAGGTTCAATATCACTTTGTGCGTGAAAAGGTGTTATTGGGTGATATAAAAATGCAGTTTGTAAACACCAATGATCAAGTGGCAGATATCTTTACAAAAGGACTGAGTAATGCAAAGTTTGCAGAATTTCAAAAACAAATGGGATGATGCCAAGATCAAGTTCAAACGTAAGATCAAGTTCAAGCGTGAGAGGCGGTGCTGAGGGGGAGTGTTAAAGTCATCACCGCCTCTTTTGATAGTTAGATAAGAACAATATTATTTTAAGGCCATTTTGACAGCACATGCCAACATTTGTTCTTAGTTTTACACCTCATTCTTTTGCTGTAAAATTAGTTGTTATAGGTTGGCACTTGGCACATTAGCTATCAGCTCAAGAAATGCCTCCATAGAATTACCACCTTTGTGTACTATAAATATAGGTGTAAGCAAATTATGTAATGTATTCCCAAAAACAGAAGAATATATGTGAGTTGCTCTGTTTGATATTGTTGTGGATTGTAGCCAAAAATCTCAAAGCCAGAATAAATTATTTGGTAAGTGAGAAAAAAAAATGGCAATGATAAAATTAAAACACACAAGAATTTACGTGGTTCGGCTTTAAAAGCCTACGTCCACGGGCCAAGACAATCAAAAGTTTACTATGAGAAATTGGAGATTTACAAAGGACACTTGAAATATAACTCTCTACCCAAAACCCAAAACCTCACTGTAAGCTTTATTTTATAGCTTACTCACTCTACTCTCCCTTTCACCTTACAAGGCTTTCTTTTGCTATCTCACTTGATGCTCACAAAGCTTCACAACTAGAGTATTTATAGAAGAAGTCATGGACGGATTGTCAAGCAACGGTTGCATTTCTTGACTGAAATTGGGAGGGCATTAAATTGTTGCCGTAGCAATTTTGCTTGATAGTCAACATTTGCATGCTCTTCAATTTCCTTTGTCAAGATATGCATGCATTCAACTATTCCCTTGTCAACCTTTGCATGCACCATTAAATGCAATGAAGACTTGCATGAAACAATTCTTCAACAAGCAAGATTTACAAACGTGCATGAAGGATTGGCTTGAAGATTTGTAATCTATGCATTTAATGTCTTGGCTTGAATTTTCCAAGCCATCCTTCCAACAAATCTCCACCTTGGCTTGATAAAATTTCCAAGCCAACTAATAGCAAATTCCTAATACTAGATCACCTTAGCCACTAGTGCCCTTGAAGGCATTTAAAGACTGCGCATACCAACCAAGTCTAAGCAATGCTTAAACTTGTTTGCAGGGATAGATTTTGTCATCATATCTCCCGGATTATCAGCTGTATGAATTTTCTCAACTGCAATATCTCCTTGTGTTATGATATTGCGAACAAAGTGATACCTGACGTCAATATGTTTGGTTCTTTCATGATACATCTGGTTTTTAGTCAGATGTATTGCGCTTTGGCTATCGCAATACACAATAGTAGGCTTTTGCTTTAAACCAAGATCACCAACCAAACCTCTAAGCCATAATGCTTCTTTCACTGCTTCTGTAACTGCCATGTATTCTGCTTCTGTTATAGACAGAGCAACTGTGGATTGTAAAACAGCTTTCCAACCAATGGCACAATCAGAGAAAGTGAAAATATATCCCGTCAGGGATCTTCTTTTATCCAAATCACCAGCATAATCCGAATCAACATAGCCGTCAACACTACAAATAGTGTCACTATCCCTTTGATAACAAAGACCGATATTTGCAGTAGCTTTGAGATATCTGAGGATCCATTTCACTGCTTGCCAATGAGCTTTTCCAGGGTCTGCCATAAATCTGCTTACCACACTGACAGCATGCGAAATATCTGGACGAGTGCAGATCATAACATACATCAAGCTCCCAACTGCACTAGCATATGGAACATGCGACATATTCTTCCTTTCTTCCTCGGTTTGTGGTGATAGCTTTGAGGACAATTTAAAGTGCGTCGCAATAGGGGTGTTCACAGATTTGCAATCTTGCATCCTTAAGCGCTCAAGTACTTTTTCTATGTACTTTTTTTGTGACAAATATAATTTTCCAGCACTTCGATCTCTGTGAATTTCCATACCCAATATTTTCTTGGCTGCTCCCAAGTCCTTCATCTCAAATTCACCATTTAGCTGAGCCTTCAGAGCGCCAATTTCTGACATGTTCTTTGCAGCAACCAACATGTCATCTACGTACAATAGCAGATAGATGTGTGAACCATCTGAGAGTTTTTTTTGATAGACACAATTATCAAATTCACTCCTTGAGTATCCATTCTTGATCATAAATGTGTCAAACCTCTTGTACCATTGCCTCAGTGATTGTTTTAAGCCATACAATGACTTTTTTAGTAGGCAAACATGATTTTCTTTTCCTTGGACAACAAAACCCTCAGGCTGATGCATATAAATTTTCTCCTCAAGCTCTCCATGCAGAAAAGCAGTTTTGACGTCGAGCTGCTCGAGCTCTAAGTCAAACAATGCAACTAGAGCGAGTAATACACGAATAGAAGTATGCTTCACGACAGGAGAAAAAACCTCATTGAAGTCAATTCCTTCTCTCTGTGTAAAGCCTTTAGCCACTAGACGTGCTTTATACCTTGCATCTTCAACTCCTGGGATTCCATCCTTCCTTTTATAAACCCATTTGCATCCAACAATCTTCTGCCCTTTTAGTGGTTTAACAAGCTCCCATGTGTCATTCTTATGTAGAGACTTGATCTCCTCATTCATAGCAGTGAGCCACTTCGGAGATTCACTAGAAGAAATAGCCTCATTATAAGAGCATGGTTCTTGACCATTAATATCTTCAGCCACGGATAACGCATAACTGACTAAGTCAGCGTGTGCGTATCTTTAAGGTGGTCTTATTTGCCTCTTCTGCCTTCCGGTGGCAATAGTATATTGTTGTTCTTCAGTTGCATTTTCATCAATAGATTCTTGTGCCTGAATGTCTTCAATTTGAGCTATAGCCTCATCATGCACTGTTTATGGAGTTTCTACTTCTACCTCCACCTGCTTGCTGGTGCCTTCATCTCTATCGACATCAGTGTACTCCCTTTTATGGTGGAGCATAAAAGAGTCATCAAAGGTCACGTCTCTGCTTACAATGAATTTTGGTGACTTGGGGTCAACACACCACAACCAATAGCCTTTTACCCCATTTGCATAGCCTAGGAATATGCATTTCTTTGCCCTTGGCCCAAGTTTGTCAACCTTTTCATGGGCATATGCAGGACAACCAAATACTCTCAATTTAGAGTAATCCACAGGAGAACCGGACCATACCTCCTCAGGAGTCTTCAACTCAATTGCTGTTGATAGAGGTCTGTTTACAAGGTAGCAAGCCATATTAACAGCTTCAGCCCAAAACTCTTTTGATAGACCAGCATGAGAGAGCATGCAACGTGCTCTTTCTAAGAGTGTTTTGTTTATTCGTTCTGCAACTCCATTTTGTTGTGGCGTTTTTCTGACAGTGTGATGTCTAACAATTCCTTCATTCTTGCAGAACTCATCAAACTCACCAGAGCAATATTCAAGACCATTGTCTGTTCTCAAGCGCTTGATCTTCATTTCAGTCTGCTTCTTGATCAACGCTTTCCATTGCTTAAAGGTGACGAAAACATCACTCTTTTGCTTCAAGAAATACTCCCATACCTTCCTTGAATAGTCATCGATGAAAGTCAACAGATATTGTGCTCGACCTTTTGATTTGACTGGAGAAGGGCCCCAAAGATCAGAGTGGATATAGTCCACTGTAGCTTTGGTTTGATGAATGGCTATGCTAAACTTCACCCTGCACTGTTTACCGTAAACACAATGCTCATAGAAATCTAGCTTTCTAGTTTTTTGTCCACAGAGTAGGCCTCGTTTACTTAACTCTGTCATTCCCCTCTCACTCATATGCCCCAATCGCATATGCCATAGTTGAGTAGTATCAACATCTGAATTTTTTGAAGATGTCACATCAGCACTTCCAGTAACAGTGCTTCCTTAAAGATGATAGAGACTGTTAATGATCTTTCCTTTCATCACGATCAAAGCACCTTTTGAAACTTTTAAAACTCCACCTTCAGAGAAAAACCGATAACCTTGGGTGTCAAGTAGACTTAAGGAAATAAGATTCCTCCGCAATTCTGGAACATGCCGAACTTCAAATGTTCTAACAATGTCATCGTACATCTTGATCTGAACTGTACCCACACCAACAATGGAAAGTCCTTTGTTGTCTCCCAATAGAACTTTTTCACCGTCAATTTTCTTGTAAGTGGAAAACCATTCTCTGTTAGGACTCATGTGAAAAGAACAGCCCGAATCTAGAATCCACTCGTCACCAGAGCTGCTTACCGACACTGATAGGACATTCTCAGCATCATCAGAATTTTCCTCTTGACTGACAATATTTGCCGTGTCAGAGGAACCTTCAATCTTCTTCTTCCCTTTATCTTTTCGCCGTGGACAATTTCATCTGATGTGCCCAGCTTCATGACATTCGAAACATTTCACCTTTCGAAATCTGGATTTCGATCTCGATTTGCTTCTACTGCTTGATCCTTTTTCTGTTGATCTACCTCTCACAACCAAGTTTTCTGCCTGATTCTTAATGTATTCTCCAGTAACTTGCTTTTGCAACTCCTTAGAGTTTAGAGCTGCCTTGACATCATCAATAGATATATTGGATCTTCCATACATCATGGCATCTACAAAGTGCTCATATGAGGGCGGTAATTTACACAATAACAATATTGCTTGATCTTCAGCTTCAACAACGACACCTATATTCTTCAGATCTGAGATTGCCTTGGTGAAATCATCAAGGAAAACTTTCAAGGATGCACCTTCTTGCATTTGGAGAGAGTACAATCGCTGTTTCAAAAACAGTTTATTTGTTAGAGATTTGGCCATGTAGAGGGACTCCAGTTTCTTCCATAGGCCATCAACAGTTGTTTCTTCGGAAACCTCTCGTACCACCTTATTAGACAAGCTCAAAATGATTGTGCTTCGAGCTCGCTCCAAGAGGTCTTCCTTCTGATCATCATCTAATTTTTCCGACAACGCAGCCTTCTCTTCTAGTGCTTTATGCAAACCTTGCTATACCAACAAGGTTTTCATTTTAATCTTCCAGAGATTAAAATCATTTTTGCCATTGAAATTCTCCACCTCGTATTTCATTGAAGATGATGTAGTTGCTGCCATCACGAAAAACTCAAATAAAAAATTCTGGAACTCGACTGCAATAGTGCTTTTGACTGGAACAATATGTCAGTTCTGACCGCAACCGTTCGTCAACAATACCTGCTACAGGATTTCTTGGCTTTGTAGAACCAAGCTCTGATACCAATTTGTTGTGGATTGTAGCCAAAAATTTCAAAGCCAGAATAAATTATTTGGTAAATGAGAAAAAAAATGGCAATGATAAAATTAAAACACACAAGAATTTACGTGGTTCGGCTTTAAAAGCCTACGTCCACGGGCCAAGATAATCAAAAGTTTACTATGAGAAATTGGAGATTTACAAAGGACACTTGAAATACAACTCTCTACCCAAAACCCAAAACCTCACTGTAAGCTTTATTTTATAGCTTACTCACTCTACTCTCCCTTTCACCTTACAAGGCTTTCTTTTGCTATCTCACTTGATGCTCACAAAGCTTCACAACTAGAGTATTTATAGAAGAAGTCATGGACGGATTGTCAAGCAACGGTTGCATTTCTTGACTGAAATTGGGAGGGCATTAAATTGTTGCCGTAGCAATTTTGCTTGATAGTCAACATTTGCATGCTCTTCAATTTCCTTTGTCAAGATATGCATGCATTCAACTATTCCCTTGTCAACCTTTGCATGCACCATTAAATGCAATGAAGACTTGCATGAAACAATTCTTCAACAAGCAAGATTTGCAAATGTGCATGAAGGATTGGCTTGAAGATTTGTAATCTATGCATTTAATGTCTTGGCTTGAATTTTCCAAGCCATCCTTCCAACAGCTATATTTCCCCTGCAAAATATACTCTTCAACCAATTACACTAAGGCTCACCCTCAATTAAACCAACTGATCAATTAAACGGGAGTTGTATTATTGAGCAAAATAGATGAACCTTTAAGGTGGAGAAAACTTTTGGTTGCAGAAGCTTGATATCGAAAGAAGGGATTATCACATTGGTTAGAGTCTCGCGAAGCTTTCTATCTCCAACCTTTTCTTTAATCGCTGTCTCCAACATTTCGCCATGATATTTGGGAAAATAAATGGTTTCGAAGATGCTTTTCGCTTTGTTTATTATCCAAGTGACCCAGTCGGGCATTGAAAGTGAACGTTCCTGCAATCCCACTACAGATTCCTCGTTCTTTTCCATTAACTCAGCCAATTCTTTTACTGCGGGTTCCAACACAGACCTGATCAAGAAGTTGAAACATTATATTGTCAGAATGTTATACTATCGACCTCCAATATTTGGAGGAAACATAGATACGTTTAGCATCTTATGCAAACCTAGTTTTATCTTGTAGTGCAGAGTCATGTAAGTATTGTGACTTTTGAGGAAAGATTTTCGGACTCTCTTCATAATAAAACTTTTTTATCTTATCTGTAGTAAAAGCTCGATTTGATTCAGATGAACCATCATCCGGATCTGGGGAAGTGAGCATGGCTGTTACTAGGCCTCCACTGCTAGTCCCAGCAATGAAATCAAAGTAATCTGCAATCCTTACATTATTGTCTTTTTCTTGCTCCTGTTGATGAACAAAAACAATAAGAAAGTTCTAATTAATTCAATCACAGTGCTACTTGCATTGTTTAATTATGAAAGTTAATCTCGAGAGATAATGAGATTAATTTTGATGAAATTAAAAACACCGATGGAGATAAAGTTAGTTACGGTAATGGTATGATTAGATAGTAAAACGGTAATGTTTGAATGCAATCGCAGCTATGACGCTAGATTAAAAAACTAACCTTGAGATAGGATTCAAGGAAGTCCAGAACTGTGGCTGGGATAAGGCCTCTCACTCCTCCACCATCAATGCTGAGAATTGTAATCAGCTTCGATTCTAATATTTCAATCCATTAAGAGACTTTGTCAAAGATTATCAATCATGAAAATCTTGATTGTATAATTATATAGACAAATGATAATATGATTGAAAAGTTTCGACTCTTCCACTAATATTTTTTTACGTGTGACTAAATGTATTCAAATTTAAAAAATAATTGAACATTGATTGGTTGATAAAAATAAATATCGAATCCAAATCTCGACGTCTATAATTTTTTTCATGGATTTATCTTCAAATTACTATGCTTTATATAAAAAAATACCTATTCTTTTTTTTTGGTTACAAAAAAAAATACCTATTCTTTTGAATAGAGTCGAGCAGGTCAATTTTTTTTTAAACTATATATATATATATATATATATATATATATATATATATAAAAGAATATATATATGTGTGTATATATATATATATATACATATATATATATATAAATAAAAGAATTCATGCAATCACATAAAATCAGATAAACAAATTGGTAAATGAGAGATGCTAGAATTTGACGATTAAAAAAAAAAAAAGAAAGGCTAAAACCACTGCAACTCACCAATTGCCATGGATAAAAGAAAAAGAAAAACTGAACTTTTTTCTTTAATGCGAAAGAAAATAGAACTTTTAGCCAATCGATAGCTGCTTACAGCACTTAACTTGAAATGCCCGAGATGCTCTCATCTCCATTTATAGCCACAGAACACGTGTATTGCAAGTGTAGTTCTATTTACTTTGATGATAAAAAAAAAAAAACCACCCTTGATTGTAGTGAATGCTTTTTCTTTGATAAAAAAAAAAGAGAGTATTGCATGTCTCAAATCTAGGATCATTTTCCTGTTTTCTTTTGGATTGATCGAGGACAATGTTGCTTTTTATCTTTTTTGTTATTTCATGATTAAAGAGGTAAAAAAATTCTCTCTGAAATTAAAGATACTATCAGCTAGAGCAAATTTTGATTGTTAATTGCTTCCTCTTGTTAGTAAAGTTGTTGTATATTTTCTCTTATGCATTTAAAACATTGCTTTTCTTAAGATTAAAAAAAAAATCATTTTGCATGTTCGGCTACTGAAACAGCTAATTTGATAGCAAAACCATAGCTTAGGCCGTGATGAAGCTTTGTATTGGGTAGAAGATAGCCCAGAATCCAGAATTCTTAAATAATATATTAGCTGCTAATAACTCAATTATAAATGAATACAAAGTAGACCATTTTATTAAAAAAAATTGCATCTATAGGGAAATATTTTGAGTTTAAATTATATTAAGATCATGCTAAAAAGTGATATTTTAAGCACTAATAAGAAACTGACAAATAATCACTGTTAAAAATATATGATTAGTATTATACACTTTGAAATGTTAAATAAATTTTTTTTCTAAATTTAATTAAAAAAATTCTATTTTATCATTTTCTGGTATTTTTTTGTCAAAATTTTTCTCTCTTATTTTTTTATAATTTTTTGTAGCAGTTTTTTTTTTAAATTTTGATTTTAATTGGTTTTGTCTTTTATATTTATTTATATATATATATATATATATTTTCGAGATAATATTTAATTTTTATGTATTTTTTATAATTAAATTAGTCATTTTGATAATAATAATTAATGTGAGTTAATTGAATTAATGATCATTAATTTGATATAACGAGTTTATGATAATAATTATATGTCTTTCAAAATTCAAATAATATGAAATGACATTATTTTAGTGGTGCCTAAAAACTCATTTTTTTAGAATGATCCTAATATAAGTTGCTCTCAAACATTTTTTCGAAAAGCAAATATTTATATAACATAACTATCTTTGAAATTGAATCCAAATAATGGTAATAGTAAAAGGATACCTTATGATTTACACAAAAAAAAAAGATTATTATCTAATAATAATACACTATTAGTAAAGTTCTTGAACTCTACCAAGAGAGTGAAGATGGTGACGCATAATAATGAATTCTTGCTGAATTCTCATTAAGTTTGAAGAACATTTATTAACATCTCTTTTCAAATCTTTTGTTCTAAACTACAAATATCCACGGGTGAATCTCCATTTTGTGATAATTTATGATTTAATAAGATGAATTACTATTAATTGATAATTTTATTATTTAATAAAATAGACTCATAATTAAGTTTTAGCATGAAACATACAAGTGAATCCAATTAATTAATTGTGATAAGTTATGATATGAGTTTTTACACATCTTATTGGACAGTATTAAATTAAGTCTTCAATCAATATTGACGATTGTCTTTTGGTACATATGTGACGATTTATCAGTTAATTATGATTAACTCAAACACATGTTCCTTGATGTTTTCTCAGTACTTTTATAGGTAGAAATGAACACAGTTAAGGAGAAGATGAGACACTTGCAGTTGTGTTTGCACGATAGAAAGTGAGAAGTAAATGGATAAAACTGAAATTTAAAGGAATATGATGATATGATAAATGTAATCGTGAATGAGGGCCTCATGCAATCATGACTAATTATGTATAAATTTAATAATAACGTTTCCATGTTAGATTGAATTCTTGACAATATTTTTTGTTCGGTTTGAACAAATTTGAATTTAATTTTATTTGAGCAAAACTTTTGATTGATTATTGCCGAGTCAATATAAAGTAGTTTGAGCTATTAAACAAATCGAATCTTTTTTTGAATAGTAGATTTTCATCCAAAGATATAATTATAATCAGATTATTATATTTTATGAATTAATAACTATGAAAATCACTTTATCAGACTACGTGAATTAGTAAATAATCATAACTAATTAAACTAATAAATAAATAACTAAGCTAATTTAAATTTACATTTGGTGAGATTTCAAGATTTCAAAGTCTCATGATCTACTCTTTATCACTAAGTCAAAGCTTCGTTGGCGGAATTTGATTATCTTAATACAAAGCTTAAATAGCTTGTGAGTTTAATAATTTTTTTTCATTTTAATATATATCTTTACTATTTTAATTATTAATTTATGACTTCATCATTTTAGTAAAATATTTGTAAAAACATAACAATTCAAGCTCATGTTTGAACACAAATAATCAAGTGTGAAATTGAATATGAAAAATCAAGCATGATTTTTACTTAGTAAATGAACCTAATCGAGTACCTTCAAGTAACTTGATTTTTATATCCAATTGTGTTCAAATTTAAAAAATTAAATTTGAATTGAATTTTGAGTCAAGCTTTTTACTATATTGATTGTACTTAATTGATTAAGCTTTTAATTATGTTGAATTGTGTTGTAATTGATTGAATTTAAGGTCAAAGTGAAAAAAAATATGTAATAATATTTTATAGCACAAGTGGAGGCTTTAAATTTTATAAATGAGTTCACATAATTAAACGGTATTAATTTAAGTGACTACATTTTTTTTTGGTGGAATAAGTGACTCTATTTTTCGTTCTTTATTATTTTATATTAAACAAAGTGGTGGGCTAGTTGAGTTTTCCCTTATATCACCAACCAAATGGGTTATTGAATCTTAACAGGCCTAAACCCATAATTTAATTATTTTCCATGGCCTAATCTTCTCTTACACCACTTTCCTTTGGGCTCTATTCTTTCTGAAACAAAGCCCAAATAAAAAACCTAGAAGTCAGCTTTCAGATCAGATAAGGCTAGCTGCAAAGCTCACCTCCTGTGGTGTTCTCCCTCCGCCCTGCAAATATTCTTCCTTTATTTTTCTTCACCATGATATCATCAAACTCTCTCAAACCCATCACCAATCCCAAAAATCCTTTCTTTTCTTCACTCTTAATCCAAAATCCATCTCTGTTTTCCTTTCACCTTCCTTTGCCACCTTCTAAAACCCTCCTAAAACCCATCTCAGCTACACTTATCCCGCCCAACCCCCAATCTCAGCAGCAACAACTTTACCAACCTTTTAGGCCTCCCCCCTCTCCGCTGCCTGCTCAATTCCGTTCACTTGATGCTGTAGCTCGCTTAGAAGTCTTAGCCAACCGCTTTGGCCTTTGGTTTGAATATGCTCCACTTATATCTTCTCTTTACCAGGAAGGTTTTTCACCTCCTTCTATAGAAGAGACAACTGGGATTTCTGGGGTTGAGCAAAATAGACTAATAGTAGCTGCCCAGGTACGAGAATCGCTTATTCAATCCAAAACTGATGAAAATGTTTTATCTTTTTTTGATACTGGTGGTGCTGAATTGCTTTATGAGATAAGGCTTTTGAGTGCTACACAAAGAGCCGAAGCTGCTCGCTATATAGTTGAAAATGGGTTGGATGCTAAAGGTACACAAGATTTGGCTAGAGCTATGAAGGATTTTCCAAGAAGGAAAACGGATAAAGGTTGGAAAAGTTTTGAGTATAAGCTTCCAGGGGATTGTTTGTCATTTATGTATTATAGGCAAAGTAGGGAACATAGGAATCCTTCTGAACAAAGAACTTCTGCTTTAAAGCAAGCGTTGGAAGTGGCTGAGTCTGAGAGTGCTAAAAAAGAGGTGTTGGAAGATTTGGAAAGTGGGGATGATAAAAAAGAAGAGAAAAGAGATGATTTGGAATATGGGGTTCGGGTTCCAGTTGTTAGGATGAAGTTTGGTGAAGTTGCTGAGGCTACTAGTGTGATGGTTTTTCCGGTTTGTAAGGCGGAGGAAAATGAAAGAGAGATCTTGGAAGCACCTTTGGAATGTAGAAGTGGAGGGGATTTTCGTGTAGTGGAGGCTGAGAAAGGGTGGAAGAGGTGGGTGGTTTTCCCAGGTTGGGAACCGATTGCGGAGTTAAGGAATGGGGGAGTTGTAGTGGCATTTAGTGATGCAAGAGTTTTACCATGGAAGGTAAATAGGTGGTATAAGGAAGAGGCTATTTTGGTGGTTATGGATAGGAATAGGAAGGAGGTGGAATTGGATGATGGGTTTTACTTGGTGACAGTTGATGGTGGTGGGCTGAAGGTTGATAGAGGGTCAGCATTGAAGGAAATGGGTGTGAAGGAGAGTCTAGGAACTGTGATGTTGGTGGTTAGGCCACCAAAAGAAGAAACTGATGATCAATTGAGTGATGTAGATTGGGAGTGAAAAGAATTGGAAGTGAGTGATGGTGTTTTAATCCTGTTCGTGAATGGAGATTACTGGAGGCCATCTAGAATTTTAATAATGGTCCTTGAAGACAGAGTCTTATGGGCTTCAATTCAATGCCCTGTAGTTAGATTTCTTTATTCTGTTCTGTTGGCAATTAATGGCTTCAATTTGAGCAAATGAACTTAAGTTTAATACTCTGCTCCATTGTTAGCAAGAGGCAGTTCACTTTTTGTTTTATATGCATGTAATACATAAAATAATTCAACTACAGATATCATCCTTTCTATTAGCAGCGTCTCATGTGCATTCTATATTTTTTTATGTTTCATAAAGGTCCCTAAAATTCAAAATACCTTGCTGCATTATTCTTCTCTTAAGTAGTTACATTTATGGAGTATTAATTGGACTTGAAATTAGAAGGTAACTTTTGAGATTAGGAGGAACGTTTCAAGCAATGCAAAGTTTCCTTGTGTTGTTTCATAATCTGTTAGATGGTATGAATCTGTGTTAGTATATTCTCAGCAATTAAACAAGGTATTGCATTACTGACTGCTCCACTGAGGCTGTGTACTGCTACGAATTGGTAAAAGGGTTTTCATCTGTTTTATTGGTACTGTTGTATATGTCGAATGAATGGAAATTTGAACTGTCTGCTAGCAAACTTACAGAATCAATATTTCATCAGTTGCCATAAAGTATTTGAAAAAGGATACATGGTATATGTACATTGCATAATACTTGTTCAATTCTCTTAGAGAGCTCTCATGACACTGGATCAAATGATTTCCATATTGGATCTTTGTGTCTTTTAATTGATCATGGCCTCTATTAAGAGGAAAGTGCTCTAGAACGAAAAGTTTTCTCTGATAGCTGTGGGAGTTTGAATGTTTCTCTTCAGTGTTACCGTAGATAAACACTTTGAAATACAGAGAAGCACATGTTTAAAGGAAAGTAGGAGGCATTGATGATCAAATGTTGTTGTGGTCGTTGTTATATGCGTACTGTATGTTTCAAATTTAAAGGCACGGTTCTTCGAAAGCAGGTTAAATTATGGAGTTTTGTATATCCCTTTCTGATTAAATTGAATGAATTTGCAGCCACTGAATCATGAAAAGAGCAGAGTTGCTATTAATTCATAACAAAGAAGAATGAGCCCCATATGTTGATGTTCTAAATGGAATGTAAAATTTCTCTGGTTGTTTTCTTCTTTTAATCACGAATTAAACCAGGTCGGATCAGGCCTCCACTTGGGTAACCTTCAATCCAGAGTAGTAACATAGACTAAACTGTTAACAGGGTTGGCACGCACGTGATTAAAGGTCAAAGAATGCTGTGTGCAAAGCATTCAAGTTTGAATTTTCATAATTTTTTATTGGTAAGTAATCTGTAAGTTCGAAAAATTTAGTGGTGAAAGCCTAATAGATCGGTAAATTTCAGTCTTGAGTTGGCAGATTGCTTTAGCTTTCGAGATAAAGTATCCTTCCCTATTTCTAAACTTACCCTTAAAGAAAAAAGCATAGACTAAAGCGGGCAAAATGATGAAGGGATGACTGCTTAGTTTTCCGAATTCAGTTGGCAATTCCCCAAGAATGACTATGCATAACCATATTTTTTTAGCCATGACGGTAACTGGTTATCGCTGGAATCTAGTTTCCTGATTATAACTCTTATCAGGGTAACAAGGACACCAGTTTTCTTAACAAAATCAGCCCCAGCCTCAGAGAATCCACTACCAGCCATTGAAGCAAAACGGAAAAGGAACCTATAGGACTCCCACTGACCTCACTAGCTGCAAAAGGAAACTGCCGTACTAGTGTGATATATCACCTGTAAAAGCCATAGTACGAACAAAAAGTAATAACAACCTCCAGAAAACCGAAAAAATTTCATAGCTATAAATAAGATAGAGGGCAGACCTGGGCTTTTCAACCGGTGAAAGTAGCTATACATTGGCTAAAAGTTCAGTTTTCTGTCATCAATAGCAACTGGTGAGTTCTTGTGGTTGCAATTTTTTTTTTTCCAAATTTCAGCATATATCTTTTACCAATTTTCTTCAAATATTAATGTGCATACATCTCTTGCAGACTCTCAATTGCACATAAAAATATGTTAGTATTTCAATTAACACTCTTATAGTCACTGTGGATTGATTAGATGGAAAACTTATAACAATTCTCAGCATTGATGATGGGGGAGTGAGAGGGATTATTCGTGGGACTATTCTCGCTTTCCTTGAATCACAGCTTCAGGTTGGTTGCTCACTCCATTTATGTCTCTATGCTAAGTATACGGTTTGTATAGACTGGAATGTGAACCGAGATATTTAGTTAACTTTTGTAGAAAATTTTTCCTTGAACAGAAGCTGGATGGTGACAATGCAAGGATTGCAGATTACTTTGCTTTCATTGCTGGTACCAGCACAGGAGGTCTTGTTACAGCTATGCTTACTTCTCCAAATGAAAACAATCGACCTCTATTTGCTGCAAAAGATATCAACGGATTTTATCTTCAAGAGAATCCACATATCTTTCCTCAAGAATCAGGACAGCCTCAACAATTAGTTGCAGTGTAGGTTCCTATAATTCTTTCAAATTTGGGGATAGTATGGGGAGATTGTTTACTTGATTTGCCTCTACCCTTTCAGGTATAGCTTGAATTGGTACCAGTGTTATCAATAGCGAATAGCGGACAATAGCGGTGAGGCCAAAATCCGCTATGAATGCATAACAGATAGCGTAGCGGCCGCTATTGACACAATAGCGGCCATAAATTTTTTTTATAAAAAATATATCTAATTTAATAGAAAACAAAATAATGACCATAATAGCTCATAAAAATTACACAAAGCATTCAAATAATGTTCTCAAGCCAATAAAACCATTGCAAATAACAAGTTATCAAGTCACATAAGATGATAAAACTCTAAATGAAGTCACATAAGACGATAAAACTCAAGCATAAACACAAATGAAGTCCCAAATTCTAACTCACTATAATGCCTTTTTTTCTCTCAATCAGCTCTCTTTAAAATTCTTAATCCAATTTTAAACTGTAGAACTAATTTTAGCTGGCTGCATACAATCAACTAAAAAACAAAATTTTAAAACCGCCTATAAGTCACTAAATAGATGAGCTAAGACCAAGGTTGGCTCCTAGGAGTTCCCACTCGACCACTATCTTTTATTTATCCTTTTCAGCTAACAAAATCTCAAGAAAGCGGGCTACTTGTTTGGCTGTCTTACTAGGATCATGTTCAAGAAACCCGGAAAAGAATTTTCTAGCTATATTGGAAATCCAACATTCTCCAACATTCTAACACTATGTTTTAGATTTTACAGTTTCCCATATATCCAAATTCAATGTCATGAAGGTGACAAAAAGACCATATTTTACTGAAATTCACATCAGAGAGACAAAAACAAAGGTCAGTCATGCTCTCTACAATCAATGCCTAGTTAATAAAAATCAGGCAAAACCAAAATGAAGTTAAGTAAATTTAAGTCACATAAGATAATTTAATTTAAGGTTTTTGCTTTTTAGTTTAATATTTAATTAAAAAAAGTTCATTTAAAACAATTTTATGTACAGGAAAAAATGAGCTGTAATAAAAAAAATTTAATCTTAAAAAAAGGCTTAAAAGACTTAAATACCCTTAAATACAATAAAATCATTGGCTGAAATTAAATCAAGAAAAAAAAATATGATTAAATGGACATTTCACCAAAAATGCAGAATAGCACCGCTATTGGCTGCTATGCGCTATCCGCTATTGCGGCCGCTATTGGCCGCTATTACAAAAACGCTACGCTATTTATGTTGTCGTAGCGGTAGTTAAATTTCCGCTACGCTATGCCGCTATAGCGGCCGCTATGGCCGCTATTGACAACACTGATTGGTACACCACTATAACAAAATGGGTTAAGTTAGTTTGGAAGAAATATTCGGAGCCAGTGTATCATTCTGTAGAGGCTTTTATCAGATGGATCGAAAGATCAGCATTGGATCCTAAATATGATGGCTTCTATTTGCACAAAATGATCAAAGACATTCTTGGAGATAGAAGGCTTAGTGAGAGACTAACCAATGAGATAATCCCCTCTTTCGATATCAAGCTTCTCCAACCAGTAGTTTTCTCCACCTTGAAGGTTATTTATTCTGATTTTGCTGGACGGTAGAACTGTCAGGATCCAAGGTGGATTAATTCAGTTGTTTTAATTAGTGTAGTTTTCTTTTGTAATCAATTATTGCAGGCAAGACATGATGACTTAGGATGCTCCACTAGCAGATGTTTGTATCAGCACTTCTGCAGCACCATATTTCCACCCTCCATATTATTTTGAAATCAATTCATCAAAGGGCACCAAGAAATTTAACTTGGTTGATGGTGGTGTTGCAGCCAACAATCCTGTAAATTTAATTTTCAGAAACAATATTTTGATTCTGTTTTGAAGTGTTATATATTGTCATAAGATCATTTAACACTCTTAACTGCTTTTGATAAGTTCATCAGACCTTGCTAGCAATATCGGAGGTGACAAAAGAGATGTCTTTAAATAGGAAAGCTCCAAACTCAAACAACTTGGATTTCAGTGAACTTCTTGTTCTCTCCCTTGGAACTGGATCATCAAAGAGGGATGAAAAGCTCGAGGTTGGGGATGGAAAAAGCTGGGGGCTCTTCAGTTGGTTCATGGGGCCTAATGGTACCAACCCCTTATTTGATGTTGTCCTCACTGCAATGGATGATATGGTTGACATTTATTTATCTGTTTTCTTTCAAGGATCTAGTTTCATCAACAACTATCTACGAGTTCAGGTATACTTGATTGTGAATATTGATTTTTCATTCAGTACCTTTTGCATCTGAAGACAACCACCCTTTAATCCATAGAATTCTAGGACTTTATAAGACGTCTTTCATTATATGATGATATTTTTTAAAATCAGAATGTTTATACTGAACCAGATTGATAGCTTGAAATACAGTCAAGCAGCCACTGACAACTCAAACAAAGAAAACCTTAAAAATCTTGAGAAGATTGCAAATGAGCTTCTGAAAAGGCCTGTTGCTGCTGTGAACTTGGAAACGGGTTTATATGAACCAATTGAAGAGGCAGACACAAATGAAGAAGTGCTCATCAAGTAAGACTAACACAATATGAAATGTTGTCTGAACATTGATCAATTCGTACCATCAAAATCTGTCTTGGTTTTAATTAAAATGCTTTGAATTGGTATCGAGCAGGTTTGCCAAACGATTGTCAGATGAAAGGAGACGTCGCCAAGCTAGTTGCTCAAGGTAGTAGCTAGTTATGCAAGGATTAGGAAGAATTGTCTTGGTTCTGTGTTGTTACAGTTTTACTCATGGAGAAACTATAAATTAATTACAAAATGTACAAGAAATGAAATGGAATAATTCCTCTCCCGACCAAATTAAAGCGTAATAAATTTGATAGTAACATGGATGAAGTGTTATTTCCTTCAGGAGTGCCTCAGAAAGTTTTACTGGAGTGCCAGGGTGTTCAATTTGATTTTAATCAAAATTTAATTCGATTAATTAGTTGGTTAGTAAATTATTTCAATCAGTTAATGAAAATGATTTTGAAAGAATTTCAATTTTCAGTTAACTTGGTTAATTAATCGAAATTTTAATTGAAATATAAAAAAAATCTTAAAATAAAATTAAAAACATATCAAAGCTAAAGATAATTTTAATATTGTCCCCAAAGAGTGGGTTCCGTGGTAAGCGCTCGGTGCCGTTGGCCTCATACCTGGGTTCGAGTCGCGTCATGGCTCTTTGGTGTGGTAGGCACCCGATCTAGGAAGGCCTAAAAACCTGAAGCCCTGCTCGGAGAGTGGGTCAGCCCATCCTGTTCCCATTTTTATATCATCAAAAAAAAAGAAAGATAATTTTAATATTTGAAATTTAGATGATGAATTAAATTTAATGTTGTTAAAGTTTTAAGCTTAATACTTTGATATTTGAATGTTTTGTTGAATGATATTATTTAATTTGTTTCGAATATGAAAAATTAATAATTTAATTTAAATATATTTTATTATTTTGGTTAATTCAGTTAATTAATTGAATTAATCTATCATAATTCAATTAAATTAATTTTGAATTTAAAAATTTTCAATCAACAAAACAAAAGTAAATTAATTCAATTAAATTCTATTTTTGTCAATTCGATTCGAAATAAATTGCACCGATAAATGAACACCCCTACTACAATGCATGTGCATTATCCATGTGTATAACAATATGGTAGAGTTCATGAATCCCTCACAAAAAAAGAATGCACTCAAACTAATAGTAACATACAGAAAAACGGCAATCAGGCATGGACTCTCAGGCAAAATCGTTATCAAGGCCTCTCAAGCACGGATCATCGAATTCTTTAATGTCTAAAAGAGATGCAAAATCTTGAAAGCAATTTTAATTATTAAATAATTTTATGCTTTAGGGAATGTTTAATTTAACAATGTTATATGGTTAACTACTAGTTACTCATTCTCTCTCATTTTCCTTTGTTTGAGATACCTTGCATGTTTCCATCTCTCAAGAAATCTTTATTCAATTTATTAATATATATCTTATTTTTTGGAATACTATAGAGCCCGCATAAATCCTTTGTCTCACCCCATAATAATTAATTACCTTTAATTGTGTCCATACCTTGCACTTTCCCAATTCCTCTTTGCTTTATCTTTTCATTTGCTTTGTCCTCTAATTTCCATCTTCTTTGAGATAGATATCAAACTTGCCTTCCATCATGTCATTCGTTCACCTATCACTCTTGAGGAGGAACAAGCTACATCGATGCAAAACAATTTATTTTATATTATTTTTACAAATTAAACATTAAATTTAACAATATATTTGTATTTGTTATGTATGCATGTAAAATTTTAACTTGATCCGATATCTTTATTATTTTGATAAAAAATACATCTTTTTCAAATTTTTTTGCTAAGCACATTTTAGAATATATATAAATATATATATATATATATTAATAGTTAAAATTTTATTTTTATTGAATAAATAATTTGATATTTTTAATTAATTTGAAATTTGTCATGCATGATTTACGATTCTACGTATGTGAATAAAGAATAAATTTAACTGTCAGAATAAAAAAATAATTAAATTATATAAAGGATATGAAATAGTGCATAATTAATTTAATTTTACAATGATATAAATAGATCATACATACATACATACACACACACACACACACACACACACACACACATATATATATATATATATATATATATATATATATATAATATGGGTTATACAAATGACAAATGAAAAATAATAATAATAAATTTTATTATTATTATTAAATAAAATGGAGAGCACCATGTGGGAGAGTGCACCATGCACTTCCATTAGTGGGGAGAGGTCGCCAAGCACTTTTTCGCAAAGCATCGGAATGCCTACCTAAGGAACCACCCCTTGCATTCCTCTGACTTTGGTTATTTTACAGAAGCTTTTGGAAAACACGTGGAGAAAGAGATAAAGATTGACGTCAGCAATTATTCATTGTTGTTTTGGGCAACAACAATATATATTTGAAGTGCAAATTCTTAGAAAGGTGCATGGGTTAAACTTTAATTTTTTTTCCGAGAAAATGATACTTTGATCTTATTCTTAATACAAGGATTTATGCACACTAACTACTAAATCAAATATTTAGGTGCCGGGTATTTATTAGAGATTTTATGATTTGGGCAAAAGGAGTATAAATGTTGAGATGTTCAACTTCAAACTTGACTCCAACATCCTAAAAGTAATATGATCATTTAAATTAATACTCAATGTTCCTAACTACAGGTGCCCATATGGGTCGGGTTCAAGCCGAGCTGAGTTAAGACTGAGCCTAAGCCATATATTAACGAATTACATACAAGTCCAAATGCATCCTGACCCCTTCATTTAAGCTAGCTCATTTTTAAATTTATTATATAAACCCGGGCTTAGTCTTCCTTTTTTTTTGCATTTTAATTTTTAATTTTTTATTTCTTTGTTTTTTTATTATTTTATTCCCTTTAATTCTTTAGGGAAAAGCAATGTTTCTGAATGACTCTCCAAATGAACAATTACTCTAAGATAATTATTTCATACACTGTCAATGGAGTTTTTTTTACTCCACAAATAGAGTTTGGATAATAACACATGTTCCATTTTATTTATTTATTTATTTAATATTTTTATAAAACATATGTCACGATCCTAACAGTATTTGTGAAGTAAAAAAACTCCACCAATGATATATGTAATAATTATCCATATCTAAATTTTAAACATCTCTTACCTGTATTCTCTCTCCTTTTCCTTTCCTTAAAAAATTATAATATATGGGAAATAAAAAAATATATATTTAATTTAATGCTCTTCTTTTTTTTTTCTCTTCTTTGATGTTTAGATAATTGCCTTTTTTATAAATTTTTTTCTTTGTTTAATTTTTATAATAATAAATTCTCTTTTTTAAATCTTCTTTCTTTTTTTGAATTCTATCTTGAAAAATAAATTATCTTGTCCACATAATAAGTGAACATGAAATTAGTAAATACCTTATGTATTTTCGTCACTCAAGAAATCTTTAGTTTGAATATGTGAAATAACTATATTTAGAACATTTTAAATTTATTATACGTCTAAAATAATATTTACATAATTTACCTATCTTGCCATCGATGAACCCCATAACATGCATGGAAATTATTAGTTACATTTTAATTGAATAGGTTATTTATGTGTTTTTCTTTTGCTCACTTATAAGAATTACCTTCAACTACGTACTTGTCCCAATTCCTTCTTCCTTATCGATTTGCTTTCTTCTCTAATTTCCATCTTCTTTGGTACGGATACCAAACTTTCCTGCACCCATGAACATTCCTTGACCCATTACAATAGTGTGAAGTATGTGGAGAGAAAATCTCAGGTGAGGGATATAATTGTCGAAGGTGCGAGGTTTGGCCGCACGAATCATGCGCAAACCAACTACAACATCCACCTCATGAGATTAATCAGCCCCTCCACTCACAACACCAACTGAGGCTACAATTGAATCGTGATCGGCTTTTCGTTTGTGATAAATGTTTGTATATTTCTACAACTGCTCTTCATGTGATTTTGATCTTGATTTAACATGCGCTTTTTCAATCAATGATCTGCGACCTGAAAAGGAGAGGCGTAGTTTTAGAGACGGCAAGAAAATGACAATTCAACATTACAGTCACTGTCATAAGCTGACCCTCTTCAAATATAGAAAGATAAGAAACCATGACTATGATTGTAGTTGGTGTGAAAAGTGTCTATTGGATTCGGATGTCTGCTATGGCTGTACAATTTATACAAGAGATGAATTCTTTCTTCACGTGGTATGTATTGACAAGCTATCTAGAACACTTTATCATCAATTTCATCCTTCGCACCTTCTTCGCTTGAACTATAGCCCTCCCGTTGGATGTTGCAATGCTTGTGAAGAAAGCATGCATTTTCGTTTGCCTTTCGGCGCTCTCTATGTGTGCCAAATGTGCAACTTCCGCCTTGCTTTTCGCTGCGCTAAACTCTCACCTAGCTTAAAACGTAAGTGTCACGAACAACTTCTCACTTATTTCGGCAAAATCAATCCAGCATTCCAGCTTTTCAGCCAAAGCATTTCCAATGCAATGTATGCGGCATGCTTTGTGATGCTAATTTCTATCGATGTGTGCAATGTGATTTCAACCTCCATCTTCAATGTATTCCTATACCATCATCAGCCAAACATAAATATCATAGACATCCTCTCATTTTAATGAATTCAGTTAAAGAAGATGATTTCGGAGAATATTATTGTGATATTTGCGAGAATGAAAGAAATCCAAAAGATCCAGTTTATTGTTGTAAAAAATGCACATACATCGTTCACATTGGATGTATTCTACACGAGGTAATAATTATTCTCATATATATATATATATATATATATATATGTACATATATATGTATTCTATATATATATATATATATATGTACATATATAATCAAAATGAAAAAATATATATATGTACATATATATATGTATTCTACACGAGATAATATTATTCTCATATATATATATGTACATATATATTGAAAAAAAGTTTATTTGGTAAAAGAAAAAAACACTTCTTTAATTATAATATTCATAAATTTACATTAAGAACAATTAAATAAAAATTAAAATTAAAACTCAAAATTTAGATGTAAATACATTTGCAAAATCCAATATCTATAAAAATACTGGACCTGCCCAACTACCTAATTCAGTCGGCCCGTAGACCGGACTTGAATGGAGTCAAGCTTTGAACAAAGATTTTGAAGTCCAGATGAGACCCAGGATGATACTTAATTAATAAAAAGATATTTTATTTAATGTTCAATTTAAAATATATTGAAATAATAAAAATATTACTATTTTTATATATTTTAAAAAAAATTCAAGATTCGATAGTTTAGACTTCGAATAAATGTTTCCAAATGCCAACTTGGTCATGTTTAACTCTGCCTAGCCCATGGACAAGCTTAATAAGCATTAGGTAAATACTAAACAATAACAAAAATAGTAATGTATATACGTTATTTAATCAAATTGTTATAATTTTTTTATTGAAATACATATTTAAATAACATATATAAACTTGCTCAAATGATTTTAAATTTTTTATATCGATTTGATAACAAGATCTGAAAATAGTCTATTGATTTTGATTATTTTTACTTAAATCTTTTTTAAATAAGAACTTCATGAATTTATTGAATCTCATCTAAATCATTCTAAATAATTAACCTAATTCTTACTTATTATTTTTACTATAAAGTAGTACTTAGATAAAAAAAATGAGAAATTACTTGAGCAGGTAGTGTTTGAAGAAATTTACATTAATGCTAACTAATGAAAAGCGCTAATTGGGTTACACAACAAGCTCTCTTTCATCCCACTAAACCAACTCTATTTAAGATGCCCCTTTGGAGACAAAATTCTTATTACAATTATTTTCATATTTATGGGTTTTTTTAGAGAATATAAAAAACTTGCATCTATTTTGAAAAACATATATGTTTTCGAAAATGGGAATTCTTTCATTATTTTCAAGTAATTTTACAACTTTACCACACCCACAACAAATTTCTCCGAAAAAAGATAAAATATTTCAATATTTTTTAAATTCAAGCTGTTCAAAGACCAAGTTATTTGTCTAAATCAGCAATTTGGTTTGACATGGGTATAGATTTTTGTTCAAACTTAACTTGACCAGTAAGGAATTTTAATAATATTATTTATTTTAATTTTAATTTTAAAATATATTTAAAATTTTCATATAAAATAATATTGTTTACATTAATATAATAAAATAATATGTAAAAATGAGAAGGTAAAACCCAATTCTAAGATCTTGGACTTTAGAAAGAGGGATTCGGTAGATTTAACAGTCCAGTTCATTGATACTTGTAGTTAAAATGATTTACAAGAAAACAAAAAAATGTTTTACAAAAATGTTTTCCAGTAAATAGATCCTACGACTTTTGTGATTTAGTCTTTATTTTATAATCATATTGTTTTCTCAGATATAACACTGCTTCTTTTAAATATAACATAGAACTGAAATAAGTGAGTGAATTATATTTAAACAAATTATTTATTTTTAATCTCTTGAGAACAGTGTGTTCATTCTTTAATATTTCACTTTTTTTTGTAAATGCAGTTCGACCTCTTATCCATGAACATCCCATGAAATTTTATGAGGTTTCTAAAATGGTCAAAAAAAAAAAAACCAATGCTGTGATGGCTGCCGTTTGGTACTCAGTGGGCCTAGCAATGTCTGTACAAAGTGCCATGATCCTTATTACCTACATGAAAGATGCGCTAAATTACCATATGAGATACAACACCCTTTTCATTCCACCCATCCTCTCAAGCTCTATGCTAGATATCGTCCTCATAGAGTTGTCAGCATTATATGTGATGAGTGCAGAGACATTCCTCTTGGCTTCATTTATCTTGAGGAGTGTAATTTTAAGCTTGATGTAAAATGCGCTCTTACTGGTTTCGCAGCTAAAAGATCAGATGGGGAGAGTGACCTAGTTACACTATTTCATCCACCCCCATAAGCTCATCCTTGGCCATTCTTGCAACCCTATAGCTAAAATACCATGCAAAATCTGCGAAATGTTAATCTTAGGTCCAACCTATTTATGCCCCAGCACCGACTGCGATTATATTTTTCATGAATATTGTCTTGGCTTACCACAAAAGATGCAAGTCCCATTTCATCTGGAGCACTTGTTCGTTACTAGCTTCATGTCATATCCTGGACCGGCACAATGCAACGCTTGCCATTCGAACTTTTGCGGTATAATTGGTTATAGTTGTGAACAATGTCACATCAGGCTTCATACTACATGTGCACTTTCTTTGAGGCGGCCTGTAAAATATGAGTGCCACATGCACAATCTTTATTATTTTGGGACATATCGTCCGCTACTCTTTTGGATATGGAATCCTACCTTTCCTTCCAGCAAATGTCAGGAAGACAGTGGAGGACGACCATTTTATCGCTGTCTACAGTGTGCCATCAATTTTCATTTGGAATGTGTTCCCATACCTCAGATTGTTAAGTCCAGATGTCATATTCATCCTTTGGTGTTGAAGGATTCTTTTGTTGAAGATGATTCAAGAGACTGTTATTGTGACGTTTTTGAGGAGGAAAGATACCAAAATGATTATGCGCACTGCTGTGAAAAATGTAACAACTTATACGTTGCTCACATAGAGTGCACACTTGCAAAGGCAAGTCTACAGCTATAAATTTCTAAATTTGAAGTTCCAATACTTCTTGCTCTAAAAGTCTTCAAATGATGAAATTCAAAATTGAAAATGAATATATATTTACCCATTCAGTTTCAAGTTTTTTGAAGGAAACAATAATGAAATTAATTTCCGTGCCTCATAAAATTACATTTAGATATATACACTTCTATTTATATTAATAATGCAAGAATGTAATAGCTAGTCTAGCCATTTTGAATGGTTGATACATTGCATTAGTAGTTGACATAGAGATTGTTGTTAAATAGGATTTTTTAGCGTAGCCATTGATGAATTATAAGTTTCTGACATATTAGGAATTATTAGTGTAATCATTGTTTCTTTCTGTAATGAGCTTGCAATGTGTCCATGCAGACTGATCGTTTGCCTTATTTGTACTCAGGTTGAAAATGTCCTATCTTACTTGGATCCTCGTGACAGAAAGAAATCACCAATTATTTATGAGATTGATGATGACTGGTCAGAGATCCAAGGCAAAGAAGAAGAAGAATCAACTGCCCGGGGGAGTTAGAGGAAGTACAAGGAAGATATCCCGAAAGCCATGATCATGACTCATGAGGAACTAAACTGGAGTGCTTGTGTGGTAATTTGATAGGCCTGTCTGTTTATGTATTATACGTTTGTCAAATGAAATCCTAATACTAACAGAAATGGATGATATTGTTTTTATTTAATTCTTCAAAGTTTACTTATATTATTTATTAGTACCTAATTCTTGGATTCAATTTCTAAATCAATTTAAAAAAAATAATTAAGCCTCTCTCTAAGAAGAAATTAGAAGGATCCTGTTTTGATTTGTGAAACGTTTTGGTTCTGTCTAATATAAATATTCAATATTAGGGTATTCTGTTTTGTGTAAAACTTAGGTAAGTTCTTTAGATTAAATTCATGAAAATTTTTTATTAAAAACTATTATTTATAAATTAAAATCAAATTTAAAAATAAAAATTGATAAATTTAAATTTTTTGTTACATAAATGAAATATACAAAATTTTCACCATTCAATAAACATTTGTGAAATTTTGTGTCTGGGTGTGAATGCTATTTTTAACTCTTTCATGTTAATGATTTTTGTCGTAACGGCTTCGCGCTCGACGATTTTCGAAAAAAAGTGTTTAAAAACAAAAATGGAGTCGCCACCAATCTTTTTTATTAGGTGTGATTGGCCACCTTAAAACGTTTATCTTTTCAACAAAATCTCAAAATTAATTAAGTTTTATTAAAAAGATAATCTTTTGGTCTGCGAAACAAAAATTGGATTCGGGGGTACGGTTACGCGTGGGGAAGGATTAGCACCCCCACGACGCCCGTTAAAAAACGGTACCATAATAATCATGTGTTATCTTTTGGTTTTCATAAAATGGTCTTGAATTTAATATTTAAAAATAATTTGTATTTTATTGCAATCAATTTTATTCAAAATCATTTTTTATTTATTTTGGTTTTATTAATGAAACTCTTGGTATTGAGAAATTTGGCTAAATATCCCAATACTCTGGTAACATTTAGCTAATTCCTCTCACCTAGGGATCAGTCAAGAAATCACTACTTGTGAGTCTCATGACATCCCATCCTCGGAAGAATTCCATTTATTATTTTTTTTATTTATGCATATGATGCTAACATATGTTTTATGATGCATGTGGAATTATGAAAAGAATTTTTTATTTGGATTTTTATTAATGAAATTCTTAATATTGAGAAATTTAACTAAATATCCCAATCCTCTGGTAACATTTAGCTAATTCCTCTCACCTAAGGATCAGTCAAGAAATCACTACTTGTGAGTCTCATGACATCCCATCTTCGGAAGAATTTCATTTAAATTTAAATTTTATTATTGAATTCTTTTTTTATTTTCTTTTAAAACTTATTTATTTTTTTAATAAAAAATAAATTATTGAAAAATCATACTAAATATCCCAATACTCTGGTAACATTTAGTAGGACTCTTCTCACCTAGGGATCAGTCAAGAAATCACTACTTGTGAGTCTCATGACATCCCATCCTCGGAACTTTGTTTACTTAAATTTAAAATTTATTTTTAAATGTGATTCCTAATTAATAATAATTAATGAAGATGCAAATGAAAGAAAATTTTTCAAAAATTTTTATTTTATAACATGCATTAATAATAATAATAATAATAATAATAAAAATAAAAATAAAAGCACAAAATAATAACATAATAATAACAATAATAAAAACACAATAATAATAATAATAATAATAATAATAATAATAATAATATTTTAAGAACCAAAATATTAAGATAAAATAGTTAAAATTAGGGGAAGTATACCCAAATGAAAGCCTCCAAATAAATGGACTTGGGTTAGTGTTGGGCTGCCAAATGAGGGCCCAAAAGGAGCCTGCTGGATGCTGGGCCCAACTAGGACCGGGTGGCAGACTCGGGTCGGGTCGGATCCGCGGGCGACGCGCGGATCCTGCGTCGCTGGCCGGTCGGGTGCGCGGGTCACGGGTACCGGGTCGGGTCGGCGCGCGGATCTTCTCCCAGGGCCAAAACGACGTCGTTCTGTTCTTCTATAAATACCCCCTTTATTATTTTTTTATTTCACTTTTACAGATTTCTAAAAAAAAATCTCTCCCCTCTCTGCCTTCCCCCGATTCCGGCCGGGCGATTTCCGGCCGCCGTCCACCGCTGCTGGCCGCCGTCGCCGGTGGCCAAAATGAAAAAAGCTTCCTCTTTTCCGACTCCTCACTGCCTTCTGAACCCGATTCCGAACCCCGTTTCTCCTAAAAATCACCCTAGCCTACGGATCTGAGGTCGAAACCTCCGGCCTCCTCCTTTTTTGTTTGGTTTTTTTTTTTGGCTGATGCTTCGGATGGTTTTGGTTTGTGTTTTATGGTTGTTGTTGTTTGTGTTTTTGCAGTTGGGGGCTTAGATCTAGGGTTTTAGGTTTCGGTTTGGTGAGGGGAAGCTGGGTCTCGTTTTTTTTTCGGGATTTTTGGTGATGGTAGTGTTAGGGGGTTATGATGGTGGTGGTTCAAGGGTTGGTTCGGTGATGGTGGTGGTGGTCTCGGGTGAGTGCTTCAGTTGCTGGGGTGATCCTTTTTTAGGGAAAAAGGGGTTTCGGTTGTTTGGTCCGAGGCTTGAAGGAGGGTTTGTGGTGGTGATGACGATGACGATAGTTTGGTGATGACGATGACAGTGATGATGGTGGTGAGTGGTGGCTAGATGGTGAGTGGGGAATGGGATCTGGGGGCCTCGGTTGGGTTTTTTTTTTGGTTATGGTGAGTGGCTTGGTGACCGTCTGGTTGGCTTCGATGGTGGTAAGTTGAGGGTTCGGTCGTGAGTGGGGAGGGTGATGAGTGTGTTTGAAGGGTTCGGTTCTCTTCTCTCCGTCCGAGGAAGAAGAAGAAAAATCTTGGCTTTGGGTCCTCTTAAACGGCCTTGGAACCTTTCTCTAGGCTTTCGAAATCACAGGATCAGTAGGTTTCTGTTGAAGCGGGATTCACGGGATGGGGGTGATGATTTTGCCGGGGGTTGCGGCGCCGGCGGCTGGGCAGGGAACCGGCAGATCTGGCCGGTAGATTTGGTAAAACCGAAGCCTTTAATGCTTCACTGTACAATGATGATGATGACGATAATAATAATAATAATAATAATAATAATAGAAATAATAATAATAATAATAATAATAATAATAGAAATAATAATAATAATAATAATAATAATAATAATAATAATAATAATAATAAAGAGATAATAATAATAATAAAAAGAAAAGGTAATAATAATAAAAATAAAAATAAAAAGATAATAATAATGATAATAATAAAAAAAGAAAAGATGATAATAATAATAATAATAATATTAATGATATGAATAATGATAAAATAAATAAGAAAAATGAAAATAAAAGAAAATAAAATAAAATAATAACAAAATTTTGTCAAAATAATTTGTAAAATTCGGACAAAATTAGGTGTCTACAATTTTCTTATGAAACTCTATCAATCTATGGATTTTAGTTTTTGAGATTTAATTTATGTTTAACCGATTTTAACTAGAAACCTTGAAACTTAACTTAAAAATCTCACTTAAGTCCTTTGTTTTTTATATTGTGGATCACTTTTCCAAATATAGTATTTGGTTTGATTGTTTTGTGAATTTTTTTCAACTTTCATAGTTGATATTTTAAATATTGTATTAATCTATTTTTTATAAAAATATATTTAAAAACCTCTTCATTCAAGTTTTATGAAAATTATTTTTCATATTAGAATATACCGTCGTATATATTAAAATGAAATGAAAAAAAAAATTGATGAAATTTTCCAGCTAAAACAGCATTAATGTGTAGTAAGTGAAAAACAGAGCACTTCAACATCCCCTGCTTCCGCACCAGTTCTCTACAGTCCTCAATCAGTTGCAAAGTCTTCCCATTATATAAAATTTATGAATCGTCCACCAATCATATAAAATTGTAATAGTTAAGAACATCAAATAACAAGTTTCTAATAATTATGAATCTTGTTATGGATTTGATTAGATCAGGGAAAGATTATTCAATTCCCAGCATTGGTGGCAGGGGAGTGAAAAACAGAGCAAACATGAAAATCAAATGAGATTCTAACCAAAATAAATGATTTTGAAATATTTTTACATGTCATAAATTCAAAAGCTGAATTTAAAAAATCACAAATAAAAAAATATAAAATATGTCAATAAGATGCATATGTTGTTTAATTTATTGAGATAATGAAAACGATTGGTGTTTGGACCAGCATTAACGAACATTGACAAAAACGCAGGCCCAGTATGGTTAAGCTCGAAGTTCTCATACTCAATTTCAAGCCACTGATTGATTCTCCACCATTGGATTCCCCCACGTTAAATCTCTACCTTCATCATGTGTGAAGCTTTATACTGCGATGGCTTCCCGGATGTTCTAATACCTTTCTTTGCTCACCTGTGTAACTAAAGGGCAAACCGATGCCTTTGTTTTTGGGTTCCATGGGACAAAGCGATGTTTTACTTTTATGCTTTAGGGAATATTAATTATTAAATAATTAATAGACAGCTATCGCTTTTCCAACGAAGATATCAAAGAATACTTTCTTAAGTTTGACATTGTGTTGAAGTAATAAAAAAAAAAGTATGCTTTAGGAAATATTAATTATTAAATAATTTTATGCTTTAGGGAAAAGCAATGTTTTTTTTTTGTGTAAATCATAAGTATCTTCATCCGTTTTAACGGTTTGAGATTAATCTTGTTTGGGATTTAGTCACAATTAAAGTTCTTCATCTCTCCCAAAAAATGTATTTAGTGGGAGTCGAACCCGAGAGCTCTTCCCACAAACTCAACATGTGCTGCCAATTGAGCCATAACCCTTGAGTCTTTTTTTTAGTAGTACATTTTCGTTAGAAGTTACAATCATCCATAACCCTTGAGTCTTTTTTTTAGTAGTATATTTTTATTAGAAGTTACAATCATAATCAGCATATTACATTCTATAAACAGGTAACTATGAAAATCACATTATTCAAACAAGGTAAATTAGTAAATAACTATAACAGACTAAACAAACTGATAAATAACTAGACTAAGTCAAGCTCACACTTGGTGAGACTCAAACTTGAGACCTCAAAGTCTCAGGGTCTCCTCTTTGCCACTAAACCAAGGCCTCATTGGCAGCAATGTTTCTTAATGACTCACCAAACTAACAATGATATAAGCTATTCGCTGTATCTAAAGTTCAAACATTTCCTTTATTCTCTTTACTTTTATTTATGTTAAATATATATTTATTATAAGATATCCAATAACAAAGCTATATGCTTTACCTATAGTTTAAGCATTTCCTTTATTCTCTCTACTTTTCCTTTCTAAAAAAATATTGCAAGGTATCAATAATAAAAACTGAGTAGTTGAATTTGGTAAGAGGAAAAAGAAAATTTAAGCAAACGAATTTTTATTTTATTTTATTTTATTTTAATTTTTGGTAAGAAAGAAAATAGAAAAGAAAAAGAAAAATGAATGGATTTGTACTTTTTTTTTGTAAAAAGTAAAAAGACCTTCATTGGTTATAATATTCATAAAATTTATATTAAGAACAATTAAACAAAGTGAGTAATTTATATTTGGGTCATCTTAAAAAGTTAGTTTTTAGACACCACTAAAATAATGTCACCTTATATTATTTAAAAGCTACATAATTAGTGTTATAAACTCATATCATTGAATCAATTATCTTTAACTCAATTAACTCATATTAATTATTATGATCAAAATGAATAAGTGACTTATAAAATACATAATAAAAAATAAATATTATCTTGAAAAAATATAAAAAGGAAGACAAACAAACAATTTCAGTAAAAAAAAAAACAATTCTATTTTCAATCTAAAGGGTTTAAAACTAGGATAATTATTGCATACACTGCCGGTAAAGTTTTTTTATTCCACAAGTAGGATTAAGATCATGACACATGTTCTATTTTATTTAATTTTTTATTTTTTTAATATTTTATAGGATATGTGTTACGATCTTAACACCTCCATGAATGTCATAATAATTATTCAAATTATTTTTTACATTTTAATTTAATAAGGTATATTTATGTGTTTTCTTAAATGATTTATTAGCTAACCTTGAGAAATGAGTCGAATGGTTATGCTTCCACGATGTGGGAATTCTGCGAGAGTCTTGCATTTCGATTTTTCCAAGTCAAAGGCTTCTATCGTATCCAAAAGGAAAATTATTTACCATCTTCTTTTTTGTTTTAACTAATCATAATGAAGTTTTATATTATACATGTATATCTGTTTCTATAAAATGCTAACTAGCTAACCCTGATTGAGAAGTGATTAATTACAATTTTTTGGTAATTGGAAGAGGTAAATGAAAAAAAATAAAAACTATAAACCTTACATCTCTTAAGCGCGCAGTTGCTGTTATTATGTGGCACAATTGCAAATTGTTGTATTATCTCACTTCAAACCCTAGACAAATTGCTATATTTTATGTCTCCCAATATATTAAAGGACAACTATTCAGACCACATATATCCTTTAGTTCACTCATAGGAATTACCTTCAATTACGTTCATCCCTTGTACTTGTCCCAGTTCCTCTTTCCTCTATATCTTTCTATCGGTTTCTTTATTTACCCATTTGCTTTCTCCTCTAGTTCCCAAGCTTCATTGAGATGGATATCAAACTCGCCTGCACTCATGAACATTCCTTGACCTATGACTATGCATATCGAATTGAAGGAAGACAATGTGAAGTATGTGGAAAGGAAATCTTAATCTCAGGTAATAATTATATTTGTCAAAGGTGCGAGGTTTTGCTGCACGAATCATGCGCGTACCAACTGCAACATCTACCCCATGAGATTATCCATCCTCTCCACTCGCATCACCAACTGAAACTACAATTGGATTGTTCTTGGATATTCATTTGTGACAAATGCTTGTACATTTCTATTGGCTACAGATACAGGTGCACTAATTGTGATTTTAATCTTGATTTAACATGCGCTTCTTCAGTCAATGATCCACTATCTGAAGAGGAGTGGTGCGGTTTTAGAGATGGGCAAAAAAAGACGATTCGGCATTACTTCCACATAGATAAGCTGATCCTCTTCAAATATAAGAAGATAAAAGAAGATGACTATAATTGTAGTGGGTGTGAAAAGAGTCTATTGGATTCTGATGTATGCTATGGCTGTATAGGACATGAACTCTTCCTTCATGAGGTGTGTATTGACAAGATACCAAGAAAACTTAATCATCCTTTTCATCCTTCGCACCCTCTTCGCTTGAACTATCTCCGCCTCGGCAACTATTGCCATGCTTGTAAAATAGAAATTTCTACTCTTACACGGAATAGTGCTGGCTATGGGTGTGAAATTTGCAACTTCCGCCTTGATTTTCACTGCTCTAAGCTTTCACCCACCTTAAAGCATAAGTGCCACAACCACCCTCTCACTTATTTTGGAGAAAACATCCGTGCAAATGATCGGCGAAAGCATTTCCAATGCAATGTCTGCAGAATGCTTTGTGATGCTAATTTCTTTCGTTGTGTGCAATGTGATATCAACTTCCATCCTCAATGTATTCCAATACCGTCTTCCATCGAACATAAATATCACAGGCATTCACTTATTTTTATGGATTCAGTTAAAGAAGATGATTCTGAAGAATATTACTGTGATGTTTGCGAAAATGAAAGAAATCCAAATCATCCTGTTTTTTGTTGCAAAAAATGCACATATATTGCCCACATTGAATGTACACTTCATGAGGTATTTGCTACTCTTTTATTTTCTCCTGTTTAACACCATATATATATATATATATATATATATATATATATATATATATATATATATATATATATTAATGAGTCGAGGTGTGATAATGATAAATGTTTGTTTCAATAGGATAACATTTCATCTAAAGAGGTTCCATCCACAGCTGTCCCGTCCATAGATAGCAAGGCTTTCATAGTGAAGGAAATGGAGGATGATGAAGTGACTGATGCCATCCACAGTTCTCAAAAATCTCTGGTTTGCAACTATCATATGACCATTCTATATATATTCGCAATTTACTTTTTTGGATAATTATTTCATGCATATTGGTGGAGTTTTTTTATTCCACAAACGGGATTAAAATTATAACACATGTCTTATTTTATTTATTTTTTATTTTTTTAATATTTTTAAAAGATATGCGTTATGATCTTAATCTTATTTGTGGAATAAAAAAAAACTCTACTGGCAGTGTATGAGATATTAATTCTACTTTTATTTTTTTTGTTATTTTATGACTAATTAAATTCTAATCTACAATATTTATAAAGTTTAACATTATGCGTTCATCTAGTACTGTTCTTACTGATTCATGATATGAGTTTTTGTCGCTGCTAAATACAACTTTTTTTGCTTACATGTTAGGCAACGTAGAATAAATGAAAGAAAAGATGTTAGTTTCGTTCTTCTAAAGTTATTTTCCTTACCTTTTATTTTTCATCTAAATTATTTCAATGTATATTAATTTCTCTTATTCCATGATAATTGTCGTTGAAAAAAATGTTTATTTGGTGAAAGAAAAAAAACACTTCTTTAGTTATGATATTCATAAAATTTACATTAAGAACAAGTAAAATTAAAATTAGAACTCAAAGGTTTAGATATAAATATAGATTGGTAAAATTCAATATCTATATTAGCAATAGACTTATTCAAGTGTCAAGCTACTCAATTAATTTGGTAGGCCTGAATTAGACTGGGTCGAGCCTTGAGCAAAGATTTTGAAGTCCAAACAAGATCCAACAAGATATTTAATTAATAAAAAATATTTTATTTAATTTTCAATTTAAAATATTTTTAAACTATCAAACTATTAATATTTTAATATATTTTAGATAAAAAATTGAGTTTATTAGATTCAGTAGGTTAGACTTTGGATAAGGGTCTCCAAATGCCAACCTAATCTTGTTCAATTGAGCTAGCCCATTACAAGTTTAATTAATAGTAGATAAAGATTAAAGCATATGTACGTCGACATTTAATCAAATTGTTACAATTTTTATTTTAAAAAAATTCTTTATAATATTTAACAAAGATACATATTTAAATAACAAATTAAAAACTTGCTCAAATATTTTTAATTTTTTACAACAATCAATTCAATAACAAGATCTGAATATAGTCTATTAATTTTGATTTTCAATTTTAATTTTTACTTAAATCATTTTTAAATAAGAACTTCTATGAATTTCTTGAATCTCATCTAGATAATTCTAAATAATTAACTGAATTAATCTTACCCATTATTTATATTTTAAGTAGTATTTAGCTAAAAAAATTGAGAAATTATTTGGGCAGTTAGTGTTTGAAGAAATTTACGTTAATATTAACTGATGAAAATTACTCTTCGGATTATACAACAAACCCTCTCTTATCCCATGAATCTTACAACAACTCGATTTAAGATGTCTCTTTGGAGACAAAATTCTTCAAATTTAAGATCCTATAGAGTTTTTGTACTCCACAAGTGGAGTTAAGATGATTACACATATTTTTTTATTTTTTTTATTTTCTTAGTATGTTTAAAGGACATGTATAATGATCTTAATCCAGCTTGTGGAGTCAAAAAACTCTACTAATGGTGTATAAGATAATTATTCAAATTCATATTATAATTATTCTCATATTTGTAGTTTTTTAGAGAATACAGGAAACAAGTTTATATATGACACACCTCTATACACTGTCAGTTAACCATATATTAACACATTATTAATGAGCAAAACATAAAAGTACATAGACCTTTAAAAATTAATTTTAAAAACTTCATTGATATTTATTTTCAAAGACCTGTATATTTTTTAAATTTGCTCATTAATGATATGTCAATATTTGATTCACTAATAGTATATAAAGATTATACACTGTCAATATATCATATATAAATTCATAGAAAACTTGCATCTATTTTGAAAAACATATATCTTTATGAAAAACGGGAATTCTTTCATTATTTTTACTAGTTATTTTTACAACTTTACCACACCCACAATAAATTTGCCAAAAAGAGAAAGTATTCCATTTATATTTTCTTTTTGCTAAGTCAGATAATTCATTGATGGATAAAATCAATATGAATACAATCCATAGGATTACATATATCACAAAGCCCCAGAACCCAAAACAGACCCCAGTCCAAACGAAACGAGAGTAGATACAATCCAAAGAAAACCGGATAAGATCGATACAAAATACAATTCCCATGACAGAAACAAGAGTCCAGCCAGCGTAAAACACCAAAAACCATTTACCACCAAGCCATGAACGTCTCTTTACGGTCAACACCATCTTTTTGTCAAGTGATCAGCCATGCCATTAGTTTCCCTGTAAATATTGTTCATTTCCACTTCCTTCAGCACTGCAACCATAAAGTCAGTTGCAATGAAAATGTCCCACAATTTCCATAGTCGGTAACTAACCTTCTCACACCACCCAATCGCAATCTTAGAATCAGATTCGATGATTTAACCCCAATTGATCCTCAGCTCTGTCTTTAAAAACACCTCAAGAGCTATTTTGATAGCCATTAGTTCTGCAACATTCGAATGCTGCATACTAGAAAATAAAGCAGAAACAAAGCCAAACTCATCACTCAACACTCCCCCGCAGCCAGTAGGTCCCGGTTTCCCTTTGTCGCACCATCCACACTAAGTCGTGTAGCCCGCAGGAATCAATGATATTATTAAAATCTTCAATCCCAACTCCATCTGACTTGCACCCCATTCTCTCGAATTCCGATCTTGCCGTAATAAAGTATTTCATTTATTTTTAAATTCAAGGTGTCAAAAGATCAAATTCTTTGTCTAAATCCGCAATTTGGTTTGCACATGGCTACAAATTTTTGTTCAAACTTAAACTATTAAGGAATTTTAGTAAAATTATTTGTTTAAGTTTATATTTAATTTAAAATATTCATATAAAATAACATTTTTTATTTTAAAAATAAAATAATATGTAAAAATAAGAGGGTGAAACCCAATTCCAAGATCTTGACTTTTAGAAAGAGATATTTGGTGGACTTGAAACAGTCCAATTTATTGATACTTCCAGTTAAAATGATTTATGAGAAAACAAGAAGCATGTTTTATAAAAATGTTTTAAAGTTAAAAGATCCTACGACTTTTGTGATTTAGTCTTTATTTTATATTCCTATTGTTTCTTAGATATAACCTTGCTTCTTTTAAATATAACATAGAACTCATAAAAATGAATGAATTATACTTGAAACAAATTTTTATTTATATTTAATCTCTTAAGAAGAGTTTGTTCATTCTTTGATGTTTCACCTTTTTTGTAAATGCAGTTTCGACCTCTCATCCACGAACATTCCATGAAATTTTGTGCGGTAGATGAAAATTTAAAAGAAAACCTGTACTGCAATGGTTGTTGTTTTAAACTCAGTGGTCCTAGTTACATCTGTACAAAATGCCCTCGTCAATTCCCAAAAGATTATTACCTGCATGAAAAATGCGCTAATTTACCATATGAGATGCAACACACTTTTCATTCCAGCCATCCTCTCAACCTCTATGCTTCATCATATCGTCCTATTGGTATTGGTTCCTACATTATATGTGATGAGTGTAGAGACATTGCTCTCGGCTTCATTTATCTTTGTGAGAAGTGCAATTTCAAGCTTGATGTAAAGTGCGCTTGCGCTCTTACTGTGGTTTCACAGCTAAAAGATCAGGTGGAGAGAGAAACCGAGTTACACGATATCAACCACCCCCATAAGCTTATCCTTGGCAATTCTAGTCCTAGAGATGGAATAAAATGCACAATGTGCGAACTGCCAATCTTAGGTCCAGCCTATTTATGCCGCGGTCTTTACTGCCATTATATTGTTCATGAATCTTGTCTTGGATTACTACAAGAGCTGCAAGTCCCATTTCATCCGGAGCACAAGTTAGTTTTTGACTTCCACCCTTACAATAGACGGTATTCAAGGTGCTATGCTTGCCATTTGGACTTTGAAGATTATAGAGGTGCTAGATATTGTTGTGAACAATGTCAGATCAAGAACCATTATATATGTGCTAATTCTTTAAGGCGGCCTATAAAACATGAGTGCCACATGCACAATCTCTATTATTTTGGGCCAGATTGTCAGCTACTCTTTGAGAAATATTGGTATGAAGCTGCTCTCTTTTGTTGCTATGAGTGTCAGGAAAGCTGTAGAGGACGACCATTTTATCGCTGTCTACAGTGTGCCATCAATTTTCATTTGGAATGTGTTCCTATACCTTATATTTTCAAGTCCAAATGTCATATTCATGCTTTGGTTTTGAAAGATTCATTTGTTGAAGATGCTTCAGGAGAATATTACTGCGAAGTTTGTGAGAAAGAAAGATGTAAGAATGATCATGTTTATTGTTGCGAAGAATGCAACAATCTCTTTGTTGCTCACATGGAATGCGTACTTGTTAAGGTAAGTTTTCATCTATAATTTTTTTTTAAACCTAAAATTCCATTAATTACTTTTTGCTCTAAAAGTCTTCAAATGATATGTGGACTTCAAAATTGAAAACCAATAAATATTTACCCATTCAGAAATATGCACTTGTATTTATATTAATAATAGAGGAAATTTATTAGCTAGTCTAACCATTTTGAATAGTTGATACATGGCATTAGGATATACTATAGATGTAAATAGGATTTATCTGTATAGTCATTTTGATGAATTATAAGTTTTAGAAATACTGGGTTGGCCTTATGATCATCATGTAGATTCTTTGTTTGTTTCTTTGCGTAATGAGCTTACAATGTGTCCGTGAATACTAATCATTTGCCTTATTGTACTTAGGTAGAAAATGTCCTATCTTACTTGGATCCACGTGACAGAAAGAAATCACCAATTATTAATGAGATTGCTGATGATGATCAGTGACCGATCCAAGGCGAAGAGGAGGAAGCATCAAACGTCCTGAGGGAGTTAGAGGAATTACAATCTGGAAGATCTTCAGAAAGCCATGATCATGACTTATGAGGAACTAAACTGGTACATAAGAATACTTGTGTGGTCTGTGGTCTGTGGTCTGTGGTCTGTGGTCTGTGTTATCTGTGGTCTGTGGTCTGTGTGTTTATATGTTATATGTTTGTGGTCCGTGTGTTTATATGTTTTATGTTTGTCATATGGAATCCCAATACTAAGAGAAATGGATGATATTGCTTTTAATTAATTCTTCAAAGTTGACTTAAATTATTTATCAGCACCTAGTTCTTAGATCATTTTCTAAATCATTTTTTAAAATAATTAAGCCTCTCTCTAAGAGGAAGTTAGGAGGATCTTGTTTTTTCTTTGTGAAACGTTTTGGTTCTTTCCAATATAAATCTTCAATATTTGGGTAATTTGTTTGGTGTAAAAAATAGGTAAGTTTCTTTAGCTTAAATCCATGAATTTTTTTATTAAAAACAATTATTTAAAATCAATTTTTTTTAAAAATTAGATAAATTTAAAATTTTTTTACATAAATGAAATATACAAAAATTTCACCTTTCATTAAACAATTATGAAATTTTGTGTCTGGATGTGAATGCTATTTTTAATTCTTTTATATTAATGATCTTCTTATGAAACAATATCAATCTATGGATTTTAGTTTTTGAGATTTGATTTATGGTTAACCAATTTTAATTAGAAACACTGAGAACTTAACTAAAAGACCTCACTCAAGTCCTTTGTATTGTGGATCGCTTTATTAATCAGGTAGATTCGGAAACTAAAAATAACACTCCTTCCCTTCCAAATATAGTATTTTGTTTGATGATTTTGCTTTTTTCAACTTTGATCCATGATATTTTAAATATTTTATTAATCTAATTTTTTATAAAAATATATTAAAAAACTTCTTCATTCAAGATTTTTGAAAATTATTTTTCATATTAGAATATACAATATATATATTAAAATGAAATAAAAATTGATGAAATTTGCCAGCTAAAACAGCATTAATGAGTAGCAAGTGAAAAACAGAGCACTTCAACATCCTCTGCTTCTGCATCAGTTCTCTACAGTCTTCAATCAGTTGCAAAGTTCTCCCATTATATCATATTTAGGATTCGGCCAACAATCATATAAATTTATAATAATCAAGAACATCATATCTGTTCCATATATTATTTCAAGTTTCTAATAATTATAAATCTTGTTATGGATTTGATTAGATCAGGAAAAGATTATTCAATTCCCAGCATTGATGGCAAGGGAGTGAAAAACAAACCGTGCTGGGAGGGGTGCCTCACTTCCATGTGACCTGACAGTTTCCCGACTCCGAAGTAGTCGCATAAAACGGATACCAGGGAGTTAAAGACCAAAAAAAAATTCAAATGAGATTCTAACCAAAATGAATGATTGCGAAATATATTTAAAAATCACAAATTCAAAATTTGAATTTATAAAATCACAAATATAAAATATGTCAATATGAGACATATGTAGTTTAATTTATTGAAATAATGAAAACGATTGGTGTTTGGACCAGCATTGATGAACATTGACAAAAACATTGGCCGAGTATGTTTAAGCTCGAAGTTCTCATCCTGAATTTCAAGCCATTGATTGATTCTCCACCATTGGATTCCCCCACGTTAAATCTCTACCTTCACCATGTGTGAAGCTTTATTCTGCGATGGCCTCCCGGATGCTCTAATACCTTTTTTTGCTCACCTGTCTAACTAAAGAGCAAAGCAATGTTTTACTTTTAGAGTTTATATATGATGTACTTGTCACATCCCATGACCCAATTTTTCACCTTATTTCATGCATTTTATTTGGTTGGGCTGTATGCGATACTTTACTTTTTTTTTTTACATATAAACAATTTCATATTAAATTATAATATAAATTACATCCCCTATCTTAATTCATAAGAAAGTAGTACTGTAGATAAGTCTAAATACCAAAAATAGATGATCATACCTTATTAAATAAATCCAACTGTCGCATCGTTCCCAAATGCACAATCGAAGTCCTTTAGATGTCAGACTCTTAGTCCTCGAAAACCTGAAATGTTAATATTAAGGGGTAAGCAAATCACGGCTCAGTAAGAGAATTATATGTCTCACTTGATATTCAGCTATTTATATGCTGAAAAACTTTTTCATTTTTCCTATAAGGGCTCTAGGCTCACATGTAGGAAGGATACTACAGTCGGCTAGAGATCCGGATGGAGTAAGGCAGGTATTTTGAAATACCTGTCTTGTTTCGGAACCTAGAAGCAACTGTAGAGAGCAATAAATTTCGTTTGAAATTTAAATCCTTTTTCCTTATATTTCATGTCATTTTCAATTTTATGCTTTTATGATTTAAAGCATTTTGATAGAATAACCAATATTATCTATTCTTCTAGAAAAATATTAGTTTAACTCTTCATCATCCAAATCACATTACATGTAAACAGTAAATAGCAACAATACAATAAAATCATTTCATTTAAAATCATTATGTACTGTCATTCACTGTAAACTTTCTCTTTCTTTTCACTTCAGTCAAATCAATATTTAAACAATTCAATAATCACTCGGTGGAGACAGTCATCATTTAATAAAATCATGCACTATCACAATCCCCGAAGGGACAATCACTATCATTATCCCCGAAGGGACGATCACTATAACGAATGGCCATCGTCAACACTCACAGTTCACACTGGTCAGGTGCTCACTACGTAAACCTGTGGGTTTTGACCATAATTCCCACAGTCATGTACAATATAATAAACCTACAGACTGATCAAGTCTCGCAGTCATATAACACTATGCATGATCACTAACGAACGACTGTCTCAAAACATTTTCATAATTCATTCATTTAACAGTAGAAATCGATTTCAAATAGCGATTAACAGTAGAAATCATTTTCAATTAAATCATTTCATGTAATTCCTTTCATGTAATTCTTTTCATTTAATTTAATTCATATAAATCCTTTCTTGAAATTCATTTCATGTAAATCAATGCACATAAACCACTTCATGTAATTTAAGTCATATAATTCATCTCATGTAAATCGTTTCATGAAATTCAATTCATGTAAAATAATCATGTAATTTACATATCATGAGAATTTTCAGTGATTTCATTATCACTAATCTCGAAAACATGAATATTTTAAAATCACTTTCATTTTATTCATGTTTTTATGAAAATATTCATTTTCTCGATTTTTGTGATTGAAAATCGTTTCTCGTGATGTAAAATCATTTATTATGATTTTCGATAATTTTCTAATATTCTTCGGCAGTATAACGGCTGCCAATTGGCTAGTCTCCTGCACGAAAAATACAGTTTATATTTTCAACCAGTACGTCATCACAGATTTTCAGCCGATGAATCATTACAACATTTTCATAAAATAATATATAATTTAAAACATGCAGATTGAATATCCTTACAGTACTGTATATGCATCCCTTACCTTTTCCAGGTCGACGACTTCCTCTTATCGGTCGCGCCTATACTCCATCTCTCCTGATTCCTCATCTTGGTCGCCGTCAATAATTTCTGGAAATTAAATTCTAAATTTTAGAATTTTTTCATAATTTATTAAATTTTACTGAAAATTAATTTTTGGAAATTTCTTACCGAATTTTCGTAAGTTTCGAAATCCCGAGAATCTTCTGAATTCCCGAAATTCTCCTTATTCTCTCTCTTTCTTCTTTTCCTCTTTTCTTTTCTTTTTCTCTTTCTTTTCTTTTTTTTTTCCTTTTTCCTCTTCTTTTTCAGTCAGACCGGTCTGCCTCCTTCCTTGCCGGTTCCTCACCGACGGTTCACGTGCCCTTCAGCTGGTCGACGTCAAGGCGAACTCGCTGGTGCCCTCTGTTTGCCCTGGATCGGCGGCACGGAGACGGATCTGGCGGCGTGGGTCTCGGTTTCTCCTCTTCCTTCGTTCTCCCTTCCTCCACCGTCGTTGGCCTCACCGATGGCCTCCTTCACCTTCCCCTCACCTCTGCCAAGGTTCGGGTGGTGGTGGCGGTGCCTAGGCCGGCTGGCACCGTCGTATCTCTTTTCCTTTTCTCCTCTCGGTTCTGCCGGTTTTTCCCTTCTGTTTCACCACGTTTCGCTTCTTCTTTCCGTCCTTTCCCGTCGCCGGTTGCCTCCTCCTCTTCTTCCTCTCGCCGGTGACGTCTTCTTCTTCTTCCTTTGGTCGGCCGGCTTCTCCGAGTTCCTCTCCTCTATTTTCCTTTGTTTTGAGACAGAAACGGGGTCCCGATCACGTTTCTGTCTTAATTTCTTTTTTTTATTATTATATATAATATAATTATTTCTTTATATAATTATTATATACATATATAATTAGAATATTCATATAATTATATTTGTAAAATTATATCTATAATTATTATATTATATATATACACTTTAACTTTAAAATAATATATATTTCATATATATATATATTTATTTGTATACATAAATACATATGTATTTATTTCATGATAAAAATAGTATATATACTATATGAAATATATATATTTATATATATATATATATATATATATATATACACATATGTAAATATGTACAGCATATAAAATATATTTAAAAATGTATTTATATAGTCAAATTATATAAATATATATATAAATACTCACCTTTGTATTTATTATAATTTGGATTTCTTAATATCCAAATTATATTTCTCCATTCTTAATTCTTATTTAATTTGGATTTTCATTCTCCAATTTAAATTCTCTCTTCATTATTTTCCATAGTTTCATCCTTCTCCTTATTTCCAATTTATCCAAATTTAAATTCCTCAATTTCCTCACTTCCTTAATTTCTGGAATTTTAACGATATTCCCATCTCGCAAATAAATTTTATTTATTTACTTTAATTTATTTATCTCCTCATCTATTTTCTTTAATATTAATTTCCAAAAATAGAAAATTTGAGGTTATCACATTCTCCCCACCTTAAGAAATTCGGTCTTCCGAATTTAACTTAATTCATAAGGTGGCAGCATCCTGTATACTTATCATTCTTGATCTTTTGATCATCTTCCATATTATACTGCCAGTATACCATTAACATCTGAATCCCTTTTCATACCATTGTATATCATCTTTCCTCACATACTTATACTCCCTTAAATCTCTTATCAATTGGGAGTTATCCATTTCCACTCCTTTTCATATCACATATTATTCATATTGTTCATCATCCATCTTTCTTATTTGGTGCCAAGTCGATACATTTCGATAATTATCATTTACCGATTTTAATCAATAGTATATAATTGTCCAGTAGCTTTCACATCTCGTGCATCCGCTCTCTCAACATACCATCGAGCGTTACCATATTACGCTCAAACATTTACATCATGTACGGAGAGGTGCTGTCAATAGATTTGGAATCTCAGAGCCTTTTGCTATTTCCCATAACATATAGCTACTCAGAGATTCCCATCACATATAGTGCTTACTGGAACTTCACATATATCCTCATCATTTTATAATCATATTTCGACTATGGCACTAAAGAATCTAAGAGTTTGATAATGGAGAAGTGATTCCATCTAGACTATCAGTCTATAATCACTTCCATATCATCATATCTCTTTTGGGTTCCTTATTATCCACAATACTCATTTTTTTCACATTTACTTTAACAAATGCTGTAGTTCATTTGCAGACTTTACTATTTACCATCTTTTAGCATAATTAAATCAGGAGAAATCATTTTCTCTCCACATCTCTTTTCATATAACATTCTTATTACCTCTTTTATTCTTGTGGTATATTCATTATCACTTTAATTTTTTGAATATACCTGAAATTATACTCTTCTAATAATTTAAGTTTCATAATGGCAAAATCCAATTATAATTTAATCTTCTCATTATTTAAATTCATCATTGAATCTATAATTATCAATTTAATCATCTCATTATCCATATAAATCCACTATTTCCGTCATTTTGAGGTGATATAAATATCCTTTTTCCATCTATATGACTGGCAGTAAAAATGTAAATCATTTCTTTACTCCTTGGAGTATAATTGCTTTTCCTCTATCGAGTTTGGCTCGATCTTACATCTAGCCATAATCATGTGATAACCACAAAATCACTTTTAGTTTTTAAATTCGGGAACTACTTCATATTCGTGTTCCCTCTTCATCACGTACTTGTCCTCTTATTTCATATTCATCTTTTCCTTCATCATCATTTCAGTCACTTTTCCTCAGTGGCAAAATATTCTACTATTAAACTCTTTTAACCTTTTGTATATCATCTTTAAATTTATTCATCCACTACTTAAACTTATTAAATTTAAAGTCTCATCGGTAGAGCAGCTAACCCAATAACTCTTCCATAGACTGGCAATAGTATTTAGCTAGACCTAATATATTTCGTATCTCAATCATTATTTCTTCATCATAGACAGATCCACATCGCTCTGTCATTCGAGATCATATTTCTTAGAAAGAGATACTGTCTAGCTAAATCTTTTAGTTGTCACACTTAACATATAATTTACTGTCTTTGAGAGTCTGCGGGGTTATACCACTATGCTGCTCATTTTCCAATTGTGCCTTATACTATATCGGTATCTCATTATGTTATTCATGTATGGTTGCCTCATTTATTTGGCTTATATACCTCACAAGGTATTTCATTAACCTTGTAAACCTCAATATGAACTCGTGATAATTATATCGAGTTCTAATTATTATCATCTTATGACCATCAGTTTTCAACTTTTCATCCAGTGATGCCTTGTACAGAGATTGGTCTTATAAGCTCCTTATACATCTTCGATTAAATCAATTTAAGGCATCAATTTTATATAGATGATTATTTGTTCTTCATAAGAACTTTATTTCATAATAGGAATTTAATACCCAATTATACTTCATCATCCATGTTTCCATCCTTTACATCAATACATGTGAATTTCATTATCCACAATATTTTCCAAAATTATTTTCTTAAGCTTTTCGGATTCTTCTATGTTCTCTGATATAAGCTTAAAAATAAATTTCTGTATCCATAATCGAATAGATATTAACTCGATCTCTCAATCTATATTACTCTAAAATTTATCGGGAATCTCATCCGATACTTTCTTTAATCATACCTCTTATCATTTTGGACATTCATCTTTGTGTCCCATCATTTCACTGTACATCCTCAAGGCAGAGACATTTAATAATCAAATCATTTTAACATCTACTCCACCTTAATTCACTTATTTCCTTATACTTCACAACATACCGATCATCTTAATTTGTATGCTGAATTAAGTGTAATTATTTGATTAACACCTTTCACAGCTAACCGATTTATTATTGAAATTCATTTTAAATCATTTTCATTTAATAATCCAGGTTAGCTGTTATCTTTCTCATCTCTTATCTTTACTTACTGTCCTTGTGCATATTCTCCAATTCATATACTCCATACAGTACATCATTCTATAAAACATATTTCAAAATATTCTGGTTCTATAATTATCTGTTTGATACCTCAAAAATAATAGGAATATGTAGAACCAGAATTTACAGTACTAATATAGATTTCATCATCTATACTGATCTCTTTGTCAGTCATCTCCAGCAATCATATTACTTTTCATCATATCCAATGATCCCTTAATAATATCCTGTTAATACACTTTTAACTCCGACCCTTAAGAATCAATAACTGAGTTGCTCATCCTCCAACTTCCCTATAACCATTTGGGTCGTATCAATACTCTAAATATAGTGAAATTTATACTCGGGATCGTTATACTCATTTTATGTCCTTTATACCATTAATAACTCCATTACTATCAATGGAATCAAATCATCTTGGTTTTATCACTATTCAAAACATAATCCCACATAAGGGCATTTTCGTCATTTCACATTTATTTCTTTCTCCTCAGTATACATTTAAACCAAGGATCTTATTATCTATGTGCTGATAGTATCCTTTCTTATACTAATATCAACAGTTTAACATCTTGTTCAATTTCGACAGAAAAGTCTAACAAGATCTATAAACTGATCATTTTGCATGAAATGCATCTTTACATCATCAATTTCTCTGTCAAATCAGTCAATTCCATCTTTTGTTGGTCTATTATGACTCCAGGAAAAATTTTAGAGGTAGGGGTATTTTGGTCATTTTTTGGCTAAAAATTTTCTCTCTCCTTAAAATACCTTTAATCGGTGACCTTCTATTTAATGATGATATCTCATTCCCCTCCTTTATATCATCACTTTCAGGTCTCAATTCGATCCGGACAGAAAAGTACTGCTGGGGCCCTCACCAAGTCCTTTACTGATCCTTACCGAACCGGCCTTCATTTAGACGATAAAATCACCAGTTCAGGTAACATTGTTTTCCCTTTTTTGCATTCCTTATTTCATAATTGCTCACTCCCTTCTAAACACTTAATTCAATTTGTAATAATTTATTTTCTCTATGTATTCCGACAACATAGTACTATAGGGGATGTTAATCTTTTCATCACATTTTCTTTTCAAAAATATCGACAGACATCAGACCAACCATGCACTGATACCATTTTAATTGTCACATCCCGTGACCCAACTTTTCACCTTATTCTATGCATTTTATTTGGTTAGGGTGTCTGCAATACTTTACTTTTCTTTTACATATAAACAAATTCATATTAAATTATAATATGAATTACATCCCCTATCTTAATTCATAAGAAAGTAGTACTGTAGATAAGTCTAAATACCAAAAATAAATGATCATATCTTATTAAATAAATCCAGCTGTCGCATCATCCCCAAATGCACAGTCGAAGTCCTTTAGATGTCAGACTCTTAGTCCTCGAAAACCTGAAATGTTAATATTAAGGGGTGAGCAAACCACGACTCAGTACGAGAATTATATGCCTCACTTGATATTCAGCTATTTATATGCTGAAAAACTTTTTCATTTTTCCTATAAGGGCTCTAGGCTCACATGTAGGAAGGATACTACAGTCGGCTAGAGATCCGGATGGAGTAAGGCAGGTATTTTGAAATATCTGTCTTGTTCCGGAACCTAGAAGCAACTATAGAGAGCAATAAATTTCGTTTGAAATTTAAATCCTTTTTCCTTTTATTTCATGTCATTTTCAATTTTATGCTTTTATGATTTAAAGCATTTTGATAGAATAACCAATATTATCTATTCTTCTAGAAAAATATTAGTTTAACTCGTCATCATCCAAATCACATTACATGTAAACAGTAGATAGCAACAATACAATAAAATCATTTCATTTAAAATCATTATGTACTGTCATTCACTGTAAACTTTCTCTTTATTTTCACTTCAGTCAAATCGATATTTAAACAATTCAACAATCACTCGGTGGAGACAGTCATCATTTAATAAAATCATGCACTATCACTATCCCCGAAGGGACAATCACTATCATTATCCCCGAAGGGACGATCACTATAACGAATGGCCATCATCAACACTCACAGTTCACACTGGTCAGGTGCTCACTGCGTAAACCTATGGGTTTTGACCATAATTCCCACAGTCATGTACAATATAATAAACTTGCAGACCGATCAAGTCTCGCAGTCATATAACACTATGCATGATCACTAACGAACGACTATCTCAAAACATTTTCATAATTCATTCATTTAACAGTAGAAATTGATTTCAAATAGCGATTAACAGTAGAAATCATTTTCAATTAAATCATTTCATGTAATTCCTTTCATGTAATTCTTTTCATTTAATTTAATTCATATAAATCCTTTCTTGAAATTCATTTCATGTAAATCAATTCACATAAACCACTTCATGTAAATTAAGTCACATAATTCATCTCATGTAAACCGTTTCATGAAATTCAATTCATGTAAAATAATCATGTAATTTACATATCATGAGAATTTTCGGTGATTTCATTATCACTAATCTCGAAAACATGAATATTTTAAAATCACTTTCATTTTATTCATGTTTTATGAAAATATTCATTTTCTCGATTTTCGTGATTGAAAATCGTTTCTCGTGATGTAAATCATTTATTATGATTTTCGATAATTTTCTAATATTTTTCGGCAGTATAACGGCTGCCGATTGGCTAGCCTCCTGCACGAAAAATACAGTTTATATTTTCAACCAGTACGTAATCACAGATTTTCAGTCGATGAATCATCACAACATTTCCATAAAATAATATATAATTTAAAACATGCAGATTGAATATCCTTACAGTGCTGCATATGCATCCCTTACCTTTTTCGGGTCGACGACTTCCTCTTATCGGTCGCGCACGTACTCCATCTCTCTCGATTCCTTATCTCGATCGCCGAGAATAATTTCTGAAAATTAAATTCTAAATTTTAGAATTTTTCCATAATTTATTAAATTTTACTGAAAATTAATTTTCTGAAATTTCTTTCCAAATTTCCGTAAGTTTCCGGGTTGCCGAAATCCCGAGAATCTTTCGAATTCCCGAAATTCTCCTTTTTCTCTCTCTTTCTTCTTTTCCTCTTTTCTTTTCTTTTTCTCTTTCTTTTTTCTTCTTTTCCTTTTTCCTCTTCTTTTTCGGTCAGACCGGTTCAGACCGGTCTGCCTCCTTCCTCATCGATTCCTCGCCGGCGGCCGGTTCTCCGACGATTCAGGTGCCCTTCAGCTGGTCAACGTCAAGGCAAACTCGTCGGTGCCCTCCGTTTACCCTGGATCGGCGACACGGAGACGGATCTGGCAGCGTGGGTCTCGGTTTCTCCTCCTCCTTCGTTCTCCTTTCCTCCGCCGTCATTGGCCTCACCGATGGCCTCCTTCACCTTCCCCTCACCTCCGCCAAGGTTCGCGTGGCGGTGGCGGTGCCTGGGTCAGCCGGCACCACCGTATCTCTTTTCCTTTTCTCCTATCGGTTCTGTCGGTTTTTCCTTTCTGTTTCACCGCGTTTCGCTTCTTCTTTCCGTCCTTTCCCGTCGCCGGTCACCTCCTCCTCTTCTTCCTCTCGCCGGTGACGGCTTCTTCTTCTTCCTTTGGTCGGCCGGCGTCAGCCGGCTTCTCCGGGTTCCTCTCCTTTGTTTTCCTTTGTTTTGAGACAGAAACGGGGTCCCGATCCCGTTTCTGTCTTAATTTCTTTTTTTTATTATATATAATATAATTATTTCTTTATATAATTATTATATACATATATAGTTAGAATATTCATATAATTATATTTGTAAAATTATATCTATAATTATTATATTATATATATATATATATCTACAGTTTAACTGTAAAATAATATATATATATATATATTTCATATATATATATTTATTTGTATACATAAATACAGATGTATTTATTTCATGATAAAAATAGTATATATCTATCTATCATATATATACTATATTTCATATATATATATATATATATATATATATATATATACACACACACACACACATATGTAAATATATACAGCATATAAAATATATTTAAAAATGTATTTATATAGTCAAATTATATAAATATATATAAATACTCACCTTTGTATTTATTATAATTTGGATTTCTTAATATCCAAATTATATTTCTCCATTCTTATTTCTTGTTTAATTTGGATTTTCATTCTCCAATTTAAATTCTCTCTTCATTATTTTCCATAATTTCATCCTTCTCCTTATTTCCAATTTATCCAAATTTAAATTCCTCAATTTCCTCACTTCCTTAATTTCGGGAATTTTAACGATATTCCCATCTCGTAAATAAATTTTATTTATTTACTTTAATTTATTTATTTCCTCGTCTATTTTCTTTAATATTAATTTCCAAAAATAGAAAATTTGCGGTTATCACAGTACTAATAGTGTATATACACTATCAGTTAATTATAAAATGACACCTCATATGAAAGTCTTTAAAAATAAATATTAAAAAGTTTTTAAATTTATTTTTAAGGTTAATATTTATTTTTAAAGATCTATACACTTTTAAATTGTACACATTAATGAAATATCATTCTATTGTTGACTGACAATGTATAGAAGTTATATACTATCAGTATATCATAGAAAAACTCTTACTTTTATACTTTAGGGAATATTAATTATTAAATAATTAATAGACAGTTATCGCTTTTCCAACGAAGATGTCAAAGAATACTTCTTGAGTTTGACATTATGTTGTTGTAAAAAAAATACATATGCTTTAGGAAATATTAATTATTAAATAATTTTTGCTAACAGCTTTTTGGTTTAGTGTTTAAGGATGAGTTATAACATATTGTAAGTCTTGAGTTCGAATCCAAGCACCTCCATTCTCAATTTTTTAATATTTTACTTGTAATTAAAAAATATTAAATAATTATATACTTTAGGGAAAAGCAATATTTCTTGATGACTCACCAAATTAGCAATGATATATCTTGTTGGGAAAAAAATCCCTCAAACCAAACACGCACAAAAACAAAGGAAAGCAAAAACAAATACAATAATTTTTAATGTGGTTTGGCCCAACCAATTTGGCCTATAACCACTCAACCAATCTAATAACAATCAAACAATTAATAACAATCGTGCAATTTTTAGAAGAGAAAAATTGCAAACTCCTTACAAGCCCAACCGTGCAATTTTTAGAGAGAAAAATTGTAAACTTCTAACAAAGATCCCAAAGCCCAACTACACCCTTTTAATAGCCCAAACCCTAGCTATTCTATCGGTACCTACAACTCTTTGAGATACTTTTACAAACCAAGCCTGACACATTATTTATAAGGGAAGACCCCTTATAACTTCTCATATACTTTCGATATGGGATTCAAGGTAAATCCCAACAAATCCTCTATTGACTTGAATCCCCAAACACCACAAACTGTTCGACAACATGCAAACCATTCTCAAACTGAAGAGTAACTCCACCATTGTCATCACTATCATGCTCGTCATCTTTTTCCAATCATCATCATCAAACTCATCATGGTTATCTTGTTCCAAATCATCATCATCATCATCATCATTTTTAGCTTTATCTTCATCTTCAAACATATCTTTCATCTTCATCTTCATAGCTTTCCTCCTCTCGCAAGATCACGAACCTTTAGCTCTGATACCACTTGTTGAGAAAAAAAATTCCTCAAACCAAACACCCACAAAAACAAAGGAAAGCAAAAGCAAACACAATAATTTTTAATGTGGTTTGGTCCAACCAATTTGGCCTATAACCACTCAACCAATCTAATAACAATCAAACAATTAATAACAACTGTGCAATTTTTAGAGGAGAAAAATTGCAAACTCCTTACTCCCAATTCCTCTATGCTTTATCTTTTCATTTGCTTTGTCCTCTAATTTCCATCTTCTTTGAGATAGATATCAAACTTGCCTGCCATCATGTCATTCGTTCACCTATCATTCTTGAGGAGGAACAAGCTACATCGATGCAAAACAATTTATTTTATATTATTTTTATTATTTTTACAAATTAAACATTAAATTTAACAATATATTTGTATTTGTTACGTATGCATGTAAAATTTTAACTTGATCCGATATCCTCATTATTTTGATCTAAAATACATCTTTTTCAAAATTTTTTGCTAAGCACATTTTCGAATATATATTAACAATTTAAATTTTATTTTTATTGAATAAATAATTTGATATTTTTAATTAACTTGAAATTTGTCATGCATGATCTACGATTCTACGTACATGAATACATAATAAAATTTAACTGTCAAAATAAAACAATAATTAAATTATATAAAAAGATATGAAATATTGTGTAATTAATTTAATTTTACAATGATTAAATACATACATAGATACATACATACATACATACATACATACATACATACATACATACATACATACATACATATATATATATATATATATTTGAAGTGCTAATTCTTGGAAAGGTGCATGGATTAAACTTTATTTTTTTCTGCGAAAATGATATTTTGATCTTATTCTTAATACAATGAGGCCTTGGCTTAGTGGCAAGAAAGAGGCCTTGAGACTTTGAGGTCTCATGTTCGAGTCTCACCAAGTGTGAGCTTGAGTTAGTTTAGTTATTTACTAGTTTATTTAGTTTGTTATAGTTATTTACTAGTTTACCTAGTTTGAGTAATGTGATTTTCATAGTTACATGTTCATGGAATGTAATATGCTGATTGTGATTGTAACTTCTAATACAAATGCACAACTCAAAAAAAAAACTATTAAATCAAATATTTAGGTGCCGGGTATTTATTAGAGATTTTATGATTTGGGGAAAAGGAGTATAAATGTTGAGACGTTCAACTTCAAACTTGACTCCAACATCCTAAAAGTAATATGATCATTTGAATTAATACTCAATGTTCCTAACTACAGGAGCCTATATAGGTCGGGTTCAAGCCAGGCTGAGTTAAGGCCAAGCCTAAGCCATATATTAACGAATTACATACAAGTCCAAACGCAGCCTGACCCCTTTATTCAAGCTAGCCCAATTTTAAATTTATTATATAAACCTGGGCTTGGTCTGGCTTTTTTTTTTTTGCATTTTAATTTTTTATTTCTTTGTTTTTTTAATTATTTTATTTCCTTTAATGTTTAATTTGGTTTGTCAAACTTTACATGACAATTTCCATACTAAACGTATATATCATATTTATTAATCAATAATAATTTACATACATTTAATTACATTATACTTAGTAAAATATGTAAAAAAATTAATAATTATTCTTTTGGGTTGGGCCTAGGTCTTAATCGATAAAGTCTGAGTTTGACTTGAAAATTCATCGAGCTTAATTTTTTTAACCAAGACCATTTATTACATTTAATATTTTTGTCTAAACCCACTAAAAAATTGAACTAACTTTCAGATTTTAACGAACCGTCTAACCCTTGGACAAATCTATTCCTAACATTTTTTTTAAAAGATTACACATAAAATGACTTAGATTTTTTTCTATAATGATTTTGTTTGATTGATGTTTTTTTATTTGATTTATTATTATTTTTTGTTAAAATAATTAATAAATTATTTTGTCACAATTTAGTTGGTCTCTCGGTCAAAGCAATGTAATTACCTTTTTTTTATTTGGGTTTGTATATAATGCATTGATAGTGTATAGCTTCTATACACTGTCAATACACCAAAGGTTAACACCTTATCAATAAGCAAACTAAAAAATTATCAAGTCATTAAAAATATATACAAATAAATATTTTTCAATTTGATCATAAGGGCTTACTGATGAGGTGTCAATCTCTTATACATTGATAGTGTATAAATAATATACACTGTCAGTGCATATATATAAATCTTTTTTTTATAAAGTAACGAGTTTGTATCTCGTGCAATGCACTAATTAATTTTATTTATTTTAAATTTTATTAATGGATAAATTCATAATTCATTAATTCAAATATATATACTCATAATTTATTTTTTTTATCTTAAATATGTGTATGTACACATTAATTAGTACTTTTTAAAAGATTTATCCAAAATTTCAAAATATATAATTTATAAATCCCAACATGTTTTAAGAAAATTAAAAAATCAATATAAGGGAGAGTAGGGAGATGATTAAAAATATGTAAAATTTGAAGAAGTTGAGAGGTAGTTAAAAAAATCTTTAAATAGATAGATAAGTTTTTTAAGTTTTTAAAATTTAAAAAGAGATATATTTAAATGAATAAAAATTATTTTAAATATATTAGATTTAAAAACTAGATAAAGTAAAGAAATGAAGGAAAAAATCATTATAGGGGGAGTTTGGGAAGTGGTTAAAAATACATAAAATTTAGAGAAGTGCAGAGGTGGTTAAAAAATCTTTAAATGGATAAATAAGTTTTTTTTATTTTTTAAAATTTAAAAAGAGATATATTTAAATGAATAAAAATTATTTTAAATACATTAGATTTAAAAAAATTAAAAATGCATTAAGATTAGATTTTAGATAAAATCTAATAAATATTATATAAATAATTTTAAATAGATTAGATATTATACAATTTTATATAATTATTTTAATTTAAATAACAAATATATGAAAAATATTAAGTTATTTAAAATAGATAATTTGATAAAAATTTTAATATCAAATATTTAAAGAATATTAGTAAGATTAATAAAAGAGCGGAGGATCTGCATAATCGAGTTGGGCAATGAACAAAGTTGAAAGGGTAAGCTTTGAATTCTATTTTTTCGGCATTACTTGGAATGCTTGTAAATACTACTCACAGAGGGAACGAAATTATTGGTTGTTTAAATATATGAAGGAGATTCTAACACAAGTAATTGATCGAACTAAGGACGTGTTAGAATTAGATTAATGGGATATGCTAAATCTTTGCTGACCCAATTAATAAGATATTATGTGATTCTTGAAACTTTAATGTTGCTATTTTAGAGTAGATTACTACGAGAACTGATATTTTGTCTCAGCAAAAATTGTTGAATTGTTGTATTATAGAAAAATTCTGCCAACGCGGATAAATGAAAGTACACATTAAAAAACTTCAGTTTTTTTTTAAGTGATTTTGTTTGATTAGTTCTTCTGTTTTATTTATTATTTCTTTAAAAATAATTAATAAATTATTTTTTCCCCCTTTAGTTGGCTCTTCAATGAAAGCAATGAAGTTATCTAATTTTTCTTCGGTAATCCAAAAGGATATTATGTTGATTAGGCTTGTCCGTGGGCTGGACAAATCATTAAAGTTTGAAAATTAGCCTGATTCTTTAGTCAGTTTGAACAAAAATGCAACAAATAAGCTTAAACAAAAAAATTAAGTTAAATGAATTTTTGTGCTGGGCTTGAGCTTTACCATTTAAAACTGAGACTTGATTCAACTTGAAAATAATTAATATTCAAACTATTTTTTATATATTTATAGAAATTTTTTTGTGCAACCACATATATCTTCATCTGTTCGAATTGAGAGTGGTAAACTGCAAAACCCTCTCAACAATGATGATTTCAAGATTTGAACCAAATCTAAATGTTTGGAGAAAAAAATCTACTTTCACTTTTTCCAATCACTTGTTAGTTATATATATTTACAATATATTGTAATTATATACCAATAAGCACTTGAAAAAAAGTGGAAGTGAACTTTTTCTCCAAATACTTGGACAGGATTCAAGTCTGGAGTCTCTACTCTTGGCCCAAACAGGATTAATCTGACGGATGAGGATACCTGTGCTTACACCAAAAAAATGTAATTAAATGTATATAAAATAGTATTAATTAATAAACAAGATTATATATTTAATATGAAAATCGACATGCAATTTTTTTTTGATAAACTAACTTAAACTTTAAAGAAAATAAAGCAACAAAAAATAAAGAAATAAAAATTAAAATTAAAATAATATTTGTGCCGAACCAAGCACAAATTCGTATAATAAAAACAAAATAGGTCTGAGTTAAAAATCAAATTTGAATAAACAAATTGGTCGAACTTGAACTTATGTATAATTTGTTAATATATAACTTAAACTTGATCTCAACTGGATCCAACTCATGAATACAAACAATGTTGATCTCCTTCCATCTCCTTTTTTCTCTTTCAATTCCTTTGTCTCTCTCCCCGTTCCTTGACGCTAAGACGAGTAAATGTTAAAATTTATTAATCTAAATTACCAATCAATCATATGACATTCCTAAACCTTTTTCTTATTATATATTATCTAAAATCTATGATAGATATATTCTCATCATCTTTAGTTACATCATCTCTTTTTCTTTATTTCTCTTTTCCTTTAGAATGTCTCAAAATTACGTTTTTTCTTTAACATTTATTACTTTTCTTTAAAGTAAAAAACTGTTTTTTTTTCTCAGTCACAGAATTCAATTCATTCATTAAAAAGAACATTACACTGCTAAAACCCTTTAAGAAAAAGGGTCAGAACAAATAAATGAAACAGAAATGAAACAGCTAACAGACCCTTTCAAGAACCAAAAACAAAATATCTAATCCAAAAAAGCGAAAAAGAAATCATTTCTAACGGCCCCCAATTTTGCTAAGAGTCTGCAAAAGCATTCGATTCTCTAAAACAGCGAACAGAATCCACATTGCCAATCCTTTCCCATAACCAGTCAATCTCGTTAAATAATTTCCATTCCGACCATGGCCTGGCGGATCTGTTTTTAATCCAAGAAATAGCGACTGGTTAACATGCATCCAAATGTGATAAATAATCTCAAAACATTAAATGAGAGTCAAAATTATTTCTCATTTATTCAAAAAATATCGTATACTAAAAATAATCATATTTGAAACAACAGTAAAAAGTTTTAATTCCAGAAATAAGATTAAAAGGTTATCACATATTTCATTATTTAATTAATTTTTTTAATTTTTAGTATACTTTAAGAGATATGCATGACCTTATTATCTACATTTGTAAAGTTGAAAAATTTTACTGCAATGTATCAAATAATTTCTCTACTAAATGACTACTTTTGTATATCGGCCGACGACAAAACTAGAGACAAGCTAGATGTAATTGATCAGCATGACCTTCCAACACAGATCATAGAATTATTTAACGTTTAAAAGATATGCAAAATTATTAAAGCAATATTAATTATTAGATATAATTTTATGCTTCAGGGAAAAGCAATGTTTCTTGATGACTCTCCAAATTAACAATGATATGGTGTATCTAAATTTTAAACATCTCTTACCTTTATTCTCTCTCCTTTTCCTTTCCTTAAGAAATTATAATATATATGGAAAAAATAAAAATATATATTTAATGCTCTTCTTCTTTTTTTCTTCTTTGATCTTTAGGTACTTGCATATTTAATTTTTTTTCTTCTATGATAATTCAAAACGATCACCCTTGAACAGGTCTAGTTGGCCCCTCACTTAAAGCAATATAATTATCTTTTTTTTTTCTATGATAATTCAAAACGATCACCTACCATCTCTATTTTTTCTCTTTCAATTTCTTTTTGTCTTTCGGTTCCTTTATACTAAGACGAGTATGTGACATTCCTAAACTTTTTTTTATATATATTATCTAAAATCTTTGAAAGATATATTCTCATCATCTTTAGGTAAATCATCTCTTTTTGTTTATTTATCTTTCCTTTAGAATGTTAATTTCAAAATTACGTTTTTTATTTAACATTTATTACTTTTCTTTAAAGTAAAAGAGTTTATATATAATGTACTAACAATGTATAGTTTTCATATAATATCAGTCAACTACATGATGACATCTAATAAAGTTTTTAAATTTATTTTTAACAGCTTTTGCTCTTTTAAGCTTTGCTTATTAATAATGTGTCATCTTATAATTGATTATATAATGTCAGTGCACATATAAACTCAAAGTAAAAGGTAAAAACTGTTTAGGGTAAATTTCATTTAAGTCCTTGAGGTTTGAGCCTAATTCAACTTTAATCTACTAGTAATAAAAATGGACACTTCACCCCAAGTAACTTAACACCATTAACAAAAAGTTAATGGAATATGAACAATTACAAATTATCCAACTTTAAACTTTTCAATATAAATAATTTTTCATTATTCTATTTTTCCTCTATCTTCCACAATTTTTTTACTCTTTTTCACAATTTTTTCACTATTTTTCATTAGCATTGTTCGATTCATAATTTTCTTCTCATGTGTATTAGATTTAATCTTAATTATTAAAAATAAAATTATACTTAAATTAAATTTTAATAATTTCAATCAAAGTTTCAAAATTTTAAATTATTTTTAAATATAAATCATTTTGTGTTATGTTATTTTAAACTAAGTTATTTACATTTTTATTAGAAGTAAATAAATAAAAAAATTAGAAGCAAAAATTTCTAAACAAAAAATAATTTTAAATAAATAAACAAAAAATAAATTAGAAGTAAAAAAAAACTTTTCAAAATCCAATAGCTCTTCAACATTTTATTTTTTATTTTTGTTTGATTTTGAGTATTGAAAGTATTCCAAATAATTCAAGGGCAAAATGATCTTAGAATTACGTTTTTAACAATTGACTTAATGATTGACTTGTTAGTATATCTCCATAATTATGGAAATAAATATTTGGTTGACCAATTCCGGATATGGTCCATAATTTCACGGTGAATCTCAACTCAATATTTGGTTATTAAAAGCACGATTTTATTATAGTTAAAACGTGATTTTATTGCCATAATTAGCACGCTCTCATTACTATTTAAGGAGGGCTCCTTCCGGTTCCCAAGTACGTGAATCTCAAACACACAAACACCATCTAGTGAGGTTTTGAGTCCTTGGAAGATTTGGAAGGTCTGTGATCGACACAGAGTAGACTATCAGATTCGGAAATTACTTCAACAGCAGAGTTACAGAGTGCAATGGCTGGAGGTTAGATCCTATCGCTTCCGCATTTAATTGTTTAACATGTTTCATATTGTGTAGAAGCATGTTAGGCTTGTTTGATGTACTTACATTTGGCATCAGAGCCTTAGTTTAACCTCTGTCTTGCTATAGATCTGTAGAAAGAAGCCATAAAAATCCATATTTTGAAACTTTAAGTCTCAGATTTCATGAAACCCATTCTGTTTTCATGTGATTTTGGTTCAAATATTTTAGATCTACTGTTATAAAGCTCTAGGGATAAAAAATACATGAAAAACGGGATTGTTTGAAGGGTTTTGTGCCGGATCGGGTCAAAAGACCCAAATTTCTGCAAAAACACCCATTCGGGTGAAGAAGAAGCCTTGGGCACGCGCCCGATAGAGGAAGAAATGCAGGCGCGTGAGTCTCACGCGCCCGATAGAGATAATTCGGGCGCGTGAGTCTCATGCGCCCGCCTGTGAACAGTGCAGTTACACTGTTCAAAAAAAATCAAAAAAAAAGGAAAAAAAACAATGGGCCATCCGGTTTTTGGGCCCCTATTTGGGCTATATTTTGAGTTTATTTATTTTGGGCCTTTTTGTTAATTATTTGGGCTTGTGGATTAAATAAATAAAAGGCATTTGGTTTATTTTAATTAGGCCTTAAGGATTTATTTAATTTAAGTAATTAAAATTATTTAATTTAGGCCAAATAATTAAATTTTTGATAGTTTTAATCAAATTTCAGTCTGTAATTTTCATAATTTTATGAATAATTGAATTATTTTCACAAAATTAATATAATTATGAAAACTTCTCATTATTTTGGATTTTATGAGAATTTTTCATGAATTTGGAATTTTTATAAATTCTATAATTTTAAATTGAATAATTTTGTGAAAATTATCATAAAATTATGATTAAATTATGAAAATTTGATTTGAATGTGTATATGTGCTCATTTTGAATGTGTATAATTTTGTTATTTTTATACTAAAAGCACATGTAGCTAAGTTATTCATATTATTTGGAATTAAAGTTGCCTTATGATAATTATAATTTTTAAAAATATGAATAAGCTTAGAATTTTACCAATATGTTTAAGTGATTTATAATTTATTTAATTAGGGCTTAGCCATAGCAACCTTAATTAAGTAAAATTAATTTTTTGTAAAATCACATAATGATATTAGACATAAATTGTAATTAGTTATAAGGTTATGGTAAATTTTATCCCACAGGAATTTTTATTATAATTTTATAACTAATTAGGATAAAATATCAAATTAATTTCTTAATTTATCCACAGGAATTAGGAAATGATATAATTTGATAGTTTTATCATTATGATATGAATCTATTAGAATTAGAACTTTAGCCCACAGGCAAGTTTTATGTCTGAGATTCATTAATAAAATATGTTTACATTGGTAAACATAATTAAGTTTGCCTCAAAAATTCTAGATACATAAGCATGTTTATTTTCTATATGTAGTGTTTCCTCAGGCTAGTATTAACCTAGAAGTTCCCGAGCTGGATGGAGAGAACTACAAGGTTTGGAAGGAGAGAGTTCTCCTCCAATTAGGGTGCATGGATATAGACTATGCTATAAGGAAAGACGAGCCCGTATTAACTGAGACCAGCACTCCTACTGAAGTAGCTTTACATGAACGCTGGGAGCGATCCAATCGCCTTAGTGTCATGTATATAAAGACAAAGATATCTGCTGGGATACGTGGTTCAGTCGAACAGCATACCAACGTTAGGACCTTACTGAAGGCCATAGATGATCAATTTGTTACTTCAGACAAAGCGTTGGCCAGCACCATGATAATGAAGTTCTCATCAATGAGGCTCACCAATGTCAAAGGAATGCGCGAGCACATAATGGCCATGAGAGATATAGCGGCCCAACTCAAGAAGCTAGAGGTGGAGATGTCTGAGTCTTTTCTTGTGCATTATATATTGAACACTCTACCAAAGCAGTACGGACCATTCAAGATATCCTACAACACACATAAGGATAAGTGGACCATCAATGAATTGATGACCATATGTGTTCAAGAGGAGGGAAGGCTGCTTATGGAATCAGGTGAAAGTGCATTTTTTGCAAGCCAAGGAAAGACCAAAGATCGAGCCAAGAACAAGGGAAAAGGGAAGATCCCTGCCCAAGCTGACATTAAGAAAGAGTCCAAGTGTTTCTTCTGTAAAAAGAAGGGACACATGAAGAAGGACTGTGCTAAGCTTCACCAGTGGCTCGTTAAGAAAGGTAATCCACTCTCATATGTTTGTTTTGAATCAAATATGGTTGAGGTTAATCATAACACATGGTGGATTGATTCTGGATCTACAATTCACATTTCGACTTCCTTACAGGGTATGACAAACCTAAGGAAGCCAGTGGGAAATGAGGAGAGCATCTATTCAAGAAACAAGATGCGCTCGCGTGTTGAAGGCGTTGGAACATGCACTTTAGTTCTTAGGAGTGGTTTTATTTTGCAATTGGAAAAGACTTTTTATATTCCTAGTTTCTCGAGAAATTTAATCTCTGTTTCTAGGCTGGTACCTTATGGATATTCCTTTCAATTTTCAAATAAATCAGTATTGATATATTTTAAGTCTGATATTGTTGGGAATGGTACCTTATGTGATGGTCTTTTCTCTATTGATTTGCAAAATGACACTGCTCATAACGCCTTGCATGTTCAAACTGGCACTAAAAGATGTGTTATGAATGAGGACTCCTCCACGTTATGGCACCGGAGATTAGGTCATATCTCCATAAATAGAATTAAGAGATTGGTAAATGACGGAATACTTAGTACTCTCGATTTTACTGATTTCGACATTTGTGTGGATTGCATTAAGGGTAAGCAAACCAACAAGTCTAAGAAAGGTGCCAATAGGAGTTCAACCATATTAGAGATCATACATTCTGACATATGTTGTCCAGATATTGATGCATATGGTCAGAAATACTTCATCACCTTTATTGATGATTACTCGAGGTTTATGTATCTCTACATGCTTCATAACAAGAGCGAAGCATTAGATGCCTTTAAAGTCTTTAAGGCTGAAGTAGAGAAACAATGTGGAAAACCCATAAAGATAGTAAGAACTGATAGAGGTGGGGAGTATTACGGTAGATACACTGAAAATGGACAAGCACCTGGACCATTTGCGAAGTTCCTTCAAGAAAATGGGATTGTTGTCCAATATACCATGCCTGGTTCACCGAATCAGAATGGTGTTGCAGAAAGAAGGAACCGAACTTTGATGGAAATGGTGCGTAGTATGCTTAACAACTCGAAGTTGCCTAAGTCCTTCTGGATTGAAGCTCTTAAAACGGCAGCGTATATATTGAACCGAGTTCCAACCAAGGCTGTTCCAAAGACGCCTTTTGAATTATTCAAAGGTTGGAAACCGAGTTTGCGTCATATGCGCGTTTGGGGATGCCCTTCTGAGATAAGAGTTTACAACCCACAGGAAAAGAAACTGGATCCTAGGACCATAAGTGGGTATTTCATCGGATATGTCGAACGATCCAAAGGCTACAGATTCTATTGTCCATCTCATAGCACTAGATTTGTGGAATCAAGGAACGCCAAGTTTCTTGAAAATGACTTAGTTAGTGGGAGCGATCAATCTCAAGACCTAGTTTCTGTGAGAGATCAACCCTCTACCTCGAGTCAAGGATTGGTTATCATGAACAATGTCCCTTCAGTACAACTGGACATTGAACAACCAATCGTTGAAGATCCACAAGTAGCTGATAACTTACCAGTAGACGAGGCTCCTCTGGATACACCATAATTGAGTGAGCAACCAGTTGAACAACATGATCCTTCGGAGAATGTTGAACCAACATTAAAAAGGTCTACTAGGGAAAGGAAATCAGCTATTCCTAGTGATTATTTTGTGTATCTACAAGAGTATGATTTCAATATTAGGCCCGTTAATGATCCAGAGACGTTTTCACAAGCCATGAACAGCAAAGAATCAAAACTTTGGTTCGATGCTATGAAGGATGAGATGGATTCGATGGCATCTAATGGAGTATGAGATCTTGTCGAGTTGCCTAATGGGGCCAGAGCTATAGGCTGTAAATGGGTCTTTAAGACCAAGACTGACTCATTAGGCAACATTGAGCGTTATAAGGCAAGACTCGTAGCCAAAGGACTCACTCAAAAGGAGGGAATCGATTACAAGGAGACCTTCTCTCCTGTATCTAAGAAAGATTCTCTCCGCATCATAATGGCACTTGTTGCACATTTTGACTTAGAGTTGCAACAAATGGATGTGAAAACGGCATTTCTCAATGGTGATCTAGAGGAAGAGGTTTACATGAAACAACCTGAAGGTTTTTCCTCTAGTAATGGTGAGCATTTGTTCTGTAAGCTCAAGAAGTTCATATATGGGTTGAAACAAGCTTCCCGCCAATGGTATTTAAAATTCCATGAAGTCATCTCATCATTTGGTTTCGTTGAGAACATCATGGATCAGTGTATATACCAGAAGGTCAGTGGGAGCAAGATTTGTTTCCTTGTGCTATATGTGGATGATATTCTGCTTGCAACCAATGATAAGGGGATGCTACGTGAGGTGAAACAATTTCTTTCTGAGAACTTTGATATGAAGGATATGGGCGATGCATCTTATGTCATTGGCATTAAGATCTATAGAGACAGACATAGAGGTATATTAGGTTTGTCACAAGAAGCTTATATTAATAAAGTCTTGGAAAGATTCAGAATGAAAGATTGTTCACCAAGCCCAGCTCCCATTGTGAAGGGTGACAAGTTCAATTTGAACCAGTGCCCGAAAAATGATCTTGAGCGGGAATAGATGAAGAACATTCCATATGCCTCAGCTGTTGGAAGCACTATGTATGCACAGGTCTGTACCAGGCCTGATATTGCTTTTGCTGTGGGAATGTTGGGTAGATATCAAAGTGACCCAGGGATGGACCACTGGAGAGCTGCGAAGAAGGTGCTTAGATATCTTCAAGGCACTAAGGATTACATGCTTATCTATAGACGGACCGATGAGTTGGAAGTGATTGGCTACTCAGACTCAGACTTTGCTGGCTGTGTTGATACCCGGAAATCAACATCCGGTTACATCTTCATGCTTGCCGGTGGAGCTGTTTCATGGAAGAGTGCTAAGCAGACATTGACTGCCACTTCTACTATGGAGGTCGAGTTCGTTTCCTGTTTTGAGGCTACCTCACATGGTGTATGGCTTAAGAGTTTCATTAGTGGGCTTAGAGTTGTTGACTCCATATCTAAGCCATTGAGGATATATTGTGACAATTCAGCTGCGGTATTCATGGCTAAGAACAATAAGAGTGGAAGTCGAAGTAAGCATATCGACATTAAGTACTTAGCCATTAGAGAACGTGTTAGAGATAAAAGAGTGGTCATTGAACACGTTAGCACTGAATTGATGTTAGCTGATCCTTTGACTAAGGGCATGCCACCGTTTAAATTTAAGGATCATGTAGAGAGAATGGGACTTGGTCCCACATTTTGATTGTAATTGAAACTCTTATTAATAATATGATATTTCTCATTTTTGATTTGTATACACTAAAGTTTATTTGAGAAATATCCTTGTTGTTTGGACTGAGAATAAACATAAGGTTTATTCATTAAGTATAAATGAGTTGATTTAGAAACATTTTACATAGTAATACATGGAAGATAATACTCACCATTACAGGAACTGTCGCCATGATTCATGTGATTTGTTTCTTCTATAAGTGAAATATATGGACCAAGTGGGAGAATGTTAGTATATCTCCATAATTATGGAAATAAATATTTGGTTGACCAATTCCGGATATGGTCCATAATTTCACGGTGAATCTCAACTCAATATTTGGCTATTAAAAGCACGATTTTATTATAGTTAAAACGTGATTTTATTGCCATAATTAGCACGCTCTCATTACTATTTAAGGAGGGCTCCTTCCGGTCCCCAAGTACGTGAATCTCAAACACACAAACACCATCTAGTGAGGTTTTGAGTGCTTGGAAGATTTGGAAGGTCTGTGATAGACACAGAGTAGACTATCAGATTCGGAAATTGCTTCAACAGCAGAGTTACAGAGTGCAATGGCTGGAGGTTAGATCCTATCGCTTCCGCATTTAATTGTTTAACATGTTTCATATTGTGTAGAAGCATGTTAGGCTTGTTTGATGTACTAACATGACTAACATAAGGACTTATTTATCTTGCAAAATAAAAAAGTTTGAGACAAAGTGTCCATTTTTTATACTAATGAACTAAAATTGAATTAAATACAAATCTCAATGATTTAGATGGAATTTACTCAACTCTTTAACATCCATCCATATACAAGCTAGATGTATCCACAGCCTCCCATCACAGATCATTGAATTGTTTAACCTTCAAACGATTTGCAAAATCCTTAAAGCAATATTAATTAATTATTAGATATAATTTTATGCTTTTTAAGGAAAAGCTATGTTTCTTGATGACTCTCCAAATTAACAATGATATGTGCTATATCTAAAGTTTAAATATTTATATTTCTTTCCTTTATTCTCTCCTTTTCCTTTTCTTTTTTTTTTATATATATAAAAAATTATAAGATACCCAATATTAAAAACTAATAAATTATACTTTCTTAAAAGTCAAAAAGATAATATAGGAAAAATATATTTAATGACATTTAATTCCTTTTTTTGTGCAACATATAATTTCTTTTTTTTTTTTTGTTTATAGGAGGTACAAAGGGAGAGTGGAGAATTGAACTTTGAACCTAAGCTCTCTTAAAAAGAGGTAACAACTACTAGACCAAGCTTTGATTATTATTTAATTCCTTTTCTTTACATGCACTTCTTTTTTGTTTCTTATGTGATGTTTAAATAATTTCATTTTTTATAATTTTTATCGTAATAATAAATCCACTTTTTTATAGCAAACTTATGTTAAAGCAATAATTTATGTACATATATTAATTTTCAAACCTCACGAATCCAATGAGGACAAATCAATGAGAAAACTTACTTTTTTTTTGTTAATCCATTTTCATTAAAAATTAAAATCACAATAAACATATTACATTTCTTAAACTAGTAATTATAAAAATCATTTTACTTAAAGCAGGTAAATTACTAAATAATGATAACTAACCAAACTAGTAAATAATGAGAATAAACTCAACCTCACATTTAATGAGACTTAAATGCTAGATCTCAAAGTCTCAATACCTTTTCATTGTCATTAAGTTAAGGTTCCATTGACCAATAAGAAAACTTGCTTATAAGCCAAGGATAAAATAAAAGCTGACAAATAAAAGTCCAATGAATTTTTAAATATTAGAAATTAATGATACTCCTAAACTTTTTTTTGTAAAAAAAGAAAGAAAAATAAAAATATACATTTAATTCTTTTGCTGTACTTGCGGTTTTTGTTTTCCTACAATTCTATGATGTTTAGATAATTGCATCTCAATACTTGCATTTCAATTTTTCCAAGTCAAAGGCCTCTCTCGTATCAAAAAGAAAAATTATTTACCAGCTTCTTTTTTGTTTTTTAACTAATCATAATGAAGTTTTATAGTTATACATTTAATTCCTTTTCTTAAGCGCGCAGTTGCTGTTATTATATGGCACAAGTGCAAATTGTTTTTATGTGGCACAAAATGCTCAGAGTTTAGTATATTTTATGTCTTCCAATATATTAAAGGACTACTATTCAGACCACATATATCCTTTAGTTCACTCACAAGAATTACCTTCAATCACGTTCATCCCTTGTACTTGTCCCAGTTCCTCTTTCCTCTATATCTTTCTATCAGTCTCTTTTTTTACCCATTTGCTTTCTCCTCTAGTTCCCAATCTTCATTGAGATGGATATCAAACCTGCCTGCACTCATGAACATTCCTTGACCCATTGCTCTTATCTGATGAATGATGATGGAAGACGATGTGAAGTATGTGGAAAGGAAATCTTAATCTCAGGTAATAATTATATTTGTCTAAGGTGCAAGGTTTTGCTGCACGAATCATGCGCGTGCCAATTGCTACATCTACCTCATGAGATTATCCATCCTCTCCACTCGCAACACCAACTAAAACCACAATTGTATTGTTCTTCGAAATTCATTTGTGACAAATGCTTGTTCATTTCTGTTGGCTACAGATACAGCTGCACTGATTGTGATTTTAATCTTGATTTAACATGCGCTTCTTCAGTCAATGATCCGCTATCTGAAGAGGAGTGGTGCGGTTTTAGAGATGGGCAAAAAAAGACGATTCAGCATTACTTCCACATGGATAAGCTGATCCTCTTCAAATATAAGAAGATAAAAGAAGATGACTATAATTGTAGTTGGTGTGAAAAGCGTCTATTGGATTCTGATGTATGCTATGGCTGTATAGCACATCATTTCTTCCTTCATGAGGTGTGTATTGACAAGATACCAAGAACACTTAATCATCCTTTTCATCCTTCGCACCCTCTTCGCTTGAACTATCTCCCCCACAGCAACTATTGCCATGCTTGTGAAGAAGACATTTTTCTTCGTACAGAAAATAGTGCTGGCTATGGTTGTGAAATTTGCAACGTCCGCCTTGATTTTCACTGCGCCAAACTTTCACCCACCTTAAAGCATAAGTGCCACATCCACCCTCTCACTTATTTTGGAGAAAACATCCGTACAAATTATAGGCCAAAGCATTTCCAATGCAATGTCTGCAGCATGCTTTGTGATGCTAATTTCTTTCGTTGTGTGCAATGTGATATCAACTTCCATCCTCAATGTATTCCAATACCGTCTTCCATCAAACATATATATCACAGGCATTCACTTATTTTTCTGGATTCAGTTAAAGAAGATGACTATGAAGAATATTACTGTGATGTTTGCGAAAATGAAAGAAATCCAAATCATCCTGTTTTTTGTTGCAAAAAATGCACATATATTGCCCACATTGAATGTACACTTCATGAGGTATTTGCTACTCTTTTCTTTTCTCCTGTTTAACACCATACTATATATATATATATATATATATATATATATATATTGATGAGTCGAGGTGTGATAGTGATAAATGTTTGTTTCAATAGGATAATATTTCATCTAAAGAGGTTCCATCCACAGCTGCCCCGTCCATAGATAGCAAGGCTTTCATAGTGAAGGAAATGGAACATGATGAAGGGACTGATGACATTCACAGTTCTCAAAAACTTCTGGTTTGCAACTATCATAGGACCATTCTATATATATTCGCAATTTACTTTTACGGATAATTATTTCATGCATTGTGGGTGGAGTTTTTTAATTCCACAAATGAGATTAGAATCATAACACGTCTTATTTTATTTATTTTTTATTTTTTTAATATTTTTAAAAGATATATGTTATGGTCTTAATCCTGCTTGTGAAGTAAAAAAATTTCACTGACAGTATATGAGACATTAATCTTACTTTTATACATTTTTTATTATTTTATGACTAATTAAAATCTGATCTATAATATTTATAAAGTTTTTACATTATACGTTCATCTACTGTTCTTTCTGACTCATTATATGGGTTTTTGTTGGTGCTAAATACAACTTTTTTTGCTTACATGTTAGGCAACATAGAATAAATGAAAGAAAAGATATTAGTTTCGTTCTTCCAAAGTTATTTTCCTTCCCTTTTATTTTTCCTCTAAATTATTTCAATGTATTTTAATTTCTCTTATTCCATGATAATAGTCATTGAAAAAAAAAATGCTTATTTGGTAGAAGAAGGAAAAAAAAACTTCCTCAGTTATGTAATATTCATAAAATTTACATTAAGAACAAATAAAATTAAAATTAAAATTAAAGTTAGAACTCAAAAGTTTAGATATAAACATAGATTGGTAAAATTCAATATCTATATTAATAATAGACTAATTCAAGTGTCAAGCTACTCATTTAGTTTGGTAGGCCTGACTTGGATTGAGTCAAGCCTTGAACAAAGATTTTGAAGTCCAAACAAGATCCAAGAAGAGATTTAATTAATAAAAAATATTTTATTTAATTTTCAATTTAAAATATTTTTAATCTATCAAAGTAGTAATATTTTAATATATTTTAGATAAAAATTGAGTTTATTAGATTCAATAGGTTAGACTTTGGATAAGGGTTTCCAAATGCCAACCTACTCTTGTTCAATTGAGCTAGCCCATTACAAGTTTAATTAATAGTAGATAAAGATTAAATCATATCTAAAAATAATAACGTATTTACGTCGACATTTAATCAAATTGTTATAATTTTTTATTTTAAAAAATTCTTATAATTTTTAACAGAGATACATATTTAAATAACATATTAAAACTTGCTCAATTATTTTTAATTTTTTTATAACAATCAATTTATAACAAGATCTGAATATAGTCTATTAATTTTGATTTTCAATTTTAATTTTTACTTAAATCATTTTAAAAAAAGAACTTCTATGAATTTCTTGAATCTCATCTAGATAATTCTAAATAATTAACTTAATTAATCTTACCCATTATTTATATTTTAAGTAGTATTTGGCTAAAAAAATTGAGAAATTACTTGGGCAGTTAGTGTTTGAAGAAATTTACGTTAATATTAACTGATGAAAATTACTCTTCGGATTATACTGCAAGCTCTTTCTCATCCCATGAATCTTACAACAACTCGATTTAAAATGTCTCTTTGGAGACAAAATTCTTAGGATTAATGTCCAATAGAGTTTTTTTACTCCACAAGTAGAGGTAGGATGATTACACATGCCTTATTTTATTTGTGTTCCGCTTGTAGAGTCAAAAAACTCCACTGATAATATATATGATAATTATCCAAATTCTTATTATAGTTATTTTCATATTTATAGTTTTTTAGAGAATATAGAAAACGAGTTTATATATGATGCACTTCTATACACTATCAGTCGATCACATATTAACACTTCATTAATAAGCAAAACATAAAAGTGCATAGACGTTTAAAAATAAATTTAAAACTTATATTTATTTTCAAGGGCCTGTATATTTTTTAAATTTGCTCATTAATGAGGTATTAATATTTGATTCACTAACAGTATATAGATATCATATACTGTCAATGCATCACATATAAACTCTTAGAAAACTTGCATCTATTTTGAAAAACATATATGTTTATGAAAACAGGAATTCTTTCTTTTTTTTATTAGTTATTTTTACAACTTTACCACACCCACAATAAACTTTCCAAAAAGAGAAAGTATTCCATTTATATATATATATATATATATATATATATATATATATATATATATTTGCTAAATCAGATAATTCATAGATGGATAAAATCATGAGAATACAATCCATAGGATTACATATATCACAAAGCCCCAAAACCCAAAACAGACCCCAGTCCAAAGGAAACGAGAGTAGATACAATCCAAAGAAAACCGGATAAGATCAGTACAAAATACAATTCCCATGACAGAAACAAGAGTCCAACCAGTGTAAAACACCAAAAACCATTTACCACCAAGCCATGAACGTTTCTTTACGATCAACACCATCTTTTGTCAAGTGATCAGCCATGACATTAGTTTCCCTGTAAATATTGATCATTTCCACTCCCTTCAGAACTGCAACCATAGAGTCGGTTGCAATGAAAATGTCCCACAATTTCCATAGTGGGTAACTAACCTTCTTACACCACCCAATCGCAATCTTAGAATTAGATTCGTTGATCAAACCCACATTGATCCTCAGCTCTGTCTTTAAAAACACCTCAAGGGCTATGTTGATAGCCATTAGTTCTGCAACATTCCAATCCTGCATACTAGAAAATAAAGCAGAAACAAAACCAAACTCATCCCTCAACACTCCCCCACAGCCAGCGGGTACCGGTTTCCCTTTGTCGCACCATCCACACTAAGTTGTGTAGCTCGCAGGAATCAATGAAAGTATTAAAATCTTCAATCCCAACTCCATTTGACTTGCACCCCATTCTCTTGGATTCCGATCTCACCGTAATAAAGTATTCCATTTATTTTTAAATTCAAAGCGTTCAAAGATCAGATTATTTGTCTAAATCCTCAATTTGGCTTGCACATGGCTACAGATTTTTGTTCAAACTTAACCTGTTAAGCAATTTTAGTAAAATTATTTGTTTAAATTTATATTTAATTTAAAATATTCATATAAAATAACATTTTTTACCTTAATAATAAAATAATATATAAAAATAAGAGGGTGAAACCCAATTCTAAGATCTTGACTTTTAGAAAGAGATATTTGGTGGACTTGAACAGTCCAATTTATTGATACTTCTAGTTAAAATGATTTATAAGAAAACAAAAAGCATGTTTTATAAAAATGTTTTAAAGTTAAAAGATCCTATGACTTTTGTGATTTAGTCTTTATTTTACATTCCTATTGTTTTCTAAGGTATAACCTTGCTTCTTTTAAATATAACATAGAAGTGAGTGAATTATATTTAAATAATATATTTAATTATATTTAATCTCTTAAGAAGAAGAGTTTGTTCACTCTTTGATATTTCACTATTTTTGTAAATGCAGTTTCGACCTCTCATCCATCGACATCCCATGAAATCTTTTGAGGATGCTGAAAAGGTAAAAGAAAACCTATACTGCAGTGGTTGTCTTTTGGTGCTCAGTGGTACTCCTAGCTACATCTGTACAATATGCCCTCAACCTCACCAATATCCACACTCAAATAACAAATATTACCTGCATGAAAAATGCGCTAATTTACCATATGAGATACAACACCCTTTTCATTCCAGCCATCCTCTCAACCTCTATTCCTCATCACGTAATCGTCCTACTGATATCGGTTGGTACATTATATGTGATGAGTGTAGAGACATTGCTCTCGGCTTCATTTATCTTTGTGAGAAGTGTAACTTCAAGCTTGATGTAAAATGCGCTCTTACTGGGGTTTCACAGCTAAAAGATCAGGTGGAGAGAGTAACCGAGTTACACGATATCAACCACCCCCATAAGCTTATCCTTGGCAATTCTAGAGATGGAATAGAATGCACAATGTGCGAACTGCCAATCTTAGGTCCAGCCTATTTATGCCCCGGTCCTCGCTGCATGTATATTGTTCATGAATCTTGTCTTGGATTACCACAAAAGCTGCAAGTCCCATTTCATCGGGAGCACATGTTAGTTATTCACTTCAACGACCCTTACGATCATCGGTATTCAAGGTGCTATGCTTGCCATTTGGGCTTTTACGATTTTGGAGGTGTTGGATATTGTTGTGAACAATGTCAGGTCAAGAACCATTATGTATGTGCTAATTCTTTAAGGCGGCCTATAAAACATGAGTGCCACATGCACAATCTTTATTATTTTGGGCCAGACTGTCAGCTACTCTTTAAGAAATATGGGAATGCTCCAGCTGCTCTCTTTTGTTGCAATGAGTGTCAGGAAAGCTGTGAAGGACGACCATTTTATCGCTGTCTACAGTGTGCCATCAATTTTCATTTGGAATGTGTTCCTATACCTTATATTTTCAAGTCCAAATGTCATATCCATGCTTTGGTTTTGAAAGATTCATTTGTTGAAGATGCTTCAGGAGAATATTACTGCGAGGTTTGTGAGGAAGAAAGATGCCAAAATGATCATGTTTATTGTTGTGAAGAATGCAACAATCTCTTTGTTGCTCACATAGAATGCGTACTTGTTGAGGTAAGTTTTCATCTATAAATTTTTTAAACTTAAAATTCCATTAATTACTTTTTGCTCTAAAAGTCCTCAAATGATTTGCGGACTTCAAAATTGAAAACCAATATATATTTACCCATTCAGGAATATGCACTTGTATTTATATTAATAATAGAGGAAATCTGTTAGCCAGTCTAACCATTTTGAATAGTTGATACATGGCATTAGGATATACTAGACATGTAAATAGGTTTTATCAGTGTAGTCATTTTGATGAATTATAAGTTTTTGACATATTGGGTTGGCCTTATGATCATCATGTAGATTCTTTGTTTGTTTCTTTCCGTAATGAGCTTACAATGTGTCCATGAATACTAATCATTTGCCTTATTGTACTTAGGTAGAAAATGTCCTATCTTACTTGAAGCCACGTGACAGAAAGAAATCACCAATTATTAATGAGATTGCTGATGCACCATCAGAATCTGATTACAGTGATGATGATCAGTCACCGATCCAAGGCGAAGAGGAGGAAGAATCGAACGTCCTGATGGAGTTAGAGGAATTACAATCTGGAAGATCTTCAGAAAGCCATGATCATGGGATATGAGGAACTAAACTGGTACATAAGAACACTTGTGTGGTAATTTAAGTGGTCTGTGTGTTTATATGTTATATGTTTGTGGTCTGTGTGTCTATATGTTATATGTTTGTGGTCTGTGTGTCTATATGTTATATGTTTGTCATATGGAATCCCAATACTAAGAGAAATGGATGATATTGCTTTTAATTAATTCTTCAAAGTTGACTTAAGTTATTTATTAGCACCTAATTCTTGGATTATTTTCTAAATCATTTTTTTAAAATAATTAAGCCTCTCTCGAAGAGGAAATTAGGAGGATCCTGTTTTTTCTTTGTGAAAGGTTTTGGTTCTTTCCGATATAAATCTTCAATATTTGGGTATTTTGTTTGGTGTAAAACTTAGGTAAGTTTCTTTAGCTTAAATCCAAGAATTTTTTTATTAAAAACAATTATTTAAAATTAAATTTTTAAAAAATCGATAAATTAAAAATTTTTTTTGTTACATAAATGATATATACAAAAATTTCATCATTCATTAAACATTTATGAAATTTTGTGTCTGGATGTGGATGCTATTTTTAATTCTTTTATATTAATGATCTTCTTATGAAACTCTATCAATCTATGGATTTTAGTTTTCGTGATTTAATTTATGTTTAACCAATTTTGATTAGAAACGTTGAGAACTTAACCAAAAGGCCTCACTTAAGTCCTTTGTATTGTGGATCACTTTATTAATCAGGTAGATTCGGAAACTAAAAATAACACTTCTTCCCTTCCAAATATAGTATTTGGTTTGATTATTTTGCCTTTTTCAACATTGAGCGTTGATATTTTAAATATTTTATTAATCTAATTTTCTATAAAAATATATTAAAAAACCTCTCCATTCAAGATTTTTGAAAATTATTTTTCATATTAGAATAAACAAATATATATATATATATATATATCTTAAAATGAAATGAAATATAAATTGATGAAATTTGCCAGCTGAAACAGCATTAATTAGTAGCGAGTGAAAAACAGAGCACTTCAACATCCCCTGCTTCTGCACCAGTTCTCTACAGTGTCTTCGATCAGTTGCAAAGTTCTCCCATTATGAAATATTCATGATTCTGCCAACAATCATATAAATTTATAATGATTAAGAACATCAGATCGGTTCCATATATTATAACAAGTTCTAATGATTACGAATCTTGTTACGGATTTGATTAGATCAGGGAAAGATTATTCAATTCCCAGCATTGATGGCAGGGGACTGAAAAACAGAGCAAACATAAAAATCAAATGAGATTCTAACCAAAATAAATGATTGCGAAATATTTTTAAAAATCATAAATTCAAAATTTGAATTTAAAAGATCACAAATATAAAATATGTCAATACGATGCATATGTAGTTTAATTTATTGAAATAATGAAAACGATTGGTGTTTGGACCAGCATTAATGACCATTGACAAAAACGCAGGTATAATATGTTTAAGCTCGAAGTTCTCATCCTCAATTTCAAGGCCATTGGTTGATTCTCCACCATTGGATTCCCCACGTTAAATCTCTACCTTCACCATGTGCGAAGCTTTATCCTGCAATGGCTTCCCGGATGCTCTAATACCTTTTTTGCTCACCTGTGTAAGTAAAGAGCAAAGCAATGTTTTACTTTTATGCTTTAGGGAATATTAATTATGGAATAATTAAGGCTTAATAGCTAAATAAGTCCTCAACTTTTAGCTCAAACTGGAATTCAACCCTTAACATTTTATTGCATGAAATTCAATCCATAAACTTTTATTTCAGTGGAAATAAACCCTCAACCTTTTACAATTATACAATTAAGTCAAAATCTGTTAAATGACACTAACTGCCGTTAGTTTTGTATATGTGGCAGCTGACGTGGATAACTTAGTTAGCTGCCACGTGGCATGCCACATATACAAAACTAACGGTATTTAGTTCATTTAACATATTTGGTCTATTTTCATTGAAATAAAAGTTTATGGACTGAATTTCATGCAATAAAAAGTTGAAGGCTGAATTCCATTTTGGGCTAAAGGTTGAGGGCTTATTTGGTTATTAAGTCAATAATTAATAGATAGTTATCACTCTTCCAATGAAGATATCAAAGAATACTTCTTGAGTTTGACATTCTGTTGGAGTTGTAAAAAAATATATATGCTTTAGGAAATATTAATTATTAAATAATTTTGCTAACAATTTTTTGGTCTAATGGTTAACGATGAATTGTAACATATTATATATTTTGAGTTCGAATCCAAACACTATCATTCTCAATTATTTAATATTTTCTTTATAACAAAAAAAAATATTAAATAATTATATGCTCTAGGGAAAAGCAATGTTTCTTGATGACTCACCAAATTAACAATTATTTATCTTTGGCTCATCCATAAGAACTACTTTCAATTACGTTCATCCCTTGTACTTGTCCCAGTTCATCTTTCCTTTATCTTTCAATCAATCTCTTTGTTTATCCATTTGCTTTCTCCTTTAATTCCCATCTTCGTTGAGATGGATATCAAACTTGCCTGCACTCATGATGAGGATTTTTTGACCTATCAATATATTTTTCCTTGGCTTAAAAATAATGAAATACGGTGTGAAGTATGTGGAGAGCAAATCTCAGGTAATTCCTATACTTGTCAAAAGTGCGAGGTTCGGCTGCACGAATCATGCGCGAGCCAACTGCTACTACATCTACCTCACAAGATTACTCATCCTCTTCACTCACAGCACCAACTTGAACTGCAATTGGTTCGTTCATGTGATTTCATTTGTGATAAATGTTCGTATATTTGTGCTGGCTCCAGATACAACTGCTCTTCATGCGATTTCAATCTTGATTTAACATGCGCTTCTTCAGTTGATGATCGGCTACCTGAAAAGGGGTGGCACAGTTTTAAAGGCGATATGAAAAAGACGATTCAGCATTACATTCACAATCATAAGCTGACCATCTTCAAATATAAAAAAATAAAAGAACGTGAATATATTTGTAGTTGGTGTGGAAAACGTCCATTAGATTCGGATGTCTGCTATGGCTGTATACAATGTAAATTTTTCCTTCATGAGGTGTGTACAGACAAAATACCAAAAACACTTTATCATACTTTTCATCCTTCAGACCCTCTTCGATTGCATTATATGTCCGCAGGAATCGGTGAAAATTGCCATGCTTGTGGGGGACACATTCACTTTATTTATGGCACTGGCTATTCGTGCCAAATATGCAACTTCCACCTTGATTTCGGTTGCGCTGAGCTTTCACCCACCTTAAAACTAAAGTGCCATGACCACCTTCTCACTTATTTTGGAAAAATCTGTGAAACTAGCCGAAGGTATTTCCTATGCACTGTTTGCAAGATGCTTTGTGATGCTAATTTCTATCGATGCGTGCAATGTGATTTCACCCTCCATCTTCAATGTGCTTCGGTTCCATCTTCAACAAAACATAAATATCACAGGCATCCACTCATTTTGATGGATTCTGTCAAAGAAGATGATTCTGGAGAATATTATTGTGATGTTTGTGAAAATGAAAGAAATCCAGATCATCCTGTTTATTGTTGTGAAAAATGCACATATATTGTTCACATTGAATGTATACTCCATGAGGTAATAATTTTTTGCCACTCTTACCTTTTCTCATGTTTATGCATGTATGTGTGTGTCTATATATATATGGATAAGTCAAGATGTGATAATGATAAACGTTTGTTCCAATAGGATCTCATTTCATCTGAAGAAGTCACATCCTCGGCTCCTCCATCGATGGATAGCAAGGCTTTGACAGTGAAGGAATTTGAGCATAATGAAGGGACTGAAGACATCCAAACTTTTCAACAAATTCTGGTTTGCAACTATTATTCACAATTCTATATTAGTAATTTACTTTTATGCAACTTTTTTTGTTATTTTAACTTTAAGACTACTTACACAATTTATCACCACTTAAATTATAAAAAAAAATGTTATCTTCATCCTCATTTTAAAAATTACATTCTGAAATTTATAAAGTTTAGCATTACATGATCACTTTTTTTCTAAGCCAAATAGATTTATTATCATCCAACAGATTACAAAAACTAGCATGAGTTAATAGGAATTAAGATCTAGACACCCAAAAATTCCAATACCACCCTCAATTTAACCAATATATACCACAGTCCTATTTCAAACATCTGACTAAGCAGCTTGCCCATCAGGAACAGAGCCCCTTGCTTTCCACAACTCTTTCCATGTCTTAATTGATATGAATTCTTTTTGTAGTTAAATACAATTTTTTGCTAACTATGTTAGACAAAATGGAATAAATGAAAATATATATTATTTCGCCCTTCCAAATTTATTTTCCATCCTTTTATTTTTCGTCTAAATTATTTCAATTTATATATTATACTTTTCTTATCCTATTTTAATTGTCATTGAAAAAATGTTTATTTGGAAAAAGAAAAAAAATCCTTCATTAATATACATAAATTTTACATTAAAAACAATTAAATAAAAATTAAAATCAAATCTCGAAATATATATTTACTGGTAAAATTCATTAATTATGTATATTAATAGTAGATTTGTTCAAGTGCCGAATTACTTATCTAGCCAGTGGGTTCGGGTCAAGCAACTTAAGCTTTGGACAAAGGTTTTGAAGCCGAAGCAAGTTCCAAAATAATATTTAATTAATAAAATTTTTATTTAATTTGAATTTTAGAATATGTTAAAATTATTAAATTATTAATATTTTTAAATATTTTTTTAAATATTTCTGATGTTTCATTTTTTTTGTAAATGCAGATTCGGCCTCTCATCCACGAACATCCCATGAAATTTTATGGGGTAGTTGAAAATTCAAAGGAAAACCTATACTGCAATGGTTGTCGTTTGGAATTCAGTGGTCCTAGTTACATCTGTACAGAAAGCCATCTTCTTGACCGAAAAAATTGTTTCCTACATGAAAGATGCGCTAACTTAGCAAGTGAGATACAACACCCTTTTCATTCCAGCCATCCTCTCAATCTTTATGCTAGATATCGTTATGAGACTAGGTTCTACAGTGTCTGTGATGTGTGTAGAGACTTTGCTTTTGGCTTCGTTTATCTCTGTGAAGAGTGTGATTTCAAGCTTGATGTGAAATGCGCTATTAATGGAGTTTCACGGCTAAAAGATCAGATGGAGAGAGTGACCGAGTTACACCATTTCACCCACCGCCATAAGCTTACCCTAGCCAATTTTAGTGACCCTTTAAAAGACACAGTTTGCTCAATCTGCCAACTGTCTCTCTTTGGTGCAGTCTATTTTTGCCTCCCCTGCTATTATGTTATTCATGAATATTGTCTTGGATTTCCACAAAAGTTGCAAGTCCATTTTCATCTGGAGCACACGTTGGTTTTTGGTATTAGATGGGGAAAATGCTATGCTTGCCGTTTGGGAGGTGTACTTGCGTATAATTGTGAACAATGTGATGTCAAGCTCCATACTTTATGGGCTAATTATTTAAGCCGGCCGCTAAAATATACGTCCCACATGTACAATCTTTATTATTTTGGGAGATATTGTCAGCTATTCTTCGAGAAACACTTGAATAGAAGAAGGGCGCCTCTCTTTTATTGTATTAAATGTCGGAAAAACTGTACAGGAAAACCTTTTTATCGCTGTTTAGAGTATGACTTCAATTTTCATTTGGAGTGTATTTTCATACCTCATACTGTTAAATCCAAATGTCATGTTCATCCTTTAGTTCTGAAAGATTCATTTATCGAAGATGATTCAGAAGAATATTACTGTGATATCTGTGAAGAAGAAAGATGTCAAATCGATCATGTATATTGCTGTGAAGAATGTGACGGCCTATTAGTCGCTCATATGAAATGTGTACTTGTTGAGGTAAGTTTACATGTTTAACTTTCTAAATTTAAGATTTACTATTTTTTGCTCTTAAGAGTCCTCAAGAAATTTGTGGACCTCAGAATTGAGAACCAATATATAAGCATACAGTCTCAAGTTTTTGAAGGAAACTATCATGAAATTAATTTCCATGCTTGCTTAACAGAATTACATTTAAAAGTATGCAATTTCTATTTATAAATTAATCAAAGAGGAATTTATTTTCTAGTCTAACCATATTGTTGATGCATTGCGTTTGGAGTTGTTAAATAGAATTTGAGTGTAGCCATTTTTGGCATATTAGGTTAGCCTTATGGTCATCATGAAGAAATAATTGTTGTTGTTTCTTTCTGTAATGAGCTTACAATGTGTCCATACCGATCATGTGCCTTGCTGTACTCAGGTAGAACAAGTCTTGTCTTACTTGGATCCTCAGGAGAGAAAGGAGTCGCCAATTCATGAGATTGCTGATTCACCATCGGAGATGATGGCAAAAGGCAAGAAGATTCAAGTGCCCCCAGGGAGTTACAGGAAGAATAACGAAATTCTTCAGAGCCATGATCATGAGGAACTACAGACGCATAGGAGTTGTGTGGTAACCTGAGAGGTACTCTGTGTGTTTATATATGTTTGTTATATGGAATTCTAATACTAATAGAAATGGATGGTATTGGTTTTTATTCTTGGATTCATTTCTGGGGAGACTAAATCAAGAAAAATTCTAAACACAACTAAATTTTTTCTTTTTACAATCAATTACTAATCGCAATCCAATCCAAAAAATTAAAATCTTTCAAACCATTGTAATCCAAATTAATTTTCTGTTTAATCTTTTTTTATCCTTAAACCATCACCACACCCAGAATCTGACGGTCGGCTGTCAGTGGTGATTTGCTTCAAAAAAAATCATAACGTTCCTTTTAATTTTCTATTCTTTCAATTTAATCAGTTTTTCAGGAAAAAAAAAAGTATGAGACCTTGATTTAATGTCAAACTCCGTGGCTTCAATAATAGATTTACTGAGTTTAATTTGGACAGCTTTAAAAGAAATGTATCCTTTAAAAATATTTGACACTTGGAAGCATATTATATGCAGATGAACAGATAATCAATCAACAATTTCAATCTGTTTTCTGGGTAAGAGTTGAGATCGTTAATGCTTGTGGACAACATGAAAGAAATAGTATTAACCAAGCCACTGCTGACAACGACGATTCCCACTAGCTCCAATAGAGTGCTGAATGCTGATTTTCTCAGTAGAATACTTCTGCTGAAACCATTCAAAAGCATTGACATCAAGTATCCCAGTTACTGATTTCCCTTGCTTCTTACGTATTTGCTGCTTCCGAACAGAAGCCCATATTGCACCTTTTGATTTACTAACTAGTTGTTTTAAAAAACTATAGGAAGGTTCAGAAAACAACATATAAACACACTCTCAATAACAAATTTTGTATGATAGAAAAGGGAATCAGTTGAAATAGTATAGTCACTAAACATTTTATTTAAGCAAACAACCTTTGCTAAGGAAAACTGAGCCACATTTACAAGAACATCTATTTGTGAGGTCGTCATACATACACAATCTTCCCTTTACATTCACAAAGAGGTTGTTTCCACTTAAAATCTACGTTTCACTGTAACGCTTAAAAATACAACACCACTTAAACCACTCCAAAGTCTCCTTTTTGTGTTTTTCCAAACGCACTCGCACATAAATGAACATCAGGCTTCATATTTATTACCACAAGTACACAAAAAACCAAATAAATCATGACTGAATGCTGTGGCAACAAAACATACTAAAACTAAAAGTAGTATGCATACGACAAAGCTGTCATCAGTTAACAAGTCGTTTGCCATCACTGCCCTAAATGACCATATAGTCAGTTGGTTCTTCTGCTTCTTGTTTAGGCACTGCAAGGATACAACATATATAAGATACTGCTCAAAGGAGAAAAAACAATTGATATTTGTGATACAGACTAATCTTGTGCTGCTGAGAACAAGGAATGATAATCGCCTCGCACCGAAGGATCAGTACAAGAAGTAGTTGATGACATTACAGCCTCTAGTAGAGCAAAAAAGTGTTCTCTAGTTCCCGCATTCATACTTCCAGCCTGTATCAACCGTATGGCAGGCTTACAAGCCTTAGAAAACTTGGTGGGATTCTTGATATGCAATGCAGAAGACTGCATTGCCTCGATAACATGTGTTTCTGAGGCATTTGTTGTCGTCTTAAATCTCAAGTGCTTTTCTGGTGCAGCAGCTCAGAAGTACAATGCATAACAAATCAGCTACTTGCAGAAAAATCATCATCATCATCATCAACACCTTTATCTCAATAATTAGGGTAAGTTACATGACCTAATATCTAAAATCACATTGAATCGTCTATATAATTTTTCCTCCCCCACACATTCATATCCAAGGTAATGTGTTTATCCAATTCTAATACCTTTATATCTTTCTAAATTACTTTTTTGTAAGTCTTTCTCGATCTTCCTTTAGCCTTGACATTTCTTTCATTATTTATAGCATTCACTCTCCTAACTGGAGTATTTACAAATCTACATCGTACGTGTTCAAACCAACATAAATGACTTTCACACATCTTATCTTCAAGAAGTATCACTCCAACTATTTTATGAATGTCTTCATTTTTCATTTTATCTTTTTCTATATATCCACATATCTACCACACTAATTTTTTGTATATGCAGTCTCTTAGTTGCCTAACATTGACTACAGTATAACAATGTTGTCTAACAACTATCTTATAAAACTTGTATTTCAACCACAAGAAACTTTTTTTATTACACAACACTTCTGTAGCACTTCTCAACTTACTTAATTCAACTTAGATCATAAGGGACACATTACCATCAATCTTTTCATCCATTTGTACTATTGACTCTAGATACCAACAATAGTTCTACTTAAATATCGCCATTCCATCTAATGTCCCTACATTTTTTTTCTTCGTCTTCGTTTAAACTAAGTTGCTGAAAAATTTTCCCCAAAAAATATGAAAAAAAAAACACTTCTAAGATAAGGTAGAATAATACAAGAAAAGACACAAACAAACAAAAAATAATAATAGCATACAAGTACTTTTCCTTGGAGTTTTCTTACACCATTTCCAAGGTCTCATATAATTGAAATACTATGACACAAAACACCTGTTTCTTCATTCTACCGCCCCCCCGTCCCGCTTTTCCCTGAATGAAAATAAAATAAATACACTATTTATCATTCAGTTGGAAAGAAAAAAAAGGACTGTCTAAGAAGACCAAATCATAAAGCACAAACACCATATACATAAGACTGCATATATCCATGCTGTATTCTTATTATTAATATTACTATTTTCCTATTAGAACTTGAAATCAATGTAACTAGAATCTTAAGTCACAATGTAGTTGAATCAATCGGCCAACTGCGAATTCTTCTTGCTTTTCATATTCAATTTTCCCAGACACCTAAAGACAGGAAACTCTGCTTCTTTCTAGCCCCTCTCAAAAACCAAAGATCTAAGTGCTCAGGCAAGTGCATGTTCATAAAACCCCAAGGCCATACTCAATTATCGTTCTCAAGCACTTCTCCCAAAATGCCAAACATATAAATCTCATACATGAGAACAAACTACTTTGAGAATTCCAGCCCCAATAATCCCTAAACCCAGAATTAAATTTACCCCACCAAAAAAAGAACGAAACTTTGAACTGAATTCTGTTGCAAAATCCCAAAATTACCATATAAAAACACATTCTTAGCATCCAAAATGCAACACCCAATTCAATTTCCACTTCATAGTAGTAAATAAAATTGAAACAACCAGAATTTAAAAGCAAATAAAAACATAAATTTACCTACCCACAAAAAGAAAAGCAAAAACAAGACTTGTACAATTTGTGGGATTCACCTTCAGGGTTAGCTAGACTTATGTCTATTAAGAGCACTTCTAAGAACTGGGTTTGCCGTTTCCTTGGTATTGTTTACTCCATTTGTCTTAAACAAAAAGCTTTGATCTTTGCCTTGTTTTTTCCCCTCCTTTTTTCTTCTTTTCCTTGTAGTTGCTGTTGATGAGGAACTGGTAATCCTTCAAATAGGTTGTCACCCATTTTTTCTCAAATAATTACCAATTTCTTCCTTCTTTTACTGTTTTATTATTGAACTCAGAGCTTGCAAGATTTATCATTTGAATTTCGATAGAAAATATGCAGGGTAAAGTTCTTCGATCCTCCTTGTCTTTCTCTTTCTTTTTTTTTTTTTGATTAATTAATAAAAAGTTATTTCTATATATTTTTTTCTTTTTGTCTCTCTTTTATTTTTTATTTTATTAATAAAAGGTCATTTCTATATTATTTTTAGTAGTGAGTTTTTTTTTTAAAATATATTCTTTTTTTGGTGGAAGAATGTATTCTTTTTTATTTGTTGGTTGCATAATGAAAATTGAAAATGAAAATGTAATTAAATAAATGAGATTGATCTTTGTACTCATCATAAAATAAGAATTTAGCTTTTATATAATAATTTTCATATGCTTTTCGAATTATAAAATTCCAATTTAAAATGTAATAAAGTTACCAAATCTCTATTAAATTATTTGATGTTATAATTTTTTATAACGTGAATAAAAACATTGTGATTTGATAAATTATATGAACAGAAAAAATCACCCTATCAATCCATGTGACAAAAAACCATGGTAATTTTTTATTGAGATTTTAAAATCTAAAAAATACAAAATCTAGATTTATTCAAGTTATTGTATAGAAACTAATTTCGCATTTTTATAATTAATCCCATCATTAAAATTTTATTTAAAGATTTTGGGTTATGGACTTTGGGTTCTGATCTACAAATTGGGCTCTTCTATCCCTTTAATTCCTGTTTTAACTTTTAGTGTGAAGACCACAAATTTCGTACTGAATTTGTGAAATAAAAAAAAGAATTTAAATGAAGTAAGTATCGAGACATAGTTCGAAATTATTTTAGTAATGACATCGAAGATGTGAGTAGTACTTTGGGCTATAAACAATTAATATATATTAGATTATATATATGTGTATATAATTATTTAATTAAATAAAAAGACATGTATATTAAATTAAATGTGGTATACATGTGAATAATGCAAATAAGAAATATAGCTGTCTAAATGTCTATATATATATATATATATATATATATATTAAGTATAATATTTATAAGTTCTAAATTAAAGATAAAAGAAAATATATATTTTAAATATATATATATAATAAAAAAAGAGGAGGGAAAGTCGGGTTTAGCTTCTCTTGAAAGCCACCGGCTTCCCTCACCTACAGTACAACCCACAGATTTAAGAAAACCAGATTAGAGACTCTGCCTCTTTTAACAAAATCAAAACCTGATAAAAATAAATAAAAGAGAAAAGACAGAGGGGAGCACAAACTATAGCCGGAGAGGATTGAGTAAAACGAAGGAGAGAAAAAGAGACAGTGGTGACCGAAAGGAAGGAGAAGCTGCAGCAAAAAGGAAATCGGGAAGGAGATCAAGACTGAGAGCAGAGGAAAGGAAAGAGGAAATAGCTGTAGTGAAAGGAAATGTGGAAAGCGAACTGAGGAAGAGAAAGGATCGTGAGGCTTCTCGAGGAGCAGCTTTTCCTTGGGTATTCTAGGAAGAAGCAAGACGAGAGGAACAACATTTCTCGCCTGAACAAGGAGCTCTTTTAGGTGGCATTGTGGGCAGTAAGGTTGATCGGATCTAGCAGCTTCCTTAGACGCTGAGTGGCTCGGTTATGTGCCAGAACCTAAGCTGTGAACAGAGGGCTCACGAGTTAGCAAAAGCTTAGGCATAGGTGGTTGTTAAGATAAGGAACGGTGGTTGAAAAGAAGGCCACCGTAAGGGGAGGAAGCAGCAGGGAGCAAGGTTGAGGTGGCTGTTGGACGTGGCAGCATTTAGAGCTTGAAAACAGTAGCTCCACGCGAGGAACAAAGTCTCGAGCCCAACCAGAAAAACATGGCAATGTAAGATAGCTTTGGTAGTTTCTTTTTGGTTGATCTTTAAACACATTTTAAGTGGTTGCTTGAGGTTAGAGTTTGCTATCTTCAAAGGTTGGATTAAAGCTGGTTGAAGTTGGGAAAATGGAGCTGTAAATGGCTTGGAACCGTGGGTGAAGGAGGGTGTTTTGAAGTATTGAAGAGCTGCTATACGAGGCTGGTATAGGGGCTGTTCGGGTGTGGCCTTGAAAGCAAAGGAAGATAAGGAAACTGGACAGACAATAGGCTACTTGTTGCCTTATTGAACCAGCCAAGAGACAGGTAAAGAAGGATGAAAATAATAATAATCATAATAAAAACAGAAGAAGAAAGAAAGAAAAGAAAGAATATGAAAGAAAATATTATTTTTGGGTTGATATGTGCCTATATGTACATACACATGCATATATATATATATATATATATATATATATATATTTATATATATATATATATATATATATATATACACACTTGTTATGGTAATTAGGATTTAAAATATTTTGTAGGATTTGGATAGAGATTTAAAGAAGTGGAGATTTAAAGTGAGCTTGAGGAAGACTTGGTTTTGAGGATCTTCAAAGGTAAGGATGTGTTAATTTGATTTAAACTTAGAGAGTTGGTAATTATATGGTTAAATGTTACCTTATGGAATTCTCAATTGAGTCAAATAAATAGTGATGATTCAAAAATTAAAAATATTTAAATGACTTTTCTGCAGTCCGGGAGTAAGTTGGTGAGTGGGATTATACAAGCTCAATTGTTGAATATCGACTACAGGACTGCTTGATTTGATTTCGATTGTGCTTGATTGAGGTAAGAGATATGTATAAGGAACGTATGAGATACTGAAATGATTTTAAGATCAATTGCATTGTGTTTTATGAATTACGTATGCTTTGCAAGACTTTAGAAATTTGATACCGTCATGCTATCGAATTTTCGTAAGAATATTGATTTCTGTGATTTCGACTAAAAAGCTAAGAAAACTTTTTAAGAATAAAACTTTTAAGGAAATTCAGTCTTGGAAATATTAAATTGCATGATTTTAGTATATTCGTGAATTTTCAAAGTAAATTTTATTTTATGAAAATTACCTAAAGTTAGTGTTTTAGAAATATTTATGAATAGTTATAAAGTTTTCGGATTTTTGGAATTCCTCGCATTTTAATTGATTTTCGGAACCTTTGTGAGTTTTGAAAATACTCCTCCAAATTTGGATTTATAAAACTTTGCATTAGCATGAATTATCTAAAGAATTCAATTTTTATTGAAAACTTATTAAATTTCATGATTTTAAAGACTTATGACTTTTCTAGCTTAAATTTGGTTTTATGGATTTATTATACATTATGGTACTAAAACCTATTTCTTTATATATTTTGGAAATTATTAAGTTTTTAAATATTTGGAAAATAATTCTGATTTTATGCAATAATCTGCTTTATGAACTTTTATAAATATCTGCATGTTTTGACTTACGGATTTGAACTTTGAATTATGAAACTTATGTTTTGAGACACAGGCTAACCGTTATCTTGCAGTATATGGACTGCTGTATATTTTGGATCTAGCAGTATTTGGCTGCAGCGTGACCTTCGGGGCCTGCAGTATTTGGCTATAGCGTGACCTTCGGGGTCTATAGTATCTGGCTGTAGTGTGACCTTCGGGGCCTACAGTATTTGTATCTGATATGAATTTTGCGCACTATGTTGTTGTGTGATTTGATCCAGTCCACAGCGGTCACAGATGACACCTGATCAGTGTTCACTGTAGACCACTTGGACTATGGCCATACGTCTATCTGTTATTATCCTTATAGGATATCTTTGCTGCTTGATGTATACCGAGTTACTGCCATGTCTCCACTTTCTGATTATTTTCTGATTTTTGAATATCTGATTTTCGAACTCTGAATATGAAAATGATATGATACAGATTGATATGATTGAATTTTGAAATCCTAAAATGATTTTGTACGGATTTTTATGATTTGATTTGAAATATGATATGATTTCTGAAGACGACTGTTTACATATTTGCATAGCATAACTTTGCTAAAGTGATCTGTTGTAGTGAATTGGTTTACATATGATTTTTAGAATACACGAACTTCTTACTAGATAAGATACCAAATTTTAGAAACATCCCTTATGATTTAGAATTTATTAATCGTTTTAGAATACTTGCATATAGCTTACGGTATCGGTCTCTTTATATGTATTCCTTATTGGGCTTTCCAAAAAGCTCACCCCCCCTTCTCCACCTTCCAGATTATTTGCAATAGGCAATCTGTACGAGAGGTTTTCACAAGTCCTTCGAGGTTTTTGTATCGCCCTTGAAGGTACATGATGTACAGATATATATTTTCTGTTCAGACTTGTTTTACAGTACTTTTACAGTAGGGGGATGTAATTAAAGGAAGCACTTAGTATATTCATGATAAGAAATGATGCATGCAACTTGATGGACATAAATTTTGTTAAGTAATATAATTTTAATATGTGACTGTATGCTTAGTCAGAAAATTTGAACTGGGACCAAAACGTTTATAGGATATTGATTTAGCTAATGTACGTTTAGCTTAAGAATAAATCTGAGACACTAAGCATAGCCAAACCAAATGTAAGTGAAAAAGGAAAAAAATTTGGCTCATAATTTTGGTAAAAAGGGTCGTTACATTTAGCTTTCGGTGTTGATTAATTAGTAAGGTTGCCATGTCCCACTAAGCTTATTTATTTGGTTCTCAAATCTCAATACTCTTGATAGTTGATAGGAAGCTATTTAGTTTTTCTCCCCCTCTTTTGATAATAGTTATTTAGTATTTATTAAGTAATCTTGAATATGACTTGTTACTCAACTTATTCGCCTCTATTTTGTAAAAATTTTTGTTCAAGAAAAAAAATTCGAAACTTATTCTTTGATTATAGAATATTACAATTATTAAAAAAAAAAAGCTCGGATATTATTTTACAAGATTTAACTATATACAAATTGTTTTTAAAAACATTTTAACAATTAAAACTTAAAACTTAATTTTGAAAGTTTCAAATTCAAATTAAAATAAGATCATATAAGTAGTAGAGGGTTTCTTCCCATCGTATAGTCCAATATCACTAGTCTCATATATTGTGTATGCATGTGTGTGTGTGTATATATATGACGTACTGATAGTGTATAGTTTCTATATACTGTCAATGTACTAGAGGTTGACACCTCATCAATAGGTCCTTATGAGCAAATTAAAAAAAATTATTTATATATGCTTTTAAGGGCTTGACATTTTTTAATTTACAAATTGATGAGGTGTCAACTTCTGATGCATTGACAGTGTATAAAAATAATACACTATCAGTGCATCATATACAAACCCTATGTATAGATATAAGATAATTATTGTATACATTGTTAGTAGATTTTTTTTTCACAAGCAATGTTAGAATCGTGACAAGTGTCTTATTTTATATATTTATTTAATATTTTTATAAGATATATGTTACGATCCTAACACCACTTGTAGAATAAAAATGTTCCACTGACAGTATATGGAATAATTATCCATATATATATATATATATATATATATATATATATATATATATATATAACATTCAAACCTAATTTACTTAGTTAATTATTCTAGTAGTAAAAGAACGGAAACTAAAGCTTTAAGAATGCATTGTTCTTCAAAAAAGATTAGAACTTATACAGCATCCTTTAAAAAATTTTGGTACTTTCCTTTCTCTCATGCCATATATTGAAACTAGTTAGTACAATACATTGGGGTTTTATTCTACCTTCTCACCTTAAAAGTAGCTTGTAATCGCATTTTATAAACCTTGACACATATTAAATTCTACCTTCGTGTATTGTTTGATGTTTTAATGGAAATTTTTTGATGTGGTACAAAAAAATAATTTTAAATACAAAACACGATGATACATACGATACATAAAAATAATATGCAAAAAATATACAGATTAAAATTTAGATAAAAACTACATATGTATTAATTTAATAAAAACTGATAAATCTATTTCATATTTAGTGTCACACGAACCATGACATAATAATTTTTTATATTTTGCGCATTTAATACAAAACAGACGTCATAAAATAACATGAATTATAAAGTTTAATAAATTTCACCAAATCAAAAAATCACGTATGCCCATGATGTTGTACCATCTGAAACCCTAAACCCTTACATTAAATTTTTATTTTAATGAGATTTTTACGGGTCAACAACTCTAATTATTTTAGTAATTATTAATTAGCAGATTATGTAATAGCTTTTGAAGGTTCAACTACTGGCGCCTGAGAAAACTGACTACTGGCTTAACTTGTGATGTAAACACCTTATTTTATAAACCAAAATGAAAATCCAACCATTTCTTAACATATAATTACAACCATATCATAGTTTGACCATTCTCTACAAGGAACTTGATGCATTTATGCCATTCCAAAATTTTGACTATTTCATACTAGTGAAGGAATATTACATTTTAGTGGAATAAAATGCTAAATTGGGAATTATAATTGTAATTTGAAGCAAAGATAATTTAACCTATATAGTGTGTATATATAAATTGCTTTCTCAATCGTGAATCGTGAAAAAAATTTTAATTAACAGTTCTGCAATTTGTTTACTTTTTTTTAATGACAAAAAGTTCTATGTGATGTGATTCATTTGCAAAGAAAAAAGGCTCAATATTCCCGGCTATATATTAATTAATTCTTTTTTAGTTATTTTTGTTTTTTTTCGTCCATAAGTAAGATTTTTGTTATATATCATGTTCATATAACTACTCTACATTTGTGTATATCACTTTATTTTCTGGTAGTGAATAATTAAGTTGTATTGATTATGTCAATAAATTGCAAAGTGTAGAAATCTGCAAATAAGTATCTTATATGTGTGTGTGTGTGAATAGGTTATTTTACATGAGTATATGTTTTTTATTCAAATCATATCATATAATTACATTATTAAAAAATAAGTATTTATTATCAAATTTATTAATGAATTTGTGCAAATGATGCCATTTTCGTGTAGGTAGTGTGAGTAAAATTAGGTTCAAATCAATTTAACGTATTGAACCGATCAATTTTTAGTTAAGTCAGTTTTGGATATAATTTGATTTTTTAAATTGATTTATTTGATTAAGTTGATTGACTTTTAGCTTTTAAAATTATGAAATTAAACGATCAAATTAACTGATTTTAAAATTAACTTATTTTTTGAAAATATATTTGAAATATATTATATTATAATATAAATAATTAAAATTTATTTTTTTAATACAAAAACAAATTCATAAGTTCGGTGATTTATTTCAATTTAAAATTTTTCATTTGTATATTCAATCAATTTGATTCAATTTTTCTTTTAATCTAAATCGATTTAATCAATTTTTAATTTTTTAAGATTAAACCGGTTACAAAAAATCAATTGCTTATCTCTACAAGCATGCAATGCAATGGCAAATACTTGGGATTGGAATATTATATGAATGTTTGCATCAGCTACACTATGTCGAGACAAAAGCAAGAAGTAAAACGTGCAGCCCACTTTCTCATGCGCACATGAATGACCCCACTCCCCAACATCATCAAATAAACCCTAAATTCCCCCATTGAATTTCTTCTCATTAATTTAGAGATTTGTATAAAAAATAGAGATAGCCCACAGCTCCCTAGGACCTTGACACACCCAATACCAAGGCAAAAATACCCTTTGAATAAGATAAAGAAAAACCAACAAATTCTTGGAAATACAAAGGAAATTTTATATACTACTCTCCATCAAAACAATCTCAATCTCCTACTCTTTTTTCTTTCTTCGTTTGTTGGACATCTATTAGCTCTTTTCCCCTTTCAATTCTCTAGCTTTAATCAGTTTCAGTTTCACTTTTCTAGAGAACTGAAGCTTTCTTTGCTTCTTCTTTCTGTTGTTGTTCTACCTTTGGATCATCCTTTATCAAGATCATTACCAAACCCAGTTTTCTATTTCTTTGTAATATTCTGTTTGTTAGCTCAAAAGCGTCAAAGACCATGGCTGCTCGATGGTGGGCGGGGCAAGTAGGACTACAAGGAATGGAAACATCAGCAACTTCATCATCTCCATTAATGAAGAAACCAGATCTGGCTATATCCATGACAAACAATGGAGAAACAGGAAGTGGAGGAACTGGAGAAGAAGAAGAAGAAAAAGAGTACAGCGATGAGCCTAGAGAAGGAGCTACAGAGGTTTCCACTCGTCGTCCTAGAGGTCGTCCACCAGGCTCCAAAAACAAGCCCAAACCACCCATTTTTGTCACTAGAGATAGCCCTAACGCACTAAGAAGTCACGTTATGGAAATAGCTAATGGTTCTGATGTAGCTGAAACCCTAGCTCAGTTTGCTAGGAGAAGGCAAAGAGGGGTTTGTGTTCTCAGTGGAAATGGAACTGTCACTAACGTGACGCTCAGACAACCTTCTGCTCCTGGTGCAGTCATGGCTCTTCACGGTAGGTTTGAGATTTTGTCTTTAACCGGAGCTTTTTTGCCCGGACCAGCGCCTCCAGGGTCAACTGGGCTAACAATATACCTAGCCGGTGGGCAAGGGCAGGTGGTTGGAGGTAGCGTAGCAGGGTCACTGATGGCATCAGGGCCTGTCATGATAATAGCTGCAACTTTTTCTAATGCTACTTATGAAAGGTTGCCTTTGGAGGAGGAAGAAGAGGGAGCTGGCGGGTCTCAGGGGCAGCTCGGTGGCGGTGCTGGTGGGAGTGGCGGATCACCACCGGGGATTGGCAGTGGCAGCGGAGGTGGAGGGCACCAGCAAGGTAGGATAGGTGGTGGTGGTGATGCTTCAGGACTGCCAGTTTTTAACAGTTTGCCCCCTAATTTGGTTCCTAACGGTGGACAGTTAAACCACGAGGTTTATGCTTGGGCACACGGTGGAAGGCCACCATATCAGTAAAGAGAAGATCAGAAAGTAAAACGGAAAATACTTGTCATCGGAGGAAACAGATTAATCTTCATCATCAGGTATTTTAAAGAAAGAAACCCTAGGCCAGTATTTTGTAAATTTGACTCGAAACCAGATATATGCTGTCACTTGCATTTGCAGAATAAGACCATAGTTTCTTACACTTTCTCTCTCTTTTCTTCTTATTTTTTTAATCCCATTTTTATAGCTGATGACGGAAGTGCAAGGGCTAAAGCAAGATTAACAACCTGTTTAGTGCCTTGATCTTGAGAAAAGAAATCATTACTTTGGATTAATATATTCCATAAATGCTAGATAACATAATATATATTTTTTCAATATCTGCTTTCTTAATTCCATTAACACTCTGCTAGGAAATTGGAAAGGTTAATTAATTTGTTTATAGAGTTAACATTTTCTAATTAATATGTAAATATGTCATTTAAATGGCTAAAATTCTAATTTTTTGCTGGTCGTACTTTTCAGAAAAATAGTGAAATTAATCAGTGATCCCCAGTTAGCTATTGACATTCTCTGTATTCTTCCACCAATTTATGTGTTGCTTTCATTTCCTCTATGTAGAGGAGGGATGGAATCAATTTTAGGATAAACAACTGTTGCCATGATGGTTAGTTATATATGATTTTTGTTTAGAAAAGTTAGAAGTGATTTTTATATCTTAATTTTCTGTTTCAACCAAAAATTTGACTGCAAATATACTAATTAATTTCTAAAGTTGTGTATGAATGTCATGCTATCTATAGCAAAGTAATTAAATAACCAGCTTGTTCACTGCTCACAAATTAAAGTGATCAAATATCAATATTATTTCATATACAGGAATTAGATCAGAATCAAATTTTATCGTTTTAATAGAAAGGATACAAACAAATAACAGTGAAAAAATTATTGATCTAATCATTAAGAAAGCTAACTAGTCATAAAATAATAATTTTTTTCATCTTTACTCATTTGATCTTTTTTTATTAAGTAAAGCTTAAAATCCGACTATATATAAAAAGATTGACTTGAGGTGTAAAACGAATTTATTATATTTGTACATGGAGTTTGATTTTCAACAAAAAAAAATCTAAATTCAAACAATATCCGTGTTTTACGCCATTATGCGAATGCTTTTTTTTTATTTGTTTATAATCATACTAATTTGTATGACTTTATTAACCCTTCTTATCTATAAAATTTATAAGGTATAAAGCAAATCTTCACAATGCAGGTCAGACCATAATGTCGCTAGTTATAAGTTTTATTATTTTCTGTTACATTCACAAAGTTCATCATAAGAAAAAAAAAAGGTACGAAACTTTACCTTGTATTAACTACCATGTTTTTTTGCTCAAACTAATAACGTAAGCTATTCTTAAATTGATTCCCCTATGCTGTGGAGATAATAGTGTTAGAGAAAGAATAATTAACTAGAAATCCCTCTCCATCTCTTTCTTCTACCTCTGGTTTCCTCCATTTCCATCACTTCAAAGCTCATTAATATATATAAATAAATAAATAAATACATATATATATATATATATATATATATATATATACACACGAAGAAGAATCCACTTACACATGTGTAAACTAATTTAATTTTACACACTTTCATATCTTTTTATATGATTTATAATTTTTTAATCCGATTTTTAAATTTTATGTTCTATTCACATAGATCATATATGCCAAATTTCAAATTAATCGAATACGTCTAACTATATATTTCATAAAATAAAATTTCAACCATTGATATATATTGAAAAAAATACTATTCTCGATTAAAATGATAGAAATAACAAATTGATTCAAAAATTTAGATATCTAATAAATGAGTAGGTTGTTAAATCCGACGATTGGTTTGCAAAAATATTAATCCTATATGAAAATATAAAACTGTGTAAAACAAATTTGTTTTACACATATGTAAGTAAATACCTACTAGATATATATAATGCAATGAAAAGGGGTGCTTTCAGTAGAAAAGTGGGAAAGCAAGAAAGGTTCCTGCCTCCATGGCATGTGCCATGCAAATTAAAAAAAAAAAAAAGAGAGAGAGAAAGCAAGAAGAAGGGCTGCAGGAGAGTGGTGAAATGAAATAATAAGAAAACTATATCAGAAGGTATGCATGTTCTCTTTTGCAGTTACTGTGTGGTGAAAGGTATGCATGAATCATCCTCAAACTTTGGGCTCTTTGGAAACATGTGGCCGTGTTTGTGATAATTTTTAGGTTCATTTTTCTGGCATGCTTTGCCCGTAAACTTTAAAACCATTGGCAATACAGCAGCGGTCAAATTGCTGGAAAACTTGGGGTAAAAATCACTATTACTATTTAATTGGTATTGTTCAATTCAGTCTGCAAAAGGAACATAAATGGCAGGAAATTAAACATACTTGGAAAAAAAACAAAAATATGGTGATTTCAATGTTTAGTTACATTTGCATAAATTAAAAAAAGAAAAATATCATGGGACTTAACACCAGAAGACCAGTGAAAAGGTCATTCCCAGGGGCTACCTCTTAAGTTCCAAATGCTCACTGGGGCATGTTTCTGTCTTTGCTGGCATCCTGCAGAGAATTTAGACAATATGATTACAGCTTTTCTAGAGCAGCTATGGGAAAAACTACAGCTTTTCTTTTTCAGTAAGAAATTCAGGGTGCAATTCTATCATCTCAACATGAGCCAATGTCAAAAGTAATAATAAAGTCCTTAAAAGTTGCATTTACATAAATCTAATTACACAGTATGAATGTGAATGATTTCACTATGATGGGACAATGCAATATATACTAAACAAAATGAAATTAGAATCTGGATTCTTGAAGTCAGGTTTTTGAATTTGTCCTCTAGCTACAGGAATCTTAAGCTTTGTCTAATGCGATTAATTTAGAAGACAATACAGCTAGGGTTTCACAGTCATCATCCTACTACAATTTGTTAAGCTAAGGCAAGATGATCAACAGAACTTAATGGCAAAAGCTCAGTATGATGTACTTAAAAAGGCTGTTTTCTTAACACTCAAAGAATCTAGAGTTTTAGCAAACATCAAGGACCCTCATCACATGGATTCACATGATGACATTGTTCATGAACCTTGGGATTTTTACCTAGTTACTTGCATACAACATTCCAATGGCAAGCACTGATGGTGATGGAGCCCACCATGGATTTAATAATCAAATCTTCTTTATCAAAAATAACCTTCAACTACAGCCAAACAACAAATAGCTTCTTTTCCCTCACAAGTTGTCTTTCTGAGTGTAGTTTTACCAATATTTGTAGCCCTATCTCTCCTTAAAAGTTGAACAAGATAATAAAATATAATACTTTGAATAGGGAATCCAGAAAATAAGCATTAAGGAAATGTGGACCACTAAATAAAGCCTAAGCTGTATAATGAAAAGCAACCTATTTATTTATTTAACATCGATAATGGAGAATCATGCGTCAGCAATTGAAATTTGAGAGCATGTTTGCTTTCAAAGTCTAAAATGCTGAAATTTTTTATTCGCTCCGTGTATCTGCCGTGGGGTACACGTTGTCCGCAGCGAATTAGGTGCCATTTGACCTAACTTTCAAAAGGTAGCACATCCTCTCCGGTTAGATAATCTCAAATTATTTTGAGTTTCGAATCAAAGAACACCACATTCATCCATTGATGGCATTTTCATCATATACTAAAGCAGGAGTACTTTAACGTACTCACTTGTTTGCATTTCTGATGAACTATTGTGATACAATCCTTAAATTATAAAATCGGTCACCAGCTACCGACATCTCCTTGAAAGGGACATAGAGGCTAGAAAAGCAAGTTAAACTAAAGAAGAGTCTACTCAAAGAAAGAGTCATATTCAGGAAACCCTGCCATCATCTACAAGTTTTCCTGTCTATTTCATTGTTCTAACATAAAAATTTTTAATAAATTTAACAATCATGTTCTTTACAGCCTCTATTTCATGCTAGTTGTTGAACAGCAAATTGGATCAGTGTTACCCCACTTTGCTTAGATGTAAATATAGAAATACTAAATTGACCTTCTTCTTGTCTGAAGAATAAGCTTACTTCAGAGAAAATAAAGTTAGCGAGAAACTAATGAAGTACTGAATATATTATCCTCATCATTCCAATTCACAACTCAATCTTTCTTCAAAATTTTGGTTCATCTATGCAAATATCCAATGTCATTTTGTACTTTTAGTTCAAAGCACAATGTTTTTGCAGGTAGCAGATCTATACTGCTTTCTTTTTCTTTTTCTCTCTTTAACAAGGTTCTCGGCTTTGTATCAAGTTTATAGAGCTTGGATTTAAATATGTATGATAGCCACTACTAGGATATTAGAGTGTGCAAACAAATATTTTCTATGCTAGGGCTATGCTTCTCCTTTTAGATGTTTCTCTAACACAATAAAAAAAGGAAGCTTGTCTGACTACAACTTTTGTTTTCTTAAAACCAAATGTAAACTAAATGAGGCTAATTCGATTTCTTCAAATCTCAGTACAAAAAACCTATAATAATTGATTCATCAACTCCCCATGCTTGGAGACTAAAAATTGCTGCTCAACAAAAATAGAAAATGAAAGGAGACAGAGGGGCTGCAGTTATGATTTTGTCCATAGGCCTTAATTAATGCAATAATAGAAGGGAACACTATAGTTTTTGTAATGACTAGCATTCTCTATGTGTTCGTGATTATATAATTAAAATATCTTAGTTCATTTATGTTTCTCTCCATAGTTCTGATTGTATTTTAGTTAGGGTTACATTGAAAACCAAAATACTACATTGATGGGACCCATACATTTGCAACAATCCAATGGTGGGAACAAATCACGTTGAGGTGTGTGATGTGAAGGCACTTTCAAATTTACTTCTTAGAAGATTCTTTTCATCTATGTACGATATTATATAGTCCAAATTATATATTGAATTCATTTGGCTACAAAGTTGTTTTCCTCCTATTGTCGATTAGTTCAGCAGGTTATCAATCATTAGATCTTGATACATGAATATCGATGCACTTTGGGATTTAATGTTGAATAGTAAGATGCTTGAAAGGGTATCACATTTAATAAGGAAAACTAATATTTTGATGACATCAAAGATAATTAACTTGTCATAGTGCATATCTAGGAAGAAGTATGTGGAAGCTATTTTAATTCAGTGACCAACTATCTGTATATATGAGGCATTAAAGTTTTCTTAAATCCTAACATACAACCAAGGAATTAAGCTAGCCTAATTTAACTTTCGTTTGTTAAAATTATGGTTGGTTCAATCTGCCAAGATTACTACATGCTCATACTCCATTTTGTATTATCCTTCTTAACATAGCTTATATGACACTTCAGGCTCGGATCTAAAACCTTATAAGAAAGCTAGTTGCATGTGAGGCACATCTCAAAAGACAATTACAATTTTTTAATTAAATAACATTTCATTTTAATTAAAAAAATAATAAAAAAATAAGTAACAAAAACAAAACCTACTATTTTTACATTGATTAAGAGGTCTTTCAAGAAATATTTTTATATGGGAACTTTCATGGAATGAATCAATACCATCATATGGGGACAGTAATGCCATATAAAATCTTACCACTCTTTGCACAAAGAAATCAAGGATGGTATTTCTACCTTGTGCTCTTTGTCCAAATTACTGACGCATAATAAGCTGGATTTGTGAAGCTCTGCCTATCACAGATAAAAAGACAAAAAAAGGATAAAGCATTAATACATTTGACCATGTTATATCCATAAAGGATGCTAGAACTGGATATAATTGGTTGGATTGCGGGGGTTACAATAGATATATATCTAAATACATAAGGGCTAATATATGATATCTTTCCATTGCGGGTAAAATTATAACACAGTGCAGAAATGGACAAATGTACGAGAGGACAAAAGATTAGCCGTTGATACCAATTTCAAGGAAAAGGGTCCCACTCAAAAAACCCGGATCTAGTTGACAATATGACTGGTTTAGAATTTACCTAACACCTTTCAAAAAAAAAATTACCTACCACATGAGGCATGATGGAGCATCTTAGTTCCTAGAACCCCTAAAATTCCGCCTGGATCTTGGGTTAGCCTGAACACTATCCAATGCTTCATGGAGTTTGCCATCTAAATTTCTAAACAATATTTGAGTGCGGTCATCAGTGTGTTTCATGTGTGTCTCTTTCAAGTTTAGATGGGAAAGCGTCAATGGTCAAAACTTGAGAAAAACGTTATGCACGCAACACAACAATGAATTCATGGGTTAAGAGTTAAGACTATGGTAATTGTCAATTTTCTTCATATCTGTGTGTATACAGTTTCTATCTTTTTGGTGGTTTAGGGGGTGGGGGATGAGATTTCATTTTTTGTTTTATGCATGAAACTAAGGTCAACTTGCCAGTTTCTTTATATGCATGCATCTTGAGTCTTGACATGTTAGTAATTGATTTAAAATCCTTAATATAAGCAGAATGCCGTTAAGAAAGGCGGACAAATTAGACTTGTTGGTTGGAAGAGTTTAAAATATTTTCTTCATTTTCATTCTGTTTTCTGGAGTAAAACATCAGCAATTTTGATAATAAGATGATTGAATATTATAATGTTGACCTAAACACTAAAACGTTAAATGATGAAGAATATTATAATTTAAGTCACTTTTTGTAGTAACAGAAAACTAAAAAAGTGATAAAAGGAGCACAATGCTAGAGAAAGACACCAAAGAAGGCTCTACAATAGAAACCATTATTAAATGACAGCACTAGCAAGAAGTGGCCTATCGTGTCAATCATATAGAGAGAGGAAGGCCAGTATAGTGCTTTCAATCTCAAGATTTTAGAAATGGTTTCCATCATGAAGCATGACATTTATTCACACTTGCATGCTTTAATAATTAATAAGTCATGCTCATAACAAGCTCAACATAGATTCTGATGCTAACTATATAAAAGTTAAACAACAGAATTCATCTCCCATTTATTTGCTACACACAAAAGAGAATTCTGTGTAATGTGCTTGCTCCATAAAAATATTTGATGGACCTCAAATGGTAGTCTGTATTTCTAACCTAATTCTCAAAGTTGTGCCATTGAGGCCAATAAATACAAATAATTGAAAACAGTGAGACCTTTTGGATTATTGGTCAGGCCTTGAATGTATATGATGACTAAGAGATGAGCCAAAGTTAATCCTGCACATATCATGTATGTATCCGCATCAGTGTTGTCAATAGCGGCCATAGCGGCCACTATAGCGGCATAGCGTAGCGGAAATTTAACTACCGCTACGACAACATAAATAGCGTAGCGTTTTTGTAATAGCAGCCAATAGCGGCCGCAATAGCGGATAGCGCATAGCGGCCAATAGCGGCGCTATTCTGCATTTTTGGTGAAATGTCCATTTAACCATATTTTTTTTTTTATTTAAGTTCAGCCAATGATTTTATTGTATTTAAGGGTATTTAAGTCTTTTAAGCCTTTTTTTAAGATTAAATTTTTTTATTACAGCTCATTTTTACTGTACATAAAATTGTTTTAAATGAACTTTTTTTTATTAAATATTAAACTAAAAAGCAAAAACCTTAAATTAAATTATCTTATGTGACTTAAATTTACTTAACTTCATTTTGGTTTTGCCTGATTTTTATTAACTAGGCATTGATTGTAGAGAGCATGACTGACCTTTGTTTTTGTTTCTCTGATGTGAATTTCAGTAAAATATGGTCTTCTTGTCACCTTCATGACATTGAATTTGGATATATGGGAAACTGTAAAATCTAAAACATAGTGTTAGAATGTTAGAGAATGTTGGATTTCCAATATAGCTAGAAAATTCTTTTCTGGATTTCTTGAACATGATCCTAGTAGGACAGCCAAACAAGTAGTCTGCTTTCTTGGGATTTTGTTAGCTGAAAAGGATAAATAAAAGATAGTGGTCGAGTGGGAACTCCTGAGAGCCAACCTTGGTCTTAGCTCATCTATTTAGTGACTTATAGGCGGTTTTAAAATTTTGTCTTTTAGTTGATTGTATGTAGCCAACTAAAATTAGTTCTACAGTTTAAAATTGGATTAAGAATTTTAAAGGGAGCTGATTGAGAGAGAAAAAGGCATTATAGTGAGTTAGAATTTGGGACTTCATTTGTGTTTATGCTTGAGTTTTATCGTCTTATGTGACTTCATTTAGAGTTTTATCATCTTATGTGACTTGATAACTTGTTATTTGCAATGGTTTTATTGGCTTGAGAACATTATTTGAATGCTTTGTGTAATTTTTATGAGCTATTATAGTCATTATTTTGTTTTCTATTAAATTAGATATATTTTTTATAAAAAAAATTTATGGCCGCTATTGTGTCAATAGCGGCCGCTACGCTATCCACTATGCATTCATAGCGGATTTTGGCCTCACCGCTATTGTCCGCTATTCGCTATTGATAACACTGATCCGCATAACCGAAGATGATAGCACGTGTCTATGCGATATGCTACAAACATACGAAATAACTGTGTACACTACAGAAAATTCGAATGTCCACAAAAAAATGATCTAAACTTAGCATTGAATATCCTCTTCCATCTTGACAGATTCAAGAGGAATTCTCAAGGTTGCAGTTGATGGTATGATACTCTAAATATCAATTTCTATAACGAATTTCCAAGGCCGCAAATTGGATTTGGCTTGACTGAGGAATTGTATTATTAGACATATATATTAACTCTATGAAAAAGTAGTTCGATGATGCTCTGAAGGTTCTAATAACTTCATCTTTTGTTCTCCATGTAAACTGATTGAAAGTCACGGTTTTGCAAGGTCAGAGCTTCACAACAGAGATTTAGGATGTCTTATAGGAAATATCATTATTGAATCTCAATTTTTATTTATTTTACAATGTCCTCTACATGAAATTGGAAGCTGAATAGGCACACATAGGGAGAAGCATGGTCCATTGTCAATTTCCATCAGCTTGTTCCAAGAATTAAAAGTAACCCAAAACTTGTATAGTAAGCTAGTTTGTTGGTATTCAGATAAGAGAAAAATCTGTCACCATAAGCTATATGGAGAGAACAAACAAGCACATTTAATCATTAACCAAAAAGAAAAGAAAAAAAAGAACCTGTTTCTCTTCAAACAGCACCTCAAGAAGAGCCGCTGACCACTAAATTTTAATATGCTTCTGGAATTTACCGCGCAAGCATACTCTTCCCATGCTCTTCCCATAGATTCACCGGCTTCTCACAACAATAATCAATCTCAAGATGCCAGTGCATAAATAAGTTAATATTCAACATCAGTAGCAGTCAAAAGACTCAAAAAAAACCTGGAACTTCCTTAGGGTTTCTATGTTCAGATACGACCAATTAGTTATAAATTTATGATGTTCCCTACGATACTCAAGTAAGAATGACAATTCTCCTTTTGGTTATAATGAGTCAGAGAAAAACTGCACACAAATGCGCTGGAAAACATTCCATAATGAGATCTATGCAGCAAAAATCAACAAAAGGTCATGAGACATATTATCTCACATATACGTAAAAGCTAGAATTTTGTACCTTAATGAAGCCAGCACAATTGAAGAGATTTCTGCGGTATTTAGACAGGAAAAATAAAATGGGTGCCATCCGGATGCATGCATTCCCTGAACCCAACTCTTTGGTCTGGTTCAAACCGCAGCATCACCGCATCATAGGGAGCTGGATTCCATCAAACTGGACCTTCTGTAAACTGATTCTGGAAACAACCTTTTATTTTCTTATTCTCTAAAAGTGCTAAATTTGGCTAGAAAGTACAAAATCTATTGAGAAATATGCTATAGTCAAACATCTTACAATAACTGAAAGCAGTGGAAAATTTATATGTTGATCAGTGTTATCAATAGCGAATAGCGGACAATAGCGGTGAGGCCAAAATCCGCTATGAATGCATAACGGATAGCGTAGCGGCCGCTATTGACACAATAACGGCCATAAATTTTTTTTTATAAAAAATATATCTAATCTAATAGAAAACAAAATAATGACCATACTAGCTCATAAAAATTACACAAAGTATTCAAATAATGTTCTCAAGCCAATAAAACCATTGCAAATAACAAGTTATCAAGTCACATAAGATGATAAAACTCTAAATGAAGTCACATAAGACGATAAAACTCAAGCATAAACACAAATGAAGTCCCAAATTCTAACTCACTATAATGCCTTTTTCTCTCTCAATTAGCTCCCTTTAAAATTCTTAATCCAATTTTAAACTGTAGAACTAATTTTAGCTGGCTACATACAATCAACTAAAAGATAAAATTTTAAAACCGCCTATAAGTCACTAGATAGATGAGCTAAGACCAAGGTTGGCTCCCAGGCGTTCCCACTCGACCACTATCTTTTATTTATCCTTTTCAGCTAACAAAATCCCAAGAAAGCAGACTACTTGTTTGGCTGACCTACTAGGATCATGTTCAAGAAACCCAGAAAAGAATTTTCTAGCTATATTGGAAATCCAACATTCTCCAACATTCTAACACTATGTTTTAGATTTTACAGTTTCCCATATATCCAAATTCAATGTTATGAAGGTGACAAAAAGACCATATTTTACTGAAATTCACATCAGAGAGACAAAAACAAAGGTCAGTCATGCTCTCTACAATCAATGCCCAGTTAATAAAAATCAGGCAAAACCAAAATGAAGTAAATTTAAGTCACATAAGATAATTTAATTTAACGTTTTTGCTTTTTGGTTTAATATTTAATAAAAAAAAGTTCATTTAAAACAATTTTATGTACAGTAAAAAATGAGTTGTAATAAAAAAATTTAATCTTAAAAAAAGGCTTAAAAGACTTAAATACCCTTAAATACAATAAAATCATTTGCTGAAATTAAATCAAGAAAAAAAATATGGTTAAATGGACATTTCACCAAAAATGCAGAATAGCGCCGCTATTGGCCGCTATGCGCTATCCGCTATTGCGGCCGCTATTGGCCGCTATTACAAAAACGTTACGCTATTTATGTTGTTGTAGCAGTAGTTAAATTTCCGCTACGCTATGCCGCTATAGTGGCCGCTATGACCGCTATTGACAACACTGATATTGATCTAATACCATAGTCCCTAAATAAGAGAATACCACCAGGTTTTAAGACAGAAAAGTGACGTAAATTGAGAAACAAAGGAATTTTCTGCTATATCTCATTAAGAAAATATGCAAAGAGTGGCTATATATATAATAACCCTAGCAATAGAAAAGGAAACTAACTAGGCTATCAGATCCCATCATTTATGGAATATTCTTAACCAAATCAGCCTAATTCTAGGGATACAAACTATTGCAAAATCTCCTAAAAATCTGGCTGTACATTAATCACGTTTTTTACACAAAAAGCACTCTCTAATGGCGGTTGGTATCGCTTGGAGGGGTACAGCTGATAGTGTGAGTATCTAACATGTCAAAATCCACATGTCATAATATTTTATATCTATTTTTCAAGTAGTATAATAAGCTCAGAATTCTGATTCCTTAAAAGATGCAGGTTGCGGCATAAAGGACTTCTACAGAAAAAGAAACCAGGAAATCTATGCAAGTAGATTTAATATGCTACAAGAACTCTAAATATAAGTGGCATTCCACCAGCATGTACTGAGTTTGCAGACTAACCATGACTCCATTGTGCAGCAATTCATGTCATTCATTCAAAAATGCAGACGCTTAAAGGAAAAAGAATATATTCAACTGTATTTTCTTTTCAACTATGGAATGCCTAGTGTTCCTGGCTAGTCTCTTGTTACGAACTCTATTGCTTTATCTTCTCTTTTAGAGCTTATACTCTATCTTTAGCATAGTTGGCTACAATCATTTTTTTCAGGTTCTTTTTTTCTTTACTATAATTATAGGATGATGTATCTGACCAATGTCATAATTTTCAAGCGTGGAGTATTTGGTCAATTATTTTTCATTATTTCCAAGAAAATTAAGATTTCTATTAGCATGACTATTAAGACAGTGATGATTTGAAAGATGCATACCAGGGTAACAAGGTCCAATGCAACAGCCTCTTTTGTCCATTGACCGTGAATCACTTTCATGGGTTCTTTTTTCTCTAACATCTGGAAGAAAAAAAGAAAAACTGAGATTTTAAGTCTGTAATCTAAGCAAAGCCAATAGTTGGACGAAGAAACAATGTAAGAAACAGGAAAAATAACTGTCAGAAAGGCAATTTTGATCCTTGAGTGCAAAAATTTCTCTGCAGTAATCACAAGACAACCACTTTGGAAATCCATTTCTTGAAAAATCACAATAGAATGGGCAGAAATGATGCTCTACCAGAAGCTACAAACCCTTTAGCTCCATCTAGAGTCTCATTGCTACAATTGCATGCGTATAGAATAATTTTCTCATTGCCACTGAATAAATATATTGAAGGTATAAATAGAGGAAACAAAAGATAATTCCATTATTCAATATTACCATCCAGCTCTAATTTCTCAATATTGCAATATTGATCTTTCCAACAAAATTCAAAGAAAACAATCTCAACTTTCCAAAATATCCTCTAAAGTTTTCTCATGGTCTTATCCTGAGTAATGAAATGAACTTTTGCAGCATAGAGTTCACCTCTCACTGGATTACAGAACCAAACCAAAGTGATCAACTAGATAACCCGCTACATTAAGACACAACCAGCTAAACTTAGCCAACATTCATCCTCTGTGACTATACCAATTTCAAATAACTTCACAAAACCCAAAACTCCATGCTTTCAAAAAGATTAGTAAACTATTAACCTTTATTTGGTAACTAAAGAAACCAATGATATTTTAATGCCATCATCATAACCAAAAAAGGAGAATATAGAACAAAATTTATTCAATGTACACCAACCAAATAACCAACAATTATAACAATATAAAAGCATTAAAATAAAAAAGGTAATTTTGAAGTTACCGCAAATATAGGTAGGGCAGTATTACCATTTCCACACCCCACCTCCAAAACCTTACAACAGTCTCCATAAGAAACCAGCTCTGGAAATTCTTTCAACAAGTACCTCCTTTCCTTCATCCAAAGAGTACCCATCTAAGCTTACACACCATAAAACCAAAAACAACAAAGAGAAAACCCAGAATAGATTGGATTGTTCAATGTTATAGACAAACCTTGAAGAACTTGCCAGAAGAGTGTTCGATGTGAAAGTTTTGCCATGCTTTTCTTGAAACTTTCGACTGTTGGTCTTGTCGTGGGGAAGCGAAAGGGAGAGATTTGTAGCCTGTTAAGAGAAGGGTCGTTTTCTATTTCTTGTCTGAGAGTTTTCCAGTTGAAGTCTTTGAATGATACTCTGAACCTGTAGCTTCTGCTGATGATACACATGTCAACGTGTCTGGTCGGCTGAAAGTTCACAATCTTTCGACCTTTTTTTTTAATATATATTTATAATATAACTAATCTGTTGGGATCATGGGCTCAAATTAAATGTGTACCACATCCCAACTTCGACCCAACATTTTCTCAGCTCATGCAACCAATGAGTCCATTTTTTCTTTTTTTGCTCAGACAAGTTTTTTTTTAATTGATGGGTGGAATTAATGGGAAATTTTACAATAAGATCATAAATTTTGATCTTATTGTAAGGTTAATGTAAATAATATATTATTTAGCGTAAATTTAAAGCTATTAAGCCTAAAATATATTATAAATATCGTAAACACGTGATAATTAACTTAAAGTTAATATAAAGAATATATGATTAAATATAAATCTAAAGTTATTATGTATAAAATATGTTAGAAGTATATAAACACATGATAATTAATATAAACGCATTATAGTAAAATTATCATGTGTTTAAAGCTATTAACACTAATCTTTATATTAATAATTATATTTTTATGGTTACGTTTAATCATATGTTTTTTATATCGACTTTACAGTAAAGTCGATATTTATAACGTTACTGTAAAATTACCTTAATTAAAATAGTTTGGATTTGAATTTAAAGTTTCATGGCATGTTACAGTTTTTCCTTTATATATATATATATATATATATATATATATATATATATATATATATATATATATATATAACATATCTCTCTTTCTTATTGTGGTGAATGAAATCATTTTTATATGTTATGTTTTATATCACATGCATTGCCTATAATGGTTGAATCTCACTAATGAAAACAGAAGTAGGGACCTTTTAAAAGGTATCACATATGGAAAACAAAACAATGGCAGCTTCAGAAACATTTTAAAGACATTTCTGACTCCAAAATTCTGCTTTAATGCATCAGATAGAGAGAAAGAGCATTGATGGATTACATTACTCCTTACATTTTCAACTTTTGTAAATATCACAGTAAATTTGGTTTTGGTTCTAAATAAGTTACAATTAATTTTAGCTCAAGTCATTCCATGAAGTTCCAATGAAGTTGAATAGGCAAAATGGTTAGTAGAATTTAATGGCTACACTTTGGTATATCCATGGAATGACGGAATGCAAATGCTATGTTAAAAATCTCTATGCTGAGACTGGTTGTGATTGTGAGCTGATTGAGAACGCCTAAGGAAATGATACAAGTGATGATCGATGCCAGAAGGCGTTGCCGGCTACCTCCTCCTACCTGCAGGCCAAGAATCAAATCAGAGTTCCAGCCTAACGAGGGTGTTATACACCCCATTAGCCTAGGTATGAGCAACTCATCAAATCCCTTCCCCTGCATGCTGCAGAACTCGTTGAAGCTCGTCTGCCATACTTTGCAAAAAAGCAGGTTTTTGAATAACTGCATTCATTCCCATTTGTAGGCATCTCTCCCACACATGATCCTCAGCACTAGCTGTCAAGGCTATGATCAATGGCCAATTATGGCTACCAAACTTACGGATTCTCATTGCTACCTCAAAGCCATTCATTTCAGGCATGTGAATATCCAAAACGACGATTCTGAAAGAATTTTCAGCATGGCTGACTGCACTAAGACATTCAAAGCCAGAAGAAACAGCAGTCACTTCACAACCCAGCTTCTCTAGCAGCTTCTTGGTCACAATCCTGTTTATATCATCATCATCAACTAGTAAAACTCGAAAACCTCTGAACCTGGGGTTGGAATTTGGTTGCCCAGCGGAGTTTCCAGGTGCAAGTATAGTTCTTTGTATATTTGATTGGATTTGAAACCTAAGAAGAAGTGTCATACTCTGTGCAACACCCAGAGATTTCGTGGATATCTCGACATTACCTTGCATCACCTGCAAATAACAAACAAATAATATACCATTAATACCTGTGTTGTTGCCAAAAACAACAATAAATGTTTTGCTTACATTGGATCCTCGATCTTCGCGTTAATCTGTCTCCAACGAATCTGCGAAATAGGAAAAGTCAGAGGGACCCCTGCGCGCGCACTCCGATGCTTAAGTCAGACAGGGTTCCAGTAGGCAAATAGAGCTTAGGGTTTAAGAATGATACCTGTGACTTATTTATAGGAGTTATTTTGCGCGTAATTACCTTTAAGCCCCACAGCTTAAATAATAACCTAGTGGATCATTTATGGGCCTTCTGAATCCTCTTTCCTCTTGGTATTAGATTATCATTTGACTCAATGGTCTTCAACTTGATTTATAGAAAAGCCCAGTAATAATTGACCTAGTCCACATCAATTGCTCCCCACTCTTTTACAAGGTTTACCTTGTGAAAGAGTATATAAAGAATGGGCTTTTCAAATTCTTTTGCTGCCCTTTTCCTGGGATTATCACAAGAATCTTTTCATCTTCACTTGAGGGCTTAGCTAGTGAACTTCATTATTATTTGTAGCAGAAACGACTTCGTGTCATCATTTCTTTTGTCAAGTGTCTTTTTAGAACACTACCGGGATACGTTTTTCTTCTCTTAGCTAAATGCTTCTCCAGTGGAATATACCACCCTTCTTTTTAAATTCAAGGTTTTAGCTGACCAAAACCAAGAGCTATAAGGAGAAATTACAAGATTGCGGAGCCACCAAAGCCTTTTGGTTTCATCAGATGCGATTTGTGCTTGGCATGCTCCGAATTGGTTGAAGCTTGATCCTGATGCTGAGGATTTGGAACATGTTTTGAGAATAGGCAAAGATCTATCTGATCTTACCAGCCCTTAAGAGCCTTTTCGTTAACCCGAGATGGTCGGGGTTCTCACAGGCTTGGACGAAGATAATTTAGATAATTATAGCACCTCAGGGCGTAGATGCTTGGGTGCCTATTAGAATCGATGCTCCTTTTGAGGCAGAAGTTAATCTAGAGTGCTCCCCAGTTTTTAGTCGAAAGAGCTTAGTTTTTTAAAAACTCCTTAACACATTTTTAGATACATTTACAGAGGTAGCTACATATTTACCTTGCACTAATCCATAATAGTCAGACTTTCTTCGTGCACTTTTCGCTTCAAGCCCATGTGTTGCTCGTCTGACTTTATAGAATTGATAAGACTCACAGCGTGCATACTGTGTGCTCCCCAAGTTTTTCTTTGCGACTTTTTGTGTCCAAAGAAGAATTTTTACTGGAGTATTGCTCCTGTCTTGCGTACTATCCGCTTAAGGACTTGTTAGATTTGATCAGCCAATAAGCAAATATATATATATATTTTGAATGTATTGTAACGTACCTTGTAACAACATATATTTGTGTCCGCTTGTGTACTCTTCTCGCTCAGGGACTTATGTCTGCCGGTTTCGCGTTTATTCGCTTACGGTCTTATTTGCGCCCATTTCGCGTATTCTTCTTGCTCAGGGACTTATTTCTGCCGGGTTTACGGTCTTATTTGTGCCCATTTCGCGTATTCTTCTCACTCAGGGACTTATTTCTGCCGGGTTTACGGTCTTATTTGTGCCCATTTCACGTATTCTTCTCGCTCAGGGACTTATTTCTGCCGGGTTTACGGTCTTATTTGTGCCCATTTCGCGTATTCTTCTCGCTCAGGGACTTATTTCTGCCGGGTTTACGGTCTTATTTGTGCCCATTTCGCGTATTCTTCTCGCTCAGGGACTTATTTCTGCCGGGTTTACGGTCTTATTTGTGCCCATTTCGCGTATTCTTCTCGCTCAGGGACTTATTTCTGTCGGGTTTACGGTCTTATTTGTGCCCATTTCGCGTATTCTTCTCGCTCAGGGACTTATTTCTGCCGGGTTTACGGTCTTATTTGTGCCCATTTCGCGTATTCTTCTCGCTCAGGGACTTATTTCTGCCGGGTTTACGGTCTTATTTATGCCCATTTTGCGTATGCTTCTCGTTCAGGGACTTATTTCTGCCGGGTTTACGGTCTTATTTATGCCCATTTCGCGTCTTCTTTGGCCAGCTTCTGTTTTTTCTTCTTCTATTCCTGCAACATGTCTATCAAACATGGAGGATTATCATAGTACAAATAAGAATAACTGGCCTTTCGTTTCATAAGGTAGTATTTTCAATTAAATGGAGTAAGTAGCAATATAATTGTAGCAAATGTTAAAACAAAAATAGCAAATGTTTACCACCAGTACCATTCCAAGTCTTTGTCTTTGAAAAATTTGTAAAGTACGAGTGCTGGGATGTTTTGCTGTCAACCATGGATTGTGCACTAAGTTGTGCCTTGGTACCAGCAATCTACCTTCATGAGCTTACCACAAGCTGTTTTCAATCGAACCAAGCTATCCTTGGCTTGTTGCCTTCCACGACAGTGGCTAGTGCCTACCTCGGACACAAGGGAGACACGGCCTTGATCTCGACACCTTAAGCTGGCACATCCTTGTCTTGCTTAAAGGACTCATGAAGTCGACACATTCTTTATATAGATAAGCCCTCTTTCACATGTGTGATTATCAATAGTCTAAGTGTGTGGCTCTTAAGCCACTTCTAGATTGCTAGAGCAGTTCTTGGGTCGAAGGAAGCTTTTGGACACTCGGTCGGACTAGGTCTAGAAGATTCTAGATTGTTCCGCTCAAATCCCGCACTTGGGCGTGCGCAGACATCGCCTGCATTGTGCTAACGGGGGAATTTTGCGTATGGGTGCTGTGTTCACCTAATTTTCTTCGCTGTCATTTTATCAAAGTAGGGAGCTTATCGCATGCGAGAGCCCATATCTCATCCAAGGCCTGTCGCTCGTGGGAGCTCCCCTGTCACCCAAGGTCTGTCGCATGCGGGAGACCATGTCTCGCTAAAGGCTTGTCCCGCACGGGAGCTCTTGTCTAGCTCACGGCCTGTCACTCTTCTTGGCTTTAAAGTTCAATTTCACAACGAAGAAGATAAGGTTGCCTATGTTCTAGTCGTGTCGCATGCCTATAGTTGTGCAAACTGCTCTGTCGCGTGGCCTTGAGCTAGCTTGGGACAGAGTGCCTGTTGCATGCTTGTAGTCACGCAAATTTGCAGTGTAGCAAGCCCCTTTCAAGCGACAGATTGTTCTGTCACATAACGCCTTGCATGCAACTGAGTATTCAAAAGAGTAGCATCTTTGTGAGATCTTCAATAGTAGTCCCCCTTTCTAGGTATTTTGGCTATCACACACGTGAGCCACCTCTTGCAGAAAGAGTCTGCCACGTGGAACCTTGTCGCCAGAATTAGTCATATGCATGCTTGTGCTCGCCGAATTGAAAACACTGCTGTCGCCCATTCCTTATATTCTATCGCCAGAGATCTTTCAGACAACGGGTTGGACTCTGCCCATTCCGTGTACTCAATCACCAGGGAACTTATGGGCGATAGGCAGGGTTGTAGCCCACTTCTTGTATTCTGCCGCCAGAGATTATTACCTGTCGCCAAATATGTGACTGGTCATAGCCTCAGCTTTTTCTTTCTCTTCTTTTGTTTTTCCATTTTTTTTGCGGCACAATACCTTTTACTTTTACAGTATTTAGCGTACCGTTACACTATATAGCTCCCCGAGTTCTTCTTTGAAACAGTGTTGTCATTCCTGTTCAAAGATGAACTTTTTCTTGAGCGTTGTGTTTGATGGTGTACAGAGTTGCCTAATCTTTTCTCGATTCAGTCACTCTGAATGGCTCGCCCATAGAGTTCTCTCTCCTAGGCGAGTTCCTATATCGATTGACAAGGGCCTGCTTGCCTGGGTCTTAGGATGGCTGTATTCTTACTCATCATTCACATCCGTACTCGTGTGGTGGTCACTAACCCGTCTGACCTTTTGTGCATTGCCTGGTTTCCATTGCTTATCTATGTTCATGCGCACCTGGGCAAACACGAGTTAGCCTTTAAAGTTTTGGTACGTTCTCTGAGGTCTTTGATTGGGGCTTGCCCGATAACATAGTGGGCGTATCTCAGCTAAAACTCTTCAGCTTGTTCCATGCTTGCCCATCTAGATCGCTTCTCGCGCCTTGACACGTGTTTTACCAAGTAAGCCTTGCTGTGGAGGCTGGGCTGTGGTGTAGGTTATACAATAACAACATGCCATTCAATCACCGAGAGTGTCTGTTGCATTGGTCTTGTGCTTGCCTGCATTGGCTGTTCAATTCGACGAGCCACTCTATCGCCAAAGTTTTTGTCGTTTTGAGTAAGTGAATCTATCGCTAAAGATTCTTGCCGCGGGCGCCCTGTGTTCGCCAACTTTGTTCTATTAGGCGAGCCACTCTCTCGTCAAGGGAACCTACCACGTGCGATCTATGTTTGCCTATTGCTCCACCTCGTCAAGGTCCTACCGCATGAGTACTGTGCTTGCCCGCCACTATATTGAAAGTTGTCTTCACGTGTTTCGGGCTATATTGTCTCTTAGGCGTGCTACTCTATAGCCTAGAACCTTGAGTGTGGCAGGCTGGGCAGTTGCTAATCAATGCATTCTATCGCCAAAGTTGTTTGTCATATGCGTGCAGCAAGTGTAGACCGGTGGCGATGGGGGGGGGACACAGTCGAATTTTGCATCTCTCCTTCACTCTGCCACTAACACTTCTGCCAACTATTGTTGCAGTAGTTAAATTGTCTTGTCTGCAGCGGTTGATTCCTGCATGGTTGTTTATTTTAGTTCTGCTGATTGTAACCTTTTGGTGAAGTAATTTATGCTAGCTGTCGTCCATGAAGCTCTTGGGCGAGAGGCTATACGAGACTCCTGGGCGAGAGGCCATGTGAGGCTCTTGGGCGAGAGGCCATGTGATGCTCTTGGTCGAGAGGCTATGCAAGACTTCTGGGCGAGAGGCCATGCGAGGCCTTTTGGCGAGAGGCCATGTGAGGCTCTTGGGCGAGAGGATATGAGAGGCTCTTGGGCGAGAGGCTCCTGGGCGAGAGGCCATGCGATGCTCTTGGGCGAGAGGATATGAGAGGCTCTTGGGCGAGAGGCTCCTGGGCGAGAGGCTCCTGGGCGAGAAGCCATGCGATGCTCTTGGGCGAGAGGATATGAGAGGCTCTTGGGCGAGAGGATATGAGAGGCTCTTGGGCGAGAGGCTCTTGGGCGAGAGGCTCCTGGGCGAGAGGCCATGCGAGGCCTTTTGGCGAGAGGCCATGTGAGGCTCTTAGGCGAGAGGATATGAGAGGCTCTTGGGCGAGAGGCTCCTGGGTGAGAGGTCATGCGATGCTCTTGGGCGAGAGGATATGAGAGGCTCTTGGGCGAGAGGCTCCTGGGCGAGAGGCCATGTGAGGCTCTTAGGCGAGAGGATATGAGAGGCTCTTGGGCGAGAGGCTCCTGGGCGAGAGGCTCCTGGGCGAGAGGCCATGCGATGCTCTTGGGCGAGAGGCCATGTGAGGCTCTTAGGCGAGAGGATATGAGAGGCTCTTGGGCGAGAGGCTCCTGGGCGAGAAGCCATGCGATGCTCTTGGGCGAGAGGATATGAGAGGCTCTTGGGCGAGAGGCTCCTGGGCGAGAGGCCATGCGAGGCTCCTGGGCGAGAGGCCATGTGAGGCTCTTGGGCGAGAGGCCATGCGAGGCCTTTTTGGCGAGAGGCCATGTGAGGCTCTTGGGCGAGAGGATATGAGAGGCTCCTGGGCGAGAGGCTCCTGGGCGAGAGGCCATGTGATGCTCTTGCCCAATGCAACAAGGTAGTCTCTCGCATGCGGTCTCGGGCGACAGGCATGCTGTCGCCAGCAGCTTTGCTACCTTTTTTTTTTTTTTTTTCGGGGGCTCCGCCCCCAAACCCCTGCAAGGGGCGCTGCCCCTTGACCCCGCCCGCTGACCGGCCAGCGGGACCGCCGCCCAGGGGCTGCCGCCCCTGGGAACCCCGCAGTCAGGGTCATAGTGCCTTATTTATAAAACTAAAAGTTGAAATCGCCTCCTGCCCATGCAAGTCTGCCGCAGCCTACGTACCTTCTCTTCCGTAGATCGTCTTTCACCAATTTTTTATGGCTTTTCTGTTTGTTTCCCACAGACGGCGCCAATTGTTGTTGCCAAAAACAACAATAAATGTTTTACTTACATTGGATCCTCGATCTTCGCGTTAATCTGTCTCCAACGAATCTGCGAAATAGGAAAAGTCAGACGGGCGCAGGGGTTTTCCCCTGCGCGCGCACTCCGATGCTTAAGTCAGACAGGGTTCCAGTAGGCAAATAGAGCTTAGGGTTTAAGAATGATACCTGTGACTTATTTATAGGAGTTATTTTGCGCGTAATTACCTTTAAGCCCCACAGCTTAAATAATAACCTAGTGGATCATTTATGGGCCTTCTGAATCCTCTTTCCTCTTGGGCTTAGATTATCATTTGGCTCAATGGTCTTCAACTTGATTTATAGAAAAGCCCAGTAATAATTGACCTAGTCCACATCAACCTGTAATGCAAATATGCAATGGTAATACATCAAACTTCTATAGAAAGGAAAGAATGGTTAACAGAAAACAAGTAAAAATAGGCAAATATCTTATTCCAATTGAAAAGAAAATAAACTTTGAACACAGTTTCAAGCGCACCAGCAGGGCTCAAAATCAATGCCTTTCAAAATTTCTATAAAATCTACAATCCATGTCCAGAAATAATGTACCACTAAAAGTTCGGGGTAAACACTAAAAAATGCAGTAATAGATGGAAAATATTTCATCTGCCATGAAAGTTTCAGCAATCATAAACACACAACACAATAATTTATTACAAATGGCAGTATTCCATTTCCATTGGATGTATGTTTACTGCAAACTTATCATTTGAAATGCCGTAGTCAAACCAATGTATAGAATAGACAATAGAAAATAGAACTGGGATATTCACCTGAACAAGCTTTTTACACATAGTAAAATTCAGGCTCTCCTTAATTTCATCATTGTTATGCCTCCTACCAGAAGAATGATTGGTTGAGACCGATGCATCTGCCTGAGAACTGCCCCTACAAATATCAATTTTAATCTTTAAGTACAAGTAATTATCTTGTGTGCTTGATCTCCATGCATTTATTTTGTCATTCTTATCTTGGCTACTGACATTCGATAAAACCCGCAATAAGACAGTTCCTCCTCCGCTATTGATGTCCAATAGATAGCCAACCATATGCAAAATCACTTGAAAACTCCTTTTCTCATCACCAATCACTTGGTCAGGCAACGATCTTTGAACACTAACTTGAAAACCACAGCCTTTATAGACAGATAAACACTTGGCAAGGCAAGAAGCATCTCTGATCATGGAATGTAAGCTAAAAGGTCTCATATCTAGCAGGAATCTTCCATTATCTTTCACTGATATCTCTGTCACATCATTTATCAAAGTTGAGAGAACACTGCTTGTTTTGACCAATGTGTCAACAAGAGTCTTCTGGTTGAAGTTCATGTTTTTATTTTGAAACATTGAAAGCAAGCCCGAAATTGAGTGCATTGGTCTCTTCATACCATTACTCATCACTTTCTGAAAAAAGTTCCTTGCTTGGCTGGCCATCATTGCATTCTTTCTTGCCCGCTCCAACACCTGATTTTGCTGACTGAGTCGTTCTCTCATTCGCTGAGATTCTTCAAGAACTGCAGAATGGAACAGAGCTACAGCTACCTGATCAGCAACCACTTCAACAATCTCCATTTCCGGATAGCTCCAATTCCTTGACTTTAAACTTGGAAGAACCAATACCAGAATGGCATAACAAGTCTCTACCAATTCGGGTGTTCCCCCTTTAAAATTGTAACCTTGAAGCATTGGCATCCTGATTGCTGCAACAGCACCTGCCTCATCTGATCTGCTACCACTTGCAAGCCCAAGTGCTGAGTTTGGTCTCAGGATTCTCACTCCTTCACTCTCCTTTATCTCCTTCACATCAGGATCATTTATCGGGATAGATTGGTGAAAGATCCTCAAAGAACTTGTTTTCAACTCATGAGTCAAGTTCATCTGTGTTCCATTCTCATTTGGCATCCACACTGCACAGTTGTTCAAATCCAAAATTTTAGAAAGCTCAACCAAAGTGGTGTACAATATGGTATGTTTATCTAGAGATTTCCTGATTTCCTGTGTTAACATTCGGACGTGTGAACTCGATTCCTTCTTCTTCTTCATCATCCCAACCTCCTGATCTAATTCCAATACATTTTGCCTCAAGAAATTTTCCCTCACTTTCACTTTGAGTAAGAGAGGGATCAGAGTTAACAGTGTGATTGCAGTGGCACAGGAAACAAGGGCTGTAAGGAATTTGGCAATGGTGAGAGATAGCATCAATCGGAATGAGTGGGGGCCATAATAAGTCCATCCATTGAGAAGATGAGTCAATCCACAAAGCACTATAAAGGCTATAAACTGAAGGAGGACCCATTTGAAGGGGACGTTGGAGCAACTAATGAAGTAAAGCAGTTCAATAGGTATTGAAAAATATGCCACAGCAATAAAGAAATCACTCACCTTCTGGCACTCTAAAATGCTATGTATACTCCAAGAGCCCTCATCATCACAATTACAACTTGCAAACTCATTGTCAATGGCAGAAACCGTGATCACAAAGAAAGAAATCAACAAGCCAAGAGCTAATGCTCTTAACATTGCCACTCAGGTGAGAACTGGCTCAATCCATACATGTAAAATTTCAGTATTCAATTAAACAGAGAAAAGGAAACTACTTCAACTATAGCTGAAAGCTTCAGTATTCATTTCTTCAAGCCAATTCCTATGCAAATGCAATAAAATCCCATCTGCCACCAGTGAAGATCTATAAAAGTACTCACTTTTATTTAAGCAAGTTGTCCTTTTCCTAGATTTCAAGATCTAAAACACCTCATCAGCTCTAAACTAAAAATAAATAAATAAATCTTTCCATCCATTCCCAGCAATCAAATTTGGTTTTACATGTCCTTCCAAGACTTGTGTTATACAGCAACAAGAGAACTTAAAACTTTTTTAGTGTATAACAGAAACTTAAAGGAAACCAACATCAAGAATCAAAGGTCAGTCTTTCCTCAGCTACCTATAAACTGAGGAGAGAAACAAGAAATCAAATAGCCAAGGTAAAAGGAACAAACCTTTGGCAGAAAAGGCAGCACCAATCTCAATCAACAAGTTGAAAAATAAAATATTTTTCAACTTTCCAAGAGAAAATAACCACTACCCACTTTACCAAACCTTCACTTTTTTCCAAATCAAATCAACAACACCCCACTTATTCATTTTTAACAAGTTCAACTAAAAAGCTTAGCAAAATGATGACACTATAAAATAAAAAATAAAAAAAAAAGAGCTATTCTTTAGAGAAACCCTTCACAAGGTTTATAACAAACGAGCAGAAAATAGATTGAAGATAGTTTGAGATTGAAACATCTCTCTCTGGCTCTTTAGATCGAAAGAAATGTCTGACAAAAACTTGACTTGAATAAAGACAAGTGAGCACTTGGCCTCAAGTTAGAAAATAGCAACTCCCCAAAGAAGAACACAAACCCACAAGAGATAGAGTTTGAAAAAGTGTGGGACCCAAAGTTCTACGTAAAGAGAACCTAGACCCTCTCCTTTCATTCCCTTCTCCCATACCTTCCCAGTCACATAAAAATAATATTTTTGTTTTTTTTTATTATATTATATTTTGAGAGTTATAAGAAGCTGAATTACTATATTTTTATATTTAAATAATAGTATTACTTTTATTATGATATTTTTAATTTTAAAAAATTGAAGAGATTGTTTAATTTCAAAGAAAAAATATCCTACCATAATAAAATGGATATTAAAAATTAACGTTAATGGAAACTTATCAATTTTTTAATTTAAATTTTAAAATTATTGAATAGATCAACAAATTTATTGATTAAGTAAATATATAAAAGTTTTATTAAGGAGTGTTTAGAAAAGTATTATCTATATGTTATTTACAAAAATATTTGTACATTAGATTTCATTTATATATTGATTTTGATAATTGTTTTAAAATCATTTCCTAGTAAATATTGAAAATACTTGCATGTAAAAAATTTATTTATGATTTTGAAATTTAATTAATTGATTTATATCTTTTTTAAAAAAATTATTTATAGTAAATCATCATAACTTGTTTTTCCATGTAAAAAAATATATATTTTATAGTTACAAGAAAAACATGTTGCTCATTTTCTGACCGTCCAATCGGTTTTGATCGGACAGTGTAGATCACTAGGAAGGTTTTCCGACGTGGCAATATTGACGGTCCATTTTTTTTTGGGTGTAGATAGTATAAGAAGATATTTTTGGATAATATATAAATATAATTTAAGAAAAAATCATTTATATCAACGTAAAATTAAATTAGTTTTACATATTCTCAATATTCTTTTTACAATTTATATTATTTTACTCCAATTATTGAATTTTATGTTTTATTTACTTAAATCTTGTATTTCAAATTTTAAATTAATCCCTAATCAAAAAAAAAATTTAAATTAATCAAGAATATTTATTTATTTAATAACTAAAAAATTTAAATTATTAACATATATTTAAAATGATATCATCTTCTATCAAGATAATAAAAATATTCAATCAATTCAAATTCAAAATTTTAAACATAAAATAAATATGAATAAATTAGTAAATTTAATTGTTTATTTGTAAAATATGAGTTTTATTAGAAATTGTAAAAGTAATAATTCCGCCTCTAATTTTGTGAAATATTTGAGTGGTACCAGTGGCATCAAATAAATGTCAAGGGCCAATCAAAAAAAAAAAAATAAATGTCAAGGGTAGATAGCTGCTGCACACGGTGGCATGATTGGTGCCTGTTTGGCATGCAGGCACATTTTTCTTGCAATCATTTTATTTTATTTTTTTTTACCTAAAAAAAGGTTCATGTTATCATAATTTTTTTTTTTGCTCAAACATGTTAGCATAGTTTAATTCAATAATGTAACCAAAAAAATTAGTTTAATTCAATAAAAGATGGAACTATCGTCGATTGAAAACCTTGACTTGACAGCAAAATGAAAGTTTTAAAATTTTGAAATATCATATTCGAATTTTATTAAATGTGATATTCATTTAATTTATTTTTGTCTATATAGTTTATTATTTTTATTATTATTATTGTATTTATCAAGTTATGTGTTCATCAAATGTAATTATTGATTATAATTGTAACTACGAATGAAAATGTATCTTTTCAAAAAAAGAAGATAGTAACTATCAACTGCTTCTTTAAAGAATTTTATAAAATATGTACCCAAATTCAGACACTATTTAAGACAATCGACTATTTTTATTAAAAAATCAACTGTTTAGAGTTATTTTTGGAGAAAAAAATTCAATTTTTCGGACAAAATCAGTCTAATGAACAGATCTCAATTCAGTTATTTTTAATTAATAAAAATGAATCAATGGTTTTGATTATTTAAAATGATTAATATCCAATACACTAATAAGTAAAAAAATTTTATTTCACAAACGAAATTAAAATAATTATACATGTTCTTTAAAAATATTAAAAAAATAAAAATAAATAAAATAAAATACATATAATCTTTTTAATCTCATTTGTAAAATCAAAAAACTCCACGATATATTATATAGTAATCTATTTAAAATAAAGTCGATTTGTTCGATTATCTTTTTTTTTTCAAACCGAATTGAGTGAAAAAAAAAAGGCAACACACTTTTAATGGCTAAACAAACTATGAAAAAGGAAACACAAGGTTTTTCACTCACTAAGACTAGTAAATCAGAAACTTTCAGACTTGCTGAGGATTGAAATGCAGGGTTAAGGTAAGAATCCCAAATCTGCAGTACATTCAGCTTTTAAGATTTGTTTGTTTAAAATCCCCTCCTCTCCTTTTTCTTTTTTCCTTTTACAAGAACCTGTCAAAGCACAATAATTTTATTCACATGCACCAAATGCACAGTGAGAGAAGAAAAATCAAAAACAGTAGACAAGACAAGAGCCTATCATCCAACACACAATGTGTAAGAAATGAGGAAAAGATGGAAATAAAACCATTCTTTCAACATCAACTTACTTGTGAGCGTTAAGATGCCAAGTGAATTTTCATACCTAACATGTCTTCTCAACTTAGTTAAAAGGCTTTGAACAATCAATGATTTCAAGACTAAATGCACAACTTAATTAAAAGGCTTTGAACAATCAGTGTTTTCAAGACTAAATTCACAACTGCTATGTGTTATCACTCAAGCTGTGTATCATTAGCCTGCCCCAAGAAAATATCAGCAATAACAGGTAGAAAATCACTTCAACAATTAAATAAAGGATTAGTATTTTCAAAGGCTGTCCCAATACTTATGGTGCATAATCTAATCAGTTATCAGTATCAACTAACAAAAGAAACGGGCCGACCTGTACAGGTATATAATATTACACTGCACAAAAGGTGCAAGCTGCAAGGGCCAGCGAGTTGTACATCGATTCGCTCTTTGTAAAAAGGTGGTGATTGTTAAATATCTACGACGAAACAAATATCTAATCTGCAATCTGATCATAGTCCCCGTTTTCCGGAGAGTGACGAGCTCCATGACCTGTTTTTCCTGCAATAGTCATTTAGTTTCAGCATTTCTTGCTGTGTGAGCATGCATGCATGCATGCATGTGCAAGAACCCTAACCTGTTAACTCAAAACCAGTTCTATCGTCTAGACCGGTCCTCCAATCTGTGGCCCGAGGTACCACATGCATGCCCTGTGGTTGCATCATGAAATGACTTCCTCCGAAACTTTGATGATCATCATTTCCCCCAATTGGATTTCTCCCTGAAGTTTCAAAAGCTGGGCGAAAGCCAACATTTGATACTGAAGTCCCACCAACCGGAGAAGGCAACTTGCTGCCTGAGGCACCACCTTTTGCACTAGCACTAACTTCCTTCTTGTTGTCAATCATAAATGTACCCACAATAACCTGCAGATGCAATAAACTGTTGTGACTTCATAAAACAACTGATAATTAAACCTTCTTAAAGAAAGGAATCTGCCAACTCTCATTCTTGTTTGCCCTCATGCCAACTTAAATATAAATCCCGTCATATATGACATATTATCCAGAGTTTTCTTTATATTAGTATATTTTAAATAATAATAATGCAACTGAGCATTTAGCTCAGTGGTAGATACAAGTACCCCCTACTCGAAGAATTGGGTTCAAATCATCCCTTCCTATAATAATAATAATAATAATAATAATAATAATAATAATAATAATAATACCTGAACTGGGCCGCCAGCCTTTAAAGGTCCACCAACTCCCCCTCCAATAATCTGACCGTCTGCACTTGATAGACATACACTGAGCCCGCCACTCCTCCCTCCATTTTCAGTCCGAACATAAGATCCAGAGAGCGAAACGATCTCAAACCGGCCCTAATATCATGTCACCCAGGAAAAAAAATCATGTTTTGACCGTACTATATAAGCATATTCTAGGCAAATAAGTTGCAACTTTTATCAAATTCTCTCAGAGATGGCAACATTGACGAAGTGGGAAAGGAAACTAATTTCGAGGGAACGATATGAGCCTTTTAGACATATGGGCATGGCAATGGCATCGTAATAGATTGTTTTCATATCAAATAACTTGAAATATTTACCTAATACTAAAAGAGTAACACAATATCGATAGCTTCCGATTATGATTGAATTTGTATACCTTTCTTTAGACCCCATATTTACTTTGTATTAAGTAACAAACTCAGCCATCCTTGTTTTCCTTGCAAACTTTTTTATTTATTTACAAGAAACGACAACCTTTCTAAACCTTTTTTTAAGACAACACAAAATCCTCTTTTAGCTCTTAGAAGTAATGTGGGTTTTTCTAACAAAACTTGATTCATTTTAATATTTATATTTTTATTCCTTTAGAAATACAGTTCCAATTTAAGGATTACAGGATATATAAATATGGAGCTATCTTGATAAAAAAACGATTATAACGAATGGGAAAAAGAAATGGTTACCTCATATGCAATGTTCCCGCCTGATGTTGCTGGCTGGCGGAGAGATGCATTGGAGATCGTACCAGATGCAGACAAAATACATATTTCACGCTTGCTTTGTTGCATGAACAGCATTATTTTTTGGCCCACATCCTATATCACATTAGGAAGGCAACAAAAAAACTTTATTTACATATAGAAACAATACTGCATGTTGACCAAGCACAGTTGATATAACACTACAAGAATCAAGACTGTTGTAAATGAAATTCATAAAAAAAAAAAAAAAAAATCTCATCACATGCTAGACTGAAAACCTATAAATAGCCAAGACGGCACAAATGGACAAGGGATTCTATGAAAATTGTGGATGATCATTGAGTATGAATTCCACTGAATTTCCCTCAGTTGATTGAACAACCCAAAATTCAATTACTTCAGCTACATTAAATGATCTTTCAAATTGATGGAATGTGCACCAGCGTCCCATTATCGGCAAAAAGATCAAGGAAAAGAAAACAAATATGGAATAAATAAAATTGCCAAAAACTAATAGCTGAGAACTTAATGTAACCACAATAAATTATCTTTTCTGTGTTGAATTATATGAGTGAAAATACATATAGATGCTTTGTGTCCAATCATTCCCGAGAGAGAGAGAGAGAGAGAGAGAGAGAGAGAGAGCTGAAAGGACTAAATCCCTTATTTCCACTCTTCTTGAGATAACCAATTATCAAATCTAGCTAATGGAGGCATGCTAGATCAAAAGGCTAGTATCTTTTCAGAAATAGAGAATTTCTCTTAGACATCAGTGTGAAAGGATTCATAAATCCTTTTATAATGGATAAAGATTACACAAATTGATGCAAAACAGGGAAACAGAAATCAATAATGTTGTCAAACTATTGCATATGCTAAATACCTTAACTGCCATTTCTTATAACCATTCTCAACTCCAAACAGGCAAATCAAAATATGAATGAAAACCAACCGGAAATATCACAAATATCCTCATGATTCTTGAAACTTTCCACAATGACTAACTTGGCCTGATTGTTCTAATGGAAACATCACAACCTTGAAAATTTTAAGGATTTTATATCAGAAATAGAAAGTTACACTCAAAAAACTTTCTCATTTACTGTTTTTTTCCATTGATGATTTTTCAGCTTCCCTTCATTTAACAATTTTGCCTGTCGCTACAGCACTGCTATTCTGTTTTAAAATATATAATCAATGGAACAATCTATATAACTGAACCTTGCTTTATGATATGACAAAAGGTCAAACTATGCCATTTTCTTCTTTGACAAAATCAAAGAGCACAGCTTTTTGAAACATGATTGAACTATGCAGAAACATATTTTAACAGATTATATAAATTTACAAGGATCAGAATTGATATGCAAGAATATCTGTTCCTGAAGGCTATGTACAACTGATGTCAATGCATATCTAAAGTAATAATAAAAGCTTCCCATACCTCTCCTGCAACTACATTGATAACATGTGGAGTAAAACCTTGACCCGCATTGCCTGCATCAAAATTAGAGGGAAGCAAGAGCAAGAATTAAGTATTTAATTGAGACTGCAAACCAAATAGAAGCAAATGATAATAATTCAACCAACTTGAGAACCGAACAGCACACAACCGCATGAAACATGCAATGTGCGCAGCGGAAAAGGGCATTCATACATGAAACAAATAGAAAGTTTGACTCATATACATATATATTCTGAATCAACCAATAATAAGAAGATTAACTAAACATAAGCATCTATCTATGCTTATCTTAACATTGTACTATCCTTGAAGAGGACCACTCCAGCACCCTCATTTGATGCATAGATGAATTTGATATAACATTTAACTGACACAAGGTCATCATTTAAATTAGAAAAAGAAAAAGAAAAAGGCTCAACCCTAATATATTCTTTTATCACCAGTCTGCTCAGTCTAAAGCACTATCCGCTACCAGTAAATATCAATCAACATGTACAGCAACAACTCAACTGTGTTCAGCTTGGACATTGTTTATGAAATCAAAGCTAAACAGAACCATGTAGATATACCATCTTCTAGCTAAAAGCAAACCCGTTGAACTTTGAAAATGAATCAATGCAACCATGCAAGTTGGATCTGCACTTAAAACAATAAAAGCTCTTCGCACAGGAACAAAAAGGAATACTGAGGAAAGGAATGAACTAGCACAAACTACTAAGAAATTTATAAACGGGTTTGCACAAAATGCAAATATGTCCTCAACAGGGGTTAAAGTTTTTTTTTTTTTTCCCTCCTGCAAATGAAGGTTCTACAAAAAGTGCAGCAAAACCATCACAAAATGAATAATTTTACAACGTAAGCCTCTGAAATCAAAGACCTTTAATACAATAAATCAAAATATTCATAAATTCCAAAACTTGACAACCAAAGCAGGAACAAAATAAATTGGTCAAGTGAAATATATGCACAAGACCACATTGATTGAAGACCTGAAGGTAAACTATGAACTAAATGTTCCATAATTTCAATTAAACTACCTAAAACAAAACCGTATGAGAGGAAGTGAAGTGAGTCACTCAAAACAACCAAACAAAGGCGATAAATCATGATACAAAGCATTAAAAACCTTCTCAATTTGGACAAACCGGCAACAAGTTCCCCAGATATCATCAAGCTCATAAAATGATACCAGCAAGTAGGAAACTATTTAAAAAAAAAAAGGAGCAACCAAAAGTAATGGTCATAAACAATGCACACAAAACGCTCTTAATTTCCACAAATTTGCACAAAGACCCTCCAAAACCATCAAATTCACGAATAAGGACCAAAATAAAAGAATCTTTTGTCATATATCTAACCTGAGCAAATAAAGGCAATGGTTTCACATGAAATGCACCAAAAAGCCTCTCAATTCCAACAAATTTGCAGCAAGAGCCTCTCAATTTTCACAAAAAGAGTATCAAGCGTAGAATTCTTTTTTCTAAAATCCCCCACAGAGTAAACAAAAGCAATGGTTTCCCATACAATGCACCAAAAACCCTTCCAATTTTCAATAAATTTGCAAAAAAATCCCCCAAAAACATCAAATTCACAAAAGACACCCAAAAAGTAACAAACTTTTATAAAAAAAACACCCACCTAACGCAACCAACTGAGACTTCTTCGAAGATCCAGAAAGCGAACCACCGCCGCCACCAAGATCCAACTGCTGCTGTTGCTGTTCTCTCCGTTCCTTCGAGTTTGAAGACGCCGTTTTCTTTGCAGCCATGGCCTGTTCCGGGGTGCCGTACTTCCTAGGCCTCCCTCTCTTCCTCCGAGCAGGCTCCAAGGGCGACGTCACAGCGGAAGGCACCGAGTGAGGGAACACCATGTGGTGGGACCCTCCACTCTCATTAGGTGGCAGAAGCCCATTGGTGGGTGACGGAGTGGTGGTGACAGTGGTGGAGGTGTTGGTCGTGAAGTAGTGATGTTGGGTTTCATTGGGTTCCATTGGTTTTTCTGGTTTTTCGAGGTTTTAGAGAGAGAAAGAAAATCGAAAAATCTCTGCAGATTTTTTTTTAATTTTTAATTTTTTAGTTTAAAATTTGTTTTTTGGTTTTGGGTTTTTTTAGGGATTTTTAATTTGGGTAGTGAAAATCTGGACCGTTGGATGAAGAAGCTGTTGAGATGAGATATTGACCTTTGATGTTTGACTGTTGAAAGTTATCCTCTCAAACGGATTAGTTTATTCTGTCAAGGGTTTTAGATTTTTGTTGTTTGTTTGCTTGTTTGACTGTGACTGTCAACATTTGGATTCTGGAATCCATTTGTTTATGGGTTCAGAGCGATTCTCTTTTTCAATTGGACAATCTGCTCCTATCCCGACACTCAAACCCCTCGGGGTTTGGATTTGCCTAGATTATTATTGTTTTTATTTTTTATTTAATTGATAATTTTAAAATTTTTATTTATAATTAATATTATAATAAATTATAACATCTATTTATGCAAAATTTCTTTTACAATATGCAGAGTTGGCTGGCTGTATAAGAAATTTTGATAAAAAATTCTCCTACTATAAAAAAAAATTTATTAAAAAATTGCATGGGATAAAAATGTAAAAACATAAAAAAAAAAGGACAAGTTAATAGAAGAGTACTTTTTAAAATTAAAAATAAAAAAATTTTAAATATTAATTTAAATAATCATATTTTTAAAATTAAAATGTAAAAATGTTACATGATTAAATTTTAAACATAACACTTATGTTTTATCAAAACAAAAAAGTTCAATTCAAGTACCAAAATAAATCATATATTTATTTCTTATGAGTAACTCAACAAATGACACTCAAACTCTTCGTATTTTTATTTTTTTTAAATTATTATTTAATATATTATCATTTAAATTTTTTAACTTTACGAAAATTTTTAAACTGGTTACACAGATATTGAAAAGTAAACGAAAAAAATTAAAGTGATGCATTGCAGGTCACAATTAAAGCCAGAGAGATAGGTGACGGAAATGAATGCCAAAGAAATGAATAGGAATTGATAGGACAAATTGACCAACTAGCACTGGTAAAATCAGGCATATTGGCTGAAAAGCCCTTGTACTATTCTAAAATTTTTGAAAGAGCACTTATTTTTTATTGCATTTTTATTGAGTCCCTAACCAATTGGACGCGGATTAAATTGAACTCTTATTTTAACTGAATTAGTTAGGTAATTGAAATGCTTATTTACTTAATGCTAGCATGGACTCTTCTTGCCATGCCAGAATTTATTTATTTATTTATTTATTCTTTTTTTCTCTTCTTCTCCTTTTTCCTTCTTACACAGTGGTCACTGGTCAGGCCAGTGGCCAGTAGGCACCGGACATGGCGATTTGCTACCGAAGTTAACCGGAGGTAGATCCGATTAACAATTATACCCGTCCATAACCGTCCTCATCCCTTGAAAAGCTATCATCCAGAATATAACAGAATTAGGAATCAACAAATATTTCAGTTCACTGACATTAACACAATAAATGGATGGAGTCAATGAGTTATTAACCTTGTACATTACCAACATGAACAACACACACAACTACTGGATACTATGGACAACATTCAACATTGTTGTAACAGAGCATGAGTTCTTAGTATGCTCAGATCAGACCTCATCCTTCAGTGCCTCTCCATCAGTGGTCGTATCTTTTACAGATGGGGAAGTGTTCGAGTTCTTAAGCTCCTCCAACTGCATCATAAAAAGAACTCAGATAACTTGGTGTAAAGAATTTGATCAAGGGAAAAATAGGGTGTACAAATTAGAAGTAGAAACAACATAAGGAAGCCTGACCATCAGGACAAATTGAAAGGCTTAAGCTTTTGAGTTTTTGGGGAAGCAGCAAGCTATGCTACACATGGTAATCTAATTAACTAAACCTGCTAACTAGCATGGAAGTTTGTAGTCATGAGTAAAGATACCTACTATTTTGTTCCGACAGGCGACAATGAGGATATGAAAGGGGGAAGGTTTGGGAAGATGTCTTTTGTAAAAGAATCCGTAGCTTCCTAATAGATCAAAGTATAGTTATTACAGACACAGGTGCCAGCAGTTGAAGACAGACTAGGAAAGGTATAATTAAGTATTAGATTAATGCAAAGAGAAATGCAAACAAAGGAGGACATTTCAACTGGAAAAGGTAAAACATTCAAAATTCAATGAATAAAAAATGTGACTGCCTTTTGTTTTGCCATGAATCAAGAGCATAAAATCAAACGGAGTAGTTCTTTTGATATTTGCTTTTGCTTTGAAAGAGTTGTCATTGATCAAAAAAACCAGAGTTCTAGCTTCATCTCTTGTAAAACTCATACTTACTTCATTGTTTTTTATTTTTTTAATATTTTAAAATGATATTTGACATAGTCAGTGCAAAATGCTATCTTCCTAAAGAAATCAAACCATACCTCATTGCAGATCTCTTCATGCTTGCTCAAGAGCTCATTATACTTTGTTTGCAAATGTGATAACTCAGATTGTAGCTTTTCATATTCAGACACAGTTGGACCACCTAGTTTTTGTTGAACAAACCTATCAGGAAAAGAAATTATGTCTCAACATTGCTTGAAATGAATATAAACAAGTGTCAACTGTAAGCCATTTACTCGCAAAAAAACTGTAAGGCATTTGATAGAGAGAAAGAAAAGCTATTTTACTTTACTCTTGAACCCATTGATTCCGTTGAGACAAAGAAAAGACACTAAGATGTACCATTTTCGGAACGGATTATCATCCAATATAGTGTCAGTAGAGTTTTTAAACTCCGTTTGATAGAAAGAAAGAAGAGCTATTTTACTTTACTCTTGAACCTGATGATTCGATTGAGATGACGTAAAGATGCTAAGATGTACCATTTTCGGAACGGATTATCATCCAATATAGTTTTCGGAGAGTACTTAAACTCTACATCCGAATTAAGACGGTGACATATACCTTTTAAAAAATATTAAAAAAATAAAAATAAATAAAATGGATTATATGTCACAATCTTAATCTCGCTTGTGGAATCTAAAAACTCTATTAATACTGTATTGGATAATAATCCTTTCCGAACATAAATTAGGAAATACACAAAAATGTGAGATACCAGATGAAGAAATGGCAAGATAATAAGATCTGGGTTATACAAATAGAGTTCAACTAGATAATAATGGTTCTGCTAAAACTAACAATCCCCCAAAAAAATAACAGAAAAAACAAAAATGTCGTTCTGCCTTATTCTGAAACTGAATTGGATGAATCAGTCGCCCATACATTTGGACTATAGATCTGAACAAAGGAGCATAGAATTATGAAACTTACTCAAGGGCTGAGGATGGCTTGTCATTCTGCTCATACAATGCAACCAAAACTACACAGGTAAAGAAATGAAATGAATCAAAATTCCCACATCAAGAAAAAAGGATTCACGAGAAAGGAAGAAATAAAAAGGACAGAGAAAAAAAAACCATTGGTGAGAGCACCCAGAACTCCACTGGACTCAAGGTACTTCCTAAATGCTTCTTTCTTCGCTTCTTTTTCCTGATCCAAAAACTGGGTAGTTAATGTTTTTGTAACAAAAATGTAGGAGTATGTATTCAATGTGAAAAAAAAACAGATATGCAATTAAGAAACTGGAAGTAGATTACATTGTAAATGGCATTTAAATGGACAAACGGTACCTCTTTATGTCGCATCATTATCTTCTTCAATTGTCTTCCTTGTTCTTTGCCCGGAGCCCCAGGTAGATGGCGTTGGTTGGTTTTCTACTTCGGGAGGATTTAAAGTTATAGTTCGATGCAGTCAAGGAGATGTAATGTTAAAAGACATGATGGGCCGCCTTTCTGTCTTGTTCAGTTCCCACTTGCCAGTATGTTGCTTTCCAAGTTCCTGTCTAAGGGAAGTTTCGACTTTGGACCTCTGCTCGGGCTCAGCCCATCTTCAATCTATTTAATATCTTGAAGAAGAAAAAAAAACCTAGTTAATGAGGGTGGAGGGTTATTATTAGGCACACAACACAAATGCACTGAATTCGAATGGCAGCAAATCAAGCACCAGGTTCATGATCGGCCCAACGATCCAATCTTTAGCCTTTTATGTGAAGTCGCTATAACTCCTGCTAATTGACTATCACATTCATCTAGATCAATTTGACATCTCGAGCTGAAATTTTACACAGTGATGAGACTCAACATTGAAATAGACATATTCATGATTGTATAAAAGTTTGACCCTTGATTGTCTATGTCAAGTCTCTGTAACTCTTGCCAATCGATTGTTCTTCAAGTCAACTTGACACCTTAAACTACAGCCCTACATAGTGATAAAACTCAAACGTCGATACAGACATTACGTATAAGAGGCGAACCTCAAGCATATGCACATATACTTTATTCATTCTCACAACTCCTCTTTGTTCTTCAGTCTTCTTTCCATCCCTATGCTCTGTTCTTTTACCTCATACTTGAAAAAAATATTGATTTGAGTGTTAAAATGCACCGGTAACTCAACCTATAGGAACAACCATTGAGGACCAAAAAGTTTGCTTTTTCCATTTGTGTACTTAAAATCATGATAAGCACTGAACATTCAAGTCCATGTACTAAAGAAATCTCGTTCCGTAATTATCTAGGACATTGTACCTCCACCTCTTCTCTTCTTCCATTGTTGCTGCCACTATCTTGCTTCTACTTACAGACTATATTTTCTGTTCTTGCTTATTTCAGATAAGTGCAAATTGATTGTTCTCCATGTACTCATATGTTTATGTTGAATGATTTTCTTGACGTGGTGTATTACAATGCAATTTCACTTTAAAATCAAACAAATCATGTGTCAAAGAAAGGGAATCAAATTAATGACAGAGAAACATCCTTTGTTAGAATGTCTACTGACAGAGTTCACTGAAACAACCATGTGGAAAACACCAAGAAAGGAAGCATTGCTGCCAAGCCATAGTTCACTAAGGAATCAACGTTTTCAGCTTTTTGCATTTTGCTATAGAAAGTACTCCATGGACATTTAGAAGCGCCCTCTTGAACCTGCAGCAGTTGTGTTTTGCTGGTGTAAGCTCAGCTATACAAAAGTCAAAGCAAATGGATAACAACAAAAGGGAAGGCAAAAACAAATCACCTCTGTGTTTGTCTTGTGAATTTCATCCTGATCATTAACATGCATCAACGTTCTTCTCTCCTTGTGGTGAACTGACTGATCCAAAGACATTTGGGCTTCAAACCTGTCAGAATTCTTCCTTGAAAGGGCTTTGTATGCTGCATCAGTATGTATTGTTTCCATGACTGAGCCGAAGAAGTTGGTAACAGGTACCTAGAGAGAAAGAGAGAAAGCGACTTGTTTAGAGGATGATTCAATGTTAGGTATTACAAACATTGCAGATTTGATAGGGGGAAGTTTGAAATTATGTGCATTGCTCTCAGAATGCAACACTAGATTCATCACAAAAGAAGATAGCTGGTAATGAGAAGGTAGATGCCAGGAATAGGCACTTAGGCTTAAAGCTTCCTCGCAAGAATATTAGAGAAGCACAAAATATTAGCATTCTAGACATATAGAGCAAGAAGATTAACATTAAAAACAAATCTGGGACCTCCGTACCTCCTCCAAACGCCGTTGGTATAAATCTCTCCGGTAGTATGCAGTTGACATCAACATACTTGGATTATAAGAACTAAAGAGGCTGCAAAATAACCACAAACGTCCAAGGTTCGGAGCTTAGTTTTAAGAGATAAAATGCGGTGAGAAAGTGGCATAAATGTCAAAAAGAAAAGCCAACTTAAATGGATGAGGAGAAAGAACTTCAATCGACAAAAGAACACTAGAATATGAGTGGGTTTTTGTATGTTAAATAAAATAAATAACAAATAATTGACTAGAAAGGCTCATTAAGGATTCAAATACTTCACTGGCAAAGCAAAAATTTCCATCTTGTTATCATAAATTCCTAAGCTGATGTACCTGCTCAATGAGGCATTATCGTATATATTTAGCCTCTCAAAAAAGGCAAGGGTATAATATGTGAAACGATCAACAACTGATACACCAACCTGTATCAAATAAACAATTGAATAAGAATGAGAACAAGTGTATCTGTGTTCCCTATAACCAGGAACACAAGTACTATCGAAAACCATATGCCATTTAGGTAATAGATGCATACAAACATGGCACATGCTATTTAAAGGGTGCTGGTGCCATGCAGCCTAGAGATGAAAAAACAATTTCCTGTTACTTACATCAGAATCCAAGTGATGTGAGTATGAGTTCTCTCCTTTCATGCTACTTCCAATAGCCAAAACACCAGGGGATTGAAGCTGCAAAAATAGATGGCAAAGATCTTCAATTTAGTTTCAGATCAGTCATCAGATAAAGCACATTTTTAATGCCTAAAAACATTGTTAGCAGTTTCAGAATGTCACATCTGTAAGCAATGTGTATTAGCATGTAAAATGTATAATTTATATGTCAATATCAGTCAAGAGGGGGAATTGAAAATGATTCCATGGAGCAAAATGACGATAACAAATCTGCACCAACAACATAGCCATAGTGAAATAAATCTATTTGAAGTTCCTCAAGAGAAAATATAATCTTCTGACTAAAATATACACATTTTCCATATAAATAAAAATGATTAAAGAGTAATATTTGTATCAGAAATGCATAAATTTCATCATCATGATCAGAGCCTTTATCCCAAGTTATTGGGGTAGGCTACATGAACCAATATCTGAACTCATGCTAGATCGTCCATATGAATTCTCCTCCTCCATTCCATACATTCCTATCCAAGCAATGTGTTCATCCAACTCTAATGCCTTTATCCCAAGAGATTGGGGTAGGCAAGGAAATGAACCAATATCAAAACATTAGAAATGAATAAATTTACAGCTAAAAATTGAATAATGTAATATTTGGATAAGTAAAGCTCTATTTGAAGTGATCCAGCCCCAATTTGAGGTCGGAAAAGTTTATTATGCTGAGGGGCAAACGTGGATTTACAGAGTTTTTGTTTCGATTAGTCAAAAGTGAAAATATGTGTGAAAAAAGCCAAAAAAAAAGGCTCTATTTGAAGCAGATAAAAACCTGATTGAAGAGAGTGGCTGCTTGACAAGTGTCCACCATTATTAGCAACTCCTTAAATCTGAATTTGCAGCATTATCATCAGTCACGTCCATTTTTACATAGCAATCACAACTATAGACAGTCAGCAAGGAGAATACTAAGCAAAACATGAAATAAGGTTCCTACTTAAAGGAACTATAAAAAGATGGTTCTCACAGGAAAAGGCAAATTCTAGTACTTATCTACCCTCTGCTTAAAAATTCAGGTTAAGTGAGAATTTGTTACAGAGTTCCAAGTAATCTGGGAGAATTGTATTTCATTTCAATCTCCACGAAAGCAGTACAACTTCCAATTCTATAGCTTTGTTCTGAATCAAATCAAAAGCTGGAGTTATAGGAGTAACATGTTCTCACCTATGCTTTTCTTTCATCTGTTTTACGGCATCAGCTAAATCATGACTCTGTAGCTCCTCTGAATCTTGAAACTTTAAAAATTCATCTCCCCCATGCCCTGTCATGTATAAAAGAATGTGACTTCCTTCATCACTCAAAAGACGCTTAGATCTTGGAACAGCAGTCTCATGACGTCCAGTTAAAACACGCAAAAAGTTTTCCACTGTTACTTCATAACCTCGATAATCAACCTGAGTGATTGCAATTTGGATAAATTAGGATTGGTCAAAATAACACTAATGAAAGAAACCCTTCAAGCACAATTTACTGCAAGCAACAATGTGTACCTAATGCAACACCTCATATAACCAAAGTCGGGTACCATAATTCACAGGCCATGATTACTATATAGATAAATATAAAAGGGGTTCAATCTGCTCACTCAGCATGATATAATATTGCAATTAGGCTAGGCTAGACCAGACTATGAGGCTCACCCCCAAAAGAGCCAAATATGTCAGTGGTGACAGAAAACTAACCTCAACATTATCTCCATAAAGGTTAAGTCTATGGTTCTCATTGTTGAAAACTTGAGCAGGATACTTGTTTCTAGAGTTGCAAGCCATGTCATCTGCAAGCATGAGAATTATCCTCTCATCAGGTATTCCTAGCCGCTTAACTGTCCTGGAAATCAAGTCAAGGAAAAAATTAACAGGAAAAATTGTGATTATAGCAGAAGAAAAACAAAAATAAGGCAGCTACTTGGTTACCTATACAACGATAAGGTGTTGGCCATATGTCGATAATTAAACCTGAATGACAAAAGTTGCAAAATTAATTTAATTGACAATGTTACAAATTTTCATATTGTGCAATGGAAATTCCCGAGTTTGACATCAAATAATAACAATATTAGAACATTTTACATTTTAGCAGACAAAATACAATAAGAAAATGAACAGTTGAAAAAGTGTTGGTGACCTAGTTCTAACTTGGTTTCTCTGTTACACAACTAAACAAAGGTAAGAGATAGTAACTAAAGAGATGACATAGATCTCATATAAACATCTGCAACGTTCTTTGCTGCAGAAGATCCAAAGCTAAGAAAAGAGAATTTTATGTCTGTTCACCACCATTACTGCATTTGGATTTTGCATTTGCATTTCCAAGGCATTTTTAACATTTCAATTACATTGATGAACCAGAAGTAAAAGAGAATTTGGTGAAATCTCCATTATCGCTCAAACATTTTTCAAATCATCAAATGGGGAATATTTCCCCAGTATAAACGAAAAGAAGAAAGCTGATAGCCAATAGCTTCTAATTAAGAAAATTGGAAAGCTGATGGTTTGATTCATTTTACCATCTTGTGAGAGGCTTCAAAAGAATTAAGCAAAGAAACTATGCTAATATCAAAACACAAAGCAGTTTCTCTATGAGTCAAAGCGAGGCAGAATCTCATAATATCAAACCTATCACTGACATTATAAAAAACTACAAAGCCACTGAGCTCAAATAATCGAAGGAATTAAATACCAAATTAACATCTAACAAGAAAACTCCTGTCTTTCTCTCAAATTTAAAATAATGTCACATAAATGTAGTAGAAATCCAATCAGACAAAAAAAAGAAGAAGAAAAATTAAGAAAAGACATAGATGGGTTATCTTAATTATCTCAAAAAACAACATGGGTATGATTCATTTGATCTAAAACTCAATTCAAAAAAAAAAAATCAAATCAGGGAAATATAGAACAAAACACAAGAGGTACAAATTGAGCTTTCTGTTTGATTTATTACCAGAAACGAGAGGTGCAAACTAAGACAGCCCAGTTGTTAGTATGCATAGTGGCTTCGACAGAAGAAGAATGGTATGCAATCGAAGTGTAGAGAAGCAAACACGGTAATAGCAGCAACTGGACAAGTGCTTTGCAATTAATGAAAGTTGCCATCTTGAGTTTCAGGCGATTTTCTCTGAGGTTTCTCTTTGTCTAATTCACTCACCGATTAGAAAAACAAAACAAAATTCTAATTTCAGGAGTCTGGAGCAAAAGCCTGAACCTTGAAGCAGCAGCAGCAGTAGCAAGGAGGCAAGCCAAACGACGTCGTTACCAGTTTGGGTAAGAGATGTTTTTGGACGTCAACGACATGTCGTTTTTGACATCCTCGAACCTTTTCTTAGTTTAACTCAAAACCCGTTTATCGTATTCTATTCGGGTGAAACCCGGATCCGTCTGCACGTGACAATTTCACCTTTTCATCGCTCAAATGAAAAATCTCTCTCAAATTCGTTTCTGATTATCTTGAGGAAGCTCTCTCACTATTTCTCTCTCCTTGATCCTCCTTTTAATCAAACAATTTCAGGTTCTTTCTCTTTAACTTAACAAATTTTAAAAAAAAATGGATTTTGTTGGTTTTTTTCTTGTTAAAGCATGCATTTTTTGGTTGTTAATCTCATTTTAACATCTGGGTTGCTTTAGTTTAAGCATTTCATGTTCTGTCTAGTGTTTTAAGGCTAATCCATTTCGTTGCAACTTGAAGCTCTTGAAGCTGCTTTCTTTTTGTTGTTTTAATGTCATTCTGATAAAAGTTATCTTTTTGAATGATTTTGTAGTTCTTTCATGAATATGTGATGAATGTTAGAGTTGGATCATGGATGGCCAAGGTTTAAATGAGTCTAGTCTGAAACGTCACCATTTTCTAAGTTTTTTCGCGGTGTTAATTGAGGAATATGCATAGCTTCTTATAACCATGAGTCACTGATTTTCAGGTAATCTTCTAGCTGTAGAAATTAAAAGTATGGAAAGAAAAATTTAACCTTATTGTAGTTTGGTGGTTTAAGACAATGTTTCATTGACATGTCTAATTTTTTGATGATTTCTTGGTTAAGAAATTTATTGCCACCTTTCTGGGTTGAGTAGCTCTTGGGCTGATGCCTCTTTCTTTTCATTGGAAGTGAAAAGTTTGCTGGGATTGTTGTCAAGGTAGTTAGTTTAGTTTCAATTTAGTAGCCGGTCTTTTTGATGGGTCAGAGTGATGCATGTTGAACAACCGACTAATTTGATACTCTACTTACAGCTTTAAAGATTTGCTTATCTACATGAAGAGTAGAAAGATGAGACATGAGAGTGTTCTTCATACTGCATTGAGTTGTGATGACATCCTCTGCAATATCCTTCTCCGGTTACCACCAGAAACTATTTGCAAGCTCATTATTGTATCAAAGAGGTGGCTTCACTTGATATGCAGCTCTTCTTTTCGTCACAGTTATTTGAGTCGATGGAGAGTAGGTTTCAACCTGTTAGGATTTTTCGTGTGCAATTCCTTGTACCTTGGAAGACGTCGAGACGGTGCTCGTCGCCCCCGTTCAGAACCTGCTCTTCCATTGCTGTCTACAAGTAGAGAGGGTGATGATATGAATTTTTCTGGGATCCTTAAAAAGCTTGGTTATTTCATTGACTCTTCCAATGGTCTTCTTCTTTGTGGTCGCCACCCAAAGGCCTATTATGTATGGGATCCTTTCACCAAGCAACAACTTAAACTACCATGTCCGCGAGTGTACTTTGAGGAGTTATGCATGGCATTCATTGTTGAAGACTGTCCCGATGATAATATCTACTACAGGGTTGTTCGTGCAAAATGCGAAAGCAGATTTGATGAAACTAATATTGTTACAATTGAAACTTTTTCGTCAAAGACCACTACATGGAGTTATTCCAAGCTTACATGTTCTTCAAATATATCTCTATCCCCTTGGACTTCTGCTATTGTGATTGGAGGTGTCATCCATTGGTATGCAGCCCGGGGGAACATAGCTATTTATGACCCAGATCATCATGAGAAGCATATTGCTTTGATTAAACTTCCAGGGACATTTGATTTTGATGAGCAAGTTCTTGGGGAGTCTTCAGATGGTTGCCTACAGTACGGTTGGAGCTGTAAATCAGGCTTGCAGATATGGGTTCTTGAAAAAGATTTAGGTGGTTATGCATCCTTATTCTCAAGTAACAAACAGTCAAATGTTAATTGGAGCTTGAGATATAAGTTAAATTTCAAAATAATGTGGAGGAAGAATCCAACACTTGCGACAAAATATAGTACTCGGTCCAAAGAAACTGATATAATGTCATTTCCCCCACAAAATTCTGAATCAGTCTTTATTAGATCTGGATCAAACATATTTCTCTATCACTTTGATAGTCAAAAGGTGGAAGTGATTCAGTACCAAGGTCGTGGATCTTCTATCTTATGGGATTTTTCCAAAGTAGTACCCTACTATAAACGAGCTTGGCCCCAATCTGCCTCGTGCCACAGTGGAAACAGGACAACATGAATGGTTGCTGTGTGCTATATCCCGGAATTTTGTAAGTATTGGGAGGTGATACTTGTTGGGCACCTTCTTTTCTTTAGCTAACTTACGGGATTCAACTGTTATGTGTAGTTGGATGATAACAGTATACTGCTCCTTTCTTAACTGTCATGAAATATATAATGATCGATTGACTAGCAGTGTTTAAACCTTTTATTTATGTCTGGAGGATATATGATAGCATAGGTTGAGAAAAGCTCTGTATTCTTGCTTCTATCTATGTATGGCTTCATTCCTTTGTCGAGTTTATGGTTTGGCGTCATTCCTTTGTCGAGTTTATGGTTCAACTCTATTGCTGGTAGTCTTTCTCTTACATTATCAACTACAAAAGAAACTAGGATCAATGAACTTCTCCATACCGTTTATACTTCAGAGTTACATTCTTTCATTTTCTAGAATAAACTTATGCAACTGTGATGGTGTCAGTCCTGCATTAATCAGTAATACGGTATTCATGGAAAAGAATGAATTGAAGGAAAAGTTGGGAGAAACTGAGAATAAGATTGTATGGGAAACAATTGGCCAAAAAGATTGGATTGGAAACACTGCAAAATTTCTTTAGTTATTTTCTATTGATGAAAAGGTAGCTAATTGTACAACATAAGCCCAGATTTTGACAGCTATGCTAGGTAGGGAACAAAGACAATCCTCTTTGAATCAATGACCTATATAGAAAGAAAATTATTTCTAATCTAAAGCAAGAAAAGGGAACACCATAGGGACATTCACAATTAACAAGGTTGGAAGCTGAATCTACATTTTGAAGGGGAGGGAGAGAATGGCATAGAGACTCAACCCATGGCAGGTATCAAATTCGATTAATCTGACCGTGGCTGCAAGAAACTAAAGCCTGTGTTCTCACGAATCTGTGGTGGTAGCTCAAGGTCAGCAATTTCTATTTGTTCCATTGACTTTGATAGTTCATCAACTGAAAATGGAATGCTGTAAAATGGCAAAAGTTGTGGGAAGTCAGTGTAAATGTTTTCAATTAGCTTTCAGAGCAGTGCATTCCAAATTGAAAAAGACAATGCCAAAACATGAGGGTTAAATTAATCATCACATGGTGGAATGTAACTGTTAACCTTGAATCATCATCCAGCAGGAAGGAATTACTAACTGCATTGTTTGAATCTTCTGTCATCAACACTCTCATATTGGCTATTACCTATATTGAGATAAACAAGCAAAGCTCATTAAAGTCAGGTTTTTCCCTCTAAAATTTGAGTAATTCCTTACTAGTGAAGATTTCATTAAGCTAGCTTGAGAAATTAAACTTACATCTGTGGACACACTATGTGTGCCATACTTGTCATCCCAATACATTGTACTGATACGATACAGCTGCTGTATGCTGAGGACCTGCAACTCGGAAAATGAAGTTGTTTGGGACTTGAGATCTGGTAAAGATTCGGAAAGTAGTGATAATTGTATCTCATTTTGTGTTGTGCATGTATTACTCACCGGACAAAGATGGCGGCTTATTTCATCCAATGTTCTCTTAGGCTTTTGATGTATTACCTTAATCCAAAGCAGAGTACATTTGATATCTGTCATAACAAGTAATAGCAGGATAGATAGACAGTAGCATAGATAGACAGTGCTACAAGAATGGGAACTTACCAAAAAACCAATGGCCTGTCTAATATGCTTGAGCTCATCCCAAGCTGAACCTGCATACTGCATTTATGTATCTTTTAAATTTGTAAGTGCATATCCTAGAACCAGAAAGTGAAGTGGGAGGCAGTCAAAGGTACCTCATCGGTTGCCTTGAAACACCAGTGCTCCAACTCACCCAATCCAGCTTTAACATATTCACCATTACTGAATGAACAGCACTCTCTCCTCAACAGAAGGCTGCAACAGAATAGCGTAATCAAATTCAAATGTGAAATGAAAAATTTTCTGCATATAGCAGAAAAACCAAGTATAAAGGACTAAAATGACAGCATGGATTGGACTGTTACCTGTTGAATAGTTGAACATTGATGAATGAGAATATCTGTGTAAACACCTTACGAACTAAGAATGGAGGCACCTGTAAAGGAATCAAACAACATCAATCCTCAAAGAAGAGACATCCAAACATACAAAGTGAATGGTAGCACTTTTACTAACATAATTTGCTTTCAATATGTTCAAGAAGTTTCCAAGGCTCTTCTTAATCCCTTGCCAGTGAGCAACCAAAGCCTGCTGTGCTGGAGTGTTAGCAACTGATCGCGATGCCCCCTTGACTAAGCTTGCTCTGGATGTTCTTGGTGCCTATATCATTTTATCGGTAAAAGAGTTATAAAAGTAGCTTAATGAAGAAATATATACAAAAAAAGAAACTGTGTAGTTTCTTTTTATGGTTCTAGATTTTTTCTTCTGATTACTCCCTTCACTTAGTCTGAGATATAATACCTGGATGCACAATCCAAGCAATGGTGAAATTTCTTTCTTCAGATTATCCCTGATCATTCCATATATCTTCTCAACGTATGCTGTAAGCTGCTGCTTAAAAAGCAAAGCGGGGTACTTGGCTTCAACTTGCCGCAAAGTCTCCAACCCACTATTGATGCCTCCATTAACCAAGGAGAGATTGGCACCGTGTGGAGCTTCGCGGAAACTCTTTAAGAAAATAACAGGATTAATTACAGAAATGAAATTTCCTGAATGGCATGACTTGATATTAGTGAGAAAGTTTTTACTTGACTCATTCTCCCAAACAAAGCTGATGATGATCTACGGCGTTGTGGAGTCATTCCAGCAGCACCACTTGCTTTCAGTGTGCGCTGGAGTAGCAAGAGAAGTGTGGAGGTATTGGATAACCAATAGGCCAAGGTATCGTTGTTGTCCTGCGTCTGAAACTCAAATGCCAACAATCAGTTCAAGAATCTGAGGTTTCTAGTAAGAACTTTTAGAAGAACATTAGTATGTAAAGATTGATATTTCAACCTCAATAGCATGGCCGATAACATGAATGATTCGATCAAAGACACTAGTTCGCTCAACTTCAAATGATCTCCACTGCAGAAGGCATTTATATATGACACAGGCTGCAATAGGTCTGCTCCCTGCAAACCCCAAAGGCTGTGCAACACATCGAATGAGCAACTCCTGAATTTCCTGTTGTTTCTCATTTAGTGATTTTTGTGGTTTCTCCTCCACTTCACTAGTGTCCCTATGGCTTAATAAAATGCTGTGAAGATCCTGTTACAACACATTGATCAAGAAAAGAATTTAGACTGAGGATTTTTTTATTTCATTGACTCCTTTTCATGGTGATAATGGTGTGAAGTTGTAAGCACTTTACTCACAATGGCTGCTCTTGCTTCTAGGTGACCACTCTCAGAACCTCTCTGCCAATCATTATACAGCAGATAAAGCTCCTCAATCCTATTAGGAAAGTTAAACTGCAAAGTATACACAAGATCATTATAGAAAATACCTGCAAATTTGATCTCGAGCGTCCATAAAGGAACTTATTGGGAGCCATGGATACAGCCTGTTGCCTCAGTACTTTATTCTCCGATTCTAGATTAGTGAGCTTCTCTTCTAGCCTGATTTCAAGTAAACACATTAGGAAGAGTTTAATGTGGTGTTATGGATGTGAGCAAGAATTTCAACAGTATAAAACTCATGCATTATATGTTCTTGAATCTTGACATAAAACATGACCATTTATACTAAACTAGTAAGGTGAAATTATTCTTCATGGCTACCCTCTCAATGTTTCCTGGAGTTGTTGAACTTTTTTCTCTGTCTCGTCCAGCTTTTTCTGTTTTTCTTCACTTGACTCTTGGATTTCATTGTATTTTCCTTCTGCATCATCAGCCCTTTGTTTTTCCGAGTCCAACGAGGCCTAGGGGAAATAACACAGCAAGTTCAAGATCACAAGCCAATCATGATCAACCGCCAACATGTACAAAGATGATAAGATTCATTCTGAACCTTAATACCTTTAGGCTGTTATTGCTCATTCGTTTTATCGAACAAAATAAGCATTAACTGAAGCGTAAACCTCTATACCTTTAGGCTGTTCACTTCTGCTGTTAGAGATTCAACTTTCTTTGTGTCTTCAACTAAAACTTCTTTCTCTTGAATAACGGGAGGCGCTTCTTCAATGGCTTTCTTTGCATCCTCTCGTTCTTTAACAAGCAATGCATTGGTTGCATCAACTGTTTTATGCATTTCCTGCAATGAGTTTTGCAGTTTTGCTATCTCCTGAGCTTTTGCTTCTTCTAAGTCAGTCTGCAGACATGGTTTCAAGCCTTTCCATGAACAATTATCCATAAAGAAGCATAGAATATAATGCTTTTCTACAATGTGACAATCCGTCAACTTCCAGTAGAACAATCATGTGTCAAGTTCTATCAGTTCTCTACCAAATATTATCTATATGCAGAACAAAAGTATTACCCTTAAACGTTTCTCCAGCTGCAGACGCCATGTGAGTTCCTCAACGTTCTTCTCAAGCTTATCCTTTGCTTCTTTTAGTGCACCTGTTTCCCTTGCAGCCTGCATAGAAAAAAGTAAAGCATAAATAGAAAGAAATCGATTAGTTTGTTGAAAGGAACACCATGCATGATGTATTTTTCTCCTTGAATCCAGAATGCTAGTAAAGTGGAAATATTGTGACAGAACACACAATGATTAAGACCTACTAGACAAGATGAATTTTCATTTCAGAGAACTAAATTATACAAGACTATAAAAGAAAGATTATCCAACACAGACCATTTTGAGCTTTCTGAGCTCTTTTCTTGCAACTCTCCCCCTCCACCTGGTTTGTGTCACTACGCAACCTCTCTTGAGCTTCTTATAATATGTAGCAGCTCTACGACAGCGCCATCGAGCCTGCAAATTTTTTTTTTTTCCAAATTCAAGACAAGGACTAGTCTCAAATGGATATCTTCAAGCAACCTGATATGGTTTAGAATAAAACCTGAACCATGGTTGAAGCTTTGTTTAACTTCCTGAATCTGAATTCTTTACGGGCAGCCATTGCCCTCAAACCTGCCTGTAAGACAAGGGCAGATATGTGAAGTTTCTTATAGGCTTCTCTAGCTTGGTACCTCCATGTGTTCTTCTGAATTTTCAAAGCTGCTGACTGCCTTCTAATGTTATCATAAACCTTACAAGCCAATTTTCCTACAGATTATACATGAAAATGTGAAAATTAGCACAAGAATGAAGTTGATCAACATGTTAGAAGTAGAATAACTTGATGTAAATGGCAAAATACTGTCTAAACCCACCAAAGCATACACTTACAACTCAACTCATACCAGTAGATTCTCTTTAATGCTCACCTCTACAAATGGACTGAAGATCAATGGCAGCCTTTCGCAATGCAAGGAATCTTTTACGAGATATATGAGTACGAATGCGCCGCTGTATGGTTTTGGCAGCATTACTGAGTACTTCTGCCCTCCGTGCATCTAATGCTGCCATCTGACCAGCTCTCAGGAAGATCTTTGTTTTACCTATCTGAAAAAACCATTCTGAGGTCTATTAATGTATGGAAAATTGAATCTCTAGAGCATATGTATGAGAAGATGCTACAGGACATATGCCAAACAATAGAACAGTTCCAACAGCTGCATGAAAACTATTGTATTACCTGAAATCCTTGAAGACCGGCCTTTTCGAAAATCTTTTTGGAGACAGTTTTTTCATCATAGCTGCTTATGGATGAAATCAATAAGAAGATCATCCACTTTAATTCAATTATAACAGGCATCTCTATGGTCATTTACACCGTTTTCATTTACAGTTAATTGCAACTTTAAACAAGAAGAGCTCACTTACTTTCCTTCCAAAGCCTCAGGATGGAGAATTCCAAATCGGTTAATGAATTCAAAGAAAGGTTTGCGAGTTGGATATCCAGCCATACTGATTCTGATGGCCTCTAGAACACCCTACAAGGCCAACATTGGTGAAAATAGGAAAGCTGAGAATTAATAACAAGATAAAAGAAGAAATCTGTACTCACACCACAACGAAGTTGTTGCATGATATTCTGATTCTCAAATACAGCAGGCTTGAGTAGGTTGTTTGGTTTTACACATCTGATGTAGTGAGGCTCCGTAGAATTTAACGTTTCCATTAGTTGCTGTAATTGCAGCTGCATCATTTATCAAGAAAGTGTTACTCCTCAAGTTCTTGCAGTACATGACAAGGACAAGCTATAGAAGGTCAAAATTGTTAGACATCCCAACTTGAATACAAGACTATAGAAAACTTGGCAGATAGAAGGCACAGAATAGATAAAGAATCAAACTTAAAATCAATTGACATGGAGAGATCAACTTATAGGGAATAAAGTATTTAATAGAAGCGGGGTAATATCACTTCAACAAAAATCATACAGATAAGATGAGCAAAACTACCTTAAAACGAGAACCGATTGAAGAGAACTTGGATGATTTAGATGTTTCTTCTGGAAGTGGGGGGAAAAGGCCTACTACAAATGGACATTTGGAAGCACTCAACAAGTCTTGATGTTCAGGAACAACATAATCCTTGTTTTTGTCCAAGAATTGATCAGATTGATATAGGACCTGAAAGGATTGTTATTAGAAATAATCTAAAAATGACACAGCAGCTCTTACTAGTTAATCCATAAACACTTTGACATAGAACATACTTCTCCAGCATAATGAGCAATGGTGAAATCCGTGCGAGACAGTTTTGGCTTAATGAATCTCTTGTGGTTCTTAAACGTCTGATAGAGCTTGTTTGCAAAGGTTTCATGAGTTGATTTTGGGAACATGCTGTAAAACAAAGAAGGCATGATCAACAAGACTGGAATTAATTATGCTAGTCAGCACCTAGCAGCTTAAACTTAAGTTTCTGCACATTAAATAACAGTTAAGCAAAGACACAAGTAGAGAAAAATTCAAGGCAAAGACATGAAAGAACAACATTTTACCAGGCTTCATCTAGAAGAACAATAATTCCTCCAGGTTTCTGCCAACGAAGATAAAAAGGAAAAGAAATATATCATTCACTGAAATAATGAAGCATAATATAAATGAAAAAGAAGGATTATGCAGTCCTTACATGGCTGGCGTCTTGTAAGAATAAGAAATCTACCATATTTGGTTAAGACAAGACAGTATTAATCAACATGATGTGTAGGGGAATAACCTTTTCGATAAGGTCTAGGACATCCTGATTATCAACAAACTCAATGTAGCTCCAATCGATCTGCTCTTTTGTGTACTCTTCTTGCTCCATCTTGAAGACATGCTGAAGATGCACCAGAAACCCTTAAATTTTATAGCTTCTGATTGAAAGATATAACTGAAATTGTCAACGTGATTGATTTAAGATATTACCTGATTGAAATGCTGCTGCAACTTCTCATTTGTGAAGTTTATACAAAACTGCTCAAAGCTGCACAGAGAGATATGGTGAAATGAAGTAACAAGACTGCTTAACCAATTAAAGATAATGTTTTTCTGCAATGTCTTGGATACAATGTTCTATTGGAACGTACCTATTAGCCTTGAAGCTTTCGAAACCGTAGATGTCCAGGACTCCTATTAGAGATTTTGAGTTTGGATCTTGTCCTATTGATTTATTAATTTTATTCACCAGCCTGCATGCAACCAGACAAGCAAACTTAGCGTTATCTTAGCATCATAAATCTTACTCACTTTACCTGTATCATTAGTAAATACATTTTTTATGATCACACGAGATTATATGGTATGGTTGAAAGGAATTTCTAAACGGTTGAAAGCTAAGTAGTATAAGACAGTTGTTAAACTAACATTGTTTTATAGTAATAAATGTTGGGCGATTAAAAAACTACATACTCAGAAGATAAGTGTAGTAGAAATGATAATGCTACAACTGATGTACGGATATACAAAAAATGATAGAATGAAAAATGAATACATTTGGTACCTATCAAAGACAAGATAGAATCATTTACATTGGTTTGGGCACATAAATGTAATTCTGTGATGCTCTAGTTAAGAGAATAAAAACTATAAATGATTAAAAAAAAGAGAGTAAGATTATAGGGAAGATTGAAAAAAATTTGAAAAGAAGTCATTTGAGAAGAGATGATGGTATGGGAATTGAAAAAATACATCACTTTAGATAAGAATGATTGAAAAAAAGAAAATTCATGCTTTACGTGAATTCATATATTGATTAGTGTAGCAAAAGGATGATACAAGATTAGATCATATACAAGCTTCTCACCAGTCAAACAATCGTGAATAAATTGTCTTAGCCAAACCGTCCCTGCTAATTATAGCGCTTTGAGGATCAAGGCTTCTCTTTATAACTTCCTCGGGTGTAATCATTACACGCTTACACAATGCATCTTCCAAGGCCTGAGCATCACACCTTAAACGAAAGCAAATTCAGAGATAACACAAATACGAAAATGGAGATAGCAGAAAAAACAACATACATGAGAAGCTCTGCCGTTGTTTTCAGGTGGAACTTAGCCTGCTCATCTTTCGGAACTGATGAATCAACTTCCTTTCCTTTTGCAAAATCAATGTTCCCAAGATGAAGAATTGAAGCAACAACTCTGAAAATTGCCTCCTGAGAGAGGATTGTCATTTGTCAGTCCTGGTTTTGTATCATGAAGCAGCATAATACTTGCAGCTGTAAGAGTATTATACCTGCTCCTTGTCACTGATTCCGACAATATCCATAGCTCTCCTTGTAGCAAGATAATCATGGGCATCACTTACTCCATCCAGTTCATAGCAACGTGACTGGTTCAGATAGTGAAAGGTTTTGGGGTTTCCCAACTTGTACCTCTCAATTTCCTGTTAACAATACTAAGAACTTAAGCCCCATGAAAACTAAAATGGCTAACATTCACCATTAGTTCCAACAAAATACCTCCTGTGGTGCTGCACAAAGAAGATAAAAACAGTGATAGTTGCGCTCAGGGTCAGAAATCTGGCATACACGAGACCTCTCCAGAAGATAAGTTCTAATGGCGGCTCCTGAGATTCTTCCATGCTTATCAAACTGGATCTCCACAAATTTACCAAAACGGCTGCACCAGTATATTTGGTCATTGTTTAATCATCAGTTGGAAACAAAGGAGAAAATCAACATATACCTGGAGTTGTTGTTTCTAACAGTTTTAGCGTTGCCAAATGCTTCCAGGACTGGATTAGACTGCATTCAGAAACCACAATGTTCTTATCAGACATCGTGCAAGAGTCAGAGTGACAAAACTGATGGAAGATATCATACTTCAAGAACTTGTTGTTCAACTGTCCGTCCTTCAGTGGCAACTCGACCGCCTAGAAAGGCAAGGTATCGCATAAGCATCTTCGTGGTCTCAGTTTTTCCTGCTCCACTTTCGCCGCTGACCAGAATAGAATTGCTTTTCTTTTCGTGGATCATGGCCCTGATTGTAGTTAAGATTTTTGTTCATCAATTAAAAAAAGGAAAACTAAATGCATGAAGTAAAGAATAACAACATGCAATAACCTGTACGCAACATCAGCGACTGCAAAAACATGAGGACTTAGTTCTCCAAATGGGGCTCCCTTGTATTGTTGCATCATATGAGCATCATAGATGTGAGGCAATCTTTGGAATGGATTAATAGCAATTAGTATATTTCCTGTGTATGTCTGCCATTAACATTATGTAAAGCTCATTAATAAAAATATATTAAGAAAACCATGAAGAAAAAGGGTGAGAAATTCTCTTCTGATTTCATGAAGGGAAGAGAAGCTTACATAAATTTCATTCAGTTCATATCTAATTTTCAAATTCTGCAAGACTCCAGGCTCGTGTAGATAAGATAGCTTTGTCATGTCATCAACTCCACCTGGAGGAGCTTCCATGTCTTTTGGATATATTTTCGATAATTTTCCAGTCACCTTAGAGTTAACAACATGACAAACATCAACTCAGGGACAGGAAAAGATTTAGGTAGAAAAAATGGATTAATTTCTAATATACAGTGTTTGTGGAGTTTTTTCATTTCATAAGCAAGATGAAATGATTACATATATCATTTAAAAATATTAAAAAAATAAAAAAGTAATAAAATAGAACGTGTAATTATTGCAACTTCGTTTGTAGAGTCAAAAAACTCTAATGATGGTGAATTGGATAATTATCTAAAAAAATTGCTTTAACTCTTTGATTGTGGAGACCCGAATCCAATCTGCAAAATATTTTCTAATTTTGTCCTGCAAAATGTACCCTCATGGGTATGATTTTAGTTTTTACTTATATATTATAACACAATCTCATAATATTTCGATTTGGAATTAGAACATTACTACAAGCTCTCCTCTCTAAAGCCTAATGCTTTGATATCATTTGTGAACACCCATGTTTCATAAACATGAGTTCAAGTGTCTACTTATATATTATAGCAAATTCTCTTATATGTGTCAATGTGAGATTGTAATGTTATATAAATTTACTAAAATCTTTCCCTATGATTAAGGAAAACTCTATGGAAATACATGATACAAATCATTAAAAGCTAGAAATCAAGAGCATGTTCATCAACTTTACAGATTCCAAAGGCAATCGAAAGCTAATTGAAACAGAGCTGGAACTCAAATGAGCAAAAGCAAATTGCGAATTATATTCCATACCTTCTTTCCATTAATGGTCTCAATTTCTACATCCTGTCCATTGATTTTCAAAACCCGCCCATCAATCCAAGCTTCATCTGGGTCTTCAACCCAGACGTGAGAACCTACAGTAATATTCACAGGAGTTCCCTGCAATAAAGTGTCAAAGACATTAACATTTTGCAAAGGAAATTTTCCAAACGGATCAACAGTTTTAATGCTTAATACTCACATACAAGCAATAACTTTTAGCACCTTGTATGAAGAGTCATAACTAGAAAAATTAGTAGAAACTTAATTCTGAGCTTGACTAAAGTTTCAGGCATAAATCACTCTAAAATTAGAATTTCATTACATGCACATCAAATTCAGACTTCAAGATTTTGAGAAAATCTCGAGTTCTAATTCATGAAATGAGGGGTTGAGATTCTGATACGAAAGCTTAATATCACATGTATAAAAGAGTATGAACAAATCAAGTACTATCTAAAGTTCAGATTACCATTGTTAAGCTCTCAATTCGAAGCCTGGTAACACATGATTAATTAATTTCTTCCTGTAGACCAAACTCCAAAAATCTAAACATGAGATTTTCTACCATGAAAACATTTCACTTTCTGACCAAAACTTTTTTGCATCGTCGACATCAACCATGACACTTGCTGAAATCAGCAAGATTCAAACCAAAACCAAGTTAAGATGAAACGAAAACAACCCAATGATTGCAAGGAAGCCAGAAATCCAAACACAAACCAAGCAACTCTAATTACACCCGAGCTTCTCGAAAAGAAAATGCAATGCAAGCAAACATCTGGGGAACTGTAAGAGAGAGAGAAATGGAAAGAGAAAAAAAAAAGAGAGAACATTGGTGAGTTAGTTGTCTGTTTGGAAGTGAATGCTGGTCATTGAGAGACTGACATTGTTCAAGAAGACCGTTAAGTTCGGTTTTTTCCTCAGTTTTCGTGCCAATTCGTGGCTACTAACCAAGTCTTTTATTTTTTATTTTTATTAATCGCTTAATTATATAACCAAATGTTGATTTGCAGACAATGGTGCGATAAAAAAGGAAGAGATGGTTGCACTAGAAATTAATTAGGGTTCATCATCAACTAATAATATGTTTTGTTATTAGTATTATTTTTGTTAGGTTAATCCGACAATACTTGCAAGAAAATGAACTATTAATTAATTGATTAATTAATTAGAGTGCATTTGACCGTAGCTGGTTGGGAGCGGGTCGTGTGGATCTCGGAGTCGGGTTGGGGTAGTGCGCGAGTCTAGTTCCTCAAAGTGATGCATTTGAGCAGCCTAGAAAAGGCCCTTTTTTTTTTAGCAGCCTTCATTTCTTTAACCTTTTCAAAAAAAAAAATTGGCTAAAATACTAAATAAGTCCTTGTACTTACATGTTTTTTTTAATATACCATTATACTTTTATTGTGGTTAAATGAAACCTCATACTTCAATTTATAATCGTACAAGTCTTTATCTTTAATGAAAAGATAATTACCGTCAACTTTTTTGTCAGCTGAAATTTAATGATCAAGTGGATGATTGTGTGGCATGATGACATGACCAAATAAGATTGAATTGGAGTTAAATAGTTTACCTAAATAATTAACATCTAATTACCAAATTAAAAATTAAGATCCAAATTGATTAAACATGTGGCACATGACATCCTAGCTTTGAAAAGTTAAAACCCAAAGGCAACGGTGGGTCTTTTGAAGGGCTTATTTAGAATTCGCATGAACCACGGAAAACGTGGGGAAGGAGGGGTTGTGTGGCTAAGATGCAGCCCATGGTGGCACGTAGCTCGGTTTATTTAAGAAAAACATGAAAGTATAAAAGCTCATTTAATATTTTAGCCAAAAAAAACTTCAAAATCCTTCAAAAATCCTCTAAGCCTCTCTCACCGTTGATCAGCCTCCTCTGCACAGCCGCTGCTTCGGAACTTCCAGAAATCTTCTCATAAGTCCCCTCTTTCCGAATCATGCCTCTGTTTTCGCTAGAATCCTCTAAAAAGCCCTACATTTACAAAGGGAAGCAGCAGTTGAAAACCTTGAAACACCCTCTTCCGCGGTTCAAATTAACCACCACCACTTCTTATTATGTTGTTATCCTACTCCTTACCTTCTTCCTCACCAAGTTTCTAGGCCTAACTTCTCTTGGAAACCCCTGAGACCGACGCACCTCCCTCTTTTTTTGTTTTTTTTATCTGTTGTAGCCTCCTCACCAAGTTGGTGAGGAATTTGGTTGCCTTTCCTCTTCTTTTTTTTTTGCAGGGATTTCGGTTTCGGCTGTTGGGGGGTTTTCGGTCTAAGCTGTGGGTATTGTGGTGGCTGAATGTGTTGGCCAATGACAGTGGCTTGAAGGTTTTTGGGTTGGTTTGAAAAGAGCGAAGGGTACTTGATTGTAAGGGTATATGGGTGTTTCGGTGTGAAACTAAGGTGGTGGGTTCTTCAGTGACAGTGGCCGAATGGGGTTGTTTCTGTGTTTTAGGTGGTGGCTGCAAGTTTTGGGGCTGTGTGATTGTGGTTCTCAGGTAGTGTTGGCCGAAAGGGTTGTCATGGTTTTTGCTAGAGTGTGTTGGTGAGGGTGGTGATTTAGCAGAGCCGGTGTCGAGAGAGCTGAGCTGTTTTGTGGTCGCGGGTACTGGTGGTAGAGGCCGAGTGTTGCCGGAGGGGGGCTCGAGTTGGCTGGCAGTTTCACGATGCCTGGCGGGTTCACAGTGGCAAGGTTGGGAATGCTGGAAATTTTTGCTAATTGCTGATTGTTTGACTGTTTTTTGTTTTTCTGAGCCCTTATTTCAGTACCGTTATGTCACGTCAATATTTATATTTTTCATTTAAATCATGATACATAATTATATTATTAAAAAATTTAATTATTTATTATTAAAATCATTAATAAATTTTTTAAAATAAATATTTATTATATAATTATCACATATGATATGATACGTAATAAATGATTAATTTTTTAATAATATAATTACGTGATATGATTTAAATAAAAAAGATAAATACTGACGTGACATAACTATTTCATACAATTTTTTTTCCATTTCAATTGTTTTACGCTTAATTTTGTTTTCATTTTTGGGCTGACATTGGTCAAATTCTCAATATTTAAGGATTAAAATTGATGTGAAAACCAACTCACGTGATTTTAGTGATTTTAGCTGCCAGCCACCTTAGGCACGGCACCAATATTTTTTATTTTCAGATTTCCCTTTTTTTAATATTAAATTTTCATTCATCTCACTAAAAACAGACAAATAATAATTATGATAATAGTAATAGACTAATGGTGAAAGTGGCATTTAAAATAAAATAAAAATTAATAATAACAATTGGCCCAAAGACAAGAGTTAGGCAGGAACCATTATTTGGGATTTCTAAAAAATAGTCTCAATTGGGTTTTAAATAAATCTTAGAGTGGATGGGCTCAGTCAAAGACTGTTGGGAGTGATCCACTGAAGGTATATAGATTTGTTAAAGATCGAGAAATGAGGTGGCGTAAACCTGAGGAGGGATGGCTGAAAATTTACTGTGATGGGGCTTATAAAAAGAACCAAGCAGGTATCGGAGTGGTAGTAAGGAACAGTGAAGGAAAGTTGTTGAATGGTAAGAGTTACCAATTAAGATGTGGGGGAGTTGTTATGGCTGAAGCTTTGGCGTTTAAGAAGGGAGTATTACTTGCTGTAGCAAACAAATATGACAAAGCTATATGGGAAATAGATTCCAGTGAGGTGTTTCATGGCCTAAAAGGAGCAGATTGCTATTGGCGAATAAAGTCTATTTTGTGGGACATTAAAATTTGATGCAACAGGTTCAAAATGGTAAAGTGGAGCTCATTTGTAAGAATGCCAACAAGGCAGCAAATTGGGTAGCAATCAATACCAGAAGGGGTTTATGCAATGCTAACTGGTTCAAGGACGGTTTGCCTGCACCTCCAGTGTGAATGTTTTGGTAGCTAAGGAATCAATGTAGTGAGATTACTTAGTATTCTCTATTTACTTGTTCCTTACTTTGTTAAGAAATGATGTATTGATTGAATTTGATATAAATAAAGCAATTCTTTTGACCAAAAAAAATAAACTTTCAAACCCACATGAAAAAAACCAAACAAAGATATCCCAATACAAATAGGACCCAAACAAATGGACTCATTCAACTTGATTTGATAAAATTTTAGATTGGACTTTGATCCATAACTCGAATTATTGGTTTATTAAATTTTATTTATCATAATAGAACATTTGATAGTCTGGACAAAATTAAATTATTATTATTATTATTATTTAACAATAACAATATGGGATAAATCAAAATAGTTATTAATAAGATGAAGATTACAAGGAAAATTCTTCTTCTAAAATTAATGAAATTGGGATCTCTCCATGTTAGCAAGCATGTGAAGTGTAGCATCATTTTGGTACAACAAAATCGGTGTAACGAAGACAAACAACCAAGTGATTGGGGTGGTCAATATTTTTTGGACCAAAACTGTTGAACTAGATCAACTACGTGTGGGTTGTATCTAAGAGTTTTTTCCTGTACCAGTGTAGTTTATAATCTTATTTCTTTAAATGGAATACTTTCAAACTTTATTCCAAAACCCGGTAGTCTTGTACAATTGAACTCCACATCAGCATAAAAGAGAAAAGTCAAGGAAAGGGGCTATAGTGGACTTCTCGCCACTTTGCTTCTCTTGACACATTGGGCTAGGCAATAAATAGCAAGTGAAATTAGTCAAGAATAGATTTGCAGTAGGGACTTCACCACCGTTCCTTTTTGTTGCAGTTTTCTTTGGTCTTAATGCATAAAATGATGAAAAAAACGGGATAAGAACAGCTGGTAGGTTCTAAGTGGATTGGAATGGTTATATAAGAAGGAATAACCGAAGAAAACCAACTTAGCCAACTCCATCTTCTTCAAAACCCTTCTCACCATTCTGTTTTCACTACAAGCTCACAATTAGTTCTTCCATTTCTCTTATATATGAGCCATGAAACCTTATTTTTAGTTAGCCAAATCTTTGCTTCATCAATGAAGAGCTGAGAAATAAGCAAATTAAAGCTAAGTGAGGCAGAAAACACTTTGTTTCGAGGAGTGTAATTCGGTTGAGATGAGCTTCCATATTCTTATGGTCATCTTGATAAATTGATGGTATATTTTTATGTTTTATAACGAAAATAAACATAGATATATCCTTGTTTTAGTTGAATCTTGTTAGAATATATAAGAAACTAGAACAAAATATAATCTGGAAAATAATTGAGAATGAGCAAAGAATTTGAGTACTCGCCCAAAGGTTGAGGCGAGCTCAAGAGTTGCATGAGTTGGCGGCATATGAGTTCGCCAAACTCTTTGGATAATTGATGATAGTTAAAGAAAAGGACGGGGATCAAGGATCGCCCAAAAAGACGAGAATGGCAACTAATTGTGATCGCCCATATGGAAATGTTAGTGATTGCCAATGAGGCGAGTAGGTAATAAAGAACTCGTCAAAGTTGTTGTTCAAGTGGGGCGGAATCCCACATTTAAGCCAATAAAGGCTTGGCGAGTTAAATGTTGGGCGAACTCCCAAAAAAATGATAGTGGCGAGTTATGGTGGGCGAGCTCCCACTTGTAAGCCATTTGATGAATGGAGAGCTCGGTTGGGCGAGTTAGTAAGTGTAACATCCCAAATCCACAGTATAGTATAATATTCACTTACAAATCACACTTACTTACCGATTGGGCTGTCTGTGATGCTTATAACTCTTAACACTTTAATAAGAATTAGTACTTTTATTTGTTGTTCTAACTATGGAAATATGAATTATCAAATTGTTTCCTTAAGATATATTTATACATTCCCTTCTATCTAAAGTAGTAATGTACCCTTTTCTTGAATATATAAAAGAATACAACGTACCTTCGATGTCAAATTTTTGGAAGGTAATTCTCTTAGTCCTAAAATTTATAATCTGTGGAGTGGAAAAATAAGGAGTGAGCGACAACGTGCTCAGTAAAGAAGGTGTATGCTATTTTATAAAATAACAGTGATATTCCCAAAACAATTTTTTTATCTTAACAATCACACCCATTAGTAAAACAATGGATATTGTTAATATTAACAGGATTCAATAGACCCTTTCAGTAAACAGAAATTAATAAGTTGAGACTAGGCAATAACTAAATCATGCTCTGTTCCCCCAGGAACATAAGTCGTTCGTTTTTGGGGTGCACCCGTATGCCACCGCCTCTCACGGCTATCTCAGCTAGATCTATAGCCATAATCTATAAGTGGTCCTCGGGTACACTTGCCAAGTGACCTCGAGACAGCTGATGACTTGGCGGGTCCATCAGCCTTGTGACGCCCTGAGGTGCACTCGTTAGTCCATTGACCCGAGCCACCGCCCCAGGTGGGTCACGCAATTACATGAATAATAAAGCATGAACTCAGGGCCTAAAGTCTCAAAAATTACTTTTATAACTCATGAAAACCTTTATGGAATTATTTCACTCATGTTATCATTTTCACAAAATGATTTGATTTCCAAAAGGTTTTATAAAATAGTAAAACAGCCCGCAATCTCAACATTTTCCGTGTGAGAAAGGCACGGGTTAAGCTGGCTCACCCATGGCTAGTTCGCCCATAGTCAACTCGCCAATAGTCAACTCACTCATTGGTCAACTCGCCCCAAAAAGGTTTCATATTTCTATTTTCAAAATATTTAAAATAATTCATTTTTCGTTGAGAAAATGTTAATAGAAACCTGTTCGCCATGGTCAGCTCGCCTAGTACGGCTCGCACATGGTCAACTTGAAAAGGGGTGAACAAGTGTTCGCCCGCCACTCTTTACTTTTTAAAACATTAAGTAAAACTGGCTCGCCCTCATGATCTCGCCCATCATTTTATTGACAAAAGGGAGTCGCCTGCCCAAATGCATATATAAAAGGGTTCGCCCATCTGTGGCTTGCCCGGATTCTATTTAAAACAAAGTCACTCGCCCAACTTTCATAGAAGGGATCGCTCGCCCAAAACAACGTAGAAGGTTTGGCTCGCCCGCCCATACTTGTTTGTCTAACATCAGGAAAGGAGGGCTCGCCCAATATCAAATAAATTTCTCAAACAATGCATGTCATAAACCAAAACAATTTCTCAATATTTTCATAAAATTTAAACTCCACAGGACATGCATTCACTTCACATACATCTCCCTTACCTCGTCTGATGAAGCCTTGCTTCCCGCTCGCCTTTTTCAATTCCCGTCTGCAAAAATTTATTAAAACTATTAATATTCCTTTTTCGAGTATTATCCAACACTTTTGGCAAGGCATGATAGTACTCGCCTTCACCATTTGCCCAACAGGGCTAGCCATTCGTTTATTGGCTTTCACATGGGAGTTCGCCCAACATGTGAGCTCGCCCGACCATTCAACTCGCCATGCTCATACATCAAACTAGCGTTGGGCGACCTCGCCCACTTGGACCCGTATATTCAACTTGGCGAGCTCTCTATTTCCTACTCGCCGCATTGGCGATCACTAACATTCCCATGGGCGGTCACATCATTCTCGCCCTTTTTGGCTATCATCAATTCCATTCCATTTGGGCGATCATCGCCCTCGCCCATTCGGGCTATCATTCTGATTTCCCCCAAAGAGTTGGCGAACATGCATGTCGCCGACTTATGCATTTCATTTAGCTCACCTCATCCTTTGGCGAGTATCCTAATTTCTTGCTCACCTATTTGGCAAGCAGATTCTGTTCGCCCATCGTGTTTCCTTACCTATTCTTGGTTATTTTTTTCCATCTAATTTCTTATATATTCAACAATATTTAACTAAAACCAGGCTATATCTATGTTTATCACGTTGTAAAACATAGAAATCTAGTATCAAATATCAGGAGAACCATAGAAATATGGAACTCACCTTACTGAGTTGCACTTCCAAAACAGAGTGCTTTTCTGCCTCACTTAACTTTACTTCTCTTGCTCCTTAGCTCTTCAACACTGAAGAAGAGATTTGGCTAACTAAAAGATGCATTTTCTTGGCCCATATATGAGAAAAACGAAGGAACAAAAGATGCACTGGTAGTGAAAGAGAATGGGCGAGAAGGATTCTGGAGAGAATGAAGTTGGCTAAGTTAGTTTTTCTCATGTCTTCCTCCTTATATAGCCATTCAATTCCACTCAGAACTTACCACTTGTCATTATCCCATTTTGTTTTATCACTTCACGTCTTTCCTGCATTAAAAGCTTGTGGAAAAACTGCAGCTATGGAACGGCTATGAAAAGAAATCTCTACACATTTTTAACTAATTTTCTCTTCTCCTTCCCCTCCACACCACTTCCAGCAGCCACTCTTATTGACTTGCTCCTCTTTGCCATTAAATGTCTCACCCAATTTGTGAAGGAAGCAAGGTGGCATGTAGTCTACTTATAGCTTCTTACATTGACGTTTCTCTCTTCCTCTCCACGCCACTTCTCTTCCTCTCCACGCCAAGCCTCTTCGAGCCGCTATCATTGACTTTGTTATACTTCCTTTGTTCCTTTGTTTTCTTCATTTGTTTAACACTTCCTTTAATTGCTTTCACACTTCAATAAATAAGATTTCTTTTTTATACATAAACTTCATTTGTCCTATAGCCATTAATCCCTTTCACACTTTCATTTAATGCTTTCATACCATAGACATTATCTTAATTAATTTTTTTTATCAATATTTATTTCCATAACTTAAAATGAAAAGTGAAAATTCACCTTAAATGTTTTCTTTAATTTTACTAAAAGAATTTATTTTCACTATAAATCATGTACAAATATGATATATAGTATAGTAAAATTTCGGGTCCTACAGTAAGAACTCTTATGGGCGAGCTGTTTGATTATTAAGTCTCGCCAAAATGTTGAAAATATTGGAAAAGGAAATATTAATAGAATTTATAAATTATTTGCAGCCGGGAATTGGGAATTGCTATTGGTGAGCAGGAAGCAAGGCGAAGCAAGGCTTCATAATATCAGGTAAGGAAGTAGTATGTGAAGTGAATGCATGTCCTGTGGAATTAAAATTGTATGAAAATTATTGAGAAATTAATTTGGTTTCTGACATGCATTGGTTTGATGAATTATTCTGACTTGGGCGAGCTACAAAGATAGCCAACCCCTGTGTTGTTTGTTGGGCGAACTGGTTAGGGCGGGCGAGCCAAGCCTTTTATGATGTTTTGGGCGAAGAAACCTTTTTATGAGATATTGGGCGAGTGTCCTTGTTTTAAAGAGAAATCCGGGCAAGTCAAAGTAGGCGAACCCTTTTAATGTTGTTTGGGGCGGGCGAGCCAAGTTTGGTGAACCCCTTTATGTTCTTTTGGGCGAGCCACTATAGGCGAGCCATGTTACTTTGTTTTGAAAAGCTAAGTGGCTGGTGAATACTAGTTCACCGCACTGATGACTTGACCATGGGCGAGCCAAATAGGCGAGCTGACCATGGCGAACAGGTTTCACGTTTTCAAATTTTCTTAATCGAAAAATGAACTAATTTTATTATCTTTGAAAATAGAAAATATGAAACCTTTTTGGGGGCGAGTAGACTATTGGGCGAGTTGACCATGGGAGCACCTCGTTGGGTGAGTTGACCATGGGCAATGCCATAATGGGCGAGCCGCTTCTGGCGAGCCAGATTACTTGTTTTAAAAGACTCAAGTTGGCGGGCGAGTACTAGTTCACCCCAACGGGCGAACTAATTATGGGCGAGCCACTTGGGCGAGCTGACCCTGGTGAGCCAATTAAATCCCATATTTTCCATACGTAAATTTGGTGAAAATGGGCTGTTTTTAATTAATATATTTGTAAACAGAAAATATGAAACCTTTTAGAAAGCAAATCATTTTGAGAAAATGATAGAAATTATGAAATAATTCCATAAAGGTTTTTCATGAGATATAAAGTGATTTTGAGACTTTAGGCCCTGAGTTCATGCATTACCATTCATAAATTGCGTGACCCAACTGGGGCGGTGGCTCAGGTCAATAGACCAACGAGTGCACTCCAGGGTGTCACAAGGTTGATGGACCCGCCAAGTCTTCAGCGGTCTCGAGGTAACTTGGCAAGTGGACCTGAGAACCACCTATAGATTATGGTCATGATCTAGCAAAGATAGCCGTGAGGGGCGATGGCCTACGGGTGCACCCCAAAAGCGGACGACTTGTGTTCCTGAGGGAACAATGAGAGCATGATTAAATTGTTGCCTAGTCTCAGTTATATGATTTCTGTTTACTGAAAGGATCTATGAAATCCTATTTAATGTTAACTACATTCATTATTTTCCTAATAGGTTTGATCGTTAGGATAATTATGTGGTTTTGGGGATATAGTTTTTATATTTATAAAGCAGCATACACCTTCCTCACTGAGCACGTTGTCGCTCACTCCATATTTTCCACTCCACAGATTGTTGAGTTAGGACTAAGAGAATTACCTTCCAGAGATTCGATATCGAAGGTATGTTGTATTCTTTTATATATTCAGTAAAATTGTACAATACTACTTTTAATAGAAGTAAATGTATATACATCTTAAGGAATCAATTTAATAATTCATATTTCCATATTAGAACGAGGAATAAGAGTACTAATTCTTATTAAAGTGTAGAGAGTTGTTAAGCATCACAGACAGCCCAACCTGTAACATCTCGTTACCACATTTTTCATGTATTTCCATACAATTTTTTCGGTTGGGCTGTCTGCGATGCCATTAATATTCAACAGTAACAGTGATAAATGATAAACATTTATCTATTAATTATGGAATATGAAATTTCTTTTCATTATTCCTTACATCTGACATCCCTTATTAACCTTTATTTCACTAAGGTAGTACTGTATACATATGTCTGAAATGTAAAAGAGAAGAGACTGTACCTGTCACATTTAACGTGTCATGCCTCAGTACTTTAAGCATAGCTATACCCATCTAAGAGCTAATTCTCTCAACTCCGTGTACTTCTTATTTGTGGAGTTAAAACAAAGGGATGAGCGATTCATACGCTCAGTAAAGGAAACATATGCTGCTTTATAAAACCAAAACTATATACCACAACACATTTGTTTTCCCTAAAAATATAATCAAATAGGAAAACAATGGATATAGTAAACAGTACTCTCAAAACACCCTTCAAATCAATGGCTAAACATTTTACTTTAAAATGTAGTAAACAATATATAGGAATTTAATAAATCTCATCAGTAAACAGAAATCAACCAGTGGAGACTAGGCATCATCATGCTATCATCGTTCCCCTTCCCCCTTGCGAAAACGGCATAATTATCCCAAAAAGGGATATAATAGATCTATGGCCACAATCTCTAGGTGGTCCTTGGGTCTACTTGCCAAGTGACCTCGAGACCGCTGATGACTTGGTGGGTCCATCAGCCTGTGACGCCCTGAGATGCACTCCTTGGTCCATCGACCGAGCCACCGCCCCAGGCGGGTCACGCAACTACATGAATAATACTGCATGAACTCAGGGCCTAAAGTCTCAAAAATCACTTTCATATCTCATGAAAAACCTTTATGGAATTATTTCACCCATATTATCATTTTCTCAAAATGATTCAATTTCCAAAAAGGTTTAGGCTTTCTATTTACAAAATACCTTGAAAACATTATAAAATCTCAACTTTTTAAAACCTGCTTGCCCATGGTCAGCTCGCCCAATATGGCTCGCCCATGACAGCTCGCCCAATGCGGAGAACTTGTGTTCGTCCGCCCATTTGCTTTTAAAATCTGAAAGCAAAACTGGCTCGCCCTCAGTGGCTCGCCCAGTAATCAACTCGCCCAAAAGGCTTTATATTTTCTATTTTCACTTATATTTAAAACGGCTCATTTTTCCTCAAGAAAACATCATCAAAATCTATTCGCCATGGTCAGCTGGCCCATTTGGCTCACCCATGGTCGACTCAAAAATGAGGTGAACAAGTGTTCGCCCGCCATCCTCTGTATTTAGAACAAAATACTGGCTCGCCACTACCGACTCGCCTATAGTTTTCCTATAAAAACGGTTCACCCGCCCTTAAAATTAGAAACGGGTTTATAAAAATTATAAAAGGGCTTGGCTCGCCCGCCAATACCAATTCGCCCAACAAAATAATACAAGGGCTCGCCCAACATAAAAACACAAAAACTCGCCCGCCCTGCATCAGTTCGCCCAAGCATAATGTAGGGGTCGGCCTTGAGCTCGCCCGAATCAAAATAATTATCAAATAACTTCCTCAAACAATGCATGTCAGAAAACAAAACATTTAACTTAATGTTTTCATAAAATTTACTCCACAGGACATGCATCACTTCACACACATCTCCCTTACTTGGTTCAACGAAGCTTTGCTTCCTTCTCACCTTCCAAATCGCATTCACCGAGTCCATAATTCCCGGCTACAAATAATTTATAAATTCTATTATCACTTGGCGAGATTAAGATAAAAACAAATTATTACTCGCACAACAGAGCTCTAACTAGTTCACCCAGACGAGCTCGCCATTGACCAAATGGCTTCCACGTGGTAGTTCGCCTGCCATTCAACTCATGAGGCCCTCATTGGCTTAATTGTGGGAGTTCGCCCACTATCCTATTCGCCCAATGCCTCTTGCATTTTAAGCTCGCCCATTAATTCACTTCACTAGAATTGGGCGTTCTCGCCCTTTGAACACAGACTTTACCTTGGCGAGTTCCTTATTATCTACTCGCCTCATTGGCGATTACTAGTTTTCAACATGGGCGATCACTGTAATCGCCATTGTCGTCACTTATTCCATTACTTTACTTGTTTCCATATTCTCTAAAGATCTAATTAAAACAAGGTTGTGTTCTATGTTGTAAACATATAAGTCTACCATTGAATATCAAGAACACCTCAGAAATATGAAACTCACCTCAATCAACTGCACTTCCAGAACAGATTGCTTTCCATCTCATGTTGGCCTTCCTTTGCTTATTCTTTTAGCTCGTCCAACTAAGGAGGAAAGGCTTTATAAGTAGGTTCATGTGTTTTGGCCAACTGAAGAGTGAAGCTCAGTAAATCAAGCATGATAGAACTGGGTGAAGTCAGAACATAACTTTGCAGGAGGATGGTTTACGTGAAGAGAATGAAATTTGCTAAATCTGTTTTCCTCAAGCATTTCTTCTTATATAGCCATGCTAAACCAATCCAAAGCTTCCGCCTGTCCCTTATCCTGTCTTCTTGCATTTATTTCACGTCTTTCATGCATTTAAGGCATGAAGAAAACTGCAGCTCAAAGTGGCGTGGAAGTCTCCCTTTCACACGCCTTTTTTCTTCTGTTGCAGACTTTGCTTAATTCCTCAACCAATAAGGCTAACTCCCTTATTGACTTTAACTTTTCTTCATTTATTGTCTTCAACCGTACGACCTACAAGTCAATTTTGGCTGCAATGGTCATGTGCTGATTCCAGTTCCAGTTCGTCTAGTCAACCAGAAACCTTAGCTCGCCCCACTTACTATCATATAACTCACTCATCCATATGGGCGATTACATGTCCTCGCCCATTCGGGCGATCATCTACTCAAGAGAAATGGCGAACTCACCTATTCGCCCTTGCTACCATTCAACTCGCCATCACCATTGGCAAACTGCTCGCCCATTGACGAACAACCACCTCTGCTCGCCCATTGGCGAACAACCAACTCTGCTCGCCCATTGGCGAGCTGAACAACATTCTCGCCCAAATATTATTTCATCGAAATTGCTCCATTCTTATCTTATGATAAGGAGCTTTTCATTCAAGTGGAAATCAATACTCCTTATTTATTTCATTTCCATTATCATTTTTATGAAATTAGACTCTACAGTAGTGTAGAATCAGGTCTTACACAACCGATAAGTAAATGTAAATGAAAAATAAATATTATGATATATTGTGGATTTGGGATGTTACAACAGAAGCGATAAAGTAGAGAGTGTTGGAGGAAGGTGAAGTGACGTGGACTTTTATGCTGATGTGGAGTTCTATTATACAAGACTATCGGGTTTTTGGAATAAAGTTTGAAAGTACTCCATTTAAAGAAATAAGATTATAAATTACACTGGTACAGGAAAAAACTCTTGTATCTAATGTTGTCTTCGAATTGGAAACATGATAAAATTTGTAGTTGGGTTTATTTTAGAATAATTGGCCCAATCCAATTATCTTAATATATTTTGTTACAATAAAAACAAATATAAAATCTCCAAACCATATAAAATAACACCATACAATGAAAACATATTCAAATTAGTTGACAAAGCAACCCTACTGTACCCTTTTTTTTGTTTGAAATAAAAGCTCTATCTCTAGCAAACGAAAGAAATACTCAATCAAACTTTAATTACAAAAAAGCTTTCTGAGAAAAACGAGCTTTTTGTAGAATCCACGATCATAGAAAAGCAACGAAACACATTAAGTGCATTCATGAAGTAATATTAAACTCAAGACAACCTTATTTTATTTTGTCTATGCAGTTCATTACTGCTTTACCATAATCAAATATTAAAATAGCAAAGTAGAGTAGCTCTGCGGCCATAAATTCGGGAAGGAAATGGTTTCACAAAATTAAAACTTAGTTCCAACTTCCAAATCTAACTTGCAAATCCAGTTTCACCTTTAACAAGCAAATTGAAAAAAAAAAGAATCTACATACATGCAACGTGAAAGATATATTTATAGAGTCATGATGCCACAGAAATGTGCCAAATGTTTATGACCAAAGAGATATAGTTTGAAATTGTTATTGCCTGTTTATAACAATAAACTTGTATGTCGTAGCAATCTCAATCTGCATGTTAACCTGTCTCTAAGAACTCTACAAGAGGCACTTTGTTGCATGCTTGTCGAGCACTTGTTGAATGCCTGCAACATGTCTACCGTGTGCCTGCCATGCGACTATTGGTTGTTGCACACTTGTCGCACGGTTGGCGCACGTTGTGTAACATCCCATTACCACATTTTTCACGTATTTCCATACAATTTTACCGGTTGGGCTGTCTGCGATGCCAATAACATTCTACAATGATAGTGATAAATAATGACATTTATTTATCAAATTAGGAATATGAAATGCTTTTCATTATTCCTTACATCTAACATCCCCAATTGTCTTTATTTCAATAAAGTAGTACTGTATACATATGTCTGGAATGTAAAAGAGAAGAGACTGTACTTGTCACGTTTAACATAACATGCCTCAGCGCTTTAAACGTAGCTGTACCCATCTGAGCTAATTCTCTAACTCCGTGTCTTTTATCTGTGGAGTTAAAACAAAGGGGTGAGCGATTCATACGCTCAGTAAATGAGACATATGCTGTTTTATGAAACCAAAACCATATTTCACACTTTATTTGTTTTCCAAAAATCACATCCAATCGGAAAACAGTGAATATAGTTACCAACACTTTCGATACGCCAGTCAAAACACTAGCTAAACAGTTTACTTTAAAATGTAGTAAACAGTAAACAGGATTCAATAAATTCTTTCAGTAAACAGAAATCAACAAGTTGAGACTAGGCAATAATTAAATCATGCTCGGTTCCCCCAGGAACATAATTCGTCCGCTTTGAGGTGCACCCGTAGGCCACCGCCCTCACGGCTATCTCAGCTAGATCTATGGCCATAATCTATAGATGGTCCTCGGGTCCACTTGCCAAGTGACCTCGAGACCGCTGATGACTTGGCGGGTCCATCAGCCTTGTGACGCCCTGAGGTGCACTCGTTGGTCCATCGACCGAGCCACCGCCCCAAGCAGGTCATGCAATTACATGAATAATACTGCATGAACTAGGGCCTAAAGTCTCAAAACCACTTTTATATCTCATGAAAACCTTTATGGAATTATCTCACCATATTATCATTTTCTCAAAATGATTTGATTTCCAAAAAGGTTTAGGCTTTCTGTTTACAAAACAACTTGAAAACATTCCAAAATCTCAACCTTTAAAATCTGCTCGCCCATGGTCAGCTCGCCCAACATGTCTCGCCCATGGCAGCTCACCCGGTGCGGAGAACTTGTGTTCGCCCGCCCAACTTTGCTTTTAAAATAAGAAAACAAAACTGGCTCGCCCTTAGTGGCTCGCCCATTAATCAATTCGCCCAAAAGGGTTTATATTTTCTATTTTCGAAGATATTAAAATGGCTTATTTTTCCTCAAGAAAATACCATCGAAATCTGTTCGCCATGGTCAGCTCGCCAACCTGGCTCGCCCATGGTAAACTCTAAGGGTGAACAAGTAATCGCCCGCCACCCTCTGCATTTAAAACCAAAAACACTGGCTCGCCCATTTTGGCTCGCCAACAACTTTCATTGCTTAGGGGTCGCCCGCCCTAAACCAAAATATAAAAGGGTTCGCCCAAATAGCTCGCCCGCCTTGTACCAATTCGCCAAACTAATATCATAAGGGCAGCTTGTAGCTCGCCCAAGATCAGAACACTTTATCAAACCAATGCATGTCAGAAAATAAAACAATTTCTCAATAATTTCACTGAAACTTAACTCCACAGGACATGCATTCATTTCACACACATCTCCCTTACCTGATTCAACGAAGCCTTGCTTCCTGCTCGCCTTCCTGATATCTTTTTACCAAATGCCTTAATTCCCGGCTGCAAAATAATTTATAATTTCCATTAATATTTTCCTTATATATATATATATATGTTTCCATCATTTGGGCGAGACTTGAGATAAATCAATTAGCTCGCCCATAAATATACTACTAGCTCGCCCAAACGAGCTCGCCATTCATCAAATGGCTTACACGTGGGAGCTCGCCAATCATTCATGCCATTCACACATTGGCCAATTAGTGGGAGCTCGCCCAAAATCAACACGCCATTACCTTGGTTCAAACTAACATGTGGCGACCTCGCCACTAGCACATTCCAGCTCGCCCATGAATTAAACTAGTGTTGGGCGACCTCGCTAATTTGAACAAAACTTTACCTTGACGAGTTCTTTATTATCTACTCGCCTCATTGGCGATTACTAATTTTCATTATTGGCGATCACAATAGTCGCAATTTTCGTCACTTATTCCATTATTTTCCTTGTTTTCATATTCTCTAAGGATCTAACTAAAAAACAAGACTGTATCTATGTTTATTAAGTTGTAAAACATAGAAATCTATCATCAAACATCAAGATAATCGTGGAAATAAGGAAGCTCACCTTAGCCAACTGCACTTCCAGAACAGATTGCTTTCTGTCTCATGTTGGCCTCCTTTTGCTTATTCCTGCAGCTCATCAACTATGGAGGAAAGGTTTTATAAGCAGGTTTACTATTTTAGCCAACTGAAGAGTAAAGCTCAATAAATCAAGCATGGCAGGATTGGAAGAAATAACACCCACTTGCAGTTGCATAGTTTTCGGGAGGAAGATGAAGTTTGCTAAGCCGGTCTTCCTCAATTGTTTCTCCTTATATAGCCATGCTATCCAATCAGAACTCATCACTTGGCCTTATCCCATTTCCTTCATTTATTTCATGTCTTTCATTCATTTAAAACAGAAGAAAAACTGCAGCAAAAGGAACGGCTATGAGAAGGTATTTTCTGCACATTTTGACTTACTTCACTTGCCATTAATTGTCTAAACCAAGAAGCCAATGGCGTGAAGTCCACAGCCTCTTTTCTTGACTTATTACACCTTTTATCTTATTCCTCAACCACTGAGGTTACTTCCTTTATTGACTTTATTCTTTCTCAATTTATTATCTTCAACCGTATGACTTACAAAGTCAATTTTGGCTACAAAAGGGTTTGAATCTATTTTCATTTTGTCCATGCTGATACCAGTTGGCCTGGTCAACTCGAGGCCTCATCTCGCCAACACAATTTCAGTTCGTCAACCTTTCAGCTTGCCAGCTTTATCTTGATGCAAACATTAAATTTGGCAATTACAAGAAATTCCCTTTTCTTGGCAACCACATTGAGATTAAGCGAGTGGTAGTTGCCTTTCTCGATAAACTAGGCTATTCGTTGCCTCTGCATATGGCGATCACAAGTCCTCGCCCATTTGGGCGATTATCATATGATTCATATCCAATTCACTTGGCGAACGTACCTATTCACCCTCCCATCATTCAACTCGCCATCACCATTAGCGATCTGCTCGCCCATTTGCGAACATCTTTTCTTGCTCCCTCATTGGCGAGCTATTCTGTATACTCGCCCATACATTATTTCACCATAATTGCTCCATTCACTACTCAATTTAAGGAGCTTTTCACCCAAGTGGAAATCAATATTCTTTATTTATTTAATTTCCATTATCACTTTTATGAAATTAGACTCTACAGTAGTGTAGAATCGGATCTTACACGTTGCACCCTTTTGCATGCTTACGGCGTGCTTGCTGCGTGCCTATCAGTCGTTGCACCTTGCCACGCCCCTGATGTACGTTGCACTCTGCCGTCAAATAAAGCCCTGGCACCCTAAGACACCCTATAGTAGGTTGTCACCCTGTCGCAAGCCTCCACACCCTGCCACAGGCCTTAAGCCTCCTACCTCGGTTTGCCACCTAATTTATCGCAGGCTTCCACACTTTACCACAGGCCTCCACTCCCTGTTGTAGGCCTCCACACCCTGCTCTAGGCCTCCTACCTCGATTTACCACCTAATCTACTGTAAGCTTCCACACTCTATCACAGGCCTCTACACCCTGTCACAGGGCCCTACTGCAGATCGTGTTCTCACCATCTTTTATACTTGGCTTTTTGTTTGTTTCCCGGCACTAATTGTTATTGCTTGTTTACAACAATAAATTTGTATGTCATAGGAATCTTGATCTACGGATAAGGCACAGGAATCCTTGAGCCGTCAGATAGGATTTAGGTTGGGTTTTAATAAGCTAAAAGAGATTAGGTTTAAAAATGATACCTGTGACCTATTTATAAGAGTTATTTGATGTGTAATTGCGGTTAAGACCCACAACTTAAATAATAATCTAGTAGATCTTTCATGACTTTTATTAGTCCTTTTTCCTCTTGGGCTTAAACTACCATTAGGCTCAATGTTCATTAACCTAATTTATATTAAGGCCTAATGATCTTTAATAAGACCCTCATCAGAAATAAAATTACCTAGATAAATTTATAGAAAGGACACCAAGTATTGAACAAGACGAATGGACTTAAAATGACATCTATATCTAAGAAAATAGCAATGATAGTATCTGCGAAAACTCAGTTTTAGGAAACTGTAGCACAGGTTCTTCTTCTTCTTCTTATCTTAGAGGAGAAGAAGCTTTGTTTAAGAGAAAAAACTATATCCAAAGATAGAGGTGAAAAGGAATTGTATTCTTTAGGGTTTTATAATTCTAAATGTAACTGGTACCATCTAGTTCAACAATGTTTTGAAAACCAAAAAAAATGGTATTCTTGAAGGTTTTAAAATTGTAAATGTAACTATAGTACCAGATACAATGCTGAGGGAGGCGAGTCTCTAGTCTATCTCTATACAGTCATTATGATGCAATGCTGGCGAAGGCAAGTCTCTAGTCTATCTCCATACAGTCATTATGACGCAATGCCGGCGAAGGCGAATCTTGAAGCAGGGGCAATTCTTGGGATCCCTTGCGCAATTCTTTCTTAGTCTTTTTGGATTTGTGTGACGGTTCTCGTAAACAAAATTTCCCTCTCTCTTTTGACTGACCCAAGTTCATTTCCCAAGATCAAATCATTTTTTGAAATGTTGATGGGCATAAACAATAATCGTGACAAATGATGGGGAGCATGAGCAAAACGGGGAGGAAGAGAATGCCTCCATAATGAATCTTAATAGTGATTATAGTATGGCCTATTGGGGGGAGTATCAGCCTCTTGTTTTTCCTTGTCATTGTCATGTCCATTTCTGAAAATGCTCGATGATGCAGAATCTTGAAGTAGCCTATGTAGGCAAGTATTATCCTCCCTTTTTCTCTTATCACAGCTACGTTCTTCTATGGGAATGCTCGGCGATGGAGAATGTTGAAGATCATACAGTGGCCTGTGTGAGGGAATGTCGACCCTCGGTTCATGTTCATGTCTGGTGGCCAAGCAAGGGATGCTCAGTGATGCATCTAGGTGAGAAGCATGCATTTCTTGCAATATATGAATGGTGAGAATGATTGTTTTAGTCTCAACTAGGATATGTAATTCTCGATGGATTTCCATGCTAACAGCTTAATGGGTTCTTTTTTACAAATATTTATATTAGGAGTTTAACTTATATTAGGATGATCCTAAAAATATTAGGTTTTAGGCACCAATAATATATGCTAACTCATTTTTTTTAAACAAACACAATAATTTTTGTGGGCATATACTCACCTAATTAATTTATAAAATAATCATTTTAACTCTAGTTACTTATATTAAAATTAATAATAGTATTAAATAAAATTAAAAAATAATATTGAGAGATGATTTACTATAAAAAGAATAACTTATATTAAAATGATTCTAAAAAGTGAGAGTTTTTGGCACCAGTAAAATAATTACAACTATTTTTTAAAAAACATTTAATAACTATCTTACACTCATTCATACCAAATCAATTCTAATAAAATTAATTTACTTAAGAGTCAATTCTTATTAAATTAATTACTCACCTATTTGACTCAGATTAATAGAAAAAAAATTAATAACTCACATAATTAACAAAGAGTTATTAACATCTAATAAAAACATTGCCCAAGCCCTAAGACATTTACCTATCCACAGCAACTTTTCTTGGAGTCGAAACATACATGAGCCTTCAAAAGCAGCAGCCCAAGCTTCCTTGACAACATTCGGACAGTCCTAGCTTACAAGCCATTTAGATTCGAACTTAAAATCTTTCTTCCTCCTTCTCTAGGAAGTGTCCAAGTTAACAACTAATAGGCTATGGTCTAAGGCCAATGCCACCTCAACCACGCCTTAGGCTTGTGGGAAGATTTTACACCATTCAAGTGTCTACAAAAATCCATCCAATCTTTGGCAAATCAGAGCCTCAGCCATTCTATTAGTGACCAAGTAAAAGCATCTCCATCCATATCCATATCAATCAGTCTACAATCATTCATAAAAGAAATAAAGTCACTTATAAGATACCTATCAACTGGTCTACCACCTCTTTTTTCCACCTGGGAACAAATTGCGTTAAAATCTCCAAAACAGCACCAAGCCAATTATGAGAGATTTCTAAGTCTTCTAATCATACCCCAAACCTCCCTTCTCCCTTTTTTATGTGAACAACTATAGACAAAAGAACAAAACCACACTGATTCACTAAATAGATCAAGTTTCACATCAATGATATACTTTGAAGTGTACAAAATCTCCAAATTAAAACCATTTATCCACCACACTGCTAACCCACCTGACTTGTCTTGCGGATCAACATAGAACCCATGAGAGAAACCACATCTATGCCTTAACCTTTCTGACTTGAATCTTTTTTGCTTCATTTCCATTAAAAAAATAATGGAAGTGCTATGCTTTCTTATGAGCTCCTGAAGAGCTCGAATTGCCTAGGGTTGCCCTAGCCCTTGGCAATTCCATGCCATAAGGCTCATTGATCACTGTGTGGCTGTTTTGGGTCAACCACCACCACCCTTATGTTGGTAAATTCCTGTGTTTCGTGCTGATTCTCCTCAAGAGCAAGATTTGGAATATCATAGAACAACTGATTCTGTATCCTCTATTCCTCTTTCAACAATAGCAAATGCCTCTCAAAAAATCGTTTGAGTTCAAGTCTCATTTTCATCCTTGCTACCCTTTTAATCTAGAGCAATCGCTAATTGCCCGAGCTTCTTCCTTTAAAACAGACTTCCCAATCCTCTATCATCTTCGATCTATCTTGCATTTCAATATGCCCAAACACCTTATTCAGGATGTTTTCATCTTGGGCTAACTCAATCTGCATTAGTTCCCATGCACCGGGTTATACTTCATAAACCCATTGGTGAATGTGGGCCTTTAGGCTTAGTCTTTGTCTCTTATTCGGTTCTTCCTCTTCATCCTCTCTTCCTCTTTTACTACCTTGGGCTCTCTCCTCCTTCTCTTTGGGCCTGCTGCTGAGCATATCCTCTGTGATATCTTCTATACCTGGCTCCTTTTCTTCGAGCTGCTTTGTGTCAATTTGACCTTCCATATTTGTTATAATAGTGATACCACTTTCCAAAGTTTTTATACCATCCGAGGAAACCAAAAGCCCCGAAGCATGCGATTGTTGCTCTATCCCATGAAAAAGTCCCTCTAGATTAGTCTTTTCGCAATTTAAAGAATCACCAAGCAAAGAGACTTCATGCACAATAACCGATTCCACACGTTTAGCTTCAATTTGATTCATACGCACCGCCTTCTCTGAACTTTCTTGCCCTTTTCTTCTATAGAAATCCACTACCTGACCACTCTCCCATCTCGCTCCACTTCTTGCACACAACTAGTGGCCAAATAAAACTTTTCATGTTCCATCATATCGGTAGTAGCAATCCCGTTGGAGATAACCCATTCTTCCACAATGATAGCAAAAGTCAGGAAGTCTCTCATACTTAAACTTCACCCATACAGTCGGCAAATTTTTCCTGCGCAAGTTGAACCTTGTCTTCAATGGATCCTCCATATTGATGCCTACCTTCATTCTCAACCTACCATTCCACTTTACTTCATCTGCTGGTTCAAAATCAATCTCCAACAGTTCTGGAAAAACTGACGTGATTTTTACTGCATCATCTCGAGTTATTTGTAAAGTCAATCTCCTCAAGGATAGCTTCCTCCGACCATTCTTTCAAAGTTAAATGACTATTCATAACCGACCATGGTCCCTCGGCTAGTACTCTTCTCTTATCACCATCCTCTTTGAAAACAAAAAGAAAAATATTTCTTTCCATTCCATGAATTTCGACCCCCTCGTTTACTAGCCATGCTTTAGAAAGAATAATTCGAAGAGGATCAACCTTAATTACCTTGTCAGTAACAACCTTCCCCACCAGAGAATGTTTCTTAACTTTCTTATTAACTTCATCATCAGTGCTTAGCTCTAGAGTATCCAAATCGCCTACAATTGTAAAGAAAGAGATTATAAGAGAAAGAGATAAAGAAAAGAAAGAATGAAAGAATGAAAGAAGGAATTGTATTTCTAATAATACATTACAAGAAGGTTAAAGGCCTTTATATAGGTAATAGAACATGACAATAAAGGAAATACAATCAGGAAATAAAATCGTAATTAAGTCCTAAAATCAATCATAATCAATTAGTCAACTATAATCAATTAGTCTAAGGTAACTATAATATTACAATTGATTGTAACATTAATTGTAATATTACGTTTACATTATCGTAATCAATTAATCTAAGTCAACTGTAATATTACAATTGATTGTAACATTAATTGTAATATTACGTTGACATCCTCCCGCAAACTCAAGGTGGTAATGTGGAAGCCAACTTGAGTTTGGAAACTTGTGCAAGAAATTGTCCAGGTGGATGTGCTTTGGTGAAGATATCTGCTTTCTGATTTGTGGTAGTGACAGGAACAAGCCGTAGAGTTTGGCTAAGCAAATGATGACGAACAAAGTGACAATCAATCTCGATATGTTTAGTACACTCATGAAAGACATCATTATGAGCTAATTGAATAGCACTTTGATTATCACAATGGATTGGAGTACCGAAACGATGAGAAACACCTATGTCTTGAAGAAGCCATCGTAACCATAGGAGTTCAGATGTTGCATCTGCAAGAGCTCGATACTCAGCCTCAGTACTAGAGCGAGAGACAACAGTTTGTTTCTTACTACGCCAAGAGATAAGTGACGACCCAAGAAAGAAACAATAACCAGTGGTAGAACGACGATCAGTAGGATCCCCTGCCCAATCAGCATCACAATAACATTGCAAATCCAATGATGAGCTAGAAGGAAAATGCAGTCCATGAAACATAGTACCCTTTACATATCTTAGGATACGAAGAACAGCAGCAAAATGAGTAGAACGTGGAGCTGAAAGAAACTGACTGACCAAGTGAACAGCATAAGCAATATCTGGGCGAGTAACTATCAGATAAACAAGACTACCCACCAAAGTACGATACAAAGTCGGGTCTGGGAGAAGACTACCATCAGAAGGAGAAAGCTTGATGTTCTGTTCTAGTGGTGAAGAGGAAATCTTATTATCTGTCAATCCTGCTTTGGCAATAAGATCAGAAGCATACTTTGTTTGTGATAAGTGTAAGTCCGTAGAATCAGAGGTAACCTCAATACCCAAAAAGTAACTCAAAGAACCAAGATCCTTCATCTCAAACTGGGAATGGAGAAAAGTCTTGAGATCTCGAATACCATCACTATCATCACCTGTAATAATCATGTCATCCACATAAAGTAAAAGAAGGGTGGTACCTTGGCTAGTTTTTCGAGTAAAAAGAGTAGAATCATAGGCACTGGATGTAAAACCCAACTGACCAATAGTGGTACTAAATTTTGAAAACCAAGCTCTAGGGGCTTGCTTAAGACCATACAATGCTCGTCGAAGACGACAAACCTTGTTAGACGGTACAGAAGAACCAGGAGGTGGCTTCATGTAAACTTCCTCAATAAGATCACCATTTAGAAATGCATTCTTAGCATCCATTTGATATGTTGGCCATTTTCTAGATGTAGCAACAGCTAAGAGGGAGCGAACAGATGTGAGACGAGCGACTGGAGCAAAAGTCTCTTCATAATCAATGCCATATTCTTGAGTAAATCCCCGAGCAACAAGGCGTGCTTTGTAACGTTCCACTGAGCCATCAGACCGAGTCTTGATCTTGTAAACCCACTTACAATCAATGACTGACTTATCAGGTTGTCGATCAACAATGTCCCTAGTATGTGTTTTCTCAAGAGCTTGTAACTCTTCTGCCATTGCTTGCTGCCACATAGGATTAGAAGCTGCCTCACGAAAATTACGAGGTTCATGTAATGTGGCTAAGGCATAATAACAATGAAAATCACGAAGTTGAGTATTTGGTTCCCTTACTCTAGTGGAACGACGAAGAGGAGGATGTACATATGAGGAAGGCACGGATGTATCAGCAGGAGCCTCGATCAAATCAAAAGTTGAGGGAGACAAGGAAGATTGGTCACTGTTTGAGCTAAAAATACCTGCAAGATTCTCGTCAGCTAGTGAAATATCAAAAGATAGGTCTGTGAAAACCTGTGGAGAAGAAGATTGGGATGGCAATGCGGAAACACTAGTAAATGGCTTATGCTCCCAAAAGACCACATGACGCGAGACACGAAGACGCTTAGAAATTGGATCGTAACACCTATAGCCTTTATGTTCTATACCGTACCCTAGAAAACAACATAAACGAGCTCGAGGTTCAAGTTTAGTTCTTTCATGATCAGGAAGTAGAACAAAACAAGCACATCCAAAAACTTTAAGAGAATGATAGTTGTAGACACCTTATTTTGTCCGGTTTCTTATTTGTAAAAATAATTAATTGGGTTGGGTGACATTTGTATTTTAATTTAACAATTTAGAATTAGGCTAGAATTAAATTAGAATTTTTAGATTTAGAATTAACATTAATTAGGAAATTAAAATTAAAATAGGATTTAGGAATTTAAAAAAAAAGAGAGAAAAGATAAAAAGAAATAAAAATAAAATTAATTTTAGGATTAGATAATTAGGATAATTAAATTTTTAGGATAATTATTTAGATTAATAGAGTTGGATTAGGATTAATATAGGAATTAAGTAGATAAAATATTAAAAAAAAGGGAGATAATTATTAGAATAAGTATAGTTGTATTAGGACTCTAACTAATTTGTGGCTATAAAAAGGATTAAAGCTCAGGGTTTAGGGGAGACAAAAAATACACAATCAAGCACTCAACCCGATCACCACCGCTGCTGTTCTGTCAGCTCATTTTTCTGCCTGCCTTTCGCACCACTGTTGCGAGCCCAGTCACCGCATAGCTACTGCAGGTTGCCGACCCATCACGTGGAGGTTTGCATGCCTCCGTTTTTGTTGCTCTTGATGATTGTTGCAAGAAAATAGGAAAGCTTTGTGAAAATGCACGCCACTTTGGAAATATTAAAGAAGAGCTATAGCAAGAGGACACGTGGAAAAGGGGAATATAAAGGAAAAGAAAAAAAAAAGCCAACAAGAGGTGAGGTTATTGCCCAGGTAAGTTTTTTTGTTTTATTATATTAATTGGTTAATAATTTAATAGGAGGGTTAGATAGTTAATTAATATTAGATTAATAATTTGTATATTAAAATACTAATGTTGCATGATTTAATTACTTTGATAACATTTGATTAATACATATTGAATAAACAATTTGTATGTTGATATGATTTGTTTAGTTTAATTCGTATGATATATTTTATATTTTGTATGTTTAGTATGATAGATGTTAAATAAATAAAATAGTATAAAAATAAAATAAATTAAAGGAAAAAATGCAAATAAGAATAAAATAGAATAAAGATTGAATAAGGAAATAATAAAATTATATTAAGAAGATGAATGCAAATTATCCAATGATGAAATTCCAAGAAAGTCGAATGGTACTCCTTGAAAATTTCTAGGTGAGGAGTTTGCTCTAGACTGAACCAGATTGATGGAAGGTTTAGAGTAAATTTTCAATACAATAATATGTGTTTATAGAAATAAATAAAATATAATAATAAAGACAATTAAAATAAAAATAGAAATAGGATATGGAAATAATTTGAATTAAAATATAAAATAGTAAATACGATTAAGACAATAAAAAATAGAAAATTAGTAAAGAATTGGGCATAGAGCCAAAGTTAGGATTTTCATAATATATTCCAACGACGGAGCCTCTTCAAGCAAGTCAATCGGTACTACTTGAATACTCCTGAGGTGAGGAGATTTACTTATTGTCTGAACCAGATCGATGGAAGGATTTTAAGTAAATTTTCAATATTTTAAGCATATCGAAATTAATTTAAATTAAATTTAGAAGGATTTATTGGGTATAGAGTCAATATTAGGGTTGTCATAATGTATTTAAATGATCCGACGACGGAGCCTCTTCGAGCAAGTCAATTGGTACTACTTGAATACTCCTGAGGTTAGGGGATTTACTTATTGTCTGAACCAGATTGATGGAAGGATTTTAAGTAAATTTTCAATATATTAAGCATGTTGAAATTAACTCAAATTAAGATAAATTTAGAATGACCTAGAATAGTTGGTACCATTTTAGGATGGGCATTGTGGGGGTGCTAATCCTTCCCCACACGTAACCGTACTCCCGAACCTTAGATTCTTTGAACGTAGACCAAGCCTTATCTCTAGACAAGAATAGGTGACCAATCACACCTTAGGTTTGAATGGTTGGTGGCGACTCCTAGAATTTTAAAGTCTAGCGGTTAGGTTCACGGACCTATACGTTATGACAATAGTCAGGGGTCTTATTGTATAGACACTCAAAAGGAGTTCGCATGCCTAGCACTGGTGTAGGAACTCTGTTGATAGTGTAAACAGCAGTAAGAGCAGCTTCGCCCCAGAATTGTTCAGGAAAAGAGGATGAAACAAGAAGGGCACGAACAGTGTCTAGGATATGAGGGTGTTTCCTTTCAGCTCTACCATTTTGTTGTGAAGTGTGTGCACAAGATCGATGAGAAAGAGTTCCATCATTCTTTAACAATTTACTGAACTCAATTGATGTATATTCACCAGCATTGTCAGACCTAAAAACTTTTATCTTGCGAGAAAACTGAGTTTGTATCATATTATTGAATTCATTGAAAATTGACAAGAGTTCATATCGTTGTTTGAATAAATAAATCCAAGTATATCATGAAAAGTCATCAATAAAAATAACAAAATAACATGAACCTCCCATAGTTGATGTTGGAGCTGGACCCCAAATGTCAGAATGGACTAAATCAAATGGTGAAGAAGAAGAAGATTCACTTTTATTGAATGGTAATGCACTTTGTTTTCCAAGTTGACAAGATAAACAATCAAAAATGTCCTGAGAAACTTTACCTAAAACACCAGTAGAAGATAGTGATTTTATTCGAGAAATAGATGCATGACCTAACCTAGAGTGCCATAACTCTAAAGAAGCTGGAATAGGTGTTTGAGATGTAGCAGCGGTGATCAAGTTTTGTGGAACTTTTAGGCTTTCAAGTTCAAACAGTGTTCCAACCTTACGCCCTGTCCCAACTTTCTGACCTGTTCGAGGATCCTGCACAATACAACCATATTGTTTTGAAAAATGTAAGTCAAGACCGAGATCACAAAGTTGGCCAACAGAAAGCAAGTTAAAGGCAAGGTTAGGAACAAGATAAGTATTAGGTATACAAAGAGTGGAAGTTTCAACATTACCAATGTGGGTGGCTTTCAAGGTGGAACCATTAGCAATTGTAATGATGGAATTATTAGAAATAGGCATTGTATTCTTAAATAAAGAAGGATCAGCAGTCATATGGTTTCCACAAGCAGTATCTAACAACCAAGTGTTACCTGATGTAGCAGCAGACATGGCAGTAGTGTGATTTTGAGACATTACTTGATTGATCAAAGCCTGAAGGTCATCAGTCGAGATTGTAAATTTGTTAGAAGAAGATTCAGAGGTAATAGACTCAGTGTTGGTTGCTGCAGCAGCCTTGGTGCTTGGAGAACCATCAAGACGTGTTCCATTGGCATGAAATGTAGCCTTGCATTTTTCAACAGGATGATTAGTCCTACCACATCGCAAACAAGGCATTGCCGAAGAAGATTTGGAGTCAGAAATCCGTGCTCCATTAGAATGAAATATTGCTTTACAATGGGCAACAAGATGATTGCTTCGTCCGCATCGAAAACAAGGCGAAGTGCATTATTTAGGAGTTGCAGCAACAACAGTGTCTGTTTGATGAGTTCGAGTCATAGCTAACCGAGTTTCTTCAGAAATCAACTCTGTAAGTGCATTATCCATAGTCGGTAGAGGGTGTCGACGCAAAAGTGAAGACCTGGTATTCTCAAAATCATCTCGAAGAGCCATGAGAAATTGAATAAGTCGAAGTTGATTCCGATAATCAATAAAAATATCTCGATCATTTTTGAACTCTGGCTCAGAATTCTCAAGCATATCTCATAAATGTTGCATTTTGGAATGAAATTCATCAATTGACTAACCTGATTCTTGGCGAAGATGAGACAAAGTGATCATAAGATGGTATTGATGAGAAAGAGTAGTAGAACTGTACCGTGTTGCAATGAAATCCCAAGCTTCCTTAGCAAGATCAAAGCGTCCAAAATGTACATTGATAGAGGGAACAGTAGTGTTGGTGAACCATGTAAGGATCCGATGGTTCTTACTTTCCCATTCTTCAAGTCGATCTGCGTACTTCTCATCAGATTCTTCTATTTGTTTGACCGGTGCCTTACATTCTCCAGTGACAACAAGCCATAGTTTCATCCCCTTTAAATAACTGCGCATAGCTGAAGCCCATCGATTGTAGTTATGCCCATCAAGAATGACTGATATTGGTTGCGCGGTTTCTCTTTGAGTACTTATCATCTTTTCTAGATGATTGGGTTTTGAAAAAAAAATGGAAAGAAACGAGTTATCCCAAGATGATTCACCTTCGAAATGAACAGAAAATTTGCTCTAATACCATGTAAAGAAAGAGATTATAAGAGAAAGAGATAAAGAAAAGAAAGAATGAAAGAATGAAAGAAGGAATTGTATTTCTAATAATACATTACAAGAAGGTTAAAGACCTTTATATATGCAATAGAACATGACAATAAAGGAAATACAATCAGGAAATAAAATCGTAATTAAGTCCTAAAATCAATCATAATCAATTAGTCAACTATAATCAATTAATCTAAGGTAACTATAATATTACAATTGATTGTAACATTAATTGTAATATTACGTTTACATTATCGTAATCAATTAGTCAACTGTAATCAATTAATCTAAGTCAACTGTAATATTACAATTGATTGTAACATTAATTGTAATATTACATTAGCAACAATATCATCCGAGCCTTGCTCTTCTATTAACTCGTCCTCTAGGTCAAAGCCATGACTACTCACCACAAACGTACTGAGAAACCCAAAACCTGGAGAAAGAACTCCTGAGAAAAAGTTTAAGAGAGACCACTCCTCTTAGAGAAGAAAGAGAGAAAAGAAACAACCAAGGAGAGGGCACGAAAAGCTCTATAAAAAAGTTCTACTATATCAATACAGAGAACAGTAAGAAAATTTCTACTCTATCAGTCCTCTTCTAAAGTTTTAATTGCTAATAGATAGGTGATTATGTATATATATGAACAAAGGTAGCCTAGCAAAAAATTTTGTATAAAGTTCGGTTAACTATCCAAATTAACCGAATTTTATTTCAAAATTTCAGTTTGAGTAATTTGAAAATTCAAATTTCGATTCGATTAAAAGAATGAAAATATATATATTTTAGTTTATTCAGTTTCGGTTCGAAATTAACTGAATTAACCGAATGAACACCTCTAACAAATATAATGTCAAATAAAATCAAAATTTCGATTAAAAACTTCGATTGTGGTGAATTTATTTTCATTCCAAAAAATTTCCCATCATAGATTGCTCCTTGCATTCTTCAATTTTCTTAACTGTTTTGCGTCTATATATGCAATAAAAGAACTTTTGTACACGTTGGAATAATGCATGTGTTTTGTGGGTATAAATCAACTCTAAACACTGGCTCTGCTTTTCTTCCATGCGCACTTTATATAGTCTATTCACTAAAGTTGGTATATTGTTTGGTTTGAAATTATAGTGCTAAAATGCGTTTTTTTTTTTTTTGGTTTCAGGAAAGTTTTTGTCTGAAGAAAAGAAAATTACAGATACTGAAATTCAATCCAGTTCAAAACTTACAAAGCTCTTTACATGCTACTCTGATTGTACTTTAGTTATTTATTTGACATTGAAATTTTGTAATTAAGCAAATTGGGTCTTTAATTACTAATTTTTCTTATTTACTAGGTAGAAATTAGAAAATTGAAAATAAAAAATGACCCGAGACTGGAATACTGGAATTGCTAATAAACAGATTATTTGCTTCTTGCATGGCCTCATAGTCAAAACCTTCCACTTGCGATTGAACAATATTTAGATCATAACAAAACATTTCAACTGTGGAAAATATAGTTAGAAAATCTCCCACATGATTCCTTCATTCATCTTGTTTCTCGTGTTGCATTGTTTTTCAAGTTCAATTAGTCAGATTCCGGGAAGCTTCAACCAGCTAACTTCAGTCAAATCAATGATCAATCTAAGAAAAAAGATAACAAAAAAGGGTTTTGTGTGGAAAAATAACAGTGCAAATTATCAACGTGTTTTTAAGTTTGAGTCCTTAATTTCTAGAATGGATTGTGATTTTGGAAGTGGCTAAGATTGTATGGCATAGACCTTGACTTACTTATTTGACTTCTAAGTTAATTGTTTAACGGGACTCTAAATCCAATCCTCTTTTTGACTGGACTTAGAGTTAGTGGCCTTAATAATAATAAACATATCAAAATTAATTTCATCCACATTTTCATTTTCTTTGAGGAAAAAAATGAAAACTATTAATTCTTGACTTAATCCGGTGATTGTTTTCTTTTTAAAAAAATATTGAGATTCAGTATTCAAATTTGAACTCTTTTTTATTATTAATATCTTTTTAAAAAGATTGAGATTCAAGATTCTTCTCATATATATCAGAAACAATTAAAGATATATATAATTGATTTTAAATTTTTATTATAAAAAAGGTTCTTGGTGGAAGATGAGTAGGAGTAATTTGACTTAATGAAAAAAGAAATACATGAACCTTGAAGATAATTATTTCCTTTTAATTATTGCTTGATAATAATCCTCTCTTTCTATCAATACTCTTCTTTTATTATCAAAACCCAATTATTGCCGCCATATTAAAAAAAGTAATATAACAAATTTTATTAATTATGAACACTTACTTGAGGTTGACTTCTGATTAAGAGAATCCAAGGGAATTTTCTAAGTGATACAAATTAAGTAGCTATATAGTAATTAATTATTGTATAATTAGCAACTTCATCATTGAATTTAAATTAAAAAGTAGACAGAAAAAAATAATGGATGGATGAACTGAATAAATGGTTATAATATATCCATGAACATAGCAATAAAGATTTGATCATTTAAACGTTCAATATTTGGTCAACAATGACAACAACAACTATAACAAACAAAAGATTATTACCTTCTTTGTTTGAACATGAAACAAACATTAAAAAATAAAACACAAACTTATCATGGTGTCTTTGACTTGTGGACTTTAGAGTTCTAGTCAAACAAACCAAGGCTTTTTTTTTTCTAATGAAGATTTTTGGTTTGGAGAAAGAAAAATATAAGTTCTAAAATTCGAGTTACACAATTGTATAGATATGATCATTTGAATTAATCGTCAATGTTGCTTTGTTTCTTTAAATCTTCCATGTTCTAAACCTTTTTAGAGCTAGAAAATCTTTCTGTCTAACTACTTAACTAGAGTTGCTAGACTGAATGAGCAGACAATTTGGAAAGACAAAAAATTTTCCATCCTATCAATCAGTCATTTTCTGAGTCTTTGGCCAGATTTTCTGGTCATGTGAATTTGTTTTTGTCAATTTTGCCACTCCCTTGCTAGTCCTTCCTAGAAGGAAACTTGGTTTGATTTCTTACTCCCACAGCCTATAAAAAGGAAGCATTTAGTAGCAAAAAGAAAACAACAATATGGGGAAGCTTAGGAATCACCATTGTCATAAAGGCAAAGATCCCACCAAAGCTAAGAAAAATCCCATCAAAATCAAATATATTTCTAGTCCAATGGTGGTTAAAGCTAGCAATGCTGCTGAGTTTCGCGCAATTGTTCAAAAACTTACCGGCCAAGATTCTGATATCGGAGAGCCTAGCTATGTTCATACAGCAATCCCAGAGGAAGCAACTCAAGTTCATTTTCCTTTTCAAGTTGATTCACCTGCAAAGATTGATGATGAAAATTTGTTCGATTCATTTTCTTGTGATATTTCTTCACTGGAGTTTGATGAAGGCTTGCTTGGGAGAGATGTTCTGGAGAATTTGTTTGGATCTCAATCTCCTTCCATTGTTCTACGAGTATGATTTTAGTCTTAGACTTAGACCAGTATAATTGTTAGCTAGGATTTGCTTGCTTAATTTTTTTTTTCTCATTTTAATGTCCATTATTGAATTTGAGTGATAGTCCAAAAAAGCTTTAAATGCCCTGTTACAAATTTAAAAGAAATGTTTGATACCTTGATGATCTATTCAAATAATTACATACTTATATCTAATACATGAAAGTTATGCAAATCTAAAATAAAGTCTCTATTCAGATTAATCCAAAAATTGATTCCAATGATTATATCCCTACTTATAGATCTGAGATTTGAATCTTCGCATATGCACTTTTCCGCCTACTAATATCTCTCTCAAGTAAAATCCCAAATCAAGTTAAGCCTAATTACCATGATAATGCTAAACGTGAAGACTTTTACAATGTTTTGTGATCTTCTCCTTGAATGATACCTCAATCTGCATGCATCAGTGCAAATGCCCAATCGTTACAGTTGGCTGCAAACTGAAAGCAAGCACTTGTCATTTTTCTCATCCAATCTCTGTAAATGACCTTCAAAATTCATCTACTGAGTCTGAAACATGGTCCAGAGATATAATAAAACTAAACCATACCACATCAAAGCATTAAATAAGGCAAGTAGAACCATGAGACCCTACAAATTTACATGTTAAATTACCATAAATTCACTGTCTCACACTTAAAAGCACAGCCAAAATGTCCACGGCTAAGTCCTAACATTGTTTTTTGCATCAGGAACAAGTTCCATGAGCAGAAGTTTTTCTCCGCTTTTCGTCTTTTTTCTCCCTAAATGATCTTCCTAACTAACTCTCCTAAATTCAGATGGTAAAACAAACCCTTACGTCCACCATTATCACCTCTCAATTTCCATCATCAGCAGCTTTTAAGTAAAGGGTTTCACCCCCATCACCACCCTGACCTCCAGAGCTCCCTCCGCGACCTTCAGCTGATCCAGCAGCAGTCCCGATATCTTGCTTGCTTCCACCTACCATTGCTCTGCCACCATGCATGCCTTCTCCAGAAGAGCTGCGCCCAAAATCAGGAAACCCTCCGGCCCCAAGTGCTCCACTGCCCCCTGCAGTGCTAGCCTCGCTTTGCAGCATGTGAAAGCCTGTGCTTCCACCTGAGTTCATGCCGAGCTGGCTGTGCAAACCTTGCTGTTGTTGCAGGGATGAAAATGGTTGCTGAGCATACAACATGGAGGACCGTGCAGCCATAAGTGCTTGTGGTGTCATCTGTTGAGCTTGTTGGTGCTGCATGTAGTGTCCTCCTGGCTGCATGATACTGCTGGGAGGAAACTACAAGCAATTTATAAAGACAATCAGGAAATCTACTACTTGAAAGTGGTACAGTGAAATTTTATTGTAAAGAGTGTTAAGAAATCATGAATTTGCCTAGCAAGTTACATTATAATATCTAGCAGAGAGAAGTTAAAAGGTATTACTTGATTTCGAGGAAATCAAAGCCCTAAAAAAGCCATCCCTTCTGTAGAAAAGAAGACGTATTATCCTTTAAAATTCACCTAGACTAGGGATAAATTTGTAAGAAATAATAAAGAAGCCAACCAAAATACACTAAAAAAAAATCCTTAAAACACTTGGAAATCCTTGTTTATCTCTGTTTCGAGCATGGTGTTTTCAGGGAATAATTTCCAGCAAAACTGATGTGGTCAAGCTTGGCTTAGTTAACCCAGATCACAATTTGTAATGGTGAAGTAGCAATCATCTCTACCTTTCTTTCTCTGTCTGCCTCCCCACCCTTCACTAGCCCCCAGTATTTGTCATTTTCATGTTTCTGGTTGAAAAACTCTTCAACAGTTAAACCAGAGACTTACCCCTGAATGGCCTTTAGTATCAATCAATTTTACAGTATCCAGCCACCTGGGCCAAGTTCGAGCGCTGATTCATGAATGGCCAGAGGGAAGCTTAGGATAGAAATTCTAAATTTAAGATGTGATGGTCTCTTAAATCCAATTAAAAATAAAAAGCCGAGGAGGGGATCGAGAAATGGGATTGTACCTGGGCATGCATGGTGGGTGGCTGGGGTTGAGAATCTGCTATTGCAGCCAAGTACATGAGGTTTCGCTGCAGCCTTGCTTGGTTCCTGCAGCAATTGAAGCTAGTTAGTGACAGTTCTACGACCTCAACCACAAATACCTTTACAGCTAATTTATGGCAGCTTATTGTAGGATATGCACTGATTATTACCATTATCTGCATCAATCATGACATTTTCTTTTAGTTACGATTTACCAAATTCTCAGACTTCTACAAGTGTCTTAGCAAACTCCGGCGAATTCAAAGCCATAATTACTCAACTCTTCCTGTGTAAATGTAGCCCAAGTAACTTCATAATTTCATTCCTTCTAATGTAAAGATGCTAGAAAGGAAAGAAACTAGCATAAACAAGAAAGTTTCCCTAAAATGAGGCAACAAACTTTATATCCATTAAGAGAGATCAAACACCGAAATAAATTGAACAAATGCCTAACATGAAAACTAGCTAAACCCATATGAAGAAAGCAGAAATAATGGCGATAACCCTCAAAACTCACCAATTACAGCAGAATACTAATCCAGCAGTAAGCATGCAGACAAATATCAAGAGTTTATGACTACTTTTCTAGTAAATGACACTTTGATATATTGTAGGTGGATAGAGGTTTAAAACCTTGCAGGAGAAGAAAGATAGCAACAGTACAGTTTTGGGGACTTTTTAGAAAACACTAGATTGCTAGTTATTGATTAGATCAGTTTAGTGTCCATTGGTTTACAAGACACTTCTAATGAGAAAACAAATAATGTTCTGTGTATATATTTGTGTGCGTGTGTGTGTGTATATATATATATATATATACAGCAGCACTCATTATATTTTGTTTCAGTCAAGATCCTTGGCTTTTAATACCTCGTTCAGCACGAGAGGACGGATATTGCAAGACAAGGGAACAAAAATTACGCAAAAGCTAAATTTGATAGAGATTAGAGACTGAAAATTAGCACTTACTCAGCGCATTCACTCAATTTCCCAGAATTTTGGCTCTCAACAATCTTTAAGATCAATGACTTGTTCTCATCAAGATACTGCAAAATGAAGTCAACGAACATGAAGTCAATGAACAAAGTAAGAAAGATGTAACAATAAATTGGAAAGTACTTCTTTAGAATTCTAGCAGGAGTTCCTTCTGACAACAATCAAGCCAACAACCATTTTGATTTGATTCATAACCAGTCTTAGTAATTCAAGCAGCATCACCAGCATGAAAATTAGAGGGGGTGGTCCAAAAGCCAGATTTCGAATGTCCAACTTATATAAGAACATATTTGCATACATTAATAAGATTTCCTCTCACATACTTCATCCAAACTACTATTATAATTTTGTGTTAATTTCAGAAAAACAGATTTAGGTACAAAGGATGTATCGTATCAAGGAAACACATTAAGGCAACTTGAAAACATAAAGAAAGGACCACCAATATACGATTATCAAGAAAGGACCACATAAACAAGCAGAAGACATATCAAAAGATCATGTATCAAATGGAACTAGTGGAGGACCACTGCCATAAAAGCATTGAGAACTAAAGTCATGGGCCCAAGAGAAGAGTGGAAACAAAAGAATTTGAAATTCTTACCAGCATAACAATCCTAACCTGAACAAGTTCATCACTGTCCACAATAAGAGTTCCAATTCACAATTCCTGACACCTATATTCTTCTGAGAAACTCTCATTACACAGTGCCTTCAGTTTTATTAAAGAAACGCATTAAATATAGAATCCAAGTACAGAACAAATCCTCATTACATTACCCAGTTCAGACAACTTAGTTTGTATGTTAGGTGCATGAAAATGGCTTTTTTCTTTGCTCATCTTTTCATATTTACCATTGCAATTCTGTTTACACCTGGAATAAGACTAAATATGCCAACAGCCCCAAGGAGAAGAATCTTCTCACTTCTGTTGGTATTATTTCTGGTTCCTAGCTATTCATTCGAACTACGTTTGTAAAGTACTTTAAACTTGATCGTCATGAAGATTGTATCTCAGCATCTCATAATTAACTTGACTACTGACTGCAAAGATAAAAGGAAATTTTAACAAATGAAATCTTCATACTGTACTCTTCATAGTTAATAAATGATGCATTCGAGAAAAAATAAGTTACTTCATTAGTCGTTCAGCTGTTAAGCTAAGTTTCTTCGGGGCTAATTCAAATGCAAGGAGTGGTAACAAATCAATCCATTACAAGGAGGGTAGAAATGAAAAAGAAATTGGAATAAGAAAACTAGCACCAAGTTTACAAATTACTACTTTTCATTCTTTATGTAAAGAAAACATGGAAAAAGAACCCACTCTTCTATGGGAGATAGCTATAAGCCACACCAATGATGCTAATTCAATTAAAACTCAAGAAAGAACAACAAGAGAAAGGGCATAAGAATGTTAAAAAAAAAGAAGAAGAAATTAATCAATGAACTGTAAAAAATATACCAGAAAAACCAAAAATAGAATATGTAAACGACTGGATGAAGCACCACATGCTGCTAAATTCCTGACCAGTAACCACTAGCTTTATCAAAAATAGACATCTCAAACAATAAAGAAATTTGAACCCCAGTAACTGGAAATTGAAGACAAGTCCCAAAACCAAGCCCATTACATGTATTTAGTAAATCTCAATAATGAGAAATACCCAAAATCCATTTACCAGAGGCCCGCAAATTTCAAAATAAAAAAACATCAAAACTAACTATAGAAAATCTGCTTGCCACTAAAAATTTCTCCTTGGCAACATGAAAACCAAATACATATAAACATTACAACCCAGTTAACAACAGTCATCAAAACAAATGGAGAGGGACATGATGTCCAGTAGCTTTGACAAGCAACACAAAGAAGAATACAACTTCCATTAATCAAAAAAAAAGAAAGCAGAAAGTAAGACTTGAGAAAATAAAAAAACTCAATGACATTCAAACTGATCAAAACAGATAAAGAAGAGAAAGACAAAGACAAAGAGAAAAAAAAAGATAAAGGTAAGGAGAGGAAGGAGAGGGAAGGACCTGTTGAATATGATCAGTAGTGACGTTGTTGGGATAATAACCTGCCATCATGGGCTGCATCTGCATCAGGTGCTGCTGCATTTTCTTTCTATATATCCACAAATACACCCTCTCAAAAAGAAAAATAAAAAACTTTGAAATATATAATTTTTGTCTCTTTCTCTTTCTTTCTATGCAAAACTATCTCAGTCCAACACACACTAAGCTGAAAGAGTAGAATCACTGCAAAAATGCAAAGGAAGAGAGAGACAAATAGAGAGATAAGCTATTGCTTTTTTCTATGTTTCTTCACTTTCTTTCTCAGTTTTTTTCCGCACTTACAATGACACAAAGAAAGAAAACAAAGACAGAAGAGACACAATGAAAGGTGAGTGTCTCACTGAGCTATTTGAAAGCTTTTCCTTTCTCTCTCTCTTCGTAAGAAAAAGCTTTGGCTTTTTGGGTTCTTGTAGTTGCTTGCTTCCCTTTCAACTTTCGCTGCCTGTACGATAGAATTGAGAGAGAGCGTCACGTGATGGATGATACAGAGAGTTGAGAGAGACAGAGCAGGAAAGGAACAGACGAACAGTAGGAAAGAGAAGGTCTCTGCAGGCAGAGAGCGTAAATTTGGAGTATCAAGGAAAATGGGTTTTCTTTCTATTACATTTGGACATGATCATGACTGTTGTCTGAGTCTCTTACACCATTTTGGTCCAACTCCAAGCCAAAACTCTTTCTTTTCTCTTGTTATTTATGTGATGGAGGAGATTCCATGTTTCTCACTTCTCTACACCACCAGTCGCCTCTTCCTCACTTCCCTGCGCGTGCAGTCCTTTTAGAATGGGATAGGGACAATGGAATCATGGAAATTAGATACTACTACTATTAGATATTTATTTATTTACTTATTTTAAAGTATAATTTTATACATAAATTGTACGATTAATGGCTTTTATTGTATGAATTTTTTATAATATAATCAATGATATTTTATATTTTATTTAAAATTCAAATTTCAATTAACCACAATTCATTTAATTAAACAATATAATAAATGTTAAATTAATTAAATGAACAGATTACATATAACAAGCAAGTAAATTTTTATTAGTCCAACCCAACTCTTAATGAGTAAATTTCATGGGGACTGCATGGTTCATAACACATTTTGACGAATAAAATTGCATAGTTCAACTTTTCAAGTTATAAGTTATGGTTAGGGAAAAACTATTCATATTAGGGTTTGGATCAATTCAAATTAAATTATAAAAAAATGGTTTAATTTCAAATGAATAATCTCATCAAACCACATATATTCAAATTAATTCGAATGTGGACCAGAATATTTTGTTTTTTAATATTTTGTGGTTTTGTACCATTTGAATTAAAAACCCAAATTTTATAAGGCACTTACAAGTATAACTTAAAATTTAAGTAAAATCCAAAAATATTTAAGTCAAAAATTCGAATTACTAATTATACCCAAATCAAAATTATGCAAACCAATTTGGATAAAATATGTTTTTATACAATTTGAATACAAATCATAAAATAAAAAGTTTGCATAAATCAAATCAAATAAAGATTTTGAAATTTTGATTCAATATCACCCATAATTTTTTATTTTTTCTTCTATTTTATGGCATTAATAACTGAGAAATCAAATGAGGTTGGACTTAGATCTCAAGTTAAGAATTTTCAAATTTTTTTCTCCTTTTCAGTCAAATAATGATCCACAACCCAAATATTCTTTTTGGGACTTTTGCAACATTGGTCCAAGTCTAAAGTACCCAAATTAACTAGCCATATCTCTTACTTTAAAAAACAAAAGAATTTTCAAAGAGTTGCTTAATAGCTAAAGTCATTTAAAAAAAATTCAACCTAATTAATTCATATAGCTTCCTTAAAAGTTATTTTTATAATTTTGAGATTCAAATTTCAATACGTATATATGTTTCCTTTTCCGAATTATGATCTCTATGTAAAGATAAAATCAATCAGAGTTACTACTGCATTATTGTGTTGTTGTCTTCGTGTTAAAGCAAACTAGTAGTACACTAGTACTATATATTTCCCTTCAAAAAAAAAAAACAAAAACACAAAGTCTAGAAACAACTTGTAACCTAAAGTAATGGTGAAACAAATAAATATCCTTTGGCTCCAATGGCTGGAGCTGTGAATAGGCCCTGCGAGGATTATTGCCCAAGTTGCAGGACGTCCTCGCCTGTCAGGTGTTACGGAGATTGGGATCAAGAACAGTGGAATATTAACAACTTCAATGTACGTATATTACTAATATCTTACTGTGAAGAAAAACGAAGAAATCATCAATGGCCTATTGAATTCATTTTGCAAGATCTGCAATCAGAGAGTACTGGGAATTGTTCAACCAAAAAAAAAAGAGAACTGGGAATTGGGACCCGAAGGTCACATGCCTTCTGCTAGTGTTGTCCAGCTGGCTTAAACATGACCTTTGTGTCCATTATAAGGCGGAAGTGACCCCCAGATCCCAAACTTATCATCATCAAACCACCCCTGTACCCTTGTACTGTAGAATTATCTGTGGTGGGGTGACCTTCACAGTTTATTTGCTAGCCTCTGTCGGTAGAACGCTCATTTATTTATTTGTTTTTGCATCAAAACGATCATTTATTTAAGTGTCATCTAAAATCTCATTTATATCTCATAAAACAAAAAATTTTGTATTAATATATCAAACACAAAAACATCTTTAACTTTCGTTGTGTTACGCAAGTTTTCTCATATTTTAGTTTATGTTATATATGTATTTTTTTATACATGTTATTTTTATATCGAGTTTAAAATTATCAAATTTATATATAGATGAGCAAAACCACAGTAGCATGGGTCTCTTCTTGCATGAAAAGTATAACTCAGCCTTGTTTGGGGGTTGGGTCTCTTCGCCTTTTCGGGAGGGGGCCTTTGGAGAGATTCCAAGTCTCTTTCCATTTTCATTTAACCACAACATAAATATAGGGGGCCAGCAGAACAGTGGAAACCAAAATCTCAGAAGGTTGTGGATGCTCCCAGCTCCCCTAACAGGATGGGTGGCTAGGGTGTCTCATTGATTCGTGTACTCAAATTCCAATCCTGTCTTTTCCTTTTCTCCCCTTTATTTTCATTGCTTTTGCCACTCTTGTGAAGAAGCTGGCTGGTGGTGTTGTTGTCTTGTGTCACGGGTCCATGTTTTTAACTTACAAAATATATTTATTAGATAAATCAAGATTCTTGACTCATAAATTTAAGACCATATTCTTTATACTTTATTTTAAGTTAAAGGATTAAAAAAGCCTTCGAATAATAAATAGTTATATAATTAAATTTTTATCTTTTTTTCGCAATTAATTGAATATTTATATTTTTAATTTCAATGTATTAAAGTCTTACTTAAAAAAAAATTATTAAGTCTGTTATATTTTGACCATGTGTATTAAACGAATTTAACAGTTTTCGTATGGATTTAAAAGTTTCTTTTCATAAAAAGATTCAATTGAATGAAAATTGAAATGTAAGGATTTAATTAATTACGAAAAAAAATTAATGACTTCATTGCAAAAATCGTTATTTTTTAAAGATCTTTTTGACCCTTTAACCTTTATTTTATATAGGATTTGCAATTTTTTTTTCTCGCCGTTTAATTGTGTAATGCTTTTGTTACTAATCCTTCAGTTTCAAAAACAAAAAAGAAAATTCACTTTGATTTCGATCTTGATATCTCTCGTAAGATCTTTTAAAAAAGTAATTGAATTCTGATATCACTTTTTACGAGTTTATTTTTCTTTTCTATCTTTATTTGTATGCTCCCTTCCCACACCGTTGAATTTTCTTCCTTTTATGTTTCGTTTGAAAATTTCAGAATAGACAGGTAGTCTAATTTTTTTCATTGCATACTTTTTACGTTGAACCGAACAAACCCTCAACTGTTAAGTTGTTGGCTTTGCTGTTTTATTGTTACTATAATTAATGCTTTGCCAGTTACTTCAAGTGGAGTTATTACTTCTGGTCTGAAGAAGTGAAAAGTATGTGTTTTTCTCATGGAAGGAGTTCGACAAATATGAATTATTCAATTCAAATCAAGCATACCGGTAAGAAATTTACATGTGAAGTTGGGTTGACTAAGATGCCTTATAAAATTCTTAAATCACTTAATATAAAAGTGAATGAATTTATTTATTGAGTCAAACTGATATATTAAGCTGATTTTGAGTATTGGATTAAATGATTAAATTTTGACTTTTAAAATATGAGAATTTTACGAATTATATATTATGCGCGATAAAACATAATTTGTGTTGTATATGCATAATTCGTGTTGAACTTGTATGATTGTGTTAATAAATTTGATTTATGGTCTTATTTCATTAAATTGTTTTTTTTAAAGTATTTTATTATTACTTTTTGAAACATGAGAAGTTTTTCATTAAATTGTTAAGTATTCCATCTAAAATCAATTGGTAATAAAATCAATTAATAACAAAATATTTATCAAATGTAAAATAACATCATTTTAACACAGATTATGCCACTTGAAGCAAATATAACATATTATTATGTTAGACTTATACAATTACAAGGTTCATTTCCATTACATGTCGGTAGACAATTCATATATAAATATAAAAGCTACCTTCTTTAAGTGCTTATTTTAAATTTTTTATATTGTATTTATTAAGTTTGATTCGATTTGATAATAATTTTGAGATGCTTGGATCGGTTGTTTATATTATAATCAAATTAAATTTATGAATCTAAATGTAATTAACTCAGATTATTCTTTATCCTTATTTCAAATTGGAAAACGCTATTAAACGTATAAAAGATCATATATAGATAATAAAATATTCATTGCTTAGCATGTAATTTGCATTTATTTTCTATTGCCTAAATCAACAAGAGATTATATATAATGCACTGACAATGAATAGCTTTTATATATGTCAGCCAATAAAAAAATGACACCTTATTAATGAGCAAAAGTCTAAAAGTGTATAGGTCCTTAAAAATAAATTTAAAAACTTTATTAATATCTATTTTTAAAGACATGCATATGAAGTATCATCTTATTATGGTAACAAAAAAAAATATTATTATTGACTAACAGTGTATGGAAACTATACACTGTCAGTGAATCATATACAAACTTAATAAATAAAGAAGTGTGAGATATAACTTATAAAATAATCTTTAGCCTCGAAAGCCAGTTCTCTTCTCCAAATTTTCACCTTCATCAATAAGAATATAAGCTACATATTTGTTGATTAATATTTTGTTCAAGAAAAATTTTGTAATTTTCTCCGCTTATATAAAGTAGTTGAGATTCTATTTATTTAGAACAAATTTAAGATTAAAATTTATCAACATCATTTTTTTAAAATTTTTTTATACTCTTTAAAATCATTAAAATTTCAATAAAAATATAATTTTGTTATATATATTATGTCATCTTAAAATAGAATATAAACATTTTCACTTTTTTCTTAATAATGTAAAATATCTTTTCCAATTGAAGCCAAACAAAATTAAAATTTCACGCTTGAGATGTTAGGAGAAATAAATGAACCAGAAAAAAGATGTGAGGAGAAATAAATTCTTGGCACTTGCACTTATTTCCTTCCCTGTGATTCGTTAAACTCTTGCAAGTGAAAATTCACTGGCTAGCGGCAAAATCATAGACATGGTGGGAATGGAAATTCATTGGAAAGAGTGCCAAAAGCTTTTGCCTAGGCTTTGCAGTAAAAAGAATTGGACAGCTAAGGTGGGAAATTGATGATTTGTTGTTCATATGACAAACTTCACATGTTGGTGTTCATTGGCTTTCTGATGTCCACACACACCACCAAACTTTTCCATTTTCATGTCATTTCCTTGGCTTCTAATTTGTTTTTTTGGGGCTTTGCTTTGCTTGTTATGCCCACTTACCATGTGACTGCCAAGAAAAAAGTTGTAGTATGACGTTATTATTATGCATTTATGACCCACTTTTTTTTTAACACCCATTGGGACACACACTTCTATACTTAAAAGGATAAATATGTCAACAATTTCTTGATTTAATAGTTAAAAATGAGTTGTGGCATATTATAAGTTTTGAGTTTGAATTCAAACACTTTCATTCTCAGTTATTTAATGTTTCCCTTGTAACAAAAAAAAAGATAAATATAGGATGAATTATACACATTAATTTGTATCCAATACGATGTGAAAATTATTTTTATTTATTTTAATATACGTAAATTTGTAAATTAATATTATTTAATTATTTACATATTCAAAGTATATATAAAATATATTGGTATATCATGCATAAAGGATGTCCTATTGTAGCATGGGATACAAAATAATTTAATGATAATATATAAGTATATAAATGATTATCCAATATAATGTCATTGAAATTTTTAGACTTTGTAAAGGAGATTAAGCTAAAAATATATATATATCCTTTAAAAAATATTAAAAAATAAAAAATAAATAAAACGGAGTACCTAATGTTTTTTTCTTTTTGAATATATATAGCTTTCATTAATCCATAAGCGAAACGTCATTCATTACAAGATGTTGAATAAGGATGGGACATTCATCCTGCCAACTCTTATTTTCCTCTATGGAGATACTTTCCCTAGCAAGTCTATTGGCAACTTCATTTCCTTTCCGCCCTATGTGTTGAATGATACAGCCATCAAATCCCCTCATTAATATCCTGCATTCATCCATGATCGGTCCGAGAGCTGATAAGTCCTCATCCTTTTGGTTGAGCTTTTTGATAACAATCAATGAGTCTCCTTCTAATATAATTCTCCTTTAGCCCCAGTTAATGGCCATCTCGATTGTTTTGAGAGCAGCCATCGCTTCTGAAAATATGGCTTCCTGAATTCGTTGGAGTTTGACCATTGCTGCATGCAAAACTCGACCATCCTGATCTCTGATTATGATGCCAGCTCCCCCTTTGCGACACCTCTCATTAAAAGCACCATCAAAATTAGCTTTGACATATCCTTGTGGTGGTGGTTTCCATCGAACCGAGAGTGTTGTATTGGTTCCCCTCTTCTGTCTAACCTGGGCTTCTTTGTATTCCTCCAACAGTGTATTTGCCTTTGAGATAATGGCCTCCATTGGCTCCTTCTTCTGCTGTTTTACTTCCTTATTTCGTGCACACCATAGCGCCCATATTAATATTAAGAAGGATTCAAACCTGGCTCTGTCCATAGTTTGATCTGCAGCTTCAAACCAGTCCACCAATCTTTCAAAAGAATCTAGCATGAGAGTTCCCGGGATATTACTTCTTGCCAGTATACTGTCTGACACATCACAGAACCTTAGTGCATGCATTTCAGTTTCCGCATGTCGATTACATCTCAAACAAAGCAGGTCCCCTTTATCAATCCTTTGTTTAATGTTACTTGCAGTAGGTAGTATTCCATGACATGCTCTCCATGCAAATAGTTTAACTTTTGGCGGAATATCAGCTTCCCATAGTGACTTCCAAATTCTTCTGTGCGGCCCCAACCCCAATTTCTTGTTAAGCTGCATTCTATATCCACTGCGAACTGTGTATTCTCCAGATTTATTGTGATGCCAGACTAGCTTGTCTTCTGTGGAAAAACGAGACAATGGAATTCCACTAATAATATCAGCTTCATCTCGGTTGAACTCTGCCCCGATTAACTGCATGTTCCAGGCTGCTTCCTCAGGAATTATAAGATCACTCACCGTTGATGTTAGTGGTAATGTCTTTGGTTCAGAGTTAACTGTGAGGTCTCCGTTCCTGACCAACCAATTGTCACCCCAAATCTTGACTTTTGTTCCATTCCCAATTCTCCACCGGGTGCCCTCTTTTAGCAAGTTTTTAATTTGCCATATACTCCTCCACGTTAGGGATGGCTGTGACCCTAACCTTGCCTCAAAAAAGCTTCCCTTTGGGAAATACTTTGCTTTAAGGACCCTTGAACTCAAAGAATTAGAATTTTTTAACAATCTCCAGCCCTGTTTCATCAACATCGCCTTATTGAACATGAGTAGTTCTCTAAAACCCAAGCCACCCATCACTTTAGGCATACACATATTCTTCCAGGCTAGCCAGTGTATTCCCTTACCTGTGGTGTTCTTCCTCCACCAATATTTGTTCATTATCCCCGTTAACTCTCTAATCAAGGATTTTGGTAATAAAAAGCAGTGCATGGCATACATCGGTGTAGCTTGTAACACAGATTTGACAACTACCTCCTTTCCTCCTTGAGACAAAAACCTTCCAGCCCAGCTCTGAACTTTTGTTGTCACATTGTCCTTCATGTTTCGAAATGCAGCTTTCTTACCTCTCCCAATCATCATTGGCAGCCCCAAGTATTTCTCCGGATTGCTTGTCACTTGAATGCCAAATATCTGTTGTATACTTTCTTTCTGCCTATGATCAGTATTTGGGCTAAAGAATAGAGATGATTTATTGAAGTTGACTTCTTGTCCTGAGCTTTCTGCATATATCATGAGCATGTTCTTCACCTTCTCTGCCTCATCTTTGGTTGCTCTGGCGAACAACAAACTGTCATCTCTAGGACCGTGCCTGCTGGCTTGAACTCCTTTGATCTCTCCATTCCTTTGCGCACTCTTGAGTAGAGCCGATAGACCTTCTGTACAAAAAAGAAATAGGTAAGGTGACAAAGGGTCCCCCTGCCTAAGGCCTCCTCTTGGACAAAAGCTATTAGTTACACAACCATTAAGAATAACAGATGAAGAAACAGTAGTTACACATTTCATGATTAAGGATACCCATTTCCCATGAAATCCCATTTTTCTCATTATTGCCTCTAGAAAAGGAAACTCTACCCTATCATAAGCTTTACTCATGTCAAGCTTAAGTGCAAAGCAACTATTTCTCCCTTTTTTCTTTAATTTAATGGTGTGTACAAGTTCATAAGCAGTAAGAATATTATCTGTGATCAAGCGTCCCGGGACAAAAGCACTTTGATTCTTACTTATGCAATGTTTCAAAATGTGTTTCATTCTATTAACTAGGACCTTCGCAATGATTTTATACAGTACATTGCAGAGACTAATTGGTCTAAAGTGAGACATGTTCTTTGGGTTTTTGGTTTTGGGAATGAGAACAATATTTGTTTGGTTTATTTCACTAATATCACCCTGACCATTAAGAATTTGAAGACAATAGGAGGTGATATCAGAACCTATGACATGCCAATAAATTTGATAAAAGAGAGCAGGCATACAATCAGGGCCAGGTGCTTTGGTTGGATGCATATGTTTTAAGGCTGACTCTATCTCTTCAGGTCTGAACTCTACAAGGAGGTGTTGATTCATCTCATCTGTGACGCTAGTCTCCACATTCTCTAAAATTAAGCTGTGAACATGTGAACCGTGGGTTTCAAACAGCTCTTGAAAATAACTAACTACTGTGTTTTGCATATCATCCTCCCCTTCACACCACGTTCCCATTTTATCCTCCAGCCCCATTATTTTGTTTCTTTTCCTCCTACTAGTTGCTTGAGCATGGAAAAAGGCAGTGTTTTTGTCACCCTCCCGTAGCCAATTGTTTCTTGCTCGTTGATACCAGTAAAGTTCTTCTTTCTCATGCAACTCGTTCAGCTCCTTTCTAATCTCTTTTTCCTCTTCCAAAATTCTATCATCCGGTGTAGCATTCTGTACCCAAACCAACCTATCTTGGAGCTCATTTATTCTATGTCTCAGCCTCCTATTATGTTCTCTATTCCACTTAGATAATGATGTGTTAACCCTCATCATCTTGTCTGCAACGTGGCCCGTTGTTGTCTTTTGCCATTCATCTATCACCACTTCATCACATTCTTTTTCATGGGTCCACCATGCCTAAAAAAATTTCCTTCTTTTTGTTGACCTCCTTAGAACACGTGAATAGCTTCCTGTGGTATCTAAAAATACTGGGTAATGATCAGACTTTGAGATGACCACATGTTCTACTTGAGTTCCTGGATACTTATCAATCCATTCCTTAGTTGCACAAAATCTACCTATTCTTTCCCTTACTAAGTCCCTTACTCCTCTACCATTCGACCATGTGTACCATGTCCCCTTATATCCCAAATCCACTAGATTACAATCAGCCAAAACTTCACGAAATGCATCTATTTGAGCCTGCGGTCTTAATGCCCTTCCACTCTTTTCATCATCACTAAGTATCTCATTGAAGTCACCAAAGCATACCCATGGAAGTGATGACGCCATCCCTAAATGCCAAAGCAAAGTCCATGAGTCCATTTTTTTACTTGTTTCAGGCTCCCCATAGAAACCACTAACCTTCTGAATAAGTCTGTCACCTTCCATTAAATTCATGTCAATATGATTCCTCGAATAGCTCTGTAAACGTAAATCAACATCTTCACTCCACATCATAGCAAGCCCTCCACTCCTGCCCTCACTATCAACCACAAAACAATTTGTCATTCCACAGCGTCGTTTAACTCTGTCAAATTCCTGCGATGAGGACTTTGTTTCACAGAGAAAAACTACATCGGGATCTTTTATTCTGATGAGCTTTGATAAAGCTCGAACTGCACATGGGTTCCCAAGCCCACGGCAGTTCCAACTTAACAGCTTCGTTGCTTTCGGCGGGACTGGAAACCAGTCTCTGCCGATGTGTTCACTTCCAACTCATTTGTTTTAGTCTTCTTAGAAGTCACCTCCACTTCCATTAGATCAACAGCTTCATTCTCATCCCGTGCACGTCTGCCCAGCTTGCCCCCCACATTTCTAGTTTGTGACATTTGACATTGTCGGGCAAGCTTTTTCCACTTTAGACATTTCTTGGCACTTCTGCATGGCTCATGCTCATCGATACCTACGTGCATCTGTGCCTTCTTAGTGTTTTGTGTTTCACAAATGGTAATTCCCACTCTAGAGGCTAGATCCACGTTGCTTGTCTTCTTTATTACCTCTCCATTAATTCGTGTTTGATTTCTTTCCTTACTCTCCACTTGCGCATTGATTCCAGACACCAAAATATTCGCAGCCAATCCCGAAATCACATCATTCTTGTTGCCGTTGGTATCTTCATTCCCCAAAATATGAAAGTTTTGACTATTCTGAGATTGCTCCTTTTCATTATCATTTTCCTTTAGTTTTATTCTTTCCATATTTGTAGTAATCCCATCCTTGTCCGCCATGGCTGCCGTTCTCCGTCCATCGCTTTCGGACTCTTTCTTTCTCTGTGATGATCCTTCCAAAATTTTCCCCTGCTTATCAAACCAGAGCACATTCGCTGTACTTTGCTGGATAAATCGACCGCCTTTTTTCTTTATTGGAGAAGCTTGTAACCACTCACCAAACTGCTTTGTTTCCTCTGTACTGCGCTCTACATCATCTTCATTCAACTCACAATCTGCCTCTGCATGGCCTAATCTTCCACAACTATAGCAGTATAATGGGAGTCTCTCATACTTGATTATATACCTGCTATCACCTCCTCCAGCCGCTTTCTTTAGCAGTAGTACCCTTTTCAATGGCTTCACTACATCCAACTCTATTCTCATTCTGATGAATCTACCCCAACCTCCACCCTCTGTGCTCATATCTAACCCCCGTATCTTCCCTAATTGTGAGATCCCCAATTTCCATGTAATTTCTCCATGTATGTAAAGTATTCTAAGCTAATATGATTAGATGAATATGAAGTTTAATGTATGAATAATGTATGATTGATGTATGGAATATAGAAGAAATAATGAAGTTGAATGTCAATAAGTCAAATGAAGCATGTTGATATCAGAAAATCAATTAAGGTATGAGACAAGAAATAAAACCAGAATTTTGATTGGTTATTAAATGGATGAGTCATGTGGAAGAGGAATTAATTGATAGTCAATAGTCTTGAGTCAAAGAGATGCTAATGGCTGAGATAGAGGATGAGATGAGCATGCATTTAATGAAATGGCATGACTCATCACCCTCGCCATCATCGCCCCTACGTCAGCCCCTACTTCCAGCCCTCTCCCTCTCGTGCCATCTTCAATCTTCCAAGCTTCCATCTCTAGCTACCTTGACGAACCACCTTACTCTCCCATCGATTCAACAAGTTTATTAGACGAAAATCGATCCTTGTCACTAGACTAAGTGATATCCAAAGTTTGGTGGATTGATTCCAAGTATTGGAAGAGATCTTAAAGTTTGAGATTTTGGTCTCTAGTGAAGGTAAGAGAAGAAAATGATTTAGTCAATTTCGTTTATGGATTTGAGTTGTGCTGGGTTGATATGACATGTGTATGTGGTTCAATTTAAGGTTTGATGTGGTATGATGATTTTAGGTTGAAGAAGTGAAAAGCTAAGGTGACACATCAAGTGATTTTGCGTTTTCGAAGGAATCGAGGTAAGGAATTTATGTAACGGATGTAAGGCGGCTATGTCCGCATGTTTTACGATGGTTTTATGTGGTTTGGAAAGAAACATCAGCTGGTTTTGTATAGGAAAAGATGCATTTTCGGACTTGTCTTCTAGTACCAATTAGGCTAGGGGCAGCCGACTGCCATAAAGGGAAGTCGACTGCCTAGAGACAACCAAAACGCCGTTTTTCGAAAATCGAAGCAAACCAGTCGATTGCTATGTAAGCCAGTCGACTGCTATTTACCCAGAAGCATTCTGTTTCAAACTAGTCGACTGCTATTTGCCAAATTGCATTCTGTTTCAAAAACAGTCGACTGCCCTATATGACCAATCAACTGCTATTTATTAAGAAGCATTCTGTTTGAAAACCAGTCGACTGCTATATGGACCAGTCGATTGCCCCCATGTATTTTCCGAAATGAAAATAATTTCGAGAAATGAAGTTATGAAGCAGTAGCCGACTGCCCTATAAGACCAGTCGACTGCCATGTATGAAAAGATGTTTTCAAAGCTTAATTGATTTAAACACAAAGGTGTTTTCTAAAAAGTATATTATAAATGTTTTGAGGCTATGGATTGCGTAATGATTATACATTTCTGATGGCTGAGAGACTCTGATCAAGTCCTCAGTAATATGTATGTTAAGTGAGGAACCCTAGTTCGGTCCTCAAGACCATCAGTGACACCTGACTAGTGCTCACTATGGTATTATTAAGGCAGGAGAGAATCCCTGACCTCTACATGGTATACCAATGTACTAATGCATGATTAGAGTCATATGAGTCATATGAATGGGAATGAACGGTTCATATGACGAATCAATCGCTTAAACATTGTACATAGTCTCCATCTATTTCAAAGCACAAGACGTATGTATGAAGAAAAGTATGATGTATGTTTTTATAGTATGTTATGAAGTATGATGTTTTAAAGAAAGAAGTATGATGCATGTTTTATATGTATGCTATATTTTAAAAGAAGCATACAAAGTATGATTGCCATGTCATTTGAAATGAATATGCATGGTTGCAAACAATGCATGAAAGATGTTTATAAGGCATGCTTTATAATGCTTTACATGACATTATAGAGCCAACTAGGAAAAATGCATATAGATGCATAGTACGCTCTTTTACATATTTTTCTTACTGAGCGTAAACTCACCCTTTTACGATCATTTTTCCTACAGATTACCTGAAGTGAATTCCGCTCCAACTAGAGGAGCTTGTTTTTGAAGAACCAAGGTGTACCTTCTCGATACGCTTCCCAGTTAGCATAGAAGGTATACTTATATGTTCATGTATATAGTAAATTGTAATTCAGCTACAGTATAGTACAAGTAGAAAATATATGTATAAGATGTCGGGGATGTAAGTTAAGATGATGTATGAGATCCTGTGGAAACGGAATGATATTTATATATATCATTTTTATGTTGATGGAAATTGAATAATATTTCATGAGCTATTAAATGATTAGCTTAAGATTAAGGAAAGAACGACACTGGATAAACTAAATCTAAATAAAGAAGGAAAAAGATAAGTGATAAAATGAAGTGACGGGGACGTCACAGAGTGGTATCAGAGCAGTTTAGATTGAAGTTTGTCAGTGTCAAGAAGCTAGAAATAGAGTATATTCCCCAATTGTACTGTACTTGTCTGAATACAAATGTATGGTATAGCTGTTTCTAGTTATACTAAAGAGCTCAATGATGATTACGTTTACAGTATGAGCTCACAAAGAAGAGGTACAAGAAGAGGAAGGGGACGGGGTCGCACTGAAGAGCCCCTAGTTCCGTCTCCTCAACCATCTCCGCCACATAGCCCGAATACAAGGCTAGCAAAGATGGAAAAGCATATGGAGAACATGGCCACGATGTTTACGCAGTTCATGTCTAATTTTTCGAATGTGGCCACAAGCACCCAAGCAACTGCAACTGTTATTCCTCCTACTGAAGTAACCCCACCAGTCACAGTTACTGGAAGGCGGGATCCTAGAGCTTATTGCAGTGTGGCATTGATTAAAGAATTTAAGAAGTTGGATCCGCCTAAATTCAAAGGGGAAAGAGATTTGTTGACAGCTGAGAATTGGATGAAAGCTGTTCTAAAATCTTTCGAGTACATGCCCTGCTCCGAAAGGGAGAAAGTAGGCTTGGCTGCCTATCTGTTGATTGATGATGCTGAATATTGGTGGCAAGCCACTTGGACCGTGTTAGAGGCCAAATATGATGAAGTTACGTGGGACAAATTTGTGGAAGCTTTTAATGAACAATATATCCCACGCACGGATCAGAATAGACTGAAGATCGAGTTCCTAAGTTTAACTCAAGGTACGATGACGGTGAATCAATATGAATCTAAGTTCACCACCTTAAGTAGATTCGATCCAGAGGTCCGAAGAGACGAAGGGTATAAGATCTACAGATTCATCGAGGGATTGAAGTCCCCGATTAGATCTAAGTTATATCCAATGGATATCACCACCTATGGAGAAGCTGTCCGTAAGGCTCAGCTGTGTGAGCAGGACTATGATCTACACCATGCTGACTTCCGAGCCAAGAGTAAAGGCAAGAAACCGATGAAGCGGAAGTCGGATGAGAAAGCTTCGAGCGATAGGTATCCATTTCGGAGGAATAGACGATCTGAAGGAGTTTCTATAGGTAAGTAAAGTATAGAAAGATGATCTTTAAATTAATTTAATGGTTATATGGAATTATATTGAAGTTAGAGTTATGATGATGATGATACTGATATAGGTACTCCTAAAGCTACCGGGATCAAGATAAGTGATGAGCGATCCCGAAATCAAGTTGGAAGTACCACTAGCTCACCAAAGAGTACGATGCAAAGATGTGAGCAGTGCGGGAGGTTTCATGGATCACAGCCATGTCGCTTGGCGAGTGGCGCTTGCTTTAGATGTGGGGAGAAAGGACACATGATTAGGGATTGCCCTCAGAGAGATCCGAAGATGCCTGACGAATTAGATAAGACCCCTAAACCACAACCTAAGGCCACTGCTGCTGAGAAGGGAAAGAAAGCTGTGACCCAAGGACGAGTGTTTGCCATCGACGAAGAATCTGTCGATGCCTCGTCCAAAGTGATTAAAGGTACAATTTACCTGTTTGATGTGAATGTCATAGCATTGTTTGATCCAGGCTCTACGCATTCTTTTGTGTCTCCTAAGTTTGCTATGAAAATATCTGTTTAGCCTGAGACCTTAGAACACTCATTAAAGATAAGCACACCACTTAGAGAATCACAAGTGACAGAGTTGGTGTACAGAAACTGTAAGCTACGGGTCAGAGAAAGAGAATTTAAGGCTGACCTAATCCTATTGAATATGTATGGGTTTGATGTTATTTTAGGTATGGATTGGTTAGCTAACAATCATGTTATAGTGGACTGTTATGCTAAGAGTGTAACATTCTCTTCACCCGTTAGCTATGTTGTAAATTTTGCAAGAAATTAATATGAAACCTGTTTAGTTCCTGATTTGAATTTATATGAAAATAATGAGAAGCATGTATGGTTGTATGAAGGATTCATTGCTTATGTGGAGGACGTAGATCAGAAACGTCCCGGACTCAATGATATTCCTGTAGTCTGAGATTTTCCTGAGGTGTTCCCGGATGATCTTCCAGGACTTCCTTCGGATAGGGAAGTGGAGTTCACTATCGATTTGGTGCCGGGGACTGAGCCTATATCAAGAGCTCCTTACCGGATGGCCTTGGTAGAATTGGAAGAACTTAAGAAATAGCTTCAGGAGTTGCTAGACAAGGAATTCATACGACCTAGTGTATCCCCTTGGGGTGCTCCTGTGCTTTTTGTCAAGAAGAAGAACGGTAGTATGAGGTTGTGCATTGACTACCGGTGGTTGAATAAAGTGACAATCAGGAACAAGTATCCTCTTCCCAGGATAGATGATCTCTTTGATCAGCTCAAGGGTGCACAAGTCTTTTCCAAGATACTCTTGAGGTCGAGATATCATCAGTTGAAGATCCGAGATGAAGATATCCCTAAGACTGCGTTCAGGACACGGTATGGCCATTATGAATTCTTGGTGATGCTGTTTGGATTAACCAATGCACCTGCAGCCTTCATGAATCTGATGAATGATGTGTTTAAGCAATATTTGGACCAGTTTGTCATTGTCTTCATCGATGACATCTTGGTGTACTCGAGGTCACGGGAAGAGCATGAGCAGCATTTGAGGATTGTTTTGGAGACCCTCAGAGATAGAGGACTATATGCCAAGCTAAGTAAATGTGATTTCTGGTTGAATCAGATCTCCTTTTTAGGTCATGTGATCAGTAAAGATGGAGTCTCAGTTGATCCGTCAAAGATTGAAGCGGTGGTTCAATGGGAAAGACCGAAGACTGTGATGGAGATCAGGAGTTTCTTGGGTTTAGCTGGCTATTATAGGAGGTTTGTAGAGGGTTTCTCGAAGTTAGCTGCTCCATTGACGCGCTTGACGCGTAAGGAAATGAAGTATGAGTGGAATGAAGCCTGTGAGTGTAGTTTCCAAGAGTTGAAGCACAGGCTGATGACTGCACCGATTCTCACCATCCCTAGTGGTTCAGGTGGATTTGTGGTGTATAGTGATGCCTCAAGGCAAGGTTTGGGATGCGTGTTAATGCAACGTGGTAAGGTAGTAGCCTATGGTTCCAGACAATTGAAGGACCATGAGAAGAACTACCCGACTCATGATTTGGAGTTAGCTGCAGTAGTGTTTGCCCTGAAAATATGGAGACATTACTTATATGGTGAGAGATTTCAGATTTTTACGGATCACAAAAGTCTGAAATACTTGTTTTCCCAGAAGGAATTAAACATGAGGCAAAGAAGATGGCTCGAGCTACTAAAGGATTACGATTGTGAGATCTTGTACCACCCGGGAAAAGCCAATGTGGTGGCGAATGCTCTGAGCCGGAAGCATGTAAGTATAGTGTCTTATATGATGATAAAAAAGCATGAACTAATTGAGCAATTCGCAAGCCTCAACCTTAATGTTATGACTTATGAGCAAATTGGAATGATAGCTAGTTTAAGGATTGAACCAGATTTGATGGACAGAATTCGAAGTGCTCAAAAGGAAGATGATAGATGCATAGAGGCTATGAATCAAATGCAATCAGGTATGACCTCAGAATTTAATGTCAGTAGTGATGGAATTTTGAGGTTTAGAAGTCGTATATGTGTTCCTAATGATGACGAATTGAAGAAGTTGATCTTGATTGAAGCACATGCCACTAAGTACACGTTACATCCGGGAAATACGAAGATGTATCACAATCTTCGCAAGGTGTACTGGTGGAAGGGCATGAAGAGAGACATAGCAGATTTTGTAGCAAAATGTCTCATATGTCAACAAGTTAAGGTAGAGAACCAAAAGCTAGCAGGATTACTGCACCCTCTGCCTATACCTATGTGGAAGTGGGAACACATTACGATGGACTTTATTATGGGATTGCCCAGAACCAAGAAGAATCATGATGGTATTTGGGTGATTGTCGATAGATTGACAAAATCAGCTCACTTCCTACCTATGAAGTCAACTGATACACTCAATACTTTGGCAGATATGTATGTAAAAGATGTCGTAAGACTACACGGTGTTCCAGTGAGCATCACTTCTGATAGAGATTCCAGGTTTACTTCCCATTTCTGGGAGCATTTTCAAGAAGCCATGGGATCTAAGTTAAGTTTTAGCACAGCTTTTCATCCGCAGACTGATGGACAGTCCGAGCGCACGATTCAGACGCTCGAGGATATGTTGAGGGCTTGTGCTATGGACTTTAAAGGCTCCTGGGATGACCATCTGCCATTGGCTGAGTTTGCATACAATAATAGTTATCATGCAAGCATCGGGATGGCACCATATGAAGCTTTGTATGGAAGAAGGTGTCGATCTCCGATTGGGTGGGAAGAAGTGGGCGAACGTAAGTTATTGGCTCCAGATCTAGTCGAGCAAGCTTCAGAAGATGTTAAGTTGATTTGTCAGAGGCTTAAGACAGCCCAGAGTAGACAAAAGAGCTATGCGGATGCTCGACGAAGGCCACTTGAGTTCATGGTTGGAGATTTTGTATTTTTGAAAGTTTCTCCATCCAAAGGAATCATGAGATTTGGTCGACGAGGTAAGCTGAGTCCTCGTTACATCGGTCCATTTGAGGTCTTAGATCGTATAGGTGACGTTGCCTATAGATTGGCATTGCCTCCGGAGCTATCGGGAGTACATAATGTGTTTCATGTATCGATGCTTCGGAAGTATAATTCGGATCCGTCTCATGTCATTGAGTATGAACCCTTGGAGATAAGGGAAGATATGAGCTATGTAGAGAAGCCGATTCGGATTTTGGATAGAAAAGAGAAAGTTTTGAGGTCTAAGACGATCTCGTTAGTGAAAGTTCTTTGGCAATACCATACGATGGAAGAAGCTACATGGGAACTAGAGAACTTAATGAAGGAAAGGTATCCAGAATTATTTACATGACAAGCTAAGGCAAATTTGGAGGACCAAATTTTCTAAGGTGGGGAGGATGTGAGATCCCCAATTTCCCTGTAATTTCTCCATGTATGTAAAGTATTCTAAGCTAATATGATTAGATGAATATGAAGTTTAATGTATGAATAATGTATGATTGATGTATGGAATATAGAAGAAATAATGAAGTTGAATGTCAATAAGTCAAATGAAGCATGTTGATATCAGAAAATCAATTAAGGTATGAGACAAGAAATAAAACCAGAATTTTGATTGGTGATTAAATGGATGAGTCATGTGGAAGAGGAATTAATTGATGGTCAATAGTCTTGAGTCAAAGAGATGCTAATGGCTGAGATAGAGGATGAGATGAGCATGTATTAAATGAAATGGCATGACTCATCACCCTCACCATCATCACCCCTACGTCAGCCCCTACTTCCAGCCCTCTCCCTCTCGTGCCATCTCCAATCTTTCAAGCTTCCATCTCTAGCTACCTTGACGAACCACCTTACTCTCCCATCGATTCAACAAGTTTATTAGACGAAAATCGATCCTTGTCACTAGACTAAGTGATATCCAAAGTTTGGTGGATTGATTCCAAGTATTGGAAGAGATCTCAAAGTTTGAGATTTTGGTCTCTAGTGAAGGTAAGAGAAGAAAATGATTTAGTTAATTTCGTTTATGGATTTGAGTTGTGCTGGGTTGATATGACATGTGTATGTGGTTTAATTTAAGGTTTGATGTGGTATGATGATTTTAGGTTGAAGAAGTGAAAAGCTAAGGTGACACATCAAGTGATTTCGCGTTTTCGAAGGAATCGAGGTAAGGAATTTATGTAACGGACGTAAGGCGGCTATGTCCGCATGTTTTACGATGGTTTTATGTGGTTTGGAAAGAAACATCAGCTGGTTTTGTATAGGAAAAGATGCATTTTCAGACTTGTCTTTTAGTACCAATTAGGCTAGGGGCAGCCGACTGCCATAAAGGGAAGTCGACTGCCTAGAGATAACCAAAACGCCGTTTTTCGAAAACCGATGCAAACCAGTCGGCTACTATGTAAGCCAGTCGACTGCTATTTACCCAGAAGCATTCTGTTTCAAACCAGTCAACTGCTATATGGGACAGTCGACTGCTATTTGCCAAATTGCATTCTGTTTCAAAAACAGTCGACTGCCCTATATGACCAGTCGACTGCCCCCATGTATTTTCCGAAATGAAAATAATTTCGAGAAATGAAGTTATGAAGCAGCAGCCGACTGCCCTATAAGACCAGTCGACTGCCATGTATGAAAAGATGTTTTCAAAGCTTAATTGATTTAAACACAAAGGTGTTTTCTGAAAAGTATATTATAAATGTTTTGAGGCTATGGACTGCGTAATGATTATGCATTTCTGATGGCTGAGAGACTCTGATCAAGTCCTCAGTAATATGTATGTTAAGTGAGGAACCCTAGTCCGGTCCTCAAGACCATCAGTGACACCTAACTAGTGCTCACTATGGTATTATTAAGGCAGGAGAGAATCCCTGACCTCTACATGGTATACCAATGTACTAATGCATGATTAGAGTCATATGAGTCATATGAATGGGAATGAACGGTTCATATGACGAATCAATCGCTTAAACATTGTACATAGTCTCCGTCTATTTCAAAGCACAAGACGTATGTATGAAGAAAAGTATGATGTATGTTTTTAAAGTATGTTATGAAGTATGATGTTTTAAAGAAAGAAGTATGATGCATGTTTTATATGTATGCTATATTTTAAAAGAAGCATACAAAGTATGATTGCCATGTCATTTGAAATGAATATGCATGGTTGCAAACAATGCATGAAAGATGTTTATAAGGCATGCTTTATAATGCTTTACATGACATTATAGAGCCAACTAGGAAAAATGCATATAGAGGCATAGTACGCTCTTTTACATATTTTTCTTACTGAGCGTAAACTCACCCTTTTACGACCATTTTTCCTACAGATTACCTGAAGTGAATTCCGCTCCGACTAGAGGAGCTTGTTTTTGAAGAACCAAGGTGTACCTTCTCGATACGCTTCCCAGTTAGCATATAAGGTATACTTATATGTTCATGTATATAGTAAATTGTAATTCAGCTACAGTACAGTACAAGTAGAAAATATATGTATAAGATGTCGGGGATGTAAGTTAAGATGATGTATGAGATCCTGTGGAAACAGAATGATATTTATATATATCATTTTTATGTTTATGGAAATTGAATAATATTTCATGAGCTATTAAATGATTAGCTTAAGATTAAGGAAAGAACGACACTGAATAAACTAAATCTAAGTAAAGAAGGAAAAAGATAAGTGATAAGATGAAGTGACGGGGACGTCACACTAATCGACTTCCAAGTTTTGGAGCTACCTCTTTGGTATACCAACCAAGTGGTAGATCATATATTCTAATCCAAAAGAGAGCAGTCTCGAATTTGTACTCACTCGCCTTTAAACCTCCCTCATATTGTTTGAGTAATAGGAGGTGTTTATCGAACGTCCACGGACTGCCTTCAATGACTCTCTCCTTGTCTTTTGCAGAGCCAAATTTGAACAAGAAAACATTAGACTCTAATGGCAATATTTCCACTTCCTTGGCCAACTTCCATATGATTTTGAAAGTTGACATCATTGCCTCTTTGTTGAAATGTCGTTTTGTCAACAAAGATCCCACCAACCAGTTCTGCCCTTTATCAGTGAGTAGAATTTCGCTGTCATCCTCCACTACAACTTCATCTTCTTCCTCTTCTGTAAACTTTAACTTTGACCATAACTCGTCTAATCCCTCATCCATGTCGGTCCCCTTCCTTCCCTACTATCACTGTACTGAAAACCCACAGATCACTTGTTAAGCAATCTTGAGAATGAAAAAAACCTTGTCCAAGACAAGACTTACTCTCCCCCTCCCTTAGAAGTCGTAGACCCTAAGGAGAAGACTCTTTATCTGATAGTTTCTAATATTACATGGTTTTCTTATTGCACTCTTTTCAAATTTCTTCAAAGATGGTGTATAAGAAATTTATTCAAAGATCATGGTACTTAGTGGATAGTATTTATTACAAAAATAGATTATTTTATCTATTATCTAATAATAATGTAAGATTTCCTACGAGATTTTATTTCAATGGTGAAAAAAAATGAAACATTTAAGTAGGGATAATTAAGGGGTAGCCTTTGCTCAAGTAGTGGAAGTAAGGTAAATTTGGTTTAAGTCTTAGATTTCAATTAGGGAGTGCTGTCTCCTATCAAAAAGGAAATGATATTCTAGGAATTATTTGCCATTATTATCACTTGAATTTTGGAATTACCTTTCTAATCATTCCATTTAAATCCGAATAAAATTTATTTGCAAAAATTATGAATAAAATATGTATTGCTATTTGGACGCAAATGAGCAAAACTCTCCTTCCTCTTATTTCCAAATTGCAATATTTTTTATTATAAAAAAACAGATAAAGCCCGAAAATCATCAGGACATTATTGTAAAATTGATGGTAGAAATGATTTAACAGCAATCACATATAGTTCATAACTAATTTAATGTTTAATTTTACCTATAATCTTTGACATTGTATTGTATATTAATTGTAAGTTTGTAACACAATATTCAAAGATAAATACTCTATATTTCTTAAAGAAATTTTATGTGATCATGCACCTTTTCTTTTCTTTAGATAGGTAAATGTTACTGTTATTTGAATTTTCCATTTAAACAAAGTAGGTTTGAAATTGAATATTAAAACATATTTAGATTGAAAAAACATGCATCCTTAGTAATTTTCACAATAAAAATAAATTAATTATCTTTTAAATTTGATCATATATCCGGTGATCCGCTGACCAAGTAAGACAATTTCTCAACCAAAGAACCATACAGGAAAGTTGGTCAAGATTTTCTAGGGTCAAGTCTTTTCGGATATGATTTGCTGTAACGAGAGACTATTGACAAAATATTAGGTGGGTTTTGATTTTGGTTGGGTCAGATGAAAATACTTCTGCTGGAATGGAAAATAGGACTATAAGATAACCATTAAGAAATTAAAAAAAAAAAAAGAAAGTCTTCCTTTTACAAATGTTTTACTTTCATAATAGTCTGAATATATATTAAAATTTATTAGTTTATACATTATCAGTAAAAATTTTAAATTACATAAACAGATTAAACGATTATTATGTTTTTTATGTATAATAATTGCCTTTTCAATTATAACATTGCTAACTATAAAGAGGGGACATGAATGAGTTAATCGAAAAATATTATGTCTATTGTATTTAAACATACCTTTACATGTGACAAATTAAAGGTTGTGCATGAAATTTAATAGTTTTACTGATGATATGTTAATTAATTTCTTTTACATATGTTTAAATTTGACAATATTTACCTCTTTAAAGATGTAAGGAAAATGGAACTAATTAATTTTTTTTAACAACTCATCCAAATAATTTTTTTACTGTTTTCATTGTTTGGCTTGCAGTTTTCATCAGATTGAGCACACTTACTAGTATCAAAAGTTGTGGTTTCAATTGTCTAAAAACACTTGTTTCCTCCATGATGGCGAGGAAGAGTGTAGGAATCATTACCCTTTTTCTCGTGCTTTCTGAAAAAAATGTTTGGCAGCTTGTTTTAACAAAGTGTGGTTTTGATTATAGGATCCAAAACTGGCAAGAGGATCTTAATTGAATTATTGATCATTTCAAGGGTAAATCTTTCATTGTCTGGATGTTGTTTAACGACAGCTTGCATGGGTAGTAGTAGTAGTAGTAAAAATAAAAATAAAAAAATAATAATAATAATAAAAGGGAAAAATAATTAAATAATTTCAATTTAAGAGTTTGTTTAACGACAGCTTTAATGGGTTTCACAACCAATACGTATAGTTTTTCTGCTTTACAATGGTTGCACCCAAAAAAAAGGTTACAAATAACTAACAAGAAATTTATTATTAAAAAAATTTATACAATTTTTTTTTTATTCTAATAGAAGCCAAGCTGTTGAAGTAAGTTATTTTTGATCAGCCTCGTTACCACCAGCAGATGCTGCAGCAAAATTCACGATAACGTCAGGAAAGGGTGGTGGTGGAGCCTGCCGAGCAACGACTCTGCCTCCTCCGCCTGCGACGTTCATTTCGGACAATGTGCACCGCCCGTGACTGCGTCCGGGTATGTTGGTGCATGGGTTTCCGGCAGACGGTGGCACCGGACCCTTTGGAAGCGATTGAATTATAAGAATATTTCCGTTGGACGATGGTACTCGATGATCATCATGAAGAGGCCTCGCGGCCAAAACATGTTGAACCCGAAGCATCAAAAGAATGCCAAAAATGAATGTAGCAATAAACTTAGTAATGTTAGAAGAAGCCATAGCTGGGATCTTAGAAAGAAAATTTTAAGTTTAGTTTGATAGATTTGATGGATTTACGCACACATATATACATGTAATAATGTTGACTCTTGCAAAGCCGCGGTTGAAGACTTGCGCCTTTGAAAATGGAGGAGGTCTGAATCAAATACACGGACCGTTGTTTAATTTTACGCATCAAAGTTGAATCAGTCTATTCATGTTATTGTGATTTTGCAACGTTTTTAAGACTCAAAGATTTCATAATAATCTTTGTTTATTTGAATAAGGGATTTCAAGGAAAAATTTGATTTCAATTAGGATATTTAAAAATTCAAAGTGCAAATATTTTTTTGACAAAAAATTTTAAAGAATTTCAAAATTTAAGAAAGATTTTTAAAGAAGTGGTTTTTCAAAATTCTTTTCACTTTTTCTTATTTTATTAGATATGGTCCACTATTAAATATAATGTTAAAAACAAAAAAAACATATTTTTTATTTAAATTTAACATATATTTTTATTTTTTATAGTATTAATAATAGTTACACATTTTTACAAATCTAATAATACCCATATTGGATATTTTATTTGATATTTTTCTTTTTCTAATATATAATATTATTATTTTGCTTTTATAATTATTTTTTATTTAATCAAATTATAGTATTAAAAAATTCTTTCTAAAAATTATTTACCCAAACAAGTCGATTATAAATGCTAACATTTTAAAATTATGAATTTTAAAATGTTTAAATTTTAAAATACCTCAAAATTTCAAAATTCTTTATCCAAACACACTCTTAAGAAAAGTGGTATATAAATACTAGCATTTTAAAGAGATGAATTTTGAAATGTCTTCATTATAAAATACTTCAAAATTTTAAAATTCCCCTTCTAAACGTACTCTCAAAGAAAGTGGTGTAATTGGTAAGAAACCCACCCTTTTCCATTCAATTTCCTGGTTTTAATTCGAAATTAAATGTTAATTTTTAAGTCTTGACACGTCTTATTGTAAATCTGAATCTGTTCTGATTAAGGACGTCAACTGTTAGAATACTTGTTATTTTTAGAAACCGAATTATAATTCATAATATGTTAACTCGATTAAACACGGAACTTGACCTTGAAGGCCAAGAAATTAAAGTCCATGTAAACTTTCATTTAGTTTTGTGAATCAAAGTTGAAGCAGTCATATTCATGTGATTTTACTACTTTTTTCGACTCAAACATTTCATAATAGTCTCCCAAGGAAGTGGTATAATTGGGGAAACCCTCTGTTTCTTTTTATTTGTGGTTTCAATTCCAAGTTGAGGATTCAACATTCAAGTCATGACGTGCCGTATTGTAGCTTTGAATGTGTCCTAGTCTCTTCCCCCATGCACGTTTCGGGTTAATCAGTTAATCTGAAACCAATAGGTCAAAAATTTTGTTTTCGTTATTTAAAAAAATTAATGAAATTAAAGATATGAGAAAATATTTTAATTAAAATCAAAATATAATATTAAATCATAATATAGTAAAAAATTGTCAAATAAAAGTATGATATTGAATGATATATATGAAAAAAAATGATTTCATTAGAATTGATCCTTGGGATCTACTGAATATTATGAATCACATCGGATTATATTTAATTAATCTTTCTGAAGGTCCTACCAAGGTTCAACTTCGGCCTGGTCAAAATCAAATCTAATTTTTTGTTCAAATTTATTTTTGCTTAAAAAATAAGATTAGACTCGTCTAAGTCTGCTCATGTCAATATTTTTAAAATTAAAAAAATTTTAAAAACATAAAAAATAACATAATAATTAATTAATTTATCACAATAAATTCGAATAAATTTTTACAAAAAGACAAAGCATAAAATCCTAAATCAGAGTCTAAAAAAGAATGTAATCTCAAGTTAAATTGCATAAAAAAGTTTAAATTAATTAAAAATCCATTAGTATACTTTCCTATGGTTTTCTTAATTGCTTTACCTATCTTCAAAAATATTTTTCGAACTTAAAAAATACAGCATCATATACATTTTTTTTGGTTACACAGCATCATATACATTTAATAAAATATCAAACTAACTTATTTATACAAAATTATAAAAAAAATTTATAATTTTTAAGTCGAACATAATCAAATTTGGGTTTTAAAGGCCAGTCATTCCAACTCGATTTTTTATTCATTCTCATCAAATGACTCATGCTCATTTAATAGGTTTATTATTTTTGTTCAAATCCAGTTAAAAATTGAATCGATCTTTGAAATTTAACGAATTACCTAATTCATGAGTAGTCATGCACTAATTGGAGGAAGCCACTTTTGGGCCAGGTTTTGCTATTTTATATTTATAATCATGGATAAAAGAAGTGGAAATGGGGTCTATTGACCGAGGAAGACTAGAATAAATTTTAAAGCTGACAAATATCCCTAAGCTAGTAAGCTTATGTCTCATGTTAGTGAATGTAACCAAGTCTATTTTTGTTTTGTTGACCGCAGAGCAAATCAGGCTGCGGATTGGGTGGCAAAACAGGCTTGTAAGGGCAGTTGTCCAACTTTTTGGATGTTTGAACCTCCTCTGTTTTAAATCTTTATTATAATGTATGGCAGTAGCCGTTTTATTCTGAGCTAAAAAAAAAAAATGTTTGAAGGCATTACAAAAAAAATTGACTTTTACTGCTGGTAAAAGACCACCGAATCTATTGACGATTCATTAATTGTTGGCTGATTTGACCAGGTGAATGTAAGTGAAAATTTGTCATCCCTAGATACACATTAATTATTTATAGAGTATTCATTGTCATCCCTAAACACATATACCCATAAAAGAAAATTTCCAACAACTGAAGCATCTTGCAGCAATGAAAAGAAATCTTGTAATTCCATCATCAAACTACTAATCAATCTTAGAGCAGGCTAATGTGACTGAAAAATGGTTGCTTTAATCTTTGGGTAAAATAGGTTAGGTGGAAATAAACAAATAAATTAGGTGCTCCTATTGATAAAGAAATGCCAGAACTTACAAAAAGATGGTAGATTTTAACTATCTCACGGTGAAATAATAATCGAATAATCAGTACTCAATAAGCACATGACAACCATGCATTAGGAAAAAAAAAGAGAAAATTACTTGGCAAAGGTGGTGCAAAAAGCTTTCAGAAGAAAACCATAAATCATCTAATAATGCTGATGCCCCTGCTTCTGCAACACTGTGATCTTTCTGAAGTCCATACTTCAGTTAGTAGTAGATGACCTTGATGAACTGTCCCAAGCCTATCACATGTCAGATATTAACATTAAACTATAAACACCAAATAAGGTAAAAGCCAAAATGTGTTTTTGACATATATTAGACAGAAACTAAGATACAAAATGATAGCTCCAATTCTACAAAACAAAATTGCAAGGATAAACAATTTTTCTTTGATAAAGTTATTACCATAACGGGCAGAATTACACTAATCAAGACAAATTTACCCAATAAAAAGGACCTCAGACAAAGAGATAATCAATTCATTAAAATTACCTTTGTGAACAGTTGACTTCTTATACAAAAAGCCTGTAAAATATATAAAACAAAAAAGTCAAGGCCTAAAAAATAATGAATGCATTAGCTACCTACAATAATTGCCCTTTGAACCATCTAGTAAGACGAGGGACTGAGATGGAGAAAGAGGGGACTGGTTTTTTTATTCTAATATACTTAAACAGAGGAAACCTATTCAACTATATATATGTTCTTAAGTTTATGCAAAATAAACAGCAGAGGAAACCTAATCAGAGAAACAGTCCAAATCAACCTTTCACATTATGAGATAATTTTAGCTTCCATACATAAGAATTACTACAAAATTATTTCGAGTAAAAATGCAGCCTCAGGCTTTGACGTATAGCATCAAATATGAGTGATATGCTTCAATGATTAATTAGAGGATAGAAAGCAGTAAGTTTGATGTCAAAAGACAAAAAACAAAAGAAATTGTGTTCTAAGAAGAATAGGAAAGGCAAAAAAAATCAGAAAGCAGAAGCAGTACTACTCACCAGGAAGAAGAATGAAGTTGGAAGGCAAATCAGAATCCTTTCAGTCTTGTTCTAGTTGAACCCAATAAAAGCAAAAAGACTGGATTAATCAACCAACTTAAAAATAAAAATAAGACTACAGTGCAGTTTGCAGCTCCCAATTACATCAAACAAGAAAGCAAATAATGTCCAATGACAAGGGATCCAAGTTAATGTTAAATAAACAAAACAATCTGAACTTATACAAAATATAAGTTTAATAGTTAAATCAATTCATTTGAGACTATAAATTCTAGAAAATACAAGTTGGTATAGAATATCCAGGTATTAGTTTTAAAATTCACAAGATAACAAAAAGCTTACTGTTTCTGGCCTTCTTTCTGAAACAGCAATAGTCTGCCAAATCGATTTTAAGAAAATGAAAGATGATTATCTAGCCCAACCATGTTCCATGTTCTCGTCTCGTTTGAGAACAAAGCACAAGAAAATTGATTACAGCACAAGCTAAAACATGGAGATGTAAACATTACTTTTCTCTCAAGACCATGTAGTTATTAGGTCCATTTGTCTTTTGTATCTTAGAAATTTGCCTAGGAATATCTACAAAAGCCTTCTTGTCCTGCACTGAAGAGATTTATCAACTTAGAGAGAGACAATAACAAATGCATAAACAGACCTGAACATATCTTGAGTAAATTTTTTGTTTTCCACTAGTCCTTTTATTTTAAAGGGCCTATCTTGCCCTCTAGGTCTAGAACAATCCAGTGCCGTTACTAATGCAAGCACCATATCTATGATACTAAACTGTTTATTCCTCTGAGATGAAAAGAAGATTCTCGATCTTAAGGAAGGATACAGGCCCACAAATCTAAACCTGAAAAGAAACTAATCTAATTACAATAAAAACTATACACACATTTCAAATACCTTTGAATGCTGAATATGTAGACCTAAACAATGGTGTGATTATAGATTTCAGAAAGCACATCAACAAATATGAAACCAACAAAACAAATGAATCACTTTCAAGTAACAAAACAAGCAAAAAGATTTAATTATGGAAGACAGTATACCTCAGGAGATTTTAGCCTAGCTTTAAAATTAGCGACAAGATCTGATGCCATTATAGGTGGCTTTTACAGTAAAACAGCTCTAATTCCCCCCGCCTATGCCAATATACCTAAACACAATAAGAAAACATCTACAAAAAAAAACTCAACACCAATTGTGAATATAACTCAATCTTTCGCCTATCATCACAAAATAACCTTAAATCTACGCCTGAAAAAAAATATATTAATATAGTTCTAACTTACCAGCTGACATTAAAGCAAATAATGTCCTTACAAATCAACAATTCTAACTTCTAACAAAATAAGAAACAGTGTCCTTACGGTTCAAATTTGTCGACGAAGTGGAGATCGGTGAAGAGTCGTCGTTCGTATGCTTCTGGGAAAAGCTGTCGGCGAAGGCCTAAAAATGTGGAGACCAGTGAACGATGTAGACGATGGAGACCGTCAGTCCTCTTTAAAATGATGGAGATAGAGCTAAGTGTGAATGTGGAGAACGATAGAAATTAGGCGATGGAAATTGAGTGTGAAAGATAATGCTAACAATTATTGTCGTAACAATTTCGTCCGGAGACTCTATTACTCGACGATTTTGAAAACATTTAAAAAAACAAGGAGTCGCCACCAATCTTTTTGGTTAGGTGTGATTGACTACTTAAAAAAACTTGTCATTTTAACAAAATCTTAAAAGTAATTAAGTTTTATTAAAAAGAAAATTTGGATTTGCGAAAACAAAAATCGGATTTGGGAGTACGGTTACGCGTGGGGAAGGATTAGCACCCCCATAACGCCCGTTAAAAACGATACCATCGTAATCACGTGTTATCCTTTTTTGTTTTAATAAATGGTCTTAATTTAACTCTGCCTGTGTGAGTTAACGCAGCCGGTCCCAAGCCCGAGTAAAGGAGGAGGGTGGCGGTAGGTTTGGACAACCAGCCTAAAAAACTAGTCCAATCTCATGAAATGAACCAATATCAAAACATCGTTGGGGCGTCCCCTGCACAGCGACGAGCTGCATCGGAGCCCAGGTGTAGTGAAAAGTGGGCAAGGGTTGCTAGGTCGTCGCCCGGAAGTGACGCGCCACATCGACGCCTGGATGTGGTGTTAAATAGGCAAAGGTTCCCACACCACAATGGACGAGGGTGGGTAAAGAAGTTAGTCCATAACCATAAGCTTAGGTTAGGATCTTGGAATATAGGTACGCTTAGTGGTAAGTTAGGTGAGATTTGTGAGGTTATGAGTAGGAGGAGGGTTAACATTTTGTGTCTCCAAGAGACCAAATGGGTTGGGGAAAGGCTAGAGAGATAGCACCTTGGCAATATAAGCTTTGGTACACAGGGAAAGATAGAGACCGAAATGGAGTAGGTATCATTATAGATAAAGAGTACCATAAGGATGTTGTACAGATCAAGAGACAATGGGATAGGATTATTTTGGTTAAACTAGTTTTAGGAGAAGACGTGTTGAATGTCATTAGCGTGTATGCACCCCAGATAGGACTTGATGAGGTTAGTAAACGACAGTTTTGGGAGGATTTAGATAAGGTAGTACAATAAGTACCCATAGGAGAAAACCTTTTTATTGGCGGTGATCTTAAGGGACATGTTGGTACAAGTAGAGAGAGTTTTGAGAGAGTACATGGGGGTTTTAGTTATGGTGTAAGAAATGAGGGAGGAGATGCTATCTTAAATTTTGCTTTATCTTATGACCTAATCCTAGCAAATACATTGTTTAAGAAGAGAGATTCTCATCTTATAACCTTTAGAAGTGGATCAAGAGCAAGTCAGATAGATTTCTTTTTAACTAGGAGTAGGGATAGACATAGATGTTTGGATTGTAAGGTTATACCAGGTGAGAGTGTTACCGCGCAACATAGACTCTTAATTCTAGATATGAAGATAGACGACATCGAAGGAACCAACAAAAAGGAATTGAACGGATTCGATGGTGGAAGCTAAAAGAAGATTGTCATACAACATGTAGAGATAGTTGGATTCAAAAAGAGGCTTGGACAACAGAAGAGAACCCAAATGTAATGTGGAATAAGATGACAAAATGCATTCGAGAGGTAGGCAAAGAGACATTAGGAGTATCAAACGGAAGAGTGCCAACTGGAAAGGACGCAACATGGTGGACTGCAGTAGTAAAAGATGTTATAAAGACTAAGCGAGAGCGTTACAAGGCTTTAAAGAAGAACAATACAGAAGAGAGTTTTTCGGAATATAAGGTAGCAAGAAAGGAGGCAAAGAAGGCTGTGGCAGAAGCTAAGACGAAGGTTGCGAAAGAGATTTACGACAAATTGAACACAAAGGAGGGAGAGAAAAGGATATACAGATTGGCGCGAGCAAGAGAAAGGAGGAGTCGCGACCTAGGAGTCGTGAAATGTATTAAGGATGAGCATCAAAGAACTCTCGTTAAAGATAATGACATTAAGGACAGGTGGCGAGATTATTTTAACAAATTATTTAATGACGGACAAAATAAAGTTTTGGATAATATTTCGGTGCCTTTTAAGGATTTAAATTGGTGTTTTATGCGTAGAATCCAAGAGACAGAGGTAAAGAGGCACTAAAGATGATGAAGAATGGAAAAGCTGTTGGACCTGATGACATCCCAATTGAAGTTTGGAAATGCCTTGGAGATGTAGGAGTTAGGTGGTTGACAAATCTATTTAATAAGATTTGGCACACTAACAAAATGCCAGAGGAATGGAGGAAGAGTGTCTTAGTACCTTTATATAAGAACAAGGGAGATATTCAAAGTTGCGCCAACTACCGAGGCATAAAATTGATGAGTCACACGATGAAACTATGGGAGAGAGTGATAGAACGGAGATTAAGAAAGAATGTAGAGATATCGGAGAATCAATTTGGTTTTATGCCAGGTCGATCAACTATGGAGGCAATATATTTGCTTAGACAACTTATGGAGCGCTTTCGAGTAATGGGTAAAGATCTTCATATGGTCTTTATAGATTTGGAGAAAGCATATCATAAAGTGCCTAGGGAGGTACTCTGGTGGTCCTTAATGAAGAAAAGAGTTCCTTTGAAATATATTAAACTAATTAAGGACATGTATAGAGGCGCAAGGACACATGTGAGGACAGGTGGGGGGCAAACAAGTGAGTTTCCTATCACGGTGGGATTACACCAAGGGTCAGCGTTGAGTCCATTCTTGTTTGCGGTAGTTATGGACGAACTGACAAAATCCATCCAGGATAAGGTGCCTTGGTGTATGATGTTTGCATATGATATTGTCCTATGTGCGGAAACTAGAGCGGAGATCAATACAAAGTTGGAATTATGAAGACAAACGTTGGAATCAAAAGGATTTAAACTAAGCAGAGTGAAGACTGAATACATGGAGTGTAAATTCAGTTCTAATCGACTGGAAGAGCATGATGTAGTGAAGTTAGATGGGGTGGCGATACCTAAGCGGGATCATTTTCGATACTTGGGATCAATAATACAGATGGATGGAGAGATTGATGGTGATGTGACCTATAGGATCCAAGCTGGATGGAGTAAGTGGAGAAGTGCTACAGGTGTGTTGTGCGATAAAGGAATTCCTACATGGTTGAAAGGCAAGTTTTATAGGACAGTTGTTAGACCAACATTGTTATATGGTAGTGAATGTTGGGCGACTAAGAGGCTACATACACAAAAGATGAGTGTAACAGAAATGAGAATGTTACGGTGGATATGTGGATACACAAGAAAGGATAGAATGAGAAATGATCATATTCGTAAGATGATTGGAGTGGTACCTATCGAAGACAAAATGTGTGAAAATCGTTTACGTTGGTTTGGACATGTAAGACGTAGACCTGTAGATGCTCCAGTTAGAAGAATAGAGACTATGGATGTTGAGAGAAGGGTTAAGACTAGAGGAAGACCGAAAAAGACTTGGAAGGAAGTAGTTTGGAAAGACATGGAGGTTTTAGAATTAGATGAGCAAATGGCCTTGAATAGGAATCTATGAAGGCAGAGAATACATATGGACGATCTAACATGATTTTAGATATTGGTTCATATAGCCTACCCCAATCTATTGGGATAAAGGCTCTAATGATGATGATGATGATGATGAAAATGGTCTTAATTTAATATTTAAAATTAATTTTTATTTTTATTGCAACCAATTTTATTCTTCTTTTCTCAAAACCATTTTTTATATATTTACAAAACAAAGACTAAATTTTTTTTTTTCGAAAGTGAATGTAAACCTTTTTATATTGAAAAATTAAGTCAAATATTCCAATACTTTTGATAATATTTGAAATAATTTTTCTCACCTAGAGATTTCTTAAGAATCACTACTTGTGATTTCTATAAAATCTCATCCTCGATACGACTCACATTGTTTGTATAATTGATTAAAAATTATTATATACATTTTAAAAAATCTCATTTTTTTTAAAATAAGCATGAACCTTTTTTATTGAAAAATTAAATCAAATACTCCAATACTTTTGGTAATATTTGAAATAATTTTTCTCACCTAGAGATTTCTTAAGAATCACTACTTGTGACTTTTATAGAATCTCATCCTCGGTGGAATTCACACTTGCTTTGAAAATTATTATGAATGCACATGATGCAAACAGATAAAAAATGATGCATATGTATTTTTTATAATAAATTTTTTTATAAAATTTTATTTTATTTATTTTAAATAAAAATCAATATTATTGAAGCATCACACTAAGCATTCCAATACTCTGGTAACATTTAGCGGACTCCTCTCACCTAGAGATCAGTTAGGAATTACTACTTGTGACTTCCGTAACATCCCATCATCAAAAATTCACATTAATTAAATTTAAACTTTATTATTAAATTCCCTTTTTCTATTTTCTTTTAAAAACTTATTTATTTTATTTTATTTTTAACAAAACAAAAAAATTAAATTATTGAAAAATCGCACTAAATACCCCAATACGCCGGTAATATTTAGTGGATTCCTCTCACCTAGGGATCAATTAAGAAATCACTACTTGTGAATTTCATAACATCCCATCATTGAAAATTCACATTTTGATTTAAATTTTATTATTAAATTTAAAGAAAATAAATATCTATTTTAGTTTTTAACAAAAAAATAAATAAATAAATTATTGAAAAATCACACTAAATACCTCAATATGCTGATAATATTTAATGGATTCCTCTCACTCAGAGATCAGTTAAGAAATCACTACTTGTGAATTTCATAACATCCCATAATCGGAAAAAATATTAATTAAATTAAAATCTCATTATTTATTTATTTTTATTTTTCTTTGTTTTAAGAAAAACTTATTCATTTTCATTAAGGCTTCAAAATATAATCTTCCTACCACATATCGAACGATAAGAAAAATAACTATGCACTTTTCATAAATTTTTTATATACATTTTTCAATAATCTTGAAATTCCATTAATTAATAAAATCTTTTCTTCCATTTTTTCAAAAGTCATAAAATTATATTAATTGAAACTTTTAAAATTAAAAATGAAATTATAGAAATTAATAATTAAACAAATAAACATATAATAACATAAATAGACAAAGAGATGGTAACATACCCAAATTGTTTGGGTTTAAAACCCAAGAGAAAGCTTGCAAACAGCCCAACTAAGTTGGCCTAAGGCCTGGATGGTGGAGCGGGTCGATCAGCCGCCCGGATCCGGGTCGGGTCGACTTGAAACCCGCGGATCGGTTGGCCAGCTGCTGGTCGGAAGAGCGGATCCCGGGTCGGATCCAGATCCCTTCGCGGGTTGGCCCTCTTTTTTTTTTAAAGCGATAAACGCCACTCTTTTTTTTTACTTCATTTTCAATCCAAAAAAAAAAAGAAAAAAACTTTTCAGAGCCTTCAAAGGCTCCTCCCGACCAGGCGATTTCCGGCCGCTAGCGCCGTCGGAGCTCGGCCGCTCACCAGCCACAGAAACCAAAAAGGAAGCTGCTTTCCAAAGCTTCCAAGCTCCGTCTTTTCGATTGTAGCCTTATCTTCCTCCGAAAACACCTCTATCCTAACAGATCTAAGGTTGAAACCCAAGGTTTCTTGCCCCCCCTTTTTTTTTGATTTGGCTTCTCACCGGTGCGGTAAGGAATGTGGTTGTTTATGTGTGTGCGTGCGTGTGTTTGTGTTTGCTGCCTTGGTAGTTTGGAACACACGTTCTGGGTTTGTTCTTGGGTGGTTATGGCTGTTTAGCTCAGTGGTTGGGGGTGTGTGTATCGGTGGTGGTGGTGGTGGTGTCGGGTTTAGGTAGTGTTTGAGAGAGTAAAGGTAGTGGTTATAGGCGGCGAGTTAGGGTGTTGTTTGGTTGAATTTGTGGTTGCTGAGGTGGGTTGGAAAGTCACGGGTTTGGTTTTTGGGTGGTGGTTGCTTTGATGTTTTCTAGCAATTGCTGGTTTCGGGTAGTGAAACGTGGGTGATGGCAGTTGAATGGTGATCGAAAATGGTGATAGGCCAATGGTCTCTGTTTGTGATGATGAATAAGGCCGAATGATGTGGCTTTGGAGGTTTCCAGGTTGATGTTGGCAGTGGCTGAAATGGTTCATATTAGTGTTTGTGTTGGTTGTTGAGTGGAGGAGAGCTTGGTGGTGAAGATGGTTTCGGTCTCGGGCAAGGATGGGGACTGTGTTGGTGATGAATGGGAATGTTTGAGAGGTAGTTGGTGGTCGAAAATGGTGATGGGCAAGCAGTGGTTGTGGCCGAATGGGAGTGATGGTGGCTTGAGTCCTAGTGCAGCCGAGGGGTTGGTAGGGTGTGGTGTAGGATGGTTGAATGATGATGGTATTGAAGGCCCAAGGTTGAGCTCGTGAAGATGAGTGGAAATAGGCTGACCGAAAATCCCCCGGCAGTGATTGAATGCTTGGGTTTTTAGCGAGAGTAAACATGGCCTGGGGTCTATGGGATGGACTGGCAGAGTATGTGGCTGGCGACGGGTATGGAGAAGAGAACCTGTTAAATGCACTGATAAATAAAAATAAATAAATAATAATAATAGAGAGAAAAAAATAAAAATAATAAAACAGATAATAATAATGAGAAAAATAATAGTGATAATAAAAAATAGATAAATAAAAGATAATAATAGAAATAAAATAAAATTAAAAATAAAATAAAATATAATCAAATCAAATTCAGCTCATTTAATGGGATTTGAAGCTCAATATTCTAATTTGGGCTTTGAAGACCCACTTGGATTTATCACAATATTTGTGATCTAATATATTGGGTTTGGACCATATTCATTTCTAATATAAATTTTAAATTAACAAAAATAATCTTATCCAAATATGATATTATCAATTTGGACAAAATTAGGTGTCTACAGTTACAATACACACCTTGACCTCTGAAACCTTCTATGCTAACTAATTGGAATTCCGATACCTTCGGGTTAACTAAAATTAAGAGTTAAAGCTTCATTCGTCTTGTCGTCGCTATTTGAGAGAATGCCCTTGATTTCTTGCTTATATCGCTTATGGTACCTTTGCTTATTCTCTTAGCAGAGCTGAACGATGTAACAGAAGAAGCAAACGAACGATGGAGATGAAGAGAGGAGATAGAGCTTAGCAATGGAGATCGTTAATGTGGAGAGAGAAGTTGAGAAAATTAGGTTATAGTTTGGGAAATTTAATTTTTTTGGTAAAAAGAGACTAGGAAAGTTAGAAAAGTAGAAGAGTTTTAATTTGAAAAGTAACGATAATTGTTTTACTATTGCCGGCTGATAAATTTGTGCCCTTAATGCATACAAATAACGGCACATTTTACGACTTTCACGAAAAAATGTCGATAAAAACATGAATTTCTGTAGGGAGAACATAAATATTATTATTATTATTATTATTATTATTATTATAATCAGCACTTAGGTCAAGACTGAATCTTTACACCGAGAAAATTAATATTTAATTATATATAAAAGCATGATATATATAGAAGGAATTAAAAGATCAGATTATTTTTATGAATATTTTATTCTACATAAGAATTTATATCATGTATTCCTTTATGAAATAAATATTAGTTTTATGTAATTATGAGGTAGGTTTTCTGAACACTACTTTGGTAGGCTTGTTGTATACTGTTTTATTTGTAAATGTGGAATTTAAAATTTAATTAAATGATGCCATGTGCAATTGATTCAATTAGTGCACGATCAAAATCGAATAAATCATGATTATAAAAATTAAAACATGTGTATGCAATTTTTTTTGAACAATTTATCATCTATATTATAGCATAAGTTGTTTGAAAAATTGCTCGAAAAACTTGGCACGAGATTCAATAAATTACGAAATTTAACTTGTATTTGATAAATTTAACCAATTAAGAGTTATTTATTAAAATTAAATTTTTAAAATTCTACTAAATATGATTAATTTAAAAATGATAATTTTTAAAAACATATTGAACAATAATATCCAATTGTGCTAATAAAAACTTCACATTTATGCATCTATACATGATATATATAATAGATGCATCCTTTTTAAAAAAAATTTTAAATTTAAATTTTCATCTTTAACATCAAAAATTAATATTAATGAATCAGTATGTTTATTACATGTTATTGATAAGATAATAAAATAAATTTCTTCCAAGGTAAAAAAAAAAAAAGACTTGAAGAGAACACCATTGGAGAGCATCTTCAGTTTAATTATTTGCAGCTTTGGGAATTAGGCAGAAATTTCTATTTTTTAAGTTACTTTCGGAGAAAATTATCTTTTTAAACTACTACAAATGCAATTCATAAATCAGTACAAATCAATTTCTTGAGCATGCAATCAGTCTCCATAACAATTAACAAGTTACTGAACTCCACCTCTCCAAAAACAAGAAAAACTGATGAACTCAACAACACAAGGGTACAAGGTTTGTTCTTTGCCTTGCCTCATTTCTTTTTTTCGTTCTGTTGCTTTTTGTTATTTCCAACTAAATGCCGCTACTCTTCATTAACACTCGTGTTTGTTCAGGTTGTGGCTATGGTGTCTCAACCCAAATGTATATGCTGGAATCATGAGAGAGTTGGTACTTGGTCTCCTATGCTTGTGTGGTGAATTTCCGAAAGGAATAGCAAAAATCAAAGTAAGTCATTTACTCAAGGCTTTAGATAAGCTTCCCAACCATCTTTCTGCAGCTTCTCGGCTTTTGTCAAAACTTCATCTCTTGTGTCCTCTTGATACTGACTCATTCTGCCGACAAATGTGCCACAAAAATAAATTGGTGTAAACATGGCAGAATTATAATTCACTATGTTTCACGTTAAAAGACATCAATCTTATAATGATAGAGTGAGAGAGGAACCTACCTCGCCAATAGATCAGCATCGCTGACTCCTAACATCCGTACTGCCAGCAATCCTGCATTTGTCGCGTTGTTTACTGCAACTGTTGCAACTGGAACACCCCTTGGCATCTGCATCATCGAGATACAAATAAAAATCCAGCATTTGGAAAATGTAATCTCAAGTACAAGTTTGAGTGTACCTGCACAATTGATAGGAGTGAATCGATCCCATCCAATGTAGAAGCACGGACAGGGACGCCGATAACAGGTAAAGGGGTAAGTGCAGCTACCATACCTATAATTCAAAATAGACCTTATTACTGTCACTGAGATAGCTGATGCATGTTGAAGATGTTCAAGAATGATGTTAAATCATAGATTTATATAACTAGCCTGGTAAGTGAGCTGCACCACCAGCGCCGGCAATGATAACCTGAATGCCTCGTTTCCAAGCAGAGGAGGCATAAGAAAACATCAGTTCAGGGGTCCGGTGTGCCGAGACTATTCGAACCTGAAAATAAATTAATCAATGGAATTAAAGTGGAAATGCATCATTTAAATAAAAATTCTAAGCTATAAAAGGCTACCTCACTAGACACACCAAACATATCTAAGATTCTTGCCGCATCCTTCATAACTGGAAGGTCTGAGTCAGAACCCATTACAATACCAACACGTGGTGCAACTGCATTTAGCAAAAAGGGGAAAATCGTGTTTTAAAAAAAGTCAGTATCACCAATCACCAATAGTTTCAAATCTGCATGCAGTTCAGTTTAGGTTATGTCTGTGCATACCTGACTGCATTTTTGTATCAAATTTGCATTTCAATAAGTGCAATAAAAAACAAACAACTGAATAAGAGTAAGTCCAACCATCAGCTCTAACTGACCTTCACTCTGATTTTCAGAACCTTCTTCCTTCAGCATTGAATTCAGCTGTGCTTCTAAAACACCCATAGAGGGGCCAACAAGGGTTATATGACCCATCTTCCTTTGCCTTCGCATTTCTGGCAAAATCAATGTGACAGCCAATTAGTCTGATGAAACAGAGAAAAACGGAGACAGGGAAGAATGAGCCTGAGGAAACTTGAAGCAAACCTAACCTGGTTTATCATACCAATGAACAGTAGCCCCTGGAATCCCCAATGCCCTTGCTATAAGTTGATGAGCTATTTCAAAACCAGGCTCCCCCTGAAACCATAAAAGTTTTCATGCTAATTCAGAATTTGATAAAATATTTCACCGTTCACAAGCAAAAGAAACCAGCAAAATTTGGTGAATCATACTCAATGTATAAAGTTCTTTTAGTTTATAAGAAACACAAAAGAAGAAAGACGTGGAAATCATGGAAAACTGACCTCATCCTCACCCAGTAGATTGTACATGATAGCAGCTGGAGTTTTCATGGATGGATCACCAAGAGGAATACCGACAACAGCCCGCAAATGTTGTTCAAACTGTGATGTATAGCAGGACTCAATTGTGTGATGACCACTATTATGAGGTCTTGGAGCTACTTCATTTAGTAGAATCTAGTTGAAACAAAAAAAATGTCGGTCGAAGGTAGAAATTTTAATTATAGCTGGCCACCTATGAGTGGAATTACAAACTCATAAAGAAAGCAGATCTGCACCTGACCATCCCTTGTCAAAAACAGCTCCACTGCAAAAACACCAGCACCTTCCAATGAAGCAATAGCTTTGCACGCAACATCATTTGCAAGTTCTCTGATCTTCCAAGGCACATCAGCAGGTGCCTTAACAATGTGACATATGTTTTCCCTATAAGAACCCACAAATTTACAATCATATCTAAAGACTTGCAAAGCTCATCATCCGTTAATAACATCACATAAATGTCACCATATCATAAATGAAATTCATATAAAGAGAAAGAAAGGTCTATGACTATTAACAACTAAAAACTTAAAATCTTACTTGTGAATGGTTTCAACAACTGGATAGCACAGGATAGAGTTATCTCTTCCTCTTGCTACAATGACTGCCAACTCCTAAATAATATCAGTTTAGTTCAGAAACATATCTATAGTCAATAATAATCATCTGTATGTATTGTGATCAGGCAGTTTGGAACATATCCCACTGACAGTGCAAACAAAAGCATGAGGTTGTCAAGAACATATAAATGGAAAGATCATGATGCAAAATAGATAACAAAAAAGTCAATTGTAATGCGAGAGATCTACCTTTATGAAAGGAGCCCATTTCTCAACATACAAGCCACGATCAAATCCACCAAGAGCTGCAATAAACATGAAAATTCTTCAAAATTGAACAATTAAAGTGTTGGCACTCCTAGTTACAAAGTGGACTTCAAGAAACAAAATTTCAAACACAAAGGAAGAACAAAGAACTGGTTGCAGGTCAAAATAGATTTTATGGAAGAAAAGGAAAGAAAACAAGACAATTTATCCAGTCCCAAGTGACAATCACATATGAAAATCTACCTCGAACTAAGAGGGCACTTTTATGAAAGATTGACACTTTTTTCAACTCAACATTCATACAAATTGCAGCTGACATATGGTCCAACAGATTTGGAATGGGCAGGGAAACTAAGCAGCCACAACCAACATTTTTAGCATTTGGCAGTTATTTAGACAAAACCTATTTCTTCAAAAATGGAAAGTAAGCCATTATGATATAAGGGAAATGCTAAATGCTATAAAAACCTCCTTTCTAATAGCAACTCCTTACCAGCTATGGCAGAAGGAAGCTCCTCTTCACTCTTCGCAACAGCATTTCCTCGCCCATCATAAGCTAGCCTCTTGCTCTTAATCATAAGAGGATAGCCAAATTGGTCACCTGCTCTCTTGGTTCCTTCAAGATCATTAATCTGTTTTATCAATTCATAGGGTTAATCCAAATAATTTTTTATGAACTCTAAAACAGTAATACAAACTCAATAGCTAGCCTTCAAACTCCTTAAAAGAGAAAACAACCTCCATAAACTCAGGAAGTGGAATGTCATGCCGAGAAAAATGAACTTTCTGGAGATATTTATCCTGTATGATAGAAAACACACGTCCAGCTTGATAAATTTACCACGTAAGGTATAACTACGTTTGACATGAAACAAAGAACTAGAGCGAATTAACATCCTTTCAAGCATAAAAAGGAGGGAAAATCGATACAATTTATAATAGACATTTGTAAAGCTCACAAGAAAACAATTCCAAGTAAACAAGCCTACTCAGAAAATTACTTGGATAATTCGAATGGTAGAAGCTCTAGGTTCGCAATCCACTCCTTGTTGCTCAAGCTTCTCTAGAGTGGCAACATCCACATGTTCAATTTCAACCGTCAAAACTCCACATCTAACTACCAAGAAACAGGTAATGAATGTAAATACCTCATTTCCAACAAAAACAGGCAATATGTTCAGTATCAATTTTGAACCTTTTCGCAAATTCTTGAACAGTAGTGCTGTCATCAAAGCTTCCAACCATGTGATCATAAGCAAGAGCACTGGCAGGGCAATTCTCTGAAGGGTCCAAAACCATGACTTTAATGGCCATTTGGGAAGCTGCTTGGCATAACATACGACCCAATTGGCCTCCTCCTAATACACCAACTATCATTTCGGATGGTCCATGAACTGGGGAATCATCATCCTTACTACACATAAAAAACAAAAGGGAAGTTCTTGGTCAAAGAAGTCAACTTTAGTCCTAGACAATTAAAAAGACACCATTTGAATTGAAGTATATTACAATAAAAAAAACCCATAGTTTATGCTCCTTTGTTTGATTCGAAACACATTAAGTTAAGGAAAAAGGGTGAAAAATTGAATTATAAATTGCAAAAAAAAAAAAACCTGAGAGAGGAGGTGGTCTCGTGAGAGTCACGCGAGGCGCGGCAAGCGATGATGGGACTTGAGAACTTGAAAGAAGACGAAGAAGAAGAAGAATAGCGCAGACGAAGCTTTTGGTGGTGGTGGTTGGCAGCAGTGGCCATGGAGAAGAAGCCGAGTGAAAGAGGTGTTGGCAGCGGAGAAAGAAAGTAAGATTGTCTAAAAGCAAAGACTGATTCAGTGGTGGAGCTTGAAAACACTGTGTTTGAGCTCTGTTGGAGCATCTCCTTTTCTTTTTCTTCTTTTTTCTGTTACTTTCTCGAGAAAATTGAAGAGAGAGGGAGAGAGAGTGTGTGTGTTTTGGCTCAAAGAAGAACGGCGCTACTTGTTCCACTTCCGCTTCCCTCTCCACCCTGTCTTTCCTCGGCCTTCGTGAGGCCCTTTTTTGTTTTGGTGATAGCCTTCTTGAGCTAAAAAAAAAAGTCTTTTTTTTTGTTATAAAAATTCTTAAATATGCTTTGAAATTTTTAAAAATAGTTATATATATTTTTATTTTTTAATTAATATAATATATATAAGTTAAAGTAGTTGACTCAAAATAAAATTTTTTATGTAGATTGTTTATACTTATTACACATATAATTTATTATACTTAAATAATAGTTATCTTTTTTCAAGTTTAAAATAGATAAAATTATCTTTTTAAATTTATTATCCATTTCAATATTTTAAAAGATAAACATTTATATCTATATATAAAATTAATAAAAATGATATATCATTTTAATATTATAAAATGAGTTTGTATATGATACACTGTCAATGCACCAGAGGTTGACACCTCATCAATAGGCCCTTATGGGCAAATTAAAAAAATTTATTTATATTTGCATATAAGGGCCTATTGATGAGGTGTCAATCTCTGGTGCATTGACAGTGTATAGAAACTATACACTGTCAGTGCATCATATATAAATCCTTATAAAATATACAATCTATACTATAGCTTTTATCAATTATTTTTTTATTTTTAAAAGAAATCATTTATATCTATATATTTATATATTAAAATTAATACGAACAATATAATATAATATGCAATATTAATATAACAACATGTTATATATTATTAGATTACCAATAGAATTTTTTTAGTATTCTAAACGCTAACATCATTTTTTTAATTTTTAAATATTTTTAATTAATATGTAATATATAATCATTTCTTTTTCCCCATTAATATTACAAAATATAATATTTATATCTACCATTTTTACAAATTAAATTCTTTTAATTGTCTAAATGATAACATTTATATATATTAAAAATTTTAATTATCCTTTTTCAAGTTTCAAAAGGATAAAAATCTCTCATTATTTATAAAAAAATTATTATTATAAAATAAAAAGTTTTATTGTGTTTTTAATATTGAACTATTTATCTTTTTTTTTTCAGTTACTTTATTCATGTTTTATAAAATAATACCACTTTATTTCTTTAAATTTTTTTAACTTAAATCTATGTAATATCAATAAAATTAAAAAAATTAATTATCCATGCTACAACATACTATGATAGGCAAAATTCAAAAATTATATGTGAAATTACTTTCATACATAGTAAATTACTATCACATAAATTATTCATAGTATATGATAAAATTAAAACCCAAGCCTTAAGTTTTGAAGTGTAAAATTTTGAAGAGTAGTATGTTCACACTAACACGATGTTAATACATTTTATTTTTTGGTAGAATGGAAACAACTATTTAATTAAATTTATTTTTTAATTTGTTAACATTTAACTTAAATAAATAAAATATTAATAAAATATTTTAAGAGACGAATTATAATTTTGAGACAGAAAGTATTAAGCTTACCATGTCTAAAGTGTATCACTTTGATCCTTAACTTGAATATTGAAAATTCTAAAACATGTATGTATAATTTATATAATATGACTATCATTGTTATATTTTTATATTACATATTTTATAGCTAAAACTTAATTTAATCATATTGCATATTAGTATTTTATCAATGTCTTCTATGCTATACGTGAAATTTATTGGATCATCAAGTAAAGTAATATATTATTCAAAGATAGCAAGAGATATGAAAGAATCATTTTTTTTTTTGTTCATAGGAGGTATAAGGGGGAAGTAATGAATTGAACTTTGGACTTAATCTTTCCTAAGGAGTGGTAATAACCACTAAGCTAAGCCTTAGTTGTTAGAGTTTTGGTACCTCTTCATCTCAATAAAAATTCGTTGAAAAATCTCCATTTAAGAAAAATTGTATATAAGATTGATTTTGAGATTGATTTTAAGATTAAAAAATTTTCAATTTCTTCAAATAGAAGACATGTTAAATATTATTGTAGACACTCTATTTTGCCCGGTATTAATTTGTAAGAAAAGAAACACTAACTTAATTAATTATGTGGTCATGTAATTAATAATAGGTTAGGATAATTATTTTAATTAGATATTAGGTTAAATATTAGGATTAAGTTAGAACTAAATTAGGATTTTTTAAAAGATTAGAATTAACATTAAAAATAGGATTTAGGATTATGAAAATAAAAGAATAAAAATAAACATAAAAAAGGATAAGAAAATAAAATAAAATAAATCTTTTAGAATAGAATAATTAGATTTATTTAATTAGGATTTATTAGGATAATTGAATATATTAGAATTTATATTGGAGTAGAGTTTGTATTAAGATTAGTATTTGATAATTAGTAGTAGTAGGATAGCATTATTAAAAAAAAGGGGAAAAGGAAAAAGATAAATATTAGTAAGAAAATCTAATTGTCTTAAAACTCTATCTATTAGACTATAAAAGGACCATCAAGATAGAAGCTTTGGAGAGCTCTGAAAAAAAAATGATGACAAAAGCCTGGCCCTGCTTTGACAAAAGCCACTCCAAGTCACTTACTGCCTTACCATCCGGGCTTTCATCCTCATCTTCCATCGTTGCTGCATCATCACCCCTAAGCCGTGAGCAGCTGCAACAAAGAAGAAGAAGAAGAAGATTGTAACAGAAGAGAAGAGCAGAAAGAAACAAGTTAGTCCGGTTTTGTTTATTTTAGTTTTATTAGTTAATTAATTAGTTAGTGAATTAGAATTAACTTAACAATTAAGAAGTTAGTAATTGATTTACCTTATTTGATAATGTGATAATTAATAATTTGATTCAATAATAATGTTAATTTGATAATGATTTGTAGACATGTTACTTTAGCTAATTCAATAATTTAATAATTTAGATTAATGATAATTTGTATGTTAATTAGATTTTCATGAAGTTAATTTAATTCAATAATGATAGTTCAAGAATTTTAATCAATATAAAATTGTACAACAATTAAATTAGTGATTTGTCAAATTTGTATATTTGTGATTTGTTTGCATGATGACGTGATGATGTGTTAATTTATTTGGCATGAATAATTAGAACTTAATTCAATAACTAGGTTGTTTGTGTAAGATAGAATTCTAGAAATTTAGTGTGACTCTTTAGATATAAGAAAATCTTTAGGTGATAGAAAATCAATATAAAATAAATAAATAATGATAAATAGAAAAAGTAAATTAGACAAAATTATAAAATAAAATAGATAGGATAGAAATTAGAAAAAATAAATAAATTATAAGATATGAAGATAAATTGAGATTAATCCGATGATGAAATTATAAGATGTCACGAATGATTAATACTTTTAATATTTTTAGATGAGATGTTTTCTTTAAATTTTGCCAGTATAATAAAAGATTTAAAGAAAATTTTCAATAAGAATAATTGACATTTATTTTGTGACAATAAAATAAAACTTAGGAAATAAAATAATAAATACAATATGAAAATTAAGTAGAAAATAAATACAAAATGAAAATTAAATAAAACTATGTATGAGGTAGGAATAAAAGATAGAAAACAAAATTAAGATATTTCATAAAAAATTTAATGAATCCGATGATGTAACCTCTTCAAGGAAGATGAATTGGATATCTTGGATACTCTTAAGGTGATGATAGAATTTAAGAACTTCTGCTAGAATGAGAGAGTTTCTTGTTGTTTAATATTTAAATATTTGAATTTAATAAAATTAAAGACCATTTTGTTAAAAATTATTTAAGATATCACAAAATTAATTGGTATCATTTTAGGATGAACGTTGTAGGGGTGCTAATATTTTTTCACACGTAATCGTACTCTCGAGTAACGTAGATCAAATCTTATTTTTAGACAAGAATATGTGACCAATCACACCTAAATTAGAATAGTTGATGGTGACTCTTTAGAATAGTTGATGCCGACTCTTTAAATTTAAATCTAGCGGATTAGGTTCTATGACTTGACATGTCACGACAATTATTTATATACTATTTTCATTCAACAAATTTCAATATAAGTTTGATTTAATTTTGACAAAAATCACATAATTATATCCAATATATAATTTTTTTATATTACTATATTGTCATATACAAACAAATAAAAAATATATAATATACATGTTGACACCTAATTTTGTCCCATTCTATTATTATTATTATTATTATTATGTTTATTTTTATTTATTTTTTTACTATTATTTGTTTTGTTATTATTTTTATTTTTATCTTTATTATTATTATTATTTTGTTTATTGTCCAATCAGCCCTACTTCTCAGGCCATCCCATCGCCGGCCAGCTAGTCTGCCAACCACCCATAGCCCTTCCCCTCAGTTGTCTCGTCTGTCACTCTCCTCGCCATACCCAAGCTTCAAAGCCCCATACCATTTCCCCTCTAAAAACCCTCATCCGGTCACAATCAAGGGGGGGTCGGTCATTCACTCTTTCCTTCCTTCTCGACAACAAGGGGATTGTGGTTTCTTTCCTCTCGGTCTGCCAGTCCCCATTGAACCAAAACAGCCCCAACACAGCCTCTGCTTGTCTCCTCTCACCATCGTGAATCACCATTGCCAACATCACACAACACCGAAGCCACCATCATCACCACCACCACCGAGACCCCCTAACCCAGATCTGTGAACCCCATTACACTGAAACCCCAAACTCAGTACTTCACCGAAACCCCCAAACACAAAGCCCAGATCTGAAACCCCACCTGCAAAACACAAACCAAACAACGACAACCAAAACCGAACCATCAACCAGAAAGATCAAGAAAACAAAAAAAAATAAATAGAAAAAAAGAAAGGTGAGATGTTTTTCAGAGGGCTAGATTAGTGAGGTTAAAGTTATTTTCAGGGGAAACGAATCCCAGATCTGAGAAGAGGAATTTGAGAGGAGTGTTTTTAGGGTTGTCTGGAAAACCAACGGAAAATCGCAAGGTGTTGCATGGTGGCGGCAGTACTCTGGCGAAAGAAAGGCTGAGAGGATTTGGAGTTTTATTTTTTTTTGTATGGCGAGGAATCGGATGAAAAATGGGTTTTGAAAAAGGGTTTGCCTTTTATAACTAAGGAGAAACGAAGAGTAAGGAGGCGACCCGCGTGTGGACTTGACCTAACCGAAATCCGGGCAAGCTCGCCCGCTTGTGGAAAAAGGAGTGGGATCCAAGTGCTGCTCCCAATAGACGCAACTAAGATCCGCGGGTTCACTCGCCTGCCCCGCCAAAAGAAAGAAGTTGTGAGCTCGCCCGACCGAGGAAAGAGTAAGACCTGTGAGCTCGCCCGCCTGCCAAAATTGCGAAGATATGTGAGCTTGCCCGCCTGAGGAAAAGGAAGAGCTCGCGCCACTAGCCAAAATTGCAAAGATTTGTGAGCTCGCCCGCCCCGCCAAAAGGAAGAAGCTGTGAGATCGCCGCCCGAAGAAGAGGGAAGACTTGTGAGCTCGCCCGCCCTCCAATAGGGGTACTCGCCTCGCCAAAGAAAGAGAAAGAAGAATCCGCGAGTTTGCTCGCTCGTCCACGAGCTCGCCCGCCCAAAGAAAAAGAAGTCCACGCTCTCGTTTGAGGAGTTCGCCCACACGGGGAGAAAGAACATCCAAGAGCTTGCCAGTTCAAGGAGTTCGCCCGCTCGAGGAGGGTATATTCCCCTTTTTTGTCATTCATTTATTTAGGTATTTTTAATGTATGAGTAGAAAATAATAAGTAAAATAAATAAAGGAAAATAAAATGGAATTCTTCCGAGGATGGGATGTCATGAGACTCACAAGTAGTGATTTCTTGACTGATCCCTAGGTGAGAGGAATTAGCTAAATGTTACCAGAGTATTGGGATATTTAGTTAAAATTTTCAATATTAAGAGTTTCAAAATAAAGTTTTTTTTATAAATTCCACACGCATAAATATTAATTAAAAATAAATGGAATTCTTCCGAGGATGAGATGTCATGAGACTCACAAGTAGTGATTTCTTGACTGATCCCTAGGTGAGAAGAGTTCATTAAGTGTTACCAGAGTATTGGGATATTTAGTGAAATTTTTCAATAATAAGAATTTTTATTTAAAATAAATAAGGAAATATTTATATAAAAAATCAAAAAATCAAAAATTCATTTGCATCATTTATTATCTGTTTGCATCATATGCATTCATAATAATTTTTGAAACGAGTGTGAATCTTCCGAGGATGAGATTCTGTAGAAGTAACAAGTAGTAATTCTTAAGAAATCTCTAGGTGAGGAAAGTTATTTCGAATGCTACCAAAAGTATTGGAGTATTCGATTTAATTATTCAATAAAAAAGATTCACATTTACTTTCGAAAAATAAAGTTTAACCTATTAAAATAAACCAAAATAAAGTTACAAATAAAAAAATGATTTTGAATAAAAAGATTGGAATAAAAAAGAATTAGTTTTAAATATTAAATTAAGACCATTTTATTAAAACCAAAGGATAACACATGATTATTATGGTACTGTTTTTTAACGAGCGTCGTGGGGGTGCTAATCCTTCCCCACGCGTAACCGTACTCCCGAACCCGATTTTTGTTTTCGCAGACCAAAAATTTGTCTTTTTAATAAAACTTAATTAATTTTGAGATTTTGTTAAAAAGATAAATATTTTTAGGTGGCCAATCACACCTAATCAAAAAAGATTGGTGGCGACTCCTTTTTATTTTTAATCGTTTTCAAAATCGTCGAGCGCAAAGCCGTTACGACAATACAAATGTTATATTTTTCATCAACATAATAATTTATATTATAAAATTTCAAAAAATATATTATCAATAAATCTATTATTAATTTATGTATTTTTGTGTATCGCACGGGTTTAAAACTAGTTAATTAAATATCTCAAGCATACTCCAATCTCTTGGGATAAAGACTGAATCTGATGATGATGATAATTAACTAAATTCCCAAAATTTTATTTTAATAAAGTAAAATGTAAAGAAAAATAAGTTAGTATATATTCATTTTATTTAACAATAAGTACATGTATTTTCCTTTCAAATAATTAGTTTTGAATCTTTGTCTTTCAAAAAATTATATTTAAGAAATATAAAGTTAAGGATTAATATATTTTCATATAGTATATCATTTTTTATAAAATAAGTATATTGAGTAAGAAAATGATTTAAATATATTATTTAATCTTATTTTATGTTTTTGTTTTTTAAAATTATAAAGTAATAATATGAAATGAAATATGCTTGGTAAAATATATAATTTATTAAAATAACGCATAAGCATAATATTAAAATCAAATTTAATATTTAAATTGCAATTAATTAAGATAATTATATATTTAGTTCTTTATTATCACAAAATAAAAGTTTAACATTTACTGTGTTTAATTAAGTGCATATATGTGTGCAATGATCTTATTTCAATCTCATTTTTGTCACTTAGGATTTTTAATTTATTTTTTAATTAAAACTTTTTATCATATTTTGTTATTTTTTTTGGTTTTTAGCATAGAAAAAAAAAACCCCAAGTAGGGCTTAATTAGAATTAGCATATGCACTTTCCCTCTTTTTTTTTTCTTCTAATATTGTAATGAATAGTAAAAGATGATTCAATGTCATAAATATATATTTTTTTATAATTCCATTTAAGTTAGATAAATTTTTTTATGCTTAAAAAAATTAATTTTTATTAGAATTAGCAGTTAATGATAACTCAAATTCCAAGCTAAGAAAATGATGTTACAAAAACAATGTTTCTTGCATTTGATAATAAAAAAAAAGGAAAAAGAAAAATTCTAGCAAAACATTCGCATTGAGGTAAAATACATGTGTCAACTTCTGTAAAATCAAGCCAATCAATATCAAACTCGGAATTTCTGATCAGTTAAAATTTACAACATTATTATTGGGTTGATCGCTTATTTCAACCTTAGCTTTACACTCAACAACACACACCTTGTCTAAAATGCAATCACTCAAACCACTACTTAAAGCTAAAATGTGAAAAGAAAGGACTTCAAAAGCAGATTACAAATAGAAAAAATGAGAAGGAAAAATCTCACCAACTCCATTTTTGATGGTATGCAAAGCAACTCAGCTACTACCTATGGAACCCCCTGGAAAAAAGTGGGGGAAATAATAGGAAGACACTGTGTAAAATCATGTCCTATAATACCATGTTCTGCCCAATGAGAAAGCAAACTCTGCAGTAATGTACAATGGATGGCCAGTCTTTATCACCAGGTTCTATTACCGTTGAATGTTCAAGCTTCTTTGGGAAGCATCGGCGTGTCATCTCTTGCAGGCATCTGTTAAATTAACAGAATAAGTAAGAGATGCTGATTGAGCTTGTTGGTATGCAGATAAAAATCAAATTTGTATCATATTTGGCCTCCTTTAAGTAAAACTAACTTCATTTCATGCACTGCATTTTCACTCCCAAAAGCAGCAAACCTTTTGAAAGATAAATAATGAGTACTTTCTTTATCCTTCATCCAAGTTTATGAACTAATAGAAATTATTTAGATTCTGGAAATAACAGACTCAAATCAAATTTCTTATCCCTCTTTGGGGGGTCCATTGACAATGCAAATATTGCTTCTTTAATCATCCTAGGTACTTCCAGAATGTCATGACATGAACATATCACAATGGATTATTTGCAAATATTTCCGCTTTCAAATGCATCCTTCTATCAGAAAGAAATGAAAATCGAAGTATTACCTTTACAGTGTTTGTAGATAGAGCCTCAAGCAATGAATTCTTCATGGTACGCTTGTTTGTATCCTGACAAAGGATTCTTCATGGTGCCCTTATTTGTGTCTATGCATGACTGATCTGTTTCTTCAACTGTAGAGCAGATACGAGGTTTTTCACTAACTGGCTCTGTGTGTATGCTTGCCCTTTCTTCAATGCCGTTAGCTTCTGAATGATCCACAGTGCCCTTTCTTGCTTTCGAATCATAGGCCGGCTTCACTATGTCCTCCAGCATGGATTCATTGGGGAACTTCATCCTGTAAAATTCTAGCTCTGCTTCTAGATCTTGAATCTCCTTTTCCTTCTCTGCAAGGAGGTCATTTGTTTGTTGCAGTGCTTCCATATCATAGTCAGCTTGTTCTTCCATCATTCTCAGGTTCTGCAAGGCTTCCATGTGGAGTGTTGCCTTCTCCTCCTGCAGTCGAGTAATCATGGCCATTGCTTGATTTGCTGCAACTGCAGAGGCATTTCTTTCTTCTTCCAATTCCTTATACAAAGCACTCAATAATTTCCGGTCATGCTCAACCTGTCGTTTTAGCCGATCAACCACACTTTCACCTTCAATTTCACTAACAATGCTTCCATCTACAGACAAGCCAGACTCATTTCTCTCAAGTGAGATCCTCTTTTGAAGTATTTGTATTCCATTAAAGGTAGAAGAATCTGAAGTTTTTACTTCATCACTATTTATAGATATCCTAGGACTTGCACCAACCCTAGGACTTGCGTCGTTCATTGATTCTCGAGCAGCAGATAACTGTGACAATAAGACCTTCAGATCCTCACTAAATCTAGAAGAATCTTTTGCAATCCATTGTTCAACAAGCAAACCAGACAATTGTCTTCCTTTACTGCCTACAGCTAGCTTATAAGCATCGCATAGGTCCAATGAACTGGGTGCTTGGATGCTAGTGTCACTTGCAACGTGGTTTTCTTCTACTGGGGATTCAGGTATTGACAGTGGCTGTTCTGTTGATCTGCAGATTTCCTCACACTCTGTCACAGGTTTCTTCTCAACTTCAAGAGTTCTCATAACACCTGGTGACAGAATTATAAAATTAATAAAACAATGCCATAGAGATTAACTATATCATACAAGTTACTTGGAAATGCATCTGACACATCTTGAACCTTAGAGCATTTATTGATTGCATTTCGAATATTAGGTCATGTACGAATATATTTCATACCAAAAATCAAGGAAAGAATGTGGGATGAGGCCTAACAGGCTCGTAGCATCTACAGTCTAAGAGAATATAATGATACATCACCTTTCAAATTCGTGAAATAAGAATATCGGACAGTTTCAAGTTTTATCTTCAAATGCAAAACTGAACTAAAAAGAAAGAGCAGGAAAAATATGAGGATGTTCAACTTACTAATCTCTTTTGGTTCTTCAACAGAAGATGCAACAACGTTTGATGGAGAAACATCATCAATGGAAATAGGCTTGCTCTTTGACACTTCAACAGGAGTTTCATTTCCAAGTGATGAAGACGACACATAATCAAGGGAAACAAGCTTACTGTCTTCTGACCCTTGAATAGGAATTTCACCGGCATTTGACATTGGAAGGACTGTATCAAGGCAATTAAGATTCATTTCTGTTGACACATCAATAGAAGCTTCCTTGCGCTTTGATGATAAAGGGACATCATCAAGAGAAATAAGCTCAGAAAAAGCAGAGGGCTCAATTTTGCTACTGGCTTGCTTCCAATTAAGTTCATCCAAGCCATGTTCACTTGCACCAGTAGATTCCACAGTTCTAGTACCGAGAGGCTCAATGATGTCTGATTGTGACTGTGAGATGAAAACTGAAGGCTTAGGTTCAGAAACAGGTTCAAAATCATCTGATGAAGAAATAGCACGAGACTCTGTCTGCACATGTTGATGAATAATATCTCTTTGTAGATGATCAGTATGGACAATTAAAGCTTCTTCCTCATCGCCAGTATCACTAGACACTTCGGATTCAGATTCAGAATCAGAAGTAATCTTAAGCTCTGTATATGCTACATGAGATAGATGATCAAGCCCATTTTTTCTCTGATGTGTAGCTTTAACTGAAACAGAGACACTGTCTCTTCTGTTCTGGTCATCCTGACCATGTTCTACAGAAACTGGCAAAGGTAGATCAAAATCAGCTGCCTGAGACACATTTGATTGTGTCTGTACCAATGTTTTGACATACCCTTTTGGCATCCATGGCTCGTTGCAACAAGAACAGTGCCTTACAGTTGAATGTCCAAGTTTATGATTCTCAAGTGACGGGCCCCCAAGACCACAGTCAAAATCTTCCCCCAACTTACTGACCAATAATCTATAGGTTTCAGCATTAGACTTGTTTATTGTAGCAAATGAGAAAAGGCAGCTTTCACACATTCCATGAACATCAACAAGCTTGTTGTGAGCATGACAGTAAACTAAGGATGAAATCTCCAACTTATGATCACCGCATACCAGATCCCAATAAAATTTCATTTTTTCTTTGCCAAAAACATGATCAAGTCTTGAGCATAGCAAACATGGGGTTTGCAACTTGCATTTATGAGCGAATTTTGTGATTAAGTATGAAATAATAGCATCAATAAACAGCATAAAAAGCAGCAGCCATTCAAGAAAGGCTGATGATAAAGCTCTAGTAAACCGATGGGAAATTTTCTCTGAGTTAACAGATGAAATTCCCCCACTAGCCATGCCCCAGAAGATTAATAACTTCAGAACGAGATGATGACTGTTTGAACTAAAGCAAAGTTCAGTCCTCTCAAATCCAAGGCGAGATTCGGTACTGCCAATAAAAAAAGATCCACAGAGATAAGTTCAAATAATGTAGTCCAGTATAGGATCAATAGCCATAATTGCCAACATATATCTCAAATAACAAACTAATGAACTAAATTCTTGTATTAAAACAAACTCAAGCACAACAAAGAGCATTTCTCATAGAAGTTTAACACACCAAATAAAAGATTCCAACACCCATGCATCCTGCATCAAAAGCTAAGAGGGTGTATCATCATCAAATGAGACAAATCAAGAACTAATGAGACAAATTCCAGATAAAAATTAAAATTGAGCTGTTGTACAAGATCAATATAAACCAAATACATTCACAAAAGAAGCTATAAAGCATCATTGAAAGAGAAAAAGGAAAAAACATTCTGGACACATATGACATTTCAACTAATAAGAACACAAACAAATTAGCCTAAAGAAGAAACTGACAAAACAAATTTGTAGCAGGAGACAACAAACTCGTTTCGTCTGAAGAATTAACATGGACCATGGATAAAGACCAGCTTTATAAAACCAAATTATAAGCAAGAAAAGAAAGCCCTCAGCATCAAGCAAAAATCAGAAGCTAACTGTAAAGCCAGAATTTCTACCAGCAAGAATACCAACTCAATAAAAGTTAATCATATTAACATCATTCAAAAACAAAAAAATTGGATTGTAAATACAGTTCAAACTGTGATATTCCCAGGCAAAAAAAAGAAACTTTTATAAGCTGTAAAAAGAGAAAGCTGACCTTTCGGGTGAGAAACTCAAGGAAGAAACCAACAAAAACCACCGAGAATTCGGAGGAAAAGCGTCTAATCAAAGTGAGCAATCTTCAAATTTTATTACAAAAAAAAACCCCTTAACAGTTATTGAAGAAAGAGAGCTTGAAACCAAAGAAAACAAAATTAAAGTAGTTTTTATATGAGAATAAACAATACAGATGAGAACAAAGAGTGCACGTAGTTTTCACGTATTTTTTGTATTATTATTTTACAAATGAATTAAAAAAAGTGAAAACAAAAGAGTTGAGAAGACAGCCGACTGACCATAAAAAGTCGGCTGCTGATTAGAAAATAAATACAAAAAACCGAAAGTAAAAGAAAGACAAAAAAACAAAAGCAAAGTTTCCAGCAAAAATTCACTGTCAACAACCTAAAAAAGATTTTATTTTTATTAAAAAACTCAAAAAAGAAACCTTTTTCTAACTTTATTTCTCTTCTTTTTTAGAAATAAATGGTTACGGAGGGATCAATAACATATGGGTTGTTTTTAATTTTCTGAAAAAAATGTTTTTCATAACGCTGCTGATGATTGGAATGACTTGTAGGTGGAGAAATAATGTGACCGACCAATGGTGGAAAGCTTTGAATGAGAGACCGACCAATGAGGATAATCGGAAGTTACAAACACATGTCACTGTCGTGAAACTCCGGAGGTTTGCTTTGATTTGACCGTTAAACTAACTGAAATATGAAAATTTTGGTTTTTTTTAATCTAAATTTACCATTTTGCTTTATGGTTTTGTCATAGAAGTCCTCAAAATAAAAATTAAAAAAAAAAAGAAAGAAAATTGCAAAACCGTGTTGACTGAGTCATTGACAAAATCAAGTAGCCCATCCATGGCCATGGGATTTTTCAACCTGGCATTATAATAAAAAATTATTATTCCATACATTGTATAAATATTTTATACAATGCTTGCCATTCCATAGGCCATTTCAATGAAGTTGAAGGCCTACCCAAATAAATTTATGAACGTATACAGAGGAGAGACATTAACATGTTTGGAAAATGGGATTATTCAGCAAGCAGAGAAAATAAACACAAGCAAATGGGATTAAGAAGTAGAGAAAACAGTGTTAAGAGCTAGAATAATGAGAAAAATCCTCAATAATTATATATATTATTGAGGGAAACATACATATAGGACAAGTGGACAGCTGATGATGGGCATAATTCACATAAATGACAGAAATTGAACAAAGCCTTTAGTTGCAAATCTAATATCTAATGAACACTAAATTAAGAAGAAAAAGGAAAGCAAGAATCCTTTTGCACAGATGTGACATACCCAAGTTCTACAACAGCAAATCAACTTTCTAGAAAATCATAACTTAAATTGGCGCTGCACATGTTGTTCTAAAATGGCCTGTCTGGTTGCAACGGCTACAATGCACAACCCGCTTCACACGGCCACGATCCTCTGCTCGAACTCGCTTCTTTCGTGGTCGACCAGGTGGCTTTAGTGATTTGGGTGGGTAGATGATAACTTCAGTTTTGTTGGCATTTGCATCCCCCTCAGACAACTCTTTCCATAGACTTTTGTCTGGAATAGGATGAATGGTCTGAGAATATGTCTTTCTATATGTTGCAACAGTGAAACAGCTCTCAGTGAATCGATGAACATTCTGCCTGCAAGAAAGAAGTGCTGCCACGGCATGTGCACAGGGCAAACCGTACAACTGCCAGCCACGACAAAGGCAACAGCGATTGCGAATGTCCACTATATTTGTCCCTTCATGAGATATAACTTCAAATTCAGCTTCATTAGCACGAAGCACCTGATATGTGCGCGCTCGTTCAAGGGCCTCGGCAACACGTCTTTCAGCAGAAGGCACCAGTATTGATGTCCACTGCATACTTACCTCTCGCCGTTCATTGAACCAAGTCATAAGCTGTCTCCTAATGCATTCCATCATCTGAATTATTGGAAGCCCTGAAGCTTCTAAAATCCAAGAATTAAGTGATTCAACTATGTTTGCTGTTAGATGCCCGAAACGTGTGCCTTCGAAATAAGCTGTTGCCCACAATCGAGGAGGGATTCGTCGGATCCAATATGCAGCTTCTTGTGATACCTCTTCAATCTCAAGAATCTTTGCTTCAAATTCAATTACAGTCAGGGCATGAGCTGCTTCCCATAGAAGGCTGACAAGCATGGTATTATTGAACTCTTTTCGAAAACTTTCACTCAAGTGACGCATGCAAAATCCGTGAAAAGCGGTAGGAAAATTTGTTTCAACACCATCTACAATGCCCTTCTGTCTATCAGACAAAATTGTAAGCCTTGGCATGTTTTCTGTATTAATTTCAAGCAGGTTATGAAGTTCTGACAGAAACCACATCCAGTTGTCATCATTCTCCTCATCAACAACACCAAATGCCAGAGGAAATAAAGCACCATCACCATCAAAACCAGTAGCTAGAAGTAAAGTTCCAAGATATTTGCTTTTCAAAAATGTCCTATCTAACCCAAGGAGTGGCCTACAAGCATTTAGAAAACCATAAATAGAGGCCTGAAATGATATGAAGAGTCGCTGGAAACAATTATCTGTTGAGTTTCCATAGACAGATGCAATACTCCCTGGATTTGTCCGCTTAACCTGTTCACAATACTGAGGGAGTAAGCGATAGCCTTCTTCGAAAGATCCACGCATTGCAGCCATGATACGCTCCTTGCCTCGCCAGGCTTGCTTGTAAGATAAGGTTATTCCATGAACCCTGTGAATCTCTTCCAATATTTCCTTTGGCTTGTAGTTAGGGTTTTCCCTTAATCGCTGCTCAACAGAGTTTGCCACCCACTGCACAGAGGCTTGTTGATGGCCAAGATGGTCAATCCCTCCGCATGTATGGATCTCATGGATGGTTCTGATTGTGAATGTTGGAACACCAGGAAGCTTTGCTGCATGTATACGCCAGGGACATCCCTCAGTCGCACATTTGGCAGTGAAACGAGTCTTGTCAGATTTTATGGTCTGCATTTCAAAGTGAAGGGCAATGGCTGTATCTCTCAATGCCCGTCGGCAGCTTTTGACATCAGGGAACTCTTGCCCAACTGCCAACTCATAGCTCGGATCTGAATTCCGAGTCTGAAGGACAGAAGGGAGACTAACTAACATCTGTGAGTGCTGTAAATCATGGGCAGGATCAATTCCCATCTCCTGGTTGTCATCCACAGCCAATGCCAGATTATCATCAAGCTCTTGGTTTTCTGAAACAGCCAATTCATTATTCTCTGATAAAGCCAACTCATGGTCACCATGTTCAGGTTTTCGATCAGTAGCTAAGTCGTTGTCATGCCCATAACTGTGTCCAACATCACCTTCTTGGTCATGGCTCTGTCCTAAATCCAATTCATGGTCATGGGAATGCCCTAAACCTAGGTCATGATCATGGCCCTGTCCCAAGCCTAAATGACGCTCATGGGCTTGTCCTAATTCCAAATCATGGTTCTGGGTGAGGCCTAAATTATGATTATGGCCTAGCACCAGTGGTTGATTCTGCCCCAATGCTAAATTGTGGCTTTGTCCAAGTATCAGATCATGATTTGCCATTGAATAAATCAATCACAGCAAGGGAACAACACAACTAACTCAGACCCAGAACACAACCCAAATTTACAAACTGATATAGTCAGGCACACAGATTTTCCATCTATGTCAATACATACCTGCCAAATGAAATACTGCCATTACCATGAGAAGAAAAAGAAATGATCGTATGAACTTTGAAATCATGACAAACACGCAAACCTCTGACAAGTAATTAACAGAAAGTGAGAAGACATGAAGAAATGCATCTAAAAAGCCTTATTTTGCAAAATTGCAAATGTAAACCAAAAGGTCAGTTTTGTTTTACCAACACTATCATCTCAATAATCAAAGAAAGTAATTATACCAACCACGAAAAAAATATGCACATAACATACTGAAATGATCCACTCCAAGCAGCTAACCTTTCACTTATTGAATAGTGAGCAGTTAAACCAGACAAGCCACTACCATGTCGCCCAAGAAAACATTTATTGTCTCCACAACTCCAGCTACAAGGAAACAAAACATTATACATAAAGAACAACAATAAAAAACCAAATATTAAGGAAAAGAATAACAAAATAAGCACATAAACTTAAAACCAATTAGACTTCTATACAAGATCCCAAAACAAAACAAAGCATTTAAACTTTGTGCTGAGTATTGCTTAGCCAAAAAGAAGTTCAACTTCCTACAAATCCACACAAATAGCTAATATTTCACTTTCTTTCTCTCTCAGTTTCCAAGTAACCAAACAGAAGTTCACATTTCATACATCTTTCACCAAAATATGGGGAAAAAACAAGCAAAGAGAAAATCTTTACGTAGCTACTGATTGGAAACTAATAAAGATACTTAGTTTAACACTCAAGAAAACTAACTGAATAAAATACCAAACTTTAACACAACATAAGAAATACACATAAATCAAACAACATAAAAATCACTAAAAATTTCCTAAAACAGAAATCCACAAAGAGAAAAAAAAAGTGCAGCTTGCTTGAAAATCTTCAAAGTTAATAACATTAATAAAGTTCAAGTAAACTAAAAAAATAAAAAATCACCAAATTGAAAAAAAATAAAGAATACCCATCAATTGAAAACATTCAAAATAAAAGACCCACAAAGGAAATCCGCAAAAATGAAGGTCAAAATACCTGGATTAAGAAAAAAATGGAACTTGAAACCCTAGCTGAAAACCCAAATGACAAAAATTCACAACAAAAAAGGCTTCAAGAAACCAAGAAACGCAGTGGGTATTGCACAAAAACACAAGATATGAAGCGTTCAAGCGAGAAAACCCCTCAGAATCGAGGAAGAAACTAGGGTTTTCGTGGGAAACCCAATTGGTCAAGAGTTTGCAACTTGCAAGGGGCTGAAGAGAAGGAAAAATTTGAAAAGCTCGGAATTTATCTGTTTTGGCGGGTAAAATTGATAAGGGCAAAGGGTTTTTTCCGGGAGAAAATCGGGAATTAAGGAGAAAGAGGCCGAGGAAGGGCAAAGGGGAGATTGAAGAATTACAGGGGCAGAAGAGGGAGAGTCGTGAAGGGAGAGAGCGGATTTCGGAGTTGTACAGAGAGGGGTTGGGGTATTTAGGTCAGAATAGGTTGGACTTTGGGATGTTCGTTGGAATTACTGTTTTGCCCCCACCTCTTTTTTTTTTCTAAGGATTTTGGAATATTTTCAAATTTTCATTTAAAATTTTTCAATTTTGGAGGTTCTTCCCATAAATTAAAATAAGATAAATCCTGAATTTACATTATAATTTTAGAAAAAATGAAAAAAATTTCAGTTTTTTATCAGAAGTTTACGAGTAAATTTAAAAGTTTACGAGAATTTTATGAAACAAAACTCAAAATTTGATTCAAGAGGGTTTAGATTTTGATATTTTTCTCTTTTGGATTGTTTTTCATATTTGTTTTTGATGCATTTGATAAGGTTCATGAATAATACATTTTCAAGATTTTAATTTACATGAGAGTTGGGATACATAAGCAAGGAGAATTTCATTAGATTGACTATGATTAATTTAAGTGTAAACAAATTAGATTTTGTTTTGATTCACAAGTGATAACAGTGATGGCAATCTAATGATTTCTTTTGCCATTTGCTTCAGATTATATTTGGCTACAAAATTAAGAATGTTGTCTTCCTGAGTTGTCGAAACTGCTAAATTAAAGCTCTCGAATTCCTGTAGGGAAACTTTGTTGCAGGTTATTACAACTTCATACAATTTATAATCCATTTCTTTTGTTTTCTTAGCTTTGGAGATATGACATTTGCACAGAACTAAAAGTTTCGTGAAGTTTATGGTTGTTGTCCTCTAAGAAAGAGCTGCACAGGCCACTCCGAACTCTGCCCTGCTGCCTAACGTATCCAATAAGGAAGGATGATGAATTTGCCAAAACAATTCTTTGCTGGAGGACAAATAATTCTATCTAGAAAAGAAAGAGTTTTTTTTATACACCGTGGAATTTTTTTATACACTGTGGAGTTTTTACACTCCAAAAGTCAGATTAAAAAGTAACACATACTCTAAAGGGTATATTAAAAAACTAAAAAAAAGTAATTAAAAAAAATGTAACATATGCCAATTTCTTAAGGTCACTTGTGGACTTAAATTTTTTTTATGTTAGTGTATCAAATATGAATTCAAAATAGAAAAAAAGGAAAATTAATGGATAACATTTACCAAATATTACCTTCCAACAAAACTAGTTTTTTCTTCTTCTGAAATAAATTGGAGCTTGAAGAAATATGATCGATTACAAAATAAGCATTCACCGAATTAAAGAGTCTATATTATTAATAGAATAAAGAGAAATTGGGGCACTTGGTGCACAAGATTTTGGATAGAATTAGATGGTATCATCTTACTTTATATTTGATATGTACAATGATTAAAAGCAAATATAAATGATTTTTATATACTTTTCATCATATTAGATTAGAGGTGACAAATGGTCTGGTTCAGATTGGCTCGGTTTGGATTATATTTGGCTTCAGATTATTTCGGTTTCGGATTTTTTCGATCTCGAGTTTTTTTTTTGTTTTGGATACTTTCGGTTTTGAATTTTTTCGATTTCAGATTTTTTCGAATTTGATCCGGTTTCAGGTTTGGATTGGTTTTAACTAGATAGGCTTAGTTGGCTTAGTCAAATTATTTTGAAATTTTATAAGTTATAAATATTTTTATACTTTTGAATGTAATAATTAATTTAATTTTATATAGTTAAATAAAAATATAATACAAATGCTAAATTAAAGTTAAAATTTAATAAATATAAATTTTTACATTTTAATGTTTTTATTACTTGACAATTATTATTTATTGTTTTAATTTCCTGCTATATTCATATTTGTTATAAAATATATAATTATATATTAATAATTATTGTCGGTTCTGCAAGTTCTTCTAGCTCCAGCTTACGGTTCTGTCTCCTTCAAAGTTCTCGGTTCTGCTTCAGGTCACCGCTACTACTCAGCTTCAAGGTTCTGCTTCAGCAACAGCTCACTTGGCAGCTGCTTTGATTTCAGCAGCAACTTCGGTTCACAATCAGCTCGGGTCACGGTTACTTAGTGCCAAAACAGCTCTTGCCTTCGGCTTCAACTCACCAGCAACTCTCGGCTACAACTATTTCTCAACTCCGACTTGCCGCTAGCTTCCCTGCTCTCTCTTTCCTCTACGTTTTTTACTTGCTGCCAACCATTTCCGCTATGAATCATTCTTACTCAAAAATTTAACAGGACCTTACTCTACTAAATCAACCCTTGAGTTAAAAAAACCATTTGAGTTAAATGTTGAGCAAATAAAAAAAAACTTTTGAGTTAAAATAATTAGTTATGGTTCTACCATTTATACACCTTTGAAGTCTCTTTTAGTCATACAAAATAATCACATTATTAAAGACAAGATCTTTAGGTCTTTACTCCAATCATTCTTTTTCTTAGGCTTAGTTTGACTCACCGGTGAGTCACGGTATGTTCACCTTTTACATAAAAGACAAAAAATTTGAGAGATTTCAATTACCTTTCTACTCTTTGTGTTAAATTCTTTTGATTATTTTATTAGAAAAAAGTTATATCTTTAATAATCTTCCTCCATTTTCAATCTTACTAAAGTCATTCAAAAATAGCTTTTAATTTGGATATTTCTTTAAAAATTTCCTCGATGTCATTGATGAGACAAGGAAAATCTTTTCTTCTACCTACAAAGGGTTAGTTGGTAAGTGAAAGAACTCCCTTTCCTTGTCAATCCAAGTTCAATAATCTTGTGAAAACAATTCTGACTAAAAATTTATATGTATCAAGCCGATGTCAAACACGTGCCCTTCTAAAATCATCGGAGAAAAAATTAGGTTCAATATACTATGTCTTTCTTTAATGGAAAATGTTATGGTCAACATTGATTGATAATCAATAAAACAATGGAATCTTCCATCTAAAATCATGTTGTTTAGATAATCCCATAACGAAATAGCAACTCCCTAAGGTGTTTCCTGGGATGCTGAAGTCCTGGGATATGCCTGCTTATTGGATCAACAAACCAGCAGGCATAGTAAATTAGCAGGAAGCAGCCCACCATTACATAAGCTATCAGACGCAGGCCGACGAAGGTGGCAACCTCCACATACACGCCGGAAGCAAATGCTAGTAGCATCCCAAGAACGGTTATGAAAATCATGACCTCTGCCAGACTCGCGTATCTGGAACGCAGGTAGTAGCTGAATTTAGAAGTGGCGAATTGGATGTAAACTGTGGCGATTGAGAAGATGAATGCGACGATGTCGAATGTTATAAATGCTTTGAAAGCTGCCTTCCGTATGAATTGCGCTATGCCTTCGTCAGGACCATCTTGTTTGTACCCGCCAGGCACTGTGAAGGCTGCTTGGAATGTGACTGTGGAAATGAGCATTGCTATCAGGAGATGGATTTCAAGTCTACTTCTCTTCTCTGTTTCATCAGAAGCCTCATGTGTAGCGGTTGAACTTGAGATGTCTAATTCTTCTTCTTGTCCTCTGGGAAGCAATATGTTTGTGTCGTTCTCCTCAGTTTTTCCCATCATTTCTCTCCTTAGATTTGTCTTAACCCACTCTTGCAAGGCTCGTAGTCCATGGGTTCCCTGGAGCCGGTAATGTATCTTTGCAACTGAAAAGGAAAGCTAAGATACAAATTAAGTTGGTTAGTTCATAGGACTATAGTTAGCATTTCAATCATTAAATTGAAGTTACAGTATGAATATCATGTTCTAAAAGCTAGCTAGGCTAGCCTTGTTAAAGATTATTACAAAGATCATTTTAACCAATTAAATATTTAGGTTGATACATGGCATAATAGCATAATTATCTAAATACTTGGGTTTCAATAGAGGTGTAACCTATTCGAGTTGAGACAATCTAATGTCATGTTCGAGCTCGGTTCGACTCAAAAACTTGATGTTCGAAACTTGATTTGAATTTAATTGAGTTTAGTTTTTGAAACTCGAAATTGATTCACTAAAACATTTGACCCGCTCGAGCTTAATTCGATAGAATACTTGAACCACTCAAACTCAACTCGATAGGTTCAATTTGAATTATAATCATATATTACGAGGATAAAATGTAAATTAATAATAAAATATAAAAACATATTTACAAAATTTTTGATTAAGCTCATGAGTTGTTTGAGCCAAATATTAATATACTTGAATTTAATTCGATTTGTTACTCGAATAGTTCGAGCTTGACATAAAAATAAATTAATTAAACTCGAATAATTATCAAGTTGAACTCAAATACCTCACCAGTAATCTAGCTAAAGTTTCAATACAAGAGGGATATGTGAAATATGTTTTCTTTTCCATGCCATGTTCTCCTATAAAAAAATTGAACTTCTCAAGTACTTAAAATCATATCTATATTGTACATCTTACTTGTCTTACCTTTCTTGGTTGAAGAGAGAAAATGTCATAAGCAGTGAAGAGATTGTTATTCACCAAAGCCCTCTTCATTGCTCTGTTTCGTGCAAGAAGTGTGATGATGTTATCTCTCTTGTAAATGACAGCCAGATGCAGAGCTGTGTTTCCTTCGTTATCCTTCTCATTTATAATATCAAGAAGCCTTGGCATCTCTAAAATGCGCCTGACCATCTTCTCCTGTCCACTGATGACTGCAACATGAAGTACAGTCCGGCCCTTCCTGTCGGAAACCTCATGAATATCAGGACAGTGTTGAAGTAATAGTTCAACTACATTGATGTGGCCTCTAAATGCTGCAACATGGAGTGCAGATGTTCCTTCTTGGTCCACAATATAAGCAGTGGAGTTATTACCTTGCAAAAGCATTTGAGTTGCCTTAAGGTCTCCATATAAAGCTGCATAATGAAGTGGAGTCCACCCAATTTGATCAGTTTCATTCCTTGAGCTTGGTATCTTCTTCAGTAGTAATCTGACAGTATCTGGAATTGTACAAGAAATCAGATCTGTCACTTTGACAATTCCAGAGAGGTTTATATTGTTGAATTTGGTTGTTGGTTCCTAATCCACGCAAAATCATATAAATTCCATATGTAAAATAATTGCATCAATCTGAAATCAACAGTTTGCTAGATTATAAAAAAGGCAACTTATGGATTTAATTGCAAAGAGAATCCATTTATGCAAACTCGCTTTCTAGACTAATTACTAGTATATATATATATATATATATGAAACGGCTATTTTATGCTAGTATATGTAATTTTTGTTCAGATATATGTACTTACATGTGTGTGTAATAAATAGTTAACACCATGATTTGAATGGAATGAACATATACTTGCAGAGTAACCATTTTGCACAATCCTTTCTCTAAATGTACAGATTTCTTTTGTCATAGGTCCATGATTTTAAGTTATAGTTGAACTTACCATGCTGGGAATGAATAACAGCTGAACGCAGTGCAGTTTTAATGTTGATATCTCCATCAAGAGATTTTGGAAACATTTCCAGGATAAAACTTGTAATCATGGAGAACCCACCCTCTATGGCCAGGCAAAGTGGAGAAACATTCGCATTGTTAACCATAGTCAACAATTTTTGATCAGCTTCCATCAAGTACTTTGCAACTTCAAAGTGACCATTTCTGACTGCAACATGCAAAGCTGTGTCTTTTTCTAGGTTCACCATCTTCAGCAATTTGCTTACCACATCAACTCCCCAGCTCTCAAAATCCAGACATAGAGCTTTCGCGAAATCTACCAGAAGTTTAGCAATTTCAAAAGACCCTATCTTGGCTGCAACATGTAAAGCAGACTCGCCTTTTGAATTGGACTTAAGTAGGAGAAATGATGAGGAACTTGAGATGAGAATTCCCCTACAAAATTCAAGTTGCTTAAACTTGGCTGCAATGTGAAGAGCAGAGTTCTGCTGGTGTTCTGTTACTTGGAAAACATCGAGGTTCGGATCAATTCTGTTTAGGAAATTTAAGTCGCCTGATGCAGCAGCTTCATACAGCTCTGGATCCATGGTTGAGTCAATTCTATTGTTCCTAGGCTCGATATCAATAGCCACACAAATTGTGTTCTTGAATCCAGTAATGTTTGGTGCTGCAGTGGAGTCAACAATGGCAGCTGTCCCATTAGCATCATCAATTTTCAATTCCAGAAACGGAAAATGACATGAATGTCGGGAAGTAAAACATGTCAAATCAAATAAGGACTTGATGCGTTAAAGGCTCATTTTTCCTGTGGAAAAAAGATTTATAATTAATCAAAAGTTGACCTGTTATTAAACAGGCATGATATTCTTCGGAGAGGATCCAAAAATTTCCAATTGGATTGTGATATGGGCCCAAATCCACGACGCAGTATACAGTAGAGGCTGCCACGTGGCAAAATTATTGGGCCATGTGGCAATTGGTGGGAGACGTCGTGCGGCGTGCGAGACCATTTGTAGGAAACCCCCTCCTGCATGCGATAGAAGCCTGTCGCTTGCGACAGTCGCCAAATGGCCTTCCGTGTGATAACTCGCTACTGCATGAGTGTGGTCTTCGTTTATAAGCCTCTGCCTAGCAGCAGATCTCTTTTGCCAGAGATCAAACGACTTACAGCATGTTAGTGCCATACCGGAAATAAACTCTTCTAAAAGGACAAAATTACCCTCCGGGTAATCACTCTGCAGTAAATGGTAATTTACTGGCCATAAATAGGCCACATGTATTATTTTATTCTCTAATTTTTGACTTCTGGCTTTTACGTTCCCTATTCTTAAGAATATTTGGCTGACTTAAGCATCGGAGCGCCTACGCAGGGAACCACCCCCTCGTTCCTCTGACCCTTCTTATTTTGCAGAAGCTTTTTGGGAGACATGTGGAGAAAAAGACAGATACTTATATCAGCAATCACTCATTGTTGTTTTGTGCAACAACAATTGGTGCTGTTTGTGGGAACTGAAATAAAAGCCAATCAAAAGATTGAAGATGGTGAGAATAAGATCGACTACTATCAGAGATGGAAGCAATGAGAACTTTGTGAGTTCTCCTAATCAACTGATCCGCCATAGGACACAGGTGAGCAGAGAAGAAGAGAGAACATCAGTGTCTGTGGCAAAATTCGAAGCTTTGAGGCGGCAGAGCTAGGAAACAACCTAGGCGCTAAGGGCCATGGTGGATCTGTTTAAAGGAGTCCTCCCACAATTGAGCCTGCCACAGGTTGTATAGAATTTGGTGGGAGAGACGAGCCAAGGGGTACTGTCGCAGGCGACAGGATAATCAGGTGGCGACAGACCCTTCGTTGCGACAAGATGCCACTCCTGCAGGAAAGGCTCACAATCAACAGGATGAGGCAAGACTGGGGAGTAAGAGGCCTGCCGTGGGTTTCCAGTGGGAGGCTGAGGATGCGGTAGAGCTGGGACTTGCAACAGGGTTTAGGAGATAGGGACTTGACATTGTGCAATAGGGCTCTGGGTGACAGGGTGCTGAGGCTACAGTAGGGTCTTCCGCCTTACGTCGGAGTTCGTCAAATCTTGCCGAGACTGACCTGGGACATGGTGTTAGAGGTGCTAGAAAGATTGGTGTTGATGACGAAAGCACATGGAGGGCCTGGTCAGAGTTTGACCCTTCCTGGAACACATAGATGACATGGGGCAGTGCACCTCAAAGTAAAGGGAAGGAGATAGTTGTTGAAGACCAACTTGACTTGTCCCATGCTGAAAGGGATAGAAATCAACTCACTTTTTCCGTGGATATGAAGAAGATAATAGAACAAGTGCTGGAAGAGAAAAAGCTGGTGTCAGCAGAGGAAATCCAGAGAAGAAAGGTACCATTTAGCACGACCATCATGTAGAAACCGCTACCACCGAAGTTCAAGATGCTGCAAATGGCCACATATACAGAAAAAATGGATCCCTATGCTCATATGCAAAACTATGAGGCCTTAATGTTACTACATGGATGGGAGGATGAGATGACGTGTAGGGCCTTTTCGCTCACTCTAACAGGGCATGTGATGAAGTGGTTCAACAGTTTGCCCAAGGGATCCATTACTTCTTTTGATTAGTTACGGAATAAGTTTCTCAAGGCGTTTATGGTGAATAGCCAGAGAAAGGAGTCGACTTATTTGCTCACTCTTAAGCAAGGAAGTAAAGAGTCGTTGAAGAGTTATGTAGATCAGTTTAGGGATGCCATGTTGGAGGTATGTGATCTACAAGTAGGAGTAGCTGTGGCAGCCATGTTGCAAGGGACTAGGTCTAAGAAGTTGCAGGAGTTCCTATCGCTAGACCAACCGACTACGATATCAGACTTATTCTCTCGAGCAAATAAGTACATTACCCAGGAGGAAGTGATGAAAATGGTATCAGTTGGGAGCAAAAGGAAGGAAGAAAATGAGGAAGAGAAGCACCCGGGTGGTGAGAAAGCCCTCAAGTTGAAATATACCACTGCTCCACTCATTGAATCTCGGCCTTCAGTGCTGGCAGCTATCAAAGGATCAAGTCTTATACACCTTCTGAAGAAGACCTCAGGGAATTTGGGTCGTAACCCAGATTCATATTGCAATTTCCACTCCATGTACGAACATTCTAATGAGAAGTGTAGAGAATTGATGAACCAACTCGAGAAGCTGGCTCGAAAAGATAAGATAAACCGATTTGTGTGGAAGAATGAAAGAAATGATTATCCCACTCGTAATAGGGGGAATTACCCTAGAGATAGAAGAGATAAAAATAGATGCAATGGGAGGAGAAATGATAATGTAAGGAGAAATAAGAATGAGAGAGGAGATGGAAGAAATCAACATTATATCCGGAGGGGAATTGTTGGTTGGAATTTCCTCTTCGTCTAGAAAGTTTTATGCCCAGCAAGCCTACCAAGTAAACTCGGTGATAGAAGAGAGGTAGGATGAGGAGCCCATTACCGTCACACCAGGTGATAGGGCGGATATTATGATTCCCCATGATGACCCGATGGTGATCTCAACAATTGTGGCAAAACATCTGGTCAACCAGATTCTAGTCGATAACGGGAGTTTGGTAAACCTAATTTACTGGAACTGCTTCAAAAAGATGAATATTTTAGAAGATAGATTGACGCCAATGTCCACACCTTTGTATGGGTTTTCGGGTGAAAAGGTGAAGGTAGCAAGGGCAGTTCAGCTACCCGTCACGTTAGGGGAGAACACGAGGAGCGTTGTCCGCCAAGTACTATTTATGGTGGTTAAATCAGCGTCAGTTGCATATAACATGATTTTTGGACAACTATTATTGAACGATATGAAGGCAGTGGTCTCCCCTTATTATTTGTTGATAAAGTTCCAGACTCCTCATGGTGTAGGCCAGGTGAGGGGAGACCAAAAGAAAGCCAAGACCTGTTATATCTCGTCCATTACAAGCAAAAAGGACTAAAAATAAAGAAGCCCATACCATGAATGACCCATAGATATGAAGATGGATAAGGAAGATTTGAGGCATTAGTATTTTAAAGTTTTAATTAATATCATATATGTTATTTTAAGCATTTTGTCTTTATATTTTAGATTATCGTTGATTATTGATAGTATGCAATAAAGTAAGAATTCTTGATATATATAATTTATTTTCTCATCGTGATTGCATATCTGGAAATAGGAATACAAAAACCATGCACGATGTAGTCCATACATGTACTTGAAGAGGAAAGTGTGCCATGTAAGTTATGCATAAAAGCAAAAGTGCGAGGGCTTGGAGCGAAAAATGCACCAGGTAAGCCATGAATGAAATAAAAAGTCCCTAAGCACAAAAGGGTGCGAGACAGGCAAATAAAAATCCCTAAATACAAAACGGTGTGAAATGGGCTAATAAAAAGTCCTTAAGCACAGAAGGGTGCGAGATAGGTAAATAAAAGTCTCTAAGCATAAAAGGGTGCGAGACGGGCAAACAAAAGTCCTTAAGCGAAAAATGCGCAAGACGGGCAAACAAAATACATAAGTCCCTAAGCGAAAAATGTACAAGATAAGCAAACAATTACATAAGTCCCTAAGCGAAAAATGCACGAGACGGGCAAACAAAATACATAAGTCCCTAAGCGAAAAATGTGCAAGATGGGTAAACTAAATACATAAGTCCCTAAGCAAAAAATGAGCGAGATGGGCAAACAAAATACATAAGTCCCTAAGCAAAAAATGCGTGAGATGGGCAAACCAAATGCATAAGTCCTTAAGTGGAGAATGTGCAAGACATGTACAACACTCGAGTAAAAGTTCTTCTTTGAACAGGAAGTAACACTGTCTCAAAGAAAAACTTTGGGAGCAACACAGTATGGCATGACAAAAGGTATGCTGTAAAGTATGTTATAACTTTGTTGGGGCATGTCGAAAAGCATGTTACGACTTTATTGGTAGAATATCTTTGTGTTGTAACATTTTAGCATACTATGTAGTGTTGTGGCTATAAAATGCCAAAATTCTGATGAATATGATAATATGTCGATTATAGCCGTATTTCAATAGCACATCATGCATGTTAACAATTTGTATTTTGTCATAATGTAAAGAGAGGAAAAATTGCAAAAGAAATTGTGATTTTCATTAAAAGTAAAACTATACATTGTTTGTATGAATTATAATCGAAATGAAAAATAAAATGAAAGAGAAAAATATCCTAATCACTCTATGGTAAGGATGGAGTTAGCTGGAAGCGGAGGCCCTGTGTATGCGATAAGATCCTGGAGAGTAGGACCTGCGTTTGGATCTTTAGGAGGAGCAGTCTCAGAAGGAGGAACATCACTTGAAGGCTCTCAATCTCCACAGTTGCGGTGCCTAGCGTGGGTTCAACAGCAGTAGAGTCAGAGAGTTGAAGATCTTCACTGTCTAAATAGTGCAAGGCCTTACCAACATTGGTTAGGATTGAGTGGTAAGGGACTCATTCCCCCTTAAGCATGACTTGAGTTCAAGTCATGGGTATGGAGCAAACCATGCTGGAAGGGGCGCCCCACTTCCATGTGGCCTGACAGTTTCCCGACTCCGAAGTAGTAGCATAAAGCGGATATCGGGAGGTTAAAGACCCAAAAAAAATAGTGCAAGGCCTTTATAGGCTCAGGCTGGTAGCATGTCTCAACGGGCTCGGGTTGACCACGTGGCTTGCGAGGGGGCCAGAAACCTTCGAGGTTTTTCAAGTGATCCACAGCCCCTTCCTCCAAATAATCCTCGGGATCCACCGAGTCAGGCTTACATTTAGTCCAGGGAGGAGCGTTACAGAACTCGGCCTCTTCGATAAATAGGAGCTCAGGGAAGATCTCATTAGGCCTTTGCTTCTCCAGCCAAGCATAGGCAAGATAGAAGCTGTACTTGACAAATCCTACCAAATAAATTTGCTTTTTCTCAAAGCAATCTTGGGAAAGGCTTATTCCCAGATAGCGTCGGCTCGGACCTCCCTTTGTCGATCCAGCAAGTTTGCATTTCATCATGGCCTCGTCCTATTACGACCTCATAGTCTCCAAGTTGTTCGATGCTTTCTCAAATGCCTCCCGGTACCCTTGAAGGGTATTGGCCCTTGCTCGTTCATCCCTTAGCTTCAGTTCGAAGCCTGTTAACTGAGATCTTAAAGCCTCATTGTCTTTCTTCAACTTGTCCACCCTGTTGGGAAGTGAACAGAGTTATCTGACCTCGTTCTGAAGCGCCATGTGTTTTTTTCGAAGCTCATGCAGCTCCTTCTCAATCCTCTCTCTGTAAGTCTGGTGTTGTGCATTAAGAGCCATCACTTGTTGAGCAGCCTAGCAAAAAACAAAAAGAAGATAATTAAAATCCTATATTGGAGAAGATAAAGCATATGCATTTTAAAAGAAAGACGAGACTCTCATCTTCATCACAAAATAATCAGAGCTGTCCTCGCCTGTGAAAAGATTCTTGAAAATTTCTTTCTCATCGTGCGGGAGTATAGTGCTTCAAGCCAGATGAGAAGATACCTTAGGCTCCTTGATGCTATCGTTGTCATTAATCCTAGAGTAGGTCTGAAAGTAGTCTCCATCGACAATCTTCCCTCCACTACTTGATAGCGCCTAAGTGTTGGTGCAGCCATCTTAGGCAAAATCGACCTCGCAGGCATCGCGTCTTCGATATACAGCATTTTTTGGTACTTGTGGCGAGGCATGCTGATGTGCGTAGAACTTGAGAAAACGTGGAGTGAAATTTGAAGAGGGGGCTGAAATGCAACAGAACAGAAGCAGAGAGGATGAACGTCACCTTCTGGAACCTAGACCCGAAACCTAAAGAGACTCGAACCCAAAGTATTGGACCTTGACCCTACGAATACGAATTCGAGAACCTAAGGTATAGTAATGGTGGATGGTGAAAAGGGAGGCACCACAAGGAAGAAGATCTTGATAAGCTTAGTTAAGAGGGAACCCAAGAGAAAAGGCACACTCAATTTCTGAAATTCAAAACTGATCTGTCTATCAATAGCATTTACAAGGTATTTATAATAATACCTAGCACTTAAGCCCATAAACAAGTGGGCTGGAATTAACACCAAACAGAAAATAAGACTAAACCCAAATTCATGCCTAAACCTAGTTACATAAAATAAATAGTCCAAGACACAATAAGACTCAAATGTGGGCTATTCAAACACTTAACCCATCTTATTGTTAAGCTAAATAAGACAGTAAACCATGCTCATGTCGTTTGGGCTTCCAAGCAAGTATAGATATCTTGGGACTCTTCATGGAAGCTTCCTTTACGCTTCAATGAGGCCAGAGCTTGTTGCATTAATGAGGCCAGGGCTTGTTGCATCTTCTTGGCTCGAGCTCGGGTAATTGGACCTCCTTGGATGACCAATGGATCCTTAGCATCACGAACATCACGAGCAAGTGGATCTCCATCATTCCCCCTCTCCTCAAAAGGATTTGTCCTCAAATTGCATATACCTTCAGCAAAAGAAAAGGGAGAAAGATTAGAAACATTAAAAGTAGCAGATACACCATACTCACCAGGAAGATCCAATCGGTAGGCATTATCGTTGATCTTCTCAATGACTTGGAATGGTCCATCTCCTTAGGGATGCAATTTAGTTCGTCATTGAACAGGGAACCTCTCCTTTCTCATATGTACCCAAACCCAATAACCAGGCTCAAAGACTACTTTCTTACGATGCTTATTTGCTTGGGTGGTATATTGTTCAGTCTTCTTTTCAATAGCTTGACGCACTCTTTCATGGAGTTGCTTCACAAACTTAGCCTTCTGTTCTCCATCCAAGTTACTCTGCTCAGCACTAGGTAATGGCAACAAATCCAAAGGAGTAAGAGGATTGAAGCCATAAATAACTTCGAATGGAAAGCAACTCGTAGTAGAGTGGACACTGCGGTTATATGCAAACTCCACATGTGGTAGTAATCTTCTCAATTCTTCAAATTCTTCTGTATAATGGACCTCAATAATGTAGATAGGGTTCGATTGACTACCTCAGTCTGTCCCTCAGTCTGGGGGTGACAAGTGGTGGAGAATAACAATTTAGTTCCCAACTTTCCCCATAACGTCTTCCAAAAGTAACTAAGGAACTTGACATCACGATCAGAAACAATGGTCCTCGGTACACCATGTAGACGTACTATCTCTTTGAAGAAAAGGTCAGCAACGTTGCTCGCATCATCCATCTTGTGGCAAGCGATGAAATGAGCCATCTTAGAGAACCTGTCAACCACAACAAAAATAGAATCTCTACCACGTTTTGTTCTAGGCAAGCCCAAAACAAAATCCATAGAGATATTAGTCCACGGAGTAGTAGGAATGGGTAAAGGAGTATATAAACCATGATTATGAACTCTAGATTTAGCTTGCCTACATGAAATGCATCTATCACATAACCTCTCTACATCTCTCCTCATGTTAGGCCAAAAGAAATGTTCTTGCAAAACGTCTAGAGTTTTCCTAACTCCGAAGTGGCCCATTAATCCTCCACTATGGGCTTCTCTAACTAACAGCTTGCGCAACGAACTCCTAGGCACACATAATTTATTTCCTCTAAATAAGAACCCGTCGTGCCTAAAGAACTTACCAAAGCCAGATGTAGCACATGCCTCATAAATGTGAAATACCTTAAATTCATGTAATTCCTCCATAATTGTAAAGTATTGTAAGCTGAAATGATTGAATAAATATTAAAGTTGATGTATGAAACATATGAAGGAATAAATAGAAATTGAAAGTCTATTAGTCAATGAATAAATTCTGATGTTATGAGAAGGATTAGAAAACAATTAAAGTATAAAGAGATTAATATCAGATTTTGGTAATCAAATATATGAGTCATATAGAAGAGAGAAGACAAATTAATTGAATGGTCAAAGGCATGGCTGAGATGATTAATGGGATGAGCATGCATTTAATGCAAATGGCATGAGTCATCATCCTCATCAGCCATCACCATTCGGCAACCCCTTTTCCGAGCCCTCTCGTTCTCTCCAAGCTTCCAAGTTTTCCTCCATAGCTACCTTGACAAGCTACTTCATTTCTCCATCGATTCAATTAGTTAGTTAAACGAAAATTGATCCTTATCACTTGCTTAAGTTGTATCCGAAGTTTGGAGGATTGAATCCAAGTATTGGAGGAGATCTCAAAGTCTGAACTTTTGGTGACTAGCAAAGGTAAGAGAAGAAATGGATTTCGTCAATTTCATTTATAGTTTGGAGTTGTACTGAGTTGGTATAGCATGGGTATGGTGATTGTTTAAAGGTTTAAATTATATGATGTTACAGATTTGAATAAGTGAAAGGCTAGGGTTGGATGCACCAAGTGATTTCGTGTTTTTGAAGTAATCGAGGTAAGAAATTTATGTAACGGATGTAGGGTGGCTATGTCCGCATGTTTTAATTTTTTTTGATTGTTTTAGAGAGAAGTACAAGTTGGGTTTTGCGCAAGAAAGGTTAATTTTCGGGTTCTACTCCTAGTAGCAATTAGGCTAGGAGTAGCCAACTGCTTAGAGACAACCAAAGCGTAGATTTTCAAAAATCGAGACAAACCAGTTGACTGCTATGTAAGCCAGTCGACTGTTATTTTTCAGTAAGCATTCTGTTTCAAACCAGTCGACTGCTATATGGGATAGTCGACTGCTATTTGCTAAAACGCATTCTGTTTCAAAACCAGCTAACTACCTAGGGAGCCAGTCGACTACCCTGTTTTTAGAAGCATTCTGTTTCAAAGATAGTCGACTTCTATATGACCAGTTGACTGCCATTTCTTGAAAAGCATTCTGTTTCAAAACCAGTCGACTGCTATTTGGGACCAGTCGACTGCCCCATGTATTTTCAGATTTTGAATATCGAAATTTTTAAAGGAAATAATTTTGATAAATCCATATATGCATTAGCAGCTGACTGCCCATAAAGACTAGTCGGTTGCCATGGTTGAAAATGAAGTTTTAAAGCTGAATTTAAATAAGCTCAATTGTATTTCCAAGGAAGAAAATGATTAATGTTTTGGAGACTATGGACACCTATGGTGGTCATGCATATTACTTGTTTATGTTTACTTGGCTGAGGAGCCTAAGTCCGGTCCTCAGTGCTACAGCTGTCACCTGACTAGTGTTCACTGTAGCAACCGACATTGGCTAATTTGTCTATATTACTTGTTCGGCTTAGGGTGGATTCCTGGACCAATAATGGGTACGCCACTTAATTGTCACACTTCTTATGGGGGACACTTGACATCCTTACTGGACTTCCGCATATAAGGTTGGCAGGATGCATGATTCTGTTGGAATTATATGTCTCCCAATTATTTGAAGTATTTGTAGCATATGATGTTATTTGTATATAAAAGTATTTGAAGTAAAGTATGAAATTATAGGATTTACTTGATTTACATGTATATGCTATATGAAAAACTTTTACGTATTTGATGAAAGAAGTATATGACTATGCTTTATAATGGTTTTACATGACATTATAGAGCCAAGCAGGAAAACTGCATATAAAGGCATAGTACACTCTTTTACATACATTTCTTACTGAGCGTAAACTCACCCCTTTACAATCATTTTTCATCCAGATTACTTGTAATGAGGTCCGCTTTTGTAGAGGAGCATAGATTTTGGAATATACGGTATTCCTTCGAGGCATTTCCAATTTCCTTGAAGGTATATATATACCTTTTGTAATGTAACTCAGACAATAGTATAGTACAGTACATTAATGTATATTGGATCATTGGGGGATATAGGTTACGTAAGTACATGAGATCCTGAGTATTTGAAGTATGTATATATAGAATATATATTTCATGAGAAAAATTTATATTACCTTAATTAATAATGATGGATAAAGTATAAGAATAAGAAGAAGAAATTACATTGACGAACGAGCCTAACCAAAATATATGTAAGAAAAGAAAAAGTTTATATGTAAATGGGTAGTGACGAGAATGTCACAAATTGGTATCAGAGCAGGTTGGTCTAATGTTTGTCAATGTAATTAGGCTAGAAATAGTGTATATCCCCAAAATACTGTACTTGTCTGGATACGTATGTGAGGTATAAATGTTTAAAGTTATACTAAATAGTGTTATTTGATGGTGTTATTAGCAGAATGAGTACATGAAGAAGAGGTAGTGGTAGAGGACGAGGACGGGGTCGTGTGGAACCGCCCCTAGAGCAACCTCCTCCTTCTTCTCCACTAGGTAGTCCAAATACCCGATTATCAAAAATAGAGAGACATATGGAAGCCATGACTACTATGTTTACTCAGTTCATGGCTAGTCAGTCGAATGTGGCTACTAGTGCACCAGCAGCCACTACTACAGTTCCTTCTATTCCTACAGTGCCGCCCCCACTAGTCCCGGCTACTGAGAGACGGGATCCTAGTGCTTATTGCAGCGTAGCATTGATTAAAGAATTTAAGAAGTTAGATCCGCCTAAGTTTAAAGGGGATAGGGATCCATTGACCGCAGAGAACTGGGTAAAGGTGGTCACTAAATCATTTGAGTACATGACTTGTTCTGAGAGAGAGAAAGTGGGTTTGGCAGCCTATTTATTAGTTGATGATGCCGAACATTGGTGGCAGTCTACTTGAGCTATGTTGGAAGCTCAATATGCCGAAGTCACGTGGGATAGATTTCTAGAAGCATTTAATGAACAGTATATCCCATGCCCGGAACAGACCAGGTTGAAGATAGAATTTTTGAGCTTGACTTAGGGGATGATGACGGTGAACCAATATGAGTCAAAGTTCATTTCTTTGAGTAGGTTTGACCCTGAAGTCCTAAGGAGTGAAGGACATAAAATTTATCGATTCATAGAGGGGTTGAAGTCTCCTATCAGATTGAAGTTATACCCTATGGATATCACTACTTATAATGAAGCAGTCCGTACGGCTCAGTTGTGTGAGTAGGACTATAATTTCCATCATGCTGACTTTCAAGCCAAGGGTGAAGGCAAGGAGCCAATAAAGCGGAAGTCAAAGGAGAAATCTTCTGGTGATAGATATCCATATAGGAGGAATAGGCCCTATGAAAGAGCTTCGTCACGGACTCTTAGAGCTATCGAGATTAAGATAAGTGATGAAAGATCTCAACATTCGGCAGGCAGTGCCGCTAGTTCACCAAGGAGTACAATGCAAAAATGTGAACAATGCGGGAGATTTCATGGAACATAGCCTTGTCAATTGGCAAGTGGAGCTTGCTTTTGGTGTGGTGAGCATGGACATATGATAAAAGATTATCCCAAGAAGAATTTGAGAGGATCTGAAGGATCAGGAAAGACCACCCAACTACAGTCTAAGGCCACAGCAATTGAGAAAGAAAAGAAAGCTGTGACTCAAGGACGAGTATTTGCCATCGATTAGGAGTCTGCCGATGCCTCGTCCAAAGTGATTAAAGGTAAGATTCATCTCTTTGATATAAGTGTTAATGCATTATTTGATCCAGGCTTCACTCACTCTTTAGTGTCTTCCATGATTGCTATGAGATTGCCTATTGAGCTTGAGCCTTTAGGACACTTGTTACAAATAAGCACACCACTCAAGGAATCACAAATGACTGATATAATATATCGTAGTTGTAAGCTATGGGTAGGAGAAAGAGAATCAATAGCTGACATAATCTTACTAAATATGTATAGATTTGATGTTATTTTGGGTATGGATTGGTTAGCTAAGAATCATATAATGCTAGATTGTCATGCTAAGAGTGTGATCTTCTCTTCACCCGTTAGCTATGTTGTAAATTTTGCAAGTGATTAATGCTAATGTATGTTTATTGTTTGATTTGATTTCAAATGAAAGTAATGGAAAGTATGTATGATTATTTGAAGGATTTATTGCTTATATGGAGGACGTAGACAAGAAATGTCCCAAACTTCATGAAATTCCTATAGTTAAGGATTTTTCTGAAGTGTTTCCAGACGATCTTCCAGGACTTCCTTCGGATAGGGAAGTAGAGTTTACGATCGATCTGGTGCCAGGGACTGAGCCCATTTTGAGATCACCCTATCGGATGGCATTAGTAGAATTGGAAGAATTGAAGAAGCGGCTTCAGGAGTTACTAGATAAGGGATTCATACGACCTAGCGTATCCCCTTGGGGTGCTCCTGTACTGTTTGTCAAGAAGAAGGATGGTAGCATGAGACTGTGTATAGACTACCGATGGTTGAATAAGGTGACAATCAAGAACAAGTATCCTCTTCCCAGGATTGACGACATCTTTGATCAGCTCAAGGGTGCACAAGTCTTTTCCAAGATAGACTTTAGGTCGGGATATCATCAGTTGAAGATTCGGAGTGAAGATATCCCTAAGATAGTATTCAGGGCACGGTATGGTCACTATGAATTCTTAGGGATGCCGTTTGGTTTGACCAATGCACCTGCGGCTTTTATGAACTTGATGAATGATGTGTTCAAGTCGTACTTGGACAAGTTTGTCATTGTTTTTATCAATGACATATTGGTGTATTCGAGGTCTAGGGAAGAGCATGAGCAGCACTTAAAGATAGTTTTGGAAACCCTTAGAGATCGAGGATTGTATGCCAAGCTAAGTAAGTGTGATTTCTGGCTAGATCATATCTCATTTTTGGGTCACATAATTAGTAAAGATGGAGTTTCGGTCGATCCATCGAAGATTGAAGCGGTGGTTCAATGGGAGAGACCGAAGGCAGTGACAGAGATAAGGAGTTTCTTGGGTTTAGCTGGCTACTACAGAAGATATGTAGAGGGTTTCTCGAAGTTAGCTGCTCCATTGACGCGCCTGACGCGTAAAGAAGTGCAGTATGAATGGAATGATGCCTGTGAGCGTAGTTTCCAAGAATTGAAGCGTAGGTTGATGACTGCACCTATCCTCACCATTCCTTGTGGTTCTGGTGGATTTGCAGTATATAATGATGCCTCAGGACAACGTTTGGGATGTGTACTAATGCAGCATGGTAAGGTAGTAGCATATGGTTCTCGACAACTAAAGGACCATGAGAAGAACTACCCCACTCACGACTTGGAGTTAGTTGCAGTAGTATTTGCTCTGAAGATATGGAGGCATTATTTATATGGTGAGAGATTTCAGATTTTTACAGATCATAAAAGTCTGAAATACTTGTTCTCTCAAAGAGAATTGAACATGAGGCAAAGGAGATGGCTCGAGCTTCTGAAGGATTATGATTGTGAAATCTTGTACTGCCCAGGAAAAGCTAATGTGGTATGGATGCTCTGAGCCGGAAGCACGTAGGTATGGTGTCTTATATGATGATAAAAGAGCATGAGTTGCTTGAACAGTTTACAAGCATCAGCTTAAGTGTTATGCCTTACGAGCAATTTGGAATGATGGTTAGTTTGAGGATTGAGCCAGAATTAATGGATAGAATTCGGATTGCTCAGAAGGAGGATACTTAATGTATTGAGGCTATGGACTAGATCCGATCAGGTATGCCCTCAGAGTTCAATATGGGTAATGACAGAATCTTGAGGTTTAGGAATCATGTATGTGTTCCTAATGATAAAGAGTTGAGGAAGCTGATTTTGACAGAAGCACATGCCACTAGATACACATTACATCTAGGAAATACGAAGATGTATCAAAATCTTCGCAAGGTGTATTGGTGGACTGGCATGAAGAGAGACATAGTTGAATGTGTAACAAAGTGTCTCACGGGTCAGCAGGTTAAGGTAGAGCACCAAAGACCAGCAGGATTGTTACATCCTCTACCTATACCTATGTGGAAATGAGAACACATTACGATGAATTTTGTTATAGGATTGCCCAGGACCAAAAGGAATCATGACGGTATTTGGGTGATTGTGGATAGACTAACTAAGTCAGCTCACTTCCTGCCTATGAAGTCTACGGACACACTTAGTGCTTTGGCAGACTTGTATGTAAGAGAAATTGTAAGACTACATGGTGTTCCAGTGAGCATCACATCTGATACAGATTCCAGGTTTACCTCTCATTTTTGGGAATATTTCCAAGAAGCCATGGGATCTCAGTTGAATTTTAGCACAGCTTTTCATCCGTAGACTGATGGGCAGTCCGAGCGCACCATTCAGACGCTCGAGGATATGTTAAGAGCTTGTGCTCTAGATTTTAAATGCTCATGGGACGACCATCTGCCATTGGCTGAGTTTGCCTACAATAATAGTTATCACTCAAGCATCGGGATGGCACCATATGAAGCTTTATATGGTAGAAGGTGTCGATCTCCGATTGGGTGAGAAGAAGTGGGCGAACGTAAGTTATTAGCTCCAGATTTAGTCGAGCAAGCCTCCGAGAATGTAAAGATGATTTGTCAAAGACTCAAGATAGCTCAGAGTCGACTAAAGAGTTATGCGGATGCTCGACGGAGACCACTTGAGTTTTTGGTTGGAGACTATGTATTTTTGAAAGTTTCTCCATCCAAAGGGATTATGAGATTTGGCCGACGAGGTAAGCTGAGTCCTCGCTATATCGGTCCGTTTGAAGTCTTAGAGTGAGTTAGAGATGTTGCCTATAGGTTGGCACTACCTCCGGAGCTATCGGGAGTGTATAATGTATTTCATGTATCGATGCTTCGGAAGTATAATCCGAATCCGTCTCATGTTATAGAGTATGAACCCTTGGAAATAAGGGAAGACATGAGCTATGTAGAAAAGTCGATTCGGATTTTGGATAGAAAAGAGAAGGTGTTGAGATCTAAGACAATTTCATTAGTTAAAGTGTTATGGCAGTATCACACTACGGAAGAAGCTACTTGGGAGCTAAAGAGCTTGATGAAGGAGAGATATCCGGAGTTTTTTACTTGATAACCTGATTCGAATTTGGAAGACCAAATTCTCTAAGGTGGGGAGAATGTGAAATCCCTTAAATTCATGTGATTCCTCCATAATTGTAAAGTATTGTAAGCTGAAATGATTGAATAAATATTAAAGTTGATGTATGAATGATGTATGAAACATATGAAGGAGTAAAAAGAAATTGAAAGTCTATTAGTCAATGAATAAATTCTGATGTTATGAGAAGGATTAGAAAATAATTAAAGTATGAAGAAATTAAAATCAGATTTTGGTAATTAAATATATGAGTCATATGGAAGAGAGAAGACAAATTAATTGAATGGTCAAAGGCATGGCTGAGATGATTAATGGGATGAGCATGCATTTAATGCAAATGGCATGAGTCATCATCCTTATCAGCCATCACCATTCGGCAGCCCCTTTTCCCAGCCCTCTCGTTTTCTCCAAGCTTCCAAGTTTTCCACCATAGCTACCTTGACAGGCTACTTTATCCATAGAATGATGCGAAATGATAAGCCTCATGTGAATGCTTGAAATGCTAAGTTGCTTGGGTATATAACTTCTAAGAGCTAGTTTGGATGGACGATGAGATTAACTCTGGTGAGATTGAAAAAGATAAAATGACCATTAAGTAAAAATATTAATAATGAAATATTTAAAAGAAATGGTAAAAAAAATAATTTTACATGTGTTTTTTTTTGTCTTGTTATTTTTGTTGGAATCAATCGCACTAGAGGTGCGATCAATTCCAAACTAAGCCTAAATCAAATGAAAATGCATTTAAATTATACATACAAGTAGACCTACTCAAGAGCCGAGCTACTTGCTCAAACTCGAAGGCCTGTGTAATATTTAGTTAAGTTTGAACAAAAATATTATATACATTTACCGGATTTGGGCAAAATTTTTAGACTCGATCAAATAACGGGCCAAGCCTGGACTTGACTTTTCCAAGTTCAGACTTGACCTGACCAAAACATAATTATTAATTAAGTTTTTTTTAATATATCTACTAAATATAATATAATTATATGCATATAAAATATTATTGATTAATAAACGTAATTTAATATTTAATTTGAAAATTAACATATAAAATTTGATAAATTAAATTAAATTAAATTTTAAAGGGAATAAGAGAATAAAAAACGAATTAAAAAATAAAATACAAAAATGATGTCTCCACACTATCAGCGTCCGCGAAGAATTTGCTCTTTCTCCAACGCGCAATTGAAGCTTTCAACCTTGAGACATCGTTTACCTTAAGCGACTAACAGCCAGTTTAACCAAGTCAAAGCTCCTATCTTTTCTAGTCAATAAACGAAGCATTGAAGCTTCTCGGAATTAAGGGCCCGATCGAAATATACATAAGATTCCGTTTTGATTTCTGAACCAAAATTGGGTCACAAGACAATATGATTCCGTTTGACATCGCTTACGTTATGCGACTAACAGCCAGTTTAACCAAGTCAAAGCTCCTATCTTTTCCAGTCAATAAACGAAGCATTGAAGCTTCTCGGAATTAAGGGCCCGATCGAAGTATACATAAGATTCCGTTTTGATTTCTGAACCAAAATTGGGTCACAAGTCAATGAGCTTTATATCAATCTATATTCTCATCTTCTTCCTCTTCTATCTGGTTACGGTTCTTGTACCTTACTTCTCATTCTTTCCATCATATTAGTAATTTCAACACAAAGCAAGCAGAGAACGGGAGACAGATAGAGGAAGATTTCATCAAAAATGGAGAAAATGAAGCAAAAAATGGAGGAGGGGAAGCGATTGTTCAGCCACAGAGTAGACAGCTGCAGATTTAAACCTGGAGATCATATATATGCCTACAGACTACTTCATTCATATAGCCATCATGGTCTGTTTTTCTTTTTCATTTCTTTTTCCCTCTCATTGATTCAATTGGCGTTCGTTTATGAATAAAATCAAACACCTTTCTTGAAAATCTTACGGAACGTTGCTTGAAATATAAATTTTCATGCAAATTCTGGGGTTAGCGGTTTTATAATTTTCTTTAATTAATGACAATGGCAGGAATATATGTTGCAGAAGATCGTGTGATTCATTTCATTCAGACTGACATTAAGGATCTTTCCGAGCAAAAACAGCCATGTGAAAATTGTGGATATCGGCACAATGTTCACCGTGGAGTCGTGAAAACCTGCCTGAATTGCTTCCTATCGACCGGTGCCTTTTCCAGCAATTCGCTCCGCCTTTATGGATACGAAGAATCCTCGTTTGTTAAGAAGTTGAAAATATCTGGCACCTGCAGCACCTCCAAATGTTTGCCACCCGAAACCGTAGTGCAGACTGCTAATGAGTATCATGAGAAAAATTGCTTCGGCAACTATGACCTTGTTGAAAACAACTGCGAACACTTTGCCACGTTTTGTAAGACCGGCACTGGAGTTAGTGAACAGGTCTGTAGCTTTATGAATATACCCACGATGCCATCTCTGAATAATTTATTGAAGAATAAGATCAAACACTGGAGTTAGTGAACAGGTCTGTAGCTTTATGAATATACCCAGAATGCTATCTCTGAATAATTTATTGAAGAATAAGATCAAGCCCTCTAGTTGATGATGAAAGAAGATGAACAATGATTTGACCATTAAGAGATTGTTTTATGATATGAATATTTGCTCTCCCATAAGACTGAGGAGACTTTTTTTTGTATTAAATTTCTTAGATTTTTCCTAATGAAGATATGTGTCAAGCGTTAATATTGTTGACATTAGCATTAATTGAACATTGTGCTTTAACCTTGCTCCAATCTTTTCTTAATTAAACTTTTCTTTTTCTGTTGAATTTTTATCAGAACAATGAAATTTTTTATCAATATAAGATTTGAAAGTCGAATCTCATGGGTTAATTATAAACAATAGGTAATGTTGACATTAAAATTCAAAATAATTTAACATAATACAGACAAACTTATATTGATAAATTTATGAAAGTTGAAATTCATGTTATTTTATTTAATTTGCTTCAATAAGTATAAAATAATTTGTCTATATATGTAAGTAAAATTAAATGTGCATTTGATTATTTCAAAAGAATGACATTTATATAATCTATAAGGATAATTATTTCATACATCATCTGTAGAGTTTTTGTACTCCACAAATAAAGTTAAGATTATGACACATGTTTTATTTTATTTATTTTTAATATTTTTATATGACATATGTCACGATCATAACATCGTTTGTGAAATAAAAAAACTTTACCGGCAGTATATGCAATAATTATCCAATTTATAAACTCTTAAAAGTTTTATTTGTTTTTTATCCAAATTATATATTTTCTTCTTTTAATTTCTTTAGGAAGCAAAAAATACCAACCAAATAAAATCTAATTCAATTCCACACAAAAGATAATGTGGCCAGCAATTATGTTTTCGTTCTCTCCACATGTAATTATTATATGCAATCAATTAAGATAATAATACCAAAGTAACCAATCTTATATTTTTATCATGTAACATATATAAGATAATTTTGCCACATGCAACAAAATTAAGTGTTGGAAAGGGAAAGTAGAGCTCTGGGCTCCGTTTTAGCAAGAAGTAAAGAAATGGATAACGGGATGAGAAAGGAAAAAAATATTAATTTAATGATTAAATTATAAAAATATATTGTTATATATTTTAATCATTAGATTAAAAATTTTCATTAATTACCTCTTTCTTTTTTTCTTTCCAAAAAATATTAGTCCATTACAACACATACATGTTAGATACCATACCACCAAGTTCTTGCATTCCGAATTCCTAAATAACAAGGTAAGACCCCCGTTGCGGGGTAAGATTAATTTAAAGTGCGATCATCTGAGTTCAAGATTGTATTAACATTAGATAGAAGTGATTAGAACATTAAGCAGTTCATAAAGAAGCAAAAATTGACAAATGAGCAAAAAGCAAGTCAAAGTGAAAGAGCAAAAGTTTTCAAATCATAACCTTGCATTGAAACGGCAAAGAACATTATATATGCTGGTAAATGCCAGTTGAAGGTTCTTTCTACATTAGAAAAGCTGAGAGCAAGGGTTAAGCAAGTGTTCATATACATTAATATATAAAGAAGTGTTGCGAGAAAGAGAGTTTGTAAGCATATTCATCTTAAACAATCCACATGGGATGTATCAAGTGGAGTACTGTATTTGAATGCTTCAGCAAAAGTGATCATCATTCTTTAACAAACAATGTCAATTAGGTAGTAGAATGCAAGACCAATTGAGCCGCCAAGCTAGCAAAGAAACCATCCTGCAGTTACCAAAGGGAAATAGAAAAACCACTAAAGAGGAAATTTGAAATGAAACGGGGATGTGGAAATGTTTCATTTCATTAGAAGCTTAAAAACAGAATATATCTTACCCACCTTTTGACCATCAGATAGAGAATCGATAGGTAAATATTGTTCCCTAGAAATAAGACCATTCAACTCATAGATGTTTTTGAAGATAGTACCAAGGTTTATTGAATCATCAGTATAGTAAACATAAAGCTTCCTGCTCAACTCACTACTCTCTGAATGATCTAAGAGAGCTTCCCACATCCTATTTGACGTGCCACTTCGCAGAATCTACGAACATAGATAGAAATATCAGAAGGCAACTACAAAGGAAATACCTTTTGATATCAGAACCAAAATCCAAACTCACAATTCGTAATTTTTGTTGATCCCGACCACAAGCTGCAGGAAGTCTTCAACCGTAAATATTCCTGTAGAGTTAGGCCTCTTGTGGAATGACCCATCTTTCCTGATCTTCTCTAATCTCCACACTTCTTCATTAAATGCAGGTGGGTAATGTTTCTTGTACACTGTCAAGCAACTCAATAAAAAAATATTCTAGGAAATCCACAAATGAAAAATATGAAGGAAACCGAAACAAACACGCAGCGGAAATAAAACATTCGGCCTCCACCAGAATCGATTCGGAGGGTTGCCTGATTAGGGTTTCGAGATTTTACCTAACGTTTTTCTCTGCTTTTTCTGTCTTTGGTCGAATCACAAGCAGCAACTTTTCGTTCCTGCCTCTATGGTATCCACACGAACGGATCTTACGACTCTTGAACGTCTCACGATCAGATGCCTTAAGGAGCGTTTTGATTCTTTTAACCGAACTGCTAGCTTCGATTAAAAGAATGTTTTTTTTTTTCTGTTTTTAAAAAGTGCGGCTATGTTTTAGAAAAACATCCTTTTTATAGGCAGTAAATTTTACCCTAAAATTTACTGCCAAACAGAACTCTAATCCTACTTAGAATAGGATTAGTTATATCCCTAATCCAATTCAGAATAGGATTAGTTATATCCTTAATCCAATTCAGAATAGGATTAATTAAGCTCCTCATTGATCCGTTCTAAGTGTGCGACCCAATAGGTTCTCAAAACAATGGCAATGACAAAATTGTCATAGGCAATGAGCGGTATCTAGCAACACATCATTGCTACCCATGTAACGAGAATGTCAATGACTCGACATAACCTTACTCGTGATAGATGTTACCGTGTAGTCTAATCCCTTTATCCTATGATGTCTTGATTAGACACAAGTCATGGAATGTGTCACACTTGTATAGTCTAATCAGCGTTTCTTGATTCCTGAGTAGACTAATTAAACAAATAAAATCAATATCTCATATTGACTTATTCGAGCACGGCCATGCATTTCTTAGTCTCACTCTATCAAAGGGCTCAAGACATCACTCTTGTTATATAAGAGGGATAAATTCTATCTTGATCACTCAACATCCCTCTACATAGATCAAGGCATACCCAATTACTACCTTTATAGTCCATCCTGTTACGAATGACATCTAGCAGCATTAAAGTATGCAATTCTCTATGTTGGGATCTGTGATGATCTCAAGTCAAAGGATCACATACACCATCATCACTATGAGAATCGCTTATGACACTCATATAACAATCCATGTAGCGTTCTCATGGAGGGTCGATCCAGTACATAGTTCTCTAACATGTACCTATGTGATGACTTGATATCTTATATCTATGACAATGGTCATCAGTCAACCACATACTAGTCTTATCGTATCATTGTTATCCTTATTCACAATAATACTTGACTAGGGATATTTTAAGAATAGTGTGTTATTACTATTCTAAGGACATTATCATATAAGATTATATTACGCAGTTATAAGACAAATATAATAATGAACTATGATAAATAAAATGTCATGATACATAAAAAATGCCAAAGTCAATCATCTAATGAATGGTTCTAAGGGCATAATCCAACAAAATAGTAGTAAGTATGAACTCACATTCCCTTCTGTGATCCTTGACAGTAAAAGCCATTGTCTTTGCTTCCCGCACACGTATACCCTCACAAAACCCAGAAGCAACCTTGGAGCTAAGCCTGAATTTCCTGCTATTTATCCAACTTGAATTGTCAGTAAAAGTGAGGTCTTCTACTGTCCCAACCCCCTCTATGAGGGGCATGTTGAATTATCTCATTAATGTAAATTAATTAAGTATAATTAATATTATATAAATTATTTTAGTAGTATATCTTGTATACTGAAATATTATATGCATATATAATATAAATTATTTTAGTTTCGAATTGTAGACTGAATCACATGAAAATGCTATAAAGACTAATAAAGATATTTTAGTAATTTTATGCTTTGACCGGTCAAACTTTATCAAGAATCAAGGAATAAGCCGCCTTATGTTAATGGGTTTATTTTGTAGTGAAATAAATGTATTTGGTAATTTAATTAATAAAGACAAATATGTGTTTATATATATATATATTTATGTAAATTGATGTCATTTATATATGTATATATGAATATAAATATATAATTATAGTTATTTAAAATTAGAAATATAGAAAGTATGAAATGTTAGTGAAACAAAGAACATGTAGTAAATGAATTTAAATAACTTAGAATATATTTACTAAATATTAATATAGGGTTAAAAATAAATAAATAGATAAATGAATAAAATATAGGTGTGATGTGTGTCTGGCTTCTTGAAGAAGCTTTAGCAGCCACCTAAACCCCACTATCTCTTTCACTACTAGCCATTTAAATCATCCACTATCACTGTCCATCATCATCATCCTAACCTTAGCCATTTCCCTTTTTTCTTTAGTCTTCTACTAGAACCGAAAACACCACCAGTAGCTTCCTCACGATTCTGTCGCCACACCATCCTCTTGTTGTGTCGACTCATAAAGCTCAAGGAAGGCGAAACTTAAGCCAAGAGAAGGCTCAGGATTGGGATTCAAAATAGAAGGGATAAGTGGAGTATTAGGCTGCCATTTTGGTGCTGGAAGTAGAGTTGATTTTAGTAGGATGTAATGTGAGTGTGAGGGCTGAACTTAAGGAAGAAAGAAGGGTTGATTAGACGATGAAGTGAAGTGCAGAGAAGGGGTTTCGATCACTGATAGAAGAGAAGGAAGAAGAAACGTGTGAGACCCAGTAATTTTGTACAGTACATGTACATTTATTCGGTATTTATCAATAAAAAGGATTTATTGATAAAAATTTATCACAATGAAATAGAAGAGAAAGATGTCTATCACATGGAAGTGTTCAAGCTTGATGAAGATATAAGTATGAGAATTAATATATAAAGGATGGAATAAAAATTTCTATGGAAAATCAGAATTGTGTGGCGGCATGGAGAAAAAAATAAAGAATAATAAATAATAACATTGAGACAAGAGGATAATTTGTAATTAAGAGCTTTAAATGATGGCTACTAATGTTCAGCCAACACATCTTTTTTTTTTCTTTATTTTCAGTCCATCGTGGTTCTTATCTTCAGCCATCACCACCGAAAACCTTACTCTGTTTTTGCAAGCCGTGTAGTCTTCTGTTCATAGCAGAATCAACCATGATCTTTAGCTAATTTTTAAGGGTTCTTGAGGAAAAATAAACCTAGCCTTACAAGCTTCTTAGAACACTAAAGGAGTTAGCTCACAAACCTCAAACAAGAAGCTGATCTACGTGGACAGCTTGCTGCTCTGTACAGGTAAAGATTCAATAGCAGTTTTTGAGTTTTTGTTCCTTAATTTTCAACTGTAGAGATCAAGATTATCATGTTTATAGTATTGGTTTTGAATAAACATAAGTATATGAGTAAACCCTAGTTCAGTTGTGAGGGTTTAGAATGAAAGTAAGATGATGTTGATCATGATGACTCACGTGGAAATGGAAGTAGGCTGAAACTTGAGAACCGAAACAGCCATGAAACATTTAAAAGGAATAAAAACACAAGCTTTGGTTGTAGGCAAGGGTCTACGTAGAAACTTAAAGGAAGAAGACGATGTGGAAAAAAATTGTAAAGGTTTTATTATGGTCAACAAAAGTGGCTGAAGAATAAAGAAATAGGGGATGTTTGTACAACCGAAAATAAAGGAAAATTGTATGGCTGATTGTGCAGCCGAAAATGAGGAAAATTTGGGTGGTTTGGCAGACTTTTTTTGGCTGGCTTTTAGGTGTGTGAATAGTATAATTTTTAGTAGCCTAAAATATATTATATATGGCAATATTATAAAGGCAAAATAGAAGCTGATATAGGCTGAAAAAGGGCGAAGGAAAACAGGTCTCGGCGTGGACAGCAACAAAAGAAAAGAAACAAAGAAAAAGAAATGAAAAAGAGGATAAGGATTAGATTGACTAAATGGCATGATAGAGTACCTATGAAGTTAATTTATATATGCATTATAAAGGAATAAAATTACCTGTTAACCAAAAGAAAAAAAAAGAATAAAATTACCTAACTAACATACAGCCAACGTGGGCTGAAACTGAAGGGAAGGAAGGCTCACGGTTTGAGGTCAGCAAACGGTAGGAAAGAAAGTGGAAAACAAAAGAAAGAAATACTTAAGTTGACTTAATTTGGATTGGTAAAATAAAGTAGCATTATAGTTGAATATATATATATATATATATATATATATATATATATATATTCAACTATAATGTGTAACGACCCTTTATACAGAAAATGCGAATTAAATTTTTCCTTTTTCACATACTTGGTTGGGCTGTACGTAGTGTCACTAATTAATTCTTAAGCTAACTTTATATTAGCTAAGTCAATATCTTTTAATTACTTTAGGTCCCAGTCAAATTCTCTCACTAAGCATGCATTTACAATTTCGAATCATTCTACTTGACTAAATATATTTTCACCCAAGTTGCATGCATTGTTATAAACCATAATTATATCCTACACTTCCTTTAATTACATCCCCATACTATAGAAGTACTGAAATTATAAGTCTGAATATAAAAGAGAATACTGTACATCACATACCTTCAACGGTGGTACGAAAGTCTCGAAGGACTTGTTTAAGCCCCGTGTACAAAGCTCCTATAGCAATTAATCTGGAAGGTGGAGAGGGAGGGTGAGCTTTTTGGAAAGCCCAGTAAGAAATAAATATAAGAGACGGATACTAAATTTCTATATGCACGTTCAAAACATTCATTTAAACTCAATTAATATTTTTCATAAAGTTTATAAATCAACATGCTTATGCAATGCGTCAAAAGCATTTCTTTCAAACCATCGATAAACATTTCCATTCGAAACATTATTCTCGTCATAAACATTCAAAATCCGTATTGGCATAAGTACGAAAGGAATCATATATATATATATATAGCATAAACTGGAGACATGATAATTAAGTAAAATCAAGCAGTTCAATTATTCCCGTGAGGGAAGGTACAGTTGACATATGGCCATAGTCCAAAGGGGTCCACAGAGAACACTGATCAGGTGTCTACTGGGCCCGCTGTGGACTGGATCAAAGTCACACAGCAATCGAAACTCTACTGTAGATTGGATCAAAATCATACAGTAGTCCAAAACATTACCTACTGTGGACTGGATCAAGGTCCCACAGTAGTCCAAAACATTACTGCTATGATTATTAGCCATGTCTCAAAACATTTCCATACGTATACTTTCCAAAACAAATACGAAGCTCGATGGTTTCTATGAAAATGGGAGCTTTCGAATATGACTTCCAAAGTAGTCAAAATACTGCCATTTCGTACTTACTTTCAAAACAAAACTAGCTAGAGGAGTGTAATTCCAAATCATTTTTCATGAACTTTAGCTCATTTATAAATCAATATTATACGAAAATCCGGCAGCATAACAGCTTAATTTTTGTAAAAACCTCCTGCAAAGAAGATACAGTTTATAAACCACAAACAGTTGATTTTAATATTTTATTTAGTATCTCCTACGTTTCCGATATATATCCCTCACCTTTTTACTGAGCCTTATTGCTGAGTACACCATGCTTAAACCGAATTCGCAACTTGTCATTCTTGCCAAGCTCAGCATCAAACTTGAGTTCACTTACTACTTTCCTTGGTATTGTTTCGTTCCTATATCATATACACATTCCCAAAATCACATCACACATTGTCACATGTATATACGTAGATATATATATATATATACCCACATACTCTTATCTTATAATTTCGATCTACTAAGCACCTAACCATTTCTTACTCATTTTCCTCATTCGTGGTAATGATTAATTTTCTTTACTATTTATATACACTCACACTTAATTCCTTATAAATATATATATCCTATTTTATTTTATTTATATCTATATATTTTTAAGCTTTAGAATTATTAAAGCATACTTTTTCCTCATGAGATCATCATTTAAACTCCTTATTTCACTCTACATTCATTATTCAAAAATCTATAATAAACTCAAATTCTTACCCCTTATTATTTGTCAAAACTGAGGGCCCCTCTTGTAGCCTTGAATCTTTATGGTTTTGGAGCTACCATGGACTTACAAACACAGCCACTCTCTCTCGATTTCAACCTTGAAATATTTTATTTCCAAGGTGCCACTACACATGTACATATTCAACCTTAGATCATCATCCATTATTCCCTGAATATATATATATATATATATGTTAATTTAAACTTAATTTGAATCATGAATATGGCCAGCCTTACCTCTCGGTTCAAGCCATCATTTTCCTTTGTTTGGCTTTTAATCTCAGCCCTGTAATTGCAACAACTCAGCCCCTTCGTCATTAACCAACGTAATGTGATCAGCCTTGCCGAGACCCATGTTTAACCCTTCAGAAACCAGCTTTCAATAGCCCTTAAAGGCTCGACATTCACCCCTGGACATAGCCCCTGTTTTCCACGATTTCAGACATCCCTTACACTCTTCTTCTTTCTCTCACGCCTCTTTCCCTTCTTCCCTTCTTCTTCTTTTTCTTCCTTCTCTTTTGTCAGTGATAGAGACCCTTTTACTGCATCTCCCTTCTTCACCTAATCAGCCTTTCATAGACGCCATTTGCTGCATCTTCTTTCTTCGCTGAGCTTTATGGGACAACACAAAATGAGGGCTGAATGGGTGATAATATCGTGAGGAGATACTACTTTGAGTGTAGCCGAAAATGCAGCTTCATACTTTCGATTTAACTCTCGATCTAAACCACAACCAAAGAATAAAATGACTTCCTCTCCTCTGCTAACCGATTGCTTCTCCTCTACTGTAGCATTTTCTTTGTTCACTCAGTTTTAATCTTTCTCTCGCTCACAACTGTCACTTCATTCCATTCTTTTCTTTAGCTTTCCCTTGTTCTTGGGCTCTCTCTCCTTCTGTCGCTGCTTGGCACGGCAGCTTCCTCTCCCTTCTCTTATTTTCTTTTCCTTTTCCATTTCAATTTCTTCTCCCACTCTGCTCTCTCTCGATTAGCTTCATTTGGTTGTAGCTTTCTCTCATTTTGGAGACAACCCCACGTGAGTAGGGGTTGTAAAGCAGAAAATGGCTTCTTCAGGAAGCCACTTCCTGTTTTAATATATTTTATAGTTATATTATTTTTTATACAATATATATATATATATACTATGTATGTACTTTGATATATATATAATTATATAGGCTTGTAGATTTTATTTAATTATATGGCTTATTTATTATGTATATGTAATTGTACATTTTCCTTAATTTAACTAATATATGAATATATATATTTTCTTAAATTAAATTAATATACGCATATCTCTTATATGTTTAGATCAAACTTAATTGTATTTCTATGATCACTTCCCAACAAGTGTACCAACTCAATTTTTTTTATCACTTAAAATAATAAGACTCCAAAACACTTCTTAGTATTTAATTTAATTCATTATACATATCTACAAATCCAATATGAAAAATTCGTGGTCTTCACATAATGCCACTCTATTTTACCAATCCAAATTAATATATATTTATATATATATATATAAATATATATATATATATAAATATAGAGGAATGAGTCACCTATGCCATTCAAGGCCATTCGGCCACAATGAGAAATAAAGGAAAGTGACGTGAATGGTGTGAAAAATGAAGAAGAGGGCTGGAAATTATACAAGAGAATATATAGAATATAACATGGAAAAACAAGATAAATAAACCAAGTAGGCTTATATATATATATATATATATATATATATATATATATATAGGTGTGTATCGAATGGTATTTGGTCATCAAAAAGGGATGGTGACTTTAATGTTGAGAAGAGGAAAAAATGCCAAAAACAGAAAAAAGAAAATGAATTGAATATTCAATTAGGATGGGGAAAAATCATAGGAATTCTTAATATTTTAAGTAAAGAGAATTTAAATAAGAGTTAGACAAATGAAGGAATTTAATACTGATTATTGATTATATTAAACTGTAATGTTTGCAGTTTATAATTCGATAAGATAGGAAGCATATTGGTGCAACTTAAGGCATTGTTCTACAGTATATTGAGGTAAGGGAATATGAGTGTGAATTTTTATGATATTTCGGAAACTTAAATATTTATGCAAATTTATTCTGTGAGAATATGTTTATATGAAATGCATGGAATTTATGGAAATTTAAAATATATAATATTTTCTAGAATCACTAGAAAATATTTATTTCCATAATTTTATAAATTCATAGCCTTGCAAAGAGGAATTTTATTTATTTCATGAAACATGAATATAAATATTATGAAAATATTATTAAAATATTCATGTTACAATTTTCAGTGGAAATAAAATTTATACAAATTCCTCTTATATGTTTTACAAGAAGTGAAATGGAATTTATGATGAAATGGTGTTAAGTGAATATTCTATAAATTATTTTCTGAATATTCACTATATGATTTTATAAAATCCTTTATGGACTGACTGAAGAATTTATGATTTTAATTATTTCCATAAAGGTTTTATGAACATGAAATATTGTTTTTCAGACTGCTAGGCCCCATATCATGCCGATATGTGATATGTGACATGTGATATGTATATAGTCCTAGTTGACACCTTATCAGTGTCCAACTAAGGCTATCCTAAGATTATGGCCATAGATCTGATATGATTTCTATTACTCTACAGAGTAGTACTTCTTGCATGATATGAATGTTATTGGACACCTTAGTCTCTGTTTTCATGATGATATGAAAATGATATGTAATATGAAAAGAAGTATTAAACGAAAAGTATATGCATATGATTTACCTAAAAAAAAAAGAAATGATTTTGAATAGACAGTTTTACTGTATGATGTACTGTACTTATTTGATTTGTACAGGAAAAATAAAATTTTATAGCATATAGATTTCGAGATATCTAATTTACATACAACTCTCTTACTAAGCTATGGTATGCTTACCCTATCAATTTCAACATCTACAGATTTCATATAGTGACTGCTTGATTTACTTCCGAGGATAGTGGGCTGCGCATTGAGTGTCTCGAGACAGCGAGCTCATATCCGGGAGGTATAATCATTAATTTTATATGTTCGGACATATTTTTACAGTACTATTTCAGTGTAAAGTAAACAGGGGATGTAACTGATAATTATATTTTATTATATGATTATTTTCTTTTATTATAGAATTAAGTTTTACGTGGTCATCGAATAAAGGAAAAGAAAGGAATAAGGTATGACAGACAGCCCAACCATTGAAAATATATGGGAAAATGTATTAAAAATGTGGTCACGGATTGTGAGAATTTTATTGGTATCAAAGCAAGGTTGGTCTGACGTCTGCTTGTGTCTTAGAATAAATTGAAATGGAATATATCCCATGTAGTATTGTATAGTTTGGATATATAAATAAGTCAACAATGGAATATTGAAAATTGGTTGTGCTGTGCAGATATGAGTGGACGGAGAGGGACTCGTGCGACTAAGGGTAGAGGCAGGGGTCAGGCGGAGTAGACTCCGGAGCCCCAGACACCTGAGCATGTACCGGAGCCCGCCCCAAGACCTGTTCACCCACTGTAGCCTGAGAGTACTGATGCTCGGATGACACGTATAGAGAGGATGCTGGCAGACTTTATTGCCGTGTATCACGTAGACCAAGCTGCTGATAGAGCAGAGAGGGAGCGAGCAACTCCAGTAGCTCCACCAGTTGCACCACCTCCACCACCACCTATACAGCCTATACATGAGCCACAGCCTGCACCACAACCAGTACAACAGGCACAAGTATTACTACCACAGCCACCAGTATAGCCACCCAGGGATGTAGAGTCCTATTGTGATGTGGCTATGTGTGACGTTCCCGTCACTACATCTTACCATCTAACTTTTTTCTTTCTTATTATCTTATACAACTTGATTTGATTTAGTTCATCAATGTCATTCATTCTTCTTCTTAAACTTAACATTCAATAGCTCAATATGAATAATTCATTTCCAATAAAACAGACTAATGATATATATATATATATATCATTTTATTCCACAGGATCTTACACATCATCCCTAACTTAAATCCTTGACATCTTATATACATAAATGTTACTTGTACTGTACCATAGCTGAATAACAATTTACTTTACATAAGTACATAAGTATACCTTCAATACTAACTGGGAAGCGTCTCTCGAAGGTAAACTTTAAAGATCCTTTAATAAGCTCTTCTCTATCGAGAGCGAGGGATCACTTCAGATAGTCTGTATGAAAAATGTTCATAAAAGGGTAAGTTTATGCTCAATAAGAAAAATATGTAAAAGAGCGTACTATGCCTTTATATACGGTTTTCCTGCTTGGCTCTATAATGTCATGTAAAATCATTATAAAGCATAAGTTTTCCATAATTGCATATGCAACCATACTTCACATGCTTTCTTCAAGACATACTTTACATGCTTTCAAAACATACATCATATACTTCTTTCAAATCATACTTCATAAACTTGCTTCAAAACATGCATCATATTCTTTCATCAAAACATACATCATATAACTTTTAAATAACATAGAGACTATTGGCATATTAACAGAATTATGCACTGAATCATGTGGCGTACTCCCGTAGGAGCCAGGAATCCTCCCCTAGCCAATATATACATAACAGAGACAATTTGGCCAAACGTCGGTGGCTACAGTGAACACTAGTCAGGTGACATCTGTAACGCTGAGGGTTGGACTAGAGCTCCTCAACCATGAACATATACAAAAGTGCATAATCATTAAGTACTTTATAGTCTCAAAACATTTGTCATATAGCTGTTTGCTATAACATTTATACTTTCTTGAAGTAGGCTTTTAAAACCTCTTTTCAAACATGGCAGTCGACTGGCCTCATAGGGCAGTCGGCTGCTGCCTCGTATTTCCCTTTATTGAAATTGTTTTCTTTTAAAATTCTTATATTTTTTTCTGAAAACTCATGGGGGCAGTCGACTGGTCCATATAACAATCGACTGGTTTTCAAACAGAATGCTTTTCGAGAATTAGTAGTCGACTGGTCCTATAGCAATCGACTGTTTTTGAAATAGAATGCTTTTGAAAACATGGCAGTCAACTGGTCCATATAGGCAGTTGTTTGGTTTTGAAACAGAATGCATTTTAGCAAATAGCAGTCGACTGATCCTTATAGCAGTCGACTGGTTTGAAACAGAATGCATACTGAAAAATAGCAGTCGACTGGCTTACATAGCAGTCGACTGGCTTGTCTCGATTTTTGAAAAACTATGCTTTGGTTGTTTCTAGGCAATCGACTTCCCTTTAAGACAGTCGGCTGCTCCTAACCTAATTGGCACTAGGAGTAAAATCCGAGAATGACATTTCCTGCATTACAATCAACTGGTACTTCTCTCCAACCCACTTAAAAACACATTAAAACATGTGGACATAGCCACCCTAAGTCCATTACATAAATTTCTTACCTCGATTACTTCGAGAACACGAAATCACTTGGTGCCTCCAACCCTAGCCTTTTACTTCTTCAAATCTGTAACATCATACAATTTAAACCTTTTAAACAATCACTATACACATGCTATACCAACTCAGTACAACTCCAAACTATGAACGAAATTGACTAAATCCATTCTTCTCTTACCTTTGCTAGTCCCCAAAATTTCAAACTTTGAGATCTCCTCCAATACTTGGATTCAATCTACCAAACTTCGGATATAGCTTACCTTAGTGACTATAGTTGTTTTCCGTTCAACTAACTAATTGAATCGATGTAGAAATGAGGTAGCTTGTCAAGGTAGCTATGGAAGAAAACTTGGAGAAAATTGGATGGAACGAGAGTGAGGGGCTGGAATGTTGCTGCCGTAGGGGTGATGGGAGATGAATATGACTCATGCACTTGCATTAAATGCCTCCCTATCTCTTTAATCATCTCAGTCATGCCTTGACCCTTTGACTATTTAATTATCCTTCTTCCATTCATATGCCACATGCATTTAATTACCAAAATCTGATATTAATTTCTTCATACTTTAATTATTTCCTAATCCTTTTCATAACATCAGAATGTATTCATTGACTAATGGACTTTCAATTTCCTTATTTCTCCTCATGTTCCATACATCATTCATACATCAAAACTTCATATTTATTTTATTCCTTTCAACTGGAACACTTTACAAACATAAGGAAATTACATGAAATTGGGGATTTCACATTCTCCCCACCTTAGAGAATTTGGTCCTCCAAATTCAAATCAGGTCATGTATTAAACAGTTCTGGATACTTCTCTTTCATCAAGCTCTCTAGCAACCATGTAGCTTCTTCCGTCGTATGGTATTGCCAGAGAACTTTAACTAGTGGGATCGTTTAGACCTTAAAACTTTTTCTTTTCTATCCAAAATTCGAATCGGCTTCTCCACATAACTCATATCTTCCTTTATCTCCAAGGGCTCATACTCAATAACATGAGATGGATCCGGATTACACTTCCGAAGCATCGACACATGAAAGACATTGTGTATTCCCGCAGAGAACTGGGTGAAGGCGGTCACTAAATCATTTGAGTACATGACTTGTTCAGAAAGAGAGAAAGTGGGTTTGGCAACCTATTTATTAGTGGATGATGCCGAACATTAGTGGTAGTCTACTCGAGCTATGTTGGAAGCTCAATATGCCGAAGTTACGTGGGACAGATTTCTAGAAGCCTTTAATGAACAATATATCTCACGCACTAAACAAACCAAGTTGAAGATCGAATTTTTGAGCTTGACTCAGGGGACGATGACAGTGAATCAATACGAGTCAAAGTTCATTTCTTTAAGTAGATTTGACCCTGAAGTCCTAAGGAGTGAAGGACATAAAATTTATCAATTCATAGAGGGATTGAAGTCTCCTATAAGATTGAAGTTATACCCTACGAATATCACTACTTATAATGAAGCGGTCCGTAAGGCTCAGTTGTGCGAGCAGGACTATAATTTTCATCATGTTGACTTTCGAGCCAAGGGTAAAGGCAAGGAGCCAATGAAGCGGAAGTTAGAGGAGAAAGCTTCTGGTGATAGATATCCATATAGGAGAAATAGACCCTACGAAAGAGCTTCGTCAGGTAAGAAAATACTTTAGAAGAGAATGATTTTATTTAATAACATGGATATTTATAGAAGTATATTGAATTAGGAATTATGATGAAATAGGGACTCCTAGAGCTATTGGGATCAAGATAAGTGACGAAAGATCTCGACGTTCGGCAGGCAGTGCCGCTAGTTCACTAAGGAGTACAGTACAAAGATGTGAACAATGCGGGAGATTTCATGGAACACAGCCTTGTCGATTTACGAGTGGAGCTTGCTTTTGGTGTGGTGAGCATGGACATATGATTAAGGATTGTCCCAAGAAGAATTTGAGAGAATCTGAAGGATCAGGAAAGACCACCTAACCACAGTTTAAGGCCACAGCTGCTGAGAAAGGAAAGAAAGCTGTGACTCAAGGACGGGTATTTGCTATCGACGAGGAGTCTGCAGATGCTTCGTCCAAGATGATTAAGGGTAAGATCCATCTCTTTGATATAAGTGTTAATGCCTTATTTGATCCAGGCTCTACGCATTCATTTGTTTCTCTCATGATTTCTACGAGATTGCCTATTGAGCCTAAGCCTTTAGGACACTTGTTACAAATAAGTACTCCCTTTAGGGAATCACAAATAACAGACATAATATATTGTAGTTGTAAGCTATAGGTAGGAGAAAGAGAAGCAATAGCTGACCTAATCCTACTAAATATGTATGGATTTGATGTTATTTTAGGTATGGATTGGTTAGCTAAGAATCATGCGATGTTAGATTGCCATGCTAAAAGTGTAATCTTCTCTTCACCCGTTAGCTATATTGTAAATTTTGCCAGTACTTAATGCAAAAGTATGTTTAATACTTGATTTAATGGTGAATGAAAGTAATAGAAAGTATGTGTTGTTATGTGAAGGATTTATAGCTTATGTGGAGGACGTGGAAAAGAAACGTCCCAGACTTAATGAGATACCGGTAGTTGGGGATTTTCCCGAAGTGTTTCCGGATGATCTTCCAGGACTTCCTCCGGATAGGGAAGTAGAGTTTACTATCGATTTGGTGCCAGGGACTGAGCCCATTTCGAGATCACCCTATCGGATGGCCTTAATTGAATTGGAAGAATTGAAGAAGCAGCTTCAGGAGTTACTAGACAAGGGATTTATATGACCCAGCGTATCCCCTTGGGGTGCTCCTGTGCTATTTGTCCGGAAGAAGGATGGCAGCATGAGACTGTGCATAGACTACAGATGGTTGAATAAGGTGACGATTAAGAACAAGTATCCTCTTCCCAAGATTGACGATATGTTTGATCAACTTCGGGGTGCACAAGTCTATAGCCAATGACAAACTGCGATGAACAATAGAATCTATAGCTTTTGTGGAATCAAAGAATGCCAAGTTTCTTGAAAATGACTTGATCAATCGGAGCGATCAATCTCAAGACTTAATTCCTGTGAGAGATCAACCCTCCACGTCAAGTCAAAGGTTCATTATCGTGAAAAATATCCCTTCTATACAGCTAGATATTAAACAATCAATCATTGAAGATCCACAAGTAGTTGATAGTTGTTCCCCAATTTCATGTAATTTCCCTATGATTGTAAAGTATTTCAGCTTAAATGAAATAAATAAATATAAGAATTATGAAGTATGGATGATGTATGGAACATGGAAGAAGTAATGAAATGGAAAGTCAAATAGTCAAGGAATTTAATTGATGTTGTAAGAATATTAGAGTATAAGAAGAGAAATTAATATCAGAAAATTAGTGTGATTAATTGGACAAGTGTCTTATGGAAGAAAGGAGACAAATTAAGTGAATGGTCAAATAATGATGGTCAAGGGCTGAGATGAAATGATTTAATTGGATAATGGTAAAACAAATATTAGATTTTCATAATTAAATGATGTACGTGGCATATGAATGGAAGAAGAAGAATTAAGATGGTCAAAGAAGGGTCAAAAGGAGGTCAATTGCTGAGATGATATGATTATGGGATAAAGAAGCATTAAATGAAGCCATGAGTCATCACCATCTCCCCTCCAAGTCGGCAGTCATTCCAGCTCTCCCTCTCGTTGCCTCTCGTTCCTTCCAAAATTCTCCAAGCTTTCCTCCATAGCTACCTTGACAAACTCCCATGCTCACTCATCGAATCATTGAACCTTAGTAACAAAAAACGATCCTTGTCACTAGCTCAAGCTAAGCCTTTAATATGAAAGGCTGAATCAAAGTGTTTAAGGAGATCAGAAATTATGTTATTTGGTGATTTATAAAGGTAAGAGATGGAAGTGGTTTTAGTTGATTTTATCTATGGTTTGAAGTTAAGTTGAGTTGGTATAGCATGTTAATGGTGAGTTCTTAAAAGTTTAATCATTATGATATTACAGCTTTGAAGAAGTGAAAGGCTAGGGTTGATGCATCCAAGCTAGTCGATCATTGGTGATCGAGGTAAGGAATCTGTGTAACGGAAGTAGGGTGACTATGTCCACATGATTTTAATGGTTTTGGGATGAAGTACCGGTTGATTTTAATGCAGGAAATGTCAATTTCGGGTTTTACTCCTAGTACCAATTAGGCTAGGAGCAGCCGGCTGCCTTAAGTAGTAGCCGACTGCTTAGAGACAACCAAAGCATGATTTTCGAAAACCAAGACAAACCAGTCGACTGCTATGTAAGCCAGTCGACTACTATTTTCCCAATATGCATTCTTTTTCAAACCAGTTGACTGTTATATGGGACAGTCGACTGCTTTTACCTAAAAAGCATTCTGTTTCCAAACCACCCGACTGCCTATAAGACCAGTCGACTGCCTGTTTTCAGAAGCATTCTGTTTCGAAAACAGTCGACTGCTATATGACCAGTCGACCGCTAATTCTCGAAAAGCATTCTGTTTGAAAACCAGCCGACTGCTATATGGACCAGTCGATTGCCCCATGTGTTTTCAGAAAATAAAAATATCGAAATTTTAAAAGAAAATAATTTCGATAAATGAAAATATGAGGCAGCAGCTGACTGCCCTATGAGGCCAGTCGACTGTCCTGTTTGAAAAGAGGTTTTTAAACCTATTTCAAGAAAGTATGAAATGTCATGGCAAAAGCTATATGACAAAGGTTTTGAGGTTATGCACTTCTGTACTTGTAGTAGGGGCTCTGATCAAGTCCCAGTATGATTTATGTTTGGCTGAGGAACCATAAGTCAGGCCTCAGTCGCTGCAGAAGGACACCTGACTAGTTTAGCTATGGCTACCGACAGTTGGCCAAATTTGTCTATATTACTTGTTTGGCTGTGGGAGGATTCCTGGCCCTACGGGGTACGCCACTTGATGACTCAGTGCATAACTTTGTTAAAATGCAAGCATTTTTTATGTTATTTGAAGGATATATGTATATGCGATTTCAAAGAATAAAGAAATCGAAAGTATTTGATTTACTTGTATAAGATGTTTTGAAAAAAGTATGTATGTTTTCATACGATGATTTGAAAGAAGTATATGATGTATGATTTCAAGAAAGTATGTGAAGTATGTTTGCATATGCTATTTGAAAAGAAGTATATGATTTACTCGATTTATAAGCATATGCTATTATAAAGAACTTTTATATATTTGATGAAAGTATACGAATATGCTTTATAATGCTTTTACATGACATTATAGAGCCAACCAGGAAAACGGCATATAGAGGCATAGTACACTCTTTTACATATTTTTCTTACTGAGCATAAACTCACCCTTTTACGAACTTTTTCATAAAGACCACTCGAAGTGACCCCTCGCTCTCGATAGAAGAGCCTACTAGTGGATCTTGAAAGTTACCTTCGAGATACACTTCCCAGTTAATATTGAAGGTATACTTATGTACTCATGTGAAGTGTATTGTAATGCAGCTATTGTACAGTACAAGCTAACAATTATGTATGTAAGATTTCGGGGATTTAGGTTAAGTAAGATGTGTAAGATCCTGTGGTAAGGAATGATATGTATATATATCATTTTTATGTTTTAATTGATGTCAAAATTATTTATGATGAACTATTAAATACTAAGTTCAAGAAGAAGAAGGAATGACATTGACGAGCAAGCCTAATCAAGTTTATGTGAAAAGAAAAAAGTTATAGGTAAATGTGTAGTGACAAGGACGTCACAATAAGTATTGTCATTTTGTAAATCGATAGAGAAAAGACCATCACATAAAGTGCCATTCCCAACAATATCAAACTTGAAATATATCAATAATGATTTATTTGAAAATTGAAAGGAATATCCATAAGGTATCGGCCTAGACACAGAGATTAAAATTTCTCAAGAAACTAGGAATATGAAAAGTATTTTTTAATTGAAAACAAAACCACTCTTAAGAACCAAAGTACAGGTTCCAATGCCTTCAACAAGCGAGCACATCTTGTTTCTAGAATAGATGCTCTCTTCATTTCCTACTGGCTTTCTTAGGTTTGTTATACCCTGCAAGGAAGTCGAAATGTGAATTGTAGATCCAGAATCAATCCACCATGTGTTATGACCAACTTCAACCATATTTGATTCAAAACAAATGCAAGAGAGTGGATTACCTTTCTTAACGAGCCATTGCTCAAACTGGGCGTAGTTCTTCTTCATGTGTCCTTTCTTTTTACAAAAGAGACACTTAGACTCTTTCTTCTAAATGTCAAATTGGGCAGAAATTTTTCCTTTTCCCTTGTCCTTGGCTTTGTCCTTGTTTTTTCTATGGTTTGTTGGAAAAGTACTTCACCTAATTCCATTAGCAATCTTCCCTCTTCCTATACACAAATGGTCATCAATTCATTAATGGTCCATTTGTCTTTATGCATGTGTAGGATATCTTGAATGGTTCATACTACTTTGGAAGGGTGTTCAGTATATAGTGCACCAGAAAAGTTTCGGACATATCTACCTCTAGCTTCTTGAGTTGGGCCACTTTATCTCTCATCCTCATTATGTGCTTGCGCACTCCTTTTACATTGATGAGTCTCACTGATGAGAACTTCATGATTAGAGTGCTAGCCAATGCTTTGTTTAAAGTGATAAATTGATCGTTTATTGCTTTCATCAAGGTCTTAACATTGGTATGCTATTCGACAGAACCTCGTATCCCAGTAGATATTTTTGTCTTAATATACATTACACTAAGGCGATTGGATTGCTCAAAGTGTTCATGTAAAGCCACTTGGTCTAGAGTGTTGGTTTCAGTCAGTACGAGTTTGTATTTCCTTATAGCATAGTTTATGTCCATACACCCTAACTGGAGGAGAATTCTCTCCTTCTAGATCTTATAGTTCTCTCCATCTAATTTAAAAACTTCCAAGTTAATACAAGCATGAGGAAATACTTTATTAAAAAATAACATGCTTATGTATCTAAAGTTTTTGAGGCAAAACTTAATCATGTCTACCAATGCAAATATGTTTTATTAATCAATTATGAATCTCAAACATAAAACTTGCTTATGGGCTAAAGTTCTAATTCTAATATATTCATACTATTATGATAAAACTATCAATTTATGTCATTTCCTAATCCTTGTGGGTAAATTAAGAAACTAATTTGATATTTTATCCTAATTAGTTATAGAATTATAATAAAAATTTTTGTGGGATAAAATTTATTATAATTTCATAACTAATTACAATTTATGTCTAATACAGTTATTTGATTCCATCAAAATATAATTTTATTTAATTAAAGTTGCTGTGGCTAAGCCCTAATTAAACAAATTATGAATCACTTAGACATATTGGCAAAATTCTAAGTTTTATTCATATTTTAAAATTGCAATTAACATAAAGCAATTTTAATTTCAAATAATATGAATAAACTTAGCTATATGTGCTTTAGTATAAAATAACAAAATTATACATATTCAAAATGAGCACACATACATATTCAAAATCAAATTCTCATAATTTTGACAAATCACCTATAAATTTTCATGATTATTTCCACAATTCATTTATGAATTATTTATAAGGTTCAAAATTACACAAAAATTCATAAATTCCAAATTTATGAAAATTCACACAATTAATGAAAATTTTTAAATATTATGAGATCACAAAATTCTCCAAAATGCCAAAAGTAGGCCACAAATCAATTTTTCATAATTTAATCATAATTTTATGATAATTTTCACAAAATTATTAAAATTTCAGCATTTACAAAAATTTCGAATTTATGAAAAATCCTCATAAAATCCAAAATAATGAGAAGTTTTCATAATTATATTAATTTGTGAAAATAATCTAATTATTCATAAAACTATGAAAAATTACAGAACTAAAATTTGATGTAAAACAGCCCAAAATATAATAAAATTATTTGACCTTAATTAATTAATTAATTTTAATTACCTAAATTAAATAATTCTTTAAGGCCAAACAAATAAAACAAAGGGCCCTTTTATTTAATCCAAAATGACCCAAAACAACTAAACCAAAACCAACCCCAATAAGGGAATAGGTTGGCACTGAAACGCCAAAATAAGAGCCCTTTCCTTTTTTTTTTTTTCTACTCGGGTGTGTGAAATTCATGTGCTGATACTTGCATAGATTGGCGTACGATTTTCATGCGCCCGAGAGAGAATACATGGCGCGTGCAAGGCATGCGCCTCACCTTCTTTATTGAGCACGTCTTCTTCTTCGCAAGAATGGGCGTTTTGCAGAATTTTAGATCTTTTAACCAGACCCAGCCAAAAAACCCTCGAAATAGTCTCGTTTTTGCTTTTTTTTTTTCATTTATTTTTCATCCCTAAAGGCGGTACAATAATAGATCTAAAATTTTGGAGCCAAAATCACGTGAAAACAAGGGAGTTCTAGGAAACCTGAAAATCAAGAAAACTTAAATGAAGCTTTAATGGCTTCTCTTTTTAAAATTCCAGCAAGACAGAGGTTAAATTAAAGCTCTAATGCCAAATGTGAGATCTAAATTGCTACTTAACGTGTTTTTAAATATACAAAAAATATGTTAATAGCTTGTATGCGAAATAAAATATAGTAAGAATCAAACTAATCTTCAACCATTGTTCTGTTATTTGTCTGCTGTTGACCCGATTTCTAAAATTGACAGATTTCTTTGAATTGCTTCCAAGTTTTCCAAGCACTTAAAGCCTGACTAGATGGTATTTTTACATACTAAGATTATGGTGCTCGAGGACCAGAAGGAGCTCTGTATTTATTCTAATAAGAGTTGGCTGACTATGGCAAGACAATCACAATTCCAACTATCATGGAATTGTGTCCAAAATTAGCCAAAATAATTAGGTTGAAAATCACGTGAAACAATGGACCAGATTTGATCAAGATACATAAGCTACAATTATTGTAATTAACTGAATTCATAGTGATCAACCAAAAATCTAGGATTATGGGATATTATAATCCCAGAATATACCAACAAAAAGAAGATGAAAAACAATGATTTGATCATCAAGAGATTATTTTATGATATGAATATGTACTCTCCCATCAGATTTAGGAGAGTTTTTTGTACTAAGTTTCTTAGATTTTTCCTAATGAAGATACGTGTCAAGTGTATATTGTTGACATTAGCATTAATTCTACATTGTGCTTTAACCTTGCTATAATCTTTTCTTAATTAAAATTTTTTTTTTCTGTTGAATTTTTATCAAAACAATGATTTTTTTTTAAATCAATATCGAAGCTTGTAAGATTTGAAAGTCGAATCTCATGTGTTAATAATAAATGAATAAGTAATGTTGATATTAAAAATCAAAATAATTTAACATAATACAAACAAACTTATATTGATAAATTTATAAAGTTGAAATTCATGTTATTTTATTTAATTTGCTTCATTAAGTATAATATAATTTGTGTATATATGTAAGTAGAATTAACTGTGCATTTAATTATTTGAAAAGAATGACATTTATATAATCTATACACTCTTAAAACTTTTAATTGTTTTTTAATCGAAATTATACATTTTCTTATTTCTTTTAATTTCTTTGGCAGTAAAAAGAACCAAAAAGTACCAACCAAATAAAATCTAAATCAATTCCACACAAAAGATAATGTGGCAAGGAATTATGTTTCCGTTCTCTCCACATGTAATTATTATATGCAATCAATTAAGATAGTAATACCAAAGTAACCAACCTTATATTTTTATCATGTAACATATATAAGATAAATTTGTCACATGCAACAAATTTAAGTTTTGGAAAGGGAAAACAAAGCTTTAGGCTCCGTTTTAGCAAGAAGTAAAGAAATGAATAACGGGATAAGAAAGGAAAAAAATATTAATTTAATAATTAAATTATAAACTAATATATTGTTATATATTTTAATCATTAGATTAAAAAATTTCATTAATTACCTCTTTCTTTTTTTCTTTCCAAAAAATATAAGTCCATTACAGCACATACATGTTAGATGCCATACCACCAAGTTCTTGCATTTAGAGATGGCAATGAGTACTCTATAAATGGGTACCTGACATTACTCGTCTCGTTTAAATAGGGTTAGGATAGTATATAATCGGGTTTGGGTAGTGAAATTACTACCTATCATGAGTTTGGGTAGTTATCTTAGGGTACTCACTACCCGAATCCGATTATAAATATTAATTAATTAATATGATATTTATTTTTTTATATATAAATTATTTATTATTAATGTTGTATTTAATTAAATTAATTCATTAAATATTATAATTATGATTTTTAACTTTAATTTATTTTTATGAGTTAAATTAAATTTATTAATTTAATTTTCTTAATTAAGTTATTCCAAAATTGATTTTAAATTTAAATTAAAAAGTCAAACTTTGACTTAATAAATGGGTAGTTAACGGGTTCGGGTAATTAAACATGTATTTTTTATTTTATAGGATTAGGGTTCGATAATACAAATTAAATAATTAAATAGTTAATCGGGTTCGGATATTATAAAAATTAATCGGGTTCGAGTTCGAATATGTCAAATTTAACGGATATCCGAACCGTTCACATTCCTAATTGCATTCCAAATTCATAAATAATTGCATTTCGAATTCATATATAAACAGAGACAGACACGACGTCGTTTTATTTATATTTCCTTATTTACAGCATTCTGCCTGGTGAATCAATATTTCTCGAAGTGACCACCAGCTCTGTTCCTACAGGCGTCTTTTGGCGCTGATCGTTTTTACACCATAAGCCAACGGAGCGGCAATGAGGCCCACGCCTAAACAAGCGAGACTAGCTCCAGGCAAGCCTGCTGCAGCAAGGGGCAAAGCTGTGAGTGTAAATTTGTCAAGATGGTCCACAACCTGCAGGCTTACGGGCAAGGCTCGTAGCAAAGTCCTCGCAATTGTTTGTAACAAGGTTGTAGCGGCCAAAGCCTTTATTCCCTTCCAGGAAATCAGTGGACATTTTAAGAACTTCATGGGCTGGCTTGGAAGTGTCGTGTTCCTAAATCTTAAGTGGTATATTATCAAGGAAACAATCAAGGCAGGTTTTGGCGATTTCTCCACTGCAGACTCGCTTGTCTCCACAGTTCTGGCATGGAGGTGACGGCCCAATTTTACTTTCCTTTCACTGGAGGCGAATCACCATGCCATCGCCGGCATATATTCCTGGTGATGTGAAAAACAACAAATAATTTTAGACTAAGATCTTATCAAACGAACTCTTTTAAATATACATCAAAAAGAAAAAGAATCAAACAAACCATGGTGCTGGTAGAGACCTCCGCCCCTTTCGCAGTAGATGTGATCGCCTGGTTGGGCCATTTTTTTTTTCGAATCCTTGTTTAAGTTGTTTTCTTTGCAATAAACTCGACAAATATATAGATGTGATCGGAAACCGAGGAATCGAAGCAACCTAAAATCGAGAATCAAATAAACAGAAACACGATGCTCTAATAAAACTTTAAAAAAGAGGTTCTTATGCTAAAGCTGGGCAACATTAATGTTCAGAGGAATCACTCTTATCTATCGATGGTGCGGACTTGAAATGCTTAGTTGCAATAATATATTTAAAGTTATTTGCAGATTACTGGAATTTGATTAAATGATTATTTAAATTTAATTTATTTATTTTAGAATTGAGTTCAAGTTTGAACTTCTCAAATAACAAATCTAACTAAGTTTGAATATTTTTAATGTTTGGCTTGAGCGGCACATGAGCCTATTGAACTTTTTTGATATATAATAATTTTTAATTATTACTTTACTATTTTATCTTCATTATATATGGTTCAAAAATAACAAATCAAACATAATAGCTAGTATTAACATGTATTTATTTATTTATTTTTAGTATTAATGTAGGAGTGTTCAAATTTTGGTTTTAACTTAACTAACTTAGCAAATAGAAAATTCGATTAATTGGTCAGTTATTGAATTATTTTGGTTGGTTAATGAAAATGATTTTGAAAAGAAATCAAATTTTAGTTACTTCACTTAATTAATTGAATTAATTAAAATTTTAATCAAAATATAAAAAATCTAAAAATAAAATTAAAAATATATGGAAACTAAAAATATATTTAATATTTGAAATTTAGATGATAATTTAAATTTAATACTGTTTGAGTTTTTAGTTTAATACTTTGATATTTGAATATTTTGTTTAATGATATAATTTAGTTTGTTTCAAATATAAAAAATAAATAATTCAATTTAAATGTATTTTACTATTTTAATTAATTCAATTCGATTAATTAACTTAATTAATCAAATTTAATTCACTTCTATTAACAATACAAAAAATAAACTAATTCAGTTAAATTTGATTTTAGTTAATTCGGTTTGAAATTAATCGAATAGATTGAATGAGCACCTTTATTAACATATATTTATATATATTTATTTATTTATATGAGTCCAAAAATCTCTTTAAAATCCCCCTCCTCCTTTCAAGAGACAACAAGAATATATTTCTTTTTAGGTTTGTGAAAATTAATGTAAACACTAGAAAGTTATTTAACTGAAAAGATGGTTTAGAAATCAGACTATATAAAAGCCAAGTTGAAATGGAGAATCTCATGAAGAAAAAAATAAACAAATAAAATATACCATTCTATATGTTCCAAATAAAAAAATTCTTAGATTGGTAGGACAATAATATTTAAAAGATTAAAGATCATAATCCACACATAGCCTTTGCATTAGAACTCCCCAAGAGTTTGGTTATTGATCCAACATTAAAAGTTTATTCGATTTTTGGGACGATTTAAATAGAAATATTAAGTCTATAGTTCTAGTCAAGTAAATGAGAGCCAATAAGAAATAAAACCGGGGCTTGATTTCATTATTTAAGAAGTTAAGATCATGGAAGGAATAGAAGGTTATTTTAATGGTACTGATTGCCTAAAAGAATTTTATAGGAATAAGGAAGTGTGTTTACAGATATAGAGAAGCTAACTCTTTTGCTTGCTCGCTTATAAAAATGGTTGTCGACCGAACAGAGCTTTTCGTAGCTTGTTGATCCCTTACGATGATTTAGTATGAAAGGGATCTATTTGAGTTGGAATGGTTTTGATGTTTATGATGTTGTGTTTTGAGACCTTGCTATAGAGGAGTTTTACTAATGTAAATCTTATCTTATTTAATAAAAGTGATTTTGGTTTGGTTGAGAAAAGAATAAAATGACTCAAATTAAAATCGACTCAAATTATGTATATATCAAATGTAAAGTAAAATCTATTCCATAATGTTCTCTGTCTTTGTCAAGAATTAATCTTCCACCTTCTACCATCTATCCATTGGTGGTGGTTTCGTTAGATTTTTCTCCATCGCGGAAGGGTTACGAAAGTTTTTATCCCTGAAACAAGACGCTGTTCCTAGGACTGGCTCTCACTCGAGTAGTGTGAAAATGGTGGCTAACTTTATTGAGAGTTTGGTCTACCTTGATATCATAACGTATTAAATTTTGAAAACCAAATAACGTGACATAAAATTTAAGAAATTGCCACCAATCATTGAATCTAAAATATAATTTGTCACTTATTCAAACGAAAAATAAGACCTAATTTACATTTCATATTTAAAGTTCAAAATACAACATTAGCAATCTCACGATGCCAAAACTTTAGAGGTAGTAAACGGGCGGGCTCGGGCGGGCTCAGTCCGGTTTATATTCGAGTTTGGGTTATTTAGGATACGGGTTTTTTCGGTTTCGGTTATTTTCGGGTTCAGTCCAGTTTTAATCGGGCGGGCTTAGCGGGCCTAGTCAAATTAATAATTATTTTAAAATTTTATAAATTATAAATATTTCAATAATTTTGAATGTAATAATTAATTTAATTTTATATAGTTAAATAAAAATATAATAGAAATGCTAAATTTAAGTTAAAATTTAATAAATATTTATATAAATATAAGTTTTTCTATTTTAATGTTTTTATTACTTGACAATTATTATTTATTTTTTTAATTTCCTGTAAAATTCACATTTTTTATAAAATATATAATTATATATTAATAATTATATAAAAGTTTATTTTTTAAGTGAGCCAAATATATATAGTAAAACTAAAAGAAAGTGCAAATCCAAAAATATTAGCTATACAAATAAATAACTAACAAATTATAAATAAATCACAACAATTAAACATTTATATAAATGACTTTATACTCTTAACAATAACTTATTGGGTTATTGTATTTTTTTGGTCAACATTGGGCCATTGGAATTTAGACACTCTTAGTTCAATAAATTTCTTTCTTTTTTTTTTACTTTGTTTTATTAGCTTTTTTAATAATTATATTATATTTTTAATAAAATTTTAAATTTTTAAGAATTTTTTTTACATTTATTTTTTCTTTTAAATACCAACATAATTAGTAATTAAATTAAATCTAACCGCATGACTAGTTAACTAATTGTTCAATTATAATGCTGAATAAAATTTTAGTATTCATTAAAAAAATACTTAATATTATGAATAATTGATCAATTAATTACCTCAATCTTATATTTATTTTGTTTTTGATTTGTACATAAATCATAATATAACATTATTATATTAAATATAATCGTACTTATACACATTAATTAATTAAATATCTTATTAAAAATTTAGAACGTTAAATTAAACAAGTTATATACACCAATTGACATTATATTATAAATAATAACATTTGATAGAATCATATCATATACAATTATAAATCAATTGAATACTAATTTTTTCATGTTCACATTAACATAATAAAATTATATATACACCAATTGATCGAATATCTAATTAAAGATTAAATAGTAGATATTACTAAATTAATTAATATAATGCTAGTTATTTAAATATAATTAATAATAATATTAATAAAGTATAAAAAACAAATATTATTAAAATTACTACTTACACAGTAATTATACTACAAGATATTTTCCATATAGTGACATTTGGCTATATTGATGGTCACACTTTGTAGGTAAAAATGGATTATGCTGACGGATTTTAGTACCGTTAGAATATACATCACCTATATTAACAATTTCATCAACCGTCATAATTGATGAAACTTTTTTTGATAGTTTATAAAAATTCGTCAGTATAGTATGGTATATATTGACACATTCTTTCAACTGTTAGTATTTACATAATCTATACCAACACTTTTGTTACTCGTCAGTATAAAGGAAACCTTTTCTGACAGTCTAAAAATATCTGTCAATATAGGTATGGTATATACTGACAAATTCTTTGAACCATTAGTATTTACATAATATACACCAACACTTTCATCACCGGTCAGTATAGAAGAAATCTTTTTTGACAATTTATGAATATTAGTCAATATAAGTGTGGCATATATCGACGAATTTTTTAATGCCATCAGAATTAAAGTACCTATGCCAATACTTTCTTCAACCATCAATATAGACAAAAAATTTTTTAATAGTTTATGGATATTTATCAATATAAGTATGGTATATACCTACAAAATTTTAATCCTGTTAAATATAAAATACTTATACCAACACTTTTTAGACTATCGATATAGATGGAACTTTTTGTAACAACGTAAGTAAGGTATATAGCTACGAGTTTTTCATATTGTTAGATATATAATACTTACACTGACTCTTCCTAAGCCATTAGTATAGATGAAACTTTTTTTTGATAGTTTATGAATATCTGTCAAAATAACTGTTGTATATATTCATGGATTTTTAATACAATTAGAATACATTCTAATTAACTAATTAAGTTGTTCACTTATTAGTTGTGTACTTCTTAACTATAGATGTCAAAATGGACTTAGTTACCCATGACACGATACGGTTTAGTGCCCCAAGCTAATTAAGTTTGTTTCATTGATACAAATTTTTAAGCGCCAATAATCTTTTGTTATAATATTTAATATATGATTGAAAATTCATATTTTTTAAAAACTGAAGATATTTTGTGTGTTATAAGTAATAATTCCATCATTCCACTCAAGCTTAAAAGCACCAATTGTTTTGTTTATGAATAATGCTTAAAATGCCCCAATTTGAATCAATGATGAACACTCTTAATTTAAATAATGCTTTCATGTTTATATAAATATAAATTATAATTAATCAATCATAATTAAGAACTATGTATGATATGTTAAAATATACTTGAGGTTAATATTTATAAATGATGAGTGATTAGTAGCTATAGTGTTTAATGAAGTTTAATTGTCTCAAATATAAAAAAATTTACATTTAGCTAATTTTAAATAAGCTTTTAATATCTCTGGCTTGACAAATTTGGATATATAGTTTATAATAACCAATTTGATTGTGGAAAATAATTTTACATTATATTATTTTAATAAATATAATGTGATTCCAAAGAAAGAAAAGCTATGATTATATTAATTGAAAAATATCAGTAAATTTTGTCGAATGTAAAGATGTGAGAACCGAAATTTTTCTAGCTAAATGTGTACTTCTTATGTAATTTAGTGACACAAAGAGATAATGTACTTATGAGATTTCAAGTATAAGATTATAGTATGTGTCCATAGAAGTCAAGTAACTGAGATTAAATGCGAATAATAAAATAAAAAAATATATATATACATATACACACGCATATATATATGATCAAAGGAAGTAAAATAGATATATATACAAGATAAGTGTGTATCTGTACATGCATCATTGCAAAGTACATGCATGAATATATATATATATATATATATATATATATATATATATATATGAGACATGTATATATATATATACATGTATAGAATATGTGCATAAGATATAAAAGAAAGATACCTTAAAAATAAAATAAGTTATATACATATACAAGATATTAATAATAGTAAAGAAATGAATAAATAAAACACAGTGTCTGTGTGTGTATATATATATATATATATATATATATATATATAAAATATATTTGTTTCACTTTACTTTTGCTTTATTATATTATATGATTTATTTATTTATTCATGTATATTTCTTTATAAAATAAAGAAATACATGAATAAATAAATAAATCATATAATATAATAAAGCAAAAGTAAAGTGAAACAAATATATTTTATATATATATATATATATATATATATATATATAAGTGGCTATATCAAAGAAGTTCAAAAAGATAGTGATAGAAACAGGTTTCGAGATTGTTAGCAGGGAAGTTAATAGTTTGGTATTACACTCTGATTGGAGAATTTATCCAATCATAAGAGACATCCAAAGGAAGAACGAACAGTTTGAAGTTTTTCAAAGCAGATGGGTAAATAGGGAGGCTAATTTGGCAGCTGATTGGATTGCCAAACAAGCAAAAAAGGAGATGTGTCATGGGAATTGGATTAATTTTCCCCCATCTTCTCTTGTACACATTTTCAATAAAGATGGTATACCTGCCCCTCCAAGATAGTATAGTAGCTTAAGCAAAGAGATAATAGATTGTATTGTCTCAGCTTTGTTTAAGCTTGTAGAATGTTTGTTGCACTGTAGATGATACTGTGATTCTTTGAATAAAGGATTTTTTCAGGCCAAAAAAAAAATCATTCAATTTAAGATATAATTAATCAATTATTCAAACTAAAAATAAAATTTAATTTACATTTCAAATTTAAAATTCAAAATACAATTACATATGAGAAAAATATTAACGCTCTCCCAATGCCCAAACTTTTCAAATTTAAAGTTCTTCCATTTTCAATTTATATATAAAACACAAACACGACCTCGTTTTATTTAAATTTAGAAGTAGCAAATAGATAAACAACATATGTCACTCTGTCGTGACTTACATGACAACTTATGGAAAAGGCACTTGTACACTATCCTCTCCATGACAGCTCTCTTTTGATAATTTTGTATAGATAGATATCACACTCGCTCGCGTGAATCTCAACATACTAATTAGCTCTGCCCTTAATTTCCTGCATTTGATTATTGGGCGTTAACATATTGATTTCATTCTTTATTCTTAATTATAAGGTTTAGCCTCGTGAATCAATTCTGGAAGTGACCACGAGCGCTGTTCTTATCAGCGTCTTTGGGCGTTGGTGATCGCTTTTGCAATACCATAAGCCGCCAGAACAGGTAAACCAATGGGACCTGCAGACATAACATGGCCCATAACCTGCATGCTTACGGCCTGGCCTGTCTTGCAGTACACAGCAAAGTCCTCGCAATTGTTTACGAAAAGATCGTAGTGGCCAAAGCCATTACTCCCATCCAGGAAATCCGTGGCTGCCTTAATAACTTCATGGGCTGGCTTGGAATGGGATACGGAGCAAGTGCCGCGTTTACTTGCTTGGAACACAACAACGGAGACTCCGTATTCGTAAAACTTAAGTGGTTGATTATCAAGGAAACAATCAAGGCAGGTTTTGACGATTTCACCATTGCAGACTAGCTTGTCTCTACATTTCGGGCATGGAGATGGAGGCCCAATTTTCTTGGCAGCTCCCTGGAGGTGAATGACCATGTCATCGCCCACATATATTCCTGGTGTGAAAAAGAACCAAATAATATGACTTACTTAAATTTGATGTAATGATTATTCGAATTTGATTTACTTAAATTTTAACTAAGTTCAAATTGAAATTAGTAGTTGAGTCGAATTTGAGTACAGTTCTTAATACTCAACTCTAGCAATTCATGAATTTATAAACTATTAGAGCCTTTTTAAATATAAATATTTTATTTTTTATTATTAATTTATCATTTTACATTGATAATATATGCTTGAAAAATGACAAACTAAGCTTATCAAGTCAAGTTTGAGCATAATTTTTTTATCAAATTGAACTTCAAAAACTAAGTTTGATTTAATTCAAATCAAATTTTTGAATCGATTCAAACTTAAACATGATACTAAATTATCTCAACTTGCTCGATTAGATTCCTAGCAGATAGAATACATCCAAAAAGAAAGAGAAGCAAACAAACCATGGTGCTGGTAGACACCTCCAGCCCTGTCGGTGTAGATGTGATCGCCTGGTTGGGGGTTCCGATTTGGATCACCTGGAGTCGGCCTAAGCCCTGGAATTAGCGGAATAGGCACTGGAATTGGTGGTATCAATGCGCTTTGTGGCTGTCCCATTCTTTTCTATTTCAAATCCTTCAGTTTAAAGTTGTCTTCTTTGCAATAAACTCGACAAATTTATATATGTGATCAGAAACCGAGGAATCCAAGCAATCCTTCAGTTTAAAGTTGTATTCTTTGCAATAAACTCGACAAATTTATAGATGTGATCAGAAACCGAGGAATCCAAGCAACATAAAATCGAGAATCACATAAACAGAAACATCGATGCTCTAATAAAACTTTAAAAAAGAGGTTCTTATGCCAAAGCTAGACAACAACATTAATGTTCAGAGGAATCACTCAATCCATCCATGGTGCGGACTTGAAATGCTTAGTTGCAATAATGTACTTAATTTATACGTAAAGTCCAAAAAGAAAAGAATTATACGTGAAAATCTCTTATCAAACATAAACATAAGAGTCTTCGATAATAATTGAATTTAATTTATTTATTTATAAATTGAATTCAAATTTGAACTATTTGAATAATGTATCAAGTCGGATTCAAATATTTTAATGTTCGATTCGAGCCATTCATAAGCCAACTCAATTTTTTTAATATACGTTTTTAATATTTAATTATTGATTTATCATTTTATTTTCATAATATATGATTTAATTGCATCGAATTGAATTCAAACAGTTTGAATATTTTATCGGTCAAGTTTCAAAAATTAAGCTCTATTGAGTTTCAACTTTCAAGTTATGAATCAAATCAAGTTTGAAACACTGAATCATTTCGACTCTACTCATTTAACTCTCTAAATTTAAGCATAAATTTAATATCTCGTAAAAACTTAGCTTCAACTACAAAATACTTACGTTATTTTGTTGCACAGCTTAACTCGTAATAGGAAGAAGAATGCCTGTAATTTTAGGATCTTAAATTTAAGTCTTACCAAATGCGGGTTTTATCTAATTATATATAGCTGCGCATTGATTTCATCCAATTATCAATCTTTTCTTAATTAATTACATAAGCAATTATTATATATACATTAATTGTCTCTTAATTGTGTTAAAAAAATTGTCTCTTAATTAACATTAATTGTCTCTTAACTAATAGTCAATATATCAAATATAAACTCATAACTATTTTTTAAATTAATAAAAAAATTTAATATGTTTAATTTACTTAAAAATAGCAAGAAACTAACATCTGAATTAACAAATTATATAAAACATATAAAATGTGCAAATCTGAACTAGTTTTACAATTATGCTAGTAGATTTCACCTTTATGTATACCTATAATTTGATGGCAACCTACGTAAAACTCCAAAAAGAACAATTCAGCAATTAAAATTTTCAAAACTTCAAAGATTCAAGTTATGTTAGGCATTTGGCTAGGGCAAGAAATTTTGAAAGAACAAGGAAAATGAAAAAAAAAAATCTAAACATCTTTTAAGCAAAAGAAAGAAAAATCCAAGAAGAATCACCAGCTGGGCCTGTTATCAATGGTGTGACGCATTATAAGTGACGCATAAATGTTGGCATATGCTACATTTAACCCTATATGACTTAACATATAAGGGTGATCAAATTTTGATTCTAACCAAATTAATTGATCGAACTAAAATTTAATTCGGTTAATTAGATGGTTATCGAATTATTTTGATCGATTAACAAAAATGATTTTAAAGGAATTTTAGTTTTTGGTTAATTCGGCTAATTTATCAAATTAATCAAAATTTTAATCGAAATATAAAAAATCAAAAATAAAATTAAAAATATATGAAATTTAAAAATATTTTTAATATTTGAAATTGAGATGATGTTTTAAATTTTATATTGTTTGAGTTTTTAACTTAATACTTTGTTATTTGAATGTTTTGTTTAATGATATTATTAATTTAGTTTGTTTCAAATATGAGAAATTAATAATTTAAATTAAATATATTTTATTCGTTTGATTGTTTTGGTTAAATAACTGAATTGAATTAAATTCAATTAAGTTTGAAATTAGAAATTTCGATTTGGTTAACGAAACAAAAATAAATTAATTCAATTAAATTTAATTTCAATTAATTCGGCTCTAGATTAAATGAACCGATCAACGTAGAGAACACTCCTATTAACATATATTTGAGTTCAAAAATCTCTTTAAAATTCCACTCCTCCTTTGAAAAGACAACAAGAATATATTTCTTTGTGAAAATTAATGTGAACACTAGAAATTTGTTTAACTGAAAAGATATATCGTTTTAAAAACTTAGACCATATAAAATCCAAGTTGAAATGAAGAACCTCATAAAGCAAAAAAATAGATTATTCTATATGTTTCAAATTAAAAAAAAAATTAGTAAGACAATAATATTTATAAGTTTAAATATCATAATCCGCACATAACCTTTGAATTAAAACTTTCTTAGTGAATGGATTATTCATCAAAACTTAAAAGTTCATTTGATTTTTAGGAGGATTTGTGAGAGCCAGTAAAGAATCAAAACAGACTTTGATTTCTTTATCCGCACATAGTCTTTGAATTAAAACTCTCTTGAGAGAATTGGGTTATTCATCCAAACTTAAAAGTTCATTCGATTATTGAGAGGATTTATGAGAGCCAATAAGAAATCAAATTGAATTTTGATTTCATTATTTAAGAAGCAGACATCAGGGAAGAATTTTTTGTCTAAGCCAAAATAATTATATAAAAGCCAAAAAGGCAATGGGGCTAGTAGTAATATTAGCCAAAGTACAGGGTTCATCGGAACATATATGAAACCAAACAAAAAGCCATACGAAGAACCACTAAAACAAGACCCCCAGGATCATCCTCAACATGTAAGCAAAACAAGGACAGTCATCACGGAAGGAATGGAAGGTTTTTTTTTCTTTTAATAAAATTGGTTGTTTAAAGAATTTTATAGGAATGATGGAGGGCTAGTTTAAATAAACGGTAAGAATAATTTTGATAAGATTAAAAAAGGAAAAATGACAATTAAAAATATATGTTTTTTTAACAAAATAATAAAAAAAATTTAATCCAAGGATAGAAAGGTAATTTTCCTTTCATTTTTTTTTTTATCTTATTATAGTAGAGGATGCCCAGTCACTCTGCACTAGTGCTCACTAGGCATCCAAACTCACTCAAAGTTGGTTCACATGGGTAGAGAAGCTAACTCTTATTTTTTTTAATCTAAATCAATCAAATATATTATTAAAGAAATAGGAGAGTATTAAGCAGACCTGCTCAAGGTTAGGCTATCTGCTCAAAAATGAAGGCCCTCCCGATATTTGATCAAGTTTGAACAAAATATTAAATCTATTAAAATGGGTATAGGCAAACAAAATAGGTTCGATCAAAATTCAGGTTGACCCTTGGTCTCGCCCTTAAAAGTCTAGGCCCAACTCGCCTAATTCGACAATATTTATATTTATGTTTAAATATCCTAATATGCTTTTACATAAACCCATTAAATATGCAAAAATTAATTAAACCTAATAAAATTGAGCGCAATCAATAAAATCCACTAAAATATGCCAACTCATTAACAATTAAATAAACCCATATTGAATGACCCAATTAAAAAAACAATCTAATAATAGAATGAAATTTATCTCTATTTGAGCGGGCTTGTGTGGGCTTGGCTTTTTTTTGTTATTTTTAAAAATGAGTTTAGACAGAAAACTCAAGCCTGAAACAACCAAAGCTTAGCCTAGTGATTGTTTCCTCTCCTTATGAAGGATTAGGTCCAAGGTTCTATTCCTACTCTCCCATTGTACCTCCTATGTGAAATCCCTCAATTTCATGTAAATTCTCATATTTATAAAGTATCCGAGTTGAAAAGAATTGAATAAATATGAAATTTTGAAGAATAAATGATATATGGGACACATGTGGAATAAATGGAATTGATAGTCAATAGTCAAATGGTTAAGAAATAAATTCTGATATTATGAGAATAACTGGATTTTGGTAGAATAATAGCAAATTTTTGTAATTAAAGATATGTGGCATATGAAAGGAAGAAGACCAATTTATAGAATAGTCAAAAAGGGTCAAAGAGGTCAAAAGTCAAGAGGATGAGTTGGGAAAAGAGATAGCTATGCATTAAATGAATTCATGCATAGTCATCACCCTTCCATCAAAGTCAGCAGCACCATTTTTCAGCTCCCTCTCGTTCCCTCCATTTTCCCTAAGTTTCCATTCCCAACCACCTTGACAAACACCCTTGTCCAGTGATCGAATCGTTAAGCTACCTTAACAAAAAAAACGACCCTTGTCACTACCTCAAGCTATGCCTATAATGTGAAAGGTTGAATCAAAGGGAGTAAGGAGAGCAAAAGTGCTGTTATTTTGGTTATTGACAAAGGTAAGATAAGAAGTTAGTTCTTCAATTATGTTCATGATATGGAGTTATGTGATATTGGTATGGTGTGCCTATGGTGTTAAAATGAAAGAAAGCTAAAGGTTTCAATTAATATGAATTATGCAGTTTTGAAAAAGTAAAAGCAAAGTGTTGAATCGCAATCAAGTGATCACATTTTCGGTGTTAATTGAGGTAAGGAATTTATGTAACGGACGTAGGGTGACTATGTCCGCATGTTTTTAAGTGTTTTGGAAAGAATTACCAACTGATTTTAAGTGTAGAAGGGTAAATTTCGGGTTTTACTCCTAATTACCAAAATGCTAGGAGCAGCCGACTGCCTTGAGTAGCAGTCGACTGCCTAGAGACAACCAAAGCGTAGATTCCCGAAAACCGATGAAAGCCGGTCGATTGCTATATAAGCCAGTCGACTGCCATTTTCCAGAAAGCCTTCTTGTCGTAACGGCTTCGCGCTCGACGATTTTGAAAAAAGAACGTTTAAAAACAAAAATGGAGTCGCCACCAATCTTTTTTTGTTAGGTGTGATTGGCCACCTGAAAACGTTTATCTTTTCAACAAAATCTCAAAATCAATTAAGTTTTATTAAAAAGACAAATCTTTGGTCTGCGAAAACAAAAATCGGGTTCGGGGGTACGGTTACGCATGGGGAAGGATTAGCACCCCCACGACGCCCGTTAAAAAACGGTACCATAATAATCATGTGTTATCCTTTGGTTTTAATAAAATGGTCTTAACTTTATATTTAAAAATAATTCCTATTTTTATTGCAATCAATTTTATTCTTTTTAATTTTTGAAACATTTAAGTTTTATTATTTTTTTTATTTGAAATAAGTGAAAATCTTTTGTATTGAAAATTATTCCGAAGTACCCCAATACTCTGGTAGCATTTCGGATAATTTCCTCACCTAGAGATTTCTTAAGAATCACTACTTGTGAGTTCTATAAAATCTCATCATCAGAAGATTCACACTCGTTCCAAAAATTATTATAAGTGCATATGATGCAAACAGATAGTACATGATGCACATGGAACTTAAAAGAACTTTATTTATTTTGATTTTATTAATAAAACTCTTGATATTGAGAAATTTAGCTAAATATCCCAATACTCTGGTAACATTTAGTAAATTCCTCTCACCTAGGGATCAGTCAAGAAATCACTACTTGTGAGTCTCATGACATCCCATCCTCGGAAGAATTTCATTTAAATTTAAATTTTATTATTGATTTCTTTTTTATTTTCCTTTAAAAAACTTATTTATTTTTATTTTTAATAAAAAATAAATTATTGAAAAATCATACTAAATATCCCAATACTCTGGTAATATTTAGTACAACTCTTCTCACCTAGGGATCAGTCAAGAAATCACTACTTGTGAGTCTCATGACATCCCATCATCGGACTTTATTATTATTTGAGAAATCTATTTTCTTTTTAAATAAACTTATTTGTTTTTATTTTAATAAAAAATTAAATTATTGAAAAATCATACTAAGTATCCCAATACTCTGGTAACACTTCGTACAACTCTTCTCACCTAGGGATCAGTCAAGAAATCACTACTTGTGAGTTTCATGACATCCCATCATCGGACAAATATTTAATTAAATTTAATTTTTATTATAAATTTCCTTTTTGAATTTTCTTTTAAAAACTTATTTATTTTTATTTTTAATAAAAAATTAAATTATTGAAAAATCATACTAAATATCCCAATACTCTGGTAACATTTAGCACGACTCTTCTCACCTAGGGATCAGTCAAGAAATCACTACTTGTGAGTCTCACGACATCCCATCATCGAACAAATATTTAATTAAATTTAATTTTTATTATAAATTTCCTTTTTGGATTTTCTTTTAAAAACTTATTTATTTTTATTTTTAATAAAAAATTAAATTATTGAAAAATCATACTAAATATCCCAATACTCTGGTAACATTTAGCACGACTCTTCTCACCTAGGGATCAGTCAAGAAATCACTACTTGTGAGTCTCACGACATCCCATCATCGGACAAATATTTAATTAAATTTAATTTTTATTATAAATTTCCTTTTTGGATTTTCTTTTAAAAACTTATTTATTTTTATTTTTAATAAAAAATTAAATTATTGAAAAATCATACTAAATATCCCAATACTCTGGTAATATTTAGTACAACTCTTCTCACCTAGGGATCAGTCAAGAAATCACTACTTGTGAGTCTCACGACATCCCATCATCGAACATATTTCCTTTATCCATCAAATTTATTAAATTTCCATTATCGAACAAAATGCACAAAAGTAGAATTAATTATTTAATAACAAATTTAAAATAGGACTATTCATGCTCTAAAAACTTTAAATAAAATAATAAATTAAGAAGATTAAAATTTTACCAATTCCGAGCTAGTTGAGGTGGACCAAAATTTGGATTGGAATGAGTCGATTGAACGCACGAGCTCCGACTAATGATTTGTCGATTTTTTTCATTTTTCCTCTTTCTATTATCCACTTAAATCTAATGAATTTGAGCCCAAAAAATAAAATTATCCTTCATACCTAAACTAACTAATCTACCCAATATAACTAACCTAAGCCCAAAAAAACCTAAAGCCCACCCTCTTTTTCTTCTTTTTTTTTTTCATTCTTTTATCTTCTCCCAACACCTGGGCCCACGTCCCAATCACTTTTTCACCCAAAATTTCCCGTTACTCTCCTTCCATTCTTTTCATCCTCTTACAGTGGATCCCACGCCCACTTACATTTTATTTCCTTTATCTTTTCTTTTCCTTCCTTTCTCATATTTTCCCCTCTTCTGCGTATTCATGGCTAGCAACTTTTAGGCTGCCCAGATCCCGACGCCCTTCACGATACCGATCGCTGCTGGTACCGCCGGCCACCACTCCCAAGCGGCGGCTCGCTTCCAAACTTCACTTCCAAGCTCCGTTCGACCTCCTCTTTTTTTCTACAAAACCCAACTCGCCAGGCACTTCCAATTTCCAGATTCTGGCACCGACAGCCACCACGCCAGCCACCATTGTTCGCCGGACCCCAACGCCGGCCGTCAATCCTCTACAACCTCAACTCAGACCACCGAAAGGGATTTCTCTTAAGGAAAGACTTGAAACCCCTCCAAAACCAGATAAAACCCACGGTTTTTTTCTTCATTTTTTGGTGATTCACATCTTGGATATTTGCTGTATATTGGCTTGGGTCTAGATGTTTTGGAAAAATGATGAAGATTTCAATGGCTTCGGGTTCCTGGGAAAATTTTGATTATGGTTATTTTGTCAAATGAGTGTGAGTACGGGTTTGGGCAGAAGTTGTATAGGACTGGGGTATGGTGATGGATTTAAAGCTAACTGTGTGGGTTTATGGAATACGGTGGCTGTGGAGACTGGTTCCAATGGGTATTTTGGTGAGATAGAGTTGAGAAAAATGAAATGGCCTCCCTTTTTTACGGTAGGATAAGTTGAGTTTTAATCTGATTTGCATCCATCGTTTTATCCGCCCCTAGTTTTTTCAATCCACAGGATTTTTATAAGCTGATTCACGAGTTACAAGAGAGGGTGGCGGGACTTGCTGGCGCCAGCTTTTCCTTTTTTGGTTTTTATATTTTTTTGCTTTTTTTTGTTATTTTTGTTTATCTTTTTTTGTTTTGTTTTGTCTTTTTTTTTTATATTTTTTTTGTTTTTTTATATTTATTACATATTTAATCAGATTATAAAAATAAGACAACCCATTTAGATTTGGGCTTTTAAGCCCACATATTTTATTGAATTTTGCATTGGACCTAATCAATTAAGTCCAAATTTAAAATTAATAAATATGAAATTAAATCCAACCACTTATCCATTAAATTCTAAAATAAATTTAATCGAGCTCAGTAACAAAAATGTCCTGCAAATTTAACAAACTTCAAACCTCAATTATTATCGAATTTATCATAATAAAACTTATGAATCCGGGCAAAATTAAGTGTCAACAGCTGCCCCTCTTTGCTCATTGCTGAGGATCAGGAATAGAGCAAAGACAATAGACACTAATTTTGTCCGGCTTATGACCTAATTTCTTCTTCTTTTTTTCTTTCTTTCTTCTTTTTTTCTTCTTTTTTCTTTTTCCTTCTTCCTTTTTTGTATTTTTCTTACAACAGAGGTAGCGAAATTTTAAAATTTTTCCTGGAAATGTGTTCCTCTTGCAACAGAGGCGATGAACCTTTAAATTCTTTTTCTGAAATGTGCTCCTCTTGCAGCAGAGGCGATGAAACTTTAAATTCTTTTTCTGAAAATGTGCTCCTCTTGCAGCAGAGGTGATGAAACTTTAAATTTAAATAATCCATTTTTTTGGGTTCTTTTTCTTCTCTTTTTTTTGAAATGTACTCCTCTTGCAACAGAGGCGATGAAACTTTAAATTTCTTTTTGTTTTGTTTTTTTTTTTTGAGAAAGCTCCTCTTGCAGCAGAGGCGATGAAACTTTAAATTCATTTCTGAAAATGTGCTCCTCTTGCAGCAGAGGCGATGAAACTTTAAATTCATTTCTGAAAATGTGCTCCTCTTGCAGCAGAGGCGATGAAACTTTAAATTCCTTTTCTGAAATGTGCTCCTCTTGCAGCAGAGGCAATGAAACTTTAAATTTATTTCTGAAAATGTGCTCCTCTTGCAGCAGAGGCGATGAAACTTTAAATTCCTTTTCTGAAATGTGCTCCTCTTGCAGCAGAGGCAATGAAACTTTAAAAATCCCTTTTTTTTTTTATAAATGTGCTCCTCTTGCAGCAGAGGCGATGAAACTTTAAATTCTTTTTCTGGAAAATGTGCTCCTCTTGCAGCAGAGGCAATGAAACTTTAAAAATTTTTTTTCTGAAAGTGCTCCTCTTGCAGCAGAGGCAATGAAACTTTAAAAATCCTCTTGGAAATGTGCTCCTCTTGCAGCAGAGGCAATGAAACTTTAAATTCTTTTCCTAGAAATGTGCTCCTCTTGCAGCAGAGGCGATGAAACTTTAAAATCTTTTTTTCTGAAATTGAGAGATTTCACATTTAAAGATTTGATTCGGAGATTCACATCCGAAATTTTCACTTGGAGATTCACACCCAGAATTTTAACTTTGTTTTGGATATTCGCATCCAAAATTTTAACTTTGATTTGGAGATTCACATCCAAAATTTGACTTGGAGATTCACATCCGAAATTTCACTTAGGGATTCGCACCCAAAAATTTGGTTCGGAGATTCACATCCGAAATTTCAACTTTGATTTGGAGATTCACATCCGAAATTTTGATTCGGAAATTCACATCCGAAATTTTCAACTTGAAATTCAGAGATTCACACCTGAAATTTTGATTTGGAAATTTACATCCAAAATTTCACTTAGGGATTCGCACCCAAAAATTTGGTTCGGAGATTCACATCTGAAATTTTGATTTGGAAATTTACATCCAAAATTCACTTAGGGATTCGCACCCAAAAATTTGGTTCGGAGATTCACATCTGAAATTTTCAACTTGAAATTCAGAGATTCACACCTGAAATTTTGATTTGGAGATTCACATCCAAAATTTCACTTAGGGATTCGCACCCAAAAATTTGATTCGGAGATTCACATCCGAAAAATTTGACTTAGAATTCAGAGATTCACACCTGAAATTTTGATTTGAAAATTCACATCCAAAATTTCACTTAGGGATTCGCACCCAAAAATTTGATTCGGAGATTCACATCCGAAAAATTTGACTTAGGGATTCACACCCAAAATTTTGACTTGGTTTTGGAGATTCACATCCAAATTTTACTTAGAAATTCAGATATTCACACATGAAATTTTCTGAATTGGAGATTCACATCCAAATACTCAGCTTCTTGATACATCATCCTTTTAAAACTCTTCACTTTGAAAATCTTACCATCTTATCCTGAAATTTCAAAATCCCGCTTCCTCTTTCTAGTGTTTTGCCTCTCTTTTTTGACCAAGATTGTACCAACTTTGTTACTTAAAGGTAAAATTTTCATTTTTTTTAATGCATGTGATGAATGCAATGCAAATGTCGAGAAATAAGAAAAAGGGAAAGAAAAGAAAAGGAAAAAATAAAAGAAATCGAAAGTTGCAGTAATAGGGTTCACAAGACCATCATTCTCACCATTTTTGAATCTTTTCAAATCAAAAGCTTCCGCACATCCTGTACATCCACTAATTTCACGAAACACCATTAATCCTTGTTCATTTCTCACCATTTGATCACACATTCATATTGCTTCGGCACACTTACAAACCTTTCCATGGTTCTCATCTTTTCCTTCTTTGCCCCGTATCATTTTTAACTTTCCTCTTTTGTAATGCATCGGGCTTTCACAAACATTGTCAATCACTTATTTATCATCATTTCAATTTTATAATGAATGCAATGCCATCACATTTCTTTCAATAATCATGAGTATGCAGATTGGCCAAAAGTTGAAGGATGGACATTTATGAAGAAGTAAACAAGAACAAATTTAACTAAGAAAAATAGGCAATTTCCCGAGGCCAAGGAAGGTAACAATACTAAACAATGAATATTTAATCAATCTTGATAAACTAATCTAGGATTTTTCCCAAAATTCTATTTAATTGACATTCTAATCATTTTGGTTCCATCAATGCTTTGCCCCCCACTTCATGAAATCATCAAATAGGACTGGTTTCCCTTATAAAAGGCTATCTTCTCGAGATTTTAGCCAAATCCTCCATTCTTTTTTTGACTCAAATCGCCCTTTCGGGTTTTCAACTTAAGCCCTTTCTTATTCTCCTTCCTTTCTTTTTTCTTTCTTTTTTTTTTTTAGCTTTTTCTTTTTTCATTTTTCTTTTTTTTATTTTCTTCATCATTTTTCTTTTTACATTTTCATTCTTCTTCAAGAACCATACTTTTCCATAATCAACACACTTATCAAAGTCCAAATCATGAACTTGTAACATGTCTAGGCTCAATATATGATTCCTTAACTCAAGCATTCAAATTCGATCAAAATGGACTTTTTAAGGTACGTAATGTAGGCCATGGTTCAGGGTTTTGAAAGAAAAGATAAACAGGCCCAAAATACGTGTTTCAAGGGTTTCAAGCCATAGGATCATTTCTCATCATGTTAAGAATTCTAGCATTCTACCCCATTCTTTGTTTATTCTTCTTTGGTTTCTCATTTCTCTTCCCATTCTTTTCGTTCACTACCTTTTTTGCTTTTGATTCTCTCTTTTCCTCATTTTCATCATCATTCATTTCATTTTTTCATTTTTTTGTTTTTTTTTTTTGAGGAATTCAAGCGTAAAGATATCTTTTCTTTATCTTGCCCCTAAGGTTTCCATTGACTTGAAATTTCTTCGTGGGCAAATCTCACTTTATTTTTCTCAATTTTGCCCCCCAATGTGGAGGGTGATCCTTGGCAGGTTTCTTTAAAAACATATATAACTATGAGGCTCAAAGGGGTAACAATGGATAATTTTTCTCGTATGTGAAGGGTAAACCAAAGATGGCCATTTCTCATTTCGAACGTAAATACTCTTATCAAAGAATTATTTATTGAGCCAACACAACCTTGTGGAAAACCCACTATTAAATTGCACATCAATTTCGACTTTCCTTGTGTACACTCCATCTATTAACTTCAACATTCCCATCGATCAAGGGGGACAAAATTGTCAATACAAATAGAATTTTAAAGTTTTATCCTAGATTATTATCATAATCAACTTCATATTCATCATTTAACAACAAAATTGGGTGAAGAATGGAAATTAATCATTTAGAAGCCAAAAGAAGGAGAAAGAGGTAAAATAGGTGAATGCACAAAAAATATAAGATTTCGAAGGAGAGAGAAAATGTAATGAAAATGCATCAGTTACTTCGTTAAAATGACGAAAAATAAATGAAGTCAATACACAAAAGCGCTTTTCAGTTCATGAGCATTACAAAAAGAAACAGCTTTACGCATCGTGAATGACCAACCAAAAAGTCTTCTTTTGCAATCATACTGTAGCATGGTTAACCCGTTCCTTCTTTTGCCCCAAAATCCAACAAACCAGATTTGATCAAACTTTGCACCTTATGCTTGAAAGCAGGACAACTTTCTATCGAATGACCCATATTTCCACTATGATAGTCACACCGAGCATTTGGGTCATACCATTCTGGATATGGAGGTTCTAAAGGTTTTAGTTGGACTGGGGTAACAAGCTGGTTCTCGACAAGGTATTGAAATGCTTCAGTGTAGGACCAAGGAATTGGATCAATGTCGGTCCTTCTCCGTTTGTTTTGAGATCCTCTTTGGTTACTTTGGGTAGGCATAGGTGTTTGGAGACCTATTTGCCAGCTAGATTGGGGGATTGGCTGACGGGTATTCAGGTTCGGAGAGATATTATTTATGGTGGGGTAATAGGTGTGGTACATTGGATAAGAATGGTATGGAGCAAAGTCTCCCATTTGTTGCCCCGCATAATTCATAGCATAAACATCTTCTTCATTCCCCGATATATCGCCTCTTCTTGTATTCATGGCATCATCTCCTACAAGCTTGCCACTATTGATTGCATTCTCTATTATTTCGCCAGAAATTACCATATCTGCAAAATTCTTGGTGGCATTACCGACCATCATTTCATAAAATGGTGCCGGGAGTGTATTGACAAACAAGATGGTGGTTTCTTTCTCTGTGAGAGGCGGTTGGACCTGGGCAGCTACATCCCTCCATCTCCGAGCATATTCTTTAAAGCTCTCCTCATGTTTCTTCCTTATGCCTTGTAAGGACAGGCGGTCTGGTGCCAAATCTTCAATGTGCTTGTATTGAGCAATGAATGCCCGAGCCAATTCTTTCCATGAGCGGATATGGGCTCGATCTAGTTGGGTGTACCACCTGGCAGCTGATCCGGTTAGACTGTCTTGAAAAATATGCATCAATAATTCATCATTCTGAGCATAAGCAGCCATTTTCTGACAGTACATCTTGATATGAGTTGCTGGGCATTTGGTCCCATCATACTTTTCAAAATCTGGAACTTTGAACTTTGGTGGGATAACTACACCCGGTACCAAACAGAGCTCGCTCGCCTCCAGAGAACCATATAAATCCATCCCTTCAATAGCTCGTAACCTCTCTTCAAGGAGATCTAACTTCGTCTGAGGCTTTAAGCTCCCTTTCATTGTTGACACACCCATCTTCAATTTCTCTTGTTCTTTAGGATCCTCTGAATCATGGACAGAGATCGGGTCTGATGGGTTCCTTCTGAAGTTTGGAATGTCGTGCCCCGCAAATAGCATATGCTGTGAAGTACGGACTTGGGGTGGAATGGGACTTCGTGGATATGAACGTTCACCGTCTTGTGCCCACCTTTCTTGAGTAGTTGCTTCCCCTACTGGTCCTTTTCCTTTATTCATTTTAGTCATCATCTCCAGCATTGCAGCCAATTGCCCCTTTATCTCTTCTTGTGCCCTTTCTATTTTCTCCATTCGGCTAGCCTGTCCTTCTTCCATGGTCTAAGCTTGTGAGAGTCCTGAATTGCTTTGTAATCTTTGGTGGTCGAGAAGCCTTGAACCTTATTACCACAATTTTCTAATTAGAAAAAACCTTATCTTATTTCTTTCAAAAAAAATTTTGGAATAAACAAATTTTTTCTTCTTTTTTTTTCGAAAAATGAAAAGTATTGACATATTTGCTGAAGTATAACAAATGTATGATGTGAATTTTATGAAAATCATGTTTTTTGTATATGTATGCAAATGACATGTATGATAGAAATCTATGAAATAGGACAACTTTTCTTTTTCTTTTTCTTTTTCTTCTTTTTTTTTCTCTTTCTTTTTTTTTTCTCTTTTTTTTTGTTAGTTTGCATAACTTTCTTGATTTTACATATTAGGTATTTAGGTCTTCACTTTAACCAAATCTTAAGGAGGAATAATTTCAATGAAAATAATCAATCAATAGCACATGTACACAAATTTGATAAAAAAGAAAATTGAAAGAATAAACAAATTCAAAATTGTAAAAGACTTAGTCTAGTTTCTCAAAGACTTATCTACGAAATGTGATGCAACAATGCAAAATGCATACCAAAGTTCAAACTGAAATTTGCCTCTTATTTATCATATTCACTTATTAACTTAAGAGGTCAAGTCCGACACAAGTAAGAGAAGTTGAAGAGTAATCTTAAACCATATCGAAATTGTTTCAAAAACTCTCCCTCTCTCTTTTTTTTTGTTTTTTAATTTTTTGGTGAGAAGAAACATTATTAACCATGAAATTCTATGTAAAATGTTCAAGACATGACACAATAACAAGACATTGTTGAAAGACATGTTCAAACAAAATGCAATTTATGCAAAATGCTATTACAATGAAGATCAAATTCTATTTTATTTCACCTAACCTTCATGATTTTAAAATGCACATGACATGACTATCAACATATATATACACAATGATGATGAAATGAATTAAAATGATATATGTCCCTCACATGTTTGAGAAAAACGAATATTTGTATTTACAATACCTAGACACTAATCTCATTATTCCTTAATCCAACATGCGAGAAATATGGAATTCCTAACTAAATCTCAAACATTCTTCTTCATTTTTCTAGAAATCATTTTTCTTTGATCACCAAGATTTTTTTTTATTTTCTATTTTTTTTCTAAAAAATAAAATTCACATTCCCTATTCTATTCTTTTTTTCAAAAATTGATTTTATTCCATTTTTATTCCAAATCAAACTTTTTCTTTTATCACTAAAATTTTCTTTTTATTTTCTATTTTTCCTAAAATTCACATCCACTATCGATTCTTTTTTCAAAAATTAATTTTATTTCATTTTTATTCCAAATCAAACTATTTTTTTTGAATTCTTTTCCAAACACATTCAAGGACAATTTTTGTTGACATCTTTTTATTCAAGAAAAACTCAAATGTTTTTATATTTTCATCAAATTTCCTATATAACCCAAAATTAAAATAAAAAATATATTTTTTTTATTTTTTTTTCTTGTCAACTTATTCTTTAAATTATTCAGAAAAAGAGAAAAAAGAAAAATCAATGAAAGATTTTGTTAACTTTATTTTACCTTTATTTAGAAAAAACGTCAGCTCTCTTCGTATTTTTTCATTTATTCCCATTTTTATGTCCATATTTTTGAAAGAAATCTCTCTTCTCTTTCTTTTTTTTTTCTTAAGAAAAATTATTCCCATTATTTTGAAAGAAAAGTTTGTTTTATTATTTTTCTCACACTTTCCTTTTTCATTAAAACTTAGATTTCTTTCTTTTTATTCTACAAAATCTCTTTCCACAATTTTATTATTATTATTTTTTTTGAAAAATCCTTTTTGAAAAACAAGAAAATTTTCTAAGACTTTAATTATGGACAATTCAAACCAAAATCCATAGTACCTTTATTATTGATATGAGAAATGGGGTCGAATAATGTTCCCTCTTGTGTCCTAATATCAGGATAATTTCTGCAAAAATTGGGCATGGCTCTATCTAAGGCTGGCCTCTTAGGTTCCTTTACATGCTGGGTTGGGATTTCAAATCTAAAGGTTCCCAAATTATACCTCACTGTCGTCCACACTGGACTAGTAAGATTTAATTTGAGTGGGAGTATTTCGATTGCCATTGCGGAGGTGATTACCTCACGAGAGCAAAGGTACTCTACTCCCTCCTAAGAAGGACTGAACCCGGGTATAGAGCTCATGTTATGCAAATGCAAGTGCAAGTGTGTGTATGAGGGAACACGTCAGACTCAAATTAAATTATTTTCTCTATCCTAAATGCCTCAACAATTTATTAACAACAAGTATGTACAAGTATAAAACATAAAATAAATAACATAAGAAAGCAAAATGCAAACAACATTATTTTCAAAATCCAAGTGAATTAAGTTTAAATATCATTCAAGACTATTAAATTAAAACTTTGGATAACACATGATTAATGAATGGCTTGACCCTCAAAAAGCGTCCCCAGTGGAGTCGCCAAGCTGTCGTAACGGCTTCGCGCTCGACGATTTTGAAAAAAGAACGTTTAAAAACAAAAATGGAGTCGCCACCAATCTTTTTTTGTTAGGTGTGATTGGCCACCTGAAAACGTTTATCTTTTCAACAAAATCTCAAAATCAATTAAGTTTTATTAAAAAGACAAATCTTTGGTCTGCGAAAACAAAAATCGGGTTCGGTTAAATTAAAACTTTGGATAACACATGATTAATGAATGGCTTGATCCTCAAAAAGCGTCCCCAGTGGAGTCGCCAATTTGTCGTAACGGCTTCGCGCTCGACGATTTTGAAAAAAGAACGTTTAAAAACAAAAATGGAGTCGCCACCAATTTTTTTTTGTTAGGTGTGATTGGCCACCTGAAAACGTTTATCTTTTCAACAAAATCTCAAAATCAATTAAGTTTTATTAAAAAGACAAATCTTTGGTCTGCGAAAACAAAAATCGGGTTCGGGGGTACGGTTACGCATGGGGAAGGATTAGCACCCCCACGACGCCCGTTAAAAAACGGTACCATAATAATCATGTGTTATCCTTTGGTTTTAATAAAATGGTCTTAACTTTATATTTAAAAATAATTCCTATTTTTATTGCAATCAATTTTATTCTTTTTAATTTTTGAAACATTTAAGTTTTATTATTTTTTTATTTGAAATAAGTGAAAATCTTTTGTATTGAAAATTATTCCGAAGTACCCCAATACTCTGGTAGCATTTCGGATAATTTCCTCACCTAGAGATTTCTTAAGAATCACTACTTGTGAGTTCTATAAAATCTCATCATCAGAAGATTCACACTCGTTCCAAAAATTATTATAAGTGCATATGATGCAAACAGATAGTACATGATGCACATGGAACTTAAAAGAACTTTATTTATTTTGATTTTATTAATAAAACTCTTGATATTGAGAAATTTAGCTAAATATCCCAATACTCTGGTAACATTTAGTAAATTCCTCTCACCTAGGGATCAGTCAAAAAATCACTACTTGTGAGTCTCATGACATCCCATCCTCGGAAGAATTTCATTTAAATTTAAATTTTATTATTGATTTCTTTTTTATTTTCCTTTAAAAAACTTATTTATTTTTATTTTTAATAAAAAATAAATTATTGAAAAATCATACTAAATATCCCAATACTCTGGTAATATTTAGTACAACTCTTCTCACCTAGGGATCAGTCAAGAAATCACTACTTGTGAGTCTCATGACATCCCATCATCGGACTTTATTATTATTTGAGAAATCTATTTTCTTTTTAAATAAACTTATTTGTTTTTATTTTTAATAAAAAATTAAATTATTGAAAAATCATACTAAATATCCCAATACTCTGGTAACATTTAGCACGACTCTTCTCACCTAGGGATCAGTCAAGAAATCACTACTTGTGAGTCTCACGACATCCCATCATCGGACAAATATTTAATTAAATTTAATTTTTATTATAAATTTCCTTTTTGGATTTTCTTTTAAAAACTTATTTATTTTTATTTTTAATAAAAAATTAAATTATTGAAAAATCATACTAAATATCCCAATACTCTGATAACATTTAGCACGACTCTTCTCACCTAGGGATCAGTCAAGAAATCACTACTTGTGAGTCTCACGACATCCCATCATCGGACAAATATTTAATTAAATTTAATTTTTATTATAAATTTCCTTTTTGGATTTTCTTTTAAAAACTTATTTATTTTTATTTTTAATAAAAAATTAAATTATTGAAAAATCATACTAAATATCCCAATACTCTGGTAATATTTAGTACAACTCTTCTCACCTAGGGATCAGTCAAGAAATCACTACTTGTGAGTCTCACGACATCCCATCATCGGACATATTTCCTTTATCCATCAAATTTATTAAATTTCCATTATCGAACAAAATGCACAAAAGTAGAATTAATTATTTAATAACAAATTTAAAATAGGACTATTCATGCTCTAAAAACTTTAAATAAAATAATAAATTAAGAAGATTAAAATTTTACCAATTCCGAGCTAGTTGAGGTGGACCAAAATTTGGATTGGAATGAGTCGATTGAACGCACGAGCTCCGACTAATGATTTGTCGATTTTTTTCATTTTTCCTCTTTCTATTATCCACTTAAATCTAATGAATTTGAGCCTAAAAAATAAAATTATCCTTCATACCTAAACTAACTAATCTACCCAATATAACTAACCTAAGCCCAAAAAAACCTAAAGCCCACCCTCTTTTTCTTCTTTTTTTTTTTCATTCTTTTATCTTCTCCCAACACCTGGGCCCACGTCCCAATCACTTTTTCACCCAAAATTTCCCGTTACTCTCCTTCCATTCTTTTCATCCTCTTACAGTGGATCCCACGCCCACTTACATTTTATTTCCTTTATCTTTTCTTTTCCTTCCTTTCTCATATTTTCCCCTCTTCTGCGTATTCATGGCTAGCAACTTTTAGGCTGCCCAGATCCCGACGCCCTTCACGATATCGATCGCTGCTGGTACCGCCGGCCACCACTCCCAAGCGGCGGCTCGCTTCCAAACTTCAGTTCCAAGCTCCGTTCGACCTCCTCTTTTTTTCTACAAAACCCAACTCGCCAGGCACTTCCAATTTCCAGATTCTGGCACCGACAGCCACCACGCCAGCCACCATTGTTCGCCGGACCCCAACGCCGGCCGTCAATCCTCTACAACCTCAACTCAGACCACCGAAAGGGATTTCTCTTAAGGAAAGACTTGAAACCCCTCCAAAACCAGATAAAACCCACGGTTTTTTTCTTCATTTTTTGGTGATTCACATCTTGGATATTTGCTGTATATTGGCTTGGGTCTAGATGTTTTGGAAAAATGATGAAGATTTCAATGGCTTCGGGTTCCTGGGAAAATTTTGATTATGGTTATTTTGTCAAATGAGTGTGAGTACGGGTTTGGGCAGAAGTTGTATAGGACTGGGGTATGGTGATGGATTTAAAGCTAACTGTGTGGGTTTATGGAATACGGTGGCTGTGGAGACTGGTTCCAATGGGTATTTTGGTGAGATAGAGTTGAGAAAAATGAAATGGCCTCCCTTTTTTACGGTAGGATAAGTTGAGTTTTAATCTGATTTGCATCCATCGTTTTATCCGCCCCTAGTTTTTTCAATCCACAGGCTTTTTATAAGCTGATTCACGAGTTACAAGAGAGGGTGGCGGGACTTGCTGGCGCCAGCTTTTCCTTTTTTGGTTTTTATATTTTTTTGCTTTTTTTTGTTATTTTTGTTTATCTTTTTTTGTTTTGTTTTGTCTTTTTTTTTTATATTTTTTTTGTTTTTTTTATATTTATTACATATTTAATCAGATTATAAAAATAAGACAACCCATTTAGATTTGAGCTTTTAAGCCCACATATTTTATTGAATTTTGCATTGGACCTAATCAATTAAGTCCAAATTTAAAATTAATAAATATGAAATTAAATCCAACCACTTATCCATTAAATTCTAAAATAAATTTAATCGAGCTCAGTAACAAAAATGTCCTGCAAATTTAACAAACTTCAAACCTCAATTATAATCGAATTTATCATAATAAAACTTATGAATCCGGGCAAAATTAAGTGTCAACAATTCTGTTTCAAAACAATCGACTGCGATAAAGACCAGTCGATTGCCCTATTTTCAGAAGCATTCTGTTTCAAACCAATCGACCGCTATATGGGACCAGTCGATTGCCCCAGGTGTTTTCAAAAATTTTAAATTTTCGAAATATTTAAAAGAAAATAATTTCTATAAAGCAAAATATGCAATAACAGCTGACTACCTTATGAGACCAATCGACTGCCCCCTTTGAAAAGAAGTTTTGAAACTCATTTCAGAAAAGGATGATTGTAATTGCAAAAAGCTATATGACAAATGTTTTGAGACTATGAAGTACTTAATGATTATGCACTTCTGTTTATGTACTTGACTGAGGAACCTTAGTCCGGTCCTCGGTGCCACAGATGTCACCTGATTAGTGTTCATCGTGGCCTACCGACACTTGGTCATTTGTCTCTGTTATATGTTTGGCTAGAGGGAGGATTCCTGGCCCCTACAGGGGTACGCCACCTGTTTATCAGTGCATAATTCGGTTAAAATGCAAATAGTCTCCCTGTTATAGGAAAGTATCTGGAGTATGTGAAATTCTTGAAAGTATTTGAATATATGACTTCAAAGAAATGAAGAAATCAAAAGTATTTACAATTACTTGAATTAGTGGTATATGATGTTTTGAAAGAAGTATATGAAGCATGTCGCCTATACTATTTGAAAGAAGTATATGAAGCATGTCGCCTATACTATTTGAAAGAAGTATATGATTTATGCTTTATAATGATTTTTCATGACATTATGAGCCAAGCAGGAAAACTGCATATAGAGGCATAGTTCTCTCTTTTACATATATTTCTTACTGAGCGTAAACTCACCCCTTTACAAATATTTTTCATATAGATTATCTGAAGTAACTTCTGCTCCGGATAAAGGAGCACCCTTTTGAGACCTTAGAGTGTACCTTCGAGATACACTTCCCAATAATTATTGAAGGTATACTTAAGTGACATGTAATTCAGCTATTGTACAATACAAGCTTACAATAATGTTTATAAGATGTCTGGAGATTTAGGTTATGTAAGATGTATAAGATCCTGTGGTTCAGAATGATATGTATATATATCATTATTATGCTTTGTTAGGAATGAAAATCTTTACAATGAACTATTAAATATCAAGCTTAAGAATAAGAAGAAAGAATGACATTGACGGATGAGTCTAATCAAGCTATATGAAAAAGGAAAAAGTTATAAGTGAATGTGTAGTGACTAGGATGTCACAGGATGAAACAAAAAAAGAAAACTCAAGCACGAATATCAAGCCAGGCAAGATTTAGGCATATATAAAATCTATTTATATCATGTTCAAGCCTGGCCTAAACCCAATTCAACTAGGTCCATGATTAGATCTAACACTAAACTTTCTCAAGACACCATAAAGGCAAAAAAAGGGTGCTATCATAGCACCCAAACCAGCATTAGAAAGTCCTAAAATTATCCCTAAGCCTTAAACATATCAGGACACTCCACACCCTCCTTTGTCAAAGCATTTACCTTGGAAAACATGTCAATAACACATCACCAAGCTCACCCATTAGGAAACCAATTTTTGAGAAGATATCCCATAATCTCCATGGTCGGGCTTTCACCTTAAACACCGTGATACTCGTATTAAAATTTGATTCAATGACACATCCCATCTTATTCTTCCAATCAGTTAGCACTTAGCACACCAACGTCCAAGCAATTTTAAAGTCCAATGGTTCATCAGCAATGGAGTCCTGAATTCCGGCCAAACCATAAAAAGGAGACAGACATTAATTACATCCTTCCTTAATATCCCACCACAATAACTAGCCATGGTTAATCCCTTGGATTCAAACATAAAACTTTAGAACACCAGAAACCAATGTTGACCACAAAAAAGAAAAACAACTAGAAGCCCATGGATAACCCACCATACAGGGTGTTGATTGGACAGAGCTTTTCGTAGCTTGTTGATGACATATGATGATTTAGTATGAAAGGTATCTGTTTGAGTTAGAATGCTTTTAATGTTTGATGCTAGTTTTTGAGACCTTGCTATAAAGGAGTTTTACAGAGGTAAGTCTTACCTTAATAAAAGTGACTTTGGTTGAAAAAAAAAATAAAGACTCAAATTGATTGGACTCAACAATTATATATATATATATATATATATGAAGAAGAATCTACTTATAATAATATAAAACTAAATTAGTTTTACATTATTTTATTTCCTTTTATACTATTTATATTTTTTAATTTAACCGCTGAGTATTATACTCTATTCAAGTGAATTATACATATAAAATATCACATCAATTCAAAACTTTATATGCATTATGGATTCAATTAGGTTATTTAATCTAATGGTTGGTTTGTAAAAATATTAATTCTATATAAAATTATAAAAATAATGTAAAACAAAATTGTTTTGCATTGGTGTAACTTGACTTGATCCTTCCTCTCTATATATTATTAATTTAAAAATAAACATGCATGCACGTGTGTGTGTGTTTGTGTGTGTGTGTCTCTATATATATATATATATATATATATATATATATATATATATATATATATAAGATTCATAAGTTGTAAACTTTAAAAACTAAAGAAATGTTCCATGAATTAATTTTCAAACCAACATGAAAAAATCTACCCCTAAAGAAACAATGACCAGAAACTTACAATGAATTTTCTTAGAATTAACAATTAAGACTTGATCTAATGGTTGTTAATATTTCTTGGAAGAAATTAGGTCTAAGATTCAATTCACTTTCTCCCTTATAGCTCCCTATAAACCAAAAAAAAAAATCCTAGAATTAAGGGCCCAAGGTATACTTAAGACTGTAATTCAAAGTAAGCAGAGAACAAGAGAAAGAGAGGAAGAATTTTTTTTCAAAAATGGTGAAAATGCAGCAAAAAATTGAGAAGGGGTAGCGATTGTTCACCCATAGAGTAGACAGTTGTAGATTTAAACCCGGAGATCATACATATGCTTACAGGGGTTTTGGTTCATACAGCCAACCATCATGGTCTCTTTTTCTTCTTATTCTCTTTTTCCTAATATCTACATATTGATTCAATTGGCCTTCGTTTCAAAACCTTACACTGGATATTTACTTCGGTTATTAATAAAATCAAACACCTTTCTTAATTATCTTATGAAATCGAAAATTATAGTTCACTAACAATATATTATAATTATCTATTGACGTTGTATTAAATATAATTTTAAATTACGGTTTTGAGTTTTATAATTTTTTTTATGTCGATGAAGATTGTGTGATTCCTTTCAATCCAACTGAAATTAGCGGTCTTTCCAAACAAAAGCAACCTTGTGCAAAATATGGAATTGGAGTCCTGAAAAGCTGTCTCAATTGCTTTAGGAAGTAAAAAGCAAGTCAGAAAAAGTACCAACAAAATAAAATCTAAATCAGTTCAACAGAAAAGATAATGTGCCAAGGGATTTTCATATGCAATCAATTAAGATATAATAATACTAAGGTAAACAACCATATAATTTTATCTTGTGACGCATATACAAGATAATTTTGTCACATAGGTAACAAAAGTAAGTGTTGGATTATATAATAATACATGTTATGGATCTCAATCATTTAATTAAACATTTTTCTTCAATTACCTCTTTTTTTCTTATCCAACAAAATTTTAATCTATTGGAGCACATACATGTTAGATTCCACCTATTTTTTGCATTCTCAACTAACTTATGCATGAATACAAACACGACGTCGTTTTATTCAAATTTAGAAGAAGACAATAGATAAACAACACGTGTCACTCTCACAACTCTCTTTTAATATATTTGTTTATCAACATTACATGTTAACAATATCATTCTTTATTCTTATTTATAAAATTTGGGCTCGTGAATCAGTGCTGGCAGTGACCACGAGCGCTGTTCTCGTGGCCTAATGGGTGTCTTTTGGCGTCGGTGACCTCTTTCGCAATTCCATAAGCCAACGAAGCACCAGCGGTCACAGTTAAACCGACGAGAGCTCCAGGCGGACCTCCAAGTTCTCCGATAACAGCTGGGGCAACAATTGCACCTTCAACCAGCATGCTTCTGGCCACACCTGTTTTGCAGTACACAGCAAAGTCCTCGCAATTGTTTGCGAAAAGATCGTAGCGGCCAAACTCAATATTCCCTTCCAGGATATCGGTGGCTGTCTTAACAACTTCCTGGGCTGGCTTGGAATGGGACAAAGAACAAGTGCCGGTTTTTCTCGCAAGGAGTTCAGCCATGGAGACTCCGTATTCGTAATACCCAAGTGAACGGCCATGAAGGAAACAGTCAAGGCAGGATTTGACGATTTCACCATTGATGACTTGCTTCTTTCCACATTTCTGGCGTGGAGGTAGATGCCCCATTTGCTTGGCAGGTCCGGCGAGGTGAATCACCATGCCATCGTTCACATATATTCCTGGTGTGAAAAAGAATAAATAAATTCAAACTATGATCTTGTCGCCTTTAAATATACATTCAAAAAGAAAGAGAATTAAACTAACCATGGTGCTGGTAGAGACCTCCGGCCCTTTCATAGTAGATGTGATCGCCTGGTTGGGGCTTCCGATTTGGATCAATCGGCATTTTTTTTTATTTCGAATCCTTGAGTTTAAGTTGTTTTATTTGCGATGAACTCGACAAATTTATAGATGTGATCAGAAGCCGAGGAATCCAAGCAATATAAAATAGAGAATCAAATAAACAGAATTAAAACTTTAAAAAAGAGGTTCTTACTTCTTACTTCTTACGCTAAACCTAGACAACATACTTTCATGTTCGGAGGAATCATTCTATTCATCGATGGTGCTCGGACTTGAAATTCTTAGTTGGAATAATGTATTTAATTTATATGTACAAGTCGAGAAAAAAAGAAAAGAATTATACTCACAGGTCTCTTATCAAACTAAACATAAACACAATAATGTAAACGAATAAAATTATTTGAATTTGATTCGAATTGATGATTTTTGAATTTGACTCATTTATTTTCAATTGAATTTGAACTTAAATTAATTGAATAATAAATTGAACAGAATTTGAATATATTCATGTTCGATTCAAGCAGTTCATGAGCCTACTCAACTATTTTTTTAATATATATTTTTAATATCTAATTATTAATTTTTTATTTTATTTTACCTTTTATTTTATTTTTCTATATTTCCTTTTAACCAGTGTTTACGAAAACTTTATTAGTTCATTTCCATCTTTATTAACAATAAGTACAGTACGTACTTAATAAAATTGAAATACATCTGACTGAAACTTACTAACAATAATATTAAGTTTCACGCAATTTTTCGTAATTTCATGTATATTGAGTTAGTATTTTAATAAATTAATTGTTGAACTTAACAACTTACTCATGCATGTTATGCATGTAAAATCTTTCAAGTCAATTTAATATACGTATTGCATTGATAGAGAATAATGTCTTTTTTAATATATAATATTAATGATTGAAATTGTAATCAAATAAACAACTAAATTATTTATATTTAAAGCATTGATAATGTATAGATGTTATATACTATCAATTAAAGACCTACATATTTTTTAATTTTACCCATTAATAAAGTGACATTTTATGATTAACTAATAGTTGGTACATCAAATATAAACATATAATTAAATATTTTTGAATTAATAAAAATTTAATGTGTATAATTTACGTAACTATAGCATGAAACTAACAGTGGAATTAATAAGTTATAAATTATATAAAGTATATAAAATTTTGTAAATCTTAATTAGCTTTTCAGTTATGCCAGTAGATTTCACCTTTATATATACATATAATTTGAGGGCAACCTAGTTAAAACTCCTGGAAGAACAATTCAGCATTTAAATTTTTCAAATTTTCAAAGATTCAAGTTATATTACATGGGTTATGGAAGGCAGTTGGCCAGATCAAGAAATTTTGAAAGAACAAGGAAAAAAAAAAGAAAACGTCTTGTAATATCTTTTAAGCAAAAAAAAAAAAAATTTGAAGAATCACCAGCTGGCCTGTCATCAATGGTGTGACGCACTATAAGTGACGTATGAATATTGCATATGCCGTGAAATGTGAAAGATTTTGCAATTAACCAAACAGAGCTAGCTTTAAAGAAGTTCGAGGGTTGTTAAATCATTTAACCACATTTGCAGAGTCATTTTCAATCACCCAAGAATGAGCTTTAATACTTCTAGTATTAATGTATTGAAGTGTTCAAATTTCGATTTTAACCTAATTAATGGATTAAATTGAAATTTAATTTGATTAATTGATCGATTATTGAATCATTTCGATCCGTTAGTGAAAATTATTTCCGAAGAAATTCAGCAAATTAACTGAATTAGCATAAATTTTAAGCAAAATCTAAAAATAGAAGACTAAATTAAAATATATGAAATCTAAAAGATATTGTTAATATTTTAAATTTAAATTAAGCTTTAAATTTAATATATATATATATATGCATATATATTTCTAGAAACCTCTTTAAAGTTCCTCTTACAAAAGACAAAAAGAATATATTTCTTTTGAAGTTTGTGAAAATTAATGTGAATACTAGAAAGTTTTTTAATTAGAAATTGTAACATATAAAATCCAAGTTGAAATGGAGAATCTTATAAAGCATATATATATATATATATATATATATATATATATTATTCTATATGTTCCAAATAAAAAATTTTCTTTAGTAGGACAATTATATTTATAAGATTAAATATCAAAATTTACACATAGCCTGTCAATGATTGTCAAGGAAGAAAGGGTGAAAGCACTTTTTTTATTTGGGAAGGAAATTTTCAAAATTACTCTCAAGAGGTCAATCTGGTCAACATCTATGCTCAAAATGATGTGGGGGATAGGATGGAGTTTTGGGAAGAACTTGGAAGTTTGAAAGGCAATGACACTGGTCTTCGGTGTTTTCTGGGGCACTTCAACGTTGTTCTTAATGAGAGGAGAGGAATGGGATTTCTGACAATTTGAGATTGTAGCAGGTCTTCAACGACTTTATTCACTACACTGAACTGGTTTATTTGCCTTTGGTAGGTAGGAAATTCACTCGGCATTCCAGGGGATCAATGAGCAGATTGGATAGGTTTTTGCTTACTCCTAATTGGCTGGCTTCCTTCACAACAATAAATCAATGGTGCCTTGAATGCTTGTTATCTGATCATGTTGCTATTTGTTTGGGGTTGGACAATTTCGACTGGGGCCCCAAACCTTTCAAGGTTTTCAATCACTGGATTGAGGATTTTGACTTCAATGATTTAGTAAAGAAACGCTGGAATTCTTATAATGTACAGGGATTCGCTGGTTATAGGCTTTTACAAAAAATGAAAATGTTGAAGACTGACATCAGAAAGTGGGAGGGCTATAATAAGGGAGGTGCGACGGATAGAATCGAATCATTGAACAAAGAAATCTATGATCTGGAAAAAGACCTGGAGATTAATCCTGGTAATGATTCAATCTTTGCTCAAATTTCACTAAAGAAAAAAGGCATGTGGCAACTTCAAATAATAGAGGAAAGAGCGTGGAGACAGAAATCAAGATTGAATTGGATTAAAGGGGGTGACAAAAACTCTAAATTCTTCCATTGCATTGTAAATAGTCGGCGGAGGAATAAGTTTATTGGACACATCTCATTTAAAGGCAAACAGCTCCACACTCCCAAGTAAATTAAGCATGTTGTTGAATCTTTCTTCAGAGATCAATTCAATGCTGATTTCGCCCCCCTCTTCAGGTTCAGTTTTGCTGACTTCAAAAAATTAAATGAGAATCAATGTAGAGAATTGGAAGTTCCTTTCATAATGGAGGAGATTTGGGAAGCTGTAAATGGGTGTGACGGTGACAAATCACCAGGACCGGATGGATTTAATTTCTTTTTCATTAAAAAGAAATGGGAGCTATTTAAATCTGATCTTTTTGAGTTTCTTCAGGACTTCTACAACAGCAGTAAACTCCCAAAAGGGGTCAACAGCTTCTTTATTGCCCTCATAGCAAAGAAAAGACTTTCGTCCTATCTCACTTATTGGAAGCATTTACAAAATTCTTACCAAAGTGCTAGCCAACAGACTTAAGAAAGTGATGGGTTCTCTTATCTGTACTTCCCAGTCTGCTTTTGTTAGGAGGAGGCAAATTATGGATAGCAGTCTCATTGCAAAAGAAGTAATTGACTCAATGAAAAATTCTCGAGTTGGTGGCCTTGCTATTAAATTAGACTTCGAAAAGGCTTTCAACAAGGTTAACTAGGCTTTTCTTCTTGATGTAATGAAATTCATGGGCTTTGGACAAAAATGGATCTCTTGGATTTCTTGTTGTATCTCGACAGCTACAGTTTCTATTCTAATTAACGAATCTCCATCAAACCCAATTAAAACCCATAGAGGTTTGCATCAGGGGGACCCCCTCACCCCGTTTCTGTTTATAATGGTCACTGAAAGGCTGAATGTTTTACTGTCAAAGGCTTCCTCCATCGGTCTTTTCTCTGGAATTAAAATTGGACAGAATGACCTCAAGATCACACATCTTCAATTTGCTGATGAATCCTTAATCTTTTCTCAAGCTAAAGAGGAGCAGCTTCTTGTAATTAGAAGAATCCTCAGATGTTTTCAAGCTTCTTCAGGCCTAAAAGTAAATTTCTCTAAAATTGCACTTTTTGGGGTTTATGTGTAGCAAAGAAGAATGGAAGATTGAGCTGCTAAAATAAATTGTCAACTCAGTACTTTTCCTTGTACCTACCTTGGTCTCCCTTTAGGAGCCAATCCAAGGTCTCTTTCTGCTTGGCAACTGATTCTCAACGCCTTCCAAAACAAACTTAGTCTTTGGAAGTGCAAACTACCATCCACAGCTGGTAGACTTGCGCTTATCAAATCAATTTCGCCAAACCTTCCCATCTATTATCTTTCTTTGTTTAAAATTCCAAGTGGTGTTAAGGCTCAATTGGAGAAGATTCAAAGACAGTTCCTTTGGGGAGATACTGATGAAAAAAGGAAGGTAAGATTGGTAGACTGCAACACTATCTGTAAAAGCAAAAGTAACGGAGGTTGGGGAGTTATTAATTTAGCCACTTGCAACCAAGCTTTGCTCTTAAAGTGGCCTTGGAGATTCAGTAGATGTGATAATGCTCTATGGAAAGACGTAATCTACGAAAAATATTATATTTCTGCTTCCAGTCTTTGACCTTCTCCTTATCCTTCTAGATCTCTTTCAAATATGTGGAGAGGTATCCAAAATAACTAGTTGAGAAGTGAAAATTCTAACTTTATATTGTATTGTTTTCTTCCATGTGCAGGCACAGAAGCTAGGATAAACTTTTGGAGTGACAAATGGATTCAAGGAATCACACTCAAAAATTCCTTTCGAAGAGTTTTTGCCCTTACAGTTAACAAAGATGGATTTGTAAAAGACTCTGGTTATTGGACAGGTTCTGTTTGGACTTGGGACATCAAGCTTAAAAGAAGTCTCTTTGGCTGGAACAAGAAATGTGGAACAATCTTCAGAATCTTCTCTACTCTATTATCATTTCTGCTCAGGTGGCTGATAAAATGGTGTGGGTGCATGCGACTGATGAAAACTACAATGGAAACAGAAAAATCTTCAATGACGGAACCTTCAATTGAAAGTATGATTTGGAAAGGGACAGCTCCTCCAAAAGTTGAACTATTCTGCTGGAACGCCATTAAAGGTTCGATTCCTGTGATCGACGTGCTCCAAAAAAAGGGGACATTGTCAAACCAAGAGAATAAATGTCTGTTCTACAATAACAATGAATCGCTGGATCATCTTCTTCACTTACGTAGCTTTTCTTGGAAGATATGGTGCTGGTTTATCTATAAATGGAGTATCACGTGGGAACCGCCAGGAAACTTGAAAGCTCTGTTCCAATCCTGGAGTTATCTCAATGTCACCAAGAATCAGTCAATTGTTTGGAACATTCTCTTCTACCCCATCTCATGGTCCATATGGATATGGCTCCTTCGCAATGAAATGGTTTTTAACAAAAAAGAATTCAGATTTGATCAGGTTTGTCATTTAATCACTGTTAAAACAAGCTCGTGGTTGAAGGCTAAATGCCCTGAATTTGATATGCTAAATCTCATGACAAATCTCCAAGAAATCACCATTGTTCCTTGCAAAAAAGCGGTTAGACAGGGCATGGAATGGACTCCTTTACCGGGTGTCTGGAAAATCAACATCGACGGCTCTGCGCTTGAGAAACCTGGTCCTACTGGTGTAGGAGCAGTTATTCGCAACAGTAATGGTCATGTTTTTCTTTTGTCTTCCAAAAACATAGAAACAGCGGACTCCAACTTGGCAGAACTGATGGCAGTTGTTGAAGCTCTGGTTATTTTGATTAAAGCCAAGATCTCTCATCTTCCTCATCTCATTATTGAAAGAGATTCAAAGGTTGCGGTCTCTTGGCTCAACAATCTCTCGAACAGTCCATAGAAATACAACTACTTAATCAACAAATTGCATAACCTCCTCTCAGAATTGGAAAAAGTTTCTTTTGTTCATATCTTTAGAGAAAACAAATTTCCTAGCGGACTCTCTTGCTAAACTAAGGTCTTTAGGACATCTGACTTGATTGTTTAGATGTAATTTGATATTTTATTAATTAAATTTTTCAATTTTCAGAAAAAAAAATTACACATAGCCTTCGAATTAGAACACTCCAAAAGTCAAGTTATTCTTCAGTAGGCCACGCCCATTGTGAATTTCAATACAATCTATTATTGCCTCAATTTTCAAATTGTCCTTTTTCCTTTTATCCAAGTTCCCATACCCTTCTTAGCTTGACAAAAAATAGAATGTTCATCACCTTGGAATAAAAAGATTAACTATGCAATTGGACTTGCCAATCCTCATATTTTAACTCTGAATTTTTCGGAAATGTGACTGTGAGCTTCCATAGTTTCAGTGGGTGGAAAGCCGATAATAGCCATGGGATGATTACTTTTTAGTCCAATTGTGCTTAGGACGCTTCTTTTTCTTTCTTTCTTGGAATTTTCAATTTATGCTTAACAATTGATTCCATACAATCAACATGATTCAACAATAGAATAATTAGAGGTATTGGCAAACTGTGCGTCAAAATTTAAAGTTGCATTGTATAAAATCCTAGTATCACGAAGATTCAACTCCGAACACTCACTCTCATGATCTAACTGATCAAATAATTAAAGAATGGATGTACAGTATGAATAAACATGTTCAAGGGCCGAGCTATGCGCTTAAATCCAAAGACCTGCTCATTTTTTTAGTTGATTTGGACAAAAATATAAAACTCGTTAAATGAGTTTAGACTTAAAAATCGAGGCCTATTAAAACGTGAGCCGAGCTTGGGTTGATTGTTTTCAAGCCAGCCTCGCTTGTTTACTATTTTTTACTATTTTTTATGTTAATTTGTTTTTTTACTTACTTTTACTTTTTTTGTGCAATTTATTTTGAGTTTGTATTTTTTATACTTTAATTTAAACTTTTATTTTTTTGTAGTCTTTTTATAAAAATATATTCAAACTTATTGTATTATACTTATTAACTATTATGCATTTTAATATTTTTTTATATCTTATTATATATATTTTTTTAAAAAATTAATAGCATTTGGACGAGTTTAGACTTATACATTATAAGTAAAAATAAACTTCGACAAAAAATTAGGCCCAAAAAATGGGTAGGACCAGGCTTGGACTTATGTTCACTTCATTAATAGCTTACCTAAACTCAGCTCGACCCATGAACAGGTCTAAATATGAAATAATTTTTGGATTTTCTTGCTCAGTAAGTGTCATACTGTACTTCCATCACTACAGCAAAATATACTTTTAGCAGTGTTTTTTTTTGTTATTTAGCAGCATTTTTAAACGCCTCTAAATACTCGCGGCATTAGACACAAAAAACGTTGACTTTCCCAGTGCCGGGAAAAATAGCAGCATTTTTTACGTAAAATGCCACTACTTTTGGCAGCGTTTATGCACAAGTTTACATCCGTTAAAAAAACGCCGCTATGTGGGCTTTTTTTTAATTTTTCTTTTTCTTTATATTTTTATTTATATAATTCAATTTTTATAATTATACAATTTAATTTATATTTTTATTTGATTATATTTAATGATTTTTTTAATTATATTTTTAGAAAATATCTTAATATGAATTACAATTATTCGGAACATGGCTAAAATAATTCTAGGCATGACTTCTTTATTGACATGAATCATTATGATGTAAAAGCCATTCTTAATAGCAACACATTGCCAATTGGAGAAGGAGCTGTTTAACGGCTAAAGGATGCTCAATCTAAGTATATATAAAAATTAAAAAATTAAAAAAAAAAACTTAGAAGAGCACATACAATATCAAGCACAATCATCCTGTAGTAGAGTAGAAGAGTTGTAGATATAGAGTAATTCAATAGTTCAACAATTTAAAATTAGAGTAGTAGAGTATACAGAATAGTATGGCTTATCATAAGAATCCTACACAAGATATCTAAGGAAATATACTTTCTTATAATTACAAGGAAATTATATAAATAATATTGTACCATCAGAACCTAACAATGTCTATGGACATGTCTACAAACTGCCAGACTTAACTAGTAGTTAGGAAGAAGATGTCAACCTCTACAAAATCAAGCCATATTTTTTGTTAGGTAGCAATTTCAGTTTGCATATCCTCACATCCCATCCAAAAATGCCAAACCCAAAATAGTTGCTTCATGCTGCCCACTTAGACAAAAAGAAGTGCTAATATCTAATCCAAGAAGCAAGCAAAAAAAATGCTCAAGAAAGTAACGTCCATGATAACATAAAGAAGTGGTCAACAGTTCAGGGACAATAGGCACAGCAGCAAACAAGGTGCATATATATGTGCTTGTGTATAGTGTAAAATGATTTTAGCAGCTACAATTCTATAGTGTAAAATGATTTATGGTAGTGAAAACAAGGAAACAATCTCTATAATGTGAGGAATATGTCAAGAAATTATCCTCATGCGATAATATAAAAGAAATTAAGATGCCCTCAATCGCAAAATCAAAGAAAAGATCTACCAACATTGATTGGTAAATGAATAGAACACATTCAATGTCGAAACAAATATGCATCGCATAATTCAAAAACATAAGCCTTCTTTAGAATAGGTAGTGCCCACTGAACTTCTAATGTGCATGAAGAACCACCTGCAAATACATCAAAATATTTTACCGTGCACACTCCATCTCTTAACCTACATGAAAGTATATTCTACTTGGCAAATAAATCAGGCATCTTGCACACTCCAATACCTGTGGTTTCTTAAAGTTCATGCTCCTGTGATTAGATACACAGAGAGTACTTGCCTAAGTTGACCTCAACACAAAAACAAAGAAAGCTATTACATCTTTTCATGCTTTCCCCTCCTTTGTTTTGGTCTCCATGCATCATACTCTAGATAAAACATCAACTATTCTTTTACCACCCTCATTGTAGTTTTAGAAATTTATGGACCCAACAAAAATGATTAACTTGGAGAGAAACTAATTGGTTGACTAACATGTTAGTCACAAATTTGAAAGGAACAGTAGTTCGAAAATTAGTATAGAGGGGGCCAACTTACAAGAACTTTTGTGCTTCCAAAATCACAAATCTCAACAAAGGAAATAAAGGCATGAAAAGGATGAAAGTAGCTAGAGAAGCCCAGCATCAAAGTTCAAACATCATAAGAATCCTTAACCAGACTCATATCAGTAACCAGAGGATAGAGCCTGTTAGATGTGTGGGGTCCAGCCCACATTAATTATTAGAGTCCTACTTGGAGTCAGTTAGGGATTTGTTTTTTCTCTATATAAAGTGTTGCATAAACAATTTGTTAAGACAGAGTGAGAAGTCTATTTTGGTGAGAGGCGACACAAAAGAGAAAAAGTAAGCTTTTAGGCTTTGTGATATTTTTCTTGTTCCATAGAGAGAGCAAGGGGAGAGATAAGCTTGTACAACAATTAGGTATTCTTTTGGTAGATTATCTTGGTGAATCTAAAGAGGTAAACTTTATTGTTTTTTAGGCCAATTGTTGGAACCCTGAGCTTTGGGCAAAAAGCCTAGGGTATTGAAACTTTGTAATTTGCTTATTTCTCATAGTGGATTTTTATTCGGTTTGCCCCGTGGTTTTTCTCTCTACACTGGAAAGTTTTTCATGTTAAACTTTGGTGTTGTTTTATTTACGTTTTATTGCCTGCGTATTATTTGTGGCTTGGTAGCTTGATTTATTATTATTATTAGCTTGAGATATTGTTGTTGATTGTTGTAGGTATTGTTATTGTGACATTACTTCCGCGTATTTGTCGTTTGAGGCCCAACAACTGGTATCAGAGCTCGGGTTAGAGCTTCAAGATCATAGAAGGAGATACAGGATCCATGATAAAATTAACAGCTTCAAATTATTCAATTTGGAAGCCAATGATGGAAGATCATCTATACTGCAAAGATCTGTACGAGCCAGTATTAGGTGATTCTGGTAAGCGAACATATATGAAAGATGATGAATGGAAAAAAGTTAGATAGGAAGACTTTGGGAACCATTAGAAGATGGGTAGACATTAGTGTTTTTTATCATGTTGCGCAGGAGACAAGTGCTTCCCGCGTTTGGAAAAAATTAGCATCATTATATGAGAGAAAGACCGCCTTGAATAAAGTTATGCTTGTTAAGAAGCTTACTACTCTACAGTATAAGGAGGGAAGATCTATCTTTGAGCATTTGAGTGACTTTCAAGATTTGTTTAATCGGATGACCACTATGAAACTGCAAATGGATGATGAGATGAAAGCATTGTTTCTTCTGGGCTCATTGCCAGACAGCTGGGAGACACTAGTTGTGACTGTTCTTAATTCAACTCCTAACGGCACGGTGACTTTGGAGATGGTAAAAGACAGTATGTTTAATGAAGAAGGAAGGCGAAAGGAGACAAACTCTGGGAATGAAGCTCTTGTCACAAAGAACAGGGGCAGAACTAAAGACAGAGGTCAGGATTCTAGAGGTCGTAGTAAGTCCAAGAACAGACATAAGTCCAAAAATAGGATGAAGTGCTTTCATTGTGGCAAACTTGGTCACATAAAGCGGAACTGCAGGATATTGAAACAAGAGCAAAAAGATGAGAAAAGTAAGAATAACTCAGATGATGAAATGTTACAACGGTGAATTCTGATAGTGAAATGGTTTCTTTGGTTTGTACACATGGTGAGTGTAATCATGTAGGGGATTCTAGCATAGAGTGGATAGTTGACATCGGAGCGTCATATCATTGTGTTCCCAATAAGGAATTGTTTACAACCTACAGAATAGGTGATTTTGGTTATACCAAGATGGGAAACAAGAGTACGTCACGGATTGTTGGGATTGGTGATATAGTGGTACAAACAAGCACTGGTTGTACATTGACTTTGAGGGATGTCAGACACATTCCAGATCTGAGGATGAACTTGCTTGCAGTGAATGTCCTTGATAAGGAAGGATATGAGAGTCAGCAGAAAAATGGGCGATGGAAGCTTCTCAAAGGGTCTTTGATAGTTGCAAGAGGAAAGTTGTGTTGCACTATGTACAAGACTTGGATGAAGTTGACAGGCAGTCAGGTAAATACAGTTGAGGATGATGCTTCAGCAAATTTGTGGCATAGGAGGTTGGCACACATGACTAAGAAAGGGTTAAAGATTTTGGCAAGACAGTTCCTCATTCCCTCAGCCAAAGGTATTTCTCTTAACTCATGTGATTATTGTTTATTTGGTAAGCATCGTAGAGTTTCTTTTAGGAAGATTTCTAAAAGAAAGAAAAATAAACTTGAGTTAATTCATTCCGATGTATGTGGTCCCATAGAAGTAGAGTCATCATGTGGTAATAGATATTTTGTTACTTTTATTGATGATGCTTTACGAAAAACTTGGGTGTATATGTTGAGAAACAAAAGCCAGGTATTGCAGTATTTTCAAAAATTTCATGCCATGGTGGAAAGGATGACAGGATTATCCTTAAAGTGTATTCGTACAGATAATAGTGGTGAATACACATCGAAAGACTTTGAAGCCTACTGTTCAAAGCATGGGATCAGACATGAAAGGATAGAACCTGGGACACCACAACATAATGGTGTTACTGAAAGGATGAATTGCACCATTATAGAGAGAGTCAGATGCATGCTGAGGATGGCAAAATTGCCTAAAGCATTCTGGGGTGAAGCAGTTAATACAACCTGCTATTTGCTTAATAGATCACCATCAGTGCCATTAAGCTTTGACATTCCAAAAAGGGTATGGACAGGGAAGAAAGCTTCATACTCACATTTGAAGGTCTTTGGCTGTGCAGCATTCGTGCATGTGCCAAAGGAGCAGAGGTCAAAGCTAGATAGCAAGTGTGACATCCTCATCACTAACCAAATAACAACTAACTCTTACTTCAAATAACAAACAAATCGACTAGTTTATCCGATGTCAATCTTCCTTACTGTTATGCATGATGCATTATTATCAGAGAGCAGTATCAAAATTCACATGTATAAAATTTTTCATTTATAAACATGTGCCACATACATCAGGATCTCAAATATCCATACAACTTAATTCCCCCGAATATACACAAGTGTGATACTGTACTGTACAATAGCCGAAGTACGACCAACTACTTATACCTTCAAAGGATAGGTAGGAAGTGTGTCTCAAAACCCCAAAAGATGCTCCTCTACCCGGAGCGGGATTATTTCAAGTAATCTGTATGAAAAATAGTTGTAAAGGAGTGAGTTTACGCTTAGTAAGAAACTTATGTAAAAGAGCGTACTATATCACTATATGCAATTTTCCTGCTTGGCTCTATAATGTCATGTAAAATCATTATACAGCGTAGGTCGTATATTTCTTTCGCAAATATCAAATACAAGTAAATCATGCTTTCAAATATTTCCACGGATCTCAAATCACGTAAAATTAAATAGGCAAATACAAATACTTTCAAATAGATGGGAGACAATTTATATCCGACAGATTCATGCGCCAAGTAATTCTCATCATGGATACAACAAATATATCCTTTAAGGATAATCCAGAGAGACGATGGATACAGCAAATATATCCCGTAAGGGATAATCCAATATAAAGATCTCATGAGGATACCGCAAATATATCCCGTAAGGGATAATCCTGATAGATATCAAATAAATGGCATACCCACGTATGGGCCAGGGATCCTCCCCAAAGCCGAATCAAATAAGAGACTCATGGCCATTGTCTATAGCCCACAGTTTCACTAGTCAGGTGTCGTACTGCGGGTTTGAGGGCTGGACTAGAGCTCCTCAGTCAAGTACAAGTAACAAATAATGTGCATGCTCTTTCAAGAGATTCACAGTCTCCAAAACCTCATTTATATAGGTTTTAAACAAATACAAATATCTTTTCTTGAAATAGGTTTTCAAAACCTTTCTTTCAAATAGGCAATCGACTGGTCATATATGGCAGTCAACTGCTACACCACGTTTTGCCTTATTGAATTTATTTCCCTTTTTGAAATTCAATTATTTTATTCTTCAAAATACAAATAGGGCAGTCGACTGGTCACAAATAGCAGTCGACTGGTTTTGAAACAGAATGTTCTCCGAGAATTAGCAGTCAACTGGCCCCCTTGGCAGTCGGCTGGTTTTGAAACAGAATGCATTTTGGCAAATAGCAGTCGACTGGCTTACATAGCAGTTGATTGGTTTGAGTCAGTTTTCGAGAAACGGCGTTTTGGTTGTCTCTAGGCAGTCGGCTGCTCCTAACCTAATTGGTACTAGGAGACAAGTCCGAAAATGTCATTTTTCCTGCATAAGACAACTGGTGCTTCTCTCCAAAACCATCAAAATCACATTAAAACATGCGGATATAGTCGCCTTATGTCCGTTACATAAATTCCTTACCTCGATTAAGATTAATCCACAAGCTTGGTAGAATCAACCCTTGTCCTTCTTCACTTCTTCAAGCTGTAACCATCATGACAATTTAAAACTTAATAAACATACTAGACCAACTCTATACAACTCCAAACCCTCAATAAAATCAACTAAAACCATTTAATTCTCTTACCTTTGCAATTCACCAAAATTTAGGATTTTAGATCTCCTTACTCACTTGGATTCAACCTTTCATATTCAAGGCATAGGTTAAGCTATCGATAAGGATCGTTTTTCATTAAAGAAGCTTAACGAATCGATGGCATGAGATGGTGGTTTGTTAAGGTGAGAAACTTGGATACTTAAGAGAAAAATGGAAGGAACGAGAGGGAGAGGGAGAGGGAGAGGGAGATGGGTGCTGCCATGGGGTGCAAGAGATGATGATGATGAGTCATGTTATTTCATTTAATGCCCATTAATGCATTCTCATCATCTCAGCCATTGACCACCTCCTTTGACCCCCTTTGACCTTTGATTATTTGACCCTCAATTCCTTTAATTCCCTCTATGTCCCATACATCATTTATAAGTTCAGAAAATTCATATTTATTCCATTAACCCAAGTTGGGAACTGTACAAGTATGGGAAAATTGCAGAAAATTGGGGATTTTACATTCTCCCCACCATAGAGAATTTGGTCCTCCAAATTCAAGTAAGGTTATGTCTTAAATAATTCCAGGTACTTCTCTCTCATTAAGCTCTCTAGCTCCCATGTAGCTTCTTCTGTCGTATGGTATTGCCAGAGAACTTTAACCAGTGGAATCGTCTTAGACCTTAGCACCTTTTCCTTTCTATCCAAAATTCGAATTGGTTTCTCTACATTACTCATGTCTTCTCGAATCTCCAAGGGTTCATATTCAATGACATGAGATGGATCCGGATTATACTTCCGAAGCATCGATACATGAAACACATTATGTACTCCCGATAACTCCGGAGGTAGTGCCAACCTATAGGCCACATCTCCAACACGATCTAGGATCTCAAATGGTCCGATGTAGCGAGGACTCAGCTTACCTCGTTGGCCAAATCTCATGATTCCTTTGGATGGAGAAACTTTCAAAAATATAAAATCTCCAACCAAAAACTCAAGTGGCCTCCGTCGAGCATCTGCATAACTCTTTTGTCGACTCTGAGCTGTCTTGAGTTTTTGACAAATCAGTTTAATATCCTCAGAGGCTTGCTCGACTAAATCTGGAGCCAATAACCTTCACTCACCTATTTCTTCCCATCCAATCGGAGATCGACACCTTCTGCCATACAGAGCTTCATATGGTGCCATCCCGATGCTTGCATGATAGCTATTATTATAAGCAAACTCAGCCAATGGCAGATGGTCGTCCCATGAGCCTTTAAAATCCAGAGCACAAGCTCTCAACATATCCTCGAGTGTCTGAATAGTGCGCTTGGACTGCCTATCAGTCTGCGGATGAAAAGCTGTGCTAAAATTCAGCTGAGATCCCATGGCTTCTTGAAAATGCTCCCAAAAATGGGAAGTAAACCTGGAATCTCTATCAGAAGTGATGCTCACTGGAACACCGTGTAGTCTTACGACATCTTTTACATACATATCTGCCAAAGCATTGAGTGTATCCGTTGACTTCATAGGCAGGAAGTGAGCTGACTTTGTCAATCTATCAACGATCACCCAAATACCGTCATGATTCCTCTTGGTTCTGGGCAATCCCATAATAAAGTCCATCGTAATGTGTTCCCACTTCCACATAGGTATAGGAAGAGGATGCAGTAATCCTGCGGGTCTTTGGTGCTCTACCTTAACTTGTTGGCACGTTAGACATTTCGCTACAAATTCAGCTATGTCTCTCGTCATGCCCTTCCACCAATACACCTTGCGAAGATGGTGATACATCTTCGTATTTCCTGGATGCAACGTGTACTTAGTGGCATGAGCTTCAGTCAAAATCAACTTCTGCAATTCATCATCATTAGGAACACATATACAACTCCTAAACCTCAAAATTTCATCCTCACCCATATGGAATTTCAAATGGTTATATTTCATAACAACTTTTCTACTTTGTAGCTTAACCATTTGATTAACTAATTTTCTTTCCTCACCTTTTTCTTTCCATCATACCAAGCAAAGCCTAAATGTCAGTGTGTCCCATCCTTTCTCATCTCATGGTCTTCTTTGTTTTACTCTCCAATGCCTCTATTTTTTTTCCTTTCTCATATCTTACGAGTCACAGTAAATCCCTCCCATCACCACAACCAAAACCAAACTTTCATCTATTCCCTTCATGGCTTAACCCTCAAAGATTTGTTAACTCTCTAATCTTATTTCATCTTTGTTATCACCGGAGAGAATATCAACACTGGTGCATCAGTACTCGAAGAGTAAACCCTAATTTTGAAGAAAAAGTTGTGATGCATAGCTAAAACTAGTTATTAACTTTGAAACAAAGCTTAAAAAAATTGAAAAAGAAAGAAGGCTTAAACTCTGTAGAAAAATGCTCTCGAATGGAAGCAGTGAACCAGAACGTCCCGATAGCAACAAAGGAAGAAGATCTATAGAAAAGAAGTGTTAAGTGGACAAAAAATGGTGAAGTAAAGAAAAATGATCAGAGTATGCAGGAAAAGTCCAACTCAAGAATATCATATAAAGATTCCTTGCTTGGATTGCATGACAATTCTAGTGTTTCATTCATAAATCAACAAGCATTTATGGATGAAGACTCCGACAAGGAACCAGAGAAGATGATGAAATTCCCACAATTCTTCTGTCACGAGAAGAGAAAGAACGGATCAGAAGACCTTGGAAAAACTCAATTATTGTTAAGACTTTTGGCAAGAATGTGGGTTACAATTTCCTCCTCCTTAAAGTAAAAGCTCAATGGAATCTGATTGGAGGAATGGATTGTATCGACTTGGGCAATGACTTTTTCATTTTCAAGTTTAAATACTTGGAGGACTTTCATAAGGTGATCCATGGGGGACCCTGGTTTGTAGGGCCATACTACCTAACAATAAGAGTATGGGAGCTAGGGTTCATACCTGAAAAGTCAACAGCTTTCTCTACAACTACTGTGTGGGTTAGACTCCCAGGCCTACCCATTGAATTCTTTGATAAAGTGATCCTGCAACGAATTGGGAACCAATTGGGCAAGCTCTTAAAGATTGATACCTTCATAGAGCAGAATGCTCGTGGAAGGTATGCGCGATTCTGCGTACAAGTGGACCTGGATAGACCGTTACTTCCTAAAATTAGAATCGGGAATTTTATCCAAAATATAGTTTATAAAGGAGTAAATTTATGCTTTTCTTATGGCATGATAGGTCACAGGAGAGAGCACTGCTTTACAAATAGATAGGACAATCCATAAGCACCAGTAGAAGACTGTGTTGAGAATCAAAAGGAAAAGGCTGATTAAGATAGGTCAAACTACAAAGATTCCCTGCAAGATGAGAACCCAACTAATAATGACAAGAACATGGAGAAGGAGTCGTATAGTCCATGGATGATTGTTTCAAAAAGAAAAGCCAAGTATGGCAGGAACCAAAAATCGGGTTAATCAAACCTAAACATAAACCCGATAGGTAGAAATGACAAGGGAAAAGGTCTAATGTTGGCCCACGTGAAAGGCTCTGGTCAACAGCTATTTCCTTAGTCCTTTACAGAGATAGGATAGTGTTCAGAGGATGGGAATGACTGGAAATCAGAAAGCAGCATGAGGGACCCATATAGAAATAAAGAAACAAGCAATCCAGTTGTAATGAGACCAAGCCAAAGCTCATTGGGATTGAACTGAAAAAAACATCGAAACTTACCCAAGCCAGGTGCCAACAACGACACCAAGCCCAACAATAACCAAAAAAGTTCTCTAAAAGTGAAAGAAACAAAAATTAACACAACAAGAGAAGAATAGGGAGATTGATTCGAGGAGATTCAAAGATCTGGAGGATATGTTTTTAATGTTGGGAGACAAGATAATATCTCTCAAGGAAGCCACGACAACTATATTAGAAGACAAGAAGCAAGTAGGGGAGTGGAGAGAAAAGGAGATTGTCCAAGTGTGGAACAACCTCATCATGGTAGTCGATCATTCGGACCCAACGCCTTTTTTGCATTTGGTAAGGGAGCAGACTCAAACCTTCATACCTCGGAATGTAGAGAACCTCTCGAACATGGTGGGAATGCCATGAAGATGCTAATTCTCGACATGGTAAGGAAACTAAAACTGGACAGGGAAAGTAAGGAAGCATTTCTCTTAACAACAACATCGACCATCAACCCAAAACACTAGTGACAAAGCTAGTGCAAAATCCATAAGAACAGAAAATGGACCACATGGTGTTGTTTCTCCCACAGAGCCACCTTGCCCCGACGATGTTATGTAGGACGCAGAAAGAGGATGCAAGAGTTATCCCAGAACTAGCCAATTAGTTCCTCAATCAGACCGCTCTTAATGTCTTTCCCATGAGAGGACTATTGTGGAACGCAAGAAGGGTTGGAAGCCTTGAGTTCAAAAGATCCTTCATGAAGCTTATAAGAGTCAACAACCCTAGTTTTGTAATTATAACTGAGATAAGAATCTCAAGTGATAAAGCTCAAAAGGTATGTGACTCCTTGGGTTTTGATAGCAACGTGAGAGTTGATGCAGAGGGCTTCGCTGGAGGAATTTGGCTGCTTTGGCGTGCCATTGAAATCTCAATTACTGTCCTCCACACATTAAGCCAAGCTATCCATGCTTCACTGCAGGTAACTTCTAACTCTGTCTCTATTTCATATGACTCTAATGATAATCTTTGTACACCCTGGTTGTTATCGGCCATCTATGCTAAACCCCAATTTGAAAGAAGAAAGTTACTATGGGAAGAATTAATCCATATTTCGACCACCCATTCTCTCCCATGGCTAATGATGGGGGATTTTAATGAAGTTCTAGATGATTTAGAAAAATTCGGAGGCAGACCGATTAGTCGAGTAAAAGCAAGACTCTATCAGGACTGCATGAATGAGTGTGGGATGGTAGATCTTGGCTTTGTGGGTCAACAATTCATATGGACAAATAAGAATCATCTTAGTCAGATAATTAGAGAAAGGCTAAATAGAGCTATGGCAAATGATAGGTGGAAAAGGATGTTCCCAAACTCTACAGTATTCCACTTGACAAGAATAAAATCTGACCACATTCCTATACTGCTTGATACTCACCCTGTTGAACCTCACTTTGGACCCAAACCTTTTAAGTTTGAAACTATGTGGTTTTCTCACCTAGAGTTCAGACAAGTAGTGGAAATCTCTTGGAAAGAAGCAAATTTCTCAATCATTGAAGCAATCCAGAAGTTTAAAGAGAATGTCAGCATCTGGAACAAGACTTCTTTTAGTAATATTTGGCACAAGAAGAAAAGGTTAAGAGCAAGACTCGAAGGGATTCAAAAAGCACCCGCTGACAAGAATAACTCATGGCTCCAAAAACTTGAGGAAGATCTGGAGAAGGAATACCAACATATTTTGAAACTTGAGGAAGAAATCTTGGCCCTAAAAGCTAGGGTTGACTGGATTAACGATGGAGATCGTAACACTCGATTTTATCACATGAGTGTTTTACAACGCAGAAGAGCTAACAAAATTCTCTCACTAGAAGAACCCTCGGGGCTACAAGTTTCTGATGCAGTGGGTATTAAAAACATCATCCAAAACTTTTTCTCTAAACTTTATAGTACCTTTGCGGAGTGTAATCTCAAAATAGAAAATCTTCAATGCAACTTCTCTAATCCCATCATGGTTCAAGAAAGAGAAGCTTTATTAAATCTAATAAAGGAAGTGGAAGTTTTTAAGGCTTTATTTGGAATGAAACCCTTAAAAGCTTTGGGACCAAATGGCCTTCACCCTGTCTTCTATCAGAAGTGTTAGGAAATTGTTGGGAAATCAATCTGTGAACTTGTCAAGGAAGTATTTCTTACCCAAAGAGTTCCAGAAATAATCAACAAAACGTTCATTTGCCTCATTTCGAAGTGTAACAGTCCAGAGAACATCTCACAATTTAGACCCATTAGCTTATGCAACACGATTTACAAGATTATATCAAAAGTGTTGGTGAATTGCATAAGGCCTATATTGTCAAGATGTATCCACCCTCTCCAATCAAGCTTTATTGCGCAAAGGAAAGCCCAGGATAATGTGATCATTGCTCAAGAAGTTATCTACCCAATGAATCATAAGAAAGGAAAACAAGGTTTCATGATTGTAAAGATTGATCTCTAGAAAGCTTATGACAAGCTTGAATAGGGATTCATCTTGAAGGTACTTAAATTTTTTGACTTTCCTCAGGAATGGATTAATCTTATCATGTCTTGCATTACTTCAGTTTCTACTATGATTCTTATTAATGGAGAACAAAGCACAAAAATTCTCCCATTACAAGGTATTCGACAAGGGGACCGTCTATCACCGTATATTTTCATTATGTGTATGGAGTACCTATAGCTTAAAACCCTTGAAGAGTGTGAGGCAGGTTATTGGGAGCCAATTCAACTCTCTAGAGGAGGCATGAAACTCTCCCACATTTTCTTTGCCGATGACCTAATTCTCATGGGAAAAGCTAGTGAATTAACTTGCAATGCCATGACGAGAGTTTTGGAAGACTTCTGTGACAAATCAGGACAAACCATAAACTTCTCCAAATCTAGCGTCATGTTTTCTGCAAATGTTGCCGAAGAAAAGATAAACTCCTTGAGTAGGATCTTAGGAATAAATCCATCTAATAATTTGGGAAAGTATTTGGGATTTCCGACATATAATTCCAAAAAAGCTTCCAACTATAGGTTTATCATCGACAAAATCAACAAGAAGCTGGAAAGCTAGACTTCTATCTTTCGCTGGAAGAACCACTCTCATAAAATCTGTTTTGGGAGCTATTCCTATGTATTACATGCAAGGAACATCTCTTCCAGCAAGCATATGCAATGAAATTAACAAAATCTGCAGGAACTTCTTGTGGGGCTCATCGGACGCCAAAAAGAAATGTCATCTAATCAAGTGGGAAACAGTTATAGAGCCTAAAGATAGGGGTGGCATGGGGATCAAGGATATGAAGAATCTTAGCGAGGCTAATATGGCCAAACTTGGGTGGGATCTTCTCACAAATAAAGATTGCATTTGGGTTAAGATCCTTAAATCAAAGTATATTAGAAATGGTGTATGTTTGAGAAAAGCTTACTCCCTAATGTGGTCAAGCATTCGGAAAGGAACCCAAGTTCTTCATAAAAGGGTTGAAGTGGACTATCAAATCTAAAGAACAAATCAAGTTTTGGAAAGATAACTAGATAGGACTTGGACCACCCAAAAATATGCTTTTATGGACCTTGGAGTCCCAAGGTAAAAGGTTAACTGTTAAAGAAGTCCAAACCACACGAGGAAATTGGGATTTTAATAAAATCAGTTACAGGTTAACCGAAAGTCTTCAAAAACATATTGCAGCCATTCACTTTCAGCTTGAAAACCAGGATGGAGATGTGCTTAGTTGGAATAACTCCTTGAAAGGATGTTTTAATCTAAAATCTCCTACCTACTCTCCAGAAACGCCTCGGACAAGCAGGGAAAGATATGGAAGTGGATATGGAAGATCAAAACTCTCCTTAAAATCAATTGTTTCCTTTGGAGTTGCTGTCATGAGAAGATTCCTACGAGAATTGTCCTCAACGAAAGGGAATACAAATACCGCCTATCTGCCTGAGATGCCTTACTGAAGCTGAATCAATCACTCATTGTATCCGTGATTATCCTGCTATTAGACTCCTTTGGGATAAGATCGGGATTCCCCAAGATCTTACCCTAACTTTCAATGAAAATATCACAAATTGGATCCTGTTTAACTGCAAAAACACAAGCTATCACAACTCTTTTGGAGTGCCATGGAAAATCATCTTCCCCTTTGCTATCTGGCATGTTGGGACCAGCAAGAATAAGATCATATTTGAGGAACACCGTGAAGCTCCTAATCGCTGGCTCAATAATCTCATGGTACGTCAAAGATGAAGTCCCAAATACTCATACTTATCATTCTCTTATTTCTGATTGCAGGGCAATCATGCAATGACTAGAGAGAATGGAGATGGTGCACATATATAGGGAATCCAACGCTTGCAGATGGTCTTGCTAAAATAGGAGTTGACATGGAAACTGATTTTGTTACTTTTGAAGTTCCACCAGCTTCATTAAGACTTATTGTTTTATCAGATATTATGGGAATGTTGTTTCCCAGGACAATTAAGTTGTAGTTTTGTTTATTTTGTTTAATCCAATCGTTCCTTTGAAGCAAAAAAAAAAAGCTAAAAAATTTAATCGATGTGGTCTAACACTAATTTAACAGTAATGAATACTAATTAATGTATTATATGGTATCAAGCCAAAGTATGATTAAAAGTTTCTCATGTTTTTGGGTTTTTCTCAAAGAATAAACAAAAAATAAAAGAAAAAAAATAGAGACCAAGGCAAAGAGTGTGTGTGTGTGTGAGAGAGAGAGAGAGTACTAGGATGAGATAAGTTGTGAAGCAAAGTTGCTACAAGAACAAATATATGTGATCAACCTGAGCTGAAGACATCCTTCTCACAGCCCTCATTCTAATTTATATTCTTTTGAGCTTTTGAGTTCAACTTGTCTAGACTTTTATCAACAGAACAAGTACTTAAGGATTAGAAGTATATGAATCTCACGAATTTATTTTGACATTTGGAAATTAATTATTGTATAAAGAAGAGAGAAGGGCCGGGGAGAAGCTTACCACGTGATTGTAGAAAGTCCAGTTAGTGAAGATGTGAACACCAGGCTTGAGTGCATCTCGTCTCTCGAGTTTCATCTTTCTTTCTTGTAAATTAAATTAATTTTTGAGTTTAAGTTGAGTGATTTTAAAAGAAGCACTTCAAATATATGGATGGAAAGAGAACCGAAGACAGAGAATCCAAAAATTAGATCAATATATTCTACCTAGGTCTGGGAGACTCAGTTGAGCATTTATATACGAGTCTAGGAATTTTTTTTGTTTTAATCCAACGCGAGAATCTCTCAGGAAATCACTGTTCTATTATTATTTTTATTAAGCATGTTTAATTGAAAAGTTCTGATAAAATTCGATACATTAGTAATGTATGATTGCATGCAGTTCAAGAATCTCTTTGAAATTCCATTCTATCTTTCCAAAAATAATTTATGAATTTTTAAGTTTATTATTTATGTGAAAAAAAAAGGTTATTCATAAGTTTTTTTTGAATTATAGTAAAGCATTCATATATATATAAAACAATTTATGGTAATTGAAAATTAACAAATGATGAAACTAAATATAAATAATCATGCATTAATAAAAATCAATGTATTAATTATTAAACATTAATATTTCTCATTTAAATTATTAAAGAATTTTTCATCCAAATTTTATCAAATCTTTATTCATCACAATTAATTATGTAATTTATAGTATCAAATGTCAATATTATTTTTTTCTTTTGACTCACAATTGTATTTAATATCATATATTTAATTACATTATAAAATCAACTAAAAAACTACATTTATAATTTAATTCCAACCTGATACGTTTAGTAAATAAAAAAAACCAAAATCCCAATTCCCAAATATCCCAGGTGAGCACCCCTTGGGCCCTATCTCAGCCATTCATCAATATCTATTTTTTTTTGTGTAAGACCACATGTATTTTCATCCGTTTTAACAGTCTGAGACTAATCTTATTCGGAATTTAGTCACAGTTAAAGCTTTTTACCCCCAAAGATGTGTTTAGTGAGAGTCGAATCCGAGAGCTCTTCTCACAAACTCAATCTGCGTTGCCAACCGAGCTACAACTCTTGGGTATTCATCAATATCTATCAATTCTTAGTTTCTAACCCTCACACACACCTCTCCTCACTTTTGCTCTCTCTGTCTCCCTCATTGACTCCACTCTCTCCAACGGCCAGATGCCCAGCGGCAAGCAGTGCAGAGACAACGCCTCAGCATCCCAACTTCCAACTCGACAAGAGACAGCAATGAATTCCACAGCCCCATGTCATGCCCCACCCCGCCACGCCTCCACCACTGTACTACGGCACCGCTTAGTGCCTTCATTTCTTCTTAGCCTTTCTGTACTCTGCTTCTACAGAGTAAGACTACAGAACAGAGCCCTCATCAAGTAGTCTGCTCAGCTCCTCACTAACCAGCTAGAAAAAAGTCCACAACCATGACCGAGTCTCCTCCCCTAATTCAACAGATTCCCTTCCCTGATCCAGATCTACTTGAAAAGATAAATGATTTTAAGTTTTAAATAAATTCTTTTACTTTCAAAAATCAAAACTCAAGGCAATTGTTGTGTTTTGCTATTGTTTCTGGAGAATTGTTGTTGGCTGAGATTAAAATTTTGATTGTGTGAAGTGAGGGATTTGTTTTGGATTTTTGTTGATCAATCTTTTGTTGGAGTCTTTTTATTGATCTAATTTTTTTGTTTAATACCCAAAATTTCATCTGAGAATGGACAGTAGCAGCTATAACAGGCAATAGTGGTCGTTATTGCTGCTACCGTCCGTTAAGGAGCTTTGTAACGACCACTATCGACCGTGACAGGTGTGAATATTTTTCACATCCCTTTTTTCTAAAATAAAGATGGCGGTCACCGCCACTATCACTAAATAGCGGCCACTATTCCATTATGCAGCCGCTATTTGAAACCCTTCAATACTACCTTATCTCTGGCTGGACTAAGAACCTGACATGGCATTTAGATGCTAATTCAACTATAGTTTCAAAGGCCAATTAATTATTGATCATATAGTATAAGTAGTTTCAATTTCCAAATCTCTAATCTGGTTGATGTGCAAAGTTTTCTTGGAACTTCAACTATATATATTGGTTAACCTAACCATCCTATTTTTTTTCCTTTGTGCAGTTTGTCTTCGTAAATCGAATTTCTTGTGATTTTACATTAATCCAAGTAATCCAAATCACTCGGTTGTAGCTAAACACAATAAAAAATAATCAATTTAAAAATTAGACCGATAGCATCAACCGATTAAGAAATTTAAAACAAGAAAAGAAAATCACTATCAAAGAATAAATATTACAAAGGAAATATCACTACAAGAACCACTCACTAAAAATTTCACCCCAAAATCTCACTACAACAATTGTTCACTCAATATTACCGTCTATTTCGTATTATCTCGATGGATAAAAAACTGAAGCAATAGCTTGCAAAGAACAAACTTCCTTTCTTCTACCTCTCTTTGCCGAGCACGACAAGAAACTCCCTTTTATATTAATCCTTAGGAGAGTGAAATTATAATATTTTTACTCGTCTAAACTTAATTAAAATTAAATTCTAAATAAATATAAGACAATTTTAGGAACTTTGGAGGGATGACATTTTAAAATTATTCGAAATCTGTCAAAGTGTCAATAATTTGTTAGAATTTGAATGGAATATGCAAAAAAAAAAAATTGCTGTGTGACCTTTTGATTAATGTGCGTGTTACAAATTTATTCCAAATTTTAATTAATGATGAAATTTATGTGAAACCAACAAGGATGTTACATTCATATTTGGTTGAGATTTTGTAATTATATTCAATTACTTGCAAGTGAAATGTGTAAGATTTGATGGTTGAAATGTTTCAGACTCATTTTATTACTAACATCACTATTATATTTATACAAGTATGTATAGAAAGCATTATAAATGCTGATTACAAAATCAAGGATTTCTTCTTTATTTCAGAGTTGACTTGGGATTGCATATCTTTGCATGATTTCCTTCTTTGTTGCTTGCTTGACTAGTGCTGCTTGATTACAGGAATAGCAGCTACTGTTTGTCTGATTTCTTTGCTTGTTGTGCTGCTTGATTGATGCTGCGTGATTGCAGAGATTGTAGTGTGAATGTGCTGATTATGGTAAGTGTGAATGTGCTGTAGAAGCTCTGTCCTTAATATGCCCCCGCAAGATGGTGGAGCCATCAGTAACACCAATCTTGGAACGCAGGAACTGAAACCTTTGTCTGGGAAGAGGCTTAGTTAGTCCATCAGCAAGTTGATCTTTTGTTGAGATATAGGAGACTTTAAGTTTACCAGCTTGCACATACGCACAAAATGATAATCAAGTGCTAGATGCTTCATTCTGGAGTGAAATACTGGATTAGCACTTAGATAGGTAGCTCCAATGTTGTCACAAAAGATTGTTGGAGATGAGGGAGATAGGCAGTGGAGTTCAGCCAAGAGATTTTGAATCCAAACCAGTTCAGATGTGGCATGAGCAATGGCACGATATTCTGCTTCTGTGGAGGACCTTGCAACTGATTTTTGTTTAGAGGATTTCCATGAGATGGGATTACCTCCGAGATAAATTATATAGGCTGATGTGGAGGTTCGATCATCGACTTTACCAGCCCAGTCTGAGTTAGTGAAGATAGAGATATTTAATGGGGATTTGTTGTGTAAGAACAAACCATGATACAGTGTGCCTTTAAGATATTGAAGGATTCTCTTAAGGCATGACCAGTGATATTGACTAGGAGAATGCATGTATTGAGCAAGTTTGTTGATAGGATGAGCAATATCAGGCCTTGTCAGAGAGAGATACTGCAAGGAACCAATCACCTGCCTATACTTGGTAGCATCAAACAGTCTAGTACCATCTTGTAATTGAAGCTTCACATTAGTGGCCATTAAAGTATGAACTTCTTTGGCAAATAACATGTGGAATTTCTCTAGAATATCTCGAATGTATTGATGTTGAGATAGAAACATACCGTTTGAAGTTGAAATAATTCCCACACCTAGAAAGAAATTCAAATTACCAAGATCCTTGAGAGAGAACTGTCTGGATAGTTGTTGCAGTAACAGATTAAGAGTTGCATCATTATTTCCAGTCACTATGAGATCATCAACATAGACCAAAAAATACACAAGAATGGAGCCTTTTGAGTAGATAAATAATGAAGCATCAGATACTGAGTTTTTGAAGCCAAAATTGAGTAAGAACTTGCTAAGTTCTTGATACCAGGCTCTTGGTGCCTGTTTGAGACCGTAAATGGCCTTGTTGAGCTTGCAAACAAAATTTGGTGTGTCCTTGTTAATGAATCTAACTGGCTGTGACATATAAACTTCATCAGAGAGTGTACTTTGTAAGAATGCATTGTTTACATCCAGTTGCCTAATAGGCCAGCCATGATACTAAGCGATACATAGAACAATTCTGATAGTTGTTGGTTTAATAACAGGACTGAATGTTTCTTTGTAGTCAATGCCTGGTCTTTGATGAAACCCTTTGGCCACAAGTCTAGCTTTGTATCATTGAATAGAACCATCAGGATTTCTCTTGATTCTAAACACCCATTTGCAACCCACAATATTCTGTTTAGAAGTAGGTGGGACAAGGTGCCAGGTTTGATTTTTGACTAATGCATTGAATTCCTCAGTCATTGCTTGTCTCCATTTTGAGTCTTTGAAGGCTTGACTAGCACAACGTGGTTCAAGAGAATGATCAACAGAATGTTTGGTGGCTAGGAGCATTTTTTTTTTGTTTGAAAATGTTATTTTGAGATCTGGTGGTCATTGCATGAGTTCTAACAATAGGTGAATTAGATGGAAGAATGGAGGGTGGAGGTGAGGCTTCATTACCTGATGAAGGAACTGTAGGAGCAAGAGACTGGCGATCCGTCTGAACTGGAGCAATATCAAAATTTGATGGGTGAGTGGCTGTTGTGGAAACTGACTCAGGAGTTGGTAATGCAGGTAGGGTGGTGACTGTGTTAGGTGTTGGCTCAATGGGTGAGGATGAAATTGAGGGAGCAGTGATAATCTCTGATGCTATAGGCAGCCATTGATCGATAGAGTTTGGTGTAGGTGGCGGATTGGGTTTCTGTAGGGATGCAAATGGAAAAACTGATTCATGAAAGACTACATGCCTTAAGACAAAGACCTTTGCTGTTGTTGGATCATAGCATTGAAATGCACTCTGAGTATTAGAATAGCCTAAAAATACACAAGGTCTAGATTTTGGTTGCATTTTATGGTTATTGTATGGTCTAAGCCATGGATAACATAGGCAACCAAACACTCGAAGTTTGTTGTAGTTTGGAGGTCTATTGAACAAAGCTTGGAAGGGTGATTTGTTACTGAGAACAAGAGTGGATAGTCTATTTATAAGATAGGTTGCAGTTTGAAAAGCATAGGGCCAAAATTTGAATGGCATGGAAGCTTGGTGAAGTAGAGTTAGACCAATTTCAACTATGTGTCTATGTCGTCTTTCAACTGTTCCATTATGTTGGGGAGTATGGGGTGGACTGGTGAAGTGAGAAACTCCATGAGTGGCAAGGAATGAAGACATTTTCATATACTCTCCACCATTATCAGAATAAATAGAGATGATGGGGGATTGAAATGAGTTTTCAACAAGAGCTTTAAAGGTAGGGAACAAGTGATGAACATCAGACTTATATTTTAGAGGAAACAACCAAATATATTTGGTGAAGTGGTCTATGAAGATGATATAATACTTAAAACCATTAGTGGAAGTAACAGGTGTTGTCCAAACATCAGTATACAACAATTCTAAAGGTTTGGAGCTTGATAAACTTGATTTATTGAATGGTAACTTGTGACTCTTGTTACAATGACATGCATCACAAACTGACAAGTGACATAGATGTTCAAATGGTAATTTAAAGGAATGAAGTAAATGAAAAAGAGTTTTGGATGAGGGATGACCAAGTCTTCTATGCCAGGTATCAATAGAGGCTTTAACACTGAGTAGAGCTACTGCTGGTTTTGAAGAGGTGGGCAATTGACTAGGAAGCTCATAGATATTACTCCTGCTCAAACCTTTCACCAGAGGTGCCCCCGTGTTTAGATCCTTCACCAAAAAATAATTAGGAAAGAATTCAACAGAGCACTTGTTAGTTTTGCACAATTGAGAGATAGAAATAAGATTGTTGTGCATATGAGGAACATGTAAAACATTTGACAGATTAAGATTTTTTGTGGGAGTAGATATAACAGAAGAACCTGTGTGAGTGATTTTCAGACCTGTGCCATCTCCAACAAGGATTTCATCTGGACCACCATAATCTGAATAGAGAGATAGATTGTTCAAGTCTGCTGCAACATAATGAGAAGCACCCGAATCCATGATCCAATGGGAGTTGGTGTTTGAAGGAGCCATAACATGATTGGCAACTGATTCCCTTTGTGTTTGTCTGTGAAGGCGACATGTTTTGGCTATATGAGCTGGTCGTTCACATAGCTGACAAATTGGCTTAGATACAGTGGAGGCAGTGTGTGAAGCAACCTTTTTCTTTTGATAGGTAACATTGTTCCTGTTGAAGAAGTTTCCTTTGAAATTACGTCCTCTCTGTGAGTAGTTGCCCCTTCCCCGTCGAGAATATTGGATGTTGTGAGCGGTGGCAGTAGAAATGGAACCAAGTTCTTCCTGGTTGATGATAGCTTCATAGTCAGTAAGCTTGTTGTGGAGTTCCTCAAAGGAAATAAGACTCTCTCGAGCTCTAATGGCTGTAGAGAGCTCCTTGAATGCAGGTTTAAGTCCATTTAATATGAAGATGATCAAATCTTCTTCAGCCACAGGGGCTTGGGCCATGGCTAATTCATCAGCAATACCTTTCATAAATTGCAGGTAATCAGCAACTGATCTGTCATCTTGAGCAGAAATAGTGAGTTTTTTCTTTAAAGACCTGATTCTGGATCTTGTCTTGCTGGCAAACAGCTTGTTCAATTTCTCCCATGCTTCTTGGGAGGTTTTTGCAGTTGCGATGAGAGGAACAATGGACTCAGTTACAGAAGCAACAATGGCATGTAAAATGAACTTGTCTTGTCTTTGCCAAAAGTTGTAAGCAGGATCCGTAGGATCTGGACAAGATGAAGTACCTGTTAAATATCCTGTAAGATCATAACCTGCAATCAAAGAATTAAATTGAATCTGCCAATTGGGAAAGTTGATGGAATTCAATTTCAAAGGTAATTGGGCTGCTGCGTTAATGGAGATGGGGGCGGAAGATTGATTTTGGTTTTCTGATGCCATTGAGAAGAAAAGAAAAATGAAGAAAAGGCAGAAAAAAAATAAGGATCGATCAGCTGTTAGGCTATGAACCTTCTGATACCATGTAAGATTTGATGGTTGAAATGTTTCAAACTCATTTTATTACTAACATCACTATTATATTTATACAAGTATGTATAGAAAGCATTATAAATGCTGATTACAAAATCAAGGATTTCTTCTTTATTTCAGAGTTGACTTGGGATTGCATATCTTTGCATGATTTCCTTCTTTGTTGCTTGCTTGACTGGTGCTGCTTGATTACAAGAATAGCAGCTACTGTTTATCTGATTTCTTTGCTTGTTGTGCTGCTTGATTGATGCTGCATGATTGCAGAGATTGTAGTGTGAATGTGCTGATTATGGTAAGTGTGAATGTGCTGTAGAAGCTCTGTCCTTAGTGCCTGTTTGGCCTAGCTTATTTCAGTGCTTATCTACTACATAAGCAGAAGCTAAGTGTTTGGCTCTCAAAAATTTAAAATTTTTAGCTTATGCGGGAAGCAAATTTTAGCTTTTGGATGAAGCTATAAATTGAAGCTTTTTCAAAAAGTACTAATTTTAATAACATGTACTTTAGTGAAAATTTTAACATTTTCATTTTACTATTCAATAATTCACAAAATTATAAAGAAAATTATATTATTTTGCATTAATTTATTTATCTTGTGCAATTTTTATATTTATTTAATTGTTTATTTTAATATGTAAAGTATTTTTGTTTTATTTATTTATTTCACTTAAAAAGTTTGTGATTAAATCTAATAAAGTTTATTATTTTATTTTAAAATTTATTAAAAATATATAAAAATTCTATTAAACAGTGTTCAACGTTCTACAGTACTTTTATATTAAGTTAGCCAAACGCTAATTTAACTTTGTTTAACAGCACTTTTAAAAAAGCTCTACTCAAACAGCACTTTTTATAAAAGTTTCAGCTAGGCCAAACAGACCCTTAATAAAATGAACTTATTCGATAGTTGGGTTTCAGTTTTTGTTATTGTTATAGCTGTACGATGGTTCATGGTTGACAAAATTCCATCTAATTGTCTTTTAAGGAAAAGTAAGCTACATAGAAGAACTTAAAGAGCCTTAACTTGTTATATATTGTACTGCATTAGCCAAGTTCAATTGGCTGTTTATTTACTGATAAAGCCTTGAGAAAGCATTTTCCAAACGAGACATTTTCATTATTAGCTACTATATATATTTTGGTTCCTTAGATTTCGCCAGTTAATTTCTCGAGCCTTTCAATTATATCATAAATATGCTGATCAGTTCTTAGTTCTTGTTAATCGGCCACGGCCTCATGGATCCCTTTGGTGACTGCGTAGCCAACAGAGCCAACCAAGTTAAATCCAAATAAGCCCGCTGTTTGATTGCTCATGGACACACCGGTCTTGCAGTAAACTGCAAAGTCCTCGCAATTGTTGAGGAAAAAATTGTAGCTGCCGAAGCTCTTGTCTTGGAGCAGACGATCGGCTGTTTCGACAACTTGGTCTGCCGGTTTGCAGTCCCAAGTGCTGCAAGAGCCACGGCGTTTGAAAACCAGTTTCAAGTAGGAGACATCGTATTCATAGCGGTAGAGTGAGTGACCTTCGAGGAAGCAATCGAGGCAGGTTTTGAAGATTCCAGCCTGAGGCTTGAACCCACATTTTTTGCATGGAGGCCTGTTGTAAATCTTGCTTGGTCCCATCAGGTGAATCACCATGTCATCTCCCACATATATGCCTGCCGTCAAAGGTCTCTCTTGTCTTAGAATTAGAAATAGAAATATATTTCAAGATTTGAGAACCTTGTAGTCCGAATTAATCAAGACAATTTTGTCTGTACACTTAGAATATTTTTATTATATTCCACTTTTTGGGTGAATTTTAAATAAGAACATAGAAGCTTTTATTTTATATATATATATATATATATATATATATATATATATATATATCCAAACTTACATGGTTGAAAATTGGATTTTTTTTATTTAATTAAAATCCAAATCCGAAATTTTTAAAATTGAAGCCAAAATCTCTAAATCATAATAGAAGTTCATTTTTTATACACAACAATAAATTTTTAAACTCCATAATCGGTGTTAGAATTAAAATTAATAGAATCATAAAATTTTTTGAAAAGGAAACTCTATTAGAAAATTGAAGTTCTCATCTCCTATAAATTATAATAGAATTGGGTTTTTGGGTTTTTCCCTAAGAACCAATTAAAAAAATAGGGAAATAATAATTTTTTATATTAAAAAAAAGGTAATTAAGAAAAGGAAAGAGAGAGTATACCATGGTGAAAGTAGAGGCGTAACTTCCTATCAGAGTAGATGTGATCTCCAGGTCTGAGGGCATCCCTTCTAACAGTTTTCATCTTTTCAAACTCTTTACACAGTTAACTATGAGTTTAAGTTTATCTGCAGCCCTGAACTGAGCATCACAATTTATAGAATTGTTGGGAAGCCTAAACAATCAGGAAAAGAGAGATTCCATAATTGTAGATTGACGAATCATGCATAAATATAAAGAAAACATGCATAGATTACCAATTTTTTATCTACATTATCTTTTGAACCCATTAGAGTAATATACAAGCCACGAATAATAGTTGTTATGAAGAATCTTGTCTACTATTATATATTTAATTGGATTGAAAACAAAGAAGGAAACAAAACATGACTCGAATCTAAATTTCTATCCAAGCTCTCACTTCTGATCATCTCTTGTTAGATGCAATTAAAAATTTTCATCAACGTTAAAAACTTTTTAAAAATCTACTATTGGGGTTGGCCTTGAATATCGTATCATAAGTGTAAAAAAATTATAAGGGTTTTTCCCTTATAAATGATATGTCAGGCTTAGTTTATAAAGTATTCCAAAGCGTTATAGACATTGATAGAATAGTTAGTGTTTAAATTATTAGAAGGGTGTAGTTAGGCTTTGGATTCTTGTTAAGAGTTTGCAATTTTTCTCTTATAAAAATTGCACAATTGTAATTGTTTAATTGATTATTAGTTCGGTTGGCTAAACCACATTAAAATTTATTGTATTTGTTTTTGCTTTCTTCAATTTTTGTGGGTGTTTAGTTTAAAGGATATTTTGTTTCCAACAAGTGATATCAGAAGTAAAGGTCCATGATCTTGCGAGAAGAGGAAAGCTATTTATGGAGATGATAAGGTTGAAGCAGATAAAGATAGTGATGATGATGAGGACTATAATGCTTTGGAGATGAGTTTGATGATGAAGAATTGGAGGATGATCATGGTGGGGTTATTCATTGGTTTGAAAAAGGTTTGCTTGTTTATTGGAGCACTTTGGAGAGTTTGAGATTTAAGTCAATAGAGGATTTGTTAGGGTTTGTCTTAAATCCCATATCGAAAATGTAAGAAAAGTTATAAGGGTTTTTTCATTACAAATGATGTGTCAGGCTTTGCTTGTAAAGTATCCAAAAAGTTGTAGACACCAATAGAATAAATAGTGTTTGGATTATTAGAATGGTGTAGTTGGATTTTGGGTTCTTGTTAGGAATTTATAATTTTTTTCTTAAAAAAATTGTACTGTTATAGTTGTTTGATTGATTATTAGTTTGATTAAATGTTTGTAAACCAATTTGATAGGGGCAAACCACATAAAAATTTGTTGAGTTTATCTTTTCCCAACATCTTCTGCTTTATTTGATAAGAAGAGTAAAATGAGTGAATATGAAAGTTTAGTTAAAATGCTATTGATTTTTTTATTCCCCGTACTGAGAAATTTTTTTTATATTCACTTCTTTCCCTTTTTTCTGTCAAACAAAATTTATAAGAGTTCAATTTTATAGTTTTTCATACATAAAAACTGATAGAAGATAATCGAGTTGATTATCAAGTAAATTGGATATTTTTGCCAGAGCAAAATTGAATTTATTAAATAATTATTTTGTGTAATATTTAATTTTTATTGGCGATTACAATAATTCAATTTTTAAATCTGCAATCTTTTAAAAGTATTTCAAAAGAATCAAGTAAATCAATTAATTTGACATTTTTAAATTTTAAAAATCATGAATGAGAACTAAAATGAAGATTATTATACAAAAATTATCAACAACTCATTGTTGATTCATTTTACTTTTTATAATGCAATAAAGTAAGAAGAAAAGGTTTGTACAGAAGAATTGCTCCTATGCAAAGCCACATATATGTTGAAGAATATAGATCACGTGGGCTGCTAGATTTCGAGGCATGACGATGACGGCGTAGAAATGTCGTGTGAATACTTGCGTAATGCTAGTTTTAGCATTTAAGTCCTTTCAACAGTCTAAAGTCTAAACTGATCTGACAGATGGATCGGATGCCTCTCCAGTTGAACAAGAAAATTAGTGGTCACGTGAAGGGAGGCAAGGCCAGTCAATGTTAACATTGTTTATAACGAATAAAGTGGAAATAAAAGGCAAAGCCAAAGAAAGAGCTCAGCCTCAGACCAATGCTGGCTGGGCAACTCATACCCTATCTTCGGGAATTAGTACTTAGAAGTTTGAGACCACTTGATGGAATTAGAACGTTCATGTTCAACCCAAATAATTTGGGAATTTGAATTGTAATTAATGTCACCCACCGGATCAAATTACATCAATGGTCACAAATGGATACTTTAAAAAAAGAAAAAAACATAGATGGTAAGTTGATTCCTTCTTATATGACGATTCACATTTAAAAGCTTAGTTAGTTTTACATCTTTTTGTATTTTTTATAATTTTCATTTTATTAATCCAACTATTAAAATTAAATTTAAAATAAATTATTTAGTTTTTTTGTAAGGCCCTAGACCACAAAGCACTGTTCGCTTTGGGTCCAAATCACAAAGCAAGATCCTCACGGATTTGTCCCAAAGGTCCTGAAGAACTCAGGATAAATTCTCTTGAGCGCGTCCGTAGTGACTCAAACCCTGGCCTTGACTATGTCAAGATGTCAAGTCACTACTAACCATTAGGCTAATTGTTAGTAGTGACTTGACATCTTGACATAGTCAAGGATTCGAGTCACTACGGACGCGCTCAAAAGAATTTATCCTGAGTTCTTCAGGACCCTTGAAATCCATGAGGGTCTTGCTTTGTGGTCTGGACCCAAAGCGGACAGTATGGGTGAGTAAGGTGACCCTGCTTTGTGGTCTGGGGCCTTGTTTGTGGTCTGGGGCCTTACACAACCGCAAGATATTATCCACTTTGATTAGAAAATCTTATAGTTTTGTCCCCAAAAAGGCACCTCACAAGTTTGGGTTCAAGTCTCTATATGTATAGCATTGCAGATTCTCACAATCTCTTAACGTGAGATTAGAGCGTTACAAAAGGATAGTGTAAAGTTAGAACAATCCTATATTGAGAAGAAATTAATTGGATTTATATACAAGGTAGAGGTGTTCATAGGTCAAGCCAGGCTTACGTAGGATATTGCTTGTTTTGGCATAAGCCCAAGTCCGACCCAATAGATCGGGTCTCATTTTAAGCCTCATTCTACACATTTGCTATATATGGCCTGGCCCAAATAATTATAATAAAATTATATACATTATATAATTATAAGTATAATAATTATAATTCTATATTATATAACTATAAATATAATAAAACCAATGAGTTTGATCTTATGTTTTATAAATTATAATTATATATTATATGATTATAAATATAATAATGGTCTTACAAATATCAAATATATAAAATAATATTTCAGATATATTTTTAGGTAGAGCCAAGCTAGATTTTTTATTAGGCCTAAAATTTTTGTCAAAACCTAATCATTACATTTGATACTTTTGCCTAAGCCCTCTCAAAAATTAAGCGAGTTTTCAGGTTTTAACAAGAGACCAAGCCCTTAGTCAGGTCTAATACGAAGTATGTCTTATATGTAATAATCAATTCATACCCCAATGTGTTAGAATTTTTTTTGTTTTTCAAAAAACACAACTTTAGTCTACACATTATTTTGATTTTGGTAAAAAGAAAATTTCGAACCAATGCCTGTATGAATACAAGTAGCAATCATTCATCAAACACTGAATCAAATGCACAAATCCTATTATGCATTAAGCATTTTACTATCCGTCAATAAAGTTAACTTGTTTATTCAAGTAAAAACTTGAAATATTGACATCTTTCTGTAACATTCGAAATTAAAAAATTTCGAACCAAAATTTTCCTTTTCGATACTATCTTTTTCTTTCAATTAATCGATAACAATAAGTTTGCATTCGGTATCGATGTAAGTACAATTCATCTTTTCATTTCAACCAATTCGGTATATCATTAATTCAATTAATAATAATAGATTAAATATAGATTATACTATAATAATTATGATTCCGTTCACAATAAATTTCACTTAAGTTACATTCCCCTAATTTTCGATGCATATTTATGCTTTATTTCATAAATGCAAGTGCTGTGCAAATACATGTCTGAATATAAATAAACATTTAATAAATGTCTGATCACTTGGTACTTCTAATTTCTAACGATTTCTTCGATTAACTAAAAGCAGCGGACTTCTTGTATACCGATAAGCTATCTAGGATGGTGCGAAGGGGGGTAAGCTTTGGGGAAAACCTAGTAAGAAACATATATAAAAGCGCATATAAAATGCAGTTAAATAAAAATCACTTATTTTACTGATTAAGAAAAAGGCATATTAAATACAAATATTAAAATGCAAAAAAATATTTATTTCTTAGAAGCTCACTAGGGGATAGTATCGAAAGGATATTATAGTCGGCTAAGTAACCAGGTAGAGTATGGAAGGTACTTTAGAGTACTTGTCATGTTCCGATCCCTAGATACAACAATAAGGAGTAAATTCAGTTGACGATAAAATAATTAATCGATATAAAACATTTAACATTTTATGCAATGCAATTTCAATTCATTAATCAATATAAAACATTTAATAATTCATGTGATGCTATTTCAAATCAATAATCCGCATAAAACATTTTATAATTTATGCGATGCAATCTCGAATCATTAATCAGTGTATAAGCCATTTATGTAGGCGATGCTATAAGACCATTTCAGTATGCAACTTCGATAAACAGTATGGTAACAATTTCAAAATCATGAGATAATGTAATAATTTCAGAAACTTCGTTCAGTGCAGTAATGCGATTCATTTAAAATCCTTAAAATAAGATAAATGCACTTGCATCAGAAAAACATATATTGTAAAACTTGTATCACTTCCTTTGTCACTTTTCAATCAATTCATGTATTAATCTCATAAATCAAATCATTCATTATTCTTGTAAATTAAATCATTCAGTAAATCAATCATCTGCCAAATATCACTTATCGATAGAAAATAATCTCCTAGAGATTCATGCACGCACTATATCCAATAAGGGACCTATATAGGAAGGCCAGGGATCCAGAACTCCTTAGCCAATCCTACAAAACACTGTAACGAATGGCCATCATCAATCACTCACAGTTCGCACTAGTCAAGTGCTCACTGTGTAAACCTGTGGGTTTGACCATAATTCCCACAGTCATATCATGTAAAAGGGAAGGTCTAGGACGTCCCCCAGCCTAATCATCACTATCTAGTATGCATGATCATTACGGAGACATCAATTTCATAAAATCACTTCATATAAATCAATTCAGGTAAAACATTTCATGAAATTCAATTCATATAAATCATTTTATATGATTCAAATCATGTAAAGCATTTCATGTATTTCAATTCATGTAAATCACTTCGTATAATGCAATTCATGTAAATCATTTCATATAATAAAATTCGTATAAATCATTTCATATAATGCAATTCATGTAAGTCATTGCATGCAATTTAATTCGAGTAAATCATATCATATACTTATTTCATGTAAATCATTTAATGTAATTCAATGCATATAAATCATTTCATTTAAATCAACTCATGTAAAACATTTCATATAATAAAATATTTAAACTTGTAGGAATTAAAGATAATTTCTATTTCTTGTATTCGGGAAAATTGGGTAAGAAACAATTAAAACGAGATTTTCGAGAATTTTTAATTGCAAGTAAAACATATCCTATGCAACTCCTATACATGTTTCTTACCTCTATTTTCATGCAGTATATAAGTCCAATAACTCCTTTTGAGCCTCTTTATTCCTCGTACTTCGTACTGCACAATAATTCTAAATTACATTCAAAATTCTGCATTATGATTCTAGTAAACATTCCATCAATTCTATTTTCTATTTATCATTCTCAACAATTTATTTATTTTATTTTGTACTAATTATCTAAATATAATTTCAATTAAATTCCCATTCTCTCTTCAATTATCATGTCATCAACAAGTCTCAATCTATATTTTAAATCCCATATATCACTATAATAAATATTCTATATACTTCCCACCAATTATTCATATTTCAATTTTAAGAAATATTTTATAAGTCTTTATTTTCTAGTTTATTCTTTTCATAATAATTTATTTTATTTCTTATCAAATGCCAATTTTAACTATAATTAAATTACATTCTTTTTTCTAAATCTAACTTCACCACTAATCTCATTATTTTTATAACATTCTTTTAATCATTTACCATGGAATTCATCTAACAATCACCTTAACCAATTCTTTTCATATTTGTCAAATTTCATTCTTTTTCAAATTTCAATCTAACTAACACTCTAATTAATCCTTATGTATTATGTATTAACTATTAAATCACATGATTTACATAGAAACTACAAGCACTAAATCTTAATCTCATATTCCTTATTGCAATTTACTTGTGAATTTTCAATTTTAATTTCTCAATTGATCATTATTTACTATTTATATTTATTCTATAATTTTTCACTTATTAAATTACATCAATTTCCTCCATTTTTCTTAAATGGTTGACATTAGAGGTGGCAAAAGTTGACCGATTCGATTTGACTAAAAAAGTCAACAACCCAAATCCAACCCGATCCGAATCCGAATTTATCCGAAACCAAATTTATCTGAATTTATATTGATCCAAACCCGACAAGATCCGAACTCAAATTCATCCGAATTTAGATTAACCTGAGCCTGAATTGATCCAAATTCAAATTGACCCGAATCCAAATTTACCCAAACCTGAAAAGATTCAAACTTAAATTTAATATTATCAATAAATATTTAAATGTTAAAATTAAATATCAAAGTATTTTAATATAGTAAAAATATAATTTTTTTCAATAATATAAGTGTTATATATTTTTTTAATTTAGTTAAATTTAAATATTCACTTTTATATTGCATTCATTTGAACCTAATGTATAATTATTTAATGGCTAATCTATAATAGAGTACAGAAGCTATATCATCTATACTAATGTCTGTAATTATTCTATAAAAAATCAAAATAAATTAAAGAGATATATAGTACTGTTTTATGATATTTAGTTGGGATTATTAAATCACTTTGATTCAAAAGTTATTAATTATTGTAGATAATAAAAATAAAATGAAAAAAATGTAATTAATATATGAATATTGGTAAATATATTATAAATAAAACTATCATACAGAGTATTAAATATTTTGATTATTTCAATCCCAATTATACTATAGGTCATGTAAGAAGAAAATTTTATTTTCATGAGTTTTGTAAATCTTAAAAATATAGTTTCAGTTGATTTTCATTCCAGCTAAATCACATCAAGATGACCAAAGCTTAATTCAATAAATCTGTCCAATCGACCTGAAACAAAATCAGACCAATCCGAATTGACTAAAAAAGTCAACGACCCAAACCCGACCTTGTCCGAACCCGAAATGATCCAAACCCGAAATAGACCGATTTTTTCTTGACCCAAACCCGACCTTATCCGAACCCGAAATAATCCGAATCCGAAATTATTTGATTTTTCCTTAACTCAAAATAATTCGATCCAAAATGATCCAACTCAAACTCTATCCGATCCGCCCATTTGTCACCTCTAGTTGACAGCCTTATATTTCTTTTCTTTCTTTTCTTTTCTTTTCTCGTTTTCATTTCTTCCACTGTCGGCAGCCTACATTTTTCCTCCTCCCAACAGCCAAAACCGACAGCTCAACACTACCATGTTTTCATGTTTTGTTCCTTCTCATCTAACCCTAGTGTTATAAACACTTTCTACTCATCCAAGATTTTCATCAAACGCATTCAATTCATCAAAATAACACCACTAATACCCAGCCCCTGTTCTGACGGATTCATCATCATTCATCACGCCATTTGCTGCACTTTCAATTCATCATCCAAATTCAGGTTCAAATTAAGCTTAAGTCATCTTCTACAACTTAGTTCTTACCAATTTCACTCATTAGTCACTATTAATCCTACCCAAATACATCAAAACTCATCACAATTACCCCTCTTTTTTTTTTGCCGAACAGCTCAAGGCTGTCTACAAAGAGTTTTAATTCAATCAACAGCCATAAATATATTTTACTTACTTCATACAATCACAAACACTAAATAAGATGGAATAAAAACATTTCTTTCCTCACCTTCCTTATAAACCGAACAGGGCAGCACCACCATCAGCTCTCAATCCTCGATTCTGCTCTGAAATTTTCTGGGTTTATGCAGCCTTTCAGATAAGGATTAGTGTTGGTGAAGAAAGCTTAGGGTGGTTCATTAAATAAAATGATGAATTCTCCAAGTGGGAGGGGTGCAACGTGAGGAGAAAGGATGAAGAAGAAGAACAGAAACGGCAGCAGTAAAAATGAGCAGTTGTCTTATTATATTTACACTTCATCCAATAGAATTTTACCACTTTGATAACTAACAAATATTTCTCCCTTTTTTTTTTCCTTTTTCTTTTCTTTTGATGTGGAAGCTTGCTGGGACATTCTTTTCCTTTTTTCAGATTTATTTATTTATTTAATATACATGTATATTATAAATCTATTTTAGAGTTACAATTATATAGATATTAGAAGATACCCCTGCTACGCACTGATATTTTTTCTCCTTAAAAAAATTATAAATATTATTTATTAAAAATAATAATAAATCGAGATAATTATTTAAAAATATTAATTTTTAAATAAAAATGATAATATTTAATTTATCTATTAAACATTTTATTTATTTTTTATTCTTTTTTTTTCAAAATATAAAATAAAATTCTAATTAGAAGATTAAATAAGCCAAAATAAAAAATTTATAAATATTTAAATTTTTATTGAGTTTAAATCAAATTTGCCAGTATCAAGATAAATCCAAATTAAGTAATCCCCCATCACTTCCCTTTTTTTATTTTTTATTTTTGAAATCTTTAAATGTTTAATATTGAAATTATCTATATATTATTTTATTTTCTCTTTAATAATTTTCAATTTTCTTAATTAATGAAAATATTTTGAATTTGATTCGTAAATTTATTTTTTAATTATTTTGTGTTTATTTGTGTTTATTTTTTAAAAATTGATCCTTTGAATTTATTGATTTATTTTATAATTTTATCGTTTTTTAATTTTTATATTATTTGTAATAATTTTAGATTTTCTGTTTGCTTGCCACATTTTTTTTGAAAAAGGTAAAATCATAACATAAAGTTTTAATCTTTTAATTATTAAAATATTAGTTTTTAATTAACAAAATATGAATTTATTAAAATATTAGTTTTAATAACTCATTAGTTTTAATTTTTTATTAATAAAATATTAATTTCTAATTAAAAATATTAATCTATTAATTAATTAAATGTCAATAAAATATTAGTTTTAACTTTTTGTATTAATAGAATTGAGTAACAAATGTGAGAGGGTGAGTCTCTTAAAAATGATGTGAAAAACAACAATTAATTGTCTTACTTTTATATGAGAATAAATTTTGCTAGCAAATTTAACTTTTAAATAAAGTAGATTCTTTTTATTTTAAACAAACAAATATGATTGCTACAAAAATGGAGTTTGTGAGACATAAAAATCATTATAAAAAAAAACAAATGAGTAACGTGGCTTAATGAGAAGAGAGTTTGGGAGATAATTTTATTAATATGTATAAATTAAAAACTAATATTTTGTTAATTAAAACTAATGAAGTATTAATTAAAACTAATTAAAAATTGTTACATTTAACAATATTTAAATATTTTACATTTAATTGTTTTTTTTCATAAAAAGTGACAAAGTGGGAAGCAATAAAAAGAGACAAGTGAATGGAAGACTCTAGAGAAAGAATAGATTAAAAGTATGAAAAAAAAACAAATAAAAAAAAGTTGAAGAGCCAAAAAACGGGAAAATTGAAAAGAAAAAAAGAAAAAAAGCAAAAACATGACACGTGAAGGGTCTTGGAGACAAAAATATATATATACAAATATATATATATATATATATATATATTTATTTATATATATATGTATAGATGTACTAGCTAAAAACCCATGTGATGCTTGGGTCTATTTTGATTTTATAATTTTTAAAGTTAGTAAAATTGATTATTAGATAAGAGTTGTTGGTCATAAAATTATTTATTTCCTTTATATTATTTAGTACAAAAGATAAACATATTTACTAAAGATAGAGCTTATATATCAAACAAATGTCCAAAAATAATTTTTGAGAAATTTGGATTAGCTTGGATTTAAAAAAATACATAATACTGAAGTTAAATAGTATGATAAGATAATTTGTGCTAAAAACAAACAAATCAAGATAATGATGCAACAACAATAAAAACTAAAAACACCAAAATATATATACGGTATAGTGGTCCAGACAATTTAACAAAGAAGTAAGAAAAATTAGCTCTCTAAGTATTTTATTTTAAGAATAACTAATTGAACTATTTATATTTACTCCAAAGTACAATATGCAAAGTAAAAATATTTTTTTTGCAAGATTTAGAGGTAAAAAAACCCTTTCATATAATAAATTTCATTCGAAAGCAAAATATATGTAAGTAGAAAAAGCAAATAAATAAAAATATAAAGCAATACCATAAAACAATAATAGATAACTGAATTAAAAAAGTTAAAAAGCCATATAAAAAACATGTTAAAGATTTAACTAAAAAAATTGTTGAAAAGGAAATAAAAGGACCTAAATAAAAAAAAAAGTTGTTGAGTGCAAAAAAAAAATAAATGTACAAGTGTCACTCAAAGGGAGAGGAGGAGACAAAAATATAATATATTATAGATATATGTATAGATATAACATATACTATTTATATATATTTTATATAATATAATTTATACTTCGTCTATATATATTTTTAAAACACACATGAGTATAAATTATATTATAAATATATATAATTCTTAAATCATATATTTTTCTATTTTATTATTTATTAATATATATACACTTTAGTTCAAAATAACATTTATTATTTATATATCTACACTTTTATATTTGTACATATATGTATATATATAATTATATATATACACACATCTTTTCTTTTTTTTTCATAGTACTTGAATTAAATTCCTAATTATTAAAATTTTAATTTATCGATTAATCAAGTACTATAATTTCGAAATATTCCAATCCTTTAATAAATTTATTTATTTATTTATTTCAACCAATCTATTAACATCCAAAATTAAATTTTACAAATACCTAATTCTAAAAATAGGAGAATTCGCGGTTATTACATCTTGGCCTAATGGTTAGCATGTCTTAACACTTGCAAAAGGTCAAAGGTTCGAGACATGCGGATGCGAAATAAAACCTTGAGGGCTAGTGAGCCCAAAAAGGATATAGTACGGATGAGTGGGATGCGAGAGCCACCTCTTGGATTCTGCGAGAACAAAGTGCCACGCAATCCTTACACTTTCATCTTCTAAATCTCTCCTATTAATCTTCAAATTCTGTAAAATGGGGCCGAAAACAAATTCAGACAAACATACAGCCGCACTATATGATCCGTGAAGAATTCAAGCCAAGAGTAGAGAATCGAATAATGAGAAAAATGTTCTTACGCAAACCAAAATGCATCTTTGATGAATAACATGCGTGGCTTATTATGGTGACGCACCATCAATGATGAGTGAATGCTTGCATATATTTGCTGATTTTGGCATATAATTTTTTATGAAGCCCAAATATATATAGCACGAGTTCCTTTTTTAAACTAAAAGACACAGAAATTTTTTTGTCTTATAAATCATTTGGTGCTTCTCTTCGATATTTAAATTCGAAATTTAAATTGAAAATTCTAAATTCATATTGTTGAATTGTACTCCCTGTAAGCCTGGGAAGCTTTCATATTTTGGCTAATAATCAGCGGAGAAAACCCTTCAAAAAATATATATGAGGTAGCATAATTTTATTAGATGCCTAAAAATTATTATTATTATTATTATTATTATTATTATTATTATTTGGATAGGAATCACAAGAAGATTTCATTGGAAAGAAAAGTAGTGCAATAATTAAAAAAGATCACTACATATTCGAAGATGAAAGTCTCAATGAAATCAATATGCTCGTCGACGTGATTCAGAGGTTGATTCTATCTTGTTGAAAAGCTCTCTCCATTTTTCTTATTTTTTTAAATAACTTCCTATTCTTTCTTCATAGTTCTTGTTGTATCTACAATTCATACTTCTACATTTCATTATATGTTATTAAAAAATACGATGTGACATAATTTTATGGGATGTCTAAAAGTTAAACTCTTTTTCTTTTATTTTCTCAACTTATTCTTACTTTATTTAGGGATCTGGTCCATATGAGATGCTTGTTGTTAATTGACCAACTTGTCCATCAATGTTATCCAAATATATATACTAGAAAGAAAAAGGGAAAAGAAAAAAGAAAAACATCTTTTTTCTATCAAAGATGGAGCAGTCCTCAAACAGAGAACTTGCTTGAGTTTTCCTTTTCAAATTTTGGTGCTTTGTTCTGTTTTTGATTGCCACAGACAGAGCAATTAAAAATATCTAATTATTAGTCAAAAGTTATGGTGAAATTCGTTTAAAATTTTTGGAAGATTACCCATAACACTGGAAATGGCATCTTCTCTATTCTTGATTTGATTTGATTAATATTCTCACATATCCATAATAACATATTCCTTTACGTAGTACAATAACAGACAACAAAATATCAACATTAGATGGTAATTTTTGGGTTGTAAGGTGGGATTTAAGGTGGTTTTTTATCAATAGATGAGTTTGCAAGTTGTAACAGAACTATGTTTTCCTAGCTTTGTTGCTAATTCTATCCTTGTGGATTTTTAATAAAATTTATTTGGCTTAACAAAAAAAATCAACATGATGAAATGGCATTTAGAGGATAACAATACGAACATGAGATTTAACTCAAATGATTTATAAATCACTCTTAAAAGATGATATCTAACAGCATATGAAGGTGAACAATATCAACTAGCTGAGACTTGCTCAAATAATTTATACAATCAAATTTAGGGAGGATATTTAATAGATTTAAAATTTAAATACTAACGCTTACAACATTTTCTCTATTCTCAAAATAGAATTATTTTATCATAAAAAATAAATTTTCAAAATTTTGAAATTTGAATAAAAAATTTTGATGGCTCAAATGATTTGATTTTCAGTAATGAAATGGAATTTTTTTTATTTTCTTAGAGAACATCAACATTTATTAAGTTTAATTTATGCAATTTCTATATTTTTGAAACTCTAACCACAAAAATTTATCTTTTTCTGATTTGGTAAAACTAGTTGCAACAAAACCACCTAATAACTAGACCAAACTAAACATAATATAGTAAATGTTGTAACAAAGTTTTGGCTAATATACAAAAAGCTTTATCTTTCAACATTTCGATTAATATTATGCAATTACAACATGGCACTCATAGGCTCAAACAAGCCTCAAACTCCAAGAAACTATCAGGATTTACTACAAAGTCTTTTTTTTATTTTTTAGAAAGCCTAAAATTATTCCTGAGATAATCTCCTGGTAACCACCAGTTGGAGATACAAGGAATACAATCTATGATTCTATGTTTCCTTAATCCATGGCAATAAGAACCACAAACTATTACAAGCACTAATTAGTACTTGTAAACATTGCACTTCAAGTTCAGGTTAGGCCTCCACCACTGGTCTATGCCATGAGCATCTTGCGAAGGACTTAGATTCAAATTCATATTTGCAGAAGGAAGCAGATGCAGTGGTTCTGAAGTTTCTACACCCTTTATTCCCACTGCATCCATAAATATATTTCCCAGTGAGTGCTGGCTTGTTAACCTTGCAATAGCCCCAGCTCCAATGTCTTCCAGCTTTTTCCTGTGCTCGAAATAACCTTTGTATTCAGCGCATATGGGGTCTTCCTGATTCACAAAGAGGCATGGAATCCATCCAGATATAGCAGCAAATGAATTTTCATATCCATTTCCTTTCCTTTGATGATTTTCACCATTCGCAGCAGCTGCAATAGCAAACCCAGCCTTGATTACAGTGCCTGCAAATCGAAGCCCATGTCTCACTTTCTTATCTTTGATTCTCTCAATTGGGGGAGACACAAATGGCGGGTTAAAGAGGAAAGCTTCCAAAAATTTTCCTGCCTTCGCCATCGTCTTTCCAGCCAGCATTGCCATGGCTGCCCCCAGGGAATGACCGGTTAACCAGAGATTTGAATCACCCACCACAGCAACCATGTCTCGAACAGCTTTCATAGCGACCGCAAAGCGACTAGTCTGGTGGAGTCCATTTCGGATTACCTCGATATCCAACTTCAAATCTCTTGCAAAGGAGTTCAGTTTGATTAAGGTACCTCGGAATGCAATTACATAGCGGGGACTTCTATCATTTGTACGATAATATGCATAAGCCGGAGGTTTGTATTCAAAAATGGCACCGAAGATGGAGTTATCAGCATCATCAACAAGCTGATGAATCAACCTGAAATGGAAAAACTCCCACCAAGGAGGAGCACGAGATTGAGAACCTTGACGCATTGCCTGCCTGTCACCTTCCAGCATGTAGACACCCTTAACCAAGCTAGCTGCTATAGATCTTCGATGGTGTGCATTGTTCCAATCAATACTACTTAGGTGTGTGGGTCCTATATTGCTAAAAGTTTCATTTCCAGAGGCCATTATAATGTAACGCCAGCAATTCTTGTTCTATCTTCTTGACTTCCACGAAAATTGCCGAGATTTTGGTGCAATTAGAGGAAAAGCAATTAAATTTTAATAACTGTTAAATATTCAACCCAAAACCAACTTATTATAGGCAAAAGAGTCCAACTGAATATAAAACAATAAAAAACTCAAGATTTAACAAACTTGGGTTAATAGTACTTTAACACACTCTTATCACGTATAAACGAAAATAAAAGAGTATCATTTGATAAATTCAGAAGTAGTGACCCGCATGAATCACAATATAAAACTTGAATTTTGATACCACATGTTAAACTTTCAATCTAAAGCCGCTTGACTATAGATAAAAAAATTCATCTTGAATGTAATACCACAAAAAAAAAAACCCTCAAATTAATTGATGTGGCCTAACACCACTTTAACAGCAATGAAAACTAATTAATGTATTATATGGTATCAAGTTGGGTTTTTCTCAAAGAATAAACAGAAAATAAAAGAAAAAAAAATAGAGACAAAGGCAGAGAGAGAGAGAGAGAGAGAGAGTACCAAGATGAGTTAAGTCGGAAAGTGAAGTTGCTACAAGAAAGATAGATGTGATCACCCTAAGCTGAAGACATCCTTCTCACAGCTCTCACTCTAATTTATATTCTTTTGAGCTTTCGAGTTCAATTTGTCTAGACTTTGTAATAACCATCGTGAATTTATAGAGGGAAGAAGCATCATTGTCCCAAACCAAAACATGGGATGTAGAGATCAATCCAAAGCTAAGAACGAATAAGAATATGAAAAAGAAAAAGTAAAAATGGGCTAGCAAATTCCCATTTACACATTTTTCAACATATGTACTGCAAAAAAGATATATATTCTATATATGTTTAACAAGAGGCAGGGACGGATCAAACCCTTTAAATTTATTTTTATATATTAGCAATATACCCAAAACTTATTGATTTTTGAATTTTGCCCTCACTAAAATCTGAAAAAATTAACTAAAACTATTATAAACAAACACAAAATTTTTTTTTTCTCCCACTAAATTATAAAGGGAATATTTAAATATTGATCTTTAGTAATATTTCAAAATATATAAACATATTAACAAAACATAAAAGGTAACTGAGTAAAGTAATTATTCACAAGGTAAATGTATAATTTTGCTAGTAGTTAATATAATAATTCTCTTGACATTAGTTAAAACTAGCTTCAAAAATAAATCCAAATGGTTAAGAAGACTCTAAAAAGAAAGAAAATTGCATTAGACAAAAACAAACTAAAGAAATTTTTTAATGTTAATTAATTTAGTGTAAATACTAAAATAAGTTTTTGAATAAGAAAAATGTTAAACAATTTTAATTACCAACTTTAAATTATTTATTTTGTAATAATAATGTTAAATAATTAATAATTACTAAATAATTTATTAAAAAAACTTAAATAATTTTCATATTTCATAATAGAACAGATATCAACATTAGCCAAATGTTTCTACTTTTAATCTTAAGTCGAAGTTATTCTCTCTGATTAATTTAGAATTAAACCTACATATTCTTATCCAAAGCCATAACAAAGAATCTCTTTGGGTTACTATCTTATTGGTGCGACGTAATATTATTGTCGTAAGAGGGCTTACATAGAGATCGGTAGTTTTAGCGTTGGCATAATTATTTTACTTAAATCGAATGATACATTGGAATATAATAAATTAAATTAAATAATCTATGCATTAAATGAAATTTAACCGCAGACTTTTTTTGATGACACATGTCCACAAAAGTTATATAAATAATAATATTTAGTTATATTTATTGTTGGTTTCGATCAATCAACTAAATGGATCTTAACTTTAAAATTCACAGATTTTTACCATGGCCAGTATCTACTGTCCCAATGGAGCGTTAACGTTCTAGTAAGGATTAAAGTGATATTTTATCTAAATGCAATAGGAGAGAATCTTATATAAAATAATTACTTTAAATAAATTTATAATATATATTTCAATTCAAAAGTATGTCACGTAAAATAAATATATTTTGTTTAATAATCACATATAATGTATAATAAATAATTATATATTTTTAAAAAACGTGCATGATCTAGCGCTGCAATCTGCTTACATATTCCTAGATGAGAAAAATCCTTTAAATTTTACTAGAATAATGAAAAATTTAATGAGAATTTTCGATATTAATAATTAAAATTCATTCAAAAAAAATTAGTTATAGATGAATTAAAAACAAATGAAAATAGGTAATAGAAGATTTTTCCATAATGCTATTAGAGATCATAGATCTCCTAAGAAAGTTCTGAACATTTTTTCCTTTTTCTGAAAACTTATAAGGAAGACAATCTATAGTTCCTTAATCCATAGCGATAAGAACCACAAACTATTGGTACTCGTAAACATTACACTTCAAGTTCAAGTCAGGCTTCCACCACTGGCTTAGGCTATGAGCCCCAAATTTTGTGAAGGACTTTGATTCACAGTTAGATTTGCCGAAGGAAACAGATGCAGCGGTTCTGAAGTTTCTACACCTTTTATTCTTAGTGCATCCATAAATAGATTTGTCAGTAACGACTGGCTTGCTAACCTTGCAATACCCCCAGTTCCATGGTCTTCCAGCGTTTTCCTGTTCTCGAAATAACCTATATATTCAGAGCATGTGTGATCTGCTTGATTCTCAAATAAGCATGGGATCCATCCAGATATAGCAGCAAATGAATCTTCATATCCATTTGCAGCAGCTGCACAAGCAAGTCCAGCCTTGATTGCAGTTTTTACAATTCGAAGTCCATTTTTCACTTTCTTATCTTTGATTATCTCAATTGGGAGAGATACGTATGGCGGGTTAAAGAGTAAAGCTGCCAAAATTTTGCCTTCCTTGGCCATGGTCTTTCCAGCCAGCATTGCCATGGCTGCCCCGAGGAATGACCAGTTAACCAGAGATTTGAAGCACCCACAGCAGCAACCTTGTCTCGAACAGCTTCCATGGCAGTCTTAAAGCGAATCGTCTGTTGGAGTCCATTCGGAGTATCTCGAAATCTGACTTCAAATCTCCTACAAAGGATTTCCGTTTGATTAAGGTACCTCGGAATGCAATTACACAATGGGGGCTTTGATCATTTGTACAATAATATGCATATTCAAAAATGGCACCGAAAATGCAGTTATCAGCAGCATCATCAGAAAGCGGACGAATCAACCTGAAGTGGAAAAACTCCCACCGTTGAGGATCAAGAGATTGAGAACCTCAACGCCTTGCCTGGCAGTCACATTCCAGCATGTAGACACCCTTAACCAAGCTGGCTGCTACAGATCTTCCACAGTGTGCATTGTTTCAATTTATACTATTTAGGCGTGTGGGTCCTATTATGCCGAAATGTTCATTTCCAGAGGCCATTAGAATATAACACCAGCAATTCTTGTTCTGTCTTCTGGATTTCCGCGAAAATTGCTGAGATTCTGGTGCAGTTAAAGGAAAGGCAATTAAATTTTCTGTCATACAAGCAAATTGTTAGTCGTTTTTTATGAGATTAAAACTAACAAGTAAAATTTACAACTACGATTAAAAAAATAGAATGTATAAAATTATTATCATAAAAAACTAATAAGTAAACATATTAACCAATCACGATATATGTATAGGATTATTTCATAAACTATTGGTGGAAATTTTCAATTCCCAAAGAGCTTAAAGATTGTTGTGTCTTTTTTTTTGTTAATAGAGTATGTGTGAAGTTACCATCGATATATATTAAATGATTTTTCTATATATATAACCTGAAAAAACCAAAATGATACTTAAAACTAATTAAAGATTTCTTGTTTTATTAAATTGTTTTTCCCACTTATCGCAAACTAACCAAAACATAAAATACAAAATTTTTATTTTATTTTCCTCCAAAATTTAATTTTTACAATAATAAAACTATCATTGGATTAATCTCATTAACTATTCAATATAAGCCCTAAATATATAAATATCAAAAGTAAATTTTTTGTCACTTATAGTTTTTTTAGTTTCACATGTCTATTTACTCGGTTATAACTTATAAATTTAAAGAAAATAAAAATAATTAATTATTCACATTTTTAAAATTACTATTTAATAAATATATTAATTAAACACATGATGTCTTATTAATAGTTAAACATTCAACCCAAAGCCAATTTATTATAGGCAAAAAAGCCAACTTAATATAAAACAAAAAAAACCCAAAATTTAACAGATCAGGGTTAGTAGTACTTTAATAGATCCCTATCACAGGTAGATGAAGATAAAAAAGTATCATTTTATAAATTTAGAAGTATAGTAACATATATGAATCACAAAATAGAACTGAATAATGATACCACATGTTAAACTTTCAATCTAAAACCATTTGACGATAACTGAAAGAATTCATCTTGAATTCTGTCGTAACGTATAGGTCCAAAGACCTAACTGCTAGGCTTAAATTTATGAAGCTGTCACCAATCTTTTTTTACCTAGTAGTGATTGGCCACCTATTCAAAACTAAAGATAAGTACATTGATCTAAGTTTCGAAATTTAGGTTCAGGAGTATGGTTGTGTGTGGGAAAGATTAGTACCCTCACAATGCCTGTCCAATAGACAGTACCAATTAATCATATTTTATCTAAAACAATCTTTAATTTAAATGGTCTTTTATTCTTAATTAAAATTTTCTATTTATTATTTAATATTCCATTATTTAAATATTGAAATTTCCTTTAAGGCATTCTCCATCACTTTGATCGAATTTTCAAGAAAATTTTGTCACTTCAAGAGTATTCATGGGACACACTCATCCTTGTAAATAGGCTTTGTCGTTGGAATAATTAAGCATTTCATAAAAATTTTAATTAAAATTTATCCTTTAATCTTAATTTATTAATTTTCCATTATTTGCTATTTAATTTATTTAAATATTAAAAATTTCCTTTAATATTTTTCCAACACTTTGATCGAATACACAAAGAAATCTTTTCACCTCAAAAGTATTCATGGGACACACTCATCCTCATGAAGAGACTCTATTGTAGAATTAATTAATATTTTTATGGAAAAAATTTTTTATTTAAGATTCATCTCTTCATAATTTTAATTTACTATATTTACTATTAAATTTTATTGTTACTTTTTATAAGTAGATATTTTGGTGAAGATATTTCTATATCCTTCAACACTTTGATTGGATGTTTTGGATTTTATATTTATTTTTTTTTTATGAAATAAATAACTTCTATAGAATAAGATAACACCCTATGTGGGAATACATCTTAAAGTTCTGGGATTACTATATCCCATCGCATCATGTAACAGAGAAAGCTTTATGCTTTCAGGAGGTGAGTTAAATGCAACATAATCCACTTCAGCATCTCCTCCTAATCTTGCCAGTCCATCGGCTACTTCATTTGCTTCTCTGAATATGTGGTGAATTGAGGCTTGTTCCATCTGTTCCATTAGAGACCTGCAATCAAAGATCAAGGAGCTGTAAGTATGAGAACTTGATACTCCTTCCTTAATATATCTTACCACATTTAAGGAGTCACATTCCACCATAATCTTTGTTAGTCCCTTAGTGGCTGCAAGTTTTAAACCATCTCTCAGCCCCCATAGTTCAGCACAAGTGCTTGAGGTGATACCAATATTTCAAGCAAAACCACATATCCATCTCCCATTGGAGTCTCGAATAACTCCACCTGCTTTAGCTTTTCTTGGGTTTCCTATGGCAGATCCATCAGTGTTTATTTTGTAGAAACCGTTGGGAGGAGTTGTCCAAACCACATTGACTTCATATATGCTCTTCTTCAGAGTTAGAGGGCTCATTATTGCCCAGTATTCCTTTGCCTTCTGTATGGCCCTGTTTGCAGTAATTATGCCATTCTCCTGTAGATGATCAAAAACAACTTTATTCCTGCGAATCCATATAAACCAAATCACCAAAGAGAACAGCAGGTTCCAAGGGACTCCTGTCCTTGGGTCCAACTCTTTGATTTTAATATTGGTGAGCAACCAGATCTTAAAGTCAGCTTCAAAAGAATCTTGAACTTCATTGAAGACTGTAATGTGATTCCACACTTCTCTAGCAATATGGCAGTTTCTGAGGCAATGAACAATGGACTCATCTTCTTCAAGGCATAAAGGACAAGTGGGCGAGATACTTAATCCTCTTAAAGCCAATTCAAGCCTTGTTGCTATTTTCCCATGAAGGCATTGCCATGTGAATATCTGGATCTTTGGTGGGGTAGTGGCTTTCCAAATGGATTTCCAGCATTCATCCTTAACTTCCGAATTGTTCTTGTCAAGATTGTATGCAGACTTAGTAGTGAATTCTCCTGTTGGAGAAAATTTCCAGGAAATTAAATCTGCCTGTTGGCTTGAGATCTGGAGAGGGATAGCTTTGATTCTTTGAATAAAGTTATCAGGTAGTGGGGCACTTAAGGACTCAAAATCCCAGCTAGAATGTTCATGGTAAATGTCCCTGACTAAGACATTATTATCGTTTGGCAGCCAAGGGCCAAAAATGAAGGAGTTGAATGCTCCAAGGCCTGACCAGTCGTCCTTCCAAAAATATGTTTGAGCTCCAGATTTTACCACCCAACGTATTCCTTTTTCAAGAATTTCTGAAGATTTCCTCATTCCACTCCAAATCGGGGAACAAACTTTTTTCACAAAAATTTCTTCTCTAGAATATTTTGCTTTCTGTACTTTGGCCCACATGCTTTCTTGTTCAGTTAGGAATCTCCAGCTGAGTTTTGCCATGTTAGCTTTATTGAGACTGTGCATATCTTTGATTCCAAGGCCGCCTTCCTCTTTGGTTCGTGTCACTGTGTCCCATTTGATCATATGGATTTTTCTGTGATTTTCGGTTGAACCCCAGATGAAATTTCGAGTAACTTTGTTGATTTCCTCACAGGTCTTTTTTGGTAGGTAGGTTCCTTGCATATAGTAATTTGGGATAGCATTAAGGACAGATTTTGCAAGGACAACTCTTCCTGCCAATGAAAGAGATTTTGCCTTCCATCCTGCCAATTTGCTATTTAGCTTATCTATCAGGAATCTGAAGCTAGAGCTGCTCCTTTTCTTGGTTATCAGAAAACCAAGATATCTACCGATATCGTCAGCAAATTGGATTCTTAATAGACTGCTGATCTCTTCTTTCTCCCCTGCACTCACATTGTTAGAGAAGTAAATAACAGATTTTGCTAGATTAACTTTTTGCCCTGATTTGGAGCAGAAGTCATCAAGCGCTTTCACGATTGACTGACAAGTCTTGGGGTTACCCTTCCCCAAGAGAATCAAGTCATCTGCATAGAAGAGGTGGGTGATCTTTGGTCCACGACGACCTATTTGGATGGGGTCCCATTGTTTGTCTTCGTGAGCCTCTAATATTTTTGCTGAAAGGTATTCCATGCATAGGATAAATAGGTAAGGTGACAACGGGTCACCTTGTCTGATTCCCCTCGTAGGAATCACTTTGTCACTTTGTTCTCCATTTACAAGGATGGTCATAGTCGATGTTGAAACACATGACTTGATGACCTCTATCCAATTTTCTGGGAACTGGAAATAATTTAGCATTTCACGGATAAAACTCCATTCCAGCCTATCATAGGCCTTTTCCAAGTCAATTTTAACTAGGAAAGCTCCTTGTTTTCCTTGTTTCCTCTTTAGAGAATGAATGATCTCTTGGGCAATAATAGCGTTATCTTATGCTCGTCTGCCGGCTACAAAGCTTGTTTGAAGCGGATGGATAATTCGGGAGAGCATAGGTCTAAATCTATTGACTAACACTTTGGTGAAGATTTTATAAATAGTATTACAGAGACTTATTGGTCGATATTGATTGATGGATTCAGGGTTTGGCACCTTCGGTATAAGACATAGGAAGTATTCATTGATCTTCTCCGGAACTCTCTTCGACCAGTAGATTTAATTCACAAGAGAGTGGACAGATTTTCCCACTATGTCCCAACATTTCTGGTAGAATATTGGGTGAAGTCCATCCGGACCCGGGGCTTTTAATGGTTTCATGGATTTAACTGTTTTTAAAACTTCGTCAAAGGAGATCTCTCTGTTAAGTATTTCCTTATCTTCCTCGGATAATGGAACTAATCTTCTACATGTGGGTTGGGGAGCAAATAGGCTAGTTTCCATGGTGGTTGTAAAAACTCCTGAGAAATGGTTTAGGATTAGTGATCTTAGCCATTGTATATCAGAAATCCAATTCCCCATGCTGTCTGTAATTTGGATAATCTTGTTCTTTCTCCTATGTTGGATGGTGCTAAGATGGTAAAATCGAGTGTTTCTTTCCCCATCCGATATCCATTCTACCCTTGACTTTAGAGCCCAAAGCTCTTCCTCGAGTTTAAGAATATGAATATATTCCTTTTCAAGCTCTTCCTCAAGTTTCATAAGCTGACCATTATGGGAAGTCGATGCTATCTTTTGGATTCCATTAAGTCTAGCTCTAAGTTTTTTCTTTTTAAGGAATATGTTTTCAAAAACATTTTTATTCCATAAGCTAACGTTTTCCTTGAAAAGAGGGATAGCAATTAGTATTTGGTCATTAGCTTGATTCCAAGTTGATGTAACTACATCCTTAAATTGTAGGTGTGAGAACCAAATAGTTTCCATTCTAAATGGGCGTTTTCCAAAGGAGGGGATATTAGGGCTAGTATCTAAAAGGATCGGGCAGTGGTCCGATTGGATCCTCGTAAGGTGCCGGAGGACTGCATTGGGGAACTCTCTTCTCCAATCTCCATTTGCCCATGCCCTATCTAATCTTTCCCTAATCACTTGACCATGACGATTCTTGCTTATCCAAGTAAATTGACTCCCTACATATCCTAGATCTATCATTCCACATTGTCTCATGCATTCCTTGTAAAGTCTCGCCCGGTATTGACTAATTTGGTTCCCTCCTAGTTTTTCTGAATTATCAATTAGTTCATTAAAATCTCCCATTATGACCCAAGGTAGATTATGAGAGCTTGCAAAATCAACCAGGTTATCCCAAAGTATTCGCCTAAATTCCAACCTAGGTCTAGCATACACTGCTGAGATAATCCATGATAAAATTCTAGTAGGATCAAAAGAATGGACAGGGTTAGAATTTACCTGCACGGAGGCATGAATGACTTGTGGAGAGGCCAGTAGTATTTCGACTATGACTTCTCCTTTATGCCAAAGAAGCCAAATGCCGCCTGCGTATCCCTCCGCATCAACCCTATAGGAATCTGAGAAACCCAGTGAGTTGCATACTGCTTCCGCCCGTACTCCTGAAATTCGTGTCTCCGTTATAATCAGAACACTTGGATTATTTATCTGTATGAGATCCATAACTGCACTTCTGAAGTTTGGGCTTCCTGCCCCTCTAGCGTTCCAGCAAAGAAACCGCATTGGAAAATTCTCGCGAGATGACGGACTAATCAGCCAATCCGTCTGTTCTGGCATCCTCTGGACCTTTCCGGTCCGATTCTTGCATGACAATTTCGGAGTATGGTGATATTTTGGTATTTGCATTACTGTACTCTCCTTCTCGATGCTGTTGAGATGCTGTTGGTACAAGGCCACTAGTGTTATTGGGTGGACGATGGGCCTCTATGTGCAATGAAATGCCTTGTTGTCCTTCTCTTTGTATCTCAATATCCTCACTGTAACGACGAAAAGCTGATGAAGATTGCCCTGGTTTATCGTCGGTCGATCCTCTATTTGCCTGAGTGGGTGCTGTTGGTAGTCCCGATTCAGTAGACTGATGTGCTTCTGTAAGTTCGGCACTCCTGCGTTGAATACTAATAGGTTCCAAGCTTGGACTGTCTCTTCCACCTTCCAGTCTGTTTCTTGCGAGTTCAATCCGAAGAGGATCTCCATTACTCGCTTTAAATTGATTGCGCTGTCCCCTTTTGTCAGACATAACAATTCCAAATCTTGGAAATTTTTCTGAAGGTTCGCCATTATTTGTTACTTGAAAAATCTTCTTTGGTGCTTTTGATTTCAATTGCTTTTTGGTGGAGAAGGATCCCGACGGTAGGCTAGAGAAACCAAAAGGGTTTTCAATATTGTTCTTTTTTGGTTCAGAATGGACCATAGTTCCGAGGTTCCCCAAGTCTTTACTTACTGGTTCTTTTCCTTTTCCCAAGTCTGTGGCAGAGCTGTCTATTCCTACTTTCAATTGTCTCTCATTTGTCTTGTTGACCAGCGATGTAGCAGCCGTGGCCATAAATTCGTGTGACCGTTGGGTCTCTCCTGGCGTGTGGCTGGTAAATTTCCCTTTTCCTTTGGTATCTTCGTTTCGGGTCGGGTTGGGATCTGGTTCAGACGTTCTGCTACGTGTGCCTTTGTTTTGTTTAGGCCTCCGTCTGGATACCAACATCCAAGGTCCAAACCCATCGTCCTCCTTCGCCCCTTTTTTGCCAGAGCTGCTATCATCGTTTTGCTGTTCGGTTGTACTGTTCTCTTCCATAGGGGCTTCATGAGGCTTGCAGTTTTCCTTCCGATGACCAATTAGACCGCAGTTGAAACAGAGGTTGACTCCTTCATAGAGAATGGGTTGAATAAGTTTTCCTATTCGAATTCTTGGACTGAGCGGTCTGTCCAAGTCGACTTGGATACAAATCCTAGCGTAGCGTCCTCTAGAGCTGGATTCAGTGAAGGTATCGATTTTGAGGAGTGTACCCAATTGGTTTCCAATCCGTTGGAGGATTCCTTTATCAAAAAATTCCATAGGTAAGCCTGGTAATCTTGCCCACACAGCAGTTGTGGTAAACGATTTAGATGATTCTGCTACAAACCCAGGTTCCCATAGACGCATAGTTAAATAGAATGATCCCACAAACCAAGGACCTCCGTAAAGCACCTTTCGGAAATCTTCCTGGTTTTAGAACCTAAAGAGAAAGACGTCTTCTCCTAAGTCTATGCATTGCAATAATCCGGTGGGTTTCCATTGAGCTAATATTCTGGATAAAGAAAATTGTACCCCACTGTCTTACCGAAGGTTTTGACTATTAAAGCATTTTTCCACGGCTTGCGGATTCTGTTCTTTTCTTCTCTTGTTAAAAGGATCGTCGGGATTTCATCAAAGCATTCGGTCTCTTGATCAGAGTCCTCATCTAAGAAAGACGGGTGGTGGTCAGTGGTGAAGTCTGAAAATTCACTTCTACCTGTGAGGGAATCTTTATATTAAACTCGCTGGAGATTTTGATTGTCTATCATTTCTTGATCGCTCGTCTTGAAATCCCCGTTTTTGGTTCGTTTGACGCTTCGTATTTTTTGATCTTCTTCTTCCGAGTAACCGGGTGGGTTAGCGTTTATCGTCATTCAGAGAGTTTTTAGGCTAAACAAGAAAATTTTATGTACTTGGGTAATTGCATTGTCCCGAATATTGTTTTATATTTATTATAAAATGGGTAGGTATCTTTAGCGCTAAAGTCAGTAATCTTGTTTCATCAAAAAAATAAAAAGTCATTAATCTTGTTTCATATTTTCCAACACTTTGATCAAGTTTGGAACAAGTTTATCTTTCACTTGAAGGCTTTAAAATATTATATACTAGATTTATACCTGCACGTCGTTGCAGTGTTGTTATCATCAAATTTAAAGATAACAATTATTAACCTAAAGTAGATTAATCTGCAAGATATTTGTTACTTAGTTTGGTTATTTTTATTGATTTTTTTTTTGTTGTGATTCATATTTCAGATTTTTGTGATGATTTTTTTGTTCTTTTGGTGAGAATTAATTATCATTAATTTTTTAAGATAATATTTTTATTTTATTTTATTAATTCTATGTTTTTATTCAATTTTTTATTTTTAAATTATTTATTACTATTTTGAAAATTTAATATCACTGTTACAAAAAGTTTACCGAATATTTTAGAAATAATATCAGTTCAAGTATAGATAAAAAATATAAAATAAAAATGGATTAGAGATTTTAGTAAAAAAAAATGTTGAAGAGCTAAAAATAAATTAGAGAGCATAAATAAAAAAAACAAAGGCCTTCAAGAGTTAAAAATAAATTATGGGCATAATAAAAAAAGCTAAAAAATAAGAACATTAAAAAATTTTACTAAAAAAAGTTAAAAGAAAAAAATAGATTATAAGGCATAATGGAATAACAAATCAGATGGCTCAATTAAAAAGAAGTTAAAAAGTTAAAATTAATTTGAGGGCTTAATTAAAAGAAAATTTGGAAAAAAAATATAGAGGAGATAAAAAAAAACTAAAAGGAGAAAAAGAATAAAAGATTAACCTAAAAAAAGGAGTCAATTAACACTCAACATGTGGCATAAAAACTGAAACATCATATAAAATAGTATAATCTCAAAAATTGCTTTAATTTATTGTTATAGATTTTTACTTTAAAAAAACAATGTAAATGTAATAAATAAAGTTAAAAAATAAAATATGAAAAAAAGCAAGTTATTGACGTGACTTATCCAAAAGAGAGCATGAAAAACAAAAATATATAATAGTATAAACTAACAATTTTTAAATATTTATTATTATTATTATTATTATTATTATTATTATTATTATTATCATCATCGTCGTCGTCGTTATTTGGTCAACGTTCATGAACCCAAAAATTACGTCCATACATACAACAAGGGATATGAACACATCAACCCAACATGTCATGATGCCGAAAGAAACAAAACTAGTCCTTGATTCCAACCCAACTCATATTCGTCATGTTTTCCACTTCACATGGTTTTGAATCAACTGTAACCAAAAAAAAATGGTATTGAATCAACAAGTTGAAGCACCAATCGTCATACCACATGTGTTGAGTCAACAAGTCAGGGCAAGAATAAAGTAATAAAGTATAACCAACTAAAGGCAAAGCTTAAAATTCTCACAATATTAGCTCTTACCCGTCTTTTCTTTTAGGCTTAATTGTCAAATACATATTTAACTTTTAGCATGAAATAAAATTAAGCTCTTAACGTTTTATCGCGTAAAAATCAATGTATAAATTTTTATCTTATTATAAATAAACCTTCAATCTTTCAAAATTATGTAATTAAGTCCAAATGTGTTAAATGATACTAATTTCTATTAGTATTACATAAATGACATGTTATGTAACAATCAACTAAGCTATCAGCATCAATTTTTACGTTAAATGTTCAAACGATAATTAGTGTCATTTAACATATTCAAACTTAACTACATAATTTTAAAAAATTAAGGATTTATTTATAATAAAATAAAAATTTATATTACGTGATAAAACATTAAAAACTTAATTTTATTTTATGCTAAATATTAAAAATGTATTTGGCTATTAAGTCTTTCTTTTATTTCTTGTTCCTTTATCCCTCTTTTAGGCGAGTTCACACCTCCTAGCCCGTATTGGAAACCGACATGGCAACCAACACTAGCATCTGCCGCGCCACCGTCCAGCCCCATCGGTCTCTTTTGGCAATGATATATGTTGTTGAAGGTGTAAATAATCTGGGTTTTGACCCTTCGTGCGTGAGAGTATTGGTTTGAATTGCTAGCTCCTGGTCACGGTATTTTCTTTTTTTGTATATGGGTGTGTAGCTGTCTTGGGGGTGGTTGTTTGGGGGTTGAAGATGACGGCGGTAGGCTGAGGAGGCGATGGTCCGGTAGTTGGTGGCTCTCGATTCTCGTGTGGGGTTGTGGGTAAGTTGTGCGGTGGTGAGGTTTCGGTTGAAGCTCCTGAGGTGAGTGAAGACCAGGGAGGGGGCTCTTGGAGAGGGTCCCTGTATTCCGTGTTGCTTCCTCTCTTTGTATAAAAATCAAAGCTTCAGTCATGTGATTTTTAGGGCAGGGAGACTTGACTTGGAAGTTGAGAAGTGAGAGGGTAAAAGAGTTGGCTTTGCTTCTGATATTTTGGATGGGGTGCTTCGGTTGGGAGGAGAGAGTGAGGGAAGGCTGCCACCTCCTCCTTTTCTTCTCTTTTTTCATTTATAGATTATTATTTTATTAAGCAAATAAGTAAACAAAATTCATGCATCTTCAAAGGATTTGGACCCATTAAATGTTGGACCTCTAAAATGTGATTTGGATATTAAATTGAGCTTTGGCCTTTTGTAATTCAAATTTGGATTTTTAAGTTTGTCTAATTCCATAGTTGAATTTTTGATGTTGGTCAAATACAAAAATGATCCAACAGATACTAAGTTAAACATTAAAAACCCAAATTAAATATGTTAAAATTGAAAATAAATTTTGACTTATTTCAATTAATATAAAAAAGTTTAAATAAAATTAAGTGTCTACATTCATGTTTCATAATACATATGATGAAAACAATTATTAAATTAGACAATAATTTTTGGTCAAATAATTAAATTTGTTAAATTACACTACAAGATGATAATTGGTCCCTTGGTTGAGGAAAAAAACCATGGTCAATAGATGAAACTAATTTTTTATTACTATTATTATTATTATTATTATTATTATTATTAAGAAAGGGAGAAAACAAAGTACGTTGGTGATGACAGCACAGATATATAGTATAATGTTAAATAATTTTAATTACCAAAGTATTTATTCAAAAAAATTAAATAATTTTCATATTTTATAACAGAAAAGATATCAATATCTACTTTTAATCTTAAGTCCAAGTCAATCTTTTTTTTTTTGCAGGAAAAGGTTAATTTCTCTAATTAACTTAGAATTCAACCCAAATATTCTTATCCAAAACCATAAGCACATAACAAAGAATGTCTTTGAGTTACTACCTTATCGTTGTGACGTAATATTAGTGCCGTAAAAGCGCTTGCATATATAAATAAATATAGACAAACAGATAGATTCATAGTTTGAGCGTTGTCATATTTATTTAATTTAAACTGAATAATACATTGGAAGATAATAAAAGAAATTAAATTAAATAATCTGTACATTGAATAAAATTTAACTGCAGACTTTGTTTTGATGACACATGCCCACAAAAGTTATAGAAGAAATAATGTTAAGTTATATTTATTGTTGGTTTTGATCAATCAACTAAATGGATCTTTGTAACAAAAAAAAAAAACTAAATGGATCTTAATTTTAAAATTCACAGATTTTTACTATAAGCATTCTAGTAAGGATTAAAGTGAGAATTTATCTAAATGTAGTAGGAGAGAATCTTATATAAAATAATTACTTTAAATAACTCTATGATTATATATTTCAATTCAAAACATGTCACGTGAAAAAAAATCATTAAAATAAATATTTTATTTAATAACTATATATAATGTATAATAAATGATTATTTATTTTTTAAAAACCTGCATGATTAAGTGCTGCAATCCACATACATTTTAAACAAAAATAGTTTTAAGCAGAAAGATGAAAATTCTTAGCTAAGAAAAATCCTTTAAATTTTATCAAAATAATAAAAAATTAAAGAGGATTTTTGATATTACTAATTAAAATTCATTCCAAAAAGTAATAATTAGTTATAGATGGATTAAAAACAAATGAAAATTTGTCTAATGATGAAATTTTGGAATAATCATGAAAGACTATTTTTTGAAAATTTTTAGGTAAAAAAGTCTTCTAAATTTTACGGGAACCATGAAAAATTAAAAGAGTTTTTTATATTAATAATTAATATTTATTTTAAAAAATATTAATTAAAATTAAAATGAATTAAGATGATTTCAATGATGAAATGACAAATGGTGAAGGACTATAAAGATTCGAATCAACTGTTTTTTTTTTTTATAATTTTCAATATCACTGATGATATGGAAGTTTTCGTGAAGGACTAACGGATCTCTGCAATGAATGGTTTGAATTCGTATGCCTCTGGAGCAGTTCGCTAATTCAAAGTCAAATTACGGTATAGGTTACTTTGGAGGTGGCATGAAACGATTTTCAGGTCATTGGATAACAGCTGGGGTTTAATTGTGAAGTTTTTTTTATGTAATTCACAATATATCTTCATATCTCATTGTGTACGAAATTAACACCTAATTGCACTGCATTGCTGTTAAAAAACAAAGATTCCATCTGGCCAGTACGGTTGTGCCGTATTATTTCAACAGTTGCGGACGATGACTATGGGTCATCCTTTGTTAGTGGACCATCTATTAGGAGGTCTGAAGTCAATAGGTCCATGAATAAGAGCTGCAAAGCGCGAGTATTCGCCTTTGTACGGCCACATGAGCAAAGACAAGGCACGCATAGGCTCAAACAAGCCTCGAAATCCAGGAAACTATCAAGATTACTTACAAAGTCATTTTATTGTTAGAAATAAATCTACTCGTCAAAATCCATTAGCACAATAACAAAATAGAAAAATTGACTTGAGTTGTAGAAACCCAAACTTCGATTCCCACCACTGTTGGAGCTGCTTCCAACCACAAGGGGACGCTCCAGAGGCTGCTATGGTGGTACTTGGCCCGGAATCTTGAGGATTTGGGTCTGCCATTGAGGTCCTGTGACAAGAGGAAGAAGGAGAGTGCGTGAATGAAAGAGAGTGACGAGAGAGAAGGGGTTAACTACCTTTGTTCACTCTTTCGGCTGAATAGCAACAATAGTTAATGGGCCACCTTATTGCTTATTTATATATATATATATATATATATATATATATGTGGTAAGAGCAGATACCTCTATATTAACAAAATCATGTGTTATAATATATTTCATTATACATTAACACACCTATATATAAATATAATTATAATATAAGTCACATTTTATACAAAATATACTACTAATTAGACTTATATGATATTTATTACACTTAATTAGTCACGTTAATAGAGATATTCAACAATTATTCCTGAGATAATCCGCTGACATCAAGCAGTTGGAGATACATACAAGGAAGACAATATATGGTTCCTTAATCTATAAGGATAAAAACAACAAACTATTTGTACTTGTAAACAGTGCACTCCGGCTCAAAGTTAGGCCTCCACCAGTGCTTTAGCCTATGAGCTTCCATAGAACCTTGTGGAGGACTTGGATTCACAGTCAGATTTGCCGAAGGAAGCAGATGCAGCGGTTCTGAAGTTTCTACACCCTTTATTCTCACTGCATGCATAAATTGATTTGTCAGCGAGTGCTGGCTTGTTAACCTTGCAATACCACCAGCTCCTTTGTCTTTCAGCCTTTTCCTGTTCTCGAAATAGCCTATATATCCAGAGCATATGGTATCTACCTGATTCACAAATAAGCATGGTATCCAACTAGATATAGCAGCAAAGGAATCTTGACATCCTTTTACAACAGCTTTGCAAGCCAATCCAGCCTTGATTACATTGCCTGTAAATCGAAGTACATCTTTCATTATCCCATCTTCCATTATCTCAAGGAGAGATACGAATGGCAGTAAAGCTTCCAAAAATTTGTCTTCCTTGGCCATCGTCTTTCCAGCCAGCATTGCCATGGCTGCCCTGAGGGAATGACACAAGAGATTTGAAGCACCCACAGCATCAACCTTGTCTCGAACAGTTTCCATGGCAGTCTTAAAGCGAATCTTCCGTTGGAGTCCATTTCGGAGTATCTCGAAATCCGACTTCAAATCTCCTAGAAAGGAGTCCAGTTCGAATAAGGTACCTCGGAATGCAATTACACAACAGGGGCTTCGATCATTTGTACGACAATATGCATCAGCCGGAGGTTTATATTCAAAAATGGCACCGAAGATGCTACCATCATCATCATCAACAAGCTGATCAATCAACTCGAAGTGGAAAAACTTCCACCAAGGAGGAGCAAGAGCTTGAGGACCTTCACGCTTTTCCCGGCGGTCACGTTCCAGCTTGCAGACACCCTTAACCAAGCTGGCTGCTACAGTTCTTCGATGGTGTGGATTGCTCCAATCAACAGTAGTTAGGTGTGTGGGTCCTTCAATGCTAAAAGCTTCATTTCCAGAGGCCATTGTAATATGACTCCAGCAATTCTTGTTATGTCTTCTTGATTTCCACGAAAATTGCTAAGATTCTAGTGCAATTAAAGATAGAGCAGATGTGGATGATGATATATAGATTGTGAAGATCTGAAACTATTTTTATGTGGTTGACTGCATGGTTTGGAGGCACAGGCAGAAACAATTAAATTTTCTGTCATAGAAACAAAATGTTAGTTGTTTTTTATGAGATTAAAACTAACAAGTAAAATTTACAATTACAATTAAAATATTCAGCTGCTTAGCTGTTACATTAGCCAAGGCGGGTGTGAATAGGGAGAATTTTGTTGTTGCTTGGTGGTAGTGTTATAGCTTAATGTTTTCCCCGTCTTTGTTGATATGCCTGGATGTTGGTGTTTTTCTAATTTTGGCTCTCTTTTGGCTGTGTACTCTTTTAATCCTGGCTTTTCAGGATCTTATTTAATCATCAATAAATTCTTGGCTTAGCCGCCAAAAAATTAAAAATTTCAGAACAATCATGTTATCTTACGTATAATTATTTAATACAGTATTAATAAAATTTTAAAATTTTACAAATTGAATTAAGATGTTAATACAAGCTTTTAAAAAATATTAAAAAGGTAAACAATAAATTAAATGAGTTTGTGTCATTAATCTAATTTTATTTATGAATTTTAAAAACTCTATTAACAATACATTGAATATTTACCCTTATCTATACTATAAATTTCGAATGTCATGTAACATCCTCTACCGGCCACTTTTCTTCCTCTTCTTTTTCCATTTTTGTTCGTTCCTTATTTTCTTTTCGATGTTTCAATAAAGACCATAACCTTAACTCAAAATAACCGATTTTGATATTAATGATTAATCCTATCACTAGTTAAAAGAAAAAAACAAAACTCTTGCATCTTAAAAAGATTTGGACCCACTAAATGTTGGACTTTTAAAAATTTTAAATTTTTGAACTTTGAACTTTGGATTTTTGAATCGGGATTTTGGGCCTAGATTTGGGCTTTGACAAAGGGACCTTTGGAACTTCAATTGGGCTGGGGATTTTTTTAAATAATTGGATTTTGGATCTTTTAAAAGTAAAGCAAAAGAATCGAGTAAATCAATAAATTCGAAACATTTTTAAATTTTAAAATCATGAATGAGAATGAAAATGAAGATTATTACGTAAAAGTTATCCATAATGCTAAAATATTACAAAAGTACTTGAACTTTATTACTTTATTTAAATAAATCTTTTAAACTATTATTACATCCAAATAAGCTATTGTACTTTGATTTATACACAAATAAACTCTTATTTCAAATAAAGATTACGTATGAATAAAAATTGTTTCAAATTGATTTAATTAATCAAAATTCAATTAATTCGATTTGACTAAATCATTTTCAAGTTTAAGTGAATTTTTATAGATCGGTTTATTCAATTAAGTCAATATCTAAAATCACAAATTAAATCAATTGAATTAATTGACTTTTTTTAAAAATATACAATATATCATATATATATATATAAAATATATAATTAAATATTATATAATATATTTATCTAACCAGTCTTTTCTATATAAGAAGTTACTCTATATAAGAAGTTATGTTTTAAACTCAACCGAAAAAATTGATTACTTGCTCCTATAAAAGATTGATTTATATTAATGGCTCATTTAAGTATAAATTAAATGTTACGGACTTATCTAAATACATATTAAAATTTAAGAATTTATTCGAACTCAAATAAAAAGTTAAGAATTTATCTAAATGCTATAAAAGTATAAAAACTTAATGAAGTAAAGTAACAAAGTTCAGAAGTTTTTTTAATATTTTAGCCTATCAATAACTTATTGTTGATTTATTTTACTTTTGATAATCCAATAAAGCAAGAAGAAAAGGTTGGTATATATAGAAGAAAATGCTCTTATGCAAAGCCAAGAATCGAAGAATATATATCACGTGGGCTGCTAGTTATCGGGCCATGACTATGACGTTGTAGAAATGTCGTGTGATTACTTGCGTAATGCTAGTTTTAGCATTTAAACTGGTTAGAAGTTTGAGACCGCTTGATGGAGACGCAAACACATGCAAACCTGAAGGAAAGTTATTTTCTTCAAATATTCTTTTATTCTTTAATTTTAGTCTCCTGAGAGACAGAAAAGGAACGTTCATGCTCAACCCAAATAATTTGGGAATTAGAATTGTAATTAATGTCACCTACTAGATCTAATTAAATCAATTTTCACAAATGGATACTTTTAAAAAAGTAAAAAGCATTGATGGTAAGTTGATTCTTTCTTATATAACGATTCACTTTAAAAGCTTATTTAGTTTTACATCTTTTTGCACTTTTTATATTTTTCATTTTATTAATCCAACTAGTAAAATTAAATGTAAAATAAATTATTTAATAAAATAATAATTTCATGAATAGAGTCAGCCCAGTATTTAAGAAATCCTATGTAAAGTTTTGCTTGAATGAAAGCAGGCTTGTTAGCCTGATCATAAGCACCTTGACTCATTAATAATAGGTCAACCTTAGATATTATTGAAAAAGTTAATATTTTAAATGAATATTGGTTTAAGGGACAAAAGAATTTGTTTTTCTTTAATTGTTTTAAGTTCGAATTAGTTGAGACTGTGGAAAGGTATGTAATTTTTTATGAATTAATAATCGTTTGATTGAATGCAGAGATATTCATCGTTTAGAAATTTCTAAAACAATTACGCATTTGTAATTTTAAGAATTTTTTATTATTATTATTATTTAATTTGGATGAACGTAAAATTTGTTCTTGCGAAATTAAAATAATGAAAAAAAACAAAAAAATATATTTTTTTAATAAAAAAAAGTAAATTTAAAAACTGTAGCAGACGGAAAATTTCATCTTCCTGCTATTTGTCTTTTTATTTCCCATCACACCGTGCCGCAGCCCACCTGGCAACCAAACTCACCCTTAATCAGCTTCCTTTCTAACTTGTCCTCTCTCCTTTGCAAGCTAGTCACCGGTCGGACCAACGCCACCTCTCGCCGCCGCGTTATCTTGCACCTAGTCGCACCAGATCTGCAGACGCGGGAATCGGGTGTCGCCATTCATGCCGCCCGTCGCTGCCAATCACCAGTTCTGTCAGCCTCCAGTAGCTACTGCCACCATGCGTTTGGGTGTTTGGGACTTTTGAACTGATGTTGAGTTTTTTTTTCTGTATAGTTGAGTCAGAATTGATTTGGGTATTTGTTGGTCTGTGTTGTTTGCTGGAAATTGATGCTATTTTATGGTGATTTTTCTTCTTTTTTTGGCATTTTCACTATGGGTTTTGGGTGGCTTGAAGTGTGGATGGTTGTGGTGTAGTGGGGACTTTAGTGATGGAAGACGGTGGCGAACAATGGAGGTGTCTGCTGTTGGTCCGGTTTAGGCTCTGAAAAAGAAAATGGTTCCCCTGGAGGCTCTCTCCCTTCCTTTTTGTATAAAAATCAAAATTTCAGTCATGTGAGAGAAAGTGAGAGAAGGCTGCCATGGCAGCCGGGATTTATTTTTCATAGAATTTTGGCTGGATAGCAGCAACAATTAATGGGTCACCTACTCACCTGTTGCTTGCACATGTGCAAGGGCAGGGACTTTTATGTCAATAAAATCATATATTATATCTTATTTCATGATGAATCAACACATCTACATATTCTTACACAAAAAAAAAACATATCTATATATATATATAAATATAATTATAGTATATATCACATTTTATACAAAATATATTATTAATTAAATTTATATAATATTAATTATATTTAATTAATTCATATTAATAGAGATATTTCAACAATTATTTTTGAGTTAAGGAAGACAATATATGGTTCCTTAATCCATAAGGATAAGAACATCAAATTATTTTTTTTAATTCATAAAAAGTACAAAAAGAAGTGAAAAATAAAATCTTAAATTTAATTTCTCTAAAAAAAGGTTGATAACTACTAAACTACATTTTGATAGTTGATAAGAACAACAAACTACTAGTACATGTAATTAAACAGTGCACTTTGGCTCAAAGTTAGGCCTCCACCAGTGCTTTAGCTTACGAGCTTGCACCCAATTTTGTGGAGGACTTGGATTCAAAGTCAGATTTGCCGAAGGAAGCAGATGCAGCGGTTCTGAAGTTTCTACGCCCTTTATTCCCATTGCATCCATAATTAGATTTGCCGGGCAGTGTTGGCTTGTTAACCTTGCAATACCACCAGCTCCATTGTCTTCCAGCCTTTTCCTGTTCTCGAACTAGCCTATATATTCAGAGCATATGGGATCTGCCTGATTCACAAATAAGCATGGTATCCATCCAGATATAGTAGCAAATGGATCTTCATATCCTTTTGCAGCAGCTTTACAAGCAAATCCAGCTTTGATTTTAGTGCCTGCTATTCGAAGTACATGTTTCACTTTCTCATCTTTGATTATCTGAATTGGGATAGATACGTATGGCGGGTTAAAGAGTAAAGCTTCCAAAAATTTGCCTTCCTTGGCCATGGTCTTTCCAGCCAGCATTGCCATGGCTGCCTCGAGGGAATGACCAGTTAACCAGAGATTTAGAGCACCAAAAAACCGCGACCTTGTCTCGAACAGCTTCCATGGAAATCGCAAACCGGCTCTTCAGTGGAGTCCATTTCGGAGTATCTCGAAATCCAACTTCAAATCTCTTTCAAAGGAGTCCAGTTGGCATAAGGTACCTCGAAATGTAATTACACAATGGGGGCTTCGATCATTTCTAAGATAATATGCATAAGCCTGTTGTTTATATTCAAAATGGCACCGACGATGCAGTTATCAGCATCATCAGCAAGCTGATGAATCAACTTGAAGTGGAAAAACTCCCACCAAAGAGGAGCAAGAGATTGTTAAATTACACTACAATATGATAATTGTTCCTTAGGTTGAGAAAAAAACAGTGTGAATAGATGAAACTAATTAATAAATTTTACTATTATTATTAATTTAAATTATAGAAATTAAGAATAAAGAAAGGGAGAAGGTAACATACCCGAGTAATAAATATACAGATATTTATTTTGTAATAATAATGTTAGATAATTTTCATTATAATATTCTTAATTCAAATTATCAGATTCAATATCTGATAACTTTAAATAAGTATAAAAATTTATTATTAAAATTTTAGATAACGTTTTCATTATTTTGAATTTATTTTCACATTGGAGATTAGTTTATCTTGTAGAAATTAATCTTCTGATTATATTATATTCTGTTGTGTTTTGCTTTATCTTCTTTTTTATTTTTTATTTTTGCTCAGCCAAGATAAATTAACATATAAAGACCCAGAAGGGATATAACCCCAAAAGGAACAGCTGCACCACAAAGAAAGGTGACTGCTGAAAAAGAAGAAAACATCAAGCTCCTGACAGTAACAAAACCAAAACTGGAAAAACAAATTAAAACAATGCAGAAAACATATCTGCTCTAGTAGCTCCTAAAACTGCCAGCTCTGCTGCAAAAAGGTTAATCTCCTTAGGAATTGCAACAAACTTCACTTCATCAATGCTAGCCCTCAATGGGTCGATTTCATAATATATTGAACAATTCTCGCCTAACCTCTGCTCTGAATGAAGAGCCTGAAGAATAGCTTCAGTTGAAGTCGATTCCACCACCAAAGAGTTACTATTTCTCCATGGAGATTTACTGAAGATAATCAAAGCCTCTTTAATAGAAAAAACAACTGCTGCTGTGTAGTTCTGAACATCAAAACGCCCATAAAACAAGCCAATCACACAACCAACCTCATCACGCAAAACACCAGCAACACCTGAGATCTCCAAATTTGTTACAGCAGCCTCCACATTAAACTTGAACCATTGCCTCTTTGAACAAATCTGTTTCACAACCAACTTCATCCTACTTTGCTCTGCACCAACCAAAGCATCTTGAGGCGAGGACCACCACCAAGATTCATTAACCATGCCCTCACCTAGAGCTTTAATCCATAGCAAGGAGCTCATCTTAATTAAAAATAAAATGTCCTCCGCCCTCCAACACTTATGATCAAATATGGTCTCGTTTCGAGCAAGCCATAAAGACCATAAAGTTGCACCGCAAACCACAATCCAGCCTTTTCTAACTTTATTCGAGAAAAGAACTCTTTCACATTGACGAATACATTCTTCAATAGAATAAGCCATCACCCAATTAAGGCTCCACCAATTAAATACCAAACACCAAACTGACCAAGAGAAAAAGCACTTACACAAAATATGAACACAATTTTCTTCTGCAAGCCCACACCAATTACAAAGGCACCGATTGTCATCAAAATGCACTCCCCTAGATCTCAAAAAGCTTTTAGATGGAATACAATTCAAAACTGCAAACCACAAGAAACACTTCACTTTTGGTGGTACAAGAAACTTCCAAACAGAGATAAACCAAACCTTCTCTGCTGGAGCAGCGAAGTGAAAATCCAAAATCTCCACACACTTCTTAACTGAAAAGGCCCCTTTTCCATTAAATTTCCAAACTAATCGATCCTTCAATCTTACATTTGGTCTGACCCCACAAAGAATCTGTAGCAGCTGTCCGAGGGCCTCCTCCTCCCATGCCCTTAATGGCCTTCTGAACTTTAATTCCCACTCACCTACTTCGTTGATAGCATCAATAACCTTTAGCTCTTTATCGATTGCTAAAGAGAAAAGTCTTGAAAACCGATCTTTAAGTGGCACATCTACCACCCAATTATCCAACCAGAAGAAAAATATTAAGAGAAAAGTCTTTTTTATTACATGGAAAATATTAAATAACTAGAAATAAAGGTGCTTGGATTCAAACCTAAGACTTACAATATGCTACAAATTTATCCTTAATCACTTGATCAAGAGGTTCTTGGCATCTTCCTTTTTATTCTGATTTAGCTTTAGCAAGACAATTCAATGGAAGAACTGGTATTGCCTATATGGGTGGTGTAACATGATCTGAACATGGTGTTTGAATTCTTGTTGATGCTAATTTCAGAAAAAAATTGGAAGGCAAAACTATGCAGTAGATATTGGTAGAGTGTCGTCCATTGATTGCCACTTCTTCTTGGGAATTTTATTCTGAAATCAGAAAATGATAGCCAGCCACTGCAGACTCAGGCATGCTATACGTTTGAAAAATGTTCTAGCAACAGTCATGTGGTCTGCTTCTTACCTCTTTTTTCTAATAATTTTTCCTATTTTTTATTATATATCATCTGTTTTATTCTGCCAAATCAGCAGTTTCATGCACTTTGGAAGGACTTCATAAATGTTTTATTCTCCATGGGATCAAAGTTGTCGCCTCAAGCTTCTTAGGAAATGAATAATCTGCGTGTCTATTTCTTCTTGTTCTTTCTTATCCGATTTATATTTTTGGAAAAAAAATGCTACAAGCTAATATAGACAATCCTTTTGCCGAATATTAATCATGTAATGGGAGCAGAGATTTTTTTTTTAACATCCCATTTGTCATTCGGAAGGTTTTTTTTTTTTTTTTAAGAATTCATAGAGAATTTAAAAATAGAATGGAGAATCAAATAAAGCTAGAAGAAAAGTTTCTCATACAATAAAATTTTCAAGAATCATCACTTGGCTGAATAATTGGATATTAATTAGCATGTTTTTGTTTTCAGCCTTTGACTTGCTACAATTTGACCCGTAGGTTATAAATTTCCCTTAAACAAATCCAAAATTTTCACCTACATTGAAGCCATGAATATTAAAGAATGCTGCTATCTTTTGTTGGTATAAAAAAGGTTGTAGTATGAGGAATGAAGAAAGGATTTTAAGTACTAGGATTTGAATCCTGCGAAGATTTGTTAGATGTTACTTTGCTAAGAGTAAGAGAAATTTTATTTACAGTCTAGGAATTGCTCGTTACAACTCAATTAATATTTGTTTTTAATTTAACTACAAAAATACCTTTAAGAAAAAAATATTTTTATTAACCACATTAAAAATTAAATTTACCTCATTATTCTTAATACAAAATTTTCTTCCTTCTTGATTATTTCTTTTTCTTTCTCTTTTCTCTCTCTGCAGCAATTTGCTTCCAAAAATATATCAAAATTTCATCATTTTTTTCTTTTTATTTATAAACTTCATTCCTCTTAAAAATGTCCAAAGCTTAATAGATCTAAGATTGAAGTGTCAGACTTAGATATTAGATCTAAGAGTTTTTGTGTTTTTTTAAAAAAAGCTAATTAAATAAAAAAGAAGAGTAAGTCAAAATGAACGTTTTGATATTTTTTGAAGAAAAAGCACCATTGGCTATTAGTCACTGTCTGTAGTTTGCTCCCAAAAATGTATCATATTTTTTGTCATTTCCTCATCTTTCTATTTTTAACATTCATTTCTTTCAAAAATGTCTAAAACGGAATAGATCGAATATTGAAACCGTGAACTTAGACATTAGATTTAGTCTTTTCTATAGATTTTTTTCAAAAAACTAATTAGATTGGAAAGAAGAGAAAATCAAAAGGAACATTTTGATGTTTTAATTTTTGGAAGCAAACTACCATCGGCGATTGTAAGGAACGTAACAGCTGGCCATTGGATTCTTGGTGTGGAGGTGTTTTAATGGTATGAAATTTTAAGGCTTCAGGAAGGGTTAAATTGGTAATTGACTTGCATTATAATGGTTGTAAAGAAAATTTTTAATTTTTGGTTGGATTGTGTTTAATGATTGATAATAAAAAAATTGGAATGCTGTAACATTCCAAATCTACAAAATACATAATATTCACTTACTAATTACACTCACTTACCGGTTGGGCTGTCTGTGATGCTTATCAACTCCTATAACTTTTATAAGAATTATTAAATTATTTCTTTAAGATGTATATACATTCCCTTCAATTTAAAGTAGTATTGTACCATTTTACTGAATATATAAAATGATACAACATACCTTCGATATCAGATCTCTGGAAGGTAATTCGCTTAGCCCAATTCAATAATCTGTGGAGTGGAAAATAGGGAGTGAGCGATAACGTGCTCAGTAAGGAAGGTGCATGTTGCTTTATAAACATAAAGATTATATTCCCAAAACATCTTATTTGTTCAGTCACTCAAACCCATTTAATATTAAACAGGATCTCACAGATCCTTTCAGTAAACAAAAGTCAATAAGTTGAGACTAGGCAGCAAACACATCATGCTCTCATTGTTCCCTCAGGAACACAAGTCATCCGCTTTTGGGGTGCACGCGTAGGCCATCGCCCCTCACGGCTATCTCAACTAGATCTATGGCCATAATCTATAGATGGTCCTCGGGTCCACTTGCCAAGTGACCTCGAGACCGCTGATGACTTGGCGGGTCTATCAGTCTTGTGACACCCTGAGGTGCGCCCGTAAGTCTATCGACCCAAGCCACTGCCCCAGGTGGGTCACGCAACTACATGAATAATACTGCATGAACTCAGGGCCTAAAGTCTCAAAATCACTTTTATATCTCATGAAAACCCTTCATGGAAATTATCTCTACTTTATTATCATTTTCTCAAAATGATTTGATTCCCAAAAAGGTTTAGGTTTTCTGTTTACAAACACCTTGAAAACAGTCCGAAAAACTCAATATTTAAAACCTGCTCGCACATGTCAGCTCGCCCAGTGCGGTGGCTTGTGTTCGCCCGCCACCCTTTTTAAAACAAAACACTGGCTCACTCATAACGGCTCACCAGACGACCAGTTCACCCGTTATGGCAATTCACATGGTCAATTCGCTCAACTATGGCATTTCCATGGTCAACTCGTCCGAAAGAATTTATATTTTATGTTTTCAAAAATATTAAAATTAGCTAATTTATCATTGAGAAAATGTAAATAGAAACTTGTTCGCCATGGTAAGTTCGCCTAGTCCAGCTCACCCATGGTTAATTGGAATGGGGTGAAAAAGTATTCGCCCACCACTCCTTACTTTTAAAACATTAAGTAAAATTGGCTCGCCCTCATGAGCTCGCCTATCATTTTCTCAACAAAAAGGGATCGCCCGCCCTAATGCATTTACAAAAGGGTTCGCCCATCTGTGGGTTGCCCAAATTCTATTTAAAACAATGTCACTCGCCTAACTTTCATAGAAGGGCTCGCCCGTCTAAAACAACATAGCAGGTTTGGCTCGCCCGCCAATACCAGTTCGCCCAAATATCATAGGGCCGGCTTTGTAGCCCGCCCAAAATCAAAGCAATTTATCAAAACAATGCATGTAATAAACCAAAACAGTTTCTCAGTAATTTCATAAATTTAACTCCACAAGACATGCATTCTTTTTCACACAGATCTCCCTTACCTGGTCTCTTCAAAACTTAGCTTCCCGCTCGCCTTTATCAACTCTCACTTCTCAGTTGCAAAGTAAACAGTAATACCATTAATATTTTCTTTTCGAGTTATTTCCTCAAATGATTACTATTTTTCCTTTCAACTATTTGTGACACTTAGGCGAGATTTGAGATAGATCTACAGCTCGTCATTCTCCCAACAGAGCTCGCCAGTCGTGAATGGGCTTACACATGGAAGCTCGCCCAATCCTACTCGCCATTCAGTTATTGGCTTATTTTGGGAGCTCGCCCACAGTTCAATTCGCCATCATATATTGGCTTTAAATATGGGAGTTCACCCACTATTTCAACTCGCCATTCCTAGTGGTTTATCCGTTAGAGCTCGCCCAACATGGGAGCTCGCCCTTCCTGTATTAGTGAGTTCGCCATTCTCGCCTTTTGGGCAATTATTGGTCCTTGCCTACTCCAACTATCATTCTGATTATCCAAAGAGTTTGGCGAACACGTATGTCGCCAACTCATTCAACTCTCAAGCTCGCCTCAACTTTTTGGGCAAGTACTTCTTGCTCGCCTGTTTGGCAAGTTGCTGAATAAGCTCGTTCGCCCATTGTTTTTCTTAATCATTCTTGATTATTTTCCATCTAATTTCTTATATATTCCAACAATATTTAACTAAAACCAGGCTATATCTATGTTTATCACGTTATAAAACATAGAAATCTAGTATGGAATATCAAGAGAACCATGGAAAATATGAAACTCACCTTAACCCAGTTGCTCTTCCGAAAACAGAATGTTTTCTTGCCTCACTTAGCTTAATTTTGCTTATTCCTCAGCTCTTCAACTATGGAGTAAAAGTTTGGCTACTACCAGATGAAGTTTCATGGCTCATATATGGGAGTAATGGAAGAACTAATTGTGAACTTGAAATGCAAACAGAATGGGCAAGAATAATTTTGAGGAAGATAAAGTTGGCTAAATCAACTTTCCTCATGTATTCCTTCTTATATACTCATTCACATCCACTTAGAACCTACCACCTGTTCTTATCCCGTTTTCTTTCATCATTTCCTGCATTAAAAACCAAAGAAAACTGCAACAAAAAAGAACGGTGGTAAAGTCCTTACTGCAATCCGTTCTTGACTAATTTTACCTTGCCATTTATTGCTAGCCCAATTTTGTCAGGAGAGGCAAAGTGGCGAGAAGTCCACTACAGCCCCTTTCCTTGACTTTTCTCTTTTTTTTTCTTCTCTTCTCCACGCCAATTCACTTCCAGCCAACGTTTATTGGCTATCTTCTCATTCTTTTCTTCGTTTTGTCCTCTAGCCATTAATCCCTTCTTATACTTTCCATTTCGGTTTCAACTTTAATTCTTCACATTTGTCCTCACTTCATTTAATGCTTTCATACCACTATCTTCAATCTCTTTACCAAGATTAAATCCCATATATATCTTGTTACAGTTTGATATTGGTTTTTCTTCCTTTTATACACCATATTATAAATCATAACTCAAAATGAAAAGTGAAAATTCATATTTAATTGTTTTCTTTAATTTTACTAAAACAATTATTTTCACTATCAATCATGTACAAATATGGTATATAGTATAATAAAATTCGGGTCTTACAAATGCATATAAAATTTTTTTTCAAGATTAACAACCATTGAAATTAAGTTCCAAATTCAAATACTACTATCTTTAATTGCAATGGAGTTAGTTAAAACCAAGGCCGGAGAAAGAGGCTAGAATTAATCTTTAATTTATTTTTCTTTAATGCAACTAAGACAAGATTAAACCTCAAACTTAGGCCAAAGTAACGATATATCTGAGCCAAGTAGAAGCGTATTACCATCAATTATTGCACATTTGCACTACAATTCTCACCTATTGATAGCGAAAAAACAAGCCTAATTGTAAGTTTGGGTCCTTAATTTCCCTCATTTTATTAATTCATTCTTTCACAACGATTACTTTATAGATCTTTTTCGCAGCTTTATAAACCGCAAGGCCCGTAGGACCAAACCCAAAGACCAAGCCGGCAAACTCATTGCTCGTTCCTTTCCCCGTTTTACAATGCGTTGCAAAGTCCTCACAATTGTTAAAGAAAAAGTGGTACTTCTTCCCGAAGTTCTGCTGTTCGAGCAAATCAGACGCGGTGGCCACAAACTCATCCGCCGGCCTGCTAGGCTTAACACTGCAACTGCCGGTTCGCTTGACACGCAACTTCAAGTAGTTGGTATCGTATTTATAGATATAGAGTGAGTGACCTTCGAGGAAGCAGTCGAGGCAGGTTATTACGACGCCAAGCTTTTGAGCGCTGTGCCAGCATCTTTCGCATGGCTCTTTGCTCTTGGATTTGCCAACTCCCAGAAAGTGAATGACTGCGTCGTCTATTTCTTTTTCCTCGTTTCTGGAGTTGCTCACAGTCCCTTTCCCCACATATATGCCTGCATGCCACCATTTATGAAATTTAATAGATCTGACAATTTTTAAATGCGATAAAAAAATAACAAGAATTAAAATTTATTTAAAATTATGTGTGAGTATAATAAAAGTTAAAAGAATCTTTTGTGTTTTGATGTTAAAATTTTCGTATTTACATGATATGGATACGATTTTACATAATACGAACATGAATTATATACATAAACTACTAGATCTAAAATCTAAATTAAAATTTATTTAAAATTATGTGTGAGTATAATAAAAGTTAAAAGAATCTTTTGTGTTTTGATGTTAAAATTTTCGTATTTACATGATATAGATACGATTTTACATAATACGAACATGAATTATATATATATATTACTAGATCTAAAATCTCGATATATTATTAATCCATGATTTCAGAATTTAACTAGAAATTAAGGAAGACAATTCAACTTGGGCTATAAACTAACTGGATTTATAAAGATCGTTTCCGTAGAGATCAGTGCAAACGTAGAGGAAAACATGATATTAGAGACATACCATGGTGATGGTAGACATGCGCACAACGATCAGTGTAAATATGGTCACCTCGTTTGAGGGCATCGCGTCTAACACCCATCTTAATTTCTTTCGTTGAATCAAATTTAAGTTGGAAACTGCGTACCAGGACAGTGTATCCAAAGCAGCTGAGAACTGATAATGAAAAATCTTTCTCATGGCCTATTTCTCCAAAAATTCACAATTAAATATATTTAATATTCAGTCAACACACAATATATATAATTCATCATGAACCTTAATAACCATCATATTACTAATTTCACCACATTAGCACCACTACTAAATGTATGTTCGTAATAAGCACCACTCATCTCAATGTATCTAGCTCATCATTCTAGAACGTATACTTATTAATATGGCACTAGCCAACATTTGTATATATCCCTTACTCATATAAATAATCCTTAATATATAATTATTTCTATGACAAATACAACATTGCCAAAAAATCATTGTCACATGAATCTTTAGTATCTCCTTTTTATCTTCCGGATGTTAACTCTCCTTAATTCAACATATGGGATAGTTCATCATTCTAGCATGCTAATCTGAACAATATTATACTAACATATCATTTGCTTACGATCCCTTTATAATTCCCCAATCATCACACGCAGCTTAACACATAACATTTTTGCACAAAAATATCATTCCTTAAACACTTTAATCACTTCGCCACATCCAACTCATCATATATCGTTACTCATTCATTTAGATCACCATACTATCTCAATTCAATCATCCCATTCCATAAACATTAATGTACCCTACAGCAACATCACGTCCTTGATTTTCTTCTCATGGCCAAAATCATAATTCATATCCTTACCATAATTCAATACTCAAATCAATCCACAATACATCTAATCCATCATATGACTTGATAAATCATCACAGCATCATCTCATCATCTCATGATCACATCACAATATAAATACTACCTAAACATTTATCCATAAATATCATAACTCATTTCATTTCATAATTTATCCATCTAGCATGTATAATTTATCAAAATGACACTAATCATATTTATGTACATCACTTACCAATATGCATTAAGGTTGTACACAATCACCACCCTTGACCTTGTGTCATCACCTTAAACCCTTGTGTTTTTCCCCATTCAAAAGTCACGCACAATTCACTTATACCATATACAACAACAAAATCCTATAAATCTAATTCAATTAAATTATTTCACCAGATTTACTCATTAGGGCAGTACATGATTAGCTTCTTAACATCCTTATTTTAACATATTTATACTAATTTTACACTTAACATATTAAAACAATAACATATGTTAAGATCAAGCTAAAGGGAAATTGTTTACCAGCTCTTTACTTTGACAAAATTTCTCCTGTCTCCGGCCAATAATTCTGCACTTTGTCACCATAATAACACTCATAAATCATCCCTCTAACACATATATTAAATTTGGAATTAATAGAAATGGTTGGATCCCCTTACCTTTGAAAAACCGGACCTGCCCAGTTCTTGGTGCCCTGTTCGGTTCTGCTTCAAATAGCAGCAGTTTGCTCCTTTTTCCAGCAGCTATTTGGGGTGATTGTATAGGTTTTAGACCTCTCTTCCTTTCCCCTTCTTTTCCTCCTCCTTTCCCTCTCTTTTCTCCCTCCTAAGTCACGGTTTTTGACTTTTCTGCTGCAGCCGAGCTTCTCCTGTACATTAAGGGGTTTACATACTTTATTTTCAGCTACTAAAATGAGAGTTTGGTTGCTTGATAATATCCATAAATTGCCACATAATAATTTAATAAATTTTTCGGGAAATTACAAGGCTAGAGCATGAGGGTATTTGCTCCTATTTTTCCTTGGTTTCCCACGTGCATTGACTTCCCCTGCTTCAGTTCTGTTTTCCAGCCCACTTCTCTGTTTAACCTTTGCGTTTGTTTTCAGAATGTGATAAGCTTAGCGTCCTTGATATTATCCATTTTTTTTAGTATTTATTCATTCAAAATTTCAGCCAATCGGTATGGAAGTTTCCCTTTTCATCAAGGCATAATCAGCTATGCATTCTTCCTTTGCATGGTTTTCATGTCTTAGGCTTCTTCATGGGGCCTCCAACGTGTTCCCTCTTTGGTATACTCTTATTTAGAGGTGGCAAAAATTGGCCCGAGCCTGAAAACCGGCCCGAATCCACCCGAGACCGAACCGAGACCAGTCCGAATTGACCAAAAAAGTCAAAGGCCCGTAATCGAAAAAGCCTGTAACCGAAAAAGCCCGGAACCGAAAAAACTCGAAACCGAAAAAGCTCGAAACCGAAAAAGCTCGAACCCGACACAACCCGAACTCGACATAACCCGAGCCCGATACGATCCGAAACCGAGACCGACCCGAACCGAAAACCGAAAAAACCGAATTTATAACCCGAGAAAACCTGAATTATAATTATATAATTATTATTTAAAAATAAATAAATAATTGATACACTTTTTTAATTAAAAAGTTCAAAATTTTGAAAACAATTATTATTTATTATACAATTTTATCAATTATATATTATCAGCATAATAAATATTGAATCTTTTTAATTAAATTAAATTAATTTAAAACACCATAATATATGATATAATATATGATATCAAATAATCTTTAATATTATCCTTACTGCATTTATAATAATAAATATATTATTAATTTGACATTTGATTTTATTATAAAAATCATTTTAACATTTTATTATTTTTATTTATAATAAAATTTTAATTTTAATACAACAATAAATTAAATATATAAAAATTATATAATTTCAATATTTGTTTGAAACTTTGAATTTGATATCTTGTGCAACACATTAAAAATATTTTTAATAAAATTAAATTTAAACTATATTTTCTTAAAGTTTCAAGTATAGAAAGATATTAAATTTAGATTAAAAAAAACCTAATCTTTAAATTAAAATTCAAAGTTTTTAAAATTAGAAAAAGTTAAGTAATTAAATTAAACAATACAAGTACAATTTTTTTATACTTGAGTATCATTAAAAGAGAAAATTATAGTGTTAATTTTATTTTTAGCCTTAAAACAAAAGATATTAAAAAATCAAGCTAGTGATAATTAATTATTTATTATATTATAATAATCTTATACATGAATAAACTAATTCGGAATCTTATAATAATGATTTGTATATTAAATTATAATAATCTTTTAAGAATAAATTATGTAATCTCTTAGTGTGTAAGTATTATTTTGATAGAATTAAGTATTTACTAAAAATAATTCATTTATTATCTATTAAATGTAAAATTAAAGTGTGGATAAAAATAATAATTCTAATAGTAAATTAAAGTGTAATTTAATAATATATTAAAGTTGTATTACTATGTAAGTGGTAATTTTAATCAAATTTATTTTTTATACTTTGTTAATATTATTATTAATTATATTTAAATAACTAGCATTATATTAATTAATTTAGTAATATCTATTATTTAACATTTTAATTAGATATTCAATCAATTGGTGTATATCTAATATTATTATGTTAATCTAATATTATTATGTTAATGTGAATATGAAAAAAAATTAGCACTCAACTTGTAATAGTTTTTTTGATAGCAAATAAAATACATAATATAGTTAATAAATAACGCCTTATCATAATGATTTGTATGTTATTATAACTTTAAAAATAATATCTTATCATGTGATATATAATCAACTATACAAGCTCTTAATTATATAAAATAGATTATTAATATGTTTATCTTATCATAATGATTTGTATGTTACATTATAATAATCTCTTACCATGTAATATAGAATAAATTAAACAATCTCTCATAGCATATTATAGTTTTAATTTCAGACATTTTTCATTCCAATTTCTTATCATGCTTTTAGAATATACTCTTGTGTTTAATTTCAAACATTTAATCTCTTATGATGTATTCATGTAATTTAATTTAACTTGATCAATTAATAATCAGAATATTGGATGATTAAATAGATATTGACCTTCTCAACTACTTTTTTAGTCAAAAAAGTGTTTTTTTAATTTATTATAATGAGTTACAAATAAAATAATAAACATAATATACTATATATATATATATATTAAGATTTACATTATAATAAAATGTCATATATGTTAAATTATCAATATCTTAAGAATTGTATCTTAACATATTATGAAATTTCTATTAATTTAATTTTAGTACTTTATGTCTAAAATTTTAAAATCTTATTATCTTAAGAATAAATTATTATTATTATTCAGTAGACTATTTTTTTGGCCAACAATGTTTCATTAAATTTTAAATTGCAAGTTGTGTTAAAATAAAAATAAAATTTACAGCAAATATAACAAATTCTCAATCTAGCTCACGTGGTTAAACATATAACAATAAATATAAGAGGTCATGGTTCAAATCTTTGTACAAGCATATAATTTTGATTACTTTCATATAATTGATGAACAAGTTCAGGTACCATATACTACTTGATCAAAAGTTAATCGAGTATAGCGTACCATAAGGGTACTACCTGAATCCGATACGGGTAATAAGAACACTATCCGAACTCATAATTATTCGTTTATAGAGTCGGGTAGTGTCCGGTACCTGATTATATATTACCCATTTACATCATTATATCAAATGGTTTTGTTTGGTACATTATATCGAATGTTATTATTTATAATATAATGTCAATTGATGTATATAACTTGTTTAATTTAACATTCTAAATTTTTAATGAGATATTTGATTAATTAATGTGTTTGAGTATGATTATATTTAATAAAAATAATGTTATATTATGATTTATGTATAAACTAAAAACAAAATAAATATAAAATTGAGATAATTAATTGACCAATTATTCATAATATTAATTATTTTTTTAATGTATACTATAATTTTATTCAATATTATAATTGAAGAATTAGTTAACTAGTTATGCGGTTAAATTTAATTTAATAACTAATTATGTTGGCATTTAAAAGACAAAATAAATGTAAAAAAGATTCTTAAAAATTTAAAATTTTATTAAAAATATAATATAATTATTAAAAAAGCTAATTAAACAAAGTAAAAAAAAAAGAAATTTATTGAACTAAGAGTATCTAAATTCCAATGACCCAATATTGACCTAAAAAAAAAAACAATGACTCAATAAGTTATTGTTAAGAGTATAAAGTTATTTATATAAATGTTTAATTGTTTAGTGTGATTTATTTATAATTTGTTAGTTATTTATTTGTATAGCTAATACTTTTGGATTTTCACTTTCTTATATATAGTTTTACTATATATATTTGGCTCATTTAAAAAATAAATTTTTATATAATTATTAATATATAATTATATATTTTATAACAAATGTAAATATCACAGGAAATTTAAAAAAATAAATAATAATTATCAAGTAATAAAAACATTAAAATGTAAAAATTTATATTTATATAAATTTAGTCAAAACAACAAAAGAAATTAAAAATAATGAATAATAATATTTTATTTATGAGAGTTTCGTGTGAAATGAGATCTGTTTGATTGTTATTTTTCAATTCCCTCCAAGCAAGCTTTTCCCATGTTACAAAAAAATTTCAAATTCTTTGGGAATATACCTTTTCCCTCCCTTGAGAATCACATGAAAAAACTTCCAAAGCAAACTTTGAAATATCTTTATCTCAATATACTGTCATGCAATGTAGATATGATAATTAAAAAAAATGAACGTGACATTGGATCAAATTTTGATAAAAATTAGAAAAAAAATTGTATTTGGTATATCAATATAAATTTTAATACAATAATTTTTATATTTTATATGATACAAATATATTTGATGCAATACGAGTACAAAATATAAATAAATATATATATATATATATATATATATATATATATATATACGAATTATTAAGTCTAATATTATGTAATGTTTATTATAATCATTTTAATTATAATCGAAATTCAAAGATAATTTTTTTATTATAAGGAAAATATTAAATAACTGAAGATAGGGGTAGGGGTGATTATTGGGTCGAGATTGAACCGGTCTGGTTCAACAAAATATTTTTTTTTAAAAAAAGCAGCCTGCCATTGCGCATGCAGTGGCAGGCATGTAGGCAGTAGCCTTTGTAGGCTACTGCCTATGTTGATGGGCAACGGCTTGACCGTTGCCCATCAACTTTGTAAGGGAGGGAACGTTTCCCTCCCTTTTTTTTTAAATTTATTTTTTAAAATTTTTAAAATTGTTTTAAATTTTTATTTTTCCTCTATAAATATCAATTTATTTTATTTTATTTTTTTAAAATTTTTTTTCATATTTTGTCTTAAATCTAAATGCTTATCCACTCTTATTCTTTTAATACTCACTTATACTTTCTCAATAATCACTCAAACTCTCTCAAATTCACTTAAATTCTCTTATTTCAAATTTATAATATTATCATTTTATTCTCTAAATTTCATTTTTTTATCATAATAATTTTATTATAATATCATATTCATAATATAATTTTATTTTATTATAACAATAGTTTTATTACATAATTTTATAGTAATTTATTTTTACATTATTGTTACATTAATTAAATAAATTATAATAACTTTATAATAAATTGTTGTTAAATTAAACTATTAACATTATTTATTATAAAAATAAATTTGTTAGATTAAATTATAAAAATATATTAATATATATTATTTTTATTAAAATAAATTAATATAAATTTAAAAAAAATAAAAAATTTAAATTAAAAAAGGACCGAACCGGTCCATGAACCGGGCCGGTTCGCAAGTAAAAATAATGCGAACCGGCCCGACTCGGACCAGTCCACTACCGGTTCGGACCGGTTTAAGTTGTTAGTCAGCCGGAACCGGTGAGAACCGGCCCGGTCCGGCCCACTAACAGCTCTAGATAGGGGTGTTGGATTCAAACTCAAGACTTATAATATGCGACAACTTATCTTTAACCACTAGGCCAAGAGGTTGTTGGCAATTCAAAGATGATTTTTAGTAGTTGGAGTTTGTGGACAAAAAAATTAATTAGTACAGAAATACAGATGCTTCCAAGGCAAAAGTTTACAATAGCAAGAGTGCTTTCATTTCTTGCAAATGCAATGCAAGATTTAAAACTTTTTCAATGTCTTTTACGTCTTCGAGTATTTTACTTGTAATTCTTTTTACGATAATTAATCAATTATAATTAAAAATTATGTACTGGTCCATCATTTACAAGTGCGAACTTTATGTATTATTTTGATAGATCTCACGTGACTTTAAATTTTGATTAATTAATTATAATGTAATAATTATAGATGATATGTTCTCTTTTATTATTGTAGATAACTATATTCTTCATTAGTCCACTCCCAATGTTTTCAAAATCATCCCAACCAAATTTCTCAATATATATACATATATATATATTATACAATTCCCATTTATTAAATTTTAACTTTAATTTAGCATTTTTATTATATTTTTATTTAACTATATAAAATTAAATTAATTATTACATTCAAAATTATAAAATATTTATAATTTATAAAATTTTAAAATAATTTGACTAAGCCCGCTAAGCCCGCCCGATTAAAACCGGACCGAACCCGAAACCAGACCGAAACCGAGAAAACCCGCAACCGAAAAAATCCGAAACCGAGAAAACCCGCAACCGAGAAAACCCGAGATCGAAAAAACCCGCAACTGAGAAAATCCGAAACCGAAAAAACCCGCAACCGAGAAAACCCGTAACCGAGAAAACCCGTAACCGAAAAACCCGGACCGAAACCCGCCTGAACCCGCCCGTTTGCCACCTCTACTCTTATTGGTCCTAAAAATTTATTTATTTATTTATTTTAGTTATATATACATATTTTACTTGGTGATAATTATATCTATTATTGCATAAAACAACAATGATTGATTATTGACGTAAGAGTCTGTCTCTTCTCTCCACGTGTCTTCAAAAAGGTTCTGCAAAATAAGAAAAATCAGAGGCCCCTGCACGTGCACTCCGATGCTTAATTCAGACAGGATCTAAGCAGGGTTTCCATAAGCCAATAGAAATTAGGGTTTATAAATGATACCTGTGACCTATTTATAGGAGTAATATAGCGCATAATTACGGTTAAGACCCACAGCTTAAGTGATAATTTAGTGGATCTTTCATGGCCCTTCTTAGTCTTTTTTCCTCTTCGGCTTAGACTACCATTAGGCCCAATGTTCTTCAGCATGACTTATATCAAGGCCCAATGACCTTTAGTAAGACCCTCATCAATATCTAATTTACTTGATTGTGATTTAATTTAGTTTACATGATTGAAATTTAATTACTTTACATGAATAAAATTAAATGGATTTTGCATGGTTAAATTTCATGTTATACTCTAAATGAGATATTACTCATTTCCATATTGCTAATTAGAATATGGAAATCATCCATAGTAAATTCTCAATTCATTTTCTTATCACTTTAACTCACATTTCTAATTGTTTCATTGCACTTATAACTGAATTTAAAATTTAGCCAAGATCAATTCAAAATGAATAAAAATATGAACCCTATATTGTTGGAAAGATTTTTGAGTTAAATTTTCAATGCAATTTGAAGCACTTAAATCGGCGTTCCCTATCAAAAATTATGCCCGACTCTTTATCGATTGCTTAGTTTTGAAATTCTTGCATATGACGTAAATTTATGAATTTATTGGTATTGATCCATGATGAATTAAAATATGAGCCTTATATGGATAAAAAGATATTTACGTTAGCTTTTTAACAAATTTTGAATCACCCTAATCAGAGTTTCCTAGCAATCAAACTTGACCTGTTAATTAAATAAACTTGCTTTAATCCAATTGGATTGAAATGGTAATCATGCAGGTTGGTAATCCGAGTAAAGACTTTTTCTTTGATTTTTTTTTTGTTCAAGAAGGAACACATCACTAACACCAAACACGTTGGTTTGGGTTAGGATGAAATTTCTCATAAACACACTCACACAAAGACTTTTTCTTTGATAAGCATAGTCTATCCGCGTAAAGACTTGAACAATGAGTTTGACTTCTACTTTTCCCTCTGCAAACACAAAAAAAAAAAAGAGAGAGAAAAGAAAAATATTCTAATTCAAGTGTTGACTTGACTTCAACTTTTATATACAATTAGATTTAAATTCATGTGATGTACGATGATTGTAATTTATAATAACTTTAAAAAAGTAAAATAGAATTTAAAAAAAATTATTTTAAAATATTTGTTGAATAATGCATTAAAAAACTTGATGCATATACAAAATACACAAATTAAAGAATAATTCAAAATTAAATACTAATTAAAAAATTATTAAAAAATTAAATATCATAAAACATTATTACAAGCATGCATGTATATGTTTTGAAAAAAAAAACATATGTTAACATAAAGTAATTTTTTGAATAATTTTTTTCTGTATAAAGATAAAATCCAAACTCAACCAAAATAAAACAAGAAAAGGTAATTATAGCTTTAGCAAGACAATAATAAATTAAAGAATCGATACCTCATCTTTGAGGGTCTAACATACATGATCTGCACATGGCGTTTGAATTCTTGTAGATGTTAATTTAGCATAAATTCCAAGGCTAAATTTTTTAGAATTGGCATTGATCAACGATAACAGTAAGACCATAAAATTTTTAGAACCGCTTGGCTGACAAATTCACTGTTAAAATCATTGGTAAAAAGTTATAGCTAGCAGCTAATGAAAACTCTCAAGCAAGGAAAAAACTACGGTTTATGCAATAATTTTATGTTAGGATGTTGCCAAATTTGATATCCCAACCCATAGTAATTAATAATTATAAGGGACTTTTTCCTGAAAAATAAAAATAAAAGTAGCAACAAAGTTACAAACTCAAGTTTCGATGAATCTCATCCTGACTAGCTAGGGAGTTGGCAAAATGATTTGCAGCCTTCTTCATGATTTTGATCCAAAACCAATAAATAACGAATAGCGTAAAATCTCAATGGTTTAAACAAAAAACATTTATTTATATATCGATATATTTCGTTTTTGTACAAGTGAAAGAGAACAGTAAATTTTAAATCTTGGACCTTAAGGAACATCCCCACCTCAACCCTCCCACCAGCGCCAAGCCAAGTGACCAAGTGTTTCTTGACATTGCAAAGCCTGAAATAGCAGCAATTGGGCACTTTCCCTTTCTTTTTTCTTTCTCAATTCCTGAAGTACGCGTCCTTTAAAACATTGTAACCGAGAACACCAGGCAAGCCAAACCCAAATAGCAACCCAGCTGCCTGATTGCTCATGGCCTGACCCGTTTTGCAGTAGGTTGCGAAGTCCTCGCAGTTATGAAACAAAAAGTTGTAGGTCCCAAAGGAGTTTTTCTCGAGCAGAGAAAAAGCCGTCTGAATAACCTCATCAGCTGGCTTGCTAGACCAAACACTGCAAGTTCCGCTCCTTTTGAACCGCAACTTCAAGTAGGAAACATCGTACTTATAGACGTAGAGTGAGTGGCCTTCAAGGAAGCAGTCAAGGCAGGTTATGGAAACGCCAGCATTTTGAGGCATATGAAAGCATCTCTGGCATTGAGCTTTGGAACTGCTCTTGGTAGGTCCGAAGAAATGAATCACTGCGTCGTCTATCTCTTTTTGTTCTCCATTTTTAGGGTTCGTGACCTTGGCTTTGCCCACATAAATACCTGCGGCCGTTAAATTAAGCAAGGAAAATTGAGGATGAAATGGAATTGGGAAGTTGCAAAACATTCAAGTTCTTCAAAAGAACAAAATATGAAAGGAAAAATTACATATACCGTGGTGATAGTATAGGCTGCTGCTGTCAGTAAATATGTGATCAGCTCATTGGAGAGCGTCTGGTCTCACAGTTTTCATCTTTCTTCTATTAGTTCTTCTATCTCTGAGTCTATGTTGTCTACTTCGTGATAAACACTTAATTTATAGATGGAAAGGTTATTGCAAGCCAGGCAGTTAAAATGGAGAGAATTTACAGCTTCAAATTGGTGAATAAAGTCATTGAAATTATGCCTCAATAGGTTTGGAATCAAATAGAAAAAAATCTCACATTCAAATCACATTATGTGTCATTTTAATCTAATGTTGTCTTTGTATTTTTCTTTTGTATTTAATGTAATAGTAATAATATCATTTATTAAAAATTATTTGATTGCATAGTAATTTTTGTTGGGAAAAATATCCCTCAAACCAAACACCCACAAAAACGAAAGAAAGTAAAAATAAACATAATAGTTTTTAATGTGGTTTAGCCTAACTAAATTGTTCTACAACCACCTAACCAAGTTAATAATCAATCAAACAATTACAACTGTAAAATTTTTAGAAAAGAAAAATTACAAACTCCTTACAAGTCCAACCATGCAATTTTTAGAAAGAAAAATTGTAAATTCCTAACAAAGATCCCAAAGCCCAACTACACCCTTTTAATAGCCCAAACCTTAGCTATTTTATCGGTGTCTACAACTCTTTGGGACACTTTGCAAACCAAGTCTGACACATTATTTATAAGGGAAGAGCTCTTATAACTTTTTCTATACTTTTGATGTGGGATTCAAGGTAAATCCCAATAAATCTTCCCTTGACTTGAATCTCCAAATTCCACAAATTGCTCAAAAACATGCAAACTATCCTCAAACTGAAGAATAACTCTACCATCATCATCACCATTATCCTCATCATCTTCCTCCAATCATATCATCTTCATCTTCATAGCTTTCCTCCTCTCGCAAGATCACAAACCCACTTGTTGGAAAAAATATCCCTTAAACTAAACGACCACAAAAACAAAAGAAAACAAAAGCAAACACAATAATTTTAATGTGATTTAGCCCAACCAAATTAGCCTATAACCACCCAAGCTATTTAATAACCAATCAAATAATTAATCAAACAAATACGGCTGTGCAATTTTTTAGAAAAGAAAATTTGCAAACTCTTTGCAAGCCCAACCATGTAATTTTTAGAGAGCAAAATTTCAAACTCCTAATAAAGATTCCAAAGCCCAACTACACCTTTTTAATAACCCAAACCCTAACTATTCTATCGATGTCTACAATTCTTTGGGACACTTTACAAATCAAGCCTAACACATTATGTATAAGAAAATAACCCTTACAACTTTTCTTACACTTTCAATGTGTGATTCAAGGCAAATCTCAACAAATCCTCCTTTAACTTGAATCTCCAAACTCCACAAACTGCTCCAATAGGCGTGCAAACTTTTCTCAATCTGAAGAATATCACGATCATCATTCATCATCCTCATCATCTTCCTCCAATCATCATCATCAAACTCATAATGGTCATCTTCTTCCAAATCATTATCATCATCATAATAACTTTTCTTCTCTCGTAAGATCACAAATCTGGAGCTCTGATACCACTTTTTTAAAAAAAATATCTCATAAATCAAACACCCACAAAAACTAAAAAAAGTAAAAATAAACACAATAATTTTTAATGTGGTTTGACCCAACCAAATTGGCCTATAACCACCTAACCAAATTAATAATCAATCAAACAATTACAACTGTATAGTTTTTTAAAAAAAAAAATTGCAAACTCTTTACAAGCCCAACCATGCAATTTTTAGAGAGAAAAAATGCAAACTCCTAACAAAAATCCTAAAGTCCAACAATACCCTTTTAATAGTCCAAACCCTAGCTATTCTATCGGTGTCTACAACTCTTTGAAACACTTTACAAACCAAACCTAACGTATTATTTGTAAGGGAAGACCCTTATAACTTTTCCTATACTTTTAATGTGGAATTCAAAGCAAACCCCAACAATTTTGATACATGTAATTCTCATAAAAACAAAATGAAGAGAATAGAATCATTGTAATTTTCATTAAAAAATGCTACAAGATATGAAGAATCCCTTGATCATGGAATGCACTATTGGATGAGAAACAAGTGCAGAGAAGATAAGACGTCTTTTTTTCCATCAAATCCCTACTCTTCTTCGACAGTTTTTTTTTTTGGAGAGAATTCATAGAGACCAAGAAAAGAAAAGGGAAAATCAAATAAAGCAAGAAGAATAGCACCTTATGAGAAAAAAAAATTCTTTTCAAAAATCACTTGACTAGATATTAATTAGCTGGTAGGTATGACGCATTAATTGTGACATATGAATGTTTGCATATGCTAAATAACAGTACATTAATGATCATCAGCTGCCCTTTAATTAAATTAAGCAGCGTCCATTTTTGTTTTTTATTTTTCCAACAATCCAATTTTGGTTTTAGTAAACAGTTATTATTCCTCACAGGGTCATTGTCTAGGATGTTTGATTGAAATTTTAATATGCCTTGAAACGATTGAGCACCAAGAAAAGCATCCGATGCTCTTTACATGTTGTTTGCCTTGAGCTTTGATTTGTTATAATTTGGAACCAGAATTTAACCTTCCTCTACCGTAATCCAACTTTACCAACTATATATAATCTTTGCGCAAGATTTGGAATGGTGATTCTGGGTTTGTGCAAGATTTGAGGATCATTTTGAGAGGTGATAGGATGGGATAATATTGTAGCTTTTTTTGGATTTATCTTGGTATGTTTCTTCTGACCTTGGTTTACACGGGTTGAACTGCTGTAATATTCTACCTGTTTAATGAAATTAAAATTATGGCTGAGCAAAAAAAAATCTTTGCTTAAGCAGGGTGTAGTGGTTTAAAGATTGCTACTATTTTCTTTGATTGCAATTGGTGATGATTTTGCAAAGGCTAGACATATGTATTTGGTTAAAACAAAGGTTAACCAAAAATTTTGAAGAGGGCTAAAGGACCCTCACACTTCCAATAATATCATAAGTCTTCAAAAGTAAACCTGCTCAAGAGCCGGGTTATCTGCCCAAGCTCGAAGGCATGTCCGATATTTGGTCGGATTTGGATAAAAATATCAGATAAAATTAACAGACTTAGGCAAAATTTTTAGGCCTGATAAAAAATCGAGTCTAGCTTGAACTTGACGCTTTGAAGTCCAAGCTCAACCTGACCTGAACATAATTAAATTTAAAACTTTTTTAATTCTATTTACTAAATATAATATAATTATATGTATATAAAATATTTATTGATTAATAAACGTGATTATATATATTTAATATGAAACTAACATGCAAATTTTGATAAATCAAATTAAACTTCAAATGAATTTAAAGAATAAAAATAAATAAAAAAATTGAAGTAAAAAAAAATTTTTGGGTGGGCTGAACTTGACCCGAACTTTGTATTATAAAACAAAAATGGGTCTAGATAGAAAGTCAGGCCTTGATTTGTAAGTTGGGCTGAACTTTGGCTTGGCTTTTACATAAGTTAGTATTTTATAGTGCAAGCCCTGCCCAAATCTGCCTATGATCAAGTCTATAACCAAAAGTGAGCAATTTTAATTTATGCAGTGGCATAACTATCTTATGTTGAGTGGGGTTAATTGAATTCACTCAACTGTTGAAAAATAAATAATATATGTATATAGTATAAAAAAGATTAATGTTCCTCTATATTGCTACCACTAAAATTATTAAAATTAGAAAAGAGTTAAAAAAATTAAATTTGGAGTTTACTTTTACATTTATTTTAATTTGAAAATTTTAATAATTTTGCACTACGAGTATAAGTTTAACTCGTGAGTTTGAAATTTTCTTTTGCATGTACTTCTATAGATTTTTTTTTTTAATAAATTGAAGGTAAAAGATGAGATTGTTTGGATTCAAACATAAACTTTACAATATGCAACAATTTTTTCTTAACTACTCAATCAACAAGTTGTTGGCTATTCTAATTTTAACTTTTTTTTTTTGAAATTCTGTTTTCACTTTGTTGCAATCACACCCTCTAGTTATAGTTTTTCTCCTTAATTACATCTATAATATATATTGTATATGAATTTGATCCAATTTAAAAATGAGTATTAGTTAATTTGTTGTACTTGATGCAATGACTATTTTATAGGTAATTAATTATTCAATAGTTCAAATGTAATCTCATTATAAAAGAAAAATATTGTATCTATCATCTACTTGTATTATTTTCTAACATTTTTTATTGGCATGAGACAAAAATAAAAAAAATTTTAAAAAAGGGTTATATAGCACCACTAACGTAATCATTGAGATAAATTTCTATTATGAATAAATTGAAAGAAAAATATTTATTTATTTGAAAATTGTCTTATGTTATTGAATACTTTCTACTATAATTAATTTTGTCAATTTTTTTTTCTGAAAGGTAAAGAAATTTTTATTGATGATAAAAGAGAATTACAACCATGTCTCTAGATCAACATATCTATGAATTTCAGCTTTGGCGAGGGAGTCCGCAAAAATATTATATAAAAAATAACAAAATTTTAGAAGATGGAATCTGCAGTGTGTTACCCCGAGTAGTTTTAAATCTCTGTTTGTAGGCTGGAATAACCTTATTTCCAACAGAAGTCAGCAAAGTATTTGGAGTACCATCTTCTATGCAGTCACATGGTCAATATGGCTATCGAGGAATGAATTGATCTTCAACAAAAAAGAGAGCAGCTTTGATCAAGTTTGCAATTTAATATCTGTTAGAATTTGCTAGTGGTTGAAGGCAAAGTACCCCAATCTTGACATGTTGTCTCTCACTACCAACATCCAAGATATTTTCATCACACCACCAACAAAGAAAACGAGATCTGGAGTTGAATGGACTCCTCCTCATCAAGGTGCTTGGAAGATTAACACTGATGGTTCTGCATTTGGGAAACCGAGACCTACTGGTATTGGTGGAGTTATTCGTAATAGTAAAGGGCATGTTCTTCTGATCTTTTCAAAAAATATTGGGATAGCAAACTCAAATATGGCTGAATTAAGTGCTGTTATTGAAGCTATGTCCATCATCATTGAAGCAAAGATTTCACCACTTCCTCAACTAATTTTTAAAAGTGATTCAAAAGTGGTTATTTCTTGGATTAAGAAGATCTCGGACAATCCATGGAGATATAACAACTTATTCAACAGATTTAGGAACCTCTCGCTTCAATTGGGGAATATTTTGTTTGTTCATACTCTTAGAGAGGCAAAATTTTTTGCTGATTCTCTAGCTAAAGCTGGGGCTCTTAGAAACTCTGACTTGATTGCTTTGATGTAATCTTATTTATTAATAAATTTTAAACTTTCAAAAAAAATAATAGTACAATATTAACCCCACTTACACAAATCCTTGGCTTAACTCAACAATTATTGGAAATCCTTTATATATATATTGACTTCGAATAAAATGCCAACAACTATTTCAAAAAAAAAAAGAAAAGAAAATTCGGAGTGTAAAAAATATGAATTTGAAAACCCAAATCCAAAGTGGGTTAAGAAATTAATATTGCAAACTTTGTATCTGTAACAAATGTATTCAATTTTCCTTCATATTAATTAATATAGGTTTTACATTTGATGCAGTATCTGTATATAAATTCTATTTATGCATTATCATTAAATCATATCATTAATTAGTGAATGAACAATATTTATTTTTAAAAATTATTCATTTTAAATTTTTTAAATTAATGAAATGACATATTAAGTCTCACTGAGAAAATATAAAATTTATATATTGGAAATAGTCAAATATAAATCTTTAACCATATACTAAGCTACTTGTTTTTTGTTCTAAGGCCAGCTAAGAGATCAGGTTAGATAGTCTTTCCAAAACATTAATATTTTATTTGATTAATGATTTATATAATACATTATCTATTTTATTTTTGTTTTTATTACAAGATAAGGATCGAATGAAATGACATGTTATGATTTAGTTTTACCCACAATATAAAGAATTTATATATTGAGGGTACATCGATCAAATATAAATCCTTATATACTACATTTTCCCAAGGCCAACTGAGAGATCTAGATTAATCTTTCCAATACATTAACATTGTATTTGGTTAATGATTTGTATAATACATTATTTATAGTACAAATAAAGACAGGATGAAACTTCAACCTCAGGCACATCTACCTGCAGAAACCCCCAGCCACAGTACTAGCAAAACCGAGCCAAACCAAGTGACAATTTATTTATTGATATTTGAAAAGCCTAATATATATATATATATATCTATATATATATATATATATATATATATATATATATATATATATATATATATCTTTGGGTTTTCTTCACTTTCTTGACCCTTAACCCCTTAAATTTTCTTTTAGACATTGTTCGATAAGAAAAAAAGAAATAGGTGAATAAAGAAATTTTGTTAATCTAATTGATAAATTACGAAGTAAGAAAGTGATTATGAAACTTAAGCATTAGATTAACAAATTTTCTATCTTCACCTTTTTCCATCTTCTCTATCACTCAAAGTCTTAATTGTCGGTGACTGTTTCATATATCCCTTTTGCAACTTTGTAACCCACAACACCAGTTAAACCAAATCCAAAAAACAATCCAGCAAATTGATTGCTCATTGCCTCCCCAGTTTTGCACCGTGTTGCGAAGTCCTCGCAATTGTTAAAAAAGAAGTTGTACGATTTCCCGAAGTTTTGCTCTTTAAGGAAATCAAATGCCGTCTTTACAACCTGATCCGCCGGCAAGCTAGGATTAACACTGCAAGTTCCGCTCCGCTTGAAACGCAACTTCAAGTAAGGGACACCATATTTATAGAGATAGAGTGAGTGACCTTCGAGGAAGCAGTCGAGGCAGGTTATAACAACACCAATTCTTCGAGAGCTGTGACCACATCTTCCGCATGGGGCTTCATTTTTGGATTTTCCGACCCCCATGAAGTGAATAACCGCATCGTCTATTTCTACTTCTTCGTTTCTCGTGTTGGTCACACTTGCTTTCCCCACATATATGCCTGCAAATATATATATCCGGTAATCTTAAACACGATATAGAAACGCATGAAAAAGATAAAAGAGATGAAGGTAACATGAACTACAATTTACTAAAAATTGTATATAAATGTCAAAAGCTAAAAAAATTGTTTAAGTTTGACGTGTAGATACGAATTTTAATATAAACTTTTGTGTTTTACATTATATGAATACAATTTTATATGATTGAAACACGAATTGTCAAATCTACCTATAGACATGAAACCAGCAGGTAAACTTATGTATACATCTTTAGGAACATTTCGTGATTTTAGATATTTTAGTACAAACTTTGATTTAGATTATATGCTTACATAATAGGAAAAAAAGGAATTCAAACATAAAGGAAAACCATAAATAGTACGGTTTTAAACGAACATCCAACTTAAAATAAATTGGATACGATGAATTATCTTCTTCTCCATGAAATGAACGAACTGAAAAGAAATTTAATTAATTCATGAATAAAAATCAGAGTATACCATGGTGAAAGTAGACATATAGATTGCGATCAGTATAGATGTGGTCACCCGGCTTGAGAGAATCGCGTCTCACCGTCCGCATCTTGATTTCTTCTTCTGTCTTTTAATTAAGTTAAATATAAGTTGGCTTTCTTCGTAATAAACTCAGCTGATATATATAGAGATGGAAGTGTTCAAGATAGTGATCGAAAGTAACAGAGAAGTAATTAATGGAGAATCGTATAAAGGTAACAACCTTAGCCAACACATGGGAAAGAAATTTTTTTTTTGTAATGGTTCCAACCACCAATTAGTTGTGCGATTGATGCCCTATCCTTGGGTGTTTGGATTGACAGAAAATATTTGTTTTAACTCAAATTACCATTCTTCCACAGAACCTTTTTTCTTTAGAGAATCCACTGGGAGGAACAGTGAATCAAATGAAGTAATTAATTAAGAAGAATAGTACTCAGTTAGCAACACAGACTGAGTTTATGAGAAGAGCTCTCGGGTTCGATCCCTATTAAATACACCTTTGGGGAGGGGTGAAGAACCTTAACTGTGACTAAGACCCAAGCAGAAATAATCTCAGATCGTTAACACGAATAAAGATACATGTGGTTTACACCAAAAAAAAAAAAGAATAGTCCAAAAGCATCAAATTTGGTGTAAATAAAAATTCTTGCAAATGCTAGTTTTATCAATGATTATGGTACTATGTATGATTTACCAGTCAAAGTAGAACTGAAACTGAGTTTTTTTTTTTTTTTCAATATTTCAAGTTAGATCTAATATTAAGTTATTATTCATATGGGAAAAGATTTTACTTTGTAATATAGTTCCATTGATTCATGCAGGTTTTTTAAGATGTGATTTTTAATAAATCTAGAATTTAAATTTCGACACTAACAATCTATCTCTATTATTTTTGGACTATGATTTTTAAAAAAAAATAAAAATTTAGATTTCTAGAATGAATATATTATTTTAACAAACAATGACAATGAAAATCATGGAATTGATGTTCTGCTCTTTAAAAGAGGTTGGTTTATGCTTTGTTAATTTGTATAAACTTCTAGTTTATTATAATTTATAACATAATTTGGAAGGAGAAGATCATGATAATAGTGTTAGTAGTTAATTTTCCTCTTATTGGTGGTCTTTATTGTCTCGAGATGATAAGAATTGATCATTTATGATTTTTAGAAGAATCTCATGCTGTTTCTTTCTTGAAGTTCAAGATATCACATGGTTACCGATGTGAGAGGCATAAAGATAGTTGAAAATTGGAATTGATCCCATTTTTGGTTTGATCATAAAATTTGAGTTGGAATAATGGTTCCAATTTTGAAAGCATCTGATGTGGAGAATTACTTTTTGAACCATTAGCGTTTTTGGTGGTACGATTTAAGTTCTACTTGGGTCTATGGTCAAAGAGATGTGTTTTCTAGCATATTTGTAGAATTATGTTTCTTTCCTTGCTAACTTTTGCTAGATTTCAATTGTTTAATTGCTTAATATATTTAAATTCTTAGCCTAACAGAGCATATATATTGGAAATTTTGTTAATTTTTCATCAAATCCAAAAAAAGTTTCGAACTTTGAAAACTTATAATACTCTTAAAAAAAGATATAATCACTAAACTAAATTTTGGTAAACCTTTATTTGTTTATTGAATTTTTTGGTTTTAACTCGGATGAAAGTGTAATATGTTGAGCAATAGTTGCAATAGGAGACTCTTTCTTAATCAATATTGTTGAGAAAATTAAGCTTCTCTTAAAGAAGATGTAAGGTAAGAGGTCCAAACCTCTTCAAGTTTCTCTTAAAGAAGATGTTAAGCATTGATCACTACTTTTAAACTTCAACTTGAAGTTATACCCATTGATATATAGAAACAAAGCCAAAAATGAAGATCAAATCAGCAAATAAAGTAAAACGAAAAGGGCTCTTATGCTCCACAAAATCTTGTTCGAAGAATATCAGTATAGCTAGGCTTATAGTCGTGTACGTGTACGTGTACGTGTACGTGACGTTTTAAATGTGACGTTTGAAGCTTAACATTACATGCATATGTTTCAAATTCTTACTGTTGGACTAGAAAGTGACACTTGCTATTTCCCAAATAATTGTTTTTTCATTGAACTTTAATTGATAAAATCAAAAACCCATCTCGTCTTAGCTAGATGATACTGTTACTGTCCTTGGGAGGAGGTGCAATAATCGCGTTTATGTGTCCTAACGATTTTTTTTCTTATTTGATGTAAGATTGATATATTCTGCTTATTCTTTTTATGGAATGCGTGACGAGACAAAAGTATCAAACTAAAAGGATTGTCTAGGAAGGCAATAAAAATCTAAGTTGAGAATATTAGTACATAATCAGTAAAAAAAGTAACAATCAAAATTTGACGTAACGATTAATATCATTCTTTAAAAAAAGATTAGGTCTGGAAGTGTTCTACACGTCCGAATTTAGCATATCTTCCAAAAAAAAAATACAGAAAGGAAAGGCTTAATTCAGGTAGATGAGAAACAGTTGTACGAGTCAAAACTTTATCTCTGGTCAGTGGTGGAAGATGATCTGCACATGGCGTTGGGATGCTTGCAGATATTGCTAGTTTTGTGAGCATAACTAATTATATTGATAAACATGGAATCAGAATCACTATCTGTCACAATTAACCTTCTTGCGTACGCCAACATATGCTGGCTATTCTTCATTGGCAAATTCTGTGTGGAACTGGACCCCTTGACGCACAAACAAGAATCTAATCAGAACTGAACGATTATATTCAGCGTAAATCAAAAACCCGTTTCCGTAAATCAAAACCCGTTTTCAAAAATTGCGTGTCATCTTATATTGTCTAAAATTATTGAATCTATCCTGAAACAGAAAAAAAGACCTCAATAAAGTTTGAACATCCATGAGATGAAATGCCAGCTAGTGACTGCACAAGTTCAAAAAAAAAAAAAACCGTGAATTTTAAAGTCATAAATAAGGAAGAGAAATAAAGAAATTTCAAAAATATTGTATTGTCTCAACCCTACGAGTAGCCTAGAACAGACCACAAATCCAACATGTTTAGTTTGTTCTAGCTCATTAAATTGAGCAAAGTACAATATTACAGCAGTTCATGCGTAAAACCAATTTGGTAATTTACCACCTAAATATTCTATCATTTTACGACTCAAAGATGACATCAAAATGATAAAATCCTGCTTAGTACCCATAGTTTGATCCATAAACAGAGCCATAGCCTCCAGCATGGCCTGCATGTCCTGGATTGGATGGTGGTGACGCATATACAGAACTATGAGCCGCATAAGGATTGTAAGCTTGGTCCGCAGCCCCACCGGGCTGTGCCTGACCTGGAGCTGCAGCTTCAGCCATAAAATTCTGCAATTCAACACAGGTAATATCAGTATTTGACCAAACAGGAACAGAATAAACAAAACAATTGATAACAATAAACAGTAGCTATAGACTTGTGCTCAATAAATTGGACTCAATGGTGTAACCCATAAGCGCAATATTCTGACAACATTCTACACAAGGCCATTGTATGCTGGGAGAGAGAAAAATCGTGAACCTAAACAAAATTTGAAGATGACCTAGCGGAAATATTAGCACAATTAATACTAGCTCTATTACACATTATCCTCTCAACAAGCAGAGGTTTTAAATCATCATTGCAAGGGTACTCTTATTTTTTTTACTTTCAAAATCATCTTACTAAAACTATTTATCATATGCAGCCCTCCATAATCATGCTTCAGAATGAGGTATTACTTCCTTCCTACTGCAACTGGGCAAAACCATCAGACTAAAGCATAGTTTAGCAGCTGTGTAAAGTCAAACTACAAAGACGCTGACCAAGCCTCCTAGCAGGTGGAAACAGCATTACAAGGAAATCATAAGCATAAGCAATAAAAACAACACGTGGAAACTGTTCCCAATATCTAGCTAGCAAATAGAAAAAGAAAGATCAAAATAGTTCAGAAGCAAGGGCAAAGAACATTGCCTGTATCAGTTGCTGTGCAGTTTGAACTTGTGAAGCAGTTCCACTAATTTCGACTGTCATTTCTCCAGGAACACCCCTAGTTTCTTGAATGGTGACAGTTGCCCCACTAGCACGTCGAATATAACTAATACTTGCACCAGCTGTCCCAATAACAGCATCAGCATAAGATAAAGGAATTTGCATTTGCTGAGTGACCTGCAAAGAAAAGACATAACTTTATTAACATATTAGGATCTGGTTGTTTGAACAGGCCAAGACCATTCATCAACTTAAAACTTTACAGGACTGGAAAGACCCTGCTCTCAGAAGCCTGAAATTTAAATTAAGATGCATACATGGATCTCCACAATGCAAAAGCATCAGAGATTTGCTAGAACATCCCCATCCACCCCCTTTCAAGCTGTGGCTGGATAACTTACTCTACATGGAACTCAAGTACAAAAATTAAGCAAGCCCTCCCCATGACTTAAACAACCAAATCAAAACCAAGGAATCACGATAACAGCAGCTAAGTATCAAGAGACACAGCATCTTCTTCTCAAGTGACAGAGAAAACTAAGAGGGAAGGGGATGGAGGGAATGGAGAAATAAGGGCCAGCAAGTAAGTTGCGGAAACGACTTACCTGTGTGATCATTGATGGTGCATTCTGGGGATTTGATGATGCATGAGCACCAATTGGGGCTTCTCTTCCATAGGCAGAAATACCCTGATGCGGCTGTTTCTCCATAGGAGGCATATCAGCAGGAGGGTAGTAATTGTCATGTTGCCGTGGAGGCGGCATGTACTGAGGATTGTGTCCAAAACCAGCACCTCCACCAGCATTTGGAGGGACACCTTGAGGTGGACCCCAGGATTGATGAGGTGGCATGTGGTCCATCTGAGGATTAGACATTTGCATCTGGTAGAAACATGTAACAGAATTTCATTACATTCTATACATTAACAGAGGCATAATTAATTATTAGTTCAACAAAAAATAGAAGCCTCACATGCATTTCAAATAATGGAATTATACTGCGGTCCACTAAAAACTTCCTGAGATGAGATGCAATAAGCTCCACTGCTCTGTGCACACCAGCTGCTTCTCCTACAACTTCAACAACCCTATCATCTTGAAGAGCAAAGACTGGAAGGTCTTCTGCAAAATTTCATTTTTAACAAAGAGAAAGAAAAACAGTTGTCAACATAACAATGATAAAGCAACCAATCAAAATCAGAAAAAATTAATCCTTCGAACAAAATGATAGTATGAGATATCAAACTGAGGACACCAAACCTTAAAAACTTCAAATTATCAGCATTAGAACTAAAAAAAGCATACTCTTGAATTTGGTAGAAATCAAGACAGTCATATTCTCAACATTATAATTCAGTTTGAGAAAATCAGTAACATCATTCAACCATAACTTCTTGACACAGATGCACACACACATACAAGGAGCAATATTAAACACTACTTAGACAACATTAAACACTACTAAAACAGTTGAAAATAGTTTATGCAGATTGATCATTAAAGCTTTACTCTTTCAGCAACACCAACAATTAGATAACTACTACAACCTAAAACTTGGCAAATTTTCCGCTATAAAGAAAAGCACAAAAACAAAAGTAAGAAACAAAGCCCTGAGAAGAAAACCTGCTCCAAGAACTCTAACGATACAATTAGAAGATTCTTGAATGGATTTAACTGTTGTTCCTTGTTTTCCAATCAAACTTCCAGCTTGTGAGGCAGGGACTAGCAGCCTTGTTGAAACCTTGGTTCCCACAACCGAAGGTGCATGAGATGAATCACCCTCCAAACCATCAACAATGCGTTTATGGACCCTCAAAAGCCCATCCATAGCAGGCGGAAGAGAAGAATCAGGCTCCTCCTTTGCAGATACCATTACCTATTCACAAGACAAAGCAGCAGCATCAGCACAAAGGCTAAAGTGTTACGATTCATGGTCCATATGCTCAATAAAATTGGGAAGAGAAAAGAAGAAACTAATACAAACTCCAATGTTTTTACATCCCACCAGCAAATAAAAAGGGAAAAGTCATAAATGTGACGCATAACTTATTGAAGAGATGAAAAAAATGCCAAATTGGATCAGATTTGATATAATCTACAATATATCGTTAAAATCTTTCAGTTTAAAGGAAAATTTTAGTTGATTTTGTTCAACAGTGATATAGACTTTTACTAGAGCTGTTTTATTTTAACAGGACTATAATTTGATCTAGGTTAAGTTACTTTTTTTCCAATATAATGTCCAAGTATCTGTGCAAACTACAGCCTTTTCTGCAGTAAGTGAATGGACTTATCAACCAAATTGTTTTTACCTGTTAAGTTTTGCATGTTATTTGGATCATAGATTTTGAATTTTATTAGTAACTATATTATACATGCATATACAACATCTGTGTTATTGAAATAGGCTTTACATGAATTTGGGTAAAATTTAAACCATAAATATTGTAGGCATATGTATGATCGTTAAAAGTTAGCGTTTAATTTTAGCTAGATTTCGAGGGATCTTAGAGCTGTTTCCACAGGTTCCTTTAAGATTCCTTTTACAATCTGTGGCAAGACACCAATCATGCAGGTTCTGAAGTTACCAGAGAGAAAGCAGAGCTTCTTGGTACGGTTGTTCGTACAAAATGAGACTGTTAATTCGGATCAAACTTTCAGCACTTTGAAATGCTCAATGCTGATCCCTGCAATCTGGGACTTTGGTTCCTCATAACTGGAGTCTTATTGATGATTGACTCCTTGCCTTAAAATTTGCGAACGGAACCTGCACAGACTCATTGTTGTTATTGCAATAAAGGGAACTGTATTTGTATTTTATGGATTGCTTCTTATGACCTCCTTACAGTCTTCTTCAATTACTCAAATCTTTAAAATTATACCACGCCTTGGGCATGTAATTAACTGCCATTGTGTCGTAAGTTTAAGAGTTCATTAACAATTATTATCTAACAGAAAATTATATGTATTTGAATTACTGCAATGTGAAGCACTTTAAATCTTACATCCATTAATTTAGCACTTCCATGATCGATCCTTCTTCCAATTTCTTTATTGTTATCTCATAACTTTAAGAGCTGATTAACAATTATTACATAACAAAAAATTATATGTATTTGAATTACTGCAATGTGAAGCACTTTAAATCTTACAACCATTAATTTAGCACTTTCATGATCCATCCTTCTTCCAATTTCTTTATCGTTTTCTCATAAAACTTCTTCATAGAATTGGATTTTAAAGTTTAACTTACTTGGTGATGTATATTTTATATTTCCCCTTTTTTATTAACTTCATGTTTCGTGGTAAATTAAATGAACCAATATATCATATATATATATATATAAGCAGTTCTAAAACTATGAGAGATCTAGCTAAAACTAAAAGAACAAGCTTTATTATTTTCTATTGTGAATCATTTCGACATCATTGTACAACTACATGTACAAAATAGCAAATAAATGCACATGGAATGTCAAACAAATAAAAAGAGAACAGATAAGTTTCAAACAAAAATCATAAGATATGGAGAACAGAAAAAGAATGTCATAAATCTCCAGTAATGACTGTCTGCTTTAAGTTTGCAGTTAAGGAAAGCCACTTTGTACTGCAGCATCACCATATATAGAAGATAATGAAAATAACAATATAACATATAACTCTGGTAGTTCAAGTAGAAACAGAAAGTGAGTATCAACATGTAGAACTGGTTCTTCCTAATAGTCTATTCCCAGAATAAAAAGCTAAATTCCCTAATAGTCTATTCCCAGAATAAAAAGCTAAATATAACATAAACCAAGAAGAGAGGAAACAAACTTACAGCTCTCTCTGTTGTCCCTGGAGGACCATCAAGTATCTTGATACGAGCTCTTGTCTCCTCAACTATTTTTTTTATGAACTCCCCTTTACGTCCAATTATACTACCAACTTTTTGTGCAGGAACCAACATCCGGAACACACTCTCTCCAGGCCATCCAGGCCACTTCTTTTCAACCCCTCCAGCCACTGACTCATCACCATGATCTTGTTTTGGTTCATGTTGTGATTCCTGTTGCAGGTTCTGCTCCTCAAAGTTTTCTTCTGGAGTTTCCTCCAAGTTCAAGTTCAAGTTCTGCTCCAAGTTCTCATCGTGCTCCAAGTTCACATCGTGCTCCAAGTTCAAATTGTGCTCCAAGTTTATGCGGTGCTCCAGGTTCGGATTGTGCTCCAAATTCAGGTTGTGCTCTAGGTCCAGATTCCGCTCCAAGTTTTCTGGTTCTTGTGCCTGCTCCTCTTCATGTTCAACATAGCTTTGATCAACTTCAGCCATAAGTACTTTTCTGGAAAAAAAAAAAGAAAGAAAGAAAACATTAACACATGAAAAAGAGTAGGCAATGCAAAATATGTGTGCCAATCTGACTGTTTCTCTCAAGAAAACAAACAAAAAATTATAACTTAACCTAGCAACAGCAAGTAATAAAACTCTACAATATGCATAAAACTACAACAAAAAGAACCCAGCATTGGAAAAACCTTTAGACAGTCAAATCACAGAAGAAAAAGAAAAAATAACAAAAACCCCTAACTTGACCCGGAGACGAATTGAACTCCAAAATATTGCATATCATCACAAAACAAAGGGAACCCATTAATAAGTAAGCCTTAAAAAACTCAAACCAGAAAGAAATATAAAAGCTTGTAAATAAAATGACAACACAAAACCCTAAAAAAGCATAGAAATTGATTGAATCCGGAGACTTACGTGAGATGAAGAAGGAAGATGATACAAGGAGGACGATGGGTTTCTGATAAAGGATAAGAAATTTAGCTACGAATCCTGAAAACGAGAGAGGGAGCAAACTAAATCTAGTTAGGTTTTGAGGGGGCTAGGAAGAGAGAAACGGGTCCAGAAAATTTGTGATATTATCATCAGCATTCGGCAATTTTCAGCCTGGGTATTGTAAAATGACAAAAACAACCCTGTAATTTGGGCTAGGCCTGTTTATCCTTTTTAATTTTATATTTTTCTGCCTTTTTTTTTTTTAGTTTGCAAATTGCAATGTCAAGAAATACCTTGTAACCAAAAAAAAAATGTCAAGAAATACCTGAAATTCATGTTAATTAAAGACTGCAAGTTTATATCACTGACCAAAGGCCATGCATCAATTTCCAATTAGTCATGATATGCTTAAAAGTTGAAGCATAAGAGAATTGCTTTGCTTTTCCAATGTTTGATATCTGAGCACGACCAAATGAGCAAAGACAATGTGATTAAATTTATTTAGAGATAATATTTTTAATGGGTAAGAGTTCTTAGTTAATAGAACTTCTTGGCGATCAAATAATTTGACTCTATAAATATAAAATGAGTCTTAACTTTTAAAATATATCTTGAGATAGATATAATCACTATATAATCTTGTATAGTAGATGGGTTTGGAGGGATGTTAGGAATAGATTAAACACTATGGAGTAAGAAAACTGGTTTTATTTCATGGCTTGGGTTTAGTTGTTTTTCAGTATTTTGTATTTCTTCTAATCTTTATGTTTATAGTGAATTTTTTTTTATAGATATACACACTTGGTCGAATCATTTTAAATTTTGTTTTTGCGTGTAATTTAAGTTCGCGTTGAACTCATTTTGAAAAACTTTTTTTATATGAAAAATCCCAAGATGTAAAATCGTAGCCTAATAGATTTGAGACAGAAGAATCTGATCATAACTACAGAATTTAGTGTGTATTAAATCCTGATTCTGACCCCAAACATGTGATCAATATACTTAGCTTTAAGCCAAAGAAGACTGCATCACAGATTCCTCTGAATTATCAATTCTATTTGAGCATCACATCAGATCCTGTTATATTCTCTGAATAGGGGTGTAAAACGGGCGGGGCGGGGCGGGTATGGGCCGGGTTGTACGGAAGGCCCGTTTTTAAACGGGTCAGATATTACATGCTCGGTCCGTTTTTAATACGGACCGGGTTGGCCCGCGGGTCAAGAGTTTTTTTAAATAAAAATAATAAAAATTAAAATTTAAAAAATCATTAAAATTCATATATAAATACAATTACAATTCACTTACAATATTTTAAAATAAACAATTACAAACTTGAAAAAACATAAATTTTTATTAAACATTAAACTTTTCCAATATTTTTTTTCACTATCATACATATAATGTCATGGTTTGAATTCAAAGTAAAATTATATGAATTCATTTTTTTGCTAGAATACAATAAAATCATGTTATGTATTATTTTGATAAGAAATAAAAATACATTAATAATATAGTTTAAAAACTAATTTTATATATATATATATATATATATATATATATAAAAACAAACAAAAAAGGGACTTAAATGGGTTAGCTCGCGAGTCGACCCACGAGCCATATGAACCGGCCCGCGCGGGCTAATCCGTTGAGGTCCGTTTTTAAACGGGTCTAAAATTTTAAAACTGGCCCTTATAAAACCCGCGGGCTTAATGAATTGGCCCGCGGGCTTTAGCCCATTTTACGCCTCTATCTCTGAACCATTACTGCACTATAGGTGCGAATAATCTATGCAAGAAATCAAAGGTTGATACTATCTAGAGCCATCATAGAACTTAACTTTTCTGCAATAAACAAAAACTCATTCAGGGAAAGATAATCTGATTTCACTACTGATTGTAGATACCATTCAATGGAAAATATTCCAATTAAGACTGTCCAGAAAAAGAATGAACCATGTAGATAGCATTCAAAACAAATAAATGCAAAACATTTGTGTATTGTGACACACATACAATGTGAATACTCTATATTGAATCCTGATCACTGACATAGGACAGAACCAAAATGCATATTTTACAGATAATATAGGTTTATTTTTATCAAACGGTTGGTGGTAGGAATTAGGCTTCAGTAAATCAAGCAGACCAAAGCCGAAAAGTGGTTAACACAGTTTGTTCTTAACTGAGCATTCAATCATCAATTTATTTGCAGTAAAATAAAAATACAAGTTCAAAACGAATCAGTGTAATAACAGAGGTGATTCCTCCAGAGTCCAGACCCCACAAAGAATTCGTGTTTCAATGAATGCCTACCTATACTCCAGCTAGTAAGCACTACCAATGTTACACATAAGAAAGAATGTGAACATAGAACTACAAAAATGAATATCACTATTGCTTCACTCCATTGTCATTCCTTGTATTTGGAAGCAGTCTCTGGTGACACATTGGCTGCATTATTCTTACTCTTCTCAATAGCCAGTCCATTGTTCTTCAAAATCTCAGCGCTTGTGACAACAGTAGTGATTGCTGCAGTAAAAGATTAGGAAATTCAAAGACTGAGCACACAGTTCACAGCAACAAAAATGTTAATTGGCCTCAGAGAAATGTACCCATTCACAAGGCAGAAAGCTCAATGCATCTGTGCATCAAAAGAAAACAAATTAAAACATGTAGCATGGCTTGAATGTGATCATTCATATAGATTGAGATAAATCATATATGGACAAACTGATGGAAAGATAGAACCGAAAAAGCTTACGAATTAAGAAAATTTATTTGACTTGTGTAATAATTTTCTGATTGTTATGTCATTTAGAAAGGATACTGGTCTTTGAACCACCTTGCAAGAATGATTTAGTTCCACAGTTATGAGAAAGTGCCAATGACATAAAACTCCATATTTTTATAGCTTGGAATAATGGAAAAAGGTTTAAAAATGCACCTATAGAGTTAAATAACAGTATCATTGAAGTTACATTAGACCTATAAGCACAGATGTATAGTAAATATTTAAAAGGATAAAAATAATGCTATTGAAAGTAAAGAAAAAAAAAAGAGGCAAAACCAAGATCAGTCCAAAACATCATTTGCATGAAATATCAAACAGATAAAAAAGCCCAGATCGAAAAACCCTTACTTTTTGCAAGATAAGCATAGAAAAACAAAGGCTTTTTGGTGTTAAGACACTTGAATTCTGTTCTTCTGTGCCTCTCCTTCCCCTGTTCCAACCACAGTCTCAACAGCCATTTCTGATATCTTTCTCTTTCTTTCTTTTTTCCTTTGTTCAATGCTTAATAAATTTCTTAATTTCTTTCACTTTCTCTCATTTTCTTGTTTTCCTCATGTTTTTTGTCCAGCGGGAAAGCTGTGGATGAAAATACCGTTATGGAATGGTGGCTATATATGGGAGTAAATCGACCAATGAGAAGCAAACGCGTGGTGAGGTTTTATTGGTTGTAGACGCAGTAAGAGATCAAAAAGGGTTTTTTATGGGGGAAAAACTGAAAATGACTGTTAATTGCGCCAGTAATTTCCATTTTTAATGGGCTTCAAGCCCATAGTTATATGGGTTTAATTTATGATAATTTAATTTTATAAAATGGGCTTCTAATAGATGGGTCATGTCAAAAAATGGGCTTTTAAAGATGGATCATGCCCTAAAATGGGCTTCTAATCAAAAGATTTATACTTGTTGATCTAAACTTTTGGTTTAGGATAATTATTACATACACTGACAGTGGAGTTTTTTTACTTCACAAGTAGCGTTAAGATCATGACATGTGTCTTATAAAAATATTAAAATAAATAAAACATGACATGTGTTACGATCTTAACGCTGCTTGTGGAGTAAAAAAACTCCACTGTCAGTGTATGTAATAATTATCCTTTGGTTTATCATTATGATTATTATTTATTATACCGATGATGGAAGCTTTTTACTCCATAATCGAATTTTAAGAATTTATATGTTATTGTTGGGAGAAATTTATTATTTGTCACTCTTGATTCAAACAAAATTAATTTTAGATCATAAAACGGATAAAAATACATGTGATTACACATAAAAAAGAAAAAAAATTCATCATTAATGTATAGAATAATAACACGACACTTTGAAAAAACCTTGAATTAATGAATTCAAAATTCGACCCCTCACCTATCTCCAATAACAAACAATACCTACTTTTGTCATTAAAGAATTGGATCTTTCTTTCTATTATGAGATGTCCTTATTAAAGGAAAACGGAAACAAAATTGACAAGGGATTAATTAAAGCTCTAATTTAAGCGATGTCCAAAACCCATGAAACTCATTGCTTTGCTCCACAATGTTTGTACTTTGTAGCTTTTGAAGTCATAAGCAATTATGGCAATTGAAGTTTAGCTTGACTACTCGTGTTGTCCTTGCAAATGTACCTATGAAAATTTGCCTCATTCTAACTCTATAATTTGCAAAAGTCCTTGAAAATGGTAATTATCAACTTGCTAAGTCTGTTATCTTTTGTAATTACACTTTTAACGAATAAATGATATCTTGTTTCAATTTTAAAAAATTCAATGATTATTTAACCATTGTTAAAAAATGCAATGAAGATTTAACCATTGATTCAACTTATCAATGGTAGATTTGTCTTAAAATTGATCCAAATACCATTGGAATATTAACATTGGGCAATTTTTATTTTTATCAGGAGAGTAAAATGTATGAACTAAAATGTATGCAAAAGTCTCAATCATAGGCATTTGTTTATTACAATTTTATCAATTGTGGTCCACAAACAAAGTCAGAAAGAAGTGATCAAGTTAAATTGAAATTAGCTTTCTCTTTCTTTTTTTTTTTTCAGAAACTGACGGGATTTCTTTCCCCCACATAAGATTACAAATGCATGCAAGAAAATGTCGGTGATTTTGAAATTGACATGCTTAACAATGCAATCTATGGTTTGATAGCAAATGCAGTCAAAAGCAAAAGAATTGGGACAAACCGTATCTTATGAACAGTCTTTTTCCCATGAGCCACCATGGAAATTAAAGAGGAAAAAAGCTTCTTCTTTAGGAGCATAAGAAACGTGTTGGGGACAACAAGTGATGTCTAAACCCTAAATCAGAATACCAAAATATTTGTCCGCATTAAGGCAATAATTTAGTTCCCACCGAATTCTAAATACGTTTTTTATTACAAAGAGGTTCAATTATTTCAACCTAAATGAATTTTGATCCCACCGCCAGGAGCTCCTATCTAATTTAGTCCACCCATTTAGTTGGATGTTAAAAGGAGCTAAAAACACTAATTAAATATGTCTCTTTGATTTTCAGTATTAATTCAAATGATTATATATCTACGTTTAAAGTGTGGGAGTTTTATAAATTTGGTATTTGAGTTACTGTAATCTCCTTTCTCCAAACCAAAGACCTTCATTGTAAAAAAAAAAAGTTTCTTCGAATGTTTTGCTTGCTCTATTTAGTTTATCACGTTGAAATAACACAAATTAAGGTTTCCATATTAGCATTTTAATTATAAGTACTTAATACTTTCGATTCAAGCTCAAATTTTTGACAAATTATAGAATGAACAAATGTTATTTTTTCATCATAATTCAATATTAAAACTCAAAATTTTTCTTAAGAAATAAATAATGCGTTGGCTGCAATTCACATGTGAGTGAAATATCCATATCACAAAAAAATTGTAAATATATATATATATATTTATATAAAGAGAGAGGACTTCCTTGACAATATAAAAATTTCATTAGCAATGTATTGAATAATAACTCTTCATTTCATATAAAAAATCTTGTTCTTTTTCTCTTAGAATTCAAATCTCAAAACTTTCAAGATAATTTCTCAAGTTTTAACCGTTACTAGTTATTGCAAAACTAAAGAGTATTTTTTTTTTGTCAAATTTCATGATATTCAGTTGATTTTCTTATCACCCAACTGAAGTATACTAATCAGTTGATCTATGATCATAATTTGAAACTAACATGTCATTATACTTGAAACTTTAGTACTGAACTAAACTTTCCCAACCTTTGCAATGATTAATAGCAAAATTCTGATTTTAATCAAACATTTCCATCATGATTTGAACCTTAACCAAGAAGTGCCCTAAGAATATCTGATTTGAAAACCACATTTATTGAAACCATTAGCTTTAAAATCCAGGTTTTTCCAGCATGGTGCGAGTCAGCCATGAATTCTTTTGGTATAAGGATTTTGATACGTATAGAAAGATTGATTCACTTTTATAACTGTAAGGTAGCTTTCAAGTAAATATCATGATTTCAATTTTCCAAGTTCAGATTCATAATTATTTTGGCGTTGGGTACTCGTATTACAATGAATTCTACATCAAATTGCCATATATATATATATATATATATATATATATATATTATCCTTGGCTACAAAGATAGGAAAATCTGTCATGTTGTGCTTCTGTTCTAAGATTCACCGGTTGTTGTAGAAGTAAATTTGACTCTTCTCGCTTGTTTAATTATGTCCGGTTCACGAAATCGGCTATGATTATACAAACATTGCATGGTTTTAAGAAATTCCTTGCACTAAACAAGTTGAACGGTTGAACTCAAATGGTAAATGTGTTCAATATCGATATTGATTGATTTCAAATCTCTTAATTTTTTGATAACATAAAATCTAAAATGCGCAACTCTTACAAGAAACAGTATACATTAAGCTCTTACCGGAAAAACAGAGCAATATTATTTTAATAAAATTATTTCATGCATTTTTTGCGGTGAAAGTTACAGATTCCACAAACATGATTAAAAATGATCGGCATGTCAATTTTAATTTATTTGCGAAATTTAACATTCACAAATATACCTTATTAGCAAGACACATGTCTAATATTTAAATAGATTATTATCCTATCCATTGTCAGTGGAATTTTTTAACTCCACAAGCGGGATTATAGGATGATGACATGTGTCCTTTAAAAATATTAAAAAAATAAATAATAAATAAAATGTGACACATGTTATTATCTTAATCCTACTTGTGGAGTTAAAAAACTCCACTGACAATGTATAGGATAATTTTTCTATTTAAATTTGCTGAAAAAAAAAAAGAGCAAATAGTGTACTACTCATGAAACGTATAATAACTTGAAAATGAGAAAAAGATTGATTGGTTAAGATTTGACTTGTACGCAAAAAATATAAATTCTGTGTGTGCAATGTGCATCTTAATTTTCCTCTATAATACCAGCAGCAATCATTGCCACGATTAGGAAGATTCTAATTCCGGTTCTCTTTTTGGCAGTAGCTTTGAGAAATGTTTGTCATACCATTAGGTAAAATGGTTTTTCATGGCAGCTCGGTAATTGCATGCATTACCAGTTTTCCAGCTGGGATCAATGTCTTTTTACTCAAATTTCATTTTCATGGTGAATTCATTACAAATTAAGATTTTCTAGTACATGTTTAGCAGGACAATCAGTTGGAAGTTTATTATATGCTCTCATCTCTTTTTTAATTTGTTTATTGTTGGTGAGACAGTACAACCTTGTACCTCATGGCCTATTATATGGACATGTCAGAAATGATTAGGAGTAAACTTGATGAAGCTTCCTAGCCAAGTGCAAATTTTTTTGTCGGTTCTATTTGATCAAAACAAAATTAGCTAAGAAATCAGACATCATTCTATGAGAGGAATATTATGTTATTAAACTTCATAAAACCTTGGACTACTCGATTATGACTGATAATTAAGTTTACCTATCTTAATTAATTTATTTATCACTAAAATCCACAACCATCCTCTCATAATTGCGTCGGTGATTAACATTAAACATAGCGACGGTCCAACTTTATCTTTTTCTTACTAAACTAAACAAGAATGTCATTAGCCAAAAGAAAACTTCATTTTAAGCAATGTCACTGCTGATGACTACCGACATTTCTCTTAAATTAGGTTTAATTTACAGCCAATCCTCCAATTATATTTTCTCTTTGAAGCTACTCACTATTCCTTTCTTTCTTTTTTCTCCTTTTTTATTTCAATTAAGTTTAATTTTGGCTTCCATGTACTTGGAGGCAAAGCTTTATTTGTAAGTTTAGTCAAGACAAGACAGCTTAGATTAAAATAATCATTCGGGCTCATTCCGCCAATTATAATAATTAATTATGTGTTACAACTTAAAAAAAAGAGCTATGGGTGCTTTAATTTAATCAATTTGTATCCCATATGGTATAATTATGCTTTGCTTTTAAGTTTAGTTCCTTAATTCTTTTGTAACATGAGGATTAGACATGGATTGTTTTAAATTTGACCAAAATGATGAAACATGTGTAAAGTGGCATGATTATCGCGATAAATTAATCTTTTAAGTTAATTCTAAATCTCTAATTAGTAGAACAGTTAACACTAATTAACATTTTAAGTGCCTTGTTTGAGAGCTTGAGCAAAAAGCAACAAATTTATATTTTGCTTTAATCTCGACAAATTGAAAGGATTATTATATATAAGACTATAATTATTGTGATCAAATTTAAACATTGAATCTCTGATCCTCAATTGCATAATGGGTTTAAACTTTTTTCTTTTAATTTACAATATTCAATTTTTTATATATATATATATATATATATATATATATATATATATATATATATATATATATATACATACACACACACACATGGATAAGGGTTAATTGAAATGGTGAGCAATGAACTCTCCATCCGCCACTACCCTTAAACGATCATTATAATGATTTAGCAGTAAAAAAAAATTTTTTAAAAAGAGTCAAAACTGCATAATCATGAAATTTTAATTTTAAGATCTCACTTAAATTAATTTTGAATCTTATTGAATTTAGTTGGTGAATTTTGACTAAAATATACTTTGAAAAAAAAATTAAATATCTAAACGACCTTGGACCCTTCCAAACTGGTGTCAAGATTATTGTGTACAACGAAATTTATGATTTACTTCAATGGTTAAGCAATGCTACCGTTTACTTTATTTATACGCGATAAAAGATATTATAATTTAATCTAAGTAAGTTTATGGGTTAGATCATGTTGAGATCAGGTATGATATTAAAGAATTAAATGTGAGCTCGAAGTCAACACAACTTATTTTTTGGGTTTAATTTTTTATTCAAGTCTATTTTTACATAAAATAAATAAGTTCAAATTTGTTTAAAATTTTCCAAATATTATTAATTTTTTTAAAAAATTATAATAAAATAAAGAATTAAAACATATAATAATTAATAAGTATACATAATAAATTAGAATAAATTCTTATTAACAAATTTTAAGAAACATGAAAATTTAAATTAAATAGTAAAAAAATACGAACTCAAATCAAATTGAGCAAAAAATAAATAAAATGCATTAGTATATAAAATAGTAAAATTTGGGCTGGATTAATGTTGAACTTAAAATAGTGAACTCAAGTTTGGCCCTTTTTTGGTAAGTCTAGATTTTTCAGTCCAATTCTATTTAATGAATATAATATTTTTTATCAAAATTCATCCAAATTTTGAGCGAACATTTGATATTAGATGAGTAATTAGACCTTTGAATAAGTTTAATTTAATCTTAAGATCTTTATTTGTTAAAACTCTAATTACTTTGAAATTGGATTTTTTTTCTTTTATAATTAGAGGGTATTAAGTAATTTAGATTCAAATTTAAATCTTATAATATTTTTTCGATGTAACCACCGATATCTTAATTCATTTTATAATTTAAAATTAATCTTATTTGGATCGAAAATGATAAAAAATAAAATTCTTCCAACAATAACAGTTTTAAAATTCAAACCATATCCAAATCTTATAATATATTTCAACTCTTCTTTAATGATTTAATACAAAATTATTAACATATTGATATATATCGGAGTTAAAGTCTTAAGTGATGATATCAACAATACGTATTCGGACGTATGGTCTAGACCTTAAGAAGCTTGTCTACAAGGAATTATAAGAAATAAATAGTTAATTTGACTAAATCTACTCAACTTCTGGCAAAAGCACTGAATGGCTTTATCAAGTTCTGACAAAATAAATTAATAAATGCCAAGAAAAGTCAATGGCGACAGATTCCCCCAAGCTTGTTGCTTTCCTATGGAAAAAAAAAAGGGAAAAAAATTTAGAAAGAAAAGCAAAAGTCTAATTTGGTGCCTAAAAGAATAAAAGATAAAAGATATAAAATTAAATAATCCAAATACTTCCGTGCACAATTTTGTTTCTTAATAATAATCTATTAATTTAATAATAATGACACAAAAGCTTCAAAATTCCATGGACTCCTCTATCACTAGAATATTAATATATATATGAACCAAAAAAGAATATTAATATATATTTTAATCAAAGAATTATTATTATTATTTGTGTGTTAAATTCCATGTAGAATCTTTTTTTTCCTTAAATTGAGATTTTTTTCCAAGGCATATTAATTAAAGTTTTTAATAATATCACTATTTTTTCATTTTTTATAATAAAATATTTATTGATTGATAAACTTTCGTATTTAATTCAATAATCGTTGCATGGTTTTTTTTAAAGAAAAATAAGTCAATTTGATTTTTTTTTAATTCATTAGGGAGTTCAATTAATTTTAGTTATGTGTCTAGCTGAAATTCATGGATAGTTATAAATATAAACATGAGGATGCAAAATTTTAAAATATAAATAAATTGAACTCTTGACGTCGAAACCTGAAATTAGTAAGGTTTCATAGTTTTTTAATAGATGGTAGACTTTTATAAAAAAAATATGAATTATTATCTTATTCACTGTCAATGGAGTTTTTTAACTCCACAAGCGGAGTTAAGATGATAACATGTGTCATTCAAAAATATTAAGAAAATAAAAAATAAATAAAATGAGACACATGTCATCATCCTAACCCCGCTTGTGGAGTTAAAAAACTCCACTGACAGTGTATAGGATAATTTTTCAAAAAATATATGGTTCTAATTCTAAGAAGCTCACAAACATTAATTTTCCTTTCATGAAAAATCTTTAGAACTTTTGATTATTGCAAATATTATTAGTAATAACAAAATTTTAATTTTTTTTATTTCAAAGAAAATTTTAATTCAGTCATCTCTTTTTCTATTAATAAATGAATCAATTTAGATTTATTCACCGGTTAAGCATATAAAAAGTTTTGAAGCTCATACTCATACTCATAGTCAACTTGAAACATTATAATGAATAAAAAATTTATTTAATTTAAATTTATTAAAAATATTAAAATATTAGTATTTTTTAATTTTTAGTCATATTAAGCTAGACAAAATCCATGAGGTTTTGGATAAAGGTTTTTTATCTAGCTCGATCCATGGATACCTTTAAATCTATCAATTTATAAAATATTTATTCGCTTTTATATATTTAATTATTTATTTATTTTGAATTAGTATATATCATTTATCTTTTTTTGTTACAAGTTAAACATTAAATAATTGGAGATGAAAGTGTTTGGATTCTATTTCAAGAGTTACAATATGTTACAACTCATCCTTAACCAGTAGATCAAGAGATTGTTGGCTATATATCATTTATCAACAATCAATAGAAAGTTTAATAACTTACCCTAAAAAATTTAAGTATAGCCTAATTTTATCCCCTTTTTACTTTTATCGAACCCACGTTATTATTAACCCAACTTCATTGATCTTCCCCTTTTTATTTGCAAGGCAGTAATGCCAATGGCTTTTAGAATTAGATCCTTATCACATCATTCAAATAAACAAAATTCCAAATCAAGCGCATGTACTACAATTCTTTGCTCAAATTGGTCCATACAATTGCCTACACATCTACATGAACCCCACTTTCCCCTCCTTCAAACCCAAGGGCAGAGTCAAGAAAAATAAAATAGACTGTGCATATGGGTCCCTCCATGTCTGCCCAAAAGGCCTCCATTTCATTTCCACAAGTCTTTGCCCGCCAATTGCTCCTTTCACGTCTACACTAAATTAACCCATCATTTCAACGAATTTGATTTTAACCCATTGGCCTTTCTTGCATAGGAAGGTTGAATCCAATGCTGTAAAACAAGAACTTGGTCCCCCTCCATTAAATCGTAGGTGCCTACAATTTTCAAATTTTTTTGTTTGATTCGATTTACAAGAACATTGGCCATCGATGGACGAAACTATTAAAGTCATATGCGTATTTAGTCTTTATGCCGTGATGAACACGTATTTTAAAATGACATGTTAAATGAATTATTATTTAATACATTGATTGATTGTTTACTTGAATTTATTAAGTTTAATTTATAACTAATTATATATGAAATAAAAGTATAAATTTAATAATCAATGTTTAGTTTAGTGGTTGTTATCTCTTCTTATGAGGGATTATGTTCAAATTTTGACTCCCCACTCTTCCCTTATACCTCTTATGAACCAAAAAAGAAATAAAAGTATAAATTTATTTGTATGTATTATTAATTATACGAGTAAAGTTACACCTTTTCTTTTAAATTGATATAAATATAATCTTTAGAAAAGTTATAAAGCTACATCTTCATAAACATTGCGTGCCCAAACTAGGAGTTGCTAATTATCTCTAACCTTGTCTAGAGCAAGTTCTTAATTAGGTCCCTAATTTTTATCAACTCCCTAGTTAATCAATATAATTGACTCTAACTATGCATTTATAAAACCCAATTAGCGAGTAAATTTGGAGGCTTAAGCATTAATTCAAATAATTATGTTTTTATTTTAACGTATGATAATTCTACATATTTGATATTCAAGTTTTTAATATTTGCAATTTTTTTATAGTACCAAAGACTTTCATTATAATAAATTATAAAATTTGGAATTATTTTCATGGTTGTATCCCATTTTTAAGAAGATCCAAATTCAAAAGGTGATGGGAGGCAGCTGAAAAATGTTCAAAACGCTTGAATCTTTTTGACTTTTGGATGAAACCTTGAAAAGTGAGAATATTCAAAAGAATAATAGACAAAAGTTGCATTCTTTCTACTCCAAAATCAAGTTTTAATTGAGAAGTCAGCTCAACAAGTTGAAATTTTTTTAACAAGAATCTTCCAAGCAATTGCACATCTACTTTACATATATGCACCTAAACTCTAAATTCCAAACCTTTAAAAAATCAATTCATCAATTCATGCACAAAATTTTTTTAGGTTATTGGAACACTCAACAATGTTTGAAATGGGTTCAAAAACATCAAACAAACTTTTATTCAACATAGTTTTTGGCATCACTATAAAAGTATGAAAAAACAAAACTTCATCTATACTGTCATAGAAAAAATAAGGAAGGAATTGAGTAAGGGTTTGACTTATTTTAGGAAGTCTCACGCTTCTATAATTAAAATTACAAAATGAGCCTATGATTAGTGCACTAAAATCCAAATCTTAAGTTCAATATTCCTTTTTTTTTTAAAGAAAGAAACATTAAAGTTTTGTTATAGAAATGCAATTTCTATCTTTCCACTTCAATAGTTAAAAACATTCAAAGATTTTATTACTATCTTTAAAACTTTCCAATGCCCATCATGTAAAAGTCTTTTGTTTGAATCATGGTTTGATTGACTAGTTCTAGCTCGTTGAGACAAAGACTAGATTTGAGAACATTGACTGGATCCTTTTCACACGCATTCAAAGCCCCTCTCTTAGTTATCTTTCTTTTCAATACCAGAAAACTATTACTACACTCACGAATTTTGTACCACCAAATTAAATTGTTCATGAGTTTCATAATTTCCAGCTAGAAAAGTTTAGAATTGTACAAAAGAAACACATAGCTGGCTACTACTAACATAAATAGTCACATAATATATTTTGCTATGTTTAAAGTAAATATTGCAACAATTATAATTAAATCGATTCATGTGTGATTATCTAATACGATATAATTTCGAGTGAAGAAGTAAAAATGTGTGGGAGATAGAATCATATATCGCACAATAAGGCTCCATTTGGTATACGAATTTCATTTTCCAAAAAATATTTTCTACATTTTTCAATATTTGATACTTGTAAAACATTTTTGGTCAACGGAAAATGAAATTCGGCCAATGAAAAATCTTTAAGGATTTTGAGAAATTGTCTTACAATTTTCAAAAGGAGAAAACAATTTCCAAACCTATGCCACTGTTAAGAAAAAAGGTTCTACTAAAACTCAACTTAATCTATATTGAGTTAAAACAACAAGCAATAGAAAATATTTTTCAACATATCAACCAAACAACAGAAAATATTAGTTTTTCCAGAAAATTAAATTTTCAGAAATCATTTTACAGAAATTATTTTCTGAAAGTTATTTTACGTGAATCAAACGGAGCTTAAAACTTTCTTTCTTTTCCTTTTTTTTAATATAATTTAACTAATTTCTTGATGCAATTGCCTATTGAAACCATGCTAGTGCTAGAACATAATTTACATTTAAGCTAGTTTTCAGAGCTCACAAACTAAAATTGCAAAAGTACAGTTAAGATGTTACTTTAAGCAGTCAGGCAAGGCTGTTTTCTTTCCTTCCTTTTACACAACAACCAAGCAAAGAAGATCAGAAAAAGGAATTAATGTTCCTTTGAAAATTTTAGACAATTTCAGAGACTCTTTGAAAAAGATATGTGATGATTGACCACAAAATTTGGGCATGATTTTCAATGTTGGTCTTCTGTCATTTAGTGGTTTATTAAACTATGTAGAAATTCATGTAATTTGAAGAAATGGCATATATTTTCATATTAAAAATGTAGAAATCAATTATATAGCATATCGGGATTTTTTTTTTGTACAACAGAGATCGAAACCTAAGATAAATCAAGAAAAACAAATCGCTACTGTTAGCAAGAATGAGATTAGTGAATTATTTGAACTTAAACCCTAAATTCAATATACCGTACTTTAAATTTATGTAAAAATTTGTGTTTGATAAAAAAATTATGCAAAAATTAAGATTTTCCTCCAAATAAAAACCTTAATAAATAGCATCGGCACCTGTGTGTGATTATGTGACAAAGCTTTGCTTGCTTGTATACATGTGTGTTAAAAGTATATGTGTGTGAGTTTTTATCGTCTCACATCGTTTACTTTGTAAGGTGTAAATGTGTTTATAAAAAATTTCATACTAATCTAAATTATCGTGTTTTTATGTTAGTGATGTATTCTTTCTTAAAAAAAAAAAAGCATCGGTACCAAAACCTACCAAAAAAAAAAGCTCAAGTAAACGGTACAAAAATAAATGATGTCTGCTCTGTTTTTGCATCATTGGTTTTGAACCCCCAACAGTAAGAATTAAATAGCATTGAATTTCATTGCCTCCTTTCCCGCTTCTAAAGGACCATAAGGGAGAGACGTAAACGGATTGGGCACCGTTAGATTTGAAATCTTCGAATTCGAATTTAAATTCAATTAATTTTAATAATATTTTAATTTAATTAATTATTCGACTATTTTTATTTATGCTACTCAAATCTTAATTCTATAAAATATAAATATTCATTTAACTATTCGAACACGTTTAATTATCTGTTTATTAAGTCAAAGTTTGTTTTTTAAATTTAAAATTAAAATTAATTTTAGAATAACTTAATTAAAATATTATATTAATAAATTTAATTTAACTCATAAAAATAAATTAAAGTTAAAAATCAAAATTATAATATATAATAATTTAATTTAATTAAATAAAACATTAATAATAAATAATTTATATATAAAAATATGAGTATTGTATTAATTAATTATTATTTATAATCGGGTTCGGATAGCGAATACCCTAAGATAACTATCCGAACCCTACCCTAACCCGTGACGGATAGTAATTTCACTATCCGAATCCGATTATACACTACTCTAATCCTACTTAAACGGGTCGGATAGCACTGGATACCCGTTTATAGGGTACCCATTGCCATCCCTAAGAGAGACCTATCCCATCTTTCAATGCTCGGGAATTTATTGTTTTATTTTTGGGAATTAATATTTTATTTTTTAAGATCCGAATAACAAAGAGTGTTTATACATGATTATTAAAAATACTGTTTAATTAACTGTTTTTATTAGATTTAATAATCGACAACAATATATTAATTATTTTTTTGGTGAATAACAATATATTAATTATTACCTTATTATTATTTCGTATCTAGTGAGGTTGGTTAATTTTTTTTTCTTTCATTTTGAGGTATGAGATGAAATTAATATAAGCAAAATTAATCCGATTTGACTTAAAATCCACTATTCAGACCATTAATTTGAATAAAGCAAATGTTAAAGTATTCAATATTTCTAATGTTAGCCTATTTAATAAAATAATATCAATAAAATTGTTATTTATTACTTTAATTTCATTTGTAGTTAATTATTTTTATAATTGAAAGTAGAAATTGAAATTGTTTAAACTCAAATCCAAACCTTAAAACATATCATGACTTTTTATCAATCATTCGACTAAAAGATTATTGATTGTAATTAATTAATAAAATAATCAAAAGTAATAGAAATAACATTACTTTAGAAATAATTTGGAAACAATATCAAAGCCAGAGCTTTTCCACCTGTGAAAATGTTTTTAGTGATAAATCAAGACTTTTTTTATTGGTTGTTATCCATATTTTCAGGTATATTTATCTGTTTAACATTCTGAGAATAATTTTGTTTGGACTTGGAGCAATAAATGATAAAGTTCTTCTAACAGTGACGATTCCAAAATTCGAATCATATTCAATTGCTTAAGAAAAAAATTTACTTACACTTCTTTTAACCACTTGTTAATCTCTTATATAAAACTTTAACCATAAAGGATACGAACTTTTAATAACCACTTGTTGGTCCCCTTTATAAAACTTTAACTATGAAGAATACGAACTTTTAGTTCTCAGGTTATAGCTACATATCATCCTACTACTCATACCAATAAAATGTAAAAACTCTATGAACAACTTATGCGATAATTTCTCATATAATATATACAAACTTGTAATAATAATTTATTCGGTGATTCACACAATGAAAAATGAATTTATTTGGAGTTTCAATGTCATAATAAATTCTCTAAAGTTGAGAGTTGAGACCAATTTGGATTGGAACCTTACTTGTTTTTTTACAACATAGAATCTTGCTTTAGGCAAAGTATAACCTGCTCTGAGCATTTATTCATATCTATAATTTATGTGTGTTTAATATCTATCACCTAAAAAGAAAGTTGAACAACAATTATGAAAATTAGGTATGTAATTACAAACTTTGTTCAATACGGAGGTAGTAAATATTAAATTCTAAACTTATATTTTTATTTGAGCCCACTAGTTTAATTATTTCATACTTTTTCTTATAATTAAAATTATTGGATTTGCACATGAATTTAAAAAATTGGATTCAATTTCTTCTCCTATCTTCCTTTAAAAAAAAATCCTTGATAATTAAAATAAATAAAATACCATTTCGAACAATTTTCTTTATCCAAACAACGAAATGGTATTTGATTTAATAATGAATGTATTTATCTGTCAAATTCAAATAACTAGATTTGAATTTTTTTTAATTATTTTCTAAAATTGTTTACTAGCTAAAGTACAAAATTTTCCATGAAACATAGTTGATTTATGAAAATATATGTAATTGTCTACCTTCCCTCGTTTACTACAACACCATCCTCCATAATTCCCTCCCACTTGAATTCGAAATCTACCACTTTACAACTTTTTTCCCACCTTCAAAACACTTCTTCAAACTTTTTTTTGTTTAAAGACATAAAAAAAAGCGTTTTCTAATATATTGTTACATTAATAATAAATTTTTTAATTTCATCAGTAAAATTAAAAGATGAAAAATTAACTAATACAACACAGTTAACATATTAATACATACCATTTAAGAATATTAATAAAAATAAAAAATAATTAAAAATAAAACTATATGTGTGACAATTTTTTAATTTTTAATTTTATTGGTGAAACTAAAAAATGTTACTGTCAATGAATAAAATAATATACTCACAAAATTGTAACATAATTTTTTTATTAATTTTTATATATTTTAATGAATACCTATTGCTGTACTTATTTTATTAGTAAAACTTAAAAATTTCACATGATATATTAGATCATTTAAAAAACCCTCAAATTCTGACATGAAAGTACTGTTTAATTTGAAAATTTTGCATCGTATTCATGGGTACCACCACAAGGCAACAAACGAACAAACTTAATATTCAAAGAAATCCATTAAATTGAACTATGGGTCCCTATTTGTTAACATGTTCAAACCCAAACTCCTAACCAAGTAAGTTCCTTTCCATAATTAAATTTAAATAATAGTTAAATTTTTATGCCCCAAATTTAAAATCCTTAAAAAACAAACATAATAGACACAAAACCCAGATATAAATCATAAAACTTCATAAAAAAACTTAAAATTAAAAAAAAAAAAGTAATGGTAAAGGAGGGCAATATGGTCAGATAAAGAATTTGACCCTTTTCAGGAGTCTCCGACAAATAGCCTTTGAAAGAAGACAAGGGTCGCTGTAACATGTTTGAACTGCAAAATTAAATAAATAAATATATAAAATAAAAATTTTTAAAAAAGATTCTTTTTAAGAGATTTGAACTGAAGACTTTGGAGGTTTCCCATTCCAGTGTCAACCACCGTTGTCATAAAAAAAATTGACAAAATTAAATTTTATTACTGTTATATTTGTCTTTGTACAAAAAATATTTTCATTATCATAAACATAAGTATTACGAATATAAAAATTAACTAAATTAATCAAATAAATTATAAGCTTGCACACAATTATACTAAATTAATCAAATAGCTTATCTCTTTTGAGGTTTGCCTCTGTCCCACATCCTGTGTATAGTGTTATGGTGTGTGAGTTTATAAAGAGCTCCACGCTTACTGAAACCAACCGATTTTAGAGTTAATGGTGTGTTCTAAAATAAAATTTATTCCAATAAAAAAAATAAAATTTATTATGTTTGAAATATCTAAGATCTCAATCAAAAGTATTATCGCATATTTATCAAATTATATTTAAATAAATAAATTAGTACAAAAACATGCAATCAATATTTTAATCCATTAATAAAATTTAAAATCATTTATTATTTCTTTTTTTCTTTTGTGGGTAGTTGATTAAAAGTTGGAAAATTGTAAATATTCTGGAATGCTTTTAGTGATAAGGCTTGGTAATGATATTAATTTAAACAATGTTTGTTGCTGGAAATTTGGACAAACAAACATGATTAAAATGAATAAAGTAGCTAGGTTATTTTTTAAGATTTATATATTTTTAGTGATAATTCTCTCTTAGTATATGCAAAATTCTTCTTTTTAGTTTTCTTTTATTTTGAGAGAAAAAATATTTAAATCTTATTTTACTAGAAAGATACACACATCTCTTGTTGAAACAAATGTTCTCATACTTTTTTTTTAATTGTAATTATTGTTGGATGAATTTTAAAAGTGATATCTCTTTCAAGAATTTTTGTTTTGATTGAAGGGAGAGATATGATTAAAATATTAAAATATTAAGCACACTAATTCAAAGGAATAGATATTGTAACATTTATGTTTTATAAGCATTATATATACATCTCAAAAATCAAAATCTAATGAACCAAAAAAAAAATCAAAATCTATGTTACCTGATTCTAAAGAAAATTCAGATTATTTCTAGTTTAAATTAGGCTTAATACTCAAATATATCATCTACGTTTGCTACAAAATAGAATTAAATCATCAACGTTTAAATACATGGAAATTAGTCCTAAACGTTTCAAAATAATTGAATTAAGGACATTTTTGTTAAATCTTTTAGGCTTAATAGCCAAATAAGCCCTCAACCTTTAGGTCAAAATGGAATTTAGCCCTCAACGTTTTATCGCATGACATTCAGTTCATAAACTTTTATTTCGGTAGAAATAAACCCTTAACCTTTTAAAATTATGCAATTAAGTCCAAATATGTTAAATGACACTAACGTCGTTAGTATATCTAACGTGAAAGTTGACGTGGATAGCTTAGTTGGCTGCCACGTGTGCAATACCAACGGCAGTTAGTGTCATTTAATAGATTTAGATTAATTGCATAATTTTAAAAGGTTGAGAGTTTATTTCCACTAAAATAAAAGTTTATGGACTGAATATCACACGATAAAACGTTGAAGAATGAATTTCATTTTGGGCTAAAGGTTGAGGGCTTATTTGGCTATGAAGCCAATCTTTTAATTTTCGTTATCCATACTAGTAATAAAACTTAACGAAAATTAAATGATTTAACGAAAATATCCTTAATTCAATTATTTTGAAACGTTTAAGACTGATTTCTATACATTTAAGTGTTGATGACTTAATTCCATTTTGTGGCAAACCTGAAAAACATATTAGTTTGTATATGATGCACTGACAGTGTATAGTTTCTATACACTGTCAATGCATCAGAAGTTGACACCTCATCAATAAGTCTTTATGGGCAAATTAAAAAAATTTATTTATATTTGCATATAAGGGCCTATTGATGAGGTGTCAACCTCTGGTGTATTGACAGTGTATGAAAACCATACACTGTCAGTGTATCATATATAAATCCAAAACATATTTGGGTATTAAGCCTTTAAATTAAATAAACCTATTATAACCCAATTCTTCTACAATATTACTTGATAATAAATTTATTTATTTATTATTATTTTGCTTCATAAGAAACGCTTTGGTATTTTATTGGATCAAATATAGTTTTAAGTAGTTGATGTTAAATTAGCATTGATGAAAGAACTAAAAAATAACACAATGGGATATACATTATTGACATGATCAAGTTTAATTAGTTCAAGATGTATTATCAAACAAATTAAGAATCAAACAGTTGGTAACACCATTTTAATATGTTACTAATTTACTAATTTTTTCTTTCCATTTTAAAAGCATGATCAATTGTGCAATTTTTTTTTGATCAGGTGCTTTTTTTTTTGAGTTATTTAAGAGATGTCTTGGACCTACCAAGATTAGCAAATTAAAATAGCAACAACATTGGTTCATTACTTTTATTTATTTAATTATAAATGTACTATATTTAATTAAAGTATATTCTTCTATTTTCCTAGGGAATTTTTGTAGTGGTTATATTTGTTATATTATAAAAACAAAAATAAAAGCTATCACTAATACTTAATTAACAAAAATTGTAAGATACAAAGATAATATAACGATGTGAATAGTGATTTTTAAAAAAAATCAGTTTTAACATGAATTTGAATTCATCAGTGCATGTATGTTTGTGGTAAATTTGAATTATTATCATTTAAAAATATAATCAAATTTAATTAATTTTTTAAAAATGTATATATATTTTTTAAGTTTTTATAACTTAAATAATAAGAAATTTTTTAATTTTTAATTAGCAAGTTAACATTAAAAATATAAAATTTTATATATTATTAATTAATGAATATGTTAAAGATTTGAAAAATAATTATATTTCTTGTTTGTGTCAGATAATATTACGATTTAACAATTATGCTCAATATTATAAAAAAAAGAACTAAAAAAAACACAACTTGCTAAATAAAAGGAAAATCACAGAAAACATTTCGTCTGTTATTTAAGACTCACTAAAATAGAAGAGAGAGAGAGAGAGAGAGAGAGAGAGAGAGAGAAGGGGGAAAGGGGAGAAACTGTAAGGAAAGAAACGAAGAAGAGAGAAGAAAAGGGTTTCAAGATCTTGTCAGATCAAGCTAGAAAAAACTGTAAGACAAAGATATATATCAAAGTTCTTATCTTTTTTGTTTGAGTTTTGGTTTTAAGTTTTAACATAAGCAATGTGGTTTGATCCGTTTAACTGAATTTTCTGCTTCTTATCTTTTTCACGGTATCTTGCTTCTTTCTCTTCATTTTTCTGGTTCTTTCTTGAACTGTTATCTTTTAATGTTAGCTCCTATAATAGTAAGTTTTTTTTTTAGGAAGGGGGGGTTGTGTTTGTTTTAGTGAATATTTTGTAAGAAATGAAGAGTTATAGGAATTTCTCCTTTTCTCTTTGTCCATCTGGGGTTTTTCAATTCTGGGTTTTTGAAGTTTGGTCTAAAAGTATTGGATTTGTGGAAATTTTTAGCTTTCTTAAGTTAAATGTAAAGTCTTTTTCTTTTTCTTTCTTCATGTGAATGTTTGCCAAGAAATGAGGAGTCCTGTTAAAGCCTTCTTCTTTCTCCTGGATTTTGATTTCTGAGTTCTTTTTTTGGTCAAAAAATTTTGGATTTGTTGAATTTTTTAGCTCATGCATGATTCATTTTATTTATTTAATTTTTGGGTTCTTTGCTTTGTGAATACACTAGTTTTTTGGTTAACTTCTCTGTTTGTCCTGACTCTGAATTAACTTGAGTGTTTTGTTTCTTTATAATTTATTTTGATTTATAAGCTAACCTGAAAGATGATACTTTTTTCCCCCTTTTTCCTTCTTTTGGCTTCATACATCTTCATTTTCTCTTTTCATTCAAAATGAGAGATTTTGTTTCTTTTTCTTTATTATCTTTTCCTTTCTGTGTTATACTCTACTTGTTATAATTATATGTGAAGGAAACATCTTTGCATACTAAAATACAGTCTTAAATTCCCTATAATTTGTATTTAAAGGTTTCATTTCATGGGAACTTCCAAATGATTCTGCAAATCCTCTTCCAGATTCTTCTTTGGAAAACACCCTGGTCACCTTTCTGTATCCCTAGGTTGAAACAAAGTGAAAGTATCGCAAGGCTTGGAAAAGAAAAGGGATTCTTTGGGAATATAAAAGAATTTTATCACTTTGGCATTAAGAAGAGAAAATTAGATAAGAATGAATGTAAAGTAATTTCTACATTCTGAGCTAGGATTGCTAGTTTTAGCTCAGATGTGGGATTTATACTGCAGATCATGTGCGGATCTACATGAAAAATAGGTTTTATTGATATGCATGTTTTCAGTCCTTGGGTTATATATGTGCAAAGAAACTTGTTTCCAGTGTCTTATAATTATGTAGTACTTGTCATTCTCAGTGCAGTTCTTCTTTTGGCAACTTGAAATTGCCTGCTGTCACTGTTTTTCAATGTCATGTATATTGTTATTTGTTATGCTTAATATGTCCAGGAGTGGTCACTTTGTTTGAGAATTAAGTACATGAAACATCTCATGTATATTGACACAATATGCAAATGAATTATCTGTTTACCTTTGTTTTGTTTATTTATCTTTTTCCTGTAGTTTCTTTATATTGTTTTAGTATTTGAATGAAGTTTTCCATTTCTGAGCTAAAAGATTTCCATTTTCATAGCATTCTGATGCTCAACTTTTTTCTAATGCAGTGTGATGGGGAGGGAACTCACAGATGTGCACATGGACAATAAGCCAAATGGTGTAGTGAAACCCAATGGTGTGGTGAATTCAAATGGTAATCCAAGCGTTTCGGAAGGAACTGAGTCAAATAACTATGAGGTCAACGAATGTACTGCAGAGAACTCAGTTGTTGAGAATGGTTATGAGAAGCAAGATGTGCTGAGTGTTAAAGGCACAAATTTTGATATTGACATCCCCGAAGGGCAAAATGAGAAGGCTGAAGATCAGAAGTCCACTGACAATAAGAAGTTAAGCACCACCGCATCAAAATCCAGTGGTGCTGGAAATACTCATTTGCACCACACTAACTCCAAAACTGGTGCAAATGGCAAAGCAAATGTTAACTCTACTCCTTCCCCTACTGCTACAAAGGATTCAGAGGTAACTACAATTCTTTCGTGGCGTTGAAATTTCTGATCCAGTAAATGCAATATGGGCCTTTGGTTGACTTAAATCAATCCAATTTATTTGAGATTTAGTTCAGTTAAGACAACTCAGATTAACAATTTTCTATATAAGAGGCCTGACCAGTAAGAAAATGATTATGCATTTAATTTAAAGTACGACCTTTCACATTTTTATCTGGAGTAGGAGATTTCCAAATATGGCAATAAGGAATTTCTGAAAGGAAATCTAGCAATCACAAGGAATTTTCATTCCTATTTTTATCTGTGGTTTACAGTCTTTGTTACATGCATGTTGAGATAATATTGTGGATATCCTATAAGTTATATTTTTATTGCTTTGCTTGTAAATTATGCTGCATTTCCATATTTTATTCATCTGTCTAAACTATTCTAATTGTTCGGTTTAAGATCATTGATGGTTACTAAATTGTTGATACGTGCATGGTGCTAATCTTTTAGATTTTTCCATTTCTTTCAGCCAAACTCTCCTTTGACTCCTCTGATGTCAAGGAAGGCCTTGCAACATTATGAAGAAGATAATTGGTCTGTCACTTCCTCGTATCCTCTATTTGGTGTTATGAAGTTAAGATATGATGCTATGAGCTTGCTGTTAGCCATTTTCCTCTTTTAATTATTATCAAGGGACTTCCCTTCCTGAACTCTATACCCTTCTTTCTCTCCTTTGTTTGTAAACTTTTTAAAGGGAAGGACTTTTGGTAGTGTAATTGCTTTTTTTTTTTTTAAGTTGAATTTTCCTTAGCTGTGACTAGTACAGCTGCATCTGTTCGAACTGCCAGATCTAGGGTAACTATTGGAACTGCTCCAACTTTTAGAAGTGCTGGACGTGCTGAGAAACGGAGGGAGGTAAATTCTTAGTTCAAGCAGTTGATACATGAATTCTGTTTGCATACTTTTTTCACTCATTGATTTTTTCCCCATTTCATTTTCAAGTTATCCTAATTATAATATTTTTTCCGATCCAGTTTTACCAGAAGTTAGAGGAAAAACACCAAGCTCTGGAGGCTGAGAGAAGCCAGTGTGAGGCCAGGACCAAGGTACATGGCATTTAAAATATCTCTCCCATATATTTGTGCTAGAGTCAGTCTGCTTGGATGATCATATGTGACATTTAAATACATTTAGAAATAAACAAAATAGGCCCTTCTTGCTTTATTGCAGGAAGAGCAAGAAGCAGCGCTTAAGCAGCTTAGAAAGAGCATGGTTGTCAAAGCAAACCCAGTGCCTAGTTTCTACTATGAAGGACCGCCACCAAAGGTCGAATTGAAGAAGGTATTCTATTGAATCTTTTCTCCTTGTTTCTCTATGAGTCCATGAGTAGCAAGCCAGGAAAATATTTCCCTGTTGGCATTAATTAACAGGATGAAAATCAATAAAATAGGATGTCAATGACTTGGGCTTTCGGTGTAGGTTAAAAGGATTTAATATCTGATGTGTAAACCACCTGAAGGCTTAGAAAGTTATTTTACATAAATTGCTTAAAATTACTGCTTCTGAAGTTGCCAATACAGCCTAATCAGAACATGCCGTTACCAACTGAAGAAGGCCTTCTGCTGAGGCATGTCTACTTTCTATACAGAAATGCTCAAAGATAGAATACATATCTGGCATATTCCTTTTGAACAAAATTTTTATACGTTTCATGCAGCTTTGGGTGGGTAAGGAAAGATTTTATTCTTGCTTTTATTTCATTTCAGCTGCCATTGACTCGGCCAAAGTCTCCAAATCTTACTCGGAGAAAGAGCTGCGGTGATGCAATCCACGCATCTCAGGATGAAAAGGCAAAAACTTGCTGCCGGACTCACCGCCACAGCTTAGGTAACCCTAGGGAACGATCCACTACTGCAAATGAGGTCAAAAGTAAGGGTCAGGTCAGTGGACAAAGCAGTACTGGGGCTGGCAAGGCGAAAGATCGAGCAAAACAGGTAAAAGAGGCAACAAAAGCTGCTCCTACTAAAATCACCAAGCAGAGCAATGCTAACATCACTGTCCAATCATGAACATCGGGTTTTTTACTAACTCTTAAGCAGGGAAATGGTCTTGAATTTCCGTAGTGCCATATGAATGTTGTGAAAGAAATTAGCCTGCTTCTTTTCAGCATGGATGACTTTTATTTTTTTTTCAGTGGTTTTCGTTGATGTGAATTGTATATGTTTTGTAAGTTATATTGTTACATATCTTGTTATATATAAAAGAGTTATTGATTCTAATGTGGAACCAAATTCTTTGTTTTCATCTGATATTATTCTTTTTGATGGACTGTAACTATCTTCTTATCTTCGAAAATTTTCATGCTGGTTTTGTTAACCGTAATAGTTCCTCAGAAAGTATCATGAGCATTGAGCAGGAAAGTGTGCCCTGAACATGAATAAATGCATTCAGCAGGCGCAAGGGAAAATCAGGCTTTCTGAAGCAACGTTGCTTCTGAGACTTTGTGGTCTTCTATCTGTATGTTTGTTGGCCAGATTGGACAAGGAATCACAGTATATAGAGATACGTTATAGAAATCTCTTAACTCCTAGAAAGTTAAAACAAGCTTGAGTTAACTGGATTTCGTTTCTACAATGCAGTATTTCATTCGATCCATTAAGAGCAGTCTTCTCTAAGGACACAAATTGAACTTCCAAAAGCACACCCTTGCTTTCTAAAGACATACAAGGATGCAGAAAAAAAAAAATCTACTATACTGTTATTTCATCACAAACAAAGTTAAGGTGAAACGTAAATTTTTAATAGAATATTAAAAAAGTAAAAAATAAATGGATTGAGATAAGTATGAAGTATCATTGGTGGAGTCTAAAAAACAGTGTACTGTTTGATAATAATAAAAAGAAAAAAGGTATGCCGGCAAAATAAAACTGGTTCAACAAAGAAAAAGTAGATATTTTTTATGGATAATTATTACATATATTAACAGTAAAATTTTTTTTATTTTTCAAACAGAATTAAAATCATGACATATGTTTTATAAAAATATTAAAATAAATAAAACAGAACATATGTTACGATCTTAATACTGTTTGTGAAATAAAAAAATTTCACTGTACTCCGGCTATAATAAAACAGGATAAAACGACGCAAGAAAAACTCGACTGTTGTTAGTTGTCCCTCCCTCTAAAGAGAAAACTATGGCCCTTTCAATACTCCCCATTTTATCTTCACCACTTCTCTTCCCTCTCAAAACGCCAAAACCCTTTAAACGCCCGAAGCCCCAAACTATAACTTGCAGTTCACAAGAACCAAGAAAACCTGCCAAAAACCCGCAAAGACCCACTTCCATAAACAGGAAAAGAACACCATATGGGACCTCTAGGAGGTCAATTCTCAAGAAGACATTCAGTCAAGAGCAGGTCAAGTTCACTGCAAGCCTTTCTGATGACCCTCACGTGGGAATTATTGGTGGGGGAATGGCGGGTCTTGTTTGTGCTTTGAGCTTGGAGAAGAGAGGTGTTAAGTCCACTGTTTTTGACACGGTTGGTGCTTTTGGTTACCATTTTTGGTTCTTTGATTTGGGTTAGATGTGGGCTCTTGTTGTTCTTTATGGTAGTTTTGGTCAATGCACAAAAAATGATATTTTTTTTGAAAGACTGCTTTTTTTTTCCTATAGAAACGAAATCTTTGGTAGTTGGTCTTCAAACAACGTGTGCGAATATGAGATATTTTTACTAAAAAAGCAGCTTTTATGAATGGGATTCAAATGGTAGTGTATGTCAATATGAGTTTGGAGTTGTCTAATGATCTTTCTAATGAATATTTGTCTCTGAATTTCTTGTCATAGAATTGAAAGAAAATACTTCTTTTTGTTTGTGGATTTATTTGGAGAACTCTTTGAAAAGTTCTAATCATTCGTAATTCAAGATTGTTCTGGTGCTAATCTTGGGTTTTTTCTTTTATCAAAAGTTGGTCCCTTAAATATTGTTCTTCGTATAAGAGAAACCGCAGAGTGTTCAATGAACTTAATTTTTGACTTTGGCACAGCTAGTTATGATAAAGTATATGTGTTGGACTTCCAATTTATTCAAAATTAATGTAATTCAACCCCCTATATTTTTCTCCATTACTGTTATAAGCGTTGGATTTAGGGGTTCAATCATGTGCATTAAAATCCCATAAAGCAGTTTGGAGGATTGCAATTAATGTGGTTTCTCGCTTTTTTTTTTTGGTCATAAAAGGGAATGCATGGTTTGGGTGGAAGAATGGGAACTAGAGTTATTGATTCTCAACAACTTATATTTGATCATGCTGCTCAGTTCTTTACTGTGAGTGATTCTCGGTTTGCTGAGCTAGTTGATTACTGGTTGGAGAAAGGTTTGGTTCAACAATGGTCAGGTTTAGTTGGTATGCTCGAATTGGGTGGCCGGTTTGTTCCTCTTCCTTCATCACCACCAAGGTTTATAGGTGTTAATGGGATGCGCCCTTTAGCAGACTCGTTACTTTCTGAGGTGATTACCTTGATTTTCTTTCTTGCTCCTATTTTTGTGATTTTTATACAACTTTAATATTGGTTGAATGTTAAGGTCAAATTTTATTAAAGCAAAGTGCTTGTCGTTTTTCGAACATGTTGTCTCAGATGGTTAAATGGGTTGACATTTTAACAGTGGTTATAGCTAAGTAGAGTTTGATGCTGGGTGCAGACTTCTATGGTCAATGTGGTGAGACCTTGCTGGATAAGTAAACTTGAGCCATTTAATGGGATGTGGCACTTGAGTGAGAATGGAAAGCCTCGTGGGCAGTTTGATGCCATTGTTATTGCTCATAATGGTAATTTTGTGCTTCCATACTTCCATGTTTCACCTGTCTTGGTTTTTCTTTGCAATATATTTGCCTTTTCAATTCAAATTTGCTTGGTAATATTATTATGATTTTATTGTAGTGAGATTAGGATTTTATTTTATGCATGCACTGGATGAAGTGTGAATGTTGAGATCCAGATATGGCCGACCTGGCAGAGAAAGTTCAAGATAATAGGTGACAATCTCGCATTATGTCGTATTTCAATATTTGAAATTATTAATTTGGAGGCAAATCGAAGTATGCTCTGAGGTTATGAATGGGCTATTTTTGTAGGCTTACAAAAGGCTGGCTTGAAAACTAAATATGCCAACTATTTAGGGTAGGAAAGTAGGTTTTCCTGCTTTTTCAACTGATTTGCAGGTAAGAAGGATGAATGATATGATTTTTTATCATAATATATTTGTTGGCTTGATAATTTGTATGATTACTTCTTTTTTGATAATTGGGGGATGAGGGTTAGGTTGCTTAGGTTTGAACCCAAACATTACAGAATGCCACAACTTTTCCTTAAACCATTCGGCCAAAAGGTTGTTGGCATTTGTATGATAACTTCTGAAAGTACCCACAATTCAATGAATTGTTTTAGTTTTTTACAGTCTGTGATATATGACTGCCATAATTGTATAAACTTGATTTGTGGTATAGAATTATAAATCTTTGTGTAGCTTTTTCTGAAGGAATCTAGGTTTCTGAATCTAAAGGAGAAACTGATAGATATCAGCAATAACTTCTCCATGTAATTGACAGGAAAATGTGCAAATCGCTTGCTTGCTTCATCAGGATTACCTCTGATTGCTAGACAAATGAAGGTATGTCCTTATTGGTTAACGTTATTATATTCTTATATTGGCTGTGGCCGTATCTTCTCAACTGTTCCTTTCTTTTTTTTATCTCTTGTAGAGGCTAGAATTGAGTTCTATATGGGCGCTTCTTGCAGCATTCGAGGATCCCCTTCCCATTGGAGGTGGTAAAGTGATATTTGAAGGAGCCTTTGTTAAGGGAGTCGATTCTGTATCTTGGATGGCAAACAACTCAACGAAGCTTTTGGGTTCTCAGAGTAATGGTCCTCACTGTTGGACCTTTTTCAGCACTGCTGCCTTTGGAAAACGAAACAAGGTTCCTCAGGTTAGTTTTGAACAAAAGAAAAGTTTTGTGCTTTTGTCGATTTCAGCACATAGTTATGTGCACTCAAACCAATGTTTGAATCAATAAAGGAGCACCTGAATTCCGTGTTTAGCTATGGCCATTGACAACTAGAAAGGATACCTCCTTTTTAGCTGATCATAAATTGTTAAAACAAGAGACCATCATCAATTTGAACCTTTGCAATATTATGCTTCTATCTTGTGTTTGCAATTCAAGCATAAAGTTTTATGTTTGGCACTTTAATGTATTTCAAATTGCATTTTAGGAAAATATACCTACTGCAACAGCGGAGAAGGTAAAAACGAGCATGCTTGAGGGCATTGAAGCAGCACTTGGACTGCCAAAAGAATCACTTCGGAGACCTTTTTACACTAGAGTCCAGCTTTGGTAACATACTAACATACTACTTTCTCTAACATTGTGGGCAAATTATTGTTTTTCATTATGATTATTATGACCTGCTTGAATTCCAAAATTGCCATTTGTTATTGTTGATCTCGGTTTACTGGAAAGCCCTATCCTTGGGAGCTGTAAACATGCTTGAAGTATTTGTTTCTGCTTGAGCCAGAGATTGCTTTGCAACTGTTAGAATTCATTTCTCTCTTTGGACATGCAGGGGTGCAGCTCTTCCGACCAACACTCCAGGTATTCCATGTATTTTTGATCCTCATGGAAGGGCTGGTATTTGCGGTGATTGGTTAGTGGGATCAAATTTAGAGTCGGCAGCTTTAAGTGGCATGGCTCTTGCTAATCATGTAAGTATATTTCTTTGTTTTGCTGTTCTATTGAGACTGATATGGCCTGTTTCTGTGGGTGGCTGAGCTGGACTTCAGTTCATCTCATCAATGCTCAGATTGACAGGCTTGTTTTGATTGTGAACACCAAATCAGCTTGATCATTCATCAATGTTCTACGTTCCATCATGCAGATCGCAGACTATTTACAAAGCGATGGAGCTTGTCCCGAGGAGTTTGCTGTTGGTTTGAACAAGGAATTTCAGGCAATTCAAGGACATGATATTGGACAGTTTCCAGGGATAGAATCCTTAAGACAAGACATCGAAATGCCAGCATATCAACTTGCCACTTAAAACTCAATATTGAACCTTCCAAGATTCCTAGAACATTCCCAAGTACAGATTACCTCTTACCCTCTTACATAGCTTCTCCATTTTCTTATGCACCAACTGAAATACTAACCTTCCTGTTCTCATTACCAGTAGTCGAAAAGCTGATGCTAAGGGACCTGATGTAATCCATCTGCTAAAATGCTAAACAGCAGATTTGGTTTCCATTGATCAAAGAGAGCTCGGCCAGCTCCAGACATCATTTAACCAGTATTATAGCTTCGTCTAGAAGATTGCTCTACTGCTCAAATATCTTAAAAAACCAAGTTGAATTGTTCTGGTCCTCTGGAGCCTGGAGGTTGCTATTGTTGTTGGTGCTGAAAGATTTGTACCCTCTACCATTTTCGGGCACAGCAATAGAAGAAAAATGTCTCTTTTGATTCATATTTTTTCCTGTTCTGAAGCCTCCTTGTTATTGCCTTCTTTGACCCTCATCAGTCTTTTCTTCATTAACAAGTATAATCCAAACCTTGGGCCTGACCTGACTCCTTTATTTAGACCATTTCGAAGGAAGCCTAAGCCCTTTATCTTGGTACCATTCTTGTTTTATGAATGGCTCCTTCCTTTGAGATCAACAGTGAAGAAAGAATCAAAAGTCTGGCTTTTGGTCTTTTGCTCCGGTTTATGTACTTGAATCATTTTTATTCCTTATGAAATTAAATAAAACACAATAATTATGATGTCATAATTTATATTAATATGTCAAATATATTCTTTTTTAATTTATATGTAGTTCACTTCAACATATGAAATATCAAATTAAAATTTTATTTTTAAATTTTTATATATATATATATATATTTACACACAAGTTTTGTTATAACCTTTCCAGACCATTTTTGTATCATGTATTGAATTGTGTTTCAAATCTCCAATCAAATACCAAAAAAAATCTATTTTTTCAATAAAAAGGTAATTTGCTTAATGTTTTTCTATAATTTAATCAAATTGACATTGCATTTTAACACTGAAAATAGAAAAGAAATCTCATGCCATGCCCCTTAAAATATTCCCTCAAACTTATGAATGTATTAATGCGTGCAAATGTAATTTCAATTGTGGTAATAAGATTTAATTGTGGTAATAAGATTCTCAAGTTGGTCTTATCTTTTGCTAAATTCCATCTATCAAACTTTCCTTTCATTCTATTTCTTTTTTCATTGAATTTTCCCTTCTTTCTTCTATTGAATTTTGATTCAATCATGCATGAAAACTTGCCAACTTACTTTCAGATTTATATTTTCATCATTCATTTTTGTTTCTTTCTTTTTCCTTTAGCATTGCAAGGATTTCCAAAAATCTTTAAAAAATTCAAAGAACATTTACTTATTATCATTTCAATTCACCAACTGATTTGATGCACTCATGCATTTTCTCAATTTATTATGAAGATAATATAAATTCAAAATAATATAAGAAGGGAAAGTATTCATTCTTGAAAAGAAACATGAAGTCTTAAAAAGGAAATCAATGAGTTATGCGTTTAGGATAAGGTTGTCAGCCTCCTTTGAGGGGGCCTTGGCCCCCCAAACTTTCAAAAGAAAAAATTTATATATAATATATTTATAAATTAATAAATAAATTTATTTATAATAACTAGTTTTGACTCCTCCAAATTTTTGAAAATTTCTTTGTATATAAGGTTTGTATGCCATTTTTTCTTTTTTTTTTAATACTAGTAATTATATGTATGGATAGTGTTTAAATTATTTTTATTTAATCAAACAATTAAAATAATTAAATTTTCTTTATTTTTTTATAATATAATATTATATTCACTTGTCTTGACTATCTATGAAGAATTATTCTTTAAAAATCTTACAATTTTTTTCAATACCAAAGTTAGATTGGGATCACTTTATAAAATGTAAGAAAAACATATTTAATTTTATTATTTTAAAGATATATTATGTATTTTTGTTTGATTAAAAATATAATTTAGTTTATTTATATATTTTTAATTTAAAATTTCCAAACAAAATAATCAAGAAAGTTAACTCATATATAATTCACTTATTATATAGTTCAAATTCAACTTTTGAAGTTTCTTTTTTTTAAAATTGCTCACAATTTTAAATAAAACTATAATTTACTTGCTATATTTTGTTTATAAATTGATAAAATTTGTAATCTTATAAACTTTTTTTTTAAAATTAGTATATTACTTGCACATGCAATTTATATTAATAAACTATATTAACTCAAATAAAATTGAAGTTATTTAAATTTTTAGTCGGCCCCTTTAAACTCAAATGTCAAGATCCGCCACTGCTGACAAACTTAGTCAAGTCAATCCAAAATTCTTTCTTGAAAGTCTACTTTTGTTGATATGTTTGCTCATGTAGGGTCTGCTAACATTGCCCCTGTATCATAACTTTTGGTGTTGATCTTTTTTTTTAAGTTGACTTTTTCAAATTTTCAACTTAGGAGTCCCTCTTATTATTCAAATTGTTCTTTTCCAATTTTCGATTTGAGTTCTAAAATGATGCCCTATCAACAGATCTTACTTCATCCATGCTATCCAAAAAGGTTTCTTCTAAGGCCTATTCTTCTGTTTACACTAGGTCTTTTCAATTAACTTGATTTGCTTCTTCTAACTTCGTCCTATGAAAAAGAGGATCATTATCTCATTGTCTAAGTATACTTTCATTCAATAAAGGATTCTTCAATTTAAGCACTTATATTTGATCAAAATAGACTTTTAAGGGCACATAATGTTTACTCAGGAAAAGGTTATGAGAAAAAAAAATAAAGTAAGCCCAAAATGTATTTCAGGGTTTCAAAACCAAAGTATCACTTTCTTATCAAATAAATCATTAAGGCATTTTGCTCTTTTTTAGTTCTTTTTTTTTGGCTCTTTCACTCTTTTTGTGATTCTTTCCTTTTGTATTCAAACTCTTTTTCTTTTTTCATTTTCTTTTTCACATAAATGGGGCTCTTTCTTTCTCTTTATTTGCCCATTGATTCTCTTGAGATACTTTCATCTTTGCCCCCTAGTGAGAAGATGATCTATTGTGAGTTATATAAAAAAAAACATAATAGGCTCCAAAGGTGTAAAAAAGGATAATCTTACTAATGTTTGAAGAATAATGAAAGAAGGTCAATTATTATTTCAAATGTAAATACTCTCATTAAAGATAATTTATTGGACAGAAACTAACCCTGAAAATGAACCACAAGTTTTTTCTTTATCCAGGGTACTTTAAAATTTTAATTCCTAAAATAAGATAGATTTAACTTTATTCTTAAATAAAAGTGTTTTAATTTAAATCAATTTTTCACTTCAGCATTAATGCTCAGCATCTTCTTTTAGGTTAGTCAAAATATAATCTTCTTTTTCTTCCCGTTCAATCTCAACCATAGTTCGCAAATTTAAGGCTGGTGATTCTACTGCTGAGGAGCTTGCATCTCCAACCCAAGTCCAACGACCATACATGCCTATTACTCATGATAAGCCCTCTCATTTGTAATCCTTTTTTTGAGCATTTTATAAAATTAAGATGTTTGTTGCAGTTGGGTTTTCTGAGAAGAAATTGTAAGTTAATATTTTCTGATTGCATGATGATGGTAAAGAGTAGTTGATGTGTACTGGCTGTAAAAGGAGTAAGCTTAACATGTTTTGGTGTCTGAGAATTGGTTCTTTGATTAGTAGGGGAATCCTATTTCTTATAATGAAAGTTTACACCCTTGGTGTTCAGTGGCAAGGAGAGGAATGTGGGCATGATTTATTAGGATTTTCGTCGGGTGGGTCATTTTTTGTACATGTCTTTGGTCAGGGTGGAACTTGTGTTGGTACCAATAACAAAGCTTGTTACCTTTCATGTTTATTTACTTTTGATTATCCTTTCATGGTATTCTGATATTATGATGGGGAATATCGTTTTAGCAGCAATTTGGTTTATTTGGATTGTTGCGAATGAGGCTGTCTTGAACAGAGATTTTTTAGTTTATTGTGGTGTTTTTGGTTTAAATTGAGATCTTTTTTTTGGGTTAAGGCTTTGAAACAGGAAGTGCCCATTTGAAACAGAAAGATCCAGTGTTTAGGATCTAGTTTTCTTCCGAGTTGCGAGTTGGATATCCTGAAGTCTTTGTTTTATTTTCCTGCTGCAGATACTTGCTTTAGAATTTTGTAACTGATGAGATTATTTTATCTCATATGTTTTCAGATTTATAAAATATAATCCATTCTGACTTAGAAAAAAATTTTGAAAAAAAAAGGGAAGATGTTGGCTGCTGACAGAGCATTAATGCTGATATGTAACTCAACTTAAATGGAAATATCTTTATTTGAGAATAAAGTTTAAATGTACTTTATTTTGAGAATTAAGTTTTTAACTACCTTAGTTAAAGAAAAAACTCAAACCCCACAAATTGTATGAATCTTGTTTTTGCTTTTCTTTTTGTGTGTTGGTAAATTTATGTTTTTATTTGATTTTGAATGCCGGTTGCTGCAATATTATTTACTACTATGAAGTGGAAATTGAATTGGGTTTCGCTGCAAGATTCTAGTTATATTGATTTCAAATTCTAATAGAAAAATAGTAATAAAATAAAAAGAATACAACATACCAATGTTGTTGAGCGGAGTATAAAGAGTTCGGTGTCGCTTAAGCAATGTTTTGAGTTCAAATTTTGTAAATAAAGAAAATAACATTAGGAGAACTTCTCATGTTGGATTTGATTGTAACTCAGCTCTCGATTAATTGGAGCTGAAAGTGGCCTTGGAATACCAAGAGGTCTCAACAAAAAAAAAAGAATACAACATGGATATATGCACTCTTATGTATATGGTGTTTGTTCTTAAAAAAATGGTTATGTTTCTTGGATAATTGCCAACTGAATTCAGAAAACTAAGCAGTTATACCTTCATCATTTTGCCCAGTTTAGTCTGTGTTTTTTTCTTTTAATGATAAGTTTAAAAGTAGGGGAGATTATCTCATTTTCAGCCTTACAAATTGTTTACCTACAAAAAACCATGGGAATTCAAGCAATGCTTTGCAGAGAGTACTTTATTTTTCGACCTTTTAACTGAATGCAGTTTAGTCTATGTTACCACTCAGGATTGTAAAAGAAAAACAAAAAAAGTTACTCATTTTCTGTTGCCTATTCCAGCAATCGATTTAAGGTTACCCAAGCGGAGGCATGATCAGTCCTGGTTTGATTCATGATCAAAAGAAGAAAAGAACCAGAGAAATTTTACAGTCCATTTAGAACATCAACATATGGGGCTCACTCTTATTTGTCACGAACCAACTCTGCTCTTTTCATGATTCAGTGGTTGCAAATTCATTCAATTTCATCAGAAAAGGATATACAGGACACCATCATAATTTAACCAACCATTTCTTTAGTTTTGCAACATACAGTGCCCACCGAACGACATTCACAACAAGATTTGATCATCAATGCCTACTACTTTCCTTTAAATCATGAGCTTCTCTGTATTTTGAAGTGTTTATCTACTGTAAGACTGAAGAAAACATTCAAACTCCCACAGCTACCAGAGAAAACTATTGGTTCTAGTGCACTTTTCTCTTAATAGAGGCCATGATCAATTAAAAGACACAAAGATCCAATACGGAAATCATTTAATCAAGAGTCAAGAAAGCTCTCTAAGAGAATTTGAATAAGTTTTATGCAATGTACAACTATACCTCGTATCCTTTTTCAAATACTTAATGGCAACTGATGAAATATTAATCTCATAAGCTGCTAGCAGACAGTTCAAAATTTCCATTCATACGACATATACCACAGTACCGGTAAAACAGATAAAAACCCTTTCACCAATTCGTAGCAGTACACAGCCTCAGAGGATCAGTCAGTAATGCAATTACCGTGTTTAATTGCTGAGAATCTTCTAACACAGATTCATACCATCTAACAGATTATGAGACATCATAAGGGAACTTTGCATTGCCCGAAATGTTCCTCCTAATCTCAAAAGTTACCTTCTAATTTCAATTCCCATTAATACTCCATAAATTTAACTATGCAAGGGGAGAATAATGCGGTAAGGTATTCTGAATTTTAGTCACCTTTATAACACATTTAAAAATTAAGAATGCACATCAGATTCTGCGGAGAGAAAGGATGATATCAGTAGTTGAATCATTTTATGTATTACATGCATATAAAACAAAAGTGAACTGCTTCCTGCTAACAATGGAGCAGAGTATTAAACTTAAGTTCATTAGCTCAAATCGAAGCCATTATTTGGCAACAGAACAGAATGCGGAAATCTAGATACAGGGCATTATGACTCAGACAGACTTCAAGCACCATAATTAAAATTCTAGATGGCTAGCGTTAATCTCCATTCACAAGCAGGATTAAAACACCATCACTCACTTCCAATTCGTTTTACTCCCAATCTTCATCACTCAATTGTTCATCTGTTTCATCTTTGGTGGCCTAAAAACCAACACCACAGTTCCAAGACTCTCCTTCAAACCCATTTCCTTCAATGCTGATCCTCTGTCCACCTTCAACCCACCACCATCAACTGTCACCAAGTAAAACCCATCATCCATTTCCACCTTCCATAACCACCAAAATAACCTCTTCCTTATACGACCTATTTACCTTCCAATGGTATTACACTTGCATCACCAAATGCTACTACAACTCCCCCATTCCTTAACCCCGCAATCGGTTCCCAACCTGGCAAAACCACACACCTCGTCCACCCTTTCTCAGCCTCCACTACAGCAAAACCCCTCCACTTCTACATTCCAAAGGTGCTTCCAATATCTCTCTTTCATTCTCCTCCGCCTTACAAACTGGAAAAGCCACCACACTAGTAGCCTCAGCAACTTCACCAAACTTCATCCTAACAACTGGAACGCGAACCCCATATTCCAAATCATCTCCTTTCTCTTCTTTTTCATCATCCCCACTTTCCAACTCTTCCAGCACCTCTTTTTTAGCACTCTCAGACTCAGCTACTTCCAATGCTTGCCTTAAAGCAGAAGTTCTTTGTTCAGAAGGATTCCTATGTTCCCTACTTCGCCTATAATACATAAAAGACAAACTATACCCTGGAAGCTTATACTCAAAACTTTTCCAACCTTTATTTGTTTTCCTTCTCGGTAAATCCTTCATAGCTCTAGCCAAATCTTGTGCACCCTTAGCATCCAACCTATTTTCAACTAAATAACGAGCAGCTTCAGCTCTTTGTGTAGCACTCAAAAGCCTGATCTCATAAAGCAATTCAACACCACAAGTATCAAAAAAAGATACAACATTTTCATCAGTTTTGGATAGCCTCAAAACAGAACCCATACCCGAGATTTCACCACCTAATTACTACAAATCTAAAAAACTGGAGACAGAAATGATATCCCAACCCTTAAAAAACACCTAATCATACTGAAACCTAAACCAGATCTCAAAACACTCTTTCAAACTAAATCATTCCTATGTACAATATATAACATAAGTAAATTATTTTCGGTGAACCAAACGGAGTCTTATTCTTTATTCATTTTTCTTTCCTTTTTTTTTAATTCTTTTTTTGCTTTTCTTTTTCTTCAAAATCTTTTATTTTTTTTTTCAAATATCCACGAAACAAAACGCCAAAGTTATAACCTGGTCAAAAAGAACCGAAGAGGAGAGGAAAGTCAATCAAAGACAACGCCAAAGAAAGACAAAGAAAGAAAGAAAGAAAGAAGAGAATCCTCGAAACACAGGGCATATCAAGAAGACATCACACTTATCTTTGAGCATATCAAAACTGTCTCAACATTACTCAGTAGCAAATTGAATCAAAAAGAAATCGCACTTATCTTTCAGTGTATCATCTTTGAGCATATCAAAACTATCCCAAAAAATACCGTTTTAATCCTTCATTAATTCCTCCTCCAATTCACCCAATGCAGTGGCAGTAGCCGTAGAGAGTTGAGGTGCGGGCGCAGGTGGAGTAGCTAATTGTCCGAATGCCGGGGGCGGATTGGGATTTCCTCTGAGGCCTCGGCCTCGGCCGAGCTCTACCTTGAATGTTTGGCGCGGGTTCTTGAACAGGCTGGAGTTGGTTAGCTGTTCCTTCCGTGAGAAATCTTCCATCATGGATTGGCGCAGGGGAATACCTGTGGGTTGTGGAAACGGTGGCGCGGGGAGAACATGTTCTTGCATGAGTGGCGCCGGGGAGTTTGTGTGGGTTGTGGAAACAGTGGAGCGGGGAGAACATGTTCTTGCATAAACGGTGGCGCTGTGAGAACATGTTCTTGCATGCGTGGCGCCGGGAGAGTTTGTGTGGGTTGTGCAAACGGTGGAGCGGGGAGAACATGTTCTTGCATGAGTGGCGCCGGGGGAGTTTGTGTGGGTTGTGGAAACGGTGGCGCGGGGAGAACACGTCCTTGCATGAGTGGCGAGGGGAGAACAAGTCCTTGCATGAGTGGCGCCGGGGATGGAGGAACGTCCGTCGGGGGGCTGTGCACTTCCCTTTTTCTTTTCCCTGCGACAACCGGGGATTCTTGATGAAGTATGTGCAAGGTTAACTGCAGTGTTCTTGTCCCTGGCGGAAGAAATATTTCTCGACTTTCCATTTTTCACTAGAAAGTCAGCTCGTAACTGAATTGATAGACTCTAAGGGAGAATCTATCGAGATTCCAGAGGTTGAAAGAGATAAAGATGAGAAGAGAACAAGAATTACAAGAATTCTGAAGAGTATTATTCATTTGCATACTTTTTACATCTGTAAATGTGCTATTTATATTTACAAGTGTCAGTTGCTTTCTGGTAACATCTTCCTGCCCATGCAACTGCCTCTAACTGTATTAACCTCCTCTGACCATTAATGTTGTTGTCTAGCTTTAGCATAAGAACCTCTTTTTTAAAGTTTTATTAGAGCATTGGTGTTTCTGTTTATTTGAGTATCGATTTTACGTTGCTTGGATTCCTCGGTTTCTGATCACATCTATAAATTTATCGACTTTATTGCAAAGAAAACAACTTAAACTCAAGGATTCGAAATAAAAAAAAAATTGCTGTTCTAGCCTTGTTGTTTTATTTGTTAGCTCCATTTGTGTTTAGTTTGGTGGCTCTGTTGTCCATTATCTTGGTGGATAAATGATACTCTCTTATTCAGTGTCTTCTCAGGGACTTTTTATTTGAAGTTTTGTGACCTTGTTTGCTTTCATGGGTTCTCCTTTGTTGCGTCCTTGTTTTGGGGATGCGGAATCCACTCTCGCTGTAAGGAGCGTTTGGTTCGTGAAATCTAAAATTACTTTTAAAAATCATTTAATTCTAAAATTATTTTATTTGACGGATTTTTGAAAATATTATATTTTTGTATTTGGTTGTATTGGTGAGAATATAAGATTTCTGTATTTGGTTAGAGAAAAATAAGATTACTTAATTACTTATTTTACTATAATCCCTTTTGTATTATTAGTTGATGTAGAGTACACTTGATATAGATTATATTTAAATTAATTACTTATTTATTTATTTAAGATACTCATTTATTTATTTATTTGGTCCATTTTTTATAAGATTTTTGTTATATAAATTACTTTGATTTAAGAAACTATTACTATATTAAATTGATTTTGATTAATCAAAAATCATAGGGTCCATCTTATTATTGGTCCATTTGATTTTAAATTCATTTTTCTCTTAAATGTCAATTGATCCAAATAAGAAAAAAATAATGACACTTCAAATTTACATGAACACTACTTTTATTGATACCAATTTAGTTATGAAATGTTATTTTGATACATGCAAACTTGTAAATTATATTTAGATTTAATAAAATTAATGATTATGTTGTAATTAAGAAAGAGTTTTTAATGACCTAAAAAAAGGGTTTTTAATAAGTGTTTTATTTAGAGTTGTAATTTTTAACAAATCCAATTGTATAATTACATTTAAATTACTTATTTAAGTATTTAAGGTGTTTATTTATTTATTTTAATATAAAAATAATTATCTAGGATGTAATACCTTTGATAGTAAAGGGTAAAGTTGACCCAAATAAAAAGATGTTAAAGATAAAATTGGAACAAAAAAAAATTTTCAAAGGAAAATAAAAATACCTCGAGGGAGAGCATTGTTTTTTCCCTTATTTTTCCCATTTTTTGACATTATTGGGAATCTAAGATTTCTAATGAGAGAGAAAATTATCTAACTAAATGAAATCAAATAATTATAAAAATAAAATTTTTGAAAGTAATATTAAAATCCTTGAACCAAACGCTCCCTAATGTAAAAGTAGAATCTTTCACATTTCTTTGTCCTTAGTTAAAAGGTTCTCTGAATCGCTTGGGCTCTTGAAACAGTGGACTGAGTAGGTTGTATACATGTCAAACAGGCAGCTTTTGTAAAAGCCCAAGACTCTGCTGCTTGGGCCAGAAGTGGATCCTAGGCATCCAATACTTCACAATTGGGATCCAAGGCTGCTTCTAAAGGTTTAAATCATCACTGAAGTTTCTTGTATAGGGTTCTTCTTTCTGCTTCCCTGTGCAGTGTTCAGTGTCATGTGCATTTGAGTGTTATGAGTAATGCAATTTAATAATTCTTCTTTGTTGTTATGAGTAATGTTTATGTATTATTATTAAATTTTGAAATATAAACTGTAAAAAAAAATTCTTTTCAAATACAAGCAAAGTACCGATGATATTCCTATTATTCAAACACTAAAACCATTCTCTACTGAAAATGCCGTTCATTACAAATATCAAAACTAAAAACCTTCAATACTAAACCAAATTCAATAAAATATCAAAAATAAAAACTTTCAAAATAAAGGGACTAAACTTTCAATATATGCAGTTGGCATCAACCGACCTCCTATTTGTTGAGATTTGCTTTGAATCCCACATTGAAAGTATAGCAGAAGTTATAAGGGCTATTCACTTATAAATAAAGTGTTAGGCTTGGTTTGTAAAATATCCCAGAGAGTTATAGAGTTTGGGCTTATAAAAGGGTGTAGTTGGACTCTTTGGGTAGTTGGGCTTTGGGTTTGTAAGGAGTTTGCAATTTTTCTCTTCTAAAAATTACACGGTTATAATTATTTGATTGATTATTAGATTGGTTTGGTGGTTGTAGGCCAAATTAGTTGGGCCAAATCACATTATTAAATATTGTGTTTGTTTTTGCTTTCCTATGTTTTTGTGGGTGTTTGGTTTGAGGGATATTTTCCCCAACAAGTGGTACCAAGAGCTAAAGGTTCATGATCCTGCGATAGGAGAAAAGCTATGGCTGAAGCTATATCTAGAGGTATGCCTAAGTTTGAGATTCCTTTATTTGATAGTAAAAGTAATTTTATGTTATGGCAAAGTACGATTCAAGATCTTCTAGTGCAATAAGGTCTAGATTTGGCATTAGAAGAAAATAAGCCAGATGGAATGTCTGATAAGGATTGGGTTGGAATTCAGAAGAGGGCTGTGAGCACAATTAGATTGGCACTTGCTCCAGAGATTAAGTATAATGTATTGACTGAGATGACACCAACTGGATTGTGGAAGAAGCTGAGAGACATCTATGCGTCAAAATCATTGACGAATAGATTGTGTTTGAAGATGGATTTGTATTCTCTGAAGATGGATGAAGGTAAGAGTCTCCATGATCACTTAAATGAATTTAATAGATTAGTTTCACAACTATTAGCTATTGATTCTAAAGAGTTGAAAGAAGAAGAGAAGGCACTGCTGTTGTTGTCATCTTTGCCTAAGTCCTATAGACCTTTAGTTCACACTTTATTAGGAGGTAAAACTACTTTAAAGTTGGATGATGTGATTACTGTGTTGCGTGAGAATGAAAGATTTATGGGCAAAGAAAATTCTTCATCTGTTGGAGGTGTACTAGCTGCTGTGGAAGGTTCTACTCGAGGGAGGACTAATGAGAGACATGGTGGATCAAGAAGGAGATCAAGATCAAGATTTAGAGATTATAGTGAGGTGGAATGTTATTATTGTGGAGAGAAGGGTCATATTCAAGCACGTTGTAAGACATTAAGAGAGGATATGGCTGCATTCAAGAATGCTCAACGAAAGAGTGATGATAGAAAAAAGAATGAGACATGTGTTATTTTGACTGATTCAAATGATGATGTATTGGCAATTTGTTTAGATGGGTCTCATACTTGTGAGAAAAGTTGGGTTCTGGATTCAGCTGCATCGATGCATATTTGCAATGATAAAGATCGGTTTGATGAATTGAAAAATGTTGAAAGTTTAGGCAATATTATGGTTGGGAACGATAATCGAGTGAAGATTGAAGGTATTAGGAGTATTCAACTCAAGCTTCATGATGGTGGTGTCAAGACTCTTCGTAATGTGAGGTATGTACCCAGTTTTAGCTACAATTTGTTTTCTTTGGGTGAGTTAGCTTCACGTGGGTACACATATGTTGGTAATAATGATTGTTGCAAAGTATACAATAATGGTGGTTTAGTTTTGCAAGGAAAAAGGAATGAGAAACAACTATATTTGCTTGATGATGCAAAAGATAGAGTTGTTTCCAAGAGTAAGAAAATTCAGAGACATGTTAAGTTTTCAGATGTTATTGAGTAGTTTGGGGATTTAAGTCAAGAGAGGATTTGTAGGGGTTTGCCTTGAATCCCTCATCGAAAGTATAAGAGAGGTTATAAGGGCTATTCCCTTATAAATAAAGTGTTAGACTTGATTTGTAAAATATCTTAAAGAGTTATAGAGTTTGGGCTTATAAAAGGGTGTAGTTGGGCTCTTTGGATAGTTGGGCTTTGAATTTGTAAGAAATTTGCAATTTTTTCTTTTAAAAATTGCACGATTGTAATTGTTTGATTGATTATTAGATTGATTGAATAGTTGTAAGTCAAATTAATTGGGCCAAATCATATTATTAAGATGAAGCTCTTGCTCTTTGGGTCATGCACATACAATTCATCTTTGCGTTCACAGAACAAAATTGTTCCATCCTTTTGCTCCACAAGTGAAAAATTGAACGACATTTTCAACTCCATTGATGACCAAAGATTGCAAGAAAACAACTTTTTCCAGATTACCAAGTCTTCCCTTATCCATATATTTAGTTTCCAATCATAAGTATGCTCTACCAGGCAGAGGCGGCCTCTCAAACTTGCCAAATCCATCCATTTGCGAGGCTCAGAAATATTTGGATGTGTAATTGCTTGGAATTTTTCCGCATGCAAATCAAACATCACAATCACTACTTCAAACTCGTGGTAAGTTTCATCGGTAAACAAATAAATAGCTCCATTAACATAGAAAGGTCTTTGTGATATATGAAATTTATATGGTACTAAATCAATGCTTTTCCTTGAAGCCCATGGATCTTGATTCAAGGCAAAAATCTCACACTGAAAGTTTGGACCAAATAGTCTTAAGATTTTGTATTCTTTTGTAAGAAGATCACGGCCAATTCCTACTAATTTATTTTGAACTGTTCCTGCAAAATTTAACCCATGTGAGCATAAAATCTACAATAAATAATACACCCTCCTCCTCAAACTAATTCTTGCATGCATCGAGTTAGATTCAAATTTCTTTTCTTCAAATAACATGAGTAGAAAAAAAAAAATTCTATCAACCAATACATACCCGGATCAACTCTAAAGTGAACGCAATTGCCCTTCCTATAAGACTGTGTCGGAATGAACCCTGTTGTTTGAGGAAGCTAATTTTTCATTTAACTACCAATCCGAGATCAAATTACAATTTAATCATCAATTTTTTTTTAACTTTTCAAAAAAAAAAATCATCAATTTTTTTAGAAAAGGAAAAAACCAAAAAAATACCCATAACTTGTCTTACAGTTAAAAATTACATATATATATATATATATATATATATCACTATGAAATCGCCGAACTACCCCTTCTTCATCATCAAATTTACACCCATGCCCTTCTGCAAAATAACCACTAACAGCATTCACTTCTTCGCCTTCTTTGGCGCCGCCTTCTTAGCCGGCGATTTTACAGTCTTCGGCTTCTTCGTAACCACCGCCTTCTTTTTCACCGGAGTCTTCACTTTCTTCCCTGGAGTACTCTTATTGGCTGTCTTAGCCGCCTTTGTTGGCTTAACCGCCGGCTTAGCTTTCGGCTTTGTAGTAGCATTGGGTTTCGCCTCAATTTTGGCCTTTGGATTCACTGGCTTTTCACCTTTCGTTTTCGCTTTCGCTGCGGCTTTAGCTGTCTTCGGCTTCGATTTCGCAGCAGCAGAGGAAGCAGATTTAGGCTTCATTGGGGCAGGCTTCTTTGCGACGGCAGAGGCCGAAGAGAGCTTGTAAGAGGCTTTGACCTTCACAAGCTTTCCAGAAGCAACAAACCTCTTCATCTGAACAAGTAAAATCTTCCGAAAATTCGGAGGCAATTGCTTATGCTTTTCTTCAATGAATTTCGTGATCGCATACTGGCTCGATCCTGTCCTCTCTTTCAATGTAACGATTGCATCCGAAATCATCTGCAAGAATTAATGTACAAAAAAAAAAGCCATTAAAACTCAATCAAAAATCTTTAGATAGAGTGAACTAGCGTTTCTAGTGAAAGAGAATTACCTCAAGAAATGGAGGATGCGAAGAAACCGATTTCTGTTTCTTAGCGCCAGCAGATTTCTTCTTTGCGACGGAAACTACAGCGGAATCAGTAGCGGCGGCCATGAGGTTACTCGACAACAACGAGTCTACGAATTGGGAAATTCTGCTTTCTTCTTTGTTTGTGATAAATGACAGTTAAGAGAGGGAAATTTTATAAGGGAAATGGTGAAAACTGGTTGGTGGATTAGGAGATACGCGGATCGATTTGGTTATTGGAAATTTTAAATTTTGGCCGTTGGATCTGTATGTTATCGACGGTTGAGATTGTGAGTTCGGGTAAGGTGCGGATCGTGGAATCGTGAAGGGTGTGAAGGAAGGGAATGTATGTAGCCATGTGAGGTTGAGGTTGAAATGAGAGTTTGGGATTGTGTTTTTGAGTTGATTTGAAACAAGCGTAAATTGTGTTTTTCTTAATGGATTTTTGTGGTGTTTGATTCTATTTTTAGGTTAGGATCCAAGGTTTTTAATGAGAGTTTAATTGAGATTTTTAGTTATGAAATTTAAGAGAATTTTCAAATTGAATCTAAAGGGATCAAAATTAAGATTTTTTAGAATTTGTGAAATTTGGATAGATTTTGAAAGAATGTGTTTAATTAATTGGGATTCTTGAATCTTACATGATTGTAGGATTGTAATAGGAGTTATATGGTCCAATAATTACAAAAATTTATTAAGAAATAAAATTCAAATTATAATTGATTATGATTTAAATTGAACGTAGTTGATGCAAATGTAATAATTCATGTTTAAACAAGTAACAATACGAACAGAAATAACCATTAAGAAAACACACTTTGATTGAATGTGTCCATTGCTTCTCTAAGTAAACTTACAATTGATAATATCAATATGACAAGATTGCTTCTAGTTTAAGAAGTTGGCCAAGACAAAGGCCAGACTTTATGGTTACTCCTCCATTATCCTATAGCCTGCATATTTGGGTGGTATAGGTAGAGCAAGCAGCAAGGTTGGGATATCAAATTTCCTGTCTGAGAAACTTGACAGAAAACACCATGGTTTGATGCATTGGCACGACAATATGTAACAAAAGTATGTTTCAATGAAGATGCTGAAAGGGCGGAGTTCGCCACCAAGGTTGCAGAGTAGAAGTTGCAGGAATGACTCTTGAGGCTGATGTTTGTAGAAGGACTGAGGATTCGACATGGCTTTCTTTTATTGAATTTCCACATACGGTGCAAAAATACTGAGGCCAAATAAGGAAATAAGCTCCCTGGGTCTTCTTCAAGTTTTTTTTTTCTTTCAATTCTTGATTAGCAAAACAAAAAGATCTTTCGGGATTTTTTCAGTGTGATTTACTCCAACACTAAGTAAGATTCACTGGAAATTTAGATAGTGAATAGTGTGATGCGAAGTATAGCAATGTTTATTCTTTTATAAAAAGAAGTATCTCGTAAATAAAACTCACGTCCTTCATGCATAAAGTGTGATTGAGTGGGTGGTTATTTGCGAAGGTGGGGATCCAACCCTAATTTGTGCTAATTAGTGTATTAGTAGATAGTTCGTACCATGCAACTCAAGTTCTTTTTGTTTAGAAGAGTTGAGGGTCAGGTTTGGCCACCCTCCTGGGACGTCTCTAAGCTTTCTTTATACTTGGATTTTCTTAATCATGACGACTTCATTTATAAATATTGCCATTTCAAATTTTAAGAATAATTTCAAAGGAAGATTAAGGTTTTTTTTTTTTGGTTAATATTGATTGGGATATCGAGTGACTTGCGAAATCAATAGTCCTCGTATCCGACCTGATCCTATCCAAACACAATTATCAGTTTAAGCTTATCAAGTAACAAAATGTCCCCCATGTCCATGATGAGTTGAGGAGCAAATTATTTATCAAGTACGGGTGAAATTGACATTCCATCCTAAACTCACTATGTCGTTCATGAAAACAATAACAAATGAAAATGAAACTTCCAAGATTTTGTGTTCTAAGGTAAGAACTAACAACAGAATAGTTGCAATTTTTCAACAACTTCCATTCTCTCCCTCTCCACAACATTGTGAAAAGTTGAGAAGCCAAAATCAAAAGGATAGCCAAGCAGTGTTCAAAGATGCAAACGAGGATGATCTTCTTTTATTATTAATATTTTGAAGAAAAAGTTTGAACCCTCTCTTTGAACTGAGAATGCATTCAACTGTTATTAAAGGGAAACAATGAAGTGTGGCTGTAAAGAGAATAGTCTTTGACTCTTTGTCATCCGATGACCAAAACCAATGTTTTGGAGATTCATTATCATTGATCTTGATGGGCCTATGGAGGAGATAACATGGTGACCATTGACCATTACAATGACCAGCTAGTGAGATTCTTGCCTTTGTCACGATTTAGACCTCAATTCAAAAAATTAGCCTTTACAGTTTGGCCGAGCCTCTTGACAATTGGTATTGAAGTTATTTTAGAGTAGATTTGATAATATTAAACACATTACGATGATATGGTATAAAAATCATATAAAAGAAAAAAAAATAAAAATGGCACAAATTAAAGTTTAGCAAAAGTAATAAATGAATTTGGTAAAAAAATATTTGACCTATTGATATAAATTTTGATAAAATAATTTTTGTATTTAACATAAAAGGGACATAAATTATATACATCTACTCTACAGGTACCATCATGTGGGCTCTATACATCTACTCTTTAGGTACTATCGTATGGACTCGACACACTACAAGGATGAGCTGCATCTACCCTATGGGTAGTTAGGTACTATAGTGTGGCCTCGAGACACTACAAGGATGGACGGCATATCGCGAGGAGCCTACTTGACAAAGGGGCTAATAAACTTTACACTTTACATATATATATATATATATATATATATATATATATATAAAATTAATTTATATCCGTATCATATAAAATTATATATATCTTATACGATAAAAAAATTTCTTGCAAAATTTGTGATGATGCATCAAACACAAAATCTCTTTTCAACTTCTGTGATATTTATAAACAATTTTTATTAAATTTTAACATGCCACCTTTACATTTTTTATTCGTTATATCAGTATCAGTTATATTTAGGACTTAGGATTGTCATGTCTATCTAGGTCAAGGATTGGCTGGAAGAGCTGTCATGTGAACAGATGTGTGTCGAGTCCGAATAAACTAGTGTATTTGACATAGGCCTCCTTTGTATATGGGTTATTGGTTAGAAACGAAAAGGATAATTTGCAAAATCCTAGTAGGAAATTTGCAAAAATTTTATAAGAAAATAAGTCTTAGTAGCAATTAGATCAAAAATGAGAGAGAATGAATGGTCTCCAAGCTCTCACCTTCAGAAGAAAAACTCAAATATTAGGAAATCAGTTCACAGCAGCATAATTTTTTTGCATTGTTCAAGTTGCATTATCTCAGTTGACATTGTAGTTTTCCTTCTACAGTTTGTCAAGCATGCATACAATCAAAGCTTACAAATCGAAAACATGAAGAAGAAACATAGGTTACACATAAATTCAAAGAAAGTTCTCAATTCCTATTCTATTTAAGAACCTTTTTGATCTGGTTCTGTGGTTCAAGCTAATTAATGTAGAAATGCTCCACCATTTGTAATCTTAGTTTGAAACCCCATTTTATGTACAATAGCTATTCACATCTAAAAACCAACCAGCTTTTTTGCAGATTTTAACAATTGGAGGTTGGGTTTTCTGAAGTCAAAAGAACAAGAAATTGGTAGCAACTGCATTTTCAAGTATGGGCAGATTGTGTTGAGAGTAACCTTGAATGATTATGCTCGCCTTCATACGTGACAATCAGCATTGAAGGGTCTTCCACGCATCTTTCGACATGCTTCCTTGCCGGGCAACCTCTCATACTGCTACACTTATAGTATCCCCTGCATCATCAAAGTTTCTCTGTTAATGGAATGGTTTCAGCAACAGGCTGAGAATAGCATTATCGATTTAAAACTAAGCTTGCGACAAAAAAATTAGATTCTATGTTGGCAAAGTTTAAAAAATGCAAAAGCCAAGTGATCATGTTTAACATATAAAATGATTGATTCTTGCCTAAAGATCTTGGCAAGGTCTTAAATTGGTCATGGTGACATCTTGAGACTGTGTGAACGTCACAAGAAGTTATAAAATTGCCTAAAAGTTAGATAGGTTGTTTTAAATTGATCCAATACTCATAACTTGCTCAAATCAACTTAATTTACAGCCATAGGTTAGTCATTCCTGTGCTTCTGCTAAAGTCAATAGAGGTATTGATAATGAACAAACCATTCTCTTCGCTTATTTTTTCAAAGACAAACCTTGTGTAAGCATGATAGAAGCAATAGAACACATTTGCCAACTTGCTCAGGCACAAACACATAATTGGAAACCATTCCATTAATTACCAACTAATAAAGCCTAGCCTCCATTAACAGATAAATAAATCAAAATGAATGATTAGCTAATCCTGTAACTAGCAAACTGGTGTGACATCATTCAAAGGGTGGTGGGTTACCTAGGGTGCGGAGAACCCTTGATAGGCTTTTGCCCGTATTTCCTCCATGAATATTCATCAGGAGGAATATCTGCAACTTTGTTACTAATAGCAGGCACTTTAATAGACCTCTTAATCCTCAGTTTCCTGTAAACAACAAACAGAAATGATAAGCAAATAGAGTGAATAATAACTTAATTAACATATGAATAAGAGATCAAAACTAACCTCCTCTTTGAACAATGGCATTTACCAGTAGTACCACATTTCATACTGCCATCTTCTCCCCTAGCTGAACACCTCCTTCTGGATTGTTGTGAGATTTGCTCAAAATGGCTTGGCATGCCAACTAAATGAAAGGAATTCCCATCCAAGTCAGCAACACTACCATCCATGCTCAAAGAGGAGACAAATGATCTGGTGGATGACATGGTTGGTGTACAACTAGATCCATCAAATTTAAGGTTTATACCACTATTGCTCTTAGAAAACACCATATCAGCATGATATTTCATTTGCTGTTGCCGAAATTGCAGCTTTTGCATCTGGTGCTGGTGATGAACAAAGTGGAAGTCTTGTGTTGGCTTCAGTTGGGCAGTTTGGAGGGAAGGCTTAACTGATGAATTCATTTCAAATGACGGGGTCCGATCAAAGAACACCCTTTGTGTCGGCTGCAAGTGATTTTTAGCTCTGGCATCAGCTTCAAGGGGTGGTTTATCAAACAGATTAGAAGGGTATACTTGAAGGGGTTTTGGTGATAAAATTGTTCTGCAATTGGGACTTTCTAGGAAGATTTTTTGAGGCAAAGTTGATCTAAACTTCTTCAACTTTCTTACTCTTGCATGACTTAAGTCATTGCTGAGAAGAGACACAACTTTTTTGAACTTAAACACAGCTTCAGCAGTTTCCACCATTAAGTTGCTATACTGAACTTGATCCTTTGGTAAAGACAAGAGACTAAGAACTTTATGACAGCTCTCAATAGCTGCCTTGTTAGCTTGTTCAACCTCCTCCATGCTCACGCAAAAAAACAACAAACAAGAATTCCTAAGAAAACCTTAAAAACCAGATGAACAAAACATTGAATGACAACAAAATTTCTTACTAACCCTTTAAACCCCAAAAATTAAACCTTTACTCAAGGCCATTAGAACCCAAAGTTAAAGACACAGGCTTTGCCAAAAACTATGACTAGTAGAGACCAGATTTTAAATGATCAAACACCAAGTCTTGAACCAAGACTAAGGCTTTGAACATGGGTATTGCTCAAAATTGGAAACTTTCGAAACAAAAGTAGAGAAGATTGAAATCAAAGATAACAAATGTGAAAAATTAGCCATTTTCAATGGCAAGGAAAAGAAAAACTGGGCATGAAATGAAAACAAAAGTTAAAGTGAACAAACAACTACTTTAAAAAAGGCTCAAATAACAAAACCCTAGATTTTATCCCATTAATCGAAAGGCGTGAAAGGAGACTTTTGCTTTGTTTCTGAGACTCACTAAAACCACCCAAAAGAAAACAAAGCCCCTCTTTTTTTCTTTAACTAAAAATTTAAAAAACTATTAGAGAAAAAAAAATAGATAAAAAACAAAGTGTGATCTGTTCATGGCAGAGGCAAAACAGAAAGAAAGTAAAAGAACTCAAGTCTCTGTCAAAGATCCTAATGTGGGTCCCAATAAAGACCCATTTTTTCTTTTCCCCATTAATTTTGCTTTTATTAACAAATTCCAGAATCATTAAATTGTTAAGTTTTAAGGCCGAAATAAATTATTATTTAATATCATTAATGGAGTTTTTATTTTTTTAATTTCATTTCTAATTTATAATATTGATAAGTTTTTTATTGTATTAATTATAAAATATTGATTATTATGACGTCAAAATTAATTATTATATTAATAGTATAATAAAAATAAAAAACTATCTCTTATTTTATCAATAGATTTTTAAAAAACTTAAAAAATAAAACATATATTTTTAAAATATATTAATAACTAAACAATTATTTAAAATTTTTTTAATTTCTTATGCAAAATTAAATAATCATTATCAATATATTAAAAATAATTATATTTTTTTTATTTTTCATGAAAGGGAAACGAAATCATCTGTCAATTTTCAATAAAAAGAAAAGAAAAAGAAAGTGCCTAAAAAAGTGGGGTCCATGAGGCTACCCTGGGGTGGAAGGGCATCCGAGCTGAGGAAATGTGAAATGGACCATGGACGGTAGATATTCTGCCACGTGTCCCAGAGAATGTTGAGTAGGCAAGGCTTCTGTTGTCTGCTAGTGCCTACTGTGGGATCCACTATGAAGACCTAGTTGACTGACAGAGATTCTCTTTGTCTTCTTTTTCATTTTCTGGAATTATTTAAAAATTATATTTAACTATTTTGAGAACTAAATATTTTTTACTCTTTTGCTTTTCAATTTTATATCATACAATTAATGAAATTTTATATTTTATTAAAGAAATTAACATAATGAAACATATATATTAAAGGCATATTAAAATAAAAAATTAATTAAAAATAAAATATATTATAGTTTTTTAATTTGTATGTGGAATACTATAAAACATGTATACTATTAAGTTGAAAAATTAAAAACTCTTTTTCTCTATCTCCTGGAAATATTTTTTTTTAAAAGGAAAACACTCATAATAGAAAAATGAGATCAATTAAGTGTTATACTAATTAATTATAAGAAACAATTGCAATTTAGCTTGTTGAAAGTTGTTCATTTGTCTAGAGTTTCAAAAAAAATTACATGTTAGGAAAATTTATTTATTATTTTTTTGAATTATTCAATTAAATCTTCCTTAGGGAAAGGACATGTACTGCAATTTTTTAATAATTGAAGATCTTCTTTGTTTACATCTTGCATTTAACGTTCAACAGCAAAATTTGATGTTTAATTATGTAATTGACACATTTTTTTTCCTATGTTTTAGAAAATAATTGTAATTCTTTGCACCATTTTACAAGCACAAAAAAAGAAAGTATATTTTATGTAATGACAATGCATAATTGTTATATATTATCGGCTAACAACAAAATAACATATCGTTAATGAGTAAAATCAGAAAAATTATATAAGTTAAAAATAAATTTGAAATATTTAAAAATATTTATTTTTAAAAACTTAATAGTTTTTAATTTTTGTATGACAATATATAATGTTCATAAACTATCAATGCATAAAATATAAACCTTAAAAAAGAAACTTGCATAATTTCACATATTTTATAATAATTACTCATAATCATAACTTCTTGTGGTCCTAAGGGAACAAATTCATCTTTAATTATTCGTAAAAAAAAATCCCTTAAAATTGTGGATCAAAGCTTCACTCCTGACTATTTTCCTAGGGGACATATAATTGAAATGCCATTTTTTCCATACATGCAATTTAACTATTAGGCTTAATAGCCAAATAAGCCCTCAACCTTTAGCCCAAAATAGAATTCAGCCCTCAACGTTTTATTGCATGAAATTCAGTCCATAAACTTTTATTTCAGTAGAAATAAACCCTCAACCTTTTACAATTATGCAATTAAGTCAAAATCTGTTAAATGACACTAACTGCCGTTAGTTTTGCATACGTGGCAGCTGAAGTGGATAGCTTAGTTAGCTGCCACGTGGCATGCCACGTATGCAAAACTAACGGCAGTTAGTTTATTTAACAGATTTGGTCTATTTCCACTGAAATAAAAGTTTATGGACTGAATTTCATGCAATAAAACGTTGAGGGCTGAATTCCATTTTGAGCTAAAGGTTGATGGCTTATTTGTCTATTAAGCCTAACTATTACTATCATATTTTTTCCATCTTGCTTGTCTAAAATTTGATTAGAAAATATCAAAATAATATGTTTGATAAACACTTGGATGACTTGAGTATTCCATTTTCCAAATAAATGAAAATGACTTTATTTACAAAAAGTCAATAGTGGAGCAATGGCGCAATAGTTACCAATTAGGAGGAAATAAAAATGTAAAATTATAGGGAATGAAAGAAAGTTCTTTTTTTCCTACCATTTTTCCTTTTTTTTTGTATTATCAAACATATTCTTATTATTAATGAAGATAAAACTTAATTTTCATATATTCTAAGGTAAATAAAAACACAAATTTCCCTCCTATTTTGGTTCTTTCAAATAATACAATGGGCCTATTTCATATACTATAAATTAATGGTACAAAGATTTTATGATGTTGACAAGTACAGTTCCAAAATGCCACACCTTGAAAGGGTGCAAATCAGGATTATTATTATCAAAATGATTTTGAGGATAGTTTCGATTAGCATCATAAGTTGTGTCCACGGATCAAACACACTGATCTTTTATTTGTTTACTACTTGTTTCATATGATATGATACTATAATTATATTTCCCCTTCTTTTTTTTTAATTTATTTATTTTATAAAGGCTTTAGCATTGACAGTTTCTGAGGTTCTTTATATCCAAATATTTTAATTTAATGATGAGTGTATTTTTTATTTAAAAAGTTCAATTGAATTTCCATCCCAATATATAAAATAAAAAGCATAAATTGTATTTTAAGGTTCAAGTTTTTAAGACATGGCACAGCTTCTCTCTTGTGGCAAGCGGCATGTAATTTGACAAGGATTCCAAAATCATGATGTTCAACAGCCAACAATACACATAGTTGAGTGATTATTACTCAAAATTTAAATTTTTATAAGGTAAATAGGATTAAAAATAGTGATGAAAATAATCTTTTTTTTCTTTGTATGCTTAAGAAGAAAAAATAAAAACTCTAGGATTTTCAGCTTTTAACATTTGAGTGGAGATTATTTTATGTTTGTATCCCATAATTATTATTTTTAAATTAAAAAAAAAAGAGAAAGAGGGAAGAAAATCATCAAAAATTAATAGGTAATCTTTATTTTTGTACTTTTATTCCTTTTTAATCCCCTTTGAGATCAAATTACCAAGAAAAAACCCAATTTTTATTTCCTTTTTTTTCTATTTCTCCCATCAAATATGGTTTTGATTAAGTTCTTTTTTTAACCTAAGAATAAAACATAATGCTAGAATTGAAAGTTAAACCACACACTAGGGCACTAGGCTAGCAACTAGCAACATTTTTATAATTTAGGGGAACTTTTTTTTAATAAAATATTTAGTATTATAATTGTAACATAAGATAAAAAGAAAGAAGAAAAATTGACATCATGACAGACATCAATACCCCACTGGGTGACCCCAGCAATTCCTCGAATGTTGATCTATTGCGAAATATTTATGTGGACTGACATCATATTTCTCCAATTAATTTCCACTTATTTGGAAACCTACGTAGCCTTTAATGATATCCCCACTAGGCAAAGACAAAGGAGATGATGATAAACCCATTCAACAATCACTTGAAAGAAACATGCTTTTAACTACAATTGACTTTGTCACAAACACTTTCATATTATATAATACAAGAATTCTAAGTGGGCAAACTCCCCTAAAGTCATTTCACATGACAAACATTATCCGATAGGAAAGTCATCTCAATATCCCTTTGCTTGTTTAATTTAATCAAGAAAGTGCTACATTATTTGTTGACATATGCACCAATAATTCAATGTGAGGTCTTCACTCTTTCTAGGCTTGCGACTGTTCATTAACATGACTAGGAAAATTAACATTTTTGTTTGCATTCATTTTTTTTATATGTTCTTATATATATAAGGATTATTATCTTATACATTGACAATAAAATTTTTTTATTCCATATAAAAGGGTTGCAAAATTGTCATGCCCGACTTTCTATTTTTATTATTTTTTTTATTTTTTTTAATGTTCCTTAAGAATATATGTCACATTGTTAACTCGGTTTATAAAATATAAAATTTTCATTATTAGTGTATTTGATAATAACCTATAAAGATTTATGCCTTAAAGTTACACTAAGCAAATAGTTTCACCCATTTATAAAGCAATTAGCTACCTCTCTAATACATTCATATGTTTTCAGAAGAAATTTTTATATTAATCTTGTGTATACAAAGATTGATTGATCAATCGATTTTGAGTTAAATAATGAGAGATACTATTACCTCAATTAAAGATGACAGAATTGAATTTAAATTGAAAAATCAATTTGAAAATACTTGAATTGACAAAAAAAAAGCAATTTCAAAACTATTCAAATTTCAAATAATTCGAACTTGAAACAATTGAAATAAAATAAATTCAATCAAAACCTAAATAATCAGACCTTAATATTAAAAATAAAAAATGTATTAACTAATTTTATTTTAAATTGAATCCAAACCTATTTCAAATTTAAAACAATTTAATTTAAAAAATTTTCAAACCTCAACTCAAAGCCACTCGTGCTCAAAAATAATTTGATTTTCAATCTAAAATGATTCAATCTAAATCTAGTATTTGCCAATTTTTAAATTATCAATTTATAAATCCTTTCAATTTTTTTTTTGGTACATGAGAGTCTAAATTCAAATCTCAAATGCTTCCTTGCAAGAATATTTAGGTGGAGAGGGAGGAAATTTTGTATTATTTTATTAAGATGCCTAAATATCTAATCAGGCTGCATTAGATTAGACTAAGTAAAATATTCAGTTTTCTAGAAATTGAGCTATCAATTTTATTAGTACCCGGCACGCAACTACGACTTTGGCAATTGTCTTGATTATATTAATTAGTTATCAAAAGAGAATGTGCAAAGCAATAACGAAATTTTCTTTGATTAGAAGAAAGGTTTGAATTCGAATATTCGATAAGATTAACAGTTATTAAAAAACTCAATGCTGATGATATTTTATAAAGGTCTTAACTTGTATACCAAAATTAAAATGATTAATCATCTAACTTAGAATTAATTGACAGTAGAGAAAAACTCAATTAGAACATAATATCATAAAAAACTTAATGTTTAATAAATGCATGATGATTGATGATATCACTTTAACAAGTTCTCACCGCATTTAATAAAGACTGAAATTTATCGTGTGACAAATTTGAAAAAAAAAGATATATAAGAATCATAGAATATGTAGAAATCATATAGTAGAAATTGACTTTGATACATATTAGTATCCAATTTATATTTAGGTGCCCTAAAAAAAAGTGAAAAAGGGCATTTTTTTTAATTAAAAAAAAAAGAGAAAGAGCTTCGAAATGCAATCTTATTTAGGTGCCCTTTAGACATTTGATACATGATTTGATGTAGAATTGGTAATTCCACATGTACATAATACGAATTTATATTATATAAAATTATATTAATGTCATGTAAATTATAAAAATTTCATGCCGACACATTAATTACAAAACAATTTTTAAGTTTTTGTTAATTTTTTATACATTTTTAATCAAATTTGAATGTATATTATTTTTTGTATCGTTTTTATATTTTATCATCTTGTTTTATTTAAAATTTTCAAGTTTAATTTGATGCAATAGATAGTGCCCGCACTAATTCCGCCTGTGTGAGTTAACGCAGCCGGTCCCAAGCCCGGATAAAAGAGGAGGGTGGCGGTAGGTTTGGACAACCAGCCTTAAAAACTAGTCCAATCTCATGAAATGAACCAATATCAAAACATCGTTGGGGCGTCCCCTACACAGCGACGCGCTGCATCGGAGCCCGGGTATAGTGAAAACTGAAAAGTGGGCAAGGGTTGCTAGGTCGTCGCCCGGAAGTGACGCGCCACATCGACGCCTGGATGTGGTGTTAAATAGGCAAAGGTTCCCACACCACAATGGACGGGGGTGGGTAAAGAAGTTAGTCCATAACCATAAGCTTAGGTTAGGATTTTGGAATATAGGTACGCTTAGTGGTAAGTTAGGTGCGATTTGTGAGGTTATGAGTAGGAGGAGGGTTAACATTTTGTGTCACCAAGAGACCAAATGGGTTGGGGAAAAGGCTAGAGAGATAGCACCTTGGCAATATAAGCTTTGGTACACAGGGAAAGATAGAGACCGAAATGGAGTAGGTATCATTATAGATAAAGAGTACCATAAGGATGTTGTACAGATCAAGAGACAAGGGGATATGATTATTTTGGTTAAACTAATTTTAAGGGAAGAGGTGTTGAATGTCATTAGCGTGTATGCACCCCAGATAGGACTTGATGAGGTTAGTAAACGACAGTTTTGGGAGGATTTAGATAAGGTAGTACAAGAAGTACCCATAGGAGAAAACCTTTTTATTGGCGGTGATCTTAATGGACATGTTGGTACAAGTAGAGAGGGTTTTGAGAGAGTACATGGGGGTTTTAGTTATGGTGTAAGAAACGAGGGAGGAGATGCTATCTTAAATTTTGCGTTATCTTATGACCTAATCCTAGCAAATACATTGTTTAAGAAGAGAGATTCTCATCTTATAACCTTTAGAAGTGGACCAAGAGCAAGTCAGATAAATTTCTTTTTAACTAGGAGTAGGGATAGACATAGATGTTTGGATTGTAAGGTTATACCAGGTGAGAGTGTTACCGCGCAACATAGACTCTTAGTTCTAGATATGAAGATAGATAGACGACATCGAAGGAATCAACAAAAAGGAATTGAACGGATTCGATGGTGGAAGCTAAAAGAAGATTGTCATACAATATGTAGAGATAGTTGGATTCAAAAAGAGGCTTGGACAACAGAAGAGAACCCAAATGTAATGTGGAATAAGATGGCAAAATGCATTCGGGAGGTAGGCAAAGAGACATTAGGAGTATCAAACGGAAGAGTGCCGACTGGAAAGGACACAACATGGTGGACTGCAGTAGTAAAAGATGCTATAAAGACTAAGCGAGAGCGTTACAAGGCTTTAAAGAAGAACAATATAGAAGAGAGTTTTTCGGAATATAAGGTAGCAAGAAAGGAGGCAAAGAAGGCTGTGGCAGAAGCTAAGACAAAAGTTGCGAAAGAGATTTACGACAAATTGAACACAAAGGAGGGAGAGAAAAGGATATACAGATTGGCGCAAGCAAGAGAAAGGAGGAGTCGCGACCTAGGAGTCGTGAAATGTATTAAGGATGAGCATCAAAGAACTCTCGTTAAAGATAATGACATTAAGGACAGGTGGCGAGATTATTTTAACAAATTATTTAATGACGGACAAAATAAAGTTTTGGATAATATTTCGGTGCCTCTTAAGGATTTAAATCGGTGTTTTATGCGTAGAATCCAAGAGACAGAGGTAAAAGAGGCACTAAAGATGATGAAGAATGGAAAAGCTGTTGGACCTGATGACATCCCAATTGAAGTTTGAAAATGCCTTGGAGATGTAGGAGTTAAGTGGTTGACAAATCTATTTAATAAGATTTGGCACACTAACAAAATGCCAGAGGAATGAAGAAAGAGTGTCTTAGTACCTTTATATAAGAACAAGGGAGATATTCAAAGTTACGCCAACTACCGAGGCATAAAATTGATGAGTCACACGATGAAACTATGGGAGAGAGTGATAGAACGGAGATTAAGAAAGAATGTAGAGATATCGGAGAATCAATTTGGTTTTATGCCAGGTCGATCAACATGGAGGCAATATATTTGCTTAGACAACTTATGGAGCGCTTTCGAGTAATGGGTAAAGATCTTCATATGGTCTTTATAGATTTGGAGAAAGCATATGATAAAGTGCCTAGGGAGGTACTCTAGTGGTCCTTAATGAAGAAAAGAGTTCCTTTGAAATATATTAAACTAATTAAGGACATGTATAGAGGCGCAATGACACATGTGAGGATAGGTAGGGGGCAAACAAGTGAGTTTCCTATCACGGTAGGATTACACCAAGGGTCAGCGTTGAGTCCATTCTTGTTTGCGGTAGTTATGGACGAACTGACAAAATCCATCCAGGATAAGGTGCCTTGGTGTATGATGTTTGCAGATGATATTGTCCTATGTGCGGAAACTAGAGCGGAGATCAATACAAAGTTGAAATTATGGAGACAAACGTTGGAATCAAAAGGATTTAAACTAAGCAGAGTGAAGACTGAATACATGGAGTGTAAATTCAGTTCTAACCAACTGGAAGAGCATGATGTAGTGAAGTTAGATGGGGTGGTGATACCTAAGCGGGATCATTTTCGATACTTGGGATCAATAATACAGATGGATGGAGAGATTGATGGTGATGTGACCTATAGGATCCAAGCTGGATGGAGTAAGTGGAGAAGTGCTACAGGTGTGTTGTGCGATAAAGGAATTCCTACATGGTTGAAAGGCAAGTTTTATAGGACAGTTGTTAGACCAACATTGTTATATGGTAGTGAATGTTGGGCGACTAAGAGGCTACATACACAAAAGATGAGAAACAGAAATAAGAATGTTACGGTGGATATGTGGATACACAAGAAAGGATAGAATGAGAAATGATCATATTCGTAAGATGATTGATTGATTGGAGTGGTACCTATCGAAGACAAAATGTGTGAAAATCGTTTACATTGGTTTGGACATGTAAGACGTAGACCTGTAGATGCTCCAGTTAGGAGAATAGAGGCTATAGATGTTGAGAGAATGGTTAAGACTAGAGGAAGACCGAAAAAGACTTGGAAGGAAGTAGTTTGGAAAGACATGGAGGTTTTAGAATTAGATAAGAAATGACCTTGAATAGGAATCTATGGAGGCAGAGAATACATATGGACGATTTTAGATATTGGTTCATATAGCCTACCCCAATCTATTGGGATAAAAGCTCTGATGATGATGATGATGATGATGATGAGATAGTGCCCGCACTAAACCCCTTATTTTTACAGGATACGATGCATGATAAGAGGGCTTTCTATTACACAACCAAATGCAACCTTAACAAGAAATTTATAGTCTATATTGAAACTATAAGAAACCTTTGAATTTTTCTGACGATAATCAGAAGAAATTTATTGATCACTGCTAAAAAAAGGTAAACTTTTACGATTCAGTTGATAATGAAAATGAAAATGAAATTGTACTGCAAGTTTGTAACATGGAAAATTCATACTCAAACACAAGTTAGTTATAGTAGTGCCAGGCAAAGGGAAAACTTTGATTTATATCGCCTATTTGATATTATGCAATGCTAAAAGAAAATAACACAGACTACAAACAACATAAACAACTAGACACAAAAAAGGTTGTTCTCTTTGCAATGCTCGAGTTCCATGGCTTCCCTTGTTGATCACTGTCAAGTCAATGGCCTTGTCAATTTCTAGGATGATTTTCCTTTACCGACCTTTTGGATTGACAGGTTGAGTGAAGATGGCACTCTCGTTGTTAGCTTTCTCACTGAATTCATGCTCACTGCCAAGGCTTAGGTTGCCTACATTTAATCCTTCCTTTTGGCTTCTTACACTGGAATCTGTTGAACTTGAACCGGACTTGGAACCATCTGCAGTTTCTTGCAATTGGAGAGCAAACTCGAGATTCCACAATACATCATCCATGTGAGGACGCTCAAGTCCATGATCAGATAGGCACTTCTCTGCTGTGTCTGCATACTTCTTTGGACATTCTGGGTTTATTTTTCCTTTCAAATGAGGGTCTATGATGTCTTCAAAAACTCCTTTCCTTTGACAATGAAGGGCCCAAAAGACTAACTTGTTCCTTTGGCAAGCTGGGATTGAGAACTGGTCTAGCACACAATGCCTCAAAGAGGACAACACCAAAAGAGTAGACATCGGATTTTTCGGTTAGTTGTTGCCTTCAAAAATATTCAGGGTCTAAGTAACCAAAGCTACCTTTTACCACTGTGCTCACATGGCCTTGATTCATGTCGGGGCCAGTTTTTGAGAGCCCGAAATCTGAAACTTTGGCAACCCAATGTTCATCCAAGAGAATGTTTGTCGTCTTTACATCTCTGTGAATGATAGTGTACTGAGCTCCTGTGTGGAGGTAGTGAAGACCCCTGGCTGCTCCAATACATATTTCCAACCTTTGTTTCCAAGGCAGATGAGATTTCTTGTTATTGTAAATGTGCTCCCTAAAAGTTCCATGGGCCATGTAGTCATTGACCAAGCACATTTCACCACCATCCTCACAGAAACCAATCAAAGAAACCAAATGCTTGTGTCTCAGATTTGAAAGCATCTCAATTTCAGTCTGGAACTCATTAATTCCTTGTTGAGATGATGGATTGGATAACTTAACAGCCACTTTAGTACCTCCGTCAATGACTCCCTTATACACCTTACCAAAGCCTCCAACTCCAAAAACATTAGATTCATCAAAGCTCTTTGTGGCGTGTTTGATTTCTGATATAGAGAAATGGCGACAAAGACCTTGAGCCAATGCCGAAAGATTGGCACTATGGCTCTTGCTACTTGATTTGCTATGGGAGTTGGCATAAATTGGTAGCCAGCTAGAGGTATGTGATTCAACCCCATGGACTCGCCTCTTCTTTGTGTAGACAACAGCTATTAGTGCAACGACCAGAAAAGCAGCCGCAGCTCCTCCTGTAGCTCCACCAATTACAACAATCTTGGACTTGAAAGACTTCTTAGGCTCACTCTCAGTTTCTGCTTGAAGAAGCATGGCTGATGGTTGCGGATTGCTGCCTGCCAAACTCTTGCTGCCATCGTTTAACTTGAATATCTCTACGCCATTGAGCTGAGAATCATAGCACTCTGGCTTTGATTCAGTTGATGGAGTCATATCTATCTGAACCATTTCATCACCTGCCCCATCAGAGACAACTACTGCATAATCTTTGTATGTTGGAACTCCCTTTCCATCTGTCCATGCAATTATATCAGCTGGATTGGGATCAGTTTGGGCAGATTGATTGTTGATGTAAACATTGAAAACTCTCCGGTTGACCTTGTCAAGTTGGAACTCACAAAAATGTAATCTTACAGTATATGTGAAATTGGCATCAACCTGAAATAACCATGTCAGGTTGAACTTCAAGTTCAACTGAGAATCTCTGCTCATTGCCCTTGCTGTCCTGTAAACATCTTCTGGAGCTGAAGACTTTGGTAAATCTTTGTAATCAATCCTAAGACTTTTGCTTGCCTCAAGATTAACACCATGGAAGCACCATAAAGGTAAGGATCATCAATATACCAACTCCTTAAAAGCCCACCAGCATCCTTGCTAGGAGGAATAAACTGTCCACCAATATTCAATCTGAACATCAACTGCAAATTCTCTGTTGAAACATCCACACTTGATGAATCATATCCCACCATATTTGTCATGCCAAATAAATTTGGCATGGCTATCAATTCTATCCCATTTACAAAACCAAACGAGTTGTAGTTAGTAGAAGGTGTAAAGGTAACATTTAAAACCTCATAATCCGAAGGTGCCAAAGAGTACTCATTAACAAGATAAGCGTGTGTAAGAGCTTGACATGTAATTGCAACACTGAAATTGTTCATCAGGGTGATCTCTCCAGCAGCCACTGAGAAGTATGAATTGGAAATATTGAAGTTGGGATAAGCTGAAGGATAAAAATGAAACCTAACCAGGTAACGCTACTTCATTTTTATAGGAAACTGGTAGATTGCTGGATATGTGAAGATTCTGGCATTCATGTACGGAAGTGTAGAAAGAAGTGAAGGGTCTTGATATCCAGCTTGGAGTTTAACAGAACTGTTGGATTGAAGGTGGTACTTGGTATCTGGTTCCCATGTTCTCCCATCTTCATCTTTGCCACCATTGGAGCCACAGTCCACAGGCAAAGGCTGGCTTGATGCAAGAATGACATTGAAAATGAGAGAAAACCAAACAACAGAAAGCACAAAATGATTTCTGCTTGTCATGGTTAGAAATGCCACGAAGCACTAAGTGCATTCAATGGCGTACAGGAAAACAAAGAAAGAAGAACAAATTAGGTTCTCTTGTACGCCTAAACTGGCAACTTTCCTTTTTCTTTTTTCTTTTTTTTTTTCTTTTCTGTTGCAGTTGATGGCATTGACTTAATCCATCTCTATTCTTCCATGGAAACTCAAACACTGGCAGGGCTTACCGAGATCAAAGGAAGCAAACCAAGAAAAACAATAAAGTTTTATTATCTTTTGTACTATGGTTTCATTCTTTTTTCTTTTGCTTTCCATTCTCGGTTATTTGTCCAAACAGGATGATTGATTTTTGAGAAAAGGTGGTTGGAAATTGATGGAGAGTGATAGACGTGATTGTAGGTATTTGATTGGTTCTAAATGGTTTGAATTCCCTTTGAAATTCTAAAAAAAAAAAAATGCTAAATATAGCATTGTTCTCAAACTTAGCTCACTTTCACATTATTTCTTAGTTCTTTTATTACTCACAAGAATACTATAACATAAGTTACAATAATAAAAATATGCAGAAAGTCTGGGGATCTGCTCTGCAATGGCCAAAGAAAGGCATGTTGCAGACTCAAGTTACAGATAATTTGAAGGTTAAGCAGGGGCGGACGGTAGTACACTGTAACGGGGGCCATGGCCCTCTCAAAAATTTTAAAATCTCTCTTGTATGTATTCTAAGAGTCTGCTCTCATTCTATGATTGAAAGGCATTGGGCGCCCCCCCCCCCCCCCCCCCCCCCCCCCCCAATATTTTTGCAAATTTATGTACTTATTTATATGTTTAATATATTAAATTATATAAATTCAAATTGATCCCTCAAAAAATAAAAAAATAAAATTTTATTGATATTTATTTATTTTTTACTTACCAATCTCTTTAACAAATATTTAAAATTAATTGGGTTGTCACAAATATTATGTCACAATCATGTGAACTTAAAAAACCAATTAAACTTTCAATCAACTTAAAAAACAAATAATCCTAAAATGATGTGAAACTACAAAATCTTTCTTCTTTATCATAGTTGTGCCTTATTCTAACAGAGACAGAAAAATAAAAAATATATTATCTGCTGAACAGATTGATTAGACTTGTTTTAACTCTTCTAGTGTTTATTGCAATTAGTGAATGTGCATTTTCAGCTATGAAGATCGTCAAAGCAAGACTAAGAAACAAGATGGAAGATGAATTTCTTGCAGACAATTTAATTGTCAACATCGAAAGAGAGATTACTGAGACATTTAGTCCGAACTCAATTCTTGAAGATTTTGTTTCTTTAAAAGAACGTCGCTTACAATTTTAGATAAAATTATTTATTTGATGTATTTTCTTTCTTTATACGTTCTATATGATTATTAAAATTTATAATTTTTTACATATATGTTTTATGTTATTAATACATAAATATAAACTCAACTATCTTTATATAGTTTTACGTTAGTACTTGGCCCCCTCAAAATCAAAGGTCAAGATCCGCCACTGAGGTTAAGTCTCATGACAAAGCAAGAGTTAAAGAGTAAAAAAAATGAACAATATTAAGTGACCATGAAATTCTCTCAATCTTCAAGCATCAAGATGGGAGTTGTTTTGGAGTTTATGGAATGAATAAGATCCAACTCATATGACACCTATGTAGAATTAGTATGACGGTCTCGTTGGCCAGTCAATGAGCAAAGGTCAAGGGAGCAAAGCCTCTTGAAGGGGGTTGAGGGCGAAGCGCTCGAAAGGTTTATGGTAGAAAGTCCAATGAAGCTTAGTTACTTTAAGTTGCCTTAGTTTAACTATACTATAAATATGTAATCTTTTTCTTATAAATTTTTTTCAAAAAATTAATAAGAAAAACCTAACATGACTGTGAACGTAAGTAAATTGTAGAATCACATAAATCTTGTTGTCGTAACGATTTTCGTCCGGGGACTCGATTGCTAGACGATTTTGAAAAAAAAACACAAGGAGGAGGAGTCGCCACCAATCTTTTTTGACTAGGTGTGATTGGCCACCTAAAATTATTTATCTTTTCAATAAAATCTTAAAATTAATTAAGTTTTATCAAAAAAATAATTTTTGGTCTGCGAAAACAAAGTTTGGGTTCGGGAGTTCGGTTACGTGTGGGGAAGGATTAGCACCCCCACAACGCCCGTTAAAAAACGGTACCACTTAATCATGTCTTATCTTTCAATCTTAATAAAATGATCTTAATTAAACATTTAAAAAGAACTCCATTTATTTGAAACCATTTTTATTATTTGTTTTATTTTGGAATATTTAAGTTTTATTTTTTTATTTAAAATAAGTGAAAATCTTTTGTATTGAAAATTATTCCGAAGTACCCCAATACTTTTGGTAGCATTTCGGATAATTTCCTCACCTAAAGATTTCTTAAGAATCGCTACTTGTGATTTCTATAGAATCCCATCCTCGGGAAATTCACACCTATTTTAGAATTTTATGAATGCAAATGATGCAAACAAAATATATATGATGCACATGAGAAATATATTATTTTATTTTATTATTATTTTTTAAATTTATTCATAAAATTCTATTGAAAAATCATACTAAATATTCCAATACGCTGGTAACACTTATCAGATTTTTCTCACCTAGAGATCAGTTAGGAATCACTACTTGTGAATTCCATAACATTTCATCATCGGAAAATCTTTAAAAATTGTTTTATTATCATTTATTTTTGAAGGTTAATTGTAATAATTTTTTACTCTTATTTATTTGTTTAAAAAAATTTATTTATTTATTATTTGTTTATTAATATTAATTTATTTCATCGAACTAAAATTACTTGAATACCCCAATACGCTGGTAATATTCAAATATTTCATTTCGACCCTAAGGATTATCAAAGAATCACTACTTATGATTTTTAAGAAATCCTATCATAGGATACCTTTTATATTTAAGATGTGTATTTACATTTATTTATTTATTTTAATTCCTAAATTTTTACCTATTTAAAAGTTTTTTTTTGTTTCTATTCACTTACTATTTTCTTGTATTTACCTATTTTTTATATTATTATTTTTATTACCATTTTTATATTTATTTTTTATACTAAGAAATCTTATTAATATTTTCTTTATATCGGAATAAAATCATTTAAATGTCCCAATACGCTGGTGACATTAAAGATTTTATTTCGATCCTAAGGATTGTCAAAGAATCGTTACTTGCGATTTCTAAGAAATCCTATCATCGGAAATGCTTTTAAGATTTATCTTAAGACAGTGAAAATTTACAAATTTATTTATGAATTTAATTTTTGTAAATCTATTTTATGAGTTGAATAATCACGTAAGAAGAACGTAATTATATATGCATTATAAACATGTTAAATACCATTAAAACAATAAAAGTATATTTGTACATTCATAATTTAAATAAAATAAGAAAATAAGATATATGAATAGTATAATATACCTTATAAATACCAAACTCTACTTTGTAGCAGCTTTAGCCCAAGGATTGAGTGGACTTTGACGTGACCTTGCTCCACTTCCCTTTTCCTTGGCAACAATTTGCGTCTTCTTTAATTGCATGAATTGGTTGGCCTCGTGCTAATGATACAACGGGTAAGGCAGCGGATGGTGCGGTGGCGTAAAAGCTGGTGCAAGAAGATCAGTTTTTGGGGAAGCTAAAGGAGATGGTGCGATGTTGAATGATTGGTGTGAGATGGTGGTGACTGGCGAGGAACAACAAGGACTGAAGCGGGAAGATCTCTCAGCAACGTTAGCAAAGGATGATGATAGCAGTAGGCGTAGATGACACTGAGTTGTAGAGCAAGGGTCGTGGTACAGCGGAGAGCCAAACAGGCAATAGTCAAAGGCGTACAGCGGGATGTACGATGGTATAGCAAGGATGCAGCAGCAATAGGTGGATGCAACAAGGGACGTGCAGCAACTCAAGCAGTGGTGGGCAGTGCAGGGCGCACGACAAAGAAGGAAAGAAAACCAGTGGTAGGGTGATGAAGCAACGTGCAGCAATGGAGCAAGGAACAATGGGCAGCGCAGCAATGGGCGTCGAACCAACAAGGCAATAGTCGAGTGACAGAGAAGAACAACGTTGGGCTGAGCAGGGATGGTGATGATGATGATGCAGGGGCTGACTTCACGCGGCCATATAGCAGTACAATGATGAAGATGAAAATAAATGGTGGTGAAGATGATCACAGTAGAGGTGGCCCGAGTGGCTAAGAGCTGTAGCAAAAAATTTTTAGGGTTTTTTTTTTATTTCTCCCGTCCCCCCCTTTATTTCTCCTTTTCATTGGCTTTTATAGCCATTTCTAGCCCTAAACCTTTAGGGAAGGAAACAAACTTCCCCCTTTAAATGCTTAAACCATGGCTGCCATCATGGGATTCTCATTCATGATTTATTTCCATCAATTTGCAAATTATTATGTTCATTTTTTTTTGGCAATAAATCAACCAAGTCAACTATTGAGGGTGTAAATTTTGCATGTGCTTCACATGAGATTTTTAAATTTGAAAGATTTGACCAAAATTGACTTGTTTCTTTTTATCATTTTTTTATTTTTTTGATTTTTTTGATTTTTTTATTTAATTTAAAAATTGTTCGGACAAAATTAGGTGTCTACACTTGTCTTATTTGTTATTGTTCTTTTTCTCTTGTTTATTTGTCAAATTCGTTCTTAACAAGCTAAGCATGGCACAAATATCAGTCACTCAACCAAATTCTCACCCTAACAGACACTAGGAAAATTATTTTCATTCCAAATCTTGCTAGATTTTTTGATTAATTGTTCTCATTATGGATCCTTAGTGTAATAAAAGAAACCCACGTTGCAGACAGAATCTTGATTTGTCCAAACTCTGCATCACATGTAGTAATTTTACTTAACAAGTCGAGCAAATTGCATTGTCTTTTCTTGATGTTAATAGTTGCTAATCACACTAGTCACTTGCAAAAGACAACAAATAGCAAAGTGGAAACTGTTGGCATATCCTTTGATCACAGGACAAGATCGGATTATTTAATTGACAAAATCTGATCATTACCGCCAACAACCTCTTGGCCTAGTGGTTAAAGATGAGTTGTGGCATATTGTAAGTCTTGGGTTCGAATCCAAGCACCCTTATCCCCAGTTATTTAATATTCCTCTTGTAACGAAAAAAAAAATCCGATCATTACCATATATAACCTATGATGATTAATGCAAAAATTATGGTCCATGATTTCACATTAATTTCAACCAATTCACTGACCATATAGAGTAGACAGTTCTGTGACGTTTGAACGTGTGATTGAGTAGGTTAGAAGAATTTTTAAGGCTCCAAGTTCAAAAATAGAGAGCAATAATCTGGTCCCCAAGCATCACCTGCTCTGTTATACACCATCTAGTGAGCATTCAAGTGCTTGGAAGGCTTGTGATTGATCAAAAGAAGATTGTCAGATTCAGGAATCGTTTAACAGCAAATTTATAGAGTGCAATGGCTTGAGGTTAGATCATGTCGCTTCCGCATTATAATTGTTTAACATGTTTTATATTGTCTAGAAGCATGTTAAGTCTGTATGATGATTTACATTTGGCATCGAGCAATATTAACCTCTGTCTTGTGTTAAGTTATATACTCTGTAATTGTTAATGTAACATCCCGTTACCAAATTTTTCACGTATTTTTATACAACTTTACCGGTTGGGCTGTCTGCGATGCCAATAACACTCTACCATGATAGTGATAAATAATAACATTTATTTATCAAATACGGAATATGAAATTTTTTTCATTATTCCTTACATCTGACATCCCCTATTGTCTTTGTCTCAATAAAGTAGTACTGTATACATATGTCTGAAATGTAAAAGAGAAGAGACTGTACCTGTCATGTCTAACATAACATGCCTCAGGGCTTTAAACGTAGCTGTACCCACCTGAGAGCTAATTCTCTAACTCTGTGTCTTTTATCTGTGGAGTTAAAACAAAGGGATGAGCGATTCATATGCTCAGTAAAGGAAACATATGCTGCTTTTTATGAAGCAAAACTATATGCCACAAAGTATTTATTTTTCCTAACCACAAACCTAGTAGGAAAACAGTGGATATAGTAAATAGTACTCTCAAAACACCATTCAAATCACTGGCTAAACAGTTTACTTTAAAATGTAGTAAACAATACATAGGATTTCAACAAATCCTCTCAGTAAATAGAAATTGGTAAGTTGAGACTAGGCAACAAATAAATCATGCTATCATTGTTTCCCCTCCCCCTTGCGAGAACGGAATAATCATCCCAAAAAGGGATATGGTAGATCTATGGCCACAATCTCTAGGTGGTCCTCGGGTCCACTTGCCAAGTGACCTCGAGACAAGTGACCTCGAGACCGCTGATGACTTGGCAGGTCCATCAGCCCTGTGATGCCCTGAGGTGCACCTGTGGTCCATCGACCCAAGCCACCGCCCCAGGTGGGTCACGCAATAATAACGCATGAACTCAGGGCCTAAAGTCTCAAAAATAACTTTTATATCTCATAAAAACCTTTATGGTATTATCTCACCCATATTATCATTTTCTCAAAATGATTTGATTTTCCAAAAAAGGTTTAGACTTCTGTTTACAAAACACGTTGACAACATTTCAAAAATATCAACCTTTAAAACCTGCTCGCTTATAGTCTGCTCACCCAATATGGTTTGCCCATGGCAGCTCGCCCAATGCGGTGAACTTGTGTTCGCCCGCCAACCATTGCTTTTAAAAACAACAAGCAACACTGGCTCGCCCTCAGTGGCTCGCCCATGACCAGTTCGCCCACTATGGCATTGCCATGGTCAGTTCGCCCAACTGCAGCACTTCCATGATCAACTCGCCCAATAGGATACTACCATGGTCAACTCGTCCAATTTTATAAAAACATGGGTCGTACGCCCAATTTATAATAAAAGGGTTCGCCCATCACTGGCTCGCCCGGATATCTAATTTAAAATAGGGTCACATGCCCAATTTGTCATAAAAAGGGATCTTCGCCCAAAATATCATAAAATGAGTTCGCCCTTAATTGGCTCACCCGAATTTTATTAAACAGGGGTCGCCCGCCCCAAAACTTAAAAGGTTAGTTCGCCCAAAGTATAATAAAAGTTTGGCTCGCCCAATGCCAAAGCAATTTATCAAACAATGCATGTCATAAACTGAAATATTTCTTAATATTTTTATTATATTTCTACTCCATAGGACATGCATTTTACTTCACACACATCTCCCTTACCTGGTTTAACGAAACCTTGTTTTGTCTTGCTTCCTGCTCGCCAATAGCCATTTCCAATTCCCGGCTGCAAAATAATTTATTAAATTCTATTAATATTTTCTTTAAATAACTTTCATTCACTTGGGCGAGAATTGAGATAAATAAACCAGCTCACCCAACTGATATCCTACTAGCTCACCCAACAGAGCATTTAGTAGCTCGCCCATTCGAGCTCGCCATTCACCAAATGGCTTACACGTGTGAGCTCGCCCGACATTACTCGCCATATATTTGTGAGCTCGCCATACGTACTCTACTGAGTTCGCCCGACATGGCTTTTTAGACTAAGGTGGGCTCGCCAAAGACTTAACATATGGCGACCTCGCCCACAAACACACTTCACATTATTTAGTTCGCCAATGATTGCTGAGCTCGCCCCATTGGCGATCACTAAATTTCAACATTGGCGATCACAATAGTCGCCATTCTCATCACTCTTACAGCATTTCTATTACTTTCCTTATTCATTCTCGATTATTTTCCCATCATTCTACTACAATATCAACCCAGTTGCATTTTATACTTCATCTGCTTCAAAAGATGAATTTATTCTATTTCTCTGATCTATCAAGAATAAATCAAAAGTAAGACTATACTCATGCTTCTCATACTTGAAATCATAGAAATATATCATTAAATCTCAAGAACCATTAAATCTCACCTTAATCAACTGCACTTCCAGAACAGAATTCTTTCTGTCTTCTGTTAGCCTCACTTTGCTTATTCCTTTAGCTCATCGATGGAGGAAAGGTTTTGTAAGCAGGTTTACTTGTTTAGCCAATTTGAGGGTGAAGTTTAGTGAATCAAGCATGGTAGAAATGTATGAAATCAGAACATAAACTGGCAGTTGCATAGCTTTCGTGAGGAAGATGAAGTTTACTAAGCCGGTCTTCCTCAATTCTTTCTCCTTATATAGCCATGCTATCTAATCAGAGCCCCTCACTTGGCCTTATCCCACCTTCTTTCATTTATTTCACGTCTTTCATTCATTTAAAACAGAAGAAAAACTGCAGCAAAAGGAACGGCTATGAGAAGCTGTTCTCTGCACATTTTGACTTACTTCACTTGCCATTAATTATCTAAACCAAGAAGCCAATGGCGTGAAGTCCACAGCCACTTTTCTTGACTTATTACACATTTTGTCTTATTCCTCAACTAATGAGGTTACTTCTTTTATTGACTTTATTCTTTCTCAATTTATTGTCTTTAACCGTATGACTTACAAAGTCAATTTTGGCTGCAATGGTCACATGTTGATTCTAGTTCCAGTTCGCCTACTCAATATCTGGAATTTACAAAATGATTTCCTTTGCTAGGCTATCATTTGTGCTTCTATATAGGCGACCACATTACTCGCGAAATACATTCTTTGGGCGATCACAGTCCTCGCCACACACGGCCATCATCTAATCACAGCCTTGGCGAACTCACCTATTCACCAAACCAAAGAGGCAACCAATCAACTTGCCATCATCAACTCGCCCTACTCATTCCTTGGGCGATCAGATCCCTCGTCACATTGGGCGATCACCTAGTATGGCTCAACTCGCCAACCTTGCTCTGATTCACTGGCGAACTCACCTATCCGCCAGTATGGCCATCAGACACTAGTCATCCTCCATTGGCGATCACCCTTGTTCGCACATTGGCGAGCTCTTCCATTTAGTATTCGCCCGTCGAGTATTTCACATAAATTACTCCGTTCATATCTCAATTAAAAGAGCTTTTCCACCCAAGTGGAAATCAATATTCATTATTTATTTAATTTCCATTATTAATTTATGAAATTAGACTCTACAGTAGTGTAGAATCATGTCTTACTTTTTCTCCCCGCCTTAAGAAATTTGGTCCTCCAAATTTCAACTAGAAATTTGGTCTTACTTCTCACTTATAAGGCTATCTACTCTCTAGTAGCCTCCCATTGCCAGAGCATTTCAATCAAAGTATTTATCTTAGATCACAATCACTTTATCGCAATACTTTATCCCTCCTATCCAAAATCCGTACCGATTTCTCATCGTAACTCATGTCCTCTCTAATCTCTAGGACTCATGTCGAATCACGTGATAAGGATATGGATAGTACTTTCTCATCATTGAGACATGGAATACGTTATGCACTCCTGACAACTCGGGAGGAAGTGCACATCTTTTACACGATCTAAGATCTTCAAAGATAATATGCGTTGGGAACTCAATTTCCCTCTCATTATGCATCCCAATGGTGAGACCTTAATATACATAATCTCTTGTATATCTCAAGAAGTCTGTTCGACCATGTCGAAAATAATTCTCGGTCTCCCATTTTCTCATGCTATCGTGGATTATATCGTCTGCTAAATAAACCCCTTTCAAGTGCTATGCCTATACTCTCCTTTGGTCATTATTATAACAAACTCTGCTAGGGTAGAGGATTATCCCAGGAGCCTATAAAATCAACTGCACCAGCTCACACTATATCCTCGAGCGTCCATATCATACGCTCGGACCGTCTCTCAGTCTGCGGATAATCTGTGGTGCATAACTCAATCGGGATCCCATAGCTTCCTGTAATCTCTCTCAACACTGAGATACGAAGCAGGACTCCCTATCAAATGTAATGCTCCTTGGAATACTGTAAACCTCATCACTTCCCTGACATATAACTCGGCCAAGGCACTATTTAACTCAATGAATTCCATACTCAAGGAATAAGCATACTCTCTCGATATATCCTCAATTATCCAGATAGCATTTTACCCTTTTCAATTTTCACTTACTATAGGAAGTACCACCAACATAGGTATCTTTCTTCCTTATCACATTTTTAACTTTTATTAAATCTTGTTTCTAATATGAGACCACGAATATCTCTTTATACTCTATATTGTCGTTAAAAGTCCTGCCCATCTCTTCAGGCCACCAATAGTCATCCCTTTAGCGCTCTCTTGCACCCCAAGTTTACTTTTTCAAGTGAGTCGGCGACTTTATAGTTCGCCTATATCTCACAACATGTTATTTGTTGTTAGGCGATCGCCCATCTCATGGGTCGCCATCCCGGATTTTGGTCAAGGTCCTCAAAACCAGTTTACACTCCGTGAAATCTTTTATCGTCCTTGGGAGTTAGCAATTTTTTTTTCACTTCCTTGACACCGTAATTCATTTATACTATTCATCACTTATCATCTCATTCAGTGCTTAGTCGATAATGATTTGATGATTATCATTTAGATAGTTTTAATCAATCGTATGTAATTGTCCCAGTAGTTTCTTAAATACAACGCACTCGCTCTCAATATATCCCGGAGCGTCCACACAATGCCCTCGGATATCTATATCAATCTGAGGTGGTGCTAATAGAAGAATTTAGGAATCCCGAAACCTCTTCCTATCCACTCAAAGCATGTGGTAATTCAGGGATCCTCATCACAAGTATTCACTTACTGGAACTCCACATACATTCTCACTGTTTCACTAATATTTATCGACTATAGCACTCAAGACATCTTAAACATGATGATGAATGAGTGAATTAATTTGGTTACTAAATCCATTACTATAACCTCATGATTCTTTCGGATTCTCTACCATCCCACAGTGATTTGTTTCATGGTTAAACTAGGACTGCCTTTCTTTTGCAGACCTAAATACTAACCATTGATTACCTCTCAGGTAATCATTTTCCTCGATAACTTCTTTTATATCAAGTTATCATTTTATCTTTTATTCTCCTACACCTGTAATGTCACTACTTGGAGAATATATTTGAGAGTATAATTTTCTCACATCAATTTCTGAAATTTAAATTTATTATCTTTCAGATTTTCATCACCACTTTATTTATACAAATTCACATTCCCAATATGTACATATATACACATATGTATATCCTTTTTCAGGATTAGCAGTACTTCTTGTATCTGCTCTTCTGAGTATGACAACTTCATCTTTTTAATTCTGGCTTGTCATTAATTCCAGCCATAACTACATAATGATCAAAGGAAATCACATTTATTCTTATACTTGGGAACTACCTCATAACTTGTGTTCCCTAGTCATCATATGACTTGTCGCTTAAGACAATTTCATTCTTTTACATTCATCACCACAATTGTTTTCCCACTTAATATAGTACTTTACTGTTACAATCTCGTAATCATTTCGAATACTTTATTCATACATACCCATTCGCTTTCACTTTTTCCACAAATAAGTATTGCATCAATAGGGTAGCAAATTTCACAAACTCTTCAACAATTCATTGGTGCTATACGAGTAAAACTCATAAATTTTATACCCCAATAAGCATACTTTAACCTCACTTAAGTGGTAAAATCTTTTACTCAGACAATTTTAATGTCCACTTAATCAGTTGAGACCTCACGTCTCTAATATATATAGTTCAATTAGAAACCAATGGTCACTGACTTAACAATAAGGTTTTCCATACCTTATTCAATAATATTGCCTATATCAATATACATATTTATTCTCTTTAAAATCATTCTAGTTGGCTCTAGGCACACAAATAGGAAGGATACTACAATCAGCTAGGGATCCAGATAGAATATGATAGGTATTTTAGAATACCATACTTGTTCCGGAACCTAGAAGCAACTGTAGAGAGTACTAATCCCATTGTTTTCAAAACGATATAATTTTCGTTTTCACCAGTTATACCAAAACAGTTTATTTCTCTACTCATCAATCTCTTGAGTAATTTCTCAAGCTCTTCTGATTCACTGGTAAGAGCTTACAAACAGATTCCATGTTGTGAATCGAGTCAACCATCTCTCGAATCCATATTATTCCAAAAGTTCAGTTAGAATTTCATCCCATAAATTCTAATTCACAAACTCTTATCATCTTGAATATCTCGTTATTTACATCCAGTGGATCCACTATATATATATCCTCCAAACAAATATATATCGATTTTCAAGTCATTTCACATGTATTTCATAATATTTCAGTTCTATGGATATCGTAACGGACCAGCCCAACCGGCCATGGCAACCCCTTTTTAGGCCCATCGACAACGATTGCTGTGATATCGCTACTTATCCATACTATCCTCTTTGGCGAATGCCTCGACACCCAGTCCTTCTAACCGTGCTCGAGCTCGCCCATCTCAAGGTTTTCTTTCGTGTCCGCTGTGACTCTAACACTTGACTTCCTCAAATGTCAAGTCATTACTTTTATTTACTCTCCTAATACATAAGGACTGTCTGGAACCAATATTAACATCATCGATTTTACATCATTTCTCACATAATTCACCTTTTAGTTAATACTCTATAAGTATATCACTTTTCATAATATTCAATCATTTCTTACCAATATAACCCATATTTTCACTTTAAATTCAGACCCTAAAATCCACAACAAGCTTACTATCTCGCGACCTCTCATAGCATATACTCCGGGTCGCCTTACTCGACAATATATCAATGGGGTCCACAGTAGGAATCATCTTTTACACCATCAAATACTCATACGATTTCACCATCAGTCTATTTTAAATCAATTTTGTCTCTTATTTTATGTCTCAGATAAAACATTTCAATATAGGGTATATTCATAAATTCCCCTTTAATTCTCTCTCTTTGATATACCTCCAAACATGTGATCTTTGGGCTTATGCACTAATACTAACCCCTTTTTCATTTCAATATCATTATTTTAGGATCTTAGTTCGATATGGACAGAGAAGTCCTGGTGGGGCCCTCACCGAGTTCCTCACTGCACCTTATCGAATAGACCCAACATTATGATGATAAGATCGCCTATCTCATGCAAAATTTTCGGATTACTATCTCTATTTGTAACCCTTAATTCATCAGCTTTTACCATATTTCAACACTTAACTCAATTCACTGTCACTTGAATCCTATACACTTTCAGACTATACAGTACTATAGGGGATGTTAATCTTTCTCAACACTTTCCATGCTAAAGGCATCAACAAACATCAGACCAACCACAGCTTTAATACCATTAAATCTGTAACATCCCATTACCAAATTTTTTACGTATTTCTATACAACTTTACCGGTTGGGCTGTCTGCGATGCCAATAACACTCTACCATGATAGTGATAAATAATAACATTTATTTATCAAATACGGAATATGAAATTCTTTTCATTATTCCTTACATCTGACATCCCCTATTGTCTTTGTCTCAATAAAGTAGTACTGTATACATATGTCTGAAATGTAAAAGAGAAGAGACTGTACCTGTCACGTCTAACATAACATGCCTCAGCGCTTTAAACGTAGCTGTACCCACCTGAGAGCTAATTCTCTAAATCCGTGTCTTTTATCTGTGGAGTTAAAATAAAGGGGTGAGCGATTCATATGCTCAGTAAAGGAAACATATGCTGCTTTTTATGAAGCAAAACTATATGGCACAAAGTATTTATTTTTCCTAACCACAAACCTAGTAAGAAAACAGTAGATATAGTAAACAGTACTCTCAAAACACCATTCAAATCACTGGCTAAACAGTTTACTTTAAAATGTAGTAAACAATACATAGGATTTCAACAAATCCTCTCAGTAAACAGAAATTGGTAAGTTGAGACTAGGCAACAAATAAATCATGCTATCATCGTTCCCCCTCCCCCTTGCGAGAACGGAATAATCATCCCAAAAAGGGATATGGTATATCTATGGCCACAATCTCTAGGTGGTCTTCGGGTCCACTTACCAAGTGACCTCGAGACCGCTGATGACTTGACGGGTCCATCAGCCCTGTGATGCCCTAAGGTGCACCCGTGGTCCATCGACCCGAGCCACCGCCCCAGGTGGGTCATGCAATAGTAACGCATGAACTCAGGGTCTAAAGTCTCAAAAATAACTTTTATATCTCATAAAAACCTTTATGGAATTATCTCACCCATATTATCATTTTCTCAAAATGATTTGATTTTCCAAAAAAGGTTTAGACTTCTGTTTACAAAACAGATTGACAACATTTCAAAAATATCAACCTTTAAAACCTGCTCGCCCATAGTCTGCTCACCCAATATGGTTTGCCCATGGCAGCTTGCCCAATGCGGTGAACTTGTGTTCGCCTGCCAACCATTGCTTTTAAAAACAACAAGCAACACTGCCTCGCCCTCAGTGGCTCGCCCATGACCAGTTCGCTCACTATGGCATTGCCATGGTCAGTTCGCCCAACTGCAACACTTCCATGATCAACTCGGCCAATGGGATACTACCATGGTCAACTCGCCCAATTTTATAAAAACATGGGTCGTACGCCCAATTTATAATAAAAGGGTTCGCCCATCACTAGCTCGCCCGGATTTCTAATTTAAAATAGGGTCACTCGCCCAATATGTCATAAAAAGGGATCTTCGCCCAAAACATCATAAAATGAGTTCGCCCTTAATTGGCTCACCCGAATTTTATTAAACAGGGGTCGCCCGCCCCAAAACTTAAAAGGTTAGTTCGCCCAAAGTATTATAAATGTTTGGCTCGCCCAATGCCAAAGCAATTTATCAAACAATGCATGTCATAAACCGAAATATTTCTTAATATTTTTATTATATTTCTACTCCACAGGACATGCATTTTACTTCACACACATCTCCCTTACCTGGTTCAACGAAACCTTGTTTTATCTTGCTTCCTGCTTGCCAATAGCCATTTTCAATTCCCGGTTGCAAAATAATATATTAAATTCTATTAATATTTTCTTTAAATAACTTTCATTCACTTGGGCGAGACTTGAGATAAATAAACCAGCTCGCCCAATTGATATCCTACTAGCTCGCCCAATAGAGCATTTAGTAGCTCGCCCATCCGAGCTCGCCATTCACCAAATGGCTTACACGTGGGAGCTTGCCTGACATTACTCGCCATATATTTGTGAGCTCGCCATACGTACTCCAGTGAGTTCACCCGGCATGGCTTTTTAGACTAAGGTGGGCTCGCCAAAGACTTAACATGTGGCGACCTCACCCACAAACACACTTCACATTATTTAGTTCGCCAATGATGGCTGAGCTCGCCCCATTGGCGATCACTAAATTTCAACATTGGCGATCACAATAGTTGTCATTCCCATCACTCTTATATCATTTCTATTACTTTCCTTATTCATTCTCGATTATTTTCCCATTATTCTACTATAATATTAACCCAGTTTTATTTTATACTTCATCTGCTTCAAAACATGAATTTATTCTATTTCTATGATCTATCAAGAATAAATCAAAAGCAAGACTATATTCATGCTTCTCATACTTGAAATCATAGAAATATATCATTAAATCTCAAGAACCATTAAATCTCACCTTAATCAACTGCACTTCCAGAACAGAATTCTTTTTGTCTTCTGTTAGCCTCACTTTGCTTATTCCTTTAGCTCATCAACGATGGAGGAAAGGTTTTGTAAGCAGGTTTACTTGTTTAGCCAATTTGAGGGTGAAGTTTAGTGAATCAAACATGGTAGAAATGTATGAAATCAGAACATAAACTGGCAGTTGCATAGCTTTCGTGAGGAAGATGAAGTTTACTAAGCCGGTCTTCCTCAATTGTTTCTCCTTATATAGCCATGCTATCCAATCAGAGCCCCTCACTTGGCCTTATCCCACCTTCTTTCATTTATTTCACGTCTTTCATTCATTTAAAACAGAAGAAAAACTGCAGCAAAAGGAACGGCTATGAGAAGCTGTTCTCTGCACATTTTGACTTACTTCACTTGCCATTAATTATCTAAACCGAGAAGCCAATGGCGTGAAGTCCACAGCCACTTTTCTTGACTTATTACACTTTTTGTCTTATTCCTCAACCAATGAGGTTACTTCTTTTATTGACTTTATTCTTTCTCAATTTATTGTCTTCAACCGTATGGCTTACAAAGTCAATTTTGGCTGCAATGGTCACATGCTGATTCCAGTTCCAGTTCGCCTACTCAATATCTGGAATTTACAAAATGATTTCCTTTGCTAGGCTATCATTTGTGCTTCTATATGGGCGACCACATTACTCATGAAACACATTCTTTGGGCGATCACAGTCCTCGCCACACACGGCCATCATCTAATCACATACTTGGCGAACTCACCTATTCGCCAAACCAAAGAGGCAACCAATCAACTCACCATCATCAACTCGCCCTACTCATTCCTTGTGCGATCAGATCCCTCGTCACATTGGGCGATCACCTAGTATGGCTCAACTCGCCAACCTTGCTCTGATTCATTGGCGAACTCACCTATTCACCAGTATGGCCATCAAACACTAGTCATCCTCCATTGGCGATCACCCTTGTTCGCCCATTGGCGAGCTCTTCCATTTAGTATTCGCCCGTCGAGTATTTCACATAAATTACTCCGTTCATATCTCAATCAAAAGAGCTTTTCCACCCAAGTGGAAATCAATATTCATTATTTATTTAATTTTCATTATTAATTTATGAAATTAGACTCTACAGTAGTGTAGAATCAAGTCTTACGGTTAATCTGCCAAAATTGTTTGCTTCTGTTTCTGTAAGTTTTGGTTATAATGAGGCCAAAACCAAGGATTTCTGGAAAATTGGAATGATGTTTTAAGACATTTTCAGCCAAAACCAATTTAAAAAAAAACTTTTATTCGTTTCCTCTTGATTGATTTAGGATCAAGAACCACTCAAATCAAAGCACGGAAGATTGCTTTTCAAACGGGTGACAAATCGTGTTGAAAACCAGGCATTCGGGCAAAGAAGATGGTGTTTTTCGTGAAGATGGAAGCAGCAAAGGATGTCGCCATAAAAGGAAAAAGCGGGCACACAGTTCGACATTCAGCTAATGGCTAAAAGGGCACGTTGTTCGCCATTCGGACAAAGGGCCGAAATGACGGGCACTCAGTTCGCCATTAAGCTAAGGCGCGAAATGGGGCACGCTGTTCGCCGCTAAGGGCGAAATGGCTGGCACTCAATTCGGCATTCAGTTAATGGGCTAATGGGCACACCGTTCGCCATTCAGCTAAGGGTGAAATGGCGGGCACTCAGTTCGCCATTCAGCTAAGGTTGAAATGGGGCACGCCGTTTGCCATTCGGATAAGGGGCGAAATGGTGGACATGCCGTTCACCGTTCGATTAAGGCGAAATGGCGGGCACATTTATTTGCCTTAAGACTAGATTGCCGTTCGCCATATAGACTCGCCTGAAAATTTTTAAAAAAAAAATGAAAGGGCATTTTGGCATAATTTTTTTTAATATTTAAAATTTTCATGAATTGTGTGAATTATCATTTATGAATTTATATGTAATTTAGAATTTGACGAATAATTCATAAATGAATTGTGGAAATAACCATGAAAATTTATGAAATTTGAATTTGGATACTATGTGTGCTTATTATGATTATGTATAATTTTTGTTATTTATATACTGTGATTGATTTAAGCACATGTAATAGAGTTTATTCATGTTATTAGGAATCAAATTACCTTGTGTTGATTGCAATTTTAAAATATGAATAAAATTAAAGTTTTGACAATATGTCTAAGTGATCCATAATTTGTTTGATTAGGGCTTATTCACAGCAACCTTAAAACAAAATTATATTTGTCAGAATCACGTAATGGTATTAGACATAAATTGTGATTAGTTATAAGGTTATGACAAATTTTATTTCACAGGAATTTTTATTATAATTTTATAACTAATTAGGATAAAATATCGAATTAGTTTTTTAATTTACCCACAAGGATTAGGAAATGATATAATTTGATAGCTTTATCATAATGATATGAATCTATTAGAATTAGAACTTCAGCCCACAGACAAATTTTATGTTTGAGATTCATAATTGATTAATAAGATATGTTTACATTGGTAGACATAATTAAGTTTGCCTAAAAAATTCTAGATACATAAGCATGTGTTTTTATATATATAGTGTTTTCTCAAGCTAGTATTAACCTGGAAGTTCCCGAGCTAGATGGAGAGAACTACAAGGTTTGGAAGGAGAGAGTTCCCCTCCAATTGGGGTGCATGGATATAGACTATGCTATAAGGAAAGGTAAGCCTGTATTAATTGAGACCAGCGCTCTTACTCAATTAGCTTTACATGAACGCTAGGAGCGATCCAATTGCCTTAGTGTCATGTATATTAAGACAAAGATATCTTCTGGGATACGTGGTTCTGTCGAACAACATACTAACGTTAGGACCTTGCTAAAGGCCATAGATGATCAGTTTGTCACTTCAGATAAAGCGTTGGCCAGTACCCGGATAATGAAGTTCTTATCAATGAGGCTCATCACTGTGAAAGGAGTGCGCGAGCACATAATGACTATGAGAGATATAGTGGCCCAACTCAAGAAGTTGGAGGTGGAGATGTCTGATTTTTTCCTGGTTAACTATATACTGAACAGTCTACCAAAGTAGTACGGACCATTTAAGATATCCTACAACACAAATAAGAATAAGTGGACCATCAATGAATTGATGACCATGTGTGTTCAAGAGGAGGAAAGATTGCTTATGGAATCGGGTGAAAGTGCATTTCTAGCAAGCCATGTAAAGAACAACGATCGAGCCAAGAACAAGGGAAAAGGGAAAATCCCTGCCCAAGTTGACATTAAGAAAGAGTCCAAGTGTTTCTTTTGTAAAAATAATGGACACATGAAGAAGGACTGCACTAAGCTTCAGCAATGGCTCGTCAAGAAAGGTAATCCACTCTCTTGCGTTTGTTTTGAATCAAATATGGTTGAGGTTAATCATAACACATGGTGGATTGATTCTGGATCTACAATTCACATTTCGACTTCCTTACAGGGTATGACAAACCTAAGGAAGCCAGTGGGCAATGAGGAGAGCATCTATTTAGGAAACAAGATGCGCTCGCGTGTTGAAGGCGTTGGAACGTGCACTTTAGTACTTAGGAGTGGTTTTGTTTTGCAATTGGAAAAGACCTTTTATATTCCTAGTTTCTCGATATATTTAATCTTTGTTTCTAGGCTGGTACTTTTTGGATATTCCTTTCAATTTTCAAATAAATCAGTATTGATATATTTTAAGTCTGATATTGTTGAGAATAGTACCTTATGTAATGGTCTTTCTCTATTGATTTGCAAAATTACACTGCTCATAATGCCTTGCATGTTCAAACTGGCACTAAAAGATGTGTTATGAATGAGGATTCCTCTACATTATGGCACCGGGGATTAGGTCATATCTCCATAAATAGAATTAAGAGATTGGTAAATGACGGAATACTTAGTACTCTCAATTTTACTAATTTCGACACTTGTGTGGATTGCATTAAGGGTAAGCAAACCAACACGTCTAAGAAAGGTGCCAATAGGAGTTCAACCATATTAGAAATCATACATTCTGACATATGCTGTCTAGACATTGATGCATATGGTCAGAAGTACTTCATCACCTTTATTGATGATTACTCGAGGTTTATATATCTTTACATGCTTCATAACAAGAACGAAGCATTAGACGCCTTTAAAATCTTTAAGGCTGAAGCAGAGAAACAATGTGAAAAACCCATAAAGATAGTAAAAACTGATAGAGGTGGAGAGTATTACGGTAGATACACTGAAGATGGACAAGCACCTGGACCATTTGCGAAGTTCCTTCAAGAAAATGGGATTGTTGCCCAATATAACATGCCTGGTTCACCGGATCAGAATGGTTTAGCAGAAAGAAGGAACCGAACTTTGATGGAAATGGTGCGTAGTATGCCTAGCAGCTCGAAGTTGCCTAAGTCTTTGTGGATTGAAGCTCTTAAAATGGCAGCATATATATTGAACCAGGTTCCAACCAAGGCTATTCTAAAGATGCCTTTCGAATTATTCAAAGGTTGAAAACCGAGTTTGCGTCATATGTGCGTTTGGGGATGCCCTTTTGAAATAAGAGTTTACAACCCACAGGTAAAGAAACTAGATCCTAGGACCATAAGTGGGCATTTCATCAGATATGTCGAACAGTTCAAAGGCTACAGATTCTATTGTCCATCACATAGCACTAGAATTGTGAAATCAAGGAACGCCAAGTTTCTTGAAAATGACTTAGTTAGTGGGAGCGATTAATCTCAAGACCTAGTTTCCGTGAGAGATCAACCATCTACCTCGAGTCAAGGATTGGTTATCATGAACAATGTCCCTTTAGTACAGCTAGACATTGAACAATCAATCGTTGAAGATCCACAAGTAGTTGATAACTTACCAGTAGATGTGGCTCCTCTAGATACACCAAAATTGAGTGAGCAACCAGTTGAACAACATGATCCTTCGGAGAATGTTGAACCAACATTAAGAAGGTCTACTAGGGAAAGGAAGTCAGCTATTCCTAGTGATTATATTGTGTATCTACAAGAATATGATTTCAATGTTGGGCCTATTAATGATCCAGGGACGTTTTCACAAGCTGTGAATAGCAAAGAATCAAATATTTGGTCCGATGCTATGAAGGATGAGATGGATTTGATGGCATCTAATGGAGTATTAGATCTTGTCGAGTTACTTAATGGGGCTAGGGCTATAGGCTATAAATGGGTTTTTAAGACCAAAACTGACTCATTAGGCAACATTGAGCGTTATAAGGCAAGACTCGTAGCCAAGGATTCACTCAAAAGGAGGAAATCGATTATAAGGAGACCTTCTCTCCTGTATCTAAGAAAGATTCTCTTCGCATCATAATGGCACTTGTTGCACATTTGGACTTAGAGTTGCAACAAATGGATGTGAAAACGACATTTCTCAATGGTGATCTAGAGGAAGAGGTGGGAAGCTTGTTTCAACCCATATATGGATTTCTTGAACCTACAGACCAAATGCTCACCATTACTAGAGGTCGACTATGGAGGTCGAGTTCGTTTCCTGTTTTGAGGCTACCTCACATGGTGTATGGCTTAAGAGTTTCATTGGTGGGCTTAGAGTTGTTGACTCCATATCTAAGCCATTGAGGACATATTGTGACAATTCAGTTGCGGTATTCATGGCTAAGAGCAATAAGAGTGGAAGTCGAAGTAAACACATCGACATTAAGTACTTAGCCATTAGAGAACGTGTTAGAGATAAAAGAGTGGTCATTGAACACATTAGCACTGAATTGATGTTAGCTGATCCTTTGACTAAGGGCATGCCACCGTTTAAATTTAAGGAACATGTAGAGAGGATGGGACTTGGTCCCACATTGTGATTGTAATTGAAACTCTTATTAATGATATGATGTTTCTCATTTTGATTTGTGTAAACTTTAGTTTTTATTTGAGAAATATCCTTATTGTTTGGACCGAGAATAAACATAGGGTTTATTCATTTAGTAAGAATGGGTTGATTAGAGACATTTTACATAGTAAAACATGGAAGATAATACTCGCCATTAAAGAAACTATCGCCATGATTCATGCAATTTGTTGAGTGAAATACATGGACCAAGTGGGAGAATGTTGGCATATCCCTTGATCACAGGACAAGATCGGATTATTTTGTTGACAAAATCTGATCATTACCATATATAACCTGTGATGATTAATGCCAAAATTATGGTCCATGATTTCACATTAATTTGAACCGATTCACTGACCATATAGAGTAGACAGTTCTGTGATGGTTTGAACGTGTGATTGAGTTGGTCAGAAGAATTTTTGAGGCTTCAAGTTCAAAAACAAAGAGCAATAATCCAGTCCCCAAGCATCACTTGCTCTGTTATACACCATCAAGTGAGCATTTGAGTGCTTGGAAGACTTGTGATTGATCAAAAGAAGATTGTTAGATTCAGGAATTGTTTCAACAGCAAATTTACAAAGTGCAAATGGCTGGAAGCTAGATCCTGTCGCTTCTGCATTATAATTGTTTAACATGTTTTATATCGTCTAGAAGCATGTTAAGTCTGTATGATGATTTACAGAAACTTCCTTGATTCTGGGAAATAAAATTTGCAGAATTCTGTTGCAAGGTTTACAAAGGTGCATGTCACTTGTCTTTAGTTTCAAACGATTTTTGGTTTTCTTAACCATCCGTGAAAGCCGGTATGCAGTGTATGGGACATTTTTTTAGCAAATGCAACTTACAAGAATGTAGCTGAGCCATCCTTCCACCTAACAGACATGGTTCCAAATATAACATTGTGATTGTTGCAACTGACAGTTACAAATGGATGGTTAAATAGCAAGGCAAATCCTCCTAACCGATGCCAACCTCTTCTTTCTCCATTAAAGCCCTTCAAATCATCTCCTGTTTTACCTGGTTGGGCTGGTGTTGTTTCATCAAACAAAACAACCACCTCGGATTTGCAATAAATAGCTCATTCCAACAGAGCCCCACCCCATCCTTCACATTTACCATTGCTTGGCCGCGTCAGCTCCAGTTGCTGCCGCGGCCAGCAAGAAGCAATAAGCTTCTCTTTGTCTTCCATTCATCACGAGTAGAGTACAAGAAGAAGCTTATTCGTAAATGTGTGAAAAGAAAATGGAGAAGGACGGAGAGCAAGTACCCAAGGCCATTATATCTTCATCATCTTCATCAGCATCCTTATGCGATTCAGAAACAGAAGACTTGCAGCGTATGCCATTGGTGCCACCGCCATTGATGAAAAACAAGCGATTTTTATCCAAGCAGTTGTCAATGTGCGAGACCTCCCGGGACATCGCTTGGGAGAGAAGACGCCGCCAGATTCTTCGTCAGGAGAGAAGAAAGAGTGGGATTAGTGTACCTGATGGCCTGACTGATGAAGACTTGCATGAACTTAAAGGGTGCATAGAGCTTGGCTTTGGATTCAACGAGGAAGAAGGTCAGCAGCTGTGCAATACGTTGCCGGCTTTAGACCTTTATTTTGCTGTAAACCGTCAGCTTTCTCCTAGTCCAGTTTCAACTCCTCAAAGCCGAAGTTCATCTTCAACATCATCGCTTGGTGGCAGATCGTCTTCTTTTGGAAGTCCCAGAAGTGAGTCAGACTGGAAAATTTGCAGCCCAGGTAAGGTTTCAATGGCTAAAACACTAAACCAAATAAAGGGTTAAAATCTTATTTAACAACAAAATCAGGCAGGCTGGTTTCTTGCATCATTGATTATGCTGCTGTTTCCATTTTCTAGGGGATAATCCTCAGCAAGTGAAGACTAAGCTTAGGCATTGGGCGCAGGCTGTGGCATGTTCTGTGATGCAGTCACATTGAAGTGTGGGTTGGCTTGTACAGAGACAAAAAAAAAAAAATCTAGAGTCAGAAAAAAGAGTAAGCCAGAGGGAGGTTGGCTTCATTGTTTAGGTTCTTTCTTCGATTAAACCAAAAAATAAAAGAAAAAGCAGAAAAACTTTCTATCAAGGAAATTAAAATGGTGCAGCATTTTATGGTTTTTTGTTTAAGAAAGGTCAGAGAGATTGACATGTGGCCTTGAGGAAAAGCTGGGTTAGAAGAGGATTCTGCCTTGGATTCTTCCAAATGTATTTGATTTTTCTTTTAAGCTAACCAAGATTTGTAACCAAATTTTGTATCAAACAACACCACTTGGCATTTTTGGCCTGCAAATTTGTACTGAGGGAATGTACTGTGTAATTGCTACCATTTCATGATTTTGTTGAATTGCTTCTTCTGCACAATGATCAGATCAAGTTTTACAGATATTCAGATATGTTTTTTTTTTTTTGCAACTTTCCAGTCTAAAAACCACCCTCTTTTCCTTTACACTTTCCATTTTTATTGCATCTGAAACGCAATTGAAATCAGGGCAATGCTTTTGATAATTTCATAAGATAACACATGGTTTCATCAAGGATTTCTCAGACTAAATTCTATAATCACTGAGCTTGTGTTCCATTGCCTCTGCCAAAGTGATGGGGCTAAATAAATTTTGGGTTTAATATTCCAAGCATAAAAATTGCCTAGCAAAGAAAAAAACAATTGCACTTGCATACTTGGACAAAAAAATTGAATTTATGGTCTAAATTTTTTCTTTGATAATTGAAGGAGAGCAGAGATCGATGATCGTTGGAATTAAAAATTCAATGTATTATTAATATTTATTTAAACCCATCGATTATATATCAATAAATCTTATTGGTGAATTATTTTGACATGACATGTATTTTTTTTTTGATAGATGACATTTATTATTTTTTATTGATAATAAAATGATAATATATCTTTCACTTTAAGTAAGTTAAAGAAAATATGTCAAAAGTTACTCCTTGATTTTTTTTTCTCATTTTTTTTTATTTTTTTTATAAATTTAAGAATTTTTTTATAATTTTAGACGAAATTGAAAAATTTTCACTTTTTATTTTTTTTTTGGTTCATTAATTTCAGTAAAACCCCAGAAACTTCTTTTTAGTATACGCAACTCAGAAAGACAAAGACGAAAGGCACGCACATCCTAGTATTTTAAGTCAAGTTCTTGACTTTTACTACTTTTCAGAGCAAACCCACCAAAAGAGAAAGAATTCTGTTTAGGGTTTTACAGAAGGAAAAGTAACCATGGCTCCTGATGCTTCAACTGCCCTCGCAGGTTCCCACTTTCTTCAGCTATTTCTGTTTATGCACATCTTCTGCATTGTTGTTTATTGGGTTTTTCATCTTTAACGTTTTGATTCCTTTGGAAGCAAAAAGTTGAGTACTTTAGCGGGGATTCTGTATTTCTGTTGGTGTGAATTGTAGATGGAAGTTTATGAATTTTTGGGTTATATGTAGTTTAGCTGAAGGAAGATTTTCTTTTGTTATTTTGTACCCTGAAGGCAAAAATTCAATAGCTTTAAGATATAAATTTGGAAACTTGTTGATATTTTTATTGCAGTGAGGCAGAAAGTTCAAGATTTTTTGAATGCAGCTTGTAGTGGGAATCTTGATCTTCTCAAAAGTAAGGAAACTCAAATTTTGCCTTTATTTTATTATTCTAACAGGTAAATGTTAATTTGAAATGCTCTTATATGGACCTTTTTTTTTATTTGTTTCGAGTAGAGATTGCGGCTCAACTTGATGAGGGGAAGGGACTGGCGAAAACAGTGGCAGATATTAAGGATGCAAACAAACGAGGGGCAATTCATTTTGCAGCAAGGGAGGGCAAGACTGAGGTGTGCAAATATTTGTTGGAAGAATTGAAGCTTGATGTTGACACAAAAGATGAGGATGGTATGCATTTGATTTTACATGTTACATAGCCAAAATTTTCTCAGTTCTCTGTTATTTATGTTCTAAAGATGCTTTGACTTATCTTCTTGAATTACTTAAAAATTCAGGTGAGACTCCTCTCGTCCATGCTGCTCGGCAAGGTCATACTATGACTGCAAAATACCTTCTAGACCACGGTGCCAATCCTGCTATACCCAGTGAACTAGGTGCTACATCTTTGCATCATTCGGCCGGTATAGGTGCGTTATCCTTAGCTTGTTTGTTCCTTTTCTGAGGATGGGGGTGGTTTCTATTATTTCTTCAATTCTCATTTAGTACTATACTAATCTTAGTTCAATATGATGTTAGTATGGTCCATGGGCATGGCTCATTGTAACAAAGTTTAAGAGAGAGCTTTTGTCCATGGCAATTTGACCTCTTAATTATCTTCTTTCCTTAAACCTATCCTTGTGAATTCTTACTCCCAATTTACTACTTCTTGCTCGTAGGAAATATTGAGTTGCTGAAGTATATTCTGGCCAAAGGTGTTGAGGTTGATTTACAAAGTGATGCTGGCACCCCTTTAGTTTGGGCTGCTGGTCATGCTCAACATGATGCTGTAAAAGTTTTGTTAGAGCATCATGCTAATGTATGTTTTCATGTTATAATACTTGAATATGAAAATACAATAATTCGAGGAACTAGAGAATTTCCTCTTTTCTTTAGAGACTCTTGTTTTGAATATTTTCCTTTATGTGAGTTTGTCGTTTACTCTTGTGATGATTACTTTTGCAGCCTAATGCTGAAACTGAGGATAATATCACTCCATTGTTGTCAGCTGTGGCAGCAGGTTCACTTGCATGCTTGGACTTGTTGATTCAGGTTTTGTATCTTCTTAGTTCTCTACTGTGCTGGACATTGTTATTGCTTATAATAAAATGCATGCAAAATGAAAATTTTAGAAGAGAAATAACTATACCTTTTTTATACTTTTAGTTGTGGTTCAAAGTTTCCTCTTTTTCCAATTCTGATCTTTGTTTCTTTCCCCCTCTAAGTAGATGGACTGCTAATAGATAATATCATTTGACTTCAACGCTGAAGCATTTATAATGTTTAGCTTTTCTATTTGACTTTATGCCATCTCATGTTAACATTTCATTGTTGTCACTGAATTATGTGTTTTCTCATTTGCAGGCAGGTGCTAAAGTGAACATTACAGCTGGTGGAGCCACTCCATTGCATATTGCAGCTGATATTGGAAGCCCAGAATTAATAAACAGCTTATTGAAAGCTGGAGCTGATCCTAATGTCATTGATGAGGTGAGGTCACTAATGCATTCATTTTCAGAGAATAATCATCGTTTTGCTTGAAGGTTTTTTTGGTGATTTGTTTGCATTAACTGGTAGGTTAGTATTTGGATGTTTCTTGTAGCTGTCTGTCAGATGATGAAGTACCAAACTGTTATTCAAAGCAATGTTTCTATTTTCTTCTTGAATTTGCTTGTACTAATTTAAATGTGCATTGGGATTTGGAAATTACAAAACCTGGCCCCCACATATTGGGGGTGCCATTGTTTATATTAATACACTTTATGCTAAAAGGTGGGTTTTCACTCGTATTGAAGTCACTGCTGCCTTTTGAATTGGCTTACATGACTCATTAAAGGGTGTACTTTACATTAGATATGTGCTATTTTGAACCGGACCATTTGGCAGGAGTTAGACTGAAAAAAAAGAAGATTAGTCAAGCTCACATTTTTTTTTATGAATCAAAAATCATTTTTCCTAGGGAATTTTAGTGTCTCCTTCAATTCTAATGAAAGTAAAGTATAACTCCCACCTGAGCACAAAACAGTGGTTAAGTTTTATAGATTTATTAGTTACTTCATCCACCATTTTCCTTTGTTCATCTCGTCACAGGATGGCCAGAAGCCCATACAGGTTGCAGCAGCCAGAGGCCACCATGGGGCTGTTGAGATCCTTTTTCCTTTGACATCGAGAATTGATTCCATTTCAGAGTGGACTTTAGATGGGATTCTTGAATATATGCAGTCTGAAGCCAACAAACAACTGGTACTAATTGCCAAATTAGTTCATTATTTTTTACTCCTATTTTCATTTATTATTTTCTTTTTTAGTGCTGGAAATTCACGGAGATCATATCAGCTTGAACTTTGATAATGTCCATATCCTGGTTTTTTGTTTGAAATTGTTGTGGTGTGTTTCTACTCTGTTCTTTTTCTATCACGTGGTCAGCATACAAAATTACAAATGATTGCATCTTTATATTAAGAAATTGATTACATATCTTATGAGAGGGAAGAGGAAATCCCCTTACTAAAGAAATAAAAACCTTGACTACTGTTTCTTAGTGTTACTTATCAATTTTACTTTGAATCAAATTGAAGCAGATTGTGAGTTTGTACTCCTTTGCTCAGCTTCCTTTATTTTACTTGAAGTGCAAATGTTTACATATATTGGTTATGTATATTTATTTTTTAGGCGAATTTTGCAGGAGGAAATGAAAAATATGACAGAAGCCAAGGCAAAAAGGGACGCCACATTGCCAACAAACGATCTCCCTGAGGTGCCCCCTTTACTTTATTTTGTGATTTTTCTTGTTGGTTTTGTCATTCTAGATTTAGCTTGTTGGGTTACTTTCATCCTTTCGAGCAATGGGCTTTAACTGATGTGGTTCCCATGATATTTCTTTGTGGTTAACTGTTGCTTGTAATTTTCATGGTTGGGAATCTGTACTTGATATAATACCTGAGAGTTTGAAGTAATGAAAGAAAATATATGTTCTTCTGCTCACATATCTTAAACAATTTATTTAGGTGGCACCAGAAGCAAAGAAGAAAGCTGCAGAAGCCAAATCAAGAGGAGACGAGGCTTTCAAAAGAAAAGATTTTCACATGGCTGTAGATGCATATACACAAGTAAGATAGTAATCTCATCCGTGCAATTACATTAACAGTATTCCACCTATTCTAGTACAAGGTTGGAATCACTTCTCTTGTTCCTATACTAGAAATTCATTTTTTGGACTTTTAAGTGTCACCCAACTCTTTTTTTTTTGTGTCTTTTCCCATCAACTAATGGAAAATAACCTGCAAAACCATATGCCTCAGCACTTGATTGCTAAACCTTGCATATCACAGGAAGGCAAATGTGTTTTCTGGCATTTGGTGAATTGAGTGTCTATGTGCCTGTTGGTAACTAAGTTAGCAACACAATTATGTGATTTAATCTCATCAGCTGATGCACTTACAGGCAATTGATTTAGATCCAACTGATGCTACATTGCTTTCAAATAGAAGCCTTTGTTGGATCCGTCTTGGACAAGCTAAGCATGCTTTAACTGATGCGAAGGCTTGCAGAGCATTAAGACCAGACTGGCCAAAAGCTTGCTATAGGGAAGGTGCTGCTTTGCGTTTGTTGCAGGCATGTTACAATCTTTTACCATAGTTGTCAAAGTTTCATACTGCTTTTATTTTTCTCGTCATCTGACCTTCTTTGGCTGCTTCTTTTGTTGCAGAAATATGAAGAAGCAGCCAATGCCTTTTATGAGGGCGCGAAGCTTGACCCTGAAAATAAAGAGCTTGTAACTGCTTTTAGGTTTGTAATCTCTCTCTTTATCATCTCTGCTTAACTCATCCTTTTTTGCCGTCTGTAAAAACAATTTTGCTTATGCTAACAGAAAATTTTAGTGTTTTCCAATGGGATATGATTAGGATTTGAAGGACTTATAGTGGATAAAAATGAGTTTCTTTCCAAGTGCGGAAGTCACAGACATTTTGACATTATGATTTCATGTTTCATGTTTTTATCGATATTTCCTACTCTTAAGGATATGAATGCCATCGATCATTGAAATTATCTGGATAAAGGCGGTTATGTTCTTGTTGTATCTAGTCTAGTTTTGTTTCTGCATTGGCTCAAAGATATATATTTGGCTTATTTGATTAATTCACAAATTTTGCAGGGAAGCTGTTGAAGCAGGGAGGAAATTTCACGGTACAGATAAGGAAAAATCTTAGTTTCTACTTCGTTGATGCACCAAAGAATTGAGAAGTTGAATGCACCCTGCTGATTTTTTTAGGGTGAAGATATGTTTTCAGGCGATGTGTTATCAGAATTTATTATTGGGGAGAAGTTATGATCATAAAAATGTACATCTGCATAGAAGCAAATTTAAGAGCAAATCTATGCTAGTATTCTCCATGAGAATTTAATACTTCTTTCTGTCATTCTGTGATTGTAGACTTTATTATACTCTTGCAAGATTTTACCACAAGGAAAGGTTGCCATGCTTTAGTTTTTGAAACCCATCTTTCCTTCTCCTCCCAGGCTCCTAAGTCCAGGGGATTTGAGAAATTCTAACATAATATGTTTGGTTTTTGCTTCTTTATGTTCGTTTGATTTGTTAATCTCAATAAACTATTACAAATAGAGATTTGGTTTATTTGATTATGTTTGCAAATATATTTGTTTAAAATTTATTTAAAACTCATTCGATTAATGAAATTTTTAGTGTTTGTATGCTGTTTAATATTAATAAATTTTTAAATTACATATTTATTTATAGGTCATTTTAATTTATAACTTAAAATCGTGTATTTATGTTAGGATTTTTTTAATATGGCATTCATATATATTAATGTGAATGCAACGAACACATTTATTTATATGTTTGTTTAATATATGCCAATATGTGTTCATGAAATTGTTAATTAATATTCATGAATGAATTTATTGATCACAAATTTCATTGATGTTCAGCTTAAGTAGTTACACTCTTAGTAAGATGGTTAACTCTTATTTTACTTTGTCATGGCATGAATGATTATACCACGAATTAGCCCTGAAATTGCCCAACAAAATAGATAGTTGTTAAAAGTCTAAATTGAGAAGCTAATCCCTAGCTATTTCAATCTTCAATTTTCTTGTTTTTATCGAAATATTATTTACAAAAATTAAAAATAGTGTTAATTAAGCCAGGTTGTATATCAACTTTCCCGGCTAAATCTTGATGTCTTCAACTGAAAGAAAACTGACACGAGTAAAATAAAACCTTGGTACTCTTCTCCGAAGAAGAAAAGAAACCCCTAAAATCCCCCAAAAAATTTTCAATCTTTAGGGTTTTCTCTCTCTTGAGCTCTTTCCTTTTCCCCAAATCTTTCAAGATCCCATCTTTCTCCCATCAGACAAAAAACCCATCTCCAAAAATGCCACCCACAACCACAACTTACGGAACCATAACCTCCAGCCCAACCTCCACTTCCTCAAGCGCCAAACACACGCGCCGCCCATGGCCAGAAGTTTTCTCTCTTTCCTCCTTCTCCCTCCCCATCTCCTCAGGTGATGCCAAAGCCCGAATAAAGCTGAACCTCTCCTACTTCCGATTAAATTACGTAATCGTAATGCTAACGATCGTCTTCTTAACTCTCCTGTGGCACCCAACTTCAATGATAGTTTTTTTGATAACTTTCATTTTTTGGTGGTTTTTTTACCTATTTAATGACACCCCAGTTGTTGTTTTCAACAAAACGGTGGATGATAATGTTGTTTTGGGGGTTTTGAGTTTTGCTACCGTGGTTTTATTGGTTTTGACTCATGTAGGTGTTAATGTTTTAGTGGGGTTGATTATTGGGGTGGTTGTTGTTGGTGCTCATGCTGCGTTTAGAAGAGCTGAAGATTTGGGTTTTGGTGGGGAAGAAGAGGAAAATGGGTTGCCTTCTGTTGTTGGAAGTCAGCCTTTGAGGCCTACTTCTGGATATAATAGGATTTGATTTGTTTTGTTTTGCGACTTTTTTGGGTTAAATTGTCAGGGAAGATATGTTTTTGCAGTTGATTTGAAGTGAGGTTTTGTTGCTTTGTGGAATTGGATTGGAGGAATTGGTTTTCATTTTGCTAAATGATCCTCTTAGTTTTTAGGATTTTGGTTGAGGACTGGCTTTGTGGTTCTGGTGTTATTGGTTTAAGCTTTGAGGAGGACAGTGTTTGAGGCCTTGTTTCATTCATGAATTCATCCCTGTAATTGTTCAAGTGTTCTTAGTTTGAAGTTGTTATGAAATTTGGTGGTTTTTGGTGCTTTGATTTGACCTGATGTTATGGGGGATCATGTTGGTTTATTTGGTCCTGGTGGTTCAAAATTAAAGAGGTAGGGTTGGAGGCCTTGGTATGATCCTTTTAGTGGTTAGTAGTTAAGGCATTACTTGTTTCATCCACGAAATGATCCCCTTGATCATTCTTCATTTGGAGTTTAGGGTTTAGGATTTTTGAGGCATTGGATTAGGAGTATCACAGATTGTTTTGTATTTCTTCCACAATGGTTGAAGCTCAAATGTGGCAAGATCTTTGTGGCATATGCTATATTTCATGTATTCTGGCAATAGAGGAGAATGTTGTGGCTGCTCATTTGATAGCAAGGTTGAATTTTGTTCTTTGGCCAATTGACATTATTGTTAAGTTAAATTCTGTGGCTGTGTTTATGGATGGTAATGCTACGTTGCAAAGTGAGAAGTATGGCATTGGAATCTTCTTATCTGCAGTGTTGGTATGGGAGCAGAGAGGTGATTAGTTTGTTACCCTGTTATACTGATCCAGGAAGTAACCTTTTTTAGTAATTCAAGTGTAAATCTGAATGAATCTAATGATCAATCAACTTTATAGTTTTTTCCTTGCGAACTTGATATCTTAAAGCTTGTCTCATAATGGTTGTTTGATAACTTAAACCGTGGTGGATTATCCTAGTAGCTTGTTTCAACATAAGCATTGGCCGTTTACAATTTGCATTCAGTATTGTGCAACAGATGAGGATGCTAAAGGCTTCAATCCAAGCATTAACCTTGAATTTTTTACGGTAGTTGTGATTTTATTATGATTCAGCACTTTCTTATGATTTGGTTCTAGTGTCACTGTCTCGGCACTATTGCCGGTTGATTTTCAACATAAGCACTGTCACATTCCAGATTTTCTGCTGTGGATGCTAAATGTTATCTCTGATTTTACCAATGACCGTTTAGAGAGTAGCTTGTATCTCTTTAAGCAGGCTGTTTATCATTTGACCATCGGCATTGTCATACTCTAGGTTTGCCTACAGAGCCCTAATACCTGATTAATAATTGCATGTGTCACCTGAATCCTACTTCAAGGCAAGAAACAATCATCGTAGCTATGGTTGCATGCTTCAATGGATTTCTTTATGAATTGGAAGGTTCAGACTCATGTTATCCTACATGCCCCAACACTTACCAGCATATTTCCAGTTCAAGGCATGCCTGGTTTAGTTCTTTGCCGACATATGGAGTAGCCATAATAGCAGTTAGCTTTGCTATCACTCTTGACAAATATTGTGGCCAATAGAAAAGTTGCGAAGTGCAGTGCGGAACATTCTCTAATTTTATTCTTCCAATTTTCAAATGGCAATCAGCAACATTCCTCTGTTTTGGAACTACACCAAAATCTTCCAATGCTTAGTTATATTGACTATTTCTGTCAAGTTAGCAACTTAATTTAAATCCAGAAAGTTTCAAGGATAATTTAGTAAAGCAACAATTTCATGTAACCAAAAAAAAAAGCAACAATTTCATGTAACCAAAAAAAAAGGCAACAATTTCAAACGGGATAGAAGGAATCAGTTCATATTCATTTAGTTCTTTAATCTGTCTGTGCTCACAGGTTTATGTCAAAGAGATAAGTAAAAGATGAGCAAAGCTCTAGGAAAAAACATGCCGGCTGGCAACAAAAGAAAGTAATATCAAACACAATCTAGTAACCAAACTCTAGGAAAAGAAAAACCCCAATCCAACGCCATTAATCCTCTTCTAGATTGATGGAGTCCTTGAACTTCCCATACAAAATCTTCTTCAACTCAGCCATTTGTGCCAGTACTGATTCTTTCTCCTCCTCAAGCTTTTCCAGGTTCTTGCTGGTCACTTCCTTCATCTCTTCTATCCTGGTCTCCACTTCCTCCTTGGGCACATGAGCAAAGACTTCTCCTATTTGAAAACGTACTACTTCCTCATCAGTCAGAATCAACTCGTTACTAGCATCCTCCAGATTCTCATTTGTTTCCTGGGAAATGAAAAAATTGTCAGGAAATATATTGCCATAAGGTTGTACCCACATTTCAATGGGGTAAAAACAGCAATTTTATGGTAGAATGGGGAGTCTGAACAGTTTCTATAACGGGAAAATGAAGATAACAACTGCAATTAGGTCAGATGCAACAAAAGTTTACCTATCAAGTTTCAGGCTCTTCTGCAGGACATAACTAGTTTTAGACACTAGAGACAAAGTGAGATAATCAATGAGATAAGAAGCCATAACAGCAGTTTCAGTTTTTCTTTTTTGCCTAAGACTCATATTACTCTCTAAGTCACCAAGAGTTTCTAGCCAAATTAACTTAATAGAATTTGTACAAATTATAAAAAGTCAGTTTCTTCTTCTTCCCAATCTATATGCAGTTTCTTCTTCCCAATCTATATGCCACCAAAGAAGCAAATTCCATTTGTTTCAATTCTCAGTATCCATCTAATTCAGCAAAATCAATTCTACAACTCACATATCTACAACAAGGATAAAAAATCTGAGAATAAAGAACCAATCTTTCCACCCCAAGAAAAAGAGACCAAACCCTAAAACTCACTGACACATATAAACAAACAACCTTAAACATCAAGATAGCCAAAATTGAAACTGGGTTTTCTCTCATTCTGAAAACCCACATAAAAAATAAAGTTAAAAAGTTAAAAAAGGGAAAAAAAATTCTCAAAATCAAAAACCAATAGGTAAAATATATATGAATAGAAACTAAAGAAAACCCAAGCCAAAAATAATACCTTAGCAGTCTTGATTTCATCTTCAAGCTCATGAAATCGGTTGTTTAGCCTTCCAAATTTGTTAATGTTCTGTTGATCTTCCCAAGTAACCTCCGTCTCAGATCCTCCAGCACCCTTGAAAGCATTTTCATTTCAGAACCCAAAACAAAATTCACTAAAATAAATAAACAAGAGATGTAGCAAAGAATAAGGGTTTTATGAGGGTTCTTGGAGAATACCTGTTGCATGATTGTCTCCGATTGATCTTTCTGAAGAAAGTAGTATGAGATGAGAAGCTCTCACTTGGGATTTGAACTGAAACAGTTTACCGGTTTTCTTCTGTCCCCGTATCTTTGTCTTTTCAAGTTTTGGACTCGAAGTTTTTGGGCTTGCCCATGAAGAACGTGTTACGCTTTTCCATCAAGAAAAGTTACATATTTAAATAGTCAATAACCTTTTTAGATATATTTAAAAAATAAAAAAAAATCCAATAAAATACATTTATCAATTTTAATTTATAAAATTAAAAAATCATAATCAGTGTCAAAAATAAATTCTATTACTAATATCATATATCTTATTATATAAATAATTATTAGAATATTCTTTTATATTGAAAATGAAAAAATTCGACATTTCAACTTCAATTATTTTTAAATAAGAAAACTTTTTTTTTTGGGATTGAAGTACTCAACCCTCATTATTTAGAAATCAATTATCAAACCAAATGTTTAATTCAATTTTTAATTTACGTTGTCCATAGTAAAAGGATAATTTTATATTTATATATGCTTCCTTTAAAATCAACCCACCTTTTATTTTGAATGGTGTTAATTTTTAAACTTTTGTTCATTTGTTACTTATTGTCAACAAATTCTCTTTGGAAATAAATGGCATAGCAAAAGAATTCTCCTTTTCTTAGTCTTTCCTAGCTCAAAACAAGGACAAAAGAATTTTACATAAAAAGCTTGTCAATTTATTGCAATGAAAACAAACCTAAGCCAGTCTATAAACCACATTATGAATTCAATCAACTTTCTTTGCACCCTGTTCTTCAGAATCTCATAGCTAAAGACAGCTTCACAATCTTGTTTAGGATTTGCTAAGAATGAAATAAAATAAATTCAATAAATTTATGTGTATTACATTCATGGCACTAACATTCATGACAAGTAAACTAGTATACAACTATGATGTTCTTGGAGAGCATATATTTAGAGGATTGAAGTTGCAAATGATTAAAGGAAACGTGAAAGAAAATTTGATGGATGTCTCAAGGAGCTTGGACATTTCGACGATATGATAGAACCATTACAAAGTCCTTAGCCGAGGAGCCAATGCATGCTGGGACCTTTTTCGCCATTGATGTAGTCCGAAACCACAGATCTACCAAGTTATGAAGTTGTAATGTTGGTAGAACAGGCTGACCCCTGCACATGATCTCCACCTACAAGATGCATTCACTTAAACCATAATGAAGATAAACTGCCAATAAACATCACTTCTTTTGCACTAAAACTGACTTAATAATGAAAAAGGTGCTGCATTATTTATATGAAAGCACATTGACAGGTTAAGAGTTTTGTTAATGTCATCAGAATATGCTTGTACTATGATTTAGATGTTTCTAATTTCCACACGGTTTAAGAAAGTATATAAAATAGGTTTACTGCATGACTCTACGAAACTAGTGAACAACTTTTTCGAGTCAAAACTTAGAAAATGAAGTGATAAGGATCAGGGAAATGCATGAAATAAGAAAAAACATGTATCTTAACAAAGAATCTTTCACTTCTTTATCAAACACAGAAAGGGGTAAAAGAATCTTGACGAAATAGAGTATGAGTATGGACGAGTATTCTATCCAACAAGATGCAATCCAATACCAAGGAATTAATACCCAAGTGTTATCAATGCTTTTGTTTCCAATCACATTTCAGCAGTCTCAGTTTCAGAAAACAAGAAAAGAAAAAAAAGGCACACCTGAAGCAACATAATAACATAAAACTACAGCAAAATAGCATCTCTATTTTAGAATGATGCAATTTAGGCATTCTCAGCTTTCTGGGGAAAACAGAAACCTAGTGAAGGTGATCTCACCTCAGCTTCGCTTGTCAGATCAAGTTTCTTTATAAGGTACTTTTGGATGACTGAGATTGGCATTTTACCATCCCTGTCGCCACAAGAAAAAGAAGTCAATTATACCAAAAAAAAAACATTAAAAACACTACCACAATTTTAAGCTGCCTTTTTAACTTTTACAGCTCAAGCATTAGTATTGCAATAAACAAAAAGTAAAAATATATCATAAACACTGCAGAACTAAACGAGGGGAAAAGCAGATTTCAGAGTGGCTAATATGAGCATACTACTCACTTTATCCTCAAGTAGCATGCCGAAATCTGTGGCAGGGAAATGTCACCTTTCCTGAAGCCATTTACCATAAAATCAGATAGTGAATTGAAGATATTCAAGCTGAATTTCCTCAGTGGAATATGCAATATGCTTTTGAGAATTAGCTCAAGCAGGAAAGAGATATCATTAGTAAGTGTATATCTATAGCATATGAAGCATCTTACTGGTCTTCAGAAGCAACTAATGAGAACCAAATTGGATTATTTTTTCTGTTCCACCTAGCCCCCAAAGCATCTAGCATGACCCTAGTGGAGGCAGCCTGATGCTCGGTAGCTGCCTTCATTTTTGCTGCTGCATGCAACCTTCTCTTCACAGGTCTTGTAATCAAATTTGTCTCATTCTCTTTATCCTGGATCTCAGTATTCTGTCCATGCTCCTTGCTTTTGGTTTTAGGAATACACAATTTGCTGTCAGCAACAATGGGAGATTCAGGGTAAGTTTTTGTTTCAGGCACGAATGAGTGACAAACAGGGCCATTATGTGGCTCAGCCTTGGAAGTAGCCAATCCCTGTGGATTTAACTTAGATGACTTTCTGTTAGCAGCTTCAACAAGACAGTTTAAGGGTGTCCACAGATCTGCTTTGCCTTCCAACATTTCAACATCATCTGTATCTTCCTTAGACTTGCGTTCACTAGAAGGTTGTACCACCGAAGAATCCTGCATCGATATGATGAAGATGGGCAAGTTTTCAATATTGACAGGGCCAATCTTGCTACAAAATTAAGTTTGAAGTTTATATAATAGGACCATAAAGAATCTTTCTCCAGCCTCCTTTACCTGTTTTTTACTTTGACTAATTTTGTTTAAGGAATCGGGTGAGCTTAAACCTGAGGGATGATCTTTTGCAAAATCTTCTTTCTTAAGGGGTTCCTCAACAGAGAAACTACATCCTCGAAAAGTAGCAACCCTTTTTCGTGCAGTAGCTTTGGTTCTCCTTCCAGTCAAGCCGGTCTGTGTTGTGGGCACTTTGGGAGTACTGACCACCAATGAAGATAGCGATCTTTCCTTCCTTTTTGCTGGTGCTGAAGTTGAAGGCATAACCTCAGGAGCCCTAATCTTTCTTCTTTTGAAAGGGAAAATTTTGGCCCTTACATCCTGCAAATTGTGGTCTGCCCTGCAAATATTTATAGGAAAATCTGATACCATGTGAATTAATGTCAACACAAAACTTCATAATAAACACCAATGACTTGCGCTTGCACATTTTCATAGACGTGTGTGCCTACGCATGCTTTAAAAACCTGCATAGTATCACATGAATGGAGTGCCTCTAGCCAGCACACATTTTGAAAAGCAATAAGCTAATAAGCTCAAACGCAACCGATATTACGTTGAAACACATGGACTTATACAAAGTCCTTGAGATGCAAAGGTGCAGCACAAGACATGTGTCCGAACAAGCCAATGGCTCAATGTATAAGAGCAGTAATTTACTGCAATTGGTACAACAGGACAATACAGTTGTCATGTCCAGAAAATGGTTACACAGTAAAACTACAATGCACCAGACACAAGTCTACTTCAGCTATAATTAAGGAAAATAATCCAAATTTGGCTCTTGCAAAGTTTTGTTGACAACAGGGTAATTGATTGATCTATAGTATCTCTTGGTGGGGCTGGATTAGACTTTCCAATTCTACTGTTAGCATATTCCACTTTTTACTGGGTAACAGTTACAGTTCTTATATTGGATACTAAAAAACAAGCTTAGAAGTATTCACCAATTGTTCTCAGCAGGGATAGACAGAGACAGGCCCGGTAATTATATAGACAAAATGAATACCTGAGTTTGTCAACCGGGAGACAGCCCAGCTCAATGTCACATACAGGACAACAATCCATCCCCTCACCTGAAAGCTTCTCATATATGCACTTCCTACAGACTGAATTGATTTCAGGATTCAATGCATCAAAAACAAGCCACAGAGAATTACAATAATTTATATGGAATCAGAAAGCATATCTTTTTCAACATTCCAAGAATACATTGTAGGAAATTTAAACTTCGCACATCAAATGAAGAAAAAGCAGTTAACAAAAGAAAGGAAGTATTGTTTTAGGAGTGAAATAGGGAGTGCATTGATATATTTTGTATAAATTCTTCAACAGGAGTGCATAACACTGTCCAGTAAGCACATAATGATACACAAACATCTTACACGTGATACCAATGTAGTATAAGTGAGATCAATCATTAATCTCACTTTTAGTTTGCATAATTAACTACAGAAAGGCAGAACAGGCCAGCTCAAGATGCTATGCAGAATATTTTGTGCAGGATCTGACTGTTCATGATTGTCACATATAGCTACTGTAAACTTGGTTGGCCTTCAAGCCTTCAGAAGATCTAGGCAATTTTGAAGTTTTAGTAAAATTTGCAATTTGTAGAGCACTGAAGAAATGGAATTCCTCTTTGAAGATGACAACAATGCCATTCAACTTGAAGTCCAACTTGGGAAAAAGGCAGCTCTTAATGCATGAGACAGAAAAGTTGGTATATATCCATGTTATCTTCCATGCGAAAATCACTGTAGAAAATTACGACATATTCTAAATCTCCAACATAAGACTGCCATATCCTCTGCCTATTATACAATAATAGAACCAAAACTACCAGTTCATACAAAATATTGAACGTTTTTCTTCTAGGTATACCAACAGTATGTACATACGTACATGCATGGAACCAACCAGGGTAAGTAAAGAAGTAAAAACAGAATATGAAGAATTACTTGAGTAGAACAATCAGACTGCAAGAAAAATGAAATCCCATATCAAAATAATAGGAAGTATATACTAAATTGAAAACCCAAATTTCATATAACCATGACATCAAAAGAATTTCAAATTGGATGAGAATAAAATCAGAAATTTTGCAGTACTCATCAGAATTCAAATACATCGAAAACGTACGGTTTAAAGAATGCAAGACGAGAAAGACATAACCCAATAGAAGAAAACAAATAAACTGCAAAATAAAATTAAAAAAAAAACCAGAAAGCAATTAAAACCACCCAGAATACGATATGCAAAGACAAAAGAAAAGAAAACCCAGATCAACAATTATCAAGAAAAACAGGAAAAAGACCAAAGAAAAGAGAAACTAACACGTATGGAGACACAACGAAATAGTCGTAGCTTCTTTTAGAAGCTTATTACAAAGAGGACATGTCATGCATGACTCTAGAGTTTCCCTCTTCACTTTAACAACAAGACGACCAGCAGCCATATTTTCTCCTTGTATTTCTCTTGCCTCCTTTCACATTCAAAGACTAAAACAGGTTTGGTGAAGAAGAGAATTCATGAGCAAACAATGGGTAATTCTTAATGAATTGTGAAAAAAATCTTAAAGGTTCAACTTTTTTTTTTGGGTTTGACAGGCGTGTCTAATGCTGTAGAAGAAGAGAGGCTTCTTATTACAAGAAAAAGATCTAAACTGAAACAGATGTGAAATTAAAGCAAAACTACGTGGGATTTTGGTGGATTTTAGATCAGAAAAAATAAAAAAGCAGCGGCCTTTTATATTTTTAAAGTTTTTCTGTGCTGGATGTGTGAGTTTAGTCTTGTTTCCTTCATTATCTTTAATTTTGTAGAATATAATATATATAAGATTATTTTTCTGTCCGTAGAGTTTTTTAACTCTATAAACAGGATTAAGATGATGACATGTATTCATTTTATTTATTTTTTATTTTTTTAATAATTTTAAAATACACATGTCATAATCTTAATTTCGTACGTGAAATTAAAAAACTTCGTTGATAAGAACTGTTTTGTGAGATTTTTTAGGGAGATGTGGAGAAGTTTTGCCTCGTAAGAATTAACTTGTAATCTTACAAATAATATTACAAAATATGCGTATTTTAGGGTTAAAAATTATATTTTTTCTGGAGTATATGAAATGCAGCTTTCTGAAAGGGGTTGAACTGATAACCCTTGTTCTACTTTTTATTTTGGATAAATATGCATTTAAAATTGAGCTCGTTTATAGTACGTTGATTATAATAAATTTTTTTAATTTTATAAATGAAATTAAAAGAGTTCCATATGTTTAAATTTTTATTAACTAATTTTTTAATTTTTTTAAGTATATCTTAAAGAATATATATCATTTGTTAACCAATCAATAAATTTTAAAAACTCTAATAATGGTATATGTGATAATTTATTTTTATTAATATAAAGTTTTTTAAATATTAATGGTTTTATTTATCTTTATTAATATAAGATCTTAATTTCGAAAAACAAAATCGATAATTTAAGAAGGATTATTATCTAATATATTATTAGAAAAAATTTTAAATTTCACAAGCGATATTAAGATAATGACAAATGCTTTTTAAAAAATATTAAAAAATAAAATGTAGGTAAATGTCAAAATTTTAATCTTGTTTGTAGAGTTTAAAAATTCTATTGGTAGTGTATTGCATAATACTCCATATAATAATCCTATAATAATTATCTCAACTAAGTTTAATGATCTAACTTTAAGTATTAGTTTAAATGATTATATTTTCACTTTTAAACTTTACTTGGTAAGAATAGGAATGAGGAAAGACAAAATTGTTACTCTAATGATTAAGTTTCACAACGTTTTTATTTTGTAGTTTAACTATTAAATTAATATTTTTTTAATTTTATCAATAACAAGTAGTTAAAAAGAATTGTGGCATATTGTACGACTTGCATCCAAACAACTGCAAACTCACCCTTTAATTGTATAAAAAACCTATTTTTTTAATCTTTATCCTCTTTCCATTCTTTTTATCAAACAAAAAAATTAAAATCTTAAAATTTTATAAATTAAATTAGAATATCAACATTTACAATTTTCAATTTTTATACCAAAAGTCTACATCAAAATAAATTTAATCATAATTAATAATACAAGATAAAATCCCTATCACACAACTGTGTTTGGTCATGGAGTATAAATGCACTATTTTTCTAATTATTAAGTTGTCGTTTTCTTGACCAAGTTTTCCCGTGAAAAACCGGCATTGATATATTAAATATGTTGAAGAAATACCTTGCTAGTCTACCCTACTTCAATAACTTTCTTCCCCCACTAATTTTAGTTTGAGAAATGATATTATTTTGTTTGACAAATAAATTATAAATTTACAAATATTTATTTTTCTTGAGTAAATGAATTGTCAAAATTTAGATATTTTTGTAATTTTATTGGTAGCATTATATTCTTTTTTTTAATTGAAACGGTTAAAAATTGAATCTTGATCATCGAAATTAGAAGTTCAATATTTCATCAATAAATCATAGTGATTGTTGATTAACACATTATTTTCAAAATTTTTTGAATCTAGTTTTTTTTTTTGAATAATCTGCAAGGAGAACTCTTTTACTTTGAAAATGAAAGAAAAAAAACACTGTTTTTGGTTTTGTTTCAGTTTTCCTTTATTTTATTTTTGTTCAATACCAAAGTGGGGCTACTATTATTCAATTAATTCTAGGTCAACATATATTTATTTTAGGGCTTGCTTAAAGAATTGGGTTGAGATTTCAAAAAACCCACTTCAGTTATGGGCTGTGTGACTGATTTTGCTGATCTCTTATAGTTTTGGAAGCCCACTAAGGTTGTCCTATCCGAAGAGGATATCAGTGTCTTGAAACAGGAGCCAAATTTGTGATCGGAAATGTCTGAAAATTGTGCAAAGAATTCAGCTCACTAATGATGAAGATGACACTAAATCCTTTCAGGTACTTATTCTGAGTGACATGTGGAAGGAAGTGGTTGGTTAATTAAGGATTTAGGATACAAAATTCCCTGCTTCTATCCATCCACTTTTTGTGGTGGGCTGACCACCAATGCCTGCTTACAACATGTACGATTGCGATTATTAACAATTGTTCTCTCTGATCCACTTGAGTTCAAAGAAATGGCCACCATGTCAGCTAGCAACTTTGCTGCAGTGCTCCCTATGGCAACTTTGAAGGGGTCAAGCAAAGCTCAATCACCCCCAGCTCTTGGTAAGATTCCAGTAAAAGATTCTAGATGTCGGATGAGTTCAAGAATCGGTATTCCTAATGGCAGAACAATTGCAGCCTGGAATTGATATTTGCTTTTAGATTGGAAACCAAGAAATGAATTGGTCTTTAAAATTGGATTTTGACATTTTCATGTGCATGCTCTTGCATGTTTAGGATTGCCTGTGATGGCAACAAATGGTAGGGTTAGATGCAGCCTAGAGCAGAAGCCATGCGGAAGCTGCCACCCCAGCATGGCTGCAACGCTGATGGCAGCAGCAGCAGCAGCAGCCATGACTGCGACGGCAGCACCAGCCATGGCACTGGTGGATGAGAGACTGTCCGGGGAAGGAACTTTTGGTTTAAGTAACAACCTACTGGGATGGATTCCTTTTGGAGTGTTTGGTTTGATTTGGGCATTGTATTTTATCTGTCTTTCTTCTCTTGAGCAGTGGTAGAGCCAAAGATTTTATTCACCTGAAGCTTGATTCAAATATAATAAATTATAAAAAATAATAACAACAGTAATAATGATAAGTAAACAAAAATCTAAAATTTTCATATCTAGTCATAATAATTAAAAATTTTACAATTGTCCTTAACGTGGTTTCATATTTTGAAAACGTTGCACAATAGCTTCGTTATCAATACTTTTGAACACATCTTTTTCAATGTACACAACTAAACTATCATTCAACTACTGATCTCCTATTCGATTACGCAAATGAGTCTTCACGATGTTCATTGCAGAAAATGCTCTCTCTACAGTGGTAGTGGTACTGGTAGAATCGATGCTAGTGTCAACAACAAATAAACTAAAGGATACACTTTATCCTTTCCAGTCTCAACCATTTTTACAGTAAGCTCGTCAATTCCTTTCAATCCTGAAAACTCAATGCTAGATCGCATATCAATTATATAAGTTTGAAGTTGAACTTCAAGTGCCAAAAGTTCCACCAGAGAAAATTCTTTTGGATAAAATTTAGCAAAATTCACCAACTTTTGTTTATCAAAAGAAGCAAATGAGTCATTTGGACTTAAACATGCCAAGCAAAGTAGCAATTCGGTGTTTGCCTCATTGAAACAATTGTTTAATTGTCGAAGCTGCATATCTAAAACAGTGTAGAATAGCTCAACTTTGTAGTGATCCATACTTGTACCTTGGGAGCTTTGCGCTGTGATCTACCCTATGGAATGAACATATCATTCATGCTTAGAACATTAATAAGATAATCGTGACAAAAAGAAGAGACTTGAGCAAACAAAGAATCCCATCCACTATCCCTCATCACTTGCAATTTTTGCTTACACATTTCAACTAATTTCGTTGCATTCACAATATCTTGATTCTTCCTTTGTAATGCTTGTGACAATTCATTTGTCAAGCCAAGTATCTCTTTCATCAAAAATAGATTAAATAGAAAATCAGACGAGGACATGAACTCTAACAAATATTTCAATTGATATCTTTGCTCACTAGAGTTTGACACATCTTTTGCAACCACTTCAAACAAATCAATTAAGGATGGAAACAAAGAGATTATGCTCAATAACGTACCATAGTGTGAGCCCCAATGTGTATCACCAAAACACTTCAAATTATTCTCTTGATTTTGGCCTTGTCCACTTGAAAGTTTATCATTATCTAATTTTTCAGTAATGAAATCATAATGTTTTTCTCGAAGAATATCATGCCATTTTGGTGATGCCCCAACAATATTTACCACATTAGCAACCATATTAAAAAATGAATTGATCTTATCATGTTTTTTTGCCACAGCCACAATCGCCAACTGTAGTTGATGTGCAAAACAATGAATAAAGTATGCACATTTATTCTCCCTCAAAATGAGTGTTTTAAAACCATTCAATTCTCATTGCATATTACTAGCCCCATCATAACCCTGTTCACGCACTCTAGACATACTCAATCCATGCAAAGAAAGTAAGCCATCAAGAGCTTTCTTCAATGAAAGAGAAAGGGTACTAATAACATGTTTAACAGCTATAAACCGTTCAATTACATGTCCTTTCTTATTCACATAATGAAATACAATAGCCATTTGCTCTTTTGAAAATATGTCATGAGATTCATCAATCAAAATAGAAAAAAAAGGCATCACCCATTTCCCTAGTAATTGTATTAGTAGTTTCAATGGAACATGCATTCGCAATATCTTTTTGAATATCATGCGAAGTAAATTTCAGATTTTTAGGAGCATTCACCAAAGTAACCGCTTTAATACTTTCATTATGATTACTAAGAAATTCTAAAAGTCGAAGAAAGTTACTTGGATTACTTGAATTCTTAGATTCATCATGACCTTGAAATGGAACTCCTTGCTCTAGAAGAAATCATACACAATCAATAGATGCAATCAAGCGAGTCCGATATTCCTTTCGAGCTCCATCAAAATGTCTGTCAAAAAATCTCTGAACATGTTGCTCTTGCTTCAATAAAGCATTATACTTATTCACAACATCGACGTGAGCACTATTATGGTCTCTAGTATGATCACCCAATCTTTCAAGTTTCTTCCACTTTGTAAATCCTATTTCAGTAAATGCATCACCTCCACCTTGTTTACCATTATTCAGTTTGAAGAGATAACAACAAAGACATAAAATAGCTTCTTTTGATATATTGTATTCCAACCAATTTCCGTATCAACTAAACCAAGTGGGATTGAATCGTCTCATTTGTTTTCCAAACTCCTTGTATTCAAAGTCGTGATCTTTAGGTTGGCAAGGACCCCTTTGTGCATACGCTCTTCTAATTTTATCTCAAATGTTAGGATGATAATCAGAAATTGGAGGTCGTAAACCAGGATTTGTGGGAAGATCGGATACATCAAATTCTACTTTTCTTTTCTTTGAACCCTCATCATCCATATTTGAAGGTGTTGCTTTTGATAATTTTATCAAATATTTCTCCATCACCAAGATTCAATAAAAACTCATTCGAAAACTCAAATAGTCAATATACATTGTTGCAAAGCTTTGTATGCCATCGTTTATCGATTTACCATGTATATAATCAAGTAGAAAAAGTTATGAAGCTGTCAGTTTCAACAACCCTAGTATTTTTTTTATTTCAATATCTTTAAAATAAATATATTATATAAACTTTTTATTTTAATATCTTTAAAATAAATATATTATATATATACTTTATTTATTGACTACTGTACGGTAAAAATAAAATAGTAAAACTGTAACTCAAAAGTTAAAAAAATAATAGAACTCAAAGACTCAAAAGTAAAAAATTTAAGCCCAGTGGGGGCTAAACAATCTTTAATATATAATACAATATATTTATTATTCTCCAAACATCAGCAAAAGAACTTAAAATTTTAAGCTCAGTAGCGGCTTGAGCCCTTACTGAGCCCCATGCACCTCTGCCCCTGCTTTTGAGGAGGATGAGGAGTCTGGATTGTCCCTTTGATGAAAGGGATGGTGTGAGTATTGGCAAGAAATGTGGAGAAATGGGAATTGAAAAGGAAGGAAAACTTTCGCTCCTAACTGTGTATATTTTTTTTTGGTTACAAAGGAATGTAAATGTAGAACAGAAAGACTAATGCAATGTAAGTGCACGGGGGTAAGACACTCCCCATGCATCGGCCACTAATAGACTCTGTAAAGATAAAGGGGGGCTTGTCAGTATCTCAAGTTTTGTCTCCATATCACATGCAGATTTGGCTAGATAATCAGCATAATAGTTGCCTTCACGGAAACCATGTTGAAGTTGCACTTGCCAAGGTCTTTGGAGTAACTGTCGGATGTCACCAATCAAACTGGCTAAGGGATGAAGGTTAATATCAGCTTTTTTAATTAAATCCAGAGCTACTAATGCATCAAGTTCGCAGATTAAGTGCCTAAAACCTTTCTGCCAAGCAATCAGAAGACCAAGCCGCAATGCCTGAAGCTCTGCAGCCACATTGGAACACAACCCAAGTCGCACTTTATATCCTACCACCCATTCTCCTAGGCTAGATCGAATCAAACCTCCCGTGCCTGATAGTCCTGGATTTCCTCGAGAGGCTCCGTCCGTATTTAGCTTCACAAAACCCATTGGAGAAGGACTCCAGCTGATAGACACCACCGATTTATTTTTATGCTGTTTGATGGTATAGACATTATAAATTCCTTTCGCGCTTACTTGTATAAGATCAGCCAATCTACAAGGATTAAAATCACCCTGATTTATCTCCTCAAAAACAGAATTGCATCTATTCATCCAAATTCTCCAAACAATAGTTATAAATATGCATTTCTACTCCTTGATAGAATTCTCAATAACACACGAACCCTTCAAATTACCTTCCACCCATTCTACCAACGTACTATTAAAGAAAAACCTCCAGTGCTGAGTAGGAACAAGAATGCCCCATATTGCACGAGCTCTGCTACAATCCCTTAGAACATGTAGGGATGATTCTGTCAAATTGTTACAGAACATACAAGAAGCGGATGGGGACATACCTCTTTGGTTTCTAAACTGATTCGTTTGAATACGATCCCTACGAACCAACCATATAAAGAAAAGCCATCTCTGCGGTCTTGGGAACTTCCAAATCTAGCTCAAGTCCCTAATATTATTAACACAGGATTTAGCACATAAAGTCGAATATGCTGATCTAGAAGAGAATACTCCATCTGAAGTAAAACGCCAAGTCCACTTATCCTCCATTAGACAGAATTTAGGCAGGGGGTATCCCAATACCTTTAATGCTAATTCAGTAGGTAAATGAGATGAAATAAAATCACATTTGCACTCCCCATGTCCATTTATATACTTGCAAATAGCATTGAGATCCACATCAGTAGGTAAAACATCAACTTGTTCAATAAGAGGTTTATCAGGCCAACAATCAAACCAAAAGGATGTATTGTTCCCATTTCCAACTCGTTTACATAGGCCTTCAGAAAGTAAGTTTAAAAGCATCCACTAAGCACTTCCAGGAATGAGACCAGCCTTGTTTCGACCCTTTATGTGAGTTAGCAAAAAGAATTGCATCACTTGTAACTCGGTATTTTGCTCGGAGTACTTTGACCCATAGACTCTTTGGTTCCGTAATAAACCACGCTGCATAATCCCAAACCTCCAAGTTTCAATGGCTTGCAAGCTTCCTTCCAACTAACAAGCGGGATTTCTTTCTTATCACTATTACCACCCCACAAGAATTGCCTATTAATTTTATCAAGCGAGTCTTTCAAACCCTTCAGGCAAATTTGTTGTCATCATGTTATAAGTGGGAATAGATGAGGTCATTGATCTAATTAATGTAGCTCTCCCAGTAGTGCTCAACACCTTTGATTTCCAACCTGCCAACCTGACTTTAACTTTGTCAATAATTTCAGCATAAGTGTCCTTAGTGACTCGCCCATGAATTAAAGGAACACCCAAGTATTTACCAAGGTTGTTGGTAGGAGAAATTCCCATAATATTGCTGGTACTTTTCACCCTACCCGAATAAGTTTTAGGAGAAATAAAAAGTTTTGACTTCGATAAATTAACCTTGGCCCCTGATGAATCACAGAAAGTATTCAGAACCTTCTTTATTAAATAAGCCTGAGAATCTGAAGCTCTTCCAAATAAAAATATATCATCAGCAAAGAAAAGATGAGATATACTAGGGCCCTCCTTCCCCATTTTTAAAGGCTTCCATGCACACTAACCTCTTCCTCAATAAGATGTCCAAGTCTCTCAATGCACAATACAAAGAGATATAGAGATAAAGGATCTCCTTGCCTCAATCCACACTGGGGAGTAAAGAATTCTGTCTGTTCACCATTCCAAAAGATGGACATACTAGTACTTCTGTCACAATACATTATCAAATTTGTCCATTATTGAGAAAATCCAAACACCTGCAACGTTTCTTCCAAGAAATCCCACCAAATTTTGTCATAAGCTTTTTTAAGGTCAATTTTAATTGCCATCAACCCTTCCTTTCTCTTTGACTTTTTGATCGTGTGAATTAATTCTTGGGCAATGAGAATATTATCTGCAGCTCGCCTTCCAGGAATGAAGCTGGTTTGAATGGGTGCTATTAGTTCGTCAAGATACGGTCGTAATCTGTTCACCAGCACTTTCGTAATCAGCTTATAGGCAACACAACATAGACTTATAGGTCGAAATTGCTTCACTGTTTCAGGATTATCAATTTGGGGAATAAGAGAAACCAGTGTACCATTTAGATTACATGGGAAAGTACCCGACTCCAGAGCATTATTAACCATCTCAAACAATGAATCTTGCATGGTATGCCAAAAATGTTGATAGAAGCCCACTTGAAGATCATCAAGACCTGGTGCAGCCCATGATTTCATTTGGAATAAAGCATCACGTACCTCCATCTTGATACTGTAGCATCTAACAAATTCACCTGTTCCTGATTCAAACAAGGACTTGGACAGGAGATAGAACTTCTCCTAGAATCAGTGGGTAAGGTAAACAAAGCTTTATAGAAATTAAGAACCATACCTTCCAGTGCTGCATTATCCATTACCCAATTTCCATCGTCATCTTTCAACATTACAATTTTATTTCTCCTTCTTCGGCAGATAGTGGATATGTGAAAAAATCGTGTATTCCTTTGGCCATCACCAATCCAACTAACTCTAGACTTTTAATACCAAAATAACTCTTCCTGCAAAAGAATGATATTATATTCACAGACAAGTTGTTTCTCTAGTAGCTGTAGTTGATGAGACCAATGATGAGCTATGGCACGTTGAACTCCATTGATTCTTGCTAGCCACTGTTTTTTATTGCCAAAAACATGGCCAAAAGAATTTCTATTCCACATAGTAAGGTCAGCTGTTAACTTTTTTGTCCTATCAGTGAAGGAACCAACAGTCCTTTTCCATCAATTATCAAAGATTGAAGGAAGCTCCGGTTTTTTTAACCATATAGCTTGGAATCTAAAAGGCTTATGTCGATTTTCCACCTTATTTCTCCCTTTTTCCTGTACGAGTAGTGGACAATGATATGAGTAAGTACAGGGAAGGTGAGTAACGACCGCTTCAGCAACTAGGAGACACCAACTAGGAGTAGCAAGAGCTTTATCCAATTTTTTTTGTATTCTAGCCAACCCCTGTCTCTTATTTGTCCATGTATAAGACATCCCCTGGAATCCAAGATCCAATAGATTACATGCATCTAAAATCTGTTGGGATATTTCCACATCGGTTATGAAAGGGGTTAGGTGTGTGTTTATAAGTGTGAGAGAAAGTCTCACCTCTTAAACTAGTTTTTGAGGTGAGAAGGCCCAATAGTACCAACAACTGGTATCAGAGCTCGGGTTGTTAACATCTCTTCTTCTGTTCCGGGTAATAAAAAAATGCTCCCCTGCTCTTTCAAGGCCTAATGGTTGAAGGAAGTGATTGTTGGGTTTCCCAACATCTCTCGGTGTTCACGGTTCCGGGCACAAAAGTGCTCTCCCAAGGCTCGATGTGTGAAGGAGAAGATTGTTGGGATATTCTCACATCGGTTGTAGAAGGAACTAGGTGTGTGTTTATAAGTGAGAGAAAGCCTCACCTCTTGAGCTAACTTTTGGGATGAGAAGGCCCAATAGCACCTAACAACATCTCTTTGAACCTAGATGCATTGGTAGGAGAAAATCTCACACCTCCAGATTTCTCCATGCTATTGGAGATTTCATTAAAATCTCCCATTAACAGCCACGACATATTAACAGAGGGTGCAAAATCCTCTAGATGTTTCCATAGCAATCTTCTCACTTCCAGAGTTGGGCTCACATAGGCAGAAGTGAATAGCCACACCGGAGAATTCCCCTGCTTAACTACTACATGTATGTATTGAGGGGAAGAGGCCAGTACCTCCAATTCTAAAACATTAGAATCCCAGCACAACCAAAGTCCACCCGTGAATCCAACCGGATCAACAATAAAATGGGTACCAAACCCAAGTTTCTTCACAACTCTCTTAGCTTTGGCTTCAGCAATTCTCCAACAGAATGCTAGGATTATGCATTCTTACTAACTCTTTGATATTACGTACGAATGTTTTGTTACCTGCTTCCCTACTGTTCCATGACAGTATATTCATCAATAAATGTTGCATGATGTCCTAGGATTAGCATCTCCCTAGGATGAGAATTCTCAGGCATCCATCTTTGCAGATAGGCTTGGTAGAGCTAATTATCATGGACAGTAACCTCATGTAGTTGAGAGTCGGGTACAATAGTATCCTGAGAATTGATGTCCGGCAGCTTCCTTGGTCTATGCTCCAACATCATCATCTCACTCAAAAGAGAATCACAGTAACCCTTTCCAGTATTTAACTCCTCTTCCATATGACTAGTTTGCGCACCTTTCTGAGTTTCATCAGGTCTTTGCTATAGTTTTCCCTGAGAAAATCGATGCTGACTTTGAATTGGCTGGGATGGAGCATTTTTTTACTATCTCTAAGTTGCACTCTATGTGTTTCTGGCCCATGGTTATACCCTCAACTTGGGTTTTTGTAGTTTGGACGCTACTCGGCCCACTAGAGTTATCCAGGTTCCTCTTGCTGTTACCCGAACAGTCCTCTTGCGAGGACACTCTTCCTTTGGTCTTTTCTCTTACATTTGGAGCATTTTGTGACACAACCGAATTGCTCAGGCCCATATTGTTATTAATCACGTGATTGTTTTGCATGGCAACGGCTGCCATTTCGGCTTGGACAGGGCTCCCAGAATCATCCTGCACTCCCGCATTCATCCCCGAGAGAATGGCAAAACGTGACCCCGTAATTGATTTTTTCCCATTATTCTTGGCATGATCTTTTCCCGGTTTCCTTCTCTGTCTGGTTTGAGCAATCATCCATGGACCGTAATCTTCTACAGACAAGTGTAGACTACCTTCATGCACCCCTTTACCACATCATCACCTACTGCCGTACCACCTTCCTTGGGTATCTTTATGGTTCTTTTCTCCTTATCAGCAAATGTACAGCCTCCGTTATGGCCAATACGACCACAAGAGAAACAAATTAAGCTAAGCCCTTCGTACTCAACAACTTGCCAGTGACCATCGATACAGATTTTAGGAACAAGAGGTTTATTCAAATCCACTTCAACACATACTCTTGCAAATTTTCCCCTGGTTGCATTTCTCGTATTAGAATCCACCTTTAAAGCTGAACCAATCGTGTTTCCCATTGCTGATAGCAGTCTTTCATCATAAATTCATAATATTCAATGGAGAGCGAGGGAAAACGGGCCCAGATTGTTGTAGAGTCAATTGATGCAGAGCTAGGACGAAAATCAGGCTGCCATCAACGTAAGGTTAAGTAATGACCAAAAATGATCCAAGGGCCATCTTCCAACACAAATCACAAATTGTCCATATTAGAGAATTTCACCAGAAAAAATCCTTCCCCAAGATCAATGAGATAATAGTCACCCTTTGGATTCCAAAGTTTCTTGATTTTTTCGTCCAAGATCTTGAAACCCAATGAACGCCCCAAAAGCTTTACTATCAGACAGTCTTTCCAAGGCTTCTGAATGTACTCCCGACGTTTCTCAGATAAAGAGATACAAGGCCAAGAATCCAACTTTGAAACCAAGATTAAATCTTCATTATTTTCAGCGCAACAAAAGTCCTCATCTTCCTGACTCAGAATGAGAATATCTCTGGGAATTTGTTCCAAGAACCATGTCTCTGAACGATGGTCGCGAAGTACTTTCTTTTTTTGGTTATAAGGGCGCGAAGTACTTTGATCATGCATTACAGGATCATTTTGCCGAACAGACTTTTCTGATGAAGCAGATTTGACTCTTTTTGTGGGCCTTGACAAAAGGTCCTCTTCTTCATTGGATCGTACAGGGAGAGGGTTATCAGAGAGTTTCGACATTGAACAAGACGAAAGAAGATATCAGTTCAAGATTTGTATTTGTTTTAATGCATATCAGTTCAAGATTTCTTTCCCTTTGAATTCTTGGGCTTATGCTTACATTTTGTCATTTCCACTTAATTATGCCTTAAATTTCATGGAAGTGACAAGTCTGGGGTTGAAAATTATCAGTAAAACTATGATCCAGGAGCAGGAGATCCTATGGAAGTTAGATTGTTTTGTTTTACTTTTAACAGATTAAACAGCTGCAAATTTCAACAGTTGACAGACTGGTAATTCACTGTTAGGTTGTCTTGAAAGTTGCCTTTTTCCATCCGTATCAAGCTGGCTGAATACATTGATGTCCAAGTCTAGCCTCCATTACTGCATTGATTAACAATTCTCACGGTTGTTTGAGCTCCAGTCCCTCTATTTGTCACCTGCAGATGAGCTATTAGCCAAAGTCGATGAATTAACTACTAATCTTAATGAATATGAAAGATTTACACTTAACCTTAAGCATTGCCAGGCCACAAGTTGCTTGGCCATGAGGACCAGGCCGACCACAAATGGTAGCACATCCATATTTCTGACGCCATGCCAAGGGCTTGTTTGTAGATCAATAATTCGTGTTATCAAATTTGTATAATGTAAAACACAAAATTTTTTTATCAAAATTCGTGTTAACACCTCAAACATAATACATTTATTTTAATTTTTGTCAAATTTATATATAATTTTTATCAAATTTTAATTCGTATCATTTTTTTTATATAATTTCCTATCATGTTAACATATTATGTCTAAAATTACCGGGCATACTTGTTAGGAATTAGGATACCAAATAAAGCAATAAGCACTAGCAGCCCAAGTCGACTTGCAATATCTGAGGGTTATAATTACGATAGGTGGCCTCTTACTTTTTTTAAGCACTTTGGGCAGTGGCAGTAACCAAGAGGCAGAGGCAGAGAAAGAGTACAATGAAAGACCTTTATTACCCATTAATTTCCTTTAAATGTTTGGGTTTTTCACATTGACTTGACTTGATAGGCAGTAATGCAGATTTGCCCAACTATTTTATCTTCTCATTGAGTAACACTCCACCAATTGGCCATTATCACCAACTATTTTATATTCTCATTGAATCACACTCTACCAATTGGCCATTATCATTGTAATTGGAAGAATAGGATGAACTAGTGCTTTTTTCTTTTCTTTGAAAAAGAAAGGCTAAAATATTTTTTAAAAAAAACAGATTCAATTTCACCTTTTTTTTTAAGTTTTTTATTATTAGTGTACTTAAATAAGTCTTTAATATCATTTGATTTGTAATCAAATAAATTTTTATTTTAACTAAAATATTAAGAATGAGTGAAAGTCGATTCAAATTGACTTAACTAATTGAAATTTGATTAATTTGATTCGGTTAAGTCGATTTCAGGTTTAAAACAATTTTTTAAGTCAATTTATTTGATTAAGTCAATGGCTAAAATTACGAATCAAATTGACTAATAACTAACCATTTTTAAATGTGTTATATATAATATAAATAATTAAATATAATATATATTATATTATATATAATGGATTCTTCTTATGTAGGAAGTTGGGTTTTAAACCCGATAGGAAAAACGATTGTTCAATCCTATAAAAGATTAATTTATATTAAAGGTTCATTTATTTATAAATTAAAGTAATGACTTTTCTAAATGAAATAAAGTACAAGATTTATTTAAATAAAGTGATAAAGTTTAAAAGTCTTTTTTATTAATTTAGGCTATAATTGACTAAAAGAAAAATAATAGTAATGCTGATTTAACTAACTATTTTATCTTCTCGTTAAATTACACTTTACCATTGTCATTGCAAGTGGAAGAACATGATGAACTGGTGATCATTTCTTTTCTTTGACAAAGAAAAACAAAGAGAACTTGACTTCCTAACTTGATTATGGAGTCTAATTGATTACGGTCGGCAAAAATTTTACTATGTGCAATGTACATCAATCTTGTTAGAAAATTAAAGTTTGTGGAAAAAAACCTTTTAACTATTTCTCTTTTCAGCGCTAACCACGAGGTGTCACTTTTTAACAATAAACTCTTATATTATTGTTGTACTTAATTAAACTTTTATTATTTGATTTATACTCAAATAAATCATTATTTCAAATAAAATATTACATATGAGTAAAAATTGATTCAAACTGACTTAACAGATCAATATTCAGTTAATAAGATCATTTAAGTCAATTTGAGTTTAAATTAGTTTTTAGGTTGATTTATTTAATTAAGTTTAAAATTATAAATGAAACCGGGTGAATTGACTAACCCTTTTTTAAGTAATTAATTAAATATTATGTAATATATTATATATAACCAATCCTTTTTATGTAGGAAGTTGGATTTCAATCCTAATCGAAAAAATCACTTACTCACCATAAAAGATTGATTTTATATTAGTTACAAGTTTAATGTTTAAGGTTTATTTGGGTATAAATTAAAGTTTAAGAGTTTATTTAAATGCAAATTAAAAGTGAAAAACTTATTTAAATGCAATAAAAGTATAAAAATTTAATTAAATAAAGTGATAATATTCAATTTTTTTAATAATTATTTTAGCCTATAAATGACTTCAAAGGGAGTAAGTAACAGGAAGTAAGTAATGCTGATTTATCCAATTATTTTATCTTCATTGAATTGCAATCTACCAATTGCCATTGCAAGTGAAAGAATATGATGAACCAGTGATCTTTTATTTTCTTTGAAAAAAAAGAAAAACAAAGAGAACTTGACTTAACTTGATTTATGGAGTTTAGGGGATTAGGGTAGGCAAAAATTTTACCATGTATGATGTACATCAATCTTGCTAAGCAATTAAAGCTTGTGGAAAGAAAAGAAAACCACAGATTTATTGCTTTGGAGACCATAGCTTTTTGGTTTTTTTTGGCCAAGTTAAAAATTGCTGTTTAGGCCTGCCTACATTTTTGCATTGACCAACAAATCTTTCCAATGCATGAGCTTTTTTTACATCTCTACTGATGGCATTTTCAAAAAGAGCCAAAAATAAGAACCAAAGGCAATCTTGAATTGGAAATCAACAGTTCTTTATTAATTTGCCCTCATCCAATAAGAGCATCAGCTGGTTTATTTCTTGACATTAGTAGCTTGATTTATGAGAGGACATTCTCTTATTATTATTATTATTATTATTACATCATGGACTATATATGCTCGGAGTACTTCAATCTCCACAGTTGACAAACTGGTAATCCACCATAAGGTGGCCTTGTGCATTGCCTCTTCCATCAGTGTCAATCTGCCGGAACACGCCTGCATCTAAATCTAGGCCTCCATTGCTGCACTGATCAACAATTCTCACTGTTGCTTGAGCTCTTGTAGCTCTATTTGTCACCTGCTCAGCACAGCCAAAATACAGCGTAAGTATCAGAAACTGCTGCTAACCCTTTCTTGTATGCTCTTTAAAAATTTCTTTTCCTATACATAGTTGTTGCTAATTTCATCAAAATGATATAATTCAAATGACGAAAACAAAAACTGGAACCTACCCTTAAGCATCTTCCACAAGATGCTTGGCCACGAGGTCCAACTGGTCCACAGAAGGCGGTCCAGCCATACTTCTGGCGCCATGCCAAGGGCTTGCTTGCATCCCATGTTGAGCAGTAAGCACTTACAGCATTTAGGTCCCATCCATTTTGTGAAGGGTTGTAGAAATGGTATGTAGCTCTAACATTGGAGGCACTTTCACCACCGCTGCTGCCGCCACCATCACCGCCGCCGCTAGGCCGACAGTTACTTTGACAACTTTTGGAAGGTGAACAATAGTCATCTGTAGTGCCACAGTAACCATACTGGCTGCAACAAAGGTTGTTGGCACAAGTCTTGCCACCGGCTTGCCGCCCACATTGTTGGGCAGCAGCACTAGCTAATAAGCAAATCAGGAAAACTAGGTATAGGCTTAAGTTACCCATTTTTTGTGTAATTTTCATTGCACAAGGCAGCTCAAGGATGCTTGAATTTATAGGAAGGGGTTGGCAAATAGCATTTATTACATTTGACCTTGGGTGAAGATTGATTCAAGCTTTTGGGCTCAAAGATTTTCTAGATAAGATCCTGAAAAGCCCATATCCTTGCACAATATTACAATTATTCCTCAATGTATAGATAAGCAGAATGGATAGAAACGAGAGTCAAAATTGGCGGCTGAAAATAGTCAACATACGACAGTTTCTGCCCTTACGGTCATAAAGTCGGGCCCATTATTAGAGCCTTGTATGAAACAAAAGTTCGATGGGAAATCTTTTCAGATAATTCTGTGCTAGCTGATGATCGCATCGATTCCGTTACTTGCAATATCAATTATTATTTTTATGATTGAAACTCAATTATTAAAAAAGATTAATGCATCATGTAGATTTTAAATTATATCATTTTTATTATTTTGATACTTATTAAATTTTTGTTATTATTTTAGTACTTAAATTTTATTTTTGTCAGACACTTTAGTATCTAAGATTAATGCCGTTTGAAAATGCCGACGTGATCTGAAATGTCCAATAAAAATTTGACATGTGGCACCATATCAGTCATATTTTTTTAAAAATATTTTAAAAACATTTAAAAATAAGTAAAAATATTTTAAAAATATTTTAAAAAATATAAAATATTTTAAAATATGTAAAAATATTTAAAAAAATATAAAAATATTTAAAAAAATGTAAAAATATATAAAAATATGTAAAAATATGTAAAAATACTTTAAAAATATTTAAAAATAGGTAAAAATATTAGTTAAATAAAAAATAATTAAAAAACCACAAAGACTCCTCCTGTTTTTTTAAATATTTTTACATATTTTTAAATATTTTTTAAGTATTTTTACATATTTTAAAATTTTTTTATATTTTTTGTAAATATTTTTACATTTTTTTAAATGTTTTTAAAATATTTTTTAAGAAAAAAAATATGACTGACTTGGTGCAACATGTCAAATTCTTATTGGGCATTTCAGGCCACGTCAGCATTTTCAAACGATGTTAGTCTTAGGTACTAAAGTGTCTGACGGAAATAAAATTCAAGTACCAAAGTGATAACAAAAAATTCAGTAAGTACCAAAATAATAAAAGTGATATAGTTTAGGGGTTAAATGATACATTAACTTTATTAAAAATTAAGCTGCAATAATCGATAATGCATTCATGATCAAAGATTGAGATCATTGGAATTGAGCAATTATCAAATTTATGTATGATAGGATTAATCTCCACTGTTTAAACAGGTAACTTAGCTCTCATGATCATCATGTATAAATCTGTTTTGATGATTGAACATTTAAAAGTTTATTCTGCTGATTCAAGATCGATCCCATATTCATGCAAGAAGTATTAGTTCAAAGCAGACGAAATCAAGAGACTGAGTAAAAAAGAAAGGGAGTACGGAAGAATTAAGAACTGTTGTTGTTTGGCTTCGTATAATGTAAGGAGTGGTTCAGCCTAATTATTGGATCACGAAAGTCGAAAAATTGTGGTGATTATAGCTTTCATAAGAGATGATTAGCTCTAAAAAATTATAGTAAATTAAGTTTTTATATGGCCTTCATTTGACCAAGTGAATTATATATGAATTGCCATTGTCCGTATTTGCAGATGGACTAATATTATTGAATAATGTTATTAATCCATGATCAGCATTACTGTCGGAATAACTATGGATGCTTGATTGTTACCCTATTTAGGAGAACTTACTTAGGTCCACACTTCAATTCTTTTATTTCTCCCTTGTACTTCATTGTACCTCTCTTATGTATTTTACAAATGCCAATAAGTTAATCATCTTATTAATTTAGACAAAACTTCATAATTAGAGCCCAAATTCTGGTGGTAATGGGTTTTATAAGATAACGTTAATTAGTCTTACAAAATGATCACTAGTTTTTTACTTCTTATTCCATTGGCTAAGTAGGCTTCGTTTGTAAGCCACCGAACTTTTGGTGTGATGGCTTTCAACAAATAAAACAAAAAAAAAATAAAAAAAAACAAAAAATAAATAAAATTATTTTTATACTTTTTAATTATAATTTTTTATTATTTTACTAAAAAATTATATCTACGATGATCTTGTTACATTTTTTTAATATCATTAAAATTAACTTTATCACCCATTCAAATTAATCCTTAGTCATTAGCTAAACTTCAATTGTGATTCAAAACATAGGATAAAAAGGAATGAAGTTCAAGGTAAGGCTGCAAAGTATATGTTCTCCCCGCAGAGTGAATTAAATGCTACAATAAATATTTAGACCAGAAGAAAGCTAACCATTTTCAATTCACTTGGAACAGATATTCTTACAGATCATTTATTCATGAGCCAGTGGAAACTATTCTGTAAAAACTTAAAAATTATGGAAATAATATGAGAATTACAATTTTTTTAAACCGATCATATATTCAATGAATAATTTTAAATGTATATATCGCAATAAGATAATTTACAGATTTCAAATAAATTAATGATTATGATTTATAGTTATTGAAATGAAATCTTCGAGAATAAAAATCGAAAATGATATGAAATATACTTATATGTTATATATATGATGTACGTTAAGCCAATATGAATGTAGTACGAGAATCATGCACATATATTTACGTACTTGCATGAACCAAACTAAATACATAAATGCAGGCGTATGTAAACTAAATGTATGCATGTGCATGTACGTACATAAATATACATATATAATTAATTAAAAAAATAAATATATAATTGACCAAGTACAATAAAAAAATAAATTAATATACATACAAATAAATATAAATATAAATGTATACCTATATAAATGAAAAATATATAAATATACAGGTATTTGTGCAAGTATATACATTTATAGTATATAATAATATAAAAAAATAAACAAATATATATATATTTATATATTATATATTAGAATTAAATATATAAATAAATATATTATAAAAAATAAAAAAATAATAATATATTTTACGGGTTGGTGGATCTAAATCAAGTCCCATCACCTTATTTTCAATTTTTATAATTTAATATCCTCTCAAATCACTTACTTCTGTCTCTACCATCCTTCACTCTCAGACCTCACTCATTTCATCTCTTTCACGTCTCCTCCTTCTCGCTCCTTCTCTCACTTGCAACATCCATCTCCTCTACCTCTCATTTTCATCCATGTTGCCTCTGCCGTGGGAAGCTTGGAGAATGCGGGGAGAGCTAAAGTAGGTTAGGAGCCGGGAACCGAAGCAGAGGTGGGTTAAAGGGTGACCAAACTGAAGCTGCATTGGCGTGCTTGCGTGGAGCGTGAAACCAAAACAAAGAAGTAAAAGGGAAGTGGTAGCAGGTAACTCGTGAGGCTGGCACAGGATAGAGGTGCGACGAGGAAGAGAGAACTGAGGAAGCTACTGTCATGGTCGACACGGGTGGTTTGAAACTTGTGTTGGCTGATTTAAAGGCTGTCTAAGTGTGGCTGAAACAGAGTATGTGAAGGTAGATTTTGAGGCAGTACACAGGAGGCTTTCGGGTGGCATTATGGCACTAGTCTGAAGGCTGAAATCAGCCTGGAGCGGTGGCATCTAGGGGCTATAAGGAGTCGAGTTTGAAGGCTCGACAAGGTGGTGATGCGTGAGGAAGATTGAAGCTGGAGGTGTTGTTTTCTAGTCTAGCTTTGCAAAGGAGAAAGGGAAGCACCGAGAGGAGAATCAGGGACTTTGGAGTGATCTTTGGCAGCTGAAAAACAGAGGCTGGCTGGTGAAGTTAAGGAAGTGTTGAAGGCTACAAACAAGGCCAAAGCTGGACTGAAATAAAGGAAGAATAAAGGTGTTTCTTGACTGCTGAACAAAGGCGACGTTGGAGCTCAAAAACAAGGGTCCACGTGTGGTGTTTTGGTACTGGATAGAGTATCAAAACAAGAGAAATTTGGCTGGAAAAAAAATAGAAAGCAGGGGACTCAATGGCCATTCGGTAGTGGTTCATGGCTAGCAGCCAAGGCTGAAGAAAATCCAAACAAGAAACGCAAGCAACAGTCGAGAGAGTGAGAGCTACTAACACTCAACAGCCCAAGGAGTTTCTCTTGGGTTTTGGACAGGAAACTGGGGAAGCTTAGCTATTTTTAAACACTGTTCAGATTAAACACTGTTCAAAGGTGAACCAAGAGTGTGGGCCAGGACTGAAAGGCTGTTTTGAAGCTGTAAAAGGAAGCCAGAAAAGGGGCTATCCGGACTAGTTTAGGCGCTGGTTTTGAGCGGTGCATAAAGGCCATTTGAAGGCTGGAATGGCAGCATAGGCTTGGTTTGGAGCCTGAATCGAGAAAGGTAAGGACTCTTTAAATTTGAGAATAAAGTATATATATATATATATATATATATATATATATACACACAAAGATGTTGATTAGGCAATGGATGGTTTAACCTTGTTGAAAAAAATGTTATATTTGGATTGATATATGCCTATACGTACATATACATATACGTATGTACATAAATATATATTTGTCATGGCAACGAGAAATTAAACTATTTTGTAAGAATTTAATAGAGATCTTAAAAAAGTGGAGATTTAAAGAAAGCTTAAGAAATGCTTGATTTTGAGGATTTTCAAGGAGATCTTCAAAGGTGGAAGGCTTGAGATTTTTATATATTTTTGGATTCAAAGGTAAGTAATATGCTTAATTATTGTTTAGTAATAATTGTTATATATTGAAATTTTTGTGAAGATAAATAATATCATAATTGGAATTGTGGATTTGAGGATATTTAAATCAATGATGAGTTGATTTGATAGTAGTTGCATTTTTTTAGCGCTCAATAAGAAATAGATTGAATTTTTATTGTATTGAAATTTTGAGATATCTCTAGGACTTATAAATATTTTATGAAGGTAATTTTGGGAATTAAATTGTTTTAATAATTTTCTGTAGTTCGGGAGTGAGTTGGCGTTTGGGTTGTATTAAGTTTGCTACTGAATTTTGATTTCTTGGACTAATCTGGATAAGTTGCGTTGCGATTATTAGGTAAGGGATATATGTAAGGAATGTAAGAGATACTAGAATGATTTTAAAATCAATTGTATTGGATTTTATAAACTGCGTTTATTTTATTTTATGAAAATTACGAAAATTTAGTATTTTAGAAATATTTATGAAAAGTTATGAAATTTCGGATTTTTGGAATACTTTGTATTTTAATTGAATTTGGAATTTCTGTGAGTTTTGAAAATTCTGTTTTTGAATTTGGATTTATGAAACTCTTCAATAGTATGCATTTTTTTAAGGAATTCGATTTTGTTGGAAGCATATTTAATTGTATGATTTCACAGATTTTTGACTTTTCTATTTTAATTTTTGTTTTATGAATTTATTACAAATCAAGGCATTGAAACCTATTTTTTTTATATATATATTTTGGAAATTACTAAGTTTTGAACATTTGGAATATAATCTTGATTTGATACGATAATCTACTTTATGAATTTCTATGAATATCTGTATGATTTAATTTATTGATTTGAACTCTGAATTACAAAACCTTATGTTTTGAGACACTGGCTAACCGTTATTTTGTAGTATTTAGACTGTTGTACATTTTGGATCCGGTAGTATTTGGTTGTAATGTGACCTTCGGGGCCTATAGTATTTGGCTATAGTGTGACCTTCGAGGCCTATAGTATCTGGCTGTAGTATGACTTTCGGGGCCTACAATATTTGTATTTGATATCTGTATTTTGCGCGTTATGTTGCTGTGTGATTTGATCCAGTTTGTAGCGATCACAGATGACACTTGATCAGTGTTCATTGTAGATCACTTGGACTATGGTCATATGTCTATTTGTTTATTATCCTTATGGGATATCTTTGCTGCTTGATGTATATCGAGTTACTGCCATGTCTTCACTTTTTATTATTTTTTGATTTTTGAATGATTTTCGAACATCTAATATCCGAATTCTAAAATAATGAAAATGATTTGATATAGATTTATATGATTTGATTTGAGTTATGATATAATTTTTGAATTTGACTGATTTACAATATCTACATAGCATGGTTTTATTAATTGAATTTCTGTTATACTGATTTGATTAACCTTTGATTTTCAAAATACATCCTTTAACGAATTTCTCAAACTTCTCTATGGCTTAGGTGTTAGGAAAAAGGGACAAGTGAGGTGCTTTAAAGTATCATTTCTAACTCATCCCTAAACCCTAACGAGCTGTAGAGGAAATTCTTTTGATTCTCTTTTTTAGAAATATCCCTTATGTTTTAGAACTTATTAATCGTTTTCAAATACTTGCATATAATTTACAGTATTTGTCTCTTTATATGTATTTCTTACTGGGCTTTATAAGCTCATCCCTTTCTTCTCCTTTCTAGATTATTTGCAGTAGGCGATTCTGTACGAGGTGTTTTGACATGTTTTTCAAGGTTTTTGTACCGCTCTTAAAGATATATGATTTATAGTTATGCATTTTGTATTCAGATGTCTTTCAGTACTTTTACAGTAAGGGGATGTAATTGAAAGAAATATATATTACATTTATGGTATGTAATGATGCATGCAATTTTGATGGATATAAATTTTGTTAAATAATATAATTTTAAAATGTGATTGCATGCTTAGTCAGAAAATTTGAACTATGACCAAAGTGATTATAGGTATTGATTTAGCTAATGTAAATTTAGCTTAAGAATAAATCTGAGACACTAAGTACTGTCTAACCAAATAAATGAAAACAAAAATTTGGTTCGAATTTTCGATAAAAAGAGACGTTACAAATAACTAGTAAGGCAAGTGGTTTAGTCACCACAATCCACAAAGTCATAGTTTACAATGAGGTGCCCTTGTGCGTAGCCATTTCCATTAGTATCAAGTTGTCTAAACACATTGATGTCCAAATCTAGACCTCCGTTGCTGCATTTATCAACGATTCTCACTGTTGCTTGATCTCCGGTCCCGGTGTTGGTCACCTGCACAAACAAGAATTAGCTAATGTTTAATGAACTTGCAGTGAATTCTCCAATTTTTTTTGAATATTTCATTTCTAATCAATCAAAATAATCTTCAAGCAATTGCTTACCCTTAAGCACCTGCCACAGGCAGCCTGCCCTTGAGGACCAACCGGACTGCAGAAGGCGGTCCATCCATATCTCTGGCGCCATTCCAAAGGCCTATTGGCGTCCCATGTGGCGCAGAAAGCACTTACAGCAATCAAGTCCCAGTTATTCTGTTCAGGATTGTAAAGATGGTACGTAGCTTTCACATTTGACGCACTTTGGGCAGCAGCAGAAGCCACCATACAAGCTAACAACAGAATGCATAGGCTCAATTTCTCCATCTTTTCTGCAGTTTTGTTGCTTAAAAATGAATCCAGGGTGCCTGAATTTATAGGAAAATCCCCCCTGATATGTTTACAGGATTACCCTTGTCGTGTCATGGCTGAAACTCGACAATTCCATTAATTCCAAGTCCTTATTGATTTTTCTTTTTATCTTTTCCAAGAGATTCTAGATGATCACCATCTTCTGAAAGAAAATTCTTGATTCTCTGATTTAATTTCTGCATTCTTTTTTGTTATAGAAAGTTTAGGAGTATAGGAGATTATCTTATCTCTAAGATCAGAATATACTTTCAATTTATTACTAAAATTTACGAATTCATTGAATTTTCATATGCGGACTTAATATCTGCATTTTTTTGGATGTGCTAAACAAGTACGCATGAGAGCATTGGATGGATTGCACGGACTAAATGCCGAACTTATATACTTGTCGTTATCCTAAGAGATATCTCAATGGTTAAAATTTAAAAATTTATTACTATTTAAAGAGAATTTTCATATGAAGCAAAAAAAAAAATTCATGACTCACCATCCCCTGATTGAAGACCAATTCAGTTCCAAGATGACAAAATGCAGGACAAGAAGGTTATTGACAGGTGAAAAATCAATAGGAGTGTAAATAAATCGAATACGAACGAACGAACGAATTGATGTCTTTGTTTGTTTGTTTGTTTTTTTAGTGCTATTCGTGTTCGTTAAGGAATTTGGTTTTTGTGTTCGTGTTTGTTTATTTGTTTGGTAGGGATTGTTTGTTAAATGTTCATCAACAAGCTCATTCATCATAAATGAACGCATTTACAAACATGTAAACGAACGCGTTCGCGAACATTTAGACAAACGTGTTCACAAACATTTAGACGAACGCGTTCACGAACAAGTGTTCATAAACAATTAAACAAACATGTTCGAGAACAAGTGTTCATGAACAAATATTCAGGAGAACAAACTAAAAATTAAATATTAAAAATCTTACATGAAGATTAAATCTTACATGCAAATTGAAATCATCCAACACAAAATCTTAAATACAATACAACTTAAGTCAGTAATGTTTTAGTAAAATCGATAATTTTAATTTTAAGTATAATTTGTATCATATACATACACATATATTAGTATACATATATTAAAGTATCATATATATGTGTGTGTGTATACTCATTTGTGTAATGTATATATAAATGATCAATGGATAAAAATGAGATATTAACTTATGAGGAAACTCTTATAATTTAATTTCAGTACATTATGTTTAAAATTTTAATATTTTAGTAAATAACAAACGAATAATAAACAAATAACAAATAACACTTTAAATTAACAAGTTATAAACGAACATAAATGAACGAATAACAAACAAAAAACAAATGACACTTTAAATGAACGAACAATAAACAAATATAAACGAGCCTGTTTGTGAATCAAAACAAACGAATCACACCTCTGTCATGTTCGGTTCGTTTAATAAATGAACATTAAAATGTTGTTCGTGTTCGTTCGTTAAGCTTAATAAACGAATTTAAATGAACAAAAACTGAACGAATTCATGAACGATTTATCGAATGTTCTGTTTGTTTACACTACTAAAAATCAAAATATATTGAGTAAATTTCATCTATGGATCATGGCCGAGTAAATTTAATCTAAGCTTCAATTAGGTGATAATCTTTATTTATTCATGATTTTTGTTGTGTTGTGATTGGAAGAATCGTAGTACCTTTGGCGCAAAGTGAAAATCAAGGCCGGTTTTGGAGGAAATTTCTACATTTTTCATTGAGATTTGCCGCCCTGGTGACATTGACTCTCCAAATTACCCAATGTTTCAGAGTCACAGATTCAGTTCCTATATGACACAATGCAGGACAAGAAGGTTATTGACAGGTGAAAAATCAAAATCTATTGGGTAAATTTCATCCATGGATCATGGTCGAGTAAATTTAATCTAAGCTTCAATTAGGTGATAATCTTTATGTATTCATGATTTTTTGTAGTGTTGTGATTCGAAGAATCGTAGTGCCTTTCGCGCAAAGTGCGAATTAAGGCCGGTTTTGGAGGAAATTTCTACATTTTTCATTTGAGATTTGCCGCCTAGTGACATTTGACTCTCCGAATTACCCAATGTTTCAGAGTCACAGATTTACTCTTCCCCCAGTAGCGGCAGAAAAATGTTGTTTTCCTTGACTAGCAGGCTCCTACCATCCCAATAGTACTACTAGTATAACAATGGGATAATAATAATAATAATAATAATAATAATAATAATAATAATAATAATAATAATAATTATTATTATTATTATTATTATTATTATTATTATTATTGAGGAAAAGGATTCAAACCCACTCTTTGAAAATGAACCAACAATTGAAGGAATTGTTTCAATATATTTTATTAAAAAAAAAGAATTGGAAAATTCAAGGGTGTAACTTAGACCTATCTAGTTTAACATTTCTCTTGCGGTTGGAATAAGTTTGGATTGAAAAAACTGTGATTAAAAGTATGGTGAAAAATATGATTTAAGTCTTTTAAGTGTTTAACGTTACTATAAAAGATGATGCGTTGAATTGAAATGTTCGAAAATATATGTATAATAATAATAAGGCTAAAGGGTAACAAAACCCTTGAATAATAAAGAGTTTCGTAATTGAGTCTTATCTTTTTTTCGTAATCAATTGAGTCTTTATATTTTTAATTTCACTCTATGGAACTCTTATTTGAACGGAAACCATTAGATCTGTTAGTTTTTGGCCACGTGTATTGTATGAATTTAACGATTTTCGTCCACGAAATGATTCAATTAAGTGAAAATTGAAATGTAAAAGTTCAATGAATTGTGAAAAAAAACAAAGGACTCAATTGCGAAAACTATTTTTTTTGAAAGTCATTTTGACTTTTTAGCCAAATAATAAATATTTAGAGATATATAGACAATAAAATCATTTTACTCATAACTTGATAAATAAGGTAATTGCGTGAAAATAATGACATGATTGTGTTAAATTTTGAATGAAACTAATAATCTGAGTATAAAAATCATCAATATTTCACGAAATACTATCCTAAATTTTAGTGCTTTAGGGTTGGGCAATTTTGCTTCAATCTGAGTTTCGCAATGTGCATTATAGTGTTACTCAAGTTGCGGCTACAGAGCCCCACAAGCATAATCCTTAGCATAATCACTAACTTTTTAGTTGCTAATTGTATTTTTGACTTTAATACTCAAATAACTTCTCGAATTTTATTAAAAAATTCAAATAACTCCCTTTTTTTTGGGTTACAATGCAAATAAATCCTTAATCTATCTCTTATTGAATGGAATTAAAATTATGAATTTTTGTTTTTATTGTAATTACACCTATAAAATCTTAAAAGTGGATAACAGACGTCTAATTGACAAAATTTTTAAAATAGTATTCCCTCAAATATTTGTCATTTAGCTCATCCAGAAAAAATCTAAGTAAGCATATTCTACAAATTATATCATCCAATTAAAAAGTTTTAACAAAAAATGAATATTTTATACCGTTAATGGTTTAATTTACAATAAAATAAAATGAATATTTTCATTATGTACCCCAAAAAGATGTACCAAAAAATGAATATTTTCATTTTAAAAAAGGTTAGAAAGCTTATTTAAGTATTATTTCTTTCACTACAAAAATTTAAATGTTTACCGACACTTTATTAGTGACGATTTTTTAAAGTGCCGTCATTTATATATATTTAAGGGCACAAATCGATGGGCCGATAATAACAAATGATTTAACGGCACTTTCTCGAATTAGAAATTTTATTTTTCATATAGCTTTTGATTTTTTAACTTTCCTAATTTTCTTTTACCCAAAAAAAACCTAATTTTCTCAACTTTTCTCTCCACAGTCACAAACTCCATTGCTGAGAAAAATGGACAGTGAGAAAAACAAAAGAATCATTGTCTGAGATACTGGGTTATGGCCACGGCTCTGCCATCAACGGCATGGCACACAATAAAGCTTCACCCGCTTCCTGCGCTGCCTCAACGGCGGCGTCTTTTAATAGTCCAATCGTTTCAGAGGAGTGACTTCGACAACTTCGTGCGCCACATGGCCTCCGGCGAGACCTGGAAGAACGCTTGGCGAACCGCCAACGACGGCTTAGAGCTGTTCATCTTCGAAGCTAAAAAGACAGCCGAGCGCTTAGACCGCCAATACTCCGTTTCCCGCCGACTCTCCTCCGTCGTAAGATCTGCCGACCGTGAACGTTAGATCGATCGGGAGTTCGAGATTGGGCTCCGTCGACAGCCTTTTAATATGGATTTTAGTAGAAATTGGCCTAGGGTTCGTGTCTTCTTTTATTTCTTATTCTAATTTTATTTTTATTTGGAATTATACTAACTATTTTTCTGTTGGGGGTTTTATTGTTATGGTTGCAGTACCGGAAGCAGCTTAATGACTTCTTGGATACTCCATTAGGAAGAAGTTTTGCTGTAAGTAAGATTAGGCCAAGTATCAATTTTACTCTTTCCTTGGTAATTTTTATAGTTTCATTAATTGTTACTTGTTGCTTCTAAAAATAAAAAGTCATAATGGAAAAGAAAATCTGATAATGCAAAATAATGTGCTAATTTCATTAAAAACGATGAATTGACTATGATCCCTTTTTACCCCAAAGGTTTTGAGCTAGATGAAAAAACATGGTTACAAGCTCATCTTTACCCTAATTCACTAGGCACGCTGGAATTGTCAATTACCATCAAAATTTCAAGTTCTTTCACAATTTATCCTAGATGCTTATCGTTTGAGAATCGTTATTGGTGAGCTTGACCTTCTGTTTTAAGTTGTCTTTACTTATCAATGCAGAGTTGGTACCAAGAGGTAACCAAGTTAAAGGCTAAGTATGAAGCACTGCAACGCACTCAAAGGTTATGATAGCTCAAATCAGTGTATTAACAAAACCATATTGTTAATTAATTAGCTGCATTCTTGGTGGTTTCAATATGTTATTTTCTTTTACTATAATTTAAAATAATTATCACCATATATATACTTAATCATTCATAATTTAGTTTACGTGTTTAATTATATCAGGCATATGCTTGGGGAAGATCTTGGACCATTGAATGTGAAAGAGCTGCAAAACCTTGAGAAGCAGCTTGAAGGAGCTCTTGCACTGATTAGACAAAGCAAGGTACTACACTCCTTCTGTTAAGAACTTTAGTCTGCAATAACCTTTTTGATGAGTGATTCTTGGAGAAAGAAGCTCTGCTAAGTTTGCTTGTTTCTCAGGCTTTCTCATATTTGTGGAATAGTTGAAATTAAAAGTTTTGAAGTATGTTCTATTTATCTGAACTGAATCCATGTTTGAAAGAAATTGGTTCTAATTAAGAAATAGAAAACAAATATATATATATATATATATATTTAAACCTCCTAAAGGGTATAAATGTATGATACATGCTTCTTTTTATTCTTAATTGCAGACACAGATTATGTTAGAACATATGGAAGACCTCCGCAAAAAGGTACTTTATATATGAGTAATATATGCTTGGCAATGCCCATTTTTCTTAAATTACACATTAATTTCTTTGAATTATGAAGTTTCTTAAAAATGTATCAACCAGTACATAATATCAGCCTTAAGAAATTATTAATAGTGTAATTTTACCAAGATATGATTCCCATGGTCACGAATGTACGTAGATTATATTTCATCTTATTATCCTGATCCTTACAAGCCTGGATCATGCTTGATTTCTTTAGTTTATCTCTGAAATTATTTCTCCTTCTTGCTAAGTTTATAACAAAGTTTTGGTTTCAGAACTCATGTTTAACAACTGTTTTTAATTTCATCTTTTGGCAGGAGCGTCAGCTTGGAGATCTTAACAAACAGCTGAAAATCAAGGTTAAAGCAAACATGAAACATCTGTTTTTCCCTCGAACTTTCATCAATACTACTCCATGGCAATATTATTTGTACTGTGCACAGGTCACTATAACCTCATATTTCTCTGTATTTTGGGTTTCAGCTTGAGGCAGAAGGCCAAAGCCTCAAAACATAGTCTGAGCAGGTATAATGACCCTTGTTCTTGAAACAAGCAACACTTATTCCTATTTTTCATTCTTCCTCTGATTATCCCTCAGAATTTACATGTATACACCATGCTACAATTTACATTCTTCTTGTCCATTTCACTTGCTTCTGTTTTTAAATCTATTGTTGCTGCTACTTTTGTGAATATATGTTCTGAATTTGAGTTAATTCTGGTTTGTAATGCTTCAAAGACATCATCACTATTTTCTTCCTTGGATGCTCCATTTGCTTCATAGACTTGTAAATCATCAGCATTCTTGTATTCATTGAACTCATGCTACTTCTCGATCTCATTTTCCAATGATTGTCCAACTAATGAATCAGCAACTTGTAATCATCAGCATTCTTGTACTATTTAAAATACTAAATAAGTAAGCTATTAAGTATTGAGGTTTTCAAGATCAGCAATGTCGATATCTAAGTTTTTGGCTGGAGTATTTCCGCGTGATTTTACTTGGTTGGTTAACATGTTCTGCAGGCAGTGAACGGAATATGTCTAAGCTGACTTTAGATGGTGTGGACATAATGGGTGAAAGATTGGCAAAGGAGGTGCATATTTGACAGTGACCCTATATTTAAATCATAAAATAAAAAATTATTACTTTTACTATTAGAGTATCAATTGCAAATTTTGATTCATTATCAACAAAAATATTTGAATGCTAGGTCCTTGATGTTATTCAAGAGAAGCCAAATTTACGCAAGATCTCCTTTGTTGCACATTCTGTGGGAGGACTGGTGGCTAGATATGCAACTGGGAGACGCTATAGACCACCTAAGAAAGAAGTTAAAAGAGGATATATCAGGTAACAAATGGAAGGAAGAACCAAAGGGTACAATTGGTGGCCTGGAGGCTGTGAACTTCATCACTGTTGCATCTCCACATCTTGGTTCAAGGGGTAATAAGCAGGTAGCTTTTTTGTATTAACAAATGTATGCATGTAAGAGCCAAAGCACGTTATCTCTCTCTCTCTCACGTGTGCATGCTTGAACACAAACAGAGATCCTATGTTTTTTATGGTGATTACAAAGCGTATTCTCTAGCTTCTCTTTTGTTTTATGTGATGTAAAGGAATTATTCTGTAATTTACATTTTGCACAGAACTTGTAAGGCTATGCTTAATGATTTCTTGATATAATGATAAGCCTTGAGAATTTCTATTTTGCTCTTTCAAAAATAAAACTTTATAAGAATTGTGGGAAGGTAATTTCTCATTAATTTCTTATTTTGTTTAGTTCCGATATTTGGTAATTGTAGATACTAGATACGATATAAGACATAATACAAAAATGATATGAAAAAGTTTACCATTTTGGATTTTAATAAAAATTCAATAAATATAAAAATTTTAAATTTTAAATAGGATTTTTACCGGCACTTTAAAGTGCCGGTAAAAGCTTTTAAATTTAAATTTAATAAATATAAAAATTTTAAATTTTAAATAGAATTTTTACCGGCACTTTAAAATGCCGGTAAAAGCTTTTTATTTTTAACGGCATTTAAAAGCGCAGGAAAAAGTTATGCCGGAATTTGTAAAACTTGTACCGGCATCAAAGTACCTGACCACCGGTAAATCTTTACCGGCATTCACCTAGCCGGCGGTTAGCCGGCGGTCAACAAACCGCCAATAAGGTTTTTACCGACGGTTGATATGTCTTTTACCGGCACTTATAAGCGCCGGTAAAAGTCAATTATCTTATAGTGTTTTTTTGTTCTAATTTTGTTTTTAGTTATTAGTATAAGTTTCTTATGAACCAGTCAATTCTTACAAGTTACATTACCAAAGAAATTAATGATATTGGAGAGATTTTAATTTTTAAAATAGATCACAAAAAAGCCTAGAAAAATTACCCTCGATGTTTGCGTTTTAATGTTGCAATTTTTTTTTTGGATTTTTTTTTTCATGATTCACTGGTAAGCTGAAAGTGTTGTCCGTTTCTGCTTGAAGCTGTCTTACGGGCTTTTTTGCTAGAGACTTACTTTTGGTATTCTTGCTCTCGACACCTAGCTTGTACGAAGACAATGTGTTTGCTGGTTTTTCTCTTAAAGACAAAATCAAGAATTTTATTTGAGCAATAATCTCAAGGAAAAAGCCCAATTATGTCTTAATACAGAGCCCAAAAACAATCCAATAGGAAACATATAATCTTCATACAGCTAGGGAGTCAAAAGATAGAAGAGCGGTGTGTTCTTTCACTGAACAAAAAAAAAATATATTGTGTATTTATATGTGATGTATATGTTATGCATTTGTGTGTGATATATGTTGTCTGTGGATAAAGCATTTGCTTTCTTGCATGTGTGTGTTGCATATGTGTGGGTTTTCCACTATCCCACATCGCTTGAATTGTGTGTGATGTGTGTGTTTATAAGGGATTCTATATTTAACAAAATTGTCATGGTTTTGTTAAGTGGTGTGTTTCTTCACTGAACAAAAAAAGCATATGTCGTGCATGTGTGTGTGATGTGTGTTGTGTGTGGATAAAACATTTGCTTTCTTGCATGTGTGTGTATTGCATGTGTGTGGATTTTCCACTATTTCACATCACTTGTATTGTGTGTGTGTTTATAAGGGATTCCACGCTTAACAAAATCGCTATGGTTTTGTTAAGTAGTTTATTCATTCACTGAACAAAAAAAAAAAGATAGAAGAGTGGGAAAGATTTATAATAAAGGTGGCAAACTGTGAAAACCGCAAATTTTCTTAAGCAAATCATGTACTCGATGTGTAATTACAAGTATTTGTAAAATAATAAAAAAATGGGTATCATACACGTGTATATATGTATGATTGGTATATATAAATATATACATATACACATAGGAAGTAATATATATGTAAGAAGATGGGTAAACAAATATACATGATAAATATATTAGGATTATAAATTGTATAATGTAAAACAAAAGACATATATATATTAAAGGCTCTAGATAATAAAGATTATGAATATTAAAGGCCAAAAAAAATACTAATGTTATACTAAAAGTCATATATATATATTTTTTTAAACTTTAAACTATAGTGGGAGTTGGTGAGAAACATCCCACCAAACCCTCTGCCCGATGTGAAGTCTGCTGTTGGCAGACCCTTTTGTCAACATCATCAGTTAAAAAAAAAAAATAATAATAAAATGATGAAATGAAAAGAAGAAATTTGGAAAGAATTGTGAGAGACCGAGAGTGAGAGGAAGAGTGGAGGAACAGCTCTCGTGCAAGAGAAAAGAAAGGGAAAGACAAGTCGTGAGAAGCTGAAAAGAAAATGATAAAAAAAAAACAACAACAAAGAGAAGAAATTGAAGAAAAGCTTAAATGAAGAAGTAACAGTGACGCGAGGAAGAAGGCTGCAAACAGGGGGATATCGTGCGAGACATTTCAAGCTGCGTTGGTGTGGACACAGTAGCTGGAATGGTTGGATCGGTGCAGCTATTTGTCTTTGGTTATAGGTTGAAGTTAAGTGGCATTTTTCAAAATGGAAGTAAGCTATTTTCTAAGGCTACTATGGGCTGTAAACTGAAACTACAATAGAGCTAATTGGTTGGCTTTTTAGAGGTTTAAATGAGGCGGTAAGTAGCCTGAAACAATGGTTGAAAGAAGGCATTTTTTTGGGCTGTTAAAGGCTGTCAAGAGATGGCCTGAGGCTCGACTCATGGTGGGGGTTTAAGGGCTCTGTTCAGGCAGTAAATAAGGAGATACGGGAGGCCATTGGGGTAGTTACTAGGTACTAAAATAGGGGCTACAGAGAGGCTGATCGTGGCTTGGTTTTAGTTAAGTGGACGCCTGATCAGGGGCTTCATTAGAGGCTGTGTGCAAGGGTTTTATCGGTGCCCAAGGGCTGTTAAGGCAGTGGCTGGAAATAGGGCATCCACAAGTGAGTTGGCTGAGTTTATAATAAGTTGTAGATGCTGAAACAGGCCGAAATGGGAGCTGAAAAAGGGTGGCTACGTGGAGCTGGTTAGCAGCTGTAAACAAGGGAGCTTTTGGTGCTAATCGAGACACCAAATCAAGGGCTGGACAGGGCACGTACATGGTTGCTCCCAAGGTTCTCGACAAGACCATTTTGGTTGAACCTTGGCAATTTGGGAGCTAACCTTTGGCTGCTGAAAATAAGTACTGAACAAAAATGCAGTAAAAAAAAAAGTGAAGGAAGACAGTAAGAGGTGAGGCCTGCGAAGGAGTCAGGCGTTGATCAACTAGAGAAGAAGAATAGAGGAAGAAGAAACTGTTGAGCAAGGGTGTTAGGCATTGATTAGGGCCGAAGAAGGTTTGGTTTTTGGAGGCATTATTAGTGGCTGAAATGAGTGGGTTTGTAAGTGTCGAAACAGAGGCATTATAGGGGTGGTTCTCGACTGATTATTAGTGTTTGTTTTGTGGCTGTTTGGTGCTGAACCAAGCACCCAAAAATCAGAACTGATCAGGAACCTTTTTCCTCGGTGAATGCTATAAAGAGAAAGGATCTTGGTGAGGTACAGCCATGGATGGGATGTTATGCTAAGGGGCTGAGTTTAGAAGTTGGGTTGGTGACTGGTTGTAAGCAATATGCAAGGGAGTCTTGGGAAGGCTGAGTGAGCACTCTTTTGGTGCCCGAATAGGTTTGGAAAAGGAAGTGATCGTGACTGGTTTCAAGGCAGAAACCGCAACAGTGAACCATGGTAACAGTGGAGAATTTGGGCCTGTTGAAGGTCTATTCCGAATCAAACATTGTTGAAGGCTACTAAGGGCTAATTTGAGTGAAGTTATGGTGGCTATTTGAAAGGTATATATTTTTGGCTGTTGAAACAATATTGAATATCAAGGGCTAAAAATCAGAACACACACACATACACACACACACACACACACATATATATATATATATATATATATATATATATATATTTCTAAAACAAGAAAGAAAAGAATAGAAAAGAAAGAAAAAGAAGGAAATAAGGTAAATGATTTTACTTAGCCTAAGCCTTGGTATAGATATTAATAATTAAAGTAAAAAATTGGCATTGAAATTTTAAGTATATGAAACTCTATTTAGACGGTATTGAGTCAATTTATGGAGTTGAAGGTGTAGCGCGACAAAAAGACGACAAACACGAATCTAGCTAAAACTCGGGGGCACTCGCCTAGTATTTCGATTTGAGGAAGTCGGTAGCTCGATGTTAAGGCGGTGATTTCAAGCTCGGCAAAGCTTAGCGACTAAACGCCAAACTCAATAGTGGTAAGACGTTTATATAACGTAGAAGTAGGATTATCTTGTATAAGATTGAATCTTACAATAGAATGATTTGAATACATAGAAATTGGATATAATGAAATGAAAGTGTAGGTATGATATTCGACATGATAAAGTGCCAAAGTGGTGAAATATTGACCAGAAGTGACTCGATATGATATAGGCTCATAGACATCATGAGATGAAATGAAATGCATTCATGCAATGCACGAGCATGCCATTACAGTTTTTACTTCATTTCCTTGAACTTTATTGCCATTAAGCATGCCATACTTACAGTACATGAAATTTGAAATGATTTAGTCTCATCATGTTTACAAGAATACTTTGGATGCTTAAATGGCTTTGAAAAGAATGAAATTATAGTTTTAATATATGTACGTGTATATATATATATATATATATGTAAATGATCTTCAGAAAAGTATTACGTACATTGAACTATTTTCATAAGAAAGATTGAATGCTTTATGAGACTATAGGCACCCTAAGAGAATTAAATTCAATAAAGCATAGTGGAAGCCGCCTAATTGGAGATTACTCATTAGGCATAGATGCTTGTCCGACAATAGTCGTGGACAGGTCTCAGTCTCGCCTGATCAGTGAGGCTGAGAGACATGAGGTCTATGGCCATAGATAGCGCCCTAGTAGTTTCCAGGGGATGATGATATGATTCTTCACTGCTAGCTACAATGAACTAAGTCTTTATTGATAGAGAGATAGGGATTTAGCCTAGTCTCAAATGATATGAAATGAAGTTTAGAGTATGCCTTTAAAATGAAAATGAACTCTAAACTTGATATTGATTTACAGTATATGAAAAGCATTTTGATGCTATATGTGATATGAAATATGCTTCAAAAAGTATATGTGACATGAAATGTGTTTCGAAGTATATATGATATGAAATATGCTTAAAAAAAGTATATGTGATATGAAATGTGTTTCAAAGTATATGTGATACGAAATATATTTCAAAAGTATATGTGATATGAAATGTGCTTCAAAAAGTATATGTGATATGAAATGTGTTTCAAAAAGTATATGTGATATGAAATATACTTCAAAAAGTATATTTGACATGAAATGTAAAAGCTTGCATATTTCAAGCATGTCTTAAAAGAACACATGAATATTGATATTTCACATGTCTTGAACTTGTTTAAAAGAACATGTAGTATATGTTTTATGATTGTAAACCCTTCATTCATGATTACATGTTCAAGATCATATAATGATTTCAAGACTTAGACATCTCATGATATGTTGAAGCATAGATGGATTGAGTTGGAAAGTATAACATGTAAAGGTTGCATGATGAATAAGAAAACGATCCATAATGAATCCTCCTCACATGACATCATGCATAGCATATAGAACAGTATAATTCTAACTCTGCACTTATATAAATGACTTACTGAGCCTTGCTCATTAAACGCTATTTAAATTTTTCAGATTGAGCACGGACTTGGGGGAGTATTTCGGAGCCTTCCGAATAGTCCCGAGCCTGAAATATAGTCCCAACTCTACAAAGAGAAATTTTTTTGTGAACATTTGGTATACACACTTTCCTTTTTGTATCCATTACAAATTTAGGCTGTTTTTGATTCAGTACTTAGATGAGATATAATCTGATATAGAGAATAGCATCTAGACTAGCAATGATGAAGTATGGAATGTTGATTGCATGAGTATGAATTTGAGTTGAATAGCATGAATATGAATTGAATAGCATGAATAAGTGACCAAGTAAGAAAATGTAAACCGTAAGATACAATGTCATGAATTGGAAATGAACTTGGTCATAGGAATGCTAGAATATAATCAACTGCTATTCTAGGAAGCATGAGCTGGATATTTTTTGTAATTTTTATGCAGGAAAATAACCTGGGTAAAGTGATAAAAATAGGCGAGGGAGTTAACGTCCCGAAACAAAATTCACTACATTGCACTTAGACAAAACAGATATAGGAAATCGAAAAATTAGTCCTAATTTCTACGCATCCATACAAGTAAGAGGTACCGTCACGGCCTTCGGGTCGTGACACAAACAAACCAGTTTGAGCGAATTCAGTTTGAATTATATTTGGATCCAGATTATTTTGTGTTCGAGTTTTTTCGATCTTAGGTTTTTTTGATTTCGGATACTTTTGATTTTGAGAATTTTTTTGTTCGGGTATTTTTGGATTCGGTTATTTTCGATTTCGGTCTGGTTTCAAATTTAGTCCGATTTTAATCGAGCGGGCTTAGTCAAATTATTTTAAAATTTTATAAGTTATAAATATTTTTATAATTTTGAATGTAATAATTAATTTAATTTTATATATTTAAATTACAATATAATAGAAGTGCTAAATTAAAGTTAAAATTTAATAAATAATTATATAAATATAAATTCTTACATTTGAATGTTTTTATTACTTGACAATTATTGTTTATTTTTTTAATTTCTTGCGATATTCACATTTGTTATAAAATATATAATTATATTAATAATTATATAAAAATTTATTTTTTTTAAGTGAGCCAAATCTAATATATATATGTATATATTATATTATAAGGTACATAACAAATTTAGTAAGATATCTACATAGATGCTTAAATGGACATTTTTTTTGAATGACACATAAGCATTCATTAATTTAATATTCACCTAAGTCAAAAGGAATAATAAGTACTAACTTTCCCACTTTTCCATTTTCCTAATTTTTTTAATTCCTAATATCTCACAATCTTTAAAATAAAATCTCAAAATAATACTAACTATCTAATAGAAAATATTTAAAAACATATAATTTTAATATTATATATTTGGAAAACTAAATAAAATATTTATGGATATCTATTTATATTATAAATAAATAATTTTTAATATTAACTTATTTAGAAATATTTTATTAACAAAATTGAAAAGTATAAAAATAAACTATCAATATCATGTATATTATTTAAAAATTTAAAATTGTTATTTTTCTAAATAAATAAAATTCATGTATAAAACATCTAAATTTATAAATATATATGCCACACATTTAAATAGATAAAATTAATTTGTACACTGCATAAATTATTGTGCTTTCGGATCATCATCATCATCATCGTCAGAGCCTTTATCCCAATAGATTGGGGTAGGCTATATGAACCAATATCTAAAATCATGTTAGATCGTCCATATGTATTCTCTGCCTCCATAGATTCCTATTCAAGGCCATTTGCTCATCTAATTCTAAAACCTCCATGTCTTTCCAAACTACTTCCTTCCAAGTCTTTTTCGGTCTTCTTCTAGTCTTAACCCTTCTCTCAACATCCATACCCTCTATTCTCCTAACTGCAGCATCTACAGGTCTACGTCTTACATGTCCAAACCAACGTAAACGATTTTCACATATTTTGTCTTCGATAGGTACCACTCCAATCATCTTACGAATATCATCATTTCTCATTCTATCCTTTCTTGTATATCCATATATCCACCGTAACATTCTCATTTCTGTTACACTCATCTTTTGTGTATGTAGCCTCTTAGTCGCCCAACATTCACTACCATATAACAATGTTGGTCTAACAACTGTCCTATAAAACTTGCCTTTCAACCATGTAGGAATTCCTTTATCGCACAACACACCTGTAGCACTTCTCCACTTACTCCATCCAGCTTGGATCCTATAGGTCACATCACCATCAATCTCTCCATCCATCTGTATTATTGATCCCAAGTATCGAAAATGATCCCGCTTAGGTATCGCCACCCCATCTAACTTCACTACATCATGCTTTTCCAGTCGGTTAGAACTGAATTTGCACTCCATGTATTCAGTCTTCACTCTGCTTAGTTTAAATCCTTTTGATTCCAACGTTTGTCTCCATAATTCCAATTTTGTATTGATCTCCACTCTAGTTTCCGCACATAGGACAATATCATCTGCAAACATCATACACCAAGGCACCTTATCCTGGATGGATTTTGTCAGTTCATCCATAACTACCGCAAACAAGAATGGACTCAACGCTAACCCTTGGTGTAATCCTACCGTGATAGGAAACTCACTTGTTTGCCCCCCATCTGTCCTCACATGTGTCCTTGCGCCTCTATACATGTCCTTAATTAGTTTAATATATTTCAAAGGAACTCTTTTCTTCATTAAGGACCACCAGAGTACCTCCCTAGGCACTTTATCATATGCTTTCTCCAAATCTATAAAGACCATATGAAGATCTTTACCCATTACTCGAAAGCGCTCCATAAGTTGTCTAAGCAAATATATTGCCTCCATAGTTGATCGACCTGGCATAAAACCAAATTGATTCTCCGATATCTCTACATTCTTTTTTAATCTCCGTTCTATCACTCTCTCCCATAGTTTCATCGTGTGACTCATCAATTTTATGCCTCGATAGTTGGCGCAACTTTGAATATCTCCCTTGTTCTTATATAAAGGTACTAAGACACTCTTCCTCCATTCCTCTGGCATTTTGTTAGTGTGCCAAATCTTATTAAATAGATTTGTCAACCACCTAACTCCTACATCTCCAAGGCATTTCCAAACTTCAATTGGGATGTCATCAGGTCCAACAGCTTTTCCATTCTTCATCATCTTTAGTGCCTCTTTTACCTCTGTCTCTTGGATTCTACGCATAAAACACCGATTTAAATCCTTAAGAGGCACCGAAATATTATCCAAAACTTTATTTTGTCCGTCATTAAATAATTTGTTAAAATAATCTCGCCACCTGTCCTTAATGTCATTATCTTTAACGAGAGTTCTATGATGCTCATCCTTAATACATTTCACGACTCCTAGGTCGCGACTCCTCCTTTCTCTTGCTCGCGCCAATCTGTATATCCTTTTCTCTCCCTCTTTTGTGTTCAATTTGTCGTAAATCTCTTTCGCAACCTTCGTCTTAGCTTCTGCCACAGCCTTCTTTGCCTTCTTTCTTGCTACCTTATATTCCGAAAAACTCTCTTTTGTATTGTTCTTCTTTAAAGCCTTGTAACGCTCTCGCTTAGTCTTTATAGCATCTTTTATTACTGCAGTCCACCATGTTGCGTCCTTTCCAGTCGGCACTCTTCCGTTTGATACTCCTAATGTCTCTTTGCCTACCTCCCGAATGCATTTTGCCATCTTATTCCACATTACATTTGGGTTCTCTTCTGTTGTCCAAGCCTCTTTTTGAATCCAACTATCTCTACATATTGTATGACAATCTTCTTTTAGCTTCCACCATCGAATCCGTTCACTTCCTTTTTATTGGTTCCTTCGATGTCGTCTATCTATCTTCATATCTAGAACTAAGAGTCTATGTTGCGCGGTAACACTCTCACCTGGTATAACCTTACAATCCAAACATCTATGTCTATCCCTACTCCTAGTTAAAAAGAAATCTATCTGACTTGCTCTTGGTCCACTTCTAAAGGTTATAAGATGAGAATCTCTCTTTTTAAACAATGTATTTGCTAGGATTAGGTCATAAGATAAAGCAAAATTTAAGATAGCATCTCCTCCCTCGTTTCTTACACCATAACTAAAACCCCCATGTACTCTCTCAAAACCCTCTCTACTTGTACCAACATGTCCATTAAGATCATCGCCAATAAAAAGGTTTTCTCCTATGGGTACTTCTTGTACTACCTTATCCAAATCCTCCCAAAACTGTCGTTTACTAACCTCATCAAGTCCTATTTGGGGTGCATACACGCTAATGACATTCAACAACTAGTTTAACTAAAATAATCCTATCCCCTTGTCTCTTAATCTGTACAACATCCTTATGGTACTCTTTATCTATAATGATACCTACTCCATTTCGGTCTCTATCTTTCCCTGTGTACCAAAGCTTATATTGCCAAGGTGCTATCTCTCTAGCCTTTTCCCCAACCCATTTGGTCTCTTGGAGACACAAAATGTTAACCCTCCTCCTACTCATAACCTCACAAATCTCATCTAACTTACCACTAAGCGTACCTATATTCCAAGATCCTAACCTAAGCTTATGGTTATGGACTAACTTCTTTACCCACCCCCGTCCATTGTGGTGTGGGAACCTTTACCTATTTAACACCACATCCAGGCGTCGATGTGGCGCGTCACTTCCGGGCAACGACCTAGCAACCCTTGCCCACTTTTCACTACACCCGGGCTCCGATGCAGCGCGTCGCTGTGTAGGGGACGCCCCAACGATGTTTTAATATTGGTTCATTTCATGAGATTGGACTAGTTTTTAAGGCTGGTTGTCCAAACCTACCGCCACCCTCCTCCTTTACCCGGGCTTGGGACCGGCTGCGTTAACTCACACAGGCGGATTTAAATTATTGTGCTTTCGGATATAAATAAAAATACTTTTATGTTATAATCATTCTTTTATAATAAAAAATATATCTCAAAATGTACCTTAAAATGTTACTCTAATGCTTGAAAATTGTTAAAATATACTTTTAATTTCTATTTTAACATTTTGTTGCTGTGTTCAAAAATATTATTTATAATATGTTTTTATTTTTTTTCTTTCTAATATTTGTTCATCTTATATTTTGAATATTTTAATTTTTTAATTAAATATTTAATTCTTTTATGATTGGATATCTTGATATTATATATATTATATATACTTTAAATAAATTAATTAAATGATGTTATTTTATATATTTACAAATATAAATAGTTAAAACTAATTCATGCATTGCATGAGTAAAAGCTAGTATATATGTGTGTGTGTATACATATACACACACACACACACACACAGAGTAAAACTAAAGAAAAGTGAAAATCTAAAAGTATTAGCTATACAAATAAATAACTAAAAAATTATAAATAAATCACACTAAACAATTAAATATTTATATAAATGGTTTTATACTCTTAATAATAACTTATTGTATCATTGTATTTTTTTTGGGTCAATGTTGGGCCATTGGAATTCGGACGCTCTTAGTTTAATAATTTTTTTACTTTGTTTATAAGATTTTTTAATAATTATATTATATTTTTAATAAAATTTTAAATTTTTAAGAATTTTTTTACACTTATTTTGTTTTTTAAATACAAACATAATTAGTAATTAAAATAAATCTATCTGTATAACTAGTTAATTAATTGTTCAATTATAATATTGAATAAAATTCTAATATACATTAAAAAAATAATAAATATTTTGAATAATTGGTTAACTAATTATCTCAATTTTATATTTATTTTGTTTTTGGTTTGTACATAAATCATAATATTAACATTATTACATTAAATATAATCGTACTTGTACACACTAATTAATCAAATATCTTATTAAAAATTAGAACGTTGAATTAAACAAGTTATATACACTAATTGACATGATATTATAAATAATAATATTTGATATAATAATACCATATATAGTTATACACCAATTGAGTACTAATTTTTTCATGTTCACACTAATATAATAATATTAGATATACACCAATTGATCGAATGTCAATTTAAAATGTTAAATAGTAGATATTACTAAATTAATTAATATAATGCGAGTTATTTAAATATAATTAATAATAATATTAATAAAATATAAAAAATAAATTTTATTAAAATTACAACTCACAATAATACTACTATAGTATGTTATTAAATTACACTTTAATTTACTATTAGAATTATTATTTTTATCCACACTTTAATTTTATATTTAATAGATAATAAATAAATTATTTTTAATAAATACTTAATTCTATCAGAATAATACTTACACACTAAGAGATTACATAATTTATTCTTAAAAAGATTATTATAATATAATATGCAAATCATTATTATAATATACCAACTTGGTATATTCATGTATAAGATTATTTAATATAATAAATAATTAATTACCACTAGCTTGATTTATTAATGTCTTTTGTTTTAAGGCTAAAAATAAAATTACCACTAGCTTGATTTATAATGTTCTCTTTCAATGATGTCCAAGCTTATTAAAAAAATTGTAATTGTATTGTTTAATTTAATTACTTAACTTTTCCTAATCTTAAAAACCTGAATTTTAATTTTAAGATTAGGTTTTTTTTTAAATGTAAATTTAATATCTTTCTATACTTGAAATTTTAAGAAACTATAGTTTAAATTTAATTTTGTTAATAATGTTCTTAATGTATTGCAGAAAATATCAAATTCAAAGTTTCAAACAAATATTGAAATTATATAATTTTTTTATATATTTGATTTATTATTGTATTTAAAATTAAAATTTTATTATAAAACAAAAATAATAAAATGTTAAAATGATTTTTATAATAAAATTAAATGTTAAATTAATAATATATTTATTATTATAAATACAATAAGTATAATATTAAAGATTATTTGATATTCATATATTATGGTGTTTTAAATTAATTTTATTTAATAATTGAATTAAAAAGATTCAATATTTATTTTGCTAGTAATACATAATTAATATAATTGTATAATAAATAATAATTATTTTCAAAATTTTAAACTTTTTAATTTAAAATGTGTATCAATTATTTATTTATTTTTAAATAATAATCATATAATTATAATTCGGGTTTTCTAAGTTATAAATTTGAGTTTTTACGGATTTTGGATCGGATTGGTCTTGGTTTCGGATTGTAGAGGGTTTGGGTTGTGTCGGGTTTGAGTTTTTTCGGGTTCAGGTTTTTCGGATTAGGATTTTTTTGATTTCGCGCCTTTGACTTTTTAGTCAATTCGGATTGGTTTTGTAAAAACTACAAACTTTGTACCATATTAGTGAATAAATAAGAGACATAGAATAAGCTTGGTACTATGATGCACTTTGTAGTCAGCATTATTTCAAGTAATGAGAATGAAGTTGCAAGTTTAGTAAATTTAGCTACAAATGATCCTTGAGATAATTTAGAAATCTTATATAAGTTCAAAAATCATATAAGAACAAATAAGTGCATATATTCCACAATATATATATATATATAAATATATATATATTTATATGTATACTTGTTTTAATAAAAAAATGAAGGCACAAGTATACTAAAAGAAAATGTAGTATACTTGAATATTAAAATAGTTAAAAAAAATAAATAAGGAATACATATATATATATATATATATATATGTGTGTGTATATTGAGTGTTAAATATGTGTATATATATATATATATATATATATATATATATATATATATGTAAATTTTAAAAGAAAGGAAAAATATATATAAATATATATATATATATATATATATATATACACACACACACACACACACACATACCTACACTAAAAATAAACTAGACATGAAAACATATATATTATATATATATGGACATGTGTATGTATATATTTTATAATTAAGATTTGAAGTCTAAGTATATATATATATATATATATATATATATATATATATATATATATATTACATGTAGAGAATATAGTAAAATAAATAAATTACATATGAACATATGTTGGTATATATATATAAATAAATAAATATTATTTAAAGACAATTATACATCATGTGAATTATAGATATTTAAATAAAAAAGAATAAAAAATTAAAATAAAAACAAAATTAAGATAATTTTAAAATAAGAGTTAGTGGAATTTGATGAGACTTTCTCCCATCAAACTCCACTAGCCATTCTCAGATACAACAAAGAGCTTCTCAAAGAAGCTTTGAAAATTAAAAGAAAAGAAAAGAAGTGAAGGAGAGGAAGGGAGGCTCGGGTAGAACCGGAAAAGAAGAAAAAAGGAAAATAGAGGAAATGTGGGCTGAGAGCTGAAGCCGAAAAGAAAAGAAAGGTGAAGGCCGAAAGGAGAAGGAAAGAAGAGAAGAGAAATAAGGGAAGGTTCAGCTGCTGTCTCACCACCGTGAGCAGCAGGGGATGGCAGAAAGGGAGGAAAACACCGGCGGAAAGCTTGGCAAGGTCGATGCTGGCCGGAAGGTGGAACAAAAAGCTGGAGATTTGGACTTCTTAGGCGTCGGACAAGGGGAGAACTAGGAGAAATTGAAGCTGCAGCAAGGAATCACGTGGTACAGTTTTAATGCCAAAACAGAAGCTAGTTTCGGGTAGCAATATCTGTTAAATGCAAGTGTAAGTAAGGGCTGATTTAAGGTTTAGTTTGAGCTGGTTCAAGCAAGGAAAATGGGACCATGCGTGACATGGCCAGGTTGAGAAATATAATGAGCTGAAGCTATGAACTTCTTGGAGGCTGAAAAAGAACTGAAAAACTGATTTCCGTAAGGGCTAAGAGATTTGGTGCACTTGGTTTTGAAGGTAATTCTAAGAATGAGAGTTGTGTTTTTATTGTAAAAGATTGTGTGATTTAATTATACAATTAAATACCATATATTTGGATAATGTTTGCATGTGTGTGGGTGCTTAAACATGAATAAGATAGAGCTATATATAAATATATAAATATATATATATATATATATATATATATTAGATAGAGATTTCATGGACATAATGATAAAGAATTAAATATAATCATGTAATTATACATGGATAAATAGACATACATTTTGTGTATATATATGTGTCATGAGTCTAAGAGGAAGAACAATATTAGTTTTAATTTAAATAGCTACACTTGGATACAACATGAATATATTAGGCACTTATAGATATCCAAGTGCTACCAAATAAGAAATGTAGAAATGAATTTAGCCTTACAACTTGTTGTTTATGGTTGTACTGAACTTGTAAAACATGATTATTGTTGTTGAGTTGAATTAAAATTGACTTTAGGCAGTGATGATGTCATCGGTTATGGAAAGAAAAAAATGGAAGAAAATTATGAAAGCATGACAATGGGAAGCTACGCTTTGGTTGTTTGGAGAATAAGATTTATGCAAAATTTAAATATGATGAGGTGTAGAGGAATATATTAAATGAATGGATATTGGTAGGAAATGAAAGTTAGAAAATGTTTAAGTAACATAGAAACAATAGTTTGAAGAAAGGATTGAAAAAAAATCAAGAAAAATGGTAAATAGGGGTTTCGGCCAAGGTTGGTTTGGGCATGATTTAATGCTGCATTTTAGTATTTGATGAATATACTAAGTGAATAGAAAATGTTTATAAGGTTAGAGTTGAGAAAAAAAGAGAAATAAAGTGCCAAATGTAGATTTCAATTTTTGCTGGAAAACTGTCTGTCTGAGCCACATATTTAAAAATTCAGTTTGGGGGTTTTAGAATGAAATAAATTCTGAAAAACTTAGTACAGGTAGCTTTATGAGTTAGGCAAAATTCAGTTTTGGAATTACCTAATTTGGAGTTATGTAGCCTGAGATATATGCAGTTGAACACAGGGCACTCAGTGCAGTAGGCGAGATGCTCTGTGTCAACTTTGAAAATTTGTAGAAATTAGCACAGATTGAATTTGGCTGCAAAATTTATGTTTCTAGAAAGGTAAATGAGTTAAGAATAATATGGTTTTGAGTTTGCACAATTTAGACAACCCTATCTTAAGATATGGCTCAATTTGTACATAGAGGTCAGTGGACAATCTGCCAGAATGCATCTGGAAACAGGGCAAATTTGAGGAATTATTAAAAATAATTTCAAAATGATAAAATTGTGAAACTTGTTATTCTGACTAGGGAATTGGATTAAGATTCATATGGTTTTGGGATTCATAATTTTGGATATCCCTATAATTAATAATATAAAATTTAATACAAAAAGGTCAGAAAACCATCCTGTCATATGTGTCAGAATTGGGCTGAACTTTGGAAAATTGTGAGGAACAATATGGAATGAACTAGAAAATGGGCTTTATAGGGAATTAAGTTAGATCACATATAAAATTGACAGTGCATTAATCAGAATTCAATATTTTCCGTTATGAATAGAAAGACATTGATAGGTTGGAAATTCTTATAAATAATTCTACCTTAATGAGTAGGATTTCTAAGAATGCTTAGTGTATATGTATGTTTCGGAATTGAACTTGTATGACTCATCTTCTACAGTTCCGAAGCTAAATAAACGAAATGGGATTAGTTGAGATATAAGTACAAGTATAATTATATAATTTGTTTGAGATATAGTTATAATTATATAATTATACAATTATATTTATAACGAAGGGAATATGTAGCAATTACTAAATCAATAATGCATTAATGAAACTAATACAAATAGTAAATGATGATGTGCATTAGTGGCATGAGAAAGACTTTAGTTTCTATTTAGATTTAAATGATAAATAGATTTTGTGTAAGGTTGGGTAATACATTATATATATATATATATAGATATATATGAACACATAGGTGAATATATATGCATATATATATATATATATATATATATAAATCGTTTGGATGATAAGGAGAAAATAAAAACTTGGCATAGGTTTTAGTTGCTAACCTTAAAGGAAAAATAGTGGACATAAGTTAATAAATCTCTTACTATCTTATAAGGAATATAAAGTAAAGAGTTATTAAATCGGATGGATAATGCTTTGGCGAGACATATAAAGAATTTAATTCTCGCCAAAGAAATGAATCGGAATAATTATGATTCTAAGATATACATTTGGTATGTGATTAAACGTAATTAAGACATTGTTATTGAGACGTTATTCGATTTAATTGTAGTGAGTTTGGAGCAGTGTAGAAGCTAAGCTTGAGTTTGAGGATCGAGGAAAAGTAACCTACCAAGCATCGAGGTAAGTGGTTAAATAAGCCTTACTAGTATCATCTCGTAAGAGATGAATGAATCTTTATTAAATACTTATCTAAATTCGCATCAAGTTGATGGAAGACTATGGAAAAGACTATAAGAGTAAGTATGGATAAATTACAAGTTGGATTGATGTGTTTGTGAATAGTTTTCGGATTATTTGCGAATTATGTGTGATGTGTTATAACTTATTGTGCTCATTGAGATTATGAACTTGTATAAAACATAGATGCCTATGTCATGAGAAATGTATGTGATTTATTTAAGTTGCACCTAGTGAGCATGCCAATACATTGTTATACTTTAAAAGTGTATATACGGATTAGTGTACAATATGTATACAACCTACGATATTTAGCTCAAAGAACTCGAATAGCTCCTAGTGGTATTATCGAAAAGCTAGGACACTGGAATTGTATGACCACTGACGTGTATATACAACTTGAGGGCTTGAATGATGGTGGAATATAACCATTAGAAAGCATGCGCCATAGAGGCCAACCCGAGTAAAACTCATTCCTTTGTACCGTGTGAGCCACCTCTAGAGAACTCAAAGGAACTACATGCTACGCAGCTTTCTTCGTGAACTGCAGGAGCCACCTCTAGAGTCCTTTGAGAGCTAAGTGCTACACGAGTTCTGATGAACCATTTGAAAGCATGCGCCATAGAGGCTAACCCGAGTAAAACTCATTCCTTTGTACCGTGTGAGCCATCTCTAGAGAACTCAAAGGAACTAGGTGCTAGCAGCTTTCTTCGTGAACTGCGGGAGCCACCTCTAGAGTCATTTGAGAGCTAAGTGCTACACGAGTTCTGATGAACCATTTGAAAGCATGCGCCATAGAGGCCAACCCGAGCAAAACTCATTCCTTTGTACCATGTGAGCCACCTCTAAAGAGATCTCAAAGGAACTACGTGCTACGCAGCTTTCTTCGTGAATTGCGGGAGCCACCTCTAGAGTCCTTTGAGAGCTAAGTGCCACATGAGTATCAATGAACCATTTGAAAACATAAGCCATAGAGGCAAACCCGAGTAAAACTCGATCTTTTGTATCGTGTGAGCCACCTCTAGAGAACTCAAAGGAATTACGTGCTATGCAGCTTTCTTCATGAATTGTGAGAGCCACCTCTAGAGTCCTTTGAGAGCTATGTGCTACACGAGTTCTGATGAACCATTTGAAAGCATGTGCCATAGAGGCCAACTCGAGTAAAACTCATTCCTTTGTACCGTGTGAGCCACCTCTAGAGAACTTAAAGGAACTACGTGCTACACTGCTTTCTTCGTGAACTGCGGGAGCCACCTCTAAAATCCTTTGAGAGCTAAGTGCTACACATGTATAGATGAACCATTTGGAAAAAAATAAGCCATAGAGGCAAACCCGAGTAAAACTCGATCTTTTGTACCGTATGAGCCACCTCTAGAGAACTCAAAGGACCTACGTGCTACATAGACTCTTCGGAACTATGGGAGCCATCTCTAGAATCCTTTGAGAGCTAAGTGCTACACGTGTACTGATGAATTATGGGAAATCATATGCCATTGAGACAATGAATAAATGATTGTGATATGTGAATGTGATGACTATTGTTAGATAAAATAGATCTTATACATAAGATAGAGAACGAGAATAATTATTGAACTATACTTATATTATGCTATAGAATCATGTGTTATTCGTAATGGTTGTTTCTTTCACGCTTAACCATATCGATAAAAAGAGACAAAAAGAATGATATTGTGTGAGTTAAAGAAATGAAGAAAAACATAAATGAGCTTATGAAATCTGTTGTACATACAAGTTAGTAGCTAATCTTGATATAAGGCATACATGCTATTTTTATGAAGTTCATGCATGTATGATCGTGTTTTACGATATGAGCCTAGTCTGTATTTATTTAAGCTACTTACTGAGCCGTGGATTTGCTCATCCCCTTAAATTTAACATCTACAGATCATACGTGTTGATATTCAGCTCAGGCTTCATATAGGCTCTCTCGGGAACTGTACCTAGCTGTGGTACTCGTTTACGTTCTTCGAGCCTTGCTTTTGTGCTTTTGAGGTATACAATGGTATATCATTTTGATAATTATGCAAACTTTATTTTCACAGTACTAGGAAGAAATATGGGATGTTACTTTGGATCACACTAGATTATTATGTAGGTCTATGTGATTATCGAGTACGATCTGGGATTAGATATATATTTTGAAGTATGTATAAAAATGCAAAATGTGGAATTTCGAATGAAATGACTCTTGAGATATATGAGATGCATGATTGTGTGAATTGTGGGAAATAAGAGCTGGCTATATTGTGAAGTTTAGAATGTGTTTAAATGCAAGTGATTTTACTAGGGAAATTGATAAAATACAAGGGGGAGGTTTTCGACCCATTTCTTTTAGAATAGTAAAAATAAGGCTAAAATAATTAAAATCACCTTGAGAAGTATGACATAGCTCGAGAAATAATACTAGTAAGATAAGATTTGATTTAGATACTACACTAACACCGAATACAAATCGTAAATAGAAAAGAAAAAATTTAATTCGAAATTTTCCAAAAGCAATAAGGTATATGTTAAGTGGACGTAATTGGCCTTCGGGTCGTGACAGGTTTGGGTTCGATCTTGGACGGGTTTGGACGGGTTTTCAGGTTCGGATAAGCTTTTGTCACCTTTAATTCATTAGAACAACTCATGAATTGTCCTTGTGAGATGCTTGCTCTTCTATTTTCATTTCCAAAAGCTTATTAATAATTTCATCTTTATCAACAAAGGATTATCTAAGAATGTAAACGAAACGGGTACTTGTTAATTTTGAGGCATTTAACCTTGAACCTAATTATTGATTAAAGAACCCGAACCCTATAAGTATCCAATTATTTTTTTAAATGCACTACTCGAACTCTACTCTAATAAATTTCATACTATTCGTTTGTTTCCTAAGCCCATTTAATTACCATATTATCAATTAAAATTTTGACAAACCTTCGAACCCGAACCTGTACCCGAACTTATGCAAGAAAATTAATTATTCTAATATCTAATTTTCTATTAATTAAAAACATAAAAGTAAACAAGAATATACAAATTCCATAATAATTCAACAAACTTTAGTAATTTACCAACTTGTAACCCTTAGAAATATGTTTATGAAACTACAAACAAACATAATTTAATAAAAAACAAAAATATATTTAATAAAAAGTTAATCAGGTTTGTGTTTAAAATACCTTATGGGCACTACCCAAACTCTACTTGAATCCAACACGGGTAGTAAGATCACTACCTTAACCCTATTAAAACTTGATTATAAGACACTTGAACCTACTTAATCAGAACAGGTAGTCCCGAATACTCTATTAAGTGGTACCTTTTTACATCCCTAGGATTATACCAACAATTTATCCACATTGAAAGCTTAGATTGCTTCATTTTTTTAAAGAGAAAAATCACCATGCGTAGAATTCCTTTTTTTTTGAAGCAAAACTAGAATTTTCATTAATCAAACCAAAGAATGACACATTTCAAGAGGCAGAGTGTTCAACCAAATACGTTGATACTCTAGTGGACATTCTACTCGAGCCATATCATGAGCTATTGAATCCACTGATCTACTAACATGATGAAAAGAACAAGAAACAAAAGTCCTAGCTAAGGCTTGTATGCTTGTCACTAGATTTCCACCAGCCCAGTATGATCTTCCTGTCTTGGTAATTTCATTAATGGCCAACAATGAATCACTCTCAAATATCACCTTGGATAACCCTTTGTCTTGTGCCACCTCCATTGCCGCGACTTTCACTTAATACTTATACTTTTTCTAGTCTACAAATTTATGGACTAAATTTTTCTTTTTCTTTTTAAGGTTTGTATTCAGTGTCAGTGTAGTTACTACTCTAATTTCACTGATTTTCTATATAATAATGTACCACACTTCTAAGTTACATCTCGACTCGCTCAACAAAATATGTATTGTGTATTTATTAAAGTATGTACATGTAAATAAGAGATTTACAAAGAATGTATACCTCAAAAGCAACGAAGTGGATTCGCAGGATAATAGCAAGTACCAAACCTGTATACCGTCTTCGAAGGCCCACTTAAAGCTCTCATGGTAGATTTTAACTTCAATAGTCTGAAAAGAGATGAAATTTAGTGGGGTGAGCAAAACCACAGCTCAGTAAGATATTAATATAAATGTAGGAGTAGAATTATACTATCTTAAACTGTAATGCTTAAAACCTGTAAGTTTGCAATTACAGTTCACCTTTTTCATCGATAACATCTCGTTATCTCAATTCCTGTCATCTGTCTATCATTTAGACCTCTAAATAGATCAACTTAATTGTCATAACGTATCAAGTTTTAGAGAAACCTAATAGCTGGACACAAAGATATGGAGTTGCCACCAACCATTCTAACCTAGGTGTGATTGGTCACCTATTCAAACTAAGGATAAGGCTTGGTCTACGTTCAAGGACACTAGGGTTCGGGAGTACGGTTATGTGTAGAGAAGGATTAGCACCCCCACAACGCCCATCCTAAAATGGTACCAACTAGATTTAGGTTATCTTTACAATTTACTTTGAGTTCATATTAATTTCGATATACTTATGTATTGGGAAAATTTCTAAGATTTTTCCATCAATTTGGCTCCAACCTTAGAAATTCCCTTCACCTTAAGATATTCAAGGAGTCTCAATTGACTTTCTTGAACTCCATCGTCGGATAAATTTTAATATTTTATGATATTCTTATTTTTCCTTAATCTTGTTTCTAATTTTGACTCCATATCCATTTTATAAATTTCTTAGATTTTCTAATTTATTTATTTTTTTATATTCTTATTTATCTTATTTTTAAGAGATAAACGTGAATTATGATTTATTGAAAATTCACTCTTAAGCGTCCCATCAATTTGGCTCAGCTAAAAAAGAACCTCTTCACCTAGAAATTTCCAAGGAGTCTCAATTGACTTTTTTGAAATTTCATCATCGACATAACTCATATTTACTTCTTTATTTATTTTATTTCTTATAATTTTATGCATTCTTTATATACTTTATTTTATCTTATTTATTTATTCATTTACATAATTTCTTTATATCTAATTTATTTTTATTTTATTTATTAAAAATAAACATGAATTATAATTTATTGAAAATTCTTTCAAAAGTATTCCATCAATTTGGCTCAACTTAAGAAAGATTTTCTTACCTAGAAATTTTTAAGATGTCTCAATTAATTTTCTCAAAATATCATCATCGGTAAATTTTTATTTAAGCCTAATTTTATGATTATTATTTAATTCGTAAAACAAATCTTTATTTTTGCAATTTAATTTTTTAATTTTTATTTTATAAATTAATTTTATGAGTTCCAAAATGACATATCTTATGAGATAATATTTTCTTTTAAACATGCCAAACAACAAAAATCCACTTTCTAAAACTTTATGTGCTCAAACTACAAATCGGCAAATGAAGATATACACATGCACAGTACCAACATAATCAACAAGCTCATAGTCAATTAATAAATTAAATATGTAATCAAAGTGAGAAAGCAAATTAAACCTGGCACGTCCTTAGCTAAGTAATAAATGCAGTCATGTGAAGCCTAAAGCAAGTTATATCTTTAGCCTCTCCAAGTCGACGCCGTTCAGCTCTGCAGATGCCGATTTGTCTCTTCTTTGCCTCTTTTCATTAAATTGTTTTAATGCATAACTACTGACCTATATATGCTTTCCTTCTTCGATCTTTCTTATTTCCTTTGTAGAACAAGTTCTTCTCCTTTTCTCGGACTTGGACGGTGCAGTGGGAGTGAGCGGTTGTGACTTAGATTGACAACAAATGAAGCACAAACGGAAACAAGGTGGCACGTATAGCAGTAGCAACGCAGCAGCAGAAACTTGTGGCCAGCAGTGGGTTCGGACAGGGACAACGTAGAAGCATGCAAGGCTGGAACCGTGAATGGTGTAGGAGCGATCAGTGGAGTGGCTGGGTGCAGAGGCGTGCGAACAGAGCAGTAATGACAAGGGTTGATGGGAGAGTAAGCAGTGCAGCGATGATGGTGCGATGGAGAAGTAGTAACGGGCCAGGGTAGAAGGCAAGGAAACTTGGATTTGCTGCGTTGGAAGATGCAGACCGGAAGTAAAATGGCAGTGCAGAAAAGTGGCCTGGACAATCTCGGGTTGGTGAGGAAACAAGAAGGCTCCCTCGCCTAGGTTTTTTTCCCCTCCTAAGTTATGGGGTTTAACCCCTTTTTATAGTCATAAATTTATTAGAGTCCTAATACAACTAAACCTATCCTGTTAATTATTTTTTATTTTTAATATTTTATCTGTTTAATTCTTATGTTAATCCTAATCTAACTATATCAAATTTAATATTAATCTAAATAATTATCCTATAAAAATCTAATTATCCTATCCTAAAATTAATTTTATTTTATTTTCTTATCTCTTCTTCTTTTTTTTATCATTCCTAAATCCTATTTTAACTTTAATTTACTAATTAATGTTAATTCTAAATCTAAAAATTCTAATTTAATTCTAGCCTAATTCTAAATTGTTAAATTAAAATACAATGTCACCCAATCCGATTAATTATTTTTATAAATTAAGACTCCTGACAAAATAAGGTATCTACATTAATCACTTTCGATCTTCTTGTCCTTATACTACATTGCATCACACAACAATGCATCGTGTATAATTTGAATATCATATGCTATTAATCCATACTCACATCAATCTCATCGTATATCATGTTTACTTGAGATTTCATATCAGGTCACTTTACATTTAACAATTATACTCCTGTATTCTATCATATCATATCGCTTTTCATATGGAGAACCATGATCACAGTGATACGAAGTCATAATTCTCTTCGTATAAATTGTATAAATTGTATCGTATCATATCATGACATCATATAGATGAAATATTGTTAATACCGAGTCATGACACTCCTCATTTAATTCTCATGTTCGTGTACAATATAAGGTCATGCCATATCTCATGTAAAAAGCATACTATTATGTCATGATTTAGTAGGCAACTTATGTAAACTTCACTGTATAAACCGCTATCATTTCAAATCATATCATGTATACTTTAGAACATGCTCAACATATAAATTTTTAATTCATTTCATATTTACCTTTAAGACAAGGTTGAAAGCATGCACAATTTTCTTTTTATATCATGTCAATTCAAAACATATCTTTTCATATCATTTCAAATCAAAACGTACACATTTCTATTTTCATATCATGTCAATTCAAAACATATCTTTTCATATCATTTCAAATCAAAACGTGCACATTTCTTTTTATATACTGTAAGTCATATCAGGCTTAGAGTTCATATCAAATCAAACTATACTCTAGATCGCATATCATGTCATGTTCGACACAAAATCATATATGAGTCATATAAGTGTCGAAATCATATCACATGTACTTTTAAAACATGTTTAAAACATGTACAGTTTCAAAATATATCTTATTTCAAACATGTCTCATATACTGTATAAATCATGTCAAGTCTAGAGTTCATATCAATAAAATCATACTTTAGACTTCATATCATATCGGTTAGACTAAGCTAGATCCCTAATACTCTATCAATAAAGACTTAAATCACTGTAGCTAGCAGTGAAAATCATGTCATCATCCCCTGGAAACCAACTAGGGCGCTATCTATGGCCATATACCTCATCTCTCTTAGCCCCACTGATCAGGTGTGACTGAGACCTGTCCATGACTATTGTCGGACAAGCATTTCTGCCTAATGAGTAATCTCCAATTAGGCGGTTTCCACTATGCTTTATTGAGTTTAATTCTTTTAGGGTGCCTACAGTCTCATAAAACATTTAAATCTTTAGCTTTTCTTGTCAAAATCATGTAGAGCATATGGTAAAATTCTTTAAGAGGCTTCATATATAAAAATATATATACCATATACTTTCTTTTTAAAATTAATCTATACTTTATAGCATTCATATAAATGTTATTATAACATCTGAAGTTGTAGCAAGTTAAGCTTAAAGACTATATATAAAACCATTTCAATATGCAACTTCGGTAATATTTTCAAATACCGATATAAGCAATATTTTCATCTAATACAGTAAAGTAATTCATCTAAATTATCACCATCAATCATTCGATTTCAAAACTTTCTTTCTGTCAAATCAGTAAATCATTATTCAAATCATTCAATATTTATTTCATTCGGTATTCAAATTACTCAGTACTCCAATTATTCAATAATCAGATAACTTGGTATTCAAACCATTCGGTATTCAATATCCTTTTTTCGATAATTATCGACTATAACAATCATTTGTATATTTCATTATCGACACTAGTACCACACCATTAGTATGAATCCTCTTAGTATCTATGTGTATTTAAATACCATGTTTCTATATAGCCATCAAGGTACTAAAATTATGCAATAACAATATCATCATTCGATATCTATTCCAGAGTCAACATCAAGGATAACAGAACCACAAGATCGATAGTCACTTATCAAATCCATCTATGGTTTGATCTATTGACACACGTTCATAATTTTCGACTTGAGGTTCAATTTCATTCACTATCACAAAACCAGATCAAAATTCTCAACTCAATTCTTATATGGCCTGTAAAACATAACGCCATGCTAGAACTATCTATAAAGGTGTCATCGCTTCAATTTTTGATTGGCGATTTACTCACTTGAAAGAATTTGCCAATTTCCACTATCTACAGTTTTTCAATCATTTAAGTCGTCTTGCGACTATCCATGTTATCGCAAAAATCTCAGTTCACATCTATTTAATATCTATATGTACCAGTACATTTTTATGTAGACGTGTGTTCTATCAAATGTCCATAAGACATCACAATTTACTTTCTTATTATCATCGTCTCAATCATACCACTAAGACGAACCATTTATCATGTCCTCCAAATTTCTCCAAGTCACTCAAATGTGAGAGAATATTTTTCAAGACCTATTCAAAGGTTATAATCAAATCTGTATAATCACGTGTGTGACATCCATTTATCTGAATCTATCAATTCTGCAATCATCACTCGATCGATAATTTCGAAATTCAGCCATTCGACCATCTAAATTACAACTTCGATTTTCTCTTTTATGTTATATCATATAACCTTCGTTACTCTTATCAATGATCCGCCTAATAGATATTCCATCTCAATCTCAACTTGATAACCACTTTGTGATATTAAGATAATTTGATTTATCGATTCCATAAGACTTAAACAATACAATTCATCACGTTATCATGCTCAACGATCTACCTTCTCATCGATTTCAATATCCAATTTTTCTGGCAATACAATAAAGTCCTTTCAATACTTAATTTTAATTCTTTCCAATATTCCATTTATATGAGAAACTTAATCTTTTTCCTTAAACGTTTTCAGAAAAATTTCGACAGCACAACGGATTAATTTTCATTAAACCTCCTGCAAAGAAAACACAATTTATACCACAGTCGTTGATTCTCACAATTCATTTACCTCTTACTAAGACCCCTACCATCAGTTGTGGGTCTTCTTAGTATTTTAACATCATTTTATCAATGCATCATATCAAAAATCATAATTCCAAATCATACAATATAATGCTACTAATGCTTTATAAAAGTATCTTACCTATTCGCCAAAGCTTAGCGTGTTTCCGAGCCTAGACGAAATCTTACACATCAGCACTTGAAACCTTCATTAAAATTCAATAACACATCCACTCTCTAGAAAATAATAAATTAAAATTCAATAAATTTCTATGACCAAGCTTAAACGTATATACTGCCTCCTTACCCATTTTCCTTTCTTTTTCTTTCTTCTTCTCTTTTCTTCTTTTTCTTCTTTCTTTTTCTTTCTTTCTCTTTCTTTCTCTTTCTTCTCTTTCTTTTTCCTTTCCTTTTTTTCCTTTTTCTTCCTTTTTTCTTTCTGGTCTGAACTGGTTCGGCCGGTTCAGCCCTTGTTGGCCGATTCAGCCTCCGATGGCCACCATCTCCGACGGTTCGACCATTCCACGGCACCCTGGGATCGCCATGAAGCCGGATCTGGCTTTCTTTTCCCGAGCGACGGTGCGGACGGCGGTGGATCTAGATGTGGGTTTCGGTCTTCTTTTCTTCCTCTTCTCTCTCTCTCGTTTCTCTCGCTTCTTTTATCGCCGACCGTTCCTTTCGCTTGGACTGATCTCGCCGGTGTCGATGGCAGCGGTGATGGTGTCTGGATGGGCCGGCATTGCCTCTTTCCTTTTTCTCTCCTGTTTTCCTTCTCTTCCGTTCGGTTTCTTCCTTCATTTCTTCTCTTCCTTTTCGGTTTTCCACCATCACCTGCCCCCTCTTCTTTCTCTTCCCCGTTCGACGGCGGTTCCCCTTCCCTTTCCCTATTCTCGCCGACATCGGTGGCCTCACATCCCCCCTCTCCTCTGTTTTCAATAAACAAAGGGAGTGGGAATCAGGTTTGTATCCCGATTCCCCTTATTATTATTATTATTATTATTATTATTATTATTATTATTATTATTATTATTATTAATTGAAATTTATAAATATAATACAATTTATATATGTATATAATTATACTATAAATAATTATATATAAATACACATATTTCGTGTTTAAATTATGTGTATATATATACATCTATACATTTTTTTTGTTAAAAATATCATTTATATTTCATATATATTTATTTATATTTTTATATATATAAATATGTATAATAATAATATACATATACGTTTATTCAATGATATAAAATGGTATATCAACATATAATCTATACATATATTTCATATATATATCTATTTATTAAAAGTATATTTATATAATATCATTATATAAATATATCAAAATACATATTTTTATTTCTTATTAAGTTTGGATTTCTAAATATCCAATTTATTTCTCCATTTTCATTTCTTATTTAATTTGGATTGCAACTTATCCAAATTAAATTTTCCTGGATATTTACTATTTATTTTCGAAAATTCATGGTCTTCACATTCTCCCCACCTTAAGAAATTCGGTCCTTCGAATTTAAATTAAATTTAGAGATGGTATGATTTCGTATACTGATGATTCTCGTCCTCTATATCATCTTTTAAATAATATTGTCAACATATTTTCAACATTAGAATCACCTTCTTTACCATTATACATCATTTTCTCCATATATTTATACTCCTTAAAACTTCTTATAAATTTGGGAGTTAACGATTTCATCTCTTTTTGCATCATAGTTGATTCATACTGTTCATCATCCATTTTTCTCATTTAGTGCCAAGTCGATATAGCTTGGTAGCTATCATTTAAATAATTTAATTAGTAGTATGTAATTATCCCAGTAGCTTTTAAATTCAGTGCACCCGCTCTCAATATATATTTAAGCGTTCTCATATTACGCTCGAATATTCATATCAGTACGAAGCGGTGTTGTCTGTAAATTTGGAATCCTAAAGCCCATCGTTATTTCCCATAAGCATATGGCAATTAGAGATTCCATCACATATGACGCTCGCTGGAACTTCACATACATTTTCACCGTTTCATAATTATATTTCGACTATGGCACTAGAGAAATCTAGGAGCCTGTTAATAGAAAAGTGATTCAATTTGATTAACCAGTCTATAATCACTTCTGTAACATCATATTTCTTTTGTTCAATTGAATAAGATGAGGGTCTTTCTCTTTCATTGAGCTCTCAAGTTTTCATGTAATCTCTTTATATAGATGATGCTACTAGAAGACCTTCACTAGGAGATGGGACTTTTGTGAAATCCCCAATTTCATGTAATTTTTCATGTTTGTAAAGTATTTCAAACAGAAATGATTAAGTAAATATGAGAAGTTTGATGTATGAATGATGTATGAAATATATGGAAGAAATAAGGAAATTGAAAGTTAATTAGTCAAAGAAATTAATGTTGATATCAAGAAAATATTTAGAGTATAAGAAAAGAATCAAAATCAAAATTTTGATTGGTAATTAAATGCATGTGGTATATGAATGGAAGAAGGATAATTAAATGGTCAAAGGGTCAAAGCATGGCTGAGATGATTAATGAATTTGCATGTATTTAATGCATATGGCATAGTCATCATCTCTTCCCTTCATCACCCTACAGCAGCAACATTCCAGCTCTCCCTCACGTTTCCTCCAATTTTCCCAAGTTTCTACTTCCAATCACCTTGACAAACCACCTTGTTCTTCCATCGACTCAATTAGTTAGTTAAACGAAAATCGATCCTTGTCGCTAGACTAGGCTATATCCGAAGTTTGGTAGATTGAATCTAAGTATAGGAGGAGATCTCAAATTCTGAAAATCTTGGTGACTAGTAAAGGTAAGGAAAGAAATGGATTTAGTCAATTTCATTCATAGTTTGGAGTAGCATTGAATAGGTATAGCATATGTATAGTGATTGTTTAAAGGTTTGAATTATGATGATGTATGCAGCTTTGAAGAAGTGAAGAAAGCCATTGGTGCAACCAAGTGATTTCGTGTTCTCGTGTTCTCGAAGTGATCGAGGTAAGGAATTTATGTAACGAACATAGGGTGACTATGTCCGCATGTTTTAAGATATTTCAAATGTCATTTGGAAAGAAGTACCAGCTGTTTTGAAGTGTAGGAAAAGTTAGGTTTAGGATTTAACTCCTAGTACCAATTAGGCTAGGAGCAAGCAACTGCCTTAAGTAGCAGCCGACTGCCTAGAGACAGCCAAAGCGTAGTTTTTCGAAAACCGAGACAAACCAGTCGACTGCTATTTTCCAGTATGCATTCTATTTCAAACCAGTCGATTGCTATATGGGACAGTCGACTGCCTTTACAAAGAAAAGCATTCTGTTTCAAACCAGTTGACTGCCACATGGACCAGTTGACTGCTATTTGCTAAAATGCATTCTATTTCAAAACCAGCTGACTACCTATAAGACCAGTCGACTGCTATGTTTCCAGAAGCATTCTGTTTCAAAACCAGTCGACTGCTATATGGAGCAATCGACTGCCTCCATGTGTTTTCAAAAAATAAAATATCAAAAATTATAAAAAAATAATTTCGATAAAAGAAAATATGAGGCAGCAACCGACTGCCCTATGAGGCCAGTCGACTGCCCTGTATGAAAAGAGATTTCAAAGTCTATTTTAAGAAAGTAAAAATGTCATAGCAAATAGCTATATGACAAATGTTTTGAGACTATGAAGTACTTAATGATTATGCACTTCTGTATATGTTCATGGTTGAGGAACTCTAGTCCAGCCCTCAGTGCTACAGATGTCACATGACTAGTGTTCACTGTAGCCACCGACGTTTGGCCAAATTGTCTCTATTTTGTATATATTGGCTAGGGGAGGATTCCTGGCTCTTACGAGAGTACGCCACATGATTCAGTGCATAATTCTGTTAATAAGCAAATAGTCTCTCTGTTACTTACAAGCTATATGAAGCATGTTTTATGTTTTGAAGTAAGAATATGATGCATGTTTTGAAGAAGTATATGAAGTATGCTATTTTAAAGAAGCATATAAAGTATGTTTGCCTATACCATTCGAAAGAAATATGCATGGTTGCAAATGCTATATGAAAGATGTACATGATGCATGCTTTATAATGGTTTTACATGACATTATAGAACCAAGTAGGAAAAATGCATATAGAGGCATAGTACGCTCTTTTATATACTTTTCTTACTGAGCGTAAACTCACCATTTTACGAATATTTTTGCTACAGATTATCTGAAGTAAACCTCGCTCCAAATAGAGGAGCCTGCTTTTGAGAGATCAAAGTGTACCTTCGTGATATGCTTACCTGAATCATCATAAATTGATGATATTTATCCCCAAATAAGCCAAGTTAATATAATTGAAGTCGGATTTAGCTTATCTTGTGAAATTGGGCTTGATTAGGTAAAAGAGGCAAAATAATAATTTAACACATAAAGTCTTGATTTAGTACAAGAAAAATATCTTAAATAAATATTTTATTTTGTAATTTCATAAATTTGAGTTACCTTACTTGGGTTTATGAAATTAAACAAAAATAAGAAAAATTAGACTAAAAGAATTAAACATGTGCCAAGTAGTGTTCATTAATGGCATTTTTGTAATTAATGGGAAGTGTTTGTAAGAAAGCAAAATTTGGCTTGTTGGGAGTGTAAAAACCCTTCCTTCTTGGCAGCAAAAAACTTGAGTCTCCCTTCTCCATGCCAAACTCGAAATTCATGAGGAAGATGGAAAAATTGGAGTTAGTTGAACAATTCCCATGCCATATTCGGCCTCCACTTCTACTTGTCAAGTCGTTTTTGTGGAGTTTTTAAGAAAGAAGGCCGAAAATGAAGAGAATGCGTAAGGCACGATTTTTTCTAGATATGTAAATATTTGATTGTTTGTTTGTTATGATTCCTTAGTATATTGATTAAGGACTTATTCTAAGTGTTTCTATGGTTTCAATTTGAGTAATTGTTGAAAGATTAGGAATCTAGGGTTTCAGCCAAGGAAGGAGAATTGGGGATTTTGTTGGGTAAGTGAAATTTCATGCAATTGAAGTTAGATTTTAGTTCATTGATGTAATTAAGTGTTGATTGAAGCTTGAATTTCAATAGGTTCTTTGAAATTATCAAGAATTGATGAAAATTGGGATTTCCCCTTTTGTTAAAATTGAGGGTTTTGTATAATTGAGTTAAATTACATCAAATTGAAGTTAAATTATTATTAATTGATATAATAAAAAGTTAATTATAGCTTCAATTTTATTGGGTGGCATAGATTTGCCAAGAATTGAATTTTTCCCCTTTAGGTGAAATTGGGAATTTTAAGAATTAAGCTTTAATCTTAATAATTGATGTTAATTGAAGTTAATTGGAAGTTTAACTAGTGAAATTGTAGTGATTGGAGGCATAATTGAAGAAAAATTAGATTTAAATGCAATATGTGAAAGTAACAGTGAGTTGGCTCCATGGTATTTGAAGTGTAGTTATGCTTAAAATATTAAGATAAATATATATGGAATATGATTTAATTGTTCAAGAATGATGTGAAAGAAATTGGAATTAATTTGGAATTTACCAAGTTAGTAAGCATTCGGTCACTTGGTGTTCTTGGTGTAATTATTCTTGATTTGATAGCGATTTGTATATATAAGGTGTAGTTCATGTAAATAAGCTTGACTAAGATGTTAAATGGCATTAAAATTGATTGTATGACATAAGGGTACATTAGGCCCTAGTGAAGGGCATTACGCTAATTTCACTATTTCAATATAATTTTGTGATATGTTAGTGAACTGTGAATGGTTATATGATCAATGTAGTTGATTCATATTAAAACCATAAGAAGGGCACACTTAGTCAATACGCCTTCTTAGCGCAGTAGGCAAGAATGAAGTGTAGATGTGCTAAGTGTTTTTCAATTACACCTGCTATACGAAACTAAGTATGCGATGTGGTTTTGTAGTGAAATTCATCGTTTGGAGGAGCACTGTAGCTTTTGGCCAAAGTGTTGGAATGGGTGCTTGAAATGAAAAACGCTCTGGTATGTTAATTGTGCAAAACGTTTGATTGAATCATACTTAGTAAATTGATCACTTAGCGTAAGTATAATTTATGAGATGTAAATGTAATAGGGAGTAATGTGTTTAAGACCATATGTGACAATAGTGCCCTATTAGACAAGTTAACCTATTTGTGGTATATGTAATAATTAAGTGTAAATAAGTTTAATAGTGATTATAAATTAGGATTGTTGGTGACAAGATCGTGAAATTATGCATATGAACTGGATTGGGATATATTGGAATATTGTTGTCTTGAACTTGTAGGAGGTCCCATCTTCTTAACTATTATGTTGCCGAAAAATTTAAGTAGGCAAAAAAATTGTTTAATAGGTTTATGATTTTAAAACAACAATTGAAATGATGGGTTTATGGTAGTTTTAAATGATTTGTGTTTGAAGGAAACGATTTTATGCAGCTTGGAAGTGAGGTAAGATATATATCGGAACGTAGGAGATACTGAATAAATTTTAAAATCAATTGCCTTGGGTTTTACAAATTGTATTTTTCTTACAGGAGGTTTTAAGAAAATTAAGCCTTTATACTACCGGATTTTTGTAAAAATGTTGGTAGCTAGAGCTAAGTAACAATTTGAAAATAGCTATTTTCTAGCAAGCTTTGTTTTGGAAAAATGTGAAATAGCATGATTTTGAGTATTTAAGAAATTTTTATCTGAAACACCGACTTTCAAGGAAATTACCAAAGTATGGTATTTTCAGAAAATATTTTCAACTATTTGCGAATTTTCTACGTTTGCAAGAAAATATATGTATATTCATTTGTGAACCTTTGAGAAGTTCGAAAATATTATTCTGAAAATATATATATATATAAATACATATATAAATGTTTTGAGACATGACTAACTAAAGTCACTGCAGTATTAGAACTTCTGGACTACTGTGTGACCCTAATCTAGTCCGCAGTCATATTTTGACTTTTGAGCTATGTGACTTTGATCCAGTTCACAGTGGGCCCAGTTGACACCTGATCAGTGCTCACTACGACCCTCTTTGGACATGGCCATATGTCTATTCGACTTGCACTTTCCCTCACGGGAATATTTAGACTGCATGATTGTTACTTAGTCATTAATATGTCTGCATGCTTAGTATGTGTATGCTTTTTCATACGTATTTTCATATATGAATTTTGAACATTGGATATATGGATTTTGAAACCGATATGGTTTACTACAAATATTCTTATTGAAACCAAGTGTGATAAATTCATATATGTTCAAGTTTATTTCCAAATTTAAATGCTTTATTATAATTTACATGAATTATTTTTGATGCATTGCATTAGCATGATTTGTCTTTTGAAATCGTATAAATTCCAACTCTGAGATTTAATAAATGATTTACAAAACTTGCATTTAGAATTTTGCTATCTGTCTTTTATATATATTTCTTATTAGGCTTTATAAGTTCACCCCCTCTTCACCCTTCCAGACTATTTGCAGTAGGTGCTTGGTATGAGGGGTTCTATCACGTCCTTTGAGGCTTTTGTACCACCCTTAAAGGTATATGATGAACAGTTATCCATTTTATATTCAGACTTGTATTTTTAGTACTCTTATAGTATGGGGATGTAATTAAAGGAAGTACATGATATGCTTATGGTTTATAACGATGTATAAAACTTTGGTGGACATATATTTTGGTTAGGTAAAATGATTCAAAAATTGTGAACGCATGCTTAGTTAGGAAATTTGAACTAGGACCAAAGTAATTAAATGATATTGATTTAGCTAACGTAAATTTAGCTTAAGAATAAATTTGAGACACTACATACAGCCTAACCAAGTAAGTGAAAAAGGAAAAAAATTTAGTTCGTATTTTCAGTAAAAAGGGACGTTACATTACTCCATCTGGATCAGGGTTTCAAATAGCGGCCGCAAAATGAAATAGCTGCTGCTATCTCGCGGTAACGGCGGTGGCCACCACCGCTATTGCGAAAATATCGGGTGTGAGTACGGATCACACCTGTAACGGCCAATAGCGGCCGTTACAAAACGCCGTAACGGAAGATAGCGGCGATAGCGGTCCGTTATCGCCGCTATCAGCCGTTTCAGTCAGACTATAAAAAAAATTTTCAAAACGTGGATACTGGACAAAAAACACAACAGTAGCATCAAAATCAAAATATCCAGATAAAAAAAAGGGTTTGTGATAAGATCGGTAAAGGCGAACGACGAGCATGATGGTGATTGCTGAGGGCAGAGGCAGAGTGGGGTGGATCGTCGGTGGCGTGGGTAGGCAGGCACGAGGCACAGTGGGACCGTGGGTGGCTGGGGGAGGTGTGGCATGGCCATGGGCGGCTCGCAGTACTGGTGGGACTAGGCGGTGGGGTGCCCTCCATCTATCGGTTGATTGACACCGGCGTGATGCATGACTGATCTGAGATTAGATCTGGCGCAGTGACGGTGGCGACCGACAGTTGGCGAAGTGAGAATCACAAGGCTGAGACTGAGGTGGCCGTAGAAGGGGAGGGGGAGGTGCGAAATCGTGAAAGTGAGAGGAACAGAGGGAGGCCAACGGGTTTAGGAAGGTTGGCTTTTTTTATTTTAAATATTTTTTGTTTGAATATATGTGGTTAAAGAGGCTGATGGGTTTGGGTTGGGAGAGTTGGGTTTTTTATTTTAAATATTTTTTGTTTTAATATATGTGGTTAAAGAGGCTAATGGGTTTGGGAGAGTTGGGTTTTTTTATTTTAAATATTTTTGTTTTAATATATGTGGTAAATGGTAATTAGTAAAAGGTTTTGGTTTTAAATGTTTAATAATTTTTTTAGGAAACAACGTAACATTAAATGTTTAAGAATTAAAATTAGTTAATATGATGAATCATGATAAAAATATATTAGGTAATCTGAATTTGAAAAAAAATAGATAATGTCGAATTTAGATTATTAATTTAATTTTTAAAGTAAATTTGTAGTGTAATTAAATATATGGTATTAAATATTTTGTTAATATTTGTAGAAATTCATATAGAAGAGGAAAAAAAAGAAAAATATTGACATATTAATTTAGATGAAAAAAGACTTAACAAAATTTAGATGAAAAAATTCCTTAATAATTTAGATAAAAAATAATTAATGTTAAATAATTAGTACATTAATTCTTATTAGTACATAATTATTTATCTCTGTTTTCAATACTTGTTATTTTTTAATTATCATAAGTAATTTTTTAAATATGAATGTTTTATTATAATTCAAAAAATTATAAATAATTTTTTTTTTCACATAAATAATAGACTTGAGGTATCATAAATTACTTTAAAAACTATAAAATAATACTTTACATGATTATAATTACAATTACTACACTTTATATAGAATTGTGCGAAGTTAAAAAAAATTCATGACCGCAATGACCGCCGTTATGTTCGCAATCGTGATAAACGCAACGCGACCGAAAACGCGATCGCGATCGCAATTTAAAACTATGATCTGGATATCTCGCCAAATCCCCTACCAAACCTTGCATTGTTGAAACTTGTTCCTGTTGCCATGCTCCTTTTATAACATCTTCCCATGCTCCATTTCCTACCCACATATTTTCAAACTTGAAGGATCTTTTCCGCCTTCTCTCCCATAAGCCCAACCCGAATTGGAAAAATAAAGATAAATGATCTGAAGTAGAAGCTACCAGATGATACTCCAGAGTGTTTGGAAAACGGGTCATCCAAGCCACATTCACTAAACCCCTATCCAACTGTTCCAGTATAATCTCATTGTCACTTCTTCGGAACCAAATATATTTATGGCCTCTAAAACGTATTTCCATTAATGCACGTGTCCACCACCTCGCGAAAATTCTCAATTTGCCACCGTCTTTCTCTACCGTCCTTTTTCTCATCCGAAGATAATATTTCATTATAATCACTCGCACATAACCAAGGTAGATTACTCCTCGTACTTAAGTCTCTAACAGCGCCCACGATTCCACTCTCTTTGACGTCTTTGGATTACTATAAAACTCGGTAAACCTCCAAGCTTGAGCACTATTGTCTTCCTCCACTTTGACATCAATGTGACTGTGAATAAGAACCCAACGTCACCTTCAAATCATTGTTTCAAAACAAAGCTAGTCCACCACATCTTCCCTCACTATCTACCACGAAAATAGATTCAAAACCCAAACGAACATGTCCATCTCTGAACTCTTTCTCTTCGTCTCAGAAAGAAAGAGCAACTGGGATTTATAACTTTGACCAACTTGGTCAATTCATGAACTGCTCGTGGAGCCCCATAACCCTGACAGTTCCAAGCTAAACAACTCATTAGTTCTGGCGGGATAGGCCCTCACCGCCGATCTTTGCATATGTTGGAATATTATATGAACCATCACTGCCAACAGCCACATTGTCACAATTCTTCTTCACCTTGTTTCCTTGAAGAAACTCCGGTCTAATTGACTCTTCCTGAATTCGTTTCTTCCCCATCACTAAAACAGCCTTCAGTTTTCTACCTAAACTACGTCCTTTTTCACGCCTCCACTTACCTTGATTGGGTTCCTGAACCACCCTTAAAGCCGCTTTCTACAATAGGAATATTAACTAATGGGTTACTTATAGCATGGCCCATTTTTCCCAAACCCTCATTCATTCTTATTGGAGGCTTTGGGCCCCATTACCAACTAACTTAGCTCACATTACAAACTCCCCAGTCCTATGCACGTCTCTACGTGTTGCATTGTTATCTCCCTTGCTTTCCGCATCTCCTATCTGCATAACTTCCCTAGCCTCCTTCCCACGTGATCGATCTGCCTCATAATCTCCATCAGTCCCCAATAGCACCGGAACCGCCTTACCCCGTTCGTCCCATCCCACGGGAATATTGTACAGATTAGAAGAACTCTGTATGCCTAGCCTTGTACCCCGTTACTCGCACCATGGGTCAGCCAGCTCACTCGCTATTTGACCAACTCAATGCATGAGTTCCTCAGGTAATTCATGCAAGTGGTGTGCGATTACTTGTTGTAGGCATGTTTAGACTCCTTTAATAATAATCCTATTGACATTGTTTCTGTGTTGACATTGAATAATTTGAATTTAGAAGCTCACATTATGCTCTTGCTATCTCATCGACAAATTGTATTACTGCAGCTACCTCGCCATCCCATTCGTTATATGGTATTATGGTCAATTTTACCACCGACTTATGTGAAGCACTAGCTAAGATTGTCTTTTCTGTAGAGCATTATTTACTCCTTCAAATTTGAAGTCCTAGTTTTCTTATATGGCGAATATTTACTGTGTCAATGGAGTTTGTTTGACCTCTACCCGTTTACTCATTAAATGAAATTATTGTAGGAATACAAGGAAATTCGCAAGTTTGCAAGGAAAAGTGAAGTTTTGTAAATAAATAAATAATAAGGATGTGGCTTGTGAAGTTGGACATAGTTTTAAGGCTATCTAATGCCAATTGAAGATGATGTTACCAAAGCTTTTACTTTTGAACATCTGGGTTTTCTTTTTACTGGAGTGACTCAGGGACATTGAAAATTACTTTATATTATACTTGTTCATGGCATTGGCTGAAGGCTTTTGGGTATTGGAAAACAAAAAAGACTGTTGTAATATTCATTTTCAAGCAAGAAATCCATTTTTATGGTGAGTGGTGCCAACCAGGGATTCAAATTGCGGTCGCGGTCACGTTTTCGGTGGCGTTACGTTTATCGCGGTTGCGTACATAACGGAGACCATCGCGGTCATTGCGATCATCGCGGTCGTGAATTTTTTTTAATTTCGCACAATCTTGTATAAAATGTAATAATCTTAATTATAATTATTTAAAGTCTTATTTTATAATTTTTACAGTAATTTATGATACTTTAAGTCTATTATTTATGTAAAAAAAATTATTCATAATTTTTTAAATTATAATAAGATATTCAAACATAATTTAATTAATTACATTTACATTATCAATATTCTCTTGAATTACAATAATGTTTTGTTATATTAAAAATTTAATATTAATATGCCACTATCAATTAACTTAAATAATCACATTTATATTATCGAATTATCAATATTATTTTCTTATGTTGTAATAATATTTAATATCATCTATTTAATTACATTACAAATTTTAATGAAAAATTACTTAAATAGTCTAAATTCAATATTATATAATAGTACTTAAAAAAACCATTATCTAATATTAATTTGTAAACAATTAAAACTAAAAAAAAAAAAACTACCCAAGTTTCCCAGCCAGGCGACCCATACCCATACCCATCACCCTTGACCCACCCAATTCATCACTTTCCCTAAACTTACTCTGTCTCTCACCTTCACACACTCACGATTCACAAATCACAAAATTCCTTTCACTTTCACTCATGCAATCCCAACTAAAACCATTCCCCACCCCTCAATCGCTCATCATCACTGCCTCATTCACTCCCTCCTTGTTATACAAATCAAGAAGCCAGCGCACTTGCAAACCGACAACCGACAGAGGCTTGTGGTGCTACGATAATGGATAGCGCCTCAAGCAACCCGATGCCTACAGCCACGCCACCAGTTGCCCACCAGTCCGCTGTTGACTGTCCAATCTAAACCTAGTCCCCTCACAGATCTAAATCTACTCCAAAGGTTAAAAGTTTTAAACTTAGGTATTTGCTTTGTTACAGACTAAAAGTTTTGTAAGTTTTGAACTTACAGATTAAAAGTTTTGATTTGATGTTGAAATTTTTGTTAATTATTGTTGGTGATTCCGGGAGATGGTGATCTGGTGAAGTTAGTGTTTGTTTTGATCATAAGAAATTAGGATTTTTAGAGTTTCAATTTCTGCCTCTTTCCTTTGCTGAGGAGTTTTTTTTTTATACTCAATGTTGAACAGAATGGAGGATAGCGGCGATAACGGCCCGTTATCGCCACTATCCTCCGTTGCAGCGTTTTGTAACGGCCAATAGCGGCCGTTACTAACGTGAATTTCTTTCTCCCCTGCTTTTTGTCCAATAGCGGTAGCGGCCACTGCCGCTACCGCGACATAGCGGCCACCGCCGCTACAGCGACATAGCGGCCGCTATTCCGAGATGCGGCCGCTATTTGAAACCATGGTGCCAACCTTATTGTCTCGCTCGCTTATATGGGATTTTGATACTTGACATTTCCAAGCTATTGTAGTACAAGGAATGGAATGGGAATGCCAACGTCTTTCTTTCTTGGTAAACACCTCCTTTGGTTACAATAAACATTTTTCATCTTTGATCGTGCTATATTCGACATTTTTAAACACGACACGAAATGATACTCACACATAAACTACAGAGAGGAACTATCATTTAGCGGTTTTTTGTGTTGGGGTTTGCCTTGAATCCTACATCGAAAGTATAAAAAAGGTTATAAGGGCTCTTCCCTTATAAATAATAGGCTTAATAGCCAAATGTGTCCTCCACGCTTGTCACAAAATGGAATTAAGTCCTCAACGTTTAAATGCAATCCCAACTAAAACCATCCCCCACCCCTCAATCGCTCATCATCACTGCCTCATTCACTCCCTCCCTGTTATACAAATCAAGAAGCCAGCGCACTTGCAAACCGACAACCGACAGAGGCTAGTGGTGCTACGACAATGGATAGCACCTCAAGCAACCCGATGCCCATGGCCACGCCACCAGTTGCCCACCAATCCGCTGTTGACTGTCCAATCTAAACCTAGTCCCCTCACAGATCTAATCTACTCCAAAGGTTAAAATTTTTAAACTTAGGTATTTGCTTTGTTACAGACTAAAAGTTTTGTAAGTTTTGAACTTACAGACTAAAAGTTTTGATTTGATGTTGAAATTTTTGTTAATTATTGTTGGTGATTCGGAGAGATGGTGATTTGGTGAAGTTAGTGTTTGTTTTGATCATAAGAAATTAGGATTTTTAGAGTTTCAATTTCTGCCTCTTTCCTCTGCTGAGGAGTTTTTTTTTTTATACTCAATGTTGAACAGAATGGAGGATAGCGGCGATAACGGCCCGTTATCGCCACTATCCTCCGTTACAACGTTTTGTAACGGCCAATAGCGGCTGTTACTAACGTGAATTTCTTTCTCCCCCACTTTTTGTCCAATAGCGGTAGCGGCCACCGCCGCTACCGCGACATAGCGGCCACTATTCCGAGATGCGGCCGCTATTTGAAACCATGGTGCCAACCTTGTTGTCTCGCTCGCTTATATGGGATTTTGATACTTGACATTTTCAAGCTATTGTAGTACAAGGAATGGAATGGGAATGCCAACGTCTTTCTTTCTTGGTAAACACCTCCTTTGGTTACAATAAACATTTGTCATCTTTGATCGTGCTATATTCGACATTTTTAAACACGACACGAAATGATACTCACACATAAACTACAGAGAGGAACTATCATTTAGCGGTTTTTTGTGTTGGGGTTTGCCTTGAATCCCACATCGAAAGTATAAAAAAAGTTATAAGGGCTCTTCCCTTATAAATAATAGGCTTAATAGCCAAATGTGTCCTCCACGCTTGTCACAAAATGGAATTAAGTCCTCAACGTTTAAATGCATGGAAATCAGTCCTAAACGTTACAAAATAATTAAATTAAGGACATTTTCATTAAATCTTTTAATTTTCGTTAAGTTTTATTACTGGTAGGGGTAACGAAAATTAAAGGATTTAACAGAAATATCCTTAATTCAATTATTTTCTAATGTTTAGGACTGATTTCCATGCATTTAAACGTTGAGGACTTAATTCCATTTTGTGACAAACGTGGATGACGCATTTGGCTATTAAGCCTAAATAATATGTTAGGCTTTGTTTGTAAGATGTCTCAAAGAGTTGTAGACACTGATAGAATAACTAGAGTTTGGGCTATTAAAAGAGTGTAGTTGGGCTTTGGTATCTTTGTTAGGAGTTTGCAATTTTTCTCTTCTAAAAATTGCACAGTTGTAATTATTTGATTAGTTATTAGTTTGATTGGGTGGTTATATGCCAATTTGGTTGGCCAAACCACATTAAAAATTATTGTATTTATTTTTACTTTCTTTCGTTTTTGTGAGTGTTTGGTTTGAGGGATATTTTTCCCAACAAGTGGTATTAGAGCTGAAGGTTCGTGATCTTGCAAGAAGAGGAAAGTCAGAGTTGAATGTTCGTGATCTTATGAGAGGAAGAAAGCTATGAAGACAAAAATGAAGATGAAAGCTATGAAGATGAAGATGATGAGGGCCATGATGACTTGGAAGAAGATGACCATGATGAGTTTGATGATGATAATTGGAGAAAGATGACGAGGATGATAGTGATGACAATGGTGGAGTTACTCTTCAGTTTAAGGATGGTTTGCACGTTGTTGAGCAGTTTAGAGATTCAAGTTAAGGGAGGATTTGTTGAGGTTTACCTTGAATCCCACATCGAAAGTAAAGAAGAATTTATAAGGGCTCTTTCCTTATAAATAATATGTTAGGCTTTGTTTGTAAGATGTCCCAAAGAGTTGTAGACACTGATAGAATAGTTAGGATTCGGGCTATTAAAAGGGTGTAGTTGAGCTTTGGGATTTTTGTTAGGAGTTTGCAATTTTTCGCTCTAAAAATTGCATGGTTGGGTTTGTAAGGAGTTTACAATTTTTTTCTTCTAAAAATTGCACAGTTGTAATTATTTATTGGTTATTAATTTGATTGGGTGGTTATAGGCCAATTTGGTTGGACCAAATCACATTAAAAATTATTGTGTTTATTTTTACTTTCTTCTATTTTTGTGGGTATTTGATTTGAGGAATATTTTTCTCAACATTTTGGAATCAGCTTTTCCAATCTCTTCTGCTTCACTTATTATCTCTCAGCAAAGTCCATTATTACACAACTTTCAATTGCAGAATTGCATTGGGTTAATGCTTGCTCTTTTCCAAAAAGAAAAGGACACTAGGAAAAATAAATAACGATAATAAACCAAAAAACAGCTGATGATAACAAATGGGCCACATGGTGGAGTTTGACTTCCAAGTTGACTTGTACCAGAATCCTCGAAGAGTTTTAAATCTCAAGTGTAACTGTGAGGAGCAAGAAGTCGAAGTAAGGCATGTGCAACTGTATGAACTAAGCTCTTGCTAAAGTCCAACCATTCAGCATTTAAGCTTAAAAGACAAAGTCCTTGTGTCTGACAGCCACATTTCACGACTTGGACAGTGCCATTTTACCAACTCTTTTTACTTGATCATATATTTTTTACAAAAACGTATGCTACTCTTGGAATGTAAATTCCCACCCAGAACAATAAAAATACTTCTCTTCCTCATTTCATATCTACTTTGTCTGCAGAAACTAACTGTCAAACTCCTGTTGAACTAGAACTTGTTTTGCATCTTTGCCTTTGCATTGCTTCAGGTTTCATTTCATCATTCTTCTAGCTCATTAATGCTTCTGTATATAGCTGACTTCGTTCTTTCTGTTTTTCTCTAGAATTCTTATGTGTTATTGCTTTTATATGCATTAGGAGCTTCTTGTTGTGGTTCCTAAAAAGAACTGAAAGAAATGGAAAGATTGGCATGCATTTCACACATTATTTCACTATTAATTCTGCCCATAAAGATTTTAATCAACTTCTTTTCATTAAGATATTTGTAGTGCTCATATGAATGTTTGACAGATGGCAAGGGCAATACTAAGCATTATTCTTGTTGTTGTTTCATGTTGCTTTGCTCTTCTTGCTTCATCACAGCTTACTTATCCATAAGAAGGTTGATTTTGTTAGGGCATAAGGCAAATGACAAATTCTCTACACACCATTTGCTTTTCATCATGCTGCATTGTTAATCATTTTTACATGATTTTTTGTGTTGAATTAGAGTAATGTTATTCGTCGTAAACTCAAAAGATCAAAGAAAAAAATGTAAGACCTGATTCTACATTACTGTAGACCCTAATTTCATAAAATTTGATAGTGGAAATTAAATAAATAATGAATGTTGATCTCCACTTGAGTGAAAAGCTCCTTAACTTAGGATGTAAATGGAGCAATTTCTATGAAACACCCTATGGGCAAGTATAAGAATGAACGGCTCGCCAATGGGTGAGCAAGATAATTGATGATCACCAATGGAGGATGGCGAGTTGTATCTAACGGCCATATCGACAAATAGACAAGTTCGCCAAGTCAGTTGGTTAAGATGATAGCCCGAATGAGGCGAGGGCTCTGACCATCCAAATGAACTTAGAGTTGATCGCCCAAAGAGTGAATATGGTGAGTAATGTGATCTCCCATATAGAGGGGCAAATGATAGCCTAGTAGGCGAGTAAGGCAATAGGTACTCGCCAAATTGAAAATGCTAATGTGATCGCTAACTTGTGGCATGAATCATAGCAAATTAGGCGAGTAGAGCAAATACATTGTGATCGCCAGCAATGTAACTATGGCTGTAATCGCCAAATCTTAAGTTGGCAAACTGAAAATTGAATGGCGAGCTGAGGTCTCAAGATGAGAAGGCGAACTGGAATCAGCACGTGTGGATAAAATGGAAATAAAAGCTGACGATATGGGGAAATAAATTCAAACCATTGCAGTAAAAATTGACTTTGTACGTCACACGGTTGAAGAAAATTAAGAGAGGATATTAAAGTCAATAAAGAACCTATCCTTATTGGTTGATGAATAAAACAAAGAAGGCAAATAAGTCAAGAAATGGTACAGAAAAGATTGGCAGGCTGTTTCTTTGGCCACAGGTGTCTTCATCCATTAATGAGGGTAGAAAATTGACCCTAGCTGTCTCCCTCATCTAATTAATACATGTTAAGACGTGAAATGATGAAAGAAGCAAAAGGCCTGTGGAAGGGAGACTTTCACGCCACCTTGAGCTGCAGTTTTTCTTCATGCATTAAAGGAATGATTGACCCATGAAATGATGAAGAAACATGATAAGGTGCTATGTGGATTATTAGTATTGGTTAATATGGATAAAGAGAAGAATAAATAAACAAGAAGGTTGCAGCAAAGTTGCTCTCTTCACTACCGAATATGCTATTTACAAGAGCCAAACTTTGTCTTGATTTCTATCCTGGTTCTTTGCTCCGATTCAGCTAAGAAATGAATTGAGAGAAATTCCATGGTGACATTCAACCTTCCTTGCTTACTCAACCTCTATTCAATTGAAGAATCAAATAAGAATTCAAGCTAGAGGGTTGACGTGGAAGAGGAACAAAATAGAAGACAAATTCTGTTTTAGAAGAATAAATTGATCATGGTGAGATTTAATGGTTTCTTGAGATTGAATGATATATTTCTATGATTTCGAGCATGAGGAGCATGAATATAGTCTTACTTTTAACTTGTTCTTGTTAGATCATAGAAATAGAATAAATTCATATCTTGAAGCAGATGAAGAATAAATGAAACTGGGTTGAAATTGTAGTATGATGATGGAAAAATCTTTAAAGGAAACTAAAACAAGATGTGATCTAGAAAACAATCGAGAATAAACAAGGAAAGTGCTGGAAATGGTGTAAGAGTGATGAGAATAGGTGAATTCAATTATTATGGGCGAGCTAAATAGTATGGATTATGGGCGAGGTCGCCAAGTGTTAGTTCAATTCAAGACAAGGCCCCTTCTAAGTAAAAGGCCGTATAAGGCGAGCTCTCTTGCATATGCATGGCGAGCTGATTGGTGGGCGAGCTCTCATGCATGTGCATGGCGAGCTGATCTGTGGGTGAACTCCCACTTGTAAGTCAGTTAAGGAATGGTGAACTGAAATGTGGGCGAACTCCCACGTGTAAGCCATTTAATGAATGGCGAGCTCTGTTGGGCGAGCTAGTAGAGCTCTGTTGGGCGAGCTAGTAGAGCTCTGTTGGGTGAGCTAGTAAGAACTCTGTTGGGCGAGCTAGTAGGATTATCTGTTGGGTGAGCTAGTAGATTTATCTCAAGTCTCGCCAAAGTGCTGGAAATATTCGAAAAGAAAATATTAATAGTTTTAATAAATTATTTTGCAGCCGGGAATTAAGGATTTGGTAAAAGCGATCGGGAAGGCGAGAAGGAAGCTAGGCTTCAAAATACCAGGTAAGGGAGTTGTATGTGAAGTAAAATGCATGTCCTGTGGAGTAAAAATATTATGAAAATATTGAGAAACTATTTTGGTTTATGACATGCATTTATTTGATAAATTATTTTGACTTGGGCTAGCTAAAAAGATAGCCGACCCCTATGTTGTTTTCTGGGCGAACTGGTAAAAGGGCGGGCGAGCCAATGTGGGCGAACCCTTTGATGTTGTTTTGCAGCGAACGATCCCTGTTTTAATAAAATGTGGGCGAGCCAAAGTGGGCGAACCCTTTTGATGTTTTGGGCGGGCGACCCTGTTTTAATAGAAATCCGGTCGAGCCACAGATAGGCGACCCCCTGTTTAACAAAATTACTGGCGAGCCAAAGAAAATAATCTGTGTTTTAATAAAAATGGGCGAGTTGACCATGAAAGTGCCGCATTGGGCGAGTTGACCATGGAAGTTTCGCATTGGGCGAGTTGACCATGGGCAATGCCACAATGGGTGAACTGCTTATGGACAAGCCATAGTGGGCGAACTGGCCATGGGCAAGCCAGAAGGGGCGAGTTGACCATGGGCGAGACTATGGGCGAGCCAGTTTAACTTGTTTTTAAATGCAAAGGTTGGCGAGCGAAAACTAGTTCACCGCAATGGGTGAACTGACCATGGGCGAGCCGCTATGGGCGAGCTGACCATGGGCGAGCAGGTTTTAAATATGTTTTCTCACACAAAAATTTGAGAAAATAAATGACTGTTTTTAATTGTCTATTGTAAACAGAAAGCCTAAAACCTTTCTAGAAAACAAATGTAAGATCTGATTTTACCCTACTGGAGCCCTTAATCTCATAAAATGGATAATAAAAATTAAACAAATAATGAATGTTAATTTCCAAAAGGGTGAAAAGCTCTTTTATTTGAGATGAGAACTGAGCTAATTAGGTGAAATACTCGACGGGCGAGTACCATGAAGAAACGGCTCGCCAATGGGCGAGCAAGGTAACGGTGTGATCGCCAATGGTGATGTCGAGTTGGACGATGGAGTGGGCGAATAGGTGTTTTCGCCAACGTTTGAGGTGAATCAGGATAAGGATTGGCGAGTTGAGCCATACCTGGTGATGGCCCCAAAAGGGCGAGAACTTATGATCGCCATACAGAGGGGTAAAGAATAGCTTAGTTGGCGAGAAGGCAATTGCCATTCGCTAAGTCTCAATGTAATTGTAAAGAAAAAAGAGAATTTCTTTTAATTGCCAAGATAAAGCTGGCAACTGAATGGCTGGTGAACTGGTGTAGTGTGGCGAGCAAACGAGGTGGAGACCGGGAATCAGCTTGTGTGGACAAGGAAAATGGCTTCAGAACCATTAGTAGCCAAGATTGACTTTGTGAGATATACAGTTGAGGACAATAAATGAAGGAAAGTTAAAGTCAATAAGCGAATTAGCCTTATTGGTTGAGGAAGTAAACAAAGTCTGCAGCAGAAGAAAAAGAGTGTGAAAGGGAGACTTTCACGCCACTTGTGCTTCAGTTTTCTTCATGCATTAAAGGAGTGATGGACGTGAAATGATGAAAGAAGCAGATAAGGGACAGGCGGTAACTAGTGATTGGTTGAGCAGGGTTATATAAGAAGAAACACTTGAGGCAAATCTGTTTAGCAAACTTCATTTTCCTTACGAGGGTTATGCAACTGCAAGGTTCTGTTCCTTCCATTTCTGCTATGGTTGATCTAATAAGCTTCACCCTTAAGCTGGCTAAACAAGCAAAACAGCTTGCAAACCTTCCCTTCTTAGTTGGTTGAGCTAAAAGAATAAGCAAAGGAGGCCAACGTGAGACAGAAAACAACCTGTTCAGGAAGTGCAATTGGTTGAGGTGAGCTTCATATTTCTGAGGTTTTCTTGATGCTCAATGATAGATTTCTATGTTTTATGCAGTAATAAACATAGATACAGTCTTGTTTTTAGTTAGATCTTTGGAGAATATGGAAACAAAGAAAATAATGGAATAAGTGACGACAATGGCGACTATGTTGATCGCCCGTGTTGAAAGTTTGTAATCGCCAATGAGGCTAGTATGAAATGATGAACTAGCCAATGTTGTTATTCATGTGGGCTAGGTCGCCCAATGGTAGTTAGTTCATGGGCGAGCTCACAAAACCACGGTGAGTAATGGCGGGCGAGATGCCACGTGGTAGACATATGGTGAATGGCGAGCTCGTCTGGGCGAACTAGTGAAGCTCTATTTGGGCGAGTAGTGCTTCGATTTATTTCAATTTCGCCCAAGTAATGGAAAAATATTTATAAAAAAAATATTAATGGAATTTATATAATTTGCAGCCGATAATTGGGAATGGCTATGGGCGAACAGAGAGCTGGGCGAAGCAAGGCTTCGTTTCTAACAGGTAAGGGAGATGTGTGTGAAGTGATGCATGTCCTGTGGAGTAAATTTTATGAAAACATTAAGTTAAATGTTTTGTTTTCTGACATGCATTGTTTGAGGAAAGTTATTTTGATAATTATTTTTGATACGGGCGAGCTAAAAGCCGACCCCTATGCTGTTTTGGGTGAACTGATACAGGGCGGTCGAGCCCTTGTATTTTTATGATGGGCGAATTGGTGTTGGCGGGCGATCCAAGCTGTTTTATAATTTTTATACAACCATCTCTAGTTTTCAGGGCGGGCGAACTCGTTTTAATATGTTTGGGCAAGCGGCCCTATGTTTTAAATTGAAGGTGGGCGAACCTCAATCAACGATATATAGTTCTGTTTTGAAAAGCTAAGTGGCGGGCGAATACGAATTCACCGTCTTGTCGAGTTAGTCAGGGGCGAGCCGTGAAGGGCGAGCTGACCTTGGCGAACAGTTTTAAAGAGTAATTTCTTAAAGGAAAAAATGAGACATTTTAAATATTTTTAAAAATAGAAATTTGAGAACTTTTGGTGAGTTGATTACTGGGCGAGCCACTGAGGGCGAGCTAGTTTGCTTTCGGATTTTAAAAGCAAGAGGCCGGGCGAACACACGTTTTTCGCATTGGGCGAACTGTCATGGGCGAGCCATATCGGGCGAGTCGACCATGGCGAACAGGTTTCGCTTTTCCAAAATTTTTCAACCAAAAATGAATTGTTTTCATTATGTTTTTGGGCGAGTTGCCCAATGGGTGAGTTGACCATGGGCGAACTAGCCATGGCGAGTTAGTTTAACCCGTGTCTTTCTCACACGGAATTCAGTGAGATTGCTGATTGCGGGCTGTTTTAAAACCTTTTTGGAAAGAAAACGATGACATTATGAAATGATTCCTTAAAGGTTTTTCATGTGATATAAATTGATTTTGAGACGTTAGGCCTCTAGTTCATGCATTACTATTGCGTGACCCGCCTGGGGCGATGGCTCGGTCGATGGACCAATGAGTGCATCTCAGGGCGTCACAGGGCTGATGGACCCGCCAAGTCGTCAGCGGTCTGGAGGTCACTTGGCAAGTGGACCCAAGGACCACTATAGATTATGGCCATAGATCTGAGATAGCCGTGAGGGGCGATGGCCTACGGGTGCACCCCAAAAGTGGCAGATTTCGTTCTCGCAAGGGGGAAGGGGAACGATAATAGCATGATTTATTTGTTGCCTAGTCTCAACTTACCAATTTCCATTTACTGTAAGGAATTGTTGAAATCCTACATATAGTGGTTACTATGTATCCACTGTCTTTTCTACTGGGTTATTGTTAAGAAAAGAATAAATGAGTTGTGATATATAGTTTTGCTTTATTTAAAGCAGCATATGTTTCCTTTACTGAGCATATGAATCGCTCACCCCTTTGTTTTTAACTCCACAGATAAGAAGTACACGGAGTTGAGAGAATTAGCTCTCAGATGAGTATAGTTATGCTTAAAGCACTGAGGCATGGCACGTTAAACGTGACAGGTACAGTCTCTTCTCTTTTACATTTCAGACATATATATACAGTACTACCTTAGTGAAATAAAGGTTAATAGGGGATGTCAGATCAAAGAGATAATGAAAAGAAATTTCATATTCCATAATTAATAGATAAATGGTTATCATTTATCACTGTTACTGTTGAATGTTAATGGCATCGCAGACAGCCCAACCGGTTAAATTGTATGGAAATACATGAAAAATGTGGTAACGCCTATGTCTCTTCACCTATGTCTTTTATCAAGATTAAATCCCATATATTCCTTGTTACATTATTAGAAATCAATTTAAATAGTTTACATGAAAATTGATTTACTGTGATTCTAAGGTATATGAAATGATTTTATAAGAGTGTTAGCTCCTTGTGGATTCATGCATACATATTGATGATTAGGGCTGGGAGACGTCCCCAATACCTTCCCCTCTATCCAATCACAGTTGTCACTGACGAGTGTACATTGTAGATCTTTGACAATGGCCATTGTTACAAGTAGGAAGGGCTTAGGGTTGGATGCCTGGCCCCACATGGGTACGCCTAATCCTATACAAGTCCCTGTAGGGATACAGTTCGTGCATGAGTTTCTTGGATGTTAACTTCTATAGTGATTTCAATAGTATGTGATATGATTGATTTTACAGACAGATGATAAATTGATTTCGAATGATACAGTATACGAGATAATCGATTTACCGACAGACAACAGACTGTTTTAAAGGATTATAAAAAGTGAAAAAGTATATGAATCGTATATGTTTTAAACGAGGTTTCTATATATGTTTCATGAAACCGCATGCATTATTTTGGTTATAAAAATTTAAATTCATGATTATTATTGCATATAATGGCATGGTACCACTCTTTTATATGCTCTTCCTTACTGAGCGTAAACTCACCCCTTATTTTTCCACCCAGACTATTTGCAGTAGATTCTGCTCAAACGAGAGGAGCACGATTTTTGGACCCTACAATATTTCCTTCGAGGCTGGTTATTTATCTAATGAAGGTATATTGTATTTTCTATATATTTCAGGCTTGAATAGTACAGTACTTATTATGTTGTAACGGCTAAGGGGATGTAAATTAAAAAGAAAGAAATTTTGTATATGTGCCTAGAGACCTACACTTTTATATAAGGATATATCGAATGTCCAAATTTTTATGGACTTAATTATATGAAATTATTTGGTATTTTAATTGCATTGAAATCATGTGAAAACTGTGGTTTTTGGCTGGTATATAAATTGTGTTTAAAGTGCAGGAGGTTAGGATATTTGCAACAGTTATGCTGCCGAAATTTTGTCAGAAATTTACTAAAATGTCATAAAATATTTTATGTACATAAACGAGAGAAATGAAATAAGAAAACGACATCGACAAACAGCTTAACCAATAGTAGAAAAAGAAAAAAGTTAATTGGCATTTTGGTGAAAACCGGATGTTACAACTCCCATCACATGTATGCTCACTGGAACTTCACATATGTTCTCATCATTCTATAATCATATTCCGACTATGGCACTAGAGAATTTAGGAGCCTGATAATGGAAAGTGATTCCATTCAGACAATCAGTCCTTAATCACTTACATATCATCATATTTCTTTTGGATTTCATATTATCCCACAACACTCATTGTCACATTGATAAATCAAGGCTGCACCCCATTGCAGACTTTACTGTTAATCATCTCTTGCCATAAATGCAACATTTATCAATCATATTCTCTCTATATCTCTTTTCATGTAGTATTCTTATTACATCTCGATGTGATAACCAAAGTGAAATCACTTCCAGTCTTAAATTCGAAAATTGCTTCATATTCGTGTTCCCTTATAACTCGAAATCATATTTTCAATTTCCAATAATCTTCGTAATTAAAGTGGGATTGTACTTTCAATCGAGCCATATGTTTGAGTTCAATCATTTTTCATCGGCTATTTCTTTACTTCTTTCAATCCTTTTCAATTCACATATCGATCATATTCTATACAATCATTCCATTATCTTCCATATAAATTGCCACAATCAATCATTCTCGATCATTCATATCCTATTCTTTTAAGGTGATACACAATTCTTCTAAACCATATCGATACCATTCGTTAACGGTTTCCAGTCCGTTTTAATAGGTCATCGATTGGCATCTTTATGTCAAAGCCCAACCTGTTTCAATAGGCCGTCGACTGGTATCACCCATACCAATAGCTGACTAATCTTGGTACAGATTGAAAATCAACAAGTTTACATGTAGACACTACATAAAACATGGGATGTAACACTATCACTGTCTCAACTACACTGACACGTACTAGACAAACCGTGCTCTGATACCATTAAATCTGTCACGACTCGAAGACCGCGACTTTCACTTGATTCTTATACTTTTCTTAGTCTACAAATTTATGGACTAAATTTTTCTTTTTCATTTTAAGGTTTGTATTCGGTGTCAGTGTAGTCACTATACTATTTAGGTGACCTATAGTCATTTCATTTAAATATTTAACAAACACGGAAACGGTTCTTAGTTACATCCCGACTTGTTAAACAGAATATGTACTGTGTATCAATTTAAGTCTTACATGTAAACAAGTATTTTATAAGAAACATATACCTCGGAAGACTAGTACCAAGTCCATATACAGTCTCCGATGCCCACTGAGCAGCTCACATGGCAGATGTTAACTTCAATAATCTGAAAGAGATGAAATTTAGTGGGGTGAGCAAAACCACGGCTCAGTAAGATACTAATATAAATACATGAGTAGGATTACACTGTCTTAAACTGCAATGCTTAAAACTTGTAAGGATGCAATTACAGTTAATCCTTCCTCATCGATACATCTCATTATCACTTCTCATTTTCAGTTTTCATTTCATAATCATACTTTGGTATGCTTTCATCTCATATCAATTCTCATATTTATTTTCATTTCATAATCATATTTCTGTATTCTATCATCTCTTATCGATTCTCATATCATCTTTTATATATTCTCATATCATCTCTTATCCATTCTCATATTGTGGATCATGATCACAGTGGTACGAAGTCATAATTCTCTTCGTGTAATTCTATATTCATGTTTCATATCATATCATGACATCATATAGATGAAATATCATCACCACCGAGTCATGGTACTCCTCATATATTCTTCATGTTTAATTGAGATATCCTATCGAGTCACTTTACATTTAACAATCATATTCCCGTCTTATATCAATTCATATCACTTATCGTATGGGAATTTATGATCACGATAGAGTAAGATCAGAATTCTCTTCATATCAATCTTATGTTCATATATCATATCATATCCTATCATATCATCATATAGATGAAACATCATTAAGATCGAGTCATGACATCCCTCATGGAATTCTCATATACTAAGCATATTATCATATCACGGTTTAATATGCAATTCATGTAATTTTTCTGTATAAACCGCTATCATTTCAAATCATATCATATATACTTTAGCACATGCTTAACATATGAATTTTCAATTCATTTCAAATTTGCCTTTGAGGCATCATAGAAACATATTCAATTTCAGTTCATGTATTCGTTTCAGAGCATGTCTAAAACATGTACGGTTTTAAAACATTTTTCATATACTATAAGTCATATCAGGTCTAGAGTTCATTTCAAATCAATTTATACTCTAGACCGCATATCATTTTAAATTCGACACGAAATCGTATATAAATCATATCAGTGTCGAAATCATTTATCATATACTTTTAAAACATATACTGTAAATCATATCAGGTCTAGAGTTCATATCAAATCAAACTATACTCTAGACCGCATATCATGCCATGTTCGACATATAATTACATATAAATCATATAAGTGTCGAAATTATATGTCATGGACTTTTAAAACATGTTTAAAATATGTACTGTTTCAAAACATATTTCATTTCAAATCTGTTTCATGTACAGTATAAATCATGTCAAGTCTAGAGTTCATATCAATAAAGTCATACTCTAGACTTCATATCATATAGGTTAGAGACTAGGCTAAATCTCTATCATCTCTCTATCAATAAAGACTTAAATCACTGTAGCTAGCAGTGAAAATCATGTCATCGTCCCCTGGAAACCAACTAGGGCGCTATCTATGGCCATAGACCTCATCTCTCTCAGCCCCACTGATTTGGCGTGACTGAGACCTGTCCACGACTATTGTCGGACAAGCATCTCTCTGCCTAATGAGCAAAGCTCCAATTAGGCGGTTTCCACTATGCTTTATTGAATTTAATTCTTTTAGGGTGCCTACAGTCTCATAAAACATTTAAATCTATAGCTTTCTTTTTAATATCATGTAAAACATATGGTAAAATTCTGTATGAGACTTCATATATCAAAAAATATATATATATATTTACCATATACATTCATTTCAAAACAAATCAATACTTTTTAGTATTCATATAAACATTATTAAAATGTTCCAAGTTGCAAGAAAGCATGCTTAAATGCGATGCTGTAAAACATTTCAATATGCAACTTCGGTAATATTTTCATCAAATACAGAGAAGCGATTCATTCAACTTTATCGCCATCAACTATTCGATTTCAAGACTTTCTTTCTGTCAAATCAGTAAATCACTATTTAATTCATTCACTATTCATTTAATTTAATATTCAACTTGCTCAGTACTCAATTCATTCGGAAATCGAATCACTTGGTATTCAGACCATTCGGTATTCAATATCCTTTCTCAATCTCATCGACTATTATAATAATCATTTATACATCTCATCATCAATATTAGGATCGCTTCATTTGTATGAATCCTCTAAGTTTCTATAAGCATTTAAACATCAGTTTCTAAATAGTCATCAAGTTACCGAAATTATGCAAATAATAATATCATCATTCAATATCTGTTCCAGAATCGACATCGAGGATAACAGAATCACAAAATTGATAGTCACTTATCAAATCCATCTATGATTTGATCTATTGATGCATGTTCATCATTTCCGATTTGAGGTTCAATTTCATTTACTATCACAAAATCGTATCTAAATCCTCAAATCAATTTTCATATGGCCTTTATGATTTTATCCGAACTTATGCAATTGTCGATCTTATTATTCAAGATCTATTCTAAGGTTATAAGCACAATCATCTTTTCACATATTTATCACTCATTTCTTTGAATCCATAATTGATCGGATTGTGTCGTAATTCAATCTCCATTTTGATCTCTCGAGTTTGTCCATTTTATCACATTCGGAATTATTTCAAAATCATGAAACCGGACTCGATAAATTCTGTAAATCATTACTCCGTTAATAACTTCACAATCCAATCATTCGACCATCGAAATTTCAACTGTGATCTTCTCTTCCAAGCTATATCATATAATTATCATCACTTTTATCCGTGATCCGTCTAATTAATAATTCCACCTCAATCTCAACTTGATACCATTTGTGATATTCAAATTACTTGATTTATCGATTCTATAAGGTTTAAACCATGAAATTCACTACATTATCGTTTTCAACGATCTATCTTCTCATCGATTTCAATATCAAACATTTTCGGTAATACCATAAAATCCTTTCAATATTTATTTTCAATAATTATCTCCAAGATTCCATTTATGTGAGAGACTTAATCTTTTTCCTCAAATATTTTCGTGGAAATTCCGGCAGCATAACGGCTTAATTTCCTCTAAACCTCCTACAAGGAAATACAATTTATAATTGTAGCCGTTGATTCTCACCAATTTTTACCTCTTACTAAGACCCCCACCATCAATTGTGGGTCCTCTTAGTATTTTTAACATCAATTAAATCAATTCATCATATATAAAAAAATCATAATTCCATTAAAATCATTCCATCAGAGCATTATATAAGATCATAAATCCCACATACAATATAATGCTACTAATGCTTTATAAAAGTATTTTACCTATTCGCCAAAGCTTAGCGTACTTTTCGATTTTCGAGCCTTGTCGAACTCCACCATTCGTCTCATTTCCGTTTTGCTACAATTTCAATATTAATGCACTACATCAATATAACCATAAATTATTCAATAACATCAATAATTTATTTTTCCTCAATTTTTCTTACCTTTTCTTTCTTCTTCTTCTTCCTTTTCCTTTTTCCTTTTTCTTTTTCTTTTCTTTTCTTCTTTTTCTTCTTTTTTTTCCTTTTTTTTTCTATTTTGTTTTTTTTTCTGGCCTGAATCGGTTCGGACCGGTTCACTTCTGCTGGCCGGTTCGGCCTCTTCCCGCCGGCATCACCGCCGGTTCGCACCTTCCATAGCTAGCCATGGTTGCAGGGATGCCGGATCTGGTCTCAGTTTTGCCCCATCACCGGCGACGGCGCCGGATCTGGGTCCGTGGGTTTTGGCCCTTTTCCTTCCTCTTTTCTCCTTCCTCCGCCGTTTCCTTCACATCCGGTGGCCTCCTTGTCCTTCGTGGGTCTTCACCGGTGGCGTTGGTGGCGGTGCCGGCATCTGGATCGACCAGCATTCCCTCTTTCCTTTTTCTCCTCTCTCTTTTTCTTTTCTGTTTTTCGTTCGCTTTTCTCCTTTACTTTCTCCGTTCGTCGCCGGTTGGCTTCTCTCTTCTTCCTCCTCTGTTCACCGGCGGCGTCACTCTCTCTCTCCCTTCTCCTTCCTCTCGGCCGGCCGGCGCCAGCATCCCTTTTGTTTTTACGTTTTCTCCTCTGTTTTAACAGAGGAGAAAACATGGGAATCGGGTATATCCCGATTCCCCCCTTTCTTTTTTTTTAATAATTATTTATTTATCATATATATAATTATATTTATATAATTATATATAATTAAAATTTAAACACACACACACACATATATATATATATATATATATGTAAATGTACCCCTTTTTTTATAAACAATTTATATTTATATATATGTACTTTAATTTACACTACAATATATATATTTCATATATATAATATATATTTCATGTAATATTATATATTTATCAAAAGTACATTTATATAATATCATTATATAAATATATCTAAAAAATATTTTTATTTCTTATTAAGTTTTGGATTTTAAATATCCAAAATTTATTTTCTCCATTTTCTTATTTAATTTGGATCTCCATTTATCCAAATTAAATTTCCTCCTTCATTTCTTATTTCCAATTTAATTTTCCTTTTCATTTCTTATTTAATTTGGATTTCAATTTGTCCAAATTAAATTTTCCGGATACCTTATATTTATTTAGAAAATTCTCGGTCTTCACATTCTCCCCACCTTTAGAAATTCGGTCCTCCGAATTCAACTTAAATTAAAAGATGGTACCATCCTGTACTCGTATCTTTCTTGTCCTTTCAATCATCTTTTAAATGATACTGCCCATGTACCCCCATCATTAAAATCACCTTTTATACCATTTTATATCTTTTTCCTATATATATTTATACTCTTTAAACTTCTTATAAATTTGGGCGTTAACAATTTTCATCTCTCTTTGCATCATAATAGTTAATTCATATTGTTCATCCTCCATTTTTCTCAATCAGTGCCAAGTCGATATAATTTGGTAACTATCTTTATACACTGTAATCAGTAGTATGGAATCGTCCCAATGGCTTCCGGGTTTCGTGCATCTGCTCTCAATATATCTGTAAGCGTTCACATATTACGCTCGAATATTCATATCAATACGGAGCAGTGCTATCAATAAATTTGAAAATCCTAAAGCCTTTTGCTATTTTCCATAAGCATATGGCAACTCAGGGACTCCTGTGAAATCCCAAAATTCTCCATTTTTCTTATACTTATTAAAAGTGCTAAATTAAAATATTGAGTGGAGTTATGGAAATTAATTTTCCTATGTGTTGTGGTTATCAAAAATAAATGAAAAAAAAATCTAATGAAAATTCTGGTCTGGACAGAATACACTGTGCAGTGATATATTTTGGTAAAATAAGTGATTTTAAGATGGTATTTTGGACCTTAGCAAATAAAATCAGATCTTATAAATTTAATTTTAATTATCACCAATATAAATGAGACAACACATCCACTTTTAGCATTTTATTCAGCCCTCTCCACCGCCTCATTATTGCTGCATTTTCTTTTTCACATTTGGCTCCAGATTCTTCCATTTCTTCATGCCATCTTCACGTATAGCCTTGTGGAACCCCTCTTTTCTTCATCAGTCCACTTAGGTCCCTTTATAGAAATTATTCCCCACCTCCATAGCTTCCTAAACCTCCAAAAAAATTCAATCAAAAGCCACCATACGTGACTTGCTCTGTTGCTGCCAGGAACGTTTAATACCCAGGTAATTTTCTAGCCTTATTTTCATGCACTTTTGTCTCTTTTTCATGGCTGGTTTAGATGAATAAATTAAGTATTTGATCAAAATTTTGAATAAAAATACATATAAAACAGGTTAGGATGTTCAGCCACGTGGTTTGAGGGATGAATTTGAAGATGACGACGTGAATGGCTGAAAAAAAATAAGGGCTGATTATAAAAAAGATGGTAGCCATGGTTTCTTGCAAAGATACCTTTAGTTTATAGTTGAATTTAATGAGTAGATGGTGTATGTGAGTGTTGCTTGAACTGAAAACTTGTGGTGCACTTGTTGAATTGTTCGGTTATGTGATTTTGTGGGGCTGTATGTGGCTGTGTGTCTGGCGTGAAGATGGAATATGAAGGATCTGAAAATGAAGAAGAAAAATTCATTAACAAAACATGATCTTAGTCCAATATGTTGCAGCTGGCCATTAAAGGAAATGATGGTGGTGGTGTCTCATGAAGTATATTGTCATAAACTGTTTTAAGGGAAGTATATTGGTTTAAATATAAAATTGGTAATGATAATATAAAATATAATAAGTGTGGCAATAATCATAAAATTAAAGGAATAATAAATTTAATACCATGAAGGCAATTTGGCTAAGATAAAGGATGAATGAAAATGACAAAAGTTTAATGCTACAAGAACATAAGTTTGGAAAAGAGAATAAATAGAAATTATGTATGAAGAGAGAATGAGAAAAAGAATAAGCATAAGCATAAGCATAATGCGTTAGCCATAATTGGCCAAATGAAAATTTAGGAGAATTCTATAATATTTCTTAGGTGAAAATAGTTGAGAAAGAAGTTTGGGGAATTATTGAGCAATAAGTGTTAATTGATGAATATTACTTTTGTTATTATTTGCAGCTAGGAATTTGGGGAATTAAGTGGCTCAGTGGTGCCTATCAAATTTTATTCTACACTGCAAATTGAGGTAAAGAATTGTATATGGAAGTAGTGTAGGAACTACCATGTATGCATGTGGGAAAAAGTGGGTGATTTAGAAATTATAAATCAAAATTTATTAACGGGGTTAGGATAGAAATTTACCGAAAGATTACCGAAAAGTACAGAAAATTTCTCTTAATTATTTACACGCTCAATATCTTAAATAAATAGTATTTTTATATAGTTTGAATATTTGAATACGTGAAATGATGATAATATGTTTTATGAATTTTCTGAGACTTATTTAGAATATATAAAGTGTTGATTTGTTTACATGATTAGAAATAGATTTAAATAGTTTACATGAAAATTGATTTACTGTGATTCTAAGGTATATGAACTGATTTTATAAGAGTGTTAGCTCCTTGTGGATTCATGCATACATATTGATGATTAGGGCTGGGAGACGTCTCAATACCTTCCCCTTTATCCGATCATAGTTGTCACTGACGAGTGTACACTGTAGATCTTTGACAATGGCCATTGTTATAGGTAGGAACGGCTTAGGGTTGGATGCCTGGCCCCACGTGGGTACGCCTAATCCTATACAAGTCCCTGTAGGGATACAGTTCGTGCATGAGTTTCTTGGATGTTAACTTCTATAGTGATTTCAATAGTATGTGATATGATTGATTTTACAGACAGATGATAAATTGATTTCGAATGATACAGTATACGAGATAATCGATTTACCGACAGACAACAGACTGTTTTAAAGGATTATAAAAGTGAAAAAGTATATGAATCGTATATGTTTTAAACGAGGTTTCTATATATGTTTCATGAAACCGCATGCATTATTTTGGTTATAAAAATTTAAATTCATGATTATTATTGCATATAATGGCATGGTACTACTCTTTTATATGCTCTTCCTTACTGAGCGTAAACTCACCTCTTATTTTTCCACCCAGACTATTTGCAGTAGATTCTGCTCATACGAGAGGAGCACGATTTTTGGACCCTACAGTATTTCCTTCGAGGCTGGTTATTTATCTAATGAAGGTATATTGTATTTTCTATATATTTCAGGCTTGAATAGTACAGTACTTATTATGTTGTAACGGCTAAGGGGATGTAAATTAAAAAGAAAGAAATTTTGTATATGTGCCTAGAGACCTACACTTTTATATAAGTATATATCGAATGTCCAAATTTTTGTGGACTTAATTATATGAAATTATTTGGTATTTTAATTGCATTGAAATCATGTGAAAACTGTGGTTTTTGGCTGGTATATAAATTGTGTTTAAAGTGCAGGAGGTTAGGATATTTGCAGCAGTTATGCTGCCGAAATTTTGTCAGAAATTTAATAAAATATCATAAAATATTTTATGTACATAAACGAGTGAAATGAAATAAGAAAACGACATCGACAAACAGCCTAACCAATAGTAGAAAAAGAAAAAAGTTAATTGGCATTTTGGTGAAAACCGGATGTTACAACTCCCATCACATGTATGCTCACTGGAACTTCACATATGTTCTCATCATTCTATAATCATATTCCGACTATGGCACTAGAGAATTTAGGAGCCTGATAATGGAAAGTGATTCCATTCAGACAATCAGTCCTTAATCACTTACATATCATCATATTTCTTTTGGGTTTCATATTATCCCACAACACTCATTGTCACATTGATAAATCAAGGCTGCACCCCATTGCAGACTTTACTGTTAATCATCTCTTGCCATAAATGCAACATTTATCAATCATATTCTCTCTATATCTCTTTTCATGTAGTATTCTTATTACATCTCGATGTGATAACCAAAGTGAAATCACTTCCAGTCTTAAATTCGAAAATTGCTTCATATTCGTGTTCCTTTATAACTCGAAATCATATTTTCAATTTCCAATAATCTTCGTAATTAAAATGGGATTGTACTTTCAATCGAGCCATATGTTTGAGTTCAATCATTTTTCATCGGCTATTTCTTTACTTCTTTCAATCCTTTTCAATTCACATATCGATCATATTCTATACAATCATTCCATTATCTTCCATATAAATTGCCACAATCAATCATTCTCGATCATTCATATCCTATTCCTTTAAGGTGATACACAATTCTTCTAAACCATATCGATACCATTCGTTAACGGTTTCCAGTCCGTTTTAATAGGTCATCGATTGGCATCTTTATGTCAAAGCCCAACCTGTTTCAATTGGCCGTCGACTGGTATCACTCATACCAATAGCTGACTAATCTTGGTACAGATTGAAAATCAACAAGTTTACATGTAGACACTACGCAGAACATGGGATGTAACACTATCACTGTCTCAACTACACTGACACGTACTAGACAAACCGTGCTCTGATACCATTAAATCTGTCACGACCTGAAGACCGCGACTTTCACTTGATTCTTATACTTTTCTTAGTCTACAAATTTATGGACTAAATTTTTCTTTTTCATTTTAAGGTTTGTATTCGGTGTCAGTGTAGTCACTATACTATTTAGGTGACCTATAGTCATTTCATTTAAATATTTAACAAACACGGAAACGGTTCTTAGTTACATCCCGACTTGTTAAACAGAATATGTACTGTGTATCAATTTAAGTCTTACATGTAAACAAGTATTTTATAAGAAACATATACCTCGGAAGATTAGTACCAAGTCCATATACAGTCTCCGATGCCCACTGAGCAGCTCACATGACAGATGTTAACTTCAATAATCTGAAAGAGATGAAATTTAGTGGGGTGAGCAAAACCACGGCTCAGTAAGATACTAATATAAATACATGAGTAGGATTACACTGTCTTAAATTGCAATGCTTAAAACTTGTAAGGATGCAATTACAGTTAATCCTTCCTCATCGATACATCTCATTATCACTTCTCATTTTCACTTTTCATTTCATAATCATACTTTGGTATGCTTTCATCTCATATCAATTCTCATATTTATTTTCATTTCATAATCATATTTCTGTATTCTATCATCTCTTATCGATTCTCATATCATCTTTTATCAATTCTCATATCATATCTTATCCATTCTCATATTGTGGATCATGATCACGGTGGTACGAAGTCATAATTCTCTTCATGTAATTCTATATTCATGTTTCATATCATATCATATCATGACATCATATAGATGAAATATCGTCACCACCGAGTCATGGTACTCCTCATATATTCTTCATGTTTAATTGAGATATCCTATCGAGTCACTTTACATTTAACAATCATATTCCCGTCTTATATCAATTCATATCACTTATCGTATGGGAATTTATGATCACGATAGAGTAAGATCAGAATTCTCTTCATATCAATCTTATGTTCATATATCATATCATATCCTATCATATCATCATATAGATGAAACATCATTAACATCGAGTCATAACATCCCTCATGGAATTCTCATATACTAAGCATATTATCATATCAGGGTTTAATATGCAATTCATGTAATTTTTCTGTATAAACCACTATCATTTCAAATCATATCATATATACTTTAGCACATGCTCAACATATGAATTTTCAATTCATTTCAAATTTGCCTTTGAGGCATGATAGAAACATATTCAATTTCAGTTCATGTATTCGTTTCAGAGCATGTCTAAAACATGTGCGGTTTTAAAACATTTTTTATATACTATAAGTCATATCAGGTCTAGAGTTCATTTCAAATCAATTTATACTCTAGACCGCATATCATTTTAAATTCGATACGAAATCGTATATAAATCATATCAGTGTCGAAATCATTTATCATATACTTTTAAAACATATACTGTAAATCATATCAGGTCTAGAGTTCATATCAGGTCTAGAGTTCATATCAAATCAAACTATACTCTAGACCGCATATCATGCCATGTTCGACACAAAATTACATATAAATCATATAAGTGTCGAAATTATATCTCATGGACTTTTAAAACATGTTTAAAACATGTACTGTTTCAAAACATATTTCATTTCAAATCTGTTTCATGTACAGTATAAATCATGTCAAGTCTAGAGTTCATATCAATAAAGTCATACTCTAGACTTCATATCATATCGGTTAGAGACTAGGCTAAATCCCTATCATCTCTCTATCAATAAAGACTTAAATCACTGTAGCTAGCAGTGAAAATCATGTCATCGTCCCCTGGAAACCAACTAGGGCGCTATCTATGGCCATAGACCTCATCTCTCTCAGCCCCACTGATCAGGCGTGACTGAGACCTGTCCACGACTATTGTCGGACAAGCATCTCTCTGCCTAATGAGCAAAGCTCCAATTAGGCGGTTTTCACTATGCTTTATTGAATTTAATTCTTTTAGGGTGCCTACAGTCTCATAAAACATTTAAATCTATAGCTTTCTTTTTAATATCATGTAAAGCATATGGTAAAATTCTGTATGAGACTTCATATATCAAAATATATATATATTTACCATATACATTCATTTCAAAACAAATCAATACTTTTCAGTATTCATATAAACATTATTAAAATGTTCCAAGTTGCAAGAAAGCATGCTTAAATGCGATGCTGTAAAACATTTCAGTATGCAACTTCGGTAATATTTTCATCAAATACAGAGAAGCGATTCATTCAACTTTATCGCCATCAACTATTCGATTTCAAGACTTTCTTTCTGTCAAATCAGTAAATCACTATTTAATTCATTCACTATTCATTTAATTTAATATTCAACTTGCTCAGTACTCAATTCATTCGGAAATCGAATCATTTGGTATTCAGACCATTCGGTATTCAATATCCTTTCTCAATCTCATCGACTATTATAATAATCATTTATACATCTCATCATCAATAGTAGGATCGCTTCATTTGTATGAATCCTCTAAGTTTCTATAAGCATTTAAACATCAGTTTCTAAATAGTCATCAAGTTACCGAAATTATGCAAATAATAATATCATCATTCAATATCTGTTCCAGAATCGACATCGAGGACAACAGAATCACAAAATCGATAGTCACTTATCAAATCCATCTATGATTTGATCTATTGATGCATGTTCATCATTTCCGATTTGAGGTTCAATTTCATTTACTATCACAAAATCGTATCTAAATCCTCAAATCAATTTTCATATGACCTTTATGATTTTATCCGAACTTATGCAATTGTCGATCTTATTATTCAAGATCTATTCTAAGGTTATAAGCACAATCATCTTTTCACATATTTATCACTCATTTCTTTGAATCCATAATTGATCTGATTGTGTCGTAATTCAATCTCCGTTTTGATCTCTCGAGTTTGTCCATTTTATCACATTCGGAATTATTTCAAAATCATGAAACCGGACTCGATAAATTCTGTAAATCATTACTCCGTTAATAACTTCACAATCCAATCATTCGACCATCGAAATTTCAACTGTGATCTTCTCTTCCAAGCTATATCATATAATTATCATCACTTTTATCCGTGATCCGTCTAATTAATAATTCCACCTCAATCTCAACTTGATACCATTTGTGATATTAAAATTACTTGATTTATCGATTCTATAAGGTTTAAACCATGAAATTCACCACATTATCGTTTTCAACGATCTATCTTCTCATCGATTTCAATATCAAACATTTTCGGTAATACCATAAAATCCTTTCAATATTTATTTTCAATAATTATCTCCAAGATTCCATTTATGTGAGAGACTTAATCTTTTTCCTCAAATATTTTCGTGAAAATTCCGGCAGCATAACGGCTTAATTTCCTCTAAACCTCCTGCAAGGAAATACAATTTATAATTGCAGCCGTTGATTCTCACCAATTTTTACCTCTTACTAAGACCCCCACCATCAATTGTGGGTCCTCTTAGTATTTTTAACATCAATTAAATCAATTCATCATATATAAAAAAATCATAATTCCATTAAAATCATTCCATCAGAGCATTATATAAGATCATAAATCCCACATACAATATAATGCTACTAATGCTTTATAAAAGTATTTTACCTATTCGCCAAAGCTTAGCGTACTTTTCGATTTTCGAGCCTTGTCGAACTCCACCATTCGTCTCATTTCCGTTTTGCTACAATTTCAATATTAATGCACTACATCAATATAACCATAAATTATTCAATAACATCAATAATTTATTTTTCCTCAATTTTTCTTACCTTTTCTTTCTTCTTCTTCTTTGCTTTTCCTTTTTCCTTTTTCCTTTTTCCTTTTTCTTTTTCTTTTTCTTTTCTTTTCTTTTCTTCTTTTTTTTCCTTTTTTTTCTGTTCTGTTTTTTTTCCTGGCCTGAACCGGTTCGGACCGATTCAGGCCGGTTCGGGCCGGTTCACTTCTGCTGGCCGGTTCGACCTCTTCCCGCCGGCATCACCGCCGGTTCGCACCTTCCACAGCTAGCCATAGTTGCAGGGATGCCGAATCTGGTCTCGGTTTTGCCCCATCACCGGCGACGGCGTCGGATCTGGGTCCATGGGTTTCGGCCCTTTTCCTTCCTCTTTTCTCCTTCCTCCACCGTTTCCTTCACCGCCGGTGGCCTCCTTGTCCTTCGTGGGTCTTCACCGGTGGCGTTGGTAGCGGTGCTGGCATCTGGATCGACCGGCATTCCCTCTTTCCTTTTTCTCCTCTCTCTTTTTCTTTTCTGTTTTCCGTTCGCTTTTCTCCTTTACTTTCTCCATTCGTCGCCGGTTGGCTTCTCTCTTCTTCCTCCTCTGTTCACCGGCGGCATCACTCTCTCTCTCCCTTCTCCTTCCTCTCGGCAGGCCGGCGCCAGCATCCCTTTTGTTTTTACGTTTTCTCCTCTGTTTTAACAGAGGAGAAAACATGGGAATCGGGTATATCCCGATTCCCCCCTTTCTTTTTTTTTTTTAATAATTATTTATTTATCATTTATATAATTATATTTATATAAATATATATATAAATGTACCCCTTTTTTTTTGTAAACAATTTATATTTATATATATGTACTTTAATTTACACTACTATATATATATATTTCATATATATAATATATATATTTCATGTAATATTATATATTTATCAAAAGTACATTTATATAATATCATTATATAAATATATCTAAAAAATATTTTTATTTCTTATTAAGTTTTGGATTTTAAATATCCAAAATTTATTTTCTCCATTTTCTTATTTAATTTGGATCTCTATTTATCCAAATTAAATTTCCTCCTTCATTTCTTATTTCCAATTTAATTTTCCTTTTCATTTCTTATTTAATTTGGATTTCAATTTGTCCAAATTAAATTTTTCGGATACCTTATATTTATTTAGAAAATTCTCGGTCTTCACAGTTTGTGACCATGATATAAGAAAATGGAGATTATAAAATTCGAGAGTATTTAAAGATCTCAAGAGTGAAATTTTTGTGTTTGAAATAAGGACATCAAATTATAATATTGAGACAAGAAGAACTAAGCTTCGTGTCTAAAGTATATCCCTTTAATCATAAACTTGAATGTCAAAAATTATAGGAACAAGTATGTATAAATTTATATAATATGATTATCTTTGTTATATTTTCATGTAACATATGTTATAACTTAAACTTAATCAAATTACATATTAGTGTTTTGTCCATGTCTTCAATTTCATTTATCAATTTTAAAAAAATTGTATACGAAATTGATTTTGAAACAAAGACATGTTGAATTTTTTATATACTATTTTCATTTAATAAATTACCATATAAATTTGATTTAACTTTTATAAAATTTGCATAATTAAATCCAATACAAATTTCTTTTTATTATTGTATTGTAATCTATAAATTACAAATAAAAATATTAAATATAGATATGTTGTCTTCTTCATAAACATGATAATTTATGTTATAAAAATTCAAATTAAAATATATTTTATAAATTGATTTATTATTTAATTATTATATTTTTGTACATTGCATGGGTTTAAAACTAGTAGTAATAATAATAATAATAGGTTTGACAAAACAAATAGCTATGATTACTTGTATTTTGTTCCGTAAGTAACACAAGCCTTGGGTAGGTTTTGTGTGTTTTGTGCAAAACTCAAAAATTAGACGTCAAACATAATTTTTGGATAATTCTTTTTTTAAATTTTAATTTATATTATTTTCACATCACATTATCATAATATATATTTAAGATTTTCACTTCATGATTTATCTTAATCTGCTCATTGGTTTATATTTAGGTTGTGTTTGGTATATTGCAATCAAAGTAATTGCAACGTAAAGTGATTGCTAGGAAGTAATCACTAGAAAATGATTGTTGAGAATATAACATTGCAGTGTTTGGTATGTAAGCTACATGGAAGTAATGTCACAATAACAATACTCACAACAATCAACAGCAATATCCCAAGCTAATAGTAATAATAAATCAAGCTACTAAGCCACAAATAAAATATGCAGACAATAAAACATAAATAAAATAACACCAAATTTAACATGGAAAACTCTCCAAGGTAGAGAGAAAAACCATGGGGCAAACTAGAAAAAATTCACTATGAGAAATAAGCAAAGTACAAAATTTCAATACACTAGGCTTTTTGTCCAAAGCTCAAGGTTCCATCAATTGGCCTAAAAACAATAAAGTTTACCTCTTTGGATTCACCAAGATAATTTATCCAAATAATATCCAATTGTTGTACAAGCTTATCTCTCTTCTTGTGCTCTCTATGGAACAAGAAAAATACCCAAAGCTCAAAGCTTTCTTTTTTTCCCTTGTGTTACCTCTTACCAAAGAAAAAACTTCTCTCACAATTTTACAAATTATTTATGCAACACCTTATATAGAGAAAAAAAATCCTTTATTGATACCAAGTAGGACTCTAATAAGTAATATGGGCTAGACCCCACACATCTAATAGTAACACGTCAAACACAATACATTTTTTTTAAACTTTTGTCAAATTCATATATAACTTTGATCAAATTTTAGTATGTATCACATTCTTTGTATTTTTTTTTTTTGTATTATTTTCCTATTGTGTATTAACATGTTGTGTCTAGAATTGCCTATTATACTTGTTTGCATACCAACCGAAGCAATAAGCACTTGCAGCCTAAGGTCCCACCAGATTTGCATTATGCCGAGGGTTGTAACTATGATAAGTGGCTCTTACATTTTTAAAGCACTTTGGGCGGTGGCAGCAATCAAGAGGCAGAGAAAGAGTACAATGAAGAAGCTTAATTACGCATTAATTTCCTTTAAATGTTTGGTTTTTCCACATGGATTAGACTTCATAGGCAGCAAGTAATAGGTAGTAATGCTGATTTACCCAACTAATTTATCTTCTCATTGAATCATACTCCACTAATTGGCCATTATCACTAACTATTTTATCTTCTAATTGAATCACACTACCAATTGGCCATTATCGTTGCAAGTGGAAGAATAGGATGAACTAGTGCTCTTTTCTTTTCTTTGGAAAAGAAAGGCTAAAATATTTTTAAAAACCCCTCAATTTATTTATTTTTTTTAATAATAAGCTTCTATCCTATTGTTGTACTCAATTTAAACATTTATCTTTTGATTTGTAATTAAATATGTCTTTATTTTAAATAAAAGATTAGGAATGAGTAACAATCGATTTATACTGATTTAATTTATCGAGATTTGGTTAATTTGGTTAAGTTAAATTGGTTTCAAATTTAACTTTAGTCGATTTATTTGATTACGTCAACATTTAAAATTACAAATTGAATTGATTGAATTAACTAATTATTTTTAAATGGATTATATAGAATACAAATAATTAAATAACATTATATAATATATTATATATAATGGATATTTTTTATGTAGGAAGTTGGGTTTTAAACTCAACTAAAAAAATCAATTGTTCACCTTATAAAAGATTAATTTATATTAAGGGTTTAATTAATTGCAAATTAAAAATTAATGATTTATTTAGGTATAAATTAAAGTTTAATGGCTTATTTGGGTACAAAGTAAAGGTTAATGGTTTTTTTAAATGCAATAAATGTATAAGACTTATTTAAATAAAGTGATAAAGTTTAAAAACAGTTTTTTTATTAATTTAGGCTATAATTGACTATAAGAAAAAATAATAGATAGTAATGTTGATTTACCTAACTATTTTATTTTCACGTTAAATTACACTCTACCATTGTCATTGCAAGTGGAAGAACATGACGAACTAGTGATCATTTGTCATTGCAAGTGGAAGAACATGACGAACTAGTGATCATTTCTTTTCTTTGAAAAAGAAAAACAAAGAGAACCTGACTTCCTGACTATATTATGGAGTTGAGTTGATTATGGTCGGCAAAAATTTTACCATATACAATGTACATCAATCTTGTTAGAAAATTAGAGTTTGCGGAAAGAAAGAAAAAAGCTAAAATATTGAAAAAAAGCTTTTGAACTATTTCACTTTTTACCAATAAGTCCGCACATTATTGTTGTATTCAAATAAACTCTTATTTTTTGATATATACTCAGATAAGTCTTTATTCAAATAAAAGATTATAGATGAGTAAAAATCGATTCAAATTGACTTAACCGATCAAAATTCAGTTAATTCGCTTTAGTTAAGCCAATTTTGAGTTTAAGTTAGTTTTTTTAGGTTGAATATTCAATTAAGTCAATGTTTAAAATTATGAATGGAACCGACTAAATTATCTGACCCTTTTAAATAAATAATTAAAGATTATGTAGCATATTATATATATATATATATATATATATATATATATATATATATATATATATATAAAACGAATTTTTTTTTTATGTAGGAAGTTGGATTTCAATCCCAATAAAAAATCAATTGCTTTTTCTTATAAAAGATTGATTTATGTTAACCACCATCCTTATATTTTGATTTGTAGTCAAATAAACATTTGTTTCAAATAAAAAATCGTGAATGAATAAAAGTTGATTCAAACAAAATTAATTGATTGAAATTTGGTTGATTTGATTCAATTAAATTGGTTTCGTATTTAAATCGATATTTTAGGTTGGTTTATTAGATTAAATTAATGTTTAAAATTACAGATTGAACTGACAAAATTAATCGACCTTTTATAAATATATTATATGTAATAATTAATTAAACATTATATAACATATTATATACAACTTACTCTTTTTATGTGAGATGTTAGGTTTTAAACCCAATTGAAAAAACCGATGTTTATCCCTATAAAAATTTGATTTATGTTAAGGACTCATTTAGCTACAAATTAAATGTTAAGGGTTTATTTGGAGTATAAATTAAAATTTAAGAGCTTATTCGAGTACAAATTAAAAATTAAGGATTTATCTAGATGCAATAAAAATATAAAAACTTACTTCAATACAGTGAATAAGTTCAGCATTTATTATTATTATTTTAGCCTATAATTGACTTGCAATAACTAATCGGTAGTAATGTTAATTTATCCCACTATTTTGTCTTCTCATCATTGAATTACATTACCAATTATCATTGCAAGTGGACGAATATGATGAACTAGTGATTTTTTCTTTCCTTCAAAAAGGAAAAACAAAGATAATTTGACTTCTTAACTTGATTTATGGAGTTTAGAGGATTAGGGTAGGCAAAAATTTTACTATGTACAATGTACATCAACCTTGTAAACAATTAAAGCTTGTGGAAAGAGAAAAATCATAGATTTATTTGTTTATAGACCATAGCTTTTTGTTTTTTTTTTCGGCCAAGTTAAAGATGGTTGTTTAGGCCTGCCTTCATTTTTATAATTGACCAACAAATCTTTACAATGCATGAGCCTTTTTTTACACCTCTACAGATGCATTTTCAAAAAGAGCTAAAAATGTTTCAATTAAGGACCAAAGGCGATCTTTTAAGTGAAGTTTGCATTGAATATATCAAATTAAAAAATTGAATTGGAGATGAAGTGGATGGAACTCTGCACCGCATGCAAAGCGAGCGCTCTATCATTTGTGCTACATCCCCATTTGATTATTTTTGTTTAGAATTGTTTATCAGTATAAGAAAATATACCAGCCAAATTTCAACGCAACTATAAACTTTTCGGATTGATTAGAGGGATGTTGAATTGTATATCAACAATTCTTTATTGTTTTCCCTCATCCAATAAGAACATCAACTGCTTTATTTCTTGACTTAGTAGCTAGATTTATGAGAGGAAATTCTCTCATTATTATTACATCATGGACTATGCTCGGAGTGCTTCAATCTCCACAGTTGACAAACTGGTAATCCACCATAAGGTGGCCTTGTGCGTTGCCTCTTCCATCAGTGTCAATCTGCCGGAACACGCCTGCATCTAAATCTAGGCCTCCATTGCTGCACTGATCGACAATTCTCACTGTTGCTTGAGCTCTTGTAGCTCTATTTGTCACCTGCTCAGCACAGACAAAATACAGCGTAAGTATCAAAAACTGCTAACCCTTTCTTGTATGCTCTTCAAAAATTACTTTTCCCATACATAGTTGTTGCTAATTTCATCAAAAGGATATAATTCAAATGACGAAAACTACAACTGAAACCTACCCTTAAGCATCTTCCACAAGATGCTTGGCCACGAGGTCCAACTGGTCCACAGAAGGCGGTCCACCCATACTTCTGGCGCCATGCCAAGGGCTTGCTTGCATCCCATGTTGAGCAGTAAGCACTTACAGCATTTAGGTCCCATCCATTTTGTGAAGGGTTGTAGAAATGGTAAGTAGCCCTAACATTGGAGGCACTTTCACCACCACCGCCGCCACTGCCGCCGCCACTAGGCCGACAGTTACTTTGACAACTTTTAGAAGGTGAACAATAGTCGTCGGTGGTGCCACAATAACCATACTGGCTGCAACAAAGGTTGTTGGCACAAGTCTTGCCACCGGCTTGCCGCCCACATTGTTGGGCAACAGCACTAGCTAATAAGCAAATCAGGAAAACTAGGCATAGGCTTAAGTTACCCATTTTTTGTGTAATTTTCATTGCATAAGGCAGCTCAAGGGTGCTTGAATTTATAGGAAAGGGTTGCCAAATAGCATTTATTGCATTTGACCTTGGGTGAAGATTGATTCAAGCTTTTGGGCTCAAAGATTTTCCAGATCAGACCCTGAAAAGTTCATATGCTTACGCAATATTACAATTCTTCCTCCATGTATAGACAAGCGCAATGGATAGAAGAGAAACTCAAAATTGGCTGCTGAAATAGTCATCATACAACAGTTTCTGCCCTTACGGTCATAAAGTCTCATCGATTATTAGAGCCTTGTATGAAACGAAAGTTCGAAATCCTTTCAGATCATTCTGTGCTAGCTGATTATCGCATTGATTCCATTACTTTGCAATATCAATTATTATTTTTATGATTGAAACTCAATTATCAAACTATTACCCGCAATAATTGATTACTGCTTTCAAAATCAGAGATTGAGATAACTGGAATTGAGAATTATCAAATTTATGCATGAATATGATTGGATTAAATCTTCACTGTCTAAACATGTAATTTAGCTCACCTCATCAACGTTTATAAACTTGTTTTGATGATTGAATATTTAGAAGTTTATTAGGCCGACTAAAGATCGATCCCATAATCATGCAAGAAGAATTAGTTCAAAGCAGACGAAATCAAGAGACTGACAATAAAAAAAAAGAGGGAATTACGGAAGAATTAAGAGCTGTTATTGTTTGGCTTCATATAATGCAGCAAATTAAGTGGTTCAGCCTAACTATTGAATCACGGAAGTCAAAAAATTATGGTGATTATAGCTTTCATAAGAGATGATTGGCTCTTAAAAATGATAGTAATTTAAGTTTCTACGTGGGTTTCTTTTTGACCAAGTGAATTATATATGATTTGCCATTGTTAGTATTTGAGGATGGACTAATATCATTGCACAATGTTATTTAATTCATCATCAGCGTTACTGTCGGAATAACAATGGATGCTCGATTGTTACCTTTTTTAGGAGAACTAAGATCCAAAGTTCATCATTTCTCTCTTGTACCCCCTTGTACCCCTCATGAATTTTACAAATGTCAATAAGTTAATCATCATCTTATTAATTTAGACAAAATTTCATAATTAGAGCCCAAATTGTTATGTTAATGTGTTTTATAAGACATGGTAAATTTAATTACTCTTACAAAATGATCACAGGGTCTTTACTTCTTTTTCCATTGATTAATTAGTCATAAACTAAACTTCAACTAGAGTCAGTGATTTAGATGAAGTGTTCGTGATTCAAAACATAGGATATATAAGAAGGAATCAAGTTCAATGTGAGACTGCAGAGTATGTTTTCCTAGCAAAGTGCACGAAATGCTACTATATATATTTAGACCAGAAGGAAGCTAATTCCAGTATCAATTTACTTAGAAGAGATATTCTTACAGATCATTTATTCATGAGCCTGTGGAAACTGTTCTGTAATAACTTCAAAATTATGGCGTAGTACCAAAAAAAAAAATTATGGGAATAGGGCAAGTGGTTTAGTCACCACTTACCATAATCCACAACACGATGAGGTGCCCTTGTGCATAGCCATACCCTTAACCCTTAAGCATCCGCCACAAGCAGCCTGCCCTTGAGGACCAACTGGACCACAGAAGGCAGTCCATCCATATCTCTGACGCCATTCCAAAGGCCTATTGGCGTCCCATGTGGCGCAGAAACCGCTTACGGTGATCTCATCTTCCCATCAGCAACTACCATTGGAAGTTCAAGATCCCCCTTAAGGTTCAATGTTTTATTTGGTTGGTGGTTCTGGGCAGAATTCCTACAAAAAGTCTTCTAATCTCTAGAGGAATTCCTCTCTTACATGTGCAAAGTTTATGCCCTTGGTGTTTCTCGGCCTTAGAAAATCTTTCCCATTTGTTCTTTTCATGTCCTCTTATGTTTAATCTTTGGTGTGCATTCTTCGACTGGTGGAGCATAATGATGGTTCGTCCAGCAGCTCTCATTCCTTTCATGTATCAATGCTTCGATATGCCCCTTTCTGGTCCTATCAAAGCCTGGTGGATAGCCTCCTGCGCTGCTGCTTTATGGTCCATTTGGCTTCTCAGAAATGAGGTGGTATTTCAGAACAAGAAATTAAATGTTGATGAGTTGCTTTTCATGATCAAACTCCGTTCTCTTCACTGGATTCGTGCTGTTAAAGATGATTCTTCTTTTCTGGAATCAGCTTGTTGGTTTAATCCATTGATGTGCATGACTCTTCCTAATAAGTCTGACGCAAGATCTTCTGTGCGGAAGTTGGCTGTCTCAAATTTAATGTGGACGGCTCGGCGAGGGGGAAGCCTGGGCCTGCTTGTTGTGGTGGTGTTTTAAGGGATCATGAATCAAACATTATTGCCCTCTTTTCAATCCCTCTCGGTATCTTGGACTCCAATGAAGCAGAACTTGCTCCTATTAAAACAGCCCTCGAAATGTTCGTTTTCTCAAGTAAGTATGCAGGTTACAACCTCATTATAGAATCTGATTCGAAAGTTGCAGTTACCTGGTGTTGCCAGAAATCTTCAAAGCCCTGGAAACTTTGGTATACTTTTTCTAGTTCGACATGTTGGAGGGAAAATGCTCTGTCACATTGAATCTTATCTTTCGGGAAGCAAATGGCTTTGCTGATGCCCTTGCCAGAGCCGGGTCGATAGACTGGTGGCTTTCAAAGCTTGGTGGTAATCGGTGGGGGTGGTTCTTTCTGTTTCCTTTCGGTGTTGTGCTGTGAATTTCTCTTGAATGATCCATGTCTTTTCCTGTGTTGGGCATCTTCGACTGTTGCTTGCTTGGTTGGCCTTTTGATATTAGCAATTCCATTTTCGCAGGCTGTTTGGATCTTTTGCTTCCGTTTTGTTCTCCAGTATGTTGGTTCGATGTGTTTCCTTGCTTTTTAAGATATTCTGTTCGACTTTTGATTTTTGTTCTTTCCTATTTTGGTGGTCTGCTTTGCTCATTGCGCAGCTTCCTCTGTTCTCCTTCTTTGGTGTTTTTTCAGTTCTGTGCCCAGACTTAATCTATTGAATAATATCTTTGCTTGGCAAAAAAAGAAGTCCCAGCTATTCTGTTCGGGATTGTAAAGATGGTAAGTAGCTCTCACATTAGAAGCACTTTGGGCAGCAGCAGAAGCCACCACACAAGCTAACAACAGAATGCATAGGCTCAATTTCTCCATCTTTTCTGCAGTTTTGTTGCTTAAAAATGAGTTCAGGGTGCCTGAATTTATAGGAAAATACCCCCGATTTGTTTACAGGATTACGCTTGTCGTATCAAGAATGAGACTCGACAATTCAATTAATTCCAAGTCCTTATTGATTTTTCCTTTTATCTTTTCAAACAGATTCTAGATGATCACCATCTTCTAAAAGAAAGTTCTTGATTCTCTGATTTAATATCTGCATTTTTTTGTTATAAAAAAGTTTGGGAATAGGGAACGTTATTCTATCTATAAGATCAGAATATATCATCAATTTATTACTGAAATTTACGGATTCATTAAATTTTCACTTGCGAACTTAATATCTGCATTTTTTTTGATGTACTAAATAAATACACACAAGAACATTAAGATAGATTGCACAGAATAAATGACGAACTTACGTACTTGTCGCTATCTTATTACTATTAAAAGAGAAATTTTATTACTATTAAAAGAGAAATTTCATATGAAACAAAAAAAAATCATGAGTTCACCATCCCCCGCTTGAAGACCAATTTAGTCCCTAGATGACAAAATGCAGGACAAGAAGGTTTATTGACAGCTGAAAAATAAAAATATATTGAGTAAATTTCATCCATGGATCATGGTCGAGTAAATTTAATCTAAGCTTCATTTGGGTGATAATCTTTACGTTTTCTACATTTTTTCATTGAGATTTGCCCACCTAGTGACATTTGACTCTTCGAATTGCCCAATGTTTCAGAGTCACCGATTTACTCTTCCCCATTAGTACCGGCAGAAAAATGTTGATATCCTTGACTAGCAGGCTCATATCATTTCAATAACTACTTGTATAACAATGGGATAATTTTTTATTGTGATTATTGAAGGAAAAGGATTCAAACCCACTCTTTGAAAATGTACTGACAATGGAAGGAAAATTACAATATATTCTGTTTGAAAAAAAAGAATTGGCAAATTCAAGGGTGCAACTTATATAAGACCTAGTTTAACATTTCTGTTGCGGTTGGAATAAGTTTGGATTGAAAAAAGTGTTATTAAAAGTATATAGTGAAAAAAATGATTTAAGAATTTTGACGTTATTATGAAAAAATTGTAACGACCAATATTAAAAATTTCGAATCAAATTTTTTCTTTTCGATACTATTTTTCTTATTCAATTATTCGATATCAATCGATTTGCGTTCGGTATCGATGTAAGTTTAATTTATATTTCTCATTACTATTTAAATCTCGGTACTATTAAATTAATTAATCTACTAATACTTAAATAAGAATTTAGAATAAAACATATAACATAATATTTATTTTGTTGTTTATAGCTATTCAATATAAATTTACATCCCATTATAAATATAGCTGCTATGCATTCACTAGTCTGAATATAAATATTAAATTCTATTCATACTTGTTCGCAGGTAACTCGAACTTTTAGTAATTTCCTTCAATTATCTTATTGTAGCATATGTTACACACCCTCTAATAAACTATCTGGGATAGTGAGTAAAGGGATGAGCTTTGGGAAAGCTCAGTAAGAAACATATATAAAAGCGCGTATAAAATGCAGTTAAATAAAAATCACTTATTTTACTAATTAAGAAAAAGGGCATATTAAATACAAATATTTAAAATGCATAAAAATATTTATGTCCTAGCAGCTCACTAGTAGATAGTATCGGAAGGATACTATAGTCAACTAGGTAACTGGGTAGAGTATAGAAGGTACTTTAGAGTACCTGTCGTGTTCCGGTCCCTAAATGCGACTATAAGGAGTAAATTCAATCAACGATAAAACGATTAATCAATATAAAACATTTAACATTTTATGCAGTACAATTTCAATTCATTAATCAATATAAAACATTTAATAATTCATGTGATGCTATTTCTAATCAATAATCCGTATAAAACATTTGATAAGTTATGCGATGCAATTCCAAATCATTAATCAGTATATAAGCCATTTATGTAGGCGATGCTATAAAACAATTTCAGTATGCAATTTCGGTAACATTTTTAAATGTCAATATAAGCAATATTTTTCTCTAACACAATAAAGTAATTCATTTAAGTTTATCACCATTAATCGTTCGATTTCAAACCTTTCTTTTTTTTGATCAAATTAGTAAATCAGTATTCAAATCATTCGACATTCAAATTGTTCAGTATTCATATCGTTCAGTAATCAAATCATTCGGTATTCAAGTCATTCAAATACAATTCAGTGGAGACAGTTACATCTAATAAAATCATGCACAAAACGATATCGGTATCCTCGAAGGGACGATCCATATCCCTGTAGGGACGATCGATAACAAATGACCATCGTCGATCAGTCACAGTTCGCACTGGTCAGGTGCTCACTATGTAAATCTGTGGGTTTGACCATAACAATCCTACAGTCGGTAAACAATATATCGGTAACCGGCGGACTTGATCAGGGTCTCACAGTCGGTAACAATATGCATGATCACTAAGAAACAACCGTCTCAAAACATTTCCATAAATCATATAATTCAACTGTAGAAATCATTTGCAAATAACAATTTACAGTATAAATCATTTCAAATAACAATTATATTCAATCATACCAAAATCATATAAAAGAATAATTATTAAATTTGGTAGACATAAAAATTCATTAAAAATCAATGAAAACTTTAACTTCTTGGCACCTAATTAATAAATCATTCATGTGAAAATAAATAAAATATCATTTATGCAATTTACTCACTTCATATGCACCTTTTCATGTAATTTATGTCATGTAGTTCATTTCATGTAAATCAATTCATGTAAATCATTTTATTTAAATCAATTCATGCAAATCTTTTCATGTAAGGTAATATTTAGACTTGTAAAAATTTAACATAAATTTTTATTTTCATTTAGGAAAGTTTAAGAGAGTAAACGGGTAGGATTTGGTTTCCTAAAAATTTCCAAATTCAAGTAAAACATTTCCTATGCAACTCCTATACATGTTCCTTACCTCTACTTCCGTGCAGTATAAAAATCCGATACCATCTCTACGTCTCTTTATTTCTCGATTTAACACTGCACGATAATATCAACTTATATTTCAAATTTCCATATTATGATTAAAATGCCACAACATGACTATAATTAAATCATATCTTTTTCCATCTCCAATAATTTCATTAGCCTTAATTCATTATTTCCTACTTGTCATGCCTCAATTCTTCTTTCATGACTAATGTTCATTCATATCCTATTTTCATTTTACCTCCCTTTCATATATCAAGATTACACCCATATCACATAATCCAAATTATGGCCAATATTTATTCTTGTATTATTCATATTATCTTTCAATCCTCATTTTATAAATAACCATCACTCATTATTAATATTAATTCCTACAATTAATCAATATAGAAATTAACTCAACATTATTTTCTACCAATTTTAACATTACAATTTTACTTAATGGAAGTCTCTTCAACTTTTATTTCTTAACTATTTTCATTAATATATATACATATATATATATAAACATACACATATATATATATATATATATATATATTATTCTTTAATTTCATACCATATAAACTCATATGGTAATTATATTTCCTAGCCTAACCCCAACACTTTTCATACACTCCATTTATTTTCTTCTTAATTTAATTTAGAAATATCTTCTATGCTCTTAATATATTTTTCATATATCTATTTTATATTTAAAATTTACACCAATTTTTTTTTCTCAAACAGCCATAGTCGAGAACTTCTTCAAGTTCTTATCTTCATGGGTTTCCATTGATTCTTTCCTCAACTCAACCTATGGACATTTCCTACTTCCCTTAGGATTTTATTCAAACAATTTCAGTTCATCAAAACATCATCAGCATCGTTCAGTCCCTCTAAAATCGGTTGATTCCTATATTCACGCCATTTCAAATTTTCTGGCTAGATATCACTACAGCCACGTTCCCATCAAGTTTAGCTCATCACAAACTATTAATTTCTACCTATCATGTATTAAAGCTACCAAAATTTCCCCATGTTTCTTTGCTGACCGAATCTATCTCCTCCTTCTACACTTCCATTTGATTCAATTTAAAACTCTAATCGTGTCATCCAAGCTTAGAACAATCACATATTATAATTAATATTAAAGAAAACATCAACCATTACCTTACCCAATGTCAGCCGAACAGAGCAGCCCTCAAACCAGTGGGAATTCCTTCACGTTAGCTGCTCCACTGCTGGGTTTAAAGTGATCTTGATGTGGGAAATAAGTTTTATAAACAGGATTGGATGATTAGGTGAAGAGAAAATGAGGTTCCACAAAGCTTACGTGAGGAACCATGGAGAAAATGAAAAGAGACGAGCTGCAGCAAGAAAAACAGGGGAGAGTCGGCTGGACGGTGGTGAAAGGCGGTGAAGAAGCTGAGAATAGCTGAATTTAGTCTCACTTTTTTTCCTTTATTTACATTTGGTCCAATAAAAATTTGACACATAATCCACTAAACAAATATCCTTTCTTTTCTCTTTTCTGTTTCATTTTTTTATTTAATTAATTAATTAAGTCTGCACATGCAAAGCTTGCCGATTTTTTTCCATTCTCTCTTTTTTTTAATTATATTTATATATAATAAAATTCATATTATAAATATATTTTATATCAACAATTTTATATTGATATATATATATTCTTAACATATAATATATATGTATGTGTGTGTATATATATAATATATTTATATATATTTTAATTCTATACTTATTATATATATGATATATAGGTATAATTTATATTTGATATATATATATATATATATATATATATATATAAAATACTTTAAACATATATTGTCCTATTCTATTATTTGTTCTTATATATGTATATATCTATACACATGCATTTATAATCATATATATTATTATATATATTCTTTTCCAAGTATACATTTATTTTGGTATAAGGAATAACAAACAATATATCTTTATTTATAATTTATATCTATTTATTTGAAATTTAAATTCCATAATACCAAAATAATTTTCCTAATTATTAAATCTACAATTTCCAAATGGATTAAGTACCTTAATCCTAAAATATTCCAGTTGCATAATAAATTTATTTATTTACTCAAATTTGTTTATTAACATCAGAAATCAAATTTGCATATCCCTAATTCTAAAATGGGAGAATTCTGGGTTATCACAAAAATGATGTGATGAATTGAAATGTCCTAAAATATATGCATATTATAATAAAATTTTAGAGATATGTAGTTAATAAAATCATTTTAAACATAACTTGATAAGTAAGGTAATTACGTGAAAAAATTGATATGGTTGTGTTTTTTTGTTTGGTATAACTATTTTTTTGGTAGAAATGATATGGAATTTTCTTTAATTTTAATACATACATATATATATATACATACATATATATATATATATATATATTTATATATATATATATTGGGTTCTTATGGCCATTTTGCTAGAGACAGATTTTGGGGTTCTTGCTCTCGGACTTCTTGCTTGTGTGAAGACAATGTTTACGCTGTTTCTTCTCTTAAAGACAAAAGCAAGAATTTTACTTAAGCAATAATCTCAAGAAAAAAGCCCAATGAGATCTTAATATAGAGCCCAAAACAATCCCATAGGAAAATAGCAAATACAGAGTCTTCATACAAGCAAAGAGTCAAAAGATACAACAGTAAGAAAGATATCATCGTAACAACTCATCAATTGTTCTCATGAGATGCCGCACTTCAATTTTCATTTCCAAAATCTTATTAATAATAAGTTCATCTTCCTCAACAAACGATAATCTCAATAATTTATCCACATCCACAGTTTTGATTGCTTCATTTCTGTAAAAAAAAAAAAAAAATCACCTTGCGTAGAATTCTTAAATCGGCAGAAATGTAGGTGCTTTCTGTGATGATGATCAGAGAATTACGAGTGCGAGCTTTTAACTTGGCATTTCCTCCTACACTTATAATTTTTGCATTTTTTCCTCCTTTAAGATTTTTCATCTTATGTTTGGTGAAATATTCTAAGCATTCATCCTCGGGCATATCAACATCACATTCGTCATTTAAAAGCTTGAGCTTTAATTAATCCCAGATGAACTTTTTTTTTGAAAGATAAATTTTATTAATGAGTCTGATATACTGTTTGCAAAGAATATTAGGTGACAGAAGCCTACATATCCTCAAGAGATTACAACCATGGTTTTACAGGCGCGAATAGTGAAAAACAGATCTTTCTATAGGAGCTTGGCGAATCAGCCTTTGGGCTAAGGGAAGTTGATCAGAGCGACCAGGAGTGTGAGCATCCACGCCGAAACTGAACGTCATCAACCACCATTCCTCAACACTTTAGAGGACGAGAAAGGAGCCACCCAGCAAAAACAGGTACATCGAGCACCTTCTGTGTTCATCAATTTCTGTTAAAACCAGTAAAAATTCCAGCTTGAAACACTAGTCGAAGAACCAAGAATCGAGAGAATCTGCAGCCCATTATGGAGGTAGAACACTCAAAATTCAGAACAGAGCATTCTGTTACTGGGAAGAGGAGACACAACAAAGACACAACAAAAAACCCCTGCTGGCAAGGTACAATAAAGGCCGCAGATTTGCAAGTGCTGCAGAAAATGAACCAAATAAAGAACCACAGAAGGAGACCTGCATTAAAGAACGGCTTTTAACCAAATAGATCTGTCGCAATCCAGAGAAGACATCAGGTTGAAATTTCCATTTGTCCTCGACAAATGCTCTTTGCCATATCTTCAATTTCTTCCTCCATCAATCTTCTAATTATTTCTTCTTCATCTGCAGTGGTTGATAAGCCCAGCAATCTTGCCACTTCAATTGCTGCTTGTGCTTCTTTCCTAAGGCTTCTATTTCTGTTTCTAATGTCTTCATCAGATATCTCCTCTTCAGGTAAACCATGATCTTCCGAACATTCTTCCTTCCTCAAGCTTTCTATTCTCACTGTTTCCTCAGCTTTCGTTTCTCTGTTGGTTACCTGCATCATTTGGACCATTAAAACGATTCTCACTGTTTCCTCAGCTTTCCTTTCTCTGTTGGTTACCTGCATGTACAGTGACAGCCAAGATTATTTAAACTATATATGCATGAAATTAATTAACATTTATGAGCCAGAATTTTCAAATATTATGGCGTTAATTTGCAAGGTAAAAACTAAGAATTTGAAAACTTTCAAGGGGAGATATGCATGGACCGTCTGGCTCTATGAACACGAGAATAATTATGTATAAAGCTAAATATTGCAATGAATCTCACGAGCTTTCTTTGGAGAAGTCTGTAATTTGCTTTCAAAACATTGAATTTATATAGTCAATGAGAAAAAGTACCTTTAAGCACTTGCCACAAGCCTCTAGCCCTGGAGGACCAACTTTTCCACAGAAGCCGGTCCATCCATACTTGCTGCGCCACTCCAAGGGCTTATCGCCATCCACCGCGGCACAGGCAACGTGCGCAGCATTATAGTCGTAGTTGGTATTCGTAGGATTGTAGTCGGTCCAATAAGCTGTGACATTAGTCTCACCTGGAGATACCGGTTCGTCCTTACAATCCACAAATTCATAGTTCACCACAAGGTGCCCAGCGGCATAGCCAGACCCATCGTCGATGGGTTTAAAGGCTGTCTCCAGGTCCAAATCTAGGGCTCCACAGCCGCAAAAGTCAACGATTCTCAGCGTTTCTTTAGCTCCAGTTTTAGTGTTGGTCACCTGGGTCATGTACACATGCATGGTGTCACGGACAAGGCTTTTTCTCACTAAAGCGATTGACCGCGCAGCACTTGAATGGTCTCATTCACACAAGTCAGCCAAGATATCACAACTATCTGAATAATCAACAATCGAGCAACAAGTTAGATATGGGGCACGCCACGATATAGCGGAGCATAAAGAATTCAGATATCATAACCACCGATGTTCCCGTAGAAAAAAATTATTTTATTAATAGTAGAGAGTTTACAAATGATTACAAAATGAGTTAGCTCTTCCACACCATCGTCGGGGCCAAGGAAGGCAGCCCTAGATGTGTGTGCTTGCATATACCTTAAACAGTGAGGCAGCCTAACATTCTGCCGACTGCTCACCCCTCCTAAAGAGCTAAAGAGTTTTTATAGCTATGCTACAAGTAACCATAAGAATGTTTGAAACAGGAACACTTTTCCTAATTCCATGGATTCTATTTTCCTAAGTCCACGGATTCTGTTTTCCCCGATGCCTCTCTACCCGGTCATGGCCCTATATAAGGTTGGCTCATGACATCCTACCCGGTCATGGCCCTATACAAGGTTGGCTCATGACACATGCTATGATGAGAATTAAGCAATAATTACGTTTAGAATATAATCAAGAGCTGGAAAATGTTCCTTACATTTAAGCACAGGCCACAAATATTAAGATCAGATGAGCCACAGTAGCAGGTCCATCCATATTTCTTGCGCCAATCATAGGGCTTATTGCCGTCCACAGAGGCGCAGGCAACATGTGAGGCATAATAGTCCCAGTTATTCTCTGTGGCATTGTAGGCAGGCCAATAAGCAACTACGCCATAAGCACTTTGGGCAGCAGCAGATGCTACCAGACAGGCCAACAACACAACGCTAATGCTTATCCTCTTCATTCTACCAGGGAGCATCGACCATCTACTAGGTATCCTAGTTCAGAATATATTTTGGTCACAAGTGAAGGGAAGCCAAAGAGCTTCCAAGTGTGACGTTCCCGCCACTACATCTTATCATATAACTTTTTCATTATTGTCTTAAACTCTTATACGACTTAACTCGATTTAGCTGCTCATCAGTGTCATTCATTCCTTACTCTTAAGCTAAAAATCTAATAGCTCATACAATTAAATTTCTCTTTCAATAAACATAATAATGATATATATAAATATCATTCCATTCCACAAGATCTTACACATCATCTTAACTTACATCCCCGACATCTTATATACATAATTGCTACTTGTACCGTACCATAGCTGAATTTCAATTTACTTTACATAAGCATGTAAGTATACCTTCTATGCTAATTGGGAAGCGTCTCGAGAAGGTACACTCTAATCTTTCAAATACAAGCTCCCCTAATCGGAGCGAGGTTCACTTCACGTAATCTGTAGGAAAAATGGTCGTAAAAGGGTAAGTTTACGCTCAGTAAGAAAAATATGTAAAAGAGTGTACTATGTCTCTATATGCATTTTTCCTACTTGGCTTTATAATGTCATGTAAAGCATTATAAAGCATGCATCATGTACGTCTTTCATATGTCGTTTGCAACCATGCATATTTCTTTCAAATGGTATAAGTAAACATACTTTCTTTAAAACATGCATCATCTTCTTTCTTTAAAACATCATACTTCATAACATACTTTAAAACATACATCATATACTTCTTCAGAACATACATTTTATACTTTGAAATAGATGGAGACTATGTACATTTATTTAAGCGATTGCATCATCATATAAATCATTTATACCCATTTATATGATTCTAATTATGCATTAGTACAGTGGTGCACCATGTAGAGGTCAGGGATTCTCTCCTGCCTTTAATCATCCACAATGAACACTACTCAGGTGTCACTTGTGGCCTTAAGGACCGGACTAAGGTTCCTCGTTTAACATACATAATATGGAGGACTTGATCAGAGTCTCTCAGCCATCAGGGATGCATGATCATCACGCAGTCCATAGTCTCAAAACATTTATAATATACTTTTTCAGAAAACACTTTTGTGTTTAAGCCAAATAGGCTTTGAAAACCTATTTTTCATACAGGGCAGTCGATTGGCCTCATAGGGCAGTCGGCTGCTGCTTCATAGCTTCATTTGTCGAAATCATTTTCATTTCTAAAAATACATGGGAGCAGTCGACTGATCAATATAGCAGTCGACTGGTTTTCAAACAGAATGCTTCTTAGAAAATAGCAGTCGACTGTTTTTGAAACAGAATGCTTCTGGGAAATTAGCAGACGACTAGCCTTATAGGCAGTCGGCTGGTTTTGGAACAGAATGCATTTTAGCAAATAGCAGTCGACTGTCCCATATAGCAGTCGACTGGTTTGAAACAGAATGCTTTCTGGGAAAATGACAATCGATTGGCTTATATAGCAGTCGACTGGTTTATCTCGGTTTTCGAAAAATGGCGTTTTGGTTGTCTCTAGGCAGTCGGCTGCTACTTAAGGCAGTCGGCTGCTCCTAGCCTAATTAGTACTAGGAGTCAAATCCGAAAATACACTTTTCCTGCATAAACCAACTGGTACTTCTCCTCCAAAACAATTTAAAATCATATTAAAACATGCGGACATAGCCGCCTTACGTCTGTTACATAAATTCCTTACCTCGATTCCTTCAAGAACGCGAAATCACTAGGCGCGTCAACCCTAGCTTTTTCACTTCTTCAAAGCTGTAACATCAAATCAAATCAAACCTTAAACAATCACCATACACATACTCTACTAACTCAATACAACTCCATATCATGAACGAAATTGAAAGAATCATCTTCTTCTCTTACCTTTGCTAGAAACCAAATTTCTAGATTTTGAGATCTCTTCTAATACTTGGATTCAATCTTACAAACTTCGGATATCACTTAGTCTAGTGATAAGGATCAATTTTCGTTCTACGAACTTAATGATTCACTGGGGGATTGAGGTGGTTTGTCAAGGTAGCTTGAGGTGGAAAACTTAGGGAAAATGGAGGAAGAACATGAGGGAGGGCTGTAAAGGGCTGGCGTGGGAGTGAAGAAAAGATGATGACTCATGCATGTTTCATTTAATGCATGCTTTATCTCATCCATTCATCTCAGCCTTTGACTCCTTTGACCCTTTGACTCATTTAATCCTCCTTCTCCTCTCTTCATATGACTCATCCATTTAATCACCAATCAAAATTCTGATTTAATTTCTTTTCTTCTACTTTTAATATTTTCTGATATCAACATTAAATCATTGGACTAATTGACTTTCAACTTTCTTATTTCTTTCATATCCCATACATCATTTATACATCAAACTTCATATTTATTTAATCATTTCAGACTGTAATACTTTACAAACATGGAGAAATTACATGGAAATTGGGGATTTCACACCAAGATATGCATGATACTCTAGATAGGGAGTGTTGGTTAAAGGCAATGAAAGAGGAAATGGATTCATTACAGAAAATGGCACAGGAGCACCCCAAAGGGATACACTAGGTCGTATGAATCCCTTGTCTAATAACTCCTGAAGCTGCTTCTTCAATTCTTCCAGCTCCACTAATGCCATCCGGTAGGGAGATCTTGAAATGGGCTCAGTCTCTGGCACCAAATCGATTGTGAACTCCACTTCCCTATTCGGAGGAAGTCCTGGAAGATCATCCTGAAATACCTCGGGAAAGTCCTTGACTACAAGAATTTCAGGAAGTTCGGGACGTTTCTTGTCTACGTCCTCCCATAAGCAATAAATCCTTCACATAATCATACATACTTTTCATCACTTTCATTTGCAATCACATCAAGTAATAATCATGCTTTGTATTAATTACTTGCAAAATTTACAACATAGCTAACGAGTGAAGAAAAGGTTACACTCTTAGCATAATAGTCTAACATAACATGATTCTTAGCTAACCAATCCATACCCAAAATAACATCAAACCCATACATATTTAGTAGGATTAGGTCAGCTATTGATTCTTTTTCTCCTACCCGTAGCTTACAATTTCTATACACTAATTCCACCATTTGAGATTCCTTAAAAGGTGTGCTTATTTGCAATAAGTGTCCTAAAGGTTCAGGCTCAACAAGCACTTTCATAGCCATCTTAGGGGACATAAACAAATGCGTAGAGCCTGGGTCAAACAGTGCAGTGACATTTATATCAAAAAGGTAAATCTTACCTTTAATCACTTTGGATGAGGCATCGGCAGACTCTTCGTCGATGGCAAACACTCGTCCTTGGGTCACAGCTTTCTTTCCCTTTTCTACAACAGTGGCCTTAGATTATGGTTGAGGCGTCTTCTTTGATTCCTCAGACGTCCTCAAATTCTTCTTGGGACAATCTTTAATCATGTGTCCCTGCTCACCACATCTGAAGCATGCGCCACTCGCCCAACGACATGGCTGTGATCCGTGAAATTTTTCGCATTGCTCACATCTTGGCATCATACTCTTTGGTGAGCTCGCGGTACTTCCAGCTGGGTATCGGGATCTCTCATCACTTATCTTGATCCCGGTAGCTCTAAGAGTACCTATATCATCATCATTGTAACTCTCATTTCAATATAATTCCATATAACCATATAATTGAGACAACGATTATTTTCTTTTAACTCATTTACTTACCTATAGAAACTCCTTCAGACCTTCTACTTCTCCTATAAGGATACCTATCACTCGGAGCTTTCTCATCTGACTTCCGCTTCATCAGCTCTTTGCCTTTACCCTTAGCCTGAAAGTCAGCATGATGAAGATCATAGTCCTGCTCACACAACTGAGCCTTACGGACCGCCTCTTCATATGTGGTGATATCCATAGGGTATAACTTAGATCGGATAGGGGACTTCAATCCCTTGATGAATCGGTAAATCTTATGCCCTTCATCTCTTCGGACCTCTGGATCAAATCTACTCAAGGTAATGAACTTAGATTCATACTAGTTTACCGTCATCGTACCTTGATTCAAACTCAGAAACTCTATCTTTAACCTATTCTGATCCGTGCGTGGGATGTACTGCTCATTAAAAGCCTCCACAAATCGATCCCACGTAACCTCATCACATCGGGCCTCCAATACGGTCCGAGTGGCTTGCCACCAATACTCAGCATCATCGATCAGCAGATAAGCGGCCAAGCCTACCTTCTCCCTTTCGGAGCAGGGTATGTACTTAAAAGATTTCACGACCGCTTTCATCCAGTTCTCTGTGGCTAGCAGATCTCTTTCCCCCTTGAACTTGGGTGGATATAACTTCTTAAATTCCTTTATCAAGGACACACTACAGTAGGCCTTAAGATCCCGCCTTCCCGTAGCTGGGGCTGGTGGGGGTACTTCTGTAGGAGGAATAACAGGTGCAGTAGCTGGGGTACTTGTGGCCATGTTCGAGAAGCTCGACATGAACTGTGTGAAGATGGTGGCCATATTTTCCATGTGCTTCTCCATTTTCGCTACCCTAGTATTCAGGCTATGCGGTGGAGACGGAGGAACTGGGGGCTCTTCTTCACAACCCCGTCCTCTTCCTCTACTTGTACCTCTTCTACATGAGCTCATGCTGTAAATATAATCACCATTGAGCTCTTTAGTATAACTATAAACAGTTATACTATGCATTTACATTCAGACAAGTACATTACAATTGGGGATATACTCTATTTCCAACTTCTTGACATTGACAACCTCTAATCGAATCGCTCTGATACCAATCTGTGACGTTCCCGCCACTACATCTTATCATATAACTTTTTCATTATTATCTTAAACTCTTATACGACTTAACTCGATTTAGCTGCTCATCAGTGTCATTCATTCCTTACTCTTAAGCTAAATATCTTAGCTCATACAATTAAATTTTTCTTTCCATAAACATAATAATGATATATATAAATATCATTCCATTCTACAAGATCTTACACATCATCTTAACTTACATCCCTGACATCTTATATACATAATTGCTACTTGTACCGTACCATAGCTGAATTTCAATTTACTTTACTTAAGCATGTAAGTATACCTTCTATGCTAATTGGGAAGCGTCTCGAGAAGGTACACTCTAATCTTTCAAAGACAAGCTTCTCTAATCGGAGCGAGGTTCACTTCACGTAATCTGTAGGAAAAATGGTCGTAAAGGGTGAGTTTACGCTCAGTAAGAAAAATATGTAAAAGAGCGTACTATGCCTCTATATGCATTTTTCCTACTTGGCTCTATAATGTCATGTAAAGCATTATAAAGCATGCATCATGTACATCTTTCATATATCATTTGCAACCATACATATTTCTTTCAAATGGTATAAGCAAACATACTTTCTTTAAAACATGCATCATCTTCTTTCTTTAAAACATCATACTTCATAACATACTTTAAAACATACATCATATACTTCTTCAGAACATACATCTTATACTTTGAAATAGATGGAGACTATGTATATTTATTTAAGTGATTGCATCATCATATAAATCATTTATACCCATTTATATGATTCTAATCCTGCATTAGTATAGTGGTACACCATGTAGAGGTCAGAGATTCTCTCCTGCCTTTAATCATCCATAGTGAACACTAGTCAGGTGTCACTTGTGGCCTTGAGGACCGGACTAAGGTTCCTCGTTTAACATACATAATACTGAGGACTTGATCAGAGTTTCTCATCCATCAGGGATGCATGATCATCACGCAGTCCATAGTCTCAAAACATTTATAATATACTTTTTCAGAAAACACTTTTGTGTTTTAGCCAAATAGGCTTTGAAAACCTCTTTTTCAATACAGGGCAGTCGATTGGCCTCATAGGGCAGTCGGTTGCTGCTTCATAGCTTCATTTGTCGAAATGATTTTCATTTCTGAAAATATATGGGGCAGTCGACTAGTTTTCAAACAGAATGCTTATTAGCAAATAGCAGTCGACTGTTTTTGAAACAGAATGCTTCTGGGAAATTAGCAGTCGACTAGCCTTATAGGCAGTCGGCTGGTTTTGAAACAGAATGCATTTTAGCAAATAGCAGTCGACTGTCCATATAGCAGTCGACTGGTTTGAAACAAAATGCTTTCTAGGAAAATGGCAGTCGACTGGCTTACATAGTAGTCGACTGGTTTATCTCGATTTTCGAAAAACGGCGTTTTGGTTGTCTCTAGGCAGTCGGTTGCTCCTAGCCTAATTGGTATTAGGAGTCAAATCCAAAAATGCACTTTTCCTGCATAAACCAACTGGTACTTCTCCTCCAAAACAGTTCAAAATCATATTAAAACATGCGGACATAGCCGCCTTACGTCCGTTACATAAATTCCTTACCTCAATTCCTTCGAGAACGCGAAATCACTTGGCGTGTCAACCCTTGCTTTTTCACTTCTTCAAAGCTGTAACATCAAATCAAATCAAACCTTAAACAATCACCATACACATACTCTACTAACTCAATACAACTCCATATCATGAACGAAATTGAAAGAATCATTTTCTTCTCTTACCTTTGCTAGAAACCAAATTTCTAGATTTTGAGATCTCCTCCAATACTTGGATTCAATCTTCCAAACTTCGGATATCACTTAGTCTAGTGATAAGGATCAATTTTCATTCTACGAACTTAATAAATCATTGGGGGATTGAGGTGGTTTGTCAAGGTAGCTTGAGGTGGAAAACTTAGGGAAAATGGAGGAAGAACGTGAAGGAGAGCTGCAAAGGGGCTGGCGTGGGAGTGAAGAAAAGATGATGACTCATGCATGTTTCATTTAATGCATGCTTTATCTCATCCATTCATCTCAGCCTTTGACTCCTTTAACCTTTTGACTCATTTAATCCTCCTTCTCCTCTCTTCCTATGACTCATCCATTTAATCATCAATCAAAATTCTGATTTAATTTCTTTTCTCCTACTCTTAATATTTTCTAATATCAACATTAAATCATTTGACTAATTGACTTTCAACTTTCTTATTTCTTCCATATCCCATACATCATTTATACATCAAACTTCATATTTATTTAATCATTTCAGAATGTGATACTTTACAAACATGGAGGAATTACATGGAAATTGGAGATTTCACACCAAGATATGCATGAATAGGGAGTGTTGGTTAAAGGCAATGAAGGAGGAAATGGATTCATTACAGAAAATGGCGCTTATGACCTTGTTGAGCTTCCAAAAAGGAAAAGGCCATTGAAGAACAAATGGTTGTTCAAGCTGAAAAAGAATGGTGACAAGCTAGTGAGATACAAGGCTCAATTGGTGGTAAAAGGCTTTGGTTAGAAGCCAAGTATTGATTTTGATGAGATTTTTTCTCTTGTTGTGAAGATGAGTTCCATTCGAGTGGTATTGGGATTAGTAGCTAGTTTGAATCTTGAGCTTGAGCAACTTGATGTGAAGATTGTATTTTTGCATTGGGATTTGCAAGAGGAGATTTATATAGATCAGCCTGAGGGTTTTGAAGTGAAAGGGAAGGAGCACATGGTTTGCAAATTAAAGAAGAGCTTCTATGGCTTGAAGCAAGCTCTTAGGCAATGGTACAAGAAGTTTGATTCTTCTAGGGTAAGCCAAAACTATAAAAGAAAAGAAGCAGACCTTTATGTGTATGTGAGAAAATTCGCAAATGATGACTTCATTATTCTTTTGTTATATGTTGATCATATGTTGATTGTAGGGTAAGACGCTCGTATGATTCACAGGTTGAAAGAGGCATTGTCTAAGTCCTTTGACATGACAGATTTAGTTCCAACAAAGCAAAATTTGGGTATGGGTATCATTCGTGATAGTAAAGCTAGAAAGCTATGGTTGTTACAGGAAAAGTATGTTGAACGGGTGTTAGTGAGATTCAACATGCAGAATGCTAAGTCAGTTAGCACGTGTGAGAACCGATATTTTTCCTAGCTAAATATGTATTCTTATGTAATTTAGTGATAAGAAGAGATAATGTACTTATGAGATTTCAAGTATAAGATTTTAGTACGTATTCATAGAAGTCAATTATCCGAGATTAAATGCAAATAATAAAATGAAAAATATATATATACATATGCGTATACATATTCGGGAATATACGAATATAGGTACTAAACATATTTATAAGAACAAGAATATATATATATATGTATATAAATATATATATGAGACATGTATACATATACATGTATGGAATATGTGTATAAGATACAAAGAAATGAATAAATAAAACACAAAGTGTAAATATATAACAAAGAAACACATGAATAAATAAATAAATCATATAATATAATAAAACAAAAGTAAAGTGAAATGAAAATATATATTATAGATTATAAAAAAAAAAGAAGAAGAAGGGAATAGTATACGGGATTGGGTGGGAAAAATCCCACCCAAAATCTGAATGGCAGAACACTCAAATCCAACAGCCTATACCTAAAAGAATAATAAAATAACTAAAAGAAAACAGAAAGAAAACCTAAAGAAGCCCAGCCTTTTTCCCGTTGCTTTCCTTCCCGTTCCTCTGCACATTTTTTTAGCTTTCCTTGCCTTTTCATCTTGTCCCCTCTTCATTTCCATCGTGTTGCCACTGTTGGGCAAAGCCGAATAGAGCTAAGGAGAGCTACTGGAGGACACAAGGTCTTCGAAAAATAGTGATAACAACGCAGAAAAAAGAATGGGTTCAAGGCATCTGTCGGGGTCGAACCAGACTTGAAGGAAAAAGGGGGCTTCGTTCGGTGTTGGTTCAGGCAAGAAAGGAGAGCTGAATCGTGCACCTCCAAGTCTGAAAATAAAAAGGAAAGGAACTACAATTTAAGAGTTAGGTTAGAGTTAAGGAGGCTGGAACAGAACACTGAAAGAAAAGCTTTATAGTGGCTGAAATGTAGACTGGTTCAGACGAGAAGGAAAGAGGGCTGGAAATCAAGGCTTAGTTGCTAAAGGTTCAAGGCTGTTGGGCGTGCGTGGAGGCTGAGAAAAGAAAGGTGCAGTGACGCCATTACATACAAGAAGCAAAGGTAAGAAAGTGATTTAAAAGAGGGACTTTACAAAGATGAAAAAGAGCTGATCGGTGACTGTTTAGGTGCTGAACCAGAAACACCAAAAGAAGGGGGGGCTGCTTCACGTGGTGGTTGTAGCTGACAAACAAGGGCTGCTGTAGGGGGAGCATTTCCACACCAAGCTGCCGTGAGTCACTAAGGTAAAAGAAATAGAAAAGAAAAGAAATAAAAGAAGGAAAAGAAATTGGAAGAAAAGAAATATATATATATATATAATATATTTTTTATATATGGAAATGAGAAAAAAAATAGATTTAAGAATTTATTATGTTAGTGTTAAAAATATATATATATGTGTGTGTATATATATATATATATATATATATATATGTTAATTGCTTGAAAACAAGGAAATAGATAAATATATGTATGTATAGTACATATATAAAGATATAAATCAAATTTTTAGAAAGTATATATTATATTAGTGTGTTATATATATATATATATATATATATATATATATATATACACATACATTTCTCATTTGAAAAAAAAACATAGAATTAGATATATATATATATATATATATATATATATGTAGGTATAATACATATATATAAAGATGTAGGAAAAATGAGAGAATGTGATGTAAGGACTTGAAGTATATGGTGTTAATAGTGTATATATATATATATATATATATGTGTATATATATATATATATATATATATATATGTATATATATATATGTATATATATATATATATATAGATATTATGTTGGAGTGTAAATTTACATAAGCGTATTGAAAACTTGAGCTAGACTTTATTAAGTCGAAATTTCTTGTGAATGTGTAGTGCGCCAAGAGGACGACGGACACGTTCTAGCTAGTCACAGGACAAGATCAAGCTAAGCTCACACTAGGTAAGACGTTTATATAAGGTAGAAGTAGGATTATCCTGTATAGGATTGAATCTTACTATAGAATGAATTGAATACCTAGAGATTGAATATAACGAAATGAAATGTAGGTATGATATTCGACTTGATAAAGTGCCAAGGTGAGAGACATTGATCGGAAGTGAATTGATATGGTATAGGTTCATAGATATTATGAGATGAAATGATAAACATTCATGCAATTCATGAGCATGTCATTTTATGGTCTTATTTCACTTCCTTGAATTTTATTGCCATCAAGCATGATTTATTACTATACATGAAAAATTGAAATGATTTATTTTTATCATGTTTACAAGAATATTTTGGATGCTTGAATGGCTTTGAAAAGAATGAAATGATAGTTTTCACATATGTACGTATATACGTGTAAATGATCTTTAGAAAAGCATTACGTACATTAAACTATTTTTATACGAAAGATTGAATTGCTTTATGAGACTATAGGCACCCTAAGAGAATTAAATTCAATAAAGCATAGTGGAAGACGCCTAATTGGAGATTACTCATTAGGCATAAAAGCTTGTCCGACGATAGTTGTGGACAGGTCTCAGTCTTGCCTGATCAGTGAGACTGAGAGATATGAGGTCTATGGCCATAGGTAGCGCCCTAGTGGTTTCCAGGGGATGATGATATGATTCTTCACTTCTAGCTACAGTGAACTAAGTCTTTATTGATAGAGAGATAGGGATCTAGCCTAGTCTCAAATGATATGAAATGAAGTTTAGAGTATGACTTAAAATGAAAATGAACTCTAAACTCGATATTGATTTACAGTATATGAAACGCATTTTGATGCTATATGTGATATGAAATATATTTTTAAAGTATATATGATATGAAACGTGCTTCAAAGAAATATATGCGATATGAAATGTATTTCAAAAAGTATATGTGATATGAAATGTGCTTCAAAAAGCATATGTGATATGAAATGTATTTCAAAAAGTATATGCGATATGAAATATGTTTCAAAAAGCATACTTGACATGAAATGAAAAAGCTTGTATATTTCAAGCAAATCTTTAAAGAATACATGAAATGTATTGATATTATACATGTCTTGAACTTGTTTAAAAGAATATGTATTACATGTTTTATGACTGTAACTACTTCGTTCATAATTATATGTCAAAGGTTATATCATGGTTTCATAACTTAGACATTTCATGACATGTTGAAGCATAGATGAACTGAATATGAGAACATGACAAGTATATGATCACATGATGAATAAGAGAATGACTGATAGTAAATTTTTCTCACATGACATCATGCATGGCATATAGAACAGTATAATTCTAACTCTGCACTTATATAAATGACTTACTGAGACTTGCTCATTAAACGCTATTTAAATTTTTCAGATTGAGCACGGAGTTGGGGGAGTATTTCGGAGCTTTCCGAATAGTCCCAGGCCTGAAATATAGTCCCAACTCTCCAAGGAGATTTTTTTTGTGAACATTGGGTATACATACTCTTCTTTTATCTCCATTATCAATTTAGGCTGTTTTTGATTCAGTACTTAGATGGGATGTAATCTAATATAGAGAATAGCATCTAGACTAGCAATGATGAAGTATGGAATGTTGATTTTGCATGAGTATGGATTGTGAATTGAATAGCATGAACAAGTGACCAAGTAGGAAAAATGTGAACCATAAGATGAAATGCTATGATATGGAAATGAACTTGGTCATAGGAATGCTAGAATGTAATTAACTATCATTCTGGGAAGCATGAGCTGGATTATTACTTGTAATTTTTATGCAGAAAAATAACCTGGGTAAAGTCATAAAAATAGGCGAGGGAGTTAACGTCCCGAAACAAAAATTTACTACATTGCACTTAGACAAAGCAAATATAGGAAATCGAAAAATTAGCCCTAATTTCTACGCATCCGTACAAGTAAGAGGCACCGTCGCGGCATTCGGGTCGTGACAGATTTCTAGGTCCAATGGTAGGAGGTGTTTGACATTTGATTGAGATCAAGTGTTCGAACCCTCCGGGACGCGAAAGAAATCCGTGAGGGGACCGCACATGATACTCCCAAAGCGGACAATACGGATGAGTGAGGTATGGGCCACTAGGATACGGGCCTCACAGCACGCCTCTTGCTAACCATTTTCACTTGAGTAAAAAGTCTTGTCTGATGACTAAAGAAGAAAAAGATGTTATGTTTAGTGTTCCTTACTCCTTTGCAATTGGTTCTTTGATGTATCTTATGGTTTGCACACAGCTTGATATTACTCATGCAGTTGGCGTAGTGAGTAAATTTCTTTCCAATCCGAGAAAGGCTTACTGGGAAGCAATGAAGTGGATATTTAGATATTTGAGGGGTACTTCTAAGATGTGTTTGAGTTTTGGAACTATAGAACTAGTTCTTGAACAGTTTACTGATGCAGACATGGCAGATGATCTTGATGGAAGGAAATTTACTTCATGGTACATATTTACTTTTATAGGGGAGCTATATCTTGGCAGTCCAAACTGCAAAATGTGTTGCCTTGTCTACTACAGAGGCTGAGTATATTGCAGCAACTGAAGTAGGCAAAAAAATGCTTTGGAGGAAAAGATTTCTTCTTGAATTGGGGTTAAGTTAGAAAGAGTATGTGATATTTTGTGACAGGTGATATTTTGTGACAGCTAGAGTGAGTTGGATTTGAATAAGAACACCATGTACCATGTTAGGACGAAGCACATTGATGTACGGTACCATTGGTTACGTTCAGTGATTGACGAGCAGCAGATGCAGTTGAAGAAGATTCACACAAATAAGAGTATAACTGATATGTTGACGAAAACACTTCCCAGAGATAAACTTGAGTTATGTAGTGACTTGGTCGAGATAAACACTTTGGCCAAGGTGAACTCCAAGTGACAGATCATGGTGATGGATCTCCTCCTAATAAGGCTAGAGAAGAAGATTGTTAGATATGTGAGTGAAGGAAACCGAAACAACACGCAGCAGAATTTAAATCATTCGGCCTCCACCAAGATCGATTCGGAGAGTTGCCTGATTAGGGTTTCGAGATTTTACCTAACGTTTTCTCTGAATTTTCTGTCGTTGGTCGAGTCACAAGCAGCAACTTTTCGTTCCTGCCTCTATGGTATCCACACGAACGGATCTCACGACTCTTGAACGTCTCACGATCAGAAGCCTTGAAGAGCGTTTTGATTCCTTATAACCGAACTGCTAGCTTCGATTAAAAGGAATGTTTTTTTTTTGTTTTAAAAGGTGCGGCTCTGTTTTAGAAAAACTTCCTTTTTATAGGCAGTAAATTTTACCCTAAAATTTACTGCCAAACAGAACTCTAATCCTACTTAGAATAGGATTAGATATATCCTTAATCCAATTCAGAATAGGATTAGATATATCCTTAATCCAATTCAGAATAGGATTAATTAAGCTCCTCATTGATCCGTTCTAAGTGTGCGACCCAATAGGTTCTCAAAACAATGGCAATGACAAAATTGTCACAGGCAATGAGCGGTATCTAGCAACACATCATTGCTACCCATGTAACGAGAATGTCAATGACTCGACATAACTTTACTCGTGATAGATGTTACCGTGTAGTCTAATCCCTTTATCCTTTGATGTCTCGATTAGACACAAGTCATGGAATGTGTCACACTTGTATAGTCTAATCAACGTTTCTTGATTCTTGAGTAGACTAATTAAACAAATAAAATCAATATCTCATATTGACTTATTCGAGCACGGCCATGCATTTCTTAGTCTCACTCTATCAAAGGGCCTAAGACATCACTCTTGTTATATAAGAGGGATAAATCCTATCTTGATCACTCAACATCCCTCTACATAGATCAAGGCATACCCAATTACTACCTTTATAGTCCATCCTATTACGAATGACATCTAGCAGCATTAAAGTATGCAATTCTCTATGTTGGGATCTCTGATGATCTCAAGTCAAAGGATCACATACACCATCATCACTATGAGAATCGCTTATGACACTCATATAACAATCCATGTAGCGTTCTCATGGAGGGTCGATCCAGTACATAGTTCTCTAACATGTACCTATGTGATGACTTGATATCTTATATCCATGACAATGGTCATCAGTCAACCACATACTAGTCTTATCGTATCATTGTTATCCTTATTCACAATAATACTTGACTAGGGATATTTTAAGAATAGTGTGTTATTACTATTCTAAGGACATTATCATATAAGATTATATTACGCAGTTATAAGACAAATATAATAATGAACTATGATAGATAAAATGTCATGATACATAAAAAAATGCCAAAGTCAATCATCTAATGAATGGTTCTAAGGGCATAATCCAACAATCTCCCACTTGCACTAAGACCATTCACTCATGTATCTAATACCTAGTGACCTAGTGTGACGATCATGTCTCTGCTGCGTCAAAGGCTTCGTCAGTGGGTCGGCGATGTTATCGTCAGTTGGTACTTTGCATATCCTCACATCTCCTCTCTCGATGATATCTCGAATGAGATGGAAGCGCCGTAGTATATGTTTGGATCGTTGGTGAGATCTAGGTTCCTTAGCTTGTGCGATGGCTCCATTGTTGTCACAATAGAGCTCAATCGGATCTACAATGCTAGGAACAACTTCAAGCTCAGTAATGAACTTCCTGATCCAAACAGCCTCCTTAGCAGCTTCAGAGGCAGCTATATACTCAGCCTCTGTTGTAGAATCGGCCACTGTCGCCTGCTTTGAACTCTTCCAGCTCACAGCACCACCATTAAGGCAAAACACATAACCAGACTGCGATCTATAGTCATCTTTATCAGTTTGGAAGCTAGCATCAGTGTAACCTGTTACAATGAGCTCTTCCTCACCTCCATATATCAAGAATGTATCCTTAGTCTTTCTCAAGTACTTAAGAATATTCTTGACAGTGATCCAGTGACGTTCACCAGGATCAACTTGATATCTACTCGTCATGCTCAAGGCATACGAGACATCGGGACGTGTGCATAACATAGCATACATAATGGATCCAATAGCAGATGCATATGGAACTTTACTCATACGTTCTCTCTCTTCTTGTGTTGTAGGACACTGTTCTTTTGAGAGAGTAATGCCATGTGTCATAGGCAAGAATCCTTTCTTGGAATCCTGCATGCTAAACCTCTTTAGCACTTTATCTATGTATGCACTTTGACTTAGGCCAATTAATTTCCTTGATCTATCTCTATAGATCTTTATACCCAGTATATAGGAAGCTTCGCCCAAATCCTTCATTGAAAAGCAATTCCCTAACCAAGTCTTTACAGACTGAAGGGTAGGGATGTCATTCCCAATGAGTAGTATGTCATCTACATACAACACCAGGAAGACAATAGTGCTCCCACTGACCTTCTTGTAGACACAAGGTTCATCTTCGTTCTTGATGAAACCAAATTCTTTGATTGCATCATCAAAACGAAGATTCCAACTTCGAGAAGCTTGCTTTAGTCCATAAATAGAACGTTGCAGCTTACAAACCTTTCCAACATTTTTTGGATCAACAAAACCCTCAGGTTGTGTCATGTACACATCCTCGAGTAGCTTTCCATTAAGAAAAGCAGTCTTGACGTCCATTTGCCAGATTTCATAATCATGGTATGCAGCTATCGCAAGCAAGATCCTAATGGATTTGATCATCGCGACTGGTGAAAAAGTTTCATCATAGTCAATACCATGAATTTGTTTAAAACCTTTAGCAACCAATCGCCCTTTATAGGTATGAACATTTCCTTCCATGTCGGTTTTCTTCTTAAAAACCCATTTACACCCTATAGGTTTTACCCTTTCGGGTAAGTCAACCAAGGTCCAAACTTGGTTGGCAAACATGGATTCCATCTCAGATCTCATGGCTTCAAGCCATTTCTCAGAGTCTGGCCCTGTAATAGCCTCTTGATAGGTAGTAGGCTCATCTTGGTCCATGAGCAATACATCACCGTTCTGAGTCATTAGAAATCCATATTTCTGTGGCTCACGATGTGTTCTAACTGATCTACGCAAGGCTTGTGTCTCTTGAGCAGGCGGTTGCTCCACAACAGCTTGTGGTTCTGGTTCCACAACAACTTGTGGTGCTTGCTCAGGCTCCATCTCAACATCGGGTGCGCTATCTTGTAGCTCTTGAATTTCTTCAAGTTCTACTTTTCTCCCACTAGTTCTTCTAGAAATGAATTCTCTTTCTAGAAAGACACCTGTTCGAGCTACAAACACTTTGCGCTCAGTGGGATTGTAAAAATAATATCCTTTAGTTAATTTAGGATATCCCACAAAATAGCACTTATCAGATTTAGGTGTAAGTTTGTTAGAGACTTGACGTCTTACATAAGCCTCACAACCCCAAATCTTCATAAAAGACATACTGGGACGTTTACCAGTCCATATCTCATATGGTGTCTTTGGAACCGATTTAGATGGAACACGGTTCAGTGTAAAAGCAGTTGTTTCTAATGCATGTCCCCAAAAGGATTCTGGAAGATCTGTATGACTCATCATTGATCGAACCATATCTAATAAAGTTCGATTTCTCCTTTCAGATACACCATTCCATTGTGGTGTACCTGGAGGAGTGAGTTGTGAGACAATCCCACACTCTTTAAAATAGTCATAAAATTCTTGGCTTAAGTATTCACCACCTCGATCTGATCGAAGTGCCTTAATGCTCTTGCCAAGTTGGTTTTGTACTTCATTCTTGAATTCTTTGAACTTTTCAAAAGATTCTGACTTGTGTCTCATAAGATACACATAGCCATATCTACTGAAATCATCAGTAAATGTAATAAAGTACATAAACCCACCTCTGGCCTGTGTGTTTAAAGGTCCACATACATCTGTATGTACTAAGCCCAATAAATCACTTGCCATTTCACTATGTCCTTTGAAAGGGGCTTTAGTCATCTTACCCATTAAACAAGATTCACATGTCTCATACGATTCAAAATCAAATGAGTCCAAAATTCCATCTTTATGGAGTTTGGAAATGCGATTCTCATTTATGTGTCCCAAACGACAATGCCAGAGATATGTTGGATTTTGATCATTAGATTTAATCCTTTTAGCATTTATGTTATAAATAGGCATATCAAGATTTAGAATGTAAAGACCATTAATTAGTTGTGCACTACCATAAAAGATATCATTTAAATAAATGGAGCAACAGTTGTCCTTTATTATAAATGAAAAACCCTTCTTGTCCAAACAAGAAATAGAAATAATATTTTTAGTGATGGAAGGCACATAATAACAATCATCTAATTCTAAAACAAGCCCTGTGGGCAATGTCAAAATATAAGTTCCTACAGCTAATGCAGCAACCCTTGCTCCATTTCCCACTCGCAGGTCGACCTCGCCCTTAGTCAACGATCTACTCCTTTTGAGTTCCTGCACATTTACACAAATGTGAGAACCACATCCAGTATCTAATACCCATGATGAAGAAGTAGATAGATTAACTTCTATAACATAAATACCTGAAGTGGAAGTCTCACTTCCTTTCTTCTTCTTTAGCTCTTCCAAGTATTTGTTGCAATTCCTCTTCCAATGTCCGGTCTCACCGCAATGGAAGCATTTCCCTTCTTTGGCAACCCCACCTTTAGGCTTCAGTGCAGTATCATTGGGCTTGAACTTGCCATTGGTTTTATTACCCTTTTTCTTGCCCTTTGCATTAGCCCTGCCCTTAGCTTTCTTAACTATTAAGACATCTTTGGGCTTGGCCTTTTTCATGTTGGATTCAGCTGTTTTCAACATGCTAAGTAACTGTGGCAGAGTCTTGTCAATTTCATTCATGTTGTAATTAACAACAAACTGACTGTAGCTGTCTGGCAACGATTGCATAATCACATCAGTGGCCAACTCTTGGCCCAAAGGAAATCCCAATCTTTCAAGGTTTTCAATGTACCCAATCATCTTGAGCACATGAGTACCAACGGGAGTCCCCTCTGCCATCCTACACTGAAACAATGCCTTAGAGACATTGTACCTTTCTTGCCTAGCTTCCTCTTGATAGAGTTGCTTGAGATGCTCGATCATATCGAACGCATCCATTTCCTCATGTTGCTTTTGAAGCTCAGGATTCATGGAGGCAAGCATAAGGCAACTAACATCCAATGCATCATCTTGATGCTTCTTATAAGCATCTCTTTCTGCCCTTGGAGCGTTAGAGGGTGGTTCCTCAGGTAAGGGAATCTCAAGGACATACAACTTCTTTTCTTGCTTGAGGACTATCCTCAGGTTCCTGTACCAATCCAGGAAGTTTGTCCCATTCAACTTGTCCTTCTCAAGGACAGATCGCAGTGAAAGTGTGTTATTTGTGTTTGATTCCATGATAATCTACAACAGAAATATGCAAAATATAAGTATCATGAATGCATTCATTTAATTAAATATTTATTTATTAAATGATGCTCCCACTATTTTTATCGAATCAACAACCCTCACTATTAATTCGGAAAAATTATCACATAATTTCTCTAGTGGGCCAAGATCCATATTTCACCTTATCTAGAGTTAGCTTTGGCTAATCGCCCAAGATTTGGCTATTTAGGTAGGCAACACTTACCAATTACATCTCATGTAACTCTTGGATAGTTGGGTGAACAACACTTGGTCTAATTCATCTCATGAATGGAAGCCCAACTTTATGCCTCTAGATTCCCAATCCTATTGAGGAAATCTAGTTAAGTCAACCCAATTTATAGCCTTTGGATATCACTATTATCCCATCGCGTCTTACTAAGATAGATATGATATTTTGCTTTGGCAAACATAACAAAATCGATTCTAGTCTTGACGAGTGCTATTCATTGGTAGGCATCTTTTATTGACTTAATTTAATTTGAGGGATTTTGTTAGTTTATTGAATAAGATCTCACCAATTTTACTTTTCAAAAATTATCATATGATTTTCATATCATAAACGTACAAAATAAACCATACATCTCATGCAATTAAGCAATAAAATAAACGTGACATAGTTATAGCCCAAACTAAATGGATTTCCCAAGCCAATGAGAAACCCTAAGGGTTAACCTAAGGGTAATAGCATCTTCTCCAAGTGCCTCTTTGGTCATCCTTTGCATGGTTGTCAGCTCCAATTACATAGTTTAAGAGAAACCTCGAGTTACATTCGAGGGGAGTAAGATGAGAAAAGAATGTACAACAAGAATTTCAAGAACAAGGCACGACACGCAAGTCGTATTTATTAAAATTTACAACCACCAAAATACAATCATATTGGGCTAGGGCTATAACTATGCACCATGCTCAAACAACAACCACCGTGTTATACAAACAAGTGTAATGCAATTTTAAATTTTAGTTTTATTAACGAGGCATATTTGAAAAGAATTATGACCCTGACTGCGGGGTCAAGGGGCAGCGCCCCTTGCGGGGGTTTGGGGGTGGAGCCCCCGAAAAAAAAAAAGGTCAACAGTATTGACATTGCTAACGCCCCTTATCCGGAAGTGTCCTAATCTCATCAGGATGTTCCAGCCAGTATCTCATACTGATTATAATTTTAGTCGCATCAGAACTCTTATCTGAGAGTGTTTCAATCTTTATACACTTTCGACATTATTCTGTTTCTTCCATAACGTTTATGCAGAACAGAAACCGCCATTAATAATTCGCATCACAGATTATGTCTCACATATAAGTTGAATCGAAATTGATAAATATATCATATATATAATTTCAACAATTCGATTTCTAGCCTCTGAATATATCATATACATTCTAATCCGTATTAATCTCATTAAACCGATTGCATGTAATCATAAACATAAAGTAACCAGAGATCATGCTTTTATCAAAACAAATCAGGGACTCCGAATCTGGCTCTGATACCAGTGAAGGAAACCGAAACAACACGCAGCGGAATTTAAATCATTCGGCCTCCACCAAGATCGATTCGGAGAGTTGCCTGATTAGGGTTTCGAGATTTTACCTAACGTTTTCTCTGAATTTTCTGTCGTTGGTCGAGTCACAAGTAGCAACTTTTCGTTCCTGCCTCTATGGTATCCACACGAACGGATCTCACGACTCTTGAACGTCTCACGATCAGAAGCCTTGAAGAGCGTTTTGATTCCTTATAACCGAACTGCTAGCTTCGATTAAAAGGAATGTTTTTTTTTTGTTTTAAAAGGTGCGGCTCTGTTTTAGAAAAACTTCCTTTTTATAGGCAGTAAATTTTACCCTAAAATTTACTGCCAAACAGAACTCTAATCCTACTTAGAATAGGATTAGATATATCCTTAATCCAATTCAGAATAGGATTAGATATATCCTTAATCCAATTCAGAATAGGATTAATTAAGCTCCTCATTGATCCGTTCTAAGTGTGCGACCTAATAGGTTCTCAAAACAATGGCAATGACAAAATTGTCACAGGCAATGAGCGGTATCTAGCAACACATCATTGCTACCCATGTAACGAGAATGTCAATGACTCGACATAACCTTACTCGTGATAGATGTTACCGTGTAGTCTAATCCCTTTATCCTTTGATGTCTCGATTAGACACAAGTCATGGAATGTGTCACACTTGTATAGTCTAATCAACGTTTCTTGATTCTTGAGTAGACTAATTAAACAAATAAAATCAATATCTCATATTGACTTATTCGAGCACGGCCATGCATTTCTTAGTCTCACTCTATCAAAGGGCCTAAGACATCACTCTTGTTATATAAGAGGGATAAATCCTATCTTGATCACTCAACATCCCTCTATATAGATCAAGGCATACCCAATTACTACCTTTATAGTCCATCCTATTACGAATGACATCTAGCAGCATTAAAGTATGCAATTCTCTATGTTGGGATCTCTGATGATCTCAAGTCAAAGGATCACATACACCATCATCACTATGAGAATCGCTTATGACACTCATATAACAATCCATGTAGCGTTCTCATGGAGGGTCGATCCAGTACATAGTTCTCTAACATGTACCTATGTGATGACTTGATATCTTATATCCATGACAATGGTCATCAGTCAACCACATACTAGTCTTATCGTATCATTGTTATCCTTATTCACAATAATACTTGACTAGGGATATTTTAAGAATAGTGTGTTATTACTATTCTAAGGACATTATCATATAAGATTATATTACGCAGTTATAAGACAAATATAATAATGAACTATGATAAATAAAATGTCATGATACATAAAAAAATGCCAAAGTCAATCATCTAATGAATGGTTCTAAGGGCATAATCCAACAGTGAGGTCTAGCCGACATTAGTTATTAGAGTCCTGCTCGGAGTCAATTAGGGATTTTTTTTCTCTATATAAAGTATTGCATAAACAATTTGTAAAAGTAGTGTGTGAAAAGTTTTTTCTTTAGTGACACAAGGGAGAAAAAGAAAACTTTGAGCTTTAGGTATTTTTCTTGTTCCATAGAGAGAGCAAGAGGAGAGATAAGCTTGTATAACGATTAGGTATTCTTTGAGTAAATTATCTTGGTGAATCCAAAGAGGTAAACTTTATTGTTTTTAGGCCAATTGTTGGAACCCTGAGCTTTAGGCAAAAAACCTATGGTATTGAAAATTTGTAATTTGCATATTTCTCATAGTGGATTTTTATTCGGTTTGCCTTGTGATTTTTTTCTCTACACTAGAGAGTTTTTCACATTAAATTTGGTGTCGTTTTATTTACGTATTATTGTCTGCGTATTATTTGTGGCTTGGTAACTTAATTTATTATTACTATTAGCTTGAGATATTGTTGTTGATTATTTTTTTTTTGGTTATAAGAGGAATATTAAATAACTGGGGATGAGGGTGCTTGGATTCGAACCCAAGACTTACAATATACCACAACTCATCTTTAGCCACTAAGCCAAGAGGTTGTTGGCGCTGTTGATTGTTATGAGTATTGTTATTGTGACATTGCTTTCACATATTTGTCGTTTGAGGCTCAACAGTTACAAATGTAGTGATGAAATTTTTTTCAGTGGTTTTTTTTTTAAATTTATTTTTTACAAGGCAAAAAAATTAAGTGTCTGTGGATGAGATAAAAACTTTTAAGGTTGATGCTCGGGCCATGCAATGTGATCATATGTTCATCATCATCATCATCAGATCCTTTATCCCAAGAGATTGGGGTAGGCTATATGAACCAATATCTGAATTTACACTAGATCATCCATATGTATTCTCCTCCTCTATAGATTCCTATCCAAGGTCATTTGCAATGTGATCATATGTTATATAAGAATAATAATAAGTATTGTATTACTCAAACAAGATTAAATTAGATTAATTTTTTTAAATTTAATTATGTCACTTTTCAGTCCAACTCCTCTTTAATACTTTTATTTTTTGCTGACAACAATCATGCTAAAAGAAAAATTAAAGTGAAGTACTAGTGATCGTTGATGTGATCCACACTAGCGATGGTAAATTTTAATTTGTTTTTTTTTATATAAATTCGAGAATAATCTGAGTCTTTTTCAATTTTGATGCCAAATTTATTATTTTACGTCCTAAGTAAGGGTACAAACAGTTATATTCCAATCACGATTGTGTTAAACCCTAGGTAGTGGTCATCGTAGAATTATTTAGAGGAGCTTTACCCTTTAATTTGCACTACCTTTTCGTTTAAAAATTAAATAACATTTTTTAATTTAAAATTTATTGATAAAAACTAGCAAAAAAATATACAATTAAATTACAAATAAGAATTTTGACAGACTCTTATATTAATTAAAGAGTCAGCAAAATGATTTGTTTTTTCTATACATGAATGAAAGAGGATTTTTTCAAGATATCAAAGCAAATTTTATAACATATTATTTATATACACTAATATTGGTTTATTTGTTTTGTCTCATTATCCATGCAATTGAATTTGTTTACATTTAATTTGTTAATATTTAGTATGAAATTTGAGTTCAGGAGGCTAAAAAGTGTCTTTGTATTTATTTAATTAAACATCTAATTTGAAAACTAACATTCCAAATGAAATCAAATTCATTTTACTAACTTTGTATATAATAACAAATCTACTCTTTCATGTAATTGTTTTCATAGTCTGAATAAAAAATAGTGTATATATATAGAGAGAGAAGAGATTCAGTTACATATCTGTAAAACAAATTTAGTTTTACACACTTTCATAACTTTTTATATGATTTATAATTTTTTAATCCGACCGTTAAATTTTATATTCTATTCACATAGATCATGCATGCCAAATTTCAAATTAATCGAATATGTCTAACTATTTTTTCACAAAATAAAATTTCAACGGTTGATATATATTGAAAAAAATATTTTTCTCGATTAAAATGATAAAAATAACAGATTGATTCAAAAATTTACATATATAATAAATATGAATAGGTTGTTAAATCCAACGGATGGTTTGCAAAAATATTAATCATATATAAAAATATAAAATTGTGTAAAACAAATTTATTTCTACTTTAATTTTTCAATCAAATCCCACGTTTTATTTTTGAAGGCAGGATGATTTGATAGAATCCTAATTAATAAATTAAGTGCTTATGGAAGAGATAAAAATTATTTAGGTTGATGATCGAGCGATGATGCAATGTGATATGCAATAATAATAATTAGTATTGTATAACTCAAACATTAGATTTTTTTATATTTAATTACATCACTTTTCGATCCAACTCCCCTTTATTACTTTTAATTTTTGCTAGCAACGATAATGCCAAAAGAAAGATTAAAGTGGAGTACTGTACTATTGATGCGGTCCATACAAGCACTGACAAAATTTTAACGTGTTTTATTTTGTTTTGTTTTTTTTTTTTTATAAACTTGAGATCAATCTTCACTTCCAACAAAAAAAAAGAGTAAATAGCACATATGGTCCCTATATTTTGAGCCTATTATCAATTTCATCCTCACACTTTAAAATGTATTAAATTGATACCTAACATTATATGTTTGTAATAAATAAGTTTTTTTATTACTTAAACAGTTAATATTACTGTTAAATATCAACTAAACTACATGTGGATTACATGTGTAGCCCAGTTGGCCAGTTCTGTCCAAAATACAAATAAAAATAAATTTAAAAAATCGTTATTTTATTATTAAACCAAACAACCCCATCATTGTTGCATTCCCTATACTTTTTTTTTTGTTAACGCTTTCGCTGTACTTCAAATAGCTGAGAATAATCTCTTTTGTAGAAGAACAAACTATCTCTCAATACACATTAACTCATTTTTCTATGCTAGATTTTTTTTTAAGCTTAAGAAAGAAAATTTCCAATTTTTGTATTTCCTACATGAGTTTTCTGCCTCTAGTTATTCATGTGAGTTATACATTCAACTTTACAAATCATGACTCAAGTTTCTACTACAAAAACTCCCTTGGATCAGTGACATAAACCAGTCAAAGCTAATGTAGCTAGTGTATACGGGGAAGCAAGATATATTTGGTCCTCCTTGTGCCCCATCTGCCATTGAAGAAACTAATCAAAGTTTCTTTGAAAGTTTCTGAAGTTGTGACTTATAATTGGATTGAATTAACCAAGTGGGTGCATTTTATTTTCAAGAAATTGAATTGGGTGTTTTTCAAAATTTCTAAATTGGCTAGTTTTTTCCTTCCCAAATGGAGCCAAACGTAGGAGGACTAAAACCAGATTTAATAGAATTGGGGTTGGATGGTGATAAAGTTGTGGCACTCCAATCGCTCCAATTCACAAACGAAAGCCATCATTGGATCTCGGTTACGGCAATTGATAATACGAGTTCCTTCATGACACTACTTGAACTCTGGGCTCTAGAAGCTGTTGAGCTTCTTCACTCTCCTGAGTCGACAAAGCTTATCGCGGCTCCGCCTCTAAATGTTGAAGATTTCAAAGGCAGTTTTCATTTGCCTTCTAATATGGGTTTGATTGAACGAGCTACGAAGATCTCTATGTTCGTTGGAGAAGGTAACAACAACAATAAGAAGAGCAACTTGTCTGAAACAACATCGATCAACTGAAGCACGAATCTTAAGAAGGCGATGAACAGTGAGTTGGCGAAAATGGAGTCATCTCAACTTTTGGTTTTTGATTCAATGGTGGAGAAGCTTTGTACCAAGAGAGGATAGAGAAAAGTATGTGGAAAACCATAAATAAAAGAAAATTTTGATCTAGGATTTCTAGACACATGTGGCCCACATGTGGTGGCCATGTGGAGTCTAATTGACAATTTACGACAGCATTGACGGCTTAAACGACGGAAGGATCAATTTATTACAATATTATAATATTAGAGATTAATTTATTACGTTTTAAAATTTAGAAGTTAATTTATTATTCGGATAAATTATAAGAATTACATGTGCTATTTACTTAAAAAAAAAAAACAATCTTCACTTTCTTTCAGCTCTGACACTCAATTTATTATTTTGGGTCCCAAGTAAGAGTACGGACAGCTAAATTCCCAATCCAAGGTAATGGTAAAGTAGAGGTGGTAGTCATAGCGGGGTTATTTAAGTAGTTTTTTTTAAAAAACTTATCATTAACGAAAGATATTTTAAGTTTTGATAATTATAATTAGATTTGATAAAAAAAGTTTTTTTAATAATATTTTTTTAATTTACAAGATTCAAATTAGAATTTTATTTGAAGAATATGGAGCTCTTTTTACTTATCCTAACAAAAATAAATAGTCATAATAAATACTATTTGTTTGCTTAAAGATTAAATAACTTTTTTATTTTGAAAATGATAGAAAATTTTCAATCATTTACGAAGTAACAATTTTGGTGGACTCTTGTTAATCAAAGAGTCAGTATGATTTGTTTTCTTAGATATACATAAATAAAATAGATTTTTTTCAGATCCCAAAGCAAAATTTTCAACTTATTTAGAATATTATTGTATTTTCTGGAATTGTCTGAGATTTTGCATATGGATAAACACATATGAAAAAAGATCGTAATTCAACAAAATAGAAATATCAAATTTACTTTTTAAAATAATTTCATGAATAAATTTCACGCACTTAATTAAATATAAATCAAACCCCCGCATCCGAGAACGAATCAAGCCTATTCTTTAAAATTTCATGCAAAATAAAAAAAAATCATTAAATGCATTTTGTCCTTTACTTCCTGAAGGCCGTGTGGCGTGACCTTAATAACAAATTAACAATCGTACGAGATTTTCATGCTTCTTCTTCCTTTCTTTTCTTTCCTTTATTTGTTTTTGTCATTTTGTCCGTAATAGCACTGTGTCTCAAGGCCAAGTCTATTCAAACACATTGCACAGGGCAGATTTTCCTTGGGAGATTGATGCATGCGCAGAATAAATTGTCGTCTTGTCACCCAGTGGCTATTTGTCCTTTTTCATCATTGATTGGTCTTATAATATCTCTTGAATTATTGATATTTACTGCTCCTGGCTCCAATTTCCTATTATTAGTCATGAAACTGAAAGTCCAGGCCACTCATTTTAATAGATTGGTGTAGGAAGTGTATAGGTCTTGGAGTTTTGGATTCTTCAGGATATGAATTAATTTGATATCATCAACTTGGTTTGGTTAATTTACTTTTGTCATTTGTATTTGGTTATTGCCATACGTAAAGATGATTTATCCAAACTAATTTATAATTTTATGTTATTTGGAATTTGGATGTTCGTAGATTGATATTTTATTCGAAATTAAATATGATCTATATGAAAAATATGTATTTTAAGTGTATTTAATTTTTAATCATGGAACATTATAATTTTTTTTATTTGATAGGCAAAACATGTATATATAATTCGTTTTATGTAATGTATTTACACGTGTGTGGGGGCAATACTTTCATAATCTCGAACAATAATCTAAAGGGTTAACACTAATAAACCTGCAAAAATGATAAGGGGTTAATTAAACATCAAATTTAGAAAACTATAATCCGAAGAAAATCAAATGCACGAAAACAAAATTCTCTTTACTAGTTTTTATATTCTGAGAAAAAAAAACTGCATTTTCCTTTCTGTTTTAATGTCAAGAGTTCAGTTACACCATAAAGAGATGGTCATATTTCATCTCATAAATCTCATTTCATCTCGGTTTCAAAAATTAAATTGAAAACTTTCAAAATAAAATCTTAAATTTTAATTATCTCTGGACCATCCTCATTTTTTTTTTGGTCAACAGAAATTCCTTTATTATTATTCTCAGCAAAACATGTCTTGTACAAAATATCAGTAAAAGTAATTGAAACATACTATCAAGTTTCTTACTTTTACTGGGAAAACGTCAATCTAAAATCAAGAAATGGAGCTATACAGGTGGGGCTGTAACTCCATCTTTGTCCACAATCCCCACTAAGGAAGATGAAAAATGACTAGACCATCCAGCCAAGAACATCCCCTTTCTTGCTTGCTTAGCTAGCCAATCTGCTACTGTATTAGCATTTCTGTTAACAACATGGAATTTCCATTCTGGGAATCCTGTCATCCATACTTGAACATCCTTCATTATTGGCCAAATTCTCCAATCCATAATCTGCTTTCGCTTACTAATTACATCATGAATGGTAGCCGAATCAGTCTCCAAGATAACTCTCTCATATCTTTGATTGATTGCAATCCTCACTGCTTCCTTTACTGCAACTGCTTCTGCAATTAAAGCCGAGTCTGCTACTATCTTCTTTGCTATTGCAGATATAATGTTCCCTTCATGATTTCTAACCACTATACCAATACCAGCCTCATTTGAACCAGCATCATAAGCACCATCACTATTAATTTTTAACCAATCCAGTTCTGGTTTCTGCCAAACCTCTACAACCGATTTTTCTCTGTTTTCTGGTATGTATAACAGTTTCTCCCTATTATTTCCCCATTCATTAATAGCATCAATACAGCTCCTTGCAACAATGTTTACATCAATGCTTTTACCCCCCAGTAGACAGTTGCACCTTGCTTTCCAAAGAAACCAACAGATAAATCCAATCTTCATCAGAATTAATTTCTGTCCATCCTTATCCAGTCCTTTAACAATTTCTAGAATCCATTTATCAAAAGTAGTGATCCCAGCGTTGTTTATTTTAACCCCACTACAAACTGCAAACCAGACACCTTTTGTCCAACTACACAACAATAACATATGTTCTATTGATTCTTCCTCTAGTTGGCAAAGTCTGCATAAAGGATCCTGAACTATTTTCCTTCTCCATAGCTCAATTCCAACTGGTAAGGCTTTCCTGCATATTCTCCATAAGAAGATTCTGATTTTGCTAGGTGCATCTACTTTCCAGATCATCTTCCACACCTTCCCATCTATCCAATGCGAGGTTGAAGGAGAGTTATAGACCAACTGTTTTAATTCTTTTAGTCTATGGTAGCCAGACTTGACAGAGTATATACCATTAGAACTAAAAGGCCAAATGTATTTATCTTCACCACCCACTTCACTCACAGCTATACTCTCTATAGCTTTTAGCTCTTCTGTTGTTATCCAGTTCTTAATCTGTTCTAACTTCCACCCAGCCTTGTTTCTATCCATAATTTCACTCACCTTTTCGGGTACTTCTTCCTCATTATTGGTAGGCCTTACCAGCTTCTTTCCCTTCATAGCAAATATCCAGCAGTCATCCCATATTGAAACTTTAATCCCATCCAAAACCTGCCACATGACATTTTCTTTCAATACATCCCTGCCAACCAGTAAGCTACTCCATATCCATGAGGCTCTTGCTCCTTTTTTCGCATGCATCAAGTCATCATTAGGAAAATAAATTCCCTTTAGCATCCTCACCCATAATGCATCCGGATTACACAACATTCTCCAAACTTGTTTTGCCAACAAAGCTTCATTAAACACAGTCAAGTCTTTAAACCCCATACCACCAAGGCACTTTGACATTGTCATCTTCAGCCAACTACACCAGTGTATCCTCCTCTCCTCTTGTTTTTGATTCCACCAAAAATTTGCGACTGCAGAGTTGATTTTATCACACATTTTATTTGGGAACTTGAAACAAGTCATTGTATATGCAGGCACAGAACTGACTACTGCTTTAATGAGAACTTCCTTACCTCCATAGGATAATGTCTGCCTCTTCCAATTAGATAACTTCTTCAAAACTTTATCTAGAATATATTTAAGAGCTTCATATCTAGTTTTACCCCAACATGATTGAATTCCCAAATATGTACCTGGATTTGCAGTAGCTTTAATGCCCAAGCATCCTTCTATTTCTACCTTATCCTCTAGTGTGGCATTACTACTGAGAATAAGATTAGATTTCTCCAGATTAACCAACTGTCCAGACGCCTCACAATACTCCTGAATACATGCAGCAACATGGGAACAAACTCTTCGGTTAGCCCTGAAAAAGAAAAGAGAATCATCTGCAAAAAACAGATGGGTAAGAACTGGACATTGTCTGCTAAGTTTAATACCAACTATCCTATTACCTTGTGCTTCATTATTTATAAATCTGGAAAGAACATCGACCACTAATAAGAACAAATATGGAGAGATAGGATCACCCTGTCTAAGACCCCTAGAAGGAGAGAAACTAGAACTGAATTTTCCATTTAGTACCAAAGAATATGATATTGTTGAAACACATTCCATAACCCATTAGATCCAAACTCTATCAAATCCCATTTGAGTAAGAACAGCTTCTAAGAAATCCCACTCCACTCTATCATAGGCTTTATTCATATCCACTTTGAGAGCAAGTTCCACCTTTTTACCCTTCTTCTTCATCTTCAAGTAATGAAATACCTCCTGAGCAATTATTATGTTGTCGTGTATTTGTCTATCTGCTACAAATGCACTTTGGTTTTCAAAAATAACCTTCCCCATAATAGGTTTTAATCTATTCACCATTATTTTGGAGATCACTTTGTAGAAAAAGTTGCACAGGCTTATTGGCCTATATTGAGTAACCAACTCAAGATCTTTCACTTTGGGAATCAATACCACATCAGTCTTGTTAACTTCTACAGGCATTCTCCCTCTATCAAAAAAATCTAACACTGCCTCCACAATATCTTCTTTAATGATTCTCCAAAATTTTTGATAGAATATTCCACTGAATCCATCTGGCCCAGGAGCCTTATATGCTCCTAATTGAAAAACTGCATTTGTAACCTCTTCTTCTGTAACCTTTCCCACCAACTTTTTATTTTCTTCTTCAGTGATCAGTTCTGGAACGTGCTTCAGAACATTACCCCAGTTCCTCCTTCCAGTTGTTTTGAACAACTCCTTGTAGTAGTCAACAAATGAACCTACTAAGCCATCCTCCTCATCAATCCATTCACCATTCACATTTTTAATTCTGATTATTCTGTTTGTTCTTCTCCTCTGAACAGTAGATTGATGAAAGAACTTAGTATTCTTATCTCCCATACTCAGCCACTTACATCTTGATCTTTGGAACCAATATATTTCTTCCTTTTTCCATAGGTCTTCCAGCTTGTTTTTTATCTCCTTTATCTCTCTATATTTTTCAACCGTCCTACATGTATCCTGGATCTCTCCCATTTTCTGTGTCAGTTCTGTCACCATCTTGTTATTATTTCGGACATTTCCCTTGCTCCACTTAATCAATAATCTCCTACAATGTCTAAGCTTTCCCATTACTTTATCCATTTTAGATCCCCTATTATCATACATTCATCCTTCCTTTATGACATCCACACAATTATTCTCCTCTAACCATAACGCTTCAAACTTAAATCTTCTGGGACCCTTCATGGCCTCTAACTCAATATCCACAAACAGAGGTGAATGGTCAGAGCCAACTGCTGGAAGATTAACAATCTGCATCCTCTCAAACTCTTCCAACCACTCCAAATTAACTAACACTCTATCAAGCTTCTCTTTTATAAGGACTCCTTCTCTAATACCCGACCAGGTAAACTTCTGACCTTTACTATTAACCTCATTCAAATTACATTCACAAATCATCTTTTGAAAACACTCCAACATTCTTTTCTCCTTTGGTTTTCCACCCTCTTTCTCATAATTCCATGCTATGTCATTGAAATCTCCTATACACATCCAAGGCCCCTTTATTTGCATTGTTTTTTTCTTTAAACTTTCCCATAAAGCTCTTCTTTCTTCAAAGGTAGGGTTTCCATAAATCCAAGACACCCTATATACAATTTTTTTCACCACATCTTCAATTAAAGTATCAATTATATTTTTGTCAGCTACAACAACTTTCACCTCCATATCACCTTTCCACCAAAGTGCTAAACCCCCACTTAAACCTTCTGGATCCACATATACTGCTTCTTCAAATTTCATACTCCTTCTTAATTTTTCCATTTTCTCCCTTCTGTTTTTGGTCTCCATCAGAAACACAATATCTGGATCTTTTACTCTTTTGAGCTCCTTGAGAGCTTGAACTGTCAAGGTAGATCCAGCACCTTGACAGTTCCATGCAATCATCTTCATGGCTGCCTTGTGGCTGTTATAGGCCAGCCACCACCGCCTTTTTCCTCATTAAAACTCCCACCCCCATATTCCACTGGAACTTCAATTAAACCCTCCTCCTTATTTGGCATGTGTTTTAGAGTAAGCCTTCTTCTTCTTTTCACCTTCACTCTCTGATTTTTCCCCTGGTTATAGCTTCCTACCTCAGCTCCTTTCTCCATTAAACCCCTATTGTTTCCTTCTTCTATTTGTTCTTCATAATTCACACCCCTTCCATCCACATTCAATTTCTTCCTCAATCCCATATCTATAATTTCCTCCCAACCCCTTTTTAACTTCATTCTATCAAATTCACAGACTAGCCTCGTATCAACTATGTCCATGACTTCCATACCTCTCTTTTCAATGGGCTTAAGTTGAACTATTTCATCTTCAGGAGGCAGCTCTACAATATATTGAGAACATTCAACTATGTTGTCTGTTCCAATTTGTGCAACTAAATTCCTATTAGACTCATCCATTTCTGTACCAATTTCCTTACTATCATGGCAGACTTCTTGTCTTTGCATTTCCTCTATTAGTGCTTCTTCTTCATTCCTCTGTATTATAACATCCCATGTAGATGATTTCTCCCGGACAGTCTCTGTATCTTTTAACATTGTTTCTTTCAGAAACTCCCTTTCTTTTATCTGTTCTACATTTTCTTTTTCCAGTTTGGCATTTTTTCTTGACGTGTCACCAATCATACAAGCCCCACCACTCTGTTCTTCCACCTCAGCTAACTCTTTTTGTGCTAAATTTTTCCCGCCCAATCCTTCATCTAGTTTCCCGCCCTCTGTAACCAATTCATGAAAATACTCCTTTCCTTTCCCGCCCCCTGTAACTAATTCCTGAGTAACCGCCTTTCTGACCCCACTTTCCATGCCTAATCTATGAACAACTATCTCCTCTACCCCACACTCCTTTCCCATATCGTACATCTCACGCGCCACCGTCTCCATACTACCACTATCTTTCTCAGCCCCTCCTTCCTCCTTTTTCCTCCACCATCTTGAGCCAGTTCTCCATTCAGAATTATCTCTGATTGGCATCGCCCGTAGCCATGGACCAAACTTCATTTTTGAAGAATCGTAAGCTACCATACTCACCTGTTCTCCGCAAGTTTTCATCAGGTGACCAAGTCTTCCACAAGAGAAGCAGAAATCAGAGAGCTTCTCATACTTTACCTGAGCCCATAATCTCTCCTTTCCTATTCTTGGTACCCAAAAACCATCAATTAAAGGATTTTTAACACTGAATTCCACTCTAATCCTCAGAAATCCTCTCCAGAAACCCTTTTCCTTCTGGATATCCTCTGCTTTTACAAACCTACCAATCTGATTCCCAATCTTCTCACCATTCTTCATCGTCAACGCCTCAAATGGTAGATTGTGGATTTGCACCCAAAATTCGACTTGAGAACAGACAACCTCTTCAGCAACTTCACCCCTTTGCCATTTCTTGAGTATCATACAATGCCCCATCACTGACCACGGAGTCTCTTCCACTGCTCTGTTGAGACATTCTTCAGATTTGAAGGATATCCCGTTTTTATTGAAACCAACTTCGCAAATCACTGGTGCTGTTTCAATGGACCACATTCCTCTGAGTACAGCCAAAACTCCTCTTTTATTCAACATCTTATCAGCTATTATTTTTCCAATGGCCATGAATCTTGCCCATTTCGGACTGTCTCCATCACCTTCATCCAATATGATCTCCAATCCTTCCATGGAAACTCCCTTTCAAAGCAACTGTTCCTAAAGCAAAACAGATTGGATAGATTTTAAATTGTATGAAGGTTTCATTAATCAATTCTCAGATTCTAAACAGAAAACAACCCTAGAACCTCCTAAATCAACTAAAAGAATGAATTAAAACACAATACCTAGGTGGCGATCCTATCTGATTACAAAGAAATTGACCTAAACAAAGCACGAAGGTAAAAAAAGCAAGAAAATCGAAACACAATGATCTAAAAAAATGAGGGAAAACAATTAGGAATTCTTAGTAGAAGAAGGAAACTCTCATTTCTAGAGAGAGAAGCTCTCAAAGTAGTGAGAGAGACGTATCTCTGGACCATCCTCATTAGTGTGGTAGCTCAACCACCATATCATCCATGAATTGGACCACTTCCTTTTCTGGATAGCATCAACAATGCTAAAAATAAGTTTATATCTGGTTCTGCCGTATTAGTGGTGAACAAGGATGTACTCAGTAAGTTAATCTATAAAATTGGTTTAATACCCAAATACATCCCCAACGTTTATCAAAATATGCAATTAAGTCCTTAATGTATAATTGCATAGAAATAAGGACACTAAGTTTCATTATCAGCATGTTAAACCTAAAAGTTATAAAATAATATAATTAAGGATATAGCTGTTAAATAGCTTTGATGTCTGTTTTTCTTGCCCGGGTGGCATGCCACCTCAATGTTGGCATGGATTATAAAGCTAGATGGACCAGTGACGTGGCATAATATTGCCACGTGTCATGCTGACGTAGATATAAGTTAATTTTTTTTTTCAAAATAAACATTTTTTAAAAGTTCATTTCTTTGCAAACTTACATTTTTCATAGTTTCATTTTTTTAATTACATATGTCATAACGGCTTCGCGCGCTCGACGATTTTCGAAAAAAGCGTTTAAAAACAAAAATGGAGTCGCCACCAATCTTTTTTTGTTTAATCTTTTTTTGTTTAGGTGTGATTGGTCACCTAAAATATTTATCTTTTAATAAAATCTCAAAACTAATTAAGTTTTATTAAAAAGACAATTTGGGGTCTGCGAAAACAAAATTTTGGGTTCGGAGGTACGGTTACGCGTGAGGAAGGATTAGCACCCCCACGACGCCCGTTAAAAAACGGTACCATCCTAACTACATGGTATCTTTTGATTTCGATAAGATAGTCTTGGCTTTTGATTATAAAAACAGTTAGCGTATTTGCTTAAAAAAAAATTACTGTTATAAAGGGATTTATTATGAAAGTCAACATGAACACCATTTATTGAAAAATTAAATCAAATATCCCAATACTCTGGTAACATTTGAAATAATTCCTCTCACCTAGAGATTTCTTAAGAATCACTACTTGTGAGTTCTATGGAATCTCATCTTCGGTGGTGCTCACGTTATTTTATAATTGATCGTATACGCATGTAGTATTGATGAGAATGTATGATGTATATGAAACTTAAAAGAAATTTTATTTATTTTGATTTTATTAATGAAATTCTTGATATTGAAAAATTTGGCTAAATATCCCAATACTCTGGTAACATTTAGTTAATTCCTCTCACCTAGGGATCAGTCAAGAAATCACTACTTGTGAGTTTCGAGACATCCCATCATCGGAAGAATTCCACTTATTATTTTTCTTTATTTATGATGCACATGGAATTATAAAAAAGAACTTTATATTTTAATTTTTATTTATGAAACTCTTATTATTGACGAATTTAACTAAATATCCCAATACTCTGGTAACATTTAGCTAATTCCTCTCACCTAGGGATCAGTTAAGAAATCACTACTTGTGAGTTTCATGACATCCCATCATCGGAAGAATTCCATTTATTTTGGAATTAAGATTTATTATCTTGATTCTTTTAATTATTCTTTTTTACTAAAATTCTATTATTACTTATTTAATTATTTTAATTATCATTCTTTACTTTTGGAAAATTTACTATGATTAATTTTTATTATTATTTTTTTATGTAATTCTAAAAAATCCCCTTTTGTTTATTTCCCTCGATTGTTTTTATTGCCTCTTTTGTTTTTATTAGTTTTCACTTAATTAATATTTCTCTAAACACTTTTTATTTGTCAAAACTCTTTATTATATATATTTATTTATTCATTTTATTTTTGATTTCTTTATTTTTTTCTTTTTTTTTTAAAAAAATAAATAAATAAGCATGAAATCGGATATTGAGAAATAATACCGAATATCCCAATACTTTGGTAACATTCGATATAATTCCCCACACCTAAAGTTTTTCGAAGAATTGCTACTTGCGAGTTCAACGAAGACTTATCATCAGGATTGCATACTTATCTTATTTTAATTTTATTGATATATTATTTTTATGTATTTTTTTATTATTAAAAGATAAACAGTAAATAAAATAAATAAAAAAATAAGCACGAGATCGAATATTGAGAAATAATACCGAATATCTCAATACTCTGGTAACATTCGATATAATTCCCCTCACCTAAAGTTTTTCGAAGAATCGCTACTTGCGAGTTTATCGAAGACTTATCATCGGGATTCCATACTTATTTTATTTATTTTATTCTTATTCTTCATTTATTATTATTATTTTTTCTTAACCCACATTTCATTTATCTAATAAAAATTTATTTTTATTTTAAAAATATGTTTTTATATATAATTTATGTGTATATATACATATTTATATCTTTATTTATATGTTCTATGTATAATATATATTCATATGTTTTAAAGCTATATATATTTTGTATTTACATGTATGTATTTTACACATTTATTTATATACATTTTAAAGCTATATTTATATTTTCTTTTATATATTTATTATTATATGTAATTTACGTACATAAAATTTATATACTTTAAAATTACGTATTTTACCTATTTTATATTTATTTATTTTTCCTTTTTAAAACTATATGTTTATTTTATTTTATTCTATTTTTGCATATATTATATTATACTATTTATTTATTTATTTTTGCTTTGGTATATTTTCTATTTTATTATTGTCTTTTTTTTGCCATAATTAATAAATAAATGGATAAATAAAATAAAGAAAAAAAATATATACCAAAACGGAGTGGGTCGCGGTCGGGTCAGAAACCGGGTCGGGCTGGAGCGCGGGTCGCGTGAGGGATGGAGCGGAGTCAGGTTGACACGCGGGTTCGCGGATCTCGGATCCGGGTCGGCGATAGGCGCGGGTCAGGCAACCAAAACGGAGCGTTTTGCTCCTCTATAAAAGGCTATATTTTTTTTCTTCCTTCATTTCAACCGGTCTTCTCCAAAAAAAATCCTAAAACCCCAAAAAAAATCCTCTCAGCCCTGCCGGATGCTTTCCGCCGTACTGTCCACCCTGCGCCGCCGTACGTCAGTCGCCGGTGATCTCCGTGAAGGCAAAAAATGCTCCACTCTTTCCCCTTTAACCAGATCCGACCTTCTTTTTACCCAAAACTTCCTCTAGCTACCTAGATCTGACACCTCGAAGCCTTCCTTTTCACTCCTTTTGTATTTTTTTTTTGTGTTTTTGCTATATTTCTGGTTGATGGTTTTGGCTGCTGTGTTGTGATTTTTTTTTTACAGGTTGATAGATATTTAAGTCTTAGATCTAGTGTTTCGGTGGTTTTCGGGATCTTGGGTTTCGGTGGGTTTTGGGTAGTATTTCTGAGTCTTGGGATGATGGTGATACGGTGGTGTTTTGGTAGCGGCTGGGTAGGATTTTTGTAGATCTGTGTTTCTATGGAAAAATTTTTAGAAAACCCCCTCTGTTTTTGTTCTTCCCCCGTCCCCTTTTGCATGAATTCTCAGGTCTTTTTTAAACAAATTCAGAAGCACTGTATACATCTAGGTTTTGAATTTTGCCTCTCAGTTACCAGTAGGGAGTGTCAGGGACGGTAGGTTGCAGTGGATTTGGGTAGATTTTCTGTGGAATTCGGTGGCTGGTAATGGCGGTTTTAGCCTAAACCAGTTGCCGGTCAAGCGGTTTCGGTGATAAGGGTCTTCACTTCATTAAATGCGGTTGAAAAAAGAAAGAAAGAAAGAACCGGAAGAAACAGAAAGAAGAATAAGAAAAGAAAAGAAAAAAGAAAAAAAATAGAAAATAGAAAAAAGAAAAAGAAAAAAAAATAATAATGATAATTAATAAAAAAATAAAAACAAATAAATAAATAAATAAAAACAACCCACTTTCCTTTTGGGCTTTTTAAGCCCATGAATTTAATTTGGATTTTTTGGACAAAATTTGGTGTCTACAGCTGCCCCTCTTTGCTCATTGCTGAGAATCAGGAATAGAGCAAAGATAAAAGACAACAATTTTGTCCGGCTTATGACTTACTTTTTTCCTTTTCTTCTTTTTTTTTTGTTTTTTTTTTCTTGTAAACGTGCTCCTCTCACAATAGAGGCATTGAAACTTTAAAATTTTCTTGGAATGTGCTCCTCTTGCAACAGAGGCCGTGAAACTTTAATTTTTCTTTTTGAAATGTGCTCCTCTTGCAAAAGAGGCCGTGAAACTTTAATTTTTCTTTTTGAAATGTGCTCCTCTTGCAGCAGAGGCCGGGAAACTTTAAATTCTTTCTCTTTTTTTTTTTGGAATGTGCTCCTCTTGCAGCAGAGGCAATGAAACTTTAAATTCCTTTCTGGAATATGCTCCTCTTGCAGCAGAGGCGATGAAACTTTAAATTCTTTTTTTTCTGGAATATGCTCCTCTTGCAGCAGAGGTAATGAAACTTTAAATTCTTCCTGAAATTTGCTCCTCTTGCAACAGAGGCGATGAAACTTTAAATTTTTCTTGGAAAAGTGCTCCTCTTGCAGTAGAGGCAATGGAACTTTTAAATTCTTCCTGAAATGTGCTCCTCTTGCAGCAGAGGCGATGAAACTTTAAATTTTTCCTGGAAAAGTGCTCCTCTTGCAGCAGAGGCGATGAAACTTTAAATTCTTTTTTCTGGAATATGCTCCTCTTGCAGCAGAGGCAATGAAACTTTAAATTCCTTTCTGAAATGTGCTCCTCTTGCGGCAGAGGCGATGAAACTTTAAATTTTTCCTGGAAAAGTGCTCCTCTTACAGCAGAGGCGATGAAACTTTAAATTCTTTTTTCTAGAATATGCTCCTCTTGCAGCAGAGGCAATGAAACTTTAAATTCCTTTTTGGAATGTGCTCCTCTTGCGGCAGAGGCGATGAAACTTTAAATTCTTTTTTGAAATGTGCTCCTCTTGCAGCAGAGGCGATGAAACTTTAAATTTTCCTGGAAAAGTGCTCCTCTTGCAGCAGAGGCAATGAAACTTTAAATTCTTCCTGAAATGTGCTCCTCTTGCAGCAGAGGCAATGAAACTTTAAATTCTTTTCTGAAAAGCTCCTCTTGCAGCAGAGGCAATGAAACTTTAAATTCTTCCTGAAATGTGCTCCTCTTGCAGCAGAGGCGATGAAACTTTAAATTTTTCCTGGAAAAGTGCTCCTCTTGCAGCAGAGGCAATGAAACTTTAAATTCTTCCTGAAATGTGCTCCTCTTGCAGCAGAGGCAAATGAAACTTTAAATTCTTTTCTGAAAAGCTCCTCTTGCAGCAGAGGCAATGAAACTTTAAATTTTTCCTGAAAAAGTGCTCTTCTTGCAGCAGAGGCAATGAAACTTTAAATTCTTCCTGAAATGTGCTCCTCTTGCAGCAGAGGCAATGAAACTTTAAATTCTTTTCTGAAAAGCTCCTTTTGCAGCAGAAGCAATGAAACTTTAAATTCTTTTCTTTTTTTTCTTTCTTTCTCTTTTTTGTTTGTCCTTTTGTCTGTTTTTTGTTTTGTTTTGCTTTGTTTTTTTTTTCTCATAATGTGAATGAAATGCAAATGCATGTACTGACAAAGTCATGCAATTCCTATTGTGGTAATCAAAATCTCAGAATTGTCCTTTTTGTGTCTTTTGATCTTTTCACCCGTGTTTCACAAAATAGTTGTCACCAATTTCGAATCGGAGCTGATTCACAACATGTACTTGTCACAATTTTCAGTTTCCTCTGTTTCATTCCCTTATTTTTCTCTTTTCCTATTCTTCCTCTTTTTCTTTCTTTTTCTTCTTCTTTAGTAATGTTAGCAGGTAGATTATCATTTTAATCATCATCTTCATTTCATTTTATTAACAAACACAATGCATTCTTGCACTTTATCAGTTAGTTATGTAATGACCAAAAGAACAACAAAATTTGGAAGAAAAGCATTTGTTATTAGACAAACAAGAGACAATGAAAACAAAAGTATAGCTGGGTAGCAAATGCCACAAGGGTCAAGTGGTGAATTTCAAGGAATGGTGACCAAAACAAACAATGAATGTCTAGATAACCCTTCACGAGCCAAACCGGTGCTTTCTTCGAAAAAAACTAATCCGTTGATGCCCTCTGTCACATTGAGTTCATCTGGCTGACGCAATGCTCCGTATGATTTTGATCCCAGGGTGTTGATCTTTTCCGCATCTAAGCCGCCTTTTCAGGTTTTCAACTTAGATATCCCCTTTAATCCAAACTGCCCTTTTTTGGGTTTTCAGTTTGAATTCTCCTTTTATTTCCTTTCTTTTTTTCTTGTTGTTTTTTTTCTTCTTTTCTCTTTTTTCCTTCTTCTTCTTTTTTCTTCTTTTTTTCTTTTTTCTTTTTCTTTTTCTTCTTTTCCTTTCTTCAAGCATAGTATTTCTTCACAGCATCGGAATTTATCGGATTAGGCAGATCATTCCCATCCATCTCTGTCAAGATCAACGCTCCACCTGAGAATGCTCTTTTCACCACGTATGGTCCTTCCCAATTTGGTGTCTATTTGCCACGATTATCGTGGTGATTTGGGAGGATCTTTTTCAACACCAATTCCCCTTCACGGAAATGCCTGGGTCGAACCTTTTTATCATGGGCTCGCATCATTCTCTTCTGGTACATCTGACCATGACATAGTGCCGTAAGCCTTTTCTCCTCTATAAGATTCAATTGTTCAAAGCGACTTCGAACCCTTTCAGCCTCATCCAAGTTTAATTCCATTAAGACTCTTAGGGAGGGAATTTCTACCTCAACAGGCAGCACCGCTTCCATGCCGTAAACTAGAGAAAAAGGAGTTGCCCTAGTAGAAGTACGTACTGATGTTCTATAGGCATGCAAAGCAAATGGTAGCTTCTCGTGCCAGTCTTTGTATGTGTTTGTCATTTTTCCCACAATCCTTTTGATATTCTTGTTAGCAGCCTCAACAGCTCCATTCATCTTCGGACGATACGGAGCTGAGTTGTGATGTCTGATCTTGAACTGTGCACATACTTCCTTCATCATGTCATTGTTCAAGTTGAGGGCATTGTCTGATATGATCCTTTCTGGGAGCCTATACCGACATATTATCTCCTTCTTTAGAAACTTACAAACAGTAGACTTAGTCACATTCGCATAAGATGCAGCCTCAACCCATTTGGTAAAGTAGTCTATCATTACAAAAATGAATCTGTGCCCATTTGATGCCTTGGGAGAGATGGGTCCAATCACATCCATTCCCCACATAGAGAAAGGCCACGGTGGTGCCATGACGTTCAGTGATGTCGGGGGAACTTGAATTTTGTCAGCATAGATTTGACACTTGTGGCATTTTCTAGCATAATCTATGCAATCTCTTTCTAGTGTAGTCCAATAATAGCCCGCCCTCATAATCTGTCTAGCCATGAAATGACCATTTGCATGTGCCCCACAAGTTCCATCGTGTACCTCTTCCAGAATCCTTTTGGCTTCAAACACTTTTACACATCTCAACAACAACTGATCTCTACCTCTTTTGTACAAAACGTCTCCATCAACGAGGAATCCCATTGCCAATCTTCTAAGGATCTTTTTATCATTCTCCGACGCATGCTCTGGGTATTGTTGACTCTTAAGGTATTGCATGATGTCATAATACCAAGGTTGTCCATCCGCTTCCTCTTCAATACTAGAACAGTGGACTGGAGAATCTCTCATGCGCAGTTTGATTGGTGAAACATTTGCTCCTGTCTCCATTTTAAACATTGCAGCTAGTGTTGCCAAGGCATCGACAACCTGGTTTTCTTCTCGAGATAAATGCTGGAAGGTGATATCGTCAAATTGTTGTACAAGGTCAGCTATGTACTTCTGGTACTGAACTAGCTTCTGATCCCTTGTTTCCCATTCACCTCATAACTGATAAATAACTAGTGCTGAATCTCCATAAACTTTCAAGTTCTTGATTCCCCTCTCGATTGCAGCTTCTAAGCCCATTGCACAAGCTTCGTATTCAGCCATGTTGTTGGTGCAGTTGAAATTTAATCTGGCTGTGGACGGGTAATACTTTCCATTTGGAGATATTAAAACTGCCCCGATTCCATGTCCTAAGGCATTGGAGGCTCCATCAAAGAACATTTTCCATGGTTTGCTGCCAGGCTCTTCCTTTTCTGCTTGAAAGACAGACATTATATCTTCATCTGGAAAATCTAGCTTGATGGGCTCATATTCGTCGGTAGCACGATCTGCGAGGAAGTCGGCTATTGCCCCACCTTTGACTGCTTTTTGAGATACGTACACGATGTCATATTCAGAAAGCATAACTTGCCATCTAGCTAGTCTGCCTGACAATGATGGTTTCTCAAAGATGTACTTGAGGGGATCCAACCTAGCTATCAACCAAGTCGAATGGTACAACATATACTGCCTCAATCTACGAGCAACCCAAGCCAATGCGCAACACATTTTTTCTGTTGTAGTGTACTTGGCCTCGTAATCAGTGAACTTATTGCTCAAGTAGTAGATAGCCCGTTCTTTCTTGCCCGTATCATCATGTTGGCCCAGTACGCATCCCATAGAGTGTTCATTGACAGTCATGTATAGCAACAAGGGTCTTCCAGCCGTCGGCGGTACTAGAACAGGTGGATTTGACAAGTACCTTTCACCTTTTCAAAAGCCTCTTGGCATGCCTCATTCTATTCTCCTGGATCTTGTTTCCGAAGCAACTTAAAAATAGGATCGCATTTAAGCGTAAGTTGCGAGATGAAGCGGGAAATATAGTTCAATCTTCCCAAAAAGCCTCTTACTTCCTTCTGTGTGCGTGGAGCCGACAGATTTTGTATCGCGCTGATTTTGTCTGGGTCCACTCCAATTCCTTTTTCGCTGACTACAAACCCTAACAACTTTCCCGATTTAACGCCAAAAGTGCATTTGGCAGGGTTCAACTTGAGCTGAAACTTTCGTAGCCTTTCGAACAGCTTTCGAAGGTTGGCTACATGATCCTCTCCTCCTCGGGACTTGGCAATCATGTCATCTACATACACCTCTATCTCTTTATGCATCATGTCATGAAAGAGAGTTACCATTGCCCTTTGGTAGGTGGCCCCGGCATTCTTTAGACCAAAAGGCATAACTTTGTAGCAAAATGTTCCCCAGACTGTCACAAAAGTGGTTTTCTCCATGTCATCCTCAGCCATTTTAATCTGATTGTAGCCTGAAAAACCATCCATGAATGAAAACATGTAGTGTTGGGCCGTATTATCCACCAGGGTATCGATATGAGGCAATGGGAAATTATCCTTAGGGCTAGCTCTGTTTAAGTCCCGATAATCTACACATATCCTTACTTTGCCATCCTTTTTCGGTACCGGGACTATGTTAGCCACCCATTCCGGATACTTGGCTACCTTTAAGAACCCTGCATCGAATTGCTTTTTTACTTCTTCCTTCACCTTCAACAACATCTCGGGCTTCATGCGCCTAAGCTTCTGTTGTACCGGCTTACATTCTGTTTTCAAAGGCAGACGGTGCTCCACAACGTCAGTGTTTAACCCGGGCATGTCTTGATAAGACCAAGCAAAAACATCCACATATTCACGAAGCAATTCCTCTAGTCTCTGCCTCTCAGCCAATGGAAGTGCTGTGCCTACTTTGACTTCTTTGATGTTCTCATCATCCCCTAAGTTGACCATATCAATAGCTTCTTTGTTGGGTTCAATAGGTCTTTTCTCTTGCTCAATCATTTTTAATAGATCTGGAGACAAAGCATCGCCATCTGAATCTACATTGCTATCGAGTTCACCAACGTATATAGAATTTTCAAAATCAAACCTCGGATAGCCGTTAAGGTTATCTTCACATTCATTATTCATTTTCCTGAAAATGAAAAAAATTTGACAGATATGGTTGGTTGTTCATACCAATGGTAGTGAATGAAAGGAGAAAACAGTTATAGAAATGATGATGGATGAAAAGAGAGTATTCAAAATGCATTGAATTTGTTAATTTATTGAAATGATGATGAAGATCAAACTTACAAAAGAGTCTTCTAGAGTTCTCTAAACCAAGATGTTGATAATCTACCTTACTACATTACAAAAGGAAAAACAAAAAGATAGAAGGTATCCTTTCAACAATTGAGTCTTTCAGCTCTGTGCCCAACAACACCATCATTTCTATAACAAAAGCTGTCATTTCTCCATGCACCCCTTTAGACTAGGAACCCACGAGAGGATCCTTTTATCATAGGTATTGCTTCCACTGCCTCTAATGAATCAGGGTGATAACATCCGCCAAAGCGAAAAGTATCATAGAGGTACGGGATCACCATCTTCTCCGATTCTTCTTCGTATCCTCGGAGGCGGGCTATTCTTTTCTTCCTTCTCTCTTCCAGAATCTTCTTTCTCTCCAAACCCGTGGCCTTGTATCCGAGACCAAACCTGTCTTTGTTCTCCTCAATCCTCACAGGCTTCCTATGTCCTTGGAGATTTTTCCCTAAGCCTCTTCCGACACGCCAGTCTTTTTGCAGTGTCTGTTTAACAATCATCTTAGTAGTGGTTGACAACCGAGGGGTGGGTATTCTTGCTCCTTCTCCCACATATGTTGCATTTACTATTTCAAAGGCTCTGAAAGAACACTCTAATGCTTCCTCGGCGGCCTCAATGTAGGGCACAGATAAGGGTTTGGTGATCAAGAGGTCTTCTTCTCCAGAAACAGATACTTGTTTATCACCAACGACAAATTTCACCTTCTGGTGCAGTGATGAAGGAACAGCACCCGCTGTATGGATCCATGGTCTCCCCAGTAGGAAACTGTATGACGGGGAAATATCCATCACTTGAAACTGGATATTGAAAGTGACCGGCCCTATATCAATTGGGATCTCGATATCACCTATAACGTCCCTTCTAGAACCATCGAAAGCCCTTACAACCGTGTGGCTGGGTTGTATGCAAGAAATGTCAATAGGCATCTTTGCCAACGTAGCCATAGGTAATACATTGATCGACGACCCATTGTCAATCAAAACTTTGGCAATTGTGTGGCCCTTGCAGCTGGTAGTGATGTTCAAAGCCTTAATGCTCCCTCGCCCTTCCGGCGAAATTTCATCATCGGTAAAAGATATAAAGTTTGCCGCTGTTATGTTTCCTGCTAACTGGTCCATACTGTCAACCGGGATATCATGAGGCACATAGGCTTGATTCAAAACATTCATTAAGGCGTTCCGGTGAGATTCTGAATTCAACAGCAAAGATAATAGTGAAATTCGAGCAGGCATCTTATTCAATTGCTCGACTACACTATATTCACTGTGCTTGATTAACTTTAAGAACTCCCTTGCATCTTCATCCGACACTGGCTCTTGTAGTTTTTCCCCTAAAGCTTGTTCCCCTCCTTTTTCCATCTGACCATCCTCTTCTCCTTCCTTTGCTTTTCCTTTTCTGACCCTTTCTAGCATTTCCGGCGTATAGCATCTCCCACTACGTGTAATTCCTCCTACTCCACTGATGTTTGCATTATCTGGCATAATTGGCTGATCTGAGCCCATGTCGCTTGCCCCCTTCAATCATTGCTTTGAACTCATATTTCCAAGGTACAGCCTTGTTGCTCTTATAAGGAAAAGAGCTCGAAATTTTGATTGTCATGGTTGGAGGAGTGACAAGGCTAGATTACTCCTATTTGGGACTTGGCTTCTCTTTGTAAAACACTGTCATTAGTTTTCCCCATGGGTAATCACATTCCGAAGATTCATTTGCAACAGTGTTTACCATATCCTTCTCTTCCTCCGTATAGAACTCGATCAAGAATGAATCCATCATTGATTGGACCTTATGCCGGAATTGAGGACAATTTTGGACAGAATGGCCAACAGATCCCCTATGGTACTCACAAGTCTGGTTTAGGCTGAATTCATCTTGACAAATATTCGAGCCCGACGGTAGAGGCTGAATCATTTTAGCTTTGACCAAAACGTCGAATATTGGATTCATAGGAGTCTTAATCTCATCCACATGTTTCTTTATGCAACATTTCCTCCCAATTTCGGTTGCATTAACTGATCTTCCACTGTGGCTAGGCAGTGGGTTAGTATTGATACTAGGCTCCATCTCCTTGGAAAAATTCAATCTCCCTGACTTGACCAAATCTTGCACCTTATACTTCAGAGCTGTGCAATTCTCCGTTCAATGACCCGGGTTCCCACCATGGTAGTCACATCGAGCGTTGGGGTCATACCATCTTGGAAAAGGTGGTTTCATTGGCTCCATGAAAAGAGGGGCAATCATGTGGCCTTTCACAAGTTGCAGGAATAAGTCTGTGTATGACATGGGGATAGGATCAATAGGAGGCCTTTCAATATTTCTTCGAGGAGGCCTTTGGTTAGCAGTTGGGTTACTGTTTGGCTGGTAAGGTTGGGCTATGGGTGTTGGTGTATAGTAAGGTGTTGGAGGGCGAAGATTTGGTTGAAATGTCTGTGGTTGGAAAGAATTTTGGTTGGGAATGTATGAGACATTGTTTGTGGTTGGGAAATAGGGTTGGTAATTTGGGTAAGGTTGAGGTTGTGGCTGAAACAGGGGCGAGTAAGGTGAACTTCCTCTATACCGAGGTGTTGTATGGGTGACGGTCTGGGTTTCAACTTCTTTCTTCTTGAACACTCCACCTTTCTTCAAATCACTGTTTTCCAACTTCCCATTCTTAATTGCATTTTCAATTATTTCCCCGGTGATGACCATGTCAGCAAAATTCTTGGTTGCATTCCCTATCATGCGCTCATAATAAGGTGCTTTCAAAGTGTTGACAAACATCACCGTTGTCTCCTTTTCAGTTAGAGGCGGCTGGACTTGGGATGCGATGTCTCTCCAACGTTGAGCATACTCCTTGAAGCTCTCATTGGCCTTCTTTTCGATGTTTTGCAGAGATAACTTATCTAGGGCCATATCCGTGACATGCTTGTACTGCGCAATAAATGCTCTAGCTAAGTCACTTCAATTGTGGATGCGTGTACGATCTAACTGCACATACCACCTAGCAGCAGACCCTGTGAGGCTGTCCTGGAACACATGTACCAACAGCTTGTCGTCATGATTATAAGCGGCCATTTTGCGACAGTACATTGTCACATGAGTAATGGGGCACTTGGTCCCATCGTACTTCTCGAACTCAGGAGTTTTAAACTTAGGAGGAATTATCACATCCGGAACTAAGCACAATCCCATTACATCCACTGATCCGTAGAAATCACTGCCCTCGATGGCCCGTAACCTTTCTTCTATAATGCTGAATTTCTTAGAGTCTGAATCTCCTTTTATCTCTGACACGCTGCCCATTAATTTCTCTTGTTCTTTTGGATCATCGAAGTCAGGGACTTGAATTGGATCCGCAAGTCTTGTTCTTTGAGCGGGAAGTACAGGCACTGTGATGTGAGGTTGTGCCGAGGCGCTCGGTGCTCCTGGATACATGTAGGTGTAGCTGCCCATAGGCTGTGGTGGAGGTGGAGGTATGCCTTGTGAGGATTGGGCATAAGGTGGAGGTGGAGATATGCCTTGCGAAAATTGGGCATGGGGTGGAGTAAACCCTGGAGGGTATGAAGGGTCTTCATCTCCCTGAGGCTTATCAGTCCCTGGGTTAGGTCCTTCTCTAGCCACTTCTTTTTCTCGGTTCGTCCTTGTCATCATTTCCATTAGAGCGGCTAACTGACTTCGGATTTCTTCTTGTGCTTTCTCCATTCTATCCATCCTATTATCCTGTTCTTCCTCCATCGCTCTTGAACGCGACCGGGTATTGTATGAGTGTTTGGGAATTTGGGCTGGAATCTTGAATGTTGAAGCTACCCAGAATCTTGATTACCACAATTAAGGAACTAATTACTACATGATGCAATCTGAAATATTACGTTTTATTTAAACTATATGAAGAAATGAATGAATATGATAAATGTGATGCAAGATGAATGATACTCTGAGGGATATTTAAACCATAACAATTTCAACAAAAGGAAACTTTCATTCATTCAACAAGTCATTTGTTACATTCCGATCATATTCCGGTTATATCCATAAAAACGACTAACTTGTTGATATTGATCCTTAGCCTCATCTAAAAAGTTCAGCAGCCTTTGTCCGTATTTTTCTGTTGGGAGGATTTCTAGTCTCAGGGCTTCAGCTTTATCAACCATATCCCTCGCCTTTGTCACGGCCTTGCAAACTTGAGTAGCCAAGTGCTCAATATATTGCTGTCTTCCCAGACTTCCCACTCTCCATGTCATGCTTGCATCCTGTGCCATGTCATATCCATAACTCCAGTTGTTTTCACTTCGTTCCCAATCTTCTATTATTACTTTGATGTAGTTCTTATGTTCTTGTAGCTGCTCTTCTAACATTTGAACCTTTTGCTGCAATGTAACTTTTTCATTATCTACCTCGACTTGTTTTCCTTTTTTCAACTTCTCCTTTAGTTCCTCATTTTCTTTCTGACATTGGGCTAACTTCCTCGCACTTGCTGAGTACATGCCTTCCCAATTTTGTCGTTCTTGGGACAAATAGACCACTTCTTCTTCACTCTTCTTGGCTTTGTGTGCCCAGTGTTTTACCCTTTTGTGCAAGTCTTCTAATTCTCTTTTCCTTTCATTTGAAGTTTGCATGATTCCTCCAACCTTCATTTCGGATCTCAACTTCTTGTTCTTTAGGTGCAGATTTCTAAGATCCTTGTTGGTGACGTGGTGTTCATGCTGGACCTTCTTAAGCTTGGCTTCTCGCATCTCTGCCTCATACCTGAGCTGTTCCATCTCTTTTCGAAGCCTCAAATTTTCTTGCTTCCACCTTTCCTCTTCTATCTTGAATTGCTGCTTATCAATTTCGGCCTCGAATACTCCTACTTCTGGTTCTAAAGGCATGCTGCATTCTTTTGGGAGAAAAACTACCTCCCTTACTTGCTTTGTCCTCCACATCAAGTATTCCGGGGTAGCTTTATCAGAAAGGGGGCCAAGGTTGATTCTTCGTGCTTGTTTCCATGATCGGACCACTTGCTCTCCTTTTTTCATTGCCTTTGGCTCACCATAAGAAAACTCCAAATCACTAAGCCCATGTGTTAGTGGAATGAATTGTTTAGCTCCAAACTGTCTTAGCACCATAAGTGGCGCATAGCTTATCACTCCCCATGGTCCCAGAAGTTGCACCCATGATTCTTCTCCGCATCGATATAAGACCGGTACATGAGGCATCTAAGGCGTCATCCATGTAATCTGTTTTTCCCCAAGTCTTTGCAAAAAATCCACCCATTCTTCCTTACTCTTCGGTTTTGGCCACTTACTGTTGCAGAACTCTTTAATCGGAGCACGATGATGTAGGAAAGTCCTTTTGAAAGCCTTTTCCACACATTTAAAATGACTTTTAGCCCAAACATGCAGTAGCTGTGCACATCCCACAAGTCGCCCTTCTCCGTTCCTTCGACAATAATTCAATGACCTGAAGGTTTCGGCTAGTATGGCAGGTGATGGATTCCCATTATTTTCAATTTGCTCAAAAAAGTCTATCACTGCTATTTCAATGTGCCCTAACACCTTTGGAAAGATAACCATCCCATAGATCGCCAAAGCAAAAACTGTCAACCCTTGCTGGTCATTAAGATGTCCCTTGATGAATTCATGAAGAAAATCCCAAGGTACACAAACATTAGATCCCTTCTCCTTTTTATGGGAGTCTATGTCTTCTGGTCTGACTCCCATAAGTTTGGCTAACTTTTTGCGGTATCCGGATTTTGGCTTTCGAACATATATTTTATCCGGACTTTTCAAGTCAATACCTAACAGGACGGAGTACTCCTCTACTGTGGGTGTCAAGTCCATTCCATTGAAAGAGAAACACCTATGGGAGGGGTCCCAAAATTGAATAGCAGCTCTGATAAGTGGTTCTTCAACTTTTACAACAATCAAAGACTCTATTTGGCCATATTTTTCATGGAAATCCTTCTTCCCTTCTTCACTGATTTGATCCCATAAGTTGGCTAAATCCATTAGGTTATTTTGCTGGAGGTTCAGATTCACTTCTTGCGGGAGCGAGGACATGAAATTCCTAGTTAAGCAATCCCCTTTTACTTGTTGAACCTTTTCGGACCAAATTTGTACCTCCCGGTAGGAATCACATGGAACGTTTACAGATGACGAACAAGCTAACCTTTCTATGGATTCAGTGAAAAATTCCTCGTTGAAGAGAGCCATGGTTAAAACACCCCCTTATGTGACTATGCAATGCAAGAAGATTTATGCAAAAAGAACAAGAAAATAAATACAAATTAGTATGTGTATAAAATATAAACAATGAAATAAAAAGCAGATAAAGGATGGAGTGGTTATTTATGCCCTATCAAAGGTCACTCTTATAAAAGGGAAGGAATGTCTCTAACTTAGGTGGGTCCCCTCACAACATACTATATGCTGGTTTAAGGTTTCACGCATCTACAAGGTTCTCAAATCATTCCATACTGTTGTCCACACTGTCGTCCACACTGGACTAGTAAGGAACAGATCTGAGTGGGAGTATTTCACTTGCCATTGCGGAGGTGATTACCTCACGAGAGCATAGCTACTTTACCCCCTCCTAAGGAGGACGGAACCCGGGTGTAGGGCCCATGTTATGCAAATGCATTGATGTATGCAACAGTAAATAAGTATATGTTCTACTTTATTTATTCAACAACATATTTATACACAAAGAATGTAATGAATCAATATGATCAAAATGGATGAAATAGAGTTTTTATTTATTTACGTAGATTATTTTATTTCACTTTTCCCTTTTTTTTCTTTTCATTTTTTTTAGAAAGAAGATTAAATTTAAATGCCAACCAAGACTACCAAATTAAAATTTAAGATACCACATGGTTATTCAATGGTTTGACCCTCTTAGCGTCCCCAGTAGAGTCGCCAAGCTGTCGTAATGGCTTCGCGCGCTCGACGATTTTCAAAAAAAGCGTTTAAAAAAAAATGGAGTCGCCACCAATTTTTTTTTTGTTTAGGTGTGATTGGTCACCTAAAATATTTATCTTTTAATAAAATCTCAAAACTAATTAAGTTTTATTAAAAAGACAATTTGGGGTCTGCGAAAACAAAATTTTGGGTTCGGGGGTACGGTTACGCGTGAGGAAGGATTAGCACCCCCACGACGCCCGTTAAAAAACGGTACCATCCTAACTACATGGTATCTTTTGATTTCGATAAGATAGTCTTGGCTTTTGGTTATAAAAATAGTTAGCGTATTTGCTTAAAAAAAAATTACTGTTATAAAGGGATTTATTATGAAAGTCAACATGAACACCATTTATTGAAAAATTAAGTCAAATATCCCAATACTCTGGTAACATTTGAAATAATTCCTCTCACCTAGAGATTTCTTAAGAATCACTACTTGTAAGTTCTATGGAATCTCATCTTCGGTGGTGCTCACGCTATTTTATAATTGATCGTATACGCATGTAGTATTGATGAGAATGTATGATGTATATGAAACCTAAAAGAAATTTTATTTATTTTGATTTTATTAATGAAATTCTTGATATTGAGAAATTTGGCTAAATATCCCAATACTTTGGTAACATTTAGTTAATTCCTCTCACCTAGGGATCAGTCAAGAAATCACTACTTGTGAGTTTCGAGACATCCCATCATCGGAAGAATTCCACTTATTATTTTTCTTTATTTATGCACATGATGCTAACATAGGGTTTATGATGCACATGGAATTATAAAAAAGAACTTTATATTTTAATTTTTATTTATGAAACTCTTATTATTGACGAATTTAACTAAATATCCCAATACTCTGGTAACATTTAGCTAATTCCTCTCACCTAGGGATCAGTTAAGAAATCACTACTTGTGAGTTTCATGACATCCCATCATCGGACGAATTCCATTTATTTTGGAATTAAGATTTATTATCTTGATTCTTTTAATTATTCTTTTTTACTAAAATTCTATTATTACTTATTTAATTATTTTAATTATCATTCTTTACTTTTGGAAAATTTACTATGATTAATTTTTATTATTATTTTTTTATGTAATTCTAAAAAATCCCCTTTTGTTTATTTCCCTCGATTATTTTTATTGCCTCTTTTGTTTTTATTAGTTTTCACTTAATTAATATTTCTCTAAACACTTTTTATTTGTCAAAACTCTTTATTATATATATTTATTTATTCATTTTATTTTTGATTTCTTTCTTTTTTTCTTTTTTTTTTTAAAATAAATAAATAAATAAGCATGATATCGGATATTGAGAAATAATACCGAATATCCCAATACTCTGGTAACATTCGATATAATTCCCCTCACCTAAAGTTTTTCGAAGAATCGCTACTTGCGAGTTCAACGAAGACTTATCATTGGGATTCCATACTTATCTTATTTTAATTTTATTGATATATTATTTTTATGTATTTTTTTATTATTAAAAGATAAACAGTAAATAAAATAAATAAAAAAAATAAGCACGAGATCGAATATTGAGAAATAATACCGAATATCCCAATACTCTGGTAATATTCGATATAATTCCCCTCACCTAAAGTTTTTCGAAGAATCGCTACTTGCGAGTTTATCGAAGACTTATCATCGGGATTCCATACTTATTTTATTTATTTTATTCTTATTCTTCATTTATTATTATTATTTTTTCTTAACCCACATTTCATTTATCTAATAAAAATTTATTTTTATTTTAAAAATATGTTTTTATATATAATTTATGTGTATATATACATTTTTATATCTTTATTTATATGTTCTATGTATAATATATATTCATATGTTTTAAAGCTATATATATTTTGTATTTACATGTATGTATTTTACACATTTATTTATATACATTTTAAAGCTATATTTATATTTTCTTTTATATATTTATTATTATATGTAATTTACGTACATAAAATTTATATACTTTAAAATTATGTATTTTACCTATTTTATATTTATTTATTTTTCCTTTTTAAAACTATATGTTTATTTTATTTTATTCTATTTTTGCATATATTATATTATACTATTTATTTATTTATTTTTGCTTTGGTATATTTTCTATTTTATTATTGTCTTTTTTTTTGCCATAATTAATAAATAAATGGATAAATAAAATAAAGAAAAAAATATATACCAAAACGGAGCGGGTCGCGGTCGGGTCAGAAACTGGGTCGGGCTGGAGCGCGGGTCGCGTGAGGGATGGAGCGGAGTCGGGTCGACACGCGGGTTCGCGGATCTCGGATCCGGGTCGGCGATAGGCGCGAGTCAGGCAACCAAAACGGAGCGTTTTGCTCCTCTATAAAAGGCTATATTTTTTTTCTTCCTTCATTTCAACCGGTCTTCTCCAAAAAAAATCCTAAAACCCCAAAAAAAATCCTCTCAGCCCCCTCAGCCCTGCCGGATGCTTTCCGCCGTATCGTCCGCCGTACGTCGGTCGCCGGTGATCTCCGTGAAGGCCAAAAATGCTCCACTCTTTCCCCTTTAACCAGATCCGACCTCCTTTTTACCCAAAACTTCCTCTAGCTACCTAGATCTGACACCCCGAAGCCTTCCTTTTCACTCCTTTTGTATTTTTTTTTTTGTGTTTTTGCTATATTTCTAGTTGATGGTTTTAGCTGCTATGTTGTGATTTTTTTTTTTGCAGGTTGATAGATATTTAAGTCTTAGATCTAGGGTTTCGGTGGTTTTCGGGATCTAAGGTTTCGGTGGGTTTCGGGTAGTATTTCTGAGTCTTGGGATGATGGTGATACGGTGGTGTTTTGGTAGCGGCTGGGTAGGATTTTTGTAGATCTGTGTTTCTATGGAAAAATTTTTAGAAAACCCCCTCTGTTTTTGTTCTTCCCCCGTCCCCTTTTGCATGAATTCTCTTGTCTTTTTTAAACAAATTCAGAAGCACTGTACACATCTAGGTTTTGAATTTTGCCTTTCAGTTACCAGTAGGGAGTGTCAGGGACGGTAGGTTGCGGTGGATTTGGATAGATTTTCTGTGGAATTCGGTGGCTGGTAATGGCGGTTTTAGCCTAAACCAGTTGCCGGTCAAGCGGTTTCGGTGATAAGGGTCTTCACTTCATTAAATGCGGTTGAAAAAAGAAAGAAAGAAAGAACCGGAAGAAACAGAAAGAAGAATAAGAAAAGAAAAGAAAAAAGAAAAAATAGAAAATAGAAAATAGAAAAAAGAAAAATAATAATAATAATAATAATAATGATAATTAATAAAAAAATAAAAACAAATAAATAAATAAATAAAAACAACCCACTTTCCTTTTGGGCTTTTTAAGCCCATGAATTTAATTTGGACTTTTTGGACAAAATTTGGTGTCTACAACATATTTTTTTAAAATTACATTTTTTCATAATTTCATTTTTTAAAATTACATTTTTTTCATGATTTCATTTTTTTCATCATTTTTTTAAGAAGCCGTGGATGTAAGTTAAATTTTCTTTTTTTTTTACAAAATTTCTTTTTTTTTTTCAAAATGAACGTTTGTTAAAAGTTCATTTCTTTTCAAATTTACATTTTTCATAATTTTATTTTTTTATTTACATATTTTTTAAAAATTACATTTTTTTCATAACTTCATTTTTTAAAATTAAATTTTTTCATAATTTAATTTTTTTAATTAAATTTTTTTATCATTTCATTTTTTAATAATTACATTTTTTTTCATCATTTCATTTTTTTGTTGTACAATACCAATATTAGTACAAAAATGTATGTGGTATTCAACCAAAAATACTGAAACGATGAGAAAGAAAGAATTAGTATAATAGAAAAAAATAAAGAAAAGAACCATACCACATGCATTTTTGTACTAATTTTGGTATTGTACAGAAGAAAAAAATTTAATTCTTAAAAAAATGATGAAAAAAATGTAATTTAAAAAAATGAAATTATGAAATAAAATGTAATTTTAAAAAATGAAGTTATGAAAAAAATGTAATTTTTAAAAAATAAGTAATTAAAAAAATGAAACTATGAAAAATGTAAGTTTGAAAAGAAATGAACTTTTAAAAATGTTTATTTTGAAAAAAAAAAGAAAATTTAACTTATATCCACTTCAGCATGACACGTGGTAATATTATGCCACGTCACTGGTCCACTTGGCATTATAATCCATGCCAATGTTGAGGTGGCATGCCACCTGGGCAAGAAAAACGAACATCACAGCTATTTAACGGCTATATCTTTAATTCTATTATTTTATAACTTTTAGGTTTAACATAATGAAAATGAAATTTAATGTCCTTATTTCTATGCAATTATACGTTGAGGGCTTAATTGCATATTTTGATAAACGTTGAAGATGTATTTGGGTATTAAACCTTGAAAAAAAAAAGAAAATTTAACTTATATTCACGTTAGCATGACACGTGGCAATATTATGCCATATCAGCATGACACGTGGTATTATAATCCACGTCAGCATGACACGTGGCATGCCACGTGGGCAAAACAAACGGAAATCACAGCTTTTAACGGTTATATCTTTAATTCTATTATTTTATAACGTTTAGGTTTAATATGCTGAAAATTAAACGTAATGTCTTTATTTTCATGCAATTATACGTTGAGAACTTAATTGCATATTGTAGTAAACGTTGGGGATGTATTTGGTTAGCTAAAAGAAGAAACAGAACTGCTGGCTTGTTCATTAATCTCATTCTGGTCTGAAATCAAATTATTTCTTTGGTCCTAGTCACAAGGACAGACAACAAAAGAGAAGACAGTCTAATACAAGGTAAGCTAAAACAAGGGGTAGTGGTCATAAATCTCATTTTATCGATTTCAGAAATTAAATTCGAAACTTTTGAAATAAAATCTAATGTTTTAATTATTTTTGAAATATCCACGAAAGTACGGTAGCCCAACTACACTATATAAAAAATTTATCCATTTTTTTAGACCACTTTCTGTTCAGGATGCTAAAAACAAGTTAGCCGTACTGATGAACTGTTCATTCTGATCGGAAAGCAAATTATTGCTTTGGTACTGGTCATAAGGATAGACATTAGATGGCTAAGGAGAAAAACAGCATTGCAAAACAATGCACGCTAAAACAAGAGGTAGTGGTCATGGCAGGTGAAGTTAACACAGAAATTTTAAAAATTGGAATTGGAAACTAAGAAGTCGTTTGGTATCGTTTTCTGTTTTATGTTTTTTGTTTTTGAAAATTTTGTTTTTGTTTTATTTTGTTTTGTTTTCAACTTCTAAAAACAGAAAACATGTTTGTTTCATACTGTTACATTTTGAAAACAAATATTTAAACTGATTTAGATATAATAATTCAATTCACAAAAAAATTTTAAAAATTAAATAAAAATAATATATTTATTAAATAATAATATGTAGATAATATTAAATAATATTATTTTATATTATTTAATACTAATATTAAATATTTTTATTTAATCATATAAAAATTTAGTATAATTTAAATAATGTTATAATTAAATATAATATTAAATAAAATAATATTATTGAATTTAATTGTAATAATCATAAATTATATTTAATAATAATTTTTATTTAATTGTAATAATAATATTACATTATTAAATAAAATATTTAACTAACTAATTTATAATAAATTATATAGTTATTAAAATATATTATATTTAATATAAATAATATTATTTAATGATAAGTATTTACTTATTTAATAATATTAAATTATTTAATAGTAGCAGTGATATATTTTAAATTTAAGATAGAATATAATATTAAATAATAATATTGTTTAGTAAAATAAAAATTAATTATATTATATAATAATATTAATTATTAGCATATCAAAATTATAATAACTGATATTATTTAAAATATTTAATATATTCAATAAATTATTATAAAAGTTTAAATTAAATAATATTATAATATTATAATTCAATGTAATATATATTTAATTGCTTTTTACGTTTTCAACTTTTCTATATTAAAAAAAATATATTAATTTAAAAATATTAAATAATATTTTATATTAAAATTTAATATTATTTTATTTAAAAAAATTAAATTAAATTTATTTATATTTTTATTATAAAAAATATTAATATTATAGTAATATATAAACTCTGTTCACTTACTTATGAACAGTAACAGAAATGAAAACATGTTTTCAAAAACAATGAAAACAAGAAATTTTTGTTTTTGTTTTCGTTTTTTGAAAACGAAAACATGTTACCAAACGTGTTTTCTGTTTCTGTTTCCAAAAAAACTGAAAATAAAAACAGAAAACAGAAAATAAAAATGATGCCAAACGAGACCTAAACAAATCGAGAACTTGGTCGGATGCTTTTCGCAAAGTCCTAAGAACCACAGTATCGGTACACTCAAGAAAAACATGCTCAATTTGCTTCGCTTGTTTGCCACACATCTTGGGGCAATTCTCGTACCAAAGACTCCTTTTTCATTTCATGCATATCCAGAATTTATCCGGATCTTCCATTTTCCACGTCCAATTAGCCCCACAGGCTTAAGAAAAACCTTTTCGTGTATAAAATTCATATCCATTTTATGTAAAATCATGTTTGTATTATGTAAAATATAAAATTTTTATATCGATGCGCCAAACACAAAACTTTGTTTTTAGTATTTTTTATATACAATTTTTATCAAATTTTAACTTATATTATATTTTTACTTTTTATTTATATTATTTTTGTATCGTGTCTCTATATTGTAATCAGAATTGCCAGCTTTACTTTTTTTACCTTTACCTTTAGATATCAGAAACATGAGCTTGTTCGGTGGAAAAGAATTAATGTGATAGGCGAGCCTTTTCCAGGGAATCTTATCTTGGCTCACTCCATAATATTGTATGGTACTTGCTTTGATAAAAAATTAATGTTTCGAAAATACCAGCTTCTTCATAATCAATCATACTACTGACAGCCAGTAACATATATAATTTCCTCTCTTCTGATAAGATCAGCGATCGAAATGATCCCAGAATTGCCCATTCATTCGACCAAAAATTATTAGTTTCATATATGGTACCAATTTCTGAAAATTATCCACTTTAATATCCGTCAAGTTGCAAGAATTTTTATCTTATGAATTCGGTTTTGGGAAAAGTTATCATCAAATTTTGACGTGACTTACCCACGATCACAAAATTTCTTACATGCATGTAATGCATTAATGTCTAGTTCACCCTCTTCAATCCGAATTTCAGTTTATAGAATATGTAATCACCAAATTTTTCTTTTGATTAACTGGAGGTCTAGAAATTGTGATATTTCATTCTCCAGCTTTCCTACTATTGAAGAAAGAATTTATTTCCAGTTTAATTTTTGCCTTATCTGTATAATTCTGTTAATGAGTTACTTGTTAGCAATTAGCTAATTTCTCAGACAATAAGGCAATGGTGCTTAGAAATTTTAATTTATAATTTTTGCTTAAGTCATGACCAATTACATTTTGTTTGTTTGTTTAGTTATGTCACGACCCGTGACCACATTTCTCACCTTATTGTACACAACTTAACCGGTTGGGCTGTCTGTGATACTTCACTTGTATGGACTGTTAAACAATTTTACATAACATTATTTATATTATACACATCCCTTATCGAAAATAATTAGATAAGCAGTACTGTTGACATGTCTAAATATTGAAAATAAATGATCATACCTCAATTAACTTAGTCGGTTTGTCATATTGTCCTTCGTGTATAACCAGGATCCACAAATCCACTGAACTCACAAGCATCAAAACCTGAAATGTTTAATATTAAGGGGTGAGCAAAACCACGGCTCAGTAAGAGAATTATATACCTCACTTGATACTCAGGTTCTTATATGCTGAAAATCTTTTTTATTTTTCCTATGGGCTCTAGGCTCGCATGTAGGAAGGATACTACAGTCGGCTAGGGATCCGAATGGAGTAAGGTAGGTATTTTAGAATACCATACTTGTTACAGAACCTAGAAGCAACTGTAGAGAGAAATTTTCTTTTCTTTTTGAATTAATAAATCCTTTTTCCTTTTTTAAACTTTCATAACCTTTTTCATATTCTTTTCAAAATAATGCTTCTACGAAATAAAGCATTTAAATAAAATAATTAATATTCGTATATTCCTTGAAAAGAATATTAGTTATATCATCATCTTATTTCTTTAAAACTCATTTCATGTTTTAATGTACTCTCTTAATTAGTACCGTACTTTAAAGAGTAAAATAAGCTATTAAAATCTATTCCAATATAACCGATTACTTAATCACTTTAGGCGTAAGCCCCAATTCACTGATTCAGTTACTACATCCATTCTAACTAACAATGGAATTAAGTGTCATATCGAGGAACTCGTGTAGCACTTAGTGCTCAAAGGATTCTAGAGGTGGCTCCCACGGTCCAACTGGTATCCGTGTAGCACGTATGTCCCTTGAGTCTTTTAGAGGTGGCTCACATGGTACAGAAACTTCTTACTAACACATCGGAACTCGTGTAGCACTTAGTTCCCGAAGGACTCTAGAGGTGGCTCCCACGGTACAGAAATTTCTTACTAACACATCGAAACTCGTGTAGCACTTAGTTCCCGAAGGACTCTAGAGGTGGCTCCCACGGTACAGAAATTTCTTACTAACACATCGAAACTCGTGTAGCACTTAGTTCCCGAAGGACTCTAGAGGTGGCTCACACGGTACAAAAATTTCTTACTAACACATCAGAACTCGCGTAGCACTTAGTTACCGAAGGACTCTAGAAGTGGCTCACACGGTACAGAAATTTCTTACTAACACATCGAAACTCGTGTAGCACTTAGTTCTCGAAGGACTCTAGAGGTGGCTCCCACAGTACATAACTCGAGTCTTTGCTTGGTTTGGCCTTTACATCAAAACTCGTGTAGCACTTAGTTCCCGAAGGACTCTAGAGGTGGCTCCCACGGTACAGAACTTGAGTCTTTGCTCGGTTGGGCCTTTAGTACATCGAAACTCGTGCAGCACTTAGTTCCCAAAGGACTCTAGAGGTGGCTCCCACGGTTCGGAATTCGAGTCTTTGCTCGGTTTGGCCTTTACATCAAAACTCGTGTAACACTTAGTTCCCGAAGGACTCTAGAGGTGGCTCCCACGGTACAGAACTAGAGTCTTTGCTCGGTTTGGCCTTTAGTTTTCCTAGCTTTCGACAAATATAACTAGGTGCTGATTAGGGTCCATTGACTCAACATCGGGAGCAATATGTATATTTAGTACTCAAATCACATGTCTTAGGAAAGTCATCTCACAGTACTATAATCAGTACCGAAACGAGCATTTTGTAAAAAATACTATAAATCAATTGATTTTCTTCTCATATCATATAAACATATTCTTTTCACATGTCACGCATCATATTTCACATTTTCTATTTGACATATTCCACATCATGTAAAACGCTTTCCTTCTTAACATGTCACTTATCATTTATGGAGTCTAAGATAGACATCAATCTTATCATACTATAACCCCGGAGAGTAAAGAAATAAACCGGTCAAATCTATGACCATAATCTATATTGTCCTTGGTAGGTCACTGATCAAGTGTCGACCGGGACTAAACTTATCACATATCATGCATCAGCATGATAAGATGCTGACGAGTCTCAAAACCGTATTTTTGATCATAATATAAACCTTTATGGAATTTATATAAATATATAATTCCATAATTTAAATCCATAAGGGTTAAAATTCTTTTAGTGAATATTTATAAAAAAATTTATAAAAATATTCACTGTATTTCACTTCATCTTCCGTCTCGTATTACGTGTAATTTATTTATTTGGAGAATTTTCGGTGGTTTCATTATCACCATTCCCGAATACATGAATATTTTAAAATTCTATCTCATTATATTCATGTTTTATGAGATTTAGTAATTTCCTCATGTTTCGTGATTTAATATCGACTTTCGGAAATAAAATCATTTAATTTGATTTTATAAAGCTTTTCTAAAATTTTCGGCAGCATAACGGCTGCCGATTTACTAACCTCCTGCACGAAAATACAGTAATAAATTTGCAGCCAGTACTTCATCTCAAAATTTTCAGCAATTCATGCATCATAATAATTTTCATAAAATATTTGCATAAAATATTTCAATTTAAAATATGCAGACTGAGTATCCTTATAGTGCTGCACATGCATCCCTTACCTTTTTCCGGGTCGACGACTTCCTCTTATCGATTGCGCCCGCACTCCATTTCTCCCGATTCCTTATCCCAATCGCTGAAATTAATTTCTGGAAATAAAAATTCTAATTTTTAGAATTTTTCATAATTTATTTAATTTTTCTGAAATTAAATTCCCGGGAGATTTCTTACCGAATTTTCGTAATTTTCGGGTTGTCGAATTTCCGGGAATCTTCGAATTCCCGAAATTCTCCTTTTTCCTCTTTTTCTTTCTTTTTTCTTTTCTTTCTCTTTCTTTTCTTTTTCTTTTTCTTTTTCCTTTTTCTTTTCTTTCTTTTTTTTTCTCCTTTCTCTGGTCGGACCGGTTCAGACCGGTTTGTGCCTCATCCCGCTGGTTCGGCCGGTTCGGCCTCCGGCGATCCTCCTTTCCGTCGGTTCGCGCCTCCCACAGCTGGCCGACGTTGCAGGGATGCTGAATCTGGCCTTCGTTTCACCCCATCACCGGCGACGGTGCAGGATCTGGGTCCGTGGGTTTCGCCCTCTTTCTTCCCTGTTTCCTCCTTCCTCCGTCGTTTCCTTCACCGCCGGTGGCCTCCTTCTCCTTCGTTGGTCCTTGTCGATGGCGTTGGTGGTGGTAGCGGTGCTCGGATCGACCGGCACCGTCGATCTTCCTTCTCCTTTTTCCTTTCGGTTTTTCCCCCTTCGCTTCGCGTCGTTTTCTTCTCTTTCCACCTCGAGCCGCAGTCGTTCGCTTCTCCTCTCGCCGGCGACGCCACTCGTTCCTCCTCTCTTCCCTCACTCGACCGGCGGTGGCAGCTGTTGCTACCACCGATCTCTGCTGGAAGGCCCGATCCTTCCTTTCCTTTTTTTATCTTTTGTTTAGTTTCCTTTTTTTTGGTTTATTTTCTATTTTTAGTATGTAGTATACTATATATTATGCACAATATAATATATTGTATGCATATAATATATACTATATATTATACATATATTATTTCATACATAATATAATATAATATATATTATATATAAATTATATATATTTTATATTATAAACATATCTCCAGTGTGTATATATATATATATATATATATATGTATTTTTATATATTTTAAAATAAATAACCTTTACATATACAATTTATATAGATATTATAATACAATATTTATACATATAAGCTTTAATATAAAATCACATTTACCTTTCTTCTATATGTATTTATATGATTATATATACACATAAAATATTATGTTCATATACATATGTATCATATAATTTTATGAAATAGTATATATTTCTATATATATACCAACGTATATTAAAATATACTATATAGTATTTTAAATACATATGTATTTGTATAAAATACATTTATATAATTTGTAATCATATAAATATACTTTATTTTCATTTCTCATTTTCTTTATTTAAATTGGATTTTAATTTATCCAATTTAATTCTTTTTTTTCTCTCTCTATTGTTTTTATTTTCACTTCCAATTTAATTTCTTTTATACGAATTTCCCAATTCTTTCACTTCCTCGATTCTCGGGATTTTTATTAATATCTCGTTCTCACAAACTTTTATTTATTCCCTCTTATTTAATTTCTCCAATATTTATTTTCAATATTTCTAATTCCAATAAATGGAAAATTTACGGTTATCACATCCTCCCCACCTTAAGAAATTCGATCCTCCGAATTTAACTTAAGTCCAAAGGGGGTATATGCCGTATACTTACGACTTCTGATCTCTAGTTCATCCTCCAAGTAATACTGCCAGTACACTTTTAAACATCAATAGTACTTTAGACCACTACATGCAGTCTTTCATCATATATGTCTATGCTCATGTAATTTCATTTTTCTCAAATCGAAAGTTATTCACTTTTACTCTTTTCATATAAGAGCCATAAATAATATTTTTTAATATTATAGCTGATCTATGCTGTTCATCATCATTCTTCTCACTTAGTGCCGAGTCGACATAATTTAGTACTATCATGTACTCATGTTAATCAATTATATGTAAGTGTCATAGTAGCTTTCACATCTCATGCACACGCTCTGTCAATATCATGGAGCGTTTACATCTCACGCTCATATATATATATATATATATATATATATCAGTATGGAGCGGTGCTATCAATACACTTGGGATCTCAAAGCCTTTTGCTATCACTCATTAGCATATGGCAACTCAGAGACTCCCATCACATGTAAGGCTCACTGGAACTGTACATACATATTTACATCGTTTAACACTTATACTTCGACTAAGGCACTAGAGAATCTAGATGTCTGATAATGGAAAGTGATTCTATTTAGATCATCAGTCTTTAATCACTTCCATACCATCATTTCTCTTTTGGACTTTTTATTGTCCAAAATATTCATTTTCACACTTATTCCACCAAGGCTGCATCTCATTTGCCGACTTTACTATAGATCATCTCTCACAATCATATTTCATGAGATTATCATATTCTCTTCATGTAGTATGGTCTTTAAATCTCCTTTCATAATTTAGATTTTGTGATTGAATCCTCGAATTATCCATTTAAGCACCACATTATCTATACAATTCCACCATTTCTATCATTTCGAGGTGGTTATATGTACAAGCATTTCTTATTTATATACTAGCAGTAAACATATCAATTATCTTACTCCTTTGAGTATCATTAATTGTACTTGTCAAAGTTGGCTTGCTTTTACATCTTGCCACAGTTATGTGATAACCAACACAAATCACCCTCAGTCTTAACTTCAGGAACTGTTTTATATTGATGTTCCCTTCTCATCGTGCAATTTATTTCCTTATTCCACTTTCATTTTCGTTTTCATATTTCCACTATTTATCTCTTCATATATATATATATACATATATATTTTTAATTGGCATGGTACTATACTGCTAAGATCTTTTAAAATCTTGCATACCATCTTTTTCTTTACACTTGCCATCTGCCGACTTTAATTTCCTTAATTAGATCTCATCTATAGAGCAGCTAGTCTCATCACTCTTTTATAGGCTGACAATAGTATTTAGCTAGACTCATTACTTTCGTATCTCAATCATTATCTTTATATCATAGACAGGTTCACTGTCATCCTGTCGTCTCGAGATCTTATATCTCAAGAGGAGATACTGTCTAGCCAAATCTTTAGTTGCAAATCTTAGCACAATTCCACAGTCTTTAAGAGTTTAAGGATCATATCACAATGCTGCTCATGTTCCATTTATACTTTGGACTCAATCAGTATTTCATCAATTTACTCATGTAAGGATGCCTCATTCTTTAGGCTTATCTACTTTACAAGGCAACTCATTACTCTTGTAACTTCAATAGGAACTCGTAAAATTCACTCCGAGTTCAAATCATCATCTTATGGACACCAATCTTCAATCTTTTATCTAAGGACTCTTTATACTGAGGCTAGTCTTATTAACTCCTCACGCATCCCTAATCAGCTCCATAAAACGTTTGTTTTCATGTAGATGAATACTTGTTCTTCATCAGAACTTTATCAATGATAGGAAATTAATACCTCCTTTTTAATTCATCTGCAACTCAATATCATTTGTATTTCTCTCATTTATACTTATACAGACAATTTCATTATTCTCAATTTTTCATTATCTATATTTTCGTCATCTAGACCTTTACACGTGAATTTCATTATTCACACAATTTTCAGAGTTATTTTCTTAAGCTTTTCGGATTCTTTCTACATCCTCCGATATAAACTTAGAATTTAACTTCATATTCAAAATCGAGTCAATGTTATCTCGATTCCTCTAATTTACATAACTCTGGAAGTTTTATCGGAAATCAAATCTGATATTTTCTTTAATCATACATTTCTTATCATCTTGTGACCATCGTTCTTCAACTTTTCATCTGATTATGCCTTTTACAAAGATTGCTCTTATAAGCTCCTTATACATCTCCGATTAAATCATATTTAAGGCATCACTTCCATATAATATTTATTTGTTCTTCATAAGAACTTTAGTGTATAACCAAAAATTTTAATACATCATTTAATTCATCCTCAAATCATATCATTTGTATTTCCATCCTTTACATCGATACTTGTGAATTTCATCATCCATAATATTTTCCAAAAATTATTTTCTTAAGCTTGTCGGATTTCTTCTATATTCTTCGATACAATCTTAAGAATAAATTTCATATCCACGATCGAGTCAACATTAACCTGATTCCTCAATCTATGTTACTCTGAAATTTATCGAGATTCTCATCCGGTAGTTTCTTTAACCACACTTCTTTTATCATTTTGGACCTTCATCATTGTGTCCCATCATTTCACAGTGTATTCTCAAGGCAAAGACATTCAATATTCAAATCATTTTGATACATACTCTACCTTGATTTCATTACTTAGTCATACTTTACAGCGTTACGAATCTCATTCTGGTAAGCTGTACCAAGTACAATGGTTATCAACACACTTTACAGCTACTTGTTTCAATTCAGTTATTCACTTTAAAACCATTTCCATTTACTGAATTCAGGCTTAATTTCCCTTGAGTATATTATCCACAAGGTTCGAACCTTGGCACCCTTACGTACCTAGTTCCTTACACTCGTGTTATCACTAAGCTTCTTGTAAGAGTCTCGCCTGTTCGAATCGACCGTCAACGAGCATCCCTTAAGCAATCCTTTCGCCCCAGGTTTACCCTTACTAGTGAGTCGGCGATAACATAGTTCGCCTGTATCTCACAACACATGATCCACTACGGGTCCCCATCACAGTTCTGTCTCAAGGGTCCTGAAGAACCTAGGTTAGCTGTGATCTTCTTTTTATCACTTCACTGTTCTTATAATTATTCTCTAATTCACAGTTCTCCACACAGTACCTCATTCTGTAGCACATATTTCAAGATATGTTGGTTCTATATAAGATTATCTGTTTGATACCTCAAAGTAATGAAAACATATAGAACCATAAGTAATCACACCAGTATGTATTTCATTATCGGTACTATTCACCTTATCAGTCAATTCCTGTAATCATTTCACTTTTCATAGTATTCAACGATCCCGTTCAGTACACTCTTAATTTTTTGACCATTACAGTCAATAACCGGGTCAAACATCTGATGACATTCCACTACACTCTTTGGATAGCATCACATAAGGCCCCGGCTCGTCCGTAGACATTTGTACTGTCCGCTCTGGGTTCTAGAGGTGGCCCCCGTCACACAGACGTGGCACTTAGCCCCTCACGGATTTCTTTCGCGTCCATAATCTAAGTGTTAGTGGAATCAGTAATAGGGATCGTTAGATTCATATGACATCTTCTATGCCATTAATAATTCTATTACTATCAATGGATTCCAATTCAGCTCGGTTTTATCACTGTTCCGAACATCGCCCAATATAAGGGCATTTTCGTCATTTCGACATTTATTTCTTTCTCCTCAATATACATTCAAATCAACGAATTGATCATCTATGCGTTGATAGTATCCTTTCTGATACTTATAACAATAATTTAGATCTCATTTGATTTTCGACAGAGAAGTTCACTAAAATCCACAATGGGATTATTTTGCTTGTAATTTAGCTTTATATCATTAATTTCTCTATCAAATTGGTCAATTCCAACTTCAGGTGATCTATTTTGACTCCCGGTAAAATTTTGGGGGTAGGGGTATTTTGGTCATTTTTGGCTAAAATTTTCTCTCTCTTCAAATTACCCTCAATCGATGATCTCAAAGTCTATTTAATGATGATATTTTATTCCCCTTCTTTATACCATCACTATCAAGTCTCAATTCGCTTCGGACAGAAAATACTAGTGGGGCCCTCACCGAGTCCTTTCGGTTCCTTACTGAACAAGCCTTCATTTAGATTAGAAGAATCACCAATATTTCAGTAATTTCTGAGCCTATTTTCTTCTTTAATATTCTCAGTTTATACTTTCTCACTCCTTTTAAATCATTTTTTTTCCATTTACAATCATTTATTTTCTCTATATATTCAGACGACACAGTACTACAGGGGATGTTTAACTCTTTTCTTTCCAAAAGTATCCACAGACATCAGGCCAACCATTGCTCTGATACCATTAAATCTGTCATGACTCGTGACCACATTTCTCACCTTATTGTACACAACTTAACCGGTTGGGCTGTCTGTGATACCTCACTTGTACGGACTGTTAAACAATTTTACATAACATTATTTATATTATACACATCCCTTATCGAAATTAATCAAATAAGCAGTACTGTTGACATGTCTAAATACAGAAAATAAATGATCATACCTCAATTAACTTAATCGGTCTGTCATATTGTCCTTCGTGTATAACCAGGATCCACAAATCCACTGAACTCACAAGCATCAAAACCTGAAACGTTTAATATTAAGGGGGGAGCAAAACCACGGCTCAGTAAGAGAATTATGTGCCTCACTTGATACTCAGCTTCCTATATGCTGAAAATCTTTTTCATTTTTCCTATGGGCTCTAGGCTCGCATGTAGGAAGGATAATACAGTCGGCTAGGGATCCGAATGGAGTAAGGTAGGTATTTTAGAATACCATACTTGTTACAGAACCTAGAAGCAACTGTAGAGAGAAATTTTCATTTCTTTTTGAATTAATAAATCCTTTTTCCTTTTTTAAACTTTCATAACCTTTTTCATATTCTTTTCAAAATAATGCTTCTACGAAATAAAGCATTTAAATAAAATAATTAATATTCCTATATTCCTTGAAAAGAATATTAGTTAAATCATCATCTTATTTCTTTAAAACTCATTTCATATTTTAATGTACTCTCTTAATTAGTACCGTACTTTAAAGAGCAAAATGAGCTATTAAAATCTATTCCAATATAACCGATTACTTAATCACTTTAGGCGTAAGCCCCAATTCACTGATTCAGTTACGACATCCATTCTAACTAACAATGGAATTAAGTGTCATATCGAGGAACTCGTTTAGCACTTAGTGCTCAAAGGATTCTAGAGGTGGCTCCCACGGTCCAACTGGTATCCGTGTAGCACGTAGGTCCCTTGAGTCTTTTAGAGGTGGCTCACACGGTACAGAAACTTCTTACTAACACATCGGAACTCGTGTAGCACTTAGTTCCTGAAGGACTCTAGAGGTGGCTCCCACGATATAGAAATTTCTTACTAACACATCGAAACTCGTGTAGCACTTAGTTCCCGAAGGACTCTAGAGGTGGTTCCCACGGTACAGAAATTTCTTACTAACACATCGAAACTCGTGTAGCACTTAGTTCCCGAAGGACTCTAGAGGTGGCTCCCACGGTACAGAAATTCCTTACTAACACATCGAAACTCGTGTAGCACTTAGTTCCCGAAGGACTCTAGAGGTGGCTCACACGGTACAAAAATTTCTTACTAACACATCAGAACTCGTGTAGCACTTAGTTCCCGAAGGACTCTAGAGGTGGCTCACACGGTACAAAAATTTCTTACTAACACATCGAAACTCGTGTAGCACTTAGTTCCCGAAGGACTCTAGAGGTGGCTCCCACGGTACATAACTCGAGTCTTTGCTCGGTTTGGCCTTTACATCAAAACTCGTGTAGCACTTAGTTCCTGAAGGACTCTAGAGGTGGCTCCCACGGTACAGAACTCGAGTCTTTGCTCGGTTGGGCCTTTAGTACATCGAAACTCGTGTAGCACTTAGTTCCCGAAGGAATCTAGAGGTGGCTCCCGCGGTTCGGAATTCGAGTCTTTGCTTGGTTTGGCCTTTACATCAAAACTCGTGTAGCACTTAGTTCCTGAAGGACTCTAGAGGTGGCTCCCACGGTACAGAACTCGAGTCTTTTCTCGGTTTGGCCTTTAGTTTTCCTAGCTTTCGACAAATATAACTAGGTGCTTATTAGGGTCCATTGACTCAACATCGGGAGCGATATGGATATTTAGTACTCAAATCACATGTCTTAGGAAAGTCATCCTACTGTACTATAATTAGTACCGAAACGAGCATTTTGTAAAAAATGCTATAAATCAATTGATTTTCTCCTCATATCATATAAACATATTCTTTTCACATGTCACGCATCATATTTCACATTTTCCATTTGACATATTCCACATCATGTAAAACGCTTTCCTTTTTAACATGTCACCTATCATTTATGGAGTCTAAGATAGACATTAATCTTATCATACTATAACCCCGGAGAGTAAAGAAATAAACCGATCAAATCTATGACTATAATCTATATTGTCCTCGGTGGGTCACTGATCAAGTGTCGACCGGGACTAAACTTATCACATATCATGCATCAGCATGATAAGATGCTGACGAGTCTCAAAATAGTATTTTTGATCATAATATAAACCTTTGTGGAATTTATATAAATATATAATTCCATAATTTAAATCCATAAGGGTTAAAATTCTTTTAGTGAATATTTATAAAAATATTCATAAAAATATTCACTGTATTTCACTTCATCTTCCGTCTCGTATTACGTGTAATTTATTTATTCCGAGAATTTTCGGTGGTTTCATTATCACCATTCCCGAATACATGAATATTTTAAAATTCTATCTCATTATATTCATGTTTTATGAGATTTAGTAATTTTCTCATGTTTCGTGATTTAATATCGACTTTCGGAAATAAAATCATTTAATTTGATTTTATAAAGTTTTTCTAAAATTTTCGGCAGCATAACGGTTGCCGATTTACTAACCTCCTGCATGAAAATACAATAATAAATTTGCAGCCAGTACTTCATCTCAAAATTTTCAGCAATTCATGCATCATAATAATTTTCATAAAATATTTGCATAAAATATTTCAATTTAAAATATGCAGATTGAGTATCCTTACAGTGCTGCACATGCATCCCTTACCTTTTTCCGGGTCGACGACTTCCTCTTATCGATCGCGCTCGCACTTCATTTCTCCTGATTCCTTATCCCGATCGCTGAAATTAATTTCTGGAAATAAAAATTCTAATTTTTAGAATTTTTCATAATTTATTTAATTTTTCTGAAATTAAATTCCCGGGAGATTTCTTACTGAATTTTCGTAATTTTCGGGTTGTCGAATTTCCGGGAATCTCCGAATTCCCGAAATTCTCCTTTTTCCTCTTTTTCTTTCTTTTTTCTTTTCTTTCTCTTTCTTTTTTTTTCTTTTTCTTTTTCCTTTTTCTTTTCTTTCTTTTTTTTTCCTCCTTTCTCTGGCCGGACCGGTTCAGACCCGTTTGTGCCTTATCCCGCCGGTTCGGCCGTCGGCGATCCTCCTTTTCGCCGGTTCGCGCCTCCCACAGCTGGCCGACGTTGCAGGGATGCCGGATCTGGCCTCCATTTCACCCTTTCACCGGTAACGGTGCCGGATCTGGGTCAGTGGGTTTCGGCCTCTTTCTTTCTTGTTTCCTCCTTCCTCCGCCGTTTCCTTCACTACCGGTGGCCTCCTTCTCCTTCGTTGGTCCTTGCCGATGGCGTTGGTGGCGGTAGCGGTGCCCAAATCGACCGGCACTGCCGATCTTCCTTCTCCTTTTTCCTTTCGGTTTTTCCCCTTCGCTTCGCGTTGTTTTCTTCTCTTTCCACCTCGTGCCGCCGTCGTTCGCTTCTCCTCTCGCCGGCGATGCCACTCGTTCCTCCTCTCTTCCCTCACTCGGCCGGTGGTGGCAGTTGTTGCTACCACCAGTCTCTGCTGGAAGGCCCGATCCTTCCTTTCCTTTTTTTTTCTTTTGTTTAGTTTCCTTTTTTTTTTTGGTTTATTTTCTATTTTTAGTATGTAGTATACTATATATTATACACAATATAATATATTGTATGCATATAATATATACTATATATTATATATATATTATTTCATACATAATATAATATAATATATATTATATATAAATTATATATATTTTATATTATAAACATATCTCTAGTATATATATATATATATATATATATATGTATTTTTATATATTTTAAAATAAATAACCTTTACATATACAATTTATATAGATATTATAATACAATATTTATATATATAAGCTTTAATATAAAATCACATTTACCTTTCTTCTATATGTATTTATATGATTATATATACAGATAAAATATTATGTTCATATACATATGTATCATATAATTTTATGAAATAGTATATATTTCTATATATATACCAACGTATATTAAAATATACTATATAGTATTTTAAATACATATGTATTTGTATAAAATACATTTATATAATTTGTAATCATATAAATATACTTTATTTTCATTTCTCATTTTCTTTATTTAATTTGGATTTTAATTTATCCAATTTAATTCTTTTTTTTCTCTCTCTATTATTTTTATTTTCACTTCCAATTTAATTTCTTTTATACGAATTTCACAATTCTTTCACTTCCTCAATTCTCGGGATTTTCACCAATATTCCGTTCTCGCAAATTTTTATTTATTCCCTCTTATTTAATTTCTCCAATATTTATTTTCAATATTTCTAATTTCCAATAAATGAAAAATTTACGGTTATCACAAGTTAAGTTTACCTTTAATTCTAGCACTAGAAACTTTTTTTATTATTGAAATTTACGGATTTATTAAATTTTTTCCTATGAATTTTTGAAATTTATAAATCGTCTATCAATGAGAAACTGTAAAGATTTAAACTTAAGTGGATTCAATATTTAAACCTTAACCATTTGTGTTAACCCTTGTTAGCCTAATACTAGAAATTTGGTAAAAGATTAAGAATAACATACTTCAAAAGTACTATATATATAAAAGAGATGTTGCAAATTAGTTTAGTAGATAAGTAGTGCTGAATCCCACTTTAATTCTAAATGATCGATGTTACAAACAGCAAGCATTATTTATAGCTATTACAGTACCACTTTATATGTCTGTGGACCGGACTCGAAGCTGCTGATTTAATTATACATTGATCATGAAAAAAAGTGGGGGGACTCTTAAATAAAATTAGTGGCCAGCATACAGACGGATTGCAGGGTCACCACAATCCACAAATTCATAGTCCACTATAAGGTGCCCTGATGTATTATTAGGGTCAAGCTGATAAAAAACCGGCTGATCCAAAACTAGGTCGTCAGCGCCGCCTGCTGCAACAATTCTCACTGTTACCTGATTTCCATTACCGGTGTTTGTTACCTGCATGAGGAATGAGAAATAATTTATACAAGAATATTTTTGGTGAAATGCACACTTGCATGCTTTCTTTTAAGCAAGTTAAATATTTTAATAAATTTTTCTTCAGTGGAAAAACTATTACGAATAATCGAGTGATTTGTTGGTAGAACGTTGGACTAAGATAAACATAAGAGAAATTAAGACCTTGAGAAGGTTACTTACATTTAAACACAAGCCACAATTTGCCGGGATATTAGGACTGGCAGTCCAGTTATACTTGCTACGCCATTCGTAGGGCTTACTGGCATCATAAGGAGCACAGTCAACACCATTCGCAGCGTTCATGTCGTAATCATTCTCTATAGCATAGAAGTACTCATAATAAGCTATAACATTTGTAGCACCTAGGGCCGCGGCAGAACCCACCAGACAGGCCAACACCAAAATGCTTACGCAAATTACGGATCTCTCCATTTCAGTTTCTCTGTGAATCCAATTCCAAACTTTTGCTTTAAATCATTTTCAGGTTGCTATAATTTATAGGGGAAAAGGTTCCCTGATAGACTTTACAGAATTACAAATTAGCCCTTGATTTTTCTTTTCTTCGTATAGAGTAGCCGCATGTGCTTTCATTCTCTTCATTTTGATCATTTTTATCATTAAGCACTGTCAGCTTCTAGATAAACACAACGCAGACCAAATGTTAAGTTTCTCCAAAGTAATTAAAAAAGCATTTGTCTGTTTTCATAATTTGATTTTATTCTCTTGAATTCATAATATGGAGATATTATTAACATTCATCGGACTCATTGTCAGAAAGAATAATAATTTCATATCTTCAGTCAGAGAATGTTTAAATGAACCCAAAAATATGCTCTATAGATTTTAATACTTCTAAGAAAAAAATTCCTCAATAAAAATGTAATTTTTAACTTTGATAAAATTATTAAATTAATAATTAAAAAAAATATCACCTTTCTTCTCTTCGTATTAGAGTAGCCGCATGTGATTTTCATTCTCTTTATTTTTATCATTTTTATCATTATCGCACTGTCAGCTTCTAGATAAACACAAAGCAAACAGATTGTTAATTTTCTCCAAAGTAATTAAAAAGGTATGTCCATTTTCATAATTTGATTTTATTCTCATAATGTTATTTTTTTATTCACAAGATTCAAATTTTTATTCATGGAACTTTATAATTTTCTTTTTACTTGATAGGGAAAGCATGTATATATAATTTGATTTATATAATGTATTTACACGTGTTTGTGGGTAATACTTCCATAATCTGGAACAGTAATCTAAAGGGTTAACACTAATAAACCTGCAAAAATGATAAGGGGTTAATTAAACATCAAATTTAGAAAACTATAATCCGAAGAAAATCAAAATGCATGAAAAAAAAATTCTCTCTTACTAGTTTTTATATTCTGAGAAAACAAAACTGCATTTTCTTCTGTTTTAATGTCAAGAATTCTGTTACACCATAAAGTGCTGGTCATATTTCATCTCATAAATCTCATTTCATCTCGGTTTCAAAAATTAATTTCAAAACTTTTGAAATAAAATCTTAAATTTTAATTATCTTTGGACCATCCACATAAGTGTGGTAGCTCAACCACTATATCATCCATCAATTGGACCACTTCCTTTTCTGGATAGCATCAACAATGCTAAAAATAAGTTTATATCTGGTTTTGCCGCATTAGTGGTGAACAAGGATGTGCTCAATAAGTTAATCTATAAAATTTGGCCAAGGAGAAAACAGCGTTCCAAAACAATGCACGCTAAAACAAGAGGTTGTGGTCATGGCAGGTGAAGTAAACAGGGAAATTTTAAAAATTGAAAATGGAAACTAAACAAATCGACTGTAAAATCCGAATTTTATTATACTGTATACCATATGTGTACATTATTGATAGTGGAAATAAATTCTTTTAGTGAAATTAAAGAATAACCGAATGTGAATTTTCACTTTTCAATTTAAGTGATGATTTATAGTATAGTGTATAAAGAAAGAAAAACAAATGTTAAAGAGCAACAAGAAATTTTTTAGAATTTAATTTGGATAAAAGGTATGAAAGCATTAAATGAAGGGATAAATGGCTAGAGGACAAAACAAGGAAAAGAATGGGTTGATAGCCAATAAACGTTGGCTGGAAGAGAAATGGGCGTGGAGAAGAGAAGAAAAGAAAATAGAAAAGTCAAGGAAAGGAGCGGCAGTGGACTTCTCGCCACTTCTCTTTTCCTGACAAACTAAGCTAGACAATAAATGGCAAGTGAGATTAGTCAAAAAACGAGATTTCAGTAAAGATTTTACACCGTTCCTTTTTGCTGCAGTTTCTTCAGTTTTTAATGCATGAAATGATGAAGAAAACGGGATAAGAACAGGTGTTAAATTCTAAGTGAAACCGAATGGCTATATAAGAAGAGTTCATGAGGAAAAATCGATGGAAGCAACTTCATCTTCCTCAAAATCATTCTCGCCCATTCTGTTTTCATTTCAAGATCACCATTAGTTCTTCCCCTACTTCCATAAGTGAGCCATGAAACTCATCCTTAGTTAGCTAAACATTTATCCAGTGTGTGAAGAATTGAGGAATAAGCAAAGTAAAGCTAATTGAGGCAAGAAAACATTCTGTTTATGGAAGAGCAACTGGGTTAAGGTGAGTTTCATACTTTCCATGGTTCTCTTGATATTCCATACTAGATTCTATGTTTTATAACGTGATAAACATAGATATAGCCTGGTTGTAGTTAAATATTGTGGGAATATATAAGAAATTAGATGGAAATGATTAAGAAAAACAATAGACGAGCAAGGAATATTCGCCCAAAGGGTGAGGCGAGTACAATGCAATACATGACTAGGCGAGAACATGTTCGCCAATAGTTATGGGATAATCAGAATAATAGGTAGATGGGCGAGGACCAATGTTCGCCAAACGGCGAGAAGGGTGACCATTGAGATCGCCCATGTGAAATGTTGATGATCGCCAATGAGGCAAGTGGGAGATAAAGAGGTCGCCAAGCGTTGTCCAATTCATGGGCGAGCCTATTTATGAATGAAAAGCCACAAATGGCAAACTGAATTGATAAGCATGGCGAGTTGAGCTCTCATGTTGGGCGAACTCCCATGAATAATGCCGCTAATGGATGGCGAGCTATGTTGGGCGAATGACGAGCTGTTATCTCGCCAAAGTGGTTGAAAATAGTTTTAGAAAAATTGCCAGAAAAGAAAATATTAATGGAATTAATATTTTACCTTGCAGCCGAGAAGTGAGATTGATATGGCGAGTGGAAAGCAAGGTTACATCAGACGAGGTAAGGAAGTAGTATGTGATGTAAATGCATGTCCTATGGAGTAAAAATGTTAAGAAATATTAGAAATTGTTTTATTTTCTGACATGCATTGGTTGATAAAGTGTTTTGATCTTGGGCGAGCTACAAGCCGCCATATGTTGTTTTGTTGGGTGAACTGATTAAGGCGGGCGAGTAGATTTGTTCTAAGTAGAAAATTAGGCGAGCCAAGTGGCGAGCTCTCTTTTATGAGAAACTGGGCGAGTGCCCTTGTTTTAAAGAGAAATCCGGGTAAGCCAAAGTTAGGGGAACCCTTTTTAATGTTTGTATGGGCGGGCGACCCTTGTTTTAAATAAAAAGGCGGGCGAGCCATTATGGGCGAATCTAGTTACTTTTGTTTTGAAAAGCTAAGTGGCGGGCGAATACTAATTCGCCGTCTTGTCGAGTTAGTTAGGGGTAAGCCGTGAAGGGCGAGTTGACTCTGGCGAATAGTTTTAAAGTGTAATTTCTTGTACAAAAAATAAGACGTTTTAATATTTTGAAAATAGAAATATGAAACCTTTTGGGGCGAGTTGACCATTGGGCCAGTTGACCAATGGGCGAGTTGAGTATTGGCAAGCTTACTATGGGCGAACTAGCTATGGGCGAGCCAGTTTAACCCGTACCTTTCTCACACGAAAAATGTTGAAGTTACGGGCTGTTTTATTGTTTTATAAAACCTTTGGAAATCAAATCATTTGATGGAAATGATAACATGAGATAAAACTTGATTTTGAGACATTAGGCCATGAGTTCATGCATTATTATTCATATACCTTGCGTGACCCATCTAGGGCGATGGCTCAGGTCAAATAGGCCAACGAGTGCACCCTAGGGCGTCACAGGGCTGATGGACCTGCCAAGTCTTCAACAGTCTCGAGGTCATTTGGCAAGTGGACCCGAGGACCACCTATAGATTATGGCCATACATCTAGTTGAGATAGCCGTGAGGGGCGATGGCCTACAGGTGCACCCTAAAAGCGGATGACTTGTTTCTTTGCATGATTTAAATTGTTGCCTAGTCTCAATTAAATGATTTCTGAAAGGATCTGTTGAATCCTGTTTAATGTTAACTATATTCATTGTTTCCTAATGAGTTTGATCGTTAGGATAATTAAGTGGTTTTGAGAATATAGTTTTTTATATTTATAAAGTAGCGTACACCTTCCTTACTGAGCACGTTGTCGCTCACTCCTTATTTTTCCACTCCACAGATTGTTGAGATAGGACAACGAGAATTACCTTGTCGAGATTTGATATCAAAGGTATGTTGTATTCTTTTATATATTCAGTAAAATGGTACAGTACTACTTTAAATAGAAGGGAATGTATAAACATGAGTAGGGAAACAAATTAATAATTCAAAATTTTATATGATCAGAGAGGAATAAGAGTACAAAGTCTTAGAAAAGAAATGAGAGTTATTAAGCATTACAGACAACCCAACCGGTAAGTAAACGTAAGTTATAAGTAAGTAACACGTTATATAATGGAATTGGGATGTTACATCGACAACTTGGTCGGATGCATGCATTTCGCAAAGTCCTAAGGTTTATATATTTATTTCTTCGATGCGATGCAAAAAGTCGTGGAATCTTTTATATAGGACCACGTAGGACTTGTCAATTTATTGGGCTTAATTTTGATTTCTAATTTAATTTTTCAATGAAATCCCACGTTTTTTTTTTAAAAAGAAGGATAATATGATATAACCCTAGTTAATAAATTAAGTGTTTTTAGAAGAGATAAAAATTATTTAGGTTGATGATCGAGCCATGATGCAATGGGATGTATAAGAATAATTAATAAGTATTGTATTACTCAAACATTAGATTAAATTTTTTTATATTTAATTATATCACTTTTCGATCCACTCCTCTTTATTACTTTTAATTTTTGCCTGCAACGATACTGCTAAAACAAAAATTAAAACGGAGTAGTATTTATCAACAATACTGATAAAATTTTCACGTGTTTTATTTTGTTTTGTTTTTTTATAAAGTTGAGAACAATCGTGACTTTCTTTCAACTCTGGCACCAAATTTATTGTTTTGGGTCCCAAGTTAAAGTACAGACAGCTACGTTGGTGGGGTTATTTAAGGATCCTCAATATACACAGACTACTGATGGGAAAAATATCCCGCAAATCAAACACCCATAAAAATAGAGGAAAGGAAAAACAAACACAATACTTTTAATGTGGTTTGGCCCAACCAATTTGGCCTACAATCATCCAACCAATTTAATAAACAATCAAACAACTAAAACTGTGCAATTTTTAGAATAGAAAAATTGTAAACTCCTTACAAACCCAACCCAACTACCCAAAAAGCCCAACTACATCCTTTTATAATAGCACAACTTTATAACTCTATGGGATATTTGACAAACCAAGCCTAACACTTTATTTATAAGGGAATAATCCTTCTAACTTCTCCTATACTTTCGATGTGGGATTCAAGGCAAACCCCAACAAATCCTCCTTTGACTTGAATCCCCAAACTCCCCAAACTGCTCAACAACATCTGAAAAACTAACATGCCTCTGAATCTTCTTACTCTTGGAAACAACTCTATCCTTTGCATCATCAAGCAAATATAGTTGTTTCTCATTCCTCTTTCCTTGCAAAACTAAACCACCATTCTTGTATACTTTGCACCAATCATTATTACTAACAAATGTGTACTCACGTGAAGCTAACTCACCAAAAGAAATCAAATTGTAGCTAAAACTGGGTACATACCTCACATTATGAAGAGTCTTGACACCACCATTGTGATAACAGCAAATTTTCTATTGTTGGAAATTAATATTAAAGAAAATAGATAAGAGAAAATAAATAAATTAAAGTAAATAAATAATATTTATTTACGAGATGGGAATATCACTGAAATTCCCGAAATTAAGGAAGTAATGAAAATTGGAAATTTAGTGAAAGACATTTAAATTTTGAAATAAGAATGAAGTAAGGAAAATAATGAAGAGAAGCAAATATTATTTGGTTAAGTTAAAATCCAAATAAAATAAGAATGCGTATAAAAATATATTTATATAATTAGATTATATAAATATATTTACATATGTTTTTATACAAATACATATGTATGTAAATGCTATATAGTATGTATTTATATATGTTAGTATATATGAATACATATACTATTTCATAAAGTTAAATAATACATATGTATACAATTATAATGTTTTATGTATATATAAAATATATATACATATATGAGAATGTAAAATATAAATTTTACATTAAAAGTTGTATAATTATATATTGTAAATACAATATATAAATATGTGTAAAGGTTATTAAAATTTTAAAGTATATAAATATACATATATATATATCTATATATTAGATAGATATTTTGATATATATATATATATATATATATATATATATTATTATATTATGATATTTATATTATATAAATATATTATATATATGTATATAATTAATTAATTAAATAAATAGGAAAAAAAAGAAGAAGAAACAAAAACAGAAACGGGATCGGGACCTTGTTTCTGTCAAAAATCCCGAAGCCAGCCGACCACTATCGGCGGCCACCGGAAAGGAAGAGAGAGAGGGGAGAGGTCGGCGAGACAAGGGAAAGAAGGAGGAAATTGTCGGTGAAAAAAAAAAGAAAAAAAAGAAAAAGAAAAAAGAAAAGAAAGAGAAAGAAAAAAAGAGGAGAAAGGAGAATTTTCGGGAATTCGGCAACTCAAGAAATACGGGAACTGGTAAGAAATTCCGGAAAGTGTTAAATTGTTTAAATAATTTATTTATTTAAATAATTAGGAAAAAATTATAATTTTTAGAGTTTAAATTTCAGAAAATTCTCGCGATGACCGAACCGATGAAATCGGACGAGGTGAACACGGGCGCGACCTTCGAGAGTCAGTTGCTGACCTGAGACAGGTAAGGGATGCATGTGCAGCACTGTAAGGATATTCAGTCTGCATGTTTTAACTATGAAATATTTTATGAAAATATTTTATGAAATTATTATGATGAATGATTGGTTGGGATGAAGTACTGGTTGGAAATTATAAACTGTATTTTTCGTGCAGGAGGTTTGTCAATCGGCAGTCGTTATGCTGCCGAAAAATTTTAGAAAATTACAAAAAATCATAATAAATGATTTTATTTCACGAGAAACAATTTTCAATCACGAAAACTAAGAAATTGATTATTTTTCATAAAACATGAATATATGGTACTCTATTTTTAAAATATTCATGTTTTCGATATCGGTGATAATGAAATCATTGAAAATTCTCACGATATTTAAATTACATGATTATTTTACATGAATTGAAATTCATGAAATGAATTACAAGAGATGAATTACTTGATTTGATTTACATGAAGTGATTTATCCGCATTGATTTACATGAAATGTATTCCATTGAAAATGAATTTTTTTTTACTGCTAATCGTTATTTGAAATTGATATTTTATTGTTAAATGAATGATTTATGGAAATGTTTTGAGATGGTTGTTCTTTAGTGATCGTGCATATTGTTACCGATTACGAGACCTTGATTAAGTCCGCAGGTTACCAACATATTGATTACCGGCTGTGGGATTATTATGGTCAAACCCACAAATTTACACAGCGAGCGCCTGACCAGTGCGAACTGTGACCGACCGACGATGGCCATTCGTTACCGATCGTCCCTTCGGGGATACCGATATTGTTTTATGCATGATTATATTAGATGTGACTGTCTCTACTGAATTGTATTTGAATGATTTAAATACCGAATTGAGTGAGGTGATGAATGACCCGTTAGGTACTTCGGGCGCTCACAATAAATACCAAATACTTTGAATACTGAATGAATTGATTTCTAAACAATTTGAATACCGAATGATTTGAATACTAAACGATTTGAACACTAAACGATTTGAACACCAAATGATTTGAATATCGATTTAACTGAAGTGCAAAGAAAGAAAAGGTTTATAGTGAATGACAGTAAATGATGATTTTAAATGAAATGTTTTTATTGTATTACTGATATCTACTGTTTACATGTAACATGATTTGAATGATAATGGTTTAACTAATATTCTTTTCAAAGAATATATGAATATTAGTTACTTTATTTAAATGCTTTATTTCATAAAAGCATTATTTTGAAAAGAATAAATGATATGGAATAAAAAAATGAAAAAGATTTTCAACATATAGGAAGTTGAATATCAAGTATGCATATAATTATCTTACTGAACCGTGGTTTGCTCACCCCTTAATTTTAACATTTCAGATTTTCGAGGACTGAGAGTGTGACATCTAAAGGATTTCAACTGTGCATTCGGGACGATGCGACAGCTGAACTTATGACATAAGTTACGATCATTTATTTTCTGTATTTAGACATATTCACAGTACTGCTTCCTTATGAAGTAAGATAGGGGATGTAATTCATATTATTATTTTATAGGAAATTGGTTATGTATAAGAAAAAAAGTAAAGTATCGTAGACAGCCCAACCAAATAAGATGTATAAAAAAAAAGGGGTCATGGGCTGTGACAAAAATGGTATCAGAGCAAGGTTGACATGAAGTCTGTCGATACTTTAGAAAGGAAATATATTGAAAAGGTTAACATCTCCTGTAGTACTGTATAGTCTAAATACATAGAGAAAATAAATATTTGCAATTGAAATTAAGTGTTTAGAAGGGAGTGAGCAATTATGAAATAAGGAATGTCAAAAAGGGAAAAACGGGTCAGGAATGTTACCTGAAATGGTGATCTTAAAATCTAAATGAAGGTTGGTTCGGTAAGGAACAGAAAAAGACTCGGTGAGGGCCCCACTAGTATTTTTCTGTTCGAATCGAATTGAGACCTGAAAGTGATGATATAAAGGAGGGGAGTGAAATATCATCATAAAACAGACCTTAAGATCACCAATTGAAGGTAATTTGAGGAGAGAGAAAATTTTTGGCCAAAAATGACCAAAATGCCCCTACCTCCAAAAAGTGTACCGAGAGTCAAAATAGACCAACAGAAGTTGAAATTGATTGATTTGACAGAGTAAATGATGGCGTAAGGCTGTATTACAAGCACAATAATCCAATTATGGATCCTATTGGATTTCTCTGTCAAAATCGAAAAAGATCTTAAACTGTTGATAATAGTATTAGAAAGGATACTATCAAACATAAATAATAAGATCCTTGATTAAATGTATAGTGAGGAGAAAGAAATAAATGTGAAAATGACAAAAATGCCCCTATGTGGGATTATGGTTTGAATAGTGATAAAATCAAGATGATTTGATTTCTGTTGATAGTAATGGAGTTATTAATGGCATAAAGGAATGTAATATGAGTATAACGATCTCGATTATAAATTGCACTTACACTTAGATGATTGATGTGACTCGAATGGTTATAGGAAAGTCGCAGGATAAGCTACTCAGTTATTGATTCTTAAGGGTCGGAGTTAAAAGTGTATTGATGTAAATGATGGAAATATAGATGATATGATTTGAGGATGAATTAAATGGTGAATTAAATTCCTATTATGAAATAAAGTTCTTATGAAGAACAAATAATCATTTCTGTGAAAGTGGTGTCTTATTTGACTTAATCGAAGATGTATAAGGAGCTTATAAGATCAATCTCTGTACAAGGCATCACTAGATGAAAAGTTGAAGACTAATGGTCATAAGATGATAATGATTAGAATTCGATGAAATTTTACGAGTTCATATTGAGGTTTACAAGATTAATGAAATACCTTATGAGGTACATAAGACTAATGAATAAGAGAAACATATAAAGATAAAGTAAGGATATACCATACGGTCTAAGGCATAAATGGAAAATGAGTAGCATAGTGGTATAACCCCGCAGACTCTTAAAGACAGTGAATTATATGTCAAGTATGGCAAATAGAAGATTTAGCTAGACAGTATCTCTTTCTAAGATATATGTTCTCAAATGACAGATCGATGTGGATCTGTCAAGGATGAAGAGATAATGATTGAGATACAGAATGAACTAGGTCTAGCTAAATACTATTGCCAGTCTATAGGAGAGTTATGGGTTAGCTGCTCTACAAATGTGATTAATAATGTACAAGGTTAAAGTCAGTAAATGAATAAATGTAAAGATAATATGTAAAAGGTTAAAAGAGTTAAATAGTGGAATATTTTACTACTGAGGAAAAGATGAGTATGAAATAAAAGGATAAGTACATGATAAAGAAGGAACACGAATATGAGGTAGTTCCTGAATTTAAAATTAAAAGTGATTTTGTGGTTATCGCATGATTATGGCTAGATGTAAGATTGAACCAAAACTCGATGGAGGAAAAGTAATTATACTCAAAGGAGTAAAGAAGTAATTTATATTTTACTGCCAGTCATGTAAATGGAAAATGATAAATATATATATACCACTTCAAAATGATGAAATTAGTGGATTTATATGGATAAGAGAGGTAATAAGATACTACATGAAAAGAGTTAGATTCTTTAGTGCCATAGTCGAAATACGATTATAAGAGGATAAGAATGTATGTGAAGTTCCAGTGAGCTATATATGTGATGAGAATCTCTAAATAGCTATATGTTATAGGAAATAGCAAAAGGCTCTGAGATTCCAAATCTATTGACAGCACCGCTCCGTACATGATGTAAATATGTGAGCGTAGTATGAAAATGCTCGAGGATATGTTGAGAGAGCGGATGCATGAAATGTGAAAGCTTCTGGAACAGTTACATACTATTGATTAAAATTGGTAAATGATAATTATCGAAATGTATCGACTTGGCACCAAATAAGAAAGATGGATGAGGAACCATATGAATAATATGTGATATGAAAAGGAGTGGAAATGGATAACTCCCAATTGATAAGAAATTTAAGGGAGTATAAATATATGATGAGAAATGATATATAGTGGTATAAAGGCGATTATGATATTAAAAGTATACTGGCAGTATAATTTGAAAGATGATTTAGAGCACAAGAATGATAAGTATACAGGATGCTACCACCTTATGAATTAAGTTAAATTCGGAGGACCGAATTTCTTAAGGTGGGGAGAATGTGATAATTGCAAATTTTCTATTTTTGGAAATTAATATTAAAGAAAATAGATAAGAGAAAATAAATAAATAAATAAAAGTAAATAAATAATATTTATTTACGAGATGAGAATATCGCTGAAATTCCCGAAATTAAGGAAGTGATGAAAATTGGAAATTTAGTGAAAGACATTTAAATTTTGAAATAAGAATGAAGTATGGAAAATAATGAAGAGAAGCAAATATTATTTGGTTAAGTTAAAATCCAAATAAAATAAGAATGCGTATAAAAATATATTTATATAATTAGATTATATAAATATATTTACACATGTTTTTATACAAATACATATGTATGTAAATGCTATATAGTATGTATTTATATATGTTAGTATATATGAATATATATACTATTTCATAAAGTTAAATAATACATATGTATACAATTATAATGTTTTATGTATATATAAAATATATATACATATATGAGAATGTAAAATATAAATTTTACATTAAAAGTTGTATAATTATATATTGTAAATACAATATATAAATATGTGTAAATGTTATTAAAATTTTAAAGTATATAAATATACATATATATCTATATATTAGATAGATATTTTGATATATATATATATATATATTATTATATTTTGATATTTATATTATATAAATATATTATATATATGTATATAATTAATTAATTAAATAAATAGGAAAAAAAGAAGAAGAAACAGAAACAGAAACGGGATCGGGACCCCGTTTCTATCGAAAATCCTGAAGCCAGCCGACCACTGTCGGCGGCCACCGGAAAGGAAGAGAGAGAGGGGAGAGGTAGGCGAGACAAGGGAAAGAAGGAGGAAATTGTCGGCGAGAAAAAAAAGAAACAAAAAGAAAAAGAAAAAAGAAAAGAAAGAGAAAGAAAAAAAAAGAGGAGAAAGGAGAATTTTCGGGAATTCGGAGATTTCCGAGAATTCGGCAACTCAAGAAATACGGGAACTAGTAAGAAATCCCGGAAAGTGTTAAATTGTTTAAATAATTTATTTATTTAAATAATTAGGAAAAATTATAATTTTTAGAATTTAAATTTCAGAAAATTCTCGCGATGACTGAGTCGATGAAATCGGGCGAGGTGAACACGGGCGCGACCTTCGAGAGTCAGTCGCTGACCCGAGACAGGTAAGGGATGCATGTGCAGCACTGTAAGGATATTCAGTCTGCATGTTTTAATTACGAAATATTTTATGAAAATATTTTATGAAATTATTATGATGAATGATTGGTTGGAATTTAGGATGAAGTACTGGTTGGAAATTATAAACTGTATTTTTCGTGCAGGAGGTTTGTCAATCGGCAGTCGTTATGCTATCGAAAAATTTTAGAAAATTACATAAAATAATAATAAATGATTTTATTTCACGAGAAACAATTTTCAATTACGAAAACTAAGAAATTGATTATTTTTCATAAAACATGAATATATGGTACTCTATTTTTAAAATATTCATGTTTTCGATATCGGTGATAATGAAATCATTGAAAATTCTCACGATATGTAAATTACATGATTATTTTACATGAATTGAAATTCATGAAATGAATTACAAGAGATGAATTACTTGATTTGATTTACATGAAGTGATTTATCCGCATTGATTTACATGAAATGTATTCCATCAAAAATGAATTTTTTTTTACTGCTAATCGTTATTTGAAATTGATATTTTATTGTTAAATGAATGATTTATGGAAATGTTTTGAGACGGTTGTTCTTTAGTGATCATGCATATTGTTACCGACTGCGAGACCTTGATCATGTCCGTAGGTTACCGACATATTGATTACCGGCTGTGGGATTATTATGGTCAAACCCACAGATTTACACAGCGAGCACCTGACCAGTGCGAACTGTGACCGACCGATGATGGTCATTTGTTACCGATCGTCCCTTCGGGGATACCGATATTGTTTTATGCATGATTATATTAGATGTGACTGTCTCCACTAAATTGTATTTGAATGATTTGAATACCGAATTGAGTGAGGTGATGAATGACCCGTAAGGTACTTCGGGCCCTCACAATAAATACCAAATACTTTGAATACTGAATGAATTGATTTCTAAACGATTTGAATACCGAATGATTTGAATACTAAACGATTTGAACACCAAATGATTTGAATATCGATTTAACTGAAGTGCAAAGAAAGAAAAGGTTTACAGTGAATGACAGTAAATGATGATTTTAAATGAAAAGATTTTATTGTATTACTGATATCTACTGTTTACATGTAACATGATTTGAATGATAATGGTTTAACTAATATTCTTTTCAAAGAATATATGAATATTAGTTACTTTATTTAAATGCTTTATTTCATAAAAGTATTATTTTGAAAAGAATAAATGATATGGAATAAAAAAATGAAAAAAATTTTCAGCATATAGGAAGTTGAATATCCAGTATGCATATAATTCTCTTACTGAGCCGTGGTTTGCTCACCCCTTAATTTTAACATTTCAGATTTTCGAGGACTGAGAGTGTGACATCTAAAGGATTTTGGCTGCGCATTCGGGACGATGCGACAGCTCGACTTATGACATAAGGTACGATCATTTATTTTCTGTATTTAGACATATTCACAGTACTGCTTCCTTATGAAGTAAGATAGGGAATGTAATTCATATTATTATTTTATAGGAAATTGGTTATGTATAAGAAAAAAAGTAAAGTATCGCAAACAGCCCAACCAAATAAGATGTATAAAAAAAAAAGGGGTCACGGGCTGTGACAACCATCATGAAGCTTGAGTTGAACACTCTCAATACCTTCAATCTTCACTCGATTACCATTCCCAACCGTAATATTGCCTAAACTTTCAACCTCTTTCAATTCATCAAATCGATTTTTATCATTGCAAATATGCATCGTTGCAGCTGAATCCAAAACCCAACTTTTCTCATAAGTATGAGGCCCATCTAAACAAGTTGCCAATACATCATCATCTGAATCAGTCAAAACAACACATGTCTCATTCTTCTTTCGATCATCACTCTTTTGTTAAGCCTTCTTGAATGCAGCCATATCCTTTCTTAATGTCTTGCAACGTGCTTGAATATGACCCTTCTCTCCACAATAATAACATTCCACCTCACTATAATCTCTGAATCTTGATCTTGATCTCCCTCTTGATCCACCATGTCTCTCATTAGTCCTCCCTCGAGTAGAATATTCCACAGCAGCTAGTACACCTCTCGCAGATGAAGAATCTTCTTTGCCAATAAATCTTTCATTCTCACGCAGCATAACAATCACATCATCCAACGTCAAAGTAGTTTTACCTAGCAATAAAGTCTGAACTAACGGTCTATAGGACTTGGGCAAAGATGACAACAACAACAATGCCTTCTCTTCTTCTTTCAACTCTTTAGAATCAATAGCTAATAATTGTGAAACTAATCTATTAAATTCATTTAAGTGATCATAGAGACTCGTACCTTCATCCATCTTCAGAGAATACAAATCCATCTTCAAACACAATCTATTCGTCAGCGATTTTGACGCATAAATGTCTTCCAGCTTCTTCCACAATCTGGTTGGTGTCGTCTCAGTCAATACATTATACTTAATCTCTGGAGCAAGTGCCAATCTAATTGTGCTCACAGCCCTTTTCTGAATTCTAACCCAATCTTTATCAGACATTCCATCTGGCTTATTTTCTTCTAATACCAAATCTAGACCTTGTTGCACTAGAAGATCCTGAATCGTACTTTGCCATAACATAAAATTACTTTTACCATCAAATAAAGGAATCTCAAACTTAGGCATACCTCCAGACATACCTTCAGCCATAGCTTTCCTCCTGTCGCAGGATCATGAGCCTTCAACTCTGATACCACTTGTTGGGAAAAATATCCCTCAAACCAAACACCCACAAAAATAGAGGAAAACAAAAACAAACACAATAATTTTAATGTGGTTTGGCCCAACCAATTTAGCCTACAACCACCCAACCAATTTAATAAATAATCAAACAACTACAACTGTGCAATTTTTAGAAGAAAAAAATTGTAAACTCCTTACAAACCCAACCCAACTACCCAAAGAGCCCAACTACACCCTTTTATAATAGCTCAACTTTATAACTCTCTGAGATATTTGACAAACCAAGTCTAACACTTTATTTATAAGGGAATAACCCTTATAACTTCTCATATACTTTCGATGTGGGATTCAAGGCAAACCCTAACAACTACCTCTTTGGTTTAAAGAACGATTAATTTTTTTCTTTTTGAAAATTAAAATTTATTAGTAAAAATAGTAAAAAAATACCAATCAAATTTCGAAATAAGAATTTTGATGGACTCTCATCTTAGTTAGAGAGTCAGCATAGTGATTTTTTTTTTGGATATGCATGAATAATAGAGATTTTTTCAAGATTCCAAAGCAAATTTGTAACTTATTTAGAATATTGTTGTATTTTCTTACACTGTCAAAGAGTTTGCATATACATAAACACATAAAAAACATTTGTAATTTAAAGAAAATGAAGAAAGATATCAAATTTATTGAAAATTATTTTTTTAAAAATAATTTCATGAATAAATTAAAATAAACCCAAATTCAAGATCACAATATTTCATGCTCTTAATTATATATAAATTATACAACAGCATCCAAAAACGAATCAAGCATATTCTTTAAAATTTCATGTAAAAATAAAAAAAAATTCATTAAATGCCTTTTGCCCTTTACTTAGTATAAACCGTGTGACGTGACGTTAATAAGGATCGAACGTGACTTTCATGCTTCATTTTCCTTTAATTTCTTTAATTTTTTTGTCATTTTGTCCCAAGTAGCACTGCGAGTCAAGGCCGAGCGCATTCTTCATAAACACATAGCACAGAGCAGAATCGTTAATTTTCCTCGAGGGATTGATGCATACGCAGAATAATTGTCGTCTTGTCATTCAGTGGCCATTTGTCCAATTACATCATTGATTGGTCTTATAATATCTCTTGAGTTCTTGGTACTTACTGCTGCAGGCTGCACTTTCCTATGATTGCTCATGAGATTAAAATGCAGGCCACTCGTTTTAGTATATTGGAGTAGGAAGTTTATAAGTTTTGGAGTTTGGATTCTTCTGGATATAAATTAATTTGATATCATGAACTTGGCTTGGTTAATTGTTTCTGTCATTTGTGTTTGGTTGTACTCCTGTAATTGCTATATGTGAAGATGATTTATGCTAACAAATTTACACATGTTTTATTATATTTAATTTTCTATGATGGAACATTATAATTTTTTATTATTTGATAGGGAAAACATGTTTAAATAATTCGGTTTATGTCTCGTTTTAGTATATTGGAGTAGGAAGTTTATAAGTTTTGGAGTTTGGATTCTTCTGGATGTAAATTAATTTGATATCATGAACTTGGCTTGGTTAATTGTTTCTGTCATTTGTGTTTGGTTGTACTCCTGTAATTGCTATATGTGAAGATGATTTATGCTAACAAATTTACACATGTTTTATTATATTTAATTTTCTATGATGGAACATTATAATTTTTTATTATTTGATAGAGAAAACATGTTTAAATAATTCGGTTTATGTAATGCATTTGCAATGTTCGGAGGTAATACTTTCAAAATGTCGAATTATAATCCAGGGTTAACACTAATAAACGTGCAAAAATGATAAGAGTTTAATTAAGCATCAAATTTGGGAAATCTATAATCGAAGAAAATCAAAGGCATGGAACAAAATTCTCTTTACTAGTTTTTATATTCTGAGAAAAAAAACAGCATTTTCTTTTCTGTTTCAATGTGAAGAATCGTGTTACACCATAAAGAGAGTAATTTTTTATCCCATGAATTTCATTTTATCACGACTTCAGAATTTAAATTCAAAACTTTTGAAATAAAATCTTGAGTTTTAATTATCTTTGGACCATCCACATAAGTGTGGCAGCTCAACCACTGTCTCATCCATCAATTGGACCACTTTCTGCTGTTGCTAACATCAACAATGCTAAAGTCGACAGTTATGGCAGACACTTTAGCCACGTCTGAGGTTGACAAGGTTACAGAATGTATTTTGTTATACCAGTAGGTTGTCTGTTTTTGTACCTGGTTCTGCTATATTAGGAGGTGAACAAGGATCAAGGATGTGCTCATAACTTAATCTATAAAATTTGGCTTAGCTGAAAAGGGAAAAACAGCAATTGTGACCTGTTCATTAATCTCATTCTGGTTTGAAACCAAACTATTTCTTTGCTCATGGCCATAAGGACAGACGGCTAAAGAGAAAACATTCCAAAACAAGGAAAGTTAAAACAAGGGTAGATGTCAAGTTGTCATGGTAGAGTTAAATTGAGCAGTTTTAGAAATTGAAATTGGAAACGAGACAATCGAGAACTTGGTCAGATATCTTGGTAAATTAATTCGGGATGCTGTTTATGCTTAAGGCGGTTGAATATTGCACCATGTACTCGACCTGTGTTGACAAACCACAAAATTTAGGATCATAATAGCTGTGATATTTCACAATTATTGATTGGAGTCGTTGATTTGCCTAAAGTATATATGTAATATATTTACACATGTTTGGAGGTAATACTTTCAAAACCTCGAACTATAATCCAAAGGGTTAACAATAATAAACCTGCAAAAATGATTAGAGGTTAATTAAACATCATTTCTGTTTTAATGTGAAGAACCGTCGAGTCTTTCACATATTAGGAATTGTGATCAATTTGTAGGTTTCAATTTTTAATTCTAATTATTGTTTTTTATTAAACGTTATATTAGATTGTACCATAACGAGATTGTCATATTCCATCTCACAAATATCATCTCATCGAATTTAAATTCTAAACGTTTGAAATAAAATATTAATTATTTTATGTGGAATATCCACATAAGTGTGGTAGCTCAACCACTTTATCAAAATTTTATCCATTTTTGGACCACTTCCTGTTCTGAATGCTAAAAACAAGAGGTAGTGGTCATGGTGGAGTTAACATAGCAATTTCAAAAATTGAATTGGAAACCAGACAATTCGAGAACTTGGTCGGATGCTTTTCGCCAAGTCCTAAGGACAACCGTATCCTGACACTCATGAAAAACATGCTCAATTTCTTTCGCTTGTTTGCCACACATCTTGGGGCAATTCTCATCAGCCAAAGATTCCTTTTTCATTTCAAGCATATCCAGAATTTATTCGGATCTTCCATTTCCGGGTCCAATCAGCCCCCACAGGCTTGAGAAAGAATTTTAATAGACCCGGTATAAACTTAGTATTCTTTTCATGGAAAATTATTTTTGTGTCATGTAAAATATAAAAATTTTGTATTAAAATTCATGTTGGTGCACTAAATACATAATTTTGATTTTAACTTTTATCATATTTTTATATAATTTTTACTAGATTTTAACTAATGATATATTCGTATTTTTTAATTATGTTGTTTTTGTTTCGTATTCTCGTATTATGTACAGAATTGCAAGGTTTAACTCTAGATATCAGAAACGTGAGCCTTTTAAGAGAATCTTATCTTGGTTCACTCCATAACATTGTCTGGCACTTGCTTTGATTAAAAAAAAAAAAATTCAATGTCTCGAAAATACCAGCTTCTTCATATTCAGTCATACTGCTGACAGTAACATATATAATTTCCTCTTTTGTGATAAAATCAGCGATCGAGATGGTCGCAGAATTCCCCAATCATCAACCAAAAATAATTAGTTTCATATATGGTACCAATTTCTGAAAATTATCCACCTTAATATCCTTCAAGTTGCAAGAATTTTTATCTTATGAACTTGGTTTTGTGAAAGTTATCATCAAATTTTGACGTGACTTAACTATGATCACAAAATTTCTTACGTGCATATAATATTAATATCTGGTTCACCTTCTTCAATCCGAATTTCAGTTTTTATAGTATATTCATGATCCTAGAATATGTAATCACCAAATTCTTCTTTTGATTTACTGGATGCCTAGAAATTATGACATTTCTTTCTCTAAACCAACTTTCCTACTAAACTAAAGAAATTGAAGAAAGAGTTTATTTCTAGTTTAATTTTTGCCTTATCTATATATTTTGGTTAATGAGTTAATTTTTAGCAATTAGCTAATTTCTCATATAATAAGGAAATGGTGCTTAGAAATTTCAATTTATACATATGTTTGCTTAAGTCATGGCCAATTGCACTTTGTTTGTTTGTTTGTTTTTATAAGTTTACCTTTAATTTTAATACTAGTGCTTTTTTTTTTAATTTTTGGGATTTATAGATCTATTAACCTTTTACTTACGAATTTTTCCGAACTTACAAATTGTCCACTAACAAGAGATTGTGTAGATTTGAACATGAGTGTTTTGCATTCATCATTTGTATCTTAACTATTTATGCTAACCCCCTTTGGTCTAATACTAGAGAGATATCTTGCAAATTAGTTTAGTTGATAAGTAGTGATGAATCCCACTTTAATTCTAAAGGATCGATGTTACAAACAGCAAGCATTATTTGTAGTTATTACAGTACCACTTTATAAGATGTGGATTGGACTCGAAGCTGCTGATCTAATTATACCTTGATCATGAAAAACAGTACAAGAAAAGTGACTTTTAGCGACAGAAAAATTTCGTCGTTAAAAAATAGCATCAGTGACAGATTAGCTATAGATTAGCGACATAAAATATTTTTTACTTAGTGACGGAATTAGCAACGGAATTTCGTAGGTAATCTACGACGGAGCGTTTTTCGTCGCTAAATGTAGCGGGAATCTACTATTCAATTGGTGCCTAAATTAGCGACGAAAATTTTCGCCGCTAAAACTTATACGTAAAAATTTATGCTTTAGAATTAGCAACGGATTTTTCCATCACTAATTCCGTCGCTGATGAGTTTTAGTGACAGAATCAGCGACGTAAATTTTCGTTGCCAATTCCAATTGATCCAAATTTATTTATTTATTTTTAAATTTGAAGCATTAGCGACGGAAATTTACGTCACTAATTCCATCACTAAAATTCAGCAGCGACGAAAAAAATTCGTCGCTGATGCTTAATGAAAAAAATTTATTTATTTATGTATTTTTATTTTTTCGAATTTAAGGCATCAGTGACGAAATTTTCTGTCGCTATTGCTTTTTAGCGACGAAAAATTCCATTGCTGATGCTTAAAAAAGAAAATTTATTTATTTATGTATTTTTATTTTTTCGAATTTAAGGCATCAGTGACGAAATTTTCTGTCGCTATTGCTTTTTAGCGACGAAAAATTCCATTGCTGATGCTTAAAAAAGAAAATTTATTTATTTATATATTTTTATTTTTTTCTTAATTTAAAGCATCAACGAAGGAATTTTCCGTCGCTGATACTTAAAAATGAAAATTTATTTATCTATATATTTTTATTTTTTTTATAATTAAAACATTAGCGACGGAATTTTCCGTCACTAATTCCATCGTTGATGCTTTTTAGCGACGAAAAATTTCGTTGTTGATTTTTTTTCAGCGACAAAATTTAATACGAAAATTAAAACTTGGAATTTGCAACAGAAATTTTCGTCGCTAATTCCAATTTTTTGAATTTTTTCCGCCTTCGCGATAGCGGGAAATATTTTCAAATAGTATTAGCGATGGAATTTCCGTTGCTAATTCCAATTTTTTGAATTTTTCTCGCCTGCACTATAGCGGGAAATATTTCGACATAGTATTAGTGACGGAATTTTCGTCGCTAATCCATTGGTAATTCCGTCGGAAATTTCTCTATATGTGCCCCAAGGACTTTATATATTCTCTCATTCTCTATTTTCTCTCCTCTTCACTCCTCCCTATCTTCTTTGTTTGTTTATCTTTTCGTTTTTTTTCTTAGTTTTTCTTCTTTATCCCTCTTTCCTTCTATTTTTTTCCTTTTTTTTTTGTAAATTTACTCTATTTTTCTTTTATGTTTATGTTGTTAATTTTTTTTATATGATAAACTTTAATACTTATGTTTTTTTTTTTTTACTTACAGATGATGATGATATGGTGAGATGTTGGTGGTAATGGTGATAATGATGTTGAAGATAATGTGTTTTTGTTTTTTTTAATTAATTTATTTTAAGATAATGTTTATAGATTTAAGTATAAATATTAGGTTTATTTTAAATGTTTCTCTCTCTCTCTCTCTCTCTCTCTCTCTCTCTCTCTATATATATATATATATATATAAATATAAAAAATTAATTTTAGAACATTTTTTTTACGAAATTCATAGAAATTAGCAACAAAATCTGTCAAATTAGCGAAAAAATTCATCAAATTAGGGACGAAATTCATAATATTAGCAACGGAATTCATTACATTATCGACAGAATTCATCACTTTAGCTACGGAATTCATAACCTCTTAAGTGACAGAATATTTATTGAGTTAACAAAAATAACAAACTATCAGCGACAGAATGCCTTTTAGCGATGGATTTTTTTATAAAATAAAATAATAATAAAACTATCAGCGACAAAAATTTTCGTCGTTGATGCCTTTTAGCAGTGGATTTTCATCTAAATTAAAAGATGAAATTATGTTTTTAGCGACGGAATTTTCCGTCACTAATAACATAAAATCCGTCGCTGATGTAAAAAAATTTCGTTGCTAATTAGTGACAGAATTATCGACGGAAATGAAGTTTTAGCGACGGAGTGAGCATTAACGACATCGATTTTTCCAACAGAAAAATTTTCATCAATAATCTGTCGCTGAAGACCATTAGTGACGAAATTTAACTATCAACAACGGAATTTCTCCGTCGCTAAAGGTTCATTTTTTTGTAGTGTAAAGTGGGGGGACTCCTAAATAGAATTAGTGGTTGGCATAGAGGCGGATTTTAGTGTCACCATAGTCCACAATTTCATAATCCACTGTAAGGTGCCCTACTACATCGCCGTTCCCATCAGTGTCAACTGGTCAAACACTGGCTTATCCAAATCCAGAGCGTCACTGTTGCATGTTGAAACAATTCTCACTGTTGTCTGATCTCCAGTACGGGTGTTTGTTACCTGCATGAGGAATGAGAAATAATTCATACGAGAAAATATTTTAATTAATTTTCCTTCGACGGAGAAACTAATGCTAATAATCTAGTGATTTGTTGGTAGAATGTTGGACTACGATAGAAATAGAAACAAGTGAAATTAAGACCTTGAGAAGGTTACTTACATTTAAGCACAAGCCACAAGCTTGCTGCCCTTGAGGGCCATCGGGTGAACAGTACGCAGTCCAGTTATATTTGCTGCGCCATTCGTAGGGCTTATCGGCATCCCAAGTGGCACAGTAAACAGCATTCGCAGCGTTCATGTTGTAATCATTCTCTATGGCAAAGAAGTTAACCCAATAAGCTGAAACATTTGTACCACCTAGGGCAGCAGCAGAACCCGCCAGGCAGGCCAATACCAAAATGCTTGTGCAAATTACTGATCTCTTCATTTCAGTTTCTCTGTGAATCCAATTCCAATCTGTTACTTGAAATCATTTTCAGGCTGCTATAATTTATAGGGGAAAAGGTTCCCCGATAGACTTTACAGAATTACAAATTAGCCCCTGATTTTTCTTCTCTTCGTATTAGAGTAGCCTGCACGTGATTTTCATTCTCTTTATTTTTGTCATTTTTATCATTATGCACAGTCAGCTTCTAGATAAACACAAAGCAAAGCAGAATGTTAATTTTCTCCAAGGTAATTAAAAAAGTATTTGTCTGTTTTCATAATTTGATTTTATTCTCTTGAATTCATAATATGGAGATATTATTAACATTCATCAAACTTATTCTCAAACAGAATAATAATTTCATATTCAGTCAGAGAATGTTTAAATGAACCCAAAAAAAATGGTGTATAGATTTTAATACTTTTAAGAAAAAAAATCCTCAATTAAAAGATAATTTTAAATTTGATAAAATTATAAAATTAATAATTAAAAAAACATATAACCATTCTTCTCTTCTTCTTGTCTTCGTCCTCTTGTCTCTCCTTTCAACCTAAACCCTGTTTCTTTGCTTATTTTTTCCCTCTATAAACTCTAAAAATCAAGAAAAAAAATGAAAACATTTGATAGTTTGAGTGAAAAAACCTATTATGATAGTATAAAAGAAGAATTAATTAGCATGGAAATAGAAAGAAAACGATAAGATGAAAGGAAAAAAAAACAAGTTGAATTCAGTCAAATTCTCAAGTTCAAGTGTCCATTGCAAGCAAGCTAGCACGTGACAATGATTTCCAGACAAGCAAGCTTGCATTTGATAATGATCGCGCGAACTTGTCAGAATTAAGGAATATTGATTTCACAAAAAAAAAATGAAACTCAATAATCAGCAAAACATACTTGAGAATAAATTTGAAGATTTCTGCTGATTTTGCAAGGAATTTTGAAAATTATGGGATTCTCATAAGGGTTTGAATTCTCAAAATTTTAAGAATATTAAAATGATTTGGTGAGAAGGAGTAGACCTGTTTATGTGCCAAGCTACTTGCCCAAACCTAAATGATAACCCATATTGTGAATGAGTTTGGGCAAAATTATTAAACCCATTAAATGAGCTTGAGTTTAAAAATTGAGATCCACTAAAAATATGGGTTGAGCTTGGGTTCACCATTTTAAGGCCGAGTTTGGGTCGGTCCATTAACTCTAATTTTTTTTACCATCTTTTATACTAATGCATTTTTTTAATTACTTTTGATTTTTTTTTCAATTTAATTTAAGTTTGTATTATTTTTTAGATTTTAATTTTAATTTTCATGTTTCTTTTAGTCCTTTTGTAAGAATTTATTCAAACTTATTATACTATATTTCTTAATTATTATGTGTTTTAATATTTTAATATTTATTATAATATCTTTTTTAAATTTAATAATATTTGGGTAGATTTAAATGGACTTGGACTTGTTCATTATATGTAAGAACAAACTTAGCAAAAAATTAATCCTAAAAACTGGTTGGGCCTGACTTGGGCTCACTTTGAAGCCCAACCATGAACATGTCTAAAAAGAATGATGGTGAAAAGGAAGAAATTCGGAGGTATTTAGTTTAAGGGTAAATTAATAATTTTATTATAATTTTAAGAATTAAGAAGAGTGCTTTTTTGAAGATTGTGATGTACTTAGTTGTGCGATTTAAAGATTAATTTTTTTAATATGTATAGAAATTCTCTTTCTGTCAATATATATGTGTGTGTGTTTATTTATTTATAGCCATTGCATGCCTGCCTGGAAATAATCCGTTTCCAATTCCACGTACTATCTCATATTTCGGAAGTAACATTTCAAACCTCCGAAGCAAACGCTAGTTTAATCTTTCCTCTATAAGAACATGTTTTATATATATATATATATATATATGATAGAGCACAACACGGGTATTTTAGTATTTGCACAGGAATAGGATTGAAATTTCAGTCCATTCAAATTTTGTTGATTTATTCTCAATTAAAGATTTGAGCTTTACTTGGTACAGCGTAAAAAAGAATGAGAAGATAAAAATTCGAAGAAGAGAAAAACGAAAATATGGAATAATGGAAAACATTTTTTTCTTTCCATAGATTGCTTGTAGAGTTGTAAAATGAAAAGATAATTAAAGTTGTATTGCTTGAGTACTATTATAATATTAAATAGTTAATCGTTTTTATTTTCTGTTTTTTGTTTTTGTTTTCAGTTTTTTTGAAAACAGAAGCAGAAAATATGTTTGGCAACATGTTTCTGTTTTCAAAAAATGAAAACGAAAGTAAGAATTTCCTAAATTGTTGGAAATAAGAATTTCTTATTTCCATTTTTTTCGGAAAACATGTTTTCATTTCTATTACTGCTCATAAGTAAGTGAACAAAGTTTATATATTAATATAATATTAATATTTTTATAATAAAAATATAAAATAAACTTCATTAATTTTTTAAATAAAATAATATTAAATTTTAATATAAATTTTTTAATAATATTTTAAAATTAATATATTTATTTTAATATAAAAAAGTTGAAAAATGTAAAAAGCAATTAAATATAAATTACATTGAACTATAATATTATAATATTATTTATTTTAAATTTTTAGAATAATTTATTGAATATATTATATATTTTAAATAATATCATTTATTATAATTTTGATATGTTAATAATTAATATTATTATCTAATATAATTAATTTTTATTTTACTAAACAACATTATTATTTAATATTATATTCTATCTTAAATTTAAAATATATCACTCCCTGAATTCAGTTGAATCCTCATGCTCCAATGTCCTGCAGAAGCAAGCTGGCACGTGACAGTGATTTTAGTGCAAGCAAGCAATTAATAGTGATTGCGCAAGCTTGTTAGTATGAGGAAATATTGATTAAAAAAAACACAAAAATCAATAAAAGAAAATAGCTAGCAAAATATACTTGAGAATAAATTTGAAAGAGTAGACCTATTCATGGGTTAAATTATCCGCTCAAACCCAAATTAACTGCTTATATTTTTGACAAATTTAGACAAAATTATTAAACTCGTTAAATGAGCTTGGACTTAAAAATTGAAACCCACTAAAAAATGAACTAAGTTTGGATTTATCATTTCAAACCCAAGCTCGGCCTGACCCACTAACTATAATTTTTTTCCATCTTTTATATTAATGCATTTTTAATTGTTTTTTATTTTTTCAATTTAATTTGCATTTGTATTATTTTTTTAGACATTACTTTAAATTTTTATGTTTTTTTTTTTAAAATTTATTCAAATATATTGTGCTATACTTTTTAATTATTATGTGTTTTACTATTTTTATATTTTATTATAATATATTTTTTAAAAATTTAAAAGTATTTGGTGGACTTAAATGACTTGGACTTATTTATTATATGTAAAAACAAACTTGTCAAAAAAATTAGGCCTAAAAAATAGGTCAGGTCGAATTTGGGCTCATTTTGAATTTTTTAATACCTTACTTAAGTTCAACCCAAACCCAATCCAGCCAAGGTCTAAAAAGAAGTATGGTGAAAAGGAAGAAATTTGGATGTATTTAGTTTAAGGATAAATTAATATTTTTACTATAATTATAAGGGTTGAGAAGAGTTTTTTTTTTTAAGATTGTGATGTATTTATGTCACGACCTGAAGACCACGACTTTCACTTGATTCTTATACTTTTCTTAGTCTACAAATTTATGGACTAAATTTTTCATTTTCATTTTAAGGTTTGTATTCGGTGTCAGTGTAGTTACTACTCTAATTTCACTGATCCTTTATACTATACTTTATTATACTTCTAAGTTACATCCCGACTCATTGAACAAAATACGTACTGTGTATTAATTAAAGTTTATACATGTAAACAAGAGATTTACAAAGAATATATACCTCAAGGCAATGAAGCGGATTCGAAGAACGGTGGCTAGTACCAAGCTTAGATACTGTCTCCGATGCCTACTTAGCAGCTCACATGGCAGATGTTAACTTCAATAATTTGAAAGATATGAAATTTAGTGGGGTGAGCAAAACCACGGTCAGTAAGATACTAATATAAATACAAGAGTAGGATTATACTGTCTTAACCGCAATGCTTAAAACTTGCAAGGATGCAATTACAGTTGATCTTTTCTCATCTATAACATCTCATTATCTTAATTCTTGTCATCTGTCTATTACTTATACTTTTAAGTAAATCATCATTTTCACTTTTCAGTTTTCTCATCCTTATACTATAATGCATCGCACAACAATATGTCGTGTCCAATTTGAATATCATGTACCATTAGTCCATATTCTCATCAATCTCATAGTACATTCTGTCCAATTAAGATATCGTATCAAGTCACTTTTCATTTCATAATCATACTTATGTATTCTATCATCTCATATCACTTCTCATATAGGGACTTATGATCACAATAGTGTAAGTTCACAATTCTCTTCATATCAATCTTATGTTCATGTATCATATCATATCATATCATGTCAACATATAGATGAAATATCATTAATGTCGAGTCATGACATTCCTCATGGAACTCTCATATACGAAGCATATTATCATATCAGGGTTTAATATGCAATTTATGTAACTTTACTGTACAAACTGCTATCATTTCAAATCGTATCATATGTAGTTTAGAACATGCTCAACGTATGAATTTTCAATTCATTCAAATCTACCTTTACGGCATGATAAAAACATGTTTAATTTCAATTCATGTATTTGTTTTTAGAGCATGTCTAAAACATGTGTGGTTTTAAAAACATTTTTCATATACTATAAGTCATGTCAGGTCTAGAGTTCATATCAAATCAATCTATACTCTAGACCGCATATCATTTCAAGTTCGACACAAAATCGTATATAAATCATGTAAGTGTCGAAACCATTTATCATGTACTTTTAAAACATATACTGTAAGTCATATCAGGTCTAAAGTACATATCAAATCAAACTACACTCTAGACCGCAAATCATGCCATGTTCGACACAAAATCATATATAAATCATATAAGTGTCGAAATCATATCTCATGGACTTTTAAAACATGTTTAAAACATGTACTGTTTCAAAATATATTTCATTTCAAACATGTCTCATGTATTGTATAAATCATGTTAAGTCTAGAGTTCATATCAATAAAATCATACTCTAGACCTCATATTATATCGGTTAGAGACTAGGCTAGATCCCTATCATCTCTATCAATAAAGACTTAAATCACTGTAGCTAGCAGTGAAAATCATGTCATCGTCCCCTGGAAATCAACTAGGTCGCTATCTATGGCCATAGACCTCATCTCTCTCAGCCCCACTGATCAGGCGTGATTGAGACCTGTCCACGACTATTGTCAGACAAGCATCTCTGCCTAATGAGCAAAGCTCCAATTAGGCGGTTTCCACTATGCTTTATTGAATTTAATTCTTTTAGGGTGCCTAGAGTCTCATAAAACATTTAAATCTTTAGCTTTCTTTTCAATATCATGTAAAGCATATGGTAAAATTCTGTATGAGGCTTCATATATCAAAATATATATATCTACCATATACTTTCATTTCAAAACAAATCAATACTTTACAGTATTCATATAAACATTATTAAAATGTTTTCAAGTTGTAACAAGGCATTTTTACTGTAATGCAATTTATATCACAAGTTCAATAGTGAACTATCATTTTCATCAACCATGTCATTTAATTATAACGTTCACTATAATTCAATTCTCTCATTTCCATCCTTTTGATTTCAATCAAATCATACCTAATAGGTAATTTCAATATTCATTGTAGTTCCTCGATATTCAGTATCATTTCGTAGTAATTATCGACTATAAAAATCACTTATACATTTTATCATTCAATACTAGGACCACTACTGTCTGTATGAGTCCTCTTAGTATCTCTGAATATTTAAATATCATATTTCTATATAACCATTAAGATATTGGAATTATGCAATTACCGATATCATCACTTAGGACCTATTCCAAAGTCAACATCGAGGACAACAGAATCACAAGATCGATAGTCGTTTATCAAATTCATCTATGGTTTGACCCATTGGCACACATTCATAATTTCCGACTTGAAGTTCAATTTCATTCACTATCACAAAGTTAGATCACAATCCTTAAATCAATTTTTTCATATGGCCTGTATAATTTAATATCGAACTTATGCGATTATTAATCTTATTATTCAAGGCCTATTCTATGGTTATAAGCAAAACCATATATTTATATATTTTCATCTCTCATTTACTTGAATCTATAAATGATCGGATTGTGTCGTAATTCAACCTCAATGTCAATAAAGTTATGAGTACTCAAATCATATATTCGTTTATAGTTCCACAATTTAATCGCTCAACTATCAAAATTCTAACTGTGGTCTCCTCTTCCAAGGTATATCGTATAATTATCATTACTTTCATCATTATTTCAACGAACTGACATTCCATCTCATTTTCAACTCAATAATCACTTGAAATGTTGATATAACTCGAATTTTCGATTTCATAAGACTCACAATATAATTCCTCATGTTATCGTGTTCATCCATTTACCTTCTCAACCATTTCAAAAAATCAATTTTTCCTATGACACAATAAAGTCCTTTCAAGTTTATCTTCGATAATTCTTTCTAGATTCCATTTATATGATAAACTTAATCTTTTTCCTCAAACATTTTCATGAAAATTTTGGCAGCATAACGGCTTAAATTTTCCTAAACCTCTTGCAAGGAAACACAGTTTATACCACAGCCGTTGATTCTCACAATTCTTACGTCTCTACTAAGACCCCCACCATCAGTTGTGGGTCCTCTTAGCATTTTTAATATCAATTCAATCAATGCTTCATATTAAAAAAAATCACAATTCCATTAAAATCATTCCATCAATGCATCATATAAAATCATAAATCCCACATATAATATAATGCTACTAATGCTTTATAAAAGTATCTTACCTATTCGTCAAAGCTTAGCGCACTTCCGATTTTCGAGCCTTGCCGAACTCCACCATTCATCTCATTTCCAAGCTGTCATAATTTAACACACATATATTCTCTTAAGAAGTAATCCAATAAATTCTATAAATTTCTACGGAATATAGAAAAATCTTTAATTTCCTTACCCATTTCTTCTTCTTCTTCTTCTTCTTCTTCTTCTTCTTCTTCCTTCTTTTCCTTTTTCTTTTCTTTTCTTCTTTTTTCTTTTCTTTTTCTTTTTCTTTTTCATCTTTTTTTTTTCTTTTTCTTTCTCCTTCTTTCTCTTTTTCTTTTCCTTTCTTCTTTTTCCTTTCTTTCTTTCTTTTTCTTTTCTTTTTTTTTTTCTGAACCAGGTCGGGTCGGGTTGGGTTCGGGCCGGTTCAACCGGGTCGGGTTGGCTTGGCCGGTTCAGCACCGGTGGCCACCCATTCTATCGGTTCGTGCTTCCCACAGCTGGCCGACGTTGTGAGGATGCCTGATCTGGCTTCCGTTTCTCCCCATCATTGATGACGGCGCCAGATCTGGGACGGGAACTTTCGGCCTTTCTCCTCCTCTTTTCTCCTTCCTCTGCCGTTTCCTTCACCGTCGGTGGCTCCTCTCACCTTCCCCTGGTCTCCGCCAGTCTCGTGGGAGGAGTGGCGGTGCCCAGATCGGCCGGCATCGTCGTGTCTCTTCTTCTCTTTTCCTCTCTTTTTCCTTCGATTTTCGCCTCTGTTTCGCTTCACCAATTCCTTCTTCCGTCGCTGGATTCATCTTCCTCTTCTTTCTCCTTCACCGGCGACGTCCTCCTCTTCCTTTCTCCTTCGGTCGGCTGGCCGACGGTGCCCAGCCACCCCTATGTTGCTTCTCTTCTGTTTAACAAAACAGAAGAGAAGAAGTGGGAATCGGGTTCTCCCGATTCCCATTTCTGTTATTATTTTTTTTCTTTTTTTTTATAATTATATTATTAGTAATATATATTTTATTTTAAAAATATATATATACACTTTAATTTAAAATTAACATATATATTTCATATATATATTTATTTATTTATATACATAATTGTATATAAAAATATACACATGTATTTATTTAATATAAAATAGTATATATATCATTTTATAATATATACTATATTTCATATATAGACATATGTATTTATATAAAAACATATCAAAATATATTTATATAATCTAATTATATAAATATATAATATACGCATTTCTTTTCTTTTTTTTTTTAAATTTTTTGGATTTCTTAATATCCAATTAATTTCTCCTTTTCATTTCTTATTTAATTTGGATTTCCATTTATCCAAATTAAATTTTCCGGATATTTACTATTTATTTTCGAAAATTCATGGTCTTCACAATTTAGTAGAGCGATTCAAAGATTAATTTTGGTAGTGTATATAAAAATTCTCTTTCAATCATATATATATATATGTGTGTGTGTGTGTGTGTGTGTGTCTATATATATATATATATATATATATATATATATATATATATATATATTTGTGTCTATGTATTTATAGCCATTGCATGCTTGCCTGGAAATAACTCATTTCCAGGTACCAATCTCATATTTCGGAATTAATATTTCAAACTTTCGAAGCAATCTCATTTCTAGTCAAATCAAATTTTGTTGATTTATTCTCAATTAAAGATTTTGACTTTATTTAATAGAGTGGAAAGAAAAAAGAAAAGATAAAATATTGGAAGAAGAGAAAAAAAAATGAAAAACACACTACAAAAAATGAGATCTTTAAAGGCATTTTTGTACAGGCGGTTTTAGAAACCGTCGGTACTTTCATTTTTTTAGCAGATTTTTGCCGGCTGAAACGTAAGCGCCACTGTTAACCAAACCTTTATCGCCACCCGCAGTACCTAGATTTTAGTTTCTTTAAATATTTTCCATCTCTTTGCATCTCAAATTAGATTTTTCGTATTTCAAAAACCAAACCCTAGCCTTTCCTCACACCATCCTCATCATCAACTTTGCTTTAAAATCGCTCTCAGCTCTCATATTCTCCTCTTCTCTCCATCGATCATCTCAACTCTTGGTTCTCACTTCTTTTTTTTTTAATTTTTGTTTTCTATTCTTTACTTGTCTCGTCTAATCTCCTTTTAATCTACAACTTCCAATTGTCTCTCGCTCCATCGATCATCTACCCCAGTCGTCTCTCTATTCTTTTGTCCTTTACCTAAGGTAAGTTTGATTTATCAATTTCTTGCTCAAAACATGAATGTCAGAGGCCGTTGTTGTATTTTATTTTGCTGCTACATTTTTTTTTGTGTGTTGATGTTTTGAACTGAAAAATAAGGGGTGTGCTTAGATGAGTAAATATGCTGTGAAGAGAACATTGAAGAATGTTTTATAATTTTATGTGAGTTTGCAGTGGTCCTGTTTAGTTGACTTGTTTGCTTACATATTATTGCTAATTAATTTAACTATCCAAAATGTTCTTGATGAATGAATGGTTTGGAATCATGGGTATATTCGTGTTTCATTTTTTTTGGGTTTTTCTTTAATCTTCAATTTTGGATTATGGTTTAGTCTAATGCAGTAGTAGTTAACATTGATATGATACAAATCAGATAGAGACCCTACAAATTCTTATGCTTCGATGTTTTGGATAAGGATTACTGATTGCAGTGAAATATAAATAGTAAATATTACTCAATTACAAACACTAGCCCTTTCTCTTTGTTATATTTTTTGCTCTGCAGAAAGCACTTGTTGTTTTGAGGCGAATTAATCTGAAAGGTTTGCAATGAAGAGTCTTTGATGCTAAAAGCTAGGTATCTTTATCCTTTTCCTAATTCTTTTGAAGATAGTTAAGCTAGGAGGTCTTTTTTTGTGTTCCCTAGAGAACTTCATTTATGAAACTTGTTTCCTAAAAACCAGAGATATGGGAGCTTAATTTTTTATGTAATCGAAACCAACGGCCATTTTGATTTGAAGCAGCGTGGCAACTACATGACAATTTTGATGAGCTACTTGGTGCACGTTGGAACAAGGAAGATTCACTTACTAATAATCTTGTAATGTTTCAACAGGTATTGGTCGACTAGAATAGGAATGTTTTTGGAAATATATTTAGAAGGAAACACAACCTTTTAGCTCGACTGGAGGGAGTGCAAAAAAATCTGGAAACTAATCCAAACTCTTTCCTACTTAGACTTGAAAAATACTTAACAGTGGAGTACAACAAAGTTCTGAAGCAAGAGGAACTTCTTTGGTTTCAAAAGTTGAGATCTAAATGGGTGCAATGCGGGGATCGGAATACTAAGTTCTTCCACACTACCATTGTAATTAGACAAAACAAAAACAGAGTGGTTGCTTTGAAGAACAATGACGGAATATGGTGCACAGACCAAGAGGAGTTGAAGATGATGGTATGCTCCTTCTTCCAAAAATTGTATACTGCTGATAACTTGGCTAATGATATAAGGAGATGCCCCAAGTCCAATTTCTCTTTTGATGCTTAATAAGCCGAGGAACTATGTGCTGTCCCTAATAATGAGGAGGTATATAAAACCTTATGCTCGATGTGCCCTTTCAAAGCCCCGGGACCGGATGGGTTTATAGCAGGGTTCTATAAATCAAATTGGTCCATAATTAAAGATTCTGTCTGTCAAACCATTGAGCAAGCATTCCATAATGGGTACTTTAATGCAAAATTGAGTAAAGTACTAGTGGTTCTCATCCCAAAAGTGGACCATCCTGAGCATGTCTCTCAGTTCAGACCTATAAGTTTATGCAATGTGGCTGTGAAAATCATTTCTAAGATTATTGTTAATAGACTTCGACCTTATTTGGACAACATTGTAGCACCAACACAGTGTAGTTTTATCCCAGGTCGTAGTAGCTCAGATAACATTGCGGTGGTCCAGGAGGCAGTTCATACTTTGTCAAGAAAGAAAGGTAGAGATGGGGAGATGATAATGAAGATTGATATGGAGAAAGCATATGACCGGATTAATTGGGAGTTTCTTAGATGGGTCTTATATGATGTTGGTATTCCTCAATCTCTGATTGATCTTATCATGTATTGTGTTACTTCAACAGAGATGAGTTTCTTGTGGAATGGGGAAGTGACGGAGAGCTTCAATCCTACTAGAGGATTAAGACAGGGAGACCCTCTTTCACCTTATCTCTTTGTGCTTTGTCTGCAAAAACTAACAGAAATCATTGAGCTCAATGTTACACAGGGAATTTGGAAGCCGACTTACTTAACAAGAGGTGGACCTGCATTATCCCACATTTTCTTTGCTAACGATCTTATTCTTTTCGGTAAGGCTACAGTGCAGCAGAGTCAGGTAATGATGAATTGTTTAAACCTATTCTGCAAGCTTTCGGGCCAAAAAGTAAATTTTGGTAAATCTAAAATTTTTACTTCCCGGAATGTTCATTGTAATGTGGTAGCTAGCATTCAAATGTGCACTGGTATGTCTTATTGTACCAATTTTGGAAACTACTTGGGAGTCCCGATTCATTGTAAGAGAGTTAAAAAGACTGATTTTCAACCTTTATTGGATAAGGTGAAGAACCGGCTATCCAGTTGGAAAACTCAGCAACTATCCCTTGCAGGTAAACTACCTTAATTCAGTTAGTCTCTAGCACTATTGCTTCCTACACAATGCAGACTACTCGGCTGCCTGTCTCAGTAACTAAAGAGATTGATAAGCTGAATGGAGACTTCTTGTGGGGTTCGACTAAAAATAAGAGAAAAATGGCCTTAGTAAAGTGGGATACAATATGTCAACTGAAGGTGATGGGTGGACTTGGATTTCGCAAAGTGAAGGATATGAATTCGGCTTTTCTGACTAAGCTAGGATGGAAGCTGGAAACAGGGGACACAGGCCATTGGGCAAGGACATTAAAAGCAAAATACTTTCCGAGTGATTCTTTCCTGAAGGCCAAACTTAGATATTCAGCTTCACATACGTGGCGAAGCATCCTTTCATGCAGAAATATTATTTTCGGGGTTGTTTCCAAGATTATTGGCGATGGGCGTACTACTTCCTTTTGGCATGATCGGTGGTTAGAAAACAAACCTCTTGCTGAGGTATGCCCAACTATGGAAACTCCTATTAATTTAAATCGCATGGTTAGTGACTTCATACTTCCACATGGGGGCTGGAATTGGGATCTGCTAACTATGCTACCTAATGATATTTCCCATTTACTATCAATACTGCCACCTCTCTCAGGTGAATCAAATAGAACAATTGGGCAGCAAACTCATCTGGTACCTTCACAATTAGTTCAGCTTATGATTTAATCTTAGGCCAAACAAATTGCAACTTTCCATGGAAGCGATTATGGAAACTTGATGTTTTACCACGTATCAAGCACCTTTTATGGTTGGTAGCACATAATAAATTGCTCACTAAAGAAGTCTGTTTTAAAAGAAGCCTAACACAAGATTCGACTTGTGTGCGTTGTGGAGGGACTTTGGAGAATGTTGTACACTTACTGCGTGACTGTCCCACATCTCAACAAATCTGGAAAAAATGGTTACCAGTTTCGGAACTTCATCTATTTAACTCCATGAAATTGGAGCAATGGTTATTTTACAACTTGCTGAAACAGAGAGGTGCAGTCGATGGTAGAGTTACCTGGGCGTCGCTCTTTGCTGCAACGTGCTGGTACATATGGAAATGGAGAAATAGTGTTCTGTTTGAGGAAGGTTTTACCTGGCCTGATAATGGAAATCGAACTATCTTGAAATTTATACTGAATTTAGTTGAATTACTGCCCAAACATCAACAGAACCAGTCGAAACAATGGACTCGAATTGTATGGGAAAAGCCTACTGTGAAAATGGTGAAAGTTAACGTGGATGCCTCTGTTAAGGGTAATCTAGGTTACTCAACAATAGGAGGGTTAATCAGAGATTCAGGTAGAAGGTGGCTGTGTGGTTTTAGCAGGAAACTGGGATGGGGATCAATATCGAGAGCTGAGTTATATGCTCTTTACTATGGTTTAGAGACGGCATGGGAGCATGGACACAGGAAGATCATCATCGAATCAGATTCTTCTTTTGCTGTTTCTAAAATTCTTCAACCACTCAAAAGTCATGATCCTTTCTATCAGATCATACATGCATGTAAGAAGTTAGTGGAAAGAAATTGGGTATGCTTAGTACGGCATGTTTACAGAGAGGCTAACCAGTGTGCAACCACCTTGCTAATGAAGCACACAATGGAGATGCTGACAGTGTGAATTTCTCGCAACCCCTAGGAAGTTTGAGCAGTCTACTACACGATGACTGCATGAGTTTTGGTATCTTTAGGCTCTGCCTACATTAAGCATTTTAATGCTTCTTCTGTACCAAAAAAAAAATCATTTTACTCGGATGTAACAAAAAAAAAATCATTTTACTCATAACTTGGTAAATAAGGTAATTACATGAAAATAATTGACATGGTTGGGTTAAATTTCGAATGAAACTGACAATTTTAGTAAAAAAGTCATCAATATTTCGCCAAATACTTTCCCCTATTTTAGTGTTATAGGGCTGGGCAATTCTACTTCAACCTAAAGTCTGCAATAGGCATTATAGTGTACTTAGGTTGCGGTTGTGGCAACAAGCCCACAACCACAAGCATAATCCTTAGCATAATCGCTAACTTTTTACTTTTTGATTTTTTTTACTTTAATACTCAAATAAATTCTCCAACTTTATTAGAAAATGCAAACAAACCTTTAATCTTGTATTGTATGAAATTAAGATTATGAATTTTTATTTTCATTGTAATTATACCTATTAAATCCTAAAAGTGGATAATTCACGTCTAATTGACAAAATTTTAAATTATTATTCCCTCAAATATTTGTCATTTAACTCATCCAAATGAACTTAAGCAAGCTTATTTTACTAATTAAATCATCCAATTGAAAAATTTTTATAAAAAAAATGAATATTTTATATTGTTAATGTTTTAATTTACAATAAAATAAAATGAATATTTTCATTTTTGAAAAAAAATTCAAAAGCTTATTTAAGTATTATTTCATTCTTTGTTCTATTTGTTTTTTAGTTATAAATATATATTTCTTATATACCAGTCAATTCTTACAAGTTAGATTCCCAAAGAAATTAATGATGTTGCCGAGGGTTTTTAATTTATACAATAGATCCCAAAAAAGCCTAGAAAAATTACTCTTGATGTTTGAGTTTTTAAATTGCAATTTTTTTCTTGGGATTTTGTTTTTCATGATCCACTTGTGAGCTGAATGTTATCGGTTTCTCCTTGAAGTCATCTTAAAGGCAAAAGCAAGAATTTTATTTAATCAATAATCCCAAGAAAAAAGCCAATAATATCTTAATACAGAGCCCAAAAACAATCCTACAGGAAAATAGCAAACGCATAGTCTTCATTCAAGGAAACAGTCAAACGATAAAACAGTAGCAAAGTTATTATCGTCACAAGTCATTAATTGTTCTTGTCAGATGCCCGGTCTTCTATTTTCATTTGCAAATGCTTATTAATAATTTTATCTTTATCAACAAAGGGTTATCCGAACAATTTACCTACGATGAAAACAAGAAAAAATTATATGAAACTGTTATCCATATTAGCATATATTATTTTCATTGAATTAAATTATGTAATTATATTATTAAAAAAGTTAATAATTTATTATTAAAATAATTAATAAATATCTTGAAATAAATATTTACATTTAATTATCACATGTAAAATTATTAATAAATCTCTTAAAATAAATATTTATATTTAATTATCACATATAATGTGTAATAAATAATTAATTTTTTTAATAATATAATTACGTAACATGATTTAAAATGAAAATAATATATATTAACATGGAATAATCATTTTATACAATCCTTATTCCATTGAAAACTTAGATTGCTTCATTTTTGTAAAGAGAAAAATCATCGCCATGCACTGAATTCCTAAATCGTATGTAATTGTCGGAAATGTAAGCATTCTCTGTAACAATGATTGGAGAATTATGAGTGTGAGCTTTTAATTTAGCATGAACCTTCTTCTTTCTCCATTTATAATTTTTGCATTTTCTTCCAAGATTTTTCATCTTATGTTTGGTGAAACATTCTAAGCATTCATCTTCGGGCACATCAACATCACATTCATCAATTAAAAGGTTGAGCTTTAATTAATCCCAGCTGAACTTTGTTAATTAACAGTGATTTTTTAATGAAGACTCTTTTATTAAATACAAAATACTACAATTAATTGCTTGTTTATCATAGTCTGTCTACATGGTGTTGGGCCTCAAACGACAAATACATGGAAGCAATATCACAATAACAATACCCATAACAATCAATAGCAATATCACAAGTCAATAGTAATAATAAATCAAGCTACTAAGCCACAAATAATACACAGACAATAAAATGTAAATAAAATGACACCAAAATTTAACGTGGAAAACTCTCCAGTGTAGAGAAAAAAATCACGGGACAAACCGAAGAAAAAGCCATTATGAGAAATAAGAAAATTACAAAGTTTCAATATCCTAGGCTTTTTGCCCAAAACTCAAGGTTCCAACAATTGACTTAAAAACAATAAAGTTTACCTTTTTAGATTCACCAAGATAATCTGTCCAAAAAATACCCAATTATTATACAAGCTTATCTCTCCCCTTGCTCTCTCATTGGAACAAGAAAAATATCACAAAGCCTAAATATTACTTTTTCTCCCTTGTGTCGCCTCTCACAAAAAAAAACCTTCTCTCACTACTTTTACAAATTGTTTATGCAACACTTTATATAGGAAAAAAACAAATCTCTAACTAACTCCAAGTAAGACTCTAAAAACTAATGTGGGTTGGACCTCAGTCATCTAACAATCTCCCCCTCCAATCCTATTAGAAGGAGATCCATCACCACGACCTGTCACTTGGAGTTAGAGGTGGCAAAAGTTAACCCGACCTGAAAAATTCGCATAATTAACCCGAATCTAAATCCGACTGATCCGATTTGACTAAGAAAATTAACAACCCAAATCCAACCCAATTCGAATCCGAAATGATCCAAAACCAAATTTATTTGAATTCACATTGATCTAAAGCTGAATTGATCGGAACTTAAATTCATCCGAATTTAGATTAATCAAAACCCGACCTGATCCTAACCCAAATTGGTCTGAATCCAAATTGATCTAAATCCAAATTAACCTAAACCTAAAAAGATTCAAACTTAAATTTAATATTATCAATAAATATTTAAACGTTAAAATTAATTATCAAAGTATGTTAATATAGTAAAAATATAATTTTTTTCAATAATACGAGTGTTATATATTTTTTAATTTAGTTAAACTTAAATATTCACTTTTATATTATATTCATTTGAACCTAATGTATAATTATTTAATGGCTAATCTATAATAGAGTACAGAAGCTATATCACCTACATTTAATGTCTCTAATTATTCTATAAAAAATCAAGATAAATTACAGAGATATATAGTACTATTTTATGATATTTAGTAGGGATTATTAAATCATTTTGATTCATAAAGTTACTAATTATTATAGATAATAAAAATAAAATGAAAAAATGTAATTAATTTATGAATATTGATAAATATAGTATAAAAAAAATATCATACAGATTATTAAATATTTTGATTATTTCAATCTCAATTTTACTATAAGTCATATAAGAATAAAATTTTATTTTCATGAGTTTTGTAATTAATAACCGAGACTTTTCTCTACCCTAATCTGTTAAATTAATAATAAATTCTTAATATAAAATTTTAATTCAATAATAATCCTGCGGATATTAATGTTAGGACTAGAATAACCAAGCATACAATGTAAGCGAGCCTCTTTGCACAATCCCGAAGGTAAGACCCACCGAGTCAAACCATGAATTACAGTCAAACCCTAAAGTGTAGTTGGACTCTATCATTGCCTAAGAAATACTAGCTACAATGGTCATTCGTGAAAGAACTTTTAGTAACATAACTAGATTATGTTATCACAAAAAAAATATATATAAAGGGGGGGGGGACTCGGCTAACAATAAGTAAAACAATTAACTTAGCTATTTGAATTTAATTAAGACATAAAAATTTAATAAATTTGATTAGCTAAATAAATTTATATATGTGCATAAGATATTATCTTAACTAGAACAATAAGTAAAACAATTAACTTAGCTATTTGAATTTAATTAAGACATAAAAATTTAATAAATTTGATTAGCTAAATAAATTTATATATGTGCATAAGATATTATCTTAACTAGTAAGTAAATAGGTGGGTTAGAATCTAAAATATAACTTATGATACAATATATATAAGTTCAAGGTTTGCAGTTTTCATTAGTCCTCAATTATATAGAAATATTGAATATACACACACATATATGTATGTATGTACCTATATGGATATACATGTAAGGCTAACTAGATATATAAATCATGTACATACATTCAAAGTACACATGTGAATAAAATGAAATAAACTAAATAACAAAATAATAAATAAATACATACAATGAAATAAAATAATAACATGAGAAATAATAAAATAAGGATATATCAAATTTAAAATCCATATAAATTTACTTCTTAAATATTAGATGAATATAAAATTAATTAAATGATATAATAATAATATAAGGGAGTTGGCTTCTTGGAGACGCCATTGGACAGATCACCTACTCCCATTTCCATCCAAACTCTCGGGTAGCAGAGGAGAGGAAGCCATTGTCGGCTCACTTTGGCTGTAGGGAGGATCGAAAGACAGCTAGAGAATACCTACCTCCACTAACCTTACATCTCTCTGTTGAAGAAGGTGAGGTAGACCACGATGAAGAGCTGCTGCATTGAGGTGGAACGGAAATGAGAAGCTGCTGAACAAAGATCAAACAGCAACTGGAGTTTGGGAGTGACGAGTAGAGGACTAGCAGCAGGAAAATGTGGGAAGGTAGGGCAAAACCTGGGGTAGAACAGGGGCTGGTTTTGGGGCTTAAAAACAGGGACTGATCAAAGGCATTGGGTCGAGATTTTTGGGATATTTCGGTTAGGAAATCAGGGCAGTGGCAGAGGAGACTGCTATTCAATAATTCAGCTCCTCAGAATAGCAGTAGGGAGTGCATTTTCTTTCGGTGCTTAATAAGTTACATGAGAGCATAAATCAAGGAAAGGAAGGTTTGAAAAAAAAAAAAAAGAAAGCTCTGTGGGACAGAAACAACAAGAACGTGGTTGCCTTCTTGAGGAGAATAGCAGAGCTAAACAAGGCTATACTTTGCTGCTAGAGCTTCTTATTGGGCCGGATTGGCTCAACCCGGTTCGCAACCGGATGAGGCCAATCCGGCCCAATATTCGAACAGATATTGTACCGGTTCGGAACCGGCTCAGTCGGTATAGTACCGGGCTGGGTCGGTTTTAAATGGTTTCGATCCAGAATCGGACTGGTTCCGGTTGAACCGATCCTGTTCAAAAAAATAAAAAAAAAAATTAAATCAAGGTTGCCACTGCGCTTGTTGCAGAGAGGCAAGTCTGTGACTTGCCTCTCTTTGAAATGGCCGTTGCCCGTCAATCTATTTTTTTTAATTTTTTAAAAATTTTTTTATTCTAATTTTTTCCTATAAATACCTCTATTTTATCTTCTTTTTTTCTTTACATTTCTTCTATATTTTCTTTCAAATCTACTATCTATATTCATATACTCTTATTCTCTTCACTCATATACTCTCTCAATATTCACTTAAACTCTCTCAAATTCACTTAAATTCCCTTATTCCAAATTTATAATCTCATCATTTTCTTTCTAAATTTTATTTTTCTTTTTATTTTATAATTTTGCAAATTTTACTTTTAATTTTCAAGTTTCTAATATATTATATAAATATATATATATCCCTTATTCCAAATTTATAATCTCATCATTTTCTTTCTAAATTTCATTTTTCTTTCTATTTTATAATTTTGCAAATTTTACTTTTAATTTTCAGTTTCAATTTTCAGATTCCAATATATTTTATATATATATCATACATCTATTTTCTTTAATTCTTAACATATATTTATTTTCAAAAAAAATATAAAAATGTCAAATTTCTTTCGTCGTTCATGCTCTCTTTCTCGACCTTTTGGTTCCACTGAAATTCCTAATTTGGGTGACGAATCATTTAATGAAATCGAACCCGATATTCATCTAGAGGAGGAGCTTCCTTTGGCGGCGCCATCGGTTGGTTGTGGTCGACGTGGAGGAGGTTATGCTCAAACACAATCATCAGCTGCCACCACTACTGCTACATCATCAAGGCCGAAGTTTAGTCGAAAAAAAACGAGTAGGGTATGGGAGTACTTCGATATTGTAGCAAAAGAAGGTGAGACGAATAAATATTGTGCTATCTGTAAATTGTGCCAAGGCGTTTACTCTTATAACTCCGGTGGAGGTAGTGGCGATACAGGTACGTATAAAAGGCATTTAATTACTTTACATAAAATTAATCCTGATGCCGAAGAAAATGAAATTTTAGAAGGTAAACAATCTCAAATTAATACACATGATGGTGGAAAAAATTTTATTTTTGATAATGTTCAAACTAGACGTGGTTTAATTAGATTTGTAGTTAGGACTGAACAACCATTCACAATTTGTGAAAAAAAGGATATTTAGAATTTGTTTGTAACTATTTACAACTCGCATATAAATCTATTTCTAGACATACATTAAAAAGAGATTGCATGGATATGTTTAAAGAATATAGACAAGCTTTAATTGATAAACTTAATAATATTTCATCTAGGGTTAGTTTAACTAGTGATATATGGACTGGTACTAATGGTATAAGTTATCTTGTTATAACTTGTCATTAGATAGATGAAGATTGGTCCATGCAAAAACGAATTTTATCTTTAGATGTAATAGAAGAAACACATAATTCATATACTATTCATAAATATATTACTAAAGTTTGTAAATTATATGGACTAGAAAATAATAAAGTTTTTGCTATTACTTTTGATAATGCTTCAAGTAATACTGCAGCTATTCCTCATTTAATTAAAAGTTTAAACCTTGTTATGTAAGGCATATTTTTTCATGCAAGATATGCATGTCATATTATAAATTTATGTGTTCAAAGTGGTTTTAGTTCTAGTGGCACTGGTAGTGGCATAGGTCCAATTGATAAAATTAAAATTTTAGCAAAATGGATTCGCACACCAAGTAATAAACGTGAATGGAAGCAAATTTGTATAACAAATAATATACCTGTTAAAGCGTTTCCACTTCCCGTGGAAACAAGATGAAATTCACTTCATCGTTTGCTTTCTTCTATTTTACCTTATAAAGAATTTCTTACTCCTTTTTATAACAATTATACAAGTAGCACACATTTAGTACTTTTTGAAGAAGATTGGACCTTTATTGAATATTGTGTTGATTTATTATCTACTTTTAAAGATGCAACCCGAAAGATTTTCAACTCAATTTTATCCAACTACACCGTATTTTGTTCCTATTATTTACACAATGTTTGACAAATTTGTAAAATTTAGGAATCATGAAACTTTAAGTTCTTTTTTATATGATATGGAGGAAAAATTTAAAAAATATTGGAAAAAAATTCCTCCTATTTATTGTATTGCAACTTTACTAGATCCTAGTCAAGGTGAGGTAAATATAGAAATTTTTTTTTGATTGTTATAAAGAATTTCTTGGTCTTGATTCTATTGAGGATCAAAAGTCCTCAATTAACAATCTTTTTCAAGAATTGTTTAATGTTTATGAAACAGAAAGGGAGCAATTCAACTTTAATCGAGGAGAAGAAAATTCATACGAAGAAACCGAAAGTAGCAAAAAATGAAAAGAAATTTTAAACGCAATTAAGGAAGCAGCAAAGAAGAGAATGAAGCTAAAAGGAAAAGCCAGCGGATTGGGATTGGGATCAACAACTCGAAGAAGTTCTAGCTTCAATGAGCTAGGATTTTTCTTAAGTCAAGATTTTTCTGTAGATGAAAACTTTGATCTTCTCCAATGGTGGAAAGAAAACCAAAAGCAATTTCCAGTTTTAGCTTCCATGGCTCGAGATGTTTTTGCGGTGCAAGTTTCTTCTGTTGCTTTGGAATCTGCATTCTCGACGTGTGGAAGAATTATTGGAGACCATCGAACCACTCTTAATCCGGATTCATTGTGCATGTTAACATGCCTTAAAGATTGGTTTGATGCGGAATCGCGCAATGTCGAACTTGGAATGGCCAATGAATTCGCTGATAATAATTCAGAAGAGGAGGAAGAAATTTCCAAAGCAATCCGTATAAATTATGAAGAGTAGAGAATAATCTTTTTTTTTTGTAAATTGTATGTAAAATTGTAAATAAGTTTAGTCATAGTGAATATTTTTATGGACTACGGTCCTGTGGCTTTTACCCTTCTAACTTTTGAAGGGGTTTTCCACGTAAAAAATCTTTGGTCTCCTACTCTCTCCTTTTTCTCCTTTGTTGTTGTTGTTGTTGCTGTTGTTGTTGTTGTTGTTGTTGTTATTATTATTATTATTATTATTATTACATACCAAATTAATTAATGTTATACTTATCTATGTTTAAAATAAATAAATATTTAAAATACAAAATGAATTAATATTTTAAAAACATATTAAATAAATGAATAAATAAATAAATGAATAAATATTAAGTAAATGATATTTCAAATATAATAAATTATTTTAAATGCAAAATGAATATAATAAATGAACATAAATAAAGATATGCAAAATGATATTGCAAAATGAATATAATAATAATATTCATAATTGTAACCAAAAAAAAAATTCATAATATCATTATTTGTATTTTGAATCAGATATCATTTTATCATAATAATTTTATTATAATATTATATTCATAATATAACTTTATTTTATTATAACAATAATTTTATTAGATAATTTTATAGTAGTTTATTTTTACATTATTGTTACATTAATTAAATAAATTATAATATAACTTTATAATAAATTATTGTTAAATTAAACTATTAACATTATTTATTATAAAAATAAATTTATTACATTAAATTATTAAAATATATTAATATATATTAAAATAAATTAATATAAATTTTAAAAAATAAAAATTTTAAATGAAAAAAAAACTGGACCGAACCGGTCCAACGAACCGGGGCGGTTCGCCTCTTAAATAACATTGAACCGGTTTGAACTGGATCGGTTCCCTACCGGTTCAGACCGGTTCTTATTTGGTTAGGGCTGGAACAGGTGAAAACTGGCCCGGAACCTCCCCGGTCTGGCCCGTAACCAGCTCTATTTGCTACCCTCCCTTCCTTCACGGCTTCAAAGGTAGCAGCCAACCAAGAGGGGTAGGCTAAAACCGAGAAGCTAGGAGGGAAAGTTTAGGTTTTGAAGATTACAATGGTCTCGGTTTAAAGGTTTCAAAGGGTAAGAACATTGTTTCATTCTTTTTCATTAAGTGTTAATTTTAGAGGGATGTTGGAGGTTTAAAAATGTTGGATTGGTGTAGGCTTAAGTGAGGAAGAGCATTCAAGGAAGTGCTCAAAGAGCAAGGTGCATGTGAGGAGTATTAAGCCCTTGTGAGGTGTTATTTAGGTAAGAGAAATATTCCAATGTTGTTATGCTACCTATTAGTGCTATGTCATGCTTATGCATTTTAATATATTTAAATGTGAATAATTATATATATATATATATATGTAACTATATATATATACCTCTAATTAAAAATAAATATACTCATAAATATTAAGTTAAAAAATATATATAAATATATTAACCCTAGTCAATATATATATATCTATGCATAAATATAATATATTTAGTTGAATTTAAATATAATTACTTCGTGTTGAATATATATGTGTCGAAACTTATATAGAAATATATATATATATATATATATATTTATATATATATATATATATATATATATATCCTTAGTTTGTGAGACAAATGTATTGTGGTTGTTTGTTGATATTTATTCTTGCATAAGTTATAGATTGAAGTTAGGCTATAGTTGAATGAGAATGGACTTGTATACATGTTGCATATTATGTATTGAGGTCTTTGGATGATAATGCAGGTTGAATATGTTTGTGCGAATAGGATATTGGGGGTAGTTATTATTATGCTGTTATAATGTCGAATTTTCGGTTGGAGGTTACCTAGGTGTATTTCATACGATTTAGCCTATGTTGTTAGTATATGCCATTATCATCATGAAATTCATAGATTAAACTCTGCATCGAGATCCGCATGCTTTACGAATATATTATTTTGCTAAAGCATTGAGTTTGATTTATATGAGTTGAAATGTGTTACTTTGACAGTTTACTAAAATGGTTTCACATGTAGTGATTAAGTGTTAAATACTCCAAAGCATGTTTAACTACTTTGATGTTTTCAAAGTGCATGTGTTTTAAATGATATACATACTTGGTCATACGATTATGTTTTAAAAAAAGTTGTCTTTATACGGATTTCGATATGTGAGATGCCTATATGGTATCGTGAAATGCCTTTGTGGCATCGTGAGATGTCTTCGTGGAGATACCTTTGTGGTATCATGAGATGTGAGATGTCTTCATCGACATCATGGAGATGCCTTTGTGGTATCGTGAGATATCTTCATGACATCATGGAGATGCCTTTATGGTATCGTGAGATATCTTCATAACATCGTGGAGATGCCTTCGTGGTATCGTGAGACGTGAGATATCTTCATGACATCGTAGAGTTGCCTTCGTGACATCATGGAGATGCCTTTGTGACATCGTAGAGATGCCTTCGTGGTATCGAGATATGTCTTTGTGACATCATGAGATACCTTTATGGTATCGTTCATGTCGGCATGGCCAATGTGTGCTTATAAGAGAGAACCACTATTGGCCACAGTGAACGTTCTCATGTAAAAGTTTCATGGTTATATTACCAATTCCGAGTTACTTTACCGAATTATACGAAAGGACATACCACGTTTCCAAGATTTTGTATTTAAACTGGGATATGGTTTTGTTTTCAACAAGTAAAATATGTATTTGAATTGAGCTTACAAGATCTTGGCTTTATATCTATTTCAAGTTTTGCTTTTGGTTTAACTGATCTTGTACCATTGTGTATATTTTACATTGTACATATGTTTTGGACCTCGGTGTCTGATGTGAATTATGTGTTACAAATGATTTTGGTACATTAGTTTTTATTAAATACATTATTTACCAATATTACTTGATTTTAACATGCATATTCATGCACATAGTACAATAGGTGCTTAACATCACTGGGCATATATTTTCTTACTAGGCATTAGCTCACCCTCCTCTTCCACCTCACAGATTACTTCAGGTAGACTCAGCGCGAGAATGGTGCATCGAAAGTTGCTTTGTACGAGCTGTAAAAAGTTATAATTTGGATAAAGGTAGAATCCTTTTGATCTTTTGTTTATATCCCAGACTAAATTCTTTTGTGTATACAGTGTATAGGATTTGGGATGTAAGTACTAGGAGAATATCGAGTCTGTAAACAAATTGTGCCTTACGATTGAGTTGTAATCTCGATATATATTAAATCATTGGATATGAAGTGTTTTAGATGCTATGTTGAGATAGGAATTTTCACAAGTTGAAATGAGATGTATTGTGTATGGGGATGGATAATAGTCCAAAGTAAGGGCGAAATTTTTCAATTTCGTTTTTTGGCACGTATTACGAGGAGACTTTAATGGGACCTTAAACAATCAGTCTTAACACTAAACAAGTAGCGACTACTTGTTAGGTAATAAACACACTGAGAGAGTGACAAACATAATGAGAAAGAAAAAAGTTAGCCCAAAAATCCTAGCTTCCAAGGGCGTTACAGAATGGTATTAGAGCATAGTTTGTCTAGTCTCATATTAGTGTAGATATGCTAGAATTAGACTTACATCCCATATAACTATGTGTCTGGATATAAACTGAGAATTGTTTTTAGACACGATATTGAAGTGTGTTTTTTGAATAGAGTACTATACATGTGTAACGCCCTTGGAAGCTGGGATTTTTTAGGCTAACTTTTTCCTTTACTTACTATGTTTGTCACTCACTCAATGTAGCTAAAACTTAACAAGTAGACTACTACTTGTTTATTTGTTTAAGACTAATTGTCTAAGGTCCCATTCAATTGCCTCGTAATGTGTGCCAAAATCGAAGCTGAAAAACTATGTCCCTTTATATATACCTATTGTCTAGCCAGACACCATAACACAACAATAATTTAACTTGTGGCATAGTACATTTTCTATATACCATCTTAGACATCTTATATTCACCAATCTATAATATTGAGAATACAATCTATTACAAGGCACAGTTCATATACAATCTCGATACACTCCTAACACTTACATCCCGAATCCCATGCACTATGTATACTAAAACAATATTTAAGTCTGGAATATAAATAGAGATATTAAGGGGAGTTATACCTCAACATAAAAGAAATAATGCCAAGTGGCCTATGCATCAGACTTTTAGTGCACCATACTTGTATTTGAGCCTATATGAAATAATCTGTGAGGTGGAAAAGGGGGGGTGAGCTAATGCCCAGTAAGAAAACATACACTAAATGATGTTAGGTTTCTACTATGTTTAATGCATGTGTATGCTTGAATGAATGCACCAAAACTCATGCTTAAATATGTTTTATCGAAAATAATGCAAAGTTGATAAGCCATAGTTTATAAGCTATAAAATGTTATGCCAAGTAATTTCCAAACATATCAATACTCACGCATTCACAAATCAAGATGCAGTAGAAATAGAAATGATACACTCGTTCATCTTTGTAACAGTATCGAGATATGCATTTAAAAACATTTTCATGAGACGGGCATACACTTATGAGATTTGGTAACGTAATCGAAATCTTTGGAAATATAACCAAGAAGCTTTCCATGAAAGCATCCACTGTAGCTAGCAGTGATCACAGTCCCATACCAGGGCTCTATCCAGGATCATGAATCATCCCAGCACCAATGATCATTTAGTAGCTGAGGTACAAGTCACGACTAGTTGTTGGACAATTACACGTAATTACTGCTACCCATTTGCCACACAGGCGGGATCCATGACGCAATTACGTATACGGCGCCTCAATGCCACACAAACTTACTAAATGCCACACAGGAATAATTAAATGTGTTGAAATACAAGTCACGACTAGTTGAAATACAAGTCATGACTAGTTGTCAGACAATATACGTAATTACCGCTACCCATTTGCCACACAGGCGGGATCCATGACACAATTACATATATAGCGCTTGAAAACCACATAGGCTTAATACTTGCCACGCAAGCAAGTGCCACATAGGCATAATAAACGCCACACTGGAGAGTGCCATGCAGGCATTTCCAAGTGCCATACAGGCATTTCCAAGTGCCATACAGGCATTATATATCCTCATGTGTCTCATAAGTCAAAACTCGTTTAGAAATAGAACTTACAATATAGGTTGAGTATTGAAAGCATGAATCGTTTCACATAGTTATAGTTTTGAAAATCCATCGTACAAAGTCAGGCATTAAAAACCATTTTCTCGATAACAAGTAATAATGCTTAATATGCATGAGGTTTTAAAGGCATTTTATAAATCTAATTTAATACCAAGAAATTTACTTAAATAATTTCTAACGAAATTTTGGCATTATGACAACATAGGTAGAACACTACCCAGCGTCATAACCACAATCAAATACTTGTGGAAAACTCAATCAAGCAATATATTTTTTTAATACACCAATTCCAACACAAATCCAAATCTCAAACATTATGCACTTTAAGCTCAATCCAACATATTTTGAAATTTAACCAAAATGCATTTATATCCATAAATATTAAATAACATTAATTTGGACATGCATAAACATAGCAGACCAACAAGCATTTACTGTCTATTCCTTTACCTAATGTTGCCCAATATCGCGATTAAGGACACCACACTCATATGTTTTGCACTTTAGCATTTTCTTGAATCTTGTTCTTCACTTAACCTATACCAAACAGCACACACACAATTACAAACTTTGTATTTCCACAAAGGCTTAGGGACTACCATATCGTGTATCATTTGCAAATACGATATATATATATATATTCAAATTAACCTATCCTTGTCACCTTCTCTTAGTATATGGTATACATATAAATCTCATTAATTCACCCACACTACATCCTCTTAGCATATAGAGGTATATACTTATATGCGTACATATATCCACATCCTTTAAAGTAAAATAAAGTATAGTCATTACCCTTGTTTGATTCTTTGATTAGCATCGAGCATTGCCACCATACACACTCAAGCTGCCCTGTACAATGCTACTCAACAACACCATAATCCTCTTCAATTTCAGCCCTTAATCTGGCCGTAAAATGCCTACTGATCAGTCCATTTTTGAGCCTTTTCTCCGCATTGCTTCTCCCTCGTCACAGTAGCCCAAAACTTCCTTAAATAGCCATTATATAGCCTCCTTAAAATTGCCACAAGTTAGCCTTAAATCCCTTCCCCAGCAGCCATCGAACACCACTTCCAAAATCTTATTTATTTTATTTCTTTTTGGCCTCCTTTTGGTTCACCAAATCCGCTCAGCCTTCCACGTTTCTACCCAGTTCATACCCCTGTTCCCTGGTCTGAACCGAGCCTTGAATCCCCTGTTTACAAGCACTGTTATGCAGCACAGAACCACCCAAGTTAAACCTGAATACCACCTTTTCAGCCCTCAAAAAGGCCACCAAATGGCCATTATTCTTTGCCCAAAATTCCAGCACCAAAACTACACTCCAGATCAGTCTTTGGATGTCTCAGAAAGCTATATTTTCTTCCTTCCTGATCACAACTTCCTTCATTATTTCCTTTCCTTTCCAGCTGACAATACCTATTATGCTTCCCTTCTTCAGTTGAAAAAAGACTACCCTTCTCTCATCTATCTTCTCTCACTCATCCTTCTTTTCCCTTATTCTCAACTCTCCCTTTCTACAAGCAAAAAACCATGCTACTACACCATCTCATCCCTTCCTTTAATCAACCCAACACAGTTCCTGAAAATGCCGAGCATTTTTAGTCCATTTTCAACCCCTAATCACCTAATAGCTTAACTACATTCTCATTTCGTCTTCAGCTCTTTAAACCCAAGGATGAAGTTTCCCTTTCCCTGTCAAGATCACAGCTCACTACCCAACTTTCTTACTGCCATTTTTTCCTTTCTTGTTTCTGTGACCAGAATTGAATAAAAGGCCAAGTAGTGGGAGTAGGTGAACTCAGATGGCTTCTCCAAGAAGCCTTATTGTTATATTATTTTATATATATATATATATATATATATATATCTTCTTTTGATATTTTATTTATTTAGCACATGTGTTTATCTCAAATATATATTATATATTTATATATTACTTTTATTCTATACATATATATTTATATTTCTTTATTTAAACTAGTGTGTGTATATATGTGTTATATATTCTTATTTAATTTATATCCCATAATCTTCATTCATCAAATATATACTTATCATGTACACTCAAAATTAACTTTGAAATTTTCTTTATATTACTTAAAATTCCCAATTCACATTATCCATTTAACTCTCGAAATTCGATTTAACTCCACTGTATTATTCTCCAATTAATTCTTCGCCATTAATTCGTTACTCCTAAATGCTCAAGATCCTTGATAGTTCTCAATAATCGTATACTTCTCGTATTGTGTTAAATCAATTATCCTTACTTTTGAATATCACATTTATCTTTTCTTTCTTTCTTTTTTTTGAGTGTAGAAAATTCGCAGTTATTACAACATGTCTGTGTAAATGGTACTAAACATGTTTATTCTATTTAGGTGAATTGAAATGAGAGGATGGTATAAAAGTATAAGGAACGTCGGTAAGAGGTGAGAGGAGCTAGCTCTCGAAACACCGACTCCAGAACTACCTCCTCCTCCTCAGTCAGAGACTGATGGAGATCGTATTGCTCAGGTTGAGAGGAGTTTAGACACCATGTCCCGAAACAAGGACGCCATGTCTAACATGTTCACTCAGTTCATGGCGAGGTTTAATAATACTAATAATCATGATCAGGTGGTGCCACCCTTGGCTCCAGCAGTACCACCACCTCATCTACCTGTTGTACCTCCTTAAGCACCTCTGCCACCACCACCTAGCACTCAAGCAACTCCACCACCACAAGTGGATACCCCATAACCACAAACTGATCCTCCACAACCACCAACTAACCCTCCATCATTGACTCCTCCGCAGCCTCAAGTTGTATCTTCTTCTACTGGGGACAAAGTTAAGAGGAATATGGATCTCCTCAAACAATTTCAGAAAATGAGTCCCTCGATTCTCAAGGGAGTAAAGGATTTGGTTCAAGCAGAGGAGTGGATCCTACAAATGGAGAAGTCATTTAAATATATTGGTTGCAGTAGTACAAAGAGGGTATCCTTAGCCACATTCATGTTACGATTAGATGCTAAACATTGGTGGATGTCCACCGAGACTATATTAAGTGCACAATACACTGAGATTACATGGGAAGTCTTTCTACAACACTTCCAAAATCAGTACATCCTAGAAACTGCCTAGAGGAAAAGACATGCAGAATTTCTGAGCCTAACCCAAGGGAACATGACGATGGACTAATATGAGTCCAAATTCAAAGCCCTTTCCCAATATGATGCTGATATCTCCCATAATGAGACTAAGAAAACCTTAAAGTTCATTATGAGATTGAGACTAGCCATTCGGAGACAACTTGCAGTCTTAGACATCACTACTTACCCTGAAGCCCTTAGAAAAGCCCAATTGGTAGAACATGATTACGAGCTCTCACAAGTTGATTATGGTTCTAGGGGAAAGAGCTAAGAAAAAAGGCTTGAATTGGGAAAGTCTAAGCAGAGTAATACCCGGTTTAAGAAGTAAAGGTTTGCAGAGCCTTAATATCAGCCAAATAAACCCACATCTACTCCTACTACACCGGCGCCATCAGCAACATCATCTTGCAAGGTGTGCTGTAGGTTTCTTGGGAATAGGCCTTGCTTTATGGCTATTGGAGCATGTTTTAACTGTGGAAAGCAAGGACACAAGATTAAGGATTGTCCCACTCTTAAGAAACTACCACAAGCACCACCAAAACAGATTGAGGGACAAAGTAGCCAACAAAAGAAAACAGCAGATAAAGGGAACAAACCAATGGCTCAAGGGTGAGTCTTCACCTTAGATCGAGAGGCAGTTGACGCTTCCACCGATGTAATCAAGGGTAAACTCTTAAATCCATGACCTTGAAGCATTTGTTTTAATTGATTCAGGTTCCACACACCCCTTTATATCACCTGCATTCACTAGTAAATTGCATATAGAGCCTGAACACTTAGAGTTCATGTTGTATGTTAGCACCTCTATGAAAGAGTCTCAAGTGACTGACATAGTGAATAAGAATTGTAAAGTTAAGGTGGAAGAAAGGGAATTAGTAGAAGATTTAAATTGTGTTGAACATGCATGACTTCGATGTTATTCCGGGCATAGATTGGTTGGCAACTAATCGTGCTAGTGTAGAATGTTATAGGAAAATTGTGACTTTTTCTTTACCCGAAAAGCTTGTAACACACTTTGCGAGTGAGAAATGAATTATAAGAGATGTTTCTTCATAAATCTCATTTGTGGAAATTTGTTTTAACAAAACTATATAATATTCGTTAGGAATGCAAGTAAGAAACATCCAGTAGTGTCTGATATTCCTATCATGAGAGACTTTTTTGAGACTTTTCGGATGACCTATCGAGCTACCACAAGAGAGAGAAACTGAGTTCGCCATTGACTTACTCCCTAACACTCAACCAATCTCCAAGCCTCCATACAGGATGGCATTGGTGGAGTTAGAGGAATTGAAGGCACAACTCCAAGGACTTCAAGACAAGGGATTCATATGCCCTAGTATGTCTCCTTGGAACACTTCAGTTCTCTTGAAAAGGAGAAAGACAGGAGTATGAGGCATTGTATGAACAGAGATATAGGTCTCCAATCGGTTAGGAAGAAGTGGGTGATAGGAAGTTGTTTTCTCTTGAACTAGTGAGTGAGCTTCTGAGAATGTTAGGTTGATATGTAAAAAAAAAAAAAACACTCTGCATAGCTTAGAGCCAGCAAAAAAGTTATGCGAATACATGGAGAAGACATTTGGAATTTGAAGTAAGTGATAGTATATTTTTAAAAGTCTCTCTATCCAAAGGTATCATGAGGTTTGGAACGAAAGAGAAATTAAGTACTCGATTTATCGATCCATTCGCAATTTTAGAGAGGGTTGGAGATGTTGCATATCGATTAGCCTTACTCCTATAGCTATCGAGTGTGCATAATGTATTCCACATCTCCATGATAAGGAAATACCATTTGGATCCCTCTCACATGATAGAATATGAACCACTAGAGTTCAAGGAGGACTTAAGTTGTGTAGAGAAGTTAATTCAGATTGTGGATAAGAAGGAGAAAGTGTTGAGATCAAAGTTTATTCCCCTAGTAAAAAAATTCTCTGGCAACATCATTCGTCCAATAAGCGACTTGGTGAGAATGTAATAACTAAGACTTTTCTCTACCCTAATGTGTTAAATTAATAATAAATTCTCAATCTAAAACTTTAATTCAATAATAATCCTATGGATATTAATGCAAGGACTAGAATAACCAAGCATACAATGTGAGCAAGCCTCTTTGCACAATCCCTAAGGTAAGACCCACCGTGTCAAACCATGAATTACAGTCAAACCCTACAGTGTAGTTAGACCCTATTGTTGCCTAAGAAATATTAGCTACAATGGTCATGCGTGAAAGAACTTTTAGTAACATAACTAGATTATGTTAGCATAAAAAAACTTAGGGGGGGGGGGGGGGGGGGGGGGGGAAGCGGGGGGACTCGGCTAAGTAAAACAATTAACTTAGCTAATTGAATTTAATTAAGACATAAAAATTTAATAAATTGGATTAGCTAAATAAATTTATATATGTGCATAAGATATTATCTTAACTAGTAAGTAAATAAGTCGGTTAGAATCTAAAATATAACTTATGATACAATATATATATATATATATATATATATATATATATATAGATATATAAGTTCAAGGTTTGCAATTTTCATTAGTCCTCAATTATATAGAAACATTGAATATATTTATATATATGTATGTATCTATATGGATATACATGTAAGGCTAACAAGATATATAAATCATGTACATACATTCAAAGTACACATGCGAATAAAATGAAATAAAATAAAATAAATATCAAAGTAATAAATAAATAAATACAATGAAATAAAATAATAACATAAGAAATAATAAAATAAGGATATATCAAATTTAAAATCCATATAAATTTACTTATTAAATATTAGATGAATATACAATTAATTAAATGATATAATAATATAAAGGAGTTGGCTTCTTGGAGACGCCATTGGATAGATCACCTACTCCCATTTCCATCCAAACTCTCGGGTAGCAGAGGAAAAGAAGCCATTGTCGGCTCTCTTTGGCTGTAGAGAGGATCGAAAGACAGCAAGAGAATAACTGCCTCCACTAACCTTACATCTCTCGGTTGAAAAAGGTGAGGTAGACCACGATGAGGAGCTACTGCATTGAGGTGGAACGGAAATGAGAGGCTGCTGAACAAAGATCAAACAGCAGCTGGAGTTTGAGAGTGAAGAGTAGAGGACTAGCAGCAGGAAAACGTGGGAAGGTAGGGCAAAACCTGGGGTAGAACAGGGGCTGGTTTTGGGGCTTAAAAACAGGGACTGATCAAAGGCATTGGGCTGAGATTTTTGGGATATTTCGGATAGGAAATCAGGGCAGTGGTAGAGGAGACTGATATTCTATACTTCGACTCCTCAGAATAGCAGTAGGGAGTGCATTTTCTTTTGGTGCTTGATGAGTTACATGAGAGTAGAAATGAAGGAAAGGAAGGTTTGAAAAAAAAAAAGAAAAAAGAAAGCTCTGTGGGACAGAAACAACAAGAACGTGGCTGCCTTCCTGAGGAGAATAGCAGAGCTAAACAAGGCTATACTTTGCTGCCTCTCTTCCTTCACGGCTTCAAAGGTAGCAGCCAACCAAGAAGGGTAGGCTAAAACTGAGAAGCTAGGAGGGAAAGTTTAGGTTTTGAAGATTCCAATGGTCTCGGTTTAAAGGTTTCAAAGGGTAAGAACATTGTTTCACTTTTGTTCATTAAGTGTTAATTTTAGATGGATGTTAGAGGTTTAAAATGTTGGACTGGTGTAGGCTTAAGTGAGGAAGAGCATTCAAGGAAGTGCTCAAACAGCAAGGTGCATGTGAGGAGTATTAAGCCCTTGTGAGGTGTTATTTAGGTAAGAGACATATTCAAATGTTGTTATGCTAACTGTTAGTGCTATGTCATGCTTATGCATTTTAATGTATTTAAATGTGAATAATTATATATATATATATATGTAATTATATATATATATATATATATATATATATATATATATATATATAGGAGGGATCCACTTACACCAGTGTAAAACTAATTAGTTTTACACCTTTTTTTAACCATTAGATTGGAATAAACTTATGGTTGAGATTAAACCACTCTTCTCTTTATAAAACTAATTAATCTCAACCATAAGTTTATACCAATCTAATGGTTAAAAAAAGGTGTAAAACTAATTAGTTTTACACTGGTGTAAGTGGATCCCTCATCATATATTTATATATATATACCTCTATTTAAAAATAAATATACTCATAAATATTGAGTTAATATATATATATATATATATATATATATATATAAAAATATGTTAACCCTAGTCAATATATATCTATGCATAAATATAATATATTTAGTTGAATTTAAATATAATTACTTCGTGTTGAATATATATGTATCGAAATTTATATAGAAATATATATATATCCCTAGTTTGTGAGACAAATGTATTGTGGCTGTTTGTTGATATTTATTCTTGCATAAGTTATAGATTGAAGTTAGGCTATAGTTGAATGAGAATGAACTTGTATACATGTTGCATATTATGTATTGAGGTCTTTGGATGATAATGCAGGTTGAATATGTTTGTGCGAATAGGATATTGGGGGTAGTTATTATTATACCATTATAATGCCGAATTTTCGGTTGGAGGTTACCTAGGTGTATTTCATACGAGTTAGCCTATGTTGTTAGTATATGCCATTATCATCATGAAATTCATAGATTAAACTCTGCATCGAGATCTGCATGCTTTACGAATATATTATTTTGCTAAAGCATTGAGTTTGATTTATATGAGTTGAAAATGTGTTATTCTGACAGTTTACTAAAGTGGTTTCACATGTAGAGATTAAGTGTTAAATACTCCAAAGCATGTTTAACTACTTTGATGTTTTCAAAGTGCACGTGTTTTAAATGATCTACATACTTGGTCATACAACTATGTTTTTTAAAAAAAGCTGTCATTATACAAATTTTGATATGTGAGATGCCTATGTGGTATCGTGAGATGTCTTTTTGGAGATACCTTTGTGGTATCATGAGACGTGAGATGTCTTCGTGAAATCGTGAAGATGCCTTTGTGGTATCGTGAGACGTGAGATATCTTCGTGACATCGTGGAGATGCCTTCGTGGCATTGTGAGATGTCTTCGTGACACCATGGAGATGCCTTCGTGGTATCGTGAAATGTCTTTGTGACATCATGAGATACCTTTATAGTATCGTTTATGCCGGCATGGCCAATGGGTGCCTATAAGAGAGAACCACTGTTGGCCACAGTGAACGTTCTCGTGTAAAAGTTTCATGGTTATATTACCTTTTCCAAGTTATTTTACCAAATTATATGAAAGGACATACCACGTTTCCAAGATTTTGTATTTAAACTAGGGTATGGTTATGTTTTCAACAAGTAAAATATGTATTTGAACTGAGCTTACAAGATCTTGGCTTTATATCTATTTCAAGTTTTGCTTTTTTTTAACTGATCTTGTACCATTGTGTATGTTTCACACTGTACATATGTTTTGGACCTTGGTGTTTGATGTGTATTATGTGTTACGAATGATTTTGGTACATTGATTTTTATTAAATACATTGTAGACACCATTTTTGTTCGGATCTTTTTCAAACATTTTTTATTAGTTAGTTTTTACATATTTTCTATTATTATTGATTTTTATTTTTATTTTTTATTTTTAAATTAGATTTAGAAATAAATTTTGGATTTTGTTTTTGATTTTGATTTTGATTTTGATTTTTATAAAATATAATAAAAAGGGAAAAAAATCAGAATTAATTTTGATAGGAAAGCAGACTTAAATGAGATTATTAAAGATTGAAATTTAAATTTTGTGGGAAGGAAAATCAGAATTAATATCAGATTTAAGATCCGATTCTTGAAATCTAAAAATTTTCTAAAAAATTGGTTCTTGATTTTTATTACCAAAAACAAAAAGAGAAAACCTAGGTATATTTAAACAACATACAAAAATAAACAGAAGGGGGGACCGAAAGAAAGACATGGGAGAGTGAGGGAGATATAAAAAAATATAGAAAAAGAGAGCCTTGCTGCTTGTGTTTCTCGATCGCACCAACGCCACTGTTTCCTGCTTCAGTACGGAACCGGCGCTTGCTGCCACACCTGGTACCGCACTTTGCCTTTCCCCGCTAGCTTGCTGCTGCTTTGAGGAGTTTTCTTGGCCAATAACCGCTGCTGTGGGCTGACATTCTCTTGCCTACATAGTCACGTGGGCCACTGTGTTGTAACAAGTAAGAATTTCAAAGGGAGAGGGCCACGTGAAGAAAGGAAAGAAACGTGAAGCAGAGGATAAAGAGAGAAAGGAATAGTGTCCGTTTGTCTTAATTGCTTCATCATCGTTGCTGCCCACTATCCAAATATTTGCTGCCTGAACAAAGAAACAGGAATAAAAAGAATAGAAAGAACAAGGAAGAAATAGAAAGGGCTGCAACGTTATTGGTTGGCAGGTAAAGAACTAAGGAGGTTTGTTATAGCATTTGTTTATTCACGTGATTCAATCAAACTATTCTAATCATTTCATTTATTATCTTGTCTTATTGTATTTAATATATTTCTTTAATATTTTGTATTCATATCTTATTAGTTTAGTGTAATTTATTATATAATTTAACTGATTGCTCTTTTTATGTACAATAGTAATAGTTTTTACACACACATATATATATAGAGAGAGTGTGTGTGATTTAAGAATTGCATGATTTAGTATAGTATATTAGGATTAGTGTTTATAAAGTAAATTTAGGACTCTAATTAATTTAAAACTTATAAGATAAAAAATAAAATTATAGAAATAAAATTAAATAAAAAGCATAAAAAATAATCATAAAATAATAAAAATACAAATTATCTGACGATGGAACTCTTAAGGGACTGCACTCAAGTGGTACTTTTAGAGATCTTGAGGTAAAAAATTTTATCCAAGGCCTCACCAGCTTAATAGAGGGTCTAAATAGGATTTTTGATAATAAATAATTCATATTCATTTTTAAAATATATATAATAAATTAAGTTTATTATAAAATAACAATAAAAATAATTAGTCACAAAATTAGAAAAGATATTAATGGTTCGTAACAAAAAAAGGGAGGAAATAAATAAAATAACTAGAATTAGATATTAAAATAATAATGAATATGAATTACTCCAATGATGAAATATCAAGAAAATTACACTTAAGTGATTTTCTTGAACATTTCTAGGTTAAAAATTCTCTCAAGGCCTTGCTAGCTTAATGGACGGTCTAAAGAGGGTTTTCGATAACTAATGGCTTATATTAGTCTAAAAATAAAATAAGACATATTATAAAATTAAAATAATTAGTAACAAAGATAAACTAATAAATATAAAGAAATAATAATAATAATAATAAATGATAAAATAGGATGATAATAATTAATAATAATTATTGAGATTGAGTATTGATTATTCCGATGATAAGATTCCAAAAGAGATTATGCTTAAGTAATACTTTTGAAATCTTTAGGTTAAATAATTTCTTTCAAGATCTGACCAGCTTAATGGAAGATCTAAAAAGAATTTTTGAGAAAAATAATTCATATTCATTCTCTAATAAAATAAATTAATAAAATTAAACATTAATAAAATAATAGAAAACAATAGAAGTAATAAAAATGATAAGATAGCAAGAATGAATTAGATAGGAATCAAAATGGAATTTTTCATAAAACATTAAAATGAATCCGACGACGGAGCCTCTTCAAGCAAGTCGCATAGTACTACTTGAATACTCTTGAAGTGAGGAGAATTTTTTAAGTTGTCCCACCAGCTTAATGGAGGATGCTTAGAAATATTTTCCAATATTTAATTATTGAACTTAAGATTAACTAAGGCAAATTTGAAATAACCTAAAATTAGTTGGTATCATTTTAGGATGGGCGTTGTGAGGGTGCTAATCCTTCCTCACACGTAACCGTACTCCCGAACCCTAAATTTAAGATGTAAACCATTCCTTATCCATAGTTTGAATAAGTGACCAATCACACCTAGTAGAATGGTTGGTGGCGACTTCATAGATTTTGTGTCTAGCTATTAGGTTTCTCTAAAACTTAATACGTTATGACATACATTATTTACCAATATTACTTGGTTTTAACATGCATCTTCATGCACATAGTACAATAGGTGCTTAACATCACTTGCCATATATTATCTTACTAGGCATTTGCTCACCCTCCTCTTCCACCTCACAGATTACTTTAGATAGACTCACGCGCAAGAGTGGTGCACCGAGAGTTGCTATGTACGAGCTGCAGAAAGTTATAATTTGGATAAATGTATAATCCTTTTGTTCTTTTGTTTATATCCTAGGCTAAATTCTTTTGTGTACATAGTGTATAGGATTTGGGATGTAAGTACTAGGAGAATATCAAGTCTTTAAACAAATTGTGCCTTGCGATTGAGTTGTAATCTCGATATATATTAAATCATTGGATATGAAGTGTTTCAGATGCTATGTTGAGATTGGAATTTCCATAGGTTGAAATGATGATGTTTTGTGCATGAGGATGGATAATAGCCCAAAGTAGGGGCAGAATTTTTCAGTTTCATTTTTTGGCACGAATTACGAGGAGACTAGAATGGGACCTCAGACAATCAGTCTTAAACATTAGACAAGTAGTGACTAGTTGTTAGGTAATAACTACACTGAGCGAATGACAAACATAATGAGTAAAGAAAAAAAAGTTAGCCTAAAAATCCTAGCTTCCGAGGTTTTTACATGTAATTTGTAGAAATATGATTTCAATTGATTTTCATACCAAATAAATCACATCGAAATGACTAAGGCTTAACTCAATAAACCTGTCCAATCGACCCAAATCCAAATTTGACCAACTCGAATTGACTAAAAAAGTCAACGACCTAAACCCTATTTAATCTAATCCCAAATTAATTCGAACTCAAATCGATTCGAATTCAAATTGATCCAAACTCGACCTTATCCGAACCCGAAATAGTTCGAACCCAAAATAGACTGATTTTTCCTTGACCCAAACCCGACCATATACGAACTTGAAATGATCTGATTTTTCTTTAACCCAAAATGATCCGATCTAAAATATCCCAATCCAAACCTGATCCGACCTGCCCATTTGCCAGCTCTACTTGGAGTTCACCTTGGCCAAAGTGTTCATCTCAACCAAGTCATTACACAACGCAAGTTTATCTTTGAGAAATGTCTTCATCAACATATCAGCTATATTTTTATTTGTGTGAATCTTCTTCAACTGTATCTATTGCTCATCAATCATAGAGCACAACTAATGCTACCGAACATCAATGTGCTTTGTCCTGGCATGGTACATGGTGTTCATACTCAAATCCAATGCGTTCTAGCTATCATAAAATACCACATACTCTTTCTGACTTAATCCCAATTCAAGAAGAAATATTTTCATCCAAAGCATTTCTTTGCCTACTTCGGTTGCTACAATATACTCAACCTGTGTAGTACACAAGGCAATACACTTTTGCAATTTGGACTGCCAAGATACAGCTACCCCTACAAAAGTAAATATGTACCTTGCAGTAGATTTCCTACCATCAAGATCACTTGCCATATCTGCATCAGTAAAACCTTCAAGAATTGGTTTTGTAGTCCCAAAACTCAAACACATCTTAAAAGTTCCCCTCAAATATTTGAAGATCCACTTCACCGCTTCCTAATGAGCCTTTCTTGGATTGGAAAGAAATCTGCTCACTATACTAACTGCATGAGCAATATCAGGCCGTGTGCAAATCATAAAATACATCAAAGAACCAATTGCAGAGGAGTAAGGGACAATAGACATAGTATCCTTTCCTTCCTTGTCATCGAACAAGACTTCTTACTTAAGTGAAAATGATTAGAAAGAGGCGTGCTAACTGACTTAGCATTTTGCATGTTAAATCTCACTAGCACCTATTCAACATACTTTTTCTATGATAACCATAGCTTTTCAACTTTCTTATCGCGAATGATATCCATACCTGAAATTTGCTTTATTGGACCTAAATCCTTCATATTAAAGGACTTAGACAATGCCTCTTTCAACCTGCTAATCATACGAGCATCTTGCCCTATAATCAGCATATCATTAACATAAATAATAGAATAATGAAGTCACAATCTGGAAATTTTCTCACATACATACAAGGGTTTGCTTCCATTCTTTTGTAGTTTTGGCTTACCATAAAAGAATCAAACTTCTTGTACCATTGCCTAGGAGCTTGCTTCAAGCCATACAAGCTCTTATTCAATTTGCAAACCATGTGCTCTTTCCCTTTCACTTCAAAACCATTGGATTGATCCATATAAATCTCATCTTGCAAATCACCATACAAGAATGCAGTCTTCGCATCAAGTTGCTCAAGCTCAAGATTCAAACTAGCTACTAATCCCAATACCACTTGAATGGAACTCATCTTCACAATAGGTGAAAAAAAATCTCATCAAAATCAATGTCTGGTTTCTGACCAAAGCCTTTTATCACCAATCATGCTTTGTATCCACTAACTTGTCTCCATCCTTTTTCAGCTTGAACACTCATTTGTTCTTTAATGGTCTTCTCCCTTTCGGAAGCTCAACAATGTAATAAGTGTCATTTTTCTGCAATGAATCCATTTTCTCTTCCATTGCCTTTAACCAACACTCCCTATTTGGAGTATCATGCACATCTTGAAAGCTCTCTGGCTCTTCGTCACTTGTGACCAAAATATATTCCGGACTAGGATACCTAGTAAATGGTCAATGCTCTCTAGTAGATCTTCTAACCTAAGACTTTACACTCCTCTGTATTGGGGGCAACTGCCCCTGCTCAACACTCCTTGGTTAAGAGGGTTGCTCCCCTTGCTCAAAACCCACTGCATCTGGTTGTGTAATATAATGTCGACATCTATCCATCACCAATTGTGCATGGCTCATTTGTAACCCGAAGTTCTATATCTTATGCATTTTCATCATCTGTGGCACCTCTTGGTGGAAACCCTGCAAGTGTTGAGTGATCATACTCAACCGTAACCTGTGTCGTTTTTTCATTTTTCTCAAAGTCTGTGATGAAATCATTTTCATGGAAACCACATCCCTAATTCTAATTGTCCTTTTCTTCTCTGGATCACACAGCTTGTAACCATATTTCTCATCACGACACCCAACAAATATACATGGAGTAGCCTTGCTATCTAGTTTTGACCTCTACTCCTTTGGCATACGCACGAATGCTGCACAGCCAAAGACCTTCAAATGTGAGTATGAAACTTTCTTCCTTGTCCATACCCATCTAGAATGTCAAAGCCTATTAGCACTATTAGTGATTTATTAATTAGATAGCATGTTGTATTAACTGCTTTACCCTAGAATGCTTTTGGCAATTTCATCATCCTTAACATGCATCTAAATCTCTCTATAATGGTGCGATTCATCCTTTTAGTTACACCATTAAGTTGTGGTGTCCCAGGTTCTGTCTTCGCATGCCTGATCCTACGCTTTGAATAGTAGGCTTTAAAGTCTTTCGATGTGTACTCATCTCCATTATCTACACAGATACACTTTAAGGACAATCCTGTCATCCTTTCCACTATGGCATGAAATTTTTGAAAATACCATAGTACCTGGCTTTTGTTTCTCAACATATACACCCATGTTTTTCATGAAGCATCATCAATAAAAGTAACAAAATATCTATTACCAACCCATGACTCTACCTCTATAGGACCACATACATCAGAATGAATCAACTCAAGTTTATTTTTCTTTCTTTTAGAAGTTCTCCTAAAGAAATTTTATGATGCTTACCAATTAAATAATGATCACATGAGTTAAGAGAAATACTCTTGGCTGAGGGAATGAGGGACTGCTTCGCCAAAACCTTTAACCTTTTCTCAGTCATGTGTGCTAGTCTCGTGTGCCACAAATTTGCTGAAGCATCATCCTTAACAATATTTATCTAACTACTGGTTAATTTCATCCAAGTTTTGTACATAGTGCAACACAAATTTCCTTTTTCAACTACCAAAGAGCTTTTAAGAAGTTTCCACCATCCATTTTTCTGCTGACTCTCATATTCTTCCTTATCAAGGACATTCACTAGAAAGCAAGGTTATCCTCAGATCTGGAATGTGTCTGACATCCCTCAAAGTCAATGTACAACCAGTACTTGTTTGTACCACTATATCACCAATCCCAGCTATTCGTGACATGCTCTTGTTTCCCATCTTGGTATAACCAAAATCACTTACTCTGTAGGTTATAAACAACTCCTTATTAGGAACATAATGATATGATGCTCCAGTATCAACTATCCACTCAATGATGGAATCCCCTGCATGGTTACACTCACTATGTGTACAAATCAAAGAAACCGTTTCACTATCAGAATTCACCGTTGTAACATTTTCATCATCTGAGTTATTCTTACTTTTCTCATCTTTTCGCTTTTGCTTCATGATCTTGCAGTTCTGCTTTATGTGACTAAGTTTGCCATAATGAAAGTACTTTACCCTATCTCTGGACTTATGTCTGTTCTTGGACTTACTATGACTTCTAAAATCCTGACCTCTGTCTTTAGTTCTGCCCCTGTTCTCTATGACAAGAGCTTCATTCTTAGAGTTTGTCTCCTTTTGCCTTGCTTCTTCATTAAACGTACTATTTTTTACCATTAACAAGGTCACCGTACCGTTAGGAGCTAAATTAAGAACAGTCACAACTAGTGTCTCCCAGCTGTCTGGCAATAAGCCCAAAAGAAACAATGCTTTCATCTCATTATCCATTTGCAGTTTCATAGTGGTCATATGATTAAACAGATCTTGAAAGTCACTCAAATGCTTATAGATGATCTTCCCTCCTTATACTGTAGAGTAGCAAGCCTCTTAATAAGCATAACTTTATTCAAAGCAGTCTTTCACTCATATAATGATACTAATTTTTCCTAAACAAGAAGCACTTGTCTCCTGCACAACATGATAAAAAACACTGATGTCTACCCATCTTCTAATGGTTTCCAAAGTCTTCCTATCTAACTTTTTCCATTCATCATCTCTCATATCGTTGGCTTAGCAAAATCACCTAATACTGGCTCATACAGATCTTTGCAATATAGATGATCTTCCATCATTGGCTTCTAAATTGAATAATTTAAAGCTATCAATTTTATCATAGATCTTATATCTCCCTCCATGATCTCGAAGTACTAACCCGAATTCTGATACCAATTGTTGGAACTAAAACGATAAATACGCTAAAGTAATATCACAATAACAATACCTATAACAATCAACAGCAATATCCCAAGCTAATAGTAATAATAAATCAAGCTACTAATGTAATGACCCGTTACCACATTTTTCACGTATTTCTATACAACTTTTCCGGTTAGGCAGTCTGTGATGCCATTAACATTCAACAGTGATAATAATAAATGATAAACATTTATTTAATAAATACGGAATATGAAATTTATTTTCACTATTCCTTATATCTGACATCCTCTATTGTTCTTGTTTCAATAAAGTAGTACTGTATACATACGCCTGAAATGTAAAAGAGAAGTAACTATACCTATCATATTTAACATAATTTGCCCTAGCGCTTTATATGTAGCTATATCCATTTGGGATATAATTCTCTAACTCCGTGTCTTTTTATATGTGGAGTTAAAACAAAGGGGTGAGTGAACCATGCGCTCAATAAAGGAGATGTATGCTGCTTTAAATAAAGCAAAACTATATACCACAAAGTAATTATTTTTCCTAAAATTATACCAAATAGGAGAACAATGGATATAGTAAACAGCCCTCTCAATACACCATTAAAATCACTGACTAAACAGTTTACAATATAATGTAGTAAACAGTAAATAGGATTCAGTAAATCCTCTCAGTAAACAGAAATCAATAAATTGAGACTAGGCATCACCCTCCAAACAAATCATGCTATCATTGTTCCCCCCCTCAGGAACGTAATAATCATCCCCACAGGGATACAGTAAATCTATGGCCATAATCTATAGGTGGTCCTCGGGTCCACTTGCCATGTGACCTCGAGACCTCTGATGACTTGGCGAGTCCATCAGCCTCATGAATCATAATGCATGAAACTAGGGGCCTAAAGTCTCAAAAATCAATTTATATCTCATAAAGAACCTTTAAGGAATTATTTCACCATTTTCGTCATTTTCTCAAATTGATTTAATTTCCAAAAAAGTTTTATATTTTCTGTTTACAAAAGATAGTAAAACAACCCAAACTCTCACCATTTTTCGTTTGAGAAAAACATAAATTTAAACTGACTTGCCCATGGTCCGCTCGCCCATGGTCAACTCGCCCATTGCGGTGAACTAGTGTTTGTCCGCCATATTAGTATTTAAAAAGAAGTTACACTGGCTCACCCATAGCGGCTCGCCCATGGTCAGTTCGCCCATTTTGGCATTACCCATGGTCAACTCGCCCAATGCGGCACTTCCATTGTCAACTCACCCATTTTTATAAAAACATGGTTCATTTTTATAAAAACATGTTTCATTTTTCTTTGGCTCACCCGGAATTTTGTTAAAACAAGATTCGCCTGCCCAAAACATCATAAAAGGGGTCGCCTATCATTGGCTCGCCTGCCCTTTACCAATTTGCCCAAAAACAACATAGGGGTCGGCTATCTTTGTAACTCGCCCAAATCAAAATAATTTATCAAACAAATGCATGTCATAAACCAAAACATTTTCTCAATATTTTCATAATAATTTTCTCCACAGGACATGCATTTTACTTCACATACTACTCCCTTACCTGTCTCACAAAGCCTAGCTTCCCGATCGCCTTTACCAAGTCCTCAATTCCCGGTTGCAAAATAATTTTATCAAAAATTATTAATACTTTTCTTCTTAATTTTAAGGCACTAGCTTTCATAAAATGCAGCCACTAATGATACAGTGCATTCACAACCAGTATTATTTACACTGGTGCTAAAACTGAACTTTCTTGTTTTAGCTCCTTTTTCTGTTCCAATTTCACCAATCTTCCTCTTTTAATTTCGACCTTAATTTTCTACTATCAAATTATAATTTGCAGCATTGAATCTTGCTCAATCAAGTCATGGCCGAAACCCTCATTGGTTGCCATCTTTGACTTTTCATTCTATTTCCATGATTTGTTATTTCCCTCTTTTAAATTCTTACTCACCTTATCATTTCATATTATTTTTCTGCATGAGACCGCAAAGCACTCCTCTTTTTCATATCACCTGAATTCTTCCTCCCTGGCTAATTCTTATCTAGCAAGAATATGGAAAATTGGCTTCATAACCTTCTTCTAAACTTTAAATTAACTAACATATAACTTTAGATTAAATTTTAAAACCATAAAACATGAAATCTCCTCACCTTAACCGAACCAGCAACTGAACTCCTGTATTGTTTCCTTTCTCGTCAACCCTCCTTTCTTGATCTTTTAGATGGTCTTAAGATGGAGGGGAGGTATGTAGAGAAGGTTAGATGATTAGGTAATAATTAGATGGAATTTTTATTAAATCATTTTGGAAGAAATAGAACAAGGACAGAGCCAGAACGCAAGGCCAAAACAAAATTCTTGTGGAGCAGCAAGGGAAGTCGGTGAGGAGAAGACATTTCTGAAGCTTTGATTCCCATTAGTCTTATTTATATTAACTTTATCCAATGGGCGATTGCCACTTAGCTTCCTAATCCATTTCTTTCAACTTTTCTGTCTCATGCTGCATTAAAATCACGTAGAAAATTTCCAGCATACAAGACTGGCATTAAATCGAGTAGAAAACAGTAGCAAAAAGGATGGTTAGAGCTTATTTTTTTTTCCAACACGTAATTGACTTATTTTTGCTTCAGCCAATATAATTCATCCTATATTAAATCTTTCTTCAACCGTGTAGTATAACAGCAACATAAAAAAATGGCATGAAGTCAAATTTAGCTGCACGGTTGTGTTTCTTTTCTTTGTTTACTTCTGCTAATAATATTGCTTTACTTAGTACATCTTAAATGCTCTATCTTTTAAGTACTCTTTCCTTTGTATTTTCTATAATAAAATTTATACTGCAACAGCCTTTAAAAGGCTGAAGGGAGACGTAATTTAGCAGCAAAGTGGTGTGAAATTTCAACCTTTGCTGCACTATTTTTGACTTTCATCTCTTCTTGTTGTTCACACTTCAACCAATTATATTTACTCATGTGTTAACTTTAATTTCTCTTCCCTTTTGTATTATTTTTATTCTATAAAATATAGTAGAAATTTTAGCCAACTTTTCTAGCTGAACACGTACCATGCAGAGGTGAAGTCCACACTTTCGGCTGCACCTTTTCTTAGTCCCTTTTTACCTCTTTTGAAATATATTCCAGCCAATTAAATTGATTCCATACTAAACTTTTAACTTCTTCTCCTTTAAGTATTACTTACCTTGTATTTTATGCTCTACAAAAGACAACCCATACGGCACAACATCAGGAAATGAGTGGCGTACATACTGCCAATTTTCTGATCAATTTGTTTTTGAGTTAAGTTCCCCCTTTATTTTGTGTGTTCCATCCAATGATAAATTTGCATATGTCCAAGAATGCAATTTTCCTCTCTTATATTTCACATATTTACTTATTATGCTTTGGAAATATCACATCCATGAATAAATTTCAGATCTATTTCCTTCCTTTCTTTCTATACCTCCACTTCATCATGAATTATTTATTTCGCCTCTTATACACCGTATTATAAATTATAAATCCAATAATTCCAAAATTTTAAGTGGAAATCCAAATCAAATATTTATTTAATTTCGCTAATTAATTTATTTCCACTAGCAAAGATTTACAAAATATGGTGTACAGTATTATAAAATCGGGTCTCACATTTTCTCCCCACCTTAAGAAATTTGGTCCTTCAAATTTCATCCGGACCTGTCTCTGTAAGAGCTCTGGTGGTAATGCTAATCGATATGCCACATCTCCTACGTGACCTAAGGTCTCGACAGATTCAATGTATCATGGACTCAGCTTTCCTTTCTTATCGAATCTCGTTATATCTTTAAAGGGTGAGACCTTCAAAATACATAATTACCCGTACATCTCGAGAACCTGCTCAACCATATAAGGAGCTAAGGACTTATGGTCTCCCATTTTTTTTTGTTATCGTGGATCGATATCGCCTGCCATATATATATAGTTTCGTAAGATGCCATACCGATAGTCACCCATTAGCTATTATTATAAGCAACTCTGTCAGGGTAATTGATCATTCCATGAGCCTTTAACATCAAATGCACACGCTCACACTATATCCTCGACCGTCCATATCATACACTCGGACTGTCCATCAGTCTGCGGATGAACTGCAGTGCAAAAACTCAATCGGGATCCCATGGCCTTTTAAAATCTCTCTCAAAATGAGATGTGAGACATGCCTCCCTATCAGATGTGATGCTCCCTAGAACACCGTATAACCTCACCATTTCCCTGACACATAACTCGGCCAATGCACTAATTCGATCAATAAATTCCATAATCAAAGGATAAGCAGACTCAATCAATTTATCCACAATTATTGAGATAGCACTATACCCTTTTGTGGGTAATACTATTTTTCACTTACTTTAGGAAGTACCATTGATACAAGTATTTTTATTCCTTATCAATTTTCTAACTATCAGTTAGTCTCGTCTCTAAGATGAGACTGCTAGTATCTTTTTATACTCTGAATTTTCTTTAAGAGCCTCACCCGTCTCTTCAGGTCATTGACGATCCTTTCCTTGGCGCACTCCTGCACCCCAGGTTTGCTCTTTCAAGTGAGTTGGCGACCACATAGTCGCCCACACCTCACAACATATTATCCGTTGTTGTGGGTCGCCCATCCTGAATTTTGTTCAAATGTCCTGAAGAACTCGGGCTTCTTCTCTCAAAACCAATTTATGCTTTCTGAAATCTTTTATCATCCTTGGGAGTTAGCAAATTTTCACTTCTTTTTACATAGTAACTCATTCATACTATTTATCACTTATCATCTTATTCAGTGCTAAGTCGATAATAATTTGGTGACTATCATTTAGATAGTTTTAATCAATCATATGTAATTGTTCTAGTAGCCTCTTAAATGCGACGCACTCGCTCTTAATATATCTCGGAGCGTCCACACATTTTGCACGTATTTCTATACAACTTTACTGGTTGGGCTGTCTGCGATGCCAATAACATTCTACCACGATAGTGATAAATAATAATATTTATTTATCAAATACAGAATATGAAATTTCTTTTCATTATTCCTTACATCTAACATCCCCTATTAACCTTTATTTCACTAAGGTAGTACTGTATACATATGTCTGAAATGTAAAAGAGAAGAGACTGTACCTGCCATATTTAACATGCCATGCCTCAGTGCTTTAAGCATAGCTATACCCATCTGAAAGCTAATTCTCTCAACTCCGTGTACTTCTTATCTGTGGAGTTAAAACAAAGGGGTGAGCGATTCATACGCTCAGTAAAGGAAACATATGCTGCTTTAAATAAAGCAAAACTATATATCACAATGCATTTATTCTTTTCTTAACAATAACCCAGTAGAAAAGACAGTGGATATATAGCAACAACTCTCTTAAAAACACTACTCAAATCACTGGCTAAACAGTTTACTTTAAAATGTAGTAAACACTGTATAGGATTTCAACAAATCCTCACAGTAAACAGAAATTGGTAAGTTAAGACTAGGCAACAAATAAATCATGCTATCATCGTTCCCCCTCTCCCTTGCGAGAACGGAATCTGCCGCTTTTGGGGTGCACCCGTAGGCCATCGCCCCTCACGGCTATCTCAGATCTATGGCCATAATCTATAGTGGTCCTCGGGTCCACTTGCCAAGTGACCTCGAGACCGCTGATGACTTGGCGGGTCTATCAGCCTTGTGACGCCCTGAGGTGCACTCGTTGGTCCATCGACTGAGCCACCGCCCCAGGCGAGTCACGCAATAGTAACGCATGAACTCAGGGCCTAAAGTCTCAAAAATAACTTTTATATCTCATGAAAACCTTTAAGGGCTTATCTTATCTACATTATCATTTACTCAAATGATTTAATTCCTGAAAAGGTTTTAGGTTTTCTGTTTACAAAACACTTTGAAAACTTTCTAAAATTCTCAGCTTTTAAAACCTGCCCGTCCGTGGTCAGCTCACCCGTTATGGCTTGCCCATGGCGGAGAACATGTGTTCGCCCGCCCAACTTTGCCCTTTAAATCGACAAGCAAAACTGGCTCGCCCCCAGTGGCTCGCCCATTAGTCAACTCGCCCAAAAGGTTTTATACGTCTTATTTTTCGTATAAGAAATTACACTTTAAAACTGTTCACCAGAGTCAGCTCGCCCTTCACGGCTCGCCCCTGACTAACTCGACAAGACGGTGAATTAGTATTCGCCCGCCACTTAGCTTTTCAAAACAGAAGTATGTCTCGTTGATAGCGGTTCGCCCGCCTTATTTTTAAAACAAGGGCCACCCGCCCAAACACATTAAAAAGGGTTCGCCCAACAATGGCTTACCCAGATTTCCCTTTAAAACAAGGGCACTCACCCAGTTCTCATAAAAGAGAGCTCGCCACTTGGCTCGCCCGAGTTTCTGCCTAGAACAAAGATACTCGCCCGCCTTAATCAGTTCACCCAATAAAACAACATATGGCGGCTTGTAGCTCGCCCGAGATCAAAACAATTTATTAAATAAATACATGCCATAAACCAAAAATAGTTTCTAAATATTTTTATAATATTTCTACTCCACAGGGCATGTATTTTACTTCACATATATCTCCCTTACCTGGTTCAACGAAGCTTTGCTTCGCCCTGCTTCCTGCTCGCCAATAGCCATTTCCAATTATCGGCTGCAAATAATTATAAATTCTATTAATATTTCTTTTTATATCACTTGGGGAGATTGAGATAAATCAAATGACTACTCGCCCAACAGAGCTCTAACTAGCACAATCGAGCTCGCCATTCAATAAATGTTTTACACGTGGAAGCTCGCCCGCCAGCCAACTCACGAGGCCTTCATTGGCTTAATTGTGGGAGTTCGCCCACAATCCTATTCGCCCAAAACCTCTGCATTTGAGCTCGCCCATTAATTCACTTCACTAGAATTGGGCGTTCTCGCCCCTTGAACACAGACTTTACCTTGGCGAGTTCCTTATTATCTACTCGCCTCATTGGCGATTACTAGTTTTCAACATGGGCGATCACTGTAGTCGCCATTGTCATCGCTTATTCCATTACTTTCTTTGTTTTCATATTCTCTAAGGATCTAACTAAAAAAACAAGACTGTATCTATGTTTATTACTTCATAAAACATAGAAATCTTTCATTGAGCATCAAGAACACCTCAGAAATATGAAACTCACCTCAACCAACTGCACTTCCAGAGCAGAATTCTTTCTGTCTCCTGTTAGCCTCACTTTGCTTCTTCCTTCAGCTCATCAACTATGGAGGAAAGGTTTTATAAGCAGTTTATGTGTTTAGCCAACCTAAAAGTGAAGTTTTGTAAATCGGGCATGGTAGAAATGAGAGAAAATCAGAACATAACCATTGCAGTTGCATGGCTTTCGGGAGGAAGATGAAGTTTGCTAAGCCGGTCTTCCTCAATTGTTTCTTCTTATATAACCATGCTCAACCAATCAATAGCTACCGCCTGTCCCTTATCCTGTTTCTTTCATCATTTCCACGTCTTTCATGCATTTAAGGCATGAAGAAAACTGCAGCTCAAAGTGGCGTGGAAGTCTCCCTTTCACACACCTTTTTCTGCTTCTGTTGACTTTGTTTTGTTTCTCAACCAATAAGGTTAATTCCTTACTGACTTAAACATCTTCACCATTAATTGTGTTCAACCGTATCACTTACAAGTCAATTTTGGCTGCTAATTGTTTTGAAGCCATTTTCCTTTGTCCACATAAGCTGATTCCCGATCTCCACCTCGTCTTGAGACCTCAGTTCGCCACACTACATCAGTTCGCCGACCTTTCAGCTTGCCAGCTTTATCTTGATGCAAACTTTAAATTTGTCAATTACAAGAAATTTCCTTTTCTTAGCAATCACATATAAGCTTGGCGATTATAATTTATAGCTCTACTCGCCCACTTGCTACCATATGGGCGATCACCAGCCCTCGCCCCATTGGGCTAACATCTTAAGCAAAGAACTTGGCGAACTTACCTATTCGCCAAACCAAAGATGCAACGAATCAACTTGCCCTACTCATTCCATGAGCAATCAGATCCCTCGTCAAAACGGGCGATTACCTCACACAACTAGTTGGCGAACTCATCTATTCGCCCACGCCATTGTCCAACTTATCGTGATCATTGGCGAATGTCCTCTTGCTCGCCCATTGGCGAGCTGCCAGCTTACTCGCCCGTAATGTATTTCTCATAATTTGCTCCGTTCTCACCTCAAGTCAAGGAGCTTTTCACCCTTGTTGGAAATCAACCTTCTTTATTTGTCTAATTTCCATTATCACTTTTATGAAATTAGACTCTACAGTAGTGTAGAATCGGATCTTACAAAAGATCCCTATCACATGTACTCACTCACTGGAACTTCACATAAGTTCTCACTGTTTCACCGATATATATCGATTAAGGCACTCAAGACATCTTAAAACCTGATGATGATGAAGTGAATTAATTTGGTTACTCAATCCATAGTCACTTTTATAACCTCATGGTTCTTTCGGATTTTCTACCATCCCACAATGATTATTTCATGGTTAAACTATGACTACCCTTCTTTTGCAGACCTTAATACTAACCATCGATTACGTCTCAGGTAATCATTTTCCTCAATAACTTCTTTTATATCGAGTTATCATTTTATCTCTTATTCTCCTAGTACATGTAATATCACTTACTTGGAAAACGTATTTGAGAGTATAATTTCTACACAATCAATTTCTGAAATTGAATTTATCATTATTCAGATTTCGTCACCACTTTACTTATACAATTTCACAGTTCTAATATGTATATATATACACATATGTATATCCTTTTTTAAGATTAGCAATACTTCTTGTATCTGCTCCTCTGAGTATAACAAATTTCATTTGTCAAAATCTGGCTTGTTATTAATTCCAGCCATAACCACAAGATAATCAGACGAAATCACATTTATTCTTATATTGGGGAACTACCTCATAACTCGTGTTCCCTAGTCATCATACGACTTGTCTCTTAAGACATTTTCATTCTTTCACATTAATCACCACAGTCATTTCCCACTTAATATAATATCTCACCGTTACAATCTTTTAACAATTTTGAATATTGTACTCATACATACCCATTCACTTTCACTTTCTCACAAGTATGTATCACATTAGTAAGGCAGCGAATTCCACAAACTCCTCAACAATTCATTTATGCCATACAAGTAAACCTTTATAAATTTTATACCCCAATAACCACAGAGTAGTAGAATCCTTTACTCAGACAATTTCAATATCCACTTAATCATTTGAGACCTCATGTCTCTAATGTACATAGTTCAGTTAGAACTTATGTTTACTAAACTTAACAATAAGCTCTTCAATTCTAGAAATTGTGGCATTACTCCAGGATGCTGCTTAACTACACATATTCATTCTCAACAATAATACTATTGAATACTTGAAATTTGGTACATAATCATAAGCTATGCTTATTCTTTCGAACTATAACATTTGTGTTTTCACCAGTTATACCAATACAGTTGATTTCTCTACTCATCAATCTCTTGAGTAATTTCTCAAGCTCTTCTGATTCTCTGGTAAGGGCTTACAAACAGATTCCATGTTGTGAATCGAGTCAACAATCTCTAGAATCCACGTTACTCCAAAAGTTTACTTAGAATATCTTCTCGTAATTTCTAATTCACTAACCCATACCGTCTTGGATGTCTCATTATTTATATCCAACGGATCCACTATGTATCCTCAAACACATAAGTATAAATTTTCAGATCATTTCACATGTATTTCACAATATTTCGATTCTATGAATATCGTATTTATTCTCCTAAAAACATAATGAGTATATAGAACCAGTATTAACATCATCAATTTTAAATCATTGATCACACAATTCACCTTTTTGGTTCACACTCTATAAGTATATCACTTTTCATAATATTCAATAATCCCTAACCAATATAACCCATATTTTCACTTTAATTCAGACCCTAAAATCCACAACAGGGCCGACTATCTCGCGACCTCTCATAACATATACTCCGGGTCACATTACTCACCAAAATATAAGTAGGGCTCACAGTAGGGATCATCAAACATGTAATATGTCCTTTACACCATCACACACTATTTCACCATCACTTTTATTCTAGATCAATTTAGTCATTTATGACTCAAAGAAAGCATTTCAATATCATCATTTCAAGATCTTAGTTCGATATGTACAGAAAAGTCCTGGTGGAGCCCTCACCGAGTTCCTCATTGTACCTTACCGAATAGACCTGACATGATGATAAAATCGCCTATCTCATGTAAAATTCCCAGATTACAATCTCTATTTGTAACCCATAATGCATCAACTTTCACCATATTTAAACACTTAACTCAATTCACAGTCACTTGACTTTTCTATACATTCAGACTATACAGTACTACAGGGGATGTTAACCTTTTTCAACACTTTCCGTTCTAAAGGTATCAACAAACATCAGACTAACCAAAGCTCTGATAGCATTAAATCTGTAACGACCCGTTACCACATTTTTCACGTATTTCTATACAACTTTTTCGGTTGGGCTGTCTATGATGCCATTAACATTCAACAGTGACAATAATAAATGATAAACATTTATTTAATAAATACGGAATATGAAATTTATTTTCACTATTCCTTATATCTGACATCCATTATTGTTCTTGTTTCAATAAAGTAGTACTGTATACATATGCCTGAAATGTAAAAGAGAAGTGACTGTACCTGTCATATTTAACATAATTTGCCCCAGCGCTTTATATGTAGCTATATCCATTTGGAATATAATTCTCTAACTCTGTGTCTTTTTATCTGTAGAGTTAAAACAAAGGGATGAGCGAACCACGCGCTTAGTAAAGGAGACGTATACTGCTTTAAATAAAGCAAACTTATATACCACAAAGTAATTATTTTTCGTAAAATTATACCAAATAATAGAACAGTGGATATAGTAAACAGCCCTCTCAATACACTATTAAAATAACTGACTAAACAGTTTACAATATAATGTAGTAAACAGTAAACAGGATTCAGTAAATCCTTTCAGTAAACAGAAATCAATAAGTTGAGACTAGGCATAACCCTCCAAACAAATCATGCTATCATTGTTCCCCCCTTAGGAACGTAGTAATCATCCCCACAGGGATATAGTAGATCTATGGCCATAATCTATAGGTGGTCCTCGGGTCCACTTGCCAGATGACCTCGAGACCTCTGATAACTTGGCGGGTCCATCAGCCTCGTGAATCATAATGCATGAAACTAGGGGCCTAAAGTCTCAAAAATCAATTTATATCTCATAAAGAACCTTTAAGGAATTATTTCACCATTTTCGTCATTTTCTCAAAATGATTTAATTTCCAAAAAAGTTTTATATTTTCTGTTTACAAAAGATAGTAAAACAGCCCAAACTCTCACCATTTTTCGTTTGAGAAAAACGTAAATTTAAGTTGGCTTGCCCATGGTCAACTCGCCCATTGCAGTGAACTAGTGTGTTGGCTCTATAGGCTATACCGAGAGGGGGGGTGAATCAGTTTTTCGCTAACCTTAAGTTCATTTTTTGGTTCTTCTAAATTCTCTAGCTTAGATTGATATTTTTTAAGTTCTCTAGGCTACTCAAACATGCAATATAAATTCAATTCAATAAGCACAATGTAATTGCAAGTAAAGAGAGTAGGGAAAGAGAGATTTACACAAGCGATTTATATAGGTTCGGCAACTTGCCTACGTCCTCTACCTTGAGACGCTCCCAAGGATTTTTCCCAAATTCACTATCCTTGAATTTGTATTACACTCCCTCTTTTTCAAGGCTCAAGAGAAACCTCTCTCTTTTTCTAGGCTCAAGAGAAACCTCACTCTTTTTCTTAAGCTAAAGAGAAACCTCCCTTTTTTTTCTTAGGCTAAAGAGAAACCTCCCCTTTTACAAGGAATGAGTGTGTTTACAAATTGTGTAATCAAAGAAGGGCCTCTAGATAGGCAAGTGATTACAATGTTTAAGCACAAGGAAAAAGCCTATACAAGATTTGTTCTATTCTATACAAAGAATATGAGAATGATGGAAGATGAAGACTTTGTAGCTCTTGATTTGTTGTTAAGGCTTGAGGAAAATGAAGAAGATGATGAATAGAATTTCTAAGCAGTTCCTCTTACTTTCTTTAGCTTCTAAGCCTCTATTTATAGTCCTTTGGATGTATTCTAGCCGTTGGGTGGAGCTAAAACTTGACCGTTGTCTCACAAAAACTAGCCGTTACAGGCTATTTTCGGGCAAAGGGATCGATCCCTTCATTGTAGATTTGATTATTCTGGGCTGAAAGACCTTTTTCTGTCATTGGGAGCCATTCTGCCATTAGGGGATCGATCCCTTCCCTTAAGGGATCGATCCCTTCATTCCAGAACTGATTTTTTCGGGCTGAGGGACCTTTTCTTGCACCAAACTGCTTACTGCCACTAGGGGATCGATCCCATGCCTCCAAAAAGCCTATTTCCTGCACATTTGGGTTAGAAATGATGTGACCTTTGATCCTAATCCAACCCAAAACATTTTTATATTTTTGTGGGAGTTTTTCTTGACTTTCTTTGATGAAAACATGGTCCAAAAATTCGTCAAGTAATTTTCTAAAATATTCAAAACATTTTATAATGTATTAAGACCAATAAGAATATGTAATTAAATCATGGTCTTAATGTTTGATATGATCACTTGAAAATGAATTGAGAAAATCATGTGTGATAAGATAAATTTACAATATGAATTAAAACATTAAAGCTTACTTAAGTTTTTGTTATTTCAAAATATATATGGCAATTTAAAGCTAACAATCTCCCCCTTTTTGATATGACAAAACTTAAGGTAAATTTGCTTTGAAAATTCTTTGATAAAATACTCCCTCTCAAATAAAGCCGGATTTTATAAAGCTCCCCCTTAATATAAGCATGGGTTTTGAAAATGAATTTTCAAACTATTTCTCCCCAATTATCTCTCCCCCTTAATATCTCTCCCTTTTAATATCTATCTCTCCCCCTTTTTGTCATAGCAAAAAGAAGGAAAAAAATATGCTCCCTCTAAAATCATGGCTATGTGAGAAGAGATAAATATGCTCTATCCAACAAGAAACATGTTAGTACATGGGACTCATAGCACAAATAAGTCAATATTCACAAAGAATATGAAATATTCATGTAAAGAATATGACTTATGATCCTATACCAATTGTTTATAAATAATTTTAGAAGAAGTTCCCAATTGGTAAATAATGAAGCAAATTGTGTATAAATATCTACTAAGATCTATGACTTGCTCATTTCAATCCTATTAAGCACCTTTGTATATCAATTGTTCTTTCTAAAGTCCAACTAAGGTGCATGGTAATACGTCATGATTATGAGCTAAAATTATATAACATATTATATGCATATGCTCATAAATCATTTTCAAGAAAGAGTGTGCATAGAATTAAGACATATAGCAATTAACTACAAACTCTACCACACAAGAGTTTCATGCAAAAATATCCTAAATGGATTCTTCTCTATTTGTTATTTCAAGCTAAAGGGCACAAGAAGAATTGTCAATTTAAAGCTCAAACCAATTGTCAATTTGGTTTTGACTTACCAATTGTTGAAAATATGGTTACCAATGATACCAATTGTTATTTCAATCTAAAAACCAATTGTTATTAATGGTTGACTTAGACATTTTGCATGAATCCAATATTTATGTGCAGTGTGTTCATGTCAAGAAAATAATCATTCTAAATATGCAAGAACACAATCACACAAAATTATACCATATGGAAGATTCAAAAAATTAAGGTATTCAAGCAAACACATTTTCTTCCATGGTTTCAAGTATAAAAATCCTATGCTCATTTTCCAATTCAAATCCTTAACCAATTATGAGTAAGGAAAGATTCAAATAATAAATGCATGAATATTAATCTAGGTACATTTGTTCAAGTTTGCATTTATCTTTGAATGTTGGTGTTGTCATTAAAGCCCAAGTTCTTTAATAATTTGGCCATAAGAAAAATTTAAGTACATGGATGATAAAGTTTCATGCATTTGAACATTTAGGATCCATTTACCATCACAAATTATAGGCCAATGACCATTACCCATTGTTGAATTTACATTTGAAATTAATCCACTAGATGTATAATTATCATGAAACCTAGTGTGGAATTGATAAGTCAAGCCAAGAGACAATATTATAAGCATGCTTGACTAAGATGAACAAAAAGAATGATCAATAGTCATTATGCACAAGTTCATTAGATTCTCAAATATACACAAATCATTGAAATAAATCTCAAAATTATGTTTAAGCATTCATTGAAAATATATTTCAAGATTATTTCATGATTTATGCAATTCATAACCATTTTCAATGAGAAAACTGATTTTGCACTTGTGAGCTCAAGAAAAATGATATTGATTGTTGAAAGTGATACCATTTGTTGGAAATAATATAAATTGATGGAATTGAGGCATGATATCAATGAAAAATGAATTTTCATAGTTTAAAGATCATAAAAAAGAAGTTAAAATACTTTGGATTTTAAGTTGAGAAGAAAGAAGATATCAAGAAAGTGAAAAATCCTTCTCAAATTTGGTTGAAAAAGTGCAGAAAAGCCATTTTGGCCTGGGGGGATCGATCCCTTAACTCTAGAATGCAGATTTCCTGCATTCTGCTCAAGGGGGATTGATCCTACCTGTTGAGGGATCGATCTCTCATTCCATTTCTGCAGTTTTTGATAGAAAATCCAACCTTTGAGGTACCAAAACTTCGTTTTTGAGTATTTTAAGTCCAAGTAAGGGTTTAAACGTTTGTAAAACATGATTTTGGACTTGTATGAATGAAAAACCATTTAACAATAGATTTTGTAATTTTGGAATGATTTTCACCAATAAATACATTTTTGGTCTCAAAGGAGGTCATTTTAAGCATTATGCATATTTTCACAAAACCAAAGCATTGGAAACTACAAATATGTCAAAAAAAACTTGTTCACATAGGTTTTAAGCACATATATCATTAAAGCATACATCTTGTGAACAACATGCCCTGATTTCTAACATGCATATTCTTCATTAAGTCTCATGACATGACATATTGCATATATGACATATTTGACAGCTTTTGAGCAACTAAATATATTATCTAAACATATCAAACTTGCTCAAACTACAAAATTTCAATAATTTTTTCAAAATCATCAAACATGCTTTTCATTCAATGTATCAAGAAATATTCATCAAGCACTCAAAAATCATTTATCATGCCTTTTGTTCAATCATTCAACTCACAAAGATTATCAACCACATTTCTCATCAAAGCACAAATAATTTAATCAAATAAAAAATTTAAGAAGGAATTAAGCTTACAATGCTCCTTTGCTAGAGAGTGCTTTGCCTTGAATAGTTGAATCCACTTTGTGCCATTCTTTGAAGAATTGTTGTCACCTTGTTAAGGATGGATTCCCAAGCTTTTCTCTTTCTCATTGGCAGAAGCAAACTCCATGAGGATGTGTTGAGCATTTAAACTCCATTGTTCCATTGTATTCCCATGCTCTAACACTCCTACATCAAACACTTTCAAGTATGCTTTGGTACCCAAATTTTCTTGGGTCCATGAGAGTTAGTGCAAATAATTTTTGATCCTTTTGGGATCCATTTCAAGCACAATTCATCATTATTCATAGCATGCTTTGGCACCCACATTTTTCTAACAACTCTTCCTTTAAATGTGGTTTTTCTATATGTGCATGCTTGTGAAGAGTGTCCTATTAAATTGCATAGTGAGCATGTAAGAGATAAATCATGCATAGTATTTTTGCTCACAAGGAAATTCTTTAGATGAGTTTCTTTTTGTATTGCATTATAACCTAACTCATCTTTATCAAAGAAAGCTCTTTGGGTCTCAAGCATGTGATCTAATTTTTGTTAACCCATATAAAACCTAGTAAATGAGTTATGCAAATTTAAGTTCTTTTTATTCAACTCATTTACCTCTAAGCTTGCTTCTTCTAATTTCTTCTCTAATTCTAGCTTATCACTTAATAATATTTCATTCTCTATTTTTAATTTAGCAATGATTTTCTTATATTTAGAATTCATGCATTGAAATTCATTTGCTAAATCATTAAAGGCATTTTGTAGCTCATCAAATGTAAAGTCATTATTTTCACTAGAGCTACTACTAGTCTCATCATCACTAATGGCCATAAAGCATGAGTAGGCTACCTCTTCATCTACATTTTCCTCATTGGAGCTATCACTATCGCTCCATGCAGCCACAAATGCTTTCTTCTTAGGTTTCCTATCCTTTTACTTCCTAAGTAAGGGGCAATCTAACTTAGTATGACCCGGTTCATTGCACTCATAACACACTAAGGGGTCTTTTTCTTTCCTACTTGATTCTCCTCTCATTACCCCTATTCTTTGATGTCTCTTATCATTCTCACTCTCTTTCATTCTCATAAACCTATTAAATCTTTTGGCAAACATTGTCATTTCCTTTTCTTCCTCATTTCCATTCTCATCACTATTATCTTCAATGAGCTCATGAGTTGAAGATTTAAGTGCTACTCCTACTTTCTTTGAAGGCTCTTCATTTCTTTTCAATTTCATCTCATATGTAAGTAGGGAGCCCATAAGTTCGTCTAGAGACAAGGTATTTGGATCTTTAGACTCTTCTATTGCGGTTACCTTTGCCTCCCAAGACTTAGGCAAGCTATTCAAAATTTTCTTAACCATTTCTAGATTGGAATAGCTCTTGCCTAATGCCTTAAGTCCATTAATTATATCATTAAACCTACTGAACATTTCGCTAATGGACTCATTTTCTTTCATCCTAAATAGCTCATAATCATGTGTGAGCATTCCTACTTTGGTCTCTCTAACTTGATTTGTGCCTTCATGTGTGATGGCTAGTTTATCCCATATTTGTTTAGCATTCTCACATAAAGAGACTCTATTATACTCATTAGGACCTAAAGCACAAAAGAGGGTGTGCATAGCCTTGGCATTCATTTGTGCCACTCTCATGTCATTTGTGTCCCACTCATCCTCACTCTTAGGGACATCTTTTCCATCTACTTTCTTCAAAGGAATTCTAGGACCATTCACTATAATTCTCCATACTTCATAATCATTTGATTGTACAAATAACATCATTCTAGTTTTTCAATATGAATAATTCTCACCATTGAAGAGTGAAGGTCTAACTAATGATTGTCCCTCTTCTCCTAGGGGTGTGCCTACATTCAAGTGAGCCATTTAAGATCGTTTTGCTCGATAGAGGTTAGTCTAAATCAATCTCGAACCCAAGCTGTGATACCAATTGTTGGCTCTATAGGCTATACCGAGAGGGGGTGAATTAGTTTTTCGCTAACCTTAAGTTCGTTTTTCGGTTCTTCTAAATTCTCTAGCTTAGATTGATATTTTCTAAGTTCTCTATGTAGACACTCAATTTTGTCCGGGTCAACAAATGAATATGGATTATTTTTATTTTTTATTTTACTATTTTACTTTTTTATTTTTTAGACACTCAATTTGTCCGGGTCAACAAATGAATATGGATTTATTTCTATTTTTTTATTTTTATTATTTTACTTTTTATTTTTTACTTTTATCTTTTTTTTATCTGATCAACATTCAATGGGGTACTGTTCCCCACATCCATGCCGCTCCAGTCACCCTATAAGCTGAAACCCAACCACTGCTCAGCATCTCTTCCCCATGAACATTGATGCCGTCCACTGCTCAGCATCTCTTCCCCATGAGCATTGACCCAATCTGATCCCATCTACCCCAGCCACTGCTCAGTACCCCTTTCCCATACGCATTAACACCGGCCACCGCTATAATTCCCTTCCCCATGAGCATTGACCCAATCCCATCCCATCTTTGCCAGCCAATTCCTCTTATAAAAACCCGACTGTTCAACCAAACAGGAGGGAGGCATAGCAAAAATTACAAAAAAAAAAAAAGAGGGGATAGCATAAAGAAAGATAGTGGAAGAAGCCTTTGCTACCATATCTAAACCATCAGTCCCCACCGTGAATGAGACCAACGATGCTTCCCTTGCACTAAAATTCCACCACCAAGCTACTGTCCATCGAAGCTTCCCGTTCTGCCACTGCATCGCCTTGCCGTTTCCGCTCCCCTGCTTACAGAAGCTGTTGCATCATCCTCATCACCCAGGTTGCTGTCCTCATTACACCTCTCGCAGCCATCCCTGTCTGTTGTACTGACTTCCAGCCTCATCGCTGCATCATCTTCTACCCTCTGCTGCACCAATATTCGTCCCTGCCATCCTCCTCTGTGGCTTGAAATAAGGAAAGAAATAAAAGAAGGAAAGAAAGGGCAAAGTAGGAGGAAAGGAAGTTTTCTTTTTGATTAAAGAAATGGCCACTGGAGCTCTGGAAAAATATTGAAGACACGGAGGTTGTGAAAGGAATCGTGTATCGGGTATAAAGTCAGGAAAATGAAAATGAATGTTTGCTGTTAACAGGTTTAATTCACTCTTAACTTTTAATGTTTATTTTATTGGTTTGTTTTTACTTTGACTAGTCAAGTAGTTATCAGTTAGTTTGTGTGACATGCACGGACTCCCTCTATTTTTTTTAGTGTTTGATTGTTTGTTTATTTGTTTATTTTGTTTTGTTTTATTTTATTTAGTTTAACTGAATATTTGTTTATTTTCTATGGTATTTACATAGTACGTACAACACAAGTTCATGTTTTGGTTGTTAGTTCTTTTATTTGCAAAGTTCAGTAACATGTTTGGATTATTTGTCCTTTAGTCAAAAAGCAAGACATGTAAAATAAATGATTAAAATAATGTTTCATACAATGCTTTCATAAAATTTGAAAATATTATTAACATGAAAATAAATTGAGATTATTCCGATGATGAGATTTTGAAATGATTACGCATAAGTAATATTTCAAAAATCTCTAGGTGAGAAAATTTCTTTTCGGTCCACCAGTATAATGGATGGTCTAAAACGAAATTTTTAATAAATAAATCAATTATAACTACATTTTTAAAATCATAATATCAAAATAAGAGTGATGAATATATAATAAAAATTAGTAACATGAAAATAGGAATAAAAATGATAATAAATGATAGCAAAAGCCATAATAATAATATCTTAGGAATGAAAAATATAGAAATAAAAAAATAAAATAACTCTAAATGAAAATAGAATAAGAATGGATTAAACAATATAAAGAATATTTGTAAATTGTAAAATTGAATATCAATTATTCCAATGATGAAATCTCAAGGGAATTACGCTTAAGTAATTTTCTTGAAAATTTCTAGGTAAGGAAATCCTATTCAAGGCTTCACCAGCTTAATGGAAGGTCTAAATAGGATTTTCAATAAAAAGTAATTTATATTCATTTTTTTAATAAAATAAACTTCTTATGAAAATCAAATATGAATAATTAGTAGATTTATTATTGAATTAGAACAAGAATAATTAGTTATAAAAATTAGAAATGACATCAATGATCCATGATAATATAATAGAAATAATAATAAAAATGAAATAAATAAAATTAGATATTAAAATTATAATGAAGGTGAATACGAATTACTCCAACGATGAAATAACGAGGGAATTACGCTTAAGTGATTTTCTTGAAAATTTCTAGGTGAGAAAATTATTTTCAAGACCTCACCAGCTTAATGGATGGCCTGGAGATAGTTATCAATAATAAGTGATTTTTACTCGTCTTTTAAATGTATAAAATAAGTGATTTTTATCTTAAAAAAATAATTAAATTAAAATTAAAGCAATTAATTAAGAAGATAAAATTTTTTAATAATTCATGTTAACTATAATAATAAAAGAACAATGGTAAATAATAATAAAATTTGATGAAATAATAAAATAAGGTGATAATAATTAATAAAGGTTATTGAGAATGAGTATCGATTATTCCGATGATAAGATTCCAAAAGAGATTAAGCTTAAGTAATACTTTGGAAATCTTTAGGTCAAGCAATTTCTTTCAAGATCTGACCAGCTTAATGGAAGATCTAAAAGGAATTTTTTGAGAAAAATAATTCATATTCATTCTCTAATAAAATAAATTAATAAAAGTAAGCATTAATAAAAATATAAAAAAAACAATAGAAATAATAAAAATAATAAGATAGCAAGAACGAATTAGATAGGAGTCAAAATTAGAATATTTCATAAAACATTAAAATGAATCCGACGATAGAGCCTCTTCAAGCAAGTCTCATAGTACTACTTGAATACTCTTGAGGTGAGGAGAATTTTTTTAAGATATCCCACCAGCTTAATGGAGGATGCTTAGAAATATTTTCCAACATTAAATTACTGAACTTAAGATTAACTAAGGCAAATTTAAGATAACCTAAAGTTAGTTGGTACCATTTTAGGATGGGCGTTGTGAGGGTGCTAATCCTTCCTCATACGTAACCGTACTCCCGAACCCTAAATTTGAGATGTAGTCCAATCCTTATCCATAGTTTAAATAGGTGACCAATCACACCTAGGTAGAATGGTTGGTGGTGACTCCCTTTGATTTTATGTCTAGCTATTAGGTTTTCTCTAAAACTTAATACGTGATGACAGCTTGGCGACTCCACTGGGGACTGGTGAGAGTTAGGCCAACAAATAGTTTTAGGTTATCTTATGTTTATCTTAGGGATATTAATTTCTTGACAATAATAAAAATTGTTCCTTCATGCACACATATCACTTACACTACATGCATTAGCCCTCGACCCGGGCTTTATCCCTTCTAGGAGGGAGTATAGTACCTGCGCTCTCGTGAGGTAATAGCTCTGTAATGGCTAGCGAAATACTACCACTCAAATTGAACCTTTCCGTTTGTAACCTGTAATAGGTGAGGATTGGGTGCCTTACTAGTCCATATGGACGACAGTGAGGAGCAGTTTGAGAACCTTTAGAACTTCAAATTTTTCAAGCCTTGCATGTAAAGCAAATTTAAGAAGCCCAACTTAAGATAGAACCAGGTCAACTTGTACTATAGAGAAAAACCAATTGTAGGACACATGAAGGAATAAACCTTATTATAAAACTTTCTTCTTTATCTCTTTTTACTGCATCACCATGTTTTCATCTCATAACAATTGATGATAGGGTTGGGACTCATTACATCCATGGAGAAGACATCTCAAACCAAGCCCTTGGTCTATGAGTCATCTGTTAAAGTGAAAGCTATGTCTGAAGAGGAACAACGCAAGAATGGTGATTGTCTACCCATAGGCTACGTCTCAGAACTTCTTGAAAAGGTTCATATCGATCTCAAGCAAAATGAATTTGGTGAATTGCTTAGTATTTGGAAAGGTTGGGATGGAACTAGGAGAGAGGCCTTTCAGGAGAAATATGGGGATATAGCACGACTTATGACTGTACCCGTGGACATGAACCTAATTAGAGCCATGATACACTTTTGGGATCCCTCATATAGGTGCTTCGTGTTTAATGAGGTAGACATGGTGCCTACCATAGAAGAATATTCGGTCTTGCTCCGATTCGACCCTGAAGAGTCTGATAAGATTTATTGGCGAAGGAAGAAAGTGAGTTATCGCAAGAAATTAGCCATCATGACATGTACTGATGTGCAGGAGATTGATCGTCAGATAAAGAATAAAGGAAAATGTTCTTATATATCTTCAGAGTTTTTGCTAAGTTGCCTCAACAAACATCGAGAAGACGACTATGGCATAAAAATAATGGCTTTGGCAATATATGGGTTGGTTATCGTCCCCAAGTCCTTACAATACATCGAGGTCGCATTGGTGGATTTCATCGAGCAAATTGATCATGAAGTGGTTGTGGTTCCGGCCATCTTGGCCGAGACAATTATGTCCTTAAACTACTGTCGTCAAACCGGGGAAGGACGTTACATAGGATGCTTGCCATTGTTGTATATTTGGATGAAAAGCCACTTCCGATGTGAGAAACCTGAATTTCGGCCTGCCTTTCTTAGCAATAGAGTTCCTATCAGGGAGTTTTGTACGAGTAAATGGCCCAAGCCTAAGGCAAAAGGGGAATGGGTGTCATTTCTACGAAAGATCACTCACCAGGATGTAGTTTGGGTAGCACCATGAATGTCGCGGGAGTCGATGTTATACAGTTGTGGAGGCCAATCGTGGGTAATCCTTTTAGGCATTTGGGGAACTGTTACATATGCTCCTCTCATGGTGCGTAGGCAACTTGGTTATGAGCAGTTCATCCCAATAACTTATGGCCTTAATCAACGGGAATACACTTATATTGAAGAAGGAATTTTGAAGAAGATAGAGGAAGATGTCAAAGCATGGAAAACCACCCTTAGGGTGAACCAAGGAATCTTCATCGAAAAGGTAACTCCAGAGTACTCAGTGTGGCACGCAAGAAGAGTCAAAGATATCAAGCTCCCACCAGAAGATCATGAGGCTCCTTCAGAAACGATTGCACGAGACCCCATGATAGACTTAGAGATTGCTAGAAGGAGGCTTGAAGAAGAAAACAAGAAGTTGGAATATGACAACAAGAAATTGAAAGTGGAAATGGAAGAAAAATTAGCATGTCAAGAGCAAGCTTGTTTGAGGGTTCATCAAGAAAAGAATGTGTTGAATGATCAGATTAGTGATTTGAAGAAAAAGCTTTTGAGGTCTGAGAGCAGCCGACTGAAGAAAGAAAATGAGCAACTCAAGGAGGAAGCACAAAAAAGGGAGCTAAAATATGAAGAACTTCAAAGGGAGATCATACGCATGCAAGTGCAATTGCGAGGTGCACTCACCAGGGCTCAAGGGTATTGGCAAGACTTAAAAGTTGTGGCAACTGAAATGAATACCTTAAGGAGCGAAAACACCATGTTAAGGAAAGCACAGGATTCGCAACTCCTATTGACTATGTTCGATCGAGTTGATTTCATTGCCCGTAGAGCAAGAGAGATTGAAGATCGGATAAACGAATTGAAACCAGGGATCAACCCAATTACGGATCATGGAGAGAGTCTGCATCAGCTGCTAGAGGAAGTGCAGAGCCATTATAATATGATTAAGAGGCTTAGGTGGAAGGCTTAGGTGGAAGCCTTAGGTTTTCTTCATGGATGTAATGAAGTTTCAATGTTATCAAATGGTTGTTATCGAACAAGTGTTTCTTTTTCATATTTTTATGAAATAATCATTTTATTAAAGTTTTTTAATTTTCTTTTAAAAAAAAAGGGGCATTGCATGAAAATAATTTTTATCTTAATTATGATATAAAAGGAACACAATAGCCCTTCCAAATCATCCCTATCGTACCCGTTTGCAAGCTAAAGCAATGGAAGACGAACAATTAGCACGGATGGAGAGAATGGAAAGGGTACAGCAAGAAATCATAAAGGCCCAAGAAGAGTCTCGAGAACAAATGGCTAAAATGATGGAACTAATGATGAGCATGGCAAAAGGAAAAGGAGTCACTCAGGATATCAATGTAAGGGAAGAACCTCAAGGGGAAGACTCAACATACCCACCAGGATATACTCCCCCTTATGCCCAAACATCTCAGAGAATTCCTCGCCAAGTACCGTCCCCAACGGGAGAACCAATTCGTGCCATGAATCCACAACCTCACCAAGGCCAACCTAGTACTAAAGTAGGGTCATGCCCTATTGACCCCATATTTATTCCGAATTTGGATGACCCTGCTGAACAAGAAAATTTGAGAAGAGAAGTGGTTGAACCAAATACTAGCCTGGGTATACAGCATAAGTACGATATGCTAGAAAAGAGGTTAAGGGCTATTGAAGGAACTGATATTTATGGAAGCTTTGATGTAGAGGAGTTGAGTTTGGTTCCGGATTTGGTATTACCGTCGAAATTCAAAGTTCCTGAATTTGAAAAGTATGATGGAACTAAATGCCCATCAGCCCATATCACAATGTTTTGCAGGAAGATGGCAGGCTATGCCCGTAATGAAAAGTTGTTAATTCATTGCTTCCAAGACAGTCTTATAGGGTCAGCTGCTAGGTGGTACGTTCAACTAGATAGAAATCGTATCCACTCTTGGAAGGACTTTGCAAGGGCATTCATTGCTCAATATCACCATGTAACTGATATGGCACCGGATCGCATTTCCCTCCAGAGCATGGAAAAAAGGAATAATGAGACTTTCAAAGAATACGCTCAGAGGTGGAGAGACATAGCTGCCGAAGTTCAACCTCCTTTGATAGAGAAGGAGTTGACGATTTTATTCTTGAACACTCTCAAAGCCCCTTATTATGAAAAAATGATTGGAAACGTCAGTAAGAACTTTGCTGACATGGTGCTTTCTGGAGAAATTATAGAAAATGCCATAAAAAATGGTAGGATTGAGGTCACAGAGGTGAAGAGGAGTGGGCTCCCTAAGAAGAAAGAGGGAGATGTCCAGGCGGTATCTTATGGAGGTCATGCCCACCATCGTCCCTATGTCCCAAATCAATTGTACCCACAAGCTGTCAATTATGTCTCACCTTATCCATATCAATCAAATCCTCGAACAAATGTACAACCTACTTTCCGTCCACAATCTCCCATGCCAATTCAGCCTACCACTCCAACCATAAACCAAGGGAATAATCAAAAAGGGGTACGTAATAACCAAGAAAGAACATCAATTGAACCAATCCCAATGACTTACACGGAGCTGTATCCTCGTTTACTTCAAAATCACCTGATTGCACCCGTATACATAGAACCCCTAAGACCTCCTTATCCCAAGTGGTATGACCCGAATGCTAAATGTGCATACCACAATGATAATGTGGGTCACTCCATAGAAAACTGCTTAGGGTTGAAGTATAAGGTGCACGATTGATAAGAGCAGGACTTTTAAGCTTTGAAGCAAAAGGAGAACCGGCTATAAATGAGAACCCGTTGCCAAACCATGGTGGAGCAACAATTAATGCGGTGAGTGAAGAAAGAAAGAGGTGTATCAAAAGGTTTGTTGCTGAAGTAAAAACCCCGCTGGGTTGGGTTTTTGATGCATTGGTAAAGACGAATATGTTGCACCCGATAACTCTGACTCCAAACATTTGTCAAGATCTTCACGACCCTAGCTTGATCTGCAAGTACCACAACGGCGCCAGAGGACATTCTATCCAAATGTGCAAGAGTTTTCATTGTAAACTACAAGAACTAATGAATTCGTCCCAAGTTGAGTTTTGGGAGGGAGAAGAAGAGAATTCAGTTAATATGATTGATGATGAGTCAAAACCAAAGCCGTTGACAATTTCTGTTGACCAAAAGTTCGGTCCTGTGAGTACAAAACCAACTCCTTTCATAATTAGAGTTCCCACTCCATTTCCATATAAAGATGACAAAGCAGTGCCGTGGAATTATGATTGTGATGTGGTGATTAAAGGCGAAAAGGAGTCATCTTCAAGTAGTTCTGATGCCGCAAATATCACGGGAGTTGGGGGAATGACACGGAGTGGACGTTGTTACACTCCTGAGATGTTAGCAAAGGCTAGGAAGGAGAAGGCTAAAGAAGATATTGTTGAAGGGGACAAGGCTAATCCGGTTGATGTGCAAGATGATGAATATCAAAAGCCTGTAACAAAAAAGAATGCATGCGAATTTTTGAAGCTGATCAAACATAGTGAATATAGTGTGATTGAACAGCTAAACAAGATGCCAGCACGAATTTCAATTTTATCACTACTCTTGAATTCTAAATCACATCGAAATGCTTTGTTGAAGGTGTTAAACTAGTCGTATGTGGATCATGATATATCAGTAGATAGTATGGATCATTTGGTGGGAAATTTGATGGCTCCAAATTACATATCTTTTAGCGATGATGAGATTCCCGCAGATGGGCATGGTAGTACTAAAGCCCTTCATATTACGACCAGGTGCAAGAGTCATATAATCAGCAATGTTCTTATCGATAACGGCTCTGCTCTTAATGTGATGCCCATGTCCACATTGTTAAGGTTGCCCGTGGACCGATCGCACATGAAGAATAGCAATATGGTGGTCAAAGCCTTCGACGGGGCTCGCCGAGATGTGATTGGTGATATAGAAATACCAATACAAATTGGTCTAGGCACCTTCAATATACAGTTCCAAGTCATGGATATCACGCCTTCATATAGCTGCTTGTTGGGAAGACCATGGATTCACATGGCAGGAGCAATCCCGTCTACTCTTCATCAAAAGGTGAAATTCTTCTTAGAAAATCAACAAGTCTCTGTTGCTGGGGAAGAAGACATTTTCGTCACACAATCTCCCAATACCCCATATGTCGAAGCAACGGAGGATGCATTGGAGTGCTCGTACCGATACTTTGAATTTGTCAATGCAACTTATGTAGGTGAAGGGTCTAAGTTGTACACTCCTTGTCTATCATCAGCCACGAAAATGGTGATAAGGCAAACAATAAATAAAGGTTGGCATCCTGGGGTTGGATTAGGAAGAAACTTACAAGGGATTAAGAAGCCACCGTTCATTCGAGAAAATAAAGACGGATTTGGGCTAGGGTATAAGCCGACCCGGAAGGATAGGATAAAGATGATGGAAGAAAAGAAAGAGAAACAAATAGCAAGGCTAAAAGGGCATGAATTTGGTTCTAAAAAATTGGCCATTCCCTATCTCTATGATTCATTTCATTCTGGCGGGTGCATCCACTCAGACTCAATGGGGAATGAAGTGGAAGAGCTCATAAAACATTTTGGAGAAGTCTTTTCTGATCAGTCAGTTTGCATGGTTGGTGTAGAGACTTCAGAAGATCAAAAGGCTAGTCGATTTGTGTACCCAACTCCTCCAGGCGCAGAGCTGAAGAATTGGGAGATCGTGGAGTTCCCCGTGGTCTTTCTTTCAAAGTAAGGAGTCACTTGTTTATGTTTTATTTTCTTTTCTTTTTTGAAAATGCAAGTTGAAGCTTTTGTATTTAACCCCAAGGGTACTAAATGTATTTCACATGTATGGGTCAACTTTTGAAAAATGATTAATGAAATGCAAATCTGTTTTCCTCATTTGATTGGTTCTTATTCATTGCTTGTCAATACCACATACCCACATTTTTTTTCACCCTTATTTCAGGTATCTCAATAATAAACATCATGATAATAATGAGACTACCCCAGAAATCAATTTCGAAAACATTGCTCAAATCGATGAATCTGATAATGTGGAAGTTTCAAAAGATGATACTATACCTCAGGATTTAGTGAGATTAGCGGAAGAAGAAAATAAGTTAATTGAGCCCTATCAGGAAAGTACTGAAACGATCAATTTGGGAGATTTAGACAATAGAAAGGAGATCAAAATTGGTACGTCATTGACACCTGATGAAAGGAAAAGGTTGGAAGAGTTACTTTATGAGTATGCAGACGTGTTTGCTTGGTCATACCAAGATATGCCTGGACTTGACACTGACATCGTGGAACACAAGCTGCCTTTAAAGCCAGAATGCAAGCCAGTGAAGCAGAAGTTAAGACGCTTGAAACCTGAGATGCTATTGAAGATTAAAGAAGAAGTAAAAAAGCAATTTGATGCAGGCTTTCTAGAAGTAGCCAAATACCCAGAATGGGTAGCAAACATAGTCCCAGCCCCTAAGAAGGATGGAAAAGTACGAATGTGTGTGGATTATAGAGATTTAAACAGGGCAAGCCCGAAGGATAACTTTCCACTTCCCCACATTGATACTCTTGTGGACAATACTGCAAAGAACTCCATGTTTTCATTCATGGATGGTTTTTCGGGCTATAATCAAATTAAAATGGCTCGCGAAGATATGGAGAAGACTACTTTTGTGACGTTATGGGGGACATTCTGCTATAAGGTTATGCCTTTTGGTTTGAAAAATGAGGGAGCTACTTATCAAAGAGCGATGGTGACCCTTTTTCATGATATGATGCATAAAGAAATTGAGGTGTATGTAGATGATATGATCGCAAAGTCTTATGAAAGGGAAGATCATGTGGCTAACCTTAAAAAGCTATTTGAGAGATTAAGAAAATATCAGTTGAAATTAAATCCAACCAAATGCACATTTGGGGTAAAATCAGGGAAATTGCTAGGCTTTGTGGTTAGTGAAAAGGGCATAGAAATCGATCCTGATAAGATACGTGCTATTCAAGACTTATCACCCCCACGGACAGCAAAAGAAGTGAGGGGTTTCTTAGGGAGGTTGAATTACATATCTCGTTTCATTTCTCAGCTCACTTTCAAATGTGATCCCATCTTTAAGCTTTTCCGTAAGCACGACCGAGGAGAATGGACTGAGGAGTGCCAAAAGGCTTTCGATCGAGTGAAAAAGTATTTATCAAACCCTCCAGTATTAGTTCCACCGGTTCCTGGTAAACCCTTGATTCTCTACTTGACAGTTTGCGAGAATTCAATGGGATGCGTAATGGGACAACGAGATGAGACAGGTAGGAAAGAACAAGCCATCTACTACTTGAGTAAGAAGTTTACTGATTATGAAGCCAAGTATTCTCAGTTAGAAAAGATGTATTGCGCTTTGGCTTGGGCAGCTCACAGGCTTAGACAATATATGTTATATCATTCAACTTGGCTGGTTGCTAAGCTCGACCCATTGAAGTATCTCTTTGAGAAGCCATCTCTATCTGGGAGAAATGCAAAGTGGCAGGTTATGCTCTCAGAATACGATATTGTTTATGTATCTCAAAAGTCCATAAAAGGGAGTGTGATCGCTGAGTTTTTAGCAGACCGTGTCGCAGATGATTATATACCTATGAAGCTTGATTTTCCAGATGAGGATTTAATGGCTGTGTTCCAAGTAGAAGAGGAGCCTACTGAAAAATCATGGAAGATGTTCTTCGATGGGGCATCTAATGCTTTGGGACATGGAATAGGGGTGGTCCTAATAGCCCCAAGAGGAAGCCATTATCCAATCACGGCAAGGTTGGATTTCAGATGTACAAACAATGTGGCCGAATATAAAGCATGTGTTATGGGCTTACAAGCTGCTATTGAAAAGAAGATTGATGTGTTAAAGGTGTACGGAGATTCGGCTCTAGTCATCTATTAGCTGCGAGGAGAATGGGAGACAAGGGATCCAAAGGTAGTCTAATATCAGAAGTACATAGTTGGTTTGATTAATCAATTCAAAAGTATACAATTTGAACATCTTCCTCGAGAGGAAAACCAGATGGCAGATGCATTAGCTACTTTAGCTACCATGTTCAAATTAGATGTTAATGCTGAAATTCGATCGATAAAGTTGGAAATGAAGAGTTCACCAGCATACTGTGCTAGTATCGAAGAAGAAGTTGATGGGAAGCCTTGGTACCATGATATCTGGCAATACATCAAGAATCAACAATACCCGAAACACGCATCAGAGAATGATAAACGAATCATTAGGAGGCTAGCTGCAGGATTCTTTCTAGATGGAGAAGTTCTGTACAAGAAAAATTGGGATCATGTGCTTCTAAGGTGCGTGAATACAGCAGAATCCAAGCAGATACTAGAAGAAGTACATGAAGGGTCTAGCGGAGCACATGCTAGTGGTCACATGATGGCAAGACAAATTATGAGGGCAGGTTACTATTGGTCGACAATGGAAAGTGATTGTATTAATTATGTCCGAAAGTGCCATAAATGTCAAATTTACGTTGATAAAATTCATGCCCCGCCAAATGCTCTTCATGTCTTAGCACCTCCGTGGCCTTTCTCTATGTGGGGCATGGATGTAATCGGGCCCATCACCCCAAAGGCTTCAAATGGACATCGATTCATCTTCGTAATGATTGATTATTTTACCAAGTGGGTTGAAGCAACATCATATGCTAGTGTAACGCGAGCAGTAGTGTGTAAGTTTATAAAAAAGGAGATCATATGTCGATATGGGCTTCCTGAGAGGATCATTTCGGACAATGCTCGCAACTTGAACAACAGGATGATAGAAGGAGTTTGTGCCCAATTCAAAATCAAGCATCACAATTCGGCACGGTATCGTCCAAAGATGAATGGGGCAGTGGAAGCTGCTAACAAAAACATCAAAAGGATAGTAGAGAAGATGGTAGAGACCTATAAAGATTGGCATGAAAAGTTGCCATTTGCCTTACATGCCTATAGAACCTCAATGCGTACTTCTACTGGGGCCACTCCATTCTCGCTAGTATATGGGATGGAGGTTGTGTTACCAATTGAGGTAGAAATCCCGTCTTTAAGAATCTTAATGGAGACGCGATTAGAAGAAGCAGAGTGGGTGCAAGTGCGCTATGAACAGCTTAATCTTATTGAGGAGAAGAGGTTAGCGGCACTCTGCCATGGCCAATTATATCAAAAGAGGATGATGAGAGCACATGATAAAAAAGTTCGGCTTAGGCGATTTCGAGAAGGGGATTTGGTTTTAAAGAAAATTCTCCCAAACCAACCAGATAGTCGTGGAAAATGGGCACCAAATTGGGAAGGCCCATATGTGGTGAAGAGATCTTTCTCTGGGGGCGCATTAATGTTGGCAAACATGGATGGTGATGACTTGCCAAATCCAGTCAACTCAGATGTTGTGGAGAAATACTATGCTTAAAAAAAAGGGAGAAGAAAAAGAAACAAAAAAAAGAAAAAGAGAGAAGAAAAAAAAGAAAAAGAAAAAAGAAAAAAGAGAAAAAGGATTCAAATTGAAAACCTGAAAAGGCGGTTTGAATCAATGGAGTATACCTAGGTCAAAAACTTAAAAAGGCGGCTTAGGAATAAGAATGGATCGGCATTGAGAAATTCATGGTATATGGGGCAAATATTCAGTTCGATGAACTCTACTAAATCAGATAAATCGATAGAGCAGGTTCTTCGAAAGAGAAATATGGATTAATTTGATCAGAATTGTCAAAATGTTTATCACTGAGATATTTACTTCCTATTTAAACAGTTATCCTTTGTTCAAACTTCCAGATTGTCATGATTCTCTCAATAAAACACCATTTCTTATTTTGTACTTACCTTCATTTTACCTTCTTATTTCAAATTGAGGAAATATGAGACGTGCATTTTGTGAATCATAATTCTAGAATGATGACTTATAAATGATTGACAATACAATGACTAAAAGAAGAAAATCCTTGCATTACTCAGAAAGGAAAAGGAAATAAAAGAAAGAAAAGAAATAAGAAGATAGCGAAAGTATGAAAGAAAAAAAAAACAACAATGATTTGAAGCTCGAATAAGGGTTTAAATTGAAGAAAATCCATGGAGGGAGAAGAAAAGGAAAAATGGTGATTTTGGAAACCTTTGTTGTCACAATTAAGATGAAATTATTTTTTGCATGCATTTCATCCATTTAGAAAAAGAGAGAAAGAAGAAAGAAAAGTAGAAAAAATGATAAAGAAATGAACAAATAGAATATTTTTAATCCGGTGAAACCTTTAAAACCTCAGAAAACTATACGAGATAAGAATTTTTAAAGTTTCAAGGCCTCCCTGGTCGGAGGAGCACTTTTCAAGATGAGAATTTTAAAGTTTCAGGGCCTCACTCATTGGAGGAGCACATTTGAAGATGAGAATTTTTAAAGTTTCAGGGCCCCCCTCGTTGGAGGAGCACTTTTCAATATGAGAATTTTAAAGTTTCAGGGCCTCCCTGGTCGGAGGAGCACTTTTCAAGATGAGAATTTTAAAGTTTCAGGGCCTCACTCGTTGGAGGAGCACATTTGAAGATGAGAATTTTTAAAGTTTCAGGGCCTCCCTTATTGGAGGAGCACATTTCAAGATGAGAATTTTTAAAGTTTCAGGGCCTCCCTGGTCGGATGAGCACTTTTCAAGATGAGAATTTTTAAAGTTTCAGGGCCTCCCTGGTCGGAGAAGCACTTTTCAAGATGAGAATTTTTTTAAAGTTTCAGGGCCTCCCTGGTCGGATGAGCACTTTTCAAGATGAGAATTTTAAAGTTTCAGGGCCTCCCTCGTCGGAGGAGCATTTTCAAGATGAGAATTTTTAAAGTTTCAGGGCCTCCCTCGTCGGAGGAGCACTTTTCAAGATGAGAATTTTTAAAGTTTCAGGGCCTCCCTAGTCGGAGGAGCATTTTTTTTTAGACGATAATTTTAAAGTTTCAGGGCTTCCCTCGTCTGAGGAGCACTTTTCAAGATGAGAATTTTTAAAGTTTCAAGGTCTCCCTAGTCGGAGGAGCATTTTTAAGACAATAATTTTAAAGTTTCAAGGCTTCCCTGGTCGGAGGAACACTTTTCAAGATGAGAATTTTTAAAGTTTTAAGGCCTCCCTAGTCAAAGGAATGTTTTTAAGACGAGATTTTTTAGGGCCTTCTTAATCGAAGGAGCCTTTTTAAAATAAAGATTTTCAAAAATTCAAGAATATTTCGCAAAAAAAAAAAGAAAAGGGGGGGGGGGGGGGGAAATCAATCAACAAAAGAGAAGTAGGTCAAGAGCCGGACAAAATTGTAGTCTATTGTCTTTGCCCGATTCCTGATTCTCAGCAATGTGCAAAGAGGGGCAGCTGTAGACACTCAATTTTGTTCGGGTCAACAAATGAATATGGATTATTTTTATTTTTTATTTTACTATTTTACTTTTTTATTTTTTAGACACTCAATTTGTCCGGGTCAACAAATGAATATGGATTTATTTCTATTTTTTTATTTTTATTATTTTACTTTTTATTTTTTACTTTTATCTTTTTTTTTATCTGATTAACATTCAATGGGGTACTGTTCCCCACATCCATGCCGCTCCAGTCACCCTATAAGCTGAAACCCAACCACCGCTCAGCATCTCTTCCCCATGAACATTGATGTCGCCCACTGCTCAGCATCTCTTCCCCATGAGCATTAACCCAATCTGATCCCATCTACCCCAGCCACTGCTCAGTACCCCTTTCCCATACGCATTAACACCGGCCACCGCTATAATTCCCTTCCCCATGAGCATTGACCCAATCCCATCCCATCTTTGCCAGCCAATTCCTCTTATAAAAACCCGACTGTTCAACCAAACAGGAGGGAGGCATAGTAAAAATTACAAAAAAAAAAAGAGGGGATAGCATAAAGAAAGATAGTGGAAGAAGCCTTTGCTGCCATATCTAAACCATCAGTCCCCACCGTGAATGAGACCAACGATGCTTCCCTTGCACTAAAATTCCACCACCAAGCTACTGTCCATCGAAGCTTCCCGTTCTGCCGCTGCATCGCCTTGCCGTTTCCGCTCCCCTGCTTACAGAAGCTGTTGCATCATCCTTATCACCCAAGTTGCTGTCCTCATTACACCTCTCGCAGCCATCCCTGTCTGTTGTACTGACTTCCAGCCTCATCGCTGCATCATCTTCTACCCTCTGCTGCACCAATATTCGTCCCTGCCATCCTCCTCTGTGGCGTGAAATAAGGAAAGAAATAAAAGAAGGAAAGAAAGGGCAAAGTAGGAGGAAAGGAAGTTTTCTTTTTGATTAAAGAAATGGCCACTGGAGCTCTGGAAAAATATTGAAGACACGGAGGTTGTGAAAGGAATCGTGTATCGGGTATAAAGTCAGGAAAATGGAAATGAATGTTTGCTGTTAACAGGTTTAATTCACTCTTAACTTTTAATGTTTATTTTATTGGTTTGTTTTTACTTTGACTAGTCAATTAGTTATCAGTTAGTTTGTGTGACATGCACGTGACTCCCTCTATTTTTTTTAGTGTTTGATTGTTTGTTTATTTGTTTATTTTGTTTTGTTTTATTTTATTTAGTTTAACTGAATATTTGTTTATTTTGTATGGTATTTACATAGTACGTACAACACAAGTTCATGTTTTGGTTGTTAGTTCTTTTATTTGCAAAGTTCAGTAACATGTTTGGATTATTTGTCCTTTAGTCAAAAAGTAAGACATGTAAAATAAATGATTATAAAGTCAGGAAAATGGAAATGAATGTTTGCTGTTAACAAGTTTAATTCACTCTTAACTTTTAATGTTTATTTTATTGGTTTGTTTTTACTTTGACTAGTCAATTAGTTATCAGTTAGTTTGTGTGACATGCACGTGACTCCCTCTATTTTTTTTAGTGTTTGTTTATTTGTTTATTTTGTTTTGTTTTATTTTATTTAGTTTAACTGAATATTTGTTTATTTTGTATGGTATTTACATAGTACGTACAACACAAGTTCATGTTTTGGTTGTTAGTTCTTTTATTTGCAAAGTTCAGTAACATGTTTGGATTATTTGTCCTTTAGTCAAAAAGTAAGACATGTAAAATAAATGATTAAAATAATGTTTCATACAATGCTTTCATAAAATTTGAAAATATTATTAACATGAAAATAAATTGAGATTATTCCGATGATGAGATTTTGAAATGATTACGTATAAGTAATATTTCAAAAATCTCTATGTGAGAAAATTTTTTTTCGGTCCACCAGTATAATGGATGGTCTAAAACGAAATTTTTAATAAATAAATCAATTATAACTACATTTTTAAAATCATAATATCAAAATAAGAGTGATGAATATATAATAAAAATTAGTAACATGAAAATAGGAATAAAAATGATAATAAATGATAGCGAAAGCCATAATAATAATATCTTAGGAATGAAAAATATAGAAATAAAAAAATAAAATAACTCTAAATGAAAATAGAATAAGAATGGATTAAACAATATAAAGAATATTTGTAAATTGTAAAATTGAATATCAATTATTCCAATGATGAAATCTCAAGGGAATTACGCTTAAGTAATTTTCTTGAAAATTTCTAGGTAAGAAAATCCTATTCAAGGCTTCACCAGCTTAATGAAAGGTCTAAATAGGATTTTCAATAAAAAGTAATTTATATTCATTTTTTTAATAAAATAAACTTCTTATGAAAATCAAATATGAATAATTAGTAGATTTATTATTGAATTAGAACAAGAATAATTAGTTATAAAAATTAGAAACGACATCAATGATCCATGATAATATAATAGAAATAATAATAAAAATGAAATAAATAAAATTAGATATTAAAATTATAATGAAGGTGAATACGAATTACTCCAACGATGAAATAACGAGGGAATTACGCTTAAGTGATTTTCTTGAAAATTTCTAGGTGAGAAAATTATTTTCAAGACCTCACCAGCTTAATGGATGGCCTGGAGATAATTATCAATAATAAGTGATTTTTACTCGTCTTTTAAATGTATAAAATAAGTGATTTTTATCTTAAAAAAATAATTAAATTAAAATTAAAATTAAAGCAATTAATTAAGAAGATAAAATTTTTTAATAATTCATGTTAACTATAATAATAAAATAACAATGGTAAATAATAATAAAATTTGATGAAATAATAAAATAAGGTGATAATAATTAATAAAGGTTATTGAGAATGAGTATCGATTATTCCGATGATAAGATTCCAAAAGAGATTACGCTTAAGTAATACTTTGGAAATCTTTAGGTCAAGCAATTTCTTTCAAGATCTGACCAGCTTAATGGAAGATCTAAAAGGAATTTTTTGAGAAAAATAATTCATATTCATTCTCTAATAAAATAAATTAATAAAAGTAAGCATTAATAAAAATATAAAAAAAACAATAGAAATAATAAAAATAATAAGATAGCAAGAACGAATTAGATAGGAGTCAAAATTAGAATATTTCATAAAACATTAAAATGAATCCGACGATAGAGCCTCTTCAAGCAAGTCTCATAGTACTACTTGAATACTCTTGAGGTGAGGAGAATTTTTTTAAGCTATGCCACCAGCTTAATGGAGGATGCTTAGAAATATTTTCCAACATTAAATTACTGAACTTAAGATTAACTAAGGCAAATTTAAGATAACCTAAAGTTAGTTGGTACCATTTTAGGATGGGCGTTGTGAGGGTGCTAATCCTTCCACATACGTAACCGTACTCCCGAACCCTAAATTTGAGATGTAGTCCAGTCCTTATCCATAGTTTAAATAGGTGACCAATCACACCTAGGTAGAATGGTTGGTGGCGACTCCCTTTGATTTTATGTCTAGCTATTAGGTTTTCTCTAAAACTTAATACGTGATGACACTCTAGGCTACTCAAACATGCAGTATAAATTCAATTCAATAAGCACAATATAATTGCAAGTAAAGAGAGTAGGGAAAGAGAGATTTACACAAGCGATTTATAGAGGTTTGGCAACTTGCCTACGCCTCTACCTTGAGACGCTCCCAAGGATTTTCCCCAAATTCACTATCCTTCAATTTGTATTACACTCCCTCTTTTTCAAGGCTCAAGAGAAACCTCTCTCTTTTTCTAGGCTCAAGAGAAACCTCCCTCTTTTTCTTAGGCTAAAGAGAAACCTCCCTTTTTTTCTTAGGCTAAAAAGAAACCTCCCCTTTTACAAGGAATAAGTGTGTTTACAAATTGTGTAATCAAAGAAGGGCCTCTAGATAGGCAAGTGATTACAATGTTTAAGCATAAGGAAAAAGCCTATACAAGATTTGTGCTATTCTATACAAAGAATATGAGAATGATGGAAGATGAAGACTTTGTAGCTCTTGATTTGTTGTTGAGGCTTGAGGAAAATGAAGAAGATGATGAATAGAATTTCTGAGCAGTTCCTCTTACTTTCTTTAGCTTCTAAGCCTCTATTTATAGTCCCTTGGATGTATTATAGCCATTGGGTGGAGCCAAAACTTGACCGTTGTCTCACAAAAACTAGCCGTTACAGGCTATTTTCGGGCAAAGGGATCGATCCCTTCCTATAGGGGATCGATCCCTTCATTCTAGATTTGATTATTCTGGACTGAAGGACCTTTTTCTGTCGTTGGGAGCCATTCTGCCATTATGGGATCGATCCCTTCCCTTAGGGGATCTATCCCTTCATTCCAGAACTGATTTTTCTGGGCTGAGGGACCTTTTCTTGCGCCAAACTGCTTACTGCCACTAGGGGATCGATCCCATGCCTCCAGAAAGCCTATTTCCTGCACTTTTGGGTTAGAAATGATGTGACCTTTGATCCTAATCCAACCTAAAACATTTTGACATTTTTGTGGGAGTTTTTCTTGACTTTCTCTGATGAAAACATGGTCCAAAAATTCATCAAGTAATTTTCTAAAATATTCAAAACATTTTATAAAGTATTAAGACCAATAAGAATATGTAATTAAATCATGGTCTTAATGTTTGATATGATCACTTGAAAATGGATTGAGAAAATCATGTGTGATAAGACAAATTTACAATATGAATTAAAACATTAAAACTTACTTAAGTTTTTGTCATTTCAAAATATATATGTCAATTTAAAGCTAACATAGTGTTCACCCGCCATATTAGTATTTAAAAACAAGTTACACTGGCTTGCCCATAGCGGCTCATCCATGGTTAGTTCGCCCATTTTGGCATTGCCCATGGTCAACTCGCCCAACGTGGCACTTCCATGGTCAACTCGCCCAATGCGGCACTTCCATGGTCAACTCGCCCATTTTTATAAAAACATGGTTCATTTTTCTTTGGCTCGCCCGGAATTTTGTTAAAACAGGGTTCGCCCGACCAAAACATCATAAAAGGGGTCGCCTATCATTGGCTCGCCCGCCCTTTACCAGTTCGCCCAAAAACAACATAGGGGTCGGCTATCTTTGAGCTCGCCCAAATCAAAATAATTTATCAAACAAATGCATGTCATAAACCAAAACATTTTCTCAATATTTTCATAATAATTTTCTCTACAAGACATGCATTTTACTTCACATACTACTCCCTTACCTGTCTCATGAAGCCTAGCTTCCCGATCGCCTTTACTAAGTCCTCAATTCCCGGTTGCAAAATAATTTTATCAAAAATTATTAATACTTTTCTCTTAATTTTAAGGCACTAGCTTTCATAAAATGCAGCCACTAATGGTACAGTGCATGCACAACCAGTATTATTTATACTGGTGCTAAAACTGAACTTTCTCGTTTTAGCTCCTTTTTTGGTTCCAATTTCACCAATCTTCCTCTTTTAATTTCGACCTTAATTTTCTACTATCAAATTATAATTTGCAGCATTGAATCTTGCTCAATCAAGTCATGGCCGAAACCCTCATTGGTTGCCATCTTTGACGTTTCATTCTATTTCCATGATTTGTTATTTCCCTCTTTTAAATTCTTACTCACCTTATCATTTCATACTATTTTGCTGCATGAGACCGTAAAGCAGTTTTTCATATCACCCGAATTCTTCTTCCCTGGCTAATTCTTATCTAGCTAAGAATATGGAAAATTGGCTTCATAACCTTCTTCTAAACTTTAAATTAACTAACATATAACTTTAGATTAAATCTTAAAACCAGAAAACATGAAATCTCCTCACCTTAACCGAACCAGCAACTGAACTCCTATATTGTTTCCTTTCTCGTCAACCCTCCTTTCTTGATCTTTTAGATGGTCTTAAGATGGAGGGGAGGTACGTAGAGAAGGTTAGATGATTAGGTAATAATTAGATGAAATTTTTATTAAATCATTTTGGAAGAAATAGAACAAGGACAGAGCCAGAACGCAAGGCCAAAACAGAATTCTCGTGGAGCAGCAAGGGAAGTCGGCAAGGAAAAGTCATTTCTGAAGCTTTGATTCCCATTAGTCTTATTTATATTAACTTTATCCAATGGGCGATTGCCACTTAGCTTCCTAATCCATTTCTTTCAACGTTTCTGTCTCATGCTGCAGTAAAATCACGTAGAAAATTTCCAGCATACAGGACAGGCATTAAATCGGGTAGAAAACAGTAGCAAAAAGGATGGTTAGAGCTTTTTTTTTTTCCAACACGTAATTGACTTATTTTTGCTTCAGCCAATATAATTCATCCTTTATTAAATCTTTCTTCAGTCGTGTAGTATAACAGCAACAGAAAAACAATGGCATGAAGTCAAATTTAGCTGTATGGTTTTGTTTCTTTTCTTTGTTTACTTCAGCTAATAATGTTGCTTTACTTAGTACATCTTAAATGCTCTATCTTTTAAGTACTCTTTCCTTTGTATTTTCTACAATAAAATTTATACTGCAACAACCTTTAAAAGGCTGAAGGGAGACGTAATATAGCAGCAAGGTGGAGTGAAATTTCAACCTTTGCTGCACTATTTTTGACTTTCATCTCTTCTTGTTGTTCACACTTCAACCAATTATATTTACTCATGTATTAACTTTAATTTCTCTTCCCTTTTGTATTATTTTTATTCTATAAAATATAGTAGAAATTTTAGCCAACTTTTCCAGCTGAACACATACCATGCAGAGGTGAAGTCCACACTTTCGGCTGCACCTTTTCTTAGTCCCTTTTTACCTCTTTTGAAATATATTCCAGCCAATTAAATTGATTCCATACTAAACTTTTAACTTCTTCTCCTTTAAGTATTACTTACCTTGTATTTTATGCTCTAAAAAAGACAACCCATACGACACAACATCAGGAAATGAGTGGCGTACATGCTGCCAATTTCCTGATCAATTTGTTTTTGAGTTAAGTTCCCCCTTTATTTTGTGTGTTCCATCCAATGATAAATTTGCATATGTCCAAGAATGCAATTTTCCTCTCTTATATTTCACATATTTACTTATTATACTTTGGAAATATCACTTCCATGAATAAATTTCAGATCTATTTCCTTCTTTTCTTTCTATACCTCCACTTCATCATGAATTATTTATTTCACCTCTTATACACCATATTATAAATTATAAATCCAATAATTCCAAAATTTTAAGTGGAAATCCAAATCAAATATTTATTTAATTTCACTAATTAATTTATTTCCACTATCAAAGATTTACAAAATATGGTGTACAGTATTATAAAATCGGGTCTCACAACTAAGCCATAAATAATACGCATGCAATAAAACGTAAATAAAACGACACCAAAATTTAACGTGAAAAACTATCCAGTGTAGAGAGAAAAATCACGGGCAAACCGAATAAAAAGCCATTATGAGAAATAAACAAATTACAAAGTCTAAATACCCTAGGCTTTTTGCCCAAAGCTCAGGTTCCAACAATTGGCCTAAAAACAATAAAGTTTACCACTTTGTATTCACCAAAATAATCTACCCAAAGAATACCTAATTGTTATACAAGCTTATCTCTCCCCTTGCGCTCTCTATGGAACAAGAAAATATCACAAAGCCTAAATCTTACTTTTTCTCCCTTGTGTTGCCTCTCACAAAAAAAAAAAATTCTCTCACTACCTTTACAAATTGTTTATGCAACACTTTATATAGGAAAAAAAACAAATTCCTAACTAACTCCAAGTAAGACTCTAAAAACTAATGTGGGCTGGACCGCACTCATCTAACACAGGGTTGATTCTAAAACAAATTAATGTCAAAATCAAGAACAGTCATACTTCCAAAATATTGAAGCCTGGTCGAATTTCATTAAGACATTGATTGAGACTTCACAATAGCACACAATATTTGATCTTACAAACAGCAAAGACTTTCATCCCACCAACATGTAAAACGTTATTACATAACATATATGGTTCTTACAGATTTATTCATGAGAAGCTAAATTGAGTGGGAATTAGTCTTTTGAAACTTAAGAAGTTACTGGGAATAGACAAGAACTTTCTTCTCCTCGCTGGAATCGCCACAATCCACAAATTCATAGTCCACCATAAGGTGCCCTAGTTTAATGCCGTTTTGATTAGTGTCAATCGGCTTAAACGCAGTTTCCAGGTCCAGCTCCAGGGTATCACCGCCGCATGTATCAACGATTCTCACTATTTCCTCATCTTTCGTTTCTCTGTTGGTTACCTGCATGTGCAGTGAAAGATCCAAGATTATTTAAACTATATATGCATTAAATATATGCATGAAATTAATTAATTTATAAGACCCAGAATTTTAATATGTGTATACGTATATTATGGCCTTAATTTGCAAGGTGAAAACTAGGAATTTGAGAACTTTCAAGGAGATATGTGTTAGATATCCATCCTAAAATCAATTGATTATAGGTGAAAGGATTCGATTTAGGCAGAGATGAATATAAAGCCTTATTACATGATAATTTTTATAGAAGGAATAATAATAAGAAATCAATAGAACAGAATTTGAATTCTAATACCATGTTACATAGGCATCCTAAAATCAATTCGCTATAGGTGAATAGGTCTAACTTGAATATAAAATCACAAAAAATTTAATATTTAACAGATTTAGAATGACACCATTTTGACAATATGTATGGATCGTCGTGAGAATAATTATGTGTATGGCTCAAAATTTCTAAGAATCCCACGAGCTTTCTTTAGAGAGGTCTGTGATTTTCCTTCAAAGCATTCAAAGGGATTAGTAAGAGGTAGAAGTACCTTTAAGCACTTGCCACAAGCGTCTTCCCCTTGAGGACCAGCATTTCCACAGAAGCCGGTCCATCCATACTTGCTGCGCCACTCCAAGGACTTATCGCCGTCGATGGCGGCACAGGCAACGTTTGCGGCATTATAGTCCCAGTTGTTATTCGTAACATTGTAGTCAGTATAATAAGCTGTGACATTAGTCTCACCTGGACCTGATACGTTCTCACAATCCACAAATTCATAGTCCACCACAAGGTGCCCTTGTGAAAAGCCATTGCCATTAGTGTCGAGCGGTTTAAAAGCTGTCTCCAGGTCCAACTCTAGGCCTCCACTGCCGCATGAATCAACGATTCTCACCGTTTCTTTAGCTCCAGTTTCAGTGTTGGTTACCTGCATCATGTAAACATGCATGACATGGTGAGAATTAAGCAATAATTATGTTTAAAAGATAATCAAGAGCTGGCAAATGTTCCTTACACTTAAGCACAAGCCACAAGCATCTTCACCTTGAGGACCAGATGAGCCACAGTAGCCGGTCCATCCGTATTGCTTGCGCCAATCCAAGGGCTTATCGCCGTCCACGGCGGCGCAAGCAACATTTGCGGCATTATAGTCATAGTTATTGTTTGTAGCATTGTACTCAGTCCAATAGGCTATCACGCCAGAAGCACTTTGGGCAGCGGCGGATGCCACCAGACAGGCCAACAACAGAATTCTAACACCTATTCTCTTCATTTTTTCTGTGAATATATCTGTTTGTTTGCTTGAAATCGTTTCCAGAGTGCTCAAATTTATAGGAAAATGTTCCCTGATAACATTATTGGATGACCGTGTAAAAGATTAAACCTGACTTTCAGTAAAACCAAGTTTTTCATATTCTTGTATATTTCTTAATAATTAACATTTATATCACTATTGGAGTACGTGGAGCACCATGATAATTCATTCAGTATGCAAAGTACTTTAATAATTTTACTGTATAAAGTAGAAATTTGAGAATAATAGTTTTTTGTCAATTTGTCACTAACCGTGACTCAAGGCCAAGTCTGAGGATCTCTTGAATTCTAGATTGTGCAGGCTGTTTCTGGTAAATCAAGCAGCATTTTTTTGATGCAACAAATCGCAGAAAATAGATGACAAATATAAACATCAATTGCTATTATCATCTCGAAATTAAGTGTATTTACTTCATCATAAAAAAAGATAAACTAATTAATAAACCTGCAAAAATAATAAGAGGTTAATCAAATATCTAATTTGAAAACTAATAGACCAAATAAAATCAAATTCGTTTTACTAACTCTGTATCCACTCTTTCATGTAGTTATTTTTTGAAATAATTAAAATTTTTAATTTTTTTTTAGAAAATAAATTCTCAAACATAAAAATTTTTATAAAATTTTTTAAACTAGTATAATTATTATTTTTTCTTTCTTAATTTTTTTTGTTTTTACCATCAAAAAAGGAAAAAAACTATTACCCATAAATTTATTAGAAATTATATATTTTTTAAAGAATAAAATTTAAATTACTAAATTTAATTTGTATTTTTCTTCTTTTTTTGTTTTCTATTTTTTCTTCTAATTGACACAAAAAGAAAGAAGATAAAGAAACCACAAAAATAAAGAAAAATATATAAGAATTGTCTTTTTAGAAAAATTAATGTAATTAAAAAATAAACTTATTTCCTAGAAAAACTCAATTTTCTAAAAATAAATATATTTAATTTACAATAAAAATTATTTTAAATTTAAATCATATAAAAAAAATAAAAACAAAAAGGAATGAAAAGAAAAACAAAGTGAAAAAAGTACAGAAATATTTTTTATAAAAATTTATTTTTTAACAAAATATTTTTTTTGAAAATGTAATATAAATTTTTAAAAGTTATTTTTTATTAAAAAATCAACTAACAAAATTAACTATTAATTATAATATTATAAATAATATTTAAATTTTTAATTTTTTATTAATATTTATAACAAAAAAATTTTAGCTATTAAAAGAAAAATAATTATAAGTCACTGTCATGTGTCCCACTCATACGCTACCACGTGTCCATGTATTTTACCTATTAAAAGAAAAATAATTATATGTCACTGCCACGTGTCCCACTCACACACTACTATGTGTCCACCTTGCCACGTGTCCCACTAATACGCCGCCACGTATCCATGTATTTTTACTTATTAAAAAAAATTAATTATATACCACTGCCACGTGTCCCACTCTTATGTTGTCACGTGTCCCTCTCACAAGATGTCATGTGTCTTTTATAAACGTCGTTATTATTTTAACGGTACGTGTAACTCACGTGCATTTAAAATTCTTATTTGAGTAAAATCGAAAACGTTTTATCTTGAATTGAGCAAAATAAAAATTTAGATCCTGAATTAAACATTTTTAAAAACGTTAGATATTTATTTTAACATTCAACCTTTATTTTTTTTTTAAACTTGAGAACAATCTTCACTTTCTTTCAATTCTGACACTCAATTTATTATTTTGGGTCCCAAGTAAGAGTACGGACAGCTAAATTCCCAATCCAAGGTAATGATAAAGTAGAGGTAGTAGCGGGGTTATTTAAGTCGTTTTTTTTAAAAAACTTATCATTAACGAAAGTTTTTTTTAAGTTTTAATTAATTTGAAATTGAGTTTTAATTAGATTTGTTAAAAAAGAGTTTTTTCAATAATATTTTTTTAATTTACAAGATTCAAGTTCAAAATTTTATTTGCAGAATATTGGGCTCTTTTTATTTAACCTAACAAAAATAAATAGCCATAATAAATAATATTTGTTTGCTTAAAGATTAAATAACTTTTTTCTTTTTGAAAATGATAAAAAATTTCCAATCATATTACGAAGTAAAAATTTTGGACTCTTGTCTTAATCAAAGAGTCAGTATGATTTGTTTTCTTAAATATACATAAATAAAAGAGATATTTTTCAAGATCCCAAAGCAAATTTTGCAATTTATTTAGAATATTATTGTATTTTCTGGAATTGTCAAAGACTTTGCATATGCATAAACACATATAAAAAAAGATAGTAATTCAACAAAATAAAAATATCAAATTTACTTTTTAAAATAATTTCATGAATAAATTTCACGCTCTTAATTATATATAAATCAAACCCCGGCATCCGTGAACGAATCAAGCCTATTCTTTAAAATTTCATGCAAAAAAAAAATGATTAAATGCATTTTGTCCTTTACTTCATAAAGGCAGTGTGGTGTGACCTCAATAACAAATTAACAATCGTACGAGATTTTCATGCTTCTTCTTTCTGTCTTTTCTTTCCTTTATTTTTTTGTCATTTTCCTTGAGAGATTGATGCATAAGCAGAATAAATTGTCGTCTTGTCACTCAGTGGCTATTTGTCCTTTTCATCATTGATTGTTCTTATAATATCTCCTGAATTATTGATATTTACTGCTCCTGGCTCCACTTTCCTATTATTAGTCATGAAACTGAAAGTCCAGGCCACTCATTTTAATAGATTGGTGTAGGAAGTTTATAGGTCTTGGAGTTTGGATTCTTCACGATATATGAATTAATTTGATATCATGAACTTGGTTTGGTTAATTTATTTTTGTCATTTGTATTTGGTTATTGCCATACGTAAAGATGATTTATCCAAACTAATTTATAATTTTATGTTATTTGAAATTTGGATGTTCGTAGATTGATATTTTATTCGAAATTAAATATGATCTATATGAAAAATATGTATATTAAGTGTATTTAATTTTTAATCATGGAACATTATAATTTTTTTTATTTGATAGGGAAAACATGTATATATAATTCGATTTATGTAATGTATTTACACGTGTGTGGGGGCAATACTTTCATAATCTTGAACAATAATCTAAAGGGTTAACACTAATAAACCTGCAAAAATGATAAGGGGTTAATTAAACATCAAATTTAGAAAACTATAATCCGAAGAAAATCAAATTCATGAAACAAAATTCTCTTTACTAGCTTTTATGTTCTGAGAAAAAAAAACTGCATTTTCCTTTCTGTTTTAATGTCAAGAATTCTGTTACACCAAAAACAAGTGGTCATATTTCATCTCATAAATCTCATTTCATCTCGGTTTCAAAAATTAAATTCAAAACTTTCAAAATAAAATCTTAAATTTTAATTATCTTTGGACCATCCACATAAGTAAGGTAGCTCAACCACTATATCATCCATCAATTGGACCACTTCCTTTTCTGGATAGCATCAACAATGCTAAAAATAAGTTTATATCTGGTTCTGCTGTATTAGTGGTGAACAAGGATGTACTCAATAAGTTAATCTAAGAAGCAGAACTGGTGGCTTGTTCATTAGTCTCATTCTGGTCTGAAACCAAATTATTTCTTTGGTCCTAGTCACAAGGACAGAACAAAAGAGAAAACAGTCTAATACAAGGTAAGCTAAAACAAGGGGTAGTGGTCATAAATCTCATTTTATCGATTTCAGAAATTAAATTCGAAACTTTTGAAATAAAATCTTATGTTTTAATTATTTTTGGAATATCCAGGTAAGTATGGTAGCTCAACTACACTATATCAAAATTTTATCCATTTTTTGGACCACTTACTGTTCAGGATGCTAAAAACAAGTTAGCCGTACTGATGGCCTGTTCATTCTGATCGGAAAGCAAATTATTGCTTTGGTACTGGTCATAGGGATAGACATTAGATGGCGAAGGAGAAAACAGCGTTGCAAAACAAAGCACGCTAAAACAAGAGGTAGTGGTCATAGCAGGTGAAGTAAACAGAAAAATTTTAAAAATTGAAAATGGAAACTAACCAAATCGACAACTTGGTCGGATGCATGCATTTCGCAAAGTCTTAAGGATCACAGTATCCGTACACTCAAGAAAAACATGCTCAGTTTGTTTCGCTTATTTGCCACACGTCAACTAAAGATTCCTTTTTCATTTCAAGCTTATCCAGATGATTTACCATTTTCCTCATCCAATTAGCCCCACAGGCTTAAGAAAGATCTTTTCGTATGTAAAATTCATGTTCGTTTTATATAAAAACATGTTTGTCCCTTCTAAAATATAAAAATTTCGTATTTTTAATTTTTTATATAATTTTTATTAAATTTTAACTTATATTTTTTTTATGTTATTTTTATGTCGTATCTTTATATTGTATTCAAAATTGCCAGCTTTACCTTTGGATATCAGAAACATGAGCTTGTTTGGTGGAAAAGAATTAATGTGATTAGGTGAAAAAAAAAAAAAGGTGAGCCCAGCCTCTCTTCTGATAAGAGTAGCGTTCGACCAAAAATTATTAGTTTCATATATGGTACCAATTTCTGAAAATTATCCACTTTAGTATCCGTGAAGTTGCTAGAATTCTTATCTTATGAATCCGGTTTTCTGAAAGTTATCATCAAATTTTGACGTGACTTACCTACGATCACAAAATTTCTCACATGCATATAAGCACAAAAAAAAAAAAAACGGCAGTTTTGAAGTGAAGTACATCAGATGTGGTCCACACAAGCAATGATAAAATTTTCACGTAATTTATTTTGTTCTAGTTTTTTATTTACTCGAGAACAATCTTCACCTCCTTTCAACTGACACCCAAATTATTATTTTAGTCCCATCTAAAGACGGCAAATAGACAGATTAGATCGGATTTAAATTGGATCATTTTAGATTGGATCATTTTATGTTAAGAAAAAATTGATCATTTTAGGTTTGAATAAGGTCCAGTTTGGATCAAGAAAAAATCGGTATATTTCAGGTTTTGATCATTTCGGGTTTGGATCAATTTGAATTCGGATCAATTCGGATTTGGATTAGATCGAGTTTGGGTCGTTGACTTTTTTAGTCAATTCGAGTTGGTCGGATTTCGATTCGAGCCAATTGGACAAGTTTATTGGGTTAAACCTTGGTTATCTCAATGTGATTTATCAGGTATGAAAATCAACTGAAACTATTTTTTTAAGAATTACAAAACGCATGAAAATAAAATTTTCTTCTTACATGATCTACAGTACAATTGGGATTGAAATAATCAAAATATTTAATAATCTGTATGATGGTTTTCTTTATAATATATTTACCAATATTTATAAATTAATTACATTTTTTCATTTTACTTTTATTATCTATAATAATTAATAACTTTATAAATCAAAGTGATTTAAAAATCCCTACTAAATATTATAAAACAGTACTATATATCTCTTTAATTTATCTTAATTTTTAATTGGAGACATTAAGTGTAGATGATATAGCTTTTGTACTTTATTATAGATTAGCTATTAAATAATTATACATTAGGTTCAAATGAATGCAATATAAAAGTGAATATTTAAGTTTAACTAGATTAAAAAAATATATAACACTCATATTATTGAAAAGAATTATATTTTTACTATATTAAAATACTTTGATAATTAATTTTAACATTTAAATATTTATTGATAATATTAAATTTAAGTTTGAATTTTTTCTTCAGGTCAATTTGGGTTTGAATCAATTCGAGTTCAGATTCGGTTGGATTTGGATCAATGTAAATTCGGTTAAATTTGGTTTTGGATAAATTCGGATTCAGATCAGATTGGATTTGGATTATTGACTTTTTTAATTAAATCAAATCGGTCAAGTTTGAATTCGGATTAATTGGATAAATTTTTTGGATCAGATCAACTTTTACCACCTCTAATCCCACCTAAGACTACGGACAGTTAATGACAAACTAGAGGTAGTAGTCGTGTTGGGGTTATTTAAGGAGCCTTATTAAATAACTTTTAAAGATTAAATAACCTTTTTTTTAAAATTAAAATTTATTAATAAAAAATAATAGAAAATTTTCAATCAAATTACGAAATAAAAATTTTGATGGACTCTTGTCTTAATTAAAGAGTTAATAAAATGATTTGTTTTCTTGAATATACATAAATAAAATAGACTTTTTTCAAGATCCCGAAGCAAAATTTGCAACTTATTAAGAATATTATTGTATTTTCTAGAATTGTCAAAGATTTTGTACATGCACAAACACATATAAAAAAATCGAAATTTAATAAAAACAAAAAATATCAAATTTACTGCAATTTACTTTTTAAAATAATTTCATGAATAAATTAAAATAAACCCAGACTCAAGATCACAAAATTTTCATGCTCTTAATTATATATAAATTAATCATCAGCATCCCAAAACGAATCAAGCATATTCTTTAAAATTTAATGCAAAATAAAAAATTCATTAAATGCATTTTGTTCTTTATATCATAAGCCGTGTGGCGTAACCTTAATAACAGTCGTACGAAATTTTCACATGATGTAAATGGATATAGGGATGTAAATGAATATTTTATAAATAGATGTTTTATCCTATTCAATTCAATTAAAAAGAATTAGGATAGTTAATATAAGATTCGGATAGTAATTTTATTATTAGTTCCGGGTTTAAATAGGATTCGAATAATGATATTAGGTTATTTATTATGTATTTTTATTATAATTTTTAACATAAATTTATTTTTATAGATTAATTTAAATTTATTAATTTAATTTTTTTAATAATATACATTAAAACTAATTTTAAATTTAAAATTAAAAGTTAAACTTTAACTTAATAAATAGATAATGATTAGTTTTCATATTATATGAGTAAGATTCATATAGTAAAAATTAAAATATTTAATTAGATTCAAATATTAAATAATATATTCAAATTTGAATACTTCAAAATTAACCGATTACATCCCTAGATTTTCATGCTTCTCATTCCTTTCATTTCCCTTTTTTTTTTTGTCATTTTGTCCATAGGTAGCACTGTAACTCAAGGCCAAGTCCATTCAAACACATAGCACTGTGACCTTAAAACAATTGTGTTTTTTTATGATTCTCTTGTCAGCTGACAGTGTTGTCGGCTTCTCCTTTAAGTTGTCTTATGGACCATTTCGCTAGACTTAATTTTGGCATTCTTGCTCTCGGCTCCTTGCGTAGGGACGTAAATAGGTATTTTATAAATGAGTATTTTATATTATTTGATCCGATTAAATAAAGTTACAATAGTTAATAATTGAGTTTGGATAGTAATTCTAGAGTACCTTACTACTCGAATCTAATTACAAAAAATAATTTTTAAATATTATTACAAACTATTCATTTATAAAATATTTATTATTAATATAATACTTAATTAAATTAATTGATTAAGTGTTTTAATTATGGTTTTTAACATAAATTTATTTTTATGAGTTAATTTAATTTATTAATGTAATTTTTTAATAATATGCATTAAATTTAAATTTAACAATCAAATTTTAATTTAATAAACAAATATTTAACAAGTAGTTAAACGGATAGTTCTTATATTATATGGATAGGATTCAAGTAGAAAAAAATCAAAATATTCGAGTATTTAATTGGGTTCGGGTATTAAAGAATATAATCAAATTTGGGTTTGGATATCTCAAAATTTGTGGGTACCCATTCCGTTTATATCCCTATCCTTGCATGTATGTAGACAATGTGTTTGATGTTCTCTTAAAGACAAAAGCAAGAATTTTATTTAAGCAATAATCTCTAGAAAAAAGCCCAATGATATCTTAATATAGACACTACAAGAAAATAAACCATCAGTGATGAAATTAGCAATGAAAAATTTCGTTGTTGATAGTCAAATTTCGTCGCCGATGCTCACTCCATCACAAAAACTTAATTTCTGTCAGTAATTTCGTCGCTAATTAGCTGCAATTTTTCTTTTTTTACTTCAGCTATGGATTTTATGTCATCAGGGATGGAAAATTATATCGCTAAATACTTTATTTCGTCTTTTAACTTGCATAAAAATCCATCACTGAAGGTTATCAGCAACGGAATTTTCTTCGCTAATAGTTTTTTATTTCAAAAAGAATCAATCACTAAAAGGCATCAATTACGGGAGTTCTGTCGTTGATAGTTTATTATTTTTGTTATTTTCATAAATATTTCGTTGCTAAAGGTCATCAACTACGGAAGTTCCGTCGTTGATAGTTTATTGTTTTTAATATTTTCATAAATATTCTGTTGCTAAAGGGCATCAGCTATAGAATTTCCATGGCTAATAGTTTTTTTTTGTTATTTCCATAAATATTCTGTTGTTAAAAGGCCATCAAAGACAGAAATTTTGTCATTGATAATTTATTATTTTTGTTATTTTCATAAATATTTCGTCGCTAAAGGACATTAACGAAGAAAATTTCATAATAATGTGATGAATTCCGTCGCTAATGTGATAATTTTTTCACTATTTTGATAAATTTTGTTGCTAATTCTTATGAATTTCATCAAAAAATGTATTCTGAAATTTCTGGAATAAATTATTTATATTTTTATAAAAAGAGAGAAACACATAAAACATTCAAATCTATATATATGAAACATCTAAAACAACACAAGATTTATAAATAAATCCATAAAACACAGATAATAAATAAAATCTATCAACATCCATGAAAGTAATTAAATTATTAAATATACATGAACATTATCATAAAAATCAATTAACTAAAAGATGTCCTTCTTCTCCTCCTCATCACCACCAACACCACCACCACTAGCATCATCATTATCATCTGTAAGATAAAAAAACATAAGTATGGAAGTTCATTATATAAAAAAATAATTAACAAATAAACATAAGAGAAAAATAAACATAATAAATTTAAAAAAAAGGGAAAAAATAGAAGGAGAGAGGGAGAAAAAAGGAAAACTGAGAAAAAAATGAAGAGAGAGATAGGATGAGGGTAGAGAAGATAAGGAGGAGAGAAAATGAACAATAAGAGAAAATAAAAAGGATTTGGTGCGCATAACGAAATTTTTTTTTATTAAAATACCATCAAATTAGTGATGAAAATTCCGTTACTAATACTATTTTCAAATATTTCAGCTATTACGTAGACAGGAAAATTTTATTAAAAATTTTGTTGCTAATTCCAAATTTTTATTTTTATTTTTTTTATGAAACAGTTAGCGACGAAAACTTTCGTAGCTAACTTCATCATTGAAAGGCATCAGTTATGGAATTAGCTACGAAAAATTTCATCATTGATGCCTTAAATCAAAAAAAATTGAAAAATAAATAATTTTTCATCATTTAGTATCAACGACAGGAAATTTCATAGCTAATTTCATTGCTGAAAGGAATTAGTTACGGAATATTTTGTTGCTAATGCCTTAAATCAAGAAAATAATAAAAAAAATCAAAAAATAAATAACTTTTCATCATTTGGCATCAGCAATCGAAAATTGTGCAGCTAATTTCGTTGTTGAAAGGCATCAGCGACAAAATTAGCTACGAAAATTTCCATTGCTGATGCCAAATGATAAGTTTTCTCATGTATAAGCTTCAGTGACAGAAATTCCTTTGCTGATTCTGTTGCTATACCTAAGTTAAGTTCAACTAACATCATCACTGATACAAGCAAGTGGTAAAACAGAACACAAAATGATCCCTAGAGTACCATGGAAAAATCTCATTGTCTAACACTCCTCCTTGAGATTTTTCTTTGAGACTCGAAGCTTAGTCCTGAGAAACTCAAACTTTCCCCTTGAAAGAGCTTTGGTCATAATATCAGCAATTTGGTCTTCAGAGTTGCAATACTTTAGCTTGACCTCACCAACCTTTTCTGCTTCTCTAATTGCATGGAACTTAACATTTATATGCTTGGTCCTTCCATGCTGAACAGGATTGTTTGTGATAGCTATAGCAGATTTGTTGTCGACCCAGATTGCAGTAGCTTCATTCTGGTTTAGCTCCAAATCTGTCAAAACTTTTCTAAGCCATATGACCTGATTAGCTGCTGCAGCGGCAGAAATATACTCAGCTTCAGCTGAGGATTGAGCCACCACATCTTGCTTCCTTGAATTCCAGGAGAAAACACCACTTCCAAAAGAAAAGACATAACCTGAAGTGCTTTTGGAGTCATCCATATCCCGCCCAGTCACTATCAGCATTTCCTTGAAGCTTGTTGCTTTCATTCTTTAAATACCATAAACCATAATCATCAGTACCTTTAATGTATCTCAAAACTCTTTTAGCTGCACCATAGTGAACTTGACTAGGAGATTGCATGAATCTTGAAAGCAAACTTGCTGAGTACATTATATCAGGTCTGGTGGCAGACAAATACAACAAACTCCCAATTAAGCTTCTGTAAACAACAGCGTCAGCTTTGTTTGCAGCATTATTCTTTGATAGTTTCTCATTAACCACCAAAGGTGTAGCTACTGATTTACACTTCTCCATATTAAATTTCTTCAAAATTTCCAAAGCATATTTCCTTTGTGAGATGAAAATTCCAGCATCAACCTGATGGAATTCTATTCCAAGGAAATATCTCATTTTACCTAAGTCAGACATCTCAAACTCTTTCTTCATATCCAACTTGAATTGCTTCAGAGAGCCTTCATCAGCACCTGTGACTAACAAGTCATCCACATATAATGACACAATAATCTGCACTCCACTTCCAAGCTTCTTTACATATAAAGTAGCTTCACTTTCACTTCTTTTAAAGCCTTGTTGAAGGAGATAGGCATCAATCCTGCTGTACCAGGCCCTTGGTGCCTATTTTAACCCATAAAGAGCCTTCTGCAGCTTGTAGACCTTTTCTTCACTGCCTGTAACTTGAAAGCCTTATGGTTGCTCAACATATATATCTTCTTCAAGCAACCCATTTAAAAAGGCTAATTTTACATCCAAATGATAAATTTTCCATCCCATCTTGGCTGCCAAGGCTACTAAAAGCCTTATTGTATCATGCCTATCTACGGGAGCAAAAGTGTCTAAAAAATCAACACCTTGCTGCTGTGAATATCCTTTGACAACCAACCTAGCTTTAAGTTTGTTTATAAAGCCATATGGATTTAGTTTGGTTTTGTAAACCCACTTTACTCCAATCACCTTTTGATAGCTTGGTCTATCTACAAGCTACTAGGTTTCATTTTTCTGTATCATATTGATCTCCTCCTCCATTGCAGCCCTCCATCCATCCACTTTTACAGCTTCAACATAGCTTGAAGGTTCTAATGCAGCTATATTACACCTGGCATAGACCTCTTCCATGGTTCTTGTACCTCTGACTGGAACTTCTGTATCACTGTCAAATTCATCATTCTGTTCTTGTGGAAGTTCGGGCTGGATATGAGTTACAACTTCTTCTTTCTCCCAATTCAACCTTGCATGCTCATCAAACTTCACATTCCTACTAACCAAAAATTTTCCAAATTTCACATTGTAAATCTTGTAGCTTTTGGAGTTGCTACTATATCCCAAGAAAATCCCCACTTCTGCCTTTTGATCTAATTTGTCTCTTTTAACATCTGGTACATGAACATAGCAAACACAACCAAATATTCTTAGGTGCTCAACCGAAGGTTTTACTCCATGCCATGCTTCGTAAGGAGTTTTGCCTGCCAAAGCTCTTGTAGGTAGCATGTTTAATAGATATACTGAGGTATTGACTGCCTCAGCCCAAAATTTCTTAGGCAAGTTCTTTTCAAACAGAAGACACCTAGCCATTTCCATAATTGTTCTGTTTTTCCTTTCACTCACCCCATTTTGTTGAGGAGTGTAAGGAATAGTCAGCTGATGTTCAATTCCAGCTTGCTCACAAAGCTTGTTGAACTCTCCTGAGGTGTACTCAACTCTATTATCTGACCTAAGCTTTAAAATTTGATAGCTAGATTGCTTCTCAACCAAAGTCTTAAACTTTTGAAAGGTAGCAAACACCTCAGACTTTTGTTTCAAGAAAAACACCCAACACATTCTTTTGAAATCATCAATAAATAGCAAAAAATATTTGTTGTCATTCAAGGATGGTGTCCGCATTGGACCACACACATTAGTATGAACTAGTTGCAACTTCTTTGAAGCTTTCCAATTTGTTTTAAATGGAAATGGCAGCTTGTTTTGCTTGCCATATTGACATACAGCACAAATACCATCTTTCTCATGTATGCTAGGCAAGTTTTCAACTAAGTTATTCACTTGCATATGCTTTAAGGTTGAATAACTAAAATGGCCTAGCCTTTTGTGCCATAGTTTAGATTCATCTACTGCACAAGAGTAAGCATGCATTTTTGTTTGTTTCCATTCAATTGGGAAACTCTTTTCTTTCATCTTGACTGACATCAATTCATAACCAGAAGGATAAAAAATGATGCATGACATATTTTTAAAATGCAAGGCATAATCCTTTTCAAGCATTTGTCCTACACTCAAAAGATTTTGACTGATTTCAGGCACAAACAACACATCATGAATTAGTTTTGTACCTGAAGAAGTTTCCACTGCAACAACACCTTTTCCTTTGACCTCAACATATTCTCCATTACCAATCTTCACTTTTGAGTTGTAGGAGTTATCCAACTCCTTGAAAATGCCAGTATCATGAGTCATATGATTAGTGCATCCACTGCCTATCAGCCAAGCTTCTTTGCTGCTATTAGTTACATAACAGGTAGAAACAAAAAGCATTTCTTCATCTACCTCATGGTTTTTTGCAACTTGAGCTTGGGGTCCCTGCTTGTTTGCTTTGTTTTTGCAGACCTTTTCCACATGACCAAGCTGGTCACACGCCTTACATTTCACTCCAAGCCTGAACCAACAGTGGTTTTCAGTATGATTTTTCTTTTTGCAATAAGGACAAGGTGGATACCTTCCTCTCTTATCTCCCCATTTATGGGCATCTGCTTCTTTTTTTTTCTTTTTCATTTTTCACTCCATGTTGCTTCTTACCTCCACTGTTGCATGCTTGTTTTTCCCTTAGTCTTGCTGGAAAGGCTCCTTTTGATGTTTCTTCAAGTTTGATAGCTCTTCTTTGCTCCAAAGCTTGAAGGGCATTCTCCACTTCTGTCAAAGTGAGCTTAGAAAGATCCTTTGAGTCTTCTAAAGAAGAAATCTTTGATTCAAACCTCTCAGGAACACTAACAAGAACCTTTTCAACAATCCTTTTCTCCAACAACTCTTCACCATGCAACCTTAGCTGGTTAACAACTTTCATGAGTCTATCAAAGTATTCCTTGACAGTCTCAGTGTCCTTCATTTTTAGAATCTCAAACTCCCTCCATAGGTTGAGCACTTGAATTTGCCTTGTTCTTTCACTCCCTTGGAACTCCTCTTTGAGTCTGTCCCATGCTTCTTTGGCTGTTTCACAAGCCATTATTCTTGTGAAAATCACATCTGACACAGCTGAGTGAATACAGGATAGAGCCTTGTATTTTTTTACAACTTCTTCACTGTGTTGTTTGATTTGAGCAATGGTTGGATTTGCTCTTAAGGGAGGTGGATCTTGCCCTGTTTCAACTACATCCCATAAGTCAAATGCTCTCAAATATGCTTTCATTTTTACTGCCCAAATAGTGTAGTTTTCTCCTGTAAACACAGGTGGTGATGGTGCTGCAAAGTTGCTAGAGGCCATGAAACTGGTTAAGTGTTTAAGGTTTGAAGGAAAGAGGTTTTTTTTTGCTGGTTCTATTTTTATTATAGCCCCTTAAGATCACTTTTAGAACTCTGATACCATGTTGTAGTATGAGGTAAAGACTGAAAAAGAAGAACAGAAAAGTAGCAGAAGGCAAAGAGAAAATATGCAGGAAAACCACTTGCTACATTCATTTCTGCTGATTTTATACAAAAGTATTAGGTGTAGCAGTTAAGACATATCTCCCTGAAATAAGGAGTTTCACAAATTTACAACTAAGTTAAGTTCAACTAACATCATCACTGATACAAGTAAGTGGTAAAACAGAACACAAAATGATCCTTAGAGTACCATGGAAAAATCTCATTGTCTAACAGCTTGTTCATTAATCTCGTTTTGGTCTGAACCCAAATTATTTCTTTGGTCCTAGTCACAAGGACAGACAACAAAAGGGAAAACAGTCTAATACAAGGTAAGCTAAAACAAGGGTCGTGGTCATCTATTTCATTTTATCGATTTAGAAATTAAATTTGAAACTTTTGAAATAAAATGTTATGTTTTAATTATTTTTGGAATATCCACATAAGTACGTTAGCCCAACTACACTATATCAAAATTTTATCCATTTTTTGGACCACTTTCTATTCAGGATGCTAAAAACAAGTTAGCCATTCTGATGTACTGTTCATTCTGATCGGAAAGCAAATTATTGCTTTGGTACTGGTCATAAGGATAGACATTAGTTGGCTAAGGAGAAAAACAGCATTGCAAAACAATGCACGCTAAGGGCTAGTTTGGATGGACGGTACGATTGGCTCCGATGAGATTGAAATGAGAGAAATGATCACCGTAAGTATAAGTTTTATTAATAAAATATTTAAAAGAAGGGATAAAAAAATAATTTTACAAGTTTTTTTTTGTCTTTTTATGATTTTTTGTTTTGTTTTATGTAAAAGATTCTGTCGTACCGCATCGCACTAGAGCCAATCGGTGTGCCAAACTAGCCCTAAAACAAGAGGTAGTGGTCATGGCAGGTGAAGTTAACAGAGAAATTTTAAAAATTGAAATTGGAAACTAAACAAATCGAGAACTTGGTCGGATGCTTTTCGCAAAGTCCTAAGAACCACAGTATCGGTACACTCAAGAAAAACATGCTCAATTTGCTTCGCTTGTTTGCCACACATCTTGGGGCAATTCTCGTACCAAAGATTCCTTTTTCATTTCATGCATATCCAGAATTTATCCGGATCTTCCATTTTCCACGTCCAATTAGCCCTACAGGCTTAAGAAAAACCTTTTCGTGTATAAAATTCATATCCATTTTATGTAAAATCATATTTATATTATGTAAAATATAAAATTTTCGTATCGATGTGTCAAATACAAAATTTTGTTTTTAGTATTTTTTTTCATATACAATTTTTATCAAATTTTAACTTATATTATATTCTTACTTTTTATTTGTGTTATTTTTGTGTCGTGTCTCTATATTGTATTCAGAATTGCCAGCTTTACTTTTTGACCTTTACCTTTAGATATCAGAAACATGAGCTTGTTCGGTGGAAAAGAATTAATGTGATTAGGCGAGCCTTTTCCAGGGAATCTTATCTTGGCTCACTCCATAATATTGTATGGTATTTGCTTTGATAAAAAATTAATGTTTCGAAAATACCAGCTTCTTCATAATCAATCATACTACTGACAGCCAGAAACATATATAATTTCCTCTCTTCCGATAAGATCAGCGATCGAAATGATCCCAGAATTCCCCATTCATTCGACCAAAAATTGTTAGTTTCATATATGGTACCAATTTCTGAAAATTATCCACTTTAATATCCGTCAAGTTGCAAGAATTTTTATCTTATGTATCCGGTTTTGTGAAAGTTATCATCAAATTTTGACGTGACTTACCTACGATCACAAAATTTCTTACATGCATGTACTGCATTAATGTCTAGTTCACCTTCTTCAATCCGAATTTCAGTTTAAAGAATATGTAATCACCAAATTCTTCTTTTGATTAACTGGAGGTCTAGAAATTGTGATATTTCATTCTCCAGCTTTCCTACTATTGAAGAAAGAATTTATTTCCGGTTTAATTTTTGCCTTATCTGTATATTTTTGTTAATGAGTTAATTGTTAGCAATTAGCTAATTTCTCAGACAATAAGGAAATGGTGCTTAGAAATTTTAATTTATAATTTTTGCTTAAGTCATGACCAATTACATTTTTTTTTTGTTTGTTTAGTTAAGTTTACCTTTAATTCTAGCACCATAAACTTTTTTTTTATTGAAATTTACGGATTTATTAAATTTTTCCTTGCAAATTTTTGAAATTTATAAATAGTCTATCAATGAGGGACTGTAAAGATTTAAACTTAAGTGGATTCAACATTTAAACCTTAATCATTTGTGTTAACCCTTGTTAGCCTAATACTAGAAATTTGGTAAAAGATTAAGAAAAACATACTTCAAAAGTACTATATATATAAAAGAGATGTTGCAAATTAGTTTAGTTGATAAGTAGTGCTGAATCCCACTTTAATTCTAAATGATCGATTTTACAAACAGCAAGCATTATTTATAGCTATTACAGTACCACTTTATAAGTCTGTGGACCGGACTCGGAGCTGCTGATTTAATTATACATTGATCATGAAAAAAAGTGGGGGGACTCTTAAATACAATTAGTGGCCAGCATAGAGACGGATTGCAGAGTCATTACAATTCGCAAATTCATAGCCCACTATAAGGTGCCCTGATGTATTATTAGGGTCAAGCTGAAAAAAAACCGGCCTATCCAAAACTAGGTCGTCATCGCTGCATGTTGCAACAATTCTCACTGTTGTCTGATATCCATTACCGGTGTTTGTTACCTGCATGAGGAATGAGAAATAATTTATACAAGAATATTTTTGGTGAAATGCACACATGCATGCTTTCTTTTAAGCAAGTTAAATATTTTAATAAATTTCTCTTCAATGGAAAAACTATTGCGAATAACCGAGTGATTTGTTGGTAGAACGTTGGATTATGATAAAAATAAGAGAAATTAAGACCTTGAGAAGGTTACTTACATTTAAGCACAAGCCACAACTTGCCGGGAATTCACAACCGTAGGGTGAACAGTAGGCAGTCCAGTTATACTTGCTGCGCCATTCGTGGGGCTTATCGGCATCCAAATATGTCGTAATCAACCTCTATAGCATTGAAGTCCTACCAATAAGCTGTAATATTTGTAGCACCTAGGGCCGCGGCAGAACCCACCAGACAGGCCAACACTAAAATGCTTACATTAATTACGGATCTCTCCATTTCAGTTTCTCTGTGAATCCAATTCCAATCTTTTGCTTGAAATCATTTTCAGGTTGCTATAATTTATAGGGGAAAAGGTTCCCTGATAGACTTTACAGAATTACAAATTAGCCCTTGATTTTTCTTCTCTTCGTATAGAGTAGCCGCATGTGATTTTCATTCTCTTCATTTTGATCATTTTTATCATTAAGCACTGTCAGCTTCTAGATAAACACAACGCAGACCGAATGTTAATTTTCTCCAAAGTAATTAAAAAAGCATGTCTGTTTTCATAATTTGATTTTATTCTCATAATGTTATTTTTTTTATTCACAAGATTCAAATTTTTATTCATGGAAAATTTTATTCATGGAACTTTATAATTTTTTTTACTTGATAGGGAAAGCATGCATATATAATTTGATTTATGTAATGTATTTGTGGGTAATACTTCCATAATCTCGAACAATAATCTAAAGGGTTAACACTAATAAACCTGCAAAAAGGATAAGGGGTTAATTAAACAACAAATTTAGAAAATTATAATCCGAAGAAAATCAAATGCATGAAACAAAATTCTCTTTACTAGTTTTTATATTCTGAGAAAAAAAACTGCATTTTCTTTTTTGTTTTAATGTCAAGAATTCTGTTACACCGTAAAGAGATGGTCATATTTCATCTCATAAATCTCATTTCATCTCGGTTTCAAAAATTAAATTCAAAACTTTCGAAATAAAATCTTAAATTCTAATTATCTTTGGACCATCCACATAAGTGTGGTAGCTCAACCACTATATCATCCATCAATTTATATCTGGTTCCTTTTCTTGATAGCATCAACAATGCTAAAAATAAGTTTATATCTGGTTCTGCTGTATTAGTGGTGAACAAGGATGTACTCAATAAGTTAATCTATAAAATTTGGCTTAGCTAAAAGAAGAAGCAGAACTGGTGGCTTGTCCATTAATCTCATTCCGGTCTGAAACCAAATTATTTCTTTCGTCCTAGTCACAAGGACAGAACAAAAGAGAAAACAGTCTAATACAAGGTAAGCGAAAACAAAGGGTAGTGGTCATAAATCTCATTTTATCGATTTCAGAAATTAAATTCGAAACTTTTGAAATAAAATCTTATGTTTTAATTATTTTTGGAATATCCAGGTAAGTATGGTAGCTCAACTACACTACATCAAAATTTTATCCATTTTTTGACCACTTACTGTTCAGGATGCTAAAAACAAGTTAGCCGTACTGATGGCCTGTTCATTCTGATCGGAAAGCAAATTATTGCTTTGGTACTGGTCATAAGGATAGACATTAGATGGCTAAGGAGAAAACAGCGTTGCAAAACAATGCACGCTAAAACAAGAGGTAGTGATCATGGCAGGTGAAGTAAACAGAGAAATTTTAATAATTGAAAATGGAAACTAAACAAATCGACAACTTGGTCGGATGCATGCATTTCGCAAAGTCTTAAGGATTACAGTATCCGTACACTCAAGAAAAACATGCTCAGTTTGTTTCGCTTATTTGCCACACGTCTTGGGGCAATTCTCGTCAACTAAAGATTCCTTGTTCATTTCAAGCTTATTCAGATGATTTACCATTTTCCTCGTCCAATTAGCCCCACAGGCTTAAGAAAGATCTTTTCGTATGTAAAATTTATGTTCGCTTTATATAAAAACATGTTTGTGTCTTCTAAAACATAAAAATTTTGTGTTTTTAATTTTTTTATATAATTTTTATTAAATTTTAACTTATATTTTTTTATTCATGTTATTTTTATATTGTATCTTTGTATTGTATTCAAAATTGCCAGTTTTACCTTTAGATTTCAGAAACATGAGCTTATTTGGTGGAAAAGAATTAATGTGATCAGGTGAGCCCAGCCTCTCTTCTGATAAGAGTAGCGATCGAAATGATCCCAGAATTCCCCGTTCGTTTGACCAAAAATTATTAGTTTCATATATGGTACCAATTTCTGAAAATTATCACTTTAGTATCCGTGAAGTTGCTGTTAAAAATTGATGCAAACAATTATTAGTTTAAGTTGAATAAGTCTTCCACTATGCATATAACATGGAAGAGTGGTTTCTAGATTTTAGGAGTTAAGTTCCTACTAACCCACTTTATGTTTGTGTACTTAGTGGCTGAATATCATCCCATGAAGTGAGAACATGGGGGTGTGGCTTTCATTTCAGTTCATCTATTTATAGTGTTGCAAATTGAGTTTTTAAAAATGTAGAAGATCCTTTTAATTCTTAGCCAATATTCTTTCTTCTGTCCTTTTTCTTTGCTTACTCATGTAACGTTTTCTTCATTATGCATATTAATGGTCATTATGCATATTAATGGTCCAATATGTTCTAATATTGAATGCAATGGTAACAGACAGCCGTTACATTTTTGACATTAATACAATGGTAACGGACAGACATTAATGCAGTGGTAACGGACAGCCGTTCTAGATGGAAGAACGACTATATAAGAGTTGTACTTAGTCCTGACTAATCTCTTCAATTCAGAGACGATATACCATCTAAGTCAGAAGAGGATTAGTGAGAAATCGACTACATATATCGCACTTGACAATGGCTGGAGGTATGGTTATTTGTTTTCCGCATTACTTGATTTTTATTGTTAGAAATATATTCAAGATCAACATATTTATTCTTACATTTGGCATCAGAGCCAGTATTAACCTCTGCCTTGTCGTTTTATTACAATACGTATGTATGTAAAAATTTTTTGGGTATATTGTTATTGATTTTTTTTTTGAGTATTGATACTTCAAATAGTATCTGATTTAATGTGTTTCTATTATTGAAATGGCTTAAAATTTCTTGAAAATTTGATTTTAAGAAGTTTTCAAGATTTAAGTGTTCCTATAATTAAAATAACGAAATTGGTATTGTTGAAACAATATTTAGTATCAAGGTAGGTTCAAAAATTTGTTTCTGGGCTTGCTTTCTGTGAACGTCCAATGCTGTCCCCATTCATTCATTCATTTATTTTATTAGATTTTGCACATTTTGTGATTATTTGCAAAAAAAATAAATAAATAAATAAAATTTTAAACACTTTATTTATTTTATTTATGTGTTTAAAATTTTGTTGTTGTGTATGCAAGAATTTTATGGTATGTTTCCATGCTTATTTAAAGATTTATGTATAAATCATGGAGTGCATAATATTTATTAATTATGCAATTGATGTTTAGCATAATATTATGATTTATTTATTATGCAATTTTATTCTATTTTTATGAGAATTTTATTTTACAAATTATAACATATCCCTTGGTTTTGATATTGTTAGAATTTGTGAAAATTTACGTTTTCTCATAAAACTTAATTTATACAAAAACTTAGGATTAGTGCCTAAATTTTAAAGCACACTAAGATATATATTTATATATATATATATATATATATATATATATAAAATGTTCACTAAATATATTTAAGTTATTATTTAGATGAACAATCAGGATATCAATAACGCATAAACAATTGTGTAGTTGATATGAGAAAGCATGAACTGAGGAAGTTCCACACAGACTAGTTCCAGATATGCCATAGTGCCACTAGTTTCCCTGGGAATGCTACTCTGTCTAAGGAGTTGGTTTTTAATGAGGCTTCGCCCGACCAACTTTCCTGGGAGTATACTTGGTTTGTGCCTATCACAATGCTGCATAATTGTTCTTAGGCATATTTGTAGAGCCTAAAATAATTTATGAAATTGTCTAGTAATCAATATTATTTTAGTTAATTAGGGAGTAGCCACAGCATCTTTAATTAACTGAAATAGTATATAAAGATTAAGATTACATGAAGAATAAGACATAAAATTGTAATTAATTATACTTAATATAATAAGATTTATCCTACAGGAAATTTTGTTATATTTATATAATTAATTAGGATAAAATACCAGATTATTTTCATAATCTACCCACAGGAATTATGAATTGGAACATAGTTTGGTAGTTTTATCATAAAGGATAGAAAACAAATTATTTTAATAAAGTACCCATGAAGAAAATAATTTGACTTTTCTATCATAAAGTTTAAATAGTCTATTTGAATAAAAAATTTAGCCCACAGGTAATTTTTATTAAATTAGATACAGTTTATTATATGTATTACATTGGTAAAACATATAATTCAAATACGTAAGTCTCAAATTTAACATAAGCTTTTGAACTTTTTCAATATCTCAACCTGCTAGTTATACCAATATGCGCCTAGAGATTCCAAAACTTAGGGGTGACAACTATAAGATATGGATAGAACGGATTCTTTTACATCTAGGATGGATGGATATAGACTATGCTATTAGGAAAGAGGAACTTCCAGCAATAACTGAAGAAAGTAGTCCTGCTGAAGTTGCACTATATGAGCGATGGGAGAGATCCAATCGGCTTAGTGCAATGTTTATAAAGACTAAAATTACTGCTGGTATAAGGGGTTCCGTGGAGCAATATGAGAAGGTTAGGGAATTGCTCAAGGCCATTGACGATCAATTTGTCACTTCTGAAAAGGCCTTGGCAAGCACCCTTATAATGAAGTTTTCCTCTCTGCGTCTCACAACCGTTAAGGGTGTGCGTGAGCATATCATGCAGATGCGGGACATTATGGCTCAACTTAAGAAACTAGAGGTAGATATGTCAGATTCCTTCCTCGTGCACTTTATACTTAACACCTTTCCTCAGCAATATAGGCCCTTTAAGATCTCTTATAACACACATAAGGACAAATGGTCAATTAATGAATTAATGACCATGTGCGTTCAAGAAGAGGAGAGGCTTGTTAAGGAATTGGGTGAAAGTGCGATGCTAGCTACAATTCTTACAAAGAAGGCTGACAAATCTCAGGCTTCCACTTCTAAGGGAAATCAGAAGGGGAAAGGTAAAATACCACCTTAAGCTGATATTAAGAAGGAAAACAATTGTTTCTTTTGCAAAAAGAAGGCACACGTAAAGAAAGACTGCCTTAAATTTAAAAACTGGCTTGGGAAGAAAGGTAATATTCTATCCTCTTTTGTTTGTTATGAATCTAATATGGCTAAAGTTAATATTAGCACCTGGTGGATTGATTCTGGTTCTACAGTCCATATTGCAAACTCTTTACAGGGTATGCAAAACCTAAGGAAGCCAATGGGAAGTGAGCTGAGCATTTTATCAGGCAATAAGATGAGCTCACATGTGGAGGCTATTGGAACATGCACTTTAATTTTAAGTAGTGGCTTCACTTTAATTTTAGAAAGAACTTTTTATGTACCCTGTTTTTCTTGAAACTTAATTTCTGTTTCTAGACTTTGTCCTTTGGGGTTTTCTTTTAATTTTCAAGACAATATTTTTAATTTGTTTTATAAATCTAATTGTGTTGGTTCTGGAATTTTATCTGATTGTTTATATAAAATTTCTTTGCAACATAAAGCCACTAATAATTCTCTGCATGTTCACACTGGTACTAAAAGGTGCAATATTAATGAGGATTCCTCTATGTTGTGGCATAGGAGATTAGGTCATATCTCCATAAATAGAACTAAGAGATTAGTGAATGAAGGAGTACTTAGTACTTTGGATTATACTGATTTCGAGACTTGTGTAGACTGCATTAAGGGCAAGCAGACAAACAAGTCTAAGAAATATGCCAATAGGAGTTCAACCATATTAAAAATCATACATACTAACATATGCTGTCCGGACATGGACATGCCTTGTCAAAAATACTTCGTCACCTTCATTGATGATTACTCACGATTCATGTATGTGCACTTACTTTATAATAAAAATGACGTATTAGATGCCTTCAAAGTCTTTAAGGCTGAAGTTGAGAATCAATGCGGGAAGCAAATACAAATAGTGAGATCTGATAGAGGTGGCGAATATTATGGTAGATACACTAAGAATGGACAAGCACCTGGTCCTTTTGCTAAGTTTCTTCAAGATCATGGGATTGTTGCTCAGCACACCTTACCTGGTTCTCTGGATCAGAATGGTGTAGCAAAAAGAAGAAATCGTACATTAATGGACATGGTGAGGAGTATGCTTAGCAACTCCAATCTTCCAAAGATCTTGTGGACTGAAGCACTAAAGACGGCTACGTAAATATTAAACAGTGTTTCAGCTAAGGCTGTTCCAAAGACACCTTTTGAATTATGGAAAGATTGAAAACCGAGTTTGAGACATATGCGTGTTTGGGGTTGTCCGTCAGAAGTGAGAATTTATAATCCACATGAGAAGAAACTTGACCCAAGGACAGTTAGTGGTTTCTTTATTGGTTATGCTGAAACGCCTAAGGGTTATAGATTTTATTGTCTAACTCATACTACTAGGTTTGTGGAATCTAGAAACGCTAAGTTTCTTGAAAATGACATGATTAGTGGGAGGGATCGGTTCAAGGATTTAATTCCTGCTCATGATCATAAAGAAAAACAACCTTCTACATCGTCATTGTCAAATAGATTGGTTATAATTCATAGCATGCCTCAAGTTCCAATAGCTACAGAACAACCAATCGTTCAAGTTCCACAAGTTGTTGAAAACCTTCCAGTGGATCAACAAGTTCAGGACTTATCTCAAAATCTTGAACAAATAGTTGAACCACAAGCTCCTCATGGAGAAGGTGATTTAACATTAAGACGATCTACTCGTGAAAGGAGATCGACAATCCATAGTGACTATATTGTGTATCTATAAGAAACTGATATTGGAGCCGATAATGATCCTGAAACGTTTTCACAAGCCGTGAGTTGTAAAGAGTCTAAATTATGGTATAATGCTATGAAAGATGAGATGGATTCCATGAAAAGCAACGGAGTCTGGGACCTTATAGAGTTGCCTAATGGGGCGAAGGCCATTGGCTGTAAGTGGGTCTTTAAGACCAAAAGAGACTCATTAGGCAACATTGAAAGATATAAAGCGAGACTTGTTGCTAAGGGATTTAGTCAAAAAGAAGGAATTGATTACACGGAGACCTTTTCTCCTGTATCCAAGAAAGATTCTTTGTGTATAATTTTAGCATTAGTTGCACATTTCGACCTTGAGTTGCAACAAATGGATGTGAAAACAGCATTTCTTAATGGTGATCTAGAAGAGGAGGTATACATGAAACAACCTGAAGGTTTCTCTTCTAGTGAAGGCGAACACTTGGTTTGCAAGCTTAAAAAATCCATATATGGTCTGAAACAAGCATCCCGTCAATGGTATTTCAAATTCCATGGAGTAATTTCTTCTTTTGGTTTTGTTGAAAATCCCATGGATCAATGTATATACCAGAAGATCAGTGGGAGTAAAATATGTTTTCTTGTTTTATATGTGGATGATATTTTGCTTGCAACTAACGATAAAGGTACGCTACATGAAGTGAAACAATTTCTCTCTAAAAACTTTGATATGAAAGATATGGGCGAGGCATCTTATGTCATTGGCATTAAGATCCATAGGGATAGATCTCGTGGTATTAGGTCTATCACAGGAAACTTATATCAATAAAGTTTTGGAGAGATTTCGGATGAAGGATTGTTCACCAAGTGTTGCTCCCATCGTGAAAGGTGGTAAATTTAGTCTAAACCAATGTCCAAAGAATGATTTAGAGAGAGAATCCATGAAGAATATTCCATATGCTTCTGCAGTTGGAAGCCTTATGTATGTTCAAGTTTGCACAAGACCTGACATTGCATTTGCTGTTGGAATGTTAGGGCGATATCAAAGTAACCCAAGGATAGACCACTGGAGAGCTGCAAAGAAAGTCATGAGGTATCTCCAAGGAACCAAAAATTACATGCTTATGTATAGAGAAACGAACAATTTGGGTGTGGTAGGCTATTCTGATGCAGATTTTGCTGGCTGTGTTGATTCTCGTAAATCAACATTTGGGTACATTTTCATTATGGCCGGTGGAGCTATTTCATGGAGAAGTGTTAAGCAAACTTTAATTGCTACCTCTACTATGGAAGCTAAGTTTGTCTCTTGTTTTGAGACTACTTCACAAGGTGTATGGCTTAAGAGTTTCATTTCTAGACTTAGAATTATGGATTCTACTTCTAGGCCATTGAAAATTTTCTGTGACAACTTAGCTGCAGTGTTCTTGGCTAAGAATAATAAAAGTGGAAGTAGAAGCAAGCACATCGACATCAAGTACTTAGCCATTAGAGAACATGTTAAGGAAAAGAAAGTGGTCATTGAGCATATTAACACTGAGTTAATGATTGCCGATCCTTTGACTAAAGGCATGCCACTAACGAAATATAAGGATCTTGTGGATAAAATAAGGATTGTTTCCTCTTTATAATTTGTATATACATTTAGTATGTTAATGAAACTCTTATGCATTCAGATATTTTCTCATATTCATGTGCACCTTAATTTATTTGAGAAAATATATATTTTATTCTGGACCAAGAATAAACATAGGGTTTATTCCTTTTTTTCAACATATTGCCACATTAAGTGTAGTACTTGAGAAATTAAATACATTGTAATACATAGATGATAATACTCGTTCTTAGAGAACTTATCACTATGATTCATGTGTTTGTTTCTTAAGTAAGTTATTCAATGCTTAATTCAACGTATGGACCAAGTGGGAGATTGTAACGTTTTCTTCATTATACATATTAATGGTCATTATGCATATTAATGGTCCAATACGTTTTGATATTGAATGCAATGGTAACAGACAGCCGTTACATTTTTGACATTAATACAATGGTAACGGACAAACATTAATGCAATGGTAACGGACAGACATTAATGCAATGGTAACGGACAAACATTAATACAATAGTAATGACAGTCATTAATGCAGTGGTAACGGACAGCCGTTCTTGATGGAAGAACGACTATATAAGAGCTGTACTTGGTCTTAACTAATATCTTCAATTCAGAGACGATATACCATCTAAGTCAGAAGAGGATTAGTGAGAAATCGAATACATATATCGCACTTGACAATGGCTGGAGGTATGGTTATTTGTTTTCCGCATTACTTGATTTTTATTGTTAGAAATATGTTCAAGATCAACATATTTATTCTTACAACTCATACTTTGCTCAATATTTGTTTGTTCTTGTCAAATACATCCTTATTCTTCAAAACTAGCATTTTTGGTATCCGAGCCCGGTTCGATTAAATTGGGTGTTATTCTATTGTGGTGATCTTTTCTGAAGCAAGTGATCTTTGGTTTGTATTCATCATGTCTAATGGTATGAATGCTTTGAATGTTTCTCAATCATTGGTGCCCATCTTCAATGGAGAAAGTTATGCTTTTTGGAGCATTAAAATGAAGACCTTTTTCATTTCTCAAGATTTGTGGGATCTTGTAGAAAATGGATATGCAGAATCTGACAAGGCAGAGAAGGCAGCAGAGATGAAGGAGTTTCGGAAGAAGGATGCAAAGGCTTTGCTCGTATTGCAGCAAGCAGTGACAGACTCAATTTTTCCTCGAATCTCGAATGCAGCAAAATCAAATGAAGCTTGGACCATTCTACATAAAGAGTTCCATGGAGATAACAAGGTAACTGTTGTGAAACTCCAAACTCTTCGTAGAGAATTTGAGAATTTGTGTATAAAAAGTAGTGAGTCGGTTCAAGATTATATTGGTAGAGTTTCTCTTATTATGAATCAATTGAGAACTTATGGAGAGAAAATTAAAGATCAAACAATTGTAGAAAAAGTTTTCGGGAGTTTACCTCCCAAATTTGATCATGTTGTTACCGCTATTGAAGAATCAAAGGATCTTTCTAAGTATTCTCTTAATGAGCTAATGGGTTCACTCTTAGCACATGAAGAAAGGATGAACAGGTCTGCAGAGAAGAGTATGGAGCAAGCATTTCAGACAAAGATGGAGATCTCTAGCAAGGAGAAAAGCAATGACAATGGTTTTGCAGGTAGAGGTAGAGGAAGAGGTAAAGGTGGCTACCGTGGTCGTGGTAGAGGTCGTGGTAGATCAAATTCAAGTCGCCAAGAGACTGAGAGTGGTGACAAAGAGAATCAAAGGCAAAACCATAAGGACAAGCAGTGTTACTTTTGCAAAAAGATGGGGCACGTTGAGGCGAATTGTTGGAAAAAGGCTAGGCAACAGGCAAATTTCGTTGAAAAAGAAGAAGATGGTAACTTGTTTCTCACTTTTATGAATTCAAAGGAAAGAAACGGTGATCTTTGGTTTTTGGATAGTGGATGTAGCAATCACATGACAGGTGTTAGAAGTCTTTTTCAAAGTATAGATGAATCAGTAAAGTTGCAAGTCCGTCTTGGGAATGACAAACAAGTGCAGATTGAAGGTAAGGGAACAATAGCAGTGAGGACCAAGTCAGGTAATGAGAGGTTGATTCATGATGTTTATTGCATTCCTAGCTTGGCACATAATTTACTCATTGTGGGTCAATTGGTAAAAAGGGATATTCAATTTTATTTCATGATGGTGTGTGTGAAATTAAGGGTAAAAATTCTGAAATGCCGTTTGTAAAAATTCCCATGGTTGAAAATAAAATGTTTCCTCTTGAGATTTCTCGTTTGAGTGATTATGCACTTGTTGCAAATGTTGAAAGTGATTCGTGGTTATGGCATTTGAGATATGGGCACTTGCATTTTAATGGGTTGAAGTTATTGTATCAGAAAAATATGGTTCATGGTTTGCCTACTATTACTTTTGCTAATGATTTGTGTGAAAGTTGTATTTATGGGAAACAGCATAGACAATCATTTCCAGTTGTGAAATCATGGAGAGCAAAGAAGCCTTTGGAGTTGGTCCATGCAGACATTTGTGGGCCAATGAATACATTATCTTTGAAAAGGAGTAGATATTTTTTGCTGTTCACTGATGATTTTACTCGGATGAGTTGGGTGTTTTTTCTTGTTCAGAAATCAGAAGCACTTGATAAGTTTCGGGAGTTCAAGGCTTTTTCAGAAAAAGAATCCGGTCATCACTTAAAAATTCTTCGAACTGATAGGGGAGGAGAATTTTTATCTGATGAGTTTACTTTGTTTCTCAAGCAAAATGGAATCAAAAGGCAGTTAACAGTGAAACAAACACCAGAGCAGAATGGAGTCACCGAAAGGAAGAATCAAACTGTAGTGGAGATGGCCAGGAGTATGTTGAATGAGAAAAGGCTTGCAAATGATTTTTGGGCTGAAGTAGTAGCTACAGCAGTTTGCCTTCTCAACATTTCTTCAACAAAGGCAGTGCGTGGTATGACTCCTTATGAAGCTTGGTGGAATCGCAAGACAAATGTAAGTGCCTTGAGGATTTTTGGTTGTATTGCTTATGCTATGTTAGCTTCTAATGATCGTACAAAGATGGACAAGAAGAGTGAGAAATGTATTTTCATTGGGTATAGTGATGAGACAAAAGGGTATAGACTGTATAATCCAGTTACTAAGAAGCTCATCATTCGTAGAGATGTTATTTTTGATGAGAACAGCTTTTGGGAGTGGAATGCAGACAAAAATCAGCACTTGTCTTGTGAAGAAAATGAATTAATTGAGTCACAAGATGACGAGAACGAAGTGGCTCAACAGGTTTCCCCTACACCTAGTCCTTCAAGGTTGTCACCACAAGCTTCACCAACTCCTCAACCTTCAAGGATAATTACTAGAAGTATGTCTGGGGCTCTTCCAAGAAAGGTAAAACCTTAGGAAGAAGTGTATAACTCTAACATGTTTGCTCTTTTAGTAATAGAACCCATGAGTTTTGATGAAGCATGTGGAAAAGATGAATGGGAACATGCCATGAAGGAGGAGCTTGCTTCCATTAAGAAGCATGATACTTAAGAGCTAGTAGACAAGCCGCAAGGAAAAGATACAATTGGTTTAAAGTGGGTTTACAAGGTGAAGTTTAATGCAGATGCGAGTGTCCAAAAATTCAAGGCAAAGCTGGTTGCTAAAGGATATGTGCAAGAGTATGGTAAAGATTTCTTTGAAACCTTCTCTCTTGTTGCTAGATTTGAAACTGTTAGATTTTTGTTAGCATTGGCAGCTCAAATGAGGTGGAAGGTTTATCAGTTTGATGTCAAATCTGCCTTTTTGAATGGTTATTTGGATGAAGAGGTATATGTCGAGCAGCCATAAGGTTTTGTTGTTGAAGGCAAAGAGGATAAGGTGTACAAGCTCAAAAAGGCCGTTTATGGACACAAACAAGCACCACGAGCTTGGTATGGTAGGCTTGATTCTTACTTGTTTGAAAATGGTTTCCATCATAGTAGTAGTGAGCCCACTTTGTACGTGAAGGAAAAAGGTGATGATGTTCTTATTGTTTGTGTTTATGTGGATGACATTATCTATACTAGTTCTTCTGAAGTTCTTATTACAAAATTCAAGAAGAGCATGACTGATGAATTTGATATGTCAGATTTGGGGTTGTTGTATTATTTTCTTGGCTTACAAATTTCTCAAACTGATGGTGGTGTCTTTGTTTCACAAGAAAAATATGCTCTGGAATTGTTGAAGAGGTTTAACATGCATAATTGTAAGACATTTTCTATTCCCATGAATACAAATGAGAAGTTGACAATGAATGATGGAACACCATGGGCAAATGAGAAGTATTTCAGAAGCTTAGTTGGTGGGTTGATGTATCTGACTCATACTCATCCAGATATCATGTTTCCTGTCAGTTTGGTCTCAAGGTTCATGCATAATCCCTCCTTGCATCATCTTGGGGCAGCAAAACGAATTCTTCGCTACATTCGAGCTACAAGTAACTTTGGGATTTGGTACAACCCAGTTCCTAACTTTAAATTGTTTGGTTTTACTGATAGTAATTGGGCAGGTTGTGTAGATGATAGAAAAAGCACAAGTGGTTTCATTTTTAACTTTGGTTCGGGTGCTGTGTCATGGAGCTCAAAGAAACAAGCAAGCACGGCATTGTCATCTTCGGAAGCTGAGTATATTGTAGCTACATCTGCTGCTTGTCAAGCAATTTGGATGAGAAGAATCATGAAGGATTTGCATCAAGTTCAAGGAAAGGCGACTGAGATTTTCGGTGATAACAAAGCAACCATTTTAATGACCAAAAATTCAGTGTTCCATGGAAGGACAAAGCACATTGAGCTTCGCCACCACTTTATTCGAGATGCTAATGCTGAAGGACTGATCATGATGAAGTACTGCTTATCAAATGATCAAGTTGCCGATGGTTTTACTAAGGGACTTGGTTATTCAAAGTTTGCAAAGTTTCGATTATCACTTGGAGTTGCAAATTTTGCATCAAGGGAGGATGTTAAAAATTGATGCAAACAATTATTAGTTTAAGTTGAATAAGTCTTCCACTATGTGTATAACATGGAAAAGTGGTTTCTAGATTTTAGGAGTTAAGTTCCCACTAACCCACTTTATGTTTGTGTACTTAGTGGGTGAATATCATCCCATGAAGTGAGAACATGGCTTTCATTTCAGTTCATCTATTTATAGTGTTGCAAATTGAGTTTTTAAAAATGTAGAAAATCCTTTGAATTCTTAGCCAATATTCTTTCTTCTGTCCTTTTTCTTTACTTACTCATACTTTGCTCAATATTTGTTTGTTCTTGTCAAATACATCCTTATTCTTCAAAACCAACAGTTGCAAGAATTCTTATCTTATGAATCCGGTTTTGTGAAAGTTATCATCAAATTTTGACGTGACTTACCTACGATCACAAAATTTCTTACATGCATATAAGCACAAAAAAAATAGAAAAGGGCAGTTTTGGAGTGAAGTACATCAGATGTGGTCCACACAAGCAATGATAAAATTTTTTGGATCAAATGATAAAATTTTCACGTAATTTATTTTGTTCTACTTTTTTATATACTCAACAATCTTCACTTCCCTTCAACGCTGACACCCAAATTATTATTTTAGTCCCACCTAAGAGTTGGGGGTATTTAAGGAGCCTTATCTCTTCGTTTAAAGATTAAATAAACTTTTTTTTAAATTAAAATTTATTAATAAAAAATAATAGAAAATTTTCAATCAAATTACGAAATAAAAATTTTGATGGACTCGTCTTAATTAAAGAGTTGGTAAAATGAAGTTTTCTTGAATATACATAAATAAAATAGACTTTTTTCAAGATCCCAAAGCAAAATTTGCAACTTATTAAGAATATTGTTGTATTTTCTAGAATTGTCAAAGGTTTTGTACATGCACAAACACATATAAAAAAGATCGTAATTTAATAAAAACAAACAATATCAAATTTACTGCAATTTACTTTTTAAAATAATTTCATGAATAAAGTAAAATAAACCCAGATTCAAGATCACAATATTTTCATGCTCTTAATTATATATAAATTAATCTTCAGCATCCCAAAACGAATCAAGCATATTCTTTAAAATTTCGTGCAAAATAAAAAAATTCATTAAATGCATTTTGTCCTTTACATCATAGGCCGTGTGGCGTGACCTTAATAACAATCGTACGAGATTTTAGTAGGGATGTAAATGGATAAAGGGCTGTAAATGGATATTTTATAAATTAATATTTTGTATTATCTGATTTGATTAAAGAAAATTAGAATAGTTAATATAAAATTTGGATAATAATTTTATTATTAATTATGTGTTTGAATAGGATTTGGATAATAATTTTAAGTTATTCGATTATAAATAATAATTTTTAAATATTATTATTTATATTTTTATTTATAAAATATTTATTAGTAATATAATATTTAGTTAAATTAATTCATTATGTATTTTGATTATAATTTTTAATATTAATTTATTTTTATGAGTTAATTTAAATTTATTAATTTAATTAATGCATATTAAAATTAGATTTGATTTTAAAATTAAAAATTAAATTTTAATTTAATAAACGAGTATTTAATAAATTTAAATAATCAAACAATTAATTTTTATATTATATTAATAGAATTCGGATAATGAAAATCTAAATATTTAAGTATTTTAATGGATTCAAATATTAAATAATATATTCAAATTTCAGTCCTTCAAAATTAACGAGACCCGTCCGTCTACATCCCTAGATTTTCACGCTTCTCATTCCTTTCTTTTCCCTTTTTTTTTTTTTTTGCCATTTTGTCCGCAGGTAGCACTGTAACTCAAGGCCAAGTCCATTCAAACACATAGCATTGTAACCTTAAAACAGTTGAGTTTTTTATGATTCTCTTGTAAGCTGGAAGTGTTGTCGGCTTCTTCTTTGGTCTCAGGGGCCTTTTTGCTAGAGACTTAATTTTGGCATTCTTGCTCTCGACTCCTTGCATAGGGATGTGAATAGATAGACCTACTTAAAGGTCGAATTATTTGTTCAAATTTAAAGGCTCGCTTGAAATTTGATCAAATTTAGATATGTGACATCCCAGTCATTACACGTTTACCTATAATTTTTTTCTTTTCATTTAACTTGATTAGACTCGTTTGTCAATATCATTCATTCTTCTTCTTCTTAAACTTAATAATTAATAACTCTATGAATATTTTAATTTCAAACAAAGCATAATAATGATATATATACATCATTTCTTCCCACAGGATCTTGCACATCTTACTTAACCTAAATCCCTGAAACTCTTATTAACATTAATGTATTGTAGTACTGTCTGATTTACATAATTACATATGCATACCTTCAACTATTATCGAGGAAGTGTATCTCGAAGGTACACTTGATATATTAAAAGCAAACTCCTTTATTTGGAGCGGGGTTCACTTCAGATAATCTGTAGGAAAAATATTCGTAAAAGGGTGAGTTCACGCTCAGTAAGAAATATATGTAAAAGAGCGTACTATGCCTCTATATGCAGTTTTCCTGCTTGGCTCTATAATGTTATGTAAAATCATTATAAAGCATATTCGTATACTTTCATCAAACATATAAAAGTTCTTCATAATAGCATATGCTTATAAATCAAGTAATTCACATACTTCTTTCAAATAGCATATGCAAACATACATCATATACTTCTTCAAAACATGCATATCATTTATTTTCTTTAAAACATGCATCATCTTCTTTCTTCAAAAACATACATCATATAGCTTTCAAATAACAGAGAGACTATTCACATTTTAACAGAATTATGCATTGAATAACATGTGGCGTACTCCTGTAGGAGCCAGGAATCCTCCCTTAGCCAATCATATTTCAGAGACAATTTGGCCAAACGTTAGTGGCTACGATGAACACTAGTTAGGTGACATCTGTAGCACTGAGGGCTGGACTAGAGCTCCTCAGACATGAACATATACAAAAGTGCATAATCATTAAGTATTTCATAGTCTCAAAACATTTGTCATATAGCTATTTGCTATGACATTCATACTTTCTTGAAATAGGTTTTAAAACCTCTTTTCAAATAGGGCAGTCGACTGGCCTCATAAGGCAGTCGGCTGCTGCCTCATATTTTCATTTATCGAAATTGTTTTCTTTTAAAATTTCGATATTTTTATTTTTTGAAAACGCATGGGGCAGTCGACTCCTCCATATAGCAGTCAACCGGTTTTGAAACAGAATGCTTTTCGAGAATTGGCAGTCGACTGGTCATATAGCAGTTGACTGTTTTTTAAACAGAATGCTTTTGAAATTAAGGCAGTCGACTGGTCTTATAGGCAGTCGGCTGGTTTTGAAACAAAATGCTTTTTAAATAAGGGCAGTCGACTATCCCATATAGCAGTCGATTGTTTTGAAATAAAACGCATACTAGAAAATAGCAGTCGACTGGCTTGTATAGCAGTCAACTGGTTTGTCTCGGTTTTCGAAAACCTACGCTTTGGCTGTCTCTAGGCAGTCGGCTGCTACTTAAGGCAGTCGGCTGCTCCTAGCCTAATTGGTACTAGGAGTAAAACCCGAAACTTAATTTCCTGCACTTCAAAATCAGCTTTTGGTTCATCCCAAAGACATTTAAAATACATCAAAATATGTGGACATAGCCACCCTACGTCCGTTACATAAATTCCTTACCTCGATAGTCGATTATCCACTAGCTTGGTTACATCAACCTTAGCTTTTCACTCATTCAAAACTGAAATGATCATCACAATTCAAACCTTTAAACAATCACCATAAACATACTCTACTATCATCATATAACTCTAAACCATGGACATAATTGAAAGAATCAACTTCTTCTCTTACCTTGGTTAGTTACCAATTTTTCAGAATTTGAGATCTCCTCAAATACTTGGATTCAGCCTTTCATATTAAAGGCTTAGCTTGAGCTAGTGATAAGGATCTTTTTTCGTCTAACAAGCTTAATGAATCGATGGCTGGACAAGGGTGTTTGTCAAAATGAGTATGGAAGGAAACTTGGGAAGAAATGGAGGAAACGAGAGTGAGGGCTTGAAAGTAGCTGCCGACTTTGGTGATGGGAGAAGATGATGACTCATGCAACCTTCATTTAATGCCCATTAATCCATTAATCATCTCAGCCACTACTTTGGCCCTTTGACCATTAATCTCTCGTCTTCCATTCATATGCCACATGTATTTTAATTACCAAAATATGATATTTATTTTACCATTATCTAATCATTCTCATAACATCAGAATTTATTCATTGACTACTTGACTTTCAATTTTCTTATTTCTTCTCATGTTCCATACATCATTCATATCCATACATCATTCATACTTCGAAATTCTCATATTTACTTAATAATTTCAGTTGGAACACTTTACAAACTTGAGAAAATTACATGAAATTGGAGATTTCACAAGATAAAAATATCATATATATTTATTGGGCTTGGACAAAATTTTTAGGCTCGATCAAAAAGTGCGTTGGGCTTGAGCTTGATAATCCAAAGCCTAGGCCTAGCCCGAACATAATATTAATTAAGTTTTTTTTAAATATATCTACCAAATATAATATAAATATATGAATATAAAATATTCTTGATTAATAAATCTGATTATATATATTTAATATGAAAATTAACATGTAAAATTTGACAAATCAAAATTAAATTTTAAAGGAAATAAAAGAATAAAAAAAATAAACAAAAAATAAAATATAAAATATAAAAAATAATAAATAAATAAAATACGGGTAGGCCAAGCTGAGCTCGGGCTTATATAGTAAAATAAAAAACGAGCGTAGACTAAAATCCAAGCCCGAATTTACGAGCAGGGCCGGGCTTGGACTTAGCATAATATATTATTATGTGCCTTAAGCTCGGCCCGAACCCAACTCAACCAGCCCAATGAGCAAGTTTAAAATAGGTATTTTATAAACGAGTATTTTATATTGTTTGATCCGATTAAGTAAAGTTAGAGTAGTTAATAACTGGGTTCAGATAGTGATCTTAGAGTACCTTACTACTCGAACCCAATTACAAATAATAATTTTTAAATATTATTACATATTTTTTATTTATAAAATATTTATTATTAATATAATACTTAATTAAATTAATTCATTAAGTGTTTTAATTATGGTTTTTAACATAAATTTATTTTTATGAGTTAATTTAATTTATTAATTCAATTTTTAATAATATGCACTAAATTTAAATTTAAAAATCAAACTTTAACTTAATAAACGGATATTTAGCGGGTTTAGGAAGTTAAACGGGTAGTTCTTATATTTTATAGGTAGATTTAGGTAGTAAAAATCAAAATATTTGAGTATTTAATCGGGCTCAAGTATTAAAGAATATAATCAGATTCGGGTTTGGATATCTCAAAATTAGTGGGTACCCATCCCTTTTGGAAGATGGTCTTTTTGCTATGGTTTGGTCTATTTGACTTATTAGAAATGGTGTTGTTTTCAATGGCAAATCCTTTATGCTTAGTCAGATCATGGAGATAGTGAAACAAAGATTAGCTTTTTGGTTTAAAGTCGAATGGACTTTAAATGATCAAACTATTAATGATTTTATTAGATTTCCAAATCTAATAAAAGTGCTGATTATACCAAAGGTTACTTATAAAGAAGTGATTTGGGTGATACCTCCCCAAGGCTCCCTTAAATTCAATGTTGATGGGTCAAGTAAAGGGAAAGCCAGGTTCTGCAGGTGTTGGTGGGTTGCTTAAATGATTTTGAAGCTATTAAGATTGTGTTTTCCAAATCTGTTGGCGTTGAAGACTCCAATGTTACTGAGATGTTAGAATTCAGGGAGGCTTTTTTGTTCTTTGCAGCTTTGGAGTGGGCTAGGACCCATTTTTTACTCATAGAAACTGATTTTTGCCAATGTTGTTAAATGGGTGCAATATCCAGAGTGTGTTCCTTGAAAACTTAGGAAGATGGTTAATTAGACCAAAAGCCTTAAGCTATAAATCAATGGGTGGCAAATTTCCCACATTCCTCGGGTCATTAACAAGTCGACGGATTATCTTGTAAAATAAGGGTGAACTATGGATGTAAACAGGGTGGGTACCCGCGAAATTCGAGATACCTGAACCCTATTAAATATCCGATTATTTTGATTTTTACTAGCTGAACCCTACCCATTTAATATAAGAACTGCCCGTTTAACTACCCGAACCCGTTCAATACCCGTTTATTAAGTCAAAATTTGACTTTTAATTTTAAATTTAAAATTAATTTTAAGAAAATTAAATTCATGCATTTAAATTAACTAATAAAAATAAATTAATGTTAAAAATTATAATTAAAGTACTTAATGAATTAATTGAATTAAGTATTATATTAATAATAAATATTTTATAAATAAAAATATATATAAAATAATAATTAAAAATTATTATTTGTAATCGGGTTGGGGTAGTAAGGTACCCTATGACCACTAACCGAACCCTACCCAAACCCATGATGGGTAGTAAAATTACTATCCCAACCCGATTATTAACTACCCTAACCCGATTATTAACTATCCTAACCCTGCTTAATTGGGTTGGGTAGTATCAGATACCTGTTTATAAGGTATCCATTTACATCCCTAGGGTGAACATAGGTACAAATATGTTATAAGTTTTTGATTAAGTGGTGTGCACGTTTTGAGTAGATTCAATCCAGGGCAGGGTATTATCAACGGTGAGGTGAAGGTTCCTTTTCGAGTTTGTTTTGAATTGGTACTGAAGTGGCCTTTTGTTACATTGTTTTTGATGGGGGTTGGGATTACGAGTGAGGGTTGGATTGAGTTTTTTGATTTGTTGTTCTCTTACTGTTGGATGATTGGTCCTAGAGAGTTGATTATTTGCTAATGGATGTTTTGGGCGGGTTAAAGGTCTTAGTTGTTTGGGTTTTTGTTAGGATTGCTATCTTTGTTGTGGATTGGCTTAGCTTTGTTTTCTGAGCTACCACAATTGATTGTGGTGCTTCCGCCACTGTTTTATTAATAAAAATTTTGCCTTTAAAAAAAAAGGAACTTTAAGCTTGTTGCTTCCAGGATACAACAACCTAACCTATCTTCATTCATTGTACACTCTACAGTTATACACTAATGTGTAGATTAAAGAGCTTTAAAATCAAACACTCTTCTCTTGTCCAAAAATATTATAAGTTAATTGTTGTTATTCCTTGTTTGAGGTTTAGGACCTCTATTTATAGCCTTACACATTTGTAACTCTTATCAAACAATAATGATCAATTTAATCATTCAATAATTTTCTAAAATATATAATGTCAGAAACAGCAACACTATTATAAGTAACATTCATGTAATAACGTTAAGACTTTTTCGAAGCCATAAATGGCTATATTAATTATTATAAGTTTATAACCTCCAATTTACTAAAAATGAAACAGCTTGCTATAATATTTATTTTATTGTATGTTATAATTTTTATTAAATTCATGGTTACAACAATTCCCTCTCCTTTTTAATAATAATAGAAAAACATTTTAAAAGTTTTAATTTTTTTATCAACTTGGGCAGAGATGAATTATTGTGCATAATAATGGTGTGCAATCGCATTGAACCTTTACTTAGTGTAGTAGCAAATCTTGTTCCTAAGCCAATAGTGTGCCACATGCATTGAACTTTGATTGTATAAGGAAGACAAGAGTTTGTAATACACACATAATAATTCAGCCAACATATTTCGGCCTTGTGCTTGATCTTGGATTTAGTGAGTAATCTAGAAACTTGCCCAATCAAGCTTAATAGGAGCTGCCTCACTCCAATACTCACATATATGAAATCTATCAAGAGTGTTTCTATAACTATTACACCTCACTCATAATGAGTTATAGATTTCAATAAGATTCTTAAAGAATCAGCCTTCCAACGGTATAGGATAGATACACTACATCAAAGGGATGGACAAATAAGCTTAAAGCTTCTTAGTGTATATCTTTTAACAACTTCTTTATGATTCGTTCTTCCCATTGAACCTAACTCTCAAAATCTCTAATCATTAGGGTTGGGTATCCTCATAAGATTTTAGATTATTTGAGCAAATATTCCATCCCCCTTGATTTATATCAAATTTGTTCTCTAACAACAGCGTTTGATAAAGGATCAACAATATTTATATTCATACTTATAATCCTACTAGTCATGTAGGATCTCATTATATTGTGTTTCTTTCAATAGATTTGGATTTACCATAATAATGGTTATGCAGTTTACCAATTGTAGCAGTGCTATTACAAATACTTGACAGTCACATAAGTGATGTATTCGATTTTCTTCCCACAACTATATTTATAGTATGGCTTATAGCATTTTTTATGCTCCATCAAATCAAAATGTCAAAAGACATATTGCTAGGATCACAAATTTTGTGAGCAGTAGCTAATTTTATCCATCGTACTACTAGGAATCATACATTTTATATGACCAATAGTTTAAATTTATCTAGCATCTTTTACTAGGAATCACAAAATTTATTGTGACCATTAGCCTGGTTTTTATTCACATAATTAATAACACATAAATTAACTCAAGTAACTTGTCTCAAATTTATAATATAACTCAAAATGCATCAATATTCCAATCAGTATCACAACAAAAGCAATATGTATACATGATGAAAAGCACTAATCTTCTTCACAACATCAATTTCCCTTATTATTATTATTATTATTATTATTATTATTATTATTATTATTATCATCAAACTATAGGAATAAATTTGTTTGGATAACCATCCTGTTAGGTCCAGTCCAACTAAACAACATGTAACCCATTCTCAATAATAATTAAAAAATTTCCGTTTAGGTTGTAATGACATTATTAAACTGCTAACATTATTATAATAAACATAACATTGGAATTTTTATAGGCTATCAATGTAAGTTTGACTAGCTATCAATGTAAATCCATTAGCATTTAAGCCTAAACTTCAAACAGTTGACTCTGCAAGTTATACATAATATATCCATGAGATCCACTTGTTACAAGAAAATAAGGTATACAACTAATATGTGTTGTAACAAGTGGATCTCATGGATCAAGAGCTGTGCCTCTTCAGCCTCGATATTTGTTTTGATTAATGGTTCTCCAACTTCCACCACAAAGATGCAAGTTATCTTTATTTTCTTAACTCTGCAAGTTATACATAATATCAATGAGATCCACTTGTTACAAAAATAACTTGTATACCTTATTTTTTGAGATTAAATTATTTTCAAAGATTTATGAATCATCTTAAAATTGTTAGAGTTCGTCTTAAGATTATTGGTGCTAGAACCTAAAACAAAAGAAAATATTAGTAACAAAAATAATATAAGAAATTATAAAATAGAATTATTTTATTGATCACAAAAAGTTGGACTGAGGCACGGATATCTCACCCTCTTTAATACGATTCACACCTATACAGGAATTATATTAGCGATGCAGCAGGAACTTTAAACGTGTCGCCTTCAAGATACAACAGCCCAACCTATCTTCGTTCATTGTACACTCTACAGTTTTACACTAACGTGTAAAGTAAAGAGCTCTAAAATCAAACACTCTTCGATTGTCCAAAAATATTATAAGTGAATTGGTGTTATTTCTTATTTGAGGTTTAAGACCTCTATTTATAGCTTCACGCATTTGTAAATCATATCAAATAATAATGATCAATTTAATCATAGAATATTGTCTAAAATATACAACCGATTATCATCAAATACTAACAATAATTTTAGTAACAGCAACACTATTATAGCTAACATTCTTGTAATAACATTAAAACTTTTCCAAAGCCATAAACAGCAATATTAATTATAAGTTTACTACCTCCAATTTACTACAAATGAAAAGGCTTACTATAATGTTTATTTTATTATATGTTATAACTTTTATTATTGAAATTCATGGTTACAACACATATTAATTGTGATATCTTCAAAGTTATTGATTGGAGTCATTGATCTTGCCTAAATATGTAATATGTTAACACATGTTTGGATGTAATACTTTCAAAACCTCGAACTATAATCCAAAGGGTTAACGCTAATAAACCTGCAAATATGATTAGAGGTTAATTAAACATGATTTTAGCTTTGTCGGGAAGAATCATCGAGTCTTTCACATAATAGGGCTTGTGATCAATTTGTAGGTTTCAATTTTCAATTTTCAATTCTAATTATTATTATTATTTATTATTATTTTTTTGTAAGTGTTATATTAGATTATACCATAAGAGATTGTCATATTCCATCTCATAAATATCATTTTATCGATCTTAGAATTTAAATTTGAAACTTTTGAAATAAAATTTTAAGCTTTAGTTATTTTTGGAATATCTACATAAGTATGGTAGCTTAACCACTATATTAAAATTTTATTTTTTTTGGACCATTTTTTGTTCTAGATGCTAAAAACAAGTTAGCAGTACTGATGGCCTGTTCATTTTGTTCTGAAGTCATTAAGAGAATAACTTATATTAGGATGATCTTAAAAAATGAATGTTTTAGGTGCCAATAATATAATGATACCTTATATTCTTTTAAATACATATAACAATTATCTTACACTCATTCTCACTAAATCAATTTTATTTTGAAGGGTAAAAAATTTTATTAGGATTGGATAAGCAAATTACAATCAAGCTAACAAATCAGGATTATGAGAAACACCCGATTTGGCCAAAAAGCCTGCAAAATAATTTGCCTCCTTAAAAACATGAACAAAAACAACATCTTCAATCATAACAATAAGATTATACAGCTTGTTGAGTAAGCTGTTATATTTCCAAGGTCTATCACTAAGTTTGTTGAGCTAAGAGATAATTACCTTTGAGTTACTTTCGATGATGAGTTTCGAGATTGGGCAGAAATTAGCTTTGATAATAATGGAAAGTACTTCAGCAATCGCAAGGAGTTCAGCTAGATTGGAATCATCTATCCCAATATTCTTTGAAAAAATCATCAAAACATTTCCTTTGAAGTCACGAATGAGTCCTCTTATTCTAGCTGGACCAGGCTTCCTCAAAGAGGAACCATCAACATTAATTTTCCAAGTGTCTTCAGGAGGTGTTAAGTAGGAGGAGTTGGGTCTAGTTGGTTTCTTTTTATTGGCCAGAACAGAATCTTGTGGGAAATAAGAAAATGTTGATGAGTCAAAATCAGGATTTTTGGCTTTTAACCACCAACACTATATTTTTGATCAGCAAACCGGCATAGTCCTTAGAAATATCCTTTTAATTAAAAATCTTGTCGTTTCTACAAAGCCAAATGGACCAAGAAACCACATATAAGAGAGTATTCCAGATGACCCTTTGTGAAGATTTAACATTAAGATCCATCTAACTCACAAATAAGGACTTCAAGTCTTTCGGCAAAACCCAGCAAATGTTCCACCAATTAATACATTGGCACCAAATTTTCCATAAGAAGTCGCAAAGAAGAAAGAGGTGGTCAACCGATTCAATCTCACAGCAAAAAGCACATTTATTCTTTGAGTCAGTCCTACAACCTCTTTTGTAAAGAACATATCGGATAGGAAGAGTACCTTCAAGAGCATTCCAATAGAAGAGTTCAACTTTTGGGGGAGCTATACCTTTCCAGATGAGACTTTAAATTGGAGAAATAAAATTAGTTGAGGATTCAATTTGATTTTTGTTGGATTTATAGCTGAAAGATCCATTTGTCGTGTAGCAGTAAACTAGTCTATCAAAAATTTTAGCAGATAAAGTAACTATGTTGAGAAGATTAAGAAGTGTATTCCACAAATGAACTTCCCAATCAATTAGCTTTCTTCTAAGAGGAATATTCCACTCCCACGTGAAGTCAGTCCACTTTCCATAATCTTTAATCAAGCTATCTTTATTACTGGCCAAAGAGAAGAGTTTAGGAAAATAGTCTTTAAGAATGACACCTTGGATCCAATTATCCTTCCAAAACTTTATTCTTGAGCCATCACCTGCACAAAAGAAAAAATAATTTTTTAGAATGTTAGAGTTCTCTCCCCTTTCCTAATTGAGTTGAATGTCTCTCCACACATAAGAAAGAGATCTCAAAATACAAGGATTGGGCCACAAATCCATGTTAGAGATATGGTACTTTTCACAGATGACTTGTTTCCACAAGGAATGATCTTCTTGACTGAATCTCCATGGCCATTTTAATAGTAAAGCTTGATTACTGATGGAAAGATTATGGATTCCAAGACCACCTTTTGACTTGCTTTTACAGATAGTTCCTCAACTAACCAATCTCATTTTAGTCTTCTACTCAATGTCACCCCAAAAAAATTGTCTCTAAATTGTTTCCAACTGACCCAACACTCCTTCAAGGATTCGAAACATGGACATATAATAGGTGGGTAGATTAGAGAGGGTTGATTTGATGAGGTAAGTCTTCCAGCTTTATAAAGGAACCTCCTTTTCTAATGACAAAGTTTACTTTTGAAAGCATTAATGACAGGTTGCTAAGTAGTAATCTTTCTCGGATTAGCCCTAAGAGGGAGGTTGAGGTACTAACAAGGGAAGGAATCAGCATTATAGTTAATTTTAGATGCCCATTGAAAAACTTGAGAAGGCTCAATATTGATGCCAAACAGAGCAATTTTGGGAAAAATTAACTTTGAGGCTTGAAAGAAGATGAAAACATATAAGAATCCTCTTGATTGATAGTAGTTGTTCCTCTTCAGTTTTGCAGAAGATAACTGTATCGTCTGCAAATTGAAGATGAGTAATATGGAGTCTGTTCTGACCCAAAAAAACCCCTGAGAAAGACCCAAAGAGGCTGCCTTGGTGAGCAAAATATTCAAGCACTCTGTAACTAAGATGAAGAGAAACGGGGAAAGTGGATCCCCTTGACGCATGCCTCTTTTCATTGAGATCGAGCAAAAGGGTGAGCCATTTATAAGAATTGAGATAAAGCTGTTGAAATGCAACAGTTGATCCATGAGATCCATTTCTTGCTGAAGCCCATAAATTCCATAATCTCCTTCAAACAGATCCAACTAACCTTATCAAAGGCTTTCTCAAAGTCTAGTTTGATAGTAAAACCCCCTTTGGTTGGATTTTTTCATTGAATCAATTACTTCATTAGCAATTAAGCAGTTGTCCATGATCTGTCTTCCTTCAACAAAGGCAGATTGAGATGGGCTGATAAGAGTGTTCATAACTTTCTTCAACCTATTTGCAATAACTTTAGAAAGAATTTTGTTTGAGCTTCCAATAAGGGAGATTGGCTGAAAGTCACCCAATGATTCAGTGCACTGTTTTTTAGCAATTAAAGCAATGAAAGAGACATTTATGCCTTTCGGAAGCTTACCACTTGAATGGAATTCTTGCACAAAGTCAACAATATCACTTTTGAGTAGATCCCATTTCCTCTTAATGAAGTTAAAGTTGAAACCATCTGGTCCCAGTGATTTGTCACCATCGCAATCATTGATAGCTTTAAAAATTTCATCTTTAGAGAAGGGTAATTTCAATTCAGCTGCTGGGTTAGAAGAAATTTTCCTGAAGTCACTAGCATTACATCGCAGAAGTGGTCTAGAGTCACTGCTAAAAAGTTCTCTGAAATAGGATTCCATAATAGCTTTTATTTCCTTAGGGGTGTGAAGATGTTTACCTTTAAAAGAGATATTACCAAGAAGTTATTTCTCCACCTACTATTAGCATTGCAATGGAAATATTTAGAGTTCCAATCACCATCTTGGATCCATCTAATCCTTGCTTTTTGACTCCATGAGTGGCTCTCGACTTCTTGAAGTTTCCAAAGCTCCCTTTTCTTTGTAGAAATAAGGGTGGAAATAGAGGTATCCGAGGGACTAAGTTCAAGTTTCTTCTCAAGATTGCTGATTTCTTTCTCAAGAATATCAATGTTAGTTGCCACACCTCCTTTTTGATAGCCCTCCCAATTTATAATATCCCTCTTCAAAAGCTTCATTTTCTGGAGAAGTCTGAAGCTAGCAAATCCTTGCCCTTTCCATTTTTTTCTCCACCATTAAATTAAAGTTTTGATCGTCCAACCAATGGTTAAAGACTTTAAAAGGTTTGGGGCCCTAGTCATAGACATTGATACCTAAACAGATATGAATATGATCAGAAATATTGATGTCCAGGCTTTTCTAGTTTATGTTTGAGAATTTCGAAAACCAATTTGGGGAGATTAAAAAGCGATCCAGTCTACTCATGACATTTCTCCTTCTCCATGTATATTTCCTTCCAACCAGAGGCAAGTCCATTAGTTCCAAAGAATTAACAAAAGAAGTGAAATCTAGATTTGATCTTGAGATGTTAGTAACTCCAATTCTCTCATCCTCGCTAAGAACTGCATTGAAGTCCCCAGCAAAACACCATAGTTCTTGATCATTAGCTTTCAATCTATATAATTCCTCCCACAAGAGTTGTCTCTCTCTGACATCATTTGGAGCATACACATTGATCAAGTTGATAGTAGACTTGTAATTAGGAAATGTGCCTTTTATCCAAACAAAACGCTCATTAGAGATAGAGGAAAATAAGTTGAAGCAACCCTTTGGCCACATACAAATGATACCTCTTGCTGTATTGAAGCTTCCTGGTAGACCAAAATTATTTTCTTGCTTCCCTAAAGCTGCTTGATAATTCTGTCAAAATTCATACTGAGTTTAGATTCCTGAATGAAAACCATGCTCAGCTTTTCTTTGATAAAGAGTTTCCTGATTGCATTTGTTTTCCCCCTAATTCCCAGTCCCCTGACATTAAAAGAAATAATCTTCATTGAGACAAAAAAAAAAACCCCAAGAGAAAGGAAGAAAATTAAGGAAATCCTCCCCGAATCTCTCCTCTTCTTCTAACTTGATCAATCTATCGATCACCTAGTCTTCATTCACTGAAGCTGTAAGTCCAAGCAACTTAGAAACTTCTAAAGTCTCTGTAGCTTCCTTTCTAATAATCAAATTACGCTTTCTAATGTCCTCATCTGTTATAGCAACTTCTTGTAGCATTTGAAGACTCACCTCATCTTTTCTTGAAGATTTACCGATACCTTTGTTGGCTTTCTTACCTTTTTTACCTGGGATTTTGGCATCCGATTGAGGTACTTCTTGTTTCATTATCTTTCCTAACACAAGATCAATAAACTTTTTGTTTTTTCTTGTAACTCCTTGATGAACAAAAAGTTATATTCTCACAACTGCACGAATCAAGGTAGTATAGCGTGCAAATACAAGAGTCGATCCCACAGAGATTTGCTAAATTTATTCAATTAAAATTCAACTACTTATGCTCTAAAAAAAATTATAAAAGCCAATAAAAATAATTATCTAAGTATCCAATTAACTAATGAAATTAATTAACCTTAAATAAATAAATTAACCAATAGAGAAAAGCCTAGGAATTTGATTTTACCAATACATTGCAATTTTATGTCTTCAATCATAAAAATCTCAATTCAATTCTAGGGTTCCTTCTTCCTAATATATGATTACTCTGTTTGATGGCGACTATAATCAAGTATTTTTAATCACCAATTACCTATGATGTGTAGCATAATCAATGACTAAAAACCCATTAAGAATAGAAGAACATATAACAAGAACCAAATAAATATTCTAGCTTGATGTATGCATCAAATATTTATTCAATCAATCAAGAGAGCTATACATGGCTTAGCATATGATGTGTACCCTTACCATGTCTCAAACAATCAATTAATTTATATTAAAGGTGGCCAATCAATAACACAAATCAAGAAATTGAATTAATTATAATGAATAACACTAGAATTTAAGAATTAAGCAATTAATCATAAAGACATAAAATATGCAAGTAGGCTTGATCAAATTCCTAGCAAGAAAATTAGTTCATGTTTAATTTAGCAAAACACATTATCAAATTAATAAAAGTAATGCCTTAAATTAAACAAATAAAATAATTCAAAATTAATTTAATAATGCACATAAAACAAAATTAAATGAATAAGTTAATAGCCCTTGAAACCAAGTGTAACCATGTGCCTATTAAGCAAACAACAACATAGTGAAAGGATGTGGCGTTGGCATGTGGACAGCTGCGGCTTGAACCGATTCTACCTCAACAGCTTACGCCAAATGCCCCAGTACCAAACCAACAAATCGCTCCAGCTAGCAACCTTTAGTTTTCTGCCTTGCATGTACCAAGCTTAGCCTCCTTACATCTCGCCATCTCTTGCTTGCCTTTACTTTCCAGCTGTGTCCTACTTTCAAGTAGCAGCAATGCCAAGAACTTCACGCCACAAACAGTACCAACACCTCTCCTTCCTTTCTTTCTTTGGTCTTTTAAAGGTGTTGTCGCAACTTCTCTATTCTTTGTCTTCTTCCTTAGGTTGCTGCCGCCACCTTCTATATCTTTGGCTCTTCAACCTCCTCGCACTTATATAGAAACACAAAACTTGCAAACCAAGTAAAAGCCCAAATAAAACTTTTCTTTTTATTTTGCAAACAATATATCCTTTAAATTTTAATAAATTCAAACCATATCTTCCAAAATTAATTCCAAAGTCACTTTCTTAAAATTAAATCACAAGATATATTAAACAATTAATTTTACACAAGAATATAGCAATAAATGTGATAATAAATAATAAAAATGATATAACAAATATATTATTATCACTCCTTTATTTCTTATTTTAGCACCAGTCAGATAGTCTAATTCATTTTCAGATGGATAAGAATTATGAACCTCATTGTTGGTTTTGCCTGAGATATTTGTTTCTGGAACATCAGCCCCTTATCCTTTTGATTTGGTTGCCATTCGCTCATTGAAGTCAGCCCTTAAGTCCAAAGAATGAGCAGTGTCTTCAATACTATCCAATTGGACTTGATCAAAAATTGTTGCAGAATTATCAGGCCAGCCCATTTTAAGAGAGTTTTTTTCTTTGGCCTAGATAGAGGAGAAAAAATCATCTTTAGCCCTTAGTGCTTCATCTGCTAAAAATCTATTGGCCTCTTTAGAAATTTCAAAAGTGTTCTGTTGCGCAGCGGTGCTAAAATAGACTACAAACGATTCACCAAGACTATGCACCAAGAAATAAAATGCAAGAAAAATTAAGCAACAAGGACACACGATATACGTGGCTCGGCTTGTATCTTTGCTCTCTCTCGGCTTTTGCTTCTGTTTGCTTCTACTGCATCACTATGCAGTGTCCATGCTCCATTTATAGGCAGCAAATTGAGAAGGTGTTTAAGCATTAATTCGATTGGTTGAGAAGCTTGCAGATGGTTAGCCATTGGTTGAAATAATGGCAGCTGAAATTCTACGCAATGAAGGAAGCTTGCAATTGGACCAAATTAAGAGCTGCCAACTAAAACAATTAAGGCTTCATTTCGTTGGTCAAAAAGAGGCACCAAATTTGACAATTTCAACTCACACTTAACAAATCTCCACCTTGACTTGAAAAAATTCTTCCAAGTCGCATTTCTCGAGAAACTCAAACATCTTCGCCACAATTGCTCTTTAGCATCACTGATTGCGGATACCAATCAAGTCCAAGCAATGCTTGAACTTGAGTGCAGGGATAGTCTTCGTTAGCATGTCCGCAGGGTTATCCTCCGTAGCAATCTTTCTGATCACAACATCACCTTGCGTAACATGATCTCAAACAAAATGATATCTGACATCAATGTGCTTGGTCCGCTCGTGATACATCGATTTTTCGTCAGATGGATTGCACTCTGGTTATCACAAAATACAACAGTAAAATCCTGCTGCAACCCCAAACTGCTAGCCAGACCTTTCATCCACAAGGCTTCTTTCACTGCTTCTACTGCTGCTATATATTCTGCCTCGGTTGTAGACAAGGCTACGGTAGACTGTAATACAACCTTCTAACTTATGGCTCCTTCGAAAAGAGTGAAAACATAACCCGTCAGAGATCTTATTCTATTTAAATCACCAGCATAATCAGAGTCAACAAAACCCGTGATGTCTCTAGAACAGACACTCTGATCATACACTAAGCATAAATCTGTCGTACCTCTCAAATACTAGAGAATCCATTTCACAGCTTGCCAATGTTCCTTACCTGGACAAGCCATATATCTGCTCACTACACTGACTGCATGTGAAATATTTGGTCGAGTGCAAACCATGGCATACATTAAACTGCCAACTGCACTCGCATATGGGATAGGAGACATTTGCTGCTCTTCCTCATCAGACTGTGGTGATAACTGAGCCGAGAGCCTAAAGTGCGTTGCTAAAGGAGTGTTCACAGGTTTAGCCTTATCCATACCGAAACGTTCAAGCACTCTTCTGATTTAATTTTCTTGTGATAAGAAAAGCTTGCCCTCCTTTCGGTCTCTGTGAATCTCCATTCCTAGAATCTTCTTAGCAGCTCCCAAATCCTTCATCTCGAACTCACTGCTTAGCTGTGATTTTAACTTGTTGATTTCTAACATGTTTTTAGTAGCAATTAACATGTCATCAACATAAAGCAACAAATATATGTATAAATCATCTGAGAGTTGCCTATGATAGACACAAGCATCAAAATCACATCGGATATAGCCATGTTCTATCATAAAGGTGTCAAACCGCTTATACCACTGCCTTGGTGATTGCTTTAATCCATATAAAGACTTTTTTAACAAGCAAACATAATCTTCCTCACCAAGCATTGTGAAACCTTCTAGCTGATGCATGTAGATCTTTTCCTTAAGCTCACCATATAGAAATGTTGTCTTTACATCAAGTTGCTCAAGCTCCATATCAAACTTGGCTACCATGGCAAGCAACAGGCGAATGGAGCTATGCTTTACCACCGGAGAGAAAACTTCATTGAAATCAATCCCTTCCTTTTGACTAAAGCCTTTAGCTACCAACCGTGCCTTGTATCTTGCTGGGTCAGCCCCTGGGATGCCTTCCTTTTTCTTGAAGACCCACTTGCAGCCAATAATCCTTTGATTATTTGACGGTTCAACCAACTCCCACGTCTGATTTTTATGAAGAGATTCTATCTTTTCATTCATAGCAATTGCCCACTGTGTTGACTCTTCACATGTGACTGCATCATTATAATTGGAAGGTTCTATACCGATGCATTCTGCCACGCTGAGTGCATAAGAAACCAGACTTGCATCTGCATAACGCTGAGGAGGTTTAATCTGTCTCCTCTCTCTTCCAGTGGCAATGCTATATTGCTGCTCTTGAGATATGTCATGAGAATCCTGTACCTCAATATAATTGTCTTGGACTAAAGTACCTTCCATAGAATTACTAGGAGCCTCCACCTGAAACTCCACCTGCTGCTCCACATTGTGATCTCCTTTACCACTTGACTCCTCCTTTTCCCAGGAATTGTTGGTGGATTGAAGCATGGATGACTCATCAAAAGTCACGTCTCTGCTATATATGAACTTGGGTGATTCTGTGTCAGGACACCACAACCTGTATCCCTTCACCCCTTGGCCGTACCCCAGAAATATGCATTTCTTTGCTCTGGGTTTAAGTTTCCCCTCATTAACACGAGCATAAGCAGGACAGCCAAACACTCGTAAGCCTAAGTAATCAGCAGGAGAACCAGACCATTCTTCTTCTAGAGTCTTTAATTCAATGGCTGTAGACGGAGATCTATTCACCAAATAGCATGCAGTATTTACAGCTTCAGCCCAAAAGTCTTCACCAAGCCCAACATTTGATCTCATGCACCGAGCTCGCTCCAAGAGAGTTCTATTCATCCGTTCTGCAACTCCATTTTGCTGTGGTGTGCGTCGAATAGTGCGGTGTCTCACTATTCCTTCATTTTTGCAGAACTCGTCAAATTCACTTGAGCAATATTCCAAACCATTATCCGTTCGGAACCTCTTGATCTTTTTCCCTTTTTGATTTTCGATCAAGGCTTTGAATTGCTTGAAGGTGACAAGCACTTGGTGTTTGTGCTTTAAAAAATACACCCAAACCTTTCTTGAGTAATCATCAATAAAAGTTAACAGATATCTATGGCCACCCTTTGAGATTGTTGGAGAGGGACCCCAAAGATCAGAATGAATATAATCAACCGTACCTTTGGTTCGATGAATCCTAGTGCTAAACTTTACTCGAGTCTACTTGCCAAAGACACAGTGTTCGCAAAAGTCAAGCTTCCCAGCACTTTGTCCACATAGTAAACCTTGCTTGCTCAACACTGAAAGACCTCTCTCACTTATATGCCCAAGCTGCATATGCCATAACTTGGTGGTGTCAGAATCTGGATCAACTGATGATGAAACTGCTGCAGCACCAGTAACACTGGTACCATCCAAGATGTAAAGTCCTCACTCCAAATGTCCACGCATCACAGTCAAGGCACCTAAGGATACTCTTAGTACTCCACCTTCAGTGAAGTATCGAAAGCCTTTAGTGTCCAAAGTGCTCAAGGATATCAAGTTCTTCTTCATATTAGGAATATGCCGAACATCTGTCAAGGTTCTGACAATACTATCAAACATTTAACTACGGACTGTGCCAATTCCCATGACCTGACATGCGTGATCATTCCCCATTAGCACTGAGCCTACACATGTATTGTATGTGGCAAATAAATTTTTGGAAGTGCTAATCTGAAATGTAGCAGCCGTATCAAGAATCCATTTCTCGCTGACTTGCGATTCTGATACTGCTAGAACTATTTCGGCATCTTCAGAAAACTGTGAATCGACCATGTTTGCACCATTTTCTGGCTGCTCTGACGATTCAACTTTATCCTTCTTCTTTGGACAATCTTTCTTCATGTGCCCAAATTTCCTGCAATAGAAACATTGAATTCTTTTTCTGGACTTTGATTTGGTATGATTCCTGCTTGAACTACCATTCTTTGTTTTGGATCTTCCCCGAGTGACCAGACCTTCACCTTGATTGTTGTCAACTGCCTTGCCGGTAAGTTTCTTCCTTAACTCAGTGGAACCCAAGGCACTTTTAACATCGTCAAGAGAAATATCATAATGTCCATATAACATCGTATCGACGAAATTCTCGTACGATGGTGGCAACGAACACAGCAGAATCAAGGCTTGATCTTCATCATCGATCTTAATATCGATATTCTTGAGATCCATAATAATGGTATTAAAAGTATCTAGGTGCTGGTGTATGGGCATACCTTCCTCCATTTTTAGGGTGTAGAGCCTTTGCTTGAGGTATAGCCGGTTTGTCAACGTCTTTGTCATATACTTGCTCTCTAGCTTGAGCCACAAACCTGACGCGGTGGTTTCATCTGCTACCTCTCGTAAAACTTCATCTCCAAGGCTGAGTAGGATTGCACTATGTGCCTTCTCCATAACGTCATTCTTCTGATCATCTGAAAGTGTATCTGGTAATTTGTCTATACCATATAGAGCTTTCACCAAACCTTGTTGAACAAGCACCGCTTGCATCTTGATGCACCATAGACTGAAGCTATTTCTTCCGGTGAACTTCTCGACTTCATATTTGGTCGATGATGTACTTGCAGCCATCTTAGTCGTCTCGTACAACATGCTCTGATACCAGTTTGTTGCGCAGCGAGGCTAAAATAAACTACAAACGATTCACCAAGACTATGCATCAAGAAATAAAATGCAAGAAAAATTAAGCAACAAGGACACACGATATACGTGGTTCAGCTTGTAAGCCTACGACCACGGGCGAAGACAACGAGAAATTTTACTATAACAAGAAGATGAAGATTACAAGTGTTTTACACTCCACCTCACAGAGCTCTCCCTGTAAACCCGAGAACAGAAGTTCTCAAAATAACCCAACACTCTCTTTGCTCTCTCTCGGCTTTTGCTTCTGCTTGTTTCTACTACATCACTATGCAGTGTCTATGCTCCATTTATAGGCGGCAAATTGAGAAGGTGTTTAAGCATTAATTCGATTGGTTGAGAAGCTTGCAGATGGTTGGCCATTGGTTGAAATAATGCCAGCCGAAATTCTACGCAATGAAGGAAGCTTGCAATTGGACCAAATTAAGAGCTGCCAACTAAAACAATTAAGGCTTCATTTCGTTGGTCAAAAAGAGGCACCGAATTTGACAATTTCAAGTCACACTTAACATGTTCCTTCTTATGACAAAGTCCACCTTGACTGTAAAGATGTCTTGGTTGTAGTAATCATTAAAAGAAGGCGGCTGCATATTTCCCAAACCGTTTGTTTTTTTAATCTCCCTTTCCAAAGTCAGCTCATTAAGATACTGTCTACTTTTCCACTCCCAGAGCTTTGTGGTGTTTTGTTTCTCCTGTCATCCTCTTCAATCACCACCAAGGGAACTTCAGCTTCAAGCTCTTCTTGAACATCCATCAAATCCTTGCTTTTTGACTCCATGAGCGGCTCTCGACTTCTTGAAGTTTCCAAAGCTCCCTTTTCTTTGTAGAAATAAAGGTGGGAATAAAGGTATTTGAGGAACTAAGTTCAAGTTTCTTCTCAAGATTGTCGATTTCTTTCTCAAGAATATCAATGTTAGTCGCCACACTTCCTTTTTGATAGCCTTCCCAATTTATAATATCCCTCTTCAAAAGCTTCATTTTCTGGAGAAGTTTGAAGGCAGCAAATCCTTGCCCTTTCCATTTTTTGTCCACCATTAAATTAAAGTTTTGATCGTCCAACCAATGGTTGAAAACTTTAAAAGGTTCGGGGCCCCAGTCATAAACATCGATACCTAAGCAGATAGGAATATGATCAGAAATATTGATGTCCAGGCTCTACTAGTTTATGTTTGAGAATTCTGAAAACCAAATTAGGGAGATTAAAAAGCGATCCAATCTGCTCATTACATTTCTCCTTCTCAATGTATATTTCCTTCCAACCAGAGGCAAGTCCATTAGTTCCAAAGAATTAACAAAAGAATTGAAATCTAGATTTGATCTTTAGATGTCAGTAACTCCAATTCTCTCATCCTCGCTAAGAACTGCATTGAAGTCCCCAGCAAAACACCATAGTTCTTGATCATTAGCTTTCAATTGATATAATTCCTCCCACAAGAGTTGTCTCTCTCTAACATCATTTGGAGCATACACGTTGATCAAGTTGATAGTAGACTTGTAATTAGGAAATGTGCCTTTTATCCAAACAAAATGCTCATTAGAGATAGAAGAAAATAAGTTGAAGCAACACTCTGGCCACATACTAATGATACCTCCTGCTGTACTGAAGCTTCCTGGTAGACCAAAATTATTTTCTTGCTTCCCCGAAGCCGCTTGATAATTCTATCAGAATTCATACTGAGTTTAGATTCCTGTATGAAAACCATGCTCGGCTTTTCTTTGATAAGGAGTTTCCTGATTGCATTCCTCTTCACTTAATTCCCAGTCCCCTGACATTAAAAGAAATAATCTTCATTGAGATAGAAAAAAAAACCCTAAGAGAGACGAGGAAAATTAAAGGAAATCCTTCTGGAATCTCTCCTCTTCTTCTAACTTGATCAATCTGTCGATCACCTAGTCTTCATTCACTGAAGCTGTAAGTCCAAGCAACTTAGCTTCCTTTCTAATAATCAAATTACGCTTTCTAATGTCCTCATCTATTATAGCAGCTTCTTGTAGCATTTGAAGACTCACCTCGTCTTTTCTTGAAGATTTACCAATAGCTTTGTTGGCTTTCTTACCTTTTCTACCTGGGATTTTGGCATCCGATTAAGGTACTTCTTGTTTCATTATCTTTCCTGATACAAGATCAATAAACTTTCTGTTTTTTCTTGTAACTCCTTTATTTCTTATTTCAGCACCAGTCAGATGGTCTAATTCATTTTCAAATGGATAAGAACTATGTACCTCATTGTTGGTTTCGCCTGAGATATTAGTTTCTAGAACATCAGCCCCTGATCCCTTTGATTTGGTCGCCATTTGCTCATTGAAGACAGCCCTTAAGTCCAAAGAATGAGCAGTGTCTTCAATACTATCCAGTTGGACTCGATCAAAAATTGTTGGAGAATTATCAAGCCAGCCCATTTTAAGAGAGTTTTTTTCTTTGGCCCAGATAGAGGAGAGAAAATCAACTTTAGCCCTTAGTGCTTCATCTGCTAAAAATCATTAAAAGAAGGCGGCTGGATATTTCCCAAACCGTTTGTTTTTTGAATCTCCCTTTCCAAAGTCAGCTCATTAAGATACTGTCTACTTTTCAACTCCCAGAGCTTTGTGGCGTTTTGTTTCTTCTGTCATCCTCTTCAATCACCACCAAGGGAACTTCAGCTTCAAGCTCTTCTTCATCTGTATCTTTAAGACTAGTGGGATTTAGAGCTTCTTCCTGAACTTTCATTTAAGGTTCTTCTTCAAAATAAAGACCAATATCTTCAATAGATAGGGCGTTTGGGGTTGAAAGATCGGATGAGGAAGAGTAGTTTAGATAAGGTTTACTGACTATTTTGACAAAATGATTCCAAAAGAAATCTGAACCATCTTCAATGGACACTTTGATAGAATAACTCAACTCGTCGATGGATAGTTGAACTATTTTAGGAAAAATGGTATCTTTCTTAACAAGAGATAAAACTCTTGCTGTGTCCAAACGTTTCTTTCTAAGGGTACTATCATCAACAGAAATAAAAGAACCCCAAAAATCACCAATTTTCTTGAAGAAAGTAGGATTCCAAGCATGAAGAGGGAAGTCTTCTATTTTTAACCAGACAAATTTGTAATCAACAAAAAAGTCAGAAATCCATGGCTTCACTGAAGAAAACCACTTGCTAAGCCAAGTGCTGCCATTTTCAAGCATGCCAATCATCTCCTTTTTAGATTCAAATTTCAGTAACACCTAACTGCCACCTATCAGGTTGACTGAGAAATCTAAAACCCCTACTTGTAAAATACAATACTGCAGAGATTGAATGGAGTATGGATTCTTCACCTTTGCGACATCTGAACTTTCAAACCACTTCATTTCAAGGTCTCCTTTAACCAAACTAATAGAGGTAATTTCATTTGAGGGGCCTTCTTTACTGTCATCACTGGTAGGTTTTTTCACCATAAGTCTGAGATTGTTGTTTTTAACAACGTCGGCATACGAAGGCTTGCCATTGTCGTATGAAGGGCCAATACCCACTACTTGATCCAAAGGAAAATCTTTTGACCTCTGAATGACCTCATGATTATTGATCCTTTTTTCAACCCCAGATCCTTTTTGACTCCGGGCATTTCTACTCTCCCATTCATATTTTGCTAGGTTTGCTCTGAGCCTCCATCCATTCCAAGAAAAGCCATCTAGTGCTCTAATGACCGAGAGAGCTTATCGGAGATCTTTGAACTGGAAGAAACCAAATTTACTTCTTCTTCGATTCCTCTAGTTAAGTGGGATATAAAAATCAACGGCCCTTCCATGCTTCATAATCATATTTAAAAGATTAGCTTTCTTACCATAAGGGTTAATGTTGCCAGTGAAAACGGTGACCAGTTTCTTTCGCCATTAATGGATATCTATGCTTGGTTGTGAATAAAAACCAAAAATCTCTTTTATGAAAATGGCCATGATCCTGTGTTCGTGAGATACTCTTTCTCTCTCTAGCTCTCACTTTCTCCCCCCCACGCTCTCACCAAATCAATTTTAATTAAATTAATTTACTTAGAGTTAATTCTCATTAAATACATTTACATATCTATTTAACTCAAATTAATAAAAAAATTAAAAACTCGCAACAAATAGATGAAAAAATAAAAATTTTCAAGCTAGTCACAAATTTTATTTAAACATTTAAATTTTTATGTATATAGTTTGGCCCCCCAAATTTGAAATCCTAGCTCCGCCACTACATTCAAAGAAATAAATTTCCTTGATTAGTTCCAAATCTTGAACCTTGAATCCAACTTAAAAGACTACGCTTGTTTAACGTTGGATCCAACTGTTAGAGTTATAATCACTAACTTTTTAGTTAACTGTTATTTGACTAATAGTCATATAAATTCTAGGACTTTATTAAAAAAATGAAACAAACCCTTAATCTCTTATTGCATAAAATTAAAATTATAAATTTTTATTTCATTGTAATTATACTTATTAAATCTTAAATGTGAATATTGATGCCTAATTGACAAAATTTTAAAATTGTATTCTCTCAAATATTTGTCATTTAGCTTATCTAAATAAATTTAAATAAGAATATCCTACAAATTAAATCATCCAATTGAAAATTTGAACAAAAAAAGAATATTTTATACCGTTAAAATTTTAATTTACAATAAAATAAAATGAATAGTTTCATTTTGAGAAAAGTTTGAAAACTTATTTAAGTATTATTTTTTTCTATTTTTGTTATATATTTCTTATGAACCAGTCAATTTTTACATGTTAGCTTACTAAAGAAATTATGATGTTGCCGAGAGATTTTAATTTATACAATATAGATCACAAAAATCCAAGAAAAATTACTCTTAATGTTTGCGTTTTTACATTGCAATCTTTTTTGGTGGGATTTTGTCTTTCATGATTCACTTATATGGTGGAAGTGTTGTCGGATTCTCCTTGAAGTTGCCTTATAGAGTGTTATGTATTCGGCCCTATTGCCAGAGACTTCTTTTAGATTTTTGCTCTAGACTCCTTGCTTGTATGAAGACTGAGTTTGCTGTTTTTTCCCTCCGACGGAAGCCTTACTTTTGTTCGAGCGATAGTCTCAAGAAAAAGCCCAATGAGGTCTTAATAAAGAGCCCAAAACAATCCCACAGAAAATAGCAAACACGTAGTCTTCATACAGGCAAAGAGTCAGATAAAACAATAGGAAAGATATGATCGTAACAAATCATCGACTGCATAAACAAATTACACCGTACACAGTGGGGCATATATAGCATCAATACTCTGGAGTGTTTGGAAATCGCGAAATGAATTCATATTCACAGGAAAACAAAACACACTGCTACAGGTAATGCAAACTGCCATACATTTTTTGCCCTACTAGAATTCAACCAGCACAACAGAAATTTCACCATCCAATATTACAACTAATATCCTGGTTGCCACACAGCAGATACTCTAGCAATTAGAGCGGCACAAATGCAGTGATCTTCAGTCTACTGAGAACCGCCGGATTACTTAACACTTCTGTTTTTTGATGAATGTAATGGTTTTAATCCAAGACTTGTAAAATCTGCTGTTACCTTACTCTTAATTAAATTTAATAGATAAATATCAATATCCTCCCGTTTTTATCAAAAAAAAAAATCGTCGACTGTTCTCATGAGATGCCCGCTCTTCTATTTTCATTGCTAAAAGCTTATTAATAATAAGCTCAATAATTTATCCACATCCAAAGTTTTGATTGCTTCATTTCTGTAAAGGGAAACATCACTATGCATAAAATTTTTAAATCATTTGTAATTGTCAGAAATGTAAGTATTCTCTGTAACCATGATAGAAGGATTACGAGTTGCGAACATTTAACTTAGCATGAACCACCTTTTTATTTCATTTATAATTTTTGCATTTTTCTTTCCTCTAAGATTTTTCGTCTTATATTTGGTGCAATATTATAACCCTTCATCCTCATGCACATCATCAACATCACATTCATCATTTAAAAGGTTGAGCTTTAACTAATCCCCGCTGAACTTCGTTTAATTAACAGTGCTTTTTTAATGAAAACTCTTTTGTTGAATACAAAAATACTATAATTAATTATAAATTTAATTTCTTGTTTATCACTGTCTGTCTCCAGGGTTGATTCTAAACAAATTAATGTTCGAATCAAGAACAGATTTACTTCGAAAATATTGAAGCCTGGCCGTCTTTCATCAAGACATTGATTGAGACTTCAGCATAGTACACAATATTTGTCTTACAAGCAGCAAAGACTTTCATCCCACACACATGTTACTACATAACATACAGTTCATACAGATTTATTCATGAGTAATTACATTAAGTGGGAATTAGTCTTTTGGAACTTAAGAAGTTACTGGGTATAGACAAGAACTTTATTTTCCTCGCTGGAATCGCCACAATCCACAAATTCATAGTCCACCATAATGTGCCCTAGTGTAATGCCGTTTCCATTTGTGTCAAGCGGCTTAAACGCAGATTCCAGGTCCATCACCAGGCCATCACTGCCGCATGCATCCACGATTCTTACTGTTTCCTCAGCTTGCGTTTCTCTGTTGGTTACCTGCATGTGAAGTAACAGAACTAAGATTAATTAACCTATATATGCATGAAATTAATTATTATGTAAAACCCACAATTTTTTTCATGAAGAAAAAAACCCCAGAATTTTAATATATGCATATATAAATATTATGGCCTTAATTTGCGGGGTAAAGAAACAATAATTTGAGGACTTTGAACGGGAGATATGCATCAATTGTTTGGCTTTGTTCCTCACATTTATAAATATACACCCAGCTTATTTCACAATCTATACGGAATACTATCAATCTTTCCTTCACACATTAGATCTTAAGGAGTGCTTTTTTGCTTGAAACACAGTGAGATATTAACATTATGAGCTTTGATATCAATATTGAGTGTTATTAGATCTTTTTATCTAAAAAGCTAACTTAATATGTGATGTTTTCTCTCGCACTTAAAAATGCATACCCTTCACAACCAATGTGAGAATCCCAACAACACATGAGAATAATTATGTATATAGCTCAAAATTGCAATAAATGTCACGAGCTTTCTTTGGAGAGGTCTCTTATTTTCCTTCAAAGCATTGAATTTGTATGATAAATGTGGAGAGGGATTAGTAAAGAGCTAGAGGAAAAGTACCTTTAGGCACTTGCCACAAGCATCTTCCCCTTGAGGACCAGCTTTTCCACAGAAGCCGGTCCATCCATACTTGCTGCGCCACTCCAAGGACTTATTGCCATCCACGGCGGCACAGGAAACGTGCGCGGCATCATAGTCCCAGTTGGTATTCTTAACATTGTAGTCAGTCCAATAAGCTATGACATTAGTCTCACCCGGGCCTGATACGCTCTCACAATCTACAAATTCATAGTCCACCACAAGGTGCCCTTGTGCAATGCCATTCCCATTAGTGTCGAGTTGTTTAAAAGCTGTCTCCAGGTCCATCACTAGGCCTCCAATGCCGCATGAATCCACGATTCTCACCGTTTCTTTACTGCCAGTTTCAGTGTTGGTCACCTGGATCGTGTACACATGCATGGCATAATGAGAATTAAGCAATGATTATGTTTATAATATAATGAAGACCTGGAAAACGTTTCTTACACTTAAGCATAGGCCACAAGCATCTTGACCTTGAGGACCAGATGGGCCACAGTAGCCGGTCCATCCGTATTGCTTTCGCCAATCCAAGGACTTATTGCCGTCCACGGCGGCGCAGGCAACATGTGCGGCATTATAGTCCCAGTTATTGTTTGTAGCATTATAGTCAGTCCAATAAGCAAGCACGCCAGAAGCGCTTTGGGCAGAGGCGGATGCCACCAGACAGGTCAACACCAGAATGCTAATGACCCAGCTCTCCATTTTTTCTTTGAATATATCAATTTGTTTGCTTGAAATCGTTTCCAGAGTGCTCAAATTTATAGGGAAATGTTCCCTGATAAAATTACTGGATTACCCTGTAAAAGATAAACATGACTTTCAGTCAGACCACGTTTTTCATATTCTTAAACATTTCTTAATAATTAACATTTATATCACCATCAAGTACGTGGAGGATCAGGATTATTCATTCAGAAGGGGCGAACTTCAACTATTTTACCGTATAAAGTAAAAAATTGAGAATACTACAAGATTGATAAAAGTTAAAATTTAAATTTTAAACTTACTCGATATCACTTTTTAAAAATATTTGTAAATTATTTGAACAAAGACTAAAATTCAAGCTTTAAGTATTTTATTCTTTATCTCTAAAAAAAAGTATTTTATTCTTTAAGCTTCGGTACGAAATAAACGTTTTTCTTTGTGGTCATTGCTTTTTGCCCAACTAAAAGTTCACTCGTTTGAAGAAAAAGTTCGCAAACCACTTCACCAAAAAAAAAATTTCACAGCTCTCGACCTTTTACTGAAATTTAGTGATTTTCATCACTGCTAAAAAATCTGCAGTTGTCACTGATGTTGCATATGTGGGTTTTTGTGACAGAATGATGATTAAATGACTTCACGAATATCTTGACAGGTTATAGCCGGATTTGTGACAGAATTGTTACCGTAAATATTTGAAAGAAAAAAACGTTACAGATTTTGTATGCGGAAAATGTGTTGACATCAAAATTTTGCCACGGAAATTTGTCACAAAAAGTTAATTTGTAATTTAATTACAAATTTTGGTGATGAAAATTTTTCTCGGCAGATTGTTTTAATTAATTTTTCACAAGGCGACCAAAAATTGCGATGGAATAATTTGTCAGAAGGGGAAGATAACATGAGAATTTTTTTCCTGTGACGAACATGGCATAATTTTTCTTAAATTAATGGTTCTGGTTCCCTAAGCTGCATTTTTCAGACACGACAAATCGCACAAGATAGATGACAAATATTAACATTAATTGTTATTTGTTGTTATCATCTCAAAATTAAGCTTATTTACTTCACCATAAGAAAGGGAAAAACTAATCAATAAAGCTGCAAAAATAATAAGAGGTTAATTAAACATCTAATTAGAAAACTTATCCCAATGAAATCAAATTTGTTTTACTTTTTTGATTTTTGATCAAATTCGTTTAACTAATTCTGTAAACAAGAATAAATCGACTCATTCTTGTAATTGTTTGTGTATTCTGAACAAAAAATAGTTTATATGTTTATTTTTTTGATGCGATGCAAAAAATCGTGGAATCTTTCATATAGGACCACATAGGACTTGTCAAATTGCAGGCTCAATTTTGATTCTAATTTAAATTTTCAATCAAATCCTCTGTTTTATTTTTGAAGGAAGGATATAACCCTAATTAATAAATTAAGTGTCTGTAGATGAGATAAAACTATTAAGGTTGATGATCTAGCCATGCAATGTGATCATATGTTATATAAGAATAATAATAATAAGTATTGTATAGTCAAACAAGAATTTTTTAAATTAAATAAAGTCTCTTTTCAGTCCAACTCCTCTTTAATACTTTAATTTGTTGCTGACAACAATAATGCTAAAAGAAAAATTAAAGTAGAGTACTATTGATTATTGATGTGATCCACAAGAGCAATGATAAATTTTAATTTGTTTTGGTTTTGGTTTTTATGAATTCGAGAACAAGCTGAGTCTTTTTCAATTTTGACGCCAAATTTATTATTTTAGGTCCTAAGTAAGGGTACAAACAGTTATATTCCAATCAAGATTGTGGTAAACCATAGGTAGTGGTCATCGTAGAATTATTTATAAGAGTTTTAGCCTTTAATATACACTACCTTTTTGTTTAAAAATTAAATAACATTTTTTACAATTAAAATTTATTAATAAAAAATAGTAGAAAATATACAATTAAATTACTAATAAGAAATTTGACAGACTCTTATATTAATTAAAGAGTCAGCAAAATGATTTATTTTCTCTATACATGAAAGAAAGAAATTTTTTCAAGATATCAAAGCAAATTTTATAAATTATTATTTATATATACTAATATTTGTTTATTTGTTTTGTCTTATTATCCATGCAGTTGAATTTGTTTACATTTAATTTGTTAATATTTAGTATGAAATTTGAGTTCAAGAGGCTGAAATAGGCCCTTGTATTTATTTAATTAAACATATAATTTGAAAACTAACATTCCAAATGAAATCAAATTCATTTTACTAACTCTGTATATAATAATAAATCTACTCTTTCATGTAATTGTTTTCATAGTCTGAACAAAAAAAGAATATACATATTTATTTATTTATTCTCAATGCGATGCGAAAAATCGTGGAATCATTCATATAGGACCACATAGGGCTTGTCAATTGTAGGGCTCAAATTTCTTTTCTACTTTAATTTTTCAATCAAATCCCACGTTTTATTTTTGAAGGAAGGATAATTTGATAGAACCCTAATTAATAAATTAAGTGTTTATGGAAGAGATAAAAATTATTTAGGTTGATGATCGAGCGATGATGCAATGTGATATATAATAATAATCAATAAGTATTGTACTACTCAAACATTAGATTTTTTTTGTAGTTAATTATATCACTTTTCGATCCAACTCCTCTTTATGACTTTTAATTTTTGCTAGCAACGATAATGCCAAAAGAAAGATTAAAGTGGAGAACTGTACTATTGATGTGGTCCATACAAGCACTAACAAAATTTTCACGTGTTTTATTTTGTCTTGTTTTTTAATAAACTTGAGAATAGTTATTAAATCAAAATATATATCGTGAATCGAAATTTTATTTTTAAAAATTGAATATCAGATCGTATAGTAAGATATGATAAATAATTTTAAAATTAATTAGAAATAATATATAAACATATAAGATAAATAAAAAATAAAAATATTATACATATTAATAGATTAAGTAAGTATATGATAAAAATAAGAAGTATGATTGTTTTCAAACTTAATATATTCATTAATAGTATATGTTTTTAAATAATATTTTTTTATTTTTTTATTTTTAATTTACTAACTAAAATTTTAATTTTTTTTCAATATTTCAAGATTAAATTATTTAGAAAATATGTTTTTAAGTGTTTTTTAGGTTAAAAAAATTATTAAAATTGCATATTTAACTAATTGGTTCAGAGCATATTTTTATTAAGTCTGGTCCAATTTCACTATAAAGTGTATTGAAGTGAATCAGTATATTTTACGACATGTATTGATTAGCTTATATATCAATAGATACTCTATCTATTCATGATAAAATTGATTCTTTGTATCGATACGTATCAAATTTATAATAAATCAAATCGTATCGTATGATATGTATCGCGTATCATATAATTTTGATAACAACAAACTCGAGAACAATCTCACTTTCTTTAAACTCTAACACTCAATTTATTATTTTGGGTCCCAAGTAAGACTACGGATAGCTAAATTCGAATCCAAGGTAATGATAAAGTAGAGGTAGTAGTCATGATGGGGTTATTTAAGTATGGTTTTTTTTTTCAAAAACTTATCGTATTCAAGAGTTATTGTGGCCTTTAAATAATTTGGAGTCGAATTACAATCAAACTTGATACAAAGAAAGCTCTCGTAATGTCATTGTTTTTATTCACAAAACTCAAATTTAAAATTTTACTTAATGTACTTTGAACTTTTTTTACTTAGTCCAACAAAAGTAAATAGCCTTAATACATACTACCTATCTCTTTGTTTAAAGATTAAATAACCTTTTTTCCTTTTGAAAATAATAGAAAATTTTCAATCAAATTACGAAATAAAAATTTTGGTGGACTCCTGTCTTAATCAAAGAGTCGGTATGATTTGTTTTCTTAAATATACATAAATAAAAGAGATTTTTTTCAAGATCCAAAGCAAATTTTGCAACTTATTTAGAATATTCTTGTATTTTCTGGAATTGTCAATGATTTTGTATATGCATAAACACATATAAAAAAAGACAGTAATTCAACAAAATAAAAATATCAAATTTACTTTTTTAAATAATTTCATGAATAAATTTCATGCTCTTAATTTTATATAAATCAAACATCGGCATCCGAGAACAAATCAAGCCTATTCTTTAAAATTTCATGCAAAATAAAAAAAAATTCATTAAATGCATGTTGTCCTTTACGTCATATAGGCCGTGTGGCGTGACCTTACTAACAATCGTGCGAGATTTTCATGCTTATTCTTCCTTTCTTTTTTTTGACTTTATTTTTTTGTCATTTTGTCCGTAATTAGCAGTGTGTCTCATGGCCAAGCCCATTCAAACACATTGCACAGAGCAGAACCGTTCATTTTCCTTGACAGATTGATGCATACGCAGATTAAATTGTCGTCTTGTCACTCAGTGGCTATTTGTCCTTTTTCATCATTGATTGGTCTTATAATATCTCTTGAATTATTGACATTTAGTGCTCCTGGCTCCACTTTCCTATGATTATTCACGAAACTTAAAGTCCAGGTCACTCATTTTAATAGCTTGGAGTAGGAAGTTTATGGGCCTTGGAGTTTGGATTCTTCAGGATATGAATTAATTTGATATCTTGAACTTGTTTTGGTTAATTTGTTTTTGTCATTTGTATTTGGTTATTGCCATACGTAAAGATAATTTATCCCAACTCATTTATTATTTAGTGTTATTTGGAATTTGGATGTTCATAGATGATATTTTATTTGAAATTAAATATGATCTATATGAAAAATATGTTTGTCAAGTATATTTAATTTTTAATCATGGAAAATTATCATTTTTTTTATTTGATAGGGAAAGCATGTATGTATAATCCGAAGAAAACTATAAACCTGCAAAAATGATAAGGGCTTAATTGAACATCAAATTTAGAAAACTATAATCCGAAGAAAATCCAATGCCTGAAACAAAATTTTCTTTACTAGTTTTTATATTCTGAGAAAAAAAAACTGCATTTTCTTTTCTGTTTTCATGTGAAGAACTCCATTACACCATAAAGAGATGGTCATATTTCATCTCATAAATCTCATTTCATATCGATTTCAGAAATTAAATTCAAAACTTTCGAAATAAAATCTTAAATTTTAATTATCTTTGGACCATCCACATAAGTGTGGTAGCTCAACCACTATATCATCCATCAATTGGATCACTTCCTTTTCTGGATAGCATCAACAATGCTAAAAATAAGTTTATATCTGGTTCTGCTGTATTTGTGGTGAACAAGGATGTACTCAATAAGTTAATCTATAAAATTTGGCTTAGCTAAAAGAAGAAACAGAACTGGTGGCCTGTTTTTAATCTCATTCTGGTCTGAAACCAAAGTATTTCTTTGGTCCTGGTCACAAGGACAGACAACAAAAGAGAAAACAGTCCAATGCAAGGTAAGCTAAAACAAGGGGCAGTGGTCATAAATCTCATTTTATCGATTTCAGAAATTAAATTCGAAACTTTTGAAATAAAATCTTACGTTTTAATTATTTTTGGAATATCCAGGTAAGTATGGTAGCTCAACTACACTATATCAAAATTTTATCCATTTTTTGGACCACTTTCTGTTCTGGATGCTATAAACAAGTTAGCCGTACTGATGGCCTGTTCATTTTGATCGGAAAGCAAATTATTGCTTTGGTACTGGTCATAAGGATAGACATTAGACGGCTAAGGAGATAACAGCATTGCAAAACAATGCACGCTAAAACAAGAGGTAGTGGTCATGGCAGGTGAAGAAAACAGAGAAATTTTAGGTGTTGTTTGGGATTATTTTTATTTTGTGTTTTATGTTTTTTTTAGTATTTTTCAAAACTAAAATAAAATGTTGTTTGGTGAGGGTATTTTTATTTTCAAAATCTGAAAACACAGCTCAATGTTTTGGAAAATTTTGAAAATTATGAAAAACGTGATTTTGATGTTTCCAATATTTTGGAAACAATTTGGATATCATTACCGTACGGATACTATTCATCCGTGCTATTACAATATGCATTTTTAATGGTAAAAAATTCAAATTTCACTCAAAATAATTTGCATTTGGATTGGAACCTTTAACTCTTTCGTATCTAAAACTTTTGTCATCTTCTTTTGTTATTGAAATTTGACAATAAAAACATCTAATCCAAATATATTTTCAAATTTAATAAATTGAAAACAAAATAAAAATAAAATAAAACAAAATTTTTAAAAATATAAAACACAAAATACAAAATTCACAATAATTTCAAACGACTACTTAAAATTGAAATTGGAAACTAAACAAATCGAGAACTTGGTTGGATGCATGCATTTCGCAAAGTCCTTAAGACCACAGTATCCGTACACTCAAGAAAAACGTGCTGAATTTGTTTCGCTTGTTTGCGCCACATCTTGGGGCAATTCTCGTCAACTAAAGATTCCTTTTTCAGTACAAGCTTATCCAGATGATTTACCATTTTCTGTTGAATTATCTTCATATATTGTGGACTAGTTAAGTATAATCTATATCATACAATATTAATTGGTCATAAGGATAGACATTAGATGGCTAAGGAGAAAACAGCATTGCAAAACAATGCACGCTAAAAACAAGAGGTAATGGTCATGGCAGGTGAAGTTAACAAAGAAATTTTAAAAATTGAGAGACCTTGGTCGGATGCTTTTTGCAAAGTCTTAAGAACCACAGTATACGTACGCTCAAGAAAAACATGCTCAATTTGTTTAGCTTGTTTGCCACACATCTGGGGGCAATTCTCGTACCAAAGATTCCTTTTTCATTTCATGCATATCCAGAATTTATCCGGATCTTCCATTTTCCTGCAAATTTTTTAAATTTATAGACAGTTTATCAATGAGGGACTGAGAAGATTTAAACCTAAGTGTATTCAACATTTAAAGATAGTTTATCAATGAGGGATTGAGAAGATTTAAACCTAAGTGTATTCAACATTTGAACTTTAACCATATGTGTTAATCGTCATCAGCCTAATACTAGAAATTTGGTAAAAGATTAAGAATAACATACTTCAAAAGTACTATATATATAAAAGAGATGTTGCAAAATTGTCAAGTGGGCCCCACAAGATAATCTTTGACCCGGATGCCCTTTGAAATGGAAAAATAGTAAAAATAAAATATAAATTCAGAAAATTGAAAATAATAAAATATTAATGAAATAGGAATGAAAATAATAAGATAATTTAGGGGCAAGTTGGATTTTCTCAAGGGATAGTTAAAGTGGTCAATTTTTTACTTAAAATTTACCTAAAATAAATACTTAAGATTTATAGAAATTCTGACTTGAAAGTCAGAAAATACTGTACAATGACAAATGATGAAAATATAGTAAATTTAAATAGGTATTTTGACCTTTTGTAATTATATTAAAAAATTATAAATTAAAAATGTAATTTAAGACAAATTAAAATGACACAACACACCATCTTCTAGCCACTTCTTCAGCTTTTTACCGGCCCCTGTTTTCTGCTCTGCTTTCTCTCGTTTTCTCTCGATTTCCTTAAGGGTTTCTCACGTTTTCTTGATGGAGCTTCCCTTTTTCTTCAGCTATTTCCTTAGATACATTAAGGAAAATTAATCCTTGCCTCAAGAGCTTCCTATATATTCCAAGAACTCATCCAAAAACCTTCATACGTGAGCTGTCCTGAGGCTGGCAGAATTGAAAATTGTACCGGTAAATTTCCAACAACGGTTTTGGACACTTTTACCTTTTGTTAATGGTTATATTTGATGAGTATGAGATGTTTATGATATTCGCTTGAAATAAGAACATGAATAGATTAGGATAGGGTGTTCGGTTGTGGTGTTTGAGGGAGGAAATGTGGGCTGTTGTGGCGTTAATGACAGAAAAAAGGGGGGGGGGGGGGGGGGGGGGGGGCGCGCGGGAGGCGGCGCTGCTGACCATAATGAAACAAAACAGAAAATTAGAATAGCTTGAGCAGCCGGTCAAGGGGTCAAAAATGAAGGCTAATTAAGGAGAAAATATAGCCATAAAGCTTAAAGTAATAAAAATATGAAATGAGTCAACATTGTACACCTAGTGGTAGAAAAATGGAGGAAAGATTTTGACTTTGATGCTTAAAAAGATGACGTTGGCGTGAATGATATGGGAAGGGAAAGGAAACTTTGAACATAAATTAAGGTAGTCAAAAGACTTAATTGACAAAAATATGAAGTAGAATGGTATAGGTAGCCGGCCATTAAGAAAGAAAAGAAAATTTAGCTAGCTTTCTAGTGTAAACTGTAGGAAGTTGGCAGCAAAAGATGTGATAAATATGGTCATAAATTAAAGCTATTAAAATATGAAATTGATGGACTACTATGTAGTTGACTATAGAAAATCTTAGAGTGTACAAATATTAATAAATGACATGAATTATGAAGAATCAAGGAGCAGGGCAATTTTGGTGTGAGCTGTCCATGAAGCAAAGAAATTAATTTTAAATGGATAAAGGGTTAAATAATAATATATATAGTGAGGAAATACAACTAAGCACTTAAATTAATTAAATTTCATTTAATCTACTCGGTCACCGTAGGAATTCATGGGAATTCCATAATGTTATTTTTCAAGTGTTGACAAATAAAAATAGAAGTTTAGGAAAATAAAAAGATTTTATAAATTTGAACAGTGAATGTTGACTATTTTAAAATGTTATCTTGCAGCGCATAATTTGGAGGATTAAGGGCTCGGTGTTGTGACTGGATTTATTTTCCTACACTGTAAATAAGGTAAGGAATTGTATATGGAAGTAGTGTAGGAACTACCGTGTATACATGTGGGAAAATTTGGGTGATTTAGAAATTATAAATCAAAATTTATGAAAGGGGTTAGGATAGAAATTTGTGTAGGAACTACCGTGTATGCATGTGGGAAAATTTGGGTGATTTAGAAATTATAAATCGAAATTTATGAAAGGGGTTAGGATAGAAATTTACCAAAAGGTTACCGAAAATTATAGAAAATTTCCCTTAATTACTTACACGCTCAGTATCTTAAATAAAGAGTATTTTTATATAGTTTGAATATTTGAATACGTGAAATGATAATAATATGTTTTATGAAGTTTATGAGATTTACTTGGAATATATAAAGTGTTGATTTGTTTACATGATTAGAAATTGATTGAAATAGTTTACATGAAAATTGATTTACTATGATTTTAAGATATATGAAAATGATTTTATAAGAGTGTTAGCTCTTTGTGGATTCATGCATACATATTGATGATTAGGGTTGGGAGACTGTAGCTAAGTCCCCAGTACCTTCCCTTTTATCCGATCACAGTTGTCACTGACGAGTGTACACTGTAGATCTTCGACAATGGCCATTGTTACATGTAGGAACGGCTTAGGGCTGGATGCCTGGCCCCACATGGGTACGCCTAATCCTATACAGGTCCTTGTAGGGATACAGTTCGTGCATGAGTTTCTTGGATGTTAACTTCTATAGTGATTTTAACAGTATGTGATATGATTGATTTTATAGACAGATGATAAATTAATTTTGAATGATACAGTATACGAGATAATCGATTTACCGACAGACAACAGATTGTTTTAAAGGATTATAAAAAGTGAAAAAGTATATGAATCGTGTATGTTTTAAACTAGGTTTCTATATATGTTTTCATGAAACCACATGCATTATTTTGTTTATAAAAATTTAAATTCATGATTATTACTGCATATAGTGGCATGGTACCACTCTTTTATATGCTCTTCCTTACTGAGCGTAAACTCACCCCTTATTTTTTCATCCAGACTATTTGCAGTAGATTATGCTCATACGAGAGGAGCACGATTTTTGGACCTTATAGTATTTCCTTTGAGGCTGGTTATTTATCCAGTGAAGGTATATTGTATTTTCTATATATTTCAGACTTGAATAGTACAGTACTTATTATGTTGTAAAGGCTAAGGGGATGTAAATTTAAAAGAAAGAAATTCTATACGTGTCTAGAGACCTAAACTTTTATATAAGGATATATCGAATGTGTGATTTTTTGTGGACTTAATTACATGAAGTTATTTGGTATGTAATTGCATTTGAATCATGCAAAAAATTGGGATTTTCAGCTGGTATATAAACTGTGTCTAAAATGCAAGAGGTCAGGTTATTTGCAGTAGTTATGCTGCCGAAATTTCCTCAAAAATCTTCTAAAATATCAAGAAATATTCTAAGTACAATAAATTAAGTGAAATTGTGAATTTTGGAATTTGTTTCCAACAAATATATCTCAGATGTTTAATAACTTCTGGTTATATGAATATTAATTATAATTATATGAAAGATAAGTAAATGAAAATAAATTACACCATCGAAAAGAAAAAAAAATGACATCGACAAACAGCCTAACCAATTGTAGAAAAAGGAAAAAGTTATTTGGTATTTTAGTGAAAATTGGATGTTACAGTATCGTATTCGTGTCGTGTATTCATGTCGTGTCTGAGATTGTCAGGTCTAGTTGCATGTTGAAACAATTCTCACTGTGGCCTTGTAACATCCGAAATTATAAAATTCCGAATCAAATTTTTCTTTTTTTTTTCTTCTATCTTTCTCATTCAATTATTCGATATCAATTGGTTTGCATTCGGTGTCGATGTAAGTTTGATTCTATAACAAAACTAAGATATAGGATTTATAATTCTATTTATAATAATTCAATATAATTTACATCCCACTAGATCATGTGTATGTGTGTATATATATATATATATATATATATATATATTTTGAACACTAAACTGATTTCATTCCACTTACAAATACGTCTGCTGTGCATTTATTAGTCTGAATATAAATATAAAAGTTCCACATCTACCTGTACTCCTGACATATCAACTTTTAGTGATCTCTTCCACTACCTTGTAACTTCTGTAACCACGCGCACGGATGAACTATCTGGGATGGTGAGTAAGGGGGGTGAGCTTTGGGGAAAGCTCAGTAAGAAAAAACATATAAAAGAGTGGTACTATGTCACTATATGCAGTAAAAATCATAACTTTAAATTTTATAATTAAAATAATGCCTATGGGTGCATGTAGACATTTATTGAAAACTCTTTTAAAACATATACTGTTCATATAAATATTCACTGTTCAAATCATTTAAAATCAATCTATCTTTAATTCAATTACTGTTCATATACTGTTCATATATTCTTTCACGGTTCACTTTTCAAATCATTTCAATCAAATCTATCATTTGTCTGTAAATCAATCATTTCATATACTGTGTAAAACAATAGAGTGTGAGCATCCAAGAAACCCATACACGAACTATATCCATACAGGGACCTGTATAGGATTAGGCGTACCCACGTGGGGCCAGGCATCCAGCCCTAAGCCGTTCCTACCTGTAACAATGGCCATTGTCGAAGAGTTACAGTGTACACTCGTCAGTGACAACTGTGATCGGACAAAGGGGAAGGTATTGAGGACTTAGCTACGGTCTCCTAGCCCTAATCATCAATCTGTATGCATGAATCCACAAGGAGCTAACACTCTTATAAAATCACTTTCATATATCTTAAAATCACGGTAAATCATTTTTCATGTAAACTATTTCAATCGATTTATAACCATGTAAACAAATCAACACTTTATATATTCTACATAAATCTCATAAAACTCATAAAACATATTATCATCATTTCACGTATTCAAATATTCAAACTATATAAAAATACTATTTATTTAAGATACAGAGCGTGTAAATAATTAAAGGAAATTTTCTGTAATTTTCGGTAACCTTTCGGTAAATTTCTATCCTAACCCATTTCATAATTTTCGATTTATAATTTTTAAATCACCCAAATTTCCCACATGCATGCACAGTATTTCCTACACTACTTCCATATACTATTTCTTACCTCAATTTGCAGTGTGGGATAATCGATTCGAATTGCACCACCATACCTCTTATTTCTCCAAATTACAAGTTGCAGGATAACATTTTAAAATAGTCAACATTCACTGTTCAAATTTGTAAAATCCTTTTATTTTCCTAAACTTCTATTTTTTTATTTATCAACACTTGAAAAATAATATTTTGGAATTCCCATGAATTCCTATGGTGACTAAATAGGTTAAATAAAATTTAATTAATTTAAGTGCTTAGTTGTATTTCCTCACTATATATATATATATATATATATATTGCTATCTAACCCTTTATCCATTAAAAATTAATTTCTTTCCTTCATGGACGGCTCACACCAAAATTGCCCTGCTCCTTGATTCTTCCTATTATTTTCTTTTCTGAGTTCTCTTTTCCACTGCCGACAGCATCTTCCCACTTCTCCCCCTTCATGGCCGGCAGCTCAATATTTCTCCCTTGGTGTTTCCATCCTTCAATTAACTCTAATCTTGTATACCTATTTTATTCATTTAGGATTTTCATTAATATCTTTAATTCATCAACTATCATCACCACTGTTTGGCCCAATTCATCCTCTGTTTTACGCCACTTTTCCTCTGTTTTGCAAGGTTATCACCACGCCATTTTCCTCATTTCTTTAACATAGCCGATTGGCTTTCATAAGGCCAAACTTATTATTTTAATTACCTATGCTATTCACTATCATTATCACACTAAATATGATCACATTACATCTATTAGCTATTAAAAACAACATTATTTTCCACCATTCATGCCAAGACCGAACAACCAAATGGGCTGTCTACATCTATTTATTTTAAACCAAGTCACCAGCAGCAGCTACTCATCTCATATTCACATAAAAACCAAATAAAATCATATAAAACAATTGATTTCTTCTTACCTATACAAGGATCGATTCTGTCAGCCACCGAACAGCAGACTTTTTGGCTGATTTTGGTTGCCTTAAGCTGAGCTTTTTGGATGATCAAGAAGCTATGGAGGTAGGGAATATTTTTTTTTCATGAAGAAGCCTAGGTGAAATGGTGATGAAATGAGGGTATTCCAATGGTTGAAATGTGGGGAACGAGAGAGGTAAAAGAGGAAAACATGAGCTGCAGAGTAGAAATGGTAAGGCGGTGAAAGAAGATTCAAGAAAATAAAAGAAGTGGCTGTTGTGTCATAATTCTATTAGTGGAATTTTTTTTTTATTAATTCAGATTTGACTCTTAAAGCCTAAAATACCTTTTACAAACTCAACTATTTACATGGCATGCCACTAAACAGTGCATTTTCTGTCCAAATCAGATTTTCATTCATTTTTTTATATATATACACTTTTATATTTGTACATATATATATAATTATATATATGTACCCACATCTTCTCTTCTTTTTTTTTTTTTAACCACAGCACATAGGGAAATTAATTTCCATAACTCTACTCAATATTTTTAATTTAGCACTTTTAATAAATATAAGAAGAATGGAAAATTTTGGGATCTCACATTCTCCCCCCCCCCCCCCCCACCCTTTTGAAATTTGGTCCTCCAAATTTAAATCAAACTACCGCTTAAACAGTGTTAACCTAACAGTATCAATCTATAAATTTCTTTCTTCTACTACTAATAACCTATAACTACAATTTACAATATCTATTATTTAGGTTTTCACTAAACTGCGTATTTATCACAGAAAGGGAATTCCTAATAATTGCGACAAACAAACATGTACATTCACATAACTTATCCTATATGCAAATTCAAGTAAAGGAATTCAAAATCGTTTAGGCACGATCTATTAGGAAGGATACTATAATGGGTTGGAGAACCAGATGGAATATGGAAGGTACTTTAAAGTACCTATCGTGTTCCGGCATCCAAAGCCACTATAGGCAATTTATTTGTGTTTTATTAAACTTATATCAAGAAATGCAGTAATTTTCATATTTAAAAATTATGAATTTTACCTTTATTAAACCATATCAATTTCCACATCGATAATATCATATACATTTATCCTATGATCCTCAATAATACACGTTTAAATCAATCATTCTTGCTCATTCAACATTTATCTCATTCATTCATGTTAATTCTCTATCTTTCATACAATATCTATGCTGTTCATTAACTATCCTGTTATTTCCTTCAATTCTCTTCAATTCCTATACCTATTATATTCATCACGATTACTCTATCGTCTCCAAATCACCCACAATTTTATTAATCATTTTCGATCGTTCAACACTTATCTTCGTAATATTTCCATTTAATATCTATATCATTCACTAATTTTATATCATTCATCTCCATTATGCTCACTTTATCATCTCCAATTACACAAGAATTATCAATTACTTCTGATCATTCTCACCAAATCTGATTCCGTTAATCAATCTCAATCATCCAGTACTCATTTGCATAACACTTCCTTGCAACATCAATAACTATCATTCTGGTTCTTTTTGTCTACCATCGATATTCCTCTAACGATCAACATTTCGTTGCATTTTCTAACCATTCTTCACAATTTATATTCAGACAATGCACAAAAGAGTGGGATGTAAATCAATTTTAGCCTACTTATACCGACACGTACTAGGCAAACCTTGATCTGATACCACTTTTGTAACATCCGAAATTATAAAATTTCGAATCAAATTTTTCTTTTTTTTTCTTCTATCTTTCTCATTCAATTATTCGATATCAATTAGTTTGCATTCGGTGTCGATGTAAGTTCGATTCTATAATAAAACTAAGATATAGTATTTATAATTCTATTTATAATAATTCAATATAATTTACATCCCACTAGATCATGTATAAATATATATATATTTTTTGAACACTACACTGATTTCATTCCACTTACAAATACGTCTGCTGTGCATTTATTAGTCTGAATATAAATATAAAAGTTCCACATCTACCTGTACTCCTGACATATCAACTTTTAGTGATCTCTTCCACTATCTTGTAACTTCTGTAACCACGCGCACGGATGAACTATCTGGGATGGTGAGTAAGGGGGGTGAGCTTTGGGGAAAGCCCAGTAAAAAAAGCATATAAAAGAGTGGTACTATGCCACTATATGCAGTAAAAATCATAACTTTAAATTTTACAATTAAAATAATGCATATGGGTGCATGTAGACATTTATTGAAAACTCTTTTAAAACATATACTGTTCATATAAATATTCACTGTTCAAATCATTTAAAATCAATCTATCTTTAATTCAATCATTGTTCATATACTGTTCATATATTCTTTCACGGTTCACTTTTCAAATCATTTCAATCAAATCTATCATCTGTCTGTAAATCAATCATTTCATATACTGTGTAAAACAATAGAGTGTGAGCATCCAAGAAACCCATACACGAACTATATCCCTACAGAGACCTGTATAGGATTAGGCATACCCACGTGGGGCCAGGCATCCAGCCCTAAGCTATTCCTACCGGTAACAATGGCCATTGTCGAAGATCTACAGTGTACACTCGTCAGTGACAACTGTGATCGGATAAAGGGGAAGGTAATGGGGACTTAGCTACGGTCTCCCAGCCCTAATCATCAATCTGTATGCATGAATCCACAAGAAGTTAACACTCTTATAAAATCATTTTCATATATCTTAAAATCACGGTAAATCATTTTTCATGTAAACTATTTCAATCGATTTATAATCATGTAAACAAATCAACACTTTATATATTCTACATAAATCTCATAAAACTCATAAAACATATTATCATCATTTCACGTATTCAAATATTCAAACTATATAAAAATACTATTTATTTAAGATACTGAGCGTGTAAATAATTAAAGGAAATTTTCTATAATTTTCGGTAACCTTTCGGTAAATTTCTATCCTAACCCCTTTCATAAATTTCAATTTATAATTTCTAAATCACCCAAATTTCCCACATGCATGCACAGTATTTCCTACACTACTTCCATATACTATTTCTTACCTCAATTTGCAGTGTGGGATAATCAATCCGAATTGCACCACTATACCTCTTATTTCTCCAAATTACAAGCTGTAGGATAACATTTTAAAATAGTCAACATTCACTGTTCAAATTTGTAAAATCCTTTTATTTTCCTAAACTTCTATTTTTTTATTTATCAACACTTGAAAAATAATATTTTGGAATTCCCATGAATTCCTATGGTGACTAAATAGGTTAAATAAAATTTAATTAATTTAAGTGCTTAGTTGTATTTCCTCACTATATATATATATTGCTATCTAACCCTTTATCCATTAAAAATTAATTTCTTTCCTTCATGGACAGCTCACACCAAAATTGCCCTGCTCCTTGATTCTTCCTATTATTTTCTTTTCCGGGTTCTCTTTTCCACTGCCGACAGCTTCTTCCCACTTCTCCCCCTTCATGGCCGGCAGCTCAATATTTCTCCCTTGGTGTTTCCATCCTTCAATTAACTCTAATCTTGTATACCTATTTTATTCATTTAGGATTTTCATTAATATCTTTAATTCATCAACTATCATCACCACTGTTTGGCCCAATTCATCCTCTGTTTCACGCCACTTTTCCTCTGTTTTGCAAGGTTATCACCACGCCATTTTCCTCATTTCTTTAACATAGCCGATTGGCTTTCATAAGGCCAAACTTATTATTTTAATTACCTATGCTATTCACTATCATTATCACACTAAATATGATCACATTACATCTATTAGCTATTAAAAATAACATTATTTTCCACCATTCATGCCAAGATCGAACAACCAAATGGGCTGTCTACATCTATTTATTTTAAACCAAGTCACCAGCAGCAGCTACTCATCTCATATTCACATAAAAACCAAATAAAATCATATAAAACAATTGATTTCTTCTTACCTATACAGGGATCGATTCTGTCAGCCACCGAACAGCAGACTTTTTGGCTGATTTTGGTTGCCTTAAGCTGAGCTTTTTGGATAATCATGAAGCTATGGAGGTAGGGAATATTTTTTTTTCATGAAGAAGCCTAGGTGAAATGGTGATGAAATGAGGGTATTCCAATGGTTGAAACGTGGGGAACGAGAGAGGGAAAAGAGGAAAACGTGAGCTGCAGAGTAGAAATGGTGAGGCGGTGAAAGAAGATTCAAGAAAATAGAAGAAGTGGCTGTTGTGTCATAATTCTATTGGTGGAATTTTTCTTTTATTAATTCAAATTTGACTCTTAAAGACTAAAATACTTTTTACAAACTCAACTATTTACATGGCATGCCACTAGACAGTGCATTTTTTGTCCAAATCAGATTTTCATTTATTTTTTATATATATATATACACATTTTTGTATTTGTACATATATATATAATTATATATATGTACTCACATCTTCTCTTCTTTTTTTTTTAACCATAGCACATAGAGAAATTAATTTTCATAACTCTATTCAATATTTTTAATTTAGCACTTTTAATAAATATAAGAAAAATAGAAAATTTTGAGATCTCACAGGTCTGGTCTCCAGTACGAGTGTTGGTTACCTGCATGAGGAATCAAAAATAATTTGTACAAGAAAATATTTAATTAATTTTCCTCCGACGGAGAAACTAATGCTAATAATCGAGTGATCTACGATAGAAATTGTAGAATTATTTAAATTCCAGCTTTATTTTCTGTTTTCTATTTTAAATAGATGCTGATAAGTCTAGGATAGTTTTTTAAAATTTTAGGATAATATCCAAGTGATTAGGATCAGAATATCCAACCTTATCTTCTATTTGTAATCCTGATTTTCAGGATATTCTATGTAACCAATATCTCTTTAAATAGAGATACTTCAGTGGAATAAAAATCAGAAGCTCGAACATATCGTTCAGCTTTCATAATTACTCATTTCTTTATGGTATCAGAAGTGGACCTGATCATCTGAAAATGCCAAAAGCCGGCATGACATCAGACAGACAGACTTTTGCCGAGGTAACCTCAGGTTTCTCGGGTTCAATTCCTGCTGTTACAGCACCTTTTCATGGGCAAACAACTTCTCATCATGGGCTATCTGAGACTTCTTTGCCCATCACTGGATATAAGCTCAATGGTCAAAATTATATCCAGTGGTCTCAATCCGTTATGATGTTCATTTGTGGAAAAGATAAAGATGACTTCCTCACTGGAGCTGCTGCTGCTCCTTCACCAGAAGATCCGAAGTTTAAAATCTGGCGTTCAGAGAATAATATGGTGATGTCCTGGCTCATCAATACCATGGAGAATGATATAGGCCAAGACTTTATGTTCTACAAAACAGCCAAAGAAATTTGGGATGCAGCAAAGGTAATGTACTCAGATACAAATAATACTGCTGAATTATTTGAGATCAAAGGGCTCCTCCATGATCTAAGGCAAGGTGAACACTCTGTCACCACTTATTTCAATTCCCTTACACGTTACTGGCAGCAATTGGACACTTTCGAGGAATACAAGTGGCAATGCACGGATGATAGCATCATATACAAGAAAATTATAGAGAAGGAGAGGATTTTTACGTTTTTGTTGGGTCTCAACAAAGACTTAGACGAAGTCAGAGGAAGAATTCTAAGTCTAAAGCCATTGCCCTCTATCCGTGAAGTATTTTCTGAGGTACGAAGAGAAGAAAGCAGGAAAAAGGTTATGCTGCACCAAACTCCCTCCGAAGGAGTGGACAGATCTGCCCTTGCTGTTAGAGGCAACAATTCTCAAAGTCAAACAGAGAGAAGAAAGGGGCGTCCTTGGTGTGAACACTGCAAAAAACCAGGCCATGTCAAGGACAAATGCTGGAAGCTTCATGGGAAACCTGTAGATTGGAAACCATCCAAAGGATCTCAAGACAGCCGCAGCTACAATGTCGAGGTTGAACCAGCCACCACAACAAAACCTGATGTTGAGAATTCTGTCTTCTCAAAAGAACAAATGGATCTCCTCCAGCAATTACTTAAACAAGTACAATCCAACCCCAACATCAGCACAGGTTCTGTAGCCCAAAGAGGTAATTTTTTGAGTGCCTTTAATGCTGAACTGGATAAACAGAAAGAATGGATCGTTGATTCTGGAGCGTCAGATCATATGACTGGTAATGCCATTTTATTTCATGAGCTTCGTTCGTGCCCCAGTGGTTTATCAGTTAAAATTGCAGACGGATCTTTGTCAAGTGTAAAGGGTGTTGGGACAATAGTGGTTTCTCGAAATCTAGTCTTAAAATCTGTTCTTTATATCCCTAACCTTAAGTGTAATTTACTTTCGGTTAATAAACTCACAAAAGACATGAATTGTGTTACTAAATTTTATCCTACTTGGTGTGACTTTCAGGATTTGGACTCGGGGAAGATGATTGGCAGTGCTAAAGAGAGGGCTGGGCTATACCTTCTACAAGCTGACATCTCCAAGTCTCCATTTCGAACAGGCTGCAATGCCCTTTCTACACCGTATTTTTCCTGTTCCATTCCCGATAAAAGTAGTACTATTTCTTTATGGCATTATCGCATGGGTCATCCTTCCTTTCAGTATATGAAAAAGATGTTTCCATCTTTGATTAATAAAAATCAGATTCCTTTCCAATGTGAAATTTGCCATTTATCTAAACATACTCGTGCTACTTTTTCAACCCAGCCATATAAAGCATCCCAGCCATTCAATGTTGTTCATAGTGATATTTGGGGACCTACAAGGGTTAAAAACATTACGGGTTCTAGATGGTTTGTTTCTTTTATAGATGATCATACTAGAATTACTTGGGTCTTTTTGATGAAAGATAAATCTGAAACTTACACCATATTTGAAAACTTTCATACCATGATCCAAAATCAATTTCAAACCAAAATAAAGGTCCTTCGAACTGACAATGCCAAAGACTATTTCAACCTGAACTTAAACAAATATCTCTTAGCCAATGGAATTTTCCATCAAAGCTCGTGTGTTGACACCCCACAACAAAACGGGGTAGCTGAAAGAAAGAACCGTCATATTTTAGAGGTTGCCCGATCCCTTCTATTTACCTATAATGTTCCAAAACATTTTTGGGGGGAAGCTATTCTTACCGCCACATATCTAATTAACCGAATGCCTTCCAGGGTATTACAATTTCAAACCCCATACCAATCACTTTTGAATGCCTGCCCACAACTCAGATTCCTCACTACCCTCCCACTTAAAATTTTTGGCTGCACCACCTTTGTTCATATCCACTCCCAAAATCGTAGCAAACTTGATCCAAAGGCTACCAAATGTATATTTCTTGGCTACTCATCAAACCAAAAAGGATATAAATGCTACTCACCAACCAACCATCGCTTTTATAATACCATGGATGTGACCTTTCTTGAACATCAGCCATACTATACAAAAACTGATATTCAGGGGGAGAATAACACAACCAAACAACAAGAATATCAGTTTTTACTTCCGTTCACAATAACCCAATCACCCACATACTGTCTTGAACCTGAAACAGCACCTGAAACATTGCCTGAAATCCAAACAAAGCAGCCAGCACTTGAAACAGAGCCAAAAATCCAGGCAGAGCAACAGACAGCACCTGAAACAGAGCCTGAAATCCAAACAAAGCAGCCAACTGCACCTGAAACCCAGACCAAGCCTTTTGCAACCAAAACTGTTCCTTCTCAAATCCAAGTATACACACGGAGACCAAGGACTTGTGAGAAGGTAGAGTCTGATTCTACTCCTAGTCAACACCATGATTCTGAACCAGGTTCCAAAACCCAGGAACTCACATCAGGTAACACTGAGGTACTCCCTATTGAATCTGAATTTGATGATCTTGATGTTCCTATTGCAAAGAGGAAAGGAGTTAGGACTTGCACTCAACATCCTATAGCTAACTTCCTATCCTATGAAAGGTTATCCTCTAAATTTAGAGCTTTTACCACTAAAATGTCCAATGTTGAGATTCCACAAACAATAGGAGAAGCTCTTAGGAAATCAGAATGGAAACAAGCAGTCAATGAGGAAATTCAGGCCTTGAGGAAAAATGGTACTTGGGAAATGGTGAAGCTGCCAAAAGGAAAGACCCCAGTAGGATGCAGGTGGATATTCAATGTGAAATATAAAGCTGATGGGAGTATTGAAAGGTATAAGGCCAGGTTAGTTGCCAAAGGTTACACTCAAACCTATGGCATTGATTATCAAGAGACATTTGCTCCAGTTGCTAAACTAAATACTATACGAGTACTTATCTCTATTGCAGTAAACCTGGACTGGGAGTTACAACAACTAGATGTGAAGAATGCCTTCCTCAATGGAGACTTAGAGGAAGAGGTATATATGGAGGTTCCACCTGGGTTCAAGGGAGAGCATAATTCAAATTTGGTTTGCAAATTACGAAAATCTCTCTATGGTTTGAAGCAATCTCCACGGGCATGGTTCGAAAGATTCACTAGAGTACTCAAGCATCAAGGCTATCAACAGGGACAAGCCGACCACACCCTTTTCACTAAACATTCCCCTACAGGTGACATTGCTATTCTTATTGTCTATGTTGATGATATTATTTTGACTGGAAATTATATTGAAGAGATGATCAAATTAAAGTCTATGTTGGCAAAAGAATTTGAAATCAAAGATTTAGGGCAACTAAGATATTTCTTGGGAATGGAAGTGGCAAGATCAGAAAAAGGCATTGTTATGTCTCAAAGAAAATATACCCTTGATTTACTTAAAGAAACAGGTATGCTAGGGTGTAAACCAGCTGATACACCTATGGATGCAACCTGTAAAGTTGGAAAAAAGGAAGGATGTTCCCCTGTTGACAAGGGAAGGTATCAAAGATTAGTGGGAAGACTTATCTACCTGTCTCATACTCGGCCTGATATAAGTTTTTCAGTAAGTGTTGTCAGTCAATTCATGAACAACCCAAATGAAGAACATTTTGAAGCTGTGTACCGTATCCTACGGTATCTAAAGATGACTCCAGGTTTGGGTTTATTTTTTAAAAAGGGTGTTAGTAGAAGTATCGAAGTGTTCACAGATGCAGATTGGGCCGGCTCAGTGACTGATAGACGATCAACTTCAGGTTATTGTACTTTCCTATGGGGAAATCTGGTTACTTGGAGAAGTAAAAAGCAATCTGTGGTAGCAAGAAGCAGCGCAGAGGCAGAGTTTAGAGCCATGGCTTTAGGTGTGTGTGAAGGTATGTGGTTAAGAAGACTTCTCGCAGAACTAAAGATGCCTTTAAATGAATCTGTTAAACTGTTTTGTGACAATCAGGCAGCTATCAGTATTGCTAAGAATCCAGTTCACCATGATCGGACAAAGCATGTGGAGATCGACCGACACTTCATCAAGGAGAAAATTGAACAAGGAATTGCTACTCTTTCATATATCTCTACAAGTCATCAAGTAGCAGATATTTTTACCAAAGCTTTGTTTAGGGGGTTGTTTGAAAAATTTGTTAACAAGTTGGGTATGTTAAACATTTACAACCCAACTTGAGGGGGAGTGTAGAATTATTTAAATTCCAGCTTTATTTTCTGTTTTCTATTTTAAATAGATGCTGATAAGTCTAGGATAGTTTTTTAAAATTTTAGGATAATATCCAAGTGATTAGGATCAGAATATCCAACCTTATCTTCTATTTGTAATCCTGATTTTCAGGATATTCTATGTAACCAATATCTCTTTAAATAGAGATACTTCAGTGGAATAAAAATCAGAAGCTCGAACATATCGTTCAGCTTTCATAATTACTCATTTCTTTAGAAATAAAAGAAATTTAGACCTTGAGAAGGTTACTTACATTTAAGCACAGGCCACAAGCTTCCTCCCTTTGAGGGCCGTCGGGTGAACAATAGGCAGTCCAGTTATATTTGCTGCGCCACTCGTAGGAATTACTGGCATCTAATTTGGCACAGTAAACAGCATTAGCAGCGTTCATGTCGTAATCATTCTCTATAGCATATAAGTTAACCCAATAAGCTGAGACATTTTTACCACTTAGGGCAGCGGCAGAGCCCGCTAGACAGGCCAACGCCAAAATGCTTATGCTAATTGCTGATCTCTCCATTTCAGTTTCCCTGTGAATCCAATTCCAATCTGTTCATAATATGGAGATATTATTAACATTTATCAAACTCATTCTCAAACGCATATCTTCCGTCGGAGAATGTTTAAATGAACCCAATGAAATGCTTTACATATTTTAATAATTTTAAGAAAAAATTCTAAAATAAAAATAATTTTAACTTTGATAAAATTATTAAATTAATAAAAAAATATCACCTTTCTTCTCTTTCTTCCTCCTGTCTCTTCTTTCAACCTAAACCCTATTTCTTCTCTAATTTTTTGCTCTGAAAACTCTAAAAATCATGCCAAAAAAAATGAAATCATTTGATGGTTTGAGTGAAAAACTATTTTGATAGTATAGAAGAATAAGTAACTAGCGCGAAAAATGGAAGAAACGGTAAGATGAAAAGAAAAAAAAAACCCTGAATTCAATTGAATCCTCATGTTCCAATGTCCTCCGCAAGCAAGCTTGCACCCAAACCCGAATGATTGCCCATATTTTCGACAGGTTGGATAAAATTATTAAACTCGTTAAATGGGCTTGAACTTGAAAATTGAGACCTGCTAAGAAAATAAGCTGAGTTTGAGTTCACCATTATAAACCCAAACCCGACTCGATCTGCTAACTATAATTTTTCACATCTTTTATATTAATGCATTTTTTTAATTACTTTTGATTTTTTTTTCAATTTAATTTGTGTTTGTGTTATTTTTTTAGACATGACTTTAAATTTTTATGTTTCTTTTAGTCTTTTTGTAAAAATTTATTCAAACTTATTGTGCTATACTTCTTAATTATTATGTGTTTTAATATTTTTATATTTTATTGTAATACATTTTTTAAAAATTTAATAGTATTTGGGGTTTAGGGTTAGGAATGACTTGACACTTGACAATTGGTTAGGACAGTTGGTTAGGAGTGACTTGACACTTGAGGAAGTCAAGAGTTCAAGTCGCTCTAAATGCGAAAGAAAACCGTAAGGATTTTACTTAGTGATTTGGACCAAAAACGGACAGTACGAGTAAATAAAGTGACCCTAGTTAGTGAACTAGAGTCTTACAACAAAGGTTGTTTGCACAAGTCTTACCACCGGCTTGCCACCCACATTGTTGGGCAGCAGCAGTAGCTAATAAGCAAATTAGGAAAACTAGGCATAGGCTTAAGGAAGAGAATTTCTATATATACCCACATTTTTACTCTGTTTACCCCATTTCTCTTCATTGGATTACTGTTTATTGTTGAGAAAATGGGGTATGAATAGTAAAAACGGGGGTATATTTAGCAGCTCTCCTTAAGGAAGCTCAAGGGTGCTTGAATTTATAGGAAAGGGTTGCAAATAGCATTTATTACTTTTGAGTCAAAATCGTACTATGCGCAATACGTATCGTACGATATGATTCGATTCACTATAAACTTGATGTGTATCGATACAAATAATCGAATTTTATCATGAATAGGTAGCGTATCTATCGATACACAAACGAATCGATTCGTATCGTACGATATACCGATACATTCCGATATAATTTATAATGAAATTGGGCTAAGCATAATAAAAATTTGAGCTAACCCAATTAGTTAAAAATGCAATTTTAATAGTTTTTTAACCTAAAAAACACTTCAAAACATGTTCTCTTTATAATTTAATCTTGAAATATTGACAAAAAATTAAACTTTTAGTTAGTAAATTATAAATAAAAAATATATAAAAATATTATTTAAAAATATATACTATTAATGAGTATGTTAAGGGTTTAAAAACAATTATATTTTTTATTTTTATCATATACTTACTTAATCCTATTAATATGTATAATATTTTTTTTTATTTATCTTACATGTGTCCATATTAGTTATAATTAATTTTAAAATTCTTTATCGTATCTTATGATATAATATGATACTTGATACTCGATTATTAAAAATAAAATTTCGATTTACGATACGTATCTCGATTTAATAACTATGCTTTTGACCTTGGGTGAAGATTGATTCAAGGCTTCTGGGCTCAAAGATTTTCCAGATAAAAAGTTCATATGCGTACTGGCTGATGATCCTTGATTCCATTACTTTGCAATATCAATTATTATTTTTATGCGTGAAAGTCAATTATTTATGATAGGATTAATCTTCGTTGTTTAAGCAAGTAACTTTGCTCACCTCATCAACGTGTATAAACCTGTTTTAGTGACTGAATATTTAAAAGTTTATACGGCCGATTCAAGATCGATCCCATAATCATGCAAGAAGTATTATTTCAAAGCAGACGAATCAAGAGACTGACAACTAAAAAAGAAAGGAAATAAGGAAGAATTAAGAACTGTTGTTGTTTGGCTTCATATAATGTAAGAAATAAAGTGGTTCAGCCTAATTATTGGATCACGAAAGCTGTGGTGGTTATAGCTTCCATCAGAGATGATTAGCTCTTAAAAATGATAGTAATTTTAGTTTTTATGTGGCCTTATTTTGATAAAGTGAACTATATATGATTTGCCATTGTCAGTACTTGCAGATGGACTAATATTATTGTACAATGTTGTTAACCCATTATCGGCATTACAGTCGGAATAACAATGGATGCCCGATTGTTATGCCTTTTTAGGAGAACTTAGATTCAAAGTTCAATTCGATCCTTTCTCTCTTGTACCTGCTTGTACTCCTCTTATGTATTTTACAAATGCCGATAAGTTAATCATCGTCTCATTAATTTAGATAAATTTTTATAATTAGAGCACAGATTGTGGTGTTATGTAAGATATGGTTAATTATTCTTACAATATTATTACAACTTTTTTACTTCTTATTCCATTAGCTAATTAGTCATAAACTAAACTTCAACTGGAGACAGTGATTTAGATGTAGTGTTTGTGATTCAAAATATAGGATAAGAAGGAATGAAGTGCAATGTAAGACTCCAAAGTATGTCTTCCTAGCAAAGTGCATGAAATGCTACTATACATATTTAGACCAGGAAAAAGGCTAATTCCAGTATCAATTTATTTAGAAGAGATATTCTTACAGAGAATTTATTCATGAGCCAGTGGAAACTGTTCTGTAATAAATTAAAAATTATGGGAATAAGGCAAGTGGTTTAGTCACCACAATGCACAAAGTCATAGTTCACAATGAGGTGCCCTTGTGCATAGCCATTCCCATTAGTGTCAAGTTGTCTAAACACATTGATGTCCAAACCTAGACCTCTGTTGCTGCATTGGTCGACGATTCTCACTGTTGCTTGATCTCCGGTGCCAGTGTTGGTCACCTGCACAAACAAGAACAGCAAAGTTGATTTTATCATGGGAAAAGTTCAATGAATTTGCAGTGAATTCTCCAAAATTTTTTGAATATTTTATTTCTAATCAATCAAAATAATCTTCAAGCAACTGTTACCCTTCAGCATCTGCCACAAGCAGCCTGCCCTAGAGGACAAACCGGACCACAGAAGGCAGTCCATCCATATCTCTGGCGCCATTCCAAAGGCCTATTGGCGTCCCATGTGGCGCAGAAAGCACTTACAGCAATCAAGTCCCAGTTATTCTGTTCGAGATTGTAGAGATGGTAAGTAGCTCTCACATTGGAAGCACTTTGAGCTGCAGCAGAAGCCACCACACAAGCCAACAACAGAATGCGTAGGCTCAATTTCTCCATCTACTCTGCAGTTTTGTTGCTTAAAAATGAGTCCAGGGTGACTGAATTTATGGCAAAATCCCCCCCTGATATGTTTACAGGATTACCCTTGTCCTGTATAGACTGAAACTCGACAATTCCATTAATTCCAAGTCCATATTGATTTTTCCTTTTATCTTTTCAAAGAGACTCTAGATGATCACCATTGGAAAGAAAATTCTTGATTCTCTAATTTAATATCTGCATTTTTCTGTTATAAAAAGTTAAAGAGTTGGGAAGATTATCCTAGACCAGAAATACCTTTAACTTATTATTCAGATTTATTGATCCATTGAATTTTTATCTGCAGATTTAATATCTACATTTTTTTGGAAGTAGAAAATCGGTACACAAGAGAACATTTGATAGATTGCATGGACTAAATAACAAATTTATATACTTGTTGTTATCCTAAGAGACATTTTGCAACATCTCGAATCCACAGTATACCACAAAATTTACTTATAAATCACACATTTGCACCGGTTGGGCTGTCTGTGATGCTTAACCATCCGTTAATCACTTTAGTAAAATTAGTGCTCTCATTCATCGTACCAATATGGAAGTATGCATCGTTACATTATTTCCTTAAAATATATATATTTATATATACATTCCCTTCTACGTAAAGTAGTACTGTACAAATTTACTGAATATATAAAAGAAATTCATATACCTTCGATATCAAGAATCTACTGGCTCTAGCAGTCGATAATCTCTAGAAGGTAATTCTTTTAATCTAAGATCAACAACCTGTGGAGTGAAAGATAAGGGGTGAGCGATAACGTGCTCAGTAAGGAAGGTGTATGCTGCTTTATAAAACCAAAAACTATATTCCACAAAACATTTATTTTTCCTAACCACATACCCAGTAGGAAAAACGATGGATATAGTGAACAGTCTTTAATATTCAAATCACTGGCTAAACAATTTACAATATAGTATAGAAAACAGTAAACAGAAATCAATAAGTTGAGACTAGGCATCACCCTACAATTAAATCATGCTATCATCGTTCCCCAAAGGAACATAGTAATCATCCTTCCCAAGGATGCAGTAGATCTATGGCCACAATCTATGGGTGGTTCTCGGGTACACTTGCCAGGTGACCTCAAGCCTCTGATGACTTGGCGAGTCAATCAGCCTCGTGAAATAGTAATGCATGAAACTCGGGGCCTAAAGTCTCAAAATTCACTTTATATCTCATAAAGAACCTTTAAGGAATTATTTCACAAATTTTATCATTTTCTCAAAATAATTTATTTCCCAAAAAGGTTTTATTTTTTTCTATTTACAACATAGTAACACAGCCAAAATTTTCATAAAAATTACGTAAGAAAATATGGGTTAAATTGGTTCGCCCATGGTCAGCTCACCCATGGTCAATTCGCCCATTATGGCGTTACCTCATGGTCAGCTCGCTTATAGCGGATCGCCCATGGTCAGTTCGCGCATTTGGCATTGCCCATGGTCAACTCGCCCAATGCGGCACGTCCATGGTCAGCTCGCCTATTTTTATTAAAACATAGGTCATTTTTCTTTGGCTCACCCGGAATTTCTATTAAAACAGGGGTCGCCCGCCCAAAACATCATAAAAGGAGTCGCCTATCTTTGGTCACCCAAAACATCACAAAAGAGTTCGCCCACCTTGGCTTGCCCGGATTTTATTAAAATAGGGTTCGCCTTTCTTTGGCTCGCCCAAAGCATCACAAAAAGGTTGGCTTTGTAGCTCGCCCAGATTTTTTTACAACACATGGTTCGCCCGCCCAAAACATCACAAAAGGGTTCGCCCACTTTGGCTCGCCCAGAGTTTCTATTAAAACAGGGGTCGCCCAGTTTGGCTCGCCCTACACACCAAAAGGGTTCGCCTTTATAGCTCGCCCAACCCACGGTACGTGAAAGCAGTTTATCAAACTAATGCATGTCACAAACCAAATCATTTTCTCAATATTTTCATAATATTTTACTCCACAGGACATGTATTTTACTTCACATAACTACTCCCTTACCTGGTCTTACGAAGCCTAGCTTCCCGCTTGCCTTTGTCAATTTCTCAATTCCCGACTGCAAAATAAATTATCAAGATTTGTCAATATATTTTGTTCGCATCTTTCCAATATTTTGGCGAGACTTGAGGCTAATCCTCTAGTTCGCCCAATATAACTCGCCATTCATATATTGGCTTATACGTCGGAGCTCACCCACACTTCAACACGCCACTCATATTGGCTTATACGGGGGAACTCGCCCACACTTTAACTCGCCACTCATATTGGCTTATACGTGGGAACTCGCCCACACTTCAACTTGCTACTCATATTGGCTTATACGTGGGAACTCGCCCACACTTCAACTCGCCACTCATATTGGCTTATACGTAGGAGCTCGCCCATACAGGGAAGCTCGCCTATAATGTTAAGCTCACCTATAATAGCTGAGCTCGCCTCTTTCTCATCACTTTTTCACCAATTCCAGTATTTTTGTTACTCATTCTTGTCTGTTTCCAAGACCACATTTTGTTCTAATTTCTTATATATTCTAACAATATTTAACTACAACAAGGTTATATCTATGTTTATTACATTGTAAAACATAGAAATATACCAGCAAATATCAAGAGAACCATAAAAATATGGAACTCACCTTGACTGAGTTGTACTTCCAAAAACAGAGTGCTTTCTGCCTCACTTAGCTTTCCTTTACTTATTCCTTAGCTCTTCAACGATGGAGAGAAGGTTTAGCTAACTCAAGGATGAAGTTTCATGGCTCACGTATGAGAGGAATGGAAGAAACGAGGTGTGAGTTTGCTATAAATAGAATGGGCGAGAAGGTTTTCCTCATGTATTTCTTCTTATATAGCCATGCTAATCCAATCAGAACCTACCACCTGTTCCTTATCCCATTTTCTTTCATCATTTCACGTCTTTCATGCATTAAAACTTGAAGAAAATTGTAACAAAAGGAACGGTGGTGAAACTTCTTGCTGCAGTCCGTTTTTGACTAATTTTTCTCTTCTTTTCTCCTTCCTCTTCACGCCATTTCCAACCAACTATTATTGGCTCTTTATCTCATCTTTTCTTCATTTGGCCAACAACCATTTATTCCCTTTCACACCTTCCATTTGGTTCCAACATTAAATCTTCATATTTGTTCATGCTTTATTTAATGCTTTCACACCATCAACACTATCTTCCACCTTTTTATCAAGATTAAATCCCATCTATTTCTTGTTGCACTTTGATGTTTGTTTTTCTTTCTTTTATACACCATACTATAAATCATAATTTCCAATAATTAAAATGAAGAGTGGAAATTCACATTCAATATTTATTTAATTTCACTAAAAGAATTTATTTCCACTATCAATCATGCACAAATATGGTGTACAGTGTAATAAAATCGGGTCTCACACATTTCAATGGTTAAATTTAAAAATTTATTACTATTAAAAGAGAACTTTCATATTAAATAGAAAAAATCAGGACTCACCATCCCCTGATTGAAGACCAATTCGGTTCCTAGATGACCAAAATGCAGGACAAGAAGGTTTATTGACAGCTGAAAAATCAAAATATATGGAGTAAATTTCATCCATGGATCATGTTGGCATAAATTTAATCTAAGCTTCAATTGGGTGATAATCTTTATGTATTCATGATTTTTGTTGTTGTTGTGATGCTGAGAATCGTAGTGTCTTTTGCGCAATGTGCGAATTATGACCGGTGTTGGACGAGTTATCAATTGAACTACAGCAAATGTAGCTAGAATTACTAGACTACACACCCAAGACTTTGAAGTCAATCTAACCGTGCTAGGAAAAATAAAGCAAAACAATTTAGCTCAAAAACAGAACAAGAACAGAATAGACAAATGAGATACTAAGAAAGTTGCAGACAAAAGTTCTTTTTGGCTTAATTTCAAACGGATGGAGTACATCAATATCTAAGAGGCATTACAGAGCAATTAATAAATCAATAACAAACAGTAACCTAACAACAGTAAATGTAAAACACAAAACACAACATGTGAGAAAGTCAAAAGGTAGCCTCCAACTATTAGCACAAGTTCAACACTCCCCCATTGTGCTAACTAGGGAGACTAAGCCCAAATTTGCTCTATATTCTTCAAACTTCATCTTGGACAAAGCTTTGGTGAAGATGTTTGCAACTTGCTCATTAGTATCTACTTTGACAAGATCAATTTCTTCTGCAAGCACCTTCTCTCTTATAATGTGATAATGGACTTCTATATGCTTAGTTCTAGCATGAAACATTGGATTAGAAGCCAAGCGTATAGTACTTAAATTGTCACAACAAACCTGAGTTGGTTTCTCAAATGAGTGACAAATTTTCGCAATTAACCTCCTAAGCCAAGTGCATTATTGTGCTGCTAGTGTGGCAACATTATATTCAGCTTCTGTGCTTGATAATGCAACTGTGGCTTGCTTCTTGCTACACCATGATATAGCTACTGACCCTAAAGGAAATACATAACCTGTAGTAGAACACCTAGAAAGAGGATCTCTTGCCCAATCTGAATCGATGAAACCACTAAGGGAAAAAACAGTATCCTTCTTGTACAACAGCCCATAATTTTCTGTATAATTTAGATATCGAAGTATTCTTCTTGCAACATCAAGATGAGGTTTTCTAGGTCTTTGTATAAACCAACTAATCACTCCTACTGAGAAAGAAATGTTAGGCCTAGAAATGGTAAGATATAACAAGCTTCCAACCAACATACGATAAAGAGAAGCATCCTTCAACTCTTTGCCTTCATTTGCACTCAATTTGATATTTTGTTCCATTGGGGTAGCCATTGGTTTGCAATCTGCCATATCAAACTTCTCAAGAAGTTTCCTACTGTAAGTTCTTTGAGAAAGAAATAAGCCTTCCTTGTTTCTGGAACTCTCAAGTCCAAGGAAGTGCTTGAGCTCTCCAAGATTCTTCATTTCAAAGCGGATTGCTAGTTCTTCTCTGAGTTTAGAGACTTCTTGCTCATCGTCACCTGTAATTATCATATCATTAACGTACAATAGCACTAAAATAGAAGACTTAGAATTCCTTTCAACAAATAAGCTTGCATCAGCATTTGAGGTAACATATCCACAAAAGATTAGATATTCAACAATTTTCCCATACCAAGCTCGATGTGCCTGTTTTAGATCGTAGATTGCCTTTTTAAGTCGAAAGACATAATCAGGAAATGTCTTGGATTTGAACCCAGGGGGCTGCTCCATGAAAATATCTCGATCAAGCTCTCCATATAAGAAAGCATTTTTGACATCAAGTTGCCAAAGCTTCCATCCTTTAAAAGCTGCCAAGGATAAGATAACACAAACTGAAGTCATTTTTGCAACATGACTAAAAGTTTCTTCATAATCCAAGCCACTCCTTTGTGAAAATCCCCTTGCTACCAGCCTAGCCTTGTATCCATCAACATCTCCATTTGACTTACGCTTAATCTTGTACACCCATTTACAAGAAACAGGTTCAACATTTTCTGGTTTTGGAACTAGCTCCCATGTTTCATTCTTTTGTAGTGCCACAATTTTTTCCTTCATGGCAAGCTCCCATTCTTTGCTTCCTGCAGCGTCCTCAAAAGATGAGGGCTCATTTTCATCAACTGGCCCAACAAAGAAACATTCACAAACATGACAATGTTCCTTGCCCATATAAAAGTCTTTTAACTTTTCTGGTTTCTTATGATGTCTTTGAGATCTGCGAACAAGCTGCTCCTCTTCTTGACATGATCTTTCACCATTTTCTTGATCAACAGAAGTGTCATAGGATTGCACTTCTTTCCCATTAGAGTCAAGAACATTTGATGATGAAGAACTCCCTCTAGAAAAATTTAGAAGGTTAGAAAAACTTTGTTCTTCTGCCTTACCTTCATTAGAAGATGCTGCACATGGTGTTAGTATAGGAATTACAGATTGAATGTAATAAGAAGATACCTCATCAAAAACAACATCCCTTGAAGTGACAACTCGATGAGTTTCTGGATCCATACACTTCCAACCTTTCCTTTGTAAGTCATAGCCAATGAAGACACGCTTTTTGGCCTTTACTTCCAGCTTCGTTCTTTGATTGTTTAGAACATGCATATAACAAGTGGAGCCAAAAACTTTGAAGTGAGAAACAGATGGCTTTGCATTAAAGATGAGTTCATATGGAGTCTTCATATTGATGGCCCTTGAAGGAATTTGATTGACGACATAGCAGGCACATTGCATAGCTTCTGCCCATAACTTTTTTGGCAAGCTTTTTTCATAAATCCAGCTTCTACAAACTTCAGCTAGATGTCTTAGCTTGTGCTTTGCAACTCTGTTTTGCTTGGAAGTTCCAGCACATGTCAATTGCCTTCGAATTCCATGTTCTTCGCAAAAGCCATGAAACTCATTGGACATGTATTCACGACCATTGTCAGTCCTTAAGCATTTAATTCTCCTTTGAAACTCATTCTCCACTTTTCTTTTGAAACTTCTGAAGTAAGATAGAGTTTCAGATTTCTCCTTCATGAAGAACACCCATGAGAATCTTGAAAAATCATCCACAATAACAAGCATATAATGAAAACCACAATAGCTGGCTGTTCTACATAGGCCTAACAAGTCAGAATGAATAAGTTCTAGTGGCTGCTTGCTTTTAATTTTAGAGTGTCCAAATGGTAGGCGATGTGCTTTACCATATTGGCACCCTTCACAAATTGTTTTATGATGAAGATTAACTAAATTTGGCAATTCGTCAACTAACTTATGTTCTGAAATTTCTCTAAGTCTATCATATCCCACATGAGCCAGCCTAGCATGCTATAAGGAAGCATTATCATGCCTACTAGTTTTTTTGACAAAAGCATCACTAGCAAACAATACATATAGAGATTTAACTCTTTTACCCTTTAGCACAACATCAACAACAACATTTTGTACATTTTCAAGAACCAAAACTTCTTCATGACCAAATAAAAACAAATTTTCCTGTATAAAAAATTTGAGAGACAGAAGCAAGATTTTTTGCCATACCAGAAACATGGTAGATGTTGTCCAAACTGATTCTACCAGCATCTTCTCTTGTTCTTTTGGCTTCAACCGAACCTTCATTCTCCACATGGTGTAAAGTGTTGTCTACTGTCAAGATTACTTCATCTCCTTTGTGCTTTACTAGCTGAGAAAGTGGAGAATCATTGCCAGTTACATGATGAGAACAACTAGAATCAAGAATCTAATCTTTCTTATAGTTAATGTTTGCTGTTTCATCACCGCAAGTTGAAATATTGCTGGCTTCCTTCCTGCTAACAGTAATGGCAGATAAACATGTCTCCCAATCAATGACACAACTGCTATCACCTTCCTCTTTTACAGAAGTGCTGACATTACCTTCAACAACCTTAGACCTACAGAACTTCTTTATATGTCCAAGTTTGCCACATTTGTGACATTTTACTTTCTTTTTATCTTCAAAATATGCACTGTATTCTTTTCTATTCTTATCTTTCTCCTTGAAGTTCTTCTCCTTCTAATGCTTGTTGAAACCTTTCCTTTTATATCCAGAAAACAAGGCCTCATTCTTTCCAGAGATTGAAACTTCAGCCATTTGTATAGCTAAAGCTTCTTGATTAGAGAGAAGGTTCTCAAGTTCAGTAATAGTAGGCTGTGTCGACCATCCTTGAATAGATGTCAAGAATGGCATGTACTCCTTCTTAATACCATGAATCAGATATCGACGTAGGCGTGCTTCACTAATTGGCTCTTTAGGATCTAATTCTAAAATTTCAGAACATATACTCTTTACTTTATGGAAAAATTGAGAAATGGTCATATTACCTTGAGTTGTACTTGCAAGCTCATTTTCAAGCAGCTGAAGTCTAGTTGTATTTTGCTTCTTGAAGAGCTTCTCAAGTGTTTCCCAGCTTCTCAAGTGTTTCCCAAACATGTTGCAGTGACTCGATGCGTCGAATGTGCTCAATCAAATCCTTGTGTACAGAACTCCTCAAGATGAACAAAGCTTGCCCACACTATGTTCTCCATTTCTTCCTAGCCTTTGCATTTTCTTGAGTATCTGTTGGCTCTTCACTTTCTCCACAAATTATATCCCAAAGATCTTGGCCTTGAAGATAAGCTTTCATGCAAAGCCTCAAATATTGATAGTTTGGGTTGTTAAGCTTCTCCATACTAAACTGGTTTAAACTACCAGTAGAAATTTCCATGTAGCAAGTTTGGTTCTTCAAATGGTCTTACTACCGTAGCAACACTGAACCTTGACACGCCAGCTCTGATACCAAGTTCAACTGCAACAAATATAGCTAGAATCACTATACTACACACCCAGGACCTTGAATCAATTTAACCGTGCTAAGAAATATGAAGCAAAACAATTTAGCTCAAAAACAAAACACGAACAGAATAGACAAATGAGATACTAAGAAAGTTGCAGACAAAAGTTCTTTTTGGCTTAATTTCAAACGGATGGAGTACATCAATATTTAAGAGGCATTATAGAGCAATTAATAAATCAATAACAAACAGTAACCTAACAACAGTAAATGTAGCCGCCAACTATTAGCACAAGTTCAACATTATCCACATTTTCCATTGAGATTTGCCGCCCTAATGACATTTAACTCTCCGAATTATCCAATGTTTTAAAGTCACCACCGACTTTCTCTTTCCCCATAGTGGCAGAAAAATGTTGTTTTCCTTGACTAGGAGGCTCATAGCATTTCAATAACTACTAGTATGACAATGGGATTTTTTTATTGTGATTATTGAAGGAAAGGGATTCAAACCCACTCTTTGAAAATGTACTAACAATTGAAGGAAAATTTCAATATATTTTGTTAAGAAAAAAAGAATTGGGAAATTTAAGGGTGCAGCTTAGACCTAGTTTAATATTGCTTTTAAGGTTGGAATAAGTTTGGTTTGAAAAAAGTGTGATTAAAAGTATCAAAAAATACATATGATTTAAGAATTTTAAGCATTTAACGTTACTATTAAAAATGATGTGTTGATTCGAATAAAGATATATAGATAATAAAATCATTTTATTCATATGTATCAAAAAAATCATTTTACTCATAACTTGATAAATAAGGTAATTACATGAAAATAATTGACATGGTTGGGTTAAATTTCAAATGAAACTGATAATTTTAGTATAAAAGTCATCAATATTTCGCCAAATACTTTCCCCTATTTTAGTGCTATAGGGTTGGGCAATTCTACTTCAGTCTGAGTTCGGCAATAAGCATTATGGTGTACTTAGGTTGTGGTTGAGGCAACAAGCCCACAACCACAATTAGAGGTGACAAATGGACGGGTCGGATTGGGTTTGAGTTGGATCATTTTAGATCGGATCATTTTGGGTTAAGGAAAAATCAGATCATTTTGGGTTCAGATAAGGTTAGGTTCGAGTTAAGAAAAAATCGGTCTATTTTGGATTCAGATAATTTTAGGTTCAGATAAGGTCGGGTTCGGATCAATTTGAATTTGGATCAATTTGGGTTTGGATTAATTCGGGTTTGGATTAGATCGGGTTTGGGTCGTTGACTTTTTTAGTCAATTCGGGTTGGTCGGCTCTCGATTTGAGTCTGTCGGATTTGGATTCGGGTTGATTGGACAGGTATATTAGGTTAGACCTTGGTCATCGATATGATTTATCTGGTATGAAAATGTAACGACCCGTTACCACATTTTTCCTCTTATTTTACACAACTTATCCGGTTGGGCTGTCTGTGATACTTCACTTGTACTTAATGTTAAACAATTTTACATAACAATGTTTATATTATACACATCCCCTATCTGAATTAATTAGACAAGTAGTACTATAGACATGTCTAAATACAGAAAATAAATGATCGTACCTCATATAAATCAGTCGGTCTGTCACATCGTCCATTATGTGCAGCCGTGATCTACAATCAACTGATCTCATAATCATCAAAACCTGAAATGTTAAAATTGGGGAGTGAGCAAACCACGGCTCAGTAAGAGAGTTATATGTCACACTTGATATTCAGCTATCTATATGCTAAAAATACTTTTTCACTTTCTTTTAAATCTTCCTAGCTGGCTCTAGGCTCACATGTAGAAAGGATACTACAGTCGGCTAGGGATCCAGATAGAGTAAGGCAGGTATTTTAAAATACCTGACTTGTTCCGGAACCTAGAAGCAACTGTAGAGAGTACTAATTCAATTGTTTTTAAAACGATATAATTTTCGTTTTTCCATGAAGTAAACCACTTATTTCTTTTCTTAGAAATAATTCTTATGTTATTCTTTTAGAATAAACATTTATTTCTTTTTTCAAATCAGTAATCGTTTCGTACAGTTCAGTAAAACAGTATATTCAGTAAAACAGTAATTTGATACGGTTCAATCAGTAGACAATAAACAGTAGCTACCAGTTCAGTAAACAGTATACGGTAGCTTTCAGTTCAGTAAAACAGTAATCAATGGCTACCATTTCAGTATACAGTACAGTTCTATAAGTACAGTGTTTTGGTACGGCTTTGCTCAGTAAACAGTAAACAGAAATCAATACCGTATTTTAGTACAGTACAGTAAACAAGATTCAGTAAATCCTTTCAGTAAACAGTAATCAGTATGTGAGCTAGGCATCACCCTACAAATACATTATGCTATCATCGTTCCCTCAAGAACACAAGTCGTTCGCTTTTGGGGTGCACCTGTAGGCCATCGCCCCTCACGGCTATCTTAGAATATGCTCTTAGGCCAAAACTCCCATTCGTATCCCCATTGGGATACAGCTAGATCTATGACCATGGTCTATATTGTGACGCCCTAAGGTGCACCCGCTGGTCTACCAACGCGAGCCATCACCCCAGGCGGGTCACTCAGCTACGTGAATAGTAATGCATGAAACTCGGGGCCTAAGTCTCAAAACAGTATAAACCGTACCATAGCCTTTATGGATTTTAAACACAGTAGTGTAAAAAAAACATTTCACAATTATCCATAAGGCTCACATGTGTAAATCATCACTTTTATGAAATTTATAATTTAAATCACATTTCTCAAAATATTTCATAAAGGTATAAATCATATTTCTCATACGGTGAAACAGTTATAAAATAGTCACACTATAAAACAAATCTCATTACAGTGTCTTTTTCACCGTAACACATGTATGCATACCTCTCCGTGCTATCCATCGAAAACATGGTTTTTGAAATCATCAAAATTCAATTCAAATATTTTTGTAATTTATGGAAAAATAAATTATTTATTTTTCAATTTTCAATAATTCTGACACCATGTTTTCCTCTAAAACACGTATAGAGACCTCTAGTCTCGAAATCATAGTTTTTCATCATTTCTTAACCTTTATGAAATTTATATAATTATTTATTTCCATAATTAAAACCATAAAGATTTTATATGAAATCAAGTGAATATTTAAGAATATTTATAAAAATATTGACTTCAGTCTCTTTTTCATTTTCATCTCATTTCACGTGAAATATCACCTACCGAATGAATTTTCGGTGATTTCCTTTTCACCATTCTCGAAAACATGAATATTTTAAAATTAAATATCACTATATTCATGTTTTATGAAATTTACTTGATTTCTCGATTTTCGTAACTGAAAATCGTTTCACGTAAAATCAAATCATTTATTATGGTTTTTAGTGATTTTCGATAAATTTTAGTAATTTTTCGATAATTTTTCGACAGTATAACGGCTGCCGATTTGGCTAGCATCCTGCATGAAAAATACAGTTTATATTCCTCAACCAGTATTTCACCACAATTTAAAATCGATAAATCACCACACTATAAAACTGATAATTATCAATAGCATTTATAAAATTAAATGCAATTTAAAATATGTGGCCGAATATCCTTACAGGCGGCACATGTCTTCCTTATCTGTTTCGGGTAGGCAACTGCCTCTCGAAGGTCGCGCCCGTGTTCACCTCTCCCAGTTCTATCGTCTCATTCACCAAGAACGATTCTGAAAATCGAATTCTAAATTTTAGAATTTTTCTCAATTTATTTAAATAAATAAATTATTTAAATAATTTAACACTTTTTGGGATTTCTTACCGATTCCCGTAATTCTCGGGATTTCTCCTAATTTCCGAATTCTCTAGAATTTTCCAAATTCCCGGAATTCCTTTTCTCTTCCTCTTTCTTCTTTTTTTTTTCCTTCTTTCTTTTTCTCTTTTCTTTTCTTTCCTTTTTCCTTTTTCTTTTCTTTTCTAGCCGGATCGGTCACCCCCCTCACCGCCGGTTCTTCTCCGGTGGCCGGTTCTCCGGCGGTTCAGTGGCTCAACAGCTGGTCGGCACCACGGCGAGTCTGGATCTGGCCTCCGTTCATCCCAAATCGACGGCACGATGGCGGATCGACTCGATTTAGGTCGACCTCCTTGAGCCTCTTCGCCGGCCCTCCTCCGCCGTTCTTCGCCTGACCGGTGACCTCCCACGTCTTCCTCTTCCTCCGACGAAGCTTCGGTGGCAGTGGCGGCAGCCAATTCAGCCGACACTGCCAGATTCCTTTTCCGTTTCTTCTCGATTTTCGTCGGTTTCTGTTTCACTCGATTTCCTTTTGTTTTTCGGGCCGCCGCCAGTGGCTTTCACCCTTCCTCGCTGGCCTGCAACATCCTCTCCCTCTTCCCTCTTTTATCTCGTCGACGGCAGCAGTAGGTGCTGCCGCCGGCCCCTCTGCTCGGGAAGGATCGGGTTTTCCCGATCTTTCCTTCCCTCTTTTGTTTTATTTTTATTTTCTTATTTAGTATATCATATACTATATATCATATACTACATTTTATATTTTATACATATAAACTTTAATATAAAATCTCATTTACCTTTCTTCTATATGTATATATATAATTATATACACACATAAGATATTATGTTTATATACATATGTATTATTTAAATTTATGTAATAGTATATATATACTTATATATACCAATGTATATTTAATATATACTATATACCATATGGTATTTAAATACATATGTATTTGTATCAAAATACATTTATATAATATAGCATTATATAAATATATTTCACATTTCCTTTCTCATTTTCTTATTTAATTTGGATTTACATTTATCCAAATTAAATTTCCTTTTTCATTATTTTCCATAATTTCAACCTTATTCTTGTGTCTAAATTTAATTTTTCCTTCACTCGAATTTCTCGATCCTTCACTTTCCTCAATTCTCGGGATTTTCTACCATATCCCGTTCTCACAATTTTGTTTATTTATTTCCACTGATTTATTTTCTCCGATATTTATTTCCAATAAATGGAAAATTTACGATTATCACAGAAAATCAACTGAAACCATATTTTTAAAAATTACAAAACTCATGAAAATAAAATTTTCTTACATGACCTATAGTACAATTAGGATTGAGATAATCAAAATATTTAATAATCTGTATGATAGTTTTCTTTATAATATATTTACCAATATTCATAAATTAATTACATTTTTCCATTTTATTTTTATTACCTATAATAATTAATAACTTTATAAATCAAATTAATTTAAATATCCCTGCTAAATATCATAAAAAGTACTATATATCTCTTTAATTTATCTTTATTTTTTATAGAATAATTCAAGACATTAAGTGTAGGTGATATAGCTTCTGTACTCTATTATAGATTAGCCATTAAATAATTATACATTAGGTTCAAATGAATATAATATAAAAGTGAATATTTAAGTTTAACTAGATTAAAAATATATATAATACTAATATTATTGAAAAAAAAAATTTTACTATATTAAAATACTTTGATAATTAATTTTAACATTTAAATATTTATTAATAATATTAAATTTAAGTTTGAATCTTTTCAAGTTTGGTTAGATATGGATCAATTTGGATTCGAGTTAATTTGAGTTCAGATCAATTTGGGTTTGGTTTAGGTCAAGTTTGGGTTAACCTAAATTAGGATGAATTTAGATTTGGATCAAGTCAGGTTTGGATCAATGTGAATTTGGATCAAGTCAGGTTTGAATCAATGTGAAATCGGATAAATTCAGGTTCGGATCAACTCGGTTTTGGATTAATGTGAATTCGGATAAATTTGGTTCTGAATCAATTCGGATTCGGATCGGGTTGGATTTGGGTTGTTGACTTTTTTAGTCAAATTGGATAGGTCAGGTTTGGATTTTGGTTAATTGGACAGATTTTTCGGGTCCAGTCAACTTTTGCCACCTCTAACCACAGTCATAATCTTTGGCATAATCGCTGACTTTTTACTTGTTATTTGTTTTTTTTTTTACTTCAATACTCAAATAAATTCTAGAACTTTATTAGAAAATGTAAACAAACCTTTAATCTCGTATTGTATGAAATTAAGATTATGAATCTTTATTTTCATTGTAATTATACCTATTAAATCTTAAAAGTGGATAATTGACGTCTAATAGACAAAATTTTAAATTAGTATTCCCTCAAATATTTGTCATTTAACTCGTCCAAATAAATTTAAGCAAGCTTATTTTACTAATTAAATAATCCAATTCAAAAAATTTTAACAAAAATAATGAATATTTTATATTTTTAATGTCTTTTTTTTGTTCATAAGAAAGTACAAGAGGGAAATGGAAGAAACGAACCTTGAACCTAATTTTTCTTAAGGAGGGATAACAACCGATAAGCGAAACTTTGATTGTTTGTTAATGTTTTAATTTACAATAAAATAAAATGGATATTTTCATTTGGAAAAAAGTTCAAAAGCTTATTTAAGTATTATTTCATCCTTTGTTCTATTTATTTTTAGTTATAAATATATATTTCTTATGAACCAGTCAAATCTTACCAGTTAGATTACCAAAGAAATTAATGATGTTGCCGAGGGTTTTTAATTTATACAATAGATCACAAAAAAGCCTAGAAAAATTAATCTTAATGTTTTAGTTTTTACATTGCAATTTTTTTGTTGGGATTTTGTTTTTAATGATCTACTTGTGAGCTGAATGTGTTATCGGTTTCTCCTTGAAGTTATCTTAAAGACAAAAGCAAGAATTTCATTTAATCAATAATCCCAAGAAAAAAGCCCAATAATATCTTAATACAGCGCCCAAAAACAATTCATCAGGAAAATAGCAAACACGTAGTCTTCATTCAACCAAAGAGTCAAAAGATAAAACAGTAGGAAAGATATTATCGTCACGAGTTATCAATTGTTCTTGTCAGATGCCCACTCTTCTATTTTCATTTCCAGAAGCTTATTAACAATTTGATTTTTATCAACAAAGGATTATCCCAACAATTTATCTACGTTGAAAATGAGAAAAGATTATAGGAAATTGTTATTTCATATCATCATATATCATTTTTATTCAAATTAAATCAAATAATCATATTATTAAAAAAAGTTAATCATTTATTGTTAGAATTATTAATGAATATCTTAAAATAAATATTTACATTTAATTATCATAGGTAAAATTATTAATGAATCTTTTAAAATAAATATTTACATTTAATTATCACATGTAATGTGTAATAAATAGTTAACTTCTTTTAATGATATGACTACGTGACATAATCTGAATGAAAGTGATATATATTGACCTGAAATAATCGTTTCATACAATTCTTTCTCTTAAAAACTTAGATTGCTACCTTTTTGTAAAGAGAAAAATCACAATGCACTGAATTCCTAAATCGTGTGTAATTGTCAGAAATGTAAGTATTCTCTGTAACAGTGATTGGAGATTTATGAGTGTGAGCTTTTAATTTAGCATGAACCTTCTTGTTTCTCCATTTATAATTTTTGCATTTTTCTTCCAAGATTTTTCATCTTATGTTTGGTGAAACATTCTAAACATTCATCCTCGGGCACATCAACATCACATTCATCATTTAAAAGGTTGAGCTTCAATTAATCCCAGTTGAACTTTGTTAATTTTTTTTTTGAAAATTTAGAGGTAAGTATTATTAATAAAGGAGAATTACACCCAAGCGGCTAAATCAGAGTTACGTTTGACACCTAATTTAGCAAGAAAGTCAGCCAATTAGTTGGCTTCCCTAAGAACATGAGTGAAAGATATGCCCTTAATACATGAAAGTAAATTAAGCAACTTGTTGATAAGGTTGTTTATTAACAGTGATTTTTAAATGAAGACTCTTTTATTAAATACAAAATACTACAATTAATTCCTTGTTTATCATAGTCTGTCTCCAGGGTTGATTCAAAACAAATTAATATTCAAATCAAGAACTGTCATCGTCATATTCTGATTGAACAAACTCTATAATAGTCCATGGAAATACAACAACCTTATTAATAAGTTGCGAAATTTGTGTTCCTGCTTAGGCTCGGTTTCTTTCATTCATGTCTTTAGAGAAGCAAATCATTTTGCTGATTCCTTAGCTAAAGCTGGAGTCCACAGATCAATTAATTTAGAAGCTTGGTTGTAATCTTCAGCTGTTTTTCTCATTATAAATAAATAATCCTCTTTACTTTTCAAAAAAAAAAAATCAAGAACTGTCATACTTCCAAAATATTGAAACCTGGTCGAATTTCATTAAGACATTGTGAGACTTCAGCATGGTACACAATAATTGATCTTACAAACAGCAAAGACTTTCATCCCACCAACATGTTATTACATAACATATATGGTTCTTACAGATTTATTCATGAGAAGCTAAATTAAGTGGGATTAGTCTTTTGAAACTTAAGAAGTTACTGGGAATAGACAAGAACTTTCTTCTCCTCGCTGAAATCGCCACAATCCACAAATTCATAGTCCACCATAAGGTGCCCTAGTTTAATGCCGTTTTGATTAGTGTCAATCGGCTTAAACGCAGTTTCCAGGTCCAGCTCCAGGGTATCACCGCCGCATGTATCAACGATTCTCACTATTTCCTCATCTTTCGTTTCTCGGTTGGTTACCTGCATGTACAGTGAAAGATCCAAGATTATTTAAACTATATATGCATTAAATATATGCATGAAATTAATTAATTTATAAGACCCAGAATTTTAATATATGTGTATATGTATATTATGGCCTTAGTTTGCAAGGTGAAAATTAAGAATTTGAGAACTTTCAAGGAGATATGTGTTAGATATCCATCTTAAAATCAATTAATTATAGGTGAAGGAGTCCAACTTAGGCAGATATAGATATAAAGTCTATTATGTGATAATTTTTATAAAAAGGATAACAATAAATAATCAATAAAATAAAACTTAAACTTTGATACCATGTTTATATGCATCTTAAAATTAATTGATTATAGGTTAATGAGTCTAACTTAAATATAAGATCACAAGAAATTTAATATCTAAAGAAGTAGAATGATACCATTTTAACCATATGTATGGACCATCATGAGAATAATTATGTGTATAGCTCAAAATTTCTATGAATCCAAGAAGCTTTCTTTAGAGAGGCCTGTAATTTTCCTTCAAAGCATTGAAAGTGTGAAATCCCCAATTTCCATGTATTCCTCCATGTATGTAAAGTATTCTAAGTAAATATGATTAAATGAATATAAAGTTAATGTGTAATTGATGTATGAATAATGTATGAATGATGTATGCATGATGAATGCAATACAGAAGAAATAATAGAGTTGAAGGTCAATAAGCCAAATGAAGTATGTTGATATCAGGAAATATTAAGAGTATGAGACAAGAAATTAAATTAGATGTTGATTGGAGGTTAAATGGATGAGTCATGAGGAAATTAATGGGTCAAATGAGTCAAGGGGATGCTAATGGCTGAGATAAAGGATGAAATGAGCAGGCATTTAATGTCTTTGTATGACTCACCACCCTCACCATCATCACCCTACGCCAGCTTCTTCTTCCAGCTCTCCCTCTCGTTCATCTCCATTCTTCCAAGTTTTCCATTCCAAGTTCCTTGCTAAACCACCTTACTCCCTCATCAATCCAACTAGTTTGTTGAACAAGAATCGATCCTTATCACTAGACTAGATGATATCCGGAGTTTGGTGAATTAATTCCAAGTAGTGGAAGAGATCTCAAGATTTGAAGTTTTGGTCTCTAGTGAAGGTAAGAGAAGAAGATGGTTTAGTCAATTTGGTTTATACTTTGAAGTTATACTGAGTTGGTATAACATGTGTATGTGGTTTAATTTAAGGTTTGATGTGGTATGATGATTTTAGGTTAAAGAAGTGAAGAGCTAAGGTGACGCATCAAGTGATTTCGCGTTCTCGAAGGAATCGAGGTAAGGAAATTATGTAACGGACGTAAGGCGGCTATGTCCGCATGTTTTATGATGTTTTACATGTTTTGGTGAGAAGTATGAGCTGTTTCTAAGCAGGAAAAGATGCATTTTCGGACTTGTCTCCTAGTACCAATTAGGCTAGGGGCAGCCGACTGCCTTAGAGGGAAGTCGACTGCCTAGAGACAACCAAAACGTCGTTTTCAAAAACCGATGCAAACCAGTCGACTGCTATGTAAGCCAGTCGACTGCTATTTACCCAGTAAGCATTCTGTGTCAAACCAGTCGACTGCTATATGGGCCAGTCGACTGCTATTTTCCAAAATGCATTCTGTTTAAAAACCAGTCGACTGCTATATGGACCAGTCGACTGCTCCCATGTATTTTTCGAAAAGAAAATAATTTCGAGAAATAAAGTTATGAAGCAGCAGTCGACTGCCCTATAAGACCAGTCGACTGCCCTGTATGAAAAGAGAATTTCAAAGCCAAAATGTTTCAAACACCAAAGTGTTTTCTGAAAGAAAAAAGTATACAATACATGTTTTGAGACTATGGACTGCGTAATGATTATGCATTTCTGATGGCTGAGTGACTCTGATCAAGTCCTCAGTAATATGTATGTTGAGCGAGGAACCCTAATCCGGTCCTCAATCCCACAAGTGACACCTGATAAGTGTTCGCTGTGGATTTATAAAGGCAGGAGAGAATCCCTGACCTATGCAGAGTGCACTACTGTACCAATGCATGATTAGAGTCATATGAGTCATATGAATGGGAATGAACGGTTCATATGATGACTTAATCGCTTAAACATTGTACATAGTCTCCATCTATTTCAAGTATAAGATGTATGTATGACAAGGAAGTATGATGTTTAAAAGTATGATATGACGTATGATGTATGTTTTCAAGTATGAAGTATGTTTTGAAGTATGCTATGAAGTAAGAAGTTTTCAAGAAAGAAGTATGATGCATGTTTTATATGTATGCTATATTTAAATGAAGCATACAAAGTATGTTTGCCATGTCATTTTAAATGAATATGCATGGTTACAAACAATGCATGAAAGAAGTTTATGAATCATGCTTTATAATGATTTACCTGACATTATAGAGCCAAGTAGGAAAAAGGCATATAGAGGCATAGCACGCTCTTTTATGTAGTTTTCTTACTGAGCGTAAACTCACCCTTTTACGACTATTTTTCAGATTTCCTGAAGTAAGCCTCGCTCCAGTTAGAGGAGCCTGATTTTGAAAAGTTGCAGTGTACCTTCTTGATACGCTTCCCGGTTAGCATAGAAGGTATACTTACATGTTTATGTACAGTAAATTATATTTCAGCTACGGTACAGTACAAGTAGAAATTATGTATATAGAATGTCGGGGATGTAAGAAAAGATGATGTATGAGATCCTGTGGAAAAGGAAATGGTATTTATATATATCATTTTATGTTTATGTAAACTGAATAAAATTTCATGAGCTGTTTGATAATTAGCTTGAAAGTAAGGAAGGGTTGACACTGGATAAACTAAATCAAAATAAGATCGTATAAGAAAAAGTTAGATGATAAGATGAAGTGACGGGGACGTCACAGAAAGGGATTAGTAAGAGGTAGAAGCACCTTTAAACACTTGCCACAAGCGTCTTCCCCTTGAGGCCCAGCATTTCCACAAAAGCCGGTCCATCCATACTTGCTGCGCCACTCCAAGGACTTATCGCCGTCGATGGCGGCACAGGCAACGTGTGCGGCATTATAGTCCCAGTTGTTATTCGTAACATTGTAGTCAGTATAATAAGCTGTGACATTAGTCTCACCTGGACCTGATACGTTCTTACAATCCACAAATTCATAGTCTACCACAAGGTGCCCTTGTGAAATGCCATTGCCATTAGTGTCGAGCGGTTTAAAAGCTGTCTCCAGGTCCAACTCTAGGCCTCCACTGCCGCATAAATCAACGATTCTCACCGTTTCTTTAGCTCCAGTTTCAGTGTTGGTTACCTGCATCATGTAAACATGCATGGCATGGTGAGAATTAACCAATAATTATGTTTAAAAGATAATCAAGAGCTGGCAAATGTTCCTTACACTTAAGCACAGGCCACAAGCATCTTCACCTTGAGGACCAGATGAGCCACAGTAGCCGGTCCATCCGTATTGCTTGCGCCAATCCAAGGACTTATCGCCGTCCACGGCGGCGCAGGCAACATTTGCGGCATTATAGTCATAGTTATTGTTTGTAGCATTGTAGTCAGTCCAATAGGCTATCACGCCAGAAGCACTTTGTGCGGCGGCGGATGCCACCAGACAGGCCAACAACAGAATTCTAACGCTTATTCTCTTCATTTTTTCTGTGAATATATCTGTTTGTTTGCTTGAAATCGTTTCCAGAGTGCTCAAATTTATAGGGAAATGTTCCCTGATAACATTATTGGATGACCGTGTAAAAGATTAGACTTGACTTTCAGTAAAACCTTGTTTTTCATATTCTTGTATATTTCTTAATAATTAACATTCATATCACTATTGGAGTAGGTGGAGTATCATGATAATTCATTCAGTATGCAAAGTACTTTAATAATTTTACTGTATAAAGAAGAAATTTGAGACTAATAGTTTTTTGTCAATTTGTCACTAACTGTGACTCAAGGCCAAGTCTGAGAAACTCTTGAATTCTAGATATTTAATTGTGAGAGCAACTAAACACATCCATGTTTTTTCTTCTCACACCTTATTTTACACTATATATTACTGTTCATTTAAAGGAAAAAATGGGTGTGTGAAGAAAAAAATAGGGTGTGTTTAGTTGCTCTCTTAATTGTGCAGGCTGTTTCTCGTAAATCAAGCAGCATTTTTTTGATGCAACAAATGGCAGAAAATAGATGACAAATATAAACATTAATTGCTAGTATCATCTCAAAATTATGCTTATTTACTTCATCATAAAAATAGATAAACTAATTAATAAACCTGCAAAAATAATAAGAGGTTAATCAAATATCTAATTTGTAAACTAATATAGCAAATAAAATCAAATTCGTTTTACTAACTCTGTATATAATACTAAATCCACCCTTTCATATAATTGTTTGTATATTCTGAATAAAAAATAGTTTATATACTTATTTTTACGATGCGATGCGAATAATCGTCGAATCTTTCATATAGGACCACATAGGACTTGTCAATTTTGTAGGGCTCGATTTTGATTTCTAATTTAGTTTTTCAATCAAAACCCCATATTGTTTTTGAAGCAAGGATATAACCCTAATTAATAAATTAAGTGTCCGTAAATGAGATAAAAACTATTAAGGTTGATGATCGAACCATGCTGCAATGTGATCATAAATTATATAAGAATAACAATAGTATTGTATTACTCAAACAAGATTAAATTAGATTAATTTTTTTATATTTAATTATGTCACCTTTCAGTCCAACTCCTCTTTAATACTTTTAATTTTTGCTGACAACAATAATGCTAAAAGAAAAATTAAAGTGGAGTACTATTGATTGATGTGGTCCATACAAGCAATGATAAATTTTAACGTGTGTTTTCTTTTTTTATAAACTCGAGAACGATTGGACTCTCTTTCAATTCTGATACTAAATTTATTATTTTAGGTCCCGTTACTTTCCAATCAAGATTATGTAAAACCGCAGGTGGTAGTGACGGTGGAATTATTAGAAGAGCTTTAATATACACTACCTCTTTGTTTAAAGATTAATTAACATTTTAAAAAAATTAAAGTTATTATTAAAAAAGAGTAGGAAAATTACAATTACATTAGAAATCAGAGTTTTGATGGACTGTTATTTAATTAGAGAGTCAGCAAAATTATTATTATTATTTTTTATTGTGTATACATGAATGGAATAGAATTTGTCAAGACCCAAAGCAAATTTTATAACTCATTTTTTATATTAGTAGTTGTTTATTTGTTTTGTCATATTATCCATGCAATTGAATTTGTTTAAATTTAATTTGCTTATAACTATATTGAGACAAGCTGAAATTTGCTTTTGTATTTATTTAAATTCATTTACATAGAGAAATTAAAAGTAAATTGCAAAAGTGATTTCAAATTTCTTTAAAATTAACTGTTTATTTCATATTTCGGGAAATTTATATAAGTTTGTGGTTGTTAAAGTGTGAATTCGTTGTTTGAATTTGTTTCTTTCTTTACTTGAAACTGAACTCAGTATCCAAACCAAGGGAGGGCTGTTGTTTTCTATTCTTACTTCGGCAGATTTCTATTCGATCGCTTACTTCTCTTCTTTCCGCTCTCAGTTTAAACATTGCATATCCAGTTTGTGATTGAAATACTGATAAAAATTTGTAATTGTGACAGAAATGGTGACGGATTGTTTAAATTTTGGGACGAAGTACAACAACGTGCATATGCTATGGAGGGGTCAAAATTTGTGATGGAATTTTATAATATTTGAAAAGACAAATTCGTTACTAAATTTGTTATGTAATTAATTGGATAAAATAGGGATGGACTAGCAGTGAGGAGATATGCACGACAGAGAAATTTTGTCGCAATTTTCGTCGCTAAATTATTCCATCACAGCTAGGGCAATTGCTGGGAGTGTGCTGTTTTGCCATTTTGTCAGTAATTGCGACTCAAGGCCAACTCATTATCGTAGAAAGATTAATATAGTCAAGAAATGATCAGAATCGTTAATTTTTCAAAGAGGTACATATGCCCAAACAAGAATGTACAATCAGTTTCTTATTGGCAATAGACATGCAGAAAAATTTTTACTTGTCTGTGGATTCTTGAATTTTGATATTTACTGAAGCAGGCTGTGTCTGGTTCGCTAAGCTGCATTTTTCGATTAAACAAATCACAGAAGATAGATGATAGATATTTATTTATATACACAAATATTTCTTTTTGAAAATTTAAGATTCATTGATAGATAAAAATAAGGGCAAATTAAAATTAAGTCATTAAATCAGAATTTTGCTTTACTTCTTGTGCAGCTTGTTAGAAATATTGTTGTATTTCCATGAACCGTCCGAAATTCTATTTAATTAGAAGATTATCACTTTTCATTTTTGAACCACTTTCAATAATGAGCTGAGGAATTGAACTCAGATTTGCATTGACAACACAATTGACAGTGCTTCAACGATGGCCAAAAGTTCTGCCAGGTTTGATTGAGCAATAGCAATATTTTTAGCAGAAGATACTCTTTCTAGCAGGTTTATATCTTGAAACAAATATCAACACTAATTGTTATTATCATCTCCAAATTAAGCTTATTTTAGTTCATCATAAAAAAGGATAAACTAATTAGTAAACCTGCAAAGATAGAGAGGTTAATTAAACATCAAATTAGAAAACTAATATTCCAAATGAGATCAAATTTGTTTTACTAACTCTGTATATAAGAATATTTCTACTCATTCATGTAAGTGCTTGTATATTCTGAATAAAATAAAGTTTATATATTTATTTCTTCAATGCGATGCAAAAAATCGTGGAATCTTTTATATAGGACCACGTAGGACTTGTCAATTTGTTGGGCTTAAATTTGATTTCTAATTTAATTTTTCAATGAAATCCCACGTTTTTTTTAAAGAAGGATAATATGATATGACCCTAGTAAATAAATTAAGAGTTTTAGAAGAGATAAAAATTATTTAGGTTGATGATCGAGCCACGATGCAATGTGATATACAAGAATAATTAATAAGTATTGTATTACTCAAACATTAGATTAAATTTTTTTTATATTTAATTATATCACTTTTCGATCCAACTCCTCTTTATTAATTTTAATTTTTGCTAGCAACGATAATGCTAAAAGAAAAATTAAAGTGGAGTACTATTTATGAGGTCCATACAAGCAATGATAAAATTTTCACGTGTTTTTATTTTGTTTTGTTTTTTATAAAGTCGAGAACAACCTCGACTTTCTTTCAACTCTGACACCCAATTTATTGTTTTTGGTCCCAAGTTGGAGTACAGACAGCTACGTTGGCGGGGTTATTTAAGGATCCTTAATATACACTAACTACCTCTTGGTTTTAAAGAAAGATTGATTTTTTTCTTTTTGAAAATTAAAATTTATTAGTAAAAAATAGTAAAAAAAAATACCAATCAAGTTTCGAAATAAGAATTTTGATGGACTCTCATCTTAGTTAGAGAGTCAGCATAATGATTTTTTTTTGGATATGCATGAATAATAGATATTTTTTCAAGATTCCAATGCAAATTTGTAACTTATTTAGAATATTGTTGTATTTTCTAGAACTGTCAAAGATTTTGCATATACATAAACACATAAAAAAATTTTAATTTAAAGAAAATGAAGAAAGATATCAAATTTATTGAAAATTATTTTTTTCAAAATAATTTCATGAATAAATTAAAATAAACCCCAATTCAAGATCACAATATTTCATGTTCTTAATTTTATATAAATTATACAACAGCATCCAAAAACGAATCAAGCATACTCTTTAAAATTTCATGTAAAAATAAAAAAAATTCATTAAATGCTTTTTGCCCTTTACTTAGTATAAACCGTCTGGCGTGACCTTAATAAGGATCGAACGTGACTTTCATGCTTCATTTTCCTTTAATTTCCCTAATTTTTTTGTCGTTTTGTCCCAAGTATCACTGCGAGTCAAGGCCGAGTCCATGCTTCATAAACACATAGCACAGAGCAGAATCGTTAATTTTCCTCGACAGATTGATGCATACGCAGAATAATTGTCGTCTTGTCACTAAGTGGCCATTTGCCCAATTTCATCGTTGATTGGTCTTAAAATATCTCTTGAATTCTTGGTATTTACTGCTGCAGGCTGCACTTTCCTATGATTGTTCATGAGACTCAAATCCAGGCCACTCGTTTTAATAGATTGGAGTTGGAAGTTTATAAGTTTTGGAGTTTGGATTCTTCTGGATATAAATTAATTTGAAATCATGAACTTGGCTTGGTTAATTGTTTTTGTCATTTGTATTTGGTTGTACTCCTGTAATTGCTATATGTGAAGATGATTTATGCTAACAAATTTACACATGTTTTATTATATTTAATTTTCTATGATGGAACATTATAATTTTTTATTATTTGATAGGGAAAACATGTTTAAATAATTCGGTTTATGTAATGCATTTGCACATGTTCGGAGGTAATACTTTCAAAATGTCGAACTATAATCCAAAGGGTTAACACTAATAAACGTGCAAAAATGATAAGAGTTTAATTAAACATCAAATTTTGGAAATCTATAATCGAAGAAAATCAAAGGCATGGAACAAAATTCTCTTTACTAGTTTTTATATTCTGAGAAAAAAAACTGCATTTTCTTTTCTGTTTCAATGTGAAGAATCGTGTTACACCATAAAGAGAGTAAATTTTCATCCCATGAATCTCATTTTATCACGAATTCAGAATTTAAATTCAAAACTTTGGAAATAAAATCTTGAGTTTTAATTATCTTTGGACCATCCACATAAGTGTGGCAGCTCAACCACTCTCTCATCCATCAATTGGACCACTTTCTGCTGTGGATAACATCAACAATGCTAAAGTCAAGTTGACAGTTATGGCAGACGCTTTAGCCAAGACAGGATACTGTCACTCATGAAAAACATGCTCAATTTCTTTCGCTTGTTTGCCACACATCTTGGGGCAAGTCTCATCAACCAAAGATTCCTTTTTCATTTCAAGCATATCCAGAATTTATTCGGATCTTCCATTTCCGGGTCCAATCAGCCCCCCACAGGCTTGAGAAAGAATTTTAATAGACCCCGTATAAAATTAGTATTCTTTTCATGGAAAATCATTTTTGTGTCATGTAAAACACAAAAATTTTGTGTTAAAATTCATGTTAGTGCACTAAATACAGAATTTTATTTTTAATTTCTATCATACTTTTATATAGTTTTTATTAAATTTTAACTAATGATATGTTTGTGTCTTTTAATTATATTGTTTTTGTGTCATATTCTCGTATTATGTACAGAATTGCAAGGTTTAACTCTAGATATCAGAAACGTGAGCCTTTTCGGAGAATCTTATCTTGGCTCACTCCATAACATTGTAAAGTACTTGCTTTGATAAAAAAAAAAAATCAATGTCTCCAAAAATACCAGCTTCTTCATAATCAGTCATACTACTGAGAGTAACATATATAATTTCCTCTTTTGTGATAAGATCAGCGATCGAAATGGTCCCAGAATTCCCCAATCATCCAACCAAAAATAATTAGTTTCATATATGGTACCAATTTCTGAAAATTATCCACCTTAATATCCTTCAAGTTGCAAGAATTTTTATCTTATGAACTCGGTTTTGTGAAAGTTATCATCAAATTGTGACGTGACTTAACTATGATCACAAAATTTCTTACATGCATATAATATATTAATGTCTGGTTCACCTTCTTCAATCCGAATTTCAGTTTTTATAGTATATTCATGATCCTAGAATATGTAATCACCAAATTCTTCTTTTGATTAACTGGATGCCTAGAAATTATGACATTTCTTTCTCTAAACCAACTTTCCTACTAAACTAAAGAAATTGAAGAAAGAGTTTATTTCTAGTTTAATTTTTGCCTTATCTATATATTTTGGTTAATGAGTTAATTTTTAGCAATTAGCTAATTTCTTATATAATAAGGAAATGGTGCTTAGAAATTTCAATTTATACATATGTTTGCTTAAGTCATGGCCAATTGCACTTTGTTTGTTTCTTTGTTTTTATAAGTTTACCTTTAATTTTAATACTAGAGCTTTTTTTTAAAATTATTAAGATTTATAGATCTTTAGACTTTTACTTACAATTTTTTTCGAATTTACAAATTATCTACTAACCAGAAATTGTGTAGATTTGAACTTGAGTGCTTTGCATTCATCATTTGTCTCTTAACTATTTATGCTAACCCCCATTGGTCTAATACTGGAGAGAGATCTTGCAAATTAGTTTAGTTGATAAGTAGTGATATTTCTCACTTTAATTCTAAACGGTCGATGTTACAAACAGCAAGCATTATTTGTAGCTATTACAGTATCACTTTATATGTGAAATCCCCAATTTCAGGAAATTCCTCCATAATTATAAAGTATGTCAGCTTAAATGAAAATAAGTAGATATGAGAATTATGAAGTAGGAAGGATGTATGGAACACGGAAGAAGTAATGAAATGGGAAGGTCAAATAGTCAAAAAAGTAAATTCTGATATTATGAGAATGCTTAGAGTATGGCAAAATAAATGTAAGATTTTGTACAATTAAATATTAGAAATTAAGTGTAAGTAAAGACAAGTATTTTATGGAAGGAAGGAGACCAATTAAACAAATCGTCAAATAATGATGGTCAAAGGTTAAGATGAAATGATTCAATTAGATGATGATGAAACAAATATCAGATTTTCATAATTTAATTGGTGTGATGAGATGTGGCTGATATAAAAAGAAAAGAAGAGAATTAATGGTCAAAGAAGGGTAAAAAGCATAGTCAAAAGGTAAAGGCTGAGATGAGATGATTATGGGATAAAGAGGATTTGCATGCATTAAATGAGGCTGCATGAGTCATCACCTCCAGCCATCCCCCACGGCAGCAACCCTCTTTACAGCCCTCTCCCTCTCGTTCTCTCCATTTCTCCAAGTTTCCATAAGCTTCCATTCCTACTCCCCTGGACAAACACTCTTGTTTAGTAACCAAATCGTTAAGCTTGTTAGATGAAAAACGGTCATAGTCACTAGACGAAGTTATGTTAGAAGTTTAATGGATTGAATCCAAGTAAATTAAGAGATCAAAAATCTTGAAAAATTGGTCACTAGAAAAAGGTAAGAGAAGAAGATGATTCTTTCAGTTTTGTTTATGGTATGGAGTTGTACTGAGCTGGTATGATATGTGTATGATAAATTTTTAAAGGTTTGCTTTGATATGATGATTTCAGATTTGAAGAAGTAAAAGGCTAGAGTTGGTGAATCAAGTGATTTCATGTTCTCGAAGCAATTGAGGTAAGGAATTTATGTAACGGACGTAAGGCAGCTATGTCCGCATGTCTTAATGGGATTTTGATGGTTTTGGAGAGAAGCATCAGTTGCCTTTTACAGGAAAAATGACATTTTTGGACTTGTCTCCTACCAATTAGGTTAGGAGCAGCCGACTGCCTAGAGACATCCAAAACGTCTTTTTTCGAAAACTGGTTCAAACCAGTCGACTACTATTTACCTAGAAGCATTCTCTTTCAAACCAGTCGACTGCTATATGGGACAATTGACTGCTATTTACTAAGATGCATTCTGTTTGAAAAACAGTCGACTGCTATATGACCAGTCAACTGCTATTTTTGAAGAAGCATTCTGTTTGAAAACCAGTCGACTGTTATATGAACCAGTCGACTGCCCTCATGTGTTTTCAAAATGAAAAATATCGAAATTTTAAATAAAGAGAATTTCGATAAATGAAAGTATGAAGTAGCAGCCGACTGCCTTGTTTTGAAAAGAGGTTTTCAAACCTATTTCAAGAAAGTATAAAATATCATGGCAAAAAGCTATATGGCATATGTTTTGAGATTATGCACTTTTATGTTTATAGTAGGGGCTCTGATCAAGTCCCGAAATGATGTATGTTTGGCTGAGGAACCATAAATCAGGCCTCAGTCACTACAGAAGGACACCTGACTAGTGTTACTGTAGCCCTCGACAGTTGGCCAAATTTGTCTATGTTTCATGTTCGGCTAAGGGAGGATTCCTGGCCCTACGGGGTATGCCACATGATGATATGATGATAATGATGATGCAGTGCATAACTCCATAAAAGTACAAATATGTCATAGCCCATGACCCTATTTTTTTTTCTATACATCTTATTTGGTTGGGCTGTCTGCGATACTTACTTCTTTTTTTTTATACATAACCAATTTCCTATAAAATAATAATATGAACTACATCCCCTATCTTACTTCATAAGGAAGCAGTACTGTGAATATGTCTAAATACAGAAAACAAATGATCGTACCTTATGTCATAAGTCGAGTTGCCGCATCGTCCCCGAATGCATTGTGACATCCCCGTCACTTCATCTTATCACTTAACTTTTTCCTATTTCCACTTAACTTGATTAGATTTGCTTGTCAATGTCAATCATACTTTTCTTTTTTAAGTTTAATATCTAACAGCTCAATATGAATAATTTAATTTCAATAAAACAGACTAATGATACATGTATATATGTACCATCCATTTCCACAGGATCTCATACATCATCTTAACTTAAATCCCCGACATCTTATACATTAATATTAGTTGTACTGTACCATAACTGAATTACAATTTACTTTACATAATTACATAAGTATACCTTCTGTACTACTTGGGAAGCGTCTTTCGAAGGTAAACTTTTAAGATCCACTCATAGGCTCTTCTATCGAGAGCGAGGGATTACTTCAGATAGTCTGTATGAAAAATGTTCGTAAAAGGGTGAGTTTACGCTCAGTAAGAAAAATATGTAAAAGAGCGTACTATGCCTCTATATGCATTTTTCCTACTTGGCTCTATAATGTCATGTAAAGCATTATAAAGCATGTATCATTGTATACTCATTTCATGCATTGTTTGCAACCATGCATATTTCTTTCAAATGGTTTAAGCAAACATACTTTCTTTAAAACATATAAAACATGCATCATACTTCTTCTTCTTATATTTTCTTTAAAACATCATACTTCATAACTTACTTTAAAACATACTTTACATGCTTTTATAACATAGCATGTTTCGTATACTTCTTCAAAACATATTTCAAGTACTTCTTTCAAATATCATTTACATACATACATACATACATACATACATACATACATGCATACTTCTCTTAAAACGTCTTATACTTTCTTGAAATCATACATCATATACTTCTTTTAAAACTTCTTGTACCAGTAAATCAAGTACTTTCGATTTCTTTATTCTTAGAAATCACATATACATAAAGTTTTGATAACATAAAACTATTTGTACTTTTGTGGAGTTATGCACTGCATCATCATCATCATCATCATCATTATCATGTGGCGTACCCCGTAGGGCCAGGAATCCTCCCTTAGCCGAACATGAATTATAAACAGATTGGCCAACTGCGGGTGGCTACAGTTAACACTAGTCAGGTGTCCTTTTGTAGCGACTGAGGCCTGACTTATGGTTCCTCAGCCCATAACATACATTACATCATTTCAGGACTTGATCAGAGCCCCTACTATAAACATGATAGTGCATAATCTCAAAACATATGTCATATGGCCTTTTTGCCATGACATTTCATACTTTCTTGAAATAGGTTTGAAAACCTCTTTTCAAAACAGGGCAGTCGACTGGCTTAACAGGGCAGTCGGCTGCTTCTTCATAATTTCATTTATCGAAATTATTTTCATTTAAAATTCCGATAATTTCATATTTGAAAATACATGGGGGCAGTCGACTGGTCCATATAGCAGTCGACTGGTTTTCAAACAGAATGCTTTTTAGCAAATAGCAGTCGACTGGTCATATAGTAGTCGACTGGTTTTGAAACAGAATGCTTCTGGAAAATTAGCAGTCAACTGGTCTCATAGGCAGTCGACTGGTTTTGAAACAGAATGCATTTTGGAAAATAGCAGTCGACTATCCCATATAGCAGTCGACTGGTTTGAAACAGAATGCTTACTGGGTAAATAGCAGTCGACTGGCTTACATAGCAATCGACTGGTTTGCATCGGTTTTCGGAAAACAACGTTTTGGTTGTCTCTAGGCAGTCGACTTCCCTTTATGGCAGTCGGCTGCCCCTAGCCTAATTGGTACTAGGAGACAAGTCCGAAAATGCATCTTTTCCTGCACAAAATCAACTAATACTTCTTTCCAAAACATGTAAAAACATCATAAATCATGCGGACATAGCCGCCTTACGTCCGTTACATAAATTCCTTACCTCGATTACTTCGAGAACATGAAATCACTTGGTTCACCAACCCTAATCCTTTTCTTCTTCAAATCTGAAATCATCATATCAAAGCAAACCTTTAAGAATTTGCCATAAACATGTTATACTAATTCAGTACAACACCATACCATGAACATAATTGACTAAATCATCTTCTTCTCTTACCTTTTGCTAGTGACCAAAATCTCAACTTTGAGATCTCTTCCAATACTTGGAATCAATCCACCAAACTTCAGATATAACCTCGTCTAATGACTATGATCGTTTTTCGTCTAACAAACTTAACGATTTGGTTACTAAACAAGGGTGTTTGTCAAGGTAGCTATGGAAGAAAACTTATGGAAACTTGGAGAACACGAGGGAGAGGGCTAGAAGAGTTGCTGCCGTGGGGTGATGGCTGGAGGTGGTGACTCATGCACTTGCATTAAATGCACCTCTATCCCTTATCATCTCATCTCAGCTATGCTTTCCCTTGACCATTGACATTTGACTCTTTGACTCTTTTAATTCTCTTCTTCCATTCTCTCATATCAACCATACAAAATCATTTAATTATGAAAATCTGGTATTTGTTTTATCATCCAATTAAATCATTTCATCTCAATCTTTGACCATTATTATTTGACCATTCACTTAATTGGTCTCCTTTCTTCCATATAACACTTGTCTTTGCTTACAAAATTTTCTGATATTAATTCTTTGCTCATACCTCAATTATTCTTATAACATCAATTTAATTTCCTTGACTATTTGACTTTCCATTTCTTATTTCTTCCATACTTCATACATCATGCATACATTATTCATACCTCAATTACACATCAACTTCATATTCATTTAATCATATTAGATTGAAATACTTTACAAACATGGAGGAATACATGGAAATTGGGGATTTCACATGCATAGCTGAAATCCTTTAGATGTCAGACTCTCAGTCCTCGAAAATCTGAAATGTTAAAATTAAGGGGTGAGCAAACCACGGCTCAGTAAGAGAATTATATGCATACTTGATATTCAGCTTCCTATATGCAGAAAATCTTTTTCATTTTTCCTATAGTGGCTCTAGGCTCGCATGTAGGAAAGATACTACAGTCAGCCAGAGATCCGGATGGAATAAGGCAAGTATTTTGAAATACCTGTCTTGTCCCAGAACCTAGAAGCAACTATAGAGTAATAAATTTCATTTCATTTGAAATTTAAATCCTATTTCTTTTTATTCCATATCATTTTCATATTCTTTTCAAAATAATGCTTTTATGAGATAAAGCATTTAAATAAAATAACTAATATTCATATATTCTTTTTAAAAGAATATTAGTTAAAATCATTATCATTCAAATCATATTGCATGTAAACAGTAGATAGCAGTAATACAATAAAATCTTTTCATTTAAAATCATCATTTACTGTCATTCACTATAAACCTTTTCTTTCTTTGCACCTCAGTTAAATCGATATTTAAACAAGTCAATAATCAATTGGTGCAGACAGTCAGCATTCAACAGCATTATGCACTTTCACTATCACTATCCCCGAAGGGACAATCACTGTCACTATCCCCGAAGGGACAATCATTATAACAAATGGCCATCGTCAACACTCACAGTTCGCACTGGTCAGGTGCTCACTGTGTAAACCTGTGGGTTTTGACCATAATTCCCATAGTCTTATACAATATAATAAACCTGCAGACTGATTAGGTCTCGCACTCATATAACACTATGCATGATCATTAACGAACGACTGTCTCAAAACATTTTCATAATTCATTCATTTAACACTAGAAATCAATTTCAAATAACGATTAACAGTAGAAATCATTTTCAATTAAATCATTTCATGTAATTCCTTTCATTTAATTTAATTCATATAAATCCTTTCTTGAAATTCATTTCATGTAAGTCAATGCACATAAACCACTTCATGTAACTTAAGTCATATAATTCATCTCATGTAAATCATTTCATAAAATTCAATTCATGTAAAATAATCATGTAATTTACATATCATGAGAATTTTCGATGATTTCATTATCACCGATATCGAAAACATGAATAATTTAAAAATAGAATACCATATATTCATGTTTTATGAAAAATAATCAATTTCTTGATTTTCGTGATTAAAAATCATTTCTCGTGGAATAAAATTATTTATTATGATTTTATATAGTTTTCTAAAATTTTTCGGCAGTATAACGGCTGCCGATTGACTAGCCTCCCTGCATAGAAAAGACAGTTTATAATTTTCAGCCAATACTTCATCCCAAATTTCCAATCAATCATTCATCAAAATATTTTCATAAAATATTTCATAATTAAAATAATGCAGACTGAATATCCTTACAGTGCTGCACATGCATCCCTTACCTATCATGGGTTGGCGACTTCCGCGTTATCGATCGCACCTGTAATCCTTCTCTTCCAATTTCAGCCTCTCGTTCGCCTAGAATAATTTTCTAGCATTTAAATTCTAAAATTAGAATTTTTTTCATAATTTATTTAAATTAAATACTCAAAATTAATTTTCGAAATCCTTACCGAATTTTCGGGATTTTTCGGATTTTTGAATTTTCGAAAATTCCCAAATTTCTCGAAAATTCCTTTTCTCTCTCTTTTTCTTCTTTTCCTCTTTCTTCTCTCTCTTTTTTTTCTTTCTTCTTCTTTTTTTTTCTTTTCTTTTTCTTTTCCCCTTTTCTGGTCTCAACCGGTTCAGACCAATTCGGCACTCACCGGCCGGTTCTTCACCGGTTTGGCACTTCCTCGGCTGGCAGAGATGGCTACGATGCTGGATCCGCCTTCCGTTTCTCCATATCGACGGCGACAGCATCGGATCTGGGAGCGACGCCGGCGGCTCTTCTCTTCCTCTTTTCTCCTTCCTCCGCCGGTTGCCTCTTCATTGGTGGCTCCTCTCACCTTCCCCTGGTCTCTGTCGGTCTCGTGGGGGAAGTGGCGGTGCCCGGATCAGCCGACACCGCCGTTCTCTTCTTCTCTTTTCCTTCGATTTCCTTTTCCATTTTCCATTCGATTTCCTTCTCTACCGCCGACGATCCTTCTCTTTCTCTTCCTCATCTCGCCGGTCTCTCCCCTCTGTCTCCCTAGCCTCTTTGTTTTCTCGCCGACAGCGGCAACTATTGCTGCCGTCGGCCTCTGTTTTGGGAGAGGGAATCGGGTTTCCCGATTCCCTTCCCATTTCTTTCTTTTTTTTATATAATATATATAATTATTTCTTTTAATTATATATAATTATAGATATATATTTATATAACCCATTTATTTATATATATATATATATATATATCTATACACATCACTTTAAAATAAAATAATATATATTTCTTACATATATATTTATATACTTTTATTTAAAATAATAAAGTATATATATTTCTCATATATATACATATATATTTATAAGTATATAAATATATATATTTTATAATATACACATGTATTTATTTAAGACAAAATAGTATATTTTTCATTTTATAATATATGCTAAAATTCATATACATACATATGTATTTATATAAAAACATGTGTAAATATATTTATATAATCTAATTATATAAATATATTTTTATACGCATTCTTATTTTATTTAAATTTTGGATTTCTCAATATCCAATTATTTTCTCCTTTTCCTTTCTTATTTAATTTGGATTTTCATTTATTCAAATTAAATTCCTCCTTTCCTTATTTTCCATAACCCCGACCTTATTTTTATTTTCATTTAATTTCCTTCACACGAATTTCCTTATTCGTCACTTCCTCACTTTTCGAAATTTTCACCAATATTCCATTATCACAATTTTTATTTATTTATTTCAACTTATCTATTTTCTTAAATATTAATTTCCAATATTTATAATTTTCAATAAATGAAAATTTTGCGGTTATCACAAAATAGTTTTTATGTTATCAAAAATTATATGTATATGCGATTTCGAAGAATAAAGAAATCGAAAGTACTTGGTTTACTTGTATAAGTAGTTTTAAAAGAAGTATATGATGTATGATTTCAAGAAAGTATAAGATGTTTTAAGAGAAGTATGTATGTATGTATGTAAATGATATTTGAAAGAAGTACTTGAAGTATGTTTTGAATGAAGTATATGACGTATGTTTTCCATGATGATTTAAAAGAAGTATACGATGGGTGTTTGCATATGCTACTTTAAAGAAGCACATGATTTACTTGATTTATAAGCATATGCTATTATGAACTTTCTATATTTGATGAAAGTACATGAATATGCTTTATAATGATTTTACATGACATTATAAAGCCAAGTAGGACAAATGCATATAGAGACATAGCACGGTCTTTTATATAACTTTCTTACTGAGCGTAAACTCACCCTTTGATGACTATTTTTACTACAGATTGCTTGAAGTGAGCCTCGCTCCGATTAGAGGAGCTTAATTTTGAAAGATTACAGTGTACCTTCTTGATACACTTCCCGGTTAGCATAGAAAGTATACTTATATGTTTATGTATAGTTAATTGTAATTCAGCTATGGTACAGTACAAGTGGAAATTATGTATATATGATGTCGGGGATGTAAGTTAAGATGATGTGTAAGATCCTGTGGAATGGAATGGTATTTATATATATCATTTTATGTTTATGGAAAGTAAATAAATTTGTATGAGCTATTAAATAATTAGCTTAAGGGTAAGGAATGATTGGCACTGATGAACTAAATCAAATGATGTCATATAAGATAATAAGGAAAAAGTTAGGTTATGAGATGTAGTGGCGAGGACGTCACATTATAAGATGTGGACCGGACTCGAAGCTGCTAATCTAATTATACATTGATCATGAAAAAAAGTGGGGGGACTCCTAAATAAAATTAGTGGTCGGCATAGAGACGGATTTTAGTGTCACCACAGTCCACAAATTCATAGTCCACTGTAAGGTGCCCTACTACATCATCGTTCCCATCAATGTCAAGCTGATCAAAAACCGGCTTATCCAAATCTAGGGCGTCACTGTTGCATGTTGAAACAATTCTCACTGTTGTCTGATCTCTAGTACGGGTGTTTGTTACCTGCATGAGGAATGAGAAATAATTTATACCAGAAAATATTTTAATTATTTTTCCTTCGACGGAGAAACTAATGCTAATAATCGAGTGATTTGTTGGTAGAATGTTGGATTATGATAGAAACAAGAGAAATTAAGACCTTGGGAAGGTTACTTACATTTAAGCACAGGCCACAAGCTTGCTTCCCTTGAGGGCTATCGGTTGAACAATAGGCAGTCCAGTTATATTTGCTGCGCCATTCGTAGGGCTTATCGGCATCCCATGTGACATCCTCATTTTTCCAAATAAACATATACATTTGTATAGTTAGAATGTTCGTCAATATGATACTTTCTTCTACTTATGCTTTATCCATCATCTTTATTTAGAATGATATAATTTTTTTTCTCGTGAAATATATTTTTCATATACATATACTTCAAATACATCAAGATCTCATATACTTACATACCCTATATCCCCAGTGATCCAATATACATTAGTCACTACTAGAAAATAGGTCTTTAGCAACCAAAATTTGCAACGACTTAGATAATCGTTGTAAAATCTCATTACATTTGCAAAGATATTTCAGAGTCATTGCTTAATTGATTTTTTTTATATTTTATGCAATGATATTTATTGTTGTTGTGAATTCTTATCAAATTGACAACGATAAAAAAAGTCGTTATGATATCTTACTATATTTGCAACAACTTTTAGTTGTCGTTGCTTATTTGATTCTCCTTTATATTTTACACAACGACACTTATTATTGTTGCAAATTCTTATCAAATTAACAATGATAAAAAAAAATCGTTGTGATATCTCATTACATTTGCAACAATTTTTAATTGTTGTTGCATATTTGAGTTTTCTTTATGTTTTATATAACGACACCTATTATTGTTGCTAATTCTTATCAAATTAATAAGAATAAAAAAGTGGTTATTTTAAGTGATTCATTAATTTATAAAACTTTTATACTAAATCTTATTAATTAAATTTTAATTTTAAATCATTATTATGATAAATTTACAGATTTTATTTGACAAATTTATTTGTAAATTTTGAATTATATAAAAATTTATATGAAATATGTGTATATTACATATAATTAGTATATATGTCTCATTTACTTGAACAGAAAGGCGATTGAAAAAATAAAATCAAAACAAAGCAGGATCCTAAGGGAAAAAATACTATAAAATACTTGAATACTCTCTTTAGTATATAACATTGTATATTTAGCAACATGTCCAATGTCTATGTTAGTCTTCCTATAGCTTATTCATGTCACTTGGATAATCATAGGTGAACAATAAGATACCAATCAGATTTTTATTACCAAGACAAAAGTCTAGAATAAGTGGATATTGTAATTTTAACTTAGCAAACCTTGAACAATGCAAGTACACAATAAAGAGTTAAAAAATTAAAATGAAATGAAAACTTTGAATAGTCGAATCCCTATAATGTTAGATTATATGTTTGGTTTTTTTTCCAATTTATTGGATTAAAGCAAAACATTATATTAACCAAAACATATTTGATGTAAATCTATTTTCAACGAGGTAAAATGACATTGTAAATTAAAAATAAAATCTCATATTTGGTAAAAAAATATTTTCATGAGATAAATCACCAAATAAATATCATCAATTAACAAATCTAATATATATATATATATATATATATATATATATATATATATTATAAGGTATATAGCAACTATGGTAAGAATGCCTACATGGATGCTTACTTAGACATTCGCGTTGAATGACATGTAAGCGTCAGTAATTTATGTGTAATTCAAAACAAACAATAAATACTAAATTTCTCAACCTTTCCATTTTAATAAAATTTCTCTAATTCCCAAAATTTCTTAATCTTTTTAATAAAATTATCTTAAAATAATTTTAAATACTATCTAATCCAAAAATATTTTAAATAATATAATTTAAAATTATCTTTTTGAAAAACTAAATAAAATATTAATTGATATCCATTTATATTATAAAATAAATGATTTTAATTTTAATTCATGCAAAAAATATTTTATTAACTAAACTAAAAACTGAAAAGTATAAAAGTAAACCATTAATATCATATATATTATTTAAATATTTAAAATTATTATTTTTCAAAATAAATAAAATTTATGTATAAAACATATAAATTTACAAATATGTACGTTTACATACATATTTGAAAAGATACAATTAATTCATAGAAGGTTGCCATTGATCTCATTCAGAGTGGAGAACTTGCTTACCACCCGCTTGGAGGCATTATCGAGGATATCAGATTCATAGCAAGTTACAGCATTGTTCTTTCTACCATGTTTTGCATGAGGGAAACTTTGCAGCAGATGCCTTGGCAAAATCTGCCTGCTTCAGCAATGATGACTAGGAAGTGCTACAGCATCCTCCTCCTCCTTCTATTAGACAGCACTTGTTTGTTGATGAGATAGGTGTTCTATTTCCAAAGAAGCTCAAGTTAATGTAATTTTTTTCTTTTCCCATTGTAACAAAAAAAACATATTAATTAAATAATATTATTTCAAATATTTATAAATTTAAATAATTAAAACTAATTCGTTCATTGTATGAGTAAAAACTAATTATCATATATAATGAATGATAACTTAATTAATATATATATATATATATATATCATCCAAAAGGTTAATTAACTTAATATTAATATATTATCAATAAATACTAATAAATAATTTTAAATTTAATTAAAAAAATTTGTACCTCTTATCCTCTATTATTTTTATAACAATTATTGAAGTATAAAATTTAAGTAAAAAATAACGATAACAAATAAACAACAAATAAAAAAAGCGGCAATTTGCCCAAAAACAAAACACCTCAAAAATTTCTCCAAAAATCACTCTCACCATTTAAATTACTTAACTCCGAAAAGCTATAATAGCAAAGCCTAGAATTTTAGGGTTTTATTTACTTTCACTCTTTCTCTCTTTTGTTTCATTCCTCTTCATTCTATTCATTCATCCAACTTAATAAATTTCTCTCCAAAATCAAAATATTTTTAGCCAAGCCAGTCGATAAAACACACCACTGATACTACCCAACCATGGTACCTCACCACAACCTAGGGGCTATCTAATTCTGCTTTCTCTTTCCACGGTAATTTTAACAATTCCCTCTATTTTATGTTTGGGATTATGTTTTAAAATGCCTTATTATGCATATAAAATGTGGTTATTAACAGTACTATTTTGTTGTTTTGGTTCCTTTTTTCCTCAAACTAATTTTAATTTTTCTTTGTTATTGAATTTCAATTAAACCTTGCTGATGTTTCTTTTCTTACTTGATCAATTTGCTTATTGAATTATATCGAATTAACTGAGGAAGTTCCAAGAAGCCGTTCAGGCAGAGCTGTTCTTACCTGCACTTCGATTGTATTGTTCTCTTTAGTTTTTGTTTTTAGCTTTAGTAATTGTTTTTTGGTTTAACACTGTCAACGATTCTGGTGTTTATTTGAAGGTGCTTGGCGAATGAAATGATGAGCTGAATGTTTCCCTATTGGTTTGATTGCCATGATGATGGCAACTATAATGTATTAGCTCTATCTGATCATTCTCTTTACCTTCGCAAACTGATAGTATTTGTTAGTGTTTTTTAAAAATTTTGAAACTTTGCTATTTTTCTTTCTGCTTGCCTTTTAGATAAAAAAAAACCCTTTTCTTAAAAAAAATGTTTACTTTGCTACTCATCTAATAGATTTGCACGTTTTTTTGACTAATTTCGGGTGTTGGGAGAACGAAATGATGATTGTGATATGTTTCCCTATTGGTTTGATTGTCGTGATGATGGCATCCTAGTATTAGCTCTATCTGATCATTCTCTCACAAAAATAATTGCTTTTATTTTTCTGTAAGGATTTAATACTAAGGATTTCAGTTGTTTTTTGGTTTAAATTTCATGGGTTGCTTCCGGTTATGTGTTTGGTAAATTAGCCCAGCTCATGGTGTTATGCTTCATTAATCTGGCCTCTGTTTTACTCACCCAATTCCTCATTTACTTCCTGCATCTTCAATTGTAATGTAACCTTATCATTACCTAACATGTTAGATTTACTAGATATGTAGAACCGAAAATTTGCTGGCAGAGTAGACTCTTTTGAAAATTCTGATTCATGATTTTACTAATTGGAATTTTAGCAAAACAATCACAGCACAGTTAACTTTGATTAGAAATTAAGATGAACCAGAGATAGTTTCCGAGCATTTATAAGCGGGAAGCTTTCATTGTTAGCCGAACAATCACTACAGGATAGTTGGCTTCCCCTACACTTCATGGCAAGGTCATTGCTACGACAAGAGCTTGAACTGAAGAAGGATCGATGATGCATGTTGAGCTTTTGACCTCTGATAAGCGATGTATTCAAGAACATTAGTTTCTCTGTAAATGGGTGGATCTTTGTCAGACAGAAGCTCCTTGATTGGTCCATATGGTTTGACAAGGTTAGAATTGGAAAGAAGAAAGCTGCAACTGACATTCTGGGAATAGTCCTTGCAACACGCACCCTGTGCTCAACACTCTTGAACTTGTCATTTGTTATCAGCTGCAAATGAGAGCATACTTATAAATACTTAGGTTTTAATTATAATGTGATAATAATTCAAGCTCGTAATATTATTTTATAATCAATTAAGCTTTTAGATTTTAATTATCAAAAAAAAATTTGCTTATTGAATTGTTATGTCTTTCATGTGTTTAAAGAATTGTTGCTGGGATTTGAGTTGTGGTTCTTGGTTGCTCTTTGAACCCATGTAATGATTCACAGTTTTTTTAGAATTTGGAGTCAATTGTTGCTGCATATGTTCAGATCTAGACCAACATGGCTGCTGCAAGCTTTGTTGGTTGCTGGGAATTGAGTTTGCTCGTTAGTTGCTCTTAGAACCCATGTGATTATTCACGGTTTTCTTAGAATTTTGATTCAATTGTTGCTGCTTAGATTCAGTTCTAGACCAATGTGGCAGCTGTGTTTGGTTGCTACCCTGGCGTGAAGGTGCTACCTTGGTGTGGGGACTGTGTGGTGAAGGCTGTTGCAGAATTGCTGGTGTGAAAGGCAGTATAAGGCAATGTGCTGGAGTCGACGCTTGCTGCTTTGGCTGGTGCAGAACGTGGCAACAAGAGTTGAAGCAGGGACACATGGGTTTGGAAGCAGTTATCTATTCTGCTTGCTTGTTGTTACTATTTCTAATGCCTATAATGTTTTTATTAAATCAATTTTTGGATTTTAATTTAAGTTAAATTACTTTAGTTTTAGTTTATGTATTTAGATTAATTAATCAACGTAGCTTAGAATTTTGTTGAATTCTAAATTTCATTAATAGTAAATATTTAAATTATCAATTTTGTGATAATTTATTATTTATATCATATAAATGTATTTTTTTATTTGTAATAATAAAATATTGCAGTGAAGATTATATGTAGTAATAATATTGGTTATTAATTTCTTTTACATTATAGAGCAAATTAAAAATTATAAAAATTCAGCTTCATAATTACTTTTTACAACGATTATAATCATTATAAAATAAATTAAAAACGACAAAAAAATGGTTGTTTAATTATTTTTGGTAACGAGTATAATTGTTGCAAAAGAAATTAGAAACGATAAAATTGTGGTTTTTTAATTTTTTTTATAACAACGGCTTTAGTCGTTATGAATAAAATTAGAAATGACATAATTGTTGTTTTGTATTTACTTGTAGCAACGACTTTAGTCGTCGTGAATAAAATTAGAAACGATATTATTGTCGTTTTGTATTTATTTATTGCAACGACTATAGTCATTGTTAAACTAACTATTGCAACAATAAAAAAATTGTTGCTAAAAAGGAATTGCAACCAAATATATTCCGTTGCTAAAAAAAAGTATGGACAAAATATTGAGTTGTTGCTAAAACAATAATTTAATTAGTAACGAGAAAAAGTCGTTGCAACAAATACTTTTTTACAACGATTTATTATACAATGAAAGTCGTTGCGTATACTTTACGTAACGGAACTTTACGTAACAACCTTGCAACGACTAAAAGTCGTTGTAAAAAAGTTTTAGCAACGATAAATTTGCATTTTGCAACGACTTTAAGCATTGTAAAAAACTCATTTTCTAGTACTGAGTGTACTGTACAATAGCCGAACTATATGGCAACATAATTATACCTTCAAAAGTTGGGAAGCGTATCTAGAAGGTATGCTATATGATCCCAAAACTGAGCTCCTCTATCTAGAGCTGAATTTACTTCAAGTAATCTGGATGAAAAATAATTGTAAAGGGGTGAGTTTACGCTCAGTAAGAAACATATGTAAAAGAGCGTACTATGCCTCTATATGCAGTTTTCCTGCTTAGCTCTATAATGTTATGTAAAACCATTATAAAGCTTATTCATATATTTCTTTCATCAAATACATATAAGTTCTTCAAATAGCATATACATATAACTCAAGTAAATCATATACTTTCCTACTTTACTTCAAATGCTTTCATAAACAAATAACTTCACATGCTTCAAATACTTCAAGTAAGTGGGAGACATATAATTCCAACAGAATCATGCATCCTGCCAATCTCATATGAGGAAGTCCAATAAGGATGTCAAGTATCCCCCATAAGAAGTATGACAATTAAGTGGCGTACCCATAATTAGGCCAGGAATCCACCCTAAGCCAAACAAGTAATATAGACAAATTGGCCAATGTCGGTGGCTACAGTGAACACTAGTCAGGTAACAGCTGTAGCATTGAGGACCGGACTTAGGCTCCTCAGCCAAGTAAACATATACAAGTAATATGCACGATCACCATAGGTGTCCATAGTCTCCAAAAACATATATCATTTATTTCCTTGGAAATACAATTGAGCTTATTAAATTTAAGCTTTAAAACTTCATTTTCAAACATGGCAGTCGACTGGTCTTTAGGGGCAGTACGCTGCTAATGCATATATTGATTTATCGAAATTATTTCTTTTAAAAACTTCGATATTTAAAATCTGAAAACATATGGGCAGTCGACTGGTCTCACTTAGCAGTCGACTGGTTTTGAAATAGAATGCTTTTCAAGAAATGGTAGTCGACTGGTCATATAGCAGTCGATTGTTTTTTAAAACAAAATGCTTCTAAAAACAGGGCAGTCAACTGGCTCCTTAGGCAGTCGGCTGAATTTGAAACAAAATGCATTTGGGAGAAAAGCAGTCGACTGGTATCCTTAGCAGTCGACTGGTTTGCAACAGAATGCTTTCTGGGAAAATAGCAGTCAACTGGCTTACATAGCAGTCGATTGGTTTGTCTCGGTTTTCGAAAAACTAAGCTTTGGTTGTCTCTAGGCAGTCGACTGCTACTTAAGGCAGTCGGCTGCTCCTAGCCTAATTGGCAATAGGAGTAAAACCTAAAATGTAACTTTTCCTGCACTCAACCAGCTTTTGTTTCTTTCCAAATACATTTCAAATACATTTAAAACATGCGAACATAGCCACCCTACGTCTATTACATAAATTCCTTACCTCGATTACTTCGAGAACACGAAATCACTTGGTGGTACCAAATCCTTTCCTTCACTTCTTCAAAGCTACATAATTCATACAATCAAACCTTAATAATTACACTCTACCAACTTTACACAACTCCAAACCATAGCCAAAATCAGCTAAAACTATCTAACTTTCTTACCTTTGCAAATCACCAAAACGACATAATTTTAGATCTCCTCAAAGACTTTGTTTCAACTTTCCAAATTTCAGGTATAGCTTAGGCTAACTATAAGGATCGATTTTCGTGAAATGAACTTAACGAATCGATGACAGGTAATGGGGGTTTGTCAAGGTAGCTAAGATGGAAAAAAAAAACTTGGAAAATGGAAGGGAAACGAGAGGGAAGGCTGATGTTGCTGACTTTGATGAAGGTGGTGATGACTATGCACATTTCATTTAATGCTTTCCTATCCCATAATCACTTCATTAATTCAGCCATTGACCTCCTTTGACCCTTTGACCATTTGACCATGAATTCCTCTTCTTCTCTTCTATTATTTTAGCCACATGTCCTTCTAATTACTAAAAATCTGACATTTAATTCTTCTTATCCTAGTCATATGCCATGTCATATTATCACCACAAAATCTGATATTCTTTTCTTGCCTCCTCTCATCTCAGCCATTAATCTCTTTGACTAATTAACTATCAATTCCCTTATTCATTCATATGTCTCATACATCATTTACATATCAATTTCTCATATATATATTTTTCATTTCAGCTTACAATACTTTACAATTATGAAGGAATTACATAAAATTTGAGATTTCACATCCCAAGTGGCACAGTAAACAGCATTCGCATCGTTCATGTCGTAATCATTCTCTATGGCAAAGAAGTTAACCCAATAAGCTGAAACATTTGTACCACTTAGGGCAGCGGCAGAACCCGCCAGGCAGGCCAACACTAAAATGCTTATGCAAATTACTGATCTCTCCATTTTCGTTTCTCTGTGAATCGAATTCCAATCTGTTGCTTGAAATCATTTTTAGGTTGCTATAATTTATAGGGGAAAAGGTTCCCTGATAGACTTTACATAATTACAAATTAGTCCCTGATTTTTCTTCTCTTCGTATTAGAGTAGCCTGCACGTGATTTTCATTCGCTTTATTTTTGTCATTTTTATCATTAAGCACAGTCAGCTTCTAGATAAACACAAAGCATAGCAGAATGTTAATTTTCTCCAAGGTAATTAAAAAAGTATTTGTCTGTTTTCATAATTTGATTTTATTCTCTTGAATTCATAATATGGAGATATTATTAACATTCATCAAACTCATTCTCAAACAGAATAATAATTTCATATCTTCAGTCAGAGAATGTTTAAATGAACCCAAAAAAATGGTGTATAGATTTTAATACTTTTACGAAAAAAAATCCTCAATAAAAAGATAATTTTAAATTTTATAAAATCATAAAATTAATAATTAAAAAAAAACATATAACCATTCTTCTCTTCTTCTTGTCTTCATCCTCTTGTCTCTTCTTTCAACCTAAACCCTGTTTCTTTGCTTATTTTTTCCCTATATAAACTCTAAAAGTCAAGAAAAAAAAATGAAAACAGTTTGAGTGAAAAAACCTATTATGATAGTATAAAAGAATAATTAATTAGCATGGAAATAGAAAAAAAACCATAAGATGAAAAGAAAAAAAAAACAAGTTGAATTCAGTCAAATTCTCAAGTTCAAGTGTCCAGTGCAAGCAAGCTAGCACGTGACAATGATTTCCATGCAAGCAAGCTTGCATTTGATAATGATCGCGCAAAGTTGTCAGAATTAAGGAATATTGATTTCACAAAAAAAAAAAAAACGAAACTCAATAATATGTAGCTAGCAAAACATACTTGAGAATAAATTTGAAGATTTCTGCTGATTTTGCAAGGAATTTTGAAAATTATGGGATTCTCATGAGGGTTTGAATTCTCAAAATTTTAAGAATATTAAGATGATTTGATGAGATGGAGTAAACCTATTTATGGGCCAGGTTACTTGTCCAAACCTAAATGATAGCCCATATTGTGAATGAGTTCAGACAAAATTATTAAATTCATTAAATGAGCTTGAACTTAAAAATTGAGATCCACTAAAAAATGGGTTGAGCTTGGGTTCACCATTTTAATCTCAAGCTTAGGTCGGTCCGCTAACTCTAATTTTTTTACCATCTTTTATATTAATGTATTTTTTAATTACTTTTGATTTTTTTCAATTTAATTTAAGTTTGTATTATTTTTTTGATTTTAATTTAAATTTTCATGTTTCTTTTAGTCCTTTTGTAAGAATTTATTCAAACTTATTATACTATATTTTTTAATTATTATGTGTTTTAATATTTTATTTTTTATTATAATATCTTTTTTAAATTTAATAGTATTTGTGTGGACTTAAATGAGTTTGAGCTTATTCATTATACGTAAAAGCAGATTGAGCAAAAAATCAATCCAAAAAATAGGTTGGGCTTGGCATGAGCTCACTTTGAATTATTTAATACCCTACTGAAGCCCAACCATGAACAAGTCTAAAAAGAATTATGGTGAAAAGGAAGAAATTCGGAGGTATTTAGTTTAAGGGTAAATTAATAATTTTATTATAATTTTAAGAATTAAGAAGAGTACTTTTTTAAAGATTGTGATGTACTTAGTAGTGCGATTTAAAGATTAATTTTTTTAATATGTATAGAAATTCTCTTTCTGTCAATATATATGTGTGTGTTTATTTATTTATAGCCATTGCATGCTTGCCTGGAAATAATTCTTTTCCAATTCCAGGTACTATCTCATTTTTCGGAAGTAACATTTCAAACCTTCGAAGCAAACGCTAGTTTAATTTATTTTGTAAAGGTAATAAACCATGATCTTTCCTCTATAAGAACATGTTATATATATATATATAAATATATATATATATATATATATATATATGAATCAATTCAATTATTAGAAAGAGAATCAATTAACAAACATATTCAAAGAAAATATAAATATATTCATATATGACTAATTCAAGTCGCAGTTAAACCACTCTCAAAAGAAGGTCTAAACACTTCGATCTTTATGACATTAAGAGACACCAAATTTGAAGATTTCAATGATTCCCTCTTAGGAACTATTGAATCAAGTCTCTGTAATGGTCCAATTTATTTTAATTGTTTTTCAAATTATACTGTTTCTTTACAAGATAAAAACATTTTAAATGTTTTAACTCTTCAAATAAAAACCCATAATTATAAAATGAAACCAGGATCTGTGCCTTTAGCTTTAGCATATAGAATATATTATAAAGCTATGATTTCAGCTTTAGGTTCAAGAGCCTTAATCCATAGCCCAAAAGAAGACACTTCTTTTCCAAACAAACATGACTAGATCCAGGATACATATTCCCAAACCAATTAAGTGGAATGAAGTTGCTTTTCCAGATGAATGGGTTTTAGAAAAAGCAGTCCAACCTATAACATAAGAAACAACTGAATTAAGAGTTGTCTCTCAAACTAATAATGGAGATGTCAAGATTTCTTTTAATAGAATAGATTCTATAAATTTAGGACATCCCTCTCATATTTCGATACATCTACCATATCAGAGTTTAAGATCAAATTCAAGTTTTCAAACTCCTAGATATTCAACATCATCTATTCCTTCAACTTTACAAGATTTTCAATCTATAACCACTAATCTTCAATCTGTAAATACATCTACAAGTGTTCCTAAACCAATCTACCAAAGGCAAAGACAGCCTATGTCTTCCCAAACCAAATCAGAAAAGTGATGAAGATTTACCAATTTCCCTAACTTACTCTTCAATGACAAATAATCCAGAATTAAACGTTTTACAAAAAGAATTTTCTATTGATAAAGAAAAAATAAGAAAAGAATTTTATTCTGAAAAGAATAAAATCAAACGTGAACTATTCTTTAAAAATCATCAAGATAGTAAACAAGAAATCCAAGAAGAATATTATGATTTCATGAATACACATAAAATTCAAATAAAATTTTTTAAATGGTATGAACAATATTATGATAAGTGTATTAACACAAATAATACAGTTAAAGTATGGCAAGCAAATAAATCTGAAATTGAATCTCAACATCCACCATTGACAGAAATTCAATATGAATATAAAGGATTTGGATTGAAAGCATCCCCACTCAAGGTTACAAATCCTGAAAGAGAAAACTCCCAAGTCACTTATAAAGATATTAAACTCCTGATCCAGCAAAATAATTTTTCAAATCTAAATCTCCATACAATAAGTCAGCATTTAGAAAAAAACGAAATAAAAATAGACAATTCAAACATCCAAACTTCTAAAAAAGACAAAACAAGTGAAGAAAAACAAAAAACAAAAAATTCAAAACCTTTATTTAAACCACATGAAATATCATCAAACACTCAATCAGATTTCCTGCAAGAAATTCAACAAAGACTTAATGCATTAAACTCAGAAATAACTGGAGAAAATGAAAGATATATACCAGATACATCTGATAGAACACAACAAAGGTCAATTAATACAATAAAAGATTTAGAAACTAATAGTGAACAATTTCAATCATCTGATGAACAGATAATTCAAAAGCTTTATTGGAAAAAACCATAAAGATTGTACTACCCAAAAACATCTACACCAGATTTAGTATTAGAAGAGAAACCCTTAATTCAAAAACAAATATAATGCGAATATGGTTTATGAATGGAACATAGATGGAATGTCTGAATATAACATTCTCAATCTTTTGCAACAAATGACAATGGTATCAAATGTTTATAAAAGTCAAAAAAACATTGGGCAATGGCTGATTTATTAGTATCTGGATTTTTCGGACAACTCAAAGGATGGTGGGATAATTATCTCACTTCTAAAGAACAAAAAGAAATACTTAATGCAATCAAAACTGATAATGATAATAATCCAATCTTAGATGAAGAAAATCAACATATACAAAATGTTGTTGCAACATTAATCTTTGCAATTGCTAAACATTTCATTGGAGATCCATCACACTTAAGGGATAAAAATGCAGAACTTCTGTCCAATCTCAAATGTAAGAAATTAGGCGAATTTAAATGGTATAAAGATAATTTTATCACCAGAGTCATGCAAAGGATAGATAATAACCAACCCTTTTGGAAAGAAAAATTTCTAGCTGGATTACCAAATCTGCTAGGGGCAAAAGTTAGAAACAAAATAAGAGAAGATTTCAAAGGAATAATTCCTTATGAAAAATTGACATATGGTGAACTAATTAGTTACACCCAAAAAGAAGGATTAAAATTTGTCAGGATATCAAACTACAAAAACAGTTGAAGAAAGAACAAAGACAATCTAAGAAAGAATTAGGAACATTTTGCAAACAATTTGATATAAACTATAATCCAGAATGTTATTCAACAAAATGTTGTAAATCAAAGAAATTTGAATACAAATGAAACTTTTCCAAAGACAAATATTACCAGAAACCCAAAAGAAATAAAATTCAAGCTAAAAAAGAATTTAAAAGCCAAGAAAACAAACCTAAAAAGGAATGGAAAAATCCAAACATAAAATGCTATAGATGTGGGAAAACAGGACATATTTCAAAATATTGCAAAATAAAGAGAAGGCTAAATCAAATACAACTTGATCAAGAAATAAACCAGAAAATTTGTAAACTTCTGACATATACAACTTTAGAGACACAAACTTCAAATACTGAATCACAATCTTCATCAGATATACAAGTTAATCAAATGGATGATATAGAGACATCTTCAGACTAAGACACTCAATGTCTTAACAAAAGACCAAGAATTGATGATGGAAATAATTGATAAAATACAAGATCCCCAGATTAAGAAAGATTATTTAGAACAATTAAAAAAATCCCTCTCTAAACCAACTTTTATATCATCAACTTCAAAATCTTATAATTTAAAAGATATAATCTTTGATAAAATACAAACATCCAACAAAGAAATCACTATCCAAGACCTCCAACATGAAATCCACAATATTAAAACAGAAATAAAATTGCTTAAACAAAAACAACAACAGCACAGTCAACAACTAAAAACTTTACCAAACTCAAATGGAGAAACTTCCAGTGAATCTTCTGACGAAGACAAACGACCATCACAGGAATTTTTAAATATCCTAACTGAAGTCTCAATCCAAAAATATTTAATAAAAATATCAATTTTAATCAATAATGAATTTTTAGTAGAGACAATAGCTCTATTTGACACAGGAGCTGATCAAAATTGTATTAAAGAATGAATAATTCCAACAAAATATTGTGAGAAAACTTTTGAAAGTTTAAAAGCAGCAAACAATGAAAAACTCCAAATCCAATACAAATTGACAAAAGCAAAAATATGTAAAGACCAAATTACATTCAAGACACCATTTTTAATAATAAAAAATATTAGTCAAAATGTTATATTAGGATTACCATTTATATCCCTAATCAAACCATATAAAGTAACAAATAATGGAATATCTACAAAAATCCTTGGATCAAAATTAATATGGAATTTTATAGAAAAACCAAAGATAAGAAATATAAATTTATTAAAATAAAAAACAATTACAAATCAACAAATTAATATAATAATCAAAGACAAACAAAATCAAATATTCTATTTAAAAGAAGATATTAATTTCAAAAGAATCCAACAGCAATTACAAAATCCTCAAATACAGAATAAGATAAAGTTATTGCAAACAGAAATTGAGAAAACAATTTGTTCTGATTTACCAACAGCTTTTTGGCAAAGAAAGAAACATGTGGTAGAATTACCGTATGAAAAAGATTATGATGAAAAACAAATTCCAACAAAAGCAAGACCAATCCAAATGAATCAAGAAATGGAGCAATACTGTAAAAAAGAAATACAAGAACTGCTAAACAAAAAACTTATCAGGAAAAGTAAATCTCCTTGGAGCTATTCAACTTTTTATGTCAATAAAAATGCAGAACTAGAACGAGGAATACCAAGACTTGTCGTTAATTACAAACCTCTGAATGAAGCATTAAAATGGATTAGATATCTTATTCCAAATAAAAAAGATTTACTTCAAAAACTTTGCAATGCTCAAATCTTTTCAAAATTTGATATGAAATCAGGATTTTGGCAAATTCAAATTTCAGAAAAAGATAGGTATAAAACAGCGTTTACAGTTCCGTTTGGACAATATGAGTGGAATGTAATGCCATTTGGACTTAAAAATGCTCCATCAGAATTCCAAAGGATAATGAATGAAATATTTCACCAATATTCCCAATTTATGATAGTATACATTGATGATGTATTAATATTTTCAACAACTATTGATCAACATTTCAAACATTTATCAATTTTCATTAAAGCCGTCAAACAAAATGGTTTAGTTGTTTCCAAGTCCAAAATTAGTTTATTTCAAACACGAGTAAGGTTTTTAGGACATTATGTCTATCAAGGAACCATTACTCCGATAGAAAGGTCAATCCAATTTGCTGATAAGTTTCCTGATCAAATCTTAGATAAAACCCAACTTCAAAGGTTTTTAGGGAGTCTGAATTATATTTTAGATTTCTATCCAAATCTCAATAAAATTCTTAAACCTCTTCATGAAAGACTTAAGAAAAATCCTCCACCGTGGACTCAAGCCCATACAGAAGTAGTTCAATCTGTTAAAGCCCAAATCAAAGAATTACCATGTCTACATTTAGCGGACCCAAATACCTTCAAAATCGTAGAAACCAATGCTTCTGACATAGGATACAGAGGAATCCTCAAACAGTTAAAAGATAACAAAGAAAGTTTAGTTCAGTATACTTCCAAACACTGGAATAGTACCCAGAAGAATTACTCCACAATAAAACAAGAGATTCTTTCCATCGTTTTATGCATCACAAAGTTTCAAAGTGACTTGTTAAATAAAAAATTTCTTCTCAGAATTGATTGCAAATCTGCAAAAGAGATTCTTCAAAAAGATGTGAAAAATATGGCATCTAAACAGATTTTTACAAGATGGCAAGCAATTTTATCAATCTTTGATTTTGAAATTGATTTTATAAAAAGGGACTCTAACTCTCTCCCAGATTTCCTCACAAGAGAGTTTCTTCAGAATCTTTCACAATGTTTTCCAGAGAAAGAAGAGAAAAAGAGAAAGAAAGAGAGAAAAAAGACAAGGGTAAGCAAAAGCAAACCCATTCCCCATCAAAATCACTTATCTCCCAATCCCCTATACCAACATGACAACAGATTTTTGCCCAAGAACACCAAAGACAGGAGTCATCATCCAATTTTGAAGAGTCACAACTAGAAATGATTCGTCAATTCTTCGAGTCATTACCACAAACCTCTTCAGAGGTACAATCTATTTCAAAAAATAGAGAGGTCATGATTTCAAAAAACCAACCTCTCCAAACTATTTTCCTAAAACGAGGAGTGGTGATTACATATCCACGTCCTAAAAGCTGATCAAAAATATTTTTCAAAACAACAATTTCAACATATGGTGTAAAGACCCTGTCTGGTCTCCCTTACTCATCCGTACTGTCCGCTTTGGGTTCTAGAGGTGGCCCTCGTCACACAGACGTGGCACTTAGCCCCTCACGGATTTATCAGGAAACTTATCCCAATTCGCGTCCGCCGCTACTTGAAACCCTTACCACTTGTAAGTGTCGAGTAACGACTAACCATTGGACCTAGTTCAATGGTTAGTCGTTACTCGACACTTACAAGTGGTAAGGGGTTCGAGTAGCGATGGACGCGAATTGGGATAAGTTTCCCGATAAATCCGTGAGGGGCTAAGTGCCACGTCTGTGTGACGGGGGCCACCTCTAGAACCCAAAGCGGACAGTACGGATGAGTAAGGGAGTCCAGACAGGGTCCTTACAATAAAACGTTCGTTTTATTGTTCGTTTTATTGTAAGGACCCTGTCTGGACTCCCTTACTCATCCGTACTGTCCGCTTTGGGTTCTAAAGGTGGCCCCCGTCACACAGACGTGGCACTTAGCCCCTCACGGATTTATCGGGAAACTTATCCCAATTCGCGTCCGCCGCTACTCGAACCCCTTACCACTTGTAAGTGTCGATTAACGACTAACCATTGGAGGTCCAATGGTTAGTCGTTACTCGACACTTACAAGTGGTAAGGGGTTTGAGTAGCGGCGGACGCGAATTGGGATAAGTTTCCTGATAAATCCGTGAGAGGCTAAGTGCCACGTCTGTGTGACGGGGGCCACCTCTAGAACCCAAAGTGGACAGTACGAATGAGTAAAGGAGACCAGACAGGGTCCTTACATATGGTTCTTGTTGAGCCTGAATATTTTCATGAAAATCTAAACATTGTTATCAAAAAGATTTTCAATGGTTTTCATTACAAATCATGGGATCAACAGAAACCTCAAAGTTTTTATGAAAATATTTTGATTGAAACAGGTTCCTTAGCAATCAAACATTATGCCAACAAAGACCAACCAGACTTTATCACCCATTCAATTGCTCAAATTCTCAAAGTCCTCAGACCAATTAACTGGGGTAATGATCCAAAAAGTCTCAAAAAATTTCCAGCCAGCTATAATACCAGACTTCAACATTGCCCCACATTTAATTACTGGGATTATCAACAAGCTTGGTTCAATACCTTCACCTTTGAAAACCAACACAATCGCCATTCATGGCTCATTTACTTCAAAAAAGATACCAAATACCAATTCCCAGTCTGGTTTACTCACTGGTGGCAGTGGTACGGACCAAATCATGAAATCCTTCCCCCTCAAGTATGGGAAGCTTATGAATTTTTCAGTGAATATTTCCAAGAAGATCAAACTCAACAAGGATTCCAGAAATCATTGATGTTTTGCTCAATCTTTAGCTTGTCTTGGATTTCTTCATGGCACTATGAATTTATGAATGATGCATTATCAAGTCACAAACAAATCATTAGAAGATTCAAAACAAAGTGGTAGGAGAAATTTGACTACTCAAAATGCTTAAGAGATAATGTCAAAGACTGGTTTCAGAAACACCCAGAGTTTTGCAAATCAGCTCAAACATCAGGTACCACATAGTTTCTCCAAGCCAAGTCACATGCCAGTGCACTGTTAGCACAAGGTAAAACAAAGAAAGAATACAAAGAATTGACGAAGCAAATCCTCCAACCAGTCAACTCAAATGATGAAGAAAACAGTGATCAAAGTAGCAATCATGAAAGCAGCACAGGATCTCTACTTTCGCTGGATTTAGCTCAAGACAATGAAGATGACTGCTTCGGAGTCTTACCTTCAATCAAAACTGACGAGACAAAAAGAAAAAGCAAACAGTAAAGATTCCACTGACAAGCACAGTAAGATTCCCATCAGTCAAAGCTCCATCAACAGACAAAGGCCTTCGGAGTCTTCCCTTCAATCAAAATTGACGAGACAAAAAGAAAAAGCAAACAATAAAGATTCCACTGACAAGCACAGTAAGATTCCCATCAGTCAAAGCTCTATCAACAGAAAAAGGTGTGGCTTGTTCAAACTTTACAATCATGAAGCATCATATGTAAAAGAATCCTTGCTATAAAAAGGATTCTCAAACCATAGAGGGGCAGAGTTTTTAGGACGGATAGTTCCAATTTTTAACAATTCTGAAAGCTCTCTCTCTTTTATTTTGTAAATCAAATTTCATTATCAATAAAAAGTTCAAAATTTTATCAATCTATCTATTTATCCAAATTTTATTCCATCAATCATATTCAATATTTCAAATTTTCTTTTACTCTCTCAAATTTTATAAATAAAATTCATCACTGCTACAGCAAGACGGATAGTTCCAATTTTTAAGAATTCTGAAAGCTCTCTCTCTCTATTATTTTGTAAATCAAATTTCATTATCAATAAAAAGTTCAAAATTTTATCAATCTATCTATTTGTCCAAATTTTATTCCATCAATTATATTCAATATTTCAATTTTTTTTTACTCTCTCAAATTTTATAAATAAAATTCATCACTGCTACAGTACATATATATATATATATATATATGATAGAGCACAACACGGGTATTTTTAGTATTTGCACAGGAATAGGATTGAAATTTCAGTCAATTCAAATTTTGTTGATTTATTCTCAATCAAAAATTTGGGCTTTACTTGGTAGAACGTAAAAAAGAACGAAAAGATAAAAATTCAAAGACGAGAAAAACGAAAATATGGAATCATGGAAAACATTTTTTTTTCTTTGCATAAATTGCTTGTAGAGTTGTAAAATGAAAAGATAAATAAAGTTATATTGCTTGAGTACTATTATACTATTAATTAGTTAAAATAACAAAATCAAATTCAAAAAATAAAGGATAATTTTGTTAATATATGTATATGATTCACATGTATCTTATTTTCTCTTCACTAATCTTTCCAATTTAAAATGATGTGTTTTGGTTAACAAGGAAATAGAATAGCAATCTTTTCTATTTTATTTCATCATACTTTTTTTTATCAAGCATTATTAAAAGGATAATTATCTAATTAATACACTGTTAATGTAGTTTTTTTTACTCCACATGCGGGGTAAGGATGAGTACACATGTTTTGTTTTATTTATTTTTTATTTTCTTAATATTTTTAAAGAACATTTTAATAATCTTAATCCAACTTGTGAAGTCAAAAAACTCCGTTGGTGCTGTATTAGATGTTAATCCTTATTAAAAAATCATTTTCTTTTTCCTTTTTCACACACATTTATCCATCATTCCACTTTTCCATTCTACCATATGCATCTTTTAGCATTTCAATTATTATAAATCTTGGTCCTCTCCTTTGATTCGAGGTGTCAAACTGGTTGGATGACCCACAACACTGTTACAATAGAATACTTTTAAAACACTAGAATGCTACTGAGTAACAGTCAACAAAGGAAGGAAAGAATACTTTTTTTGCAAATTTATTCATTAACATATAGCCTTTAAATAGCAGAACAGCAAAGGAACATTAAGAAAATAAAACAACTAATCCCTAGATAAATGCAACCTACAAACCACATTCAACAAGCTCCAAACTAACCCAATAAACTACGTTCCTAAATAATAGGATAAATTATGACTTTTTCAATAATCCCTCCCTTAATTGAACACTTGCAAAGATCAATATATTAACAACTTAAATTGCAAATGCCAAGCAGCTTCCTTAGCTTTTGAAATGCAGACAACATGAGGGGCTTTGTTAGAATATCAGCAATCTGATCTTCACTCCTGCAATAAATGAGATCAAATGATCAATAGCTCCTTCATTCTTGAGGTCCATTAAAAAATGAAACTTAACATCCGTATGCTTGCTTCTTTTGTGCAGAACAATATTCTTAGATAGTTTGATTGTTGAACTGTTGTCACAATAAATGAAAGTAGATCCATTTTGCTTGAATTGAAGTTCTTCAAGAACCTTTCGTAGCCAAATTGCTTGATAGGCACTCGCTGTCGCTACTACAAATTCTGCTTCTGTAGTTGATAGTGCTATAATTGATTGCTCTTTGGATGACCATGAGACTGTTGCTGTCCCCATTATAAAACCATAACTTGATGTACTCTTTTGGTCATCAATGTCACCAGCTAAATCACTATCCGAGAAGCCAACAATATTTGAATTTTTACCCTTCTTGTAAAATAACCTATACTCAACAGTTCCTTACAAGTACCTAAGAATTTGTTTTACAACCAAAAAATGTATCTCCTTTAGACAATCCATGTATCTGTTGATAAGGTATACAGCATGCATTATATCAAGTCTTGTTGCAGTCAAATACATCAAGCTTCCCACAATTTGCTTGTACAATGTGCTGTTCACCTTTCTTCCTTCAGGATTCTTTAAAGCTTCAAACCAAACTCAGTTGGTGTACTCACGTAATTGCAGTTCTTCATGTGAAACCTATCCAAAATTTCTTGCACATATTTCTTCTGTGAAATAAAAATACCAATAAAAGATTGCACTACTTCTATACCAAGCAAATAATGCATTTTTCCAAGATTATTCATTTCAAACTTAATCATCATGGACTTTTTAAATTTTTCAAACATTGCACTATCATTGCCAGTGAATATAAGACCATCAACATATAAACACACAATGAGAAATTTCCCTCCATCATCTATTTTTCTAAAAAAATGTGTGCTCATATGGACATTTTTTAAATTTATAAACTTTATGTTCACTTCCAAGCTTCACATAACCAGGATGTTGTTTAATAAATACATGCTCTTCTAAGTCTCCATGTAAGAAAGTCGATTTAACATCAAGTTGATAAATAAGCCATGAATTCTTTGCTACTAAAGCAATTATCAACCTGATCGTATCATGTCTAGCAACAGGGGCAAAAACTTTTGCATAATCCACACCGAACTCTTGCTTATAGCCTTTAGCCACTAATCGCGCCTTGTACTTGTCAACTTTACCATTTTCTTTCAGTTTTGTCTTGTATACCCACTTGAAATCGATTGTCTTATGCCCTTTTGGAAGTTCAGTCAAGTTCTCTTCAATGGCTACAATTTCTTCATCCATCGCCTTTCTCCATTTTGATTCTTTGACAGCTTCTTCAAAAAATGTAGGATCACAATTCGAAAGTAAAGCAAAATGTGTGATTGGGTCCTCATCATATTTATTAGTTACCTCATAATCCACCATCCATGCTGGTCTTCTTCTAAGACGTTGAAGCCTTTGTTCTGCATCAGCTACAAGTGGGTTCTGTGAACTTTTAATAACAATTTCTATTTGTTGCTCATTCTCCATTGGTTGCTGCCTTTCCTTATCATTTTCACCATCAAAATCTGCAGGAGTTTGTTGTCTAACATCGTTGTCACTCCATAGCCAAGTCCTCTCTTCATCAAAAACAACATCATAGCTGATGATAATTTTCTTGGTGCTAGGATTATATAGTTTGTAAACTTTAGACTGATCACTAACACCAAGAAAAATGCATTTTTCTCCCTTGTCATATAGCTTTTTTCTCTTTTCATTTGGAATATGGGCATAAGCAATACACCCAAAAATTCTGAAATGATCAACTGCTGGTCTTCATCTGCTCCATGCTTCCTCTGGTGTCATATTTTGAGCAGCAAGTGTGGGACTTCTGTTGAATATATAAATGCTCCAATTAACTGCTTCTGGCCAAAAACTTTTTAGAACACCGCTCCTCATCAAAAGGTTTCGCACCATATTTAGAATTGTGTGATTTTTCCACTCACAAACTCCATTATATTGAGGCGTGTATACTGCTATAAGTTGCCTCTTGATCCCATGCACCTTACAAAAATTTGCAAATTCTTACGAGTTATATTCTCCATCGCGATCCATGCAAAGAACTTTTATTAGGTGGCCTACCTCTTTCTCAACATGCACTTTAAAATCCTTAAAAGCTACAAAAGCTTCAGATTTCTCCAACAAAAGATACGCCCAAGTTTTCTGTCTATAATCAGCAATGAAGTACTTAAGTATCTTTTACCTCCATTATAAGATGGATTTATCGGCCCACATATCTTGGAATGAACTGTAAGGTTTCGTTGTCTCGGTTTATCATGTCATACACGAAAATACGCAGCGGATTAAAATTAACAAAACCAAAATCACCAGGATCATGCAACAAGATTAATTTCGGGATAAAATCTAACCTTTTGGTGTACTCGTGTAGGAATGTTCGACTTTTGAATATGGCAACCCACGAACAGCCCTTGATTTATCGATAACTTAAGACTCCTAGCTGAGAGAAGCCCTCTAACGGTATCCACTTGAGTAGGACGCAAAACAAGACCTTTGCCTGAGACAAGATGTGATCAGAAGCAAAGGGAGGAGAAAGGGAATTGTTTTCTGAGAGTGCTAGCTCCAAGAGGCAGAACGGCTATAAAAATATTCTGTTCTTCTTATATCTAACTTTTAGACTTAATGTTGTTTTTATAATGCCTCTTAACAAAACCCTAAAAAGGCCTTAGCCTTAGTCAAACTAAATTAGGTCTTTTGGGCCTTTTAAAATTACTTAATCCAAATCCAATTAATTGTAGGGCATACTCTAACAATCTCCCACTTGCACTACAACCAATTGGTTATGCATTTGGATTAATAATTTGGTCTGCCAATGAATTATTATATTAATAATTCATATAATCTCATTATAATTGAAAAGACCAAAATACCCTTTAGTAATCTCGGGCTAAAATTACTATTAATTAAATCCCGAATTGTAGTTGGAACAGGATTCTAGTCTCACTAGGAATCCTTCTTGTACTAGGATTCATCACATGAATCCAACTCCAATTACCTTGTCTTGGTCATACCCTTATTGTCTGTGACCCTTTAGGTTTTCATTACGTTGGCAGTGATTTAGAATCTCATTCATAAATCACAAGCCAAGATTGGCATCTAGCAATGCATCATGGCTACCCAAGTAATGAAAATGTCGGTGAGTTGACGACAACCTTTCAATGAGCAATTACCGTATAATTCGATCCTTTTGTCACCTAATATCTCAATTGAGCATAGAGTATGGAATGTGTCATCTCTATTAAAGTTCAACTCCATTGTTTCTCAATCTTAAGATAAATGATTTAATCAAATGAATTCAAGATCTCATCTTAAATCTCATTTGTACTGTGGCCACAGATTTTCAATCATTAATCTCTATTGAGAGTCCTTGAGATATAGACTCTTGTTACCAAGAGGGACAAATCTTATCTTGATCACTCACAACCCTCATATGATTCATGATGTACCCAATTACTGTCTTACTTGCAACCCTTATTGAGCTACATTTACCAGCATCAAAGTACACCAATCCACACATAGGATACCATGGTGATCTCAAGTCTAAGGATCACATATACCATTACCATTTGAGAACATCTAATGACACTCAATGTAACGATCCATATAGAGTTCTCAAGATGGGTCAATCCAGTGTATTCATTCACAATGATCACCCATGTGTTGATCTGGATATCACCATATCCATGACTTATGAGATCAGTCACCCAAAGGAATCTAACACATGTTAGTCTTACCGTATTACTGATGTCCCTTCTCAGTGATACTACGACTAAGGATATTTAAGAATAGTATTCTTTGTATCATAAGGATCTCATTATTAAAGTCACTACTTTGATTCCTTTGATACGAATCCATTATTCTAGGGACTTTATCATTTGATTATGACTTGATCAAATTAAATATAGTCAATAATGATAAATAACTGCCATGTATTATTAAATAACATAAGTAATCACAATGTCTTAAGTGTACTATAAGTCTAAATCTGATTGGCTTATAGCGCACACACTAACATTCTCCCACTTGCACTACAGCCAATCGATCATGGAAGGGCTTGAGTATTTGTTTAGACCATTGGTGAGACCAAGATTTCTTAGCTTGTTCAATGGCTCCATTGTTGTCACAATAGAGTACTAATGGATTAGTAATGAACTTCTTGATCCAAACAATTTCCTTATTTGCATCTAATGCAGCTACACTTGATCGTAGAATTGCCCATTGTCTCTTGTTTAGAACTTTTCCAACTTAACAGTGCCATCATTTAGGCAAAACACATAGCCAGATTGTGACTTAAAGTCATCCTTATCTGACTAGAAACTGGCATCAGTGTAACCATTTATAATGAGCTCGTTCTCTCCTCCATAGACTAAGAAAGCATCCTTAATCCTTCTTAAGTACTTAAGGATGTTCTTAACTGTTATCTAGTGACGCTCACCTGGGTCAACTTGATACCTACTCGCCATGCTTAAAGCATGGGAAACATCAAGCCTCGTACATAACATGGCGCACATGATAGATCCAATAGCCGAAGCATTTGGAATCTTAGCTATTTTATCTCTCTCATCTTATGTTTTAGGACACATGTCCTTTGGGAGATAAATGCCATGAGACATAGGTAAGAATTCTTTCTTAGATTCTTCCATGTTGAACCTTTTCAACACTTTGTCAATATATGTACTTTGACTTAGACCTAGCAGCGTACACGATCTATCTCTATAGATCTTTATTCCAAGGATATAGGCTGTTTATCCTAAGTCTTTCATGGAGAAGCAATTCCCTAACCAAGTTTTGACAGATTGTAGGGCAGGAATGTCATTTCCTATGAGTAATATGTCATCCACATATAACACTAGGAATATGACAGCACTCCCACTAACCCTTTTGTAAACACAAGGTTCATCTTCGTTCTTGATGAAGCCAAACTCTTTGACTATCTCATCAAAATGAATGTTTCAGCTCCGAGAAGCTTGCTTCTCAAGCTCTCGACGTATCCTATTAGACCTACGCAGGCCTTGTGTTTCTGGAGCTATTTCTCGTTCCACAACATCTTGTGGGACTTGCTCCTGTTCCACTAAAGGTTCAGTGACATTTTGTGGTTCTTGAACCTCTTCAAGCTCTATTTTCTTCCCACTAGTTCTTCTAAAAGGAAGTCCTTTTCTAGAAAGACACCGTACTGAGCCACAAACACTTTGTGCTCTGTGGGATTATAGAAATAGTATCCTTTTGTCTCTTTAGGATACCCCACAAATATGCATTTATCAGATTTGGGTCCTAATTTGTCTGAGACTTGTCTTTTGACATAAGCCTCACAACCTCAAATCTTTAGAAAAGACAGATTAGGCCTTTTTTTTCAGTCCACATCTCATGTGGTGTCTTTTCAACAGCTTTAGTAGGAACATGATTTAGTGTAAATGTTGTTGTCTCTAAAGCATAACCCCACAAGAAGATAGGAAGGTCAGATAGACTCATCATGGATTGAACCATGTCTAACAAGGTTTGATTCCTCCTCGCAGATACACCGTTCCATTCAGGTATACCAGGTGGAGTGATGAGTTGTGGAACTATTCCACACTCCTTTAGATGATCTATAAATTCTAGGCTCAAATACTCTCCACCGCTATCTGATCGGAGTGTCTTGATATTCTTGCCTAGCTGGTTTTGTACTTCATTCTTGAATTCTTTGAACTTTTCAAAGGATTCTAACTTATGTCTCATTAAAAAACATAGCCATATCTACTGTAGTCATCAGTAAATGTGATGAAGTATTGGAACCCTCCTCTAGCCTGTGTGGTTAATGGACCACATACATCCGTATGTATGAGCTCTAATAAACCACCAGCTTTTTCACTTGTTCCTGTAAAAGGGGCCTTGGTCATTTTACCAAGCAAACAAGATTCGCATACATCATATGATTCAAAATCAAATGAATCTAAGTGTCCCTCTTTGTGGAGCCTAGATATGCGTTTCTCGTTTATGTGACCAAGTCTACAATGCCAGAGGAATGTAGGGTTAATCCTATTACCCTTTGACCTCTTGAAATCAACACTGTATATGTGATTATCTAAATCTAGAACATACAATCCATTCATAATGGAAGCACTGCCATAGAAAATATCATTCAAGTAAATTGAACAATTATTGTTCATTATTTTAAAAGAAAAACCTTTCTTGTCCAAACAAGAAACAGAAATAATGTTCTTGGCAATTGCTGGAACATAATAACAATTATCAAGTTCTAGAATTAGGCCCGAAGGCAACGATAAATTAAATGTTCCTATAGCTAACGCATCAACCGTTGCTCCATTTCCAACTCGTAGGACCACGTTGCCCTTGGCAAGTTTTCTACTCCTTGTTAGTCCCTGCACATTCATGCAAATGTGAGAACCACATCCAGTATCTAATACCCAAGATGAAGAAGTAGACAAATTTATCTCAATCACATATATACCTGAGATAGAAGTCTCACTTCATTTCTTTTTCTTCAGCTCCTCAAGGTAGACAGTGCAGTTTTGCTTCCAATGACCAGTCTTACTGCAATGGAAGCATTTTCCTGTCTTAGCAACTCCACCAGATGGCTTGAGTTTCTTAGCCTCTTCCTTCTTGTTACCCTTGAGCTTGGGCTTACCCTTAGGCTTGCCTTTGCCTTTGGATTTGGTCTTGTCAATCACCATAACAGAAGTAGGCCTTGACTTCTTCAAGTCCTGCTCAGCAGTTCTCAACATATTGAGCAATTCTGCCAGTGCCTTATCCATATTGTTCATGTTGTAGTGCAACACAAACGAACTATAGCTATCCGGTAAGGATTGGAGGATGAGATCAACTGACAACTCTTTATGCATGGTGAAGCCCAGTGCTTCCAGCCTCTTAATGTACCTAATCATATTAAGTACATGAGTGCGCACCGGAGCTCCCTCAACCATCTTGCCCTGGGAGAGCGCCTTAGACACGTCATAACGTTCATGCCGTGCTTGCTCTTGGAACATTTCCTTGAGATGTTCGATCATACCAAACGGTTTCATATTCTCATGTTGCTTCTTGAGTTCAGAACTCATGGAAGCTAACATTAGGCACTGTACGTCAATGGCATCATCCAAATGCTTTTGATAAGCTTGCTTATCAGTAGCGGAAGCATTCTGTCGGGGTTGAGCAGGGATCACATGCTCTAGAACATATAACTTCTTTTCTTGAGTGAGGACTATCCTCAAATTTCTATACCAGTCTAAGAAGTTTGCCCTAACCAACTTGTTATCCTTCTCAAGGATAGAATGAAGGGATAAATTGTTGTTTGCCATGATAATTCTACAATCATAAAATATGCAAGTAAGTAACATTGTGATTAAAATCATTAATTATGGTCTTTTAATTAAATGAATTACTCCCACTATTTTCCTCAAGCTAATAGCCCTCGCTATCAACTCGGGAAGCCTTTTTGCCTAGACTTCCTAGTGGGCCAGGATCCATATTTGGTCCCATTATGACTTTAGCTGAGCTAATGCGTCCAATGAGATTATTTAAGTAGACAACTCTTATCAATTGCATCTCATACAACTCCTGGATAGTTGGGTGAACAACTCTTGTTCTAACTCATCATATGGGTTAAAGCCCAACCTATGCCTCTAAATCCTATTAGGTTTGACTGAGCCAATGCCCTAATTTAATTTAGTTAAGTCTGACCCAATACACTTGGAGATAACTATTATCTCATGCAATGTGAATTCCTAAGGTAGGTATGGCCTTGACTGAGCCAAAGTAGCACAATGCCGAACAAAGTCTCTTTCACATGCATCGTATTGGAAGTCATCTTTATTTGTTATCTTTGACTTAATATTTATTTTGAGGGATTTTTAATTTTACCATCTCACCTAGAATGCTTTTCTAACATATATATCAACATATATACGTAAAAGCATAAAATTAAACGTGACATGGTTATGGCCTTTCTATTACAAAAGAACCTAGGGATACATTATTTTTCTAAATGCCTTCTCCTCGATTTCATTTCAAGCGTCATCTTGATTCGCCTTGGCTCCGAATCATCTTAGCTCCAAATGTTGTACATTTTACAAGATAATCCTAATTTATCTATATAACTATTACATAAATAAATTACAAATAAATCAAGGCTCACAGGCCCAATTTAAATTTATTTAAATAAATTACAACCCATGTAAACCTAGGCCCATAACCATGCACCATGCAATCATCTATATCACATAAGAATTAAGCATCAAGCATACACAGTAATATCACATATTAATTTGCATGCTTCCTAATTAAAATCTAATTTTAATTAATCAAATTTTAATTAATTATGGGTATCAAGGGCTGTTTTAATTTAATTTTAATGCTCAAAATTCAATTTGGGCTTAATTGAAATTTTAATCTTATTCAAATCTCGAAACCATTGGATAACTCTTATCCATTTTAAAATATTTTATTTTAAAACAAAAATTTATAAAGATAACTCCTTTTGAAATTTTAATCTCATTAAAATCTCAAAAGTATTGGATAACTCTTATCCAATTTAAGATAAAAAATATTTTATTTTAAAACAAATTTTTTTTCTTTTTAAGATAATTCCTTTTGAAATTTTAATCTCATTAAAATCTCAAAATTACTAGATAACTTTTATCCAATTTAATACAGGATATATATTTTATTTTAAAACAATTTTATCAAGATAATGTTTTTGAAATTTTAATCTTATTAAAATCTCAAAACTATTGGATAACTTTTATCCAATTTAATAAAGGATATATTTTATTTTAAAACAATTTTATCCATATAATGTTTTGAAATTTTAATCTTATTAAAATCTCAAAACTATTGGATAACTCTTATCCAATTTAATAAAGGATATATTTTATTTTAAAGCAATATTATCAAGATAATGTTTTTGAAATTTTAATCTTATTAAAATCTCAAAAATATTGAATAATTATTATCCAATTTAATAAAGGATATATTTTATTTAAAACAATTTTATCAAGATAATGTGTTAGAAATTTTAATCTTATTAAAATCTCAAAAACCACTGGATAACTCTTATCCAATTTTATTTTTAAAAAATATCTTTCTTTAAAATATATTTAATTTGAAACTCTTATCAGGATATCTTTTATCCTAATTTATTTTATATATTTTAAACAAAATAATAACAAGTATTAATTTTTTTTGGCAAGGGTGGCAACTACAAGATTGCCTATAAGGTTTTTTTTTAATATATAATTGTCTTACAATTATTTTAGGTCGCCCAAACGAATTTTGAAAATTAAAATCAAATATGTAACAACTTACAATAAAACAGCATCACCACGAATCGAATTCGCTATCCTGAAAGCCGTTTGTACACTGGCTCTAATACCACTGTAAGGTTTCGTTGTCTCGGTTTACCATGTCATACACGAAAATACACAGCGGATTAAAATCAACAAAACCAAAATCACCAGGATCATGCAACAAAATTAATTTTGAGATAAAATCTAACCTTTTGGTGTACTCGTGTAGGAATGTTCGACTTTTGAATATGGCAGCCCACGAACAGCCCTTGATTTATCGTTAACTCAAGACTCCTAGCTGAGAGAAGCCCTCTAACGGTATCCACACGAGTAGGACGCCAAACAAGACCTTTGCCTAAGACAAGATGTGATCAGAAGCAAAAGGAGGAGGAAGAGAATTGTTTTCTGAGAGTACTAGCTCTAAAAGGCAGAACGGCTATAAAAATATTCTGTTCTTCTTATATCTAACTTTTAGACTTAATGTTGTTTTTATAGTGCCTCTTAACAAAACCCTAAAAAGGCCTTAGCCTTAGTCCAACTAAATTGGGTCTTTTGGGCCTTTTAAAATTACTTAATCCAAATCCAATTAATTGTAGGGCATACTCTAACATGAACTAGCTCCAATGCATTGTTTGCTCTCCGTGATTTTCCTTGTGCAATTTGGTTATAATGTTGTTTGCTAACAATGCATTCTTCACAAACTTTTCCAGTGTACTCAATTTTAGGAAGACCTATCACCATATATTTTCTGCTGCATTGTCTTTGTTGAGAAGCATGAATGATCAATATTGTGTAGATAAGTGGAAATTTTTGATTGGCTATCATATTAACTTGAGCAATTAGACCCAATCTTTCATCTTGTATTCTACATACTCTATCTTTGATAGAGATTTCATATCCCTTTTCTTGTAATATTCATATTACACTAAGCAATTTTGTTTTCAACTCTGGAACAAAAAGAAGATTAGAAATAGTCTAAATAGAAATTTCCTTTGGTTTGGATTGCTACCTTTCCTTTTCCCAAAACAGAGACTTTAAAATTGTAGCTAAACTTTACATGGTCTCGAAAGGATTCATCCAAATCAAAAAATGTTGAATTATCTTTGCACATATGGTTGTTGCAGCCTGTGTCTAAATACTAAAGGTTCTGGTAGGTGTCCTCCTTAGAATGACAAATCATTAGTAAAGATACTTCTTTTTCCTTCTCTACAAAATTAAACTTTTCACCACATTCTTTAGACAAATTAGTGCGACGTTCAGATTGATAATGGCCATACCTATGACATCGGTAGCATTCAACATTGGACTTGTCTGTTGACCTTGGCTTGTAATTTGAACGGTTACCACCTCGTCCTTATCCTCTTCCTCTTCCTTGATAATCATGAGATTGATTATCATCAGATTTTTGCTATTGGTTTATACTACAATTGTTGTTTCCTCCTCCTCTACCTCGTCCTTTGTCTGTTCTATTTATTGGAGAAGAATGTCTATTAGTTGAAGCCTTCAATGCTTGCTCCTCTTTCTCTTATTGATTTATTTTGTGCTCATGAACCAACAATGAATCTTGTAATTCATCAGTTGAAAAATTATTAAGGTCCTTTGATTCTTCAATAGAGCAAACCACATAATTAAATTTCGGTGTCATTGATCAAAGACTTTTCTCAATAGTAGTCACGTCCTCCATTTGCTTGCCATGAACACGCATTTTGTTGACAATTGCCATTGTTCTTGAGAAAAATTCAAAAATAAACTCTCGGTTTCATCCGAAGTGTTCCAAAATCCGAACAAAGTGCTTGAAGCTATTGCCTTCTTACCTTTGTTGTCCCCTAGTATTTCTTCTTCATAGAATCCCAAATGTGCTTGTAAGTGATTTTGTCGAGGATTATGTCCAAAACAGAGCGATCAACAGCCAAGAAAAGATAATTCTTTGCCTTAAAATCTTTTAACTTCATCTCTAACTCTGCCTTTTGTGTATTAGTTAACATAACACCAGCTGCTGGTTATGCTACTCCAGAATCAACCGCCTACCAATACTCTTTTGATCTCAAGAAATTCTCCATTAGCATGCTCCAATGGTCATAATGACCATCAAAACGAGGAATGGCAAGTTGCACATAATTGTCGGAAGCTATCATACACTATTTGTTGCTACTGCAAAACAAAACCACTCCTCATAACCTAGCTTGGATACCACTGTTACAATACAATACTTTTAGAACACTAGAATGCTATTGAGTAACAGTCAACAAAGGAAGGAAAGAATACTTTTTCTGCAATTTTATTTATTAACAGATAGCCTTTAAATAGGCAGAACAGCAAAGGAACATTGAGAAAATAAAGCAACTAATTCCTATATAAATGCAACCTACAAACCAATTTCAACAAACTCCAAACTAACCCAATAAACTACGTTCCTAAATAATATAATAAATTATGACTTTTTCAACAGATATAACACGATTCGACATGGTGCTGACTGTGCTTGGCACGACCCATACTTAAATAAGTGGGTTGGGCCAAGCAAAATATACATATCTGTGCCATGCTAGGCTAGAGGTTTAAGGTACCTAAATTGGCACGGTACAACCCACGAAGGGTCAGTGCCAGCATGTGGCACATGGGTAGCACAGCACAACACGCAAGCCATTGTGTCATGCTATACTTGCTCATTTATAGAAATAAAATTATATTTAATAATTCTAATTATGAAATATTTGAATTATTGATACTTAAATTTATAATATTTTCATTTTGAATATAAAATATATGATATGTCATATTTTTTATATATAATTTTTTATTAAATACACTACTAATAAAAACTCATCACAAAATAAATTATTTCAAATTAATTTATTTAAAATTGGTTAGATGTAGATGCTTGAGTACTAGATAAATCACATTATATAAGTGAATAAAAAAATAAATTAATAATCTTTTGTATTTTATAATCTTTTATTTATGAATGTGTGTGTCTATGTTTTTAAATGTTAGGATTGTACATTTCAAAAAAGAACCTTGATGCAACGATAAAGTTTGTTTCTTTGTGACTTAGAGGTCACGAGTTCAAGCGACAATACTCTCTTAATACAAAGGGAAGGCTACGTACAATTACCCTCCTTAGACCCCACAAAGTGAGCTTTAGGGAATATAGTCATTTTGTGTAATAACCGGAAAAATTCTTACTTTATTAAATTAATTGTTTATTATTTAGCACAATTTTATAACTAATAAAAATAAATTTAAATAATTACATAGGGGCATGTAGAAGCGTGGACCCCTCGGCACAACTTAATTAGTTCCGGAGATAAGAGATCTTGTCTACTTCGAGCTTGGGTGAGACAAGCTACAACAAGCCTATGAATTTTGGTTAGACCTTGTGTAAGTCAACTAAATTCATAAAGTTGATTGTAATGTATTTAATTAGTTAAATTTGGAAATTAATGGAATTATTAAATCTAAAGTGAGTCTTGGGTATAGTTACAAGCTATACATCATAAATATATAAAATAAATATTGTATGAACATATACAATAAAATAAATAAGATAAAATGCTACAATAATATACAATAGATACTAAGTACATACATAATATAAAATATACTTATATATATAATATAAAAAACAAAAAGAAAAGAAATGAAAACCGATTGGCTTCTTGAAGAAGCCAATCGACTTCCAGCTTTTACCCACTATCGTGGGATTCAAAATTTAACAAAGAAACAGAGTAGAGAAGGAGAAAAACAGAACGGAAAGAAAGGGAGAGGGGCGACGTGAAGTTGGGCTTCTCGACTAAAACAGAAACAAGGAAAAGAAGGGCTGTCCGGCGATTTGGAGAAAGGAAAGAGGTACAGTTCGGTGCCGGAAAAGGGAGGAACAAGGGAGGAAATGGTAGAGCAGAACCAACTGAGCATAAAGTTTTTCATAAAAGGCTGAAAGTGTGGCATTGGAGATGGTCTGAAGCTGCCATTGGAGGGCTAAATCTGGACCAAAGGCTTTTGATTTTGGTGGCTATCTTGGCGGCAGATTGGAAGGGTTCAAAACAAGCAAGTTTAGGCGTGAAGAGGGAGAGACACCGAAAACAGAAAACGCAACAGCAGGGGAGTTGTGCTTTGCTGCTGGATTCTCTCTTTTCCAAGTCCAGACGAAGTGGAAATTGGGAGAGCGAAGGCATTGAACCAAAACGGGGTGTAGGCACTAACGGTTTTCCTATCAGTTGAAGCACTAAATAGGAAGTAAGACTTACGGTAAAGAAGTTTTATTTCTTTTGTGGCTTGTTGGTGTGAAAATCTATTTTAGTAGATTGAGCTTGGTCTTAATAATATAAATATTCATGTTAAAATTTCTGTAGGGTGTTGTTGGTGAAAGAAGCTTGAGGACTTATTATTATTAGTGCTACAATGGTCAGTGAATTTCAAAAACAAGTATAGTAATAGTTTTGGATCGACAATCGCATTTAAGGTAAATGGTCCAACTGTGGAATATAATCCCTATACATACATACATATATATGTATACCCATACACAAATAGAGAATAATGATGAGAAGATTATGAATGTAGGAGTGAAGAGGAAGTATTTGGTAAGAGTGGCCAAAACGCAAGTTGGTATTATCTATGTAAGGGAATTTACGGTAAACGTTTATTAGTCTGCTATGTTGTGTATGTCCAAAATTCTGTTATTTAATACCTATTGATTTGAAATGCATTCTTGGTTGAATTTCATATGTATTGAACTGAGTTGAAGTACAAATGGTTTTGAATTTGAACTGTGTTGAATTTGTGGATAAAAATATTGTTGGTTGGCGTTTTATGCAGGTTGTTTGTTGTGGATTATGATGCTGGGTAGTGTTCTACCTATGCCGTCATAATGCCGAAATTTCGTTAGAAATTATTAAATAGATTTTTGGCATCGATTTAAATTCTATAATGTATTTAAAACCTCATATACCTCAAGCACCATTACTAGTGATCGAGATACTGTCTTTTTAAAATATGTTTTGTACAATGAGGTTAGCAAAACGTGAGGGTTTAATACGAATTGTGCCTCCCATACTCAAGATACATTGTAAAAGCATTCTTGCATGAATTTTGGCATAAGAGACAAGGGATGCTTGGAAGTTGCCTGTGTGGCACTTAACTCGCCTGTGTGGCGTAGATGAGCCTGTGTGGCACTCGCCTGTGTGGCGTTTATTAAGCCTGTGTGGCACCCGCCTTTGTGGCGTTTAAATTATGCCTATGTGGCATTTAGTAAGCCTGTGTGGCAATTAACGTAAAATATCCTGGATTACTTTGTGATCTTCCAGGTCCTGGATTGCTTTGTGATCGTCCAGGTGTCCGACAAATAGTCGTGACTTGTACCTCAGCTACTAGATGATCACTGGTGCTGGGATGATTCATGATCATGGATAGAATCTTGGTTCGGAACGGTAACCACTGCTAGCTATAGTGGACGCTTTCATAGAAAGCTTTCGGTTATTTCCAAAGATTCCGATTATATTACGATACCTTATCAAAGAAATCCTGTCTCTCGGAAATGTTTTCATTGTGTACTTCGATTTTATAAATGCGTGAGTGCAAGTGTTTTTATAGCTTATAGAACAATGATTTGTCAACTTGCATTTTTTCGTAAGACACACTTAAGCATGAGTTTTGACTTACCTATTCACGCATACACATGCACGAACATAGTAAAACATCTAATATCACTTAGCGTATGTTTTCTTACTGGGCTTTCCCCAAAGCTCACCCCCCTCCACCTTAGATTATTTCAGGTAGACTCGGCACGAGCGTGGTGCATCGAGAGTCTTTTTGTCGAGCTGCAGAAAGCTATAATTTGAGCCAAGGTATAATCTTTTGTTCTTTTGTTTATATCCCAGACTAAATTCTTTTGTGTACACAGTATATAGGAGTCGGGATGTAAGTACTAGGAGATATCGAGTTTGTAAATATACTATGATTCGTAGTTAAGTTGTAATCTCGATATGTTTATATACTAAATCAATGGATGTTAGGTATTTCAATAGTTATCTTGAGATTTGGAATTGTTACAGGTTGAAAATGATGATGTACTTAGTATGGGGATGGATACTAGACTAAAATAGGGGTGAATTTTTTTCAGTATCGTTTTCGACGTGTCTTACGAGAAGACTATAATGGGACCTTATACAACTAGTCTTAAACAAATATAAGAGTAGGACTACTCATTAGGTTTTTAGCTACACTAAGCGAGAGACAAACATAGGAAGTGAAAGAAAAAGTTAGCCCGAAAATCCGGCTTCTGAGGGCGTTACATTTTGCCTTCTAGGATTATGAATTTCGATATATTTATTTAATATATATTATTACGTTTTCTGGTAGATATATGCATTTTGCCAATGTGAATTATGTGTCTTTTATTTTTTTTATTTATCTTTTCATGTTACTTCAATTAATAAACAAAAAACTTTAGAACTAATAAAAAATCTAAAAATTATTAATGGACTGTATTTGGCACGACACAACACAAAAAATAATGTTGTGCTTGGCCTAGTATGATCCATTAGTGCTATGGATCATGTGTTGTGCTGAACCACATCCTTAATTTTTATGGCACAGTTCATTAAAACATAGTGTCGTATAAGTACGATCTATTAACATATGAGCTAAACACCTCTAACTTTGACGAAAGGTTATAAACCTAATAATTCGGTGTTTGTAGACTAGATAAAAACTATTTAATTTCATGATTGAATAATAATAATAATAATAATAATAATAATTTTTAAATTTGTGATTTTTTTTTTTTTGCTAAATCAAAGAAATTTTATTAGGGATCAAAAGAAGAACAGGGCATACACGCTGGCAACAAAGCAAATCTTAACACCAAACTCTGCTACAGACCCAACACAAACATAAACACAGCAGAATACACCTTAAATTTGTGATTACTGACTTCAAGACCTTCAAGATTAGTTTTTCCTCAGCCGAAAGGAGTGATTTTCATTCATTGAAAACAGTACACGTGAAGCTTAGAAGGTTTCAACCTTTGCTTCAATTGATCCTGAGCAATACAAGAGAACACAGCTCATTCAGGAAGAAAAAACAAAGACTACATCCAAGCATGAAACATTATATTTCTGTTAACACCAACTGAATTAACCAAAGAATCTGCACAGGAGTTTGCTTCAGGTTCCCTGTGGGTATGGACAAACTCCATCCTTTCTTTCTTCTTTCTAAGTCGATTATTTACATTAAAATTTTCCACTCCTTTCATAGCCGAAACTGAACCTCAGAAATCCAAGATAAACCAACATAGAATCAGATTCCACCACTAGAGATTTTAACTTTACTCATGGTTATTTAAAAACCCAATTTTCTATAGTATCTTGGATTATTCCATAATAATTGTTGCATTGTTCAACCACTAGATGAAATTGATTTCATCTTCGTACCACTTTTTGTTCTTGCTAACAAACACAATGTTTGCTCGAAGAAACTTAACAGCGGTGGATTGATTGATTCTCTTTCCCTTCTAAAACCAGTTTTTTTCTTTGTGCCTGCTATGACAACAAAGGAGAAATTAAACAACAATCCAATCCAAGGGATATATATTGGTCATGGAGGAGTCATTGGAGCAGCTCGTACTCGTTCAATTTTAAGATTCAAGAATTTGGGCAGAGGCTTTTCACTAACACTATGATTGGATTACATTTTTAAAAGGAAAGAATGTATTATCAATCTTCTGTTTGGATAGTTAAAAGTGAAGAAATTAAAATCAGGGGCGAAAAGAAAAAAATACTACGTAAGCAAATTAGCATTACAATGCATCGTCATTAATAGAATGAAATAAGGAACTTTGTGTGTAGAAGTTGCGGATACTATGTAAGCAAAGAAGCATAATCAGAATCATATGCGATATGCCACTGGGAGAAGCATATGATCAAAGTTGCCAAAACAATAATTTCAGTGACGACTATTGCGCCTAACTGCACTCCAAACACTTACAATTAATCTTTTGTAGTTTATTAATTATCTTTCGGTGGAGAAATGAATTGGTCTCAACCCCCCGGTGAAGACTTCCACTTTAACATTTTCTTTAAAAACAACCCAATCAGAGTCTCAACCTTCCGGAGGAGACTTCCATTTTTTAACATTTTCTTTAAACAAAAACCAATCACAATTCCGAAGTAAATCATGTTTTTTTGAAATAATCATTTGTGATTAAGCAAATTGAAGTTTAAGAAACAAGAAACAATCCATAATATTGATTAAAATAGAAAAAGAAAGAAAGGGATAAAGAGTTACCATGATTAAGGCTCGGATAATTATCCAAAAAAATTAATGCTTTGATTGGGATCCAAATGCAAAAAAAAAAAAAAGCAATGGGTTGAGGAAGTAGACTAAACGGTAGCGAGGGAATAATTGAGAAAGGTAATTTATTTTTCGATTTAGGCAACTTTATGTTGATAATAAAGGATTTAGGCGTAGAAACGAAGATGGGTTTTGTTTGTTTTGGTGCAAGGCTAAGATGCTGAGCAAAGAAGAAAAAGAAGACGAATAAAACGTAGTGTTAATGTTGGAAAAGTTATTTGCCAACTAAATTTATTTGACAGTTGCTAAAATTTTTATTGGGGAAGCTTAGTCAAGGACCACGACAACATTATGTAAGGTTTATCCGGTGGGCTCCCTAAATCTGAAATATCCACCATGCTTCACTTGCACGCTCCATCATCCAATTCAAAAAGAGCAAGAAATTTTGGATATAAATTGCTAGCTATGAAGAAACACAAGGTTGTGGTAAGCAAGCACAAGAGTGAAACACACCAAGAGAGCAAAATAATAGTTACTTGGTAGAGGTCATCAATTCAAATTTCAAATTTAAGAAAAGGAGAGAAAGCTGGTGAAATGGCAACTGTGGAATTGACATTGGCATTGCCTAGGTATGTCGTCCTCGAATCCGACGTGGAGAACGATTATATGGACTACATCCATGAAAACACGGAGTTTGATGGGTATCTCAATTTCATGGAAACGCAAGCTGTGAGTCCATATGCAAACTTGAAGTGGAGATAGCTAGCAAAGACGGCTTGGTGCACATAAGGAGTTGTCAAAACAATAGATACTGGGTACGAATAAAAAATCTTTCCATCACTGGAAATCAAACGGAGCAATACTGGATTACTGCAAGCGCCAACAAGCCGGAGGAAGATCAATCCAAGGAGTCGTGCACATTGTTCAAGCCTGTCTATGTAGACCCTGCAACGAATACAGTCCGAATTATGCATGTCAAATCAGGATGTTATTTATGTGTATGGCGGTTGTATATTCAACCATATACCAGACCTACGTTGGCAAACCACATTGTTCAAGCCTGTCTATGCATGTCCAATCGATAGCACCTACCAGGCTGTAACATCCCGTTACCACATTTTTCACGTATTTTCATACAACTTTACCGGTTTGACTGTTTGCGATGCCATTAACATTCAAAAGTAACAGTAATAAATGATAATATTTATTTAACAAAAGCAGAATATGAAATTTCTTTTCATATTTCCTTACATCTGGCATCCCCTATTATCTTTATTTCAATAAAGTAGTACTGTATACATATGTCTGGAATGTAAAAGAGAAGGGACTGTACCTGTCACGTTGAACATAACATGCCTCAGCGCTTTAAACGTAACTATACCCATCTGAGAGCTAATTCTCTCAACTCCGTGTACTTCTTATCTGTGGAGTTAAAAACAAAGGAGTGAGCGATTCATACGCTCAGTAAAGGAAACGTATGCTGCTTTAAATAAAGCAAAACTATATATCACAATGCATTTATTCTTTTCTTAACAATAACCCAGTAGAAAAGACAGTGGATATATAGTAAACAACTCTCTTAAAACACCATTCAAATCACTGGCTAAACAGTTTACTTTAAAATGTAGTAAACACTATATAGGATTTCAACAAATCCTCACAGTAAACAAAAATTGGTAAGTTGAGACTAGGCAACAAATAAATCATGCATCATCGTTCCCCCTCCCCCTTGCGAGAACGGAATCTGCCGCTTTTGGGGTGCACCCGTAGGCCATCGCCCCTCACGGCTATCTCAGATCTATGGCCATAATCTATAGGTGGTCCTCGGGTCCACTTGCCAAGTGACCTCGAGACCGCTGATGACTTGGCGGGTCCATCAGCCCTGTGACGCCCTGAAGTGCACCCATTGGTCCATTGACCGAGCCACCGCCCCATGTGAGTCACGCAACTACATGAATAATAATGCATGAATTTAGGGCCTAAAGTCTCAATATCACTTTCATATCACATGAAAACCTTTATGGAATTATCTCACTCATATTATCATTTTCTCAAAATGATTTGATTTTCCAAAAAGGTTTAGGCTTTCTGTTTACAAAACACCTTGAAAACATTCCAAAATCTCAACGTTTAAAACCTGCTCGCCCATTGTCAACTCGCCCAATTTGGCTTGCCCATGGCAGCTCGCCCAGTGCGGTGAACTTGTGTTCGCCCGCCCAACTTTGCTTTTAAAATCAGAAAGCAAAACTGGCTCGCCCTCAATGGCTCGCCCATTAGTCAATTGCCCAAAAGAGTTTATATTTCTATTTTCAAAAATACTAAAATCGCTCATTTTTCCTTAAGAAAACACCATCGAAATCTTTTCGCCATGGCCAGCTCGCCAGTCCAGCTCGCCCATGGTCAACTCCAAACGCGGTGAACATGTATTCGCCCGAGAATCCATTCTTTCAAAACATTAAGTAAAACTGGCTCGCCCTCAGTGGCTTGCCAACAACTTTCTCAACTTAGGAGTCGCCCGCCCCAAATAAAATATAAAAGGGTTCGCCCAAATGGCTCGCCCGCCTTTTATTAAATTAAGGGTTGTTCGCCCGCCGATACCAATCGGTTTAGAAATATCATAAGGGTCGGCTTAGTAGCTCGCCCAATATCAAATAAATTCCTCAAACAATGTATGCCAGAAAACAAAACATTTAACTTAATATTTTCATAAAATTTACTCCACAGGACATGCATTACTTCACACACATCTCCCTTACCTGGTTTAACGAAGCCTTGCTTCGCCCTGCTTTCTGCTCGCCAATAGCCATTCCCAATTATTGGCTGCAAATAATTTATAAATTCTATTAATATTTTCATTTCATATCACTTGGCGAGATCGAGATAAATCAAATGACTACTCGCCCAACAGAGCTCTTACTAGCTCGCCCGCCATTACTCGCCATTATTATATTTTGGCTATTCAAAGGGAGCTCGCCCTCAAACAACATTCCATACCACAAGGGCTTTAATGTGGGAGTTCGCCCACAATTCAACTCGCCCAAAGCCTCTGCATTTGAGTTCGCCCACTAATTCACTTCACTAGAATTGGGCGTTCTCACCCTTTGAACACAGATTTACCTTGGCGAGTTCCTGATTATCTACTCGCCTCATTGGCGATTACTAATTTTCAACATGAGCGATCACTATAGTCGCCATTGTCGTCACTTATTCCATTATTTCCCTTGTTTTCATGTTCTCTAAAGATCTAACTAAAACAAGGCTACTTTCTATGTTTATTATACCGTAACATATAAATCCACCATTGAATAGCAAGAACACCCCAGAAAATATGAAACTTACCTCAACCGACTGCACTTGTGGAACAAATTATTTTCTGTCTCACGTTGGCCTTCCTTTACTTATTCCTTTACCTCATCAAGCTAAAAAGGAAAGGTTTGCAAGCTGGTTTATGTATTTAACCAACTTAAGGTTGGAGTTTAGTAGATCGAACATGGCAGAGAAATGGAAGAAACAGAGAAATGGCTCTCGTGAAGAAGCTGGAGTTGGCTAACTCTGTTATCCTCAATTGTTTCCTTCTTTTATAGCCGTGCTATCCAATCAGAACTCATCACTTGGCCTTATCCCTTCTTCCTTCATTTATTTCACGTCTTTCATTCATTTAATGTATGAAGAAAACTACAGCACAAGTGGCGTGAAAGTCTCCCTTTCACACTCCTTTTTCCTGCTTCGATTGACTTGTTTCATTTCTCAACCAATAAGGTTAATTCCTTACTGACCTTAACACCTTCTCCATTAATTGTCTTCAACCGTATGACTTACAAAGTCAATTTTGGTTGCAATGTTCACGTGCTGATTCCAATTCCAGTTCGCCTATCAACTTAAGGCCTTAGCTCGCCAACACATATTCAGTTTGCCAACCATTCAGCTTGCCAGCTTTATCTTGGCAATTACAAGAAATTCCTTTTTCTTGGCAATCACATTGAGACTTAGCGAATGGCAGTGGCCTTTCTCGCCAACTAAGCTATTCTTTGAAACTCTGTATGGCGATCACAAGTTCTCGCCCTTTTGGAGCCATCACCAGGTATGGCTCAACTCGCCAACCTTGTTCTGATTCACCTCACACGTTGGCGAACACACCTATTCGCCCACGCCCTCGTCCAACTCGCCATCCCCATTGCGATCACACCATTACCTTGCTCGCCCATTGGCGAGCCGTTTCTTCATAGTACTCGCCCGTTGAGTATTTCACAGAAATTGCTCTCTTTTCATCCTAAGTTAAGGAGCATTTCACTTAAGTGAAATCAATATTTATTATTTATTTAATTTTTTTTCAATATCAATTTCATGAAATTAGACTCTACAGTAATGTAGAATCAGGTCTTACACAGGCTACCATTGGTATTGAGTTTCTATCGAAAACAATGTTCCTTGAAGATCGAACAGTTCAATTGCAGCTCTGGGATACTGCAGGACAGGAAAGATTTAGGAGTCTGATTCCAAGTTACATCAGGGATTCCTCTGTGGCAGTCATTGTTTATGATGTTGCAAGCAGGCAGTCCTTCCTAAATACTTCGAAGTGGATTGAAGAGGTGCGGACTGAACGAGGTAGTGATGTTATCATCGTGCTTGTTGGGAACAAGACAGATCTTGTGGACAAAAGGCAAGTCTCAATAGAGGAAGGAGAAGCCAAGGCTCGTGACCTCAATGTTATGTTTATTGAAACTAGTGCCAAGGCTGGCTTCAATATCAAGGCTCTATTTCGGAAGATTGCAGCTGCTTTACCTGGAATGGAAACACTTTCTTCAACAAAGCAAGAAGACATGGTTGATGTCAATCTCAAGTCTACCAATGCAAATGCATCTCAGTCTCAGCAACAGTCTGGAGGATGTGCCTGCTGATATGCACATCATTGGTCTGAGCTCTTATTTTGAACATTTCTTTCATGCTTGTGGATCCTACAAAGTGTTTGTAAAAAATCTGTTCTCCCCGTTTTTGTAGCATCGGGCTTTTGGGTATGGCCGAATTTTAAAGCATTTAACTTGAGAGAGGAGATCTGTTACGGTAGTTAGGCTAGGCCCAACCTGTCCTTCGGTTCTTGCGATCTTAGACAATTGTGCCAAATTTACTGTTAGTCATATATTCAGTTTGATTTTGTTTCTGAAAGGGGTTTGGTTAAATAAATAGTGGATTGAAATGCCCTTACGAATATAAAGAATATAAGCTTCAGACTAGCAATTTTCAAAAAAAAAACGACAAAGTTTACGATCATAATAGCTGTGATATCTTCACATTTATTGATTGGGATTCGTTGTTGATTCTGCCCAAGTATGTGGCATTCAAAGGAGATAATGGTTGTTACCTGTGTCTTCGTCAAATCGAGGGTCACCCATATTTACAATTTGCAACTAATGACATTGGTGATTCAAGTGTCGCGTGCGAGATTTTCGTTACTGACGACGGAAGCGTCCGCATCAAGCCCACTTCTTCCAATAAATTTGGAGGCGTAGCCCAAATTGGATTTGGGCAGATTCTGATGATACTAGCAGCAAGAACAAGGACACTTTATTTCGTCCTGTCAAAGTCGACACTAAGACAGTAGGTCTTCTCAACTTGGGCAACAATAATTTTTGCCAACGTCGCACAACAGAAGGAAAGACAAGTTGCCTTAATGCAGCCGTCCCCTCTGTTACCAAAGAGGCGCAACTTATTGTGGAAGGGCCAGTCTTGACAAGGAAGATATACAATGTCAAATATAATCTTGATAATTCCCGGGTCTACGACCAAAATTAAAGTCCTCATTGTTGCAAAGAATTCTGCTAGTAACTATACACAGCAATCCACCACTTTAGACGTGAAGCTCTCTTATACAGATATCAAGACTACTAGTACTTGGAAGACTATGTTTTCACTAAAGTTAGGTATGAAAGCCACCTACGATGTCAGCCTTCCACTTATTTTTGAGGGAAAGATTTAATTATCCGGTGAAGTTCAATCAGGTGTCGAGTGGGGGGAGACCAAGACAACTACCACCGTTCTAGAAGTTGTTTACAAAGTTGTTGTTTCTCCAATGACTAAAGTGACAGTGAATCTAATTGCAACAAATGGTAACTGTGATGTTCCCTTCACATTTGTTGGCTGGTTTGTCACACTTCTACTTCACTCAAATGCATGAAAAATAAGAGTTAATAAGAGAAAATGGCTGCTGCCATTACAGTAGCAAAACAGAGCATCAAAACAAAGAAAAACGTGAGAAAGGCAGCAACGTTTTTTAGTATTTTCCACTTCTAACTTTCCTTTTTACATCAGCATATATATGACTCACTATTACCCTAAAATGAAGGGCATATAAGTTGTCTATGTGTCTAAAATCAAAGCCATTTACATATATGAATAAAACAAAATACTTTGGTAACTTTACAGTTGTATGTAATATTTACTGCTGCACATTACATAACATACTCCCCCTTAATCTGCTGCTCCATGACTCCCAAAGCTTCTCTTAACTCTTGGAACTTTGCTCTTGGTAATGTCTTTGTGAAAATGTCAGCCACTTGCTCTTCTATCTTTCAAAACACCAACTGCACTTGTCCATCTTCAATTGCTTCTCAAATGAAATGATGTTTGATAGCAATATGTTTGGTGCGGCTATGATGAACTGGGTTTTTAGCCATTGCTATGGCTGATTTGTTGTCACAATATATCTCCACAGCTTCTTCTTGCTTCTCACCTACATCTTCCATGATTCTCTTCAGCCAAATAGCTTGTTGAGTAGCCAAGCTTGCTACCACATACTCTGCTTTAGCTGTAGATTGTGCCACTGTTTGTTGCTTCTTTAAACACCATGAAAATACTCCCGAACCAAGAGAGAATACATAGCCTGAAGTGCTTTTCATATCATCAAGACTACCAGCCCAATCCCTATCACTATAGCAAAACAACTTCAACTCAGAACTTTTCTCAAATCTGATTCCATAGTTTGTTGTCCCTTTAACATACCTTAGCACTCTTTTGGCTGCACCAAGGTGAATATGGCTGGGGTTACTCATGAACCTAGAGAGTAAGCTTGCTGCAAACATTAAATCAGGCCTTGAAGAAGTGAGATAAAGTAAATTTCCAATCAAACTTCTGTATAGACTCTTATCCACCTTTCTTCCTCCATCTTCCTTCTTTAGTTTTTCACTCACCACCAAGGGTTTATCAACAGATTTGCACTCATCCATACCAAACATCTTCAAAATCTTCTCAGCATACTTTCTTTGACAAATGAACACACCATTATCATCTTATCGAATCTCAATACCAAGAAAATGATGTGGAAATGTAAGACCTGATTCTACACTACTGTAGAGCCTAAATTCATAAAATTGATAATGGAAATTAAATAAATAATGAACATTGATTTCCACTTAGTTGAAAAGCTCGTTATCATGAGATGAGAATGGAGCAATTTCGGTGAAATAATGTATGGGCAAGAATGTTGTTCAGCTCGCCAAAGGGCGAGAAGGTAGTATGTTCGCCAATGGTTGAGCAGATCGACAATGGATAATGGCGAGGGCGAGTATACTAGTTCGCCCAAATGATGCGAGTGCTCCTGATCGCTCATACAAATTGAGGAAATTAAAATGCTAAATAAAAATTGCCAAATGTGGGGAATCATAGCAATTGGCGAGTTGAGCCATACCTGGTGATGGCCCCAAAAGGGCGAGAACTTGTGATCGCCATACAGAGGGGCAAAGAATAGCTTAGTTGGCGAGAAGGCAACTACCATTCGCTAAGTCTCAATGTAATTGTAAAGAAAAAAAGAGAATTTCTTTTAAATTGCCGAGATAAAGCTGGCAACTGAATGGCTGGCGAACTGGTGTAGTGTGGCGAACAGACAAGGTGGAGACCGGGAATCAGCTTGTGTAGACAAAGGAAAATGGTTTCAAAACAATTAGCAGCCAAGATTGACTTTGTGAGATATACGGTCGAGGACAATAAATGAGGAAAAGTTAAAGTCAATAAGGGAATTAGCCTTATTGGTTAAGGAAGTAAACAAAGTCTGCAGCAGAAGAAAAAGAGTGTGAAAGGGAGACTTTCACGCCACTTGTGCTTCAGTTTTCTTCATGCCTTAAATGCATGAAAGACTTGTACCATGATGAAAGAAACAGGATAAGGGACAGGCGGTGGCTATTGATTGGCTGAGCATGGCTATATAAGCAGAGACAATTGAGGAAAAACGAGTTAGCCAATTTTAGCTTCTTCATGAAAGCCATTTCTCTGTTTCTTCCATTTCTCTACCATGTTCGATCTACTAAACTCCAACCTTAAGTTGGCTAAACACATAAACCTGCTTGCAAACCTTTCCTTCTTAGTTGGTTAAGCTAAAAGAATAAGCAAAGGAGGCCAACGTGAGACAGAAAGTAGTCTGTTCTGGAAGTGCAGTTGATTGAGGTGAGTTTCATATTTCTTAGGTGTTCTTGATATTCAAGGGTAGACTTATATGTTTACAACATAGAACTCAACCTTGTTTTAGTTAGATCCTTAGAGAACATGAAAACAAGGAAAATAATGATGAAATAAGTAACGACAATGGCGACTACAGTGATCGCCCATGTTGAAATCTAGTAATCGCCAATGAGGCGAGTAGATAATGAGGAACTCGCCAAGGTAAAGCATGTGTTCAAGGGGCGAGAACGCCCAATTCTAGTGAAATGAATTCATGGGTGAGCTCAAATGCAGAAGCGTTGGGCGAATAGGATTGTGGGCGAACTCCCACAATTAAGCCAATGAAGGTCTCGTGAGTTGCCTGGCGGGCGAGATGACACGTGGTAGCTATATGGTGAATGGCGAGCTCGTCTGGGCGAACTAGTGAAGCTCTATTTGGGCGAGTAGTGATTTGAGTTATTTTAATTTCGCCCAAGTAATGGAAAATTATATATATTATATAAAGAAAATATTAACGGAATTTATATAATTTGCAGCCGATAATTGGGAATGGCTATGGGCGAACAGAGAGCAGGGCGAAGCAAGGCTTCGTTTCTAACAGGTAAGGGAGATGTGGGTGAAGTGATGCATGTCCTGTGGAGTAAATTTTATGAAAACAATAAGTTAAATGCTTTGTTTTCTGACATGCATTGTTTGAGAAAAGTTATTTGATAATTATTTTTGATACGGGCGAGCTAAAAGCTGACCCCTATATTATTTTCTGGACGAAATTTGGTTAAAGGCGGGCGAGCTAATGAGGGCAAGCCCTTGTTTTTGTTTTGTTTTGTTTTAGGGCGAAAAAACTCTTGATTTAATAAAGGGCGGGCGAGCCATTTGGGCGAACCCTTTTTCATTTTATTTGGGGCGGACGACCCCTAAGTTGAGAAAGTTGTTGGCAAGCCATTGAAGGCGACCCGGTTTTACTTAATGTTTTATAAGAAAGAATTGGCGACGACTATATGTTAACCTGTTTGGAGTGACCATGGCGAAGAGATTTTCGGTGGTATTTTTCTTGACGAAAAATTAGCCATTTTAACATTTTAAAAATGGAAAATATAAATTCTTGGTATTGGCGGGCGAGCCAAATCTCTTATAAAAATGGGGCGGGCGACCCCTTTTGTTATGAAAGCTATGGGCGAGCTGACCCTGGCGAACAGGTTTAGAGTACATTTTCTCAAACGAAAAACAAGACGTTTTAAATATTTTCAAAATAAAAATTTGAGACCTTTTGGAGAGTTGATTACTGGGCGAGCCACTGAAGGCGAGCCAGTTTGCTTTCGGATTTTAAAAGCAAGAGGGCGGGCAAACACAGGTTCTCCGCGTTGGGCGAACTGTCATGGGCGAGCCATATCGGGCGAGTCGACCATGGCGAACAGGTTTCGCTTTTCCAAATTTTCTTAACGAAAAATGAATTGTTTTCATTATGTTTTTGGGCGAGCTGACCAATGGGTGAGTTGACCATGGGCGAACTAGCCATGGTGAGTCAGTTTAACCCGTGTCTTTCTCACACGGAATTCAGTGAGATTACGGGCTGTTTTAAAACCTTTTTGGAAAGAAAATGATGACATTATAAAATGATTCCTTAAAGGTTTTTCATGTGATATAATTTGATTTTGAGACGTTAGGCCTCTAGTTCATGCATTACTATTGCGTGACCTGCCTGGGGCGATGGCTCGGTCGATGGACCAATGAGTGCACCTCAGGGCGTCACAGGGCTGATGGACCCGCCAAGTCATCAGCGGTCTCGAGGTCACTTGGCAAGTGGACCCAAGGACCACTATAGATTATGGCCATAGATCTGAGATAGCCGTGAGGGGCGATGGCCTACGGGTGCACCCCAATAGCGGCAGATTCCGTTCTCGCAAGGGGGAGGGGGAACGATGATAGCATGATTTAATTTTTGCCTAGTCTCAACTTATCAATTTCTGTTTACTGTGAGGATTTGTTGAAATCCTATATAGTGTTTACTACATTTTAAAGTAAACTGTTAGCCAGTGATTTGAATGGTGTTTTAAGAGAGTTGTTTAGTATATATCCATTATCTTTTCTTCTGGGTTATTATTAAGAAAAGAATAAATGTGTTGTGATATATAGTTTTGCTTATTTTAAAACAGCATATATTTCCTTTACTGAGCGTATAAATCGCTCACCCCTTTATTTTTAACTCCACAGATAAGAAGTACACGGAGTTGAGAGAATTAGCTCTCAGATGAGTATAGCTATGCTTAAAGCACTGAGACATGGCACGTTAAATGTGACAGGTACAGTCTCTTCTCCTTTACATTTCAGACATGAGTATACAGTACTACCTTAGTGAAATAAAGGTTAATAGGGGATGTCAAATTAAAGGGATAATGAAAAGAAATTTCATATTCCATAATTAATAGATAAATGTTTATCATTTATCACTGTTACTGTTGAATGTTAATGGCATCGCAGACAGCCCAACCGGTTAAGTTGTATGAAAATACGCGAAAAATGTGGTAACGGGATGTTACAGATTTAATGGTATTAGAGCTTGGGTTGGTCTGATGTCTATGGATGCCCTTAACATAGAAAGTGTTGAGAAAGGTTAACATCCCCTGTAGTACTGTATAGTCTGAATGTATAGAGGAGTCAAATGATTGTGAATTGAGTTAAGTGTTGAAATATGGTGAAAGTTGACTAATTATGGGTTACAAATAGAGATAGTAATCCGAAAATTTTGCATGAGATAGGCGATCTTATCATCATAATGTTGGGTCTATTCGATGAGGTGCAGTGAGGAACTCGGTGAGGGCCCCACCAGGACTTCTCTGTCCATATCGAACTAAGATCCTGAAATGATGATATTAAGACAAAAAGGGATAATATTAACATTTAAGTTCTAAGATCGCGTGTTTGGAGTTATACTGATGAGAGAGAATTAAAGGGGAATTTATGAATATACCCCTATATTGACATGTTTTCTTTCGAAGTCATAAGTGATTGAATGGATTTGAAATACAAATTGATAGTGAAATAATATGTGGTGGTGTAAAGGATGATCTTTACTGTGGACCCCACTAATATATTGATAAGTAAGGCGACCCAGAGTACAAGCTATGAGAGGTCGCGAGATAGTCATCCCTGTTGAGGATTTGGGGTCTGAGTTTAAAGTGAATTGTGTGAGAAAAGATTTAAACTGGTTATATATATACTCCTTATGTTTTAGGAGAATGGATGTAACTTGACATTTGAGGAAGTCAAGTGTTTGAGTCTGTGGATGAGAGAGAAAACTTTGAAATGGGCGAACTCGAGCACGGTTGGAAGAACAGGGCATCGAGGTGATCGCCAAAGAGGACAGTATGGATGAGTAGCGATGTCACAGCAATCGTTGTCGATGGGCCCAAAAAGGGGATTGCCATGGCCGGTTGGGCTGGTCCGTTACAATATCCATAGAACCGTGATATTATGAGAATTATGAGAAATACTCGATGGGCGAGAACTACATTAGGATAGCTCGCCAATGGACGTGCATATGCATAATCGCCAATGATGTGGGCGAGTTAGATGATGGCAAGGACTTAAATGAGTTCGCTGATATAACATGAATTACTAAAGTGGGCGAGAATCCTGATCGTCCAAAGAGTATGGTGAGTAATCTGACCAACAATATGACATGAGTCAAAGCAATGTGGCGAATAGAACAAAAGCTGTAATCGCCAAGAAAATGAAAGGTCTCGTAGTTGCCAAAATTATAAAGTTGGCATCGAGATTTAGTTGACAAGCTTAGAGGTTGGTGAATTGAAATAGGAATCTGTTTGTAAGCTCTTACCAGTGAATCAGTAGAGCTTGAGAAATTACTCAAGAGATTGATGAGTAAAGAATAAAACTAGTTTGTTATAACTGGTGAAAAACGAAAAAAAAAATTTATCATTTTGAAAACAATGAGATTAATCCTCTCTACAGTTGCTTCTAGGTTCCGGAACAAGTATGGTATTCTAAAATACCTATTATATTCTATCTGGATCCCTAGCCGACTGTAGTATCCTTCCTATTTGTGTGCATAGAGCCAACTAGGATGATTTTAAAAAAAAGAATAAACATGTATATTGATATCAATAATATTATTGAATAAGGTATGGAGAAAACCTTATTGTTAAGTCAGTGACCATTGGTTTTTAATTGATATATATATATATATATATTAGAGACATGAGGTCTCAACTAATTAAGTGGATATTAAAATTGTCTGAATAAAAGATTTTACTACTTAAGTGAGGTTAAAGTGTGCTTATTGAGGTATAAAATTTATGAGTTTTACCCGTATAGCACGAATGAATTGTTGAAGAGTTTGTGGAATTGCTACCTCATTGATTCAATGCTTAATTGGGAGAAAGTAGAAGTGAATGGGTATGTATGAATATAGTATTCGAAATGGTTACGAAAATGTGACAGTAAAGTACTATACTAAATGGGAAAACAACTGTGGTGATGAATGTAAAAAAAATGAAATTGCCTTGACAAGACAAGTTATATGATGACTAGGGAACACAAGTTATGAGGTAGTTCCCAAGCATACGAATAAATGTGATATCATATGATCATTATGTAGTTATGGCTGGAATTAATGACAAGCCAGAATTAAAAAGATGAAATTGTCATACTCAGAGGAGCAGATACAAGAAGTACTGCTAATCTTGAAAAAAAAAATATACATGTGTATATATTGGGAATGTGAAATTGTATAAGTAAAGTGGTGATGAAATCTGAATGATAATAAATTTAAATTTCAGAAATTGATGTGAGGAAAAGTATATTCTCCAAGTAGTGACATTACATGTACTAGGAGAATAAGAGATAGAAAGATCACTTGAGGTAAAAGAAGTGATTGAGGAGAAAATGATTACCTGAGACGTAATCGGTGGCTAATATTAAGGTCTGCAAAAGAAAAGCAGTCCTAGATTGATCATGAAACAATCACTGTGAGGTGGTGAAGAATCCGAAAGAACCATGATGTTATAGAAGTGATTATGGATTGAGTAATCAAATTATTTCACTTCTTCAACATCAGGTTTCAGGATGTAATAAGTGCCTTAGTCGATATACATTGGTGAAATAGAGAGGACGTATGTGAAATTCTAGTGAGTGGGTACTTGTGATAGGGATCCCTGATTCGCTGTATGCTTTGAGAGAATAGCAAGAGGCTTTGGGATTCCAAATTTCTACTATTAGCACCGCCTCAGATTGATATAGATATCCGAGCGCATTGTGTGGACGTTCCGAGATATATTGAGAGCGAGTGCGTGGTATTTTAGAGACTACTGGGACAATTACATACGAATAATTAAAAATTTATACATGATAGTCACCAAATTATTATCGACTAGCACTGAATGAGATGAGTTATTAACTCCCAAGGATGATAAAAGACTTGAGGGAGTGTAAATTGGTTTTGAGAGAAGACGCCCGAGATTCTTCAGGACCTCGAGAAAATTCGGGATGAACGACCCACGAGTGGGGTGATCGCTCAACATTGGATAACATGTTGTGAGAAGTGGGCAAACTAAGTGGTCGCCAACACACTTGAGTGAATAATACTAGAACGCGGAAGAGTGCCAAAGGGATGATTATTGATAGCCTAAAGAGACGGGTAGTACTCTTAGAGACAATGAGGAATATAAGAAGATATTCGTGGTCTCATATTGGAGACGAGATTAAATAAGAGTTGAAAAAGTGATAAGGAAGAAAAATACCCATATTAGAGGTACTTCCTATACTCAGTGAAAAATTGAAAAGAGTAAAATGTTATCTGGATAGTTGTGGATATATTGAGTAAGTCTGCTCATTCCTTAACTATGGAATTTGTTGAGCTAATTAATGCCTTGGCCAGATAATATGTCAGGGAAATGATGTGGTTTACAATATTCCAGTGAGCATTATTGTTGATAGGGAGTCCCGCTTCATATCTCAGTGTTGAGAGAGATTACGGGAAGCTATGGGATCCCGATTGAGTTTTGCACTGCAGTTTATCCGCAGACTGAGAGACAGTCTGAGCGTATGAGATGGACGCTCGAGGATATGGTGTGAGCGTGTACCGTTGATTTTATAGGCTCCTGGGATAATCCTCTACCCTGGCAGAGTTTGTTGATAATAAGGGCCATAAGAGAGTATAGGCATAACATTTGAAAGAAGTTATTTAGCAGACAATATAATCCACGATAGCATGAGAAAATGGGAGACCGAAAATTATTTTCGACTTGGTCGAACAGACTTCTTGAGATATACAAGAGGCTATGTATATTAAGGTCTCACCATTGGGATGCATAGTGAGATGGAAATTGAGTTCCCGATGCATTGGATCGTTGGAGATCTTAGATCATGTGAAAGATGTGTACTACCTCCCGTGTTGTTAGGAGTGCACAATGTGTTCCATGTTTCAATAATGAGAAAGTACTATCCATATCCTTCTCACGTGATTCGAGATGAGTCCTAGAGATTAGACAGGACATGAATTACGTTCAGAAATTGGTACGGATTTTGGATAGGAAAGATAAATTGCAGTGATAAAGTGCTGTGATCTAAGATCATGTTATGGCTAAAGTGCTTTGATGGTATAATATTAAGAATAAGGCTACTTGAAAATTTAAAAGCCTTATGCATAAGAAGTATCCAGAGTTTCTTTACTGACAGGTCTGGTTGAAATTTGGAGGACCAAATTTCTTAAGGTGGGGAGAAAATGTAAGACCTGATTCTACACTACTGTAGAGTCTAAATTCATAAAATTGATAATGGAAATTAAATAAATAATGAACATTGATTTCCACTTAGTTGAAAAGCTCGTTATCATGAGATGAGAATGGAGCAATTTCGGTGAAATAATGTATGGGCAAGAATGTTGTTCAGCTCGCCAAAGGGCCAGAAGGTAGTATGTTCGCCAATGGTTGAGCAGATCGACAATGGATAATGGCGAGGACGAGTATACTAGTTCGCCCAAATGATGCGAGTGCTCCTGATCGCTCATACAAATTGAGGAAATTAAAATGCTAAATAAAAATTGCCAAATATGGGGAATCATAGCAATTGGCGAGTTGAGCCATACCTGGTAATGGCCCCAAAAGGGCGAGAACTTGTGATCGCCATACAGAGGGGCAAAGAATAGCTTAGTTGGCGAGAAGGCAACTGCCATTCGCTAAGTCTCAATGTAATTGTAAAGAAAAAAAAGAGAATTTCTTTTAAATTGCCAAGATAAAGCTGGCAACTGAATGGCTGGCGAACTGGTGTAGTGTGGCGAACAGACGAGGTGGAGACCGGGAATCAGCTTGTGTGGACAAAGGAAAATGGTTTCAAAACAATTAGCAGCCAAGATTGACTTTGTGAGATATAAGGTCGAGGACAATAAATGAGGAAAAGTTAAAGTCAATAAGGGAATTAGCTTTATTGGTTAAGGAAGTAAACAAAGTCTGCAGCAGAAAAAAAAGAGTGTGAAAGGGAGACTTTCACGCCACTTGTGCTTCAGTTTTCTTCATGCCTTAAATGCATGAAAGACTTGTACCATGATGAAAGAAACAGGATAAGGGACAGGCGGTGGCTATTGATTGGCTGAGCATGGCTATATAAGCAGAGACAATTGAGGAAAAACGAGTTAGCCAATTTTAGCTTCTTCATGAAAGCCATTTCTCTGTTTCTTCCATTTCTCTGCCATGTTCGATCTACTAAACTCCAACCTTAAGTTGGCTAAACACATAAACCTGCTTGCAAACCTTTCCTTCTTAGTTGGTTGAGCTAAAAGAATAAGCAAAGGAGGCCAACGTGAGACAGAAAGCAGTCTGTTCTGGAAGTGCAGTTGATTGAGGTGAGTTTCATATTTCTTAGGTGTTCTTGATATTCAAGGGTAGACTTATATGTTTACAACATAGAACACAACCTTGTTTTAGTTAGATCCTTAGAGAACATGAAAACAAGGAAAATAATGATGAAATAAGTAACGACAATGGCGACTACAGTGATCGCCCATGTTGAAATCTAGTAATCGCCAATGAGGCGAGTAGATAATGAGGAACTCGCCAAGGTAAAGCATGTGTTCAAGGGGCGAGAACGCCCAATTCTAGTGAAATGAATTCATGGGCGAGCTCAAATGTAGAAGCGTTGGGCGAATAGGATTGTGGGCGAACTCCCACAATTAAGCCAATGAAGGTCTCGTGAGTTGCCTGGCGGGCGAGATGACACATGGTAGCCATATGGTGAATGGCGAGCTCGTCTAGGCGAACTAGTGAAGCTCTATTTGGGCGAGTAGTGATTTGAGTTATTTTAATTTCGCCCAAGTAATGGAAAATTATATATATTATATAAAGAAAGTATTAACGGAATTTATATAATTTGCAGCCGATAATTGGGAATGGCTATGGGCGAACAGAGAGCAGGGCGAAGCAAGGCTTCATTTCTAACAGGTAAGGGAGATGTGGGTGAAGTGATGCATGTCCTGTGGAGTAAATTTTATGAAAACAATAAGTTAAATGCTTTGTTTTCTGACATGCATTGTTTGAGAAAAGTTATTTGATAATTATTTTTGATACGGGCGAGCTAAAAGCTGACCCCTATATTATTTTCTGGACGAAATTTGGTTAAAGGCGGGCGAGCTAATGAGGGCAAGCCCTTGTTTTTGTTTTGTTTTAGGGCGAAAAACTCTTGATTTAATAAAAGGCGGGCGAGCCATTTGGGCGAACCCTTTTTCATTTTATTTGGGGCGGGCGACCCCTAAGTTGAGAAAGTTGTTGGCAAGCCATTGAAGGCGACCCGGTTTTACTTAATGTTTTATAAGAAAGAATTGGTGACGACTATATGTTAACCTGTTTGGAGTGACCATGGCGAAGAGATTTTCAGTGGTATTTTTCTTGAGGAAAAATTAGCCATTTTAACATTTTAAAAATGGAAAATATAAATTCTTGGTATTGGCGGGCGAGCCAAATCTCTTATAAAAATGGGGCGGGCGACCCCTTTTGTTATGAAAGCTATGGGCGAGCTGACCCTGGCGAACAGGTTTAGAGTACATTTTCTCAAACGAAAAATGAGACGTTTTAAATATTTTCAAAATAGAAATTTGAGACCTTTTGGAGAGTTGATTACTGGGCGAGCCACTGAGGGCGAGCCAGTTTGCTTTCGGATTTTAAAAGCAAGAGGGCGAGCGAACACAGGTTCTCCGCGTTGGGCGAGCCATATCGGGCGAGTCGACCATGGCGAACAGGTTTCGCTTTTCCAAATTTTCTTAACGAAAAATGAATTGTTTTCATTATGTTTTTGGGCGAGCTGACCAATGGGTGAGTTGACCATAGGCAAACTAGCCATGGTGAGTCAGTTTAACCCATGTCTTTCTCACACGGAATTCAGTGAGATTGCGAGCTGTTTTAAAACCTTTTTGGAAAGAAAATGATGACATTATAAAATGATTCCTTAAAGGTTTTTCATGTGATATAATTTGATTTTGAGACGTTAGGCCTCTAGTTCATGCATTACTATTGCGTGACCCGCCTGGGGCGATGGCTCGATCGTTGGACCAATGAGTGCACCTCAGGGCGTCACAGGGCTGATGGACCCGCCAAGTCATCAGCGGTCTCGAGGTCACTTGGCAGGTGGACCCGAGGACCACTATAGATTATGGCCATAGATCTGAGATAGCCGTGAGGGGCGATGGCCTACGGGTGCACCCCAATAGCGGCAGATTCCGTTCTCGCAAGGGGGAGGGGGAACGATGATAGCATGATTTAATTGTTGCCTAGTCTCAACTTATCAATTTCTGTTTACTGTGAGGATTTGTTGAAATCCTATATAGTGTTTACTACATTTTAAAGTAAACCGTTAGCCAGTGATTTGAATGGTGTTTTAAGAGAGTTGTTTACTATATATCCATTATCTTTTCTTCTGGGTTATTATTAAGAAAAGAATAAATGTGTTGTGATATATAGTTTTGCTTATTTTAAAGCAGCATATATTTCCTTTACTGAGCGTATAAATCGCTCACCCCTTTGTTTTTAACTCCACAGATAAGAAGTACACGGAGTTGAGAGAATTAGCTCTCAGATGAGTATAGCTATGCTTAAAGCACTGAGACATGGCACGTTAAATGTGACAGGTATAGTCTCTTCTCCTTTACATTTCAGACATGAGTATACAGTACTACCTTAGTGAAATAAAGGTTAATAGGGGATGTCAAATTAAAGGGATAATGAAAAGAAATTTCATATTCCATAATTAATAGATAAAAATGTTTATCATTTATCACTGTTACTGTTGAATGTTAATGGCATCGCAGACAGCCCAACCGGTTAAGTTGTATGGAAATACGCGAAAAATGTGGTAACGAGATGTTACAAGCAACCTCAAATCACTCATTTCATACCTCTTCATCATCTCAAACTTAAACTATTTCATCATACTTTTATCACTTCCTGTATATACCAAATCATCCACATAAATAGCAACAATAAGAACATGAGTCTTACCTTGATGTTTGACATACAAAGTAATCTCACTTTTACTTCTCTCAAAGCCTTGCTTAATGAAATAGCTATCAATTTGACTATACCAAGCTCTCGGAGCTTGCTTCAGCTCATAAAGAGCTTTATCCAACTTGTACACCTTTTCTTCTTCATATTGAATCACAAAGCGTTAAGGTTGTTCAACATACACCTCTTCCTTCAATCTTCCATTCAAAAAAGATGATTTAACATCAAGTTGATACAAATTCCATCCTTTTTGGGCTGCTAAGGCAATAACTGCTCTAACAGTGTCCAAATAAGCTACCGGAGCAAATGTTTCTTCAAAGTCAATACCGGGCTGTTGAGAGTAGCCTTTTGCAACTAGCTTTGCTTTGTTTCTTTGAATTGAACCATCTGGATTATGCTTCATTTTGTAAACCCACTTCACACTAATCACATCTTTCTCTTGTGGCCTATCAACCAACACCCATGTATTGTTCCTTTCAATTGCATCAATTTCTTCTTACGTGGCTTTCCTCCAAGCTTCCTCCTTTATAACTTCTTCAAAATTTTCTGGTTCAATAACACAAAAATTACATCTCGCATACATATCACTCAAACTTCTCATTCTTCTTGGAGTTGAGCTAGGACTTGATGAGCTTGAGCTTTGTGTAGATGCTGAGCTAGGTGTAGATGTTGATGGGGTTGTTTAGGGTGAGAATGGAGCTGGTTCTTCATGATTTCCAGCCTCTTGAGTTGAATTTTGCTGCATAATAGTGACAGGGACAGATTCACCTTCAACCTTGCCTTCATTCCAATTCCATGCACTTTTTTCATCAAATATCACATCCCAACTGATTACTATCTTCTTAGTCTTCAAATTATGCAGCCTATAGCCTTTTGACATTGAGCTATAGCCAACAAAAATACATTTCATACTAGTTTCATCAAGTTTGGTTCTCCTCTCCTTGGGAACTTGTGCAAACACACACAACCAAACACTTTCAAGTGCTTCACCGATGGCTTCCTCCCACCGCAGGCTTCTATTGGAGTCATACTCCACACAACCTTTTTCGGACATCTATTCAGCAAATATACAGTTGTATGGACAGCTTCAGCCCAAAAACTTCTTGGTAGCCTTTTCTCAAACAACATGGATTTCGCCATTTCCATAATAGTTTGATTCTTCCTCTCGAAAACTCCATTTTGTTGAGGTGTATAACCAACAGTGAGCTGCCTTTCCATACCTTCATCTTCACAAAATTCATCAAACTCATATGAAGTATACTCCTTACCCCTATCATTTCTCAACACTTTGATATATTGACCACTTTGCTTTTCAACAAGAGCTTTAAACTTCTTAAAAACAGTAAAAACTTCAGATTTTTGCCTCATAAAATATACCCAAGTCATGCAAGAATAATCATCAATAAACAAAATAAAGTACTTGTTTTGAGCATTTAATGGAGTGTTCATAGGACCACACACGTCGGTATACACCAACTCAAGAACTCTTTTGGCTCTCCTAGCTACATCCTTCGAAAATGGTTAGCGATGATGCTTTCTAAGTATACAACCTTCACACACATCATTTTTCTCATGAATTGTTGGAAGTCCATACACCATGTTCTTTTGAAACAACAACTTGAGACTAATAAAATTCAAGTTCCCAAGCCTTCTATGCCATAGCCATGAGTCATCTACTTGTCTTGCCATCAAGATCAAGTTCTTCACATATTTGAGAGAAAGTGGAAAGCTTCTGTTTTTTGTCATCTCCACAACAACCACCAATTTCTGATTTTGATAAAAAAAAAATCTGCACTCTCGCTCCTTGAATTTCAGCCCATAGTCATGCTCTAAAAGCTATCCAATACTCAAAAAATTTTCATCCAACTTTAGCATATAAAGAACATCATGAATAGCCTTGTTTCCTAACTTGGTTTCAACTCCAATGCTACCTTTTCCTTTCACTTCCACATAGTCACCATTCCCTAATTTCACCCTTGAATTGAAGGAACAATCCATATCCATAAAAGCATCTTTATCACCAGTCATGTGGTTACTGCAACCAATATCCAAGTACCAAACCTTTTTATCTCCTTCATTGGCTCGATGACAAATAAAACAAGTTACCTTCATCCTCTTTTTCCTCTGTAAAACCAGCTTGCTGCTCATTCATGAATCTACACTCCTTTTGCACATGGCAAACTTTTTACAATTATAACATTAAGGCTTTCCCTTGTTCCAACAATTCCTCTCATCATGACTATTTTTCTTGCAAATATTACACCATTTTGAAGAGTTTTCATCACCAAATTTTCTATCAAAATTGCCTCTACCTCTACCTCTACCTCTTCCATTTCGACCTCTACCTCTTCCTCTACCATGTCTACCACATCTAAAAAATTCATCTCTGGACTGAGTGTGTGTTGATGGCCTCTTGTCCACATGTTTGGAGTCAATGGTGAGCTTAGATTGAAACACACTCTCAATTTGTTTGTCGGAGTATCGCACCAACCTTTGCTCATAAGATTTCAATGCAGCCATCAACTCCTAAACACTCAATGTGGAGATATCCTTAGTATTTCTATGACAACCACTATAAGATCGAATTTGGTCGGTATACTAATCAACACTTTTTCTACAATTTGATCATCATCAATAGAATCACCATAACTCTTCATTTGATTAATCAACTCCTTAAATCTACTAAAGTAATCATTCAAGTTCTCATTCTCCTTCATTTTCATATTTCCTAAATCTCTCCTTAAAGATTGAAGTTTGACAGCCTTTACCTTTTTGTCACCTTCAAACTTTTGCTTCAAGATGTCCCAAGCTTCCTTTGCTTTCCTTGCTCTCATGATTCTTGGAAAAATGGTGATTCAAACTCCTTTTTGTATCATGCCAAGAACACCAGCATCTGTAGACTTTTGTTTCTTCAACTTACCTTTTTTAGTATTTGTTAACACGGTTGTTGGAGTTGGTTCTACATACCCATTTTCAACAAACTCCAAAACATCTAAAGAGAGAGATAAAGTCTTCATTTTTACACACAAAATATCATAGTTTTCACCTTCAAATAAAGGAACATTAACATTACTAAAGATTGTGTTACCTGTATTTGAAGAAGGACTTGAGGCAGCCATGGTTTTTTTTCCTCAAATCTTCCTCTTTTCTTCACGTTTCTTTACTGTCTTTGTCTTCTTTTGAAATACAGCTCTCATACTAGTTTGTTGGCTAGTTTGTCACACTTTTACTTCACTCAAACGCATGAAAAATAAGAGTTAATGAGAGAAAATGGTTGTTGTAATGACAGCATCAAAACAGAGAAAAACGTGAAAAAGGTAGCAACTTTTCTTAGTATTTTCCACTTCTAACTTTCCTTTTTACATCACCATATATATGACTCATTATTACCCTAAGATGAAGGGCATCTAAGTTGTCCATGTGTCTAAAATCAAAGCTATTTACATATATGAATAAAACAAAATTCTTTGGTAACTTTACTATTGTATGTCATATTTACTGCTGCACATTACATAACATCACATTCATGCAGAGGGATACTCTTTATAATGGAAACGCTGTCATAACTAAGGTGCAAGGTGGCACTTACACTGGTTCTAATAACTACAACATTAACTTTCAGACCAAGGAAGAGAAGCTCCTCGCCTAAATTGAGAGAAATACTCATAAGTTGAAACTTCACTGGGATACGATCAGAGAATTGTGAGGATTGTGTGTGCCATGTTTGTTTGTGTGTTGTGTTTGTGTGCATCAACTAAATAAAGTTGTGTTTCCTTCATGGAAGCAATATCTGTTTTCTTAGTATTAATCTACAATTAATATATATGTTGCATGCATAGCCTTGCAGCATTTCATGTATTTGAATTTGGAAACTAAATAAATTCATGCTTGGTGTGACTTCATATGGTTTGGAAATTATGGACTTGTGCTTATGGTATTTCCGTTTTAAGTACACTCCCACTATATCAACTCCTAAAAGATTCTCTGGTCGCCTCCAGTAGATTTGAGGACTCTTTTCCACTGTTGGGACTCTCTTTGCAGCAAAGCTAATCAACTGAGTATTTGGAATTTTTTTATGCTGTCTTGTGGTCCCTTTGGCTGAACCGAAATGAGAGAATTTCTGAAGGTAAGTCCTGTTCGATGGAGCAAGTTTGTCAGATTATTGACATAAGAACTAGCTGGTGGTTAAAAGCCAAATATCCAGATCTTGTTATGCGCTACCTCTTTGTTTAAAGACTAAATAACATTTTTTTAAAAAAAAATTAAAAGTTATTAATAAGAAAGAGTAGAAAAATTACAAAATAAAAGTTTTGATGGACTCCCATCTTAATTAGAGAGTCAACAAAATGATTTGTTTTCTCGTATACATGAATGGAAGAGATTTTTTTTCAAGATCCCAAGGTAAATTTTATAACTTATTTTTTACATTAATATTTGTTTATTTGTTTTGTCATATTATCGATGAAATTGAATTTGTTTACATTTAATTTGCTAATATTTAGTATGAAATATGAGTTCAATAAGCTGAAATTTGCTTTTATATTTATTTAAATTCATTTACATAGAGAAATTAAAATTAAATTGCAAAAGTAATTTCAAATTTATTTAAATTTGACAGTTTATTTAATATTTAGGGTAATTTATATAAGTTTGTGATTGTTAAAGTGTGAATTCGTTGTTTGAATTTGTTTCTTTTTTTTACTTGAAACTGAACTCAGTATCCACACAAATCAAATCTGTTGTTTTCTATTCTTACTTCAGCAGAATTCTATTCGATCGCTTACTTCTCTTCTTTCCCTTTTCAGTCCAAACTTTGCATATCCAGTTTGTGATTGAATTACTTGTAGAAATTTTTAATTGTGATAGATTGTTTGAATTTGCCACGAAATACAGCAACGTGCATATGCTATGGACGGGTCAATCAAAAATTGTGCTGGAATTTTATGATATTTAAAACGATATATTCATTACTAAATTTGTGAAGTAATTGGACAAAATAGGGACGGATTATCAGTGAGAAGATATCTACGGCAGAGAAATTCTGTCACAATTTCCATCGCAAAATTGTTTCTGTCACAGCTAGGGCAACTTCTGGTAGTGTGCTATTTTGTCACTAGTTGTGACGCAAGGCCAATAGATTAATATAGTCAAGAAACGATCAGAATCATTAATTTTTCAAGGAGGTAAATTTGCCAATACAAGCATGCACAATCAGTTTCGTGTTGTCAGTAAGCATGCAGAATAATTTTTACTGGCATGAGGATTCTAGAATTCTTGTTATTTACTGGAGGAGGCTGTTTCTGATCCGCTAAGTTGCATTTTTCGATGCAACAAATCAGAGAAGATAGATGATAAATGTATACATTTCTTTACGAAAATTTAAGATTTATTGATATATAAAGATAATGATAAATTAAAATCAAATCATCAAATCAAAATTTAAGATTTATGTAATTTGCTAACAAGATTATTGTATTTTTATGAACTGTCCAAAATTCTTTTTAATCATAAGATTACCACTTTTGATTTTAGGTTAATTAAACATCTAATTAGAAAACTAACATTCCAAATGAAATCAAATTCGTTTTACTAACTCTATAAATAAGAATAAATCTACTCCTTCATGTAATTGTTTTTATAGTCTGAATAAAATATAGTTTTTATATATTTATTCTCAATGCGATGCGAAAAATCGTGCAATATTTCGTATAGGACCACATAGGACTTGTCAATTTGTAGGGCTCAATTTTGATTTCTAATTAAATTTTTCAATCAAATCCCTAACCCTAATAATCAATTCAGTGTTGGTAGAAGAGAATTATTTAGGTTGATGATCGAGACATGACGCAATGTGATATATAAGAATATTTAATAGGTATTGTATTACTCAAATTTAGATTAATTCTTTTTTATATTTAATTATATCACTTTTCGATCCAACTACTCTTTATTACTTTAATATTTGCTAACAACGATAAAGCTGAAAGAAAAATTAAAGTGGAGTTTTCATAAAACTTCACGTGTTTTATTTTGTTTTGAATTTTTATATACTTGAGAACAATCTTGACCTCCAATCAACTCCGACACCAAATTTATTATTTTAGGTCCTAGAAAGAGTACAGACAGATACATTAATGTACACGAACTGCCTCTTTGTTTGAAAATTAAAATTTATTATAAAAATAAAAAAAATTTTCAATCAAGTTACGAAATAAGAATTTAGATGAATGTTCATCTTAGGAAGAGAGACATCAACGACCACTTGATTTAATGATTAAAGATAAATTGTGATATATTATAAATTTTGGATCTAAATTTAAATATTTTTATCTCTAATTATTTAATATTTTTTTTGTAACAAAAAAAAATCTTAACAAGACAGTCAGTTAAATAATTTATTTTTTTTTATACAAATGAATAAATTTTTTTTCAAGATCCTGAAGCAAATTTTGCTACTTATTTATAATATTATTGTATTTTCCAGAACTATAAAATATTATATATATATATATATATATATTTATATACACACACATGAACACTTATAAAAATAAAAAGATCGTAATTTGAAAAAAAATAAAGAAGAAATCATATTTCTTGAAAATTACTTTTTAAAATAATTTTTTGTATAAATTAAAATAAACCTAAATTCAAGATCACATTATTTTGCTGCCCTTAATTATATATAAATTATACACCAGCCTCCAAAAACGAATCAAGCATATATACTCTTTAAAATTTCATGCAAAATTAAAAAACTCATTAAATGCTTTTTGCCCTTCACTTCATAAGCCACGTGGCGTGACCTTAAACCGAAAACTCATTTAATTAAAACCGATTTTGATGCATTTTTCTTTGATTTTTTATCAAATTGATTCAACAAAAACCTAATTAACTCATGTTTTACAAAACCCATATTGAAAAACTCATCAAGACACTAAGAAACGTGATCAATTTGATCCGAGATTCGAAAAACCCTTTTATAGCCTATTTAGGTTTTCTTCTAATTTTTCAATCTTAAACAAAAAAATTCATTTAATTAAAATATTTTGTTTATGTTAGCTTTAAATTGCCATATGTATTTTGAAATAACAAAAACTTAAGTAAACCTTAATGTTTCTTTCATATTGTAATTTGCTTTATGACACATGATTTTTTTAAACCATTTAAAGTGATAATATCAAACATTAAGACCATGATTTAATGATACATTCTTGTTGGTCTTAATACTTTATAAAATGTTTTTGAATATTTTAGAAAATTACTTAATGAATTTTTGAACCATGTTTTCATTAGAGAAAGTCAAGGAAAACTCCCACAAAAATGTCAAAATGTTTTGGGTTGAATTAGGATCAAAGGTCATATCATTTCTAACCCAAACGTGCAGGAAAATCACCCTCTAGAAGCATGGGATCGATCCCCTAAGGGAAGGGATCGATCCCCTAGTGGCAGTAAGCATTTTGGAGGCAAAAAAGGTCCCTTAGCCTAGAATAAGCATTCTGGATTGAAGGTATCGATCCCCTATGGAAAGGGATCGATCCCTTTTCTCGAGAAAAAGCTATAACAGCTAGTTTCTGTGAGATAACGGTCATATTCGAGTTTTGGCTCCACCCAACGTCCAAAAACCATCCAATGGACTATAAATAAAGGCTTAGAAGCTGAAGGAACCTAAAGGAACCACTGAGCAACTCCAATATTCATTTTCCTCAAATCTTCGAGCCTCAACAACAAATCAAGAGCTACAAAGTCTTCATCTTCCATCATTCACATATTTCTTGTATAGCTTAGCACAAATCTTGTATAGGCTTTTTCTTGTACTTAATCTCTGTAATCACTTGCCTATCCAGAGGTCTTCTTTGATTACATCTCTTGTAAACACAAACATTCCTTGTAAAAAGAGAGGTTTCTCTTTAGCCTAAGAAAAAAAGGGAGGTTTCTCGTGAGCCTTGAAAAAGAGAAAGGTTTCACTTTAGCCTAGAAAAAGAGGGAGTGTAATACAAATTCAAAGATAGTGAATTTGGAAAAAATCCTTGGGAGCGTCTCAAGGTAGAAGACGTAGGCAAGGTTACCGAACCTCTATAAATCACTTGTGTACATTTCTCTATCCTTACTCTCTTTACTTATTTACAATTATATTTGTGTTTATTGTTTTGAATTTATATTGCATAATTGAGTAGCCTATAGAACTTAGAAAATATCAATATAGGCTAGAGAATTTAGAGAAACAAAAAAAATAACGAACTTAAGGTTAGTGAAAAACTGATTCACCCCCATCTCGGTATAATCTATAAAGTCAACAATTGGTATCAGAGTTTGGGCTCAAGATTGATTTGGAGTAACATCCATCGAGTAAAACGATCAAAATGGCTCATTTGAACATAGGCACACCCCTAGGAGAAGAAGGACAATCATTAGTTAGACCTCCACTGTTCAATGGAGAAAACTATTCATATTGGAAAACTAGAATGATGTTATTTGTACAATCAAATGATTATGAAGCGTGGAGAATTATAGTGAATGATCCTAGAACTCCTATGAAGAAAGTAGATGGAAAAGATGTCCCTAAGAGTAAGGATGAGTGGGACACAAATGACATGAGATTGGCACAAATGAATGCCAAGGCTATGCACACCCTCTTTTGTGCTTTAGATCCCAATGAGTATAATAGAGTCTCCTTATGTGAGAATGCTAAACAAATATGGGACAAACTAGCCATCACACATGAAGGGACCAATCAAGTTAAAGAAACCAAAGTAGGAATGCTCACACATAATTATGAGCTTTTTAGAATGAAAGAAAATGAGTCCATGAATGAAATGTACACTGGGTTTAATGACATAATCAATGGACTTAAGGCATTAGGCAAGAGCTATTCCAATGTAGAAATGGTTAAGAAAATTTTGAATAGCTTGCCCAAATCTTGGGAGGCAAAGGTAACCGCAATAGAAGAGTCTAAGGATCCAAATACCTTGTCTCTAGATGAACTTATGGGTTCCTTACTTACATACGAAATGAAATTAAAAAGAAATGAAGAGCCTTCAAAGAAAGTAGGAGTAGCACTTAAGTCTTCCACTCATGAGATCATTGAAGATGATAGTGATGAGAGTGGAAATGAGCAAGAAAAGGAAATGGCAATGTTTGCCAAAAGATTTAATAGGTTCATGAGAATGAAAGAAAAAGAAAATAATAGGAGACATCAAAGAGGGGAGTCAAGTAGAAGAGAAAAGGACCTCTTAGTGTGTTATGAATGTAATGAACTGGGTCACACTAAGCTTGATTGCCCCTTACTTAGGAAGGAAAAGGATAGGAAGCCTAAGAAGAAAGCATTTGTGGCTGCATGGAGCGATAGTATGTAAGACCCGATTTTATAATACTGTACACCATAATTTGGTGAATTTTGATAGTGGAAATTAAATAAATAATGAATGTTGATTTCCACTTTAGTGAAAAGCTCCTTAACTTAGGATGTAAATGAAGCAATTTCTGTGAAACACTCTATGGGCGAGTATTATGATGGAACGGCTTGCCAATGGGCGAGCAAGATGATTAGGACGATCGCCAATGGATGATGGCGAGTTTGATTTAACAGCCATATCGATGAATAGTTAAGTTCGCCAAGTTAGTTAATTAAGATGATCGCTCGAATGAGGCGAAGGCTATGATCACCCAAATGAACCATGCGATGATCACCCAAAGAGCTAGCATGGCGAGTAACGTGATCTCCCATATAGAGCGCAAATGAGAGCCTAGTTGTGACGACTCGGGTGCACCCACAGGCCACCGCCCGAGCTCACTCATCCGTATTGTCTGCTCTGGGGTGCACCACACAGGCCACCGCCCCTCACGGATTTCTTTCGCGTCCGCCGTGACTTGAACCCCTTACCAATTGTAAGTGTCAAGTCACGACTAACCATTGGACTAACCATTGGACCTAGGTCCAATGGTTAGTCGTGACTTGACACTTACAAGTGGTAAGGGGTTCAAGTCAAGGCGGACGCGAAAGAAATCCGTGAGGGGCGGTGGCCTGTGTGGTGCACCCCAGAGCGGACAATACGGATGAGTGAGCTCGGGCGGTGGCCTGTGGGTGCACTCAAGTCGTCACAAAAAAACGCGTGTTTTTTTATGACGCCCCGGGGTGCACCCGCTGGTCCACCGACCCGAGCCACCGCCCCAGGCGGGTCACTCATCCGTATTGTCCGCTTTGGGGTGCACCACACAGGCCACCACCCCTCACGGATTTCTTTCGCGTCCGCCGCTACTCGAACCCCTTACCAATTGTAAGTGTCGAGTAACGACTAACCATTGGACCTTTTTTTTTGTGACGCCCCGGGGTGCACCCGCTGGTCTCCCGACCCGAGCCACCGCCCCAGGCGGGTCACTTATCCGTATTGTCCGCTTTGGGGTGCACCACACAGGCCACCGCCCCTCACGGATTTCTTTCGGGTCCGCCGCTACTCGAACCCCTTACCACTTGTAAGTGTCGAGTAACGACTAACCATTGGACCAGCGGGTGCACCCCGGGGCGTCACACTAGTAGGCAAGTAAGGCAATAAGGTACTCGCCAAATTAAAATGCTAAATGTGATCGCCAACTTCCTGCATATCAAGGTAGGCGAGTAGAGCAATACCCGGTGATCGCCAACAATTTAACAATGACAGTGATCGCCAAATCTCAATGTGATCACCTAAGGGAAAGAAATCAGCTCATAATCGTCAATTCTCAAGATGGCACAAAGACAATGTGACGATGCCAATAATCAAGTAAATGCAAACGTGGATGCTCGAATTGGCAAGTTAAGGACTATTGGCAAGCTGAGAAGCTGGCGATTTGGATTAAAGAGGGCGAGCTGACACATTACGCAGCGTTGGCGAGCTGGAAACAATAAATCTGAACCGTGCAGCCAAATTTGACTTATGTTGCTATTGTGATACAAGGCTGAAGAAAAATCTAACAGAGAATGAATTCTATTAGCTGAAGTAGCCATCAAAGGTAGGCAAACCAAGTCAATAACGTTTAGGAAGAAAAGAGTTCCAGCCGATTTCTTTTGCTGCAATGTTCTTCATGAATTAATGCAACATATGATGCTTAGAGGAGAAGGAGAATGGAAGTCAACGAAGGTGCAGGAAAAATGGACTTTCATGACACTTTGCTACTGCTACACGTTATTTTCTTCAATCTGTTAAAGGCTGATCAAGTCTACTTGTTAAGTGTAAATTAGACAAGAAATTAATTAAAGGCTGACATGGCTGGAATCTTAGTTGTTGAAATATGAAACAAAGCCAATAGAAGAAGCAAATGACGTGTGGAAGGTAGACTTCTTCGCCACCTTAAGCAGCAGTTTTTCTTCATGCATTAAATGAATTCTAATGCCACAAATGATGAAAGAAAACGGGATAAGGAACAGGTGGTAGGTTCTGATTGGATTAGCATGGCTATATAAGAAGAAACACTTGAGGGAAACCGACTGAAGCAAACTTCATCCTTTAGTTAGCTAAACTTTTCTCCATCATTGAAGAGCTAAGGAATAAGCAAAGTAAAGCTAAGTGAGGTAGAAAGCACTCTGTTTCTGGAAGTGCAAGTCAGTCAAGGTGAGTTCCATATTTCTATGGTTCTCTTGATATTCAATGGTAGATTTCTATGTTTTATACTGTAAGAAACATAGATATAGCATTGTGTTAGTTAAATCTTGTTAGAATATATAAGAAACTAGAACAAGATGTGGTCTGAAAAAATAATCGAGAATAAACAAGGAAAGTGCTGGAAATGGTGCAAAAGTGATGTTAAAAATAGGCGAGCTCAGCTATCATGGGCGAGCTAAATAATATGGAGCGTGGTGTAGTGGGCGAGGTCGCCACATGCTAGTTTAATTCATAGGCAAGCCCACCCCTGAATAAAAAGCCATGTATGGCGAACTCACATGCATAGGCATGGCGAGTTAAATAGGGGGCAAACTCACATGTATAGGGATGGCGAGTTGAATAGTGGGCGAGCTCTCATGCATATGCATGGCGAGCTGATTTGTGGGCAAGCTCCCACGTGCAAGCCAATTAATAAATGGCGAACTCTTTTGGGCGAGCTAGTAGAATTAGTCTCAAGTCTCACCAAAATGCTGGAAATATTCGAAAAGAAAATATTAATAGTATTAATAAATTATTTTGCAGCCGGGAATTAAGGACTAGGTAAAAGCGATCGGGAAAGCGATCGGGAAGCAAGGCTTTGTAAGACCAGGTAAGGGAGTAGTATGTGAAGTAAAATGCATGTCCTGTGGAGTAAAATATTATGAAAATATTGAGAAAATGTTATGGTTTATGACATGCATTAGTTTGATAAATTGTTTTGATTTGTGCGAGCTACAAAGCCGACCCCTTTGTGATGTTTTGGGCGAGCCAAAGATAGGCGACCCTTTTTATAATGTTTTAGGCGGGCGACCCCTGTTTAATAGAAATTATGGGCGAGCCAAAAGAAAAATGACCCATGTTTTAATAAAAATGGGCGAGCTGACCATAGACGTGCCGCATTGGGTGAGTTGACCATGGAAGTGCCGCATTGGCAATGGGCAATGCCATAATGGGCTAATTGATCATGGGCGAGCTGACCATGGGCAACGCCATAATGGGCGAATTGACCATGGGCAATGCCAGAATGGTGAACTGACCATGGGCGAGCCGCTATGGGCGAGCCTGTTTAGCCGTATTTTCTCACACAAAAAATGGTGAGATTTTGGGCTGTTTTACTATCTTTTGTAAACAGAAAATATAAACCTTTTTGAAAAATAAATCATTTTGAGAAAATGACGAAATTGGTGAAATAATTCCTTAAAGGTGCTTTATGAGATATAAAGTGATTTTTGAGACTTTAGACACCGAGTTTCAGGCGTTACTTTTCACGTGGCTGATTTGTGCCACAGAGCTAGTTGTATCCCGGTGGGGATACGAATGGGAGTTTTGGCCTAAGGGCATACTCCGAGGAAGCTGTGAGGGGCGATGGCCTACGGGTGCACCCCAAAAGCGGACATCTTGTGTTCATGGGGGAACGATGATAGCATGATTTATTTATAGAGTGATGCCTAGTCTCAACTTACTGATTTCTGTTTACTGAAAGGATTTACTGAATCCTGTTTGCTGTTTACTACATTATATTGTAAACTGTTTAACCAGTGATTTGAATGGTGTATTGAGGATACTGTTTACTATATCCACTGTTTTCCTACTTGGTATGATTTTGGGAAAAATAAATACTTTGTGGTATATAGTTTTGTTTTTTTAAAGCAGCATACATCTCTTTTACTGAGCGCGTGGTTTGCTCACCCCTTTGTTTTAACTACACAGATAAAAAGACACGGAGTTAGGGAATTATCTCCCAGATGGATATAGCTACATATAAAGCACTGGGGCAAATTATGTTAAATATGACAGGTACAGTCACTTCTCTTTTACATTTTAGACATGTGTATACAGTACTACTTTATTGAAACAAAGACAATGGGGGATGTCAAATGTAAGGAATAGTGAAAAAATTTCATATTCCGTATTTGTTAAATAAATGTTTATCATTTATTACTGTCACTGTTGAATGTTAATGGCATCACAAACAGCCCAACTGTGGATTATGTGTAAAAATACGTGATTTACCGTTGATGTTTTTAGAACAGAAAGGGTTGAAAAAGGTTAACATCCCCTGTAGTACTGTATAGTCTGAATGTATAAAGGAGTCAAGTGACTGTAAATTGGGTTAAGTGTTTAAATGTGGTGAAAGTTGGTGAATTAAGGGTTACAAATAGGGACTGCGAATCCGAGAATTTTACATGAGATAGATGATCTTATCATCATAATATCAGGTCTATTCGGTAAGGTATAGTGAGGAACTTGGTGAGGGCCCCACCAGGACTTCTCTGTCCATATCGAACTAAGATCCTGAAATGATGATATTGAAATGCTTTCTCTGAGTCATAAATGACCAAATTGATTCACTTCTACATCATCAAGTTCTTGATCTCTTGAGTGCCCTAGTCGATAAATAGGTCTGTGAAATGGTGAAAAGGTATGTAAAGTTCTAGTGAGCGAGTACATATGATAGGGATCCCTGATTGGCCCATGCTTTGAGAGAGTAGCAACAGACCTTGGGATTCTAAATTTATTATTAGCACCGCCTCTTATTGATATAGATATCCGAGCGCATGGTGTGGACGCTCCGGGATATATTGAGAGCGAGTGCGTCGCATTTAAGAGACTACTGGGACAATTACATACGATTGATTAAAACTGTCTAAATGATAGTCACTAAATTATCATCGACTTAGCACCGAATGAGATGATAAGTGATAAATAGTATGAATGAGTTACTGTGTAAAAAGAAGTGAAAATTTGCTAACTCCCAAGGATGATAAAAGATGTCAGGAAGTATAAATTGATTTTGAGAGAAGAAGCCCGAGTTCTTCAGGACCTTTGAACAAAATCCGGGATGGGCGACCCACGAGTTTGGTGATCGTCCAACAGCGGATAATATATTGTAAGGTGTGGGCGAACTATGTGGTCGCCGACTCACTTGAAAGAGTAAACCTGGGGTGTGGTAGAGCGCCAAAGGGATGACCGTCGATGGCCTGAAGAGACGGGCAAGGCTCTTAAAGAAAATTTGGAGCATAAAGAGATACTAGTGGTCTCATCTTAGAGACGAGATTAACTAAAAGTTGAAAATGAGATAAGGAATAAAATACCTATATTGATGGTACTTCCTAAACTAAGTGAAAATTGAATTACCCATAAAAGGGTATAATGCTATATGGATATTTGTGGATATATTGACTAAGTCTGCTAATTTCTTGGCTATGGCACCTTAGCCGAATTCTATGTCAGGGAGATAGTGAGAGTATATAGTGTTCCAATGAGCATTACATTTGACAGGGAGTCCCGCTTTGCATCTCAGTGTTGAGAGAGATTTCAGGAAGCTATGGGATCCCAACTGAGTTTTAGCACCGCATTTTATCTGCAGACTGACAGACAGTCCGAGCGCATGATATAGACACTCGAAGATTTGTTGCGAGCATGTACACTAGATCCTAGAGGCTCCTGGGACGATCATCTATCCTGACAGAGTTTGCTTATAATAATAGCTAACAGATGAATATCAACATGGCACTTTACGAAGTTATATATATATGGCAGACGATATAGATCCACAATAGCATGGGAAAAAGTGGGAGCCCGTAAATTATTAGCTCTCGACTTAGTCGAGCAGGTTCCCGAGATGGACGAGTGATGATATATTTTTGAAGGTCTCACCCTCTAAAGGTATGATGAAATTCGGTAAGAAAGGAAAGCCGAGTCCTCGATACATCAGACCTTTCGAAATCTTAAATTATGTGAGAAATATCTCGAAATTTTCGGTGATAGGTCCAGGTGAAATTTGGAGGACCAAATTTCTTAAGGTGGGGAGAAAATGTAAGACCCGATTTTATAATACTGTACACCATAATTTGGTGATAGTGGAAATTAAATAAATAATGAATGTTGATTTCCACTTTGGTGAAAAGCTCATTAACTTAGGATGTAAATGGAGCAATTTCTGTGAAACAATCTATGGGCAAGTATTATGATGGAACGGCTCGCCAATGGGAGAGTAAGATGATTAGGATGATCGCCAATGGATGATGGCGAGTTTGATGATGGCGAGTTTGATTTAACAGCCATATCGGTGAATAGTTAAGTTCGCCAAGTTAGTTAATTAAGATGATCGCCCGAATGAGGCGAGGGCTATGATCACCCAATTGAACCATGTGATTATCGCCCAAAGAGCTAGTATGGTGAGTAACGTGATCTCCCATATAGAGGCGCAAATGAGAGCCTAGTAGGCAAGTAAGGCAATAAGGTACTCGCCAAATTAAAATGCTAAATATGATCGCCAACTTCCTACATAGCAAGGTAGGCGAGTAGAGCAATACCCGGTGATCGCCAACAATTTAACAATGACAGTGATCGCCAAATCTCAATGTGATTGACTAAGGGAACGAAATCAGCTCATAATCGTCAATTCTCAAGATGGCATCAAGACAATGTGACGATGCCAATAATCAAGTAAATGCAACCGTGGATGCTCAAATTGGCAAGTTAAGGACTATTGGCGAGCTGAGAAGCTGGAGATCTGGATTAAAGAGGGCGAACTGACACATTACGCAGCGTTGGCAAGCTGGAAACAATAAATCTGAACCGTGCAGCCAAATTTGACTTGTGTTGCTATTGTGATACAAGGCTGAAGAAAAATCTAACAGAGGATGAATTCTAATGGCTAAAGTAGCCATCAAAGGTAGGCAAACAAAGTCAATAACGTGTAGGAAGAAAAGAGTTCCAGCCGATTTCTTTTGCTGCAATGTTCTTCATGAATTAATGCAACATATGATGCTTAGAGGAGAAGGAGAATGGAAGTCAAAGAAGGTGCAGCAAAAGTGGACTTTCATGACACTTTGCTACTGCTACACATTATTTTCTTCAATATGTTAAACGCTAATCAAGTCTGCTTGTTAAGTGTGAATTAGACAAGAAATTAATTAAAGGCTGACATGGCTAGAATCTTAGTTGTTGAAATATGAAACAAAGCCAATAGAAGAAGCAAATGACGTGTGGAACGGAGACTTCCTTGCCACCTTAAGTAGTAGTTTTTCTTCATGCATTAAATGAATTCTAATGCAACAAATGATGAAAGAAAACGGGATAAGGAACAGGTGGTAGGTTCTAATTGGATTAGCATGGCTATATAAGAAGAAACACTTGAGGAAAAACGACTGAGGCAAACTTTATCCTTTAGTTAGCTAAACTTTTCTCCATCGTTGAAGAGCTAAGGAATAAGCAAAGTAAAGCTAAGTGAGGCAGAAAGCACTCTGTTTCTGGAAGTGCAACTTAGTCAAGGTGAGTTCCATATTTCTATGGTTCTCTTGATATTCAATGGTAGATTTCCATGTTTTATACTATAAGAAACATAGATATAGCCTTGTTTTAGTTAAATCTTGTTAGAATATATAAGAAACTAGAACAAGATATGGTGTGGGAAAATAATCGAGAATAAACAAGGAAAGTGTTGGAAATGGTGCAAAAGTGATGTTAAAAATAGGCGAGCTCAGCTATCATGGGCGAGCTAAATAATATGGAGCGTGGTGTAGTGTGCCAGGTCGCCACATGCTAGTTTAATTCATAGGCGAGCCCACCCCTGAATAAAAAGCTGTATATGATGAACTCACATGCATAGGCATGGCGAGTTAAATTGGGGGCGAACTCATATGTATAGGGATGGCGAGTTGAATGGTGGGCGAGCTCTCATGCATATGCATGGCGAGCTGATTTGTGGGCGAGCTCCCATGTGTAAGCCAATTAATAAATGGCGAACTCTTTTGGGCGAGCTAGTAGAATTATCTCAAGTCTCGCCAAAATGCTGGAAATATTCGAAAAGAAAATATTAATAGTATTAATAAATTATTTTGCAGCCAGGAATTAAGGACTCGGTAAAAGCGATCGAGAAAGCGATCAGGAAGCAAGGCTTCGTAAGACCAGGTAAGGGAGTAGTATGTGAAGTAAAATGGATGTCCTGTGGAGTAAAATGTTATGAAGATATTGAGAAAATGTTTTGGTTTATAACATGCATTAGTTTGATAAATTGTTTTGATTTGGGCGAGCTACAAAGCCGACCCCTTTGTGATGTTTTAGGCGAGCCAAAGATAGGTGACCCCTTTTATGATGTTTTAGGCAGGTGACACCTGTTTTAATAGAAATTCCGGGCGAGCCAAAAGAAAAATGACCCATGTTTTAATAAAAATGGGCGAGCTGACCATGGAAGTGCTGCATTGGGCGAGTTGACCATGGGTAAAACCATAATGGGCGAACTGATCATGGGCGAGCTGTAATGGGTGAGCTAACCATGGGCAACGCCATAATGGGTGAACTGACCATGGGCAATGCTAGAATGGGCGAACTGACCATGGGCGAGCCGCTATGGGCGAGCCTGTTTAACCGTATTTTCTCACACAAAAAATGGTGAGATTTTGGGCTGTTTTACTATCTTTTGTAAACAGAAAATATAAACCTTTTTGGAAAATAAATCATTTTGAGAAAATGACGAAATTGGTGAAATAATTCCTTAAAGGTGTTTTATGAGATATAAAGTGATTTTTGAGACTTTAGGCCCCGAGTTTCATGCATTGCTTTTCACGTGGCTGATTTGTGCCACAGAGCTAGCTATATCCCGGTGGGGATACGAATGGGAGTTTTGGCCTAAGGGCATACTCCGAGAAAGTCGTGAGGGGCGATGGCCTACGGGTGCAACCCAAAAGCGGATGACTTGTGTTCATGGGAGAACGATGATAGCATGATTTATTTGTAGGGTGATGTCTAGTCTCAACTTACTGATTTCTGTTTACTGAAAAGATTTACTGAATCTTGTTTGCTGTTTACTACATTATATTGTAAACTGTTTAACCAGTGATTTGAATGGTGTATTGAGGATACTGTTTACTATATCCACTGTTTTCCTACTTGGTATGATTTTGGGAAAAATAAATACTTTGTGGTATATAGTTTTGTTTTTTTAAAGCAGCATACGTCTCCTATACTGAGCGCGTGGTTCGCTCACCCCTTTGTTTTAACTCCACAGATAAAAAGACACGGAGTTAGGAAATTATCTCCTAGATGGATATAGCTACATATAAAGCGCTGGGGCAAATTATGTTAAATATGACAGGGACAGTCACTTCTCTTTTACATTTCAGACATGTGTATACAGTACTACTTTATTGAAACATGGACAATGGGGGATGTCAGATGTAGGGAATAGTGAAAAAATTTCATATTCTGTATTTGTTAAATAAATGTTTATCATTTATTACTGTCACTATTGAATGTTAATGGCATCACAGACAGACCAACTGTGGATTATGTGTAAAAATACGTGATTTACAGTATGTGTGGACTGTTACATAGTGATAGCTCTGATGAGGAAAACGTAGATGATGAGGTAACCTACTCATGCTTTATGGCCATTAGTGATGATGAGGCTAGTTGTAATTCTAGTGAAAATAAGGATTATACCTTTAGTGAACTACAAAATGCCTTTAATGATTTAGCAAATGAATTTCAATGCATGAACCCCAAATATAAGAAAATCATTGCTAAATTGAAAATAGAAAAGAAAGCCTTGACCAATGCTAAGCTAGAATTAGAGAAGAAACTAGAAGAGGCCAACTTAGAGATAAATGAGTTAAATAAAAAGAATACAAATTTGCATAACTCATTTTCTAGGTTTTATATGGGTCAACAAAAATTAGATCACATGCTTGAGACCCAAAGAGCTTTCTTTGACAAAGATGGGCTAGGATATAATGCAATACATAAAAAAACTCATCTAAAGAATTTCCTTTTGAGCAAAAATACTATGCATGATTTATCTCTCACATGTTCATTATGCAATAGGATAGACCACTCATCACAAGCATGCACATATAGAAAAACCACATTTAGAGGAAGAGTAGTTAGAAAAATGTAGGTGCCAAAACATGCTGTAAATAATGATGAATTGTGCTTGAAGTGAATCCCAAAAAGATCAAAAATTATTTGCACTAACTCTCAGGGACCCAAGAAAATATGGGTACCAAAACATGCATGAATGTGTTTGTTGTAGGAGTGTTAGAGCATGGAGTTACAAAGAAACAATGCAGTTTGAATGCTCTACACACCTTCATGGAGTTTTCTTGTGCCAATAAGGAAGATGAAAAGCTTGAAGATCAATTCTTGGCAAAGTTATATAACATTCTTCAAAGGATTGCTCAAGTTGGACTAAAGAATTATGGCAAAGCACTCTCTAGCAAAGGAGTATTGTAAGATTAATCTCTTTTCCTTAAAACTTGTATTTGATTAAATTATTTGTGCTTTGATGAGAAATTTGATTAATGATTCATGATGCATTGTGATTGAGTAAAAGGCATGATAAATGATTGTTAAGTGTTTGATGGACAATTCCTAATGATTGGATGAAAAGCATGATTAGTGATTTTGAAATGATTATTGGATTTCTACATTTTGAGCAAGTTTTCTATGTGTTGATAATGTATTTACTTGCCTCAAATTACCAAATATGTCATTTATGCAAAATGTCATGTCATGAGCATTAATGAAGAACTTGCATGTTAGAAATCATGGCATGATGTTCACAAGAGTAGTGATTTGATGAGATATGTGCTTAAAACCTATGTGAACAAGTTTGTTTTGACATATTTGTGGTTTCTAATGCTTTAGTTTTGTCAAAATATGCGTAACTCTCAAAATGACATCCTTTGAGACAAAAAATGCATTTATTGGTGAAAATCCTTCCAAAATTGTAAAATCTATTTTTAAATGGTTTTTCATTCATACTTTTCATTCATACAAGTCCAAAATCATGTTTTACAAATGTTTAAACCTTTACTTGGACTTAAAATACTCAAAAACGAAATTTTGGTACCTCACAAGTTGGATTTTCTGTTAAAAATATGTAGAAAGTGGATGAGGGATCGATCCCTTAACATGCAGGATCGATCCCTCTTGAGCAGAATGCAGAAAATCTGCATTCTGGAGTTAAGGGATCAATCCCCTTCCTCTAAGGATCAATCCCCCCCTAAGGCAGAATGCCTTCCCTGCACTTTTTCAATCGAATTTAAGAAGGATTTTTCACTTTCTTGATATCTTTTTTCTTCTCAACTTAAAATCCAGTATTTTAACTTCTTTTTAATGATCTTTACAATATGAAAAATCATTTTTCATTGATATCATGCCTCAACTCCATCAATTTGTATCATTTCCAACAATTAGTATCACTTTCAACAATCAATATCATTTTTCATAGAGCTCACAAGTGCAAATTCATTTTTCTTATTAAAGACATTCATGAATTGCATAAATCTTGAAATAATCTTGAAATATATTCTCCAATGAATGCATAAACATAATTTTGAGAATTATTTTAATGATTTGTGTATATTTGAATATTTGATGAACTTGTGCATAATGAATATTGTTCATATTTTTTTTTTCATCTTAGTCAAGCATGCTTATAGGATTATATATCTTAGCTTGACTCATCTATTCCACACTAGGTTTCTTAATAATTATACTTGAATGGTAAAATAATTAAAAGTTAACCTTAAGGATAGATTTCAAATATAAATTCAACAATTGGTATAAAGTCATAATTGTCATTGGCCTATAATTTGTGACGGTAAATGGATCTTAAATGTTATAATGCATGAAAATTTATCATCCATGAACTTAAATTTCTCTTATGGCCAAATTATTAAAGAACTTGGGCTTTAATGACAACACCAACGTTCAAAGATAAATGCAAACTTGAACAAATATACCTTGATTGATATCCATGCATTTATTCTTGATGTTGAACTTGCTTAAGTTGAATCAATGATCATGTCTATGAGATGAGAATAGTTGTTTTCATGAAATTATGTGATTAATCTCACTCATAGTTTATGAATTTTAATGATAAACTATATTTTAGTTTGATAATATTGATTTATTTAGGTGAAGCCATTTTAGTTAAAATAGCATATACTCTCTAGAACGTTAAATGACGATAACAACTAGGGATATGGCTATTAATTGATTAAAATGGTAATTTTGAATCTTTCCTTACTCATAATTGGTTAAGAACTTGAATTGAAAAATGAGCATAGGATTTTTGTGCTTATAACCAAGGAAGAAAATGTGTTTGTTTGAATACCTTGACTTTTTGAATCTTCCATATGGTATAATTTTGTGAATAAGAATATGGATTAATACGTTATGATAGTGTGCTCTTGTTTAATTAATCCATATGCATATTTGATGATGTGTGATTGTGCTCTTGCATATTTAGAATGATTATTTTCTTGACGTGAACACACTACACATAGATATTAGATTCATGCAAAATGTCTAAGTCAACCATTAGTAACAATTGGTATTTAGATTGAAATAACAATTGGTATCATTGGTAAACATATTTTCAATAATTGGTAAGCCAAAACTAAATTGATAATTGATATGAGCTTTAAATTGACAATTCTTCTTGTGTTCTTTAGATTCAAATGACAAATAGGGAAGAATTAAGACATTTTTGAATGAGATAATTTTTGTGCTAGAATTTGTGGATAATTGATATATGTATTAATTCTAAGCACTTTCTTACTTGAAAAAGATTTATGAGCTCATACATATGATATGTCATCTAATTTTAGCTCATAATGATGTATTATCATGCACCTTAGTTGGACCTTAGAGAACAATTGATATACTTAGGTGCTTGATAGAATTGAAATAAGCAAGTTATAGAACATAGTAGAAAATTTATAAACAACTTGCTTCATCACTTACCAATTTGGAACTTCTTGGAAAATTATTTATAAACAATTGGTATAGATTCATAAGTCATGTTCTTTGCATGCACAAATATTTCGTACTCTTTATGGACATTGACTTATTTATTTGTGTTATGAGTCTCATGTACTAACATATTTTTTGTTGGATAAAGCATATTTATTTGTTCTCACATAGCAATAATTTTAGGGGGAGCATACTTTTTATTTTTCCTTCTTTTTGCTATGACAAAAAGGGGGAGAGATATTAAGATATTAAGGGGGAGAAATAATGAGGGAGAAATAGTTTGAAAATCTCTTTTGAAAAATTCTCTTCAAACCATGCTTACATTAAAGGGGAGCTGTATAAAATCCTGCTTTATTTGAGGGAGAGTATTTTATCAAAGAATTTTGAAAGCAAATTTACATTAAGTTTTGTCATATCAAAAAGGAGGAGATTGTTAGCTTTAAATTGCCATATGTATTTTGAAATGACAAAAACTTAAGTAAACCTTAATGTTTCTTTCATATTGTAAATTTGCTTTATGACACATGATTTTCTCAAACCATTTAAAGTGATAATATCAAACATTAAGACCATGATTTAATGATACATTCTTATTGGTCTTAATTCTTTATAAAATGTTTTTGAATATTTTAGAAAATTACTTAATGAATTTTTGAACCATGTTTCATTAGAGAAAGTCAAGGAAAACTCCCGCAAAAATGCCAAAATGTTTTGGGTTGAATTAGGATCAAAGGTCATATCATTTCTAACCTAAACGTGCAGGAAAATCACCCTCTGGAAGCATGGGATCGATCCCCTAAGGGAAGGGATCGATCCCCTAGTGGCAGTAAGCATTTTGGAGGCAAAAAAGGTCCCTTAGCCCAAAATAAGCATTCTGGATTGAAGGGATCGATCCCCTATGGAAAGGGATCAATCCCTTTACCCGAGAAAAGGCTGTAACGGCTAGTTTCTGTGAGACAATGGTCATATTCGAGTTTTGGCTCCACCCAACGTCCAAAAACCATCCAAGGGACTATAAATAGAGGCTTAGAAGCTGAAAGAACCTAGAGGAACCACTCAGCAACTCCAATACTCATTTTCCTCAAATCCTCAACAACAAATCAAGAGCTACAAAGTCTTCATCTTTCATCATTCACATATTTCTTGTATAGTTTAGCACAAATCTTGTATAGGCTTTTTCTTGTGCTGCTTTTTCTTGTGCTTAATCTCTGTAATCACTTGCCTATCTAGAGGTCTTCTTTGATTACATATCTTGTAAACACAAACATTCCTTGTAAAAGGAGAGGTTTCTTTTTAGCCTAAGAAAAAGAAGGAGGTTTCTCTTTAGCCTAAGAAAAAGAGAGATGTTTCTCTTGAGCCTAGAAAAAGAGAGAGGTTTCTCTTTAGCCTAGAAAAAAGATAGAGTGTAATACAAATTCAAAGATAGTGAATTTGGGAAAAATCTTTGGGAGCGTCTCAAGGTAGAGGACGTAGGCAAGGTTGCCGAACCTCTATAAATCACTTGTGTATATTTCTCTATCCTTAATCTCTTTACTTATTTGCAATTATATTTGTGTTTATTGTTTTGAATTTATATCGCATAATTGAGTAGCCTAGAGAACTTAGAAAATATCAATATAGGCTAGAGAATTTAGAGAAACCCCGAACCTCTATAAATCACTTGTGTATATTTCTCTATCCTTACTCTCTTTACTTATTTGCAATTATATTTGTGTTTATTGTTTTGAATTTATATTGCATAATTGAGTAGCCTAGAGAACTTAGAAAATATCAATATAGGCTAGAGAATTTAGAGAAACAAAAAAAAATGAACTTAAAGTTAGTGAAAAACCGATTCACCCCCCTCTCGATATAGCCTATAGAGTCAACAATTTATATGTTTGAATAGTCATGAATTGTTCTTGCACAACGAATCGATCTTTAAATTTTAAGATTTTAATTAAATTTCAATTTTTTTCATTAAAACTTTGTTCAAAACTTTGTAACCATACTTCTCATTTTTTTAAAACTAATTAATGAAAATAGTCAAGATGGTTTTGATCCTTATTGAATGGGTAAAAAAAGCACTATGGTTTGGTTCAGAAAATTCTTTTGTAAAATCAAATTTTTTCTTGCCCAAAATAACACCGAAAAAACAAATTTTTTTGATGAATAGTAAAAAAAAATTCTCTTGATTCTAATTCTACATAAGCCTAGCTCTTGATACCACATGGAAATCAATCATACAATTTTTTATGCAAGATATCAAATCTTTAATTAGGTGTACCTTTTTCTGCAGACGTACAGGTAAATCTTCCTGTTTTCTTTATAGTGACATTCAATGGGCAGATACCAATTATGTTGAGAAGTGAAAAGGGGACCTAGCCCTATATATATAGTTAAATCTAACAGTCCCCTATCAAAGACTATTAAATTTTAGGCTTATACAACCATTATATCATATTAACCCAATAAGATGTATAAAAGTCTGTTTATATTGATCACAATTATTCAATTGGGCTTACCTGTATATTTTCATACTAAAACTAAAGTATTAGTATGTTTTTATTAAAAATTAAAATTTATCAATTAACTGTAGTTCACAAATTAAAAAATTTTAACAATCTTTCACTTGAACAATATTAATTGAAATTTTAAAAATAAAATTTTATTTTTAAAATTTCAATTAATATTGCTGAAGCAAAAGAATATTAAATTTTTTTAATTTATAGATCCCTATCATAACATCCCTATCATCCCTATCATTTCTCACTTCATAAGCCGCGTGGCGTGACCTTAATGTCAATCGTACGAGATTTTCGTGCCTCTTTAATTTTCCTTTCATTCCTTTGTTTTTTTTTTTTTTATTTATTTGGTCATTTTGTCCGTAAGTAGCACTATGACGCAAGGCAAGTCCATTCCAACATAAAGATAGAGCGCAGAGCAGTGTTAATTTTCCTGGGCAGACTGACGCATTTGTCAAAAAGAGTACATACGCAGAATACTGTCGTCTTGTCACTCAGCGGCAATTTGCCCTTTTCGTCATTTATTGGTCCCACAAGTGATTATAATATCTCTTGAATTTTGATGTTTACTGCTGCTGCCTGCTTTTTCCTATGATTGATTTTTAATGAAACTCAAAGTCCAGGCCACTCGTTTTTATAAATTGGAATAGGAAGTTTAAAAGTTGTTGAGTTTGGATTCTGCTGGACATAAATTAATTTGGTATCATGAACTTGGTTTGGTTAATTTGTTTTTGTCACTTGTATTTAGTTGTACTTCTGCAATTGCTATATGTTAAAAAATGATCTATGCCTACGAATTTACTATGTTATGTTATTTTGAACATGGATGTAAGTAAATAATGTTTTATTTGAAATTAAAAAAATGATATTTTTATATTTGTGTTTATTATATTTAATTTTGAATGATGGAACATTGAAATTTTTTGTTATTTGATAGGGAAAGCTTGTTTAGATAATTTGGTTTATGTAATGTATTTACACGTATTTAGAGGAAATACTTTCAAAATCTCGAATTATAATCCAAATGATTAATATTAATAAACCTGCAAAAATGATAAGAGATTAATTAAACATCAAATCAGAGAAAACTATACTTGGAAGAAAAATAAATGCAGGAAAAGAAATTCCCTTTACTAGACATCCAGTAAGTCCATGTTCAAAATAACATAGTAAATTCGTAGGCATAGCAAAAATTTCTCAGATAATAAAGAAATGGTGCTTAGAAATTTCAATTTATACTTATGTTTGCTCAAGCCATGACCAAATTACACTTTTCTTTGTTTGTTTGTTATTTTAAGTTTACCTTTAATTTTAACACTAAAACTTCATTTTTAATTTTAGGCTTAATAGCTAAATAAGCCCTCAACCTTTAGCCCAAAATGGAATTCAGTCCTCAACGTTTTATCGCATGAAATTCAGTCTACAAACTTTTTTTTCAGTGGAAATAGACCAAATCTGTTAAAATGACCTAACTGCCGTTAGTTTTACATACGTGGCATGCCACGTGGCAGCTAACTAAGCTATCTACGTCAGTTGCCACGTATGCAAAACTAGTGTAGTTAGTGTCATTTAATATATTTTGACTTAATTGCATAATTGTAAAAGGTTGAGGGTTTATTTCCATTGAAATTAAAGTTTATGAACTGAATTTCATGCGATAAAACGTTGAGGGTTGAATTTCATTTTGGGCTAAAGGTTGAGGACTTATTTGGCTATTAAGCCTTAATTTTAACACTAAAACTTCATTTCTGACATTAGATTTATAGATTTATTAGATTTTTACTTATGAATTTTTCGAAACTTACAGATTATCTACTAACGAAAATCCGTATAGATTTGAACTTAAGTACTTTGTATTCGTTATTTGAATCTTAACTACTTATGCCAACCCTCTGGTATAATACTAGAAAGATACCTTGCAAATTAGTTAAGTTGATCAGTAGCGCTGAATCCCACTTTAATTCTAAATGATCGATGTTACAAACAGCAAGCATTATTTATAGCTATTACAGTACCACTTCATAAGTCTGTGGACCGGACTCGGAGCTGCTGATTTAATTATACATTGATCATGAAAAAAAGTGGGGGGACTCTAGAATAAAATTACTGGGCAGCATAGAGACGGTTTATAGGGAGACCACAATCCACAAATACATAGTCCACTATAAGGTGCCCTGCTTCTTTGCCCTTCCCATCAGTGTCAAGCTGATCAAAAACCGGCTCATCCAAACCTAGATCGTCATCGCTGCATGATGCAACAATTCTCACTGTTGTCTGATCTCCAGTACCGGTGTTTGTTACCTGCATGAGGAATGAGAAATAATTTATAAAAGAATATTTTTGGTGAAATGCACACATGCATGGTTTCTTTTAAGCAAGTTAAATATTTTAATCAATTTTTCTTCAATGGAAAAACTATTGCGAATAATCGAGTGATTTGTTGGTAGATCGTTGGACTAGGATAAACATAAGAGAAATTAAGACCTTGAGAAGGTTACTTACATTTAAGCACAAGCCACAAGTTGCCGGGAATTTACAACCGAAGGGTGAACAGTAGGCAGTCCAGTTATACTTGCTGCGCCATTCGTAGGACTTATTGGCATCATAAGTAGCACAGTCAACACCATTCGCAAGTGTCATGTTGTAATCAACTTCTGTAGCATTGAAGTACTCATAATAAGCTGTAATATTTGTAGCACCTAGGGCAGCGGCAGAACCCACCAGACAGGCCAACACCAAAATGCTTACGCTAATTACGGATCTCTCCATTTCAGTTTCTCTGTGAATCCAATTCCAATCTTTTGCTTGAAATCATTTTCAGGTTGCTATAATTTATAGGGGAAAAGGTTCCCTGATAGACTTTATAGAATTACAAATTAGCCCTTGATTTTTCTTCTCTTCGTATTAGAGTAGCCGCATGTGATTTTCATTCTCTTCATTTTGATCATTTTTATCATTAAGCACTGTCAGCTTCTAGATAAACACAACGCAGACCGAATGTTAATTTTCTCCAAAGTAATTAAAAAAGCATTTGTCTGTTTTCATAATTTGATTTTACTCTCTTGAATTCATAATATGGAGATATTATTAACATTGATCGGACTCATTCTCAAAAAGAATAATAATTTCATATCTTCAGTCAGAGAATTTTTAAATGAACCCAAAAATAAGCTCTATAGATTTTAATACTTCTAAGAAAAAAATCCTCAATAAAAATGTAATTTTAACTTTGATAAAATTATTAAATTAATAATTAAAAAAAATCACCTTTCTTCTCTTCGTATTAGAGTAGCCGCATGTGATTTTCATTCTCTTTATTTTTATCATTTTTATCATTATCGCACTGTCAGCTTCTAGATAAACACAAAGCAAACAGAATGTTAATTTTCTCCAAAGTAATTAAAAAAGCACGTCTGTTTTCATAATTTGATTTTATTCTCATAATGTTATTTTTTTATTCACAATATTCAAATTTTTATTTATGGAAAATTTTATTCATGGAACTTTATAATTTTTTTACTTGATGGGGAAAGCATGTATATATAATTTGATTTATGTAATGTATTTACACGTGTTTGTGGGTAATACTTCCATAATCTCGAACAATAATCTAACGGGTTAACTCTAATAAACCTGCAAAAATGATAAGGGGTTAATTAAACAACAAATTTAGAAAACTATAATCCGAAGAAAATCAAATGCATGAAACAAAATTCTCTTTACTAGTTTTTATATTCTGAGAAAAAAAAAACTGCATTTTCTTTTCTGTTTTAATGTCAAGAATTCTGTTACACCGTAAAGAGATGGTCATATTTCATCTCATAAATCTCATTTCATCTCGGTTTCAAAAATTAAATTCAAAACTTTCGAATAAAATCTTAAATTCTAATTATCTTTGGACCATCCACATAAGTGTGGTAGCTCAACCACTATATCATCCATCAATTGGACCACTTCCTTTTCTGGATAGCATCAACAATGCTAAAAATAAGTTTATATCTGGTTCTGCTGTATTAGTGGTGAACAAGGATGTACTCAATAAGTTAATCTATAAAATTTGGCTTAGCTAAAAGAAGAAACATAACTGGTGGCTTGTTCATTAATCTCATTCTGGTCTGAAACCAAATTATTTCTTTGGTCCTAGTCACAAGGACAGAGAGCAAAAGAGAAAACAGTCTAATACAAGGTAAGCTAAAACAAGGGGTAGTGGTCATAAATCTCATTTTATCGATTTCAGAAATTAAATTCGAAACTTTTGAAATAAAATCTTATGTTTTAATTATTTTTGGAATATCCAGGTAAGTATGGCAGCTCATAAGGATAGACATTAGATGACTAAGGAGAAAACAGCGTTGCAAAACAATGCACGCTAAAACAAGAGGTATTGATCATGGCAGGTGAAGTAAACCGAGAAATTTTAAAAATTGAAAATGGAAACTAAACAAATTGACAACTTGGTCGGATGCATGCATTTCGCAAAGTCTTAAGGATCACAGTATCCGTACACTCAAGAAAAACATGCTCAGTTTGTTTCGCTTATTTGCCACACGTCTTGGGGCAATTCTCGTCAACTAAAGATTCTTTTTTCATTTCAAGCTTATCCAGATGATTTACCATTTTCCTCGTCCAATTAGCCCCACAGGCTTAAGAAAGATCTTTTCGTACGTAAAATTCATGTTTGTTTTATATAAAAATATGTTTGTGTCTTTTAAAATATAAAAATTTCGTGATTTTAAATTTTTTTTATATAATTTTTATTAAATTTTAATTTATATTTTTTTATTCGTATTATTTTTATGCCGTATTTTTGTATTGTATTCAAAATTGCCAGCTTTAAATTTAGATATCAGAAACATGAGTTTGTTTGGTGGAAAAGAATTAATGTGATTAGGTGAGCCCTGCCTCTCTTCTGATAAGAGTAGCGAACGAAATGATCCCAGAATTCCCCATTCATTCGACCAAAAATTATTAGTTTCATATATGGTACCAATTTCTGAAATTTATCCACTTTAGTATCGGTGAAGTTGCAAGAATTCTTATCTTATGAATCCGGTTTTGTGAAAGTTATCATCAAATTTTGACGTGACTTACCTACGATCACAAAATTTCTTACATGCACATAAGCACAAAAAAAAAAAAAAGGGGGCAGTTTTGAAGTGAAGTACATCAGATGTGGTCCACACAGGCAATGATAAAATTTTCACGTAATTTATTTTGTTCTAGTTTTTTATATACTCGAGAACAATCTTCATTTCCCTTCAACTCTGACACCCCAATTATTATTTTAGTCCCACCTAAGAGTACGGACACTTAATAACAAACTAGAGGTAGTTGTCGTGTTGGGGGTATTTAAGGAGCCTTATCTCTTCGTTTAAAGCTTAAATAAACTTTTTTTTTAAATTAAAATTTATTAATAAAAAATAATAGAAAATTTTCAATCAAATTACGAAATAAAAATTTTGATGGACTCTTGTCTTAATTAAAGAGTCGGTAAAATGATTTGTTTTCTTGAATATACATAAATAAAATAGACTTTTTTCAAGATCTCAAAGCAAAATTTGCAACTTATTAAGAATATTGTTGTATTTTCTAGAATTGTCAAAGGTTTTCTACATGCACAAACACATATAAAAAAGATCGTAATTTAATAAAAACAAACAATATCAAATTTTACTGCAATTTACTTTTTAAAATAATTTCATGAATAAAGTCAAATAAACCCAGATTCAAGATCACAATATTTTCATGCTCTTAATTATATATAAATTAATCATCAGCATCCCAAAACGAATCAAGCATATTCTTTAAAATTTCGTGCAAAATAAAAAAATTCATTAAATGCATTTTGTCCTTTTCATCATAATAAGCCGTGTGGCGTGACCTTAACAACAATCGTACGAGATTTTAGTAGGGATGTAAATGAATAAAGGGCTGTAAATGGATATTTTATAAAATAATATTTTGTATTATCTGATTTGATTAAAGAAAATTAGAATAGTTAATATAAAATTTGGATAATAATTTTATTATTAATTATAGGTTTGGATAGAATTCGGATAATAATTTTAAGTCATTCGATTATAAATAATAATTTTTAAATATTAATATTTATATTTTTATTTATAAAATATTTATTATTAATATAATCTTTAATTAAATTAATTCATTATGTATTTTGATTATAATTTTTAATATTAATTTATTTTTATGGATTAATTTAAATTTATTAATTTAATTTTTTAATAATGCATATTAAAACTAGATTTAATTTTAAAATTAAAAATTAAATTTTAATTTAATAAATAAATATTTAATGAATTTGAATAATCAAACGATTAGGTTTTATATTATATTAATAGAATTCGGATAATTAAAATCCAAATATTTAAGTATTTTATTGGATTCAAATATTAAATAATATATTCAAATTTCAGTCCTTCAAAATTAACGAAACCCGTCCGTCTACATCCCTAGATTTTCACGCATCTCATTCCTTTCTTTGCCCTTTTTTTTTTTTTTGCCATTTTGTCCGTAGGTAGCACTGTAACTCAAGGCCAAGTCCATTCAAACACATAGCATTGTAACCTTAAAACAGTTTAGTTTTTTATGATTCTCTTGTAAGCTGGAAGTGTTGTCGGCTTCTCCTTTGGTCTTAGGGGCCTTTTTGCTAGAGACTTAATTTTGGCATTCTTGCTCTCGACTCCTTGCATAGGGATGTGAATAGATAGACCTACTTAAAGGTTAGATTATTTGTTCAAATTTAAAGGCTCGCTCGAAATTTGATCAAATTTAGATATGTGACATCTCAGTCACTACACATTTACCTATAATTTTTTTCTTTTCATTTAACTTGATTAGACTTGTTCGTCAATATCATTCATTCATTCTTCTTCTTAAACTTAATAATTAATAACTCAATATGAATATTTTAATTTCAAACAAAGCATAATAATGATATATATATATATATATATATATATCATTCCTTCCCACAGGATCTTGCACATCTTACTTAACCTAAATCCCCGAAACTCTTATTAACATTAATGTACTGTAGTACTGTCTGATTTACATAATTACATAAGTATAGCTTCAACTATTATTGGGAAGCGTATCTCGAAGGTACACTTGATATCTCAAAAGCAAATTCCTTTATTTGGAGCGGGATTCACTTCAGATAATCTGTAGGAAAAATATTCGTAAAAAGGTGAGTTTACGCTCAGTAAGAAATATATGTAAAAGAGCGTACTATGCCTCTATATGCAATTTTTCTGCTTGGCTCTATAATGTTATGTAAAATCATTATAAAGCATATTCGTATACTTTCATCAAACATATAAAAGTTCTTCATAATAGCATATGCTTATAAATCAAGTAATTCACATACTTCTTTCAAATAGCATATGCAAACATACATCATATACTTCTTCAAAACATGCATATCGTTTACTTTCTTTAAAACATGCATCATCTTCTTTCTTCAAAAACATACATCATATAGCTTTCAAATAACAGAGAGACTATCCGCATTTTAACAAAATTATGCACTGAATAACATGTGGCATACTCCCGTAGGAGCCAGGAATCCTCCCCTAGCCAATCATATTTCAAAGACAATTTGGCCAAACGTTGGTGGCTACAGTGAACACTAGTCAGGTGACATCTGTAGCACTGAGGGCTGGATTAGAGCTCCTCAGACATGAACATATACAGAAGTGCATAATCATTAAGTACTTCATAGTCTCAAAACATTTGTCATATAGCTATTTGCTATGACATTCATACTTTCTTGAAATAGGTTTTAAAACCTCTTTTCAAACAGGGCAGTCGACTGGGCTCATAAGGCAGTTGGCTGCTGCCTCATATTTTTATTTATCGAAATTGTTTTCTTTTAAAATTTCGATATTTTTATTTTCTGAAAACACATGGGGCTGTTGACTCGTCCATATAGCAATTGACCGGTTTTGAAACAGAATGCTTTTCGAGAATTGGTAGTCGACTGGTCATATAGCAGTCAACTGTTTTTGAAACAGAATGCTTCTAAAATTAGGGCAGTCGACTGGTCTTATAGGCAGTCGGCTGGTTTTGAAATAGAATGCTTTTTAAATAAGGGTAGTCGATTGTCCCATATAGCAGTCGACCGCTTTGAAACAGAATGAATACTAGAAAATAGTAGTCGACTGGCTTGTATAGCAGTGGACTGGTTTGTCTCGGTTTTCGAAAATCTACGCTTTGGCTGTCTCTAGGCAGTCGGCTGCTCCTAGCCTAATTGGTACTAGGAGTAAAACCCAAAACTTAATTTCCTGCACTTCAAAATCAGCTTTTGGGTCATCCCAAAGACATTTAAAATACATCAAAATATGCGGACATAGCCACCCTACGTCCGTTACATAAATTCCTTACCTCGATAGTCGATTATCCACTAGCTTGGTTGCATCAACCCTAGCTTTTCACTCATTCAAAGCTGAAATGATCATCACAATTCAAACCTTTAAACAATCACCATAAACATACTCTACTATCATCATATAACTCTAAACCATGGACATAATTGAAAGAATCAACTTCTTTTCTTACCTTGGTTAGTTACCAATTTTTCAGAATTTGAGATCTCCTCAAATACTTGGATTCAGCCTTTCATATTAAAGGCTTAGCTTGAGCTAGTGATAAGGATCGTTTTTCGTTTAACAAGCTTAATGAATCGATGGCTGGACAATGGTGTTTGTCAAAATGAGTATGGAAGGGAACTTGGGAAGAAATGGAGGAAACGAGAGTGAGGGCTGGAAAGTGGCTGCCGACTTTGGTGATGGGAGAAGATAATGACTCATGCAACTTCATTTAATGCCCATTAATCCATTAATCATCTCAGCCACTACTTTGACCCTTTGACCATTAATCTCTCTTCTTCCATTCATATGCCACATGTATTTTAATTACCAAAATATGATATTTATTTTACCATTATCCAATCATTCTCATAACATCAGAATTTATTCATTGACTTCTTGACTTTCAATTTCCTTATTTCTTCTCATGTTCCATACATCATTCATACTTCGAAATTCTCATATTTACTTAATAATTTCAGTTGGAACACTTTACAAACATGAGAAAATTACATGAAATTGGGGATTTCACAAGATAAAAATATCATATATATTTATTGGGCTTGGACAAAATTTTTAGGCTCGATCAAAAAGTGCGCTGGGCCTAAGCTTGACAATCTAAAGCCTAAGCCTAGCTCGAACATAATATTAATTAAGTTTTTTTTTAAATATATCTACCAAATATAATATAAATATATGAATATAAAATATTATTGATTAATAAATCTGATTATATATATTTAATATGAAAATTAACATGTAAAATTTGACAAATCAAATTAAATTTTAAAGGAAATAAAAGAATAAAAAAAATAAACAAAAAATAAAATATAAAATATAAAATATAAAAAATAATAAATAAATAAAATACGGGCGGGCCAAGCGGAGCTCGGGCTTATATAGTAAAATAAAAAACGATTGTAGACTAAAATCCAAGCCCTAATTTACGAGCAGGGCCGGGCTTGGACTTAGCATAATATATTATTATGTGCCTTAGGCTCGGCCCGAACCCAACTCAACCAGCCCAATGAGCAAGTTTATAAATAGGTATTTTATAAACGAGTATTTTATATTATTTGATCCGATTAAGTAAAGTTAGAGTAGTTAATAATTGGGTTCAGATAGTGATCTTAGAGTACCCTACTACTCGAACCCAATTACAAATAATAATTTTTAAATATTATTACATATTTTTTATTTATAAAATATTTATTATTAATATAATACTTAATTAAATTAATTCATTAAGTGTTTTAATTATGGTTTTTAACATAAATTTATTTTTATGAGTTAATTTAATTTATTAATTCAATTTTTAATACTATGCATTAAATTTAAATTTAAAAGCCAAACTTTAACTTAATAAATGGATATTTAGCGGGTTTAGGAAGTTAAACGGGTAGTTCTTATATTTTATGGGTAGATTTAGGTAGTAAAAATCAAAATATTTGAGTATTTAATCGGGCTCGAGTATTAAAGAATATAATCAGATTCGGGTTTGGATACCTCAAAATTAGTGGGTACCCATCCCTTTTGGAAGATGGTCTTTTTGCTATGGTTTGGTTTATTTGACTTATTAGAAATGGTGTTGTTTTCAATGGCAAATCCTTTATGCTTAGTCAGATCATGGAGATAGTGAAACAAAGATTAGCTTATTGGTTTAAAGTCGAATGGACTTTAAATGATCAGACTATTAATGATTTTATTAGATTTCCAAATCTAACAAAAGTGCTGATTATACCAAAGGTTACTTATAAAGAAGTGATTTGGGTGAAACCTCCCCAAGGCTTCCTTAAATTCAATGTTGATGGGTCAAGTAAAGGGAAAGCCAAGTCCTGCAGGTGTTGGTGGGTTGCTTAAATGATTTTGAAGCTATTAAGATTGTGTTTTCCAAATCAGTTGGTGTTGAAGACTCCAATATTACTGAGATGTTAGAATTCAGGGAGGCTTTTTTGTTCTTTGCAGCTTTGGAGTGGGCTAGGACCTATTTTTTACTCATAGAAACTGATTTTTGCCAATGTTGTTAAATGGGTGCAGTATCCAGAGTGTGTTCCTTGAAAACTTAGGAAGATGGTTAATTAGACCAAAAGCCTTAAGCTACAAATCAGTGGGTGGCAAATTTCCCACATTCCTCGGGTCATTAACAAGTCGGCGGATTATCTTGTAAAATAAGGGTGAACTATGGATGTAAACAGGGTGGGTACCTGCGAAATTCGAGATACCCAAATCCTATTAAATACCCGATTATTTTGATTTTTACTAGTTGAACCCTACCCATTTAATATAAGAACTACCCGTTTAACTACCCGAACCAGTTCAATACCCGTTTATTAAGTCAAAATTTGACTTTTAATTTTAAATTTAAAATTAATTTTAAGAAAATTAAATTCATGCATTTAAATTAACTCATAAAAATAAATTAATGTTAAAAATTATAATTAAAGTACTTAATGAATTAATTGAATTAAGTATTATATTAATAATAAATATTTTATAAATAAAAATATATATAAAATAATAATTAAAAATTATTATTTATAATCGGGTTGGGGTAGTAGGGTATCCTATGATCACTAACCGAACCGTACCCAAACCCATGATGGGTAGTAAAATTACTACCTGAACCCGATTATTAACTACCTTAACCTGATTATTAACTATCCTAACCCTGCTTAATTGGGTTGGGTAGTATCAGATACCTGTTTATAAGGTATCCATTTACATCCCTAGGGTGAACATAGGTACAAATATGTTATAAGTTTTTGATTAAGTGGTGTGCACGTTTTGAGTAGATTCAATCCAGGGTATTATCAACGGTGAGGTGAAGGTTCCTTTTCGAGTTTGTTTTGAATTGGTACTGAAGTGGCCTTTTGTTACATTGTTTTTGATGGGGGTTGGGATTGCGAGTGAGGGTTGGATTGAGTTTTTTGAGTTGTTGTTCTCGAGTGAGGGTTGGATTGAGTTTTTTGAGTTGTTGTTCTCTTACTGTTGGATGATTGGTCCTAGGGAGTTGATTATTTGATGATGGATGTTTTGGGTGGGTTAAAGGTCTTAGTTGTTTGGGTTTTTGTTAGGATTGCTATCTTTGTTGTGGATTGGCTTAGCTTTGTTTTCTGAGCTACCACAATTGATTGTGGTGCTTCCGCCACTGTTTTATTAATAAAAATTTTGCCTTTAAAAAAAAAAAGAACTTTAAGCTTGTTGCTTCCAGGATACAACAACCTAACCTATCTTCATTCATTGTACACTCTACAGTTATGCACTAATGTGTATATTAAAGAGCTTTAAGATCAAAGAGCTTTAAGATCAAATACTCTTCTCTTGTCCAAAAATATTATAAGTTAATTGTTGTTATTCCTTGTTTGAGGTTTAGGACCTCTATTTATAGCCTCACACATTTGTAACTCTTATCAAACAATAATGATCAATTTAATCATTCAATAATTGTCTAAAATATATAATGTCAAAAACAGCAACACTATTATAAGTAACATTCATGTAATAACGTTAAGACTTTTTCAAAGCCATAAATGGCTATATTAATTATTATAAGTTTATAACCTCCAATTTACTAAAAATGAAACGGCTTGCTATAATATTTATTTTATTGTATGTTATAATTTTTGTTATTAAAATTCATGGTTACAACAATTCCCTCTCCTTTTTAATAATAATAAAAAAACATTTTAAAAGTTTTAATTTTTTTATCAACTTGGGCAGAGATGAATTATTATGCATAATAATGGTGTGCAATCGCATTGAACCTTTACTTAGTGTAGTAGCAAATCTTGTTCCTAAGCCAATAGTGTGCCACATGCATTGAACTTTGATTGTATAAGGAAGACAAGAGTTTGTAATACACACATAATAATTTAGGTGTTTATGAGCTTCTTATTAAGCCAACATATTTCGGCCTTGTGCTTGATCCTGGATTTAGTGAGTAATCTAGAAACTTGCCCAATCAAGCTTCATAGGAGCTGCCCCACTCCAATACTCACATAAGTGAAATCTATCAAGAGTGTTCCTATAACTATTACACCTCACTCATAATGAGCTATAGATTTCAATAAGATTCTTAAAGAATCAGCCTTCCAATGGTACAGGATAGATACACTACATCATAGGGATGGACAAATAAGCTTAAAGCTTCTTAGTTTATATCTTTTAACAACTTCTTTATGATTCGTTCTTCCCATTGAACCTAACTCTCAAAATCTCTAATCATTAGGTTGAGTATCCTCATAAGATTTTAGATTATTTGAGCAAATATTCCATCCCCCTTGATTTATATCAAATTTGTTCTCTAACAAGAGTGTTTGATAAAGGATCAACAATATTTATATTCATACTTATAATCCTATTAGTCATGTAGGATCTCATTATATTGTGTTTCTTTCAATAGATTTGGATTTACCATAATAATGGTTTTGCAGTTTACCAATTGTAGTAGTGCTATTACAAATACTTGACAGTCACATAAGTGATGTATTCGATTTTCTTCCCACAACTATATTTATAGTATGGCTTATAGCATATTTCATGCTCCATCAAATCAAAATGTCAAAAGACGTACTGCTAGGAATCACAAATTTTGTGACCAGCAGCTAATTTTATCCATCGTACTACTAGGAATCATACATTTTATATGACCAATAGTTTAAATTTATCTAGCATCTTCTACTAGGAATCACAAAATTTATTGTGACCATTAGCCTGGTTTTTATTCACATAATTAATAACACATAAATTATCTCAAGTAACTTGTCTCAAATTTATAATATAACTCAAAATGCATCAATATTCCAATCAGTATCACAACAAAAGCAATATGTATACATGATGAAAAGCACTAATCTTCTTCACAACATCAATTTCCCTTATTATTATTATTATTATTATTATTATTATTATTATTATTATGATCATCATCATCATCAAACTATAGGAATAAATTTGTTTGGATAACCATCCTGTTAGGTCCAATCCAACTAAACAACTTGTAACCCATTCTCAATAATAATTAAAAAATTTCCGTTTAGGTTGTAATGATGTTATTAAACTGCTAACATTATTATAATAAACATAACATTGGAATTTTTATAGGCTATCAATGTAAGTTTAACCAACTATCAATGTAAATCCATTAGCATTTAAGCCTAAACTTCAAACAGTTGACTCTGCAAGTTATACATAATATATCCATGAGATCCACTTGTTACAAGAAAATAAGGTATACAACTAATATGTGTTGTAACAAGTGGATCTCATGGATCAGGAGCTGTGCCTCTTCAGCCTCGATATTTGTTTTAATTAATGGTTCTCCAACTTCCACCACAAAGATGCAAGTTATCCTTATTTTCTTAACTCTGCAAGTTATACATAATATCAATGAGATCCACTTGTTACAAAAATAACTTGTATACCTTATTTTTTGAGATTAAATTATTTTCAAAGATTTGTGAATCATCTTAAAATTGTTGGAGTTCGTCTTAAGATTATTGGTTCTAGAACCTAAAAAAAAAGAAAATATTAGTAACAAAAATAATATAAGAAATTATAAAATAGAATTATTTTATTGATCACAAAAAGTTGGACTGAGACACGAATATCTCACCCTCTTTAAGACGATTCACACTTATACGGGAATTATATTAGCGATGCAACAGGAACTTTAAGCGTGTCGCCTTCAAGATACAACAGCCCAACCTATCTTCGTTCATTGTACACTCTACAGTTTTGCACTAACGTGTAAAGTAAAGAGCTCTAAAATCAAACACTCTTCGCTTGTCCAAAAATATTATAAGTGAATTGGTGTTATTTCTTATTTGAGGTTTAAGACCTCTATTTATAGCTTCACGCATTTGTAAATCATATCAAATAATAATGATCAATTTAATCATAGAATATTGTCTAAAAGATACAACCGATTATCATCAAATACTAACAATAATTATAGTAACAGCAACACTATTATAGCTAACATTCATGTAATAACGTTAAGACTTTTCCAAAGCCATAAACGGCAATATTAATTATAAGTTTACTACCTCCAATTTACTACAAATGAAAAGGCTTACTATAATGTTTATTTTATTATATGTTATAACTTTTATTATTAAAATTCATGGTTACAACACATATTAATTGTGATATCTTCAAAGTTATTGATTGGAGTCGTTGATCTTGCCTAAATATGTAATATGTTAACACATGTTTGGAAGTAATACTTTCAAAACCTCGAACTATAATCCAAAGGGTTAACGCTAATAAACTTGCAAATATGATTAGAGGTTAATTAAACATGATTTTAGCTTTGTCGGGAAGAATCATCGAGTCTTTCACATAATAGGGCTTGTGATCAATTTGTAGGTTTCAATTTTCAATTTTCAATTTTAATTATTATTATTTATTATTATTTTTTTATAAGTGTTATATTAGATTATACCATAAGAGATTGTCATATTCCATCGCATAAATATCATTTTATCGATTTTAGAATTTAAACTCGAAACTTTTGAAATTGAAATAAAATTTTAAGCTTTAGTTATTTTTGGAATATCTACATAAGTATGGTAGCTTAACCACTATATCAAAATTTTATTTTTTTTTTGGACCACTTTCTGTTCTAGATGCTAAAAACAAGTTAGCAGTACTGATGGCCTGTTCATTCTGTTCTGAAGTCATTAAGAGAATAACTTATATTAGGATGATCTTAAAAAATGAATGTTTTAGGTGCCAATAATATAATGACACCTTATATTCTTTTAAATACATATAACAATTATCTTACACTCATTCTCACCAAATCAATTTTATTTTGAAAGGTAAAAAATTTTATTAGGATTGGATAAGCAAATTACAACCAAGCTAACAAATCAGGATTACGAGAAACACCCGATTTGGCCAAAAAGTCTGCAAAATAATTTGCCTCCCTAAAAACATGAACAAAAACAACATCTTCAATCATAGCAATAAGATTATATAGCTTGTTGAGTAAGCTATTATATTTCCAAGGTCTATCACTAAGTTTGTTGAGCCAAGAGATAATCACCTTTGAGTTACTTTCGATGATGAGTTTCGGGATTGGGCGGAAATTAGCTTTGATAATAATGGAAAGTACTTCAGCAATCGCAAGGAGTTCAGCTAGATTGGAATCATCTATCCCAATATTCTTTGAAAAAATCATCAAAACATTTCCTTTGAAATCACGAATGAGTCCTCCTATTCCAGCTGGACCAGGCTTCCTCAAAGAGGAACCATCAACATTAATTTTTCAAGTGTCTTTAGGGGGTGTTGACTAGGAGGAGTTGGGTCTAGCTGGTTTCTTTTTAGTGGCCAGAATAGAATCTTGTGGGAAATAAGAAAATGTTGATGAGTCAAAATCAGGATTTCTGGCTTTTAACCACCAACACAATATATTTTTGATCAGCAAACCTGCTTAGAAATATCCTTTTGATTAAAAATCTTGTCTTTTCTACAAAGCCAAATGGACCAAGAAACCGCATATAAGAGAGTATTCCAGATGACCCTTTGTGAAGATTTAACATTAAGATCCATCTAACTCACAAATAAGGACTTCAAGTCTTTCGGCAAAACCTAGCAAATGTTCCACCAGTTAATACATTGGCACCAAATTTTCCATAAGAAGTCGCAAAGAAGAAAGAGGTGGTCAACCGATTCAATCTCACAGCAAAAAGCACATTTATTCTTTGAGTCAGTCCTATAACCTCTTTTGTAAAGAACATCTCGGACAGGAAGAGTACCTTCAAGAGCATTCCAACAGAAGAGTTCAACTTTTGGGGGAGTTATACCTTTCCAAATGAGACTTTAAATTGGAGAAATAAAATTAGTTGAGGATTCAATTTGATTTTTGTTGGATTTACAGCTGAAAGATCCATTTGTCGTGTGGCAGTAAACTAGTCTATAAAAAATTTTAGCAGACAAAGTAACTATGTTGAGAAGATTAAGAAGTGTATTCCACAAATGAACTTCCCAATCAATTAGCTTTCTTCTAAAAGGAATATTCCACTCCCACGTGAAGTCAGTCCACTTTCCATAATCTTTAATCAAGCTATCTTTATTACTGGCCAAAGAGAAGAGTCTAGGAAAATAGTCTTTGAGAATGACACCTTGGATCCAATTATCCTTCCAAAACTTTATTCTTGAGCCATCACCTGCACAAAAGAAAAAATAATTTTTTAGAATGTTAGAGTTCTCTCCCCTTTCCCAATTGAGTTGAATGTCTCTCCACACATAAGAAAGAGATATCAAAATACAAGGATTGGGCCACAAATCCATGTTAGAGATATGGTACTTTTCACAGATGACTTGTTTCCACAAGGAATGATCTTCCTGACTGAATCTCCATGGCCATTTTAATAGTAAAGCTTGATTACTGATGGAAAGATTACGGATTCCAAGACCACCCTTTGACTTGCTTTTACATACAGTTCCTCAACTAACCAATCTCATTTTAGTCTTCTGCTCAATTTCACCTCAAAAAAATTGTCTTTGAATTGTTTCCAACTGATCCAACACTCCTTCAAGGATTCGAAACATGGACATATAATAGGTGGGCAGATTGGAGAGGGTTGATTTGATGAGGTAAGTCTTCCATCTTTATAAAGGAACCTCCTTTTCCAATGACAAAGTTTTCTTCTGAAAGCATTAATGACAGGTTGCTAAGTAGTAATCTTTCTCGGATTAGCCCTAAGAGGGAGGTCGAGGTACTTACAAGGGAAGGAATCAGCGTTACAGTTAATTTTAGATGCCCATTGAAAAACTTGAGAAGACTCAATATTGATGCCAAACAGAGCAATTTTGGAAAAATTAACTTTGAGGCTTGAAAGAAGATGAAAACATATAAGAATCCTCTTGATTGACAGTAGTTGTTCCTCTTTAGCTTTGCAAAAGATAATTGTATCATCTGCAAATTGAAGATGAGTAATATGGAGTCTGTTCTGACCCAAAAAAACCCCTAAGAAAGACCCAAAGAGGCTGCCTTGGTGAGCAAAATATTCAAGCACTCTGTAACTAAGATGAAGAGAAACGGGGAAAGTGGATCCCCTTGACGCATGCCTCTTTTCATTGAGATCGAGCAGAAGGGTGAGTCATTTATAAGAATTGAGATAAAGCTGTTGAAATGCAACAGTTGATCCATGAGATCCATTTCTTGCCGAAGCCCATAAATTCCATAATCTCCTTCAAACAGATCCAACTAACCTTATCAAAGGCTTTCTCAAAGTCTAATTTGATAGTAAAACCCCCTTTTGTTGGATTTTTTTGTTGAATCAATTACTTCATTAGCAATTAAGCAGTTGTCCATGATCTGTCTTCCTTCAACAAGGGCAGATTGAGATGGGCTGATGATAGTGTTCATAACTTTCTTCAACTTATTTGCAATAACTTTAGAAAGAATTTTGTTTGAGCTTCTAATAAGGGAGATTGGCTGAAAGTCACCCAATGATTCAGTGCACTGTTTTTTAGCAATTAAAGCAATGAAAGAGACATTTATGCCTTTCGGAAGCTTACCACTTGGGTGGAATTCTTGAACAAAGTCAACAATATCACTTTTGAGTAGATCCCATTTCCTCTTAATGAAGTTGAAGTTGAAACCATCTGGTCCCAGTGATTTGTCACCATCGCAATCACTGATAGCTTTAAAAATTTCATCTTTAGAGAAGGGTAATTTCAATTCAACTGCTTGGTTAGAAGAAATTTTCCTGAAGTCACTAGCATTACATCATAGAAGTGGTCTAGAGTCACTGCTAAAAAGTTCTCTGAAATGGGATTCCACAATAGCTTTTATTTCCTTAGGGGTGTGAAGATGTTTACCTTTAAAAGAGATATTACCCAAGAAGTTATTTCTCCACCTACTATTAGCATTGCAGTGGAAATATTTAGAGTTCCAATCACCATCTTGGATCCATCTAATCCTTGCTTTTTGACTCCATGAGTGGCTCTCGACTTCTTGAAGTTTCCAAAGCTCCCTTTTCTTTGTAGAAATAAGGGTGGCAATAGAGGTATCCGAGGGACTAAGTTCAAATTTCTTCTCAAGATTGCTGATTTCTTTCTCAAGAATATCAATGTTAGTCGCCACACCTCCTTTTTGATAGCCCTCCCAATTTATAATATCCCTCTTCAAAAGCTTCATTTTCTGGAGAAGTCTAAAGCCAGCAAATCCTTGCCCTTTCCATTTTTTCTCCACCATAAAATTAAAGTTTTGATCGTCCAACCAATGGTTGAAGACTTTAAAAGGTTTGGGGCCCTAGCCATAAACATTGATACCTAAACAGATATGAATATGATCAGAAATATTGATGTCCAGGCTTTTCTAGTTTATGTTTGAGAATTTCGAAAACCAATTTGGGGAGATTAAAAAGCGATCCAATCCGCTCATGGCATTTCTCCTTCTCCATGTATATTTCCTTCCAACCAAAGGCAAGTCCATTAGTTCCAAAGAATTAACAAAAGAATTGAAATCTAGATTTGATCTTGAGATGTTAGTAACTTCAATTCTCTCATCCTCGCTAAGAACTGCATTGAAGTCCCTAGCAAAACACCCTAGTTCTTGATCATTATTTCAATCGATATAATTCCTCCCACAAGAGTTCTCTCTTTGACATCATTTGGAGCATACACGTTGATCAAGTTGATAGTAGACTTGTAATTAGGAAATGTGCCTTTTATCCAAACAAAACGCTCATTAGAGATAGAGGAAAATAAGTTGAAGCAACCCTTTGGCCACATACAAATGATACCTCTTGCTGTACTGAAGCTTCCTGGTAGACCAAAATTATTTTCTTGCTTCCCTAAAGCTGCTTGATAATTCTGTCAAAATTCATACTGAGTTTAGATTCTTGAATGAAAACCATGCTCGGCTTTTCTTTGATAAGGAGTTTCCTGATTGCATTTATTTTCCCCCTAATTCCCAGTCCCCTGACATTAAAAGAAATAATCTTCATTGAGACAGAAAAAAAACCCCAAGAGAAAGGAAGAAAATTAAAGGAAATCCTCCTCGAATCTCTCCTCTTCTTCTAACTTGATCAATCTATCGATCACCTAGTCTTCATTCACTAAAGCTGTAAGTCCAAGCAACTTAGCAACTTCTAAAGTCTCTGTAGCTTCCTTTCTAATAGTCAAATTACGCTTTCTAATGTCCTCATCTGTTATAGCAACTTCTTGTAGCATTTGAAGACTCACCTCATCTTTTCTTGAAGATTTACCGATAGCTTTGTTAGCTTTCTTACCTTTTTTTACCTGGGATTTTGGCATCCGATTGAGGTACTTCTTTTTTCATTATCTTTCCTAATACAAGATCAATAAACTTTCTGTTTTTTCTTGTAACTCCTTGATGAACAAAAAGTTATATTCTCGCAACTGTACGAATCAAGGTAGTATAGCGTGCAAATACAAGAGTCGATCCCACAGAGATTTGCTAAATTTATTCAATTAAAATTCAACTACTTATGCTCTAAAAAAAATTATAAAAGCCAATAAAAATAATTATCTAAGTATCTAATTAACTAATGAAATTAATTAACCTAAAATAAATAAATTAACCAACAGAGAAAAGCCTAGGAATTTGATTTTACCAATACATTGCAATTTTGTCTTCAATCATAAAAATCTCAATTCAATTCTAGGGTTCATTCTTCCTAATATATGATTACTCTGTTTGATGGCAGCTATAATCAAGTATTTTTAATCATTAATTACCTATAATGTGTAGCATAATCAATGACTAAAAACCCATTAAGAATAGAAGAACATATAACAAGAACCAAATAAATATTCTAGCTTGATGTATGCATCAAATATTTATTCAATCATTCAAGAGAGCTATACATGGCTTAGCATATGATGTGTACCCTTACCATGTCTCAAACAATCAATTAATTTATATTAAAGGTGTCCAATCAATAACACAAATCAAGAGATTGAATTAATTACAATGAATGACACTAGAATTTAAGAATTAAGCAATTAATCATAAAGACATAAAATATGCAAGTAGGCTTGATCAAATTCCTAGCAAGAAAATTAGTTCATGTTTAATTTAGCAAAACACATTATCAAATTAATAAAAGTAATGCCTTAAATTAAACAAATAAACTAATTCAAAATTAATTTAATAATGCACATAAAACAAAATTAAAAGAATAAGTTAACAGCCCTTGAAACCAAGTGTAACCATGTGCCTATTAAGCAAACAGCAACATAGTGAAAGGATGTGGCGTTGGCATGTGGACAGCTGCGGCTTGAACCGATTCTACCTCAACAGCTTACGCCAAATGCCCCTGCACCAAACCAGCAAATCGCTCCAGCTAGCAGCCTTTAGTTTTCTGCCTTGCATGTACCAAGCTCAGCCTCCTTGCATCTCGCCATCTCTTGCTTGCCTTTTCTTTCCAGCTGTGTCCTACTTTCAAGCAGCAGCAATGCCAAGAACTTCACGCCACAAACAGTACCAACACCTCTCCTTCCTTTCTTTCTTTGGTCTTTTAAAGGTGTTGCCGCAACTTCTCTATTCTTTGTCTTCTTCCTTAGGTTGCTGCCGCCACCTTCTATATCTTTGGCTCTTCAACCTCCTTGCATTTATATAGAAACACAAAACTTGCAAACCAAGTAAAAGCCCAAATAAAACTTTTCTTTTTATTTTGCAAACAATATATCCTTTAAATTTTAATAAATTCAAATCATATCTTCCAAAATTAATTCCAGAGTCACTTTCTTAAAATTAAATCACAAGATATATTAAACAATTAATTTTACACAAAAATATAACAATAAATGTGGTAATAAATAATAAAAATAATATAACAAATATATTATTATCACTCCTTTATTTCTTAGTTTAGCACCAGTCAGATAGTCTAATTCATTTTCAGATGGATAAGAACTATGCACCTCATTGTTGGTTTTGCCTGAGATATTTGTTTCTAGAACATCAGCCCATGATCCTTTTGATTTGGTCGCCATTTGCTCATTGAAGTCAGCCCTTAAGTCCAAAGAATGAGCAGTGTCTTCAATACTATCCAATTGGACTCGATCAAAAATTGTTGCAGAATTATCAGGCCAGCCCATTTTAAGAGATGTCTTGGTTGTAGTAATCATTAAAAGAAGGCGGCTGGATATTTCCCAAACTGTTTGTTTTTTGAATCTCCCTTTCCAAAGTCAGCTCATTAAGATATTGTCTACTTTTCAACTCCCAGAGCTTTGTGGTGTTTTGTTTCTCCTGTCATCCTCTTCAATCACCACCAAGGGAACTTCAGCTTCAAGCTCTTCCTCATCTGTATCTTTAAGACTAGTGGGATTTAGAGCTTCTTCCTGAACATTCATTTAAGGTTCTTCTTCAAAACAAAGACCAATATCTTCAATAGATAGGGCGTTTGGGGTTGAAACATCGGATGAGGAAGAGTAGTTTAGATAAGGTTTATTGACTATTTTGACAAAATGATTCCAAAAGAAATCTGGACCATCTTCAATGGACACTTTGATAGAATAACTCAACTCGTCGATGGATAGTTGAACTATTTTAGGAAAAATGGTATCTTTCTTAACAAGAGATAAAACTCTTGCTGTGTCCAAACGTTTCTTTCTAAGGGTACTATCATCAACAGAAATAAAAGAACCCCAAAAATCACCAATTTTCTTGAAGAAAGTAGGATTCCAAGCATGAAGAGGGAAGTCTTCTATTTTTAACTAGACAAATTTGTAATCAACAAATAAGTCAGAACTCCATGGCTTCACTGAAGAAAACCACTTGCTAAGCCAAGTGCTGCCATTTTCAAGCATGCCAATCATCTCCTTTTTAGATTCAAATTTCAGTAACACCCAACTGCCACCTATCAGGTTGACTGAGAAATCTAAAACCCCTACTTGTAAAATACGATGCTGCAGAGATTGAATGGAGTATGGATTCTTCACCTTTGCGACAGCTGAACTTTCAAGCCACTTCATTTCAAGGTCTCCTTTAACCAAACTAATAGAGGTAATTTCATTTGAGGAGCCTTCTTTACTGTCATCACTGGTAGGTTTTTTCACCATAAGTCTGAGATTGTTGGTTTTAACAACGTCGGCATACGAAGGCTTGCCATTGTCGTATGAAGGGCCAATACCCACTACTTGATCCGAAGGAAAATCTTTTGTCCTCTGAATGACCTCATGATTATTGATCCTTTTTTCAACCCCAGATCCTTTTTGACTCCGGGCATTTCTACTCTCCCATTCATATTTTGCTAGGTTTGCTCTGAGCCTCCATCCATTCCAAGAAAAGCCATATAGTGCTCTAATGACCGATAGAGCTTATCGGAGATCTTTGAACTGGAAGAAACCAAATTTACTTCTTCTTCGATTCCTCTAGTTAAGTGGGATATAAAAATCAACGGCCCTTCCATGCTTCATAATCATATTTAAAAGATTAGCTTCCTTACCATAAGGGTTAATGTTGCCAATGAAAACGGTGATCGGTTTCTTTCGCCATTAATGGATATCTATGCTTGGTTGTGAATAGAAACCAAAATCTCTTTTATGAAAATGGCCATGATCCTGTGTTCGTGAGATACTCTTTCTCTCTCTAGCTCTCAGTTCCCCCCCCCCCCCCCCCCCCCCCCCCCCCTCCCTCTCTCACCAAATCAATTTTAATTAAATTAATTTAGTTAGAGTTAACTCTCATTAAATATATTTACATACCTATTTAATTCAAATTAATAGAAAAATTAAAAACTCGCAACAAATAGATGAAAAAATAAAAATTTTCAAGCTAGTCACAAATTTTATTTAAACATTTAAATTAGTTCCCCCCCCCCCCCCTCCCTCTCTTACCAAATCAATTTTAATTAAATTAATTTACTTAGAGTTAACTCTCATTAAATATATTTACATACCTATTTAATTCAAATTAATAGAAAAATTAAAAACTCGCAACAAATAGATGAAAAAATAAAAATTTTCAAGCTAGTCACAAATTTTATTTAAACATTTAAATTTTTTATGTATATAATTTGGCCCCCCAAATTTAAAATCCTACCTCCGCCACTACATTCAAAGAAATTAATTTCCTTGATTAGTTCCAAATCTTGAACCTTGAATCCAACTTAAAAGACTACGCTTGCTTAACGTTGGATCCAACCGTTAGAGTTATAATCACTAACTTTTTAGTTAACTGTTATTTGACTAATAGTCATATAAATTCTAGGACTTTATTAAAAAAATGAAACAAACCCTTAATCTCTTATTGCATAAAATTAAAATTATAAATTTTTATTTCATTGTAATTATACTTATTAAATCTTAAAAGTGAATATTGATGCCTAATTGACAAAATTTTAAAATTGTATTCTCTCAAATATTTGTCATTTAGCTTATCTAAATAAATTTAAATAAGAATATCCTACAAATTAAATCATCCAACTGAAAATTTGAACAAAAAAAGAATATTTTATACCGTTAAAGTTTTAATTTACAATAAAATAAAATGAATAGTTTCATTTTGAGAAAAGTTTGAAAACTTATTTAAGTATTATTTTTTTGTTATATATTTCTTATGAACCAGTCAATTTTTACATGTTAGCTTACTAAAGAAATTATGATGTTGCCGAGAGATTTTAATTTATACGATATAGATCACAAAAATCCAAGAAAAATTACTCTTAATGTTTGCGTTTTTACATTGCAATCTTTTTTGGTTGGATTTTGTCTTTCATGATTCACTTATAAGCTGAAAGTGTTGTCGGATTCTCCTTGAAGTTGCCTTATAGAGTGTTATGTTATGGGCCCTATTGCCAGAGACTTCTTTTGAGATTTTTGCTCTAGACTCCTTGCTTGTATGAAGACTGAGTTTGCTGTTTTTTCGAGTGATAGTCTCAAGAAAAGCCCAATAAGGTCTTAATAAAGAGCCCAAAACAATCCCACAGAAAATAGCAAACACGTAGTCTTCATACAGGCAAAGAGTCAGATAAAACAATAGGAAAGATATGATCGTAACAAATCATCGACTGCATACACAAATTACACCGTACACAGTGGGGCATATATAGCATCAATACTCTGGAGTGTTTGGAAATCGCGAAATGAATTCATATTCACAGGAAAACAAAACACACTGCTACAAGTAATGCAAACTGCCATACATTTTTGGCCTTACTAGAATTCAACCAGCACAACAGAAATTTCACCATCCAATATTACAACTAATATCCTGGTTGCCACACAGCAGATACTCTAGCAATTAGAGCGGCACAAATGCAGTGATCTTCAGTCTACTGAGAACCGCCGGATTACTTAACACTTCTTCTGTTTTTTGATGAATGTAATGGTTTTAATCCAAGACTTGTAAAATCTGCTGTTTCCTTACTCTTAATTAAATTTAATAGATAAATATCAATATCCTCCCGTTTTTATCAAAAAAAAAAAACAAATCGTCGACTGTTCTCATGAGATGCCCGTTCTTCTATTTTCATTGCTAAAAGCTTATTAATAATAAGCTCAATAATTTATCCACATCCAAAGTTTTGATTGCTTCATTTCTGTAAAGGGAAACATCACTATGCATAAAATTTTTAAATCATTTGTAATTGTCAGAAATGTAAGTATTCTCTGTAACCATGATAGAAGGATTACGAGTTGCGAACATTTAACTTAGCATGAACCACCTTCTTATTTCATTTATAATTTTTGCATTTTTCTTTCCTCTAAGATCTTTCGTCTTATGTTTGGTGCAATATTATAACCCTTCATCCTCATGCACATCATCAACATCACATTCATCATTTAAAAGATTGAGCTTTAACTAATCCCAGCTGAACTTCGTTTAATTAACTGTGATTTTTTAATGAAAACTCTTTTGTTGAATACAAAAATACTATAATTAATTATAAATTTAATTTCTTGTTTATCACTGTCTGTCTCCAGGGTTGATTCTAAACAAATTAATGTTCGAATCAAGAACAGATTTACTTCGAAAATATTGAAGCCTGGCCGTCTTTCATCAAGACATTGATTGAGACTTCAGCATAGTACACAATATTTGTCTTACAAGCAGCAAAGACTTTCATCCCACACACATGTTACTACATAACATACAGTTCATACAGATTTATTCATGAGTAATTACATTAAGTGGGAATTAGTCTTTTGGAACTTAAGAAGTTACTGGGAATAGACAAGAACTTTATTTTCCTCGCTGGAATCGCCACAATCCACAAATTCATAGTCCACCATAATGTGCCCTAGTGTAATGCCGTTTCCATTTGTGTCAAGCGGCTTAAACGCAGATTCCAGGTCCATCACCAGGCCATCACTGCCGCATGCATCCACGATTCTTACTGTTTCCTCAGCTTGGGTTTCTCTGTTGGTTACCTGCATGTGAAGTAACAGAGCTAAGATTAATTAACCTATATATGCATGAAATTAATTATTATGTAAAACCCACAATTTTTTTCATGAATAAAAAAACCCCAGAATTTTAATATATGCATATATAAATATTATGGCCTTAATTTGCGGGGTAAAGAAATAATAATTTGAGGACTTTGAACGGGAGATATGCATCAATTGTTTGGCTTTGTTCCTCACATTTATAAATATACATCCAGCTTATTTCACAATCGATATGGAATACTATCAATCTTTCCTTCACACATTAGATCTTAAAGAGTGCTTTTTTGCTCGAAACACAAAGAGATACTAACATTATGAGCTTTGATATCAATATTGAGTGTTATTAGGTCTTTTTATCTAAAAAGCTAACTTAAGATGTGATGTCTTCTCCTGCACTTAAAAATGCATATCCTTTCACAACTGATGTGAGAATCCAACAACACATGAGAATAATTATGTATATAGCCCAAAATTGCCATAAATGTCACGAGCTTGCTTTGGAGAGGTCTCTTATTTTCCTTCAAAGCATTGAATTTGTATGGTAAATGTGGAGAGGGACTAGTAAAGAGCTAGAGGAAAAGTACCTTTAAGCACTTGCCACAAGCATCTTCCCCTTGAGGACCAGCTTTTCCACAGAAGCCGGTCCATCCATACTTGCTGCGCCACTCCAAGGACTTATTGCCATCCACGGCGGCACAGGAAACGTGTGCGGCATCATAGTCCCAGTTGGTATTCTTAACATTGTAGTCAGTCCAATAAGCTATGACATTAGTCTCACCCGGGCCTGATACGCTCTCACAATCTACAAATTCATAGTCCACCACAAGGTGCCCTAGTGCAATGCCATTCCCATTAGTGTCGAGGGGTTTAAAAGCTGTCTCCAGGTCCATCACTAGGCCTCCAATGCCGCATGAATCCACGATTCTCACCGTTTCTTTACTGCCAGTTTCAGTGTTGGTCACCTGGATCGCGTACACATGCATGGCATAATGAGAATTAAGCAAATTAAGCAATGATTATGTTTATAATATAATGAAGACCTGGAAAACGTTTCTTACACTTAAGCATAGGCCACAAGCATCTTGACCTTGAGGACCAGATGAGCCACAGTAGCCGGTCCATCCATATTGCTTTCGCCAATCCAAGGACTTATTGCCGTCCACGGTGGCGCAGGCAACATGTGCGGCATTGTAGTCCCAGTTATTGTTTGTAGCATTATAGTCAGTCCAATAAGCAAGCACGCCAGAAGCGCTTTGGGCAGCGGCGGATGCCACCAGACAGGCCAACACCAGAATGCTAATGACCAAGCTCTTCATTGTTTCTTTGAATATTGCAATTTGTTTTCTTGAAATCGTTTCCAGAGTGCTCAAATTTATAGGGAAATGTTCCCTGATAAAATTACTGGATTACCCTGTAAAAGATAAACATGACTTTCAATCAGACCATGTTTTTCATATTCTTAAATATTTCTTAATAATTAACATTTATATCACCACCAAGTACGTGGAGGATAAGGGTTATTCATTCAGTAGGGGCGAACTTCAACTATTTTACCGTATAAAGTAAAAAATTGAGAATAGTACAAGATTGGTAAAAGTTAAAATTTAAATTTTAAACTTACCCGGTGTCACTTTTTAAAAATATTTGTAAATTATTTGAACAAAGATTAAAATTCAAGCTTTAAGTATTTTATTCTTTATCTCTAAAAAAAAGTATTTATTCGTTAAGCTTCGGTACGAAATAAACGTTTTTCTTTGTGGTCATTGCTTTCTGCCCATACTAAAAGTTCACTCGTTTGAAGAAAAAGTTCGCAAACCACTTCACCAAAAAAAAAAAATAATAATAACTTCATAGCTTTTGACCTTTTACTGAAATGTAGTGATTTTCATCATCGCTAAAAAATCTGCAGTTGTCACTGATGTTGCATAAGTGGGTTTTTGTGACAGAATGATGATTAAATGACTTCACGAATATCTTGATAGGTTATAGCCGGATTTGTGACAGAATTGTTGCCGTAAATATTTCAAAGAAAAAAACGTTACAGATTTTGTATGCAGAAAATGTGTTGACATCAAAATTTTGCAACGAAAATTTTTGTCACAAAAAGTTAATTTGTAATTTAATTACAAATTTTTGTGATGAAAATTTTTCTCTGCAGATTTTTTTTAATTAATTTTCCACAAGGCGACAAAAAATTGTGATGGAATAATCTGTCACAAGGGAAAGATAACATGAGAATTTTTTTCTTAAATTAATGGTTCTGGTTCCCTAAGCTGCATTTTTCAGACACGACAAATCACAGAAGATAGATGACAAATATTAACATTAATTGTTATTTGTTGTTATCATCTCAAAATTAAGCTTATTTACTTCACAATAAAAAGGGAAAAACTAATCAATAAAGCTGCAAAAATAATAAGAGGTTAATTAAACATATAATTAGAAAACTTATCCAAATGAAATCAAATTTGTTTTACTTTTTTGATTTTGATCAAATTCGTTTAACTAACTCTGTAAACAAGAATAAATCGACTCATTCCTGTAATTGTTAGTGTATTCTGAACAAAAAATAGTTTATATTTTTATTTTTTTTGATGCGATGCAAAAAATCGTGGAATCTTTCATATAGGACCACATAGGACTTGTCAAATTGCAGGGCTCAATTTTGATTCTAATTTAATTTTTCAACCAAATCCTCCGTTTTATTTTTGAAGGAAGGATATAACCCTAATTAATAAATTAAGTGTCTGTAGATGAGATAAACTATTAAGGTTGATGATCGAGCCATGCAATGTGATCATATGTTATACAAGAATAATAAAAATAATAAGTATTTTATTACCCAACCAAGTTAAATTAGATTAATTTTTTTAAATTTAATTATGTCACTTTTCAGTCCAACTCCTCTTTAATACTTCAATTTTTTGCTTACAACAATCATGCTAAAAGAAAAATTAAAGTGAAGTACTATTGATCATTGGTGTGATCCACAAGAGCAATGATAAATTTTAAATTGTTTTGTTTTAGTTTTAATAAATTCGAGAACAATCTGAGTCTTTTTCAATTTTGACGAGAAATTTATTATTTTAGGTCCGAAGTAAGGGTACAAACAGTTTTATTCCAATCAAGATTGTGTTAAACCATAGGTAGTGGTCATCGTAGAATTATTTAGAAGAGTTTTGATCTTTAATATACACTACCTTTTTGTTTAAAAATTAAATAACATTTTTTAAAATTAAAATTTATTAATAAAAATGGTAGAAAATATAAAATTAAATTACGAATAAGAATTTTGACAGGTTTTTATATTAATTAAAGAGTCAGCAAAATGATTTATTTTATCTATACATGAATGAAAGAGATTGTTTCAAGATATCAAAGCAAATTTGATAACTTATTATTTACATATACTAATATTTGTTTATTTGTTTTGTCTTATTATCCATGCAGTTGAATTTGTTTACATTTAAATTGTTAATATTGCCAATGAAGCCTTGGCTGAGTGGCAAGAATGAGGTCTTGAGATTTTGAGGTCTCAGGTTCGAGTCTCATCAAGTGTGAGCTTTAGTTAGTCTAGTTATTTACTAGTTTGTTTAGTTTGTTATAGTTATTTACTAGTTTACTTAGTTTGAGTAATGTGATTTTCGTAGTTACCTGTTCATGGAATGTAATATGCTGATTGTGATTGTTTTCTAATGAAAATGTACTACTAAAAAAAATTTGTTAATATTTAGTATGAAATTTGAGTTCAAGAGGCTGAAATGTGCCTTTGTATTTATTTAATTAAACATCTAATTTGAAAACTAACATTCCAAATGAAATCAAATTCATTTTACTAACTCTGTATATAATAATAAATCTACTCTTTCATGTAATTGTTTTCATAGTCTGAATAAAAAAAGAATATATATATTTATTTATTCTTAATGCGATGCAAAAAATCGTGGAATCATTCATATAGGACCGCATAGGGCTTGTCAATTTGTAGGGCTCAAATGTCTTTTTCTACTTTAATTTTTCACTCAAATCGCACGTTTTATTTTTGAAGGAAGGATAATTTGATAGAACCCTAATTAATAAATTAAGTGTTTATGGAAGAGATAAAAATTATTTAGGTTGATGATCAAGCGATGATGCAATGTGACATATAATAATAATAATCAATAAGTATTGTACTGCTCAAACATTAGATTTTTTATAGTTAATTATATCACTTTTCGATCCAATTCCTCTTTATGACTTTTAATTTTTGGTAGCAACGATAATGCCAAAAGAAAAGATTAAAGTGGAGAACTGTACTATTGATGTGGTCCATACAAGCACTGACAAAATTTTCACGTGTTTTATTTTGTCTTGTTTTTTAATAAACTTGAGCATAATTATTAAATCAAAATACATATTATGAATCGAAATTTTATTTTTAAAAATTGAGTATCAAATCGTATAGTAAGATGTGATAAATAATTTTAAAATTAATTATAAATAATATACATACATGTAAGATAAACAAAAAATAAAAATATTATACATATTATTAGGTTAAGTAAGTATATGATAAAAATAAGAAGTATGATTGTTTTCAAACTTAATATACTCATTAGTAGTATATGTTTTTAAATAATTTTTTGTATATTTTTTTATTTTTAATTTACTAACTAAAAGTTTAATTTTTTTTCAATATTTCAAGAATAAATTATTTAGAGAATATGTTTTTAAGTGTTTTTTTAGGTTAAAAAACTATTAAAATTGTATTTTTAACTAATTGGTTCATAGCATATTTTTATTAAGTCTGGTCTAATTTCACTATAAAGTGTATTGGAGTGTATCAATATATTTTACGATACATATCGATTCGCTTATATATCAATAAATACTCTATCTATTTATGATAAAATTAATTTTTTGTATCGATACGTATCTAATTTATAATATATCGAATCATATTATACAATACATATCGTGTATCATATATTTTTGATAACAATGAACTCCAGAACAATCTCACTTTCTTTCAACTCAGGCACTCAATTTATTATTTTGGGTCCCCAGTAAGAGTACGGACAGCTAAATTCCAATCCAAGGTAATGATAAAGTAGAGGTAGTAGTCATGGTGGGGTTATTTAAGTATGGTTTTTTTTTTCAAGAAACTTATCGTATTCAAAAGTTATTTTAAACTCTAATTAATTTAGAGTTGAACTATAATCAGACATGATATAAAAAAAGCTCTCATAATACCATTATTTTGATTCATAAAATTCAAATTCAAAATTTACTTAAAAAACTTTAAATTCTTTTCACTCAGTTCAATAGAAGTAAATAGCCTTAATACAAACTACCTACCTCTTTGTTTAAAGATGAAATAACTTTTTTTTCCTTTTGAAAATAATAGAAAATTTTTAATCAAATTACGAAATAAAAATTTTGGTGGACTCTTGTCTTAATCAAAGAGTCAGTATGATTTGTTTTTTTAAATATACATAAATAAAAGAGATTTTTTTCAAGATCCCAAAGCAAATTTTGCAACTTTTTTAGAATATTATTTTATTTTCTGGAATTGTCAATGATTTTGTATTTGCATAAACACATATAAAAAACGATCGTAATTCAACAAAATAAAAATATCAAATTTACTGTTTAAAATAATTTCATGAATAAATTTCATGCTCTTAATTATATATAAATCAAACATCAGCACCCGAGAACTAATCAAGCCTATTCTTCAAAATTTCATGCAAAACAAAAAAAAGTCATTAAATGCATTTTGTCCTTTACTTCATATAGGCCGTGTGGCGTGACCTTAATAACAAACGTACCAGATTTTTCATGCTTCTTTATCCTTTCTTTCCATTCCTTTTTTTTTTTTTGTCATTTTGTCCGTAAAAGTAGACACATTGCACAGAGCAGAACCGTTCATTTTCCTTGAGAGATTGATGCATACGCAGAATAAATTGTCGTCTCGTCACTCAGTGGCTATTTGTCCTTTTTCATCATTGATTGGTCTTATAATATCTCTTGAATTATTGACATTTAGTGCTCCTGGCTACGCTTTCCTATGATTATTCATGAAACTTAGAGTCCAGGTCACTTATTTTAATAGTTTGGAGTAGGAAGTTTATGGGTCTTGGAGTTTGGATTCTTCGGGATATGAATTAATTTGATATCTTGAACTTTATTTTGGTTAATTTGTTTTTGTCATTTGTATTTGCTTATTGCTATATGTAAAGATGATTTATCCCAACTAATTTATTATTTAGTGTTATTTGGAATTTGGATGTTCGTAGATGATATTTTATTTGAAATTAAATATGATCTATATGAAAAATATATTTGTTAAGTGTTGACACCTAATTTTGTCATAATAGTTATTATTATATATATGTTTTTTTAATATTATTATTACTAATATTATTATTGCTATTCTTATTTTTATTTTTATTTTCATTTTTATCTTTATTTTTATTATTTTTTCCATCACATTTAATGCTCTAAACCTACCCAGATCGCCCCTCCCTACTGCCGCCGGCGATTAGATCTTTCTCCCCTGTCACAAGCCTCACCCATTGTCCCATCTTCCCCATCCCGTGAATCTCGACCCAACAGTAGCCTACTGATTCTTTGATTCTGAAAGGCTAGGGGAAGGGCTCCAAAATCTTTTTTTAAGCAGACTTTTCGGATGAAAAAAAGGAGAACCCGAAAACGCTGAAGAAGCTATCAACCAAATTCTAAGCCTAAGCCACCGCCACCATAGCCACTCCTAACAACACCGAAGCCACCATCGTCATAACCATCACCGAGACACCTTACCGTCATCTCCATTGCCAACATCACACAACATCGAAGCCACCATCATCACTACCACCACCGAAACCCCAAACCCAGTACTTCACCGAAACCCCCAAACACAAAACCCAAATTTGAAACCCCCACCTGCAAAACACAAAACAACAACAACAACACAAACCAAAACAACCAGATCCAACCAGATTTAAAACAAAACACAAAAAAAAAAAGAAAAGCTTTCTGAGTTAGGCTGATGTGTGAAGTTGAGAGTGTTTTCGGGCTAAACAGGTCTTGGTTCAGAGTAAAGAAGGAGAAGTAGAGTGTTTTAAGGCTGTAGGAAAGGTTACTGGCGGTCGGTAGTTGTCTGGGGAAGGAAAGGCTGAGAGGAGTTTGATTTTTTTTGTGTGTGTGGCGAGGAAACTGATGAAAAACGGGTTGTGAAAAAGGGTTTGCCTTTTTATTGCTAAAAGATAAGAAGAGTAAAGGAGGCGACCCGCGTGTGGACCTGACCCAACTGAGATCCGCGTGCTCGCCCGACCGAGGAAAAAGCAGGAGCCGCGAGCTCACCGGCTTAAGGTGTTCGCCCACTCGTGGAAAAAGGAGTAGAATCCGCGTGTTCCTCCCAACAGATGTGACCGAGAGTCACAAGTTCGCCCGCTTGAAGAGTTTGCCCGCTCAAGAAGATCACCCGCCCAAGGAGCTAGCCCACTCAAGAGCTCGCCCGTCAAAGAAAAAAGAAGTCAGAGCGCTCGCCCATCCGAGAGTTCGCCCGCCTGTGCAAAAGAAGCAAGATTCACGAGTTTGCCCTCTCGTTCACGAGCTCGCCCGCCCAAGGAGCTAGCCCACTCAAGAGCTCGCCCGTCAGAAAAAAGAAGTCAGAGAGCTCGCCCTCTCGTTCACAAGCTCGCCCGCCTGAAAAAGGAAGTCCACGCACTCGCTTGAGGAGCTCGCCCACCCGAGGAAAAAGAACATCCACTCGCTCGCCCACTCAAAGAGCTCGCCCGCCCGAGGAGGGTATATTTCCTTTTTCCGTTTTAATCGTCCATTCATTTGTCTATATATTTTAATGTATTGATAGAAAACAATAAGTAAACAAATAATGCATAATTTTAAAAAGAATGAAATTCTTCCGATGATGGGATGTCATGAGACTCACAAGTAGTGATTTCTTGACTGATCCCTAGGTGAGAAGAGTCTTACTAAATGTTACCAGAGTATTGGGATATTTAGTATGATTTTTCAATAATTTAATTTGTTTTATTAAAAATAAATATAGATAAGTTTTTAAAAGAAAACAAAAAACAAAGAAAATTAATAATAATTTTAAAATGAATGAAATTCTTCCGATGATGGGATGTCATGAGACTCACAAGTAGTGATTTCTTGACTGATCCCTAGGTGAGAGGAATTAACTAAATGTTACCAGAGTATTGGGATATTTAGCCAAATTTCTCAATATCAAGAGTTTCATCAATAAAATTAAAATAAATAAAATTTCTTTTAAAGTTTCATTTGCATCATTCATTATTTGTTTGCATCATATGCACTCATAATAATTTTCAAAGCGAGTGTAAATCTACCGAGGATGGGATGTCATGAGACTCACAAGTAGTGATTTCTTGACTGATCCCTAGGTGAGAGGGATTATTTCAAATGTTACCAGAGTATTGGGATATTTGATTTAATTTTTCAATACAAAAGGTTCACATTCACTTTTGAAAAATAAAATTTAACTTTTTAAAATAAAACAAAAATGATTTTTTATAAAAAATGACTTTGAATAAAAAGAATAAAACTGATTGCAATGGAATAAGAATTATTTTTAAATATTAATTCAAGACCATTTTATTAAAATTAAAGGATAATACCTGATTATTATGGTACCGTTTTTTAACGGGCGTCGTGGGGGTGCTAATCCTTCCCCACGCGTAACCGTACCCCCGAACCCAAATTTTGTTTTCGCAGACCAGAAATTGTCTTTTAATAAAACTTAATTAATTTTGAGGTTTTGTTAAAAAGAAAAACATTTTTAGGTGACCAATCACACCTAGACAAAAAAGATTGGTGGCGACTCCCTGTTTTTAAACGTTTTTTCGAAATCGTCGAGCGCGAAGCCGTTACGACAGCTTGGCGACTCCACTGGGGACTTTTTTTTTTAGGGTCAAGCCATTCATTAATCACATATTATCCTAAGTTTTAATTTAAAGGTCTTAACTAATATTTAAATTTAATTTCTTTAATTTTAAAATAATTAGTTGCATTGTTTATTATTTTATAGCATTTTTTATTTGTATATATTATTGCTAATAAATTATGGGGCATCTAGGATAGGGGTTATGGTATGATAAATGTTTGATGTATTCCCTCATACACACACTTACACATGCATGTCATAACATGAGCCCTATACCCGGGTTCAATCCTTCTTAGGAGGGAGTAGAGTACTTTTGCTCTCGTGAGGTAATCACCTCCGCAATGGCAAGCGAAATACTCCCACTCAAATTAAATCTTACTAGTCCAGTGTGGACGACAGTGAGGTATAATTTGGGAACCTTTAGATTTGAAAACCCAGCTCAGCATATAGAAAAACCTAAGAGGCCGGCCTTAGGTAGAGCCATGTCCAATTTTTGTAGAAATTATCCCAAAATTAGGACACGAGGGAATATTATTTGACCCCACTTATTGCATCAATAATAAAGGTACTATAGGTTTTGGTTTGAATTGTATATAATTTCTGTAAAATAAAAGTAAAAAAATATTTTTGGAAAAGATCTTGTAAAAAAAAAAACCTCTTATTTTTGAAAAAATAAAGATATGTGATAAAAACAATAGATTAAATGTGGCTTTCTTTAAGAAATGCAAATAATTCTTCATTTTTTTAAAAGAGAGAATTTTTTTTTTGGAAATATAGGTTCATAAAAATAGGAACTAATAAAAATACATTCTCCGAAACAAGAGGAAGAAAAAGAGATTTATATATATTTGGTAATATAAAAGATGTTCTCATATTTACAAAAGCAAAAGAAAAAAGTTAGTTTCTTTCACCTTTTTTCTTTAAAAGAAAAATATGAAATGATAAAAGACACATAAAGTTTTTTTTTAGAAAAATGGTTGTGAAAAATAAGTTTTTTGCCTCTTTCATTAGAGATAATAAGAAGAAATTCAATTAGGTTTTTTTTAATTAAATTTTCTTTATTCTTTATTATTCTTGGAAAAACCTCTTGGGATAAAGGAAAAAATGGGTAAAAAAGAAAAGGATTGAAAAAGAGAATGTGTTCTTTTTGTTTTTTTTTAAAAAAAAAAGAGAGAGAAAAAAAAAGGAGAGAAGGGAGAATGGCATAAAAATGAAAGAATGGCAAAAAAAATTGTAAAGTAAAAAAATCTTGATTTTAGGAGAAAATTCATTAGGTTAGAAGGAAGGAAAAAGAAAAAAAAAGAGAGTAGAAAAGATGTATTTTATAGAATATAAATTATAGAAAAAAGAAAAAAAAAGAGAAAAAAAAAGGGTTAAGAGAGTTGCCTAGTGACAATAATGAGTGCAAATTGTAATCAAAAGAGAGGTGTCATTTTTTTTTTGATAATCATTTGGGCAATGTGCATATGAGAATAAATTTAGTAAACATGTTTTGCATTTTATGTCATCTCACATCATTCATCATTGCATCCATGCATCCATTGACATGTATGCATTATGTTTGATTAGGCCTATGTTCAAAAGAGTCCAATAATCTTAACATTTTGTTAAATTCCCTTGGAAGGTTGATCCTTGTCTTTATAAAGTGGTTCAACATGGAAGATGATCAAGTAAACCGAATGGACAAAATGGAACAAGACCAAAATGAGATAAAGGAACAGCTCTCTCGAATGATGCAAGAAATTAAGGGTATCCTAGAAGTGAAGGAGACTATGAAAGGGAGTCTTGTGCAAGGAAACAATCAAGTTCAAGCGCATGACAACCCAAAAGGGAACTTCCAGGGGCAAAGCTCTGGTAATGTGAATTTTCAGTCAATTCTTGGTCGAAAGGCAAATTTTTCCAATCCTATTGGTGTCCTTGAGTTAAAAGCTTCAAATGAAAATCCATCAAAAGTGGCTTGGGGTCCAGTTACAGAAAGAAGGTATAACCTTTTGGAAGAAAGAATTCAAGCAATTGAAGGAAGGAATGAACTTTGTGATCCAAGGGAGTATTGCTTGGTGCCTGATGTGGTTATCCCACCAAAATTCAAAGTTCCAGAATTTGAAAAGTATGATGGAACCAAATGCCCTAAAATGCATTTAGCCACATATTGTCACAAGATGATTGGGCATGCTCATGATGAAAAGCTGCTTATTCACGTATTTCAAGATAGTTTGATTGGGGCAGCAGCTAATTGGTATTTTAAGTTGAAAAGAGGCCAAATTTATACATGGAGGGATCTGTCTCGAGCATTTTTAGAGCAATATAAACATTTGATGGAGATAGCTCCTGATCGTTTAACCCTCCAGAGCATGAGAAAGAACTTGAGTGAAAGTTTCAAAGAATATGCTCTTAGATGGAAAGAAATGGCATCACAAGTTCGACCACCACTTACGAATAGAGAAATGAACTCTCTGTTTGTAGATACTCTCCCTTCTCCATATTATGACAAGTTGATTGGCAATATTTTTTCAGATTTTGCAGATTTGTTGTTTTCTGTGGGTAGAATTGAAGATGGGATAAGAAAAGGGAAGATTGCAGATACAAGTGCAAGGAATTATGGTGAGAAGGGATGGGACACCTTTAGTGAGCAAGTTCAAGAAGCAACAGTTGAACGATCCGACAAGAGGAAATTCAATGTGATGCAAAGACCCTTCAACAGTCATTCTCACCCTTTGCCACAATCCTTTTATCCTTACACTCCGGTATCCTATTCCCATAAGTCGTCACAGCCACGTTATCCTAACACCTCAGTCCCCTGTGCACAAGCCCCTTTGCCTAAGAAGCGCATTTTACCAAATGACCATGATATTGATCTTGACCATCCTGAGACCAAGATGAGAAAAAGGGCTAAATTGTACCATTCAATCCCAATGTCCTATACAGACTTGTTCCCACTCCTTGTCCAAAGTTACAAGATTTCCACTGTTCATGCCAAATCTAGAAAACCTCCTTACCCAAAATGGTATGACCCCAACACCAAATGTGACTACCATGATGGGATTGAAGGACATTCCATTGAAAATTGTACTGCGTTTAAGGATAAGGTGCAAGCTTTGATCGACGCAGATCCAATGAAATTCAGGAAACTTGTCTGTGGCTATCATCATCAAGGGAGAAAGATTTAAGGATCAATGGTTCAAGGGATAACATGTATTGCAATGAGAAACTTTTGTTTATGCTTTGTACATATTTTTCATTTCAACATCACTTCTAAAGATGTGAATTGGAGTTGACCAAGTATTTCATGAGTTTGTAAATATTTATATTTGAAATTTTTAGATTTCTTTTAAATTGTGCTTTTAAGGTTCAAAAAAAAAACAAAAAAATGAAAAAATGGTAATTGGGCATTTCTTTTGAAAATAAGAGCCCTTATAATTGCCAACAAAAGAAAAATTAAAAGAAGAGGACATAACAAAGTCTCTAGAGAATTGGTGATCATTATTCCAGCAAATACATTCTGTTCGAACAATTTCTTTCTTTCAAAATCACAAGTTGGAACTTCATGGACCTTCATTTTTCACTTAGTCATGGTGAGATTTTGAGGAAAGATGACCTTTATCTTGGCTAATAAAATGATTTGTTTGTTAAAACCTTTTTGTCAGGATTCCTTGATGATCGAATAAGTGACACTCTTTTAGATTTGGATTTTGGTAGTTTAATAATTGTCAAGATTATGCTAAAATCATCCAAACTTCTTTGAAAAACCATGGGTCCTAAATTCCTTGGCTAGCCTTTTCGACCTGTTGCTTGAAGCACGCAAACAAAAGATATGGTAAATAAAGTGCCTTAAGCCTTTAAAACATCCCAAATACCAGAGTATTTCTTCCTTTTTCTCTCTATGCAGATACTACGAGCAACATATGGTCAAAAATGAAATCTTCCAACATGATATTCATTGGTCTATGAGGCATTATCTATGGATTTGCATCATTGTCATGGAAAGATTGATACATGGGGTGTAAGACATTCTTAAAAAAAAAAGAGAAAAAGAAAAAAGAAAAAAATAAAAAGAAAATTGATTGTGACATCATGCACTTATGATATTCGGATGATTCCAAACAAGAAAGAAAAATTCTTTCAAAAAAAAAGAAAAACAAAAAAAACAAAAAGTCCAGGAAGCCCAATCCAAAAAAAAACAAAAAAAATGAAAAAAAAAAAGAAAACATAAAAATAAAGCTTTTTTACCCTTTTGATTCAAGGAATAACTCTTCAATTTAAGTGGCCATGTTTGAAATGACAAATGGCCATCTTTCGTCATCCATTCAAAAAATTTGAAAATTTATCCATTTGCTACCCCTTTTGAGCTTGATGAATATTTTTTTATTAACCCTAATCAAGGATCACCCTCTACATTGAGGGGCAAGTGCAAAAAATAGAGAATAGAAAAAGAAGAAAGATCTTTTCAAAGAATATGAATGATCCAGCCTCAGTTTCTAATTGAAAAAAAGAAGATCATTATGATGAGGGGCAAGTCCGAGTTAAATTGACTTTCAATAATTTTGGACTTAAAAGGCAAAAAAAAAAGAGAAAAAAGAAAAATGGAGAAATAAAATGACAGAAAAAGTGAGACTTGATAGTGAAAGAAAAGTCTTAAAGTGAATCCTTCAATCATATTAAATGATCCTTGGTTTGATCACCTTCAAACACATTTTTGGGCCTTTTTATCCATTCTTTCAAAACCCCGAACCTTGGCCTACATTACATACCTTAGAAAGTCCATTTCGATCAAGCTTGGATACTTAAATTGAAGAGATTGTTCCTTGAAGAGTCATAAAATCTATGAGGCACTTATCTCATTTTTTTTTGCCAATATTATCCTTTGATAACCCTTACACTCCTTTCAAATGAATTTTGAATTTTTAAGTGCATGATGAAACAATCCCAAAAAAAAAAAAGGGGAATGAGACTCTAGGGTGAAAACCCCAAAAGGGGCAGTCTAGAGCAAAAGTGAGAACTCTTCTAGATCATTCATGGTGTTGTTAATGCCACAACAGAAACGGCATTAAGAAAGTCATTTTGAACCAACCAATGAGCATCCCAAACTATGAAGATATTCAAGAATGCCCTTTTGAGAGCCATTAAAAGGATTGGTACCAAGATTGAAGCTTTTGTCTCCTCCCAAAATAACATGCCAAAAATTTGAGCCTATCATAGCTAGTCTTGACAAATATCAGAATACCTCATTTGAAAATTAAAAGAGTGTCAGTTTTGATTGCACTTTAAAATGAATCTTTTCACAAAAAAATCATTTCAAGGAATCTAGTGTTTTTAAAATAATTTAAACTTTCTTTTGTGAGCCTAGATGAAGGGACACCCATCCCTTTTCTCATCAAATGGCAGCTATCCTTCCCAAACCAAAACCTTGGTGTGTGAACTCACTCAATTAAGTTGATGAGAATAACTTACCATTTTCCTCCATATGCATCCAAATAGTGATCACCAATTTTTAAGAGAGTTGAATGTTAAATATATTGTATAATTGTGGGTCTTAGGTTCAACTTCCTTTGACTAGAGTATGGGGTAATCTGTAAAATTGAAAAGTTTTGACTGGATAAACATTTTTGGATAATGAAATCATTTATACCCCTCAAATGAAAAATGGAAAGGTTGTTTTACAGGAAATAATAAACTCCTTGTGATTTCTTTGGGGCAATTTTGTTCGATTTTTTAGTATTTCTAGTGAAAAATGAGGGAGAAATTTGATAATTACGGTGGGGCAATGAACTTCTTTTGCCTTTTTGGGGCAATTCTCATTAAGGAAAATTTTGATAGTATTTCAAAATAATAGTAAAAAGGAATGTGATGATTGGGGTAACTCCTGAAGAAGAATAGAACTTCATGAAATAAAGAATTTTGTTGACAAAGGGATCAAATAGAAAATTCTTGGATAGAAAAATCTTGGATCATTGTGTTTGCATCTTTATAGTGCAAATTGGCATTTTCATAAGACGTTTGAATTTGCATTTGGACAAATGTTGTTTGCATTGGCATCACAATAGCTGATCATTCACTGAAATAAAATTGCATTTACATCATCAATCATTGCATTTGTCAATGTTGAAAAAAAAAAGAGAAAGGGAAGATAGGAGTTTTGTATGAGAAGAAAATGAAAATTGAAAAAAGGAAAAGAAAAGTGTGTGAAAGAGAGGAGTTTCTTTTTAAAAATGACAAGAATATCAAAATGTAGCTTGAAAAAAAAAAAGAAAAAAAAGAAAAAAGAGAGATACTTCTTTTATTTTAAGAGAACAAAGGAAAGAACTAGCAAGGAGAATAAGAGTCAAACAAAAAAGAGAAAATGAGATGAGTTTAATGAGGTTTTGAGAATATGAGAGATAAAATGGAAAGTTTCAAAATTTTGAGAATTTGAGAAAAAAAAAAAACTTGAGATGAGATAGTAAAGAATTGATAAAGGAAACTACAGAATCATGAATCTTCAAAAAAATAATTGCAATCTTGATATTAGATGGGATTTAAGCCCAGTAAAGTTGGCACCCAAGATGAATTTAAGCCCAACGTAGCTGGCACCTAGATGAAGTTTAAGCCCGATATAGTTGGCACCGTTGTGTGGTCATAAGCCCAATGAAAGCGGCACATAATTAGAGGAGATTGTTAAGCCCAGTAAAGTTGGCATCCAAGATGTTTAAGCCCAACGTAGCTGGCACCAAGATAAATTTAAGCCCGATGTAGTTGGCACCGTTGTGTGGTCATAAGCCCAATGAAATCGGCACATAATTAGAGGAGATTGTTAAGCCCAGTAAAGTTGGCACCCAAGATGTTTAAGCCCAATGAAATCGGCACATAATTAGAGGAGATTGTTAAGCCCAGTAAAGTTGGCACCCAAGATGTTTAAGCCCAATGTAGCTGGCACCAAGATAAATTTAAGCCCGATGTAGTTGGCACCGTTGTGTGGTCATAAGCCCAATGAAATTGGCACATAATTAGAGGAGATTGTTAAGCCCAGTAAAGTTGGCACCCAAGATGAATTTAAGCCCAACGTAGCTGGCACCTAGATGAAGTTTAAGCCCGATATAGTTGGCACCGTTGTGTGGTCATAAGTCCAATGAAATCGGCACATAATTAGAGGAGATTGTTAAGCCCAGTAAAGTTGGCACCCAAGATGAATTTAAGCCCAACGTAGCTGGCACCTAGATGAAGTTTAAGCCCGATATAGTTGGCACCGTTGTGTGGTCATAAGCCCAATGAAATCGGCACATAATTAGAGGAGATTGTTAAGCCCAGTAAAGTTGGCACCCAAGATGTTTAAGCCCAACGTAGCTGGCACCAAGATAAATTTAAGCCCGATGTAGTTGGCACCGTCGTGTGGTATTAAGCCCAATGAAATCGGCACATAATTAGATGGGATTTAAGCCCAGTAAAGTTGGCACCCAAGATGAATTTAAGCCCAACGTAGCTGGCACCTAAAGGATGTCTAAGCCCGATGTAGTTGGCACCGTTGTGTGGTATTAAGCCCAGCGAAATCGGCACATAATTAGAGGAGATTGTTAAGCCCAGTAAAGCTGGCACCCAAGATGAATTTAAGCCCGATGTAGTTGGCACCGTTGTGTGGTCATAAGCCCAATGAAATCGGCACATAATTAGAGGAGATTGTTAAGCCCAGTAAAGTTGGCACCCAAGATGAATTTAAGCCTAACGTAGCTGGCACCTAGAGGATGTCTAAGCCCGATGTAGTCGGCACCGTTGTGTGGTATTAAGCCCAGCGAAATCGGCACATAATTAGAGGAGATTGTTAAGCCTAGTAAAGTTGGCACCCAAAATGAAAATTTAAGCCCAACGTAGCTGGCACCTAGATGATGTCTAAGCCCGATGTAGTTGGCACCGTTGTGTGGTATTAAGCCCAATGAAATCGGCACATAATTAGAGGAGATTGTTAAGCCCAATAAAGTTGGCACCCAAGATGAATTTAAGCCCAACGTAGCTGGCACCTAGATGATGTCTAAGCCCGATGTAGTTGGCACCGTTGTGTGGTATTAAGCCCAGTGAAATCGGCACATAATTAGAGGAGATTGTTAAGCCCAGTAAAGGTGGCACCCAAAATGAAAATTTAAGCCCAACGTAGCTGGCACCTAGATGATGTCTAAGCCCGATGTAGTTGGCACCGTTGTGTGGTATTAAGCCCAGTGAAATTGACACATTATGAGATGAAATTTTAAGCCCAGTTTAACTGGCACCAATTTTTGAACCTAATTAACTGGATGCATGATTTTCAAGGTACGAAATGATTTCCAAGTCCCCAGTAACAATCATATCTTTTTAAAGTTTCATTGCCTCTGCTGCAAGAGGAGCACATTTCAGAAAAATGATTTTTAAAGTTTCAATGCCTCTGCTGCAAGAGGAGCACTTTTCAGAAAAGCATTTAAGTCCTCCGGGCACAAATCATAAGTCCTCCGGGCACCAATTTTAAGTCCTCCGGGCACAAATTCTAAGACCTCCGGGCACAAATTCTAAGTCCTCTGGGCAAAATTTTAAAGTTTCATCGCCTCTGCTGCAAGAGGAGCACTTTTCAGAAAAAGCATTTAAGTCCTCCGGGCACAAATCATAAGTCCTCCGGGCACAAAATTTAAATTTCCATCGCCTCTGCTGCAAGAGGAGCACTTTTTAGGAAAAACTTTTTTCATCGCCTTTGCTGCAAGAGGAGCACATTTCAGAAAAAGGATTTTTAAAGTTTCATCGCCTCTGCTGCAAGAGGAGCACATTTCAGAAAAAGGAATTTTAAAGTCTCATCGCCTCTGCTGCAAGAGGAGCATTTTCAGAAAAAGCATTTAAGTCCTCCGGGCACAAATCATAAGTCCTCCGGGCACAAAATTTAAATTTCCATCGCCTCTGCTGCAAGAGGAGCACTTTTTAGGAAAAACTTTTTTCATCGCCTTTGCTGCAAGAGGAGCACATTTCAGAAAAAGGATTTTTAAAGTTTCATCGCCTCTGCTGCAAGAGGAGCACATTTCAGAAAAAGGAATTTTAAAGTCTCATCGCCTCTGCTGCAAGAGGAGCATTTTCAGAAAAAGCATTTAAGTCCTCCGGGCACAAATCATAAGTCCTCCGGGCACAAAATTTAAATTTCCATCGCCTCTGCTGCAAGAGGAGCACTTTTTAGGAAAAACTTTTTTCATCGCCTTTGCTGCAAGAGGAGCACATTTCAGAAAAAGGATTTTTAAAGTTTCATCGCCTCTGCTGCAAGAGGAGCACTTTTCAGGAAAAACTTTTTTCATTGCCTCTGCTGCAAGAGGAGCGCATTTCAGAAAAAGGAATTTTAAAGTTTCATCGCCTCTGCTGCAAGAGGAGCACATTTCAGAAAAAGGAATTTTATAGTCTCATCGCCTCTGCTGCAAGAGGAGCATATTTCCTAAAAAGATTTTTTAAAGTTTCATCGCCTCTGCTGCAAGAGGAGCACATTTCAAAGAGAAAAAAAGAAAAAAAAGAGATTGGGTTATAAGCTGGACAAAATTAGTGTGTCTACTGTCTTTGCTCTATTCCTGATCTTCAACAATAAGCAAAGAGGGGCAGCTGTTGACACCTAATTTTGCCATAATAGTTATTATTATATATATGATTTTTTAATATTATTATTACTAATATTATTATTGCTATTCTTATTTTTATTTTTATTTTCATTTTTATCTTTATTTTTATTATTTTTTCCATCACATTTAATGCTCTAAACCTACCCAGATCGCCCCTCCCTACTGCCACCGGCGACTAGATCTTTCTCCCCTGTCACAAGCCTCACCCATTGTCCCATCTTCCCCATCCCGTGAATCTCGACCCAACAGTAGCCTACTGATTCTTTGATTCTGAAAGGCTAGGGGAAGGGCTCCAAAATCTTTTTTTAAGAAGACCTTTCGGATGAAAAAAAGGAGAACCCGAAAACGCTGAAGAAGCTATCAACCAAATTCTAAGCCTAAGCCACCGCCATCATAGCCAATCCTCACAATACCGAAGCCACCATCGTCATCACCATCACCGAGACACCTTACCGTCATCGCCATTGCCAACATCACACAACATCGAAGCCACCATCATCACTACCACCACCGAAACCCCAAACCCAGTACTTCACCGAAACCCCAAACCCAGTACTTCACTGAAACCCCCAAACACAAAACCCATATTTGAAACCCCCACCTGCAAAACACAAAACAACAACAACAACACAAACCAAAACAACCAGATCCAACCAGATTTAAAACAAAACACAAAAAAAAAAAAAAGAAAAGCTTTCAGAGTTAGGCTGATGTGTGAAGTTGAGAGTGCTTTCGGGCTAAACAGGTCTTGGTTCAGAGTAAAGAAGGAGAAGTAGAGTGTTTTAAGGCTGTAGGAAAGGTTACTGGCGGCCGGTAGTTGTCTGGGGAAGGAAAGGCTGAGAGGAGTTTGATTTTTTTTTGTGTGTGTGGCGAGGAAACTGATGAAAAACGGGTTGTGAAAAAGGGTTTGCCTTTTTATTGCTAAAAGATAAGAAGAGTAAAGGCGGCGACCCGCGTGTGGACTTGACCCAACTGAGATCCGCGTGCTCGCCCGACCGAGGAAAAAGCAGGATCCGCGAGCTCACCCGCTTAAGGTGTTCGCCCACTCGTGGAAAAAGGAGTAGAATCCGCGTGTTCCTCCCAACAGATGTGACCGAGAGTCGCAGGTTCGCCCGCTTGAAGAGTTCACCTGCTCAAGAAGATCACCCGCCCAAGGAACTAGCCCACTCAAGAGCTCGCCCGTCAAAGAAAAAAGAAGTCAGAGCGCTCGCCCATCTGAGAGTTCGCCCGCCTGTGCAAAAGAAGCAAGATTCACGAGTTCGCCCTCTCGTTCACGAGCTCGCCCGCCCAAGGAGCTAGCCCACTCAAGAGCTCGCCCGTCAGAAAAAAGAAGTCAGAGAGCTCGCCCTCTCGTTCACAAGCTCGCCCGCCTGAAAAAGGAAGTCCACGCACTCGCTTGAGGAGCTCGCCCACCCGAGGAAAAAGAACATCCACTCGCTCGCCCACTCAAAGAGCTCGCCCGCCCGAGGAGGGTATATTTCCTTTTTCCATTTTAATCGTCCATTCATTTGTCTATATATTTTAATGTATTGATAGAAAACAATAAGTAAACAAATAATGCATAATTTTAAAAAGAATGAAATTCTTCCGATGATGGGATGTCATGAGACTCACAAGTAGTGATTTCTTGACTGATCCCTAGGTGAGAAGAGTCCTACTAAATGTTACCAGAGTATTGGGATATTTAGTATGATTTTTCAATAATTTAATTTGTTTTATTAAAAATAAAAATAGATAAGTTTTTAAAAGAAAACAAAAAACAAAGAAAATTAATAATAATTTTAAAATAAATGAAATTCTTCCGAGGATGGGATGTCATGAGACTCACAAGTAGTGATTTCTTGACTGATCCCTAGGTGAGAGGAATTAGCTAAATGTTACCAGAGTATTGGGATATTTAGCCAAATTTCTCAATATCAAGAGTTTCATCAATAAAATTAAAATAAATAAAATTTCTTTTAAAGTTTCATTTGCATCATTCATTGTTTGTTTGCATCATATGCACTCATAATAATTTTCAAAGCGAGTGTAAATCTACCGAGGATGGGATGTCATGAGACTCACAAGTAGTGATTTCTTGACTGATCCCTAGGTGAGAGGGATTATTTCAAATGTTACCAGAGTATTGGGATATTTGATTTAATTTTTCAATACAAAAGGTTCACATTCACTTTTGAAAAATAAAATTTAACTTTTTAAAATAAAATAAAAATGATTTTTTTATAAAAAATGACTTTGAATAAAAAGAATAAAACTGATTGCAATGGAATAAGAATTATTTTTAAATATTAATTCAAGACCATTTTATTAAAATTAAAGGATAATACATGATTATTATGGTACCGTTTTTTAACGGGCGTCGTGGGGGTGCTAATCCTTCCCCACGCTTAACCGTACCCTCGAACCCAAATTTTGTTTTCGCAGACCAGAAATTGTCTTTTAATAAAACTTAATTAATTTTGAGGTTTTGTTAAAAAGATAAACATTTTTAGGTGACCAATCACACCTAGACAAAAAAGATTGGTGGCGACTCCATTTGTTTTTTAAATGTTTTTCAAAATCGTCGAGCGCGAAGCCGTTACGACATTAAATATATTTAATTTTTAATCATGGAAAATTATAATTTTTTTATCTGATAGGGAAAGCATGTATGTATAAATCTATTTATGTAATGTATTTACACATGTTTGGGGTAATGCTTTCATAATCTCGAACAATAATCTAAAGGGTTAACACTAATAAACCTGCAAAAATGATAAGGGCTTAATTGAACATCAAATTTAGAAAACTATAATCCGAAGCAAACCAAATGCATGAAACAAAATTTTCTTTACTAGTTTTTATATTCTGAGAAAAAAAAAACTGCATTTTCTTTTCTGTTTTAATGTGAAGAATTCCATTACTCCATAAAGAGATGGTCATATTTCATCTCATAAATCTCATTTCATCTCGATTTCAGAAATTAAATTCAAACTTTTGAAATAAAATCTTAAATTTTAATTATCTTTGGACCATCCACATAAGTGGTAGCTCAATTACTATATCATCCATCAATTGGACCACTTCCTTTTCTGGATAGCATAAACAATGCTAAAAATAAGTTTATATCTGGTTCTGCTGTATTAGTGGTGAACAAGGATGTATTCAGAAGTTAATCTATAAAATTTGGCTTAGCTAACAGAAGAAACAGAACTGGTGGCTTGTTCATTAATCTCGTTCTGGTCTGAAACCAAATTATTTCTTTGGTCCTAGTCACAAGGACAGACAACAAAAGGGAAAACAGTCTAATACAAGGTAAGCTAAAACAAGGGGTAGTGGTCATAAATCTCATTTTATCGATTTAGAAATTAAATTCGAAACTTTTGAAATAAAATGTTATGTTTTAATTATTTTTGGAATATCCACATAAGTACGTTAGTCAACTACACTATATCAAAATTTTATCCATTTTTTGGACCACTTTCTGTTCAGGATGCTAAAAACAAGTTAGCCGTACTGATGTACTGTTCATTCTAATCGGAAAGCAAATTATTGCTTTGGTACTGGTCATAAGGATAGACATTAGTTGGCTAAGGAGAAAAACAGCATTGCAAAACAATGCACGCTAAAACAAGAGGTAGTGGTCATGGCAGGTGAAGTTAACACAGAAATTTTAAAAATTGAAATTGGAAACTAAACAAATCGAGAACTTGGTCGGATGCTTTTCGCAAAGTCCTAAGAACCACAGTATCGGTACGCTCAAGAAAAACATGCTCAATTTGCTTCGCTTGTTTGCCACACATCTTGGGGCAATTCTCGTACCAAAGATTCCTTTTTCATTTCATGCATATCCAGAATTTATCCGGATCTTCCATTTTCCTGCAAATTTTTTAAATTTATAGATAATTTATCAATGGACTGTGAAGATTTAAACTTAAGTGGATTCAACATTTGAACCTTAACCATGTGTTAATCCTCATCAGCCTAAAACTAGAAATTTGCTAAAAGATTAAGAATAACATACTTCAAAAGAACTATATATATAAAAGAGACGTTGCAAATTAGTTTAGTTGATAACTAGTGCTGAATCCCACTTTAATTCTAGATGATCGATGTTACAAACAGCAAGCATTATTTCTAGCTATTACAGTACCACTTTATAAGACAGTGGACTGGACTCAGAGCTGCTGATTTAATTATACATTGATCATGAAAAAAAGCGGGGGGACTCTTAAATAAAATTAGTGGCCGGCATAGAGACGGATTTTAGTGTCACCACAATCCACAAATTCATAGTCCACTGTAAGGCCCTTACAGTGTCAAGCTGATCAAAAACCGGCTTATCCAAATCTAGGGCGTCACCGTTGCATGTTGAAACAATTCTCACTGTTGTCTGGTCTCCAGTACGGGTGTTGGTTACTTGCATGAGGAATCAAAAATAATTTATACAAGAAAATATTTTAATTAATTTTCCTTCGACGGAGAAACTAATGCTAATAATCGAGTGATCTACGATAGAAATAAAAGAAATTAAGACCCTGAGAAGGTTACTGTAAGATCTGATTCTACACTATTGTAGACCCTAAATTCATAAAATTAATAATGGAAATTAAATAAATAATGAACATTGATTTCTACTTAGTTGAAAAGCTCGTTATTATGAGATGAGAATGGAGCAATTTCGGTGAAATAATGTATGGGCGAGAATGTTGTTCAGCTCACCAAAGGGCGAGAAGGTAGTATGTTCGCCAATGGGCGAGCAGATCGACAATGGATAATGGCGAGGGCGAGTATACTAGTTCGTCCAAATGATGCGAGTGCTCCTGATCGCTCATACAAATTGAGGAAATTAAAATGCTAAATAAAAATTGCCAAATGTGGGGAATCATAGCAATTGGCGAGTTGAGCCATACTAGGTGATCGCCCATACTAGGTGATCGCCCAGTGTGACGAGCGATCTGATCGCCCAAGGAATGAGTAGGGCGAGTTGATGATGGCAAATTGATTGGTTGCCTCCTTGGTTTGGTGAATAGTCGCGTTCGCCAAGGCTGAGAATAGATGATGGCCCGCTTGTGGCAAGGAATGAGATCGCCAATGTGTTTGGCGAGTATAATGGTCGCCCATAAAGAGGGGCAAGTGAAAGGCCAAGTTGGCGAGAAAGGCGATTGCTAATCGCCAAACCTCTATTTGATTGCCAAGAGAGGATATTATTTCGTAATGGCCAAATATTAAGTTGGCATCAAAACAAAGTGGCGATCTGGTGTAACAAGTGGGCGAGCTGTTAATTTGCCTAGTGTTGGCGTGGTCTAAACAACAAACCGTGCAGCCAAAATTGACTTGGCAAGTCGGACGGTTGGAGACAATAAATAGAGGAAAGCTAAAGTCAATAAGGGAATTAGTCTCATTGGTTGAGGAACAAAAAGCAAAGTCAATTGAAGCAGAAAAATGAGTGTGTAAGGAGGACTTTCACGCCACTTATGCTTCAGTTTTCTTCATGCATTAAATGCATGATAGACGTGAAATAAATGCTGGAAATGAGATAAGACCAAGTAGTGAATTCTGATTGGATAGTGTGGCTATAAAAGGAGAAACAAATGAGGATAACAGAGTTAGCCAACTCCAGCTTCTTCATGAAAACCATTTCACTGCAAATTATGCTCTGTTTCTTCCATTTCTCTGCCATGTTTGATCTACTAAGCTTCACCTTAAGTTGGCCAAACAAGTAAACCAGCTTGCAAACCTTTCCTCCTTAGTTTGATGAGTTAAAGGAGTAAGCAAAGGAAGGCTAACAGGAGACAGAAAGCAATCTGTTCTGGAAGTACAGTGGTTGAGGTGAGTTTCATTTTTTTTTGAGGAGTTCTTGATGCTCAATGATAGATTTCTATGTTTTACGAAGTAATAAACATAGATACTGTGTTGTTTTTAGTTAGATCCTTAGAGAATATGAAAACAAGGAAAATAATGGAATAAGTGACGGGAATGGCGACTACTGTGATCGCCCACGTTGAAATTTAGTGAACGCCAATGGGCGAGTAGGCAATATGAACTCGCCATAGTTGTTGTTGAATGGGCGAGGTCGCCCAATTTAGTATATTCATGGGCGAACTGATAAAGGACGGGCGAGCCCATCTCTGAGTTGAAAGCCGTATGGCGAACTCACATGCATAAAGCATTGGGCGAGTAGAAATGTGGGCGAATTCCCGCATTTAAGTTAATGTAAACCTGGCGAGTTACATGTTGGGCGAGCTCACAAATATATAGTGAGTACTGGCGGGCGAATGGAGAATGGAGAGCTTGTCTGGGCGAGCTAGTTGGAGCTCTATTGGGCGAGTAGTCATTTGATTTATTTCAATCTCGCCAAGTGATATGAAACGAAAATATTAATAGAATTTATAAATTAATTGCAGCCGGGAATTATGGACTCGGTGAATGCGATTTGGAAGGTGAGGAGGAAGCAAAGCTTCGTTGAACCAGGTAAGGGAGATGTGTGTGAAGTGAATGCATGTCCTGTGGAGTAAATTTCTTAGAAATTATTGAGAAATTGTTTTATTTTATGACATGCATTATTTTGATAATTGTGTTGATTTGGGCGTGCTAAAGGCGACCCTTATATTTTGATTAAGTGAACTAGGGCGGGCGAGCCCTTGTGTATTGGCGGGCGAGCCAATCTTTTTATCATTTGGGCGAACGATGCCTTTAATGTTTTTTCTGGGCAAAGACCCATGTTTTTAATAAGTGGCGGGCGAGCCAAACTTTATAATTTTGGGGCGGGTGACACCTTTTGTTAAGAAAGATATGGGCGAGCCAGTGTTTTGTTTTAAATGAAGAAGGTGGCGGGCGAGTACTTGTCCACCCTTTAGACTTGACCATGGACGAGCAGGATTTGGCGAGCTGACCATAGCGAACCGATTTCGATGATATTTTCATAAGGAAAATAAGATATTTTAAATATTTTTGAAAATAGAAAATATAAACCCTTTTGGACGAAATGACTAATGGGCGAGCCACTGAGGCGAGCCAATTCTGCTTATTGTTTTAAAAGCAAAGGTTGGCGGGCGAACACATGTTCTCCGCAGCGGGCTAGCTGCCATGGGCGAGCCATCTTGGGCGAGCTGACCATGGGCGAGAAGATTTTAAATATTGAGAATTTAGAAGGTTTTCAACGTGTTTTGTAAACAGAAGCCTAAACCTTTTTGGAAAATCAAATCATTTTGAGAAAATGATAATATGGTGAGATAATTCCATAAAGGTTTTCAGGAGATATAAAAGTTATTTTTGAGACTTTAGGCCATGAGTTCATGCGTTGCTAGTGTGTGACTCGCCTGGGGCGGTGGCTCGGTCGATGGACCAACGAGTGCACCTCAGGGCGTCACAGGGCTGATGGACCCGCCAAGTCATCAGCGGTCTCGAGGTCACTTGGCAAGTGGACCCGATGACCACTATAGATTATGGCCATAGATCTGAGATAGCCGTGAGGGGCGATGGCCTACGGGTGCACCCCAAAAGCGGCAGATTCCGTTCTCACAAGGGGGAGGGGGAACGATGATAGCATGATTTATTTGTTGCTTAGTCTCAACTTACCAATTTCTGTTTACTGTGAGGATTTGTTGAAATCCTATATAGTGTTTACTATATTTTAAAGTAAACTGTTAGTCGGTGATTTGAATTGTGTTTTAAGAGAGTTGTTTACTATATTTCCATGTTCTTTTCTACTGGGTTATTATAAGAAAAGAATAAATGTGTTGCGATATATAGTTTTGCTTATTTTAAAGCAGCATATATTTCCTTTACTGAGCGTATGAATCGCTCACGCCTTTGTTTTAACTCCACAGATAAGAAGTACACGGAGTTGAGAGAATTAGCTCTCAGATGGGTATAGCTATGCATAAAGCACTGAGGCATGGCACGTTAAATGTGACAGGTACAGTCTCTTCTCTTTTACATTTCAGACATATGTATACAGTATTTCCTTAGTGAAATAAAGGTTAATAGGGGATGTCAAATGAGAGGAATAATGAAAAGAAATTTCATATTCCATAATTAATAGATAAATGTTTATCATTTATCACTGTTACTGTTGAATGTTAATGGCATCGCAGACAGCCCAACCGGTAAAGTTGTAAGGAAATACGTGAAAAATGTGGTAACGGGATGTTACAGTTACTTACATTTAAGCACAGGCCACAAGCTTCCTCCCTTTGAGGGCCGTCGGGTGAACAGTAGGCAGTCCAGTTATATTTGCTGCGCCACTCGTAGGAATTACCGGCATCCCATTTGGCACAGTAAACAGCATTAGCAGCGTTCATGTCGTAATCATTCTCTATAGCATAGAAGTTAACCCAATAAGCTGAGACATTTTTACCACTTAGGGCAGCGGCAGAGCCCGCTAGACAGGCCAACGCCAAAATGCTTATGCTAATTGCTGATCTCTCCATTTCAGTTTCCCTGTGAATCCAATTCCAATCTGTTCATAATATGGAGATATTATTAACATTTATCAAACTCATTCTCAAACACAATAAGTCGGAGAATGTTTAAATGAACCCAATGAAATGCTTTACATATTTTAATAATTTTAAGAAAAAAATTCTAAAATAAAAATAATTTTAACTTTGATAAAATTATTAAATTAATAAAAAAATATCACCTTTCTTCTCTTTCTTCCTCCTGTCTCTTCTTTCATCCCAAACCCTATTTCTTCTCTAATTTTTTCCTCTGTAAACTCTAAAAATCATGTCAAAAAAATGAAATCATTTGATGTTTTGAGTGAAAAACTATTTTGACAGTATAGAAGAATAAGTAACTAGCGCGAAAAATGGAAGAAACGGTAAGATGAAAAGAAAAAAAAAACCCTGAATTCAATTAAATCCTCATGTTCCAATGTCCTGCGCAAGCAAGCTGGCACGTGACAGTGATTTTCGTGCAAGCAAGCAATTGACAATGATTTTGCAAGCTTGTCAGAATTAGGAAATATTGATTTCACAAAAAAAAACCCACAAAAATCAATAAAAAAATTAGCTAGCAAAATATACTTGAGATTAAATTTGAAAAAGTAGAATTATTCATGGGCGCCCAAACCCGAATGATTGCCCATATTTTCGACATGTTGGATAAAATTATTAAACTCATTAAATGGGCTTGAACTTAAAAATTGAGACCTGCTAAGAAAATGAGCTGAGTTTGAATTTACCATTTCAAACCTAAGCTCGACTCAACCTGCTAACTATAATTTTTTCCATCTTTTATATTAATGCATTTTTTAATTACTTTTGATTTTTTTTCAATTTAATTTGCGTTTGTGTTATTTTTTTAGACACGACTTTTAATTTTTATGTTTCTTTTAGTCTTTTTGTAAAAATTTATTCAAACTTATTGTGCTATACTTCTTAATTATTATGTGTTTTAATATTTTTATATTTTATTATAATACATTTTTTAAAAATTTAATAGTATTTGGGGTTTAGGGTTAGGAATGATTTGACACTTGACAATTGGTTAGGACAGTTGGTTTGGAGTGACTTGACACTTGAAGAATCAAGGGTTCAAGTCGCTATGGATGCGAAAGAAAATCATGAGGGTTTTGCTTAGTGATCTGGACCCAAAGCAGACAGTACGGGTAAATAAAGTGACCATACTTAATGAACTGGAGCCTTACAACAAAGGTTGTTGGCACAAGTCTTACCACCGACTTGCCACCCACATTGTTGGACAGTAGCAGTAGCTAATAAGCAAATCAAGAAAACTAGGCATAGGCTTAAGGAAGCTCATAGGTGCTTGAATTTATAGGAAAAGCTTGCAAATAGCATTTATTACTTTTGAGTCAAAATCGTACGATGCGCAATACGTATCGTACGATATGATTCGATTCACTATAAACTTGATACGTATCGATACAAATAATCGATTTTTATCATGAATCGGTAGCGTAGCTATCAATACACAAGCGAATCGATTTGTATCGTATGATATACTGATACATTCCGATACAATTTATAATGAAATTGGGCCAAGCATAATAAAAATCTGAGCTAACCCAATTAGTTAAAAATGCAATTTTAATAGTTTTTTAACCCAAAAAGTTCATATGCGTACTGGCTGATGATCCTTAATTTCATTACTTTGCAATATCAATTATTATTTTTATGCGTGAAAGTCAATTATGTATGATAGGATTAATCTTCGTTGTTTAAGCAAGTAACTTTGCTCACCTCATCAACGTGTATAAACCTGTTTTGATGACTGAATATTTAAAAGTTTATTCGGCCGATTCAAGATCGATCCCATAATCATGCAAGAAATATTATTTCAAAGCAGATGAATTAAGAGACTGACAACTAAAAAAGAAAAGTGTTGATGTCGAGAATGGATTTTAGGGTGAAGGGCGGCAGAGTTTCTCTCAGGATGTGTTTTTTATCCTCTGTCCGAGGATCCGAGCGATATTTATAGACCGATGAGGACGTTGGGATGACATGGAGAGGGTGATTTGGGCTTGTCTGATCGTGGTCCAATAGAATTGGTTCGAGCTTACCAACCTGTAATACAGGTTGGCAAGACAGTTGAGGTTAAGTTTACCACCTAAAGCTCCCTTATGTATGTCGAGTACCGAGGTAATGATGAAGACAGGCCTGGTCAGCGTATCAGGTGTCAGCCTAAACATCTCATAACGTATTTGGGTCATCGTATCAGGCGCTGACCTTGGAACCTCTATCCGAGGTTAACATAAAACCGTGATAGTTGTGACCACGTCACCTTTTGACAGGTCTTCTCGAGCCTGACTGAGGTGAAAGACTGAATTACCCTTGTTGACAAATTACCCATCATCATTCAGTCCCTCCTCAAGTCAGTCTTGAGGCTCGGTGTACTAAGGTTGGCCTCGGACTTCAGGTTAGCCAATTCAGGCAGGTTTGTTCTAAAAAATTGCGTAGACGTGCTTAGATCGAATTATTTCGAAACTTGTTCCAAATATTTATTGTGGCGTGTTTCGATTTTGGGAAGGTCAGTTGGGAAGATTTTGATCATTAAAGCCCGATATCCTCGTTTTTAGTAGTTTCATCCCCCCTGTTGGATTGTATGGGTATGTGTGATTTGCAGCAGATCAAAGGGTTGTGCTTCGCTTGTAGGTCGGCGATAGGTACCCTGACGTTCCCTAGGTGACTTTTGGCTTTCCCCAACATCTTTATAAAAGGGAAGTTTCGCTCTTTTCTCCATTCATTTGTGCGTTTTCAGTGGCTTTTTTCCTCAGTTCCTACTTTGCTTCTCTGCTCAGCCAGTCTGTCCCTACAAACCTGAGCTTGCTAGGTAAGTCTTTCCTTTCTATGTCTTCTTCAGTCGAGATAGTTAGTCCCCCAAGTCAGGATAGTTCAGAACTTATGCGAGACTTAGGGCTAGGTTTGACTCAGCAAGCGAGGCTGGTATGGTTGAGGCTGCAGAGGTTGCTGAAGATTTAGCATATGTGGCTTCAGCGTCCTCTACTTCTCCTGAGCCACCCATGGAGCGTGTCTCCAATGGACTACAATGGTTCGAGCCAATGTCACCCAAGGAGAAACAAGCGTTAGATGAGAGTCTTTATGCCTCGAGTGTTCACATAGAGGACCGAGGTCAGGTTCTGGCTAGGGGTCCCTCTGTTTGTAAGGCTTCTCTTGACGTCATGAGGGTGTTGAAGGGGGAGCTTTGCCCAAGGTCTGTCCTAATTTGTTGACTAGGGTAGCATTTGCTGAGTTAAAAAAAAGATCGGTATATTTTGCATGAATTCTCGATTGATCCTCCTCAGAGCACGGACAGAGTGACCGAAGACTGAGGTGGTAACAGGTTATGGGTTTATAGGGAGGTCATTCTTTCAGGCCTTAGGTTTCCCTTTCATCCTTTCATGGTTGAGCTTTTGAATTTTTATAGTCTTGCTCCTTCTCAATTATTGCCCAACAGTTGTGTTGGCTCTATAGGCTATACCGAGAGGGGGTGAATCAGTTTTTAACTACCCTTAAGCTCGTTTTTCGATTCTTCTAAATTCTCTAGCCTATATAAATATTTTCTAAGTTCTCTAGGTTATTCAATCATGCAATCCAAATTCAATACAATAGGCACAAATATAACTGAAAGTAATTAAAGAGAGTAGGGAAAGAGAAATGTACGCAAGCGATTTATAGAGGTTCGGCAACCTTGCCTACGTCCTCTACCTTGAGACGCTCTCAAGGATTTTCCCAAATTCACTATTATTGAATTTGTGTTACACTCCCTCTTTTTGCAGGCTCAAGAGAAACCTTCCTCTTTTTCTAGGCTCAAGAGAAACCTCCCTCTTTTTCTTAGGCTAAAGAGAAACCTCCCCTTTTACAAGGAATGAGTTGGTTTACAAGAGATGTAATCAAGGAAAACCTCTAAGTAGGCAAATGATTATAGAAATTAGGCACAAAGAAAAGCCTATACAATATTTATGCTAAGCTATACAAGAGATATGTGAATGATGGAAGATGAAGACTTTATAGCTCTTGATTTGTTGTTGAGGCTTGAAGATTTGAGGAATAATGAGTATTGGAGTTGTTGAGTGGTTCCTCTTAGTTCCTTCAGCTTCTAAGCCTCTATTTATAGTCCCTTGGATGGTTTGTGGACGTTGGTTGGAGCTAAAACAGAAACTAGCCGTTGTATCTCATAGAAACTAGCCGTTGGAGACTTTCTGGTGAAAAGGGATCGATCCTTCTACAGTAGGGATCGATCCTATGCTTTATTTTCTCTTCCTGGGAGCATTCTGCCATTTTGGGATGGATCCCTTTTCCTAGGGATCGATCCTTTTCTTCCAAAGAGCATTTTTCCTGCACTTTTGGGTTAGAAATGATATAGCCTTTGATCCTAATTCAACCCAAAACATTTTTGGCATTTTTGTGGGAGTTTTTCTTGACTTTCTCAAATGAAGACATAGTCCATAAAGCTCATTAAGTAATTTTCTAAAGTTGTGTTCAATATAATCTTGAAAACATTACTTAATGAAAATATTCAAAATAATTTTATAAAGTATTAAGACCAATAAGAATGTATCAATAAATCATGGTCAAATGACAATTTTCAATTTATAATTTTCCTTTTTTCTTTTTTTAGTGTACAACTTGTGATACTCTGAAATAATAACAAGGTTGAATTTTCTTTTTATTTCACAATTTCCATACAATAAAAGCTTCATATTAGCATGGCAAGCATGACATCTAATTCAGGGTTATGACAGATTAGGTGCTAAGTGGCTTGAACATTGAAAAATTTTGGAAATAGTTTTGGACCATGGAAGAGACAGAAATGAGTCGAATGGAAAGAATGGAAAAAGCACAGCAAGAGATAAGAGAGCAATTATCACAGATGGCAGGTTTGTTGGAAAAGTTGAATGATAGAAAAGAAATAATGGGAGAACTAGCTACTTAAGAGGGGCATCGGTTGCGAAATGCTGAGGTTTCTTTTCGCCCAATTGACATTGGCTCACGAGAAACCCAAACATCTCAGGAGCCACAAGATATTGGCCACCAAAGAGGATGTATGCCCTAATATGCCATCTTCAGTCGACCCTAGTTGGTTTCAAGGGCATGCAACTCCTACAATGAACCCGCTCGAATCGACTTATATTGCCAATTTGGATAGTCACAAAGATCAAAGGATGTCACAAGTCAAAGAAGGCTCATGTTCCCGACAAAAGATAGAGCTTATAGAAGAAAGGCTTCGAATTGTTGAAGGAGTGGATTTTCATGGATCTTTGGATGCAACTAGATTATCTCTAGTACCTGGTGTGGTCGTTCCTCTAAAGTTTAAAGCTCTAGAATTTGAGAAATATGATGGGACTACGTGTCCAAAAGCCCATATCACTATGTACTGTAGAAAGATGGCAGCACATGTGCATGATGACAAACTGTTGATCTATGTTTTCCAAGATAGCCTTAAAGGATCTGCTGTCAGGTGGTATACACAATTAGGCAAGGGTGATGTTCACTCATAGGAAGATTTGGCAAGGGCATTCATCGCCCAATATAAGCATATTATGGATTTAGCTCCGGATCGTTTATCTTTGCAAACCATGGAGAAGAAAGCTACTGAAGGCTTTAGGGAATATGCCCAGAGATGGCAGAATGTTGCTACTCAAGTCCAGCCGCCCCTCACAGAAAAAGAGACTGCAGCGCTGTTTCTTAGTATCCTCCAGGCACCATATTATGATAGGATGATTGGGAATGTTACTAAGAATTTTACCGATATGGTGGCTTCTGGAGAGACGATTGAGAATGCAATCAAGAGGGGCAAGATCAAGATAGATGACATTGTTGATAACAAGTAAGAAAGAATGGAAGAAGAAGTGCAAGTTGCGACATTCGAGTGGCAATTTTCCAAAAATTCCACTCCATATCATCCCTATTGAACAATGTTTCCTGTGATCCTTATCTTTATTCACCAATCCCACAACCAGGATTCCAAGCCAACTCTTACTACCCAGTAGTTGATCACTCACCTACCTTTGTGACTAATCTTATAGCTCGACCTATCCAACAACCAATGAATAACAAAAAGAGACCAAGAAGCAACAAAGGAAAAATCCCAATTCCAATCTCCGATCTTTAATCTCTTTTAGTGAAAAACCGATATCTGGCCCCTATACCTTTGAGAATAGCCCCAAACCCATTGTCCAAGAGCTATGATCCGAATAGTAGATGTGACTATCACTTGGGCGCAGTCGGGCATTCAACAGAAAAATGCAGGCAATTGAAGGAAAGGGTTAAAGAGCTTATCAATGGGAGAATCTTGACTCAAGAACTTATGGATCAGTGGAAGTCCACTTTGATGCAAAGTTAGGTCATGATGAGAAACTAGATTGGAAGAAACTGAAATGTCAAGATTTTAGAGTTTGTGTTTTGTTGGAAAATGCTTTATCAGTTCCATTGGCCTAAATAATAGTTGTATGAGCATAACTTTTTGCATAATTTGTTTTCCAGTGGAATGTGACAAGAATGTTTCTTTTCTTCACATTAATGATAAAAATGATTCTAAGAAAATCGGTGATTACTATCAAAGATGAATGTCATAAATCATTCCAGGATCATATCTCAACAAAACCTAAGTCACTCGAGAGCCAAAAGGCTAAATTAGGGCATAAGGTTTTGAAAGTCCGATTTGTTTTCCATTTGACCATGACAGGGCTTCCTTATTAATGATTTTCAAAGAAATGACCAACTTGCAAAACCTTTTGAGAATAATTAGGAAATCAATTTATGACAATCGCGAAGATTTTGGATATTGGTAGTTTGATATTTGGCAAGATCATTTGGAAATTTTGAAATACAGTTCCACCTTGATTCATATACAAATCCCGAACTCTTTAATTATGTACCTCCGAGATGCTTTTCGCCCATGATTTGGAGCAAGATAGCAAAAAAAAAACAAAAAAAAAAACCAAGGTTGAGGATTTTTCACTGTTGTCCATCTATACAATACCTTGAGTTACGCATCACCTTTTTCCTTAAATGACAATGTGGTGTGTGAGGTCAAGCTCTGTTATATTAAAGTGTTGCTTTACAAAGAAAAAAGAAAAGGAAAAAAATGAAAAAAAAAGAAGAAAAAAATGAAATTGATCGTGACACCATGCAAACATGATATTCAGATGATTTCAAAATCCAAAAGAAAAACTTATCTTAAGAACTGCTTTTCAATATAAGCATCTTAATTTGAGATGATGAATGGCCGTCTTTCACATCCCATTCACAAATATAAACATTATCCCATTGCTACCCTTTTGAGCCTGATAATTTCCTTTGCAATAAACCTCTTCTAAGGATCACCCTCCATACTGGGGGGCATGTGCGAAGATATCTCTTCAAAGAATATGAATGATTCAACTTTTGTTTTGGATCAAATAAGATTCACTATGTTGTGGGACAATTTGGGGGCAAATTAGATTTGAAATTTTGGACATGAATCAAAGAAAAAAGAAAAATGAAAAAAAATGAAAAAAGAAGAGACAGAAGAAAGGATACATGTGAAAGTACACAAAGAAAGGTGCTTTCAAAGAATGTACAAAGAAAAAAAACAAAAAAACAAAAACAAAAAAAAAGAAAGAAGAAGAGATACATGGAAAAGTATAAAGAGAAACGTGCTTCGAAGAAGGAAATTGATAGACATCCATATGAGAAGAAATGATCCTTGGATTGATCACCCTTAAACAACATTTTTGGACCTATTTACCTATTCTTCCAAAACCCAGAACCATGGCCTACATTACATACTTAAAAGTCCATTTTGATCAAATATGGATGCTCGAATCGAAAAGCTCTTCTTTGGAAAATTCTCATTATTATTTGGTTTGAATGAAATTTGAATTCTTGAATGCATGGTGGAACAATAAAAAAAAGAAAGAGAAAAGAAAGAGTGGAGCTCTAGGGTGAAAACCAGAAAAGGGCAGTCTAGAGTAAACAATGAACTCTTAGAGCAAAAAATCAAGCAGTGACACGAACTGAAAACATGGAAAAAGAACCAATAGTCCTTGAGAAATCCTCGAGATATCCAAAGATTTTGATTCCACTCGATTGCTCGACATTTTTTTGAAAAGTTTGAACCTTTCTTCTTGTACCTACTCTTCCTAAACAGAAAAAGCCTCAGTCATTCATATCCCATCTTGGTATTTTTAGAATGCCATTATTCAAGAATTTAAGAGATTGTCAAACCAAGTTGTAAATATTTTGTTTCTTTTCTCATTCAAAATTTTGTTAAAAAAGACAAAAAAAAAAGAGGGAGAAAAAGTGGTGGCATTTTGAGAAAACTATTTTAAGCTAAGTAAGGAACCATTGTTTTTTGTATAAGTGGCAAAGTATTCCCCAAACAAAACATCATGGTCACCAAACTTTCAATTATCCGGTTCAAAAAATCCAAATAGGATTTATGCCACTCATCTTGAAAAGTAATCACCAATTTTTCGAAAAAATCAAATATCACTTGTGAAATTTGGATTCATTTCCCCTTGGAAAATAGTTATGAAGAAAATTTTTAGTGCTTTTCGTCAAAAGGCTATGACGAGCACAAGAACTCTGTAGCAAGGGAAAGTAGAAAGGAATTTTCATGATCATGTTGGGGCAAAGAAAATACAAAAGACAAATGATGTACCTCTTTGACAAGATAGAGTTTCAAAGTTAGAGAATGTATAGGATTGAGTGCCATGCATACATACACAGTATCATAAAGCATCAGCATTGAAAGTTTTGTGTAAAATTTTGAGATTAAAACATGTTTCTCAAGCTAGAGGCTGGACACCATCCAATCAAAAATTTGAAGGTTATGCAACCTTTTTTCAAAATAAGAAAGTCAAGTTTATTCATGATAAAGAAATTTTCAAATCCAGTTTGATTAGTGCTATGTTTAATTAAGGTTGAAGAATGATTTTGAAAATTTTCAAATCCAATTCCAAGTCCTTCGAGCATAGATCTCAAACACTTCAAGCACCAATTCCAAGTCCTCTGGGCAAAATTTCAAAGGCCTCCGGGCACAAATTGCAAAATTCTAAGACCTCCAGGCACAAATTATAAGTCCTCCGGGCAAAATTTCAAAGACCTTCGGGCACCAATTTAAAAATCTGAAGTCCTCCGAGCACAACTGTAAGACCTCCGGGCATAAATCTCAAGTCCTCCGGGCACAACTCTAAGACCTCCGGGCATAAATCTCAAATCCTCCGGGCACAAATCTTAGACCTCCGGGCAGAATTCTAAGACCTCCGGGCATAAATTTAAGACCTTCGGGCACAAATTGTAAGTCCTCCGGGCACAATTCTAAGTCCTCCGAACACCAATCTGAAGTCCTCCGGGCACAAATCTCAAGTCCTTCGGGCATAATTCTAAGACCTCCGGGCATAATTCTAAGACTTTCGGGCACAAATGTAAGACCTCCGGGCACAAATCTTAAGTCCTCCGGGCACAAATATAAGACCTCCGAGCATAAAATTTTAAGTCCTCCGAGCATAAATTTTAAGTCCTTCGGGCACCAACTCTAAGACCTCCGGGCTCCGAGCACAATTTTAAGTCCTTCGGGCATAAATTTTAAGTCCTCCGAGCACAACTCTAAGTCTTTCGGGCAAATCTCAAGACCTCCAGGCACAATTTTAAGTCTTTCGGACATAAATTTTAAGTCCTATGGGCACCAAGTCTAAGACCTCTGGGCATAAATCTTAAGTCCTCCGAGCACAAACCTCAAGACCTCCGGGTACAATTTTAAGTCCTCCGGGCATAAATTTTAACTCCTCCAGGCACCAACTCTAAGACCTCTGGGCATAAATCTCAAGTCCTCAGGGCACAATTTTAAGTCCTCCGGGCACAAACCTCAAGACCTCCGGGCATAAATTTCAAGTCCTCCGAGAATAAATTTTGAGTCCTCCGGGCATAACTCTAAGACCTCCGGGCATAAATCTCAAGACCTCCAAGCAAAAAATTTTTAAAAAAAATTAAAGTTTCAAGGCCTCTGCTGCAAGAGGAGCATTTTTCAGGAAAGGAACTTAAAGTTTCAAGGCCTCTGCCGCAAGAGGAGCACATTTCAGAAAAAATAATTAATTAAAGTTTCAAGGCATCTGCTGCAAGAAGAGCATTTTTCAGGAAACGAATTTAAAGTTTCAAAGCCTCTGCTGCAAGAGGAGCACATTTCAAAAAAAAATAATAATTAATTAAAGTTTCATCGCCTCTGCTGCAAGAGGAGCACTTTTCAAGAAAGGAATTTAAAGTTTCAAGGCCTCTGCTGCAAGAGGAGCACATTTCAAAAAAATAAAATAAAATAAAATAATTAATTAAAGTTTCATCGCCTCTGCTGCAAGAGGAGAACATTTCAAAAAAAATAATAATAATTAATTTAAAGTTTCATTGCCTCTGCTACAAGAGGAGCACTTTTCAAGAAAGGAATTTAAAGTTTCCTCTGCTGCAAGAGGAGCACTTTTCAAGAAAGGAATTTAAAGTTTCAAGGCCTTTGTTGCAAGAGGAGCACATTTCAAAAAAAATAAAATAAAATAACTAATTAAAGTTTCATCGCCTCTGCTGCAAGAGGAGCATATTTCAAAAAAAATAATTAATTAAAGTTTCAAAGCCTCTGCTGCAAGAGGAGCACTTTTCAAGAAAGGAATTTAAAGTTTCAAGGCCTTTGTTGCAAGAGGAGCACATTAAAAAATTAAAAAAAAAGAAGCAGAGAGAGAGAGAAAAGAAAAAGGAAGGATTAGGTCTTGAGTTGGACAAAATTGTTGTCTATTGTCTTTGCTCTATTCTTGATTCTCAGCAATGAGCAAAGAGAGGCAGCTGTAGACATCTAATTTTGTCCAGATTTTACAAATTATTTTGACAAATTTAATACTTATTATTGTTGTTATTATTATTATTATTATTATTATTATTATTATTATTATTATTATTATTATTATTATTATTATTATTATTATTATTTTACTTATTTTACTTTATTTTTATTTCTTATTTCTTTTATTTTATTTGTTTTGTCCCATCAGCACTTAATGGGGTTTTTTTCTCCATAACCGCCGGCCACCAGTTCCTTTTCCCCATTCCTGTCGCCTGACACAACCCCATTCCCCTTTCTGTCACCCCATCCTATCTCCGCCAAACCCATGCCAGACTCCTCTAAAAGACCCACCATTTTCGGCCTAAGAGGACGACTGAGTGTGCTCTGCTCACCAACCCCAAACCAGTAGCCCCATTCGATCACCATTTTCGACAGAGACGAGCCCCATCATCACAACACAAAAGCCTCTTCAACACAGAAGCCAGCAACCATCAGTCCCTCAACCCCAGTGAGCCACTGCCAACCCAAGAAATCACCATTCAGCTCACCATTCACCATCGCCAAACAACCATCACCTCGACACACACAGCCCTTAGCATTACCAAACCAAAAACCCCTCTTCAGCCACCCAAATCCAAAACCAAAAGCCCTAACCACCACTGCCTCTCTACCAAAACCGAGACCCCTATCACGCACCATCACTCGGCCTTACTTCCTCACCGTCCCCCCATTACCCGAACACCAACAGCAACATTACAACCACCATCAACAGCCATTACCTGTCACCAATCCAACCCAACATTCTCAAACCCTTAGACCTCCTAAATCAAAAGCCCCTCTTTCCCAATCATCCATCACAAACCGAGATCACCATGACACCACTACCATCACCAAAAATCCCGTGAAACCCGAACCCCTAAAACAGCAAAACCAACACACAAATGCACACATACACACATACCAACAACCATCATCATCACAAAAACATTCGAAACCATCAACCAAAAAAAAACAAAAAAACAAAAACAAAAAAGGGGTAAGGAGGCTTTTGGTTCCTAACAGATCTACGGGGTTAGGAGAATTTTTTGAGAAATCCGAGGCTAGAAACGGAAAGAAGAGGCGGAGAGCTTTTGGAAAGTCGGAGGCTTTTCAGGGTTTGGCCACCGGCGATGGCGGCCGGCGGTGGCAGGAAATCGCCTAGCCGAGAGCTTTGAGAGCTCTGAAATTTTTTTTTAAGAAAAGAGTTGAAAATGAAGAATGAAAAAAAAGTGTTGGCTTTTATAGCTATAAAAAAAAAAAGAAACAAGGAGATCGGCGCGTGGACCCGGGATCCGACCCGGGACCCACGAGCCCAACCCACGAGAAGGAGACCTGCGTACCACTCGTGCTGCGCCCGACCCGATCCGCGCCGGCCCAATCCGCTTCAGCCCACATCCCGACCTAGGCCCAGTCTCGTGTGGATCAGATTTGGGCAGTCAATTGGGCCAAGTTCAAAGGGCTCCTTTGGGTTTTCTAAAACACAAATCAATAGGGTATATTTCTTTCAATTTTAGTAAATATTTTTGTCTTATATTTAGTTATTATTATTACTTTTATTATTGTTGTTGTTGTTGTTATTATTATTATTATTATTATTATTATTATTATTATTATTATTATTATTATTACTTTTATTGTGCTTTTATTATTGTTTTTATTATTTTTATTATTATCATTATTACTATTATTGTGTTATTATCATCATCATCATCATCATCATCATCATCATCATTAGTAGTAGTAGTAGTAGTAGTAGTAGTAGTAGTGCATGTTGCAAAATAAGAAATTGAAAAATTTTCTTTTACTTGTATTTTCATTAATTATTATTGATTAGAAAATGTATTAAAAAAATAAAAAATTAAAAATTAAATAAAATAATGACGAGTAAATAATTGCGTCATACTTGTCTCGCTGTTAATTAAACTAACTTTCGATGATGGGATGTCATGAAATTCACAAGTAGTGATTTCTTGACTGATCCCTAGGTGAGAAGAATCTACTAAATGTTACCAGAGTATTGGGATATTTAGTATGATTTTTCAATAATTTAAATTTTTATTAAAAATGAAAATAAATAATTTATTTTTTTATAAAAAAACAAAGAAAAATAATGAAATTTAATAATTAAACAATGGTCCGATGATGGGATGTCATGAAACTCAAAAGTAGTGATTTCTTGACTGATCCCTAGGTGAGAGAAGTTCACTAAGTGTTACCAGAGTATTGGGATACTTAGTGCAATTTTTCAATAATAAGAATTTTTATTTAAAATGAATAAAGAAATATTTATATAAAAAATTAAGAAATTCATTTGCATCATTCATTATCTGTTTGCATCATATGCATTCATAATAATTTTTGAAGCGAGTGTGAATCTTACGATGATGAGATTCTATAGAACTCACAAGTAGTGATTCTTTAGAAATCTCTAGGTGAGAAAATTATCTGAAATGCTATCAGAAGTATTGGGGTACTTTAGAATAATTTTTAATACAAAAGATTTTCACTTATTTCAAATAAAAAATAAAATTTAAATGTTTCAAAATTAATACAAATAAAAAACGATTTCAAAATAAATGGAGTTCTTTTTAAATGTTAAATTAAGACCATTTTATTAAAACAAAAAGGATAACACATGATTACTATAGTACCGTTTTTAACGGGTGTTATGGAGGTGCTAATCCTTCCCCACATGTAACCGTACTCCCGAACTCAATTTTTGTTTTCGCAAGCCAAAAATTATCTTTTTAATAAAACTTAATTAATTTTGAGATTTTGTTAAAAAGATAAATATTTTTAGGTGACCAATCATACCTAGTCAAAAAAGATTGGTGGCAACTCCCTTTGTTTTTTAAACATTTTCAAAAATCGTCGAACGTGAAACCGTTACGACAACCACTCAACCAATTTGATAATCAATCAAACAATTACAACCGTATAATTTTTAGAAGAGAAAAATTGCAAACTCCTTACAAACTCAAAGCCCAACTACACCCCTTTATAATAGCCCAAACTCTATAACTCTCTCGGATATATTACAAACCAAGCCTAACAAATCATTTATAAGAAAAGAGCCCTTATAACTTCTCTTAAACTTTCAATATGAGATTCAAAGTAAACTCCAACATCTTCTGCAGTGTACTTAGAGAAGCCAATAGAATGTCGGATGCTCTTGCCAAGGCTGGTGTATCCTGTGAGGATTTCTTCTTTGCCTATTGGTAGTTCCCTGCTATTGCACTTGTGTCTGGTGTTTTCCAGTTATTTCTCCTCTGTTTTCCTGTTGTCGCTGTTTCTAACTTACTTGGTCACAAGTCCCAAGGACCATGGTATCTTTCGCTTTTTAGGCAAACATCTTGGGGCAGTTATCGTGAACCAAAGGCAGCTTTTTCCATTTTAATTATATTCAACAGGTCTCCATTTTCCACGTCCAATTAGCCCCAAAAGCTTGAAAAAGACCTTTAGATATCAGATAAATAAAATTTTAAGTTTTAATTATCTTTGGAATATCCATAGAAGTATGGTCGCTTAACCACGATATCAAAATTTGTCCATCTTTTGGACCATCTTCTGTTCTGGCTAACACAAACAATGCTAAAAACAAGTTAACTGAAACCAAATTATTTCTTTGGCCCCGGCCATAAAGACAGACAGCTAAGCAGAAAACATCCCAAAAGCTTGAAAAATACTTTTATAACTTATGCTACACTTCCGACATGAGATATCTCAACACCAGCTTCTTCATCATCAGTCATGCTACAAACAGTTAGTAACATATCTTGAGAATAATGGAAAAGGGTGGCATACACTGAAATTTAAACTCTAAATCTATTGGAAATCGTCTCTTAATTTCGGGTTTTCATTTTTCTTTATTCGGAAAGCAAATTATTGCAATAATAATTTAAGTAGAATATAGCTAAGCAGTAAATTTGATGTTAGATCTAGGACAACCACTATTATTAATATTTTTTATTTATAATCTGAAAAGATCTAAAACTTCATAGTTAGAATAGACGAGTAGGAAAATAAAGCAGCAACAACAGAGGAATAAGGTGTTTTAAGTATCATCAAAATACATTTAAAACAATTAAAATATTATCTATTCTAATTAGTATTAAAATAATATTATATTATATCTAATCCATTTAAAAAATAAAAATTAAAATCATCTAATATCTAATTAAAAATTATCTAATTCATTTAAAACAATTAAAATTATCTAAGCAGTATCTTCAAAATTTAAAAAAATTAAAATATTATCTAATTTAAAAAATAATTAAAATATTAAATAATAATTTGTATTCGAGTATTGAATTTGTATTGATGTTACAATGATTTTAATATAGCAAATTACATATTTAAGGATTACTGACACAATATATACATCAGCATCCAAAACAAATGAAGCATATTCTTCAAAATTTCTTGCAAAAATTAAAAAAATATTAAATGCTTCTTACCCTTTACTATACTTCATAAGCCGTGTGGCTTGAGTCATAACCCTACCGAAATTCAATGAATTATTGAAAATCATGTAGCCGAACTTTTACGTGATTTTCATACTTCTTTTCTTTTCTTTATTTATTTATTTATTTTGTCGTTTTGCCCATGAGTAGCAGTGTGACTCAAGGGCAAGTCTATTCCTTATTAAACACATACTGCTGAGCAGAATCGTTAATTTCCTGGAGAGATCGATGCAATTGTCAAAAAAAAAGTAAGTATATGCAGAATAATTGTCGTCTTTTCAGTAGCGTTTTCATTTTGGTCCCGGTCACAAGGACAGACAGCTAAGGCAAGGTATGCTAGAACAAGAAACAGTGATCATGGTGGGTTAACAAAGCAATCTTTAAAGTTGAAATTGGAAAGCAGATAAATCGAGAACTTGGTCAGATGCTTTCCGCCGAGTCCCAAGGACCACCTTATCCGGACACTAATGAAAGACATGCCCAATTTCTTTCGCTTGTCAGCCACACATCTTGGGGCAATTATCGTGAACCAAAGGTAGGTTTTTCATCCATAGATTTTAGCTCAGTTGATAGTGTTAGTTGAGTTTATCAGTCAGATTCGATTTCCACTAAATGTTGAAAAAAAATATCTCTCAAACCAAACACCCACAAAATAGAAGAAAGCAAAAACAAACACAATAAATTTTTAATATGGTTTGGCCCAACCAATTTGGCCTACAACCACCCAACCAATCTAATAAACAATCAAACAACTACAATTGTGCAATTTTTAAAAGAGAAAAATAACAAAATCCTTAATAGCCCAACAATGCAACTTTTAAAGAGAAAAATTGCAAACTCCTAACAAAACCCAACATGCAATTTTTAGAGAGAAAAATTACAAACTCCTAATAAAGATCCCAAAGCGCAACTACACCATTTAATAACCCAAACCATAGCTATTCTAGCGGTGTTTACAACTCCTTGGGATACTTTTCAAACCAAGCTTAACACATTATTTATAAGAGGAGAGCCCTTTTGTTAGGGTTTGCCTTGAATCCCACATCGAAAGTATAAGAAAAGTTATAAGGGCTCTCCCCTTATAAATAATGTGTTAAGTTTGATTTGTAAAGTGTCCTAAGGAGTTGTAAACACCGATAGAATAGCTAGGTTTTGGGCTATTAAAGGGTGCAGTTGGACTTTGGGATCTTTGTTAAGAGTTTGCAATTTCTCTCTCTAAAAATTGCATGGTTGGGCTTTGTTAGAAGTTTGTAATTTTTTCTCTCTAAAAATTGCATGGTTGGGTTTGTAAGGAGTTTGCAATTTTTCTCTTCTAAAAATTGCACGATTGTAATTGTTTGATTGGTTATTAGATTGGTTGGGTGGTTGTAGGTCAATTTGGTTGGGCCAAACCACATTAAAAATTATTGTGTTTGTTTTTACTTTCCTCTGTTTTTGTGGGTTTTTGGTTTGAGGGATATTTTTTCCCAACACTAAACACATCTTTGATGAGAGGTGAGAAGTTTTGATTGTGACTAAATTCCGAGCAGGATTAGTCTCAAACTGTTAAAACGGATGAAAATACATATGGTTTACACAAAAAAAAAAATAACTTTTTCCATTTTAAGTGTATTCAACAGGTCTCCATTTTCCACATCCAATTAGCCCCACAGGCTTGAAAAAGGCCTTTAGAAATCAGAAAAATAAAATCTTAAGTTTTAATTATCTTTGGAATATCCACATAAGTATGGTCGCTCAACCAACCTATCAAAACTTTGTCCGTCTCTTGGACCACTTTCTGTTCTGGTGGCATGTTCATTCTCATTCTGATCTGAAACAAAATTATTTCTTTGGCCCTGGCCATAAGGACAGACAGCTAAGGAGAAAACATTGTATGGGCTTGCTTTGATCAAATTATATCCACAATTATTCTCAGACAAACAAAATCCATTGTTTCGATAATAGCAGCTTCTTCATCATCAGCCAAACTACTAACAGTCAGTAACAGATCTTGGAAAGAACGGATAAAGGTTGCAAACACTAAAATTTAAACTCTAAACTTATTGGAAACCATCTTTTAATTTCGGGTTTTCATTTTTCTTTATTCTTTCAATAGGAAAGCAAATTATTGCAATAATAATTTAAGTAGAATATAGCTAAGCAACAACAGAGGAAGAAGGCGCTTTATGTATACCTAAAGAATAAGGGAAGTTAAATTAACATTGTGATGATCATTGAAATGTACCCAAGAAAAAAGCATAACTGAAAAGAGTTAAAAGGATGCAAATTTACAGTTCCCCACCTGTATCCCGAGCATAAAAGATTGAGATATTCATTTCACTTACCAAAAAAACTTTGAAAAATGTAAAGTGCAAAACCAATTCACAAACCCCCGCTTTCATGTTGGGGTAGATCTTGAATAAGATGTTTTTCCCACCAAATTCTTAATTTTTGTTAATTAAAGCTAATAATTTCATAGTTACTAGAAAAGTTTTTAATCAAGACACAATTTTTTTAAATTATGAATTAGTAATAAATATTTATAAAATTATACTTAAATCAACGAAAATTAATAAATTTATGTAAAAGGAACTCTATTAATACATAAACTAAGAATAAAAAACTTAAATTTTAATAATTTCTCATCAATAAATTACACTTTTACAATTTATTTTCAATAATTATCGTAAAAAATCTCATCACCACCCTGCCATAAAAATTAGATCTCAAACAACACTAGCAATAGCCAAAGAACTAAATTAATAAAAAGCCACTGTTTCAACTTGAGTTAATATAAAAAATTAATAAATTCTTCTATCATAATAATTAATAATTTTGTTTTAAAATATATTGTAAAATTTAAGTTTTGATTATCGTATAAATTAATAATTTGATAAAAATAAAAAATATATTACATAATATTCAAGAACTAAAAAGCAATTCAAGATATTAATTTGTAAATACTATCATATTTAAGATTTTTTATTTTAAGAACTAAAAAAAGTATAAATATATTACAAAAAAATATACTCGCCCTGTGTTGGTAAACTATAATGTTTATGATCGCAATAGTTCTGATATCTTCACAATTATTGATTGGGAGTCATTGGTGATTTTGCCTAAGTACGTGGCTTTTAAAGGAGATAATGGTAGTTATCTGTGTCTTCGTCAAACCGAGGTTCACCCATATTTGCAGATTGCAACTAATGATATTGGTGATTCAACTGTGCCGTGCGAGATTTTCGTTACTGACGACGGAAACGTTCGCAGCAAGTCCACTTCTTCCAATAAATTTTGGAGGCTTAGCCCGAACTGGATTTGGGCGGATTCCAGTGACGCTAGCAACAACAACAAGGATACCTTGTTTCGCCCTGTCAAAGTTAGAACAGATGAGTAGGAAAATAAAGCAGCAACAACAGAGGAAGAAGGTGTTTTAAATATGAGTTTATATATGATACACTGACAATGTATAGTTTCTATACATTGTCAATGCATCAGAGGTTGACATCTCATAAATAAACCATTATGAGCAAATTAAAAAAATTTATTTATATTTGCATGTAAGGACCTATTGATGAGGTGTAAACCTCTGATGCATTGACAATGTATAAAAAATATACACTGTCAGTGCATCATATATAAATCCCTTAAGTATTATCAAAATATATTTAAAACAATTAAAATATTATCTATTTTAATTAGTATTAAAATAAATATTTATATATAATGCACTGACAGTGTATTGTTTCTATATACTGTCAATGTATTATAAGTTGACACCTCATCAATAGGCCCTTGTATGCAAAAATAAATAATTTTTTTTAATTTGCTCATAATGGCCTATTGATGAGGTGTCAACATCTGATGCATTGACAATGTATAGAAACTATACACTGTCAGTGCATCATATACAAACTCTTAAAATAATATTATATGATATCCATTCCATTTAAAAAAATAAAAAATTAAAATCATCTAATATCTAATTAAAAATTATCTAAGCATTATCTTCCAAATTTAAAAAAAAAACTAAAATATTGTCTAATTTAAAAAGTAATTAAAATATTAAATAATAATTTGTATTGGAGTATTGACTTTGCAATGATGATACGATGATTTTAATATAGCAAATTACATAAGATTTATATATGATGCACTGACAGTGTATAGTTTCTATACACTGTCAATGCACCAGAAATTGACACATCATCGTTAGGCCCTCATATGCAAATATAAATAAATTTTTTTAATTTGCCCATAAAAGCCTATTGATGAGGTGTCAACCTCTGATACATTGACAGTGTATAGAAATTATACACTGTCAGTGCATCATATACAAACTCAATTACATATTTAAGGATTACCGACACAAAATATACATCAGCATCCAAAACGAATGAAGCATATTCTTCAAAATTTCATGCAAAAACAAAAAATATTTTAAATGCTTCTTACCCTTTACTATACTTCATAAGCCGTGTGGCTTTAGTCATAAACCTACTGAAATTCAATGAATTATTGAAAATCATAGAGCCGAACGTTGACGTGATTTTCATACTTCTTTTCTTTATTTATTTATTTATTTATTTTTGTCGTTTTGTCCATGAGTAGCACTGTGACTCAAGGGCAAGTCTATTCCTTGGTAAACACATAATGCAGAGCAGAATCGTTCATTTCCTGGAGAGATCGATGCAAGTGTCAGAGAAAAAAAAAGTATATGCAGAATAATTGTCGTCTTTTCAGTAGCGTTTTCATTTTGGTCCCGGTCACAAGGGCAGACAGCTAAGGCAAGGTATGGTGGGTTAACAAGACACAGTGACCATGGTGGGTTAACAAAGCAATCTTTAAAGTTGAAATTGGAAAGCAGAACTTGGTCAGATGCTTTCCGCCGCGTCCTAAGGACCACCTTATCCGGACACTAATGAAAAACATGCTCAATTTCTTTCGCTTGTCAGCCGCCCATCTTGGGGCAATTATTGTGAACCAAAATAGCTTTTTCCATTTCAATTATATTCAACGGGTCTCCATTTTCCACGTCCAATTAGCCCCACAGGCTTGAAAAAGACCTTTAGAAATCAGAAAAATAAAATCTTAAGTAATCTTATCTTTGGAATATCCACATAAGTATGGTCCCTCAACCAACCTGTCAAAACTTTGTCCATCTTTTGGACCACTTTCTGATCTGAAATAAAATTATTTCTTCGGCCCTGGCCATAAGGACAGACAGCTAAGGAGAAAACATTGTATGGGCTTGCTTTGATCAAATTATATCCACAATTATTTTCAGACAAACAAAATCCATTGTTTCGATAATAGCAGCTTCTTCATCATCAGCCATACTACTAACAGTCAGTAACAGATCTTGAAAAGAACGGATAAAGGTTGCAAACACTAAAATTTAAACTCTAAACTTATTGGAAACCATCTTTTAATTTCGGGTTTTCATTTTTCTTTATTCTTTCAATAGGAAAGCAAATTATTGCAATAATAATTTAAGTAGAATATAGCTAAGCAACAACAGAGGAAGAAGGCGTTTTATGTATACCTAAAGAATAAGGGAAGTTAAATTAACATTGTGATGATCATTGAAATGTACCCAAGAAAAAAGCATAACTGAAAAGAGTTAAAAGGATGCAAATTTACAGTTCCCCACCTGTATCCCGAGCATAAAAGATTGAGATATTCATTTCACTTACCAAAAAAACTTTGAAAAATGTAAAGTGCAAAACCAATTCACAAACCCCCGCTTTCATGTTGGGGTAGATCTTGAATAAGATGTTTTTCCCACCAAATTTTTCATTTTTGTTAATTAAAGCTAATAATTTCATAGTTACTAGAAATGTTTTTAATCAAGACACAATTTTTTTAAATTATGAATTAGTAATAAATATTTATAAAATTATACTTAAATCAACGAAAATTAATAAATTTATGTAAAAGGAACTCTATTAATACATAAACTAAGAATAAAAAACTTAAATTTTAATAATTTCTAATCAATAAATTACACTTTTACAATTTATTTTCAATAATTCTCGTAAAAAATCTCATCACCACCCTGCCATAAAAATTAGATCTCAAACAACAATAGCAATAGCCAAAGAACTAAATTAACAAAAAGCCATTGTTTCAACTTGGGCTAATATAAAAAATTAATAAATTCATCTATCATAATAATTAATAAATTCCTCTATCTAATGTAAAATTTAAGTTTCGATTATCGTATAACTTAATAATTTGATTAAAAAAATAAAAAAATATATTACATAATATTCAAGAACTAGAAAGCAATTCAAGATATTAATTTGTAAATACTATCATATTTAAGATTTTTTATTTTAAGATCTAAAAAAGTATACATATATTACAAAAAATATATTTGCCAGGAGATTTTTATGAAAATTAAAGTTTATAGAGTTATTAGAGGGGTTTAAAGAATGTGAAAACTAAAAGACACATTTTTTAAGAAAATAATAGTAATCTCATTTAAATTAATAAAAAAATCAATGTCCTAGGTTGCGCTAATATAAAAGTTAATAAATCCCTCTATCGTAATAATTAATAATTTTATTTTAAAATCTAATGCAAAATTTCGTTCTCAACTGTCGTATAAATTAATAATTTGATAAAAATAAAAAATATATTACATAATATTCAAGAACTAGAAAGCACTTCAAGATATTAATTTATAAAAACTATTATATTTAAGATTTTTATTTCAAGAACTAAAAGAGTATAAAAATATATTATAAAAATATATTTGCATGGAGATTTTTATGAAAATTAAAGGCCAAAGAGTTATTAGAGAGGCTTAAAGAATGTGAAAATTAATAATCCATTGAAATTACTACTAAATAATGAGTCTTAGGAATATTAATTTAGAGGGTTCTACTGTAAAACATTTTAAATTAATAACCACTCTAAATTAATACTCAAAAATGGGTCTCAAAAATATTAATTTAGAGAGTTTTTACTATGATAATATAATACATATATGAAATACATTTATATACTCTCCCATCTCTGAAAAATGGAAATCAAAAGTTACAAAAAAAATCAAAAGTTAAAAACATTAATAGTAGAAAATCAAAAGTTTTAATAAATTTTGTAAATTTTTTAAATGATTTTAACCATCTCTTTGTGGAGGTTCGTTTCCCAAAACTAAATATTTCTCCTCAAATTAACAAATTTTAACAAGTTATATATTCTTAACTCTTAAGAAGTTAAGATTATATACATTCACCTAAATATGACTCTAAAAAAAGAAATTCCCGTTTCAAGAAAGACAGAGGAAATGAATTAATAATTTTAACAAATAATTGCATGTCCATTGACGTGTCTGTACGCTATAAGGAAGGATGACATGAAAAGGAAATGTTATATGCACATCTTAAAAATGCCAATATGAAAAATTTTATGTAAAGACCTTCTTCTATACAATAGTGCACTAAATTTTTCATTCTCTACTTACATTGTTGGGCTGTATGTAATGTCTCAAACATTAACTCATAAGCTATATTTATAATAGCTATATAAAAATTTTTCAACATTTGGTCCCAGTCCAAAACATTCTAAATAAGCATGCGTTCATCATCACAAAATATTATACTTAACCAATATATAATCACCAAGTTGCATGCATCGATATTTAACATAGATTTATATCAGGAAATTCCTATTGCTACATCCCCATATTCTAAAAGTACTGAAAACATAAGTCTGAATCTAAATTAAGTAGCTGTACATAATATACCTCCAAGGTAGAACCAAAAGCCTCGAAGAACGCGATAGCTCCCTACGTATACGCTCCTACTGCAAATAATCTGGGAGGTGGAGGAGGGGGGTGAGCTTTTTGGAAAGCCCAGTAAGAAATAAATATAAGAGACAGATACTAAATTTCTATATGCACGTTCAAAACATTCATTTAACTCAAATACTATTTTTCATAAAGTTTAGAAATCAACATGCTTATGCAATGCGTTAAAAGCATTTCTTTCAAAACATCGATAAACATTTCCATTCGAAACATTATTCTCGTCATAACATTCAATATCTGTATTGGCATAAGTACGAAAGGAATCATATATATATATAGCATAAGCTGGAGACATGATCATTAAGCAAAAATCAAGCAGTTCAATTATTCCCGTGAGGGAAGTTACAGTTGACATATGGCCATAGTCCAAAGGGGTCCACAGAGAACACTGATCAGGTGTCTACTGGGCCCGCTGTGGACTGGATCAAGGTCACACAGCAATCGAAACTCTACTGTAGATTGGATCAAAATCATACAGTAGTCCAAAACATTACCTACTGTGGACTGGATCAAGGTCCCACAGTAGTCCAAAACATTACTGCTATGATTATTAGCATGTCTCAAAACATTTCCATACGTATACTTTCCAAAACAATTACGAAGCTCGATGGTTTCTATGAAAATGGGAGCTTTCGAATATGACTTCCAAAGTAGTCAAAATACTGCCATTTCGTACTTACTTTCAAAACAAAACTAGCTAGAGGAGTGTTATTTCAAATCATTTTCATGAACTCTAGCTCATTTATAGATTAATATTATACGAAAATCCGGCAGCATAACAGCTTAATTTTTGTAAAAACCTCCTGCAAAGAAGATACAGTTTATAAACCACAAGCAGTTGATTTTAATATTTTATTTAGTATTCCCTACATTTCCGATATATATCCCTCACCTCAATATGTAGCACGAGTATTGATATTATGTGCTTGCACCTCTTGAATTTTCACCACTTTATATTTCCTTTTTCTTTGGTCTTTAATATTTGGAGTGTTTAATGTTCTCTACTTGTCTCCTTTCTTCCTACATAAAAGCATAAAACAAGAGAATTTATATTATGGATTTATCTTAGGTAAATTTATATCACCTTAAGGAAGTGTATATTCCTAAAGTCCCCTTTAAGTACATTACCTTGTAACATCTTCCTTGGCTGCCAAAGATTCCTTCACCCACTTGAATTTTCTTTTCTTACTCACACCTACATTAAAGACCATATATATGCATGTTTAGTTTTAAAATTATTAACATATTGTTTCCTCATTAATCTTCATTCAAATTTCTTAATATATATATATATATATATCTATATATATATTTCACCACCCTTTCTAATACCTTTGTGCTTCTCTTAAAATCTTAGGTAATTTAAATCCAAATACACCAAATATACTTACTCTTGTTCTTTTCTTTGTTTCTTTGTTTCTTTGTTCAGCCTCCAAGTAAATTGAAGCAGTCCAAGTGAGGAGAAATCTCATAGTCAAACCATTATTTGCCTTGGTCAACTTCCATGAAATGAAACAACTCCAAATCAAAAAATCATCCACGTTTTTGCAGCTCCCTTTTTTTTTAATAAATATAGCAGCCAAAAGAAAGAAGCTTCCAGGTGAATAAAATTTGCCAAAGCAACCAATATTCACGTTTTTCAACTCCTTTTCCCTTTTGCTTTGTTGAATTCTCTTGTTTCCTTTCCCTTCGTTCACTCTCGGTTTCAAGCTCACTGTTCAGCATTAAATCAACATGTTTCAAAGCCTTAAAAAAACAGTCCACAGTAGTTAAGATTTTCAGTCTCAATAGCTTGCATTCCTACGCACACATTGCACCAATCAACACATTTTCCAGCCCTCTGTAGACAATCACAATTTGCCTTCAACACAGCCCTGTTTCAGCCTCTCAGATCACGTTTTATAGCCCTTAAATTCCAACCTGTGCTCTACTATTTTGCAGCCTAAAAGCCATCGCCTTTCAGCCACTCAAAAACCTCGCCGAAAGTCCCCATATAGCAGCCACTTACAGCTTCACCAAGAGCTTCAATCGGCAGCCTTCTCAACACCTAAAAACTAGCATCAACCATGATCAAAATGGATTTTAACTCCAGGCCAAAAATCAACCCAAGGAAACCACTCCAAACAACCTTTTAAATAGCACCTAAACTCACCCTACAGCCACTTCATTCAGCATCAAGATAACTCAGCCTTACTAATCAGCCCCAATACTCAGCATCGAATGGCCGTGAAGACAGCACCAATGACCTTCCGTTCGTACCTTAAACCACCCCTAGCCAGACTCTCAAAACCCTTACCGATAGCCTCTTATTTGACTTTCGAAAACTGAATCTCTCTTGCCTTGAACTTTCCTTCCCTAAACCTTGGTTGTTGACGCACAAAGGGATGGGTGAATAGTGACACGATGGTGAGGAAGTGGGGGCTCTCGGTTCAGCAGCAAAATAGAAGGAAGAAAATGAAATAGCTATTGTCAGATTGATGATGATGATGGACGATGGTGAATGAAGCTGATATGGTTAGCAAACAGAAATCCAAGTTAGTGGGATGGGATTTCGTGAGGTTTCTTTAAGAAGCATCCTCTTGCAACATTATTTTATTCCCACTATATTATTTTATATATATATATTTATTCATTTACCTTTTTAACTCTATTTTAGCATTTAACAAACTATATTCCTAACTAGTTTATTTTCTTTGTTTATTTAATCCATCAAAAGAGGAAATTTACAACTATTACATCCTTCTTACCTTAGAAAATTTGGTCCTCCAAATTCGCATCGGTTAATCTCTGATCGAATAGCTCTGGATACTTTTCCTTCATAAGACTTTCAAGTTCCCATGTTGCTTCCTCAGTTGTATGATATTGCCAAAGCACCTTTACCAATGGAATACTCTTAGACCGTAGTACTCTCTCCTTTCTATCCACAATCCGTATCGGTTTCTCCACATAGCTCATATCTTCTCTAATTTCCAGAGGCTCATATTGAATGACATGTGACGGATCGGGGTGATACTTGCGTAGCATAGATACATGAAATACATTATGTACTCCAGCTAACTCCGGAGGCAAGGCTAACCGGTATGCTACATCTTCTATTCGGTCTAGAATCTCAAAAGGCCCGATGAAACGAGGACTTAGTTTTCCTTTCTTGCCAAATCTCATAATACCTTTAGATGGGGAAACCTTCAAAAACACAAAATCACCTACAGAGAACTCCAAGTGTCTACGCCTACTGTCAGCATAGTTCTTCTGTCGGCTTTGAGCTGTTCTAAGCCTCTCACAAATCAATCGAACATCCTCAAAAGCTTGTTCTATCAAGTCGGGAGCAAGTATCTTACGTTCGCCCACTTCTTCCCAAGCAACTGGAGAACGGCACTTTCTACCATATAAAGCTTCATACGGTGCCATTCCAATGCTCGAATGATAGCTATTATTGTATGCAAACTCGGCTAAAGGAAGATGATCGTCCCAGGAGCCCTTAAAGTCCATAGCACACGCTCTCAACATGTCTTCTAAAGTCTGAATCGTACGTTCAGATTGCCCATCTGTCTGTGGGTGAAACGCAGTGTTAAAATTCAGCCGAGATCCCATGGCGTCCTGAAAGTGTTCCCAAAAGTGGGATGTAAACCGGGAATCTCGGTCAGAAGTGATGCTCACTGGAACTCTTTGAAGCCGTACAATTTCCTTAACATACATACTAGCTAGAGCATTAAGAGTATCTGTAGACTTCATAGCCAAAAAGTGGGCTGATTTTGTAAGTCTATCCACAATAACCCAGATAGCATCATGATTTCTCCTAGTTCTGGGTAGTCCCATGATAAAGTCCATGGTAACATGCTCCCATTTCCAAGTAGGTATAGATAAAGGTTGAAGTAACCCAGCTGGCCTCTGATGCTCTACTTTAACCTGCTGACAGGTGAGACACTTAGCAACAAAATCAGCAATGTCTCTCTTCATTCCAGACCACCAATACACTTTACGTAGATTATGATACATCTTTGTATTACCCGGGTGTAAAGTGTACTTAGTAGAGTGAGCTTCAGATAAAATAAGATCCTTGAGACCTCTATCATCCGGGATACAAATTCGGCCTTTAAACCTTAGTAGACCATCAGACCCAATTGCAAAATCAATATGCTCTCTTGTCTGAATCTGACTAGTCATATCCACACAATATTGATCCTCTCTCTGAGCACGTCTAATACTCTCCATCAAATCAGGCTCAATCCTCATACTCGCCACCATACCATACCTTTCAGAAGAGGAGATGTTCAAACTCAGACTTGCAAATTGTTCTAGTAAATCAAACTCTCGGACCATCATATAAGAGACCAATCCCAGGTGTTTCCGACTAAGAGCATCAGCAACAACATTAGCTTTACCTGGGTGATATAAGATCTCGCAATCGTAATCCTTTAGAAGTTCCATCCATCTCCTTTGTCTCATATTTAACTCTTTCTGGGAGAACAAATACTTCAAACTTTTGTGATCCGTAAATATCTGGAATCTTTCCCCATAAAGATAATGCCGCCAAATCTTCAAAGCAAAAATTACTGCGGCCAACTCCAAGTCATGAGTGGGATAGTTTCTTTCATGATCTTTAAGTTGTCTAGACCCATATGCCACTACTCTTCCATTCTGCATAAGCACACAACCCAAACCCTGAGCCGATGCATCACTGTACACCGAGAAACCTCCTGAACCACTAGGAAGAGTAAGGATTGGTGCTGAGGTCAATCGATGCTTCAACTCTTGGAAACTACGCTCACAGGTGTCATCCCACTCAAATTTTACATCTTTACGCGTGAGGCGTGTTAGAGGAGCAGCTAGTCTAGAAAATCCCTCAACAAATCTCCGATAATAACCAGCTAAACCAAGGAAACTCCGAATCTCCGTGACTGACTTTGGCCTATCCCATTGCACAATAGCCTCTATCTTGGACGGATCCACAGACACCCCGTCCTTATCCACCACATGACCCAGAAAGGAAATATGATTCAGCCAAAAGTCGCACTTGCTAAGCTTAGCATATAACTTGCGATCCCTGAGAGTCTGGAGTACAATCCTCAAGTGCTGCTCATGTTCTTCCCAGGACTTAGAATAGACTAGGATGTCATCTATGAACACGATGACAAATCTATCTAGATACGGCTTGAACACTTCATTCATCAAGTTCATAAAAGCCGCGGGTGCATTCGTAAGCCCGAATGGCATCACCAAGAACTCATAGTGTCCATATCGGGTCCTAAAGGCTGTTTTAAGAATATCATCGCTTCTAATCTTCAACTGATGATATCCCGATCTAAGATCAATCTTGGAAAAGATTTGAGCACCCTTAAGTTGATCGAATAAGTTATCGATCCTGGGAAGTGGATACTTGTTCTTGATAGTAGCCTTATTCAACCACCGATAATCGATGCACAACCGAAGGTTACCATCTTTCTTCCGGACAAATAGGACTGGAGCGCCCCACGGAGACACGCTTGGTCGAATGAACCCTCTTTCTAACAATTCTTGGAGCTGCTTCTTCAATTCATCCAGCTCGACTAAGGCCATCCTATACGGTGGCTTAGATATGCGTTCCGTGCCAGGGATCAAATCAATAGCGAATTCTAACTCCCTATCCGGGGGAAGTCCTGGCAATTCATCCGGGAATACATCAGGGAAGTCCCTCACCACAAGGATCTCATGTAATTTCGGACGGTGTTTGTCCACATCCTCAACACAAGCAAGAAACCCTTCAAGATTAAATAGACAACATAATTTATCATTCACAACATTCAATCAACAAAACAAAACACTTTCATTACTTAGAATTGAATTTTACATCATATCTTTCGGGATAAGTAAAGGTTATAGTCTTAGAGTAGCAACCTAAATTAACTCGATTGGCAGATAGCCAATCCATGCCCAAAATCACATCAAAGTCATACATATTTAGTAGTACTAGATCTGCTACTGATTCCTTCTTACCTATCTTAAGTTTGCAATTCTTATACACTACATCAGTCGTATGAAATTCCTTTAAAGGAGTGCTAATTTGTAAAATATGCCCTAAAGGTTCTGGTTTTACATGTATTTTCATAGCAAAAACAGGCGATATAAATGAATGCGTGGATCCAGGGTCAAATAATGCAAGTGCCATAACCTCAAATACAAGTATCTTACCCTTAATAACATCCGAAGAAGTATCCGCAGGTCCCTGATCCAGTGCATAAACTCGGCCCTGAACCACTGCTTTCTTGCCTTTATCTGCTGTGGTGGCTCGACTCTGGGGCTGAGTAGGGCGCTCAGGCTCTTTTGGTGTATTCCTATTCAGCGGACAATCTTTAACCATGTGCCCCTTTTGTCCACACCCGAAACAAGCGCCCGTAACCCAATGACAAGGCCTACTCGGATGCACCCTTCCACAATTACTGCATGCTGTCCCGGTAGTATTCTTCTGAGTATCCGCACCCCTATCAGTAATAATGGGCCTAGTCGGTCGACCCCCAACAATCCTATCTCTACTCTGCCTCCTAGCAAAGGGCTCATCTCTCCTATGCTTCTTAGCAAATCTCCCAACTCCAAAAGACTTATCATCTGCGGCTCTTTTACTTATCTCCTTCCTTTTACCCTTAAAACGGGACCCATACTCCGCTTGTTGGAATTCGTAATCTCGCTCACATAATTGGGCCCTTCTAACAGCCTCTCCGTAGGTAGAGATATCAAGTGTGGCCAATCGGGACCTGATAGATGGTCGTAATCCGTCCATAAACATCTCCACACGGTGCTCCTCACTACTCACCGTCTGTGGATCATAGCGGCTAAGGGATGTAAACCGTAACTCATATTGATCCACCGTCTGATTCCCCTGAGTCAAATTCAAGTATTCGGTCTGCATCCTCTTCTGGGCTGTACGGGGAATGTACTGTTCACGAAAGTAGTCTAGAAATATATCCCACGTAACTGCAGGATGCCTAGCCTTCAATATCGTCTTGGTGGACTTCCACCAATGCTCTGCCTCATCCACAAGTAAGAAGGTGGCCATGCCCACTTTTTCTGCCTCAGAGCATGCCATGTACTCAAAAAGTTTCTCCATCTCATTCACCCAACTCTCTGCCACCATCGGTTCCTTTTCCCCCTTGAACTTAGGAGGGTCGAACTTTTTGAACACTCGAAGCCGAGTCAGATTACAACTTTCTACTGGTCCTGCCTGTGACTGCACTGTAGTAGGTACCTCGGGATGAGCCTGGGGCGGGGTTGGCTGAGCCGGAGGAGGTACAGGCTGAGCCGGAGGCTGAGGAGCAGGTGGTGGTGGAGGCACAGGAGGAGGCACTACCAGTGGTGGAGGTGGTGGTGCTGGTGCCAATGGTGGGGCTGCCTGTCCTTGATTGTTATTAAAATTTGCCATGAACTGAGTAAACATGGCGGACATGGCATTCATATTCTGGGACATGGCATCTATAGTCCTCTCCAGCCTATCCATTCGATTTCCATCAGGCTCTGGCTGAGGAGTAGGAGGAGGTTCTGGCGTCAGGATCTCAGGTGCCGGCACTTCTTGTCTACTACCGACACTCCTCACACTCTTATAACGTCCTCGTCCTCGTCCTCGTCCTCTCATTCTTTTCTAGATAGCTTAGACAAAACAAACATATTTAGTACCATTTACGTAATTATGTACAGTATATATTCAGACATGTACAGTACTTATGGGGACGTAACTAATTCTTGACCTATCGACATCACATACGTTAGACCAACATTGCTCTGATACCAATTTTGTAAAGACCTTCTTCTATACAATAGTGCACTAAATTTTTCATTCTCTACTTACATTGTTGGGCTGTATGTAATGTCTCAAACATTAACTCATAAGCTATATTTATAATAGCTATATAAAAATTTTTCAACATTTGGTCCCAGTCCAAAACATTCTAAATAAGCATGCGTTCATCATCACAAAATATTATACTTAACCAATATATAATCACCAAGTTGCATGCATCGATATTTAACATAGATTTATATCAGGAAATTCCTATTGCTACATCCCCATATTCTAAAAGTACTGAAAACATAAGTCTGAATCTAAATTAAGTAGCTGTACATAATATACCTCCAAGGTAGAACCAAAAGCCTCGAAGAACGCGATAGCTCCCTACGTATACGCTCCTACTGCAAATAATCTGGGAGGTGGAGGAGGGGGGTGAGCTTTTTGGAAAGCCCAGTAAGAAATAAATATAAGAGACAGATACTAAATTTCTATATGCACGTTCAAAACATTCATTTAACTCAAATACTATTTTTCATAAAGTTTAGAAATCAACATGCTTATGCAATGCGTTAAAAGCATTTCTTTCAAAACATCGATAAACATTTCCATTCGAAACATTATTCTCGTCATAACATTCAATATCTGTATTGGCATAAGTACGAAAGGAATCATATATATATATATATATATAGCATAAGCTGGAGACATGATCATTAAGCAAAAATCAAGCAGTTCAATTATTCCCGTGAGGGAAGTTATAGTTGACATATGGCCATAGTCCAAAGGGGTCCACAGAGAACACTGATCAGGTGTCTACTGGGCCCGCTGTGGACTGGATCAAGGTCACACAGCAATCGAAACTCTACTGTAGATTGGATCAAAATCATACAGTAGTCCAAAACATTACCTACTGTGGACTGGATCAAGGTCCCACAGTAGTCCAAAACATTACTGCTATGATTATTAGCATGTCTCAAAACATTTCCATACGTATACTTTCCAAAACAATTACGAAGCTCGATGGTTTCTATGAAAATGGGAGCTTTCGAATATGACTTCCAAAGTAGTCAAAATACTGCCATTTCGTACTTACTTTCAAAACAAAACTAGCTAGAGGAGTGTTATTTCAAATCATTTTCATGAACTCTAGCTCATTTATAGATTAATATTATACGAAAATCCGGCAGCATAACAGCTTAATTTTTGTAAAAACCTCCTGCAAAGAAGATACAGTTTATAAACCACAAGCAGTTGATTTTAATATTTTATTTAGTATCCCCTACGTTTCCGATATATATCCCTCACCTCAATATGTAGCACGAGTATTGATATTATGTGCTTGCTCCTCTTGAATTTTCACCACTTTATATTTCCTTTTTCTTTGGTCTTTAATATTTGGAGTGCTTAATGTTCTCTACTTGTCTCCTTTCTTCCTACATAAAAGCATAAAACAATAGAATTTATATTATGGATTTATCTTAGGTAAATTTATATCACCTTAAGGAAGTGTATATTCCTAAAGTCCCCTTTAAGTACATTACCTTGTAACATCTTCCTTGGCTGCCAAAGATTCCTTCACCCACTTGAATTTTCTTTTCTTACTCACACCTACATTAAAGACCATATATATGCATGTTTAGTTTTAAAATTATTAACATATTGTTTCCTCATTAATCTTCATTCAAATTTCTTAATATATATATATATATCTATATATATATATATATATTTCACCACCCTTTCTAATACCTTTGTGCTTCTCTTAAAATCTTAGGTAATTTAAATCCAAATACACCAAATATACTTACTCTTGTTCTTTTCTTTGTTTCTTTGTTTCTTTGTTCAGCCTCCAAGTAAATTGAAGCAGTCCAAGTGAGGAGAAATCTCATAGTCAAACCATTATTTGCCTTGGTCAACTTCCATGAAATGAAACAACTCCAAATCAGAAAATCATCCACGTTTTTGCAGCTCCCTTTTTTTTTAATAAATATAGCAGCCAAAAGAAAGAAGCTTCCAGGTGAATAAAATTTGCCAAAGCAACCAATATTCACGTTTTTCAACTCCTTTTCCCTTTTGCTTTGTTGAATTCTCTTGTTTCCTTTCCCTTCGTTCACTCTCGGTTTCAAGCTCACTGTTCAGCATTAAATCAACATGTTTCAAAGCCTTAAAAAAACAGTCCACAGTAGTTAAGATTTTCAGTCTCAATAGCTTGCATTCCTACGCACACATTGCACCAATCAACACATTTTCCAGCCCTCTGTAGACAATCACAATTTGCCTTCAACACAGCCCTGTTTCAGCCTCTCAGATCACGTTTTATAGCCCTTAAATTCCAACCTGTGCTCTACTATTTTGCAGCCTAAAAGCCATCGCCTTTCAGCCACTCAAAAACCTCGCCGAAAGTCCCCATATAGCAGCCACTTACAGCTTCACCAAGAGCTTCAATCGGCAGCCTTCTCAACACCTAAAAACTAGCATCAACCATGATCAAAATGGATTTTAACTCCAGGCCAAAAATCAACCCAAGGAAACCACTCCAAACAACCTTTTAAATAGCACCTAAACTCACCCTACAGCCACTTCATTCAGCATCAAGATAACTCAGCCTTACTAATCAGCCCCAATACTCAGCATCGAATGGCCGTGAAGACAGCACCAATGACCTTCCGTTCGTACCTTAAACCACCCCTAGCCAGACTCTCAAAACCCTTACCGATAGCCTCTTATTTGACTTTCGAAAACTGAATCTCCCTTGCCTTGAACTTTCCTTCCCTAAACCTTGGTTGTTGACGCACAAAGGGATGGGTGAATAGTGACACGATGGTGAGGAAGTGGGGGCTCTCGGTTCAGCAGCAAAATAGAAGGAAGAAAATGAAATAGCTATTGTCAGATTGATGATGATGATGGACGATGGTGAATGAAGCTGATATGGTTAGCAAACAGAAATCCAAGTTAGTGGGATGGGATTTTGTGAGGTTTCTTTAAGAAGCATCCTCTTGCAACATTATTTTATTCCCACTATATTATTTTTTATATATATATATTTATTCATTTACCTTTTTAACTCTATTTTAGCATTTAACAAACTATATTCCTAACTAGTTTATTTTCTTTGTTTATTTAATCCATCAAAAGAGGAAATTTACAACTATTACATTTTATTTTAAAACCGCAAAATTTCATTCTCAATTATCGTATAAATTAATAATTTGATAAAAATAAAAAATATTTTACACATTATTCAAGAACCGGAAAGTACTTCAAAATACTAATTTCTAAAAACTATTATATTTAAGATGTTATATGCACATCTTAAAAACAGTTCCCCGAAACATTTATTTTTTTAAACTTTTTTAAAATGCCCACATGATATCTCCATCGCGTTCCACATGTACGATCCGTTATCAACCAAAAAGGCCAAGAAATTTTGGATATAAATAGCTCAGCTAGGAGGTTGTGGTAAGCAAGCAAGAGTGAAACAAACCAATTAAAAAGCCATCTTCAATTCAAATTCAAAGTAAAGAAAGAGAGCTCTCGAAAATGGCAACGGCGTTGACTTTGGCATTACCAAGGTTTATCGTTCTCAAATCTAACGACGAGAACGATTATATGGGCTACATTCATGAAAACCAGGAGTTCGCTGGGTATCTCAATTTCATGGAAACTCAGGCTGTGAGTCCATATGCAAAATTTGAAGTGGAGACCGCTAGTACAAATGGCTTAGTGCACATAAGGAGCTGTCAAAACAACAAATACTGGGTACGAACAAAAAATCTTTCCATCACTGGAAAGCCAGCGGAGCAATACTGGATTACTGCAAGTGCCAACAAGCCGGAGGAAGATCAATCCAAGGAGTCGTGCACATTGTTCAAGCCTGTCTCTATAGACCCTACAACAAATACGGTTCGAATTATCCATGTCCAATCAGGATGTTATTTGTGCGTATGGCGGTTGAATATTTCTCCATATACTCGCCCTGTGTTGGCAAACTATAAAGTTTATGATCGCAATAGTTCTGATATCTTCACAATTATTGATTGGGAGTCATTGGTGATTTTGCCTAAGTACGTGGCTTTTAAAGGAGATGATGGTAGTTATCTGTGTCTTCGTCAAATCGAGGGTCACCCATATTTACAATTTGCAACTAATGATATTGGTGATTCAACCGTGCCATGTGAGATTTTCGTTACTGACGACGGAAACGTTCGCATCAAGTCTACTTCTTCCAATAAATTTTGGAGGCGTAGCCCGAACTGGATTTGGGCGGATTCCAGTGACACTAGCAACGACAACAAGGATACCTTGTTTCGCCCTGTCAAAGTTGATAATAAGACAATAGGTCTTCTCAACTTGGGCAATAACTATTTTTGCAAACGCCTCACAACCGAGGGAAAGACGAGCTGCCTTAATGCAGCCGTCCCCTCTGTTACCAAAGAGGCACAACTGATTGTGGAAGAGCCTGTCTTAACAAGGAACATTTATGATGTCAAATATGATCTTGATAATTCCAGGGTTTACGATGAAACAGTCCTCCTTGTGGCCAAGAATTCTGCGAGCAACCATACCCAGCAATCCAGCACTTTAGACTAGTACTTGGAAGACTATGTTTTCACTGAAGTTAGGTATGAAAGCTACTTTCGAAGTCGGCCTTCCACTCATTTTTGAGGGAAAGATTGAATTATCGGGTGAAGTTCAATCAGGTATCGAGTGGGGAGAGACCAAGACAATTACCACTGTTGTGGAAGTTGTACACAAAGTTGTTGTGCCTCCAATGACTAAGGTGACGGTGAATCTAATTGCAACAAATGGTAAGTGTGATGTTCCTTTCACATACATGCAAAGGGATACTCTCTATGATGGGAGCACTGTCATAACTGAGGTGCAAGGTGGTACTTACACTGGTTCTAATTACTATAACATCCACTTTCAAACCAACGAAGAGAAGCTCATCGCCTGAATTGAGAAAAAACTCAAAAGTTAAAGCCTCGTTGGCGCACATCCAAAGAATTGCTAGGATTGCCTATGCTGTGTGCTAGTGTGCTATGTTAGTGTGCATCCACTAAATAAAATCATGTTTCCTTTAGTGGAAGCAATGTTTGTTCTCTTAGTATTTATCTACAACTAAAATAGATGCTGCATGCATTGCCTTGTGGCATCTCATGTATTTTAATTTGGAAAATAAATAAATTCAAGTGTGGTGTGACTTTATGTGGTTTGCAGAACATGAACTTTGTCTTTATGGCAATGGAATAGATTGAAATGAAAAGAAGATTAAAATTTTAAATTTAGCCATTTAATATGAAATAGATTAAATTTGATAAAGAAAATGAAATAAAATAATTTAGGAAATTAATTAGAACAAATAATAATATTTAAGAATTAAAAACTGATATTATTGTACTTGAGACTCAAACAAAATTAATTGTTATTGATATTATCATGTCAAAACTTGCTCTGAGTTTGCTTGAGAACATGTTAGCAAGCTTTGTGGTTTTTTCCTTTATAGGTACAATTTTCCATTTTTTTTTATGTTAAAAATAATAAGCACTAATTTATATTTCTACAAATTAAAATTCCTATTGAGTTTAGGATTAATCCTTTATACAAATAAGCCTACAATCAATCACCAAATCAACACTTAGAGAAGTAGAAAGTTATGGTAAATAAATTAACTAAGAAAGAGTTAAAGAAGAAATCTGCTATTGCAAAACAGAGAACAGAATCTCAGTAGCTCTTGAGGTGGTGAAGGAACAAAACCAACACTAATAGCAAAACAAGAACATCGTTTATCTCTACGTGAAAAAACTTGAGACCCATTAATTTGAACACTTAATGAAACCTAATACTTTATATTATATACCCGAACTAGATTAAAAATCAAAATACATGAATTTGATTGTTAATACCTGCAAAAACCCAAACTTGACAGATATATCTACATATATATATATATATATATATATATATATATATATATGAGTAAGGATCCACTTACACATGTGTAAAATAAATTTGTTTTACACAGTTTTATATCTTCATATAGGATTAATATTTTTGCAAACCAACCGTTGGATTTAACAACTTACTCATATTTATTGTGTATGTAAATTTTTGAATCAATCTGTTATTTCTATCATTTTAATCGAGAATAGTATTTTTTTCAATATATATCAACGGTTTAAATTTTATTTTACGAAATATATAGTTAGACATAATATTTGATTAATTTGAAATTTGGCATGCATGATCTATATGAATAGAACATAAAATTCAACGGTCGGGTTAAAAAATTATAAATAATATAAAAAGATATGAAAGTGTGTAAAACTAAATTTGTTTTACACATGTGTAAGTGGATCCCTCCTTTCTATATAAATATATATATATATATATTATTCTTTGTAAATAACATACCTACATGTTATACAATCCGATCGGAACCTAGAAGAAAAAATGTATTAAATTATTGAAGAATAGACTAAATTGGTGTAAACCTCCATCAGATTGCTTTAAGTTTAATGTCAATGGATCGGCACTTGGTAAGCCTAGACCAGTTGGGATTGGTGGGGTTCTTAGAGATGATAAGGGAGCTATTAAAATTATGTTTTCAAAATCTATTGGATTGGTTGATTCTAATGTTGCTGAGCTTCTTGGTGTAAGAGAAGCTTTCATGATCTTTGCTCCATCAAGATGGGCAAAGTCTAATGTGTTGATAATTGAGAGTGACTCTACCAATGCGGCAAAGTGGGTGAATGATCCTAAAGCTGCTCCGTGGAGTTTATTAATGTCATTTGGACATATTACGTAATAGCTAACTTAGTTTTGTAAGTTTTACGTGACATGCCACATGTGCAATTTAAAAAGCAGTTAAAGTTACTAACAGATTTAAACTTAATTATTTGATTTTAAAAATTAACGATTTATTTATAGTAAAATAAAATTTATGAACTAATTTACAGTTAGTGATATATTTAACCATTAAACCTAAAAAAAGAGACAGAAAGCATGTGGGGGAAGAAACTCAACAGATTTGAATTTAAATGTGAATTGGGCTAGGCTGGGCCAAATCCAAATTTTTTTCATACATACAAAAATGGGCCTATATTGAAATTCAGACCCAAATGATCTAGCTGAGTTTCGTTCTATCCATGGATAAGTATGTGTGTGTATATATAGCACAACGCGGTACTTAAGTATTTGTGATTTTGTCCGTATTGTTATAGGTAAAAAAAAAAAAACCTTCTTTTTTTTTTAAATGCTAGGAAGTTTTATTGATTAAAGTAAATATATTTGCAGCGCCATTCATAAGGAGTATCGGCATACCACCTGGAGCCGAAAAAGCCTAAATCAGACAAGCTCTAGTTGCTGATCATCAGCCCAGCATAGAAGTTAGCCCAATAAACTCGCACATCTCTAGCACCTATGGCAGCGGCAGAACCCAGCACACAGGCCTACAGCACAATGCTAATTGCTCATCTGAGCTCCATTTCCTGTGACTCTCCGACTATTCCAATTTGTTTGCTCGTGCTCTAATTTACGGGGAAAAAGGTTCCCTGATAGTCTTAATTTACAGGATTTCATATTTATGGCGTAAATTAGATTTCCTCTCTTCTTAGAGATCATACATAGCCGAATGTGTTTTTTTATTTTGTCATTTTTTTGCTAAAATCCTGTGACTCAAGGCTAATTTACGATAATTCCTAGAGAGATTATCACGATAATTGTCGCGTCGCTCCCTCTAAATCGATCTTTTTTAAATATTTATTAATAAAAAATAAACAACCAAAAATAAATAAAATAAAGAAAATAAGACTTGGGCCAGAGGCGTATGAACGTAAGTAGGAAAGTAAGAAAATATTTTCTTGTTTTGTTTTCAGCAAGACAAACCGAGGCATTAAATATTTTACACATCTATTATTGTACATTAATTGCATGTCTGTACGCAATAAGGGCTTGACAATGAGGAGGCAAATGGTCTGATAGTTGTTTGCTACCTAAATTCATTTGAGAGGAGTTCAATTTTTATTTAAGTTGTTTGCTACCTAAAGCTATTTAAAGAAATGTATCTTTTATGATAACTCTATGACATTTGATATACAACACATGTTCATATCTCTATAGAGTCATATATACATTAATAGTTTATTATAAATAATTCATACTGGTTATAATTAAATAAAAAATTAATTATCAATTAAAATAAATAGTAATGATTAATTATTAAGATTAATTAATACGTATTAATTAATTATTAATAATTAATAATCACTAATAATTCTTAATAATTATTAATTTTTTTAGTTATTTAGAATTAATTTTATAAATTATTAATTAATTTTAATAATTCGCTATTAAGTATCAATAATTAATAATTAAAAATAATTATTAATTAATTTTACATTTTAAATTGAAAATAATGTATCATTTTCAAAATTAGACATGACAAAACCTCAAAGTTTAAAGTATCAGGAATTTCAGGAACTTGACAGCAAACGCGCGATGTCGTACGATCATGTCGCAGAAATTGCAGAATCATGACAGCAAACGCGCGAGTCGGAGCAGTCTGAAACCTTGAGAGGTGACAGTCAAAAGTTCCGGTCGTTTTACGCTATTTGCCTTGTATAATTATTAAAATAAAAAGTAATGATTAATTACTAAGTTTAATTAATATGTATTAATTAATTAATTATTAATAATTAATAATCACTAATAATTATTAATAATTATTAATTTTTTATTTAGTTAATTAGAATTAATTTTAATAATTAGTTATTAACTGTCAATAATTAATAATTAAAAATAATTATTAATTTATTTTACATTTTAAATTGAAAATAATGTATCATTTTCAAAATTAGACTTGAGAAAACCTGAAAAATTTAAGTGTCGTAGCCTGCAGATTAATGAAGTGATCTCGACAGTCAACGCGCGTCGTCAAACGATCTTCGTTGCAGTCATTTCAGAAACTTGACCGCAAACGCGCGATGTCGTACGATCCATGTCGCAGTAATTGCAGAATTTTGACAGAGAACGCGCGAGTCGGAGCAGTCTGAAACTTGGAGAGGTGACAGTCAAAAGTTCCAGTCGTTTTACGCTATTTGCCTTGTCCCATTCGATGCATCTTCGTCTTACGAAGTCTGATAATCTGTTTGCTAACTAAATTGATTTGTTAAATTTTGGATATAAATAGCTAGCGTAGGAGGGTTTTGTAAGCAAGAACAAGAGTGACAATATTTAATTCATTAGTATATTTTCAAATTAAACAAAGAGAGCTAGCGAAAATGGCAGTGACATTGCCGAAGTGTATTGTGTTCGTTAAGGAGTGTGTTCGTGTTCGTTCGTTTGTTTGGTAAAGATTGTTCGATAATATTTGCGAACAGTTCGCGAACATGTAAACGAACGCGTTCGCGAACACTTAAACGAACGCATTCGCGAACACTTAAACGAACGCGTTCGCGAACACATGTTCATGAACAAGTTGCATAAGAACAAACTAAATATTAAATATTAAAAATCTTACATAAAAATTAAATTTCACATGTAAATTGAAATCATCTAATACAAAATCTTAAATACAACTTAAGTCAACAATGTTTTATTAAAATTGATAATTACTATTTTAAGTACAATTTATATTATACACATATACATATATTAATGTATCATATATATGTGTGTATACACAAATATGTGTAACATATATATATATATGTAAATGATCAATGGATCAGCTCATATGAATGAAATCTTAACTTATTATGAAACTTTTATTAATTTTATTTCAGTACATTATGTTTAAAATTTTTAAAAAATAATTATTTTAAGTATAATTAACTAATTTAATTTTATAATTATATTATAATTAAATTTTATTAATTTTTTAAACCAACAAAGTTATATTGTATAAATATATTTAAAAATAAGATACTAATTTTTTAGGTTAATGTCTTAAAAATAGGGTATATATTATATAACTTATATAATATAAGTAATTTTAGTATTTTAATAAATAACAAACGAACAATAAACGAATATAAACGAACATAAACGAACAGCAAATGACACTTTAAACAAACGAACAATAAATGAACATAAACGAACGAACAACGAATTAATAATAAACGAATAATAAATGACACTTTAAACGAACGAACAATAAACGAACATAAACGAGCCTGTTCACGAACAAAAACGAACGAACCATACCTCTGTTCATGTTCGGTTCGTTTAACAAACGAACACTAAAATGTTGTTTGTGTTCGTTCGTTAAGCTTAATAAACGAACATAAACGAACAGAAACCGAACGAGTTCACGAACGGTTCTTCGAACGTTTTGTTCGTTTACACCCCTAGTTACGACAAAGATCTTTTATTTCAAGAACTAAAAAAGAATAAAATATATTATAAAAAATATACTTGCATGGAGATTTTTATGAAAATTAAAGGCCAGAGAGTTATTAAAGGGGTTTAAAAAATTTGAAAAGTAAATAGACATGTTTTTTATATAATAACAATTTATAAGGTAAAACCTTTTAAATTAATACCTCCCCTAAATCCGATACCAAAAAAATAGCTCCTCTAAATCAACACTAAATGATGAGTCCCATGGATATTAATTTAAAGGGGTTCTACTGTAAAACCTTTTAAATTAATAACTACTCCAAATTAATACTCAATGATAGGTCTCAAGAATATTAATTTAGAGAGTTTTTACTATGATAATATAATACATGTGTAAAATACATTTATATACTCTCCCATCTCTGAAAAATTGAAATCAAAAGTTACAAAAAAAACATCAAAAGTTAAAAACATTAATATTAGAAAATCAAAAGTTTTAATAAATTTTATAAATTTTCTAAATGATTTTAACCATCTCTTTGTGGATGTTCGTTTCCCAAAACTAAATATTTGTCCTCGAATTAACAAATTTTAACAAGTTGTTTTAACAAGTTATTTATTCTTAACTCTTAAGAAGTTAAGATTATATACATTCACCTAAATATGACTAAAAAAAATTCCCGTTTCAAAAAAGAGAGAGGAAATGAATTAATAATTTTAACAAACAATTGCATGTCTATTGACATGTCTGTACGCTATAAGGAAGGACGACGTGAAAGGGAAGTGTTATATGCACATCTTAAAAACAGTCCCCGAAAACATTTAATTTTTTTAAACTTTTTTTAAAATGCCCATGTGAAATCTCCATCGTGTTTCACATGTACGCTCCGTTATCAAACAAAAAGACCAAGAAATTTTGGATATAAATAGCTCAGCCAGGAGGTTGTGGTAAGCAAGCAAGTGTGAAACAAACCAATTAAAAAGCCATCTTCAATTCAAAATTATTCAAATTAAAGAAAGAGAGCTCTCGAAAATGGCAACGGCATTGACTTTGGCATTACCAAGGTTCATCGTTCTCAAATCCCACGACGAGAACGATTATATGGGCTACATTCATGAAAATTAGGAGTTCGCTGGGTATCTCAATTTCATGGAAACTCAGGCTGTGAGTCCATATGCAAAATTTGAAGTGGAGACTGCCAGTACAAATGGCTTAGTGCACATAAGGAGCTGTCAAAACAACAAATACTGGGTACGAACAAAAAATCTTTCCATCACTGGAAATCCAGCGGAGCAATACTGGATTACTGCAAGCGCCAACAAGCCGGAGGAAGATCAATCCAAGGAGTCGTGCACATTGTTCAAGCCTGTCTCTGTAGACGCTACAACAAATACGTTTCGAATTATCCATGTCCAATCAGGATGTTATTTGTGCGTATGGCGGTTGTATATTTCTCCATATACTCGCCCTGTGTTGGCAAACTATAAAGTTTATGATCATCAGAGTTGTGATATCTTCACAATTATTGATTGGGAGTCATTGGTGATTCTGCCTAAGTACGTGGCATTCAAAGGAGATAATGGTAGATATCTAAGTCTTCGTCAGATCGAGGGTTACCCATATTTGCAATTTTTAACAGATGATATTGGTGATTCAACTGTGCCATGTGAGGTTTTCGTTAGTAACGACGGAAACGTTAGCATCAAGTCCACTTCTTCCAATAAATTTTGGAGGCGTAGCCCGAACTGGATTTGGGCGGATTCCAGTGACACTAGCAACAACAACAAGGATACCTTGTTTCGCCCTGTCAAAGTTGACAATAAGACCATAGGTCTTCTCAACTTGGGCAATAACAATTTTTGCAAACGCCTCACAACTGAGGGAAAGACGAGCTGCCTTAAAGCAGCCGTCCCCTCTGTTACCAGAGAGGCGCAACTGATTGTGGAAGAGCCTGTCTTAACAAGGAACATTTATGATGTCAAATATGATCTTGATAATTCCAGGGTTTACGATGAAACAGTCCTCCTTGTGGCCAAGAATTCTGCGAGCAACCATACCCAGCAATCCAGCACTTTAGACGTGAAGCTTTCTTATACAGATACCAAGACTAGTACTTGGAAGACTATGTTTTCACTGAAGTTAGGTATGAAAGCCACTTTCGAAGTCGGCCTTCCACTCATTTTTGAGGGAAAGATTGAATTATCCGGTGAAGTTCAATCAGGTATCGAGTGGGGAGAGACCAAGACAATTACCACTGTTGTGGAAGTTGTACACAAAGTTGTTGTGCCTCCAATGACTAAGGTGACGGTGAATCTAATTGCAACAAATGGTAAGTGTGATGTTCCTTTCACATACATGCAAAGGGATACTCTCTATGATGGGAGCGCTGTCATAACTGAGGTGCAAGGTGGTACTTACACTGGTTCTAATTACTATAAGATCCACTTTCAAACCAACGAAGAGAAGCTCATCGCCTGAATTGAGAAAAAACTCAAAAGTTAAAGCCTCGTTGGGGCACATCCAAAGAATTGCCAGGATTGCTTATGCTGTGTGCTGGTGTGCTATGTTAGTGTGCATCCACTAAATAAAATCATGTTTCCTTTAGTGGAAGCAATGTTTGTTCTCTTAGTATTTATCTACAACTAAAATAGATGCTGCATGCATAGCCTTGTGGCATCTCATGTATTTTAATTTGGAAAATAAATAAATTCAAGTGTGGTGTGACTTTATGTGGTTTGCAGAACATGAATTTGTCTTTATGGCAATGGAATAGATTGAACCGAAAAGAAGATTAAAATTTTAAATTTAGCCATTTAATATGAAATAGATTAAATTTGATAAAGAAAATGAAATAAAATAATTTAGGAAATTAATTAGAACAAACAATAATATTTAAGAATTAAAAACTGATATTATTCTACTTGAGACTCAGACAAAATTAATTGTTATTGATATTATCATGTCAAAACTTGCTCTGAGTTTGCTTGAGAACATGTTAGCAAGCTTTGTGGTTTTTTCTTTTATAGGTACAATTTTCCATTTTTTTTATGTTAAAAATAATAAGCACTAATTTATGTTTCTACAAATTAAAATTCCTATTGAGTTTAGGATTAATCCTTTACCGAAATAAGCCTACAATCAATCACCAAATCAACACTTAGAGAAGTAGAAAGTTATGGTAAATAAATTAATTAAGAAAGAGTTAAAGAAGAAATCTGCTATTGCAAAACAGAGAGCAGAATCTCAGTAGCTCTTGAGGTGGTGAAGGAACAAAACCAACACTAATAGCAAAACAAGAGCATCGTTTATCTCTACGTGAAAAAACTTGAGACCCATTAATTTTAACACTCAATGAAACCTAATACTTATATTATATACCCGAACTAGATTAAAAATCAAAATACATGAATTTGATTGTTAATACCTGCAAAAACCCAAACTTGACATATATATAAATATATATATATATATATATATATTATTCTTTGTAAATAACATACCTACATGTTATACAATCCGATCGGAACCTAGAAGAAAAAATGTATTAAATTATTGAAGAATAGACTAAATTGGTGCAAACCTCCATCAGATTGCTTTAAGTTTAATGTCAATGGATCGGCACTTGGTAAGCCTAGACCAGTTGGGATTGGTGGGGTTCTTAGAGATGATAAGGGAGCTATTAAAATTATGTTTTCAAAATCTATTGGGTTGGTTGATTCTAATGTTGCTGAGCTTCTTGGTGTAAGAGAAGCTTTCATGATCTTTGCTTCATCAAGATGGGCAAAGTCTAATGTGTTGATAATTGAGAGTGACTCTACCAATGCGGCAAAGTGGGTGAATGATCCTAAAGCTGCTCCGTGGAGTTTATTAATGTCATTTGGACATATTACGTAATAGCTAACTTAGTTTTGTAAGTTTTACGTGACATGCCACATGTGCAATTTAAAAAGCAGTTAAAGTTACTAACAGATTTAAACTTAATTATTTGATTTTAAAAATTAACGATTTATTTATAGTAAAATAAAATTTATGAACTAATTTACAGTTAGTGATATATTTAACCATTAAACCTAAAAAAAGAGACAGAAAGCATGTGGGGGAAGAAACTCAACAGATTTGAATTTAAATGTGAATTGGGCTAGGCTGGGCCAAATCCAAATTTTTATCATACATACAAAAATGGACCTATATTGAAATTCAGACCCAAATGATCTAGCTGAGTTTCGTTCTATCCATGGATAAGTATGTGTGTGTATATATAGCACAACGCGGTACTTAAGTATTTGTGATTTTGTCCGTATTATTATAGGTAAAAAAAAAAAAACCTTCTTTTTTTTTTAAATGCTAGGAAGTTTTATTGATTAAAGTAAATATATTTGCAGCGCCATTCATAAGGAGTATCGGCATACCACCTGGAGCCGAAAAAGCCTAAATCAGACAAGCTCTAGTTGCTGATCATCAGCCCAGCATAGAAGTTAGCCCAATAAACTCGCACATCTCTAGCACCTATGGCAGCGGCAGAACCCAGCACACAGGCCTACAGCACAATGCTAATTGCTCATCTGAGCTCCATTTCCTGTGACTCTCCGACTATTCCAATTTGTTTGCTCGTGCTCTAATTTACGGGGAAAAAACTTGAGACCCATTCATTTGAACACTTAATGAAACCTAATACTTTATATTATATACCCGAACTAGATTAAAAATCAAAATACATGAATTTGATTGTTAATACCTGCAAAAACCCAAACTTGACAGATATATATATATATATATATATATATATATATATATATATATATATATATGAGTAAGGATCCACTTACACATGTGTAAAATAAATTTGTTTTACACAGTTTTATATCTTCATATAGGATTAATATTTTTGCAAACCAACCGTTGGATTTAACAACTTACTCATATTTATTGTGTATGTAAATTTTTGAATCAATCTGTTATTTCTATCATTTTAATCGAGAATAGTATTTTTTTCAATATATATCAACGGTTTAAATTTTATTTTACGAAATATATAGTTAGACATAATATTTGATTAATTTGAAATTTGGCATGCATGATCTATATGAATAGAACATAAAATTCAACGGTCGGGTTAAAAAATTATAAATAATATAAAAAGATATGAAAGTGTGTAAAACTAAATTTGTTTTACACATGTGTAAGTGGATCCCTCCTTTCTATATAAATATATATATATATATATTATTCTTTGTAAATAACATACCTACATGTTATACAATCCGATCGGAACCTAGAAGAAAAAATGTATTAAATTATTGAAGAATAGACTAAATTGGTGTAAACCTCCATCAGATTGCTTTAAGTTTAATGTCAATGGATCGGCACTTGGTAAGCCTAGACCAGTTGGGATTGGTGGGGTTCTTAGAGATGATAAGGGAGCTATTAAAATTATGTTTTCAAAATCTATTGGGTTGGTTGATTCTAATGTTGCTGAGCTTCTTGGTGTAAGAGAAGCTTTCATGATCTTTGCTCCATCAAGATGGGCAAAGTCTAATGTGTTGATAATTGAGAGTGACTCTACCAATGCGGCAAAGTGGGTGAATGATCCTAAAGCTGCTCCGTGGAGTTTATTAATGTCATTTGGACATATTACGTAATAGCTAACTTAGTTTTGTAAGTTTTACGTGACATGCCACATGTGCAATTTAAAAAGCAGTTAAAGTTACTAACAGATTTAAACTTAATTATTTGATTTTAAAAATTAACGATTTATTTATAGTAAAATAAAATTTATGAACTAATTTACAGTTAGTGATATATTTAACCATTAAACCTAAAAAAAGAGACAGAAAGCATGTGGGGGAAGAAACTCAACAGATTTGAATTTAAATGTGAATTGGGCTAGGCTGGGCCAAATCCAAATTTTTTTCATACATACAAAAATGGGCCTATATTGAAATTCAGACCCAAATGATCTAGCTGAGTTTCGTTCTATCCATGGATAAGTATGTGTGTGTATATATAGCACAACGCGGTACTTAAGTATTTGTGATTTTGTCCGTATTGTTATAGGTAAAAAAAAAAAACCTTCTTTTTTTTTTAAATGCTAGGAAGTTTTATTGATTAAAGTAAATATATTTGCAGCGCCATTCATAAGGAGTATCGGCATACCACCTGGAGCCGAAAAAGCCTAAATCAGACAAGCTCTAGTTGCTGATCATCAGCCCAGCATAGAAGTTAGCCCAATAAACTCGCACATCTCTAGCACCTATGGCAGCGGCAGAACCCAGCACACAGGCCTACAGCACAATGCTAATTGCTCATCTGAGCTCCATTTCCTGTGACTCTCCGACTATTCCAATTTGTTTGCTCGTGCTCTAATTTACGGGGAAAAAGGTTCCCTGATAGTCTTAATTTACAGGATTTCATATTTATGGCGTAAATTAGATTTCCTCTCTTCTTAGAGATCATACATAGCCGAATGTGTTTTTTTATTTTGTCATTTTTTTGCTAAAATCCTGTGACTCAAGGCTAATTTACGATAATTCCTAGAGAGATTATCACGATAATTGTCGCGTCGCTCCCTCTAAATCGATCTTTTTTAAATATTTATTAATAAAAAATAAACAACCAAAAATAAATAAAATAAAGAAAATAAGACTTGGGCCAGAGGCGTATGAACGTAAGTAGGAAAGTAAGAAAATATTTTCTTGTTTTGTTTTCAGCAAGACAAACCGAGGCATTAAATATTTTACACATCTATTATTGTACATTAATTGCATGTCTGTACGCAATAAGGGCTTGACAATGAGGAGGCAAATGGTCTGATAGTTGTTTGCTACCTAAATTCATTTGAGAGGAGTTCAATTTTTATTTAAGTTGTTTGCTACCTAAAGCTATTTAAAGAAATGTATCTTTTATGATAACTCTATGACATTTGATATACAACACATGTTCATATCTCTATAGAGTCATATATACATTAATAGTTTATTATAAATAATTCATACTGGTTATAATTAAATAAAAAATTAATTATCAATTAAAATAAATAGTAATGATTAATTATTAAGATTAATTAATACGTATTAATTAATTATTAATAATTAATAATCACTAATAATTCTTAATAATTATTAATTTTTTTAGTTATTTAGAATTAATTTTATAAATTATTAATTAATTTTAATAATTCGCTATTAAGTATCAATAATTAATAATTAAAAATAATTATTAATTAATTTTACATTTTAAATTGAAAATAATGTATCATTTTCAAAATTAGACATGACAAAACCTCAAAGTTTAAAGTGTCGTAGCCTGCAGATTAATGTAGTCATCTCGACAGCCAACGCGCGTCCTCGTACGATCTTTGTTGCAGGAATTTCAGGAACTTGACAGCAAACGCACGATGTCGTACGATCATGTCGTAGATATTGCGGAATCATGACAGCAAACGCGCGAGTCGGAGCAGTCTGAAACTTTGAGAGGTGACAGTCAAAAGTTCCGGTCGTTTTACGCTATTTGCCTTGTATAATTATTAAAATAAAAAGTAATGATTAATTACTAAGATTAATTAATTGTATTAATTAATTAATTATTAATAATTAATAATCACTAATAATTCTTAATAATTATTAATTTTTTATTTAGTTAATTAGAATTAATTTTAATAATTAATTATTAACTATCAATAATTAATAATTCTTAATATTTATTAATTTATTTTACATTTTAAATTGAAAATAATGTATCATTTTCAAAATTAGACATGAGAAAACCTGACAAATTAAAGTGTCGTCCCTTGCAGATTAATGAAGTGATCTCGACAGCCAACGCGCGATGTCGTACGATCATGTCGCAGAAATTGCAGAATCATGACAGCAAACGCGCGAGTCGGAGCAGTCTGAAACTACGATCTTTGTTGCAGAAATCTCAGGAACTTGACAGCAAACGCACGATGTCGTACGATCCATGTCGCAGTAATTGCAGAATTTTGACAGCAAACGCGCGAGTCGGAGCAGTCTGAAACTTGGAGAGGTGACAGTCAAAAGTTCCAGTCGTTTTACGCTATTTGCCTTGTCCCATTCGATGCATCTTCGTCTTACGAAGGTTAAGATAATGGTCTGATAATCTGTTTGCTAACTAAATTGATTTGTTAAATTTTGGATATAAATAGCTAGCGTAGGAGGGTTTTGTAAGCAAGAACAAGAGTGACAATATTTAATTCATTAGTATATTTTCAAATTAAACAAAGAGAGCTAGCGAAAATGGCAGTGACATTGCCGAAGTGTGTCGTCCTCAAATCCAACGAAGGGAAGGTTTATATGGGCTTCGTTCATGAAAATACAGAGTTTGATATGTATCTTAAGTTCATGGAAACTCAGGCTGTGAGTCCATATGCAAAATTTGAAGTGGAGCCTGCTAGTACAAATGGCTTAGTACACATAAGGAGCTGTCAAAACAACAAATACTGGGTACGAACCAAAAATCCTTTAATCATTGGAAGTTCAGCAGAGCATTACTATTGGATTGCTGCAACCGCCAGCAAGCCAGAGGAAGACAAATCCAAGGACACGTGCACATTGTTCAACTTCAAGCCTATTTCTGTAGATCCTGCAACGAATACGGTCCGAATTATCCATGTCCAATCAGGATGTTATTTATACGCTCAACCGTCGGATATTCCACAATATACTGGACATGTGTTGGCAAATGAGGCAAATGCAATTACTGATTATCATAGTTCTTATTTGTTCACAATTATTGATTGGGAGTTGTTGTTGATTTTACCTAGGTACGTGGCATTTAAAGGAGATAATAATAAGTTTCTGTGTTGTCGTCAGGTCAGGAGAAATCCATATTTGCAATTTGAAGCCGATGATATTGGTGATTTAAAAGTGGCATGCGAGATTTTCGTTATTGACGATGAAAACGTTCGCATCAAGTCCATTTGTAATAATAAATTTTGGAGGCGTAGTGATACATTTTGGAGCCGTAGCTCAAATTGGATTTGGGCGGATTCTAAGGACACCAGTAGCGACGACAAGGACACCTTGTTTCGTCCGGTCAAAGTTGACGATAAAACAATAGGCCTTTTAAACTTAGGCAATGAATCTTTTTGCAGGTGCCTCACTACCAGAGGAAAAACGAATTGCCTTAATGCAGCCGCCTCCTCTGTTATTAGAGAGGTCTATCTAATTGTGGAAGAGCCTACCATGACGAGGAACATTTATAATGTCAGTTACAATCTTGATTGTTCAAGGGTCTATGATGAAAGAGTCCTCCTTCTGGCCAAGAATTCTGCCGATAACTATACCAATGTACCCGCCACTTTAGATGTGAAGCTTTCCTATACAAATACCAAGACTAGTACTTGGAAAACTATGTACTCACTGAAGTCAGACATAAAAATCGCCTTTGAAGTTGGCATCCCATCCATCTCTGACGGAAAGATTGAATTATCCGGTGAATGTCAAAAAGGTGTCGAGTGGGGAAGGAGCATGACATCGGACACTATTTTGGAAGTTGTACACAGAGTTGTTGTACCTCCAAGCACTAAGGTGACGTTGAATCTAATGGCAACAACCGGTAAGTGTGATGTTCCTTTCACATTCATGCAAGCAGACACTCTTTATAATGGGAAAATGATCACACCTGAAGTGAAATATGGCGCTTACACTGGTACTAATTACTACTGCAACATCCACTTTCAAACTGAAGCAGAGAGGTTGAATTCTTGAATTGACAAAAGACTCAAAAGTCAACTTTACATGGCACAAGCAGTAAATTACTATGATTTGTGAATGTTGTGTATGTTGTTTGAGTTCACTAAATAATATCGTGTTTCCTTTATGGAAGACAATGGTTTTTTTCTTATTATTAATCTACAAGAAATATATAGGCTAAAGGCTCAATTTAAGATTAAACCTTTGCAGGACTTCTCGATTAAGGATACAATTTTTAATTTTGATCAATTAAAGATTAAACGTTTTCGAATTTATTCAATTTAGGACTTTTTAACGTGTGTAAGTTACACGCGCCGTTAAAATAATAACGGCGTTTAATAAAGACACGTAGCAATAATTTTGTGGGACACGGGTACTTATATTTATTTTTCTTTTAATAGGTAAAAATACATTGAGGACACGTGGTAGCATTTTAGTGGGACACGTGGCAGCGTATTTATATTTTTTTTCTTTTAATAGGTAAAAATACGTTGAGACACGTGACAGCATTTTAGTGAGACACGTGACAGCAATTTGAATATTTGGGACACGTTGCAGCATTTTAGTGGGACACGTGGTAGCAATTTATCATTTCATCATCATCCACTCTCTTTAACGGCACATATAACTCACACACTTTAAAAAGCCCTAAATTGAACAAATTCGAAAATGTTTAGTCTTTAATTGATCAAAATTAACGATTGTATTCTTAGTTGAGAAATCTCGCAAATGTTTAATCTTAAATTGAGCATTTAGCCTAATATATATTGCATGCGGATAGATTGCTCGCATCTCATGTACTTTAATTTTAGAATATATAAATTCATGTGTGGTGTGATGTTATGTAATTTCGAAATCATGTACTTGTCTTTGTAGTAAAGAAATAGATTAAATGAAAAATAAGTTAAATTTTAAAATTAAAATTTAGCCATTAAATATGAAATAGATTTATTGGTAAACAAACAAAAGTAAAATAATTTAGATTATTTACTCAAAGTGAGTAATTAAGAATTACAATTTGATATTATTGTCCTTGAGGCTCAAACAAAAAATAATTAATTGGATAAATTTTTCAAGTCAAAATTATTACATGTGATTTTTATTTTTATTTTTATATTTTTTTAAGTATTGTGGAAATGCGGGTGGATTGTTATTCATTTGGAATGTCAATTGCGTTGGTTAAGAGAGGGAGACAACATTTTAAGCCTTCTTCATATAACAAAGCTTAAGTCCCAGAAGAATTTATATTAGATAGTGAGAATGATAAGAATTGAATTGATTGTGTTTGTTGGAATGATTCTGTTTTAAAAGATCTGGGTTTCCAAAGGTTGAGTAGTGAGGATGTTGATGATATTAGATAAGAAATTGACTATTTTTGTATTAATCTTTAAATTTTAATTTTTTTAGTTCACAACTTTTTTTAAAAAATTCCAAATTCATCAATTCCTTCAATATTATTATAAATTTAACCAAATATGCATCGTCAGCATCACGTGGATGTGCATATGACATAATCCCATAAATTTTGAGAGCATTTTACCTGAAATTTTTTTACTATCATAGTACAATTTTCCAATTATGACAAAAAATTATGTAAGGTTCGGTCACTTGTAACTGTGGGTTTCGTGCAAAAAAAAGTAATAGACCTTATATAATTTTTAATTTTGTTTGCATTTCAACTCAAAAAATAAAGAAAAATACTTTTTTGCAACGTTAACAAAGATGTGATTCTAAGATGATAAATTTTGCCAAATTTTATTGATGATTGATGAAATAGATGAACTTAAAACATTTTTTAAAAAGATTACATATAAACAATAGAGTTTTATATGAAAGTGAAATAAAATTAATAATATTATACAAAAGTCCTAAATGAATGATGTAATTTACTCGCGACAATACTTGCTAAAAGAAAATTAACAGTGATGGATTGATTCTCTTTCCCCTCTAAAACCAGATTAATAGTTATTTATTTATATATGAGCATCAGCTGCTATTAACATGGACAAAGTCCAGCCCGAGTAAGATATATATTGTCATCAATTAAAACTTCCGGAGACCACTCGAAGGACTCTGAAGCTTCCACACATCTATTATACTTCCATATGCTAGATTTGCTAAGTAATTGGCACAAACATTTGCTTCTTTGTATATATGCTTCATAGAACGTAGCCACTTCTTTTGCAAAACCTTTTGACGCTCCTGAATTAACCTGTTTAAAGGATCTCTGTCCTTGAGAGGAGTAGAGAACTTAATTAACAGCCATTAAAGAATCTGATTCAACCATCACACCTCAAAAACCCATCTCTCATGCCATTTCAGGTCCAGTCCAAATAACAAAAATATCAGCTTTTAGGACCGAACGCCATCCCACGCTACTGACAAAGCCCGAAATCCATGAACCTTTGTCATCCCTGAACAAACCACTTCCACACAAGACCAACAGGTCCTCAAGGAATAAAATAATATATGTTCCATACAATTTGTTTCATTAGAATTACAAATTAAATAATTAAAAAGGAGAATTTTTACAGTAAAATAAAAAATTTTGACTTTAAATGTAAATTTAATATTATTAGACGTAAAATATATTAGTAATCTCATAAACATATAGGAATAAACATAAAATTAAAATAAATAAATGTAAATACATAAAATTTTGCCTCAAGATATGTCTATGCTTACTAATACTAAATTTAGGCTTAATGATGTGAGTCACCTTAAAGTAAAATTAAAAAAAAAATTGACTTTAATGTAGAACTGTTCGTTAAAAGGTTATTTTGTTTTCTTTAACAATGTCAATGCTATTTTCTTTTTATAGTTAATGCGAATGCTACAATATAGAGTCATAATGATGCCTAAAAATTATTCCAATTCCCAGTTTTCTCTATGTAATCTTGCCAGCAAATAGTTTGTTCCAATAACACTATATTAGATAGTGGTTCTTACAAATTATTCATGACAATTTGTGAAGTAAAAATTAATGGGAAAAGACGAGGGTATTGTCACCACAATCCACAAAGTCATAATTCACAATAAGGTGGCCTTGAGCATAGCCATTCCCATCAGTGTCAATCTGTTGGAACACATTGTAGTCCAAATCCAAGCCTCCATTGCCACATTTATCAACGATTCTCACTGTTGCCTGAGCTCCAGTGCCGGTGTTGGTCACCTGCAGGTAACAACATGAGAATAAAAAAAGTTCGTAGAGCAGAATTTTGACGAATGCACCAGCTATTTTTCCTTCAACAAGGCGAGAAAAACTAAGAGCTTGAGTATAAATTGCTTACCCTTAGGCACTTTCCGCAGGCCTCTTCCCCTTGAGGACCAACCGGTCCACAGAAAGCAGTCCATCCGTACTTGCTGCGCCATTCCAAAGGCTTATCAGCATACCATGTGGAGCAGAAAGCACTCACAGCAGTCAAGTCCCAGTTATTCTGCTCAGGGTAGTAGTAATGGTAAGTGGCTCTCACATTAGAAGCACTTTGGGCAGTGGCAGAAGCCACCACACAGGCCAAGAACACAATGCTTAGGCGAACTAGTCTCTCCATTTTTCTGTCAATTCAATTTGCAGCTAAATTCATTTCCAGTGTGCTCAAATTTATAGGGAAAAAGGTCCCTGACAGACTTACTGTATAAACCTTGTAATGTTCAAGGTTAAAACATAAGTTCTCTAAGACCATGTGACTGTCATGCTCATGAATAGAGATGTTAGATCACCAAAATCTGATGATAGCTAGGATGGAAAATTATGGTTCTGATTTCTTATCTGCATTTCTTTTTTCTTATTTGTTCAAATCTTATCTGCATTTCTGGTTGTAATAAATCACACTTGATGAATACTTTAAATGTAGGGATACAGATTTGTCGTTTGTCAGTAAATATGACTCAGCCACTCAGGCCAAGTCAATTCCTTGATAAACACAAGGCATTGCATAATCATGACTCGAGTCTTGAGGTATAACAAATCAAAACTCCTTTTTTTTTATAATATGATAAAGGTAATAGGATTTTGGTGAGTTTTGTTTTTCGGAAGATTTTAAAAATGCATTTTATATATTTTTTAATTTGATATTATATATATAAGAATATTTTACTTCTAAAATGTTTTCAAAAAATCGAATTCTGATCAAGAAAAAAAAAAAATTCTTTTATTTACCAATTCAACTTCACTCTGGTAAATCAAATTAAAAAATTATTGTCGCCTACATAATTGAACTTATTTTTGTTTTTACTCTGTCACCCAAAAGGCCAATCATATATATCAGCAAATACTAAAATTTTTATAAAGTGATAGTACATTGAAAATACTATAAATATTAATCCAATATTTGATTTATGCTAAGAATTTTTAAAACATTTTTGTGAGACGAGGATAAATTTTAAATCATTGTAATGAGTAATTTTATATGTCATTTTTAGTAAATATATCAAGTACTTAAAGTCAAATACAATATTCTTTATTTCCTTTTTTATTTATATTAATTAGGTTCCGTTTCGTTAGTTTTTTTTTATTTTCATTTTCATTTTTCTTTTGATTTTGGTTATTTTTATTTTTCATCTAAAAAGTAAAAAACAAATAGCAATAATACCAACAGAACCTTTATTAGCATGACTTTTAAAAGTCGAAAAAGGAAGCATGACTTTTAAAAGTTAAAAAAAGAAGAAGCAGTTCTTGTATATTTTTTTTTTAGTAATACGCATATTCTTTTTTCATGCTTGCGGTTGGCCAATAAATTTTTTTTTTACATTACGAAAGAAAAAATTCAAATCATGACTCAAATTTAAAATCCTTAAGCTAATAAACTAACTTTTAATAAAGTTCATCTTATTCCTTTGTTTGTACATGCATATGAATTCATTGGTTGTAAGTTAGCTTAATGCCTAATTATTGATCTATATTAACATATTCAATTATTTAATTTATACGGAATAGTATGGAATTTCACCTTGATGCGTTCCCCCACTCATTTCATTATTACAACCCCTATCGTTTTCAATTTGAAAATCTCTTGCAACTAAAAATGAGAATATGAAATCAAAGGAAAATAAATGGTGATTTACTCAAATGTAAGACTCATTCAAACATCCAATTAATTATAGACAGATCACTACAAAAAAAGAGACTTTCAGCGACGGAATTAGCGATGGAATTTTCCGTCGCTAAAAGTCTTATTCCGTCGCTAAAGGGTTTTAGCGACGGATTAGCGACGGATTAGCGACGGAATAATTCCGTTGGAAAAATCAATGTCGCTGATGCTCATTCCGTCGCTGAAAGAAAATTCCGTCGCTAATTAGCGACGGAATTTGTCCTTATCAGCGACGGATTTTTTGTTATCAGCGACGGAATTTTTCTGTCGCTAAAATGTAAATCGGTCACCTATTATCCGTAGCTAAAAATTTCAGCGACGGAATTTTCCGTCGCTAATTCAGTCGCTAAGTTTTTTTTATTTTTTAAATTTTATGAAAATATTCCGTCGCTAAAAGTTTTACCGACAGAATATTCCGTCGCTAATAATAAAATTTTCCGTCGCTAAATAATTTTACCTACGGAATTTTCCGTCGCTGAATGTTATCAGCAACGGAATATTCCGTCGCTAATAATAAAAATTTTCCGTCGCTGAATGTTATCAGCAACGGAATATTCCGTCGCTAATAATAAAAATTTTCCGTCGCTTAATGTTATCAGCAACGGAATATTCCGTCGCTAATGCTATTATTTCCGTCACTAATTTCTTTGAATTCCGTCGCTAATAATATATTTTTTTATCATCATATATTATTTATGCATTTCGCTACCAAAATGTTAAATTCCAAAATTGTTTACAAAAGTTTTTCGAAATATATTTAAATTTAAGCTTAAGCTTAAATTCATGTTAAAACCCTAAATTCATGACTATAGCAACATTTAAAAGACCTTAATACATAAACATAAATTTTTAATAAAATTCATACATAATCATAAAACATGATTAAAATTCAACAAATTCATAACATCTCTCAACAACCATCAAATTCTTAAAACATAAAAAGAACAAAGTACTTAAATTTCTTACATTATAACAGAGATCTATGAAGAAGGCCCATCTCCGAGGTTCGGTGTCTGGCTATCATCGGGATTTGAAGGGCCTCCTTTGCTACTCTTCCATGCATTACTCATCTCAGCCATCCATTGGTGCATTTGCGGTAAATATTTGAGAACTTCATCAAGTTTCTCTTCTATAACATCGATGCGCTCATCCTGGCTTACTGTTGCTTGAGAAACCGAGAATATTGGACTTGCTGAGGAGGCGGATGACTCAAGTATATCTCTGTTTTGTGAACTGCTTCCAAGGCCGTACACATGTGTGCGGGTTGTTTCCATTCCTCCAATACAGTCACACCAAGCAACAGGATCAAAGTGTGGTTGACTGCTAATATCCGTACCATACTTTTCAACCAATGAAGCATTATATTTTTCCTATAAAAAAATTTATTATTATTATATATATATTTTAAATAAACAAATTAAACAAATAAATAAAAATTAATAATATTAGTTCAATCAATCTATTACTATCATATAATTAGATACAAAAAACAACAAAAATTTTTTATAATTAATACTAATATGACCAAATTAAATTTACATAAATAAATTTATATATTTTAAATATAACAAAAATAATTTTTCCCAATAAATACAAAATTTCTACTAAAATTATTATAAATACAAATAAATATATATTTTACATAAACAAACTACCAAACAAATAATTATATCTTTTAAATTTAAAAATAATACAACTACTATATACCAATAGTATGACCGGTGGTAAGGACGACCGGCGGCAGGTCAGCGGCGGCGGGCAGTGGCGGCAGCAACGGCGATGGCAGGGGCGGGCGGCAGCAGCGTCGTCGTCGTTGGGCGGGCGACAGCAGCGGCGATGGCAGGGCGCAGTGGCAAGCTTCAGAGGAGTGGGCTGTGTTGGTTTTTTTCTTTAAAAACTAGAAGGCGCCGGCGGTGATGAGAGGAGAGAGGTGACCGGCGGCGAGCTTCGGACCTTCGGTGGGGCAAGGGACGGCGGCGCAACGGGGAGAGGAAGAGAAAAACAAGGAGAAATTTGACTATCACGGGCGGAAGAAGAAGAAAAAGAGAGTGGATTACGAATTTCGAGGTATTAGCGACGGAATTTCAGTCGGATTAGCGACGGAAAAATTCCGTCGCTAACTAGATCTAACACGCTACACGAGGAATTAGCGACGGAAATTTTCCGTCGCTAATTCCGTAGCTAATGGGCTTTAGCTACGGAATTACCGACGGAAAAATTCCGTCGCTAATTTTTTTGACCTTTTCTAAATATTTTGGAGGGAATTTTGGAGGGAACTTAGCGACGGAATTTTTCCGTCGCTAATTCCGTAGCTAATGGGTTTTAGCTACGGAATTAGCGACGGAAAAATTTCGTCGCTAAGTTCCCATTCATTCCTCAACCGAAAAAGCATGGGGAATTTAGCGACGGAATTTTTCCGTCGCTAAATTCCCCATGCTATTTTCGGTTGAGAATTTTTTATCTACTTAGCGACGGAATTTTTCCGTCGCTAATTTCGTAGCTAATGGGCTTTAGCTACGAAATTGGCGACGGAAAAATTCCGTCGCTAAATTCCATGAACATTGTACACCGAAAATCATATGAGAATTTAGCAACGGAATTTTTCCGTCGCTAATTCCGTAGCTAAAGGCCATTAGCTACGGAATTAGCGACGGAAATATTCCGTCGCTAAATTCCACCTATGTTTTGGGTGTAGCGACGGATAATTCCGTCGCTAATAATTTGGCGCAATTAAACAGTATATCCCGCCATAATTAGCGACAGAATTAGCGACGGAAAATATTCCGTCGCTAATTACCGACGAATTTCTGTCGCTAATCCGTCGCTAATTCCGTCGCTAAATTCATTATAAATTCCGTCGCTAATCTGTCGCTAATCCGTCGCTAATACTAATTATCAGCGACGGAAAAATTCCGTAGCTAAATTTCCGTCGCTGAAAATCATTTTTCTTGTAGTGGATGCATCTCTTCATTATAGATAAATGCATCTCTTCGCTTGATTTTATTTACATATATATGATCTGACCAATTCAAATTCGGATGACGCCTTAATATTTTTTTCAACATTACAAAATCCATGATGAATACTTTAAATGTAGGAATACAGATTTGTCATTTGGTCAGTAAATATGACTCAGCCACTCAGATCAAGTCAATTCCCCGATCAACACAATACATTGCACAATCATGACTCGATTCTCGAGGTAGTGCAAATCAAAACATTTTTTTTATAATATGATAAAGGTATTAGCCTATTAGGTTTTTTTGTGAGTTTTGTTTTGCGGAAGATTTTAAAAATGCATTTTATATTTTTTAACTTTGGTATATTTAAGATTTTACTTCTAAAATGTTTTTGAAAAATCGAATTCTGATGGAGAAAAACAGAATTTTTTTTTGTTACCATTCAACTTCACTCTGGTAAATCAAATTAAAACATTATTGTCACGTACATAATTTTTGTTTTAACTCTGTCGCCCAAAAAGCCAATTATATATATCAGCAAATACTAGAATTTTTTCTAGATGGGTTCACATGCATAAAGTGATAGTGCATTGAAAATACTACAAATATTAATCCAATATTTGATTTGTGCTCAGAATTTTTAAAACATTTTTGTGAGACGAGGATAAATTTTAATTCATTATAATAAATAAATTTATGTGTCATTTTTAGTTAATATATCAAGTATTTAAAGTCAAATACATTATTTTCTTACTATCTTTTTCATTTACATTAATTAGGTCCCCTTTCATTACTTTTTTATTTTTTATTTTCATTTTTTCTTTTGATTTTGATTATTTTTTTTATCTAAAAAGTAAGAAACAAATAGCAAAAATACCAACAGCAACTTTAATTAGCATGACTTTTAAAAGTTGAAAAAAGAAGCACGACTTTTAAAAAGTTATAAAAAAAATAAAAAGCAGTTTTCAAATATTCTTTTTTCCTTTTTTTTTTTCAATTACTAGTACGTATATTCGTTTTTCACGCTTGCGGTTGGCCAACAAAATTTCATTTTCTTTCTTCTTCTTTCTCCTTTTTTTTTACATTACAAAAGAATAGAATCAAATCATGATTCAAATTTAAAATCCTTAAGCTAATAAGCTAATTCTTAATCAAGTTCATCTTATTCCTTCGTTTGTTTTTACATGCATTTGACTTTCATTGGTTGTAAGTTAGCTTCATGACTAATTATTGATCTATATTAATATATTCAATTATTTAATTTATATGGAATTGTATGGAATTTCATCTTGATGCGTTCCCCTCTTCTTTCATTATTACAACTCCTTTCAAATTAGATAGAAATTGATTTTTCAATTTGAAAATCTCTTGCAACTAAAAATGAGAATATGAAATACCTTATTATGATCCAAAGAAAATAAATGGTGTTTTACTCAAATGTAAGACTTTAATCTATCTAACTTGCATTCAAACATCTGATTAATTATGGATCGATGCATTTCTTCTCTTGATTTTATTAAAAAAAGTCGTTTGGCTCACATATTCATGATCGAACCAAATCAAGTTCGGTTGACACCTTCAATTTTTTTTTTCAACATTACATAACCCAGCAATTCATTATTTGGCTTTTCTAGTAAACAATTAAGCAGCAAACTTTTGTATTTACTGCTATTAACCATCAACAACGGAATGAAGTAAAGGGTTGAAGCCATCGCCACAATCGACAAATTCATATTTAACTGTAAGGTGGCCTTGAGCATGTCCGACTCCATCAGTGTCCAATCGGTTGAAAACGCCCACATCCAAATCCAACCCTCCATTGCTGCATCGGTCCACAATCCTCACTACTTCTTGAGCACTTGTTCTTGTATTTGTAACCTGTAAAATCAACCACAAATCAAGATTAAAATGAAACTTTAACTTCATCAATGAAGCCATCTTGAAGATCCATATCTCTTGTTTGTTCTTACCCTCAGGCACCTGCCACAAGCGGCTGGGAAAGAAGGGCCGACAGGGCCACAAAAGGCTGTCCAACCATACTTACTCCGCCATGAAAATGGCTTGCCAGCGTCCCATGTAGAGCAATAGGCACTCACTGCAATCAGATCCCATCCATGTTGCTCTGGATTGTAGAAATGGTAAGTAGATCTCACAGTCGCAGTTTCTCCTCCAGGGCCACTTCTGCAATTACTTTGGCAATTATTTTCGGGTAAACAATACTCATCGGTGCTCCCACACCACCCAAATTGGCTGCAACATAAGTTGCCAGGGCAGATTGCGCCACCAGCTTGTCTTCCACATTGCTCTGCAACTGTTGCACCCACTAAGCTAAACAACAACACAAACGTGGAAACCTTAACTTTATCCATTAATTGTGTTTTTTTTTTCCTCCAACTGTTGGAATTCGTTATGTACAATGCTGTCTTTGAGTTGTTAAGCTTTTATAGAAAGTTTTGGTTCATGTCATTGTTATTATCAAAATGACTTGTTATTAGATTAGGTCCTAAACTAACATCCTGGACCGCTGATAGTTCATCACATGATTGTGATTTGAGAAAGTAAAAGATCATACCGGCATGAGGCGGCTAATTGGCTGTTCGGCTGTTCGTAAAAGTCATGAGAGGCGGCTACACCTAGAAATAAATATTCCTCATTAAGAAGATAAGGCCAAATTTTGAGATTAGCCGCCTGATTTCTTTATTGATTTACGTTACAACCTAGACATCTTACTCCTTTTGGAGCGGAAAGATTAAGACACTAATAATTTTTTTTTATTTTGAAATATAGCTTTCTTATCCTTTTCTTGCTTTTATTTTAACTATCCCACTTAGGTTATAGTAAGATCTTAAAGTATATTTGCTACTTTTTAAAACACTTTACAAGATAGAGACTGACAAGAGTGTTTTTATTATACTAAATCTTTTTATTTTTTAATATATTTTTAAAAGTATGTATCACTTTTTTTATATCATTGTTAGGGTTTAAAAATCTATCGAGACGTTAGAAGAAGTTTTGACTATGGCTGAGATAATTTTTTATTATAAAAAACAAAAACACAATTAAGTGAAAGATAATTGGATTGGGCCAATGTTGAAAAATAAACCAAACCACGGGCTTTTGTTAGGCTGTCGATCGAAGAAAACATTGGAGGCAATGTAGTTTGATCCTATTCAACAGTCTTGGTCCAAAAAATCAATTGTCTGCCCAATCAATTGGCTGTTCGTCTCAGTTGGAGCAATATTTTATTAGACGAAATGTAAGCTTGGATTATTAGCTTGAGCCCAAAATCTCAATTTGGACTTAATGATGATGCAGCACTTCTCATGCATGCTAACGGGGAGAGATTCCAATTTCATTAAATTTTAGAAGGATTTTATCACCAAATGGTTGAAAAAAAGTAGATGTAGGCTTTTTTTAGTTATTTGGACATGATTTAAATATTAATATTATTGTTGAAAGAGCTTCGCAATTTATCACTCTCACTCTAATAATAGTAGTTTTAAACCAAAAAAGCATATAAAAATTTTTGTGATTACAAAAAAAAAAAAGAAGGATTTTCCTTGCAATCAGGATACCATGAGTAACCAGATTGATTTATCCTGAATAATAATAATAATAATAATAATAATAATAATAAAAATAAAAGATTGACAGTGATGGTAAAATAATAATAATAATAATAATAATAATAATAATAATAATAATAATAATAAAAGATTGACAGTGATGGTAAAAGCTTTAAAAGCATAATTGCAGCAAACAAAAACTTGCGAGCAATTTTGCATCAAATAATTGTGATCTTTTATAACCATTTCAAAGAACTCCAATGATTATTTCATATATCTCTAATTTTATATATATATATATATATATATATATATATATGTATAATGTATACAACATGTCAACATCACTGCTCAAAGACAAGCAAAATTTTCACTGTATTTGTTACGAACCAACCTTGGGAACTGAACCAGAAAACATCATCATTCAAAAGCAAACAACATTGTCATTGAAACAGACCAACCTTGAGAAGTCAACCACAAAACAATATCGGGAGAAAAATTTGGATAAAATGATCACCCAAGTTAGGGGTGTAAATGATATACTGATGCTCGCAAGCTACTCGGGCTCGACTCGAGCAAAACTCGAACTCGGCTCGATTTTTGTCGAGCCGAGCTCGAGCTCGAGCTACTCGAGCTGTCGAGCGAGCCGAATTCGAGTAGCAAGATACCCAGCTCGAGTAGCTCGCGAGCTTAATCGAGCACTTAATATTTTAATATATATTTTTAATTTTATTTATATATTATTTGTTTATATTATTAAAAAATTTTAAAATTTTATATTTGAAAACCCTAAAGCTGAGACTCCTTTTTAGCTTTCATTTTCCAGACCCTTCCTCCTCCATATCCTCCAAATCAACCACAAGACCCCTCCTCCATTTCTGAGCAAAGTCCACTTCCGACGACGGTGCGACCCAGACCACTTCCGACTGCGTCACTCAGACCACATCTCACACGCACGACATGACCCAGAGTCGCAGACCCAGACCAGACCAAATCTGCCTCCATCTCCGGTGTGACTCTTCGGCTTGACCCAGACAATCCTATCTCTAGCTTTCCGGCGGTGTCACTCAAGAGTCTCAGATCAGATCTCACGAGCACGGCTCGACCTAGATCCAAGACCACCAGACCAAATCTGACTTCAGTCTCCGGCGTAACTCTCAGGCGTGACTTTCCGACGACCCCTTTTGAAAATCTCGTTCCTCACGCTGGTAAAATCCTCTTCCTTTAGCTCTGTGATGCATTTACATTTTGTAAAGAAGATTAAGATTTTGTTAGTTGCTGTTTTACTTTGTTGATTGCTGTTGGTTAAACTCTACATGTGTGTTCTAAGAGCTTAATCGTGAAAGTACCCAGCAAAAGAAATTAAATTAATTAGAACAAACTACCCATTATTGTTGACTAAAAGGTTTAATAAATAATATGTGGATCACTCATGTGCTGGATGTGCAAGTTTTGCATCCACATTAATTGCCGCCGATGGATGGGATGTGGGATGCATCATGTTGCTTCCTTGAATTTTTGCATATGCTTTCCCCCTTTCACTGGTATCTGCCTTGTTAAGAACAGAAATAAAGCAGTTGCTTCTTAAAATATCTTGCTACTGCTATATTTTTAATTTGAAACTTGGCCTAGGTAGGTTTGAGAAATTTAGCCTTTGTCATTTCCATTATAAGATTCCAATTTCCAAATAATTTGGGGATGTATAATTATATGTATAACAGAATCTACCCGATCCTGGAATGGTGGTTTGAGTAGAAAGAGTAGCTGACCTACGGTACTGCAATATGCTTCCCATGGATTGGGTTAGAATGCTAGTTTTACCAAAAACAAAGAAATTAAAGTAGCAGTAGTTCTTTTGTTAATAATCTTGTATTAATTCATAATAAGCATGTGCCACACCAGCTGAGAAATGTCAGAAAATTAAGCATGGGCTGTTAAGAAATGCTAAGCAATTAGGGAAGGTCCATCTACTTTGTGTGCTTATAATGATGCTTGCTTCAAAGTATTTTCTTAGATCTCTAAATGTTGGTTTTTTTTTTTGTGATAGAAAACTAGATATGTCAAGTACTTTGTCAATTTAATCATTGTGATGTGTTGTTCATTTGGCTATTGTATGAGTGTATGTGCTTGCCATGTGATGAATTTATAAGGTTGTTGTGTGATGTTTGCTATTGTACATGAATTATGTAACTGCTATATAAGTGTATATGTTTGCTGCTTGTAAGTGTCTATGGCTGAAAATTTTCTTGCCTTCATATTGCCAAACGATTTGCTTCCTTTAATCATTGATTTTGTTGGCTGTTGCAGGTGTTGCAAGTGTAACAGGTGTTGTAGGAGTTGCTGCTAAATGTTTTGCTTCTATGATGTTACTATATTTGTTTATTTTTATAATTCTAAAATAATGTAAGACTTTGTAATTTTTATTTTTGTTGTGTGTGATTTGTGTGGTCTTTAGTTACTTTCATTTATGTAATGTTTTGATTACTGTTATTGTTGATTTATTGTTTTTTTTAATTTTTAGATTAAATTAATAATAATATTATTATGTATATAAAGATAAATTCGAGCTCGAGCTCGAGCACGAGACTCGAGCTCGAAGAATCGAGCCTAATCGAGCGAGCTCGAGTAGCTCGAGTTCGATCTCGAGCCGAGCTCGAGCTCAAAATTCAAGGCTCGACCGAACTCGAGTCGAGTACCGAGCATCGAGTTTACGAGTCGAGCTCGAGCTCGAGCACCTCACTGTATCGGCTCGGCTCGGCTCGATTACACCCCCCCAAGTTAATATATATATATATATTTTATTTAAATCATGTTATGTAATTAAATTATTAAAAAATAATATTTTATTATACATTACATGTGATAATTTAATAATTAATATATATTTAAATAAGCTCATTAATGATTTTAATAATAAAATGATCTATATTTTCAATAATGTGATTACTTGCTATAATTTAAATGAAAGGAAGTATGCTAACATGTTCTTTGAAACAAAAGTGAATCTCGGAAAATAATGTCAAAAAATGCTTGTATGAAACGATTAATTCATTAAATCTCAGATTCTTCAAATTGCAGAAATATCCAATGAAGATATTAGAAACAGGAACAATGCTCTAAGGCGAGATACCAAATCTTTTGGGCTTATCTTCGATGGCAGCTGAAGACGTGATTATTCGAAAATTAATAGAAATGGAAGAGGAGGAAAGGTTAGCTTCCTGAATTTGTTTGTTGGTGGCTGGGTTTTTTTCTCAGTCGATGAACATAATTTCCTTTAATATAAGAGGTCTGGGTTTAAAGGAGAACAGGCACGCCCTTAAACAAGGAGAAACCGAGCATGATTTTCATTCATGAATCTAAGTTGTCGTCTGTTTCTGATAGGATTATCAAACAAATCTCTGGCTGTAAAAACAGTAATTTTGTACATCCAGAGGCTGTGGGTTATTAATTTGTATATGGTCTTGTGATGATATTGTCTTAGCTGATTCTTCGGTTCATGAAAGATTCATTTGGCTGAACCATCTACTGTTAATTTTGTCAATATCTATGCTCCTAATCAACGAAAGGGAAAGGAAAGTTCTTTGGCATGTGTCGTAACGGCTTCGCGCTCGACGAATTTTAAAAAACACGTTTAAAAACAAAAATGGAGTCGCCACCAATCTTTTTTTGTCTAGGTGTGATTGGTCACCTAAAAATATTTATCTTTTTAACAAAATCTCAAAATTAATTAAGTTTTATTAAAAAGACAATTTCTTTGGTCTACGAAAACAAGATTTGGGTTCGGCGGTTCGGTTACGTACGAGGAAGGATTAGCACCCTCATAACGCCCGTTAGAAAACGGTACCATCCTAACTACGTGGTATCTTTTGATTTTAATAAAAGAGTCTTGGTTTAACACTAATTTGCTTATTTAGAAAACTCGTGTATTGGCTTAATTATTATTACGTGTATGTTTAAAAACTTCCTTTGAAAATTAATATGGACCCCATTTATTGAAAAATTAAATCAAATATTCCAATACTTTTGGCAACATTTGAAATAATTCTTCTCACCTAGATATTTCTAAAGAATCACTACTTGTGACTTCTATAGAATCTCATCCTCGGAGGATTCATATTTTTTGTGTAATGGAATAAAAAGTTATTATATATTTTAAAATAAGTTTTATTTTAAAAGGAACATGAATCCCTTTTATTAAAAAATTAAGTCGAATATCCCAATACTTTTGGCGACATTCGAAGTAATTCTCCTCACCTAGAGATTTCTAAAGAATCACTACTTGTAACTTCTATAGAATCTCATCATCGGTGGGACCCACATTATTTAATTCACGTGAATGCATGCGATGCAAACAGATAATGATGCGCATGCATGTCCATTTAATTCATTTATTATTTCTTTATTCTTTATATTATTTGTTTTTTACTTTTAAAAAATGAAAATTCGTGTATTGAAAAATCACACTAAATATTCCAATACTTTTGGCAACATTTAGCAGACTCTTCTTACCTAAAGATCGGCTAGGAATCACTACTTGTGACTTCCGTAGCATCCCATCATCGGACAAATTCCATTCTTTAATATTAACATTTGAAGCATATGATGCAAATATATAATGCATATAGATTTTTACTTTCTTATTTAACGTATTCATCGTTTATTTTGTTATTTTTACATTATTTATTTTGTTATTTTTGTTGATATTATTACTATTTATTTTTTTTATATTTATTATTAAATACTTTTAAGATAAAAACTTATGCATTGAAAAACCTCTCTAAATATTCCAATACTTTTGGCAACATTTAGTGAAATTTCTCTTACCTAGGGATCAGTTAGGAATCACTACTTGTGACTTCCGTAACATCCCATCATCGGGCAATAGCTTTTACCTCTCATGAATTAGTTATCTTCATTAATTCTTGTCTTCATTCATTTAGATTTATTAACTTAGTCCCTTTTGTTATCATCTTTTATCAAAATCCTATTACCATTTATTTGGTTAATTTAATCACTTTTGAAACTTTATTATTATTAATTTTTATTGGTTTAATTATTTTATATTCATACATCTCTAAAACCCCGTTTATCTTTTATTAATCTTTCCCATCTATCTCCATTACCTCTTTTGCATTTATTAATTTTCATTTAATTAGTATTTTTTCTAAATAATCTTTATTACAAAACATATTATTATATATTTTAAAATAAGCATGAATTTGTATATTGAAAAATTTAAATCGAATATCCCAATACTTTTGGCAACATTCGATAAATTCCTCTCACCTAGAGATATTCGAAGAATCACTACTTGTGACTTCTACGACATCTTATCGTCGGAATTCATGCCTACTTTATTTATTTATTTTACTTTTGTTTTTTTATTTTATTTTTAGCTTCTTAAAATATTTTTTTATGGTAAATTGTTTAATAATAAAAGGAAAAAAATTAAATATTTTATTTATTTACACATTTTATATATCCTATGTACATTTTTTAAAATTATGTAAATTTCCTAACTTCCTAAAAAGATTTTTTTTATTAAAAAAAACATATATTATACACAAATGACTATATGGTTATATGTAATTTATATACCTATTTTTATGTATTTTTATTTATATTTCTACATATGTATTATATTTCTATATCTATTTTACACACTTTATATATATATTTGTTTTACATTTTGAACTATATATACATTTCTTTATATTTATTAATATATGCCTTTTTATGTATATAAAATTTATATTTTTCTTTTGAAACTATATGTGTATTTTATTTTTATATATTGTATTACTTCCTTATTTATTATTAATTTATTATTTTTTTGCCATAATAATACATTTAAAAACACCTAAAACAAATTAATTTATAAAACAAATAAATAAAATGGAAAAGAAATATACCCAACAGCCCAAAAATGGGCCTAAAATCGAGCCCAAACAGCAGGGCCCAAGCCTGCCAAGGTGAACGGGCCGGAGCGGGTCGGATCGCGGATCCCGGGTCGCAGGCGGTAGTGGAGTCAGGTCGGCTCGCGGGTGGCAGAAGCGGGTCGCACGGATCTCGAGTCGGGTAGGGTCGGGGCTACGCACGGATCTCCTGGGTTCACCGAAACGCTGCGTTTTGCTCTCTATAAAAGGCCCAAAATTTTTTTATTCCTTCATTTCCACCGGCGTTTTCTAAAAAAAATTTTTCCAAACTCCCAAATTCTCTCGTCCCTCTCCCTCTTCGGGCGATTTCCGGCCACCGTGCGCCGCCGTGCGTCGGTCGCCGGTGATACTCCCGATGGCCTAGAAACACTTCCTTCGACTCCCTCTCCTCAGATCTGAGCTCCATTGCTCTCGAAAATTCCTCTAACCTTACAGATCTGAAAACCGAAGCCCTCTCTTTTTTTTTTATTTTTTAGGGTTTTAGATCTGGTTGTGATTTTGGTTTTTGTGTTTTGTTAGTATGTGTGTGTGTGTGTGTGTGTGTGTGTGTGTGTGTTTGCAGGAACTGGTTTGTATGGTAGGGCTCTAGGTTATTTTGAGGGCTTCGGATCTTAGGTTTTCCAGATCTGGGTTAGGGGTTTTGTTTTGGTTTGGGTGGTGGTGTTTGGGGGGCTTCGGTGGTGACGATGGTGGTGGTGCTTAGGGGTTTCGGTGGAGAGTAGTTGGTGATGATTAGGGGTTTCGGTGGTGAGTGGAAGATGTTTTGAGAGTGATGAAGGGGACAAGGGTCTCGAATGGGTGACGGTGATGAGTGGCTGTGGTGATGCTGGTGGGTAGGCAGTGCTGGTGGTGGTTGGCTTTCGGTTCCCTTTTTCTCTCTGAAGAAGAAACCCAAGATCCTTGCTTGGGGTCTTCTTAAACGATGTTGAAGCTCCCCTCTAGCCTTTCAGAATCACAGAATCGGTAGGCTCCTGTTGGAACGGGATTCACGGCACGGTGTTCCTGGGTCTGGGTTGGGGCTGGAGACAGGGAAGACGGGTTGGAGGACTGGCGGCTGGGCAGTGAGCCTGGCCGATAGATTTGGTAGATCCGAAGCATTTAATGCTTCTGTGTGACATGAACTGATAATAATAATAATAATAATAATAATAATAATAATAATAATAATAATAATAATGGAAATAGAAATAAAAAGATAATAATAATAATAAAAAAGAAAAGATAATAATAATAATAACAATAATAATAAAAATAATAAAAGGTAAAAATAAAGAAAATAAATAGTATATAAGTAGATTAATAATAATAATAATCATAATAATAATAATAACAATAATAATAGAAATAACAATAAAAACAAATAAAAATAATAAAAATAATAAAAATAATAAAGGTAATGATAATAAAACTAATAATAGTAATATGAATAATAACAAAATAAACAAGAAAAATGAAAATAAATGAAAATAAAAGAAAATAATAATAACAAAATAATAACAAAATTTTTTGTCAAAATAATTTGTAAAATCCAAACAAAATTAGGTGTCTACAGCATGAACTTGGTGGCCTTAAGAACAATGACTCCGAACTGTGGTGCTTTGCCGGAGATTTTAATGCAGTACTGAATGAAGATGAAAGAGTTGGGGTGATGAATAACTCAAGATCTCAGATTGATTTCGTGGTGTTCATACAAAATTCAGAGCTGATGGACTTTCCCTTGGCTGGAAGTAAATTCACCTGGCACTCAATTCGTTAAATATCTCAAATTAAACCGTTTTTGCATTTTACAAGCTCAACGCGAATATATTAATTCTAAATTCTGACAAAAGAGGATTTAACAAAAAAGATGGGCGTAGACGGACCTAGTTTTTTATATTATTTTTAAAAGCGAGTCTGGGTAAAAAACTCATGCTTGGATATTGGGCTGCATTGAACTTGAATACGTATAAAATCTATTAATATTATGTCTAGACCCAATCAAAACTCCACTCGATCCATGATAAGTTCTATTCTTAGCATGAGTTTTCTTAATTTTCATTGCACGGATTTGGAAATGTGTTGTTATTTAAGGATGCAAGAAAAAAAAATGAAAATTATTAAAAAGTTATGGCTATAACAAATTTTGTAATTTCTTTTTTTTTTTATATATAAACCAGATAAATTTTATTAATCAACCAAGATTTCACAAAACTAGCATGAGCTAGTGAAATCACCTAAACACCCAAATTTTGTAATTTATTTTTTTTATAGTTTTCCTTCTACCTCTTTTAAGTTGCATAAAGATTTTTTTCTAGTAAGTGTTTTTTTCTTTAATGCAAGAGAAAAACAAAGAGAATTATGAAAAAACGATAGTGGAGTAACATTTGTAATCTTTTTTTTTGTAATTTTTTTTGTTTAGTACACAAATATACCTTCAACGTTTACTACAAAATAGAATAAAACACTCAACGTTTAATTACATGAAAATCAGTTTGTTAAGTTTTATTTAAAGCAATTAAGTACATTTCTATTAAATCTCTATAATGCTTTTAAGTTTTAATTTCTGTGCAAAAGTAATTGCAGTTAAAATATTTAACGAAAATAAACTTAATTTATTATTTTGAAACGTTTAAGAATAATTTTTTTTTGTAAAAATAATAGAAAATAAAAATATTTCCTATTTTTCCTCACGGTTTTCTTTCTTACTAAGCAATACTAAAAATTATTTTCTTTTCTCTTTTTCACGCACCCATACGCATCATCATTTTTTCACTCTACCAAATACACATTTGGGCTTTGCTTGGTAGTTCTCTCCATAGGTGTACTTAGTGAATGAACGGAAAACATATTTTATTTCCTTTTATTACTTGCTAGAGTAACAAAGTGGAAGAAAAAAATAAAGTGATTAAGGGTAATTTAATATTTTCACTTGATTTACTCACATAAACCCCTTCACTTTCTTTACTTCCACTGTTTAGTAGTACCAAACAAAATCTTAATTTTCGTCTTTTTGTTTCTATTTATTGCAACGGGAAAATTACTTGTAAAGGCAATTGAGTGAATATGTGAATTAGTTTTCGGACTCTTCTATCCATAACAATTTCTTATGGATTTTAGGGTTTTCTTTTTACATATAAACAAAATTAATTATAGCAAAATAACTATTAATTAGAAGATTAATAATAATATATAAACTGTCAAAACTAATTTTTTCCAAATTATTAGAATGTTAATTCGAGACAAATTCTATTTGGTTTGATTTTTAGATAACCAATGGGATTAATTTAGTTAAATATGGATTCATTCGAATTTCTCATTTCGGTTTAATTTTTATTGAAAGTCAATCAATGGGTTTGAAAATCCACAAATATGAAGATTTAATTCCTTTAAAAAGTTTGAGACCCAATTGTGGAAATCTGATTCCAAAGTTCAAATCTCAACCGGAATGAATGTTTCAAATATTCTTTTGTCAAGACCCAAATCTAGAATCATAGTCTAATGGCCCAATTTTCATTTGTCTATTTTATTTTCATTTTACTATTATTTCATATAATTTAAAATTAATTAAAAAAAAGAAGCCGTGGCAAGAACTATCTGCCATGACTTTTTGATATAAACATAAGAGGATTTATATATTTCCCCTGTTGCTTTTACTTAATTTTTCCCACAATATAGTTTGTGGAGGTGGTTTAGTGGGCAGAAGACTTTTGTGAATAGTTGGATGATTCTTTTGCATTGAACAATTAGCTCTTAGTACCCTTTTTAAAATACTCTTAATCAGTCCATTGCATTTAGAGGGCATCATGTTTGGAATAATATGTATTGAGAGGTATAAACAGATCCTAGATGAAGCTTAAAAATAATCAATAATTGTGACTCCTGTGATGATTTCTGCGATGAAATTAAAACATCACAATTTCACAAATATCAGGTAAAATTACAAAAATTTCAAAATAGTATATAGGTATTGATTTAGAAAATATTTTTTAATTACAAAGCCTACCAAAGAATAAATTTATAAGCTTTGGAAGTCATTAGACCAAATGTTTCACTCCCTATTCCATGTTAAGCGTAAAATTATCCCTATTTGTCATTTACAAATAACCGTCAACCCTTCTTGACGTTTCCCTCTCTATTTAGACGTTAAACATCAAATTCTCTGCATTTTGCATTTATTTGGTTGTAGAATGTGAATTTTTTGGAATTAAGAAGCATTTTCCGTCTCTCCTTTTCAAGTTTCAGCACAAACTCTCCATTTTTTCCTAATATTCAGCACAAATTAGTATTCATGTATGTATGCTGAAATTGCTATATATGCAGGATTTTGAAAAGTACTCACACGGAAATAGATTTGATAATTTTAAATATAATATAATGATACAATACGAAATTAAAATGAATTAATGTGTTAACAAGAATTTTAATATTAAATTTTTGTTTTTTATACTATACAAATATAATTTAAAATAATACAAACATAAGTTATAACACAAACAGCCAATTTTCTTTTGTCGAAACCTTCCAATATTCGTAAGTTATTTTGGGTCCTGATTAATTTAAAGTCGAATTACGATTAAATTCGAAATGAAAGGAACTCTTTTAATACTGTTTTTTTCATTTACAAAACTCAAACTCAAAATCCTATTGAAAGAACACCGAGGTTTTTTACTTGACCTATATAACAGACATACATCGGTACAAACAATCAATTCTAATCGTGAAAAATGTTGCCACGATGAAAATTTCAGAACATCTGAGAGAATATAAAACGCTTGCATATAAACCTCGAAGTGCTGCAATATTTTTTTTGGCAGAGATGAATTTCCGCCACTTGACCACCGACCTTCTAGTTAGGATAAGAGCCTCTTATAAAATCAATAAATTTATGAAAAGGAGTATATATATACAAAATGCAGAGAATCTTTTCGTACGTTACATTAAAAAAAAAGTTCATGGTAAATATTACAAAATGGAGTGAACCAAAAAAAAAAAAAACTCGAAACAACTAAAAGCATTACTCTTGCATATAAATTTCAGTACATCTAGGAGAATAAAAAACGCTTGCATATAAACCTCCAAATGCTACAATATATTTTTCGGTAAAGATGAATTTCTGCCAGTCGGCCACCGACCTCCTAGTTAGGATGAGAGCCTCTTATAAAATCAATAAATTTATTAAAACGAGTATATATATACACAATGCGTAGAATCTTTTCGTACGTTACATTAAAAAAAAGTTCATGCTAAATATTACAAAATGGAGTGAACACAAAAAAAAAAACACCCCTTGAAACAACTAAAACCATTACGCTTGCATATAAACCTCGAAATGCTGCAATATATTTTTCGGTAGAGATGAATTACTGACCCTTGACCACCGACCTCCTAGTTAGAATGAGGGCCTCTTATAAAATCAATAAATTAATTAAAACGAGTATGTGTGTGTATATATACACACACATACGCACGATGCGGAGATGCGGAGAATCTTTTTGTACATTACATTAAAAAAAAGTTCATGCTAAATATTACAAAATGGAGTGGAAAAAAAACCTTAAAACAACTAAAACCATTAATAAATTTTAAAAAATTTTAAACAAAATGAATTTACATTTATTTTCAAATAAAAAACACAAAAATTAAAGAAATAAATGTGTAAAACGGTCAAACTTTTATTTTTTTTTCAAAATATAAAATAAACCCCGGAATAGAACATACTAAAAAAGTAAATTTTCTTGTATACTCTTTGAGATGTTATACCATGTAATAATAACCAAGAAAAATATTCCCATATTTTGTTTCAAGAAAGATAAACTTAGGAAATGAATTAAATATTGTCCAATTTTAAAATCGAATGTGAAGAAACATGTTTTACACACATCTTAAAAACACTCTCCAACGCAACTTTTTTAACTTCAAAAAATGCCCGTGTGAAATCTCCATCATGCTTCGCATGTACGCACCGTTTTCAGAAACAGAAAGAGCAAGAAATTTTGGATATAAATAACTAGCTAGGAGGTTGTGGCAAACAAGCACAAGAGTGAAACACACCAAAAAGGCAAATCAATAGTTTCTTGGTAGAGATCGTCAATCCAAATTCAAATTTAAGAGTGAGCGAGCGAAAATAGCGATGGCACTGACTTCGGCTTTTCCAAGGTTTATCGTCCTTAGATCCAACGACGAGAACGATTATTTGGGCTATGTCCATGACGATAAAGAGTCTGCTGGGTATCTCAGATTCTTGGAAACACAAGCTGTGAGTCCATATGCAAAGTTTGAAGTGGAGATTGCCGGTAAAGATGGTTTGATGCACATAAGGAGCTGTCAAAACAACAAATATTGGGTACGTACCAAAAATCTTTCCATCACTGGAAATCAAGCGGAGCAATACTGGATCACTGCAACTGCCAGCAAGCCAGAAGAAGACCAATCCAAGGAGTCGTGCACCTTGTTCAAGCCTATCTATGTAGACCCTGCAACAAAGACTATCCGAATCATCCATGTCCAATCAGGATGCTATTTATGCCTATGGCGGCTTAGTAATCCAGTATTTACTCGTTGTGTGTTGGCAAACTACAATGTTTATGATCATAATAGTTGTGATATATTCACAATTATTGATTGGGAGTCGCTGTTGATTCTGCCTAAGTACGTGGCATTCAAAGGAGATAATGATAAGTATTTGTGTCTTCGTCAAATTGAAGGTCATCCATATTTGCAATTTGCAACGGATGATATTGGTGATTCATCCGTGGCATGTGAGATTATCGTTACTGGCGACGGGAATGTTCGCATCAAGCCCACTTCTTCCAATAAATTTTGGAGACGCAGCCCGAATTGGATTTGGGCGGATTCTAATGACACTAGCAACAACAACAAAGATACTTTGTTTCGCCCCGTCAAATTTGACAGTAAGACAATAGGCCTTCTTAACTTGGGCAACAATAATTTTTGCAAGCGCCTCACAACTGAGGGAAAGACGAGCTGCCTTAATGCAGCCGTCTCTTCTCTTACTAAAGAGGCCCAGCTGATAGTAGAAGAGCCTGTCATGACAAGGAACATTTATAATGTCAAATATAATCTTGAGAACTCCAGGGTCTACGACGAAACAGTCCTCGTTGTTGCCAAGAATTCTGCCAGTAACCATACCCAACAACCCACCACTTTAGACGTGAAGCTTTCTTATACAGATACCAGGACTAGTACTTGGAAGACTATGTTTTCGCTAAAGTTAGGTATGAAAGCCACCTACGATGTTGGCCTTCCCCTCATTTTTGAGGGAAAGATTGAATTATCAGCTGAAGTTCAATCAGGTGTCGAGTGGGGAGAGACCAAGACATCAACCACTGTTTTGGAAGTTGTACATAAAGTTGTTGTGCCTCCAATGACTAAGGTGACGGTGAATCTAATTGCAACAAATGGCAAGTGTGATGTTCCCTTCACATTCATGCAAAGGGACTCTCTTTATAATGGGACCATTGTCACAACTGAAGTACAAGGTGGCACTTACACTGGTTCTAATTACTACAACATCAACTTTGAGACCAAGGAAGAGAAGCTAATCACCTAAATTGAGAAAGTACTCAATTGTCAAAACTTCACAGGGCACAAGCTGGGAGTTACGATGACTTGTGTGTGTTGTGTTTGTGTGTGTGCATTGTGTACGCTCACTAAATAAAATTGTGTTTCCTTTATGGAAACAATGTTTGTTTTCTTAATGTTAATTTACATTAAATACTGCATGAGCATAGCCCTGTGAGATCTCATGTACTCTAATTTTTGAATGAATAAATTCATGTATGGTGTGATTTTATATGATTTTCAGATCATGTGTTTGTTTTTATTGTAACAAAATATATTGAAATGAATCGAACAATAAAATTGTAAGTTTATCCATTAAATATGAAACAGTTTTAAATTTGGTAAAGGAAAGGAAGTAAAATGATTTAAGATTGCTCATTAGAAGTGATAATTAAGAATTGAAAGTTGATATAATTATCTTTGAGGCTCAAACAAAAATAATTGGTATAGGTATTATCATCTCAAAATCTTGATGTGAGTTTGATTGAGAGCATATGTTAGCTATCTTTGTGGTTTTTCCTTTTTAGGTACAATATTTTTAACAAACTTTTATTTAGAATTATATAATAAGATACGGATTAAAATTGTAAATCTTGTCAATTATTGAGAGCAATACCTTGTTTAAACTGGTAAAGTAATGGATAAGGGTGGGTGGAAAAATGAAAATATAATAATTTTTAGTAGTGTTTGGTGAGACAAAAAATGTGACCAAAGAAAATAGATAAAATTGCTATTTTTTCTTTTCTTTTTTACAAAAACAAATAATTCTAAATTAGTTAACGAAGAAAAAAAAATGAGAGAAATGTAGGTTAAGTATGTATATTTATAAAATTATCTTTTATTTTATTTTTTTAATCTTAACTAGTTAATAATATAATGATAAAACAATATAATTTTATTTTTCTCATGTTTCAACCCTACCAAACAATGGATGTAAAGAAAATTATATTTTCTTTTATCTTTTTCATCTTTCTTACCGAGCACTTTAATTGAAATAAAATATGTTTTTCATTTTTTTTCTTCCAATTTTCTATTTTTTCATTTTTTTTCTACTCTATCAAGTAATACTTTTTTTTTGGACAGAATATCAACTAATACTTTAATTTGGGACAATTACTGAAAAATTGTATTGGGCCAATTATTGATAATTAAGTAAAAGACAGTTGGGTTGAGCCAATAATTGAAAAATAAACCAAACCGCAAGTTGAAACGGCCCATAATCAATTATTAAATAAATCAAATCACAAGTTGGGTTGGGTCAGGTCCTGCCTTGCATCATAAAATTAAAAACGAGCTTATCTACGGGCTGGACCAAGCTTAGATTTTTACATGACATTATTCTATGACATGGGACGAGCTCGATACGGCCTATAATCAGAAGTAAATGTTATATGAATCTTTTGAATTAAACTTTGAATTTAAAATTTTCATATTTTTTCTATTCCTTCAATGAAAAGAACAAATTATTATCATAATAAAAACTGAAATAGAATACAGCTAAGCAATAAATTTGATTTTAGTCAATAATCTCTTGGCCTAATAGTTAAGGATTAGTTGTGACATATTGTAAGTCTTGGGTTCGAATCAAAGCACTCTCATCTCCAATTATTTAATATTCCTCTTGTAACCAAAAAAAATAAATAAATAAATAAATTTGATTTTAAATCTAGGACAACCAATATTCATAAATCTTTTTATTATAATCTGAAAAGATACAAAACAACATAGTTAAAACAGATGAGTAGGAAAATCAAGCAGTAACACAGAGGGAGGCGTCTTATGCATCTTAAAAAATAACATTGTGATGAAGAATCATTGAAAGAGTCGAGAAGCAAATTTCACAAGTATCCCCACATTTATGCTGAGGATCAAAAAATGAGATATCCATTTCATTTACCTTAAAAAAAATCCTTGAAAAATGGAAAGAACAAAAACAAATTTCACGGATCCCCAGTTTCATGGTCGGGTAGATCATGAAGAAAGATGCTTTTCCAGCCAAATCCTCCATTCTTAACTAAAGCCAATAGTTTTCATAGCTATTTGGTCAGTAAACATGATTTTTTTTTAATTAAAGAAGCCTGCAAAAGAAAATTTTATAGTCATTGGCTTGGCTGCTTCGAAGTCATTGGACACCAAAATGGCTGTCAAATTTGGTTTCAATTTACAAAACAGAGTTCAATCACCTTATTGCAAAGGCAATTTTTTAGGTCCTAACAATAGCATGTTTCAACTAGAAAAATGATTATATGAAACAATTTTTTACTTTTTTTTTTGAATCATGCCATACAATCATCTATTGGAAAAACTCAATCATTATTGCACATTATCGTAATAACTAAATGATAAATATTTATTTAATAAATTTATTAATAATTTTAATAACGTGATTACGTGATATTATTTGAATGAAAAAACCATATATTTACATAAAATAATCGTTTCATACAATTTTTTTTCTAACTATTAATAAGAATGGTTCTATCATAAAATCTTCATTAATGAATCTTAATTATAAAAAAAAATTCTTATTGTGTAATTTGAGAAAGCAAAAAAAAAAAAGTTCTACATATATGGCTTGTATTGTATCTTTTGAAATCCTCCTCATTACTTACTTTCTTTATAGATTTTTTTTTTGGTTACATATAGATTTTTTTTTTTTGGTTACAAATTTCTTTATAGATTTGAGCCATACACTCTTGGTTGGCTGATTAAGTATAGGTGCCAGGTAAGAGCTACATTAATTACTTCTGTTTTTCTTTTTTTTTTAGCAAAAATAATTACAAAAAATAATTTTTGGGTCCACACTTGTCTACAACTTGCAATAAAAATATAGGAGACCAGCAATGAAAATTAACTAAAAAATAGTAATAATTGATTCTTAAATGTTCCCAGCAACTTGCACATGGCCTTATCGCCTCGTTCATGGATATTGTTTATTTGTCCCCCCAACAATTACAAAAAATTACAAAATTCATCAAAAAAAAAAAACATGGTGCAGAGAATCGTTTCATACGTTACATTGAAAAAAAGGCGTACAGGCAAAAAATTACAAAATGAGAGTGAACATATGAAAAGTCATGACAACTAAAAACATTAATAATTTTTAGGACATCATTAAACAAACCATTGACAATAAAACAGTTACACAAAAGAAAATCAAAGTCAAACATACTGATTATGTATATTTTGGTTACTTAATTCTCCGAATATATTCTTTGATTATTTTTTTCTTCTTCTTCTTCGTGTCAAAGAATACATTCAAACTCAATGCTCGATTCACTCGGGCCGGTTTGCTTTATTCTTTTGATCTTTAATTGAGATTGTTGTTTGTAGAAAAACCATTTCAGCTTCTGTTGCTGCACCTCTCTACTGCTCTTGGAGCTGCAAATACCATGAAAAAAAAAGTTGCTTAAAACAATTTAAGTTTCAACCGTCATGACATGTTATGAAAAAATTATTAAATACTACCCAAGTCTGATTGCCTCAGATCTTTTCATGATTCGCAAGCGTTTGCACGAATTGACAAACATCCTGTAAAATTAGTGGAGAATTAATTAGTAAATTTAATTTAATCATAAAATTAGTTTCACATTATGTTGAAAAACTTACTCCCATGGGACATCATCAACAAGCATCCAATCTCCTTGTTTGTCATCATAAGTTGGAACATACTCAGAACCATTCAACAGGTCTATATAATCTTTCATTTCCTTCTGCCCCACAATTACCTAAATCAAAGAATGACCCCAATAATATTAATTAATTCAGTTGGTGACATTAATTTACCTTAATCAATATGGGTTTGGGGCTTAAGATTAATTACCAATAGTGAAAGAGCTGAACATTTTGCCCAATGCATCAGAGAGTTCTTGGTAACTCTTGTATAATTTCATGTCCACCTTGCGTAGATGTGGTGCACCATCCACGCTGACCTCAAACAAGGCTGCAGTGGTGGCGGTGGCGGTGGCAGTGGTGGTGCTGCTGCTACTGCCGGCCTTCTCGCCCTCGTTGGAGCTGTTCTTCTGGATGGCCATGATGTTCTTCTGGAAGGACCTGACTGGTGGATATCCCACTAGTTGTGCCCTGAAATCGTGTTAATCAGATCATTTCATTTTTACCAGAAAACATTATCGCAACTATTGAAAATGTGAAAGTGGTAGTTTTGGCTATGGACATATTGCCAAAGTATGGTAGCTTAGCTGTGGACTATCTTGGCCACTTTCTTGTTAAGCCTTTGAATTATTGCTAGGTTGTTGGAAAAAATAACTAAGATTCCACATGCCCAATTTCCTTTTGTCTTTTTTATTTTCATTTTTATTTTGCTACTATTATTTTCATATAATTTAAAATTAAATTAAAAAGAAAAAAAAATTGTCGCATGAACTATCAACCATGATTTTTTGGTATAAACATAGAAAAATTTACGTATTTCACCCATTGCTTTACTCAGTTTTTCCCGCAAAATAGTTTCTAGATATAGTTAAGTGGTTAAAAGACTTTGTGAATAGTTGGATGATTCTTTTGCATTGAGCAATTAGCTCTTTTAAAAGACTCTTAATCGATCTATTGCATTTAGAGGGCATCATGTTTGGAATAATATGTGTTTTGAGGTATTACTAGATCCTAAATGAAGTCAAAAAAATAATCAATAATTGTGACACCTGTGATGACTTGTGCCATGAAATTAAAACAACAATTTCACAAATATCAGATAAAATTACAAAATTTTAAGGCTTAATAGCCAAATAAACCCTCAACCTTTAGTCCAAAATGAAATTCAGCTCTCAACGTTTTATTGCATGAAATTCAGTCCATAAACTTTTATTTCAGTGAAAATAAACCCTCAACCTTTTACAATTATGCAATTAAGTCAAAATCTGTTAAATGACATTAACTGCCGTTAGTTTTGCATACGTGGCAGCTGGCGTGGATAGCTTAGTTAGCTGCCACGTGGCATGCCACGTAGGCAAAACTAACGGCAGTTAGTTCATTTAACAGATTTGGTCTATTTCCACTGAAATAAAAGTTTATGGACTGAATTTCATGCGATAAAACGTTGAGGGCTGAATTCCATTTTGGGCTAAAGGTTGAGGGCTTATTTGGCTATTAAGTCAAATTTTAAAATAATAAATAGGTGATTTGGATAACATTTTTTAATGAAGAAGCCTGATAAAGAATAAATTTATCGGTATTGATTTGGATAACATTTTTTAATGAAGAAGCAAATAAAAGAATAAATTTATAGGTATTGATTTGGCATTTGGATAACATTTTTTAATGAAGAAGCCTGATAAAGAATAAATTTATAGGTATTGATTTGGAATTTAGATAACATTTTTTAATGAAGAAGCCTGATAAATAATAAATTTATGGGTATTGATTTGGAATTTGGATAACACTTTCTATTTGTCGTTTATAAATAACCGTTAACCTTTGGGGATGTTTCCCTCCCTGTTTAGAAGTTGAACACCAAATCTAATATATATATATATATATATATATATATATATATATATATATATATATATATATATATATATATATATATTGTAAGGTACATAACAAATATAGCAAAATATCTATATGGATGTTTAATTAGACATTTTTTTAAATAACAAATAAGCATCCATTAGTTTATGTGTAAATTAAAACAAATAATAAATGCTTTCTTATCTTTCTACTTTCTTCACATTTCTCTAATTCCTACAGTTTCTCAAATTTTTTAATAAAATTATCTTAAATTAATTTAAATACTATCTGATCCAAAAATTTAAAATATATATAATTTTAATATTATCTTTTTGAAAAACTAAATAAAACATTAATTCATATTTATTTATATTATAAAAATAAATAATTTTAATTTATTTAAAAAATATTTTATTAACAAAACTAAAAAGCATAAAAGTAAGCTATCAATATCCAACATAATGTATATTATTTAAATATTTAAAATTATTATTTTTCTAAATAAATAAAATTTATGTATAAAACATTAAATTTACAAATATAGATACTAGATATGCACCCGTGCGACGCTACGGGTCTGTTTTTATTATGCAATTCTTAAAGTTAGTAAAATTGATTATTAGATACGAGTTGTTCGTAATAAAAATATTTATTTTCTTCATATTGTTTAGTACAAAAGAGAAATATGTTTATTAAAGATAGAGTTTATATATCAAACAAAATGTCCCAAAATAATTTTTTGAGAAATTTGAATTAGCTTGGATTAAAAAAATACACAATACTTAAGTTAAATAGTTGACAAACAGATAATTTAGGCTAGAAACAAACAAATTAAGATAATGATGCAACAACAATAAAAAAGTAAAAGCACCAAAATATATATACGACATAGTAATTCAGACAATTTATTAAAGAAGTAAGAAAAATTAGCTAAGAATACTTTGTTCATATTATTAATCAAGTGTAAGGTTTAAAACCCATTTGTAAGCATTTTTCTTTTAAGAATAACTAATTGAACTATTTATATTTACTTCAAAATACAATATACAAAGTAAAATTACTTTTTGTGAAAAAGTTAGAGGTAAAAAAACCCTTTTATATAATAATTTTCATTCGAAAGCAAAATATATGCAAGTAAAAGAAGCAAATAGATAAAAATATAAAGCAATACCATAAAACAATAATAGAAGACTGGATTAAAAAGAGTTAAAGAGCCATGTAAAAATATGTTAAGGATTTAACTAAAAAAATTGTTGAAAAAAAAAGGACCTAAGTAAAAAAAACAATTGCTAAGGAAAAGAAAAATAAATGGACATGTGTCAAGCAATGGGAGAGGAGGAGACAAAAATATATAATAGTATAGATATATATATATATATATATATATGTTAACATACATATTTAATAGATAAAATTAATTATATAAATATGTTATAATCATTCTTATATATATTTATACGAACGCATGTGTATATTAATAAATTAAAGGTATATAAAATGCATATTTATAATTATAATTATTTAGGTCAATAACAAAAATCTACCTTAAAATGTTTGCTCTAACAGTTGAAATTTTTTAAAATATACTTTAATTTTCAAAATTTTTAAAATAAACTTTTATTTTTTATTTTAACATTTTTTTATGTGATTAATAGACTTATTCAAGAGTCGGGCTACCTACTCAAACTCGAAGGCCCGCCTAATATTTAGTCGGGTTTGGACAAAAATATGGGATGTGTTTAATTGGTTTGGGCAAAAATTTTAGCCCCTATTAAAAAATGGGCCGGGCCTAGTTTGACTCTTCGAAACCCGAGCCTGGTTCTATTTGGCCTGAAATATAAATAAAATTAATTTTTTAAAAATATATTTACTAAGTATATTGTAATTATATGTACATAAAACATTATTGATTAATAAACATAATTATATATTTAATATGAAAATTGATATGCAAATTTTGATAAATCAATTTAAACTTCTACGGAACTTAAAAATAAAAAATAAATAAACAAAAATTAAAATAGTAAAAAATAAATAAAATAATATTCGGACCGGCCGGGCCGAGCTTGGACTTGTAATATACATTAAAAAATGGGCTTGAACTAAAAGTCAAACCCGAATTTTCGAACCGGGCAGGGCTTGAGCTTGCATATAAGGCATTATTATATGGCTTAGGCTCGGCTCGAGCCCACCCATGAGCACCTCTAATAATATTATTTATAATGTTTTCATTTTTTATTTTTCCCAATATTTGTTTATCTTATGTTTTGAATTTTAGAATTTTTTAATTAAATTTAATTCTTTTATGATTGGATATCTTAATTATATTATATGTATTTTATATAATATTATTATCTAATATATTATTAGTCTAGTTTTTAAACTCCACAAAAGGCACTAAAATGATCACACATATTGTTTATGAATATTAAACAAAGGTATGTGTCATTATTTTAACATTGTTTATGATGTTTAAAAATTTCACTAATAATGTATTAAATAATAATAATTTTATATATACTTTACATATATAAATTAAATAATATTATTCTATATATTTACAAATTTAAATAAATAAAATTAATTTATACATCACACGAGTAAATACTATTTCTTCGTATATTGCATTTATTTGGTCGCGGAATGTGAATTTTTTGGATTTAAGAAGAATTTTCCATCTGTCCTTTTCAAGTTTCAGCACAAATTCATCCAATTTTTGTAACATTTAGCGCAAATTAGTATTAATGTATGTAAGCTGAAATTGATATATAAATATATATATATATATTCAGAATTTTATTGTCACGGATAAATTTGGTGATTTTAGATACAATACAATAACACATAAAAAATAATGAGTTTATATATTATATATTGATCATATATAATTTTTATATACTGTTAATACATTATGTATAAATAAAAAAATAATGCAGAAAAAAATGAATGTAATATATGTTAAAATTTGATAAAAGTTAAAAAATATTTTATATTTAATGTGTTTACATTAATTTTAGCATGACATTTTTATACTTTATATAACACAAACACGATTTTACACAATACAATACTGAGAAGTTATATGCTAAACTATCGGCTCTAATCGTGGTAAACGTTGCCACGATGAAATTTTCACTTTTCGGATCATCTTCGAGAATAAAAAACGCTTGCACGTAATACCCGAAATGCTGCAATATATTTCTTAGCAGAGATGAATTTCTGCCACTTGACCACTTGCCTCCTAGTTAGGATGAGACTCATGAGAGCCTCTTATAAAATCGATAAATTTATGAAAACAAATATATATATATATATATATATATATATATATATATATATATATATATATATATATATATATATATAAAAGAGCTGATTATGTGCAGGTTAAGGCTGGGTTCCAGTTTGGGTCGGATCCAGAATAGTTACTTATATACAAGCTCAATCATATCGTAAATTCAGATCTAATTTTTAATTCAAATTTGTTTTTTATTTTACAATACAAGTTCGAGTTTGGCTTGGTTTGAATATTATTTTATTTATTTTTTTGATATTTTAATTTTTTATTTGTTTTTTATTCTTTTAGTTTTTTTGAAGTTTAATTTGATTTATCAAAATTTGCATGTCAATTTTCATATTAAATATATATAATCTTGTTTATTAATCAATAATATTTTATATACATATAATTGCAATATACTTAATAAATATATTTAAAAAACTATAATTTTATATATGTTTGGGTCATACTAAGGTCAAGCTTCGAAGAGTCAACTTCGAGCCCGATCTGATTTTTATCTGGCTTAAAAATTTTGTCCAAATCCGTTAAATGCATCTCATATTTTTATCCAAATCCAACCAAATATAGGGTAGACTTAAGACTCAAGTGGGTAGCCGACGCATAGGAGGTCTAATATATATGCAATATATAATGCAAAGAATCTTTACATACATTACATTAAAAAAAAAAGAAGTAGAACATGCTAAATATTACAAAATGGAGTAACAAAAAAAACTCAAAACAACTAAAACCATTTATAAATTTTAAGATATTATTAAACAAAATGAATTTACATTTATTTTCAAGTAAAAAACATAAAAATTAAAGAAATGAAAATAAAAAAGAGTAGAAAATTTAAACTTTTATTTCTTTCATAAAATATAAAATAAATCCGAGAGTAAAACATATCAAAGAATAAATTTTATATAACCTTTGAGATGATATACCATGTAATTATATTAACCCTAGAAAAATATTCCCATATTTTGTTTCAAAAATGACAAACTAAGGAAATGCATTATATATTGTCTAATTTTATAATTGCATGTGAAGGGATATCTTCTACACACGTCTCAAAAACACCCTCCATCATGTTTCACAGGCACGCACAGTTTCCCGATGCAGAAAGAGCAAGAAATTTTAGATATAGATAGCTAGCTAGGGGGTTGTGGTAAGCAAGCATAAGAGTGGAACACACCCAGAAGACAAATTAATAGTTTCTTGGCAGAGATCGTCAATCCAATCTCAAATTAAAGAAAGTGAGCGAGCCAAAATAGCAATGGCACTGACTTCGGCTTTTCCAAGGTTTATCGCCCTTGGATCCAACGACGAGAACGATTATTTGGGCTATGTCTGTTGACATCTAATTTTATCCTATTTTTGTTATTATTATTATTTTTTTATTTTTTATTATGTGTTTTTTATTTATTATTATTATTATTATTATATATTTTTATTATTTGTTCTCATTATTATTGTTATTATTATTATTATCACCAATCCATTGTCACAATTAAATGCTTCAGATCCTCCAGATTTCCCAGCCAGACCCACTGCCCCAGCCGCCGGTGCCTCAGCTCTTTCCCCTAAGTCTCGACTGCCACCCAAAATTCATCTTCCCAAGCAAACCATCCCATCCTGACACTGCCTTGGAGATCTAGAAAACAATAAGGAGATCCCTAGATTGGTTCTAACCCTGTGGATCAAAGGTTGATGCTGAATTCTTTTAAAAGGACTAGATTTTCTTCAGGGGGTTTTTCCTCTCGGAGGGGACTTCAGACCTAGAAAACACAGGAACACCAACCCTCAACCATATGATCACCATATAGCCGCCATCCCACGACCATTCGTCACCGTATACCTCTGCCAACAACCAAACGCCGCCACTGTTATCACCATCCCTGCCGAAACCTGATACCTTCACCAAACCCCCCAAACACCACCACCATCATCACTGAAACCAGACACCATCACAGAAACCCAAAAAAAAGGGGACCCGAGACCCTTTAAGATCTCAGATCTGAGAACCCCTCAAAACCTAGATCTTAAACCTGCAAAAAAGGAAAGAAAACAACAAAAGTAGCTGCAAAGTAGATCTAAAGACATCAACCAAAAAGAAAACAAAAAAATAAAAAGGAAAGGTTAAGTGTTTTCGGAGAGGGCTAGATTTGTGGTGTTAGGGTTATTTTTTGGTGTAACGGAGGCCAGATCCTGTAAGAGGAAGGTTAGAGGAGCGTTTTTAGGTTTACGGGAAAGTTTCCGGCGACCGGCGACCGGCGTACGGCGGCGCACGACGGCCGGCACGGCGAAAATCATCCAACTGGGCTGAGAGGATTTTTTTGGGGTTTTGGAATTTTTTTTCTGGAGGAACCGGCTAAAATGAGGAGAAACAAAAAAAATAGGCTTTTTATATAACATCAAAACGCAGCGTTTTGACCAGCCGACCCGCGTGCCACCCGCGACCCGACCCGAGATCCGCGCAACCCGCCTCTGCCACCCGCTCGATGACCCGGTTCCTGACCCGCTCGTGACCCGCTCCCTTGGCAGGCTTAGGTCCTATCTTTTGGGCCTGATTTGTGGGCCCGTTTGGAAGGTTTTCTTTGGGTTTTCAAGCCCAGTCCGTTTTGGTATATATTCTTCATTTATTTATTGTTTATTTATTCTTTTTAATAGTTTAATATATTTGCATAACAAAAAAATGAATACTTATTTGTATATAAAATTCTTTAAGATCTAAAAATTTTAGGTTTAATTATAGAATTATTCTTAATGATAAATATATGTAAATAAATAAATAAAGTATGTAAATAACTATAGGAAATATATATAGTTTAAAATATATAAAATATATATAACCACCTAGTTTTTATGTAATAAATATTTTTTAAACAACTTACTATAAAAGAATATTTTAGGGAGCTAACAAATAAAAATAAATAAATAAATAATTAAAATAAATAAATAAATAAATAAAGTAAGTATGAAATTCCGATGATAAGTCTTCGTAGAACTCGCAAGTAGCGATTTTTCGAAAAACTTTAGCTGAGAGGAATTATACCGAATGTTACCAGAGTATTGGGATATTCGATATTATTTCTCAATATTCAATTTCATGCTTATTTTTAAAATATATATAATGATAAAATATATAAAAATAATGAATCAATAAAAATAAGAAAATAAAAATAAATTTTTTTTAACAAAGAAAATTAATAATAATTTTAAAATAAATGGAATTCTTCCGATGATGGGATGTCATGAAACTCACAAGTAGTGATTTCTTGACTGATCCCTAGGTGAGAGAAATTAGCTAAATGTTACCAGAGTATTGAGATATTTAGCTAAGTTTTTCAATATTAAGAGTTTCATTCATAAAAATCGAAGTATAAATTTCTTTTTATAATTCCATGTACATCATGTTCTATATCCTTGCATCATGTGTATAAGTATTAAAATTCTAAAATAAATGGAATTCCTATGATGATGAGATGTCATGAAACTCACAAGTAATGATTTCTTGACTGATCCTTAGGTGAGAGGAATTAGCTAAATGTTACCAGAGTATTGGGATATTTAGTTAAATTTTTCAATATCAAGAGTTTCATTAATAAAAATTAAAATATAAAATTCCTTTTATAATTCCACATGTGTCATATATCAAATGTTAGCATCATCTGCATAAATATTTAAATTTTAAAATAAACGAAAATCTTCCGATGATGGGATGTATGAAACTCACAAGTAGTGATTTCTGGACTGATTCCTATGTGAGAGAAGTTCACTAAGTGTTACCAGAGTATTGGGATACTTAGTGCAATTTTTCAATAATAAAAATTTTTATTTAAAATAAATAAAGAAATATTTATATAAAAAAATAATTAAAATATTCATTTGCATCATTCATAATCCGTTTGCATCATATGCATTCATAATAATTTTCGAAGCAAGTGCAAATCTTTCGAAGATGAGATTCTATAGAACTCACAAATAGTGATTCTTAAGAAATCTCTAGGTGAGGAAATTATCCGAAATGCTACCAGAGTATTGGGGTACTTCAGAATAATTTTCAATACAAAAGATTTTCACTTATTTCAAATAAAAAATAAAACTTAAATGTTTCGAAATTAATACAAATAAAAAATAATTTCAAAATAAATGGAGTTCTTTTTAAATATTAAATTAAGACCATTTGTTAAAACCAAATGATAACACATGATTACAATGGTACCGTTTTTTAAACAGGCGTCGTGGGGGTGTTAATCCTTCTCCACGCGTAACCGTACTCTCGAACCCGATTTTGTTTTTGCAGACAAAAAATTATCTTTTTAATAAAACTTAATTAATTTTGAGATTTTGTTAAAAAGATAAACATTTTTAGGTGACCAATCACACCTAGATAAAAAAATTGGTGGCGACTCCTCTTTGTTTTTAAACGTTTTTCAAAATCGTCGAGCACGAAACCGTTACGACAGCTTGGCGACTCCACTGGGGATGCTTTTTTTTAGGGTCAAGCCATTCATTAATCATGTGTTATCCAAAGTTTTAATTTAATGGTCTTGATTGATATTTAAACTTAATTCACTTGGATTTTGAAAATAATTTTGTTTGCATTTGCATTCTATGTTATTTATTTTATGTTTTATATTTGTATATATTGTTATTAATAAATTGTTTGGACATATAGCATTAGAGTCGTAGTGTGATGAATGATTGGCGTGTTCCCTCATGAGCACACTTGCACTTGCATCTGCATAACATGAGCTCTATACCCGGGTTCAGTCATTCTTAGGAGGGAGTATAGTACCTTTGCTCTCGTGAGGTAATCACCTCCGCAATGGCAATCGAAATACTCCCACTCAAATTAAATCTTACTAGTCCAGTGTGGACGACAGTGAGGTATAATTTGGGAACCTTTAGATTCGAAAACCCAGCTCAGCATATAGAAAAACCTAAGAGGCCAGCTTAGGTAGAGCCATGTCCAATTTTTGTAGAAATTATCCCAAAATTAGGACACGAGGGAACACTATTCGACCCATTTTGTCATGTCAATAATAAAGGTACAATCGATTTTGATTTGAATTGTATATAATTTAAGTCTTTGATTTTTTCTAAAAAAAAGAATTTTTGTAAAATAAAAATGAAAAAATATAATTTCTTTATAAAAGATCTTGTAAAAAAAACCACTTATTTTCAAAAAAAGTAAAGATGTGTGATAAAAACTAAATGTGACTTTCTTTTAAAAATGCAAATATTTCTTCATTTTTAAGAAGGAAATTTTTTTAAATAGGTTCATAAAAATAGAAATTAATAAAAATATGTTCTTCGAAGCAATAGGAAGAAAAAGAGGTTTATGTATATTTGGTTACAAGATGTTTTTCTTATCTACAAAAGCAAAAAAAAAATGTTTTAATTCCTTTCACTTTTTCCTTTAAAAGAAATATGAAATGATAAAAAAACACAAACTTTTCTTTTTAAAATAAAAAATGAAATAATTTGTTAAAAAATGGTTTAGAAAAATAAGATTTTGTCTCTTTCACTAAAAATAATAGGAAGAAATTCAATTAAGTTTTTTTAATTCAAAAAAAACAAATTCTTTATTCTTTATTATTCTTGAAAAAATTTCTTAAGATAAAGGCATAAAAAAAGAGTAAAAGGGATTAAGTAGGAAATTAATTAAGCTCTCTTGAAAAAAAAGTTAGAATAAAATGAGAGAATGAATAAATTTTTTGTTTTTTCTCTTTTTCTTATTTCCTTTTTTTCTTTCTTTTTGAAGTCCAAATAAATATTGAAGAAAAAAGATGAATAATTGATTTGCCAGTATAGAATTTTCAAAGAATAGTTTGATGTGTAAAATATTTTTGGTTGTACAAGAAGTTTAATAAAAATGCTTGTGAAAAATTTTCTCTTGAGATAAGGGCAAAAAAAAAAAAAAGTAAAATGAGAGGGATTAAAAGGGAGAAGGTGTTCCCTAAAAAAAAAAGGGAGAATGGCATAAAAATGAAAAATTTTTTTAAAGAAGAGATCTTGATTTTAGGAGGAAATTCATTATGTTAAAAGGAAGGAAGAAGAAAAAAAAGAGAAAAAAAGAAAGAAAAAAAAGAAAAAAAAAGAAAGAAAGAAAGAAAGAGTAGAAAAGATGTAATACTTTATAGCATATAAATGATGGAAAAAAGAAGAAAGGAAAAAGGGTTAAGAGAGTAGCTTAGTGACAATAATGAGTACAAATTGCAATGAAAAGAGAGGTGTCATTTTTATTTTTTATTTTTATTTCCTCCATTGTTTTATTCATAAACAATGATACCATAATCATTCGGAGAATGTGCATATGAAAATAAATTTAGTAAACCTGTTTTGCATTTTATGTCATCTTACATCATCCATCATTGCATCCATGCATCCATTGACATGTGCGCATCATGTCGATTAGGCCTATGTTCAAAAGAGTCCAACAATCTTAACATTTTGTTAAATTCCCTTGGAAGGTTGATTCTTGTCTTTATAAAGTGGTTCAACATGGAAGATGATCAAGTAACCCGAATGGACAAAGTGGAACAAGACCAAAATGAGATAAAGGAACAGCTCTCTCGAATGATGCAAGAAATTAAGGGTATCCTAGAAGTGAAGGAGACTATGAAAGGGAGTCTTGTGCAAGGAAACAATCAAGTTCAAGTGCCTGACAACCCAAAAGGGAACTTCCAAGGACAAACCTCTGACAATGTGAATTTTTAATCAATTCTTGGTCGAGAGGCAAATTTTTCCAATCCTATTAGTGTCCTTGAGTTAAGAGCTTCAAATGAAAATCCATCAAAAGTGGCTTGGGGTCCAGTTACAGAAAGAAGGTATAACCTCTTAGAAGAAAGAATTCAAGCAATTGAAAGACGGAAGGAACTTTATAATCCAAAGGAGTATTGCTTGGTGCCTGATGTGGTCATCCCACCAAAATTCAAAGTCCCAGAATTTGAAAAGTATGATGGGACCAAATGCCCTAAAACACATTTGGCCACATATTGTCACAAGATGATTGGGCATGCTCATGATGAAAAGCTGCTTATTCATATATTTCAAGATAGTTTGATAGGGGCAGCAGCTAATTGGTATTTTAAGTTGGAAAGAGGTCAAATTCATACATGGAGGGATCTGTCTTGAGCATTTTTAGAGCAATATAAATATTTGATGGATATAGCTCCTGATCGTTTAACCCTCCAGAGCATGAGAAAGAACTTGAATGAAAGCTACAAAGAATATGCTCTTAGATGGAAAGAATTGGCATTACAAGTTCGACCACCACTTACAAATAGAGAAATGAACTCTCTGTTTGTAGATACTCTCCCTTTTCCATACTATGACAAGTTGATTGGCAATATTTTTTTAGATTTTGCAGATTTGTTGTTTTCTGTTGGTAGAATTGAAGATGGGATAAGAAAAGGGAAGATTGCAGATACTAGTACGAGGAATTATGGTGAGAAGGGATGGGACACCTTTAGTGAGCAAGTTCAAGAAGCAACTGTTGAACGATCCGACAAGAGGAAATTCAATGTGATGCAAGAACCCTTCAACAGTCATTCTCACCCTTTTCTACAATCCTTTTATCCTTACACTCCGGTATCTTATCCCCACAAGTTGTCACAGCCACGTTATCCTAACGCCTCAGTCCCCTGTGCACAAGCCCCTCTGCCTCAGAAGCGCATTTTACCAAATGACCATGAGATTGATCTTGACTATCCTGAGACCAAGATGAGAAAAAGGGCTAAATTGTACCATTCAATCCCAATGTCCTATACAGACTTGTTCCCACTCATTGTCCAAAGTTACAAGATTTCCACTGTTCATGCCAAAGCCAGAAAACCTCCTTACCCAAAATGGTATGACCCAAACACCAAATGTGACTACCATGAGGGGATTGAAGGACATTCCATTGAAAATTGTACTGCGTTTAAGGATAAGGTGCAAGCTTTGATCGACGCAGATCCAATGAAATTCAGGGAACTTGTCAGTGGCTATCATCATCAAGGGAGAAAGACTTAAGGATCAATGGTTCAAGGGATAACATGTGTTGCAATGGGAAACTTTTGTTTATGCTTTGTACATATTTTTCATTTCAACATCACTTCTAAGGATGTGAATTGGATTTGACCAAGTATTTCATGAATTTATAAATATTTATATTTGAAATTTTTAGATTTCTTTTAAGTTGTGCTTTTAAGGTTTAAAAGAAAAAAACAAAAAAAATGAAAAATGGTAATTGGGCATTTCTTTTGAAAAATAAGAGCCCTTATAATTGCCAACAAAAGAAAAAATAAAAGAAGAGGATATAACAAAGTCTCTAGATAATTGGTGATCGTTATTCCAACAAATACATTCTCTTCGAACAATTTCTTTCTTTCAAAATCACAAGTTAGAACTTCAAGGACCTTCATTTTTCACTTAGTCATGGTGAGATTTTGAGGAAAGATGACCTTTATCTAGGCTAATAAAATGATTTGTTTGATAAAACCTTCTTGTTAAGATTCCTTAATGATCAAATAAATGACACTCTTTTAGATTTGGACTTTGGTAGTTTAATAATTGTCAAGATTATGCTAAAATCATCCAAACTTCTTTGAAAGACCATGGGTCTTAAATTCCTTGGCCAATCTTTTCGACCTGTTGCTTGAAGCACACAAACAAGAGATATAGTAAACAAAGTACCTTAAGCCTTTAAAATATCCCAAATACCATAGCATTTCTTCCCTTTTCTCTCGGTGGAGATACTACGAGCAACATATGGTCAAAATGAAATCTTCCAACATGATATTCATTGTTCAATGAGGCATTATCTATGGATTTGCATCATTGCCATGGAAAGATTGATGCATGGGGTGCAAGACATTCTTTAAAAAAAGAAAAAAAAAGAAAAAGCAAAAAAATAAAATAAAAAGAAAATTGATTGCGACATCATGCACTTAAGATATTCGGATGATTCCAAACAATAAAGAAAAATCCTTTCAAAAAAAAGAGAGAAAAAGAAAAAAAAGCAAAAAAATTCCAGGAAGCCCAATCCAAAAAAAATGAAAAAATAAAACATAAAAATAAAGCTTTCTTTACTCTTTTGATTCAAGGAATAACTCTTCAATTTAAGTGGCCATGTTTGAAATGACAAATGGCCATCTTTCATCATCCATTCAAAAAATTTGAAAATTTATCCATTTGCTACCCCTTTTGAGCTTGATGAATTTTTTTAATTAACCCTAATCAAGGATCACCATCTACATTGAGAAGCAAGTGCAAAAAAAAAAAAGAAAGAAAGAAAGATCTTTTCGAAGAACATGAATGATCCAGCCCTGGTTTCTAGATGAAAAAAGAAGATTATTATGATGAGGGGCAAATTTGAATTAAATTGATCTTCAATAATTTTGGACAAACAAAAAAGAAAAAAAGAAAAAAAAAGAAAAATGGAGAAATAAAATGATGAAAGGTGAGACTTGATAGTGAAAAAAGTCTTAAAGTGAATCCTTCAATCATATTAAATGATCCTTGGTTTGATCACTTTCAAACACATTTTTGAGCCTTTTTATCCATTCTTTCACAACCTCAAACCTTGGCCTACCTTACATACCTTAGAAAGTCCATTTCGATCAAGCTTGGATACTTAAACTGAAGAGATTGTTCCTTGAAGAGTCATAAAACCTATGAGGCACTTATCTCATTTTTTTGCCAATATTATCCTTTGAGAACCCTTATACTCATTTCAAATTAATTTTGAATTCTTAAGTGCATGATGAAACAATCACAAAAAAAAAAGATTGAAAGAATGAGGCTCTAGGGTGAAAACCCCAAAAAAGGCAGTCTAGAGCAAAAGTGAGAACTCTTTGAGATCATTCATGGTGTTGTTACTGCCATAACAGAAATGGCATTAAGAAAGTCATTTTGAAGCAACCAATGAGCATCCCAAACTATCAAGATATCCAAGAATGCCCTTTTGAGAGCTATTAAAAGGATTGGTACCAAGATTGAAGCTTTTGTCTCCTCCCAAAATAACATACCGAAAATTTGAGCCTATTGTAGCTAGTCTTGACAAATATCAAAATACCTCATTTGAAAATTAAAAGAGTGTCAGTTTTGATTGCACTTTAAAATGAATCTTTTCACAAAAATAATTATTTCAAGGAATCTAGTGCTTTTAAAATAATTTAAACTTTCTTTTGTGAGCCTAGATGAAGGGACACCCATCCCTTTTCTCATTAAATGGCAGCTATCCTTCCCAAACCAAAACCTTGGTGTGTGAACTCACTCAATTGAGTTGATAAGAATAACTTACCATTTTCCTCCATATACATCCAAATAGTGATCACCAATTTTTAAGAGAGTTGAATGTCAAATATATTGTATAATTGTGGGTCTTAGGTTCAACTTCTTTTGACAAGAGTATGGGGTAATCTGTAAAATTGAAAAGTTTTGACTGGATAAACATTTTTGGATAATGAAATCATTTATATCCCTCAAATGAAAAATGGAAAGGGTGTTTTACAGGAAATAATAAGCACCTTGAGATTTCTTTGGGGCAATTTTGTTTGATTTTTTAGTATTTCCAGTGAAAAATGAGGGAGAAATTTGATAATTATGGTGGGGTAGTGAACTTCTTGTGCCTTTTTGGGGCAATTCTCATTAAGGAAAATTTTGATGGTGTTTCAAAATAATAGTAAAAAGGAATGTGATGATTGGGGCAACTCCTGAAGAAGAATAGGACTTCATGGAATAAATAATTTTGTTGACAAAGGGATCAAATAGAAAATTCTTGGATCATTGTGTTTGCATCTTTATAGTGCAAATTGGCATTTTCATGAGACATTTGAATTTGGACAAAAGTTGTTTGCATTGGCATCACAATAGCTAATCATTCACTGAAATAAAATTGCATTTGCATCATCAATCATTGCATTTGTCAATGTTGAAAAAAAGAGAAAGAGAAGGTAGGAGTTTTGTGTATGAGAAAAGAAAATGAAAATTGAAAAAAGGAAAAGAAAAGTTTGTGTGAAAGAGAGGAGTTTCTTTTTGAAAATGACAAGAATATCAGAATGTAGCTTGAAAAAAAAAGAGAAAAAAAGAAAAAAGAGAGATACTTCTTTTATTTTAAGAGAACAAAGGAAAGAACTAACAAGGAGAATAAGAGTCAAACAAAAAAGAGAAAATGAGATGAGTTTAATGGGATTTTGAGAATATGAGAGATAAAATGGAAAGTTTCAAAATTTTTGAGAATTTGAAGAAAAAAAAACTTGAGATGAGATAGTAAAGAATTGTCAAAGGAATTTGCAGAATCAAGAATCTTCAAAAAATAATTACAATTTTGATGTTGGATAAAAGTTTAAGCTCAGTAAAGTTAGCACCCAAGATGAATTTAAGCCCAACGTAGCTGGCACCTAGATGATGTCTAAGCCCGATGTAGTTGGCACCGTTGTGTGGTATTAAGCCCAATGAAATCGGCACATAATTAGAGGAGATTGTTAAGCCCAGTAAAGTTGGCACCCAAGATGAATTTAAGCCCAACGTAGCTGGCACCTAGATGATGTCTAAGCCCGATGTAGTTGGCACCGTTGTGTGGTATTAAGCCCAATGAAATCGGCACATAATTAGAGGAGATTGTTAAGCGCAGTAAAGTTGGCGCCCAAGATGAATTTAAGTCCAACGTAGCTGGCACCTGGATGATGTCTAAGCCCGATATAGTTGGCACCGTTGTGTGGTATTAAGCCCAATGAAATCGGCACATAATTAGAGGAGATTGTTAAGCGCAGTAAAGTTGGCACCCAAGATGAATTTAAGCCCAACGTAGCTGGCACCTGGATGATGTCTAAGCCCGATGTAGTTGGCACCGTTGTGTGGTATTAAGCCCAATGAAATCGGCACATAATTAGAGGAGATTGTTAAGCCCAGTAAAGTTGGCACCCAAGATGAATTTAAGCCCAACGTAGCTGGCACCTAGATGATGTCTAAGCCCGATGTAGTTGGCACCGTTGTGTGGTATTAAGCCCAATGAAATCGGCACATAATTAGAGGAGATTGTTAAGCCTAGTAAAGTTGGCACCCAAGATGACATTTAAGCCCAACATAGCTGGCACCTAAATGAGGTTTAAGCCCGATGTAGTTGGCACCGTTGTGTGGTATTAAGCCCAGCGAAATCGGCACATTACAAAATAGATTTTTAAGCCTAACATGGTTGGCACCATTAAAAGTTTAAGCCCAATAAAGTTGACACCCAAGATGTTTAAGCCCAACGTAGCTGGCACCTAGATGATGTCTAAGCCCGATGTAGTTGGCACCGTTGTGTGGTATTAAGCCCAATTAAATCGGCATATAATTAGATGGGAGTTAAGCCTAGTAAAGTTGGCACCCAAGATGAATTTAAGCCCAACGTAGCTGGCACCTAGATGATGTCTAAGCCTGATGTAGTTGGCACCGTTGTGTGGTATTAAGCCCAATGAAATCGGCACATAATTAACGGAGATTGTTAAGCCCAGTAAAGTTGGCACCCAAGATGAACTTAAGCCCAACGTAGCTGGCACCTAGATGATGTTTAAGCCCGATGTAGTTGGCACCGTTGTGTGGTATTAAGCCCAATGAAATCGGCACATAATTAGAGGAGATTGTTAAGCCCAGTAAAGTTGGCACCTAGATAATGTTTAAGCCCAACGTAGCTGGCACCTAGATGATGTCTAAGCCCGATGTAGTTGGCACCATTGTGTGGTATCAAGCCCAATGAAATCGGCACATAATTAGAGGAGATTTAAGCCCAGTAAAGTTGGCACCCAAGATGAATTTAAGCCCAACGTAGCTGGCACTTAGATGATGTCTAAGCCCGATGTAGTTGGCACCGTTGTGTGGTATTAAGCCCAATGAAATCGGTACATTATGAGATGAGATTTTACGCCCAGTCAACTGGCAACAAAATTTTGAACCTAATTAAGTGGATGCATGATTTTCAAGGTAGGAAATGATTTCCAAGTCCTCCAGGCACAATCAGAATTTTAAAGTTTCATTGCCTCTGTTGCAAGAGGAGCACATTTCAGAAAAGATTTTAAAGTTTCATCGCCTCTGCTGCAAGAGGAGCACATTTCAGAAACAGAATTTTAAAGTTTCATTGCCTCTGCTGCAAGAGAAGCACATTTCAGAAAAAGATTTTAAAGTTTCATCGCCTCTGCTACAAGAGGAGCACATTTCGGAAAAAGAATTTAAAGTTTCATTACCTCTGCTGCAAGAGGAGCACATTTCAAGAAGAATTTAAAGTTTCATCGCCTCTACTGCAAGAGGAGCACATTTCAAAAAGAAAATTTTAACTTTCATCGCCTCTACTGCAAGAGGAGCAGATTTCCAGAAAAAATTTAAAGCTTCATCGCCTCTGCTGCAAGAGGAGCACATTCCGAAAAAAAAGAAAAGGGAAAAATTTTAAAGTCTGATTGCCTCTGTTGCAAGAGGAGCACATTTTCAAGAAAAAAAATCTAAAGTTTCATCGCCTCTGCTGCAAAAGGAGCTTTCTCAAGAAAAATTTTAAAGTCTGATTGCCTCTGCTGTAAGAGGAGCACATTGCAAAAAGAATTTTAAAGTTTGATTGCCTCTGCTGTAAGAGGAGCACATTTCAAAAAACAAAAAAAAGAAGTGAAAAATGAAAATTAAAAAAAAGAAGAAGAAAATAAAAAAGAAAAAAAAGAGAAATTAGGTTATAAGCCGGACAAAATTAGTGTGTCTATTGTCTTTGCTCTATTCCTGATCCTCAGCAATGAGGAAAGAGGGGCAGCTGTTGACACCTAATTTTATCTCATTTTTGTTATTATTATTTTTATTTTTATTTTTTATTATATGTGTTTTTTTATTTATTTTTTTTATTATTATAATATATTTTTATTATTTGTTCTCATTATTATTGTTATTATTATTATTATCACCAATCCATTGTCACAATTAAATGCTTCAGATCCTCCAGATTTCCCAACCAGACCCACTGCCCCAGCCGCCAGCGCCTCAGCTCTTCCCCCTAAGTCTCGACTGCCACCCAAAATTCATCTTCCCAAGCAAACCATCCCATCCTGACACTGCCTTGGAGATCTAGAAAACAATAAGGAGATCCCTAGATTGGTTCTAACCTGGTGGATCAAAGGTTGATCCTGAATTCTTTTAAAAGTACTAGATTTTCTTCAGGGGGTTTTTCCTCTCGGAGGGGACTTCAGACCTAGAAAACACAGGAACACCACCCTCAACCATATGATCACCATATAGCCGCCATCCCATGACCATTTGTCACCGTATACCTCCGCCAACAACCAAACGCCGCCACTATTATCACCATCCCTACCGAAACCTGATACCTTCACCAAACCCCCCAAACACCACCACCATCATCACCGAAACCAGACACCATCACAGAAACCCAAAAAAAAGGGGACCCAAGACCCTTAAGATCTCAGATCTGAGAACCCCTCAAAACCTAGATCTTAAACCTGCAAAAAAGGAAAGAAAACAACAAAAGCAGCCGCAAAGTAGATCTAAAGACGTCAACCAAAAAGAAAACAAAAAAATAAAAAGGAGAGGTTAAGTGTTTTCGGAGAGGGCTAGATCTGTGGGGTTAGGGTTATTTTTGGGTGTAACGGAGGCCAGATCCGATAAGAGGAAGGTTAGAGGAGCGTTTTTAGGTTTACGGGAAAGTTTCTGGCGACCGGCGTACGGCGGCACACGGCGGCCGGCACGGCGAAAATCATCCAACAGGGCTGAGGGGGCTGAGAGGATTTTTTTGGGGTATTGGAATTTTTTTTCTGGAGGAACCGGCTAAAATGAGGAGAAACAAAAAAATAGGCTTTTTATAGAACATCAAAACGCAGCGTTTTGACCAGCCGACCCGCGTGCCACCCGCGACCCCACCCGAGATCCTTGCGACCCGCCTCTGCCACCCGCACGCCGACCCGGTTCCTGACCTGCTCACGACCCGCTCCCTTGGCAAGCTTGGGTCCTATCTTTTGGGCCTGATTTGTGGGCCTGTTTGGAAGGTTTTCTTTGGGTTTTCAAGCCCAGTCCGTTTTGGTATATATTCTTCATTTATTTATTGTTTATTTATTTATTTATTCTGTTTAATAGTTTAATATATTTGCATAACAAAAAAATGAATACTTATTTGTATATAAAATTCTTTAAGATCTAAAAATTTTAGGTTTAATTATAGAATTATTCTTAATGATAAATATATGTAAATAAATAAATAAAGTATGTAAATAACTATAGGAAATATATATAGTTTAAAATATATAAAATATATATAACCACATAGTTTTTATGTAATAAATATTTTTTAAACAACTTACTATAAAAAAATATTTTAGGAAGCTAACAAATAAAAATAAATAATTAAAATAAATAAATAAAGTAAGTATGAAATCCCGATGATAAGTCTTCGTAGAACTCGCAAGTAGCGATTTTTCGAAAAACTTTAGGTCAGAGGAATTATACCGAATGTTACCAAAGTATTGGGATATTCGATATTATTTCTCAATATTCAATTTCATGCTTATTTTTAAAATATATATAATGATAAAATATATAAAAATAATGAATCAATAAAAATAAGAAAATAATAATAAAAATAAAAATAAATGTTTTTTAACAAAGAAAATTAATAATAATTTTAAAATAAATGGAATTCTTCCGATGATGGGATGTCATGAAACTCACAAGTAGTGATTTCTTGACTGATCCCTAGGTGAGAGGAATTAGCTAAATGTTACCAGAGTATTGGGATATTTAGCTAAGTTTTTCAATATTAAGAGTTTCATTAATAAAAATCGAAGTATAAATTTCTTTTTAAACTCCATGTACATCATGTACTATATCCTTGCATCATGTGTATAAGTATTAAAATTCTAAAATAAATGGAATTCTTCTGATGATGGGATGTCATGAAACTCACAAATAGTGATTTCTTGACTGATCCCTAGGTGAGAGGAATTAACTAAATGTTACCAGAGTATTGAGATATTTAGTTAAATTTCTCAATATCAAGAGTTTCATTAATAAAAATTAAAATATAAAATTCCTTTTATAATTCCACATGTGTCATATATCAAATGTTAGCATCATCTGCATAAATATTAAAATTTTAAAATAAACGAAAATCTTCCGATGATGGGATGTTATGAAACTCACAAGTAGTGATTTCTGGACTGATCCTTAGGTGAGAGAAGTTCACTAAGTGTTACCAGAGTATTGGGATACATAGTGCATTTTTCAATAATAAAAATTTTTATTTAAAATAAATAAAGAAATATTTATATAAAAAATTAATTAAAAAATTCATTTGCATCATTCGTAATCTGTTTGCATCATATGCATTCATAATAATTTTCGAAGCAAATGCGAATCTTCGATGATAAGATTCTATAGAACTCACAAGTAGTGATTCTTAAGAAATCTCTAGGTGAGAAAATTATCCGAAATGCTACCAGAGTATTGGGGTACTTCGAAATAATTTTCAAAACAAAAGATTTTCACTTATTTCAAATAAAAAATAAAACTTAAATGTTTCAAAATTAATATAAATAAAAAATAATTTCAAAATAAATGGAGTTCTTTTTAAATATTAAATTAAGACCATTTGTTAAAACCAAAAGATAACACATGATTACAATGGTACCGTTTTTTAAACGGGCGTCGTGGGGATGCTAATCCTTCCCCACGCGTAACCGTACTCCCGAATCCGATTTTGTTTTCGCAGACAAAAAATTATCTTTTTAATAAAACTTAATTAATTTTGAGATTTTGTTAAAAAAATAAACATTTTTAGGTGACCAATCACACCTAGATAAAAAAGATTGGTGGTGACTCCTTTTTGTTTCTAAATGTTTTTTAAAATCGTCGAGTGCGAAACCGTTACGATAATGTCCATGAAGATAAAAAGTCTGATGGGTATCTCAAATTCATGGAAACACAAGCTGTGAGTCCGTATGCAAAGTTAGAAGTGGAGATTGTCGGTAAAGATGGCTTGATGCACATAAGGAACTGTCAAAACAACAAATGGATACGAACCAAAAATCTTTCCATCACTGGAAATCAAGCGGAGCAGTACTGGATCACTGCAACGGCCAACAAGCCAGAGGAAGACCAGTCCAAGGAGTCGTGCATATTGTTCAACCCAATCTATGTAGACCCTGCAACAAATACTATCCGAATCATCCATGTCCAATCAGGATGCTATTTATGCTTATGGCGGTCTAGTAATCCAGTATTTACTCGTAGTGTATTGGCAAACTACAATGTTTATGATCTTACTAGACTTGATATTTTCACAATTATCGATTGGCAGTCATTGTTGATTTTGCTAAGTATGTGGCATTCAAAGGAGATAATAGTAAATATTTGTCTCTTCATCAAATCGAAAATCATCCATATTCGCAATTTGCAACAAAAGATATTGGTGATCCATCTGTGGCATGCGAGATTTTCGTTAATGATGACGGAAGCGTTCGCATCAAGTCCACTTCTTCTAATAAATTTTGGAGATGCAGTCCGAATTGGATTTGGGCGGATTCTAATGGCACTAGCAACAACAACAAAGATACATTGTTCCGCCCTGTCAAATTTGACAATAAGACAATAGGTCTTCTCAACTTGGGTAATAATAAATTTTTGAAGCGCCTTACAACCGATGGAATGACAAGCTGCCTTAATGCAGCCATCTTTTCTCTTACTAAAGAGGCCCAGCTAATAGTAGAAGATCCTGTCGTGATAAGGAACATTTATGGTGTCAAATATAATCTTGATAATTCTCGAGTCTACGACGAATAAATCCTCATTGTGGCCAAGAATTCTGCAAGTAACTATACCCAGGAATCCACCACTTAATACGTGAAGCCTTCTTATACAAATACCAGGACTAGTACTTGGAAAAATATGTTTTCACTAAAGTTGGGTATGAAAGCCACATTTGATGTTGGTGTTCCGCTCATTTTTAAGGGAAAGATTGAATTATCCGGTGAAGTTCAATCAGGTGTTGAGTGGGGAGAGACCAAGACATCAACCACTATTCTGGAAGTTGTACACACAGTTGTGCCTCCAATGACTAAGGTGACAGTAAATCTAATTGCAACAAATGGTAAGTGAGATGTTCCCTTCACATTCATGCAAAGGGACACTCTTTATAATGGGACTATTCACTATTGTCACAACTGAAGTACATGTGGCATTTACATTGGTTCCAATTACTACAACATTGACTTTCAGACCAAGGAAGAGAATAGAAAGAACAAATCTATATAAAATTGCTTCTCCCTAGCTTCAAGATGTTACCTCTTTTGTATAAAAAAATCTATATAAAATAGAAAGAACAAATTATTTTTTTTGAAAGTTAAATTTTATTAATAAGAAGGAAAATGATTACAACCAAGCTTCAAAATCAGAGTTTTGGAGAACTCCAAGCTTAGCAAGAGAGTCCGCAAAATGATTAGCCTCTCTAAGAACATGAACAAAAGAAATAGAGTCCAAACAAGATCGAAGGTTGAGCAACTTGTTGATAAGGTTATTGTACTTTCAAGGGCTGTAAGTAAGATTGTTTAACCATGAGATAACCACCTTTGAATCACTCTCAATAACTAAATGTGGTCAGGGTTCAATTTTAGCTTTGACAACGATTGAGAGTGCTTCCACCACTGCCAGAAGCTCAGCCAAATTAGAGTCTGCTGTACCAATATTCTTAGAAAACATCATCAGGACAGTACCCTTAGCATTATGAAGAACACCTCCAACACCCGCAAGCCCTGGTTTACTGTTGGAGGAGCCATCAACATTAAGTTTCCACAATCCAGATTGAGGAGGAGACCATAAGATATTTTTTCTAATTGACTTTTTCTCACCAGGGAGGGAGAAATCTCGTAGATTATTTGACTAAAGAAACATTTCACAGTGAGAGTGTCTAGCTTTAATCCACCAGTATAATCTAACACGCATAAGAAAGAAGACTTCATGAGGGGATAGAAGTTTGTTGTTGAAAATTTTCTCATTACCGGAGAGCCAAATAGATCATAAGATTGCATAAAAAAGAGATTCCCAAAGCAATTTTTGATTCCTCTGCAAATTTAAATCTGACCAGGAAAGAAACACATTCTTTAAGGAAGATGGAACAACCCAAATAATTCCCCACCAGTGACAACAAAGGCACCAAATTTCCCAAGCAAATGGACAAAGCAATAAGAGATGATCAATCGATTCAGGTTCACAGCAAAAAGCACATTTGTTTTCTTTATTAAGAAGGCAATGTCTGGAATGAAGAATATCAACTGTAGGTAGAGTACCCTTCAGAGCTTTCCAACAGAACAGTTCAACCTTGGGAGGAGCAAGACCTTTCCAAACATAGCTTTCAATTGGCCTGTTGCTACTAGAGAGTTTGTCAAAAGATCTTCTAAAAGAGCTTGAGCTAAAGATTCCATTAGAGGTGTGGCACCAAACAACTTTATCTTTAGCCTCTTGAGAAAGATTGACTGAGTTGAGCAAATCAAGTAACCTCTGCCATTGATCAGTTTCCCAATCAAAGAGGTTTCTCCTAAGTTGTATATTCCAAACGAAGTTAGGTCCATTCCAGTAGCCGAACTATTTTAAGCAACCATCCTTGTTAACAAATATGGCAAAGATCCTTGGAAATTCATTCTTGAGGGTCACATTTGGAATCCAAGTGTCACTACACATATGAATTCTTTCACCATTGCTTGCACAAAAAAAGAAACCAGATTTGATAAAGTTAGAAAAGTCACTCTCTCTCCAATTTTTTTGGATGTCTCTCCACACATATGATATGGTACTACTTGAACAAGGAGAAGGCCACAACTCGGATGAAGAAATGTTGTATTTTTCACATATTACGTTCCTCCAAAGCGCAGAGGAATCACGACTAAATCTCCAGGGCCATTTGAGAAGCAAAGCTTGGTTACAAACTTCTAGATTAATAATACCCAACCCACCAAGGGTCTTACTTTTGCAAATTGAATCCTAATTAACCAGTCTTAATTTTCTGCTTGAATCACTATCCTCCCAAAGAAATTGTCTCTGAATCTTTTCCAATTCCTACACCACCCCTTTCGGCATTTTAAAGAGAGACATGTAGTAGATGGGCAAGTTTGAGAGGGTGGATTTAATGAGAGCAATCCTACCACTCATAGAAAGCATTTTGCTCTCCCAGATCTTGAGTTTATTTTTGTAGGAGTCAATAATTGGTTTCCAAGTAGATTTAAGTCTTGGGTTGGAGCCAGGAGGAAGACCTAGGTATTTGCAAGGAAGGGGGCCCTTTTTGCAAGCAATAATGTCAGTCCAATCCACAATGTTGCTCTGATCAAGATTAACTCCATATAAGGCACTTTTAGAAAAATTAACTTTCAAATCGGATGCAGGGTGGAAGCACCGAAGTATTCTTTTGATAACCAATAATTGGTTCAAATCAACTTGAAGGAAAATGATGGTATCATCCGAGAATTGCAGGTGTGAAATTTGAAATCTGTTGTGGTCGATTTTAATTCCAAAGAATAGGCCAAGATCAGTAGCTTTCCTCAACATCACACTCAAGGCTTATGTGATTAAAATAAAAAGAAAGGGAGAAAGTGGATCACTTTCGTGCAAACCTCTTTACATTGAGATTAGATTCGAAGGAGAACCGTTTATGAAGACCGAAACCGAAGCAGTGCTGACACAATCATAATAAAGAGTGAAGCAGAATGCAGTTAAGCAATAAATTTAATATTAGATCTAGGATAACCAATGTTCTTAATTTTTTTTATTTACAATTTGAAACGACCCAAAACAGCATAGTTAAAATAAAAGAGTAGGAAAATCAAGCTGTAACTACAAAGAGATGTGTTTTATGTTTACTTAAAAAATAATATTGTGATGAAGAATCATTGAAAAGAGTAAAGAGAGACAAATTTTACAAATATCCCCGCATTTATGCTGAGTATCAAAGATTGAGATACCTATTTCACTTAACTGAAAATTTAAAAAAAAATGGTATCTTTGAAAAATGGAAAGAACAAGAACAAATTTCACAGATCCCCAGTTTTATGTTGGGGTAGATCTTAATGAAGATGCTTTCCAACCAAATCCTCCATTTCAGTTAACTAAAGCCAATAATTTTCATAGCTATCTGGTTAGGAAACATGTTTTTTAATTAAAGAAGCCTGCCAAAGAATAAATTTATAGGCTTGGCTGCTTCAAAGTCATTGGAAACTAAAATGGCAGTCTCATTAGGCTACAATTTACAAAACAGGGTTCATACACCTTATTGCAAAGACGTTTTTTAGGTACTAACAATAACAATTTTCGATTAGAAAAATATTATATAAAACGGTTTTCTACATAATTTTTTTCAAATCATATCTATTACAAAAATTCAATCATTTATTATACATCATATGGAACAAATAAATAAACTCATAAATGATTTTAATAATAAACAATTAATTTTTTTTAATAATGTGATATGGTGACATTATTTGAATGAAAAGACATATTTACAAAAAATAATCGTTTCATACAATTTTTTTTTTTGCTCATAAGTTTCATACAACTTTTTTTAATAGTTAATAAGAATGGTTCTATCATAAAATCTTCATTAGTGAATCTTAATTATAATCATATTGTGTAATTTAAGAATGAATATATGGTTTGTATCTTTTGAAATCCTCCTACTTTCTTCATAGATTTGAACCATACTGTCTTGGTTGGCTGACAAGTACAGGTGCCCGGCGAGAGCTATATTATTTACTTCTGTTTTTCTTTTCTAGAAAATGAGTTTGGTCTGAGCAAAAAGAATTACAAAAAATGATTTTAGGGTCCACTCCACAGTTGTCTACAACTTGCAATAAAAAATATAGCAGACCAGCAATGAAAATTAATTAAAAAATATAGTACTAATAATTGATTCTTAAATGTTCCCAGCAATTTGCACATGGCCTTATCACCTTGTTCATGGATCTTGTTTATTGGTCCCCCAACCAATTACAAAAAATTTATAAAATTTATCAAAATAATAATAATAAAAAAAAACCTGGTGCAGAGAATCGTTCCATACATTACACTGAAAAAAGAAAAAAAGAGTACAGGCAAAATATTACAAAGTGGGAGTGAACAAAAAGCAGTCATGACAACTAAAAACATTAATAACTTTTAAGACATTATTAAACAACCACTGACAATAAAACAGAGTTTCACAGAAGAAAATCAAAGTCATAAACTTATTGATTTTGTATTATTTTGGTTTCTTGTCTCCTAAAAATTCTCCAAATTTATTGTTGGATTTTTTTCTTCTTCGTGTTGATTAACACATTCAAACTCTCTGCTTGATTCGCTCGTGGGCTGGTTTGCCGAATTCTTTTGATCTTCAACTGAGATTGTTGTTTGTAGAAAAACCATTTCAGCTTCTGTTCTTGCACTTCTCTACTGCTCTTGGAGCTGCAGATACCATGAAAAAAAAATTGCTTAAAACAATTTAAGATTCAACCATCGTGTCATGTTATGAAAAAATTATTAGTTACTAACCAAGTCCGATGGCCTCAGATCCTTTCATGATTCGCAAGCGTTTGCATGAATCGACAAACATCCTACAAATTTAATGAAGAATTAATCAGCGAATTTAATTTAATCATAAAATTAATTACAAATGAAGTTGAAAAACTTACTCCCATGGGACATCACCAACGAGCATCCAATCTCCATCTTTGTCTTCATAAGTTGGAACATACTCAGAACCATTCAAGAGGTCTATCAATTTACTCTCATTCATAAAATCTTTCATTCCTTGTGCCCCACAATTACCTAAATAATCAAACAATAACCCAACAATATAAATAATTAATTCATTTCTCCATGAGGTTAGTTTATCTTAATCAATATTGGGTTTGAGGCTTATAATTGATTACCAATAGTGAAAGAGCTGAACATTTTGCCCAAGGCATCAGAGAGTTCTTGGTAACTTTTGTATAATTTCAAGTCCACCTTGCGTAGATATGGTGCACCATCCATGCTGACCTTAACGAAGGCCACAGCGGTGGCAGTGGTGGTGCTGCCGCTGGCCTTCTCGCCCTTGTTGGAGCTGTTCTTCTGGACGGCCATGATGTTCTTCCGGAAGGACCTGACTGGCGGCCATCCCACCACTTGCGCCCTGAAATCGTATTAATCAGTCAAATCATTTCATTTTTCCATTCGCAACTATTGACATATTACCAAAGTTTGGTTGCTTAGCTGTGGACTCTTTTGGCCACTTTCTTGTTAAACCTTTGAATTATCGTTTTATTGTTGGAAAAGTACCGAAAGGCTAAAGATTCCACATGTTTTGTTTTTTCCCTCTTTTTCCCGACATACAATCAATCCACCAAATATCCCAAATTAAACTGTTTTTGCACTTTACAAGGCCAAGATTCAATGAACACTATTCCTCTTTACGTCCAAATCAATATTCAAGAAAGGAAGAAAAAATTAAAAATTAGATGAAAAAAAAACTCTTAAATCACGAAATTAATTTCACCGAGAATTAAATACTCATTCATGCATGCTCACCATTTTTAAGTAGAAAAAAGTCTTAACTTAGGAGTAGAAGATTGTAGAAGTAAGGAAGCATTAAGATTTAAATAAACTTAATGAAAATCATTTCTTAAGAGTAAATGCATGAATCAACTAAATTAATCTTTCATTTTTTTTCTTTAATTTCAATTCTTGAACTCGTTAACTTTTATTACTAGACATGTTGCTTTACTACAAAAGAAATGAAAAAAAAAACACAAAAAGGAGGGTGGAAACTACAAAATAAAGATTGAGAAACAAGGTTAACCAAGAAAAATAAAATAAAATCACCAAAAGCAAGAAAAATAATCTTACTTTGCAGGGGGCTTTGCAGGGTCACTAGAGCGGGGAGCGGCAGTGCTCTTCTCCTTCACCTTCTCAGGCTCGTCCACCACTGCCTCCTTTGCTGTTGAAAGGTTAAGCTTCAAATCAACCGTCTCCAAAAACCCTCTTTTTCCATAGTTTTTGGTGGTTTCACCCTCATTTCCATTGCCCCCGGGCAACCCTAAACGTAACTCCGTCTCTTCGAAATTAATCATACTATACTTGTCACGCTCCACGCTCATAATGCTAGTCATTATGATAATTAATCGTATTCGAAGCCAAATTTACGCGAAATACTTCGAAGCTGATCCAACTTAAACCCTTTTCTTTCTTCAAAAATATCTCTCTTTTCTTTTTCTTTGTTTCTCTTGCCAGTGTGCTTGCTAGAGGAAGTGCATGCAAAGTGGGGGAAGGGAATATGTGAATTAACGTTGGGAAGAAAGGTAAACAATGGTTCTGTGCAACGATAATATATGGCTTGGGAATATTACTTTGGGGATTTTCGACGACTATGATGTTGCCACGTGTAAGGTATTGTCCGTTGGACAGTCCACGACATTTCGGGGAGGTGACGTCATGGATGACGTCATGTTGATTGTGGTGGAGCTGAGTGGACATACAAATTTGGGCCTTGTTCGGCTTCCCTTTGTTTCCTCCCTTGGCTCCGACCAAATTAAGGATGGCCATGTGCATTAAAAATAAGAAATTTAAGTTAGTTATGATAATTTTAATTTTATGGAGTCATTAATTATTTTGGTTTCTCTATGAATTTTTAGCTTAATTAATACTATTAAAGCATGATTTTGACAATTAATGGATAAATTAATTGTTGTAATTCAAAATTAATTATTAATTGTTTCATTAATTTGACAAAAACAAATGTTTATGTTTTTTTTATTTGCTAAGTTACAATAACATTATAACACATGTTGTTATTATTATTATTATTATTATTATTATTATTATTATTATTATTTGTTGTTGAGAATGTAAAGGGAAGTAGTGCTAGTAGTCCAAGGTTACCAAATAAAAATCTTTTCATCCTTGTCCACACTCTGTTCACAACTTCGTGTGGTAACCATTAAGCACTTACACATCACTCATGGCCATTTGGGTGCCATGCACTATATTGGCACAAAAATGGTTAAAGGAAAAGAAAACAATAAAACTTGTATAATCCATCCAATAAAATAAGAGTTTATTTTTTATAGCTCAACAGTAAAATTTTTAATTTCATAATCAAAATTCAAATATTGTAACGTATCTTATTTTATTAATTAATTTTTTATATATTTTAAGAGATTTGTATCACTATTAATTTCAGAGTTTAAAATTTTTAATAATGACATAATTTCTTATAAAATGATAATTATTTTTAAAAAAACTATCTACACCTCGTTTAGATAGAGACCAAAGAAAAATCTATTTTATAAATTTTAGATATTAATATTTGAATAAAATGATAATTATAAGTATTAACAAGGCTAATTGTAAAACTTTTATATAACTAATATGTGATAAATGATTTTGATTTTTTTGAGATGTTAAAATAAAAAATATATAGAAGATAATGATCTGCATTGATTTTCTTTACAAATGCTAAGGACTTTAGGCTTTGTTTAGTAGGTGGAAAGAAAACGGAAATATAGAAATTTGAAAAGAGGAAAAAAAATGAAGAGATTGCAAACATTAATTTTTTTTAGGTGTGGTTGGTAAAGTTGAAAAATGAAAGAAAATAAAATGAAATTATATTAATTTACTATTATACCATTAATGAGTTATGATAACAAAAAAATTAATAAAAGAATTAAATATAATTTTGTAATTGTATATACTTAACTCACACCTCACGCATTTTCTGTCCCCACTAATCTTTCAAATTTGAAATGATTTAGTTTCGTTAATAAAGAAATAAAAATGCAATATTTCCTATTTTTTTCTCACATTTTTCTTTCTTAATAAGTATTAATAAAAATTATTTTCTTTCCACTTTTTCACACATCTTTTCACTTTTTCACCCTACCAAACACACTCTAAATGAATAACCAGTTGTTAACCATACAAATATCTTTGTAATACCATGTTTATATGTGAGATTAATTAAAGAAAAATTTATTTTGTTTAGAAGAAGCAAGTAGAATCTTTTTAGCCCAAAAATTGAAGTGTCAAGGGATCAACTAAGGACAGGTGGACAGTGGGAGCCCACAGAAAAGTCAAAAACCATGTGGCATATGCTTAAGAATTAAGATTCATTCTTTTGATTGGCTGGGTGGGTATTTCTTAGGGGCCCATCCGCCCACAGCTTGGTTTTGTTGCTGTTCGGAGTTTAGACAGCTTTGCATTTCTTCACCTTAGCTTCTTCTAATCCTCCCATCCATGTGCCTTGTTTCAACCAAGTATGACAGCCATACATAATATAATATATATTTACTTATATGTATAATATACATATGTATGTACATGCAATATATTTCTTAGGAAAATTTTCAATTACAGTATCAATTTTCTATTATTAAAGCATGAAGTGTTTACCTAACATTTTCGGTATGTGATTTTAATTTATATAATGAAAAGTAATGCTCTTCTAAATTTTCAAATTAAAATCTTCAATTTTCAATGTAAAAATATTCCATTGAAAAGAAAATAAAAATTTTACATGTTATAAATACATCATATTCATAATGTAAATAAATTCACTTGTGATCTTTTAATTGTTTAATTTTTATTCTATCAATAAAAATTAGAGCATGTACTACAAACAAAGTGGGAGAAAATAGTAAGGATAAGATATAAGTAAACTTACTTGCATTAAAACACAATTATCTTAATGATCATTTACAAACTTATCTTACATTTACAAAATTATCTTACTACCTGAAATTTTCAATTTGTATTGCCAAAATTTTACCTTATTGCTTTCATAATTTTTGCATTATATCTTCATACGGTATACATCTTTTCTCTTAATTTATATATATATATATAGGAAGTTACAACTTGGGAATAAAAAAAAAAGAAATACAGATGAATTCTAACTTCAAACCTAAAAGTCATTTAAAAAGTCTGCATGAACCTCTTCTATTTTTCTTATCCGTTGAAAATTATAGTTCTTGGAGCATCTTATATATGGGTCGTAACTAATTTATGTCTTATAAGTACTAAACATTTGCCTTTCGTCAAACCATTTATTTGACTAAAATGTCATTTTCTTACATTAAATAGTGCATGTGAAAATTGCATTTTTTACTTTCAAATTTGATCTTGACTTCACCAATGCAAACCCATCTATATAATATTGTGATAGTTACGGCTAGATTAAGTTTATGATCATTAATCCCTAGCTACAAAACATGAATTAAAATAAATTTATCAAATGAATAATTATTCTATACATTTTCGATTAAGTTTTTAAATTTTACAAATGAAATAAATAAAGTGACACAAACTCTATAACAAATATAAAAAATAAAAAATAATTACAAAATGAGATGCATAGTATCATTTTAATATCATTTATGAAATTAAAAAAATTCCATTACCAATAAATAAATAAGAGTTCTTCTTTGAATATGTTTCTTCATTGTCATTAATGTTGAACATAAGATTTTTATAAATTATAATATCTTCGACTCATTTATCGAAATTCAAATAAACAAAAAAGTTATAAACATAAAGAAAACATGAATTCTATTTTTGGGTAAAGAGAGTGATGATGCCATGGCCAAGATTTACATGCCATGGCCAACATGAAGCAATATCCGAAATTGATTACCGCAAAAAGCTTACAAAACATAGAAAGCAAGGGATGATGAGGACTGACAGAGCTCCAAAGCAAGAGAAAGAAAGGCCAGCCAATCCACACTCAGAAATGTCCCCTCGTGAGGGCTGTCTGGCCCACATAGCCCGCTGTAGCATCCCCTAGACCCCACACGTGTGCATCCCTATCTTTTTCGGCCAGAGTGTGCATTCCACTCCGCTATGGAATCACATCCCTAAACACTGTCAACGTCTCTCAGACATCACACGTGTGGCCATTTGATATCAGGTTTTTTTGTTCTAAATCAATTTTTTTCTTCCTCTCTTCCGTCTGTTCTATTGTACATTTCACACAGATTCTTATCTTTCCAAAGGGTTCCGAAAATTTTCTTTTATTTTCCGTACGGTTCTCTTTGAACTAAAATAATAAAAAAGGAGTTATCATAACGGTTTCGCGTTCGATGATTTTGAAAAATATTTAAAAATAAAAAGAGTCGTCACCAATCTTTTTTGAGTAAGTGTGATTGGTTACTTAAAATATTTATCTTTTTAACAAAATTTTAAAATTAATTAAGTTTTATTAAAAAGATAATTTTTGGCTGCGAAAACAAAAATAGAGTTCGGGGGTACGGTTACGTGTAAGGAAGGATTAGCACACTCACAACGCCCGTTAAAAAATGGAACCATCCTAACTACATGGTATCTTTTAATTTTAATAAAATAGTCTTGGCTTAAGTTTAATTCGTTTATTATTTTAAAAAAAACTGTGCATTTGCTAAAAAATCACTATTATATATGGTTTTAAAAATTTCATTATAAAAATCAACATGAACACCATTTATTGAAAAATTAAATCAAATATCACAATACTCTGGTAACATTTGAAATAACTTTCCTCACTTACAGATTTCTTAAGAATCACTACTTGTGAGTTCTATAGAATCTCATCTTCAGTGGGGCTCACGCTATTTTATAATTGATCATATGATGCATATGAAATTATGAAAAGAACTTTATATTTTGATATTTATTAATGAAACTCTTGATATTGAGAAATTTGGCTAAATATCTCAATACTCTGGTAACATTTAGTTAATTCCTCTCACCTAGGGATCAGTCAAGAAATCACTACTTGTGAGTTTCATGACATCCCATCATCGGAAGAATTCCATTGATTTTAATATGTATAAATATGATGCTAGCATATGGTATATGATACATATGGAATTATGAAAAGAACTTTATATTTTAATTTTTATTAATGAAACTCTTGATATTGAGAAATTTGGCTAAATATCTCAATACTCTAGTAACATTTAGCTAATTCCTCTCACCTAGGGATCAGTCAAGAAAGCACTACTTGTGAGTTTCATGACATCCCATCATCGAAAGAATTTCATTTATTTTAAATTTAATATTTATGCACATGATGCAAGCAATATGGTATAGGATGCATAAGGAATTATAAAAAGCACTTTATATTTTAATTCTTATTAATGAAACTCTCATTATTGAAAAATTTAACTAAATATCTCAATACTCTGGTAACATTTAGCTAATTCCTCGCACCTAGGGATCAGTCAAGAAATCACTACTTGTGAGTTTCATGACATCCCATCATCGGAAGAATTCCATTGATTTTAATATTTATAAATATGATGCTAACATATAGTATATGGTGCTTATGAAATTATAAAAAGAACTTTATATTTTAATTTTTATTAATGAAACTCTTAATATTGAAAAATTTAACTAAATATCCCAATACTCTGGTAACATTTAGCTAATTCCTCTCACCTAGAGTTTTTCGAAGAATCGCTACTTGCGAGTTCTATGAAGACTTATCATTGGGATTTCATACTTATTTTATTTTAATTTTATTGATTTATTATTTTTATGTATTTATTATTATTATTATTATTATTATTATTATTATTATTATTATTATTATTATTATTATTATTATTATTATATATTTTAAACAATAAGCATGAAATCTAATATTGAGAAATAATATCGAATATCTCAATACTCTGGTAATATTCAATATAATTCTTCTCACATAAAGTTTTTCAAAGAATCGCTACTTGCGAGTTCAACGAAGACTTATCATCAGGAGTTCATGCTTACTTTATTTTATTTTAATTTTTTTTTTATTTTTTTATTTTTTTTTATTTTTTTAGTTTCTTAAAATATTTTATAGTAAATTATTCAATAAGGAAAAATTTATTATATAAAAAAAACTATATGGTTATATATACTTTATATGTTTATTTATGTATTTATATACATTTATTTATATACATTTTAAAACTATATATTTATATTTTTCTTTTATATATTTATTATTCTATGTATTTTATGTACATAAAATTTATGTACTTTAAAACTACGTATTTTACATATTTTATATTTATTTATTTTTTCCTTTAAAACTATATGTTTATTTTATTTTCTTATATTTATATATATATTGTATTATACTATTTATTTATTTATTTATATTTTAGTTTATTACATTTTTTATTTTATTATTGTTCTTTTTTTGCCATAATTAACAAATAAATGAATAAATAAAATAAGAAAAGGAAATATACCCAAAAACAGCCCAAAAGAGGGCCCAAAATTCAGGCCCAAATAGCAGAGGAACGGGCTGAAGCTACTGGGCCGGGGCAGGCACGGAAGGGTCAGATCGCGAAGCAGGTCGGGTAGGCACGCGGGTTGCTAGCAGATGCTGAGTCACGTTGCTGGACGGGTCGCGCGGATTCTGGGTCGGGTCGGGGCAGCACGCGGATCCCAGCTCTCCAAAACGCACCGTTTTGCTTCCTATAAAAGACCCCAAATTTTTTTAGCCCCTCATTTCCACCGGCCTTTCCAAAAAAAATCCCTAAACCCTCCGAAAAATCCTCTCAGCCCCTAGCCTTGTCGGGTGACTTCCGCCGCGTCGGCCGCCTTGCACTGCTATACATCGGTCGCTGATGGTCTCCCCGAAGGCCAAAAATCACTCCACTCCTCTCCCTCTACTCCGATCCGAGCTCCGTTTAGCCTAAAAATTACTCTAACCTCCCAGATCTGGCTTTCCCCAAAGCCATTTTCCCCTCTTTGTTTGTGTTGTTTTTTTTTGTATATTTCTGGTTCGTGGTTTTGGATCTGCTTCTTGGTTGTTGTGTTGTGATTTCTTTTTTTTTTGTTTTTGTCTTGTTTTTGCAGGTTTTAGATCTAGGGTTTCCAAATCTGAGATCCTAAGGGTCTCAGTTCTAGGGTTTCGGATTTGGGTTTCTGTTGTGGTAGGTTTGTGGGGTTATGTTTGGGTGGCCGTGGTGAAGGAGAGGGTGCTTGAGAGGTTCGGTGGTGAGTAGGGAAGGCTTGGTGATGGTTTTTGATGGTTTCGGTGGTGGTGGTGAGGGTGGTGTTTAGTGGTAGGACAAGTAGTGGCTTCAGTGGTGGTGAGTAGTGGCTGCGATGGTGGTGGCTTAAGGTTTCTATTGATAGGTTTAGTGTCTAGAAGTCTCTCCAAAAAAAGATCTGGTGCTTGAATCATTCAAGTCTTTTAAACAAATTCAGAGTCTTCTTTTGATCTGGTTGATTAGAACCAATCTGGGTTCTCCATATTGTTTTCCAGTCCTCCAAGGCAGTGGTCAAAGATGGGATGGATAGCCTGGGGAAGATGAATTTTGGTGATGCCCGAGACCTGGGGTGAAGGACTGGAGAACTGGCAGTTGTGGCAGAAGACATGGATGATGGATGGGTGATAGGAACGGTACCGGCGGCTAGGGCAACAGAACAAAAAACAAAAAATATAATAATAATAATAATAGAAAAGATAATAATAATAATAATAATAATAATAATAATAATAATAATAATAATAATAATAATAATAATAATAATAACAACAAACAGTAATAATAATAATAATAATAATAATAATAATAAAACACATGTGATAATAATAATAATAATAATAATAATAATAACAAAACAAATAATAAAAATAAAAACAAATATATAAAATAATAATAATAAAAATGAAAACCAAAAATAATTATAACAATAAAAATGAAAATAATTATAAAAATAAAAACAAATAAAAATAAAAAAAATAAAATTTTACTCATTTTAATGGGCTTTGAAGCCCAATGTTTTAATTTGGACTTTGAGAGTCCAATTAAGTTTAAAATTATCAATTTGGACAAAATTTGGTGTCTACAAAAGTAATGTTATTTTGTTTGCGATAATTTTACTGACAGAAACATTTACGATGACACATATCTAACGAGTTAAAAATTTGGTGCAAATTGTAGTTATTATATTTTATAGTTTTAGTGATTTTTTTTCTTTACTAGAACTGATTTTTTCCTGTAGCACATGATCTTACAATACGAAAATAATACTTAAATTAACAATTTTATTGATATTTTATCTTTATGAATACTCGAATGTCAAATTAATAATATAACATATTTTTCAAAGAAGCTATTGTTTTGACTATGAGATCTATGAGGAAGATAGATGCTAACCATTTTTCTACAAGACATTCTATTGTTGGGGATGATGAAATACAAAAGTCAATATATGTAACCACTCCATGCATTTATAAAAGAGTAGTTTAATGTTTTTAAGACTTTTGCTTTCAAGAGTGAAGAGGGTATAGAGACTTGACTTTAGAGCTAAGTAGGTATAATATAGATAGGACTCTCGGTTAAATTAAGGAGCAAGAAAGTGTGTGTGTGTGTGTGTGTGTGTGTATATATATATATATATATATCATTATCTTTAACCTTTATGAATTCATTATTCTTCAATTCACTTCTGGAAGTTATTTAGATGTACTCATAATTCTTGGTAGTTAAGAACTTAGAACAAGACCACAATTCAAATAGGCATATTGATGATTACTAATAGTGGGACTGTACAATTAAGAAATGAAAAGCTTTTCGACGGAATATATATGTGTGTGAAAAATTAATTATAAGTTGCAAATTTTTGGTACATATTTGGAGAATAAAAAATGTCATAAAAAAGGGAGGTAAGATTCAAAATTTTGATTTTAGCATTCTTAAAAAGAGATAACACTCATTAAATTAAATTCGATAAAATATTGAACTAACGGTTTTAACTCAAATGATTTATGCAATCACTTTTAAGAAGTGGTATCTAACAAGTCTGAGGGTTAAAGTTTTGCTCCTTTTGTATTAAAAAATTCGACCGATTTTTCCTGAATAAATATTTATATATTAAATAAATTTTTAATTTGAATGTCACACTATGCTTGGACGTAGGCAAAAACCCAAAATTCATAATTCTGTTTTGGAGTTTAGCCTTTACATAACTTTTTTAGATGTTTATCTGTATTGTGGCAGTCACATGCATGCTTCCATCTTAGCTTTGTCCTTCTAACCAAAAATACCAACAAGAACTTGGTGTCTTTCAAAACCGGGCTTTGTGATAGGGGAAGGAGGATGGTGACTTCACCTCCAAAAGCTTTGAAATTTGAGTCATGGCATATAATTGGGATGGGGACCTAAGGATAAGGAATTGCATAACCAAACAAATTCAATTATTAATTAGACTTAACTTCATCTTTCTTTTTAGTCTGTAATTCAATTATGGAGACTTTAAGAGGCCAAAAGTTTTTAAAAATAGCAAAGAAACTAAGCTTTCAACTCAAACTGTTAAGTATTGATGTGTTACTCAAATGCGAGTGGTTTGATTGATTCATATTTCAAATTATATAAATTTTGGGATTAAATTGTTTGTATTGCTTTTCTTACAAGGAACAATACATGCATAAGTAAGAAGTACAGCACACACGAATAAGCATAACATAATTCAAACTTAAAAGTATAAGTTACAAAGTTCATAATTCAAACTTAAAAGTATAAGTTACAAAGTTTACTCATTGTCATTGAAATAATTAAAGTATTATAGGCAATTATCTTAATTTTTAAGGTACGAAAATTTTACAAATATGATATTCAAGTTGTAACAACTTTTTTTTTTTGAAAAAAAAACATTATTTTCAAACAATATAAAACAATTCTGGACCTACTTTTATTGGGAAAATTAAACCAAAATATATAATTTGATTAAGCATTTTCCAACAAGATAATTAATATTAAATTCAAGATTAAAACATATCTCAAATCACTTTCCGAGAACATTTAGTTATATCTCTTATCATGTTCCTTTCATCAAATCCGACGCCAATCTTGGCAATTAAGATGTAAACGTGGAAATATTAAAGCTCACGAGTGAATTGTCGCCATCGTACCCTAACAAGATTTTATTGGGAAAGGGACTGAAGAATTTTAGGTACAATGAATCATAGACAATTTCTTTCATTCCTTCCTTCCTTCCATTATGGTTTGGACGTCTATTATAGGTTTACAATAAAGTAGATTGTTTACATTCAAAGCTAGAGTCATCAACATTCAATGAATTTTCCACCCTAGGTTAAATTATACTAATCTTAGTTTAATCCTCTTTTAATGCAATGATTATATTAGTAGTTTAAGTTGGTTAATGTACATAACGGATACGGCCTTCTAAATATACAAATGAATCTAGGGGCCATGCATGCATGATCATGTTTGGAAATGCATGTAAAATATTAAGAAGATGCTTAGATCTTAATATAAGAGGAATTTGAATAACAAATAGAAAGCATAATTACTTGAGTTATGCTTACTTGTTGGGGAACAAAGGAAATTAAACAAGAAAAATGTATAGATGTTCCAAAAGAGAATATTAATAAAAAATTAAGGCAATTAGCCAAGGAATAGTTGTGGTGGACTTTGTTCATAATTATAAGGAATCCAATTCTTTTGCAAATACGCTAGCTAAAATGAAAGTTGATAGAACAGACTTTTTTACTCATGGTAGGGATAGGATAAGATGCCTCATACGTAGTATTTTGTCAGGCCTGATTTATACAGGGATTGAACTGTTGTAATTTGATATATATATATATATATATATATAAGTGTGTGTTATATATTTATATATATTTATATATATAGGTATACGTGTGTGTATGTGTGCGTTAGTGCTGAAAATTGACCCAAAGGTATTTATAAGATTGGAGGAGGAGGAAGAGGAGGAGATGAAAGAGGGAGGTGAGAGCTTGAGATTTTTTAGGAAGGTGAAAGTAAGAAAAAATCGGTTGCTTAACTTTCTTTGGTCAGAGCTTTGTGAATTCATTTGATGTGGTCATTTACGAAGACGTAGTCTTACGAGTCACTCAATTTTATAAGACCAAACTTGATTGGCAAGATTTAGGCGTAGATGATGCGATGTGGCCGACCTTATGTAGTGTAGCATGAATGATTAACTAGTCTCGCTTATGTCTAGGTAATGCATGTTTCTATCGCATGCCCTTGATAGGACATGTCAGTGTCGAACACGCTGAGACGCACCTAAAATCATAGTACCATATCGATTCTCAACCTTGTCCAAAATAAATAACTACAGTATCCATGGTCCTAAAATACCCCTGTCAATATGTATACAATGAAATCGACTTCATTGTTGGGAAAAAAAATTAGGCAAATGTTAATGAAAATTAGCTGGGGGTGGTTTTACCAAATTGGTCTGGGAACAAAGAGAGATGGGATTGGGGGAGAGAAGTGGGGTTCTCGATTGGCTGGCAATAACTGGCCGGAGAGACCCCAGCCAGACAGCATGAAAGAAAAGCTCATAATGTAATGCCATAAATCACCAAGAATTGTGGACCTTCCGTATTAAAAGATGAGCTTCAGCAAACCCTTTTTCAAGCTTAAATGCTCTAAACTGTAGAGAAAAATAAACTTGCTACTGTCGACGGTGGTGAATATTCAAAGTCCTTCCGTGCATTAACGCATTCGTGTTGTGCATGAAAGCAACACGTATGGATCATATGCATGATTCAGATTCAACATTAAGTGTTACAAACGATTGGGATCATCAATTGTCGGTGCCGTATGCATCCTTACCACGGTTCAAAAATATAGAGCCACATGCGTGGATCTAACTAGCCAGAGTAAAATGCCTGCCTACGGGCTCAAAGTTAGGTAATGGATGAATTATATTAGTGTAAAATAAATTATTTTATATTATTTTATAATTTTATGTAAAATTTATATTTTTATAAATTAATAGTTAGAATTAGCTATTTGCTCTGTTTATTATACATGTAAATTTTTAGTCAAGATCAGATATTTTCATCATTTTGATTGAAAATAATTTTTTTAATATTATAGTAACAATTAAAATTTTATTATTATTAATAAATAGTTAAACATTTTTTATTAATTTGAAATTTGATGTGCATGATTACTTAAATAGAATATAAAATTCAATGGTCAATTTAAAAAAAATATAAATCTTACAAAAATATGTTAAAAGATATAAAATTAAATTAATTTAACACTTGTCCAAGCAAATGTTTTCTTATATCGAATGGTTAATGTTGTTAAAACCTTAATAATCAATTAGATTTTTGGATTATGTAATTCTAGTGTGTTTCTAGCTTTCTTTGATCTTATCTAGAAAGGAAGCAAAAACAGAGTAATTGAGAAGAATGTTTCCTACTTTTTGATGAATTTTCCGTTTATTTTGACCGCCTAGCTATCTAGTTTAAAATCAGAAGTAATTTACACACAAAGCTTAATATTTAAGTTATCCCAAAAAATAAATAAATAAAGCTCATCCTTTAAAGTTACCATTATTGACTTCCATCGGTTATAAATAAATTTAACAATTCGTGTATTTATGTCATATTTGTTACATGCTAAAATAGACAAACTATTGACTTACGATCTGACATTAAAATAAAATTTTAATTTTGTTGTAGTTTTACTAAAATTTTAATTTGTATCATTTTTATATTTCTTTTGTATTATTTTCAATTTATATTATCATATCTAATAACTAACTTTGCTAGAAATGCACATCATTGGATTTTTCTTGATAACTACGTCTATGTTGTTTCTAAGTTTCTTTCTCAATGCAAACAAAATTGTTAATTTTTAGTTATAACATATAAATCATTGTCATATCATCATTATTTGGAGATTAGCGACATAAATTTCCACCTTTTCACCCCATGGAGAGCCATATTTCCTTTCCATCTCCTTTTTAATCAAGAAAATGATAGAAAAGAGGGCCATGGACATTACTTCAAATGAAAATACTAGGGTCCTTTTAATCATGGAGTTGAATTTTGAGACAAACCAACTTTTTTTATGAGGCTTTAGAAGGACTTTTAATTTTCCATCATAAAAGGGTTATAAAATTATCATTTCATACACTGACAATAAAATGTGTCGTTTTAATAATTTGCTTAACTTTTAATTTCTACAAACAAAATATAATATAACAAAAAAAAATTCTCTTAAATGATAATGTTGAGCTATGTCCTCGAAATGTGGCCATGGTTTCGCAGAGGCGACCATGCTCACATGTAAGACTTCCATAACTGTGGATCAAATGCTCTAATTAGACCGTGTCTTGCCCATCAACAACAACCCATGTGGACCCAACCCTTGCAATTTGGAATCTACCCACCAGTCAGTGCATCCAATGCTCAAGATTTCTTCCTTGGAACTGATCAATTCATCCCAAACCATTTGATCTTCTGTGATCTCACAGATTTCAATATATATGGGCGGCTAAGCTTTGTCCCAACCTTGTCCCCATAATTTTAAGACAGCTGCCTCAATTGTGCTGTTCATGTGACAAACACCTTAGCTGCCCCATGTCCAAATCCACTTACTAAAGATACCTTTACCCTAAAAAGTTTCCTCATTCATCACTCTCTCTTTAGGGCTCTTGAACTCACTCCCCCCTCAAATTCCCTTAATAAAATTATATAAATTTTTAGTTAATTTTAAAATTAAACTTTGTAATGTTATCTAATAATCTTAATTTAATTTTGATTTGAATTATGAGTTATTATCCAATACACAATCAATGAAGTTTTTGAACTCTATAAATGAGGTTAAGATAGTTACACGTACCATTGTTTTATAAATTATTATTCAATAAATTGTCAATAAAATTTTTAGACTTCACAAAAAAAATTAAAATATATCTTAATATTTCTAAAAAATATATGTCATCATATTAACTTCAGTTATGAAATTTTAAAAACTCTATTGACAAAGTATAGAGTAAAAATCCTTTGAATTATGTAAAAAAAAAAAAACTTTTTTTATATGAACGTATAACGTGTGTCGTACACGCTTGATTTTAATTTTGTAGACAATGTCCTCTACCTTCATCATCATATATTCCCCATCTATAAAGTACCATTGAATTTTCCTAAGACCTTAACACATGCATATGTTCCTTAAACCTTAAGAACCGATCATCATCTAGCCTTCCTTGAGTTATATATAGAAGAATTCATAGCAACATTTCCAGATTAGGTTTCATCCACAGTTCGATCCCTTTCAAATCTTTGCAGAAAACGCGTTGTTAAGTTCAATCAGATCATTGATATTGCAAGCAAGGCTGATTGAGCAACATATAGAGGAATTAAGCCATGGCATCTGAGAAAGATCTTAACCTTGACGCTACTGAACTCCGGTTAGGCCTACCGGGCACCTCCGGGGAGTCAGCCGAGAAGCTAGCATCTCCAACTCTTAGGAGTACTAACAAAAGAGCCTTGCCTGACATGAATGGTGAAGAATCTATGCCTAGTGATCTCAACTCTAATGTGGCAGCAGCTGCTAAGAAATGTGACCAAGAAACTGCTGCTCCACCCACAAAGTAAGTAATTTTTTTCAATAATGGAGAAGTTCATGTTTTCAGTTTCAGTTTATTGATTAATGGTTAGTAACACTGCTAGTGAACATGTAATATTGCAGAGCACAAGTTGTAGGGTGGCCACCAATCCGATCTTACAGAAAAAACTGCCTCCAATCAAAGAAAACTGAGGCTGAAACTGCTGGAATCTATGTCAAAGTTAGCATGGATGGGGCTCCTTATCTTAGAAAGATAGATTTGAAGGTCTACGGGGGGTACCCAGACTTGCTTAAGGCCCTGGAAGACATGTTCAAGTTCAAAGTTGGTAAGCAAATCATTAATTTTTTTTCAGAATTATGTAAATAATTTTGGTAAATCAATGTAAAATTAAGTTAAATTTTGTTTTTAATTATTACCAGGTGAATATTCAGAGAGGGAAGGATATAATGGATCAGAATTTGTTCCTACTTATGAAGATAAAGATGGTGACTGGATGTTAGTAGGAGATGTACCATGGGAGTAAGTTCTTTACTCTATTCTGCTCTTTTTTCTTCATAATTTTCAACTAAAAATGAAGAGAAAAGGCTTACAGATTTTTTATTTTTCACTGCAGAATGTTCACCAATTCCTGCAGAAGGCTGAGGATCATGAAAGGATCAGAAGCAAGAGGCTTGGGTTGTGTTGTTTGAAAACACCCCTCAGCTTGTGCTATCCAGGACATTTGTTGGTTTGGCAACAAAGAAGATCTTAATACTAGGATTTTGTCTGAGGAATTCAACAAAACATTTTCATGTATAGTTTGTCATGTTTTTCTCCTTGTGGAATTTGTACAAAGGAAAATATTTGAAGTTCATGACAAGGTTTTCTCCTTTTTTTTTGTTTCCCATGTTGTATGTAACAAGGGAAATTATCTTATTGAGTAAAGGATAAACCAAATCCTCCTTTGTAATTCTTTTTTCTCATTGGTCTTTATCCATACTATAATCTCGAAAGAGAAAAGAGATTGAAATTTTGGAGCTTAATGTTCATGTAATATAGACATAGAAGAGGTAAATTTCAGAAAGAAAAGTTAGGAAAAAAAGAAAGAGACTAGACACAAATCTCAATTTTCAATAGTTGTAAGATACAAAACATGAAAAAGTGAAACAATTGATTTGCTCAACAAAGTCAAATTAATTATGGTTCCTTGTCTGCCAAAGATAGAAGGAGCAGAAATGTAATGAATAATTTTTTTTTCAAATAAAATTACATCACATGATTTGAACAAAGATAAAAACATATGTTAACATTTGTTTCATAGAAATTTTTTTTCTCCTGATCTATAACACCTTACAACTTAGCTTGTTAAAATTCATGCTTTGATAGTTTAGTGCCATTGCTTATGCATATTTGAGCAAACCTTAATGTCTATATGTCATTAACTTTCCTTTTCTCATTAATTCCTCCCATATCCTTCCTCTTCTTCTCTAATTTTTATTTATATTATATATGCATGTTTCTACTGTTAAACATGGATGCCTCTGGGATTTGCCTTTGGTGATAAGGTGAATGAGAATTAAACCCAAGAAAAAGTAAAAAAACTTATGACAATGAAGCTAGCCCTTAAGGCTCTTGCGATGGGCCTCAAACATTAAAAGGAGGCAGCCAACCTTGGTAGACTTGTTTATGTTTGTGCGTGTATGTATATATATATATATATAAATATATAAGACACAGGCCCCGCCTTTCAATCAATCAAGAAAAAGCAAACAGTAAAGATTCCACTGGCAAGCACAGTGAGATTCCCATCAGTCAAAGCTCCATCAACAGACACAGGCCTCGCCTTTCAATCAATCAAGAAAAAGCAAACAGTAAAGATTCCACTGGCAAGCACAGTAAAGATTCCCGTAAATCAATAGACAAAGGTCCCACTTTTTAATCAATCTTTAATCGAGACAGGCGTGATTTCACAAGAAGATGTAGGTCATTGCTTATTCAAACTTTGTAATCATGAGACATTTGATGTAAAAGAATCCTTTCTATAAAAAGGATTCTCAAACCATTGAGAGGACAGCCCATGTCTCCCTAAACCAAATCACAAAGTGATGAAGATTTACCAATTTCCCCAACTTACTCTTCAATGACAAATAATCCAGAATTAAACGTTTTACAAAGAGAATTCTCCATTGATAAAGAAAAAATAAGAAAAGAATTTTATTCTGAAAAGAATAAAATCAAACGTGAACAAAGAAAGAATACAAAAAATTGATGAAACAGATCCTCCATTCAGTCAACTCAGATGATGAAGAAAACAGTGATCAGAGTAGCAATCCTGAAAGCAGCACAGGATCTCTACTTTCGCTGGATTTAGCTCAAGACAATGAAGATGACTGCTTCGGAGTCTTACCTTCAATCAAAACTGACAAAACAAAAAGAAAAAGCAAACAGTAAAGGTTCCATTGACAAGCACAGTGAGATTCCCATCAGTCAAAGCTCCATCAACAGACATAGGCCCCGCCTTTCAATCAATCAAGAAAAAGCAAATAGTAAAGATTCCACTGGCAAGCACAGTGAGATTCCCATCAGTCAAAGCTCCATCAACAGACACAGGCCCCGCCTTTCAATCAATCAAGAAAAAGCAAACAGTAAAGATTCCACTGGCAAGAACATTAAAGATTCCCGTAAATCAATAGACAAAGGTCCCACTTTTTAATCAATCTTTAATCGAGACAAGCGTGATTTCACAAGAAGATGTAGGCCATTGTTTATTCAAATTGTAATCATGAGACATCTGATGTAAAAGAATCCTTTCTATAAAAAGGTTTTTCTTCTAATACTAAATATGGTATAGATGTTTTTGGGTAATACAATTTTTGTGGTTCTTTCCAATGAAGTTTTTGAATTATCTGTTCATCAGATGATTGAAATTGTTCACTATTAGTTTCTAAATCTTTTATTGTATTAATTGACCTTTGTTGTGTTCTATCAGGTGTATCTGGTATATATCTTTCATTTTCTCCAATTATTTCTGAGTTTAATGTATCAAGTCTTTGTTGAATTTCTTGCAAGAGATTTAATTAAGTGTTTGATGATATTTCATGTGGCTTAAATAAAGGTTTTGATTTTTTTTGTTTTTTGTTTTTCTTCACCTGGTTTGTCTTTTTTAGAAGTTTGGATGTTTGAATTGTCTATTTTTGTTTCAATTTTCTCTAAATGCTGGCTTATTGTATGGAGATTTAGATTTGAAAAATTATTTTGCTCGATTAAGAGTTTAATATCTTTATAAGTGACTTGGAAATTTTCTCTTTCAGTATTTGTAACCTTGAGTGGGGATGCTTTCAATCCAGATCCTTTATGTTCATATTGAATTTCTGTCAATGGTGGATGTTGAGATTCAACTTGAGATTTATTTGTTTGCCATACTTTAACTGTATTATTTGTGTTAATACACTTATCATAATACTGTTCATACCATTTGAAAAAATTTATTTGAATTTTATGTGTATTCATGAAATCATAATATTCCTCTTGTATTTCTTGTTTACTCTCTTGATGATTTTTAAAAAATAGTTCACGTTTGATTTTATTCTTTTCAGAATAAAATTTTTTTCTTATTTTTTCTTTATCAATAGAGAATTCTCTTTGTAAAACGTTTAATTCTGGATTATTTGTCATTGAAGAGTAAGTTGGGGAAATTGGTAAATCTTCATCACTTTGTGATTTGGTTTGGGGAGACATGGGCTGTTTTGCCTTTGGTAGATTGGTTTAGGAACACTTGTAGATGTATTTATAGATTGGAGATTAGTGGCTACAGTTTGAAAATCTTGTAAAGTTGAAGGAATAGATGATGTTGAATATCTAGGAGTTTGAAAACTTGAAGTTGATCTCAAACTTTGATATGGTAGATGTATCGAAATATGGGAGGGATGTCCAAAGTTTATAGAATTTGTTCTATTAAAAGAAATCTTGACGTCTTCATTATGAGTTTGAGAGACAACTCTTAATTCAGTTGTCTCTTGTGTTATAGGTTGGACTGCTTTTTCTAAAACCCATTCATCTGGAAAAGAAACTTCATTCCACTTAATTGGTTTGGGAATATGTATCCTGAATCTAGTCATGTCTGTTTGGAAAAGAAGTGTCTCTCCTTTTGGGCTATGGATTAAGGCTCCTGAACCTAAAGCTGAAATCATGGCTTTATAATATATTCTATAAGCTAAAGCCAAAGGTACAGATCCTGGTTCATTTTATAATTATGGGTTTTTATTTGAAGAGTTAAAACATCTAAGATGTTTTTATCTTGTAAAGAAACAGTATAGTTTGGAAAACAATTAAAATAAATTGGACCATTACAGAGACTTGATTCAATAGTTCCTAAGAGGGAATCATTGAAATCTTCAAATCTGGTGTCTCTTAATGTCATAAAGATTGAAGTGTTTAGACCTTCTTTTGAGAGTGGTTTAACTGCGACTTGAATTAATCCTATATGAATATATTTATATTTTCTTTGAATATGTTTGTTAATTGATTCTCTTTCTAATAATTGGATTGATTCATAAGAATTTGTAATTGGAAGATCTTTTTCTTTTAATTGGATTGTATAGTTCGTTTTTAACAGATGACTTATTAAAGATTTATTTTGTTTGTATATTTCATTTAGATGTATTTTAGGAATTTCCCAATTATCTATGTCTTGAATTATGTTTGTCATATTGATTTCTTCTTCATTATCGTTTAGTTCATGGGCTCTTAAGCTACTGGAAGCAGAAGAACTAGATCTAAATAAAGAATTCATTCTTAAAACAAAAACTTAACTATTTTAATTTTTATTGCTGTCTACAAAGGAAAGCTAGGTTGAATGCCTACAAGGGAGAAAAATCCTAATTGCGCCTAACCCATGGCTGGAAATGTTGATTTGGTCCGTACCACTGTTGGGAATTGGTATTTTTTGATATAGGTATAAAACAGTGTTTACAGTCCCTCCCATATTCCCAAACCAATTAAGTGGAATGAAGTTTCTTTTCCAGATGAATGGGTTTTAGAAAAAGCAGTCCAACCTATAACACAAGAAACAACTGAATTAAGAGTTGTCTCTCAAACTGATAATGGAGACGTCAAGATTTCTTTTAATAGAACAAATTCTATAAACTTTGGACATCCCTCCCATATTCCGATACATCTACCATATCAAAGTTTGAGATCAACTTCAAGTTTTCAAACTCCTAGATATTCAACATCATCTATTCCTTCAACTTTACAAGATTTTCAATTTGTAGCCACTAATCTCCAATCTGTAAATACATCTACAAGTGTTCCTAAGCCAATCTACCAAAGGCAAAGACAGCCCATGTCTCCCCAAACCAAATCACAAAGTGAAGAAGATTTACTAATTTTCCCAACTTACTCTTCAATGACAAATAATCCAAAATTAAACATTTTACAAAGAGAATTCTCTATTGATAAAGAAAAAATAAGAAAAGAATTTTATTTTGAAAAGAATAAAATCAAACGTAAACTATTTTTTAAAAATCAACAAGAGAGTTTCTTCAGAATTCTTCACAATGTCTTCCAGAGAAAGAAGAGAAAAAGAGAAAGAAAGAGAGAAAAAAAGACAAGGGTAAGCAAAAGCAAACCCATTCCCCATCAAAATCACTCATCTCCCAATCCCCTATACCAACATGACAACAGATTTTTACCCAAGAACACCAAAGACAGGAGTCATCATCCAATTTTGAAGAATCACAACTGGAAATGATTCGTCAATTCTCCGAGTCATTACCACAAACCTTTTCAGAGGTACAATCTATTTCAAAAAATAGAGAGGTCATGATTTCAAAAAACCAACCTCTCCAAACTATTTTCCCAAAACAAGGAGTGGTGATTACATATCCACGCCCTAAAGCTGATCAAAAATATTTTTCAAAACAGCAATTTCAACACATGGTTCTTGTTGAGCCTAAATATTTTCATGAAAATCCAAACATTGTTATCAAAAAGATTTTCAATGGTTTTCATTACAAATCATGGGATCAACAAAAACCTCAAAGTTTTTATGAAAATATTTTAATTGAAACAGGTTCCTTGGCAATCAAACATTATGCCAACAAAGACCAACCAGACTTTATTAGCCATTCAACTGCTCAAATTCTCAAAGTCCTCAGACCAATTGACTAGGGTAATGATCCAAACAGTCTCAAAAAATTTTCAGCCAGCTATAACACCAGACTTCAACATTGTCCTACATTTAATTACTGGGATTATCAACAAGCTTGGTTCAATACCTTCATCTTTGAAAACCAATACAATCGCCATTCATGGCTCATTTACTTCAAAAAAGACACCAAATACCAATTTTCAGTATGGTTTACTCACTGGTGGCAGTGGTACGAACCAAATCATGAAATCCTTCCCCCTCAAGTATAGGAAGCTTATGAATTTTTCAGTGAATATTTCCAAGAAGAACAAACTCAACAAGGATTCCAGAAATCATTGATGTTTTGCTCAATCTTTAGTCTGTCTTGGATTTCTTCATGGCATTATGAATTTATAAATGATCCAGTATCAAGTCACAAACAAATCATTAGAAGATTCAAAACGAAGTGGTGGGAGAAATTTGACTACTCAAAATGCTTAAGAGATAATGTCAAAGACTAGTTTTAGAAACACCCAGAATTCTGTAAATCAGCTCAAACATCAGGTACCACACAGTTTCTCCAAGCCAAGTCACATGCTAGTGCATTGTTAGCACAGGCCAAAACAAAGAAAGAATACAAAGAATTGATGAAACAGATCCTCCAATCAGTCAACTCAGATGATGAAGAAAACAGTGATCAGAGTAGCAATCCTGAAAGCAGCACAGGATCTCTACTTTCGCTGGATTTAGCTCAAGACAATGAAAATGACTGCTTCGGAGTCTTACCTTCAATCAAAACTGTAAACGTTGGGTTCAGTTAGAATAATTCTTTTAATAGAACAAATTCTATAAACTTTGGTCATCCCTCCCATATTTCGATACATCTACCATATCAAAGTTTGAGATCAACTTCAAGTTTTCAAACTCTTAGATATTCAACATCATCTATTCCTTCAACTTTACAAGATTTTCAATCTGTAGCCACTAATCTCCAATCTGTAAATACATCTACAAGTGTTCCTAAACCAATCTACCAAAGGCAAAGACAGCCCATGTCTCCCCAGACCAAATCACAAAGTGATGAAGATTTACCAATTTCCCCAACTTACTCTTCAATGACAAATAATCCAGAATTAAACGTTTTACAAAGAGAATTCTCTATTGATAAAGAAAAAATAAGAAAAAAATTTTATTCTGAAAAGAATAAAATCAAACGTGAACTATTTTTAAAAAAATCATCAAGAGAGTAAACAAGAAATCCAAGAGGAATATTATGATTTCATGAATACACATAAAATTCAAATAAATTTTTTCAAATGGTATGAACAGTATTATGATAAGTGTATTAACACAAATAATACAGTTAAAGGATGGCAAACAAATAAATCTCAAGTTGAATCTTAACATCCACCATTGACAGAAATTCAATATGAATATAAAGGATCTGGATTGAAAGCATCCCCACTCAAGGTTACAAATCCTGAAAGAGAAAATTCCCAAGTCACTTATAAAGATATTAAACTCTTAATCGAGCAAAATAATTTTTCAAATCTAAATCTCCATACAATAAGCTAGCATTTAGAGAAAATTGAAACAAAAATAGACAATTCAAACATCCAAACTTCTAAAAAAGACAAACCAAGTGAAGAAAAACAAAAAACAAAAAATTCAAAACCTTTATTTAAGCCGCATGAAATATCATCAAACACTCAATTAAATTTCTTGCAAGAAATTCTAATGGAGCATTTTTAAGTCCAAATGGCATTACATTCCACTCATATTGTCCAAACGGGACTGTAAACGCTGTTTTATACCTATCTTTTTCTGAAATTTGAATTTGCCAAAATCCTGATTTCATATCAAATTTTGAAAAGATTTGAGCATTGCAAAGTTTTTGAAGTCAATCTTTTTTATTTGGAATAGGATATCTAATCCATTTTAATGCTTCATTCAGAGGTTTGTAATTAATAACAAGTCTTGGTGTTCCTCTCTCTAGTTCTGCATTTTTATTGACATAAAAAGCTGAACAGCTCCAAAGAGATTTACTTTTTCTGATAAGTTTTTTGTTTAGCAGTTCTTGTATTTCTTTTTTACAGTATTGCTCCATTTCTTGATTCATTTGTATTGGTCTTGCTTTTGTTGGAATTTGTTTTACATCATAATCTTTTTCATATGGTAATTCTACCACATGTTTTTTTCTTTGCCAAAAAGCTGTTGGTAAATCAGAACAAATTGTTTTCTCAATTTCTATTTGTAATAACTTTATCTTATTCTGTATTTGAGGATTTTGTAATTGCTGTTGGATTCTTTTGAAATTAATATCTCCTTTTAAATAGAATATTTGATTTTGTTTGTCTTTGATTATTATATTAATTTGTTGATTTGTAATTGTTTTTGATTTTAATAAATTTATATTTCTTATCTTTGGTTTTTCTGTAAAGTTCCATATTAATTTTGTTCCAAGGATTTTTGTAGATATTCCATTATTTTATTACTTTATATGGTTTGATTAGGGATATAAATGGTAATCCTAATATAACATTTTGACTAATATTTTTTATTATTAAAAATGGTGTCTTGAATGTAATTTGGTCTTTACAGATTTCTGCTTTTGTTAATTTGTATTGGATTTAGAGTTTTTCATTGTTTGCTGCTTTTAAACTTTCAATCAAATTTCTTTGTTTTACAACATTTTGTTGAAGAACAATCTGGATTATAGTTTATATCAAATTGTCTGCAAAATGTTCCTAATTCTTTCTTAGATTGTCTTTGTTCTTTTTTCAATTGTTTTTGTAGTTTGATATCCTGACAAATTTTTAAGCCTTCTTTTTGGGCGTAACTAATTAGTTCACCATATGTCAATTTTTCGTAAGGAATTATTCCTTTGAAGTCTTCTCTTATTTTGTTTCTAACTTTTGCTCCTAGCAGATTTGGTAATCCAGCTAGAAATTTTTCTTTCCAAACGGGTTGGTTATTATATATCCTTTGCATGACTCTGGTGATAAAATTATCCTTATACCATTTAAATTCGCCTTATTTCTTACATTTGAGATTGGACAAAAGTTCTGCATTTTTATCCCTTAAATGTGATGGATCTCCAATGAAATGTTTAGCAATTGCAAAGATTAATGTTGCAACAGCATTTTGTATATGTTGATTTTCTTCATCTAAGATTGGATTATTATCATTATCAGTTTTGATTGCATTAAGTATTTCTTTTTGTTCTTTGGAATTGAGATAATTATCCCACCATCCTTTGAGTTGTCCGGAAAATCCAGATACTAATAAATCAGCTATTGCCCAATCAAATATTGTTTTTTGAGTTTTATAAACATTTGATACCATTGTCATTTGTTGCAAAAGATTGAAAATGTTATATTCAGACATTCCATCTATGTTTCATTCATAAATTGTATTTGCATTATATTTGTTTTGGATTAAGGGTTTTTCTTCTAATACTAAATCTGGTGCAGATGTTTTTGGGTAGTACAATTTTTGTGGTTCTTTCCAATGAAGTTTTTGAATTATCTGTTCATCTGATGATTGAAATTGTTCACTATTAGTTTCTGAATCTTTTATTGTATTAATTGACCTTTGTTGTGTTCTATCAGGTGTATCTGGTATATATCTTTCATTTTCTCCAGTTAATTCTGAGTTTAATGCATTAAGTCTTTGTTGAATTTCTTGCAAGAAATTTAATTGAGTGTTTGATGATATTTCATGTGGCTTAAATAAAGGTTTTGAATTTCCAGTTGTATGAAATATTTCCCCCTCAAGTATGGGAAGCTTTTTATAAAAGGGGACTCTAACTCTCTCTCACATTTTCTCACAAGAGAGTTTCTTCAGAATCCTTCACAATGTCTTCCAGAAAAAGAAGAGAAAATATATATATACACACGCACACACACGCACATTTGTATAATCAAATTTTACATGGAAACTATATATTCACTAATGTATCTTGTTTTTTTTTTTAATAGGGAGGTAGAAGGAAGAATGAGAATTCGAACTTTGAACTTAACTCCTTCTAAAGTAAAGTAACAACCGTTAAACTAAGACTTAATTGTTCACTATTTTTTTTAGGAAAATAATATATCTAATTAAAACACGGAATTCAAAGAACAAAGTTTCAGCAATTTTCACTCTCTTGGCAGGCTGCAACGAGCTTCATTTTGGTACATGCATCATATTATTAGTTAACCCAGACTTTGAAACTGGTCAAGCCCATTTTAGCCCAATTAAAGTGCCAGCCAGCCTCAAGAATATGTTTCCTTTGTATTTTCTCCATATAAATAAAATCAAGAGTTAACTTTGGGCCCCTAGGGTTAGGAAAGAAATATCCACATCTTCACAAACAAAGTCCAATTCTTCACTCCAAACAGGTCAGATGATGGCCCAAAAAAAAGACAGGTCAGATAGCTTTGCATCTAGGGCCAATATTTTTATTTTGGGCTTACTATTTCTTTGATTGTCAAACATTTAACCTACCAATATCGGGTTTACTTTTCTTTAATAATTTCTAGTCGGAAAAGTAACTTATCTCCTATGCAATGCAATGCATAAATTGATTTTATTTATTATAACATGTATTTAGACACTTAAATTATCATTATTTAATATATATATATATAATATATTAGTACATGCATGAAGCATATATAAAAATAATATAAAATAATTGTAAAACTCATATCAACATTTTCTTAACTAAATCATTAATAAAAAGTAATAATATAATTTAATGTTTGAGTTTGAATTCAAATGATCTTGATACTCATTTTGAATCATAAAAAATGTGATATATTGGTACTCTTAATGTTTTCTTTTGTTATTTATGTTCATTATCATGTGTTTATGTCTATTTATATTAATTTTTTATTTATTTTATTGTGTTTACGATATTTTTAACATAATTTACTTTTATTGACATTAAATTTATGCTTATTATTATATGTGTTTATGTACTTACATTTAAAATAAGATCAAAATTGACCTTACAATAAAATTAAGTTTGACCTACACCCACACTATTTATATCATAAAATTGATCTGCTTGACTTCAAATCTTCAATCAATAATGATCAAGAAGGAATTTACACATATGGAAAGCTTCGTCCAATCATCATGTGATTTAATAAAGTCAAATTAAGTATGACCTTCCAAATTTGATAAAATTAAGTTATTTTTCATTTTTTTGCTACATTAAGTTATTTTTCATTATTTACACATAAAAATAAAAATAATAGTGGATAGATAAAAAAAAAATCACCTTAAGCTGACCTGGCATTTTTTCTTTGTCACTATATAAACCTTTTTCTTCTGTTTTTTGTTCTTACATCCAACTCTTTTCTTTTGCCTCTCTCTCGGTCTCTCTCTCTCTCTCTCCCAAAGTCTGAGAATCTATAGAAGAAAGCTCAAAAAAAACCCAAAAGGAGAGAGAAAGATTGAGAAGGACATTCAAAATTCGTATTTTTCATGCATTTTAAATGAAACCCAGATCCAATTCCGAGCCGTAGAATCCTTAATTAACATCAAAATTTAAACTTTATTGGGGAATTTCATTTTTGGTTTTCAATGGCTGAGTTAGGGCAGCAAACGGTGGAGTTCTCGAGTTTAGTGAGTCGAACCGCCGAGGAATCGTTTATCTCATTGAAAGAACTCGTTGAGAAATCTAAATCAAGCGACCAATCGGATAAGGAGAAGAAGATTAATATCCTTAAGTATATAACCAAGACCCAACAACGGATGCTTAGGCTCAATGTTCTGGCTAAGTGGTGTCAGCAGGTGAGTTGACTCGCCTATGTTACCCTCAAGTTCACTTAGCTAACTCGATTTCACCTTTTTTATTGGTAAAAGATAAGTGGGTTATTGTGAATTGGGAGAAATTATGGTTTTTTTTTATCAAAAGATTAGAGCTTTTTAAGGTAAAAGATTTGTTGGTTTTGAGTTTTACGTCATTGACTCAGTTAAACGGTGAAAAGATTTGTTTTTAGTTTTTTAATTAGTTTTTGAGTAGCTATTAGAGATTTTATTATATGTTTATGGAATTTTAAGTGAAAATGGGGTGAAATCAAAACTTTTGTTTATGCCACATGTTCTTTTGTATCTGGCCTTTTATTTTTTCTAATTTTAGTGAATTCGAATTTCTTGAAGTTTAGAATCTGAGGTACTGTTATGGAATTCCAGATTGGTATTGAGAGTCGTCAGAAGGTGGAAGAAATAAAAATACTTGAAAAATGAATGCAGTGAAAATTTAAGCAAGAGTCAGTTAGAATTGTCATAATATCCATTTATTATTAAGAAAATTAGTAATGTCCTCAAATGGATTATTTATGACAGGATAAATGTGTAAAAGTTGATCTGATGATTGCTGGGCTCTCATGGATTCCATTAACTGTGTTATGAGCCAGTCTACCCATTAGATAATGCCACTTTAGTAGTTAAACTCAGTCTAGCTATCAGTGTCACTGGTATCATCGCTTGATATGAGTCTAGACTCAGTGGAAGTTGAATATCATATAAGATTGCTCCTTAATATTTTGCAGGCTTTTGTAGTATAGGTTAACTTTGTAGATCATTTTAATCATGTTTGGTCAGGCAATCAAAGAGCACACATTATCTGACTCAGTTAAGGAGTTACGCTATTGTGATGTGCTACTACTAAATTTTGTGCAAAAGTAAATAGGAACGTCTGATTCTTTTATAAAATTCAATAGATTCCTTTCCCCATGGGAATCAATTGACATTCTAGCTACATATACGTGCTCATATTTAGCCTTATCTTGTGATGTGCAGGTTCCACTTATACAGTATTGCCAGCAATTGGCATCTACTTTATCAAGTCATGATACATGTTTCACCCAGGCTGCAGACTCATTATTCTTCATGCATGAGGGGCTACAGCAAGCTCGTGCTCCTGTCTATGATGTTCCATCTGCTGTTGAAGTCCTACTCACAGGATCATATGATCGTTTACCAAAATGTATAGAAGATGTGGGTATGCAAAGCTCATTAACTGAAGGCCAGCAGAAACTAGCTTTGAAAAAGCTGGACACACTTGTACGCTCTAAATTACTTGAAGTTTCATTGCCCAAGGAAATTTCTGAAGTGAAAGTTTCCAATGGTACAGCTCAGATTCATTTAGATGGAGAATTTAAGGTGTTAGTTACTCTTGGTTATCGAGGACATCTATCAATGTGGAGGATTTTGCATTTAGAATTACTTGTTGGTGAGAGAAGTGGGCTTGTGAAACTAGAGGAGATGAGAAGGCATGCTCTTGGAGATGACATAGAACGCAGAATGTCTGCAGCGGAGAATCCATTCATTACCTTATACTCAGTTCTGCATGAGCTCTGTGTTGCACTTGTTATGGACACTGTGATAAGACAAGTACAGGCACTTAGGCAAGGCAGATGGAAAGATGCTATTCGCTTTGATCTGATATCTGATGGAGGAAATAGTGGTTCCACACAGCTGGATCAAGATAGTGAATCTGATTTAGCTGGTCTACGAACTCCAGGATTAAAAATTGTCTATTGGCTAGATTTTGATAAAAACTCAGGTGCTTCAGACTCAGGATCTTGCCCATATATAAAAATTGAACCTGGACCAGACCTGCAGATTAAGTGTCAACATAGCACATTTGTTATAGACCCATTAACTGGCAAGGAGGCAAGGTTCTCCCTTGACCAAAGTTGCATTGATGTGGAAAAGCTGCTATTAAGAGCTATATCATGTAATAGATATACTCGTCTCCTGGAAATTCAGAAAGAGTTGCTGAAAAATGTGCAGATTTGCCGAGCTGCTGGTGATGCTGTTCTCCACTCGCGGGCTGATGAATCTGATAGTGAGCCTAAAAAGGTTGGTTTTCTGACATTACTGGTTTATTTGCTGGGGACTTACTCTGGAATGTTGTTGTTAAGGACCTTGTCATGTATGAATATGGATGGAGCCTAAGAGCAGAGTTTTTCCCTTACACTCTAACTCTCAATTTAAATGCAGTTTTCTACCTCAATACTACCTTCAATTGGGAAAAAAGAATCAACCATTTGGACTTGGTTATCTTTCAAAAGATTTATGTCTAAAAGAAGATCTAGTCTCTCTCTCTCTCTCACTCTCTCTCTTTTAACTGTCGCTGGCTGGAGAAAGTGATGGACTCCATAGGAACCTGCTTGCAAATTGGCCTTTTAGCAGATTTTTTGCTATTTGTTTTTCCATCAACGCAACCCTATATCAGAAGATGGAAACAAAAACTATAGTCTTGTTGTTTCATTGCTTTGTCATTTAAACCTGCTTTCACCGCTGTATGTGATTATGGTATCACTGATAATACTTTCTGGTAAATTTGCTTTTCTCCATTTTGTGCTGCAGAAGGATGCTAAGCTTGAAAATAAGGAGCACGAGGGGCAGGAAGTATTATGTGTCCGTGCTTATGGCTCATCATTTTTTACCCTTGGAATAAACATAAGGTTCTATCTTTACCCCTTCAAATAATGTATCATTTCCTCTATGTTTGGTTTTCCACTGTTTACCATTCGCTCTTCTCTATCACATGCATTCACTTTCCTTTAATATCCATTCTCAATATTAGGAGCCCATTCACTTCTATAATCTGGTTGATGTAGAATGTAGCTTTCCTTGTGTTCATAAGCAATTTAAAATCCAGGTGACTAGCTGCATGTAAAAAGCTGCATGCATGCCAGTTTAACTATGTGGAAGGATTTTGACCTAAAATGGTGTCAGTGGTCCTTGTTTTAGACTGTGTGGTTAGTTGGGAAATGGTTCATGCAAGCAGATTTAAGATTGCTTCTGCACTTGAAACTTTCTGTTCTGCCTTTTATGTGAGGTTGGCTCATCTACTAATTCAGCCTGCAATATTTGTTGGGCACTTTGATGAGTGTCGGTTCTGGCCTTCACTAGCACAAGCACCAGTTAATTTGGTTCTTCATTTTCACTGGGCTAATGAATCCTATACTTTGCCATCTTTCAATCATTATTACTTAAATATACCGGTTTTCATGAGTTGGACCTATTGTAAATTGAATAGTATCTTATATTTTATCAGAAAACTGAACAGCTGCATTATTCCTAATTAAAAAATTGGCCTGGAAATTTTTTTGCTAGGTTTTGCAGAAAAAAATTTATGTTCAAAGCTATGTGCATGGTATTCAAAATGTTTTTGAATAAGGAGAAATAATATCATATGAAGCGTTGCTAAAGTAGGCTTTAGTGGGATCAAACCTAGCAAGAAGTTTTGATATCTAGGTTACCAGATGTATTGTTTTGGTTTTTACCTCTCCAATATTACTCCTCTCTGACTTTTGAAGTTGCTCGTCTGATCTTTCTCTCTCAAAATACTAATGGGGCTCTTTCATTGTACTTGCTGAATTGTTTAGACGCTTCTTCACCTTGTTAATCCTTATTTGAATATTTTTGAAGCATCATCTTTACACTTGTATGTAGTTGTGTCAATGGAACATTTCTTTGCCTAGTTTAGGGTTTCTGAAACTTTTGGATTGCAGAAATGGCCGCTTTCTTCTCCAGTCATCCCAGAATATTCTTGCTCCTTCAGCATTGTTAGATTGTGAAGAAGGTTTAAATCAAGGAACCATGACAGCAGCTGATGTTTTTACAAGCCTGCGAAGCAAAAGTATATTACATCTATTTGCTGCTATTGGCAGATTCTTAGGCCTCGAAGTAACCAACTACCATCTTTTCTTTTTATTTTTACCAAATGCTATGTAACTGCTTTTGTGTTTCATTTATTTATTTGCTATTAATAAATGGGTCTGGGTATTTGATTCTTGTAGGTCTATGAACGTGGTTTTACTGCAGTGAAAGTGCCCAAGAAGCTTGTGAATGGTTCTGCTGTATTGGTAATGGGGTTTCCAGACTGTGAGAGTTCTTATTTTCTCTTGATGGAACTTGATAAGGATTTCAAACCTCTGTTTAAACTGCTAGAGACTCAGCCAGATCCATCAGGGAAGGGTCATTCATTTAATGACTTAAATAATGTGTTGCACATCAAGAAAATTGAAGTTAGCCAGATGCAGATGCTTGAAGATGAAACAAATTTGAGCATACTTGACTGGGGGAAATTACTTTCATTTTGGCCTAATGTTGGGGTTCCAACTCAAACCTCTGAACATGGCCTTATTTCTGAATTCAGCCTTGATGGTTCTATGCAGATTGCTGGGGGTCCTTCATCAAGCTTTTCATCTATTGTTGATGGAGTTTTTGAGATTGAAAAGGGGACTTCTGCAACTTCTTTTCCTTCTCAGAAATTTTCTTCATTCAGTTCATCTCCTGCTTGTCGTCTTGGTTCTGTCCCAATGAATCTTCATGGTGTAAAAGCTGGAACACCCTCTCCGAAGTGGGAAGTGGGTTTGCAGGTCTCACAGCTTAATAATGTCACAAAAGTATCTAGTCCAGCTACTCATTATGGCGGCTCATTGTATCCATCTAGTGGACTGAAGGGCTCACTTCAGTCTACTTCTTTTGATGCGTTATCTTCTGCCACGGGAAGAAGCACAGCTGCAAAGAAGCTATCAGCATCTAAATCTGAGCAGGATCTGGCTTCTCTTAGATCTCCTCATTCAGTTGAGATTGGTGCATTGGATGAAGATCAGCTGAGATTGCTAAATGATACTTCAAAGGATTCGATGTTGCCAAGTAGGTCATCTCAAGTATTATCTCCACCTAGATCAACTGTTTCTCGAGTCACTGAGCAAAGTGCAAAACCTAATGGACCTAGGAGCTCATCTTCTGGAAATCTAACTGCAGCTGTTAGGCTTGCTGGATCAAGCCCTTTGGCTTCACCTTCTGTATGTAAGATACCTTCTCTGAGTTCATCTTTTTCCTGGATCTTTGTGTTCAAATTTATTTTATGGTTAGGCATAATTGACTAGCAAAGTGCACCTTTTACAGCCCAGGCAGCAGAAACTGCAATTTATCATGGTACTTCTCATGATATTTCCAAACATGAAAAAAATCCACGAAAGCGTACAGTTTCAGATATGCTGAGTTTGATTCCATCTCTCCAAAGTATAGAGGCGGATGCAGGATTTTCTAAGAGAAGGAAAGCCTCTGATGTGAATTACACTCAGCAATCTTCATCACAGGTGCTTGTATCTTCGGAAATGATATCTAAAACTGAAGCATACAGTTACGGGAATCTTATAGCTGAAGCAAATAAAGGAAATGCTCCTTCTAGCATCTATGTTTCTGCTCTTCTTCATGTGGTCAGGCATTCATCACTTTGTATTAAACATGCCAGACTTACTAGCCAGATGGAGGAACTGGACATTCCATATGTTGAAGAAGTAGGTCTGAGAAATGCATCCTCAAATATATGGTTTCGACTTCCATCTTCTCGAGGTGATTCATGGCGACATATATGCTTGCGACTTGGCAGGCCTGGAAGCATGTACTGGGATGTGAAAATAAATGACCAACACTTCAAAGATTTGTGGGAACTTCAGAAGGGAACTAATGCTACGCCTTGGGGCTCTGGCATACGCATAGCCAATACATCTGATGTGGATTCTCATATTCGTTATGATCCAGATGGTGTTGTTCTGAGTTATCAATCTGTTGAGGCAGATAGTATCAAGAAGTTGGTGGCAGATATACAAAGGCTCTCTAATGCTAGAATGTTTGCCCTTGGGATGCGGAGATTGCTTGGGGTTAGAGCAGATGACAAACCTGAAGAAGGCAGTGCAAACTCTGATGTTAAAGCACCAGTTGGTGGGAAAGGTGCTGTTGAGGCTGTCGATAAGTTATCAGAACAAATGAGGAGGTCTTTCAGAATTGAGGCAGTAGGACTATTGAGTTTGTGGTTTTGCTTTTGCTTTGGATCAGGTGTCTTAGCTCGCTTTGTTGTGGAGTGGGAATCAGGCAAAGAAGGTTGCACAATGCATGTGTCTCCAGACCAACTTTGGCCTCATACTAAGGTTTTTTTTTTTTCTCTTTGCCCTTTTCTTTCCCTTTAAATGAAAATTTTCCTCTTCTAGTTCCTTTTTCTCATTTATTTTACCTTGATCCACTTTGGTTTCTTTCACATTTCTTTCTTATGTAAAACTACAAAATGTCATGGCCAATAATGTTTTTTGCCCCTAAGAACTTGACAAAGAATGTTAGATGGGCTTGAGATGGTGCCTCTTTTTCCTTAGTTTTTTAGAATTATAGCACGATGGTTAACTTTAGTGCATGGGAGGTGTCATTTCTTTTCTGAGTTTTTCAGAATTACGCTGAATGAAAGGTTACTGATGCCACATTGGTTGACTGTGATGCTTGGATGAGAACTTCAATACCTTTTCATTTGCTAGCTTTTGGACAATTTCTTGTTAGCTTAAAGCTATTTGCATCATCTTGTTGAACTGTACCAAGATAAAGCATGATCATTTATGGGAATGAGGAATTCCCTTGACTGATCAGTAAACCAGTAACCTACATGAATGTGTTTAAGTAGGCTTCCATAAAAATTTCCCTTGAAATACATTGTATCAGTGCATGATCACTTATGTGATGTGGCTCGATAATATGTAATATGCTAATCTCACATAAGGACCAACCGACCAAGGAAGGATTTTCATCTTAAACAGTGATACTTTTCAACTTTGGAATATAAGGTAGATTAGTTTGAATTCTCTGGATAGTACAGGAACTTGTCTTTGGTTCAAGTCTTATCTTACTAAGTTCCAGTTCCTTTTATGTATCATAAATTCACTGATTTCTCTGGTTATTTTGTACAGTTTTTGGAAGATTTCATAGATGGAGCTGAAGTTGCATCCCTGTTGGACTGCATTCGGCTGACTGCAGGACCTTTGCATGCTCTTGCTGCTGCAACTCGGCCTGCTCGAGCTAGTCCGCCTCCTGGGGTCTCTGGGGCATCTGCAGCTATTTCATCTATGCCAAAACAGTCAGGATACACACCATTGCAAGGACTTCTGCCAAGCAGTTTAACTACGAATCTTAATCAGGCTGCTTCTGGTCCAGCTGGAAATCCTGTTGCATCTGCTTCTGCAAGCTCTCTGGGGAATCATGGCCTCCATGGGGCTGCAATGCTAGCTGCTGCAGGGAGAGGTGGCCCTGGCATTGTGCCCAGCTCACTTCTGCCCATTGATGTTTCCGTTGTATTACGTGGTCCATATTGGATACGCATAATATATCGCAAATGTTTTGCAGTTGATATGCGATGCTCTGCTGGAGATCAGGTTTGGCTGCAACCAGCAACACCACCTGCAACACCAGCCAGGGGGGGATCTTTGGTTGGAGGGTCCTTACCGTGTCCACAGTTCAGACCTTTCATTATGGAGCATGTTGCCCAAGAATTAAATGGATTAGATTCTGGTTTCGCTGGTGGCCAACAAACAGTTGGCCTGACCAATTCAAACAATCCAAACTCGAATTCAGGTCCGCTGCTTTCAGCAAATGGAAATAGAGTTAATCTCCCTACGTCTGCAGCAATGTCTAGGGCAGCAAACCCAGTAGCTGGCTTAAACCGTGTGGGAAATGCCCTTCCAGGATCATCAAATTTGGCTGTTGTGAGCTCAGGATTGCCAATACGTCGATCAACTGGTAGCGTAGTTCCTGCACATGTAAGGGGGGAACTGAATACAGCCATTATCGGTCTTGGTGATGATGGAGGATATGGAGGTGGATGGGTTCCTGTTGTTGCTCTTAAGAAGGTTCTCAGGGGTATTCTTAAGTACCTTGGAGTTCTGTGGTTGTTTGCTCAGTTACCAGATCTTTTGAAAGAGATCCTTGGATCAATCTTGAAGGAAAATGAAGGTGCACTTTTGAACTTGGACCAGGAACAGCCTGCCTTGCGATTCTTCGTGGGGTAAGTAAAAGTTCTAAATTTACAGTTGCAAAATATTTCTCTCCATTTATCTTTTCCAGCAGCTGGAAACTTCTACCTTGTTCTTGTTTTCTCTTTATCTTGATGAATTTGCTGACTTTATGTTCAAGGTACATGATTAATAGGGTTGCTACAATTGTCCTTGGGACAAATTGATGGATAATTAGCATTGTTGTTTGATTTCTGTCGGAATGATCTTTCCCTTTTAGGCTGAATTTTTGTATTTTATATGGAGGAAATCCTATGTTTGCATGGTCATCTGATAGTGTGTTTTTCTGCAGAGGCTATGTGTTTGCCGTAAGTGTCCACAGAGTTCAACTTCTTCTTCAGGTTCTTAGTGTGAAGCGCTTCCATCAGCAGCAGCAGCAGCAACAGCAGCAACAAAACAATGCTAATGCCCTAGAGGAGTTAACTCAATCTGAAATAAGTGAGATATGTGACTACTTCAGTCGCCGTGTTGCCTCAGAACCCTATGATACCTCACGAGTTGCGTCATTCATTACTCTTCTCACCTTGCCCGTATCAGTTTTAAGAGAATTCCTGAAACTAATAGCATGGAAAAAAGGATTAGCCCAGACACATGGTGGAGACACAGCACCTGCACAGAAACCCCGAATCGAGCTATGTCTTGAAAATCATACTGGGGTAAATGTTGATGATAGTTCTGAAAGTTTATCTACAACTAAAACCAATATCCAGTATGATCGATCTCGAAACTCCGTGGATTTTGCACTGACTGTAGTACTTGATCCTGCCCACATCCCCCATATAAACGCGGCTGGTGGTGCTGCATGGCTGCCCTACTGTGTTTCAGTGAGATTAAGATATTCATTTGGCGAAAACCCTAACGTGTCCTTTCTTGGCATGGAAGGAAGCCATGGAGGACGAACATGCTGGTTATGTGTTGATGAGTGGGAGAAATGCAAGCAGAGGGTGGCTCGAACAGTGGAGGTTAGCGGGTGTTCAGCAGGAGATGGCACCCAAGGAAGGTTAAGAACAGTGGCAGACCATGTACAAAGAGCACTCATTTGTGCCTTCAAGGACTGAGAGAAGGCAGCAGAGATGGATTCACAATGGGGGCTGCTGCTCTCAGTGAAATCCAAGGACTTTTTTGGTAGTATCATGTAACTACAAGTTGAAGAAAAAGTTTTGATTGTCTCAATTGATTTCTTAGCATTTCACTGTAAATTTGATTAGTGTTAATATTATACACAAATTATATTTAGTAGGAATGTTTCTTACCTAATTAATCAATTTCATAGTAATCAGAGTTTTTGTTCAGTCAAATCTTATTGGTTTGCGCAACAAGATTGTTCTTATCATTCAAAGCTGCATTTTTCAAGCCAAGAACTTAGTACTAGTTCCCTCTTTAATCTTTATGAATAGAGGACAATTTGGCATTTGTACTTGTTATTCCTTTTAGCAATCCTTATCTATTAGCAATATGGATATTTCCAAGTAGAAGATTGGACTTGAAGATGCAGCGAATCCCGTCTTTTTCAAAAAAAAAAAAACAAAAAAATCAATTCAGTGTATTGAAAGTCCAATTGATCCTATTCATTCTCCAATCATAAATGGTTTGCTAATGTACTTTTTTTTTCATAATCGAAGTCGAAGGTTAAGATTATTTCAGCCTGAACCCAAACTTTGTAACATGTCATAACACTTTTTTACACGCTTAATTAAGAGATTGTTATTCAATAAAAAAAACAAAGCCAATGTCCACAAATATAACACTCACTATTCTAGGAACCCTAATTATCTAGGACTTGAGTATGGGAGGTTATTAAGCCTGATCCAAAACCCTAAAAGCACCCCTTTTTCCCCCTTTTCTCTCTCACTAAAAGCAAAATAAACACCCACAAACTATGTAGTTGACATTTGAATTTTAGTTCATTCTTTATGGTATCATCACCTATTCTACATAATAAAAAGAAAAAAGCCAACAGCTTTACCATCCTTTTAGTATGTATGAATTATAAAAATACAGCTTCTCTGCCTCTCTCTCTCTCTCCAATAACTCAGCCTTTCAATACTCATTCAACAAAATTCAAAAAGAGGCTTTCTTTAGTAGAAAACAACAAACCCACCTTATAAATAAAGTTAGCCATACATTTTCTATCCAACTTCTTTATGAAAACCAGAAACTTCCAACCAAATTTTATAAGAAAAAAAAAAGAAACAATCCATTATAAATTTCAACTTGCATTAAAATTTCAGAAAATGCATCATAGACATAAATATCCATCCCTTTTCAATGGTCCTACTTCCCACTCTCCGAGAAAAAAAGGAAAGAAAAAGAAGGAAGAAAGCGAGTTCCCACCACCAGTATTTTCTGGTCATCCTCCACTCACCCAACTATGGATGTAATAAGGAGGAAAACATCAACGAAACTTTGAAATTTTTTTTCCCTTGACTAGACCATGGAGTAACATCAAGATGCCTTTCCAAGTTTTTCTAGCAAGACATTGGCCATTGGAAATCACTCTTTTCCTTCCATTTTTCTTTGCTTTTTCGAACAAAAAGGGAAAAAGAGAGGATGGAAAAGTCGTACAGACTTGACTGATGTTGCCGACGAGAGTTAGAGATTGGACAAACGCACGAAATAGCCATTGCGAGTATGGGACCGGACTAGTACAGGATCTGGGACAACAAATGCGTGCTAGGAGTCATTTATAGGCACGCACAGTCGCATGTTTTGGTCTATGAAGGAGTATCGGATTCGTGTTTGACTATTGTTGGTGCATCAGGCTGGTGTGTTCGGAAGATTGCAGAGGCCAACGACATTGGCATGATGCAAAGTGCCTTGGACTGGAGAAATTGCATGGCAGCTCCAATGTCTTCTTCCATCAGCTTAGCCACATGCTGTTCAGTTCCATCATTTGACCATTTCTCCCAAGCAGGTTGGGTTCCACCTTCCACGCCATCTCCCTATTCACAGAAAGATAAAAGTAACAATCTAGGAAAATAAAACTTATAGAACACGCAGATTTGAAAAAGACAGCCAGCTACTTGATCCATGTAATAAATTCATAGAAAACAAACTGTCAAATGTACATGTATATCCTAGCATACAACAATTTATGGGACCCAGAAAAATATCGTACATTTATAAGTTACAAAGTGATGAGGGGTTATGACAACAACAATCGAGACAGATAAACGTACAAGTCATTACATAATTCTTATGTTTTCATGCATACTTGACAGGTTAGTCCCTGATCATGGAAAATCGCATGCTCGGTACCACTTTCTGCATATTTTTGTAAGGCAAGATTCAGAACTATGATTCTTCCATATGCATTACCTCAACAGATGATAGAGGCACATCGGCTACAAGCTGAGCCACGGCACCTGCTGCACCAAGTCTGCTCATGCTCAGAACCTGTTCAAGCATTCGAGGAAATTGATGACGTTTAGCGAAAATAATTGATAACCGAAGTTTGCTGTTGGACAAAAGAAGTAACAGTAATCCAGTTCACATTCTTTACTATTCCAAGAAACAGTAAATGCAGCTCACATTCCCAACTATTGGATAATGACGCCTTGAGATTCGGAGACCAGACAAGCGTCAATTCAGTCTGACATTGTAACTACTACACATAAAGGAATTCCTTAAGGTCTCCATAGATGTCTAAGATTCAGCATGAGGGTCCTACCAGTGACAACGACTTTGCCAAAGACTTTCAGAAGACATTATCAGAACAACTAATTCTAATTAGTTAAAGAACTTTTAGATAGTGATGATGAGATGTTTTCTCTTCTTTTTATTTTTTTAATTATCTTGGGCTTAAAGAAAAATGATATTGCAAAGCGACAATGATGAATTCAATAATTGTTCTAAAAGTTGCTTAAAAATGAAATCTTATAAGATATTTACATTTGAAGTATCTTTAAATTGATTCCTTTCTTAACATATTGAGAAAGACTATTTTTAACATCAAACGTTCGAAATGCAGTGAATCTCACTTAAATCAAGATTGAAATCGAGATCTTAAATATCAATACCTTGACTTGAAGCCTTAGAAACTTCACATAATCTACAATTTCGTCAAGCATGGCTGCCCTATCCGTCTGCAGAAGATTTAGTAATGCATCAGCAAATATGGAAATTCAATGTCACAAACAGATTCTCTATCACTCCATAATTATACACGAGCACTAACTCCATGGATTTCATAAAAAAAAATGGAAATGCTTCCATGCTCTCATCTTTCCATGTACAATTCATGCAAACAGCAAACATGATAAGACTTAGGGCAGGATAGAAGTCATAAGAAAAAAGAACATTTCAAAATACCAAAGGCAACTGAGGTCTAGCCTTTGGCTAGTGTCCGTAAGCAAAAACAATAAAAACATTCCACTCTAATGCAGAAAAACAGCAATCGATAAGACAGTAACAAGTTAGTTTATTTTGCTTTTCGTATAATGGGAAGAAGAATCAAAATGGAGCAGCAAACAAGTACACATAAAATACTTATGAATTAGGCCAAGCAAATGGAAACCTTGTTGCAGCTAGGAACCAACTCCTGCAAAGCTTTCATTCTTTCGGCGATTCTTTCTCTACGTAACTGCATACATGAAGGACGTGGAGGGAGGAGGAAAGGTACAAAAGCTTGTGAAAAGAATAGAAGATAAGGATTAATTAAATAAAAAGAGCAGATTACCAAAATTAATTCTGTCAAAAAAAGAAAAAGATAATCAAAGTTCATTATTTAGAAAGGAGAAAACTCGCCATCTAAGGACATTCCAAGTATCTTGAATCTTGAATGAAGAGGTACTAAACAGGGGTTTAGAAAAAAGAACTTCTGACATAACACAAGCCCTATGATAACTAATTCCAAGCTCTATGAAACAGAAATCAAGTTTACCCGCTCCGCAATACTGTGGGGATCTGTTGCCTGTCCTCGCCTAGCTCGCACCCTTGGACGGATACCAGGTGGGTGTGGCGCAGCAGCAACTGGAAGTGATGTTGGCTGGCCAGGAAATGGCTGTATCAGGATGTAATACATTATGCAATCAAAATATTAAAAGGACAAAAAAGAAGAATCAGCTTCCTAACAAACCTAAGGACAGATATTCAAAGAATAGGGAGTGCTCATTCCTTTAATTATATTGGCAATGAGTTTGATGACAATAATCACCATCTGACAGCATCTTGAGGATTTGCACAGATAAATTCTAATAAAGAAAAGGCTAAAAGATTTGTCAGATCGACAGCTCACACTGTGCATAACATATTAATCTTCATAAATAAATTAGTGAACTTCTACTCGTATTGCACAAATGGCTCACATACGTATTTCATTATACCGTATCTTCCAAGTCTAAAACGATCTGAAGAGCTGTATTCAGGTAAGCACAAGCACCAAGAGCACATATGGACTAATAGTTTTCAATATCAGAAACATGACACGGCAAATGGATGCGTGATAAATTACTTCCATACAATTTTGTCCAAATTCATGAGATTAAATTTCAGCATCCAGCTTCCTCAAGCCGATCAAGACTCAAATAATGTAAATCAAATCAAGGGTATCAAGACTCAAATATTATAAATCAAATCAAGGGTACTTCTATAATTTCTTATGAACTTAATTAATCATATCCTTTTTCATGAGCTCGAACTCAAAAAAAAAAGTTTGGACATTAACGATAAAGAAAATCCAACAAGTACTAGAATAAGTTGGTAATGCCAAACTAAAATAATCAACAAATTAAGAAATTTTGTTCCCCAAAATCCTGCCAAAATTCTGCAAATTAAAAATAACACGAAGACATAAAAATGGCTTAACCAACCACTGCAGTCATCCACACAAGTTAAGACTTTGACCTGAACCATTTCTTTAAGTAACTGAAAACTCAAGGTAAGCTTTTGATGCGCTTGTTACACACGCGCATGTTATCAAACACAAAGCGCTTGGAAATCCATTTCCTGACAAAGATCAGGACTACAAAAGCTGAAAAGTACCACTCAAGTGCCTCTTCTCCTGGTATCAGATGAGATGGCATTTGCAGAGTCTCCACACGTGTGGAAAAAAGTCACACGTGCAGAACACATTCTCATGTGTCAGTACTTAACTTTCCTTTAACCCCACTCTCCCTTTCTCTTCAACAACAATGATTGAATTTGAACCCTTTATTTTCCCAAAATATCAAATATACCCCTGACTCTAATCATTGAACCGTACAAAAGGGCAAATTTTACAGTACACCCTTAAAGGAATAGAGAACAAAAAGGCACTTCAATCTCACAATTTAAAGAATAAGGATAGGCTCCATGTAAGGGACCTTTTTAAGACCCAAAGTCAAAAATTAAAAAAATAAAGAAATGAAAATATCAAGGGCATTTGTGTCCAAGAAAAAGTTTACCTGGGGTGGAGGCTGAGGAGGAGACGGTGAAGGACGGATTTGCTGAGTCTGCAACTGTCCAAAGGGTGGAAACAAGCTTGTCATACGCATAGAATGAGAATCCCTCTCCTGCCACAAAGCAAAGTTACAAACACATTATGACAGAATTACCCTTCTAATTTTCTTCAATTTAAGCATATAAAAAATGGTTTTCCTTTTTGTTCAAAGACGTCAGTCCAAGTTAGGAGAAATTCCCAGTTGGAAAAGCTGACTTTAAAGAGAAAAACAGGTATAAAGATTCAATTTTTTCAGCATGAATTATGAAAGCAGCTGAAATTCAGAATCCTTGAAAAAAATAGCCCTTATCGTTTACAAATCTTGAAAAAGAAGATTTTGCTTTGATTCTGCCATTATTACACGTCATAACCCATACCCTTTGTTGAAACAACTCTTTTTGTATCCATTCTTCTTCAATCTTCATACAAGTGAAAAACATATGAAGGAATTAGAAAATAATAGAAAAAGGACAACCCAACACTGCCAATAATGAAATAATTCATTACTCAAGGACAAAATTAATTATGCTAGTTGGCAGTAGCCCATCGCTATAGGTGAAAAAAAAACTAAATACAAAAGAAAACAGGCATGGATTGAATGTCATACACTGATTCCAGAAACAGCAGAAGCAGCTGTACAAGAAGCATTACTGTTGTTATTATTGTTGTTATTGCTGCTGTTGTTGTTGCTGTCAACTACAACTCGATCTTCATGTCTTAGGAATCCATGTTGCAAGTTCAACCCTAAAGGCATCATTCCCATACCTATACCAATCCCCATCCCTCTAAACCCTTCGCCACCACCAGCACCACTGCCACCAGCTGCACCACCGCTTGACCCTAACTGTAACACCATGGGCAAGGTGGCACCACCCACCTCACCACCACCTCCACCTCCAGAGCCACTACCATAGCCTGGTGGCACTGCCAGGATCTGCTCAAAGAAATCATCACCTAACCCCTCCTGATGATTACCTGCCATTTTAAGCAACTCCTTCCACTTTCACTTCTATAAATATAGAAAGACTATCTTTGAGCTTTACTATATATAGAAGAAGTGCTTCTCAATGTTTTAGACAGTGAAAAGAGACTTTAAAAAGTGGGTTCCTTCTCTTTTTTCTTTCTTGGTGGGTTTATAGAAAGTTATGGGGTTTCAACGGGGTAACTAAGGAAGGCGAATGGGGTGTTGTTGAAATGGGTGGCAGATCCGGAGCCCGGTAACCCGGAAAAGAATTGCGGAATCCAAGAAGAATTTTCAAGTTTTGGCCTTTTATTTGAGAGAGAGAGAGTGGAGATTTGAGAAGAGACTGAACAAAGAGTGGTCTCTTTTGTAGTTTCGTTTTGGCTTTTGAGTCTCTAGCTTTGTGTTTTGTGAGAGAGCTTTAGTTTGCATTGAGAGTTATGGCTTTAAAGAGGGAGAAAGAAATGGGAAGTTTGCTTTTTTAAAAAAGAAAAAAAGAGTTGGGTTTTAGGCCAACTCGCATGGAAGAGCGTGGTAGAAAACAATCAAAAGGATAGAGAGAAATCAGAAGAGGGTGTTGATTGTTGTTTGATTAACTTTTGGTAATGTTTTTTATTGATTTTATTATTTTATTCGGAGAGTTGATTTGATGGATTTAATTAATTTTGAATTAAATTGTTTAAAATTAAATTAATTTATTTTTATTTTATTAATCGAATCAGGGTGAGGTTTTTAATTTAAAAATTTATGGAATCAAGTTAAATTTGATTGATTTTTTATTTTTTAAATTTGAGCTTTTTATTTTTTATATTTTAAACAAACTAATCAGTATCATTCAACAAGATATTTAAATACCAAATTATTAAATTAAAAACTCTAATAATATTAAATTTAAAAAATCATCTAAATTTCAAATATTAAAAATATTTTTAGGTTTCATATATTTTTATTTTTTGGATTTCTTTATATTTTGAATAAATTTTTAATTAATTTGATTAATTAATTGAGTTAACCAAAAATCAAATTTTTTACAAAATTATTTTCGTTAACCAATTGAAATATTTTGATAACCAACCCATCAATCAAAATAAATTTGGTTTCAATCGAGTAATTCGACTAAAATCAAAATGTGAACATCTTTGTGTTCAGTGTTGTATAAAATAAATAAATAAAGAATATTAAAATAATAATATGATAATTGATAACGTGTGTAACACAATTTCTTGTAGGCACATATGTACAAGACCACCATACATACAAGAAGCTTAGGGATCAGATATAATAAATTTATAAATATTTATTTTATAATTAATCATAAAAGGATTATCTCGTATGTTGATGGTGAATTTTTAGGTTCCATTAAGAGAATTCAATAATTGATAAGTATCCTTTAATAGAATATTTTTAATAAATTAATACGTGCTAGACCTGGTCATGGGCGGGCTCGGGCCGGGCCCATGACAGGTAATAAGAATAATAAGCCATGCCCAAGCCTGGCCCGGCCTGTAATCTGGGCAGATTTTTTTGCCCAAACCCAATTCCTTTTTTGTGCCATAAGCCCGAGCCCGTCCAAATATATTTTTTTTTATTTTTTAAAATTTTTAATTATTTAATTATTTATTTTTTATTATTTATTTCCTTTAAATTTTAATCTAATTTGTCAAAATTTATATGTCAATTTTCATATTAAATATTTATAATCATGTTTTATTAATCAATAATGTTTTTTTATATATAAAAAATTATATTTGCTAAATAAATATATAAAAAATAATATAATATATTAAATTTGGGCCGGGCCGAGCCCGGACTTTGAAAGTCAAACCCGAGGCCCGATCTGATTTTTAAACGGGCCTAAAAATTTTGCCCAAGCCCGTTTTTTCATCAAATTTTTTTGTCCAAGCCCGACCAAATTTTTAACGGGCTTTCGGGCTTGGGCGGATAACCCGACCTTTGAGCAGGTCTAATACGTGCTAATTTTTTTTCCATTATTATGATATATAAAATGATAGTCTTTAATCATATTGCATGAAAAATAAAAACACTTTAATTTTTTTAAAATCCTAAAAGGTCAAAATCAATCGTAATCGTATAACTTTCAAGATCGAAAATTAACAATAATTAAGATGATTATCTTTTTTTTTTTAAGAAAGTTAGATTTTTTTTTTTTGTGGGTGTTGTCTTCCTCTAAATTGCACCCAATCCAAAACCAATATTACACAAATTTAGTTTTGATAATAGACTTCTACTTGTTAAGTTTGGATGGAAAACTTCAATTAAAAAGAACTTGGAGGTTGACTTATGCTTGTGAATAACAATAGTGATTATCTAACTTTCGTATAATTTTAAATGATCATATTTTCATTTTTTAAGCTGTGAAAATTTTAAAGTCTAAAATTCAATTTTCAATACCGTATTTTTCAGTCTCACAAGTCAGAAATCCACAATTAAAAAAATAATGATTATTTTAAGATGGAGAAGAAAGTTTAGTAGTCAAAAATTAATTAGTAAATTTTACCAAGTAATAGTTTAAGTGGATGTTTTCATCATCAAAACACAAAAGGAAAATGGGAGAATTGGAGCAATATGTTTTTATATTTTTATTTATTTTTTCTTTGTTGTATTGTCTTTTCTATGTAATTTGTGCTAAATGACACATTAAAATCCAAATCAAAAGAAGTAGCTTTTAAGGCGTGTATTATCTATACGTTAAAAATTTACAAGAAATGATATTGATAAATCACAAAGTTGCTTTTAATCTAAAGTGTTGTTATTTCCTTTATCTCCCCACCTACTCTCTGCTCCATTCCTTTTCTAAAGCTAAAATTGGATAATTGAGATTTCATAAAATGGATCCACTGAGTGGGCCATTAGGACCTAGGTCAGTGTGATTAATTAACCAATAGTGCTCAATTTTTTTGTCTAATCAAAGTTTAATCTACCCTTATTATGATTGAAGTTCGAATTCGAGACTTTCGACCTACAGTCGACTCCGATATCACTTAACTAACAGCTCATTGCCATTGTTATTTGTTCTTTGGTAAGCTCATAATTCAAAAAGTTAAAACATTTTTAATGCATTTTCTTTGGATTTTAAACTATCCTTAACATGTGATTACCAACCTAATTGAGAAAATTAAAAAGGTTATGCTAAGGATGGGACCCCTTATAAGAAGAAACAATGTTTCTTGGCCCACAAATGAATAATTTAGAGGAATAGAAAAGAAGTCAATTTGAGTGGGCTTAGACTAACCACCAAAGGAAAAATATAGGGAAAGTGGGGTCCAAGCTAAAGTAGAGATCATTAATCAATAATAACAAAAGCTAGCTATGATTCATGTTCTTGGATAGAAGTTATATATGCAACTCAACAAGCAAGCACTTCCTCAAGCCACCTTCAGCTAAACAGATGTTTAGATATTTTTAATTCTTTTTCCTTTTCTTGCCTTGTGCAAGAAGATAGCATTACAACTCGAACCCATGATCTCGATCGACCCTGCTTCCGATGTCTCAAGTCAACCATCTCAGTTAGAGCTTTCTTGCAGGACAAAAACTTGGAGGGCTTGAAATTGGTGCTTCAGTCAATGGATAATAAAATCTCAGTTCTTAAACATGTGCCGGAAACAATGTTTCGAAAGATTGTCTTACCCTTTGATAAACGATCACTAACATAACTTATCTACATTCAAAATTATTAATTCTAAGCTCACAGATTCAACAGATAAGAATTGAGAAATTGTACCAACTAGATGATGGTTTCACAAACTCATACACTCTCCTTGGAACTCGAGACCTGAACGTCTGGTTTCTTCTCTTCACTGACTGCTGTAGGATTCTCCTCAGATTGTTCTCTTAGAGACTCAGAATCCCTCTTGAGCTCAGACTCGAACTCCTTGGCAGCCTGCAAAGTTTACAGACTATCAAATTTGATCTTATCAACCATGTAGAATGTAAGCAAGGCTACATCCAATCAGAAATATTACTTAGAAACATCTTCCTTTGGCAACATATAGGAAAAAACCTATTAGTAATTGGCAAGGCAGCTTTGCATAAACTGATTGGAAACTGAATATATTGACAAGTTTAGCCAAACCAGTAACTGGCAAGGCAGTTTTGCACAGACATATAGGAAATAATGTCTCATAGCCTGTTTAACCAGTTATTTATATATTAAGGATAAGTCCCCTTTTCCTTCCCTTTCCACTCTTTACTGTCCATCCTTTTTTTGGCCACCTTCCTTCGCTCTTTTCTCCGCCCCTTCATCATTCCCTTCCTGTTGCGGTCCTCAAGAAGGGCTTAAAGAGTGAATTCCAAACTACAAAATAATTGCGAACACAACAAAAGACATGCAATCTAAAAGGGGCTACAGATCATGAACTCTACATGAAAGACTAACTCAAGTCACTAACAAGGAGACACCACAACACTCAGCATGAACCACCAAAAATTTCCATAAACCATAACGCTCAACATGACCCACACAAGAATGTCCTTGAAATTCAGTTTAAAAGGAAAGGATTCTCAGGATTTCAAGACACCCCAGTATCATCAACCATTCTCTAACTCATATCACTTACTGGACAAAGAAACGGCATTTCTTTTCATTAAGCAGATGAAAAAGAACCTTCCTCAAGTTGGAAAGAATGTAAAGCAAGCCATACCTAATTCCAATTTCCAGTCATCTAATTGCATATTTCTTCACATTTTGCACACTAAACCTAAAATTTTGGAATAAAACAGGTGCAGTACAAAGAATCTACTGACACCTTAAATCAACCAAACAAAGAATGATATCTTTTAGCAGTCAGAATTTGGATGCAAATAAAAGGTATGATACAGTTGAAGTCAAAATGATAACATGATAGGTGCTTCTCAGATTTATTTGCCCCAACTAATGTTTATATTCTTTAGCAATTGGAATACAAAAAGAAAGGTATGATGAAGTTTGAATAAACCAACAAATAGTTCTACCAAAAGAATGTAGTTCTTTTATAAGAATAAGAAGTTCGCTAAGAGGAAGAGGTGAGTATAATCCTTCTGGAAAAACTAGATAATGTTTGTTTGAATTAAGATTATGGGATATATTTTGCTCTAGAACTTAAACACTGGCATCTCAAGAAAAGATCATATCTTAGCAGGGATCATCATTTCAGCTGTCCAAGTGACCACAGAAATGTTAATTGTTAGCATTTATCCAACTTAAAGTGGAAAGAACCTCCCTTGTTTCTATGCTGCATTTAGCATCAACTTTAATTCTTTGTGAAGTTTCCAACATAATAAACATGTCATAGGGATTCTTTCATCCCAGCTAAAATTATCCTAATTTTACATTTTGTTCTCTGAAAAGCTAAGAAGAGATTGTTTTGGTAGCCCATGATTGGTTTTACCTTGGATCCAAACCCCTTAAGAAAATGGAGTTTAAGAGGACTCAGGCAATAAATTACAGCAGCTCCAAATATCATAGATTTCCAGTCTCAACCTGCCTTGCCTCAATATTTGACTTGATTCTTAACTCTTTAAATGTTACTCAAAGCTGTTGCACAAAAGAATTGGGTTTTAAGCTGATTATCTTCAACTTAGTGGCAGGTTCCTTTATTGGATCTTAAAAATAAAACTCAGATTGAGATTTTATTTTCCACTTGGTTTTCCTACAGTTTTTGATAAACACACATACAAAAAAAAAGTAGAATTATTCTATTTTTGTTTCATTAGTAAACTTAATTTGCTCCTTTGTGCAATGGTAAAGGTTGCTTTTTTTTTTACTTGAAAGTCACGGATTCAAGCAGAAATAGCATCTCTGTTAATGCAAAGGGAAGGTTGTGTATACATAACCCACCCAAACCCCACAATGTAGGAGCCTTGTTCATTGGGTTGCCCTTTTTTTTTTTCATTTGTAGTTTGCTTTAGCAAACTTAATTTGCTCTTCAGTATTATTATTGATTTCATTCTTGCTATATGATTCCTGTGGGTTTGAAATAAAGAATTCATGATAATGTGCAAGCTCACTATGATAGGAACTTTCTGTAGCAACTTGCATGCAACACTTCTGATAGAAGAGAGGGCTGCACTCAGAGAGGAGGTGACACAGGAGTGGCAACTTCCCAAATTTGAATGTAGTCGATTCTAGGTTTCAATGATAAAAACTACACCAATTATCAGCCACGAAAACCAGTAAAACTAATCTTCAAATCCTATTTCCCATAACAAGTGCAACACAGTTTACCTAATATCTACTGTACCGTGCATCATAAACTATTCAGAGCTGATAACATTTCATTTATCTATCAAACATATTAGAAAAAGAAATGAAATTCTCTAATTTGTTAATCTAATAGTTAGGTTTCATAAACATTTTTCTACTTTGTAGCTTAACCATCGATTTAACAACTTTTCCATCCTTACCTCTTTCCATCTTTTTATCAAGCAAAGCTTTAATATCCTTGTTCTTTAAATAATTAAGGTAGATTACATATTTCTGCTAAAAATCTAAAATTAATGTCAAGAATCATTACTGTTTGTCCAGAAGGTTGAAGTAACCAAGATATGCACCACTTTTCAGTTTAATAAAATTTCAGTTAACAATGGAATTTGAGTCTTCTCCTTTCCCTTTCTAGATTCCAACAAAATAAAGGCTGTAGAACTACTTTCGCAATCATTCAAGAAATGCCAAATAACTAGGAGTGAAATGCATCAAGACAATCCAATTGATTTTGTAACTCTCATCTCTCCTTTCATAGCTCAGTTTTTTTTTTTTCAAATTTGAATCCCAATCAAAACAACACAACAAAGTCATCTAATTAGTCACCTAATTAAACAGCAAAACAATTCAAAATTCCTTTTCATTTCATTTGACAAGCCAAAGTCTCGAACAACGCAAATAACAAAATAAACATTTTTGAACGAAAGGATTCAAAATCTGGATCATTTTTTATTCCATCAAGCAAAACCCACTTAGGGACAAACCTGTTGAAAACCCTTGAAAGTTTTCCCAATACTCCTCCCGACTTCAGGCAACCTACTTGGTCCAAAGAGAAGAGTAGCCACTCCAGCAATAACAACAAGTTCAGGCACACCAAGACCAAACAAAGCATTGCAAGTAAAACCCTTTTTAGCAGGTTCAGCTCTCGATCTCCTTCTTGGCTGACGAACAACGAAAGCAGATTTGCTTTGAGATTTGGTTTTGCTCAACAAAGAAATGGTGTTACTTTTAGTGATAAAATTGGACTGAGATGAAGAAAAAGTAAGTGGAGATGGTGGGGGTCTTGAGAGAGAGAAGGTTATAGTACTAATCTCCATGGTGTTCTAAGTCTGTCAAGATCTTTGGGTTAAGGGTTTTTGGATCTGTTTTCAAGTGAGAGAGTTTTATACGTTTGTGTAAAGGTTACGTTTTGAGCAGCAGAAGTTCCAAGATCAAGATGAAAAGATAACAGAAAGGGCAAGGTTTGGGACTTGGACCAAAGGGTCAGTGTTGTTCTGAGTTTTGACTGTGTTTTTGTTTTAAATGGAGACAGATATTTCATATTTGGTGTGTAAATGTTGGTGGCACCTTACAAGGGGAATTTCTACGCAAAGTTACACATTTTGATTTTATAATAAGATTAATGTAAAAAATATATAATTAAAAATAAATTTAAAGTCATATAGTGTAAAACACGTTAGAAGCATCGTAAAATATGTTAAAAGTATCAATGAAAATATTAGTGTCAATAAATTTAAACACATGATGATTTTACTATAATATATATTTATATTAATTATCATATGTTTACATACTTCTAACATATTTTACACATAATAACTTTAGATTTACGCTTACTCATGTATTGTTTACATTAACCTTTAATTATCAAGTGTTTTTAATACTTCTAACATATTTTACGTCTAATAACTTTAAATTTACGTTTTATTAATCTTATTGTAAAGTCAAAAGTTATAACCTTATTGTAGAACTTCTCACCTAATAAGTAAATAATGTAGCAATAAGGGTGTGACAGAAGTAATCTTTTCAATTCAAAAACTAAGAGGTAGTTTGGTATTGTTGTGTGTTTTATGTTTTTGAAAATTTTGTTTTGTTTTATTTTCATTTTATTTTCAATTATTAAATTTGGAAACATTTTTGGATGATTGTTTTTGTTGCAAAGCTTTATCAATTGAAGTTTGCTTAAAGGAGTGGATAAAGTTTTAAACAGTAACAAAAGAAGGATTCGGATCAGTCAAAAGGCAAGTTTTTACTAATTTTAGAGTTAAAATGGGCACGATAGCCGAATGGATAAACAGTACTCGTGCCTAAAATGCTTCCAAAATTTGTGAAAACACATTTTTTGTGTTTTCATCAAATTCCAAAACATTTATTTTATTTTCAATTTTTAAAAACAAAAACATTGTTAACAAACAAGTTTTTTTTTATTTTCAAAAAAATTAAAAACAAAAACATAAAACACTAACGATATCAAACAACACCTAAAATTTTGAATTTTGGTTAAAATTCAATCAATTTTAACTTTTGAAATTCAAAATTAATTTTATAAAATATTCTAATCATCTAAGTTTGGTTTGCTAAGTTTGAGTTTGGCATGATGAGTTTGATTTATTATTTTTTAATCATACATTATAAAAATAAAATGACAAATTTATAATAAAATATAGAAATATATATTAAAAACTTTTAATCGAACTCATAAATCGTTTGATTTGAGTATTAATATACTTGAATCAAATTGATTTATTATTTGAATAACTCGAATCTAGTTTGAAAATAAATTATGAAACTCATATAACTTTCTAATCAACTTTGAATAAATCTTGAATAATTTGATTACATCTTAACCTTAATATAAAACATTTGTTTTGTTTACAAAGAAACTTTTTTTTGAACTTTTAAATTGTTGGCCGTATTAATGGTCGTAATCATGGGACTTTGTGTCCGAATTCGGACTTGGGATGAGATATTTGACTACTATATTGGCAATTTGGCATGATACCCATAAATGAATCAAAAAGATAAAGAAAAGAGGAAAAAGAAAACATTTTGAAAAACAAGATTATGTTTTTTTTTAATTATATAATCAAGACTGCAATTTTTATATCAGAACCTTCAAATCCCTCAAAAAAAAAAATTTCACTGTTTTCTTGGTGCATCTGTCAGCAATTTACTTCTACGAGCACGTCCATTCACTTCCACCTATATAGGTTTTTATCTTTTATAAAAATTGAAAACAATATAATTATTAATGATCAAGTTTTAGTCTAATAGTTAGTATCTTTCTTTGGAAAGAATTAGTTCCAATGTTTAAATCCCGTCCCCTTTTTAACTCCTTTGAACAAAAAAATAAAATATAATTATTTTTATTTTAAGATATTACACTACGTGTCAAATATTTGAATTATCGCGTAAAATATTTTACTTGTAGTAAAAAACTTTGGCTTTTATATATTTATATAAAATTAATGATAAATATAAAGATAATAATTATATACATTATTAGTGAAGTTTTTTGACTTCACAAGTGGATTAAAATGATGACACATGACTTATTTTTATTTTTTGAATATTTTAAAGGACATGAGACATCATTTTAACTTTACTTGTGAAGTAAAAAAAACTTCATCAACGGTACATAGAATAATTATCCTAAATATAATTAGCTTAGTACTCTCTTCTTTTATTATCAATTTCTAAGTATTTAATTATAAGAGATCCATACATATAGACAATTATCTTGATAACAAGAAGTCTATTTACTTGTAAACTATTTTGTTTATATAAAACCAAATAAATGACTGCAGCCTGGCCTGTGTTTGAAGAAGCAAAGAAAGAAAGATGGCTAACAATGGTATGGATCATATCCATCCGCCCATTACATTGTGGTAGACATTCTTTCCGGCCTTTATTAAGATTCAAGTGCATCTCCAAGTAGTTTCATGCATTGATCTGTTGGAAAATTACTTAGTGGGCCTACATATATCAATTAATTGTATATTACAGCTATCTATTTAGTTCACTTAAAAGTGATCAAACAAAGTTTAAGTTATTAGACTTTAGAACATCTCAAATTAGTATGGGCTTTGCAATGTGTAGAGACCCAATATTTTATTTTATTTTCATGATGGGCCAAAATAAAATAAAATATATTTCAAGTATAAATAGTTTATGGTCCCCAGTCTAAACATAACATAATTCTCACAACAAATCATATCATTGAGTGAGATATAGATTCTCTCAAAAGTTTAGACGTGGAAGACTCTAACCTCAAGAAATCAATTCCAATGGATTCATGTACGCTTCCGTATTATTACTTTTCTTGATGATTAAACATGAGATCTTGTGTGAATTTATTTGTATTAATTTTTCAACAAGTGGTATCAAGAGCCTATCATGTTTGATCATTGAGAATTAAAAATTATTGTGTAAAACCTTAGGGCTTTTATTCCTTATGAAATAAGGATTAAAATCATGTGAACAAATTCTGAAATTTTGTCTTATGTTTGATGAATTTTATTTTTAAATTCTTTAAATCCCAAAATTAACATTTAACAAAAACAATAATATTTTATGTGTTTTAATTCAAATTGATTGATGATAATTGTTTCTTGTGACTTATATGATTGAATCAAAGTCACAATTTCGGTATATTTTTTGTTTTGGTTGAAAGAAATCAAGAAAAGGGGTAAGGGTCATTCATGGATATTTTCTTGTATCTTTCTTGATCAAATTCATCAAAAATTTTGTTGTTTTGATATGTTTCTTGGCCTGGGTTTTGTAGAAAAGGTCTTAATTAAATGATTAAAGGTTAAATTTTGTCAAAAATCACTAAAAATAGGTCAAAAATTTGAAGAAAAACGGGTCTGTTCAAGAAGCCTTCCGGGTCGGGTCGACCCGGCTAGGTAGAGAAGATGAGAAACAATCCCAGACGGGACTGTTTCCCACGAGCGGAAGTGGCACGTGGGGTACACACGCCTACCTCCGGTGGCCTTTCGGCCACCATTTTTTCCAGATCATCATATTTTATTATTTCCTAAATTTTGGTGATTTTCATGGAATTTTTTACTCCGTTTAATATTTATTATTTAATATTCATTGTTATTTTGGTGTTTTTGATCTATTATGGGCATTTTTATGAAATTTTATTTCATGATAAAATATTTTATGATATTTTGGTACGGTTGACAGTACTCACTCTCCCTATTGATGTGAATTAATTTGTGTACTCTATATGTTTTGTATGTGCATAATATGTTAAAAATAAAGTTCAAAATAAATTAAATTAATATAAAATGTCACCAAAGTGACCTCTTTTATGTTAATTTATTTATTTTGAAAATTAAGGTTGTCATTTAAGAATTTAAATGACTGTGTTTTTTAATTCCTGCAGAAAATAATCGGCCTAAAGGAAGGTTATTTTTTTTGCCGGATTACACACACAATAAGGTAGTAAATATGTGATAAAATTATTTTTTACCATGCGTGCAATATGTCGGCCCAAAGGAAGGAATATTGTTGGCAAGGATTTAATTATCAATATTTACTAATAAAGTTTAAGAGTACCGCTTACAAATTAAAATTTCTGTCCAAAGACTAAATTTTAATGTTATGCTTGGTATCTTATATGGCCCAAAATTATTATTTGTTATTTGTGAGCTTATTATTGTTGTTTTTCTATTTACAGTAAATATTTCTTCTATATCTGCCAATCTAAATAATATCTCGGTGCTTAACGACACTAATTTCGAGAAATGAAAGGAGCATGTTACTATTGTGCTTGGGTGTATGAATCTAGACTATGCGATCAGGTCTAATAAAACTCGCACCCCTACTGATAATAGTACAGCTACGGAAAGGGCACTTTATGAAAAATGGGAGCGTTCTAACCGCATGAGTCTGATGATTATGAAGCACTCAATTCCAGATACCATCAGGGGCGCAATGCCTGAAGAAGAAAATGCTAAGAGTTTCCTACAACGAATTGCAGACATATTCACTGCAAATGAAAAAGTCGAAACAAGCACCGTCCTGTCTAAGCTTGTTTCAATACGGTATAGAGGTAAAGGAAACATAAGGGAATATATTATGGAAATGTCTAATCTTGTTACAAGACTAAAAGCATTAAAGTTAGAGTTGTCTGAGGACATTCTTGTGCACTTGGTCTTAATATCTCTTCCTGTACAATTCAGTCCTTTTAAAATAAGTTATAACACTCAAAAGGAGAAATGGACTCTTAATGAGCTCATTGCTCAGTGTGTGCAAGAGGAAGAGAGGTTGAAACAAGAGAAGATAGAAAGTGCTCACTTAGCATCTTCTTCCAATGACATTGCTGCCAACAAAAAGAGAAAAAGGAACACAGAAAAAGGCACTGCAAATACTAGAACTTCACAGCCTAAAGGGCAACAAAGACAAGATAAGGTGATTACTTGTTTCTTTTGCCGTAAAGGTGGTTATGTGAAGAAGGATTATTCCAAGTATGCTAAATGACTTGCCAAAAAGGGTAAACTTCTCAACTTTGTTTGTTCTGAAGTTAATTTGACTTTAGTACCCAATCACACTTGGTGGATAGATACGAGTGCAACTACTCACATAAGTGTGACTATGCAGGGTTGTCTAAGGAGCAGAAAGCCAACTGATGCTGAAAGATTCATCTATGTAGGAAATGGCGAAAAGGCTCCTGTTGAGGCTGTTTGTTTATTTAGATTAAATTTAGAATCAGATTGTCATTTAGATTTGAAAGAGACTTTTTATGTACTGTAATTTAGATGAAATTGAATTTCTATTTCTTATTTGGACAAATCAGGATATTCTTGTTCATTTGAAAATGGAAAATTTAGTCTTTTCCAGTATTCAAATCTTATTGGCATAGGTTCTTTAGTTGATAATCTATATAAATTAGATCTTCATGCATCACACATTAATGAATCATTGCATATAAATAATTGTGGTACAAAGCGCAAATTAATTAATGAGAATTCCTCCATGTTATGGCACAAGCATTTAGCGCATATTTCTGAACAAAGAATAAAGAGGCTTGTGTCAGAAGGAATTCTCATTTCCCTTGATTTTTCAGATTTCAAAATTTGTGTTGAGTGTATTAAGCGAAAACAAACAAATATCAAGAAAACTGGTGCTAACAGGAGTTTAAATATCTTGGATTTAATTCATACTGATATTTGTGGTCCATTCCCTACAGCTTCTTGGAATGGTCAACAGTATTTTATTACTTTCATAGACGATTATTCTCATTATAGGTACCTATACTTGATTCATGAGAAGTCTCAGGCTTGGACATTTTCAAAACCTATAAAGCTGAAGTTGAAAATCAACTTGGTAGGAAAATTAAAGCCGTTAAATCTGACCGTGGCGGTGAATATTACGATAGATACGACAGATCAGGTGAACAAAGTCCAAGCCCTTTTGCAAAGTATTTAGTTGAATGTGGCATCGTTCCTTAATACACCATGCCAAGGACTCCAAGTCAAAATGGTGTAGCTGAGAGACAAAATCGAACCCTAAAAGACATGGTTAGAAGTATGATTAGTCATTCTTCTTTGCCAGAGTCACTTTAGGGAAAGGCCTTAAAGACTGCAGTGTACATTCTTAATCGAGTTCCAAGCAAAGCAGTAGCAAAAATCCCATATGAATTATGGACAAGAAAGAAGCCTAGTATTAGGCATTTACATATTTGGGGTTGTCCAACTGAGGCTAGGCAATATAAGCTTATCGAAAGGAAATTGGACTTAAGAGCAATAAGCTGCTACTTTGTTAGATACTCAAAAAGATAGAAGGGTTTCAAGTTTTATGATCCCTCAAATAGATCCTTTTTCAAAATAGGGAATGCTAAGTTTATTGAGGATGTTGAATATGATGAGGGTGCCAAACTCAGGAACTTTATCTTTGAGGAAGAACATGTTACTATTCTTACAGTTGCAATTGAGAATGATCAGACAATTATGTCTGACATTGTTCAAGATGCAAATCCGGACTATCCAAACACTATTGGGTTACATCCTACTCATATTGGAGAGCAACAACAACCTTAATTGGAAGTGCCATTAAGGAGATCCTTGAGAGAGAGGAGATCGGTGATTCTAGATGATTATGTAGTTTATCTCCAAGAACACGAGTTTGATATAGGACTAGAAGATGATCCAAAATCTTTTAGTGAAGCCAAACAAAGTGTTCACTCTCATAAATGGATTAAGGCCATGAAAGATGAGATGAAATCAATGGAGGATAATGACGTTTGGGATCTTGTCGAATTGCCTGAAGGAGCAAAATCGATTGGTTGTAAATGAATTTTCAAAACCAAGAGGGATTCGAAAGGCAATATCGAAAGATATAAAGCACATCTAGTTGCCAAAGGTTTCACTTAAAAGGAAGGCATTGATTATAAAGAGACTTTCTCTCCGGTTTCACCGAAAGACTTTTTTAGAATCATTATGGCACTTATAGCTCATTATGATTTGGAGCTACATCAGATGGATGTAAAGACAACGTTCTCAATGGTGACATTGAAGAAACAATTTATATGGAGTAACTAGAAAATTTCGTGTTAGATAAATTGAAACATCTGGTGTGTAAATTAAAGAAATCCATCTATGGTTTAAAGCAAGCATCCTGTCAATGGTATTGAAAATTTGATCAAGTGATCAGCTCCTTTGGTTTTAAGGAGAACACTGTTGATCAATGTATTTATCACAAAATCAGTGGGAGCAAGTTTATCCTTCTGGTGTTATATGTCGATGACATCCTGCTAGCAAGTAGCGATATAGGCTTATTGCATAAAACCAAGAGATTTCTTTCAAATAAATTTGAGATGAAAGATCTTATGAATGCATCTTTTGTGTTGGGCATACAGATCCATCGAGATAGTTCTCTAGGAATACTTCGCTTATCACAAAAGGCTTATATCAATAAGGTGCTTAGCAGATTTGACATGAAAAATTATGCATTAGGAGACACGCCCATTGCTAAGGGTAATAAATTCAATTTGCTTCAATGCCCAAGAAATAATATTGAAAAGGAAGAGATGCAGAAGATTCCTTATGCTTTAGCAGTAGGGAGTCTCATGTTTGCTCAAGTTTGTATGCGTTCGGATATTGCGTGCATAGTTAGAATGCTTGGTAGATATCTAAATAACCCTGGAATGAATCACTGAAAAGCAATAAAGAGGGTTATGAGCTATTTATAGAGAACTAAAGATTACATTCTCACATATCGGAAGTCAGATCATTTAGAGATCGTTGGGTATTCAGACTCCAATTTTGCTGGTTGCCTTCATAGTAGAAGATCCACTTCTGGTTATGTTTTCATGTTAGTTGGAGGAGCTATGTCTTGGAAGAGTGTAAAGCAGTCACTCATAGCTTTTTCCACCATGGAAGCAGAGTTTATAGCTTGTTATGAGGCATCAAACCAAGCAATATGGTTGCAGAATTTTATCACTGGCCTGTGCATTATCGATGACATTGAGAGGCCATTAAAGATTTATTGTGATAATAAAGCCGCAGAATTATACTCTAAGAACAACAGAAACTCGTCGAAGTCAAAGCATATTGACATCAAGTTTCTTGTTGTTAAGGAGAGAGTTCAAAGTCTTCAGATATCTATTGAATATATCAATACGAACTCTTTGATTGCGGATCCGCTTACTAAGGGTGTACCACCTAAGGTGTTTCATGAGCATGTAGCTCGTATAGGTGTGGTTCACTTTGATGATATGCTTGTATAGTGAGAGTTTGTTTCATTTATATTCATTGGTTATGAGGCATTTTTCTGATCAGAATAAAGTATTTTTGTTATTACTGAAACTCTGAAATAAAGTATTATTCTTTCAAATTGCAGTTAAGCATAAAGTTTTGAAAGTAGGACCAGTTGGAAATAGGCATGTTTAAGGGATCACATTGCATGTAATTTCCATGCTACACATCCATACTTGATTTATGTCGTTGATTATATTAATATACGTGACCATTGATGGGTCTAGTTACGGAATATATGTAACGAAGATCGTTTTGATCCTATGTTAGTATAATTGATGAACCAGATTGTTTAGAGATGTTGCCTTGTCATGATAGCAAGTTTAGAGCTCTTAAAGTTATTTTAAAATGTACAATTATCGGGTGACATATGTGGCCTAAGTGAGAGATTGTTGGGAAATTATTTAGTGGGCCTACATATATCAATTAATTGTACATTACAGGCTATCTATTTAGTCCATTTAAAATGATCAAATAAAGTTTAAGTTATTGGACTTTAGAACATCTCAAATTAGTATGGGCTTTGCAATGTGTAGAGACCCAATATTTTATTTTATTTTCATGATGGGCCAAAAAAAATAAAATATACTTCAAGTATAAATAGGTTATGGTCCCCAGTCTAAACATAACATAATTCTCACAACAAATCCCATCGTTGAGTGAGATATAAATTCTCTCAAAAGTTTAGACGTAAAAGACTCTAACATCAAGAAATCAATTCCGATGGATTCAGATACGCTTTCGTATTATTACTTTTCTTGATGATTAAACATGAAATCCTGTTTGAATTTATCTGTATTAATTTTTTCAACATGATCACCAATCCTGATTTTACCCAGCAACGTCTCCTGAAGCAACAGAAAGATGCTCAAATTCTCGTGGCATCCTTACCTCCACGATGTTTAAGGAATCGCATAGTCATGGATGCCATGGTCCTCGACGGGGAATGCAGCGGCAAAGTCATACACAACACTTGGCTAATGTTCCATGATATTCCTCATGATTTCTATGCCATGTCAAAGTCCTGCGACGACATTCTTTGTTTCTATGGTTATAAGTTCATTCATGTCTACAATCCTAGCAATGGAGTATTGTGAACTCTTCCTCCAAGAAGAAGCCCCATTCCGACACAGTCTTATGCGTATGGCAGTTACCTTCATTTTATATTTGATCTGGGTATGTATTCGTTGATCGAATTTTTTCGAATTAGGAGGGTGTTTTTTTAAACTTGCATGCAAGAGTGATATTTTAATTATAGATTTTATTTTCAGATAGGTTATAATTGACTTTTAATTATACATATTAATTTTGCAGGAATACTTTAAAATAAACTAGTAGGGATTAGAACGTTTTTTTCTCTCTAAAATGAGAGCACCTCTCTCTAAAATGGGAGTTTTTTTCTCTTTTTCTAAGAGTTTAATCCCGTTTTCTCTTTTCTTTCACTCTGTTTCTTTTTCTATTTTCGTTTCTTGTGTTTGATTTGTTGCTTATTATGTTGCCTGATTGCTCTATAATTCATTCATAATTTCTTGGATAAGTGGTCACATAGGTATTTTTCTGTGTTTGTTTATGTTTGTATAGAATCTAAGGCATCTAGGGTGTCCTTTCCTTTTAAGTCTTGAAGAAAGGATTAGTCTAGCATTTGTTCCAGATCAAGTATAGGATTGGTGTTGAGATGGATGAATTGGAGATTCGACTGGAAGAAGGTGATGAACAGAGTCTTGTACTATCAAGATTCGTGGTTTTGGGGAAAATAATATCAGATAAGGTGTTGAACAAAAAAGGAGTACTTGCAGTGATGAGAAGCCTATGGAATTTGGATATAACTCCATCTATCAGTGAAGTCAATGATAATCTGTACAGTATTTCCTTCAAATCAGAGGAAATATTGAATAGAGTTCTGGAGGAGAGTCCGTGGTCAATAATGGGATGTTGTTACATAATGAAGAGATGGCCAAAAGGAGTAGTTGCGGACGAAGTTGATTTTTCAGAGATTGAGTTTCGGATCCAGATTCATAACCTACCAATTGATCTAATGACAAATAAGAATGCAATGGTGATCGGAAGCAAGATTGGTAGGTTTAGAGCAGTGGGTGATCAAGGCTTTGAAGGAGGAATAGGAAGGTGTTTCCTACGTATTAGAGTAAGTTTGAAGGTTTGTAATCCATTAGTTGATGGTTTCTGGATACCGAGGCAGGATAAAAGTAGATTGTGGATTCAAGTCAAGTATGAAAAGTTATCAAATTATTGTTTCTCCTGTGGAAGGTTAGGACATTTGTTGAAGAGTTGCGGAGAGGAGGCCAAGATGATGGGAGAAGGTGAGTCGAAGCTTCGATATGGTCCTCATCTTAAAGTGATACCAAAGAAGTGGAGTGGCTATGGAGGTAGCGCTATGAATAATAGGGGTTCTATTGAAAGAAATGTATATAGAAGGAGTCTTACGGTGGAGGAGAGGGAGGAAACTGGCATGACGATTATACAAGAGAAATTGGAAAAGATGGTGACGCGTGGAATAACAAATGTGGAAGGAGATGGTTTGGCGCGTGAGGTCAAATCTAGTCAAAAGGAAGTTGGAAAAGGCGGGAATGGTCGTGTTGATCAGTTAGAGTTTGTTGAAATGGGCGGGAATCAGGAGAAGATGCGGTCAAAGGTTAGTCAAATGTCTAAGTCAGTAGAGGGACATCTAAGTAACTTTACAGGAGGATCAGGGGGATTTGAAAATACTGATATTAGAATAGTTAGAGTTGGTGGAGTTATTGGTGAAGCTAAGGAAACTAAAAGGAAACCAAATAATGAAGACATTTTGGTAAAAAGGGAAGTAGCAGAGCAAGAAAATATAAAAGATATTAATGATGGATATGCTGAAGAAAGTAAAAGGGTGGAAAATAATGGTGAGGGTCTAGAGAATAGTGCATTATTAGAATATTTGAAGATTCAAAAAGAAAGGAATTTGAAAAAAGAACCATGTGGAACAAGGATGAGTATTGAGGAAGTAATGGAGAGGAAGGAAGAAGATGGAAAAAATGCTATTATTTTGTAGAGCTTCCTTTAGAAGGGAAAGTGAGACCTATGAAAGTAATTTTAAAAGTCTCCATGGGAAGATGGTGGAAAGAATTTTAGTATGTGATTTCCATAAGCTGAGAATTAAGAGGATAAGAGAGGAAAATGATCAAGAAGAAGGGAGTTGTAAGAAAAAGAGGAGGGAGGAGGAGGTTAGTAATGAAGGATTGGGTATGATGATAGGTAGGAAGATGGAGACAGCAAAGGCAATAAAGAGTAAAAATGGACCTGGTAGGAGAAGAAATACTTAGAGGAAAAGAGTTATGGAGAGAGGTAAGAGGGGTATGATCACAGATGGTAGTGTGGGCGGTATAGAAGAGAATTTGTTTGAAGTGCCTATATTGAATGGTTTAAAGGTGGAGGATGAGTGGAAAATAAGTGGTAGTTATAGTGAAGAAAGTTTAGAAGAGGGCGGTGGTGGCTGGCCTTTAACAGCCACAAGTCAGCCATGATAGCCATCTCATGGAACTGTCAAGGTATTGGATCGAACTTGACAGTTCAGAATCTAAAGGATATAAGGAGGAAATTCAATCCAGATTTTATTTTCTTGATGGAGACAAAAAATTCAAGTAGTAAATTGGAGGCCATTAGAAGGAAATTGAAATATGAGGAAGGCTTCTATATTGAACCAACGGGTTTGAGTAGAGGGCTTTCTTTATGGTGGAAGGAAGATATGAAGGTTGAGATTGCTGTTGGGAATAAAAACTATATTGATACTTTGGTGTTTGATGTCAGAAAAGGTTCTAAAGCTAGAATTTTGTGGGTGTATGGGGATCCCGTTTTTTAGGATAGAAAGAAGGTTTGGGACAAGATAAAAGGGAAGGTTGTTAGATGTAATGGTCCATTAGCTCTTTTGGGTGATTTTAATGATGTCTTGTATGAGACAAAGAAAGAGGGAGGTAGGAGAAAGGAAAGAAGGAAGATTGAGTGTTTTCAAGAATTGTATAATGAGTGTAAGTTGAATGAAGTTTATACAAAAGGGGAGAGGTTTACTTGGTGTGGGGTAAGGAATGGGGAAGTAATAAGGGAGAAGTTGGACAGAGTATTAGTGAATAATGAATTCTTGGAAGAGTTTCCTTGTATGCAGGTCATTAATCTACCAGCAATAGGATCAGATCACTCACCTATTGTCATGATTACAGAATGGAAGGATAAAAGAGTGGAGAAAAGATTTAAATTTGAGGCGGTGTGGATGGATCGTGAAAAGTGCAAACAAATTATCAAGGATGGATGGGGTGAGAATAATGGAGTTAGGGGTATTAAATGCGTAATTAGAAAATTAAATAAGTGCAGAAGATTGTTAAAGGAATGGAGGATAAAGACAAATTGGAATAATAAAAATAAGATAGTGGAATTGAAAATAAAATTGAAAGTCTGCAGGAAGGAGAGGTAACAAATAGTATTTTGGAGGAAATAAAGGAATTAAATGGGAAAATTAAAGAGGTATGGGATAGGGAAGAACTATATTGGTACCAAAGGGCAAGGGTAAGTTGGTTAAAGTGGGGAGATAATAATAGGTTTTTTCATCAATCAACAATGCAGAGGAGGAAGTTTAATAAGATAATGAGAATTAAAAATGAAGATGGAAGTTGGACAGAAGAGGAAGATCATATAATACATCAGTTTGAGGATTTTTTTCATAAACTATTCAAGAAAAAAGAAAGAAGGGTGATGGGGTCGGTGTTGGAAGCTGTACCAAAGATGATATCTGAGGAGATTAATATAGAATTGACTAAAGAGGTCTCTAACGAGGAGGTAAGAGATGCTGTGTTTCAGTTAGGAGCTTATAAAGCTCCTGGACCAGATGGGTTTAGTGGTATTTTTATCAAAAAAATTGGAGTATGATAAAAGATGATATTGTAAGGGCTGTGAAGGATTTTTTTGTGACAGGAAGGATGATAAGAAAGATTAATTGTACTGATGTAGTGCTTATTCCTAAAGGTGAAAATCCTGAAAAAGTAACCAATTATAGGCCAATTAGCCTATGTAACTTTCTGTATAAGGTGATATCAAAAGTTATGGTGAACAGGGTGAAACCTTATTTGAATGATTTGATCACAGAAAATCAAAGTGCTTTTATAGCAAGGAGACAGATTCATGACAAAATAATAGTAGCACAGGAAGTATTTCATCACTTGAGGTTGAGAAGGAAAGGGAAGAAGTTTGAAGCAACTATGAAGGTGGATATGAACAAAGCCTATGATAGGGTGGATTGGGATTTTTTGGAGGCTGTTCTTAAGAAGATGGGTTTTGGAGACACTTGGGTAGGGTGGATCATGGAATGTGTTAGAACTGTATCTTATTCTTTGGTCATAAATGGAAAGGCTACTCCTAGATTTTGTCCTACTAGGGGAATTAGACAGGGTAACCCCTTCTCACCATATCTTTTCTTGTTTGTAGGGGATGTCCTATCAAGGATGATCCTTAGTAGAGCACAGGCAGGTCTTATTCAAGGGATTAAACTAAGTAGGTCTTGTCCATTACCAACCCATTTATTTTTTGCAGATGATTCTCTATTTTTTCTAAAGGCTAGCAAAGTTAACTGTCAAAGAATGACAACATGCATCGAGGAGTATTGTAAAGCCTTTGGACAGATGGTTAATATTTCCAAATCTAGTGTTGTCTTCAATCCAAATGTTCCTGAGGATTTGAAAAAGGAGATAGTGGAATGTATGGGAATTAAGGAGGCAGCTAATCCAGGGATGTATCTTGGAATACCTACTCTGTGGGGGAAAAGTAAATGTGAGGTGTTGAACTATATGCAAGAAAGGGTGGTGAGAAGACTTTAAAGTTGGAAACAACAATCATTATCTTATGGTGGGAAAGAGGTTCTTATTAAGGTAGTAGCATGTGCTGTTCCAACTTATACAATGGCCTGTTTAAAATTCCCTAACAAACTTTATAATAGCATCAATTCAACTATAGCAAGGTTTTGGTGGGGACAGAAGCAGGAAGAAAGAAAGATTCATTTGAAGAGTTGGTTGTCAATGACAATGCCAAAATGTTTGGGAGGTATGGGTTTTAAAGATCTATGTTTGTTCAACAATGCTTTGCTAGCAAAATAGTGTTGGAGAATGCTAAATGAGCCTGATGCATTATGGGTAAGAGTGTTGAAAGGAGTATATTATCAGAATTGCTGTTTGATGGAGGCAAGAAAAGGAGGGAAAGCTTCTTGGATATGGAGCAGTTTATTGGTAGGGAGAGATATCTCGCGTGATAATATGATTTGGCAAGTAATGGAAGGAAAGGAAGTGTCTATTTGGAACGATGCATGGATTTCAGATTTGAAAGAAAGAAAGTTGGTGCACCCTGGTATTGTGGAGAGTCAGCTACCAGAAAAAGTCTCTAAAATTATGGATAGGAGTACAAGTGAATGGACGTTGGATGCAGTAAAGGACTGGCTGCCAGAGGAGCAGTTATGTGCCATTAGGAAGATCCCAATTTGCCAACAAGGGGGGAAGGATGTTCTGGTGTGGCCTTATAATAAAGATGGAACTTATACTGTCAAATCGGGATATTACACTCTGAAGAAACAAACTGCAGCCGTAGTCCCGAGAGGTAACCCTTCTTCATCTCGTGTGACTGATGAAAGATTCTGGAAAATTGTTTGGAGTTTGAAAGTTCCAAGTAAAATTAAGAACTTTCTATGGAGAGCATGTAATAATGCAATATCAGTTGGGGTAGCATTATGGAAAAGAAAGATCCTGGACATTCCTAAATGTCGGATTTGTGAAGAGGAAGATAAATCTGTTGAGCATTTGTTGCTTTTATGCAGTTGGACAAAAGTAATTTGGTTTGAGTGTTTTTTTTGGTATGAACATATGTAGTGAGAAAGTTACTACATTTGACAGTTGGTTTGTTGGGACATATAATAGTTTAAAGCTTAAGGGACAAGCGGGGAAGATGGTGGATATAGCCCTTATATGCTGGAATATATGGAAAGGAAGAAGTGAATATGTAAATGGTAGAAAACCTATATTCGGGGAAAGAATAATATCCAGGATTAAAAATGCAGTGTACGAGTATGGTGGAATGAGGAGTAATGGGGTTGAGGATGAATATATCAGGAAGAATTGTAGGAGAAATGATAGAAGTGAAGGTGGACGGGTTGACTTAGATACTGATTGGATTAGGATTAATTGTGATAGGTGTTATGTGGCAAGTTCAGGATCTGCAAGTAGTGGGGTTGTGGTTAGAGATTTCAGAGGAGTGGTGATTAATGGGAGTTGTAGATCTTTTTTGGCTTCAAGTGCATTAGTGGTTGAGGCTCTGGCATTGAAGGAGGGTGTGACTTTGGCCATCAAAGGTTGTTACAATAAAGTGATTTTAGAGATTGATTGTAAAAAGGTGTACGATCTGTTTGAGAAAAAAGTAGAAGTAGATTGGAGAACTTGGCCAATATTTGTCAATATACAAAAGTTGACTAAGGAGATTCCAGTTTTCAAGTTAGTACTGGTTAAAAGAAATGAAAATGCTGTTGCATATTGGGTTGCAAGGAATGCGAGAAAGGAGATGAGTTGGTCTGCTATGTGTAGACTGTTTCCATCTTCATTGGTCGGGATTTATGATAAGGATGAAGTCTCTACACACCTCTGTAACTTTTCAGAATAGAATAGATACATGAACTATGAACAAATGTTCGTTTATATCTGTTTTGTTATTTGTAATAAGAGATCTTTTGACTGTGATATTAATAAAATTTCTTGATTCATTGGCCAAAAAAAAAACTGGTAGGGATTGGACGTGATCTCGTTACGAAAGAATACAAAATCTTAACTCTAGTTGGTTCAATTTTTCAGGAATTTGAAGAGTGTGAGATTTTCACTTTGAATTGGAAAGTATTGGTTTAGTTCCATATAATTTGCTAAATCACGAAGACCTGTCTATGTTAATGGAGCAATTCATTTGTTAACTGATGAAACTTACCACAACTGTGAAGCGGTGATTGTGATGTTTGATTTGCATGCGGAGAAATTCCAAGCAATTGCACATCCAAATATTTCCCAACCGCGCATATGCATGGATTTGGTGGGTTTGAGAGGCTGCCTATGCCTATGCCTAGCAGAGGAAACCCATGATTCCCAGCTAAATATATGGATAATGGAAGACTTCTGGAAAAAGTTGTATCGCATCGATTTAGCAATGGAATTGAGAATGTCTTTCAATTTTTCAATTGCGGAGCGTAAGGATGGAACAATTTTGATATGTGGACAAACGGATGAGTTGTATTTGTATGATCCAAAGTGCAACAGTGTCAGCCATGCGGCATATGAAGAGGAGCTCAGTTTATGTCGACGGCATATATGGAAAGTTTAGCCCCTCTATTTTATTGATAGCTATAATATTATGTGAAAGCGGGCATTTCTCTGTATGAAATGGATTTAGGCCTTGAACAAGGGAATATATTATCAAATTATCAGTCCTTTGCTTGTATTTGAAAAGATTTTGTTTTCTTGATTATATTTCAAAATTTAATAATTTTACATAAACATTTTTATATTGACAATAGATTTCATTGACGACTTGTTTAAGTGCCGAATAGCTCGTTAAAATTCAAAATTTAACTCGATTTTTTTTAGTGGATTTGGACAAAAAAAACTCGATGAACGGCTTGGATAAAAAAATAGAGCCGATGAATTTTTAGACTAGGCTCAGACTTTACCTTTGGTGACCTAGGCTTGACCCGGCCTGAACATTATTAATATTTAATATTTTTTATATCTTAGTAAATATAATGTAATTATATATATTTAAAATATTAACATGTAAAGTTTGATAAATCAAATTAAATTTTAAATAGAATAAAAGAATAAAAAAACAAAAAATCAAAATAATTAAAAGGTTTATATATGATGCACTGACAATGTATAATCTCTATACAATATCAATATACTAGAAGTTGACATCTCAACAATATGCAAACAAAAAAAATGCCAAGCCCTTAAAAATAAATATAAATAAAATTTTTTTAATTTGTTCATAAGAGCTTAATAAAGTGTCAACTTTATGTATATTGACAATGTATTATATAGAAATCCATAATCAAAATGCAAAATTAAAAATAAAATAAAAGTGGGCTGAGCCAACCTAGGCTTAAATTCAAGCTCGTATGATTAGGTTGGATTAGGCTCGAGCGTTTATAATATATTAATATATAACCTAAGCTTAGCTTGGTCCATGAACACTTCCATTAAAAGGTAGCTCCTGGAAGATGTAGATCTTCCTAGAAGCCTTTACAACAGAACTTAGCAAAGTAAAACAGCAAATTAGAAAAACAGGAATTAAAAGCAAGAATTATTAAAGTTAATATGGTAACTGAGAAATTAGGGAGGAGGCCTGACTACCAGCCAAGAAGAAGCTATACCCGGAGACATTAGCCATGCCATTCGTGTCTTTGTAGACTTTCGAGAAAGAAACTTCACCATATGATCAATATCACAGAAGATCATAACTTCCAGGGTCGTTTGGTCAACGGCATGGTAAAATCGAACACCACTTTATTGATTAGCCAATCTTTCTAGTAGATATCATATAATCGATTGTGAGGTTAAATCTAGCAGTTTCCACTACTACATAGTTAACGTAAAGAAAAACATTGTTTTCACCACCTAAACCAGAAACATAGTACAGTTTGTTCATGCTAAGACATTCTTCGGTAAAACTCTCCATGCTGTGCTTGTGTGCCTTGCTACTATTGCTCCTCGCTAGACCGGGGTCTACAGGGGCTTATGCCCCCCACGGATCCGTTTTTGCAGATGCTCCAAGCTAGCCACTCGCTGCAAAGAAGCTGTCCTTCCAATTTTGTTTCCTGTCACTGCTGATCCTCCAGAATTTGGTGGTATGTTTTCAACTGAAGAAATATCTGTGAGTGCATTGTTGATTCTCAGGTCATGAGTGGATATAGGATTGTTTGCAGCAGCCTGATAAAAGCTATGCTTTGGGCCATCTTGCACGGGAACAGTAGCATCTGTTGATGTATCAGAGGGACTTCCTTCAAATGATGACATGCCCATTGTCGATATCTCAGGTGAGGCACGGAACACAGGGCTCAAACCGGTGATTCTTTTGACTGCATCTTCAGCCATTTTTACCTAGAAAAAGAATTCACCAATGTGCATAGTGTTAACTACTGATTTCTACTACATCTTGTATACAAGATCTCTAAATATTTTGGTTGCAAAAAGAAAATGTGTGCACATCATATCAATCACTGGTAAATCTCGATTTTCAAATTTTCAACCAGGTGTGAGCCTTGCAAGACGCTCAACTTATGAGTCACTTACCTTTGCTCTCAATGTTTCAACATCAGCTTTTAAAACTCTGTTGTCAACCGCTGATTCATTGTACTTTTGGCTAATGTCAGCAAGACGCTTCAACAAGCTTCCATTTTCAGTTCTTAGTTGAGCAACCTACAGTAAATAATGGATTAGGATATTTATAACGAGAGGGAATGAAATTAGGACAGGAAAAGCACCACACCTGTGTCTCAAGTTCTGTCAAATGGGCCTGCTTTCTTCTTCTAGAGCGCCTAGCCGACTCTCTATTGGAAATCATCCTGAACCACCATATGGATATATTGGTGGGAATAGAACTCAAAAAAGTAAGTATCTGAACCATGAACTTGCCCCATTAATGAACAGAGCAAACATTTCAAGAATTTAAATGGCAATGTTTTGAATGTTTAATGCATAATAAAATAAGCAATTATAGAAATCATTGGAAGTGAACCTACCACAGTATTCATCATACCAATTTAAACGTGCATGACCGGAAATATCAGCAATGTAAAGGAAGAAGTAATAGTTACCTCCTTACACGTTTTGCATCAGCAGGATCCATGTTTTCCATTGTTTCATCTTCTCCTTCAACTTCATCCTCTTCTGACAGATCTCTTGATGAGCCACTTGTGCTTGGCCTCACCTGGGCTCCAGATTTCTTCTGTTTATTGGGAAAAGAAGGAATTCCAACCACTGCATTATCATCCTTGTTGCCAGCTCCTATATATCCAGTAAAACAGGAATATGATAGTTAAAATTGCATTACTCATAATACTCAAATGCACATCTTCACTGTGAAAACTGCACAGGGAAGTAGAAAGAACAACTCTATATAAGAAACTTCAGTGATGATTTTAAACCTTTGGAAGCAGCCTTGGATCCACTGTCAGCTCTAGCAGCAGAGTCTTGAGGTTTTACAAAAGCTGCCTGTTTGACATGTATATAACACACTCAGTCCACAGTTTCGAAAGCCAAACTGATTCACAGAACCTTTTAACTAAGGACAAAGCAATATTAAAGATAGATTCTATATTTTACATTATAATCACAGAAGCCTAAAAGATTAAAAACAAGAACCACTAGCTTGGTGGACTTAAAGTTGGGAAAAAGAGTGACATCTGAAAACAGAATGTTTTCCGGATAATATGAAACAAATAACCATGTCATGCATGAATCCGCTTTTGACGAGTCAAATAAAAACTATTAAATACAAGAAGTCAACAGAAGTTCAAATATTGGTTCACAACCTAGAATAGTTTTCAGCTAGCCAAGTGCCTGTATCACAAGGTGATTGAGAGTTACCTAAGTGCGTGCCTTTGATCATTGTTTGCTTTTAAGCTCCAACATATGATACTATGCATATGTTATGTTTCTATGTTCGTAAAATCCAATCATCCAATAAGAACAATGAGAATATTAGAATTAAAGACCAGTAATATGAGCTAGGAGTTTCTATTTCCTAAGGTTTTCTTTATAAAATATATTTCCACAAAAAGCCCTTAGAAGATTTTCCATTCTAAAATAGTTCTTCCATTCCTTACTTTCTGTTCAACAAAGACTCAGACAATTTTTTAATAGATTTTTATTCACTGTTTCCTATTTTTAGAAGCATGGCCATTGGTCAAGCACAATCCTTCCTAGGCTTTTCGGTTCCTTACTTTTGCTTTTAAGTCAAATCTCCAAAAATTTGCTTTGAGCAGCTCATCCTTAACTAATCTCCAGCCCTTTCTTTGTCCTAAAAAGAATTTTACTGTTTAAGGAAAAAGATACGGTAATTTTAGTCATAATAAACGAAATTCATAGGAAAGAAAACACAAAAATAACACAGATTAAAGTTTTAACAAAAAAAAAATGTATAAATTTAGCAAAGACTAAAAATTTGATTTAGTGTCTGACAGTGACACAAGATTTTAATACTAAATATTAAGCTTTTCATGATTTAGTGATAGTCTGATACCAAGAGGCCAACAGTACAAATAACCAACTTAACTAATTAGCAAATCATGAGAAAGCCTAAACACGACCAAAAGAAAACCTTGATTTTTTCAGAAAATTAGACCAAAGCTTCACTATCCTAAAACGCCAAAAAAAAAAGTTTCAGTTTTTAGAACCTATATAGATTTTTTAATTCTAAAATGATAACAAACAATCCAGCTTTTTCATTATTCATAAAGAAAAAATCAAAATGTAATAAAAATAAGTTAAATTCCAGACATCCTAGCTTCCCTTTTAACTTTTCTCAGCAACCAAACATAACCCAGAAGAGAAATCCCATCCTTTTCAAAGAATAAAATAATAACCAGGAGAGATCCAAACTTTTCCTTCCTTAACGTTTATTTAACCCACCTTTTCTCATAATCCAAACACACTGAAAAATAAAATACAAAGGAAAAGACTTACCCGTGACATGGCAACAGCAGCACAAGCCAAGTTAAGCTTTTTCTTAAGAATAGCCTGGTATTCCTCTAAATCCACAGGCACATTATTATTATTATTATTATTTTTCTCTAAACAACCATTTAACGACGCCTCCGTCTCATTCTCGTTCTGCTTTTTCAGCTCCTCCTTAGCCCCCTCCTCTTCTTCTTCTTCTTCTTCTTCTTCTTCTTCTTCTTCTTCTTCACCTTTCTTATCAACTTCTTCTCTAAGAAATTGCTGAAAAGCCCACTCAGAAGCACTACGGTTCATTTTAGAACCGGGTTTGTTATCGTCACCGGTGGCGGAAGAGGCGGTGGTGACGGCGGAGGATGAGGACCAGAAATGGTCAGACATTTCTTCGACAGAGAACACTCTATCCATTGTGTTTGGTTGGGTCGTTTGGGGTTGATTTTCGTCGTTTTATTCATCTGCTGATTCAGATGTGTGTCATTAGGATTGGCATTTAGAATTTTTCTCATTTATTTATTTGGTATATTGAAATGTGGGGCCAGTGAAATTTTCTAAATGGATAAGGTGAGAAAAAAATTCGGTGTTCTTGTGAGTAGAGTTATTTTGGTGCAACCATGAATTGGATAAATTTTTTTCTTTTTTTTTTCCGTTTTCCAAAAAATTCCTAATTTAAAAATAAAAAAATATTGGAATTTGAATCTCAAATTTATTAAAATTTTTTATTTGATTATTATTTTTGTATCAATTTTTTACAAAAAATTATATATTTGCATGCAAATTTATTTTAAATTTTTAAGTTAATATATATTTAATAAAATGAAGATACATGCACGATATAAATTTGTTTTTTTTTAATTTTTAAACTCTAAAATCAATATGTAGGGTAATATTTGCTGTTTAAAAAGATAAAAGAGTGAAAAAGAAAAAACAAGATTCTAAGATTCTTATCATTGACAACATTGACAGTAAAAAAAAAAATTAAATCAATTTCTTTTGTTTAACATATGGTATAATAATTTTAAAACAAATAAAGGGATCAACTCAATTGTTAAATTTATATTTTAATAATTACATAGTAGTAAATTTTATAAATTATTAAAAATAGAAATGAATAAAAAAATTGCAATTCTACATAAAATTAAGAGAAAATAACTATTCACTAGTGCTCATAGTTTGTATATTAGTTCAGTAGTGAGACAGCACCAAATGATTCCAAATAATTAAAAACTAAAACACTCTAGTTGGATGTTGGAGAGAAAGATTCAAGTTAATTTAGTTAAAAATACTTGGATTTAATGGATTGAATATTTTAATTTTACTTATTTATTATCAAATCAAACTCAAACAACCTTAAAATAAAACTAAATTGAATTTGAATATTTTAATTTTTCTATTCATGGTGAAATAAAAAAAAATGAAAAATCAAACTTTATACTTAATCCTTCGTAAAGAGAGATAACAACCATTAACTCAAATTTCGATTGTTTGAATATTTTAATAATCAAGTCAAGAAATTCATGAACCTAATTGAGTCTATTTTTTAATATATTTAATATATAAATTCTTATAAATAAATGACAAAAATATAGTATTTAATGATTATATTTACAATAATATCGAATTTAATCAAACTTATTGAAACTGGATACAAAACGAGTTGGAGTATGATAAAAATTGATTAGACTTGACTCTAAGACTAAATTGATTCAACTAGACTCAATTGTTATTGCAATTGAAACAAATGAATTAATTAATTGAATAAAAGACTTTAATCCAAACGATTCATCCAATCATTTAAATTATTGAATTACTTACCTAGCAAGAATTCGAATTTCCTTGTAACCCTGTCCTCGATCCTAATATTACTTTATCAAAAGTAAAAAAAAGAAAAAAAAAGGTATTATCACTTGTTTATTATTTCTGTTAAGAGTGGAAAAGGGATATAAATGGTCCGTGGTCCGGTGTTAAAAGCGCATGAAATGAAATGAAATGAAAGAACCTGGACGCGAACAAAAGTTAAGAATTCCCATTGGATAGAATCATCGGATTTGGGAAGGGACGATAAGCCACTAGCCTACCCTACTCCTTGAGAGGTCTCTTTTTTTGTGGATAAATATTGAATTGGGCCCACAAATTGGTGGGTCCCATGGTACCCACCAAACCTTACATCCCAAACACTAAAAGAGATACGATAATTAGTGTTTTTAATTTATTTTTGTGTTATATAAAATTATATTTATATCGTGTAAAATACAAAAATTTGGTATCAAAATTCGTGTTGATACAAAAAACATAAAATCTTATTTTTAACTTATTTTTAACTTTTATAATATTAATATACAATTTTTACTTAAATTTAATTCGTGTCACTTCGTATCTTATATTCGTATCGTTTTCATGTCGTATATTCGTATCATGTCTAAAATTATTAGGTCTAGACCAAGGTTCCTTTAACAACAACTTTTTTGTTTTTGTTTTTTAATAAATTATTCCATTTTCCGTATAAAACAAATTAAAACAAAAGTATTTTTTTCTCTTTTCATTTTATATTGTTGTGTTAATTGTTTAAACTTATTTCGGGAAGTTTTTAAATTTTATAAACGAGATTAATAAAGGTGATACATACATTTTATTATATATCAAAAACTAAAAAAATTTGACAATCTCTTAATTTTATTTATAAAATTAAAATTTTTCGCTGTCAATATATTAATACAAACGTGTTAAACTTTTTTTTATCAAGTTATCATTGTTTGTTACTAAAAAACAAATCTGTTTATCCATAGGTTGTGACTTAGTTGATAACGTAAGTTGAGTTTGTGAGAAGAGTTTTTAGGTTCGACTTTCATTAAATACACCTTTGAGAAGGGGTTAAGAGCCTTAACTGTAATGAAACTTCGAATAAAATTAATCTTAAATTATTAAAACGGATAAAAATACTTGTGATTCATTAAAAAAACAAAACTGTTTGGCCTTATTAAGGTATTTTAATATTTAGTGGGTGTGGCCGTGCGGGCGTTTTCCATTGACGAAAAAAAGCGAAAAAAAAAAAAAGGAAATGGTGTGACTTGTGATTGTGAGCAAAGCTTTAATTACAAGGTTTCCCCAGCAATTCTGAAGGGGCAATGACTTTATCTTTTTGCTTGGGTCGGTTTTGTTTTAATTATTGATTGGTCCTTATTACATTATTCAATTTTAATTTTAATCTTTTTTTATTTTTATCAATAATATGTTAATTCAATGACACGAAAATTAATTTAAAAGCAGAAAGTTTTTCATTCAAATCCTAACTTGACTCAAATATCAAAATACTAACATCTGTTAGGTTAAGTAGAAGGAGCATGGTGCTCCTTAAGTAAAATTTCAAGTTTGAATATTGTGAATTGAGAAAATAGCGTTAGGAGAACTCTTCCATTTAAGGTTCAACAATAGCTCAATTCTGAATTAATTGGGACCAAAAGTAATCTTTGGATATCAAAAAATTTCAACCAAAAAAACTCAAATATCAAATTTTTTTTTTGATTCAATGCGAGTGTTGGACAACTTTATTCGATTATACAATTGCTTATCTATGAAAAAGGAATTAAATAGATCGTAATAATCTCTTTTACGTCACCTTAAGTAGAAAAAAAAGGTTGTTCATGAGAGGAGTTGCTTGAAGGTATTAAAAGTGGCTACTATGCCAATTTTATGTCACTTTTGTTTAAATTATGTAATGATTAATTAAAACAAGATTTGCCTTGAACTTATCGGTTAAAAAATAATTAATCATTTAGGTCTGTAATTGACCGCTGTCCAACTCGATATGAGCTTATCCTCATCTGAAGCGTGTGCATGATCTACTATTTTTCTATTACTGATTGTTTGTGGCTGATACAGTTCTTTCTAAGCTTAATTAAATGATTAAGGTGCAAGTGATTATCTGCATTTGCATGTTTACTGATTTTTGTCTGAGATTTGGGCTTAAATAGCCCATAATCTAAATGGGAAGGAAATTCAGATTAAGATTTTAACCACGAATCTGTCGAACACCATCTCTCAAGTGTATATGTTTCATGTGTTCATAACTCTTTTCTTATCAAATCGGTTTATTAGGGTGCGTAGTATTCACATTTATATGCCCAGCAGCAAGTCAGCAATCTTTTTATTTTATTTGATATAAAATTGAAATATTCTGTCTACTCCTTTGTAACGAGTGGGTAAGTCATTCTCTCCTATTAGTTTGATAACACCATTGTCATGGTTAACTTACTCTGTCTATGCTTCGTGGGTGTTTTCCAATTGAGCTGCTTGACGTGAAATGGTGCTCAAGTGTTTGTTTTGATATCAATTGTCGTATAGCTATTATATTTTTCTTGTAAAACTAGTTTATTAGGATGTACAACACTCACGTTTATAATATAACTAACGATTAACCGGTTTTGAAAATTATGACGTGTCTCTTGAGCGAAAAAAATATAACTAACGATTTTCTTTTCATCTTCAATGTGAAATTAAAATAATCTGCCTATTTTTTTTAAAAAACACATGATGTGACAATTGTATGAATCAATTGAATTGAGTTAAAAGGTTTTATGATTTCATTACAAAACATATGTGGTGCAACGTACACTAAAACTAAGAGGTCATTGGAACTGCATGATCTTTAAAAATCAATCATATGAAGTACATATTGGAGTTACGGTTGTGAAAAAGTTTACATGTGTTTATATACGAGGGAAAAACTTCACCCCTTGAATTAACTTTGAGAAGACGCAATAACACTGAGATAGCGCATTCCCGATATAACCTATATACGGGTGCATGATACGGTAGGGTGTTTGCAGCTACATGCAACTTGGTCGATCCTCTACCATTACTGTTTATTTGATAAGCAGACTCGTGGCCTGGTAGGACAATTAAGTACAAAATTATTGAAATGTTAATTTAAGGCCCAATATTTTTTAGATTTGGTTTTAAACCTTAAACGTACAAGAAATGTTGGCCCAGATCCAATATAGATATGGAAAAAAAACAAGAAAATAAAAATTATAAAGAATTTAAATTACAATACTCACTAGGTCTCCATCTATAATGGGAGGTATCATATTCAAATCTTAATTAGGTTAAATTTTTTTGGGCTAACGCGGGAGTTTTAATTTCATATCTAATGTGATATGAGGATACCTAGTGGTTTACACAAAAAAAAATACAATAATTTTGTCATAAATTTAAATAAAATGTTGATATTTTTTCTACATGGAAAATTTCCGGTACTAACAGTTTTCTCCTATGTTAAAAATGATTGAATTTATAGGTGTAGTGTCTCCAGAACCGTATGCCATGTGAAACATAATGTTGAACTTAAAATCCACATTTTTAGTAGGAAATGATAAAAGAAAAAGAATGCTGGAGACATGCATTTGATAAAAAAATTATATTTAATGTGCTGTCAATAAATAAATTCATACATTATATATTATTGAATGAATCAATCATGATGCCTTATTATTAGTGAATTAATAACATTAATTTAAAAAAAAACTATTTTAAACTATATGCATTAACAAGATAGTATGTTATAATTCATTAGCCATGTATAGAATTTATATAATTGTTTGATAAATTGAGGCGAGAATGGCAAGTAATTACTAATCATGTCACACTTTCCTTGAGATCTTGTGGCATTCGTTCATAAAAAAAAGGTAGTGCTTGATTGTTGTACAAATAATAAATAATTACATGATACAAATATATATATATATTAAATTGACACAAATTAAAATTTTAATAAAAATGAAAAATTATTTTATATTAGAATTGTCAGTACTTATTTAAACATAATAATTTTCGTGTTCTACATTAAACAAAAACATCACAAATATACAAATTACTAGATCTTAATATGCAGTAAAAATAATTTTCAGAATCAAAATGCTACCATATCTTGCATTACGCTATCTGATGCAACAAAAAAAATCCAAATTAAAATTAGAAAAAAAAAGTATTATGAAAACGGAGATAACGATTTATGACAGTTAAGTGAAATGTATTATTTTAACATTTAATTCAAGGTCTAATGAAATTTTCTGTGTAAAATAATATTTGAAGAAAAACCCCTATGTAATTCTCGATTTATTTTGTGTGTTTATTTTGGTTCAGTAATGCCTTAATTTTCTGTAATTACTTTGTCTTTGCTAAAAAAAAAAACAAAAGTCACAAACAAAAGCAGTTTCCAAGCAATTTCCTTCGGTCCCAAACCAAACAAAGCCTTCACTTCCAAGCCACTTTCTAGGAATTTTCCTAAGGTAGCAAGGCCCCTAAGTAACCATCCATAGCCCACAATTTCCATTAGATTAATGAGTCCAAATTTTACAGTCTAAGGAAAGGACAGACATAACAATAGGCCTAAAATAGAAAATAATATATATATATATATATATATATATATATATATATATAGACAATTTTCAATTTTGAGCTTTTTCGCAATTATAATTTTATTCATTGTCATAGAAATTTAAAAATTTTACATAAAATTATCATGTATTTTTTGGTATATTAAAAAATTATTTATTTGATATAAAATTATAAAAATATTAATAATATTCTACTATCATTTTTAAAATTTAAAAATTTTAAACAAATATATAAAATATGAATTCCTGTTCATGTCCTTCACACCATTTGCTAAAAATTTACAGAAACATCATATAATATGAATTATTTTTCAATACATCATTTGTGAAGTTTTTAGATTCTATAAGCATTGTTAAGATAATGACACATATATCACTTTATTTATTTATTATTTTTTAATATTTCAAAAAAAATATATTTCTTCATCTTAACCTCATTTGTGAAATTTAAAAACTTCATTGATACTGTATTAGATAAAAATCTATATAGTATTAATACTTTTACCTTTTTTATTTTTCTTGTTAGTTTCTAAACACCTAATAGTTTTTAAGCTTAATATCTATCTTTGCCCTTTACCTTTAGTATAAAGTATATATAAGACATCCATGTTTTTATTTCATGTAAATCCGTCCACAAATTTTTATTTTATTGTAAATGAACCTTCAACTTTTTAAAATTATGTAATTAAATTTAAATCTATTAAGTAATATTAATTTCTATTTGTTTATACACTATGCATGTGATAATTCATAAAACTATCAACTTCAATTGTCACATAAGATGTTTTGTTGGTAATTAGTTTTATTTAATAAATTTGGATTTAATTGTATTATTTTTTTTAAATTGAAAGTTTATTTACACTAAAAAAAATTATAGATTGATTTATATATAATAAGAGATTGTCAACTTATATCCAATTTATACTAATGATGGAGGACATATTTAGATATTAAGTTTAATATGTACTCAAATGCATTATGATAATAAAATAAATTGTCTGACCTATATAACATAAAATTTAATTAAATTTATTAATAGTAGGATTTAAACATTCAATTTTTTATAATAATATTTGTAAAAATTTTAAATTCTTATAAACAACAAATAATTTTAAATTTGAGGTACTGTTGTTTGATAATAACAACAAATACTATCTCTTACGTCATTTTTCTGTCTTCGAATCTTTCTATAAGATACTGCAATAAAATAAAATAAAGTAATAAAAAAACTATAGACTAAGAATAAAATAAAAAATTAGATCAATTAATTCTAAATATAACAATTTCGTACAAAATAGATATAAAAATTAAAAATATGAGACAAATTAAAATTTAATAAAAAAACTTTTAAAAAATTGATAAAAATTATATAAATTAAAAAAACTAAAATAAAAATATTCTGTATTCAGCATATTTACGTAAATTTAAGTACAAGACTTCCGTTTTTTACTCGGTGTAAACAATTTAATACAACACAAACACAAACCGCAACTGGATGTGACTGGTCTATAACAGTGGCTTTATGACTTTCTCAAGTACTCTGCTCCGCCTGGCACTCTATTTATAGAAAAGGAGAGCGTTGCAGGCTTCACAATCCATACCCATTCATCTCCTATCTCACATTTGCTTCTATCTTTCTTCCATTATCTTTTCTCTTCAAAGTTCCTGAGTTTTAACTATTTTCAGGTAAATATCTCTGTTGGGTTTTCCTTGGTTTCTCTTCCATACCCTGTTTCAGTGCTCTGTTTCTGAGGTTTCTTTGGTATCTTTTTTCTTTTGTTTCTAAATGCTTCTTTCCATTATTTATGGCATAACTTTTTCTGGGTTTGTTTTAGATTTCTTGTTTATTTGCTCTCTGCCTCACATTTTTGGATTCTCTACTCCCATGCTTTGAGGCTAAAGGATTTCATTGGGGGTGCTATTAGTTTAACAAGTTTTTGGTTTCATATTCATTTAACGTTTTTTTTCCTTCTTTTCAGAACTTTGGAATTTTTGAGTAAATTAGCTGATTTTAGTAGTAATTTTTATTGATTTGAGATTTGCTTTTAAAGTCCCAAAAAAGGAAAGATTCTCTAGTAAAGATTTGCCTTCTTAACTTTTGAGGATTGCAGTGATTTGTGTTCTATATCTTTATTCTGAATTAGGATTTTTTTTTTAATTTTATAGCTGATAGTGTAAAATTCTTCATCCAATTTGGCTTTACTAGCTAAAGGAATACGTAGAAATATGAAATCTTGAATTTTAATTCTTAAAGTATATCACCTGTATTACTTTTCTTTGCCTTTTGCTGGTATTACTTATTTACGATTTTGTTCGTATACTTATTTTTGCTTGATTTTTCACCAAAACGTGGAGTTATTTTTTTTTTTACTCTCTAAAATCGAAAAATTGTAGCATTCTTAAATTTTAAGCATAGATTGTAATTAATGGAAATTCAATAATTGAGCATATGCAGAATGGGAAGTGCTGATGGGACCAACTATGGCGCTTACACCTATGATGCCCTGGAGAGGGAGCCTTACTGGCCATCTGAGAAACTCCGAATTTCCATCACTGGAGCAGGTGGGTTCATTGCTTCCCACATTGCTCGACGTTTGAAGAGTGAAGGGCATTACATAATTGCTTCTGACTGGAAGAAGAATGAGCACATGACAGAAGATATGTTTTGTCATGAATTCCATCTCATTGATCTTCGAGTCATGGACAATTGCTTGAAGGTTACCAAGGGAGTGGATCATGTTTTCAACCTCGCCGCCGATATGGGTGGGATGGGTTTCATTCAGTCCAATCACTCTGTCATTATGTACAACAACACAATGATCAGTTTCAACATGCTTGAGGCTGCTAGGATCAGTGGAGTTAAGAGGTTTGTTGGATTGATGCATTATATGTTTGCCTTTCATTCGTTGCAATTCCACTTCAAGTTTGCAATTGGTTTAAACTTGATATCTTGGTTTTTGTTTTAGGTTTTTCTATGCCTCCAGTGCTTGTATATACCCTGAATTTAAGCAGTTGGACACTAATGTGAGCCTGAAAGAATCTGATGCCTGGCCTGCTGAGGTTCGTGACTCTTAGACTCTTATTCATTAACTACTATCCAGTAATCCTATTGCTTGATAAGTCAATGTGATATAATTACTGATTTTCATTTTTTAAACTTGGGTTTTAGCCTCAAGATGCTTATGGCTTGGAGAAGCTTGCAACAGAGGAGTTGTGCAAGCACTACACCAAAGACTTTGGAATTGAGTGTCGCATTGGAAGGTTCCACAACATTTATGGCCCTTTTGGAACATGGAAAGGTAAAATCTTACTTTTGGTGGGTGCTTATATTTTTTTTTTGTAGCTTTTGGAACATACTAATTTTGTTGCCTCCACGTACTTACAGGTGGAAGGGAGAAGGCTCCAGCTGCCTTTTGCAGAAAGGCTATTACTTCCATTGACAAGTTTGAGATGTGGGGAGATGGTCTTCAGACCCGATCTTTCACCTTCATTGATGAATGTGTAGAAGGTGTACTTAGGTAAAATTTGTCATTTTTTAAAGCTCCTCCAGCCAAAACTCATATGTTAGGCAACAAATTTAGAGGGAAAAACTGAAGGGTTTTGGTTTTTTAATGAATGTTGATCCGCATGGATTTGGCTGATAATATAAGTGAGAAAGGAATTAAAAAGGGCATAATTAATCTTGTTTCTGTAGTTTTCTATGTTAGTCAAGTAAACAATTTAATTATCATCATAAACCTTGAACTTTTGACAATTTCTTAATTTGCCATCTATGCACCATTACATTATTTAAATGCATTTACAAGAAAGGTAGTTTCCACTCTTAAGTATTTAATTGCTGATAGAAGAAGAATGTTAAAAGATGGACACATATATTATAATGTGCAGTACATAAGAAAATTTTTAGGAAAGAAGTTTTCTATCTCCTGAATCAATAGATACCGTCTCATTTGTATGTGTTTTTAGCCATCTATTTGGAATTTTATGATGGAATTTGGTGATTAGAGTTTGTATACTGTTTTATTTTTAGATGAAAAACTCTTAGGCGTGTTTTTGCATGAACTAGCTGGTTGAATTTGTTTGAAATTGCTATTCTATTTTTGAATGTGAAAAATACTCTTCTTCTTAGTGATTTATCTTTTTAAAATTAATGCCTTCAGATTGACAAAGTCCGATTTCCGTGAGCCTGTGAACATTGGAAGTGATGAGATGGTTAGCATGAATGAGATGGCAGAGATTGTTCTAAGCTTTGAGGATAAAAAGCTTCCAATCCATCATATACCTGGTCCAGAGGGCGTGCGTGGTCGTAATTCAGACAATACATTAATCAAAGAAAAACTTGGTTGGGCACCTACTATGAGGTTGAAGGTAACTATGTTATTGCACTTGGTTTTCATAGTTTACAAAGATTTATCATGACCTCTCCTTTGGAAAATGGCGTGGTTGCTTTGCCAGTAAAGATGATCAAAGGAAAATATTCGGAAGAGTAGAATCCCGAGTAGTACTGGTTATTGCCTAGTTTTTAACAAGTGCCTTATTCACTTATGTATCATCTGATTTTTACTGTTTCGTAGGATGGGCTGAGAATTACATACTTCTGGATCAAGGAACAAATTGAGAAAGAGAAGGCTCAAGGCATTGACCTGTCTATTTATGGGTCGTCTAAGGTCGTGGGAACTCAGGCACCGGTTCAGCTGGGCTCACTTCGTGCTGCTGATGGCAAAGAATGAAGTAGCACAGCTTCTGTAGTTTGCTTTAAAGCCAAGTTCTATTATGGCATAGCAATGCCGATGGCATTGAATGGGAATGCATCAACCAATATCAGGTTGACTATTTTTATTTCTGCTATGTAGTTTGTGTACCAAGAGGAAGCTTTTATGCTCCCACTTATTCAAAGTAGCTTTCCATGATAGCCTACTGTTGTAAGATGGTACGCTAGGCTTAAAAACCTTTAAATAAAATCATTTCTGCGTTTGAGCATTGATTCATAATGCTTCATTGGTATGTAATTATGTATGAACTTGCTATGCATGAGAAGCAGCCAACCGGCCATCGGTGGAAAGCCCTTGTTTCCGCAGCTATCATTCATGGTTTTTGGAATTCATTAGTTATCTAAATGCAGTGCAAGTTGCTTTAACAGAGGCTTTTTTCTTTTTCCATGGAAAGTGATGGATTATTGCCCACCTTGGCTTCACATGTGGTGCCCTGAACGTTTATTGCTATGGATTATAATAATTCCTAGGATATGTTAAACACAGATTTGCGTCCTCCACATTCTGTAGGAGACTAAAACATCCGACACACGTGAGGGATATTCCCTCATAATATTCTAAAACGCAATGCTGTTTCTTTTTTTTTTTTTTACTTTCCTCTCTTTTTTGATCTCAACTGCCATTTGATCTCAATTAACTTCCTTCTCTCTAGGCCAAGCTTGTTTGACAGCTTGAAATTGCTATCCCCAAAGAATGCGGGCAGAACTCTTAAAAAATATTATCGATTGAGTTAATGCTTAAAATCATATTGCAATTGCATTGTCATTTGTGAAGGTATTATTTTTGGCACTTTTTCAACTTTCTGGGTCATATCAGGGGCTCAAATATGGTGTCATGATTTAATGTGTCTTAATTCCAGATGGTGACCATTATAGCTCCCTAAGTCATCAGAATCCGTGGCTCAAAACTTGCAGAGGATAATACCAGACGTGGCTGAACTGAAAGGGCCTAAAATTCACTGCCAAAATAGGGAGGCCATCTTGTTTACGTGGTAGCATAGCGGCTGTGATGTAAGTTACGTTTGTTTCGCATAAAATAATTTTCAGAAATGATTTATGTAAAATAATTTAAAAAAATTTAATTTTTTGAAAAATTAATATTTTTTATTATTTGATTGATATGCTAAAAAATATATTTTATTATTTGTTATTTTAATCCAATATAAATTAAGTTTTAGTGGGAATTTTTTCTTTAAAAGTGATATAAGTTTAGAAATTTTTTAAAATCTTCAAAAATTTTCATTGATCGAATTTTTTTCATTGATAAAAAATATTTTATATATACTAAATACTAAAAAATATAAAAAATATTTGAAAAAAAATAAAATATGCGAACCAATCGGATAATAATTTAAGTCTTTTTTGTTTCAAGTGCTTTTCAATGAAAGGCAGAAACTGACAGCATACTCAGCAATTGGCTTGAGCCTTGCCATTTGTGGGGCGGACGGTAATCCAGCACGTGGTGATTCTGTCAATGGTCCTTTTGGCGTCCTTTTGGCTGTTGATAAGTAGTGGTGTAAATCACTCCACTCTGTGCTTTTCCTTGGCTGCCATGGCAACACACCGCTTATCAGCTGTACTACTTTGGCAGAGAATTTGCACTAGTAAGTACGATGAGTAAATGGCTGATCAGCTTCAGTAGGATCACTGTAATCAATTACTCATGACTCGAAACAACTCGAATTTAGCTCCATGGAATTTCATCTTCCATATGCCAATCCAAAGGCGTTCTCTTACATAAATAGGCCGGATTAAACAAAGTATCTAGTAATCAAAACAGTGACAATAGCCAGTATGAAGTGTGTGAATCAAAGAAGTGACGAAGACCTGATAGCCATGTATACAATGTCTAATAGGCAGATAAATATAAACATAATAATCCCTGTGGAGAGAGAAGAAAATGCCGGGTAAATTTGAACAGGCTCTGTCAAGCGAAGAACCGGTTACATAGCGCAGCCACTCCCTTAATTGTCAAGGTCACAAAAGATGGGATTGGCTTCAAGCTGCTCTGTGAACTTCTCGAGGATGTCTTTCACATATTCCCTAAATTCATCCTCAACTTGTGCAGCACTCTTCTCACTCTCTACTTCAGAAAATACTGCATCATAGAGAAGAATAACAGCTTCATTGGATTCTGTTGGTGGCAAGCCAAAATCTTTTCCATGTTTCTCAAGGAAACTCCTGATTAGCACTGTCTTCCCTGGCTCATCTTTTCCACTCTTTTTTTCCTGCAAAACCCTCTGTATGAGATCATTGAATTGCTTCTCATCTGCCAATAGCTGCAATGTTTAAACCAAAAACCATCAGAATTTACCCTTGTGTCTGAAAACTTGATAATTCTCAACAACAATGAGGTAACAATTCTCGTATTATATGAGATCATCATCATCAGAGCCTTTATCCCAGTACTGGGGTGAGTTATATGAACCTATATATGAACTCATACTAGGGTCAGTTACATTAATTATTCGCATTCCAATATTTCCAAAACTACATTCAAAGTTTTCTACTTATCTACTAGTCCCTTAAGAAAGGAGTTTTGTCAACAGAGATGGTGGTTAGGGATGTAAAACCTCCTTTTTTTTCTCCAGCTCAAAATGGTTAAAAATATTAAGCAGCAGTTACATGTAGAAATTCAAAAGGTGAATGCTCTTCATGTTACTATAATAGAATAAGAAAAAGATTAAGTTCATGATCTACCTTTCTTAGCTTAGAACCATTGACAACCTTGATGTTCTGAATGATAACAACATGTTTTTCAGTCAACGCATCAGCTGTTTCCTGCAGAATTGGCTGAAGTAATTCAGCAAACTGTGCTTGGCCCAATTCTTCTTCACCCTCAGCCCCATGCTTTTTTAAGATGTCATTTAGCAGAGAAAATTCTGTTCAAACAATATATAACATATATCATTATTTTGTTGGGAATGAGCAATAAGATTAGAATATTTGACATTGTCGATCAATAAAATATCTTTAAACACTGGATTAAGAGGTATGTAACTGTGATGCTGAACAGTATCCCATTCTTGCTTTAGAGTTTAATATATTAACGTGTAAACTTTTCCCTCCAAAATCTCCATGATTACTATCTGTTTCAGTATGGAAACCACCAACTCCAAAGAAAAAACTAATTAGCACTCCTTTTGACTAGGGAACAAGCTAAGTGACTAAAAGCATCTTTGGTGTGCTGTCAGGTATCACTGGTTCATTTGGCAGCTCCAGAATGGATGCATGCTTGCCGCTGATTTACACAGCAATGTGCAATCATCCATCATTCATTCCAGTTTAGGATGATAGTTTTTTTTGTAGTGTTTCACTCAGACTAATCGATGCAGCAAAAGTAAAGGGAAACATCAAAATGCATCCAAGCAAGAATCATTAAAAGAGTTTCTAAAAACACTCAATTATGGTGAAAAAGCTAATTGATAAAAAGAACCTCTGATGTGCTGCCAGGTATCACTGATTCATTCTGCAACTCTAGAACGGATGCATGTGTGCCACTAATTTACATAACAATATGCAATCAGTATTATTCATTCCCGTTAGGATGATTATTTTTTATAGTGTTTCACTGAGACTAATCAATGCTCCAAAAGTAAAGGGAAATGTCACAATGCATCCCTGCAAGAATCACGAAGAGAGTTCCCATAGACATTTGATTATGGTAGTTTGACACAACATGATCTGTAACGGACAATTGACTGATCTTGATATGAAATTCTAGTAAAAAAGAAAAGAGAGAACTACAACATTATAAAGGATATCGCTGAATCTAACCAAAGCTTATGATTATTGAATGAAGTCATTCAGGGGACTTAGCTCTGATACTTCTCCAGTAATGAATTAATATTCCAGCTTTACTGATTGTCTCCCATTTTTTTTTTAAATTGTTTGCCTAATTGCAGAGGCAATAACAGCTCCGAAAGCAATGAGAGAGAAGGACAACAAGAAGCTCTCATGTCTTAACTTTTAGTCATGATGATGATGCAGGGGAAAATCGAATGATCAAACCAAATTAAATCCATGAATATGATGCGTGAGTTTATGCTGCATGAACACTTCACATTGCCTAAGAAGTCCATTTCCCACATAGAATGTCACTACTGTTTAAATTATGCGATGTGATGGGCGCAAGTGGATGCAAGGAAGAGATCAAAGACCTTATTAGAAAAACATTTATTATTGGTTAAAATATGGGGTGTTTGATCCATAACTGACTTTCACCGTTTGCATTCAATTCAATCACGTATCAAAGTTGAAAAGACAATTCTATACGTTAAAACTCCACGGAAAGGAAATAGAAATGGAAGGAGAAACCTGAAAAAGGAGGGATCCCCATTTCAACTCCCATATGAACAAGTGCATTCCTTATCTCACTCTTGCAAATCTTTCCTTTATCTTCTATATCCAAATCAGTAAACAAATTCTCTGCTAACATAGCATAATCATCTTCATCCTCCAAAAACATCTTCAAAGTATTCCCATCCAATATTGACACCACTAGTGGATCATCTAAATAATATATCAAGAACAAAAAAAAATCAATAACTTAAATCAAAATAACCCAAGGCAAGAAAAACCAAGATCAGATAACTAAAAAAATTCCAAAAAGTTGAGCTTTTTGATGATAATACTAAAATGTCAAGAAAAAGCCAATCACCCAAAAGAAAAGAAAACCCAGATCATAAAATCACCCAAAAGATTAAAATTCCTAAAAAGTTTTAACTTTTAGTTGATAACCTTAATCATCAAGTAATAAAAGCTGACTTAATCCTCATTTACCTTTCAACTCATCAGCAATGGCAGAGATGTAGTCAGAGAGAACCTTAGATGCTTTTTCTCTGTCGAGCTCAATTTGTCGGAACGTGAGTTCATCATCACCGGCTCCGGCGATGACACGAGAAAGAGCGGAAGCTTTAAGGTTTTGAGGTAATGAGAGGCCAAAGAGAGAGCTGGAGGCTTTGGAGTCAGCGATTTCAAGGAGTTGAGCTCCCATGACGGCGCCGTTAAGTTCAGGTAAAGAAAGATTGAGAGATCGTAGATGGGTTCCATCAAGCACGTTAAAACCTCCTTCGAACATTGTAAGAGAGAGAGAGTTTCAGTTTCAGACAAGGTGAAGATATTCAGATTCTGTTTAGACTCCTGGGTCTTGGTGTTCTTGTTTGTTTTGTGCTTTTGATTTTATAGTTTGAGTTTGGGATTTTGGTCCGGGACTTGGATTTTGTCAAAAATATCACAAATGCCATTTTTTATACTTTTAATTTATTGGATAATTTTTGTTAGTTGTATAAAAATAAAACTTTGAAAATGAATTCATGTCAAATGAATATTATCATGTCATAGTTTATGTGAACATGCTAAGTATGAAATAAATTTTTTAGTTTTTGTTAAATAAATATTTTGTTAAAATTTTAAAACCTATCATTTTAGTATTTTTTTAATCATTTTTGTATGGTATTATAATGTCATGTCTCATTTTTTAATCTATTTTTAGTTTTGGAATATTTAAGATTTTATCATTATTTTTTAATTCTTAATACTTTTATTATTTATTATGTTTTATACTATTTTTCTGATTTTTTTAACCCTTTGACTTTAAAATAACCAAGCATTAATAATATAAAAAAGATTACACTTTAATATAAGATATATTTAAGTTAAATTTTTGTTTAATTCATCTATGAACTAGGTTAGAAGTGAAAATATAGAAGAATGGAATATCAGTTGGTTTAATAATAGCCTAAAAGGAAATGGATATCAAAAAAATTGGCATTCATTGGAAATAAAATTTTTTTTTTTGCATAATTGATATCGAGTTATGTTTATTCAGTTTTACCAATGTTTTTACTTGTTCGAAATTAAAATTTAAATCTCAAATTTATAAAACTCGAACACTTTATCACTAAATATACGTTCACTTAAATTGATATTCAAAGTGGTATAATGTCCATTTTTTATCAATCTTATCTATCTAAAAAAAGTAAATTCTTATTTTTTTTAAGTAAATAAAAAACACCTACATACCTTTAGTTGTAATTTACAGAGGAAAAAAAGGGTAAATAATAAGGGGCCATGAACGTGGAGAATGGGCTTTCCTTTGGTGAGCCAAGTCAATGAGTTTACGCGGTTTCAGGCATTGATTTTCTCCTGAGAGATGATTATCATTGGGCCCACGCTGGTGTAAAGTCCTTTTCCGTTTTCTAGTTCTTCATTGCCAAAAAACAGAAAAGGAAAAAGAAAGAAAAAGCCCTTTTTAAGATATTTGAACAAAATTATTTTTTGTTTTATTTTTGAATTACATTAAAATCATATACTTGCATTTTGTAGTTTTTTTTTCTTTTGAAAATAATGGATATTTGAATTGATTTAATTATAAAAGATGGATTATATTTCATGAAGTTGTGTGTATATATAAATATATACATATTAATCTTTAAGATGTTTTGATTTTTTTATGAACAATCCATAAGTTTAACCTAAGTTTTTGTTGAAACTTGCGACATGTTTTGATATTTAGGTAGGATAACATCTCTTGTTTCAACTTAAACGTCAAATTTTATATGTGAAAAAAATAATTTCTAAATTAAAAAATTGTTTTTTTAAATATAAAACTTCAAAAAATGACTTTCAAAGATAATAAAGTGTAGGATTCTTTTGAATAACAAGAACTGTATGATTTTACCAATTGACAAAAAGTTATGATAAAAAAGGTTTGATTTGGTTTCCTATATTTATGTACCTTTTAGTACGTTTCATATTTTAATTTAACTAATCAAATGTAACTTTTATTTTCTATTTCCCTATTTTCTTTATTATTATCTAATTTATGAATTTATAAGATGGGATTTCCTCCATTTCTTTTATCAACAAATTAAAAAAAAAATACCTTTCATGCATGCTAGGGCTTTAACCTAATCGACTCAGCCTACAAGATTATTGCCATGAACAAAATAGATTTCCATTTTGAATGGTCGGATTGATCATCCAAACACTGTAATTTTTGAGCTTGTGTTCGAAAGGAAGGCTCTGTGATACTCAACTTTCTCTCTTTATTTATTAAAATCATTGCAAATAGAGTTGTGTATATCAGTTGTTTGAGCAAAGAATTGTGCTTTTATAATCACACTTTGAAGATAGTAAATCTTTTGAGTGAACTTTTAAATCTCGTCAAATGTAAAATTAAGTTTCATGTGATTGCTATTTATGATTTTTTTGGGTTGATTTATACTTATCGAAAGTATTTGTTTTGTGCTATTATGATATTATAGTTACAAATCTAATTAATCAAAATAGAAAGAACTTCCGTATACACACATAGAAACAAGAAGAACCCAAGAACATAATTGAATCGAGAAAAAAATAAAAAGACCTTAGCAACAAGAAATTTTCTACACTTTACAACTAATGATAATGCTGTGTTCTTTGTAGAGGTGTTTATGGGTAAATCAAATTGGATTCGGATCAAATTTTAAACATGTGATACATATTTTTTTTTGTTCATTAACATATGATACATGCTTGTTGTCCGATTATTCAAGTTACATATTATATATATCATGCTCGCTAAAATAATAAATTATATTATCTAAAAATGCAAGAAATATTTCTAAACTAAAATGAATAAAAATATAATAATTTTATTTAATTTTTTCTATTTTTCTTTTGTTAAGATTTAAAAATTAAATATAAATTTAATATTATATTAAAATGTATATATCTTTATAAAGTATATAATCATAAAAAATAAATATTATATAGTTATTAGATTGGACTGGACTTAAACCTTAAATTTTAAAAATTAAAACCAAGCTCGTCCTTTTAAACAACTCTGAAATTTTTGTTCAACAAATTTAATATCAAAAGGATTTGGAAGAGCCCGACCCTTGTATTTCTCTCGAATTGTATAATTTTGCAGATTTCTACCGTAAGTTTAAATTTTGTCTTATTGTAATATTTTATGTCTGTTAATGTTAAGTGAACAATTATTTTTATGTAAGAAGTATTGTAAAGACATGAGAATAAACTTATAATTAATATCAATAAAGACAAACACAAACACATAAATATAAACGTAAACATATGATAATAAACTTAAATACATAAAATACGTTAAACTTAGAATTCCCTATTTAAACACTATTATAAACCAAAACATAAAGAACAATCTATCGCACAACCTGAAAAGTATAACTGATCTGATCTAAATTTAGTTACCAAATTAAATCAAAAGGGACTAAACTTTCAATGAATGTAGGGCGCCCACATCCATGCTGCAAAGAGGTGAGGTTCTTGCTATTTTGAATTTTTAATCTACAAATACACCAAGATTTCTCTCAATGAATCTCAAATTTTTTGTTCGATTTCGTTTAGGGACTTGGGGAAGCCCAATCCTTCTTTTATAATTCTTTTTTACTCATAGAAGTTATAAAGGAAAATGAGATTCGAAATTAAATCACTAATGATAAGTCTTTATCCATAAAGAGGGACCAAACTTTCGATGAATGTGGTGGGCGTCCACTGGCCATATGGATATTGCAAGGAGGTGAGGTTCTTGCTACTTTGATCATACAGATACACCTCATCGTCGCTACAAACCAAAAGATTTCCCTCCTCGTTCTTTGCAAATGCAAATCTGCTCTGCCGAGATACGTACAGGTCCGAAATCAAATATCGAAAGATTTATACAATAAAGCTTCTCCCATTTAATCATTATCCACATATTTAGCTGAGTATTAGATTCTTGTTCTGCCAGGCAGAGACATCCTCTCAAACTTCCCAATTGCATGCAGCGCAGTTTGGTGGGATTTGTGCAACATTCTGGATGTGGAATTGATTGGAAATTTTCCATATGCATGTCAAACCTGACGATGACTTCAGACTTGTTAAGATGGAAGAATTCATCCGTGAACCAAATATATGGCTCCATTAACATAGACAGAAACTGATGACAAAGCAAATTTGTATGGTAGCATTTGAATCCAACGTGAAGATCTCACAAAACTCAGCGCGCCTAAGATCAAATTCTGGATTCAACATCTTTACAATTTTGTATTGTTTTGTAACTAGATCACGACCAAACCCTAATCGCTCATGGGGGTTCATCTTGACTGCAAGATACATATATAATAGAATTAAAAGCAGTTATTAGTCAAAACAACACGTTGCATGAAGAATTGACAATATTAGAACCTGGGTAACGGACCCAACCAGGAGGGAAGTGCAGACTCCCTCGAGGCAGAGTTCGGTATTCTCTGGTGCTAGGGTTGAAGACATGGATGCTAAAGCATCCACTGAAACAAAGGATGCCATCGCATGACTGCAACATGTCATGCCAGTTTTCAGGAATGCCGAAGATCTTTTTGAAACAATGATCGACGGTAACTAATCTTCGAGCTCCTAATACGTTTTTATTGGGGACCATGATATCAATGGATATACTATCCTTTCTAAAACGTTTCCCGTTGTCATTGTCAAACCTTCCAGATGAGGCTGCCAGAAATTGAGGGACCTTTTTCAGTTGGTTTGAAAGATGTTGCTCGGCAAAATTACGATCGGTGATCGACCAAAACCATTGCTTGCAAACACTCTTGAATCTTAGTAAAGACTCGACGGGAAGTTTTGCCAATATATCTATGATGATATCATGGGGTAATCCATCATTCATCTTTCTAACCCTTTTTCTACTTTTACTTTTGGCCATTTGTTTCTTCAATTTGTCTATCTAATTTTCTTGTCTCTAATTTAATAGGTAAAATTCTATTTATTTGTTAATGTAATATTCTCTCATTATATAGTCAGACTCAAATCTAATCTAAGATATTATAATAGTGTAATCAAGTAAAATTTAAACTCTACTCAAAATTAGAAGTCCACATTGAGTGAATAACTAGTCCCAGCAAGAATTGACTTGTAGAGATTACAGTAAAATTTTATTTATCGTATGATGATAAAATAATTTAATTTTCTATAAAATAAACTTATTCAATTAATTATATAATTTTAAGCTTTGAAGATGGTGTGGAGTGATGATGGAGATTCTTGGTGGTGGTTTAGGGGTTTGGGTAGTTTTGATGATGGTGAGCGAGGGGTAGATCGGATTCGGTGGTGGATTTTGGATCCACGGTGGTGATGGGTATTTTGGCTCTTTTGTTTTTGTTTTTTGCTAATTCTGATTGCTTTGCTTCCTGATCTTGATTATTCTTTTTGTTGCGGATAACAAGGCACCATCTACCCAATTCCATTTTTGTTTTCTTGTTTTATATTCATTTTTTTTATTTTTACTTTCTTCTTTTTTATTATTTATTATTATTTAGTCCTTTTAATTGATTAATTAATTTCCCATTTTTTATTAGCAAAAATAAAACAAAAATAAATAATTAAAAGGACTTGAAACATGTGGGACTTCGGCCTTTCAGCCCATAACTTCACTTAATTTAAGTTGGGCTTCCAAACCCATAGGGCTTATATATCACAAGGCTCGTAAGATAGAAGTTGAACTTTGAGCTTTTGAATATAGGTCTTGTATAGCCCAATGGCTTAATTGAATTTGGGTCTATTTTATTGTGCGAGACCCAAAGGAACATGGATGCAAAGTTTAGATAGGCCGATGACATGAAGAAAAGTTAAACTCGGTTAAAGTATCGGAATCAATTAGAATTGAAAACACGCAGTTTGGTCCTAAGTTTGTTCAGTCGAGGCCACACAAAATTAAGTATCTATATGGTTAAAGATCTAATAACTCTGGCATACTTTTTACTATACTTGATATGAGTTTCATTGTACAAGGATGTCTCAACGGGATTCTTAAATTAGTTCGTTTCATTGAATTATATGAGTTTTACGAGCTACTTGTCTTAATTTACCGCTAACTTTTTTCTTTTATCCAAGTTTGAGGTCGATTGCATTGATGTATAGTACGAAATAGGAGCGGAGTTAAAAGTTTGTGATTGCATGAAAAGCAAAAAAAATTAAAAGGCGAATAAAGCCATTAAAACTGAATTGTGGTATAGAAAATGGTTTTTTTGAACTTGCAAGGATAGGGAATATAGCTAACAATTAACAAACTCAATTACGTTTTTGATAATTAAAGGAGAAGATGAGGTTACTCAAACTCAAACCCATGCTTTATAACGTGTAACATCTTCCTTAATCAATTGATCAAAGTTGTTGGCCACTGACAGAATTACCAGTCAAAGGGAATGAAGTTGTGGACTTTGAGAGTTAAGTGAGGGGTTTTGGCATTCACCCGTCCTTTTATTAATCTCTTAAAGTGTCAAAATTTATTTAAGCTACGCATTAACAAATATATTTTTGTTCATTTCAAGATTAGAATGAGAATGATTACCTTTATATCTTTATGAAAATTTGAATTGAGATTTCCAAATTGAAGTTTAGAAAAATTTAATAGCTGAAGTTCTTTTAAACTTAAGGACTGGTTAATGGTTGTTTCCAAATTGGTTAATTATTGAGCTATAGATTAGCACAAATAAAAAATATTTTAATCATAAAAACTTTCATAAAAGTTGTGTTTTACAAGTTACTTGTCTATAAGATTGCACAATCTTAACGGGCCATTGTTTAAGTAAATAAAACCAATGGTAAATACACAAAGTAAAAAAAAACAATCCGTAACAAAAAAAAAATCTAACAATGTGCGAGACAAAGTAAAAGGTTAAGTACGAACTAAAAAATTAGAGTAAAAGTCCAAGGGAGCCAAGCCAACTAATAAAATTTGAACAAGTGTGTTTTGAAGCTAACAAATAAAATTTAAACAAGTATATTTTGAAGCCAACAAATAGAATTTAAACAAGTATATTTTGCTTCTATATATATATATATGTATGAATTTTAGAGAATAATTATACATTTGGTAAAAAAATAATAATATTTTTTAATATATATTAATAGTTCAAACTTTAATTTATTAAATAAATAATTAAACATTTTCAATTAATTTAAAATTTAACATTTTTGATCTACTTATATAAAGCATAAAATTCAACAAAATTAAAAAAAATCTAAATTGTCTAAAAATATAAAATATATAAAATAAAATTAATTTTACAATAACGTAAATTGATATCTTCTCACTAATTTATATAAGGATTATTATCCTATCCACTGCCAGTGGAGTTTTTTAACTCCACAAGCAAGGTTTGGATGATGACATGTGTCTTTTAAAAATATTAAGAAAATAAAAAATAAATAAAATGGGACATGTGTCATCATCCTAATCCTGCTTGTGGAGTTAAAAAACTCCACTGGCAGTGGATAGGATAATAATCCTTTATATAATCAATATTTTTATATCAATAAAATTTGTCCTTAATAGCTATAGAATACAATTTGTTTTAAAAGATAAATATTGAGTCCGTTTAACTAAACCTGCAAATATAGAAGATTCCGTAATAGACCAGACTAATGTGCATACTACGCCACGTGTGAGCATACATATAAATAATCTCTTGGAAGAAGAAATACTAAATATGTAGAATTCAAATTTCAATACACTTTTTTTCTTCTCTACTGAAAAATATAACAACACGAAATACATCTCTCGTCGAAGACAAAAGTACTGAAGTTAACCATTTTCTTAACCTCCACCACCTCTCCCACTCGCACCCTTACCCTCACCTTTCCCCCAACAATCATTGCCACCTGCACTTTCAGAGGGGCCACCACCTCCATTACCAACAAGCCACTTACTTAGTCCCCATTTTCGGAGGATATGGAAGAGAAGCCTTCATCCACCAACACAATATCACTTCTGGCGGACAAGTTTTTGGAGGATGTTTAGAGAGATTTATCAAGAAACTGATGTGGCACTTTTATCATTATTTTTAGTTTTAGAATATTCAAGATTTTATCATTATTTTTTAATTCTTAATACTTTTACTATTTATTATATTTTATACTATTTTTCGGATTTTTTAACCCTTTGACATTAAAATAATCAAGCATTAATAGTATAAAAAATTATACTTTAATATAAGATATATGGAAGTTAAAATTTTGCTTAATTCATCTATGAACTAATTTACAAGTGAAAATATAAAAGTATTAATATCAGTCGGTTTAATAATAGCCTAAAAGGAAATGGAAATCAAAAGAATTGGCATTCATTGGAAATAAAGGTTTTTTTTTTTTTGCATAATTGACATCATCGTATGTTTATTCAATTTTACCAATGTTTTTATCTGTTCAAAATTAAAATTTAAATCTCAAATTTATAAAACTTGTACACTTTATTACTAAATATACGTTAAGTTAAATTAATATTCAAAGTGGTATAATGTCCATCTTTTATCAATCTTATCTATCCTAAAAAGAAAAAGTAAATTCTTATTTTTTTTGGGTAAATAAAAAAAAAACATACCTGTAGCTGTAATTTACAAAGGATAAAGAGGTAAAGAAATAAGAGGCCATGAAAGTGAAGAATGGGCTTTGCTTTGGTGAGCCCAGTCACTGGGTTTACGCGGTTTCAGGCATTGATTTTCTGGTAAGAGGTGATTATCATTGGGCCCACGCTGGTGTAATGTCCCCTTCCGTTTTCCAAGTCTTCATTGCCAAAAAAAAAAAGGAAAAGGAAAAGGAAAGGAAAAGCCCTTTTTTAAGATATTTGAACATAATTATATTTTGTTTTTTTTTTTGAATTACATTAAAATCATATACTTGCATTTTGTAGTTTTTTTTCTTTTGAAAATAATGGATATTTGAATTGATTTAATTATAAAAGATGGATTATATTTCATGAAGTTGTGTGTTTATATAAATATATACACTCTAGATACAAAACTCGCACGATGCTGCGGGTCTATTTTTATTTTGTAATTTTTAAAGTTAGTAAAATTGATTATTAGATAAGAGTTGTTGGTTATAAAATTATTTATTTCCTTCATATTATTTAGTACAAAAGAGAAACATATTTACTAAGAATAGAGGTTATATATCAAACAAATGTCCAAAAATAATTTTTGAGAAATTTGGATTAGCTTGGATTTAAAAAAATACATAATACTGAAGTTAAATAGTATGATAAACAGATAATTTGTGTTAGAAACAAACAAATCAAGATAATGATGTTACGACCCGAAGGCCGTGACGTTCACTTGATACTTATACTTTTCTTAGTCTACAAATTTATGGACTAAATTTTTCTTTTTCATTTTACAGTTTGTATTCGGTGTCAATGTAGTCACTAACTATTTCGATTCATTCTTTAATTCAATTATGATTTAAATTACTCTTTAAGATGAGGAGAAATCAATTATAGTCCATATCTTACTATTTCTTAGAAACAGATTGAAAATATCCTCCCCTTATATTTTGAGATTTCCCCAGCTAATTACCTGTGAATCATCTCAATGCAACACAAGGTATCCCACAATCCACATTATATTTATCAAATAGGTATCATCTCAATTATCTTAATATCCATAACTGATCACCGTATACTTATCATATATTATCAAAATATTATATCGACTACTCATTATCCTAGTTTACATCCTATCCTATAGTACTGTGCAGAAATTGCTTGAAAATAAAAGCATATGCCAAAGAGTGTATACCTCGAAAGCAACCATGTAGTTTCGGAGGACAGGGACAAGTATCAAGCCTAGATACTGTCTCCGAAGTTCCACTCAAAAGCCTTCTTGGCGGAGTTTAACCCAATTAGTCTGAAAAGATGTGAAATTAAGGGGGGGGGGGGGGGTGAGCAAATCCACGGCTCAGTAAGTCATTTATATAAGTGCAGAATTTGACTTATATTGTCCTAATGCAAATGCATGAAGCTTTTAAGTAAGGATTCTCATGTCATATTCACTCTATATTCGTTTATCAGACAGCTCAGATCATGTCATAAAGGTTTCTTAGTGTGTAAAGGTTTAAGGTATTAATGGAAAAGGGTCTCTTCGAAGTACCTCATTATACTCATCCCGATACCTATCTATCACATTAACTTTTGATCAAAATCGATCATCCATTTTCAATCTTCTTATCATTATTCCATAGTATGCCATACAATAATAAATACGTAATTCCGACATCGTATGGTACTAGTTTGCACTCATATCAGTCTCATATCATATCATATCATATCATGTCATATCTCATATGAAGTTATGTTCAGACACAATATTAGATCATGTCACTTCTCATCAAATAAATACGCTTTGTACTGTATCAAATCATAACACTTTCAATATGGAGAAACATAATCACATATAGTATAAAAGTCATGATACTTCTTCATATACATCTCATGTTCAAATACAACATAAGATCATGACATACTTCATGCAGAATTTTATATCGTTCTGTCATGTTTCTACATGCAACTTATGCAAGTTTTACTGTATAAAACAACTATCATTTCAAATTATATTACGTTTAACATATAATCGTATATGAATCATATGTAGTATCGAAATCATATTACATGTACTTTTAGAGCATGTTCCAAACATGTCAAATCTCAAATCATCTCTTGTATATTTTTAAGACATGATTGAAAGCATGCACATTTCTCTTTTCATATCATGTGTGATCAAAGCATGCACATTTCTCTTTTCACATTACGTGAAATCAAAACATGTACTTTTCTCTTTTCATATTACGAGTAATCAAAACATGCATATTTCTCTTTTCATATCACGTGAAATCAAAACATGCACATTTCTATTTTCATATCATGCATAATCAAAGTATGCACATTTCTCTTTTCATTTCATGTGAAATCAAAACATGCACATTTTATATACTGTGAAATCATATCGGTTTAGAGTTCATATCAATTTAAAATCATACTCTAAACTGCATACATATCGGTTTGAGACTAGGCTAAATCCCTAATACTCTATCAATAAAGACTTAGATCATTGTAGCTAGCAGTGAAATCATATCATCGTCCCCTGGAAACCAACTAGGGCTCTATCTATGGCCATAGACCTCATGTCTTTCAGCCCCACTGATTAGGTGTGACTGAGCCCTGTCCACGACTAGTGTGGGACAAGCATCTCTGCCTAATGAGTAATCTCCAATTAGGCGATTTCCACTATGCTTTATTGAGTTTAACTCTCTTAGAGTGCCTATAGTCTCGTAAAACATTTAAACATTTCACTTTTCTTATAAAAATAGCATAAAGTATGTAACACGTTTTTTTAAGATCATTTACATATATGAATACATACATTACACTATATATTCAGTCTTTTCAAAACAATTTAAGCATCCAAAATAGTCATGTGAGTATTGTATGAATGAATGCTTTCAAAATCTCATGCATAAAACGAGGCATGTTTATGAAATGGATTAATGCAATATCACTCGGTATAGTGCTAACTATAATGCCAATTCTTCTTTAGATCATCACCCTCGAAACCCATCGATTTAGCACTTATACCCAACTCATCATCATTTTACATTTCATTTTAAAGTCCTCGATTCAATCCTTTCTATTTCAACAGAATTACACCTAATAAAACATCCAAAATTCCCTATCATTCAATACTATATAATATCATTTCACAATATTTTCAAATTAAATCAATTATCTTTACTTTCAATGTCAATACTAAGACCCCACCATTAATGTCGGTCTTCTTAGTATTTCACGTATGTTCAAATATTACCTTAGTGACTTCCACAATAACACTAAAATCATTCAATGTAAATGAATTCATTAAAGATCTATTCTGTAAATCATTCATTCACAATATCCACATCATTGAGTCATTTCCTCAGTTTACTATATTACCACGGGCATATCATTCCTTATGCGTCATTAAACCTCAAACCTTTAATCACCACCATTACCATACAATCTAACTATATCTATACAATATAATTCTAATTCTGAATTATATAAATGTCTTACCAACTCTTCATTTAGTGCGCGAGTGCTCTGCTTTTACTAATCTCATGTTTGTTGCCTTAGAGTCGTGCTGCATGATCAAATAGCGTTAAATTGATTTAGTATCAATCTAATATGTCGGTAATTAATTTTTATGAAATCAAAATGATGTGATTCATCCCTCTTACCAATCTTCTTACACTATTCCAAGCCAAGAATTATATATATTTATATATATATATATATATATATTATACCTATGCTTATTCATTTGACAGACTATACGTATACATATATATATATATGTATAAATTTCTCTCCTTCTCTCTTCTTTCTTTCTTTTCTTTCTTTTCATATCACATATAGTTTACACATCGGGAGAATTTTCGATGATCTCATTATCACTAATTTCAATAACATGAATATTTTTAATTAAAATTCAGTATATTCATGTTTTATGAAAAATACTAAATTTCTCATTTTTGTGGTTGAAAATTGTTTCTCGTGTAATAAAATTGTTTTAAAATGATTTTACGTAATTTTTCTAAAATTTTCGACAGCATAACGGCTGCCTATTAACTGGCCTCCCTGCACAAAATAGATAGCTTATACTTTTTATAGCCAGTGAATCTCCACAATTTCCAACCAATTGGTTTCCACAACATTTTCATAAAATTCATGCATAATTAAATCATGCAATCTGGATATCCTTACAGGCTACACATGCTTCTCTTACCTGTCCTGGGTTAGCGACTTCCTCATTACGTCGCGCCCGTAGTCCACTTCTCCCGATTTTCGTCATCTCACACCAAGTATGATTTTCTACCAATTTTCGTCATCTCACACCGAGTATGATTTTCTACCAATTTCAATAACATACTCAATTTAGAATTTTACATAATTATTAAATAAAATAATAATAAAATTATCATAATTTTCCTCTACCTCTTTTCTTCTTCTTCTTCCCCCTCTTTTCTTTTCTTCTTTTTCTTTTTCTCTTTTTCTTTTTCTTTTTCTTTCTTCTTTCTTCTTTCTTCTTTTTCTTTTTCTTTTTCTTTTCTGGTCTGAATCGGTTCAGACCAATTTAGACCAGTTCGGCCAGTTCAGCCGGTTCGGCACCTTATCGGCCAGTTCTCTGCCGGCTTAGCCACTTCAAAGCTTGCCGAGGAAGTGCTGAAGCAGGATCTGGCCTCCTTTTCCCCAGATCGATGGCGACGGCGGCGGATCTGGTGGTGGTTGTTGCGGCTCTTTTCTCCCTCTTTTCTCTTCCTCCTTCACCGCCGGTGGTCTCTTTTCTTTCCCCTTCCCTCCGCCAACGTCGAGGATGGCACGGCGGTGTCCGGATCAGCCGGCACCGCCATTTCCCCTTTTTCCTTTTTCTCGCTTTTTCCTTTCGGTTTCCTCGATTTCTTCTCTCCTTTCCTTTTTCCTTTCCCGTCGCCGGTAGCTTCCTTCTCTTCCTTTCCTCACCGGCGATGGCTTCAACTCTCTCTCTCTCTCTCTTCCTTCCGGTGCCGCCGATAGGGTCGGCCCCCTCTTCTTTGTTTTTAGACAGAAACGGGGGTCCCGATTCCCCGTTTCTGTTTTTAACTCTTTCTCTTTTTTTTCTTTTTTTATATTATATTTATAAATTTTATTTATAAATATAATATTATTATATGTATATAGTATTTTACAATATATATTACATAGATATATATATATATATATATAAATATATTATACATTAACAATATATATACATGTCATATATCTTTTTATATACTTTAAATTAAAATACCATATACATTTCATATGTATATATATATATATATATATTTATATATATACAACAATATGTATAATAATAATAATAATAATAATAATAATAATAATAATATACACATATTTATTTATATAAAAACATATAAAAATATATTTATATAATCTAATTATATAAATATACACATTTTTTTAACATTTAAAATATATTTATATAATAGAATTATATAATTATATAAATATACACATTTTTATTTCTTTAAATTTGGATTTCTTAATATCCAAAATAAACTTCTCGATAAACATTATTTTTTTTATTTCTTATTTAATTTAGCTTTTAATATATCCAATTTAAATTCCTCCATATAATTTCTCAAATTCGACACTTCATCATTTACAGAAATTCCAATAGTATTCCATATTGTAAATAATTTATTTATTTACTTTAATTTATCTTTCGCATTAAAATTAACTTTCCGAATAATTCATATCAAAATGGAAAATTTTCGGTTATCACAAATGATGCAACAACAATAAAAACTAAAAGCACCAATATATATATATATATATACATAGATATATACGGTATAGTGGTTCAGACAATTTAATAAAGAAGTAAGAAAAATTAGCTCTATAAGTATTTTTATTTTAAGAATAACTAAATGAACTATTTATATTTACTCCAAAGTACAATATGCAACGTAAAAGTATTTTTTTTGCAAGATATAGAGGTAAAAAAACCCTTTTATATAATAAATTTCATTTGAAAGCAAAATATATGTAAGTAAAAGAAGCAAATAAATAAAAATATAAAACAATACCATAAAACAATAATAGAGGACTGGATTAAAAAAGTTAAAGAGCCATATAAAAAACATGTTAAAGATTTAATTAAAAAAATTGTTGAAAAAGAAATAAAGGGACCTAAATAAAAAAAATTGTTGAGGGCAAAAAAAAATGGACAAGTGTCACTCAAAGGGAGAGGAGGAGACAAAAATATAATATAGTATAGATATTAATCTTTAAGATGTTTTGAGTTTTTTTATGAACAATCTGTGAGTTTAACTTAAGTTTTTGTTGAAACTTGTGACATGTTTTGATATTTAGGTAGGATAACATCTCTTGCTTCAAAAAACTTCAACTTTATATATGAAAAAATAATTTCTAAATTTAAAAATTGTTTTTTTAAATATAAAACTTTAAAAAATGACTTTCAAAGATAATAAAGTGTAAGATTCTTTTGAATAATAAGAACTATATGATTTTACCAATTGACAAAAAGGTATGATTTGGTTTCCTATTTTTTTTAATTATGTACCTTTTAGTACGTATCATATTTTAATTTAATGAATCAAATATAACTTTTATTTTCTATATATTTCCATATTTTCTTTATTATTATCTAATTTATTAATTTATAAGATGGGATTTCCTCCATTTCTTTTATCAACAAATTAAAAAAAAAAAAATCTTTCATGCATGCTAGGGCCTTAACCTAATCGACTCAACCTACAAGATTATTGCCATGAACAAAATAGATTTCCATTTTGAATGGTCGGATTGATCATCCAAACACTGTAATTTTTGAGCTAGTGTTCGAAAGGAAGGCTCTGTGATACTCAACTTTCTCTCTTTGTTTATTAAAATCATTGCAAATAGAGTTGTGTATATCAGTTGTTTAAGCAAAGAATTGTGCTTTTATAATCACACTTTGAAGATAGTAAATCTTTTGAGTGAACTTTTAAATCTCGTGAAATGTAAAATTAAGTTTCTTGTGATTGCTATTTATGATTTTTTGGGTTGATTAATACTTATCGAAAATATTTGTTTTGTGCTATTATGATATTATAGTTACAAATCTAATTAATCAAAAGAGAAAGAACTTCCATATACACACATAGAAACAAGAAGAACCCAAGAACATATTGAATCGAGGAAAAAATTAAAAAGACCTTAGCAACAAGAAATTTTCTACATTTTGCAACTAATAATAATGTTGTGTTCTTTGTAGATGTGTTTATGGGTAAATCAAGTTAGATTCAGATCATATTTAAAGATGTGATACATATAATTTTTGTTCGTAAACATGGGTAAATCAAGTTATTTTATTATTTTGTATAATAAAATAATTTTATTTTAGGTATTGAAAAAATATTGCAAATTTTAGGATTTGAATTTTAAATTTGTTAAATATCATTCTTAAAATTGATTGTATAAATCATTTGAGCAAGTCTCAAATTGATATTGTTGGCCTTCAAATACTGTTAGATATCATCTTTTAAAAGTAATTTTATAAACAATTTGAGTTAAATTTCATACTCGTATCGTTCCACCTCTTAACGCCATTTCATCATGTTGATATTTTGTTGTCTGTTACTGTACTACATAAAGACATATGTTATTATGGATATATGAGAATATTAATCAAATCAAATCAAATCAAATAAAAAATAGAGAAGATGCTGTAACCAAAAAAAAAAGAACAGAGAAGATGCCATTTCCAATGTTATTGGCAATCATCCAAAAATTTCAAAAGAATTTCACCATAAGTTTTGACTAATAATTAGACCTTCTTAGTTGCTCTTAGACCTGCTCATGGGCCGGGCCGGGTCGGGTTCGAGCCGAGCCCATAACAGGTATTAATGGAATTTTCACACGCTCAAGCTCGGCCCGGCCTGACATTCGGGCCTGATTTTTCTGTCTAAGCTTGTTTTCATTTTTATACTACAGCTCAAGCCCGATCCAAAAATAATTTTTTTATATTTTAATTTTATATTTATTTGTTTTTTTATTATTTTATACCTTTTAAAATTTAATTTAATTTGTCAAAATTTATATATCAATTTTCATATTAAATATTTATAATCATATTTATTATTCAATAGTATTTTATATACATATAATTATATTATATTTAGTAAATATATATAAAAATTTAATTAATATTAAAAAAGATATATAAAAAATAAAAAAATTCATAATTCGGGCCGGGTCGGGCCGGGCCCGGGCTTTGAAAGGCAAGCCCGAGGCCCGGCCCGTATTTTAGACGGGCCTAAAAATTTTGCCTAAGCCCATTTTTTTATCAAATATTTTTGTCCAAATCCGACCAAATTTAGAAAGGGCTCTCGGGCTTGAACGGGTAGCCCGGCTCTTGAGTAGGTCTAGTTGCTCTATCTGTGGCAATTAAAGACAGAACAGAGCACCAAAATTTGAAAAGGAAAACTTAAGCAAGTTCTTTGTTTGAGGACTGCTCCATCTTCGATAAAAAAAAGATGTTTTTCTTTTTTCTTTTCCCTTTTTCTTTCTAGTATATGTATTTGGATAAGATTGATGGACAAGTTGTTTAAAAAAAACAAGAAAAATGGACAATGCTTTTCAACAAAGGTGGAATCAACCTCTGAATAACGCCGATGAGGTTATTGATTTCATTGAGACTTTCATTTTCGAATATGTGGTGATCTTTTTTAATTATTGCACTACTTTTCTTTCCAATGAAATCTTCTTGTGATTCATATCCAAATAATAATAATAATAACTTTTAGGCATCTAATAGAATTATGCTATTTGATATATGTTTTTTGAAGGCTTTTCTCCACAGATCATTAACCAAAATATGAAAGCGTCCTAGGCTTACAAGGAGTACCAATTTTCAATTGACAAATTTCAAATTTAAATATCGAAGAGAAGCACCAAAAGATTTATAAGATAAAAAAAAATTCTGTCTTTTAGTTCAAAAAGAGAACTCGTGCTGTATATATTGAGGCTTCATCAGAAATTATATGCCAAAATCATATATTAGCAAATATATGCAAGCGTTCACTCATCATTGGTAGTGCGTCACTATAGTAAGCCATGCATGTGATTCATCAAAGATGCATTTTGGTTTGTGTAAGATAGGGTGTGAATACTGAATAGTCGATCTCAAATCTGATATAGCCCAATGATGATGCTCGATGTAACGGTCACCTGTAGTTTGAATAATACACACAGAAACAGAGGAAGAATAGAAGATTCCGTAATACATCAAACTGATCTGCATACTATGCCACGTGTAGCATACATATAAATAATGTCTTATAAGAGGAAATACTCAATACGCAGAATTCAAATTTCAATATATGTTTTTCTTCTCTACTGAAAAATGGAACGACACGAAATACATCTCTCGCTGAAGACAAAAGTATTGAAGTTAACCATTTTCTTTCTTGGATTCGAGGCTGCTAACCTTCCCCCACCCCCAACTTTAGCACCAGTATTAGCGCCACCTTTTAAAGTTAAGGACCGGTTAATGGTTGTATCCAAATTGGTTAATTATTGAGCTATAGATTAACACAAATTAAAAATATTTTAACCATAAAAACTTTCATAAAAGTTGTGTATTTTACAAGTTATTTGTCTATAAGATTGTACAATCTTAACGGGTCATTGTTTATGTAAATAAAACCAATGGTAAATACACAGTTAAAAAAAAAAATCGTAACAAAAAAGATTAAAAAAAAATCTAAAAATGTTCGAGATAAAGTAAAAGGTAAAGCACAAACTAAAAAATTAGAGTAAAAGTCCATGGGTGTGAAGACCGAGAATTTTCTAAATAAATATAAGGTATCCGAAAAATTTAATTTGGACAAATTGAAATCCAAATTAAATAAGAAATGAAAAGAAAAAAAAGGAAAATTAAATTGGAAATAAGAAATGAAGGAGGAAATTTAATTTGGATAAATGAAAATCCAAATTAAATAAGAAAATGGAGAAAATAATTTTGGATATTTGGAAATCCAAAACTTAATAAGAAATAAAAATATTTTTTTTGATATAAAAGTGTAAAAAGTATATATATATATATATATTTTGATACAAAATGTATTTAAATATATTATGAATAGTGTATATATATAATTATGGTGTATAATAATTATATATATATTATAGTTATTATTTGTATATATAATAATAAATATATATATATTAAAAAAAAAAAGAAGGAAGGAAGAGCAGTGGGAATCGGGGAACCCGATTCCCACGTTTCTTTTCTGTTAGCCAAAAACAAAAGAGGAGACTAAAGAGAAAAGCGCCGGACGACGCCGGCCACCGGAGAAAGGAAGAAGCGGGAGGAGCGACGTCGTCGGCAAAGGAAGAAGCCGATGATGGTAGACCGAGGCGGAAAGAGAAAGAAGCAGTGCGAAAACAGAAGAGGAAACCGAAGGAAAAGAGAGGAAAAGAGAAGAGGAGATCGACGGTGCCGGTCGATCCGGGCACCGCCACTCCCCCCACGAGACCGGCGGGGACCAGGGGAAGGTGAGAGGAGCCACCGACGAAGAGGAAACCGGCAGAGGAAGGAGAAAAGAGGAAGAGAAGAGCCGCCAGTGTCGCTTCCAGATCCGGCGCCGTCGCCGGTGATGGGGCCAAACCGAGACCAGATCCGGCTTCGTGGCAACCTCGGCAAGCTGTGGAGTGGCCGAACCGCCGGAATGGGTGGCCGCCGGTGACCGAACCGGTCAGCCAAAGTTGAACCGGCCAAGCCAAGCTTTGACCCGACCCGGTTTGACCCGACCCGACCCAGTTCAGGGAAAAAAAAAGAGAGAGAAAGAAAAAAAAAGAAGAAGAAAAAGAAAAGAAAAAGAAAAAGGAAAAGGAAAAGGAAAAGGAAGAAAAAGAAGAAAAGAAAAGAAAAGGAGAAAGAAAAGAAGGAAGAAGAAGAAGAAGGAAAGGAAAAAGAAAGAAAAAAAAATGTGGTAAGGAAAATATAGAAAATAAATTGATGGTATTTATTGAATAAATTATGGTTATATTGATGTAGTGCATTGATATTGAAATTGTAGTAAAGCGGAAATGCGACGAATGGTGGAGTTCGGCAATGCTCGAAAATCAGAAAGTGCGCCAAGCTTGGCGAATGGGTAAGATACTTTTATAAAGCATTAGTAGCATTATATTGTATGTGGGATTTATGATCTTATATAATGCTCTGATGGAATGATTTTAATGGAATTATGATTTTTTTTTTATGATGAATTGATTTAATTAATGTTAAAAATGCTAAGAGGGCCCACAATTGATGGTGGGGGTCTTAGTAAGAGGTAAAAATTGGTGAGAATCAACGGCTGTCAGTATAAATTGTGTTTCCTTGCAGGAGGTTTAGAGGAAATTAAGCCGTTATGCTGTCAAAATTTCCACAAAAATGTTTAAGGAAAAAAAAATATTAAGTTCTCATCTAGATGGAATCCTGAAAGAATTATCGAAGATAAGCTTGAAAGGATCTTACTGTATCATAGGAAAAATTGATTTTTAAATGGTTGAGAAGGTTAATGGATGAGCACGACAATATGAGGAATTTGGTTGTGAATCTTATAGAGTCGATAATTCGAGTTATGTAATATTTCAAGTTGACTATCGAGCAGAAATTGAGGTGCAATCTCGATAGTTGGAGTATTGATAGATGTAACGATGATTATATGATATTGCTTTGAAGAGAAGATCATAGTTGAAAAGTGATGATTATAGAATTGATAGATTCAAACAAATGGACCGTCTTAGTGGTATGATTGAGATAATGATCATAAGAAAGTAGATCGCGAAATCTTATGGACATTTTGATGTGTTATGACCTCGAAGTTAGAGGATTGTAAGTGTGGATAATGACCTATCTGGCAATATGACAATATAATCTTAATATACCATAAGGATGAAATTGAGAAAAAAAAATATAGCAATAAAATGAGATTTAGAGAATTTGGTACTTGATATATACTACATTATGGAATATCTTTGTCAATAGAATGGATTCGAATCAATGTTTGATTGTGGCATGTTAACTTTGTATGTGTAAAGCTAATGTTGGGAATTGATTTAATTAATGTGCAAAATAATGAAAGGGAGAATGAAAGCCTGAGGTAGCTTGTGATCTTTGATGGAAAAATATACTAGAATGATCCTAATAGTCTATGGATGTTATTGAAATGTATTTGAATAAACGTGCAAACATATGTACTGTGGATTTTAGTGATGCCATTGGGGACTTGAAAGACGTGTGTAATTGTAGAATGAATGACGGATGACTTTCGTGTCATGATCATGTTTGAATAAGAAATTTAGGCTACTAAAGACACACCTTAGTCTGATGTCATAATATGCACAACAATAGATTGAATGAGTATTGAGATATATTTGGATATATTTAGAAAATCATTCATGCATGACATATGATCTCATGTTGTTTTAAAAGAAAAAATGATATTTTAAAAAGAGATGCATCGAAATCTTTTAAGTGAAAGTAAATATTTGAAATGATTAGACAGCCACAGACCTTGATGTTTAATATCATTTTGACATTATTCATGACATGTACATATTGAACATGAGATTTAATTATGCATTGATTTGAGAAAAGACTCGGTTTTAAATGTTTTTTTTATGAGGGCTGTCTAAATGAATTCAAAATGATATATCAAAAGATTTCGATTTTTGAGACGACAGGTACCCTATTGAATGCCTGAGTGGCATATGCCTTCGTGGCACAGAGTATGTATTTATTGTGTGGTTCTGCCTGTGTGGCATGAAACCCCATTTATACATATATGATATGTACATGTAAATGTTGCCTGATGAGATCATTCCAGGCTGTCCAACAATAGTCGTGGACACATTCCTCAGTTTCCAGCTGATCAGTGGGACTGGGACGATCTATGATCATAGATAGAGAACCCTTCGAGGGAAACTATCCCATTGATAGCTACAATGGGTTAGAGATGATATGATAATAGAATAGGGATTCATGCCTAGTCTCTTACTAAATGTTAAAGAATGTCTAGAGTACAATTTATTATATATTAAACTCTAGACATGATATGTTTTACAGTATACATGAAATGATTGAAATTGAATGATTGAAACATGGTTTATATTATGCATTATATGATTTGAGACTTTATATGTTTTAAACATGTTTATTTGACATGACAGATGAAATGATGTACATGTGTTTTATACCACACATGATATGAATAGAGATTTCATATGTTTTAAAATGTGTTTTAAAACATATGTCAAATGATTCTAAATTACATGACTTTCGTACATGATTATGTACTACATGAAACATGATTTGAAATGAATGTTTTATACAGAACACAAATTTTATACGGTACATATTGAATCATGTGATGATAGCATACAGTGGTAACGATATTTCATCTAGACATGATATGATACATGAACATAAGATTGATATGAAGAGAATTGTAAACTTACACTATTGTGATCATGATTTCTCTATATGGAAAATGATATGAGGTGATAGATTACAAGAGTACGATTATGAAACATAAGGTGAATTGATATGATGCTTCAATTGGACATGATGTACTCCGAGATAGAGGAAAATATAGACTAGTAGTATATGACATTCAATTTGGATACGACAGATGCGATGCACTATAGTGTAAGATCGAGAAGATTGAAAAAGTGATTATGATATTATGGAAGTGATTATAGACTGATTGATTAAATTGAATCACTTTTCCATTTTCAAACCTCTAGATTTCTCTAATGCCTTAGTCGAAATATAAATATGAAATGGAGAGAATGTATGTGAAGTTCCAGTGAGCATTTAAGGTGATGGAATCTTGAATTGCCATATGCTTATGGGAAATAGCAAAAGGCTTTGGGATTTCCAAATTTATTGATAGCACTGCTCCGTATTGATATGAATATTCGAGCTCAATATGTGAACGCTTACAGATATATTGAGAGCAGGTGCCCTGAATTTAAAAGCTACTGGGACAATTACATACTACTGATTAAATCGGTAAACGATAGATACCAAAATATATCGACTTGGCGCCAAATGAGAAAAACAAATGATAAATGGTGTGAAACAGCTATTATGTGAAAAGAGATGAAAGTGATAACTCCCAAGATGATAACAAATTTTAGGGAGTATGAATATATGGTGGAAAAATGATATGTAATGGTATAAAAGGTGATTCGGATGTTGAAAGTATGCTAGTAGTATTACTTAAAAAGATGATTGAGAGGACAGGAACCATAAGTATACGGAACCGTACCATCTCTAAATATAAGTTAAAATTCGGAGGACCGAATTTCTTAAGATGGGGAGAATGTGAAGACCGAGAATTTTCTAAATAAATATAAGGTATCCGAAAAATTTAATTTGGACAAATTGAAATCCAAATTAAATAAGAAATGAAAAGAAAAAAAAAGGAAAATTAAATTGGAAATAAGAAATGAAGGAGGAAATTTAATTTGGATAAATGAAAATCCAAATTAAATAAGAAAATGGAGAAAATAATTTTGGATATTTGGAAATCCAAAACTTAATAAGAAATAAAAATATTTTTTTTTGATATATTTATATAATGATATTATATAAATATACCTTGGATAAATATAAATATTATTTTGTGTTAAAAGTGTAAAAAGTATATATATATAAATATATATATATATATATATATTGATACAAAATGTATTTAAATATATTATGAATAGTGTATATATATAATTATGGTGTATAATAATTATATATATATATTATAGTTATTATTTATATAATTATGGTGTATAATAATATATATATAATTATTATACACCATAATTATATATATACACTATTCATAATATATTTAAATACATTTTGTATCAATATATATATATATATATATATATATATATATATATATATATATATATACTTTTTACACTTTTAACACAAAATAATATTTATATTTATCCAAGGTATATTTATATAATATCATTATATAAATATATCAAAAAAAATATTTTTATTTCTTATTAAGTTTTGGATTTCCAAATATCCAAAATTATTTTCTCCATTTTCTTATTTAATTTGGATTTTCATTTATCCAAATTAAATTTCCTCCTTCATTTCTTATTTCCAATTTAATTTTCTTTTTTTTCTTTTCATTTCTTATTTAATTTGGATTTCAATTTGTCCAAATTAAATTTTTCGGATACCTTATATTTATTTAGAAAATTCTCGGTCTTCACATTATTTTATTGCTCACGAAGAGTTGGACTGAGGCACAGATATCTCGCTCTCTTTAAGACGATTCACGCCTCTGCGGGAATTATATCACCGGTGCAGCGGGAATTATATCACCGGTGCAGCAGGAACTCAAAGCTTGTCGCCTCCAGGATACAACAACCCAACCTATCTTCGTTGTACACTCTACAGTTCTACATTAACGTGTAAAATAAAGAGCTCTAACATCAAACACCCTTCTCTTGTCCAAGAATAAGATTATGTTTGAATTATCATAGTGAATTATTGTATATCATTTGAGTTTTAGAACTCCTATTTATACACTTCACAAATTTGTAACTCATACAAAGTAATAAAGAAATAAGTAACCTCCCAATTATTATGAGTGACTGACCAAATCAATGGTTATTGGCTTGTTGAAGACAAACGGCTATAATCACAGCTAGCAACGTAGTAATGCTATAATTCAATGCTATATTCATTTCTATTATAATATTAATGCTTTATAACATCAAGTTATAACGTTTGAATCATAATGTTAAAGATAATATTTTATTATTAAAATATTAGTTCCAATAATTACCTCTCCATTTTAATAATAAAATAATATTTTAAAAAATTTTAATCATTTTATTAACTTGATTATGCGTAATAAAGGTGTGCGATCGCATTGAACCTTTACTTAGTGTAGTAGCAAATCTTGATCCTAAGCCAATAGTGTGTCATACGCATTAAACTTTGGCTGTATTGGGGAGACAGGAGTTTGCAGTACACACACAATAATTTAGGTGTTTACGAGCTTCTTATTAAGCCAGCATATTATGGCCTTGTGCTTGATCCCGGACTTAGTGAGTAATCTAGAAACTTGCCCGACCAAGCTTCATAGGAACGGCCTCACTCCAATACTCACATAGGTGAAATCTATCAAGAGTGTTCTTGTAACTGCTACACTCCACTCATAATTAGCTATAGATTTCATTAAGATTCTTAAAGAATCAACCCCCCAACGTTACAGGATAGATACACTACACCATAGGGATGAACAAATGAGCTTAAAGCTTCTTAGTGTGTATCTTTTAGAACGATCTCTCTATGATTCGTTTTTCCCATTGAACCTAACTCTCAGGATCTCTGATCATTAGGTTGGTTATCCTCATAGGAGATTCCAGATTATTTGGGCAAAAAATCCCATCCCCCTCGATGCATACCAGATCTTATCTCTAGCAAAGAGATTTTATTAAACAATCACCAAGATTATCACACATATAATCCTGTTACTCGAATGGGATCTCATTATAATGTTTCCTTGATCTGTATTTACCATTATAATAATGGTTATGCACTTTACCAACTGTGGCAATGCTATTACAAATATATTTCATCACGTGATTTCAATTTAAGGCTGTCTAGCAGTCACGCAACAGATATATCCAACTTTCTTGCCACAACTATATTTATAGTAGGGCTTATAGCATTTTTATGCTCCATCATAATAAATCATACTACTAGGAATCATGAATTTTTATGACTAGTAGCCTAATTTTATCCAACGTGAAAATTCGTACTACTAGGAATCACAAAATTTATTGTGACCAATAGTCTAATTTTATCAAACATACCACTAGGAATCATATATTTTATATGACCAGTAGTCTTAGTTTATCCAACATCAATATCATCTACTAGGAATCACAAATATATTGTGATCAGTAGCCTTATTTCATCCAACATGATTAACATCATACAAATTCCCATTTCAATGCTCCATCACAAGTAACTTGTTCTACAAAGAATCTTTAATTTTAAAATACAACTCAAATGTATCATTATATTTCAATCAATGTCACTAAAACATTCCAATATAATAATTCTTTTTTATAACATAATTCAAAATTTTTAATATCACCATATTAGAATACAAAAGTCAAGAGCTTATATCTTTGGCAAGGAACACTATAATAAAATCACAGCTATTTTATCTCCCTTAATTAATCAAATCATAGTTCCCTCTACGCTTTCTTGAGGAACACATGAATTACAGGGCTTTATTTTTATTTTTTTAAGGATAATAATATTTCTATAGAATGCCATGCCATGATATCTATTGAAGTTAAGCTACCTATGTAGAGAATTAGAGAAAACTCTTAGTAATCATACGCTACCGCCACGGTTAAAATTCATACTCACATGAATCCTTTTTATTTCTTGTCTTATTGTGTTTGCTTCCATAATTAGCTGGATTTAAATGAATGGAACCGTGGCTTCATACTTATATGCTTTATCATTGGACAATGCAAGAGATCTTTAGAATCTAATGTGCTTCATTTTGCGAACATATATTTGCAGTAATAGATATAAAAATTATCAAACACCTAAAATTAATATTATAAGTAACCAACCCGTAAAAGCATGCTTTTTAACCAATTAACATAAAATACTAACAATAATTTTAGTAATAGCAATATTAACAGTACTTCATAGGTATAATAACATTTTAACATTTATATAATCAATTACTTTGCACCTTTATTGGATGTATTATTATTTGAAATATGCCTAGCAAGTAAGTCCTGTTCTCCTATTAAATTATAAAGTTCAAAGCAAGATAACATACCTTTAGTTTTCTTCTTCTAGCAACAACACATTAAGTAAACAAGAAATATGATCTCACCAATATTTTCCTTAGGAGAGAAATCTTTATTTTCTTGAGTTAAAATATTTTCTCAAGACTATTGGATCGTCTTAAAATTGTTGGATCTCGCTCTTAGTATATCTTTGTTTGAGGCTTGGTGTCTCTATTTATAGGCCTCACCTTTTAGTAACCTTCACCAAATATTAAATATACATATTATTACTATTTCCGTTTAACTCAAATAGCAAACGGTAGTAATAAAACTAAATAAACATTATATACATTCAATGTTAAAACATTAATAATAACGTTATGCTAATGAATTGCTTTTTATGATACAATAATGTTTGGAATTTATTGTGTTTAATGTTTTAAACTTTATATGATTTTATTATTAAAATCAATAGTTCCAACAATTCCAAGAATATTAGAAGTGAATTGTTGTATATCATTTGAGGTTTAGAACTCCTATTTATACACTTCACAAATTTGTAACTCATACAAAGTTGTCATAACGTATTAAGTTTTGAGAAAACCTAATAGCTAGACACAAAGACATGGAGTCGCCACCAACCATTCTAACCTAGGTGTGATTGGTCACATATTCAAACTAAGGATAAGGCTTGATCTACATTCAAAGACACTAGGGTTCGAGAGTACGGTTACGTGTAGGGAAGGATTAGCACCCCTACAACGCCCATCCTAAAATGGTACCAACTAGTTTTAGGTTATCTTTACAATTTGCTTTGAGTTCACATTAATTTCGATATACTTATGTATTGGGAAAATTTCTAAGATTTTTCCATCAATTTGGCTCCAATCTTAGAAATTCCCCTCACCTCAAGATATTCAAGGAGTCTCAATTGACTTTCTTGAATTCCATCGTCGGATAAATTTTAGTATTTTATGAAGTTCCTTTTTTTTAATCTTATCTATAATTTTGACTCTATATTCGACTCCATATCTCTATATTTTTTAATCTTATTTCATATTATATTTATCTATATATTTACTTTTTATTTTATTTATTTAGAGAATAAATATGAATCATGGTTTATTAAAGATTTTCTTAAAAGCGTCCTATCAATTTGGCTTGGCTTAAAAGAAATCTTTTCACCTAGAAATTTTCAAGGAGTCTCAATTGACTTTCTTGAAATTTCATCATCGGCATAATTCATATTTTTTATTTTTATTTCTTATAATTTTTTTATTCTAGGTAATTTAATTCATTTATTTATTTACTTATCTAATTTTATTTAAATTTCTTTAATTTTAATCTTGATTTAATTTATCTTTATTTTTTTTATTTATATTTATTTAATAAAAATGAATTATATTTTATCGAAAACTCTTTCAAAAGTATTCCATCAATTTGGCTCAACTTAAGAAAGAATATCTCACCTAGAAATATCCAAAGAGTCTCGATTGACTTTCTTGGAATTTCATCCTCGGTATAATTCACATTTATTTTTTTGATAATTAATTAATGTTTTTATTATTTTATTATTATTTTATCCCAACTTTTACTATTAATTTTTTTTATCATTTATAGTTTTATTTAAATAATTATTTTAAAACTTAAAGAAGCCCTAATTCCATATTCATATTTAATCCTAATTCTGAAATAAAAGAAAATATAAACAACACATCAACAAAATACATAAATATCAACATGCCAAATCAAATTATTTCATTCACATTAACTATCTAGTTTAATTATCAAAGTCAATTTCTCAAATTAAATATCTTAACGCCATTTTCTAACTTTAATTAAATTACCTAAATTATATTACACAAATTTTTAATTAAATAAATTATATATATTAAATTAAACTAGCAAGATACTTGAATGATAAAACAATAATAATTAAAAGCATTGAATCACGTGACTTAGTCCTCATTTCACACAAAAGCTATTTAATGGCAAAAGTTTCTTACCTCTTTTTTTTTCTCTACTTTCCTTTTCACGTTTCTTTTTGTCTTTCTTCTGACTACTTTCCTTCTTTCCTTTCTGTTTGATGTTCTTTCTTTCTAATTATGCACGTGGCTTCCCCGGAGAATACTATGGTGTTTAGAGGTGGCAAATGGGCGGGTCGGATTGGGTTTGGATCGGATCATTTTGGATCGGATCATTTCGGATTAAGAAAAAATCGGATCATTTTGGATTCGGATCATTTCGGGTTCGGATAAGGTCGGGTTTGGGTCAAGGAAAAATCGGTCTATTTCGGGTTTGGATCATTTCGGGTTCGGATAAGGTCGGGTTTGGGTCAAGGAAAAATCGGTCTATTTCGGATTTGGATCATTTCGGGTTCGGATAAGGTCGGGTTTGGGTCGTTGACTTTTTTAGTCAATTCGGGTTGGTCGGATTTGGATTCGGGTCGATTTGACAGATTTATTGGATTAAACTTTGGTCATCTTGATGTAATTTATCTGGTATAAAAATCAACTAAAACCATATTTCTAAGAACTACAAAACTCATGAAAATAAAATTGTCTTTTTACATGACCTATAGTACAATTGGGATTGAAATAATCAAAATATTTAATAATCTGTATGATAGTATTCTTTATAATATATTTACCAATATTCATAAATTAATTACGTTTTTTCATTTTATTTTTATTACTACAATAATTAATAACTTTTGAATCAAAGTGATTTAATAATCCATACTAAATATCATAAAACAATACTATATATTTCTTTAATTTAGTTTGATTTTTTATAGAATAATTAGAGACATTAGTGTAGATGATATAGCTTCTGTACTCTGTTATAGATTAATCATTAAATAATTATACATTATGTTCAAATGAATGTAATATAAAAGTGAATATTTAAATTTAACTATATTAAAAAAATATATAACACTCATATTATTGAAAAAAATTATATTTTTACTATATTAAAATACTTTGATATTTAATTTTAACATTTAAATATTTATTGGTAATATTAAATTTAAGTTTGAATATTTTCAGGTCTGGGTAAATTTGGATTCGAATCAATTTGAGTTCGGGTCAATTTGGGTTCGGATCAATTCGGGTTCGGGTTAATCTAAATTCGGATGAATTCGGGTTCGGATAAATTCGGGTTCGGATTCGGTCGGGTTTGGATCAATGTAAATTCGGATAAATTTGGTTTTGGATCAATTCGGATTCGGATCGGGTTGGATTTGAATTGTTGACTTTTTTAGTCAAATCGGATCGGTCGGGTTTGGATTCGGGTTAATCGGGCGGATTTTTCGGGTCGGGTCAACTTTTGCCACCTCTAATGGTGTTAGATGAAAATGGTGGCGCTCAGAATCACTTCGCTGCTTTGTCTTCTAAGCGACTAGCTTATCGCCTCCTTTGATTACCAAGAGTTGATCAACCGAATGAGGAATAGCAGCTGGTAGATGGCGGCTCAACAATAAGAAGCTTTGGTGGGCGTGGAAGCAAGATAGTAACACTTAAGGGGGAAGGAAACTCGGGTGTGCAAGCGATGGCTTGGGCAGCAGACGCTGCTATTGAAAGAGCAGCAAAACTGTAACAGAAACTCAATGCAGCAGGGGTGCCACGGACAACAACTAGCATGGGAGCTTGGGGATGGAATGATGGATACGCAGAGCAGGGAAACCACACTCGTTGCTGCAGCGATGGAGAAGCAGCGTACGGTGGCAGGGGACGATGGTGGTGCACCAACGAGCAGAAACGGTAGCAGCGAAGATAGTGATGATGTTATGGGTTGGGCAGTGATGGTGATGATGATATTCCGATCCTTTCTTCTCGTCCCCCCCTTCTGTGATTATTTTTGTGAATTTAATCCTATATATCTTGAGAAAGAATAAAACCAGCAGCAATGCAAAGAACACAGATGCAGTAATGTTTTTTTTGGTCGCGGCTTGGAGCAGGAGTTGAAGTTTGAACAGAAAAACAAGTGGTAGAATAGCTTGGGTGGCTGGTGTAATGCGTGGCTGTGGTGGTTCGTGGTACGGGGATGATGCAGAAACTGAATGGAGGCTGGAACAGTTTTAAGCTTGGCTATGTTGACTAAGGGAAAATGAAGGCTTGGTTTGTGCAAGGAGAGGCAAAACGAGAGAGTCTGAAAACCTCAGAATCTCCTCTTTTTCTGTATTTTTCCCCCTTTTTAGGGTTTTTTCTTCCCCCTTAGCGGCTGCCCCCCTTTATTATTTTTTTTGTATATCCTTTAAATAGACCTAAGTCTCCTTTTATTTTAGGAATTCATAAAAATCAAGAATCAATGTTTTTAAGGAAATTTTATATCTCAAGAATCGGATATTAAATCTGATATTAATTCTGATTTTTCTTTCCACCAAATGCAAATTAATTCTTCATCTTTTAATAGTCTCATTTAATTTTACTTTCCTATCAAAATTAATTCTGATTTCCTTTCCCTCTTTTTTTTATATATTTTTTTAATCGAAAATAAAAATAAAAATAAAAATAAAAATAAAAAAAATCAAAATCAAAATTTATTTTTAAATCTAAAATAAAAATATATATAAACTAATTAATTAAAATATTTGAAAAAGATCCGGATAAAAATGGTGTTTACAAAAGTAATAAAGAATTAAGTAACCTCCTAATTATTATGAGCGGCTGGCCAAATCAATAGTTATTGGCTTATTAAAGACATAAACGACTATAATCACAGCTAGCAACGTAGTAATGCTATACTTCAATGCTATATTCATTTCTATTATAATATTAATGCTTTATAACATCAAGTTATAACGATTGTATCATAATGTTAAACATAATATTTTATTATTAAAATATTAGTTCCAACAATTTATGGCTCAACCCACGAGTCCATTTATGGCTCAACTCGCGAGGCCGTCTATGGCTTTGCCCACGCCAGACCATATTCAAGCTGTTGAGTCAAGCAATCAAGGCCAACGACGAGGCAGACCTCCTGGAATAGGCATAGACCGACTTCACCGAGTGCGTCGCGACAGTCCTTCAAACAGATCTCACACATTGTATAATTTGGAGCAAGAGTTAATGAGAGATTGAAGAGGATTCGGGTTTTCCCAGTGTTGTCGTTGATTGTGCACGTCGGTTCCAAGTAGATCATTCCCTCTTTTGCGAGGGTAATTTCTTTTTTTTCTAAGTACACTCTAGAATCTATTCCTAGTGAGTATGCAATTTAGAAAATTCTCCAATATCATTTTAGATACAATGATAGGATAACAGTTTTGGCACCCTTTGGCATAAACAAATTGTATTCTATAGCTATTAAGAACAAATTTATTGACATAAAAATATTGATTATGTATATTAGTAAGAAAATATCAATTTACGTTATTGCAAAATTAATTTTATTTTATATATTTTATATTTTTATACAATTTAGATTTTTTTTTTAATTTTGTTGAATTTTATGCTTTATATAAGTATATCAAAAATTTCAAATTTTAAATTAATTAAAAAATGTTTAATTATTTATTCGATAAATTAAAGTTTGAACTATTAATATATATTCAAAAAAATTTTTTTTTACCAAATGTATAATTCTTTTCTAAAATTCATACATATATTTATATAGAAACAAAATATACTTGTTTAAATTCTATTTGTTGGCTTCAAAATATACTTGTTTAAATTTTATTTGTTGGCTTCAAAACATACTTGTTCAAATTTTATTAGTTGGCGTGGCTCCCATTGTCACGACCCGAAAGCCGCGACTTTCCTTTATACTCATACTTTTCTTAGTCTACAAATTTATGGACTAAATTTTTCTTTTTCATTTTAAGGTTTGTATTCGGTGTCAGTGTAGTTACTATACTATCTAGGTGGCTTATAGTCATTCCATTTAAATATTAAACAACACGGAAACGGTTCTTAGTTACATCCCGACTTGTTAAACAAAATATGTACTGTGCATCAATTAAAGTCATACATGTAAACAAGTATTTTATAATTTCCATATACCTCCGGAAACTAGTACCAAGTCCATACACCGTCTCCGATGCCCACTGAGCAGCTCACATGGCAGATGTTAACTTCAAAAATCTGAAAGAGATGAAATTTAGTGGGGTGAGCAAAACCACGGCTCAGTAAGATACTAATATAAATGCAAGAGTAGGATTATACTGTCTTAACCGCAAATGCTTAAAACTTGCAAGGATGCAATTACAGTTAATCCTTTCTCATCGATAACATATCATTATCTCATTTCTTGTCATCTGTCTATCACTTATACTTTTAAATAAATCATCATAATCACTTTTTCAATCTTCTCGATCTTACACTATAGTGCATCGCATCTGTCGTATCCAAATTGAATGTCATATACTACTAGTCTATATTTTCCTCTATCTCGGAGTACATCATGTCCAATTGAAGCATCATATCAATTCACCTTATGTTTCATAATCGTACTCTTGTAATCTATCACCTCATATCATTTTCCATATAGAGAAATCATGATCACAATAGTGTAAGTTTACAATTCTCTTCATATCAATCTTATGTTCATGTATCATATCATGTCTAGATGAAATATCGTTACCACTGTGTGCTATCATCACATGATTCAATATGTACCGTATAAATTTGTGTTCTGTATAAAACATTCATTTCAAATCATGTTTCATGTAGTACATAATCATGTACGAAAGTCATGTAATTTAGAATCATTTGACATATGTTTTAAAACACATTTTAAAACATATGAAATCTCTATTCATATCATGTGTGGTATAAAACACATGTACATCATTTCATCTGTCATGTCAAATAAACATGGTTTAAAACATATAAAGTCTCAAATCATATAATGCATAATATAAACCATGTTTCAATCATTCAATTTCAATCATTTCATGTATACTGTAAAACATATCATGTCTAGAGTTTAATATATAATAAATTGTACTCTAGACATTCTTTAACATTTAGTAAGAGACTAGGCATGAATCCCTATTCTATTATCATATCATCTCTAACCCATTGTAGCTATCAATGGGATAGTTTCCCTCGAAGGGTTCTCTATCTATGATCATAGATCGTCCCAGTCCCACTGATCAGCTGGAAACTGAGGAATGTGTCCACGACTATTGTCGGACAGCCTGGAATGATCTCATCAGGCAACATTTACATGTACATATCATATATGTATAAATGGGGTTCCATGCCACACAGGCAGAACCACACAATAAATACATACTCTGTGCCACAAAGGCATATGCCACTCAGGCATTCAATAGGGTACCTGTCGTCTCAAAAATCGAAATCTTTTGATATATCATTTTGAATTCATTTAGACAGCCCTCATAAAAAAAACATTTAAAACCGAGTCTTTTCTCAAATCAATGCATAATTAAATGTCATGTTCAATATGTACATGTCATGAATAATGTCAAAATGATATTAAACATCAAGGTCTGTGGCTGTCTAATCATTTCAAATATTTACTTTCACTTAAAAGATTTCGATGCATCTCTTTTTAAAATATCACTTTTTCTTTTAAAACAACATGAGATCATATGTCATGCATGAATGATTTTCTAAATATATCCAAATATATCTCAATACTCATTCAATCTATTGTTGTGCATATTATGACATCAGACTAAGGTGTGTCTTTAGTAGCCTAAATTTCTTATTCAAACATGATCATGACACGAAAGTCATCCGTCATTCATTCTACAATTACACACGTCTTTCAAGTCCCCAATGGCATCACTAAAATCCACAGTACATATGTTTGCACGTTTATTCAAATACATTTCAATAACATCCATAGACTATTAGGATCATTCTAGTATATTTTTCCATCAAAGATCACAAGCTACCTCAGGCTTTCATTCTCCCTTTCATTATTTTGCACATTAATTAAATCAATTCCCAACATTAGCTTTACACATACAAAGTTAACATGCCACAATCAAACATTGATTCGAATCCATTCTATTGACAAAGATATTCCATAATGTAGTATATATCAAGTACCAAATTCTCTAAATCTCATTTTATTGCTATATTTTTTTTCTCAATTTCAGCCTTATGGTATATTAAGATTATATTGTCATATTGCCAGATAGGTCATTATCCACACTTACAATCCTCTAACTTCGAGGTCATAACACATCAAAATGTCCATAAGATTTCGCGATCTACTTTCTTATGATCATTATCTCAATCATACCACTAAGACGGTCCATTTGTTTGAATCTATCAATTCTATAATCATCACTTTTCAACTATGATCTTCTCTTCAAAGCAATATCATATAATCATCGTTACATCTATCAATACTCCAACTATCGAGATTGCACCTCAATTTCTGCTCGATAGTCAACTTGAAATATTACATAACTCGAATTATCGACTCTATAAGATTCACAACCAAATTCCTCATATTGTCGTGCTCATCCATTAACCTTCTCAACCATTTAAAAATCAATTTTTCCTATGATACAGTAAGATCCTTTCAAGCTTATCTTCGATAATTCTTTCAGGATTCCATCTAGATGAGAACTTAATATTTTTTTTTCCTTAAACATTTTTGTGGAAATTTTGACAGCATAACGGCTTAATTTCCTCTAAACCTCCTGCAAGGAAACACAATTTATACTGACAGCCGTTGATTCTCACCAATTTTTACCTCTTACTAAGACCCCCACCATCAATTGTGGGCCCTCTTAGCATTTTTAACATTAATTAAATCAATTCATCATAAAAAAAAATCATAATTCCATTAAAATCATTCCATCAAAGCATTATATAAGATCATAAATCCCACATACAATATAATGCTACTAATGCTTTATAAAAGTATCTTACCCATTCGCCAAGCTTGGCGCACTTTCTGATTTTCGAGCATTGCCGAACTCCACCATTCGTCGCATTTCCGCTTTACTACAATTTCAATATCAATGCACTACATCAATATAACCATAATTTATTCAATAAATACCATCAATTTATTTTCTATATTTTTCTTACCACATTTTTTTTTCTTTCTTTTTCCTTTCCTTCTTCTTCTTCTTCCTTCTTTTCTTTCTCCTTTTCTTTTCTTTTCTTCTTTTTCTTCCTTTTCCTTTTCCTTTTCCTTTTTCTTTTTCTTTTCTTTTTCTTCTTCTTTTTTTTTCTTTCTCTCTCTTTTTTTTTTCCCTGAACCGGGTCGGGTCGGGTCAAACCGGGTCGGGTCGGGTCAAACCGGGTCGGGTCAAAGCTTGGCTTGGCCGGTTCAACTTTGGCTGACCGGTTGGTTCGGTCACCGACGGCCACCCATTCCGGCGGTTCGGCCACTCCACAGCTTGCCGAGGTTGCCACGAAGCCGGATCTGGTCTCGGTTTGGCCCCATCACCGGCGACGGCGCCGGATCTGGAAGCGACACTGGCGGCTCTTCTCTTCCTCTTTTCTCCTTCCTCCGCCGGTTTCCTCTTCGTCGGTGGCTCCTCTTACCTTCCCCTGGTCCCCGCCGGTCTCGTGGGGGGAGTGGCGGTGCCCGGATCGGCCGGCACCGCCGATCTCCTCTTCTCTTTTCCTCTCTTTTCCTTCGGTTTCCTCTTCTGTTTTCGCACCGCTTCTTTCTCTTTCCGCCTCGGTCTACCATCATCGGCTTCTTCCTTTGCCGACGACGTCGCTCCTCCCGCTTCTTCCTTTCTCCGGTGGCCGGCGTCGTCCGGCGCTTTTCTCTTTAGTCTCCTCTTTTGTTTTTGGCTAACAGAAAAGAAATGTGGGAATCGGGTTCCCCGATTCCCACTGCTCTTCCTTCCTTCTTTTTTTTTTAATATATATATTTATTATTATATATACAAATAATAACTATAATATATATATAATTATTATACACCATAATTATATATATACACTAACTATAATACAATGGTTAGTCGTTACTCGACACTTACAAGTGGTAAGGGGTTCGAGTAGCGGCGGACGCGAAAGAAATCCGTGAGGACCTAAGTGCCACGTCAGCGGAACTGACGGGGGCCACCTCTAGAATCCAAAGCGGACAATACGGATGAGTGACCCGCCTGGGGCGGTGGCTCAGGTCAGTGGACCAGCGGGTGCACCCCAGGGCGTCACAATAAAACGCGCGTTTTATTGTAAGGAGGTGCCACACACGGGCCGTCTGCCTCTCTCACTCAACCGTATTGTCCGCTCTGAGGTGCTACACACGAGCCGTCTGCCTCTCACGGTTTTATCGGGAATAAATTCCCAATTCGCGTCCGCCATGACTTGAACCCCTTACCACTTGTAAGTGCACCCCAGAGCGGACAATACGGTTGAGTGAGCTCGGGCGGTGGCCTGTGAGTGCACCCGAGTCGTCACATTTTTCCAAAATTTATCGTATGGTAAATAGAATAGCTTTGAACTACTTTGAGCATTTAAATCGGAATGTACCGCTTCGAGCATTTAACTCGGAACGTACTGATTCAAAAAACATTTGACCTGATAAAAAAGATTTGAACCCGACATCTTCCACCACGAAGATTCTTTGGGATAAGGATGGTTTATTATTACTATCGATTGTAATTCATGTCCTTGTTTTACTCCATTGTAGAGAAAGACTTCCACCAAGATCTTTATCTCCCTGGAGTCACCCTTTAACATCAACCAAATCCATCAAGCTTGTAATATAAAAAAGAAAACGGGCTTAGACTAAAAGTCAAGCCCAAATTTCTGGGCCGAGTAGGGCTTGAGCATACACATTCTTTACCAAACTTGGTCACGGGCCCTACCTGAACCCGACCCGGCCTATGACCAAGTCTAGTTAAAACTAATAGATTTGGGAAAGTAGTATCCCATGGCAGCAAACATAAAAAAACCTTTAAGTGGCACTTTTGCAAGAAATCTTGAAAGAGAATGATCAAGTTACTGATGTCGTAGTTCTGGCAAAATACCCTTAAGTGGACAAAATACCCTTAAGTGAATCTTGAAAGAGAGTTATCAAGATACTGATGCTGTCAATAAGATTGACAGCATCAGTATCTTGATAACTCTCTTTCAAGATTGCATTTTGCTAAAACTACGACATCAGTAACTTGATGATTCTCTTTCAAGATTTCTTGCAAAAGTGCCATATCAATTTCTTGACAACTCTCTTTCAAGATCAACTTAAGGGTATTCTGCCAAAACTGCAAAATTAATAACTTGATTATTCTCTTTCAAGATTTCTTGCAGAAGTGCCATATCAATTTCTTAATAAATCTCTCTGAAGATCCTCCAAAAATTTATCCGCCAGAAGTGATATTGTGTTGGTGGATGGAGGCTTCTCTTTCATATTCTCTAAAAATAAGGGAATAGGTGGGGCTTGTTGGCAATGGAGGTAGTGGGCCCTCTGAAAGTGCAGGTGGCAAACATTCTTAGGAAGGTGGGGTAGGTGTGCAAGTGGGAGAGGTGGTGGAGGTTGAGGTGGTTGATCATAAAAACTAGGGGCTAAGGCGGGGTTGCTTGTCCCGAATGTGCCAGATCAATCATAATTATACATTTGATTGACCTTGAATGAATGATAAATGACATATGCTACATTGAGAATATGAAAAAGGAGAATATGAAAAAGGAAAGATTTGCTGGAGTTGACGAGCAGATTTTATTTATTAAAAAAGAAAAAATAAGTAGTTTAAGCTTGCTTTAACATTAAAGAGAGTTAAATAACAATTCATGTACATTGATAGATCAAAAATAAAAGATCTCTTAGACACTGTGTTTTCAATATTCATGCAACAATAGTTATTATTAGGAGCCAAATTCAATCTATATAGATTGTCAATAAGCAAAAGCATTCCCACAATTTCAAAATTTAAAATAAGATTAATTTTTCATTTTCCAATCAAAACATGCACAATTATTGCACGTGTGAAATCAAAACAATATTGATTTTTCTTTTTCCAATCAAAACATGCACAATTATTGCACGTGTGATATCAAAACAATATCAAAATTTATCAAAAATTGAAATTAAGTTTCACCTAAAAGATGGCACATATAAAATGTTTTCTAAAACAAGTTAAAACCTAGACTCTAAGTTCAAACTAATTGTTCCTATAAAATCGACTCTTACTTCGGCATCATTTTTTACTTTAAGTTTAAACTAACTGTTTCTACTCTAACTAAAGTTCATACATCAGTGGATCTAATGGTGCCAGAAGTTCTTGCATCACTAGCACGAGTTCTTGCATCAGCGACTCCGCAGGCAGGACTGGCGCGAGAAAAAGTTCATACATCAGTGGATCCAATGGCGCCAGAAGTTGTTGCATCACTGGCATTGGTGCCAAAGGCACATCTAGAAACATTGGCGTAAGCGGAAGTTCTCGCATCAATGGTGCCAACGCCGGAGGCACATCTTGAAACGGTGGCGTCGACGATGGTGCTAGTGCTAGGGGTGGGGCCGTTTATATTGGATTTCGCTTTAAAATTATTGGAGTTCCTCTCAATATTGTAGATGCTAGAAGCTGAAACAAAAATAAGAAATTGTTAGTAATCAAAATAATATAAGAAAATATAAATTAGAATTATTTGTGACGACTCGGGTGCACCCACAGGCCACCGCCCGAGCTCACTCAACCGTATTGTCCGCTCTGGGGTGCACCACACGGGCCACCGCCCCTCACGGATTTATCGAGAATAAATTCCCAATTCGCGTCCCCCAGGAGGTTCGAACTTAGGACCCTTAAGTACCTAGTTCTTACACTCCTGGTACCATTGAGACAAGGGACGCGAATTGGGAATTTATTCTCGATAAATCCGTGAGGGGCAGTGGCCTGTGTGGTGCACCCCAGAGCGGCCAATTGAGTGAGCTCGGGCGGTGGCCTATGGGTGCACCCGAGTCGTCCCAAAAAAAGCTTGAACGCTGGTGCTTCCACATTTGTGCCTTCACCATTGAACACGTTGCCTGCTTTCTTCCGTTCATTGCTTTTGTTTTGACTGTTTTTGTCTTTCACTTTTTTTCATTAGACCTGCTCAAGGGTCGGGCTACTCGTCCAAGCCCGAAGGCCCGTTCGATATTTGGGAGGGCTTTGACAAAAATATTTGATGCAATTACCGGGCTTGGACAAAATTTTTAGGCCCGTTCTTAGCCTTTCAAAGCCCGGGCCCAGCCCGACCCGATGTTAATGTTAAATATATATATTTTTAACATATTTTTAATATTAAGTATATTTTTAATATATTTGTTAAGTATAATATAATTTTATATATGTATAAAACATTATTAATTAAAAAACATGATTATAAATATTTAATATGAAAATTGATATACAAATTTTGACAAATTAAATTAAATTTTAAAGGAAATAAAATAATAAAAAACAAATAAATAAATAATTAAAATATAAAAAAATTATATTCGGGAGGGTCGAGTTTGGGCTCAGGCTTATTGTATAAAAAATGGGACGGGCTTGAACTAAATATCAGGCCCGATTTATCGGGCCGGGCCGGGCTTGGGTATTGACTAATTTCCTTATTACCCGTCATGGGCCCGACCCGAACCCGGCCCAGCCCGACCCATGAGCAGGTTTATTTTTCATGCTGTTTGTGATGATGGAAATTTCTGATTTTTCTTGGTTAATGTTGTAATTTTATAGTTCCTCCAGGTTCATTATTGCTGGGCCCCACCGCTTGTTTGTCAAATATCCTTTTTACCCTATTTTCTTTTTTCTCTTCCTTTTGCTTCTACGATACTGTTTTGCAAATAACATTTTATTCTTTATCCAAAGTAGTCATTTTACTATTAACATCTCGAAAATTGTTTCTGCATTTGTCGTTCTCACATGCTAAGATTTTGCTTGGATCTATAAATGCCCAATCACCACGAGAAGGTATCGGTGTTATCTATTTTTTGATTGTAGACTTTACATACTCACTACAAAGCCAATCATTGTAAGGCTGGTAGATGATGAATAATTTTTAGAATTTTGAAACTTTTTCTCTAAGATTTTGTATCTATTTAATTTAAAATTTCGCTTACTTTTGTAAATTTTTTTGTTGTCTTCGTGTAGGGAGGATTGATAGGTTTAGTTGTTGCCATTGTTGGTTTGACTTTCTGAAGTCGCCTAACATCTTGAGATAAGTATTAGTTTGCGTTTAATAGCATGTTTAAATCATAGCAGAAACATGTGTAGGGTGTTGTTGACCTTGGCAATGTTATTTGCTCACTAATAATTATGTTTGAATGTTTAAAGATTTTTGCTCTATGACATCTATCCTTATTAGGTTGGTTGTTTTCTGTTGACAAATTACAGTAAAGGAAGTAAATTTTTTGCTTTATATGATTTCTTATTTTAGTATAGACTTTTACTTCATTATTTCTTGAAGTGCATAGCCTTTTACTTCAGTATTTCTTAAACTTCTCGAGATCTTACCTTTTTTAGTAAATTCACCTTTTGTTGCTTCCTTTTGCTAGCATGCTCCTTGATGTTTCAAATCTGTTTCCTTTTTATGGGATTTTTTTTTTGGGAATTTGCTTTGATATACTAATTTCCTGAAGTTTGCTTAGTTTATTTTGTTTAAGCTTGTATGGATTGGGTTTTTGATTTCATATTGAAAAGTCTAGGACTTTCTCTTATTTGAGTTAAAAGTTATCTTTTTGATTACTTTGTGAAAAAACAAACATCTCCTGCATAGTTCTTCCATAGATTTCGATCATGACATCAAGTGTAGTATCTTGGTTGTTTAGATTTTGGTGTTTTTAAATCACATTGGTTAGGGAGAAATTATATGGTATTTTTAGATCTTTCAGATGATAAAAGCCTTGGGTTCTGGTTTTATTCGACATTATGTTCTGTTTAGAATTGTTCTTCGCTATGTCATAATCTGCCTTTTAAATAGTAGTCTTAACGTGTCTTTGTCAAATCGTAGACTTGTTGTGAAATCCCTAATTTTCTATTTTTCATACACCTACTTAACCCGATAAAGTTAGAATATCAAATTTAATCGTTACAATTTATTCGTATGAATTTCGTAGGTGTCGGGGAGATGGCTAAGTGGGCCCCACAGTATAAGCTATAATATGAATGAGTTCGGAAGCGCCAAAATATGAAAGTCAGATTTGAAATACTTAAAAGGTAAGAAGACTATTCCTTGAAATGGTATTGGAATAGAATTGGAATTTATGAAATTGAAAAGGAGTATTTAAGTCATTTTTACATGAGACCTTGGTCAAATTTTATGTTGAGTCAATAATTGACTTAATTTGACTAGAATAAAATTAAATTACTAAAAATAATAAATAAAATCTGAATTTGGAAAATATGGAAAAGTATCATGGTGGCAAACTTGAAATTTGGTGGAAATTAAAGGGGAAATTGATACTTTATTAGAATGGGCAGATTTTTAAGAGTAAAATAATATAAAAATAAGCCATGGTTGACCGAAATTTTCATCTTCTCCAGCAGCTTTGCTTTGTTTCATTTTACCTATTTTTCTTCAAAGTTTTCTTTTGTTATTCCTTGTGAAACCACCTTTCATCTTCAACCAATCAAGAAACACCCTTAACAAGAATTGTTCTACACTTCAAGGGCTGTTGATAGCTGGTCTTAGTGAGGGCTGAAACTGAAAATAAAAGGGGAAATTTACTGCTACAATTTCGGTTTTCTTGGGTAAGAATAGAAGATGTTGTTTTCTTTTAAGTTTGACTATTATGGTGACGTTGCTCTAAGTGTAAATCACAATTTTATGGCTTTAATTTTTCATGAAACTAAGTGTGAAGTGAAAAGGGTTTTTGCCAAAAAAAATTGGGTTAGAGGAATCCAACGTGAAATTTGTTCATGAATGATGAGGAAGAGGATGTTGTGAGTAGATATGCTTGGCCATAGTTTAAATTGAAGCTTGAATGCAAAACCATGAATTTGGCCATTTGGGTGTGTTCGGCCAAACATGGAAGGGGTGGAAATTTTGTAGTTTTGTTGTAGAATTAATATTTAATATGAATTAAAATAAAATATGGAATCAAAAATTGGAAAATGAATAGTGAATGGCATGAAGAGGCTTACGGTGGGATGAAGGGGGACTTGAAATTCCCTTGATTTTCTATGATTAATGGTTATAAAAATATTTAAAATGATGCATGAAGCCTATAAAGGAAATTAGAATGGAAATATATATATTTATATATATGTTGGAGAATGATGGAAGCATTTAGCCAAGCTTCCATTGATATACTTCATGCTATTTTTTTTCTAAGGTTTATGGTTAAACATAAAGTATAATTTAAAGGAATTAATATTATTTTGCAGCTTTCAATCCAAAGGAATAAAGTTATGAGAGTGGTGCAATTAAATTCCATACGGCACAGTAAATAAGGTACGGAATATATATGAAGGTTGTTAGGAAGATACTGTGCTTGCATGGAAAATTGGTGGATTTGGAAATTATATATTATGAATTTTATTGCAAGGGGTTAGGATAGACTTAATCGTCATTCCATTATAATTATAGAAAAATCCCTTCCTTAAATTTACTACTTAAATATGTTTAAATGTTTAAATTTGAAGTTTATGGCAAATGGAATATGTTCTAAAGTTTATTTTAATTATTTTAAAACATATATTTGATTTTATTGATCTTACTTTATAAAGAATATTTACTTCTATTATTATGGATGAGTGAGGTGATGAATGACTCGTAAGGTACTTCGAGCCCTCACAATAAAAAGTTATTGATTTTACCGATTTAATTGAATTTTGAGATTGTTGCTCCGTGATGACCATGCATTTACCATTACCGAATTATATGTTATCGACTGTGAGACATTTGGGCAAGTCCGCAGTCCCATAGATGTCATATGCCCAATGTACAGTGTGGATCATTAAGCAATGGCCATTGTTACCGATAGGAACAACTTAGGGATGGATTCCTAGCCCAACTTGGGTACGCTTAATTCCTATACCGATTACCGAACTGTTTATGCATGAGTCTCTTGGGTGTTGACTGTCTCTACCGACTGATATGAATTATTGATTTATCGATTTACCGTTACTGATTTATTTATTGAAATGAATTATTGATTTATCGATTTACCGTTATTGATTTATTTATTGAAATGAATTATTGATTTATTGACTTACCGTTACTGATTTATTTATTGAAATGAATTATTGATTTATCGACTTACCGTTACTGATTTATTTATTGAATAAATTATTTCTGTTGAATTACCGAAATTAAATATATTATGATTTTTTTATTGCATATAGTAGCATAGTATTACACTTCTATATATATCTCCTTCCTGAGCGTAAACTCACCACTTAAATCTCATCCTAGAATATTTGCAGTGACCTTCTGCTCATACGAGAGGAGCACGACTTTTGGACCTTACAGTATTTCCTTCGAGACTGGTTATTTATCCAGTGAAGGTATATTGTATTTTCTATATATCTCAAACTTGTCTAGTACAGTACTTATTATGTTGTAAAGACTAAGGGGATGTAAATTAAAAATAAAGAAATTTTGTATATGTGTCTAGAGACTTGCACTTTTACATAAAAGATATATCGAATGTCCAAATTGTTGTAGACTTAATTAAATGAAATTATTTGGTATTTAAATTGCATTGGAATCATGTGAAAATTGTGATTTTTGGCTGGGATATAAACTATGTTTAAAGTGCAGGAGGTTAGGATATTTGGAGCAGTTATGCTGCAGAAATTTTGTCAGAAATTTACTAAAATATCATAAAATATTCTATGAACATAATTGAGTGAAATGAAATAAGAAATTGACATCGACAAACAGCCTAACCAATCCGAAAATGAGAATAATTAATTGACTATTTTTACCGAAAATCGGATGTTACATAATTGGTATCAGAGCGAGATTAGTCTGATGTTTGTCGGTGTCATTATGCTAAAATTGATTACATCCTCGAGTATTGTACTTGTCTAAATATATATTTAGGGTATAACTGTTGAAAGTTTACTAAATTTTGTTTGAATTGTTGTGGTATTGGCAGAATGAGTAATCGCCGAAGGGGTACTGGTAGAGGACGTGGACGGAGACGAGTCGTACCGTCTCCAGAGCCTATTCCTCCTCCATCTCCAACGGGTAGCCCTAACACCCGATTGTCTAGAATTGAGCGAGGTATTGAGGCAATGAGTACGATGTTTACTCAGTTTATGTCGCAAATGGCCTCAAATGCACCACCCGTACCACTAGCTCCTACTGTACCAGAACCTACTCCCCAGATGCCTCCTGTTCCTCTAGTGCAGGCCCCACCCATACAACCCGAGATTACACAGCCAGCCCAGCCTCCCATTAGACAGGATCCTCAGGGTTACTGTAGTTCAGCTTTGTTAAAGGAGTTTCGGAAGTTTGATCCTCCTAAGTTTAAGGGGGATAAGGATCCTTGAGCTGCAGAGAATTGGGTGGAGTCAGTCACGTGGTTGTTTCAGTATATGACATGTTCAGAACGGGAGAAAGTAGGCTTGGCAACCTATTTATTAGTGGACGATGCGAAGCATTGGTGGCTGTCCACTAAGACTATTCTAGAGGCTAGACATGCCGAGATCATGTGGGATTCATTTTTGGAGTCTTTTAATCAGCAATATATTCCACGTACTGCTCAGCAGAAACTGAAGATGGAGTTTATGAACTTGGCTCAAGGTAGCATGTCTGTTGATTAGTACGAGTCTAAGTTTATTAGGCTGAGCAGGTTTGATCCAGAGGTATTATGGAGTGAGCAGCACAAGATTTTCAGGTTTATGGAGGGTTTGAGACCATCCATTCGGTCTAAGCTCTATCTGTTAGACATCAGTACCTATGCAGAGGCAGTCCGTAAGGCTCAGTTATGTGAGCAGGACTATGAGTTCCATCAGACAGATTTTCGAGCTAAGGGTAAGGCTAAGGATAAAGGGAAGCGAAAATCAGATGATAGAGCCTCGACTGACCGATTTTCAGTTGAAAGGGAGGAGAGATGATTGGACTCCCAAGCCTACAGGGATCAGAATTTCAGAGGACAGATCCCGATCCTCAACTGGTAGTACCGTGGGCTCACCGAAGAGTTTTATGAAGCCATGTGATAGTTGTGGAAAATTTCACGGTACCCAGCCTTGCCATTTATTGACAGGAGCTTGTTTTGGATGTGGTGAGAAAGGGCACCTAGTAAAGGATTGTCCTAAAGCTAGACCGAAGGTGCCAGAGGGATCAGAGAAGACAGCTCCTACTCAGTGTAAGGCCGCAGTTGCAGAGAAAGGGAAGAAAGCCGTGACACAGGGTCGAGTATACGTTATAGATAGGGAGTCTGCCGATACCACCTCCACCAAAGTGATTAAAGGTACTATTCATCTTTTTGATAAAAGTGTCACAGTATTATTTGATTCGGGTTCGACTCATTCTTTTGTATCCTCCATGATTGCTATGCATATGCCTGTTAAACCCGAACCTCTAGGACACTTATTACAGATAAATACACCTTTCAAGGAATCATAGATGACAGATATTGTATATCGAAACTGTAAGCTACGGGTAGGAGAGAAGGAATCGATAGCCGATTTAATTTTACTTAATATGTATGGGTTCGATGTTATATTAGGCATGGATTGGCTAACTAAGAACCATATTATCTTAGATTGTTATGCTAAAACCGTGACCTTCTCTTCTCCCGTTAGCTATATTGTAAATTTTGCTAGTATTTAATGTAAGAAAATATTTATTTATCGAATTGCTCGAAAGTGAATTAATGGAATTGTTTAATGTATGAAGGATTTATCGCTTATGTGGTGGACGTAGAACAAACACGTCCAGAGCTTCATGAAATTTCGGTAGTCAGAGAATTCCCTGATGTATTTCTAGAAGATCTTCCAGGGCTTCCACCAGATAGGGAAATTGAGTTTACGATAGGTTTGGTGCCAGGGACAGAACCTATTTCTAGACCTCCCTATCGAATGACAATTGTGGAGCTTGAGGAACTTAAAAAGCAGCTTCAGGAGTTACTAGATAAGGGGTTTATACGACCCAGCGTATCCCCGTGGGGTGCTCCTGTGCTAATTGTTCGAAAAAAGGATGGTAGTTTAAGGCTGTGTATCGACTACCGATGGTTGAACAGGGTGACTATTAAAAATAAGTATCCTCTTCCCAGGATCGACGATCTTTTTGATCAGCTTCAGGGAGCACAGGTCTTTTCCAAGATAGACTTGAGATCGGGATATCATCAGCTAAAGATCCGGAGTGAGGATGTCCCTAAGACAGCATTTAGGACTCGATACGGTCATTATAAATTTTTGGTTATGCCATTCGGTCTCACTAATGCCCCTGCAGCATTTATGAATTTAATGAATGATGTATTCAGGCAATATTTGGATCAGTTTGTGATTGTTTTTATTAATGATATTTTAGTGTACTCTAGATCCAGGGAAGAGCATGAGCAGCATCTACGGATTGTTTTATATACCCTTAGGGAACGGAATTTATATGCTAAGTTGAGTAAGTGTGATTTCTAGTTGGACCAAATTTCTTTCTAAGGGCATATTGTCAGTAAGGATGGGATTTCGGTTGACCCAACTAAGATTGAGGCTGTGATGCAATGGGAGAGGCTGAAGACAGTGACTGAGATCAGAAGTTTCCTAGGTCTGGCCGGTTACTATTGGAGGTTCGTTGAGGGTTTTTCCAGATTGGCTGCTCCATTGATGCGCTTAACGCGCAAAGATGTAAGGTTTGAGTGGAATGACGCCTGCGAGCGCAGTTTTCAGGAGCTTAAGCGCAGGCTAATCACAGCACCCGTTCTTACCATTCCTGATAGTTCAGGGGGTTTCTCCGTATACAGTGATGCCTCCGCACAGGGATTGGGCTGTGTGTTGATGCAGAATGGTAAAGTTATTGCTTATGGTTCCCGCAAGTTAAAAGACCATGAGAATAACTATCCGACGCATGATATGGAGTTGGCCGCAGTTGTATTTGCATTAAAGATGTGGCGGCACTATTTGTATGGACAAAAGTTTCAGATATTTACAGATCATAAGAGCCTGAAATATCTCTTCTCACAGTGGGAACTTAATATGAGATAGCGGAGGTGGCTCGAGCTTCTGAAGGATTATGATTGTGATATCCTGTACCACCCGGGAAAGGCCAATGCGGTGGCAGATGCTTTGAGCAGGAAGCATATAGGAATGGTGTCTTATATGATGGTCCGAGAGTATGAGTTGTTGGAGAAATTTGCAGGCCTTAGTTTAAATGTCATGCCTTCTGAGCATTATGGTATAGTTGCTAGTTTAATGATTGAGCCAGAATTGATTAGTAGAATCAGAGTTGCTCAGGAGCAGGATACTCGGTGTATTAAAGCAGCTGGTCAAGATTAGACAGGTGAGTTATCAAATTTTGTTATTGGCAGTGATGGTATCTTAAGGTTTAAAGGCCGAATATGTGTTCCCGATGATAAAGAGCTGAAGAAGTTGATTTTGACAGAAGCTCACTCCACTAGATACACTTTGCATCCAGGTAACACTAAAATGTATCATAATCTTCGCAAAGTGTATTGGTGGCCTGGCATGAAATGGGACATAGCAGAATTTGTGGTAAAATGTCTTACATGCCAGCAGGTTAAGGTAGAGCATCAACAACCAGCCGGTTTGTTACAACCTCTGCCTATACCTATTTGGAAATGGGAACACATCACTATGGATTTTATTATGGGATTACCTCAGACCAGACGGAGTCATGATAGTATATGGGTGATAGTTGATCGGTTAACTAAGTCTGCCCACTTCTTGCCTATTAAGTCCAGAGATTCACTGAGACTTTGGCAGATCTATATGTTAAGGAGATTGTAAGGTTGCACGGTGTTCCAGTTAGCATCACATCGGATAGGGATTCTAGGTTTACTTCTCATTTTTGGGAACAATTCCAAAAAGCTCTGGGATCTCAATTGAATTTCAGCACGGTTTTCCATCCGCAGACTGATGGTTAATCCGAGCGTACCATCCAAACGCTCGAGGATATGTTGAGAGCCTGTGCTTTGGATTTTAAGGGCTCCTGGGACGATCATCTGTCATTAGCTGAATTTGCCTTCAATAATAGTTATCAGGCAAGTATCGGGATGGCACCGTATGAAGCTTTGTATGGTAGAAGGTGCTGATCACCGATAGGCTGGGAAGAAGTAGGAGAACGAAAGCTGTTGGCTCCAGATTTAGTCGAGCAGGCTTCTGAGAATGTTAAGTTGATCTGTCAGATACTTAAGACAACTTAGAGCCGACAGAAAAGTTATGCGGATCAGAGGCGTAAACCACTAGAATTTGCTGTGGGTGATTCGGTGTTCTTAAAGGTTTTCCCATCAAAAGGCATTATGAGGTTTGGTAAGAAGGGTAAATTGAGTCCTCGTTATATCAGGCCATTTGAGATTTTGGACCGTGTGGGAGACGTGGCATACAGGTTAGCTTTACCACCACAGTTAGCTGGAGTGCACAATGTCTTCCATGTATCGATGCTCAGAAGATATCATCCGGATTCATCTCATGTCATTGAATATAAACCTTTGGAGATTCGGGAGGACATGAGTTATGTAGAGAAGCCTTCTGGATTCTTGATAGAAAAGAGAGAGTATTACGGTCCAAAACAATTTCATTGGTTAAAGTTCTTTGGTAGTACCATACTACAGAGGAAGCAACATGGGAACTAGAGAGCTTGATGAGAGAAAGATATCCGGAGTTGTTCGAGTAATTGGCTGATTCAAATTTGGAGGACTAAATTTTCTAAAGGTGGGGAGGATGTAAAATCCCTAATTTTCTATTTTTCATACACCTACTTAACCCGATAAAGTTAGAATATCAAGTTTAATCGTTACAATTTATTCGTATGAATTTCGTAGGTGTCGGGGAGATGGCTAAGTGGCCCCACAACATAAGCTATAATCTGAATGAGTTCGGAAGCGCCAAAATATGAAAGTCAGATTTGAAATACTTAAAAGGTAAGAAGACTATTCCTTGAAATGGTATTGGAAAAGAATTGGAATTTATGAAATTGTAAAGGAGTATTTAAGTCATTTTTACATGAGACCTTGGTCAAATTTTATGTTGAGTCAATAATTGACTTAATTTGACTAGAATAAAATTAAATTACTAAAAATAATAAATAAAATCTGAATTTGGAAAATATGGAAAAGTATCATGGTGGCAAACTTGAAATTTGGTGGAAATTAAAGGGGAAATTGATACTTTATTAGAATGGGCAGATTTTTAAGAGTAAAATAATATAAAAATAAGCCATGGTTGACCAAAATTTTCATCTTCTCCAGCAGCTTTGCTTTGTTTCATTTTACCCATAAGTTTTCTTTTGTTATTCCTTGTGAAACCACCTTTCATCTTCAACCAATCAAGAAACACCCTTAACAAGAATTGTTCTACACTTCAAGGGCTGTTGATAGCTGGTCTTATTGAGGGCTGAAACTGAAAATAAAAGGGGAAATTTACTGCTACAATTTCGGTTTTCTTGGGTAAGAATAGAAGATGTTGTTTTCTTTTAAGTTTGACTATTATAGTGATGTTGCTCTAAGTGTAAATCACAATTTTATGGCTTTAATTTTTCATGAAACTAAGTGTGAAGTGAAAAGGGTTTTTGCCAAAAAAAATTGGGTTAGAGGAATCCAACGTGAAATTTGTTCATGAATGATGAGGAAGACGATGTTGTGGGTAGATATGCTTGGCCATAGTTTAAATTGAAGCTTGAATGCAAAACCATGAATTTGGCCATTTGGGTGTGTTCGGCCAAACATGGAAGGGGTGGAAATTTTGTAGTTTTGATGTAAGAAAATTGTAGAATTAATATTTAATATGAATTAAAATAAAATATGGAATTAAAAAATTGGAAAATGAATAGCGAATGGCATGAAGAGGCTTACGGTGGGATGAAGGGGGACTTGAAATTCCCTTGATTTTCTATGATTAATGGTTATAAGAATATTTAAAATGATGCATGAAGCCTATAAAGGAAATTGGAATGGAAATATATATATATATACACACACACACGTTGGAGAATGAAGGAAGCATTTAGCCAAGCTTCCATTGATATACTTCATGCTATTTTTTTTCTAAGGTTTATGGTTAAACATAAAGTATAATTTAAAGGAATTAATATTATTTTGCAGCTTTCAATCCAAAGGAATAAAGTTACGAGAGTGGTGCAATTAAATTCCATACGGCACAATAAATAAGGTAAGGAATATATATGAAGGTTGTTAGGAAGATACTGTGCTTGCATGGGAAATTAGTGGATTTGGAAATTATATATTATGAATTTTATTGCAAGGGGTTAGGATAGACTTAATCGTCATTCCATTATAATTATAGAAAAATCCCTTCCTTAAATTTACTACTTAAATATGTTTAAATGTTTAAATTTGAAGTTTATGGCAAATGGAATATGTTCTAAAGATTATTTTAATTATTTTAGAACATATATTTGATTTTATTGATCTTACTTTATAAAGAATATTTACTTCTATTATTATGGATGAGTGAGGTGATGAATGACCCGTAAGGTAATTCGGGCCCTCACAATAAAAAGTTATTGATTTTACCGATTTAATTGAATTTTGAGATTGTTGCTCCGTGATGACCATGCATTTACCATTACCGAATTACATGTTATTGACTGTGAGACATTTTTGGACAAGTCCGCAGTCCCACAGATGTCATATGCCCAATGTACAATGTGGATCATTAAGCAATGGCCATTGTTACCGATAGGAACAGCTTAGGGATGGATTCCTGGCCCAACTTGGGTACGCTTAATTCCTATACCGATTACCGAACTGTTTATGCATGAGTCTCTTAGGTGTTAACTGTCTCTACCGACTGATATGAATTATTGATTTATCGATTTACCGTTACTGATTTATTTATTGAAATGAATTATTGATTTATCGATTTACCGTTATTGATTTATTTATTGAAATGAATTATTGATTTATTGACTTACCATTACTGATTTATTTATTGAAATGAATTATTGATTTATCGACTTGCCGTTACTGATTTATTTATTGAATAAATTATTTCTGTTGAATTACCGAAATTAAATATATTATGATTTTTTTATTGCATATAATAGCATAGTATTATACTTCTATATATATCTCCTTACTGAGCGTAAACTCACCCCTTAAATCTCATCCCAGAATATTTGCAGTGACCTTCTGCTCATACAAGAGGAGCACGACTTTTGGACCCTACAGTATTTTCTTCGCGACTGGTTATTTATCCAGTGAAGGTATATTGTATTTTCTATATATCTTAGACTTGTCTAGTACAGTACTTATTATGTTGTAAAGACTAAGGGGATGTAAATTAAAAATAAAGAAATTTTGTACATGTGTCTAGAGACTTGCACTTTTACATAAAAGATATATCGAATGTCCAAATTGTTATGGACTTAATTAAATGAAATTATTTGGTATTTAAATTGCATTGGAATCATGTGAAAATTGTGATTTTTGGCTGGGATATGAACTATGTTTAAAGTGCAGGAGGTTAGGATATTTGCAGCAGTTATGCTACCGAAATTTTGTCAAAAATTTACTAAAATATCATAAAATATTCTATGAACATAATCGAGTGAAATGAAATAAGAAATCGACATCGACAAACAGCCTAACCAATCCGAAAATGAGAATAATTAATTGACTATTTTTACCGAAAATCGGATGTTACACTTGTTTACTATTAATCATCAATTTCTTTGCTGCATGGAGTAAAAATTCAAACTTTTGGGTGCCCTGTTCAACTTTTAGTTGTGAATGAGTCAATTGTTGATTGAATCCATTATCTTTGTTGATTTAATGGCTAATTGACTATTTTCAACCTTGTGTGTAAAGTTTAAAGTTGTTTTTCCTTATACTATTAAAATTTTGTGTCCTTTTTCTATGAGATGAATTGAGGAGTAGAAATCTTCCAATTAAGCAACGGTTTTGAATCTCCTTTGATTTTTTTGCTTATTTTTGGCAATTTTATGATATGTTCTTTTTAAAAGAAAATTAATCTAATTGCATAATAGTGTTATTATTTGTTATATAGGTAAAAGAGGTTGAGAAACATATAGAAAAGCTCTTTGGATTAGTTAGGCAAACCAAGGCATGTAGGATTTCTATTGGATTCATGCCAAATTTCAAGATAGATATAAGTTTTGAGAACATATATTGTCTTTGAATATGGAAAATTAGAGCCTTACGTATATATTATTCATTATTTGAAGTTGTATTCACTTTTATTAGAATTTATAGATTGTTTAAACATCGGATATTCACCATATTTCAATCACATTTAATAAATTAATAATTTAAAAACAAACAAAAATAGATAAAAAAGAATGAAAAATAATATATAAAATAAATCTTAATGAATTTTCTCTTTGTTACATGTTCTTCCAAGCCTTTAGGGTTCTTTTTACATGATTTAATTAATTTTCTTAATTGAATTTTTATCTCTTTACTTTTTTGCATGTGTTTGTTTACATTATCAATTTAGCATTAATTTATTCTTTAAACTGATTTTCTGTTTGCCTATTTTAATTAATCTCAATTATAGAGTTGTCTCACTGCAATTGAAGTTGTTTTTTTTTTAATTTTTTTCTATATTAATTTTAGGTTGGTTTTGTTTAGTTTTATGATTTTGAAGCATATTCGGTTTTCTTTGTAGTTATTCTATGCTTTATTTGTATTGCATTTGAGTCCAAAATTTGATATTTTGAAGACTAACATGAGCATGTTCTGTATTTGTGCTTTATGAGATATTGCTTATGTTTTCATGTATAAAAATAAAAAATTTCAGAATATTAGAAATTTTGTTTAATTGTTTTAAAAATTGGTTTTGGTCAAAATTTTTAGGCTTAATAGCCAAATATGACCTCAATGTTTGTCACAAAATGAAATTAAATCCTCAACTTTTAAATGCATGAAAATCAGTCTCAACGTTATAAAATAATTGAATTAAGGACATTTCCGTTAAATCCTTTAATTTTCGTTAAGTTTTATTACTGGTAGGGGTAACGGAAATTAAAGGAATTAGCGAAAATATCCTTAATTCAATTATTTTGTAATGTTAAAGACTGATTTTCATGCATTTAAACATTGAGGACTTAAATCCATTTTGTGGCAAACGTTGAGATCATATTTGGCTATTAAGCCAAATTTTTATTCAATCATATTTTAAATTATATGAAATTCAATATTTGAGTTTTTTGTAATTTTTTAAAAATATATTGATCCATTTATTAGTTTAGCAAAATTGGCCTTATTGTGAATAATAGCCTTTAGATTAGTAATATTTAATCTAAGCCTTTGATTAATTTTTAAAAGTAAGGTAACTTGATGTATTTAGACATGATTTGAATTTTGTTGTGAAACGGATGAATATATTTGTGGTAGTTTTTTAAATTAATAAAAAAATATAATAGTACATTACTAATTTAACTTTCTTATATTAATAAAAATTATAGCTATGTATTATTAATTTAACTTTTTACAATTCCACAACTTTATATTATTCTTTTATTAACGCAATCCATTCAATTTAATTTTTTTCTTCATATTTTTAGGGTTTAGTTTAAAGTAGAGGCAATCGAACGTCCACTAAAAATCATCATAAAAATATGATAATAATCATAAAATTGATGAGAAATTCCTAAATCGAAAATTTTGTAAAATAATTGTTAAGGAATAGAAATAATATAAATTACTGGCTACGAATATATGATAAATATATATTTATAATAAATACATACTTTTATTTTTGAAATTTTGTAAAATTTTTTGTTAAATAGGGAAACTAATTGTAAAATTTATTATAATAATCTAAAAATGAACACGAATAAGCGTAAAATTACTAGAATAAGTATAAAAATACGATAATTAACCGTAAAATTTATTACATTTATCGTAAAATTTATTATATTTATCGTAAAATTTGTGAAATTCATTGTAAACTTTATGATATTTATATTAAATTTATGATATTTATTATAAAATTTATGAAATTTATCGTGAAATTTATAAGATTAATTGTAAAAGTTATAAAATTTCTCGTTAACTTTATGAAATTCATCGTAAATTTTATAACATTCATTATAAATTTATGACATTCATCATAAATTTTTAAACATTCATCATAAAATTAATGAAAAAAGCATTTCTTCTTTCGAGTTTCAAATTCATATTTAATTGGAGTATATAATGCGTAGGAAATGAAAGTGAGATGTTGAGAAATCATTCTTTGCTTCATGGCTTTTCCAGCTAGGTAGTGCATTGAAAGGAGAAGTGCAGATCGTGAAATTTTGCTAAATATGCTTGACAATCTTTTTGAATCATTTGCATCTAAATGATTCTATAATATATATTTATTTGTTTATATGAGAGGCAGTCAAATACCCATATCAGCATTCATCAGCATTCGACTGCCATAATATTTATTTAGTTCTGAAAAAAATCATCCTTAGAGAAATTGATTAACTCAAAAAAGATGTCAACTGCTCCCGTTTACTACATTTTATGTACAAATATGATATAGCAGCCGAATGCCCCATGTCGAACAGTGGATTGCTTTGTTTTTTATGCAAATCGATAAAAAGTTCTGTAAGACAGCTCAAGATAAGTTTGTACCAAGGCAAAAGATAATTAAAATTTCTTTATTATTTTATATTCAACATCACAATTAAAGCTATAAAAAATAAAATTTATATGAATTGATGATTCAAGTGATGAATGTTTATTTAAAAATCTTTCGTTCTAATGATTGTTTCCTAATTACAAGGAAGCTTTTGTGGAAAAATACACTTGTCATATGTTTTAATTTTTGGCTGCAACCTTTATTTTATTTTTTACTTCAATATTATTTGGGTTTATGCCATACTAACTTTAGATTCCTCTCTTTTATTATATAAAATTCATATGAAACTTCTTTTAGGATTTTATTGGAAGAGCATAAGCTTTCAAAATAGAGTTTTGAGTAAGACCTCGAAAACAACATGAATTCGATAGGTCAAAAATATAAATAAAAATATATGAGATTTTTTATAAAATTTATGAGATTCATTATAAAATTTATAACATTTATTGTAAAATTTATTATATTCATCATAAAATTATGATGTTTATAGCTAAATTTATGAGATGCATCGTAAAATTAATGAGTACAAGCATAAAAATATTTTAAAAATAAATATATAATAATTAACTGTAAAATTTACGAGATTCATCGATGAAAGTAAATGTAAAAACACTAGAAAAAGTATAAATCTATCACAATTAATCGTAAAATTAATGTGATTCATTGTAAAATTTATGAGAATAAGCGTAAAAATACTATAAAAAGTATAAATCTGTAATAATTAACCGTATAATTAATGTGATTCATTGCATATTAATAAGAATAAGCGTAAAAACACCATAAAAAGCATAAATCTATGAACATTAACCATAAAATTTTTTACAATAAGTGTAAAATATATTAAAATTTAATAGGATGGTAGATTGTCTATGTATGGCTATAAACACCCCTTTTGTAGGAAGATGAACCCTAAAGACTCTTTCTAAAAACATTGTCTCCTTTTAATTTTTCTCTATATTAGTGTGAACAACCCTTATTATAATGCATTTACTAAGGTAAAAAAACCATGAAATTTAATATATTAGATAATTTGCATTCATACTTTGAATGAATAAAAAAGTAATTTTTGTTGTTTTATGAATGGATAAAAATGTAAATTAAATAACTTGTTGCCTTTTTAAAGGATAAAAATGTAATTTATATTATAATTTATTGAATTAAAATTTATCTATTGATTTGTTAAATCATTATTTATATATTTTTTAACTCCGCATGTGTTAGTTAACGCGATTGGTCTCAAGCCCAGATAAAGGAAGAGGGTGGCGGTAGGTTTAGACAATCAGTCATAAAAACTAGTTCAATCTCATGAAATAAACCACTATCAAAACATCATTGAAGCGCCCCCTACTTAGCGATGCATTGCATCGGAGCCCGATTGTAGTGAAAAGTGGGCAAGGGTTGTTAGGCAGTTGCCCGGAAGTGACACGCCACATCAACGCCTGGATATGATGTTAAATAGGCAAAAGTTCCCACACCATAATAGAAGGGGGTGGGTAAAGAAGTTAATACATAACCATAAGCTTAGGTTAGGATCTTGGAACATAGATATGCTTAGTGGTAAATTAGCTGAGATTTGTAAGATTATGAGTAGAAGAAGGGTTAATATCTTATGCCTTCAGGAGACCATATGGGTTGGTAAAAAAGATAGAGAGATAACACATTGGCACTATATACTCTGGTACACAAGGAAAGATAAAGATCAAAATGACATAGGCATCATTATAGATAAAGAGTACCATAAGGATGTTGTACAGGTTAGGAGATAAAGGGATAGGATTATTTTGGTTAAGTTAGTTATAGAAGAAGAGGTGTTAAATGTCATTAACACGTATGTACCCCCTATAGGACTTGATGAGGTTAGTAAATAATAGTTTTGGGAGGATTTAACTAAGGTAGTATAAGAAGTGCCTTTAGAAGAAAACCATTTTATTGGCGGTAACCTTAATGAACATGTAGGTACAAGTAAAAAAGGTTTTGAGAGCGTACATGGGGGTTTTAGTTATGGCGTAAGGAGTGGGGGTAGGGATGTTATCCTAGATTTTGTTTTATCTTATGACTTAACCGTAGTAAACACACTGTTTAAGAAAAGAGATTCTCACCTTGTAACCTTTAGAAGTGGACTAAGAGCAAGTTGAATAGATTTCTTTTTAACTAGGAGTAGGGATAGACAAAGATGTTTGGACTGTAAGGTTATCCCAGGTGAGAGTGTTACCATGCAACATAGACTTTTTGTCTTGGATATGAGGATACATAGACAACATTAAAGGAAGCAACAAAAAGGAACTAAAAGGATTCATGGTGGAATCTAAAAGAAGATTGTTATGCAATATATAGAGAAAGTTAGATTCAAAAAAAGGACTAAACAATAGAAAAGAACCTAAATGTACTGGAATAAGATGGCAAAATGCATTTGGGGGGTGGGCAAAGAGACATTAGGAGTATCAAACGAAAGAGTGCCGACTGGAAAGGATGCAATATGGTGGATTGTAGCACTTAAAAATGCTATAAAGATTAGGCGAGAGTGTTATAAGGCTTTGAAGAAGAACAACATAGAAAAGAGTTTTACAAAATATAAGTTAGCTAGAAAGGAGGCAAAGAAGGCGATGGTAGAAGTTAAAGCAAAGGTTGTTAAAGAAGATTACAACAAGTTGGACACAAAGGAGGGAGAGAAAAATTATATACTGTGACGACCAGTATCATGTGGGGCCGGTCGCACTCAACCGTATTGTCCGCTTTGGATTCTAGAGGTGGCCCCTGCCAGTTCAACTGACGTGGGCCACCTCTAGAATCCAAAGCGGACAATACGGTTGAGTGCGACCGGCCCCACATTACTGGTCGTCACATATACAGATTGGCGTGAGCAAGAGAAAGGAGGAGTTATGGAATGTATTAAGGATGGGCATCGAAGAATTCTTGTTAAGGAAAATGACAATAAGGAAAGATGACATGATTATTTCAAAAAATTATTTAATGAGGGACAACATCAAAATCTGGAAGATATCTCGATGCCTCTCAAAGATTAGAATCTATGCTTTATGCGTAGAATCAAAGAGATTGTGGTAAAAGAGGCACTAAAGAGTATGAAGAATGGAAAAGTTGTTGGGCCTGATGACATTCCAATTAAAGTTTGGAAATGTCTTGGAAATGCAGGAGTTAGGTGGTTGATAAATCTTTTTAATAAGATTTGGCGCACTAACAAAATGCTTGAGAAATGGAAGAAGAGTGTCTTGATCCCTCTTTATAAGAACAAAAAGCAAAAACTCTTTTTTAGTTTTCAGATTCTTTCTTTTCTTTTTTTGGATTTTATTTGCTATTTTGAGGGTTTGTGTTTGATTGTTGCCTTTCTTTGTTACTATCTAGGGTGATTACGAGTTTAAAAGGTTTGGGTCATGACGGTTTTGAAGGTTGTGTGTTGAGATTGGGATGGTGTATCAGTTTGATGTGTTGGTTATGTAGATTGGTTCTGTAACGACCGAAATTAGAAAATTTCGAACAAAATTTTTACTTTTCGATACTATCTTTTTCTTTTTAGTTAATCGATAACACTAGGTTTGCTTTCGGCATCGGTTTTCATTTCACCTAACTCAATATACAATTAATTCAATTAATAATAATAAATTAAATACAAACTAAAATATAATAATTAGGATTTCGTTCATAATAAACTTCACATAAGTTACATCCCACTAATTTTCGATACGTATTTATGCTCTCTTTATAAATACAACTGCTGTGCAAATACGTGTCTGAATATAAACAAACATTTAATAATTACCTGATCACTTAGTACTTCTGACCTCTAGCGATTTCTTCGACTAACTAAAGGCAGCGGACTTCGTGTATATCGATAAGCTATCTGGGATGGTGAGAAGGGGGTGAGCTTTGGGAAAAGCCCAGTAAGAAACATATATAAAAGCGCATATAAAATTCAGTTGACGATAAAACAATTAATCGATATAAAACGTTTAACACTTTATACAAAGCAATTTCAATTCATTAATCAATATAAAACATTTAATAATTTATGCGATGCAAGCTCGAATCATTAATCACTGTATAAGCCATTTATGTAGGCAATGCTATAAGACCATTTCAGTATGCAACTTCGATAAACAAAATAATAACAATTTCAAAATCATGAGATAATGCAATAATTTCAACAACTTCAATCAATACAGTAATGCGACTCATTTAAAATCCATAAAATAGGATAAATGCACTTGTATTAGAAAAACATATACTGTAAAACTTGTATCACTTTCTTTGTCACTTTTCAATCAAATCATGCACTAGTCTCATCAATCAATTCATTCACTAAATCAATTATCAGTCAAGTTTCATTTATCGATAGAAAATAATCTCCCAGATATTCATGCACGCACTATATCCCATAAGGGACCTGTATAGGAAGGCCAAGGATCCGGAACTCCTTAGCCAATCCTATGAAACACTATAACGAATAGCCATCGTCGATCACTCACAGTTCGCACTGGTCAGGTGCTCACTGTGTTAACCTGTGGGGTTCGACCGTAACTCCCACAGTCATATCATGTAAAGGGGAAGGTCTGGGACGTCTCCCAGCCTAATCATCACTGTCTCGTATGCACAATCATCAGTGAGACATCAATTTCATAAAATCACTTCATATACTTGTAAATCATTTCATATAAATCACTTCATGTAATTTCCTTTCATGAAATTCAATTCATGTAAATCATTTTGTATAGTTCAATTCATGTAAAGCACTTCACGAATCTCAATTCATGTAAAATACTTCATATAATTTAAATCAAGTAAATCGTTTCATGTAATTTAATTCATGTAAACCGTTTCTTGTAATTCAATTAGTGTAAATCATGTCATGCGATTCAATTCATATAAATTATTTCTTGTAAATCAATTTATGTAAATCACTCGTGTAATGCAATTCATGTAATGCAATTCATGTAATGCATTTCATATAATGAAATTCGTATAAATTGTTTCACATAATGCAATTCATGTAAGTCATTGCATGCAATTTAATTTGTGTAAATCATATCATGTACTCATTTCATATAAATCATTTAATGTAATTCAATGCATATAAGTCATTTCATTTAAATCAGCTCATGTAAAACATTTCATATAATGAAATATTTAAACTTGTAGGAATTAAAGATAATTTCTATTTCTTGTATTTAGGAAAATTGGATAAGAACGATTAAAACGAGATTTCAATGAATTTTCAATTGCAAATAAAACTTGTTTTATACGACTTCTATACATGTTTCTTACCTCTATTCCGCGCGATACAACAATCTGATAGCTCTATTTGCGTCTCTTTATTTCTCGTACCTCATACTGCACAATAAACGTAAATTATATTCAAAATCCCATATTACAAATTCTAATTCTAATTCTAATAAATATTCCATCATATGTTATTTTCTATTTATCATTTTAAATAATTAGTTTATTTTATTTGCTTGTAAATACAAAATATAATTTTAATTTAAATTCCATTCCTTTTGCTAATCCTTAACTTAATAATTAGCCTTTGATTTATCTTCGTATTAATTCTATTTAAACTATCCTAACATCCTATTTTTCTTTCATTGCCGCAAGCCATGGATTCTTTTCTGTTTTCTTTTCATTTTCTGTTTTTCCCTCCTTCGGCTGGTAGCTTCATGTTTTCCTCTTGTTCATTGTTTTTCACTTAATTTTTCTCCACCTAAATTCTGACACCTTGTATTTCACCTAGGCTTTTCATTAAACAATCTAAAGTCATCAAATAGCATCACTTATTTCAGCTCATACTCAACCGATTACCACCTCTGTTTCACACCATTTCAAGCTTTACAAAATTCATCACTGCAGCCATAATTTACATCAAGTTCCTTTCACCCCATATTACTAATTCCTATCAAAATACATTAAAATAACCAATTTTCTTCATTTCCCATGCACAACCGAAACCGACAAATTTCTTTACACTTCATCTTTCTTTAATCTACAAAACCAATCAGGTTTTCCATGTATAAATAAATAAATAAATAAACATGGCTGGAAGCAAATAAAACATCACCAGTCCTCACCTTTCCTTTACTGCCGAACAGTCCAGCACTCATACCAGTCCCGATTCTCTTCAATTCTGCACTCCTACTACCAGCTTTAGGGTGTTCTTGAAGTGAGGCATAGGTTGTGTAGAGAAAACTTAATAGTTTGGTGATGAAACAAAATGAATTTGATGGGAAACATAAAGAAAACGTGAAGGAAAACATGAGGAAACACAGAGGAATGACGCAGTAGGTAAACAAAAGAGAAGGTTCTGGGTTTTTGCCGACTTTCCAAAATGAAAGAAGACTTTGTTTTGTTTTCTTTTATTAACATATAATCCAGTCACACCACATGGCTGGCTAATTGAATTTTCCCCTTTTTTTGTCTGTCTTAAATGAATCTGTAGTGCAGCAAAGACAGGGGAAGTCGGTGGTGAAGTCCCATTTTTGCTGAGTTTAGGTCTTCTTCATAAATGTTATACCAAATCTCAAGTTGCCGCATAGCCCACTAATCCTTTTTCCTCTCTTTTCTCTTCCTTTCTTTCTTTTTTTTTTTGTTTTAATTTATAATGCAGCAAGCTTCCACGAGAAGCTTGCTGCGCTACTATTTTTTTTATATTTTTATTATATATATTTTGTTAATTTCAATATTTAATTGCTTTATTTCTTATTAAGTATTTAAAACATAATTACCATTAGATTATATTCTCTTTCAAATTATATTCCAATTTCTATATTATAATCTTAGTAATTTCTTTTTAATTTCCTATAATTAATTTATTTTGTTTCTTACTGCATATTATTAAAATATAGTTACGATAAATTGTATTCTTTTTTAAATTTTAATTTCATAATCTACTTTTATTCATTATTCACTTTAATTCCATAATTTAAGAGTTATTTCTAATCACATAATATATTTATAATACACTTATTTTGTACTTAAAATTACACTAATTTCATCGTCTAATATCATCATTCTAGGGTCTCGGTTCGATCTGGACAAAAAAAATCCTAGTGAGACCCTCACCGAGTACTTTTCTGAACTTTATCGAACAAACCTTTTATTAAGTATTTTTAACAATTAATTTTTCTCTTTTAAATTTATACATTGTAGTTTATATCGAATATGAGAAAATTGGGGTTATCACAGGTTCGAGATTGATTTTTGGGTGGCAGTGGAAGGAAGAGAGTCGTTGTAATAGGCTAGGCATTGGCTTGTTCGTGGTTTTGGAGTTTGAGGGGCAAAGAGTTTCCTAGTTGTTTTATGTTTGAGAGCATCAGGGCTATGTGTGTGGTGGCTGTAATGCTCGAGTAGGTGTGTAGAGGCTAAGTTAGGTGATGGTTTTTCGGTCACAAGGGTTCTCGATTTCAAAAGTGCTGGGTTTTTTCTCTGTTCATTGTTGAATGGTTTTTGCTTTGTTCCCCCCTTGATCTATGTTTCCTTTTAAGCAAAATGTCAATCTCCATTTTGAGTTAGGCATGATCAAATCCCTGATATTCAAGGGTAATGATCGAATGGTAGCTGCCATCAAGTTAGATGGCTGGTAGGAGGGGAGGAATAGATGATGTAGGGTACTCAGATCATGGGAGATAGGGTGGCTGGCAACTGATTTTCAGCTACCATGCCACCTTCCAACTAGTGCTGTACACGGCACCAACTTGGCTAATTTTTCTTAGTTCTTTTATTAATCAAATTAAAATAATAAAAAAGTATAAAAATAAAATAAAATTGGAAAACAAGATAAAAAGAACTTGGCCCTTTTAGGATTTGGGCTCTTAAGCCAATAAAACACAATTTGAATTGGGCCTCCAAAATAATGATTTGAATTCGACTTAGGCTTGTTAGACCAATACCCTTCATGTTTTTAATTGGGTTTTGGCTTGTTGAGCCCAAATCTTCTCCTGCTTTGAGTCAACTTTGGGCTTGTTCAAGCTCGAATTTGCATCATTTTGGCTTTGAATTTTTTTTTATCTTGTAGGCTTGCAAAGCCTATCTCGAGTTAGCTTTCCAACAACACATATTGGACTTTCATAAGTAAAATTTAGCTTTTGAATCGCACAAACTAACTCAAACTTATATTCAAAACTTGTTTCACCAAATTACTTCAAGTTAGCGACCTCAAAATTAATAAAGTCAAATCAATTGTTGATCAAACTTTCATGATTAAAATGAGAGTCGAACTAGATACCTTTAAAGTTTCAGACAAAATTAACTATCTACAGTGGTGGCTGAGGGAAGCCTAGGACTAGTAGGCATTCTCACAAGCTTCTTTGGTGCCCATAATTATGTTGTCTTTTCTATAGATGACATCAAATGGTAGGATAGATATACCAGTCTTGTAATAGCAATGTTGAGTTTTTGGTTCATACAAATAAATTTTATTTGCACATTCATATGTAATTCTTCGAGTTTTCATAGCCTATCTTCTTTAGTACCTTAAGAAATCTCATATAGATTCTGACTTGAATTTTTTCTGAATCTCTATACATGCAATTCGTTTGATATTGAAAGATATTCTCATTTTTTTCTGACAATTCTTGATACAGTCTCTTATTTTTATTAGTCAAAATTTGAACAAGTAATTTTTGTTGTTTTATGAATGGATAAAAATGTAAATTAAATAACTTGTTGCCTTTTTAAAGGATAAAAATGTAATTTATATTATAATTTATTGAATTAAAATTTATCTATTGATTTGTTAAATCATTATTTATATATTTTTTTAACTCCGCATGTGTTAGTTAACGCGATTGGTCTCAAGCCCAGATAAAGGAAGAGGGTGGCGGTAGGTTTAGACAACCAGTCATAAAAACTAGTTTAATCTCATGAAATAAACCACTATCAAAACATCATTGGAGCCCCCCTACTTAGCGATGCATTGCATCGGAGCCCGATTATAGTGAAAAGTGGGCAAGGGTTGTTAGGCAGTTGCTCGGAAGTGACACGCCACATCAACGCCTGGATATGATGTTAAATAGGCAAAAGTTCCCACACCATAATGGAAGGGGGTGGGTAAAGAAGTTAGTACATAACCATCAGCTTAGGTTAGGATCTTGGAACATAGATATGCTTAGTGGTAAATTAGCTGAGATTTGTAAGATTATGAGTAGAAGAAGGGTTAATATCTTATGCCTTCAGGAGACCATATGGGTTGGTAAAAAAGATAGAGAGATAACACATTGGCACTATATACTCTGGTACACAAGGAAAGATAAAGATCGAAATGACATAGGCATCATTATAGATAAAGAGTATCATAAGGATGTTGTACAGGTTAGGAGATAAAGGGATAGGATTATTTTGGTTAAGTTAGTTATAGAAGAAGAGGTGTTAAATGTCATTAACACGTATGTACCCCCTATAGGACTTGATCAGGTTAGTAAATAATAGTTTTGGGAGGATTTAAGTAAAGTAGTATAAGAAGTGCCTTTAGAAGAAAACCTTTTTATTGGCGGTAACCTTAATGGACATGTAGGTACAAGTAAAAAAGGTTTTGAGAGCGTACATGGGGGTTTTAGTTATGGCGTAAGGAGTGGGGGTAGGGATGTTATCCTAGATTTTGTTTTATCTTATGACTTAACCGTAGTAAACACACTGTTTAAGAAAAGAGATTCTCACCTTGTAACATTTAGAAGTGGACTAAGAGCAAGTCGAATAGATTTCTTTTTAACTAGGAGTAGGGATAGACAAAGATGTTTGGACTGTGAGGTTATCCCAGGTGAGAGTGTTACCATGCAACATAGACTTTTTGTCTTGGATATGAGGATACATAGACAACATTAAAGGAAGCAACAAAAAGGAACTAAAAGGATTCATGGTGGAATCGAAAAGAAGATTGTTATACAATATATAGAGAAAGTTAGATTCAAAAAAAGGACTGAACAATAGAAAAGAACCTAAATGTACTGGAATAAGATGGTAAAATGCATTTGGGGGGTGGGCAAAGAGACATTAGGAGTATCAAACGAAAGAGTGCCGATTGGAAAGGATGCAATATGGTGGATTGTAGCACTTAAAGATGCTATAAAGATTAGGCGAGAGTGTTATAAGGCTTTGAAGAAGAACAACATAGAAAAGAGTTTTACAAAATTTAAGTTAGCTAGAAAGGAGGCAAAGAAGGCGATGGTAGAAGTTAAAGCAAAGGTTGTTGAAGAAGATTACAACAAGTTGGACACAAAGGAGGGAGAGAAAAATTATATACTGTGACGACCAGTATCATGTGGGGCCGGTCGCACTCAACCGTATTGTCCGCTTTGGATTCTAGAGGTGGCCCCTGCCAGTTCAGCTGACGTGGCACTAATGGTTAGTCGTTACTCGAATCGCTTGGATGTCAAGGGTTCGAGTAGCGGCGGACGCGAAAGAAATCCGTGAGGACCTAAGTGCCACGTCAGTTGAATTGGCGGGGGCCATCTCTAGAATCCAAAGCGGACAATACGATTGAGTACGACTGCCCCACATGATACTGGTCGTCACATATACAGATTGGCGTGAGCAAGAGAAAGGAGGAGTCATGGAATGTATTAAGGATGAGCATCGAAAAATTCTTGTTAAGGAAAATGACAATAAGGAAAGATGACATGATTATTTCAAAAAATTATTTAATGAGGGACAAAATCAAAATCTGGAAGATATCTCGATGCCTCTCAAAGATTAAAATCTATGCTTTATGCGTAGAATCAAAGAGATTGTGGTAAAAGAGGCACTAAAGAGTATGAAGACTGGAAAAGCTGTTGGGCCTGATGACATTCCAATTAAAGTTTGGAAATGTCTTGGAAATGCAGGAGTTAGGTGGTTGATAAATCTTTTTAATAAGATTTGGCGCGCTAACAAAATGCTTGAGAAATGGAAGAAGAGTGTCTTGATCCCTCTTTATAAGAACAAAAAGCAAAAACTCTTTTTTAGTTTTCAGATTCTTTTCTTTTCTTTTTTTGGATTTTATTTGCTATTTTGAGGGTTTGTGTTTGATTGTTGCCTTTCTTTGTTACTATCTAGGGTGATTACGAGTTTAAAGGGTTTGGGTCATGACGGTTTTGAAGGTTGTGTGTTGAGATTGGGATGATGTATCAGTTTGATGTGTTGGTTATGTAGATTGGTTCTGTAACGACCGAAATTAGAAAATTTCGAACAAAATTTTTCCTTTTCGATACTATCTTTTTCTTTTTAGTTAATCGATAACACTAGGTTTGCTTTCGGCATCGGTATCAGTACACTTCATCTTTTCATTTCACCTAACTCAATATACAATTAATTCAATTAATAATAATAAATTAAATACAAACTAAAATATAATAACTAGGATTTCGTTCATAATAAACTTCACATAAGTTACATCCCACTAATTTTCGATACGTATTTATGCTCTATTTATAAATACAACTGCTGTGCAAATACGTGTCTGAATATAAACAAACATTTAATAATTACCTGATCACTTAGTACTTCTGACCTCTAGCGATTTCTTCGACTAACTAAAGGCAGCGGACTTCGTGTATATCGATAAGCTATCTGGGATGGTGAGAAGGGGGTGAGCTTTGGGAAAAGCCCAGTAAGAAACATATATAAAAGCACATATAAAATTCAGTTGACGATAAAACAATTAATCGATATAAAACGTTTAACACTTTATACAAAGCAATTTCAATTCATTAATCAATATAAAACATTTAATAATTTATGCGATGCAAGCTCGAATCATTAATCACTGTATAAGCCATTTATGTAGGCAATGCTATAAGACCATTTCAGTATGCAACTTCGATAAACAATATAATAACAATTTCAAAATCATGAGATAATGCAATAATTTCAAAAACTTCAATCAATACAGTAATGCGACTCATTTAAAATCCATAAAATAGGATAAATGCACTTGTATTAGAAAAACATATACTGTAAAACTTGTATCACTTTCTTTGTCACTTTTCAATCAAATCATGCACTAGTCTCATCAATCAATTAATTCACTAAATCAATTATCAGTCAAGTTTCATTTATCGATAGAAAATAATCTCCCAGATATTCATGCACGCACTATATCCCATAAGGGACCTGTATAGAAAGGCCAAGGATTCGGAACTCCTTAGCCAATCCTATGAAACACTATAACGAATAGCCATCGTCGATCACTCACAGTTCGCACTGGTCAGGTGCTCACTGTGTAAACCTGTGGGGATCGACCGTAACTCCCACAGTCATATCATGTAAAGGGGAGACGTCTAGCCTAATCATCACTGTCTCGTATGCACAATCATCAGTGAGACATCAATTTCATAAAATCACTTCATATACTTGTAAATCATTTCATATAAATCACTTCATTTAATTTCCTTTCATGAAATTCAATTCATGTAAATCATTTTGTATAGTTCAATTCATGTAAAGCACTTCACGAATCTCAATTCATGTAAATCATTTTGTATAGTTCAATTCATGTAAAGCACTTCACGAATCTCAATTCATTTAAAATACTTCATATAATTCAAATCAAGTAAATCGTTTCATGTAATTTAATTCATGTAAACCGTTTCTTGTAATTCAATTAGTGTAAATCATGTCATGCGATTCAATTCATATAAATTGAATTATTTCTTGTAAATCAATTTATGTAAATCACTCGTGTAATGCAATTCATGTAATGCAATTCATGTAATGCAATTCATGTAATGAAATTCGTATAAATCGTTTCAGATAATGCAATTCATGTAAGTCATTGCATGCAATTTAATTTGTGTAAATCATATCATGTACTCATTTCATATAAATCATTTAATGTAATTCAATGCATATAAGTCATTTCATTTAAATCAGCTCATGTAAAACATTTCATATAATGAAATATTTAAACTTGTAGGAATTAAAGATAATTTCTATTTCTTGTATTTAGGAAAATTGGATAAGAACGATTAAAACGAGATTTCAATGAATTTTCAATTGCAAATGAAACTTGTTTTATACGACTCCTATACATGTTTCTTACCTCTATTCCGCGCGATACAACAATCTGATAGCTCTATTTGCGTCTCTTTATTTCTCGTACCTCATACTGCACAATAAACGTAAATTATATTCAAAATCCCATATTACAAATTCTAATTCTAATTCTAATAAATATTCCATCATATGTTATTTTCTATTTATCATTTTAAATAATTAGTTTATTTTATTTGCTTGTAAATACAAAATATAATTTTAATTTAAATTCCATTCCTTTTGCTAATCCTTAACTTAATAATTAGCCTTTGATTTATCTTCATATTAATTCTATTTAAACTATCCTAACATCCTATTTTTCTTTCATTGCCGCAAGCCATGGATTTTTTTCTATTTTCTTTTCATTTTCTGTTTTTCCCTCCTTCGGCTGGCAGCTTAATGTTTTCCTCTTGTTCATTGTTTTTCACTTAATTTTTCTCCACCTAAATTCTGACACCTTGTATTTCACCTAGGCTTTTCATTAAACAATCTAAAGTCATCAAATAGCATCACTTATTTCAGCTCATACTCAACCGATTACCACCTCTGTTTCACACCATTTCAAGCTTTACAAAATTCATCACTGCAGCCATAATTTACATCAAGTTCCTTTCACCCCATATTACTAATTCCTATCAAAATACATTAAAATCACCAATTTTCTTCATTTCCCATGCACAACCGAAACCCGCAAATTTCTTTACACTTCATCTTTCTTTAATCTACAAAACCAATCAGGTTTTCCATGTATAAATAAATAAACATGGCTGGAAGCAAATAAAACATCACCAGTCCTCACCTTTCCTTTACTGCTGAACAGTCCCGATTCTCTTCAATTCTGCACTCCTACTACCAGCTTTAGGGTGTTCTTGAAGTGAGGGATAGGTTGTGTAGAGAAAACTTAATAGTTTGGTGATGAAACAAAATGAATTTGATGGGAAACATAAAGAAAACGTGAAGGAAAACATGAGGAAACACAGAGGAATGACGCAGTAGGTAAACAAAAGAGAAGGTTCTGGGTTTTTGCCGACTTTCCAAAATGAAAGAAGACTTTGTTTTGTTTTCTTTTATTAACATATAATCCAGTCACACCACATGGCTGGCTAATTGAATTTTTCCCCTTTTTTTCTGTCTTAAATGAATCTGTAGTGCAGCAAAGACAGGGGAAGTCGGTGGTGAAGTCCCATTTTTGCTGAGTTTAGGTCTTCTTCATAAATGTTATACCAAATCACAAGTTGCCGCATAGCCCACTAATCCTTTTTCCTCTCTTTTCTCTTCCTTTCTTTCTTTTTTTTTAATTTATAATGCAGCAAGCTTCCACGAGAAGCTTGCTGCGCTACTAATTTTTTTTTATATTTTTATTATATATTTTTTGTTAATTTCAATATTTAATTGCTTTATTTCTTATTAAGTATTTAAAACATAATTACCATTAGATTATATTCTCTTTCAAATTATATTCCAATTTCTATATTATAATCTTAGTAATTTCTTTTTAATTTCCTATAATTAATTTATTTTGTTTCTTACTATATATTATTAAAATATAGTTACGATAAATTGTATTCTTTGTTAAATTTTAATTTCATAATCTACTTTTATTCATTAGTCACTTTAATTCCATAATTTAAGAGTTATTTCTAATCACATAATATATTTATAATACACTTATTTTGTACTTAAAATTACACTAATTTCATCGTCTAATATCATCATTCTAAGGTCTCGGTTCGATCTGGACAGAAAAAATCATAGTGAGACCCTCACCGAGTACTTTTCTGAACTTTATCGAACAAACCCTTTATTAAGTATTTTTAACAATTAATTTTTCTCTTTTAAATTTATACATTGTAGTTTATATCGAATATGAGAAAATTGGGGTTATCATAGGTTCGAGATTGATTTTTGGGTGGCAGTGGAAGGAAGATAGAGTCGTTGTAATAGGCTAGGCATTGGCTTGTTCGTGGTTTTGGAGTTTGAGGGGCAAAGAGTTTCCTAGTTGCTTTTATGTTTGAGAGCATCAGGGCTATGTGTGTGGTGGCTGTAATGCTCGAGTAGGTGTGTAGAGGCTAGGTGATGGTTTTTCGGTCACAAGGGTTCTCGATTTCAAAAGTGCTGGGTTTTTTCTCTGTTCATTGTTGAATTGTCCCCCCCCCCCCCCCCCCCCTTGATCTATGTTTCCTTTTAAGCAAAATGTCAATCTCCATTTTGAGTTAGGCATGATCAAATCCCTGATATTCAAGGGTAATGATCGAATGGTAGCTGCCATCGAGTTAGATGGCTGGTAGGAGAGGAGGAATAGATGATGTAGGGTACTCGGATCATGGGAGATAGGGTGGCTGGCAACTGATTTTCAGCTACCATGCCACCTTCCAGCTAGTGCTGTACACGGCACCAACTTGGCTAATTTTTCGTAGTTCTTTTATTAATCAAATTAAAATAATAAAAAAGTATAAAAATAAAATAAAATTGAAAAAAAGATAAAAAGAACTTGGCCCTTTTAGGATTTGGGCTCTTAAGCCAATAAAACACAATTTGAGTTGGGCCTCCAAAATAATGATTTGAATTAGACTTAAGCTTGTTAGACCTATACCCTTCATGTTCTTAATTGGGTTTTGGCTTGTTGAGCCCAAATCTTCTCCTGCTTTGAGTCAACTTTGGGCTTATTCAAGCTCGAATTTGCATCATTTTGGCTTTGGATTTTTTTTTTTATCTTGTAGGCTTGCAAAGCCTATCTCGAGTTAGCTTTCCAACAGCACATATTGGACTTTCATAAGTAAAATTTAGCTTTTGAATCGCACAAACTAACTCAAACTTATATTCAAAACTTGTTTCACCAAATTACTTCAAGTTAGCGACCTCAAGATTAATTAAGTCAAATCAATTGTCGATCAAACTTTCATGATTAAAATGAGAGTCTAACTAGATACCTTTAAAGTTTCAGACAAAATTAACTATCTACAGTGGTGGCTGAGGGAAGCCTAGGACTAGTAGGCATTCTCACAAGCTTCTTTGGTGCCCATAATTATGTTGTCTTTTCTATAAATGACATCAAATGGTAGGATAGATATACCAGTCTTGTAATAGCAATGTTGAGTTTTTGGTTCATACAAATAAATTTTATTTGCACATTCATATGTAATTCTTCGAGTTTTCATAGCCTATATTCTTTAGTACCTTAAGAAATCTCATATAGATTCTGACTTGAATTTTTTCTGAATCTCTATACATGCAATTCGTTTGATATTGAAAGATATTCTCATTTTTTTCTGACAATTCTTGATACAGTCTCTTATTTTTATTAGTCAAAATTTGAACAAGTATAACAGTTTGCAAGCAAACTCTTCAATTGTGCAAAATCTTGTTCTAAACTTATAACAAGAAAATGGTTTGTAACCAAAAAGAAAATGGTTATGCAATATTATTAAATTTTAAAACACACTTAAGACTAGTTTGGATGGTCGGTGAAATTGGTTCCGATTGAAAATAGTAAAATGACCATTAAAGATTTATATTATAGAATAACATAATTTTAAAAAATTGAAATAGGGATCGAAAAGATAAGTTTCCCTCTCCCCTACTTTGTCTTTTCCTAAAATGGGCCAACGGTCGCACCTAGTGCTGACCAACGTCTCAAAACGAAAATTTTGCCAATACAATTATACAACCAAGAGGATTTAAATATAAATAAAACATTGTAATCAAATATATATATATATATATATATAAATAGAACGCATATTTGATTCCCTAGTGCGATAAATTTTCAATGCTAAACAATTATAGTTGATAAATTCCGATTATTCAAACTCCAAAATGTTTCTCAAATAATGCATCAAAATTAATAATCTAATGAAAAATTTTAAAAAGATGGCAGGCTGTTTCCATACAGAGGAACTAAACTTTCAATATATGTAGTCGACATAATATGATTTTCAATAAATGTAGTCGACGTAAGCTGATCTCCAATTCCATATGTCTCGTAGCTGAAACTCTTGTACTTTGGATCATATAAATACAACTTATTCTTGGATCCACAAATCAAAATTGTTCCATCCTTGTGCTCTGCAATTGAAAATCTGAAATGCTTTCCCAACTCCATTAGCAAAAAATTGATGGAATACAACTTTTTCCATGTGTAGAAGTCTTCAACTATCCATATGTTTAATTGAGAATTATGTGTTTGTTCTGCCAAACAGAGACAACCTCTCAAACTCGCCAAAATCATTGTTCTGCGTAGTTGAGAAGGATCTGAGCAATATTTTGGACGTGAAATTACTTGAAATTTCTCCTTATGTAAGTCAAACATGACAATAAGTATTTCAGACGGATAAATTTCATCTGATAACAAATAAATAGCTCCATTAATATATACCGGTCTTTGTACTGTATTAATTTTGTACGGTACTAAACCAATACTTTTCCATGAAGCCTTTGGATCTGGATTCAAAGTGAAAATCTCACACTCCTGATATTTACCCTCAAAACTTGAAATAAACAGCCTTATTACTTTGTATTCTTTTGTAACTAGATCACGACCAAAACCGACTAGATTATTTACACACAAATAATAAACTCCTGCAACAATTGTTATCAAACAGATTATCAAACAAATAACGAAAATAGAAATTGAAATAGAATGTAAGTTAGAAAACATTGAATTATTATCGAAAGTAAATTATTATCAAAATGTCAATTATTATCAAATAGATAATGGAAAATAGACAATCGAAATAGAATGCTTATGCAAGTGAGGTAAAAGTTTGAGAAGTTTTCAAAAACTTGTGCACAATAAGTGACATGTAAAATATATTGAGAGAGTAATTACGTTTTAATCTTTAAAATTCAACTTTTTCTTTAATAAAATCTACAATTAAAAATGTGCCTCCTAATTATTAAGTTATGCTGGTGTATTTGGCATCATTGATGTGGCTGCCTTGTCTACTCCTGTGTTGCGTGGAAGGTAGCTTGCTGGTGATTCTTGATGAAGGGTGTTGTACGGGATCGGGTTTGTAATATTTTCTTTTTTTGAAAGGTTAAGAAATTTTATTAAAATTTTCAGGGGAACATCGAAGAACAAAATACAACAGGGGAGATCGCTTTATCAGCCCAGCAAAACCACCTCTTGATCAGTGATCAAAGAAAAATCAATAGATCAGTGAACCAACAAAGCAAAAAAAATCCCACCACTCATTGCAACAAAAGAACAAACACCTCATCAGCAGTAAAACCCAATCGAAACGCAAACCCCGGCCAACAACTAAACTCACAAAACTGTACAAAACCAATCAGTGGCCACACAGTCAAAATTGATCTGGTGATTTTGATCAGTTGGGTCGATTATCGGGTTTGTAATGTGATAGTGGGTCGCGTGTTTTGCTGTGAGTTTTTTTAGATTTTCGCTAGTTTTGGTACTCTTTTCTATCTGACCCTATTCTTGGGATTTTATCTCATCAATCAAATCTTGCTTATCAAAAAAATAAAATTAAATAAATAGAGAACAGAAATTTTATCAACAAATACATACCTATGCGATTGGCATGCATATGGTAAATTCTCCTTGTGAGTGGAGGAAGAGTTCGCAATTCTCTTGTGCTGGGATTATAGACATGAATAGAACGAGATCCATGCAAACAAAGACTGCCATCGCAGGAATGTGACATGAAATAGAAATCATCAGGGAGATCATGGATGGTTGACCGATTGTGGCATATAAGTTTTCTAGCCCCAAATGAACTCTCTCCATTGATGACCATGACATCCATGTCCATATGCTTCGTCAAACGTGGAGATGACAAGAGAACTTGAGCATCTTTTTCCCGTTGCTTTAAAAGATATTGTTCAATAAAGTCAGGATTCCTGATCAATACATAATATTGCTTGGAAAGGCACTTGAATCTTATTAAAGACTTGACGGGGAGGTATGACAGTATGTCTACGACGATATCGTGGGGCATATAAGCCGTCTCTTCGTTTCTTCTCCCTTCCATCGCTGGCTTTTGCTACAATAATTTATTTGATTTTATATTCTAACTTTATAACAGTTTAGAAAGAGTGAAGAAGCAGAGAAGGTTACTTTTTTTTTTTTTTGGTTATGAAAGAATGAACTTTATTAATCTGGGATCAGTCTGCTACAACCGACTCCATTACGCTCTTATTGTAGCAGATTCAAGATTCCATATGAGGGATTTCTAAACAAAAAAGTGTCTACTCTACTCACATGAGCAAGGTTTGCCATAAAGTCAGCACTTCTGTTTGCCTCCCTATAAATATGTACGACCGTTCCGTATCTTTTTATTTAAACTAAAAAATGGGTGTAAAAAATTTAAAAAAAATTATAATAAAATCAGCATATAATCTAAAAAAATCAGGACAATATTTTGATTAAATCTAAGAGAATATTATAAAATTTGTTAATGTTTAAGATAAAGCAAAACACTAATTTCAGGATTAAATACTAAAAAAATAATTTAAATAAAAAATAAATTGTAATAAAATCAGCATATAATCTAAAAAAATTAAAATAGAATTTTGTCTAAATCTGATAATATTATAAAATTTGTCAATGTTTAAGATAAAGCAAAACACTAGTTTTCAAAAAATGATTAAATACCAAAAAAATAATTTAAATAATCTAAATTATCTCATATTTAGTGAAAATCCTATTTTGATTTTCTTCAAATTATATGTTGATTTTATTAAATAAGGATTAAATACCAAAAAATAATTTAAATAATCTAAATTATCTCATATTTAGTCAAAATTCTCTTTTGATTTTCTTCCGATTATATGTTGATTTTATTACAATTTATTTTTACTTTTTTTTTATTTTTTTTATATTTAATCCTTATTTGAAATCTAGAGTAATATTTTACTATAAAATCATGAACTAATTATATATATAAATATATATATATTTAAAAATAGATTACAAATTTAAATATATCCTACGTGTCGTCAATAAAGGTGATAGCAAATCTTATTAAAAAAAAAACATTTATGTTAATACTCCTCTCCACCTCTTTTTCTCTCACTCTCACACTTTATCAATTTTAAACTATTTAATTGAAAGAGTTTTGGAGATAATTACCTTGATATCAAGAAGTATATTTATGTTAGAACTCCTTTAGCATTAGAAATAAAACCAAATCAATTACTGCAACCAGCATTTGAAGAAACGAAGAAATGGCTAACAACGGTGAAAAAAGGGCGAGAAGGATGAATCATATACCCCAGGATATTGTTGTTAACCGATTTGTCCAGGGATAGAACTATCCGATGAAACTCGAACCTGATTTTTGAAAGGCCATTAGCAAAAATATCAAATACAATTAACGAGTTTGGACAAATCTTTAGACCTATTAAAAAATTGATCAGAACCAAAGCTTAATGGTTCGAAATCAAAGTTTAGGCCAACCTGAACATAAATAAAATTAAAATTTTTTAAAATATTTAATAAATAATGTAATTATATATATATATATAAAATATTATTGATTAATAATGTGATGTCCTCGTCACTAACCAAATAACAACTAACTTTCATCTCAAATAACAAATAAATCGACTAGTTTATCCGATGTCAATCTCCCTTACTCTTATGCTTTAGGCATTTCTACCAGAGTATAATATTCATTTTCACATGCATAAAATTTTTCATTTATAAACATGTGCCATATACACCAGGATCTCAAATATTCATACACCCTAATCCCCAACATATACAAAACTGTAGTATTGTACTGTACATTAGTCGAAGTAACGACCGACTAAATATACCTTTAAAGGATAAGTAGGAAGCATGCCTCGAAGGTATCTCAAAAATCCCGAAATGAGCTCCTCTATCTGGAGCGGAATTACTTCAAGTAATCTGTATAAAAATAATTGTAAAAGAGTGAGTTTACGCTCAGTAAGAAACTCATGTAAAAGAGCGTACTATATCACTATATGCAGTTTTCCTGCTTGGCTCTATAATGTCATGTAAAATCATTATAAAGCATAGCGCTTATATTTCTTTCAAATATATCAAAAACAAGTAATCATGCTTTCAAGTATTTCCACGGATCTCCAATCACGTGAAATCAAGTAGGCAAATATAATTATTTTCAAATAGATGAGAGACAATTTATATCCAATAGATTCATGCACCAAGTAACTCTCATCGTGGATACCGCAAATATATCCTTTAAGGATAATCTAGAGAGATAATGGATACAGCAAATATATCCCGTAAGGGATAATCAAATAGATAAATCTCATAAGGATACCGCAAATATATCCCATTAGGGATAATCCCGAGAGTATCAAATAAGTGGCGTACCCACGTATGGGCCAGGGATCCTCCCCAAAGCCGAATCAAATAAGAGACTCATGGCCATTGTCTATATCCCACAGTTTCACTAGTCAGGTGCCGTACTGCGGGTCTAAGGGCTGGACTAGAGCTCCTCAGTCAAATACAAGTAACAAATAATGTGCATGCTCTTTTGAGAGATTCATAGTCTCCAAAACCTTATTCATATAGGTTTTAAATAAGTATGAATATCCTTTCTTAAAATAGGTTCTCAAAACCTTTCTTTCAAATAGGCAGTCGACTGCTACCCCATGTTTTGCCTTAATGAATTTCTTTTCCTTTTTGAAATTCAATTATTATATTTTTCAAAATACAAATAGGGCAGTCGACTGGTCCCAAATGGCAGTCGACTGGTTTTGAAACAGAATGTTTCCCGAGAATTAGTAGTCGACTGGCCCCCTTGGCAGTCGGCTGGTTTTGAAACAGAATGCTTCCCGAGAATTAGCAGTCGACTGGCCCCCTTGGCAGTCGGCTGATTTTGAAACAGAATGCTTCTGGACAAATAGCAGTCGACTGGCTTCCCCTGGCAGTCGACTGGCTCCCATGGCAGTCGACTGGTTTGCATCGATTTTCGAAAAATGGCGTTTTTGATGTCTCTAGGCAGTCGGCTGCTCCTAACCTAATTGGTACTAGGAAACAAGTCCGAAAATGTCATTGTCTTGCAAAGAAACAGCTGGTACTTCTCTCCAAACCACATCAAAACATCTTAAAACATGCGGACATAGTCACCCTACGTCCGTTACATAAATTCCTTACCTCAACTAGCAATTAATCCACAAGTTGGTTGCACCAACACTTGTCCTTTTTTCCACTTCTTCAAGCTGTAAACATCATGGCAAATTTAAACTTCAATAAACCTATTCTACCAACTCCATACAATACCAAACCATCAATAAAACCAACTAAAACCTTCTAACTTGCTTACCTTTGCAATTCACCAAATCTTTGGATTTTGAGATCTACTTAACCCCTTGGATTCACTCTCTCATATTAAAGGCATAGGTTAAGCTATCGACAAGGATCGTTTTTCGTTAAAGAAGTTTAACGAATCGATGGCATTAGATGGTGGTTTGTCAAGGTGAGAAGCTTGGACACTTAGAGGAAATTTGGAAGCAACGAGAGGGAGAAGGAAGATGGGCTGGTGTCGTGGGGTGCAAGAGATGATGATGAGTCATGAGGCTTCATTTAATGCCTTAAATGCATTCTAATCTCATTCATCTCAGCCATACTATTAACCCTTTGACCTCTTACCCTTTGACCCATTAAATCCTCTTCTTCTCTTTATTATCTCAGCCACATACTCATTTAATTGCCAATATCTGATTTTATTTCTTTCCTTACACTTCCATAAATGCTGCAACATCAGAATTTATTTCTTGATTATTTGACCATTCATTTACCTTAATTCCTCCTATGTCCCATACACCATTTGTATATCAAAATTTCACATTTATTCCATTAGTCCAAGTTGGAAAACTGTACAATTAAGAGAAAATTACAGAAAATTGGGGATTTCACAAATAAACATATGATTATATATATTTAATATAAAAATTGATATATAAATTTTGAAAAATCAAATTAAACTTTAAAGGAATAAAATAATAAAAATAAATAAACAAAAAATTAAATAAATTTATAATCAAGTAGGGTGGACTCGAACTTGCATTTTAAAAATAAAAAATAAACTTGAACTAAAAATTAAACTCAAATTTACAAACCAATTAAAACTCAAACTTGTATATAAGCCATTATTATATGGTTTAAACCTCATCCACCTGGGCGAGGGACACCTCTAGCGTCATACCTTCCTGTCAAGTCTTGATTAAGATTCAAGTGCATCTCCAAGCAGTGTAATGCATCGATAACCAGCCCTGACTTTATTGAGCAACATCTTTTAAAGAAACAGGAAAGAGGTGCTCAAATTCCTTTTCATGAAGCAAAATTAAATAAAATGCCTACTGATTACTTGACAAAGCTGTCAATTAACTAAATAATAAGATTCTAATTTCCATACAAAGTTTAAAGAAATTAGAAAAATGCTGGATCTTCTGGTGGTTCTCCTACCCGTTTCAAAAGAAAAAGAAGGTAAAAATTATAGAAATGGACTATGGTTTCATTGTGTTGGCTGTTAAGATTTATTGTTTTCCCTTAAAGAATGAATATTCATCAAAGGGATGTACCAAAAAAGAATATTCATCAAAGATGCATCATGGTCTCCCAACATACCAACACAGATTCCCAATCAAAATGCAAGTCAAAACTATTTGAGATGAGAAAGAAATAAAATACCATAAATTTCAACTTGAACAATGCCTGAAAATATTCAATGACCAGTTTAAGATTTTTGAAAGTAGGTACTCATTGAATTTAGACTTAATAGCCAAATAAGCCCTCAACCTTTAGTCCAAAATGGAATTCAGCCCTCAACGTTTTATCACATGAAATTTAATTTATAAACTTTTATTTCCGTGGAAATAAACCCTCAACCTTTTATCATTATGCAATTAAGTCAAAATCTGTTAAATGACACTAACTATCGTTAGTTTTGCATACGTGGCAGTTGACATGGATAGCTTAGTTAGCTGCCACATGGCATGCAACATAGGCAAAACTAACGGTAGTTAGTTCATTTAACAAATTTGGTCTATTTTCACTGAAATAAAAGTTTATGGACTGAATTTCATGCGATAAAACGTTGAGGGCTGAATTCCATTTTGGGCTAAAGGTTGATGGCTTATTTGGCTATTAAGCCTTGAATTTACTGGTTGCACCTTTTAATTTAACCTTTGAGATTCAGATTTATTTGGAATTGGGATCAATTTATAAAAGAAAATTGAGACATAATGCATAAAACTAATAATATATGTATAAATGGGATAGGAAATCAAAATAGGTTTAGAAAATCTTTTGTATATTAAATCTATTTAAAGAATATAAATAGAGATTATTTCGATGATGAAATTTCAAAAAGTCACAAATCCTTATATTTAGATGAAAATAGATAACCAATCACACCTAAATTAAAAGAAGGATAATTATTTCATATATCGCCGGTGGAGTTTTTTTACTCCGGTGTTAGGATTAAGACACATGTCTTATAAAAGATATTAAAAAATAAAAAATAAATAAAATAATACACGTGTAATGAACCTCACTCCGTTTGTTGAGTAAAACAACTCTATTGGCAGTGTATAAAATAATTATCCTTAAAAGAATACACGATCTCAACTCCATAAAACTATGTCTAACGTTTTGGTCTAAGTATATTTTTTTGAGTATTACATTTTCATTAGAAATTACAATCACAATCAGCATATTACATTCCATGAACAGGTAACTATGAAAATCACATTATTCAAACTAGGTAAACTAGTAAATAACTATAACAAACTAGTAAATAACTAGACTAACTCAAGTTCACACTTAGTGAGACTCAAACCTAAGATCTCAAAGTCTCAAGGCCTCTTCCTTGCCACTAAGCCAATGCCTCATCGGCGTTTTGGTCTAAGTATTTAAACCGTTATGACACCTGCCATGATTAAACTTATTCGTACGAACTGTTATAACATTATGTTTTTCTAAATATCTTGCATCCTACCTATTTTTGCTTGATCGTAGTCACATTATGTTTCTTTTATTTTGTTTTGTAGCCATGCATCTCCTAAAGTGAATCCTAAAACAAATGATCCCGTCCTTAAAAATCTCAAATCCAAGTAGGTTACCACTTGCTAATATACATTTATCTCAAACTGATTCCATTTATATTATTTGTTTAGCCTATGCACATTATTCATGTTCTTTTTCACTGTTTGCAATCGTAAACTGCACGTCATCCTGCCAAGCATCCATGCCATCAAGAATAGTCAGTTACGATGCATTTATTGATTCTTGTTTTTCATTCTATAGATCTTAATCAAGAATGCAATATCACCAATTAAAAAAATTCAAAATTGAACATCACTCTGCTTTTTTGTCTTTCTGTTTTTCGCTGGTGATGTGCAATTGCATAAGCTGTTCAATGATCACTTGGCTTCATTAGATGTAAATGTTTGCAACAATCTAATACAGATAATCTAATACATGTGAAAATACTTTAAAAAATGTTTAAATACTAAATACTAATGATAATAATGGTAATGAATTCAGACTTTTTAATTAATTAATGATTTTTTTAAAAGCTATGATAGGTTGCTTGGGGAAAAGAATAGGACCAAGGATATTGGGAAGAAGGATTGTGTCAAAAGTAAATTCCTATTCTCATTGTTACTGATCTATACAAAGTTATATGCTGTTGACTTGACTATAATCCTTTAGAACTGTAAAATGCTTAAGAGTCAAGACTGTGTTTATTATAATGATTAGCCCTTATATTTTGAGGAAAAAAAACTAAAATAATAATACCTTTCTTTGTTAAACACTGGAATTAGGTTTTAAGTTGTTAGGGAGGTGTAATCCTCGCCTTTAAATCTAAAGCAAACCCAAATAGGAAATTGCATTTAAATTGAGATTAATAAATAGTTTACAGAAGGGAGGTAATGCGCTTCAATTTTAGTTAGCTGCACTGTGCTGATGGATAGGAGAATTTTCGTTTGGGAAGAATATGATAAATCTGTTGCCATGGCTCAGAACTTGAGAAAAGTGCTTGGGACAGCTTTGTATAACATGAAACTTAATTTTGGTTGCTTGCTCTAAATTATACCCGACTAAAACTTTTGTCAATTTGCAAAGACTGAATTTGTTTCTTTTGATCAATTTGTATGAGTTCAAGGATTATATTCTTCTTTAAACCTCCCACAGAGATTTGTTTCTTTTGAACAATATGTATGAGTGCAAGGATTACCTTCATGCTTATACCTTCCAGGGGAAAGGAAACTGTTGTGCGGTGTATCCAAAATTAAGCTCTTACTTTTTTTCTACTTTTTGCTTCTATATTGATTTCCTTTTGCTTTTAAATCATTAATGAAATAGGTTTTAAGTTTTCACCTTTTGCTTACAAAAATCTATTAGAAAAATGAGCATTGCTTGATGTGTGCCTATAAGATCTGCACTGCTGTCAAGAGAGATCCTTACAATAAATCTGATGCTCTTTCTTATTTTAGGTTTTCTATTTTATTTTTTTCTTTGCTTTTTTATTCAATATAGTTTTTTTTAATTGTATTTTTGTGTTTTCTTTCAGGGTGTTGGTTTGCCTTTCATCAGCACCATGCAGGTAAAATATGAACTCTCCAGTTGGATTTACCATCAATAGTTTTATATCTTAAAACTTAAAATTTTTTTTATAATTAGGTGAAAATTTCTGCTATAACAATTGTGTTGTAATATTGAAACTAAATAATATTGGTTGTAGCAAGTTAAGGATGATATACTACCTATTGTCGATATTAACTATGATAACTGGCATGATTTCATGCTTTCAGACAGCTACTAGTAAGGAGTATCTAGATAAAATGTTGATTGTCATCTTCTACCCATTCTTTATAACTATCCAATCTTCGATTTTCTCTCTCATTTTGAATAGAAATGCAACTGCATGGAACTTGAAGTCTACTATTGAAGTGGCTGCCATTGTTTGTACGTTAAGCATCACATTAAAGCCTAGATGATATTTACTGTTACAAACTCTTTAATGATATTTAGAAGTTTGACATGTAAACAGAGTTGAATAGCAACCTCTCTGTTCTGTTGTCTTTAATATTCCTTTGTTGACGAAAAGGAATAAAGTCCCATTTTTTGGTTTGAAATATGAAGCTTTATCATATTAATTAATGCGGGGAAAGCCTTCAGAAATGTTGTTGAGTTGTAATGGAATTAATTTATAGGTTCCTTTTCATTTCAAGAATTCTCCATCAATGTGGGCTTATCTGATTGGCTGTTGAAAATAAAATTTCAAGGTTTTCAACACAGTAGTTGATTGTTGGTCTTTGAAAAACTTATGATAGATAGCCTTATGAGTTAGAATTAAGTCACTTTTGGAATTTCTTGATTTAGATTCTATAGCTTGAGATATGTACAAATGAATACAGGGTGCTTTGCCAGAAAACGTGAATATCAGTTTTGAGTTTGAAAAATCATAGAAAATAACCCAAATTGAGTTAGGTTGTAAGCCTTACATTTCTAGAAAGGTAATTGAGATAGCATTATTATGGTTCTAATTTTGCACCCTACAATTAGATATGAAATAATTTGTGCAAATAGGTCAACATGGAACTATGCCTGAAAACTACTGAAACATAGTGAAATTTTGGAAATTTGTTGGTGTTGATCTAGGAAGAGTTAAATTATAAACCTTACATTTCTAGATAAGGATGGAATTCCTAGACTTGGAATTTTGTGGCTTAAGATATGTACAAATGAATACAGGATACTCACTGCAGAGGATAGATTGCCTAGTATTGAGATATGAGACAGTTTGTGCATTAAGGTTAGATGACCATTATGTTTGAAAGTACCTGTATATAGGGTAATTTTATGAAATTATTGGAAATGATTCAGAAATGATAAAACTGTGAAATTTACTTTTCTAAATAGGGAATTGAATTAGGTTTCACATGGTCTTGGATTCGTTATTTTTAGATATTTTTATAATTAGTACTATAAATTTTAGTGCACAAAAGTCAAAAATTCACTCTGCCTAATGTGCTAGAATTGGATAGAACTTTGAAAAGTCACTGAGAATAGCACAACATGAATTAGAAAGTGAGCCTTACATTTTTGAATAGGGAATTAAGTTAGGTTACATACAAAATTGACATTTCATTAATTGGAATATGATATTTTCAATTATAAACAGAACCATATTGATAGTTCAGAAAGTTCTTGCAAATAGTGAACTACTCATACAATGAAATTGTGAAACTTTAGTGTGCAATGTTAGATGATATAATCAAACTATGAATGAGTAGATAAATTGCCCAGAACTAGGGTATTGATACAATATTGATAATCCTGATAATTGTTGTGTGTAGGTGGTTTACCTACATAGCCAATTCGACTTGGCACTAATTTGAATTGGACAAGGTGTGTTTGGTTGAGTGTATAGGGAGACAGTAAGTATACTAGATGAAAGTATAGTAACCTTGTTCAAAAGTATATTCGAAGTTTTTGTTTTCAAATACCTAATCTGCTTTGTCCTTGTTTGAATTGTGTTATGCTAAAATGTCTCTATGAACTGTTCTATTGCTGAGGTTATTTGTTGAATGTACAATTTATATTATGAATTTCATATCACTTATATCTTCTTTTTTTTTTAAAAAAAGGAAATGATATTTTGCTTTTATCAAAGAAAATTATACGATTTAAGATACCTTAAAAAATGATCATAGTACAAGGTTTACTTTAAAATCATTTTGACTTTAAAAGAAACATAACCTTAGCTAGCATAGCACATGACTGAATTGGAAAATGTTTCAGATTGAGGTCAAAAATCCCTCGTACTAAGGTACAATGGGATGTTAGAGCATCAAGACTATCGTAACGATTTCGTATGTGGGCTCGACCGCTTGACGGTTTTGAAAACATTAAAAACAAAAAGTCGCCACCAATCTTTTTTGTTAGGTGTGATTGGCCACCTAAAAAATTTGTCATTTTAACAAAACCTTAAAATTGATTAAGTTTTATTAAAAAGACTATTTTGGGATCTGCGAAAACAAGGTTGGGTTCGAGAGTACGGTTACGCATAGGGAAGGATTAGCACCCCCCACAGCGCCCGTTTAAAAACGGTACCATTTTAATCACGTGTTATTCTTTGATTTTAATGAAATGGTCTTAATTTAACGTTTAAAAATAATTTATTTTTATTGTAACTATTTTTATTTTTAAAAATAATTTTTTTATAAAAAACTAAAATTTTTTTAAAGTGAATATGAACCTTATTGTATTGAAAAATTAAATTGAATACTCCAATACTTTTGATAGTATTTGAAATAAAATTCTCACTTAGAGATTTTTTTAAGAATCATTACTTGCGATTTCTATAGAATCTCATCATCAAAAAAGCTCACATTTGTTTATTTTTTAGCATGTATGCATATGATGCAAACAAATAATCTATGATGCATATGAAATTTTTAATATTCTTAAAAAACTTTATTCATTTTTAAATAAAAATTCTTATTATTGAAAAATTACACTAAGTATTCTAATACTCTGGTGGTATTTAGTGAAATTCTCTCACCTAGGGATCAGTTAGGAATCACTACTTGTGAATTCCGTAACATCCCATCATCGAATAATGTTTACTTAAATTAAAATTTAATTATTAAATTTTTAAAAACTTAATCGTTTTTATTTTTTAACAAAAATCCTTATTATTGAAAAATCACACTAGATACTCCAATACGCTAGTAGTATTTAGCAGACTCCTCTTACCTAAAGATTAATTAGGAATCACTATTTGCGATTTATATAACATCCCATCATCAGAAATTCACATTAATTAAATTTAAATTTTATTATTAATTTCCCTTTTCCTTTTTTTTTCTTTTAAAAACTTATTTATTTTTAGCAAAAAAATTAAATTATTGAAAAATCGTGCTAAATACTCCAATACGCTGGTAATATTTAATGGATTCCTCTCACCTAGGGATCAATTAGGAATTCAATACTTGTAAATTTCATAACATCCCATGATCGAGAAATTTTTTTTAACAATAAAATAAATTACATATTTTCATATTTTCAAATTATGTTAACTGATATTTAATTTTATATTTTTCATACAAATCATTAAAATATATTAATTAACAATAATAACAATTAACAATAATATTTAAAAAACGAAAACAAAGTAATGCAATAAACGAGTAGCATAAATAGGAACAGGAAGGAATTATACCCAAATAATTTGGGTTTAAAGACCCAAAGAGTAGTTCCAGGTAGCCCAATTTGGAGGAAAGCCCAATTAGCTCAAGACTGGGTCAGATGCAGCTGCTTGCTTGGTCCACGGGTCAGGGGTGGTGGGTCAGCTCCCGGTTCAGGCGTGGCGAGCTGATCCACAATCGGGTCGGGTTTACGCACGAATCTTGCTTTTTTTTTAAACTACAAAAGACTCTTTTTTTAATTTGTCATTTTCAACTTCTTTTACAAAAAGAATATCAGAGCCTTCAAAGGCTCTCTGCCCTATGATTTTCGACCACCGTCCACAGATCGTCGGACCTTCACCGGCCACCGCTTATCGGCGGCTATGGCAAAAGCTTTCAACTTTCCGAAAGCTCTCGGTCTGCTCTTCCTTTCTCTTCTCTTGGTTTTCCTCAAATCTCTTCCTCTAAGCCTAGATCTGCAAAAGAAACTCCAGTTTTAAATGCCAAAAACTCCTTTCACCGCCGTCTGTAACCTGTCACTTACACATATATGCCTCCCCTTTCGATTGGGTTCCTGTTGTGTATGTGTGTTCTTTTTGAATCAGGTTCTTGGGTTTCTTGGCTAGGGATTGTACTGCAGCCAGGCAAAGGAGAGGGCTCGGGTGTGATTTTAGGTAGCCATGGGTGGAGGTCTCAGTACTGGGGGGGGGGGGGGGGGGGGGGGGGGGTGGAATTGTGTTTCGGTTTGCGATTTTTGACCAATCGAAGGCTAATTTAGAGTTAGAGAAGAGAACTCGAATGGTGGAGTGGTGGGTGGTGGCCGAGTGTTGAAGGTGGGTTTTTTGTGAGGTTAAGCCGTGGTGCTGTCAGGTTGAATGGGGTTGGTTGTAGGTGGTTGTTTGAGTGGTTCAAGAAAGGAATTTGGGTTTGTTGCAAGTTTTTGGAACCGAGAGAAAATCCCCATTCCTGTAAGGCAGTGTTCATTTTAATCAAATTACAACACCTTTTTTAATCCAGTTTTTGGTTTTATCTTTAAGATTTTTGAAGGTGTTTGTTATTGGAATGGGGTTTGATTGACTGGTATTCATGGGATGAGGGAGCAGCAGGTGGCTGAGTGATGGGGGAGAGGGAATGGCCTACAATGGTGGCTAAGGGTGGCGACGGGTATGGAGAACAGTACTTCATTAAATGCAGTGATAGATTTTAATTTAAAAAAAGTAAAATCAAAATCAAATAAAAGAAAAATAATTAAAAATAAAATAATTAAAAAATGAAAATAAATAAACAACTAAACGTCAGCACTTTTAAAGCCCATACTACTTGAATTGGACTCATCCATCTTGAATTAACCTTTTGAGACAGACTTTAAAATTTTAAATTGAATTTATCTAATTGGACCTTTCAAACTTATATGGCCTCATGCATTTATCTTGATCTAAATATAATCTTTTTCAACATGATTTTTTTAACCTAATTTTTCCTTCAAACAATATTCATTTCAAATTAACTCATTAAATTTACCCTAAATTTATTTTAGCAAGCTAATATTGGACTAACAAGCTTGATTCTAATTTACAAATTTAATTAAATTGAGCTCATTAGCAACCAAATTTCAAGTCCAAAATTTCAAAATTAAATCTAAAATTAATTCAATCCATTTGTTAACTAGGACAAAATTGGGTGTCTACAAAGACTAGCATAGCACCTTTGGAAACCCATATAGAGCATATTCGCTTCAGTGATACTAAGAAATACTAGTTCAGGATATGTCTCAATTCCATCTGATCAATGGGATTAGGGGTTGTTGGTCTATAGTCATATATAGCGCTCTAATTGGGAGACCGACCATTGATAGCTACAGTAGAGTATTGATTGATTGATAAGTCTCTATGTCGATGGTTATGCTTGGTTGTCGAAACCACTGATGCTCTGATTGTTTTGCATATGTTTAATATGATAAACTCGCTTATTTGCATTTAACTGTATTAAGGATATTGCTTTGAAAACTTGCAGATGATTATTGATATTGAACTAGCTACCTTAGGATTACTACTGTATTTGTTTTGGAATCTACGATTGATTTTTGATTTATAAATGGGGTAAAACCCTAATGTTTACTAAGGTTAGCTAATTGAGTATTTTACGGGTTTTCTAACCTAAACGGGCAAAGTAAGTATTTTCTTACTATATTCTCATCTTAGTTGCTTACTAAGTTTTATCACTTATCCCTTTTTTTTCCACCTTACAAATTCGGCTTCGAGAGAAGCGAATACACAGCCTCGAGCTTGATAGCTCCTAGGAGGCATCCTGTATAGCTCAGTAAGGTATAGGTATCAATAGCGTTGGTTATGACACAGACACTCTTTTGTTGGTATTGTACAAGTGAAATTTAAATATTAATAAGCTTAGTATCCCTGCGCCTCTTACATATATTTCTTACCACTCGAATTTCGCGGAATCGTTTGATAACACCAATGTTCTACACCTCACTTTCGAGCTGCAAAATACCACACAAACACAGTCAATTCATCACACTTCAGTTATAAAGAGTATTTAACTCTTTGTCCTAAGAAATACTAGCTCAGGATATGTCCCGATTCCATTTGATCAATGGGATTGGGGATTGTTGGTCTATAGCCATATATAGCACTCTAATAAGGAGACCAGCCATTGATAGCTACAGTGGAGTATTGATTGAATGATAAGTCTCTATGTCGATGGTTATGCTTGGTTGTCGAAACCACTGATGCTCTGATTGTTTTGCATATTCTTAATATGATAAACTCGCTTATTTGCATTTAACTGTATTAAGGATATTGCTTTGAAAACTTACATATGATTATTGATATTGAACTAGCTGCCTTAGGATTGTTACTGTATTTGTTTTGGAATCTACGATTGAGTTTTGATTTATAAATGGGGTAAAACCCTAATGTTTACTAAGGTTAGCTAATTGAGTATTTTATGGGTTTTCTAACCTAAACGGGCAAAGTAAGTATTTTGTTACTATATTCTCATCTAGTATTTTGTTACTATATTCTCATCTTAGTTGCTTACTGAGTTTTGTCACTCACCCCCTTTTTTCCACCTTACAGATTCAGCTTCAAGAGAAGCGAATACTAAGCCTCGAGCTTGATAGCTCCTAGGAGGCATCCTGTATAGCTCAGCAAGGTATAGGTATCGTAGCGTTGGTTATGACACAGGCACTCTTTTGTTGGTATTATACAAGTGAAATTTAAATATTAACAGGCGTAGAGTCCCTATGCCTCTTACATATATTTCTTACCACTTGAATTTCGTCGAATCGTTTGATAACACCAATGTTCTACACCTCACTTTCGAGCTGCAAAATATCACACAAACACAGTCAATTCACCACACTTCAGTTATAAAAAGTATTTAACTCTTTGTCCTAAGAAATATTAGTTCAGGATATGTCCCGATTCCATTTGATCAATGGGATTAGGGATTGTTGGTCTATGGCCATAGATAGCGCCCTAATAGGGAGACCGACCATTGATAGCTACGGTGCAGTATTGATTGATTGATAAGTCTCTATATCTATGGCTATGCTTGGTTGTCGAAACCATTGATGCTCTGATTGTTTTGCATATGCTTAATATGATAAACTATATTAAACTGGTTGCCTTAGGGTTGCTACTTATTTGTTTTGGAATCTATGATTGAGTTTTGATTTATAAATGGGGTAAAACCTTAATGTTTACTAAGGTTAGCTAATTGAGTATTTTTACGAGTTTTCTAACCTAAACGGGCAAAGTAAGTATTTTGTTACTTTATTCTCATCTTAGTTGTTTACTGAGTTTTATCACTCACCCCTTTCTTTTCCACCTTACAGATTCGGCTTCGAGAGAAGCAAATACTCAGCCTCAGGACTAATAGCTCCTAAAAGGCATTTTGGACAGCTCAGTAAGGTATAGGTATCAGCAGCATTGGTTATGACATAGTCACTCTTTTGTTGGTATTATACAAGTGAAATTCAAATATTAATAGGGTCAGTATCCCTACGCCTCTTACATATATTCCTTACCACTCAAATTTCGTCTAATCGCTCGATAACACCAATGTTCTACACCTCACTTCCGAGCTGCAAAACACCACACAAACACAGTCAACTCACCACACTTTAGTTATAAAGAGTATTTAACTCTTTGAGACCTACTACATTGCCTACTGCAGCTATAAATCTGGTCTACTTCATATCGGTACTTACTCTGCAATTATCATCAAAACACCTCCTTTTTCCGTTCTGACTTCATCAACAATCTTGTATTAATTTATTCATTATCCTATGACCCATTTTGCATTAAATTGGACATGGTTTCCCTATCCCCTCACTTGGCCAAATTCACTATGCTTACCTACTCACTTCATTTCAACAATTTAGAAAGTATACGTGTTCTACACACTCCGTACACTGATTCTACATCACTTTTGCATAACACCATTTTTATGCATGTACCATGTTGGCCAAAACCCTAAGGGAGAGATTCATTGGGTTTTGCATCACTTTAAGCTAATTCATACACTTAAACACCTTAAACACATAGTATAAAGTCATTAAAACACAAAATTTAAACTTTTTCTCACCTCTTTCTCTTGGCCAAAATTTATGGGGACCCAAACATTGTCAGAATGGCCACTCCAAGGTCTGATTTTGGCAGTATGTTACAGAGCTAAGAGGGGTGAACAAGTTTGCTTAAGACAATTTTCGGTTCGGGGTGTTTTTACTAGGGTTTTGGTGACTTTCTCTCTCTTACCAAGATTTCAACAATGGTGGAAGGTGAGAGAAGATGGTAAGGCCGGCAATGAAGAAGAAAGAAGAAGAAAAATCTATTTAAAATAATATGTTTAGGGCAAAATTATGAAAATGCTCTTATATAGTTTTAAAAATTCCAAACACGTCCATTTCTTTCTAATTTCTGTGTAAATATTCAGTTTAACTTCTAAATATTTTATTCACTCATAAAATATATGTATTTAACATATTCTAAACTTGAAAAAAGTGTCATTGAATTAATGTCTCCTACAAAGGATTATATCATCATAATTATTCATGTGATTTAAATAAATTTTATAATTTCTTATTGTTACTGTACAAGTCATTTAGAATAAAATATGTGTTATTTTAATTTCAAAACTATAATCTCTTAACTCCAAATCCAATTCGCTTGTCATCATGTGATTTAGAATCAAGTATATAAAATAAGTCATTAATAGGTATGTCTTATGCTTATGATAATAGTATGTATTTAATATTATGTTACTTTAATTTCTTATTATGTGATAATTAATATAGAATAAACTATATAATCTTTCCATGTAAAGTGTAAACTCTTATAATGTGATTACAGTGATATAGGATAATTATACAATCTTGTAGAATTACCAGTCAAAGGGAATGAAGTTGTGGACTTTGGGAGTTAAACGAGGGGTTTTGGCATTCACCCTTGTCCTTTTATTAATCCCTTCTTAAAATACCAAAATCTATTTAGGCTACACATTAGCAAACGTTCTCCGTTCATTTCAAGATTAGAATGAGAATGATAAGCATTAAGCATGATTACAAGCACAAGTAGCTCTAAAGTCATGTTTTCTGGGATGGTTTATTCTTGACTCGGTGGTAGCTGTTGAATTAAGTGGCCAACTCTCCGGCTAAAGTGCTGTCAGTTATAATTCCTTTTTTTTTTTAATTTTTATTTTGACGAAGATTTATATTTTGTTGTAGTCATCCTTTAACATCAATGAAATCTATTGCTTATAAAAAAAATTAATATATATTTTTGGTTTAAAAAAACAAAATTTCATTCCTATACACTAGCACTAAGAAAAACCTTACGCATCAGCCATGCCATCAGCTCTGTAGACACTAGATAATATCACTTCCTTCGTAGAATGTAGAACATTATCAATATCACAGAAAATTGGCCAAAGTTTCCATGGAGGTTTCAGTGCATTCCGACACCAAAAGAAAGCTATTATAATAGAGTCCGATTCAATTGTGGGTTTCTTTGAGCCCAACCTGCCAGATCTTAGAAAAGTGTTGGGATTGCAAGGACTTCAACCACATTTGAATATTGAATACCCAAAGGCCCTGAAAAAATTGCAACAATGTAACTGTTTAAGTCCCTCAGTACAAGTTATTTGTATATCATATTTTACAATCTTAACCGATCATTGTTAAAGTAAACAAGTCCAACGGCAAATACACACCAAGTTGTAAGAAAAAAAAAGGAATAATAGCCAAATAAGCCCTCGACCTTAAGCCCAAAATGGAATTAAGCCCTCAACGTTTTATTTCGTGGCAATTAGTCCGTAAACTTTTATTTTAGTGGAAATAAACTCTCAACCTTCTTAAATTATGCAATTAAGTCCAAATCTGTTAAATGATACTAACTGCCGTTAGTGAAAGCTGACGTGGATAGCTTACTTGGCTGCCACGTGGCATGCCACATGTGCAATACTAACGGCAGTTAGTGTCATTTAACAGATTTGGACTTAATTGCATAATTTTAGAAGGTTGAGGGTTTATTTCCACTGAAATAAAAGTTTATGGACTGATTTTCACGAAATAAAAGGTCGAGGGCTTAATTCCATTTTGGACCCAAGGTCGAGGGCTTATTTGGCTATTTTGCCAAAAAAAAACAATCTAAAATCCAATTAAAAAGTTCGAGAAAAAGTAACAAGAAAAGTACAAGCTAAAATATTGGAGTAAAGGTCTAAAAGAACCAAGCCAACAAATGGAATTTGAATATGTATGCTTTGAAGCCAGCAAATAGAATTTAAACAAGTATATTTTTCTTCAATATAAATATATGTATGAGTTTTAGAAAATTATTATACATTTTGATAAAAAATAATATTTTTTAATATATATTAATGACTGAAATTTTAATTTATTTAACAACTGAATATAAATATTTGATTAACTTAAAATTTAACATTATAATCTACATAAATAACAAATCAAAAAAATATAAAAAATATGTAAAACAAAATTATTATTATACTAATTTAAATGAATCTCTTCTTAATTAAATACAAGTTAACTTTAAAAAATAAAATATCAAATACGTATACGTCTACTGCAAACACAACACAAATTCTAGTAACAGTAAATCCATTTATAAATTTTCTACAATCACATCAATCACCCTCAGCATACCTACTTGAATTCTTACTTCAATCTAATGTCTTTTAACCTCGAGCCTATAACACCTCATCTACAAGTTTTAGAAAATTATTATACATTTTAATAAAAAATAATATTTTTTTCAATATAAATTAATAATTGAAAATTTAATTTATTTAACAGGTAAATATACATATTTGATTAACTTAAAATTTAATATTATATTCTACATAAATAAAACAAATCAAAAAAATATAAAAAATTTGTAAAACAAAATTACTTTTATGCTAATTTAAATGAATCTCTTCTTAATTAAATACAATTTAACTTTAAAAACTAAAATATCAAGTACGTCTCCCGCAAACACGAATCCTATTAACAGTAGATCTATTTATAAATTTTCTACAATCACATCAATCACCCTCAGCATACTTACCTGAATTCTTACTTCAATATAAAGTCTTTCCTGGAGCCTCTTACGCCTAGTGTAAACCACTTCCCCTCTTATTGAAGACTTGAAAACCGTTAAAAAAACCTTATCATATCTCCGCCTCCGAACCCAGCTTTTACGTAAAATACTAATAGTAATTTGCAAAAACTTACAAAAATAATTGATAAAAAATTAAAAGAACTATGATTTTTTTATTAAAATGTAAAATTTAATTTGAGAACTAAAATTGAAATGTTTTCCGTGCATTATATGTTTTCATTATATGTTTTCCGTGCATTTTTTATACATATACTATCAAGGTTAGAAATATAAAAATAAAAATTTTTTTTTTTTATTTTTTGGCTGATTGTTCTAATTGATGTAAGATCTATAAAACTAGAATTTTAAATTTTTTCAATTTTACATCCTTTTCACCATCGTGAACGAATTTGGATATATAATGCCTTTTGAACTAAATAAGATATAATAGTATAGCTTACCTGCTAGCGAATAACAATTACGATAATTAGTTAAATATATTTATGTAAGCTTTTAATTAAACATAATTAAATAAGTTAGTAAATCATTAATTCTAAGATTTCATCAATACACGAATAACCGAAAGGACCCGTAGCATAATCAATCACAAACTTCCCATTTCAATAGGCAGTCAAAATTTTGATACAGAAGGGATGCTTTCAACGGGACAAAAAAATTTCATTATTTTTAACCGCAAGCTTAATGTGTTCAAAAAGGTTAAATTACACCCCTTATAATATTAAATAAAATTGAAATTAAATTTGAAAATATAAATTTCATTAGCAATATAATTAATTTATAAATATTTTATAGTAATCTTTAATAACTATCAATTTTACGAGCTTATATGTAACCAAATATTAAAGTTATTAACATGTATAAAATTTTTAAAAAATTATCGCAAAATATCGATCTTACTGTAAAGTCATGAGATCTCATGAAATTTTTAATATCTTATGAGAAATTAAATAAATAATAAAAGTCAATAAAAATATATTAATAATGGTTTACAGGTCAACAGGTAAACTGAAATTTAATAAAGTATAATTTAAATTATATTTTTATCCTTTTAAAAGACAATAAGATATTTAAATTACATTTGTATCCATTTATAAAGCAATGAAAATTACAATTTAATTGATGAAAAGGAATGTATAAAAAAAAAGGATGGAGATTAATCGTTTAATTGGTTTTGGGGGCTGTCGTTGGATCTTAGGTGATGGTAGCTCTATTTACTTTTGGTTAGACCGTTGGCTTAATGACTCCCCTCTCAAAGATCAATTTCCAAGGCTCTTTTCTTTGGCTATTATCAAAGAAGCAAAAGTTAGTGACTGTGTCGATAGTGATGGAAATTTGGAGATTAGATTTCGAAGAGCTTTGATGGTTGGGGAAGAGGAATCTTATAATCTCTTACTTCAAGAACTTCCGCTGATCAAGTTGAATGTAATGAAAAAGGATAAATTGGTTTGGATCCTTGATAGCAAAGGTATTTTCTCTGTCAAAAAATTTACTGAAGTCTTGGACCTTCAATTTACAACTCCGGATCAAAAGGTTTGGTTTCGTTCTGTTTGGAATTATGTTATACCACCTAAAGTTCAAAAGTTTTTTGTGGATGGCTATTTTAAACTGCATTCCATCCAAAAGTTTCCTTAAATCAAGGGGTGTTACTTTTGACTATAAACAATGTCTTTTTCAGTGGTGTAAATCTGATGAGGAAGACTGCAGCCACATTCTTATTGGTTGCAAATTTGCATGGCTTACATGGTGAAAGTTCTTCGACTGGTGGGGATTGAGGTGGGTTTCTCCTATGTCTATTGAGCAATTTATTCAACAGTGTGAAGGAATCGGATTTCCTGATAAAGTTGAGAAAAGGTGGCTTACTATTGTTGGAGCCACGTTCTGGTCCATTTGGCTCTCAAGAAATGACTCTGTTTTTAATTTGAAGGAGTGGAATGGCGATGAAATTATGAAGGAGTGGAATGGCGATGAAATTATGTTCTTGATTAAGATGAGATCTTTGTTTTGGTTAAAAGCCTTGGAAAATGATGTTCCTCCTGATGAAGCTTCCTGCTAGTCATCTCCACTTGGTCACACTACTTCCTTTTCTATCAGAAACCCGAGAATTGTAATTGCTTGGAAGTCCCCTGTTCATAACAATCTCAAATTCAACGTTGATGGTTTTGCCTTTGCATCAACTGGTTTGGCTGGGTGTGGTGATGTCCTTCGAGATGAAATGGGCAATGTACTTGGTATTTTTCTGGGTCCTTTAGGCAAACAGAGCTCCATAACCGCAGAACTCCTTGCAATTATGGAAGCACTTCTAATGTTTTCTAAATCACAGTGGCTGAAGTCAAGAAATCTGGTTGTTGAATCAAATTGTTAAATTGCAATAAGCTGGGTATGTAATCCTGTCCAGCGGCCTTGGAAGGAGTGGAAAATCTTCCATGAAATCGATCGCTTGCATTGTTTGATTGGTATAGTTGAATTTGTTAGTGTTTTCAGAGAGGTAAACTTCTTTGCTGACTCTTTAGCCAAGCTTGGTGTTAATACGAAGGAGATGTTGCATGCGTGGTTCTAAGTCGATAATGCAATTTTGTTTTTTCTGCACCTTTTTCTTGTTGTAGTTGCTATAACCTCAACATAGCCTTGTCTGTTCTTCATATTAATGAAAATTGTATTTTCCTAGCTGAGCAAAAAAAAAAAAAAAAGACATTGTAAAATAAGAAATAATGATACAATGATAAGCATGTATTTTTGAAGATGATACTTTTTGGAAATCGCTGTAAACACCTAATTTTGTCCGAGTAAAAAATAATAATAATAACAAATAATAACGAAAATAAAAAATAATAAAAAAAACGTCAATGCTTTTCCATGCAATTCCATGCACATCATGCAACCTGCTCTTAAAAAAATTAAATCAAAGAGTTGACCAAAAGGGATTTGTTGCCAAGAAAAAAATAAATGAATAAAAGAAAGAATCAAGGAAATGATTAAGGAATTGAAGTTAATTACCAAAAATAAAATTAAAAAAAAAAAGGAAATAAATCAAAAAGGGAGAAGAAGGACTGGTCAAACAAAAAATAAAAGGCCCGTAATTATGGGTTGGAGGCATTAAAACTATTGTTTTCTTTCTTAAAATAAATAAAAACAGCAAGAATAAAAAGGTATCCTAGCCATTCTGTAGAGGGGATCAGCTCTTTCCCTTGCTCATGTTCTACCCACGACGCCAGATCCTGATCACTTTGCGCCCAGACCATCCTGCCTTGCATTCATCCTCATCAAAACCACTGCCCAACTTGCTGCCGCTCCATTGCTGCACCATTCCCGCGTAAAGACTCCTCGAACACCATCCTCACTTGCTGATTGTGTTTGCCTACCTTTGCTGTTTGGCGTTGCTACCAGCCAGCCCATTTACCTCGCCGCCCTTTGCTGTCACCGAGCACCAGCTACCTTGTATTGTGGCTGCCAACACCGCTTGCAATCAAGCTGCCTCGTTCTTGTTATAGACACAATAAAGTAACCAAGGGAGCACACGTGAAGGTTAAAAAAAAGACAAAGAAAAAAAACGGTTGCTGCTTTAGCTGTGTACCAAACCATCGTTTGTGCTCGTTGCTACATCTTCAGTCACTGGTGCAACAGTTTAAAGACGCTGCTGCTGTTGGAAATCGAAAGCTGCTCTTGAAGTCGATACAGCCACTGCTAGAGAGCCAGGATTTGGACGAAAGCAAAAGGATTTAGACGCAAAATAGAATCATGAAGCTTTCGGGTATGAGCAGTTGTGAGAGAAAGGAGCATTGATTTTGAGTGAGAAAGAAGCAAGAAAAAGCACAGAAAGAAGCGTAAAAGAAATTAGAAGAGAAAAGAAAGAAAGCCATTAAAGAAAGATATTGCTCCAGAGAGAAGGGGAAGACACTGAGGGTTCTCTACTGCCACTATTCTTGCCAACTTCCTTGTCTTCATTGCCGGCTACTGTCCAAGAGGTTCTGGAAGTTGTTTGCCATCTCCACCTTTGCATTCATACTTGCACCGAGACTTTCAGTGGCTATTGCACCATCAAACCGGTTCTGCCAAGCCCAAGCCACCTTGCACTCACTTGCACCTCTGCTCCACGCCAACCGCTGCTGTTAGTTTGCTCCCACACTTGGCTTCACGCTTTTGACTACATCACGTCTATCATTTGTTTAGAATGAAGTAAAGGAGTAAAAAGGCGAAGGCCCACTGCAACGCAATCGTTTTGGGTTTCAAACCATTGAGGTACATACATTTTATTCATACTTTTGCTTGACTTTGCATTCATGGAGAATCACTAATAATAATTTATTATCCTTAAGACATTCCATACATTAAGGCATGTTCATACACGTGTGTGTAGATATGTTTTTAAATAATGTAAAAAAAAACTATTTTTCAAATGTGGGATTTATAAAATAATTAAGAAGTAATTAAAAAAAAAGAAGAAGAATTATTTATAAAATTATTAATAATTCCGATGATAGGATTTCTTAGAAATCGCAAGTAGCGATTCTTTGATAATCCTTAGGATCGAAATAAAATCTTTGATGTCACCATCGTATTGGAACATTTAAATGATTTTATTCCGGTATAAAGAAAATATTAATAAGATCTCTTAGTATAAAAAAAAATAAAATGGTAATAAAAATAATAATATAAAAAATAGGTTAATAAGAGAAAATAGTAATAGAAATAAAAAAAACTTTTAAAATAGGAATTAAAATAAATAAATAAATAAATGAAAATACACATCTTAAATATAAAAGGTCTCCGATGATAGGATTCCTTAGAAATCACAAGTGGTGATTCTTTGATTATCCTTAGGGTCGAAATAAAATATTTGAATATTACCAGCGTATTGGAGTATTCAAATAATTTTAGTTCGATATTAAGATTTCTAATATAATCAACTTATATGAAATAAACTAACACTAAAAATAATAAATAAATAAAAATTTTAAACAAACAAATAAACAAGACTTCAAAATAAAGAGTAAAACAAATTATAAATAATGTCCGATGATGGGATGTTATGGAATTCACAAGTAGTGATTCCTAACTGATCTCTAGGTGAGAGGAATCTGTTAAATGTTACCAGCGTATTGGAATATTTAGTATGATTTTTCAATAAAAAATAAATTTTATAAAATCAATAAGTTTCAAAAGCAATAATATAAATATAAAAGATAATAATAATAAAAAAAATAAAATAATATATTTCTCATGTGCATCATATTTATTTTGTTTGCATCATTTGCATTTATGAAATTTCAAAAATAAGTGCGAATCTCCCGAGGATGGGATTCTATAGAAATCGCAAGTAGCGATTCTTAAGAAATCTCTAGGTGAGGAAATTATCCGAAATGCTACCAAAAGTATTGGGGTACTTCGGAATAATTTTCAATACAAAAGATTTTCACTTATTTTAAATAAAAAAAATAAAACTTAAATATTTCAAAATAAAACAAATAATAAAAATGGTTTCAAATAAATGGAGTTCTTTTTAAATGTTTAATTAAGATCATTTTACTAACATCAAAAGATAAGACATGATTAATTGGTACCATTTTTTTAACGGGCGTTGTAGCGGTGCTAATCCTTCCCCACGCGTAACCGAACTCCCGAACCCCAAACTTTGTTTTCGCAGACCAAAAATTATTTTTTTGATAAAACTTAAATAATTTTAAGATTTTATTAAAAAAATAAATAATTTTAAGTGACCAATCACACCTAGTCAAAAAAGATTGGTGGCGACTCCCTCTTTGTTATTTTCCAAAATCGTCTAGCGATCGAGTTCCCGGATGAAAATCGTTACGACAATCGCAAGTAGCGATTTTTCTAAAATCTTTAGGTGAGAATGATTCATCAAATTCTATTAGAGCATTGGAGAATATGATGTGATTTTTCAATAAAATGAGTTCACATTTATTTCTTAATACTTTCTAAAAACCAAAATGGTTAAATATAAAATGATAAAAGGTAGTAAATAATGAAGAAGGAAAAATATGATAAAAAATAAATATAATATGCATCATGCTTTATGTACATTTTACCTATCATAAAAATAATAATTACAAACATGAATTTTCGCTGATGAGATTTCGTAGATATCTGAAGTAGAGCTTTTTCGAAAATCTTTATGTGAGATAAATCATCTAAATGTTAACAAAAAATATTGGAACCTGTAGTGTGATTTTTCAATGTACAAATGTAACATCCTAAATCCATTGTATAACATAACATTTACTTATAATTTATACTTATTTATCGGTTGGACTGTCTGTGATGCTTAACAATTCTCAACACTTAAATAAAAATTAGCACTCTTATTCTTCTCTCACATAGAAATATGAATTATTAAAATTGTTCTCTTAAACATGGTTATACATTCCCTTTTATTTAAAGTAGTATTGTACCATTTTACTGAATATATAAAAGAATATAACATACCTTTGATGTCAAATCTCTGGAAGGCAATTCTCTTAGTTCAAAATCAATAATCTGTGGAGTGGAAAATAAAGAGTGAGCGACAACGTGCTCAGTAAGGAAGGTGTATGCTGCTTTATAAACATAATTAATATATCCCCAAAACATTTATTTGTCCTAACGATCCAACCTATTAGGAAAACAATGGATATAGTAATCATTAAACAGGATTCAATAGATCATTTCAGTAAACAGAAGTCAATAAGTTGAGACTAGGCAACAAACAAATCATGCTCTCACAAGTCATCTGCTTTTGGGGTGCGCCTGTAGGCCATCGCCCCTCACGGTTATCTCAGCTAGATCTATGGCCATAATCTATAGGTGGTCATCGGGTCACTTGCCAAGTGACCTTGAGACCGCTGATGACTTGGCGGGTCCATCAGCCTGTGACGCCCTGAGGTGCACCCGTTGGTCCATAGACCCGAGCCATCGCCCCAGGCGGTCACGCAATTATATGAAGGGCAATGCATGAACTCAAGGCCTAAAGTCTCAAAATCATTTTATATCTCGTGAAAAACCTTTATGGAATTATTTCATAATTTCTATCATTTTCTCAAAATGATTTGCTTTCCAAAAGGTTTCATATTTTCTGTTTACAAATAAATTGGCTCGCCAGGGTCAGCTCGCCCATAGTGGTTTGCCCAAAATCAGTTCGCTCATTGGGGTGAACTAGTGTTCGCCCGCCAATCCGTAGCATTTAAAACCAAGTGAAACTAGCTCGCTCATGTCGGCTCGCCATGGTCAGTTCGCCCATTTCATAAAAACCTGATCGCCCGCCCAAAACATTATATAAAAAGGTTCGCCCATATTGACTCGCCCGAATTTCTATTAAAATAGGGGTCATTCGCCCCAAAACATTATAATAGGGTTCGCAATACGTTGGCTCGTCCGCCCTTTACCAGTTCACCAAATCAACATTAGAATCTGCTTTATAGCTCGCCCAAAGCAAAGCAATTTATCAAAATAATGCATGTCATAAACCAAAACAAGTTCTCAGTAATTTCATAAATTTAACTCCACATGACATGCATTCTCTTTCACACACATCTCCCTTACCTGGTCTCTTCAAAGCTTAGCTTCCCGCTCGCCTTTATCAACTCTCAATTTCTGGCGGCAAAACAGATCATCAAGACCATCAATATAATTCCTTTTCGAATATTTCCTAAAATTATTAATATTTTTCCTTTCAAATATTTGCGACACTTAGGCGAGATTTGAGTCCAATCCACAGCTCGCCATTTGCCTAACAAAGCTCGCCAGTCGTTAATTGGCTTACACGAGGAAACTCGCCCAATCCTACGCGCCATTCAATTATTGGCTTATTCTGGGAGCTCGCCCATGGTTCAATTCGCCATCATGCATTGGCTTTAAATATGGGAGTTCACCCAAAATTGCAACTCGCCATTCATAGTAGCTTATTTGTTGGAGCTCGCCCAACACGGGAGCTCGCCCCAAAATTCTACTCACCTTTCCTGTGTTTGTGAGTTCGCCATTCTCGCCTTTCGGGCGATCATTGGTCCTCACCCATCCCAACTATCATTCTGATTATTCAAAGAGTTTGGCGAACACATATGTCGCCAACTCATGCAACTCTTGAGCTCGCCTCAACCTTTGGGCGAGTACTCAACTGTTTGGCAAGCAATTAAGTAAGTCTGTTCGTCGTTCGCCCATCGTGTTTCCTTGTTCATTCTTGATTATTTTCCATCTAGTTTTCTTATATATTCAACAATATTTAATTAAAACCAGGCTATATCTATGTTTATCACGTTGTAAAACATAGAAATTTAGCATTAAATATCAAGAGAACCATAAAAATATGGAACTCACCTTAAATGAGTTGCACTTCCAAAACAGAGTGCTTTTCTGCCTCACTTAGCTTTACTTCTCTTGTTCCTTAGCTCTTCAACACTGCAGAAGAGGTTTGGCTAACTAAGGATGAAGTTTCATGGCTCATGTATGAGAGAAATGGAAGAAACGAGATTGAGTTTGCAGTAAAATCAGAATGGGCGAGAAGGATTTTGAAGAAGATGAAGTTTTCTAATTCTGTTTTCCTCATGTATTCCTTCTTATATAACCATTCTAATCCACTTAGAATTTACCATCTGTTCTTATCCTGTTTTCTTTCATTATTTCGCGTCTTTCATGCATTAAAAACCGAAGAAAACTGCAGCCAAAAAGGAACGGTGGTAAAGCCTCTAGCTGCAGTCCGTTTGACAATTTTTCTCTTCTTTTCTCCTTCCTCTCTAGTCCACGCCACTTCCAGCCAGCTATTTTTGACTTTTATCTCATCTTTTCTTCATTTGTCCAATAACATTTATTCCCCTTTTTCACTTTCCATTTCGTTTCCAGCCTTAATTCTTCACATTTGTTCTCACTTCATTTAATGCTTTCATACCACAAGTACTATCTTCAACCTCTTTACCAAGATTAAATCCCATCTATTTCTTGTTACAATTTGATATTTGTTTTTCTTCCTTTTGTACACCATATTGTAAATCATAACTTAAAATGAAAAGTGAAAATTCACATTCAATGGTTTTCTTTAATTTTACTAAAACAATTTATTTCCACTATCAGTCATGTACAAATATGGTATATAGTATAATAAAATTCGGGTCTTACAACAAATTTTTAAATAAATGCGAATAAATTTATTAAAAAATAAAATATAAAAAAATTCATGTGCATCATATATTGTATGCTTGCACCTTATGCACCCATTTAAATTTTCTAAATTTAATTAAATATTTTTTTGATGATGAGATGTTACGAAGATCACAAGTAGTGATTCCTAACTTATCTCTAAGTGAGAGGAGTCCACTAAATATTACTAGCATACTAGAGTATTTAGTGCGATTTTTCAATAATTTAAATTTTTGTTAAAAAAATAAATAAGGTATTTGAAAAGAAAAATGATAATAAAAATGCATGTGTATCATTCATAGTATGATTGCATCATATGCATTCATTTAATTTCAAAGTAAACGTGAATCTTCCGATGATGAGATTTTGCAGAAATCACAAATAGTGATTTTTAAGAAATCTTTTGATGAAAATATTATTTAAAAAATTACCAAAAATATTAGAGTTTTTGATTTGATTTTTCAATACAAAAAGGTTTATATTGACTTTTGAAAAAAATAATAAAATTTAGTCTTTTTTAATATAAAAAATAATAAAAATGATTTTGGAAAAGAGAAATATAAAATTGTTTAATAAAATAGAAATTATTTTTAAATATTAAGTTAAGACTATTTTATTAAAACTAAAAATATAAAGCATGATTAAAATGATATCGTTTTTAAATGGACGTTGCGAGAATGCTAATTTTTTTTTACACTTAACTATACTTTCGAATTTAAATTTTGTTTTTACATACCAAAAATCATCTTTTTAATGAAATTTAATTGGTTTTAAGATTTATTATAAAGATAAATTTTTAAGTGATCAATCACATTTAACAAAAAAATTGATGACGACTCTATATTCATATTTTTTAAATCGTCAAAGGATATAATTTTTTTGTAACAAAAAAAAAGGATAGATTTTTTGATCGAAATGGTTAGCATATACATTATATATATTAAAAGTAATCTTTCAATTTGTACCGTTCATTTTCCACTTCCAATTTTGTGCCACCTGTCACATAACTATTGCTTTTCTTTTTCATTTCAGCTTTCCGTTTGTTTTCAAACTTTTTGTTGTATTTTCATCAAGTTCTCGACCGCCTAGCCTCATGGTTTTCATTCTTTTTCATTCGGTGTCGCCTTGCTAATGGTTTCATTTCTTTTCGTTTCAGTCTTTTATTTTTTTTTCTCAATTAATTAAGTCCTCTAAAATGTTTTTTTTGGATCTTCAACTTTTTTAAATCAAGTCTTTTAATTTATTTTTAGTTCTTCAATTTTTTTGTCAAATCCTCTAATATGTTTTTATTTTTAAAATTATAAAAATTGAGTGTGACAACCCTTTTTGTAAGGGTAATTTTAAGCTACATAAATATTTTTAGCCTCGATTCTCTATTTATTTTTAGTTTTTTTTAAACTATATTTGACAATATATTGTTGCAAGAGAAAAATCTGAGCATAACACGTTCTTTTAAACTTAAGAAAGTTTAACAAATAGAAAAAAAATAATAATCAAATTAGTTAAAAAATTAAAATATCCAAAATTGATAAAAATAAATCGACTAATTAAAAAACTATTTAAATTAATAATTTTTTATTATTTCTCAAATAATACTCTAAATTTTTTTTAACTCTTTAACTTTTTTGTTAATTGTCTAATTTATTTTTCTTTTTTCTTTTTTAATTTATAGTGGATCGAATATTGTTACTAAAAAAATCTAAATATGACACGTAATCATTTGACAATGATAATTTTAAACTTCTCAAATAATAATAAAATAAAAAATATTTAATAAAAACAATACCGCTGCGAAGCGCATGTTAAAATTTACTTATATTAAAGGTAGTCTATTCTAATTTAGAGTGAGAAAATAGGGAAGAGAAAGTGTCTTAGATATTTTTTTGCCTAGAAAAAGGTGTTAATGACCAAAATTATTAGGGCAGTCAAATGTCTATGTATAGCATTGGATTGCTCTATATTTTGGATTTATTTTACACTTATTGTCATAAATTTTACGGTTAATTATTATAAATTTATGCCTTTTTTTAGTGTTTTTACAATTATTCTTATTAGATTTACAATGAATCACATTAATTTTATGATTAATTATTATATATTTATGCTTTTTTAGTTTTTTATACTTATTCTCATCAATTTTATGATAAATCACACTAATTTTATGCTTAATTATTATAGATTTATGATTTTTTTAGTGTTTTTACGCTTACTCTTATCAATTTTACGGCTAGTTGTCATTTTTTTGTATTTTTCTAGTGTTTTTGTCTTTACTTTCATCAATTTTACGACGAATCTCATAAATTTTATGATGTGTTATCATTTTTTTATGCTCTTTCTAGTGTTTTAGGCTTATTATTATAAATTTTACGATGAATGTCATAAATTTTATGATAAATCTCACAAAATTTACGATGAATCTGATAAATTTTACGATAAATGTTATAAAATTTACGATAAAGTTTATAAATTTTACGATGAGTATCATAAAATTTATGATAAATGTTATAAATTTACGATGAATCTTTTAAATTTTATGATGAGTTTCATAAATTTTACGACGAGTCTTATTAAAATTACGATAAGTCTCATAATTTTTATGATGAGTCTCATAAATTTTACGATTAATGTCATAAAATTTACAATTAATCTCATAAATTTTACGAAGAATATAATAAATATAACAATAAATCTCATAAAATTTACGATAAGTGTTTGTAATGATCATAGTTTTATGCTTAATCTAGTGTTTTAAGCTTATTTTCATCAATTTTACGTTTATTGTCTTCAATGTCATGGTTAATTATCATAGTTTTATACTTATTTTAGCGTTTTTACACTTATTCTTATTAATACTTATGATTAGTTATCATAAATTTATACTTATTCTAATGTTTTTATATTTATTCTCGTTAATTTTACGATAACTTTCATAAATTTACTTTAGTTAAAATAATTTTTCTTTTAATATACATAGGATTATCATGTATACATGGGATTGTCAGAATATATACACGATAATCTCATGTATATTTATTCTTGTTAATTTTATGATAACTTTCATAAATTTACTTTAATTAAAATTATTCTGTTTACTTTTTAATTCAATGCTCAAATAAATTCTAACAATTTATTAAAAAAGCAAACAAATTATCAATATTTTATTTCATGAAATTGAGATTATAAACTTTTATATTATTTTTGTAGACTATCAATGCATCAGAAATTAACACTTCATCAATAAACAAACTAAAAATATGTTAAGCCTTTAAAAATTAATTTTTTTTATTTACTCATAAGTGTGCATTGGTAATATATAAAGACTATACACTGTTAGTGCATTATATATAAATTCTAATATCATTGTAAATATACTTATTAAATCTTGGAAATGGATGGATAATAATATGCAATTGATGACAGAATTTATTTAAAATAACATTCCCTTTAATATTTGTCATTTTACAAGTAATTTTTACAAATTAAATCATCCAACTAAAAATATTTAACAATTTTTTTTTATAATTTTAAGCTTCTATTTAAAATAAAATAAAAGTTTATAATATTAATTTTATATAGTAAAAATTGAAGACTTATTTTTATTTTTGAATAACGTTTATTTGGATATTAGCTCTTACATTTTCTTCTTTTTCTTTCAACCCAAACAAAATTGATAGACCATTTTCCAATTAAACACTAGCCAAAATAATAATTTTACTTCTACATCATGTACGTATTGGCTTGCATATTCTTTTTTTTTTTGGCTAAGCAAAAAAAAATCTTCATTAAGTATTTAAACAAAGTATCGTTTTAATTAATTTAAAAATGTATATTCCTGTTGTTAAACATATATAGAATATATATCTTTTTTGTAGTATATATGTTAAAAAATGTGCGATGGGAATTTGGCAACCCATTTTTTTACTTTTTGTTTTTCATATTCTTATTTGTTCTTTGCTTTGAATTGATCTCTATATCCCCATATATTTGGTTCAGGAAAATTATGTTTCTTCTATCTATAAATTGATGATGGTTATTACAAAGTTTAGATAAGTTGAACACAAAAGCTTAAAAGAATATAAATTAGAATGAGGGCTGTGAGACATGAATCGCACCATTATAAAGAGAGTTAGATGCATGTTGAGGATAGCGAAATTGCCAAAAGTATTCTGGAGTGAAGCAGTTAACACAACATGTTATTTAATTAATAGATCACTATCAGTGCCATTGAGCTTTGACATTCCAGAAAAAGTATGAACAGGGAAAAAAGTTTCATACTTATATTTGAAGGTCTTTGCCTGTGCAACATTCGTACATGTGCCAAAGGTGGCTGTGCAACATTCGTGCATGTGCCAAAAGAGTAGAGGTCAAAACTAGATACCAAGGCTACTTCATGTATATTTGTTATGTATGGTGATGAGGAATCTATGGAGGAGGAGAATACATATGGACGATCTAATGTGAATTCAGATATTGGTTCATATAGCTTACCCCAATCTCTTAAGATAAAGGCTCTGATGATGATGATGATGATAATGATGGTGGTGATGAGGAATATGGTTACAGGCTATTGGATCCAGAGAAGAAAAAAACAATTACTACTTCTAAATTTATCAAGTGATATGTACTATTAACCTAAAGGGAGGGGTGAAGAGCCTTAACTGTGACTAAACTCTTAACAGGATTAGTCTCAGACTGTTAAAACGAATGAGGATGCCTGTAGTTTACACCAAAAAAATTAACCTAAGTCTGTTAAATATTGGGTTTTTTATTGTTTTATATTCAGTTGGGCTCTTTTGCCTAAAATAAATTGGTTTTAGGTTGAATGTTTAACTGTTAATAAAATTTAATTGCACCAAAATCTCAACAATTTTCGTGGAAGTCAAGAAGATAGAAGAAGAATTGCTGGTGTTATATTATAATGGCCTGCGAAAATGAACCTTTTAGCATTATAGGACCCACACACCTAAATAGCATTGATTGGAACAATGCACACCGTCAAAGATCTATAGCAGCCAGCTTGAATAAGGGTGTCTACGTGCTGGAAAGTGATATCGAGGCAAGGCGTCAAGGTTTTCAATCTCTTGCTCCTTCTTGATGGGAGTTTTTCCACTTCTGGTTGATTCATCAGCTTGTTGATGATGATGATATTTGCATCTTCGGTGCCATTTTTGAATACAAACCTTCGGCTTATGCATATTATTGTACAAATGACTGAAATCCTCATTATGTAATTGCTTTTTGAGGTACCTTAATCAAACTAAACTCCTTTGCAAGAGATATGAAGTTGGATATTGAGATAATCCGAAATGGACTCCATCAAACAAGTCACTTTACGGTTGCCATGAAAGTTGTTCGAGACATGGTTGCTATTGTGGGTGATTCAAATCTCTGGTTAATTGGCCATTCCTTGGGGATAACCATGGCAATGCTGACTGGAAAGACTATTGCCAAGGTAGGAAAATTTTTGGAAGCCTTCCTTTTTAACTCGCCATTTGTATCTCCCCTAATTGAGAGAATCAAAGGTAAGAAAGTGAGACATGGGCTTCGATTTGCAGGCACTGTAATCAAGGCTGGGCTTGTTGTTGCAGTTGCTGCTAATGGTGACAATAATCAAAGGAAAGGAAATGGAGATGAAAATTCATTTGCTGCCATCTCTGGATGGATTCCATGCCTCCTTGTGAATCAGGAAAACCCTATATGCTCTGAATACAAAGGTTATTTCAAGCATAGGAAAAAGCTGGAAGACATTGGAGTTGGGCTATTGCAAGGTTAACAAGCCAGCACTTGTTGGGAAATATATTTATGGGTGAAGTGGGAATAAAGGGTGTCGAAACTTCAGAACAGTTGCATCTACTTCCTTCTGCTAATTTTACTTTGAATCTAAGTCCTTCACAAGATGCTCATGGCATAGACAGTGGTGGAGGCCTAACCTGAACTTGAAGTGCAATGTTTACAAGTACTAATTAGTACTCGTAATAGTTTGTGGTTCTTATTGCCATGGATTAGAAGGAAACATAGAATCACAGATCTTCCTTGTGTCTCCAACTGATGGATGCTAGCAGATTATCTTAGGAATAATTTTAGGCTTTCAGAAAAATTTTAAAAAAAAAGACCTTGTAGTAAATCCTGATAGTTCCCTAAACTTTGAGGCTTGTTTGAGCATATGTGCCATGTCGTAAGTGTATAATATTAATGGAAATGTTAAAAGATAAAGCTTTTTGTATATTACCAAAAATTTTGTTGCAACATTTACTATATTATGTTTAGTTTGGTCTAGTTATTAGGTGGTTTTGTTACAACCAATTTTACCATATCAGATAAAGATAATTTTTTGTGGTTAGAGTTTTAAAAAGATAGAAATTGCATAAATTGAACTTAATAAATGTTTTTTTTCGGTGAAATACGTACTTCATAGCTAAAAATATAAATATACAAAGTGCCTTACACGTCACTGCTTACATTGCTAATACGGTCTATAACACAAGACAAGGTTCTGGGAAAAGTAATTCCCATACTATCAGCAAAATATATAGTTTTAGCTTCCTCCGGAGGATCATAAAAGACTTCAAAATTATTTTCCAATTTTGCTCCTATCCTTGCTAGTTGATCTGCAGTGGCGTTCACCTCCCTCATGATATGCTCTAGCCTTGCATTTTGGATTTTCTTCAATAATGATATGCAATAAAAAACAATAGGGAAGTAAAGGTGATATGTATTAACTCCTTGCTTAATGAAACTTACCACAATCATGGAGTCAACTTCCACCACAATATTACTGATCCCTTTCTCTATAGCTAATTTCAATCCATCTCTCAGTCCCCAAAGTTCAGCACAGACACTTGTGGTTTGTCCTAATTTGCGAGCAAAACCTATAATCCATTTTCCTTCATGATTTCTAATCACCCCTCTTGCACCATCTTTCCCTGGATTTCCCCTTGAGGATCCATCAGTGTTGAGTTTGAAGGAATATTTCGGGGGAGAATGCCACCACACATTGATAATTTTGCTGCTTCTTTCCTTTGGTTGATTGCCTGCAACAGCCCAATACTCTGTAACCCCTTTTTCAAGCATATAGATCCATCTTTCTGGACTGTCCATAACCTCTTTGAAAATGATTTTATTTCTGTCCAGCCAAATATGCCAAATAGCAAAAGCAAATAAGACTTTCCATGGAATATTAGAAAATCTGGTAGTTTCATTACTTTTACAGTTTTTCTCTATCCATTGAAGCATATCTTGAGTGAAAGAGCTCTCCATTTTTGAAGGAATTTGAACTAATTCCCATAGTTTCCAAACTTTCGAACAGTCCCTCAGACAATGCAATGGAGTTTCAATGTTAATGTTACACCTTGGGCAAAATTCCTGTGTGTTGATACCACGTTTATGAAGGATTTCCTTTGTTGCAATTTTCTGGTGATAACACTGCCAAATGAAATGTTTAATTTTTGGTAAAATAAGGAGCTTCCATATAAATTTCCATCCTTTCTCTTTGTTTCCATCAGCTTGTTTTGCCAAATAATACGCTAAGTTAAGTTGAAATTGTCCCGAATGGGTAAATTTCCAGGAAATAACATCTTCTCCCCTTCCCTCATTTCGGATAGGAATAGCTTGAACTTGTTCTCTAATTTCTAAGGGGAGGAATTGATCAAGCAGTTCAAAATTCCAATTTCCATCATTTGTAACAAATTCTTTAACTAATAGACTTTCATCCCCCAGCTGCCAAGGACCAAAGATAATCTTTTCCAATGGTCCAAGTCCAGACCAATCATCTTTCCAAAAAAGAGCCTGTTCCTCTGAATTTATAATCCATTTTGAGCCTCTATGTAGGATGGGAATCCCTCTCTTGATGCCAGACCATGTCGGGGAGCCTCTCTTAGTCACCAATTCTCTATCTCTTACATATTTTGCCTTGAGTGTATTTGCCCAGAGAGTATCTTTTTCTTTCATAAATCTCCAACCCAACTTTGCCATATTTGCTTCATTGAGTTTTTTCATTTCTTTAATTCCCAAACCTCCTTGGTCTTTAGGGAGGGTAACTGTATCCCATTTCTACGTTCCTCCGAAGACCTCCATATAAAATTCCTACTAAGTCTATCAATTTCTTCACAAGTCTTTGCCGGCAAAGGAGTTCCTTGCATGTAATACATCGGAATTGCGTTAATCATACAGTTTACAAAAGTAGTTCTACCTGCAAAAGATAAAATTTTTGATTTCCAACCAGAAAGATTTCTCTTAACCTTCTCTAAAATGAAATCAAAACTCCTATTTCTTCGTTTACCTTTAATTGGGAAACCCAAATATTTGCCCGGTTCTTCTATATATGCAATTCTCATGTTATTACTTAGAACATTTTTTCTTTCAATGTCTACATTCTTTGAAAAATAGATGTTAGATTTTTCCATGTTGACAACTTGTCCTGATATCGAGCAAAAATGATTAAGAACTCTAAACATAGCTCTACTTGTTTTTTCTATTGCCTTCCCCATCAAGAGTAAATCATCATCAAAGAAAAAATGAGATAATACAAGACCTCCTAATGAAATTCAAAATGGCTCCCATCTTTTGTCCTCACACTCTTCAAGGATTTTTTGGGATAGATATTCCATACACAATATGAAAATGTAAGGTGACATAGGGTCTCCTTGTCTAATACCCCTAATTGGCTTAAACTCTGTGCTTTTCTCTCCATTGATAAGAATCGTCATGTTAACAGAGGAAATACATGACATAATAAGCTGAATCCAGCTGTTTGGAAACTTAAAAAATTCAAGAACTTCATGAATGAAGCTCCATTCCAACCTATCATGGGCCTTCTCAAGGTTTATTTTAACCACCATAAGACCTTGGTTACCCCTTCTTTTATTAAAACTATGAACAATCTCTTGGGCTATAATAACATTATCTTGTGCCCTTCTTCCTTTGATAAAGCTAGCTTGAGTAGGATTGATCCAATTTGGTAAGAAAGGCCTAATTCTATTCACTAGAATTTTTGTGATGATTTTATAAATAGTATTACATAGTCCAATGGGTCTGAATTGGCTAATTGTTTCAGGATTCTCCTTTTAGGAATAAGACAGATAAAACTAGTATTAATCTCTTCAGGAATCCTACTTTCTTCAAATACTTGTTTGATAAATTGAAAAATAGGTTTTCCAACAAGTTCCCAACATTTTTGGAAGAAAATGGGGTGAAGACCATCAGGACCGAGCTTTAATGGTTTCATACTAAAGAGGGCTTTATGAACTTCTCCCATCGAAACTTGTTTAGTAATTAATTCCATTTCCTCTTTAGCCAAAAAAGAACCAAATCGACTATTTAGTAATGAAAATCTATTACCACTCTCACATGAAGAAGTATATAAAGCAACAAAATGGTCCTCTATTAGCTTCTTGATATTCCTTTCCTCATGAATCCAATTCCCTGTTGCATCTTTAAGCATCACAATTTTATTATTTCTTCTATGTTGGATGGTGGTTAAATGATAAAATCTAGTGTTCCTATCCCCATCCTCTATCCAATTTACCCTAGCTTTAACGCCCATAATTCTTCTTCAAGTTTAAGAATTTGTTGGTATTCTTCAAGCAAAGATTCTTCAAGTTGCTGAAGCCATAAATTACTTGAGTAATCTTGAGCTCTTTTGGATTCCCTCTAATCGTGCATGAAGTCTCTTCTTTTTCCAAACCACATTACCAAAAACATTTTTATTCCATGGGATAATAACTTCCTTAAATGTTTTTATTGCTGGAAGTAAATAGTCTTGGGATTCATTCCATGTACTCCTAACCAAATTATTAAAATCAAGATGGGAGAACCAGATTGTTTCAAATCTAAAAGGTATTTTCCCAAATCTTGGAGTTCTAGGATTCGTATCTAAAAGAATAGGGTTATGATCTGATTGCATCCTAACTAAATGAAAAATCATAGAATTTGGGAACCTCTCTTTCCAATCTCCATTTGTCCAAAACCTATCTAATCTTTCTCTAATCCATAGTGGTTTTTGTTTGTCCATGTAAACTGATGACCAACAAAACCCATGTCCATTAATCCACACTCATTCATACAATCACCAAACAATCTAGCTTTGTATCTATTAACGGGCCTACCTCCCATTTTTTCTGACTCATTGATCACATCATTGAAGTCGCTGGCCATGATCCACGGCAAGTTATGAGAATTTGCAAAGGTAATAAGTTCTTCCCAAAGTTTTTTTCTAATGCTAAATCTAGGACAAGCATAAACAGAAGAAAGTATCCAAGTAGGTAAATTAGAGTCTAGGTTAGGAATATGGTGAATAAGGTTAGAATCAAGAACCTAGACAATGGCGTGTGTCGTAACGATTTTCGCCTGGGGACTCGATCGCTAGACGATTTTGAAAAAAAACACAAAATGGAGTCGCCACCAATCTTTTTTGGCTAGGTATGATTGGCCACCTAAAATTGTTTATTTTTTTCAATAAAATCTTAAAATTAATTAAGGTTTATAAAAAAAAATAATTTTTGGTCTGCGAAGGCAAAGTTTGGGTTCGGGAGTTCGGTTACGTGTGGGGAAGGATTAGCACCCCCACAGCGCCCGTTAAAAAACGGTACCACTTAATCATGTCTTATCTTTTAATCTTAATAAAAATGGTCTTAACTAAATATTTAAAAGAACTTCATTTATTTTGAAATCAATTTTTTATTTGCTTACTATTTGAAATATTAAATTTTATTTTTATTTATGCTAAATTTATTTTTTATTTGAAATAAATGAGAATCTTTTATATTGAAAATTATTCTGAAATACCCCAATACTTCTGGTAGCTATTCGGATAATTTCCTCACCTAGGGATTTCTCAAGAATCGCTACTTGCAATTTCTACAGAATTCCATCCTCGGGAGATTCACACTTATTTTGAAATTTCATGGATGCAAATGATGCAATCAAAATACAGATGATGCACATGAGAAATCCATTATTCATTTATACTTATATTATTTTGTAATTTATTTATATTTATAAAATCTTATTTTTATTGAAAAATCATACTAAATATTCCAATACGCTGGTAACATTTAGCATATTTCTCTCACCTAGAGATCAGTTAGGAATCACTACTTGTGAATTCCGTAACATCTCATCATCGGAAAAATTCCATTTTATTTTCCTTTATTTATTTTACTTATTATTTTCTACCCATACATTAAAAATACCTAAATAAATGAATGACAAAAAAAAGGGAATATACCCTCCTCGGGCGGGCGAACTCCTTGAACTGGCGAGCTCTTGGATGTTCTTTCTCTTTGGGCAGGCGAGCTCGTGGACGAGCAAGCAAACTCGAGGATTCTTCTCTCTTTCTTTGGCGGGGCGAGTACCCCTATTGGAAGGTGGGCGAGCTCACAAGTCTTCCCTCTTCTTCGGTCGGGCGATCTCAGAGCTTCTTTCTTTTGGCGTGGCAGGCGAGCGAACCGACTAGGTGTGATTGGTCACCCTCTTCAGGCGGGCGAACTCCTTGAACTGGCGAGCTCTTGGATGTTCTTTCTCTTTGGGCGGCTCCTCGGGCGGGCGAACTCCTTGAACTGACGAGCTCTTGGATGTTCTTTCTCTTTGGGCGGGCGAGCTCGTGGACGAGCGAGCAAACTCGCGGATTCTTCTCTCTTTCTTTGGCGGGGTGAGTACCCCTATTAGAAGGCGGGCGAGCTCACAAGTCTTCCCTCTTCTTCGGTCGGGCGAGCTCACAGTTTCTTTCTTTTGGCGGGGCAGGCGAGCAAACCCGCAGATCTTAGTTGCGTCTATTGGGAGCAGCACTCGGATCCCACTCCCTTTTCCACAGGCGGGCGAGCTTGTGCGGATTTCGGTTGGGTCAAGTCCACACGCGGGTCGCCTCCTTACTCTTCGTTTCTCCTTAGCTTGGCAAGATGACCTACTTTCAATCTCTTTGTCTTTCTTCTCCACACAGATTGCACTCTTCTTGGCTTTGCAGAAGTGGCGTTGGTGATAAACCGACAGCAGGTGGAAAGCAGCTCGAGCAAGGAAGGAACGTTGGGCAAGAATAGTGCTTTCCTCTTTTCTTTTCTGTTTCTGTCTCACGTTGTAGCAAATAGCAATGGTGACAGTGGTATAGTAGCAGCAACGGGGATAGGCAGCAATGGTGTAGGCGGTTTGGACGGCAAGAACGAGCGGCAATAGCTTGCAAGACCGTCGAGCAGATGATGATATTTTACTGAAGCGAAACAGGCAGCAATGAGAGGACAGCACTGATGCAGCAACAATCACCGGCTAAGGAACTCCACAGCCATTCAGTGCAAGGAAGAATGAGGTAGGGACGGTGCCAAAACAACTTTTGTATATGGCTGGTGTGGCTCGGACAGTGAGGAAGTCAATGCAGCGTTAAGATGTGGAGGTCTGGTGCAGGGCACGTGACGAGGAGGCACAAATGGCAGTGATGCGAGGCTGTGAAGATGGGGTCGGCTAAGAGAGGGGAAGGCAGCAAAGCGTGGGAAGTCGAGGCAGTAGGGTTCTCTCTTTTTTTTTTAGGGTTTTTTTTCAAGCTTCCCTCCCCCTTCCGTTTTTTCCTCCTTGGCTTTTATAGCCATTTCTAGCCTAATGTTTAGGAAAGAAACAAACATCCCTATTTTGGTACTTAAATCATGGGATTTTTTTTATATTTTTATTTTTTTGACAGTTAATTCTCAATTCATTTCCTTCCCCCTTTTTTTGGTTTCACACTTTTAGTTTAATTCTTTCCAAACTTTTCAAGTCAACTCTTTAAATGGTCATGGTGTGTGAATGTAAAATTCGGCTCCCCTTTTACATCTAAATCAAAGACCTTTATTTTTTCCATTTATTTTCTCTGACTTTCCTTCTTTTGCTTTTATTCATTTCCATTTTATTTTTTGATGATCAATCTTTGAGTCATTCAAATTTTTTTTATTCATTTAAAAATTATTCGGACAAAATTAGGTGTTTACAGCTGCCCCTCTTTGCGCTTTGCTGTGAAACAGTAATGGTGCAAAGACATAGACAACCATTTTGTCCGAATGCAAGACCTATCAATGATTTTTTTTTGTAAAATATGATATTTCCTAGCCATCTCTCACATAAAGCTAAGGAATAAATGCCAAATGAAATGTCCTAACCTTTTTCTCTTATAAAGATTGAGGAATGAATGCAAAATGAAATTTCCTAGCCTCTTCTATCATAAGACTAAGGAAATGAATGCAAAAATGAAATTTTCTAGTCTTTCCTATCATAAGACTAAGGAATGCAAAGTGAATGGGATTTCCTAATCTTTTCTATCACAAGATTAAGGAATGGGAAGTGAAATTTCCTAGTCTCTCCTATCATAAGACTGAGGAATGTGAGATGAAATTTCCTAGTCTTTCCTATCATAAGACTAAGGAATGCAAAGTGAATGGGATTTCCTAATCTTTTCTATCACAAGATTAAGGAATGGGAAGTGAAATTTCCTAGTCTCTCCTATCATAAGACTGAGGAATGTGAGATGAAATTTCCTAGTCTCTCCTATCATAAGACTAAGGAATGCAAAATGAATGGGATTTCCTAATCCTTTCTATCACAAGATTCAGGAATGCAAAGTGAAATTCCTAGTCTCTCCTATCATAAGACTAAGGAATGCAAGATGAAATTTCCTGGTCTTTCCTATCATAAGACTAAGGAATGCAATTTCCTAATCTTTTCTATCATAAGATTAAGGGATGCAAAAAATGAAGTTTTCCTTATCTCTCCTATCATAAGACTAAGGAATGCAATTTCCTAATCTTTTCTATCATAAGATTAAGGAATGCAAAAAATGAAGTTTTCCTAGTCTCTCCTATCATAAGACTAAGGACTGTGAAATGAAATTCCTAGTCTTTCCTATCATAAGACTAAGGAATGCAAAAAGATCATGAAATAAAAGCTCCTCTCACCAGAGGCTATGGGATCATTGAAAACAAAGTTCCTCTCAACAGAGGCAATGAAACTTTGAAAACATAGAGCTCCTCTCAACAGAGGCAATGAGACTTTTAAAAATAAAGCTCCTCTTAACAGAGGCAATGGGACTTTTAAAAATAAAGCTCCTCTTAACAGAGGCAATGAGACTTTGAAACACAAAGAGAGCTCCTCTCACCAGAGGCAATGAAACTTTTTTTGAAAAATAAAGAGCTCCTCTCAACAGAGGCAGTGAAACTTTTAAAAACAAATTTCATTTCAGAATGCCAGTTAACATGGGTTTGACTGGGCTTAACTTTCATTTTGATGCCAACAATATTGGGCTTCATCCTCCTTTAAGGTGCCAGCTAAACTGGACTTTGCTCTCATCTAAAGTTTTTTCAAAAAGGTATTTTTCTCATCATCTTCTCATACCTCATCATTTTTCAAATTACTGTCTCTTATATTTTCTCTTTTCCTCAAAATTTTAATCATTGGGCTTCTTATCCTTATGTCTTAACAAATAGTTAATGTCAAAATGCACTGATGAAATGTCATGCATGTCATGAATATAATGAATGCCATGAATGTTATGCACATGTCAATGTCATGCCCCTTGAATTATTCCGTGAATGTATGCAAATGCATTCTCAATTGTGGTAACAAGATTCTCAAGCTCATCTCATTTTCCTCAAGTTCCACATATCTGCTGGATTCTTCTTATTCAAATCTTCTATCTCCACTTCTCATCCCACCTTCTAATGACTCTTGGTCCCATTATGCTTGAAGACTTGCCATCATGCTTTCAAAGTTATGTTTTCATCATTTTTTATTTTTGTCTCTTTCTCTCTTTTAGTAATGCAAGATTTCTCAAAAGAATATTTTTTTTCAAAAATTTACCCAAGAAAAGGTTACCAACATTTATTTATTTTCCTTCCAATTCGACCACCAATGTAATGCACTCATACATCTTCTCAATTTATTATAGGGATGGAATGAATTTAAAATAATCATGAGAAATATGGGTATTCATTCTGAGAAAAGAAACATGAAATCAAGAAAAATCAATGGGCCAGTTTGTTTGGAATATGGTTTTTAGTATCCATTTAATGAACATTCTGACAATTTCAATCAAGTCAATCTAAAATTCTTCTCCAAAAGCCCACTCACATTGATATGCTCTTTCATGTAGTGTCTACCAATCTTGTCCTCTGTATCAAAACTGTTGGTGATGACCTTCCTCCTAAGCCGCCCTTTTAGGTTTTCAACTTAGGTGCCCCCTTATTTGATTCAAACTGCCCTTTTCGAGTTTTCAATTTGAATCGTCCTTTTTCTTTTTCTCTTTTTTTTTCTTTTTTTTCTCTTTCTTTGTTCTTTCTCTTTTTTCATATATTTTTTTTATTTTTTTTCTTTTCATCTTCAACTTCATTGGCTTTGACAAACTTCAACCTTCAGTGCTCAATCCAAATTCAACCCCTAATAGGCGTTCTTGATTTCGATCCAAGATATCTTCCAAAGCTCATGGGTTTCTTCATTCAACTTGATCTACTTCCTTCAAAGGATCATTATCTCATTGTACAAGTATGTTTTCATTCAACGCATGATTCTTCAATTCAAGCATTTACATTTGATCAAAATGGGCTTTTAAAGGTACGTAATGTAGGCTCAGGTGAGGGTTTACAAGAAAAGGATCAAATAGGCCCAAAATGTGTTTCAAGGTTTACAAACCAAAGGATCACTTTCTTATGAAGTAAATCATTTGAGCATTTTGCCCCATTCTAATTCAGTCATATCTTTTTTTTCTTTCTTTTTTTTTGTTCTTTTAGGGTTCTTTGTATTCAAACCCTTTTCTTCTTATTTTCTTTCTCCCTTTTTTTTTTCACATAAATGGGCACTTTCTTTTTCTTTCTTTTGTCCCTCATGAATAATTTTTCATCTATCTTACCCCCATTATGGAGGGTGATCCTTGGTAGGTTACATCACAAAAAAACATAATAGGCTCAAAGGGGTAATCAAAGGATAATTTTACTCTCGCTTGAAGGATAGTGAAAGAAGGCCATTTATCATTTCAAATGCAAATATTCTCCTTGAAGGTCATTTACTGAACAAATACAAACTTGTTAGAAACTTCTATAAGAGATTCACCTTTTCTTATACCATCAAATTTGGGTGAAAATTGTGAAAAAATTTTATTCTTTCTTACTTGGACACCTTGGCAGATTGATAATCCATAAGCAAAAGTGGTTCTTTCAAATTTGAATCCCAGATTTATTGACATCATTATCATCATGTTCATTATTTGGATACTTGTGAATGAAAGATATGGTGAGCATGTGAGAAATGGCAAATGAATAGAATGAATGAGAAATTGACAGTGCATCACACTAGTCACTTTATTGAAAGGGAAATAAATAGGAGTTAGCTCATATAAAACTTTATCTCGTACTTATGGGCTTAAGCACTTTCAAAAACTCTCTTGCATTACTTAAAGAAATAAAAGAAAGCAAAAAATAAAACTAGAATTTATAAATCTTCAATATCGCATGGCTAGAACCCTTCATGCCCCCATAAGACAAATCTCTTTTTGAACTACAACTTATTATATTACTCCCTTTCCCTTACCCAAGTTTCTCAACAACTCAGTAATTTGGGCCAATTGCCCCTTTATATCATCTTAAGCTTTTTCATCTTCTCCATGCAAATGCTTTGCTCTTCTTCCATGATTTTAGCTCGATGACAAGTGATGTGTGAATGAACCTTTGGTCGAGCTATCTTCGAATCTTTTATTACCACAATTAAGAGTTTATCATTTCACATGCGTTTGAAAAAAAAGTCATGAATGAGAAATGCATGGAAATGTTTTGCTAAAGAACCTATAATTCCCTATTAGTGTCTCACATGTCAAACAAAAGCAAGCATAGATGATCAAAGATGTGTCTTAAGTAATAGATATTTTCTATGAGTTAACAGGACTCTATCCCAAGTTGGTCTTCTTAAGTTTACTATATGTATGGTTTGGAGTTCTAAAGGACAAAAGGTTCTCAAATTGTTCCTTACTGACGTCCACACTAGACTAGTAAGGCACCCCAATCCTCACCCATGATAGGCTACAGACGGAAAGGGTTCAATTTGAGTGAGAGTATTTCACTTGCCATTGCGGAGGTTATTACCTCACGAGAGCAAAGGTACTATACTCTCTCCTAAAAGGGACAAACCCGGGTGTAGGGTTGATATATGTAATGAATATGTCATGTATGCAAAGGAATAAAATTTAAGATGTATCCTAACAAAACACAAATGATGAAAATGATTCACACATTTTTTTGTTTGTATTATTTTTTTTCTTTTTTTTTTTATTTTTTATGAAGAGTTTTATTAAATATTTATTAAAACCATTAATTAAGATTTTGGATAAGACATGATTAATTATGGTTCGACTCTCAAATCCCCAGCGGAGTCGCCAAAGCTGTCGTAACGATTTTCGTCCGGGGACTCGATCGCTAGACGATTTTGAAAAAAAACACAAAATGGAGTCGCCGCCAATCTTTTTTGGCTAGGTGTGATTGGCCACCTAAAATTGTTTATTTTTTTCAATAAAATCTTAAAATTAATTAAGGTTTATAAAAAAAATAATTTTTGGTCTGCGAAGGCAAAGTTTGGGTTCGGGAGTTCGGTTACGTGTGGGGAAGGATTAGCACCCCCACAGCGCCCGTTAAAAAACGGTACCACTTAATCATGTCTTATCTTTTAATCTTAATAAAAATGGTCTTAACTAAATATTTAAAAGAACTTCATTTATTTTGAAATCAATTTTTTATTTGCTTATTATTTGAAATATTAAATTTTATTTTTATTTATGCTAAATTTATTTTTTATTTGAAATAAATGAGAATCTTTTATATTGAAAATTATTCTGAAATACCCCAATACTTCTGGTAGCAATTCGGATAATTTCCTCACCTAGGGATTTCTCAAGAATCGCTACTTGCAATTTCTACAGAATCCCATCCTCGGGAGATTCACACTTATTTTGAAATTTCATGGATGCAAATGATGCAATCAAAATACAAATGATGCACATGAGAAATCCATTATTCATTTATACTTATATTATTTTGTAATTTATTTATATTTATAAAATCTTATTTTTATTGAAAAATCATACTAAATATTCCAATACGCTGGTAACATTTAGCATATTTCTCTCACCTAGAGATCAGTTAGGAATCACTACTTGTGAATTCCGTAACATCTCATCATTGGAAAAATTCCATTTTATTTTCCTTTATTTATTTTAATTATTATTTTCTACCCATACATTAAAAATACCTAAATAAATGAATGACAAAAAAAAAGGGAATATACCCTCCTCGGGCGGGCGAACTCTTTGAATTGGCGAGCTCTTGGATGTTCTTTCTCTTTGGCGGGCGAGCTCGTGGACGAGCGAGCAAACTCGCGGATTCTTCTCTCTTTCTTTGGCAGGGCGAGTACCCCTATTGGAAGGCGGGCGAGCTCACAAGTCTTCCCTCTTCTTCGGTCGGGCGATCTTAGAGCTTCTTTCTTTTGGCGTGGCAGGCGAGCGAACCGACTAGGTGTGATTGGTCACCCTCTTCAGGCGGGCGAACTCCTTGAATTGGCGAGCTCTTGGATGTTCTTTCTCTTTGGGCGGCTCTTCGGGCGGGCGAACTCCTTGAACTGACGAGCTCTTGGATGTTCTTTCTCTTTGGGCAGCCGAGCTCGTGGATGAGCGAGCAAACTCGCGGATTCTTCTCTCTTTCTTTGGCGGGGCGAGTACCCCTATTGGAAGGCGGGCGAGCTCACAAGTCTTCCCTCTTCTTCGGTCGGGCGAGCTCACAGCTTCTTTCTTTTGGCGGGGCAGGCGAGCGAACCCGCAGATCTTAGTCGCGTCTATTGGGAGTAGCACTCGGATCCCACTCCCTTTTCCACAGGCGGACGAGCTTGTGCGGATTTCGGTTGGGTCAAGTCCACACGCGGGTCGCCTCCTTACTCTTCGTTTCTCCTTAGCTTGGCAAGATGACCTACTTTCAATCTCTTTGTCTTTCTTCTCCACACAGATTGCACTCTTCTTGGCTTTGCGGATGTGGCGTTGGTGATAAACCGACAGCAGGTGGAAAGCAGCTCGAGCAAGGAAGGAACGTTGGGCAAGAATAGTGCTTTCCTCTTTTCTTTTCTATTTCTGTCTCACGTTGTAGCAAATAGCTATGGTGATAGTGGTATAGTAGCAGCAACAGGGATGGGCAGCAATGGTGTAGGCGGTTTGGACGGCAAGAACGAGCGGCAATAGCTTGCAAGAAGCAAACCACTGTGTCGCGATCTTCTTCCGAGTCTGAATATAGAGCACTTGCTTCCCTGGCTTGTGAAATACAATGGCTGTTCTATCTTCTCCCTGATTTGCAGATTCTTCATGATAAGCCTGCCTTAGTGTTTTGTGACAACCTTTCCGCTATTGCCTTTGCTGACAACCCTGTCTTCCATGAACGCACCAAGCACATTGAGATCGACTGTCACCTTGTTCGACAGAAGGTTCAAACTGGAGTCTTCAGATTGCTTCGTGTACCTTCTTCTTCCCAGCTTGCTGACCTGTTTACTAAGCCTCATTCACCAGCTTCCTTTCTTTCCTTTCTGCATCGTTTTCATTTTCACAATCTTTACACTCTAGCTTGAGGGGGGCTAACACAGTATGCATTGTTGAGTTGTAATATACTTGCCTCGTCAGCTGCTACCTCATCACCTTACTTTAATCTTCCTTTCATAGTTAGTTATTTCCCGCTCCTTTTTCCTGCTTTTATTTTCACTGTAAATTCACTAGACTTCTCTAGATGAAAATGCTTCCTCTGCTTACAAGCTCTGTATATAAGCAAATCAATGTAAACGAACAGTAATGAGAAAAATCAATATACACTCAAATTTCAACATGTATTTTTTCACCTATAATCAAGTGATTTTAGATTGAAAGTTTAACATGTGGTATCAAAATTCAAGTCCTACTTTGTGATTCATGCATGTTACTACTTCTAAATTTATCAAATGATATTCTTTTATCTTCGTTTATATGTGATAGAAGTCTATTAATGTACTATTAACCCAATTCTGTTAAATCTTGGGTTTTTTATTGTTTTATATTCAGTTGGGCTCTCTTGCCTATAATAAATTGGTTTTGGGTTGAATGTTTAACTGTTATTAAAATTTAATTGCACCAAAATCTCAGCAATTTTTGTGGAAGTCAAGAAGACAGAAGAAGAATTGCTAGTGTTATATTATAATAGCCTGTGAGAATGAACCTTTTAGCATTATAAGACCCACACACCTAAATAGTATTGATTGGAACAATGCACACTGTCGAAGATCTGTAGCAGTCTACGTGCTGGAAGGTGACCACGAGGCAAGGCGTCGAGGTTCTCAATCTCTTGCTCCTCCTTGATGGGAGTTTTTCCACTTCTGGATGATTCATCAGCTTGTTGATGATGATGATAATTGCATCTTCGGTGCCATTTTTGAATACAAACCTCCTGCTTATGCATATTAATATTATCGAACAAATGACCGAAGTCCCTGTTATGTAATTGCTTTCCGAGGTACCTTAATCAAACTAAACTCCTTTGCAAGAGATTTGAAGTTGGATATCAAGATAATTCGAAATGGACTCCATCAGACTAGTCGCTTTGCGGTTGCCATGAAAGTTGTTCGAGATGTGGTTGCTACTATGGGTGATTCAAATCTCTGGTTAACTAGTCATCCCCTGGGGACAGCCATGGCAATGTCGGCTGGAAAGACTATGGCCAAGGCAGGAAAATTTTCGGAAGCCTTCCTCTTTAACCAACCAATCGTATCTCCCCCAATTGAGAGAATCAAAGATAAGAAAGCGAGAGCAGCTTCGATTTGCAGGCACTGTAATCAAGGTTGGGCTTGCTATTGCAGCTGTTGATAATGGTGACAATAGTCAAAGGAAAGGAAATGGATATGAAAATTCATTTGCTGTCATATTTGGATGGATTACATGCCTTCTTGTGAATCAGGAAGACCCCATATGCTCTGAATACAAAGGTTATTTCGAGTATAGGAAAAAGCTGGAAGACATTGGAGCTGGGGCTATTGCAAGGTTAACAAGCCAACACTCGCTGGGAAATATTTTTATGGGTGTAGTGGGAATAAACTTCAGAACCCCTGCATCTGCTTCCTTATGCTAATCTGACTTTGAATCTAAGTCCTTCACAAGATGCTCATTGCATAGACCAGTGGTGGAAGCCTAACATGAACTTGAAGTGCAATGTTTACAAGTATTAATTAGTACTTGCAATAGTTTGTGGTTCTTATCGCCATGGATTAGAAGGAAACATAGAATCACAGATTTTCTTCCTTGTATCTCCAACTAGTGGATGCCAGCAGATTATCTCAGGAATAATTTTAGGCTTTCAGAAAATTTTTTAAAAAAAAGACCTTATAGTAAATCATGATAGTTTCTTGAAGTTTAAGGCTTGTTTGAGCATATGTGTGCCATGTTGTAAGTGTATAATATTAATGGAAATCTTGAAACATAAAGCTTTTTGTATATTACCCAAAATTTTGTTGCAACATTTATGTTTAGTTTGGTTTAGTTATTAGGTGGTTTTGTTACAACCAGTTTTACCATATCAGATAAAGATAATTTTTTGTGGTTAGAGTTTCAAAAAGATAGAAATTGCATAAATTGAACTTAATAAATGTTGATGTTCTTTAAGGAATTCCATTTCATTATTGAAAAGCAAATCATTTGAGCCATCAAAATTTTTTATTCAAATTTCAAAATTTTGAAAATTTTAAATTTTATTTTGTATAATAAAATAATTCTATTTTGAGTATTGAAAAAATATTATACATTTTAGGATTTGAATTTTAAATCTGTTAAATATCATTCTTAAAATTGATTGTATAAATCATTTGAGTAAGTCTCAAATTGATATTGTTCTCCTTCAAATGCTGTTAGATATCATTTTTTAAGAGTAATTTTATAAATTATTTGAGTTAAATCTCATATACTCATATCGTTCCAACTCTTAATGCCTTTTCATCATATTGATATTTTGTTGTCAACTATGTAAAGGCATATGCTATTATGGATATATAAGAATATTAATCAAATCAAATTAAATCAAGAATAGAGAAGATGCCATTTCTAGTGTTATTGGTAATCTTCCAAAAATTTCAAACAAATTGCACCATAACTTTTGACTAATAATCAGATATTCTTAGTTGCTCTGTCTGTGGCAATCAAAGACAGAACAGAGCACCAAAATTTGAAAAGGAAAAATCAAGCAAGTTCTCTGTTTGAGGACTGCTCCATCTTTTATAGAAAAAAGGATGTTTTTCTTTTTTCTTTTCCCTTTTTTCTTTCTAGTATATGTACTTGGATAAGACTGATGGACAAGTTATTTTAAAAAAAATAAGAGAAATGGACAAAGCTTTTCAACAAAGGCAGAATCAAACTCTGAATAACATCGACGAGCTTGTTGATTTCATTGAGACTTTCATGTGGTGATCTTTTTAAATTATTGCACTACTTTTCTTTCCAATGAAATGTTCTTGTGATTCATATCCAAATAATAATAATAATAACAATAACTGCTAGGCATCTAATAAAATTATGCTACCTGATATATGCTTTTTGAAGGCTTTTCTCCGCGGATCATTAACCAAAATATGAAAGCATCCCAGACTTACTAGGAGTACGAATTTTCAATTTACAAATTTCAAATTTAAATATCGAAGAGAAGCACCAAATGATTTATAAGATAAGAAAAACAATTTTGTCTTTTAGTTCAAAAAGGGAACCCCGTGCTGTATATATTGGGGCTTCATCAGAAATTATATGCCAAAATCAGAAATCAGCAAATATATGCAAGCGTTCACTTAACATCATTGGTGGCTCGTCACCATAGTAAGTCACTCATGCAATTCATCAAAGATGTATTTTGGTTTGCATAAGATGGGGTGTGAATACTGAATAGTCGGTCTCAAATCCGATCAGTGGCGGAGCTAGTATTTCAGATTAGGGGGGGCAAACCATATGCATAAAAAAGTTAAATTATTCAATAAAATCTGTGACTAGCTTAAAATTTTTTATTTTTCTTCTAATATATTTTTGTTTTGCCAAAAATATAAAATTATATGTGAAAGATGACATTCCATATATAAACATATATAGATAAAAGAAATTAAAGTATGGAAAATATATATATATATATATATAATTATTGAAAATGGAGGACAGACAAATATTCTTATTTAAACAGTGCATGCTTATTTTTGGTAAGGAAAAAAATCATTTGAGTTGAAAGTTTTAATAAATTTTATGTCAATGTATAGAATAAAACTATCGGCAAAAAACTTTTATTCCTTTCTAACTTGAAACTTTGTTTTAACAATTTTCATTTCTCAATAATTTTTTTTAAATGATGCAATAAAAATCATCAATAAATAGTATAAATAGTATAATAGTATTGTAAGCGGGAACACTTAATACACAGAAATTCAAATTTTAAAATACTTTCCTTTTCCACTGAAAAATGGAACAGCAACATCTTATATATGTCTCGCTGAAGACAACAATACTGCACTTAACGATTTATTTACCTGGGGCTGCTAACCTTCCCCCACCCCAAGCACCAACGCTAGCACAAGCATCGGTGCTACTGTTTCAAGATGTTACTTCAGTGCCGACGTCGGCGCCATTAATGCAAGAATTTGCGCCAGCTCCAACGTTTCCATTTCTACCTTCGGACCCAGTGCCAGTTATAGAAGAACTTCTTGCGCCATATGATCCGCTGATGAATGAATTTCTTCACGTGCCAGTTCTGCCTGCGAAGCAGTTAAGGCAAGAATAACTTCTCCTCACGCCAGTACTGATGCCAGAACCCGCTCCCAAGCTAAACATTCCACGCCGAGGCCGAGGTTGACCTCCAGGCGGAAGAGAAGGCTAACCTCCTAGCTTGATTTGAAGGATCAATATTGTTTTGATTTCACACGTGCAATAATTGTGCATGTTTTGATTGGAAAAAGAAAAATCAATTATGTTTTGATTTCACACGTGCGATAATTGTGCATGTTTTGATTAGAAAAAGAAAAATCAATCTTATTTTAAAATTTAAAATTATGGAAAAGCTTTTGCTTGTTGACAATCTATATAGATTGAGTTAGGCTCCTAATAATTAATATTGTTGCATGAATGTTGAAAACTTTTGGCACCTTTGGATCTACTGATGTATAGTTTTAACATATAGTATAGTTTTCAACTTGTTTTGTAAAACATTTTATATGTCTCATATTTTAAGCAAAACTTAATTTCAGTTTCTGTTTTGGATAAATTTGGATATTGTTTTGATATCACACGTGCAATAATTGTACACATTTTGATTAGAAAAAGAAAAATTAGTATTGTTTTGATTTCACACGTGCGCTAATTGTGCATGTTTTGATTAGAAAAAGAAAAATTAATATTGTTTTGATTTCACACGTGCGATAATTGTTCATGTTTTGATTGTAAAAGGAAAAATTAGTCTTATTTTAAAATTTGAAATTATGTGAATGATTTTGCTTGTTGACAATCTATATAGATTGAGTGTGGCTCCTAATAATGAATATTATTGCATGAATGTTGAAAAATTTTGGCGCCATTGGATCCACTGATGTATGAACTTCTCTACTCGCCAGTCCTGCTTGCGGAGTCGTTGATACAGGAACCGATGCTAGTGATGCGAGAACTTTTGGGGTCATTAGGTCAATTGATGTATAAACTTTAGTTAGAGTAGAAACAATTAGTTTGAACTTGGAGTAAAAAATGATGCTGAAGTATGAGTCGATTTTATAAGAACAATTAGTTTTAACTTAACGTCTAGTTTTCAACTTGTTTTGTAAAATATTTTATGTGTCATCTTTTAAGCGAAACGTAATTTTAGTTTCTGTTTTAGATAAAAATCATCAATATGAAATCAAATAATCTATCAATAAGAAAATACATATTAACTTAATTGTTCTTCACAATTACAAGTTAATCTAAAAAATTAATAATAAAAAATTGAACTATATTAATTAATTATTTCTTTTGAATTGTAAGTGATATTTTGTTTAAAAATATTTATTTAGGATATAAAAAATAATTAAGTGAAGTTAAATTTTGTATAAGATTGTAGCAATTAAAAAAAATGCTTAATTAGCTTTTTAAATTATTTCTAACGTAAAAAGTTTAAATTAATAACATCTATAAAATAATTTCATGAAATTAATATCAAATAATTTTTTTCATTGTATAAAATGATATTAATACTCTTTGGAAATTTGTTTAAAAATTGATAATTGGTTTTTTTTCCCTTAAATTTAAACTCTTTGATTTATAAAGATTGATTTTTTTTTAATTGTACTGTTGTACATGTATGTAATATAGATTTATATAGGTAGATTTTTTTAATTGTACATGTACACGTGTGTGTGTGTGTGTGAGCATACCTATAAATAGTATTGTAAGCGGGAACACTCAATACACAGAAATTCAAATTTTAAAACACTTTCCTTTTCCACTGAAAAATGGAACAACAACATCTTATATATGTCTCGCTGAAGACAACAATACTGCACTTAACGATTTATCTATCTGGGGCTGCTAACCTTCCCCTACCTCAAGCACCAGCGCTAGCACCAGCATCAGTGCTACTGTTTCAAGATGTGGCTTCAGTGCCGACGTCGACGCCATTGATGCAATAATTTGCGCCAGCTCCAACGTTTCCATATCTACATTCGGGCCCAGTGCCAGTTATAGAAGAACTTCTTGCACCATATGATCCGCTGATGAATGAATTTCTTCTCATGCCAGTTCTGCCTGCGAAGCAGTTAATGCAAGAATAATTTCTCCTCATGCCAATACTGATGCAAGAACCCGCTCCCAAGCCAAACATTCCACGCCGAGGCCGAGGTCGACCTCCAAAGCGAAGAGAAGGCTGACCTCCTAGCTTGATTTGGAGGATCGATATTGTTTTGATTTCACACGTGCAATAATTGTGCATGTTTTGATTGGAAAAAGAAAAATCAATGATGTTTTGATTTCACACGTGCGATAATTGTGCATGTTTTGATTAGAAAAAGAAAAATCAATCTTATTTTAAAATTTAAAATTCTGGAAAAGCTTTTGTTTGTTGACAATCTATATAGATTGAGTTAGGCTCCTAATAATTAATATTGTTGCATGAATGTTGAAAACTTTTGGCGCCATTGGATCCACTGATGTATAGTTTTAACATATAGTATAGTTTTTAACTTGTTTTGTAAAACATTTTATATGGGTCATATTTTAAGCAAAACTTAATTTCAGTTTCTGTTTTGGATAAATTTGGATATTGTTTTGATATCACACGTGCAATAATTGTACACGTTTTGATTAGAAAAAGAAAAATTAATATTGTTTTGATTTCACACGTGCGATAATTGTTTATGTTTTGATTGTAAAAGGAAAAATTAGTCTTATTTTAAAATTTGAAATTATATGAATGATTTTGCTTGTTGACAATCTATATAGATTGAGTGTGGCTCCTAATAATGAATATTATTGCATGAATGTTGAAAAATTTTGGCGCCATTGGATCCACTGATGTATGAACTTCTCTACTCGCCAGTCCTGCCTGCGGAGTCGTTGATGCAGGAACCGATGCTAGTGATGAAAGAACTTTTGGGGTCATTAGATCAATTAATTTATAAACTTTAGTTAGAGTAGAAACAATTAGTTTGAACTTGGTGTAAAAAATGATGCTGAAGTATGAGTCGATTTTATAGGAACAATTAGTTTTAACTTAGTCTAGTTTTCAACTTGTTTTGTAAAACATTTTATGTGTCATCTTTTAAGCGAAACGTAATTTTAGTTTCTATTTTGGATAAATTTAGATATTGTTTTGATATCACACGTGCGATAATTGTGCATGTTTTGATTGTAAAAAGAAAATTCAATCTTATTTTAAAATTTGAAATTATGGGAATGCTTTTGCTTGTTGACAATCTATATATGTTGAGTTTGGCTCCTAATAATGAATATTGTTGCATGAATGTTGAAAACACAATGTCTAAGAGATATTTTATTTTTGATCTATCAATGTAAATGAACTGTTATTTAACTCTATTTAATGTTAAAGCAAGGTTAAACTACTTATTTTTTCTTTTTTAATAAATAAAATCCGCTTGCCACCTCTAGCAAATCTTTCTTTTTTCGTATTCTTAATGTAGCATATTTTTATTTATCATTCCTTCAAGGTCAATCAAATGCATAATTATGATTGATTTGGCACATCCTGGACAGTCAGCCCCACCTTAGCACCTAGTTTTTATGATCAACCACCTCTCCCACTCGCACATTAGTATCTTGATAACTCTCTTTTAAGATCCACTTAAGGGTATTCTGCCAGAACTACGACATCAGTAACTTGATGATTTTACTTCAAAATTTCTTGCAGAAGTGCTACTTTCAAAACTTGTATGTCAATTTACTTATTAAATATTTATAATCATGTTTATTAATTAATAATATTTTATATACCTATAATTGCATTATACTTAGTAAATATATAAAAAATTTAATTAATATTAAAAAATATAAATAAATAAATAAATTTATATTTGGGCTTGATCGGGCTAGCTTTGAATTGTTAAGCTCGGGCCCAACCCGATTTTAAACGGGCCTAAAAATTTTGCTGAAGCTCGGTAATTGCATCAAATATTTTTGTCCAAGCCCAATCAAATATCAAACGGACTTTTGGACTTAGGTGAGTAACCTGACTCTTGAACAAGTCTAGTTTTAACCCCACTAGGGATTAACTTTGTTTGTTTATAAAAGTTGTTATCAACGTACTGATGCTGTCAAGAAGTTCTTGACAAGAATAGCTTATTTGTCCATTTTCGTTACTTTTTGGGATGACTTATTAGTTTGTTTTTATTACTTTTTGGATTTTTTTCCTTTTTTTTTCTTGATGTAATTCTTTAGAAAATTAATAAAAAATTCATTTTTTCTCCTAATTAAATTATGGGATGTTTTATTATTTTTTTATTTGATACTATTTGATGTATCAGACAAATATGATAGACTTGCAACTTCAAGCATTTTGATCTCTTACAGTTAAACCGCTTGCATTCCGCATTCTCCTTGACAACTTCAAAATTTTGCCTCACTCAGTATTTAATTGAGATCAATTTACATATCAAGGTGTTTGAATGCACATATTAAAAAGTTGTAGTCTTATACATACTATTCTTTTCAGGACTATTATGGTCAGCCTCATTACCACCAAAAGTAGCTGCTGTCTCTAGAATTTTTGTCACCACCATTCTGTGGTCAACTGGTCATGCAGGATCTCACCCCTTCTCATCAAGGTTAGAGTTGATCTACTAAGAGGATTCTGACCTATAATTAGAAAACTATAAAAGGTCAAGGAGCCCAACATGCATATCAATTGCTTTTCAAAAGCTAGTATCTAAAGAAATACCACCTTTCGAGATGTTTGGACTTTGGAGGATAATTCAACTGGAAACCAAAGCCAGATGACTTCTCAAACACCAGATAGTGCCTTCTTGTGCTACGCTACTGAGAGAATAATAGAAAATTCCCAATGCACTGAGCAGGACAAATATTGTAAATATTTCAGAAACCAGGGATTTAAATAGCGGTCGCAGTCGCGTTTTCGGTCGCGTTGCATTTATTGCGGTTGCGGAAATAGCGGAGACCATCGTGGTCATTGCGGTCGTGAATTTTTTTTGATTTCACACAGTTTTTTATAAAGTATAGTAATTGTAATTATAATCATGTAAAATCTTTTTTTATAGTTTTTAAAGTAATTTATGATAGCTCAAGTTTATTATTTACGTGAAAAAAAGGTTATTCATACTTTTTTGAATTATAATAAAACATTCATATTTAAAAAATTACTTATGATAATTGAAAAACAAAAACTATTGAAAATAGATAAATAATTATATACTAATAAGAATTAATGTACTAATTATTTAGCATTAATTATTTTTATCTAAATTATTAAGGAATTTTTTCCTTTAAATTTTGTCAAATTTTATTTCATCTAAATTAATTATGTCAATATTTTTCTTTTTTTTTTCACTTCTACATTAATTTTTCTACAAATATTAATAATTACCTAATATTATTTAAGAAATTGCCAAATATTAATTCCTAAAAATTAAAATATTAAAATTCTTTAGCAAAAAAAAAAGTAAATAGAATATTTAAAAAAATCCACCCAAGTCCAACCGGCCAACCCACCCAAACGCATATCCCAATTCCCAAACCCACCCATCGTCTCTGCTCTGCCCCCCATTGGAATTGATTTTCATCGTCTCTGCCCCCCACTAAAACCAGACCCCTTCTCACGAAGCTCACCCACTCAGGCATGATTCTGAGTTTCCGACCACCCACTCCACAGACAAGATTGAAGATCCCTCTCATAAGAGTCACAGCATGTAAGATCCGATTCTACACTACTGTAGAGTCTAATTTCATAAAAGTAATAATGGAAATTAAATAAATAAAGAATATTGATTTCCACTTGGGTGAAAAGCTCCTTAAGTTGAGTAGTGAATGGAGCAATTATGGTGAAATAACGTATGAGCGAGTATACAGAATAGCTCGCCAACGATTTAGCAAGAAAGGATGTTCACCAATGGGTGAGCAGATCACCAATGGTGATGGCGAGTTAGATGGTATCAAGGGTGAATAGGTGAGTTCGCCATGTCTCTTGGATAGGATGATCGCCCGAATGGGCGAGGACTTGTGATCGCCCATATGGAGTAAGTGAGTTAAATGATAGCATTACAGGCAAATAAGGCAATATGGTACTCGCCACACTTGAGATACTAAATATGATTGCCAATTGATCCCATGAATTAAAAACAAAGTGGCGACCTGGAGTAAGGTGAGGGCAAGTTGAGAATTTGCTTGGTGTTGGCGAACTGTAATGGAAATAGAATGGGCGAGCTGAGGTTTCTGCTTGAATAGGCGAAACTGGAACTGGAATCAGCACGTGACAATTACAGCCAAAATTGACTTTGTAAGTTATACGATTGAAAACAATTAATAGAGAGGATTTAAAAGTCAATAAGGAATTAAACTTATTGGATGAGAAATAAAACAAAGTCAATAGAAGCAAAAAAAGGAGTGTGGAAGGGAGACTTTCACGCCAGCTTAAGCTTCAATTTTTCTTCATGCATTAAACGCGTGAAAGACGTGAAATTAATGAAAGAAGAAGGGATAAGGCCAAGTGATGAGTTCTGATTGGATAACATGGCTATATAAGGAGAAACAATTGAGGACGATCGGCTTAGCAAACTTCATTCTTCTCCCGGAAAACTATCCTACTGCAAGGTTCTGTTCCTTACATCTCTACCATGCTCGATTTACAGAACTTCATCTTTAGGTTGGCTAAACATGTAAACCTTCTTGCAAACCTTTCCTCTTTAGTTTGAAGAGTTAAAGGAATAAGCAAAGGAAGGTCAACGTGAGATGGAAAGCAATCTATTCTGGAAGTGCAGTTGGTTGAGGTGAGTTTCATATTTCTGAGGTGTTCTTGATATTCAATGGTAGATTTATATGTTTACAACATAATAAACATAGAATGCAACCTTGTTTTAGTTAGATCCTTAGAGAATATGAAAACAAGGAAAATAATGGAATAGGTGACGAGAATGGCGACTATTGTGATCGCCAATGATGAAAATTAGTAATCGCCAGTGGGGTGAGTAGATAATAAAGAACTCACCAAGGTAAGATCTGTATTCAAATGGGCGAGATCGCCCAACTCTAGTGAAGTGAATTAATGGGCGAGCTCAAATGCATAGTCATTGGGCGAGTAGAAGTTTGGGCGAACTCCCACAATTCTATGCCAATGTAGGCCCAGTGAGTTGAATGTTGGGCGAGCTAACAAATGTATGGCGAGGTATGGCGGGCGAGCTCACACGTGTAAGCCATTTGGTGAATGGCGAGCTCGGTCAGGCGAGCTAATTATAGCTATGTTGGGCGAGTAATCATTTGATTTATTTTAATCTCGCCAAGTGATATGAAAATATTAATAGAATTTATAATTATTTGCAGCCGATAATTGGGAATGGCTATTGGCGAGCAGGAAGCAGGGCGAAGCAAGGCTTCGTTAAACCAGGTAAGGAAGTAGTATGTGAATTGAATTCATGTCCTGTGGAGTAAAAATGTTAAGAAAATAATAGAAATTGTATTGTTTTCTGACATGCATTGGTTGTTTAAGTGCTTTGACTTTGGGCGAGCTACAAGCCGCCATATGTTGTTTATTGGGCGAACAGGTTAGGGCGAGCGAGCCAAACCTGTTATAAAGTTTTAAGTGAAGAACTTTTTATAAGAGCTTGGGCGAGTACCTTTGTTTTAAAAGAGAAATCCAGGTAAGCCAAAGTTGGGCGAACCCTTTTTAATGTGTTTGGGCGGGCGAACTGTTATTAACGAGCCATACTTCTGTTTTAAAAAAAAGCTAAGTGGCGGGCGAACACTAGTTCACCGTCTTGTCGAGTTAGTCAGGGGCGAGCCGTGAAGGGCGAGCTGACTCTGACGAACAGTTTTAAAATGAAATTTCTTGTACGAAAAATAAGACGTTTTAATATTTTGAAAATAGAAATATGAAACCTTTTTGGGGCGAGTTGGCTATTGGGCGAGTTGACCATTGGGCGAGTTGACCAATGAGCGAGTTGAGTGTTGGCGAGCTTACCATGGGCGAACTAGCCATGGGCGAGCCAGTCTAACCCGTACCTTCTCACACGGAAAATGTTGAGGTTACGGGCTGTTTTATTGTTTTATAAGACCTTTTGGAAATCAAATCATTTTTTGGAAATGATAACATGAGATAAAACTTGATTTTGAGACATTAGGCCATGAGTTCATGCATTATTATTCAAGTACTTTGCGTGACCCATCAAGGGCGATGGCTCGGGTCAAATAGACCAACGAGTGCACCCCATGGCGTCACAGGGCTGATGGACCCGCCAAGTCTTTAACGGTCTCGAGGTCACTTGGCAAGTGGACCCGAGGACCACCTATAGATTATGGCCATAGATCTAGCAGAGTTAGCCGTGAGGGGCGATGGCCTACGGGTGCACCCCAATAACGGCAGATTCCGTTCTCGCAAGGGGGAGAGGGAACGATGATAGCATGATTTATTTATAGGGTGATGCCTAGTCTCAACTTGTTGATTTCTGTTTATTGAGAGAATTTATTAAATCCTATTTACTGTTTACTACATTTCAAAGTAAACTATTTAACCAGTGGTTTGAATGGTGTATTGAGAGTGTTGCTTACTATATCCACTGTATTCCTATTTGATATGATTTTAGGAAAAATAAATATTGGTGGTATATAGTCTTTAGTTTTAAAAAGCAGCATATATTTCCTTTACTGAGCGCATGAATCGCTCACCCCTTTGTTTTAACTCCACAGATAAAAGACAAGGAGTTAGAGAGTTAGCTCTCAGATGAGTATAGCTATGCTTAAAGCACTGAAGCATGATATGTTAAACGTAACAGGTACAGTCTCTTCTCTTTTACATTTCAGACATATGTATACAGTACTACTTGATAGAAATAAAGGTTAATAGGGGATGTCAGATGTAAGGAATAATGAAAAGAATTTCATATTCCGTATTTAATAAATAAATGTTTATCATTTATCATTGTTACTGTTGAATGTTAATGGCATCGCAGGCAGCCCAACTAGTAAAATTGTATGGAAATATGTGAAAAATGTGGTAACGGGATGTCACACAACAACCGTCGGTCCCGTCGCTCACCGCCTAAAATATGAACTAAATCAAGAAGCCACAGCCACCAGAAGCCACTTGCCAACACCGATGCTGCGAATCGGCAGCATCTCAGGCAACCCGTCGCCCAGCCGCTTCGTCGCCCAGCCAACCCATGCCGCCCCGTCGCCCAGCCAAGATCCAACCACCCCTCACATATCACCTCCCTTTCCCGATGCCCCATCGACCGACGCCTATCCAAAATCTAGTTGAAATTTTTAAAGTTTTTAAGTATACTTTCATGTTTCATCATTTTCCTTACCTTTTGATATCCGTTGCTGCTGCTTTGTTGTTGTTGATTTTATACTGATGTTCTGTTACAGAACGGAGATAGCGGCGATAACGGTTCGTTATCGCCGCTATCCACTGTTACACCATTTTGTAACGCCAATAGCGGCCGTTACAAACATGACTCTGTATCACAACCTAGGTCCAATGGTTAGTCGTTACTCGAATCGCTTGGATGTCAAGGGTTCGAGTAGCGGCGGACGCGAAAGAAATCCGTGAGGACCTAAGTGCCACGTCAGCTGAACTGACGGGGGCCACCTCTAGAATCCAAAGCGGACAATACGGTTGAGTGCGACCGGCCCCACATGATACTGGTCGTCACATATAATTTGCTTCGATGATGAAATATTAAGAGGATTACGCTTAAGTAATTTTCTTAAAGATTTCTAGATGAGAAAGTTCTATTCAAGGCCTCACCAACTCAATGGAAGGTCTAAATAGGGTCTTCAATAAAAAATAATTTATATTCATTTTTTTAAAATTAAAATATGAATGATTAGTAGATTTGTTATTGAATTAGAACAAGAATAATTTATAAAAATTAGAAACGATAATTAATAATACATGATAATAGAAATAATAATGAGTAATAAAATAAGGAATGGAATGAATAAAGATTAGTTATGAAAATTATAATGAAAGTGAACATGAATTACTCCAATGATGAAATATCGAGAGAATTACGCATAAGTGATTTTCTTGAAATTTTCTAGGTGGGAAAATTATTTTCAAGGTCTCACCAGCTTAATGGATGGCCTAGAGATAGTTTTTCAATAATAAGTGATTTTTATTCATTTTTTTAAAATTATAAAATAGGTGATTTTTATCTAAAATTATTATTAAATTAAAATTAAAGTAATTAATTAAGAAAATAAAAAAACTTCAATAATTCATGTTAACTATAATAATAAAATAACAATAAATAGTAATGAAATAATAAAATGATAAATAGGAGTTATTGAGAATAAATATTGATTGTTCCTATGATGAGATTCCAAGTAGATTTACGCTTAAGTAATGATTTGGAAATCTTTAGGTAAGAAAATTTTCTTTTGGGTCTCACCAGCTTAATGGAAGATCTAAAAGGAATTTTTGATAAAAATAATTCATATTCATTTTTTGCATAAAAATAAACAAATAAAATTAAGAATTAATAAATAGTAGAATGGTAAGAATAAATTGGGTAGAAGGAGTCAAAGTTAGGAATTTCTCATAAAATATTAAAATGAATCCGACGACGGAGCCTCTTCAAGCAAGTCACATAGTACTACTTGAATACTCTTGAGATGAGAAAAATTTTTGAGTTATCCCACCAGCTTAATGGAGGATACTTAAAGATATTTTTCAAAATTAATCATATCGAGATTAAAGAGCAGCATAAACAAATTTAGCAAATGACCTAAAACTAAGTGGTAACATTTTAGGATGGGCGTTGTGGGGTGCTAATCCTTCCCTACATGTAACCGTACTCCCGAACCCTAGTATCTTTGAACGTAGACTAAGCCTTATCCTTAGTTTGAATAGATGACCAATCACACCTAGGTAGAATGGTTGGTGGCGACTCCATAACTTTGTGTCTAGCTATTAGGTTTTCTCTTAAACGTAATACGTTATGACACATATTTATTTATATACATAATTGTATATAAAAATATACACATGTTTTTATTTAATATAAAATAGTATATATATCATTTTATAATATATACTATATTTCATATATATACATATGTATATATATAAAAACATATCAAAATATATTTATATAATCTAATTATATAAATATACAATATACGCATTTTTTTAAAATTTTGGATTTCTTAATATCCAATTAATTTCTCCTTTTCATTTCTTATTTAATTTGGATTTCCATTTATCCAAATTAAATTTTCCAAATATTTATTATTTATTTTCAAAAATTCATGGTCTTCACATATACCTCCAGCAGTTCCATCGAAGCTATTTGCATAAACCTTTTTACATATTCTACAAATAACAAAATATTTATTCATACCTTCTTTTTTTTACAATGTCGAAATACTCTTATATGTTACTCTTTTTAGGGTGGTTAATCTTCGTCTTCGTCAAACTTGATGATGTAGTGACAGTGGTGGCAACTGATGATTGTGTTTGACCACAACCTCCATGACCAGTACGACAATGATGTATCGATGCTGTCGAAAGAAACTCCTCTTCCAAATGAATATCGAATTCGAATTCATTGAATAATTTGTCACCTAAATTATATATTTATATTGGAACTTGGAAGGAAGTAAATATATATTAGAATTTGGAAGATGAAACTAAAATTTGTAAAATTGTAAAAAGGAAAGGAAATTGAATTTTAGAGAGAAAATTAATAATATTATGAATTTAGAATAAGAGAGTTGGAGAAAATTTGAAAGTTTGAGTGAATTTGAGAGAATTTAAGTATTGAAAGAGTATGAATATTGAGAGAATTTTGAGAGAAAATGTAAAGAAAAATAATGAAAATGGATACGTATTTATAGAAAAAAATTGAATAAAAAAATAAAATTGGAGGGAAGGGGCGTCGCCCCCTCCATTCAAATAGGGAGCCGTTGCTCCCTGTAGTAGGCAGCAATGCAGGCAAAAAAAAAAAGGGCCGGACTATGAATTAAGTCGAGTTAACTTGATCTGGTTCATGATGAGGCCGAGTCCATCCGGCCTGATAAACACCCTACATCCATATTGCGTTGGAAAGGAGATCTCTCTTCCACACTTGTGTTTTTGCTCCGAATTACCATCAAGACCCCTGCAATCATCATTTCAAGGTTCTTGGCAACTCAATTGCTAAATCTAATTGCTCATTGTGTAAATCCAAATTGGGCGCAATGCAATCAAATCAATCAAATTTGCCTTTTAACTTAATTTTAGGGGATTTTAGAGAGGGAATTTAATTTTTAGTTAAAATTGGAAATTATTTTTTATTTAAGTAAAGAAATTTGAGGAAAGATAATAGAAATTTGAGAGGGATATTTTAAATAATTTAAATTATTAATAGATTAATTAATGTTATTATTTAATTTTGGATTTTCATTAATGTTTTAGCTAGGCATCAAATCTTTTATTAGCATTATACTATTCAAATTTTACCAACATTGGTTGGGATTTAGTGGTAAGGAACTCATTCTTTTTTAAGTATGACCCGGGTTCGAGTCATTCGTATGGAGCAAATCGTGTTGAGAGGGACGCCTCACTTCCATGTGGCATGACAGTTCCTCGACTCTGGAATAGTCGCATAAAGCAGATATCGGGAGGTCAAAGATAAAAAAAATACTATTCAAATTTTATTCAATTTTATTTCAACATCTACTTTTTGAAAAAAATAACACCAATTCATTATTATATATGGATTATTAAATATAAACATTTATGCTTCATCACTTAGCTATAATAGTGATTCTCAACTTAAAAGACAAAAGCAATTAGAGTCTAAATGAGATCAAACCCGAGAATTAATGTATGTTTTAAAATTTTTGAATTGTAATTTTTTTCAAGTAAATAAAAGATATGAAATGTCATAAATCATTTTAAAAATTATAAAATAAGAATTTTATGATCATAATTAAAATTAATATATTTTTTTATAGTATGTTGTGCAACGTTAAAAAAAACTGACAACGTGATTAACACAACATCTAAAAAATGCGATCGCAACTTCAATTTAAATCCTGATGTTGGAAATAGATATAACAGAGGCCATCAAATTCTTCCGATAGATATTAGAAAAGAATATATATATATATATATATATATATATATATTATAAGTCATATGGCAAAAACATTCAAAACCTCAAGCGGTTGAGCCTCATATCAGATTACTTTGACAACCTAATTGAAGAAACGATGGTGAGTGGTGACGGTCACGGACCAGTGGAGCTGGCGATAACGGTGGCCAGCGCGGAGCTGACGGTGAACAAAAGAGAGTAAAAGGAACCGCGGGTCTCAATATTTTCGGAGTTGATAGAAAGAAGTCTACTTATGTTAGTACTCTTCTCCACCACTAACTCTCAGTCTCAGACTCTCACTTGGATAATTTAGTTGACAACAAGAAGTCTATTTATGTTAGAACTCCTCTCCACCTCTTAACTATTTTATTAGATGAGAATAATATAAAATAAAACCAAATAAACTACTGCTACCAGCATTTGAAGAAACGAAGAGATGGATAACAATGGTAAAAACAGGGTGATCAGCCTGGCTGATATGCCCAACGACATCCTCGCAAACATACTGTCAAACCTTTCCGTCAAGTGTTTGTTAGGATTAAAGTGCATCTCTAAGCGGTTTAATGTGTTGATCTCGAACCCTGATTTTATTGAGCGACATCTTTCAAAGCAACAGGGAAAAGATGCTCAAATTCTCTTGGCATCTCAACGTTTAATGAACCACATCGCCATGGATTTCATGGTCATCAATGGAGAACCTTTGTTCGCGGCCAAACAACTTGTATGCCATTATTGGCCAAGCGTCTACGATCTTCCTGATGATTTCTATTCCATGTCACATTCCTGCGATGGCATTCTTTGTTTCTATGGATATATTTACATTCATGTCTACAATCCCAGCACTAGAGAATTGCGAACTCTTCCGATCACTCGTTCCCTCTGTTACCATATGCATGCCAATTACTATAATTTCGATGCAGTGTCCGCTCACAGGGGTATGTATTTTTGATAACTCTTCTTATTTTATTTTATTTGAAGAAATTCGAATATAAATAGTTATATACAAGAGTTAATTTAATTAGGCTTACTACTTACATTTGCTCTCAACGTTTAATACAAAACATAATTAAACTTTCAATATTTAATTACATGAAAATTAGTCTATTAAGCTTTATTTTAAACAATCAAAACCTAGATATTTCAAAATAATAAAATTAAGTATATTTCCGTTATATTCTTTAATTGTTGTTACCCTTGCAAAGTAATTAAAATTTAACAGCAATTAGAGGGACTTAATACTTAGTTCTTTCAATTGCTTAAAATAAAACTTAATGGACTGACTTCCATGGAATTAAACGTTAAGGATTTAATTTCATTTTATGGTAAATGTGAGGACATATTTGGGTATTAAGCCATTTAATTATAATTAAATTTTTAATTGTAGATTTTATGCAAGTTATAAACACGTGGATTTGATATAATTTTTTTCCTATACTTGATTTGTTTTTATTTTAGTTTATTTGAATTAAAAATTCAATCTAACTCATAAATCCAAGAGTTAATTTAATTAGGAGGGTATTTTTAAGTTTAGTGGATGTTTAATTGATTAAAACTGCATTATTTTTTCATTATATTTACATGCCATTTTGTTACACATATTTACAAAATTTTCTAACTTTACGTCACTTGCATAAATATTGGATTGGCTTGGAATTTACTGATTTTTAATTACGCGTATTGCAGAAAAATATTGCTGTGCAAATAAACTAGTAGCGTTTGGTCGTGATCTATTTACAAAAGAATACAAAATCTTAAGGCTATTTAATCCACGTTCTCAGCATTTTGAAGAGGGTGAGATTTTAACCTTGAATTCAAGTCCAAGGGCTTCATGGAAAAGCATTGGTATAGTACAATATAAAATTGACACCTTACAAAGACCTGTCTATGTTAATGGAGCTATTTATTTCTTAACTGATCAAACTTACCACAAGTCTGAAGTAATTATTATCATGCTAGACTTGCATATGGAGAAATTCCAAGCAATTCAACATCCAAAATGTTGCACAGATCCTTTTGGACCGCGCAGATCTATGGTTTTAGCAAGCTTGAGAGGCAGTCTCTGCCTAGCAGAACAAACACATTCTGAGCTAAACATATGGATTGTTGAAGGCTTGTACACAAGCATAGTAATCTGGAGAAAGTTGTATTCAACCAATGTTTTGTTAATGGAGTTGAGAAAGTCGTCGAGTTTTTCAATTGAGGAGCACAAGGATGGAACAATTTTGATTTGTGGATCCAAGGGTAGGTTGTATTTATGTGATCAAGAATGCAAGAGCTTCAACTATGAGATATATGGAATTGATGGAGAAGGTCAGTTTATGCCGACTACGTATATTGAAAGTTTAGTTCCTTTGTATGGAAGGTTAGGATTTGAATAACAAGTTCGTAGCTGTGCAAGCGTGAGCCTTAATTTTAAGACAAATTTCTTCAGGTAAATTTTTTTTTTTAAACTCTCGTGCTATGATAAGATACGTTTAAATCTTGATTTGGTGACTTATTGTAATTTGTTACTCTTTATTTAACAATAAAATTTTGATGGTTTGTAAAAGGAAAAAATAATGTCTAAAGTGCCGTGTTGGTCACAAGTTTGAAATAAAATGCAAGTTTGAGTAATTAAGCGGACAACCAATGGGGGAGTTTACTTAAATTAGTTATGAATTAAAGGAAATCCACCTACTCTCTTGTGAAATTGTACGGTATGAAGAACATGTTCAAGTAATTAAAGGAAGTCCACCTACTCTCTTGTGAAATTGTACGGTATGAATTAAAGGAAGTCCACCGACTCTCGAGCGGTTGAATAATTGGTACATAGTTTTTGTTCAAAAATTAAGATTTGAGTTTGAGTACAATGATTATTTATCCATCTAGATTTATTTTAAATATTGAAAAAAATTAGATAAATTAATTTTTTTATATATTTCATTAATTTGAATGTTGGAACACATTTTAAAATTTGTTCTCTTGACACTCTTTGTATTTCTATGAATTTAAATTTTTATTAAGCAGTTAATATTTTTATATATTTAAGAAGTTAAAATATCCACAAAAAAGACTGCAATAAGCTTAAATTATATTTATATACGTCAGAAGTTTGAAAAATTAAATGATATTTTACGCAAATTAATAATACACTGGGTCAAGAAATAATGAAATAAACTCAAATTTCTAGCCTAATTTGGGTTTGAATTAGTCAGTTCCTGAACCACTTCCCCATCATTTTCTATTAGCAGGTTCAAGTTTCTTCATGAACAAACTGATTAAAAACGAATCAAAAACCATTTATAGAATTTAAAAAAAAATAAAAAAAGCAAGACAAATCCATCAAGAAAATGACAGATGCTAATTAATTAAACAAAAACTATTCACAATGTTTTAACCCATTCGTGTGGCGGTGTTTTCATTATATTTAATATATTATATTTCCCACGAGAGATTCAATATTTAAAGTGTTGAAAAGGCACGAAATGATAAATAAAAATGTGTCTAACGATTCAAATTCAATGGGAATTAACTTTTTGTGAAAAATTTTCTTAATAAAGGGATCCGCAAATCTTTAATTAACACTAATCTCTTATATTTTATGTTATTTATGCCCCAAGTTTGCCGTTTAATTTTTGGGTATTTTCCTTGTTACATGAAGCTTTTTTTTCCCTTTCCAACTATAAATATCCGTATAACAATTTAAAAAATGTTGACTAGAACATGCTAAATAAGAACTTTAATTTGGAGTTTGGTGATTATCAAAAGTAAAAAAGGGGCAAATTCACAAAATGTATGGGCAGAAGTGATCAATCAATATTTCATTTTGTTCTGGAACTAAATTCTGTCTGAATCTGCCACTTGCCCCAGTTTGGTAGTAAGAGGGTTTGGCTGAACTCATTTGGTTTAGATTTGTAAATTCCTGTATTTATTGTTGTTGATGTGTGTATTTACTATATTTATTTCGTGTCAAATTATGTAAAAATCAAAATTATTATATCCTAATTCATGTAGAAATGCGAACACAAAACAAATTTTTTAATTTTTACGAAATCTATATACAGTTTTTGACCAAATTTTAATTAGTATCATTATTATATTATGTTATTGGGTCGTGTCTAAAATTATTATATCTACATTTAACAAAAAAAATTATGTATTAAGGGACATTATAAATTTCTCATTTAGCTGATTAATATTCTTTTAAATCTAAGCTTGGATTATAAACGACTTCAAAGCCTTCCGAGCAATTTGAGACAGTTGCTACTAGTTGATGCATGGGAAGTAGCTTATCCTCAAGATTTCAAATTAGATTAGCGTTGTTTATATTTTTTTTCTCTTTTGAAACCATAAAAGAAATCTTAGCTTGGAAAATGTCCAAAGTCTACAGTCAAATGATATTATTAACGGCAAAAATATTTACAATTAAGTCATTATCAACTTGGCAGCTGCAAGGCTAAAATGCCGGAAAACGGCATTGAATTCGACCTAAAAATCAATAACAAGACTTTTTGAAGAGGCATTGGACCTTGAAATTAAAACCCAACAAGTTTCCATAAAATTAACTTATTACAATTCGTCCGACAATCAGCATTTACTATAAATGCTTTGTGTTTCTAACTCCAACAAGGGACGACTCTGACCATAAACCTCTTTAATTTCTGATTTCTGCTAGAGATTTTCACTTTGATTAGCAAACATGGGAGAAGTCCTGTCTGAAGAACAGATTGCTGAGTTCCAAGAAGCCTTCTGTCTCTTTGACAAAGATGGAGATGGTAAAGTTTCTTCTCTAGCTTTCCTATGTTATTATATATCTGATTCTGAGGTGTTATTTTAATTTCATGATCAAATTATACCGAAACTCAATCCCCTTCTGAAGCTCATAATTGGAAGCGATTCGAAGATGGTAATTTCTTGGCTTGACAAAGATTTTGATAATCCATGAAAATACAATAATTTACTCAGAAACTCATAATTGAAAGCGATTGGAAGGTGGTAATTATATGACTCAACAAAATTTTTGATAATCCATAAAATAAAATAATTTGCTCAACAAATGTATAGTCTCTACTCCAATTTAGGAGAAGCTGTTTTTGTTCATGTTTTTGGAGAAGCAAACTCATTTGCTGATGTTCTTGTCAAATCAAGAGTTTATCTTAATTCCAATTTGATAGCATGGCTGTAATATGTTTTTTTTATCTCAATATATGTTTAACTTCGATCCACCATTGAAGAAGAAGCTTAATGCAATTACATCTGATCGTTGTTAATTACTATTTATAGGCTGCATAACCATGGAAGAACTAGCTGTCGCGATCAAGTCACTGGATGAGAATCCGACAGAAGAGGAGCTGCAAAACATGATCAATGAAGTTGATACTGATGGCAATGGAACAATCGAATTCGGGGAATTCTTGAATCTCATGGCAAGAAAAATGAAGGTGGAATACTACCTGCTTGATACTATAGTCTCCATTTTTATCAGCAACGTAAACTGATTATTATGTGAATTTTCCATTGCACTTTGCTGATTAATAGGAAGCAGAAGCTGAAGAGGAACTGAAAGAAGCTTTCAGGGTTATTGACAAGGATCAAGATGGCTACATATCACCTCATGAGGTTTTTTTTTTTAATTTTAGTTATTATTTTATTAATATCAAGAGTTACACAATTATAGCCAAGTCACTAAATCGAAAATTTTATGAACTCTTGATTTAACAAGTGAATCGGCAAAATGATTGGCTTTCCTGTGAACATGAACAAGAGAAATTTTTCTTACACTTGTGAGGTTGATCAATCTTTCTACTTGAAACCCTAAAAATAGAAACATTAACAGCAAAATATATAAATAAATAAGCCTTTATGTGCTAATTTGTTTTTAATAATGTAATTGCAGTTGAGGCAAGTGATGATCAACATAGGAGAGAAACTCACAGATGAAGAATTAAAGCAGATGATTAAAGATGCTGATTTGGACAAAGATGGTCAAGTTAACTATGAGGAATTCCTGAGGATGATGTTGGCTGCTTGATCAATAGTTCTATTTCTTGCAAATAACCTCAACAATCAACATATTGTAATGAATCAAAAAAATGAAAAAAGAAGTTTAGAAGTATTATTCTTACAACTAGTCTTGAGATTATTATGACTTGAACTTTCTTTCTGTACCTTAACCAAGAATAGAAAGTGCTGACCAGAGAATATCACAAGGAAATCATGTAATTTTGATATTATTATAGAAAATACATATTTGAGGCCAATTAGTAAGATTAGTATATATGATTCAACTTTTTTCAGAAAGGATTCAACTCGGAAGAAAAATAGTTTTCAGTGAAAATCTATACGATCTATGAAAATAAAAATCATTTTAAAATTTGGTTCATATTTCTGCGCAAGAGTCTTGAATAATCTTTTTATAATTATATGAATTTAGTTTTAAAAAATCAAAGTAACTGATTTTTCTTTTTCAAAAAGGTGCTTTCATTCAAACCATCTAAAAATGAAAATTGTTTGTAATTAAGCACTTGAAACTGAATTTTTTTTTTTGAAGAAAAAATGAATAAGGATGCCAATCCACTAAGTGGGGGGAAAATGGGCTTTCCCTTTAGCTAGTCTCTATTCATAGTTAAATGAAGGCAATATATAACAATAAATTAAATATATGAAGCATAGATCAGCCATAAAATAAAACAAATTAAAAATCTATCATCAAATTAAACCGAAATTAAGTACTAAACTATACAAGCCCAAGGACTCCAACCCTTTTAATTTAAACTTTCCACTTCCTGTTATATGCAAAATATTTTATTTAAATAATAAACAAAAATATTTTATTTAAATAGGCAAGTAACGAGCTGACAGAAACTTGATATAACTTGAACAATTTGTCAAATGAATCAAGTATTAATATCTTCTGTCAAAATTCGTTTCAATATCAAACAGTAGATTTATTATATTTATGCACAATCACCAAAAATAAATAATCAATATATGAAAATAATTAATTGTATTATTGGTCGTTTCTTAATGCCTTCAATTCGAATTTTCATGACTTGGCTAAAATATGCATTTGTAACCAGACTATCTGAATTGATTTTCAATTTGTTTTTTTTTTCAATTCCTTAAGAATTTTTAGTTTATAAGAAAATCCATGAGTAAAAAGAATTAAAGAAATCCAAACTATTTACGTCATGCATTGGAGATTAATTTCAACGAAATTTCATTGATGAAATTCAAACAAAAGATTAATTAAGATAGAGACGAGTGAACTTATCAATCAAGTTATTATATCATCGCCAATAGATATGATACAACTGGTAGATTAATCTATAAGCAATAACACTTTATTTTCTCTTTTCAAAAAGGAAAATGAAAATAAATTAATTGCTATTATCGGAGAGAAAATAACATGATTCCTTCAAATATGTCAAAAGAAAAAAAGGCCATTTTTCTATTAAAATAGTTTAAAGTTGAATACTTATTTCTTTGCTCGCTCCGTAGTGTTGAGGTTTTCCCTCCTATTGCATATGAAAAAGAAGTGGGGGAAGAAAACAGTTGTTTACTGTAAAAGTAAAGAGAATAACTTGAAGGAAGACCTAAACCTAATAGGATCCTACAAGGCTATGCAACAAAAACTATAAAAAATTAAATTTAAACCGTGCGAAGCACGATGAGGGTTTTAAATTCATAATAATTTTTTTAAAAAATAAAATAGATTTATAAAAAATTTATTTTTAAATACATGTTGAATAATATATTAAAAAACTTGATATATATATATATATATAATACATAAATTGAAATATGGATTAAAAATTATAGAAAAATTACATATCATAAATCTTAAATATTAAATAAATAAACTAAATAGCTACAATTTTAATGGAAAATAATTCTTACTACATTAATCATTAATAAATTATTGGTTAATGTTGCATATTTGAAACTGATTTATTTTTAAAATTTGAATTTATAGGACTCTAAATTAATCTTATAAAATTAATTAATATTAAAAACTCTATTTTTTGGGTTTTTAAAAAATTATTTGTAATAGTCTCAGGCATAAAAGATAACAAAAGGAAAAAATGTAAATAAAAATAAAAATAAAAATAATTTATTACTTAAGTTTCTTAAAATTTAAATCAATTCAAAATAATTAAATATAATATTTAAGATTGTTATACCATTACATTTTACATCAACAAAGATAATACACGTTTCAAAATAATAGACAATTCCTAAGAATTTTTTTATCAAATAAAATGATGGAATAAATAAATAAATAAAATGATCAAATAAATAAATCTGTAAAAAATTAAATGAAAACTAAAAAAAGACACGAAAGTTTACTTTTATACTAAAATATATAGATTTATATATCTAGTTCTAATTTGTTTTTGATAAAATATTTAAAACTCTAAGATAATTATGATCAAAATATATGTATTTTTTTAATTTAAAAATACTATAATAAGTGATAAAATAATATTTAAATTCTAAGATAAATTTTATTTGTTATAAATGAAAATAATATGGTTGAAATCTAATTTCTTTTATAAATTTCAAATATTTTAAAATTAAATAATGAATTGAATATGATTATTTTATGAAAATTTAAAATTAATTTATTATTCAAAGTATAAAAAAGTTAAGATATCTACGAATGATATTTTATTTTTAGTCAAGAGTTTTTGGTTTTTTATATATTTATATAAGATTTAAGATTATTACAAAAAAAAGTAAAAAATTTAAATCAAAGTTAATTATTTCTATAAATATGTTTTTAATATATATAGCAACAGTTCGTATATTAATAAAAGATGAGTAAAAAAATTGTTAAATGACATGTGAATTTTTTTAATTTTAATATATTTATAAATATACATGTTATCTTTTGGAAATCAAAATAAATAATTGATTTAAAAAAATAATTAATTTTTTTCATAATTTTAATGTATATAAACTCTTATCTTTTAAAAATTTGAAAAAAATATTATTTTTCTAAGATATTACATGTGTTAAATTTTCTGATTATCCACATAAGATGTTTTACTTACAGTTAAATGCTTTGGTTCATATTTCTACTGAAAAGTCTTGAATAATCTCTTTATAATTATATGAATTTAGTTTTAAAATATCAAAGAAATTGATTTTTTTTTTCAAAAAGGTGCTCTCATTCAAACCATCTAAAAATGAAAATTGTTTGTAATTAAGCACTTAAACTGAATTTTTTTTTTAAGAAAAAATGAACAAGGATGCCAATCGACTAAGTGGGGGGCAAAATAGGCTTTCTCTCTAGCTAGTCTCTATTCATAGTTAAATAATGCTAATGTATAAGAATAAATTAAATATATGAAGCATGGATGATCCATAAAATAAAGCAAATTAAAAATCTATCATCAAATTAAACCCAAATTAAGTACTAAACTATACAAGCCCAAAGACTCCAACCCTTTTAATTTAAACTTTCCACTTCCTGTTATATGCAAAATATTTTATTTAAATAATAAACAAAATATTTTATTTAAATAATAAACAAAAATATTTTATTTAAATAGGCAAGTAACGAGCTGACACAAACTTAATTTAACTTGAACAATTTGTCAAATAAATCAAATATTAATATCTTCTGTCAAAATTCGTTTAAATATCAGACAGTAGATTTATTAATTAGATTTATGCACAATCACCAAAAATAATAATCAATTTATGTAAATAATTAATTGTATTATTGGTAGTTTCTTAATGCCCTCAAGTCGAATTTTCAATTTGTTTTTTTCTCTAAATTCCTTAAGAATTTTTAGTTTATAAGAAAATGCATGAGTAAAAAGAATTAAAGAAATCCAAACTATATACGTCATGCGTTGGAGATTAATTTCAACGAAATTTCATTAATGAAATTCAAACAAAAGACTAATTAAGATTGAGACGAGCGAACTTATCAATTAAGTTATTATATCATCGCCAATAGATATGATACAATTGGTAGATTAATCTATAAGCAAAAACACTTTATTTTCTCTTTTCAAAAAGGAAAATGAAAATAGATTAATTTGCTATTATCGGAGAGAAAAAAAAAACATGATTCCTTCAAATATGTCAAAAGAAAAAAAGGCCATTTTCCCATTAAAATAGTTTAAAGTTAAATACTTTTTTCTTTGCTCGCTCCGTAGTGTTGAGGTTTTCCCTCCTATTGCATATGAAAAAGAGGTGGGGGAAGAAAACAGTTGTTTACTGTAAAAGTAAAGAGAATAACTTGAAGGAAGACCTAAACCTAATAGGATTCCATATGGCTATGCAACAAAAACTATAAAAAAAATACTAGATTTAAACATGTGTGATGCATGGTGAGTGTTTTAAATTCATAATAATTTTTTTAAAAAATAGAATAGAATTATAAAAAAATTATTTTTAAATACATGTTGAATAATATATTAAAAAACTTGATGTATATATAAAATACACGAATTGAAATATGAATTAAAAATTATAGAAAAATTACATATCATAAATCTTAAATATTAAATAAATAAACTAAATAGCTACAATGTTAATGGAAAATAATTCTTACTACATTAATCATTAATAGATTTTTAGCTAATGCTGCATATTTGAAATTGATTTATTTTTAAAATTTGAATTTATAGGACTCTAAATTAGTCTTGTTAGCTTTAAATTGACATATATATTTTGAAATGACAAAAAGTTAAGTCATCTTAAATGTTTGATTCATATTATAAATTTACTTTATCAATTATGATTTTCACAAACCATATTAAGTGCTTTTATCAAATATAAAACCATGATTTAATTGGTTATCTTTATTGGCTTTAATCAATTTAGAAAACATTTTTAATTATTGGTTTAAGTAATTTTCTTATGGAATTATTGAATATATTTTAAGAAAATTACTTGATAAATTTTTGGACTCAAAATTCATGTTTTCAAAGTCATGTCATATTTAAAAATACTCAAAATTGGCTTTAGAATGTTTTTAATGCCTAAAAACCTAAAAAAGATAAATGAATAGTGCAAGGATGGATCCCCTGACCAAAGGAATGGATCCCTTACTTGAAGAGATGGATCCCCTGACCAAAAGGATAGATGAATAGTAAAGGGATCGAAGGGATCGATCCCTTAATAGCATAATGCTCCAAGGAAGAAAAATTGAAGCATGGGATCGATCTCCTAAGTGAAGGGATCGATCCTTTCAAGGCAGAGTGCCCAGGAAGCATGGCAAGAGGCACAAGATCGATCCCCTAAGGCATAGGATCGATCCCCTACCTCGAGAAAGCACTCCAACGACTAGTTTTTGTGAGATACAACGGTAACTTTTGATTTTGGCTCTACCTAAAGTCAAGAACACATCCAAGGGACTATAAATAGAGGCTTGGAAGCTCAAGAAAGCAAAAAGAATAGCTGAGCAACAATATTCTTCATCTTCTTCATCTTCTCCATCTTCCTCAAGTCTCAACAACATTTCAAGTGCTAAAAATTCTTCATTCTCATCTTCCTTTTTTGAAATAGCATAAATATTGTATAAGTTTTATTTTGAGCTTAACCTTTGTAATCACTTGCCTATCTAGAGGTATCTCCTTGATTTCACAAACTAGAAAACCCTTCACAATTTGTAAAAGAGTGTGAACCTTTGAGTGCTTCATTGTAAGTGAGGATTGCGTAGAAGGTTTTCTCCTTGAGCCATAAAAGGGAGAGGTTGTAAGGTTTCCTTCTTGAGTGTAACATCCGATTTTCGGTAAAAATATTCAATTCATTGTTCTTATTTTCGGATTGGTTAGGCTGTTTGTCGATGTCGATTTCTTAGTTCATTTCACTCGATTATGTTCATAGAATATTTTATGATATTTTAGTAAGTTTCTAACAAAATTTCGGCAACATAACTGCTGTAAATATCCTAACCTCCTGCACTTTAAACACAATTTATATACCAGCTGAAAACCACAATTTTCACATGATTTCAATGCAATTTAAATACCCAGTAATTTCATATAATTAAGTCCACAAAAATTTGGACATTTGTTATATCTTTATGTAAAAGTGCAAGTCTCTAGACACATGTACAAAATTTCTTTATTTTTAATTTACATCCCCTTAGTCTTTACAACATAATAAGTACTGTACTAGACAAGTCTGAGATATATAGAAAATATAATATACCTTCACTGGATAAACAACCAATCTCGAAGGAATTACTGTAGGGTCCAAAAATTGTGCTCCTCTCGTATGAGCGGAATCTACTGCAAATAGTCTGGGATGAAATTTAAGGGGCGAGTTTACGCTCAGTAAGGAGATATATATAGAAGTGTAATATTATGCTATTATATGCAATTTAAAAAATCATATAATATATTTAATTTTGGTAATTCAACAGAAATAATTTATTTAATTAATAAATCAGTAACGGTAAGTCGATAAATCAATAATTCATTTCAATAAATAAATCATTAACGGTAAGTCGATAAATCAATAATTCATTTCAGTCGGTAGAGACAGTCAACACCCAAGAGACTCATGCATAAACAGTTCGGTAATCGGTATAGGAATTAAGCGTACCCAAGTTGGGCCAAGAATCCATCCCTAAGCTGTTCCTATCGGTAACAATGGCCATTGCTTAATGATCCACAGTGTACATTGGGCATATGACATCTGTGGGACTGCGGACTTGCCCAAATGTCTCACAGTCGATAACATGTAATTCGGTAACGGTAAATGCATGGTCATCACGGAGCAACAAATCTCAAAATTCAATTAAATTCAAATATCGGTAAAATCAATAACTTTTTATTGTGAGGGCCCGAAGTACCTTACGGGTCATTCATCACCTCACTCATCCATAATAATAGAAGTAAATATTCTTTATAAAAGAAGATCAATAAAATCAAATATATGTTCTAAAATAATTTAAAATAATCTTTAGAACATATTCCACTTGTCATAAACTTCAAATTTAAACATTTAAACATATTTAAGTAGTAATTTAAGGAAGGGATTCTTCTATAATTATAATGGAATGACAATTAAGTCTATCCTAACCCCTTGCATAAAATTCACAACATATAATTTTCCAATCCACCAATTTCCCATGCAAGCACAGTATCTTCCTAACAACCTCCATATATATTCCTTACCTTATTTACTGTGCCGTATGGAATTCAATTGCACCACTCCCGTATCTTTATTCTTTCGGATGGAAAGCTGCAAAAATAATATTAATTCCTTTAAATTTAATATCTAAATGAAACCATAATCATTCCTTCTTCCTTAAATAAAATTTCTATTTAAATTTCACTACTTGGTAAGAATTTAATTATGGCCAATTTAGTGTCTATTTCCCCAATCGATCTATCCTTTAAATTCCTTAGTAATTATACATACTATTAAACCACAAAACTTTAGGAAGTCAACATGGAGCCCTCTTTAATTTTTTTGTTTGGCCGAATGTTTCCTTTCACACTTCACCATTGATTTATTTTAAACTTTATCTATAGGCTCCATGAAGTATTTCCTTAATTCCTATAACCATTAATTACACCAAAGCAACAAAATTCCTACTCCCCTTTACCACTGCCGTGAGCTCCCTCATGCTTTCACTAACTATTTCCCAACTTTCATTCCATGTCTTTATTTAATTTCTATCAAACATTATTTCTATGATTTTCTTGCATCAAAATTGCACCATTTTCCTCTTCATCCATGTTTGGCCGAACATACCCAAATGGCCAAATTCATGGTTTTACATTCAAGCTTCAATTCAAACTATAGCCAAGCATATCTACTCACAACATCCACTTCCTCATCATTCATGAACAAATTTCACGTTGGATTTCTCTAAACCCCCTTTTTGGCAAAAACCCTTTTTACTTCATACTTAGTTTCATGTAAAAATTAAAGCCATAAATATATCATTCATGCTTAGAACAACACCAAAAGCAAGATAAAACTAAGAGAAAACAACACCTCATTTTCTTACCCATGAAAACCGAAATTGCAGCAGTAAATTCTCCCTTTTATTTTCGGTTTCAACCCTCAATAAGACCAGCTATCAACAGCCCTTAAAGTGCAGAACAATTCTTGTTAAGGGTGTCTCTTGATTTGGTGAAGATGGAAGGTAGTTTCACAGGGAAGAATGAAAGAAAACTTGGCGTGAAAATGGAAGAAATGAAACAGAGTAAGGCTGCTGGAGAAGATGAGAATTTCGGTAAACCATGTCTACTTTATGGTCCATTTTTATGTTATTTTATTCCTAAAAATCTGTCCATTTTAATAAAGCATCAATTTCCCCTTTAATTTCCACCAAATTTCAAGTTTACCACCAAGATATCTTACTAATTTCCAAATTTCAGATTTTATTTATTATTTTCAATAAATTATATTTATTTAAGTCAAATTAAGTCAATTATTGACTCAATATAAAGTTTGACCAATGTCTCATATAAAATGACTTAAATGCTCCTTTACAATTTCATAAATTCCAATTCTATGCCAATACCATTTCAAGGAATAGTCTTCTTACCTTTTAAGTATTTCAAGTCTGACTTTCATATTTTGGCACTTCCGAACTCATTCAGATTATAGCTTATGCTGTGGGGCCCACTTAGCCATCTCCTCGACACCTACGAAATTCATACGAATAAATTGTAACGATTAAACTTAATATTCTACTTTATCGGATTAAGTAGGTGTATGGAAAAATGGAAAATTAGGGATTTCACATTGAGCCTGGAAAAAGAAGGGGAAAGGTTTCCTCTTTGAGCCCAGAAAAAGGAGAGGTGTAAAGGTTACTCTTGAGCCTAGAAAACAGAGTGTAACAAATTCAAGCTAGTGGATTTGGGAAAATCTTTGAGAGCATCTCAAGGTGGAGGACATAAGCAAGGTTGCCGAACCTCTATAAATTGATTGTGTACATTTCTCTTTCCCTTCTCTCTTTACTTATTTGTGTTTATATTGTGATTGTTGAATTGAACTTGAATTGCATGGGTGTGTAGCTTAGAGAACTTAGAAAATTCAATATAGGCTAGTGAATTTAGAAAAACCGAAAAACAAAACCAAGAGTAGCACAAAATCGATTCACACCCATCTCAGTTTAAGTTATAGAGCCAACAATTGGTATTAGAGCTTAGGCTCGAGATTGATTTTGATTAACATCCATCGAGTAAAACGGTCCTAAATGGCTCATTTGAACATAGGTACACCCCTAGGAGAAGAGGGACACTCATTAATTTGACCTCTACTTTTCAATAGAGAGAATTACTCATATTGGAAGACTAGGATGATGTTGTTTGTGCAATCAAATGACTATGAAGTGTGGAGAGTGATAGTTAATGATCCCAAAATTTCAATGAAGAAAGTAGATGGAAAGGATGTTCGTAAAAATAAGGATGAGTGGGACACAAATGACATGCGATTGGCACAATTGAATGCCAAGGCTATGCACACTCTCTTTTGTGCATTAGGTCCCAATGAATATAATAGAGTCTCCCTATGTGAGAATGTCAAGCAAATATGGGACAAATTAACCATCACACATGAAGGGACAAATCAAGTTAGAGAAACCAAAGTAGGTATGCTCACACATGATTATGAGCTTTTTAGGATGAAAGAAGATGAGTCCATTAGTGATGTATTCACTAGGTTTAATGATATAATTAATGGTCTTAAGGCTTTAGGCAAGATCTATTCCAACGTTGAAATGGTAAAGAAAATTTTGAATAGCTTGCCTAAATCTTGGGAGGCAAAGGTAATCGCAATAGAAGAATCTAAGGATCCAAATACCTTGTCTCTAGATGAGCTTATGGGTTCCCTACTTACCCATGAAATGAAATTGAAAAGAAATGAAATGCGTTCAAAGAAAGTAGGGGTAGCATTTAAATCTTCCACTCATAAGAACATTAGAGATAATAGTGATGAGAATGGAGATGAGAAAGAAAAGGAAATAGCAATGGCAGTGTTTGCCAAAAGATTTAATAAGTTCATGAGGATGGAGGAGAGAGAGAATAATAGGAGACATCAAAAAAGAGAGGTAATAAGAGGAGAGTCAAGTAGAAAAGAAAATAATGAACCGGGTCATACTAAGTTGGAATGTCCCTTACTTAGAAAGAAAAATGATAGGAAGCCTAAGAAAAAGGCATTTGTAGCTACATGGAGCGATAGTGATAGCTTCGATGATGAAATCATAGATGATGAGGTAGCCTACTCATGCTTTATGGCCATTAGTGATAATGAGGCTACTTCTAGTTCTAGTGAAGATAATGATTATACCTTTGATAAACTACAAAATGCCTTTAACAAACTAGCAAATGAATTTTAATGCATGAATTCTAAATATAAAAAGATTATTGCTAAATTGAAAATAGAAAATGAAATGCTATTAAATGCTAGACTTGAATTTGAAAAGAAATTAGAAGAAGCAAACTCAGAGATAAATGAGTTGAATAAAAAGAATACAAATTTGCAACTCATTTTCTAGATTTTACATGAGTCAACAAAAATTGGATCACATGCTTAAGACCCAAAGAGCTTTCTTTGATAAAGATGGGTTAGGATATAATGCAAATAAAAAGGAAACTCATCCTAAGAATTTTCTTGTTTGTAAAAATTCTATGCATGATACATCTCTCACATGCTTACTATGCAATAGAATAGGACACTCATCATAAGCATGCACTTATAGAAAAACCACATATAGAGGAAGAGTAGTTAGAAAAATGTGGGTGCCAAAACATGTTGTAAATAATGATGAATTGAGTTTGAAATAGATCCCTAAATGATCCAAAATTGTGAGCACTAACTCTCATAGACCCAAGAAAATTGGGTACCAAAGCATGCATGAAATTGTTTATTGTAGGAGTGATAGAGCATGGAGTTACAATGAAACAATAAGGTTCAAATGCTCTACACCCCCATGGAGTTTGCTTGTGCCAATGAAAATAAGGAAGAGCTTGGAGATCCACTCTTAGCAAGGTCACAAAAATTCTTCAAAGGATAACTCAAGGTGGACTCAACAAATCAAGGCAAAGCACTCTCAAGCAAAGGAGTATTGTAAGATTAATTTTTTTTCATTAAAACTTATATTTGATTAAATTATTTTTGTCTTGATGAGACACTAGGTTGATGATTTTTGATGCATTTTAAGTCGAATGAATGAACAAAAGGCATGATCAACGATTTTTTATTATTTGGTGGATAATTCTTGATGCATTAAATGATTGGATCAAAAGCATGTAATATGATTTTAAAATGATTATTGGAGTTTTGTAATTTGAGCAAGTTTGCTATGTGTTGATAATAGATTTACTTGCTCCAAAAATGTCAAACCTGTCATACATGCAAAATGCCATGTCACAAGCATTAATAAGAAATGTGCATATTAGAAATCATGGCATGATGTTCATAAGTTTTGTGATTTAATGATATATGTGCTTAAAATCTATGTGAACATGCTTGTTTTGGCATATTTGTGTTTCCAAATATATTGGTTTTGCCAAAATATGCATAACTTTTAAAATGACCTCCTTTAAGACCAAAAATGCATTTTATGGTGTAAAGTCTTCCAAATTACCAAATCTACTGTTAAATAATTTTTCATCTACATTTTTCATTTATACAAGCCCAAATTTGTGTTGTACAAATGTTTAAACTTTTACTTGGACTTAAAACACTCAAAAACGGAGGTTAGGCACCTCAAGAGTTGAATTTTTTGTCAAAATGCTATAGTTTTTTGTGAGAACCGAAATTTTTCCTAGCTAAATATGTATTCTTATGTACTTTAGTGACACAAAGAGATAATGTACTTATGAGATTTCAAGTATAGGATTATGGTACGTACTCATAGAAGTCAAGTATCCAAAATTAATGTGAAATATACGATAAAACGATATATGAAGTGCACACTAAATTAGTACGAAAGAAGTTATAATTCTATGATTGAAAAGGGTTACATGTACACGTAATGTGTATGCATGCAAACGTACATGCATGTATGTATATGAATAAACATACGCAAATAATAATAAGAAAATAAACTAATGTACATATGTACACATAAATATAGATATATGTACATGCAAATAAATGTAAATGCATAAGCATATAAATTAAATACATAAATGTATAAAAGAAAATATACAAGTATATATTATATAGAATACATATATATATGTGGGAATATATATATATATATATATATATATATATATATATATACACACATATATATATATATATGTGAACATGGATAAATAAATATATATTATAAGTGTATTACAATTTTATATACTATACATAATACATAAAGTATGAGATATATATATATATATATATATATATATATTGTAATCTTTAATAAAAGCTATATATATACTAAATGTTTTGAAATATAATAGTCTTGTATTAAAAGTATATATACATATAGATTATATTATATTACATTATATTATATTATATATTATAAAAAAAAGAATAGTATACGGGATTGGGTGGGAAAAATCCCACCCAAAATCTGACACTCAAATCCAACAGCCAATCTACACTTAAAATACTAATAAAATAAGATAAAAGAGAGAAAGAAAACCTAAGACAACAACAGTACTCAGCCTTCCTTCTCCCGTTTTTCCTTCTCCCATTTCTTGTTCACCGTCTGAAATTTTCTGCCTCCCATCGTGCCTTCCTCTTACTTCCCTCGTGTAGCACATTGTTAGGTAATTAACGAGGGCTGGTCTAACTAGGGTTGTGAGCTAAAAATAAAGGAAAAGAAGCTAGATTAAGAAGGAGATTAAGGAAGGAGAAAGGGCTGGTCCAGGCAAGAAAGGAGGGCTGAACCGTGCACCTCCAGGTCTGGAAAACCAGATTTTTCCGGTGGCTGTTTGGGGGCTGAACCAGAACGTCCGAGAGGGGCTGTTGGAGGAGTGGCAAAGGGCTGCCGTGGGTGCTTCCTCACAAGCTGCCGAGACACTAAGGTAAAAAGGAAAGAAAGAAAATGAAAAGAAAAGAAATAAAAGAAAAATAAAAGAAAAGGAAAAGAATTAAAACATATGTATAATGCATATAGATATAGATATAGATATAGATATATATATATTTAAAGATGTTGGAAAGTGAGAAAGTTGGATTAGAAATTTATATTATGTTAATATTAAATATATATATATATATATGTGTGTGAAATCCCCAATTTTCTGTAATTTTCCTATACTTGTACAGTTTTCCAACTTGAATTAATGGAATAAATATAAATTTTCTGATATATATATGGTGTATGGGACATAAGAGGAATTAAAGGAATTGAGGGTCAAATAATCAAAGGTCAAAGGGGTCAAAAGAGGTGGTCAATGGCTGAGATGATGAGAATGCATTAATGGGCATTAAATGAAATAACATGACTCGTCATCATCATCATCTCTTGCACCCCACGGGAGCACCCATCTCCCTCTCCCTCTCGTTGCTTCCATTTTCTCTTAAGAGTCCAAGTTTCTCACCTTGATAAACCACCATCTCATGTCATCGATTCGTTAAGCTTCTCTAACGAAAAACGATCCTTATCGATAGCCTAACCTATGCCTTTAATATGAAAGGTTGAATCCAAGTGAGTAAGGAGATCTAAAATCCTGAATTTTGGTGAATTGCAAAGGTAAGAGAGTTAAATGGTTTTAGTTGATTTTATTGAGGGTTTGGAGTTGTATAGAGTTGGTCTAGTATGTTTATTAAGTTTTAAATTGTCATGATTGTTACAGCTTGAAGAAGTGAAGAAGGACAAGGGTTGATTCTACCAAGCTTGTGGATTAATCTTAATCGAGGTAAGGAATTTATGTAACGGACGTAAGGTGGCTATATCCGCATGTTCTAATGTGATTTTGATGGTTTTGGAGAGAAACACCAGTTGTTTTATACAGGAAAAATGACATTTTCGGACTTGTCTCCTAGTACCAATTAGGTTAGGAGCAGCCGACTGCCTTAAGTAGCAGCCGACTGCCTAGAGACAACCAAAACGTCGTTTTTCGAAAACCGATGCAAACCAGTCGACTGCTATGTAAGCCAGTCGATTGCTAATTACCCAGAAGCATTCTGTTTCAAACCAGTCGACTGCTATATGGGACAGTCGACTGCTAATTGCCAAAATGCATTCTGTTTCAAAACCAGCCGACTACTAATTTTCGGAGAACATTCTGTTTCAAAACCAGTCGACTGCTATTTGGGACCAGTCGACTGCCTTGTTGTATTTTGAAAAATAAAAATAATTGAATTTCAAAAAGGGAAAGAAATTCAATAAGGCAAAACGTGGTGTAGCAGTCGACTGCCATATATGACCAGTCGACTGCCTATTTGAAAGAAAGGTTTTGAGAACCTGTTTTAAGAAAATATAATTGTACTTGTTGAAAACCTATACGAATAAGGTTTTGGAGACTATGAATCTCTCGAAAGAGCATGCACATTATTTATTACTTATACTTGACTGAGGAGCTCTAGTCCAGCCCTCAAACCCGCAGTACGGCACCTGACTAGTGAAACTGTGGGCTATAGACAATGGCTATGAGTCTCTTATTTGATTCGGCTTTGGGGAGGATCCCTGGCCCATACGTGGGTACGCCATTTATTTGATATCTCTCAGGATTATCCCTTACAGGATATATTTGCGGTATCCTCATGAAATCCTTATATTGGATTATCCCTTACAGGATATATTTGATGTATCCATCGTCTCTCTAGATTATCCTTAAAGGATATATTTGTTGTATCCATGATGAGAATTACGTGGTGCATGAATATGTTAGATATAAATTGTCTCCCATCTATTTGAAAGTATTTGTATTTGCCTATTTAATTTTACGTGATTTGAGATCCGTGGAAATATTTGAAAGCATGATTTACTTGTATTTGATATTTGCAAAAGAAATATATGACCTATGCTTTATAATGATTTTACATGACATTATAGAGCCAAGCAAGAAAACTGCATATAGTGATATAGTACGCTCTTTTACATAAGTTTCTTACTGAGCGTAAACTCACTCCTTTACAACTATTTTTCATACAGATTACTTGAAGTAATCCCGCTCCGGGTAGAGGAGCATCTTTTGGGGTTTTGAGATACCTTCGAGACACACTTCCTATCTATCCTTTGAAGGTATAAGTAGTTGGCCGTACTTCGGCTATTGTACAGTACAGTATCACACTTGTGTATATTCGGGGGAATTAGGTTGTATGAATATTTGAGATCCTGATGTATGTGGCACATGTTTATAAATGAAAAATTTTGTACATGTGAATTTTGATACTGCTCTATGATAATAATGCATCATGCATAATAGTAAGGAAGATTGACATCGGATAAACTAGTCGATTTATTTGTTATTTGAAGTAAGAGTTAGTTGCTATTTGGTTAGTGATGAGGATGTCACAGATTGGTATCAGAGCAGATTTGACTGAAGTTTATCGATGTCAATAAGCTAGAATTAGAGTAATTCCCCAATGTACTGTAATAGTTTACTTGATTTTGAGCAGTATAAGGGTTTAAGGTTATACTAAATGATGTTATTCGATCATGATCTTAACAGAATGAGTACTCGAAGGAGGGATACTAGACGAGGACGAGGACGGGATCGTGATGAACCGCCCCAGACACAGTCTTCTCCTCTATCTCCACCGCATAGCCCGAATACGAGGCTAGCTAAAATGGAAAAACATATGGAAAATATGGCCGCAATGTTCACCCAGTTTATGGCTAATTTTTCGAACGTGGTCGCAAATGCACCAGCAGTTACCCCTACAGTACCTCCTACTCCGGTGGTACAACCCCCGCCAGTCCCAGATAATGAGAGGCAAGATCCTACGGCTTACTGCAGTGTGGCACTGATAAAGGAGTTTAAGAAGTTGGATCCGCCAAAGTTCAAAGGGGACAGTGACCCATTGGTTGCAGAAAATTGGATGAAAGCAGTCACCAAGGCATTTGGGTACTTGGGTTGCACTGAAAAAGAAAAAGTAGGATTGGCCTCCTACTTGCTAGTGGATGAGGCCGAACCATGGTGGCAGGCTACGCAGACAGTATTAGAGGCTAAACATACCGAAGTAACGTAGGATAGATTCGTAGAAGCTTTTAATTAACAATATGTCCCACGTACTGCTCAGAGGAGACTACAGGTTGAGTTTTTGAACTTGACTCAGGGAAACATGACGGTTAGCCAATATGAGTCGAAGTTCATTACACTGAGCAGATTTGATCCTGAAGTACTGAGAAGAGAGGATCATAAGACCTATAGGTTTATGGAGGGATTGAGACCTTCCATCAGGTCAAAGCTATACCAATTGGATATCACTACATATGGAGAGGCAGTCCATACAGCTCAACTGTGTGAGCAGGATTTTGAGTTTCATCAGGCAGACTTCCGAGCGAGAAATAAGGGTAAAGAACCCATGAAGCGGAAGTCAGATGAGAAAGCCTCGAGTGATAGATATCCATTTAGGAGTAATAAGCCTTATGACAGAGCCTCAATATGTAAGCAAGTTTGTTATAAGAAAACAAATTGTCTTCATTTAATGGTTATATGGAACTATGTCAAATAGGAGTTATGATGATTATGATACAGGAACTCCGAGATCCACCGGGATCAAAATAGGTGATGAGAGATCCCAACATCCAGTTGGTAGTACCGCTAGCTCACCGAGGAGTACGATGCCGAGGTGTGTGCAATACGAAAAATTTCATGGAACACAGCCTTGCCGGTTGGCGAGTGAGGCGTGCTATTGGTGTGGTGAACAAGGACATAAAAATAAAGATTGTCCCAAGATAAATCAGAGGGCACCTGAAAAGTCAGAAAAGATCCCTCAACCACAACCTAAGACCACACAACCCCAGTGGAATTCCACAGCGGCAGAGAAAGAAAAGGCGCCCGTGACTCAGGGACGGGTATTTGCTATTAACAAGGAGTCCGCTGATGCTTCATCGAAGATGATTCAGGGTAAGATTTACCTTAATGATACATATGTCCTTGCTTTATTTGATCCAAACTCTACGCACTCTTTTATTTCCCCTATGGCTACTAGGAGATTAAATGTTGACCCTGAGCATTTAGGAGGATTGCTACAAATAATTACTCCATTTAGGGAATCCTAAATGACGGACATAGTGTATCGTAATTGTAAGATACGGGTAGGAGAAAGAGAATCACTAGCTGACCTAATCCTATTAAATATGTTTGGATTTGATGTTATATTAGGAATGGATTGGTTAGCTGAGAATCATGTGATGATAGATTGTCATGCTAAGAGCGTGATCTTTTCCTCTCCCGTTAGCCATGTTGTAAAGTTTGCGAGTATTTAATACAAAAGCATAATTGCTTGTTTGACTTAATTGAGATTTATACTTGTGGTGTGAAGGATTTATAGCATACGTGGGATACGTAGATCAGAAACGTCTCGAACTTGATGAAATTCCAGTAGTTAAGGAATTTTTCGAGGTATTTCCAGATGATCTTCCAGGACTTCCTCCGGATAGGGAAGTGGAGTTCACTATCGATTTGGTGCTGGGGACGGAGCCCATTTCGAGATCTCCTTACCGGATGGCGTTGGTGGAATTGGAAGAACTGAAGAAACAGCTTCAGGAGTTGCTAGACAATGGATTCATACGACCCAGCGTATCCCCTTTGGGTGCTCCTGTGCTATTTGTTCGGAAGAAAGATGGTAGTATGCGATTGTGCATTGACTACCGATGGTTGAATAAGGTGACCATCAAGAACAAGTATCCTCTTCCCATGATTGACGACTTGTTTGATCAGCTTAAGGGTGCACAAGTCTTTTCCAAGTTAGACTTAAGGTCGGGATATCATCAGTTGAAGATTCAAGATGAAGATATCCCTAAGACAGCATTCCGGACACGGTATGGTCACTACGAATTTCTAGTGATGCCGTTTGGTTTGACCAATGCACCCGCAGCCTTTATGAACTTGATGAACGATGTGTTTAAGCAGTACTTGGACCAGTTTGTCATTGTCTTCATCGATGACATTTTGGTGTACTCGAGGTCACGGGAAGAGCATGAGCAACATTTGAGGATTGTTTTGGAGACCCTCAGAGATCGAGGACTGTATGCCAAGCTAAGTAAATGTGAGTTTTGGCTCAATTATATCTCCTTTTTAGGTCACATAATTAGTAAAGATGGGGTCTCGGTTGATCCATCGAAGATTGAAGCGGTGGTTCAATGGGAGAGACCGAAGACTGTCACAGAGATTAGGAGTTTCTAGGGTTTAGCTGGCTACTACAGAAGATTTGTAGAGGGTTTCTCGAAGCTAGCTGCTCCACTGACGCACTTGACGCGCAAAGAGATGAAGTATGAATGGAATGAAGCTTGTGAGCAAAGTTTCCAAGAGTTGAAGCACAGGTTAACGACTGCACCTATCCTCACCATTCCTAGTGGTTCAGGAGGATTTGCAGTATATAGTGATGCCTCAGGGCAAGGTTTGGGATGTGTGTTAATACAGCATGGTAAGGTAGTGGCATATGGTTTTAGACAGTTAAAGGACCATGAGAAGAACTACCCAACTCATGACTTGGAGTTAGTTGCAGTAGTATTTGCTCTGAAGATATGGAGGCATTACCTATATGGTGAGAAATTTCAGGTTTTTACGGATCATAAAAGTCTGAGATACTTATTCTCCCAGAAGGAGTTGAACATGAGGCAAAGAAGGTGGCTAGAGCTTCTGAAGGACTATGATTGTGAGATCATGTACCACCCAGGGAAAGCTAATGTGGTGGCGGATGCTCTGAGCCGTAAGCATGTAAGTATAGTGGCTTGTATGATGATAAGAGAATATGGGTTGCTTGAACAGTTTGCAAGCCTTAATTTAAGTGTTACACCTCTTGAGCAATTTGGAATGATGGCTAGCTTGAGAATTGAGCCAGAATTGATGGACAGACTCCGGGTTGCTCAGAGAGAGGATGTCCAGTGTATTGAGGCTATAGAGGAAATTCAATCGAGTATGACCTCAGAATTCCATATGGGTGAGGATGAAATTTTGAGGTTTAGGAGTCGTATATGTGTTCCTAATGATGATGAATTGAAGAAGTTGATTTTGATTGAAGCTCATGCCACTAAATACACGTTGCATCCAGGAAATACGAAGATGTATCACAATCTTCGCAAGGTGTATTGGTGGAAGGGCATGAAGAGAGACATAGCTGAATTTGTAGCGAAATGTCTAATATGTCAACAAGTTAAGGTAGAGCACCAAAGACCAGCAGGTTTGTTGCATCCTCTATCTATACCTATGTGGAAATGAAAGCACATTACGATGGACTTTATTATAGGATTGCCCAGAACCAAGAGAAATCATGATGGTATTTGGGTGATCGTGGATAGGTTGACAAAGTCAGCTCACTTCCTGCCTATGAAGTCAACGGATACACTCAATGCTTTGGCAGATATGTATGTAAAAGATGTCGTAAGACTACACGGTGTTCCAGTGAGCATCACTTCCGATAGAGATTCCAGGGTTACTTCCCATTTTTGGGAGCATTTTTAGGAAGCCATGGGATCTCAACTGAATTTTAGCACAGCTTTTCATCCGCAAACTGATGGGCAGTCCAAGCGCACTATTCAGACGCTCGAGGATATGTTGAGAGCTTGTGCTTTGGATTTTAAAGGCTCATGGGACGACCATCTACCATTGGCTGAGTTTGCTTATAATAATAGCTATCATGCAAGCATCGGGATGGCATCATATGAAGCTCTGTATGGCAGAAGGTGTCGATCTCCGATTAGGTGGGAAGAAGTTGGTGAGCGAAGGTTATTGGCTCCAGATTTAGTCGAGCAAGCCTCTGAGGATATTAAACTGATTTGTCAAAAACTCAAGACAGCTCAGAGTCGATAAAAGAGTTATGCAGATGCTCGATGGAGGCCACTTGAGTTTTTGGTTGGAGATTTTGTATTTTTGAAAGTTTCTCCTTCCAAAGGAATCATGAGATTTGGCCGACGAGGTAAGCTGAGTCCTCGTTACCTCGGACCATTTGAGATTCTAGATCGTGTTGGAGATGTGGCCTATAGGTTAGCACTACCTCCGAAGTTATCGTGAGTACACAATGTCTTTCATGTGTCAATGCTTCGGAAATATAATCCGGATCCATCTCATGTCATTGAATATGAACCTTTGGAGATTCGAGAAGACATGAGTTATGTAGAGAAACCGATTCGGATTTTAGATAGAAAGGATAAGGTGCTAAGGTCTAAGACGATTCCATTGGTTAAAGTTCTCTGGCAGTACCATACGACAGAAGAAGCTACATGGAAGCTAGAGAGCTTAATGAGAGAGAAGTACCCGGAATTATTTAAGACATAACCTTACTTGAATTTGGAGGACCAAATTCTCTAAGGTGGGGAGAATGTGAAATCCTCAATTTTCTGTAATTTTCCTATACTTGTACAATTTTCCAACTTGGATTAATGGAATAAATATAAATTTTCAGATATATATATATGGTGTATAGGACATAAGAGGAATTAAAGGAATTGAAGGTCAAATAATCAAAGGTCAAAGGGGTCAAAAGAGGTGGTCAATCGTTGAGATGATGAGAATGCATTAATGGGCATTAAATGAAATAACATGACTCATCATCATCATCATCATCATCTCTTGCACCCCACGGCAGCACCCATCTCCCTCTCCCTCTCCCTCTCGTTGCTTCCATTTTCTCTTAAGTGTCCAAGTTTCTCACCTTGATAAACCACCATCTCATGCCATCGATTCGTTAAGCTTCTCTAACGAAAAACGATCCTTATCGATAGCCTAACATATGCCTTTAATATGAAAGGTTGAATCCAAGTGAGTAAGGAGATCTAAAATCCTGAATTTTTGGTGAATTGCAAAGGTAAGAGAGTTAAATGGTTTTAGTTGATTTATTAAGGGTTTGGAGTTGTATAGAATTGGTCTAGTATGTTTATTAAGTTTTAAATTGTCATGATGGTTACAGCTTGAAGAAGTGAAGAAGGACAAGGGTTGATTCTACCAAGCTTGTGGATTAATCTTAATCGAGGTAAGGAATTTATGTAACGGACGTAATGCGGCTATATCCGCATGTTCTAATGTGATTTTGATGGTTTTGGAGAGAAACACCAGTTGTTTTATACAGGAAAAATGACATTTTCAGACTTGTCTCCTAGTACCAATTAGGTTAGGAGTAGCCGACTGCCTTAAATAGCAACCGACTGTCTAGAGACAACTAAAACGCCGTTTTTCGAAAACCGATGCAAACCAGTCGACTACTATGTAAGCCAGTCGACTGCTAATTACCCAGAAGCATTCTGTTTCAAACCAGTCGACTGCTATTTGGGACCAGTCGACTGCCTTGTTGTATTTTGAAAAATAAAAATAATTGAATTTCAAAAAGGGAAAGAAATTCAATAAGGCAAAACGTGGTGTAGCAGTCGACTGCCATATATGATCAGTCGACTGCCTATTTGAAAGAAAGGTTTTGAGAACCTGTTTTAAGAAAAGATAAGTGTACTTGTTAAAAACCTATACGAATATGTTTTTGGAGACTATGAATCTCTCGAAAGAGCATGCACATTATTTATTACTTGTACTTGACTGAGGAGCTCTAGTCCAGCCCTCAGACCCGCAGTACGGCAGCTGACTAGTGAAACTGTGGGCTATAGACAATGGCCATGAGTCTCTTATTTGATTCGGCTTTGGGGAGGATCCCTGGCCCATACGTGGGTACGCCATTTATTTGATATCTCTCAGGATTATCCCTTACGGGATATATTTGCGGTATCCTTATGAGATCCTTATATTGGATTATCCCTTACAGGATATATTTGATGTATCCATCGTCTCTCTGGATTATCCTTAAAGGATATATTTGATGTATCCATCGTCTCTCTGGATTATCCTTAAAGGATATATTTGTTGTATCCATGATGAGAATTACGTGGTGCATGAATCTGTCGGATATAAATTGTCTCCCATCTATTTGAAAGTATTTGTATTTGCCTATTTAATTTTACGTGATTTGAGATCCGTGGAAATATTTGAAAGCATGATTTACTTGTATTTGATATTTGCGAAAGAAATATACGACCTACGCTTTATAATGATTTTACATAACATTATAGAGCCAAGCAGGAAAACCGCATATAGTGATATAGTACGCTCTTTTACATAAGTTTCTTACTGAGCGTAAACTCACTCCTTTACAACTATTTTTCATACAGATTACTTGAAGTAATCCCGCTCCGGGTAGAGGAGCATCTTTTGGGGTTTTGAGATACCTTCGAGACACACTTCCTATCTATCCTTTGAAGGTATAAGTAGTTGGCTGTACTTCGGCTATTGTACAGTACAGTATCACACTTGTGTATATTCGGGGGAATTAGGTTGTATGAATATTTGAGATCCTGATGTATGTGGCACATGTTTATAAATGAAAAATTTTATACATGTGAATTTTGATACTGCTCTCTGATAATAATGCATCATGCATAATAGTAAGGAAGATTGACATCGGATAAACTAGTCGATTTATTTGTTATTTGAAGTAAGAGTTAGTTGCTATTTGGTTAGTGATGAGGATGTCACAATATGTGTGTGTACATATATATATTATTTTCTTGAAGACAAGGAAATGAAAAGAGATTAAAAAAATAATAATAAAATATGTATATATATAAATACACATTTGTGTACATGGAGATGACAAAATATATATATGTTAAAAATATATATACATATATATAGATATTATGTTGGAATTTAAATTTACATAAGCGTATAGAAAGCTTGAGCTAGACTTTATTAAGTCAAAATTTCTTATGAATGTGTAGTGCGCCAAGAGGACGACGGCACAGTCTAACTGGACACGATCTAGCTAGCCACGGGACAAGATCAAGCTAAGCTCGCACTAGGTAAGACGTTTATATAATGTAGAAGTAGGATTATTCTATATAGGATTGAATCTTACAAAGGAATGATTTGAATACATAGAGATTGAATATAACGAAAATGTAGGTATGATATTCGACGTGATAAAGTACCAAAGTGGTGGAATATTGACCGAAAGTGACTCGATATGGTATAGGCTCATAGACATCATGAGATGAAATGAAATGCATTCATACAATGCACGAGCATGTCATTTTATGGTTTTTACTTCATTTCCTTGAACTTTATTGCCGTTAAGCATGCAATACTTACAGTACATGAAATTCGAAATGATTTATTCTCATCATGTTTACAAGAATACCTTGGATGCTTGAATGGCTTTGAAAAGAATGAAATTATAGTTTTAATATATGTATATATATATATATATATATGTAAATAATCTTCAGAAAAGTATTACGTACATTGAACTATTTTCATAAGAAAGATTGAATGCTTTATGAGACTATAGGCATCCTAAGAGAATTAAATTCAATAAAGCATAGTGGAAGCTGCTTAATTGGAGATTACTCATTAGGCATAGATGCTTGTTCGACAATAGTCGTGGACAGGTCTCAGTCTCGCCTAATCAGTGGGGCTGAGAGACATAAGGTCTATGGCCATAGATAGTGCCCTAGTGGTTTCCAGGGGACGATGATATGATTCTTCACTGCTAGCTATAGTGAACTAAGTCTTTATTGATAGAGAAATAGGGATTTAGCCTAGTCTCAATGATATGAAATGAAGTTTAGAGTATGCCTTTAAAATGAAAATGAACTCTAAACTCGATATTGATTTACAGCATATGAAACGCATTTTGAAGCTATATGTGATATGAACTATACTTCAAAAAAGTATATGTGATATGAAATGTGTTTCAAAAAATATATGTGATATGAAATATACTTCAAAAAGTATATGTGATATGAAATGTGCTTCAAAAAGCATATGTGATATGAAATGTGTTTCAAAAAATATATGTGATATGAACTATACTTCAAAAAAGTATATGTGATATGAAATGTATTTCAAAAAGTATATGTGATATGAAATATGCTTCAAAAAGTATATTTGACATGAAATGTAAAAGCTTGCATATTTCAAGCATGTCTTAAAAGAATATTGAAATGTATTGATATTTTCATGTTTTGAACTTGTTAAAGGAACATGTATTATATGTTTTATGATTGTAACCACTTCATTCATAATTACATGTTCAAGATCATATTATGATTTCGAGACTTAGACATATCATACCATGTTGAAGCATAGTTGGATTGAGTTGGAAAATATAACATGTAAATGTTGCATGATGAATAAGAAAACGATCAATAATGAATTCTCCTCACATGACATCATGCATGACATTAGAACAGTATAATTCTAACTCTGCACTTATATAAATGACTTACTGAGCCTTGCTCATTAAACGCTATTTAAATTTTTCAGATTAAGCACGGAGTTGGGGGAGTATTTCAGAGCTTTCCGAATAGTCCCAAGCCTGAAATATAGTCCCAACTCTCCAAGGAGATTTTTTGTGAACATTAGGTATACATACTCCTCTTTTGTCTCTATTATCAATTCAGGCTGTTTTTGATTCAGTACTTAGATGGGATGTAATCTAATATAGAGAATAGCATCTAGACTAGTAAAGATGAAGTATAGAATTGTTGATTTTACATGAGTATGGATATATTATTGAAAAGTATGAACAAGTGACCAAGTAAGAAAAGATAAACCATAAGATGAAATGTTATGAATTGGACATGAACTCGGTTATAGTAATGCTAGAATATAATCAACTGCTATTCTGGGAAGCATGAGCTGGAAATTATTTGTATATTTTATGCATGAAATTAACCTGGGTAAAGTCATAAAATGTGAAATCCCCCAATTTCATGTACTTACTCCATAATTGTGAAGTATTTTGGCTTAAATGAAGTAAATAGATAGAAGAATTATGAAGTATAAATGATGTATGGAACATGGAAGAAGTAATGAAATGGAAAGTCAAACAGTTAAAGAATTTAATAGACATCAGGAAAATAATTGAGGTATGAGAAAAGAATTAATATCAGAAAATTGTGTAAGCAAAGACAAGTGTTATATGGAAGAAAGGAGACCAATTAAATGAATGGTCAAATAATAATGGTTAAAGGTTAAGATGAAAGGATTTAATTGGATGATGATAAATTAGATATTAGAATTTTAGGTAGTTAAATGAAATAGGTGACTGATATGAGAATGGAAGAAAAAGAGAATTAAAATATCAGACATTTAATGTAATTAAAATAGACATGTGTCATATGATAAAGAGAAGAGAATTAATGGTCAAATGTTAATGGTCAAGGGAAGTATGGCTGAGATTTGGATGAAATGATTAAGTGATAAAGAAGCATTAAATGAACTTGATGAATCATCCCCATCAGCCATCACTAACGTCAGCCGCTCTTTCCAGCCCTCTCCCTCTCGTTTTCTCCATTTCTCCAAGTTTCCATAAGCTTCCATTCCTACTCCCCTTGATAAACACTCTTGTTTAGTAACCAAATTGTTTAGCTAGTTGAACGAAAATTGATCCTTGTCACTAGACTAAGTGATATCCGAAGTTTGGTAGATTAAATCCAAGTATCGGAGGAGATCTCAAAGTTTGAGATTTTGGTCACTAGCAAAAGGTAAGAGAAGAAGATGATTTGTTCAATTATGTTCATGATATGGTGTTGTACTGAATTAGTATAACATGTTTATGGAAAATTCTTAAAGGTTTGCTTTGATATGATGATTTCAGATTTGAAGAAGAAAAAGGTTAGGGTTGGCGAACCAAGTGATTTCATGTTCTCGAAGTAATCGAGGTAAGAAATTTATGTAACGGACGTAAGGCGGCTATGTCCGCATGTTTTATGATATATGTATGTGGTTTGGAAAGAAACACCAGCTGATTTCATGCAGGAAAAATGACATTTTCGGACTTGTCTCCTAGTACCAATTAGGCTAGGGGCAGCCAACTGCCTTAAAGGGAAGTCGACTACCTAGAGACAACCAAAACGCCGTTTTTCGAAAACCGACTCAAACCAGTCGACTTCTATTTACCCAGAAGCATTCTGTTTCAAACCAGTCGACTGCTATATGGAACAGTCGACTGCTATTTGCCAAATTGCATTCTGTTTGAAAACCAGCCGACTGCCCTATGAGACCAGTCGACTGCTAATTTCCCAGAAGCATTCTGTTTGAAAACCAGTCGACTGCCCCCATGTATTTTCAAAGATGAAATTATCGAAATTTTAAATGAAAATAATTTTGATAAATGAAAGTATGAAATTGCAGCCGACTGCCCTATGAGGCCAGTCGCCTGCCCTGTTTTGAAAAGAGGTTTTCAAACCTATTTTCAGAAAGTATGAAATGTCATGGCAAGAAGCTATATGGCATATGTTTTGAGATTATGCACTTTCATGTTTCTAGTAGGGGCTCTGATCAAGTCCTGAAATGATGTATGTTTGGCTGAGGAACCATAAGTCAGGCCTCAGTCGCTACAGAAGGACACCTGACTAGTGTTAACTGTAGCCACCAACAATTGGCCAATCTATCTATATTACATGTTCGGCTAAGGGAGGATTCCTGGCCCTACGGGGTACGCCATATGATGATGATGATGATGATGCAATGCATAACTCCATAAAATTTCAGATAGTTTTTATGTTATCAAAAACTATATGTATATGCGATTTCAAAGAATAAAGAGATCGAAAGTACTTGGTTTACTTGTATAAGAAGTTTTAAAAGAAGTATCTGATGTACGATTTCAAGAAAGTATAAGATGTTTTAAGAAAAGTAAGTATATATGACAATGATATTTCAAAGAAGTACTTGAAATATGTTTTGAAGAAGTATACGAAACATGTTATGCTATAGAAGCATGTAAAGTATGTTTTAAAGATAGAAGATGATGCATGTTTTTAAAGAAAGTACGTTTGTTTAAACCATTCAAAGAAATATGCATGGTTGCAAACAATGCATGAAAGGAGTATACGATGTATGCATGCTTTATAATGCTTTACATGACATTATAGAGCCAAGTAGGAAAAACTGCATATAGAGGCATAGTACGCTCTTTTACATATTTTTCTTACTGAGCGTAAACTCACCCTTTTACGAACATTTTTCATACAGACTATCTGAAGTAATCCCTCGCTCTCGATAGAATAGCCTACGAGTGGATCTTGAAAGTTTACCTTCGAGAGACACTTCCCAAGTAGTATAGAAGGTATACTTATGTAATCATGCAAAGTAAATTGTAATTCAGCTATGGTACAGTAAAACTAACATTAATGTATCTAAGATGTCGGGGATTTAAGTTAAGATGATGTGTAAGATCCTGTGGAAACGGATGATATATATATACATGTATCATTAGTCTGTTTTATTGAAATTGAATTATTTATATTGAGCTGTTAGATATTAAGCTTAAGAAAGAAAAGAATGATTGACATTGACAAACAAATCTAATCAAGTTAAGTGGAAATAGGAAAAGGCGAATTGTAAATGTATGGTGACTGGGGTGTCACATAAAAATAGGCGAGGGAGTTAACATCCTGAAACAAAATTCACTACATTGCATTTAGACAAAACAAGTATAGGAAATCAATAAAAAAAATTAGCCCTAATTTTTACGCGTCCGTACTAGTAAGAGGCACTGTCGCGGCCTTCGGGTCGTGACATTTTTAGACTGAAGATCTATCTCCTTTGGCTAAAATGCAGAAAATCTGCATTCTGTATATGAGGTATCGATCACCCTCCTCTAGGGATTGATCCCCCCAAGGCAAAATGCCTTCCTTGCACTATTTAAATTGAAATTGAGAAAGACTTTTTGTTATCATCATATTTTCTTTCTTCTCTACTTAAATTCAGTATTTTAACTTCTTCTTGATGATCCTTTGATACGAAAATCATTGTTCATTGGTATCATGCCTCAACTTCAACAATTGGTATTATTTTCAACAATTAATATCTTCTTTCCTTGAACTTAAAAGTGCAAATTCATTTTTCCTATTGAAGACATTCGTGAATTACATAAATGTTGAAATATATTTTCAATGAATGCTTAAACATAATTTTGAAGTTGTTTCAATTTTGAAAGTTATTTCAATGATTTGTATATTAACTTAAGAATTTGATGAACTTGTGCATGATAGATGTTATTCATACCTTTTGTTCACCTTAGTCAAGCATGCTTACAGGATTTTATCTCATAGCTTGACTCACATATTCCCATTAGGCATCATGATATATTTTTTAGTGGAATATAAATAATTAAAGGTCAATATAAATATATATATATAAATATATATATATATATATATGCTTGAATGATGAAATGATCATAACTTGACCTTAATGATAGAATTCAAATATGACTTAGGTAAATAAAATACTTGAGATACAAAAAGCTTTACCTAAAATCATAATTGTCCTTGGCCTATAATTTGTAATAATAAATGGATCTTAAATGTTCAAATATATGAAAATTTGCCATCCATGAACTTAGATTTTTCTTATTGTCAAATTTTTAAAGAATTTAGGTTTTAATGACAACATCCACATTCAAGGATAAATGCAAACTTGAACAAATACACTTTGATTGATCTCAATGCATTGAATCTTGATTGTTTTGATGTTGAACTTGTATATTTGCTTAAGTTGAATTAATGATCATGTCTATGAGATGTGAATATTTGATTTCATGAAACTCTACTTGATTCCATTCATAGATTGTGAATTTTAAAATTAAAATATACTCAAGCATGATATTGATTCACTTAGACAAAACCTTCTTATTAAAATGGCATATACCCTTTAGAACCTTAAATGATAAAAACAACTAGGAATATGGCTATTAAATTATTAAGATGAAAATCTTGAACCTTTCCTTGGTTATAATTGATTAAGGACTTGAATTGGAAAATGAGCATAGGATTTTTGTGCTTATAACCATTGAAGAAAATGCGTGTGCTTGGATGATATAAATTTTTTGAATCTTCCATATAATTAGATTTGTGCTTATGAATATGGATTAATGTTTTATGATAGGACGCTAATGTCTAATTAATCCCTATCCATGTTTGATGGTGTGTGATTGTGTTCTTACATGTTTGACTTGATTATTCACTAAGCACACCCCACATAACAATTAGCATTATGCAAAATGGCTAAGACAACCATTGATAACAATTGTTATGAGCTTTTAAATTGACAATAATTCTTCTCCTTCTCTCCTTAGATTGAAATGATAAATAGGGAAGAATTTAGTTATGACACTTTTGCATGAGACATTTGTATGCTAGAATTTGTGGTTAATTGATATATGTATTAATTCTAAGGACATTCTTACTTGAAAATGATTTATGAGCTCAATGCATATGATATGTCATCTAATTTCAACTCATAATCATGACGTATTGATGTCACATCCTGTATATATAGTATTTTACACTTTTCATACATATTACAAGGGTTGGACTGTCTACGATGCCTTTATTTCCCATTTTTCTTTTCACAGTAACATTTAGGATCACAATTTACCATTTAATAATAATCTTCAAATATCATAAATCATTTATCATTTACATCCCTTGTTTATGATACAACACAGTAGTACTGTAAAATAAGTCTGAACATATAAAATAAATGATTATACCTCTAGGATATAAGCTAGCTACCTCTGGTACTCAAATGCGCAGCTAAAATCCTCGGATGATATATCACGCAGTCACTGGAAATACTCTGTAGATGTTAAAAATAAAGTAGTGACCAAACCACAGCTCAGTAAAGGAATTGTATTTAAAGCTTGATACCACAAAATCTACATGTCATAAAATCCTTATTTTCCTATAGGTACACTAGGGACCGAAACAGGAAGGATACTATAGTCGGCTAGGGATTCGAATGGAGCATGGAAGGTATTTTGAAATACCTGTCTTGTCCCGAAATCTAGAAGCGACTATAGGGAGTAATTATTGCCTTTTGAAATAAAACACCTTTTTCCATAACATTTCCTATTGAATTTCCAAATCAATGCTTTCATAATTTAAAGCATTAAATGAAATAATCTAATATTCAAATACAATCATAAAAAGAATATTAGATTAATAAATCACCCTTTTTCCATTTGAACACATAAAACATATATCACTGAAAAATCTCATAAACATATTGTACTCAAATTAGTACAGCAAATTGTTTAGAAATCATCATCCATCTCATTTGAAAATATATAATACCCATTTATCATTTGATATCATCGTGTCATTTAAAACATCCATTTCATATCATAAAATGGTGGAGACTAAGGCATCACCTAAAATATATCATGCTACAATCCCTGTAGGGTATAAAATCATCGTATTAGATCTATGGCCATAGTCTAGATTGGTCTTCGGTCCTACACTGATTAGGTGTCGATCGGGATACTGAAACATATCACATATCACATATCACATATCAGCATGATAAAGGGGCTTCTCAGTCTCAAAACAATATTCTCATCGTCATATCACCTTTATAGAAATCAAGAAGAATAGTTAAAATCTTCAGTCAGTCTATAAAGGTTTTAAATTATCATATAGTGAATATTTTCTGAAAATAATTTATAAAATATTCACTTTTCAACTTTTCATTTATAAACCACATCTCACACTGTAAAACATGTAGGAGGAATTTTCAATAGCCTCACTTTCATTAAATTCGATAACATGAATATTTAAATAATATTTTTTGGTATATTCATGTTTTATGAAAAGTATTAAATTCATCATTTCCAAGGCTAGGAAACCATTCAAATATGCATAAAATATATTTCATGATATTTTCAATAAATTTCCTAAGAAACCTCAGCAGTATAACGGCTGCTATTACCCTAGCCTTCCTACAAATTTAACACAGTTCAAAAAACCAGCCAACATCCACAATTTCACAGTTTCCAAAGCATTTCATTTCTCAAATATTCTCATAAAATTATTTGTAGTAAAATCATGCATTTTGGATATCCTTACAGTTCACAAACGTATCCCTTACCTGTTTAAGTTAGTCGACCTTCTCAGGTGCACCACTCTTAAACTGTTACTCCTGGATTGCAGATAATTTCACCAAAAATATTAGCTTATTTAATGCTTATTTTTAAGCTATTGTTCATGTCTAAGTGTAGCCACATTGGACACTGCAAATATTTTTGCAGTATAATTTCTATCGGCAATATAACACAACTTCATTGTTTTAAGTCCTATTTTAAATCCGAGCATACCGGTAGACTCCTTGTAATTTCTACAGTCTAAATGTACCCTCAAATCATCAAAACCAACCATGCACAATGGTCTCCTTATGTTGACCGAAATCACCATCTTGAATTCCTTAATGTTTTTCAACAATCTAACTTCCCATTCTTGTTTAGCCATGTTTATCTTCAAATTTGGCATCATTTTTATGCATGAAAAACCACACTTCCATTAAGTACATGTCATGGCCGAAACCCCCTTCCCATGGTAAAATTTCATTTTGTTCAATTTAATCAATTCCAATGCTAGAAACATGATCAACACACTTGACTCTATCTTCCTACACAATTAGAATTCAAAGAATCATAATGTATGGTGAGATACATACCTTGACTGAAACTTTGAGGCTTTCTTTCTTCTTATTTTGCCACTTATTCTATGATCTGTTGGTATGTGTAGGTAGAGGAGAGAGAGTTGAGAAATTTCCTAGTTATAGGTTTGTTGAAATTTTGGCTAATTTGAAAAGTATGCAAGTTTTTCTTTTCTTTTTCTTTTCTTCCTCTTCAATGGCGTGGGGGCAAGGTAGAAGAAGGCTGAGTACTAGCCCACTAGAAGTCAAGAAGAATTATGACGAGTCTTCTAGAAGGGGTGAAAATTTCAAAAATGCCCCTAGTTATGTAAATTTCAAACAATTTTGCCCTTAAGCTTCCGTAGTCGTAAAAACTATGTAATTGCACTCCAAAATTTCAGATTCCATCACCAAATACTCTTATTAAATGTATTTTAATGATTAAAAGTAGTTTCATCAATGCACGGTACAGCTAACGTGTCAAATTATGATTTTACCCTTTGCGACCCGCAAGCTAATTCTTCGATATAATCACCGGTTCAATAAATCTCTTGACACCATCTTAACCTCCTTTTCATGTAGAAGGTATTTTTACTTTGTCCCAATTCATTTTATTTTGAGCATAATTTACGAAAATACCATCAAGATGTAACCGTTTTTTTCCAATTTGTTTGCCATAATTCATAACATGATGCAAATAAGGTATTTTGGCATCAAAATTTCCATAATATCATTATTACACTATCCATATACTATTTCTTCTGTCTTATATACATCTAGGCTCGAAATTCCAAGTGGAGCCCACATCACTATTTACTTGAAATTTACAAATATATTTCAAAAAAAATTAAAAATTACATATATACACATGTACAATGCAAAATAATCAGTTCTCACAATTGACGTGCACCTTAATTGGACTTTAGAAAACAATTGATGTATCTAGGTGCTTGATAGAATTAAAATGAGCAAGTTATAGAACTTAGTAGATAAATTGTAAACAACTTGCTTCATTATCTACCAATTGGGAGCTTCTTGCAAAATTATTACGAACAATTGGTATAGGATCATAACCAATGTCCTTTGCATGCACAAACATTTCATATTCTTTATGGACATTGATCTATTTATTTGTGCTATTAGTCCCATGTACTAACATGGTTCTTGTTGGATGGAGCATATTTCTTGGTTCTCACATTTATTAAGCCATAATTTTAAGGGGAGCATAATTTTTCCCTTCTTTTTGCTATGACAAAAAGGGGGAGAAATAATGGGATTTGAAAAATTCTTTTGAAAACCATGCTAATATTTAGAGGGAGCTTTATATTTAAAACCATGCTTTATTTGAGGGGGAGTATTTCTTCAAAGAATTTTCAAAGTAAATTTACCTTAAGTTTTGTCATATCAAAAAGGGTGAGATTGTTAGCTTTAAATTGACATATATATTTTGAAATGACAAAAAGTTAAGTAATCTTAAATGTTTGATTCATATTGTAAATTTGCTTTATCAATTATGATTTTCACAAACTATATTAAGTGCTTTTATCAAATATAAAACCATGATTTAATTGATTATCTTTATTGGCTTTAATCAATTTAGAAAACATTTTTAATTATTGGTTTAAGTAATTTTCTTATGGAATTATTGAATATATTTTAAGAAAATTACTTGATAAATTTTTGGATTCAAATTCATGTTTTCAAAGTCATGTCATATTTAAAAATACTCAAAATTGACTTTAGAATGTTTTTAATGCCTAAAAACCTAAAAAAGGCAAATGAATAGTGCAAGGAATAGATCCCCTGACCAAGAGGATAAATGAATAGTAAAGGGATCGATCCCTTAATGGCAGAATGCTCCCAGGAAGAAAAATTGAAGCATGGGATCAATCCACTAAGGGAAGGGATCGATCCCTTCATGGCAGAATGCCTAGGAAGCATGGCAAGAGGCACAGGATCGATCCTCTACCTCGAGAAAGCACTCCAATGGCTAGTTTTTGTGAGATACAATGGTAACTTTTGATTTTGGCTCCACCTAACGTCAAGAACACATCTAAGGGACTATAAATAGAGGCTTAGAAGCTCAAGAACGCAAGAGGAATAGATGAGCAACAATATTCTTCATCTTCTCCATCTTCCTCAAGTCTCAACAACATTTCAAGTGCTAAAAATTCTTCATTCTCATCTTTCTTGTATGAAACAGCACAAATATTGTATAGGTTTTATTTTGAACTTAACCTTTGTGATCATTTGCCTATCTAGAGGTATCTCCTTGATTACACAAATTAGAAAACTCATTCACAATTTGTAAAAGAGTGTGAACCCTTGAGTGCTTCATTGTAAGTGAGGATTGGGTAAAAGGTTTTCTCCTTGAGCCATGAAAGGGAGAGGTTGTAAGGTTTCCTTCTTGAGCCTGGAAAAAGAAAGGGTAAGGTTTCCTCTTTGAACCCAAAAAAAGAGAAGTGTAAAGGTTACTCTTGAGCCTAGGAAAAAGAGTGTAACAAATTCAAGCTAGTGGATTTGGGAAAATCCTTGGGAGCATCTCAAAGTAGAAAACGTAGGTAAAGTTGTTGAACCTCTATAAATCGATTGTATACATTTCTCTTTCCCTTCTCTCTTTACTTATTTACATTTATATTGTGATTGTTGAATTGAACTTGAAAAGCATAGGTGTGTAACCTAGAGAACTTAGAAAATTCAATATATGCTAGAGAATTTAGAAGAACCGAAAAACGAAACCAAAAGTAGCACAAAACCGATTCACCCCCCTCTCAGTTTAGGTTATAGAGCCAACAAATCCTATAAAATTAATTAATGTTAAAAACTCTATTTTTTGGATTTTAAAAAATTATTTGTAATAGTCTCAAGCATAAAAGATAACTGAAGGAAAAAATGTACATAAAAATAAAATTAATTTATTATTTAAGTTTTTTAAAATTTAAATCAATTCAAAATAATTAAATACAATATTTAAGATTGTTATACCATTACATTTTACATCAACAAAGATAATACACGTTTCAAAATAATGGACAATTCCTAAGAATTTTTTTATCAAATAAAATGATGGAATAAATAAATAAATAAATAAAATGATTGAATAAATAAATCTTAAAAAAGAATTAAATGTAAATTAAAAAAAGACACCAAAGTTTAATTTAATACTAAAATATATAGATTTATATATCTAGTTCTAATTCTTTTTGATAAAATATTTAAAACTCTAAGATAATTATGATCAAAATATATGGATTTTTTTAATTTAAAAATACTATAATAAGTGATAAAATAATATTTAAATTCTGAGATAAATTTTTATTTGTTTTAAATGAAAATAATATGGTTGAAATCTAATTTTTTTTATAAATTTCAAATATTTGAAAATTAAATAATAAATTGAATATGATTATTTTATGAAAATTTAAAATTAATTTATTATTCAAAGTATAAAAAAGTTAAGTCATCTACGAATGATATTTTATTTTTAGTCAAAAGTTTTAGTTTTTATATATTTATACGAGATTTAAGTTTATTACAAAAAAAAAGTGTATCCAAATAAAAAATTTATACCAAAGTTAATTATTTCTATAAATATGTTTTTAATATATATAGCAATAGTTCGTGTATTGATAAAAGATGAGTACATAAATTGTTAAATGACATGTGAATTTTTCTAAATTTTATATATTTATAAATATACATGTTATCTTTTGGAAATCAAAATAAATAATTGATTTAAAAAGATAATTAATTTTTTTCATAATTTTAATGTATATAAACTCTTTTCTTTAAAAAATTTGAAAAAAAATTATTTTTTAGGATATTACACAAGTTAAAATTTCAGATTATCCACATAAGATGTTTTACTTGTAGGTAAATATTTTGGTTCATATTTCTGCTCATGAGTCTTGAATAATCTTTTTATAATTATATGAATTTAGTTTTAAAAAAATCAAAGTAATTGATTTTTTTTTCAAAAAGGTGCTTTCATTCAAACCATCTAAAAATGAAAATTGTTTGTAATTAAGCACTTGAAACTGATTTTTTTGAAGAAAAAAATTAACAAGGATGCCAATCTACTAAGTGGGGGGGAAAATGGCCTTTCTCTCTAGCTAGTCTCTATTCATAGTTAAATAAAGGCAATGTATAAGAATAAATTAAATATATGAAGCATGGATGACCCATAAAATAAAACAAATTAAAAATCTATCATCAAATTAAACCCAAATTAAGTACTAAACTATACAAGCCCAAAGACTTCAACCCTTTCAATTTAAACTTTCCACTTCCTGTTATATGCAAAATATTTTACTTAAATAATAAACAAAAATATTTTATTTAAACAGGCAAGTAACGAGCTGACAGAAACTTAATTTAACTTGAACAATTTATCAAATCAATCAAATATTACTATCTTCTGTCAAAATTCGTTTAAATATCAGACAGTAGATTTATTAATTTGATTTATGCACAATCACCAAAAACAAATAATCAATTGATGAAATTAATTAATTGTATTATTGGTAGTTTCTTAATGCCCTCAAGTCGAATTTTCAATTTGTTTTTTTCTCTAAATTCCTTAAGAATTTTTAGTTTATAAGAAAATGCATGAGTAAAAAGAATTAAAGAAATCCAGACTATATACGTCATGCATTGGAGATTAATTTCAACGAAATTTCATTGATGAAATTCAAACAAAAGACTAATTAAGATTGAGACGAGCGAACTTATCAACTAAGTTATTATGTCATCGTCAATAGATATGATACAATTGGTAGATTAATCTATAAGCAATAACACTTTATTTTCTCTTTTCAAAAAGGAAAATGAAAATAAATTAATTGCTATTATCGCAGAGAAAATAACGTGATAATTCCTTCAAATATGTCAAAAGAAAAAAGGCCATTTTTCTATTAAAATAGTTTAAAGTTGAATACTTTCTCTTTGCTCGCTCCGTAGTGTTGAGGTTTTCCCTCCTATTGCATACGAAAAAGGAGGTGGGGGGCAGAAAACAGTTGTTTACTGTAAAAGTAAAGAGAATGACTTGAAGGAAGACCTAAACCTAAAAGGATTCTACAAGGCTATGCAACAAAAACTATAAAAAATGACCAAAAAAAAAAGTAAGAAGCAGGTTTCGTCTATAGATAAATTAACAAAGTATGAGGTAAATTATATATGTGTTATCCGATAAATATTGAAATTTTTATGATTTTATATTCAAATTGTGTTCACCTACAATAATCAATTAATTTTAAGTTTGATATTTAACATGTTATCAAAATCCAAATTCTTCTGAATTTTTCACGTGATAAGGGCATGCTAAAAATAGTATTTTTCTCATGTTTGATAAATATTGAATTTTGTGTGATCTTCTATTTAAATTGAACCTCTACAGTTATAATTAATTAATTGATTTTAAATTAAATACTTAACATAGAGATAAATTATTCTTTACCGCCATAAATGAATTCAACTAGAAATTCTTCCTCTTATCTATTTGGAAGAAGTAAGGATTTTTCTCCAGTAGTCGTTTTCTTCTTTAACGTGGTTTGAAAACTATTGCACCGGCTTCGATAAAGTTTTATTTAGCCTTTAGAACTAGAAGGTTAGAGCAATGTAATTGGATAAATTGAAATTGACATGGGAAATTTACCCCCAAAGCTGCCAAGAATTTTTCCTTTTCCTAGAGTACAAGGCACTCATGCGTGCATGCTTGATTAAAGTGGGATTCTTACCACCTACATCCAATCAACCAACGATGGTAAAGAAGAATCTCCCTCAACATATCTTCCCTATAAAATTATAGCCAAAATGAAATTGTGCCAACTCACTTGAATCCAACATCATTGGAGAAACAAGTTTTTTTTTTCCATATTGAAAACAGCTTTAGGTTAAATAATAAAAGGGATAAGAGAAATGGAAATGGGATACCTTGCTTTGATGGTGAATTGAGATGTAGTTTCCTATGACGGTGCTGGGAATCTACCTTTAAGAAAAAATCTCAAGAATGTTTGATAAAAGGAAAGGGAAAGGAAAATGGAAATGAGAAAAAATAATTAAATTCCTTTAATTAATATAATGGATAGAAGATGTAACTTCTAAGGTTGAAAGAAGTGAATCAAACTTGGAATTCGATGTTTAATTCAATTGGTTTATAATTTTTTTAAAAATAATGACTTTCGGTAATTTTGTACTTAAATCCTAACATTTGCAATTAATTTCTTCTAATTTTGTATAAAAAAAATTAAAAGTAAATTAATATGTAGCATTAGCTAGTAAATGTCTTGTGTTTTCTAGCTTTTCGACCAACCTTGTTCTCCTTCTCTCATCTTAACGTCTTCACAGACACCAACCAATTAATTTCATCATTCTCTATTTTTCTTCGACTCTAATTTTCTTTACTTCATCTTATTTCAACCATCAACAAATTAATTAGTAACACATTATCACAATTGAATTCTTTAAAAAATTATTTCACACATTATCAGAAAATTTTTAAAACCAATAAATAAAAAGATTACCGCAAACTCTTTTAAAATATATCAAAGAATAAAGACACTGTTATAAAAAACAAAAAAAATCTATCCATGGTGCATAGGAAATGATCCCTGATCTTGAATTTATTAGCTCTCTATTATGGGTTTGTATATGATGCACTGATAGTGTATAGTTTGTATACACTATCAACGCATTCAAAGGTTAACACTTCATCAATTGACAAATTAAAAATTATGTCGAATCCTTAAAAATAAATATAAATAAATTTTTTTAATTTACTCTTAAGGGCTTACTGATGAGGTGTCAACTTTTGATGCATTTACAGTGTATAAAAACTATACACTGTCAATGTATCATATATAAATCCCTATATTATTGGGTTATTTTCAGTTCCATGATTTTTAAGCATTTTTATCCTAAGAACTTGCTTGTTTTGACATATAAAAAATGTTTTATTTATATTTAACTTTATTAAGAGACAGACATTATTCGGCAAGGGTAATCTTTACAAAAGCCATTAGTATCATGAAAATGTATATACACTTGCAAATCTGACTGAGATTTTCCCTTTCCTTTTCTATTGGTACTGTTTTTTCCTTAGAAAGTGGTTGAAAGTCCACAAAAACGACAAAAGAGGGAAATTTCTTTGGTGCAGATTTTAATTGAGTTGTTTTTTTTTTTTTAAGTCAATCCATATATCATGACAAAAGGCATGCCAAGGAGGTAAGGACCCCAAGGATACCAAAGACAATACCTAGATTATAGTAACAGTTCTAATCTGGTCTGGTCTGGTCTGGTCTAGACAAAACATCAAACAGGTAATGTTTGATTCTATAAAATCATAGGCAAAATATTTAATTCTATAAAATCTTCTCTTCCCATATTTGTAGACCTAGCAATTTTAGACACGACACGAATACACAACACGAACACGATACGAATAAATGACACGAGATGACACGAGATTAAAATTAAGTAAAATTAATATATGAATATGGTAAAAGCTAAAAATAACATTTTGAGTTTTCCGTGTCGACAGGAATTTTGACATGAAATTTTCGTGGTTTACACGACACGAACACGGTTTTACATGACACAAAAACGGATTATGAACACGAATTATCAGGTCTACATATTTGTATCGGAGAATTAAAAAAAAGTAAAAAAGACAAAATAGTTAAGAACTATATTTGGAAGTTTTTGTCCAGATGTAATTTTCTCTTCAAAGCCTAAGCCCTAAGGATTCTATTTCTAAAATTAAATTATCCACAAATGGAAAAATATACTTTCCCCCTCATACATAAATAAAAGGATTTATATATGATATACTGAAAGTATATAATTTTTATACACTGTCAATGTATCAAAAGTTGACATTTCATCAATAAGTTCCTACGTACGAACAAATTAAAAAAATTTATTTATATTTACTTTTAAAGGCTTGACATATTTTTTTATATGTCAATTGATAAGGCGTCAACTTCTGATGCATTGATAATGTATAGAAATTATACACTGTCAGTGCATCATATACAAACCCTAAATAAAATAACTTAATGGATCTTGACTATTGACTAAAATGATGATATTTTAACTTTTAGGTTGTGGAAGTTTTGCAATTTTGAAGTTTGAGTATTTTCGTAAACCAAAGACCTCTATTGTATCAAAAAAAAAAAATTCATGTGTACTGGTTTCTCTCAATAAAATGTAAGAAAAAGAGAATTTTACGAAAATCGAAAAAAACAAAACAAAAACATGAAAATGGAGAAGAAGGTTTTAAAAGTTATTTGGATCAAGAGGATAGTAATTTCTTTTTGATACATGAAGAGTATAGTATTATGATGTATTAAGGCTAGTTAACATTATTATACTTAATTATTAATCTCTAACGTCCGAATATATACTTTTTTAATATAATCAGTCTCATTCATGTATCCCTTGTTCAAAGAGTTTATTCAAATCTCCCATTTTCAATAGAAAAACTCTAAGAAATAAGTTCAAATCTAAAGTTGATAGGATTTTTATTTCTCAATATATATACCATTTATTTTTAATTTTCAGAAAACAAACAAAGTCTTACAACATGTTGGAGAAAAGGTGTAACGAAGTCCTCGTGGGCATATTTCTTTTGACAAAAATTACCATATATAGAGAGACAAATCACTTCAGTTTGAACAGGTTTCCCAATGCATAATTGCTTGGAAATTTCTTGGCAACCTCACTCAAGATTATCTATCTATCTCACCATCTGCGTTCCTTGCAATACAAGGATGCTTTTTATTGTTCATTTTTGTTCAATGCGAAGATGCTTTAATTGACGTTACAAGTAGTAAAGTCAAGACTGGGCTAGAAACCAGATAAGAGAGAAGAAAAAATGAAAAGGAAGAATAAAGTCGGAAAAGGAATTTCGCAAATAGTAGGAGAAAATTAAAACAAAATACTAATTAAAACAGATTACTGTCATATTAAACCAAATTTAAATTAACGCAATCAAATTCCTTAAAGTGGGTCCATTTTAAGGGCTGTGTAATCACAAGTAGGAAGTTAATTTGACTATTGGGAACATTGGATACTGGGACTATGCACACAAATTAATAGAACTGATACTTTGATAGTGTTATAGTTATAGATAATTTATTTATTCTATTTCTTATTATTTTTCATTCAAATTAATTTTTCTTCGAGTCTTTTTATTTTAATACTCATTGAGTTTTGAACTACACAGCATACATACATACATACATACATACATACATTACTTTCCCAAAATGGAAAACCAAACATTTTCATTTTAATGTCTTAGATAAATGCTATCAATATTAAGACATACAAAATGTGTGGTTAAAGCATTCTTCTTGTACTCTATAACTAATTAGATATAAATGTTACTTCCTTTGGAAGTTGTCTCATCTCAATTACATGCATGTTTTTTTGTTAATATATTGACCAAGACATTTAGCAAGTCATCTTCATGATACTTGCATACAAGTTACAACTCATTTTCATAATTACCAAAATGTTTGATATCAATATTGATCATATAATTCCATAAGTTTTCCTTTTTCTTTTAGTTGGAGAAAAGAATTCGAACCCAATTACTATTTTAAAAAAGAACATGACGAGAAAAAAATCATATAATCAAATATTCAAATGTCCGTGAAGATTATAACTTTATGTTTCTTAAAAAGGTCTCATTATTATTAGAGAATATACTATACTTCACCTTCAAATAGAAGATTATTTATATATGGATTTACTTCTTTGTAAAGCCTCAAGTTTCATGCATATCAGCTACATATCACTATAAAACCTATCCTTTCCTCAATCGTCACATATTCTTTCTCTAAACAGAAAGCAAAACTGTCTCGTTTTTCTCTTATTCCTCTCCATGTACTGATCTTGGTTGCTCATCCTAGTTCCAGGATGTCCTTGAGGTGTCGAAAACCGAGCGACTCCTCCTTGCTTGGCCAAGAGAAGCCTCCGCAGCCTTCAAAACGCAATATAAGAAGGTGGCGAACGGCGGTTACGGCCATCAGCGTCACTAGGTTTCTCGTTGGCTTGACCAAGAAGGTGGTGGAGAAAAATGCTGAGTTCTTGCGCTCCCTCTCTTTTGTTACCATCGACATTGAAGGAAGTGGCGATGAAAGTGTCCCTATTCTCGAGATCGATCCTAAGGGTCTTGCCACGATGGTGAGAGAGAAAAGCTTGCAGAGTTTGAGTGATCAGTATGGAGGAGTTAAGCAGGTCGCAAGGCTCCTTCAAAGTGATTTGAAAGATGGAATCCCCGGTAATTAGTTTCTTTATTTTCTCAAAAAACTAAACACACGTATATATAGTTGCTTTTAAAGTTAAAATGTAAAAATATATTTGATTAAGAATATGTAAATACTAATTAATTAATGCTTATATCAATTTATTTATTTTTTTCTGCAAAGTAGATCGCAGTCTGGATCTAAGAAAGGAAATTGCAAATGCTAATATTTGAATATTATACATGGAAACCATAAAATTTTGTATGAACCAAGTTAAACCTCATATTCGACGTCAATTTAAGTATTTAGCACTTAATTTGTCTATCAACATAACGTTTAGATTATATGATAAGATTAATTTCGTTTTTATATAATACATCCATCTCTAATATGATCCCTCAAAAAAAAGCATGTATGAAAATAGACTTAAGAATTCGCATATATATTTCTTATACGTATTATGTTAAAAGGTATTTATATAGTGTAAAATACAAAAATTATATGTCAAAATTCATGTTGACATGCCAAATATTTTTTTGCCAAATTCATACTGTTTTACCAAATTTAAACCGTACTACCCTCATGTGTTTTTTTTTTGTATCGTATCATCTGACATACAAATTCTTGTCTCTCTCTCTCTCTATATATAATATATTTGTGAAACTGCCATGAAATATATGAATCAATTCCAGTATAAATTGCTTTTGTTCGCATAAATTCCATTATCTTAGAAAACATAGAACAAAGGATTTTCAAAGAATGAGAATATTTGAGGACCTGATACCAATATATACAAAGCCTCTAGGCTTCACGATCAGCAATTAATTCCTAGGTTCCATATTAATTACGAAAGAATTATCAACAAAATATAAGAAGATGATTTTTACTCAATTCAGCCATAAGACTTACATCTACTGTAGAATCAGAACTTGTAAATGAGTTCTTTGTTGTACCGGGAGATGGTGGAAAGGAAAATTGGAGCAGACCTTGAAGTAATGAGTGCAGCGGCAGGTGGTGATAGAAGACTGAAAACAAGGTGAAACAAGGTTGAAGGAAATCAAAAAAGAGATTAATATGGAGAGAATTTGAGAGAGTTTTATTAGATTGCTCAGCTCTCCTCCCCCTCCAAAAAAAAGTTATTTCAAGAATAGCGAGAACTATATATAAGTACTAAGAATAGGAGTTACATAACATTAACATTGATAGGTATAATAATGAAAATTGATAGTTATAAAAAAATTAATGTTCGTCTAATATAAGTTACTATTTTGGAGATAGTGAATAATGAATATAATATTCCACTCTCCGTTCTGAAGGAACATATACTCATGGTTCAGAAAGAGCTTAAGAGAAGAATTCTTAACTATCTCCATATCTGATCCACTAAACCAAACTCTTCAAAACATCACAATAGTTAAGTTAACCCAAAAATCTTGCTCTATTCCAGGGTCATTTCCACTTTTTTTCAGTGAAGGTGATACTTAGTGAAAATATTGGTGTTATTATGTGAAAGTGCTATTCTGTGAAGGAATTGTTCTAGAAAAGGTTATTTTGTGTGAATGAGCTATTCTGAGAATAGGTAAGAAGTTGTTTTGAGAAGAGGTTGTTTTGTGAATAAGCTCTTTTGAGAAGAAGGAAGGAGTTATTCTGAAAAGAGATTGTTCAGTGAATGAACTCTTCCGAGATGTTGTTCTGTGAAAAAGCTCCTCTGAAAAAAGGTTGTTTTGTGAAGAAGTTATTCTAGAAAGAGGTTGTTCTGTGAAACAGCATTGTTGCTGGTTTTGGTTTTCCTTTACTATAGTATAAAATTTAAAGAGATAAAATATTAGTTTCCAAAATCAAATATCTAAAATTTTCCCTTAGCATGAGAATTGTTAGTATAAGAAGTTCTCGTGACTAATACAGTAAAAAATCTTTAAAAAAATAATATTTCTCATTAAAGCTTGTTATCTTGCATCGAAATTATTTAAACTAGACTCATTATTGCCCCGTGTATTGGAATAAAAATCATAAAGACTTCTATGTATAAATATAATGAATTTTTATAATTGATGAAATTTGCCTAGTAGAACAATTGCCTAACAGCATAGCAAAACAAACAACTACTTAGCAGAACAGGTGTTTAGTAGAATAGCTACCTAGCAATAGAGTTGCCTAACAGAAATGTAAATGAGTTCTTTGTTGTGAAGAGAAAATGTTGCAAACCGCCAGAACAAGATGTGCTGAGAGATAGAGAAGAGGTAGAGTGGAGCAAATCTTGAAGTATTGAGTGGCGACAAGTGGTGGTAGAAAGCTGAACAAGATGGAGCAAAGCTGAAGGAATTAGAAAAGAGATCAATGTAAAGAAAATTTAAAAGAGTTTTGTTAGATTGATGCTCAACCCTTCTCCCAAAAGTCATTTCAAAAATAGTGAGAACTCCTATATATAGATGTTAAAAATAGAAGTTACATAACATTAACAGTAATAGGTATAATAATAAGAATTGACAGTTATAAAAGAATTAATGTTTGTCTAGTAGAAGTTACTCTTTTGGGGATAGTAAATAATGAATATAAGATTCCACTATCTGTTCTGAAAGAAAGAAGAAAAAACACTCATACTTCAAAGAAAGATTAAGAGAAGAACTCTTAAGTATTTCTATATTTGATCCATCAAGCCAAATTCTTCAAAACATCCCAATAGTGAAGTTAACCCAAAAATTCTATCCTACTCTAAGGTTATTTTCACTTCTTTTCGGTGAAGGTGTTATTTGGTAAACATGAAGATGTTGCTGTTATTCCATAATGGGGTTATTTTGTAAAAGTGCTATTCTATGAACGAGCTATTCAGAGAAGAGGTACTATTAATGAACTTTACTGAGAAGAGGTCCTGTGAATGAGCTCTTATGAGAAAATGTAAAGAGCTGTTATGAAAAGAGGTTGGTCTGTGAATGAGCTCTTATGAAGAAAGATAAAGAGTTGTTCTGAGAAGAGGTTTTATGAAAGAGTTCTACTAAGAAGAGGCAAGGAGTTGTTTTGAAAAAAGATTGTTCTATAAATGAACTCTTCTGAGAAAAGTAGTTCTGTGAAAAAGCTCTTCTGAGAAGAGGCTGTTATTGAATAAGTTATTCAGAGAAGATGTTATGTAAAACAATATTGTTATGTTCTAGTTTTCCTTCGCTATAATATGAAATTTAAAAGATAAAATATTAGCTTCTGAAATCAAGTATCTACTGAGGTAGATCTATTCATAATCATTTTTATGAGTTGAACTCAAAGAGCACATATATGCATAGATGACTAAACATTTCTAGACACCTAAAAGTATACCAAATAGAGATTTATTTAGTTTTTAGACACGAAATTGGCTGACGTACATTTTTTTCTTTGTAACTGTGGTGATCACAGGTGACAATACTGACCTTGAGCTTCGAACAAAAGTTTTTGGTGCAAATAAGTACCAGAAACAGCCTGCAAAATGTTTCTTTAGCTTTGTTCTGGAAGCATTCAAAGATACCATCATTATCGTACTATTGGCCTGTGCTGTCCTCTCTTTAGTCTTTGGAATCAAACAGCATGGCCTGAAAGAAGGGTGGTACGATGGTGGGAGCATCATTGTAGCTGTCTTTCTGGTTGTTGTTGTGTCTGCTGTCAGTAATTATAGGCAAAGCAAACAGTTTGAAGAGATTTCTCATGAAAGCTGTGATATACGAGTGCAAGTGGTGAGAAACGGGAGATACAAACCTGTATCAATCTTTGAACTTGTGGTGGGTGATATTGTGTCTTTGAAGATTGGTGACCAGATTCCAGCAGATGGATTGTTTGTTGAGGGCCATTCCTTGAAGGTTGATGAGTCCAGTATGACCGGAGAAAGTGAACACATAGAAGTTAATGTGAAGAACCCCTTCTTGCTTTCTGGTACAAAGGTCACAGATGGCTACGGGTACATGCTAGTCACTTCTGTTGGCATGAACACAGCATGGGGTGAGATGATGAGTTCTATAAGGCGTGACTTGAAAGAGGAGACCCCGTTACAAGCCCGCCTCAGCAGGCTGACTTCTTATATTGGGAATATTGGATTGTCTGTGGCAGCACTTGTTCTTTTGGTTATGCTTATCCGTTACTTTACAGGACACACCAAAGACGAGAATGGAAGAACTGAATACAATGGGAGCAAGACCAAGTTTGATGATGTGATGAATTCAGTCATTGGTATTGTTGCAGCAGCAGTCACGATTGTAGTTGTGGCAATTCCAGAGGGTTTGCCTCTAGCTGTCACTCTAACTTTGGCTTATTCGATGAAGAGGATGATGAGAGATCATGCCATGGTTCGGAAACTCTCTGCTTGTGAAACCATGGGCTCAGCCACCATAATCTGCACTGATAAAACTGGCACCCTTACATTAAACGAGATGAAGGTTACCGAATTTTGGCTCGGAAAAGAACCTGTTGATAATTCTCTGAGCTCAAAAATAGCAGCTAATGTCCTCCAGTTACTAAGTGAAGGGGTTGGTTTAAACACTATTGGTACTGTTTATAAACCGAATTCCACATCAAGTCCTGAAATTTATGGTAGTCCAACTGAAAAAGCAATACTTTCCTGGGCTGTGATTGATTTGGGCTTGAATACTGATGAACCAAAACAAAGTTGTGAAATAGTCCATGTCGAGGCCTTCAATTCAGAGAAAAAGAGAAGTGGAGTTCTGATAAGGAGAACCAATGAGAGGGTGTTAGCAACTCACTGGAAGGGAGCTGCTGAAATGATACTAGCCATGTGTTCGTATTACTATGACAAAAAAGGGATATCAAAGGACATGAATGATGACGAAAGAGCACAAATTGGAATGATTATTGAGAGTATGGCGGCTAAAAGCCTGAGATGTATTGCCTTTGCACATGCAAATGTGACAGATGGAAATAAACAGATTCAAACAAAGCCTGAGGAAACAGGACTGACCTGGTTAGGCCTAGTTGGCCTGAAGGATCCATGTCGGCCAGGTGTCAAAGAAGCAGTCGAATATTGCAAAAAAGCAGGAGTAAATGTCAAAATGATCACTGGAGACAACATGCATACAGCAAGGGCCATAGCTTTTGAATGCGGAATTCTCAAATCTGATGACAATCAAAATGAAGCTGTGGTGGAAGGTGTGCAATTTAGAAATTACTTATATGACGATAGAATGCAAAAGATTGAAAAAATTCAAGTAATGGCAAGATCATCACCTTTTGACAAACTTCTAATGGTACAAAGCTTGAAGAAGAAGGGCCATGTAGTAGCAGTCACTGGAGATGGTACAAATGATGCTCCTGCTTTAAAAGAAGCAGATATTGGGCTTTCCATGGGCATTCAAGGAACTGAAGTGGCAAAGGAGAGCTCAGATATTGTCATTCTGGATGATAACTTCACCTCTGTGGCAACAGTTTTGAGGTGGGGTCGATGTGTCTACAACAACATCCAAAAGTTCATTCAATTTCAGCTCACAGTGAATGTTGCTGCCTTGGTCATCAACTTTGTTGCTGCTGTATCTTCTGGAGAAGTCCCACTAACAGCAGTCCAGCTATTGTGGGTGAACCTCATAATGGACACTTTGGGGGCGCTAGCCTTGGCCACCGAGCAACCTACCAATGATCTCATGGACAAGCCACCTGTGGGTAGAACTGAGCCACTTATAACCAAAGTTATGTGGAGGAACCTCATTGCTCAAGCCCTCTATCAGGTAGCTATCCTACTGATTTTACAATTTAAAGGTAAATCCATTTTCGGTGTGACTGAGAATGTTAAAGACACCCTGCTATTCAACACATTTGTTCTCTGTCAAATCTTTAATGAGTTTAATGCAAGAAACCTGGATAAGAAGAACATATTCAAGGGGATACATAAGAACAAGTTGTTTTTGGCAATTATTGGAGTTACCTTGGTCCTACAAGCAATGATGGTAGAGTTTCTTCAGAGGTTTGCCGATACTGAGAGGCTGAATGGGCAGCAATGGGGGGCTTGCATTGGCATTGCTGCTCTATCTTGGCCAATTGGTTGGATTGTTAAGTGTATTCCCGTTGACAGGAAGCTGCAAAATTAAAGGGTTTCAGCTTCATGAAATACATAGCAATATGTGCTTTTTTCTTCTTTTAGTTATATTGAAAATTAATTTTAGCTTCTTTATTAGTCATAGATTTCATTCTAGAAGAATTTGTTTTATAGAACATTCTTGCTATGTCTCTTACATGTCTAGCTCCTAGTTATCACATCTTTTAGTTTTATGAACGGAATTTTCTCCAGATTTTTTGTGTGAATTAAATGCTTCCATACTGCAGAATGCATGAAAATGTGCTTCGACTTATTTTATCCTTGTTAGGAACATGTAGATTATAACTCACAAGGAAAGAACAAGGTTTAAATTATTAAATATTGTGTTTTTCTACAAAGTGCCTACACTAGTGGCTTGACTAGGAGAAATTGGCAATCAAAATATCCCAGAAAGTTAAGTAAAAGCAAGATCTTTAAACAAATCTCTACATTATGGGAATCAAAAGTTTTACGTAGAAACTAGAAAGGACATATAAAATGAGAAAACAACTATGCTCCTGATTTGTTGGTGTAAGCAGGTGTCAAATGGCAAGCAGCACTGTAATTAACAGATTGGCTGCAAATATGCTCAGTCTTTCCTAACTTTTAATGATTCCTTTCAATCTAAGAATTTCAAAACTTAACAAACTCTCTTTTGACTGCCAATGGATAGTTAGTTCTTTCTTTCATCAACTATTGTTACGTCATCGAATTTATACTTTAAAAACACCTACTAACATTTCCTAAATTTCTTCACTTTAAACACCTTGGGCCGGTGTATAAGTCTTCCTTCTAGTTGTGAAACCGAAAGCAACTAATCACCACACCCCACCAGCTAGAGCTAACAAAAGCAACCAAAGCTCAGCATATTAAAAGTTTTAAAACATGAAATTGATAAAAAGCAGATTCCAGGAAAACATATCAAAAAGATTCTTTAATGTGATATGGATATAAAGCGTTATTCTTAGAGTGTTACAACCATATCTGTACCAAAAAAAAAGAGTTGTCAGAATCCTAGACTTAATCTTCACTCCCCACCATGGAAGACAAAAAAGAATAAAAAAAAGGGCTAAGGCGGGGCGGTGGGGGACTAGTGAACGTGCTAAGAGATTGCAAGGGAACCGTAATCAGGGCAATTTTGCAAGAAATATAGATCCGTGCATATGGCCCAACAAGAGAAACTTTAAAGATAACTTGTTGCCAATTTGCAGGAGGAAAATAAACAGAATTGTCCATGAAGATTGAGAAGAACTTTGGTTTTACTGAATTCAGAAGATTTTTCCAAAATAATTGTTAACCTTGTCTATTGAAGATTGCAGATTGTTGATCAGTCTCAAAGGCATTGAATTATGGAAAATTTATTTACACAAAGCAAGCAGCTTAGAGTGGTTCAAATTAACGCTCAACCTAACTTAACTATCCAAATTAAGAAATCCTACTCTTTTCTATAAAATAAAAAATCCTAGGAATAGAAGGCTGTGTCATCATGACTATCAAGTATGAAGCCATCAAGTTGTCAGAGACACCCTGAATATAGATAGCATAGGAAATAATAAGGATGACTTATGCATATTCATCAAAGCAGAAAGAAACAAGGGAAAGAACACATCTAAGGAAAGTGGTACTGGTAAGCCCAATCCTCTAAATAGGTAATATAATTGGAAACTCAAGTTTTTCCCACTGCTCCGTAACTGTGAAGGGAAACTAAAAAGGAAGAATTGCCATAATGAAAACGTTTTCTCCAATTTCTTCCTTAATTAATTACCTGATAATTACACAATATTCTTACAGATATTCCCAAAATGAATAGAAGAAAGAAGCAAATGTATAAAAGAGTGTCTATCTTTAACCCATGTTTTGTTCTGTGGATTATAATCTCAGGTTGGCAGCTGCTATTTCCAATTCATTAACCCAAATGAAAACAAAAAGGCACAACATTTCAACAAATACCACGGGTACTTTCAGCAAGAGACAAGCTTTGATCCTACAAACATATTAAAAAGAAGATTAAACAGTCAAAGAACTAGAGAGAGAAGGTCTGTGCATGTATGTACCTGGTACTACCCACCTTCAACCCTTCTATTTGCAGGTTTGATTCTCTGAAGACCTGGAAGCAGCAGCACTGTGCTTACTAGAGTGATGGTGATGACAATGATTACTCATTCAGTTCTGCAGCCCATTTCTGTATCCGGTCTGGTCTTGGACTAAGTACTATGTACTATGGGAAACTCCAACTTTTCAGGTCTTAATCAAAGCTTCTGTAGTGATTTGCTATCTTCCCCTACTCTTCACGTAAACATCTCAATGCCAAATTCAGCACGTTAGTTTAAATTTGTAAAATACTCCGGTCATTGTTCTCTAGGGTGTAATAGAGTCGAAGCCATTAGTTTCGAACTTGTATAAAAAATTTGATATTAAAAATCTAATTTGAATTTTGAGTAGTTTTTGAATTTTTAGTCAAAATCGACAAAATATTCTAATGATTTGAATTCAATTTAATAAAATATTTGAATTATTTAAACTGTGATAACCGAAAATTTTCTTAATTTTGGTATTAATTATCCGAAAATAAATAAATAAAGTTATTTATGAGGATTAGAATACATAGAATTTCAGAAATTGATGAAGTGATGAATTGAGAAAAATTATTTTGGATATTTAGAGATCCAAAATAATAAGGAATAGAATGGGTATATTTATATCCATATAAAAATAATTAATGTATTTATATATATTTATAAATATAATATATATAAATTTTTAAAAAAAAAAGGGCGAGAATCGAGATACCCGATTCCCTCCCAAAAATTTCTCCCCCTTTGTTACAAAACAGAGGAGGGAAACCAGCTGCAGTCCCCGACGGCGGAGAGAAAGAGAAAGAGAGAGAGGAGAGGCTGGCAAGCCGAGGAAGGGGAAGGTAGAAGCGACCGGCGACCGGCGGAAAAGAAAAGGGAAAGGAAAAAGAAAATGAAGCGGAAGCCAAGAGGAAACAAAGAAAAAGAGAAAGAGGAAAAGTGGCGGTGCCGTCGATCTGGCCACCGCCACACCATCCACTTCGACGATGGAAGGTCAAGGAAGCAGTGAGGATGGTCGGCGGCGAAGGAAAACGAAAAAGGGAGGAGGAAAGAAGAAGAGAAAGAGGCCGAAAATCACCTCCCAGATCCGCCACCGCCGGCGTTGCCGCCGGGGAAATGGAGACCAGATCTGGCTTCGTGGCAACCGCGGGATGTTGTGGAGTGGCCGAACCGCCGAAGATGGTGGCCGCTGGTGGCTGAACCGGCCAAGCCAAACTGAACCGGCCCGAACCCGATCCGACCCGACCTGACCCGACTCGGTTCAGAAAAGAAAAAGAAAAGAAAAAGAAAGAAAGGAAAAAGAAGAAAAGAAAAAGAGAAAGAAGGAGAAAGAAAAAGAAAAAAAAGAAAAAGAAAAAGGAAGAAGAAGAAGAAGAAGAAGAAATGGGTAAGGAAAATTAAAAGATTTCGCTATATTTCTATGAAATTTAGTAGAAATTGTTGGATTATTTTCTAAATGAAAATATGTGTTAATTATTGAAATTGTAGCAAAATGGAAATGAGACGAATAGTGGAGTTCGGCAAGGCTCGAAAATCGGAAAGTGCGCTAAGCTTTGGCGAATAGGTAAGATACTTTTATAAAACATTAATAGCATTATATTGTATGTGAGATTATGATTTTTATATGATACATTAATGGAATGATTTTTAATGGAATTGTGATTTTTTTTAATCTGATGCATTGATTGAATTGATGTTAAAAATGCTAAGAAGACCCATAACTGATGGTGGGGGTCTTAGTAGAGACATGGGAATTGTGAGAATCAATGGCTGTGGTATAAATTGTGTTTTCCTTGCAGAAGGTTTAGGAAAATTTAAGCCGTTATGCTGCCAAAATTTCCATGAAAATGTTTGAAGAAAAGGATTAAGTTTCTCATATAAATGGAATCTAGAAAGAATTATCGAAGATAAACTTGAAAGGACCTTATCGTGTCATAGGAAAGTTGATTTTTTAAAATGGTTGAGAAGGTGAATGGATGAACACAATAACATGAGGAATTATATTGTGAGTCTTATAGAATCGACAATTCGAGTTATATCAACTTTACAAGTCGATTATTGAGTTGAAAATGAGATGGAATATCAGTTTGTTGAAATGGTGATGAAAGTAATGATAATTATACGATATAGCTTGGAAGATGAGACCGCAGTTGAAATTTTGATAGTTGAGCGAGTGAATTGTAGAACTATAAATGGAGTAATGATTTGAGAATTTGTCGAATTTGATCTATTGATTTTAAATGGTTCCGAATGTGATAATATGGACAATTCAAGATGTAGATGCTAAGACGATTTCACCGTATTACATCGTATTACTGATTATCCGTGAGATGATAAACGGATCTACACTAGTGATATGGTTCTTAGTATCAATGTTATGGTATATAATGGATGGCTATGATGTTGAGTCATAACGAATATATGATTTGAGTACACATAACTTTATTGACATTGAGGTTGAATTACGACACAATCCGATCATTTATATATTCAAGTAAATGAGTGATGAAAATATATGAATATATGGTTTTGCTTATAACCATAGAATAGGCCTTGAATAATAAGATTAATAATCGTATAAGTTCGATATTAAATTATACAGGCCATATGAAAAATTGATTTGAGGATTGTGATCTAGCTCTGTGATAGTGAATGAAATTGAAACTCAAGTCGGAAATTATGAACGTGCGTCAATAGGTCAAACCATAATTGGATTTGATAAGTGATTATTGATTAGGTGGTTCTGTTATCTTCAATATCGACTCTGGGGTAGATATTGGATGACGATATTGGAAATTAAATAATTTTCGTATTTTGATGGTTACACTGAAAACATGATATCTAAATGCTCATAGAGACTAAGAGAATTCATACTAATGATGTAATCCTAATATTGATGATGAGATGTATAAATGATTATTACAGTCGATGACGATTGAGAAAGGATATTGAATATCGAATGGTCTGAATACCAAGTGATTTGATTATCGAATGAATTGAATACTGAACAATTTGAATACCCAATGAATTGAATATTGAATGAGTTGAATACGGATCTACTGATTTGACAAGAGGAAGTTTTGAAGTCGAATGATTGATGGTGATAAAAATTGAATGAATTACTTCACTGTATTAGATGAAATATGATTTATATCGATATTTGAAAATAGTATCGAATTTACCTATTATGATCTGATTGAAATCAAAAATGATGGAAATGAGAATTGAATTATAGTGAACGTTATAATGAAATGACATGGTTGATGAAAATGATAGTTCACTATTGAACTCGTGATTTAAATTGCATTGCATTTAAAAATGCCTTGTTACAACTTGAAACATTTTAATAATGTTTATATGAATACTGTAAAGTATTGATTTGTTTTGAAATGAAAGTATATGGTAGATATATATATTGATATATGAAGCCTCATACAAAATTTTACCATATGCTTTACATGATATTGAAAAGAAAGCTAAAGATTTAAATGTTTTATGAGACTGTAGGCACCCTAAAAGAATTAAATTCAATAAAGTATAGTGGAAACCGCCTAATTAGAGCTTTGTTCATTAGGCAGAGATGCTTGTCCGACAATAGTCGTGGACAGGTCTCAGTCACGCCTGATTAGTAGGGTTGAGAGAGATGAGGTCTATGGCCATAGATAGCGCCCCAGTTGGTTTCCAGGGAACGATGACATGACTTTCACTGCTAGCTACAGTGATTTAAAGTCATTATTGATAAAGCGATAGGGATCTAGCCTAGTCTCTAACCGATATGATATGAAGTTTAGAGTATGATTTTATTGATATGAACTCTAGACTTGACATGATTTGTACAGTACATGAGACATGTTGAAATGAAATATATTTTGAAACAGTACATGTTTTAAACATGTTTTAAAAGTACATGTGATATGACTTCAACACTTATATGATTTATATATGATTTTGTGTCGAACATGAAATGATATGCGGTCTAGAGTATAGATTGATTTGATATGAACTCTAGACTTGATATGACTTACAGTATATGAAAAATGTTTTGAATTGACATGATATGAAAAGAAAAATGTACATGTTTTGATTTGAAATGATATGAAAAGACATGTTTGAATTGACATGATATAAAAGAGAATTATGCATGCTTTCAACTTTAAATATGAAATGAATTGAAAGTTCATATGTTGAGCATGTTTTAAAAGTATATATGATATGATTTGAAATGATAGCGGTTTATACAATAAAATTACATAAACTGCTTACTAAATCATGACATAATAATATGCTTTTTACATAAGATATGTCATGACCTTATATGGTACAAAAACATGAAGAGTATATGAGGAGTATCACGACTTGGTGGTAACGATATTTCATCTACATGGTGTTATGATAGGATATGATACATGAACATAGAATATGCATGAAGAGAATTATGATTTCGTACCACCGTGATTATAATCCTCTATATGAAAAGTGATATGAGATGATAGAATACAGAAGTATAATCATGAACGAAAAGTGATTGATACGATATTTCAATTGGACAAGATGTACTATGAGATTGATGAGAATATGGACTAATAGTACATGATATTCAAATTGGACACGACATATTGTTGTGCGATGCACTATAGTAAAATGATGAGAAAACTAAAAAGTGATTATGATGATTTATTTCGAAGTCTGAGTGATAGACAGATGACAAGAATTGAGATAATGAGATGTTATCGATGAAAAAGGATTAACTGTAATTGCAAACTTACAAGTTTTAAGTATTGCAGTTTAAGACAGTATAATCCTACTCTTGTATTTATATTAGTATCTTACTGAGCCGTGGTTTTGCTCACCCCACTAAATTTCATATCTTTCAGACTATTGAAGTTAACATCTGCCATGCGAGCTGCTAAGTGGGCATTGGAGACGGTATCTAAGATGGGTACTGGCCACCGTTCTTCGAATTCGCTTCATTGCCTCGAGGTATAAGTTCTTTGTAAATCTCTTGTTTACATGTACAGACTTTAATTAATACACAGTACGTATTTTGCTCAACGAGTCGGGATGTAACTTAGAAGTGTGATAAAGTATTGTATAAAGGATCAGTGAAATTAGAGTACTAACTACACTGACACCGAATACAAACCTTAAAATGAAAATGAAAAATTTAGTCCATAAATTTGTAGACTAAGAAAAGTATAAGAATCAAGTGAAAGTCACGGTCTTCAGTTCGTGACATAAACTCAATTTCATAAGTTCAAGTTTAACTAATATCTTTAGTTTGTTATTTTTTTATATTACAATGATAAATTAATAATAAAAATTTATATTAAAAATATTTCGATTAAGTTCTTGAATCATTCAAGTCAAATAGTAAGATACTTACATTCAGTTCAATTCATTATTCAAATTGTTTAAATTTGAATTTGACTCAAAAATAAATCAATTAAACTCAAATAATCATTGAATTAAGTTCGAATAATTTGACTCATTTACATTATTAATTATTTCACAAAAAATTTAATTTTATAAAATAAAACAAAACAAAACAAAACAAATTCAATGTAAAAAAAGACTATATATGAATATATAATATGTATTGTTTATTAGTTTTCGCAAAACTAAAAACATTATAAGAAATTAAATTTCGGATTTGCATGAACATTCTTCATGTATTTAAACATGAATTAAGTTTGAATAATTTGACTCATTTACATAATTAATTATTTCACAAAAAATTTAATTTGATAAAATAAAACAAAACAAAATAAAACAAATTCAATGTAAAAAAAGACTATAGATGAATATATAATATGTATTGTTTATTAGTTTTCGCGAAACTAAAAACATTATAAGAAATTAAATTTCTGATTTGCATGAACATTCTTCATGTATTTAAACATTTTTGTCATGAAAGTTATGGGAAAGGGCATGATGAAGTGGATCGTTTATAACTTATAATAAGCCTTGAAAGTCAATTTCAATGAAAACAAGCAGAAAGTTTATTTCAAATAAGTTGTTATTTTTTACAAGTTTATTCCAACGATATTATCATCGTTTTGGTTCGTATATGTTATTCTTGAGTAAATTTCGTTCGTAAAAGGTTTGTGTAAAAAAATATTATTTTATAAACGTTACATCAAAGTAATAAAATTTCATGCAATTATCGAAATTTGAATTTCAAAATTAATTTTTTTTAAGAAAATAAACTCGAAATAAGATCAAAAACGGGATGACTAGCTTTTACTCGTGCAATACATGAATTAGTTTTAACTATTTAAATTTGTAAATATATAAAATAATATTATTTAATTTATTTCTTTAAAGTATATATAAAAATAAAATACAAAAATATAATATAATCAAGATATCCAATTAAAAAAATAAATATTTAATTAAAAATTTTACTATTCAAAACATAAGATAAACAAATATTAGAAGAATAAAAAAATAAAAACATATTATAAATAATATTATTGAGCACACCAACAAAATGTTAAAATAGAAATTAAAAGTATATTTTAACAATTTTCAAGGTTAGAGTAACATTTTGAGGTATATTTTTATTATTGACGTAAATAGTCATTATTATAAATATGCATTATATATATATATATATATATATATATATATATATATATATAAAAGAATGATTATAACACAAAAATATTTATATTTATATCAAAAAGCATAGTAGTTTGTGCAATGCACGAACTAATTTCATCTATTTAAATATGCATGTAACATATATATATATATATATTTATAAATTTAGATGTTTTACACATGAATTTTATGTTTATATAAAAATAAAATACAAATATATAATATAATCAAGATATCCAATTAAAAAAATAAATATTTAATTAAAAATTTTTAATACTCAAAACTTAAGATAAACAAATATTAGAAAGAATAAAAAAATAAAAACATATTATAAATAATATTATTGAGCACATCAACAAAATGTTAAAATAGAAATTAAAAGTATATTTTAAAAATTTTCAAGGTTTTTTTTTGGCCAAACAACAATTTTCAAGGTTAGAGTAACATTTTGAGGTATATTTCTATTATTGACGTAAATAGTCATTATTATAAATATGCATTTTATATACATACAATATATATAAAAGAAATATTATAACATAAAAATATTATAATTATATCTAAAAGCATAGTAGTTTGTGCAATATTTATAAATTTAAATGTTTTATACATGAATTTTATGTATTTAGAAAAATAAAAATTTTAAATATTTAAATAATATACATGATATTGATAACTTATTTTTATACTTTTTCAGTTTTGTTAATAAATTTTTTAAATAAACTAAAATTAAAATTATTTATTTTATAATATAAATGGATATCAATAAATATTTTATTTAGTATTCCAAGTAGATAATATTAAAAATTTATGTTTTTAAATATTTTTTATTAGATAGTATTTAAAATTATTTTAAGATTTTTTTTAAAGATTGAGAAATTTTAGGAATTATAAAAATTTTAGGAAAGTGAAAAAGTGAAGAAATTAACACTTATTATTTCTTTTCACTTAGGTAGACGGATGTTTACATGCCATTCAAAGAGAATGTATATGTAAGCATTGTAGACATCTTACCAAATATTGGACTAATTCTTTTTCGTTTGGTTCATAGGAAGTACAGAAATGAGGAATCGAACCTTTAACCTATCTCTTCTAAAAAGAGATAACAATTACTGAGTCAAGTCTAATTGTTATATTTGAGGTAATTCTAATTACTAGTAAAAATTCCTTGTGCCTTGTTTTAGTGGTGTGACTAAGATCACTAAGTTTCAAAGTCAAGCAAAAGGAAAATATAGAGCAATAAATTGTAATGAAGAAGAATAGCAAATGCATGTTCAGAAAATTCCTCATCCAAAACGTAAAGAATTATTCTGTTTTCAACAACTTTAAAGACACGATTTGAGAAGATGTTGAGTGGTCAATTAAAATCATGACGCGTGAATCGGTCTTGAAAGCAAACTCATAAAAACAGAGAGAAGGAAATTGAGGGAGTTGATCGGAAATGAAGAAGCCTATACAAATATTCTAATGGTGGATATGAAAATTAGTTTAAACACTTCATTCAGATATTTTTAAGCGTTAATATTTGCTAAGTTTGGGATTCAAATTTTAATATATGCGAATCATCCTATTATTAGATAAATATGACAGGATTAGATACGACATAAAATACTATAAAAATGACATGTATGTAACATAAGTTAAAATTTTATAGTGGTTTTATATTAATTTGGTAAAAATAAAAAAAATATTTTTTATATATCAACATAAATTTTGACATGATAATTTTCATATTTTACATAATTTAAATACGATTTTAAATAACACAAACACAGATTATACATACATATTACACATTTATTCTCAAATTTCGATTTATTTAATGCAAAAAAAAAAAAATTCTAATGGTCGTTCTGAGATGCACGGTAGGAAGCAACTAGGAAATTTCTGTTCTAATTATTAATGTAATTCAGTCATGAAATAATTGATTGATATGGTAATGTTGCTTTAAAATTTCCACAAAAATGACTGAAATGAAAATGGAAACTAAGAAAGAGGAAGGAGAAGTCCACATTCTAAAAATCGACATCCATATATTTTATATTTCAAATTATTAAAGATTGAATATTACTAATTAAAATTAACTATAGGTATCAAATTTTTTAACGAATTAATATTTGATAACGATGTTATATTTTTAAGTCATTAGTCCGTTTTTATACCTCTAAACTCAAAAGTTCTTAAATTTTCGAAATTTCTTCTCATCAAATTACTAAAAAAACCGTAAGTCAATATCCTTGGAAATTGCCGTGTTTTGAAAGTCTATTTGCCCTCCAAAAATGGAAAATTTTGCTTAATTTAGAAAGAAAATATATGACCTTGACTTGACTTAGACTTTTTTTAATTAAAAATTAAGCAGTCGATTAATTTCCCGGGAAAAGGCTCCGGCCCGTGTATCTTCATTGTCACTTTGCGTGCAATATTCATTTGGTTTTCCTTATCATCATTAATTTGTTTTTTTAATATTAAGTTTTCCAAATGTTTTCTTTTTCAATCACCAACAAAACAATGATTTTCAGCCCGTTTGGTAACGATCGATATTATATTTTTAAGTTTTATTCCTCTGAACTCAAAAGCTCTTAAAATTTCGAAATTTCATCTCACCAAATTACTAGAGAGACCATAAGTCAATATTCTTCGAAATTGCTGCATTTTCAAAGTCTATTTGCCTTCCAAAAATAGCTAAATTTGCTTAATTTAGAAAGGATATGTATATATGTCACATCTTATAGCCTTAACTTAGATCAGGACTCGACTTTTTTTTTTTTATCAAAAATGAAACAGTCGAGTAATTTCCTGAGAAAACGCTCAGGCCCGTGTATCGTCATTGTCACTTTGCGTGGAATATTTACTTGGTTTTTCTTGTCATCATGAATTTGTTTTCTTTTTCAATCACTAACAAAACAATGATTTTCAGCCCGTTTGGCATGGCTGACAAATGGCTGACAATCAGGTCGTGACTCATGCATGCCCTGTAAGTTGTAACTGCTCACTTGAAACTACATAGAACTTTCTTCATTAACAGAAAAAGATTATCTCATAATTATCTGATAAACCCAAATTTAATTCCGCCTTCAGCCATTAGGTTACGAAGCAATTTCCTGGAAAATAAGCTAAGTAGGTAAGGAATCTACTTTGCATGTATATAATTTACAACGATCCTAACGCTTCCTTCCATCAGCATCAAAGTTTTTCCTCCCTCGCACTCTTCTTGACTTAACCAAGACTTGTTTTACTTTTTCTTTCCGTCTTGTTTTCCTTCGAAACCCTAAAAAAAAAAAAAATTCTCGCAGAAATTTTTTTACCCTTTATTCCGTATGTCCAACATGTTTCTGAGGCATCGCAAACCCGGTGAACCAGCCATGTCTGATGCAGAAGATACCCCGGCGTCTAAAGTTCTGCAGCGAAGGTGGCGTTCGGTTTTTGTAGCCGTGTATTCTGCCAGGACTCTAGTTTCTTTGTACAAGAAAGTCATGAACAAGAAGCAGATTATGCGCACTCTATCCTACATTGCCGTTGATATCCCTGTCGATATCCATGACAGTAGCTCAAGCGATGATCACCTACCTTCTCTCTGCGTTGATCAAACACCACTGACTGAGGTGGTGAGAGAGAAGAGCCTTGAAACCCTAAGCAAACTTGGAGGAGTGAGACAGATTGCTACGAGTCTCGACACAGATGAAAAGTATGGCATCAGAGCCAATGAGGCTGACCTTGCGCACAGGATTGACGTCTTTGGCGCCAACAAGTATCAAAAACCACCAGCCAAACGCTTTCTTAGCTTCGTTTTTGAAGCTTTTAAGGATACCACCATTATCATTCTCTTGGTCTGTGCTATACTCTCCCTGGGATTTGGCATTAAGCAGCACGGTGTAAGCGACGGATGGTACGATGGCGGCAGTATCATCTTAGCTGTTTTTCTAGTTGTTGCTGTATCAGCAGTCAGTAACTATAAACAAAACAGACAATTCGAAAAACTTTCAAATGAGAGTAGTGATATAAGAGTGGAAATAGTGAGAGATGGGCGACGCCAATTTATATCTGTCTTTGATGTTGTCGTGGGTGACGTAGCGTGCTTGAAAATTGGTGATCAAATTCCGGCTGATGGATTGTTCTTGGATGGACACTCTTTGAAGGTGGATGAATCTAGCATGACTGGGGAAAGCGACCACGTTGAGATCAACGGCAGCACCAATCCTTTTCTCCTCTCTGGTACAAAGGTGGCGGATGGGTTTGGTTTCATGCTTGTCACTTCTGTTGGCATGAATACGGCATGGGGGAAAATGATGAGTTCCATAAATCGTGAGTTAAATGAAGAGACTCCCCTGCAGGCTCGCCTCAACAAGCTGACTTCTTTTATTGGGAAGATCGGGTTGGCAGTGGCTATACTTGTCCTTGCTGTTTTGCTTATTCGCTACTTCACTGGAAATACAAAAGATGACAAGGGAAACAAGGAATATATTCAGGGCAAGACAAAGTTTGACAGCATAATGAACTCAGTGGTGAATATTATGTCAGTAGCAATTACCATTGTGGTGGTGGCAATTCCAGAAGGGCTACCTTTGGCAGTAACTCTAACTCTGGCTTATTCTATGAAGCAAATGATGGCCGATCATGCAATGGTCAGAAAACTTTCTGCTTGTGAAACAATGGGTTCAGCCACAACAATCTGCACAGATAAGACAGGTACCCTTACTTTAAATCAAATGAAGGTTACTGAGTTTTGTCTAGGGAAAGAATTTATGAAGGATAGTTTTTCTTCGAAAGTAGCATCGAACGTCCATGAGTTACTGCAACATGCCATTGCTTTCAACACAACTGCTACTGTTTATAAGCCAAACTCTAGATCCCTTCCTGAGATTTCAGGTAGTCCGACCGAGAAAGCAATACTCTCTTGGGCTGTCTTAGATTTGGGGATGAACCTAGATGATCCAAAGCAAAACTATGAACTCGTCCAAGTAGCATCCTTCAATTCAGAGAAGAAAAGGAGTGGAGTTCTGATAAGGAGTAACAGTGAGAGTGCGACACATGTACACTGGAAGGGTGCTGCCGAGATGATTGTTGCCATGTGTTCACAATATTATGATAGAACTGGAACAGTTAAAGCCATAGATGATGAAGACAGAACAGAGATCGGGAACATCATTCAGAGCATGGGAGCCAAAAGCTTGAGGTGCATAGCATTTGCACACACAAAAATTCCGGAAGACAGTGAGCAGGTTTTAGAAGAAAGCAGACTCACCTTGTTAGGGCTGGTAGGTTTGAAAGACCCATGTCGTCCTGGTGTCAGAATAGCTGTAGAATCTTGCATAGATGCTGGAGTAAACATCAAGATGATAACTGGAGACAATGTCTTCACAGCAAAAGCTATAGCAATTGAATGTGGCATTCTGGAACCTCATGAGGATATGAATGAAGCTGTAATAGAAGGTGTGCAGTTCAGAAATTACTCACCAGTAGAGAGAATGGCAAAGATCAACAGGATCCGTGTGATGGCCAGATCCTCACCTTTTGACAAACTTCTGATGGTACAGTGTCTAAAGCAGAATGGTCATGTTGTAGCAGTCACAGGGGATGGGACAAATGATGCGCCAGCTCTAAAGGAAGCAGATATTGGACTTTCCATGGGAATCCAAGGAACTGAAGTTGCCAAGGAAAGCTCAGATATAGTCATCTTGGATGACAACTTCACCTCTGTGGTGACAGTTTTGAGGTGGGGTAGATGTGTCTTCAACAACATTCAGAAATTCATTCAGTTTCAGCTCACTGTGAATATAGCAGCCCTCATCATCAACTGTATTACAGCAATATCTTCTGGTGAAGTTCCACTGACTGCAGTCCAGTTATTGTGGGTGAACCTAATAATGGATACCTTTGGGGCTTTAGCTTTGGCCACTGAGCGTCCTACCAATGATCTCATGACAAAGCCACCTGTGGGTCGATCCAAGCCCTTTATATCTAGTATCATGTGGAGGAATCTCATTGCTCAAGCCTTCTATCAAGTAGCAGTCTTATTAACCCTTCAGTTCAGGGGAAAATCTATCTTTGGTGTGGACGAGAAGGTCAAGAACACACTCATTTTCAACACTTTTGTCCTCTGTCAAGTGTTCAATGAGTTCAATGCCAGAAAACTAGAAAAGAAGAATATATTCCAGGGCCTACACAAGAACAAACTCTTTCTTGGGATCATTGGCATAACTATAATTCTTCAAGTGATAATGGTGGAATTCCTGAAGAGGTTTGCTAACACTCAGAGGCTGAACTGGGGGCAATGGAGTATTTGTATTGGAATTGCAGCTTTGTCCTGGCCACTTGGCTGGCTGGTTAAGTGGATTCCAGCATGAAGCATTTCTCTTCTCCGATCAAAGGGCTTTTGCATCCTGAAAAAATAGTCAGCTTACATGAGATATAGTCTTTTTTATTTATCTAGGTAGTAGGAATGACAGATATAGCTTTAGTACTATTTCTTTTACTATTTCGGATGCAAGCTTCCAATTTCCTCCTTGTCAATATTTATATGGGTTCTAGTTACATTTCAAATGTAGAATGTAAGCTTCTATGAGAAAAATCAATATACATTTCTTGCTTATACGTGCATTAATTTCAATATAACATGTTTTGCACCACGTTATTACACAATCAACAATGCTGAAAGAAAAACCTCTCTGCTAACAAATAAATAACATATGTCATCAGTTTTTAATAGCGAACACTGTTGCCATGCAGGTTATGCTTCATATTGTAGACTTATTGCTAATATATATAAACATTAAGATTTCCACTCTCTCTAGTGGATGCACACAATAATGAGAAGAGACTTTCATTGCAATCCAATAATCTCTTTGTGAACAATAATCTTTATAAATGTATCAAACTTATGCTGACCAGTTCACAAACACAGACTGTACATCATGTTAAAATTTCATACAGTTAGACTATCCCACTGTAGAGTACACAACAGGCTTTAAATCTAAGATGTTTATAATAAAATTTAATTAGCTTTTTCATCCTTCTATTTAAAATTACTAGCTTCAAGAAAAGAGGATCCTGTTAGTTGCTTTTACAGTTTGATCATCATTAGTTTGTGTGATGAAAGAAGGTGACTATCACATTGAGCATGTAGAAAATCACTGATTTAGTCACTTTTGACGGCAACAGTAGCAAAAACGAAGCTAACTGATTTATTCTGAATTTGCTTTAGTTTAATGCCTTCTTTACAAAGTGAGTTATCCGTACTCTGTACAGCAATTCCTCGGCAAAATAGCCAAATAAGCCCTCGACCTTGGGTCCAAAATGGAATTAAGCCCTCGACCTTTTATTTCGTGAAAATCAGTCCATAAACTTTTATTTCAGTGGAAATAAACCCTCAACCTTCTAAAATATGCAATTAAGTCCAAATCTGTTAAATGACACTAACTGCCGTTAGTATTGCACATGTGGCATGCCACGTGGCAGCCAAGTAAGCTATCCACGTCAGCTTTCACTAACGGCAGTTAGTGTCATTTAACAGATTTGGACTTAATTGCATAATTTAAGAAGGTTGAGGGTTTATTTCCACTAAAATAAAAGTTTTTGGACTGATTGCCACGAAATAAAACGTTGAGGGCTTAATTTCATTTTGGGCTTAAGGTCGAGGGCTTATTTGGCTATTATTCCGCAATTCCTCTCTTTCTGTTGCCAGCTTAGTAACGTACATCTATGCGGAACGAGACCATCTCATCATTTATGCTTTTGGCATCCAAAGTAAATAAATAAGTATTCCTCCTTGTAGATAAAGATTGGGAATCCAAGGAGATGTTTAGAAGATAAAATTATCATGAAATACCCTCAAATTAAATTTTTAAAGGAGCAAATGAGAAACTGCATAATCCACAGTGACTTCTGGTGCTATAAATTTCTAGCATCGAAAGAAAAGAGGTCTATAAGAAGCTTAAGACCATTATTGGCATATAAGTTCCAACTATCTAAACAGCAAGGTAGTGAACATCATTCGTAAGTTGCAATGACCTACTTATAATCAGTATCAATCTTTAATTTTTCACTGTTTATTCAGTGCAGGACCATCAACGACAAAAGACAATTCATTGATCAGTCAATAATTGTTTAAGGTTTCTACCTATCACTTGTACTTCGCGTTTCTCGCATGTCATGACAAAGCATAAGTGCATAAAATTCAGAGAATTTCTTGATGTAACAGATGCAGTACAAGTATGCAACAACTTACAGAATAAAATAGGCACCTCATGCACAATCTATCACTTGAAGTTGAAAGCGAAAGGTGGTTTCTTAATTGAAAACACAATTATTGGTGTCCTAGTTTGTTGGCATAAAAACATGTTTGGGGCCCATTACTAACAGTGAAAAAAAAAGGGTGAATCTAATTATTTGTCGTTACATATTTGCTTCCTTGAATATTGAATAATTCCAAAACCTTAGCTAAAAGCAATGGATCGACCGTATTACAACTCCAGCCGATAACCTAGAGCTTGCACAGGTATATGGCCTCAATAGCACAAGTATTCTAACACCCTCCTGAAAGAACTAAGTGAGTCCTACTTCCTACTTCTCAATTAAACTCCTTTCTAATAAATGGGCAAACCCAGTGCATAAGGCACCTACATTATGAGAGCTGGGAAGGGTATCCTTCCCTCCACACTAACAAAGAGACTATTTTCGTACTTAAACCCGTGACCTCCAAGGTCACAAAAGAACAATCTTTACCGTTGCACCAAGTCTCATCCTCAACTAAGCTCCTTTCTAGTAAATAAGTGAAAATGCACGTAACATAGGACTGGTATGACTATGTCCAATTTAACATCCAATATCAATGAATCTGATGTTAGACAGATAATTCATTAAAATAAGTGAACAACCTAAATATCTTTGCCACCAACATTTTACTTCAGAGCAACTCAAAGAACACTTGTTAATCAATTTTAATTCTTTCAATGTAAAATCTTCTCAAACAAAACTTCTTTGTGATGCAATCCAAAAAAATCATTAATGGGTAATCTAATCTCAGTTTTTTTTTTTTTATTTCTAGCTTCTTGAGCATAACTTTAAACACCAAAAGGTAGAACTTTGTACACTTTCATTTGTAATTAATATCTACAGCAAAACAGATCCAAGGAGCAGAGAGCAAGTGGATAATAAATTATTTCAAATTCTTAGTATATTATAAGCATGCCAAGACAGAAACTTGCTCCAGTTTATCATGTCAACATCCTTAAATTAATAATTAAAGCAGGAAAATCATATTTTACCAATAAGATTACTATTTTAATGACAGAAAAGGTCACCCCATTAAGCAAGGTGGCATTTTTATGAAGAAAACTTAAGATGGGTCATCAAAAGACATGAAATTTCAACACAAAAAACACAGAAACAGAACCCAGGATGCAACAGTTGAAATGGGTTGTTTATGAACATGTTAAATTTGACTCGTTGTTCAATGACAAAGCCTTAAAAAGGAAGAAAAAAAAGGACAATTCAATAAACAGATGGGTCCAAAGCCAATTAAGTAATCAACAAAAATCACAGTGAAAGGCAACAAATGACAAAGAAAGAGCTTCAAGTGGGGCTGACCTCGACGATACTCTGCAAAAATTGTACCGCAAAAGTTTTAACTCCATGGAGATTGTCCTTGCAAAGCAATTGTGAGCAAATTCAATAATTTCTCTTAAAAAATAAATAAGGAAAATAATATTTATTGATTTTATTTTTAGAATAATTTTATTTGATTTTTATTTAGTAATACAAAAACAAAATTCAATCAAAACATTTTTGATAATAGGATAGATAGATTCTTAATATTGAAGTTCAAAAGGATTTTTTTTTTTTCAAAAATTTAGTATACTAAGCATTTGGGGGAAAAATTTATAACAGTTAAAATTAAAAAAAAAAATGTGGGTGGAGGGCTCATTGGGCTGGGAAAGTGGCTATTGTTTAAACCAACAAAAATTCTACTATTTGTATTCCAGCCCAATTTGCAGAGAATGGCTCCATAGCCTAAAACTTATCATTATTAAGCGCCCATCGATATGGAAATAGTTTGGGCTTTATAACAACAAGCCCGATCCGACAGCTTGGTTGTTCTTTAAGTCTTCTTTTATTTTTGTGAAGTTTTCATGGATTGAATTTTACTCATTGAAATTAAGAATTTAGTTTCTTTTTTGTCATTCTTGGTTCAATTCCGTCAATTGTTTGTGCTTATATACATGCTTTTAGCACATTTATTGAATTTGTGTTAAGTTAATTTGCACTAAATTATCCCCAATTCTTTTTATTTGCTACTTTTTTTTTAAGAAATAGAAAATTTAACCTTCTTTTATTCCTCCTAATTAAATGTCTATACTTTTATTGTAGCTAAATAAAACATTATCCTTTGATTTGATCCAAATACGCTTTATTTTAAACAAGAATTGGTTTATATTAAAGGTTTAATCAGGTACAAATTAAAAGTTAACAACTTATTGGGGTAGAAATTAAAATTATAGATTTATTTGGGTGTAAATTAAAAATTACAAAATTATTTGGATATAATAAAAATATAATAATTTATCTAAATTAAGTAATAAATTTCAAGATTTTTTTATTATTTTAGCCAAAAAGTTCATCACTTCATTATACCAAATAGTTTTTTTGTCTTTATAATAAAGATAAATATTTTAGTGAAGATGGTTTCTTTGTGTGCCAAATCCTGATATATGGTTGTTGATAAAGACGAATCATGCACTACATACATACATACATACATACATACATACATACATACATACATATATATATATATATATATATATATATATATATATATATATATCATTCTTTAGTGTTTTTATCATATATAGGGTAGTTTCTTGATCTTTATAATGTGCAAGGAATTATTGTCACGATAAATTCTTTTATGCATTTTTATGCATCAAATTTACATTGTTCAACATCGTTCAAATCTCGACACATGAATTAATTAATACAATTACTATTTGATTAGCGCTAATAAAAATTATTTTCTTCCTTTGATGATTCACTCGTTGATTTTTTAACGTTGCATCCTCTTTAATTTTCCAACAATTAAAAGAACACTAGTAGTTTTGGACCCTAACTAGCTAGGAGAGTTTGTGAGAAACGGGGGAAACGGTTTTGGTTACGACGTTATGCAGCCTGCTTGCTTTGGAGGGATTCATAATTAATGCTTCATGGAGTATTCTAGCCAAAATCCAGCTTCAAAAAAAAAAAAAAAATAACAGCAACAACAACAACAATGACAAAAACAAAATTTATATAACAAGTAACAACATCCTTGTCCAACAATCTGACACGAAAACAGTTATGTTTATGTCATTTTTGTTGAATTTCAATGCTCGCCAACTTTCCCAAAATCATGGCTTATTATATGAGGGCATCGATTTTTTCTAGTTGTTTCGTTCTTATGAGGATCATCCCCCTACTCATTGTAGCTCGGTGAATTGCTGTGCAAGGATAGAAATTCCCCCCAAAGCCCAGCTATATTTTAGAAGGTGCATATATTCCAAACATGGAGAGAGATTCTACTAACCGATAGTCATGTTGTTCTTTTGATTGCACTCCATATTCTTAGGCCAATGAGAAATGTCAGTAAACCATTCCTTAAGCCAAGCCCAAGCAAGATTCTCCATTTTTATCATGGTCTCGTCATCCTCAAAACATAATCAAAAATTGATTCCTTGAAATCTTCTTGACAGCGACGTTAAACGCCCCTTGATTCTTAAATATATCCACTAAACCCCTCCGGATTCATACTACAAATGGGATTTTCTCTACAAGATCCTAGAGAAAGGTGATTGAAAGTTCAAGAAACAACAAGGCTGGGATTGACAAGCTGATTTGAAAAGGTATTGGTGGAGCTCTTTTGCTGGAATGCGATTCGAGGTACGATCCCGATTATTGAAGTACTACAAAACAGAGGTTGTATGGAAAATTAGATTAATAAGTGCTCCTTTTGCGACTGTTTTGAATCGGTGGATCATCTCTTCACCTCTTGCGATTTTAGCTAGAAAATTTGGAGCTGTTTTATCAAGGCCTGGGATTTCTCATGGATTATCCCAAAGAACTTAAGTGCTTTGTTTTTGGTTTGGAACGATTTCAGCATTGCTTCATCTAAAAAAGAGGTTTGGCTTACTCACTTTTGCTCGGTGTTTTGGTCTATTTGGTTGGCCCAAAACGATAAAGTTTTCAATGGTAAAGAGATTTCTTTACATCAGATTTGTATTCTTATATCGATTAGAACGGGTTGGTGGCTGCAAGCAAAGTATCCAACAATTGAAACCTGCAAGGTGGTTGCTGTTCTTCATTCCATCTCTGTCCCAAAAACATCTCAAGCAAACCAGAACCAGAATCTCTTGGATCCCTCCTCCTAAAGGTGTCTGGAAGATCAATGTTGATGGCTTGGCTTATGGAAAACCCAACCCGGCGGGCATTGGTGGTGTGTTGAGGGACTGTAGACACCTAATTTTGTCCGGATTTGTAAATTTTTAAATTGAATTAGTAAGAATTTTATATTTATCAATTTTTAATTTGGGCTTAATTGATCAAATTCAATTCAAAGTACAGTAAAATATGTGGGCTTAAAAGCCCAAGTTCAAATGGGTTTTTTTTTGTTGGTTGGTTGTTAGTTTTTTATTAATAAAAATATATATAATAAAAATAAAAATTAAAAAAAAGGAAAAAAAAACAAATGGAAAAGTTCGTGCCGTACACAGCACCAACTTCTCCACCTTCTCACAGCCCCTCTCCCTAAGCAGCCTAGTACTCTACCACTCACCCATTCCCGTGAAACTCAATCAATCAGACCCCATTCCAATGATCAAACACCTAAATGTCTAAACTTCAATGCTAAAATTCAAAGGACAAAAGCTAAGAATTGGACCAAGAGATGGCTTTCCAATTCGGTTAAAAGGCACACTGCCATTTTGCTCTTTTGGGGGGGGGGGGAACCCGACTAACAACGTGGCAGCACCATTCGGCCACCTCTCCTAGAACCGCAACCTCGTTCAACCTCAGCATATCACCATTCTTGGTTACCATTCACTAGCTTAAGCCACCACCTTCGCCATTTCATCCCCTACCAACATCAAACCCGAGCTTTCTACATCATAGCCGATCACCACTCAACAAAAAACCAAAACACCGAAAGCCACCGTGAATCACCTCTATCTCAGTCTCCACCATCGAGCCCTTACACAAAACCACCAGCGAAACAACCACTGCACTCCACCATTGCGTCCCAAGCACCAAACATCGTGAGCCACCAACTACCACCCGACACCCTCAAACCCTTCGGCTTCACCAAACCACACAACCAAAAAACCCAAACAGCCTAGACTAAACACACACACACACATATACACAAACCACCCGAGACCCATTCTCCTACTCAAACACCAATCAACCATCAACAAATCCCTTCACAGACAAACCAATACCTGCGAACACACGCATGCCCATAACCAAACAACAACCAAACATAAGCTCACCAAACAAAAAAGGAAAACAAAGAGTTTCGGTTTAGGGAGGTGTCTAGGAAAGAGGAAATGCAGGGGACGGCGGCGAAAGGTGTTTTGGGGTTTCCAACCGACGACTTCAAGAGCAGATCTAGCAATGTAGGACCATTTTTTGGGAAAATGAAGGCTAGAAACAGGAAAAGGAAGCTTGGAAGCTTCGGAAGGTAGCTTCCTTTTTGGTTTCTGTTGCCGGCGAGCGGCGACCGACGGTGGTGGACGGTGGTGCCAGCGGCGGCATCGGCCGGATTTTGGGTAAAAAGGCAGAGAAGGGAGAGAGCTTTTTGGAATTTTTTGGTGAAATCTGAAAAAGTGAAACAAAAAAAATAAAAAGAGGGTATTTATAGAAGAACAAAACTACGTCGTTTTAAAGCCCCTGGGTCCGCGTGTTGCCCCGACCGGGACCCGAAATCCTCGCTCTCGACCCGGCCCCAAACTGGCTTTGGCTGACCCGCGAGAGAAGGAAAACTCGCGTCCGACCCGGTCCACCTTGCCTACCCGATCCGGCCCACATGCTTTGGGCCACTTGGGAAGCTTTTAGGCCCTTCAACTTGGGCTGTTAGGTGGGCCTCCTTGCTTTTGTGTTTTGAACCCAAATTATTTGGGTATAATCTCTTTTTCCTATTTATTTTATTATGCCACTCATTTATTTAATTACTTTGTTTCCACTTTTTTTCTTTTTTATATATCATTGTTAATTAATATATTTTAATAATTTGTTTTTAAAATAATAATAATAATAATAATAATAATAATAATAATAATAATAATAATAATAATAATAATAAAAAACTAAAATATTAGTTAATATAATTCGAGAATATGAAAATATATAATTTATTTCATTGTTAAAAATATATATTTAAAAAATAAAAAATAATAATAAAAGTATGTTAAATAAAAAATAAAAATCTATGTGCATCATATATTGTATGCTTGCATCATATGCATAAATGTTAATATTAAACAATTCTTCCGATGATGAGATGTTATGAAACTCACAAGTAGTGATTTCTTAACTGATCCTTAGGTGAGAAGAGTCGTACTAAATGTTACCAGAGTATTGGGATATTTGGTATGGTTTTTCAATAATTTGATTTTTTATATAAAAAATAAAAATAAATAAGTTTTTAAAAAGAAAATCGAAAAAGGAAACTAATAATAAAAATTAAATTTAATTAAATATTTTCCCGATGATGGGGTGTTATGAAACTCACAAGGAGTGATTTCTTAACTGATCCCTAGGTGAGAAGAGTCGTACTAAATGTTACCAGAATATTGGGATATTTAGTATAATTTTTCAATAATTTAAATTTTTATTAAAAATAAAAATAAATAAGTTTTAAAATAAAATAGAAAAACAAAAATAAAATGAAATGTCCAATGATGGGATGTTATGAAACTCACAAGTAGTGATTTCTTGACTGATCCCTAGATGAGAGAAGTTCACTAAGTGTTACCAGAGTATTGGGATACTTAGTGCAATTTTTCAATAATAAAAATTTTTATTTAAAATAAATAAAGAAATATTTATATAAAAAATTTAAAAAATTCATTTACATCATTCATTATCTGTTTGCATCATATACATTCATAATAATTTTTGAAGCGAGTGTGGATCTTCCGATGATGAGATTCTATAGAACTCACAAGTAGTGATTCTTAAGAAATCTCTAGGTAAGGAAAATTATTCCAAATGTTACCAGAGTATTGAGATATGTGATTTAATTTTTCAATACAAAAAGGTTCTCATTCACTTTTAAAAAATAAAATTTAACTTTTTAAAATAAAACAAAATAAATTTACAAATAAAAAATGATTTTGAATAAAAATATTGTAATAAGATAAGAATTATTTTTAAATGTTAAATTAAGACTATTTTATTAAAACCAAAGGATAACACATGATTACAATGGTACCGTTTTTTAACGGGCGTCGTAGGGGTGCTAATCCTTCCCCAAGCGTAACCGTACTTCCGGACCCGATTTTGTTTTCGCAGATCAAAAATTATCTTTTTAATAAAACTTAATTAATTTTGAGATTTTGTTAGAAAGATAAAAATTTTGAGGTGACCAATCACACCTTGTCAAAAAAGATTGGTGGCGACTCCCTTTGTTGTTTTTAAATGTTTTTCAAAATCGTCGAGCGTGAAACCGTTACGATAGCTTGGCAACTCCACTGGGGAATTTTTGAGAGTCGAGCCATATATTAGTTATGTGTTATCCTAAGTTTTAATTTGATGGTCTTAATTAATATTTAAATTTAATTTCTTTAATTTTAAATAATTTGTTGCATTTGTATTCAAGTTATTATGTTTATTTTACGGCATTCTTTATTTTGTATATATTATTCTTAATAAATTGTTAGGGCATGTAGGATAAGGATTATGGTTTGATAAATGTTCCCTCTCACATACACTTATACTTGCATTTGCATAACATAAGCCCTATACCCGGGTTATGTCCTTCTTAGGAGGGAGTAGAGTACCTTTGCTCTCGTGAGGTAATTACCTCCACAATGGCAAGCGAAATACTCCCACTCAAATTAAATCTTACTAGTCTAGTGTGGATGACAATGTGGATGACAGTGAGGTATAATTTGGGAACTTTTAGAGCTTTATAAATTCCAGCCCAGCATATAGAAAAACCTAAGAGGCCAGCCGTAGGTAGAGCCATGTCCAATTTTTTTAGAAATTATCCCAAAATTAGGACACGAGGGAACACAATTCGACCCATTTTCTCATGTCAATAATAAAGGTACAATCTATTTTGATTTGAATTGTATATAACTTAAGTCTTTGATTTTTTTAAAAAAAAAAGAAAGAGAATTTTTGTAAAATAGAAATAAAAATATATATTTTTTCTTTATAAAAGATCTTGTAAGAAAAAAAACCCACTTATTTTTGAAAAAAATAAAGATGTGTGATAAAAACAACAGAATAAACGTGACTTTCTTTTAAAAAATGCAAATAATTCTTCATTTTTAAGTAGGAAATTTTTTTTTAAATAGGTTCATAAAAATAGAAACTAATAAAAATATGTTCTTCGAAGCAAGAGGAAGAAAAAGAGATTCATGTATTTTTGGTTACAAGCTGTTTTTATCTACAAAAGCAAACAAAAAATGAGGTTTTAATTTCTTTCATTCTTTTTCCTTTAAAAGAAAATATGAAATGATAAAAACACGAAAACTTTTCTTTTTATAATACAAAATGAAATGATTTCTTAAAAAAAATTGAGAAAAATAAGATTCTTGTCTTTTTCACAAAAAAATAATAAGAAGAAATTCAATTAAGTTTTTTTAATTAAAATTGTTTATTCTTTATTATTTTGGGAAAATTTTCTTAAGATAAAGGCATAAAAGACAAAAAAATAATAAGAAGAAATTCAATTAAGTTTTTTAACTAAAATTTTTTATTCTTTGTTATTCATGGAAAATTTTCTTAAGATAAAGGCATAAAAAAAGTGAAAGGGATTTTGAGTAGGAAATGAATTAATATCTCTTCAAAAATGAGTTAGAATAAAATGAGAGAATGAATAAGAAAATAAAAAAAATTTTCTTTCTTTTTGAAGTCAAAATAAATATTGAAAAAAAAAAGATGATTGACTTTCCTGTATGGAATTTTCAAAGAATAAGTTGACATGCAAAAATACAAAAAATATATCTCTCTTTTTTTGGGGTTGTGTAGGAATTTTAAATGAGAGTCTAAAAATGCTAAAAAAAAGTGGGGTTTTAAAAAAAATGTTTTTCTTTCCTTTTCTTGATTATCTCATTGCAAAACATTTGGTTGAATAATAAAGAAGGATGTCAACAAAATTATCTTTGAATTTATTGGTAAAGAATTTAAAGAATAATTTGATCCAGAATAAAGATGAGATAAAAAGTAAAAAATAAAAAAATTTAAAAAAAATGTAGGACACTTGAAAATTTTTGGGAAAAATAGAAAAAAAATGTAAAAAAAAATGTTTGGTGATAAAAGAAAAATGATTTTAGAAAAAATAAGAAGAATGTTCAGGTTTAGTTAGGAATTCTATCTTCCTTGCATGTTAGATTAAGCAATAATAAGATTTTGTCTAGGTAGTGTGAATATAAATATTCATCTTTCTCAAGCATGTTAGCGACATATCATTTTAATTCATTTCATCATCATTGTGTATACATATATTGATAATCATGTCATGTGCATTTTAGAATCACGAAAGTTAGGTGAAATAAAATAGAATTCGATCTTCATTGTAATTGCATTTTGTATGAACATGTCTTTCAACAATGTCTTATTATTGTGTCATGTCTTGAACATTTTACATAGCATTTCATGGTTAATAATGTTTCTTCTCACCAAAAATTAAAAAACCAAAAAAGAAGAGAGATTTTTTGGAACGATTTTGATATGGTTTAGGATTACTCTTCAACTTCTCTTACTTGTTTCGGACTTGACCTCTTAAGTTAATAAGTGAACATAATAAATAAGAGGCAAATTTTAGTTTGCATTTTGGAATGCATTTTACATTGTCGCATCACACTTTGCAAAAAAGTCTTTGAGAAACTAGACTAAGTTTTTTTACAATTTTGAATTTGTTTATTCTTTCAATTTTCTTTTTTATCAAATTTGTGTACATGTGCTATTGATTGATTATTTTCATTGAAATTATTCCTCCCTAAGATTTGGTTAAAGTGAAGACCTAAACACCTAACATGTGAAATCAAGAAAGTTATGGAAACTAACAAAAAAAAAAAGAAGAAGAAGAAGAAAAATTGTTCCATTTCATAGATTTTGTCATACTTATCATTTACATACTTATACAAATAACATGATTTTCATAAAATTCACATTGCATACTTGTTATACTTTAGTAAACATGCCAATACTCTTCATTTTTCAAAAAAACAAAAAAAAGCAAAAAATTTGTTTGTTCCAAAAATTTTTGAAAGAAATGAGAGAAATTTTTTTTTAGACAAAGGTAAGATAATAATATGAATTTCTAATTAGAAATTGTGGTAATAAGGTTCAAGACTTCTCGACCATCAAAGATTACAAAGCAATTCAGGACTCTCACAAGCTTAGACCATGGAAGAAGGACAGGCTAGCCAAATGGAGAAAATAGAAAAGGCGCAAGAAGAGATGAAGGTGCAATTGGCTGTAATGATGGAGATGATGACCAAAATGAGTAAAGGAAAGGAACCAGCATAGGAAGTAACTACTCAAGTCCATACTTCACAGCAAACGCCATTTTCGAGGCACGACATTCCAAATCCCAAGAGGAACCCATCAGACCCAATCTATGTCCATGATTCAGATAATTCTAAAGAACAAGAGAAACTGAAGACGAGTGCATCAACAGTGAAAGAGAACTTAGAGCCTCAAACGAAGTTAGATCTCTTTGAAGAAAGGTTACGAGCTATCGAAGGGATGGATTTATATGGTTCTTGGGATGCAAGCGAGCTTTGTTTGGTACCGGGCGTAGTTATCCCACTGAAGTTCAAGGTTCCAAAATTTGAAAAGTACGATGGGACCAAATGCCCGACAACTCATATCAAGATGTATTGCCAAAAAATGGCTGCTTATGCTCAGAATGATGAATTATTGGTAAATATTTTTCAAGATAGTCTTACCGGATTAGCTGCCCGGTGGTACACCCAACTAGATCGAGCCCATATCCATTCATGGAAAAAATTGGCTCGAGCATTTATCGCTCAATACAAGCACATTGAAGATTTGGCACCAGACCGCTTGTATTTACAAGGCATGAAGAAGAAGCATGAGGAGAGCTTTAAAGAATATGCTCGAAGATGGAGGGATGTAGCTGCCCAGGTTCAACCTCCCCTCACAGAGAAAGAAACCGCCATCTTATTTGTCAATACGCTCCCTGCACCGTTTTATGAAATGATGGTCGGTAATGCCATCAAGAATTTTGCAGATATGATAATTTCTGGTGAAATAATAGAGAATGCAATCAAGAGTGGCAAGCTTGTAGGAGATGATGCCATGAATGCAAGAAAAGGTGATACATTGGGGAATGGAGGAGATGTTCATGCTATGAATTATGGAGGCCAATATGTCGGAGACTTTACTCCATGTCATCCTTATCCAATGTACCAAACCTATTACCCCACCATAAATAATACCTCTCCGAGCTTGAATGTTCGTCAGCCAATCCCCCAGTCTAGTTGCCAAATGGGTCTCCAAACACCTATACTTACCCAAAGCAACCAAAGAGGATCTCGAAACAAACGGAGAAGGACCGACATTGATCCAATTCCTTGGTCATACACTGAAGTATTTCAATACCTTGTCGAGAACCAGCTTGTTACCCCAGTCCAATTAAAGCCTTTGGAACCTCCGTATCCAGAGTGGTATGACCCAAATGCTCGGTGTGACTATCATAGTGGAAATATGGGTCATTCGATAGAAAGTTGTCCTGCTTTCAAGCATAAGGTGCAAAATTTGATCAGATCTAGTTTGTTGGATTTTTGGACAAAAGAAGCTACGGATGTTAATGTGAACTCTTCGCTTAACCATACTACAATGTGAGGGTAAAAGAAGACTCTTTGGTTGGTCATTCATGATGGTATAAAGCTGTTTCTTTTTGTAATGCCCATAAACTAAAAAGTGTTCTTTGTGTATTGACTTTCATTTATCTTTTGTCATTTCAACGGAGTAATCGATGCATTTTCATTACATTTTTCTCTCCACTTCGAAATCTTGTATTTTTTGTGCATTCGCCTATATTTTACCTTTTTCTCCTTCTTTTGGCTTATAAATGATTAATTTCCATTCTTCACCCAATTTTGTTGTTAAATGATGAATATGAAGTTGATTATGATAATAATCTGAGATAAAACTTTAAAATTCTATTTGTATTGACAATTTTGTCCCCGTTGATCGATGAGAATGTTGAAGTCAATAGATGGAGTGTACACAAGGAAAGTCGAAATTGATGTGCAATTTAATAGTAGATTTTCTACAAGGTTATGTTGGCTCAATAAATAATTCTTTGATAAGAGTATTTACGTTCGAAATGAGAAATGGCCATCTTTGGTTTACCCTTCACATACGAGAAAAATTATCCATTGTTACCCCTTTGAGCCTCATAGTTATATATGTTTTTAAAGAAACCTGCCAAGGATCACCCTCCACATTAGGAGGGCAAAATTGAGAAAAATAAAGTGAGATTTGCCCACGAAGAAATTTCGAGTCATTAGAAACCTTAGGGGCAAGATAAAGAAAAAGATATTTTTACGCTTGAATTCCTAAAAAAATGAAATTGAAAAAATGAAATGAATGATAATAAAAATGAGGAAAAGAGAGAATCAAAAGAAAAAAGGTAGTGAATGAAAAGAATGGGAAGAGAAACAAGAAACCAAAGAAGAATAAACAACTAATGGGGTAGAATGCTAGAATTCTTAATATGATCCTATGGCTTGAAACCCTTGGAACACGTATTTTGGGCCTGTTTATCCATTCTTTCAAAACCCTGAACCATGGCCTACATTACGTACCTTAAAAAGTCCATTTTGATCGAATTTGAATGCTTGAGTTAAGGAATCATTTATTGAGCCTAGACATGTTACAAGTTCATGATTTGGAGCTTGATAAGTATGTTGATTATGGATAAGTATGGTCCTTGAAAAAGAATGAAAATGTAAAAAGAAAAATGATGAGAAAAAATGAAAAAAAGAAAAATGAAAAAGAAAAAGCTAAAAAAAAAAGAAAAAAAAAAGAGAAAGGAAGGAGAATAAGAAGAGGCTTAAGTTGAAAACCCGACAGGGCGATTTGAGTCCAAAAAAGAACGAAAGATTTGGCTAAAATCTTGGGAAGATAGCCTTTTATAAAGGAAACCAATACTGCTTGAAGATTTCATGAAGTGGGGGGCAAAGCATTGATGGAACCAAAATGATTAGAATGTCAATCAAATAGAATTTTGGCAAAATCTTAGATTAGTTTATCAAGATTGATTGAATATTCATTGTTTAGATATTGTTACCTTCCTTGGCCTCTGGAAATTACCTATTTTTCTTAGTTAAATTTGTTCTTGTTTACTTCTTCATAAATGTCCATCCTTCAACTTTTGACCAATCTACATACTTATGATTATTGAAAGAAATGTGATGGCATTGCATTCATTATAAAATTGAAATGACGATAAATAAGTGATTGACAATGTTTGTGAAAGCCCAATGCATTACAAAAGAGGAAAGTTGAACATGATATGGGGTGAAGAAAGAATAGATGAGAACCCTGGGAAGGTTTGCAAGTGTGCCGAAAAAATATGAATGTATGATCAAATGGTGAAAAATGAACAAGAATTAATGGTGTTTCGTGGAATTAGTAGATGTATGGAAGCTTATGATTTGAAGAGATTCAAAAATGGTGAGAATGATAGTCTTGTGAACCTTGTTACTGCAACTTTTGATTTCTTTTATTTTTCCTTTTCTTTCCCTTTTTTTTATTTTTTCTCTTTTTCCTACTTCTCGACATTTACATTTGCATTCATCACATACATTCAAAAAACAAAAAACTAATGAAAATTTCACTTTTAAGTAACAAAGTTTGTACATTCTTGGTCAAAAAAATAGGGGGCAAAACACAAGACAAAGGAAGGAAGTAGGATTTTGAAAATTTTAGGATAAGATGATAAGATTTTTAAAGTAAAGAGTTTTAAAAGGATGATGCATCAAGAAACTAAATATTTGGATGTGAATCTTCAATTCAGAAAATTTTAAGTGAGAATATGAATATTTGGATGTGAATCTCCAATTCAGAAAATTTCATGTGTGAATCCCTGAATTCAAAGTTGAAATTTCGGATGTGAATCTCCAAATCGAACCTTTGGATGTGAATCTCCAAATCAAAGTTAAAATTCTAGATGTGAATCTCCAAGTTAAAATTTCGGATGTGAATCTCTGAATCAAATCTTTGGATGTGAATCTCCAAACCAAATCAAAATTTCAAATCTTTGAACGTGAACCTCCAAATTAAAATTCTAGATGTGAATCTCCAAGTTAAAATTCCGGATGTGAATCTCCGAATCAAATTTCTGGATGTGAATCTCCAAGTCAAAATTTCAATCTTTGGATGTGAATCTCCAAATCAAGTTAAAATTCTGGATATGAATCTCCAAATTAAAATTTTGGATGTGAATCTCTAAGTTAAAATTTCGGATGTGAATCTCCGAATCTAATATTTGGATGTGAAACTCTAACTCAAAATTTCAGGTGAGAATCTCTGAAATTTCGGATGCGAATCTCTAAAATGGATATTTGGATGTGAACATCCAACTCAAAATTTCAAATGAGAATCTCTGAATTTAAGATGCAAATCTCTATATTAAAGTTTACGTTTGGAATTTTCAATGCAAATCCTCAAAATGTGTTCCTGAATGTATCCTTGTTAAGAAAATGCAAGATTAGAATATGAGGTTGAAAGAATAAGATTTTTTGAAGTTGAAAAAAAAAAGAAAAAAAAAGATGAAGGTTCAGTGCTATATTTTAAAGAGGAAGTTCGAGATTGAACTTGAAATGAGATTAAACAGAAGATTTAAAGATGAAATTGAAGAAAAATCAAGATAAGGAATTTTAAGATAAGGAAATTCGATTTGGATGTGAATCTCCGAATCAAATCTTTGGATGTGAATCTCCAAATCAAAAATTTCATGTGTGAATCTCTGAATTCTTAGATAAAATTTCGGATGTAAATCTCCAAGTTAAATTTTGGATGTGAATCTCCAAATCAAAGGTGAAATTCTGGATGTGAATCTCCAAATCCAAGTCAAATTTTGGATGTGAATCTCCAAATCGAACCTTCAGATGTGAATCTCCGAAACAAAGTTTTTTAGGTATTCGAATGTGAAATCTTTTAAGGTACATTTTAAAAATTTAAAGTTTCATTGCCTCTGCTGCAAGAAGAGCACATTTAAAAAAAAATTTAAGTTTCATCGCCTCTGCTGCAAGAGGAGCACATTTTCAGAAAAGAATTTTAATGTTTCATTGCCTTTGTTGTAAGAAGAGCACATTTCAAAAAAAAGAAAAAAAAGAAGAATTTTAAAGTTTCATGGCCTCTATTGCAAGAGGAGCACATTTCAAAAAAAATAAAAAATAAAAAAATTTAAAGTTTCATCACCTCTGCTGCAAGAGAAGCACATTACATAAAAAAAATTTAAAGTTTCATCGTCTCTACTGCAAAGAGGAGCACATTACATAAAAAAAAAGAAAAATTTAAAGTTTCATCGCCTCTGCTGCAAGAGGAGCATATTCCAAAAAAAATGCAAAAAAAAAAAAGAAGAGAAAAGAAAGAAAGAAAAAGAAAAAGATTAGGTCATAAGCGGGACAAAATTGTTGTTTATTGTCTTTGCTCTATTCCTGATTCTCAGCAATGAGCAAAGAGGGGCAGCTGTCGACACCTAATTTTGTTCGGATTTGTAAATTTTTAAATTGAATTAGTAAGAATTTTATATTTATCAATTTTTAATTTGGGCTTAATTGATCAAATTTAATTCAAAGTCCAGTAAAATATGTGGGCTTAAAAGCCCAAGTTCAAATGGTTTTTTTTTGGTTGGTTGGTTGTTAGTTTTTTATTAATAAAAATATATATAATAAAAATAAAAATAAAAAAAGGAAAAATAAAAAAAAACAAATGGAAAAGTTGTTGTCGTACACAGCACCAACTTCTCCACCTTCTCACAGCCCCTCTCCCCAAGCAGCCTAGTACTCTGCCACTCACCCATTCCCGTGAAACTCAATCAATCAGACCCCATTCCAATGATCAAACACCTAAATGTCTGAACTTCAATGCTAAAATCCAAAGGACAAAAGCTAAGAATTGGACCAAGAGATGGCTTTCCAATTCGGTTAAAAGGCACACTGCCATTTTGCTCTTTTGGGGGGGGGGGAGGGAGGGGGGAACCCGACTAACATCATGGCAGCACCATTCGGCCACCTCTCCTAGAACCGTCGCCCCATTCAACCTCAGCCTATCACCATTCTTGGTCACCATTCACTAGCTTAAGCCACCACCTTCACGATTTGATCCCCTACCAACATCAAACCCGAGCTTTCTACATCATAGCCGATCACCACTCAACAGAAAACCAAAACACCGAAAGCCACCGTGAACCACCCTTATCTCAGTCTCCACCACCGAGCCCCTACACAAAACCACCAGCGAAACAACCACTGCACTCTACCATTGCATCCCAAGCACCGAACATCGTGAGCCATTAACTACCACCCGACACCCTTAAACCCTTCGGCTTCACCAAACCATACAACCAAAAAACCCAAACAACCTAGACTAAACACACACACACATATACACAAACCACCCGAGACCCATTCTCCTACTCAAACACCAATCAGCCATCAACAAATCCTTTCACACATAAACTAGCGAACACACGCATGCCCATAACCGGACAACAACCAAACATAAGCTCACCAAATAAAAAAGGAAAACAAAGAGTTTCGGTTTAGGGAGGTGTCTAGGAAAGAGGAAGTGCAGGGGACGGCGGCAAAAGGTGTTTTGGGGTTTCCAACCGACAACTTCAAGAGCAGATCTAGCAGTGTAGGACCATTTTTTGGGAAAATGAAGGCTAGAAACAGGAAGAGGAAGCTTGGAAGCTTCGAAAGGTATTTTCCTTTTTGGTTTCTGTTGCCAGCGAGCGACGGCCGACGGTGGTGGATGGTGGTGCCAACGGCGGCACCGGCCTGATTTTGGGTAAAAAGGCAGAGAGGGGAGAGAGTTTTTTGGAATTTTTTTGGTGAAATCTGAAAAAGTGAAAAAAAAATAAAAAGAGGGTATTTATAGAAGAACAAAACTACGTCGTTTTGAAGCCCCTGGGTCCGCGTGTTGCCCCGACCGGGACCCAAAATCCGCGCTCCCGACCCGGCCCCAAACTGGCTTTGGCTGACTCGCGAGAGAAGGAAAACCCGCGTCCGACCCGGTCCACCTCGCCTACCCGATCCAGCCCACATGTTTTGGGCCACTTGGGAAGCTTTTGGGCCCTTCAACTTGGGTTGTTGGGTAGGCCTCCTTGCTTTTGGGTTTTGAACCCAAATTATTTGGGTATAATCTCTTTTTCCTATTTATTTTATTATGCCACTCATTTATTTAATTACTTTGTTTCCACTTTTTTTCTTTTTTATATATCATTGTTAATTAATATATTTTAATAATTTGTTTTTAAAATAATAATAATAATAATACTAATAAAACTAAAATATTAGTTAATATAATTCGCGAATATGAAAATATATAATTTATTTCATTGTTAAAAATATATATATTTAAAAAATAAAAAATAATAATAAAAGTATGTTAAATAAAAAATATGTTAAATAAAAAATAAAAATCTATGTGCATCATATATTGTATGCTTGCATCATATGCATAAATGTTAATATTAAACAATTCTTCCGATGATAGGATGTTATGAAACTCACAAGTAGTGATTTCTTAACTGATCCTTAGGTGAGAGAGTCGTACTAAATGTTATCAGAGTATTGAGATATTTAGTATGGTTTTTTAATAATTTAATTTTTTATATAAAAAATAAAAATAAATAAGTTTTTAAAAAGAAAATCGAAAAAGGAAACTAATAATAAAAATTAAATTTAATTAAATATTTTCCCGATGATGGGATGTTATGAAACTCACAAATAGTGATTTCTTAACTGATCCCTAGGTGAGAAGAGTCGTACTAAATGTTACCAGAGTATTGAGATATTTAGTATGATTTTTCAATAATTTAAATTTTTATTAAAAATAAAAATAAATAAGTTTTAAAAGAAAATAGAAAAACGAAAATAAAATGAAATGTTCGATGATGGGATGTTATGAAACTCACAAGTAGTGATTTCTTGACTGATCCCTAGGTGAGAGAAGTTCACTAAGTGTTACCAGAGTATTGGGATACTTAGTGCAATTTTTCAATAATAAAAATTTTTATTTAAAATAAATAAAGAAATATTTATATAAAAAATTTAAAAAATTTTTATTTAAAATAAATAAAGAAATCTTTATATAAAAAATTTAAAAAATTCATTTACATCATTGATTATCTGTTTGTATCATATGCATTCATAATAATTTTTGAAACGAGTGTGGATCTTCTGATGATGAGATTCTATAGAACTCACAAGTAGTGATTCTTAAGAAATCTTTAGGTGAGGAAAATTATTCCAAATGTTACCAGAGTATTGGGGTATTTGATTTAATTTTTCAATACAAAAAGGTTCACATTCACTTTTGAAAAATAAAATTTAAATTTTTAAAATAAAACAAAATAAATTTACAAATAAAAAATGATTTTGAATAAAAAGATTGCAATAAGATAAGAATTATTTTTAAATGTTAAATTAAGACTATTTTATTAAAACCAAAGGATAACACATAATTACAATGGTACCGTTTTTTAACGGACGTCGTGGGGATACTAATCCTTCCCCACGCGTAACCGTACTCTTGGATCCGATTTTGTTTTCGCAGATCAAAAATTATCTTTTTAATAAAACTTAATTAATTTTGAGATTTTGTTAAAAAGATAAAAATTTTGAGGTGACCAATCACACCTTGTCAAAAAAGATTGGTGGCGACTCCTTTTGTTGTTTTTAAATGTTTTTCAAAATTGTCGAGCACGAAACCATTACGACAGGGACCATAATGGCCATATCATCTTTTTGTTTTCAAAGAAAATTAGAGTCGTAGATTCAAATCTTACTGAACTTCTAGCGGTAGCTGAAGCTTTGTCTTGCATTGTTAACGCAAACATTAGCAACCACCCTCTTCTCATCATTGAAAGCAACTGTAATGTGGTATATGATTGGCTCGCACAAGAAATTGAAGGACAACCCATAGAGATATAGTAATCTGATAAACGAGTTGCTTAACCTTTTCTCTTGCATTAAAGATGTCACTTTTAATCATGTTTTCAGGGAAACCAATAATTTAGCTGACTTCTTTGCTAAATTTGGAGTTCTGGGTAACACTGATTTGATTGCTTGATGTAATTTCCTCTTTTAATAAAATTCTCTTTTTGAATTAAAAAAAAAATAAAGTATCAATATCCAAGCAATCTCTGACAACACCCACAACGGACCTTTCCAGATAATGCAATGCATCATTAATCATCTTCCCTAAATATGTTTTTCTAGTTTCCTCCTTTATTGGCACAAGAGCTCTTCCATTATCACCGTGATCATCAACAATAGCTTTTGAATAGCTTGTTATGGTTCCTTCATTCAACACAAATTTTAACACGGCACTTTTCGTGTTTTTACATATTTAACACAACTAAACACGTATAACTCATAAAAATGTTTAAGGAAAGCGTGTTACACGAATACATATGATTAATATGTATACGAAATGAGAAACATATTTAAAAAAACCATGTTATACGGATACATGTTTAACATGTGTATGATATGGTAACCATGTATGTTTTTAATGGAAATTAAACCTCCGCCAAAAACATTTATCACTAAGAGTGTGTTTGGATGAGGGATTTCAAGGAGAAAATTTATTTCAATCAGAATATTTAAAAAACCAAAATCTAAATTCCTTGTTTGGCAAAAAATTTTAAAATTTAGGAGAGATTTTAAAAGGGAATTTAAGATGCTTAAATTCCCTCTTGAAATTTCACTTAAAAATATGGTTTTTTAAAATTCTTCCACTCTTTCATACTTTATTAAACATGGCCTACTATTAAATATAAATTTAAAAACAGAAACATGTTATTTTATTTAAATATAATATACTTTTATTTTTTATATTATTAAAAATATTTATACAATTTTACAAATCTAATGATACCCATATTGCATATTTTATTTGATATTTTTCTTTTTCTAATATATAATATTATTATTTTCAGCTGCATGAAATACATAGCAATATGTGCTTTTTTCTTCTTTTTGTTATATTGAAAATTAATTTTAACTTCTTCATTAGTCATAGATTTCATTCTAGAAGAATTTGTTTTATAGAACATTCCTGCAATGTCTCTTACATGTCTAGCTCCTAGTTATCACATCTTTTGGTTAAATGAATGGAATTTTCTCCAGATTTTTGGTGTGAATTAAATGCTTCCATACTGCAAAATGCATGAAAATGTGCTTTGACTTAATTTGTCCTTGTTAGGAACATGTAGATTACAACTCAAAAAGACAGTACAAGGTTTAAATTATTAAATATTGTGTTTTTCTACAAAGTGCCTACCCTAGTGGCTTGACTTGGCGAAATTGGCAATCAAAACTTCCCAGAAAGTTAAATAAAAGCAAGATCTTTAAACAAATCTATACATTAGTGGAATCAAAAGTTTTACGTAGAAACTAGAAAGGACATATAAAATGAGAAAACAACTATGCTCCTGATTTGTTGGTGTAAGCAGGTGTCAAATGGCAAGCAGCACTGTAATCAACAGATTGGCTGCAAATATGCTCAGTCTTTCCTAACTTTTAATGATTCCTTTCAATCTGAGAATTTCAAAACTTAACAAACTCTCTTTTGACTGCCAATGGATAGTTCTTTCTTTCATCAACTATTGTTACGTCATCGAATTTATACTTTAAAAACACCTACTAACATTTCCTAAATTTCTTCACTTTAAACGCCTTGGGCCTGTATATGAGTCTTCCTTTTAGTTGTGGAACCGAAAGCAACAAATCACCACACCCCACCAGCTAGAGCTAACAAAAGCAACCAAAGCTCAGCATGGTAAAAGTTTTAAAACATGAAATTGATAAAAACCATGTCTATTGAAGATTGCGGACAGTTGATCAGTCTCAAAGGCATTGAATTATGGAAAATTTATTTACACAAAGCAAGCAGCTTAGAGTGGTTCAAATTAACCCTCAACCGAATTTAACTAGCCAAATTAAGAAATCCTACTCTTTTCTATAAAATAAAAAATCCAAGGAATAGAAGGCTATGTCATCATGACTAGCCATCAAGTTGTCAGAGACACCCTGAATATAGATAGCATAGGAAATAATAAGGATGACTTATGCATATTCATCAAAGCAGAAAGAAACAAGGGAAAGAACACGTCTAAGGAAAGTGGTGAGCCCAATCCTCTAAATTGGTAATTTAATTGGAAACTCAAGTTTTTCCCACTGCTCTGTAACTGTGAAGGGAAACTAAAAAGGAAGAATTGCCATAATGAAAACGTTTTCTCCAATTTCTTCCTTAATTAATTACCTGATAATTACACAATACACTTGCATATATTCCCAAAATGAACCAAAATGAATAGCAGAAACAAGCAAATGTATAAAAGAGTGTCTATCTTTAATCCATGTTTTGTTCTTGGATTATAATCTCAGGTTACCAGCTGCTATTTCCAATTCATTAACCCAAATGAAAACAAAAAGGCACAATATTTCAACAAAAACCATGGGTACTTTCAACAAGAGACAAGCTTTGATCCTACAAACATCTTAAAAGGAAGATTAAACAGTCAAAGAACTAGAGAGAGAAGGTCTGTGCATGTATGTACCTGGTACTACCCACCTTCAACCCTTCTTTTTGCAGGTTTGACTCTCTGAAGTTGGGGACAGGAAAGTCACGGAGACCTGGAAGCAGCAGCACTGTGCTTGCTAGAGTGATGGTGATGACAATGACTACTCATTCGGTTCTGAAGCCCATTTCTGCGTCCGGTCTGGTCTTGGACTAAGTACCATGTGCAATGGGAACCTCCAACTTTTCAGGTCTTAAACAGAGCTTCTCTAGTGATTTGCTATCTCCCCCTACTCTTTTTTTTTTTTTTGGTTACATCTTCCCTACTCTTTACGTAAACATCTCAATGTCAAATTCAGCACGTTAGTTTAAATTTGTAAAATACTCCGGTCATTGTTTTCCGGGGTGTAATAGACTCGAGACCATTATGATTTCGTTTCGAACTTGAATAAAAAATTTGATATTAAAAATTTAATTTGAATTTTGAGTAGTTCTTGAATTTTGAGTCGAAATCAAGAAAATATTCAAATCGTTTAAAATCAATTTGATAAAATATTTGAATCATTTGAACTTAATTTCATAAGTTCAAGTTCAACTTAATAGCTTTAATTTATTATTTTTTTATTACAATAATAAAATGATAAATTAATAATAAAACTTTATACTAAAAAAATTTCGATTAAGTTTATGAATCATTCGAATCAAATAATAAGATACTTAAATTCAATTCGTTGCTCAAGTAACTTAATTTTGAATTCGACTAGAAAAAAAATTAGATAAACTCAAATAATCATTTAATTAAGTTTGAATAACTTGACTTATTTATATTATTAATTATTTCACAAAAAATTTTAAGTTTATAAAACAAAACAAAACTCAATGTAAGAAAAGACTATAGATGAATATATAATATGTATTGTTTATTAGTGCAAAACTAAAAACATTATAAGAAATTAAATTTCGGATTTGCATTAACATTCTTCATGTATTTAAACATTTTTGTCTTGAAAGTTATGGGAAAGGGTATGATGAAGTCGATCGTTTGTAACTTATGATAAGCCTTGAAAGTCAATTTCAATGAAAACAAACAGAAAGTTTATTTCAAATAAAGTGTCATTTCTTACAAGTTTATTCCAACGACATTATCATCGTTTTGGTTCGTATATGTTATTCTTGAGTAAATTTCGTTCGTAAAAGGTTTGTATAAAATAAAAATATATATTATTTTATAAAAGTTACATGAAAGTAATAAAATTTGATGCAATTATGGAAATTTGAATCTCAAAATTAAATTTTTTTTAAAGAAAATAAACTCGAAATAAGGCCAAAAACTCAATGGGACCTTGGTATAGTAGATTTGTTTACTCATATGATGCACAGATTAATTTTAACTATTTAAATTTGTAAATATATCAAATAATATTATTTAATTTTATTTGTTTAAAGTATATATAAAAATAAAATACAAATATATAATGTAATCAAGATATCCAATTAAAAAAATATTAATATTCAAAACATAAGATAAACAAATATTAGAAAGAATAAAAAAATAAAAACATATTATAAATAATATTATTGAGCACATCAACAAAATGCTAAAATAGTAATTAAAAGTTGTTGTTGCCAAAAACAACAATAAATATTTGCTGACGTCAAATCCTCGATCTTCGTGTTAATTTGTCTTCAAGAATTCTGCAAGAGAGAAGACCATCAGGGGGCGCAGGGGTTTTCCCCTGCGCGCGCACTCCGATGCTTAAGTGAGACAGGGTTTTGACAGGGTTTCAGTAGGCCAATAGAGCTTAGGGTTTAAGAATGATACCTGTGACCTATTTATAGGAGTTATTTCGCGCGTAATTACCTTTAAGCCCCATAGCTTAAATAATAACCCAGTGGATCATTTATGGGCCTTCTGAGTCCTCTTTCCTCTTGGACTTATATTATCATTTGGCTCAATGGTCTTCAACTTGATTTATAGAAAAACCCAGTAATAATTGACCTAGTCCACATCAATTGCTCCCCACTCTTTCACAAGGTTTACCTTGTGAAAGAGTATATAAAAAATGAGCTTTTCAAATTCTCTTGCTGCTCTCTTCCAAGAATCTTTTCATCTTCACTTGAGGGCTTAACTAGTGAACTTCATTATTATTCGTAGCAGAAACGACTTCGTGTCATCATTTCTTTTGTCAAAGTGTCTTTTTAGAACACTATCGGGATACATTTTTCTTCTCTGAGCTAAATGCTTCTCCAGTGGAATATACCACCCTTCTTTTCAAATTCAAGGTCTTAGCTGACCGAAACCAAGAGTTACAAGGAGAAATTACAAGATTGCGAAGCCACCAAAGCCTTTTGGTTTCATCAGATGCGGTTTGTGCTTGGCATGCTCCGGATTGGTCGAAGCTTGATCCTGATGCTGAGGATTTGGAACATTTTCTGAGAATAGGCATTTATAAAGATCTATCTGATCTTACCAGCCCTTAAGAGCCTTTTCGTTGAGCCGAGATGGTCGGGGTTCTCACAGGCTTGGACAAAGATGATTTAGATAATTATAGCACCTCAGGGCGTAGATGCTTGGGTGCCTGTTAGTATCGATGCTTCTTTTGAGGCAGAAGTTAATCTAGAGTGCTCCCCAGTTTTTTGTGAAAGAGCTTAGTCTTTTACAAACTGATCAGCTCATTTTTAAACTCATCTACCGAAGCAACTATACATTTACCTTATATTAGTCTCATGTAATAATCAGGCTTTCCTCGTGCACTTTTTTGCTTCAAGTTCTTTTACATATGGGGCTTATGTCGCTTAATTACTGCTTCAAGCTCAAGCATGTCATGCATGACTTACATCGCACACTTTTTTGCTTCAAGTAAATGCGTAGCCTACATCGCACGTTTTTCGCTTCAGGCTTTTGGTTTGCCCATCTCGCACGCTTTTGTGCTTAGGGACTTTTCATTTGCCCATCTCGCACACTTTTCGCTTAGGGATTTTCGAATTTGCCCGTCTCGCACCATTTTGTGCTTATGGACTTTATAGAATTGATAAGGATATAACATCACTTTTATATCTGGAATGCCAATATAAAACATTTGCATGCACTTTGTCAATCAATTGTAGTACATATCCAATGATAAAATTGTAACGTACCTCGTACCATACCTCACAGCTTGCATACTTTGTGCTCCCCAAGTTTTTCTTTGCAACTTTTTGTGTCCAAAGAAGAACTTTTACTGGAGTATTGGTCCTGTCTTGCTTACTATCCGCTTAAGGACTTGTTAGAATATAATATCGTTTATATCCGAGATGCCAACATAATGCGTTAAATGTAATATGATAAAATTGTAACGTACTCGTACCATACCTCGCAGCTTGCATACTTTGTGCTCTCCAAGTTTTTCTTTGCAACTTTTTGTGTCCAAAGAAGAACTTTTACTGGAGTATTGGTCCTGTCTTGCGTACTATCCGCTTAAGGACTTGTTAGAATATAATATCGTTTATATCCGAGATGCCAACATAATGCGTTAAATGTAATATGATAAAATTGTAACGTACCTCGTTTAGAGATATTTTTGCCCGTCTCGCACCCTTTTGTGCTTAGGGACTTTTTGTTTTGCTCGTCTTGTATCTTCTCGCTTAGGGTCTTATTTTTGCCCGTCTCGCGCATTTTTCGCTTAGGGACTTATTTGTGCCCGTCTCGCGTCTTTTTCTCGCTTAGGGTCTTATTTTGCCCGCTTGGGGTCTTATTTTGCCCTTCTAGCGTCTTCTTCATGCTTAGGGTCTTATTTTGTCCGCTTAGGGTCTTATTTTGCCCTTCTAGCGTCTTCGTCATGCTTAGGGTCTTATTTTGCCCGTTTGGGGTCTTATTTTGCCCTTCTAGCGTCTTCGTCATGCTTAGGGTCTTATTTTGCCCGCTTAGGGTCTTATTTTGCCCGCTTGGGGTCTTATTTTGCCCTTCTAGCATCTTCATCATGCTTAGGGTCTTATTTGTGCCCGTCTCACGCATTTTTCGCTTAGGGACTTATTTGTGCCCGTCTCGCGTCTTCTTCACGCTTAAGGTCTTATTTGTGCCTATCTCGCGCATTTTTCGCTTAGGGACTTATTTGTGCCCGTCTCGCGTCTTCTTCACGCTTAAGGTCTTATTTGTGCCCGTCTCGCGCATTTTTCGCTTAGGGACTTATTTGTGCCCGTCTCGCGTCTTCTTTACTCTTAAGGTCTTATTTGTGCCCGTCTCGCGCATTTTTCGCTTAGGGACTTATTTGTGCCTGTCTCGCATATTCTTCACGCTTAAGGTCTTATTTGTGCCCGTCTCGCGCATTTTTCGCTTAGGGACTTATTTGTGCCCGTCTCGCGTCTTCTTCTATTCTTGCAACATGTCTATCAAACATGGAGGATTATCATAGTACAGATAAAAATAACTGGCCTTTCGTTTCATAATGTAGTATTTTCAATTAAGTGGAATAATTGCAGCAAATGTTAAAACAATAATAGCAAATGTTTACCACCAGTACCATTCCAAGTCTTTGTCTTTGAAAAATCTGTAAGGTACGAGTGCTGTGATGTTTTGCTGTCAACCATGGATTGTGCACTAAGGCGTGCCTCGGTACCAGCAATCTACCTTCACGAGCTTACCACAAGTTGTTTTCGATTGAACCAAGCTCTTTCTGGCTTGCTGCCTTTCACGACAGTGGCTAGTGCCTACCTCGGACACCTGCCTAATTCAATCACAATTGTTAGAGTGGACAAGAAAATTGAAAACATCTTATGAGAGTACCTCAGATCTGGTTACCACCCTTATGTCCCTGCTTGAGTGTGTTTGCAATTTCGGTTGTGCCAAGCACTCATTTGTATTGATACTCCAGAATGCTATGTATAGGGGCTTACAAAGGAGACAGCCTTGATCTCGACACCTTGAGCCGGCACATCCTTGTCTCGTTTAAAGGACTCACGAAGTCGACATACCCTTTATATAGACAAACCCTCTTTCACATGTGTGGTTGTCAATAGGCCAAGTGTGTGGCTCTTAAGCCACTTCTAGATGGTTGCTAGAGCAGTTCTTGAAAGCTTATGTCAGATGATCGACAGATGGGCCGAAGGAAGCTTTTGGACATTCTGTCGGATTAGTGCGCGCACTAGGTCTAGAAGATTCTAGATCATTTTGCTCAGATCCCGCACTTGGGCGTGTGCTTGGATCGTCGGTTTCAAATGTGCTCGCCAAAGTTGTTTCTAATAGGTGAACCAGTAGTTTGGATTCCGTGTTTGCCAGCATTGCTAGTCATTGCCGAAAGGCATGACTTGGGTGTTCTTTACTTGCCTGCGTTGTGCTAACGGGAGAATCTTGTGTATGGGTGCTGTGTTCACCTAATTTTCTTCACTGTCATTTTATTAAAGTGGGGAGCTTGTGGCGTGCGAGAGCTCTATCTCATCCAAGGCTTGTTGCGCGTGGGAGCTCCCCTGTCGCCCAAGGCCTATCGCGTGCGGGAACTCTTGTCTTGTACAAGGCCTGTCATTCTTCTTGGCTTTGAAGTTCAATTTGACAACGAATAAGATAAGGTTGCCCATGTTCTAGTCGTGTCGCATGCAAACTGCTCTGTCGCGTGGCCTTGAGCTAGCTTGGGACAGAGTGTATGTTGCATGCTTGTAGTCGCGCAAATTTGCAGTGTAGCAAACACCTTTCGAGCGACAGATTATTCTGTAGCATAACGTTTTGCATGCAACTGACTATTCAAAAGAGTGGTATCTTTGTGAGATCTTCAATAGTGGTCCCTCTTTCTCGCCATTTTGGCATTTGCATGCGTGAGCCACCTCTCACAGAAAGAGTCTGCCACGTGAAACCTTGTCGCCAAAATTTATCATGTGCGTGCATGTGCTCGCTGAATTAAGGACATGGTTGTCGCCAATTCCTTGTACTCTGCCGCCAGAGATCTTTCAGGCGACAGGCTGGGCTCTACCCATTTCGTGTACTCAATCACTAATGAACTTTTGGGCGTTAGGCAAGGCCGTAGCCCATTTCTTGTATTCTGCCGCCAGAGATCATTACCTGCCGCCAAATATGTGACTGGTCGTCGCCTCAGCTTTTTCTTTCTCTTTTTTTGTCTTTCCATTTTTTGCGGCACAATACCTTTTATTTTTACAATATTTAGTGTACCTTTACACCATACAGCTCCCCAAGTTCTATTTTGAAACAGCGTTGTCATTTCTGTTCAAAGATGAACTTTTTCTCGAGCGTTGTGCTTGATGATGTACAAAGTTGCCTAATCCTTTTTCACTTTGGCTACCCAAAATGGCTTGCCCATAGAGTTTTCTCTCCTAGGTGAGTTCCTATATGGGTTGATAAGGGCTTGCTTGCTTGGGTCTTAGGATGGCTGTATTCTTACTCATTATTCACAACCGTACTCTCGTGGTGGCCACTAGCTCGTCTGACCTTTTGTGTCCTGCCCAGTTTTCGCCGCTCATCTATGTTCTTACACATCTGGGCGAACACGAGGGGGCATCTTAAGTTCTAGCGTGTTCCCTGAGGTCTTTGGTTGGGGATCGCCCAATAGAGCTCTCCTCGACTTACGCTCGCTTGTTCTTAGTTCTTCGTCTAGCTCTTTCCTTTCCTGAGTGAGCTCATCTAGCGTTGTGTGCACACTTCTGCCAGACCCTCCGGCTTATTCCTTGCTTGCCGATCTAGATTGTTTCTCGCGCCTTAGTGCGTGCTTTACCAGTCGAGCCTTGCTGTGAAGGCTGGGCTGTGGCGTTGGTCATGTAATCGCCGTATGCCACTCAATCGTCAAAAGTGCCAGTGGTTTTGTGCTCGCCACATGACACTACACTCGTAAGCGTTGCTTTGTGCCTTGTGCGCAAGAGGCTAGGCTCACGGTAGCCATTCGCTTGTCTAGAATGCCTACAGTGTGACTTTTTCTCGCTCGCATGGCTGTCGAACCACTTTATTGCGACATAACTTGTCGAATGTGCTCATCATTACCTTTGACCTATTGGCCTAGCGTACGGCGGATCGATCTGTCGTGGCAGGAGACCTTCTGTTGTGGAGGTGCCTGTTGTACATTAGCGGACTTGCGTTTTCTTCTCCTCTATGTCTTCGTTCAGCCCCTTTAAGCTGGGCTTCATGCATTTTTGAGAGCTATGGATATGCAAGTCAGCAAACAAGTGGTGGTTTTGAGTTTGTTGCTGTCCACATTTTTGCTTTCTTTTTCATGCAGACGGTAGCAAACACATTTGCAATGAGAGGCCTCGATTTAGTGAAGAACCAAAACGGGATAGCAAGATGATGATGGTGAATAGGAGCTTCGGTGATAAGCAGTGGTGCTTGGAGGGTGCGGTGATGGGGCGGTTATGGTGTTAGAGAAGAAAAGGCCAGTGGTTGGACTAAGCTGCTTTGTCGCAGGCGGGAGGCTTCCTCGCCAACACCTATCGCACGCGAGATTCACACCTCTCGCCCAAGCATGTCGGCGCTAAAGCAACCCCCTCTCGCCCAAGGAGATGTAGCATGCTGGAGCTGTAGCGGGCGAGAGGCTTTCTCGCCAACACCTATCGCACGTGAGATCCACACCTCTCGCCCAAGCCTGTTGGCGCGAAGCCACCCCTCTCGCCTAAGGAGATGTAGCGTACGGGAGCTGTAGCGGGCGGGAGGCTTCCTCGCCAACACCTATCGCACGCGAGATCCACACCTCTCGCCCATGCATATTTGCCCGTGGTAGCAGAAAGAGGTCTACCTTGCCGACAGGCTTTGTGCGACAGGATAATCACCTTCTCGCCAAAGCTATCTCATGCGGAAGACACCTTTTTGCCGGCAGGCTCCTTGCATATATCGTCCAAGGCCTGTCGCCAGGGGTCTGTCCGGCGCGAGAGATAGCTCTTGCCTGTGCTAAACAGGAGGAGGTCTCTCGCCCAATGTAACAAAATTGGTGGCTCTCACCCAATGCAAACAGGAGAGAAGGCTCTCGCCAGAACTAACAGCGGGAGGTCTCTCGCCAAGAGGCCTGTCTGCGCGAGAGAGAGCTCTCGCCCAGGTGACAGGAGGTGTCTCTCGCCTCTCACCCATGCAGGTTTCTCGCCATGCTGTCGCCCAATTCTCTCTCGCGCAAAAGCTATGCCTCTCTTGCCAAGCTTTTTGGTAGGCGCGAGAGCTAGTCTCTCGCCATGCTGTCGCCCAATTCTCTCTCGCTAGAGCCATGCCTCTTCTCGCCAAGCTTTTTGTTAGGCGCGAGAGCTAGTCTCTCGCCATGCTGTCGCCCAATTCTCTCTCGCCAGAGCCATGCCTCTTCTCGCCAAGCTTTTTGTTAGGTGCGAGAGCTAGTCTCTCGCCAAGTCTGTCGGGGGCGAGAGCTATTCTCTCACCATGCCAAGGGTTGTCGCATGTTTGTGGCGCGCGAATGACTCTGTCACATGTACCTCGCGTGCGACAGACTTTCTGTCGCGTGAAACTTTGCGTGCGACAGACTATTTTGTGGCGTAACTTGTGCACTCTGCCGCAGCCTACGTACCTTCTCTTCCGCAGATCGTCTTTCACCAATTTTTTATGGCTTTTCTGTTTGTTTCCCATAGACGGCGCCAATTGTTATTGCCAAAAACAACAATAAATATTTGCTGACGTCAAATCCTCGATCTTCGTGTTAATTTGTCTTCAAGAATTCTGCAAGAGAGAAGACCATCAAGGGGCGCAGGGGTTTTCCCCTGCACGCGCACTCCGATGCTTAAGTGAGACAGGGTTTTGACAGGGTTTCAGTAGGCCAATAGAGCTTAGGGTTTAAGAATGATACCTGTGACCTATTTATAGGAGTTATTTCGCGCGTAATTACCTTTAAGCCCCATAGCTTAAATAATAACCCAGTGGATCATTTATGGGCCTTCTGAGTCCTCTTTCCTCTTGGGCTTATATTATCATTTGGCTCAATGATCTTCAACTTGATTTATAAAAAAGCCCAGTAATAATTGACCTAGTCCACATCAAAAGTATATTTTAATAATTTTCAATGTTAGAGTAACATTTTGAGGTATATTTTTATTATTGACATTAATAATCATTATTATAAATATGCATTTTATATACATAATATATATATATATATAAAAGAATGATTATAACATAAAAATATTTATATTTATAGCTAAAGCATAGTAGTTTGTGCAATGCACGAACTAGTTTCATCTATTTAAATATGCATGTAACATATATATTTATAAATTTAGATGCTTTATACATAATTTTATGTATTTAAAAAAATAAAATATTTAAATATTTAAATAATATAAATAATATTGATAGCTTATTTTTATACTTTTTCAATTTTGTTAATAAATTTTTTAAATAAACTAAAATTAAAATTATTTATTTTATAATATAAATAGATATCAATAAATATTTTATTTAGTTTTCCAAGCAGATAATATTAAAATTCTATGTTTTTAAAAAATTTTTATTAGATAGTTAGTATTTAAAATTATTTTAATATTTTTTTAAAAGATTGAGAAATTTTAGGAATTATAAAAATTTAAGGAAAGTGAAAAAATAGAAAAGTTAATACTTATTATTCTTTTTCACTTAAATAGATATGAAATTAATGGATGTTTACATGTCATTCAAAGAAAATATAAATGTAAGCATTGTAAACATCTTACCAAATATTGGACTAATTCTTTTTTGTTTGGTTCATAAGAAATATACGGAGAATGGAGAATCGAACATTTGACCTATCCTTTCTAGAAAGCAATAACAACTATTAGGCTAAATTTAAGTGTTATATTTGAACTAATTCTAACTAATATATATAAATATATATATATATATATATATATATTTGTATAAGTCAAAGCATTTGATTATAAGTAGAATATACTATGTGGATAGTCTAAGAAGTTAACACGTGTAATATCCTAAAATAAAAAAAATATTTTTATCAATTTTTTTTATAGATAAGAATCTATAAATTTCAAAATTAATTAATTATCTTTTTAAATCAATTATCTATCTCAATTTCTAAAATATAAACATATATATTTTTATATTTCTTAAAAATTAAAGAAAAATCTCATATTATTTATAAATTTCTTTACTCATCTTCTATCAGTATACATATACTATTGTGATGTACATTATTTATAGAAATAATGAATTTTGGTATAAATTTTTTATATGGATACACTTTTTTAAAGAAAAAGATAAATATATTTTATATGAACACATGATATGTGTGGTAAGATGAATTTTTTTCATCTTTAAAGCATAAAATGTCCACAATAAATCACTTAATCATTTATCAATGTTACACTTTTAATTTCAATAAAATTCAGGTTTTTATAATAATCTTATATCTTATATATATACAAAAAAACCAAAACTCTTGGCTAAAAATAAAATATCCTAAGAAGATACCTTTACTTTTTTATACTTAAAATAATAAATTGATTATTTTTCAAAAAAAATAATAAATTGATTTTAATTTTTATATAATAATCCTATTCAATTAATTATTCAATTTTAAAATATTTGAAATTTTAAAAAAACATAGATTTCAACTATATTATCTTAATTTAAACTAAATAAAATTTATATCAGACTTTAAATTTTTTATCACTTATTATGTTATTTTTAAATTAAAAACATATCCATATGTTTTGATCAGAATTATCTTAAAATTTTAAATCTTTTATCAAAAACATTAAAATTGGATATTTAAGTTTATATATTTTAGTATTGAATTAAGCTTCCATATCTTTTTTTCAATTTTCATTTACTCCTTTTCAGAATTATTTGTTCAATCATTTTATTTAAAAAAAAGTCTATATGGATTATCTATTCTCTTGAAACATGTATGATCTTAAATATTGCATTTAATTATTTTGAATTGATTTGAATTTTAAAAAATTAAATAATACATTATCTTTAGTTTTATTTCTATTAATATTTTTACTTTACTTACCTTTTACATTTGACAGTATTATAACCTTTTACATTTGACACTATTATAAATAATTTTTTTAAAAACCCTAAAAAATAGAATTTTTCAACGCTAATTAATTTTATAAGATTAATTAGAGTCATCTAAATTCAAATTTTAAAAAAAATCAATTTCAAATATGCAATATTAACCAATAATCTATTAATGATTAATATAGTAAGGATTATTTTCATTAAAATTGTAGTTATTTAATTCATTTATTAAATATTTAAGATTTGTGATATTTAAATTTTCTTTAAATTTTTAATTGTTATTTGATTTTGAATTATTTTTTAATTTGTGTATTCTATATATGCATCAAGTTTTTAATACTTTATTCAACATATATTTCAAAATAATTTTTTTTATAATTCCATTCTTTAAAAAATTATTATAAATCGAAATAATCACCGTGCATCGCACCGGTTTAAATCTAGTTACTAGTAAAAAGTAAAAATTCCTTGTGCTTGTTTTAATGGTGTGACTAAGATCATTAACTTTCAAAGTCAAGCAAAAGGAAAAATTGTAATGAAGAAGAATAGCAAATGCATGTTCTGAAAATTTTCTCATCTATAACGTAAGGAATTATTCTGTTTCCAACAACTTGAGACACACGATTTGAGAAGATGTTGAGTGGTCAATTAAATCATGACGCGTGAATCGGTTTTGAAAGCAGACCCATAAAAATAGAGAGAAGGAAATTGAGGAAGTTGAGCGGAAATGAAGAGGCCTATACAAATATTCTAATGGTTGGTTAGTTTAAATAGTTCATTCAGATATTTTTAAGAGATAATATTTGATAAGTTGGGATTCAACTTTTAATATTTGCAAATTATCTTATTATTAGGTAAATAGACAGTCTTAGACACGACATAAAATACTATAAAAAATGACACGTATGTGATATAAGTTAAAATTTTAGAGCGGTTTTCTATTAATTTGGTAAAAATAAAAAAATATTTTCTTATATATCAAATATAAATTTTGACATAATAATTTTTATATTTTACATTATATTAATACGATTTTAAATAACGCAAACACAAATTATATATACATATTACCGCGTTTATTCTCAAATTTCGATTTATTTTATGCAAAAGAAAAAAAAATTCTTATGGTCGTTCTGAGATGCACAGTCAATTCCTCCGGAAGCAACTTGGAAATTTCTGTTCTAATTATTAATGTAATTAAGTCATGAAATAGTTGGTTGATATGGTAATGTTGCCTTAAAATTTCCACAAAAATGACTGAAATGAAAATGGAAATTAAGAAAGAGGAAGGAGAAGTCCACATTCTAAAAATCGACATCCATATTTTTTATTTCAAATTATTAAAAGAGAGCTCTCGAGTTCAACTATCATTAAACACACTTTTTGAGGATAGGTGAAAAGTTTTAACTGTGATTAAACTCCAAACAAGATTAATCTCAAACTGTTAAAACGGATTAAAGGATACTTGTGGCTTACATCAAAAAAATTTAGGCTTAATAGCCAAATATGTCTTCCACATTTACCACAAAATAGAATTAAGTCATAAACGTTTAAATGCATGAAAATCAGTCCTAAACGTTACAAAATAATTGAATTAAAGACATTTCCGTTAAATCCTTTAATTTCCGTTACCTCTACCAGTAATAAAACTTCGGAAATTAAAGTATTTAACGGAAATGTCCTTAATTCAATTATTTTGTAATGTTTAGGACTGATTTTCATTCATTTAAACGTTGAGGACTAAATTTTATTTTGTGACAAATGTGAAAAACATATTTGGCTATCAAAATTTTTAACGAATTAATATTTGATAACGATATTATATTTTTAAGTCATTAGTCCGTTTTTATTCCTCTAAACTCAAAAGCTCTTAAAATTTCGAAATTTCTTCTCACCAAATTACTAAAGAAACCGTAAGTCAATATCCTTGGAAAGTGCAGCGGTTTGAAAGTCTATTTGCTTTCCAAAAATGGAAAATTTTGCTTAATTCAGAAAGGAAATATATGACCTTTGACTTGACTAGACTTTTTTTAATTAAAAATTAAGCAGTCGATTAATTTCCTGGGAAAAGACTCAGGCCCGTGTATCTTCATTATCACTTTGCGTGCAATATTTGTTTGGTTTTTCTTATCATCATTAATTTGTTTTCTTAATATTAAGTTTTCCAAATGTTTTCTTTTTCAATCACCATCAAAACAATGATTTTCAGCCCATTTGGTAACGACATTATATTTTTAAGTTTTATTCCTCTAAACTCAAAAGCTCTTAAAATTTCGAAATTTCATCTCTTCAAATTACTAGAGAGACCATAAGTCAGTATGCTTGGAAATTGCGGCATTTTCAAAGTCTATTTGCCTTCCAAAAATGGCTACATTTGCTTAATTTAGAAAGGATATGTATATATGTCACATCTTATAGCCTTAACTTAGATCTTGACTTGACTTTTTTTGATTAAAAATTAAACAGTCGAGTAATTTTTAAACAGTCGAGTAATTTCCTGCGAAAACGCTCAGGCCCGTGTATCGTCATTGTGACTTTGCGTGGAATATTTACTTGGTTTTTCTTGTCATCATGAATTTGTTTTCTTTTATTAAGTTTTCCAAATGTTTTCTTTTTAAATCACCAACAAGACAATGATATTCAGCCCATTTGGCATGGCTGACAAATGGCTGACAATCAGGTCACGACTCATGCATGCCCTGTAAGTTGTACCTGCTCTATCACTACATAGAACTTTCTTCATTAACAGAGAAAAAGATGGAGAATATAAATGCAAGATTATCTCTTAATTATCTGATAAACCCAAATTTAATTCCGCCATCAGCCATTGGGTTACGAAGCTACGTTGAAAGTGGCTAAGCAATTTCCTGGAAAATAAGAGAAGTACAGAATCTACTTTGTATGTATATAAATTTGCAATGATCCTAACGATTCCTTCCATCAGCATCAAAGTTTTTCCTCCCTCCTACTTCTTGACTTAACCAAGACTTGTTTTACTTATTCTTTCCGTCTTGTTTTCCTTCCAAACCCTAAAAAAAATTTCTCGCTGAAATCTCTTTACCCTTTATTCCTTATGTCCAACATGTTTCTGAGACATCGTAACCCTGGTGAACCAGCCATGTCTGATGCAGAAGATACCCCGGTGTCTAAAGTTCTGCAGCGAAGGTGGCGTTCGGTTTTTGTAGCCGTGTATTCTGCCAGGACTCTAGTTTCTTTGTACAAGAAAGTCATGAACAAGAAGCAGATTATGCGTACTCTATCCTACATTGCCCTTGATATCCCTGTCGATGTCCATGACAGTAGCTCAAGTGATGATCACCTACCTTCTCTCTGCGTTGATCAAAAAACACTGACTGAGGTGGTGAGAGAGAAGAGCCTTGAAACCCTAAGCAAACTTGGAGGAGTGAAACAGATTGCTACGAGTCTCGACACAGATGAAAAGGATGGCATCAGAGCCAATAAGGCTGACCTTGCGCGCAGGATTGATGTCTTTGGCGCCAACAGTTATCAAAAACCACCAGCCAAACGCTTTCTTAGCTTCGTTTTTGAAGCTTTTAAGGATACCACCATTATCATTCTCTTGGTCTGTGCTGTACTCTCTCTGGGATTTGACATTAAGCAGCACGGTATCAAGGACGGATGGTACGATGGCGGCAGTATCATCTTTGCTGTTTTTCTAGTTGTTGCTGTATCAGCAGTCAGTAACTATAAGCAAAACAGACAATTCGAAAAACTTTCAAATGAGAGTAGTGATATAAGAGTGGAAGTAGTGAGAGATGGGCGCCGCCAATTTATATCTATCTTTGATGTAGTCGTGGGTGATGTTGTGTGCTTGAAAATTGGTGATCAAATTCCGGCTGATGGATTGTTCTTGGATGGTCACTCTTTGAAGGTGGATGAATCTAGCATGACTGGGGAAAGCGACCACGTTGAGATCAACGGCAGCACCAATCCTTTTCTCCTCTCTGGTACAAAGGTGACGGATGGGTTTGGTTTCATGCTTGTCACTTCTGTTGGCATGAAAACGGCATGGGGGGAGATGATGAGTTCCATAAATCGCGAGTTAAATGAAGAGACTCCCCTACAGGCTCGCCTCAACAAGCTGACTTCTTTTATTGGGAAGATCGGGTTGGCAGTGGCTATACTTGTCCTTGCTGTTTTGCTTATTCGCTACTTCACTGGAAATACAGAAGATGACAAAGGAAACAAGGAATATATTAAGGGCAAGACAAAGTTTGACAGCATAATGAACTCAGTGGTGAATATTATGTCAGCAGCAATTACCATTGTGGTGGTAGCAATTCCAGAAGGGCTACCTTTGGCAGTAACTCTAACTCTGGCTTATTCTATGAAGCAAATGATGGCCGATCATGCAATGGTCAGAAAACTTTCTGCTTGTGAGACGATGGGTTCAGCCACAACAATCTGCACAGATAAGACAGGTACCCTTACTTTAAATCAAATGCAGGTTACTGAGTTTTGTCTAGGGAAAGAATTTATGAAGGATAGTTTTTCTTGGAAAGTAGCACCGAATGTCCATGAGTTACTGCAACACGCCATTGCTTTCAACACAACAGCTACTGTTTATAAGCCAAACTCTAGATCCCAAGCTGAGATTTCAGGTAGTCCAACCGAGAAAGCAATACTCTCTTGGGCTGTCTTAGATTTGGGGATGAACCTAGATGATCCAAAGCAAAATTATGATCTCGTCCAAGTAGCAGCCTTCAATTCAGAGAAGAAAAGGAGTGGAGTTCTGATAAGGAGTAACAGTGAGAGTGCGACACATGTACACTGGAAGGGCGCTGCCGAGATGATTGTTGCCATGTGTTCACAATATTATGATAGAGCTGGAACAGTTAAAGTGATAGATGACGAAGACAGAACAGAGATCGGGAACATCATTCAGAACATGGGTGCCAAAAGCTTGAGGTGCATAGCATTTGCACACGCAAAAATTCCAGAAGACAGTGAGCAGGTTTTAGAAGAAAGCAGACTCACCTTGTTAGGGCTGGTAGGTTTGAAAGACGCATGTCGTCCTGGTGTCAGAATAGCTGTAGAATCTTGCATAGATGCTGGAGTAAACATCAAGATGATAACTGGAGACAATGTCTTCACGGCAAAAGCTACAGCAATTGAATGTGGCATTCTGGAACCTCATGAGGATATGAATGAAGCTGTAATAGAAGGTGTGCAGTTCAGAAATTACTCACCAGAAGAGAGAATGGCAAAGATCAACAGGATCCGTGTGATGGCCAGATCCTCACCTTTCGACAAACTTCTGATGGTACAGTGTCTAAAGCAGAATGGTCATGTTGTAGCAGTCACTGGGGATGGGACAAATGATGCGCCAGCTCTAAAGGAAGCAGATATTGGACTTTCCATGGGAGTCCAAGGAACTGAAGTTGCCAAGGAAAGCTCAGATATAGTCATCTTGGATGACAACTTCACCTCTGTGGTGACGGTTTTAAGGTGGGGTAGATGTGTCTTCAACAACATTCAGAAATTCATTCAGTTTCAGCTCACTGTGAATATAGCAGCCCTCATCATCAACTTTATGACAGCAATATCTTCTGGTGAAGTTCCACTGACTGCAGTCCAGTTACTGTGGGTGAACCTAATAATGGATACCTTTGGGGCTTTAGCTTTGGCCACTGAGCAACCTACCAACGATCTCATGACAAAGCCACCTGTGGGTCGATCCAAGGCCCTTATATCTAGTATCATGTGGAGGAACCTCATTGCTCAAGCCTTGTATCAAGTAGCAGTTTTACTAACCCTTCAGTTCAGGGGAAAATCTATCTTTGGTGTGGACGAGAAGGTCAAGAACACACTCATTTTCAACACTTTTGTCCTCTGTCAAGTGTTCAATGAGTTCAATGCCAGAAAACTAGAACAGAAGAATATATTCCAGGGACTACACAAGAACAAACTCTTTCTTGGGATCATTGGCATAACTGTAATTCTTCAAGTGATAATGGTGGAATTCCTGAAGAGGTTTGCTAACACTCAGAGGCTGAACTGGGGGCAATGGAGTATTTGTATTGGAATTGCAGCTTTATCCTGGCCACTTGGCTGGCTAGTTAAGTGGATTCCAGCATGAAGCATTTCTCTTCTCTGATCAAAGGGCTTTTGCATCCTGAAAAAATAGTCAGTTTACATGAGATATAGTCTTTTTTATTTATCTAGGTAGTAGGAATGACAGATATAGCTTTAGTACTATTTCTTTTACTATTTCAGATGCAAGCTTCCAATTTCCTCCTTTTCAATATTTATATGGGTTCTAGTTTCATTTCAAATGTAGAATGTAAGCTTCTATGAGAAGAATCAATATACATTTCTTGCTTATTCGTGCATTAATTTCAATATAACATGTTTTGCACCACGTTATTACACAATCAACAATGCTGAAAGAAAACCCTCTCTGCTAACAAATAAATTACATATGTCGTCAGCTTTTAATAGCTAACACTGTTGCCATGCAGTTTATGCTTCATATTGTAGACTTACTGCTAATATATATAAACATTAAGATTTTCACTCTCTCTAGTGGATGCACACAATAATGAAACGAGACTTTCATTGCAATCCAATAATCTCTTTGTGAACAATAATCTTTATAAATGTATCAAACTTATGCTGACCAGTTCACAAACACAGACTGTACATCATGTTAAAATTTCATACAGTTAGACTATCCCACTGTAGAGTACACAACAGGCTTTAAATCTAAAATGTTTATAATAAAATTTAATTAGCTCTTTCATCCTTCTATTTAAAACTCACTAGCTTCAACAAAAGAGGATCCCGTTAGTTGCTTTTGCAGTTTGATCATCATTAGTTTGTGTGATGCAAGAAGGTGACTATCACATTGAGCATGTAGAAAATCACTGATTTAGTCACTTTTGACTGCAACAGTAGCAAAAACAAAGCCAACTGATGTATTCTGAACTTGCTTTAGTTTAATGCCTTCTTTACAAAGTGAGTTATCCGTACTCTGTACGGCAATTCCTCTCTTTCTGTTGCCAGCTTAGTAACGTACATCTATGCGGAACGAGACCTTCTCATCATTCATGCTTTTGGCATCCAAAGTAAATAAATAAGTATTCCTCCTTGTAGATAAAGATTGGGAATCCAAGGAACCAAGCACATGTTTAGAAGATAAAATTATCATGAAATACCCTCGAATTAAATTTTTAAAGGAGCAAAAAAGAAACTGCATAATCCATAGTGACTTCTGGTGCCATAAATTTCTAGCATTGAAACAAAAAAGGTCTATAAGAAGCTTAAGACCATTATTGGCATATAAGTTCCAACTATCTAAACAGCAAGATAGTGAACATCACTCATAAGTTGCAATGACCTACTTATAATCAGTATCAATCTTTAATTTTTTACTGTTTATTCAGCGCAAGACTGTCAACAACAAAAGACAATTAAGACAATTCATGGATAAGTCAATAATTGTTTAAGGTTTCTACCTATCACTTGTACTTCACGTTTCTCCCATGTCACAACAAAGCATAAGTGCATAAAAATCAAAGAATTTCTTGATGTAACAGATGCAATACAAGTATGCAACAACTTACAGAATAAAATAGGCACCTCGTGCACAATCTATCACTTGAAGTTGAAAGTGAAAGGTGGTTTCTTAATTGGAAACACAATTATTGGTGTCCTAGTTTGTCAGTATAAAAACATGTTTGGGGCCCATTACTAACAGTGAAAAAAAAAAGGTGAATCTAATAATTTGTCGTTACATATTTGCTTCCTTTAATATTGAATAATTCCAAAACCTCAGCTAAAACCAATGGATCAACCGTATTATAACTCCAGCCAATAACCTAGAGCTTGCACAGGTATATGGTCTAAATAGCACAAGTATTCTAACACCCTCCTGAAAGAGCTAAGTGCTTCCTACTTCCTACTTCCTACTTCCTATTTCCTACTTCTCAATTAATCTCCTTTCTAATAAAGCGGCAAACCCAGTGTATAAAGCTCTCACATTATGAGCGTTGGGAAGGGTCATATACGCATCCTTCCCTCCGTATTAACAAAGAGGCTATTTTCGTACTTGAACCTGACCTCCAAAGTCACAAAGGAACAATTTTTACCGTTGCACCAAGTCTCATCCTCAACTAAGCTCCTTTCTAATAAATAAGTGACAATGTACGTAACACAGGAATGGAATGACTGTGTCTAGTTTAACATCCAATATCAATGAATCTGATCTTAGACAGATAATTCATTAAAATAAGTGAACAACCTAAATATCCTTGCCACCAACATTTTACTTCAGAGCAACTCAAAGAACACTTGTTAATCAATTTTAATTCTTTCAATGTAAAATCTTCTCAAACAAAACTTCCTTGTAATGCAATCCAAAAAAATCATTATTGGGTAATCTAATCTCTGTTTTGTTTTATTTCTCGCTTCTTGAGCATAACTTTAAACACCAAAAGGTTGAACCTTGTACACTGTCATTTGTAATTAATATCTACAGCAAAATAGATCCAAGGCGCATAGAGCAAGTGGATAATAAATTATTTCAAATTCTTAGTATATTATTAGCATGCCAAGACAGAAACTCAAATTCTTAGTATATTATAAGCATGCCAAGACAGAAACTTACTCCAGTATATCATGTCAACATCCATAAATTAATAATTAAAGCAGGAAAATCATATTTTACCATTAAGATTACTATTTTAACGACAGAAAAGGTCACCCCATTAAGCAAGGCGGCATTTTTATGAAGAAAACTTAAAATGGGTCATCAAAAGACATGAAATTTCAGTACAAAAAACACAGAAACAGAACCCAGGATGCAACAGTTGAAATGGGTTGTTTATGAACATGTTAAATTTGACTGGTTGTACAAAGACAAAGCCTTAAAAGAAAAAAAAAGGACAATTCAATAAACAAATGGGTCCAAAGCCAATTAAGTAATCAACAAAAATCACAGTGAAAGGCAACAAATGACAAAGAAAGAGCTTCAAGTGGGGCTGACCTTGACGAGTCTCTGCAAAAATTGTACCGCAAAAGTGTAACTCCGTGAAGATTGTCCTTGCAAAGGAGTTGTGAGCAAAATCAATAATTTCTCTTCAAAAATAAGTAGGGAAAATAATATTTATTGATTTTATTTTTTAGTAAATTTTGTTTGATTTTTATTATTTAGTAATACAAAAACAAAATTCAATCAAAACCTTTTTGATCATAGATTCTTAATTTTGAAGTTTAAAATGTCTTTTTTTTTTCAACAATTCTAGTATATTTAAATATTTGGGAAAAATATTTGTAACAATAAAAATTTTAAAAAAAATGTGGGTAGAGGGTTCATTGGGCTGTGAAAGTGGCTATTTTTTAAACCAACAAAAATTCTACTCTTTGTATTTCTAGCCCAATTGGCTAAGAATGGCTCCATAGACTAAAACTTATCCTTATTAAACGCCCATCAAAAGGGAAATACTTTGGGCTTTATGACAACAAGCCCGGTCCGACAGATTGGTTGTTCTTTAAGTTTTTCTTTTATTTATGTGAAGTTTTCACGGATTGAATTTTTAATCATTGAAATTAAGAATTTAGTTTTTTTTTTATTCTTGGTCAATTCCGTCAATAGTTTGTGCTTATATAGATGCTTTTAGCACGTTTATTGAATTTTTGTTAACTTAATTTGCACTAATTTATCCCCAATTCTTTTTATTTGTTACTTTTTTTTTAAAGAAATAAAAAAAAATTTAACCTTCTTTTATTCCCCTAATTAAATGTATATACTTTTATTGTAGCTAAATAAAACATTATCCTTTGATTTTATCCAAATATGACACTATTATAAGTAATTTTAATAATTTTAAAATTTAAAACATATACCTTCTTCTTTTGCCCTTAAGCTACGTAATAAACTAACATAACTCTTAAATGATGGTCCAATATTTTTTTAATTATTACAGCGTGGGTCTACCTATTCCATGTGGCCGCATTAAAGCTTAAAAATTCCCTTAGAATTTTAGGTAGAATAGAAAAAGGGATAAAAGAATAGTGAATCCAATCTAGTAACTTAATTTTGAATTATATCTGAATGTTTGTAAAAAAAGTCTACTTTCAATTTTTTTAATCATTTGTTAGTTGTTGGTGTTTTTTGTTAGAAGTTGATTTAAAAATAGTAATATTCAAAATTTTATCTTTAATTTGTGTTATATGACATTTTGGTTATCTTGAAATTATAAATATTTTTTTTAAAAAAATAAAATTTTTGAAAATTGATTTTTCTTATAAAAGTGTGACATTGTTATAATTTTTTAAAATTAATTTTATTAAAAATCAAAATTACTATTTTAAAAGGTACAAGATTAGGTGTCCGTTCCACCATGATTTGAGAATTGAAACTAAATAATTCAATGTCAGCAGGGGTGTAAAACGGGCCGAAATCCACGGGTCAATTCGTTAAATCTGCAAGCTTTTTAAAGGTTGGTCTCATTTTTTTAAGCCCATTCGAAAACAGGTCTAAACGGGTTGGCCCGTGCTGGCCGGTTCACAAACCCGTGGGTCGGCCCGTTTAGGCCCTTTTTTATTTTTTATATAATTTATTTTTTAATTATATTATTAACGTATTTTTATTTCTTACAAAATAATACATGACATGATTTTATTGTATTCTAGCAAAAAAATGAATTCATGTAATTTTACTTTGAATTCAAACCATGATATTATATGTATGATAGTGAAAAAAAAGAAGTTGGAAGAGTTTAATGTTTAATAGAAATTTATGTTTTTTCAAGATTGTAATTATTTATTTTAAAATATTGTAAGTGAATTGTAATTGTATTTAGATTGTATTTATATATGAATTTTAATGATTTTTTAAAATTTATATTTATTATTTTTATTTAAAAATATTTGGCCCGCGGGCCGGCCCGATCCACATTCACTACAAAAAAATGAACCTTCAGCGACGGAATTAGCGACGAAAAATTCCGTTGCTGATAGTTAAATTCCGTCACTAATGGTCTTCAGCGACGGATTACCTACGGATTATCGACGTAAATTTTTCTATTGGAAAAATCGATGTCGCTGATGCTCACTCCGTCGCTAAAACTTCATTTCCGTCGGTAATTCCGTCGCTAATTAGCAGCGGAATTTTTTTACATCAGCGACGGATTTTATGTCATTAGTGACGGAAAATTCCGTCGCTAAAAACATAATTTCGTCTTTTTAATTTACATGAAAATCCGTCGTTAAAAGGCATCAGCGACGGAAAATTTCGTCGCTGATAGTTTTATTATTATTTTATTTTATAAAAAAATCTGTCGCTAAAAGGCATCAGCGACGGAATTTCCGTCGCTAATTCCGTCGCTAATAATTTGTTATTTTTGTTAATTCAATAAATATTCTGTCACTAAAGAGCATCAGTGACGGAAATTCCGTCGCTAATGTTATGAATTCCGTCGCTAATTTGATGAATTTTTTCACTTATTTAACAGATTTTATTGCTAATTTCTATGAATTTTGTCAAAAAAATGTTCTGAAATTAATTATTTATATTTATATTTATATTTATATAGAGAGAGAGAAAGAGAAACATTTAAAATAAACCTAATATTTATACTTAAATCCATAAACATTATCTTAAAATAAATTAACTAAAAAAAAGAAAAATACATTATCTTCAACATCATTATCACCACTACCACCAGCACCTCACAGTATCATCACATCATCTGTAAGTAAAAAACAAAAAACAAAAATATAAGTATTAAAGTTTATCATATAAAAAAATTGATAACATAAATATAAAAGAAAAATAGAGTAAATTTACAAAAAAAAAAGGAAAAAAAATAAAAGGAAAGAGGGATAAAGAAGAAAAACTAAAAAAAAAACGAGAAGATGGACAAAAAAAAAGATAGAGAGGAGTGAAGAGGAGAGAAAATAGAGAATATAAGAATATATAGTCTTTGGCGCGCATACAGAGGAATTACCGATGGAATTACTGACGGATTAGCGACGGAAATTCCGTCGCTAATGCTATGTCAAAATATTTCCCGCTACAGCTCAGGCGGGAAAAATTCAAAAATTTTTTTTATTTTTTTCAAATTTAAGGCATTAGCGATGGATTTTTTCCGTAGCTAATTCCGTCGCTGTTGCTTTTTAGCGACGGAATTAGCGACAGAAAAAATCCGTCGCTGATGCTTAATGAAAGAAATTTATTTATTTTTATTTTTTTTGATTTAAGGCATCAGCAACAGATTTTTTCCGTCGCTAAAAAGCAACAGCAACGGAATTAGCGACGGAAAAAATCCGTCGCTGATGCTTAATGAAGAAATTTATTTATTTTTTATTTTTTTCGAATTTAAGGCATCAGCGACGGATTTATTCCGTCACTAATTCCGTCGCTAAAAAGCAACAGCGACGGAATTAGCTACGGAAAAAATACGTCGCTAATGGCTTAAATCGAAAAAATAAAAATAAATAAATAAATAAATTTCCCTCATTAAGCATCAGCGACGGATTTTTTCTGTCACTAATTCAGTCGCTAAAAAACATTAGCGACAGAATTAGCGAAGAAAAATTCCGTCGCTAATTTTTTTACTTTTTCTCAGATATTTTGGAGGGAAATTAGCGATGAAATTTTTCCGTCGCCAATTCCGTAGCTAAAGGTCATTAGCTACGGAATTAGCGACGGAAAAATTCCGTCGGTAAGTTCTCTACACTTATTTCTTCGAAATTATGAAGGAAAATTAGCGACGGAATTTTTCCGTCGCTAATTCCGTAGCTAATGACCTTTAGCTACGGAATTAGCGACGGAAAAATTCCGTCGTTAAGTTCTATACACTTATTTCACCGAAATGTTGAAGGGAAATTAGTGACGGAATTTTTCCGTCGCTAATTCCGTAGCTAAAGGTCATTAGCTACGGAATTAGCGACGGAAAAATTCCGTCGCTAATTGCTATACACTTATTTTCTTAGGAAAATTAGCGACGAAAAATTCCGTAGCTAATGACCTTTAGCTACGGAATTAGCGACGAAAAAATTCCGTCGCTAAGTTCTATACACTTATTTTCACCGAAATTATGAAGGGAAATTAGCGACGGAATTTTTCCGTCGCTAATTCCGCAGCTAATGACCTTTAGCTACGGAATTAGCGATGGAAAAATTCCGTTGCTAATTTCTATCCATGTTTTGGGTTTAGCGACAGACAATTCTGTCGCTAATAATTTAGCGCAATTGAACAGTATCTCTCGCCATAATTAGCGACGGAATTAGCGACGGAAAATATTCCGTCGCTAATTACCGACAAATTTCTGTCGCTAATCCGTCGCTAATTCCGTCGCTAACTTCGGTATAAATTCCGTCACTAATCCGTCGCTAATACTACTTATCAGCGACGGAAAAAATTCCGTAGCTAAATTTCCGTTGCTGAAAATCAATTTTCTTGTAGTGATTAAAAACGGACCGGACATGTCAAATTTGGCCCGTATTCCCGCGGCCCGCCAGGCGCCCGCCCCGCCCGTTTTACACCCCTAAATGTCAGCCAATCTACCCAGTTGGCCTCTAACAGTAACATTACTTTCTCGATAAGCGCTTGGCTGCAGTGTCGACTAATTTAAAACATATAATAATTTTAAAATTTAAAACATATAATAATTTTATCCAAATACTTATAAATAGGGTTTTTAAAAGAATTATTTATAATAGTGTCAAACATAAAGGGTAAGTAAAATAAAAATGTTAATAGAAATAAAACTAAAAATACTTTATTATTTAATTTTTTAAAAATTAAAATCAATTCAAAATAATTAAATACAATATTTAAGATCATACACGTTTCAAGAGAATAAATAATCTATATGAACTTTTTTTTCAAATAAAATGACTGAAAAAATAATTCTGAAAACGGAATAAATGAAAATTGAAAAAAAGATATGGATACTTAATTCAATACTAAAATATATAAACTTAAATATCCAGTTTTAATGTTTTTGATAAAAAATTTAAAATTTTAAGATAATTCTGATCAAAATATATGAATTTTTTTAATTTAAAAATAACATAATGGTGATAAAAAAATTTAAAAGTTTGAGATAAATTTTGTTTGATTTAAATTAAGATAATATAGTTGAAATCTTTTTTTTAAAATTTCAAATATTTTAAAAATAAATAATTAACTTAATAGGATTATTATATAAAAATTAAAATAAATTTTTTTGAAAGATATTTAATTTATTAATTTAAGTGTAAAAAAGTTAAGGTATCTTCCTAAGATATTTTATTTTTAGCTTAGAGTTTTGGCTTTTATTTTTTTTGTAAGATATAAAATTATTATAAAAAACTGAATCTTATTGAAATTAGAAGTATAACATTAATCATTGATTAAGTGATTTTTTGTGGATATTTTATACTTTAAAGATGAAAAAAATTCATCTTACCACACATTTTACGTGTTCATATAAAATACGTTTGTCTTTTTCTTTAAAAATGTGTATCCATGTAAAAAATTTATATCAAAATTAATTATTTCTATAAATAATGTACATAATAAAAGTACATGTATATTGATAAAAGATGAGTAAAGAAATTTATAAATAATATGGGATTTTTCTTTAATTTTTAAAATATATAAATAAATATAAATATATATATATATATATATATATATATATATATATATATATATATATATACACACACACACACACATATATCTATCTTTTAGAAATTGAAATAGATAATTGACTTAAAAAGATAATTAATTTATTTTGAAATTTTAATATATAAAAATTCCTATCTATAAAAAATATTGAAAAAAATATTATTTTTTATTTTAAGATATTATACGTGTCAACTTTTTAGACTATCCACATAGGATGTTCTACTTGTAATCAAATGCTTTGACTTATATATATATATATATATATATATATATATATATATATTAGAAAATTATTTGGATATAATAAAAATATAATAATTTATCTAAATAAAGTAACAAAGTTCAAGATTTTTTTTATTACTTTAGCCAAAAGTTTATTACTCCATTATACCAATTATTTTTTTTGACTTTATAATTAAGTTAAATATTTTAGTGAAGATGGTTTCTTTGTGTGACAAATCCTAATATAGGGCTGTTGATAAAGACGAATCATGCACTATATATATATATATATATATATATATATATATATATATATATATATATATATATATATATATATATATATATATATTCTTTAGTGTTTTTAACCATATCTAGGGTAGTTTCTTGATCTTTATAACGTGCAAGGAATTATAGTCACGATAAATTTTTTTTATATGCCAACCTTATTACCTAGCCTTAAAACAATCTTAACAAAAAAATATATAAATTTCATCCAAAAAATTGTCTTTTTATATCGTGCATGTGTCATTTTATTCTTATGCATAAGAAATTGTTTTTTTAATAAAATTTATAAAGAGGTTTTGTCTTTAGTCTTAAATATCCATTCTCTGTGGTCCTATAATTGAGAAACAAGATTACCTTCTTAATTAACAAGTGTCTTTGAGATATATTTGTATTTGTGAATATTTAAATTATCATCTTTGGGTAATTGGCGAGAGCTATATATGTAGTACTCATGTATTGTAGCTCAATTGATAATGTAGGTTGAGTTTGAGAAAAGCTTTCAAGTTCTACTCTCACTAAACACACTTTTAGAGAAGGATGAAAAGCATTAATTGTGACGAAACTCCGAACAAGATTAGTTTCAATCAGTTAAAACGGATGAGGATACTTGTGGTTTACACTAAAAAAAAGAAAGAAAAGAGCTATATATGTAGTTGAATAATTCTCCAATAGTATTTTTCTCAACATTATCCTTTGACATAGTTCAAATGTTTTTCCATTTTTTTTTGTTGAATCAACAGTTGAGCATTTAGAAAAAGATAATCTTGAAATTCACGGTCCTTATTGAAGTTAGACGAACCATCATGCATTTACTTTAGATAAGATTCTTGGTTTCATCTTAACAAGAGTCTATGTATTAATCACAACGTAACACAAACATGGAAAACTTTCGAAGAACATCGATCAAATTAAAGCATACACAATAGAATTAATTAACTTTAAAATTCTTGATAATATTTTATGTATGATAAGAAGTGATAAAAGATGTAGCTCAAGAAATTAATTTTCAGCTCTAGCTTTTCATTTTTCCTAGACAAATTAGTAAAAGTTTCCTACTGATATATAGGATGATCAGAGCTATAGATTTATGCGAGCAGTGAGAATTTCTCTTGAGATGACATTTTCATGCATCAAATTAACATTGTTCAACATTGTTCTAATCTTGACACATGAATTAATTAATACAATTAATATCGATTAATGCTAAAAAAAATTATTTTTTTCCTTTGATCATTCACCGGTTGATCTTTTAATGTTGCATCCTCTTTAATACTTTTCCAACAATTAAAAGAAAACTAGTAGTTTTGGATTTGATCTTCAACGTTTATAAGACGAAAACCCTAGCTAGCTAGAAGAGTTTGTGATAAACGGGGGAAACGGTTTTGGTTACGACGTTACGTAGCCTGCTTGCTTTGGAGAGATTCATAATTAACGCTTCATGGAGTAGTCTAGCCAAAATCCAGCTTCCAAAAAAAGAAAAACAACAACAACAAAAAAAACAAAATTTATGAGACAAAATCCTTGTCCAACAATCTGACACGAAAACAGTGTTTATGCCATTTTTGTTAAACTTCAATGCTTGCCAACTTTCCCCAAAATCATGGCTTATTATATGCAAATGCACATGAATTCATATGCATGCGTCTCATTATTATTATTGAATAGGTCCGCACATATATATAAATATAAGCGTCATTACATATACATATAGAATTACTATCATATAGAAATTGGCAGTGGCATGATAAATCATGGCGTAGACAGTTGACTGAGTCTAATCAAATTGTACTGCAAAACATTTTTCAGATCTCAAGGAGATCATAAAAATCATCAGAAATTAGATTTTTTGTCCAAAAAAAAAAGCTGTTTATAGGACCACAAATAGAAAGAGAGTTAGTCTTTAGATGAATGCTGCAGCGCAGGATTGACACTCAGGCCTCGGGAACTATCTTTCACTTTGACCTTGAAAACATAAACACTTAGCTCAGAAGAGATAATGTTTAGAAATTCCTAGAATTTTTTCATGAAATCAAAAGCTGTGAATGTTTGGCCAATTTTGTTTGTATGTGAGGATTGAGATTGAACAATTGTCAAAAAGTGTCTTGTTTTGCAACCCTAGAGAGAAGAAAAGACAAGAGTACAGGCTGCAGGGCGGCTACCGGTTGCACTATTTGCTTGAAAATGTAATAAGAGCCAGATCAAACGCTAGGCTGTCGAAGGGGTGGAGCATTAACTTATCTATATTTCTATAAAGAGGGCATAGAATTGGGTAGAGACTTAATTTCCAAAAGACCTTAATTATTTTTTCCTAAAATATATGATCTAAAGCGTATATGCTTTCTGAAAATGGGATTTCTGAACAAAATGAATATGATTTAAGTCGGTTAATATATGGTATGTGTATTTCTTTTAAAGAGTTTGTTTCGAATTTGAATTTTCCTTTTTTAAAATTATAATTATAAAAAGTATATGTGTTTTTAATCCCTTGTCTCTTATCTAATGGAAAATGAAGATAAAAGGGAAGAAAAACTTAAATATCTTCTATCTTATCTAGTGGAAAATGATGTTTCATTGAATTGGTTTGATTTAATCATAAAAACCAAGTGAATTTTATGGACCAATTCATTTCCATGATTAATATCATGATTGCCAGCAGAAAAATGAACCAACATCCAAGAATTAAAGAATGATCTTGACATTTCTACACAAATCGAACCATGGAAAAAGAACTTTTCAAATTGTACTTTCCCACAAAACCATAGATCAAGCGAGTAGTTAGTACTCAAACATTCCAACTATACATATATAACAGAAAGAAAATAAATAATTCTGAATAGTTTCAGAACAGATGAGTACAAAACACTGCGGTGAAAACTTACATAAAATGAGTACTCAAACATTCGAACTGTACATATATAACAGAAAGAAAATAAGTAATTCCAAATAGTTTCAGAACAGATGAGTACAAAACAGTGCAGAGAAAAATTACATAAAATTGACACAAAACACAGTACATTAAGGAGTGCAGATTAGAAAAAGCTCTACTTTCAAGACAAGAGGGAGAAGGAGGGGATCTCAAAAGCATCAAAACTGCATTAAAACAGAGAAATCTTGTCACTTAAAACCCTAACAAACATGTTAATATAAGATCCTTCAAGCAAATCTTGACACATGAAAGAAATTAAAGCAATACTAATTGATACAACCAAAACATAGTTATTTATTGACAAATGCTATCAATGAAGCATGTGAATGTAAAAGGCAAAGATTGGAAAAAGCAAAAGCTGAAAAGCCCTGATAGGTTTTCAAAGATAAAAACCAAAAAACAAGAAGAAATCAAGAAATTGAACTTGAACATACCTTTTCAAGAGGTTTTCCAGTGAGAAAACAAGAAAAACCCTAGTTGATAAGGTTGCTGAAAGGAACTTAGGGTTTTATGAATTTATTAGGGTTTTCTTCATGCTACCATGGACAGATGAAGCTGCCATATGATCTAGTCTGAGTCTCTCCCTCAAAGGTAAATAAAAGGAGGGCCAGATCATGCTGGCAGCTTCAACTATCAGTGATGCATGATATGGAAAGACTATAGACACCGCTGCTGTAGATATGGTGTGCTGCTGCTGCAGCCTTATAATATATAAATGAATTGGCTGAAGCCTGAAACCTGAAACCTTTTCTCTTCTTTGTTTCAGGCTTTCAGCTTCTTTGAAGACTTCTTTGATAAGAGGGAGAATGAGAGGAGGATGTAAATAGGGAGGGATTTTCATGATGACTTTGGTTTCTACTTTTTGATAGGTATATTTTCTTGCTACTTCCAGTCTAATTGTTTTTTGTCTTACATGTGATTGGCTAGGCTGGCAATGGTCATCTTATGTTTGTATGATAAGCTTAAGCTGGAGGTAGCATTTCAAGCCTGGTGGCAATTCTACATAGTTGCTAATTTAAATAGAAATAGCCAAAAATAAAATAAAAAAATTATCCGTTTTTTTTAAAAGCCAAAAAATTATCCGTTTTTTTTAAAAGCCAAAAAATTATCCTATAATGAAAGGTAAAGGATTGATTATGCTTAAATTCGAATCTAAAACCTATAGCAAACCATAAATCTTCTTTAATAACTCGGTTAAGGTATTATTGGCCTATATGGGACCTAGTTGATGGAGTGTTGAGGGGAAATATAATTAGAGACCGAAGAGAGTAAGAAACTGGTGAAGGAAGGCATTGAAATATGAAAAGTAGAGAGGCTAAGGGCCAGAAGGGAAAAGATGTAAAGTGGTCCCGAAGGAGAGAAGCAAATTGAATATTGTTTCACGCCACGCCATGACCACATGCAGACAGGTTAGTAAGAGTTTCTAAAATTTTCCCAAGAGGCTTTTATAACTTTAGTTGGATGACCCTTTCATTCTTCTCTCTCTCTCTATGTTTCTGTTTGTGTAAGGTAGGCATCAAGCATGAAAGATGAAAAGAGTATAGAACAGAAGGAGATGTAATGGGGGACCAGCTTTGCATGGCTTCATAGATGTTGCATAAGGGTCACACAATAAAGCAAAAGGAAGGCACAGCAGGGAAAGAAAGAAAGAAAGAAGAAAGCTACTATATGTACTTCACATTTTTATCTTTACATTCCAAAAACTAAATGCATCTCATTTGTTTTCTCATATTTTGGATGTAAAAATTAAAAACTGAATTACATTTAGTTGCTTTTAATAAAGAAAGAACATTTCAGCCAATCAAATCTACCTCTCTTTATCAACGAAGACTAGCACAAGTAGTTAAAATTTAAATTTTGATTCTTTGTCAATAGATTATTTATAAGATTTAAAAAATCTGCAGATAAAAATTTAATAAATTCATAAATATCAGTAATAGATTAACTATATGCATTAACCTTGGATAAAAGATAATCTCTCCTACTACTATTTTTTTTTTACCCAAATAATCTACATCTCTCTTTCAATATTGTGATTTTATGAGCTAGCTAGAGCATTTATTTCATTAATTTGCTTTTAAAAAAAACGCATTAACAAAATTGAGCAATCAATACCCTTTAATGCAAGCATGTGAGGGAAATTAATTAGGTTTATAAAACGAAAATGTACCAACTTGTCAACTAAATTTAACCTACACCGCCTGCTGACATTATTATTATTTCATTTTGGAAATAATGGGACGGTAGTTTTCCAAATTTTAAAGTCTATGCAACTCTTGCTTTTGAGTGATTGGGGCCAGTTATCCATCAAAAGCAACCGACTATATGGCTTTCAAGTAATTAATTAGTTTGTACTCTGATGAAAGTTGCTTTGATTTGGACTTTCTGCTTGTTTTTAGGTTGCTTTATTCTGTTGATTAGGTTGTATAGGCAGATTCACACAAGAATGCTTATGGTAGGGGAATTATCACACCAACTGAGCCCATTAACTTGTTTGTAAAAGCTTGTTTCATTATTAGATTACATAATATATATATATATATATATATATATATATATATATATATATATATATATATATAAGCCAAAGCATTTGACTTCAAGTAGAACATCTTATATAGATAGTCTAAATACTTGACACGTGTACAATATTAAAATAAAAAAACAATTATCTATTTTCAAATTTCAAAATGATAGAAATCTCTCTCTATATAAATATATTAAAGGTACAAAATAAATCAATTATGTTTAATTATCTATTTCAATTTTTAAAAGATACACATTTATATCTATATATAGATAAAAAATTAAATAAAAATCACCTATACTAAGATTAAAAAATATAACATCTATATTTATAGCTTTCATCAATTTTTTTTATTTTCTAAAAGATAATATCTATATCTATGTGCATGTTTGGCCTAGCTTATAGAAGAGCTTATCTACTTTATAAGCAGAAGCTAGGTGTTTGGCTTTCAAATTTTTAAAAATTTTAGCTTATGCGGGAAGCAAATTTGAGCTTTTTGATGAAGCTATAAATTGAAGCTTTTCCAAGAAATGCTACTATTAAGAATATGTATTTAGTGAAATTTTTACATTTTCACTTTGTTTTTCAATAATTTACAAAATTACAAAAGAGGATTCATATTATTTTACAATAATTTATTTATTTATTCCCATTTTTATATTTATTTCATTTGTTTAATTTTAATTAACAAAAAATTTTATTTAGTTTTATTTTTTTCATTTAAAAACTTGTGATTTAATTTAATAAAGTTTATTATTTTATTTTTTTCATTTATCAAAAATATATAAAAATTCTAATAAATAGTTTTCAACATTCTATGATACTTTTATATTATGTTTGCCAAACACTAATTTAATTGCTCTTAAAAGCACTTTTAAAAAAGCTCTACTCAAACAGCACTTTTTACAACAGCTCCAGCTAGGCCAAACAGACCCTATATTTATATCTATATTTGTATCTAGATCTATATCTATATCTATATCTATTAAAATCAGCATGGATAATATAGTATATAACATACAATAATATAACATCTTACGTTTAATGATTACTAATTAAATTTTTTTAATTTTCTAAATGATAAAATTATTTTTTTTATTTTTTAAATTAATACATAGCATGTAATCATTCTTTTTTTTTTTACATTAATATAACAAAATATAAACTCTATCTACATATTTTATCAATCATATTTTTTTAATTGTCTAAAATGTAACATCTTTATCTATATATATTAAAATTTTTAATTTTCTCCATTGTTATTATATAAATTACATGTGATCATTCATTTTTTTATCAATGCTTGGTATCCATGGATCTTAAGAGTCGAAAACAAAAATTTTTATTACTTTTTGTATTTAGTTTATTTAAAGATATTCTGGTATAGAATTTTATCATACACCACATAAAAGACTAGCATCAAATGAGATTTCAATGTTTATAAATAGGATGCCTCTATTAGAAATTAACGCATTGGTTACAAAGTCATTGTTCAATGTATTATATTAACATATACTTATTCAATGGTAAAATATATAGCAACATAGTTTTAAAATTTAATTGATTTAGCATGTATATTGTTATTGACTATTTTTGAATTTTGAAAAATTTTCACCAATAGAGTAACTAACATGAAAGTTAATCCAACTTTTGATTGGTATTATATGTTATGTGGGTAGAACAAAAAGCTATCTAAAATTAATGAAAAATTTCATTGTTCATAATGTAATATTGATGCCCCTAATCCAATTCCAAAGTAAATAATAATTATATTCACTATATTGAAGACATCAAACAAAAATTAAAAAAATTAAACAAAAATTATTTTATGCTGATAATATAAGTATTTTATAATATATATATATATATATGTGTGTGTGTGTGTGTGTGTATATATATATATATATATATATATATATATATATATATATATATATATATATATATATATATATATATATATATATATATATATAACACTTGATTGTGGCATTTTGTATGCCTTATAGGTACAAGTTAAATGTTTAGATATTTGATAGTTTTAGAAAAGTGATGTTTTATACTTTTCAACTTTGAATCTAAAAAATTAATTAATAAAGATGTTGACAATTTTTATAAAATTTATCACAAAGTATTGATTAGTTAACCATTATACCTTTTAAGTATAAGTTAAATGTTGAGGCATTTGATAGTTTCAAAAAAGCGATATTTGTACTTTTCAACATTGAAGCTAAAAAATTAATTAATAAAAACGTTGATAATCTTTATAAAATTCTTTTTATTAAGATATTGATTAGTTAACAATTATTTTATATTATCCAATCTTCAATTTAATTTAATGATGCCTATATCCATGATTTAGGAAAATAAATATTATAAAATTCAAGAGATATTTGAAGATCTCATATGTGCAATTTTTGTGTTCGAAATAAGAGCAATAAATTATAATGTTGAGACAAGAAGTACTAAGATTATCATCTCTAAAGTGTATCGCTCTAATCATAAATTTGAATGTTGAAAATTATTGGAATATGTATGTATACATTTATATAATATGACTATCTTTATTACATTTTCATATAACATATGTTATAATTGAAACTTAATTTAATTAAATTTTTTATTAGTATTTTATCCATATCTTCTATTCTATTTGTGGAATCTATTAGATTATCAATTAAAGTGAAATGTTAGCTTTAAATTGCCATATGTATTTTGAAATGACAAAAACTTAAGTAAACCATAATGTTTCTTTCATATTGTAAATTTGCTTTACGACACATGATTTTCTCAAACCATTTAAAGTGATAATATCAAACATTAAGACCATGATTTAATGATACATTCTTATTGGTCTTAATATTTTATAAAATATTTTTGAATATTTTAGAAAATTACTTAATGAATTTTTGAACCATGTTTTCATTAGAGAAAGTCAAGGAAAACTCCCACAAAAATGCCAAAATGTTTTGGGTTGAATTAGGATCAAAGGCCACATTATTTCTAACCAAAAAAGTACAAGAAATGACTCTCTGGAAGCATGGGATCGATCCCCTAAGGGAAGGGATCGATCCCTTCATGGCAGAATGGCTTCCCAACGCTGAAAAGGTCCCTCAAGCCAAGAATCAAGATTATGGACTGAAGGGATCGATTCCTTTGGGAATGGGATCGATCCCTCGGGACGAAAAAGTACTGTAACGGCTAGTTTTGTGAGACACAACGACTATATTCGTTTTTGGCTCCAACCAACGTCCACAAACCATCCAAGGGACTATAAATAGAGACTTAGAAGCTGAAGGAACTAAGAGGAAGAGCTCAGCACATTCAATCTTCATTTTCCTCATATTCAAAGCCTCAATAACATCTCAAATGCTTACAAAGTCTTCATCTTCCATCACTCTCATATTCCTTGTATAGCATAGCACAGCACAGCACAGCACAAATATTGTATAGGCTTTTCTTTGTGCTTAATCTTTGTAATCATTTGCCTACCTAGAGGCCTTCTTTGGTTACACCCACTGTAAATACCTTGTAAAAGAGAGGTTTCTCTTAAGCCTTAGAAAAAGAGGGAGGTTTCTCTTTAGCCTAAGAAAAAGAGGGAGGTTTCTCTTTAGCCTAAGAAAAAGAGGTAGGTTTCTCTTGCGCCTATGAAAAAGAGGGATTGTAAAGACAAATTCAAAATAGTGAATTTGGGGAAAATCCTTAAGAGCGTATCAAGGTAGAGGACGTAGGCAAGGTTGCCGAACCTCTATAAATCACTTGTGTACATTTCTCTATCCTTACTCTCTTTACTTATTTGCAATTATATTTGTGTTTATTGTATTGAATTTATATTGCATAATTAAGTAGCCTAGAGAACTTAAAAAATATCAATATAGGTTAGAGAATTTACAAGAATCAGAAAATGAACTTAAGGTTAGCGAAAAACTGATTCACCTCCCTCTCGGTATAGCCTATAGAGCCAACAATTGATATCAGAGCTTGGGGTCGAGATTGATTTAGATTAACGTCTATCTAGTAAAACGATCATAAATGGCTCACTTGAATGTAGGTACACCCATAGGAGAAGAGGGACAATCATTAGTTAGATCTCAACTCTTCAATGGAGAGAATTACTCATATTGAAAAATTAGGATGATGTTGTTTGTGCAATCAAATGACTATGAAGTGTGGAGAGTAATAGTAAATGGTCCTAAAATCTCAATGAAGAAAGTTGATGGAAAAGATATCCCCAAAAGTGAGGATGAGTGGGACACAAATGACATGAGATTGGCACAATTGAATGCCAAGGCTATGCACACCCTCTTTTGTGCATTAGGTCCTAATGAATATAATAGAGTCTCCTTATGTGAGAATGCCAAGCAAATATGGGACAAATTAGCCATCACACATGAAGGGACCAATCAAGTTAAAGAAACTAAAGTAGGCATGCTCACACATGATTATGAACTTTTTAAGATGAAAGAAAATGAGTCCATGAGTGAGATGTTCACTAGGTTTAATGACATAATCAATGGACTTAAGGCTTTAGGCAAGACCTATTCGAATGTAGAAATGGTTAAGAAAATTTTGAATAGCTTGCCAAAATCTTGGGAGGCAAAAGTAACCGCAATAGAAGAGTCTAAGGATCCTAACACCTTGCCTCTAGATGAACTTATGGGCTCCCTACTTACATATGAAATGAAATTAAAAAGAAATGAAGAGCCTTCAAAGAAAGTAAGGGTAGCACTTAAGTCTTCCACTTATGAGATCATTGAAGATGATAGTGATGAGAGTGGAAAAAAGGAAAAAAAGGAAATGGCAATGTTTGCTAAAAGATTTAATAGATTCATGAGAATGAAGGAGAAAGAGAATGATAGGAGACATCAAAGAAGAGGGGTAATAAGAGGAGAGTCAAGTAAGAAAGAAAAAGACCTCTTAGTGTGCTATGAATGTAATGAACCAGATCACACCAAGCTAGATTACCCCTTACTTATTAAAGAAAAGGATAGGAAACCTAGGAAGAAAGCTTTTGTGGCTACATGGAGCGATAGTGATAGCTCCGATGAGGAAAACATTGATGATGAGATAGTCTACTCATGCTTTATGGCTATTAGTGATGATGAGGCTAGTTGTAGTTCTGGTGAAGATAATATTTATACATTTGATGAACTACAAAATGCCTTTAATGATTTAGCAAATGAATTTCAATGCATGAATTCTAAATATAAGAAAATCATTGCTAAATTAAAAATAAAGAATGAAATGTTGTGCTAAGCTAGAATTAGAGAAGAAATTAGAAGAAGCAAGCTTAGAGATAAATGAGTTGAATGAAAAGAATATAAATTTGCATAACTCATTTTTTAGGTTTTATATGGGTCAACAAAAATTAGATCATATGCTTGATACCCAAAGAGCTTTCTTTGATAAAGATGAGTTAGGCTATAATGAAAAACAAAAAGAAACTCATCTTAAGAATTTCCTAATGAGCAAAAATACTATGCATGATACATCTCTCACATGCTCACTATGCAATAGGATAGGTCACACCTCACAAGCATGCACTTATAGAAAAACCACATTTAGAGGAAGAGTAGTTAGAAAAATGTGGGTGCCAAAGCATGCTGTAAATAATGATGAATTGTGCTTGAAATGGATCCCAAAAGGATCAAAAATTATTTGCACTAACTCTCATGGACCCAAGAAAATTTGGGTACCAAAGCATGCATAAATTTGTTTATTGTAGGAGTGTTAGAGCATGGGAATACAATGGAACGATGAAGTTTAAATGCTCAACACATCCTCATGGAGTTTGCTTATGCCAATAAGAAAGAGAAAGAGATTGGAGATCCATTCTTAGCAAGGTGACAACAATTTCTCAAAAGATGGCAAATGGTGGATCCAACAAATCATGGCAAAGCACTCTCAAGCAAAGGAGTTTTGTAAGCTTAATTCCTTACTCCTTAAACTTTTTATTTGATTATTTGTGCTTTGATGATATGGCTGTTGATGATCTTTGATGCTTTATGAGTTGAATGAATCAATAATAGGCATGATAAATGATTTTTGATTGTTTGATAGATAGTTATTGAGGTATTGAATGACTGGATGAAAAGCATGTTTAAATGATTTTGAAATGATTTCTGTAATTTGAGCAAGTTTGCAATGTAATGATAATATATTCTCTTGCTCTAAAATGTCAAATATGTCATACATGCAAAATACCTTGTCATGAGCATCAATGAGAAACTTGCATGTTTGAAACTATGGCATGACGTTCACAAGTTGTATGACTTAATGGTATATGTGCTTAAATTCTATGTGAACATGTTTGTTTTGACATATTTGTGTTTTCTAATGCATTGGTTTAGCAAAAATATGCATAACTTTCAAAATGACCTCCTTTGAGACCAAAAATGCATTTATTGGTAAAAATCTTTCCAAAATTGCAAAATCTATTGTTATATGGTTTTTCATTCATATTTTTCATTCATAAAAGTCCAAAATCATGTTACACGAATGTTTAAACCTTTACTTGGACTTAAAATACTCAAAAATGAAGTTTTAGCACCTCAAATGTTGGATTTTCTGTCAAAAATCTGCAGAAACTGGATGAGGGATCGATCCCCCTTGAGTAAAATGCAAAATTTGTGCATTCTAGAACTAGGGGATCGATCCCCCTCCTCTTGGGATCGATCCCCCCAAGCCAAAATGGCTTTTTTGCACGTATTGAGTCGAATTTGAGAAGGATTTTTCACTTTATTGATATCTTCTTCCTTCTCAACTTAAAATCCAATATTTTAACTTCTTTTTTATGATCTTTACAATATGAAAATTCATTTTTCATTGATATCATGCCTCAACTCCATCAATTTGTATTATTTCCAACAATTGGTAACACTTTCAACAATCAATGTTATTTTTCATTGAGCTCACAAGTGCAAAATCAGTTTTCTTATTGAAGATATTCATGAATTGCATAAATCTTGAAATATATCTTCAGTGAATGCTCAAACATCATTTTAAGAATTATTTCATTGATTTGTGTATATATTTGAGAATTTGATGAACTTGTGAATAATGAATAAATGAATATCGTTCATACCTTTGTTCATCTTAATCAAGCATGCTTAGAGGATTATATTTCATAGCTTAACTCACATATTCCCATTAGGCATCATGATGTAATTCTTAGTGGAATATGAATAATTAAAGGTCAATACATATGCTTGAATGATGAAATGATCATAACTTGACCTTAATGATAGAATTTAAATATGACTTAGGTCAATGAAATATTTGAGATACAAAAAGCTTTATCTAAAGTCATAATTGATCTTGGCCTACATTTTGTGATGATAAATGGATCTTAAATGTTCAAATGCATGAAACTTTATCATCCATGTACTTAAATTTTTCTTATGACCAAATTATTAAAGAACTTGGGCTTTAATAACAACATCAACGTTCAAGGATAAATGCAAATATGAAAAAATAGACTTTGATTGATATACATGCATTAAATCTTGATTGTTTTGATATTGAACTTGCATATTTGCTTAAGTTGAATCAATGACCATGTCTATGAGATGAAAATATTAGTTTTTCATGAAATTGTACTTTACTTCACTCATAGATAGAAAATCTTAATGATAAAATACATTTTAGCTTGATAATATTGATTCACTTAGGTAAAGCCATTTTAGTTAAAATAGCATATACCCTCTAGAACGTTAAATAATGATAACAACTAGGGATATGGCTATTAATTGATTAAAATGGTAATTTTGAATCTTTCATTGCTTATAATTGGTTAAAGACTTGAATTGAAAAATGAGCATAGGATTTTTGTGCTTAAAACCATGGAAGAAAATGTGTTTGCTTGAATACCTTGACTTTTTGAATCTTCCATATGGTATAATTTTGTGAATATGAATATGGATTAATACTTTATGATAGTGTGCTAATATTTAATTAATCCATATGCATATTTGATGATGTGTGATTGTGTTCTTGCATATTTAGAATATTATTTTCTTGACATGAACACACTACACATAAATATCATATGCAAAATGTCTAAATCAACCATTAGTAACAATTGGTAATTAGATTGAAATAACAATTGGTATCATTGGTAACCATATTTTCAACAATTGGTAAGTCAAAACTAAATTGACAATTGGTATGAGCTTTAAATTGACAATTCTTCTTGTGCTCTTTAGTTTGAAATGACAAATATAAAAGAATTCATTTAGGATATTTTTACATGAAACTCTTGTGTGCTAGAATTTATGGATAATTTATGTATGATTTAATTCTATGCATACTTTTTCTTGAAAATGATTTATGAGCTCATACATATGATATGTCATCTAATTTTAGCTCACAATCATGATGTATTGTCATGCACCTTAGTTGGACCTTAGAGAACAATTGATATACTTAGGTGCTTGATAGAATAAGCAAGTTATAGAACTTAATAGATAATTTATAAATAACTTGCTTCATAATTTACCAATTTTGAACTTTTTGCAAAATTATTTATAAACAATTGGTATAGGAATATAAGTCTTGTTCTTTGCATGCCTAAACATTTCATACTCTTTATGGACATTAACTTATTAATTTGTGCTATGAGTCTCATGTACTAACATATTTTTTGTTGGATGGAGCATATTTATTCTCACATAGCCATAATTTAAGGGGGGGCATACTTTTTATTTTCCTTCTTTTTGCTATAACAAAAAGGGGGAAAGATATTAAGATATTAAGGGAGAGAGATAATAAGGGAGAAATAGTTTGAAAATCTCTTTTGAAAAATTCTCTTCAAACCATGCTTACATTAAAGGGAAGCTTTATAAAATCCTGCTTTATTTGAGAGGGGTATTTTATCAAAGAATTTTCAAAGCAAATTTACATTAAGTTTTGTCATATCAAAAAGAGGGAGATTGTTAGCTTTAAATTGCCATATGTATTTTGAAATGACAAAAACTTAAGTAAACCTTAATGTTTCTTTCATATTGTAAATTTGCTCTATGACATATAATTTTCTCAAACCATTTAAAGTGATAATATCAAACATTAAGACCATACTTTATAAAATGTTTTTGAATATTTTAGAAAATTACTTAATGAATTTTTGAACCATGTTTTCATTAGAGAAAGTCAAGGAAAACTCCCACAAAAATGTCAAAATGTTGTGGGTTGAATTAGGATCAAAGGCTACATCATTTCTAACAAAAAAGGTGTAGCAAATCGCTCTCTGGAAGCATGGGATCGATCCCCTAAGGGAAGAGATCGATCCCTTCATGGCAGAATGGCTTCCCAATGCTGAAAGGTCCCTCAAGCCAAGAATCAAGATTATGGACTGAAGGGATCGATCCCTTTGGGAATGGGATCGATCCCTAGGGACAAAAAAGTACTGTAACGGCTAGTTTTGTGAGACACAACGGCTATATTCGTTTTTGGCTCCAACCAACGTCCACAAACCATCCAATGGACTATAAATAGAGACTTAGAAGCTGAAGGAACTAAGAGGAAGAGCTCAGCACATTCAATTTTCATTTTCCTCATATTCAAAGCCTCAATAACATCTCAAGTGCTTACAAAGTCTTCATCTTCCATCACTCTCATATTCCTTGTATAGCATAGCACAAATATTGTATAGGCTTTTCTTTGTGCTTAATCTTTGTAATCATTTGCCTACCTAGAGGCCTTCTTTGGTTACACCAACTGTAAACACCTTATAAAGGAGAGGTTTCTCTTAAGCTTTAGAAAAAAAAGGAAGGTTTCTCTTTAGCCTAAGAAAAAGAGGGAGGTGTCTCTTTAGCCTAAGAAAAAGAGGGAGGTTTCTCTTGAGCCTAGAAAAAGAGAGAGCTTACTCTTGCGCCTATGAAAAAGAGGGATTATAAAGACAAATTCAAGATAGTGAATTTTGGGAAAATCCTTGGGAGCGTCTCAAGGTAGAGGACGTAAGCAAGGTTGCCAAACCTCTATAAATCACTTGCGTACATTTCTCTATCCTTACTCTCTTTACTTATTTGCAATTATATTTGTGTTTATTGTATTGAATTTATATTGCATAATTGAGTAGCCTAGAGAACTTAGAAAATATCAATATAGGTTAGAGAATTTACAAGAATTGGAAAACGAACTTAAGGTTAGCGAAAAACCGATTCACCCCCTTCTCGGTACGGCCTATAGAGCCAACATGAAACATCATTCCAAGATAGCAATGGATACTCATCAAGAATCATTTACTCCCTCTTCAACTTACCAAGTATTTATCGAAGAATTTTCATTTAAAATATTGATTTTAAGATAAGAAAATTTTAATTTCTTCAAATCAAATACATGCTGAATTTTTTTTATATATTTTATTCATTTGATAAATTACTATATGAATTTAATTTAACTTTTATAAAATTTGCATAATTATAATCAACGTATATTTTTTTTATTACTGTATCATAATATACAAATTACAAATAAAAAATATTAAATATACATATGTTGTCTTTTTCATAAACAAAATAATCTGTATTATAAAATTTCAAAAAAAATATAAATTATTAATGAATTTATTATTTGATTTATGTATTTTCGTGCATTATCAGGTTTAAAACGTGTGTGTGTGTGTGTGTGGATTTATATTTGGTGTCATGTATATCAAATTTATAGGTTAACATCAAACAACCTCTTGGCTTAGTGGCTAAGGATGAATTGTGGCATATTCATAGTTATCAAAATCGTACGATATGCGATATGTATCGTACGATTCGGTTCGATTCACTATAAATGCGATATATATCGATACAAAGAATCGGTTTTATCATGAATCGGTAGCGTATCTATCGATACACAAGTGAATCGATATGTATCGTACGATACACCAATTCACTTCGATACGTTTTTATAGTAACATTGGGCTAAGCCCAAAAAAATCTAATATGACCCAATTAGCTAAAAATGCAACTTTAATAGTTTTTTACCCTAAAATACACTTAAAAACATATTTTCTATATAATTTAATCTTGAAATATTGAAAAAAAATAAACTTTTAGTTAGAAAACTAAAAATAAAAAATATATAAAAATATTATTTAAAAATATATACTATTAATGAAAATGTTAAGTGTTTGAAAAAAATCATACTTTTTATTTTTATCATATACTTACTTAATCCTATTAATATGTATAATATTTTGTTTATCTTACATGTGTATATATTATTTATAATTAATTTTAAAATTATTTACCATAGCTTACGATACGATACGATACGATATGATACTCGATTCTTAAAAAAAAAATTTTGATTCACGATACGTATCTCGATTTAATAACTATAGGCATATTGTAAGTCTTGATATCGAATCTAAATACTTCTATCCCTAATTATTTAATATTTTCTTTGTAACAAAAATAATTTATACGTTTACAATTTATCACACATAAAATCAAAATTTATTGCCTGCAGTGGTGGCTGGAATTATTTGGCGCGTTGGTGCATGATGAGATGGCAATGTTTCATTGGTTACAGCCTCGATCACCAGATTCATGGTTGTTTTTACTATTTCATTTGAATCCCCTTATCACAAAACAGAAGAAAATTGTCTCTATGGGGCTTTTACGGTAAAAATATGAAGGGTTTTGATTGGTCTGTTATGATAAATGCAGGTAAGATTAGCAGTGAATTCAGCTCAGGGCGTTTAGAAAATCAGATATGGGTGAAGGAGTTTGATGTCACTGTGTTTTATATTGGCCACAGTCCTCTCAGTGCATGCTTCATTTAGATATGTAATCAAGCTAAATCGAAATAATCTCATATTAAACCTGAATTCGACTCGGTTGAAAAATTCAAAACTCAAAACTCAATTCCGATTCAATATTCGATTCACTCGCTCCATCAAATTTATAAACAAATTGAAGTAACAGAGCTTCAAAGCTGCCTTGCAAAGCAATGGATCTAATTTAGAAGCGTCAAGACCTCAACATCCTATCCTGTATTCAGAATTAACATATTGCAGTAACAAAGCTTCAAAGCTGCCTTCCCTTTGGATCTAATGGAAACTTTCCCAGGAATGTTATTCCCATCTCCCTGCACATTTTTGCTGCGCCACATCTCTATAACCTTCTTTGTGACATCAGCACTGTATGTTCACCGGTCTGTCATCCAAAAAAAACCTGAAATCTGTCAATGGCTGACACAATCTGTGAATGACTTCTTTTGGCAAACCAATCAAAAGAGACTTTCTGTGAGCCAGTGACGGTGATTACTCCATTTATTCCGGTAGCCTGAAGGAATTGGAATCGAGATGTGCTCACCAGAGGCCCCAGGTGGGGCATCAACAACCAGAAAACCAAGTTCTCCCCAGTGTACAATATCCTTAAGGAATTGCTTGATGAGCCGAGTTTTACGCGGCCGTCTCCAATCGACAGCTTCATCAGGGTTGGGAAGCATGAACCTGGTCGACATGAACGGACCCAAGGTTAGATTCAGGCATAAACAGGAGACCTGCCAAGGCTGCTCTCGTGAACGTCTTGACTTGACCTTCTAGACCAAGCATCTTTGGAATGCTTGGGCCGCGTATATCAATGTCCAGGAGACCCACCTGGAAGTCCATGGCGGCTAATGGAGATGACAGCATGATAAAATATGTTTTTTTCTGACAACTCCTCCCTCTCCCGACAAGACCAGTATCTTATGCTAACAGTTGTCATTCTTTCCCCAATTGCAACAAAGCACAAAGTAGAAAAAAAATATGACATTGGATTCCATCTTCCCTTGTGAAAGGGATTAGATGTTCAATAAAACTTAATATTGGTATTTTCTTATATTACGAATTTACGGGCCTATCTCTAAGTAAAACACAAGTCATTGCATCAAATGAAAGAAAACTTTAGGCCAAAAAAAAGGTTACGGGAACACCAATGATAAATATTTGACATGATGTGTAATCCAATCTAATATCGCTATATGTAAATTGAGGGCCACATCCCTATTCAAAAAATGGTTGTTTGTTAACATCGCTAGCTTGCTATTTTTCTTCCAGAAGATATTCATGTAATGGAATTGCATATGTAAATTAAGGGTCAATTCCCTATTAAAAAAATGGTTGTTTTACTTTTAACAAGTCAGGCCTTCATTTACCAGTGAATTATGTTACTATTAAAATTTTGACTTTCATGGTTTGGATGAATAAAGTAGGAAATATAGCAGCCATCTTTTTGGAAATGGAGGATTATGTCTGTCTGATAACATGACTATTCTGCCTCCTTGACTAGTAATCCTTGGCCTTTTTCAAGTTAAACAGTTCTTTTGGAACGCAATTTTTGAATATTTTCAACAAAATAATAAAAAAGAACCTGTGGGATGACATATTTGCTGACATGTTGATGCCGTATCTAAGTTGACAAATCAACAATTAGAGCAATAATTCTGGGTATATAAGGATGCTAACATTCTTACATTTATCCACAAACTAAATCTTCTATTACATCACTTGTACATTAAGAAGGCAAGAAGCTTCAATTTAACTACACAAACAAAGAGAGGAACAAGATATGGCTGAGCAGATTCAGATTCCTAGAGTGAAATTGGGCTCTCAAGGACTTGAGGTAAGGTTCTTTGTTCTTCTGATAGTAGTCAATGGCCTATTCGGATTAAGATGCTTGATTTCCTTGAAAATCACTTCTTTAATTCAATCAGAATACATATAACTTCTGATCAAATTCATACCATGAATCTGTCTGTCTTATTTCTGTTGTAAAATCCATTATTTTTGCAGGTTTCAAGACTGGGGTTTGGCTGTATGGGCCTTACTGGATTATACAATGATCCTGTCTCTGATGAAGCCGGAATTTCTCTCCTCATGCACGCATTTCATAGAGGAATCACTTTCTTCGATACATCAGATATCTATGGACCCAAAACCAATGAAATTTTGGTTGGAAAGGTAACATTCTTGAAGTAGACTTTCAAGTTGAATTGCAACAGTTTCCTGATTTTGCAAGTGGGATTCCAATTCTCAAACAAATGGATGCTTTTGCTTATTACATTGATATGATTTGATGTTTTGCTAAAGGAATTCATGAATCTGTGAAAACCCGTATCTTTTTTCAGGCATTGAAGCAGCTACCAAGAGAGAAGGTACAGTTAGCCACGAAATTTGGTTTTGAGAAAATGGATCATACTGGTACCATTATTAATGGCAAGCCTGAATATGTCCGCTCCGCTGTTGAGGCTAGCCTGAAGCGCCTCGATGTCGACTACATCGATCTCTACTATCAGCACAGAGTCGACACTAACACACCAATTGAGGACACTGTAAGTTCTGCATTAGAAAGCAGAAGCATCATAGAATTACAAAGTCATAGATTTCCCTGTTTCATATTTGTCCTCTCATTGTGAGGCTATGATCTTTAGCTGTTTGAACTTAAAGTTAAGCTATTTGCATTCAACTTTGTTTCATAGATGGGTGAACTCAAGAAGTTGGTGCAAGAGGGGAAAGTAAAGTACATTGGTTTATCTGAAGCTAGCCCTGAAACCATAAGGAGAGCACATGCAGTTCATCCCATAACTGCATTGCAGATGGAGTACTCACTCTGGACTCGTGACATCGAGGGCGAAATAGTCCCCCTTTGCAGGTTTCTTCTTCTAGCTTGAATCATTGAAACTTAAAAAAGTTATGTTTACTTGAAATTCAAGCTCTAATCCTATAACTGCAGCAAGCCAAAGCATGAGAAATGCCTACTTAATTGTGTTCATCTATGTGCAGGGAACTTGGAATTGGCATTGTGCCATATAGTCCTCTTGGTCGTGGCTTCTTTGCTGGCAAAGCAGTTGCGGAAGGTGTGCGGGCAGATAGTTTTCTGGTATGGGAACTCACTTATTTATGGCTTTAACATATCCTTGATCATTGTATAGTAACAAGTCTTCCAAAAGATAGCTTGGCTGACTGATTGCAACTTCTACTTTGAAGTCACTTCTCCCAAGGTTTCAGGGAGAAAACTTGGACAAAAACAAGCTCTTGTATTTGAAACTAGAGAAGTTGGCTGAGAAGCATGGATGTACCCCTGCACAACTTGCACTTGCCTGGGTTCTTCACCAAGGAGATGATGTAGTACCTATTCCTGGTGAGTAACACCGAGATTGTTTTTGCTTAAACCGATGACCTCTATGTCGCAAAGGAGCAACCTTTACCGTTGATAGCTGGCTGAAGTAGCATAATTGACCTTAAATTCTTGCACCAAACACCAATGCAAATACTAAACTTTGCCTTGTTTACACAATTGCATTAAGACCATAATTTTTTACCCTTTCTTTCATTTCTGTAGGAACAACCAAGATCAAAAATCTTGATAACAACATCGGGGCAGTGAAAGTGAAGCTCACAGAAGAAGAATTGAAAGAAATTAATGATGTGATTCCAATGAATGAGATAGCAGGCGGTGCTCTGCCAGATTATATGAGTCCTCTCACTTGGAAGTTTGCTAATACACCACCAAAGAAGAACTAGATTTCAACTTGAAATAACTATGGATGCAAAGTCTGCAGCAAAATGTGATGATTTTTGTGAAAGACTGGAAGTTCGTATTTTTGAGTTACTAAGATTGCGAATAAAGAGCTCAGTGAGAGCTGAAGTAAGCAGGTCAGTAGGCTACTAGTAGAAGCTTGCTGTTGAATGCTTACCAGGAAGAGGATGTATTTACTTGTATGGTTTTTTTTTTAATTTTTTAATGTCAGGGTGTTTCCAAGCCTGCTTATACCTCGAGATTAATCCCTCGTCGGATCAGCTTGTATCATTTTTCTGTCTCTGATTTGTAGCCAATAATCTTCTACTTGTTATATTTAATAAAAGTACATGTTTTTATTGCAACTAAGCTTGCTTCTGGTACATTACTGAAAAAGTAATTATAACGCAAAGTAATTATTGGAAAAATAATTATTGGAAAAGTAATATTACAGTGTTTTGTATGCAATGTAAAATTTTGTTCAAATTACAGGGAAAATAACATTGCAATATTTGGTAAACATTCACTTTGCTAGTAATATAGTGTCAAATTTCAAAAATACTCTTATATATAAAAACAAATTTGATACTTTGAAATTAATTAAAAATATAATTATAATATGAAAATGTAAATAATATAAAATTATAATAATTGATATTGCTCATCATTTGTAATAACAAATCTATATATATTATTATTAATTTAAAATATAATTATTATATTAAAATATAAATAAAAGTATCCATATCTCAAATCCCTCTATCTAAGTCATAAGAAGTCATAGTCTATTTTGTGATATGATATTGAATCGAATTATAGCACAATAATTTTTATATTGTATATGTGTTTGACACAAAACAAATATGAAGAACATATAAAGAATTTGTCAAATAGTTCTAATATAAGCTCTAAATTTAATTTGCAGTCAGGTTCTCTTATATGCTTTAAATTTGTTGGAAATTTCAATTCAATGGTTAGATAGTACAGCAATTTAGACATTATCTCGAAGACAATCTCAGCATCCACCTTAAAGTTTTGCTTGGTATCATGAAAAGAAAGGAGTAAGGAAAGAAAATTAGTTAATCAAATGATTAAGCTACAAAGTAGAAAAATTGTTATGAGACATAACCATTTGATTAACTAATTTTCCTTCCTCACCCCTTTCTTTCCATCCTACCAAGCAAAGCTTAAAAGAAGATAAAAATTGAAAGTTTCCTCATGTTCTTAATCCTCTTACAGCGAGCTTATATAACTTTGCTCCTTTCTATTAATTAACTAAAATTAACTTGAACAAAGAAAGTACAATAAAGTGTAGCAATTGGTATCAGAAATTAAGAGGAACTGAAATATTTGTCAGCAGAATGATACATGATAAATGATAATGCTTCTTCTTTCGATATTCTTGTCCAGGCATTTCAATCTTTACTCGCATCAAGCAAAATCTTAAGAAACAAAGAGACACAACATGCTTTAATCACCTTCATTCGTGGCAGTGACATCCCCATGTTTCTTGCCTTAAAATCCAGTTCCTGTCTTCATGAAATCAATGGCAGTTTGTTAGAGTTTAGAAAAACATCACTTCAGTTCCCATATGCCCGAACTCCAACTACTAATTTACTTAGTTCCATTGATTACTAACATTAAAATGAAAATAATTACGAAGGCTATGTTCCATGGATCATCCAAAAGTTTTATACGGAATTTCCTCTTGACATGCTTTGAAACCAAAAGCACAAACTAGGATGTCACTTGAACTTAACAATGTTAAAGATAATTCTTGTTCATACATATCTCTCCTTTTTGATACACATCAATTTCTGTGAATCGCTTTGAGGAATCTGTTAGAACTTAACAAATAGATGAAAAGCAAGCAAATAGCATGAATTTTTGAAATTCATACATAAGATTGATTAACAAAGCATAAACACAGGACATTGGTTCTTGATAATTTAAAAAAAAAAAACGAATCAATCCAAATAAATCAAAAAGATGAACTTTATGAAATGGAAAATAAATACTATGTAATTTAATGTGAATTTTTTTATATTGACAGTGAAATTTGTCAATACTCTCTCTATGATTCTCTTCTTTTCTGCATTTTTTATACCAACATGCCAACTTACAATATGATATCACTTTTAGGTACATTTATATTCCTCTTGGTGGAGCTCAAAGAAAGCTACTCAACATACATTTGTTGCCGTATGGCATAATTTGGAATGGTATCTTGAGCAATTGAGTTGTTCTTTTTTTTTATTCTGTTCTATGAACAAGTAGCCTATTCTTTATCAAACTGCTTATCGCCTTTGGTCATAGGGAACTTCTTTCATGGGCATGGCTAACATGTTTATTCTTTTTTCCTAAAATGTTGGTGAAATCAGAAGCAAATGCATTCCAACTTAACAATGTGCATGGGTGAAATTAGCAGAGGTCTATATCTATCTATTTTTTTTTTTCATCTTCCTTTCTTTGTCTTTCTTCATACTTCATATTCATATACACAACACACTAAAACTTTACTTCCAAGTTAACGACCTTAGTCTTTAGCCCTAAAAAGATCATGACATGCAACTAATTAAGCAATGCAGAGGATAGTGTTTGTGGATTGAAACGGAGATTTGGTGGTTCTATTCTATTGCAATGGCTCTAAATCCAACATTGTTGATTGAACAAATTTCTGTCAGATCAGTTTCATCTCCAAGATAGGCATGTATTAGCAGAAAACATTCTGGGAAATTAAATACCTATATCAAATATTGAGCAAACAATACAACCATATGTATGTAGCTGATGATTCAAGTTGACTAGGACTTCGCAATCAACCAACAAGATCAAAATCATCATAATTTCAGAAATAATTTCATTCCTAAACTAATTCACCTAAGCTAATTTCATCAAAAACATCTCAATTTTAGCAAAACCTAACAAATTGAAGGACAAATCCTAAACTAATTTCACCAAATTATCCTAATTTCATCAGATCTACACAGTTCTAACAACCATATCAAATCAATATAACCAAAAACATTCAGTAAAAATGTGGAGAAAACTAAGTACAAGGGAGAGAAGACTGTGGTCGGAGAAAGAAGAAAGCAATCTTGGTGCGACGGGGAAGACCGAGAGAAATAAGACCAACAGCAGTGCGACAAGGAAGAGAGGGAAGAGATGTTTGGGTGAAAGGGAGAAAGTGCGACAAGCAGCACTGTGTAAGCAAAGGAGGCTCAGATTCGTTTGGGTGAAAGGGAAAAAGTGAACGCTCTTGTCCGGTGAGGGTAAAGTGGGATGCCGTTCTTCGTTTACGGATGCAAAGTTACTTGCAACCATATCTGACTGCAATGACTTTGCAGCCGATGAATGCAAAGTGATTGCAACTGCAATCCAACTTTGTAATGTAAAGTGTGATAACAAACGCTGTAAAAACTTTACATTCAATTAAATTGCAGCGCAAAATCCTTACTTCCAACATGCCAAACGCTACCTAATAGTATACTTCTTCTTGATCTCTTGTTTTCTCTCATTGCAACTTACTGATCTGTTCACAGTTACAGTTACATAGGTGAATTCTTTAATAAATTAAACTCAAAGATCAAACAAACAATACTGCATCTTAAAAATTACAATATATACGAAGAGAATAAATAAAGGCAAATGCTATCACAACCGCGCACCAGTGGTCTAGTGGTAGAATAGTACCCTGCCACGGTACAGACCCGGGTTCGATTCCCGGCTGGTGCAGACTCGTTTTACTACTTCATCATTTTTATTCTTTCTGAAATGCCAACTGGCAAGCTACTATTGGACAATATGTTTGACTTTTGGTTAAAGTATTTTTTTTTATTATTTTATCCAAACTTTTGGTTAGGTTTTGGTATTCCTCTTCCCTTCAATCTTCAAATTCTATCTTGTCCAACGACCACCTAACTCACCTACTTCAAACACATTAACACTTTTTTTGGTACAGCAAACACATATACACTTTGTAACAAGGGAAGAAACGAACAGACAAAAGTTGGAGCTGAGATAAGCAGACATGGCACAACAAGAAAGCTTGTCTCAAATTCCCAGAGTGAAACTGGGCAGCCAGGGACTTGAGGTAACTAAGGATCTCCTTAATTCCTTGAGCACCCATTTCAGTTTTGTCTAAAAGTCTCACTTTCATCTTGTTGGATTCATGTTTCTCTTGAAACTCATCTTATGTTTAGATCTGTGGATTAACATTACTATTCTAATGTTTATGAAAATGTTCAACTTTTAAAACTGTGAAGGGAGACTATTTTTTGTTTTTCAGTGTTAAGTTTTCCAGGTAATTCTGTGTACAATGTAGTTGATATTCAGGTGAGATTTGAGAAATGAGAGATTTTGGTGAAGTAGGTAACCTTGTCTCCTCAATAATTGTTTGAAATGTATTTGCTTTTATCAAAAGATGGTTTATTAAATTTCCCAAAGTTATTATATTAGTAATAAAATTTTGTATTTGAAGCTCTTCTTCTGATCTTCATAAGCCTATGGACTACAGTTAAAACAATGCCTGCAACTGAAATTGAGTATACTCAGAAATCAAGGCAATGGAATTTGTGTAATTTGGAAACAGTAGGAGCTGCTGAAACACCCCTTAGTCAGGAAAGAAAACTAAATATATTTCCCTGAAAATACAGTGATAGGATTATAGGACTAATCCAGATGTTTGAGTTCTGAAAGTTATAGTTTTGCACATCAGTTTTCTTCTGTTCCTGAGTACTTTGCTATTCTTTATCTTTGTTTGTCCAACAGGTTTCAAAGTTGGGTTTTGGATGCATGGGACTAACAGGAATCTACAACTCTCCTCTCCCTGAGGAGGAAGGTATCTCAATCATAAAAGATGCCTTTGCTAAGGGAATCACTTTCTTTGATACAGCTGACGCATATGGAGCTCATACCAATGAAGTTTTGATCGGGAAGGTGAGTCTATTTGTCAGTTTGAAGCTTGATGTTTAGAAATGAAATCTTTTTTTCCTAATTGTTAATAACATGTAAAATAACATTCCTCTAGAACACTGACTTCCAAATCTTTTAGATTATCTGTGAAAATGCTTTCTGTGCTTCTGGCTAAGAAAACCGGATAGCTGCCTTATGATGATAAACAGATAATTTTGTAATGTCAACTGAAGCGAAGTTTATAACTTTCAGGCCCTGAAGCAATTACCAAGAGAAAAAATTCAACTGGCCACAAAGTTCGGCATTGCAGGGATGGCAGCTACTGGTATGATTGTGAAGGGTAGCCCTGAGTACGTCCGCTCATGCTGTGAGGGTAGCTTGAAGCGCCTTGATGTGGATTACATCGATCTCTATTATCAGCATCGAGCAGACACATCAGTTCCCATAGAAGACACTGTGAGCAAATCTCATTTTCCGTTTTCTATGCAGCTGTGGAACTGATCTCTTTTATCCTTTACAGTTGCTGATAGAGGGTTTTAAAACCTCGTTCTTCTCCAAATGCAGATGAGCGAGCTTAAGAAACTGGTCGAAGAAGGAAAAATCAAGTACATTGGATTATCCGAATCCAGTCCAGACACAATAAGAAGGGCACATGCAGTTCATCCGATCACAGCTATCCAAATGGAATGGTCCCTCTGGACTCGCGAAATTGAGGACGAGATAGTCCCACTTTGCAGGTTTGCTGAAAAAAGTCCATGTTTTAATTATATATTGACAGATATATAAACCAGTATTGGTGAACTTTACCTTGCAGGGAGCTTGGTATTGGAATAGTTCCATATAGTCCTCTTGGCCGTGGCTTCTTTGCTGGCAGAGCGGTAGTAGAGAGTTTACCTGCAGGCAACTTCTTGGTATATGTCTGTCAATCTCGTTTCCTTTCAATTTGTTTAACAAGTTAAGGGTTGCATGGAAATTTCCAGGAAATTATGCTATATTAAATCTAAGCATTTTAAGACATTGTTGTTCACTTGTTTTGGAGGTAATTGTTCTGCTAATGATGGACAACTTTGTTCTTTAATCATAAGGCTTCTCATCCCCGGTTCCATGGTGAAAACTTGGAGAAGAACAAGAGCATTTACACTCGAATAGAAGCTCTAGCGAAGAAGCATCAATGCACTCCTGCTCAACTGGCTCTAGCATGGGTTCTCCAACAAGGGGATGATGTTGTACCGATTCCTGGTGAGAGCCTTTTTCTTTATCATTTCCATTAACATATGTAACCAAGGTCCTTTGAAAAATGATATGATGCCATAAGTTTTCATTGCTTTGAATTTTTGTAGGAACAACTAAGATTAAGAACCTGGATCAGAATATTGGCTCCTTGAGAGTGAAACTCACAGCGGATGACTTGAAAGAAATTTCCGATGCTGTACCAATCGAAGAGGTAGCCGGAGATAGAAACTATGATAGCATGAGGAAAGCATCATGGAAGTTTGCAAACACACCGCCAAAAGATTTTGGAGTCTCAGCTTGAGACACATGTGGTGGTTGTTTATCTCAATTGGAAACAGTTAATGAATAACAGTAAGGCAATTGAAATGGTTAAGGCATGTTGGTGAGCTGTTTGTGTCGTGTATCGGAAACTTTATGAGCTTCTAAACCATCAAACTTTATGGAATGATATGAGTCTGATTGCTTAGAATTGTATGCTTGGCCAAATTACAGAGATGAATTATACCATAATCTAAGATATAATATCAGGCTCAAACACCAGAGCTTGCGGGCCAAATTAGGTCGCAAGCGAGGTGTCCAAGCTTTGTTTAAAGCTAAACATGACATGAGACAAATTAAGCAAAGCTTTTTGTTCCACTTGTTCAGGTTTCAACCTCAAAATTGAAAACTAGAAATAAGCAGCACTCACATGCCCACCTTTTTCTTCATTCAGCATCAGAAACAAACTACAGTCCACCACTCAGTAGCATTGTTGGCTCCAAGCGCAAGATAGCCTCATCTTCACATAGCTCAACCATTTCATCCTCTGGCAAGGTTACCATTACTGTCCGTGCAAGCCCTTCTTCTGGAGAAGGCATCACCATAATCAACCCTTCACCATCTACATTGCCAACATGGCATGCCACATGAGCAGGCTTCACATTGTCCTCAAACATAGCAGCATACATCAAGGATTGGTCCCCATTAATCATATGCTCCATGTTAACACAGGTTAGCTCAGGGCCATACATCCTAAAGGGTGGTGCATACTTCCCTCCCTCTCCCTTTTGTGATTTGAGCCAATCCACTGCAGACAAAACCTCTTCTTCTTCGATCCCTACCAAGTGGCCATGCACTGCATCAACCACGCGTCCTAACTCACCTGGAATCATATCTTCCTCCCCCAATGACAGCAGCGAAAAATGCACTGCATTTCCAAAGTAGCCATAAGGAATTGGTTCTTTCAACAGCCTCCTGAAGTCTATGCAGATTGAGAGGGAGTGTGTATGTTTATGTTTAGAGCCCTTTGAACGAGCAACACTCATCCAAAAGATTGCAGCTAGCAGATCAAATGGAGTAGCATCAGGGCAGTTAACATGAATTTCTGATAAGCATTGTTTGATTACGGAATTAGAGAACTTGAAGGTAGTTGATGCCATTTTCACCGAGGGAGCTTGTGCAATAGACTTGGTTACATAATACTTGGCTGATTTAATATTCGTATTGGGAACTGTTCGACCATGGACGAGTGCAGATGAGAAGACTGGTGGATTTGCAATGGCTTGTTGACGATAAACCTCAATCCAAGTCTTAAAGAGTAGGATTAAAGAGGTTAGGTCAGCATTCATGTGGGAGCAATTAATTCCAATGGCTATACCCCCGCCTTCAAATTCACTGACCTGCAAAACCAGAAGGAAAACATCGATGCATTAACACCGCCATTAAAGCTGTCTATAGAATATAGGTCCACGTCTACCAATTACCAACCTGAATCAATGTACATTTATTACAGAATTCATTGCTTCTGCCTAGCATTAAGAATGAAATGCGAAAATACTAAAAATGAATCATATCAATCCGAAAAACTCCACCAATAGAAAGTTTAAACTCGAAACCAGTACCATTAATTAAGAAAACCAAATGTTTAAACATCTTCCATGACAGAATTCCAAAACAAAGGAAATATGCATTCAATCCGAACTAAACAATGCATTTTGTATGCATACAGAAAAGAACTCTTGTTTTTAATGCATCAAATACCTGAATTCGGAAAGGAGACCATGTATTTGGATTCTCAGGCATCTCCTCCCAGGCAGCCAAATCTTTCTCCTCGATTCCATTGGCGTGTTTCAACCATTCATCAATCCTGACACTCACTTTAACCCTTAGAACTCTAACTCCAGTATCATTACACTTCACTTCCCAGTTACCTGCCTCCCCTCGGACCAACCGGCCAGTGACAGACGGGTACAACGAAAGGGTCTCGGATAATGACACCCTTAACGGGTCCCAGTCAAATGACCCGAATGGATTTTTCTCATAGTAGAAGACCAGATGCAAGCTGTGCTGCCCCATGGCTTGGTCCAGCGGAGTTAACAGGTGAGTCTTACCCGGCTCAACCGGCTTGCTCGACACTGCGGTTAACTTGGAGTGCACGTTAACCCGGCTTCTTTGCTCAATCATTGTCAAAAAATTCAAAGGGAGAAGAAATAGTTTGGAGACTTGCAAATTTCTAAGTAGAGGGTAGCTGAAATTTATAGATCACAAAAAATAGCATGGCTAGAGAATTCCATTCTGCATTCATTGCACAACTACATTGACATGTATGTAAATATCTACAAATATATTAACTTATTCAATATAAATTTACGCGATTTTGTTCAACTTTCAACAATTCGATTTCTTATAGATAACATGGACGTCAAATATATGTTTAAAATGAAAATTAATAATTGTTTTATATATATATATATATATTCTGTAGTATGACAAATTAATCGATGCTTTATTACTTGTCGAGATGTAGTAAGGCAATGTTTCAGGGAAGTGGTTGCTTTTGTAGTTTTGAGGGGGTTGGGAATTTAAGAGGGAAGATGAGGCTAGTTGAGCTTTGGGTTTTAAATAAATGAAGATTGGAGTTTTTTTTTCATAAGGGGGAACGAAATTGTTGGGACTTAAACTCAAATTCAAATTTTGTAATATGTTGCAAATTTTTCTTAATCATTCGATCAAATATTGTTGTCGAAAATTATTCATTCCAAACTTGCATTCATGGGAAAAAAGTGGATAATTATTTAATTGTCATTGATGTTTTTAAATTAAAAAAAAAAATTAAAAAGATGACACACACTCTATTTGAGTATATGAGTAAAGTGATACGTTTACAAGGAAAAATCTAACTCTTAAGTGTAATTTGGAGCGAAAGGTCTTAAGGATTTTGACCATTGAGCTTAGTTTGGGATTTTAAAATGATTTTAAAAGATCAAAGATGGCACTTAGGGTATTAGGCTTTTGGCTCTATAATTTAATCTGATTTTTTCTTTTCTTACAAAAACGTTTAAATTTAAAACATTTTTAGTTGTTCCAACCAACATAACCATATGTCTTAAACAATTATGTCTAAAAATGAATTATTATTAATTAAACAGTTACAATTATTCATTTGTAACTGTCCATTCTTAATTCCCAAAATCACTACTCTACTGTTCTTACTTTTCACAAAAAATTTTGAGGCTTTATTGTATTAATCTACTTATGAATGAAGCAATATTACGTTCAATAAAATATAATCTTACCTGCCTCAAAGCCATATTCTACTCCTATTTTCCAAAAAGTTAAATCCATTTCTTGTTTTTGACTGGATCATCAGAACCGGTAACAATGTCATGAATGGGATCGAAGTCGCCATCATTACCAAAATCATCAGGTGGCTCAGGCAAGAGTTTTTGACTGGATCATAACCTCAGCATAAACATCACGATTACAAATGCATAAATCTTGGCATCCAAAGAAAAAACAACAGGAAAGAGCTAGCCGCCAACAAAGCAGTTTCAGGGTGAACAGTGTCGCAATAATAAGCAACATGAGGCCTAGGTTTCGGCCTCCAGACACCTTGCCGACCACCAATAACATAGACGACAGAGCCCTAAGTAACAGCAGCGGAATTTCCTTCCAGTCGGTCTCCAAAATCTAAATATGGTAATTTGTGTTTATAATTCATTTTCTTTTCATATAAAATCGTATTCGTGTCGTGTAAAATATGAAAATTTTGTGTCAAAATTTGTGTTGACACAAAAAACTTAAAATGTTATTTTTAGCTTTTACCATATTCATATATTATTTTTATTTAATTTTAACTCCGTATCATCTTGTATCATTTATTCGTATCGTGTAATTATATCGTGTCTACTATTATCAGATCTACCAAAATCCGAATCAGTTCTACTCTTCAATCAGATCAAATATCAAACACCTGGCAGGCTTGGCTGGCGGCTCGTACTATTAAATACAAGTCTGTCAACTTGGGTTGCCTTTGTTTTCTCTGGGCTCAGCCATAGCCTAATTTGTAGAGCACCCTAAAGCCTAATTCACATTGTGTGGCAAAAAATTAAATAAATTTGAAAAATTAAAAATTATGTTTTTGTTTTTGTTTTTGGCATATCATACATATTTTACATATATTTGACACAAATCAAATACAACATGTATTTATCATAAATGATAAATTGGACAAATACGATACTGTAATTTAATCATCAAGATGATCTTACTCTTAGGATTAAAATGATCTACTCATAATTTGGAATCACCTCATTTGATTAATGATGACTAATTGTTAAGTATAATCACCATTGATATATATATATATATATATATATATATATATATATTTATATGTGCACATATAAATAAATATATATATATATATAGACACACACATATATATATCTAAAATACAAATATTATTATTTTTGCTCGAAAGTATCAATATAACAATTTATAAAATATTAATAATATTTTATTCACTTCATTATAAATTTTAAATTAAAAAACATATAGGTAAATTGGTTTTAAAAATTGAATTAAGAAAATAAATTAAAGTTATTAACATTATTATAAAAAGGAAAACAAAAAAGTTATGTTATATATAACATTAAAAAAGTTAAAAGGAAATAAGGAATTTATTTCTGAATTTAGTATAACAAATACTGTTTTGAAAATAAAGGTAAAAATTTATAATATAAAATAATTACAATTTTAAGAGGAATCAAAATTTTAATCTACAGATTAAATGGGTAAATAGTATCTATAATTAATAACTTTACATCACTTCACCTTTGGCAATAATCTAAATCAATCATTATGCACAAATCACCATGATTTTTAGAGTGATTATCCCATACCGATAAATATCATCCCGGAATTAGAGAAGGAAAGGATGATTAAGGGTGTTCAATCGGCTGAGATTCAATTAATTTCGATCGAATTTATTCGAATCAAATTTAATCGTACTAGTTTATGTTTGTTTCGTTTATCAAATTAAAACTTTTAATTTCAAAATTAAATGAACTTATCAAAATATGAAAATACATTTAAATTAAATTATTAATTTTTCATATTTGTAACAATCTAAATAATAGCTTTCAAAAAACAGTAAATACCAAAACATTAAAATAAAAACTCTTACATCATTGAATTTAAAAATTATCTAAATTTCAAATATTAAAAATATCTTTAAGTTTCGTATATTTTTAATTTTATTTTTAGATTTTTCATATTTTGATTAAAATTTTGGTTAATTAAATTACCGGATTAACCCAAATCCCAAAAATTTTTTTCACATTTTTGTTAATCAATCGAAATAATTTACTAATCAATCAATTAATCGAATTAAAGTTTTGTTCGTGGTTAATTCGTTTAAAATCAAAATTTGAACACCTTAGAGAATAATCTATTCTATACTATTCCTAGTCAAGGATAAATGAAAATAAACCTTATCAACCTCACCTCCAGCTTGTACACTTCTCAATCTCTATATGTAAACAGTGTTTTTTTTTGTATAGATAAACAGTGTTTTTCTTATTGTCCAACTTCATACATATGCAATTTATAAATGTGAACATTTAACTGAAAATAGCATATACCTGTTAGATATTTTAATGACCCATTAATGACCCATGTGATTAATGGAACTATTCGTTAAACGTTAGATATTTTAATGACCCATATATTAATGTGACTCTTCGTTTAAATGAAATGAGATGATAAATTAATTATCATCATAAATGAAATATTAAGAGATACATTGAATTGATAAGGGTTACACTTGATGGACGTGTATTCCATTATGACAAAATTAATGTTTTACGGAAATGTGAAAAGATATGTTGCTTTTCACAAAAAGACTCCTCCTACTACCTCTATATAAAGTATCTTTCTCTCCATCAAGAAGATATACTGAAGAGCACAAGAGGTTAAGTGAGAGAAAGAAGTTCTTCTCAAAATTATCTTTAAGAATTCGTTAAGATTATCTTCAAGAATTCATCATGGAACAAGGTATGTTTTCTTTTAATGAAGCAATTATGAAAATCATTCTGTTCGAAGAACTTGGGAATTATGATTATGTAAAATTATGATTTTTTGCATAATTCGATTAAATTAACATCTGTTATCAGAGCGATGTTAAAGAACTAATGATTTTCCCTTAAGGAATTATTTTTTTACTTAAACGATAACTATATGATTTAAAAACTAATCAGGAAAATAGAAATAATGAAATTATCTTGTTATTGTTTGATTGTCATGACTATGATCAACATCTTATTGATATTATAATGATTACGAATGATAATGTGATAATGATAGCATGCAATATTTAATAACTTTATTTTATGTAATGTTTAATGTCAATATCGTGGATATTATATTTTTGACATTTATATAAGGAAGTTATTAATTTGTGAATGATGAGCAAATAATGTATGATTATTTTCTGAAAGGTTCGCTGCTATTTGTGCAAAGTTTTTGGTATTATATATAATTTTACATATAAGTGTTTATTAAAAAAAATAATTAAAGTTTAATATTTATTTATTTGCTCATTATGATTTAATGTTTGAGTATGCTATAGATATGATATTCATGAACTATGATAGTTTGTTAGTCACCAAAGTGGCCAAACTTTAAGGTTTTATGAATATCAAATTAATAATCATTTTTAATTACTCATAACTTAAGGATGCTAATTAATAGAAATAATAAGATTATTGTGAGTAATTGAAATTCATAATTATAAGGCATTTCAGGATCGCCCAAAGGTTGATTAGTTGTCTTATAATTTATGAACATTATGATGGTAATTAGTTTATTACTTTAAATATGTTTTGTTTGTCCAAAGATAGCAAACTTGTTCAAATGTAATATATTTAATTACCATATTATGTTAAATATTAGCATCATTATGGGTTTATATGTATGTTGTAGTATCACCCAAAGGAGATCTCGATATACATACATACGATGTTTATATCTGTATTAAGTGTAACTCAAGGCATTAGCATATGAGCATTTCATGTATTTGCAGTATCTGCTTCTGTTTCTCTTCATTCGCAAGCTTCGTCTGTTATAAAGTTTAATGTGCTTAATTTTACTGAGTGGTATGAACAAATCCAATTTCATTTGGGTGTTTTAGATCTTGATTTGGCACTCCTAAGTGATAAGCTCACTGCTATTACTGATTCTAATAGTCATGAAGAAAGATCTTTTCATAAAGCTTGGGAAAGATCGAACAGATTGAGCTTAATGTTTATGCGGATGACAATAGCAAACAACATTAAGACAACAATTCCTGCCACTGATAATGCTAAGGAATTCCTAAAGTTTGTGAAAGATATATCTCAATCCGAATCTGCGGATAAGTCACTTGCTGGGACATTAATGGGTACGTTAACCATCATGAAGTTTGATGGTTCTCGTACTATGCATGAACATGTCACAGAAATGACAAATATAGCAGCAAGATTAAGATCTATGGGAATGGAAGTGAATGAAAGTTTCCTTATGCAATTTATCATTAACTCCTTGCCTTCTGAGTATGGTCCATTCCAAATCAATTATAACACCATCAAGGATAAATGGAATGTGACTGAGCTGCAATCTATGCTCATTCAGGAGGAGGCAAGACTTAAGAAGCAAGGAATTCACTCTGTTAATCTCATAGGCAATCAAGGAGCTAAAAGTAAACCACGAAAGAAGTATGGAAAGGGCAATAAATGACCAGTAAAGTCTACTGCGTCATCTGCCCAAATCACCAAGGAACAAAAGAAAGATAAGTGTCATTTCTGTGGAAAGCCTGGACACTATCAGAAAGATTGCCTGAAACGTAAAGCTTGGTTCGAAAAGAAAGGTAAACCTAATACTTTCGTATGTTTCGAATCAAATTTGGTAGAAGTTTCTTATAATACTTGGTGGATTGATTCTGGTTGCATAACTCACATTTCAAATACGATGCAGGGATTCATTGCGACCCAAACCATAAGCCCAAATGAAAAGTTTGTTTTTATGGGAAATAGAGTTAAAGCCCCAGTTGAAGCCATTGGAACTTATCGTCTTATTTTAGATACTGGACATCATTTGGATCTTTTTGAAACTTTTTATGTTCCCTCAATTTCTCAAAATTTAGTTTCTTTATCTAAACTTGATATAGTTGGATACTCTTTTAAATTTGGAAATGGTTATTTCATTCTTTTTAAACATAACCATCTTATTGGTTCTGGTGTTCTTTATGATGGTTTATACAAATTAAAGCTTGATAACCTTTTTGCTGAAACTCTAATGACCTTGCATCATAATGTTGGCACTAAACGTGGTTTAGTGGATGAAAGTTCAGCTTATTTGTGGCATAAACGTTTGGGTCATATATCCAAAGAAAGAATACAAAGATTGATAAAGAATGGAATCCTTTATGAATTGGATTTTACTGATCTTGGTACTTGTGTGGATTGTATTAAGGGAAAATTTACAAAACACACAATTAAGAAAACAGCCACAAAAAGCACACAGCTCTTTGAACTTATACACACTGATATTTGTGGACCTTTTGATGTTCCATCTTTTGGTGGAGAAAAGTATTTATCACCTTTATTGACGATTTTTCACGTTATGGCTATGTCTATTTGTTGAATGAAAAAATCTCAATCTGTAAATGGCTTAAAGGTGTTTGTTAACGAGGTTGAGAGACAACTAGACAAGAAGGTGAAAATTGTCAGATCTGATAGAGGTGGTGAATATTATGGAAGGTATGATGAAACTGGACAAAACCCAGGTCCATTTGCTAAATTCCTTGAAAGACATGGTATTTGTGCTTAATACACAATGCCAGGAACACCACAATAAAACGGTGTCGCAGAAAGGCGTAATCATACTTTAATGAATATGGTTAGGAGTATGTTAAATTATTCATCTTTACCCTTATCCTTGTGGATGTATGCTTTAAAAACTGCCATGTATTTATTAAATAGGGTTCTTAGTAAGGCAATTCCAAAAACTCCTTTTGAACTGTGGACAGGAAGGAAACCTAGTTTAAGGCACCTGCATGTTTGGGGTTGCCCGGCGAAAGTTCGAATTTATAATCCACATGAAAAGAAACTGGATTCAAGAACAACCAATGGTTTCTTCCTTGGTTATCCAAAAAAATCTAAAGGGTATAGATTTTATTGTCCTAGTCATAGTACAAGAATTGTTGAAACTGGAAATGCTAGGTTCATTGAAAATGGTGAAATCAGTGGGAGTGTTGAACCACGTAAAGTGGAAATTCAAAAAGTTAGAATGCAAATTCCTTTACCTATAACTTCTTCTCAAGTTGTTGTTCCTTCAGTTGTTGAACCGATTAACAACTTACAAGAACAACAAATAAATGATCACACACTCCATAATGCAGTTGATATCAATGAACCTATAGTAGATGAACCACATGAAATAGCATTAAGAAGATCTCAAAGACAAAGAAGATCTGCTATTTCTAATGATTATCTAGTTTATCTACAAGAGTCAGAATTTGACTTAGGAATTGATGCAAACCCAGTTTCGTTTTCACAAGCCATTGACAGTGCTAATTCTAATGAATGGTTAGATGCCATGAAAGAAGAACTGAAATCAATGGATCAAAATGAAGTTTGGGATCTTGTTCCATTGCCTGAAGGTTGTAAAAGAGTCAGGTGTAAGTAGGTCTTTAAGACCAAGCGTGACTCAAAAGGCAATATTGAACGATATAAGGCTAGACTTGTTGCCAAAGGTTTCACTCAGAAAGATGGCATTGACTATAAAGAGACCTTTTCTCCAGTTTCGAAAAAGGACTCTTTTAGAATTATTATGGCATTGGTGGCTCATTATGATCTAGAGCTACACCAAATGGATGTGAAAACTGCTTTTCTAAATGGGAATTTAGAGGAAGAAGTTTACATGGATCAACCTGAGGGTTTTTCAGTTAAAGGAAAAGAAAATATGGTGTGTAAACTAAAGAAATCAATATATGGACTTAAACAAGCTTCCAGGCAATGGTATCTTAAGTTTAATGATACTATTCTTTCCTTTGGATTTAAGGAAAACACTGTTGATTGGTGTATATATCTGAAGGTAAATGGAAGTAAGTTTATATTTCTGATTCTGTATGTTGATGATATCTTGCTTGCTACTAATGATCTTTGTTTATTATATGAGACCAAGAAATTTCTCTCTAGGAGCTTTGAAATGAAGGATATGGGTGAGGCATCCTATGTAATTGGAATAGAAATATTCCGTGACAGATCACAAGGATTGTTATGGTTGTCTCAGAAAGCATATATTAATAAAGTTTTAGAGAGATTTAAGATGGAAAAGTGCTCTGCAAGTGTCGTTCCAATTCAGAAAGGGGACAAATTAAGTCTTATGCAATGTCCAAAGAATGAATTGGAACGTAAACAAATGGAACAAATTCCTTATGCATCTATTGTTGGCAGCTTCATGTATGCCCAGACTTGTACCAGGCCAGACATCAGTTTTGCTGTTGGAATGCTTGGTAGATATCAAAGTAATCCTAGAATCGATCACTGGAAAGCTACAAAGAAAGTTCTTAGATACTTGCAAGGAACGAAAGATCACATGCTCACTTACAGGAGATCTGATCATCTTGAGGTGATTGGATATTCAGATTCAAATTTTGCAAGTTGTGTGGATACCAAAAAATCCACATTTGGTTATTTATTTCTTTTAGCTGGAGGAGCTATATCATGGAAGAGTGCGAAGCAGTCTGTAATTGCTGCATCCACTGTGGAAGCTGAATTTGTGGCATGCTTTAAGGCCACTATTCAGGGTTTATGGCTGCAGAACTTTATTTCAGGACTTGGAATTGTCGACAGTATTGCCAAGCCGCTGAAAATTTATTGCGATAATTCTGCAGCAGTCTTCTTTTCTAAAAACGACAAGTATTCAAAGGACACTAAACATATGGAATTGAAATACTTTGCCGTTAAAGAAGAAGTTCAGAAACAAAGAGTGTTAATTGAGCACATTAGCACCAACCTTATGATTGCGGATCCATTAATGAAAGAGTTGTCACCTAAGAGATTTAAGGAACATGTCGAAAGGATGGGCATTATTGAAAACCCTTATTGACATTATGCTTTTTATAGACACTCTGAGCTCTTTTAAGTGTTGTTTCTGAAATATTAATACATCCTGTTACTTTATGTTAACTGTATATACATGACTGAATTATGTGAATTGTAACAGGATTTGTCTTTGATAAAGACATTATTGTTGAATTGTTATGGTATCTCTTATTACGATTAATGATGAGTAAGATCTAATATCGTGATACATAGAAGGGACTATGTCGAGTTAATGACATACAACCGCTATGATTCGTATTGGTTTCTACTCAATAATGATTTATGATTTGACCAATTACAGAAGGATTTAATATTTTGCGCATTATGTTATTAAATCCTAAAGCTGAGTCATCTCACATGGGCCAAGTGAGAGAATGTTAGATATTTTAATGACCCATTAGTGACCCATGTGATTAATGTGACTATTCATTAAACGTTAGATATTTTAATGACCCATGTATTAATGTGACTCTTCGTTTAAATGAATTGAGATGATAAATTAATTATCATCATAAATGAAATATTAAGAGATACATTGAATTGATAAAGATTACACTTGATGGACGTGTATTCCATTATGACAAAATTAATGTTTTACTGAAATGTGAAAAGATATGTTGTTTTTCACGAAAAGACTCCTCCTCTCACTATCTCTATATAAAGAATATTTCTCTCTATCAAGAAGATATACTGAAGAGCACAAGAGGTTAAGTGAAAGAAAGAAGTTCTTCTCAAAATTATCTTTAAGAATTCGTTAAGATTATCTTCAAGAATTCATCATGGAACAAGGTATGTTTTCTTTTAACGAAGCAATTATGAAAATCATTCTGTTCGAAGAACTTGAGATTTATGATTATGTAAAATTATGATTTATTTGCATAATTTGATTAAATTAAGAATACCTATTCATTAATAATTGATAAAAACTATCTATTTTGACTTTTTCAACAAGTAGTAACAATTTTCTCATTCTGTAGTGCAAAAATCGATATCACCCAAAAAAAATTCAACATCTAGGGTTTCAACTTAGATCCAGCTGGCCTGGATCAAAGTGTATATCTTGAAAATACCCGTGGATTTTTTGAAATAAGTTTATTTAATAAATTGATTTTATCCTTTAAAATGGAATACAATATAGTAGTATAATAAAGATAATTTAAAATAAGATAAATTGATTTAATCAGTTAATTTAATCCGTCGATCTTAGTTTGTGATAGTAATGAAGACCTTAATCGAAAGTATAGTGCGAGGAGAATAAATCTCCGCTGTATTAATCACCATGCTTAAGGGTTTCAAGTAATGTTAGAATTCTAAAATCGCTCGCCCTCCCTCGTTGATAATATTCAAAATTTTACATAAATCTACACAGCAAACAGGAAAAATGCACATGAGAATTGAAGTGATCTATATGTTCGGAAATTAGGAATGAAAAAAAGGGATGAGATTAAAAAAATTTATTAATCATCTAATTAAGTTAATGATTATAAAGTTGAATTATTAGATTAATAAATTTTTTTTATTATCTTTTCTCATTTTTTTTATCAAACAAAGTCTTAATACGATGGTTAGGATGTAAATGAGTCAAGCTCTTCGTGAGTTATTTGAATTTAGTTTGTCATGTTTATTTTTTAATCAAACTTGAGCTTGAATTACTCTAGTACTGAATCAAGTTAAATTTGAATATTTTAATATTCAGCTCAAGTGGTATGTGAGTCTAATCGAAATATTTTAATGTTTATTTTATTATTAATTCATCATTTTATTCTCATAATATATGATTGAAAAATGATTAATTAAACTTATAAAGTCCAAGTTTGAATTTATCAAATTGAGTTGGAACAATTAAAATATTTTATCGAATTACCTTTTTTTTAAGATAGATTAGATTCAAAGTTCGATTCATTTCACTTTTTTTTACCTTCTATAAATAAAAATAATTTATTAAATCGAATTCAAATTTCAAAAATTAAATTCCACCCAAATCAACTATTAAATCTCAAATTGTAAAATCCAACTCAGTTCATGGCTAATATTGTACAGTCTCCATTACCCTCCTTAATTATGGCTACTACGGGCCACCTGCAATCTGCAGCATGTGAACATTCCCCCACCTCCCTCGGCCAGTCACCCTAGCCATGGGCCTTTCGTAGCCCTTCCTCAAATAATTGGTCCCAATCTCTGCATGTTTTCACGTGTCCTGCCATTGCCATTGCCGTTTATTACACCATCAGCTACTGCATAGGATTCTACGGACCCAAAAAAATAATACATTCTCATTTATAAAGTATCCTTTTCCAACCCCCTTGTTTGTAGTTTCCCTCACTCTCATGCCTGGCGACTGGATCCCACTTTCTTTTCATTTTTTTCAATTATTTCAATGTTAAAATTTGAGTATAAGATTTGTAATATAGAGATCCATTGCCATGTTGATATCAATATCCTTATGAAATAATATATATTTCCTATGGAATATATTATGGATATAAAATTTGACAAATATTAACATTCAATAAAATATTATATCATATAAAAACAAGTTTTTACATTTTGATAATTATTATATAACAAGATAAGTAACTGTTTAAAACATATTTGATATGTGTTTTTCTGTCAAATTATGTAAAATGTTAAGTTTTTATTTTATTTTTTGTTAAATTTATATTTGGTTTTTATTAAAATTTCAACCTATTGTATTTTTTTATCGTTTTAATATTATCTCACCTTATCAATCTATCAAAATTATGTAGTTTAAAATAATAGAAATAGTCCTATTTTCATCTTCATAGAATGATTTTTACGTTTGACTCTTTCTCTCATGTCTTAACAATGATAAAAGAAATCATGAAATAAGTTTTACACATCTGAATATCAATTGTTATTCTTAAGTAACAATAATAAATGTTTCTTAACCTAATTGCAGCAACTTAACCTTAGTTGTACCTTTATGACTTGCCCTCTGATTGGACGGTGACTTCACTTCCCACCAAAAGGGTAAATCTGGTAATTTATGTTAAAAATTCGTTTTCGTGTCATATAAAATCGTGTTCGTATCATGTTCGTGTCGTGTATTCGTGTCAAAAATTCGTGTCGACATGAAAAACTCAAAATGTTATTTTTAGCTTTTACCACATTCATATATTAATTTTACTTAATTTTAATTTTGTGTCATCTCGTATTATTTATTCGTGTTATGTTTGTGTCGCGGTAGCCTATCTTTTCTCTTCCATGTTAGGACAAAATCCTTCATAAATGACAGAGAGAAAGAGGAATCAGATAGAGAGAGAGAAAGGGCATTTGTGTTTTTGCAGCAACTTTGTACCTCCAATTTTTACAGTGTGACCAAACCAAAAGTCCAAAAACAAAAAGAGGAGAAACAGAGGTGTAAAAGCGAGAGAAAAAACACACACAAAGACAGAACACACTCTCATAACATAAGCACAAAGAAATGTTTGATGGAGTACCAGACCAGTTTCACCAATTCATTGTAGCCTCATCAGCTGCAAGAACCACAACTCTCCCCCTCCATCTCTCTTTCCCTCCTCTCCATAACCTTGCTTCTTCAAATGGTTTCACTTCCTTTGATCCTTTGTTCACTTCAAACAGCCTCCATCACCACCAAGCGCCCCCTCAGCTGCAGCAGCCTCACTTTCTGCACCCATTGCACCACCAACATCAGCCTGTGGGGCACAAGAATGAAGAGAAAGAAGAGAACACCAGCTTGGTCTTGGCAGGCATGAACATGGAGATTGAAAGAGAGAGAACAATGGCTGAACCGGTTGAGAATCATCATCCTTGGTCTGATGATGAAGTTCTTGCACTTTTGAGGATCAGATCTAGCATGCAAAACTGGTTCCCAGAATTCAGTTGGGCACATGTCGCAAGGTATATTATATACAAAGTTAGAAACTACATATCCATGGTTTTTTGGGTGCTTTTGTATTTTTAGTTTCTAATATCTAGAGTCCCTTCAAAATTTTCCAAATTGGATTCCAACTGATGAATTGAGCTGAAGCTGATGAAGTTTCGATGATCAATGAAACAATCAAAATTGGATATTAAAGCATCTTCAATATATATATATATATATATATATATATATATATATATATATATATATAAATATATATATATAAAATATATTTAAAGGCAGTTATTAATAAAAGAGACAGAGAAAGGGGACTGATAATTAAATAAAGAAAAAGCTTGTATAGTAAAAGAATAAGTGTTTGATACTGTATAATTGTATACAATTATGGTGCGTGCAGGAAGATGGCAGAGCTTGGGTTCAAGAGGAGTGCAGAGAAGTGCAAAGAGAAGTTTGAAGAAGAAAACAGGTATTTCAACCCCATCAATTGTAGCAAAAACTACAGGATCTTTAGTGAACTTGAACAGCTTTGTCAAGGTGAGAATCCTCCTCCTCTTGCTCATTATCATAACCAGCAGGTTGTGGCAACTGAAAAGAACAAAATTGTGGAAAAGTCAAGAGAAGATGAGGACAATATGGGTCAGGATTTGGAAGATGATTCAAGAACTATTGATGGATGTCAAACTTCAGCAGGAAATAATTCATCAGGGGGTAATGAAAAAGTGGTTGAGAAGAAAGCAATTAATAACAAGGACAGAAAGAAGAAGAGGAAAAGACAGAAGAAATTTGAGATGCTCAAAGGGTTGTGTGTAGATATTGTGAACAAGTTGATGACTCAACAGGAAGAGATGCACAATAAACTGCTTGAAGACATGGTGAAGAGAGATAAAGAGAAAGTTGCAAGAGAAGAAGCTTGGAAGAAACAAGAATTGGATAGGATTAACCAGGAGCTTGAACTTAGGGAAAAAGAACAAGCTATTGCAGATGATAGACAGGCTACCATGATCAAATTCTTGAGTAAATTTTCAACAACTGGCTCCTCTAAAAGGCAATGTTATGGAGGAAGTAATACAGAAGGTCTTGTTAAGGTACCAAATGAGTATTCAAATCCTCCTAGTACCTCATCTGCTTCAATAGCAGCACAAAACCCTAATCCTATTGTCAATCACCAAAACAAAGTTGATCAGCTTTCTACCACTACTTCATCTACCATGATCCTCGGTCATAAAAAATCTGGTTCTTGTCCAACTCAAAACAATCAAATAAAACCAACTTCCATGGCAGAAAACCAAGCTCCTCAAAACCCTAATCCACAAACACCCACTTCAGTAGCCCTAGCTCTCCAAAACCCTAATTCTGTCAATTCTCAAAGCAACTCATTACCACCCACATCACCATTGATAGTAAACAAAGCTCCCCAAAACCCTACATCCAATGAAAAAGAAGATCTTGGCAAGAGATGGCCAAGAGATGAAGTGTTGGCATTGATAAACCTGAGGTGCAGTTGCAACAATGGCGATTATGACAAGGAAGAAGTAGCCATAAAAACTCCTCGCTGGGAAAGAATCTCACAAGGGATGTTAGAATTGGGATATAAGAGAAGTGCAAAGAGGTGCAAAGAGAAATGGGAGAACATAAACAAGTACTTCAGAAAAACCAAAGATATTAACAAGAAGAGGTCCCTTGACTCTAGAACATGTCCTTACTTTCATCAATTATGTACTTTGTACAATCAAGGAACACTTAAAGCACCCTCCCAAGGGCCCGAAAACCGCCCGGTATCACCTGAAAACCACTCAGATTTGCCAGAAACTGGTATCCATTCATCTCAAAGGGGAGCTAAGGATTCAACGGTGCATGTTTCTGAAGGTGATCAGGCAAACACGGTTCAAGTACAGGCTTTTGAATTTGAATTCTGAATGCACATTGCATTTTTGTGTGTATGTTAAATTACTACTAGTATTATAATAGTTAATAACAGTATTAATACTATTAGATGGTAGTACATTTTTCGTTTGATATATGTTTTTTCTTAAAGAATCCAGCATAAATTTTATTGGAAGATATATGCTTAAACTTGTACTGTACTGAGCACCGACAATTTGGGAAATGAGGATTTAATTTCAGGTCAAGGCTGCTTTCACTTTACAATTGCTATTTTTCTTTGGTGGAATTTTATAATTGCTATTTTATGCACCTAATTTTTCTACTTCAACAGAGGTTTTTTGTTTGCTAGTTCACTGTTTCTTTCCAAATAAAATAAAACACTGCAGAAAGAAATTTTGGACTATTTTGAACGAAGAAAATGAGGTTTCAGAATCATGATGATATATATATATATATATATATATATATATATATATATATATTTATATATATATATATATATCTGAAAATATTCATAATCTATTTTCCTATTCTAATAATTAACTTTTATCCTAAATGTTGATATTTTATGTGTTATAATAATAATTTTGATATACTTTGATGCGTGACACGAACAGTCTGACACTGAAAATTCATGTGCAATATCTTATTAATAACAATGATGATGAAAAGTGTATTGAAAAAATATTGATAAAAGAGTTCAATATCAATCTTGACAATTTGAAAACAAAAAAAAACATTAAATGAATTGTATATTTAAGCAAAACGGGTCTTTTATGATGAATTTGGAATTTCAAATGCCAAAAAAAAAACCCTAATATCCCCACTTAATAACATTAGCTCAATGAGCATAATTATTGTTATAAGATTGATAAAATTAAGGTTTATGAAAGTGTAGCAGCTGCTAATTATGAAAGTAGATTAATGACACCCTATTTTTTTTAGTTAGGTTAAATTATTGACTAAGCTTGATTATTTCACAATAATCTTAAATATATTACAAGGTAGATCAATCTCTTTTTTTTTTTAATTTCCTTTATGATATAGATATATAGTCAAATAATTTTTCCTATACTTGTAAGTGGCAAGTTATAGCTAGCGAAATCGTACAATTCATAGCTTGATAGCTATGGCAACATCTTCTTAGATTAATTAATTGAAAGGTTCACAGTTGAGCATTAATTTGTACAACGAAATTCATTTTGTCCTTTTTTTGCTTCTTCGCCAACTTATTTGTGCACATTTCTAATAAATCATGTCCGCAATGCTGACTTTGCTGCTGATGTTAATTTTTTTTAAGTGTAAATAGTTATAAAAAATCTCTTAAATGAATATTGTTGTAATATTTAGGATCCTTATAATGTAAGTTGTTCAATTACCCAAGTAGGGTAATAAAAACATTTTTTACAAAAAAAAAACCATTTAACCTTTTATTTATCATCGGTTATTTAAACATATGGTAGATATAAAATTATTGTTGTATCAAATATTATAAGTAAGTGTTCCAATCTTTAAATAAACATTGGAGAAAATTTAGATATATAAAATATTTAAAAAATGAATTTTAATTTTAATTTTTTTGAAATTTTTTTTATTTTGTTGTTTCCATGCTGTCATGAGAGACTACAACGACAACACAAAGGCAATAAATAGTGTTTCTGAAGTGTCTCGGGGACCCACCACATGACCAAAATGACCAGAGAAAACAACATTTCTTTTAGAGGCAATACACTGAATGTCTCCAACGACAATTTTTTTTTTCAAAATCAAAAAAATTGTGGGAGCCACTTTCTTTTGTCTTTTATTACTAAAACCTCTTAAAAATAATAAAAAAATATTTTTTCTTGTTTTCTTTAAAATTTATATGTTTTGATTTTTTTTCTTTGTATATATAAATTAGCAAAATGCAAAGATAAATTTTTTTGATTCATTGTGACACATCAACGTCACATGAGGTAACAAAAGAGCGGGTTAGATTGGGTTTGGATTGGGTCATTTTGAATTGGATCATTTTGGATTCGGATAAAGTCAAGTTTGAGTCAATTTGAATTCGGATCAATTTTGGTTCGGATTAATTCGGATTCAGATTAGATCGGGTTTGGGTCGTTGACTTTTTTAGTCAATTCGGGTTGGTCAAGTTTTGATTCAGGTCATTTGGACAAGTTTATTGGGTTAAGCCTTGATCATCTCGATATGATTTATCTGGTATAAAAATCAACTGAAACCATATTTCTAAGAATTATAAAACTCATGAAAATAAAATTTTCTTCTTGCATGACCTATAGTACAATTGGGATTGAAATAATCAAAATATTTAATAATCTGTATGATAATTTTGTTTATAATATACTTACCAATATTCATAATTTAATTACTTTTTTCATTTTATTTTTATTATCTATAATAATTATTAACTTTATGAATCAAAGTGATTTAATAATCCCTACCAAATATCATAAAACAGTACTATATATCTCTTTAATTTATCTTAATTTTTATAGAATAATTGAAGATATTAAGTGTAGGTGATATAGCTTCTATACTTTATTATATATTAGCCATTAAATAATTATACATTAGGTTCAAATGAATGCAATATAAAAATAAATATTTAAGTTTAACTAGATTTAAAAAATATATAACACTCATATTATTGAAAAAAATTATATTTTTACTATATTAAAATACTTTGATAATTAATTATAACATTTAAATATTTATTGATAATATTAAATTTAAGTTTGAATCTTTTTAGGTTTTGGTAAATTTGGATTTGGATCAATTTGGATTTGGGTTAATTCGGGTTCGAATTAATTTGGGTTCGAGTTAATCTAAATTCGGATGAATTTGGGTTCGAATCAATTCGGGTTTAGATCCGGTCAGGTTTGGATCAATGTGAATTCGGATAAATTTGATTTCGAATCAATTCGGATTCGGATCGTGTTGGATTTAAGTTGTTGATTTTTTTAATCAAATCAAATCGATCAGGATTGGACGGATATTTCACGTCGGATCAACTTTTACCATTTCTGCCCATAGCCAGTTTCATATGAATACAGTCGAAGAAAAATGGGTTGGCGCACGTTCATCATGTGGAGGCCCACTGATCTAACGGCTCAAAAATAAAATTTGATCATCAATTCATCATCTACTAAAGTCAACATGATCAAATTGCCGTCCACTCTATTATTATTATTATTATTATTATTATTATTATTATTATTATTACTAGGGTAAAATTCATATAGGTTCTTGAGTTTTTTTATCATCTTAATTCAATATTAATTTATTATTTGAGAAATGGATATTTTGGTTCAAAATTATCAATTTAATAATACAAAATATTGTTTTGTAAAGTCACTATTACAAAATCTATTATCTTAAGCATTTGTTTCTCACATCATAATGCCTTTTTATTGAAAAATAAAAACTCAACATAAAACATTTTTTAAAAGCAATAAATAGAAATAAAATTCAATATTAATATTTGAGAACATAATATTATTAGTTCATATTTTAGTAATTGACTGATATATGCATGTTAACATCTTTTATAGTTTTGGGCCGAAATGTCCATTATCAAAACTAATTGATTAAAATTGAATTATGGTAAAACTTTGAGGACTTAGTCAACTTTACTTTTAAAAAAAAAGTCATCAATTTGAATTTGGTCTTTTATTTTTTTTTATTTTTTTTCTTCTTATCAAATGGGTAAAAATTTCAAAATGATTTTTAGTGGAGAGTTTAACTAGATAACAACTAACAAGGGATTAAACTCTAGGTTTAATTTAATTGTAAACATGATACAATGATATGACATAAAAATAATACGAAAGTGATACATGCTAAATATTGGTAAAATTTGTATATGAATTTAATAAAATTAAGAAAAAAAAGTAATGTGTTTGATACATTTACATGAATTTTGATATAAAATTTTCATATTTTATAGACCATGAACGCAATTTTTGCACAACATGAATACGAATTATGTGTAAGAATTATTAGATCTATCTAATTGGTTTATATAATCTTTTTAAAAGATGGTTTTTCAGTAGATTTGAATTTTCACTACAAGAAAAATGATTTTTAGCTACGGAATTTTTCCGTCGCTGATAATTAGTATTAGCGACGGATTAGCGACGGATTAGCGACGGAATTTATAATGAATTTAGCGACGGAATTAGCGACGGATTAGCGACAGAAATTCGTCGGTAATTAGCGACAGAATATTTTCCGTCGCTAATTCTGTCGCTAATTATGGCGGGATATACTGTTTAATTGCGCCAAATTATTAGCGACGGAATTAGCGATGGAATTATCCGTCGCAAAACCCAAAACATAGGTGGAATTTAGCGATGGAATTTTTCCGTCGCTAATTCTGTAGCTAATGGGCTTTAGCTACGGAATTAGCGACGGAAAAATTTCGTCGCTAAATTCCCACATGATTTTCGGTCTAAAATGTTCATGGAACTTAGCGACGGAATTTTTCCGTCGCTAATTCCGTAGCTAATGGGCTTTAGCTACGGAATTAGCGACGGAAAAATTCCGTCGCTAAGTTTCATGAACATTTTAGACCGAAAAATCATGTGGGAATTTAGCGACGGAATTTTTCCGTCGCTAATTCCGTAGCTAATGGGCTTTAGCTACGGAATTAGCGACGGAAAAATTCCATCGCTAAGTTTCATGAACATTTTAGACCGAAAAATCATGTGGGAATTTAGCGACGGAATTTTTCCGTCGCTAATTCCGTAGCTAATGGGCTTTAGCTACGGAATTAGCGACGGAAAAATTCCGTCGCTAAGTTCCATGAACATTTTAGACCGAAAAATCATGTGGGAATTTAGCGACGGAATTTTTCCGTCGCTAATTCCGTAGCTAATGGGCTTTAGCTACGGAATTAGCGACGGAAAAATTCCGTCACTAAGTTCCCATTAATTTTTCCACCGAAAATCATGTGGGAATTTAGCGACGGAATTTTTCCGTCGCTAATTCCGTAGCTAAAGCCCATTAGCTACGGAATTAGCGACGGAAAAATTCCGTCGCTAAATTCCCACATGTTTTTTCGGTTGAAAAATTAATGGGAACTTAGCAACGGAATTTTTCCGTCGCTAATTCCGTAGCTAAAGCCCATTAGCTACGGAATTAGCGACGGAAAAATTTCTTCGCTAAGTTCCCATTAATTTTTCCACCGAAAAAACATGTGGGAATTTAGCGACGGAATTTTTCCGTCGCTAATGGGCTTTAGCTACGGAATTAGCGACGGAAAAATTTCGTCGCTAAATTCTCACATGTTTTTTCGGTGGAAAAATTAATGGGAACTTAGCGACGGAATTTTTCCGTCGCTAATTCCGTAGCTAAAACCCATTAGCTACGGAATTAGCGACGGAAAAATTCCGTCGCTAAATTCCCACATGATTTTTCGGTCTAAAATGTTCATGGAACTTAGCGACGGAATTTTTCCGTCGCTAATTCCGTAGCTAAAGCCCATTAGCTACGGAATTAGCGACGGAAAAATTCCGTCGCTAAGTTCCCTCCAAAATTCCCTCCAAAATATTTTTGAAAAGGTCAAAAAATTAGCGACGGAATTTTTCCGTCGGTAATTCCGTAGCTAAAGCTCATTAGCTACGGAATTAGCGACGGAAAATTTCCGTCGCTAATTCCTCGTGTAACGTGTTAGATCTAGTTAGCGACGGAATTTTTCCGTCGCTAATCCGACTGAAATTCCGTCGCTAATACCTCGAAATTCGTAATCCACTTTCTTTTTTTTCTTCTTCCGCCCGTGATGGTCAAATTTCTGCTTGTTTTTCTCTTCCTCTCCCCTTTGCGCCGCCGTCCCTTGCCCCACCGAAGGTCCGAAGCTGCGCCGCCGGTCACCTCTCTCCTTTCATCACCGCCAGCGCCTTCTAGTTTTTAAAGAAGAAAACCAACACAGCCCACTCCTCTGAAGCTTGCCACTGCGCCCATAGGCGCCGCTGCTGCCGCCCGCCCCTGCCGTCGCCGTTGCTGCCGCCACTGCCCGCCGCAGCTGACCTGCCGCCGGTCGTCCTTACCGCCGGTCATACTCTTGGTATATAGTAGTTGTATTATTTTTAAATTTAAAAGATATAATTATTTGTTTGGTAGTTTGTTTATGTAAAATATATATTTATTTGTATTTATAATAATATTAGTAGAAATTTTGTATTTATTGGGAAAAATTATTTTTGTTAGATTTAAAATATATAAATTTATTTATGTAAATTTAATTTGGTCATAATATTATTAATTATAAAAATTTATTGTTGTTTTTTGTATCTAATTATATGATAGTAATAGATTGATTGAACTACTATTATTAATTTTTATTTATTTGTTTAATTTGTTTATTTAAAATATATATTTAAAATGTTAATTTGTTTTTAGTTGTTTATTTTTGTTTGTCCGTATTTATAATAATATTACTAGAAATTTTGAATTTAAATGTTTAAAGTTATTTTTGTTACATTTTAAATATATAAATTTATTTATGTAAATTTAATTTGGTCATAATATTATTAATTCTGAATATTTATTATTGTTTTAGTGTATCTAATTATATGATATTAATAAATTAATTGAATTAGTATTATTAATTTTGGGATTAATGTGAGATATATACATTGTTATATATATTATTTTTTTTCATTGCATAAATGTATATATTGTTGTATTAATAGTTTTAATATGTATTGTAACGAAAGTTGTATGTATTGTAATCGTTATTTTTTTATTTTAAAATAGAAAGAAAATAATATTTAATTTTTAATATGTAGTTTTTATGCTTTTGTAGGTTATTTAATATTAATAAGGAGTGCTTTGGTGGATTGTGATCGTGAGGTAATATTTTAACTATTTTATTATGCATTTTATAATAAATAATTGTTAATTTTGATTTAAAATTTTTATTTTGTTTTTAAATTGGTTGAGATATTTGCTTTGATTGCTATATTTTATTTATTTTGTGTGGTTTTGTTTATTAAATTACAGATCTTTTATTCAGATCGTATCATGAATAAGGATAGGAGTTGGATGTACAACCGGTTAGATAGTAATAGTTATATTACAAATGAATTTTTAAATGGAGTTGAAGAGTTTATCGATTTTGCATGTTCAAATAGGCAGTTTGTCAGTGGAGATAGAATAAAATGTCCTTGCATCAAATGTCAAAATAAAATCTTTTTAGAATGTGATAAGGTACGGGAACATTTGTTTTACAAAGGTTTTATGGGTGGTTATACTATTTGGGAAAAACATGGTGAAGTTGTTGAAGGAGAATCCTCAAGAAATAGAGACGAGATTGGTGATCTGATGTATGAAATGTATTCAGAACAAAACCCGTATAATAGAATGGTGAGGGATGCTTGTCATATTAATTTTGACGGGAATGCTAATCAGTCAAGATTTGATGAGCATGAACAAAATTCATCAAGACAAAACTTTGCTTCTCTGTTAAATGATGCAAATGAACCATTGTGGACAGAATGTTCTAAGCACACGACATTATCTGCTATGTCACAATTGTGTAATTGGAAGTCGGAGCACAATGTTAGTGAAGCATGTTTTAATCGAATGTTGGAGATTGTGAGAGGTATGCTTCCGGAGAATAATCATTTACCGGAAAACTTTTATGAAATGAATAAAAAAATGGAGAAATTCGGTCTTGGTTATGTTAAGATAGATGCTTGCAAGAATAATTGTATTTTATTTTGGAAAGAATATGCCGAGTTAATGCATTGTGTGATATGTGGGCATCCTAGATATAGACAATGTGGGGTAAGAGGAAAGAAGACACCGTACAAGATTTTGCGCTACTTGCCATTAATCCCTAGGCTTCAAAGGCTTTATATGTCAGCTGCAACTGCTAAGTTTATGACATGGCATGCGCACAATCGAAGTTCTTCAGGAGTGCTTAGACATCCAGTTGATGGTGAAGCTTGGCAACATTTCAATTGTACTCATCCATCATTTGCTATGGAACCTCGTAATGTTAGAATTGGTTTATGTGCAGATGGGTTTTGTCCGTTTGGGCCAGCTACGAGGTCATATTCTTGTTGGCCAGTTATGCTTGCTGTTTACAATTTACCTCCCTGGATGTGTATGAAACAACCATATTTGTTATTGAATATGGTAATTCCGGGAAGGAGCAATCCATCACAAAACATCGATGTTTTTTTAAGGCCTTTGATAGATGAGTTGAAAATCTTATGGGATGAGGGTGTTCAAACTTATGATGCTTATAGAAATCAACTTTTTTTGTTAAGGGCTGCATTAATGTGGACAATTAATGACTTTCCTGCATATGGAATGTTGTCTGGGTGGAGTACACATGGAAGATTATCTTGTCCTTATTGTATGGAACATACAAAAGCTTTTAGATTGCAACATGGACGAAAGCCTTGTTTTTTTTATTGTCATCGTCAATTTTTACCTCCTAATCATTCTTTTAGGAAGCAAAGGGATAAATTTAGTAAAAGGGTTGATTATGATCCTCCGGTTATGAGATTGTCAGGTGAAGAAGTGTTGTCTCGGATAGATAGTTTGGAAGACTTAACATTTGGGACAAAATGTCCTCAACAAAAACCTCAAGGTTTTGGGGTAACTCATAATTGGGTGAAGAAAAGCATTTTTTGGGAGCTGTCTTATTGGCATACCAACCTTATTCGTCACAACTTAGATGTCATGCATATTGAAAAAAATGTGTTTGACAATTTATTCAATACATTAATGGATGTTAAAAGCAAAACAAAGGACAACACAAATGCAAGGTTAGATTTGGCGCTGATTTGTAAACGAAAGGAATTGGAATTGGAATTGGTGACAAGTAATGGAAAAACTTTCGCACCTAAAGCATCGTTTACCTTAAGCAAAGAGGATCAGAGAAGAGTGTGTAAATGGGTGAAAGAGCTAAGGCTTCCTGATGGGTTTGCATCAAACATATCTCGGTGTGTAAATATTGAGGAAGGCAAGTTTTATGGAATGAAAAGTCATGACTGTCATGTTTTTATGCAAAGATTAATTCCGATTGCCTTTCGTGATTTCATACCTAATTCAATATGGGATGCTATTATTGAGCTATCTCATTTTTTTCGAGATATATGTTCAACTGAATTACATGTGAATTACATGGAACAGTTGCAGAGCAACATTGTAGAAACAATTTGCAAATTAGAGAAAATTTTTCCACCAAGTTTTTTTGACTGCATGGAACATCTCCCCATTCACTTACCTTACGAGGCCAAGGTTGGCGGACCCGTTCAATACCGATGGATGTATCCATTTGAGAGGTAATAATTTGTTTGCTATGAGCATTTTTCAATGTGCTATAAGAAATAGAGCGCTTATTATATGCCATTAAATGTGTATTGTATACTTTAATTAGGTTTTTGCATCGCCTAAAAAAGAAGGTGAAAAATCGTGCACATGTGGAGGGATCTATATGTGAGGCATATATGAGGGAGGAAATTGCAACATTTTGTGCATTATACTTTGATCCCAATATTCAAACAAGGCTAACTCGTCCACCACGGAATGATGATGGAGGAGACGTAGATCCCATGGGACGTTTGTCAATTTTCAAATATCCTGGGCGACCACTTGGGCGGGCAAAGAACAATCGTCGATATCTGGAAGAAGATGAGTTTGATGCAGCGGTGATATATGTGCTAATGAATTGTGAAGAAGTTCTCCCGTACATTGAGTAAGTATATAGCATTACATATCATACAATAAATACAACGAAGGCTTTTTGATCTTAAGCATTTTCATATATACTTGCTATCTATTGATTTTATAGGATATTTGATGAAATGGTCAAAAGAAATGAACCAGAGATGAACGATGGACAATTGGAGAAAACACGTCAAGCGCATTTTATGAAATGGTTTAGACAATATGTAAGTAATTTAAATATAATTCGTTTTGTTTTAATAGATGATACTGCATTTCACTCATCACAAGAATCACTATTATGTAGGTTCGTGAACAACGAAATGCAATTGATAAACGTATCATTGACCTCTCTCATGGTCCAGCACGTTTGGCAAGTTGTTATCAAGGGTATTTTGTAAATGGATTTAAGTTTCATACCTTTGAATATGGAAAAACTCGAAAAACAATGAACAGCGGTGTTTGTGTGAAAGGTGATTGTTACAATGATTTTGACCGTGACTTTTATGGTATATTGATAGATATAGTGGAGTTGGAATATTTTGGGATTGGAAATAAAGTTATACTCTTTAAGTGCCATTGGTTTGACATTGAGAGAGGTTATCGTGTTCATCCTAGACATGCTCTTGTTGAAATCAAACATAGGTCTATACTTGCTAGCAATGAACCTTTTATATTAGCTCAACAGAGTCAGCAAGTGTATTTTAGTCCTTATCCATCTAGAAAAAGAGATCGTCGTGATGGTGGGTTGTTTTCAAGACAAAAGCAAGAGCTAGATTTAATATTCAAAATTGTGATGTGGACATAGTGGATTTAAATGATGGGGTTTATCAAGAAATTGAAAATCCACATCCTATAAATATCACATATTCAGAAGACCTTGACAATCCCACTATTCTCGTTCGCGGAGATTATGAAGAGGTAAATATTGCAGAAGAAGAAGAAGAAGAAGAAGAAGAAGATGATGATGATGATGATGATGATGACGACGACGACGACACCAACAACGACGACACCAACAACGACGACGACAATGATGATGATGATGAGGACGAGGTCTTTTTTAGCTAATTGCTCTTATTTCTTTTAAGAAAATGTTTATGTGAATTTAATAACTTAATTACTTTTTTGTTTGCTTTTATTTACGATATTTTGTAAGATGTTTTGTAAAATGTTAATTTATTTTGTATGTTAAGTTCATTATCTAATACATATATTATTTTTTTCATGTATTGTAGGTATAATGAAATCATCAAAAAAATCATCTGGTAAGAAGGCTCGCTCCGGTGGATCTTTTACATCGAGTTGGAAGTGTTTTTTCATGCCTACTCCACGATCTCAGACCCCAGCAATTAACCTTGAAGCACAATTATTTCCATCAATAGAAGTGGATACTGATGAGATGGACCCACCCACTGACCAACCGATTGACCAGAGAGATAGTCCAATTGACTAAGGCCCATCCACACATGGTCCATCTGGCCAAGCCTCATCATCTGCCGAGGGTATATCCCCTGACGGAATACCGATTGAGCAGCTTAACATCGATCATACTTGGACAAATACAGGCAGTGGTGCGAGTTCCGATGGTAGTGGCAGTGGAGGTAGAAAACGAACAAGAGGGCCCAATCAAGGATATTCGACTCCAAGTAATCCGGATCAAAGGGCACGACTTACTTGTCTGAATAACGGGTAATAAAAATAATAATACTATTTTGCTATATGAAGTTACTTAATTAATATTATATAAAAAATTTGAATTTACTTTTTTTCGCAGCGCTTTTCTGGAGCCTCAAGCTGTTCGGACAATTACAACATTAATTAAAGAGTATTTTACTGATCCTTGGCCAACATGGAAAAGTGTTCCAATTGCTGTGAAAACAAAAATATGGGAAAAATTTTCGGTATGTCAATCGCAAATAATTAATACATTATTTTATTTTATTATTTTACTTAACATGATTTTTTACTAATGATTTCAATTGATTTAGGAAATTTTTGCGTGGCCTCCTGAAGAAACGATTATTGTGAAAAATATTTGGGAGAACATTTGCAAAACACGATTCCGTGACTTGTTGCAAGCTGAAAGAAAAAAAGCAATGCAACATTTTGGCACAGATCGAATTGCTGACTGTAAAGGGTATATGTCCAGCTGGATCAAAGTTGAGATATGGGACTCCTTGATTGATGACTTATGGGGCAAATCGGAATGGGAGGCGAAGTCACAGAAAGGAAAGCAAAATCGATTGACCATAAAAGAAGGAACTGTTACCAAGCATACAGGTGGATCGATTTCTTTTCCTGTGCATGCATATAGACTGGTATGTAACTTTTTAAATCATATGTATGATATTATAGTTAAAATATATATTGTTTACAGCTAATCTCTTATTTATTTTTTGTTTTACTTGTGAAGAGGAATCAATATAATCGAACACCTACATATAAGGAGGTATTTGATCGCACTCACAAAAAAAATGCTGGCCAAGGTGAATATGTGGACAATAAGTCAAAAGTTGTCAGTGTACATATATTTAAAATTATTTTGTTTTATGTATGTTAATTATTATTTAATTACTTTTTAAGTATAGATATATTTATAATAATAAATTTTTTTTATAGGAAAAATATAATGCTTCATTGGTTGAAAAGTATGGTACGGATATTAGCAGTCAACCACACTTTGATCCTGTTGCTTGGTGTGACTGTATTGGAGGAATGGAAACAACCCGCACACATGTGTACAGCCTTGGAAGCAGTTCACAAAACAGAGATATACTTGAGTCATCCGCCTCCTCAGCAAGTCCAATATTCTCGGTTTCTCAAGCAACAGTAAGCCAGGATGAGCGCATCGATGTTATAGAAGAGAAACTTGATGAAGTTCTCAAATATTTACCGCAAATGCACCAATGGATGGCTGAGATGAGTAATGCATGGAAGAGTAGCAAAGGAGGCCCTTCAAATCCCGATGATAGCCAGACACCGAACCTCGGAGATGGGCCTTCTTCATAGATCTCTGTTATAATGTAAGAAATTTAAGTACTTTGTTCTTTTTATGTTTTAAGAATTTGATGGTTGTTGAGAGATGTTATGAATTTGTTGAATTTTAATCATGTTTTATGATTATGTATGAATTTTATTAAAAATTTATGTTTATGTATTAAGGTCTTTTAAATGTTGCTATAGTCATGAATTTAGGGTTTTAACATGAATTTAAGCTTAAGCTTAAATTTAAATATATTTCGGAAAACTTTTGGAAACAATTTTGGAATTTAACATTGTAGTAGCGAAATGCATAAATAATATATGATGATAAAAAAATATATTATTAGCGACGGAATTCAAAGAAATTAGTGACGGAAATAATAGCATTAGCGACGGAATATTCCGTTGCTGATAACATTCAGCGACGGAAAATTTTTATTATTAGCGACGGAATATTCCGTTGCTGATAACATTTAGCGACGGAAAATTCAGCGACGGAAAATTCCGTAGGTAAAATTATTTAGCGACGGAAAATTTTATTATTAGCGACGGAATATTCTGTCGGTAAAACTTTTAGCAACGGAATATTTTCATAAAATTTAAAAAATAAAAAAAACTTAGCGACGGAATTAGCGACGGAAAATTCCGTCGCTGAAATTTTTAGCTACGGATAATAGGTGACCAATTTCCATTTTAGCGACAGAAAAATTCCGTCGCTGATAACAAAAAATCCGTCGCTGATAAGGACAAATTCCGTCGCTAATTAGCGACGGAATTAGCGATGGAATTTTCTTTCAGCGACGGAATGAGCATCAGCGACATTGATTTTTCCAACGGAATTATTCCGTCGCTAATCCGTCGCTAAAACCCTTTAGCGACGGAATAAGACTTTTAGCGACGGAATTCCGTCGCTGAAAGTCTCTTTTTTTGTAGTGTTTGAATTTTAATACTTGCATCTGTTCTCATAATTAGATTAATTTTACCAAAAATTATATATTAAAAGTTTTTTTTTTTACATCCAAAACAAAAAGAAATATTAAATTCTACTTTTCTTATGTATGGAAATATGGAATGATGCATTTGTGCTTCATGAAGGGTAGCTACCGTTATCTTCTCAAATTCTGTCTCACAAGTCATGGACTCTGCTAGGAGTGGACCAAATTGAGTCCCTTTTCTACAAATAAGGGGGGAGTATCCATACTTTCAAGTCTCTTTGTATTGGAAACATTAAATTGTTCACGTGAAAACGACATGAGGTGAGCTATGTACTTCTTAAAAGAGACGTGAAAATAGCAACCCTGAAATGATATCGATAAATCAACTTAATCGGTATTTAATGTATATATTAAAAATTTAAGGTTAAAATCGGTTTAATAACGTCATTTGATTGTTAAACTGATTAAAAAAGAAGAAGGTAAGCTTGAATAATGAAGTGATTAACCAAAATGAAGGGAAATTAGCTTATTGATTCAATCCTCCATCAAAATGTAGGTGAGATAAAAAATGATAGAAGGCTGTAGGCCTGTTGCCTGTTAGGCTAGGTTTAAGACCTGGGGGCTGAAGTGAAGGTTTGGGTTGACTGAAAGACCTAGTCAGCCAATGAAAGGAAAATTCGGTTTGGGCACCTCAAGCTGTAGGCCTAGGGGGTACCTCTTGGTTCTTTGCAAAGGAGTTTGTACTGTTAACTTTTGGGCCTTTGGGCACCTCTCCATTGGTGCATTCTTGTAGTACCTTTGTTGTGTCATATATCGTGTTATCTTTGTTTTTATTGGGATTTTTTTTTATAATCATATGTATTTTTATTTGTTTTTTATTTAAAATTAATTTTATTTCAGTCAAGAATGATAAATAGTCTAGTCCTTCCAACAGTAATAATTTTAAAATTAAAACTATGTCCAAATGCTTTAAGTTTTATTGAAATATGATACCAGTATTTGAAACATGAATATAATACAAATAATTTTTTCGGCCAAAAATTCTAATACAAGTAATTAAATGCATCAAAATCTTAAATACAAACATGATAAATTTATAATATGTATAATGTATTACACACCATGCAATACAGCGTAAAAATCATAAATACAAACACGATAAATTTATTATATGTATTACATACCATACGATACAACTAATCAAAAATTATCCGAAAGGTCCCTCATCATGTTTAATAGAAATGAGGTTGCTTTGTGCAATATTTTAGCTTTGCTTGATATGATGGAAAGAAAAGGGGTGAGGAAAGAAAATTAATTAATCAAATAGTTATGTTTCATAACAGCTTTCTTACTTTGTAACTTAATCATTTGATTAACTAATTTTCTTTCTTCATTCCTTTCTTTCTACCATACTAAGCAAAGCCTTTGAGTTGATTCTAGCACGTCCAAAGGCATTAATTTAAATCCATGGCAAAAATAAAGTTATATTTTCTTGTAAAAAGAAAGAAGGAATTTAATTTGGCAATTGGCAGCCATCAATGATTTTTGTTGATAGAATTGCAATTCAAACGGATTTCGCCTTCATTTTTGCGAGTCAAAACCTGAACGTTCCCGAGTTTCACCATGGAATTTGCAAACTGGTTCTCGAAAAGAAAGGGTTGATAAAGAGTTGCGTTAACAAATGCCGCAGTTATTTCATTGGAATACAGTGCTTGATCTGTGGACAGCAATCCCAACTTCTTCTGCAGATTCGAGTAGTATGCTGTGTCGAACGCTTTGGGCGTTGTAGTGTCAAGTTCAACCAAATCCCAACTCCGCCGACATTTCCTTCTCAAGTTCCTCCAATACTTGACATCCAGCGTTGAATCAGGCTTAGCTAGCCTATGCAAGATGGAAGAACAACTGGCTCTGCCGATCGTATGCGCCCCCGAGAGAATAACCAAGTCCAACTCATTCAACCCTTTTGCTCTGAAGAATTCAATCAGGGTTTCTACGTTTTCATGGCCTTGAGGAACCATGTCAGCTTCCTTGGCTATGGAAACTACGCCATCTTTACGCCCGAACGGGACTTCCCAGAATGGGCCTCCGAGTAGAACCGTTGCATCTCTAGCAGCAGCGGTGAGAATGTCGGCACAAGACACGGTTCTTCGGCATCTTCTCTCAACCTCGGCCTTGATATCATCAATCACCTCGAAACCTCTAAGCGTCCGGCTAGACTTGGCTCTCCTTTCGCTTCCTCGATGGTTTAATAATATCGAACCATCACAACCCTGCAATAGTTCTTAGCAAAACAACATTAAGTAATATGATTTTGAGGGGCGTAGAATGTAATGTTGCTTCATACAGAGGTAAGCTATTTCGGAGTTTCTTCGTGGAATAGAGAAAGTATGCTTACCCTTACAGCACAGTCGTGAAAGTGCAGGCGAATGATGCTAGCAGCCAAGGTGTAATCCTTCTTAAACCAAGATGCCATTTTATGCTGGATGATGCCTTCAACATCTGGGCAGGTATTGAGATAGTAAGTCAAAGAAAGGTAACCAGAAGCAGGTAATGAATCCTTTGGGGCCTGTTTTGTGGCTTTGAACGGAACCAACTGAGCAATGACAAGAAACGCAAAGAAAACGAACAATTTCATGTTTCCTGTTAATTGTTGGCACTAAGAGGACTGTAAGCAGACTGTTTTCGGTTGGGTTTGCTTTAATTTGTTCCATTTGGAGATGAAAATACGTGGGAAGCACACTTTGCGAAGGCAGAACATGCTGACTTGTATAATTAAAAGTATGATTTTGACTATGCAATTTTCTAAACTTTATGAGCATTTTGAAAGCTTGAAAACAGATTTGGGTTCTCTCTAAATAACCCAAAAGTCCATTTAATTTTAAATATACAACATTTTTATCATAAATTTAATTGAGAAATGCCTGTCTTAGATATTATATATGAATGAATTTGGTATCCATTATCACCAGCTACAGCTGTGGGAACCATATAATGTCAATTCTACCTTCATATCATAGCCCGACATGTCCACCACCTTCATGAAGGAAACCGAAACAAACACGCAGCGGAATTTAAATCATTCGGCCTCCACCAGGATCGATTCGGAGAGTTGCCTGATTAGGGTTTTGAGATTTACCTAACGTTTTCTCTGATTTTCTATCGTTGGTCGAGTCACAAGCAACAACTTTTCGTTCCTGCCTCTATGGTATCCACACGAACGGATCTCACGACACTTGAACGTCTCACGATCAGAAGCCTTAAAGAGCGTTTTTATTTTTTTATAACCGAATTGCTAGCTTCGATTAAAAGAAAACATCCTTTTATAGGCAGTAAATTTTACCCTAAAATTTACTGTCAAACAGAACTCTAATCCTACTTAGAATAGGATTAGTTATATCCTTAATCCAATTCAGAATAGGATTAGTTATATCCTTAATCCAATTCAGAATAGAATTAATTAAGCTCCTCATTGATCCGTTCTAAGTGTGCGATCCAATAGGTTCTTAAAACAATGGCAATGACAAAATTATCACAGGCAATGAGCGGTATCTAGCAACACATCATTGCTACCCATGTAACGAGAATGTCAATGACTCGACATAACCTTACTCGTGATAGATGTTACCGTGTAGTCTAATCCCTTTATCCTTTGATGTCTTGATTAGACACAAGTCATGGAATGTGTCACACTTGTATAGTCTAATCAACGTTTCTTGATTCCTGAGTAGACTAATTAAACAAATAAAATCAATATCTCATATTGACTTATTCGAGCACGGTCATGCATTTCTTAGTCTCACTCTATCAAATGGCCCAAGACATCACTCTTGTTATATAAGAGGGATAAATCCTATCTTGATCACTCAACATCCCTCTACATAGATCAAGGCATACCCAATTACTACCTTTATAGTCCATCCTGTTACGAATGACATCTAGCAGCATTAAAGTATACAATTTTCTATGTTGGGATCTCTGATGATCTCAAGTCAAATGATCACATACACCATCATCACTATGAGAATCGCTTATGACACTCATATAACAATCCATGTAGCGTTCTCATGGATGGTCGATCCAGTACATAGTTCTCTAACATGTACCTATGTGATGACTTGATATCCTATATCCATGACAATGGTCATCAGTCAACCACATACTAGTCTTATCGTATCATTGTTATCCTTGTTCACAATAATACTTGACTAGGGATATTTTAAGAATAGTGTGTTATTACTATTCTAAGGACATTATCATATAAGATTACATTACGCAGTTATAAGACAAATATAATAATGAACTATAATAAATAAAATGTCATGATACATAAAAAATGCCAAAGTCAATCATCTAATGAATGGTTCTAAGGGCATAATCCAACACTTCATTGGTAGATGAAATTTCAATCTTTCTTTTTGTCTCTTCTCTTCATGTCGGCGACAAGAAGTTGATGCCACCGCCTCTCCAACATGAATCTGTCAAGTAAACCCTTCCCAATTTTTTTTTTCTTTTTGATAATTGAGGTTGAATTGAGGTTGCTTGAATTTAAATCCTAATCTTACAATATACTTCAATTTTTCTTTAATCATTAGGTTAAAATGTTATTGACTCAAAATTCATTTTTATTCGAAATAATTTTTTAAATAGGGATATGTAATGATACATATGCCAATTATTAAATCAATGCTCTAACTTTCTTTTGAAAATATTTTAATGTTAAACATATCAAACCTTTTCATCTTTTTTGATATTTTTTCCATAATATTTGTTTATTTGTATGATTAATAACAAATAACACGAGAATTTTATTTTAAATATTTATTTTTTATAAGTAGTTGAACATTGTAACATTTTCTTTGGCTAACAACAACCAAGAAATAAAGGATTAGTATAGGTAGGGCAAAAGATCTCCTCTAAAATTGCCAATTAAAGCTGGTTTGTCTAAGCGTTGAAATCTCATTGTGGTAAGCACTTCTTGCTTCCCCTAATTCAATTTTTTTTTTATCTGTGATCTTTCAAACTTTGTTCGGTGCCACTCCGCCTTTTGGCATTTAGACATAAGTATTCTAACCAAAATTCTTTAGAATTACACAAAGTGTTTTTTTCTCTTCTTTCTTATACCTTTGATTTTGACTTTTTTTTCCTTTCTATTAGTGGCTAGTAGTCATCCCATGCATCACACAGAATTAATTCATTATGGTTACATTTGATGTATAGGATGAATAATAGGATAAGATGATTATCATCTTATCATATGTTTATTGCATAAAAAAGATTAGATTGTAAAAATGATTAATCATCTTCTTAATATAGGATAATTCAATCCTCTGAGCATAAGTGATAGACACTTATATTTTATTTTTAAAGTTTACATTTAAAAATTAATTTAAACTTTTAACAAGATGACAATGATTATTAATTAATTAATTATAATATAATATAATTTATTGATTATATATAGTTAATTATGGTAAGTTTATTTACAAGCAAACTGAAATAAATATTAATGAAGTACCATATTTTTACCTCATTTTTATTTATTAACATATATATATTTATGTCTTTACAAGCAAACTGAAAAAGAAAAAATTATTTGTATTTATTTATAAGAGTTTGATATATTTTTAGTTCGTTCGTTAATAAAGTATCAAACTCTATTATAATGATACATTGTACATAAATCTATAAAAAAATTGAGAAAAAAATTGATGGAAAAAAAATGAAAGAGAAGTCAACTTTGATATTATCGAGGCAACTGATTCCATTGCCCCAACAAACCATACCTATAAAGGCCCACATAAAATAAAATAAAATAAAATGACAGGCCAAGCCCACACTCCAAAGAGCATTTCCAACTTTCAGTAATTTCAAAAAACAAAGATGGGCCTTTTGGTAATTTAAAGGGGAAAATGTAGCTTGGGTAATAAGCTTGGTGATTGAAGAGAAATTCTAAATATACTCCTGTTTTTGCTATTCATACCCCGTTTTTGTGAGCGATGAACAGTGAAGAGAATGTGGTAGAAAAAGTAAAAATGTGAATATATTTAGAATTTCTCGCAATTGAAGATGAAGCGAAATAGGTATTGGGCACACAAATATAAATGGGTCAAGTGCCCATTAATTTTGTGATATCTAAACTCGATTAGTTTTTATAATATTTGAACTTGATTATTTATCTGATTATTTTTATTTGTGTTACCCTAACTCTAACCCTATAAAATAAAAAATATCCATTTAACTATCCGAGCCCATTAAGTACTCATTTATTAAGTTAAAGTTTGAATTTCAAATTTAAATTTAAAACCAATTTTAAAATAACTTACTTAAAAAATCAAATTAATAAATTTAATTTAACTCATAAAAATAAATTAAAGTTAAAAATCATAATTATAATATTTAATGAATTATCTTAATTAAATACAACATTACTAATAAATAATTTATATATTAAAAATATAAATATCATATTAATAAATTATTATTTATAATCGGGTTCGGGTAGCGGATATTGTAAGATAACTACCTGAACCCAACTATATACTACTCTAATTTTACTTTATCAGGTTGGATAATGTTAAGTAGCTATTTATAAGTTACCCATTGTCATCCCTAGTTGAGCCCTACTTTATCCCCTTTTGTCAGTTCCTCCATTCAATGACTTAAAAAATTCTAAAATATATAAAACAAATAAACAGCGAAAGGATAATTATCCTTATCCTATATGTTGTCAGTGAAAATTTTTTACTCCACAAACATGTTTAGAATGACTCTACGAATGAGTTTGTTCGGGAAAATTTAACAAATAATCCTATGAGATAAACGAACGAGCTCGAACGTAAAAACCAAATTTCTTAACAAACATGAACAGAACACGAACGGTACTAAAAAATAAATGAACGAACAAAGACATCATTTCGTTTGTGTTCGATTCATTTACAGCCTTACCTAGAACCCCATTCAAACCAGATTCCAAAATTCTCGAACCTAAAAGTATCTTAACCCGAAAAAACTCGAATCCAAAATAGCCCAAGTTTGAAAAAAAAACCAGAACTTGAAGACAACTTGGACCGAATCCACCCAAACTGTCCCATTTGCCACCTCTACCTAAAACCCAATTTAAACCCAATTCCACAATCAAGAAAACACACAACACAATCAAGAACACAAACAACAGAAACAAAATCACAAAACAATTGTTTCATTTCTCAAAATAAATGCAAAGACAAACAATTGAAAAAGGAACCCAACTCGTAGACTAAACTAGATGTTGACCCAGACCTAGAGTCAATAAAACCTCTTCTAACACAAGATCATCATCATTGTGATTCATTATAAAAAATTTGTATTCTTGTAGATGTAATTAAAGATTTACCATTACGCTAATGCAACTCCATCAAATCCTCTTCAATGTGACGTAATGTCGAATCATATTAAGGTGCGTGTGCCATTTATGCGTGTGCCATTTATGGGAATCGACAAAGGCGAGTCTTGAAGCAGAAAAGGCAATTCTTGGGATCGTTAAAGCACTCTTTTCCCCAATGACCTTGACCCACGTCCTTTTATGGTGATAGAGGCATTTCTTGAAAGGAGGTTTGGCATATAATTTTGAATTATAAGAGACTGGCAGGGAGCTTGACGAAAACGGTCGAAAAGAGAATGCCTTACAGTTTGATCAAGCCGATAATGTCACATGTGTGTGGGAGCGTTGGCGCCCCCAAATTCACCTGCATCTATGGCGATAGAAGCATTTCTTGAATGGGGATTCGGCATGGACCATGACTATAGGGGAGCCTATGAGGCAGAATGCCTTGAAGTTTGAAGCTAAGGATGGGGATCATCTCCATTGGGGATGCTTGGTGATGCTCCTGATGAGACGACTCCAGTTGTAGGATTCGAATAGTTAGAATCAATGTCTTAGTTACAGGAGGAACTTACAAGTAATGTTCTAAGTCCATCTTCAACTTAATTAGATTTTTTGTACCAAAACAATTATTTGGGTGATATTTATACTCGCTTGTTGATGCGATAAACAACCACTTCGATGACATATTTTTTTTGTTCTTTTCTTAATCTATATTTGAATTTGTGTGGATATATAACATCATTTATTTATTGACTTAATTTTGATTCTTCAAATAAGTCTTACCAGATCATCTCTACGTTTCAATAATTCTCATAATCTCAACAAAATAAGTTTTATGATGCAAAATCATACATATTCTAAGTCAAATTTCATGGTTCTTAAAAGTACAAAAAGTTAACTGTTTCACTTGTCAAAAAGGACAAGCGAGAAAATATCTCTCTCTTTGGAGAATGAATGGAAGTTAAGGAAAGCAACAAGCAAGGTCATACGCTTGAGGAGAATGATATCTTTCTTAGAACGAAGAAGAAGTTACATGCACTGGATAATGTGAATGAGGAAATTGAGAACATTGATGCTAATAGAGAGAGGATGGAACCTGCAAAGCTTTCTTTTAAGGAGATGGTTTTGGGTCGTGAAGGAATGATGAAGTCTTAGGAAAATGAACATTTGGAAAATTTAGTGAAGGATGTATGTGCTGTTATTATCTCTCAAGTAGATTCACGGCCGAGTATCTCTGTATCCAAGGAGTACAAGAAGTATATCCAAATGTAGTGGAAGGATTGTCTTGTTGTGAAACTTCTAGGTCGCTTAATTGGTTATGAAACCTTGGAGTCAAAGATTAGAATGCTATGGAATCCAAAAAGGGAGTTTGAGTTGATTGATCTGAGTGAGGGTTATTTCTTGGTGAAGTTCTGTTATTTTCTAGATTTGTGTCTTGCTATGGAAGAGGGGCCATAGATTATTTATGGCCACTGTTTGATAGTGTAACGTTGAAAACTGAGCTTCAGGCCAGGTAGTGCAACTATTGACACCACTACAATATGGATACGACTTTTGGATCTCCCTATCGAGTACCATGATGACCATATATTGCTTACTATGGGCAGTACTATTGAAAGAGCAATTAAAGTTGATCAAAAAACTAAGTTTGTTGCCAGGGGCAAGTTTACCCGGGTACATGTTTAGGTTGATTTGAATAAGCCATTGGTTCCGAAATTCATTTAAATGGACATTGGCAGGTTGTTGAATATGAAGGTCTGAACTTAATTTGCTTTTCATGTGGGAGGAATGGCCATAAAGGTGTATGTCCATTTCAAGAAAATGCTACTTCAAAGCAAAATGTTGAGGAATCACTGGTTGCTGGTGGTGAGGCTCAAGTTAACAGGCTCTGCATCATCAAGGTGGGGATCATACGAACGCTTCTGGGTCGTGGATGATGGCCCACAACCATTGACCTAATGGAGGTACCAGAGAGAAGTTAGCTTCAGATTCACGTTTCGATATTCCAACGAATGAGAATGTGATAAAGAATTTCGAGGAAATGGATGATGAATGTGCTAATGCAGTTGCAGTTTAGCTTCTCATCACCTGAGACAAGCCTAAATAGAAGTAAGACAGAATAGATAGGACTAACACAGTAGTAGAATGATAAAGGGACAAAACTTGGGATCAACACATAGTTTGAGTAAAGAGATCATAGTCCAAGAGCTACAAAAGGGTGCTGATAAGACTAACTCAGTGAGTTCAGAGTTAGGGAATCGTGAACCACATGATTTACAAAGTTTTGTTCTTGAAACTCAGATGGCACTAGAGAATGATAGAGTACAGCAGAGTCTGCCACATTTGGTGTGCATGGATACTATTGATAACTTACATGTCTCTCATGATGATGAGCATATTAGTATGGAACATTAGAGGAAGTGGTAATAAAAAGTTCAAATATGAAGGAACTAATGAGATGCTCGAGGCCAGAGATAGTTGTGGCGGTGGAGCTGCAAGTGTCAAGGGAACAAGCTAGAGAGGTTATGAAGAAGTTAAATTTTGATATTTTTGTCATATCAAAATCGAGTGGTTGTGCTGGGGGAATTTGGCTAGGGTGGTTTCCATCTAATATTCAAGTTGATGTGCTACATGTTACTCCACAGGCTATACATGTGATTGTGAGAAGGAATAGGGGTAAGATTGGCTAATGACAATAGTATATGCTAGTTCGAAGTTTGAGATTAGACGAAAGCTTTGGCTAGAGCTTGAAGCTTTTGTGGTTTTTATAAAGTTGCCACAGTTTTTGTTGGGGGACTTCAATTAGGTGAGAGATAGGTCTAAGAAGCTAGGTGGAAGGGCTTCAGCATCACTTTGTTGCTCTTTATTTAATAAGATGATTAATGAATGTGGGTTGATTGATTTGGGGGATAAAGGACCGAAGTTCACCTGGTGTAATAGAAGAGATGTTGCGCAAGGATATATGAATGTTTAGATTGTGTAGTCCCTAATTAGAAGTAAAGAAGCTTGTTTCCAAAAGCCATGATTCAACATTTACTAAGAAAGTATTTTGATCATTGTCCTTTACTCGTACACTATGATGATGTAAGGATGGTGGATGTTCGAAGGAGGCCTATTAGATTTCCATGTATGTCGCTTGGTAGATCTGATGTTGATTCTATGGTTGCGAGAATCTGGAGTATGACTGTAGGTTATGTGTGCTCTAGGTTGAAACAGCTTGAATTGGAGTTGAGGGAGTGGAATGCGGATGTGTTTGGTAATATATTTGGAGTTAAGAAAGGTCTCAGGGCTAGAATTGATACGGTATAAAGAGAGTTCAGATATAAAAGATCACATCAGTTAGAAGTGTTGAAGAAGAGTTTGATTAGAGAGTACAATGTGGTGTTATGCCAAGAAGAGCTTTATTGGATCCAGAAGTTAAGGTCGAATTGGATTACAGATGGTGAAAGTAATACCAAATTCTTTCACATATCCACATTAAACAAGAGGACGAAGAATAAGATCTTGATGCTAAAAAAAGATGAGGGATAATGGATAACATAGTCGGTTGCCTTAAAGAAGTTGGTTTTGTCCTATTTCAGAAATTTATATAGTTTACAAGGTTATAATCATGGACCTTTGGTAATTGCCTCTAATGTGGGTGTGGAGTGAATACAAATGAATCAGCTTGATGGTGACATTACAATGGTGAGATCAAGCAAGCTTTATTCCAAATGAAGCCATAGAAGGCACCTGGGGTGGATGGGTTTCATGTAGAATTTTTCCAAAAATTTTGGAAGGTTGTGAAAGTGTTGATTCATGGAACAGTGGTCAAAGCTTTTGACTTTGTAACTAGTGAGTTGATTGAAACTTTGGTTACTTAGATTGCTAAGATTAATGGGCCTGAATTAGTTAAAAATTTTAGACCTATTAGTTTATGTTCGATGATGTATAAAGTAATTACCAAAGTTTCGGTGAATCGCATTCGACCACATTTAGCAGATTTGATTTCTCCTGTACAAGCTAACTTTATACTGGAAGGTTGGCAGCAAACAATATTGTTTTAGCTCAGGAGTTGGTTCACACAATTAAACAATCTAAGAGAAAGATGGACTGATAATTATTAAAATTAATCTTGAGATGGCTTACGATCGTGTTAGGTGGTATTTTCTTGAAGAAACTTTGAATAAATTTGGGTTTTCAGAGAAATGGATCAAGTTTATCATGTGTTGTGTGAGGAATACTTCGATGAGAATACTATGGAATTGAGAGAAGACATAAGCTTTTCTACCAGAGAGAGGGTTGAAACAAGGTGAATAATGTCTCCATGTCTCCATATCTATTTGTCATGAGTATGGAGAGATTAGGACACCTGATTGAGAATGCTATTAAAAGGGAAAATGAAAACCTCTCACGGTTGGTAAAAGTAGGCCAAGAATCTCTCATCTTTTATTTGTAGATGATCTATTCCTATTTGGCAGAACTTTTAATAGGCAAGCTTCAGTGATTAAGAAAGTGCTGGATAAGTTTTGTTTATCCTCTGGTGCGAAGGATAAGTTGGATAAATCTAAGTGGTTGTTTCACCAAAGGCAGCTAGGCATAATGCAGCTAGTGTCAATAACATATTAGGCATTACACATACTTGTACATTGGGGACGTATCTGGGGGTCCCACTTATACAAGGAAAAGTGACTAAGAGGACTTTTTAGGAGGTGATAGATAAAAAAAATTCTAAATATACTCACTTTTTTACTATTTATAGCCCATTTCTTTTCCAGTGAACATTAATTTAGTGAAAAGTATGGGATAAAAAGAGCATAAAAATGGGTAGGTTTAGAATTTTTGTACATAAAATTCGAAATAAGCTTTTGGGATGGAAGGCTAAATGTTTGAGTATGGCAGGTCTAAATACTTTGATACAATTGGTGATTTCTTCAATTTTAGCATATAATATGATGGTTTCAATGTTTCCTAAAGGGGTCAATGATGAGATTGATAAACTAAACAGAAACTTCCTATGAATAAGGGGGCAGTAAGAGAGGTATTACACTTGTGTGTTGGGATAAGGTTTCTAAACTTGAAAGGTATGGTGGACTTGGGTTACGGAAGATAGAGATGCGGAATAGAGTTTTGATGCAAAAAATGGCATGGCGACTGTTGACAGATCCTGATAGCTTGTGGACAAAAGTGTTAAAGGCTAAGTATGGTGTTTATGATGATATCATGAGATACATTCAAAGTCTTACAAATAAGAAACCATGGTGGTCTTACACTTGGAAAGGGATTATTTCTGCATGTAATTGGTTGTTACCAAGACTCAAGAGGCGTGTAGGTGATGGGCTCTTTACAAGATTTTGGATTGATACAGCTCTTGAGGTGCTAGCACTGCCACTACCAAGGGTGGTGAATAAGGTGGATGCATGGATTTGGGGTGGCTCTTCTGATGGTTAGTTTAGCACAAAGTTAGCGTACAAGGAGAGAGAGGAGGCTTTGGTCGAGGATAGTGCTGATACGTTGGAATGGCTGTGGAAGCTCCTAACGCCACAGAGTTGGGTACAGTTTTATGGCTTGTAAGGAGAGATAGGTTACTTACTAACTCATTAAGGGCTATGTGGGGTTTATACGATTCTTCAGGATACATGGTTTGTGGTGCAGATATGGAAACACCGTTACATGTCTTGAGGGATTGTAACTTTGCTAAAAAAGTTTGGCATTGTTTGCTACAACCAGGTATGGTTGTTGAATTTTTTGATTGGCCTTTATGAGACTAGTTAGATAATAATCTAAGAGATGGGGGTTTGATAGGATTACATATGATTATTTACTTTGGAAGTGTATGTTTATCACTGGATGTTGGAAGTTATGGAAAAGAAGGTGTCAAATTGTTTTTTCTTCTGAAGACAGTAAACAAATGGGGAAGGGAGAGTTTGTAAACAACATTAATGTTTGTGCTCAGGAATTAGTTTTTTTTTGTGTAAACCACAGGTATCCTCATCTGTTTTAACAGTCTGAAACTAATAATGTTCGAAGCTTAATCATAGTTAAGGCTTTTCACCCCTCTCCAAAGATGTGTTTAGTGGGAATCGAACCCGAGAACTCTTCCCACAAACTTAGCCTACGTTGCATTATTCTAGAGCCAGATTATTGCCGATGGTGTTAGATAACATTTTATTGATGGCACCGTCAGGACGTACGGTCAAGATAAATATTGATGGGGCAACTTTGGGTAATCCGGGTATATCTAGTGTTGGGGGTGTGATACGTTTGATTACAAGTGCATGGATGGTAGGATTTCATGCTTACTTGAGGATATGTACTAATATTATGATTGAGATGCATGCAGTTCAGCTTGGTCTGATGCTAGCATAGGCGAAGGGATATAGAAGTGAAATATGTGAGCTCGATGCGCAAGTGGTACAATCTGCAAATTCTATCTTCCATCCTTGTGGATGCCTATTGATGATATCATGGAATTGGTAGGCAGAACATGGCGATGTAAGTTTCAAGGAAACCTTGTGGCTGATGCTCTTGCGAAATCTGCATGTAGTCTTGATGTGGATTATGAAGTATTAGATGGTTCACCTTGTTGTGTTCTCTTTTATCTTTCAGCAGATATGAGATGTAACAGTCCATTACCACATTTTTCAGGTATTTATATACAACTTTATCGGTTGGGCTGTCTGCAATGCCATTAACGTTTAATAGTGACCATGATAAATGATAACATTTATCTAGCAAATATGGAATATGAAATTCTTTTCATTATTCCTTACATCTGACATCCCCTATTATCCTTTATTTTCATAAAGTAGTACTGTACACATATGTCTAAAAAGAGAAGAAACTGTACCTGTCACGTTTAACATAATGTGCCTCAGCTCTTTATACGTAACTATATCCATCTGGGAGCTAATTCTCTAACTCCGTGTCTTTTATCTGTGGAGTTAAAACAAAGGGGTGAGCGAACTATGCGCTCAGTAAAAGAGACATATGCTGCTTTATAAAACTAAAACTATAAACCACAATTTATTTGTTTTTCCTAAAACCATATCAAGTAGGAAAACAGTGGATATAGTAAATAACCTCTCTATACACCATTCAAAATTTCGGGATAAACAGTTTACTTTGAAATATAGAAAACAATAAATAGGATTCCGTAAATCCTCTGAGTAAATAGAAATCAATAATTTGAGAATAGGCAACAAATAAGTCATGCTCTCATCATTCCCTACCCCTTTCGGGGAACACAAATCATTCGCTTTTAGGGTGCACCCGTAAGCCATCGCCCCTCACGACTATCTCAATTAGATCTATGGCCATAATCTATAGGTGGTCCTCGGGTCCGCTTGCCAAGTGACCTCGAGACCGCTGATGACTTGGCGGGTCCATCAGCCCTGTGATGCCCTCACGACTATCTTAACTAGATCTATGGCCATAATCTATAGGTGGTCCTCGGGTCCACTTGCCAAGTGACCTCGAGACCGCTGATGACTTGGCGGGTCCATCAGCCCTGTGATGCCCTGAGGTGCACCCGTGGGTCCATCGACCCGAGCCACTGCCCCAGGTGGGTCACGCAACTACATGAATAATAATGCATGAACTCATGGCCTAAAGTCTCAAAAATCACTTTTATATCTCATGAAAAACCTTTATGGAATTATTTCACTCATATTATCATCTCCTCAAAATAATTTGATTTCCAAAAGGTTTTATAAGATAGTAAAAACAGCCCGCAATCTCACCATTTTTCGTGTGAGAAAGGCACGGGTTAAGCTGGCTCACCATGGCTAGTTCGCCTATGGTCAACTCGCCCATAGTTAACTCCCCCAAAATGGTTTCATATTTTCTATTTTCAAAGCTATTAAAATAGTTCATTTTTCGTTGAAAAAATTTAGAAAAGAGAAACCTGTTCGCCATGGTCAGCTCGCCCATTCGGCTCGCCCATGGTCAACTCATCAGTGCGGTGAACTAGTGTTCGCCTGCTACCCTCTGCATTTAAAACAAAAACACTGTTTCGCTCATTTCGGCTCGCCTATAATTTTCTTATCAAAGGGGATCGCCCGCCCCAAACATTATAATAGGGTCACTCGCCCAAGGTGTAATAAAAGGGTTCGCCATCCATTTGCTCGCCCGGATTTCAATAAAACATGGTTGCTCGCCCAAAAGAACATAAAAGGGTTCTTTGCCCAAATGATAAAAGGTTTGGCTCGCCCGCCATAACAGTTTGCCCAATATTAGAAAAACAAGGGCTCGCTCTCCCTGTACCAGTTCGCCCAATCATAATATAAGGGTCGGCTTTTAGCTCGCCCAAATCAAAACCATTATCAAAACAATGCATGTCATAAAACAAAACAATTTCTCAATAATTTCCATGAAATTTACTCCACAGGACATGCATTCACTTCACACACATCTCCCTTACCTAGTCCAACGAAACCTTACTTCCTGCTCGCCTTCCTAATCGCTTTTACCGAGTCCATAATTGTCGGCTGCAAAATAATTTATAAATTTCATTAATATTTTCTTTTTAACATATTTCCAGCACTTTGGCGAGATTGAGATAAATCAACTGGCTCGCCCATCGAAGCTCTTACTAGCTCGCCCAATAAAGCTCGCCATTCATCAAATGGCTTACACGTGGGAGACTGCCCACAAATCATCTCGCCCTCATATATTGTCTTAAATGTGGGAGTCCGCCTACAACTCAACTCGCCATTCATATTGGCTTATATGTGGGAGCTCTCCCACAAGTCAGTTCGCCATTGTCCAATTCCCTTACAAGTGGAGTTCGCCCAACTTTTCAACTCGTCATGCCTGTGCATAGAGTTCGCCATATATGGCTTTTTATTCTAAGGTGGGCTCGCCAATGACTTAACATGTGGCGACCTCGCCCACAATCACACTTCACATTATTTAGCTCGCCAATGATGGCTGAGCTCACCCATTTATCTTCATTTCTACACTATTTCTATTTCTTTCCTTGTTCATGCTCAATTATTTTCCAGACTATACCTTGTTCTAGTTTCTGGTATATTCTAGCAAGATTTAACTAAAACAAGGTTATTTCTATGTTCATTACTTTGTAAAACATCAAACTATATCCTCAACTACCAAAACAACCGTAGAATATGGAAACTCACCTTAACCAACTGCACTGCCAGTACAGCTTGCTTTCTGTCTCACGTTAGCCTTACTTTGCTTATTCATTTAGCTCATCAAACTAAGGAGGAAATGTTTGCAAGCAGGTTTACATATTTAGCCAACTTAAGGATGAAGTTTAGTAGATCAAACATGGCAGAGAAATGGAAGAAACAGAGCATAACTTGCAGTAGAATGGTTTTCGTGAAGAGGATGAAGTTTGCTAAATCGGTTTTCCTCAAATGTTTCTTCTTATATAGCCATGCTAATCCAATCAGAACTCATCACTTGGTCTTATCTCATTTCCTTCATCATTTCATGGGTCTATCATTCATTTAATGCCTGAAGAAAAACTGCAGCTCAAGATGGCGTGAAAGTCTCCCTTCCACACGCCTTTTTCTGCTTCTATTGACTTTGTTTTATTTCTTGTCCAATAAGGTTAATTCCTTTATTGACTTTAACTTTTCTCTATTTATTGTCTTCAACCGTATGACTTACAAAGCCAATTTTGGCTGCAAAATGGTTTGAATCTATTTCCCATATCGTCAGCTTTTATTTCCATTTGTCCACACAAGCTGATTCCAGTTCGCCTCCTCGTCTTGAGACCTCAGCTCGCCAACTCAATTTCTGGAAATTACGAGATGATTTCCTTTTCTTGGCTATTACATATAGGTTTGCCGATCACAGAAATTGTCACATTGTTGGCGATCAACGGTTATTGCTCTTCTCGCCACTTTGCTATGATTTATACCACAAGTTGGCTATCACATTTACTTCATTCATATGGGCGATCACAAGCCCTCGCCCATTCGGGCGATCATCCTAACCAAGAGACATGGCGAACTCACCTATTCGCCCTTGCCATCATCCAACTCGTCATCACCATTGGCGATCGTCCAACCTTGCTAGTCCATTGGCGAACTGTTCCATATACTCGCCCATACATTATTTCATCGAAATTGCTCCATTCACAACTCAAGTTAAGGAGCTTTTCACCCGAGCGGAAATCAATATTCATTATTTACTTGATTTTCATTATCAATTTTATGAAATTAGACTTTACAGTAATGTAGAATCAAGTCTTACATGAGAGGCGTTAGCTTACCCTGAGGTTTTCGTTTATGTTTTTTTTGTTTCTCTTTGTAACCAAAAAAAAGTACAAAAAGTTAAAAAAAAAAAACCACCTATTACTGTTCTCCCGTTTTAATTCCTCAAAAACTGACAAGGAAATAGCACAATCTATCTCTTCATCCTCATGCTCCTGCCACACATGCTACATGAATCTTTGAGACCAAGATAGAGCATTTAAAAACATGCAGAAGCTAACCAAGCGAAATAGTTCGACCAGGAAGAAAATGATCCTTTATGCAAACCATACTCCATAAACTAATTTGTTTAATATGTTTGCAACACAACCTAGCTAAAGCCATTTTATATCGATGAGTAAATGACTTCTTTAATGAGAAATGAAACAACAAAACATTGTGAAAATTAGCTATTGATACCTGCATTATGTATGAAACGTTCATTGAAGCCTATAAAGGTAAATTTAACCTGTCACCAAAATAAATTTTTAGTCAAATTTTGACTTGAATGATATGCATCAACTCATACTTCAATGCAATCCAAATGTAAACCTTATGCTAAGAAAGTTAATTAACATCGGACAGAGTCACATTAAAAAAATATGCAATCAAGTGACAGCAAAAATATATATATATCAAGTAATGAACAAATTTAATTTTTTTCCTCCATAAAAATTAAATTGCAAATGCATCTCTTTTTACTAAAGTATCTTAAAAAAATAACATATTTTTATGTAATTTTATGTCTTTCTCAATTAGTAACAAATTACTTTCATTTCCAAATCTTTTTATTATAATTTCTTCAAGGAACAGTCTTAATCACAAAATTTTCTTTTCTACTTTGTTTGTTTCTCACTTTCTCTAGCACTTGTACAGCATTTCCTTTCGCTATTTGAACAGAAATTTTAACTTAAATGATTCATGTAATAATTTTAAAAAATAACATTTAATAAATTTAAAATTCAAATCCTATCATATATAAATTTTTTCCTATTTTCAGATTTCATCCTTCCTACTAGATTCAATTTCTCACTCCCCATTATCACAACAATCTTTAGCTACCATTCTTCATTGTTCATTCTCAAAACAATGTTTTTGTTTGTATAAACTAAATCCCCGTAATCTACACAGATTACCCATAGGGACCGTTTGGTTCGTAAAATTTAAGATTATCTTTGGGAATCATTTAACGAAAAATTATTTTACTTGACGGATTCCTAGGAATATTAGATTCTTGTGTTTGGTTGTATTGGTGGGAATATAAGATTTATATGTTTGGTTAAAGGAAAGTAAGATTATTTAATTATTTATTTTACTATAATACCCTCCATATTATTAGTTGATGTAGAGTAAATAACACTTGATATAAATTATATTTAAATTAATTACTTATTTATTTATTTAAGATACTCATTTATTTATTTATTTAGTCCCTTTTTTATAAGGTTTTTGTTATGTAAATTATTTTGATTTAACAAACTATGACTATATTAAATTGATTTTGATTAATCAAAAATCATATGATCCATCTTATTATTGGTCCATTTGATTTTAAATTTATTTTTCTCTTCATCAAAATAAGAAAAAAACAATGGTTGTAATATTAGATAGGTTTAGGGGTAAAATGAAAACAAAATATAATTATTTGAGGGTAAAATAGACATAAAAAATAGTTTTCTCCCAGAAAAAAATACCTCAAGACAAGGGGGAATTTTTTCATCCAATTTTTTTCCCTCTTTGCACTGTTAAGAATATGAAATTCCTGGTGTGAAAAAAATCATGTAAACCAAACATAGTAATTTAATTAAAAAAAAATTTCTTACCAATAATTTAAAATTTCTAAAATCAAACGGGACCTTAATATCCCACACACTACTTTTTTTTTTTTTCTTCCGTAAAAGATTTCAGAATTTTATATTACTTGATATAGTGTGGTCCTATATACTCTGAGTCTCTCCATCTTGTAAAGTTTGTCATTTTCTCCCTTGAATCTAAAAACCCAATGGAGAAACAGCTGCAACAGCCAGCAGGTTCCTCTGCTCCTTCTTATTGTTCTTCTCCTCCTCCTTCTCTTCCTCATCTTTCTTTGTACTGTAAACAGTGTCTTCTTTTTTCTGCTTCTGCTCAAATGTCTTGGTCCACATTGTTCTTTCCCTTGTGATCTCTTTGGATCAGCAATTGTACCCTTTACTACTCTTACACTCAGGTACATTTCTTTTTCTGCATCTGTAGATTTCCTCTTCTTCTTCTTCTTCTTCTCTCTACTGTTCATTAATTGTTTTTTTTTCTTTTCTTTTCTCATTTTCTTCACAAAGCTGCATTTTTTTACCCTTTCCCAAGTTCTTTGCTTTCTTGATTATTGATCAAGAAAGTTGGTTTCTTGATAATGCATTGTAATTGTCATTCTTTTTTTTTATTTATTTTTCCCGGGTGCTTTTAATCTGAGAAAAAAAGATTAATTATAATATGCATTATCTCTGTCCTTGTGATGTATAAATTATGACAGCCTTTGTGGTGTATAAATTCTAACAGCTACTTTATTTAGATATAGATATTTTTTATTTTTCAGTCTTCAGTTTCTCTTCTGTTCAATTGCTTTCCACGTCTTGTTATGTTTGGTTCTTGTTTGGTCATAAATTGAAAGCTTATATCACTCAATTAAGCTTAGTAGAAGTTAAAAAGACGTGTGTTGAGTTATCAATTCAAGATTGGACTAAATAAAATAATTTAGCTTGATGGGATATAGGAAACAAAGCATTGTAATGCAAGATGCTGGCTTTTTTAGCCTTTATTTTACCATGGAATTGATGATTTGAAGCTTTTTAACAGTCCTGTATTCTTGTGCTAAGGGCACTCCAGCTTATCTGTCTATCATAATTCATATTTTAAATGTTGATTTCCTTTTTGTTAAATCATGCAATGTGGTATGGTGAAGTTTGGTTCCTTCAATGACCAATGTGATTTTTTTTCTATATCAAATCCGTACTTTTCTATTCTTATAATTTATAGAACTATAGTGTTTTTAATTTTAATAACCAGAAGTGCTTCTCTTTCACTCATATATTTACTTTGTTTCTTTCTTGACTTTCAAGGTTTTCTACTTGATACTTCTCTTTAGTTTAAGTTTTCATCTTATGTTTTGTTGTTATCATTTAGCTTCTAAGAATATGCATTTCTTGAGTAACTGGGCAGATTGTGTGTCTTTCTTTTGTTAGAAACCACGGCATATTCCTTTGCATCTCAACCTTTTCTGAATGCTTCATGAATATCTAAGGCACTGGGTTTTTTTTTTTTTTTCAGAAAAGGAAGCCAAATACATCTCTCACATGGAGCAATATGAGGTACTAGAGCAAATTGGAAAGGGAGCATTTGGTTCAGCTCTTCTAGTGAGGCATAAGCATGAAAAGAAGAAGTAAGATTGCAAATAAGGCACTCTGCCTTCCTCTATTTATATTTTCTTTACATATGAAATATACGAGAAGAGCAATTAGACATGCTTTATTGATTTGTGGTTTGGCAATTGACTTATATTTTCTCTGGGAATGATAAGGTATGTGCTGAAAAAAATTCGTCTTGCACGCCAGACTGATAGGTCACGAAGATCTGCTCATCAGGAGGTTTGTGTAGTTTACTGATTAAATTTTTGTTTCCTTATATTCTTTCTGCTCCATTTATGACCTTTACAGTTTATATCACTCTATTTCACTGTAATTCTACCACAATCCTTTCGTAGTAATAGAGGAAAGAAGATTTCATAGTGTACTTTATTGAGGCAAACATTAGGGAGAAAATAAAATTAGACAAAGGAAAGAAAAGATGGATTGGGTTGCTTTATAAGTAATTAACACGTTGAAGGAAAAATAGGAGATTTGGATCCCAAATATGTTTAGCTGTAGCAGTTTTTGGACCTGGGACATACTGAAATTTGAGTGGACTATGTCTGGTCTAAAGTTGTTGTCCAATGTTCCTGCCTTACAACTTGTTTCAGCACTATCAACTTAGTTTAATTTGACTCTATAAACTAACCTTTCAACTGGTTCATGTAGAGGGAGCTTATCTCTAAAATTCAAAACCCATTTATTGTGGAGTACAAAGATTCCTGGGTAGAAAAGGTATGCTTATATCTACTACCATTACCATTAATAGTTGCTTTGGTGGATGGGCCTCTATTCTTGTCCTTTTACTCTTGTTCTGATTGTCACCTATGGAATAAATGTGGTTTTCATATATCTCTTGATTCTATGTCCTAATTTCATTACATTAATATCAGAAGGCGTAACATGGGTTCATATATGTCTTTGTTTCCAGGGTTGCTATGTATGCATTATTATAGGTTATTGTGAAGGAGGAGACATGTAAGTTTTCTTTCTTGCTGGTATTGAGATTTGTGAGATAGTGCATTTATTTCTGTAACTTGAAGAGCCTTCCGGCTTCCGCAGCCTTAGCAAATCATAATAATATTTTCGTTATAAAACAGGGCTGAAGCCATAAAGAAGGCAAATGGCAAGCTTTTCTCAGAAGAGGTTTTGCTTTTTCCCAAGCTTTTCACTTTAATTATTTTGCCACTCTGTTCCCACTCCCTCTTGTGTTGAAGTTTATTGTTATTTTTTCATTTCTTAAACAACTTTTATTCATAGAACGATCATAATTCTGAAAATTATTGCATTTGAGCATGTTCAGAAGCTGTGCAAGTGGCTTGCTCAACTCCTAATGGCTCTTGACTATTTGCACTTGAATCATATTCTTCATCGCGATGTCAAGGTTTGTGGCATACTGTTGTGCTCTTTCTGAAGGTGCTGCTGTCTTTGTAAATGCCCTAAGTTGCTCTCTACTGATAATATTTTGCTTATGGTTTTTTTTTTCCAGTGTTCGAACATCTTCTTGACTAAAGATCAAGACATTCGTCTTGGTGAGTGATTTTACTGTTATTCACATAATTACTTTAAAACAGATTACAATTTCTCCTGACAAAGATGAGATGAACACCGATGCAGGTGACTTTGGACTAGCCAAAGTTTTGACTTCAGATGATCTTGCATCCTCTGTGAGTAATGGATAAATTAACTAACCATTGAGAATTTAATGCCTCTCTTTGTTTTACCAATCATAATTGGAGAGAATATTATTTTGCTTTTCAGGTTGTTGGAACTCCCAGCTATATGTGTCCTGAGCTTCTGGCCGATATACCATATGGTTCTAAGTCAGATATCTGGTCATTAGGTAAACATGCTCGCACACAGATGGTGCTTGTGTTTCTCAGTCAGACGTGATAGGGTTTCAAAATTTTTATCTCCATATTTGTTTGTGTGACTTGAAAATATGTTGTCCAGGGTGCTGTATATATGAAATGACTTCTCTCAAGCCTGCATTTAAAGCATTTGTGAGTTCTTTTACCCTATCTTTTTTACTTTGTATCCATTTGCAGCTTGTTGCATATGCATCATTTAGGTTACTCTGCACATAGGACTTTTTAGACAAGGATTCCTAAAATATACAGGTTTGATTATTTTATATAGGCTTACGAATTACTCCATGAATACATGTTGTTTTAGATGGTGAAAGGAGAAGTTCTCTCGTTGTCATTTTTCAAGTTGTAATTTGGTCAGATCTTGAGTAGCAAGTCAGAATCACTTTATATTTGGTCCTCATGAATGAGCTGCGTCTTGCTTGTTGTTGGTAAGGCTTCAGAAGGACATCTGGGCGACTGAGGTTGCAATTAGGAATCTCTCCTATTTGTTTCTTGTGGTATTTCATTGTAGCAAAAAATTACATCAGATTCATAGATATAGATATCTGGCAGTGTGTCTTTATAACTCATTTCTGTTGGTGAATATGAAATGCCACCGCATCCCTCTCATGAGTGCTTTGTTAGGCATAACTAATGTTTTGGCATTAGGAGGCATTGCTGCATTTTGAAATTTTATTTAATGTTTAGCAACCATTTTCCAATTTCATATTTGTTTTCCATTTCTAACAATCTTAAACCTCTTGAGCAGGATATGCAAGCGCTGATAAACAAGATTAATAAATCAGTAGTTGCTCCACTTCCAACAAAATATTCTGGTTCCTTGTAAGCCTATTTTGCTTCCATGACAGGAATAGTTATAGCTATTTCTGCTTGTTAAAGAGTAGCCTATTCAAAATGAGAGAAGTTTGTTTTCCATCAAGCGATGTTGATTTTCAATAATGTTGGTCTAATTATAGCTTGATTTTCTTTTCAGTCGTGGTCTTGTTAAAAGCATGCTGCGCAAAAATCCCGAGCTTAGGCCAAGTGTATGTATAACTCTCCTCTAATCTATTTCTTACAACATGTGCACAGCATCCTTATGAATCTTCCATAGTCTGCCCGAATTTAAGTTGATGTATAAATGCTTTTACAATGGATACAATGACACTACAGTTGTTGCCCAGAATCTTCCTTTGGGAACTAGAAAAATGCTTCCAAGATACTCTATGGAGACACCGCATAAGCTTTCTTGGTTTGAAAGTGGAATTGCTTTTAACTTTTGCCTGAAGCAATATGCTCTTACAACTGTCAATTTTCTTGGTTTCTAGGAGGAACCTTTACACTAGTAAGGCAACATTTATGTTTGAATTTGTATGTTGGAAGTGAGCTCTGAAAGTATTTTTCTGTAGCAAACTTTGAAAATGTATTTTCAAATTTTGCTTATGAATGCCAAGGTTTTGCATTTTCTCAATGTGGCCACAATTAGTGGCACACTTCTGCAACCATGCCCGTTTGATCGGTTTGCAAAGAAATTTTCTGTCCATTCATTCAACTGCATATGCACGTTTCCAAAATTTATTTTCTTTCTTCTCATCTAAGGTTATATCCGTTGTGACAGGCTGAAGAACTGCTCAGGCATCCACACCTTCAGCCTTATGTTCTTAAAGTTCATCTTAGAATTAACAATCCTAGAAGGAATACTTTACCTGTGCATTGGCCTGAAACCAATATAAAGAAAACTGGATTTTCAGATCGAGTAGATGCCCACTTCTCCACTTACAGGGAGAGGCATCGATCATTCAGTAACGATAGGACTCTGAATCCAAGCATATCTGGAGCTGAGCAAGATTCTCTTTGCTGTACCAAAGGAGTACATCATGATGCACCAGGTTACTTAAATCAAAGGTTGGAAGATTCATCTATTAACAGCAGCCATGAAGGAACAGTCATTTGCAAGCCAATTACTTCAAAAGTTTCAAGTATCACCAAGACTCCAAGACATTCTCTAACGAAAGCTTCTGCAACTCCCAAGAAAAAGACAGAGCCCTTGAAAAATTGTGACTCCGTAAATTCTATAGAGCTCCTTTCTTAGACCCTTGTTCAACGCATTCATAGAGATTGCTAATAATAAAAACTTCTTTCAAAAGCTGGTTTTTAACTGATTGTTGCCTTGTGTTTCAGTTTCTTGTTTCACACACTCCAATTAAAAAATCTCTCCCTACAACTCGAAGAGCATCCTTGCCACTGCCAACAAGAACTACAGGTCAAGAGTTGCCTTCTAGATCAAATGCTGGTATCCTTCACCGAATACAATCGCCAGATGTTTCTGTCAATGCTCCTCGAATTGATAAGATAGCTGAATTCCCATTAGCCTCATATGAAGATGCATTCTTCCCCAAACGCAAGACTTCATCAATATCTGCACAGGGCTCCTGTGGCTCACCACAATCTGTAGACTGCTTAATCACAAAAGACAAATGTATGGTTCAAACATGCAATAGAGCTTCTATCAAGCCCCGTTTCAGTGATGCATGGCAGGGAATTCGGAGCAGAATGTTGCAGGCAGACAGAGAGGATGCAACTGATTCCTCTGACCAAAATATAACTGCTGGGGCATCAAGCTACACCTCATCAGACACACGATGGAGAAAGTTTGACCCCTCATCATATCAGCAACGAGCCGAGGCATTGGAAGGGTTGCTTGAATTTAGTGCAAGGTTGCTGCAGCAAGAGAGGTATCATGAGCTTGGTGTGCTACTAAAGCCATTTGGACCTGGGAAGGTCTCCCCCAGGGAAACTGCTATCTGGTTGAGCAAGAGCTTCAAGGAGAATACTGCCAAGTTGGAGGATTAATATACCGATGATCAGCTGCCATGTTGTATCATATCTGTAGTTGTAACCTGAATCAATTCTTTAGAGTCCAGGCTTATCAGATTTAGGCAATGATTCTTGTTGAGAAGACCTTGGCAGTCGGGCATTTTGGTTTTAAGCAAATGCTAATCCTTAGTTCCAGGTTCTAGTTGATTTTCCTATAGCCTCACCTTTTTCCTTGTGCATCAAGTTCCATAATCTCTTTTTTTTTCCTTTTTTTTTAATATCCTACCTACTGATTTTTGTTTATATTCCTGACTGATATAGCATGTTCCTTTATGTTTAATGTGTCAACACGAATTTTGACACGAAACTTTCATGATTTACATTACAAGACACTAACACTATTTGACACAATACCTTTTATATCTACTTCAGACTATCATCAATGTTAACCGATAGAACTTTGATGCGATGAATCAGTGATTTCTTGTTAGACTCTCTTTTACGTTGGGCTCTACATTGACTTTGGTCTGTGATCATGGCTTAAAACATCAGACAAGATATTAGATAGGTCACAAATACGAATTATATACATAAATTGTCAAGTTTACCAAACCATCCAACCCATGCATTTCAAACTATTAACAAAGCACCAAGATGTACCATCCAAGGGGATCAGCAGAAATGAGTTTCTTCGACTGCACAACAACAGGGAGAAAAATGCATCTCAACAAACTTAAAACAAAGATGATAAAGTTTTTTAATCTAGTAATACTCTTAATCTAAGTCAAACTTCTGTTTTTTTTCTAAATGCTTGTAAATGTTTTTTTCTCTTCAAGACAATCTTGTATAGACAAAGCTTCCCGTTAGAAAGTATTTTACTCAAAGTCACAATTTACATCAAATGGGTCCACACCCTTCCTTCCAAAGAAACAAAACTTTGGCAGTTGAGAAAGCTCCATCAAGTGAAGAGGAATCTTTGCCAAGGTCCTCTTTTTTTTTCTTTTTTTTTTTACAATCATGATATCTCTGGATCAATTTGTATGCATCTCAAAACTAATCTCTCTCCCCAAAAATCTTAAAGGCGCACCCCTGTATTGACCGCCTAGTGCATTCAAGGAAATTAATTTCTTTGGGTGTTGGTCTCAAAACTTGAATTTTGGACCTGACTTATAATACAACATTTACTTACTACCAGATCCAACCTTTGGAGTTTGCCAAAGCCTAATTCAAGGAAGTGGCAAATGGCTTAACCAGGGAGAGTTTCTCCGTTGCAGGCCTGACCAATATAAAATGATTGGAAGAAGATAAATTTAATGGCAAGAAAAGCCATAACAACACACATGAATTTTAAAATACCAGTCAACAACATTAACAAGTTATGCATAAATTATACTGTACCCCAGAGTCTTATACACAAGTATTTGCACAAAGAATTTGATCTTTTCTGGTTTGGTAGCCATGGGAAAGGCAAGCAGATGGTTGGTAAACTTCTTGTTAGGGAGAAAGGAAGATAAAGGAAAAAGGAAGAACATTTCCAAATCTTTTGAAGAAGGGAGTGTGGCAACTCCACCTGCAACTCCATCTGCAACTCCATTTAAGAGGAGATGGAGTTTTGGGAAGTTGGGGAGTAAAGAAAGAAGAGCTCATAAGAGTTCGAGGTCTCTTGACTCCATGTCTGCTACTCCACTTGTAAAGCATGCTGTGTTGGACTTGGAGAACCGGCATGAAAACACCAGAGTTTTGGCAATGCCAATGGCAAGTGCTGCCAAGAGAAAAACAAAAGCAACGTATGCAGCTTCTTTGATCAGCAAAGCAGTAGAAGATGCAGCTGCCATTAGGATTCAAGCCGCCTTTCGATCTCATTTGGTAATAATCCTAGTCTGTTTTCCCCATTGATAGCTTGAGTTTTGAACAGAAATTATCTTATTGATCAGTGTCAATATTGCAGGCAAGGAAAGCACTGCATGCTTTAAGAGGACTTGTCAAGTTGCAAGCACTGGTTAGAGGTCACCTGGTGAGAAAACAAACAACTGCTACTCTCCGAAGCATGCATGCTCTAATGGCGATACAAGTTCGAGCTCGGTTTCAGAGAATCCAGATGGCTGGGGAAACACAACTTGCTACTAAAAGCCAATCTTCAAGATATGGAAGGCTTCCCCAGAAGATGGGGTTCATAAGATCACAGAGAGTAAGTCTTACTTCCTACACCTCAAAGTTCTTCAAATTACAGTTTCTTTCCATGAATGCATTGAGATCCATGCCTGGTTGGTTTTCTTTCATTTTCCATCAATTTTCTAATTAACCAAACGTGTACTGTTGGTGCAATAAAGTCAATCACTTACTGCCTTGCAAGAAAAGCTATACAGTGCTCCAAATTCAACAACTAATTATATTTTTCATGAACACATATAGGAATCTGTTGATATAAATCTACACGAAAAACGTGGAATTGAAAAGAGACAAAATGGTTTTATGAATCAGTCACAAATTGAGAGAATTGAGCAAGGAATCACCAGATATTACTCTGGAGAACTTTCAATCTCAAAGAGAAAAGACAAATACGAGGAGTTTTCCTTCACAACCCACAACAGTCCCAGACGTTCTCCTCCATCTTCCAAACAAACACCGGGAAGATCATCTTTCAGTTCCCATGAGTATCCATACATGCCAAACTACATGGCCAACACACAATCTTCAAAGGCCAAAGTCAGGTCACAAAGTGAACCAAAACAAAGACCTTCAGGGAGCTTCAAAGCCAAGGGCAAGAGAACAGCTTCAGCTGAAGAAACGAATGACAATATTCAACAACAATATTCACCTTCACAGTCGAAAGGCGTTGCAGATGAGAAGCAAGAACCATGGTTTGTCAAGCTTAATGGATCAACAAGGACACCAAAGGAGAGTGAAGGTGATGCCAGTGGCCCAACCAGTTATTCTGAATATAGGAAATCTCTAGTTACAAATGAGGTAAGTCAAGAATTTCTTGGTTTTTTTCTTCGAAAGTTTCGATGTCTTAACCTTTTTTCTCGTTCATTTAACTGCAGCCTCACGCAACTTTATTCTAACTGAAGATTGAAGAACTCCCAACCCTCAGCAGAGAAGTACAGTAATGGTATGAAAGCAGCTTGATCAAGAAAAAATTTTCCAGGAAAGGAATGATTTATTGTGGATTCTGAAAAAATACACCAGCATTAGATAGAGCAACAATTTCTTTCAATGCTGTAATTTTAAGTAAAGATATATAGAAAATACTCACATGAATCAGTTTTTCTTTTAATAAAACAAAATTGATTGTGAGAACAAGTGCTGTTGCACATGGAAGATGCCAAATAGCCTTTGTGGCCTACCTCGAGGTACTTACAAACTTGCCTTGATAAGATATTGAAGGCAATGGCATGGCAAGCAGCAAATTAGGAAAGATAATTCAGTGCACAAAACATTTACATTATGAAGTTAGAAGAAGATATTTATCATATAACTAAATAAATTTATCTTTATGTATTATTTGACAGATACAAAGAGTTTTCTTTTGATTCAGCATAAATACAAGGAGTTATTGACTATGTAAATTGAATACGAGGAGTTATTGGCTATTATATTGAATCCAAGGTTTTTTTTTTCTTAAATTGAATCCAAGGGTATTTGACAAATAAAATGAGTTTTCATTTGATTCAATTTATATGGATAAAGAAATTAAAAAATAATTATTTTTTAATTTTAATCTATATAACTAAATTTAAGAAAATATTTTTATCAAAAACAATATATTTTTATTTTTACAAAAATTTTTTGACTTTCATATATTTATATAAGATAGATTTGAAGGAAAAATAAAAAATAAAACCATTGCCTTCCAACGACTTGGAACCAAACACAGCGAAACAAAGAAAGAGAAGTGCTCCGAAAAGTCAATCCCACTCTAGAGATCCAATTGACGGTGTAACGTCCCGCCTGGATGCCATCGAACCATCCGCGCGCCCAGCCCTGAGTACGTGACAAGAGGCAGAGCCCATTGCCTTCCAACGAGTTGGAACCAAACACAACAAAACGAAGAAAGAAAGTGCTCTGAAAAGTCAATTACCCCACTCTACAGATCCAATTAACAGGCCAATAGCCAAAAGAATCCAAAAATAGGGGAAATCAAGAAAAACTTCTACTTGCAATCAAAAAAGAGAAAAGCGTCTACTTTGACACAACAAGAGAGATGGTCAGCAAAACAGAGGAGACCCAATTGAACAGGCTGGAAAACCAGGTAGCCAATGGAGGAGGAGGTGCTTGGGAGTATCTTTGCCTTGTCAGGAAGCTCAAAGTTAGGCGTTCAGAGAATGTCTTGAAGCATGGCTTATCGATTTTAAATGACCCCAAAAAAAGATCTACACTTGGCCCTGAAGGTTAGTCTTTCTTTTCTTTCCTTTCTTTATCTAGCTTGTTTGGTAGATTTTTTGAAATTGGGTTTTGCTTGAATTCGATGATTTCAAAGTGTTTGATTTGAATTTTGAGTTTTTTTATTGCTTTTCGTACTTGGGTTTGTTTTGGTTTTAGAGTTTTTCATTTTTGGTTCTATTACTGATTTGCTTACTTTGGTTTTGCTTGAATTTCACAACTTGCAGCTTTATGGATTGCTGCCCCTGTTATTGATTTGCGTGAATTTAAAACTTGAAGCTTTATGATTAAAAAAAAATGATTGAAGATTTGATTTAAGTTGGGTGTGAGGTGGTGTCATTGGCTTTTGTTTAACTTGAAAGTTTTAAGCTTGATTGAATTGGTATGTATTAAAAGAAGAATTAGCTAGTTAAGAAGTCAGGCTGAGTTTTCATTATATTGATTTCTTAGCTGAGGTTTTGGGATGTAAATAGAAATAGTTAGGTAAGCTTGTTGAAGCACGATTTGTAGCATTTTGTACTTTTTGAGACATTTGGTTATATACCCTCATTTGATGTGAGACTTTATGTTAGTTTTATATGTTTTCTCGTGTGCTATGACATATATCCTACGGGACTAGTGTTGGTTTTGAATTTCATATGCCCCTAAGGGCAATTTGCATTTGCGAGCAAGTGCCCTTTGATCTGTCTGGATGTGATTTTAAGCGATGGGTTCAAACCAATTGTTGTCCTGGTTGTCAACTTATGTTACGTGTTATTTACTGCTGTTAATTTATATCCAACTTCTTAGGAATGGTAATAATTACTAACAACTACTTTTATCTTGATACAGAATGGACTCTATATGAGCAGGTAGCAATTGCGGCTATGGATTGCCAATGTCTTGATGTTGCAACGGTACAAATCTTGTCTGTGAAGTTTTTCCATTTTGGATTGCTTTTAAGCTTTTTTTTTCTATATTATAGTAAGGTAATTACATTTTTGAGATTGAGACTTGAATTTATTTAAAAAAACTAATTCTATTCTTTTATCTATTTAATTGGAGTTTGCCCCCCCTGGATTGACAACTTCATTTTTAATCTGGTTTCTCTTGAGTAAAAGTTCTTTAAGGTGTTTACAATTTTCTTATGCTCTGCAAAGGCATTAGTTAGAAAGATCTGGCTTTAGCCTATTGCATGTTCAGAATTCTCATTCAATATTGTTAGTTTAGGCTTCACTGGCGCCAATTCTTATGCTTATCTGTTAGTTTCCTGCATCGTTTCTTGAACTGCAGTGCTCTTTATCTTAGATGCTTCTGATTACCTGTTGATAGTAGGCTTATGAAGTTACCTGTCTTAAATTGGTACAATTTAATATTACAGGACTGCATAAAGGTTTTACAGAAGAAATTTCCAGAGAGCAAAAGGGTTGGTAAGTATATACGACAGCTAAATGTATGTTCTATATTTTCAGTTTGTATGACTAAAATGTATGTATATGTTGCTGCTAATGTATGCCTATATTCCATGATATGTTGCTGCTAATGTATGCCTCTATTCCATGATATGTTGCTGCTAATGTATGCCTCTATTCAACAATTTGTGAATCATACATTGATGGCCTACCTTTTGATAGTTGACACACCTGAATTAAGCTTTTTCCGAACATATTATCCAATATTCTACCCAAACCTTATCGGCTTACACATTAGTGGTATTATGGTATGAATAAGGATGGATGAATTTATTCTTATATTAGTTCTTTTGGGTTCCAGAGGATGCTGGTGACTATTTATTTGCGCTTAATATTTGATGGCGTAGTGATTTTGTTTTTTCATGGTCTACAGGCAGACTGGAGGGCATGTTGCTTGAAGCAAAGGGATCCTGGGATAAGGCAGCAAAAGCTTATTCGAGCCTTTTAGAGGACAATCCGCTAGATCAAGTAAATTCTGCAACGACTTCCCTGCTACTTTTATAAAACAAAAAGGATTGGCAAAAACAGATTCTATTCCTGTGCAGGTAATACATAAGAGGAGAGTAGCCATGGCAAAGGCTCAAGGAAATATTTCAGGGGCTATTGAATGGCTTAATAAATATCTTGAAATGTGAGATATCTCTTAGAACTCTCACCCTTTCCACTATTCACACATCTTTGTGTCTATCCTTTATTGGTTATTTTTCAGAAGAGCAGACAACATCCAATTTCCTTTTCTCTTTTGCTAGATTTATGGCAGATCATGATGCTTGGAGAGAACTTGCGGAGATATATGTGTCCCTACAAATGTGAGTGTTAATTTATTTGGCTTTGATATAATCTCCTTTTATGTTGCCAATTGTAACATGGCAGTAACTTACGCCTTTTTTTTCTTTTTGTTGATAAATCAGGTACAAGCAAGCAGCATTCTGCTATGAGGAGCTTATTTTATCTCAACCTATGGTTCCATTATATCATTTGGCCTATGCTGATGTAGGTTTCTTCTTTATTATATTTAGAATCTATGATGCAATATCATTAGTGGTTTCTCAATTTTTTTTGAGAATATCATTCTCTCTCTCTTTGCAAATGCTCTTCTTTTAGTTTCTTTTCTTTCGTAATTAATCCACCATACCTAGAATTGGTACCATAGTAATTATATTTCTTCAAGAGTATAAAAACTATAAAACAAAGAACCACTTCCATGGTCATTGTCGTTATGCATTTTGAAATGTTTTTATTTTGAAATTTCTTATCCAAACGCATCTTCGATGATCTATATACCATTCATCAACAGGTGCTTTACACACTTGGTGGACTAGAAAACCTTCAGACCGCCAAGAAATATTATGCATCCACTATAGACTTGACTGGGGGTAAGAATACCAGAGCACTCCTTGGAATTTGCTTGGTAAGCTCCTTCTCTTTTAAGAATTATGATGAATTACTATATACTATACACATGCATTGGCTTCTATCCTTACACAAAGGCTTTGCTTGATAGAAATGATGGAAAGAGATGAGAATGAAAAATTTGATAATCAAACGGTTAAGTTTCATAACTATTTTCTTACTTTGTAGCTTAATCATCAGATTAACAAATTTCTTTTCCTTAATTAAAATCTTATTAAAGAATAGTTTGGCACTCATTCTGCTCCATGTCCTTTGGATTTTATCTTCCTGCCATAAAGTTTTATCCTCTTGTTCAGTGCACCTCTGCCATAGCACAGCTTTCAAAAGGGAAGAACAAGGAAGACAAGGAGAGTCCAGAGCTCCAGTCTTTGGCGGCAACAGCCTTGGAGAAAGACTACAAGCAGAGAGCTGCTGACAAACTCGGCCTGCTTACTTCTGCTTTGAGAAGTTTGAAAATTTAGTCCAACACCATTGACATTGATTGAAGGCTTCAATTATTGCCCCATACTCTGAAAATTGAGAAGGGGTTGAAGATGATTTTCTGTTTTAAATTTTCCAAATGTTTCAGTCTCCACGAAATTTGAGTTGCTTGTTGCTATTCATTTGTTTTCCCTTTCATTTCTTTTTCCACTCTAGTCCTCAATTTTAGGTCTTGATGTATTATCCAGGGTACTGATAAAAGCTAGAAATTTTATAACATAAATTTTCCTTGCACTGTATAATTTCATCTTGGTAAAAGCTCTAAATGATGAGATTAGCTAGTTTTTTTAGCCTGGGGTTTAGTTCAAATAATTTATGTTATTCTTAAAAGGTGGCAACATCTGATATTCTCTCTTATTCTTGAGTTCAGGTTTTTTTTTTTGTAGAAAAAATATTGCATGTGAAAATGGACTTCAATAAAGCAGTTTAGTCTAATGTTTTTGTATTCACCAGACCAATGATTTCGAAAATTGGCACAAATAATTATGTTTTAGCTTTTAATATGCAAGAGTTTTATTGGTTTAAAATTCGAGTTTTAGCATTTAAATTTTTTTTTTCTTTGTATATCAAGAACCTTTAATCTACTAAAAAAAATCGACCGTTGATTTTTTTTTCAAATAAACTGTACTCAGGTTTTTTAAATGTATTTGTTACAAAGAGACTCGAGACCAATTGTTCACCGTCTAAATACATAATAATAATAATAATAATACCCAAGGGTTGTGGCTCAGTTAGTAACGCAGGCTGAGTTTGTGGGAAGAACTCTCGAGTTCGACTCTCACTAAACATATCTTTGGAAAGGGGTGAAGAGCCTTAACTGTGACTAAACCCCGAACATGATTAATCTCAGACCGTTAAAACAGATGAGAATACATGTGATTTACACCAAAATAATAATAATAATAATAATAATTTAATGGTTGGATATTACTTCCCCACCTAAGAATTAACATAAGAAATGCCCAAATTATTTTTTTTTACTTTTTTTATTTTTCTAATATTTAATTTGTTATAGGGAGAGAACTGGTATAATTTTATTTTTTGTAATAAAGAAAAAGATTTGTTTTTGGTAAACAGAGTAAAAGATAAAACAAAATATCCGAACAAGCCTCAACAACAGTTAACCCTTAGGCATTTCTATAAATCATCACAAAAAATAGTGGCATACATAGAACTGCCGTCCATATAAATTTAATACTTAATAGTGAATGTAAATTCAATTACAATGTCTGTTGGGCTGAGTGGAAGGAGTTCAGTGTCCCTTAAGCAATGTCTCGGGTTCGAGGCTTGTGAACGGAGAAAACAGCATTATGAGAGCTCCCGTATCGGGTCGACCGTAGCTTGACTCCGGATTAGTCGGAGACCCGGAGGGTTTCGATAAAAAAAAATGTATATTCAATTTTTTGCATAAAATAGATATAACTACTCAACATTTTATTTATTTGTCTAATTTTGTTAAATGATACTAACTTCAATTTGGACATGATAATACTAATAAAAGTTAATGTCATTTAACAGATTTAAATTTTATAAAAAAACTAATATCCTATACACAGTTAGTAGAGTTTTTTGATTCTACAAGTGAGGTTAGAATTATGACACATATCTTATTTTAATTATTTTGTATTTTCTTAGGATTATGACATATGTCCTACAAAAATATTTAAAAAAATACAAAATAAATAAAATAAGACATGTGTTATAATCTTAATCTAGCTTATAAAGTCAAAAAAACTCTACTGACAGTATTAGAATAATTATCCTCTTATAAATTGATTTTCATGTAATAAAACATTAATGGTTTATATACATTTTATGCAAAAAAAAAAATTATTTGAATATTAAACCTAAATATAGAACCCACCATTGCAACACTAGGGTTTTTAATGATTAGGGTTTCATTTTAAGCTCCCCCCACACTTCCCCGCACTCTCTCTAGAAACCCTAATCACCCTCTCCCTATCTCTAACCATGGCCGTCGGGTAACCCCTCTCTACAAAATCCTAACTTTATTTCAGAATCTAGGTAAATTGGAGTTTTTGATTGCTTAATTTTAATTTTTATTTTTTTGGCAAGAAGAACAAGAGGATATCAAAGGGGAAGAAGGGAGGCAAGAAGAAGGCGTAAGTATAATAATGCAAAAAAAAAAAAAGGATTCCTTTTTTTTGTTAAAGAACTGATCTTTCATAGCATTTCTTTTGGATTGTGATTTTAATGTTTTTATTTTTTTTGGGGGGGTTTGCAAACAGAGTTGATCCTTTTGCAAAGAAGGATTGGTATGATATCAAGGCACCTTCAATGTTCAATGAAAGGAACATTGGCAAAACTCTTGTTACTAGAACTCAGGGCACAAAGGTTAGCCTTTTTTTTTCTTTTCTGCTCTTAATGCTTTTTTGTACTGCTCAAATGTTTTCTTTTTCCTTGTTTGGATGCAGTTATTTGATGTACGCAGAATTGGGAAGCTAGTTGTTAGTGGAGTTAGCTGGGTACAGTCATAGCCATGTCTTTCAATAATACACGTCAGAATAGTTGAATCAGCACTTCCATATAAATAGCTCCAATGCAATACAGAAGGGGATCGGAAAATTGATCAATATTGTGTTCTTCCTCTCTTTCTATAATAGAATTACAAATTCTTTTCTCTCTTACTCTTGATTTCTACTCTTCTTCTTCCTTCTTCTTCTACATTCTTCTGTAGGAAAGCTGCGTGGATCATTGGTATCAGAGCTCGAAACTGATCATGGCGGACGGAATTCAAACTCGGATTCAGAAGGAACTTGGATTGCTTCACAAAGAGATTAAAGAGATGCGTACTGAATTCACCAATAATGCCGAGGATTTGAGGCAGGAAATGAGATCTGAGATCCAGTCTAAGGTGGATAATGTTGGAGCAGATGTGCGGCAAATGTTTGAACAAATCATGCGTAGAATGGAGTCCGGAAGATCTGAATCGGATGGATCTAGCAGCATTAATTCTTCTGAGTTGAAACAAAAATCTGTCTTACAATCGATCCATCCTCCAGCTGCTATTCAAACTACTGTAGCTGAGCAGATTAATGCGATGGAGGATTCTAGATCTGTAATGAAGTATTCAAAGATTGAATGTCCTCGTTTTGCTAGAGAAGATTTTCGTGGCTGGTTGTTGAAACTGGAACAATTTTTTGAAGCAGATAAAACTAAGGAAACTGATAAGGTGAGAATCGTGATGATGCATCTCGATGGAAGAGCATTGCAATGGCACCAGCGTTTTGTGAAGAATCGTGGATCTTTGTTGGAGATCAATTGGTCTCATTATCTGGAGGAAATGCAGATTCGATTCAATGATACAGAATATGCCGATCCTATGTTAGATCTGGTAAGCCTAAGACAAACTCACTCCGTTGATGAATATTATGAAGAATTTGAGAGTTTGTTGAATTTGTTGAATTTGACTGATGACTATGCTTTAAGTATCTTCATTAGTAACCTGAAACCTGAAATAGCTAAGCCTCTGAGACTGTTCCTACCTAAATCTCTCAATCATGCTCTTAATTTGGCCAAACAGTTGGAATCTCTCGTATTCAATACACCTAGAAAAACCTTATTTCCTTTTAAGGGTTCTACCAACTCAACTACCTTAAACACTGTTGATTTTAACCCTGTGCCAAACTTACCACCTCTGTTGCCAACACCTAGATTTCCTTCTCTTAACCACCAAACACATAAGCCAATTACAAATGCAAGAAATCAGCCTTTTAAAACTGAAATCACTGGACCAAAGCCTACTAGGTTTCCTACTAAGGAAGAAAGGAATGATAGGAGGAAAAAGGGGTTGTGTATGTGGTGTGGACAGAAGTATGTTGCAGGTCATCAATGTACTAAATCTCAACTCTACCAAATGTTTATAGAAGATATTTCTGAAGTGACTGACATCCAGGAAGAGTTTACAGGTTGTATAGATACTTTGGAGGAATCAGTTCCAGATGATCAGACTGATGTGGTACAACCGGTGATATCATTGCATGCCTTGTTTGGAACTTCTGAATTCCAGACTATGAGAATTCAAGGCACCATTAAAAATGCTAAGGTGATATTGCTAGTAGATTCTGGCAGTACACACAATTTCATTGGGCTTTCCTTGGTCAAGAACTTAGCATTAAGAACTCAATCTGTGGCTGGATATAATGTAACAGTAGCTAATGGAGCTAATGTGTTGGTTCAGGAATGTTGTAAGGGAATTCAGTGGGAGACTTCAGGACTTAAACAGGTCACTGATTTTTTAGTACTACCATTGTTGGGATGTGACATAGTGTTGGGTGTACATTGGTTGAAGCAATTAGGTCCAATACTTTGGGACTTTTCTGCTTTAACTATGACTTTTTCTGTGGAAAATGAATGGAAGGTTTTGAAGGGTATAGCTACTGGCAATGTTAAGTTAGCCACAAGGAAGCAGGCTAACAAACTAAAGGGATCATTAAAGGGTGCTTGTACACTGTTGATGACTGCCTTACTGTATAAAACTGATCAGAAGTTAGCAGAAACAGTTACTGAAGTACCTACAGGGTTGCAGCAGCTTTTGAAGAAATATGCAATGTTATTTGAAGTACCAAAGGGTCTTCCACCTAAAAGACTACATGATCATAGAATTCCGTTGGAGGTTGGTGCCCAAGCTGTTAAGGTTAAGCCTTATCGATATCCTGCCTTACAGAAAAATGAGATAGAGAAGATTGTTGATGAGATGAAGTCTACTGGTATTATAAGGGATAGCACTAGTGCTTTTGCTTCCCCAGTGATATTAGTAAAAAAGAAGGATGGATCTTGGGAAGCTAGTTGTTAGTGGAGTTAGCTGGGTACAGTCATAGCCATGTCTTTCAATAATATACGTCAGCATAGTTGAATCAGCACTTCCATATAAATAGCTACAATGCAATACAGAAGGGGATCGAAAAATTGATCAATATTGTGTTCTTCCTCTCTTTCTATAACAGAATTACAAATTCTTTTCTCTCTTACTCTTGATTTCTACTCTTCTTCTTCCTTCTTCTTCTACATTCTTCTGTAGGAAAGCTGCGTGGATCATTATTGGAATTTGAAACGAGATGATAGGTTTTGTACTTGTAAATTGAAAATAAATGTTAATGGAATAGAGTGAATTAGGTGATGCTTACCATGAATTAAGAATGATACTGCAATTACTTGATTCAATTAATTATAGCTACTGCTTTGATCCTTGTTATAATTTTAGGTTTATACTAATTAATTAGCAGAGGATTTTGTAGGGATATTGAGAGATTTACATGCTTGAACTAAGCATTTTTGAAGCTAAAGTACGAGTCTTGCCTGTTAACAATCGTCTTTACCTTTCAACCTGTGGCTGTTCTACGTATGGAGACTTTAGCATGTTGAATTGTTTTGTGTTTGCTGCTGACTATTTTGCTGTGTTCTTCTATCTGACAGATTGCTTCTGAAGGACTTAAGCATAGAGTGTTTGAGGTTTCTTTGGCTGACCTTCAGAAGGATGAAGATCAAGCTTACAGGAAGATCCGACTTAGAGCTGAGGATGTCCAAGGGAAGAATGTCCTCACAAACTTCTGGGTAGGTTGCATTTTGGTTTACTTTGTTATCACAATTATATAGGGTGTTTATCTTCATATAGTTCTGTTTGAATGAAGAATGTTAACTTTTCTTTGCTAGATTTTAGGGAATGGACTTCACCACAGACAAGCTCCGATCTTTGGTGCGCAAGTGGCAGACCTTGATTGAATCCCATGTTGATGTTAAGACTACTGACAATTACAGCTTGAGGTTGTTCTGCATTGCTTTTACCAAGAGACGTGCAAACCAGGTCAAGCGAACCTGTTATGCTCAGTCCAGCCAGATTCGTCAGGTTCGAATTTCTCTTTCTGGACTTGATTAGTTAAGCAGTAGTTTCACATAACTTCGATGTTTCATACGAGCTTTTCTTTTGTCAGATTCGCCGGAAGATGAGGGAAATTATGGTGAACCAGGCATCGTCATGTGATCTGAAGGACCTTGTTGCAAAGTTCATCCCAGAAGTGATTGGCAGAGAGATTGAGAAGGCTACCTCAAGCATCTATCCCCTACAGAATGTTTTCATTCGTAAAGTCAAGATCCTGAAGGCTCCCAAATTTGATCTTGGCAAATTGATGGAGGTATATTCTGATTTTCAGTAAACTTGGTTTCAAATGGTTGTATCATGTTGTGCAAAGTTCGGTTTTCAATTCCTGGTTGTCATGAGTAGATTGCAAGAACTCTTTCTTATGCAATGTTAATATTTTGCAGGTTCATGGTGACTATTCAGAGGATGTTGGAATGAAGTTGGAGAGGCCATCTGAAGAGACAGTGGCAGAGGGGGAAACTGAGGTTATTGGAGCCTGAAGAGAGCATTATTTATTAGTACAGCGATATACTTCCTTTTTTAGCTTGGTTAACTATACAGCATATGGAAGATTTGCCCTTATATTACACTATTATGATTGATGTGAAGAACTGGCGTGGTGCCTTAGCCTAGAATGTTGTTATTTAGCAATTTTTTTTATATGATTTTGACTAGATGAGAGCTTTTTGTTCTTATATTATCCTTAATAACATTGAAATCTCATTACATTTTCCTCCATTTATGTTGAATATGACATATATCCATTTTACAGTGAATTAGTTATTTTTTTCTATATAAGATACCCGAAAATGTTGCAAAAATACCTAGTAAAACTCGTTGGAATGATATGCAGCTGGCCTTTTGCTGCCCAAATTTCTGATATCCTGAGTTCTACTGGGTTTTGTACCAGCTTATCAGAACCAATGAACAGAAATACCAGATAAGCCTTCTTGAATGAGTTTTCTGCACCTAAGCCTGCCTTGAGATCTTGACTTCGGCTTTTTTCTATTCTCAGGATCGGGTCATTTTTATTGTTAACCATGATGGTTTTCTTCCATTCTTTAACTTAATGGGAACAAGTGGAAAATCTTTATGGTTCCATTGGGAACTCCATTGATGAACGTTCCAGGCAGCCTTATTCCATTGAAGAGGCCATGTAATTCTGCAGAAGCTTTAATCAAGTTTTCAGGATAAAATTTAAGCAACATATCTATCTTATATATAAAAGTTGTAGAAAAAATCAAAAGCTCATGTATGCCTTTTTACATCTTTTGCCCTTTTCTCCTTTGTATCCTTCTCATTTTTGCTGCTGGATTTCGTAAATTCATTCTTTCCATTTTTTCTTTAAACCACATTTCTTGCTCCTTTGATGACATTTTCTTCGGGTTTCGCCATTGCACCTTCCCCTGTAAGCTTGAATCAGATTGTGTTCTCTTGCCATTTTAGTCTATAGGGTGCAAATAGATTCAAGATAAGTACATGCTTGAATAGGTTAAATAATGATTGCAACGAACTTTTTTCAAACAAGGACATCTGAACAAGATATCACCAGAGAATAGAACAAAAGACATGTAGATGTTGCTCTGTCCTTTCTAATATAGCACTGAATTGGAGACTTGCGAGGACCAGGCTGTTCATGAACATAAACAAAAGATATGAACAAACTTTTAAGTGGATGAATAAGAAAATAACCAGCCCATTGTATGTCAAAACAGTTTATCATAATCTGTCATTGTTATCTACCGAAAGTAATATGCAACCATATTGAAATCAACATATTTGTAGAATCAGCATATTGATTGGCTTCTTTTTCTTATAATTTAGAGATGTTGCAGTCTTTCTTTTTGTTGATTGTATGTGTGAAGTCCATGTTAAATAATAGGAGCATATTAATATCTCAACTTATTATTGTGGAATAGGCCCTGCGAACAAGGTCAATCTTCTATTATATCCATGAATATATAACTTGCAGTTGATATCTTTGCTATTCTTTGGACGCTGCTCATCTCATGTTTTTGGTTTCATGATTCTTATGTGTGTTTAGAGAAAAATATACCATGCTCCACAATAAATTATGTTTTGAGAGCATCAATGTTCAGATTTATAAACAATTCATTGCTTTGTCCATGTTTGATGTCATCATAATCGTGTTCATTGCGTTGTATATGTTTGATATCAAGAACATTCATTGCATTTGTAAATGTTTGATATTCCATCATAATCATTTTTTTTCATTTTGAAAATATTTAAAACCAAAATAGGCTGATGTTATTTTGTAAGCAATCAAATATATAAATTTTGTGGGATTTCCTCTTCCGACATGAGTCCACGTCGATCCCTCTTTTTTTTATCTCTTGCCCTTTAAGCTTTATTTCTATCGTGTTTTGCAGCAAGAAGAAAACAAATTTGTTTGGTTAGGTTGGGGTTTTTCCCTCTTTTCCAAGTCATGGGGCCTGCTTACTTTGAGATCATTTCATCACCTTTTCCCGTTTCTTTGTCCCCCACAAAACGCTTGGTGACTGGAAGTCTCTTGCTTTAGTTTTCGTTTTTCTAACCAGGAAAGCTTCTCCAAAGAAGAAGGACAGAGGGAAAGGAGGAAAAAAAATCTGATTTTATCTTTGAAATCCTTCATTTTCTTCCTAAAAAAAATTCCCTTTCTTTCTTCACATGGCTGCGACTCTGCAAAACCCTAATTTCCTTTCTCAAAACCCTAATCTGTTTTGGGTTCAGTTGTTAGACCTTTTTTTTTTTTTAGTTTTCTAGGTTTCATAGATAGGATATAAAGGAAGAAGAAAAAAGGGTGTTGGTATCATCAACGGTGGTCTGAGTCGAAGGTGTTCTGTGGTTTATAGTGGCTTAAGTTTTGGTGTTTGGGTTTCACTTTTCATTTTCAGGTCATTCTAGATAAAAAAAAAAAGAGATTGGATGTTGTAGAGAAATGGAAGAACAAGGAAGTTAGGGATTTAAAACAAGTTCTTAATTTTTGGGCATCTGTGCTGGTTTGTTTAAGGTATATTTTGGGCTCAATTTTTATCATTTATATTTTATGTTTGTTGTTTGCTTGATAAAATTTGTGAAAAAAAAACTATTTTAGATAAAATAAAAAATAAAATGATATGTTTAGCTTTTTTTTTGGTGAAAAGTTGTTCAATGATGCATACGACAGCGATCTGCATAATAACAGGTTGCCTGGACCAATTCCTCTTCAAATAAGAAGGTTCAAACTTCTTAAAATATTGTGCGTTCCTCGTATTCTTTTAGTTTTAATCGAACATTGTATGTTCTTTGGGTCCATAGCTGGAACCTAATATTATGAAATGAAGGGTAGTTTTTGTTAGGTTTTTTAATCTTTGAATTGATGTATTTCTTTAATTTTCTGTCTTTGGTTTGGTAATTTGAGATGAAATAAGCTACAGGACATTCTTTCTCTTGAAATTGATGAATTGAAGAAAATTTTAGTTTTCTTCACCATTCTGCCTTATTCTTTTGTAAGTGTATTAAAATTATAATTTTGAGCTAGAATAAACTAGAAGGTCTTGAAGTTGGAATAGGATGCGATCTGCTCAATATGGCATATCAAGGTTTTTTTTTTGTGTGCCAACAATATGGTATAACAAGGCTTAACTACTTTCAACCCTTGATTGCTTAGATACTTCATATCAAGGGTGTAAGTGCCTGCTCAACAACTTTTGTCAATCGTTTATCATAAATATATGGCTGAATGCTCAAATAAGGATCTAAAGTTTTCGGAAATATTCGATTCAGGATCTAAACTTTTATTTTGCTCAATTCAGGATAAAACGTTTTCGATTTTGCTCAATTCAGGATTTTTTAACGCGCGTGAGTTACACGCGCCGTTAAAGAGAGTGGCTGACGATAAAAGGATAATTATTGCCACGTGTCACACTCACACGCCGCCACGTGTCACACTCACACGCCGCCACGTGTCCTTTTTATTTTTACTTATTAAAAGAAAATAATTATAAAATCACTGCCACGTGTCTCACTCTTATGTTGCCACGTGTCTCACTCACATGTTGCCACGTGTCTCACTCACACGCTGCCACGTGTCCACGCATTTTTAACTTTTTTTTTTCTATTAAAAAAACTATATATTTTCATAAAATAATATTTTCTTGAATAAATTTTTTAAAATTATTTTTTGAAATAATTAAAATTTTTAAATTTTGTTTTAAAAAATAAATTCTCAAACATAAAAATTATTATAAAACTTTTTTTAACTAGTATAATTATTATTTTTTATTTCTTGATTTTTTTCGTTTTTACCATAAAAAAAGGAAAAAAACTATTAGCCATAAAATTATTAGAAATTATATATTTTTTAAAGAATAAATTTTAAATTACTAAATTTAATTTTTATTTTTCTTCTTTTTTTGTTTTCTATATTTTCTTCTAATTGACAAAAAAAGAAGGAAGATAAAGAAACTATAAAAATAAAGAAAAATATGTAAGAATTGTCTTTTTAGAAAAATTAATGTAATTAAAAAAATAAACGTATTTCCTAAAAAATCTCAATTTTCTAAAAAGAAATATATTTAATTTAAAATAAAAAATTATTTTAAATTTAAATCATATAAAAGAAATAAAAACAAAAAGGAAAGAAAAGAAAAACAAAGTGAAAAAAATACAGAAATATTTTTTATAAAAATTTATTTTTTAACAATTTTTTTTGAAAATGTAATATAAATTTTTAAAAGTTATTTTTTATTAAAAAATCAACTAACAAAATTAACTACTAATTATAATATTATAAATAATATTTAAATTTTTAATTTTTTATTAATATTTATAACAAAAAAATTTGGCTGAATGCTCAAATAAGGATCTAACGTTTTCGGAAATGTTCAATTCAGGATCTAAACTTTGCCACGTGTCCCACTAATGATTATAAGTCACTGCCACGTGTCCCACTCACACGCTACCACGTGTCAATCTTGCTACGTGTCCCACTAATACGCTGCCACGTGTCCATGTATTTTTTACCTATTAAAAGAAAATTAATTATATGTTACTGCCACGTGTCCCACTCTTATGCTGCCACGTGTCCACTTCTACCACGTGGCCCAACCACATGCTGCCACGTGGCTTTTATAAACGCCGTTATTATTTTAACGGCGCGTGTAACTCACGCGCGTTAAAAAATCCTTATTTGAGCAAAATCGAAAACGTTTTATCCTGAATTGAGCAAAATAAAAGTTTAGATCCTGAATCGAATATTTCCGAAAACTTTAGATCCTTATTTGAGCATTCAGCCTAAATATATTAATAATCTATGTGAACTAGCCAAATATATTCTTCTTTTTTATCTATCAGATAATTAGAATTTAAAGGTTAGATTTGATGGTCCATGTTGCTTAATAAACTATAGGCTACTTAATTTTAAATTATAATAAGCAATATGTTGTATTCTTGATGTAAAAAGCTTGACTGGTCAACTTTTTTATTCATTATAAGGTAATTTAGAGGGAAATATTCTTCATGAATTAATGAAATATAAAGCATTACAAAATTGTAGTGACTATTTTTAATTTCCATAAGCTGCTATTGAGTGGCATGCCTTTATTGTGGCATGACTTGCACAATTCCATGACTAAGAGAATGATTAAGATTTTAATTTTTATTTAGCTAACTTTTGTTGCAAATGCTTATCTTGGTCATGTCATTACCCTCTTCTTGAATATATCACTCATTATTATTATTATTATTATTATTATTATTATTATTATTGCAAATTGGAGACCTTAACAGGCTATTTGGATTGGTGATGGTCAATATAAACAACTTGATATGAAAGGCTGAAGTGCTAGATCTATCATATGGAAATGGAATAGGTAAATTTATTGACTCTACTACTTCTGAATGCAAGATAATGCATAAATTTGGATTTAAAATTATATTTCTTTGACAACGAGATATAATTATTTTGATTTTCATAGCTGAACTTAAGATTGTATCGGACCTACAAACATTTATGGTCATGCTACATGTTTGCAATGTCTTCTGATTTTGAAAGTCCTATGGTATTTGCTAATGAATTGTCCTTTGTTAGTTGTATGTGTATTGGAGATAATGTATTGTCCGTTTATTAAGTAGTGTAGTTACAATCATTTTTATAAGTTTATAATTTTATATGTTTATGTATTTAAACATATAAAATGATAACAAAATAATGTCATCCCGCAGCATCGAGCAGGTGACACTCTTGTTCTTATAAAATTATAACTACGGTAATGATTAATCTAGGTCAAGACAATAACGATTTTAATCCCAACGCAGCGCAGCATCAATCTAGTATCAATAATAATCATTGTACACGTACTTTCTCAATTACTTTACTTAAATTAAAACTACCCTGACAGCTACACTCTGAGGGTGGTTGCTGAGCCTGGTATCGACAAGAAAGCTTCCGCTTTCATTGCCAATTTCCACGCAACTTGTGTCTCAGAGGCAAGCTTCCGCTTTCATTGCCAATTTCCACGCAACTTGTGTCTCAGAGGCAACTCTATTCTCAGAATTAGAGGCAACTAATCTTCAGCACGCCAACTCACACTAGGCAGCTGAAAATGAAGCCGCCCTGAGGCTGAAATGAGCCAAATGTAATTCCCTCCTTTACACTACTCTATCTTACTAGCTTTTTTCTTTTTGGTGTGAGACATTCAAATAAAACGTATGTGTTCAGTACGGTGAGAATTGCATTTGTGCAGTAAGTTTCTATATGTGATTGTTTGCTTCTTTCACACAAAATACATAGACAATGGCAGTCCTGTATCTTGAAAGCACTCTGCTTTTTACTTCTTACACTAATATCAATTCTACCTATATATATATATATATATATATATGTATTATACTACATCACATATCAATTTTAGTGTTTGGATTTATATTAACAGAAAAGCTAATGCCTAAAGCTCATTTAGAGGAGAAAGCATAAACAGAAAGTGAATATCTTGAGTTGCAAGGGATAGATAGGTTTCTCCTTTTTAGTTGGGTTAGAATTAATGCCAGTTCATCATTGGCTTCTGTTAGATAAAAATGGAGCTCCAAGATATTAAATCAATTCAAGTTAATTCATGAAGAATGAAGACTTAATTATACCAGCTAGCAGCTTCCTAGTTGATGAAATAATAATGAATAGCGGGGTTCCTTAAACTTGGAAACTTAAGAAATTTCAGAAGGTTTGAATGTAAGAATTGGTAATGGTTTCTTGATCAGCTGCGAAATCCAAGATATTTTCCTCCATACTTTCTGATTAAGCAAGTAAACAGCTAGAAACAAACAAACAAAATATGGAATAGAAATGTGATTTAATTATGTATTTTGGATTAATATCATTGTTAGTAACATGAAAAATTGCACCGTACAATTACGAACCAGTCCAAGCACTTGAAAACCAGTGGTAAGGTTCAGCCTAAAGCCTCCTGAATTTGTTTTAAGAGAATTTAGAATTTGGAGTGTTGTATTGCACTTTGCCTGCCCTATATGATGACCCCAGAAAGGAATCTAGCTATAATTAACTGAAAACACTATTGCTCAGAATTTTACAATATAAGATGCTTTACTAAAGCATATGCGTTTAATCACGTGTTTCCTTAGGTACAATTAAGATTGTTTAATGAAAAAATCTGATGCTCTTGGCTATCTTAATGTGTAGGGTATTGTTCTTAACCTAATTAATTAGATGAAGGTAAGATTTTAGAGATTTAAAGGGTGGATTCTGGTGTTTTCTCCATTTCTCCCTGAATCAAACCAACAGACTAAAAGGCATTCATACTTCATGCATATGCTTTTATTTGCCTCCTTGTAGTTGTACAGCTGTATGAAACGGTGACCATCAAACCTGCTAAAAGTGATCCACTACCCGTTAGATCCCTTGGAAACCTTTGGTATGATATTGATCGGCCTTAAAAATCAGCAAAAATCTTAATTATTTAGATATTAGCTGAGAAAGCTTTAATTTGTTTCAAGCATAACAGCCTACCATCAATCTCAGAATTCGCTTTTTCTTTTTATTTTGCAGGGTTAACAAGGCAGCATTAGCATTAGCGTTAGCTTTAATATGAGCTATGAGCCCCTCTTTTCCAAATACACAACTGGCTGTGATAACTAGCAGTTTTAGATTCTCGCATTTAACCACCACTTTGGATTCTTTAACTTCTTCTACTCTATGTTGTACCATCTAAAGTGGAGAATTTATCTGGCTTGCTGGTTAAGAATCAAGCCATCTTGTTATAGTAAACATTATTGTAAAATCATTAAGATTATTGTTGGCTACAATTTATGGAGACCAGAACAAATACGCAGGTAGTATTACAAGGATTCCACTTTCATAAACAGAGCCTATTCTGAAGATACGAACTTTCAAAGTTCAAAAGCTAGAGTCGAAAGCACTACACATAGTGGAATGGAAGTACATACATTGTCACCGTATTTAGAAAGTACTTGCCTCAAAATCCCATTTCTGGGGAACAATGGTAACTTTTACAAGTGTTCTTCTGCGAAGTCACAGCTTTCATGGTGGAGAGAATGATGGAAAAGGAGGGACAGATCTCAGTATCAGCTTCCTACTACGCCATGCAGTGGATGAACTGCACTCACGATGTGGAGGAGAGACTCTTGTGAAGTGTGGAGAGGTTGGTTTGGGAACAAAAGGTAAGCATTTATGTTTCAGAACCTCAGGAGTTTCATCTTCTGGATTTGCCCGAAGATTTGAATCGAACTTGGGCTGACATGATGAAGAATCTGATAAGCCATGTTCTTGGGTAGTGCAGAACTGAGGAAATGACTTGACAGAATGGGAAAAAGATCCTGCAAGCTTCCCACTATAAGCAAATGGCTGCCTGCAAAATGGTGTAGACTTAGCCACTTGAATGAATCTTCCAACAAGGATAGCCTAACTAATCTAAAAATAGGTGAAATAAAAGAGAAAACCCAATATACAACACTCCCCCATTGTAGAGTCTGGGAAAAATTGTATATACACAACTTTCTTTTCACATTAATAGAAAGGTAGTTTCCATGACTTGAACCCTTCTAGATTACAAAGAAACAACCTTTACTGTTGCACTAAAACTCACCATATGAGAAAAGGTGAAATAGTACCTGGAAATATCAGAGGAAGGTACTGAAAGATCTGGATACTCTTCATCTTTATTAATTACAATGTCCTGTATTTTTTTCTCTGATGCATTCCTTTCGCAGGCCTCTAAGCCCTCACCATCAGATCCAGATTCATCACATCCTATTGAAAAAAAAAGAAAAACACCCACATTAGGAAATACTAGAAAAGTGGATTGCACTTGCCATGTGGGACATTCCGCCACGGAAAGATAACTGAAAAGAACAACAATGGATAGGGAGTGAAAAATGAATATCAGTTCCAGTCATTACGAAACACCAGATAAAGACTCACCATCTTTCCGACCAAAGCTATTTTTACAAGCTTCACATCTACAGCTGGGGGAGCATCCAACACCAGCCTTTATTCGCAGAAGAAAACAACCATATCAGATTGGTGAAGAAAAGATTCTCTGCAGAATAAGCTGAACTGACAAACCTGAAAACATTCGCAGTATTTCTTTAAGCAACTTGATTTTTTACAATTGCAACCTCTCTTATGCCTGGCTGATGCTGGAGTTTTGTTAGTTTCACCCTGCATGAACAACACCAATTTGATCTGATTAAATTAGAATTTCCAAAACAAAAGACCTTTTAAATTTGGCAAAATCATCATCAAAGCCCTATCTTCTCAAAGTTATGATGGCAAAGCATCACAGCATTACGAGCCATGTCAGATAGGCCATGCTAAGAACCCAAATCCAAATTCAACTCCCCTTTCTCATGTGGCCTTATTCAACAGGAAAATAAGTGATAGCAATGCACTTTGATGACTTTTATGCTACATTAATATCCAGAAGCTTAATCATAAAAATGGAATCTAACCAAGGAGTCCAAAACACTGTCTGTGCTTCTGATCACTTTGGGAGCAAATGCTAGTGGATTGCGAGATTCAATCTGTCTGCGAGTCTCCAAAACCACGTTTTCATGGATTGGCTTGTTGAAGCAATCTTGACATGAACAAGGCTCAATACAGTACAGACCAGCAGCAAAGCATTCACAATAACTGTATCATAAAATATAATCCGCAGAACAAGGTAAAGAATATGGAAATCAGCTGAATCCCAAGTGCGAGAAACGGGTGAGTAACTAAAGAGCTGATGGTCTATTTGTTCTCTTTAACGCAAATCTCTTTCATTTCAAAATGAATGGTCTTGACTCTTGAGAATCATAAATGGAGGAATTAACCCAAAATAGACATGGTGAAATACCTGAAGAATATGCACACTGACCCTAAATGCAGGTTTAAACAAATATGACAGACTTACAGCTTCAAGCATTTTGATCTCTTACAGTTACATCGTTTGCATGCTGCACTGTCCTCGACAGCCTCAAACTTTTGCCTGCACAGTTTAAATCAATTTGTAATTCAAAGTGTTTGAATCCAAATCTCAAAAAGTAGTAATCTTATACATGCCTCTTCTTTTCAGGACTATTATTGTCAGCCTCATTGCCACCAAAAGTAGCAGGTGTCTCCGTCTCAGAAGAATTTTCTGTAACTTGTTCAATTCTGTGGTCATAAGGAACCTCACCCTTCTTCATAGAGCTTAGAGTTGATTTACTAAGAGTACTCTGACCTGCAGTCAGAAAACTAGAGAATGTCAAGGAGCCCAACATGCATATCAATTGCTTTTCAGAAGCTAGAGTCTCCTGCTAAAAAAATACAACCTTTAGAGATGTTTGGAAGAGAATTCAAGTGTAAACCAAAACCAGGTGACTTCTCAAACACCAGACAGCGCCGTCGTATGTTACGCAGCTGAGAGAATAAGGTGAAGTATGTATAATTATAGAAAAGTGCCAATGATCTGAGCAGGACAAGTAGTATAAACATTTCAGCAACCACACTCTTATGACAACATCCTTAATAAACTTACAATTATAAGGAGCTTACAGGATTTAAGCTAAACATTTCACAGCAATGATTGGCTCAAATATGCTATCATCTTTTCATTTTCTCAAAAGAAATCAACAGCATATAACTTTATATAAAATCCATTTACAAAAGTATAGTTTTTTAAGTTAACCTGACGGCTGGACTGGTTGCACTTCTCTCCCTTGTCAACCATTTTCAAACCTGAATCACTTACTACTAGTTTGTCCAATAGACAAGTAGACAGGATGCCAGGTATCTGATCTGTTATTGGCTCTCCAAATTCACCTGGTTTGCAGGAATAACTAGGATCACCAGATCCCGCATTTTCTAAATTATTGGCATTATCTAGTGGGAACTGCAGGGTAGTTGATATAAAAGACGTTATCCCAGTGTCCGCTGTTCTTGCATCCTGCCCATCCTTATCTTCATGAATGATAGATGAATTCATTGTCAACATATCAGCAACATCAGAAACAATTGTCACCCAGTCATATCCTGCTGCTGCTTCACTCTGCTTAATTCTACATATTTTGCGCAAATCTCTTTCATTTTGATATGACTGTTGCCTATTGCGTTGGAAAGGAGATCTCTCATGTCCTCCCACTTCCATACTTGTGTATGTGAGTATCTCATCACAAGGCTCCAAGTTACCATCAGGACTCCTGCAATCATATTTCAAGGTTCTTGACAGCTCAATTGCTATATCTGATTGCTCATCAAGTATATCACCGCTAACTCCTCTGGATGAACTTTCATTGTTGAGACTTCCCAGATGTTCATCATACACGTCAGATTGCTCAATAGCTTTTGAAGCTCCTTCACTTGTATTAGACTCATTACTATTCTGGAGGACCCTACTGTTTGAAGCTGCCAACAAATGATGCCTGAAACAAACATCATTTAGAACACTTACAATCATGAGCTAAATAAAGCAATAAGGACAATTAAGTTTTACCTTTTAACCAAGAACCTGGATACCCTATGGCTACTAATCTGTGGGGAAGGAAATAAAGATGAAGGAGACAAAAAAGCTAGTGAACTGAATACATTATCTGTCTGCCTGGACTTGGCTAGCTCAATAGGTGAAAGACTGTCTATGTACTTAAAGACTGGTGAATCCTGCAAAGAGAGCAAGTAAGGTTTAATACTTAGCAAGTAAGTCTTAAATAACCTGATTAACAAACAATCAAACAACCAAGCAAAAGATAGAGCAATCTAAACCAAACTAGCAAAGAAAATGTTATCTTTTTCATACCATTTCATAACATTGCGAACATTTTCAAATGCACATCATCTGTATTTATTTGTATATAATTACTCAATTACGAAATCTCAAACCATCCATGAGCATGGAGTCTATGGCTCTGCATAAGTTCCATGTTGAAACCCACCCCACAGATGGTTGAGATCGAATAATTTTAGAACGGTTTTACAGCATGAAGTTTGGTTAAATGAATAGAAATTCCCACCATCCCTTCATGGATTTTTTGCCTTTTTTTTTTAAATTCAACAACTACTCTAAGGCCTAAAGTTATAGCAGTAATCTATTCTAAAACTCAAAATAAAAGGAATTAACAAGAATGAAGGCAAAAACCCATCACAATTCAAACTAAAATATCCAAAAATAACCCAAAATGAAAAGAGCAAACAAATTTATAAACAAAACAAAACAACATTAACAGGAAGAAACCCACTTAACATATAAGTATTCTGAATAAAGGGTATTAACTTAATTTATGTGCAAACAAACATAACTAAGAAAACCCAAATTCATCAAACTTAATTTGAAAAAAAAAAAAAAGAAACCTCAAATTTGGAAAGAGAAGAAGTTGGAGTGCTCTGGGTTTTTTCTGGTGTATCCATTTTCACCAAAGCAGCCACATCTTCATCTCTCTTCTGCTCTCATTGAAGCTGAAAGCTTTAGAGCTCAGAGCCTCGAGAGACAGCCAAACGCTCCCTTCTCTTTTGCGCTCTCTTCGGATTTGATTGAGGAAGCGGGAAGGCGGGAAAACAATACCTTTTTTTAAATTTGTATAAACCTAATCAAATTGGGTCTACCCATACCAATGTCCGGCCCGAAATGAGATGGACCTTTTCTGATTTGGGATGGAAGAAAGAATTTGGGCTTCAGAGTTTTGCAATTCTGGTTTGAATTGAATAATTATGGCTAAAATATTTTAAATTTTTTATTTTTTTAATATTCTAGATAAAATATTATCCTTTTATAGTACCTAATTAAATATTTAAGATATTATTTTTATCTAATTAAACCTTTAAAATACTTTTTTCAATTAATTTTTTTACCGTTTATCATTCTCAGCCCAAACAAAATTAATCTCAAACAGTAAGATGAATGAGGATATATGTGCTTACACAAAAAAATTAAAATTTTTAAATAGCATTTTTATCTAATTAAACCTTTAAAATACTTTTTGTTTAATTAATTTTTTTTACTTTTCTAACAAATTTTAGTGGTTTACAAATAAAAAAATTATTTCATATATCATCATGGAATTTTTAGACTTTAACAAGTGGGGCTAATAATATTAAAAAAATTCAAAAAGAAAGTTGAATGTATGTCGGTTCTTTAATTTTGACTGTGGAATTAAAAAAAACTCCCTTGTATTTATTGAAAAATTATTAAATAAAAATAATATATTTTTAGTTTAATTAAGTAAAATAAAAGAATAAAGACTTGATGAATTTTAAAAATACATAAATATTTTTAGGCATTTTAACCAATATTTATCAGATACATCGATAATGGTTTAACTGTAGACACACACGTATATAATTATCGTTTAGTAGAGTTTTTTTAATCTTACTAAAATATCTAAAAATTTGAATACTTATTTATTCAAAATATGTTTAATATATATAATTCTTTGTTTATAAAATTTAAAATATATGTATATATAATCCACACACGCGTAAGTGTGTTTATATATATAAATAAATAGATATGATATTAACCAAACATGGCAACATCTTTAAAAAATCAGAATTTCCTTAAGTGAAAAGATTATATGATATGGTTATTTTACGTTAATATATACCCATTCAAATCATGGAACATAAATACATTATTAAAAGACCAATAAGTAATTAAAAAAATAAAAATAGATTTCTTATCCAGACATTTGACCATAGTTCGAATCTTGAAATCTTTACTGTTGAAAAAATTTTACCATTTATCATTTCCAACCCAAACAGGATTAATCATAGACAGTTGTTGACACCTAATTTTGTCCCATTTTTGTTAATTATTTTTATATATTTGTATTTGTTTTTATTTTTATTATTTATTTTATTATTATTAGCATTATTATTTTTTCTTTTTATTATTATTATTATTATTATTACTTATATATTTTTTATTTTATTTTATTTTTATTTCTATTACTTTGTTATTATTATTATTATTATTATTATTATTTGTGTTTTATTATTATTATTATTATTATTATTATTATTATTATTTTTATTTTGTTTTTGTCCAATCCATCAATCACCATCACTGTCCGCCGGTCACCATCCCTAGAGCCACCGCCACTGTCAACTACCCTCTGCTATTGCCATCACCAGCTTCTCTGCCCCCATCCCTTCTACACCAAACCCCTATACCAGTCCCTCTAAAGGACCCCATTCGATGACCACCCGAGAGGAAGGAGAGCCTCAACCAAAAATCGGGACCCCAAGCTTCATCATCCTCACGACCCGAAGCCCCTTCCACTCACCCGAACACTCAGCCCTCACCAGCAACCACTCACCATCATCCAACCACCACCGTGACCCCCCAAACCCAAAAAACACACGCACACACACACCGCCATCATCACCTTCACCACTACCAGAAGACCCCCTTTCCCCCAAAAAGACAACATCACCCGGAACCAAAAAGGAACCCAGCTCCCCCTCACCACCGTGAACCCAACCGACACCTCCTCTGCCCTGTCAAGGTCACCATCACCGAACCAACAACCCCACAAACAACAACCACCCGAAAAACCCCAGATCTGAGAACCCCAAATCTCAGATCTGAAACCTAAACCTATATTGAAACCTGCAAACACAAAACCAAAACCAAAATCACAAACCAAAAACCATCGGAAACCATAAAAAAAAAACAAAACACAAAAAAAAGAGGGAAAGGTTCTCGGAGAGAGCCAGATCTGGGTAGCTAGGGTGATTTTTTGGTGAATCGGAGGCCGGAATCGAGCTCAAGGGGTGGAGAGCTTCCAGAAAGTGGTTTCCTTTTTGATTTCGGTCACCGGAGACGGCGGCCGGTGGTGGCGGACGGCGACCGAGGCGGCGGTCGGAAATCGCCTGGCCGGGAAGCCTATGAAGCTCTGACGTTTTTTTTTCTTTTGTGGGTTGAAAATGAGTTAAAAAAAAGATTGAATTTTATAGGAAAAGAAGGGATCGACCCGCGCGTAGACCCGGGACCCGACCCGGGATCCGCCCATCCGACCCGGAAAGAGAGGATCCGCGCGCCGCTCCGATCGCGTCTGACCCGACCCGGATCCAGCCAGCTCGCGACCCGCGCGCCCTGGCCTGACAGACCCGATCCGACCCGTATCCGGCCCAGCAGCTTGGGCTAGGCCGTTTGGGCCTGTCTTTGGGCTCTTTTGAAGGTTTTTTTTGGGCTCCTAGCCCAAATCTTTTTAGGTATATATTTTTTATTTGTTTATTTATTTATTTAGTATTTATTTGTTAAAAAAAACTAAAAACTAAAAAATTAAAAAATTAAAAAAGAAAACTTAAGTTAAAAAAATATTATTATTATTATTATTATTATTATTATGTTTTATTATTGTTGTTGTTGTTATTATTATTATGTTATTGTTATTACTATTAGTATGCTTTTATTATTGTTTTTATTGGTGCATGTTGTAAAATAAGGAATTGAAAATTTTCTTCTTTTACTTATATTTACATCAATTATTATTATCAATTAGGAAGTGTATCAAAAAATTAATTAAAAATTAAAAATAAAAATAAACACATTTAAAAAAAAGAAAAAAAATAAAAATAATTAAGTTCTTTTAAAAGAAAATAAAAAAAGGAAAATAATAATAAGATTTAAATTCCGTTAAATAAAGGCCCGATGATGGGATGCTACGGAAGTCACAAGTAGTGATTCCTAGCTGATCCATATGTGAGAAGAGTCGTACTAAATGTTGCCAAAAGTATTGGAATATTTAGTATGATTTTTCAATAATTTAATTTTTTGATAAACATAAAAATAAATAATTTTTTCTAAAAAGAAAATAGAAAAAGAAAATAAATAATAAAATTTAAATTAAAATGAAAGCCCGATGATGGGATGCTACGGAAGTCACAAGTAGTGATTCCTAGCTGATCCCTAGCTGAGAAGAGTCGTACTAAATGTTGCCAAAAGTATTGGAATATTTAGTATGATTTTTCAATAATTTAATTTTTTGATAAACATAAAAATAAATAATTTTTTCTAAAAAGAAAATAGAAAAAGAAAATAAATAATAAAATTTAAATTAAAATGAAAGTCCGATGATGGGATGTTACGGAAGTCACAAGTAGTGATTCCTAGCTGATCCCTAGGTGAGAAGAGTCATACTAATTGTTGTCAAAAGTATTGGAATATTTAGTATGATTTTTCAATAATTTAAAATTTTATTAAAAATGAAAACAAATAAGTTTTTTTAAAACAAAGAAAATTAAATAAATAAATAATGAAATAAAAAATCAAAAAAATTCATTTGCATCATTTATTATCTGTTTGCTTCATATGCATTCATTTAATTTTCGAAATGGGTGTGAAACCTTCCGAGGATGAGATTATGTAGAAGTCACAAGTAGTGATTCTTAAGAAATCTCTAGGTGAGGAAAGTTATTTCGAATGCTGCCAAAAGTATTGGAGTATTCGATTTAATTATTCAATACAAAAATATTCACATTTACTTTCGAAAAATAAAGTTTAACCTATTATAATAAACCAAAATAAAGTTACAAGTAAAAAATGATTTTGAATAAAAAGATTGGAATAAAAAAGAATTAATTTTAAATATTAAATTAAGACCATTTTATTAAAATCAAAGGATAACACATGATTATTATGGTACCGTTTTTCAATGGGCGTCGTGGGGGTGTTAATCTTCCCCACACGTAACCGTACCCCCGAACCCGATTTTTGTTTTCGCAGACCAAAAATTTGTTTTTTTAATAAAACTTAATTAATTTTGAGATTTTGTTAAAAAGATAAATATTTTTAGGTGGCCAATCACACCTAGTCAAAAAGATTGGTGGCGACTCTCTTTTTGTTTTTAAATATTGTTTTTCAAAATTCGTCGAGCGCGAAGCCGTTACGACAGCTTGGCGACTCCACTGGGGATGCTTTTTGAGGGTCAAGCCATTTATTAATCATGTTTTATCCTAAGTTTTAATTTAAAGGTCTTAATTAATATTTAAAGTTAATTTCTTTAATTTTAAATAATTTGTTGCATTTGTGTGAATAAGTTATTATGTTTATTTTATAGCATTCTTTATTTGTATATATTATTCTTAATAAATTGTTGGGGTAGAATAAGGGTTATGGTTTGATAAAAGTTCCCTCATACACACACTTGCACTTGCATTTGCATCACATGAGCTTTATACCCGAGTTCTGTCCTTCTTAGGAGGGAGTAGAGTACCTTTGCTCTCGTGAGGTAATCACCTCCGCAATGGCAATCGAAATACTCCCACTCAAATTAAATCTTACTAGTCCAGTGTGGACGATAGTGAGGTATAATTTGAGAACCTTTAGATCTTCATATCCTAACCCAGCATGTAAAAGGCCCTAAGAAGCCAATCCTAACTAGAGCCATGTCCAATTTTTGTAGAAATTATCCTGAAATTAGGACACATGAGGGAACATTTTACTACTTTTCTCTTCATATCATAACCCTAATGATTTTTCAAATTCATGCTCTCATAAAATCAAAAGATATTTGTTTTCAAATAAAATTTCACATTTTTACAATTTTATAGAATAAAACAAAGACTTATTCGGTATCTATCCTTTGTCAAAAATAACATGAAAACATCCATTCATTTTTTAATAATATTTGGAAAATAATAATAATGTTTTTTATTTCTTTTAAACTAATGCATAGACATTAAAAAGAAAGAGGAATTTTGATGAGAAAATAAAAGGTAAGTGCATTGTCACATTCCTTTAAAAATAAATTAAATAAAAAAGGGAATTAAAGAAAATAAATTGTGGTGTGAAAATAAGATAATTTTGAAAGAAAAGATAGGAAAAAAGAAAAATTTTATTCTAAAAAAAAAGGAGAAATCATCAAAATTTAAAATAAAGAAAAAGGAGAGAATTCATTCATTGAATTTAAATAAGAGAAAATTTTGGTTCTTTTATTCTTAAATTTTAGCATGGCATATTTCATTACATTAATGCATTCACATAACATAATAAGGAAGATATTTGTCTTTTTGGAGTAAAATAGGTCAAAGATATGAGAGATTAATTAAGAAAGCTAGACTATTTTGGAGAATAATCGAGAGGAGTTTGGACGTGATATACGAGAGATGAAGGGAAAGCTAGCTAGGATAATGCAGATGCTTGAAAGTTTTGGAGAGGCTAAATTGGTTCATTCTCAAGGATTGTTGTTGTTCCCAGAACGAATCATTAACAAATGGAGACCAATTGACTTGTCATATAATGAGAAAGGACTGATTGATGCAAAGTCCTCGATATAAGGGAGGTGGCTACAAAACATTTTATAGGTTTGCATTCACTTCATTCATATGTGCATAACATGATTTTGACAGAAAATAATAAGGCTAACAATAACTGTTTCATTAAAGAAAAAAAAAGAAAAAAATATATAAAAAAAAAGAGAAAGAAAATAGTGGATTAAAACAAAGGAATGGACAAATGGCAATTTTCAGTTTATAATTCCCTTTTTTGCTTTTCTTTTTTAGTATACAGCTTGTGATACTCTGAAATAACAACAAGGTTGAATTTTCTTTTTATTTCACAATTTCCATTCAATAAAAGCATCATACTAGCATGGCAAGCATGACATCTAATTTTAGTTTGTGACAGATTTGGTGGAAAGATAGCTTGATCATTGGAAAACTTTGAAGATAGTTTTGGACCATGGAAGAGACACAAATGAGTCGAATGGAAAGAATGGAAAAAGCTCAACAAGAGATGAGAGAGCAATTGTCACAGATGGCAGGGTTGTTGGAGAAGCTGAACAATGGAAATATGGGACAATTAGCTACTCAAGAGGGGCATCGATTACGAAATGCCGAGAATTCTTTTTGTCCAATTAACAACGGCTCACGAGAAACCCAATCATCTCAAGAGCCACAAGCAATGCCCACCGAGGGTTATGTGTGCCCTAATATGCCGTCTGCAGTCGACCCTAATCAGTTTCAAGGGCACGCAACTCTCACCATGAACCCCCTCGAACCATTTCATGTTGCTAATTTGGACAGTCATAAAGAGCAAGGGATGCCACAAGTGGAAGGAGGCTCAAATTCTCGGCAAAAGATAGAGCTTATAGAAGAAAGGCTTCGAATTGTTGAAGGAATGGATTTTCATGGATCTTTAGATGCTGTCGAATTATGCTTAGTGCCTGGTGTGGTCATTTCTTCAAGGTTTAAAGCTCCAAAATTTGAGAAATTTGATGGGACCACTTGTCCAAAGGCCTATATCACTATGTACTGTAGAAAGATGGCAGCGTATGTGCATGATGACAAGCTGTTGATCCATGTTTTCCAAGACAGCCTTAAAGGATCTGCTACTAGGTAGTATACACAACTGGGCAGGGGCGATATTCATTCATGGGAAGATTTGGCAAGGGCATTTGTCGCCCAATATAAGCATATTGTGGATTCGGCCCCAGATCGTTTATTTTTGCAAACTATGGAGAAGAAAGCTACTGAAGGCTTTAGAGAATATGCCCAGAGATGGAAAAATGTTGTCGCCCAGGTCCAGCCTCCCCTCACAGAAAAAGAGACTGCAACTCTGTTTCTTAGTACCCTCCAGGCACCATATTATGATAAGATGATTGGGAATGTTACGAAGAATTTTGCTGACATGGTGGCCTCCGGAGAGATGATTGAGAATGCAATCAAGAGGGGCAAGATCAAGATAGGTGACATGGTTGATAACAGACTTGAAAGGATGGATGAAGAAGTGCAAGCTGCGACATTTGAGGGGCAATTTCTAAAAAATCCCAATCCACATAATCCTTATTTGTCTCACCCATTATACGGTCCAACCTTGAATAATGTCTCCTATGATTCTTATCTTTTTTCACCAGTCTCACAACCAGGATTTTCAGCAAACTCTTACCCTCCAACGGTTGCTTATGCGCCTACCTTTATGCCTAGGCCAGTAGCTCAACCTCCTCAACAACCGATGAACAATAAAAAGAGACCAAGAAACAACCAAGGAAAAATCCCGATTCCAATCTCCGACCTTTTACCTTTCCTAGTAAAAAACAAATATCTGACCCCTGTTTCTTTGAGAACAGCGCCAAACCCATTGTCCAAGAGCTATGATCCGAGTAGTAGATGTGACTATCACCTGGGGGCAGTCGGACATTCAACAGAAAAATGCAGGCAGTTGAAGGAAAGGGTTGAAGAGCTCATCTGTGAAGACTGAGAATTTTCTAAATAAATATAAGGTATCCGAAAAATTTAATTTAGACAAATTGAAATCCAAATTAAATAAAAAAAAATGAAAAGGAAAAATTAAATTGGAAATGAGAAATGAAGGAGGAAATTTAATTTGGATAAATGGAAATCCAAATTAAATAAGAAAATGGAGAAATAATTTTGGATATTTAGAAATCCAAAAACTTAATAAGAAATAAAAATATTTTAATATATTTATATAATGATATTATATAAATATACCTTGGATAAATATAAATATTATTTTGTGTTGAAAGTGTAAAAAGTATATATATAAATATATATTTTGATACAAAATATGTATTTAAATACATATTATGAATAGTGTATATATATATAATTATGGTGTATAATAATTATATATATTATAGTTATTATTTATATATATAATATATAAATATAATTATTAAAAAAAAAAAAAGAAAACAGAAGTGGGAATCGGGGAACCCGATTCCCACACTTCCCTTATGTTTACTAAAACAGAAGAGAAGCAAATAAAGACAGAATGGAGAGCCGGCCGGCGCGGGGAGGAGGAAGTGGCAGCGACGCCGCCGGCGAGTCGAGGAGAGGCATCCGACGTCGACGTCGACGGTGAAAAAAAAAAAGAAAACAGAGGCGAAGCGGAATCGAGAGAAGCGGTGAAACCGAAGAGAAAAAAAAAAGAAAAGGGGGAAAATGGCGGTGCCGGTGGATCCAGGCACCGCCACCGCAACCTCGACGTCGGCAAGAGTGAGGGGAATGTGAGAGGAGCCACCGACGGCGAAGGAAACGGCGGAGGAAGGAAGAAACAGAGAAGAAAGAGGTCGAAACCCACGGCCCAGATTCGCCACCGCCGGCGCCGTTGCTGGCGAAACCGAGACCAGATCCGGTATCCCTGCAACCTCGGCAAGCTGTGGAGTGGCTGAACCGCCGGAATGGGTGGCCGCCGGTGACCGAACCGGCCAGCAGAAGATTGAACCGGTCTGACCCGATCCGACCCGCCTGACCCGGTCCGACCCGGTCAACCCGACCCGACCCGGTTCAGAAAAAAAAAAAAGAAAAGAAAAGAAAAGAAAAAGAAGAAAAGAAAAGAAAAAAAAAGAGAAAAGAAAAAGAAAAGAAAAGAAAAAGAAAAAGGAAAAGAAAAAGGAAGAAGAAGAAGAGGAAGAGATGGGTAAGGAAAATTAAAAGCCTTTTTCGCTATATGTTTGGAATTTAGTAGAAATTCTTGGATTATTTTCTAAATGAAAATATACGTCAATTTGTGAAATTGTAGCAAAACGAAAATGAGACGAATGGTGGAGTTCGGCAAGGCTCGGAAATCGGAAAGTGCGCTAAGCTTTGGCGAACAGGTAAGATACTTTTATAAAGCATTAGTAGCTTTATATTGTATGTGGGAATTTCGATTTTTATATATGATGCATTCAATTAAATTGATTTGCTAAAAATGCTAAGAGGACCCACAACTGATGGTGGGGGTCTTAGTAAGAGGTAAAATTGGTGAGAATCAACGGCTGCAAGTATAAATTGTGTTTCCCTTGCAGGAGGTTAGGGAAAATTAAGCCGTTATGCTGCCGAAATTTTAAGAAAATAATTGAGGAAAAAGATGAAGTTTCTCACATAAATGGAATCTTGGAGATAATTATTGAAAATAAATATTGAAAGGATTTTATAGTATTATCGAAAGAGTTTGATATTGAAATCGATGAGAAGATAGATCGTTGGAAACGATAATGTGGTGAATTACATGGTTTAAAACCTTATAGAATCGATAAATCAAGTAATTTTAATATCACGAATGGTATCAAGTTGAGATTGAGGTGGAATTATTAATTAGACGGATCACGGATAAAAGTAATGATAATTATATGATGTAGCTTGGAAGAGAAGATCACAGTTGAAATTTCGATGGTCGAATGATTGGATTGTGAAGTTATTAACGGAGTAATGATTTCCAGAATTTACCGAGTCCGGTTTCATGATTTTGAAATAATTTCGAAAGTGATAATATGGACAAATTCGAGAGATTGAAATGGAGATTTAATTACGACACAATCCGATCAATTATGGATTCAAAGAAATGAGTGATAAATATGTGAAAAGATGATTGTGCTTATAACCTTAGAATAGATCTTGAATAATAAGATCGACAATTGCATGAGTTCGGATAAAATCATAAAGGCCACATGAAAATGGATTTGAGGATTTAGATACGATTTTGTGATAGTAAATGAAATTGAACCTCAAATCGAAAATGATAAACATGTATCAATAGATCAAATCATAAATGGATTTGATAAGTGACTATCGATTTTGTGATTCTGTTATCCTCGATGTCGATTCTGGAACAGATATTGAAGGATGATATTATTATTTGCATAAATTCGGTAACTTGATGACTATTTTAGAAATTGATGTTTAAATGCTTATCAAAACTTAGAGGATTCACACTAATGATGCGATCCTAATATTGATAATGAAGTGTATAAATGATTATAATAGTCAATGACGATCAAGAAAGGGTATTGAATACCGAATGGTCTGAATACCAAGTGATTCGATTTCCAAATGAATTGAGTACTGAGCAAATTGAATACTGAATTAGATGAATAGTGAATGAATTGTATAGTGATTTATTGGTTGACAGAAAGAAAGTCTTGAAATCGAATAATTGATGGTGATAAAGTTAAATGAATCGCTTTAGCGTATTTGATGGAAACATTATCGAAGTTGCATACTGAAATGTTTTACAGCATCCCATTTAAGCATGCTTTCTTGCAACTTGAAACATTTTAATAATGTTTATATGAATACTGAAAAGTATTGATTTGTTTTGAAATGAAAGTATATGGTAGATATATATATTTTGATATATGAAATATCATTCAGAATTTTACCATATGCTTTACATGATATTGAAAATAAAGCTATAGATTTAAATGTTTTATAAGACTGTAGGCACCCTAAGAGAATTAAATTCAATAAAGCATAGTGGAAACCGCCTAATTGGAGCTTTGCTCATTAGGCAGATAGATATGCTTGTCCGACAATAGTCGTGGACAGGTCTCAGTCACGCCTGATCAGTGGGGCTGAGAGAGATGAGGTCTATGGCCATAGATAGCGCCCTAGTTGGTTTCCAGGGGACGATGATATGATTCACTGCTAGCTACAGTGATTTAAGTCTTTATTGATAGAGATGATAGGGATCTAGCCTAGTCTCTAATTGATATGATATGAAGTCTAGAGTATGATTTTTATTGATATGAACTCTAGACTTGACATGATTTATACTGTACATGAAACAGATTTGAAATGAAATATGTTTTGAAACAGTACATGTTTTAAACATGTTTTAAAAGTCCATGACATATGATTTCGACACTTATATGATTTATACGTAATTTTGTGTCGAACATGGCATGATATGCGGTCTAGAGTATAGTTTGATTTGATATGAACTCTATACCTGATATGATTTACAGAATATGTTTTAAAAGTATATGATAAATGATTTCGACACTTACATGATTTATATAAGATTTTGTGTCGAATTTGAAATGACATGCGGTTTAGAGTATAGACTGATTTGATATGAACTCTAAACCTGATATGATTTATAGTATATGAAAAATGTTTTAAAACCGCACATGTTTTAGACATGCTCCGAAAACGGATACATGAACTGAAAATGAACATGTTTCTATCATGTCTTAAAAGCAAATTTGAAATGAATTGAAAATTCATATGTTGAGCATGTCCTAAAGTATATATGATATGATTTGAAAAGATAGCGGTTTATACAATAAAGTTACATAATTGCATATTAAACCTTGACATGATAATATGCTTCGTACACGAGTTTCATGATAAATGTCATGACTCGACATAAATGATATTTCATCTAGACGATGACATGATATGATACATGGACATATGATAGATATGAAGAGAATTGTGAACTTACACTGTGGTGATCATGATTTCTCTATAAGGAAAAGTGATATGAGATGATAAATTACAGGAGTACGATTATGAAATATACAGTGAATTGATATGGTGCTTCAATTGGACATGATGTACTCCGAGATAGAGGAAAATATAGACTAATAGTATATGACATTCAATTTGGATACGACAGATTGTTGTGCGATGCACTATAGTGTAAGGACAAGAAGACTGAAAAGTGATTATGATGATAATTTTAAAAGTATAAGTGATAGACAGATGACAAGAAATGAGATAATGATATGTTATCGATGAGAAAGGATTAACTGTGATTGCAAATTTGCAAGTTTTGAGCATTGCAGATTAAGACAGTGTAATCCTACTCTTGTATTTATATTAGTATCTTACTGAGCCGTGGTTTTGCTCACCCCACTAAATTTCATCTCTTTCAGATTATTGAAGTTAACATCTGCCATGTGAGCTGCTCAGTGGGCATCGGAGACTGTATATGGACTTGGTACTAGTCTTCTGAGGTATATGTTTCTTATAAATTACTTGTTTACATGTAAGACTTAAATTGAAGCACAGTACATATTCTGTTTAACAAGTCGGGATGTAACTAAGAATCGTTTCCGTGGTTGTTAAATATTTAAATGGAATAACTATAGGTCACCGAGATAGTATAGTAACTACACTGACACCGAATACAAACCTTAAAATGAAAAAGAAAAATTTAGTCCATAAATTTGTAGACTAAGAAAAGTATAAGAATCAAGTGAAAGTCGCGGTCTTCGGGTCGTGACATCATCAATGGTGGAATCTTGACTCCGAAACTTATGGAACAGTGGAAGTCCACTTTGGTGTAGAGTTATGGCATTTTGATTAATCTGGAGGAAACTGAAATGTCAAGATTGCAAAGTTTGTATTTTGTTGGAAAATGCTTGTCATTTTCGTTGGGCTCGGTGACAATTGTATGAGCACAACTTTTTGCATAATTTATTTTCCAGTGGCCTATAACAAGAATGTTTCTTTTCTTCACAATAATGATAAAATGATTATAAGAAAATCGGTGATTACGGTCAAAGATGAATGTCTTAAATCATTCTTGGATCATGTCTCCATAAAATCTAAGTCAGTCGAGAGCTAAAAAGCTAAATTGGGGCATAAGATTTTGGAAGTTCTATTTTGTTTTCCCTTTGATCATGACAGGGTTTCATTGTAAATAATTTTTAAAGAAATAATTGATTTGCAAAACTTTTTGAGAATTTTTTTTGGAAATCAATGACAATCTCAAAGATTCTGAATAATGGAAGTCAAACATGTGACAAGATCATTTTGAAATACCTTTCCACTTAAATTCTTGTACAAATCCCAAACTCTTCAATCTTGTACTCCCAAGATGCCTTTCGCCCATGATTTGGAGCAAGATAGCAAAAAAAAAAAAACCAAAGTTGAGGATTTTTCACTGTTGTCCATCTATACAATATCTTGGGTTATGCGTCGCCTGTTTCCTTAAATGACGATGTGGTCTGTGAGGTCAAGCTCTGTCATATTAAAGTGTTGTATTACAAAAAAAAACAACAAAAAAAAAAGAGAAAAGAAAAAAGAAGAAAGAAAAATGAAATTGATTGTGACACCGTGCAAGCATGATATTTAGATGATTTCAAAGCCAAAAGAAGAACTTATCCTAAGGATTGCTTTTCAATGGAAGCATCTTAATTTGAGATGATGAATGGTCGTCTTTCATATTCCATTCACAAATATAAATATTATTCTGTTGCTACCTTTTTTGAGCCTGATAATTTCTTTCATAATAAACCTCCTCCAAGGATCACCCTCCACACTGGGGGGCATGTGCAGAAAATATCTCTTCAAAGAAGATGAATGATTCAACTTCTGTACTTGATCAAATAAGATTAACTATGTGGTGGGACAATTCGGGGCAAATTGTTTTTGAAATCTTAGACATGAATCAATGAAGAAAGAAAAAAAAGGAGAAAAAGAAAGAGAAAGGAGGAGGGATACATGTGAAAGTACATAAAGAAAGATGCTTCAAAGGATGGATAGGATGTTGAAAAAGAAAAAAGAGTTGAAAAAAAAAGAAAAAAAAAGGGAAGAAAAAGAAAGAAAGAAAAAGGAAGAAGAAGAAGGAGAAGAGATACATGGAAAATGGGAAAAAGAAAGGTGCTTCGAAGAGTGAAAATGATGGACAACCGTAAGAGAAGAAATGATCCTTGGATTGATCACCTTCAAACACATTTTGGGCCTATTTATCCATTCTTTCAGAACCCTAAACCATGGCCTACATTACGTACTTAAAAGTCCATTTTGATCAAATATGGATGCTTGTATCGAAGAGCTCTTCTTTGGAAGATTCTCGCCATTATTTGGTCTGAATGAAATTTGAGTTCTTGAATGCATGGTGGAACAATCAATAAAAAAAAAAAAGAAAACAAAAGAAAGAATGAAGCTCTAGGGTGAAAACCCGAAAAGGGCAGTCTAGAGCGAACAATGAACTTTTCATGCAACCAAGTCAAGCAGTGACATGAACTGAAAATGTGGAAAAAGAATTAACAAGCCTTGAGAGACCATCGAAAAATCCAAAGATTTTGATGTCATTTGATCGCTGACATTTTTTGAAAAAGTTTGAACCTTTCTTCTTGTAAATACTCTCCCTGAATAGGAAAGACCTCAGTCATTTGTATCCTATCTTGGCATTTGTGGAACGCTATTATTCGAGAATTTAAGAGATTGTCAAACCAAGTTGTAAATATTTTGTTTCTCTTCTCATTCAGAATTTTGTTTAAAACAAACAAAAAAGATGGAGAAAAAGCGATGGTATTTTAAGAAAATTATTTTGAGCCAAGAAAGGAACCATTGTTTTTGGATAATTGTCCAATTGAAAAGATCCGGATAGAATTTATGTCAGTCATCTTGAAAAGTAATCATTAATTTTTTTGAAAGAATTAAATATCACTTGTGAAATTTGGATTCATTCCCTCCAGGAAAATAGTTATGGGAAAATTTTTTGTGCTTTTCGTCAAAAGGTCATGATGTGAGTACAAGAAATCTGCAGAAATAGGAAACAGAAAGGAGCTTTCATGATCATGTTGGGGCAAAGAAAATAAAAAGACAAATAATGTGCCTCTTTTGGCAAGACAAGATAGAGTTTCAAAGTTAGAGAATGTACAGAAGTGAGTGTCATGCATACATGCATACATACACAATATCATACAACATCAACATTGAAAATTTTTGTGTAAAATTTTGAGATTAAAACATGTTTCTCAAGCTGAAGACTCAACATCATTTAATCTAGATTTCAAAGGTTATGCAACCTTTTCCAAGATAAAAAAAAAAGGGAAAAAAAAGAGAGAAGGAGAAGAGAAAAGAGAAGAGAAAAAAAAGAAGAGAAAAGAAAAGAGAAAGAAAGAAGAGAGAAGAAAAAGAGAAGAAAAGAAAGAAAAGAGAAGAAAGAAGGAGAGAGAGAAAAGAGAAGAAAGAAGAAAAAGAAAAAAAAGAGGGATAAGTTTGCTCATGATAAAGAAAATTTCAAATCCAGTTTTACCAGTGTCATGTTTAATCAAGATGGAAGATTTATTTTCAGGAGAATCAAATCATAAGTCCTCCGGGCACCAATTCTAAGTCCTCCGAGCACCAATTCTAAGTCCTCCGGGCAAAATTTTTAAAGTTTCAATGCCTCTGCTGTAAGAGGAGCACTTTTCAGAAAAAGCATTTAAGTCCTCCGGGCACAAATCATAAGTCCTCCGGGCACAAATCTCAAGTCCTCCAGGCAAAATTTTAAAGTTTCATCTCCTCTGCTGCAAGAGGAGCACTTTTCAGAAAAAGCATTTAAGTCCTCTGGGCACCAAATCTCAAGTCCTCCGGGCAAAATTTTAAAGTTTCAACGCCTCTGCTGCAAGAGGAGCACATTTCAAGCAAAATTTTAAAGTTTCATAGCCTCTGCTGCAAGAGGAGCACATTTCAAGAAAAATTTTAAAGTTTCATGGCCTCTGCTGCAAGAGGAGCACTTTTCAGAAAAGGAATTTAAGTCCTCCGGGCACCAATCTCAAGTCCTCCGGGCAAAATTTTTAAAGTTTCAATGCCTCTGTTGCAAGAGGAGCACTTTTCAGAAAAAGCATTTAAGTCCTCCAGGCATAATTCTAAGACCTCTGGGCACAAATCATAAGACCTCCGGGCACAAATCATAAGACCTCCAGGCATAATTCTAAGACCTTCGGGCACAAATCAAAGACCTCTGGGCACAAATTCTAAGTCCTCCGGGCAAAATTTTTAAAGTTTCATTGCCTCTGCTGCAAGAGGAGCACATTTTCAGAAAGGAATTTAAAGTTTCATTGCCTCTGCTGCAAGAGGAGCCCATTTCAGAAAAAGGATTTTTAAAGTTTCATCGCCTCTGCTGCAAGAGGAGCACATTTCAGAAAAAGGATTTTTAAAGTTTCATTGCCTCTGTTGCAAGAGGAGCACATTTCAGAAAAGGAATTTAAAGTTTCATTGCCTCTGCTGCAAGAGGAGCTCATTTCAGAAAAAGGATTTTTAAAGTTTCATCGCCTCTGCTGCAAGAGGAGCACATTTCAGAAAAGGAATTTAAAGTTTCATTGCCTCTGCTGCAAGAGGAGCCCATTTCAGAAAAAGGATTTTTAAAGTTTCATCGCCTCTGCTGCAAGAGGATCACATTTCAGAAAAAGGATTTTTAAAGTTTCATTGCCTCTGCTGTAAGAGTAGCACATTTCAGAAAAGGAATTTTAAAGTTTCATCGCCTCTGCTGCAAGAGGAGCACATTTCAGAAAAAGGATTTTTAAAGTTTCATCGCCTCTGCTGCAAGAGGAGCACATTTCAGAAAAGGAATTTTAAAGTTTCATTGCCTCTGCTGCAAGAGGAGCCCATTTCAGAAAAAGGATTTTTAAAGTTTCAACGCCTCTGCTGCAAGAGGAGCACATTTCAGAAAAAGGAATTTTAAAGTTTCATTGCCTCTGCTGCAAGAGGAGCACATTTCAGAAAAGGAATTTTAAAGTTTCATTGCCTCTGCTGCAAGAGGAGCATATTTCAGAAAAAGATTTTTAAAGTTTCATTGCCTCTGCTGCAAGAGGAGCACATTCTCGGGAAAAAAAGAATTTAAAGTTTCATCGCCTCTACTGCAAGAGGAGCTTTCTTGAAAAAAAACAAAAAAAAACAAAAAAAACAACAAAAAAAAATAAAACAAACAAACAAAAAATTTTAAAGTTTCATCGCCTCTGCTGCAAGAGGAGCACATTTCAGAAAAAAAGATTTTAAAGTTTCATCGCCTATGCTGCAAGAGGAGCACATTTCCAGGAAGAATTTAAAGTTTCATCGCCTCTACTGCAAGAGGAGCACATTTTCCAGAAAAAGAATTTAAAGTTTCATCGTCTCTGCTGCAAGAGGAGCACATTTTCCAGAAAAAAATTTAAAGTTTCATTGCCTCTGTTGCAAGAGGAGCACGTTTTCAGAAAGGAATTTTAAGTTACATTACCTCTGCTGCAAGAGGAGCTTTCTCGAAAAAGGAAAAAAAACAAAAAAAAACAAAAAAATGGATGATTTAAATTTAAAGTTTCATCGCCTCTACTGCAAGAGGAGCACATAAAAAAAATTAAAATTAATTAAAAAAAATAGATGATTTAAATTTAAAGTTTCATCGCCTCTGCTGCAAGAGGAGCACATTTAAAAAAAAATGAATGAATGGATGATTTAAATTTAAAGTTTCATCGCCTCTGCTGCAAGAGGAGCACATTTTAAAAAAAAATGGATGATTTAAATTTAAAGTTTCATTGCCTCTGTTGTAAGAGGAACACCCTTTTTTTTTAAAAAAAAAAGAGAGAAGAAGAAAAAAAAAGAGAAGAAAGAAAAGAAGAAGAAGAAAGAAAAAAAGATCAGGTCATAAGTCGGACAAAATTAGTGTCTATTGTCTTTGCTCTATTACTGATTCTCAGCAATGAGCAAAGATGGGCAGCTGTTGACACCTAATTTTGTCCCATTTTTGTTAATTATTTTTATATATTTGTATTTGTTTTTATTTTTATTATTTGTTTTATTATTATTAGCATTATTATTTTTTCTTCTTTTATTATTATTATTATTATTACTTATATATTTTTTATTTTATTTTATTTTTATTTCTATTACTTTGTTATTATTATTATTATTATTATTGTTATTATTATTATTATTATTATTATTATTATTATTATTATTATTATTATTGTTGTTGTTGTTGTTGTTGTTTTTATTTTGTTTTTGTCCAATCCATCAATCACCATCACTGTCCGCCGGTCACCATCCCTAGAGCCACCACCACTGTCAACTACCCTCTGCTATTGCCATCACCAGCTTCTCTGCCCCCATCCCTTCTACACCAAACCCCTATACCAGTCCCTCTAAAGGACCCCATTCGATGACCACCCGAGAGGAAGGAGAGCCTCAACCAAAAATCGGGACCCCAAGCTTCATCATCCTCACGACCTGAAGCCCCTTCCACTCACCCGAACACTCAGCCCTCACCAGCAACCACTCACCATCATCCAACCACCACCGTGACCCCTCAAACCCAAAAAACACACACACACACACACACACCGCCATCATCACCTTCACCACTACCAGAAGACCCCCTTTCCCCCAAAAAGACAACATCACTCGGAACCAAAAAGGAACCCAGCTCCCCCTCACCATCGTGAACCCAACCGACACCTCCTCTGCCCTGTCAAGGTCACCATCACCGAACCAACAACCCCACAAACCACAACCACCCGAAAAACCCCAGATCTGAGAACCCCAAATCTCAGATCTGAAACCTAAACCTATATTGAAACCTGCAAACACAAAACCAAAACCAAAATCACAAACCAAAAACCATCGAAAACCATAAAAAAAAAACAAAACACAAAAAAAAGAGGGAAAGGTTCTCGAAGAGAGCCAGATCTGGGTAGCTAGGGTGATTTTTTGGTGAATCGGAGGCCGGAATCGAGCTCAAGGGGTGGAGAGCTTCCGGAAAGTGGTTTCCTTTTTGATTTCGGTCACCGGAGATGGCGGCCGGCGGTGGCGGACGGCGGCTGAGGCGGCGACCGGAAATCGCCTGGGCGGGAAGCCTATGAAGCTCTGACGTTTTTTTTTCTTTTGTGGGTTGAAAATGAGTTAAAAAAAAGATTGAATTTTATAGGAAAAGAAGGGATCGACCCGCGCGTAGACCCGGGACCCGACCCGGGATCTTCCCGTCCGACCCGGAAAGGGAGGATCCGCGCGCCGCTCCGATCGCGTCCGACCCGACCCGGATCCAACCAGCTCGCGACCCGCGCGCCTTGGCCTGACCGACCCGATCCGACCCGTATCCGACCCAGCAGCTTGGGCTAGGCCGTTTGGGCCTGTCTTTGGGCTCTTTTGAAGGTTTTTTTGGGCTCCTAGCCCAAATCTTTTTAGGTATATATTTTTTATTTGTTTATTTATTTATTTAGTATTTATTTGTTAAAAAAAACTAAAAACTAAAATATTAAAAAATTAAAAAAGAAAACTTAAGTTAAAAAAATATTATTATTATTATTATGTTTTATTATTGTTGTTGTTGTTATTATTATTATGTTACTGTTATTACTATTAGTATGCTTTTATTATTGTTTTTATTGGTGCATGTTGTAAAAATAAGGAATTGAAAATTTTCTTCTTTTACTTATATTTACATCAATTATTATTATCAATTAGGAAGTGTATCAAAAAATTAATTAAAAATTAAAAATAAAAATAAACACATTTAAAAAAAAGAAAAAAATAAAAATAATTAAGTTCTTTTAAAAGAAAATAAAAAAAGGAAAATAATAATAAGATTTAAATTCCGTTAAATAAAGGCCCGATGATGGGATGCTACGGAAGTCACAAGTAGTGATTCCTAGCTGATCCCTATGTGAGAAGAGTCGTACTAAATGTTGCCAAAAGTATTGAAATATTTAGTATGATTTTTCAATAATTTAATTTTTTGATAAACATAAAAATAAATAATTTTTTCTAAAAAGAAAATAGAAAAAGAAAATAAATAATAAAATTTAAATTAAAATGAAAGCCCGATGATGGGATGCTACGGAAGTCACAAGTAGTGATTCCTAGCTGATCCTTAGCTGAGAAGAGTCGTACTAAATGTTGCCAAAAGTATTGGAATATTTAGTATGATTTTTCAATAATTTAATTTTTTGATAAACATAAAAATAAATAATTTTTTCTAAAAAGAAAATAGAAAAAGAAAATAAATAATAAAATTTAAATTAAAATGAAAGTCCGATGATGGGATGTTACGGAAGTCACAAGTAATGATTCCTAGCTGATCCCTAGGTGAGAAGAGTCATACTAATTGTTGTCAAAAGTATTGGAATATTTAGTATGATTTTTCAATAATTTAAATTTTTATTAAAAATGAAAACAAATAAGTTTTTTTAAAACAAAGAAAATTAAATAAATAAATAATGAAATCAAAAATCAAAAAAATCATTTGCATCATTTATTATCTGTTTGCTTCATATGCATTCATTTAATTTTCAAAATGGGTGTGAAACCTTCCGAGGATGAGATTATGTAGAAGTCACAAGTAGTGATTCTTATGAAATCTCTAGGTGAGGAAAGTTATTTCGAATGCTGCCAAAAGTATTGGAGTATTCGATTTAATTATTCAATACAAAAAGGTTCACATTTACTTTCGAAAAATAAAGTTTAACCTATTATAATAAACCAAAATAAAGTTACAAGTAAAAAATGATTTTGAATAAAAAGATTGGAATAAAAAAGAATTAATTTTAAATATTAAATTAAGACCATTTTATTAAAACCAAAGGATAACACATGATTATTATGGTACCGTTTTTCAATGGGCGTCGTGGGGGTGCTAATCCTTCCCCACACGTAACCGTACCCCCGAACCCGATTTTTGTTTTCGCAGACCAAAAATTTGTCTTTTTAATAAAACTTAATTAATTTTGAGATTTTGTTAAAAAGATAAATATTTTTAGGTGGCCAATCACACCTAGTCAAAAAGATTGGTGGCGACTCCCTTTTTGTTTTTAAATATTGTTTTTCAAAATTCGTCGAGCGCGAAGCCGTTACGACAACAGTAACACGGACAAAAATACTTGTGGGTTACGCAAAAAGAATACATTATTAAAAGAAAACAATGATTATCTGTTTTAATAATGTAATTATATGGAATAATTTGAATGAAAGTTACATATGAAGCAACTATTTTTGCAATCTTTTCTCATCTTCTTAAATCCAATTGCCTAATTTTATATAAAAAATCTTATACAAAAACATCCACTTATATAAATATATATATATATTTATATATATATATATATATATATATATGTATATATGATTGTCAAAGATAAAATAGCTTAAATTAAGAGTTAACTATTTTATAAATCATCTAAAATTTAGTTTAGTTTGTTATTTATTTAGTTTATTATTATTTGTATTTATCCGTTTATGAAATGTAATATGCTAACTATGATGATAACTTTGAATGAAAATGTACTATTCAATAAAAAACTATTTTATAAAATATCTACTACTTCATTACTTCATTGTAGAATCGTTCTCCTTCAAAATTATTTAATGACTAAAATTTTAATGATTTTAAATCCAACCAAAAATAATTAAAAAGGATAAAATGATTGTATAATTTTTTACCTTAAATTTTGTTTGAATACACAAATGATTTTTTTTTTACACACAAATGAGCAAGTGAATAAAGCATTAGACATCTTTATTATTTTACTGTGGTAGAAAAATATCTTTTTCCCTTTCATATACTCCATGCTTTATGCATTTTGGCCGAACTTATTTCATTGTTTATTTTGAAATAAAACAAGCAGCTACTTCATCGAATCTTCATAATTCCTCACCTAATATTAAAGACCCCCACTAATCCAAATTAGGAAACATAGCAAATCTCCCAAATCTATATATACTAAAAAATTAAGCAATATTAGTTGTACTTTTACAGCAAAAATATTCTTCTTTAAGCTGTCATCACACTCAAAAAATAATAATTTCAATGGTTCATGAAAAAACAAAATTATACACCCATGGATCATGGCTCAATTGGTAATGTAAGCTGAGCTTGTAAAAAGAGCTTTCAGATTTAATTGTCATTATACACACCTTTAGGGAGGGGTGTAGAGCTTTAACTATGATGAAGCATTGAGTAGAATTAATCTCAGATCGTTAAAATGGATGAAGATATATGTGGTTTACACAAAAAAGAAAAGAAAAAAACAAAATTATACATATTTATAAGAATTTATATTTGATGCATTGACAGTATATAACATTAATATCAGTCAATCACAAAGTACAACCTCATTAATGAGCAAATACATAAAATCCTAAAAATTAATTAAAAAACTTTATTAATATTTATTTTTAAGAACTTGTATATTTCAAACTTAGATTTAAATATGATAAACTGATAATGTATAGTTTCTATACATTATCACTACACAAAAAGTTAACAACACATTATTGAGCAAACTCAAAATATGTCAAGCATTTATGAGCAAATTGAAAAAAATATATATATTTGTATTTATGTATAAGGATTTGGCATATTTTCAATTTATTTATTAATAATGTGTCAACTTTTGATACAACGACATTGTATAGAGACTATACATTGTCAACGCATCATATATAAATCCTTTAAATTTTGCTCATTAATGAAGTGACACTTTTCGTTAACTAAATAAATGTTATACACTGTGAATGCGTCAAATATAAACTTTTATTATATATCAATTTAGGAAAAAAAATTGTATTTGATGCACTAATAATTTACGGCAACTAAATTGGACCAGTCAACCACAAAATGACATTTCATTAATGAATAAAGTTAAAAAAAACTATAGATCTTTAAGAATAAATCAATAAATTTTTTAATTTATTCTTAAATGCTAGCATATTTTAAAATTTTAATATTTTTCTAAATAAATATACAACCACAGCAATTAAACCATTTAAATACAAGGTTTGTATATGATACACTGACAGTGCATAATTTATATACACTGTCAATGCATCATAGGTTGACACCTTATCAATTGACAAATTAAAAAATATGTCAAGTCCTTAAAAGTAAATATAAATAATTTTTTTAAAATTTGCTCATAAGGGCTTATTGATGAGGTGTCAACCTCTGATACATTAACAGTATATAGAAACTATACACTGTCGGTGTATCATATATAAATCTTTATAGATAATTTAAAATAAGCATTCCATTCTAAAATATGTTATATGAGCACTACTTATTGTCCCCATACCACTAGTTTTGGGGAAAAAAATGTTAACCAATGTTTACCAATTTGTAATCGATGCATTATTTTTTATTTTTTATAATATAGACGCATTATTTGCTAAAAAACACGTGATTGTTTATAATATACTAAAATTTTTAATTCCAATTATTATGAATTTAAAACCATTTCCTTTCACATGTTATAAAAAAACTATTTTTATATAAATGTGCCTTAAAGACATCTTTAAATATATAATTTATAAAAAAATAGTTATTTAATTAATCATTAGTATGATAAATTTTAATGTTACTAAGAAAATGATATGTATTACATAAAAATATTTAAGAATTAAGTAGAGACTCAAAACACAACCAATAATGTCATCCATTTAAATGATAATAATTTATTTTTTTGTGTTCATTTTTTTTTATAAATTTCACATCTATTGAAATAAACCCTCTTAAGTCTTAATCATTTGGTAACTCTCCATTTTCTTTTGTAATAGCAATAATATATGATTTCTCCTTCTACTCAAATGACAAAAACTTTAGCACATTAAACTTGCAATATTAAACCACTAAAAATATTTGATGAAACAAAAATATTTTATTTTAGCCACTATCTTATGCAATAAAGATATTGTCTAAGAGACTTATTTTCTATTTTGAGATTGAGAGAAAATAAAAGAATTTTGTGAGTGTATTTAAGTCTATCAGTATATCAAAAATGATCATTGAAATTTCTATTTACGGAGATTATTTGAAGAGCAATGATCTTTGATTTAAATGATATAACCATTCATTTATGTTATTAAATTTCAACAAACACATCTTTCAGAGTGATCATAACTTGTAAAAGAGAGCTGCTAAATATACCCCCGTTTTTACTGTTTATACCCCATCTTTTGAGTAATGAACAGTAACCAATGAAGAAAAATAGGGTAGAAAGAGTAAAAATGTGGGTATATATAGAAATTCTCCTTGTAAAATTCAATTGTTATAACTTTTAATCATTCAAAAGTAAAAGAGTATCTTTTTAAATGAGTTTGCATCTCTTCAAAAAAAAAAATAGCTATTATAATGCATTTTGCATTAAAATAGTTGCTTGCCTTAAAAGGCAGTTGACGGCTTTTCATTTACCAGGTAGGGCAGCCGGATGCCTACAAATGGCATTTGACCGCCTTAGTACAACTTTGAGGTAGGACCGAGAAGCAGGACAAGGTAGTTGACCGCCTCTCCTTGGGTAGCCGGGCTGCCACCCTTTTCCAAGCAGGCAGTTTGATGCTTAAGACTAGCATTCGACTGGCTTGGACAATTTTCAATGTAAAGATCAAAGGTAAGCGTGGGCAGTCGACTGTCTCTCCAAGGTAGTCGACTGCCTTAGTTATTTCGTGAAATCGAATGCTTCAGCTTGTACGAGTAATCGGATGTCCACCTAGGGCATTCAACTACCCTAATGTATTTGTCAAATAGAAATTTTCATTATTCAAGGCAGTTGACTGCCTTCTAAGAGCAATTGATTGCTCTTATATGCATAATTTTCTTAATAAAAAAATGGTATCAAGTCTAGTTTATCCATTGATTAAACATAATGAATCCTCTTCCACTTATTTTGAAATTTTCTAATATCCTCAACATTTTATTGCATATAAATTTGTTCATAAACTTTTATTTTCTGTAAATAAACCTTATGCAATTAAGTTCAAACATATTAAATAGAACTAACTTCTGTTTATATTGTATATGTAGCATGTCATATAACAATTCATAAAGCTCTCCACGTCAGTTGCAATGTACAAAATTCAAATGATGGTATTATTTAACAATTTTTTATATAATTACGTTATCTTGAAATGTTAAGAGCTTATTTATAAAAAATAAAAATTTATATATTGATTTACGTACAATAAAACGTTGAAAGATTATATCTAACATTTATAAAATAAAAATTGAAGGTACAATTGAGCATTAAACCTAATCCTTAATTATTCTCTTCTTTTTTCTTGTTCACCACATCTTTTTCTCTCTTCGACAATTAATTACACGCTTTACATGTATTGTTTCCTCTTTCGTGGACATTGTGTTGTATTTCAACTCAGTCGCCGCAAAACAGCAAGCGGGTGCTTCATGCATCTACCATTCTTGCTCGACTCCCTCCATCTACCGGAATAAATAAGTAAATTATATATTATATAAATAAATAAATAATTTATATAATATTTTGTTGTTTAATATATAATACTTAAGTAATAGGATAAATTTTTAATGTTACTAAAAAATTGTTTATATATTACTTAAATATATGATATGATTTTTTTTGTCTTCATTTTTTTATAAATTTTATATGTCTTGAAATAAACCTTCTTAAATTTTAATCATTTGGTAACTCCCTTTTTTCTTTTGTAATAGCAATAATATATGATTTCTCCTTCTATTAAATAAATAAATAAATAAATAATTTTATTTTCATCAATCATAAAAACGTTATCAAAATATTCAAAACAATTAATATTAAGTCAATCATGAGAGAAAAAAATTGAATTCAACTTAAAATCTGAAATTTTAATCATGGAATATTTCTATCTCGAATTGTGCTTATTTTTTAACTACAATTATTAGCTCATGTATTGATAAAGAGTTTTTTAATTTCATCAATGACGTTAAAAATGATCACATATCTCACTTTTTAATTAATATTTTAAAATTATAATATTTTTAAATAACATATAATTATATATCATCTTAGTAATTTTATTTGTATAATCAAAAACTCCACAGCTCCACTAACAATAATCCTATGCAATAATCACGAATTACATAAAAACCATCGTTTACAAGAATGATTGCAATGAGGTTTATTATAAATTTATAATGTATAAAACGAATTAAATAAACGTGCTGTAATAAATTTTTTTTTCTCTTTTCCACAATTAATTACTCGTGCTTTAATTATATGTTTTCTCTTTCCCATCTTAGCGGATGTGTTTTGAATTATTTCAACTCAGCTACTGCAAAACAGACCAGGTGCGCTGCATTAAGAAAGAAAAAAAATCTCACCGAGCATTCTTGCGTGCCACCAAGGATGTAAATAGGTACTCTATAAATGAATATTTTGTATTATTTGATCCGATTAAATAAGATTAAAATAGTTAATAATCGATTTTGGATAGTAAGTTTATTACCCGTCAAGGGTTCGAATAGAGATGTTAGTGTATTCTATTATTTGAACTCGATTATAAATAATAATTTTTAAATATTATTATATATTTTTATTTATAAAATGTTTATTATTAATATAATAATTTAATTTAATTAACTTATTAAGTATTTTAATTATGATTTTTAACAATAATATATTTTTATGAGTTAATTTAAATTTATTAATTTACTTTTTTAATAATATGCATTAAAATTAAATTTAAATTTAAAAAGTCAAACTTTGACTTAATAAACAGATATTTAATAAGTTCGGGTAGTTTTTTTTTTTGATACCAAAGAAACTTTCATTCATAAAATCAAGAAATTTGATCAGGATTTACAAAACCAATTGGCATAGTACCCACCCAGATTTTACAAGTATCTGCACCCAACGGTAATTGTGTAAGCTTATGAGCAAAGTGGTTTTGTTCCCTCCTGCCAAATACAAAGTTGCACTTATTAAATTGAGTACTTAGAAACAAAATATTGTCGAGAAGCACACCTTCCTTCCAACGAGAACGTGACTGTTTCTGCAGCTCGTCTATGACTATTTTGCTGTCACTCTCAATAACTATCTCCGAACACCCTTGTTCTTTTGCCATTGAAAGGCCGAAGAGGATTGCCTAGCTTTTGCCTAGCCTCGCTTCAGTAACAAACAATCGTTCTTGAGCTGCACACCAGTGAACTTTCCCCGTTTGATCCCTCGCTACTGCACCTAGCTTGGACTTTCCATCCTTCACACCTGCATCAACGTTTATCTTGATAACTCCTAGAGGTGGCGGATCCCAACAAAGTCGAGTATCCCCGATCCGATGTCCTCGACAAACAACTCCAGCATTTTCCATCTCCCTGCAGTCAGTTTTAAGCATGTCATAGCCCTTCGAAAACTTAATGATACCATCACATCTCGCTTCAAAAACACAAAGATTTCTGTTTCTCCACAGAGAATAACAGATGATCAAAACAGTCTCCCATGTATTCTGTTTAATTGCCAAATCTGCTATCTTTTCCCACCAGTGAAATCCTCCAGTCTCATCCACAGCAATGTCCGACATCCACTGACAGCAACTCCTCCACACTTTCCTACTATATGCATATTCAAAGAATAAATGCACCCAGCTTTCCGTACTTTCTCCACAAACCTGGCATGTTGCATCAACATTGATTCCTCTGTTTTGTAAGTTTACTCCTGTTGGCAAGAGGTTCCAAAACAGCCTCCAAGCAAAATATTTAATTTTTGGTAGAATTGGCGCTAACCAGAGCCACCTCCACAATGCACTTCTTTGCACTTGCAATCTGGTCTCATTATCCCGAATTCGTCTTGCAACATGATAAGCAGATTTGACCGTAAAAGAACCCGAAGCAGATTCTTTCCAGATGATCATATCCTCAATTCCCCGAACACTCAAAGGAATATGCTTGATCAGTTCAGTATCACTCTCAACAAACAGATCCTCTAGTCTCTCCTGAATCCATTCATTACTATCCTGGTTGATCAACAAATTCACCCTCATAGGAGTCGGTTGAATGGACGAGCACCACGTAGGTTTGAAATTCGGTGGCTTTTCAAGCCATTTATCCTTCCAGATATCAATAGAGTTGCCATTGCCCACTCTCCACAATAAGCCTTCATCTACCACTCTTTTTCCATACATCAAACTCCTCCAAAGAAAGGATGCATTAGCCCTTGCCGTCGCTTGGCTCAATTCCAATCCTTTGCAATATTTACCTTTCAAAATTGCGAGAAGCAGAGGATGCTCATTATGGATCAACCGCCACCATTGTTTAGCTAAAAGTGCTATGTTTAGAGCCTCAAAATCCTTAAATCCAAGACCCCCATCCAATTTGGATATACAAAGGTCCTTCCAACATTTCCAATGGATCTTACGCACCCTTTCACTACCTCCCCACCAGAATCTTGCAATGATCAAGTCAAGTTCATGTACAAGATTTTTTGGTAATTTAAAGCAATTCATAACATAGCTTGGTATAGCCTGTGCCACAGCCTGAATTAAAACTCCCCTCCCCGCATAGGATAAATATTTCCTTCTCCAAAGCTGCACCACCTTCCATAGCTTGTCTTTAATTCCCAAGAACTCACGTCTCCTAGATCTGCCAAATAGAAGAGGAAAACCTAGGTATTTATCCGTACTGGAAAAGCCCCTAACTTGTAACTCATTTGCCACCCAAGTTTGTGTTCTATTGCTAGTATTAGAACTGAAGAAAACTGCAGACTTTTGCAAATTGACTTGTTGTCCCGACAGCTCCTCATACATATGCAATACTTGAATAAAATTCACCACTTCATCCACTGTTGGTTTGAGGAAAATTAAACTATCATCTGCAAAAAATAAATGGGTGACACATGGGGTCCCTCTTGCAACTCTAACCCCTTGCAATCTATCTACTTGATTCTCTTTCTCAATCATCCTAGACAAACCCTCTGCACAAATAATGAATAAATAGGGCGACAATGGATCTCCCTGTCTCAATCCCCTTGTCGGAAATATATGGCCACACAGTTTGCCATTTATCTTCACCGAATAATTCACTGTACGTACACACGCCATAATAAGGGAAATCCATCTATCAGCAAACCCCAATTTCTTCATCATACACTTCAAGAAGTCCCATTCAACTCTGTCATACACCTTGCTCATATCAAGCTTCAAAGCCATGGACTCCTCCGATCCTTTCCTCCTATTTTTCATGCTATGGAAAACCTCAAAAGCCACCATTACATTATCAAAAATTTGCCTCCCGGTAAGGAAAGCACTCTGAGTTACACCAATAAGCTTAGGGAGAAGTTGTTTTAACCTGTTCACCAGAACTTTGGACACCAATTTATAAACAACATTACATAGACTAATAGGACGATAGTCTCTAATTGTTTGAGGATCAGCAGTTTTCGGGATTAAGACAATAGAAGTTTGGTTTAATGGGCTAAGATCGCCAGTACCATTTAAGAACTGTAAGATAATTGATGTTACCTCTCTCCCAATAATATGCCAGTAATGCTGATAGAAGCCTGCAGTCATTCCATCCGGTCCCGGAGATTTCCATGGGTTCATCTGCTGCAGTGCTTGATAAACCTCTCCTTCTGTAAAAGCTCTACTCAGTTCGATATTTTCTTGATCCGTGACCCATCTGTCAACTTCAATCTCAATATCCTGAAGAACCACGTTCCGACTCTTTGTGAAAAGAGAAGAAAATTACCCCAGAATTTCCTGTTCTATTGCTTCATGATCCTCCAAAATTACTCCTGACTCACCAAGTAACATTCTAATTTGATTTTTCCTCCTTTTCCTCGAAGCTACAGAATGGAAGAACCGAATATTTCTATCCTCTACCTTCAGCCAATGTTCTTTGGCCCGTTGCCGCCACAAACTTTCTTCCACTCGATATAGATGTGACAGGCGAGATTTCTTCGTCGAAAATTCCAGTGATCCTAGATCACCAGCTTGGTCAGTGAGCATTCTGTCTATCTCCTTTTCAAGCACAAATATTTGATGATCCACATGACCAACGTCCTCCTTGTTCCATTTTGTTAACTCTTTCCCACAATATTTCAGTTTTGTCATTAACGAACCAAAATCCCAAGCCTTACTGGTCTGCCTTGAAGTAGTAATCACCTCTTCACACTTTGGGAATTCCATCCACATATTTTCAAACATAAAATGATGTTGATAGCCACCTCTCTTTAGCATCCCTTGCAAATAAAAAAATAAGAAAACATGATCAGAAGTCGAAGAAAATTCATGCACTTCAACTCCATTAGGAAATTTCTGCAGCCAACTTCCATTCCCAAACCCCCTGTCCAACCTTTCCAATATTCTGTCAGCTCCCGAGCCCCTAAACCATGTCATGAGCGATCCAACAACAGGAAGTTCCGCCAGCCCACACGAATCGACCCCTTCCTTAAACGCATCCATTTGATACTGCGGTCTACTTATACCACCACATTTATCCTCTTGTGAGAGGATTTCATTAAAATCTCCCACTATAAGCCACAAACCATCCCATTTGTTTTTTAAGCTTTTTAACAGGCTCCATGTTTCAGTTCTCCTCCTCGTTTCAGGGTGTCTGTAGAACCCTGTTAGCCTCCATCTATCTGAGCTTCCATTATTATCTAGGAGTCCGTCAATATGATTTCTGGACATTGATAACAGATTGAAATTCACTTCATCACTCCACAGAATCGCTAACCCACCACTCCTTCCATTGCACTCCACAATTATCCTGCTCGCAAATCCCAATTTATGAGCTATCACCTCTATCTCTGCCGTTCTCCTTTTTGTCTCACATAAAAAGAGAACCCGAGGTTCATGTTTCCTGACCTTCCTGGCCAGCTCATGAACTGCTCACGGGGACCCCAACCCGCGGCAGTTCCAACTCAAGATATTCATGGTTGTCGGCAGGGATGGGATACATTCCCATCCTCCGCCGATACGTCTTTGATAGCCAACATGTTTCCTCCCGAATTGGGTTGTTTGCTGTTCTCGATATTAGAATCCAACAGGGTTAGAATGCTACCTGTCGAAATTTGCTTCATTTTGCCCAGCTTTACACCCAATTTTGATGCATGCAATGGAGTCTTACGTGGACGTCCCCTCCCCCTTCTGTGTTGGTCCTCCTTATTCATGAGCTCCACCTCAGTGCCAGGGTCTACCTTACGTGGCAAAGATTCCGTACTTGCGTCCACAAAGAGTGGATTTCGGGATACTACTACATGCTGATTTCCCGAATCATGTGTTTCAAAAATAACCAGTTCATGTGCAGTATTCCTGTTATAAATGGCCTGTTTCTCCGGGATTTTATTTTCCTTATCCCTATTTTTGAATTGATTTCCCATATCTTTCCTTCCGCTATTGTTGCCTTGCATCAAGTTTCGTCTCTCACCAGGACTGTTAGGCTCCACCCATGGCCTCCGCCGGCTACCATTACTCCCTTGACCAACTTCCATTCTCCAATCACCACTGTCCTGATGAGTTGCACCCATAGCAACCCCTACTATTGGTGATCGTGGTGTATTTGCATAGTCTCCACCGCTTCGATTCTTTGTTCCACTCAATGTCAACCCCATGCAGCCAGATGCACCCTTCGAAACTTCACCTCTCATCCAGTTTCCATACTCACGAACCACTGTCCCTGATTCTGAAATCATTTTAAGCGCCGTCGTACAATCTGATTCTTGGTGATCGAGACAACCACAAACGTAACAGAAATCCGGCAAACGTTCATAGACAAGCTGAACCCCCTTGGACGATCCTCTTGGAACTTTAACCATTGAGCCACGTTTGAGAGGTTTCCTTACATCAATCATGACTCTAACTCGCAAAAATCTTCCCCATGCTAACTGCCCCTCCATCTTATCTATCAATTCCACCTCCCTAAGTGTCTCTCCAAGTACAATAGCAACCTTTTCGCACATCAGACCTAACGGGAGTCCATGAATCTGCACCCAAAACGGGCACCAATACAAATCCACTTCAGTAACTTGCAACAGACCATCGTATTCCCGAAAAACCATTAAATTCCTGTTGAACGACCATGGCTGTGACAGTAAAACCTTCTCCTTATCCAGCATGTCATTGAAGTAAAAAAGATAGATCTTGTCACCGACTTCCCGTATTGTAAACCCACTACGTAACTTCCAAAGCCGTTGGAACATTGTAACCATCGCTTCTACATTAGGGACCTTTTTAGAGAGATATCTCCCTAATAAACACAGCTTCCCTTCTTGATTATTGGAATCCAACTAGTTATCATCAATAACGACTTCATCTTGTTCATCCTCCGTTAGTTTCAGACGTGACCACAACGCTTCCAAACTTTCTGCCATTTTGCTAATACAACCAGACGAAGACCAAACCCTCAATAGACTAGCTATAAGGGACAGAGAGAAAACTCACCAAACTCTCATATCCACTGACAGAGAGAAATTTGCATGTTAATTAATAATAAATTTGTAATTTTTATAGGTTCGGGTAGTTAAATGGATAGTTTTTATATTATATGGGTAGGATTTGGATAGAAAAATCCAAAAAAATTCGGATATTTAATAAATAGGTATTTAAAGGTTCGAATAGTTAAATGGCTTGTTTTTATATTATATGGGTAGGGTTCAGGTAAAAAAATTCAAAATATTCGAGTATTTAATCGAAATCGGGTCTTAATAAATATAATCAATTCGGGAACTTCAAAATTAACAAGTACCTGCCTCATTTACATCTCTACTTGCCACCATCCATTTATCGAAATAAATAAAAAACAAATCAGGCAAACCTCCATATAATTCCATATCATTGTTAAGCAGCCGCAGATAATTCTTGAATAAAATCGATTTTATTGTAAAATTTTTCAACAGTTTTGTAAATTTTATAACATATTTTTTTTAGATTTAATATTCAAACATATCCTCAATATTTGCACAAAACGAATATAAGTATTTAACATTTTATTACATGTCAATCAATATGTAAATTTTTATTTTATGTAAATAAACCTTCAATATTGCAAAATAAAGCAATTAGGTTCAAAACTATTAGATGATATTAACTATCATTTGGACATTTTACGTGACAGCTGATATGGATAATTTTGTGTGTTGTTACATGAGACATGTGCAATACAAACAAATATTAGTGTCATTTAATAGATTTGTATTTAATTATATAATTTTGAAAGGTTGAGGTTTATTTACAAAAAATAAAATTTTATTAACCAATTTGCTTGCAATAAAAAGTTGAGAACTTAAATTTATTTTATACAATAGATCAACGTATATTTGGCTGTTAAACCTATTTTTTGTAATATTTTATTCAAATTTATTTTTTGAATCCGTGATATTTTTAAATTTCAGGATAATTTTTAAAATAAATCTAAAAATTATGAATGATAAAATTGTGCATAAAATTTATGAATAATTAATTTCTTTTAAATCTCTCACATGAGAATCACGGGCTACTTATAGATTAATAGGCATCAGGTCGAAAAGCAAATTAGAAGACAAAAAGAAAAAAAGTTGCTGAGACAGGCTGTGTTCTGCCATATCAAGATTAATTGAATAGAAAATTCGTCAAATGAAAAAGATTATTTGGCTCAAATTTCAAACTTTAATGTACATACATTTTTATTTGTTAAAACCTTTTTTTTATTAGAATTCATTTTGATTGATATTTTATCTTGAATAATTATGTAATACATTATTCATGAATATACCTCATCTTCCAAGTTTAACAAGCCAACCAATGTTCCATACAGAGGTATCTTGTGAGACAATTGTTCCGCACATTCGAGAAGGAAAGGTAAAATATCAGTAGAAGAATGCTCCAACTCTCTCCGTAAAGCCCCATAGTAAGTTTCAATGTGATCTTTAAGTTCGGAAGAGGAACTGTACTCTGAGCACTTATCGCTGATTTGAAGAAGAAGGCTTTTCCAGCTGCTCATATTTTCTTCCTCTTTTCTCTGTTTTTTCCAGGGAATCAAACAAGTTTGAATGAGAAAGAAATTATAGTCTTTTCTTTGTGCAGGTGTACAACTAAAGAGCAGAGAAAGACAAATAGGGAAAAAGAGGGCGTGAAGATTTTGATTGCAGGGGCTTCCTTTAATAAATGCTTCGTTTTAGATATCAAAGAATAATAAATGCTTAGTTTTAGATATCCTGCCAACTTCCTTTAATAAATGCTTCATTTTAGATATACTGCCAACTTCCTTTAATTATAGAATATTTGAATTAATGATGGTGGGCGCCACGCACTTACTCCCCAATTGACGTGTGATTTAGAAATTGTTAGCAAAATGAACAAATGCCTCTCGCTAGTGAGAAGGTCTCTCGCTCAACGTCTGTCGGCATACTTTTAATTTTCTCATCGTGGGAGCCTTTAACGTGGCAAAGTAAATATAATTTTCGTGCGAGAGACCCTCTCTCGTCAAAGTTTTTTCACTCTCGTCCAAGGTGTAGCTGCAGGGCTGTGCTCTATATTGCCAAGGCTGTCACGTGCGAGAACTATCTAAAGGTGAGAGACACTCTCTCACCCAAGAGGCCTCTCGCGTGTGGGACCTATCTCTCGCAAGGCCTATCACATAAACTGTGCACCCTGCCGCAGTCTACATACTAATTATACACAATTTGTATGTGTTGTTGCCCAAAAAACCAATAAATGTTTGTTGACGTCGGATTCTCGATCTTTGTGTCAAGTTGTTCCCAAGAACTCTGCAAAATAGAAAATCATCAGGGGGCGCAGGGGATTTCCCCTGCGCGCGCACTCCGATGCTTAAGTCAGACAAGGTTTCAGTAGGCAAATAGAGCTTAGAGTTAAAAATAATACCTGTGACCTATTTATAGGAGTGATTTTGCGCGTAATTACCTTTAAGCCCCACAGCTTAAATAATAAGCCAGTGGATCATTTATGGGCCTTCTGAGTCCTCTTTCCTTTTGGGCTTAGATTATCATTTGGCTCAATGGTCTTCAACTTGACTTATAGAAAAGCCCAGTAATCTTTAACCTGACCCACATCAATTGCTCCCTACTCTTTTGCAGGGTTTACCCTGTGAAAGAGTATATAAAGAATGAGCTTTTCAAATTCTTTTGCTATCCTCTTTCTAGGATTATCACAAGTGTCTTTTCATCTTCACTTGAGGGCTCAACTAGTGAACTTTATTATTATTTGTAACAGAAACGACGTCGTGTCATCATTTCTTTTGTCAAGTGTCTTTTCAGAACACTACCGGGATACGTTTTTCTCCTCTGAGCTAAATGCTTCTCCAGTGGAATATACCACCCTTCTTTTCAAATTCAAGGTCTTAGCTGACCGAAACCAAGAGCTATAAGGAGAAATTACAAGATTGCAGAGCCAACAAAGCCTTCTATTAGCCAAGAGGAAGAAAACCAAATCTGGGTTAAGGCCATAAGGGCGCATCGTCAAGAAATGCCACAAGAGGATGCATAGGTTTCGTTAAATGCGATTTGTACTTGGCTTGCTCCTGATTGCTTGAAGCTTGATCCAGATGTTGAGGACTCGGAACCTTTTCTGAGGATAGGCATTTATAAAGATCTATATGATCTTACCAGCCCTTAAGAGCCTTTTCGTCGACTCGAGATGGTCGAGGTTCTCACAAGCTTAGACAAAGATTTTTAGATAATCCAGAGACTAATTTTCCTAAGGATCAAGCTCTTGACATTATAGCACCTCGGGATGCACATGCATGGGTGCCTGTTAGTTTCAATACTCCTTTTAATGCAGAAGTTAATCTATAGTGCTCCTTAGTTCTTCTTATGAAGCACTTACATCTGAAGAAGAATTCTTACTTGGCTATCACATTTATCCGTACACTTTATTGCTTGAGGATTTCACAATTTGCCCGTCTCACGCACTTTTCGCTTAGTGACTTTTGATTTGCCCGTCTTGCGTATTTTCGCTTAGGGACTTTTAGAATTGATAAGACTATAACATTATTTATATCCGAAATGCCAACATAAAATGTTAAATGTAATTTGTCAACCAATTGCAGCACATATCCAATGATAAATTGTGACATACCTCGTAACATACCTCACAGCTTGCATACTGTGTACTCCCCAAGTTTTTCTTTGCAACTTTTTGTGTCCAAAAAAGAACTTTTACTGGAGTATTGGTCCTGTCTTGCGTACTATCCACTTAAGGACTTGTTAGAATATAATATCATTTATATCCGAGATGCCAACATAATACGTTAAATGTAATCTGATAAAATTGTAACACACCTCGTTTAGAGACTTATTTTTGCCCGTCTCGCACCCTTTTGTGCTTAGGGACTTTTGATTTGCCCATCTCGCACACTTTTCGCTTAGGGACTTTTTGTTTGCCTGTCTCACGCACTTTTCGCTTAGGGACTTTTGATTTGCCCGTCTCGCGCATTTTTCGCTTAGGGACTTTTGTTTGCCCGTCTCGCGCACTTTTCGCTTAGGGACTTTTTGTTTACCCGTCTCGCGCACTTTTCGCTTAGGGACTTTTTGTTTACCCGTCTCGCGCACTTTTCGCTTAGAGATTTTTGATTTGTCCGTCTCGCGCATTTTTCGCTTAGGGACTTTTTGTTTGCCCGTCTCGCGCACTTTTCGCTTAGGGACTTTTTGTTTTGCCCTTCTCGCGCATTTTTCGCTTAGGGACTTTTGTTTGATTCATGGCTTACCACAAGTTGTTTCTGATCCGACTATGTCGAACTAAGCTTTCCCTGGCTTGCTGCCTTACAGGACAGTGGCTAGTGCCTCCTTTGAACACCTGCCTAATACGATCATAACTGTTAGAATAGACAAGAAAATCGTAAGCATAATATATGAGGGTACCTCAAATCTGCTACCACCCATACGTCCTTGCTTGGTCGGTGAACACTATAACAATGTGCAAGGGACTTTGCTGAGCTTGCATCCAAGCAATTGGCTGCGCTCATATGTCTCCCATGTGCTTTTTCTAACTCATCAGTAACTAATTCTCATTTCTTGTTATCAATATCAATACTAATGAGGCATCCTCCTGGGACTAAGGATGAGTCCGACTCACGAGGTCTGGACAATTATTTAGAGGATGGAGCCATGGATGACCTGGATAATCTCGAAGGTCTATGCCTTTCTCAACAGCCGCGTAATCAGCCTGGGGTTACTGAGGTTCGTGACCAGCCTACGCCTATCGAAGTGCGTAATGAGCCTGAACATGTCGAGGCAGGCGATTAGCCCGAGCCTATCGAGTCACTCCAAAGGTTAGATGGTGACGAACTCCAATTTTTCGATCTACTGCCATTGATCCCTAGCCAGACTCTGCAGCTGTGGCCGGGCCCTCGAGCGATGCTCCTACTTCTGAAATTACTCCTCTAGCTACCCAAGATCCTAGTGCTGATGCAGCATCTTCTCAGGTTTGGTTCTCACAGCTTTGATCTCAACGCCCTAAGCTGGCATATCCTTGTCTTGTTTAAAGGACTCACGAAGCCAACACACCCTTTATATAGACAAACCCTCTTTCACATGTGTGGTTGTCAATAGGCCAAGTGTGTGGCTCTTAAGCCACTTCTAGATGGTTGTTAGAGCAATTCTTGAAAGCTTATGTGTCGGACGATCGATAGATGGGCCGAAGGAAGCTTTTGGACATTCTGTCGGATTAGTGCGCACACCAGATCTAGAAGATTCTAGATCATTCCGCTCAGATCCTGCACTTGGGCGTGCGTTTGGATTGTCAAATTTAAATGTGTTCGCCAAAGTTTTTTCTAATGGGTGAACCAGTAGTTTGGATTCTGTGCTCGCCAGCGTTGCTAGCCATTGCTGAAAGACATGTCTCGGGTGTTCTTTGCTCGCCTGCATTGTGTTAACGGGGGAATCTTGTGCATAGGTGCTGTGTTCACCTAATTTTCTTCACTGTCATTTTATCGAAGTGGAGAGCTTGTTGCATTTGAACTGTGCTTGCCATCTTGATTTTTTCTTTGTTGGGCGTTCAGCTAGATCACCAATCGAGCTATGTTGTGTTCATAGAGAGCTTCTGCTGCTAAGCTTGTCAAAGTTTCGCTTGCAAATTGGAGTTCTCATTGTCTGGGAGAGCGCATCCTCGCTCGGTCCTTCATTACAGGGGCGTGCACCTAATGATGTACAGAGTCACTTACTCCTTTCTTGCTTTGGTCACTTAAAGTGGCTTGCCCTTAGAGTTCTCTCTCCTAGGTAAGTTCCTGTATCGTTTGACAAGGGCTTGCTCGCCTAGGTCTTAGGATAGTCGTATTCTTACTCACCATTCACAACCGTATTCGCGTGGTGGCCGCTAGCTCGTCTGACCTTTTGTGCCTTGCCCGGTTTCAGCCGCTTGTCTATGTTTTTATGCACCCGAGCGAGCACGAACTGGCCTTTGAAGTTTTGGCGTGTTCCCTGAGGTCTTTGGTCGTGACTTATCCAATAGAGCTCCCCTGGACTTACGCTCGCTCGTTTTGAGCTCTTCGTCCAGCTTTTTCCTTTCCTGGGCGAGCTCATCTAGCATTGTGTATGCATCTCTGTCAAACCCTTCAGCCTGTTCCTTGCTTGCCTATTTAGATCGTTCCTCGTGCCTTGACACGTGCTTTACTGAGCGAGCCTTGTTGCGGAGGCTGGGCTGTGGCGTTGGTCATGTAATCACCACATGCCACTCAATTGCCGGAAGTGTCTGCTGCAGTGGTCTTGTGCTTGCCACATGACACTGCATTTGTCAGCATTGCTTCACTCCTTGTGTGTGGGAGGCTGGGCTCACGGGAGCCATTTGCTTGTCTAGAATGCCTGCCGTGTGACTTTTTCTCGCTCAGATGACTATCGCATAGGATGAACCGCTTTATCGCGACGTAACCTGTCGAATGTGCTCACCATTACCTTTGATCTATTGGGCTAGCATGCAGCTTGGGATCAGTTCTCGTGTATTTGTACTGCCGCCTTGCATACGAAGGATTGGGCGAACTTTGTGTGCAGCAACTGTTATCCCTTATATTGCTTTACTATGCAATGAGTGTTTTGCTATACATGTTCGCATGCCTGTCGCGCACACATCCTGCCGCATCACCATGATCGAGTGGCCTGTCGCATGAATTGCTCTGCTACGTGACCTGTCGCATGAATTGCTTTGTCGCCCAAAACTCTCTGTTAATTAGGCCTTTTGCTCACTGGCATCCTCTGTTGCATACACAAGCCACTCCTTTCGCGTTGCCTTTCGCATGGGCTCTTGCTTGGGAGAGCTGGTCTGTCGTGTGGGAGGGCCACCCATTCGTCCTAGGGCTATCACGTGGGAGAGCAGGTCTTTCGCCTAAAAAGACCTGCCGCTATCAACATCTTTGCTCGCCCACATTATTCTACAGGGTGATCCCCTCTAATGCCAAAAAGGCCTCCCTTGTGGACCTGTGCTCGCCCCTACTGTTGCATTGTCGCGTAAGCGAGGAACTCTTTCGCCAAAGCAGCCTGCGTTTGGGACGTGTGCTCTCCCATCAAAGAGGCCTGCCGAGAGTGACAGACGGGGCTATCACCTACCTTGTGGAACTGTTCTCACCGTCTAGGTTTTTGCCAAAGTGATTGTCGAGTGGGCGAGCCAATCTATCACAAAAACAGTACCGCGTGGTCTTGTGCTTGCCTGCATTGGCTGATGCATGGGCGAGCCACTCTATCGCCAAAGTTTCTGTCGTGTGGGCAAGCGAATCTATAGCCAAAGATGCTTGCCGCGGGCGCCCTGTGCTCGCCAACTTTGCTCTATTAGGCGAGCCACTCTCTCGTCGAGGGAGCCTACCACGTGCAATCTATGTTCGCATATTGCTCCACCTCGCCAAAGGTCCTACCGCGTGAGTACTGTGCTCGCCCATTGCTATACCAGGTGAGCTCGGGTGCGTAGTCGAGCTTGTCGCGCGCAGGAGCTCCTATTTCGTCCAAGGCCTATCGCGCGTGGGAGCTCCTCTCTCGTCCAAGGCCTGTTGCGTGCGGGAGCTCCTTTCTCACCTGAGGGAGATGTCGTGTGCGGGAATCATTGCCTGCCCGCTTTGCCGTTCATGTGCTGGTTTGCTATCTTGGGTAGCCCGTGTTCGAGTCACGTGCTGCACAAAATAATTTTTGCATTATTTGTGTGCACCTCCTTGCGTCAGAGTGGCATGCACGTGGACCTTACGCAAGCTTGCAACAAAGTGGCCTGTTGCGTTGGCCTTGTGCGAGGTAGCGGCAAAGTGAACTGCATGTGGGCTGACGCTCACATATGCTTGCGGCTGAGTGGTCTGCCGCGTGGGTTGTGGTTGTGCGAATTGCTTTGTCACATGAGCCTTGCATGTAACGGACTGTTCTTTCACGTGAATAGTCTATCGTATGCACCTTACCCGCGACAGACGGTTTTGTCGCGTGAAATAGTCTATCGCTTGCACCTTACCCGCGACAGACTATTCTGTCGCATAAAACAGTTTGTTGCATGGCTTTCGCATGCGACAGATTGTTCTGTCGAGTGAATAGTCTGTCGCATGCATCTTACCCAAGACAGATTTGTTTTGTTGCGTGAAATAGTCTGTCACCTGCATCTCCTGCAAAAGAATCGCACGGCTTTCGTGCGCGACACTATCAAGTGAATACTCTGCCGCATGCATCTCTCGCACAAAGAGCATTCACGAAAAGTCCCAAACGATTTTGATTAACGTTCGTTTATTGAGGTAGTTGCTTTTTTTTCCCCGCTGTTCAAAGCCAACAATAAATGGTCCTCCTTTGACTAAAACAAAAACCAATTAAAAGTGGTTTATGAAATTTTGATGATGATGGCTTACGTCACGTAGAAATATTATTAAATTCAAAATAATGATTTTAATAGTTTCTTCCAACGATGAAAACCAAAGCTTTGTTTTTTATTTAACAAAGATAAGCCATCATCAACTCAAAATAGGCCCCTCTCTCATCAATATCAATCAATAATAATACCAAAGCTTGTGGCGTGCGAGAACCCATCTCTCGCCCAATGCCTGTCGAATGCGAGAGACAGTCTCTCGCCCAAATACTGTTTCTCGCCTACTCCTTTGTACTCTATCGCCCAATGCCTCTCTTGCCTACTCCTTTGTACTCTTTCGCCAGAGATCTTCAAGCGACAAGCAAGGTTGTCGCTAGTAATATGTACTCTATCACCAAAGGCCTGTCGCACGCGATGGCCAGCCTATCGCCTAATACATGCCGCGTGTCTCTCGCTATCTTGCGACATAGTTCCTGTCGCAAGCCGTGGGCGCGCGATTTTGCTCTGTCGCGTGAAACCTTGCGTGTGATTGTAGTCTGTCGCCTGAAACCTTTTCGTGCGACAGACTGTTTTTGTTGCGTGTGTATATATATTTTATTATTTTTTATTTTTATTTGTGTGCGACAGAGTCTTTTTGTGAGCTTCTCTTGTGCGTGAGACTTGGTGTGCGACAGACTGTTCTGTCGCATGCACTTTGCGCGCGACGGACTTTTTTTTTTGCGTAATATGTGCATCCTTTCGCAACCTACATACCCTGTCTGCCGCAGGTAGTCTTTTCACCATCTTTTGTTTGGCTTTCTTGTTTGTTTCCTACAGACAGCGTCAATTGTTGTTGCCCAAAACAACAATAAATGTTTGCTGACGTCGAATTCTCGATCTTCGTGTCAAGTTATTCCCAAGAATTCTGCAAAATAGAAAATCATTAGGAGTCACAGGGGATTTCCCCTGCGCAGGCACTCCGATGCTTAAGTCAGACAAGGTTTCGACAAGGTTTCAGTAGGCAAATAGAGCTTAGAGTTAAAAATAATACATGTGACCTATTTATAGGAGTGATTTTGTGCGTAATTACCTTTAAGCCCCACAGCTTAAATAATAACCCAGTGGATCATTTATGGGCCTTTTGAGTCCTCTTTTTTTTGGGCTTAGATTATCATTTGGCTCAATGGTCTTCAACTTGACTTATAGAAAAGCCCAGTAATCTTTAACCTGACCCACATCAGTATGTAATAAAATGTAAAAGCTTATATATATATTTCTAACTTTTATAAAAATTAAAAATATATTTGAGTATTAAGCTTAATCCTTAATAATATCGTTTTCTTCTTGAGCAAATAATTGCACGTGCTTTAATGGTATGTTTCCTCTTCCGCTGACATTGCGCTTGCGCATATGATTTGTTGTATATCTGTATTTCAACTCCGCGCAAAAGAGTGGGTGGGTGCCTCGTGCATCTACTCTTCTTGCTTGGCTCCTTCCATCTACCGAAATAAAGAAATAAATAAATAAATAAATTATACTTTACATAAATAAATAATTTATATAATATTTTGTTGTTTAAATATAATACTTAATTAATCATTAATAGGATAAATTTAATGTTACAAAAAAATGTATATATATTACTTAAATATATGATATGAATATATTTTTAAAAGATAATTATTTCATATACTATCGGTTAAGATTTTTTTTACTTCACAAACAGAATTAAAATCATGACACATGTATTATTTTATTAATTTTTATTTTTTTAATATTTTTATAAAACATATATTATTATCTTAACTTCACTTATAAAATAAAAAAATTTTACTGATAATGTATGAATTAATTATCTATTCTTAAAATATTAGTTAGTAAAAACCTCTAATAGCAACAATTATAAAGCATTAAATAAGCCTCAATTTCAAAGCACAACCAATAATGTCATATCTCGCGTGTAAATGATTTTTTTTCTTCATTTTTTCATAAATTTTATATTCTTGAAATAAACATTTTTTTAGAGAGTTGAAATAAACCTTCTTAAAATTTAATTATTTGGTAACTCTATATTTTCTTTTGTCATAGCAATAGTACATGATTTCTGCTTCTAATAAATAAATAAATAAATAATTTTATCTTCATTAATGATAAAAACGTTATCAAATTATTCAAAACAATTACTGATAAGTCAATCACAAGAGGAAAAATTTGAATACAGCTTGAAATCTAAAATTTTAATCATGGAATATTTCTATCTTGAAATGTTTTTATCAATATTTAAATTTTTTTTATTTTGTACTTATTTTGTAGCAATGATTATTATCTTATATATATTGATGGTCGAGTTTTTTTAATTTTATCAACGACGCTAAAAATTATCACATGTCTATTTTTTTAACTAATATTTTAGGTTTTTAATATTTTTTATGTAATATATAATTCTATCATCTTATTAATTAATTTTATTTGTATAATAAAAAACTCCGCAGCTCCATTATCGATTTATGGGACAATAATTCTATGCAATAATCACGAATTATATGAAAACCATTGTTTACAAAAATGATTGCAACGCGGCTTATTATAAATTTATAATGTATTAAACGAACTAATTACACGTGCTGCAATTTTTTTTTTCTCTTTTCCACAATTAATTACTCGTTCTTTAAGAATTATTATTTTATCCATTGTCAGTAAAGTTTTCTAATTTCACAAACGAGATTAAGATGATAATATATGTTCTTTAAAAATATTAAAAAAATAAAAAATAAATAAAATAAGATATATGTCATCATTCTAACTCCACTTGTAAAATTAAAAAACTTCACTGATTGATAACGTATAAAAAAATTTTTCGTGCTTTAATCATATATTTTCGCTTTCCCATCATGGCATAAGTGTTTTGAATTATTTCAACTCAGCTACTACAAAAGAGATCAGGCGCGCTGCCTGAAGGAAAAAAAAACCTCACAGGCCATTATCGCATACCACCATTTACCGAAATAAAGAAATAACATGTAACCAAAAAAAGAAATAAAGAAATAACAAATCAGGCAAACATCCGTATAATTCCATGTCATTGTTGCGCAATCGCGGAGAATTCTTAAATAAAATTGATTTTATTATAAAATTTTTCAACAGTTTCGTAAATTTTATAACATTATCATTTTTTTAGATTTAATATTTAAATATATCATCAATATTTGCACAAAATGAATATGAGCATTTAATATTTTATTACATGTCAATCAATATGTAAATTTTTATTTAATGTAAATAAATCTTGAATTTTGCAAAGTAAAGCAATTAAATTCAAAATTATTAAATGATACTGACTATCTTTTAGATATTTTACTTGGCAGTTAACGTAGCTAGTTTTGTAAGTTGTTACATGTTACATGTGCAATAAAAACAAAAGCTAGTGTCATTTAACAAATTTAGATTTAATTACATGATTTTGAAAAGATAAAATTTTATTAACTGATTTGCATATAATAAAACGTTGAGAACTTAAATTTATTTTATGCAATAGGTTAACGTATATTTGGTTATTAAGTCTATTTTTTTGTGATATTTTATATAAATTTAATTAATCCGTGATATTTTTAAATTTCAGGATAATTTTTAACATAAATCTAAAAATTATGAATAATAAAATTTTTGCATAAAATTTATGAATAATTAATTTATTTTAAATTTCTCTCATGTGAATCACTAGCTACTTAGGCATTACGTCGAAAAGCAAATTAGAAGGCAAAAAGAAAATTAAAAAGGGTGAGGAGACAGATTCTGTTCTACCAGTTCAGGATTAATTGAATAGAAAATTCGTCATATGAAAAAAATTATTCGACTCGAATTACATAATGTACGCTCATTTTTTATGTGTTAAAACCCTTTTTTTTTTTTGAGAATTCATTTTGATTGATATTTTATCTTGAAAAATTATTTAATACATTGTTCATAAAATTTTAGATTCTACAAGTATGATTTGTGAAGATCGAGAATTTCTAAATAAATATAAGGTATCCGAAAAATTTAATTTGGACAAAGTGAAATCCAAATTAAATAAGAAATAAAAAGGAAAATTAAATTTGGAAATAAGAAATGAAGGAGGAAATTTAATTTGGATAAATGGAAATCCAAATTAAATAAGAAAATGGAGAAATAATTTTGGATATTTAGAAATCCAAAACTTAATAAGAAATAAAAAAATATTTTGATATATTTATATAATGATATTATATAAGTATACCTTGGATAAATATAAATATTATTTTGTGTTAAAAGTGTAAAAAGTATATATATAAATATATATTTTGATACAAAATATGTATTTAAATATATTATGAATAGTGTATATATATAATTATGGTGTATAATAATTATATATATTATAGTTATTAATTGTATATATAATAATAAATATATATTTAAAAAAAAAAAAGAAAGAAACTGAAGTGGGAATCGGGGAACCCGATTCCCACACTTCTTTTCTGTTAACTAAGACAGAAGAGAAGCAAATAGAAGGAAATGGAAAGCCGACCCCTGTTGGCTTACCGGAGAAGGAGCGACGCCGCCGGCGAGCCGTGATGGAGGAAGAGACGCTGACGCCGACGGCAGGGAAAGAAAAAGGAAACAGAAACGAAGCGAAACGGGAGAATGCGGGGTGAAACCGAAGAGAAAAAGAAAAGGGGGAAACGGCGGTGCCGGTGGATCCAGGCACCGCCACCGCAACCTCGACGTCGGCAAGAGTGAGGGGAATGTGAGAGGAGCCACCGACGGCGAAGGAAACGGCGGAGGAAGGAAGAAACAGAGAAGAAAGAGGTCGAAACCCACGGCCCAGATTCGCCACCGCCGGCGCCGTCGCTGGCGAAACCGAGACTAGATCCGGTATCCCTGCAACCTCGGCAAGCTGTGGAGCGGCTGAATCGCCGGAATGGGTGGCCGCCGGTGACCGAACCGGTCAGCCAAAGTTGAACCGGCCAAGCCAAGCTTTGACCCGACCCGACCCGGTTTGACCCGACCCGACCCGGTTCAGGGAAAAAAAAAAGAAAGAAAGAAAAAAAAAAGAAGAAAAGAAAAGAAAAAGGAAAAAGGAAAAGGAAGAAGAAGAAGGAAGAAAAGGTAAGAAAAATTGAGGAAAAATAAATTATTGATGTTATTGAATAATTTATGGTTATATTGATGTAGTGCATTAATATTGAAAATTGTAGCAAAACGGAAATGAGACGAATGGTGGAGTTCGACAAGGCTCGGAAATCGGAAAGTGCGCTAAGCTTTGGCGAACAAGTAAGATACTTTTATAATGCATTAGTAGCTTTATATTGTATGTGGGAATTATGATTTTTTTATGATGCATTTATTTAATTGACTTTAAATGGAATTATGATTTTTATATGATGCATCAATTTAAATAGATTTGCAAAAAAATGCTAAGAGGACCCACAACTGATGGTGGGGGTCTTAGTAAGAGGTAAAATTGGTGAGAATCAACGGCTGCAAGTATAAATTGTGTTTCCCTTGCAGGAGGTTAGGGAAAATTAAGCCGTTATGCTGCCGAAATTTTTAGGAAAATAATTGAGGAAAAAGATTAAGTTTCTCACATAAATGGAATCTTGGAGATAATTATTGAAAATAAATATTGAAAGGATTTTATAGTATTACCGAAAGAGTTTGATATTGAAATCGATGAGAAGATAGATCGTTGAAAACGATAATGTGGTGAATTACATGGTTTAAAACCTTATAGAATCGATAAATCAAGTAATTTTAATATCACAAATGGTATCAAGTTGAGATTGAGGTGGAATTATTAATTAGACGGATCACGGATAAAAGTGATGATAATTATATGATGTAGCTTGGAAGAGAAGATCACAGTTGAAATTTCGATGGTCGAATGATTGGATTGTGAAGTTATTAACGGAGTAATGATTTCCAGAATTACCGAGTCCGGTTTCATGATTTTGAAATAATTTCGAAAGTGATAATATGGACAAATTCGAGAGATTGAAATGGAGATTTAATTACGACACAATCCGATCAATTATGGATTCAAAGAAATGAGTGATAAATATGTGAAAAGATGATTGTGCTTATAACCTTAGAATAGATCTTGAATAATAAGATCGATAATTGCATAAGTTCGGATAAAATCATAAAGGCCACATGAAAATGGATTTGAGGATTTAGATACGATTTTGTGATAGTAAATGAAATTGAACCTCAAATCAAAAATGATAAACATGTATCAATAGATCAAATCATAAATGGATTTGATAAGTGACTATCGATTTTGTGATTCTGTTATCCTCGATGTCGATTCTAGAACAGATATTGAAGGATGATATTATTATTTGCATAAATTCGGTAACTTGATGACTATTTTAGAAATTGATGTTTAGATGCTTATCAAAACTTAGAGGATTCATACTAATGATGCGATCCTAATATTGATGATGAAGTGTAAAATGATTATAATAGTCAATGACGATCAAGAAAGGGTATTGAATACCGAATGGTCTGAATACCAAGTGATTTGATTTCCAAATGAATTGAGTACTGAGCAAATTGAATACTGAATTAGATGAATAGTGAATGAATTGTATAGTGATTTATTGGTTGACAGAAAGAAAGTCTTGAAATCGAATAATTGATGGTGATAAAGTTAAATGAATCGCTTTAGCGTATTTGATGGAAACATTACCGAAGTTGCATACTGAAATGTTTTACAGCATCGCATTTAAGCATGCTTTCTTGCAACTTGAAACATTTTAATAATGTTTATATGAATACTGAAAAGTATTGATTTGTTTTGAAATGAAAGTATATGGTAAATATATATATATATATATTTTGATATATGAAGTCTCATACAGAATTTTACCATATGCCTTACATGATATTGAAAAGAAAGCTATAGATTTAAATGTTTTATGAGACTGTAGGCACCCTAAAAGAATTAAATTCAATAAAGCATAGTGGAAACCGCCTAATTGGAGCTTTGCTCATTAGGCAGATAGATATGCTTGTCCGACAATAGTCGTGGACAGGTCTCAGTCACGCCTGATCAGTGGGGCTGAGAGAGATGAGGTCTATGGCCATAGATAGCGCCCTAGTTGGTTTCCAGGGGACGATATGATTTTCACTGCTAGCTACAGTGATTTAAGTCTTTATTGATATAGAGATGATAGGGATCTAGCCTAGTCTCTAACAAATATGATATGAAGTCTAGAGTATGATTTTTATTGATATGAACTCTAGACTTGACAATGATTTATACTGTACATGAAACAGATTTGAAATGAAATATGTTTTGAAACAGTACATGTTTTAAACATGCTCCGAAAACGAATACATGAATTGAAATTGAATATGTTTATATTATGCCTTAAAGGTAAACTTTTGAAAATGCATATGTTGAGCATGTCCTAAAGTATATATGATATGATTTGAAATGATCGCGGTTTATACAGAAAAATTACATGAATTGCATATTAAACCCTAATATGACAATATGCTTAGTATATGAGAATTCCATGAGGAATGTCATGACTCGGTGGTAACGATATTTCATCTATATGAGGTCATGATATGTTATGAAACACGAATATAGAGATACACGAAGAGAATTATGACTGGGTACCACCGTGATTATGATCTACAATACGAGAAATGATAAGAGATGATATGAGAATTGATAAGAGATGATAGAATACAGAAATATGATTATGAAATGAAAAGTGATAATGAGATGTATCGATGAGAAAGGATTAACTGTAATTGCATCCTTGTAAGTATTAAGCATTGCAGTTTAAGACAGTTTAATCCTACTCTTGTATTTATATTAGTATCTTACTGAGCCGTGGTTTTGCTCACCCCACTAAATTTCATCTCTTTCAGATTATTGAAGTTAACGTCTGCCATGTGAGCTGCTCAGTGGGCATCGGAGACGGTGTGTGAACTTGGTACTAGTTTTCTGAGTTATATGTTCTTTATAAAATACTTGTTTACATGTAAGACTTAAATTGATGCACAGTACATATTCTGTTTAACAAGTCGGGATGTAACTAAGAACCGTTTCCGTGTTTGTTTAATATTTAAATGGAATGACTATAAGTCACCTAGGTAGTATAGTAACTACACTGACACCGAATACAAACCTTAAAATGAAAAAGAAAAATTTAGTCCATAAATTTGTAGACTAAGAAAAGTATAAGAATCGAGTGAAAGTCGCGGTCTTCGGGTCGTGACAGATTTAATGGTATCAGAGCACGGTTTGTCTAGTACGTGTCAGTGTAGTTGAGACAGTGATAGTGTTACATCCCATGTACTGTGTAGTGTCTACATGTAAACTTGTTGATTTTCAATCTGTACCAAGATTAGTCAGCTATTGGTATGGGTGATAACAGTCGACGACCTATTGAAACAGGCTAAGCTTTGACATAAAGACGCCAATCGATGACCTATTGAAACGGACTGGAAACTGTTAATGAATGATATCGATATGGTATAGAAGAATTGTGTATTATCTTAAAGGAATAGAATATGAATGATCGAGAATGATTGATTGTGACAGTTATATGGAAGATAATGGAATGATTGTATAGAATATGATCGATATGTGAACTGAAAAAGGGGTTGAAAGAGGTAAAGGAATCGCCATTGAAAAGGATCGAACAAAAGTATATGGCTTGATTGAAAGTACAATCTCACCTTAATTATGAGGACTATTGGAAATTGAAACTATGATTTCGAGTTATAAGGGAACACGAATATGAAACAGTTTTCAAATTTAAGACTGAAGGTGATTTCACTTTGGTTATCACATTGAGATGTAATAAGAATACTGTATGAAAAGAGATATAGAGAGAAAATGATTGATAAATGTTGCATTTATGGCAAGAGATGATTAACAGTAAAGTTTGCAATGAGGTGCAGTCTTGATTTATCAATGTGACAATGAGTGTTGTGGGATAATACGAAACCCAAAAGAAATATGATATTATGGAAGTGATTATAGACTGGTTGATCAAATTGAATCGTTTTTCCATTTTCAGGCTCATAAATTTCTCTAGTGCCATAGTCGGAACATGATGATCGAATGATGAGAACATATGTGAAATTCCAGTGAGCATACATGTGATGGGAGTCCCTGAGTTGCCATATGCTTATGGGAAATAGCAAAAGGCTTTGGGATTTCCAAATTTATAAGAAGTTTTTAAGGAGTATAAAAATATGGAGAAAAACGATATATAACAGTATAAAAAAGTGATTTTAATATTGAAGGTATGCTAGCAGTATCAATTAAAGGATGATTGAAAGGATAAGAAAGATAAGAGTACAGAATGGTACCGCCTTTTAGTATAAGTTAAATTCGGAGGACCGAATTTCTTAAGGTGGGGAGAATGTGAAGATCGAGAATTTCTAAATAAATATAAGGTATCCGAAAAATTTAATTTGGACAAAGTGAAATCCAAATTAAATAAGAAATAAAAAGGAAAATTAAATTTGGAAATAAGAAATGAAGGAGGAAATTTAATTTGGATAAATGGAAATCCAAATTAAATAAGAAAATGGAGAAATAATTTTGGATATTTAGAAATCCAAAACTTAATAAGAAATAAAAAAATATTTTGATATATTTATATAATGATATTATATAAGTATACCTTGGATAAATATAAATATTATTTTGTGTTAAAAGTGTAAAAAGTATATATATAAATATATATTTTGATACAAAATATGTATTTAAATATATTATGAATAGTGTATATATATAATTATGGTGTATAATAATTATATATATTATAGTTATTAATTGTATATATAATAATAAATATATATTTAAAAAAAAAAGAAAGAAACTGAAGTGGGAATCGGGGAACCCGATTCCCACACTTCTTTTCTGTTAACTAAGACAGAAGAGAAGCAAATAGAAGGAAATGGAAAGCCGACCCCTGTTGGCTTACCGGAGAAGGAGCGACGCTGCCGGCGAGCCGTGATGGAGGAAGAGACGCTGACGCCGACGGCAGGGAAAGAAAAAGGAAACAGAAACGAAGCGAAACGGGAGAATGCGGGGTGAAACCGAAGAGAAAAAGAAAAGGGGGAAACGGCGGTGCCGGTGGATCCAGGCACCGCCACCGCAACCTCGACGTCGGCAAGAGTGAGGGGAATGTGAGAGGAGCCACCGACGGCGAAGGAAACGGCGGAGGAAGGAAGAAACAGAGAAGAAAGAGGTCGAAACCCACGGCCCAGATTCGCCACCGCCGGCGCCGTCGCTGGCGAAACCGAGACCAGATCCGGTATCCCTGCAACCTCGGCAAGCTGTGGAGCGGCTGAATCGCCGGAATGGGTGGCCGCCGGTGACCGAACCGGTCAGCCAAAGTTGAACCGGCCAAGCCAAGCTTTGACCCGACCCGACCCGGTTTGACCCGACCCGACCCGGTTCAGGGAAAAAAAAAAGAAAGAAAGAAAAAAAAAGAAGAAAAGAAAAGAAAAAGGAAAAAGGAAAAGGAAGAAGAAGAAGGAAGAAAAGGTAAGAAAAATTGAGGAAAAATAAATTATTGATGTTATTGAATAATTTATGGTTATATTGATGTAGTGCATTAATATTGAAAATTGTAGCAAAACGGAAATGAGACGAATGGTGGAGTTCGGCAAGGCTCGGAAATCGGAAAGTGCGCTAAGCTTTGGCGAACAAGTAAGATACTTTTATAAAGCATTAGTAGCTTTATATTGTATGTGGGAATTATGATTTTTTTATGATGCATTTATTTAATTGACTTTAAATGGAATTATGATTTTTATATGATGCATCAATTTAAATAGATTTGCAAAAAAATGCTAAGAGGACCCACAACTGATGGTGGGGGTCTTAGTAAGAGGTAAAATTGGTGAGAATCAACGGCTGCAAGTATAAATTGTGTTTCCCTTGCAGGAGGTTAGGGAAAATTAAACCGTTATGCTGCCGAAATTTTTAGGAAAATAATTGAGGAAAAAGATTAAGTTTCTCACATAAATGGAATCTTGGAGATAATTATTGAAAATAAATATTGAAAGGATTTTATAGTATTACCGAAAGAGTTTGATATTGAAATCGATGAGAAGATAGATCGTTGAAAACGATAATGTGGTGAATTACATGGTTTAAAACCTTATAGAATCGATAAATCAAGTAATTTTAATATCACAAATAGTATCAAGTTGAGATTGAGGTGGAATTATTAATTAGACGGATCACGGATAAAAGTGATGATAATTATATGATGTAGCTTGGAAGAGAAGATCACAGTTGAAATTTCGATGGTCGAATGATTGGATTGTGAAGTTATTAACGGAGTAATGATTTCCAGAATTACCGAGTCCGATTTCATGATTTTGAAATAATTTCGAAAGTGATAATATGGACAAATTCGAGAGATTGAAATGGAGATTTAATTACGACACAATCCGATCAATTATGGATTCAAAGAAATGAGTGATAAATATGTGAAAAGATGATTGTGCTTATAACCTTAGAATAGATCTTGAATAATAAGATCGATAATTGCATAAGTTCGGATAAAATCATAAAGGCCACATGAAAATGGATTTGAGGATTTAGATACGATTTTGTGATAGTAAATGAAATTGAACCTCAAATCAAAAATGATAAACATGTATCAATAGATCAAATCATAAATGGATTTGATAAGTGACTATCGATTTTGTGATTCTGTTATCCTCGATGTCGATTCTGGAACAGATATTGAAGGATGATATTATTATTTGCATAAATTCGGTAACTTGATGACTATTTTAGAAATTGATGTTTAGATGCTTATCAAAACTTAGAGGATTCATACTAATGATGCGATCCTAATATTGATGATGAAGTGTATAAATGATTATAATAGTCAATGACGATCAAGAAAGGGTATTGAATACCGAATGGTCTGAATACCAAGTGATTTGATTTCCAAATGAATTGAGTACTGAGCAAATTGAATACTGAATTAGATGAATAGTGAATGAATTGTATAGTGATTTATTGGTTGACAGAAAGAAAGTCTTGAAATCGAATAATTGATGGTGATAAAGTTAAATGAATCGCTTTAACGTATTTGATGGAAACATTACCGAAGTTGCATACTGAAATGTTTTACAGCATCGCATTTAAGCATGCTTTCTTGCAACTTGAAACATTTTAATAATGTTTATATGAATACTGAAAAGTATTGATTTGTTTTGAAATGAAAGTATATGGTAAATATATATATATATTTTGATATATGAAGTCTCATACAGAATTTTACCATATGCCTTACATGATATTGAAAAGAAAGCTATAGATTTAAATGTTTTATGAGACTGTAGGCACCCTAAAAGAATTAAATTCAATAAAGCATAGTGGAAACCGCCTAATTGGAGCTTTGCTCATTAGGCAGATAGATATGCTTGTCCGACAATAGTCGTGGACAGGTCTCAGTCACGCCTGATCAGTGGGGCTGAGAGAGATGAGGTCTATGGCCATAGATAGCGCCCTAGTTGGTTTCCAGGGGACGATATGATTTTCACTGCTAGCTACAGTGATTTAAGTCTTTATTGATATAGAGATGATAGGGATCTAGCCTAGTCTCTAACAAATATGATATGAAGTCTAGAGTATGATTTTTATTGATATGAACTCTAGACTTGACAATGATTTATACTGTACATGAAACAGATTTGAAATGAAATATGTTTTGAAACAGTACATGTTTTAAACATGCTCCGAAAACAAATACATGAATTGAAATTGAATATGTTTATATTATGCCTTAAAGGCAAACTTTTGAAAATGCATATGTTGAGCATGTCCTAAAGTATATATGATATGATTTGAAATGATCGTCGTTTATACAGAAAAATTACATGAATTGCATATTAAACCCTAATATGACAATATGCTTAGTATATGAGAATTCCATGAGGAATGTCATGACTCGGTGGTAACGATATTTCATCTATATGAGGTCATGATATGTTATGAAACACGAATATAGAGATACACGAAGAGAATTATGACTGGGTACCACCGTGATTATGATCTACAATACGAGAATTGATAAGAGATGATATGAGAATTGATACGAGATGATATGAGAATTGATAAGAGATGATAGAATACAGAAATATGATTATGAAATGAAAAGTGATAATGAGATGTATCGATGAGAAAGGATTAACTGTAATTGCATCCTTGTAAGTATTAAGCATTGCAGTTTAAGACAGTTTAATCCTACTCTTGTATTTATATTAGTATCTTATTGAGCCGTGGTTTTGCTCACCCCACTAAATTTCATCTCTTTCAGATTATTGAAGTTAACGTCTGCCATGTGAGCTGCTCAGTGGGCATCGGAGACGGTGTGTGAACTTGGTACTAGTTTTCTGAGTTATATGTTCTTTATAAAATACTTGTTTACATGTAAGACTTAAATTGATGCACAGTACATATTCTGTTTAACAAGTCGGGATGTAACTAAGAACCGTTTCCGTGTTTGTTTAATATTTAAATGGAATGACTATAAGTCACCTAGGTAGTATAGTAACTACACTGACACCGAATACAAACCTTAAAATGAAAAAGAAAAATTTAGTCCATAAATTTGTAGACTAAGAAAAGTATAAGAATCGAGTGAAAGTCGCGGTCTTCGGGTCGTGACATGATTAGAATGATGATAGTATATATTCTTTAAGAAATATTAAAAAATAAATAAAGTGATATTTATAAATAAAATTAGAAGTTTGTTACATATTTCATACTCCACTAATGTTGTATACATAGGAACTTATCACTTTCTTCTTTTTTTTTTGAAATTTTATATAAATTTGATAAAAATTAAAAAAATTATATCTGATGTGCTAATAACTAGACATAAATTTTAATGTAATAATTTTCATGTTTAATACAATTTGATTTTAGTGAGATAGATACTTGTTTTTCTTCCTTATTGCTAATCCAATGGCTAAAGACTCCAACCACTCCAAATTAGCAAATATGGTGCATGTCCCAATGTGTTTTGAAAATTTAAGCAAGATTATTATTTTTAGTTGCACTTTTAGGGTTTATATGCAATGTATTGACAGTATAGATGATATATCTTGTCAATCAATTAAATAATTCCATTTTATTAATGTATAAAGTTTAAAAATACACAAATTTTTAAAAATAAATTAAAAGCATATTAATAAATTTTATTCAGTAATTAAGTTATATTCTATGCTTTTATAGCAAAAATAATATTCTAATTCCTTACATATCCCGGGGCGGTCAATACATTTAAAACTTCAAGCATGGATCGCACTGAGAAGTAGTAATTTCAACAATTCATGAATTAATTATTCGCAATTTGCAACTCCAACAACCTGCAAGCAGACAATCGACACATGGAGCACTTAACCCATGCGTTTTACACGCGATTTTTTTCTCTCAATGCAAAAACATTAATTCATTGTGTAAAAAAAAAATTATCTTCTTCTAAGAAGTATAAAAACATAATCTTAATAATTCAATTTTGGCCTAACTGTTGCTAGTTGTTAAATTCTTTTAGAAAATATTTGGTCTAAGATTTGAATTTCTATTCTCCTTGCACTTCTTTATAAATAAAAAATATATATAACATTGAATTCAAGATTAAATCTAAAATTTTAATCGTTGAGTTTTTTTTAAAAAATTAAAATTCAGTTTCATCGATCTTTATTTTATTTTATTTTTATAAGGCATTAGTCAAATAGAGTCCAAGCTTTCTATTTCTATAAATAGACCCTCCAAATCATTCTGGGAAACCATCAATTCCTCTCTTTCCTCTAAGTGATAATTAATTATCAAGTCTTAAGAGTCTCCAAACAATGGTCGGTCCGGTGACAGAAAAGAGGGCTGCAACACCCTTATCAAAACATGAGCTGATTGAGTTCATTCAAACGATCATTTCAAATGAACAACAAGAAGAAATGGAGCCATTTTACGTGCTAGATTTGGGTGTTGTCGGGTCCCTCTTTGACACGTGGACTCGTAACCTTCCCATGGCTCAACCCTTCTACGCCGTCAAGTGCAACCCCAACCCTGCTTTCCTCAAAGAAATGGCGGACCTTGGCTCCGGCTTCGATTGCGCAAGCCGTTCGGAGATTGAAACCATTTTGTCTCTCGGGGTTTCGCCTGATCGGATCGTCTTGGCAAACACATGCAAACCTGAGTCTCACATCAGATATGCTGCTAAAGTTGGGGTTAACTTGACTACTTTCGATTCCAAGTGTGAGCTTGAGAAGATTAAGAAATGGCATCCGAAATGCGCCCTGTTGATTCGAATCAAAGTTCCGGAAAGCAGTGGTGCAACGTTTCAGTTTGGCACCAAGTTCGGTGCACTGCCGGAGGAAATAACTCCTCTTCTCCAAGCTGCTCAATCTGCAGAGCTCAGAGTTGTCGGTGTCTCATTCCATATTGGTAGCCGAGCCATTAACTACCAGGCATTTGAAGATGCCATAGCAGCAGCTAAAACAACGTTTGAAGCAGCAGCCCAACTTGGCCTGCTGAAGATGCATATCCTGGATGTCGGCGGAGGCTTCACATCTGGTCCGAAGTTTACTGAAGCAGCCTCCGCAGTGAAAGTTGCTCTACAGAAATATTTTCCTAATGAGTCCGCTGGCTTCAGAATTATAGCAGAACCTGGTCGTTTCTTTGCTAATTCGCCATTCACGTTAGCAACAAGCATTACAGGGAAGCGAGTTCGGAATGGGATTAAAGAGTATTGGATTAACGATGGGATGTCAGGATCTATGAACTTTTTGAAGTACGACCATGACGATGTGGTTTGCACTCCTCTTGCCATCCATGGCAGCCACGAAAACTTTCCATGCAATGGGCTTAAGACTTACGATTCCACAGTTTTTGGACCGACATGTGATCCCGAAGACACGATTTTGAAGGGTTACCAGCTGCGAGAACTGGACGTGAATGATTGGCTGGTCTTTCACGACATGGGAGCTTATACTTCTTCTCGTGGGAATGATTTCAATGGTTTCAAAACCTCAGCCATTGCAACTTACGTTGCCAACTCCAATAAAGTTTAACTCCAGGCCTGCTGCTTTCCCTTTAAATATAGCAAAGTAGTTGTTGGGCTTTGCTAGCTCACAATATTTACTTGTCATGGCTCTTGCATTAGGTCATATATTAAAGTGAACAAGTGTATTTGATATGGTTTTATTTCAATTTAGATTGTTCTACTTGTTGCTTGGATAATTAAGATTGGGAGCATTACTTCATATACGATGGACAAAGTGAGATCATGTTTTTTTTTAATTGTCTTGGCTTCCAATTGTATATTTTACATTTTTGAGTGAGTTCTTGTTATCAACTTCACTGCTGACTCTTCTTTTAAGATGTCATGCAAAAACAATTCATGGGAGTTATGCTAATAATAAATAGATTTTGTCATTTTTTATTAACTCCTGTCTGTTTGTGGATCTTCCCCTAGTTGGCAGAAAATTTACCATTTGAAGAAGTAGGCTGGATCGCTTTTGGTCTCCCCCAGGTGGTTACCCAACCTTCAATGTCTTATACGACTTATCGAGCACTCTGTTACTTTTTGTGCTTATCATTTCTGAGGTGCCTTATTCTTGTTGGGCTTAACCTGTTTCCTAGCCTTCTTGTGTTCTTTCTTACCCTGTTTCTAAGCTTTACTCTATTTTTATTGGCAGTTTGGGATTTCTGTATGAAGCTTGTGTTGCTGCATAGGCATTCATAAAAAATGATATCTTGCTGATGCCATTTCAATGATTAATAAAACATTTGCTTATAAAAAAAAAGCTTAATAAGAAGTATGGAAGTGGGTATTGGAACTTTTGTCATTTCAATGAATATTTTACCTATGTGAGTATTGAAGTGGGCTTCTATGATTATGATTAAAAACAAAAAAGTAATGATTAATTTTTTAAAAAATATTATTTTATTATTAAAATAGGGAAAAAATTGTTATAATTTAATATTTTAATAATAAAAGATTTAACATTAAGTTATAAATGTTATAACATTTAAAGTTATAAAAATATTAAATAATTAAAAATATAAGTGTAATTGCTTAGATTTGAACTTAAGTGTTACAAGATGCTACAACTTACCTTTAATTATTCGGTCAAAAAATTATTGGTACTATTTATGGCTTTGAAACATTAGCATTATAGTCCTATGTCATTTACTATATAAAGATGGACCTTAGAATTAAGCACGCATAAAATTTTTGACAGGAAGATGGTCTAAAACCTCATACTGATCTGAAATACAAGTCAGGTCATCCTATTCGATCATGTGTCCGCCATACCATTTAGCTCGACAGCTGGTCCTCATTCGGCTGATCTGAGACGAGGTCCAGCTAAGAGAGAGCAATCCGTCTCCACTAAAAAAAGAGCTGCCCTTTTTCTGTCTTTCCCTAATTTGTCTCCAAGGGCCATCGTTAACATCGACAGGGAAAATGTAACCAAAAAAAAACACATCGACAGGGAAAAAGAAAAGAAGACAGAGGAAGGACAAGACTTGACAGACGGGTTTGCTTTTATCGTATTTTACTTTATTTGCTTGACTGATTTACTTTTTTTTTTATCAGTACTAATCATTAACATCAAAATCGGTTGATTTGTTCGACTGTGCATGTGTATGTGGCGCATGTTTTTCGCAATTATTGGTTTATAATATTTGAAAATGCTTCTAGTGCTCTTCCATGATTTATTTGGCTAATAAATTGATAGTCGGTGGGCTTGGTGGTCTGATATGTAGCACGTGGTTTGCATTATTTGAGAAAAGTTTATTTGTCTGTCACGTTTTGGAAAGTAACTCTGAGCATTAAGGCTTATAATTATTAATTCTATGAAGCAAATTTATGAAGTTACAACCAAATTGTGAGACAATTATAAAATTTTAATGTAAATAACAATTACTCTGGCAATGGAAATTTTAAAAAGATTGTGCTCGAATAGTACTTTTAGAATTTTTATTATGAAGAGATTCTTTTTAGGTTTTTTTGATGGAATTTAAGAGAATATTTTCAATATTTAATAATTCAAATTCATTATAAAAATAAAAATTAAATCAAAATAAAATTAGTGAATTAAAATTAAATTCCTTATAAGAATAAAAATAAAAATTAATAAATTAAATTAAATAATTAAGGATTAGGAAGGAATTAAAATAAATAGATATAAAATTAAATTAAATAATATTTGAATAAAAATAGATTAATCCAAGTGCAGAATTTAAAAGAAAATTACACTTGAATAGTTTTCTTTAAAATTACTAGGTGAGAAAATTGTCTCCTAACCCTAACAAGCTTGATTGAAGGTCTAGAGGAAATTTTCAATATTAAATAATTCATTTTTATTAAGATAAAAAGAAATTATAAATAATTAAAAAGAAATTATAAAATAGAAAAAAGAATAATAATTTGTAAAAAATAGGATTTGAGTCGAAATAGGTGATTCATAATATATTTAAATAATCTAACGATGAAATCTTTTCAAGAGAGGCGACTAGTCCCACTTGAATACTTTTAAGGTGAAAAAAACTTTTAAGTTGTCCAACTAACTTGATGGAGGAGATTTAGAAAAATTTTCAATATTTAATCATATCAAAATTAAAGTAAGCAAAAGGTAAAATTAGGATAACTTTAGGCTATTTAATACTATTTTGGGATAGGGTTGTAGGATGCTTAAAATCTTCCTTATACGTAACTGTACTCTCGAATTTAGAACTCTTAACATAGATCAAGCCTTATTCATAATTTGAATAGGTGACCAATCATACCTAAATTAGAATTGTTGATGACGACTTCATATTTTTATATCTAACTATTAAGTTTTTTTAAAACTTAATATATTATGACACTATTCACAACTCATTTTGTACACCAATTTGATACTAAAAACATAATCTTGTACTTTGACAAGAAAAAGGTGTTTGATCAGAGTTATTTACAAGTTAGTGCAGAAATATAAAGTGTATAATTAAAATAAAGTTAAGCTGTTGTATCTTGAAGCCGACATGTTTTGAATTTCTGTTGCATTGTGATATAATTCTGCAAAAACGTGAATCGTCTTAAAAATAACGAGATATTCGTGTCTCAGTCCATTTCTTTGTATCACCAATAAATTAATTTTAATTTATCATTTCTTATATTATTTTGTCATTAACATTTTCATTTGTTTTTGCTTCTAGTGCTAGAAATGTGATAACCGCAAATTTTCTATTTTTGGAAATTAATATTAAAGAAAATAGATAAGAGGAAATAAATAAATTAAAGTAAATAAATAAAATTTATTTACGAGATGGGAATATTGTTGAAATTCCCGAAATTAAAGAAATGAGGAAATTGAGGAATTTAAATTTGGATAAATTGGAAATAAGGATAAGGTTGAAATTATGGAAAATAATGAAGAGAGGAAATTTAATTTGGAAAAATGGAAATCCAAATTAAATAAGAAATGAAAAAGGAAAAAAAAAATTGGATATTAAGAAATCCAAATAAAATGAAATAAAATGCGTATAGTATATATTTATATAATTAGATTATATAAATATATTTTGATATGTTTTTATATAAATACAGATGTATATTATTATTATACGCTTTTGTATATAAATATATATATGTATGAAATATATATATATTAAACTAAATTTAAAGTGTATAGATATATATATATATTATTAATACAAAATATGTATCTATATCTATATATATATATATATATATATATATTAATATGGTATATTTATATATATAGTTATATATATAAATATAAAAGAAATATATTAAAAAAAAATGGAAGAAACAGAATCGGGAACTCCCGATTCTGCCTCCCGTGTGGAAGCCGGCCACCGTCGGCCGGCCAAGAAAGGAAGAAGAAAAGGAGGCGAAGCCGCCGGCGATGCGAGGAAGGCAACCGGCGACGGAAAAGGGAAGAGAAAGCGCCGGAAACAGAAGCGAAAATGAACGAAACAGAGAAGAAAAATCGGAGGAAAAGAGAAGAGGGAATCCGCGGTGCCGGCCGTTCCAGGCACCGCCACCCCAACCCGAACCTCGGTGGAGGTGAAGGGAAGATGAAGGAGGCCACCGGCGAGGCCAACGACGGCGGAGAAGGGAAGAAACAGAGGAGAAAAGGGCCGAAACCCACGGACCCAGATCCGGCGCCGTCGCCGGTGATGGGGAAAAACCGAGACCAGATCCGGCCTCCCTGCAACCATGGCTAGCTGTGGAAGGTGCGAACCGGCGGTGATGCCGGCGGGAAGAGGCCGAACCGGCCAGCAGAAGTGAACCGGCCTGAACCGGTCCGAACCGGTTCAGGCCAGAAAAAAAAAAAAAACAGAAAAAAAAAATATGAAAGGAAAAAGAGAAAGGAAAAGAAGAAAGGAAAAGAAAAGAAAAGAAAGAGAAAGAAGAAGAAAAAGAAAGAGAAGAAAAGGAAGGAAAGAAAAGAAAAAGAATTGGTAAGGAACTGAAAGACTTTATTTTTGTTCCTTTTGAATTTATGGAATTTATTAGAAATTGATGGATTATTTTCTAAATGAAAATATGTGTTAATTATTGAAATTGTAGCAAAAACGAAAATGAGACGAATGGCGGAGTTCGACAAGGCTCGAAAAATCAGAAAGTGCGCTAAGCTTGGCGAATAGGTAAGATACTTTTATAAAACATTAGTAGCTTTATATTGTATGTGGGAATTATGATATTTTTATATGATGCATTGATGAAATGATTTTTATGGAATTGTGATATTTTTATATATGATGCATTGATTTAATTGATATTAAAAATGCTAAGAGGACCCACAACTGATGGTGGGGGTCTTAGTAGAGACGTAGGAATTGTGAGAATCAACGGCTGTGATATAAATTGTCTTTCCCTTGCAGGAGGTTAGGGAAAATTAAGCTGTTATGCTGCCGAAATTTTTAGGAAAATATTTGAGGAAAAAGATTAAGTTTCTCACATAAATGGAATCTTGGAAATAATTATTGAAAATAAATATTGAAAGGATTTTATGGTATTATCGAAAGAGTTTGATATTGAAATCGATGAGAAGATAGATCGTTGAAAACGATAATGTGATGAATTATATGGTTTAAACCTTATAGAATTGATAAATCAAGTAAATTTGAATATCACAAATGGTATCAAGTTGAGATTGAGGTGATGATAATTATATGATACAACTTAAAAGAGAAAAATCGAAGTTGTGATTTAGATGGTCGAATGATAGAATTGCGGAATTATCAATCGAATGACGATTATAGGATTGATAAATTCAAATAAATGGACCGTCTTAGTGGTATGAACTGAAATTTTTGGCAATAATATGGATAGTCGCAAGGCGACTTAAATGATTGAAATACTGTTGATAGTGGAAATTGGCAAATTCTTTTAAGTGGTGAATTGCCAATCAAAAATTGAATTGAGGACGTTTATGGATAATTTTAACATGATATTACATTCTACAGGCCAGATGAAAAGTGAATTGAGGATTGCGATATGATTTTTATGATAGTGAATGAAAAATAAACCGCAAGTCGAAAATTCTGAATATGTACCAATAGGTCAAACCATAAATGGATTTGATATGCGATTATTGATCTTGTGGTTCTACGATCCTCGATGTCGACTCTGGAATAGATATCGAATGAGGATATTAGTATTTCATAATTTCAGTATCCTGATGGCTATATGGAAACATGATATTTAGATGCTCATAGATACTAAGAGGATTCACACTGATGATGTGGTTCTAGTATCGATAATAAAAGTACAATTGATTATTATAGTCGATAATTATCGAAAAAGGATATTGAATACCGAATGGTTTGAATACCAAGTGATCTGGTTATTAAATGATTAGAGTATTGAGAAATCTGAATACTGAATGAAATGAATCTTGAATGATTTGAATAGTGATTTACTGGTTTGATAGAAAGAAAGTCCTGAAATCGAATAACTGATGGTGATAAAGTTAAATGAATCGCTTCAGCGTATTTGATGGAAATAATACTAAAGTTGCATACTGAAATGTTTTATAGCATCGCATTTAAGCATGCTTTTCTTGCAACTTGAAACATTTTAATAATGTTTATATGAATACTGAAAAGTATTGATTTGTTTTGAAATGAAAGTATATGGTAGATATATATATTTTGATATATGAAATATCCTACAGAATTTTACCATATGCTTTACATGATATTGAAAATAAAGCTATAGATTTAAATATTTTATGAGACTGTAGGCACCCTAAAAGAATTAAATTCAATAAAGCATAGTGGAAACCGCCTAATTGGAGCTTTGCTCATTAGGCAGATATGCTTGTCCGACAATAGTCGTGGACAGGTCTCAGTCACGCCTGATCAGTGGGGCTGAGAGAGATGAGGTCTATGGCCATAGATAGCGCCCTAGTTGGTTTCCAGGGGACGATGACATGATTTTCACTGCTAGCTACAGTGATTTAAGTCTTTATTGATAGAGAGATGATAGGGATCTAGCCTAGTCTCTAACCGATATGATACGAAGTCTAGAGTATGATTTTATTGATATGAACTCTAGACTTGACATGATTTATATTGTACATGAAACAAATTTGAAATGAAATATGTTTTGAAACAGTACATGTTTTAAAAGTCCATGAGATATGATTTCGACACTTATATGATTTATATGTGATTTTGTGTCGAACATGGCATGATATGTGGTCTAGAGTAGAGTTTGATTTGATATGAACTCTAGACCTGATATGATTTACAGAATATGTTTTAAAAGTATATGATAAATGATTTCGACACTTACATGATTTATATAAGATTTTGTGTCGAATTTGAAATGATATGCGGTTTAGAGTATAGACTGATTTGATATGAACTCTAAACCTGATATGATTTATAGTATATGAAAAATGTTTTAAAACCGCACATGTTTTAGACATGCTCCGAAAATGAATACATGAACTGAAATTGAACATGTTTCTATCATGCCTTAAAGACAAATTTGAAATGAATTGGAAATCCATATGTTGAGCATGTCATAAAGTATATATGATATGATTTGAAATTATATCGGTTTATACAGAAAAATTACATGAATTGCATGTTAACCCTGATATGATAATATGCTTAGCACATGAGAATTCTATGAGGAATGTCGTGACTTGACGTTAATGATGTTTCATCTATACGATGACATGAGATGATATGATATATGAACATGAGATTGATATGAAGAGAATTCTGATCTCACTCTATCGTGATCATAAATTCCCATACGATAAGTGATATGAATTGATATAAGACGGGAATATGATTGTTAAATGTAAAGTGACTCGATAGGATATCTCAATTAAACATGAAGAATATATGAGGAACATCATGACTCGGTGGTAACGATATTTCATCTATATGATGTCATGATATGATATGAAACAGGAATATAGAAATACATGAAGAGAATTATGACTTCGTACCACCGTTATCATGATCCACAATATGAGAATTGATAAGAGATGATATGAGAATTGATAAGAGATAGAATACAGAAATATGATTATGAAATGAAAAGTGAAAATGAGAAGTGATAATGAGATGTATCGATGAGAAAGGATTAACTGTAATTGCATCCTTGCAAGTTTTAAGCATTGCAGTTTAAGGCAGTATAATCCTACTCTTGTATTTATATTAGTATCTTACTGAGCCGTGGTTTTGCTCACCCCACTAAATTTCATCTCTTTCAGATTATTGAAGTTAACATCTGCCATGTGAGCTGCTCAGTGGGCATCGGAGACGGTATATGGACTTGGTACTAAACTTTTGAGGTATATGTTTCTTATAAAATACTTGTTTACATGTAAGACTTAAATTGATGCACAGTACATATTCGGTTTAATAAGTCGGGATGTAACTAAGAACCGTTTCCGTGTTTGTTAAATATTTAAATGAAATAACTATAGGTCACCTAAATAGTATAGTGACTACACTGACACCGAATACAAACCTTAAAATAAAAAAGAAAAATTTAGTCCATAAATTTGTAGACTAAGAAAAGTATAAGTATTAAAGGAAAGTCGCGGTCTTCGGGTCGTGACAGATTTAATGGTATCAGAGCCTGGTTTGTCTAGTACGTGTCGGTGTAGTTGAGACAGTGATAGTGTTACATCCCATGTACTGTGTAGTGTCTACATGTAAACTTGTTGATTTTCAATCAGTACCAAGATTAGTCAGCTATTGGTATGGGTGATACCAGTCGATGGCTTATTGAAATAGGCTGGGCTTTGACATAAAAATGCCAATCGATGGTCTATTGAAACGGGCTGGAAACCGTTAATGAACGGCATCGATACGGTATAAAAGAATTGTGTATCACCTTAAAGGAATAGGATATGAATGATCAAGAATGATTGATTGAGGCAATTGATATTGGAAGATAATGTAATGATGGTATAGAATATGATCGATATGTGAACTGAAAAGGGGTTGAAAGAGGTAAAGGAATCGCCATTGAAAATGATCGAACAAAAGTATATGGCTTAATTGAAAGTACAATCCCACCTTAATTATGAGGACTATTGGAAATTGAAACTATGATTTCGAGTTATAAGGGAGCACGAATATGAAACAGTTTTCGAATTTAAGACTGAAAGTGATTTCACTTTGGTTATCACATCGAGATGTAATAAGAATACTACATGAAAAGAGATATAGAGATAAAATGATTAATAAATGTTGCATTTATGGTAAGAGATGATTAACAGTAAAGTCTGCAATGAGGTGCAGCCTTGAATTATCAATGTGACAATGAGTGTTGTGGGATAATACGAAACTCAAAAGAAATATGATATTATAGAAGTGATTATAGACTGGTTGATCAAATTGAATCACTTTTCCATTTTCAGGCTTCTAGATTCCTCTAATGCCTTAGTCGAAATATAAATATGAAACGGAGAGAATGTATGTGAAGTTCCAGTGAGCATTATATGTGATGGAATCTTGAATTGCCATATGTTTATGGAAAATAGTAAAAAGCTTTGGGATTCCAAATTTATTGACGGCATCGCTCCATACTGATATGAAAATTCAAGCGTAATGTGGAAACGCTCGAAGATATGTTGAAAGAGCGAATGCACGATATTTAAAAGCTACTGGGACAATTACATACTACTGATTAAATCGGTAAACGATAGTTACTAAACTATATCGACTTGGCATCAAATGAGAGAAACGAATGATGAATGGTGTGAAACAGCTATTATGTGAAAAGAGATAGAAAGTGATAACTCCCAAGGTGATAAGAAATTTAAGGGAGTATAAGTATATGATGAGAAATAATATATTATGATCTTAGAGGTATACTGGCAATATAATTTGGATGATGATCTAAAGAACAAGAATGATAAGCACATAGGATGCTACCACCTTATGAATTAAGTTAAATTCGGAGGACCGAATTTCTTAAGGTGGGGAGAATGTGATAACCGCAAATTTTCTATTTTTGGAAATTAATATTAAAGAAAATAGATAAGAGGAAATAAATAAATTAAAGTAAATAAATAAAATTTATTTACGAGATGGGAATATTGTTGAAATTCCCGAAATTAAAGAAATGAGGAAATTGAGGAATTTAAATTTGGATAAATTGGAAATAAGGATAAGGTTGAAATTATGGAAAATAATGAAGAGAGGAAATTTAATTTGGAAAAATGGAAATCCAAATTAAATAAGAAATGAAAAAGGAAAAAAAATTGGCTATTAAGAAATCCAAATAAAATGAAATAAAATGCGTATAGTATATATTTATATAATTAGATTATATAAATATATTTTGATATGTTTTTATATAAATACAGATGTATATTATTATTATACGCTTTTGTATATAAATATATATATGTATGAAATATATATATATTAAACTAAATTTAAAGTGTATAGATATATATATATATTATTAATACAAAATATGTATCTATATCTATATATATATATATATATATATATTAATATGGTATATTTATATATATAGTTATATATATAAATATAAAAGAAATATATTAAAAAAAAAAAGGAAGAAACAGAATCGGGAACTCCCGATTCTGCCTCCCGTGTGGAAGCCGGCCACCGTCGGCCGGCCAAGAAAGGAAGAAGAAAAGGAGGCGAAGCCGCCGGCGATGCGAGGAAGGCAACCGGCGACGGAAAAGGGAAGAGAAAGCGCCGGAAACAGAAGCGAAAATGAACGAAACAGAGAAGAAAAATCGGAGGAAAAGAGAAGAGGGAATCCGCGGTGCCGGCCGTTCCAGGCACCGCCACCCCAACCCGAACCTCGGTGGAGGTGAAGGGAAGATGAAGGAGGCCACCGGCGAGGCCAACGACGGCGGAGAAGGGAAGAAACAGAGGAGAAAAGGGCCGAAACCCACGGACCCAGATCCGGCGCCGTCGCCGGTGATGGGGAAAAACCGAGACCAGATCCGGCCTCCCTGCAACCATGGCTAGCTGTGGAAGGTGCGAACCGGCGGTGATGCCGGCGGGAAGAGGCCGAACCGGCCAGCAGAAGTGAACCGGCCTGAACCGGTCCGAACCGGTTCAGGCCAGAAAAAAAAAAAAAAACAGAAAAAAAAAATATGAAAGGAAAAAGAGAAAGGAAAAGAAGAAAGGAAAAGAAAAGAAAAGAAAGAGAAAGAAGAAGAAAAAGAAAGAGAAGAAAAGGAAGGAAAGAAAAGAAAAAGAATTGGTAAGGAACTGAAAGACTTTATTTTTGTTCCTTTTGAATTTATGGAATTTATTAGAAATTGATGGATTATTTTCTAAATGAAAATATGTGTTAATTATTGAAATTGTAGCAAAAACGAAAATGAGACGAATGGCGGAGTTCGACAAGGCTCGAAAAATCAGAAAGTGCGCTAAGCTTGGCGAATAGGTAAGATACTTTTATAAAGCATTAGTAGCTTTATATTGTATGTGGGAATTATGATATTTTTATATGATGCATTGATGAAATGATTTTTATGGAATTGTGATATTTTTATATATGATGCATTGATTTAATTGATATTAAAAATGCTAAGAGGACCCACAACTGATGGTGGGGGTCTTAGTAGAGACGTAGGAATTGTGAGAATCAACGGCTGTGATATAAATTGTCTTTCCCTTGCAGGAGGTTAGGGAAAATTAAGCTGTTATGCTGCCGAAATTTTTAGGAAAATATTTGAGGAAAAAGATTAAGTTTCTCACATAAATGGAATCTTGGAAATAATTATTGAAAATAAATATTGAAAGGATTTTATGGTATTATCGAAAGAGTTTGATATTGAAATCGATGAGAAGATAGATCGTTGAAAACGATAATGTGATGAATTATATGGTTTAAACCTTATAGAATTGATAAATCAAGTAAATTTGAATATCACAAATGGTATCAAGTTGAGATTGAGGTGATGATAATTATATGATACAACTTAAAAGAGAAAAATCGAAGTTGTGATTTAGATGGTCGAATGATAGAATTGCGGAATTATCAATCGAGTGACGATTATAGGATTGATAAATTCAAATAAATGGACCGTCTTAGTGGTATGAACTGAAATTTTTGGCAATAATATGGATAGTCGCAAGGCGACTTAAATGATTGAAATACTGTTGATAGTGGAAATTGGCAAATTCTTTTAAGTGGTGAATTGCCAATCAAAAATTGAATTGAGGACGTTTATGGATAATTTTAACATGATATTACATTCTACAGGCCAGATGAAAAGTGAATTGAGGATTGCGATATGATTTTTATGATAGTGAATGAAAAATAAACCGCAAGTCGAAAATTCTGAATATGTACCAATAGGTCAAACCATAAATGGATTTGATATGCGATTATTGATCTTGTGGTTCTACGATCCTCGATGTCGACTCTGGAATAGATATCGAATGAGGATATTAGTATTTCATAATTTCAGTATCCTGATGGCTATATGGAAACATGATATTTAGATGCTCATAGATACTAAGAGGATTCACACTGATGATGTGGTTCTAGTATCGATAATAAAAGTACAATTGATTATTATAGTCGATAATTATCGAAAAAGGATATTGAATACCGAATGGTTTGAATACCAAGTGATCTGGTTATTAAATGATTAGAGTATTGAGAAATCTGAATACTGAATGAAATGAATCTTGAATGATTTGAATAGTGATTTACTGGTTTGATAGAAAGAAAGTCCTGAAATCGAATAACTGATGGTGATAAAGTTAAATGAATCGCTTCAGCGTATTTGATGGAAATAATACTAAAGTTGCATACTGAAATGTTTTATAGCATCGCATTTAAGCATGCTTTTCTTGCAACTTGAAACATTTTAATAATGTTTATATGAATACTGAAAAGTATTGATTTGTTTTGAAATGAAAGTATATGGTAGATATATATATTTTGATATATGAAATATCCTACAGAATTTTACCATATGCTTTACATGATATTGAAAATAAAGCTATAGATTTAAATGTTTTATGAGACTGTAGGCACCCTAAAAGAATTAAATTCAATAAAGCATAGTGGAAACCGCCTAATTGGAGCTTTGCTCATTAGGCAGATATGCTTGTCCGACAATAGTCGTGGACAGGTCTCAGTCACGCCTGATCAGTGGGGCTGAGAGAGATGAGGTCTATGGCCATAGATAGCGCCCTAGTTGGTTTCCAGGGGACGATGACATGATTTTCACTGCTAGCTACAGTGATTTAAGTCTTTATTGATAGAGAGATGATAGGGATCTAGCCTAGTCTCTAACCGATATGATACGAAGTCTAGAGTATGATTTTATTGATATGAACTCTAGACTTGACATGATTTATATTGTACATGAAACAAATTTGAAATGAAATATGTTTTGAAACAGTACATGTTTTAAAAGTCCATGAGATATGATTTCGACACTTATATGATTTATATGTGATTTTGTGTCGAACATGGCATGATATGTGGTCTAGAGTAGAGTTTGATTTGATATGAACTCTAGACCTGATATGATTTACAGAATATGTTTTAAAAGTATATGATAAATGATTTCGACACTTACATGATTTATATAAGATTTTGTGTCGAATTTGAAATGATATGCGGTTTAGAGTATAGACTGATTTGATATGAACTCTAAACCTGATATGATTTATAGTATATGAAAAATGTTTTAAAACCGCACATGTTTTAGACATGCTCCGAAAATGAATACATGAACTGAAATTGAACATGTTTCTATCATGCCTTAAAGACAAATTTGAAATGAATTGGAAATCCATATGTTGAGCATGTCATAAAGTATATATGATATGATTTGAAATGATAGCGGTTTATACAGAAAAATTACATGAATTGCATGTTAACCCTGATATGATAATATGCTTAGCACATAAGAATTCTATGAGGAATGTCGTGACTCGACGTTAATGATGTTTCATCTATACGATGACATGAGATGATATGATATATGAACATGAGATTGATATGAAGAGAATTCTGATCTCACTCTATCGTGATCATAAATTCCCATACGATAAGTGATATGAATTGATATAAGACGGGAATATGATTGTTAAATGTAAAGTGACTCGATAGGATATCTCAATTAAACATGAAGAATATATGAGGAACATCATGACTCGGTGGTAACGATATTTCATCTATATGATGTCATGATATGATATGAAACAGGAATATAGAAATACATGAAGAGAATTATGACTTCGTACCACCGTTATCATGATCCACAATATGAGAATTGATAAGAGATGATATGAGAATTGATAAGAGATAGAATACAGAAATATGATTATGAAATGAAAAGTGAAAATGAGAAGTGATAATGAGATGTATCGATGAGAAAGGATTAACTGTAATTGCATCCTTGCAAGTTTTAAGCATTGCAGTTTAAGGCAGTATAATCCTACTCTTGTATTTATATTAGTATCTTACTGAGCCGTGGTTTTGCTCACCCCACTAAATTTCATCTCTTTCAGATTATTGAAGTTAACATCTGCCATGTGAGCTGCTCAGTGGGCATCGGAGACGGTATATGGACTTGGTACTAAACTTTTGAGGTATATGTTTCTTATAAAATACTTGTTTACATGTAAGACTTAAATTGATGCACAGTACATATTCGGTTTAATAAGTCGGGATGTAACTAAGAACCGTTTCCGTGTTTGTTAAATATTTAAATGAAATAACTATAGGTCACCTAAATAGTATAGTGACTACACTGACACCGAATACAAACCTTAAAATAAAAAAGAAAAATTTAGTCCATAAATTTGTAGACTAAGAAAAGTATAAGTATTAAAGGAAAGTCGCGGTCTTCGGGTCGTGACAAGAAATAAGCCTTATCACTAATTTAACCTGAAAGTTTGGGACACCATTTCCACCAAAACCCCCCCCACAAACGAGGCAAATAAGAGAATTTACTTACCTTTCGAGGAAGAGCAAAGCAGAGATTGAAGGTAACTATCATCGACTTTGAAACCAGAAACATAGAATATGATTTAAAACTAGAGTTTTGCTGACGGAATGCATTAATAATAGTACCAACGAGTAGGGTTTCCAAGCTGGAAAATCAACCACATTTCAATTGAAACTCATTGATATGATCTGGAAAGAGCATCACAATGTGTACTTGTCACTTGTGAATATGAAAGAATCTCCAAGCCTTCAAGTACCCAGATTTTTTTTGGAAGCAGACAAATTATGAACAGATCAATGGTTTCTGGTGGCTTCAGTTTGACAAGATGGGAGGTTAGGTACCACATTTTGCATGGTCAAAGTGATTGTTACAAGCCACTGTAATAGTGCGATAGGTTCCAAAAAAACACTAAAGACAAAAAATAATAAATTTAATTTTTACATTTTTTTATTATTTTAATATTATTTTATTAAAATTATTTTTAATTAACGATATTTTTTTTAATTTCACCGTTTATCTAAATTAATTTCTAAACGTTTATTTGGACAGTTTTTTTTTGCTACTGTTTTGATGTACTATTTTGGCTGTCAGAGCCTCCATGAAGACTTTCATCTTTCTAGAGCCATTTTACCATTAATGATGCCCTTTGCTTATAAAAAAAAAATCATTGTTACATATTTCTAACAAGATGCACTACTAAAAAATTGATTTTTTGCAACGACAAAAGTAGTTGCAAAATATAATTTTATCGTTGCTAAAATATTTTTATAACGACTTTTACTTATTGCAAAGTCGTTGGAAAACATTTCGTTGTTAAAAGTACACGTAACAAATTTCATGTCGTTGTTAAATGTATTTATTGCAACGAGTTTTTTTGTTACTAATTAAATAGTGTTTTAGCAACGATTTAATGTCGTTTTTTTTAAGTTTTGGAAACAGAATATATTTGGTTGCAAATCCTCTTTTGTAACATTTTTATGTCACTGCAATAGTTAATTTTGCAATAATTATATTTGGTTGCAAATCCTCTTTTGTAATAGATTTATGTCACTGAAATAGTTAATTTTGCAACGATTATAATCGTTGCTAAATTTAATTACAAAATCACAATTTTATCGTTTCCAATTATTTTTATAACGACTATAACTGTTGATAAAAAATAATTACAAAACACTATTTTGTAGTTTCATAATGATTGTAGTCGCAACTAAATATAATTACGAAACAACAATTTTATCGTTTTTAATTTCTTTCATAACGACTACACTTGTTAATAAAAAGATTTCGAAATTATAATTTTGTGGTTTCTAATTTTTTGTACAATGATTATGGTTGTTGCCAAAAATAATTATAAAATTAATTTTCTATCGTTTCTAATTTGTTTTATAGTGATCATAGTCGTTGTCAAAGATAAATATAGAACTATATTTTTGTCGTTTCTAATTTATTTTAAAACATTAAAAAAAATTAATAACCAATGTTATTGTTGCAATGAATATTTTCACTAAAATATATTTGCAGTTACAAATAATAAAAATATATATTTATATGATAAAAATAATAAAGTATCAAAGAATTAATAATTTGAATATCAACTTTCTTTTTAACCAATTTGAATATATTTATATGATAAAAATAATAATGTTATCTTTTTTCTTTTTAAGCAACAAATTTCTTTTATTTTTGGCAACAATATCAACTTTAGTTAACTCTTGAAGGTGTGAATTTTACATGTGCTTCACATGAGATTTGACCAAAATTGATTTGTTTCTTTTTATCATTTTTTTATTATTTTTTATTATTTTTATTATTTTTTAATTTAGAGAAATTGTTTGGACAAAATTAGGTGTCTACATGCAGAATTATAAAGTGTATAATTAAGATAAAGTTAAGCTGTTGTATCTTGAAGCTGACATGTTTTGAATTTCTGTTGCATTGTGATATAATTCTGCAAAAATGTGAATCGTCTTAAAAATAACGAGATATTCGTGTCTCAGTCCATTTCTTTGTATCACCAATAAATTAATTTTAATTTATCATTTCTTATATTATTTTGTCATTAACATTTTCATTTGTTTTTGCTTCTAGTGCCGGCAATAAGCCTTATCACTAATTTAACCTGAAAGTTTGGGACACCATTTCCACCAAACACCCCCCACAAACGAGGCAAATAAGAGAATTTTCTTACCTCTCGAGGAAGGGCAAAGCAGAGATTGAAGGTAACTATCATCGACTTTGAAACCCGAAACATAGAATATGAATTAAAACTAGAGTTTTGCTGACGGAATGCATTAATAATAGTACCAACGAGTAGGGTTTCCAAGCTGGAAAATCAACCACATTTCAATTGAAACTCATTGATATGATCTGGAAAGAGCATCACAATGTGTACCTGTCACTTGTGAATATGAAAGAATCTCCAAGCCTTTAAGTACCCAGATTTTTTTTGGAAGCAGACAAATTATGAACCGATCAATGGTTTCTGGTGGTTTCAGTTTGACAAGATGGGAGGTTAGGTACCACATTTTGCATGGTCAAAGTGATTGTTACAAGCCACTGTAATAGTGCGATAGGTTCCAAAAAAAAAAACACACCGAAGACAAAAAATAAAAAATTTAGTTTTTACATTTTTTTAATATTTTATTATTATTTTATTAAAATTATTTTTAATTAATGATATTTTTTTAAATTCACCATTTATCTAAATTAATCCTAAACGTTTATTTGGACGATTTGTCCCTTTGCTAATGTTTTGATGTACTATTTTGGCTATCAGGGCTTCCATGAAGACTTTCATCTTTCTAGAGCCATTTTACCATTAATGATGCCCTTTGCTTATAAAAAAATCATTATTACATATTTCCAACAAGACGCATTACTACTAGAAAATTGATTTTTTGCAACCATAAAAGTAATTACAAAATATGATTTTATCGTTGCTAAAATATTTTTGTAACGATTTTTAATCGTTGAAAGGTTGTTGAAAAAAATCCAGTCATTAAAAGTACACGTAACGAATTTCGTGTCATTGTTAAATGTATGTATTGCAATGAGTTTTTTTTTGTTACTAATTAAATAGTATTTTAGCAACAATTTAATGTCGTTTTCTTTAAGTTTTGGAAACGGAATATATTTGGTTGCAAATCCTCTTTTGTAACAGCTTTATGGCACTGCAATAGTTAATTTTGCAACGATTATAATCGTTGCTAAATTTAATTACAAAATCACAATTTTGTCGTTTCCAATTATTTTTATAACGACTATAATTGTTGATAAAAAATAATTACAAAACACTATTTTGTCGTTTCATAATGATTGTAGTCGCAACTAAATATAATTACGAAACAACAATTTTATCGTTTTTAATTTCTTTCATAACGACTACACTCGTTACTAAAAAGATTTCGAAATTATAATTTTGTGGTTTCTAATTTTTTGTACAATGATTATGGTTGTTGCCAAAAATAATTAAAAAATTAATTTTCTATCGTTTCTAATTTGTTTTATAGTGATTATAGTCGTTGTCAAAGATAAATATAGAACTATATTTTTGTCGTTTCTAATTTATTTTAAAACATTAAAAAAATTAATAACCAATGTTATTGTTGCAATGAATATTTTCACTAAAATATATTTGCAGTTACAAATAATAAAAATATATATTTATATGATAAAAATAATAAAGTATCAAAGAATTAATAATTTGAATATCAACTTTCTTTTTAACCAATTTGAATATATTTATATGATAAAAATAATAATGTTATTTTTTTCTTTTTAAGCAACAAATTTCTTTTATTTTTGGCAACAATATCAACTTTAGTCAACTCTTGAAGTTGTGAATTTTACATGTGCTTCACATGAGATTTGACCAAAATTGATTTGTTTCTTTTTATCATTTTTTATTATTTTTTATTATTTTTTTGATTTTTTAATTTAGAGAAATTGTTTGGACAAAATTAGGTGTCTACATGCAGAATTATAAAGTGTATAATTAAGATAAAGTTAAGCTATTGTATCTTGAAGCTGACATGTTTTGAATTTCTGTTGCATTGTGATATAATTCTGCAAAAATGTGAATCGTCTTAAAAATAACGAGATATTCGTGTCTCAGTCCATTTCTTTGTATCACCAATAAATTAATTTTAATTTATCATTTCTTATATTATTTTGTCATTAACATTTTCATTTGTTTTTGCTTCTAGTGCCGGCAATAAGCCTTATCACTAATTTAACCTGAAAGTTTGGGACACCATTTCCACCAAAAACCCCCCACAAACGAGGCAAATAAGAGAATTTTCTTACCTCTCGGGGAAGGGCAAAGCAGAGATTGAAGGTAACTATCATCGACTTTGAAACCCGAAACATAGAATATGATTTAAAACTAGAGTTTTGCTAACGGAATGCATTAATAATAGTACCAACGAGTAGGGTTTCCAAGCTGGAAAATCAACCACATTTCAATTGAAACTCATTGATATGATCTGGAAAGAGCATCACAATGTGTACCTGTCACTTGTGAATATGAAAGAATCTCCAAGCCTTTAAGTACCCAGATTTTTTTTGGAAGCAGACAAATTATGAACAGATCAATGGTTTTTGGTGGTTTCAGTTTGACAAGATGGGAGGTTAGGTACCACATTTTGCATGGTCAAAGTGATTGTTACAAGCCACTGTAATAGTGCGATAGGTTCCAAAAAAAAAAACACACTGAAGACAAAAAATTAAAAATTTAGTTTTTACATTTTTTAATATTTTATTATTATTTTATTAAAATTATTTTTAATTAACGATATTTTTTTAATTTCACCATTTATATAAATTAATCCTAAACGTTTATTTGGACGATTTGTCCCTTTGCTAATGTTTAGATGTACTATTTTGGCTATCAGGGCTTCCATGAAGACTTTCATCTTTCTAGAGCCATTTTACCATTAATGATGCCCTTTGCTTATAAAAAAATCATTATTACATATTTCCAACAAGACGCACTACTACTAGAAAATTGATTTTTTGCAACCATAAAAGTAATTACAAAATATGATTTTATCGTTGCTAAAATATTTTTGTAACGATTTTTAATCGTTGAAAGGTTGTTGAAAAAAATCCAGTCATTAAAAGTACACGTAACGAATTTCGTGTCATTGTTAAATGTATGTATTGCAATGAGTTTTTTTTTGTTACTAATTAAATAGTATTTTAGCAACAATTTAATGTCGTTTTCTTTAAGTTTTGGAAACGGAATATATTTGATTGCAAATCCTCTTTTGTAACAGCTTTATGGCACTGCAATAGTTAATTTTGCAACGATTATAATCGTTGCTAAATTTAATTACAAAATCACAATTTTGTCGTTTCCAATTATTTTTATAACGACTATAATTGTTGATAAAAAATAATTACAAAACACTATTTTGTCGTTTCATAATGATTGTAGTCGCAACTAAATATAATTACGAAACAACAATTTTATCGTTTTTAATTTCTTTCATAACAACTACACTCGTTACTAAAAAGATTTCGAAATTATAATTTTGTGGTTTTTAATTTTTTGTACAATGATTATGGTTGTTGCCAAAAATAATTATAAAATTAATTTTCTATCGTTTCTAATTTGTTTTATAGTGATTATAGTCGTTGTCAAAGATAAATATAGAACTATATTTTTGTCGTTTCTAATTTATTTTAAAACATTAAAAAAATTAATAACCAATGTTATTGTTGCAATGAATATTTTCACTAAAATATATTTGCAGTTACAAATAATAAAAATATATATTTATATGATAAAAATAATAAAGTATCAAAGAATTAATAATTTGAATATCAACTTTCTTTTTAAGCAATTTGAATATATTTATATGATAAAAATAATAATGTTATTTTTTTCTTTTTAAGCAACAAATTTCTTTTATTTTTGGCAACAATATCAACTTTAGTCAACTCTTGAAGTTGTGAATTTTACATGTGCTTCACATGAGATTTGACCAAAATTGAATTGTTTCTTTTTATCATTTTTTATTATTTTTTATTATTTTTTTGATTTTTTAATTTAGAGAAATTGTTTGGACAAAATTAGGTGTCTACATGCAGAATTATAAAGTGTATAATTAAGATAAAGTTAAGCTGTTGTATCTTGAAGCTGACATGTTTTGAATTTCTGTTGCATTGTGATATAATTCTGCAAAAATGTGAATCGTCTTAAACATAACGAGATATTCGTGTCTCAGTCCATTTCTTTGTATCACCAATAAATTAATTTTAATTTATCATTTCTTATATTATTTTGTCATTAACATTTTCATTTGTTTTTGCTTCTAGTGCCGGCAATAAGCCTTATCACTAATTTAACTTGAAAGTTTGGGACACCATTTCCACCAAAAACCCCCCACAAACGAGGCAAATAAGAGAATTTTCTTACCTCTCGAGGAAGGGCAAAGCAGAGATTGAAGGTAACTATCATCGACTTTGAAACCCGAAACATAGAATATGAATTAAAACTAGAGTTTTGCTGACGGAATGCATTAATAATAGTACCAACGAGTAGGGTTTCCAAGCTGGAAAATCAACCACATTTCAATTGAAACTCATTGTTATGATCTGGAAAGAGCATCACAATGTGTACCTGTCACTTGTGAATATGAAAGAAAAAATTGATTTTTTGCAACCATAAAAGTAGTTACAAAATATGAGTTTATCGTTGCTAAAATATTTTTGTAACGATTTTTAATCGTTGTAAGGTTGTTGAAAAAAATCCAGTCATTAAAAGTACACGTAACGAATTTCGTGTCGTTGTTAAATGTATGTATTGCAATGAGTTTTTTTTTGTTACTAATTAAATAGTATTTTAGCGACAATTTAATGTCGTTTTCTTTAAGTTTTGGAAACGGAATATATTTGGCTGCAAATCCTCTTTTGTAACAGCTTTATGGCACTGCAATAGTTAATTTTGCAACGATTATAATCGTTGCTAAATTTAATTACAAAATCACAATTTTGTCGTTTCCAATTATTTTTATAACGACTATAATTGTTGATAAAAAATAATTACAAAACACTATTTTGTCGTTTCATAATGATTGTAGTCGCAACTAAATATAATTACGAAACAACAATTTTATCGTTTTTAATTTCTTTCATAACGACTACACTCGTTACTAAAAAGATTTCGAAATTATAATTTTGTGGTTTCTAATTTTTTGTACAATGATTATGGTTGGTGCCAAAAATAATTATAAAATTAATTTTCTATCGTTTCTAATTTGTTTTATAGTGATTATAGTCGTTGTCAAAGATAAATATAGAACTATATTTTTGTCGTTTCTAATTTATTTTAAAACATTAAAAAAATTAATAACCAATTTTATTGTTGCAATGAATATTTTCACTAAAATATATTTGTAGTTACAAATAATAAAAATATATATTTATATGATAAAAATAATAATGTATCAAAGAATTAATAATTTGAATATCAACTTTCTTTTTAACCAATTTGAATATATTTATATGATAAAAATAATAATGTTATTTTTTTTCTTTTTAAGCAACAAATTTCTTTTATTTTTGGCGACAATATCAACTTTAGTCAACTCTTGAAGGTGTGAATTTTACATGTGCTTCACATGAGATTTGACCAAAATTGATTTGTTTCTTTTTATCATTTTTTATTATTTTTTATTATTTTTTTTGATTTTTTAATTTAGAGAAATTGTTTGGACAAAATTAGATGTCTACATGCAGAATTATAAAGTGTATAATTAAGATAAAGTTAAGCTGTTGTATCTTGAAGCTGACATGTTTTGAATTTCTGTTGCATTGTGATATAATTCTGCAAAAATGTGAGTCGTCTTAAAAATAATGAGATATTCGTGTCTCAGTCCATTTATTTGTATCACCAATAAATTAATTTTAATTTATCATTTCTTATATTATATTGTCATTAACATTTTCATTTGTTTTTGCTTCTAGTGCCGGCAATAAGCCTTATCACTAATTTAACCTGAAAGTTTGGGACACCATTTCCACCAAAAACCCCCCACAAACGAGGCAAATAAGAGAATTTTCTTACCTCTCGAGGAAGGGCAGAGCAGAGATTGAAGGTAACTATCATCGACTTTGAAACCCGAAACATAGAATATGATTTAAAACTAGAGTTTTGCTAATTGAATGCATTAATAATAGTACCAACGAGTAGGGTTTCCAAGCTGGAAAATCAACCACATTTCAATTGAAACTCATTGATATGATCTTGAAAGAGCATCACAATGTGTACCTGTCACTTGTGAATATGAAAGAATCTCCAAGCCTTTAAATACCCAGATTTTTTTTGGAAGCAGACAAATTATGAACAGATCAATGGTTTCTGGTGGTTTCAGTTTGACAAGATGGGAGGTTAGGTACCACATTTTGCATGGTCAAAGTGATTGTTACAAGCCACTGTAATAGTGCGATAGGTTCCAAAAAAAAAACACACTGAAGACAAAAAATAAAAAATTTAGTTTTTACTTTTTTTTTTAATATTTTAATATTATTTTATTAAAATTATTTTTAATTAACGATATTTTTTTAATTTCACCATTTATCTAAATTAATCCTAAACGTTTATTTGGACGATTTGTCCCTTTGCTAATGTTTTGATGTACTATTTTGGCTGTCAGGGCTTCCATGAAGACTTTCATCTTTCTAGAGCCATTTTACCATTAATGATGCCCTTTGCTTATAAAAAAAATCATTATTACATATTTCCAACAAGACACACTACTACTAGAAAATTGATTTTTTGCAACCATAAAAGTAGTTACAAAATATGATTTTATCGTTGCTAAAATATTTTTGTAACGATTTTTAATCGTTGTAAGGTTGTTGAAAAAAATCCAGTCATTAAAAGTACACGTAACGAATTTCGTGTCGTTGTTAAATGTATGTATTGCAATGAGTTTTTTTTGTTACTAATTAAATAGTGTTTTAGCAACAATTTAATGTCGTTTTCTTTAAGTTTTGGAAACGGAATATATTTGGTTGCAAATCCTCTTTTGTAACAGCTTTATGGCACTGCAATAGTTAATTTTGCAACGATTATAATCGTTGCTAAATTTAATTACAAAATCACAATTTTGTCGTTTCCAATTATTTTTATAACGACTATAATTGTTGATAAAAAATAATTACAAAACACTATTTTATCGTTTCATAATGATTGTAGTCGCAACTAAATATAATTACGAAACAACAATTTTTTCGTTTTTAAATTCTTTCATAACGACTACACTCGTTACTAAAAAGATTTCGAAATTATAATTTTGTGGTTTCTAATGTTTTGTACAATGATTATGGTTGTTGCCAAAAATAATTAAAAAATTAATTTTCTATTGTTTCTAATTTGTTTTATAGTGATTATAGTCGTTGTCAAAGATAAATACAGAACTATATTTTTGTCGTTTCTAATTTATTTTAAAACATTAAAAAAATTAATAACCAATGTTATTGTTGCAATGAATATTTTCACTAAAATATTTTTGTAGTTACAAATAATAAAAATATATATTTATATGATAAAAATAATAAAGTATCAAAGAATTAATAATTTGAATAATTACTACTAATGAAATTTAGAAATCAATAAAATTTCATGAATAAAATATTATGCAATTAAAAAAAATTAGCATGAATAAATTAAACAGGACAAGTAACACCGAGAAACAAAAACACCAAGGGACATAGAAACATCCAATCCTGAGACAACTAAAACCAATTACCAGAAAAATGAAAAACCAATCTGCAATTACTCCAGTTCACATCATAGAGAGTCACCAAACAAAAAGCATCACCTCTGAATCCACTCTCGCATCTTTTGTTCGTGTCTTCATCTCAATTCTAACACTGAATCCAATTGATCGCTGTCCAATACCAAAAACATGGAACCTAAGTGGAAATACAATTATTACTAGTTATAAGTTATGCTTCAGGACTTACAAAAGTTAACCTGTAAAAAATAGAAAGTAAGCAATTGCTCATTTAATTAACCTTTGAGACACTACAGCAAAAAGAGTACTGCCAGTGCCATCATCAATCAGGATTAATTATCCCATGTTCTCACCGACCTAAATAGAAATCCTTTTCAATCATCTTTCTCTAATTTGTTTTTATCTGGAATCTCTTTTATGAAAATTTACTGTAAGGAAATCATAGAAAAAAATAAACCAAGTTAGAAAATGTTTTATTAAACTTTGAACTATCAACCACACATTTTCAAGCATACATATACATAAACATATTTTTAAGAAGAGGTAAAAAATCTTAAATGTGATTAAATTCTAAATAAAATTTATTTCAGATCGTTCAAATAAATAAAAAAATTTGTAATTTACACAAAAAAAAATCTACATAAACACAGCATCAATAGTACGATTCTAAATCCACAAACCGCCAAAATGTGTCCTCTCAGATTTTGTAATTTACCAGAAAAGGGTTGGCCTAGAAAGACAGTAACAAAGAAAAAAACAATACAAGTAACCCCATAGATGGTTACTGCATCATTTGACATCAATATTTTCTCTATATTTCATTTGACATCAAATTTTAGTCAATCCAAACCAAAAAAGCTCAGATGTTGCTATTTTTTTGCTCTGGTTTAATTTAGCATAGTTGTTTTAACATACAGTGTGTTCTACCAGCATTTTGTCGGCCAAGTTCTTTAATTTCTTTTGTACTTCAATCGGTTGGAGAGATGATGAATGCTCTTGTTTCGTTCGAGAGAAGTGAGCTTGCCTGCGCGCAAGTGAGCATGCTCATGCAAGCCCACTTGAGCTGGCATGCTCTCGTGCGCAAGTTCACTTGCGCGAGTTTGCCGGGCGAGAGGGCTGCTAGGCACGAGGCGATCCTCACGCAAGGGCTACTAGGAAGAAAGAGATGGCGAGATGAAGAAAAAAGAGAGGCGATCCTCGCGCAACAACTCGCCCACGCTGGAACTGAGCTGGTGGAAAGCCATACCTTCAACTTGAGAGCAGCCTTCAACGCTGGCGAGACGAAGAAGAGAAGAATGAAGGAGTGGGTAGCAGTGTTGGTTTGGAAGGGTTTTCGGCTGACGGGAGGGAAGGCAACAGTAATTTGGAAGAAGGTTAAAAATGTCTTTTTATTTATTAGGTTGTTTGGGTGAGGTAGATATCGTAAAAAAGGGGGTTTGTTTAGAATTTCTCTTTCATTGTTTATTTTGAAATAAAACAAGCAGCTACTTTGTCAAATTTTCAGAATTCCTCACCTAATATTAAGGACCCCCAAAATCACCCAAAATCTGTATATACTAAAAAATTAAGCAATATTAGTTGTTCTTTCATAGCAATAATATTCTTCTTTCCAAGCTGTCATCACATTCAAACATAATAATTTCAATGAAAATATAAAACTATACTTATTTATGGATGTTTATATTTGATGCACCGATAATATATAGATTCTATATATTGTCAGTCAACCATAAAGTACCACATCATTAATGAGCAAAGATTAAAAATACATAAGTTCTTAAAAATAAACTAAAAAGCTCTATTGATATTTATTCTTTAGAGTTTGTATATTTTTAAACTTAAGTTTATATATGATGTATTGACAGTGTATAGTTTTTATATATTATCACTACACTAGGAGCCAACACCTCATTAATGAGTAAACGAAAAATATATTAATCCCTTACGAGCAAACTAAAAAACACTTATTTCTATTTATTTGTAAGGGCATTGGTATGTTTTTAATTTACTCATTAATGAGATGTTAACTTTTGGTACAATGACATTATATAGAAATTATACATTATCATTTTATCATATATAAACACATTAAACTTTAAGTTTGTATATGATAAACTGACAATATATAGTCTCTACACACTGTCGTTGTATTAAAGGTTGACATTTCATCAATAAGCAAACTAAAAAAATCTCAAACTTTTAAAAAATTGTATTTAATGCACTAACAATATATAGCAATTATATTGGATCACTCAAGCACAAAATGACATTTCGTTAATTAATAAAGCTAAAAGATTTGTAGACCCTTAACAATAAATATCAATAAATTTTTTAATTTATTTTTAAATACTTGCATATTTTAAAATTTTCATTTTTTTAAAAATATATATACAACCAAAGCAATTAAATCATTTAAAGATAGCTTAAAATAAGTACTACTACTTTCTAATGTATGTTATATAAGCAGTAGCACTACTTATTGTCCCCTGACCACTAGTTTGGTAAAAAAAATGTTAACAAATGTTTATCATTTGTAATCGACCCTTTTTTTCAATGATATAGACGCATTTTTTTGCTAAAAATCACGTGATTGTTTATAAAAAAGCCTTAAATTTTTTAGTTCCAATTATTATTATGATTTAAAGACCATTTCCTTTCACGTGTTATGAAAAAAAAGTTCTATTATATTAATGTGCCTTAAAGGCATCCTTAGATATATAAATTATAAAAAACTATTATTTAATATATAGTATTTAATTAATCATTAATATGATAAATTTTAATGTTACTAAGAAAATGACATATAAGCAAAGCACTACTTATTGTCCCCTGACCACTAGTTTGGTGAAAAAAATGTTAACAAATGTTTATCAATTTGTAATCGACCCTTTTTTCCAATGATATAGATGCATTGTTTTGCTAAAAAAGCCTCAAATTTTTTAATTCCAATTATTATTATGATTTAAAGACCATTTCCTTTCACGTGTTTTTTAAAAAAAAGTTCTATTATATTAATGTGCCTTAAAGGCATCCTTAGATATATAAATTATAAAAAACTATTATTTAATATATAGTATTTAATTAATCATTAATATGATAAATTTTAGTGTTACTAAGAAAATGACATATACTACTTTAAAATATTCAAGAATTAAGTAGAGACTCAAAACACAACCAATAATGTCATCTCATATTTAAATGATAATATTTTATTTTTTGTCTCTTTTTTTTTATAAATTTCACATCTCTTGAAATAAACCCTCTTAAATCTTAATCATTTGGTAATTCTCCTTTTTCTTTTGTAATAGCAATAATATATTATTTCTCCTTCTACTCAAATAATACGAAATTTATCACATTGCACTTGTAATATTAAACCACTAAAAATATTTGATGAAATTTTATTTTAGCCACTATCTTATGTAGTAAAAATATTGTCTAAAATACTTGTTTCCATTTTGAGATTGTGAGAGAATAAGAGAATTGCAAAATTCTTGAGTTTATTCAAGTGTATCATTATATCAAAAATGATCATTGACATTTTTATTTATAGAGATTATTTCAAAAGCTATGATATTTGATTTGAATGATATAACCATTAGTTTAAGTTGTTAAATTTCAACAAACACATCTTCTAAAGTGACAATAACTTATAAAAATCAATTGTTAACCATTCAAAAGTAAAAGAGTATCTTTTTGAATGAGTTTTTACCTCTTCAAAAAAAAAAGTAATTGTAACAATGCATTTTACATTAGAGCAGTCAATGCCTTAAAAAGCAGTTGATTGCTCTTCATTTACCAGGTAGGGTGTAAGGCCCCAATTCACTAAGCAGGGTCACCTTACTCACCCGTACTGTTCGCCTTGGGTCCAGATCACTAAGCAAGACCCTCACAGCTTTCCTTTGCGTTCGGAGCGACTCGAACCCTTAACTTCATTAAAGGTCAAGTCACTCCTAACCAATTGTCCTAGCGTTTTATTGTAAGGCCCCGGTTCACTAAGTATGGTCATCTTACTCACTCGTACTATTCGCTTTGGGTCCAGATCACTAAGCAAGATCCTCACAGTTTTCCTTTGCGTCCAGAGAGACTCAAACCCTTAACCTCATTAAAGGTCAAGTCACTCCTAACCAATTGTGTTTAGGAGTGACTTGACACTTGAGGAAGTCAAGGGTTAGAGTCACTCCAGACATGAATTGGGGTGTTATTCCCTGATAAAGCCATAAAGGGCCTATAGGGCTTCTAAAGCGGACAGTACAGATGAGTAAGGTACTGGGGTGGTAAATCCCTAGTTGACGAAGATCCAGGCACTCACGGTCCTTACAATAAAATGCACGTTTTATTGTAAGGCCCCAATTCAATCAACAGGGTCACCTTACTAGGCCTAATGGTTAGCATGTCTCAACACTGGCAAGAAGTCAAGGGTTCGAGATGTGGATGCAAATTGGGGTGTTATTCCCTGATAAAGCCGTAAGGGGCTTGTGGGGCTTACAAAGCGAACAGTATGGATGAGTAAGGTACTAGGGTGGTAAATCCTTAGTTAACGGAGATCCAGGCACTCTTGCTCCTTACATAGGGGCATTCAGATGCCTACAAATGGCATTTGACCACCTTAGTACAACTTTGAGGTAGGACTAAAAAGCAGGCCTAGGTAGTTGATTGCCTTTTCTAGGGCAATTGGGCTGTCACCCTTTTCCAAGCAAGTAGTTTGTGTTGTATAAGTTTGTATTTCTAAAAGACTTTTATCCCACATTACTTAGATAAATGGTTTCAAAAGGCTTTATATATCAACATTTTTTTTATGGTCTTGTAATGGGCAAACAAAAAGGAAAGCCTCACGCGCACATGAGAAATGGACTGAGAGCCCATTCACAGTTTAAATCTGACGATTTACCCCCTTGCGCACGATATAGGAGAGTTCAAGCCCAATTTTTATTTTTTAATTTAATTATTATTTTTTAGTATTTAATTCTTATTTGGAGACTAGTGTTTTAGCTTATCTAAACTTCCAAAATATCTACTTCTGATTTTTAACATTGACTACCTCCAGATTTAACTAGATTTTATTAACTTACCTTAGCAGATTTAATTAGATTTTCTAAATGTGATTTCTTCCTGATTTTGTTTTTATCTTGATTTTATTTCATTTTGATTTTATTCTCATAAAATGAACGTTACCAAACGTTCATTTTTTTTCCTATAGATACAATGCTACAAAAGGCTTTGTATGCCCTGCTTCTTCACTTCTCTGCTTCTCCTGCTTTCTTCTACTGCTAGGTTAATATCGATTTTCTTTTTCTTCTTTGCTATTCTTGATTCCTGGGCCTATTGAATCCTAAGGGATTACACATGCTTGTGAAATAATCCTTATGGACAATACAATCACAGTAAGCCTCAAGTTGTTCCTGTTTCCAATTTTCTTCTTCTAGCTACAACAATCTTAAGGATTATTCTGTCATCAATGGAAAACGCCAACAACAACACTGCTGCTATTAACACCGGTCCTCTTGCTGCCAATGCCAGTCTTGCCATACCACTAACTGTGTCACACTCCAATTTCTTAAAATTCACAACAATTTTTCACATTTCATTACTCGGTTGACTGTGCTCAGTGTTACCAATTCAATATTAAGCTAAACTATAATCAGCTAAATTAGTAACCATCATCCAAATTTGGTCCCAGTTCAATCATTTAACACACCCAAACACATATTCTTATTTATTCCATTTCCACTTATCGTATTTAGAACCATTCATTTCAAAAACGAATTATATAAACCACCTCTAACATATCATTATATATATATATATATATATATATATATATATATATTTATATATATCAAAATCTACAATGTCTCTAACCACTCTTCTTTCATCTATCACACTGTAATTTGTATTTGTTTTCATTTGGTTTATATCCCTTTTTTATACACTATAGTACTATACAATAAAATCTGAATATACAAAATAACTGTAGTAGATACCTTTTTTGGTACGCTCTAACTGCCTCGAAGGAACCATAAAACTTTCTTTAGAGACTAGAACTACTGTAAATAATCTAAAAGTGGAAAAACTAGGGGTGAGCTTTAAGGCTGGTAAGAAATATATATAAAGATACAGATACTGTAACCTATATACAAGTATCTTAAAACAGGTTACTATGTGCTAGAGTTTAGATGATAGCTCCAATAGAGATTCGGGGGAAAGAAATTCCATACCTCGTTAGGGCCTAGGAATGAGTACAGAATGATGCTTTAGAGCACCTCAGTTGTCTTCTTTTCCTAACACTTCAGCTATAGAGCATACTAAGGAATATATCAGAAAAAGAATTCATGCGTTTCAAAATCAAAGTCATAACAGTTTAACATTCAAAAATTGATTTCAAAGTCGTATAATGCAGATATCTTAAATCAATAAGAAACCATGCAGATTTTAGAGTTCCAATAACATTCGTAATATCAATATTAAATCATTTTTAGATTTCAGAGTTCAGATATCAGAAGTTCAAAAATTATTCAAAATTTAAATAAATCATAATCATTTCAAAATTCAGAGTTCAAAACATTAGAGGTTCAGAAATCATATAAATCCAGATAAATTAGAATCAGTGGAGACATAGCAACATCCCAATAGAAATCATTCAGTTTAGATCCCATAAAGGGAGAAATAGTAGACATATGGCCATAGTCATAAAAGAACCCACAATGTACACTAACCAGGTGACAACTGCAGATGCGGATGACCAAGTTAAAGTTAATACAACATTCAAAATTAGAGACACCTTATAGTACCACTAAGTAGGTAATACCAAAGTGGTTGCAGACTTGCTCAAGGTCTAATAGCTATTTAGAACTAGAATCAAAGCTAGAAATACTGCAAGATTACCCGAAGGCCAACTACGGAAAGCCGAAGTCTCAAAACAATTCATATAGCATTCAAAAATAATTATAGAAATCAATTTTAATGAAATATGTTTTCAATCAGTCCATAAATATCAAAATAGATAACAATTTCATTTTAAGTATAAAATTCAACAAATATTCTCGGTGTAATAACCAGTGTTCAAAATATTTTATTTACATATAAACACATGTCTAAAACATGTTGGCAACTTAAAATGTCAGCAAATGATTAAAAACCCAGTCGAAAATCAAGTTACAAAATCGTACGTCTTTAGTATCAACTACCTAAAACTATAACTAACTTAGAACATCATGCAAACTTCAACACAACGAAATCATGAGACATTTTTCAAGAACCAAAACCGATGACAATTTTCACTTCATATACATTTTCAGATTCAAAGTCTAATTCGAGCTAAATTAACGATTTATTAAATTTTGATAGTATAATGGTACAATGTTCTAAACCTCTTGCAATGTAAACATAGTGTATATTCCCAAAGCAATTGACTTTAAAAATTATATTCAGTATCTCTTATGTTCTTTATACACATTCCTTACCACTCAAATTTTCGCAGTGTTAGTCGATAGCACCAGTATTATTTTCTGACCTCTGAGCTGCAAATTACCATGCAAACACAATCAATTCACTATACTTTAGTTATAAAAAAATTTTTTAACTCATTGAGACCTATTGCCTATTGCAGCCTTAAGCCCATCTACTTCATACTGGTGCTAACATTGCAACTGCTGTTAAAACACCTCCGTTTTCAATTTTGATTTTCCTACTGTTTTGTATTAATTTATACATTACTTTAGGACCTAAACCATATTGAATTAAGCACTCTTTCGGTCTCCCCTTCACTTGGCCAAATAGGGTTCCCTTTCCTACACATCTCATTTCTTCAATTTAAGCCTAAATTCATGTTCTACACTTGTTTTACATTGATTCTACATCAATTTCAAATTGAATAATATGATGTTCATGGAAAGGCATGTTAAAAGCCTAGGGTGATGATTCTCATGGTTTAATTCAATTTAAGCTAATTCATCAACTTAAAGACCTTAAACACCTAGTATACAATCATGAAAACATGAAAAAACACAAGCTTTCTCTCTCTCTTACCTTGGTCAAAACTTGTAGGGAACCCAACACTATCAAAATGGGCACTTTAAGGCTTGATTTTGGTAGTATGTTGTAGAGCTTTGAGAGTTGGATAAGTTTAGTGAAGACTGTTTTTGGTTTTGGAGTATTTTACTAGGGTTTTTTTTAGGACTTTCTCTCTCTTCAAAGCTTTCGACAATGGTGGTGGTGAACAAGGAAGGAGATGGTCGGCCAAAGTGAAAGAAAAATGTAGAAAATTCTAAATTGAAAATATCTTTTAAGGCATATTACAAAAATGCCATTATACTTACCAAAAATTTCAATTTTGCCTTCACGATTTAATTTCTATTTAAACAATTAGTCTAACTTCTAAAATATTTCATTCAATCATAAAATACATCTATTTAACTCATTCCAATAATTGGATAAGCCTTTGATAAGATTTGACGAGTAAAAAGGGTAAAATTACCAAAATAGCTCTAACCGTTAAATCATGTAATTTTTCACTTCTTCATGTCATTCCAAAATTTGACATAATATGAGACTTCATCATGTGAAGATTAATCGATGACTGTCAATTGATCTTTATTTAAATTAGATCGATCGTTATCTATGAAAATTTCCCAAGCCCATGGACGTAACCATCATTTTAAAATTACTTACACTTCTTTCAAAACATGCACAAACGAAGAAATTTTGTGATGCAGATTTCTCTTACCTCAGTATTTCACTCCAAATATCACGACTCTATAGTTTCACCCCAATTCGAACTATGGAGGTCCAATGAGGCCTACACGACAATTTCTTTTACAACTCTTGTAATTCAATTTCTTAGTAATTTATCCTTTGTCTTTCCGTTTCCTTAGCCTTTAAGTTATAGAGTTTATTGGAAAAATGTGCTCCTCATAAGCTGCCAAAGCCGGCTCTCCTGTTGCTAATGATGTTGGTCCTTCCATGCCTGTTGGTGCTCCTTCTACTATGTCTATGCATTATGCCAAGCCCTTTTCAGACATCAAAAAGATTGAAATCTTTGACAGCCAGAACTACAAAAGATGGCAGTAACATATTTTTTTTGGTGCTTGATATGTATGGAATAGTTGCTGCCTTGACAGATCCAAAGCCAAATCAAACTATAAAAACCCAACAATTGGAATTTTAGATGCATTCTAATAAGGTTTGTAGACGTACAATTATTAGTACTCTTTCTAATGATCTCTTCTGGGACTTCATGAACCTTAAATACACTGCTCAAGACGTTGGCAAGCAAAAGTTTGTGAGTGGTAACTTCTACAGGTGGGAGATGATAGATGACAAAGATATCAAAATGTAGATTAACGAGTATCACAAGCTATTGGAAGATTTGAGAGCCAAAAACATTAAGCTGCAAGAGGAATTTGTTGTTGGTCTATTGATTGAGAAGCTGCCAAAATCATGGAAGGATTACAATCAACAATTGAAACACAAGCACAATCAACTTTCTTTGGCAAACTTGATCACTCACATCATTATTGAAGACACTAATCAAAGAGAACTCAAGGCTGCCAAAGCAAAAGAGATGACCTCAAAGGCCAACTTGGCGCAAGGAAAATTCAATAATAAAACGTACGATAATAAGAAACTTGATGATAATAATACATTTGTTATATTATTTTATTATTTATTACCACATTTATTGCTATATTTTTGTGTAAAATTAATTGTTAAATGTATCTTGTGAATTAATTTAGAGAAAGTGATTTTGGAATTAATTTTAGAAATTATGGTATGAAATCAAACAATAAATTATTTGATTGGAATAAATTTTTGAAATATACATTGTTTGACTTTCTAAAGTTGTAATTAAATTCTTATTTGTTTTAAGGATTTTTGGGAACCACAGGATTAAAATATAATAGAGGGTTGAGATTTTTTTTTAATTAAGAAGAAACCCTTGAAATCTTAAAGGAAAAATTATAAAAGGTGAGAGGGGCGGTAGCAATTAGAGAAAAGTCAGAAGAAAATTAGAGAAACAAAAGCAAAGAAAAGAAAAAGAGGAATTGAGAGAGATCGATTTTTGGGTTTTTTTTTACTGTGTGCTTCATTTTTTTTGCAAAGAACCAAAAAATTGAAAAGAGGTTGGTCTGCTTGAGGACTGAAATGGTGTGCTGATCAAGGAGAGAAAAGAAATAAGGAGAGGCAAGAACCGATCGGAGGAAGGGGATCGAAATCTACTGGAGGCGTGGAAGAAGTGCTGAACCGTTGCTGTTGGACTTTGCTGCAGTTGAAGAGAATGTGAGCTTAAGGAGCAAAACCAAGGCAAGCGTTGATGTTCATGGGCCATGCCAAACCATTTCTCTACTGTTGTTGTTGATTCCATATGCACATGTTTGAAGTGGTCAAAAAAGGGGTTTTAACATTATTTTAATTTTAATATTTTGTTAAGTTAGATAGATATATTTATATTTAATTAGTTGATTAAGTATGATTTTTATTAATTTGATATTTTGTTTTGCTAAATTAAACATGAACTAATTTTTTTTAACTAGGAATTTGATTGAGCCTACTTGCATATTTTATATCTTTATGATTAATTAATCAATTCTTAAATTCTAGTTTCATTCATTGTGATTAATTCAATCTTTTGATTTGTGTTATTGATTGGCCACCTTTAATATAATTAATTGATTGTTTGAGACATGGTAATTGTACACATCATATGCTAAGCCATATATAGCTCTCTTAAATGATTGAATGAATATTTGATATATACATCAAGCTAGAATATTTATTTGATTCTTGTTAGATGTTTTTCTATCCTTAATGGGTTTTTAGTCATTGATTATGCTACACATCATAGATAATTTAATGATTAAAAATACTTGATTATAGCTGCTATCAAACAAAGTAATCATAGATTAGGAAGAATGAACCATAGAATTGAAATGAGATTTTTAGGATTGAAGACATAAATTTGCAATGTATTGGTGAAATCAAATTCCTAGGCTTTTCTCTATTGCTTAATTTCTTGATTTTATTAGGTTAATTAATTTAATTGGTTAATTTAGTGATTGATTAGATACTTAGGTAATTTCTTTGACTTTCATAATTTTTTTGGCATAAGTAGTTAAATTTTAATTGAATAAATTTAGCAAATCTCTGTGAGATCGACTCTTGTATTTGCACGCTATACTATCTTGATTCGTGCACTTGCAAGAATATAACTTTTTGTTCATCACTTGATTACAAGCCTAAAGTTTCTAACCCTTCATTCAAGAAAAAAAGGCAACTGTTTTGTTTGTGGAAAGCTAGGTCATCATGCTTCTTAATGTAAGAAAAGAGTGAGAAATGACAGTCCTCTTAGCCAAAAGCCATCTAGGTTGAAGGAGATGACCTTATTGTTGTGGTCATTTCTCAAGCCAATCTTGTGGTCAATGTGAAAGAATGGGTGGTAGACTTTGATGCTACTAGCCATATTTGTGTTAACAAAGATGCTTTTACCTCCTACAATTTTGTAGGGAATGGAGAAGAACAAGTTTATCTTGGAGATTCTAGAGTTGCAAACTTGGAAAAGTACTTCTCAAGCTCACATTTGGTAAGACCTTAGCTTTGAATGATGTATTACATGCGCCTAACATTAGAGCAAATTTAATAGCTGTGGCTTTATTAGGAAAGGCTAGGGTTAAAGTATCATTTGAATTTGATCAGATTGTTATGACAAAGATTAATGTGCTAGTTAGGAAAGGTTATTATAATCAGAGACTTTTTGTACTCAATGTTTCTGAAATTATGAATAAGAATGCATCATCTTCTACTTACTTGATTGACTTTGTTGATTTATGGCTAATTAGATTAGGACATGTTAATATTAATTATCTTAATAAAATGCAATCTATTGTACTAATTTTTGGTATTAATAAAGTAGAATTTGATAAATGTGAAATATAAGCTAAAACTAAACTAACAAAGAAACCCTACACATTTGTTCAAAGAGAAATTGAATTATTAAGCTTAGTTTATGCTGATTTAGGAGACTTAAAACAAACCATGACTAGAGGAGGTAAAAAGTATTATATAACTTTTATTGATGATTATTCTAGATATAGTAAAGTTTATTTGCTTAAACATAAAGATGATAAGTCAATCACGAGAGAAAAAAAATTGAATTCAGCTTGAAATCTAAAACTTTAATCATGGAATATTTCTATCTCGAAATGTTTTAATCAATATTTAAAATTTTTTATCTTGTATTTATTTCACTACAAAAAACGAGGTGTTTAAAGGCACTTTTACATCGGCAGTCATTAAAATCGCCAGCTATGTCATTTTTCTAGTTACTTTTTCCGGCTTTAACACAACCGCCGTTGTTTACATGGCTTTAAAGGACACTATGACCCAATCCTCGTACAGGCTGTATTCATTCCTTTGGCCTCAGTTGCTTTAGTTTCTCTTTATCTCAACTTAAATTTCCCAAAAACTAAACCCTAGCTTTTCCCCTCACCATCCTCACCGTTGGCTTCGCTCTAGACATTTCTCTCTGCTCTTGTATTCTCTTCAGCCCTCGGCACTCACTTTCTTTTTTTTTTTTCAATTTTTGTTTCCTATTCTTTTCTCATCTTGTCCCTTCTCTTAATCTCCGTTGGCTTCATCAATCTCCATCTTTCTTCTCTCCATCTCATCACTTTTCTAATTTCTCTCCCTTATGCTTTTCAGATCTCCATCACTGATCTTCTCTCCTTCACGCTTTCTTCTCCATCACTCAGCTCTCATATTCTCCTCTCTCTCCATCGTTGATTTTTTGTTCTTTTCTCCCTCGTTGGGTTTTTTTTTTCAATTTCGATTTCCTATTCTTTTCTCCAATTTCTCTTCTCTTATCTTCTTTTCTGCGTCGTATAGATTTTTTCAAATTTAGGTTTTATGAATTTATGAAGCGGAAAAGGAAGATATTAAGATTTAGGTTTTATGAATTCAGATTTAGATTTAGGCTTCTTATGAAGATATTAAGGCTGCTATCAAGTATGGATTAGAATGTTTTTTTGTATCTTTGTTCATTCTTCTATTTTTTTCGTTACAGAGAAAAGAAAAAGCAGAGCCGATAGCATAACAGTGAGATCTGCTAGGAGCTGCTTCGAAAATGGAGCATTGCAAAGTCAAAGATGAGGTATTCCTTGTTCCTTAATGTTTCTCTTCACTCCTTAATGTTTCCTTTTTCTTATTCTAATTATAATTTCAGCTTCTATTCTCATTTGTATCATAAAATAATCGCCTCGATCCCCAGGTAATTCTTTGTCTTTAGGAAAAATATTTTCTCGTTAATTTCGTTTTTTTTTTTCGATTTTGGAATCGTTTACTTGAACTTTTCGTTAGTTGAATTTCAGGATTGTAAGATCAATCTGCTTTTTGATTGATGGATTTTTTTCGTTTTAAGTGGTTGAAATTGGTGGATCCTAGTTTAGTTTTTGACTTTAAATTTAATTAATTAATCATGCAATCAATTTCTCTGTTAATTAATTGGTAATTCCATTGCTAGTTCACTTTATTTATAAAAAGAAATTAAAAATTGGAACCTGAAGGTTAAATTTTACTTTGTCAGAATTCTGTTATAATCTTTTTATTATTATTATTAATCAGCTGTTGATTAAAGGAGTTTAAGAAAGACAAATGCATGTTGCTTCTATTCAGTTATTCTTATGATTCTGGATTTGTCTAATTCATCTGAGGATTTTTGAGGTCTTGATTACTCAATAATTTCACTGGATCATCATTCCATTAATCAGTTGATTTGTCTGCTAACTATGCATCTTTGGCTAGAGGATTTTCTTAAATGTTTGTGGAGTTGATCGTATAGTCTTCTAACTGAGTAATTGTCTTATTTTATTCTATTTGGCGTCAGTGAATAACTGTAATTTAAAGGTTGAAGGGGAAAAAATACTGCAGCTGGGGTTTTATTTTTTTGTGGTTGAGACTACTTCTAGGTTTTGACTTGTGAGGAATGGCAGAGAAATCATGTGTTAAGCGCCTTCAGAAAGAATATAGAGCACTTTGTAAGGTATTGTTTTCTCCTTGGATATCCTGCAATTCCTTTTATTGTTACTCATGATTTTTATATGAATTGCTGAACGCTGGAAATGCTTAACTGTTGTAGGAATCTTGTTACATTTGTCTAGTTAACCTTTCATTTCAATGCAATTTTTTGCTATTTATGTGTCTGCAGTTTATAACATCTTATTTTGATACAAGGAAAATTTTATGCCTCTAGTACCCGGTCTATGAAGCTTGTTACTGCAGAGCTTGCATCAATAGTCAATGTACTAAGAATTTTGTGTTTTATGATATGGTAATCTATTGTATATTTTATTGGTTTTAGTAATTAGCGATTCAGCAATATGCTTGATTTCCATTGGCAAATAAAAACATTTGGATATCTTTTCACTTCCTTCACTAATAAATTGGGTATTATTAGAAATTATATTGATGCTGGAATGAGAAATTGTTATTACTGTAACTTAATTCTATTTTCTCTCAGATGACTTTAACAGTTACTTTATGAACTTTTAGGAACCGGTTTCTCGTGTTGTTGCTCGTCCCTCCCCGAATGACATTTTTGAGTGGTGTAAGTTTATTCAATCTTTCTATCTTCTTTCTTTAATTAAGGCTCTGTAAATTTCTTGAATGAAATTTATTATTTGTCTATTATTTTTTGCAGTTCTAATTGTGTTCTTCAAACACCTCTGCTAGTTTGGATAATGGCCATTGTAAGTTGCCAAAATATTTTCTAGTCTTCTAGTACAATGAAAAATTGATTTATTGCTTCAAAATCAAAGTTTATAATCATTGGTATCTTTATTTCCTTTGTACTCCTGTGCAGGTGATGGCCCTTTTGAGTGGATTTGCAAGAATGTACACTGAAGTAAGTTTTTGAGATACTTCTTCCAGTTCTTTTATAAGCTACAACTTGCTTTTAGATGATTATTTACTGTTCAGAAGTTTAACCAATATTGCCTTATCTAAGGTATATATTATAAATACATTACTTAGCTTAAACAGTTAAGATATATGGTTGTAAATATTTAAAACCCTTTTGTCATGCTGTGAACTTTTTGATTGTGATCATGCTAGTCTCCTTTATGCAGATTGGTTAAAATTGCTGCAATATATGTGGACAATAGCGATATAAAATGATTGAATTGCACATGCATGCTCTCTTGAGAATTAGTTATAATTCTCATTAATCTTTTATTTCCCCTTCAATGATGGCAAATTTCCTGTTCTTCCCCTATCTGTTTATGAAGCTGTTGTTATGGTACACAGTGAAGCCTCAGCCTCTAAGGAGTACTCATCATTATATCAATTCTTCTACTATCTATATGATAAAAGAAATGTGAGTTTACTTCTCTTCTTCCCCTTAACTTTGCCTGTCGAATACATCTTTCATTCGTCTGGTTAAACCTGTATGTTGATGATTTAGTTTTTGGATGATTATGAATTGGGTTTAGGTTTCATTTTCTTAAGAGTAATATCAATGTCTAGGGCCACATTGATGGTTCTGAATTGCTTAAACTCCTTTATTTTCTGGTATAACACAGTTGACCCTGCATATGTATGAGAGAACAGATTCAATGTGAGGAATCTAATTAATATAGAATCTTTTGTCTTTCCTCAAATCTGTAAATGTGGCTTAGGGGTCATAGTCTAGAACTCTTGGCTACATTTGCCCTGTCTTAAAGCAATGCTTTATAACATTCTAGTTGGTATATTCTTAATGTTGGCAATTGGTGTTACTGCCCATTTTGTCATACAGGCACAAGAGAAGTTTCTGTCTTTAAGGAAAAGCACTACGATTGACGTAACTGCAGACATAGAGGAGGTATGTACAATATTAACTTTGTATTAACCCAAAGAATTATTCATACAAGTGCATCAATTGATGTACTTTGTTTACATTTGTAATAATATTGTTTTATCTTCAAACCACGTAGTTTCATTATTGTTTTACAATGTAGCTAATAAATTTTAATGTTTTCCATCTATTCTAATGCTTCCGTAGTTCTCTGGGAATCTTCCAGCAGCTTTGAAGACAATTTTTCCTTCAACAAATATAACTAGACTAGGGGACTGGTACTTAGTTTTCTTATTCTTGAGAACATGTTATGAATTAATGATAGCATTCCTTGTGAGCTTTGCATAAAAAAAACTATGAATTGTTATTATTGTTGTAATTATTTTGGACCATAGATTGTGCATTGAAAGAATCATATTTGATGCTTATTGTAATCATGAAGTGTGAACCTTCTCTATTTATCTATTTAAAGTGTGACTTTAGAATTCTGAATTTTTTTTTTATTAGTGCAATGGACATGAATCAATTGAATTATCAAATGAGGCAAGCTGCCAATGCCTTCATAACAATTATTTTATTAACAAAAAATTGCGCTAACAATTATTTTATAAACTTTTATTAAAAAAGTTTTAATTAAGAGTTAAAATCATTTCATTAGACTATCAGTGAACAATAGTATTAACACAAAAAAATTAATCAAGCTTTTAAATTTAAAATAAAATTCAATAAATATAAAAATTTTAAATTTTAAATTAGACTTTTACCGGCGCTTAAAAGTGCCGGTAAAAGTTTTTAAATTTGAAATAAATTTAAATTTCAAATAGAATTTTTGCCAACACTTTAAAGTGCCGGTAAAAGCATTTTACTTTTGAAGGCATTTAAAAGCGCCAGAAAAAGTCATGCCGTAATTTATCTGACTTTTACTGGCACTAAATTACATCACCGCCGGTAGACCTTCACCGGCATTCACCTGGCCGGCGGTTAGCCGGCGGTCAATTAACCGCCGGTAACGTTTTTACCGGCGATTTATTGGTCTTTTACCGGCACTTATAAGTGCCGGTAAAAGTCAGTTTTTTTGTAGTGTTTTGTAACAATAATTATTATCTCATATATTGATAATAGATTTTTTTAACTTCACCATCGACATTAAAAATTATTACATGTCTCATTTTTAATTAATATTTTAAATTTTTAATATTTTTAAATAATTTATAATTATATATCATCTTATTAATTTTATTTGTATAACCAAAAACTCCGCAGCTCCACTAACAATAATCCAATGCAATAATCAAGAATGACATAAAAACCATCGTTTACAAGAATGATTGCAACGAGGTTTAGTATAAATTTATAATGTATTAAAATGAATTAATTTCACGTGATGTAATTGTATTTTTTTCTCTTTTCCACAATTAATTACTCGTGCTTTATGTGTTTTGAATTATTTCAACTCAGCTACTACAAAACAAATCAGGTGCGCTGCATTAAGGAAAAAAAAAAAAAAACTCACCTACCATTCTTGCTTGCCACCCCACCATCCATTTACCAAAATAAATAAAACAAATCAGGCAAACCTCCGTAAAATTCCATATTATTGTTGAGCAGCCGCGGAGATTTCTTTAAAAAAATCGATTTTATTGTAAAATTTTTCAATAGTTTCGTAAATTTATAACATATTCGTTGTATTTTTTTAGATTTAATAATTAAATATATCTTCAATATTAAATTTGCACAACACGAATATAAGCATTTAATTTTTTATTACATGTCAATTAATATGTAAATTTTTATTTTATGTAAATAAACCTTCAATTTTGCAAAATAAAGTAATTAAGTCTAAATATGATAAATGATACTAATTATCGTTTAGACATTTTACGTAACAGTTGACATGGATAGTTTTGTGAGTTGTTACATGACACATAAGCAGTACAAATAGAAGCTAGTGTCATTTAACAGATTTAGATTTAATTACATGATTTTAAAAAATTGGGTTTATTTACAAAAAAATAAAATTTTATTAACCTATTTGCAGGCAATAAAACGTTGAGAACTTAAATTTATTTTATGTAATATGTTAACGTTTATTTGGCTATTAAACCTATTTTTTGTGATATTTTATATAAATTTAATTTTTAAATCTGTGATATTTTTTTAATTTCAGGATAATTTTTAAAATAAATCTAAATATTATGAATAATAAAATTTTGCATAAAATTTTATGAATAATTAATTTATATTAAATCTCTTACATGAGAATCACGATTTACTTATAGATAAATAGGCATTACGTCGGAAAGCAAATTAGAAGGCAAAAAGAAAAAAAGGTGATGAGACAGGTTCTAATCTGCCATTTCAAGATTAATTGAATGGAAACTTCGTCAAATAAAAATGCATATTTGACTCAAATTTCAAAATTTAATGTACGCACATTTTTATTTGTTAAAACCATCTTTTTATAAGAATTCATTTTGGTCGGTATTTTATCTTGAATAATTATTTAATACATTGTTTATGAAAATTTTAGATGCCACGTGTGGGCTTAGAATGATGATAGTATATATCCTTTAAGAAATATTAAAAAAAATAAAGTGAGATTTATAAATAAAATTAAAAGTATGGTACATATCTCGTACTGCACTAATGATGTATACATAGGAATTTATCACTTTTTTTTCTTGAAATTACATATAAATTTGATAAAAATTAAAATAATTATATCTGATGTGCCAATAACTAGACATAAAATTTAATGTAATAATTTTCATGTTTTATACAATTTGATATTAGTGAGATAGATACCTGTTTTTCTTCCATATTGCTAATCCAATCTCTAAGACTCCAGCTACTCCAAATTAGCAAATATGGTGCATCTCCCAATATCTTTTGAAAATTTAAGCAAAATTATTGTTTTTAGTTCTTTTAGGATTTATATTTAATGTATTGATAATGTATAGATGTTATATATTATCAATCAATCAAATGATTTCATTTTATTAATGTGTAAAGTTTAAAAATACACAAATTTTTAAAAATAAATTAAAAGCATATTAATAAATTTTGCTCATTAATAAAATCATATTCTATGCTTTCATAGCAAAAATAATATTCTAATTCCTTACCTGTCCCGGTTAATACCTTTATAACTGCAAGCACGGATCGCACTGAGAAATAATAATGTCAACAATTCATGAATTAATTATTCGCAAGTAGCAACTCCAACAGCCTGCAAGCAGACATTCGACACATGGAGCACTTAACCCATGCGTTTCACACATGATTTTTTTTCTCTCAATGCAAAAACAGTAATTCATTGTGTAAAAAAAATAAAAAAAAATTATCTTCTTCTAAGTAGTAAAAACATAATCTTGATAATTCAAGTTTGGTCTAATTCTTGTTAGTTGTTACATTTTTATAGAAAACATTTGGTTTAATGTTCGAATGTCTATTTCCCTTGCACTTCCTTATGAATAAAATATATATAATATTGAATTCAAGATTAAATCTAAAATTTTAATCCTTGAGTTTTTTTTAATTAAAATTCAGTTTGATCGATTTTTATTTTTTAATTTTTTTATAAGACATAAGTCAAATAGAATCCAAGCTTTCAATTTCTATAAATAGACCCTCCTAATCATTTTGGGAAACCATCCATTCCTCTCTTTCATTATCCAGTCTCAAGAGTCTCCAAAAAATGGTTGGTCCAGTGACAGAAAAGAGGGCTGCAAAGCCCTTACCAAAGCATGAGCTGATTGAGTTCATTCAAACGATCATTTCGAATGAACAACAAGAAGAAATGGAGCCATTTTACGTGCTAGATTTGGGTGTTATCGGGTCCCTCTTTGACACATGGACTCGTGACCTTCCCATGGCTCAACCCTTCCTCGCCGTCAAGTGCAACCCCAACCCTGCTTTCCTCAAAGAAATGGCAGCCCTTGGCTCCGGCTTCGATTGCGCAAGCCGTTCGGAGATTGAAACCATTTTGTCTCTCGGGGTTTCACCTGATCGGATCGTCTTGGCAAACACATGTAAACCTGAGTCTCACATCAAATATGCTGCTAAAGTTGGGGTTAACTTGACTACTTTCGATTCCAAGTGTGAGCTTGAGAAGATTAAGAAATGGCATCCGAATTGCGCCCTGCTGATTCGAATCAAAGTCCCGGAAAGCAGTGGTGCAACGTTTCAGTTCGGCGCCAAGTTCGGTGCACTGCCGGAGGAAATAACCCCTCTTCTCCAAGCTGCTCAAGCTGCAGAGCTCAGAGTGGTCGGTGTCTCATTCCATATTGGTAGCCGAGCCATTAACTTCCAGGCATTTGAAGATGCCATAGCAGCAGCTAAAACAACGTTTGATGCAGCAGCCCAACTTGGCCTGCTGAAGATGTATATCCTTGACATCGGCGGAGGCTTCACATCTGGTCCGAAGTTTACTGAAGCAGCCTCGGCAGTGAAAGTTGCTCTAGAGAAATATTTTCCTAATGAGGCTGCTGGCTTCAGAATTATAGCGGAACCTGGTCGTTTCTTTGCTACCTCGCCATTCACGTTAGCAACAAGCATTACAGGGAAGCGAGTTCGGAATGGGATTCAAGAGTATTGGATTAACGATGGGATGTCAGGATCTATGAACTTTTTGAAGTATGACCATGACGATGTGGTTTGCACTCCTCTTGCCAACCATGGCAGCAACAAAAACTTCCCAAGCAAAGTGCTTAAGACATATGATTCCACTGTTTTCGGACCAACATGTGATCCAGAAGACACGATTTTGAAGGGTTACCAGCTGCCAGAACTGGACGTAAATGATTGGCTGGTCTTTCACGACATGGGGGCTTATACTTCGTCTCGTGGGAATGATTTCAATGGGTTCAAAACCTCAGCCATTGCAACTTACGTCACCAACTCCAATAAAATATAACCCCCGGACCGCTGTCTCCTTTTGAATAAAGCAAAATAGTTGATGGGCTTTGCTAGCTACTAGCTCCTATGTAATATGTAGTATTGTCATGTCTCTTGCACTAGGCCATATGTTATAGTGAACAAGTGTGGTCTTTTTCCACATCTTAAATTTAATTTACATTTGCTGTGGTTTTATTTCAAGTTAGATGATTGTACTTGTTGCTTGGATAATTAAGAATGCATCAAAGTCCTCTTTTTGTTCATAATTTACGTTTTATATATTTTTTGAATTTATCATTCTATTATATCTTAGGGTTTCTATGGTATTATATCTAATTATATTGATACCTCTTGAAATTTTAGTGCAACGGTAAAAATTATTCTTTTGTTATATGAATTTCATAAATACAAGTGAAAATAACTTTTCTATTAATGCAAAAAGAAAACTGTGTACACATACTCTCTTCAACACAATATAAGAGTCTTGGACAATAAATTATTCTTTTTATTAACCATTTCATTTGTTACCGATAAATTTTAAGTTGGATAAGTTTAACATAACTTATAACGTGCGTATGCGCGTCCTTGAAGTTGGATATGTTTAACCAAACTCATCAGTTGCATATGTGGGCACGCGCACCTCAACTAGTTAGCACAATTTTTTTTGGCCGAAAAAAAATGCGTGGCCACAGCATTGAAAGTGAAATATACATGCAGAAGACATGACCTTAAGTATGACTTCAAGAAATTGTAGTGTAAGACTTATTTTTGGGCGTGAAAGCGGTACACTACACACAGAATCTTTGCATGTGAGTACCACAATAGGAAGAAGAATTGCACTCTCTTTGAGGTGGAATGATCTGTGCAGAATGCAGATTTGATTCTTTTTTCCATTTCTGCCTTTTTAGCCAAGTTAATTATAAATGTTCTAAGCTTAAAATGGCATGGTTTGATGTACCAACAAATGCATAATTTTGGCTGAATATCTTCACCAGGGATTGCTAAATTGATTGTACATGTTGCCTTATGTATAGTATTTAGTATTAGAATTTTTCAACTGGTAGATTACTGTTAATTGGTGGACTCCTGAATATCAACTTGTAGATTGATAGGCATTATGTCAGAAAGCAAATTAGAGGACAAAAAGAAAAAAAAAGTAATGAGTATGAGATAGGTTCTGTGATTTTTGAAAAACAAAGAAGACTATCTAACTTAAAATTTTAAACTTTAATGTATGCACATTTTTATAAAAACAATAATTAAAGAATTTGTTTTCGATATATTAAAGTAAAATTTTTAATTTTATATCTAAAATTAAAATTCTATGACATATTTAACATTTCAATAATGATGTATAAAATCATTTTTATTGATTAAAAAGAATCCAAATTATCTATTTCTATAAATAGAGAATTCATCACTTCTTCTCTTTCGAAAATTGTATATGGAAAAAAATATTTTGTGTTTGTGTGGATAACTCAACATAAATTTTGATTTAATAATTTTGTTTTAATGTATAGTATATAATGTTAAAATTTTTTAATTGGTGGATTGCTGTTAATTGGTGAACTAATAAATATCTACTTGGAAATTAATAGGCATTACGTCGAAAAGCAAATTAGAAGACAAAAAGAAAAAAAATGTAATGAGTATGAGACAGATTCTATGATTTTTGAAAAACGAAAAGGACTATTTAACTTAAAATTTTAAACTTTAATGTGCGCACATTTTTATAAAAAAAATAATTAAAGAGTTTGTTTTTGGCAATTTAATGTAAAATTTTCAATTTTATAAATAAAATTAAAAGTTTGAGACATATCTCACATTTCAATAATGATGTATAAAACTTTTTTTTATTGATTAAAAAGAATCCAAATGATCTATTTCTATAAATAGTGAATTCATCACTTCTTCTCTTTCAAAAATTGTATATGAAAAAAAATATTTTGTGTTTGTGTGGATAACTCAACATAAATTTTGATTTAATAATTGTGGGTTAATGTGTAGTAGTGTTAGAATTTTCTAATTGGTGGATTACTGTTAATTGGTGGACTACTGAATATCTACTTATAGATTAACTAGTTTATGACCCGAAATTTTGTATACTTAAAAGTGATTGTTAATAAAAATAAATTTTATTTACAATTTAGTTATTTAGATGATAAAATTAAATATATAATTAATTAACATAATTTAATCGAAGTAAGTAATTAGAAATTAATTTATTAATATAAAATCTTATAAGAAAATATAAATAAGAAATGATGATGAATGAAATATATAAATAATGCATTCGAATATAAGAAATAGTAACATCCAAAAAAATGCGTCCAACACTTAAATTAAAAATTAAAAGTTCGATCATCGAAAAAAAGGTTTTCAGTTATGAGAATCTTCAAATGATGCTGCCGGATCTATACTCCTGTAGTTATGTTTACATCATACATAATTGTTATCTATTTATAGAACACAAAGAATTCAACTAATTAATGAATAAATGTAAAACCTTACTCGCGTGTACATATTTTTTTTGCAGGTGTTTGACAAAAATTGTCATCTTCTTCATATGTACACGAATTAGCAGGCATCTCTGTTGATATCTTCTTTGTATTTGATGAAGAACGATTTTCCACTAAAAGCTTAAATAAAAGAGTTTTAGTTGTTTTGTATGTAATAGTATTATTTTTTTTCTAAATTGATTAGCAAGAAATTTGATAATGTTTTATATTAAATATAAAACATACCTTTTGTATTTGGTCAAGTAGGTAGTGACTTTCTTTTGCGTAACTAATATCATGGACACGGGTAACTATCAATTTAGAACTGTCATAATAAAAGTTATAATCATTCAGCTCCACTTCAAATATATAAGAACGGCCTATTAATTCTTCTAACTTTTTCTCCACTTTGGCATCTCCAGTTAAAGTTTAGAATAATAATTAATACTTGAAATGAATTTAGAAAGTTGTGGTAAATAATTAAATGACTTCATTTCTCATTTCAAATAATTGTTGAGCTGAGTTACTGAGAATTCGATTAATTACATAAAAAAAGATAATTGTTTTTCATTATTAGGTAAAAAAAGATAATTTCTGGTTATTATATAATAACAATAAAAAAAATTTAGTGTTAGGTAAAAAAAAAAATAACAGTAATTAACAAAAGATTATTTAGGTAAAAAAAATTTACAGGTTATTAAAAGTTCCTGTGTTATTATATAATAACAGTAAATATAATAACAGTTAAAAAAATTTACCATTAGGTAAAAAAATATAATAACAATAGTTAACAGAAGATTAATTAGGTAAGAAAGATAATTTACTGGTTATTAAAACTTTCCGTATTATTATATAATAACAGTAAAATTAAATTTACTATTAGGTAAAAAAATATAATAACACTACTTAACAGGAGATTAATTAGGTCAAAAAGATAATTTTTTTGATAATTCACTAATATGTTGGAGGTTTGCTTTAGACCACATTTTTTTTTGGTTACATTGGACCACATTTATTTGATTTGCACGAAAATGCACTTATGGTTTTTGGCGTTAGGGCAAGCTTGATTGGGTCAAAATATTTCTGTATATACTTGGCTGAAAGGCAAAGCAAAGTAAAATCCATCAATCATTAATGATTTTTGTGCAAAAAATTTATGTTTTTATTATTTTAAAAAATAATTTTTTAATTCAAAGTTTTTTAAAAATGTTTGAACTCCAATCATTGTGTCAATTAATGTTAAAAATTAAATAAAATATGCAACATCAACTCCATGTGAACATTCACGTAAGACAAAGTCCAAATTGTGAAATTAAATGGGTTGATTTATTTTTATGGATATCCATATTGCATTGGACCACATTTATTTGATTTGCACGAAAATGAGAACACCATAGAATATAGTATTGAATAACAAGATTTAACTAAAAAAAGTCTATCTATGTTTATTATATTATAAAACATAGAAATATAGTATTGAATATCAAGAACACCATAGAATCATGGAAGCTCACTTTGACCGAAATTCATCTCCAAAACAGAACACTTTTTGCTTCAAGTCAGCCCTCTACTCTTATTTTCTTTGATGGTTTAAATGATGGAGGAAAGATTGATGGTGAAGGTTAAGTGGTTAGCTATGAGAGGTGTATAATTTTGCTGAGTTTCCTTGAAAGAACGGAAGCAAACAAAACACCAAAACTGACTCAAAGCTGCCTCTCGTATAACAGCAGAGAAATCAGTGATGAGAAGAAAATTTGCTGAGTTTGCTTCAATTTTAGTCTTCCATTTATTCAAGATAGTCAATAGGAAATGGCCACCTAACTTCTTATCTTTCTTTTCTCATTATTTTATGTCTTACGTGCATTAAAAACTGTAGAAACTTGCAGCCAAAAAGGAATGGTGGTGAGGCTTTCTTTTGCTGTCTCGTTTTTGACCAAGTTCCATATCCTTTCTGTAAATTTTCATCTAATGAAAATTATTCACATGGCATTTCTATCTTTTCTTCCTTTTTGTATTATTTGTATTGTATTTTGAACCATAAAAATCTGCTTTTAAGATTTCTATTGATGCATAAACCGAACAGCACACCAACAGCAAAAGTGGCGTGGAAATCTCTTGGTTGATCGGTCTTTATTTGTTTTCTCCACTCTTTTATCTATTGTCAACCAATCAACATTCATCATTTGTCAAACTAATCCACTTCCTTCCTTAAATTAAGACTTATTTTAAATTTTATACCATAATATTTCACCTCAACGTGTGGCTCAACAGCAGCAAGAGATAGTGGCGTATTGCTGTAATTTCCTGATCAGTTTTCATTCAAAATTTTCTGATTTGTTTTCTTTATTTATTCTATGCCTCTACATCATTTTGTAATATTCATTTCACCTCGTATACACCATACTACAATTCATAAATCCAAATATTCCAAAATTCAAAGTGAAAATTCGCATTCAATATTTATTTTATTTTCACTACATAATCTATTTCCACTATCAAGGATTTACAAATATGGTATACAGTGTTACAAAATCGGGTCTCACAGCGTGAGACAGGCAACCAAAAAAGTCCCAAAGCGAAAAATGCGCAAGATGGGCTACAATGGGCTTGAAGTGAAAAATGCTCGAGGTAAGCTGTGAACAAAAATAAAAAGTCTTTAAGCGAAAAATGCGTGAGACGGGCAATAAAAATAAAAAGTCCCTAAGCAAAAAATGCACAAGACGGACAACCAAAAAAGGCTTGAAGCGAAAAATGTGCGAGATGGGCTACACATGGGCTTGAAGCGAAAAATGCGCGAGGTTAGCCGTGAACAAAAATAAAAAGTCCCTAAGAGAAAAATACACGAGATGAACAACCAAAAAAGTCACTAAGCGAAGAATGCGCGAGATGGGCAACACATGGGCTTGAAGCGAAAAATGCGTGAGGTAAGTCGTGAATGAAATAAAAGTCCCTAAGCGAAAAATGTGCGAGATGGGCAACACATGGCCTTGAAGTGAAAAATGCAAGAGGTAAGCCATGAATGAAATAAAAATCCCTATGCGAGATGGGTAACATATGGGCTTAAAGTGAAAAATACGCTACGTAATCCACTCACGTGAAATATAAGGAGTTGAAGTGAAAAGTGTGTGATGTAAATCTAATTATTATGTAAGATGAGTTTAAATAAGTGCAAGGTCAATGTGTAGTCGCCAAAAGGTTCTTTATAAAAAACTAGGCTCTTTCACAAAGAACTGGGAAGCAATTACTATATACATATATATATATATATATATATATTAGAGCAGGAAAATAAAGCAAAAAAGTGGAATTTTTCATTCATTCAATTCTAGAGTTGTACTACAATAAGTGTATTCTAGATTGACATCTACAGCAAGAGGAATATCGATATCAATAGACACCTAGGTGTGTGCGTCCTAAGGCACTATAATGTCAGGAGCTTGATCCTTAGAAAAGTTAGCCTTTGGATTATCCAAATCATCTTCGTCCAAGCCTGTGAGAACCTCGACCACTTCGGGTTGACAAAAAGGCTCCTAAGGGTCGATGAGATCAGATAGATCTTTATAAGTGTCTATCCTTAAAAAAAAGTTCCAAATCCTCAGCATCTGGATGAAGCTTTGACCAATTAGGACCATGATAGGTACAAACCACATTTGATTAAACCAGTTAAGAATATATGCCTCCTTTTGTGGCACTTCTTGATGATGCGCCTTCACGACCTTAACCCAGATTTGATTTTGTTCCTCTTGGCTAAGAGAAGGCTTCAATGGCTTTATAATCTTGTAATTTCTCCCTATAGCTCTTGGTTTCAGTCAATTAGGACCTTGAGTACAAATAGAAGAGTGGCATACTCCACTTGAAGAACATTAAACTCAGTTGAAGTCAAGGAGAACATATCCCAATAGTGCTCTAAAGAGGCAATCTTGGCATTTTTCATCTCAAAATCGTCTTTAAGGTGAAGCAACTCCAGCTGCCCGAGTTCTCTTATGGTTTGCACCTTAAACACTAAATGCTGAACATTAATAATAATTATTTGTTGCAAGGCTTGCAAAAAAGTAAAATGAGTTAGTAAACTCTGTCGTAACGATTTTGGTCCGGGGACTTGATCGTTAGACGTTAAAATTATGGAGTCGCCACCAATCAATTTTAACCTAGGTGTGATTGGCCACCTATTCAAAGCTAAGGATAAGTACATTGATCTACATTATGAAATTTGGGTTCGGGAGTACAGTTACGTGTGAGGAAGGTATTAGCACCCCCACAACGCCCGTCCAATGGACGGTACCAATTAATCATATTTTATCTTTAGTAATCTTAATTTAAATGGTCTTTTATTCTTTACTAGAATTTTCTTTTTATTATTTAATATTCAATTATTTAAATATTGACATTTTTCTTAGGACATTCTTCAACACTTTGATCGAATTCCCAAGTAATTTTGCACCTCAAGAGTATTTACGGGACACACTTGTCCTCAGGAAAAGGGTCCGTTGTTGGATTAATTAAATGTTTTGTAAAAAATTTAGTTAAAATTTACCATTTAATTTTAATTTATTAATTTTGCATAATTTGCTATTGAATTCTTAATTTATTTTATATTAAAGATTATCTTAATATTTCTCCAACACTTTGATCGAATACATAAGGAAATCTTTTTACTTCAAGAGTATTCACGGGACACACTCGTCCTCATGAAGAGGTTCTGTCATCGAATTTTTTTTATTTTATTAAAATTTATCTTCATAAATTCTAACTAATTTATTTTGTATTTTTTAATCACTTAAATATTGAAAATTTCATAAGGTACCCTCCAACACTTTGATCGAGTGCCTAAGAAAATTTTCTCACCTCAAGAGTATTTAAGGAAACACACTCGTTTTCCTAAAAAGGCTCCGTCGTCGGATTAATTACATTTTTTATGAAAAGATTTAATTAAAATTTGAGTTATAATTATTTTTAGTAAAAACTTTTAATATTAAAATTATTCCCATCAAATTTTCCAACACTTTGGTCAAATTTAGAGGAAACATTTTCTCACTTAAAAATTTCTTGAATATTGCACACTTGTGAAGTCTTATTCTAGTCAGAGTTTCATTTACTGTGATTATCGGAAAAAATTTACATTTTTTTTTATTTACGGATTATTCATTATTGTCACTTTCTTTAATTTTGAGTTGGACTAATTCACTATATTTTTATTTAATTTTTATAAGTTTTAGCGAAAATTTTTCTACATCCTTCAACGCTTTGATTGAATGTAGAGGACTAAAGTTGTTAATTTTTATTCCAAATTTTCCAACACTTTGGTGAAATTTGGAAAATCATTTCCTCCTTTTATTTATTACATTTTAAGATTATAATTATTTTTATTTCCGTGAAAATTTCTCTATATCCTTCAACACTTTGATTGAATGTAGATGATTAAAGTTATTAATTTTTATTCCAAATTTTCCAACACTTTGGTCAAATTTAGATTAGGCTTTCCATTTCTTCCTTTTATTTATTTAATTATATTTTTCAAGATTATTATCATTTTTTTTTTAGCAATAGCAAATATATTAAAGTCTTTATTATTATTTGCCTTTTTTATGAATATTTTGTTTGCTTTTAACCTTCAACAAACCCAAGCAATTATAAACACACATGCATATATAAATAAATAAACTATTATCTATTATATAATAAAACAAGAGAAAGCCCATTTAAGGCACTTTCACCGTGAAAATCAAACATAAAGAACACTACTTCAGCACAATAACCCACACTCACACGTCAACCTCAACTAAAATGAATAAAACTTAAATAATAAAGAAATATGAATTGAAAAGTAAAAAAACATAAAGGCACAAAGCCTCAAGCTCACGTTATCATCAACTAAAATAAAAAATTTAAAAAGAAAGCAAATAAAACAAAACATAAAACTGATAAAAGTAATAGAAAGAACATTAAAAAAAATAATAATAGAAAGAAGAGCCTCCCGTCTCCGTCAATCTTAAATAAACAAAACAAAATTGAAAAGCAAATAAAACAAAACATAAAAGTAATAGAAAGAAGAGCCTCACAGAGACGGGTTCTTGGCTTCCTCTCTGTTTCGTTCTTTAGATTTTTTTTTTTAGCTTCAGATCGGGTTTCTCTCTCTCGCCACACCGCTGCAGTTTGATCAGTCACCAGTGGCGTCGTCGCCTACTCCTCTACTGGTTGCGACTTCCGCGAGATCTCCAAGCAGAGTTGCTTCGTCGGTTCTGCTCTTGTTCCCTTCCGTTTTTTTTTTATACTTCTTTGGATAGTGTTTTGGTTATTTCGATTGGATCTGAGATTGTGTTTTGGGTTGTTGATTTTTGAGCTGAGATTGGTTTTTTTTTTTTTAAATCTGTGTTGTTCAGATTATTTTTTGGTGTATTTCCCTCTGTTTTTTTTTCTGTCTTCGTCTTTAGCCATTTTATAGGCGTTTGTTGTCCAAAAAGTCAGATAAAATCCCTGAGATCCAAGATTATAATCTTTTTTGTAGACGATTTTCAGAAAAAAGTTGGCTCTTTTCCAGGTACTCTTTAAATGCTAGCTTGAAAATGGTGGCTTTTTTCGTGTAGGCAAGGGTTGGAGAAGAAAATCTGCAGGATCTTTAGGCCATGGTTTTTGAAACCGGTGTTCTTCCTTGTTTCTTCTTCTCCTCGAGCAGCATTCGGTGTGTATTTAGTCAATGAAAACGGAGTGAATCTTTGAAATTCAGAGATTGTAATCAACCTGTAACTAAGCTTTAAATGCAGATGGTATTTGTCAATGGAGCTGTTGGGATGACAGGGTTATTTTTAGGGTGGCCGGCAGCCTTCTTTGCTGGTGTCGGTACCGACACCAGCACTAGCCCCCCTTTTTTTTCATTATTTTATATTTTTTATTTAATTTTTTTTGTTACAAATTATCTAAAAAATTAAATATTTGAAATACTAATTTTCTTTCTTTTTATTTCTATACAAATTAATAAAATAAAATAAAACATATGGGCTTAGATCTTTAAATCTAACAACCCAACTTTAGTTAATTTGAGTCATCGGATTTTGGGCTTCAGCCCAATTAATTTTCACAAATCAAGAAAAAGGCCCAATTATTGAGGATAAATTCGGAATCGATCTTGAAAGACAAAATTCGATCTTCATGATACTTGAACTAATTTAAGTTTTAAATTCATCTCGAAAGTCAAATTATTCGAAATTAATTCAAACACACGATTAAATCGAGTAAATTTCAATCTCAAATTACTAAGACTGAAACAAGATCCAATCCAAATATATTTACAATTTCGGACAAAATTAGGTGTCTACAGCTGCCCCTCTTTGCGCATTGCTGAGAATCAGGAATAGGGCAAAGACAATTGACAACAATTTTGTCCGGCTCATGGCCTACTTCTCTTTTCTTTAAGCTCTTCACTTTAATTTGACTCCTCTCTCAAGAGGCGAGTGACTTGGAAAAATAAACTGGGCTCCTCTTTTTCAAGAGGCTCACGACTTTGAAAATAAACTAGGCTCCTCTCTTTCAAGAGGCTCACGACTTTTGAAAAATAAACTGGGCTCCTCTCTTTCAAGAGGCTCACGACTTTTGAAAATAAACTGGACTCCTCTCTTTCAAGAGGCTCACGACTTTTGAAAAATAAACTGCGCTCCTCTCTTTCAAGAGACTCACGACTTTTGAAAAATAAACTGCACTCCTCTCTTTCAAGAGGCTCACGACTTTTGAAAAATAAACTGGGCTCCTCTCTTTCAAGAGGCTCACGACTTTTGAAAATAAACTGGACTCCTCTCTTTCAAGAGGCTCACGACTTTTGAAAATAAACTGGGCTCCTCTCTTTCAAGAGGCTCACGACTTTTGAAAAATAAAGGATATTCGTAGAAGGTTCTTGATTGATCATAGTTTAACCTTTTTCCTATCTAAAGGTAACTTTATGTCTGGCTAGTTATATACCCAAATCCTACCCAAGGGGTTTTATTCACATGTACTATTGCATTATCGTGATGCAAATATTCTCATGATGTCACAAATGATTAATGAGATGTATTGCACAATTTTTGGGGATGTGTATATAAAATGTGTATGCTTCTTAAAGGGATGCAACACCTATTATGAGATAAATTTTAATTCCGAGTTTCACAATCTTATGCCCTTTTTCCTTTCTCTTCTTTTCCTTTTCTTTTCATCATTCTCCCAATATGACCTTCAACCTTTGCATTCATATATTCTTAATCCTGTGTTATGCCAGCTAGGTCTCATCACTTAATCTCAAACTTCCTTTAATCATTATTCAGCTGGTACCATCATATTTTTCCTCATTTACATCTCACTCTTGTTATTGTTAAATCTCTTTTAAGTAATTCGAAAAGTAAGTGGATCTTCTTATGCTTTCATAATTTTATGCACTATGAGATATACTGTAATTGTGAATTTCTTTCAAAAGATGGGTAAATGGAGATGAGTGTTAAGACGACAAAGGAGGAATGTGTTCTTATTCAAATGGAAGGCAATTTAAATAGATACAATGAAATAGTTGATCAAAGTTCCACACGAGGACGCCCTTACAATAATAATTCTGATCATTGTGAATTAATCCAAAAACCTTCTTTTGACCTCACTGTCTGGCCGATGGCTTTAAGCTTCAGAGAATACCTCAGACTGAACTCTGCCCTTCTTTGCTTATGAGCATGTAAGATATTTGGCTACCAACCTCATGCACCATTGCTTTCTGTCTAAGTCGCCCTTTTCGGGTTTTCAACTCAAACGCTCCCATTTGGGTTCAAGTCGCCCTTTTGGGTTTTCGCCTTGAACCCCTCCTTATATATATTTTTCTTTTCTTTTCTTTTTTTCTTTTTTTGTTTTTTTTTATGCATAATACTTCTTTACTGCATCAGCATTTATTGGATTAGGAAGGTCTCTTCCGTCCATTTCTGCCAAAATCAATGCCCCTCCTGAGAATGCTTTTCTTACTACAAAAGGGCCTTCCCAATTTGGAGTCCATTTGCCCCTCGGGTCAGGGATATTGGGTAGAATCTTTTTCAAAACCAAATCCCCTTCTCGAAAATTTCTGGGACGAACCTTTTTGTCATGTGCTCGCATCATCCTCTTTTGATACAATTGCCCATGACATAACGCTTTGAGTCTTTTTTCCTCAATAAGGTTCAATTGCTCATACCGGGCTCGGACCCATTCAGCTTCATCCAATTCAACTTCCATAAGGACACGCAAAGAAGGAATTTCCACTTCAATAGGCAAAACTGCCTCCATCCCATATACTAATGAAAACGGGGTGGCTCCTGTGGATGTGCGAACCGATGTACGGTAAGCGTGCAGAGCAAAAGGCAACTTCTCATGCCAATCTTTGTATGTATCTGTCATCTTCTGAATGATCTTCTTGAGATTTTTATTTGCAGCTTCGACAGCTCCATTCATTTTTGGACGATAAGGTGCCGAATTGTGATGCTTAATATGAAATTGGGCACATGCTTCCTCAATCAACTTATTGTTGAAATTCAAAGCATTGTCTGAAATGATCCTTTCTGGTAGCCCATACCGGCAAATTATCTCTTTCTTGAAAAACTTGCACACTACAGACTTTGTCACACTGACATAAGATGATGCTTCCACCCATTTCGTGAAGTAATCAATCATTACCAAAATGAAGCGGTGTCCATTTGAAGCTTTAGGGGTAATTGGTCCAATCACATCCATTCCCCATGTAGAAAATGGCCAAGGAGTTGTCATGACCTGTAAGGATTTAGGAGGGGCATTTATCTTACTGGCATATATTTGACATTTATGACAACTTCGAGCAAAGTTGATGCAATCACTTTCCATTGTCATCCAATAATATCCAGCCCTCATAATTTGTCGAGCCATCATGTGACCATTCGCATGAGATCCACAAACGCCTTCGTGAATTTCTTTGAGTATCCTTTTGGCCTCTATGGCATCCACACACCTTAGCAACACTTGATCTTTCCCCTTTTTGTACAAAATTTCACCATCCAAGAAGAATTCCATGGCCATTCTTCTCAAAGTCCTTTTATCATTTTCTGATGCCCCTTTTGGATACTGGTGATGCTTTATGTATTGCAATATATCATGATACCATGGTTTCCCATCTATCTCTTCTTCTACATTTGAGCAATGTGCTGGTGATCCATGTATGCTCATCTTAATGGGACAAATTTTAGCACTTGAATTTACTTTGAACATCGCAGCCAAAGTAGCCAATGCATCAGCCATTTGGTTTTCTTCTCGAGGTAAATGCTTAAAACAAATTTTCTTGAAATGTTTAACTAGATCGGTCACAAATTCACAATACTGGACCAATTTTGAATCTCTTGTTTCCCATTCACCTCGCAATTGATAAATTACTAAGGCTGAATCTCCATATACTTCCAGTACCTTAATACCTTTGTCGATTGCAGCTTGGAGCCCCATGATACAAGCCTCATATTCTGCCATATTATTGGTGCAGTCAAAATCCAGTTTTGCAGTGAATGGACAACAATCTCCTTCAAGGGATACTAAAACTGCCCCAATACCGTGCCCAAAAGCATTAGATGCCCCATCAAAATACATTTTCCAAACGAGTTCTTCTACGATACCTTCAACATTTTCTTGTGATATGGCCATTAAATCTTCATCAGGGAAGTCAAAATTTATTGGGTCATACTCTTTTTCAACTTGATCTGCGAGGAAATCAGCAATTGTACTACCTTTAATGGCTTTTTGAGTCATATAAACAATGTCATATTCAGAAAGCAACACTTGCCACCTTGCTATCTTCCCGGACAATGAAGGTTTCTCGAAGATGTACTTAATAGGGTCCAATTTTGAAATTAGCCATGTGGTATGATAAAGCATGTACTGTCTTAGTCTACGAGCTATCCAAGCCAAAGCGCAACACATCTTCTCCAACGAAGAATATCTGGCTTCATAGTCAGTGAACTTCTTGCTCAAATAATAGATAGCCCGCTCTTTTCTCCCAGTTTCATCATGTTGCCCTAGCACACATCCCATGGAATTTTCATGTACTGTTACATACAAGATGAGGGGTCTCCCTGGCACAGATGGCACCAACACCGGAGGATTCGAAAGGTATTCTTTAACTTTGTCGAATGCTATTTGGCATTCGTCATTCCATTCTCCTGGGTTCCGCTTTCGGAGTAGTTTGAAGATTGGATCACACTTAGCAGTGAGTTGGGAGATGAAGCGTGCGATGTAATTCAATCTTCCTAAGAATCCTCTTACTTCCTTTTGGGTACGAGGCGGTGATAAATTCTGGATGACATGTATCTTATCGGGATCCACTTCTATACCTCGTTCACTGACTACAAATCCCAATAGCTTTCCTGATGTCACTCCGAAAGTACATTTGGCCGGGTTGAGCTTGAGTTGGAATTTTCTCAACCTTTCAAATAACCTTTTAAGGTTGGCAACATGATTTTCTTCTTTTTGGGACTTCGCGATCATATCATCAACATAGACTTCTATCTCCTTATGCATCATGTCATGAAACAAGGTTACCATGGCTCTCTGGTAAGTTGCACCGGCATTTTTCAACCCAAATGGCATGACCTTATAACAAAATGTTCCCCATATAGTCACAAAAGTGGTCTTTTCCATATCTTCAGGCGCCATTTTGATTTGATTATAACCCGAGAAACCATCCATAAAAGAAAATAAAGAATGTCCAGCTGTGTTGTCGACTAGGGTATCAATATGTGGCAGGGGAAAATTGTCTTTTGGACTGGCCCTATTTAGATCACGATAATCCACACACATTCGCACCTTTCCATCTTTTTTAGGAACTGGAACAATGTTTGCTACCCATTCAGGATATTTTGCCACCTCTAAGAATCCCGCATCAAACTGCTTCTTGACTTCTTCTTTGATTTTTAGCAACATTTCAGGCTTCATTCTCCTCAACTTTTGCTGAATTGGCTTGCATTCTGGTCTTACTGGCAGCTTATGAACCACAATATCAGACTTCAGACCCGGCATGTCCTGATACGACCATGCGAACACATCGGCATACTCATGGAGTAAGCTTATCAGCTCTTTCCTTATGGACGATGATAGAAATGTGCCGATTTTAACCTCTTTTCTTACTTCGTCACTCCCCAAATTTAGGGTCTCAATGGGTTCTTGATGGGGTATAATTTGCTTTTCTTCTTGTTCCACCAGTCTTGTAAGCTCAGGAGGCAATGTATCATCATCAATACCCTCTTCTTCATTAAATTCACTAGCACAAACAGTTCTTTCAAAATCAGGTTTCGGAATATCATCACAATGGCCTTCATATTCATTGTTTGGGTACCTGCATATGTAGATGGACTTGAATATGCATGGGCAGAAAAAGATGCAAATGAAAGAATTCACATGAAAAAGGTATGACAAAAGGCCAGATTTTATTGAAATAGAAATGGCCCTACATAAGAGACCTTGATACCCTTGGGCAGGGGTGATCAGGTTTTACTTATTGAATTACTTTGGCAGAGATTTAGTGATAACAGGAAGATCGATGTAATGCCAGTTCCTCAGCTGAAAGCCTGGCGGGCAAGGGCGCACTTCCGAACTTCTTGGGGCCTCTTCTTTATCTGTGTTTACCATCTGGATAGACAAATTCTCGAATTCCTTAACAAGCTCATCTTTGTTAGCCTTTACTAGGTCTGGATAAATGTATCCCATAGAATGAAAGACATCTTCTAAAGGAGGAAAAACCATCGGCTCATTTTCCTCATCGACCCCTTTAAATCTAGCCATTCTTCTTTCTCTTTTCTTTTCTAAAAACTTTCTCCTCTCTAGCCCAGTTGGCTTGTAGCCAAGACCAAATCTATCATCCTTCACCTTTGCTGTCAAAGCTCGTTTTATCCCTTGCAAGTTCTTTCCTAATCCTGCTGCAGCATAACATCCTTTCCCAACAGTTTGTTGAATTCCCGATATTGTAGCGCTGGACAATTGTGGCATTGGTATCTTAGATCCTTCTCCTATGTATGTAGCATTTACAAATTCCAAGGACCTGAAAGAACATTCTGGTGCATTCTCATTCACCTCGATATATGGGGCAGTGGAGGAAACTGTAGCAATCATATCTTCTTCTCCAACTACACCTACCACTTTTCCATCTATTATAAATTTGACTATTTGGTGTAAAGTCGAGGGGACCGCTCCAGCTGAATGTATCCATGGACGTCCAAGGAGGCAATTATATGCAGGGTTAATGTCCATGACTTGAAATTCCATATTGTAGATACTGGGGCCAATTTGAATTGGAATTTCTATAGTCCCTGCTACTTCTCGACGTGTACCATCGAATGCTTTTACTACCATATGACTTTTCCTCATGTGCGACTCATCCACAGGTAATTTTGACAGAGTTCTTAGAGGCATAACATTTAGAGCTGAGCCATTGTCGATTAGGACTCTAGGTAGGATGTAGTCTTTGCAAGTGGTAGTAATATGCAAGGCTTTGTAATTTCCTCTCCCATCAGGCGGGATTTCATCATCACTGAAGGATATAAAATTGTCCGCCACGATATTTCCAACAAGTCGATCTATCTTTTCTACTGACACATCATGGGGTACATATGCTTGATTGAGCACTCGTAGAAGCGCTTCCCGGTGGGGTTCTGAATTCAGTAATAGAGAAAGCAGAGTGATGCGTGCTGGCGTACGATTCAACTGATCTACTATATTGAACTCACTGTGCTTAATGAATTTCAAGAACTCTGAAGCTTCTTTCTCAGACACCGGTTTGCTTCGTTGCTCCCGGAGTTCTTTTTCTTCACTTTCAAACAGGATCTCTTTGTTACTTCCCTCGTCTTCTCCCTCTTTTGCATTTCCTTTTTGAACTCTCCTTAACATTTCAGGCGTGTAACATCTCCCACTTCGGGTGATTCCTCCTGTGCCTGTTATGTCAACTGCAGCTGTGGTGCTTGTTGTGGTGGCCAAAGGGTTACTGACTGACCCTTTAGTAGTGATGTTGCAGTTATAGTTCCATGGGACTGCTTGATTGTCCTTATATGAAAAAGGACTTGGAACCTCAATGGTTATCCTTGGCAATTGAAACTTAGGCTTTGAATCAATCACCGGCTCATCTTTGTCCTCATAATAGATAGTCAATGGTTTCCACCGAACAGGACCTGTTTCTTTTCCGATGACATTGACTGATTCTATTTCCACTTCTTCGTAAAATTCTGCAATACCCTCATCCATCAAGCCTTGCACCTTTTGGCGAAACTCTTGACAATTCTGGATTTCATGCCCCACATTCTTATGGAACTCACAAAACTTTCCCTGTTTAGGCATCTTTTCATTATCTACATAGATTAGTTTTGCTTTGACCATTGCATCGAACACCACCTTCATCGGCGTTTTAACCTCATAAACGCTTTTCTTGACCAAACGATCCTTGTCTTCAACTATGGCATTTACTTTACCCTCCTCATGATCGGGGAGTGGGTTTTTATTTACACTTGGTTCTCCCTTCTTCCCAAAATTCAATATTCCTGCCTTAATAAGAGTTTGAACTTTGTGTTTCAAAGCAGTGCAATTTTCTGTTGAATGACCTGTAATCCCGTAGTGATAATCACAGTGGGCATTTGAATCATACCACGCAGGGTAGGGAGGTTTAAGAGGTTCTATATAAACTGGTGCAAGGAAGTGGTTTTCGATTAATTGAGGCAAAAGGTCTGTGTAGGTCATAGGAATTGGATCAAAATGTTGCCTATCTCGACTGGATTTTTGCCTTCTCTGATTGTCATCTAGCTGGTTGGCAAGTGGAGGTCGTTGAGCTAATGTGGATGTGATTGGTGAATTGGGAGCTCTTGGCCGATAATTGGGGGTATATGTTGGTCTTGAAGTTGTTTGGTATGGGTATGGTCCTGCTGTGACATTGTTTGCAGGTGGGTAATAAGGTGGATAAATTGGATAAGGAGAATAGGGGGTAGGGTTTCTAGGCGGTTGGCCTCCAACAGTCATAGCGTGGACATCACCTTCTTTTCTTTTGAATGTTGCACCCTTCTTGGATCCTCCACTATCGGGTACCTCTATCTTACCATTCTTTATGGCATTTTCAATCATTTCCCCAGAGATTACCATGTCAGCAAAACTTTTTGTGGCACTTCCAATCAACTTACCATAATAGGGTTCCCGGAGGGTACTAATAAACAACATAGTTGTCTCCTTTTCAGTAATAGGTGGTTGCACTTGAGAAGCTACATCTCTCCATCGCCGGGCGTATTCTTTGAAAGGCTCACTGGCTTTCTTTTCCATATTTTGGAGTGTCATCCTATCGGGAGCTGTATCCACCACATGCTGATACTGAGCCATAAATGCCCTAGCGAGATCTTTCCATGAATGTATATGGTTCCCGTCTAACTGGACATACCACCTTGCAGCGGATCCAGTAAGGCTGTCCTGAAAACAATGGATCAACAACTTATCATTGTGAGTATACCCTGCCATCTTCCGGACGAACATTGTGATGTGGGCTGATGGACATGTTGTTCCACCATACTTTTCAAAGTCAGGAGTCTTAAATTTTGGGGGGAACACTAGGTCAGACACTAGGCTGAGTTCTCCTGCATCTATTCTACCAAATGTGTCCTTTCCTTCTACTGCTCTAAGCCTTTCTTCTAGGAGGTCATATTTATGTTCTATCCCCACTCCAGAACCAACTTCGGGGATTGCCTTTCTCAATTTTTCTTGTTCACTTGGGTCATCAAGATTTGGAACAAGAATAGGATCTGTAGGATTGCTTCCAGGGCCTGATCCTAGTTGCCCTTGATTAGATTGGCCCATTGGTGGGTTTACCCCACTAAAAGCATAAGGCCGACCACCCTGGGGCGGCATCACTCGTTGGTAGCCTTCTTGGCCAGGTTGAACATGTGTTGGGGTAAATCCTGGAGGGTACAATGGCTCCTCTTGCCCATCTCCTTGATTATGCACATCTTCTCTAGTTGTAGAAGTTTCCTCCACATTTTTGCCTTTGGTCATTCCTCTCATTAATTCCATCATTTCAACCATTTGTTTCCTCATATCTTCTTGCATCTCAACTATTTTCCCTCTCATTTCTTCTTGTGCTTTCTCCATTCTGTCTATCCTCATTTGTTGTTCGTTTTCCATATTCCTAGATTGTAGACGAGTGTTGTATGGATGATTAGCAATTCTCGCTGCTTGAGCTATCTTTACACCTTTATTACCCAAAACTTCTGGAATTAGGGCATGTTTATTTTATTTTTAAACAAAGTCATTTATGCATGCTAATGTTTTACTAAAGAATGTATGAATGAATGAAATGGGGAAGTATTTGCCACATAACTAACAAAAGGTTCTTTTATTAGACTTTAGAAGTTATTTTACAACAAAAGTCCAAACTACATCCATGAAAAGTCTAATCTCTAAGCCCTTGGTTTCCTCAGGAAGTTCATAACTTGCAGATAATGGTCTTGTGCTTCATCTAGGAATTCTGACAAACGATGACCATGATCAGTAATTGGATTCACTCCTGGCTTTAGCTCTCGCACCCTTTCCTCCATTTCCTCAGCTTTCCTGGCAGCCATGCTAATTTGCTCGAATAAATGCTTCAGATGCTGTTGTTGCAAAAAATGAGCACGTATCCATTCCTCGCGTTCATCAGCCAAGACTCGCAGGTCGTCAACTTCTTCTTGGAGTGCTATGACATGGCTTTGAGATTCTGATAGCGTTTTTCCCATCATTTGCATTTGAGCTTGCATATGGGCCCTTTCACTTTCAAGTTGCTTGTACTCAAAATTGTTTTGACTCTTTGCTTGGAGTTGTTCATTTTCCCTTTGTATACGACCCAATTCAGCAGTGGTGGATGAGATTGTACTATTCATATCCTTTAATAGTGTCCTCCATTCATTGCGCTCTTCTTGGATCCTCTTGCTCCAATGCTCTGAATTACTTTGCATCTCATGTTTGAGTCTTTTGTTTTCACATTCCAGCTTGTTTTTCTCTTCCTGAAGTTTTCGCTTTGCCCTTTCCATCTCTATTACTGGATCCTGAAACATCGGTTTTATAGGACAAGTGGGTATGCACACTTGAGGAATTACCACATCCTTTCCTCGCCTTGCATGCCACACGAAGTATTCTGGGGATGAAATATCAGTACGTCTCCCTCCATCCAACCTATTGGTATGCTTCCATGCTTGAATAGCTTTTGCAATCTTCATTGATGCATCGGCCTCTGTGTATGAGAACTCTATTTTATTAAGGCCGAAGGTTGCTGGGACAAACTGCTCATATCCAAACTGACGCCTCACCATGACAGGAGAGTAGCTAACTGCTCCCCATAAACCCAAGAGAGGTACCCAGAATTCATCTCCACAACTATATAACACTGAATCAAACGGCATCCAAAGAGCTCTCCATATTAACCCACTACTAGTGAGGCTTCGGAAGAATGGTACCCACTCGTCTCTAGTTTTTTGCTGAGGCCAACTATTCTCACAAAACTCCTTAATAGGGGCCCGAAAAGACATGAACGGCTTACAGAACTTGCCCCCGTTGCATTCAAAATGACTTTTTGCCCAAATAGTTAATAGTTGTGCACATCCAATGAAGCGTCCTTCTCCTTTTCGTCGACAAAAACTTAAGGATCTGATAGTTTCAGCTAAGATTGCTGGGGTAGGATTGACATTATGTTCGACTTGCTCAAAGAAGTCTACTATAGCGACATCAATGCTACCTATGACCTTCGGGAATACCACCATACCATAGAGAGCTAAGGCAAACAATCTCATACCCTGGTCATCATCAAGATGCTTGCAGATGAAATCTCGTAAGAAAGTCCAAGGAAAGCAAGTATTTTCACCTTTAGTTCTGATTTGAGCATCAATGACTTGTACCTCTAATCCCATCATCATGGCAAGCTTTTTACGGTAGCCGGTCTTCTTATTTTTCCAGTAAACTTTATCTTGATCCGTCTTTGAGATATTAAAACAAAGCAATGCAGAGTACTCCTCTATTGTTGGTACCATGTCCACTTCATTAAAGACAAAGCACCTATAAGAAGGGTCCCAGAACTGTGTTATGGCTTTGAGGAGCTGGTTATCAATGACCACTGGCAAGAGAAGTGCTAGGTGCCCATATTTCCTTTGGAAAGCTTCCCTCCTTTGGTAATCCCATTGTTTCCAGATATTTCCCAAGTCTTCTAAATTGTTCTGCTTGAGGTCGAGGTAGACTTTTTCTGGGAGAGTAGACATGTAATTTGCTGGTAGACAGTCTCCATTCTTATGCTGAGCTACTTCTGATCTAGTTTTCAGACTGATGCAAGGTTCCTCTAGGGACTCGAGAGATGGTTGACTTTCCATGGATGTAGAGTTAGCCATGCAGCAACTACTTCTCGTGACAATATCTATTAACATGAGTGCATATGAATTAAAGTATGTAAAGTATATGAATATATTATTTTCAAAAAGAAAATGAACACCCATACATGCGAATACCACACTTCTTCATGTGTTTCTAACTTCAGGTTCTTAAAGATTTTGGCATAATTCTAACTAAAGGTTGGTACCTTAGGTTTTTCTATATGCATGGTTCAGGTTTTATCATTTGGCTAACAGGTTCCCAAATTGTTCCTCACTGACGTCCATATAGGACTAGTAGGGCACCCCGATCCTCGCCCATCAGGCTCAAACGGAAAGGGTTCAATTTGAGTGGGAGTTATTCGCTAGTCCATGCGGAGGTTACTACCTCACGAGAATGTAGCTACTCACTCCCTCCTAAAGAGGACAAAGCTCGGGACTTAGAGCTTATGCATGCAAATGCACGTGTTGTGTGTGTGAAGGAACATACCAACATATAACCCTCATCTTAGATGCCCCAATAATTCATGAATGATAATATACCAAGTATAAAAAATAACACAATTAATAAAATTCAAAAGCAAACAACATTATCACCAATTAAGACCATTAAACCAAGGCTTAAAACGTCACATGATTAATTACTGGTTCGACTCTCAAAGTCCCCAGTGGAGTCGCCAAGCTGTCGTAACGATTTTGGTCCGGGGACTTGATCGTTAGACGTTAAAATTATGGAGTCGCCACCAATCAATTTTAACCTAGGTGTGATTGGCCACCTATTCAAAGCTAAGGATAAGTACATTGATCTACATTATGAAATTTTGGTTCGGGAGTACAGTTACGTGTGAGGAAGGTATTAGCACCCCCACAACGCCCGTCCAATGGACGGTACCAATTAATCATATTTTATCTTTAGTAATCTTAATTTAAATGGTCTTTTATTCTTTACTAGAATTTTCTTTTTATTATTTAATATTCAATTATTTAAATATTGACATTTTTCTTAGGACATTCTTCAACACTTTGATCGAATTCCCAAGTAATTTTGCACCTCAAGAGTATTTACGGGACACACTTGTCCTCAGGAAAAGGGTCCGTTGTTGGATTAATTAAATGTTTTGTAAAAAATTTAGTTAAAATTTACCATTTAATTTTAATTTATTAATTTTGCATAATTTGCTATTGGATTCTTAATTTATTTTATATTAAAGATTATCTTAATATTTCTCCAACACTTTGATCGAATACATAAGGAAATCTTTTTACTTCAAGAGTATTCACGGGACACACTCGTCCTCATGAAGAGGTTCTGTCATCGAATTTTTTTTATTTTATTAAAATTTATCTTCATAAATTCTAACTAATTTATTTTGTATTTTTTAATCACTTAAATATTGAAAATTTCATAAGGTACCCTCCAACACTTTGATCGAGTGCCTAAGAAAATTTTCTCACCTCAAGAGTATTTAAGGAAACACACTCGTTTTCCTAAAAAGGCTCCGTCGTCGGATTAATTACATTTTTTATGAAAAGATTTAATTAAAATTTGAGTTATAATTATTTTTAGTAAAAACTTTTAATATTAAAATTATTCCCATCAAATTTTCCAACACTTTGGTCAAATTTAGAGGAAACATTTTCTCACTTAAAAATTTCTTGAATATTGCACACTTGTGAAGTCTTATTCTAGTCAGAGTTTCATTTACTGTGATTATCGGAAAAAATTTACATTTTTTTTTATTTACGGATTATTCATTATTGTCACTTTCTTTAATTTTGAGTTGGACTAATTCACTATATTTTTATTTAATTTTTATAAGTTTTAGCGAAAATTTTTCTACATCCTTCAACGCTTTGATTGAATGTAGAGGACTAAAGTTGTTAATTTTTATTCCAAATTTTCCAACACTTTGGTGAAATTTGGAAAATCATTTCCTCCTTTTATTTATTACATTTTAAGATTATAATTATTTTTATTTCCGTGAAAATTTCTCTATATCCTTCAACACTTTGATTGAATGTAGAGGATTAAAGTTATTAATTTTTATTCCAAATTTTCCAACACTTTGGTCAAATTTAGATTAGGCTTTCCATTTCTTCCTTTTATTTATTTAATTATATTTTTCAAGATTATTATCATTTTTTTTAGCAATAGCAAATATATTAAAGTCTTTATTATTATTTGCCTTTTTTATGAATATTTTGTTTGCTTTTAACCTTCAACAAACCCAAGCAATTATAAACACACATGCATATATAAATAAATAAACTATTATCTATTATATAATAAAACAAGAGAAAGCCCATTTAAGGCACTTTCACCGTGAAAATCAAACATAAAGAACACTACTTCAGCACAATAACCCACACTCACACGTCAACCTCAACTAAAATGAATAAAACTTAAATAATAAAGAAATATGAATTGAAAAGTAAAAAAACATAAAGGCACAAAGCCTCAAGCTCACGTTATCATCAACTAAAATAAAAAATTTAAAAAGAAAGCAAATAAAACAAAACATAAAACTGATAAAAGTAATAGAAAGAACATTAAAAAAAATAATAATAGAAAGAAGAGCCTCCCGTCTCCGTCAATCTTAAATAAACAAAACAAAATTGAAAAGCAAATAAAACAAAACATAAAAGTAATAGAAAGAAGAGCCTCACAGAGACGGGTTCTTGGCTTCCTCTCTGTTTCGTTCTTTAGATTTTTTTTTTTAGCTTCAGATCGGGTTTCTCTCTCTCGCCACACCGCTGCAGTTTGATCAGTCACCAGTGGCGTCGTCGCCTACTCCTCTACTGGTTGCGACTTCCGCGAGATCTCCAAGCAGAGTTGCTTCGTCGGTTCTGCTCTTGTTCCCTTCCGTTTTTTTTTTATACTTCTTTGGATAGTGTTTTGGTTATTTCGATTGGATCTGAGATTGTGTTTTGGGTTGTTGATTTTTGAGCTGAGATTGGTTTTTTTTTTTTTAAATCTGTGTTGTTCAGATTATTTTTTGGTGTATTTCCCTCTGTTTTTTTTTCTGTCTTCGTCTTTAGCCATTTTATAGGCGTTTGTTGTCCAAAAAGTCAGATAAAATCCCTGAGATCCAAGATTATAATCTTTTTTGTAGACGATTTTCAGAAAAAAGTTGGCTCTTTTCCAGGTACTCTTTAAATGCTAGCTTGAAAATGGTGGCTTTTTTCGTGTAGGCAAGGGTTGGAGAAGAAAATCTGCAGGATCTTTAGGCCATGGTTTTTGAAACCGGTGTTCTTCCTTGTTTCTTCTTCTCCTCGAGCAGCATTCGGTGTGTATTTAGTCAATGAAAACGGAGTGAATCTTTGAAATTCAGAGATTGTAATCAACCTGTAACTAAGCTTTAAATGCAGATGGTATTTGTCAATGGAGCTGTTGGGATGACAGGGTTATTTTTAGGGTGGCCGGCAGCCTTCTTTGCTGGTGTCGGTACCGACACCAGCACTAGCCCCCCTTTTTTTTCATTATTTTATATTTTTTATTTAATTTTTTTTGTTACAAATTATCTAAAAAATTAAATATTTGAAATACTAATTTTCTTTCTTTTTATTTCTATACAAATTAATAAAATAAAATAAAACATATGGGCTTAGATCTTTAAATCTAACAACCCAACTTTAGTTAATTTGAGTCATCGGATTTTGGGCTTCAGCCCAATTAATTTTCACAAATCAAGAAAAAGGCCCAATTATTGAGGATAAATTCGGAATCGATCTTGAAAGACAAAATTCGATCTTCATGATACTTGAACTAATTTAAGTTTTAAATTCATCTCGAAAGTCAAATTATTCGAAATTAATTCAAACACACGATTAAATCGAGTAAATTTCAATCTCAAATTACTAAGACTGAAACAAGATCCAATCCAAATATATTTACAATTTCGGACAAAATTAGGTGTCTACAAACTCACAAGACATTCACGTTAACGCGAAATATAGGATTTGAAACTTACTCTCATTACTTCTAAAACAACCATGTCTATTAAGAGAAGCAATCTGGGGAGCAGATGCATGTCTTTCACTGACAGCTCCATGAATAGCTTCCTCCTATCTTTCATGAAGAGCTTGAATATATTGCACTCGGCCTAACTTTGCCTGTATGACTTCTAGTTCCTCCTGTTCACCGAAACTGATCACTAGTGATTCACTAATGACAAACTTACTCCTCTTATAGTTAAGGGATCGAGAGGAACTGAATCCCTCATAATGAGCATGAGAAGAGTATGAGTTCGAGTGTTTTCTGTAACCACTCCTTTGAAGTCAACTCATTTTCTGAAAATGAGTAATTTCAGTTTGAAAGGCGGATAAGTGCTCGGTATCCTTCCTCTTGTAAAAAGCACGCCCAACACTTTGGATTAATGGACCTTGGGCTCTAAAAAAGGAGGACTTATGGATTCGTGACAGCATCTACCATGCCTCAACCAGCAGATAGGATGTTCTCTTTGGTGAAGAAAGTAAATAAACGAGTCTCTCTTCCATAACATAACATAACCAATCAATCTGCTAACTGTACAATCTCTTCAAGATCGAGAAAATCCGATCCTCAAGGAATACCTATTGGGTAGGAACACCTAAACCTTCTGGGATTTCAATGAAGAACTAAACATACTTATATTTGTGAAGTTTACTTGGAAGCTCCCTAAAAAATCTATTTTGAAATTCTTGTTCTGAGGCTTTCTAGATAAAATAGGTCATTGACTCAGAGAATCTATGGGCCTTGAAAAGGCACTTAACCAAAAGAAGTAACAGCACGACTATGTTCCTATTACAAATTATGATGAAACTCACTAGTTGAGCACATGGGTGAAGATGAAAAGTCTCTTACAATAATTCCAAAAAGAGGGTAGCGAGAGAATTTGAAAAGTTTATAGACCCATAATGGTTTTAATTAAAAAAAACCATATATACTCTTCCACAGGATATATCCTGCGAAAGAGTGGGGAGCAATTGATGAGAGTCATACTAAGAATTATTAGTCCTTGTTATGAGTCAAACTGAAGATCATTGGGCTTAAGGATAGACTGAGCCCAAGTGGAAAGAGGACTCAAGAATATCATGAAAGATCCATTAAGTGACCATTTAAACCGTAGGTCTTAAAGGTAATTACGCACAAACTGACTCTTATAAATAAGTCACAGGTATTATTTTTAAACCCTAATATCTATTTGCTTATAAAAAAACCCTACCAAAATCCTGTTTAACTTAAGTATCGAAGTGCACGCGCAGGGGAAAGCTCCTACGCCCCTCTAATTATTTTCTTTCTTGTAAGGTTCTTGGAGACAAGTTAAGAGGTATATCGAGATTCGTACGTTATCAAAAATCATTGTTGTTAATAGACAACAACACAACCAAAGCAATTAAATCATTTAAAGGTTACTTAAAATAAGTACTACTTTCTAATATATGTTATATAAGCACTACTTATTGTCCCCTGACCACTAGTTTGGTAAAAAAAATGTTAGCCAATGTTTATCAATTTGTAATTCGACGCATTTTTTTAATGACATAGACACATTGTTTTGCTAAAAATCACGTGATTGTTTGTAAAGCCTTAAATTTTTTAATTCCAATTATTATTATGATTTAAAGGCCATTTCCTTTCACGTGTTACAAAAAAAAAAGTTCTATTATATTAATATGCCTTAAAGGCATCCTTAGATATATAATTTATAAAAAAATGTTATTTAATATATAGTATTTAATTAATCATTAATATGATAAATTTTAATGTTACTAAGAAAATGACATATGTAGACACCCTATTTTGTCCGGAGTCTTAACTTGTAAAAATAATTAATTGATTTAGATGACACAGTATCTTAGAATTATGCTAGAATTAAATTAGGATTTTTTAGATGTAGAATTAACATTAATTAGGAAATTAGAAATAGATTAGGATTTAGGAAGAATTAATAAATAAAATAAGAAAAAAATAAAATAAGAAAATAAAATAAAAATTAATTTTAAGATTAGATAATTAGATTGTTAGATTTTTTAGGATAATTATTAGAATTTATTAATAGGAAAGTTGTTATTAGATTAAATTTAGACTAGTAGAATTAGATTAGTATAGGAATTAATAGATAAAAATAGATAAAAAAAAAGGAAGATAAGGACTAATTGTTATCTAATTAAATTAAAACTCTAACTCTTTGTGACTATAAAAAGAGGACACTGCTATTCTAAAAGAAAAGGAGGAAGACGTAGCCCATAACCAAATCATCATTTGGCACTAAGTGACTTTATCAGCCATTATCATCATCGTCGCACATCGCCTCACACGTCACAGCTGCTGTCGAGTTCATCACGTTTCCACCATTCAGATTGCCTTGCTCCACCGTCATCTGCTGCTTCATAGGACTAAACTCTGCTGCTGTTGCATTGCATTCCTGTTGTTGAATTTTCGTTCAACCCCGTAGTCATCATTGTTTGCTGCTAGTGTTACTTTACAAGACACGTGAGATTAAAGCCAAGGAAGAGAACAACGTGACTTCCAGTTGTTGAAAAAAGAAAGAAAGCCAAAAGTAAGGCTACAAGTGAGTGATTAATTAATTTGTTAATAGAATTTATTTCATTAATGGAATAATTAATTGGCATATGTTAATAACCTAGCATTTTGGAAGTTGAATGTATAATAATAAGTTGATAATTTAATCAAATCCGAGACATATCGCTGCTGGTGGTGTTCTACGAGACCAGAATGGAGCTTGGATATCTGGTTTTGTGAAACGACTTGGATGGGGAACTATATTACAGGTAGAATTGTTTGCTATTTATACCGGTCTTCTTGTAGCTTGGGACCTGGGCTTTCGGAAAGTTACTATAGAATCTGACTCGTTAGTTGCTGTGCAGAAGATTACTACACACATTGCTAGTAGAGATCCGTACTTGGGAGTTTTGCGTGCCTGTTGGGAACTATTAGACAGAAATTGGGAGGTAATTATCGTACATATTTATAGGGAGGCAAACAGAAGTGCTGACTTTATGGCAAATCTTGCTCATGTGAGTAGAGTAGACACTTTTTTGTTTAGAAATCCTCCGTATGGAATTTTGAATCTGTTACAAAAAGAGTGTAATGGAGTTAGCTGTAGCAGATTGATCCCAGATTAATAAAGCTCATTCTTTCAGCACCAAAAAAAAAAAGTTATTTGACAAAGAGTGGTTGGCATATTGCACCAAAAAAAAGTTGATAATTTAATAGTTGGATAATTTAATAATAGTTTAAATTGATATAACTAATATAATTAATATAACATGACAATTTAATAATTTGACGTGAATTAATTTACATGAATTTATTTGCATGACTTGTATTATATTATTTGAGTGATTTTGTATGATTTAATTAATTTGGTAATATTTGACTAATGTATACATACTGAATAAATAATTTGTATGTTGATATGATTTGTTTAGTTTAATTTGCATGATATATTTTATATTTTGTATGTTTAAAATGATAGATGTTAAATAAATAAAACAATATAAAAATAAAATAAATTAAAAGAAAAAATGCAAATAAGAATAAAATAGAATAAAGATTGAATAAGGAAAAAATAAAATTATATTAAGAAGATGAATGCAAATTATCCGATGATGAAATTCCAAGAAAGTCAAATGGTACTCCTTGAAAATTTCTAGGTGAGTTTGCTTTAGACTGAACCAGATTGATGGAAGGTTTAGAGTAAACTTTCAATATAATAATATGTGTTCATTTTCTAAAATAGAAATAAATAAAATATAATAATAAAGACAATTAAAATAAAATAGAAAATTTGGTATAGAGCCAAAATTAAGATTTTCATAATATATTCTGACGACGGAGCCTCTTCAAGCAAGTCAATCGGTACTACTTGAATACTCTTGAGGTGAGGGAATTTACTTATTGTCTGAACCAAATTGATGGAAGGATTTTAAGTAAATTTTCAATATTTTAAGCATATTGAAATTAAATTAAAGTAAATTTAGAATGACCTATTGGGTATAGAGTCAATATTAGGATTTTCATAATGTATTTAATTGATCCGACGACGGAGCCTTTTCAAGCAAGTCAATCGGTACTACTTGAATACTCTTGAGGTGAGGGAATTTACTGATTGTTTGAACCAGATTGATGGAAGGATTTTAAGTAAATTAAAATATTTTAAGCATATCGAAATTAATTTAAAGTAAATTTAGAATGACCTATTGGGTATAGAGTCAATATTAGGGTTGTCATAATGTATTTAAATGGTCTGACGATGGAGCCTTTTTGAGCAAGTCAATCAGTACTACTTGAATACTCCTGAGGTGAGGGGATTTACTTATTGTCTGAACCAGATTGATGGAAGGATTTTAAGTAAATTCCCAATTTATTAAGCATATCGAAATTAACTCAAATTAAGATAAATTTAGAATGACCTAGAATAGTTGGTACCATTTTAGGATGGGCGTTGTAGGGGTGCTAATCCTTCTCCACACGTAACCGTACTCCAGAACCTTAGATTCTTTGAACGTAGACCAAACCTTATCCTAAGACAAGAATAGGTGACCAATCACACCTTAGGTTTGAATGGTTGGTGGTGATTCCTAGAATTTTAAAGTCTAGCGGGTTAGGTTCTAGGACTTGACACGTTATGACAACATATATTACTTTAAAATAATCAAGAATTAAGTAGAGACTCAAAACACAACCAATAATGTCATCTCACATTTAAATGATAATATTTTAGTTTTTGTCTCTTTTTTTTTATAAATTTCACACTCTTGAAATAAACCCTCTTAAATCTTAATCATTTGGTAACTCTCCTTTTTCTTTTGTAATAGCAATAATATATTATTTCTCCTTCTACTCAAATAACAAGAAATTTATCACATTGCACTTGTAATATTAAACGACTAAAAACGTTTGCTGAAAAGAAAAGTATTTTATTTTAGCCACTATCTTATGTAGTAAACATATTGTCTAAAAGATTTGTTTTCCATTTGAAATTGTGAGAGAATAAGAGAATTGCAAAATTCTTGAGTTTATTCAAGTGTATCATTATATCAAAAATGATCATTGACATTTTTATATATAGAGATAGATTATTTCAAAGCTATGATCTTTGATTTGATTGATATAACCATTCCTTTAAGTTGTTAAATTTCAACAAACACATCTTTTAGAGTGATAATAACTTATAAAAATCTATTGCTATAAATTTTAACCATTCAAAAGTAAAAGAGTATCTTTTTGAATGAGTTTACACCTCCTCAAAGAAAACTAATTGTAACGATGCATTTTACATTAGAGCAGTCAGTAGCCTTAAAGAGCAGTTGATTGCTCTTCATTTACTAAGAAGGGGCAGTCAGATGCCTACAAATGGCATTTGACCGCTTTAGTAACACTTTGAGCTAGGACTAAGAAGCAAGCCTAGGTAGTTGATTGCCTCTTTTAGGACAGTTAGGCTACAACCCTTTTCCAAGCAAGTAGTTTGTGTTGTATAAGTTTGTGTTTCTAAAAGACTTTTGTCCCATATTACTTAGATAAATGGTTTCAAAAAGCTTTATATATCAACATTCTTTTATGGGCTTGTAAAGAGCAAGCAAAAAGGAAAGTCTCGCGTGCACACAAGAAATGGGCCGAAAGCCCATTTTAGTTGAAATATGACGATTTGCTCCCCTGTGCGCGATATAGAAGAGTCCAAGCCTAGTTTTTATTTTTTAATTTAATTATTATTTTTCAGTATTTAATTCTTATCTGGAGACTGGTGTTTTAGCTTATCTAAACTTCCAAAATATCTACTTCTGATTTTTAACATTGACTACCTCCAAATTTAACTAGATTTTGTTAACGTTACCTCACTAGATTTAATCAGATTTTTTAAACGTGATTTCTTCCTGATTTTATTTTTATCTTGATTTTATTTCATTTTGATTTTATTCTGATTTTTTGAACGTTACCTACTGTTCATATTTTTTTTCCTATAAATATAATGCTACAGAAGGCTTTCTACACATTGCTTCTTCACTTTTTCACTTCTCTGCTTCTCCTGCTTTCTTCTACTGTTGGGTTAATATCGATTTTCTTTTTCTTCTTCTTTGTTGTTCCTAATTCCTCAGCATTTCAGAAAAGCATATTGAATCCTAGGAGATTACACTTATTGGTGAAATAATCTTTAAGGACAGTGCGATCGTAGCACGCCTCAAGTTGTTCCTGTTTTCAATTTTATTCTTCTAGCTACAACAATCATAAGGATTATTCTATCATTAGTGGAAAACGCTAACAACAATGCTGCTGCTATTAACACCGATCCCCTTACTGCTAACGCTAGTTTGCCATCCCACCAGCTGTGTCACGTTCTAATTTCTTAAAATTCACAACAATTTTTCGCATTTCATTCACTCGGTTAGACTGTGTTCAGTGTTATCAATTCAATATTAAGCTAAAATATAATTAGCTAAATTCATAACAATCATCTAGATTTGGTCCTAGTTCAGTCATTTAACACACCCGAATACATATTCTTATTTATTCCATTTCCACTGACCGTATTTAGAACCATTCATTTCAAAAATGAATTATGGAAACCACCTCTAACATATCATTATATATATAAATCTACAACATTTCTAGCCACTCTTCTTTCATCCATCACACTGTAATCCATATTTGTTATCATTTGGTTTATATCCCTTCTTTATACATTACAGTACTGTACAGTAAAGTCTGAATCTACAAAATAACTGTAGTAGATATACCTTTAAGGTACGCTCTAATTTCTTTGAAGGAACCCTGCAAAACTCTCTTCAGAGACCAAAACTACTGCAAATAATCTGAAAGTGGGAAAAATAGGAGGTGAGCTTTAAGCTTAGTAAGAAATATACATAAAGATATAGATATTGTAACCTATATGTATCTTAAAATAGGTTACTATATGCCAGAGTTCAAACAATAACTCTAAACAAAGATTCGAAGGAAAGAAACTCCATATCTCGTTAGGGTTAGGGATGAGTACTGAAGGATACTTTAAATCACCTTACTTGTCCCCTTTTCCTAACACTTTAACTATTTGGAATATAATTTAGAAGGAATTCATGTGTTTCAAATTCAGGGTCATTACAGTTTAACATTCAAAAATTCATTTCAAAACTGTATAATGCAGATATCTTAAATCAATCAGAAACCATGTAGATTTCAGAGTTAATATTAATATCAAACCATTTTCAGATTTAGAGTTCAGATATCATAGGTTTAGAAATCATTCAAAATTCAAATAAATCATAATCATTTCAGAATTAAGAGTTCAGACATTAAAGGTTCAGAAATCATATAAATCCAGATAAATTAGAATTAGTAGAGACATGGCAACATCCCAGTAGAAATCATGCAGTCCAGATCCCATAAAAGGAGAAATAGTAGACATATGGCCACAGTCATAAAAGAGCCCACATGTACATTGACCAGGTGACAATTATGGATACTGATGATTGGGTCAAAGTTAATACAACATTCATAATCAGATACACCCTATAGTACTATTGAGCAAGTAATACAGAGGTAGCTACAGACTTGCTCAGGGGCTAACAGCTATTTAGAATTAGAGTCAAAGCCAGAAATACTACAATATTACCCGAAGGCCAACTACAGGGAGTTGAAGTCTCAAAATAGTTCATATAGCATGCAGAAATACTTACAAAAATTAATTTCAATGAAATATGTTTTCAGTCAGTCCATAAATATCAAAATAGATAATAATTTCAATTTAAGTATAAAATTCAACAAATATTCTTGGTGCAATAACTAGTGTTCAAAAAATTTTATTTACATATAAACACATGTCTAAAACATGCTAGCAACTTAAAACGTAAGAAAACAATTAAAACCCCAATTAAAAATCAAGTTACAAAATCGTACGTCTTTAGTATCAACTACCTAAAACTATAACTAACTCAGAACATCATGCAAACTTCAACACAATGAAATCATGAGACATTTTTCAAGAACCAAAACCTATGACAATTTGCACTTCATGTACATTTTCAAATTCAAAGTCTAATTCATGCTAAATTAATGTTTTATGAAATTTTGGTAGTATAATGGTACGATAGTTCTAAACCTCCTATAATGTAAACACAGTGTATATTCCCAAAGTAGTTGATTTTAAAAATTATATTTAGTATCTCCTACGTTTTTTAAACACATTCATTTCCACTCAGATTTTCGCAGTGTCACTCAATAGCAGTAGTATTATTTTCTGACTTCCAAGCTGCCAATTACCACACAAACATAGTCAATTCACTATACTTTAGTTATAAAAAATGTTCAACTCATTGAGACCCAGTACATTGCCCATTGCAACCCTAAACATGATCTATTTAATACCGGTGCTAACACTACAACTACCATTAAAATACCTCCGTTTTCGGTTCTGATTTCACCTATAGTCGTGTATTAATTTATACATTACTCTAAGACCCAAAACACAATGAATTGAGCACTCTTCCAATCTCCCCTTCACTTGGCCGAATAGGGTTCCCTTTCCTACACATCTCATTTCTTCAATTTAAGCCTAAATTCATGTTCTACACTTGTTATGCATTGATTCTACATCAACTTCACATTGAATAATATCATGTTCATGGAGAGGCATGCTTGGCCGAAACTCTAGGGTGATGATTCTCTTGGTTTTAATTCAATTTAAGCTAATCTATTTACTTGAACACTTTAAACACCTAGTATACAACCATGAAAACATGAAAAAACACAAGCTTTCTTTCTCTCTTACCTTGGTTGAAACTTGTAGGGAACCCAACACTGTCAAAATGGCCACTTTAAGGCTTGATTTTGGTAGTATGTTTTAGAGCTCTGAGAGCTGGACAGGTTCAGAGAAGAATGTTTTCGGTTTCAGAGTGTTTTATTAGAGTTTTTAAGAACTTTCTCTCCCTTCAAAGCTTTCAACAATAGTGGTGGTGAAGAAGGAAGGAGATGGGCGGCCAAAGTGAAATAAAAATGTAGAAATTTCTAAATTTAAAATATCTTTAAGACAAATTATGATAATGCCCTTATACTTACCAAAAATTCTAATTTTGCCCTTCATGATTTAATTTCTATTTAAACAATCAGTCTAACTTCTGAAATATTTCATTCAATCATAAAATACATCTATTTAACTCATTTTAATCATTGGATAAGCCTTTGATAAGATTTGATAGGTAAAAAAGGTAAAATTACCAAAATACCCTTAACCGTCAAATCGCATAATTGTTCATTTTTTCGTGTAATTCAGTCTAAAATTTGACATGATATGAGACTTCATCACACGAAGATGAACCAATAACAATATTTATTTAAATCAAATCAATCATTATCTACGAAAATTTCTCGGGCCTATGGACGTAATTGTCATTTTCAAATTAGTTACACGTCTTTCAAAACATACACAAACAAAGGAATTTTGAGATGCAGATTCCTCCTACCTCTGTATTTCACTCCAAGTATCACAACTTTAGAGTTTCACCCCAATCCAGGTTGTAAAGGTCTCGTGGGGTCCACATGATAATTTCCTTCTATAACTCTAGTTATTTAATTTCTTATTAATTTATCCTTTGTTTTTCTATTTCCATAACCTTTAACTTATAGAATTTATTGGGAAAATATGGTCCTCATAAGCTGCCAATGCCGGCCATCCCATTGCTACTGATGTCAGTCCTTCCATGTCTATTGGTGCTCCTCCTGCTGTGTCCATGCATTATGCCAAGACCTTTCCAGACATTAGTAAGATTGAAATCTTTGATAGCCAAAACTACAAAAGATGGCAAGAACGTATTTTCTCGGTGCTTGATATGCATGGAGTAGCTGCTGCCTTGACAGATCCAAAGCTTGATCAAACTGTGAAAACCAAACAGTTGGAATTTTCTCGGTGCTTGATATGCATGCTAATAATGTCTGTAGACTTACAATTATTAGTACTCTTTGTAATGATCTCTTTGATGTCTATTGTTCTTACAAGGAAATCAAACAAATCTAGGACTCCATGAACCTCAAATACACTATTGAAGATGTTGGCAAGCAAATGTTCGTGATTGGCAACTTCTATCGATGGGAGATGACAGATGAATATCAAAGTGCATATTAATGAGTATCACAAGCTATTGGAAGATTTGAGAGCTAAAAACATTAAGCTGTAAGAGGAATTTGTTGTTGGTCTCTTGGTTGAGAAGCTACTTGAATCATGGAAGGATTACAAGCAACAATGAAAACACAAGCACAAACAACTTTCTCTAGCAGACTTGATCACTCACATCATTATTAAAGACACTGATCGAAGGGAACTCAAGGCTGCCAAAGAAAAAGAGATGACCTCAAAGGCCAACTTGGTGCAAGGAAAATTCAAAAATAAAAAAGGTACGATAATAAGAAACTTGATTACAAGCCTAAAGTTTCTAACCCTTCCTTCAAGAAAGAAGGCAACTGTTTTGTTTGTGGAAAGCCAAGTTATCATGCTCCTCAATGTAGGAAGAGAGTGAGAAATGACAATCCTCCTAAGCTAAAAGCCAACTTAGTTGAAGTAGATGACATTATTACTGCGATCATTTCTCAAGCCAATCTTGTGGCCAATGTGAAAGAATGGGTGGTAGACTCCGGTACTACTTGGCATATTTATGCTACCAAAGATGCTTTTACCTCCTACATTTCTGTGAGGGATGGAGAAGAACAAGTTTGTCTCAGAGATTCTAGAGTTGCAAATGTTCTTGGAAAAGGAAAAGTTCTTCTCAAGCTCACTTCTAGCAAGACCTTAGCTTTGAATTATGTATTATATGTGCCTAACATTAGAGCAAATTTAATTTCTATAGCTCTATTAGGAAAGGCTGGGGTTAAAGTGTCATTTAAATATGATCAGATTGCATGACAAAGAATAATGTGCTAGTTGGGAAAGGCTATTATAATTAGGGACTTTTTGTACTCAGTGTTTCTGAAATTATGAATAAGAATGCATCATCTTCTGCTTACTTGATTGACTCTGTTGATTTATGGCTAACTAGATTAGGACATGTTAATATCAACTATCTTAATAAAATGCAATCTAGTGGATTAATTTCCAATATTAATAAAGCAGAATTTGATAAATGTGAAACATGTGCTGAAACTAAATTAACAAAGAAACCCTGCACATCTGTTCAAAGGAAAACTGAATTATTATGTTTAGTTCATACCAATTTAGGAGACTTAAAACAAACCATGATTAGAGGAGGTAAAAAGTATTATGTAACTTTTATTGATGATTATTCTAGATATACTAAAATTTATTTGCTTAGACATAAAGATGAAGCCTTTGACATGTTCTTAACATATAAAACTGAAGCAGAAAATCAATTAAATAAAAAGATTAAAAGAGTTAGATAAGACAGAGGTGGTAAATATACTTTGCTTAATTAATTTAGCGAGAAAGAAGGAATCATTTACAAAATAACTCCTCCTTATTCACCAAAATCTAATGGAATAGCTGAAAGAAAAAATAGGACCTTAAAAGAAATGATGAATGCTTTACTTGTTAGTAGTGGTGCAACTGATAATCTTTGGGGTTAAGCAATCTTATCTGCATATCACTTACAAAATAAGATTCCTTATAAGAAAACTAGTAAGACACCTTATGAATTATGGAAAGGTTATTCACCTAATCTTAAATATTTGAAAGTGTGGGAATGTCTTATTAAGGTAATGCTCCCTGATCCCAAGAAAAGGAAAATAGGTGCTAAAACTTCTGATTTCATGTTTATTGGTTATGTTGAACATAATGCAGCCTATAGGTTTCTTGTGTTGAAAAGTGATGTGCTTGGTTGTAATACTGTTGTTGAAACTAAAAATGTCGAATTCTTTGAACATATTTTTCCATTAAAATTTGAAAATATTTCTCATGTCCCTATGGTTCAAAAAGAAGTTGAAAATAATGTTGAGGACTTGAGAAGGAGTAAAAGGTAAAGAAAGGAAACTCTTTTGGAAATGATTTTTGTACATATCTTGTTGAAAATGATCTTGTTACTTTTTCAAAAGCTATTTCTTCTCCCAATGCACCATTTTGGAAAGAAGTTATAAAAACTAAAATTGATTCTATTAATCAAAATAAAACTTGGATTTTTGTTGATTTACCTCCAAGAGCAATACCCATTAGTTGTAAGTAAATTTTCAAAAGAAAATACAATCATAATGGTTCTATTGATAAATACAAAGCTAGATTGGTAGCTAAGAGTTTTACTAAAAAACAAAATATTGATTATTTTGATACCTTTGCTTCTATAACAAGAATTGCTTCTATTCGAGTTTTAATTGCTTTAGCTTCAATTCATAAACTTTTTATTCACCAAATGGATGTTAAAACTGCTTTTTTAAATGGTGGTTTGGATGAAGAGATTTATATGTGCAACCAGAAGGCTGTGTGATTTCTGGACAAGAAAATAAAGTTTGTAAATTATTAAAGTCTTTATATGGCCTTAAACAAGCACCTAAACAATGGCATGAGAAATTTGACCAAGTTCTATTATGTGATGACTTTTCTTCTGTTGAAGTAGATAAATGTGTTTACACTAAACTTGTTGATGGTGATTGTCTAATTATATGCTTGTATGTGGATGATATGCTAATTTTTTGTACTTCTTTTGATACTGTGCAAGAGACTAAGGTTGTGTTTGGTTGAGGAATTTCAAGGAGAAAATTCATTTCAATCAAGATATTTAAAAGTCCAAAATATAAATTTTTTGTTTGGTAAAAAATTTTAAAGAATTTGAAAATTTAGGAGAAATTTAAAAAGGGAATTTGAAATGCTCAAATTCCCTTTTGAAAATCCACCTAAAGATGTGGTTTTTCAAAATTCTATACTCTTTCCTACTTTATTAGACATGGCCCACTATTAAATATAGAGTTAAAAACAAAAAACATATTGTTTTATTTAAATTTAATATATATCTTTATTTTTTATATTGTTAACAATATTTATACATTTTTACAAATCTAATGATACCAATATTGCATATTTTATTTGATATTTTTCTTTTTGTAATATATAATATTATTATTTTTCTTTTATAATTATTTTTTATTTAATCAAATTTTAGTATCCAAAAATTCTTTCTAAAATTTTTTTTATCCAAACAAGTCAATTATAAATGCTAGTATTTTAAAATGATAAATTTTGAAATACCTTCATTTTAAAATTCCTCATCCAAACGCACTATAAGAGTTTTCTTGCTTCAAAATTTGACATGAAAGATATCGGTGAAGCACAATGTTATTTTGGGTGTTAAAATCATAAGGATGAGTGATAGTATTATGCTATCACAAGAGCATTATGTGGAAAAACTTCTTGAGGAGTTTGGACACATTGATGATAAACTTGTGAGTACCCCTTATGATTACAGTATTCAATTAAAAAAAATCAATGAGATCTTGTGATCAATCTGAGTATGCACAAATCATTGAAAGTTTAATACATTTAATGAACTTCTCACGTCTTGACATAGCTTATGCTGTGTGTAGGTTGAGTAGATACACTCATAATCTCAATCATGATCACTGGGGTGCATTAGTCAGACTAATGAGATATTTGAGAGGTACCATAAACTATGGTATTTTATATAGTAGATTTCCTATTGTATTGGAAGGATACAATGATGCTAACTGGATTTTAGATTCAAATGAGACAAAATCCACTAGTAGTTATGTTTTTACCCTTAGTGGGGGTGTTGTTACATGGAAATCAGCCAAACAGACTATTATAGATAAATCCACCATGGAATAGAAATTTTGTAGCTTTGGAATTAGCTAGTAATGAGATTGATTGATCGGGAAACCTCTTAGCTAATATTTCGTTGGGTTTAAAACCAACATCTTCTGTGTCTATGCATTGTGATTGCCAGGCGGCAATAACAAATGCAAAGAACAAAACTTCCAATGGTAAAAATAGACAGATATGTCTAAGACATGATGTGATAACCAAGAAATTTTTGAATTCTAATATTAATTATTCAAAAATTTAACTTTAAATGCAAGTAAAAAAGGTAAAGTAAATCAATCAAGTATTTACGAAAAAGGGAATATTGTTAAAATTCCCGAAATTGATGAAGTGATGAAGTTTAGGAAATTAATTGGGAGAAATTGAAATCTAAATTAAATAAGAAATGAAAATGAAAAATCATTTGGATATTAAGAGATCCAAATTATAAGGAATAAAATGGGTATATTCATATATTTATATATTTAAATATATAAATATATTTTTTTATTAAATAAATACATGGGTATATTTTTATACAATTTTGTATATAAATAAAAATATATATATGAAATATATATATATATGTTAATTCTAATTAAAGAATATATATATGTATATTGTGTATAGAATATTTATATATATATATATACACACATATTGTTATAATTATATGGATATATATTATATAAATATAATTATAATAAAAAAAAGGAAACAGAAAACGGGATCGGGAGAACCCGACCCCGTTTCTCCTCTGTTGTAACAGAGGAGAACCCAGCTAAGGCTGGCCAACGCTGGCGGTGAGAAGGAAAAATAGAGAGAGAGGGAAGAGGCGGGCGAGACGAGGAAGACAAAAAGAAAGCTAGCCGACGATGGAAAAGAAGAGGAAAGAAGGAAACTGAAGCGGGAAAAGAGGAAGAAAAGAAAAGAGGAAATCGGCGGTGCCGACCGATCCAGGCACCGCCACCCCAACCTCGAGCTCGACGGAGGTAAGGGGAAGGAGAAGGAGGCCATCAGCAAGAAGGAAAACGGTGGAGGAAGGAAGAAAAGAGAAGGAAGAAGCCGAGACTTACGTCGCTAGATCTGTCACCGTGCTGTAGATCTGGGCTGAACGGAGACCAACCATAGCTTCGCCGTGATGTCCGCCAGCTGGGGAGACGTCGAACCGCGAGAGAACCGGCCACCGGAGGAGAACCGACGGTGAGGGAGGCTGGATTGGTCTGAACCGGTTTAAACCAGGAAAAGAAAAGGAAAAAAAAGAGAAAAAGAAAAGAAAAAGGAAAAGAAAAAGAAAAGAAAAGGAAAGGAAAGAAAAAGAACAAGGAAGAAAGAAAAGAGAAAAAAGGGAGAGAAAAGGAAATTTTTGGGAATTCGAAAATTCCTGGGAATTTGAAAATTCGAAATTTTACGGAAATTCGATAAGAAATTTTGAAAATTAATTTCGAGTGAATTTTAATAAATTATGGAAAAATTTTAAATTATAGAATTTTATTTCCAAAAAATCACCATCGATAACCGAGACGATGGAATTGGGAGAGGTGAACACGAGCGCGACGTAATGAGGCGGTTGCCTACCCGAAAAAGGTAAGGGAGGCATGTGCAGCCTGTAAGGATATTCGGTATGCACATTTTAATTATGCATAAATTTAATTATGCATTAAATTTATAAAATGCCATGAAAAATCCTTGGTTGGAAAATTGTGGTGATTTACTAGTTGAAAATATAAACAGTATTTTTCGTGCAGAAGGCTAGCTAATCGGCAGCCGTTATACTGCCGAAAAATATTACTCCCTCCGTCCCAATAAATTTGTCACTTTTGACTAAATAAATTGTCCCATTAAAAATGTCACATTGAAAAAAATAATTAATTTTAATACTATTTTCTTTTTTACCCTTTATTATACTTCAGTTTTAATCGTTAAAAAGTTTAATGCCTACCACTTTTAAGGATAATTTGGTCAATTTTAGTCATTTATATGATATGACATAAAGAATCTTTAACCTCCTAAAACTACGTGTTTTGTCAATAAATGACAATTTTAATTATGCATTAAATTTATAAAATGCCATGGAAAATCCTTGGTTGGAAAATTGTGGTGATTTACTGGTTGAAAATATAAACTGTATTTTCTGTGCAGGACTGCCGAAAAATATTGTCCCAATAAATTTGTCACTTTTGACTAAATAAATTGTCCCATTAAAAATGTCACATTGAAAAAAATAACAAATTTTAATACTATATTTTTTCTTTTACCATTTATTATACTTCAGTTTTAATTATTAAAAAGTTTAATACCTATCACTTTTAAGGATAATTTGGTCAATTGGAGTCATTTATATGATATGACATAAAGAATCTTTAACCTCCTAAAACTACGTGTTTTGTCAATAAATAACAATTTTAATAGGACAGAGGGAGTAAAAAATTATTGAAAGTCATAATAAATGATTTTATGTCATGAGAAATGATTTCAACTACGAAAATCGAGAAATCGATTATTTTTCATAAAACATGGATATACTGATGTTTAATTTTAAAATATTAATGTTTTCGAGAATGGTGATAATGAAATCATCGAAAATTCTCTTAATATGTAAATTACACGTAATACGAGATGAAAAATGAAAAGAAATAAAGTGAATATTTTTATAAATATTTCTTAAATATTCACTAAATGGTTTTATAATGTAACATCCCGTTACCATATTTTTCACGTATTTCCACACAACTTTACCGGTTGGGCTGTCTGCGATGCCATTAACATTCAACAGTAACAGTGATAAATGATAAACATTTATCTATTAATTATGGAATATGAAATTTCTTTTCATTATTCCTTTCATCTGACATCCCCTATTAACCTTTATTTCACTAAGGTAGTACGTATACATATGTCTGAAATGTAAAATAAAAGAGACTGTACCTGTCACATTTAACGTGCCATGCCTCAATGCTTTAAGCATAGCTATACCCATCTGAGAGCTAATTCTCTCAACTCCGTGTACTTCTTATCTGTGGAGTTAAAACAAAGGGGTGAGCGATTCATACGCTCAGTAAAGGAAATATATGCTGCTTTAGAATAAACAAAACTATATATCACAACACATTTATTCTTTTCTTAATAATAACCCAGAAGAAAAGACAATGGATATATAGTAAACAACTCTCTTAAAACACCATTCAAATCACTGGCTAACAGTTTACTTTAAAATGTAGTAAACAATATATAGGATTTCAACAAATCCTCACAGTAAACAGAAATTGATAAGTTGAGACTAGGCAATAAATAAATCATGCTATCATCGTTCCCCCTCCCCCTTGCGAGAACGGAATCTGCCGCTTTTGGGGTGCACCCGTAGGCCATCGCCCCTCACGGCTATCTCAGATCTATGGCCATAATCTATAGTGGTCCTCGGGTCCACTTGCCAAGTGACCTCGAGACCGCTGATGACTTGACGGGTCCATCAGCCCTGTGACGCCCTGAGGTGCACTCATTGGTCCATCGACCAAGCCACCGCCCCAGGCGGGTCACGCAACTACATGAATAATAATGCATGAATTCAGGGCCTAAAGTCTCAAAAAAATCACTTTCATACCTCATGAAAAAAAACCTTTATGGAATTATTTCACCCATATTATCATTTTCTCAAAATGATTCAATTTCTAAAAAGGTTTAGGCTTTCTGTTTACAAAACACCTTGAAAACATTCTAAAATCTCAACTTTTAAAATCTGCTCGTCCATGGTTAGCTCGCCCGATATGGCTCGCCCATGGCAGCTCGCCCAACGCGGAGAACCTGTGTTAGCCCGCCCTCTTGCTTTTAAAATCTGAAAGCAAACTGGCTCACCCTCAGTGGCTCGCCCAGTAATCAACTCGCCCAAAAGATTTCATATTTCTATTTTGAAAATATTTAAAACGTCTTATTTTTCCTTTAAGAAATTACTCTTTAAAACTGTTCGCCAGAGTCAGCTCGCCCTTCACGGCTCGCCCCTGACTAACTCGACAAGACGGTGAATTAGTATTCGCCCGCCACTTAGCTTTTCAAAACAGAACTATATCTCGTTGATAGCGGTTCGCCTGCCTTAAATTTAAAACAAGGGCCGCCCGCCCAAACACATTAAAAAGGGTTCGCCCAACTATGGCTTACCCGGATTTTTCCTTTAAAACAAGGGCACTCGCCCAGTTTTCATTAAAGAGAGCTTGCCACTTGGCTCGCCCCATAGCTTTCCTATAAAACGGTTCGCCCGCCCTTAAAACTAGAAACGGGTTATAAAAATTATAAAAGGGCTTGGCTCGCCCGCCAATACCAATTCGCCCAACATAAAAATCCAAGGGCTCGCCCAACATAAAAAACACAAGAGCTCGCCCCCCCTGTATCAGTTCATCCAGAAAACAGCATAGGGGTCGGCTTTTAGCTCGATCGAATCAAAATAATTATCAAATAACTTCCTCAAACAATGCATGTCAGAAAACAAAACATTTAACTTAATGTTTTCATAAAATTTACTCCACAGGACATGCATCACTTCACACACATCTCCCTTACCTGGTTTAACGAAGCTTTGCTTCGCCCTGCTTCCTGCTCGCCAATCGCCATTTCCAATTATCGGCAGCAAATAATTATAAATTCTATTAATATTTCTTTTTATATCACTTGGTGAGATTGAGATAAATCAAATGACTACTCGCCCAACAGAACTCTAACTAGCACAATCGAGCTCGCCATTCAATAAATTTTTTACACGTGGAAGCTCGCCCGCCAGCCAACTCACGAGGCCTTCATTGGCTTAATTGTGGGAGTTCGCCCACAATCCTATTCGCCCACAGCCTCTGCATTTGAGCTCGCCCATGAATTCACTTCACTAGAATTGGGCGTTCTCGCCCCTTGAACACAGGCTTTACCTTGGCGAGTTCCTTATTATCTACTCGCCTCATTGGCGATTACTAGTTTTCAACATGGGCGATCACTGTAGTTGCCATTGTCGTCATTGATTCTATTATTTTCTTTGCTTTCATGTTCTCTAAGGATCTAACTAAAAACAAGACTGTATCTATGTTTATTACTTCATAAAACATAGAAATCTATCATTGAGCATCAAGAACACCTCAGAAATATGAAACTCACCTCAATCAACTGCACTTCCAGAATAGATTGCTTTCCATCCCATGTTAGCCTTCCTTTGCCTATTCTTTTAGCTCATCAAGTTAAGAAGAAAAGGTTTGCAAGCTGGTTTATGTATTTAACCAACTTAAGGTTGGAGTTTAGTAGATCGAACATGGCAGAGAAATGGAAGAAACAGAGAGATGGCTTTCGTGAAGAAGCTGGAATTGGCTAACTCGTTTTTCCTCAATTGTTTCCACTTATATAACCATGCTCAACCAATCAATAGTTACCACCTGTCCCTTATCCTGTTTCTTTCATCATTGTTCACGTCCTTCATGCATTTAAGGCATGAAGAAAACTGCAGCTCAAATTGGCGTGGAAGTCTCCTTTTCACACGCCTTTTTCTTCTGCTGTAGACTTTGCTTAATTCCTGAACCAATAAGGCTGGTGCCTTTATTGACGTTAGCATTCTATCTATTAAATGTCTTCAACTGTATCACTTACAAGTCAATTTTGGCTGCTAATTGTTTTGAAGCCATTTTCCTTTGTCCACACAAGCTGATTCCCGGTCTCCACCTCGTCTTGAGACCTCAGTTCGCCACACTACACCAGTTCGCCAGCCATTCAGCTTGCCAGCTTTATCTTGGCAATTAAAATAAATTCTTTCTTTTTTTTTTCTTGGCAATCATATTAAGATTTAGCAAGCGGCAGTTGCCTTTCTCGCCAACTAGGCTATTCTTTGCCTCTCAGTATGGCGATCACAAGTTCTCGCCCAATTAGGCGATCACCAGGTATGCTCAACTCGCCAACCTTGTTCTGATTCACCTCACACGTTGGCGAACACACCTATTCGCCCTTGACACCATCCAATTCACCATCACCATAAGCCACTAGCTGGCGAACTCACGTATTCACAAAAAAGCAATTGCATTAACTCGCCAGCATGAATCTCGCCATCAACCCTTGCAATGGCCATATCTTGCTTGCCCATTGGCGAACTGTTTCATTATGATACTCGCCCATGGAGTATCTCACGGGAATTGCCCCATTTGCAACCAAAGTTAAGGAGCTTTTCACCAAAATGTAAATCTTTATTTATTATTTACTTAATTTCCAATATCCATTTTATGAGATTAAGGTCTACAGTAGGGTTGAATCAGATCTTACATTTTCTCCCCACCTTAAGAAATTTGGTCCTCCAAATTTCAACCAGACCTGTCAATGTGAAAGCTCTGAATATTTCTTACACATAAGGCCCTTTAATTCTCAAGGAGCCTCCTACTACCAGAATATCCAATCAAATGATAAATCTTAGATAACATTTTATCACTACACTTTATCCTTCCTATCTAAAATCTGTACCGATTTCTCAACGTAATTCCTGTCCTCTCTAATCTTTAGGACTCATTTTGAATTACGTGAGAAGGATATGGATAGTACTTTCTCATTATTGAGACATGGAACACATTGTGCACTTCTAACAACACGGGAGGTAGTGTACATCTTTCACATGATCTAAGATCTCCAACGATCCAATGCATTGGGAACTCAATTTCCCTCTCATTATGCATCTCAATGGTGAGACCTTAATATACATAATCTCTTGCATATCTCAAGAAGTTTGTTCGATCAGTCGAAAATAATTTTCGGTCTCCCATTTCACATGCTATCGTAGATTATATCGTCTGCTAAATAATTTCTTCCAAATGTTATGCCTATACTCTCTTGTGGCCATTATTATCAACAAATTCTGCCAAGGTAGAGGATTATCCCAGGAGCCTATAAAATCAACCGCACACGCCCACACCATATCCTCGAGCGTCCATATCATACGCTCGGACTGTCTCTCAGTCTGCGGATAAACTGCAGTGCGAAACTCAATCGGAATCCCATAGATTCTGGTAATCTCTCTCAACACTGAGATACGAAGCGGGACTCCCTATCAACTATAATGCTCACTGGATTACTGTAAAATCTCAACATTTCCCTGACATATAATTCGGCCAAGGCATTAATTAGCTTAACAAATTCCATAATCAAGGAATGAGCAGACTTACTCAATATATCCAGATAGCATTTTACTCTTTATTGTCCTTAAGAGTACTGCCCGTCTCTTTAGGCCATCAATAATCATTCCTTTGGCGCTTTTTCCGCGCTCTAGGATTATTCTCTCAAGTAGGTTGGCGACCACTTAGTTCGCCCACTTCTCACAACATGTTATCCGATGTTGAGCGATCACCCCACTCGTGGGTTGCCCATCCCAAATTTTCTCAAAGTCCTGAAGAATCTCGACTTCTTCTCTCACACGCATTTTATACTCCCTGAAATCTTTTATCATCCTTGGGAGTTAGTAACTCATCTCTACTATTTATCACTTATCATCTCATTCGGTGCTAGTCGATAATAATTTGGTGACTATCATGTATAAATTTTTAATTATTCGTATGTAATTGTCCCAGTAGTCTCTTAAATACAATGCACTTGCTCTCAATATATCCCGGAGCGTCCACACAATGCGCTCGGATATCTATATCAATATGAGGCGGTGCTAACAGTAAAATTGGGAATCCCAAGCCTCTTGCTATCCTCTCAAAGCATATGGCAAATCAGGGACCCCTATCACAAGTACCCACTCACTGGAACTTCACATACGTCCTCTCTATTTCACCAATATATATCGACTAAGGCACTTATTACATCCCGAAACCTGATGATGAAGAAGTGAAATAATTTGGTTACTCAATCCATAATCACTTCTATAACATCATGGTTCTTTCGGATTCTTCACTACCTCACAATGATTGTTTCATGATTAATCTAGGACTGCTTTTCTTTTGCAGACCTTAATATTAGCCACCGATTACGTCTCAGGTAATCATTTTCCCCTCGATCACTTCTCTTATCTCAAGTGATCATTCTATCTCTTATTCTCCTGGTACATGAAATGTCACTACTTGGAGAATATACTTTTCCTCACATCAATTTCTGAAATTTAAATTTATTATCATTCAGATTTCATCACCACTTTACTTATACAATTTCACATTCCCAATATGTACATATATACACATGTGTATTTCCTTTTCCAGGATTAGCAGTAGTTCTTGTATCTGCTCCTCTGAGTATGACAATTTCATCTTTTTAATTCTGGCTTGTCATTAATTCCAGCCATAACTACATAATGATCAAGGGAAATCACATTTATTCATGTACTTGGGAACTACCTCATAACTTGTGTTCCCTAGTCATTATATGACTTGTCTTCTCAAGACAATTTCATTCTTTTACATTCATCACCACAATTATTTTCCCACTTAATATAATACTTTACTGTTACTATCTCGTAACCATGTCGAATACTATATTCGTACATACCCATTCACTTCTACTTCCTCCCACTTAAGTATTGAATCAATAAGGTAACAAATTCCACAAACTCTTCAACAGTTCATTTGTGCTATACAGGTAAAACTCATAACCTTTATACCCCAATAAGCACACTTTAACCTCATTTAAGTAGTAAAATCTTTTACTCAGACAATTTTAATGTCTGCTTAATCAATTGAGACCTCACGTCTCTAATATATATGTCAATTAGAAACCAATGGTCACTGACTTAACAATAAGGTTTTCCATACCTTATTCAATAATATTACTGATATCAATATACATTTTTATTCTCTTTAAAATCATCCTAGTTGGCTCTAGGCACACAAATAGGAAGGATACTACAGTCAGCTAGGGATCCAGATAGAATATGATAGGTATTTTAGAATACCATACTTGTTCCGGAACCTAGAAGCAATTGTAGAGAGTACTGATCCCATTGTTTTCAAAATGATAAAATTTTTGTTTCTACCAGTTATATCGAAATAGTTGAGTCTTTACTCATCAATCTCTCTAGTAATTTCTCAAGCTCTACTGATTCACTGGTAAGAGCTTACAAATAATTTCTATTTCAATTCACCAACCTCTAAGCTTGTCAACTAAATCTCGATGCCAACTTTATAATTTGGCAACTACGAGACCTTTCATTTTCTTGGTAATTACAGCTATTGTTCTGTTCGCCATATTGCTTTGATTCATGTCATATCATTGGCGATCGCTCTTCTCGCCACATTATTATGATTTACACCACAATTTGTTGATCAGATTACTCACCATACTCTTTGGGCGATCATCACTAAAATTATTTGGGTTATCAAGATCCTCGCCCACTTTAGCAATTCCTGTTATATTGGCGGACTCATGTTAGTTCTCGCCATCATTTAACTCACCCACACCATTGGCGATCATTCATTTGCACGCCCATTGGCGAGCTTTCCCAATGTAGTTCTCGCTCGTCGAGTATTTCACATAATTTCATAATATCTCTGTTCTATGGATATCGTAACGGACCAGCCTAACCGGCCATGGCAACCCCTTTTTTTTGGGCCCATCGACAACGATTGCTGTGACAACGTTACTTATCCATACCGTCCTCTTTGGCGATAACCTCGATGCCTGGTTCTTCCAACCGTCCTCGAGTTCGCCCATCTCAAAGTTTTCTTTCTCATCCACAGACTCAAACACTTGACTTCTTCAAATGTCAAGTCACTACTAATATCCATTCTCCTAAAACATAAGGAGTATATATAACCAGTATTATCATAATCGATTTTACATCATTTCTCACACAATTCACCTTTTTAAATCCAGACCCCAAAATCAACAACAGGGCTGACTATCTCACGACCTCTCATAGCTTGTACTCTGGGTCGCCTTACTTATCAATATATCAGTGGGGTCCCCAGTAAAGATCATCCTTTACACCACCACATACTATTTCACCATCAATTTGTATTTTAAATCCATTCAATCACTTATGACTTTAAAAGAAAACATGTCAATATAGGGGTATATTCATAAATTTCCCTTTAATTCTCTCTCATCAATATAACTCCAAACACGCGATCTTAGAGCTTATATGTTAATATTATCTCTTTTTATCTCAATATCATCATTTAAGGATCTTAGTTCGATATGGACAGAGAAGTCCTGGTGGGGCCATCACTGAGTTCCTCACTGTACCTTATCGAATCGACCCAACATTATGATGATAAGATCGCCTATCTCATGCAAAATTTTCGGATTACTATCTCTATTTGTAACCCATAATTCATCAACTTTCACCATATTTCACCATTTAACTCAATTCGCAGTCATTTGACTCCTCTATATATTCAGACTATACAGTACTACAGGGGATGTTAACCTTTCTAAACACTCTTCATGCTAAAGGCATCAACAGACATCAGACCAACCCAAGCTCTGATACCATTAAATCTGTAACATCCCGTTACCACATTTTTCACGTATTTTCATACAACTTTACTGGTTGGGCTGTCTGCGATGCCATTAACATTCAACAGTAATAGTGATAAATGATAACATTTATCTATTAATTATGGAATATGAAATTTCTTTTCATTATTCCTTTTATCTGACATCCCCTATTAACCTTTATTTCACTAAGGTAGTACTGTATACATATGTCTGAAATGTAAAATAGAAGAGATTGTACCTGTCACATTTAACGTGCCATGCCTCAATGCTTTAAGCATAGTTATACCCATCTGAGAGCTAATTCTCTCAACTCCGTGTACTTCTTATCTGTGGAGTTAAAACAAAGGGGTGAGCGATTCATACGCTTAGTAAAGGAAATATATGCTGCTTTAGAATAAGCAAAACTATATATCACAACACATTTATTCTTTTCTTAATAATAACCCAGAAGAAAAGACAATGGATATATAGTAAACAACTCTCTTAAAACACCATTCAAATCACTGGCTAACAGTTTACTTTAAAATGTAGTAAACACTATATAGGATTTCAACAAATCCTCACAGTAAACAGAAATTGATAAGTTGAGACTAGGCAATAAATAAATCATGCTATCATCGTTCCCCATCCCCCTTGCGAGAACGGAATCTGCCTCTTTTGGGGTGCACCCGTAGGCCATCGCCCCTCACGGCTATCTCAGATCTATGGCCATAATCTATAGTGGTCCTCAGGTCCACTTGCCAAGTGACCTCGAGACCGCTGATGACTTGGCAGGTCCATCAGCCCTGTGACGCCCTGAGGTGCACTCATTGGTCCATCGACCGAGCCACCGCCCCAGGCGGGTCACGCAACTACATGAATAATAATGCATGAATTTCGGGCCTAAAGTCTCAAAAAAATCACTTTCATACCTCATGAAAAAAAACCTTTATGGAATTATTTCACCCATATTATCATTTTCTCAAAATGATTCAATTTCCAAAAAGGTTTAGGCTTTCTATTTACAAAACACCTTGAAAACATTCTAAAATCTCAACTTTTAAAATCTGCTCGCCCATGGTCAGCTTGCCCGATATGGCTCGCCCATGGCAGCTCGCCCAACGCGGAGAACCTGTGTTCGCCCGCCCTCTTGCTTTTAAAATCTGAAAGCAAACTGGCTCGCCCTCAGTGGCTCGCCCAGTAATCAACTCGTCCAAAAGATTTCATATTTCTATTTTGAAAATATTTAAAACGTCTTATTTTTCCTTTAAGAAATTACTCTTTAAAACTGTTCGCCAGAGTCAGCTCGCCCTTCACGGCTCGCTCCTGACTAACTCGACAAGACGGTGAATTAGTATTCGCCCGCCACTTAGCTTTTCAAAACAGAACTATATCTCGTTGATAGCGGTTCGCCCGCCTTAAATTTAAAACAAGGGCCGCCCGCCCAAACACATTAAAAAGGGTTCGCCCAACTATGGCTTACCCGGATTTTTCCTTTAAAACAAGGACACTCGCGCAGTTTTCATTAAAGAGAGCTCTCCACTTGGCTCGCCCCATAGCTTTCCTATAAAATGGTTCGCCCGCCCTTAAAACTAGAAACGGGTTATAAAAATTATAAAAGGGCTTGGCTCGCCCGCCAATACCAATTCGCCCAACATAAAAATCCAAGGGCTCGCCCAACATAAAAAACACAAGAGCTCACCCGCCCTGTATCAGTTCATCCAGAAAACAGCATAGGGGTCGGCTTTTAGCTCGCCCGAATCAAAATAATTATCAAATAACCTCCTCAAACAATGCATGTCAGAAAACAAAACATTTAACTTAATGTTTTCATAAAATTTACTCCACAGGACATGCATCACTTCACACACATCTCCCTTACCTGGTTTAACGAAGCTTTGCTTCGCCCTGCTTCCTGCTCGCCAATCGCCATTTCCAATTATCGGCTGCAAATAATTATAAATTCTATTAATATTTCTTTTTATATCACTTGGCGAGATTGAGATAAATCAAATTACTACTCGCCCAACAGAACTCTAACTAGCACAATCGAGCTCGCCATTCAATAAATTTTTTACACGTGGAAGCTCGCCCGCCAGCCAACTCATGAGGCCTTCATTGGCTTAATTGTGGGAGTTCGCCCACAATCCTATTCGCCCACAGCCTCTGCATTTGAGCTCGCCCATGAATTCACTTCACTAGAATTAGGCATTCTCGCCCCTTGAACACAGGCTTTACCTTGGCGAGTTCCTTATTATCTACTCGCCTCATTGGCGATTTCTAGTTTTCAACATGGGCGATCACTGTAGTCGCCATTGTCGTCACTTATTCCATTATTTTCCTTGTTTTCATGTTCTCTAAGGATCTAACTAAAAACAAGACTGTATCTATGTTTATTACTTCATAAAACATAGAAATCTATCATTGAGCATCAAGAACACCTCAGAAATATGAAACTCACCTCAATCAACTGCACTTCCAGAACAGATTGCTTTCCATCTCATGTTGGCCTTCCTTTGCCTATTCTTTTAGCTCATCAAGTTAAGAAGAAAAGGTTTGCAAGCTGGTTTATGTATTTAACCAACTTAAGGTTGGAGTTTAGTAGATCGAACATGGCAGAGAAATGGAAGAAACAGAGAAATGGCTTTCGTGAAGAAGCTGGAATTGGCTAGCTCGTTTTTCCTCAATTGTTTCTGCTTATATAACCATGCTCAACCAATCAATAGTTACCACCTGTCCCTTATCCTGTTTCTTTCATCATTGTTCACGTCCTTCATGCATTTAAGGCAAGAAGAAAACTGCAGCTCAAAGTGGCGTGGAAGTCTCCTTTTCACACGCCTTTTTCTTCTGCTGCAGACTTTGCTTAATTCCTCAACCAATAAGGCTGGTGCCTTTATTGACGTTAGCATTCTATCTATTAAATGTCTTCAACTGTATCACTTACAAGTCAATTTTGGCTGCTAATAGTTTTGAAGCCATTTTCCTTTGTCCACACAAGCTGATTCCCGGTCTCCACCTCGTCTTGAGACCTCAGTTCGCCACACTACACCAGTTCGCCAGCCATTCAGCTTGCCAGCTTTATCTTGGCAATTAAAAGAAATTCTTTCTTTTTTTTTTTGGCAATCATATTACGATTTAGAAAGCGGCAGTTGCCTTTCTCGCCAACTAGGCTATTCTTTGCCTCTCAGTATGGCGATCATAAGTTCTCGCCCAATTAGGCGATCACCAGGTATGCTCAACTCGCCAACCTTGTTCTGATTCACCTCACACGTTGGCGAACACACCTATTCGCCCTTGACACCATCCAATTCACCATCACCATAAGCCACTAGCTGGCGAACTCACGTATTCACAAAAAAGCAATTGCATTAACTCGCCAGCATGAATCTCGCCATCAACCCTTGCAATGGCCATATCTTGCTAGCCCATTGGCGAACTGTTTCATTATGATACTCGCCCATGGAGTATCTCACGGGAATTGCCCCATTTGCAACCAAAGTTAAAGAGCTTTTCACCAAAATGTAAATCTTTATTTATTATTTACTTAATTTCCAATATCCATTTTATGAGATTAAGGTCTACAGTAGGGTAGAATCAGATCTTACATATAACCTTTATGGTTTTAAATTATGAAATTTTATATTTTTATAAATTCCATAAAGGTTTATTGATGATGAAAAATATTGTTTTGAGACTAGTTGGCAACCTTATCATGCTGATATGTGATATGTGACATGTGATAGGTGATATGTAGTCCCGGTCGACACCTGATCAGTGATCTGTCGAGGACAATTATAGACTATGGCCATATATCTGACATGATTATTTTATACCCTTCGGGGTCTATAGCATGATATGAGTGATGATTGCCTCAGTCTTCATATATGAAAATGTTTTATATGATATGTGATACGTGAAATGTAAATGTTTTACATGATATGTGATAAGTTAAATGAAAATGATTTACAGCATTTTACATAATGCTTATTGCAGTACTTATTTTAGTACTACGAAATGATTTTCATATGACATGTGATATGAACATGTATCCTGTTTTTCAAAAGGGAAAAGAGTTTACAAGTCTAATATTCTTACTATGATTTTTAAATTGAATACTAGACTATATATGACATGAATATGTGATATGTTTTCAAAAAAGGAAAGAGGAGGAAAATAAATCTAATATTCTTATTTTAATTTCTTAAATTGAATATTAGATTTAAATGATGTATATGTAATACGAAAAGGAATTAATAGCTTATTTTGCTATTTAAAGTATTGTACTAATTATGATTGTACAGTAAAACATGAAATGAGTTTAAATGAGAATGATGATGATTTAAGTAATATTCTTTTCAAAGAATATATGAATATTAGTTACTTTATTTAAATGCTTTATTTCATAAAAGCATTATTTTGAAAAGAATATGAAAATGATATGAAATAAAAAGGAAAAGGGTTTAAATTTCAAACGAAATGAAATTACTCTCTACAATTGCTTCTAGGTTCCAGGACAAGACAAGTATTTTAAAATACCTGCCTTTCTCCATTCGGATCCCTAGCCGACTGTAGTATCCTTCCTACATGTGAGCCTAGAGCCCTTATAGGAAACTTTAAAGAAAGTGAAAAAGTTTTTCATCATATAAGTAGTTGAATATCAAGTGTTGCATATAACTCTCTTACTGAGCCGTGGTTTGCTCACCCCTTAATTTTAACATTTCAGATTTTCGAGGACTGAGAGTCGAACATCTGAGGATTTCGGCTGTGCATTTGGGGATGATGCGACAGCTTGATTTATTGCATAAGGTACGATCATTTATTTTCTGTATTTAGACTTATCTACAGTACTGCTTCCTTATGAATTAAGATAGGTGATGTAGTTCATATTATAATTTTATATGAAATTATTTATATGTAAAAGAAAAGTAAAGTATCGCAGACAGCCTAACCAAATAAGATGTATAGAAAAAAGTGAAAAATAGGGTCACGGGCTGTGACAGATTTAATGGTATCAGAGCAGGGTTCGCCTGATGTCTGTCGATACTTTTGGAAAGAAAATGTGTTGAAAAATGTTAACATCCCCTGTAGTACTGTGTAGTTTAAATACATAGAGAAAATAAATGATTGCAAATTGAATTAAATGTTTTAAAAGGGAATGAGCATTATGACCTAAAGATGTCAAAGAGGGAAAACGGCTCTAGAAATTATCTGAAATGGTGATCTTATAATATAAATGAAGGTCGGTTCGGTAAGACACAGAAATGGACTCGGTGAGGGCCCCACCAGTACTTTTATGTTCGGATCGAATTGAGACCTTAAAGTGATGATATAAAGGAGGGGAATGAAATATCATCATTAAATGACCTTAAAATCATCGATTGAATGTAATTTTCAGAAGAGAGAAAATTTTTGGCCAAAAATAATCAAAATAACCCTACCTTCAAAATTTTACCAAGAGCCATAATAAACCAACAGAAGTTGGAATTGATTGATTTGGTAGAGAAATTGATGATGAAAAGCTGCATTTCATGCAAAATAATTCAATTATGGATCCTAGTGGACTTCTCTGTCAAAATCGAAAAAGATTTTAAACTGCTGATAGTAGTATGAGAAAGGATACTATCAGCACATAGATAATAAGATCCTTGGTTTAAATTTATATTGAGGAGAAAGAAATAAATGTGAAATGACGAAAATGCCCCTATATGGGATTATGTTTTGAATAGTGATAAACCAAGTCGATTTTGAATCTATTGATAGTAATGGAATTATTGAGGGTATAAAGGACATAATATGTGTATAACGGTCTCGATTATAAACTCCCACCTACATTTATATTGCTGATGTGACCCGAATGGTTATAAGGAAGTCGCAGGATGAGCGACTCAATTATTGATTCTTAAGGGTTGGAGTTAAAAGTGTATTGATGAGATGTTGATTACGCGATCGTTGGATATGATGAAAAGTAATATGATTACTGATGATGAATGAGAAAGAGATCAGTATAGAGGACGAAATCTATAGCAGTACGGTTAATTCTGGTTCTATACATTCATACAATTTTCGAAGTATTAAATGGACATTTATAGAACCAGAATAATTTGAAATATGTTTTACAGAATGATGTACTGTATGGAGTATATGAAATTGGAGAATATTCATAAGAACAGTAAGTGAAGATAAGAGATGAGGAAGATAACAGCTAACCTGAATTATTAAATGAAAATGATTTTAAAATTAAATTACAATAATAATAAATTGGTTAGCTGTGAAAAGTGTTAATCAAATAATTACACTTGATATAGCATATTAATTAAGATGATCGATATGCTGTGAAATATGAAGAAATAAATGAATCAAGGTAGAGTAGATGTTAAAATGATTTGAATTTTAAATGTCTCTGCCTTGAGGTTATACAGTGGAATGATAAGACATAGAGATGAAATGTCTAACACAGTAAGAGATGTGTGATTAAAGAAAGTATCGAATATGATTCCCGATAAATTTTTAGAGTAATATAGATATGGGAGATCGGGTTAATATTGACTCGATTATGGATACAGAATCTATTCTAAGCTTATATCAGAGAACATAGAAGAATTCGAAAAGCTTAAGAAATAACTCTGAAAAATATGTGGATAATAAAATTCACCTGGATAGATGTAAAGGATGGAAATACAGATGATGTGATTGGGGATGAATTAAATGTTGTATTAAATTCCTATTTTGCAATAAAGTTCTTAGGAAGAACAAATAATCATCTATATGAAATTGATGCCTTAAATTGATTTAATCAGAGATGTATAAGGAGTTCATAAAACCAATCTCTGTACAAGGCGTCATCAGATGAAAAGTTAGAAATTGATGGTCATAAGAGGATAATAGTTAGAACTCGATATAATTTTTACGAGTTCCTATTGAGGTTTACAAAGTTAATGAAATACCTTGTGAGATATATAAGCTGAATGAATGAGGCATCCATATAAGGATAAGGTGATGAGATACCGATACTATCTAAGACATTAATGGAAAATGAGCAGCATAGTGGTATAACCCCGCAGACTCTTAAAGACAGTGAATTATATGTTAAGTATGGCAAATAAAAGATTTAGCTAGACAATATCTCTTTCTAAGACATATGATCTCGAATGACAGAGCAATGTGGATTTATCTATGATGAAGAGATAATGATTGAGATACGAAATGTACTAGGTTTAGCTAAATAATATTACCAGTCTATGGAAGAGTTATTGGGTTAGCTGCTCTACAGATGTGACTTAAAATTGAGTAAGTTTAAGTCAGTGGATGAATAAATGTAAAGATGGTATGCAAAAGGTTAAAAGAGTTTAATAGTGGAAAATTATACCACTGAAGAAAAGTGACTGAAATGATGAGAATGAAAAGATGTAAATGTAAGAAGAAGATAAGTACAAGATGATGAGGGAACACGAATATGAAGCGGTTCCCAATTTTAAGATTGAAAATGATTTCCTTGTGGTTATCACATATGGCTAGATGGAAGATCGAGCCAATTTTGATAAATGAAATTTAATGATACTCAAAGAAGTAAAGAAATGATTTACATTTTACTGCCAGACATATAAATGGAAAAAGGATATATATATATATATATAAATATACCACCTTGAAATGATGGAAAAAAAGTGGATTTATATGGATAATAAGGTGATTAAATTGATAATTATAGATTCAATGATGAAGTTAAATAATGAGAAGATTAAATTATAATTTGATTATGCCATTACGGAATCTAAATTATCAAAAGAATATAATTGCATGTATATTTTAAAATTTAAAGTGATAATGAATATACCACAAGAATACAACAGGTAATAAGAATGCTACATGAAAAGACGATATGGAGAGAAAATGATTGTCTCTTGATTCAATTATGGTGAAAGATGGTAAATAGTAAAGTCTGCAAATGAGCTGCAGCCTTAATAAAATAAATGTGAAAATGAATATTGTGGATAATAAAGAGTCTAAAGGAGATATGATAATATGGAAGTGATTTAAGACTGATTGTCTAATGAAATCACGTTTCCATTATCAAACTCTTAGATGCTCTAATGCCATAGTCGAAATATGATTATAAAATGATGAGAATGTATGTGAAGTTCCAGTGAGCCCTATATGTGGTGGGAATCTCTGAGTAGCTATATGTTTATGGGAAATAGCAAAAGGCTCTGAGATTCCAAATTTATAGACAGCACCGCTCCGTACATGATGTAAATATGTGAGCGTAGTACGGAAACGCTCGATGATATGTTGAGTGAGCGGATGCACGAGATGTGAAAGCTACTGGGACAATTACATACTATTGATTTAAATCGGTAAATGATAGTTACCAAACTATATCGACTTAGCACTAATTGAGAAAATAGATAATGAACAGTATGAATCATATGTGATATGAAAAGGACTGGAAATGGATAACTCCCAATTGATAAGAAATTTAAGGGAGTATAAGCATATGATAAAAGATGATATCCAATGGTATCAAAAATGATTCTGAGGTTAAAAGTATGCTGGCAGTATGGTTTAAAAGACGATCAAAAGGTCAAGAATGATAAGTATACAGAATAGTGCCACCTTCGACTTAACTTAAATTCGGAGGATCAAATTTCTCAAGGTGGGAAGAATGTGATAACCATGAAATTTTCGAATTTTAATATTAATTATTCGAAAATTTAAATTTAAATGCAAGTAGAAAAGTTAAAGTAAATAAATCAAGTATTTACGAAAAATGGAATATTGTTGAAATTCCTGAAATTGATGAAGTGATGAAGTAATGAAGTTTAGGAAATTAATTTGGAGAAATTGAAATCCAAATTAACTAAGAAATGAAAATGGGAAATTATTTGGATATTCAAATATCCAAATTATAAGGAATAAATGGGTATATTCATATATTTATATATTTAAATATATAAATATATATTTTTATTAAATAAATACATGGTTATATTTTTATACAATTTTGTATATAAATAAAAATATATATGAAATATATATATGTTAATTCTAATTAAAGAGTATATATATGTATATTGTGTATAGAATATATATATTGTTATAATTATATGGATACATATTATATAAATATAATTATAATACAAAAAAAAGGAAACAGAAAACGGGATCGGGAAAACCCGAGAACCCAGCTAAGGGCCGGCGGTGAGAAGGAAAAAGAGAGAGAGAGGGAAGAGGCCGGCGAGGTGAGGAAGACACAGAGAAAGCTGGCCGGCGACGGAAAAGAAGAGGAAAGAAGGAAAGTGAAGCGGGAAAAGAGGAAGAAAAGGAAAGAGGAAATCGACGGTGCCGGTCGATGCAGGCACCGCCACCCTAACCTCGAGCTCGACGAAGGTAAAGGGAAGGAGAAGGAGGCCACCGGCGAGAAGTAAAACGGCAGAGGAAGGAAGAAAACGGGGAGGAAGAAGCCGAGACCCACGCCGCCAGATCCGCCGTCGTGCCGCCGATCTGGGTTGAACGGAGACCAGCCATAGCTTCGTCATGATGTCCGCCAGCTGGGGAGACGCCGAACCACCGGAGAACCAGCCACCGAGGAGAATCGACGGTGAGGGAGGCTGGACTGGTCTGAACCGATTCAGACCAGGAAAAGAAAAAGAAAAAGAAAAAAAAAGAAAAAGGAAGAAAGAAAAGAAAAGAAAGAGAGAGAAAAGGAAGTTTTTGGAAATTCGAAAATTCCTGGGAATACGAAAATTCGTAATTTAACGAAAATTTGGTAAGAAGTTTCGAAAATTAATTTTGAGTGAATTTTAATAAATTATGAAAAAATTCTAAATTATAGAATTTTATTTCTAGAAAATCACCATCAATGACCGAGACGATGGAATTGGGAGAGGTGAACACGGGCGCCACGTAATGAGGCGGTCACCGACTCGGAAAAGGTGAGGGAGGCATGTGCAGCCTGTAAGGATATTCGGTATGCACATTTTAATTATGCATAAATTTAATTATGCATTAAATTTATAAAATGCCATGGAAAATGCTTGGTCGGAAAATTGTGGTGATTTACCGACTGAAAATATAAACTGTATTTTTCGTGCAGGAGGCTAGCCAATCGGCAGTCGTTATACTACCGAAAAATATTAAAAAATTATAAAAAATCATAATAAATGATTTTATGTCACAAGAAACGATTTCCAACCACGAAAATCAAGAAATCGATTATTTTTTATAAAACATGGATATACTGATGTTTAATTTTAAAATATTCATGTTTTTGAGAATTGTGATAATGGAATTATCAAAAATTCTCTTGATATGTAAATTACACGTAATACGAGATGGAAAATAAAAAGAAATAAAGTGAATATTTTTATAAATATTTCTTAAATATTCACTAAATGGTTTTATAACCTTTATGGTTTTAAATTATGAAAGTTTATATTTTTATAAATTCCATAAAGGTTTATTGATGATGAAAAATACTATTTTGAGACTAGTTGGCAACCTTATCATGCTGATATGTGATATGTAGTCACGGCCGACACCTGATCAATGATCCGCCGAGGACAATTATAGATTATGACCAAAGATCTGACATGATTATTTTATACCCTTCGGGGTCTATAGCATGATATGAGTGATGATTGCCTCAGTCTTCATATATGAAAATGTTTTATATGATATGTGATACGTGAAATGTAAATGTTTTACATGATATGTGATAAATGAAAATGATTTACAGCATTTTACATAATGCTTATTACGGTAGTTATTTTAGTACTGTGAAATGATTTTCATATGACATGTGATATGAACATGTATCATGTTTTTCAAAAGGGAAAAGAGTTTACAAGTCTAATATTCTTACTATGATTTTTAAATTGAATATTAGACTATATATGACATGAATATGTGATATGTTTTCAAAAAAGGAAAGAGGAGGAAAATAAATCTAATATTCTTATTTTAATTTCTTAAATTGAATATTAGATTTAAATGATGTATATGTTATACGAAAAGGAATTAATAGCTTATTTTGCTATTTAAAGTATTGTACTAATTATGATTGTACAGTAAAACATGAAATGAGTTTAAATGAGAATGATGATGATTTAAGTAATATTCTTTTCAAAGAATATATGAATATTAGTTACTTTATTTAAATGCTTTATTTCATAAAAGCATTATTTTGAAAAGAATATGAAAATGATATGGAATAAAAAGGAAAAGGGTTTAAATTTCAAACGAAATGAAATTATTCTCTACAGTTGCTTCTAGGTTCCGGGATAAGGTAGGTATTTTAAAATACCTGCCTTACTCCATCCGGATCCCTAGTCGACTATAGTATCCTTTTTACATGTGAGCCTAGAGCCCTTATAGGAAACTTTAAAGAAAGTGAAAAAGTTTTTCAACATATAGGTAGCTGAATATCAAGTGTTGCATATAACTCTCTTACTGAGCCGTGGTTTGCTCACCCCTTAATTTTAACATTTCAGATTTTCGAGGACTGAGAGTCCGACATCTGAGGATTTCGACTGTGCATTTAGGGACGATGCGACAGCTTGATTTATTACATAAGGTACGATCATTTATTTTTTGTATTTAGACTTATCTATAGTACTACTTCCTTATGAATTAAGATAGGGGATGTAATTCATATTATAATTTTATATGAAATTATTTATATGTAAAAGAAAAATAAAGTATCGCAGACAGCCCAACCGAAAAAGATGTATAAAAAAGGTGAAAAATAGGGTCACGAGCTGTGACACATGATGTGATGAAGCAACTGCTAAAAGATGGAATTATATCAATTGATTATATGAAGTCAGAAGTGAATTTGGCCGATCCTCTAACAAAACCTTTAGGGAGAAAGTTAATCTTTAAAACATCGAGGGGAATGAGACTTAAACCAATTTGAGATTAATGGTGATGGTAACCCAACCTTTGTGATTGGAGATCCCATGAGGTTCAATGGGTAATAACAAGTCACTGTTAATCCTGCTAGCACTAATAAATTTGTCCCTACCTATGATGTGTGTAAGTGCTAGGTTAATTTGAGAGGATAAGCTAAAGCTCTTAATGTTTTCCATATCCTTTATTGGTGGTGAATATCATTGCAGTATACACTCGATGAAAACACCCATGTGAGTGTCGTGTGGGGCCGCTCTAATGAAATTTTGGCATAATTTCTAGAGCAATCATGAAATAACCGGAATCGTGCATGGCCTATTAGCACAAAATGGCATTGAACAGTAAAGAATTGTGAAAGTATAGTGTGATTAATAAGAACTATATTTTACAATAATGAGTTATTGATTCAAGAAGCTAAACCTTCACCAATTACTCAGTAAAATAAGTTTTATTATTCTAGGTCTGATTCAAGTCCAAAAGACACCAGATATGAAGTATTATACTTATAATTAAATTAACTCAGCAAAATATTTTCTTTTTTTCAAAGTCTTTTGAAATATTTGGAGGATTGTTGTATAAGTTTATATTTCTAAAAGTCTTTTGCTCCACGTTGCTTAGATAAATGGTTTCGAAAGGCTTTATATATCAACACTCTTTTATGGGCTTGTAAGGGCAAGCAAAAAAGAGAGCCTCGCATGCACACAAGAAATGGGCTGAAAACCTATTTGCAGTTGAAATCTGACGATTTGCTCCCCTGCACACAATATAAAAGAGTCTAAGCCCGATTTTTATTTTTTTAGTATTTACTTCTTATCTGGAGACTGGTGTTTTAGCTTATCTAAACTTCCAGAATATCTACTTCTGATTTTTAATGTTGACTACCTCCAGATTTAACCAGATTTTGTTAACGTTACTTCAAAAAATTTAATTAGATTTTCTCAATGTGATTTCTTATTGATTTTACTTCATTTTGATTTTATTCTGATTTTCTGAATGTTACCTTACGTTCATATTTTTTTTCCTATAAGTACAACGCTATTGAAGGCTTTCTACGCACTGTTTCTTCACTTCTCTACTTCTCCTGCTTTCTTCTAATGTTGGGTTAATATCAATTTCTTTTTCTTCTTCTTTGCTGTTCCTCATTCCTGGGCATTCCAGAAGAGTCTATTAAATCCTGGAAGAGTACACCTATTGGTGAAATAATCCTTAAGGATAATGCGATCGCAGCACGCTTTAGGTTGTTCCTGTTTTCAATTTTCTTCTTCTAGCTACAATAGTTTGATGCCTAAGACTAACATCCGACTGCCTTAGACAATTTTCAAGGTAGAGACCAAATGTAAGCATTGGTAGTCGACTACCTTATTTATTTCTTGAAATCGAATGCTTTTGCTTGTATGGGCAATTAACTGCCTTCTAAGAGTAATTGATTGCCCTTTAAGAGTAATTGACTGCCCTTATATGCATCATTTTCGTAATAAAAAATGGTTTCAAGTCTGGTTTATCCATTGATTAAACATTATGAATCCTCTTCCACTTATTTTGAAATTTTCTAACATCCTCCACATTTCATTGTGTGCAAATCAATCCATAAACTTTTATTTTTTTATAAAAAAACTCTAAACCTTTCAAAATCATTTAAGTTCAAACTTATTAAATAACACTAACTTCTATTTTTGCACATGTGACATATCACGTGACAATCTATAAAACTATTCACATTAGTTGTCACGTACAATACTCAAATGATAGTATTATTTAACAATTTTGGATATAATAATTACATTATTTTGAAATGTTAGGAGTTTATTTACAAAAAATTAAAAATTATATACTGATTATACACAATTTGTATGTAATAAAATGTAAAAGCTTATATATATTTCTAACTTTTATAAAAATTAAAAATATATTTGAGTATTAAGCTTAATCCTTAATAATATCGTTTCCTTCTTGAGCAAATAATTACACGTGCTTTAATGGTATCTTTCCTTTTCCGCCGACATTGCGCTTGCGCATGTGATTTGTTGTATATCTGTATTTCAACTCCGTGCAAAAGAGTGGGTGGGTGCCTCGTGCATCTACTTTTCTTGCTTGGCTCCTTCCATCTACCGAAATAAAGAAATAAATAAATAAATTATACATTACATAAATAATTTATATAATATATTTTGTTGTTTAAATAAAATACTTAATTAATCATTAATAATATAAATTTAATGTTACAAAAAAATGTATTATATTACTTAAATATATGATATGAATATATTTTTAAAAGATAATTATTTCATATACTGTCAGTTAAGATTTTTTTTTTTTACTTTACAAACAGAGTTAAAATCTTGAGACATGTATTATTTTTTTAATTTTTATTTTTTTAATATTTTTATAAAATATATATCATTATCTTAACTTCACTTATAAAATAAAAAAGTTTTACCGATAATGTATGAATTAATTATCTATTCTTAAAATATTCGATAATAAAAACCTCTAATAGCAACAATTATAAAGCATTAAATAAGCCTCAATTTCAAAGCACAACCAATAATGTCATATCTCGCGTGTAAATGATTTTTTTTCTTCATTTTTTCATAAATTTTATATTCTTGAAATAAACCTTTTTTTTAGAGAGTTGAAATAAACCTTCTTAAAATTTAATTATTTGGTAACTCTATTTTTTCTTTTGTCATAGCAATAGTACATGATTTCTGCTTCTAATAAATAAATAAATAAATAATTTTATCTTCATCAATGATAAAAACGTTATCAAAATATTCAAAACAATTAATGATAAGTCAATCACAAGAGGAAAAATTTGAATGTAGCTTGAAATCTAAAATTTTAATCATGGAATATTTCTATCTTGAAATGTTTTTATCAATATTTAAAATTTTTTTATTTTGTACTTATTTTGTAGCAATGATTATTATCTTATATATATTGATGGTCGAATTTTTTTTAATTTTATCAACGATGCTAAAAATTATCACATGTCTATTTTTTTAACTAATATTTTAGGTTTTTAATATTTTTATGTAATATATAATTCTATCATCTTATTAATTAATTTTATTTGTATAATAAAAAACTCCGCAGCTCCATTATCGATTTATGGGACAATAATTCTATGCAATAATCACGAATTATATGAAAACCATCGTTTACAAAAATGATTGCAACGCAGCTTATTATAAATTTATAATGTATTAAAACGAACTAATTACACGTGCTGCAATTTTTTTTCTCTTTTCCACAATTAATTACTCGTGCTTTAAGGATTATTATCCTATCCACTGTCAGTGAAGTTTTTTAATTCTACAAACGGGATTAAGATAATAATATGTATCCTTTAAAAATATTAAAAAAATAAAAATAAATAAAATATAACACATGTCATCATCCTAATTTCGTTTGTGAAGTTAAAAAACTTCACTGATAGCATATAGGATAATTTTTCGTACTTTAATCATATATTTTCGCTTTCCCATCATGGCATAGGTGTTTTGAATTATTTCAACTCAGCTACTACAAAAGAGATCAGGTGCGCTGTATAATTCCATGTCATTGTTGCGCAATCGCGGAGTATTCTTAAATAAAATCGATTTTATTGTAAAATTTTTCAACAGTTTCGTAACTTTTATAACATTATCATTTTTTTAGATTTAATATTTAAATATATAATCAATATTTGCACAAAATGAATATGAGCATTTAATATTTTATTACATGTCAATCAATATGTAAATTTTTATTTAATGTAAATAAATCTTGAATTTTGCAAAGTAAAGCAATTAAATTCAAAATTATTAAATGATACTAACTATCATTTAGACATTTTACTTGGCAGTTAATGTAACTAGTTTTGTAAGTAATTACATGATACATGTGCAATAAAAATTGAAGCTAATATCATTTAACAAATTTAAATTTAATTACATGATTTTGAAAGTTGGGATTTATTTATACAAACTAAAATTTTATTAACCAATTTGCGTATAATAAAACGTTGAGAACTTAAATTTATTTTATGCAATAGGTTAACGTATATTTAGCTATTAAGTCTATTTTTTGTGATATTTTATTTAAATTTACTTAATCCTTGATATTTTTAAATTTCAGGATAATTTTTAAAATAAATCTAAAAATTATGAATAATAAAATATTTGCATAAAATTTATGAATAATTAATTTATTTTAAATTTCTCACATGTGAATCACGAGCTACTTGGGCATTAAGTCGAAAAGCAAATTAGAAGCAAAATGTGACGACTCGGGTGCACCCACAGACCACCGCCCGAGCTCACTCAACCGTATTGTCCGCTCTGGGGTGCACCACACGGGCCACCGCCCCTTACGGATTTATCGGGAATAAATTCCCAATTCGCGTCCCCCAGGAGGTTCGAACTTAGGACCCTTAAGTACCTAGTTCTTACACTCTTGGTACCATTGAGACAAGTTCTGGCTTCCAATAAAACAAAAAAATTTGCACCTCTACAGTAACTGAGCTTCCAATAAGAATTTAAAGCAATCTGAAAGGGAATTAATTAAGAGTAAATAACTTTTTTTTTGAGAATAAGAGTAAATAACTTTTTAAATGGAAACCACAAAAATTTTTAAAAAGAATATATACAATTGAAAATCATAAATTACCTACATTAAGAAGAAGTATAATAGAAAGACTAGCCTAATCATGATCCTAATGATAATGTTTTTGCTTTTGACGATATCTGCCCAAACAAGTACACATTGACAATTGCTTATATGATTTTTGTGTCATAATTTTCACATAGGGATTTATAAATTGAATCTTACAAGTGGAGAAATGAAGAAGGAAAAATGGATGTAGAAGAGAGTAGAGATGTGATTAAAAAAACGTGAAGTCTAAAGAAGCTGAGAGGTGGTTAAAAAAACCGTTAGATAGATAGATAAGATATTTTATTTTTTTTAAAATTTAAAATGAGATATATATTTTTTGGTTCATAAAATGAGATATATTTAAATGAATAAAAAGTTATTTTAAATATATTAGATTTTAAATTTAAAATCTAAAATGCATTAGGATTAGATTTTAGATAAAATCTAATAAATATTATATAAATATTTTAAAATATATTAGATATTATATAATGTTTTAAAATAAATTATATATTATAAAATTGTTTAATTTTATTAAATTGAAATAACATGTTAAATTCATATTTATTTGTCTATGTTTTAAAAGTACATGTCATGAACCAAAAAAAAAGGTACATCAAGAAAATGGCATTATCAGTCTTAACATTCAATTTTTAGTCAGTCATAACTGCTCATTCACTATTCAGTAAACAATTATAGGGATAAAAATGCATGATAATAGAGTAAATGCTGGATTGATAGAGAGAAAAAAAATGATAAAACTATTATTTAATAAGATAATTGATAAAGTCAGATTTTAGATAATTATATAAAAATTAATTAAATTAAATAATGACTAATTTTGAATTTTGAAATAGTTAAATTTTTATTTTAGATAATCGATATAATTTTTTTTTGTATAAGCACAGGTATCCTCAAATGTTTTACAATCTAAAATTAATCTTGTTCAGACTAAGAATGATAAACAATAAAGCCTTCATAATAATAAGAACTCTATGACTCAAATCCTGTCTAAGTACCTAAGGAAGAAGTTCACCTCCACTTCTTCCAACTTGTTGGGGAGAAAATGATGGCTTGACGGAGAGAGTAAACAATGGAAAAAAATTGATATTTATGTAGTGTATACGTATCATTAAAACATAAAAAATACATAGGCATCCACATAAACATCCTCAATACGTTTGCTAGAATTCTGAAATATAATATATACTAGCTTTGACTCGGGCTATGCACGAATATAAATGTATATAAAAACAATATTATTTATATATATTTATTTTGACGTTTTTAAAAATATATAATATGCTAATGATATAAATCAAAACAAAAAAAACTATTAAAAATTGATAAAATTTAAAACATAAAATAAATAAATATGAAGAAATATAACATATTTAAAGATATTACAAAAAATCATACACTGAAAAATCAATAAATTATATGCAATTCTATATGCCTATTGTTATTATTTGAAATCGAATGTGAAGTTTCATTATTTTATAAAAGATAATACTTTAAAGATGTCAAAATAAGAAAGATGCAATTAATTTTGCAAAAGAGACAATAAAAATGAAACCAAAAAGATATTATAAAATTATTTAATTTAAATAAACTGTAATAGTGTATAAAATGATCAGTAAAATGGCATTATTAAGAGTACATCTCAGGAGAATAACATTATTAGTCTTAACATTCAATTTTTATCCATTCATAGCCTGGAGCGGTGGCTCGGGTCGATGGACCAGCGGGTGCACCCCGGGACGTCAAAAAAAATGCGCGTTTTTTTTGTGACGACTCGGGTGCACCCACAGGCCACCGCCCGAGCTCACTCAACCGTATTTTCCGCTCTGGGGTGCACCACACGGGCCACCGCCTCTCACGGATTTATCGGGAATAAATTCCCAATTCGCGTCCCCCAGGAGGTTCGAACTTAAGACCCTTAAGTACCTAGTTCTTACACTCCTGGTACCATTGAGACAAGTTGTCTCAATGGTACCAGGAATGTAAGAACTAGGTACTTAAGGGTCCTAAGTTCGAACCTCCTGGGGGACGCGAATTGGAAATTTATTCCTGATAAATCCGTGAGGGGCGGTGGCCCGTGTGGTGCACCCCAGAGAGGACAATACGGTTGAGTGAGCTCGGGCGGTGACCTGTGGGTGCACCCGAGTCGTCACACAAAAAGAAAATTAAAAAGGGTGAGGAGACAGATTCTGTTCTACCAGTTCAGGATTAATTGAATAGAAAATTCGTCATATGAAAAAGATTATTCGACTCGAATTACAAACTTTAATGTACGCTCATTTTTTATGTGTTAAAACCTTTTTTTTTAGAGTTCATTTTGATTGATATTTTATCTTGAAAAATTATTTAATACATTGTTCATAAAATTTTAGATTTTGTAACCAAAAAAATAAAATTTTAGATTCTACAAGTATGATTAGAATGATGATAGTATATATTCTTTAAGAAATATTAAAAATAAATAAATAAATAAAGTGATATTTATAAATAAAATTAGAAGTTTGTTACATATTTCATACTCTACTAATGTTGTATACATAGGAACTTATCACTTTCCTTTTTTTTTGAAATTTTATATAAATTTGATAAAAAGTAAAAAAAAAATTATATCCGATGTGCTAATAACTAGAAATAAATTTTAATGAAATAATTTTCATGTTTAATACAATTTGATATTAGTGAGATAGAAACTTGTTTTTCTTCCATATTGCTAATCCAATGGCTTAGACTCCAACCACCCCAAATTGGCAAATATGGTGCATCTCCCAATGTCTTTTGAAAATTTAAGCAAGATTATTATTTTTAGTTGCACTTTTAGGGTTTATGTGCAATGTATTGACGGTATAGGTGTTATATCTTATCAATCAATTAAATAATTTCATTTTATTAATGTGTAAAGTTTAAAAATACACAAATCTTTAAAAATAAATTAAAAGCATATTAACAAATTTTATTCATTAATTAAGTCATATTCTATGCTTTTATAGCGAAAATAATATTCTAATTCCTCACATATCCTGGGGCGGTCAATACCTTTATAACTTCAAGCATGGATCGCACTGAGAATTAATAATTTCAACAATTCATGAATTAATTATTCGCAATTTGCAACTCCAACAACCTGCAAGCAGACAATCGACACATGGAGCACTTAACCCATGCGTTTTACACGTGATTTTTTTCTCTCAATGCAAAAACATTAATTCATTGTGTAAAAAAAAATTATCTTCTTCTAAGAAGTATAAAAACATAATCTTAATAATTCAATTTTGGCCTAACTGTTGCTAGTTGTTAAATTCTTTTAGAAAATATCTGGTCTAAGATTTGAATTTCTATTCTCCTTGCACTTCTTTATAAATAAAAAATATATATAACATTGAATTCAAGATTAAATCTAAATTTTAATCGTTGATTTTTTTTTAAATTAAAATTCAGTTTCATCGATCTTTTTTTTTATTTTTTTTATAAGGCATGAGTCAAATAGAGTCCAAGCTTTCTATTTCTATAAATAGACCCTCCAAATCATTCTGGGAAACCATCAATTCCTCTTTTTCCACTAAGTGATAATTAATTATCAAGTCTCAAGAGTCTCCAAACAATGGTCGGTCCAGTGACAGAAAAGAGGGCTGCAACACCCTTATCAAAACATGAGCTGATTGAGTTCATTCAAACGATCATTTCGAATGAACAAGAAGAAGAAATGGAGCCATTTTACGTGCTAGATTTGGGTGTTGTCGAGTCCCTCTTTGACACATGGACTCGTAGCCTTCCCATGGCTCAACCCTTCTACGCCGTCAAGTGCAACCCCAACCCTGCTCTCCTCAAAGAAATGGCAGAACTTGGCTCCGGCTTCGATTGCGCAAGCCGTTCGGAGATTGAAACCATTTTGTCTCTCGGGGTTTCGCCTGATCGGATCGTCTTGGCAAACACATGCAAACCTGAGTCTCACATCAGATATGCTGCTAAAGTTGGGGTTAACTTGACTACTTTCGATTCCAAGTGTGAGCTTGAGAAGATTAAGAAATGGCATCCGAAATGCGCCCTGTTGATTCGACTCAAAGTCCCGGAAAGCAGTGGTGCAGCGTTTCAGTTCGGCACCAAGTTCGGTGCACTGCCGGAGGAAATAACTCCTCTTCTCCAAGCTGCTCAATCTGCAGAGCTCAAAGTTGTTGGTGTCTCATTCCATATTGGTAGCCGAGCCATTAACTTCCAGGCATTTGAAGATGCCATAGCAGCAGCTAAAACAACGTTTGAAGCAGCAGCCCAACTTGGGCTGCCGAATATGCATATCCTGGACATCGGCGGAGGCTTCACATCTGGTCCGAAGTTTACTGAAGCAGCCTCAGCAGTGAAAGTTGCTTTACAGAAATACTTTCCTAATGAGCCTGCTGGCTTCAGAATTATAGCAGAACCTGGTCGTTTCTTTGCTAACTCGCCATTCACGTTAGCAACAAGCATTACAGGGAAGCGAGTTCGGAATGGGATTCGAGAGTATTGGATTAACGATGGGATGTCAGGATCTATGAACTATTTGAAGTATGACCATGACGATGTGGTTTGCACTCCTCTTGCCAACCATGGCAGCAACAAAACCTTTCCATGCAAAGTGCTTAAGACATATGATTCCACTGTTTTCGGACCAACATGTGATCCAGAAGACACGATTTTGAAGGGTTACCAGCTGCCAGAACTGGACGCAAATGATTGGCTGGTCTTCCACGATATGGGGGCTTATACTTCGTCTCGTGGGAATGATTTCAATGGGTTCAAAACCTCAGCCATTGCAACTTACGTCACCAACTCCAATAAAATTTAACCCCCGGACCGCTGTCTCCTTTTAAATAAAGCAAGTAGTTGTTGGGCTTTGCTAGCTACTAGTTCCTATGTAATATGTAGTATTGTCATGTCTCTTGCACTAGGTCATATGTTGAAGTGAACAAGTGTGGTCTTTTTCCACATCTTAAATTTTACATTTGCTGTGGTTTTATTTCAAGTTAGATGATTGTACTTGTTGCTTGGATAATTATGAATGCATCAAAGTCCTATTTTTGTTCACAATTTATGTTTTATATATTTTATGAATTTATCTTTTCATTATATCTTAAGTTTTTTATGGTATTATATCTAATTATATTGATACCTTTTGAAATTTTAGTGCAATAATAAAAGTTATTTTGTGATATGAATTTCATAGATATAAGTGAAACTAATTTTTTTATTAATATAGAAGGAAAATTGCGTACACATACTCTCTTTAAATCTCACAATATAAGAGTTTTGTATAATAAATTATTCTTTTTATTAACCATTTCATTTGTTACTGAGATTTTAAATTGGATAAGTTTAAAATAACTTATAACGTGCGTTCTCACAAACCTCTAATCTTCCTTGAAGTTGGATATGTTTAACCTAACTTATCAGTTGCATTCGTGGCCACGTGCACCTCAGCCAATTAGCACAATTTTTTTTTGGCTAACAAAAAGCGGGGCACAGCATTGAAGGCGAAATATATATGCAGGAGACATGACCTTACATATGACATACGACTTTCACGAAATTGTAGTGTAAGACTTATTTTTGCGTGTGAAAGCAGTACATTAAGCACAGAATAAATGTTCTATTAAAAAGGGGGTTTGATGTGCCAACACAAGCATAATTTTGGCTGAATATCTTCACCAGGGATTGCTAAATTGATTGTACATGTTGCCTTATGTATAGTATTTAATGTTAAAATTTTTCAATTGGTAGATTACTGTTAATCGGTGGACTATTGAATATCTACTTGTAGATTAATAGATGTTATGTCAGAAAGCAAATTAGAGGACAAAAAGAAAAAAAGAGTAATGAGTATGAGATAAGTTCTGCAATTTTTGAAAAACGAAAAAGACTATTTAACTTTAAATTTTAAACTTTAATGTATGCACGTTTTTATAAAAACAATAATTAAAGAATTTGTTTTCCATATATTTAAAGTAAAATTTTTAATTTTATAAATAAAATTAAAACTCTATGACATATTTCACATTTCAGTAGTGATTTATAAACTCATTTTTATTGATTGAAAAGAATCCAAATTATCTATTTCTATAAATAGAGAATTCATCACTTCTTCTATTTCGAAAATTGTATATGAAAAAAAATATTTTGTGTTTGTGTGGATAACTCAACATAAATTTTGATTTAATAATTTTGGTTTAATGTATAGTATCTAATGTTAGAATTTTTCAATTAGTGGATTATTGTTAATTGGTGAACTACTAAAATATCTAGTTGTAAATTAATAGGCATTACGTCAGAAAGCTAATTAGAAGACGAAAAGCAAAAAATGTAACGAGTATGAGACAAGTTCTGCGATTTTTGACAAACAAAAAAGAGTATTTAACTTAAAATTTTAAACATTAATGTATGCACATTTTTATAAAAACAACAATTAAAGAGTTTGTTTTCGGTATATTTAATGTCAAATTTTTAATTTTATAAATAAAATTAAAAGTCTGAGACATATCTCACATTTCAATAATGATGTATACAACTTTTTTTTTATTGATTAAAAAGACTCCAAATGATCTATTTCTATAAATAGTGAATTCATCACTTCTTCTCTTTCAAAAATTGTATATGAAAAAAAATATTTTGTGTTTGCGTGGATAACTCAACATAAATTTTGATTTAATAATTGTGGGTTAATGTGTAGTATCTAGTGTTAGAATTTGCTAATTGGTGGATTACTGTTAATTGGTGAACTACTGAATATCTACTTATAGATTAACTAGTGTATAACCCGTGCGATACACGAAAATTTTGCATACTTAAAAGTGATTGTTAATAAAAATAAAATTTATTCACAATTTTTTATTTAGATGATAAAATTAAATATATATAATTAATTAACGTAATTTAATCAAAGTAAGTAATTAGAAATTAATTTATTAATATAAAATCTTATAAGAAAATATAAATAAGAAATGCTGATGAATGAAATATATAAATAATGCATTCGAATGTAAGAAACAGTAACATCCAAAAAAAATGCGTCCAACACTTAAATTAAAAATTAAAAGTTCGATCATCGAAAAAAAGGTCTTTAGTTCTGAGAATCTTCAAATGATGCTGCCGGATCTATATTCCTGCAATTATGTTTACATCATACATAATTGTTATCTATTTATAGAACACAATGAATTCAACTAATTAATGAATAAACGTAAAACCTTACTCGCATGTACATATTTTTTTTGCAGGTGTTTGACCAAAATTGTCATCTTCTTCATATGTACACTGTTAACACCTAATTTTGTCCCATTATTGCTATTATTATTATTATTTTTATTTTTATGATTATTATTTTTATATGTTATTATTATTATTATTATTATTATTATTATTATTATTATTATTATTATTATTTTACACTCGCCGCCAGCCTCCCAAATCTACCATCAGTCCCATCTCATTTAATGCTCAACCTACCCAAATCTACCCCCCATACTGCCGCAGGCGACCAGACCACTCCCCTGTCACAGCCTCACCCCTAGTCAGCTTCCCCCCATCCCGTGAATCTTGATCCAATAGTGGCCTATAGATCTTGTGACTCTGAAAGGCTAGGGGAGGAGGTTCCAAATGGGTTTAAGAAGAGAACCAAGCATAGAGGGAAGGGGAGGACTGGCTTTCGGAGACAGAACGGAGACCCCATTCTCAACACAAAAATACCAACCTCAAAACACCATACGACCACCATCAACCTCAACCCCAAAACACCATTCGAACCCAGTACTTCACCAAAACCTCCAAACACAAAGCCCAAATCTGAAACCCCCAACAACAACAACTAAAAACACAACCAGATCCAAAACCAGAAATAACAAAACAAAACAAAAAAGGGGAAAGGAGGCTCTCGGCGTGCTCAGATCCGTGAAGATTGGAGTGTTCTCGGGGAAAACGAATCCCAGATCTGAGAAGAGGAAGTTGGGAGGAGTGTTTTTAGGGCTGTCCGGAAAACCAACGGAGACCGTCGCAAGGTGTTGCAGGGTGGTCGGCAGTGGTCTGGCGAAAGAGAGGATGAGAGGGTTCTGAGTTTGAGTTTTTTGTGTATGGCGAGGAAACTGATGAAAAACGGGTTATGAAATAGGGTTTGCCTTTTTATAGCTAAAAAATAAGAAGAGTAAAGGAGGCCACCCGCGTGTTGACTTGATCCAACCAAAATCCGCGCAGTTCGCCCGCCTGTGGAAAAAGGAGCGGGGTCCGAGTGTTGTTCCCAATAGACGCGACTATGATCCGCGGTTTGCTCGCTCGCCCGCCCGTGGAAAGTAGACGAGATCCGCAAGTTCGTTAGCCAGTCAAGAAGCTCGCCCGCCAAAAAGGAACCGAACCCGCGAGCACCCTTGTCAGTCCACGTGTTCGTTCGCCCGCCCGAGGAGTTAGACCATTCAAGTAGTTCGCCCGCCGAAGAGCTAGACCACTCGGCTTGTGTTTGCCCGACCGAGGAAAGTGTAGAATCTGTGAGTTAGCTCGCCTGCCCAAAGAGCTAGCCCAATCAGAGAGTTCGCCCGTAAAAGAAAGAGAGAAAAGCATGCAAGTTTGTTCGCTCGTCAAAGAACTCGCCCGCCTGTGGAAAAGGCAGCAGAATCAGAGAGCTCGCCCGAGCAAAGAGTTCTCTCGTTCAAGTAGTTCGCCCGCCCGAGGAGGGTATAATTCTTTTTTTCCATTTTAATTATCCATGCATTTGTTTAGGTATTTTTGATGTATTGGTAGAAAATAATAAGTAAACAAATAAATATAATAAAAATAAGAAAATAAATGGAATTCTACCGAGGATGGGATGTCATGAGACTCACAAGTAGTGATTTCTTGACTGATCCCTAGGTGAGAGGAATTAGCTAAATGTTACCAGAGTATTGGGATATTTAGTTAAATTTTTCAATATTAAGAATTTCATTAATAAAAATTAAAATATAAAATTCCTTTCATTATTCCATATGCATCATAAACCATGTGTGTGCATCATATGCATTCATGTAAATTTAAAATGTGAATCTTCCGATGATAAGATTCTATAGAACTCACAAGTAGTGATTCTTAAGAAATCTTTAGGTGAGGAAAATTATTTCAAATGTTACCAGAGTATTGGGATATTTGATTTAATTTTTCAATACAAAAAAGGCTCACATTCATTTTGGAAAAATAAAATCTAACTTTTTAAAATAAAACAAAATGATTTTTACAAATAAAAAATGTTTCAAAACTAAAAGAATAAAATTGATTGCAATAAAATAGGAATTATTTTTAAATATTAATTTAAGATCATTTCATTAAAATTAAAGGATAACACATGATTATTATGGTACCGTTTTTCAACGGGCGTCGTGGGGGTGCTAATCCTTCCCTACGCGTAACCGTACCCCCGAACCCGATTTTTGTTTTCGCAGACCAAAAATTTGTCTTTTTAATAAAACTTAATTAATTTTGAGATTTTGTTAAAAAGATAAATATTTTTAGGTGGCCAATCACACTTAGTCAAAAAAGATTGGTGGCGACTCCCTTTTTGTTTTTAAACGTTTTTTTTCCAAATCGTCGAGCGTGAAGCCGTTACGACATACACGAATTAGCAGGCATCTCTGTTGATATCTTCCTTGTATTTGATGAAGAACGATTTTCCACTAGAAGCTAAAATGAAATAGTTTTAGTTGTTTTGTATGTAATAGTATTTTTTTTTCTAAATTGATTACCAAGAAATTTGATAATGTTTTATATTAAATATAAAACATACCTTTTGTATTTGGTCAAGCAAGTAGCGACTTTCTTCTGCATAACTGATATCATAGACATGGGTAACTGTCAATTTAGAACTGTCATAATAAAAGTTATAATCATTCAGCTCCACTTCAAATATATAAGAACGGCCTATTAATTCTTCTAACTTTTTCTCCACTTTGGCATCTCCATCTTCCTGTAATTGATTCAGTTAAAGTTTAGAATAATAATTAATACTTGAAATGAATTTAGAAAGTTGTGGTAAATAATTAAATGACCTCATTTCTCATTTCAAATAATTGTTGAGCTGAGTTACTGAGAATTCGATTAATTACGTAAAAAAGATAATTTTTTTCATTAATTAGGTAAAAAAGATAATTACTGGTTATTAAAAGTTCTTGTGTTATTATATAATAACAGTAAACATAATAACAGTAAAAAAAATTTAGTAAACATAATAACAGTAAAAAAAATTTAGTGTTAGGTAAAAAAATATAATAACAGTAATTAACAGAAGATTAATTAGGTAAAAAATATAATTTTTTTCATTAATTAGGTAAAAAAGATAATTTACTGGTTATTAAAACTTTTTGTGTTATTATATAATAACAGCAAAATAAAATTTACTATTAGGTAAAAAAATATAATAACACTATTTAACAGGAGATTAATTAGGTCAAAAAGATAATTTTTTTCATTAATTAGGTAAAAAGATAATTTACTAATATGTTGGAGGTTTGCTTTGGACCACATTTTTTTTTGTTACATTGGACCACATTTATTTGATTTGCACGAAAATGCACTTATGGTTTTTGGCGTTAGGGCAAGCTTGATTGGGTCAAAATATTTCTGTATATACTTGGCTGAAAGGCAAAGCAAAGTAAAATTCATCAATCATTAATGATTTTTGTGCAAAAAAATTATGTTTTTATAATTTTAAAAAATAATTTTTTAATTCAAAGTTTTTTAAAAATGTTTGAACTCCAATCATTGTGTCAATTAATGTTAAAAAATAAATAAAATATGCAATATCAACTCCACGTGAACATTCACGTAAGACAAAGTCCAAATTGTGAAATTAAATGGGTTGATCTATTTTTATGGATATCCATATTGCATTGGCATGGTAAATTTGTCATATATGATTGAAAAAAAGAGTTATCTTTTTATACGAGAAAATAAAAGATATTATTAAAAAACGTAAATGCAAATAACAGTAAAAAAATTTAGTGTTAGGTAAAAAAAATATCATAACAGTAGTTAGCAGAAGATTAATTAGGTTAAAAAGATAATTTTTTTCATTAATTAGGTAAAAAAGATTTTTTATTGGTTATTAAAAGTTTCTGTGTTATTATGTAATAACACTAAATATAATAACAGTAAAATAGAATTTACTGTTAGGTAAAAAAATATAATAACAATACTTAACAGATGATTAATTAGGTAAAGAAGATAATTTTTTTCATTAATTAGGTAAAAAAGATAATTTACTGGTTATTAAAAGTTTCTGTGTTATTATATAATAACAGTAGAAAAAAATTTACTGTTAGGTAAAAAAATATAATAACAGTACTTAACAGAAAATTAAATAGGTAAAAAAATAATTTTTTCAAATAATCATGTTGAGCGTAGCTGAAGTCTAGTTGCACATATACTGGCTAAGGGCGGATTTGAATTCCACCGTACCAACAACTACGAATCAGAATAACACAAATTCATGACCTAACAAAAAAAAAACTTACATTTGGGAAGGGCTACTTTTTCAGGGAGCCATGTGTCCAAGGTATGAACTTGCAGCAAGAGCCATTAAAATGCAAACATACATTTGGGATAATTTTTTTTTGGTTACATGGGATAATTTTTTTCTTTAATTAGGTAAAAAAAGATAATTTACTGGTTATTAAGTTTTCCTGTGTTATTAAATAATAATAGTAAAAAAAATTTTATTATATAATGAAAGTAAATACGGTCATTAAAACGAGAATATCTATAATAATAATAATAATAATAATAATAATAAGGCTGATTGTTACAAGACACTGATACAAATATATGTTGATCGTTACAAGACACTGTTATTGCATGTCTCAATCGACAAAGGTTGCTGTCTTTCTCGGCATGTCTCAATCACGTAACGCTGGATTCTTGATGATAAAAAGCTCGAATCTAGACTTCTCACCGTTTACCCTACAATCCATATACTACTAACGGTTAGCAAAGATATTTTTGAAAGTAAGAGTTGAGACCACAATTTAGGACAAGAAAGTTGGGAAACAGGCAATCACTCGCGCGGCCAGTGAGTGACTCTCGTGCGGCCACGTGACACTGGAAAGGGAAACCAAAACAAATGTAAACAAATGTCACTTTCGAATTTCAACAAACAATAACGGCAGCATCGGTTTACAGAATGAAATAAAGAGAAAATAAATAAAATATTTAATAAAAATAAAAAAATAAAATAGAATATTAAATAAAGAATCAAAATTACTCCTGATTGATTTTCTTTTATATATAAAATATATATAATATGCTAAACATATAAATCAAAACAAAAAATAATTAAAAATTGCTAAAACTTAAAACATATGAAGAAATATAAAATATTAATAAGATATTATAAAAAATCGTACAATAGAAAATCAATAAATTATACGCGATCCTAAATGCCGATTTTTATTATTTGAAATGGAAAGTGAAGTTTTATTCTTTTATAAAAGAGAAACTTTAAAGATGTCAAAATAAGCAAAATACAATTAATTTTTCAAAAGAGACAATAAAAATGAAACGAAAACAGATGAAAACATATGAGGTTCCTTCAAACTTTTTGGAGAAATCTAGACAAAAATATTCATAAAGAATGTAAAAGTATCCAACCAAAACTAAATTATAATAAACATCTAAATAGTTAACAACTTTATTTACTATCTTATATGACAAAGTCTACCCGTGTTGGGCCAGGCCCAATGGCGTCAGAAATTACCACGTGGCAAGAACTCACTGGTCCACGTGGCCTTCCGCGACAGAGGTAGAATCCATCGCACCTGTCGCTGAGCGACAGGGTCACTGTTCCACGTGGCCATCGGCGACAGAGGTAGAAGTGCATGATCATACCTGTCGGTTGGCGACAGACTCAGAGTCTATCGCCTACAATCATAACGCGACACGTGGCACGCATATATCTACCTTCGGGAGACAGATTCCCAATCCGTCGCCTACAGTCATATGGCGACACGTGGCACACGGTCTCAGCTCCCCGCTAGCGACAGACCCCTGACGTCACAACGTGTCACGTGGTATGAGTCTCTCGCCGGCGACAGGCTCCGGAAGCTCCCGATATTCAAGGAACTTTGTTATATTGGGACACAAACTCTTAGCAAGATAATGTCATTATCCTTAAGCAATTAACCTAGAATGCTGGCCTATAAATAGGCCTCCAGGTACAATTTTATTCTCTAATTTTTTGACTACTGACTTTTACGCTTCCCAATTCTAAAGAACTTTTGGCTGACTTAAGCATCAGAGTGTCTACGCAGGGAACCACCCCTGCATCTCTCTGACTTTTCTTATTTTACAGAAGCTTCGTAGAGACACGTGGAGACTAAGTACGAACATCGACGTCAGCATATCTTTATTGTTGTTTTGTGCAACAACAATTGGCGCCGTCTGTGGAAAACGTATAAAAAGCCAAGATTTTCTAAGATGGTGAGAACAAGATCTACAAACGTAAGGACCGGAAGTGAGGAAAACTCTTTGAGCTCTCCTGAACAACATATTCGCCAAACAAACCAGGTGAACAGGGAGGAAGAAAGAATTACTGTGTCGGCGGCAGAGTTCGAAGCTCTAAGGCGACAGAGCGAAGAAACCACCCAGGCGCTGCGAGCCATGGTGGATTTGTTCCAAGGAGTTCTCCCGACATTGGATCTACTCCCTGCCGTGCAAAACTTGGTAAGAGGAACAAATAGAGGTGTCCCGCCGCAGATGTTTGGGCGACAGGAGGACACGACAGCGGCAGACCCCTCTCGTCGGCGAGAGGTTCCCCCGGTGGAAGAGCACAACACTCATTAGGGTGCAGCAGGACAGGGGAGCTGGAGGCCTGTCGCAAGCACCCAGCGAGAGACTGAGGAAGCATTTGGCTTAGAGCCTGCGACAGGGGTCAGGCGACAGGGTAGCGGGAGGCCTGTCGCAGGAACTCAGCGAGAGAATGAAGAAGCAGTAGAGTTAGATCCTGCGACAGGGGTCAGGCGACAGGTCCCACATGTAGGGCGACAGATGTCTGGGCGACAGGACGTTGACCGGGCGACAGGGTCTACCGCCCACCACCATGACTTGTCAAATTTTGATGGTGCTAACTTAAACCGTGGTATTGGAGGTGCTAGAAAGAACGGGGTCGAAGATCAAAGCACTTGGGGAACCGGATCGGATTTTGACCCCACTTGGTGCACGCAAATGATACGAACAAACGCACCTCAAGCTAAGGGCAAGGAAGTAGTCGGAGACCTACCTGATTCGTCTCATGCCCGAAATCAGCTCGCTCCCCCCGTGGACATGAAGAAGATGATAGAACAGGTACTGGAAGAGAAAAAGTTAGTGTCTGCAAAAGAGAGCTAGAGGAGGAGAGTACCATTCTGCACGACTATCATGCAAAAACCTCTGCCCCCAAAGTTCAAAATGCCGCAGATGACCTCCTACACCGGAAAGATGGACCCTTACGACCCTATGCAAAACTATGAGGCACTAATGTTGTTACATGGATGGGAAGACGAGATAATGTGTAGGGCCTTTTCCTTAACTCTGTCGGGACATGCGATGAAATGGTTTAATAACCTGCCTGAAGGGTCCATTATCTCTTTCGACCAACTACGAAGTGAGTTTCTCAAGGCGTTTGCGGTAAATAGTCAGAGAAGGAAGGAACCGACCTACTTGCTCACTATTAAGCAGGGAGCTAAGGAGTCATTGAAGAGTTATGTGGATCGGTTCAGAGATGCTACTTTGGAGGTGCGAGATCTGCAAGTCGGTATAGCCGTGGCAGCCATGTTACAGGGGACAAGGTCTGAAAAATTGCAAGAATCCTTGTCGCTAGATCAGCCAACAACCATCTCAGACCTGCTTTCCCGCGCACATAAGTATGTAACCCAGGAGGAAATAATGAAAATGGTGGCGATAGGAGAATCCAAGGATGGAAGGAAACGAGAAAGAGAGGTCACTGAGGCATCTTCTAGCCAACCGAGAAAGTTTGAGAAAGCTCCTGCACTGAAATACAATTCCTATACCCCACTCACCGAATCTCGAGCTTCAGTGTTGGCAGCCATTGAAGGATCAGGGCTTATACAGACTCCAAAGAAGACGTCAGGGAATTTGGGCCGTGATTTAAGGTCATACAGCGATTACCACTCAGCGCATGGGCACACAACTGAGAAGTGTAGGGAGTTGATGAATCAGCTAGAAAAGCTAGCACGAGAGGGAAAAATAAACTGTTTCGTATGTAGAGGTGATAGAACTAACTATCCTGCACAGAACAGGGGAAACAATTTCAGAGATAGAAGAGGTGAAAATAGAGGACCTGTTAGACGAAATGAAGGTGAAAGAAGAGATAATGACAGAAGGGTAGAAAGAAGGAATAGAGAGGAAGACAATGAACCCACAGGGCCAGCTATTAACGTGATATCTGGGGGTGAGTCGCTAGCTGGCACTTCTTCCTCGTCTTGAAAGACCTACGCCCGACAGGCTTATCAAATTAATTCGGTAATGGAGGAAAAGCATGATGAAGAGCCCATCACTTTCACGCCAGCTGACAGAGGTGATGTAATGATCCCTCATGATGACCCAATGGTGGTTTCGGCAGTAATAGCAAAACACCCAGTGAGTCGCATCTTAGTTGATAATGGGAGTTCGGTAAATTTGATTTATTGGAGTTGCTTTGAGAAAATGAACATCTCCAATGATAGACTGAAGCCAGTAACCACACCACTGTATGGCTTCTCAGGAGAAAAAGTGAAGGTGGAAGGCGCAGTTCAGCTACCTGTGACATTGGGGGAAAGCTCGAAGTGTGTCACTCGACAAGTGTTGTTTATGGTGGTGAGATCAACTTCCGTGGCGTACAATATGATCCTCGGGCGGCCATTGTTAAATGACATGAGAGCGGTGGTGCATCCCTGCTATTTGTTAATGAAGTTTCCGACTCCCCGCGGTGTTGGACAAGTGCGGGGAGATCAAAGGAAAGCCAAGACATGTAACGTCGAATCCACCACATGTAAAGGGATTCAGAGGAAGGAAACCCTTACGATCGAAGAAAAGCCTAAGCCAAAACCTGATGAGGAGATGGAAGCAATCCGGTTGGATGAAAAAGATGAAGAAAGAATAGTGTACGTAGGAAGCCAATTGCCTGAAGAAATAAAAAGGGAAATAGTCCGATGCTTAAGAGAGAATTGCGATGTGTTTGCATGGACTCCAGCCGATATGCCCGGAATAGACCCTGAAGTTATTTTCCATCGGTTGAACGTAATCTCAGGGGCAAAGCCGATAAAACAGAAGAAGAGGAATTTTGCTCCAGAGAGGCAACATGCAATAAACGAAGAAATATCGAAGTTGTTGCAAGCAGGATTCGTCAGAGAAGTTAATTATCCGGAGTGGTTGGCTAATGTTGTGATGGTGAAGAAAACCAACGGGAAATGGAGAATGTGTGTGGACTTCACAGATATGAATAAAGCTTGTCCTAAGGATTCGTATCCACTACCTTGAATTGACAAGCTGGTAGACGAAACTTGTGGTTATGAACTACTTAGCTTCTTGGATGCCTTTTCAGGGTACCACCAAATTGTGATGCATCCAGATGATGAGGAGAAGACCTCGTTCATTACCGATTGTGGGACATATTGCTATCGAGTGATGCCGTTCGGTTTGAAAAACGCGGGTGCAACCTACCAACGCATGGTAAATAAGGTGTTCCAAGACTTGTTGGGCAACACCATGGAAGCTTATGTTGATGATATGATCATTAAAAGCAGACAGGGAGAATCACATGCCGAGAAAATGACTAAGGTATTCAATGTGCTGCGACAGTACAAGATGAAGTTGAATCCCAACAAATGCTCATTCGGGGTGAGATCTGGAAAGTTTCTGGGATTCATGATTACTAACCGAGGGATAGAGGCTAATCCTGAGAAAGTTCAAGCTGTTTTGGACATGAGGCCGCCTAATACAGTAAGAGAAGTCCAAAGGCTAACAGGAAGAATAGCAGCCTTAAGTCGTTTCTTGTCCAAATCAGCTGAAAGAAGTCTACCATTTTTCAAGGCGATAAAGGCAGGAAAAAACTCCAAGTGGACGGAAGAGTGCAACGACGCCTTTGAAAGGTTGAAAGACTAACTGAAAGAGTTGCCTCTGTTATCCCGGCCACGTCCCGGAGACCACCTCCTTATGTACCTCGGTGTAGGAGAGAAAGCTGTAAGTGCAGTCCTACTAAGGAAAGATGGGGATAGAGATTGCCTGATTTATTATGTAAGCAAAGTCCTGCTAGATGCGGAGGCAAGATACCCCTTAGTTGAAAGAATAGCTTTATCCCTGGTGATGGCAACTCGGAAATTACGACCGTACTTCCAAGCTCACTCGGTGACTATCTTAACAGATCAACCCCTCAGGAAAATACTGCAGAAACCAGAACACTCCGGATGTCTGATTAAGTGGGCTATCGAATTGAGTGAATATGACATTCACTTCCAGCCGCGCCAAGCAATAAAAGGACAGGCATTGGCACATTTCATTGTAGAATGCATTGGCCGAGAGGTCCAAAAGGAAACAGAGTTAGTCTGGTGGAAATTATTTGTTGATGGAGCTCGTAACATGGACGGTAGTGGAGCTGGAATTGTGCTAATATCGCCTGAAAGGGAAACCTATGAGTATTCCCTACGTTTCGATTTCCCAAGTACAAACAATACAGCCGAGTACGAAGCCTTGATAGCTGGGATGAGACTTGCTGAGAAACTAGGAGTCAGCAACTTAATGGCACATAGCGATTCACAATTGGTGGTAAACCAGTTCTCGGGTGAGTATGAAGCAAGAGAACCCGCCTTAGTCCCTTATCTGCAGAAGGTACAATTGTTGGCACAGTCATTCAAGCACTTCCAGCTGACTCAGATAAATCGAACAGAGAACAACCATGCAGACGCTCTTTCAAAGTTGGCTTCCTCCAGAGGGGTCAAAAGGGGTATGGTCAAAGTAGAATCCCTCTCTAGACCAAGCATTGAAGAAGAAGATGTCTGTGATGTCGAAATCGGAGGCGATTGGAAAAGCCCAATCAAAGATTACATAGTGGGGGGCACACTCCCCACTAACAGAGACGAAGCTCAAAGGCTGAAGTTAAAAAGTGCCAGGTTTACCGTGGTGAATGGGGAACTCTATAAACGAGGATTCACAATGCCCCTGTTGAAGTGTCTAAGGCCCCAACAGGCTGAGTACACCTTAGCTGAAGTTCATGAGGGAATATGCGGTGAACATTTGGGGGCTCGAGCCTTGGTCTCGAAAATATTGCACACGGGGTTTTATTGGCCTACATTGAGGAAGGATGCCACAGACAAAGTAAAAAGATGTGAAAAATGTCAAAAATTCGCTCCTATAACTACCGCGCCTGTTTCGACTCTTCAGAACACACTCTAACCAACTCCATTTGCACAATGGGGACTAGATATCCTGGGGCCTTTTCCCCTAGGCTCAGGACAAAGGAAGTATTTGCTTGTGGCCACAGACTACTTCACAAAATGGATAGAGGCGGAGCCTTTGGCTACAATTTCTGAGAAGAAGGTGGAAGCAATGGTGTGGAAAGACATAATTTGCCGATTTGGGATCCCCCGCGTGATAAATGCAGATCATGGGAAGCAGTTCGACTGTGACGCTTTCCAGAATTTTTGTAGTGGCCTGAAGATTCTCCTAAGAATATCTTCTGTGTCTTACTCACAGGCCAATGGGCAGGCAGAGGTGAGCAATCGAACTATACTGCATGGGTTGAAGACTAGGCTGGACAAGGCAAAGGGAGCATGGGTAGATGAGCTCCCGAGTGTCCTATGGGCCTACAGAACGACAAGCAAAGTGTCAACAGGTGAAACACCATTCAATTTGGTATACGGCACTGAAGCCCTCATCCCAGTAGAAGTTGGAGCTGAGTCACCCCGGTTAGTCCCCTACATCGAGGAACTCAATTCTCAAGGAATAAGGGAGAATCTAGACCTGCTAGACGAGCTGAGAGACAAAGCAAAAATGAGACTGGCTGCTTACCAACAGAGGGTAGCTACTTATTACAATGCACGGGTGAAGAACAGAGAAATGCAAGAAGGAGACCTGGTGTTGAGAAAGTCGGCAATCACAAACGCCCATAAGGAGGATGGAAAGCTCCGGACTAATTGGGAAGGACCATACAGAATCAGAAAGATGGTCGGACCTAGCACATGTACCTTAGAAACCTTGCAAGGAAAGAAGATCTCAAAGACTTGGAATGCCAACCATCTTAAGCTATATTGGCAGTAAACATTGTAATTTTTGCTTTCTGATTGTTATTATTCTTGTCTTTACTTTTCCATCTATTGCTACATTACTTTACAGATGTTATTATTTTTCTGATTCATGAATAAAGGCCAGCCAATCATTTCCTATATTCTCTAACGCAATATGTGAGACAAATTATGTGTTACAGGAATTAAAATGAGGCAACTGCTGGCAAACTAAAGTCCCTAAGTGAAAAATGCGCGAGACGGGCAAACACGAAGTCCCTAAGCCAAAAATATACGAGACGGGCAAAAACAAAGTCCCTAAGCACAAGAGGTGCGAGGCGGGCAAACATAAAAGTCCCTAAGCGAAAAATGAGCGAGACGGGCAAAACAAAGTCCCTAAGCACAAGAGGTGCGAGACGGGCAAACTTAAAGTCCCTAAGCAAAAAATGCGCGAAACGGGCAAAACAAAGTCCCTAAGCACAAGAGGTGCGAGATGGGCAAACATAAAAGTCCCTAAGCGAAAAATGCGCAAGACGGGCAAATTAAAAGTTCCTAAGCGACAAATGCACGAGAAGGGCAAATCTAAAAGTTCCTAAGCACAAAGGTGCGAGACGGGCAAAAGACCAATCCTCAAGAAAGTGCAATCGCGGAATCATCAAGCACTGGGAAAACATACGTGTACGAAAACCAAATAACACAATGATACAAATTATATAGAATATTACGAGTCTTGATTATTCTACTAAGTTCTTAAGCCAAAAGAGCGCAAGATAGGCACAACGCTCGAGAAAAGTTCATCTTTGAACAGTAATACAATGCTGTTTCAAAGTAGAACTCGGGGAGCAACATGGTGTAAAGAGAAGAAAAGAGGAAAATACAAAAAGCTACAAAAAGAAATGTACCTCTCATTGAATATACATTGAATATTTACAAACAGAGGAAAATACAGAAAGCTACAAAATGAAACGGTACTTTTCATTCAAAATGAATATGTACATCGGAGTTAACAAATAAAACAAAAACTACAAAACTCTAATCTACGGCTATGATCGAATCAGCCGGCTGGGGAGGCGCTAGATCGACACTAGCGTCTCGAGAAGCTGGGGGCTCGGGAACTGGAGGAGTCAAAGAACCAGGATCCTGGGAAGACGAGGAAGCCACCCCGGAAGCAGGAATGTCACTTGAAGGCCTGACCACGGCCGCAGAGTCTGACACGGGATCAACGGCAGCAGAATCTGAAATTTGGAACTCGTCGCTGTCCAACCCCAGCAGTGCCTCGATAGACTCAGGCTGTTCACCTGTCTCGATAGGCTCGAATACGTCACGCACTGCCGGAGGCTCAGATCAATCAAGTGCCTCGAAAGACTCAAGTTGATGTTGTGGCTGTCGAGGAGGCCATGGACCTTCAAGGTTATCCAGCTTATCTACGGCTCCCTCCGCTAAGTAGGCCTCCAAACCTTGTGAGTCGAGCTCATATTTGGTCCAAGAAGGGGCGTCATAGTACTTGCCCTCCTCAGTAAAGAGCAATTCAGGAAAAGCCTCACTAGGTCGATGCTTCTCCAGCCAAGAACGAGCCAGATAGAAACCGTACTTAATAAATCCCGTTGCGAACTCTGTCTTCTTGTCAAAGTAATGCTGGGACAAGCGATATTCGCGAACGGCCTCGATCCGAGCCTCGATCCGAGCTTCTCTTTGACGATCCAGTACGTTGTGCAGCTCCTCGATAGCCTCATCTCGCTGCCTCTCCATAGCTCCCCGATCATCGACGGCCTTATTGTAGGCTTCTTGGTACCCTTGAAGGGAAACAACCTTCGCCTGCTCTTCCCGGAACCTCTGCTCGAGATCAGCATATTTTTTATTCATTTCCTCCATCCTATGGACGTAAGGACGAAGCTGGCTAACCTCGTTTGCAAGCTCCATTTTCTGCTCGCGAATATCTTTGTCAGTTTGCTCCCTGAGAGCCCGGTGTCGGGCATTGACAGTCGCAATTTGTTGAGCCGACTGGTAAGACGAAAAACAGAAGTAGCTCAAAAACAGGGAATTAATCATCACCAAACGAGCACAAGAACTCTTACCTTCATAGCGAGATAATCAGAATTATCCTCCGCTTCAGGGATGTTTGTGAAAAGCCCCGCCTCGTCGCGAGGAAGAATGGTGCTCCAGGCCAAACGAGATGCTATCCCGGCATCCTCGATACTGTCGTTGTCGTTCACTCCGGGATAGGTCTGGAAATCCTCCCCACCGACGACGACCCCACTATCAACCGTATAGCGCCTCAAAGTAGGGTCGACCACCTTGGGTAAGACTGGTCTTGTGTGCATTGAGGCTTCAATGATCAGCCACTTTCTGTATTTGCGCCTAGCCTGGCGAGGAGCTGACCTACCCTCAGCAGCACGAGAGCCACCTTCTTGAAGGGCTGACTCACTCCTTTGAGATTCAGAGCTCTCGCGATCGCCCGAACATCGATCATGGATAAGAGGCCACTTCCGTTTATTTCTCTCGGCCTCTTGTGTAGGACGGCTGGACTCACCAGTAGAAGGTGGAGGAGGAGTAGGAGCACGAGCTGGTCCAGATGGGGCTCTAACTTGCGACTGAGGAGGAGGAGCCGCTCGAGCAGTAGCAGCACTGGCATCCCTCCTACGGAGCAAATCCCGAAAATTCATGCCTGCACAATATAAAAAGGAAGGATTAGCTGACTAAGTAAAACGCCATGCACAGGCATACGAGAAGTAAAAAAGGATTGGAAACCTAGAAAACCACCAAAATCCTCTAGACTATCCAAGTTCGAATCTAAAGGAAAATTGACGAAAGGACTCCCAAAGGCATCGGCCTGAGCCCACTCAGGATTCTCCTCTGAAGGATCACTAGTACCCGCAGCCTCAGGGGTCTCGTCCTCCGAATCTGAAGAGGACTCATCTACAAGACGGCCTACAGGGGTGGATGCTTCGGCTACTAATATCGAGGATGGCTGACTAGGACCAGCATCGGATAAACGAGGAGTTGTAGGCAGGTCAGATGGGGCAGCAGAAGCTTCAAGAACGGTCCTGCTCACCCCCCAGCTGGCAGCGGCAATGTTCTCCTGGGTGAGAAGAGAAAATAAATTAAGCTCCCCAGTGGAGCAGATTCGCCGAATAGGCTTGCCAAACTGGTCCCTCAAAATTTTTGTTCTAAACCTCACCGAGCGCTGTGAGTGGTCAGAGGTATCACGATTCCATCTAGAGCGAATTCGCAGGTTACTTGGAATCTCGACAACGACCCACTCGCTCTCAAAACTGCGCAGTTTATTGGGGAGATCCGAGAAAATTTTATTATTGGGAAACTCGTCGACCGTTAACCGTTGAAGGGAGAACGTTATTAACCCTTTCAACCTGCGAACTCTAAAAAGGCGCTTAAAAGGGGAACCGTTGGAACAATACCTAGGTTATGACACACTATGAAAAACGCTACCAGCTGAGCCCACGCATGGGGGTGGAGTTGACACGGGACGATGTCCTTATATCTAAGAAATGCTTCGCCAAACTCCGGAAGAGGGAAGCGAAAACCGAAAGACAAAGAAGCCTTATGGACGGCTATACCATTTCTAACCAAATCAGGTGTGACCTCTCCTTGCACTGGAAGTCTATAGCCGTAACTTGAAGGAAGAGGGAAACGAGTCCTAATATCTTCTAAGTCGGCATTTGTCAAAGAGCACACGAGACCACCTGTTTTAAGTGTTTTACCCAGGCGTAGCAAAGACATGGCAGAAAAGAAAAAAGCAAAAGACTACCCGGTGACAGACTTTATAAGACGACAGACCCAACAAGGGGACATGCCTATTAGGGCGACAGACCTTCTGGGCGACAGACCTTTTGGGTGAGAGATCTTTTTGGCGAGAGACCTACTGAGCAAAACACTTGCGGAAGACCTAAAACGGTACGCGGAAGATCTAAAACTACACGCGGAAGACCTAAAACAGTAAGTGGAAGACTACAACACCTGCGGGGGGCCTAAATCTAGTTGCGAGAAGCAATAAACAGGTGATAGATGTATATTTACCGTCACTAAGGTAAGCGAGAGACTTTCTGGAGGGAGAGCGACAGGCTCTTTTGAGCGACAGACTCTTTTGGCGAGAGAGCTGAAAAGTTTGCGACAGATGGCTGCTCAGAGGTTTTCGTGGGGTCTCTCGTTGGGTCTCAGCGGTTTATATAGCCGCGCCAGGGAATGCCAAACGTCGCGCCTGATCACGTCTTTCGCAAAATAGACCTTTTTTTACCTGCAAAAAATACACAAAAAAAAACAAAGAGGACTATTCACAGTGGGTTAAGGCCCAAAAACACATATTTATACTCTCTTGGTTGGAGAAATCCAACAAGAGAGTGGGAAGCAATTGATATGACAAAGTCTACCCGAGTTGGGCCAGGCCCAATGGCGTCAGAAATTACCACGTGGCAAGAACTCACTGGTCCACGTGGCCTTCCGCAACAGAGGTAGAATCCATCGCACCTGTCGCTGAGTGACAGGGTCACTGTTCCACGTGGCCATCGGTGACAGAGGTAGAAGTGCATGATCATACCTGTCGGTTGGCGACAGACTCAGAGTCTATCGCCTGCAATCATAACGCGACACGTGGCACACATATATCTACCTTCGGGCGACAGATTCCCAATCCGTCGCCTACAGTCATATGGCGACACATGGCACACGGTCTCGGCTCACGCTAGTGACAGACCCCTGACGTCACAACGTGTCACGTGGTATGAGTCTCTCACCGACGACAGGCTCCGGAAGCTCCCGATTTTCAAGGAACTTTGTTATATTGGGACACAAACTCTTAGCAAGATAATGTCATTATCCTTAAGCAATTAACCTAGAATGCTGGCCTATAAATAGGCCTCCAAGTACAATTTTATTCTCTAATTTTTTGACTACTGGCTTTTACGCTTCCCAATTCTAAAGAACTTTTGGCTGACTTAAGCATCAGAGTGTCTACGCAGGGAACCACCCCTGCGTCTCTCTGACTTTTTTTGTTTTACAGAAGCTTCGTGGAGACACGTGGAGACTAAGAACGAACATCGACGTCAGCATATCTTTATTGTTGTTTTGTGCAACAACACTATCTAACCCAAATATCCGTAAAAATTTATTTGTGTTTACTCTTTGGGGCGTCCCCTACACAACGACGTGCTGCATCGGAGCTCGGGTGTAGTGAAAAGTGGGCAAGGGTTGCTAGGTCGTCTCCCGGAAGTGACGCGCCACATCGACGCCTGGATGTGGTGTTAAATAGGCAAAGGTTCCCACACCACAATGGACAGGGGTGGGTCAAGAAGTTAGTCCATAACCATAAGCTTATGTTAGGATCTTGGAATATAGGTACGCTTAGTGGTAAGTTATGTGAGATTTGTGAGGTTATGAGTAGGAGGAGGGTTAACATCTTATGTCTCCAAGAGATCAAATGGGTTGGGGAAAAGGCTAGAGAGATAGCACCTTGGCAATATAAGCTATGGTACACAGGGAAAGATAGAGACCGAAATGGAGTAGGTATCATTATAGATAAAGAGTACCATAAGGATGTTGTACAGATTAAGAGACAAGGGGATAGGATTATTTTGGTTAAACTAGTTTTAGGAGAAGAGGTGTTGAATGTCATTAGCGTGTATGCACCCCAGATAGGACTTGATGAGGTTAGTAAACGACAGTTTTGGGAGGATTTAGATAAGGTAGTACAAGAAGTACCCATAGGAGAAAACCTTTTTATTGGTGGTGATCTTAATGGACATGTAGGTACAAGTAGAGAGGGTTTTGAGAGAGTACATGAGGGTTTTAGTTATGGTGTAAGAAACGAGGGAGGAGATGCTATCTTAAATTTTGCTTTATCTTATGACCTAATCCTAGCAAATACATTGTTTAAGAAGAGAGATTCTCATCTTATAACCTTTAGAAGTGGACCAAGAGCAAGTCAGATAGATTTCTTTTTAACTAGGAGTAGGGATAGACATAGATGTTTGGATTGTAAGGTTATCCCAGGTGAGAGTGTTACCGCGCAACATAGACTCTTAGTTCTAGATATGAAGATAGATAGACGACATCGAAGGAACCAACAAAAAGGAATTGAACGGATTCGATGGTGGAAGCTAAAAGAAGATTGTCATACAACATGTAGAGATAGTTGGATTCAAAAAGAGGCTTGGACAACAGAAGAGAACCCAAATGTAATGTGGAATAAGATGGCAAAATGCATTTGGGAGGTAGGCAAAGAGACATTAGGAGTATCAAACGGAAGAGTGCCGACTGGAAAGGATGCAACATGGTGGACTGCAGTAGTAAAAGATGCTATAAAGACTAAGCGAGAGCGTTACAAGGCTTTAAAGAAGAACAATATAGAAGAGAGTTTTTCGGAATATAAGGTAGCAAGAAAGGAGGCAAAGAAGGCTGTGGCAGAAGCTAAGACGAAGGTTGCGAAAGAGATTTACGACAAGTTGAACACAAAGGAGGGAGAGAAAAGGATATACAGATTGGCACGAGCAAGACAAAGGAGGAGTCGCGACCTAGGAGTCGTGAAATGTATTAAGGATGAGCATCAAAGAACTCTCGTTAAAGATAATGACATTAAGGACAGGTGGCGAGATTATTTTAACAAATTATTTAATGACAGACAAAATAAAGTTTTGGATAATATTTCGGTGCCTCTTACGGATTTAAATCGGTGCTTTATGCGTAGAATCCAAGAGACAGAGGTAAAAGAGGCACTAAAGATGATGAAGAATGGAAAAGCTGTTGGACCTTATGACATCCCAATTGAAGTTTGGAAATGCCTTGGAGATGTAGGAGTTAGGTGGTTGACAAATCTATTTAATAAGATTTGACACACTAACAAAATGCCAGAGGAATTGTGAAGACCGAGAATTTTCTAAATAAATATAAGGTATCCGGAAAATGTAATTTGGACAAATTAAAATCCAAATTAAATAAGGAATGAAAAGGAAAAATTAAATTGGAAATAATGAATCAATGAGGAAATTTAATTTGGATAAATGGAAATCCAAATTAAATAAGAAAATGGAGAAAATAATTTTGGATATTTAGAAATCCAAAACTTAATAAGAAATAAAAATAATTTTTATATATTTATATAATGATATTATATAAATATACTTTGGATAAATATAAATATTATTTTGTGTTAAAAGTGTAAAAAGTATATATATATATATATATATTTTGATACAAAATATGTATTTAAATACATATTATAAATAGTGTATCTATATATATACAATTATGGTTATATGTATAATAATTATATATATATATTATAGTTGTTATTATTATATAAAATAATAAATATATATTAAAAAAAAAGAAAAGAAATTGCAGCAAGCTTCTCGGGGAAGCTTGCTGCGTTAAACAGAAAAGGGGTATGCATAGCAGACCCGAAAAGAAAAAAAAAGAGAAAAGAGGGAGACGGGGAAGGATCGTCGCCGACCAAGAAGGAAGAAAGGAAGGGCCGGCGACGGTGAAAGGCACTAAAGGAGGGAGAAAACGAAAACGAAAACGGAAAGGAGAAAGGAAAAATCGTGAACGAGAGGAAAAATAGAAAAGTGGAAACGGCGATGCCGCCGATCTGGGCGTCGCCACCACCACTCCGGCGTAGACGAAGGTGAACCGAAGGGAAGTAGACCACCGACGGTGGAAGAGAAAGGAGGGGGAAGGAAGAAACAGAGAGGAAAGAAGCCGCCGCTGCCACTCCAGATCCGGTGCGGTCACTACCGGTGGAGAGGAAAGGAGACCAGATTTGGCTTCAGCACCACCTCGGCCAGCTATGGGAAGTTCAAACCGACGGAGAACTGGCCGGCGAGAGGTTGAACCAGCGGGTGAGACTGAATCGGTCTGAACCGGTCCGAACCGATTCAGACCAGAAAAAAAAACAGAACAGAAAAGAAAAGGAAAAAAAAAAGAAAAAGAAGAAAAGAAAAGAAAAGAAAAAGAAAAAGGCAAAAGGAAAAGGAAGAAGAAGAAGAAGAAGAAGAAAGAAAAGGTAAGAAAAATTGAGGAAAAATAAATTATTGATGTTATTGAATAATTTATGGTTATATTGATGTAGTGCATTAATATTGAAATTGTAGCAAAACGGAAATGAGACGAATGGTGGAGTTCGACAAGGCTCGAAAATCGAAAAGTACGCTAAGCTTTGGCGAATAGGTAAGATACTTTTATAAAGCATTAGTAGCATTATATTGTATGTGAGATTTATGATCTTATATAATGCTCTGATGGAATGATTTTAATGGAATTATGATTTTTTTATATATGATGAATTGATTTAATTGATATTAAAAATACTAAGAGGACCTACAATTGATGGTGGGGGTCTTAGTAAGAGGTAAAAATTGGTGAGAATCAACGGCTGCAATTATAAATTGTATTTCCTTGCAGGAGGTTTAGAGGAAATTAAGCCGTTATGCTACCGGAATTTCCACGAAAATATTTGAAGAAAAAGATTAAGTCTCTCACATAAATGGAATCTTGGAGATAATTATTGAAAATAAATATTGAAAGGATTTTATGGTATTACCGAAAATGTTTGATATTGAAATCGATGAGAAGATAGATCGTTGAAAACAATAATGTGGTGAATTACATGGTTTAAACTTTATAGAATCGATAAATCAAGTAATTTTAATATCACAAATGGTATCAAGTTGAGATTGAGGTGGAATTATTAATTAGACGGATCACGGATAAAAGTGATGATAATTATATGATATAGCTTGGAAGAGAAAATCACAGTTGAAATTTCGATGGTCGAATGATTGGATTGTGAAGTTATTAACGGAGTAATGATTTACAGAATTTATCGAGTCCGGTTTCATGATTTTGAAATAATTCCGAATGTGATAAAATGGACAAACTCGAGAGATCAAAATGGAGATTGAATTACGACACAATCCGATCAATTATGGATTCAAAGAAATGAGTGATAAATATGTGAAAAGATGATTGTGCTTATAACCTTAGAATAGATCTTGAATAATAAGATCGACAATTGCATAAGTTCGGATAAAATCATAAAAGCCATATGAAAATTGATTTGAGGATTTAGATACGATTTTGTGATAGTAAATGAAATTGAACCTCAAATCGGAAATGAAGAACATGTATCAATAGATCAAATCATAAATGGATTTGATAAGTGACTATCGATTTTGTGATTCTGTTATCCTCGATGTCGATTCTGGAACAGATATTGAATGATGATATTATTATTTGCATAATTTCGGTAACTTGATGACTATTTAGAAACTGATGTTTAAATGCTTATAGAAACTTAGAGGATTCATACAAATGAAGCGATCCTAATATTGATGTTGAGATGTATAAATGATTATTATAATAGTCGATGAGATTGAGAAAGGATATTGAATACCGAATGGTCTGAATACCAAGTGATTCGATTTCCGAATGAATTGAGTACTGAGCAAGTTGAATATTAAATTAAATGAATAGTGAATAAATTAAATAGTGATTTACTGATTTGACAGAAAGAAAGTCTTGAAATCGAATAGTTGATGGCGATAAAGTCGAATGAATCGCTTCTCTGTATTTGATGAAAATATTACCGAAGTTGCATACTGAAATGTTTTACAGCATCGCATTTAAGCATGCTTTCTTGCAACTTGGAACATTTTAATAATGTTTATATGAATACTGAAAAGTATTGATTTGTTTTGAAATGAAAGTATATGGTAAATATATATATTTTGATATATGAAGTCTCATACAGAATTTTACCATATGCTTTACATGATATTAAAAAGAAAACTATAGATTTAAATGTTTTATGAGACTGTAGGCACCCTAAAAGAATTAAATTCAATAAAGCATAGTGGAAACCGCCTAATTGGATATTTGCTCATTAGGTAGAGAGATGCTTGTCCGACAATAGTCGTGGACAGGTCTCAGTCACGCCTGATCAGTGGGGCTGAGAGAGATGAGGTCTATGGCCATAGATAGCGCCCTAGTTGGTTTTCAGGGGACGATGACATGATTTTCACTGCTAGCTACAGTGATTTAAGTCTTTATTGATAGAGAGATGATAGGGATTTAGCCTAGTCTCTAACCGATATGATATGAAGTCTAGAGTATAATTTTATTAATATGAACTCTAGACTTGACATGATTTATACTGTACATGAAACAGATTTGAAATGAAATATGTTTTGAAACAGTACATGTTTTAAACATGTTTTAAAAGTCCATGAGATATGATTTCGACAATTATATGATTTATATGTGATTTTGTGTCGAACATGGCATGATATGCGGTCTAGAGTATAGTTTGATTTGATATGAACTCTAGACCTGATATGATTTACAGAATATGTTTTAAAAGTATATGATAAATGATTTCGACACTTACATGATTTATATACGATTTTGTGTCGAATTTGAAACGACATGCGGTTTAGAGTATAGATTGATTTGATATGAACTCTAAACCTGATATGATTTATAGTATATGAAAAAATGTTTTAAAACCGCACATGTTTTAGACATGCTCTGAAAACGAATACATGAATTAAAATTGAATATGTTTCTATTATGCCTTAAAGGCAAACTTGAAATGAATTGAAAATTCATATGTTGAGCATGTCATAAAGTATATATGATATGATTTGAAATGATAGCGGTTTATACAGAAAAATTACATGAATTGCATATTAAACTCTGATACGATAATATGCTTAGTATAGGAGAATTCCATGAGGAATGTCATGACTCGACGTTAATGATGTTTCATCTATACAATGACATGATATGAAATGATATATGAACATAAGATTGATATGAAGAGAATTCTGATCTTACTCTATCGTGATCATAAATTCCCATACGATAAGTGATATGAATTGATATAAGACGGGAATATGATTGTTAAATGTAAATTGACTCGATAGGATATCTCAATTAAACATGAAGAATATATGAGGAGTACCATGACTCGGTGGTAACGATATTTCATCTATATGATGTCATGATATGATATGAAACATGAATATAGAAATACACGAAGAGAATTATGACTTCGTACCACCGTGATCATGATCCACAATATGAGAATGGATAACAGATGATATGAGAATTGATAAGAGATGATGTGAGAATCGATAAGAGATGATGTGAGAATCGATAAGAGATGATAGAATACAGAAATATGATTATGAAATGAAAAGTAAATATGAGAACTGATATGAGATGATAGCATACCAAAGTATGATTATGAAATGAAAAGTGAAAATGAGAAGTGATAATGAGATGTATCGATGAGAAAGGATTAACTGTAATTGCATCCTTGCAAGTTTTAAGCATTGCAGTTTAAGACAATATAATCCTACTCTTGTATTTATATTAGTATCTTACTGAGCCGTGGTTTTGCTCACCCCACTAAATTTCATCTCTTTCAGACTATTGAAGTTAACATCTGACGTGTGAGCTGCTAAGTGGGCATCGGAGACGGTGTATGGACTTGGTACTAGTCTTCTAAGGTATATGTTTCTTATAAAATACTTGTTCACATGTAAGACTTAAATTGATGCACAGTACATATTCTATTTAACAAGTCGGGATGTAACTAAGAACCGTTTCCGTGTTTGTTTAATATTTAAAGGGAATGACTATAGGTCGCCTAGATAGTATAGTAACTACACTGACACCGAATACAAACCTTAAAATGAAAAAGAAAAAAAATTTAGTCCATAAATTGTAGACTAAGAAAAGTATAAGAATCAAGTGAAAGTCGGGTCTTCGGGTCGTGACAGGAATGGAGGAAGAGTGTCTTAGTACCTTTATATAAGAACAAGGGAGATATTCAAAGTTGTGTCAACTACCGAGGCATAAAATTGATGAGTCACACGATGAAACTATGGGAGAGAGTGATAGAACGGAGATTAAGAAAGAATGTAGAGATATCGGAGAATCAATTTGGTTTTATGCCGGGTCGATCAACTATGTAGGCAATATATTTGCTTAGACAACTTATGGAGCGCTTTCGAGTAATGGGTAAAGATCTTCATATGGTCTTTATAGATTTGGAGAAAGCATATGATAAAGTGCCTAGGGAGGTACTCTGGTGGTCCTTAATGAAGAAAAGAGTTCCTTTGAAATATATTAAACTAATTAAGGACATGTATAGAGGCGCAAGGACACATGTGAGGACGGGTGGGGGGCAAACAAGTGAGTTTCCTATCACGGTGGGATTACACCAAGGGTCAGCGTTGAGTCCATTCTTGTTTGCGGTAGTTATGGACGAACTGACAAAATCCATCCAGGATAAGGTGCCTTGGTGTATGATGTTTGCAGATGATATTGTCCTATGTGCGGAAACTAGAGCGGAGATCAATACAAAGTTGGAATTATGGAGACAAACGTTGGAATCAAAAGGATTTAAACTAAGCAGAGTGAAGACTGAATACATGGAGTGTAAATTCAGTTCTAACCGACTGAAAGAGCATGATGTAGTGAAGTTAGATGGGGTGGCGATACCTAAGCGGGATCATTTTCGATACTTGAGATCAATAATACAGATGGATGGAGAGATTGATGGTGATGTGACCTATAGGATCCAAGCTGGATGGAGTAAGTGGAGAAGTGCTACAGGTGTGTTGTGCGATAAAAGAATTCCTACATGGTTGAAAGGCAAGTTTTATAGGACAGTTGTTAGACCAACATTGTTATATGGTAGTGAATGTTGGACGACTAAGAGGCTACATACACAAAAGATAAGTGTAACAGAAATGAGAATGTTACGGTGGATATGTAGATATACAAGAAAGGATAGAATGAGAAATGATGATATTCGTAAGATGATTGGAGTGGTACCTATCGAAGACAAAATGTGTGAAAATCGTTTACGTTGGTTTGGACATGTAAGACGTAGACCTGTAGATGCTCCAGTTAGGAGAATAGAGGCTATGGATGTTGAGATAAGGGTTAAGACTAGAGGAAGACCGAAAAAGACTTGGAAGGAAGTAGTTTGGAAAGACATGGAGGTTTTAGAATTAGATGAGCAAATGGCCTTGAATAGGAATCTATGGAGGCAGAGAATACATATGGACGATCTAATGTGATTTTAGATATTGGTTCATATAGCCTACCCCAATCTATTGGGATAAAGGCTCTGATGATGATGATGATGATGATGACTCTTTTTTCTGCTTTGGTACATCATACCAGAATCTATAATTCAAGTTCTTCCCGTGAGCAAAATGACCTACAAAGGTGCAAAAAACCACCTAAACATACGAAATTATGAAGGTATAAAACACAATCCAAGCAAAACAAATAGCAAATATGCATTTTATTAGCTATCAACCAACACAATAAGGTAATTTGATGATTGATATATATATATATATATATATATATATATATATATATAGAGAGAGAGAGAGAGAGAGAGAGAGAGAGAGAGCCAATGATATCGATCAAATATTACAATTAACCAAAATAGAGCACCTCTACAGTAACTGAGCTTCTAATAAGAATTTAAAGCAATCTGAAAGGGAATTAATTAAGAGTTGTTGTTGCACGAAACAACAATGATTTGTTGATGATGTTAGATTCTTGATCTTCGCGTTAGTTTGTCTCCAAGAATTCTGCAAAATAGGAAACCATCAGGGGGTGCAGGAGTTTTCCCCTGCGCGCGCACTCCGATGCTTAAGTCAGACAGGGTTTTGGCAGCCTTTTAGTAGGCCAATAGAGCTTAGGGTTTAAAAATGATACCTGTCACCTATTTATAAGAGTTATTTTGCACGTAATTACCTTTAAGACCCACAGCTTAAATGATAACCTAGTGGATCATTTGTGGGCCTTCTGAGGCTTCTTTTCTCTTAGACTGAGGCTGTCATTAGGCCCAATGTTCTTTAGTCTTATTAATATAAAAGCCAGTAATCTTTAGCTTGACCCACATTAAGAGTAAATAAATTTTTTAATGGAAACCAAATTTTTTAAAAAAAGAATATATACAATTGAAAATCATAAATTACCTACATTAAGGAGAAGTATAATAGAAAGACTAGCCTAATCATAATCCTAATGATAATGTTTTCGCTTTCGAGGATATCTGCCTAAACAAGTACATATTGACAATTGCTTATATGATTTTGGTGTCATAATTTTCACATAGGGATTTATAAATTGAATCTTACAAGTGGAGAAATGAAAAAGGAAAAATGGATATAGAAGAGAGTAGAGACGTGATTAAAAAAACGTAAAGTTTAAAGAAGCTTAGAGGTGGTTAAAAAAATCATTAGATAGATAGATAAGATTTTTTATTTTTTTAAAATTTAAAATGAGATATATTTTTTGGTTCATAAAATGAGATATATTTAAATGAATAAAAAGTTATTTTAAATATATTAGATTTTAAAAAATTTAAAATATATTAGGATTAGATTTTAGATAAAATCTAATAAATATTATATAAATATTTTAAAATAGATTACATATTATATAATGTTTTAAAATAAATTATATATTATAAAATTGATTAATTTTATTAAATTGAAATAACATGTTAAATTCATATTAATTTGTCTATGTTTTAAAAGTACATGTCATGAACAAAAAAACCAAAAAAAAAAAAAGGTACATCAAGAAAATGGCATTATCAGTCTTAACATTCAATTTTTAGTCGGTCATAACTTCTCATTCACTATTCAGTAAACAATTATAGGGATAAAATGCATAATAATAGAGTAAATGCTGGATTGATAGAGAGAAAAAAAAATGATAAAACTGATATTTAATAAGATAATTGATAAAGTCAAATTTTAGATAATTATATAAAAATTAATTAAATTAAATAATGACTAATTTTGAATTTTGAAATAGTTAAATTTTTATTTTAGATAATCGATATAATTTTTTTGTGTAAACACAGATATACTCATATATTTTACAATCTAAAATTAATATTGTTCAGACCAAGAATGGTAAACAATAAAGCCCTCCTAATAATAAGAACTCTAAGACTCAAATTATATCTAAGTACGTAAGGAAGAAGTTCACCTCCACTTCTTCCAACTACTTGTTGGAGAGAAAATGATGGCTTGACAAAGAGAGTAAACAATGGAAAAAAATTTATATTTATGTAGTGTATACGTGTCATTAAAACATAAAAAATAGATAGGCATCCACATAAACATCCTCAATACGTTTGCTAGAATTCTGAAATATAATATATACTAGCTTTGACTCGTGCTATGCCCGAATATAAATGTATATAAAAATAATATAAAAATAATATTATTTATATATATTTATTTTATATATAAAAATATATATAATATGCTAATGATATAAACCAAAACAAAAAAAAACTATTAAAAATTGATAAAATTTAAAACATAAAATAAATAATATAATAAAATAATTTGGGGTCAGTATATACTTAGTCAAAAATAGAGATCACAAAAAAAGGAGTTAAGACAAAAACAATATTGGTATTATTCATGAATTGTATATACTAAAACTAGTTTTGATTTTATCAATTAGGACTAGTATACAATTTTTTTTTAATGAAAGTATAAGTACAAGATAAATTATGATTATATTTTAGTATTATACGTAAGAAATCAATGAATTATATCATATAAATAAACTAATCAAACAACAAACCAACATATATAAGTCGGATAAATCCACTATAAAGTTGGATCAAACTCATATATGACGAGACTTAACTATAAAATTTTAAGGTTCCAAAATTTTCTCGTTGTCATTAAGTCAAAATTTTATTATTAGTATACAAGTAATCTTTTCAACTACAAAATTAGTGAAATTGATTTGTTACACAAATCAATAAGAGATAATTTGATTACATATATTGAAGAAACGTATTAGTTATATTTATGATCATTCTTAAAAAATGAAAACTCTTTTTTTTAAAAAAAATAAACTCTTTATGATAATTGTAAAAAGATAACTTTATATTGAAGATTTTTTTAGATTATTGTTCTCTATATAGGGAATTGAATTTTTAAATTCCACAAATTATCTACTACATGTTTATTTAATAATTATATAATTTATTATTTTTTAAATATATTTAAATGGATATATGTTAACTCTTTAATCTCATTTATAAAATTTAAAATTTTCTTGTGATATAAAATAATTATCCTTTTTCTTTTAATATTTATACTTAAATTTTGTAATGATGTTGTAATTATTAAAAGATTTCAAATGAAAAATTTTATATTCATATATACGTGTATTTTTAAAAATATATTTTTTCAATTATTTTTATATTTTTTTAATTTTCATAGATTAAGAAATAGATAATTTTTGATGATTGAAAAAGATAAAGAATATCATTTTTTTTATGAAAGAAAGATATATAATTTTAAGATATTAAAAAAAAACAAGATATAATAGAAAAAGTGTAATTACTTTTGACACCACTCAATAATTTTCCTAACTACGCCACTGTAGAGGATTATTATCATGGACCTTTCTAATTAGAGAATTGAGATGCAAAAATTTTGAATTTGATTGTTTGAATTTGGGCTTTAGAGTTAGACGAATCTTGGCCTTAGACACAGAATAATTATGGCTAAAATATAAAAAAAATATATTGTATACTTTAATTTTTCTATAAAATTATATCCTTTTGTAGAACCTAATTAAACATTTAAAATATTATTTTTATTAAATTAATTTTTTTTAATGATATTGTTATCTAATTAAATCTTTAAAATACTATTTTTGTTTTATTAAACGTTTATTTTTCAAAAAGGTTTTAATTGGGATTTAATTAAAATAATACGATTTTTAGGGTTCAATAAAGCATAATAGGAGAACAAAGAATTATTCGAATATTTTCAAAAAATATAAGGATATTCTTCTACTTAATCTATTGAATTTTAAGACTTTTAGGTTTTATAATAATAGGATTTTACCCTCTTTTCGTTTTAAATTTTTAAGCAGGACTGCTTCATATTATCTATGGCAGATTTCTGAAATAGAAATATAACAGTTTCTTACTGTTAACCGTCCAAGAACATCATTGGGAAAAACTACTTTAAGAAAACAGCAAAATCATGACAAGACCAAAAGATGGTTGATTCATTGGGCATCTTTAGAAAAACAGTAAAGCAATTTCTAGCCAGCTTAATGATCCACTCAGGCCTTCTGATTCATTACCTATAGAATGAAATAATGAAATATCAATGCTGATTTTTCATGTCAATTTCTAACCTTAAAAGTTTTCATGTGTACAATGTTTATGTATGCTACAAAATGAATATATCCTCTCAAAAGAATGATCCTTTCCTCTTTCAAGTACAAGATATCATCAAGTTTATCGACAATCAAAATTAACATATCAATGAACACTTTAAGAACAGTAAAACCTTCTCCCACCAACATAATCAAAGAATATGCTACCTCAAAAGCTATTCTACAAACCGATGGAATGAGCAAAATATCAAAGAATATCCTATTCATGGAGTGTTAATATTTGATATGTGTAAAACTACAAAAAGCTTCGAAACAGTTTTACCCTTCATCAAATTTCGATATCTGCACGGATTTTGATGGGTTTAAGCTTGATTCCTAGACCCTCGGGAGAGAGAAGTTCGGGAGCTATGCAGGGTTGGCTTGACGGGCTGGAAGGGTTTGAACCATTACTTGATGAGGTAGCCAAATGCTGTTGTCTGTGGAAACCAAACCCCATCAGAAAGAACTCAATTGGGACAAGCATGGCCAATGGATGCTCTTCCGTTACTAAGGAGCCACATGCTTTAACCTGATAAAGAACAGAAATCATGCACATTAACTACAACATCAAACTTTTCTTTTTTCTTCTAATTTTCTACAAATCTGTACTATACATAAGCCAACACAACCCAGTTTAGCAATCCCCGGTAAGATATTTGGCCAGAATTATGCATGCGTTGGTACGTCAACCCATCCCATTTTAAACTTGAATATTTTTAATAAACTATTTATATTTGACTTGGCAGAAGAAAGCAGAAATTTGACAAGAATCGAATCTGACAATAGCAGTCTACCTCAACAAGAGTGCAATTCTCTCTTCCTATTTTGGTACTCATATGCACAGATTCTGTGTGGAATGGACTGCTTTCACCCACAAAAATAAGAGTCTTACACTGCAATTTCTTCAAGTCAGCTGTAAGGTCATGTCTCCTGCATATATACTTCACTTCAATGCTATGGAAAATGTGATTAGCTATACAAAAGCAGGAAGAGAGTTGTGTGTCGACACAAATGTTTGGGCCTTCATTTTTCTTGGAAAAAATGCTCACAAGAAACTAGAATGAGAGTTTCAATGGGATGAGGGAATTTGAGAAAGGAAAAAAAGGTCAGTGAAGACAAATAAGTGACTTGAACTTACTTATTAATTGCTTGAAGAAAGCGCATGACATTCAGACTTTGCCTTTCATCCAGCAACTGCAATCACATTACCAAAAGGACCACCAGAACTGTCAGGTTGTATTATTTAACATAAAAAGATACAGATCGCTATCAAATTGCAGAATGAAAAAGTGGCAGCGTTTGCCTCTTATTAATTTCCTTACTTTTAGGCAAGCTTGTATGATCTCAGATTCTGCACCATGCACGCCATGCCTTAGTTCCTGCAAGAAGAATTCCACAATTACCACTTTAACAAATATCAGACAATGACAATAAAGCAGTAATGTGGATTACCTTACTGAAGTAGCGCTGAAGAAGGCATTCTTTTAATACACCACACATGCCATAAAAGTATAACAAGTTCATCAAAACCTGAAAAATGAAAATTAGTACAAAGCAAATGCATTACACTTTTAATGATATAAAGTGCAAATTAGAACCTTGTTGTAAAGCCATTCAGTCCATGTAGGAGCTTTGCAAACAGGAGACACGAGAATTAATCCAAGCACTCGCTCTGTATATTTCATCTGCCACAGAGGAAGAAAAATACATGAGACCATTCATAGTATCACAATATCAGCAAAAATAATTATTAAAAAACATTTGCTGACTTTTGCATATTACGCCAACTTACTGCAAAGAGTGTAAGGATGTAAGCCCCAGCTGTTACACCCAAGCATAGAACTCTTTTCAGCCTGACATTAAAAACAAAATCAGCTATAATATTAAAAAAGGAGTGCAAGAAAAAAGAAGGAAAGCTATTTCCCACAAGGTGGGATCATGTACCTACGTACAAGATCATTCATGGGACCTTGAGCGAAGCAAATAAATTCTATTGAGTTCTATTACTCCCATCAGATCCATCTGCTATACTTTTTTATAATTTTACAGGGAAAAATACCTAGGAAATAAGATACAGCTGAAAGTCATGGCACACTATTTATACCAACTTAAATGAAGCATCTATAGAGCACATATATTACATCATGCCAAGGGAAAATGGGGGCACAAACTTTTATCAGAATGAAGTTCAGACATTTAACAGAGAGCATATACAGAAAGTCAGGGGGGAACACAGTTAATCCAATCAAGCAAACACAGCTATAAATTAGGTAAAATGACCCTCGGTATCAAAGAATCATTTTAAATGCATTTGAATAGAAATTTTACAATCGAACTTCATTAAAAGGTTATAGAAAAAAGAAACTAGTCCTATCATTTCCTTTTAGTCATAGTGCTTAGGAGTAGAAAAAAGTAAAGGGTCATAAGAAACTGACAAGCATTTACATACCCAAAGAAATCAAGAACTTCTGCAACCTGATCTGCTAAGTCATCCACACTGAGCAATGGAACATCTGAAGATATCACATTAGCTCCCAACTGCGAGAACTCTTAAACAAATGGCATACAGATTCTATTAGTATCAACAAATTAGTAAAACACCAGCTGACAAGGCATTTAACAATTGAACCAACAACTCATTGTTCAAACGAAATCCATTTCTAATACTGACCTCATGCCCTGGGGCATCGATGTGGTAAATGCAAAAGTTATAAAGCAACAAAGAAGCTGCATCGGGGCAAAATAATAGGCCTTGGAAACAAGACATGTCTATAAAAATCCAAAAAGCAACATATATCAAAAGATATTCATACTTCAACATTTGGAAGCAAAATCAGTAATCCATTAAAAACCAGAAAGCAAAGAAGTTCCAAAATCAGTTCAAGAATCTATTGAAGCCTAGAAACAAGAATAACCCACTTAAACAACTTAAAAAATAAACAGATTAGCAGCAATTAATCGAAAAATTGAACCCTCTTTAAGCTGCAAAACTCAACTCAGTTTCAACATGTATGAAGTAAAAGAAGCAAACCCGTTAAAGCTAATCGAACAAAAATAGTTTCAATCTTTCCATTAAAAAAGAACAAGAAATCAAAACATACAGTTAAGAGCAACATCTGGGTAGGTTATCAAAGCAGGTTTCTCTTGATCACCACAGACGAAAACTGATAAAGAACCTTTACTTGTTTTCACCAAAAACTCCTGAAATGAAAAAGAAAAAGATTATTATATTCATAAAAATAGAAAAAATAATAAAAGATAGCTGGAAAAGAAAAAAAAAAGATCGAAGCTTTGTTCTTGGCGGTTTTGTTCGTTAGTTACTTTACCTTCCCTCCAAAAGGAACCATATCAACATCAATGGACACTGAGTCACTTGACTCGCCCATGACTCGTTTGTTTCGTTCACTCAGTTTCAAGAAACACGACGAAACATCAATGAGTAAACTCACTGCGATGGAATTCCGAGCCTCAGTTTCTTCTTCCTTCTTCCTTCTTTCTTCTGCTTCGGCTGCGTGTCGAGTTAAAATTTTCGCTTCGAGCTACACTTAAAGTCGGTAATGACCTCAATTTGGCACTGAAATTACACCATCAGCCTTGTCCTCTTGTAGTGAAATGACTCTTTTGCCATCGGTCAATGAGTTGACTCTTTGTCTTTTCCTGTGTTTTTATTTGGGGCGAGTGACCGTTGGGGCTGATAAAACGGTCAGCTGAGGGCAGTTTAGGGGGAAGCGCGAGGGCAACTGGCGTACGGGGTAAAATGGCGCTGATTGAAGGGCTGTGAAGTAATTTCGAAATGGCATCATACAGCTGGATGCCACCTGGAAGCCGCTAAAAGGAACACTTGAGACAGATATCACTAGGACGCCAGCTCATCATTGGCCACACCTCATTTTAATTTTTTATATATTGAATCAATATTCACATAATGTTTAATTTTTAATAAATAATAATTAAATAAATTCTATCAATAAAGGTTTGCATAAATGATTAAAGTTCGAATGTTAAACAATCTAGTTCAAATTTCTATGATTTCTACACAATTTGTTGCAAATACTACGTAAATTTTGAAAAATCTACAACTAAAAATTTAATGAATCAATGAATCTCATTAATGAGTTATAGTATGCTTTGGATATGATAACTTCTCCTATTCTTAACTTTTATCAATTTTATGTACCAAAAAAATAATTAAATAAATTCTCAAATTTTATAAAATTATTAGGCCGTCTACCTTGACTACAAATTGGATATAAGTTTCCATCTTTTATTGCATGTAAATCATAAACAAAATTTTCTTTCATTGTAAATAAACCTTTCATTTTTTTTAAAAAATAATGTAATTAAGTTTAAATTGTTAAATGGCAATAACGTTTGATTGTTTTGCACATGTGACTTATTAAGTGGCAACTCTCAAATCCATCCATGTTAACTGTTAACCAAACGACATTGAATATCGTTTAATAAATTTAGATTTAATTGAATTATTTTGAAAAATTAGACACTTATTTGTAAAAAATAAAAGTATGTAAACTTTTATAGTAAAATAAAAGTTTTATATCAATTTTGTATAAAAGTTTGTTAGTATATTTGGTTATTAAACCTAATGAAGTAAATTTTCAAATTTTATAAAATTAGTATTTTTTATGTTGTGTTGTGATTTAAAATTGATTTTAGTATATTACATAATATTATTTCATTTTTGAGAATTATATTGATTTTAATAATAACAGTGCAAAACATAAAATAGTTTAAATTAAAATAAAATTTATAATTTCTCATTGTTCGTAAAAAAAAGGTTGGAAATATATGGAAAATTAACTCCAATAATAAAAATTTTAGTAAAAATTATCCGAAAGAAAAGTGGGTTGAGACAAAATGATCGTTGATTGGTCTGTTACCTTGGAATCCGAAAACGCGTTTGGAAACGCTAATCACGGACGCTATCAGAAAAGCAATATTTTGAGGAAAAAAAATTCAATTTTTATTTGATAGATTCTAAATTATAATACTAACGAATTAAATCAACTTTGAAAATATACAAAATTATAAATTTACTCTCCTCTGCCGAAATTTTAAACTTATCTATCACGTTTTTTTATGAATTTGTTTATTAGATATTTCAAAAAAAATAAAAATACTATATCTTAATAGATTAAAATAGTTAAAATTTAAAGATACATTATATATGAGTTGGTTTTTAATAATAATTTTTAATTTTATAAATTATTATATATGTCATTTTTTATTATTATTTTTTAAAAGATACATCTCATTCAAATTTACAATCATAATCAGATATTACATTCGATGAACAAATAATTTGATGAACTAGTAAATACAATAACAATATTTAACAAACTAACTAAACAATAACAAACTAAATAAATCTCACATTTAATTTTTCGAAATGTTTAAATTTTAAAAGCTAAACCCACTTTTCGAAAACTTTTGTCATATTCTGTCAAAATTATTATATATGAATTGTAACATATTAAGATAAAATTGATGAAAGAAGCATCCAAAAAAGGTAAAAAAAGAATCAACAAAATGATTTGTCAGGTACATAAAGGACGAAATGGCACATGGAGGGAACTCCGTGGACAAAGAGGGAACATAAAGTGGGAGTTCGTTGTGCCTACACAGCGGATTTTGTAGGTTTTATGGCTGCGCCTCTACTCAGATCACCGCTGCTTCGATATTAACCATCAATTAAGGAAGAAAATAAATAGAGTTATTCGAGAATTATTTTAATTCATAAATGATTTGAACTTAATTTAATAATTATTCAAATTCGATTTATTTATTTTTAAGTAAAAAATAAGTTCAAAATATTTAAGTAACAAATTAAATCAAATTTAAATATCTTAAAATTCAACTTGAATGACTCAAAAACTTAATCAAATTTTTTTAATATATATTTTTATATTTTATTATTATTGTATTATTTTATCTTATAGTTAAAAATAACAAATCGAACCTAAAATCAAACTTGAATCTATTAAATCGAACTTGAATAAATCAATTATTTTATGAAGTTAAACTTAAGTTTAAAAAATTAAGCTCGAATTAAAATTCAAAATATCGAATTTTTGAATTGAATTAAACTCGAATTTGATACTTGATTGTTTCAACTCAATTTGATTAAACCCCTACCTTCAACTTGATCATTACGTTATTACATATTTCCTACAATTTTTTTCTTTTTTGCCCTTTTACAGTATTCTACATTCTTACCACAAAAATATTTTTAAAAACCCAAAAGAATTAGAGAAAAAAAATATATAGAGCAATTTAATATGAACTCAAATATATTTTTAATAATCTCATGCATTAACTTGAATCTTTTTTGGAAATAATTAATTTTTCTGGCATAAGCACAGATATTCTCATTCATTTTACAGTTTGAGATTAATTTTATTTAAACCGAGAGTGGTAAACAGTAAAACTCTCTCTACAATAAAGACTTCAAAACTCAAACCCTATTTAAGTATTAATTTTAAATGATACACTCTTTCTTATTAGCATGCTTTTTTTTGCACAAAAAAGATCGAAACCTGAATATTAAAGAAAAAATATTACAAATATTGGGATTTGAAACTCAAGCCTACTGAATAACACCTCTAAGGAGTGGTTGCATAAAGCATTTGAGTTAAACTCCAAAACAATATCTGCCTAACGTTACTAGCGTAGTGTTGCCCACAAAGATCAGATTCTAATTGACAAGAAAGAGTGAAGCTAATGGTGATTTTGCTAATCTCTATTGTGGCAATGTCAAAATCTACCAGAAATTAAAGCGTCCTCTATCACTTTAGCAACTCAAAATTCTTATCAATTTACAAACATATGTTGCAATGACAACATAATAATCACAAGCTGCTGGTTAGAGAAATCTTTACGGCAAAAGAAATCTTCAGTTCTCTAGTTAGTATCGAACTACATTACCAACTAGGAAAGTTTTCAAGCCGGTCGAAGACTTCAATAAACCCCATGCTCTTGCAGATGAAACTTGCAATAGCTTTTATGCATGGCAGGCGGGAGAAGAAACGTTGAAAACAACCCAACATTTGAACATGGTGATGTTAGTATATCTCCATAATTATGGAAATAAATATTTGGTTGACCAATTCCGGATATGGTCCATAATTTCACGGTGAATCTCAACTCAATATTTAGCTATTAAAAACACGATTTTATGATGGTTAAAACGTGATTTTATTGCCATAATTAGCATGCTCTCATTACTATTTAAGGAGGGCTCCTTCCGGTCTCCAAGTACGTGAATCTCAAACACACAAACACCATCTAGTGAGGTTTTGAGTGCTTGGAAGATTTGGAAGGTTTGTGATTGACACATAGTAGACTATCAGATTCGGAAATTGCTTCAACAGCAGAGTTACAGAGTGCAATGGCTGGAGGTTAGATCCTATCGCTTCCGCATTTAATTGTTTAACATGTTTCATATTGTGTAGAAGCATGTTAGGCTTGTTTGACGTACTTACATTTGGCATCAGAGCCGTAGTTTAACCTCTGTCTTGCTAGAGATTTGTAAAAAGAAGCCATAAAAACCCATATTTTGAAACTTTAAGTCTCTAATTTCTTGAAACCCATTCTATTTTCATGTGATTTTGGTTCAAATATTTTAGATCTATTGTTGTAAAGCTCTAGGGATGAAAAATACATGAAAAAGGGGACTATTTGAGGGGTTTTGTGCCGGGTCGGGTCAAAAGACCCAAATTTCTGCGAAAAAAAAAGCCCTTTCGGGCGAAGAAGAAGATCGGGCGCGTGAGATCCATGCACTCGATGGTGTAAACGGGCGCGTGAGATCCATGCGCTCGATGGTGTAAACGGGCGCGTGGATCTCACGCGCCCGATAGTGGAAAGCGGGCGCGTGATTGTCATGCGCCCGAGGGTTGAAAGTGGGCGCGTGACAACCACGCACCCGCCTTGGTTACACAGTACAACCGTACTGTTTTTAAAAAAAAAAAGGTTGTGGGCCATCCAGTTTTTTGGGCCACTGTTTGGGCTTTATTTTGGATTAATTTATTTTGGGCCTTCTTATTAATTATTTGGGCTTGTAAATTAAATAAATAAAAGGCCATTTGGTTTATTGTAATTAGGCCTTAAAAATTTATTTAATTTAAGTAATTGAAATTATTTAATTTAGGCCAAATAATTATATTTTAATAGTTTTATATCAAATTTTCAGTTCTGTAATTTTCATAATTTTATGAATAATTGGATTATTTTCACAAAATTAATATAATTATGAAAACTTCTCATTATTTTGGATTTTATGAGAAATTTTCATGAATTTGAAATTTTTATAAATGCTATAATTTTAAATTGAATAATTTTGTGAAAATTATCATAAAATTATGATTAAATTATGAAAATTTGATTTGAATGTGTATATGTGCTCATTTTGAATGTGTATAATTTTGTTATTTTTATACTAGAAGCACATGTAGCTAAGTTTGTTCATATTATTTAGAATTAAAATTGTCTTGTGTTAATTGCAATTTTTAAAATATGAATAAACTTAGAATTTTACCAATATGTCTAAGTGATTTATAATTTATTTAATTAGGGCTTAGCCACAGCAACCTTAATTAAGTAAAATTATTTTTGTAAAATCACATAATGATATTAGACATAAATTGTGATTAGTTATATGGTTATGATAAATTTTATCCCACAGGAATTTTTATTATAATTTTATAACTAATTAGGATAAAATATCAAATTAGTTTCTTAATTTACCCACAGGAATTAGGAAATGATATAATTTGATAGTTTTATCATTATGATATGAATCTATTAGAATTAGAACTTTAGCCCACAGGCAAGTTTTATGTCTAGGATTCATTAATAAAATATGTTTACATTGGTAGACATAATTAAGTTTGCCTCAAAAATTCTAGATACATAAGCATGTTTATTTTCTATATGCAGTGTTTCCTCAGGCTAGTATTAACCTAGAAGTTCCCGAGCTGGATGGAGAGAACTACAAGGTTTGGAAGGAGAGAGTTCTCCTCCAATTAGGGTGCATGGATATAGACTATGCTATAAGTAAAGACGAGCCCGTATTGACTGAGACCAACACTCCTATTGAAGTAGCTTTACATGAACGCTGGGAGCGATCCAATCGCCTTAGTGTCATGTAAAGATATCTGCTGGGATACGTGGTTCAGTCGAACAGCATACCAACGTTAGGACCTTACTGAAGGCCATAGATGATCAATTTGTCACTTCAGACAAAGCGTTGGCCAGCACCCTGATAATGAAGTTCTCATCAATGAGGCTCACCAATGTCAAAGGAGTGCGCGAGCACATAATGGCCATGAGAGGTATAGCGGCCCAACTCAAGAAGCTAGAGGTGGAGATGTCTGAGTCTTTTCTTGTGCATTATATATTGAACACTCTACCAAAGCAGTACGGACCATTCAAGATATCCTACAACACACATAAGGATAAGTGGACCATCAATGAATTGATGACCATGTGTGTTCAAGAGGAGGGAAGGCTGCTTATGGAATCGGGTGAAAGTGCATTTTTTGCAAGCCAAGGAAAGACCAAAGATCGAGCCAAGAACAAGGGAAAAGGGAAGATCCCTGCCCAAGCTGACATTAAGAAAGAGTTCAAGTGTTTCTTCTGTAAAAAGAAGGGACACATGAAGAAGGACTGTGCTAAGCTTCAGCAATGGCTCGTTAAGAAAGGTAATCCACTCTCATATGTTTGTTTTGAATCAAATATGGTTGAGGTTAATCATAACACATGGTGGATTGATTCTGGATCTACAATTCACATTTCGACTTCCTTACAGGGTATGATAAACCTAAGGAAGCCAGTGGGAAATGAGGAGAGCATCTATTCTGGAAACAAGATGCGCTCGCGTGTTGAAGGCGTTGGAACATGCACTTTAGTTCTTAGGATTGGTTTTATTTTGCAATTGGAAAAGACTTTTTATATTCCTAGTTTCTCGAGAAATTTAATCTCTGTTTCTAGGCTGGTACCTTATGGATATTCCTTTCAATTTTCAAATAAATCAGTATTGATATATTTTAAGTCTGATATTGTTGGGAATGGTACCTTATATGATGGTCTTTTCTCTATTGATTTGCAAAATGACACTGCTCATAACGCCTTGCATGTTCAAACTGGCACTAAAAGATGTGTTATGAATGAGGACTCCTCCACGTTATGGCACCGGAGATTAGGTCATATCTCCATAAATAGAATTAAGAGATTGGTAAATGACGGAATACTTAGTACTCTCGATTTTACTGATTTCGACACTTGTGTGGATTGCATTAAGGGTAAGCAAACCAACAAGTCTAAGAAAGGTGCCAATAGGAGTTCAACCATATTAGATATCATACATTCTGACATATGTTGTCCAGACATTGATGCATATGGTCAGAAATACTTCAACACCTTTATTGATGATTACTCGAGGTTTATGTATCTCTACATGCTTCATAACAAGAGCGAAGCATTAGATGCCTTTAAAGTCTTTAAGGCTGAAGTAGAGAAACAATGTGAAAAACCCATAAAGATAGTAAGAACTGATAGAGGTGGGGAGTATTACGGTAGATACACTGAAGATGGACAAGCACCTGGACCATTTGCAAAGTTCCTTCAAGAAAATAGGATTGTTGCCTAATATACCATGCCTGGTTCACCAGATCAGAATGGTGTTGCAAAAAGAAGGAACTGAACTTTGATGGAAATGGTGCGTAGTATGCTTAGCAACTCGAAGTTGCCTAAGTCCTTGTGGATTGAAGCTCTTAAAACGGCAGCGTATATATTGAACCGGGTTCTAAACAAGGCTGTTCCAAAGACGCCTTTTGAATTATTCAAAGGTTGGAAACCGAGTTTGCGTCATATGCGCGTTTGGGGATGCCCTTCTGAGATAAGAGTTTACAACCCACAGAAAAATAAACTGGATCCTAGGACCATAAGTGGGTATTTCATCGGATATGCCGAACGGTCCAAAGGCTACAGATTCTATTGTCCATCTCATAGCACTAGATTTGTGGAATCAAGGAACGCCAAGTTTCTTGAAAATGACTTAGTTAGTGGGAGCGATCAATTTCAAGACCTAGTTTCTGTGAGAGATCAACCCTCTACCTCGAGTCAAGGATTGGTTATCATGAACAATGTCCCTTCAGTACAACTGGACATTGAACAACCAATCGTTTAAGATCCACAAGTAGCTGATAACTTACCAGTAGACGAGGCTCCTCTGGATACACCAGAATTGAGTGAGCAACCAGTTGAACAACATGATCCTTCGGAGAATGTTGAACCAACATTAAGAAGGTCTACTAGGGAAAGGAAATCAGCTATTCCTAGTGATTATATTGTGTATCTACAAGAGTATGATTTCAATATTGGGCCCGTTAATGATCCAGAGACATTTTCACAAGCCATGAACAGCAAAGAATCAAAACTTTGGTTCGATGCTATGAAGGATTCGATGGATTCGATGGCATCTAATGGAGTATGGGATCTTGTCGAGTTGCCTAATGGGGCCAGGGCTATAGGCTGTAAATGGGTCTTTAAGACCAAGACTGACTCATTAGGCAACATTAAGCGTTATAAGGCAAGACTTGTAGCCAAAGGATTCACTCAAAAGGAAGGAATCGATTACAAGGAGACCTTCTCTCCTGTATCTAAGAAAGATTCTCTCCGCATCATAATGGCACTTGTTGCACATTTTGACTTAGAGTTACAACAAATGGATGTGAAAACGGCATTTCTCAATGGTGATCTAGAGGAAGAGGTTTACATGAAACAACCTGAAGGTTTTTCCTCTAGTAATGGTGAGCATTTGGTCTGTAAGCTCAAGAAGTCCAAATATGGGTTGAAACAAGCTTCCCACCAATGGTATTTAAAATTCCATGAAGTCATCTCATCATTTGGTTTTGTTGAGAACATCATGGATCAGTGTATATACCAGAAGGTCAGTGGGAGCAAGATTTGTTTCCTTGTGCTATATGTGGATGATATTCTGCTTGCAACCAATGATAAGGGGATGCTACGTGAGGTGAAACAATTTCTTTCTGAGAACTTTGATATGAAGGATATGGGCGATGCATCTTATGTCATTGGCATTAAGATCCATAGAGACAGACATAGAGGTATATTAGGTCTGTCACAAGAAGCCTATATCAATAAAGTCTTGGAAAGATTCAGGATGAAAGATTGTTCACCAAGCCCAGCTCCCATTGTGAAGGGTGACAGGTTCAATTTGAACCAGTGCCCGAAAAATGATCTTGAGCGGGAACAGATGAAGAACATTCCATATGCCTCAGCTGTTGGAAGCATTATGTATGCACAGGTCTGTACCAGACCTGATATTGCTTTTGCTGTGGGAATGTTGGGTAGATATCAAAGTGTCCCGAGGATGGACCATTGGAGAGCTGCGAAGAAGGTGTTAGATATCTTCAAGGCACTAAGGATTACATGCTTATTTATAGACGGACTGATGAGTTGGAAGTGATTGGCTACTCAGACTCAAACTTTGCTGGCTGTGTTGATACCGGGAAATCAACATCCGGTTACATCTTCATGCTTGCCGGTGGAGCTGTTTCATGGAAGAGTGCTAAGCAGACACTGACTGCCACTTCTACTATGGAGGCCGAGTTCGTTTCCTGTTTTGAGGCTACCTCACATGGTGTATGGCTTAAGAGTTTCATTAATGGGCTTAGAGTTGTTGACTCCATATCTAAGCCATTGAGGATATATTGTGACAATTCAGCTGCGGTATTCATGGCTAAGAACAATAAGAGTGGAAGTCGAAGTAAGCATATCGACATTAAGTACTTAGCCATTAGAGAACGTGTTAGAGATAAAAGAGTGGTCATTGAACATGTTAGCACTGAATTGATGTTAGCTGATCCTTTGACTAAGGGCATGCCACCGTTTAAATTTAAGGATCATGTAGAGAGAATGGGACTTGGTCCCACATTTTGATTGTAATTGAAACTCTTATTAATAAAATGATGTTTCTCATTTTTGATTTGTATACACTAAAGTTTATTTGAGAAATATCCTTGTTGTTTGGACCGAGAATAAACATAAGGTTTATTCATTAAGTATAAATGAGTTGATTTAAAAACATTTTACATAGTAATACATGGAAGATAATACTCACCATTAGAGGAACTGTCGCCATGATTTATGTGATTTGTTTCTTCTATAAGTGAAATATATGGACCAAGTGGGAGAATGTTAGTATATCTCCATAATTATGGAAATAAATATTTGGTTGACCAATTCCGGATATGGTCCATAATTTCACGGTGAATCTCAACTCAATATTTGGCTATTAAAAGCACGATTTTATGATGGTTAAAACGTGATTTTATTGCCATAATTAGCACGCTCTCATTACTATTTAAGGAGGGCTCCTTCCGATCCCTAAGTACGTGAATCTCAAACACACAAACACCATCTAGTGAGGTTTTGAGTGCTTGGAAGATTTGGAAGGTCTGTGATCGACACAGAGTAGACTATCAGATTCGAAAATTGCTTCAACAGCAGAGTTACAGAGTGCAATGGCTGGAGGTTAGATCCTATCGCTTCCGCATTTAATTGTTTAACATGTTTCATATTGTGTAGAAGCATGTTAGGCTTGTTTGACGTACTTACAGGCGATGGATAGGAAAAGTTGAACATATCACCTTAAATTTCCAAGTTGTGAGCATATCAGTCATGCAATTATATATAACGACCGGAGAGATTGTAAAAAAAATTATTTAGTTAGAAAATTTATAATTTTGTGACCGTAAACCAAAAAAGCCGAAAACTTCTCAGCCAATTGTCCTACATCGGCATAAAGTTCTTGTCAAATTCTACATCAAAATGATTGGCAAACATGATAAACATGTCTATCAAAAAGGTATGGCATGAATATGTACTTGCAGAAAAATCTCTACCGCCACTATAAACATAACTCAAGGTTGGGGTGCTCGCAAGTGTCCAAACAGAATCTGTATGCACATGGTATGAATGCACACAACGTTGCTGACCAAGGTCCCATAGCCTACAAATTAAAATTAAAACCACTTAAAATGTAAGGTCTTAGATTCTTTATGGATGAAAATGGCACGGCATGTGGTTATACTACAGCGAAACCAATGCACTACTTAAGTACGTGATCATAGAATCAGAGGATCCTGACAAACAATATATGAAAGAATACAAAATGTCTGTCAAACACTTCAGTAATAAAAAAATACAGCACAGAAGAGCATACAATCAAATAACATAAGTCAATAGCAATCAATCAGGGGAAGAACCCAGCAGACAACAATGAACTTCCTGATATTTTAGAAAAGGTATCCATCCCAATGCGGACGTGAATGTCTATATAAAGTCATAACAAGGTTTAGTCTCCACACTTCAACCACTCCCATTCTTCAAAAAAAATTTAGCACCATAGGACCATTGGTAATATAGTAAAATTCTCTTTTCTAAAATTTCCAAATTTTCCAATCAACCAATGAGTTTATCCCACTGCTACAGAAGAGTTCAGCAGTTGCAAGAGAAAAGAATCGTTGTGCACTAGGTTACCCTTTTTTTAGCGCATACTAAAGCTCCATAATTGTAAGTGTAAAATCCGAATTTTATTATACTATATACCATATTTGTACATGAATGATGGTGTAAATAAATTGTTTTAGTGAAATTAAGGAATCATTTAATGTGAATTTCCATTTTTCATTGTATGTTATAATGTATATATGGTGTATAAAGAATAGATGGGATTTAATTTTGATTTAAAGTGTGAAAACATTTAATGAAGAATATGGCTGTCAGACAAATGGAGAAAAAATGAAAGGAAAGCCAATAAACATTGGCTGACAGTGGCGTGGACTAGGAGTTAGCCAATCAACATTGGCTGGCAGAGAGTTGGCGAGGAGAAGAGTCAAAAAGAAAAGAAAGTAGAAAAGTCAAGAAAAGGGGCGGCAATTGACTTCTCGCCAATTGCTTCTCCTGACAACGGGATTAGGCAATAAATGGCAAGTGAAATTAGTTAAGAATAGAGCTGCAGTACGGACGTCACTACCGTTCTTTTTGCTGCAGTTTTCTTTGGTTTTAATTGCATGAAATGATGAGGAAAACAGGATAAGAAAACAGGTGTTAAATTTTAAGTGAAACGGAACGGCTATATAAGAAGAGTTCATGAGGAAAAATCAATGGAAGCAACTTCATTTTCCTCAAAATCATTCTCGCCCATTCTGTTTCGTTGCAAGTTCACCATTAGTTTTCCTCTACTTCCATAAGTGAGCCATGAGACTCATCCTTAGTTAGCTAAACATTTATCCAGTGTGTGAAGAACTGAGGAATAAGCAAAGTAAAGCTAATTGAGGCAAGAAAGCACTTTGCCCCAAAAAGTGCAACTTAGTTGAGGTGAGCTTCCATATTTCTATGGTTATTTTGATGAATGAGGGTATATTTCTATGTTTATAACGTGATAAATATAGATATAGCCTGGTTGTAGTTAAATATTGAGGGAATATATAAGAAATTAGATGGAAATGATTAAGAAAAACAATAGGCGAGCAAGGAGTATTCACCCGAAGGGTGAGGCGAGTACACTGCAATACATGACTAGGCGAGAACGTGTTCGCCAATGGTTATGGGATAATCAGAATGATAGTTAATGGGCGAGGACGTATATTCGCCAAACGGCGAGAATGGTGACCATAGAGATCGCCCATGTGAAATGTTAATGATCGCCAGTGAGGCGAGTAGGAGATAAAGAGGTCGCCAAACGTTATCCAATACATGGGCGAGCCCAATTATGAATGAAAAGCCACGAATGGCGAACTGAATTGATAAGCATGGCGAGTTGAGCTCCTAAGCTGGGCGAACTCCCAAAAATGAATTAATATTGAATGGCGAGCTCTTTGGGCGAATGGCGAACTTAGTTTCGCCAAAGTGCCACTATTATTAGGAAAATATAAATCGTTTTGGAAAATATTCATAGTTTGAATAAATGCTTTTGCAGACGGGAATTGAGGAAGGAGGGCGAGAAGCAAGGCTGCATCAGACGAGGTAAGGAAGTAGTATGTGATGCAAATGCATGTCCTGTGGAGTAAAAATTGTTAAGAAAATATTAGAAATTGTTTTATTTTCTGACATGCATTGGTTGATAAACTGTTTTGATCTCGGGCGAGCTACAAGCTGCCATATGTTGTTTTGTTGGGCAAATTGATTAAGGCGGGCGAGTATCTTTATTCTGGGCAGAAACTCAGGCGAGCCAAGTAGCGAGCTCTCTTTTATGGGAACTGGGCGAGTGCCCTTGTTTTAAAGATAAATCCGGGTAAGCCACAGTCGGGCGAACCCTTTTAATGTGTTTGGGCGGGCGAACCTTGTTTTGAATATAAGGCGGGCAAACCGTTATTAACCAGCCATACTTTTGTTTTGAAAAGCTAAGTGGCGGGCGATTAATAATTCGCCGTCTTGTCGAGTTAGTCAGGGGCGAGCCGTGAAAGGCGAGCTGACTCTGGCGAACGGTTTTACAGTGTAATTTCCTAAACGAAAATGAATTATTTTAATATTTCAAAAATAGAAATATGAAACCTTTCTGGGGCAAGTTGACCTTTGGGCGAGTTGAGTATTGGCAAGCTTACCATGGGCAAACTAGCCATGGGCGAGCCAGTCTAACCCGTACCTTCTCACACGGAAAATGTTGAAGTTACGGGCTGTTTTATTGTTTTATAAGACCTTTTGGAAATTAAATCATTTTATGGAAATGATACATAAGATAACTTGATTTTGAGACATTAGTCCATGAGTTCATGCATTATTTTTCATATACTTTGCGTGACCCATCTAGGGCGATGGCTCGAGTCAAATAGACCAACGAGTGCACCCTAGGGCGTCACAGGGCTGATGGACCCGCCAAGTCTTCAGCAGTCTCGAGGTCACTTGGCAAGTGGACCCGAGGACCACCTATAGATTATGGCCATAAATCTAGTTGAGATAGCCGTGAGGGGCGATGGCCTACGGGTGCACCCCAAAAGCGGTCGATTTGTGCTCTTTGCATGATCGAAATTATTGCCTAGTCTCAATTATATGAATTCTGTTTATTGAAAGGATCTATTGGATCCTGTGTAATGTTATTACATTTATTGTTTTCCTAATGGGTTTGATCGTTAGGATATTTAAGGGGTTTTGTCTTTATATTCATAAAGCAGTATACATCTTCCTTACTGAGCACGTTGTCGCTCACTCCTTATTTTTCCACTCCACAGATAACTGATTTGGGCTAAGAGACTTACCTTCTTGAGATTTGATATCGAAGGAATGTTAGATTCTTTTATATATTCAGCAAAGTTGTACAGTACTACTTTAAATAGAAGGGAATGTAGATACATCTTAAGGAAGAGACTTTAATAATTCATATTTACATAATAATGTAGTAGAAGTTGTTAAGCATCACAGACAGCCCAACCGGTAAGTTATGAGTAAGTATCATGTTATACAGTAGCTTTGAGATGTTACGGTAAGCATCCAACTAACATCAAGCAAATACAATTTTTAAAACAGAACAAAGGATTACGGAGCTGAATTCATTGCACCAACCTGCCAGTTGAATCCAGAAGCAGAGCCCTAAATGTTATCTGCATGCCCTCTTAGCTTCATAGTCTTTGAGCCAGTTATTGGGTCCCAAACACACACAACCTATATGAAAGTGACGCATGAAATTAAGACTTCTACTGAAATTGTTAAATCAAAGGACCAAACTGATAATAAATGACCACCAGAGGTAAAGATAAGACCATCCCTTCCAAAATGGCATAGGTGGAGAGAAACATGTTATCATCAGAAAACTTAAACTCAGTAAGAAATACAAATTACCTTCTCAGTTCCACCAGAGACAAAAAGGGTTCCACTATCATTCATTGTCAATGCCTAGACTGACTCCTTATGGCCTTTGGCAGCGATGGGGACATATCTATGACACTGAGTTGTGTAAGCAGTACTGCCGTTACCCCAATTGATTATTCACGCACTTGATATTGGTAATGTATTTGCAGAACCATTGATACTATTGGAACAATCATCGTCCATTACATCACTGGACATTGAGCATGGAGTAACCACAGATTCAATATCCCATACAAAAACCTCCCCACCAAGACCACCAGATGCAACCACATTGATCTAAGATTTATGGCACTAAAAAAGAATTAGAAATTGACTTCTATAATAATAAACATCATACCTTGAAGCACAATCTATGCTGCCAAATCAAACGTGAAATTTAAATAGCAATATTGCACTAACAAGAACCTTTCTTCCATGCAGCTGATAAAATCCACAGAAAATTTGACATAGAAATTACAATTTTTTCAGCTGCGGCCAGACATGTAACATAGAGTGTCAACGGAGAGTCCTGGTACAAGTTCCTTCAGACACGCACTCCCATATCCGGTACATCCAAGGAAAGAGCACGTCAATACTTAACGAAATTAATCAAAAAGAGAACAATCAGAAATAATATATTAATTAACAACAAACCTTCAATATCATATACGTAAGATAAATGCATGGTGAATTCCACAAACTAAAGAAAAAGAAAAAAAAAAGAGCTCTCAACCTTTAAATTGTCTTTGGGCTTGAACGAGTAGAGTTAATACTGTATTTTTGGAACTCTTCAAAAAGGGTTAATTTTCTCTTAAAAGTTAACTAGTTTGTTGGGAGAGGTTTAATCGTTTTGCATCAACTAAAGTCTCACTTCTCTGTTAGTAATAAGGTGTCGTGGATTGAAAATTTTCCAAAAGGTTCAGCTTTTAGTGAAATATTTTATGCTAATTATACAGTTGAGTTTGTGGAAGACGAATAGACGTATGTTAAGTTACTTAAAGCTAACTCAATTTGTGAGTTAACTGACATTCTTATAATGAGATATTGCAGGAATGTTATTGAGCATTACAACTATTAAAACAATGCATCCTTTCGAAAAGATAGCCTTTCGAAAGTTGAAATTATAGAAGAGCTAAGAATTATATTTCCATCTTTGTACTCAGATTGTGTTTGAGCATTAGGAAATTGATCTGTAAAGAGTTACAGCAGCAAACTTTTTTTTGGAAGGAATTAATGAGTAGATTTGGTAGGAATTGATTTTTTATTGAATATTTTCTCTTCTAATAAATTTTACTATTTTTACATCCAGATTTTTGAAGTGATTTAACAAAAAATCAATTTCTAACAAATCTACTCATTAATTCCTTCTAAACAATTGCCTGCTGCTGCATCCTGTGACCCGCTACTGTAAATATTTTAATAATCGAACACAGCCTGAGTACAAAGATAGAAATATAATTCCTAGCTCCTCTACCACTTCAACTTTTGAAAACCTACCTTTTCAAAAGGATGCATAGTTTCAATCATTATAATGTTCAAGAATATTCCTATAATATCTCATTATATAAATATCAATTAACTTACAAATTAAGTTAGCTGAAGCTAACTTAACATACATCTCATTATCTCCTATAAACCCAACTGTATAATTAACATAAAAAATTGCATTAAAAATTGAATCTTTTAGAATTTTTTCAATTCACAACATATCACCGCTAATAGATAAATGAAACTTAAATATATGCAAAACAATTAAACGTAGAACTGTAAACAAATAAAACGTTTGACGAACTATTCGTGAATATGTTCGGTTTTGGTCATTTGTTATTCTTAACAAACAATCACAAATAGAAATATGATTTGTAAACAAATTTGTTTAATGTTCGTTTAAAACTTGCTCGTTTAATGAATCGTTTAATATTCGTTTATCGTTCGATAATAATAAACTTTTAAATTACAAATTTACTTATAAATTATTTTAATATGTAATTATAGGATTTTTTTAACTTGACATCAGATATGTTAGGATGAATACAATTTATTTTGATAAATTTGTTCACGAACATATTCATTAAATGTTCACGAACACGAGTTTGTAAACATGTTCGTTTAATATTCAAAGAGACATATTTGTGAAAATATTTATTAATGTTCATGAATAAGTTTAACGAACACAAACAGACTTAAAAAATTAACGTTCGTTCATGTTCAGTTCGTTTACATCTCTAATTAAACTCAACAAGCTCGTTAAATTTTAAAAGAAAATTAATTTTTTACAAGTAGTTCCAAAAATACGATGCATCCAACGAATGCCCACGCATTTATTAAAAAAAATCAAGTATAGCATTTAATAAAATAATAATAATAATAATAAAACTTTTTTATCAGAAAGCATTTAAAAGCAATCGATCAATTCATTATCCAAAATAAGAGTTTCAATTCCTTGGTTTAATCTACCAAATACTTGATGCAAAACCCATGGATAATCGACCTGAGTAAAAACATAAATTTAAAATTAATAATATATTACACAAAAAATAAAACAAAAATTCCTAAAGATTTTTTTTTGAAATCTTAATCAATATAGAGAAAGCATTTAAAAGCAACCGGTCAATTCATTATCCAAAATAAGACTTTCAATTCCTTGATTTAATCTACCAAATACTTGATGCAAAACCCATGGATAATCGATGAGTAAAAACATAACTTTAAAATTAATAATATATTACACAAAAAATAAAATAAAAATTCTTAAAGATTTTTTTTTTGAAATCTTAATCAATATAGAGACACCATGAACTAATGTCTAGATCATGGTTAGACTTAAAAATGTTTAATTTTTATTCAAGCTAAAAAGATAAATAATAAAATATTCCTTCAATAACAATCAAATTTTTTGAGATACTAGTGTCATCTATCTAACTTCTCTAACACTTTCAACTTCTGCAAAGTGCCCTATAAATATCATTCAAATACAGGGAGTGTACATGTCTGTTTACTGATGTGTCTTAAAAAAGGATTAGTTGGACGCTTCCTAAATGATTCTATTTCCCATGTCTCAGTCAAAATCATGGAAAAAGGCCAAAATAATACAAAAGCAAATCGGCTTTCGTAGTTACTACAAGCGACTGGTGAGGCGGAGAACCAAAGGAGAGGCCCAAGGGGAAAGATACGCTGGAGAGGAAAGAAACTAAGTGATTTCTAAAATGGTGCTATGGTTTCAGTAAAGCAAAATAGCTCAGTTAATACCTGAGTGCCTTCATAATGGTGAAGTCGTGAAGAAGATCTATTCACTCGATCCTGTCGTGAGGAGACTGATTTGGGTTAGATACACGCTTAAGGAGACAGAAAACAGCGCAAAAAGGTCACCGCCAGAGAATACGATCAATCCATACTGAAACATCCACAAGAAGAAAATGAAAGAGAAAAGCACAAAACCATAAGCATTTTGTAATCTGGAAAAGCGCCAGATGTTTCATATCTAATTAAGAAGAAAATCTAACACATGAATGAATTAAAAAAAGTGAGAAAAATTTTTAAAAAAATGTTTCCTATCTATTTTTAGAGATATATCTAAATTTCTGTACCTCTTAAAAGGATTGTCCACACATGAATACGATCAATCCATACATGAAACATCCACAGAGAAAGACAAGTAACGAAACATTGGTTTCCTATTCCCACAAGCATCTGGAAAAGCACCAAAAAAATTAAGGAGGGTAAAACTAAAGAGATGAAACTGGTCTTTGTGAAAGATAACGAAAGATAAATAAAAAACGTTTCATCTTGGAAGTCTGGAAAAGCAAGAAGAAATAATAGTAAGAGACGCAGAGTAAAAGAGAACTTCTAATAAACTTCATTTTTTGCTCTTTATACCCCATTTTTTTCATTGTGTTTACTGTTCATTAGACATGGATGGAATATAAAGAGGAAAAAAATGAAGTTTATTTAGAAGTTCTTCTAAACGAAATAAATAAAAACAAAAAATATTAAATTAAAAACAGAAAATATTAAATAAATAAAATAATAATAAAATTGTTTGAATTAAAATTGTTTTTGATTGGAAACGGTGACTATATTATCTATAACTACATATAAAAAAATCTCTAACGAAATCTTTGTTTGACATGTGTCATTTTTTTTTTGAGTTGGTTGTCATATTTTTTTTGAGTTGATTTGTTAATTATATATATTTACAATTTATATACTATTTTAGTTTGATAAAAGCTATGGCAAAGCATGAGTTAAAATATTAGAGGATATAAAAGTTATCTTTTAATAAGTGAATAGCTGTCATATGATACTTTATTATTATTTTAGAAGTAATTTTTATATTTTTTTTAAATTTATAATTTGTTTTTATTTTTTTAACATAAAATATTAAAAATAAATTCAATTATGTGGTAGCTTTTAGTTTAATACGTAATGTTTTTTAATTGAAATAAAAATATCTATTTTTAAAAATTTTTTAATGTTAAAATATTAAATATACAAAAACAGAAACTTACTATAAAGAGAAGAGAGAGATTATGAAAAGTTCAAAAAAAATTTGAACAAAATTAAATCAAATATCCACAATTTTTTATAAATAATTATTATTTTTTCAAAGTTAAAATTAAAAAAAAGTGAAAGATATGAAAAGAAGAAAGATAAGAAAATTTAGAATTTAAAATTCAAAGGTTTTTTTTAAGGAACTAAATCAAATATCATGTAAAAAAACAAATATTCAAAATACGTATTAGAAGTTTTTAAAAATTCAAATCAAATACAAAAAAAATGGTTTGCAAAAATTCGAATAAAATATTAAAAATTTTACAAATAATCAAAAACTGATAAAATTATAGTATAAAGCAAAAAATTTCAAAAAATAATTTTTTTAAAACTTAAACACAAATAAATATAAAAAATTATAAAAAATAAATCTACAAATTAAAAACTTTCAAAGAAATTCTTGAAATATGAAAATCAAATGATATAAAAAAGAAAATTAAGTAATAAATAAATATATAATTTCAACATTAAACACTTAGATAATGTGACAAATAAAAACAAAAAGTGATAGTGGGATTAGTTTAATATGAATTTATCTTGAGACAAACAAATAAAATTTAAATATTTATAAGTTTTTTTATTTTGTTCTATTTAATTTTCTAACTTTGCATTAGAATTTTATTTTATTTTATTTTATTTTAAAAAATAAAAAAATAAATAAGATGATTGATCGATAAATTAAAAATTATTTTTTCATTTGATAAATCAATATTTTAAAAATAATTATCTTGATTATTATTATTTTTAATATTATTTATAATATAAATATTTTTATTTCAATTTTATTAAAAATTTTAAGAAAAAATAAATTATACAAATAATATTCTTTTAAAAAGAATAATTGTGTTATAATTAAAAAGAATAAATTATACAAATATAAGTTCAATGTAGTTTCAATGATGTGAGCCTATGCTTGATTAATAATGATATAATACACACACTTTAATATTTTAATATCAATCTCTTAATAAATCGTTAAATATATATACATACACACATCTATTATAATAAATGAAAAGACGTAATATGTATATATTTTTTATTTATAAAAATATTAAATAAAAATAATATAATTTAGAATATTATAAGGAAAAAAATATAATATATGCATTTAGTATATGAAATTGCTTTTTTTTTTAATAAATTTGAGCAAATAATTTTAATATATATACTCATTAATTAAAATAAAATATATGCCTATACATACATATAATATATATATATATATATATATATATATATATATATATATATATATATATATATATATATATACACACACACAGAGATATATACATACATATTTAAAAAACTCCTTTTGAGATTAATGTTTATTTTTATGCATTGAGTCAATTATCAAATTTTTTTTGAAAATATGTTTCTTAAATTAGCTAAATCTTGTTTCTTTAAGTTAAAATAAATATTTGAGGGTATTTTAGTACCACATTTTTAGTACTCACATCATATATTTTAATAAAACAAGTTCAAGAAAAAAATGTAATTAGTTTAATTTTATTTTTCCTTCTTTTACAGACATGTTCACTTATTAAATATATATATTCTTAACTTTTATGTTAAATAGTAAAAAAAATCATGAATTTTTTTTTAAAATTTATAATGGTAAATTTAAAAATATTTTTTTTAGTTTCATATAGTAAACTTTACTAAAGTGTATGAAATTTTTTAAAATTTACTACAATTAAAAAATAATTTCAAATATAATAATTGATTCTCTTAAATCAATTAACATCCTTTTAAAACTTTTAACTCTAAAAGTAAATGTAATTAATTTAAACTACCAAATGCTTAGCTTTTTTAGTAAAAGGTTAAAAAACCATAAATAAGCGACCTTATAATAAAAATAAATTTGAAATATAATTTTAAAATTAATAATATATTACACAAAAAATAAAGCAAAAATACTAAAATACCTAAATTTAGTATAATTAAATTATCTCATTTTTATATTATGTTTATATTTAAAAATGTTTAATTTTTTTAAGCCAATAATATAAATATTGAAATCTTCTTTAAATGACAATCAAATTATTTAAAATACTATTAAATTTAGCATAATCAAAATATTTATTTTATGCAACATTATTATAAAAAAAATTTCAAATTCTTGAGAGTCTAATATGAAACTCAACGATAAAATATAAAATTCAACAAGCAATGCACAAAAAACGCACGAATAATTCACAAAAATAAAAAAACAAAAAATATAATAAAATAAACAAATAATTAAAGATAAAAAATTAAAACCTAAGGTATAAGCTCAAAAAAACCAAATAGAAAAATCTATAAATTAAAATCTACAAATATATATGTATTGTATTATTCACAATAGTCAAATATAACATTTAAACGAACATGCACGCGTTTCCTAAAAAAAAAGTAAAATATAACATTTAAACAATAATTAATATAACAACAAATAAAATAATAATAATAATAATAACAATAAAAACAAAAAAAATATTAATTACGACTTTTTATTACAGAAAGAAAACATTTCGAGTTATCCAGTCAATTCATCATCCAAAATAAGACTTTCAAATACCTCCTTTTCTTTCAAGTCAAAAGGGTAACCGATAAATGCAATCATTAGTTCTCTTAAATCATAAATATCCCCTTGAAAACTTTCGAATCCAAAAGCAAATAAATTAACTTAACAATCAAATCATTAGTGGAAAATATAAGAACTCCTATTTCTTGACTTAAACTGTCAAATGCTTGACCTTTATAATGAAAGGTCCAAATCCCTTATATAATTGATCTGAAAATAAAAATATATTTAAAACATAACTTTAAAGTTAATAATATATTACATAAAAAATAAAACAAAAATTATCAACTACCTAAGAATTTTTTTGAAGTCTTTCTCAATAAATAGCCACCATGATCTAATGTTTAGATCATGTTCAGACTTAAAAATGTTTAATTTCTTTTCAAGCTAAGACGATAAATATTAAAATCTTCCATCAATAACAACCAAATTGCTTGAGATAATAATGACAACATTATTATAAAAAAAATTTCAAATTCTTAAGAGCCTAATACGAAACTTAACGAAAGAATATAAAATTCAACAAACAATACACAAAAATGCATGAATAATGCACAAAAAAAACAAAAAATATAATAAAATAAACAAATAATTAAAAAATAAAAAGTAAGATAGAAGGTATAAGCGCAAAAAAAAAAACAAAAAAATCTATAAATTAAAATCTACAAATATATATGTATTGTATTATTCACAAAAGTCAAATATAACATTTAAACGAACGTCGAAGCGTTTCCTAAAAAAAATCAAATATAACATCTAAACACTAATTCATATAACAACAAATAAAATAATAATAATAATAATAATAATAATAATAATAACAATAAAAACAGAAAAAAATATTACTTACGACTTTTTATTACAGAAAGAAAGCATTTCGAGGTAGTCAGTCAATTCATCATCCAAAATAAGACTTTCAAATACCTCCTTTTCTTTCAAGTCAAAAGGGTAACCGATAAATGTAATCATGAGTTTCCTTAAATCATACACATCACTTTAAAAACTTTAAAATCCAAAAGCAAATGGAATTAACTAAACAATCAAATCATTAGTGGAAAATATAAGAACTCCTCTTCTTTGACTTAAACTGTCAAATGCTTAACTTTTATAATAAAAGGTCCAAAACCCTTATATAATCGACCTGAAAATAAAAATACAGTTAAAAACATAACTTTAAAGTTAATAATATATTACATAAAAAATAAAACAAAAATTATCAAATACCTAAGAATTTTTTTTAAGTCTTTCTAAATAAAGAACCACTATGATCTATGTTTAGATCATGTTAAAACTTAAAAATGTTTAATTTTTTTTTCAAGTCAAGACGATAAATATTGAAATCTTACCTTAATGACAACCAAATTGCTTGAGATAATAATGACAACATTATTATAAAAAAAATTTTCGAATTTTAAGAGCCTAATATGAAACTCAATGAGAGAATATAAAATTCAACAAACAATGCACAAAAAACGCACGAATAATGCACAAAAATAAAAAAAACAAAATATAATAAAATAAAAAAATAATTAAAGATAAAAATTAAGACCTAAGGTAAAAGCTCAAAAAAACAAATAGAAAAATCTATAAATTAAATTCTACAAATATATATATATATATATATATATATATATTGTATTATTCACAAAAGTCAAATATAAATTTAAACGAACGTTTACGTGTTTCCTTAAAAAAAGTCAAATATAACATTTAAAAAATAATTGATATAACAACAAAAAAAATAATAATAATAACAATAAAAACAGAAAAAAAAATATTACTTACGATTTTTTATTACAGAAAGAAAGTATTTCGAGGTAGACAGTCAATTCATCATTCAAAATAAGACTTTCAAATGCCTTCTTTTTTTATTCAAGTTAAAAGGGTAACCGATATATGTAATCATGAGTTCCCTTAAATCATACACATACACTTAAAAATTTTCGAATTCAAAAGCAAATTAAATTAACTTAACAATCAAATTATTAGTGAAAAATATAAGAACTACTCTTCCTTGACTTAAATTGCCAAATGCTTGACCTTTATAATGAAAGTTCCAAAGCCCTTATATAATCGACCTGAAAATAAAAGTATAGTTAAAAACATAACTTTAAAGTTAATAATATATTACATAAAAAATAAAACAAAAATTATCAAATACCTGAGAATTTTTTTAAAGTCTTTCTAAATAAATAGCTACCATGATCTAATTTTTAGATAATGTTCAGACGTAAAAATTTTTAATTTCTTTTCAAGACAAGACAATAAGTATTGAAATCTTACCTCAATTCGACCAAATTGCTTGAGATAATAATGACAACATTATTATAAAAAAAATTTCAAATTTTGAGAGCCTAATATGAAACTCAACGAGAGAATATAAAATTCAACAAACAATGCACAAAAAACGCACGAATAATGCACGAATAATTCACAAAAATAAAAAAAATAAAAAATATAATAAAATAAACAAATAATTAAAGATAAAAATGTTTAATATCTTTTCAAGTCAAGACGATAAATATTGAAATCTTACCTCAATGACAACCAAATTGCTTGAGATACTATTAGATTTAGTATTATCAAAGTATATAGCATTTTACAACATGATTAGAAGAAAAGACTTTCAAATTCCTGAAAGTCTCTATTGCTTCACAATCATACTCAATTTTGATGATTATATAATCATTCACGCGATGCAGAAGACTTGTTGAAAAGTTATAATAAAAATGATATAAACCATATTTATGAATTATATCATTGCTATATGAAAATGGAAACTACCTCTATTGCGATTCTACAAATTAAGCCGGCTCCAACAGTAACTTTAAACACATGTTGTTGTCTAAATGAAATTCAAATTGCTTGCTAGAATCCGTGAATAATCATATTTTCACTATGCATTAGAGAAACTTGTTGGTCATTCGGAATGTTGTTGAGCATTACAATGAAGCAAGCTATGCATCATTTCGAAAAAATAGGCTTTCGAAAGTTGAAGTGATGGAGGAGCTAAGAGTTATATTTCTATTTCTGTGCTTAGATTGTGTTTGAGCAATATGAAGTTTACCTGAAAAGAGTCAGATGCCAAAGCATGCCATTGTTTGTAAGAAATTAATGAGTAGATTTGGTAGGAATTTATCTTTTGTTGGGTACTTTTCTCTTGTGATGGAATGGTTGCAGAAGTTTATTAGGATGTGCATATTTGGCTCTTTGTAACATAACTTGAGAATGTTGTTATGTTCAAGTCACAAAATCTTGGCTTTTCACTAATTTTATATGCTTTGAAGAATGAGTAAAGAGATTGTGAAATTCTCCCTAGTGCTAACAAAAACTTTTAGTGATTATGATTAATTACTGCTAATATGATCGAAAAATAGGTACACGTGTTTTTTTGTTTCTATTCAGATTTTTTTCCCTTTAGTAACTTGAGCTATTATGGGGATCAAAGACAAATTTTTCATTTCTATTAGACTGTATATCCTTGATACATTAGTTAAATATCAATTCTTGTTAAAATCTTATTTCAGGTGTAGCTTGAGTTGGTTTAGCAAATGAGTTATTAACTATCTAATTTGAAATCTTCTCTTAGATGTTTATCTTATAGTTGTGCTTGGGTTATTCCAGATGTTTGAGAATGTTAAGCACTCTAAACCTCAAGGCTTAGGCTGCTTGGATGTCTATGTTAAATTCCAATTAAGTTGCTCTGCTTCATGCATAAATTTCCTATGCAGGTAACCTTATTGAAAATGAAATTTTGATAGCTTTAGTATTTGAAAATATCATGCCAGGAAAACAAATATTCTACAGTTAGTTTATAAAAACATCATGCTTAATGAGGGCAGTCAGTAGCCCTTGTTAAAAAAGATTGCACAGAACCATTATGTGTAAAACGCAGTCGATTACTTCCCCGGGTAGTTTACTACCCCTGTTAAGAATTTATACAGAAGCTTTTGTGTAAAGGCAGTCGACTGCTTTTACACAAATAACTTCTCTAACATTTCTGTGTAGGGGCAGTCAACTTATATTTTTGGGAATTCGACTGCTCCAATAACTACTTTGATAATAAAGTGTTAAAATGATGAAAATTAGTGTAAAATTAATAAAAAATGTAAAAAAATACAAGAATAATCATAAAAATTAATTAGATTGAATTTATCAAATTACGCTTGATAGTGTTGTCAAAGATAGTTAGCAAAAATATATAATACACAAAAAAAGCATAAAATAAATAAAGGATTATTTTCGTGCGTTATTTGTGCGTTTTTCGTATATTGTTTTTAAATCTTATCTTCTGGAGTTTAATATTAAGTTTTCATTTTCTGTCTTCTTTTTATATTTAATTTTATTACTAAGTATAAATTGATCGTATTATCTAAATAGTGTATCTAACTCGAATAGTGTATCTAACTCGAATCAGTATTCTCATGACTAATCGAGTGAATCGTTCTTATTTACGGCTTAATCATTATTAAGACATTAATTGACCTACTTTGTTTTACTAAAACTATAACCATATTTTATAAATAACTAAATAGTTCTCCACCTTACTAGTCGCTTATAAATATCAAAAGAATAAATAAAAATTGTATTCCTTTAAAAAAAAGATAATTTTTTAAAATTTAACTTATTTTTTATCGACTAGAGACCATTTTATATTGACCATTTTTATTTTCAAGAAGCCAAACATCTGGAAATATATAAAATATTTTTTAAAAATTGAAACAAAAAACCAAACGGACCCTTAGGTATTTTCTACCTTACTTGGCTAGCTGATTTGCCTCATTATCATGTTAAATGCTGCATTGAACTGTGCAAAGATTTTGAATTGAATCTTTGCCTAGTAAAAATGGGTTTATAATTGATGCTAGACACAAAACTAATTTGGATAGATATTGAGATCAAAAACATCATAGTATACTGTTAATTTGCTAGAAGTCTATCTGCAGCTTTTGCATTTTGGTTTAGAAAGTAGTTCGCTTGAAATCATTTTGTATTATTCAAAATTTAAAAGTCAAACACAGTTTTAGAATCTTTTCAATTTTTGAAACCATGAAGAGAGTTTCGGTTATTCTCACAGAGTTTTGGTTTTGATTTTGTTTTTGTATTGTTTCGTCCTTATTTTTTTATTACATTTATGGGCAATGTTGTAGAATTAAAGTGTTTTCTTATAATCATCTCGGTATCTAAAATAATTTGATTGTTTTTAAAAAAATATTTTAATATGTATTTTTTTAGTTTAAAAAAATTAAATATTTTTAATTTTTAAGTCTAACCATGATATATCAATTAAGATTATAAAAAAATATTTTAAAATATTATCCATGAGTTTTGGGCCAAGAATTTGACAAATTAAATGAAGTAATTGAAAGTCTTATTTTGGATGATGAATTGACTAGGTGCCTTGAAATGCTTTCTGATAAAAATTTGTAAGTATTATTATTATTTTTGTTGTTGTTGTTGTTGTTGTTGTTATATGAATTATTGTTTAAATGTTATATTAAATTTTTTTGAGTAAATACATGGACATTTGCTAAATACATTATATTTTTGGAACTATTCGAAAAGAATTAATTTTTTAAAAATTTAACGAGCTTGTTGAGTTTAAGTAAAAATATAAATGAACCAAAATTAATAAATGTTTATGAAAATCATCTGACATTGATTCAAAGTTACACTTCTAAACTCAATAATATTTTTTTTGTAATAATTTTATATCTTATACAAATATATAAAAGCAAAAGCTCTTGAATAATAAATTAATTTTAATTTTTTATAAATAATCTTATTTCATTATTTATTTAATTTAAAATATATGAAATTTAAGAAAATATATATTTTAATTGTATTATCTTTATTTAAATCAAATAAAATTTATCTTAGAATTTGAATTTTACGTTATCACTTATTATGTTATTTTTAAATTAAAAAATATACATATATTTTGATTGGAACCACATTAAAATTTTAATTTTTTATCCAAAAATTAAAATGGTGTATTTAAGCTATATATTTTAGTATTGTATTAAGGATTTATATATGATACACTGACAGTATATAGAAACTATACACTGTTAATGCACAAAATATTGATACCTCATCAATAGGCCCTTATATGCAAATATAAATAAATTTTTTTAATTTACCCATAAGAGCCTATTGATGAGGTGTCAACCTTTGATGCGTTGACAGTGTTTAGAAACTATACACTGTCAGTGCATCATATACAAACTCTTGTATTAAACTTTCATGTTTTTTTCAATTTTCATTTCATTCTTTTTTCAGATTTATATATTCAATCATTTATTTATTTGTTCAATAAAGTTTTTGGTAAAAAAATTCATATGGATTATCTATTAATTTGAAATGTGTATTATCTTAAATATTGTATTTAATTATTTTAAATTAATTTAAATTTTAAAATTTTAAATAATAATTTATTTATATTTATATTTTTACTTACTTTTAATGTTTGAGACTGTTCTAAATAATTTAAAAAAAAGAAACCTAAAAGATAAAGTTTTTAATACTTATTAATTTTATAAAATTAATTTGAAATCGTTTAAATTCAAATTATAAAAATAAATTAATTTAAAATATGCAACATTAACTAATAATTTATTAATGATTAATGAAGTAAGAATTATTTTCATTAAAATTGTAGCTATTTAAACCTATTAAGATTTGTGATATTTAATTTTTCTATAATTTTTTAATTAGTATTTAATTTCAAATTATTTTTAATTTGTATATGCATCAAGTTTTTTAATACATTATTCAACATGTATTTAAAAATAATTTTTTTAAAAATTTATATTAGTTTTTAAAATTATTATAAATTAAAATTGTTACCATGCATTGCACAAGATTTAAATCTAGTATATTATGATATTCAAACGATCAATTTATTTTTTTTCTAACAGTCATTTATATATAAATATAAACAATTTGATTCTTATTGAACGAATATTTTAATATTTATCTTTTTAACTTGAAGAAAAATTAAACATTTTTAAGTCTAACCATGATCTAAACATTAGTTCATGGTGTTTATACAGTGATTAAGCCTTAAAAAAAATCTTTAGGAATTTTTGTTTTATTTTTTGTTTAATATATTATTAATTACTCTGGAATGTCGTCGTTAAGGATCTTGTCATGTATGAATATGGATGGAGCCTAAGAACAGAGTTTTCCCTTTACAATCTAACTCTCAAATTTTTTTTTGAAAAGTCAAAGTTTCATTGATTAAAATCATAGGCACATTGTACAAGACCAGCCATACATGAAATCCCGAAAACAAAACACCATGCTTTCAAACAATCAGTTCGATCCAATCCTGCTTTTACAAATAAGTCTGCTAAACCATTTGCTCCTCAAAAGATCTTGTTCCAGGAAATGTCAGTCTACTTAAAAGGGAATCGACCTCCAAGAGCAGGGACCAAAGCTTCCATGGCCAATAATCTTAATTTTTGAAACAATGAAGTGCTATCATTGAATCAGATTTAATGATCAATTTTGAGACTTCGTACCACTGGGCAAAGCGACCAGACAGTAGCAACAAATGAAGAAATCCATGAAGATTTTAACAAGCCTATGTTGCCATCCACACACTTCAAAAAAGTGATAAATATCTCTGCCAAAGAACACCAAGGACACAAGCTTTGATTTTGTGGAAGAGGAATTCCTTTGCTTTTAATAAAAGCCTTTGTAGGAGCACGCTGAGAAACCATAAGCCAAAGAAAAATGAATGTTGAGAAGGATCTTAAGCTTCCAGATTAAGCTTGCTTCAGGGGAAAGGTCAAAATTTGTTGAACAAGGAGGATTGACATCTTCTTACAGAAAAAAAGCCATGCTTATCATACTCCCATGTAATCACATCATTCTTTGAAGGATCCAGATCATGAAGGAACTTTGAGTGAAGATATAAGAGAAATTAGACCAACTCCTTCAATTTCTCTATGACAATCTCATCCCCACAATCAGCAGATATGTCACGACCCGAAAGCCACGACTTTCCTTTATACTCATACTTTTCTTAGTCTACAAATTTATGGACTAAATTTTTCTTTTTCATTTTAAGGTTTGTATTCGGTGTCAGTGTAGTTACTATACTATCTAGGTGGCTTATAGTCATTCCATTTAAATATTAAACAACACGGAAACGGTTCTTAGTTACATCCCGACTTGTTAAACAAAATATGTACTGTGCATCAATTAAAGTCATACATGTAAACAAGTATTTTATAAGTTCCATATACCTCCGGAAACTAGTACCAAGTCCATACACCGTCTCCGATGCCCACTGAGCAGCTCACATGACAGATGTTAACTTCAATAATCTGAAAGAGATGAAATTTAGTGGGGTGAGCAAAACCACGGCTCAGTAAGATACTAATATAAATGCAAGAGTAGGATTATACTGTCTTAACCACAAATGCTTAAAACTTGCAAGGATGCAATTACAGTTAATCCTTTCTCATCGATAACATATCATTATCTCATTTCTTGTCATCTGTCTGTCACTTATACTTTTAAATCAATAATCATAATCACTTTTTCAATCTTCTCGATCTTACACTATAGTGCATCGCATCTGTCGTATCCAAATTGAATGTCATATACTACTAGTCTATATTTCCCTCTATCTCGGAGTACATCCTGTCCAATTGAAGCATCATATCAATTCACCTTATGTTTCATAATCGTACTCTTGTAATCTATCACCTCATATCATTTTCCATATAGAGAAATCATGATCACAATAGTGTAAGTTCACAATTCTCTTCATATCAATCTTATGTTCATGTATCATTTCATGTCTTGATGAAATATCGTTACCACTGTGTGCTATCATCACATGATTCAATATGTACCGTATAAAATTTGTGTTCTGTATAAAACATTCATTTCAAATCATGTTTCATGTAGTACATAATCATGTACGAAAGTCATGTAATTTAGAATCATTTGACATATGTTTTAAAACACATTTTAAAACATATGAAATCTCTATTCATATCATGTGTGGTATAAAACACATGTACATCATTTCATCTGTCATGTCAAATAAACATGGTTTAAAACATATAAAGTCTCAAATCGTATAATGCATAATATAAACCATGTTTCAATCATTCAATTTCAATCATTTCATGTATACTGTAAAACATATCATGTCTAGAGTTTAATATATAATAAATTGTACTCTAGACATTCTTTAACATTTAGTAAGAGACTAGGCATGAATCCCTATTCTATTATCATATCATCTCTAACCCATTGTAGCTATCAATGGGATAGTTTCCCTCGAAGGGTTCACTATCTATGATCATAGATCGTCCCAGTCCCACTGATCAGCTGGAAACTGAGGAATGTGTCCACGACTATTGTCGGACAGCCTGGAATGATCTCATCAGGCAACATTTACATGTACATATCATATATGTATAAATGGGGTTCCATGCCACACAGGCAGAACCACACAATAAATACATACTCTGTGCCACAAAGGCATATGCCACTCAGGCATTCAATAGGGTACCTGTCGTCTCAAAAATCGAAATCTTTTGATATATCATTTTGAATTCATTTAGACAGCCCTCATAAAAAAAACATTTAAAACCGAGTCCTTTCTCAAATCAATGCATAATTAAATCTCATGTTCAATATGTACATGTCATGAATAATGTCAAAATGATATTAAACATCAAGGTCTGTGGCTGTCTAATCATTTCAAATATTTACTTTCACTTAAAAGATTTCGATGCATCTCTTTTTAAAATATCACTTTTTCTTTTAAAACAACATGAAATCATATGTCATGCATGAATGATTTTCTAAATATATCCAAATATATCTCAATACTCATTCAATCTATTGTTGTGCATATTATGACATCAGACTAAGGTGTGTCTTCAGTAGCCTAAATTTCTTATTCAAACATGATCATGACATGAAAGTCATCCGTCATTCATTCTACAATTACACACGTCTTTCAAGTCCCCAATGGCATCACTAAAATCCACAGTACATTTGTTTGCACGTTTATTCAAATACATTTCAATAACATCCATAGACTATTAGGATCATTCTAGTATATCTTTCCATCAAAGATCACAAGCTACCTCAAGCTTTCATTCTCCCTTTCATTATTTTGCACATTAATTAAATCAATTCCCAACATTAGCTTTACACATACAAAGTTAACATGCCACAATCAAACATTGATTCGAATCCATTCTGTTGACAAAGATATTCCATAATGTAGTATATATCAAGTACCAAATTCTCTAAATCTCATTTTATTGCTATATCTTTTTTTTTTCTCAATTTCAGCCTTATGGTATATTAAGATTATATTGTCATATTGCCAGATAGGTCATTATCCACACTTACAATCCTCTAACTTCGAGGTCATAACACATCAAAATGTCCATAAGATTTCGCGATCTACTTTCTTATGATCATTATCTCAATCATACCACTAAGACGGTCCATTTATTTGAATCTATCAATTCTATAATCATCACTTTTCAACTATGATCTTCTCTTCAAAGCAATATCATATAATTATCATCACTTTTATCCGTGATCCGTCTAATTAATAATTCCACCTCAATCTCAACTTGATACCATTTGTGATATTAAAATTACTTGATTTATCGATTCTATAAGGTTTTAAACCATGTAATTCACCACATTATCGTTTTCAACGATCTATCCTCTCATCGATTTCAATATCAAACTCTTTCGGTAATACTATAAAATCCTTTCAATATTTATTTTCAATAATTATCTCCAAGATTCCATTTATGTGAGAAACTTAATCTTTTTCCTCAATTATTTTCCTAAAAATTTCGGCAGCATAACGGCTAAATTTTCCCTAACCTCCTGCAAGGGAAACACAATTTATACTTGCAGCCGTTGATTCTCACCAATTTTACCTCTTACTAAGACCCCCACCATCAGTTGTGGGTCCTCTTAGCATTTTTTTTTACAAATCTATTTAAATTGATGCATCATATAAAAATCATAATTCCATTTAAAGTCAATTAAATAAATGCATCATAAAAAATCATAATTCCCACATACAATATAAAGCTACTAATGCTTTATAAAAGTATCTTACTTGGTGTTGAAGCTTAGCGCCTTGACGAGCTCCTAGCATCGTCGAACCCCAAATCGCGCCTGTCACTTCCGCTACAATTTTCACAACACCAATGCATTTACGTGAATATATAACAATAAAATTTATTCAATAACATCAGTAATTTATTTTTTCTCAATTTTTCCTTACCTTTTCTTTCTTCTTCTTCTTTCTTTTCCTTTTTCCTTTTTTTCCTTTTCCTTTTCTTTTCTTCTTTTTCTTCTTTTTTTTTTTTCTGTTCTGTTTTTTTTTTCTGGTCTGAACCGGTTCGGACCGGTTCAGACCGGTTCAGTACTCACCGGCCGGTTCAGCCTCCGGCGGCCGGTCCTTCACCGGTTCAGCCCTTCCTCAGCTGGCGGAGATGGCCGTGAGACTGGATCTGCCCTCCATTTCTCCAGATCGACGGCGACGGCGCCGGATCTGGCAGCGAAAGTTTCGACCTTCTTCTCCTCTGTTTCTTCCTTCCTCCGCCGTTTCCTTCACCGCCGGTGGCCTCCTTCTCCTTCGTGGGTCTTCACCGGTAGTGTTGGTGTCGATGGCGGTGCCCGGATTGGCCGGCACCGCCGTTCCACTTCCGCTTTTCCTTCTCGGGTTTTACCTCCGTTTTCTGTTTCGTTTTCTTTTTTTTTTGTTGCCGGCATCCTTCCTCACGTCGCCGGCGGCTTCACCTCGCCCCCCCTTCCTCTCTCTCTTCTTCCTCTCGGCCGGCCGGCGTCGACCCTCTCTTTGCATTTTCTCCTCTGTTTTAACAGAGGAGAAATGAATAAGGGAATCGGGTATATCCCGATTCCCATTTCTTTTTTTTTTTTATATTTTATATTATATATATTTACTATATTTGATATACAAATAATTTGTATAAACCCTATATATATATATATATATATATATATATATATATATATATACACTTCAATTTAAAATATTATACATATACTTCATATATATATGTATATGTTTATATATATAAGTATATATTTCATATATAAACCGTTTATACATGTATACTTTAATTCAAAATTCTATATATATATATTTCATATATATTATAAATATATATATATATACATAAATGTACAAAAATTTACATATACATATATATTCAATGATATAAAAATGGTATTTCAACATATGATATATACATATATTCCATATATGAATGTATATATATTTATTCAAAACAATATATTTATATAATAACCTTATATAAATATAAAATTACATATTTTTATTTTGGATTAAATTTGGATTTCTTGATATCCAAATATATTTTTCTCCAATTTCATTCTTATTTAATTTGGATTTCAATTTGTCCAAATTAAATTTTTCCGGATACCTTATATTTATTTAGAAAATTCTCGGTCTTCACATCCTCCCCACCTTAAGAAATTCGGTCCTCCGAATTCAACTTAAATTATTTGATGGTACGGTTCCGTATACTTATGGTTCCTGTCCTCTCAATCATCTTTTTAAGTAATACTACTAGCATACTTTCAACATCCGAATCACCTTTTATACCATTACATATCATTTTTCCACCATATATTCATACTCCCTAAAATTTCTTATCATCTTGGGAGTTATCACTTTCATCTCTTTTCACATAATAGCTGTTTCACACCATTTATCATTTGTTTTTCTCATTTGGCGCCAAGTCGATATATTTTGGTATCTATCGTTTACCGATTTAATCAGTAGTATGTAATTGTCCCAGTAGCTTTTAAATTCAGGGCACCTGCTCTCAATATATCTGTAAGCGTTCACATATTGAGCTCGAATATTCATATCAATATGGAGCAGTGCTATCAATAAATTTGGAAATCCCAAAGCCTTTTGTTATTTCCCATAAGCATATGGCAATTCAAGATCCCATCATATGTAATGCTCACTGGAACTTCACATACCTTCTCTCCGTTTCAAATTTATATTTCGACTAAGGCATTAAAGAAATCTAGAAGTCTGAAAATGGAAAAGTGATTCAATTTGATCAACTAGTCTATAATCACTTCCATAATATCATATTTCTTTTGGGTTTCATATTATCCCACAACACTCATTGTCACATTGATAAATCAAGGCTGCACCTCATTGCAGACTTTACTATTAATCATCTCTTGCCATAAATGCAACATTTATCAATCATCTTCTCTCGATATCTCTTTTCATGTAGTATTCTTATTACATCTCGATGTGATAACCACAGTTAAATCACTTTCAGTCTTAAATTCGAGGACTGCTTCATATTCGTGTTCCCTTTTAACTCGAAATCATATTTTCAATTTCCAATAGTCCTCATAATTAAGGTGGGATTGTACTTTCAATCGAGCCATATGTTTGGGTTCGATCATTTTTCGTTGGCTATTTCTTGACCTCTTTCAATCCTTCTCAATTTACATATCGATCATATTCTATACAATCATTCCATTATCTTCCATATAAATTGCCACAATCCATCATTCTCGATCATTCATATTCTATTCCTTTAAGATAATACACAATTCTTCTATACCATATCGATACCATTCATTAACGGTTTCCAGTCCGTTTCAATAGGTCATCGATTGGCATCTTTATGTCAAAGCTCAGCCTGTTTTCAATAGGCCATCAACTGGTATCACCCATACCAATAGCTGACTAATCTTGGTACTGATTGAAAATCAACAAGTTTACATGTAGACACTACACAGTACATGGGATGTAACACTATCACTGTCTCAACTACACTGACACGTACTAGACAAACCGTGCTCTGATACCATTAAACCTGTCACGACCCGAAAGCCACGACTTTCCTTTATACTCATACTTTTCTTAGTCTACAAATTTATGGACTAAATTTTTCTTTTTCATTTTAAGGTTTGTATTCGGTGTCAGTGTAGTTACTATACTATCTAGGTGGCTTATAGTCATTCCATTTAAATATTAAACAACACGAAAACGGTTCTTAGTTACATCCCGACTTGTTAAACAAAATATGTACTGTGCATCAATTAAAGTCATACATGTAAACAAGTATTTTATAAGTTCCATATACCTCCGGAAACTAGTACCAAGTCCATACACCGTCTCCGATGCCCACTGAGCAGCTCACATGACAGATGTTAACTTCAATAATCTGAAAGAGATGAAATTTAGTGGGGTGAGCAAAACCACGGCTCAGTAAGATACTAATATAAATGCAAGAGTAGGATTATACTGTCTTAACCGCAAATGCTTAAAACTTGCAAGGATGCAATTACAGTTAATCCTTTCTCATCGATAACATATCATTATCTCATTTCTTATCATCTGTCTGTCACTTATACTTTTAAATCAATAATCATAATCACTTTTTCAATCTTCTCGATCTTACACTATAGTGCATCGCATCTGTCGTATCCAAATTGAATGTCATATACTACTAGTCTATATTTCCCTCTATCTCGGAGTACATCCTGTCCAATTGAAGCATCATATCAATTCACCTTATGTTTCATAATCGTACTCTTGTAATCTATCACCTCATATCATTTTCCATATAGAGAAATCATGATCACAATAGTGTAAGTTCACAATTCTCTTCATATCAATCTTATGTTCATGTATCATTTCATGTCTTGATGAAATATCGTTACCACTGTGTGCTATCATCACATGATTCAATATGTACCGTATAAAATTTGTGTTCTGTATAAAACATTCATTTCAAATCATGTTTCATGTAGTACATAATCATGTACGAAAGTCATGTAATTTAGAATCATTTGACATATGTTTTAAAACACATTTTAAAACATATGAAATCTCTATTCATATCATGTGTGGTATAAAACACATGTACATCATTTCATCTGTCATGTCAAATAAACATGGTTTAAAACATATAAAGTCTCAAATCGTATAATGCATAATATAAACCATGTTTCAATCATTCAATTTCAATCATTTCATGTATACTGTAAAACATATCATGTCTAGAGTTTAATATATAATAAATTGTACTCTAGACATTCTTTAACATTTAGTAAGAGACTAGGCATGAATCCCTATTCTATTATCATATCATCTCTAACCCATTGTAGCTATCAATGGGATAGTTTCCCTCGAAGGGTTCACTATCTATGATCATAGATCGTCCCAGTCCCACTGATCAGCTGGAAACTGAGGAATGTGTCCACGACTATTGTCGGACAGCCTGGAATGATCTCATCAGGCAACATTTACATGTACATATCATATATGTATAAATGGGGTTCCATGCCACACAGGCAGAACCACACAATAAATACATACTCTGTGCCACAAAGGCATATGCCACTCAGGCATTCAATAGGGTACCTGTCGTCTCAAAAATCGAAATCTTTTGATATATCATTTCGGTGTCGATGGCGGTGCCCGGATTGGCCGGCACCGCCGTTCCACTTCCGCTTTTCCTTCTCGGGTTTTACCTCCGTTTTCTGTTTCGTTTTCTTTTCGTTTTCTTTTTTTTTTTTGTTGCCGGCATCCTTCCTCACGTCGCCGGCGGCTTCACCTCGCCCCCCCTTCCTCTCTCTCTTCTTCCTCTCGGCCGGCCGGCGTCGACCCTCTCTTTGCATTTTCTCCTCTGTTTTAACAGAGGAGAAATGAATAAGGGAATCGGGTATATCCCGATTCCCATTTCTTTTTTTTTTTTTATATTTTATATTATATATATTTACTATATTTGATATACAAATAATTTGTATAAACCCTATATATATATATATATATATACACTTCAATTTAAAATATTATACATATACTTCATATATATATATGTATATGTTTATATATATAAGTATATATTTCATATATAAACCGTTTATACATGTATACTTTAATTCAAAATTCTATATATATATATTTCATATATATTATAAATATATATATATACATAAATGTACAAAAATTTACATATACATATATATTCAATGATATAAAAATGGTATTTCAACATATGATATATACATATATTCCATATATGAATGTATATATATTTATTCAAAACAATATATTTATATAATAACCTTATATAAATATAAAATTACATATTTTTATTTTGGATTAAATTTGGATTTCTTGATATCCAAATATATTTTTCTCCAATTTCATTCTTATTTAATTTGGATTTCAATTTGTCCAAATTAAATTTTTCCGGATACCTTATATTTATTTAGAAAATTCTCGGTCTTCACAAGATAAACCAATGAGTTTTCCAATCTCCCAAATTTCCTTTGCTTCATTTGTAATCACCTTGAAACGGTTTTTAAGATTCCCATCTAATAGTAATTCGTTGGCATAAGCCTCTTGAGCGCCATTGGAAGAGCTAAGCTTTTTCTTGGGAAGCTTTTTGGTTCTCTTTTTGTTTTTCCTGTCAACTTTTCTCCAGATGTTTTCTTCGAGTTCTGAAAGTGATTTTATTTTTCTTGACTTAGGGAGTTTACCTTGGCTAAAGCTAACTCTAGAAGATTTCAATGAGCCAGCATTGGAGTGGGCTAGCATACTGTCAGTTTCGTCTTCAGTTAACTCCAACTCAGATTGATAGCCAATATCCTTACCGTTTGTAGCATGGGAAGAGAGATCTTTTGAGAACCTGCAGTTTGGTCGGCGCGCATGAGAGGAATTAAATTCCTTGTCAGAAATGTTCCTATCCACCTCTTTGTCTTTTTTTGAATTGTTCAATAAAATCCTTTCAAAATTTACTTCATTGGCCTTATCAGCAGAGGATTCGATAACCACTTCCAGTTCATTTATACTCTTGCTGAGGTCAGCATCTTCAACGGGTGGGGAATCAGACTTTTGAATGTCCCTTCCATCCTCCATCTCCTGGGAGTTGTTTGAACTTAAAGCTCCTTGGACCTTGTTAATGGCTGCGATACCATTATGCATTATGTGATTGCAACAACAGTGGGAATTCAATCCAATCTCCATGACCCTGACTGGAAATAAAACGCTACCACAATCCACCTGAATGACTTTATTTATTATTTCTGAATTTTCAGTAGAAATTAGCATAACTCCCCTGCTGAAGTCTGCAAGATCAATAGTCTTTTGTCCAAAGAGATAAGATCTCCCCATAGCTCCGCAATGTTCCTGAAAGTGTCATAACACCAAGCTTGGAGAGGGATCCCCGTGTAGCTAATCCAGGTAGTTCTATGATTGTACACCGTCTTAGAAGACCAGGGTTCAATTGCTGTGAACCAATTTTTTAGCCATGACCATTCCTCTCTCTGCATTTTTGCCATACTCTCTTCGTTTTCGAATTCAATTAAGTAGAATTTTCCAAAAATCCACTTAACATGAATGTCAAATACCCCCTGACTTTTTACTTCGTTTTGGATAAAATTTACTTTCAAAGAAATCACTTGCCGATCCAATCACACATTTCTCTAGTTTATGGAGAATTTCTACATCTAGAACAGCTTTGCAATGGATTTGATTGTTTGGAGAACACTGAGTTTGAATATGGGCAGCCGAAGCTTTTGCAAAATTCATATCTTCAGTAGAAACATGAGCTTTCTGTTTGTCTTTTAAAAGGGCATCTTTATAGGATCTAATAGGAAAGTTTATTTCACCTTTTGAATGGGATGACAATGGTTTGGACGATTCTGCTTCATCAATTTTGTTGATGGAACTTCTTCCTGCAGCTTGGACTTGAGCCATTTGAGTCGGATGAACCCTGCGCCAAGAAGAGGATCTGACATTGAATCTAGCTAGATTGACTTCGATTCTGAAGTTCATAAGCCAAGAACCATTAAGCCTCTCCACCACTCTTCTTGCTTCCCAAAGATTAGAGAATCTAACAAATCCAAACTTCTTGCCTTTTGCATTTCGCTTGCGAGGAATGAAAACGTCGAGAATCCTTCCATGATGCTGGAAAATCCTATGAAGCCAACGCCAGTGAACTTGTGGTGGTATAATATTCACAAAACCAGAGAAAACACCCATGAAAAAACAGAACTAACGTAGCTATGCTATACTGAATTTTTTTTTTCCTCTGGCTACACCCTTCTGCCTTGCGTAGTAGATCTGATCACTATAAGAGAAAAAGAAATTCTAACTCTCAATTTAACTGCAGTTTTCTATCTCAATACTTCCTTCTTTGGGGAAAAAAGAGTCAACCACTTGGACTTGGTTATATTTCAAAAGATTTATGTCTAATCTAGTCTCTCTCTCTTTAAACTGTCACTTGCTGGAGAAAGTGATGGATTCCTTATGAACCTGCTTGCAAATTGGCCTTTTAATAGATTTTTTGCTATTTTTTTTTATCAACGTAACCCTATATCAGAAGATAGAATATACAAGGGCAAAAACTATAGTCTTGTTGTTTCATTACTTTGTCTTTTAAACCTGCTTTCACCACTGTATTCTTCTGTTGCTGGAGTTTGTATTATGGTATCACTGATGATACTTTCTTGTAAATTTGGTTTTCTCCATTTTGTGTTGCAGAAGGATAGGAAGCTTGAAAATAAGGAGCATGAGGGGCAGGAAGTATTACGTGTCCGTGCTTATGGCTCATCATTTTTCACCCTTGGAATAATCATAAGGTTCTATCTTTACCCCTTCAAATAATGTATCATTCTCTATGTTTAGTTTTCCACTGTTTACCATTTGCTCTTCTCTATCCCATGTGTGCACTTGCCTTTAACATCCATTCTCAATATTAGGAACCCATTCACTTCTATAATCTTGTTGATATAGAAGGTAGCATTGAAAGTGAAGTTCCTTGTGTTCAAAAGCAATTTAAAATCCAGGTGATTAGTTGCATGTAAAATGCTGCATGCATGCCAGTTTAACTATGCGGAAGGATTTGGACCTAAAATGGTTTCAATGGTCCTTGTTTTAGACTGTGTGGCTAGGTGGGAAATGGTTCATGGAAGCAGATTTAAGGTTGCTTCTGCACTTGAAACTTTCTGTTCTGCCTTTGATGTGAGGTTGGCTTATCTACGAATTCAGCCTGCAATATTTGTTGGGCACTTTGATGAGTGTCGGATCTGGTCTTCACTAGCACAAGAACCAGTTAATTTGGTTCTTCATTTTCACTGGGCTAATGAATCCTTTACTTTGCCATCTTTCAATTATTGTTACTTAAATATACCAGTTTTCATGACTTGGACCTATTCTAGATTGAATCGTATCTTATATTTTATCAGAAAACTGTACAGCGGCATTATTCCTAATTAAAAAATTGGCCTGGAAATTTTTTTGCTAGGTTTAACAGAAAAAAATTTTATGTTTAAAGCTATGTGCATGGCATTCAAAATGTTTTTAAATAAGGAGAAATAATATCATATGAAGTGTCGCTAAAGTAGGCTTTAGTGAGATCAAACCTAGCAAGAAGTTTTGATATCTAGGTTACCAGATGTATTGTTTCAGGTTTTACCTCTTCAATATTACTCTTATCTGACTTTTGAAGTTGCTCTTCTCATCTCTCTCTCTCAAAATACCAATAGGGCACTTTCATTGTACTCGTTGACTTGCGTAGATGCTTCTTCACCTTGTTAATCTTTATTTGAATATTTTTGAGGCATCATCTTTACACTTGTATGCAGTTGTGCCAATGGAACATTTCTTTGCCTAGTTTAGGGTTTCTGAAACTTTGTTTTGGATTGTAGAAATGCCCGCTTTCTTCTCCAGTCATCCCAGAATATTCTTGCTCCTTCAGCATTGTTAGATTGTGAAGAAGGTTTAACTATGACAGCAGCTGATGTTTTTAAATGTTTGCAATGCAAAAGTATATTGTATCTGTCTGCTGCTATTGGCAGATTCTTAGGCCTCGAAGTAACCAACTACCCATCTTTTCTTTTCTTTTTTTACTAAGTGCTATATAACTGCTTTTGTTTTTCATTTATTTATTTGCTATTAATATATGGTTCTGGATATTGATTCTTGTAGGTCTATGAACATGGTTTTGTTGCAGTGAAAGTGCCCAAGAACCTTGTGAACGGTTCTGCTCTATTGGTAATGGGGTTTCCAGACTGAGAGTTCTTATTTTCTCTTGATGGAACTTGATAAGGGTTTCAAGCCTCTGTTTAAACTACTTGAGACTCAGCCAGATCCATCAGGGAAGGTTTATTCATTTAATGACTTAAATAATGTGTTACGCATCAAGAAAATTGATGTTAGCCAGATGCAGATGCTTGAAGATGAAACAAATTTGAGCATACTTGACCGGGGAAATTATTTTCATTTTTGCCTAGTGTTGGGGGTCCAAATCAGATCTCTGAACATGGCCTTCTTTCTGAATTCAACCTCAATGGTTCTTTGCAGATTGCTGGGGGTCCTTCATCAAGCTTTTCATCTATTGCTGATGAAGTTTTTGAAATTTAAAGGGGGACATCTGAACTCCTTTTCCTTCTCAGAAATTTTCTTCATTCAGTTCATCTCCTGCTTCTCATCTTGGTTCTGTCCCAATGAATCTTCATGGTGTAAAAGCTGGAACACCCTCTCCAAAGTGGGAAGTGGGTTTGCAGGTCTCACAGCTTGATAATGTCACAAAAGTAGCTTAGTCCAGCTACTCATTATGGTGGCTCATTGTATCCATCGAGTGGTCTGGAGGGCTTACTTCGGTCTACATCTTTTGATGGGTTATCTACTTCCACAGGAAGAAGCACAGCTGCAAAGAAGCTATCAGCATCAAAATCTAAGCAGGATCTAGCTTCTCTTAGATCTCCTCATTCAGTTGAGATTAGTGCATTGGATGAAGATCAGCTGAGATTGCTAAATGATACTTCAAAGGATGCGATGTTGCCAAGTAGTTTGGCATAATTGGCTAGCAAAGTGCTCCTTTTGCAGCCCAGGCAACAGAAACAACAATTTGTCATGGTTCTTTTCACGATATTTCCAAACATGAAAAAAAATCCACGAAAGCGTACAGTTTCAGATATGCTGAGTTTGATTTCATCTCTCCAAAGTATAGAGGCGGATGCAGGATTTTCTAAGAAAAGGAAAACCTCTGAGGTGAGTTACATTCAGCACTCTTCATCACAGGTGCTTATATCTTCAGAAATGATATCTAAAACTGAAGCGTACAGTTACGGGAATCTTATAGCTGAAGCAAATGAAGGAAATGCACCTTCTAGCATCTATGTTTCTGCTCTTCTTCATGTGGTCAGACATTCATCACTTTGTATTAAACATGCCAGACTCACTAGCCAGATGGGGGAACTGGACATTCCATATGTTGAAGAAGTAGGTCTGAGAAATGCATCCTCGAATATATGGTTTCGACTTCTATCTCCGTGAGGTGATTCATGGCGACATATATGCTTGCAACTTGGCAGGCCTGGAAGCATGTACTGGGTCGTGAAAATAATTGACCAACACTCCAAAGATTTGTGGGAACTTCAGAAGGGAAGTAGTGCTACACCTTTGGGCTCTGGCATACGCATAGCCAATACATCTGATGTGGATTCTCATATTCGTTATGATCCAGATGGTGTTGTTCTGAGTTATCAATCTGTTGAGGCAGATGGTATCAAGAAGTTGGTGGCAGATATACAAAGGCTCTCTAATGCTAGAATGTTTGCCCTTGGGATGCAGAAATTGCTAGGGGTTAGAGCAGACGACAAACCTGAGGAAGGCAGTAAAAACTCTGATGTTAAAGCAGCAGTTGGTGGCAAAGGTGCTGTTGAGGCTGTTGATAAGTTATCAGAACAGATGAGGAGGTCTTCCAGAATTGAGGTGGTAGGATTATTGAGTTTGTGGCTTTGCTTTGGATCAGGCGTCTTAGCTCGCTTTGTTGTGGAGTGGGAATCAGGTAAAGAACATTGCACAATGCTTGTGTCTCCAGACCAACTTTGGCCTCATGCTATGGTTTTTTTTTTCTTTGCCCCTTTCTTTCCTTTTAAATCAAAATTTACCTCCTTTAGTTCTTTTTACTCATTTATTTTACCTTGATCTTATGTTTATTGGTACCATTTTTCAGCCACTTTGGTTTCTTTCACGTTTCTTTTCTTATGTAATAATACAAAATGTCATGACCAATAATGTTTTTTTCCCCTAAGAACTTGACAAAGAATGTTAGATGGGCTTGAGATGGTGCCTCTTTTTCCTTAGTTTTTCAGAATTATAGAGATACCGCGGTGGTTAACTTTGGTGCATGGGAGGTTTTATTTCTTTTCTGAGTTTTTCAGAATAAAACTGAATGAAATGTTACTGATGCGGATGCCACATTGGTTGACTGTGATGCTTGGATGAAAACTTTAATACCTTTTCATTTGCTAGCTTTTGGACAAATGCTTGTTAGCTTAAAGTTATTGCACCATTTTGTTGAATTGTACTGAGATAAAGGATGATCATTTATGGGAATAAGGAATTCCCTCAACTGATCAGTAAACCAGTAACCTACGTGAATGTGTTTAAGTAGGCTTCCATAAAAATTTCCCTTAACTACATTGTAGCAGTGCGTGATCACTTATGAGATGTGGCTTGATAATATGTAATAAGCTAATCTCACATAAGGACCAAGGAAAGATTTTCAACTACAGTGATATTTTTCAACTTTGGAATATAAGGTAGATTAGTTTGAATTCTCTGGATATTACAGGAACTTGTCTTTGGCTCAAGTCTTATATCTTAGTTCCAGTTCCCTTTATGTATCATAAATTCACTGATTTCTCTGGTTATTTTGTACAGTTTTTGGAAGATTTCATAGATGGAGCTGAAGTTGCATCCCTGTTGGATTGCATTCAACTTACTGCAGGACCTTTGCATGCTCGAGCTAGTCCTCCTCCTGGAGTCGCTGGGGCATCTGCAGCTAATTCTTCTATGCCAAAACAGTCTGGATACACACCGTTGCAAGGACTTCTGCCAAGCGGTTCAACTATAAATGTTAATCAGGCTGCTTCCGGTCCAGCAGGAAATCCTGTTGCATCTGCTTCCGCAAGCTCTCTGGGGAATCATGGCCTCCATGGGGCTGCAATGCTAGCTGCTGCAGGGAGAGGTGGCCCTGGCATTGTGCCCAGCTCACTTCTGCCCATTGATGTTTCTGTTGTATTACGTGGTCCATATTGGATACGTGTAATATATCGCAATGTTTTGCAGTTGATATGCGATGCTTTGCTGGTGATCAGGTTTGGCTGCAACCAGCGACACCACCTGCAACACTACTGTCACGCCCCGAATCCGGGACATAACAGATACCGCACATCTGTAAGAAATAATCTCACAGACATGCAAAGCATTTATCATACTAAAATTCAATCCTTTCAGATATCTAAACTGAAATATACCATGAATGATCAAAACAAGTTTACAAAACTTTAACTTATTGCTTAAAGTCAACAAAGAAATTTAAAAGATTCTTAAGTCTCAATCTAATCATAAGTTTAGAAGTCTTGAAACATATCTTAAACTCCAAAAAGTCACTCCCCAAAATTCTCGTGGACATTATCAACATCAAAACCTGTAAGATGTTAAGAAAGGGGGGTGAGTACAACTACTCAGTAAGCAACCGATATTTCAACAGTTGGATTAAGCATGCCATAAAAACAATAGGCCAGAATATCAATGTAAAGATTCAAAATCCATGTTGGGTAATCTTATATTTAATCACATAATTTATTCAAATTCATATATTCAGATTTCAGAACTAAACAGAATTTCACAGATGTCAAAATTAAGCAAAAGCTTCACAAATCAAATTTTTCAAGTCTCCTATAACATGTCATGGCCACGCTTAACCCTTGTGGCACAGGTCAGAATCAGAACAGAACCACAATTAACCCTGGTGGCTCGGGTCAGAAATATCAGAAGCAACTAATAGTTGCACAGAAACAGAACAGAGGGCCACTATTCTCAATCAGTGGTTCGGTTAGAAACTAGTTTCATTTAACAGAATATATTTCGACATGGCCAACATTTAACCCCTATTGGCAAGGTCAGAGCACAGCCATACTAGGAGACAAAACAAAACATTTTCAGATTATCCCAAATATACAGAACAATACTATTATTTCTTGTAACATATTTCATACAAGGCAAATTTCGTCCATCATTTCAAAGCAGATTTCGTATTTCCAAAATAAAAATATATGTAAGTACATTATAACGAACCTCAAAGATCAAAGCGACTAAATCATGTATCATCCAAAACGTATCTTATGCAAAGCATATTTCACATGTCTTCTCAAAATATCTTGTACGAAAAATTATATTCTCAAATATAATTATATACATATACTTGAATAAAATCATATCCGAAAAGTCAATACAGAACTACTTTCGCAATTCATAATAAAGAAATCACATATACATACGTTTGCATGTAGAGGTGGCAAAAGTTGACCCGACCCGAAAAATCCGCCCAATTAACCCGAATCCAAAACCGACCAATCCGATTTGACTAAAAAAGTCAACAACCCAAATCCAACCCGATCCGAATCCGAATTGATCCGAAACCAAATTTATCCGAATTTACATTGATCCGAACCCGATCGAATCCAAACCCGAATTGATCCGAACCCGAATTCATCCGAATTTAGATTAATCCAAACCCGAATTGATCCGAATCCGAATTGATCCAAACCCAAATTGACCCGAATCCAAATTGACCCGAATCCAAATTTACCACCTAAAAAGATTCAAATTTAAATTTAATATTGTCAATAAATATTTAAATGTTAAAATTAAATATCAAAGTATTTTAATATAGTAAAAATATAATTTTTTCAATAATATGAGTGTTATATATATTTTTAATCTAGTTAAATTTAAATATTCAATTTTATATTGCATTCATTTGAACCTAATGTATAATTATTTAATGGCTAATTTATAATAGAGTACAGAAGCTATATCATCTACACTAATGTCTTCAATTATTCTATAAAAAATCAAAATAAATTAAAGAAATATATAGTATTGTTTTATGATTTTAGTAGAGATTATTAAATCACTTTGATTCAAAAGTTATTAATTATTGTAGATAATAAAAATAAAATGAAAAAAATGTAATTAATTTATGAATATTGGTAAATATATTATAAAGAAAACTATCATATAGATTATTAAATATTTTTATTATTTCAATTCCAATTGTACTATAGGTCATGTCAGAAGAAAATTTTATTTTCATGAGTTTTGTAATTCTTAGAAATATGGTTTCAAGTGATTTTCATATAAGATAAATCACATCAAGATGACCAAAACTTAAAATTTGTCAAATCGACCCGAATCTAAATCCGACCGACCCGAATCCAAATCCGACCAACCCGAATCCAAATCCGACCAATCTGAATTGACTAAAAAAGTCAACGACCCAAACCCGACCTTATCCGAACCCGAAATGATCCAAACCTAAAATAGACCGATTTTTCCTTGACCCGAACCCGACCTTTTCCGAACCCGAAATAGACCGATTTTTCCTTGACCCAAACCCGACCTTATCCGAACCCGAAATGACCCGAATCCAAAATGATCCGATTTTTCCTTAATCCAAAATGATCCGATCCAAAATGATCCAACCCAAACCCGACCCGCCCATTTGCCACCTCTATTTGCATGCTTATCCCATTTTTTAAAAATCATAGGACAAAATTATATCTGTACATAACATACGAAACATATCTCATATTAAGGTTAATTTTTAAGGGTGTCAAAACACCGAAGAGATATCAAGTCACTTACTTGAACTCGCTAAATTGAAACCAAAACAAAGCCTTAAGATCGCTCGGAGCTTATTATTCAAAAATATTTAATATTAGAAAAACATGCTATCAATTTGACGTAAGCTACGCTATCTGACAGAAGCTAACAACTTATACTGTATTCGTTAAACAATTATAACTCGATAAACTATGAACTAGTGTGACTTATGTTATTTGACGAAAGCTAAAAATATCTAGACTCTCTTCACAATACAGAATTTTTCTCAAATTTTAAACCTCTTATTTTTCCCCAAAAGTAAAGCCCTAACTACACAAAGTAACCATAAAAATAAAAGGGATACCTTTACTCACCTTGGTCTTCTTGCACTCACACAAGAGCCACTTCAAATCTCCTTTTTAATTTTTGTTCTCTTTATTTTTTTCTCAGTAGTGGCTATAACTTTCTCAAAATTTCTTTTTCTTCCTTCGATGCAACAGTACTTTCATGCCACTCTTTCAATCTTTCTTCCTTTTTTTTTTGGACATGATAGCAACCAACTCGATTTCTTTCCTTTTTCTTCTGCTTTGCGCCGCTTACTGTCTCACTCACGCTATTTTCTTTTTCTGTTTATCAACTCTTTATATGAAGAATTCTAAAGCTTGCAACGGTGGCTGCACATCACATATAGTTTCTTGTTTTTTTGTTTTAAACCTAAACTATTAAAAGCTTAGGGCTTGTCTCGTTTTTAACCTCTTCCATATATTGGCTTTGGGCTTTTTTAAAAACTGGGCTGGGTATTACATTCTCCCCACCTTAAAAGAATTTAGTCCCCAAATTCACATATCCATGGGCTCAAAATTTCAAAAGTTCTTGACAAATGGCTTACGGTTTTCCTCTTGAAGGATTTGTTTATGTAGTAAGGCTATGGGAAAATACCTTATGTATCTTGTCCAATAATCAATCAAATCAAATTAAATTTTCGACTCAAAGCAACTAAATTGACACTTGACTCCATAATACAAATTTCAAAAGGCAGACACCCAATTCAAACTCCATGACCTCCAACTTCTTGTCCATTTAGTTCTCCCCCATAAGGATCTATGAAATTTTATCTAGTTAGCTTCAATTAAAACTCCTAATAATAATTTATTAGATAACGAAATCGATAAAAATTTCATTTCAAATTCTGTATAGTCCAAGTAATTCACTTTCCAACCTTTCAACTTCTATTTTTGTTTCATAATCAAATTATTTATCTAAAGTATCCATTTCTTACAAATTCCATTTGCTCCAAAACATACATAAAACATAAATCTAATTCATAGCTAGATAGCTCTATCTTAATGTAACTTTGTTTCATACCTTTGATTCCTTACTAGCAAAAGCATCCATGACAAAATATTATAATTTCATAACTCATACAACTCCAAGTTTCAATTATCAAATTTAATACTCTCCATACTATCAAACTCAACAAATCGAAGATCGATCACCTCCTAACTTAACTAGTCTCAAAATTCTACATATCGAAATCCAGAACCTCTACATTGTCATTACACAAATTGATCTCCGTCTAAAATTTATTACTTGCTATTGAGCAATAACCAAAAATTTACAATTTAACTCAACTCATGCTTTCACTGCGCACTCTGATATTTCATTTCATTTAATATATAACCACAAAATACCTATTGTATTTCAAGTATCCTTTACACCAACAAAATCTCCTGTCCAAAACATCACTTACAATAAAGTTTCCAATTCATTGTCGTAATTATAACCACGTGTATCCTTAAATCTCAATAACATAGTCAACAACTTAGTTGTCACAAAGGTATTGCATATTGATCTCCATTTCTTTCATATTTACAATAAAATTTTCTCTTCCACTAAACCATCATAAAACTACGATAGCTGTCCAACCACTACAATAGATTTTGTCCATAATATCACACTATACAAATTTAAACTTAAAGCTTGTAGTACTGATACAACTCCATATTCAATTATAACCACGTGTATCCTTAAATCTCAATAACATAGTCAACAACTTAGTTGTCACAAAGGTATTGCATATTGATCTCCATTTCTTTCATATTTACAATAAAATTTTCTCTTCCACTAAACCATCATAAAACTACGATAGCTGTCCAACCACTACAATAGATTTTGTCCATAATATCACACTATACAAATTTAAACTTAAAGCTTGTAGTATTGATACAACTCCATATTCATTTTTTTTTTGCTTTCCAATTTCACAATGAAAAAAAATTATATAATAATTGCACCAATCACAGAGCTTCAAATATCTTAACATCACAAATTTTCCTCTAAATAGTATATTGTTCTTAACTTCAACTCAAATTTACAGATCATAAGTAATTCCCTTTATCAAAATTTCAATCTATGTGACTCTAAGTTTATTATCCATATCCAAAGTACAAATATGAAAGACTCCAAATGCATCTCTTTGTAAATTTTCTTAAATTCTAAAAATGTATTCATACTCAATACCAGATAACAAAACCATTACCCTTAATCGATCTTACCATGATAAAAGTCATTCTTAGTACTTAATCACTATTTGTAATTGAAAGAAACTTATTCCAAATCAACCAAGTTCTTTATCTCAACCTTTGTATGAATATAACCTTAATTCTTATCCATTACATTCAAAATTATAACATGTTGCATATGATAAATGAAAATCTTCTATAAACATTACTCGAGAATTCTTATATTACTACCTACTTAAAAAACCATAATCACCATCAATCGCATTAACCATTTCAAATGTATAGCACTCTAAAATAAAAATAGAATCGTCAACTTCAATAGTCTCACGGAACACCAATTCACGTCATCAATCTTAGATTATTTTTTTTTTGCTAAAATTCCTCTAAAATTAAATCAATACTTGAGATATCAATAAACCAAGCTATCATCAACATTTAATCTCAATTTTCACAATAAGAACATTCCTTTATACTTACAGCAAAACAATTTATTCTTAGCAAAAACAATTCTTGTAACTCAAATATTCCTTTAGAATCTACTTTAAAAATCTTTTTAACATTAGCAATCTTAATATTCATACAACAATTATACTTGTGTCTTATACCATAATAAGTGATATTTACCATTAACAATACCCAAATGAAACTCACATTCTATCTCAATCAAAATTTTAGTCGTAATCTAATCACAACAGCTATCAATAAATTTCTTTCTTTTGCACTCCAAACACTAATATAATGATCATACTTTAAACTAATTGAATAAGATTTCAACTCGTATCATTAAGTAGATTTCCTTCCAATACCATCAAATGCATCAAAATGGACGAATGTTCTCATTTATGCACATGTTATTTACCATTACCAGATATTGAAGTCAAAATCCATTAAGACAATTTTTTTGAACCTTAATATCATAATCGTATTTTCAAAACACCTAAACAATCATTCTTACCATCACGTTAGATATTACTCACTGAAGTGCAAACCACACCAATTTTATTGAATCTTTATTTGTACCATAAGTTCAATTTAAGAATAACATCCGTCAAGGTAAGTTCACAATATCAATATTGAGAGCACTTTAAAATCTTCACTTACCAATTCTTGTCAACTATCATACTTTTAGTCTCCACAAAATGCAAATCAAGATTTGATAAAAGGTTCACTAAATATCTATATCAAATCTCCAAAGAGTTATATCGAGACTTGGACTTCACTTCATAACACCTCAAAAAAACAAAATCATTCATTAAAATAATGTTTAAGCTTAAAAATCCAACTTATAAAAATCTCACCACACATCATCTTGTTACAACTCTTGTTTCATGCTTCAAATTCTAATAAGTAAAATAAAGATCATGATCAACTTTTATTAAAGATCCATAAGCAAAATCTCAAAATTTTCACAAAAATCAAACACTTAATCTCAATTGTATAGTGTCTCCAAATATTCGAATCCATTTCCATAATAGGCTTGAGTCTAAGGTAACTTCTCTCTTTTTTTTTTTGAAAACAAATACCAAGAATCGAGTCGTCAAACTTTCTCCTCATCGAAATTTCAAGGCTAATGTCTAAATGTCAATTAGACGAAGAACTCCGAAAGGTACAAAACCACAAAAAATCTGAGATATCTAAAAGTCTACTAATCGTAACTTAAGCTCAAACTCTTTTTTAAAAACCACCACATAATTTAAAGATCACAATCAAGATTATAGAAGGACCCAGAATTTGTTCATGCTCTTAAGTAGTCTCTTCATTCCTAAAGAACATAATCTAAACTTCCAAGAAAAGAATAAAACATATCTTATACCATAATGAGTGATATTGTCTCTTAATACCATCCAAATGGACTCATATTTTACCTCAATCAAAATTATAAGAGCGATTTAGTCACCTTGACTATTAATAACTTATCACACTCCAAATAGACATTTAATGATCGAATTTCGCAATTATTTGAAATAACAATTCTCATCATCAAACTTAGATATTTATTCAAACTGATACCTTACCAATTAATTGAATATCCTTATATGCATTATAATACAAAATAACCACAAATGTTAATAGAACCATTAGGAAAATTTAAATAGATCATACCAAAAGCATCTCAAATTTTCATATATCATTTCTTGCCGACTCTAATATTTCATCATTAATGACAGTAATTTATAATCAAATTTGTGATAAAAGTTTCACAAAATGTCCAGCACAAAACTCTAAAATCTTCATGGATAAACTGAAATTCTAAACCCAATTTCATAGGTTTTTTTTTTCAAAGATCATGATCATTTTCTCCCATAATCGTGAAGCTTAAAGTATCTTGCATATCAAACTTACAACCAAGTCACTTCATTACAACCATACCATCTCATGATTCGATATTTCTTACTTTAACACCAAGTACCATTATAATCATCTCCTAAATTTGTCAAAAATCCATAAGAAAATTCAAAACAAATTTCTTAAAAATTGAAAATCAAACGTCTATTCCAAAATCTCCAAAGATTAAAATCTCTTTTTATATAATTAACATTAGTTGAAGGTAACTATCATGTTAGAGTTCACCCAAAATCAATCACGTACAACTCATTATACTCTTTATTAAGTTCACCAACTTTATCTTTATCACAAATTTTAAAGCTGATGTCTAAATATCCACCAAACAAAAACTTCAAGTTTCACAAAATCATACCACTTGATTCACAGACACAGTCTACAAATCTTAATTAAGCTCAAATTCCTAGAATCATCACATAATTCAAATATCATATTTTAAGCTTACAAAAGGTCTTCATGTAAATTAAAATTTTTCAATCATTAATTCATACTTATAATAAGTCTCCACAGACCAAAAAACATAACCCAAGTTCTGGATTACTACGAGGAGGCAAACTGATTCAATCAAAGTAACAAAGTAATATTAGAAGATTTTTTTCAAAAGTCAAGCTATTCTAACAAAAAAGAATTAAGATAGCATAAACGTCCCAAACTTTAAGTGTTCTACCCCACTCTTAATCTAATAATACATCTAACTATTTCATAATGCACGATTATATGAATCTAATATAGATAAACCTAAGCTCTGATACCACTTAATCTGTCACTCCCCGAACTCAAGACATAACAAACGTCGCACATCTGTAAGAAATAATCTCACAGACATGCAAGGCATTTATCATACTAAAATTCAATCCTTTCAGATATCTAAACTGAAATATACCATGAATGATCGAAAGAAGTCTACAAAACTTCAACTTATTGCTTAAAGTCAACAAAGAAATTTAAAAGGTTCTTTAAGTCTCAATCTAATCATAAGTTTAAAAGTCTTGAAACATATCTTAAACTCCAAAAAGTCACTCCCCAACATTCCCGTGGACATTATCAACATCAAAACCTGTAAGATGTTAAGAAATGGGGGGTGAGTACAACCACTCAGTAAGCAACCGATATCCCAACAGTTGGATTAAGCATGCCATAAAAACAATAGGCCAGAATATCAATGTAAAGATTCAAAATCCATGTTGGGTAATCTTATATTTAATCACATAATTTATTCAAATTCATATATTCAGATTTCAGAACTAAACAGAATTTCACAGATGCCAAAATTAAGCAAAAGCTTCACAAATCAAATTTTTCAAGTCTCCTATAACATGTCATGGCCACGCTTAACCCTTGTGGCACAGGTCAGAATCAGAACAGAACCACAATTAACCCCGGTGGCTCGGGACAGAAATATCAGAAGCAACTAATAGTTGCACAGAAACAGAACAGAGGGCCACTATTCTCAACCGATGGTTTGGTTAGAAACTAGTTTCATTTAACAGAATACATGTCGACATGGCCAACATTTAACCCCCATTGGCAAGGTCAGAGCACAGCCATACTAGGAGACAAAACAAAACATTTTCAGATTATCCCAAATATACAGAACAATACTATTATTTCTTGTAACATATTTCATACAAGGCAAATTTCGTCCATCATTTCAAAGCAGATTTCGTATTTCCAAAATAAAAATATATGTAAGTACATTATAATGAACTTTAAAGATCAAAGCGACTAAATCATGTATCATCCAAAACGTATCTTATGCGAAGCATATTTCACATGTCTTCTCAAAATATCTTGTACGAAAAATTATATTCTCAAATATAATTATATACATATACTTGAATAAAATCATATCCGAAAAGTCAATACAGAACTACTTTCGCAATTCATAATAAAGAAATCACATATACATACGTTTGCATGCTTAACCCATTTTTTAAAAATCATAAGACAAAACTATATTTGTACATAACATACGAAACATATCTCATATTAAGGTTAATTTTTAAGGGTGTCAAAACACCGAAGAGATATCAAGTCACTTACTTGAACTCGCTAAATTGAAACCAAAACAAAGCCTTAAGATCGCTCGGAGCCTATTATTCAAAAATATTTAATATTAGAAAAACATGCTATCAATTTGACGTAAGCTACGCTATCTGACAGAAGCTAACAACTTATACTGTATTCGTTAAATAATTATAACTCGATAAACTATGAACTAGTGTGACTTATGTTATTTGACGAAAGCTAAAAATATCTAAACTCTCTTCACAATACAGAATTTTTCTCAAATTTTAAACCTCTTATTTTTCCCCAAAAGTAAATCCCTAACTACACAAAGTAACCATAAAAATAAAAGGGATACCTTTACTCACCTTGATCTTCTTGCACTCACACAAGAGCCACTTCAAATCTCCCTTTTAATTTTTGTTCTCTTTATTTTTTTCTCAGTAATAACTATAACTTTCTCAAAATTTCTTTTTCTTCCTTCGACGCAACAGTGCTTTCATGTCACTTTTTCAATCTTTCTTCCTTTTTTTTTTGGACATGATAGCAACCAACTCGATTTCCTTTCTTTTTCTTCTGCTTTGGGCCGCTTACTGTCTCACTAACGCTATTTTCTTTTTCTGTTTATCAACTCTTTATATGAAGAATTCTAAAGCTTGCAACGGCGGCTGCACATCATATATAGTTTCTTCTTTTTTTTTGTTTTAAACCTAAACTATTAAAAGCTTAGGGCTTGTCTCGTTTTTAACCTCTTCCATATATTGGCTTTGGGCTTTTTTAAAAACTGGGCTGGGTATTACAACTAGCCAGGGGGGATCTTCTGTTGGAGGGTCCTTACCGTTTCCACGGTTCAGACCTTTCATTATGGAGCATGTTGCCCAAGAATTAAATGGATTAGATTCTGGTTTCCCTGGCGGCCAACAAACAGTTAGCCTGACAAATTCAAACAATCCGAACTCGAGTTCAGGTCCGCAGCTTTCAGCAAATGGAAATAGAGTTACTCTCCCTACTTCTGCAGCAATGTCTAAGGCAGCAAACCCAGTAGCTGGTTTAAACCGTGTGGGAAATGCTCTTCCAGGATCACCAAATTTGGCTGTTGTGAGCTCACGATTGCCAATGCGTCAGTCGTGGCGGTGTTCCGGCACACGTAGGGGGGAACTGAATACAGCCATTATCGGTCTTGGTGATGATGGAGGATATGGAGGTGGATGGGTTCCTGCTGTTGCTCTTAAGAAGGTTCTCAGGGGTATTCTTAAGTACCTTGGAGTTCTATGGTTATTTGCTCAGTTACCAGATCTTTTGAAAGAGATCCTTGGATCATCTTGAAGGACAATGAAGGTGCACTTTTGAAGTTGGACCTGGAACAGCCTGCCTTGCGTTTCTTTGTGGAGTAAGGCATTAAAAGTTCTAAATTTACGGTTGCAATATGTTTTTCCTCCGTTTATCTCTTTCACGTGTAGGAAACTTCTATCCTGTTCTTGTTTTCTCTTTATCTTGATGAATTTGCTGACTTTATGTTTAAAGTACATGATTAATATGGTTGCTTCAATTGTCCTTGAGACATATTGATGGATGATTAGCATTGTTGTTTGATTTCTGTCCGAATGATCTTTCCTTTTTAGGCTGATTTTTTGTATTTTTTATTGAGGAAATCCTTCGATCAAAAAAAAAAATTGAGGAAATCCTATGTTTGGATAGTCATCTGATCGCGTGCTTTTCTGCAGAGGCTGTGTTTGCGGTAAGCGTCCATAGAGTTCAACTTCTTCAGGTTCTTAGTGTGAAGCGCTTCCATCAGCAGTAGCAGCAACAAAACAATGCTAATGCTCAAGAGGAAACAATCCATTATAAATTTCAACTTGCATTAAAACTTCTGCAAATACATCATAGACATAACTATCCACCCCTTTTCAACGGTTCTACTTCCCACTATCCCAGGAAAAAAAAAAGGAAAGAAAAAGAAGGAAGAAAGCGAGTTCCCACCACCAGTATTTTTTGGTCATCCTCCACTCACCCAACTATGGATGTATGTAATAAGAGGAAAACATCAATGAAACTTCAAAATTTTTTTCCCTTGAGTAGACTATGAAGTAACATCAAGATGCCTTTCCAAGTTTTTCTAGCCACGGCATTGGCCATTGGAAATCACTCTTTTCCTTTCTTTATCATTTTTTTTAATTTTCTAAAAGAAAACATCTACATCTATATGCATCTATTTCATCTATGAAATCTATTTAATCATGAAGTAAAGTGACGTATCATTCAAAGATAAAAAGGAATACACAAATTATTTGCTATCTCTTCAACTCAACAAGAATTTATTTAAGGAATCTACAACTAAAAAAATTTGTACACGAAATTGATCTTAAGATGAGAAAAGTTTCAAATTCTTTGAATCAAACCTTACTAATATTTTATAAATTGTTATGTTGATACTATCAAGTACAAGGAGAGAATAAGAATTCAAACCGTAGACCTAATCCTCTTAAAAATAGGAAACAACCAATAGATCAAATTTTAATTGTTGTTATGTTGATACCTAACAATGATAATAATACTTGGATTTTAGTATATAATATATATATATATATATATATAAAAATATATATATATATATATATATATATATATATATATATATATCTCAAACGATGATTATTATTAAGAATTAGTTATCATTAATCAAATAAGGTGATTTCAAATTATGAGTAGATCATCCTAATCCTAACAATAAGATTATTTTGATGATTAAATTACCGTATCGTACTTGGCTAGATTATCATTTATGATAAATACGTGTTGTATTTGATTTGTATTGAACATGTGTAAAACATGAATGCACATGCCACATATAAAAACATAATTTTTATTTTTTTCAAATCTATATAAAATTTTGTTAAATTTTAATTCGTAATCATTTTTCTTTTCTTTTTCTTTTTTTTGGTTCATAAGAGGTATAAGGGAAGAATGAAAAATCGAACCTTGGACTTAATCCCTCCTAAAGAGGGATAACCACTAGGTTAAGCCTTGGTTGTTGTAATCATTTTTCTTTTCTTCATAGCATATTATCGTATCCAATATAAAATTATCAAATCTCAATTGTTTCACCCATAAAATATTGGAATTTATACTTGGCAAATTTCGGTGTAAGATCTTAATAATTGTTTTTGCAACAGCAATCAATTAGTCCAAAAGGTTAAGTTTGTAGCGAAAATTAACTTCAAATGGTATATTTACGATGAATTTAATAAATTTTACGATAAATCTTATAAAATATATAATTAATCTCATAAATTTTATGATAATTTTAATAGTTTTAAGTTAATTCTAGACTCTACACTTATTCTTGTATGTTTAGACTAAATATAATAATTTCATGATTAATAATCACAATTTTACAATTATTATTATCAACTGTAAGCTAATTGTATTAATTTAACACTTAATTATCATTGTTTTAATGTTTACTCTAGTGCTTGATGTTTAAAAATAATAATTTGATGTGTTAATATAAAAATAACCTTTGACATAATAATTTTACGCAATAAGATAAATAATTTGATTTCTTACTACATCATTCACTTGTTATTGAACTCCGAGATTAAGTTTGAGGTAGCTAGCTAAGAGGTTGAGTCAAGTTTAATTATCTTAGCAATGACTCAAGTCGACTCAAAAAGATCGCAAACCTAATTAAGCTTCACTTAGCTTTTTTTAAAGATTATTATTATTATTATTATTATTATTATTATTATTATTATTATTATTATTATTGCAACTTGATTTAAACACGTGCGATGCACGATGACGATTTTATTTTATAATATTTTTTTAAAAAATAGAATAAAATTATATAAAATTTTTTTGATATATAAAAAAAACACTTGATGGATATAAAAAAAATTAAATTAAAAAATAATTTAAAATAAATAATAATTAGAAAATTTTAAAAATTAAATAAATTAATTAAATAGCTACAATATTAATTAAAGCAATTCTTACTACATTAATCATTAATAGATTATTGGTTAATGTTTCATATTTGAAATTATTTATTTTTAAATTTTCAACTTAAATGATTATAAATTAATCTTATTTTAATTAATTAGAGTTGAAAACTCTATTTTGTAGGATCTTGAAAAAAAATTATTTATAATAGTTCCAAATATAAAAAGTAAGTAAAGAAAAAATGTAAATAAAAATAAAAAATAATTTATTATTTGAGTTTTTTACAATTTTAATCAATTCAAAATAATTAAATATAGCAATTAAGATAATATACGTGTTAAAAGAATAAATAATATATATGGATATCTTCTCCTTTATTTTGCAAAAAAATGATTGAACAAATAAATCACAAAAAGAAACAAAAATGAAAATTGAAAAAAATAAGACATGAAATTTAATTAAATGCTAATATATATTTAAATACTCAGTTTGAATTTTCTGATAACAGATTCAAAACTTTAGGATAATTCCTCTTAAAATATATGAATTTTTTAATTTAAAAATAACATAATAAGTGATAAAAGAAAAATCAAATCCTAAGATAAATTTTATTTGATTTAAATGTAGTTAAAACGGTTGAAATTTTTTTAAAAAAAATCAAATAACTCATTTAATAGGATTATTTCATAGAAAATTAAAATTAATTCATTATTTTAATATAAAAAAGTTAAACTATTCAAGTAAACTTTTATATATTTGTACATGATATAAGATTATTACAAAAAACTAAATCTTACTAAAATTAAAAGTTTAACATTCGATCAATGATCAAATGACTCTTTATGAGCATTTTATACTTTAACGAGTAAAAAAAAATCCATCTTGCCATACATGCCTATTGCTTGGTGTTCATATGAAATATGCATAATTTTTCTTTAAAAAAGTGAATCCAAATAAAAAATTTATACCAAAATTAATTATTTCTATAAATATGTTTTATATATTGATAAAAGATGTGTAAAAAATTGTTAAATGATATGTTTTTTAGTTTTAACATATATAGATGTTTGTCTTGTAGAAAATCAAATATATACTTGATTTAAAGAAATAATTTATTTGTTTTGTATTTTTAATGTATATAGATTTTTATCTTTTAGAAAATTGAAAAAATATTATTTTTTATTTTAAACTATTATACATGTCAAAATTTTGAATTATCCACATAAGATGTTTTACTTTGAGTCAACTGTTTTAGTTTATATATAAATAAATATATATAAGATTATTATTATTATTATTATTATTATTATTATTATGTTACAGTGATTGTTATTATTGCATTGTTTTTATGCTGATTATAATAATTTCTACAATTAATTATTAATTTTTTATGATTATTCTTGTATTTTTTTACGTTTATTTTTATTAATTATACACTAATTTTCATCATTTTAACACTTTATTATCAAAGTAGTCAAATTCCCCAAAATATAAGTTGACTGCCCCTACACAGAAATGTTAGAGAAGCTATTTGTGTAAAAGCAGTCGACTGCCTTTACACGAAAGCTTCTGTAAAAATTCTTAACAGGGGCAGTTGACTTCCCTGGGAAGCAATCAACTGCGTTTTACATATAATGGTTCTGTGCAATCTTTTTTAACAAGGGCAACTGACTGCCCTCATTAAGCATGATGTTTTTATAAACTCATTGTAAAATATTTGTTTTCCTTGCATGATAATTTCAAAGACTAAAGCTATCAAAATTTCATTTTCAATAAGGTTACCTACCTAGGAATTTTATGCAAGAAGCAGAGCTACTTAATGGGAATTTAACATAGATATGCAAGAAGCCTATGAGGTTTGGAGTGCCTAACATTCTCATACATCTGGAATAACCCAAGCACAACTATAACATAGACATCCAAGAGGAGATTTCAAATCAGATAGTCAATAACTCATCTGCTAAACCAACTCAAGCTACACCTGAAAGAAGATTTTAACAAAAATTTCTTTCCATGAAACAAAAATTGATATTTACCTAATATATCAAGGATATACAGCCTAATAGAAATGAAAAATTTGTCTTTGATCCCCTAATAGCTCAAGGGAAAAAAAACTAAAGAGAAACAAAAAAACAAGTGTACCTATTTTTCGATCAAATTAACAGTAATTAATCACTCACTAAAAGTTTTTGTTCGCACTAAGAAGAATTTCACAATCTCTCTACTTATTCTTTCAAACATATAAAATCAGTGAAAATCCAAAATTTTGTGACTTATAAAAACCATTGCAATGTACTTGGATTAAGAATGGGTTGGCAAACCCACTTCTCTTCTGCAGCGAGGTATGTCTTGAACATAACAGCATTCCTAAGTGATGTTCCAAAGAGCCAAATATGCACATCCCAGTAAACTTCTTCAACTATTCCATCACAAGAGAAATGTACCCAACAAAAAATCAATTCCTACCAAATATACTCATTAATTTCTTCCAAACAATGATATGCTCCGGCATCTGACTCTTTCCAGGTAAACTTACTATTGCTCGATCACAATCTAAGTACAGAAATGAAAATATAACTCTTAACTCCTCCACCACTTCAACTTTCGAAAGCCTATTTTTTCAAAATAATGCATGGTTTGCTTCAATGTAAGGCTCAACAACATTCCTACAATATCTCATTACATTAACATCATATATATAAAACACACTTCTTCATCTTATGCAAGCTCGGGTGCATAGTTAGCATCAAATATTGTGCTAAAAACTCAACATTTTGGAATTTTAACAGGCCACGACACTAGACCACTAGTATAATAATAAGACTGCAACAGACGCAAAATATTAAACATCTCCCAACAAGCTTGTCAAATTTTAAAAAAAATTAATTTTTTCTAAAAAGTTCAAAAACTATGGTGCATCTATGAGCCAATAAACATCCACGCGTTTCCTAGAAAAAAAATGTCAAATATAACATTTAAACAATAATTTATATAACAAAGAAAATAATAATAATAACAATAAAAACAAAAAAAATAATACTTACAACTTTTTATTATAGAAAAAAAGCATTTCGAGGCAGCTAGTCAATTCATTATCCAAAATAAGACTTTCAAATACCTCATTTTCCTTCAAGTCAAAAGGGTAATCGATAAATGTAATCATGAGTTCCCTTAAATTATACACATCTACTTTAAAACTTTCAAATCAAAAAGTAAATCAAATTAACTTAACAATCAAATCATTAGTGGAAGATATAAGAGCTCTTCTTCTTTGACCTAAATTGCCAAATGCTTGACCTTTATCATAAAAGGTCCAAAGCCCTTGGATAATCGACCTTAAAATAAAAATAGAGTTAAAAACATAACTTTAAAATTAATAATATATTACATAAAAATAAAACAAAAATTATCAAATACCTGAAGATTTTTTTCAAATCTTTATCAATATATAGCTATTATGATCTAATATTTAGATCATATTCAGACTTAAAAATGTTTAATTTATCTTCAAGCCAAGACAATAAATATTGAAATCTTCCATCAATAACAACCAAATTGCTTGATATACTATTAGATTTAGTATCATCAAAGAATATAGCATCTGCAATATGATTAAAAGAAAAAACTTTCACATTCCTGAAAGTCTATATTGCTTCACAATCATCCTAAATTGGGATAATTGTATAATCATTCAAGAAATGCAGAAAACTTGTTAAAAAGTTATAACAAAAATGATATAAATCACATTTATGGATTATATCATTGCCATATAAAAATGAAAACTGCCTCTGCTGCGATTCCACAAATGAAGCCGACTCCAACAGCAACTTTAAACATATGTTGTTGTCTAACTGAAATTAAAATTGTTTGCTAGAATCTGTGAATAATCATATTCTCACTATGCATTAGATAAGCTTGTTGGCCATTAGTACTTGTAGTTGAAAATTTGATATTTGCATGTGCTAGTAACTGAATGCTATATCAGATACGCAGCTTGTGTGTTGATGAGCTTTATTTGCGGCCATGATCTTTTCTTTCCTCAACAACTAAAGAGGAAGAGAAGCCTAAAGAGAAGAGAAGCCTTCGACAACTAAAGATAAAGAGAAGCCTAAAGAACCAGACCAGAAGAAGAAGTGGTATGTGTGAATTTTAAATTGTTTTTTCTTTTATAAATTATAAAGTCCATATTTAGTTGTGTAATTTATTTTTTTGGATATTTAGAAAAAAATGGATTTTGTTCAAATTAACGATTGATATCATCCAAAAAATATTTATTATGAATAAAAGAATAATTAATTTAATTGGGAAGGAGATGGAATTTACTATATTACTCTTGATACTGTTGTCAAAAGCAATCATAGCAATCAAATTGGTGAATGTTGGACTTTGTAATTAGAAGGTCGATAAGGCCAAAATATAGTTAACCAAATTGGAGCTTATTGAAAATACTAAAAAATGACCGATGATTTATTATTAAATGATTAAAATTTTCTATTTCTTTATTTTTTTCTTATTTTATTTAATCTTGTTTGTTTTATGTTTAATAGGTACTGTCATTTTCAAAGTTGCTATTAGAGCCAGCTTCATTTGTAAAATCGCAGCAGAGGCAGTTTCCATTTTCATTTGGCAATGATATAATCCATAAAGACAGTTTATATCATTTTTGTTGCAACTTTTCAACAAGTCTACTATATCGCATGAATGATTATACAATCATCTCAATTGAGGATAATTGTGAAGCAATAGAGATTTTCAGGAATTTGAAAATCTTTTCTTCTAATCATGTTGCAGATACTATATACTTTGATAATATTAAATCTAATAATATCTCAAGCAATTTGGTTGTTATTGAGGGAAGATTTCAATATTTATCGTCTTGGATTGAAAAAAAATTAAATATTTTTAAGTCTTAACATGATCTAAACATTAGATCATGGTGGCTATTTATTGAGAAAGACTTCAACAAAATCCTTAAGTATTTGATAATTTTTTTTATTTTTTATGTACTATATTATTAATTTTAAAGTTATGTTTTTTACTCTATTTTTATTTTCAAGTCAATTATCCAAGGGTTTTGGACCTTTCAAGATAAAGGTCAAGCATTTGACAGTTGCATTTGACAGTTTAAGTCAAAGAAGAGGTGTTCTTATATTTTCCACTAATGATTTGACTGTTAAGTTAATTCCATTTGCTTTTGGATTCGAATGTTTTCAAGGGGATGTGTATGATTTAAGGAGACTCATTATTACATTTATCGGTTACCCTTTTGACTATAAGGAAAAGGAAATATTTGAAAGTCTTATTTTGGATGATGAATTGACTGACTGCCTCGAAATGCTTTCTTTCTATAATAAAAAATCGTAAGTATTATTTTTTTTAATTTTTATTGTTATTATTATTATTTTCTTTGTTATTATATGAATTATTATTTAAATATTATATTTGACTTTTTTTTAGGAAACACGTGGACGTTTGTTGGCTCATAGATGCACCATATTTTTTGAACCCTTTGGAAAGAGTTAATTTTATTTTAAAATTTGACAAGCTTGTTGGGAGACGATAAATATTTTGCATCCATTGCAGCCTTATTATTCTACTAGTGGTCAGGTGTTGTGGCTTCATAAAATTCCAAATGGTTCAGTTTTTAGTGCAATATTTGATACTAACTATGCACCTTAGCTCGAGAAAGATAAAGATCTGTGCTTTATATCTGATGTTAATGTAATGAGATACTACAGGAATGTTGTTGAGAATTACAATGAAGAAAGCTATGCATCCTTTCGAAAAAATAGGCTTTCAAAAGTTGAAGTGATAGAGTAGCTAAGAGTTATATTTTCATCTCTGTACTTAGATTGTGTTTGAGCAATATGAACTTTACTCGGAAAGAGTCAGATGCCAGAGCATGCCATCCTTTGAAAGGAATTAATAAGTAAATTTGGTAGGAGTTGATCTTTGGTTGGGTACTTTTCTCTTGTGATGGAAAGGCTACAGAAGCTTACTTGGACGTGCATATTTGACTCTTTGGAACATCATTTGAGAATACTGTTATGTTCCAGACATGCCTAGCTGCAGAAGAGAAGTTGTGGGTTAGCCAACACATTCCTAATCCAAGTACATTGCAATGGTCTTTCCAAGTCACAAAATCTCAACTTTTCACTAATTTTGTATGCTTGGAAGAACGAGTAGAGAGAATGTGAAATTCTCCCTAGTGCTAACAAAAACTTTTAGTTAATCTAATTAATTACCGTTAATTTGATCGAAAAATAGATACACTTGTTTTTTTGTTTCTCTTCAATTTTTTCTCCCTTGTCATTTCTATTAGGCTATATATCCTTGGTACATTAGTTAAATATCAATTTTTGTTTTATGGAAAGAAATTCTTGTTAAAATCTTCTTCCAACTATAGCTTGAGTTAGTCCCAATTATTCAGATGCAAGAAGTGTCAAGAATGCTTATAAAATCAAGTGTCCTTCAAGAATCTGGATTTTCAAAGGTACTTGCACTAAAGTGATGCAAAGACGATTTCCTAATTCTATAATTGGAATTAATATAGTAGTTTTAACTAACTATAATGTAACTTTAAACTCCATGCACTTTACTTAGCTAAGGAATAAACCCAAACTAATTCTAAACTTAATGGCACCTTTAAATTCTACTATGTCTAATTTAACCAAAACTCAACTCCAAATAAGCATTAAAAGACTAGACATTAAATCTGGAATTCTTAAAGTTGATTGAAACTAAAACCAAAAATGCATGTACACTAGACTTTGAATGCAACAAATGAACTCTAAACTTGACCTTTTCGCACTAATTAGATCTCAAACATTAACCTAACCTTAAGTAGTCTAATTAAACAAGAAATCCGATATTTATCAAACTCAAACGAAGTCAAAACCATGACCCATATAAGGATAGAAAAACAGGACAGATTTGCAACCCATGACTCCATAGCTACTAGGGACATCTATACTTCTAAACTTTCTTTTAAACACCTAATTGGACCAAGCCACAAATAAAAAACTTAAATTAAATGTACTTTAAATCTGAAAAGTTTTAACTTAAATTAACAAGAAAAACATGACCAAACAGCAGCTAGAAAACTAGGCAGTGAAACAAAGAAAATGGTGACTCTAGGTGCACCTAGAATAATGGTATATGAATTGCTCTAATCCCTAATTAACTTAGCCTAAAATTCAATGAATTAATGCATGAACTAACCTAGAATTGACCCTAAACCATCAGCTAATTGTATTCAAACAGAACTGAATACAATGGCAGCCCCCAAACCCCGACACATGCAAGCTATAGAGCAATGTAGAAAATGTCATGCAAACCTAACCCATATGTCCTCTAAACCTAACCTTCATGAACTAAATGAACCTATTAGCTAATATAAAACTTAAATTAAGTGGATGAACATCAAATCTGGAATTTGTGAGCAACAAATTACATGAAAAACGTTACTTGGCAACAAGCATGAAACTAGGCAGAAACTAACGCAACCACTGAACTATATGAACCTCTACACTAATGCCTGATTCCTAATCACTTAAGCCTATGATAAAGCATGAAAATGAACCTAAACTAACCCCTAAAAACACCTAAACTGCCAGCAAGTTAACAAAACAGAATTGAAAACTCAAACAGCCCAGGCAGTCGGCTAGCAGCAGGACACGCTCCATTTGTGACTTGAATGCACTCTAAACTTGAAGCTTTTAAATGCCTACAATTCCTAAGACTTAAGCCCAATTTCTAATGATGTTAGAGCATGAAAATGAACCTAAACTAACCCCTAAAAAACCCCTAAACAGCAGCACACCCAGCCAAGGCAGAACAGATACAGCACTATGACAATCAAGTTGAAACAGAAAAATCATCTTCCATTGAAGCAAATTTTCAAACCATATGCACAGAATGTAATTCCACAGCAAATTGACTCAGAGGAACATCAATCCAACTAAGATTCAAGGGAATTCAAGGGTAAAAACAGAGCATAAATGGGATGGACAGAATTTACACAATCAAGACAGCAAATTGAAGGCAACAATAAGATAAAAAAAGCATGTTTTGCATGTGATAACTAGCAATTTAGCAACATTAGAATTATCAGTTATTCAAAAGCATTTGGCTATGTTCTAGAATTTAGATACTGTAATATCCTTTAATAAACATAAAGGTTGTTACACAAGGTTTTTAACTAACTTACAAGAGATACATATAAGTCAGAAGATAAAATAAAATTTGAAATAGATCAACGCTTCTGCCAATCCTCAATGTCCTGGTTAAAGATTTCTCACAGTCACATACAGACCCAAAAGATGCTTATACTAATACTTGGACTATGTGGATACAAGATGCCTATACTAATCATAACATACACTAATATTTGGTCATGTTTAATTTATCTTTTTTTGAGGAATATGATTATGTTTTACCATAATATTCACATCACTTTGCCCCGTAAATATCATTCAAATACACGTGTCTTATTTAGACATTTCATAATGATTCCATTTCCCATGTTTCAGTCAAAATCATGGAAAAATACAGAAGCAAAACTCAGTAAGACTGACCTTCGGCATTGGTAGTTGCTACAAGCGATAACCACAGGAGAGGCCGGAGAGAAAAGTTGAACCCTGCAAAGGAAAGGAACTGAGTGATTTCTCTCTACAATAAGGAGGAGAAAAATAAAATGGGGCTATGGAGACCGATTCACTCGATTCAGCTGCTGTGAGTAGACTGATTCACTCACTTCAATTGAGGGTTTAGGCAAATGAGTGTTTAGGAGAAGAGCACTCAAGAGAAAGGGATCACAGAAGGCTGAGAGAGAGGAGCAGCTAGAGAAAAAGTGTCATTTAAAAATGTAAAAAAAAAAAAAAAAAGCTTTAATTTGGAATTTAAATTTGATTAGAGTTAATTATGTATTTCTATTTATTTACTCATTCATTCACTTTCATGTAAGAATGTAAACGGGACGGGTACCCGTCAATTTCGACAACTGAAAATTAAGGAAAAATTATTGCAGATACTGAAATTTGAAACTTAGGTCTACTGGATAACCTCTAAAGACTGGTTGCATAAGCTCCAAAACCACATCTGCCTAATTTTATTAGCATAACGTTTTCCACAAAGATCAGATTCTAATTGACAAGAAAAAGTACAGCTAATGGTGATCTTGCTAATCTCTATTATAGCAAAAATCAAAATCTACTAGAAATTGAAGTGTCCTCTATCACTTTAGCAACTCAAAATTCTTATCAATCTACAAATGTATGTTGCAATGACAATACTATAATCACAAGCTGCTAGTTAGAGAAATCTTTGATGGCAAAAGAAATCATCAGTCATGTAAAAAAAAATTCAAGATACCTGGCTGATTCTCTAGCTAGGATCGAATTACATTACTTGCTAGGAAAATTTTCGGTCGAAGACTTCAATAAAATCCCATGTTCTTGCAGAGCTATGATACTTGCAATAGCTTTTATGCATGGCATACAGGAGAATAAACGTTGAACATAATGTGAAATTTTATGCACCGAGTTGTCACCAAAAAATAGAAGAAAAGATTTCAACAATGATGGGATAGAAAGGTTAAGAAGGCTTCAAGAATGATGGGATAAAAAGTGTTTTATTTTTTATTATCTGTAAGTTTAGAAAATAAAATTTGAAATTATAATTTTTTTTTCATCTCAATACAAAAGAAATAAAATAAAATGAAGCTATTAGCTATTAGATTACAAAAAAACTTAATACATATCATCATACTATATATGAATATCGAATCGTATTCATACATTGGATCAAATCGATATATGTATTCATACACTGAATCGTAATCTCGCGATATTAATATCTATGCTTTCCAGGATGACATTCTACCTGTGCCTACAGAGAGGTAAGAACAGATTTTGACTGGTTCACAGTGGACACAAGCAATGCAGTTGGGATTTCTAAGAAATTCAAAAAAGGCCATTCCAAATCGATATAATCATTATCAGAAACTTTTACAACTCAAAATCAAAGATTAACATAACCCCAAAATTCAGCAACAACCACATTCTAACATTTAAACTGTTCTCAAGATCTTCTTACAACTTTAAATTTAAAAAAAAAAAACTTCAAAAATCTAGATGCAAAAAGAGTAAAATTTATCAGAAGAGAAAAGTACTAAAAAAATTTCAATTCCTACTAAATCTACTCGTTAATTCTTTTCGGACGATTACTTGCTGCTGCATCCTGTGACCCTTTACAGGTAAATTTCCTAATGTTCGAATACAGTCTAAGTACAAAGATGAAAATATAATTCTTAAACCTATCTTTTCAAAAGGATGCATAGTTTTCATAGTTGTAATGCTCAAGAACATTCCTGCAATATCTCATATCTCATTATATGCTCAGTTACCTCACAAATTGATCTTCCACATACTTAGCTGTATAATTATCATAAAATATTGCATTAAGAAATCTTATGAAATTTTTTCAATCCACGGCACCTCATTGAGAAATGAGGCTTCAATAGATGAAAAATGTTTAAACCTCCCAACAAACTTGTTAAATTAAAAAAAATTAACTCTTTACAAAAATTCCAAAAATACAATACATATAAACCAAAAAATGTTCACACATTCCTTAAAAAACTGTCAAATATATCATTTAAGCAATAATTTATACTACAACAACAAATAATAATAATAATAATTTTAACTTTGCATCCAATAGCATTTTAAGGCAACTAGTCAATTCATTTCATAAAGACTTTCAATTACTTTTTTTTTCATTTAAGTTAAAAGGCTAACCAACAAATTTAATTTTGAGTTCCTTAAATCATTGACATCCTTTTTACAACTTTCACCTCCAAAAATGAATGTAATAAACTTAACAATCAAATCATCAAATGTGTAAGATATAAGAATTATTTTTTCTTGAATTAAATTGCCACATACTTATAGCTTTAATCATAAAAAGTCTAACCTAAAAATAAAAATAGAGTTAAAAACATAACTTTAAAAATTAACAGTATACTACATAAAAAAAACAAGACTTATCAAACACTTAAAGATTTTTTTTAAAATCCCTCTCAATATATAACAACCATGATTTAATGTTTAGCCTTTAAAATGTTTAATTTTTATTCAAGACAAGAGAATAAATATCTAGTTTTTGCAATCTAAGTAAAAGAAAAGACTTTAAAATTTTTCAAAGCCTTTATTGATTCACAATCATCCTCAGTTAAGATAATAGTATAAACATTAATGTAATGACGAAGATTTCTTGAAGGTTTTTAATTTTATATGGCAGTGATATAATCCATATAGACAGTTTATATCACTACTCTTATAACTTTTCAACAAATCATCGACATGACGTGAATGACTATACAATCATCCAATTGAGAATTATCGTGAATTTGGAACTCTTTTCTAACTATATTACAAAACCTAAATACTTTGATAATACTAAAATTTATAACATTTCAAACAATTTAATTGTTGTAGGAAAAAGATTCTAATATTAAATACTCTTGCCTTGAAGAAAAATTGACTACTTTTAAATATAAACATTAGATCATGGTGGCTATATATTGAAAAAAATGCAAAAAAATCTTTAGATATTTAATAATTTTTGTTTTATTTTTTGTGTAATATCTAATTAATTTAAATGTTATTTTTTTAATCCTATTTTTACTTTCAGGTCAATTATCAAAGGATTTTGAACTTTTTATAATAAATGCTAGGCATTTTGTAGTTTGAGTCAAGGAAAAAGAATTCTTATATTTTTCACATATGATAATTTGATTGCAAAGTTAAATCCATTTATTTTTTAAGGTGAAAGTTTTACAAGAAATGCGAATAATTTAAGAACTCACGATTATATTTGTAGATTATCTTTTTAACTTGAAAGAAAAGGAAGTAATTAAAAGTTTATTTTAGATAATAAATTTATTGGTATAAACGAACTGAATATGAATGAACATTGCTATATTCATGTTCGTTTGTTTATATTTTAATTTCATTCATGTTCGTTAAACACGTTCACGAATATTAATGAACAAGTTCACGAATAAGTGCTCGTGAATATTAAACAAAAATGTTCACAAACACGTGTTCATGAACATTAAATGAGCATATTCATGAACACTAAATAAAACAATTATACAAACAAGTTATATTTAACTTAATATATGGTATGCCAAATTAAAAAATCCTACAAAAACATGCAATTTTAATAATTACATATTAAAAAATCTATAAGTAAATATGTAATTTAAAATTTTATTATTATCAAATAGCAAACTAACATTAAGTGATTAATTAAACGAACAAGTTTTAAAGGAACATTAAACGAATTTGTTTGCGAACATAAACAAATGAACCATTCCTCCGTTTGTGATCGTTTATTAAGAATAATAAACGATCATAAACAAATAAAAATCAACATATTCACAAACTGTTTATCGAACATTATGTTCGTCTACACTTAAATGAATAGACTGATTGCCTTGAAATGTTTTCCGCTAAACTGTAAATATTATTAATGCTTTCTGCTAAACTGTAAATATTATTAACTTTTTCTCATTAGTAGTACTATCTTTGTTGTTATATGAATTATTGCTTAAATGCTACATTTGATTTTTTTTTTAATAAATGTGTAGGCATTCGTTGGCTTATAGATGCACCATATTTTTGGAACTCTTTGAAAAGAGTTAATTTTTTTAAAATTTAACAAGTTTGGTGGAAGAGGTTTAATTGTTTTGTATCTATTGAAACCTCATTTCTCTATTAGTAGTGAGGTACCGTAGATTGAAAAAATTCTAGAAAGTTCAGTTTTTAGTGCAAAATTTTATATTAATTATATAGCTGAGTTTGTGGAAGATGAAAACTCAAACAGCCTAAGCAGTAAGCTAGTGGCAGGACATGCTCCATTTGTGACTCAAAATGCACTCTAAACATGAAGCTTTTAAATGCCTACAATTCCTAATACTTAAGCCCAATTTCTAATAATGTTAGAGGATGGAAATGAACCTAAACTAACCCCTAAAAAAGCCCTTAAACAGCAGCACACCCAGGCAAGGTAGAATAGATACAACACTATGACAATCAAGTTGAAACAGAAAATCTTCAATTGAAGCAATTTTTCAAACACCATATGCACGTGTAATTCCATACCATATTGACTCAAAGGAGTATCAATCTAGCTAAGATTCAAGGCAATTCAAGGGTAAAAACAGAGCATAAATGGGCTGGACAGAATTTACACAATCAAGATTTAGGACAACACATAAGGCAACAATAAGAGAAATAAATGTGAATAACAAGTGTTTTTAAAAGGAAATTCAAGTTCCACCAATTAATAATATGTAAAGGGTTTTAATTAAACCTAAATTTAAAGATTTCGAACATGAAAAAAAATTACTTGACTAAACAACCAAGGCCTGACCTAGTGTTTGTTATCCTTCCTTAAAAGGGCTTAAGTCCAAAGTTCGATCCCCAATTTCCCCCTTGTACCTCCTATGAACCAAAAAAAAAAAAAAATTGACTAAAAAAACCTAACCAAAAAACTCTTCCTAAAACCGTAACTACCCCCTCAACATATAAGTTGATTAAACAAATTGCAGTAGCCAGTCAACAATTACTCAACATATAAGTTGATTAAACAAAATTTCACCATCTTGTCCACGTTATGTATGCATTTTTTTCTACTTGTGAACAAGAACGTTTTGTATGTAATAACTAGCAATTTAGCAACAATAGAATTATCAGTCGTTCAAAAGCATTTGGTTATGTTCTAGAATTTAAATACTGTGATATCCTTTAATAAACATAAAGGTTGTTACACAAGGTTCTAAACTAACTTAAAAGAAATACATAAAACTCACATGATGGTTCACAAGATAAAATAAAATTTGAAATAGAGCAACACTTCCGCCAATCCTCAATGTCCTGGAAGTTTTCATGGTTAAAGATTTCTCACAGTCACAAACAGACGCAAAAGATGCCTATACTAATATTTGGATACGTGGATACAAGATGCCTATACTAGTCATAACATAGGCTAATATTTGGACCTGTTCAATTTATCTTTCTTTGCAATAAAGAATTAAATTACATTCTTGATTCTTCCAATAATCTTAAATGAATGACAAATATTGGAATTCTTTTCTTTTTCAATGAAGACACTTTTTCCATCGTTAACTTACTAGAATTTAGAATTCAAGTTAAGAAAGGAAACAAATTATTTTCAAATGACATCCCTTAAGGTTAATCACACAGTAATTTATAACCAAAAGTTGTACAGTTGCCAACTCGTAATACTTAACAAATTTGATTAATAAACAGAGAAAGGCTCTGATCAGTAGAGCAAACTTTTATTAGTCCCTTTGAGAATGCACACTCTTTGAGAAATATGATTATGATTTATCATAATATTGACACTTTGATAGAAATGCTCAATTTGTCCCATTAATATCATTCAAATGCAGGTATACACTACATGTTTGTTTACTGATGTGTCTTAAAAAACAATTGTAACATTTCATAAATGATTCCATTTCCCATGTTTCAGTCAAAATCATGGAAAAAGAAGCCAAAACAAAACTGAAGCAAAACCAAAACCAAAATTCAGTGAAACTGACCTTCGGCTTTGGTAGTTGCGTGAAGCGGAGAACCAAAGGAGAGGCCCGACAGATAAGTTGGACCTTGGAGAGAAAAGGAACTGAGTGAGTGATTTCTCTCAGGAGAAAAATAAAATGGGGGCTATGATTTCAGTAAAACAATATGGGTCAATCAGTACCTGAATGCCTTGATGATAGTGAAGTTGTGGAGGAGACCAATTCACTCGATTCAGCTGTGAAGAGACCAGTTCACTCGATTCAACTGAGGGTTTAGGAGAGAAAAGACTCAAAATGTATTGAGAGAGGGTTCACAGAGGGCTGAGAGAGGTTAGATACACACGTGATGAGACAGAAAACAGCTCAAACCGAAGTGGCAGAGAGAGATCAGTGACAGTGAAGAGAGAGGTGAAAGTGCAAAAACGTAAAAATGATAAAAAAAAAAAACTAATTTGGATTTTAAATTTAATTAGAGGTAAATATGTATTTTTATTTATTTACCCACCCAATCAATTTTTTTTCTTTTTATCTGTCCAATTTGGACAGACTGTTATTTGTGAAGAGGAAAGAAAATGCTTCCCTTCTCATTTTCTTTTGTACCAAGAGAACGAAAAAAATTCAAATGTAATGAATTATTTTTGAGTCCAAAAATAAAAATTAATAAAATGAAATAAAAATGACTATTAAATAGGATTATTATTTAAAAAATAAAACAAAAATTAAATGAAATCCGCACAACTTATATTAAAAGCAGAAAAAATAATAATTTTCAAAAATCTAAAAATCCATTTGCCAAAGAAAAAATGACATAATTTATTGTTTGAAAATATAGAGAAATTTTTGTAAATCCAAACATGAAAAAAAAATAACAAAACTAAAATTTAAAATATAAGTTAGGGTGAAAATCTAAAATTTATATTGATTTGGAAAATGAGTAATGATCATTTTTAGCATAGAAGAAAAATCTAACACAAGAACTATAATATGATTGATACATATTATGTAATAGCAAGACAAAAATTGAAAAAACTAAAGAAAAAATTTATTTCCAATTCTAAATAAGATAGATCCAATTTCCGTGCCACTTAAAAGGATTATTATCCACACATGAAAAGTTGAAAACGAGGGCAGAAAATAAAAGAGAAAGAGAACTAATCGTTGGTTTTCTATTCCCATAAGCATCTTGCAATCTGGAAAAAGAAGAAAACAAATGTGTTAGAAAAAATAAAATTTAAAATACAAAAGAGAAAACACAAAATAATTCAGCACAAACTGTTTCAGATCTAAGAAGAAAATCTAACACATTAATTATAATATGATTAACAAACTACCTGAAAATGAATAATAAAAAAAATTTGAAATAAGAATTGTTTCCCATCTCTAAATAAGATAGATCTAAATTTCCGTACCACTTACCACCAATCCATACATTAAACATCCACAGGGAAGAAAATGGAAGAGAAAGAGAAGGATCAAAACGTTGGTTTCTAGAGAAACGCCAAGAAAATAAGATGTTTCAGAGCACAGAATAATAATATGATTAATATGAAAATGTATAACAAAAAAATTGTTTCTCTCTCAAAATAAGATAGATCTAAATTTCCGTATCACTTAAAAGGATTATCCACCACGCCTGAATACGATTCCCAGGAACAAAAAGAAAGAGAAAGAGAACAAGCAAAACCATTAAGCACCAAAAAATAAGAAGAGTAAAAGCAAAGAGATGAAGTTGCTCTTCGTGAAAGGAAATGAAAATGAAAAGCAAGAAGAAATGATAAAGAGAGTAAAAACGAAAACTAAATGGAGCTTCAACGCCATTTCCTCCTGAGGAGTGAAACTCCCTAGAGTCTTTTGTATTCTTTTCTCTCTCTGACCCCAGAGCCGCTTCAGAGAGATTCTTTCTCTCCTGCCCCGTCCTTGCTTTCTTACTTTTTATTGGTGTCAAGGAGCGTCCTTCTGTTTTTTTACTTTGAGAGGCCGTTTGAAAGAGGGATTTTATTTTTAAAATTGTAATTTAATAGGCTGTAAAATATTTATAAGGTTTGGTAAAGAGCATTTATTGCAAAGTAATTTGACATCCGAAAGTGATTGCTGCTGGGAGCATTGTGATTGCACCCTTCCTCAGTAAGATGATATCTTATCAGTTTCGTTTGTTTCGTGTAAAATAATTTTTAAAATATAATTTTTATAAAATAATTTTTAAAAATATAATTTTTTTAAAAAATTAATATTTTTTATTATTTGATTAACATGTTAAAAAATATTTTTTTACTTATTATTTTAACTTTATATATATTAAATTGAGTTTTAGTGAAAATTTTTTTTTAACAATGATATAGGTTTAAAAATTATCTTTTTTTTTTGAAAATGATAAGATAATTTTTCAAAATTTTTAAAATTATTTCGTTGATCGAATTTTATTTTTTGTTGATAGTAAATGTTTTACAAATATCAAACACTAAAAAATATAAAAAATATCTTTTAAAAAATAAAATTCACGTACCAAAAGAAACCAAAAAGTTACTTAAAATTACCCCTTTACCCAGCTAAAACTCGGAGAACAGAACTTTTCTTCCTTTGTAAAATGGATGTTGAGAGCGTATACTTTAAGAAAATTTTAAGAACTTGTTGTGAAACAGTAATATTTTTTTAGAAAAATTAAGCAAAATTGTATTTCCCAATAAAAACGTTGGTTTCCTATTCCCATAAGCATCTGGAAAAGCACCAAAAAATAAGAAGAGTAAAAGTAAAAAGATGAAGCTGCTCTTTGTGAAAGAAAATGGAAATGAGAAGCAAGAAGAAATAATAGAGTAAAAACGAAAATAAATGAATGGCGTTTCAACGCCGTTTCCTCCTGAGGAGTGGAACTCTCTGGAGTCTTTGGTATTCTTTTCCCTCTTTGACTCTTCAGAGAGAAGCTTTCTCCCGTCTCCATCTTCCATTAATTTCCCATCCGCCCCCGTCCTTGCTTTCTTACTTTTTTACCGGTGTTAAGGAGTGTCCTTTCTGTTTTTTTTTACCTTGGGAGGCCGTGTTTGGTAGAGATTTTATTACAGGGCAATTTAATAGAGTATAAAATATTTATAGTGTTTGGTAAAAGTATTTATTGCTAAGTAATTTTACATCCGTAAAATGATTGTTGTTGGGAGTTGTATTGTGATTGGGAAAAATTTTAAATACACTTATTTTTATAAAGTAATTTATAAAGTAAAATAAAATGTTAAACAAATACGTCTAAATAAAATATTTCTCCTGTAAAATGAGATTGCAGGAAAAATTATTTCAAAAACTCTAACAATAAACTTTTCTTTCTCTCTACAGCTGAAATCCCTTCGTAAAGTGAATGTCTTTTTTGTATAGATTACAAATATTTTTATCAGTTTTAACGATATAAGATTAATTTTGTTCGAGATTTAATCACAGTTAAGGCTCTTCACTCTTCCTTAAAGATGTGTTTAGTGAGAATAAAATTCGAAAGCTCTTTTCACAAACTCAACTTGCGTTACCAACTGGACCACAATCTTTGAGTTTGTAAAGTGAACGTTGACAACATATACATTGAAAAAATTTCAAGGACACATTGCGAAACAGTAATTTTTTTTAAAGAGACTAAGGAAAATTGTATTTCCCAATAAAAAAAGATCTTTTTAAATTATAAAATATATATATCTATTATACTCTTAATAAGTTGGAGAAAAAGTCAGATTTTTTTCATTTAAAAAATTACAGTTTGAAATTAAAATACTTAAAATAAAGTATTCAAATATTTATAGATATAAAGTTTTATAAAATATGTATATTTATAATAATTATATATATATTATGATATAAACATATGTATGTTTATTTAAAAAAAGATATTTGAATATTTTATTAAAGATATTCGAATACTTAATGTTAATTTTTCTCTTAAAATAAATGTGGAATAAACATACATATATTTTTATTATTATGCACATGTAATTCTTATAAAATATACAAAAAAAATATTCGAATACCTTTTATAATTCTTACCTTTATCACATCATCATCATTGTATTTTAATAAATTGAAACCATCAAGAAATGCAGCGGACACAATCAAGCCAGGAATTCTCTGAAATATTCCATCAAAAATGAACCCAAGAGCTCGAAGCATCTTTAAATCAAATTTCTTGGCCAATTGAACATGCCAAATTACACTAGCCCGTTTCATGGCCAGCTTCTTTAAGCCAATCAACAAATCAAGAATCAAGCTTGGATCAGAAAGGAAACAAAGCCAAGTGACACCTTCAATGTTATTATTTCCTATAATTTCTTCTTTTTCCTTACCCATGTCAATGCAACGAATAAATTTGCATTTTTTTTAAATAACAATGCCGTGTATTTTGGAAAAGCTCGGCAAAGGTTTTTGCTTTCGTCAAAGAAGTGGGTCTTAAGCATGTACTGAAGTTTGGAAGGGTTAGCAGTAAAAATCCAGCAAAAGCTATGCAGGATTTGTATAATTATTATTAAGCCCAATTATTATAAGACAAAAATTATTTAACCTATATAAGTATAATTATTGATATAATAATTAGGCTTAATACCCAAATATACTTTTCATGTTTATTATAAAATAAAATTAAATCATCAATGTTGAATTGCATGAAAATCAGTCCATTAAGTTTTATTTTAAGCAATTAACGTTTCAAAATAACAGAATTAAGTATATTGCCGTTAAATTCTTCAACGACAATTAGAAAGATTTAATGAAAATGTACTTAATTCAGTAATTTTGAAACGTTTAGGTGTGAGAGCCATGTATTCTAGTATTGTTGTGCATGTAGGGATACTCACCACTGTTCAATTCATGTGTTTTTCGCAAGTACTACCGAATACAGTACGGTGGGCCTCACAGGCTCTATAGTGCCTAGATGGACGTGAGACTGGATAGATATTGTAAGGAGGGTCAAATAAGCTTATGGTAAAAATCTGGAACTCAAAATCCTCTATTTAAATTATTTTTTGGAAGTGTGCCAACAATTTAAAAAATAACAATTAAAGACATAGTTCAGTTGAATTTCATTAATAACGGTCAAACTAAATTGACTTTTGACCTACTTACTGAAACATGATAATCTATGTATAAATAAATCCTAGGCTATGTCAATAGGTAGATTAAATCGGTAGTGAAATCAATAATTCATGCAATTGGCCCGATAGGGGTATTTTTGTAATTTCACCCTTACTGTCAATCAAACCCTAATAAAACCCCATCCGTTCATTAAATTATGTCCAATAATAATATTTAGTGATGAAATAAAATATTTTGGAGTTAAATTGGATGGTTAGAAAAATTATGGAAGTTCAAAGAAAAAATTGTCCAAAATTCTCATAACCAATGGCATTTTGGTCATTTTACCATTAAAAGAAGCTTCTAAATTTCTCTCCACAACAGCGGCCGGCCACCGCTTCACTTCATCTTCAACCTCTCACACCACCTTCATAGCCAAAGCTTGACAAAAATAAAAACTCAACAAAATCACCATTAAAAACACATTAAAACACATAAATTTCTTCTACAACCCTACCTAAAATTTTATCCTCTACACACCCATACCAATATCTCATTATAAAGTAGATAAAATCAAGGGAAAAGAGGCACTATAGGATTCGGCCAAGGTAAGACATCTTCATGCTTGTGAATTCTTTAAGTTGTAATGGTAAAAAATAATGAAATCGAGGTTCCCAAGCATGATTTTAAGTTTGGATTAAATTGAAACTCCCTAAATCACCACCCTAGGGTTTCGGCCATGAATGTAAGGTTAGGAATTTTTGTAGTTTGATGCATGAAAATGATGCCAAATGAATGAAGAAGCATGATAAAGCATGAATGTAAGGTTAAATTGTTGAAATTCCATGTGATTTGCTATAGGAAGCATTTGGCCATGGCTATGGGAGGGGGTTATTGTGTTCAATTTGATGAATTTAGGGTGTCATGAGACTATAGAAATTAAGAGGAGACTATTGGTTGAATCGGAATTAAAAACAGAGTTGATTTAGGGATAGTTTTGTTTTAGCATCGGTATAAATTAGACTGGTTTAACATTTTCTACAGACATTGTGATAGAATTTAATGGAGAAAAATTAGTTATAAATTGGTATGAGAAGAAATAACAAGGTTGGCATAATGTTTTGCAGCCCGGGAGTAAAGGATTGTCAAGTGGTGCTATTAACAAGTCGGTAGAAAAACTACGGGTAAGGGATGAGTGTGTAAGTTGTACAGATACATTGAACGTATGTTTTGACTCAAATCAATTTTATGAAATGGTTTGGAAATCAATTGCTTTGGAATTGGTGAAATTGTGGATACTACTGGTTTATATACTATACTTGCAATGCATGAGGGCTAAGTTAGAAACAGCTGTTATTCTGTCGAAAATTCTAGAAATTTAATGAAATTATCTTTAGTATTCTTAATTATTAGGAACAAATAAATTTTTAAGTGATTTTCATGTGATTTATTAAAATTGCACAATTTTATTATTTATTGAAAAACAATATTTAAATGTTCATGTTAATGAATTTTAATTACGTGAAGGTACCATCATATGCTTATAACTTTCTATAGATAAATAGAACATTTTCATAAAAGAATATTGAAGTATGAATATTTTATGAATTTTTATTTTTGAACTGACTATATTTCCCATATATTTATTTATGAATGAATTGAAGATATTATTATTGAAATTGATTTCATAAATGGTGTTTCGTTATATATAAACTGTTTTGAGACTGTCAAGCCCCGTATTATGCTCACGTGTCATGTGTTACCATTACTGTTGTTGATAGACTTGCCAAGTCTTCAACTTCCACAGTTGTCACCTAGCAAGTGTACACTGTGGACACTGTGACTATGGTCATATGTCATATTGCTACTGTTTTACCCTTCTTAGGATACTGTTATAGCATGATATTCTGTGGATGTTGCCTGGTCTCCACTATATTGTACTGTTTATTGAACTAACATGCTTACTGGTACCGAAGTGAATGATTTAAATATCGACTGTACTGTGGAATTGTAACTGTTATTGTACTGTTTATTAGAATTTTATATTGAAGTGGGTTTAATTAAAGTGGTTATATATGATTTTATATTTATGGAAAATGCCTAAAGTGTTTTCAAGTGATTTAAAATGTTTACATATCATTTGCAACTGATTACTCCCTATAGTCGCTTCTCGGGATCGGGACACAACAGATACTCTAAAGTACTTCCCGTACTCTATCCGGTTTCCTAGCCGACTATAGTTTTATACCCTAGTGCACTATTAGAAATTACATGTTTTAGCATATAGATTTCATAATATCAATCTTGCGTATGATTCTCTTACTAAATACGTTAGCTCACTCCTTATTTTTCCACTCCACATATTATCTACAGTGACAGATTTATATATCGTTTCATGGATTTTGGCTGCACTTTTAGTACCTTGAGGAAGCAGTGAGTGGATCCTAGAGGTATATTTTATTTCTTTTATATGTTCAAACTTGTTGTGTATAGTACTACATTTGATATAATGATGTACAAAGGATGTAGAACTCGTGAAAAATACTGGAAATAATATTTCGTTGTAAATATTTGTATCAATTATAAATATAATTTTATTTTATATAATATAGTACTGTTAAAGTGAGTGTGATAAAGGCATTACAGACAGCCCAACCATCTTATTGTATGTGTAAATATGGATAATTACTGTATAATACGGATCGTTACATTAAGTCTTAATCGCTTAAAATAAAACTACTTGATTCTATAAGCATTCTTAACACTACTCTTTATCTTGCTATACATTTGGTATAACTCCTATTACTCTTCACGTTGGGAAAATTAAGATTTTATATAAGAACTAGGGTAAATACACTCATTTTTCCCCCTATATCCTATTTTCCTCTCCTCTGTTGGAAAAATATCAAAAATTACAACTCTCCAACAAAACCCCAATTCAACTTCAATCCATAATTTCAAAAATAGACACTTCGCTCCAAACTTTTTTATGTAATAGAACAATTAAGTCATTTTGTTAGTCAACGTTAAGTCAACTGTTAAAATCTTAATTTTATGACTATTTTACCCTTGAGACTACTTGAAAAGCTTTAAATACTACTACAATTATAAATAAAGTCAGATTAACTAAGAGGTACTACTAGAAAGTTATTTATTTTTTACTTTTAATTTATATTTTGTTTATTTATTTGTTTATTGTTTATTATTTATTAATTTATTATTTTTGTGTTTTATGTTATGAACTAAGTTTGTAAATTTATTTGCTTATTATTTATTAATTTATTATTTTTTTGTTTTATGTTCTACACTAAGTTTCCGGATTTATTTGTTTATTATTTATTGTTTATTATTTATTAACTTATTATTTAGTATAACCATTGACACAATTTGTTATCCAGGAGTTTAGGGTAAAATTCAAATATTATTATCATACCTTCTTTAAGCATAGTTATACACTAGAATATGATATTCAATTTCAAAACAAATATATTTCTACGGAGTTCCAATTTTTACTTTTTCCAATCGACCCAAAACTCCTTTTAGTTGTTACTTTTGCTGCTTGCTTTTTGCTAATTGTTTTTGCTTCATAAAAACCCAAATTTTAAAATAATTGTTCCATAATAAAAAAAGAATATTTGTTCTTAAAAAATACTATTTTTTTAACAAAAATAAAAGATAAGATTTTTGTTGTTTCTACTTCAATATCAGATGAATCGTCATCATTATAGTCTTGATCCCAAGAGTTTGGGGTAGGCTACATAAACCAATATCTGAACTACGTTAAATAGTCCATATGTGTGATAACCGTAAATTTTTCATTTATTGGAAATTAGAAATATTGAAAATAAATATTGGAGAAAATAAATCAGAGGAAATAAATAAAATTTGCGGGAACGAGATATTGGTGAAAATCCCGAGAATTAATAAAGTGAAAGAATCGGGAAATTTGTGTAAAGGAAATTAAATTGGAAGTGAAAATAAAAATAATAGAGAGAGGAAAAAGAATTAAATTTGGATAAATTAAAAATCCAAATTAAATAAGGAAAACAAAAAATGAAAATAAAATATGCTTATATAATTACAAATTTTATAAATGTATTTTATACAAATACGTATGTATTTAAAATACTATATAGTATATTTTAATATACGTTGGTATATATATGGAAATATATACTATTTCATGAATTTAAATAATACATATGTATATAAACATAATATTTTATGTATATATAAATATATACATACATACATATATAAAGAAAATGTAAATGTTATTTTATATTAAAGTTTATAGGTATATATATTGTATTATAACATTTATGTAATTCTATATATATAAATGTTATTTATTTTAAAGTATATAAATATACATATATATATACTAGATATATATTTTGTAAAGTACAATATATATAATTTATATACAATATATATTTTATTATAATGTATATGAAATAATATATATAGTGTATTATATTATATTATATATGAAATAATATATGTATAATATATAGTATACATTATATGCATAAAATACATTATATAGTGTATAATATATATTATACTATCTATTAAAAAGGGAAAGCAAATAAACCTAAAAAGGGAAATAAAACAGAAAAAGGAAAAGAGGAAAATCGGGAAGGACTCGATCCTCCCCAGCTAGAGGGCCGACGGTGGCAAAGCTGCCACCGCCGGCGAGGGAGGAAGGAGAAAGAGACGCCACTGGCCAGAGAAAGGAAAGAAGTTGCCGGTGACGTGAAGAAACGGAAACGAAATCGAAGCAGAAACGCGACGGAAACTGAGGAAAGAGAAAACTAGATCTGGCGGTGCCGGCCAAATCGGCCGCCTCCACTACAGCCGAAGCACCAGCGGAAGAAGAGGAAAGGGATGGAGGCCACCGGAGAGGCGGGAAACGGCGGAGGAAGGCCGACAGAAGAAGAGAAGTAACTGAGGCAAAACCGAGTAGATCCGCCGCCGTGCCGCCGATCCAGGCCGAGCTGAGGCCACCGGCAAGTTCATCTCGACGCCGGTCAGCTGAGGGACGCCCGAACCACCGGAGAACCAACAGCCGGCGAGGAACCGGCGAGGAATGGTCTGAACCGGTCTGACCGGGAAAGGAAGAGGAAAAAGGAAAAGAAAAAGGAAAAAGAAAAAGAAAAAGAAGAAGAAAAAGAAAGAGAAAGAGAAAGAAAAGAAAAAGAAAGAAAGAAAAAGAAAAGAGGAAAAAGGAAGAAAAAGAGGAAAAATGAGAATTTCGGGAATTCGGAGATTTTCGAAAATTCGACAACCCGAAAATTTACGAAAATTCGATAAGAAATTTTTCGAAAATTTAATTTCAAAAAATTAAATAAATTATGAAAAAATTCTAAAAATTAGAATTTTTATTTCCAGAAATTATTTTCAGCGATCGGGATAAGGAATCGGGAGAGATGGAGTACGGGCGCGATCGATTAGAGGAAGTTGCCGACCCGGAAAAAAGTAAGGGATGCATGTGCAGCACTGTAAGGATATTCAGTCTGCATATTTTAAATTGAAATATTTTATGAAAAATATTTTATGAAAATTATTATGATACATGATTTGCTGAAAATTTTGAGATGAAGTACTGTCTGCAAATTTATTACTATATTTTCCATGCAGGAGGTTAGTAAATCGGCAGCCGTTATGCTGCCGAAAATTTTAGAAAAACTTTATAAAAATCCTATTAAATGATTTTATTTCCGAAAATCGATATTAAGTCACGAAACATGAAGAAATTACTAAATTTCATAAAACATGAGTATAATGAGATGGAATTTTAAAATATTCATGTATTCGAGAATGGTGATAATGAAACTACCGAAAATTCTCGGAATAGATAAATTACATGTAATACGAGGTGAAAGATGAAGTGAAATATAGTGAATATTTTTATGAATATTTTTATAAATATTCACTAAAGGATTTTAATCCTTATGGTTTTAAATTATGGAATTTTATATTTATATAAATTCCATAAAAGTTTATTTTATGATGAAAACTACGGTTTTGAGATTGGTTGGCATTCCTATCATGCTGATGCATGATATGTGATATGTTTAGTCCCGGTCGACACCTGATCCGCGACCTACAGAGGACAATATAGATTATGATCATAGATTTGACCGGTTTATTTCTATACCCTTAGAGGTTTATAGTATGATAAGATTGATGTCTATCTTAGACTCCATAAATGATAGGTGATATGTTAAAAAGGAAAGTGTTTCACATGATATGGAATCTTGCTTATGACTTGCATGTTATGTGTTATAGTTTGGTTGTGGTTATTGAATGTGTAAATTGTATACTTTTTGGTGCTTGCATTTTGAATAGTAGTTGTTAGAAAGGAAATCTTGCTTTTAACTTGCATGTTATGTGTTATAGTTTGGTTGTGGTTATTGAATGTATAAATTGTATACTTTTTGGTGCTTGCATTTTGAATAATAGTTGTTAGAAAGGAAATCTTGTTTATGACTTGCATGTTATGTGTTATAGTTTGGTTGTGGTTATTGTATGTGTAAATTGTATACTTTTTGGCGCTTGCATTTTGAATAGTAGTTGTTAGAAAGGAAATCTTGCTTATGACTTGCATGTTAAGTGTTATAGTTTGGTTGTGGTTATTGAAGGTATAAATTGTATACTTTTTGGTGCTTGCATTTTGAGGAATGCATTATGCATAGGAATTAATTAAATCGAACCGTGGGAGCCACCTCTAGAGTTCTTCGGGAACTAAGTGCTACACGAGTTTCGATGTGTTAGTAAGAAATTTCTGTACCGTGGGAGCCACCTCTAGAGTCCTTCGGGAACTAAGTGCTACACGAGTTTCGATGTGTTAGTAAGAAATTTCTGTACCGTGTGAGCCACCTCTAGAGTCCTTCGAGAACTAAGTGCTACACGAGTTCCGATGTGTTAGTAAGAAGTTTCTGTACCGTGTGAGCCACCTCTAAAAGACTCAAGGGACCTACGTGCTACACGGATACCAGTTGGACCGTGGGAGTCATCTCTAGAATCCTTTGAGCACTAAGTGCTACACGAGTTCCTCGATATGACACTTAACTCCATTGTTAGTTAGAATGGATGTCATAACTAAATCAGTGAATTGGGGCTTACGCCTAAAGTGATTAAGTAATCGGTTATATTGGAATAGATTTTAATAGCTTATTTTGCTCTTTAAAGTACGGTACTAATTAAGAGAGTACATTAAAACATGAAATGAGTTTTAAAGAAATAAGATGATGATTTAACTAATATTCTTTTCAAGGAATATACGAATATTAATTATTTTATTTAAATGCTTTATTTCGTAGAAGCATTATTTTGAAAAGAATATGAAAAAGGTTATGAAAGTTTAAAAAGGAAAAAGGATTTATTAATTCAAAAAGAAATGAAAATTTCTCTCTACAGTTGCCTCTAGGTTCCGTAACAAGTATGGTATTCTAAAATACCTACCTTACTCCATTCGGATCCCTAGCCGATTGTAGTATCCTTCCTACATGCGAGCCTAGAGCCCATAGGAAAAATGAAAAAGATTTTCAGCATATAGGAAGCTGAGTATCAAGTGAGGCATATAATTCTCTTACTGAGCCGTGGTTTTGCTCACCCCTTAATTTTAAACATTTCAGGTTTTGATGATTGTGAGTTCAGTGGATTTGTGGATCCTGACTATACACGAAGGACAATATGACAGACCGACTGAGTTATTTGAGGTATGATCATTTATTTTCTGTATTTAGACATGTCAACAGTACTACTTATCTGATTAATTACGATGGGGGGATGTGTATAATATAAACAATATTATGTAAAATTGTTTAACAGTCAGTACAAGTGAAGTATCACAGACAACCCAACCGGTTAAGTTGTGTACAATAAGGTGGAAAATGTGGTCATGGGTCGTGACAATATGAATTCTCCTTCTCCACACATTTCGATCTGAGTCAATGTGTTCATTCAACTCTAATACCTCCATATATTTCCATATTACTTCCTTCTAAGTCTTTTTCGATATTCCTCTAACCTTAATCCTTCTTTCATTATTCATAGCCTCCACTCTCCTAATTGGCATATGTGTCCAAATCAATGTAAATGACTTTTACACATCTTATCTTCGATAAATACCACTCAATATCAAATGAATGTGATTTAAAAATTAAAGAGGATAAGGGAAAAGAACATTTTCGAAGATTCAAAAAAATGAAGAATACTACTTCTAGCACATCACAACTTTATGGAGAAGAATCAAGTGATGCTTTGGCTTCTAGTTATTTGGTTGAAGCTGGTTATCATCGGTCATTGCATCATCTGAAAAATCGAAAGTGGAAAAAAGCTATATCTAATGCAGAACTTGCATAAAGATATTTTTAAAATTTTGTGAAAAGTATTTGTTCTTCAATTTTTTTGTCTTTAAATTTTAGCTAAAAGGTCAAAAAAGCCCTCGAATAATAAAAGGTTTTGCAATTGAGCCCATATCTTTTTTTAGTAATCAATTGAGTTCTTATATTTCCAATTACAATCTATTGAACCCTTACTTGGATGAAAACTGTTAGGTTTGTTATTTTTTTGTCATGTATACTGTATGTATTTAATAGTTTTCATACAAATTTAACAGTTTCCATCCATGAACGAGCTCAATTGAGTAAAAATTGAAATGTAAGCATTCAATTGATTACAAAAAAAAGTTATGGGTCAATTGCAGAAACCATTTTTTTCAAGGGTCTTTTTGACCCTTTAACCTTAAATTTTCTTTTTAGGTAAGATTTATATTGTGTTTTGTTTTTAGTTGTTACGTTTTTTAAGATTTATATTTGTTTAAACACTGGTCTATTTTTTAATCTATAGGATCTTGTATCACAAAGAAGAGAAATATATGGATGCTTTTGTTTAATGTTTGTTATCATTCTAACCAAGAATTAAAATTTAGTTTTTTCCCACTGTTGGAAGGGCTTTACCGTTTACCACTCCTAACCCAAACAACATCAATATTAGACCGTAAAACAAATGAAAATACTCATACTTACATAAAAAAAATAGTTTTTCTTTCATGGATTTTATGAACTTATTTGAGTAAAAACTTACTCGAAAGAATGAGAGGATGAAAGTTACAGAGAAGAACAAAACTTTAAATGGAAAAAAGTTGGGCAAGAAAAAAAACTTCAAAGGGAATATTAGAGGCAAGTGTTGAATCATCTAATAAATTTGAGATATTTGAGGATCTTAGGGAGGTATATATTAATTATAGTTTTTCTTTATAATATTTTTATTTTTTATTATGCAATTATATATTAAGTGGTAGAATAAAAAGAGTTTAAAAAAGAAAATCTTATTAAAAAAAGAAAGTTGTATTGTATGTATTGATTATATATTTTTAATATGTTTATATTTCGTTATTTGATTTGTATAATTGCTTTTATTGTTTTTTTATTTAATAGCTAAAATTAAAGCAATCATTTCTTTACTTAAGGCTAATTTGGATAGGCGGTGAAATTAGTTTTGATGAGATTAAAAACAATGAAAAGATACTTATAAATATATTTTTTTAATAAAATAATTTTAAAAATTAAAAAGGAAAGTTAAGGGGGTAATTTTACCCCTAAAATTTTGTCTTTTAGTTGGCCGACTGGCCCGCACTAGGGCCAATCGACCAACCAAACCAAGCCTTAGCAATTAAAGAGGAAGAGAAGCCTAAAGAACATGAAGAAGTGGTATGTATGAATTTTAAATTGTTTTTTTCCTTTATAAGGTCTACATTTAGTTGTGTAATTATTATTATTATTATTATTATTATTATTATTATTTTGGTGTTAATTATTATTATTTTTTTATATTTAAAAAAGTGGATTTTGTTAAAATTAATCGTGGATACTATTCAAAAAAATATTTGTTATAAATGAAATAATAATTGATTTAATTGGTAAGAAAATAGAATTTACTATATTACCTTTAATAGTGTTGTCAAAAGCAGTTAAGGGTAACGAATTCTTTATATTTTCTAAATTTGATAATTTGATTTTCAAGTTAATTTTATTTGCTTTTATAAGTTAATTTTTAAATCACATTATCAGATGCTAAAGTAGAAACAAATAAATCTTGTCCTATTTTTTCGTTAAAAAAATATAAGATATCAAAATCATGATCTGTGGCATTAAATTAATAAAAGCCAGCCGAATATAAGTCAATTTGTATCCATATTCCCTACAAAAATAAAAAATAAAAAAATTATAATGCTATTATAATTAGTTATATTTAAATTACTTATATATTTATTTGTTAACCAACTAATTAGTCTTTGTTAATTACAAAAATGTGTAAGCAATGGCCGCAAATAAAGCTTATCAACACAAAATAGTGAACTGTATATCTTATTTAATATCAATTTACCAGTAAATGCAAATATCAATTTTCAACTACTAGTACTAATGGCCAACAAGCTTCTCTAATGCATAGTGAGAATATGATTATTCACGAATTCTAACAAGAAATTTGAATTTCATTTTTAGACAAAAAACATATGTTTAAAATTGACTACGTTTTCCCACTCTTAAAATGAATTTTGTTGAACAAAGTGTTGTAGTCGTTTTTTTTTATCTGAGATTAAAGTAAAAGAATATGTTTTTTTTACTGGCATCAAAAAAATTATTTGAAAGCTAGAGATCTTATGGTTTTTCAATTATTTAGATGCAAGAATATTAAACTAGAGAAAAGATAATTAGATTACTAACAGTTTATTACACATTTACCAAAGCAACGAAAATTTCATCATTCTGAAATATACTGTAGATCTTTTGAGTTTTCTAATTATTTAGATGCAAGAATATTAAATTAGATAAAAGATAATTAAATTACTAACAGAGTATTGCACCTCCACCTCCAGTAAAGTAACCAAAAGTTATCATTCAGAAATACACAATAGATCTTATGGGTTTCATATTTATTTAGATCCAAGAATATTGAGTTAGAGAGAAGATAATGAGATTACTAATAGAGTATTACATATTCAGTGAAGCAACAAAAAATATTCATCGTTCAGAAATACGAAATAGATCTTATGGGTTTCTCAGTTTTTTAGATGATAGAATATTAAATCAAAGAGAAGATAATTAGATTACTAACAGAGTATTGCAAATTCACCAAAGCGACAAAAAGTTCATCATAACCTACCAAAAGAATAAACCTAAAAAAAAAAAACATTTAAAGGAAACTCACCAATGATTTGAAAATATTGGCAACCTCTATTAGTAATACTACTGTTGCTGAGTGAAAGCGACATGGGTATGCGAAATGGGGGTTTTGTTTTGTTTTGTGTTTTTTGTCCAAAATAGGGTTTTGTTGGAGAGTTTGAGAAGAAAATATGATGTAGTGGGAAAAGTGAGTGTAGTTACCTAGTTTTTATATCAAATCTCAATTTTTTACCAAATGTATAGTAAGATAAAGAGAAGTGTTAATAAAACTTATAGAATCAAGTAGTTTTCGTTCAAGAATCTGGTTTTCGAAGGTACTAGCAGTAAAGTGATGCAAAGACTAGCCCATTTCTTAATACTATAATTGGAATTAATCAAGTAGTTTTAACTAATACTATAAGGATAATTATTTAATATACCGTTAGTGGAGTTTTTTTATTCTACAAGTTAGCTTTGGATGATGACCCATGTACTATTTTATTTATTTTTTATTTTTTTAATATTTTTAAAAGGCATGTGTCATCATTTTAACTTTACTTGTGACATTAAAAAAATTTCGCTAACAGTATATTAGATATTAATCCATATTATAATCTAATATATATAAATAAAAGCCAAAGCATTTGACTATAAGTAAAACATCTTACGTGGATTGTCTATGTATTTTACACGTGTAATATATTAAAATAAAAAAATAATTATCCTTTTTAAGTTTCAAAAAGATAGATATATATAAGTATATTAAAAAGGATTTATATATGATACACGACAGTGTATAGTTTCTACACACTGTCAATGCACCAGAGGTTGTGTCACGACCCGACGACCGCGACTTTCACTCGATTCTTATACTTTTCTTAGTCTACAAATTTATGGACTAAATTTTTTTCTTTTCCATTTTAAGGTTTGTATTCGGTGTCAGTGTAGTTACTATACTACCTAGGTGACTTATAGTCATTCCATTTAAATATTAAACAAACACGGAAACGGTTCTTAGTTACATCCCGACTTGTTAAACAGAATATGTACTGTGCATCAATTTAAGTCTTACATGTAAACAAGTATTTATAAGTAACATATACCTCCGGAAACTAGTACCAAGTCCATACACCGTCTCCGATGCCCACCTAGCAGCTCACACGGCAGATGTTAACTTCAATAATCTGAAAGAGATGAAATTTAGTGGGGTGAGCAAAACCACGGCTCAGTAAGATACTAATATAAATACAGAAGTAGGATTACACTGTCTTAAACTGCAAGGCTTAAACTTGCAATGATGCAATTACAGTTAATCCTTTCTCATCGATACATCTCATTATCACTTCTCATTTTCACTTTTCATTTCATTATCATACTTTGGTATGTTATCATCTCATATCGATTCTCATATTTACTTTTCACTTCATAATCATATTTCTGTATTCTATCATCTCTTATCAATTCTCATATCATCTCTTATCAATTCTCGTATTGTGGATCATGATCACGGTGGTACTCAGTCATAATTCTCTTCGTGTATTTCTATATTCATGTTTCATAACATATCATGACCCCATATAGACGAAATATCGTTACCACCGAGTCATGACATTCCTCATGGAATTCTCATATACTAAGCATATTATCATATCAGGGTTTAATATGCAATTCATGTAATTTTTCTGTATAAACCGCGATCATTTCAAATCATATCATATATATTTTAAGACATGCTCAACATATGCATTTTCAAAAGTTGCCTTTAAGGCATAATAGAAACATATTCAATTTCAATTCATGTATTCGTTTTCAGAGCATGTCTAAAACATGTGCGGTTTTAAAACATTTTTCATATACTATAAATCATATCAGGTTTAGAGTTCATATCAAATCAATCTATACTCTAAACCGCATGTCGTTTCAAATTCGACACAAAATCGTATATAAATCATGTAAGTGTCGAAATCATTTATCATATACTTTTAAATCATTTACTGTAAATCATATCAGGTCTAGAGTTCATATCAAATCAAACTATACTCTAGACCGCATATCATGCCATGTTCGACACAAAATCACATATAAATCATATAGTGTCGAATTCATATCTCATGGGCTTTTAAAACATGTTTAAAACATGTACTGTTTCAAAACATACTTCATTTCAAATCTGTTTCATGTACAGTATAAATCATGTCAAGTCTAGAGTTCATATCAATAAAAATCATACTCTAGACTTCATATCATATTTGTTAGAGACTAGGCTAGATCCCTATCATCTCTCTATCAATAAAGACTTAAATCACTGTAGCTAGCAGTGAAAATCATATCGTCCCCTGGAAACCAACTAGGGCGCTATCTATGGCCATAGACCTCATCTCTCTCAGCCCCACTGATCAGGCGTGACTGAGACCTGTCCACGACTATTGTCGGACAAGCATATCTGCCTAATGAGCAAAGCTCCAATTAGGCGGTTTCCACTATGCTTTATTGAATTTAATTCTTTTAGGGTGCCTACAGTCTCATAAAACATTTAAATCTTTAGCTTTTCGTTTTAAAATCATGTAAAGCATATGGTGAAATTCTTTAAAAGGTTTGGTATATAAAAATACGTATATATACCATATACTTTATTTTTAAAGCTAATCTATACTTTATAGCATTTATATAAATGCTATTATGACATCTGAAACTATAGCAGATTATGCTTAAAAGCGATGCTATGAAATCATCTCCGTATGTAATTTTAGTAATAGCTTCAAATGTCAATATAAGTAATACCTTCCTCTAATACGGTGAAACAATTCATTTAACTTTATCACTATCAATCGTTCGATTTCAAACTATCCTTCTGACACATCAGTAAATCAGTGTTCAAATCAATTCAATATTCATTTCATTCAGTTTTCAACTTATTCAGTACTCCGATTATTCAATAATCAGATCATTTGGTATTCAAGTCATTCAGTATTCGATATCCTTTTTCAATAGCTATAAACTATACCAATCATTTCTACCTTTCACTATTAATACTAAGACCACATCACTTGTATGAATCCTCTTAGTATTCATAAATATTTAAATATCATGTCACTATATAGCCATCAAAATACTGAAATTATGCAATATTAATATCCTCATTCGTTATCTATTCCAGAGTCGACATCGAGGATTATAGAACCACAAGATCAATAATCGCTTATCAAATCCATTTATGGTTTGACCTATATGTACATATTCAGAATCCTCAACTTGCGGTTCAATTTCATTTACTATCGTAAAATCAAATCACAATCCTCAATTCACTTTTCATATAGTCTGTAGAATGTAATATCATGCTAGAATTATCTATAAAACGTCCTCAATTCAATTCTTTGATTGGCAATTTACCACTTAAAAGGATTTGCCAATTTCCACTATCAACAGTGTTTCAATCATTTAAGTCGTCTTGCGACTATCCATATTATTGCAAAAATCTCAGTTCACATCTATTTAACATCAATATCACAATCATACCACTAAAACGGTCCATTCATTTGAATTTATCATTTCTATAATCATCACTGTATCAGTGATCCGTCTAATAATTAATTCCACCTCAATCTCAACTTGATACCATTTGTGCTATTAACATCACTGGATTTATCGAGTCTTAAGGTTTAAACCATATAATTCATTACATTATCGTGTTTCAACGATCTATCTTTTCATCGATTTCAATATCAAACTTCTCCAGTAATATCATAAAGTCCTTTAAATGTATATTTTTCAATAATTATTTCCAAGATTCCATTTACGTGAGAACTTAAATATTTTTCCTCAACGTTTTCCTAAGAATTTCGGCAGCATAACGGCTTAATTTTCCCTAACCTCCTGCAAGGGAAACACAATTTATACTTGCAGCCGTTGATTCTCACCAATTTTACCTCTTATTAAGACCCCCACCATCAGTTGTGGGTCCTCTTAGCATTTTTAGCAAATCAATTTATATCGATGCATCATATAAAAATCACAATTCCATTTAAAATCAATTAAATAAATGCATCATATATAAAATCATAATTCCCACATACAATATAAAGCTACTAATGCTTTATAAAAGTATCTTACCTATTCGCCAAGCTTAGTGCATTTTCTGATTTTTCAAGCCTTGCCGAACTCCACCATTCGTCTCATTTCCATTTTTGCTACAATTTCAAAATTAACATATATTTTCATTTAGAAAATAATCCGAAAATTTCCAATAAATCCAATAGACATATGGCGAAAAGACTTAAATTTTCCTTACCACATTTTTTTTTCTTCTCTTTCTTTTTCCTTTCCTTCTTCTTCTCCTTCCTTCTTTTCTTTCTCCTTTTCTTTTCTTTTCTTTTCTTTTCTTCTTTCTTTTCTTTTCTTTTCTGTTTCTGTTTTTTTTTTTTTCCTGGCCTGAACCGGTTCGGACCGGTTCAGGCCGGTTTGGTCGGGTTCACCTCTGCTTGGCCGGTTCACCCACCGACGGCCACCCATTCCGGCGGTTCGGCCACCCAACAGCTTGCCGAGGTTGCCACGAAGTTGGATCTGGTCTCGGTTTGGCCCCATCACCGGCGACGGCGCCGGATCTGGAAGCGACACCGGCGGCTCTTCTCTTCCTCTTTTCTCCTTCCTCCGCCGGTTTCCTCTTCGTCGATGGCTCCTCTCACCTTCCCCTGGTCTCCGCCGGTCTCGTGGGGGGAGTGGCGGTGCCCGGATCGGCCGGCACCGCCGATCTCCTCTTCCATTTCTTCTCGGTTTTCTTCGCTTCTCTCCCTGTTTTCCGTTTCTTCTCTTTTCCGTTTGGGCCGTCGCCGGTCACTTCTCTCTTCTCCTTGGCTCGCCGGCGACGCCCCCCCTTCGCTCCTCTTCCTTCCGGTGGCCGGTGTCGTCCGGCATCCACTTTGGGTTTTTTTTTCCTCTTCTGTTTTGGTTAACAGAAGAGGAAATGTGGGAATCGGTTTTCCCGATTCCCACTTCTCCTTCTTTCTTTTTTTTTTTTTTAATATTATATATAATAATAATGACTATAATATATATATATATATATATAATTATTTGCACCATAATTATATATGTATATAGATACACTATTTATAATATGTATTTAAATACATATTTTGTATCAAAATATATATATATATTTATATATATACTTTTTACACTTTTTAATCACAAAATAATATTTATATTTATCCAAGGTATATTTATATAATATCATTATATAAATATATCAAAATATATATATATATATATTTTTTTATTAAGTTTTGGATTTCTAAATATCCAAAATTATTTTCTCCATTTTCTTATTTAATTTGGATTTCCATTTATCCAAATTAAATTTCCTCCTTCATTTCTTATTTCCAATTTAATTTTCCTTTTCATTTCTTATTTAAATTTGGATTTCAATTTGTCCAAATTAAATTTTTCGGATACCTTATATTTATTTAGAAAGTTCTCGGTCTTCACATTCTCCCCACCTTAAGAAATTCGGTCCTCCGAATTTAACTTAGATTTAGAAAGTGGTGCTATCCTGTACTCTTATCTTTCTTGTCCTTTCAATCATCCTTTAATGATGCTACCAGCATACTTTCAAATTTAGATTCGCTTTTTATACTGTTATATATCGTTTTTCTCCATATTTTTATACTCCTTAAAACTTCTTATAAATTTGGGAGTTAACACTTTCATCTCTCTTCATATAATAGCTGTTTCACACCATTTATCATTCGTTTCTCTCATTTGGTGCCAAGTCGATACAATTTGGTAACTATCGTTTACCGATTTAATCAGTAGTATGTAATTGTCCCAGTAGCTTTTAAATCTCGTGCATCTGCTCTCTAAACATATCTTCGAGCGTTTCCACATTACGCTCGAATTTTCATATCAGTATGGAGCGATGCCGTCAATAAATTTGGAATCCTTAAGCCTTTTACTATTTTCCATAGACATACGGCAATCCAAGATTCCATTACATGTAATGCTCACTGGAACTTCACATACATTCTCTCCGTTTCATATTTATATTTCGACTAAGGCATTAGAGAAATATAGAAGTCTGAAAATGGAAAAGTGATTCAATTTAATCAATCAGTCTATACTCACTTCCATAATATCATATTTCTTTTGGGTTTCGTATTATCCCCCAACACTCATTGTCACATCGATAAATCAAAGCTGCACCTCAAAGCAGACTTTACTGTTAATCATCTCTTGCCATAATTGCAACATTTATCAATCATCTTATCTCTATATCTCTTTTCATGTAGTATTCTTATTACATCTCGATGTGATAACCAAAGTGAAATCACTTTCAGTCTTAAATTCGAAAACTGTTTCATATTCGTGCTCCCTTATAACTCGAAATCATAGTTTCAATTTCCAATAGTCCTCATAATTAAGGTGGGATTGTACTTTCAATTAAGCCATATACTTTTGTTCAATCATTTTCAATGGCAATTCCTTTACCTCTTTCAACCCCTTTTCAGTACACATATCGATCATATTCTATACCATCATTACATTATCTTCGATATAAATTGCCACAATCAATCATTCTCGATCATTCATATCCTATTCCTTTAAGGTGATACACAATTCTTTTATACCGTATCGATGCCGTTCATTAACGGTTTTCAGTCCGTTTCAATAGGCCATCGATTGGCATCTTTATGTCAAAGCCCAGCCTGTTTCAATAGGCCGTCGACTGGTATCACCCATACCAATAGCTGACTAATCTTGGTACAGATTGAAAATCAACAAGTTTACATGTAGACATTACACAGTACACGGGATGTAACACTGTTATGGTCTCAACTACACCGACACATACTAGACAAACCGTGCTCTGATACCATTAAATCTGTCACGACCCGACGACCGCGACTTTCACTCGATTCTTATACTTTTCTTAGTCTACAAATTTATGGACTAAATTTTTTTCTTTTCCATTTTAAGGTTTGTATTCGGTGTCAGTGTAGTTACTATACTACCTAGGTGACTTATAGTCATTCCATTTAAATATTAAACAAACACGGAAACGGTTCTTAGTTACATCCCGACTTGTTAAACAGAATATGTACTGTGCATCAATTTAAGTCTTACATGTAAACAAGTATTTATAAGTAACATATACCTCCGGAAACTAGTACCAAGTCCATACACCGTCTCCGATGCCCACCTAGCAGCTCACACGGCAGATGTTAACTTCAATAATCTGAAAGAGATGAAATTTAGTGGGGTGAGCAAAACCACGGCTCAGTAAGATACTAATATAAATACAGAAGTAGGATTACACTGTCTTAAACTGCAAGGCTTAAACTTGCAATGATGCAATTACAGTTAATCCTTTCTCATCGATACATCTCATTATCACTTCTCATTTTCACTTTTCATTTCATTATCATACTTTGGTATGTTATCATCTCATATCGATTCTCATATTTACTTTTCACTTCATAATCATATTTCTGTATTCTATCATCTCTTATCAATTCTCATATCATCTCTTATCAATTCTCGTATTGTGGATCATGATCACGGTGGTACTCAGTCATAATTCTCTTCGTGTATTTCTATATTCATGTTTCATAACATATCATGACCCCATATAGACGAAATATCGTTACCACCGAGTCATGACATTCCTCATGGAATTCTCATATACTAAGCATATTATCATATCAGGGTTTAATATGCAATTCATGTAATTTTTCTGTATAAATCGCGATCATTTCAAATCATATCATATATATTTTAAGACATGCTCAACATATGCATTTTCAAAAGTTGCCTTTAAGGCATAATAGAAACATATTCAATTTCAATTCATGTATTCGTTTTCAGAGCATGTCTAAAACATGTGCGGTTTTAAAACATTTTTCATATACTATAAATCATATCAGGTTTAGAGTTCATATCAAATCAATCTATACTCTAAACCGCATGTCGTTTCAAATTCGACACAAAATCGTATATAAATCATGTAAGTGTCGAAATCATTTATCATATACTTTTAAATCATTTACTGTAAATCATATCAGGTCTAGAGTTCATATCAAATCAAACTATACTCTAGACCGCATATCATGCCATGTTCGACACAAAATCACATATAAATCATATAGTGTCGAATTCATATCTCATGGGCTTTTAAAACATGTTTAAAACATGTACTGTTTCAAAACATACTTCATTTCAAATCTGTTTCATGTACAGTATAAATCATGTCAAGTCTAGAGTTCATATCAATAAAAATCATACTCTAGACTTCATATCATATTTGTTAGAGACTAGGCTAGATCCCTATCATCTCTCTATCAATAAAGACTTAAATCACTGTAGCTAGCAGTGAAAATCATATCGTCCCCTGGAAACCAACTAGGGCGCTATCTATGGCCATAGACCTCATCTCTCTCAGCCCCACTGATCAGGCGTGACTGAGACCTGTCCACGACTATTGTCGGACAAGCATATCTGCCTAATGAGCAAAGCTCCAATTAGGCGGTTTCCACTATGCTTTATTGAATTTAATTCTTTTAGGGTGCCTACAGTCTCATAAAACATTTAAATCTTTAGCTTTTCGTTTTAAAATCATGTAAAGCATATGGTGAAATTCTTTAAAAGGTTTGGTATATAAAAATACGTATATATACCATATACTTTATTTTTAAAGCTAATCTATACTTTATAGCATTTATATAAATGCTATTATGACATCTGAAACTATAGCAGATTATGCTTAAAAGCGATGCTATGAAATCATCTCCGTATGTAATTTTAGTAATAGCTTCAAATGTCAATATAAGTAATACCTTCCTCTAATACGGTGAAACAATTCATTTAACTTTATCACTATCAATCGTTCGATTTCAAACTATCCTTCTGACACATCAGTAAATCAGTGTTCAAATCAATTCAATATTCATTTCATTCAGTTTTCAACTTATTCAGTACTCCGATTATTCAATAATCAGATCATTTGGTATTCAAGTCATTCAGTATTCGATATCCTTTTTCAATAGCTATAAACTATACCAATCATTTCTACCTTTCACTATTAATACTAAGACCACATCACTTGTATGAATCCTCTTAGTATTCATAAATATTTAAATATCATGTCACTATATAGCCATCAAAATACTGAAATTATGCAATATTAATATCCTCATTCGTTATCTATTCCAGAGTCGACATCGAGGATTATAGAACCACAAGATCAATAATCGCTTATCAAATCCATTTATGGTTTGACCTATATGTACATATTCAGAATCCTCAACTTGCGGTTCAATTTCATTTACTATCGTAAAATCAAATCACAATCCTCAATTCACTTTTCATATAGTCTGTAGAATGTAATATCATGCTAGAATTATCTATAAAACGTCCTCAATTCAATTCTTTGATTGGCAATTTACCACTTAAAAGGATTTGCCAATTTCCACTATCAACAGTGTTTCAATCATTTAAGTCGTCTTGCGACTATCCATATTATTGCAAAAATCTCAGTTCACATCTATTTAACATCAATATCACAATCATACCACTAAAACGGTCCATTCATTTGAATTTATCATTTCTATAATCATCACTGTATCAGTGATCCGTCTAATAATTAATTCCACCTCAATCTCAACTTGATACCATTTGTGCTATTAACATCACTGGATTTATCGAGTCTTAAGGTTTAAACCATATAATTCATTACATTATCGTGTTTCAACGATCTATCTTTTCATCGATTTCAATATCAAACTTCTCCAGTAATATCATAAAGTCCTTTAAATGTATATTTTTCAATAATTATTTCCAAGATTCCATTTACGTGAGAACTTAAATATTTTTCCTCAACGTTTTCCTAAGAATTTCGGCAGCATAACGGCTTAATTTTCCCTAACCTCCTGCAAGGGAAACACAATTTATACTTGCAGCCGTTGATTCTCACCAATTTTACCTCTTATTAAGACCCCCACCATCAGTTGTGGGTCCTCTTAGCATTTTTAGCAAATCAATTTATATCGATGCATCATATAAAAATCACAATTCCATTTAAAATCAATTAAATAAATGCATCATATATAAAATCATAATTCCCACATACAATATAAAGCTACTAATGCTTTATAAAAGTATCTTACCTATTCGCCAAGCTTAGTGCATTTTCTGATTTTTCAAGCCTTGCCGAACTCCACCATTCGTCTCATTTCCATTTTTGCTACAATTTCAAAATTAACATATATTTTCATTTAGAAAATAATCCGAAAATTTCCAATAAATCCAATAGACATATGGCGAAAAGACTTAAATTTTCCTTACCACATTTTTTTTTCTTCTCTTTCTTTTTCCTTTCCTTCTTCTTCTCCTTCCTTCTTTTCTTTCTCCTTTTCTTTTCTTTTCTTTTCTGTTTCTGTTTTTTTTTTTTTCCTGGCCTGAACCGGTTCGGACCGGTTCAGGCCGGTTTGGTCGGGTTCACCTCTGCTTGGCCGGTTCACCCACCGGCGGCCACCCATTCCGGCGGTTCGGCCACCCAACAGCTTGCCGAGGTTGCCACGAAGTTGGATCTGGTCTCGGTTTGGCCCCATCACCGGCGACGGCACCGGATCTGGAAGCGACACCGGCGGCTCTTCTCTTCCTCTTTTCTCCTTCCTCCGCCGGTTTCCTCTTCGTCGATGGCTCCTCTCACCTTCCCCTGGTCTCCGCCGGTCTCGTGGGGGGAGTGGCGGTGCCCGGATCGGCCGGCACCGCCGATCTCCTCTTCCATTTCTTCTCGGTTTTCTTCGCTTCTCTCCCTGTTTTCCGTTTCTTCTCTTTTCCGTTTGGGCCGTCGCCGGTCACTTCTCTCTTCTCCTTGGCTCGCCGGCGACGCCCCCCCTTCGCTCCTCTTCCTTCCGGTGGCCGGTGTCGTCCGGCATCCACTTTGGGTTTTTTTTTCCTCTTCTGTTTTGGTTAACAGAAGAGGAAATGTGGGAATCGGTTTTCCCGATTCCCACTTCTCCTTCTTTCTTTTTTTTTTTTTTTTAATATTATATATAATAATAATGACTATAATATATATATATATAATTATTTGCACCATAATTATATATGTATATAGATACACTATTTATAATATGTATTTAAATACATATTTTGTATCAAAATATATATATATATTTATATATATACTTTTTACACTTTTTAATCACAAAATAATATTTATATTTATCCAAGGTATATTTATATAATATCATTATATAAATATATCAAAATATATATATATATATTTTTTTTATTAAGTTTTGGATTTCTAAATATCCAAAATTATTTTCTCCATTTTCTTATTTAATTTGGATTTCCATTTATCCAAATTAAATTTCCTCCTTCATTTCTTATTTCCAATTTAATTTTCCTTTTCATTTCTTATTTAAATTTGGATTTCAATTTGTCCAAATTAAATTTTTCGGATACCTTATATTTATTTAGAAAGTTCTCGGTCTTCACAGGTTGATACCTTATTTATAGGTCCTTATGAGCAAATTAAAAAAATTTATTTATATTTACTTTTAAGGGCTTGGCATATTTTTTAATTTGCCACTTGATGAGGTGTCAATCTTTAATGTATTAACAGTGCATAAAAACTATACACTATCAGTGCATCATATACAAACTCTATTAAAAATACAAAACAAATCAATTATCTTTTTAAATTAATTATCTATTTAAATTTTCAAAAAATAAATATCCATATATATTAAAATTAAATAAAAATCACATATCATTTATCTTTACCTACATTAAAATTACAAAATATAGCATATATAATTTTATCAATTAATTTTTTTTATTTTCTAAAAGATAACATATATATATATATATATATATTAAAGTCAGCATGGATAATGTAATATATAACATGCAATAGTATATCAATATCTTACGTTTAATGATTACCAATTATTTTTTTATTTTCTAAACAATAACATCATTTTTTTAATTTTTAATTTTTTAAATTAATACGTAACAAGTAATAATTCCTTCTTTTCACATTAATATTACAACATATACCATCTATATCTGTAGCTTTTATCAATTAAATTTTTTAATTATCTAAAAAGTAACATCTACTTCTATATATTAAAATTTTTAATTTTCTCCATTGTTGTTATATAAATTGCATGTAATCATTCATTTTTTTATCAATGATTGGTACTCATAGATCCTAAAAATCAAAATTTGAAATTTCATTACTTTGTGTATTTAGTTTATTAAAAGGAGATTATAGCATAGATTTTCATTATACATCGCATAAAAGACTATCATCAGATGAGGTTTCAATATTTGTAAATAGGACACTTCTGTTGGAGATTAAAATATTGGTCACAAAATCACTATTCAAGGTATTATATTAGCATTTATTTTTTCAATGATAAAATATATAGCAAATGATTTTAAAATATAACTAATTTAGCATGTATGTTGTTATTGACTATTTTTGAATTTGTGTTATACACACATACACACACACACACACACACACACATATATATATATATATATATATATATATATGTGAAAAAATTTTCACCAATGGAGTAATTACCATGAAAGTTAATACAACTTTTGTTGATATTATATGTCATGTGGGTGTAACAAAAAGTTGGCCAAAGTTAATGAAAATTTTCATTATTCCTCCTATAATGTTGATGTCTATGATTCAACTACAAAGTAAATAATAATTATATTTACTATATTTAAAACATTACATAAAAATTATTCCATGATGATAATATCAATATTTTATAGTTTTAATATATATAGATATAATTTAATTGTAATGTTTTATATACCTTATAGGTACAAATTGAATATTAAGGCATTTAATAGTTCTAGAAAAATAATGTTTGTACTTCTCAATACTAAACCTAAGAAATTAATTAATAAAGATGTTGACAATCTATAAAATTTCTCTTAAGGTATTGATTAGTTAACAATTATTTTAATATTGTTCAATATTCAATTTAATTTAATGATATGCCTATGACCAAGATTTAAGAAAATAGGGATTATAAAATTCGAGAAATATTTAAATATCTTATGGTGAATTTTTTTATGTTTGAAACAAGAGCGACAAATTATAATATTAAGACAGAAAATATTAAGCTTACCTTGTCTAAAGTGTATCACTTTGATCAAAAACTTGAATGTCGAAAATCATTGGAATAAATATATATACATTTATATAATATGACTATCTTGTTACATTTTTATATAACATATGTTATAACTGAAAATTAATTTAATCAAATCACATATTAGTGTTTTTATCTATGTCGATTATTCTATTTATGGAATCTATTGCATAATCTAGTAAAGTGACAAATCATTGAAAGATAACAATAAATATTCAAGAATCATTTACTACCTCTTCAACTCAACAAGAATTTATGAAAGAATCTTCATTTAAAAAAAAATTGTGCATGTAATTAATTTTAAGACAGAAAAAATTTCAATTTCTTCAAATCAAATACATGTTAAATTTTCATTATATACTACTTTTATTCAATAAATTACAATATGAGTTTGATTTAACTTTTATAAAAATTGAATAATTATATCCGATATATAATTTTTTTATATTACTATATTGTAATACACAAATTATAAATAAAAAATATTAAATATACGTATTCTGCTTTTTTCATAAACATAATAATTTATATTATAAAATTTCAAAAAAAATATTTTATCAATAAATTTATTATTCAATTAATGTATTTCCGTGCATCGCACGAGTTTAAAACTTGTATGACTTTAAACTCCATGCACTTTACTTACTTAATGCACTCTACTTACTTAGCTAAGTAATAAACCAGAACTAATTCCAAACTTAATGGCACCTTTAAACCTTATTCTACTAAGTCTAATTTAACCAAAACTCAACTTCAAATAAGCATTAAAAGGTTGGACATTAAATCTGGAATTTGTAAATTTGATTGAAACTAAAACCAAAAATGCATCCAGACTAGACTTTGAATGCAACAAATAAACTCTAAACTTGACCTTTATGCACTAATTGGATCTCAAACATTACCCTAACCTTAAGTGCTCTAATTAAACATGAAATCTGGAATTTATCAAGCTCAAATGATGTCAAAACCTTGACCTATGTAAGGATAGAAAAATAGGACAGATTTGCAAGTCCCATGACTCCATAGCAACTAGGGACATCTATATGACTTCTAAACTTGCTATTAAACACCCAATTGGACCAAGCCACTAATATAAAACTTGAATTAATCTAATGTACTTTAAATCTGAAAATTTTTAACTTAAATTAACAAGAAAAACATGACCAAACAACAGCTAGAAATCCAGGCAGTGAATCATAGAAAATGGTGACTCTAGATGCATCTAAACTAAAGGTATATGAATTGCTTTAATCCCTAATTAACTTAGCCTAAAATTTAATGAAATTAATGCATGAACTAACCTAGAATTGACCCTAAACATTAGCCTAAAATGTTTTTGCATTCTTATGCTTGAGCCTTGAGGCGCTGGAATTAATTAATTTACGAAGTGCCATGGATCCCACTAAGCCTTGTATCATTTTCGAAAAAACGGAAAATTTTTCTTTTACCGTCGAGAATGACGAGCCTTTTGACAAAGCGGAGGAGAAGATCAAGAATCCTATGCGTTTGTCGAGAGGAAGACGTTCTGACTGGTTCAAAGTGGACACAAACAGTTGGAAATTCTCTCCGGCTCTCGAGAGAATGCCCGACGATGCCCCTGGAAATTCCACCGCTGTTACTTTGGGCTCTGCCATCTATGTTATCGGTAGCCGGTATGGTTGCCAGTACGAAGACCATATTCCAAGATTTCACGATGCTTATTTTGACGACACTCTCCACCCTGAACATGGCTGGAGAAAAGCGCCTGCTTTGTTGGCACCAAGGTCCTATCCTGTTGTTTTTGCTTTCGATGGCAAGATTTATGCATTCGGGGGAGCTTGTTGCGATAGTAATTTTGAGGTTTATGATCCGGTCGAAAACTCATGGGACGCCTTGCCTGAGCCATATGATCATTTTGATATTGATGAAGATGTGTTTCTTTTTCACGCCATTGATGATTGCAGCAAGGGAGTTCTGTTTATGATTGGTGAAAGTGAATGCCTCTACGCTTATCATTTCGATGATAAAATCATGGGTCCTTGCCAAACCCAACATTGGCTGTAGCTCATATCGGTCTGCAATAATGGATGATGTGATCTATTTTGTTTGTTATAATGATAGGCAAACAGGGTTGGTAGTCCGAGCTTATGATTTGCAACATAACAAACAGCTGCGTGGCAATTGTTTCTGATCCCACGGAAATATATCTACTTAGTTTGGGCAATGGCAAGTTATGTATTTCTTGGAATTTGTTTCAGAAATCAAGCGAGGGATTGAATTGTATTTTGAAACTCATAACATTAAGAGTTGAAAGGATAAATGTTGGATTAGTTCCTTGCTATATTAATGTAGCTCAGAAGTCTGCAGGTACTTCTGGTGTTAAAGGATATTTCACTCTCCTGGATATGGTCGCTTTGTAGGAAATGACTATGATGCTGCTCATCATTTATGTCTTCTTTGCTTGGAATTGTTTGTTTTTACTGCATTTTTTTTGAAATTATAGATATTTTTATCCGTTCTATAATCTGAGATTAATCTTGTTCAGATTAAAAGTAGTGAATGGTAAAACTCTCCCAACAGACTTCAATATTTGAATCATGTCCATATGTCTAACGAAGAAATCCACTACTTTAATCAGCATGCTTCCTGGTCTTTGAATAAGTAACGCATATCCTTCTTTGTTTCAAAGGGGTTAATCTTGTTTGTTTTTAGTGATTGGAATGATATTGGATCAAGTTGGATCAACTACAAAGGACACTTAATTTGGCCATTGTCCTCAACTAGTGGTGGATATGGTCGCCTCGTAGGTAGTGACTAGAAAACTTAACATCCCAATCCATCAAAGGGGCATCTTTTTTTCAGCATAATTTTACATCCTAAATCAAAATAAAGTTATCAAGCATTTGACAGTTGACCTCAAATATTTCATTGGCACAAGTTCCTTAAATATTCTCCTAAAATTGCACTTTCCACAAGATTTTCCTAGCATGATATTTTCAAAGGCCAAAGCTATCAGAATTTTATTTTCAATAAGGTTACTGCCTAGGAATTTTATGCAAGAAGTAGAGCTCCTACTAAATGGGAATTTAACATCCAAGCAGACCAAGCCTAATGCCTATGATGTTTGGAGTGCCTAACAAGTTGAAAATAGTTTTCTCGTACATCCCGAATAACCCAAGCACAATTATTGCATAGACAGAATTTTAAAATCGGCTTAAAGAACTACAATGAGGAAAGAAACGAAAACAAACTAAACCAATTTCATGCGACTTCAGCCCACTTAACTAAAAAAAGAAGGCCATACCGTACTTAGATGGTCGTGCGTAGAGGAGATTTCAAATCAGCAAGTCAATAACTGGTCATCTGCTAAACCAACTCAAACTGCAGCTGGAAGAAGATTATTCATTGATGAATTTCTTTCCATATAACAGAAATTGATATTTAACTAATATATCAAGGATATACAGCCGATTAGGAATGAAAAATTTGTCTTTGATCCACTAAAAGCTCAAGTTACTCAAAGGAGAAAAAACTGAAACAAGTGTGCCCATTTTTAATCAAATTAATAGTAATTAATCACAGAGTAGATAAAAATCATCACTCACAAAAAGTTTTTGTTAGCACTTGAGAGTTGAGAGAATTTCAGAATCTCTCTACTCATTCTTCCAAGCATACAAAATCAGTGAAAAGCCGAGATTTTGTGACTCGGAATCATGAAATCTCTGCGAGAAAGACCATTGCAATGTACTTGGATTAGGAATGGGTTGACTAACCCACAACTTCTCTTCTGCAGCCGGACATTTCTTGAACATAAACACAGCATTCCCAAGTGATGTTCCAAAGAGCCAATTATGCACATCCCAGTAAACTTCTACAGCCATTCCATCAACCAAAATGGTTTGGTTTCCTCTGAACTTCCACCGTAGCCGCTTCACTTGCATCAAAGCCTTTCCATCCAAGCGAACCACAAGGCAGGGGTCGTTCACACCAATCGTGTCACATTCAATTATCAGATCATGAATTTGACCATTATCACAAAACTGTGCCTTGGTTCCAAATACCCTCTTGCCAAAAATATGCTCCTTCTTGGCCACAAAAACTGTCGTAGAAGGAACACAAGTTGCACCAGTTTTCTTATAAGCTTCTTTCTTCATGTCCCCAAGAAGCAAAACCATTTGCTTATTAGCAACAACACCAACATAAAACCCTTCCAAAGGTTCGGGTCCGGATCCAAATTTACCTGAAGAAAGGTCCCAGTATACGTCTGTTTTACAAGAATATGCTTCTAAACTCTTAGACCCTTTTCTCTTAGAGAACAACCAGGGCTTTATATCAACCTTACAAAGACACTGACTTGCAGAATCATCAATTCCTACAGTTAAGCCTTGCCCCATCAAATTCTTGCTCCAAGTAACAGTTATTAAACAAGACCTACCGCGAATTCGACATTGATAAACACAAGAAACTAAGCTCTGTGCATTTTTAGTAGTATTTGATAATGAAGAATCAGCCACTTGCACTCCATTTTCTCCAAAACAAGATGGGAAATCTCTCATTTTTCTCAAAAATCTAACTGCAATTCCTTAAAATTCAATTCCCTTTCTCTATTAACTCTTTTCTGCCCACCTTTTGCAACCTAAAACTACACAATTAAAACTGACTTAGACATTGAAAGACAAAAATAAACAGTAAAGAAGGGAGAGTTCGAGGCTTACCCAAACTGGTAAGTTAAAAAAACTGTCCAAAAAAAATCTGAAAACTGCTTCAAAAACCGCTTGTGAAGGCTTGCTTTTGATCTGGGGTGGAGCATTTTTTCTGCAAGAAACTGAAAACACCCATCAACGAAAACTTCCTAAAGTTTCAAAATTTAAAGACAAATTGAGAGAACGTGGGGCTCAAGTCAATTAAAGACTCCAACAAAGAGAAGCAGACAAAAAGCAGAGTTCTTTCACTGTAAATTCTCTGGTATCATTGCAAATGATACAAATATAAATTACAAAACTTCTTTTTCAAGAAATAAATTTTTACCTCCAGAGTCTAGACAGTGACAGCTTGAAATATAAATATATATTCTTTTTTTTGCAGAAAAGGAAAATGTGAAGGATTTTAGGAACTGGGTTTTGCTGGAAAAGGCAGGTTTTTGAAGATTACTCTTCACTGAGAAAAGAAAACAAAGCCAACAAAATTTAAAGAAAATAATAAAAAGAATCACGCTTAGGCATTAGCCTCAACTTTCTTTCTATCTCTTGTAACTTTCCTTTCGTTGACATGCCCACATGTTATACAGTGAAGCCAAAATTTAAGCAAAGATATTGAAGGGAGCTCGCTTTAAGGCTTTTTTTAAGTTTCATTATTTTATTTTTTAAAACTTTAAATGATATATTTATATATACTAGAATGTACCCGGTGCGTTGCTACCGAACCAAGATTAATAAAATCAAAAAACTATATTCTTCAATGCGATTATGCTAAAAATATCATCTCACTGTTCGATTTTGTTTTAATATTTATTCCAAGGCAAGAAATTTTCTTGCCATGAATGAAAAGATTTAACAATTAAAATTATATCAATTGTGGAGAAAATGGAGTAAAAAAATTAAGAAAAAAAATTATAAATGTATCCACTGAATGAAAAATGTGTTTGAAAACCAACACAATTTGAATGAGCATAAGAAAATCACAAAACATAGGAACTAAATGAGATAGGAATATACACATGTTAGAAACATGGATAATTTGTTCAAAGGTAACAAAAAGTTACAAAATTTAAAATCATATACATCAAGTGCAGGTAACAACTAATGTTTGTGAGAGCTAACTTACTATTAAACTACATCAAAAAGTTACAAAATATAAAATCACATACATCCAATGCAAGTAACATATAATGTTTATGAGAGTTGACTTATGATTAAACTACCATCTCTGTGTATATATTAAGAAAAAAAAGAATATCATGAATGATAACTTAAATATACTATTTTTACAAAATTCACAATAGCATAAATGCTAATACAAATCAAATTACTTTACTCCTAAAGGTAAAAATAATATGCTAAGAAACAAATAAAAATTCTGCCACCTGTAAAATTCCTACTTACCACTTTACTCATAAAAGAGTACATTAGAAAATTGAGTTATCTTTTGCCATACCAAAAATTTTTTGATCATTAGGAATAGATTACATTAGGTACTTATATAAGCTTAAAGCATCAACAAACATGCAAACATCATCTAAACCAATAATCTAAAAAAAATAACTGCTAGCACAGATAAAATCCATTAGATTCTCTCTACCAAAACTTAATAAGCAGCCAAACTACCACCATGTCATAAAATTCTCCATTCTGTACACCCTTGCTTAAGCCAAGACATTCAACGTTCCTTTACTTCTCTAAAAATTTTACAAAACTTTACCTCACCGATTGCATAGCACACATTATATCAGCAAAAATATAGTTCAATCTCCAAGGTCTTTATCAGCAAAAATAAAATCGAGCTATCAATTCTTCTTCTTCTTCATTCTTCTGACAGTTTTTTCCTTTTAATAATTAAAATATAAACAACTTCAACACCACGAAACAACAAATTCATTCCACTTATGTTCACCTCTTCAATTCTCAAAGACAAGAAGAATATCAATGACTAATACTCAACTGCACATTTTTCATTAGTTGCAAGCAAACCCTACTTAAATTAAGGCATAAGAAACCTCCCTCTACAACCAAAATCCTCTATTTTTCAACATAAGACTCAAATTCCATAGAACTATGCATTAACTGACTTCTCAAAAGCATTTCCAGTGAATATGGTAAGATAATTTACCTTAGATAGCCCTTGCTAGCTCTGGATGCATCTGGCTTTCCGATACCATTTCTAGCCGCTTCATTCTATTAATGCATTGGTAATCATAAATATAATAAAATACAACAATAAAAAATGATAAGATCCATGACATGCTCTGATAAATTATTGATTCAAGTCAAGCATTTGATGTGCCTATGAAATTCCATCAATAAAGCAGTTAAATGAGTTGTTATCTTATCATCACTCTCTATCAAAGATTTTATGTCCTCTTCAAAGTTATATCCTATTCTAGTTGCATCTTCATATCTCACATCAAAATAATTAAATTTAATCAAAATTTTTTGAAACTAAGAATCAAATAGAGAACTGAATTATGACCTATCATCCAGAAAGATGCCACGATAACTGTACAACTTGAGGGCACCTTCTTATTGTAGTTCGTTTCAAGGGTTGCCTGATGTTCAAGCATCTTTAAAAAAAAAGGCAGACATCAGTTCTAGTCTAAATTGATCATGATCATGAAGCCAACATATAAATAAATCTATAGACACACACACACCCCTTGGTGGGCCATATAAAATAAGAATTGTAGTGATTTTATTTTTGACACGTCAAATTTTAAGGCTCTCTTATCATGTCCATGGCTCAACTTCCCATCCCAAATCTTGGTCATCTTAGAATCTAATGATTTCAAGTTAAAGATAGTATAAATCTTTTAGCAGTACAAAAAGACCGATGAAAATTTTGAAGTTATCAAACGTTGAAGCAAAAGAGAATTTCAAATATTCTTACATTACTGACAGTTTGTTCCTTAGAAAGGCAATCTTCCGGTCAACATAAGATGCACTGCTATATCAAGAACTTCTAGAAATAGAAAAATATTGCACCGTTTGTCATTCTATTAGGGTTTGATCTTTTGCATCCTAAATGAAAATACACCAAAAAGCAAATCTAAGTCATTTACATCAGTCCAAACTCCAAGATTCTATAAAAGTATATAGAAGTTCAAACTTGAGCAATATGGTTAGAGCACGACGTGAAACTGTTAACATATATTAATCAAAAGAAGCACAGCAAAAAAACTCACATGAAAGATATGCGGGCAAAACATTTTAGTAATCCTTAGGCATAAATGATATTTACTTGCACTCTTCCTTCGAAAGCAACTTCAAATATGACTCCAGCGTAATAGTTAAGAGCTCTAGCAAGACAAATCAAAGACACTTTATCAAAGTAAAATTTCATTTCCACTTCCTTTATATCCAACTTAAAAGTTTGACTTTGAATTCAGCTTGAAATCACTTCTTTCCAATCATGTTGTTTCTACTCATTTAACAGCTAAATTACCAAAAGCAACAAAAATTAAAAATAAAAAAAACCCCACCAGAGCCATGTCTTGGTTGAAAATAGGGGGCGCTCTGATTTCTTATCTAGAAACAAAAAATAGAAACAAAATAGATAGCCTAAGTGTCAGTTAACATGACTAAATGAGCCAACATAATACAAATTAAATGGTTAATTAAAAGAGCTTACTCATTGTGTGAATTCTATTTTGTAAGTGAGAGTTCTGAAATGGGCAGAAAAGTTGTCCAAGGAAAGTTTGGTGTAAGCCCAAGAGTTTATGGTTATGGCAATTAAGAAAACAAAGAACAAAGGAATCAATGAGAAGAGCCTGAAATCATCAGTGTTCAAGCTATCCTTTTGTGCATATACATACATATATATATATATATATATTAATTTATGATAAAAATTTATAACACATTATGTAAAAAACAACATTTCATTGTAAATATCATATAATGAAAAGGAAAATGAAACCAAGACTAAAGATTTCCTAAAATATAGCCTTGAATCAATTAATTTAATACCTCAGCAAATCAATTAATTGAAGAAGAAGACATTAAAAAGAAACCCATTGAGAGATGGTGATTCTCATTGGCACATGCACTAAGAAGGAGAACTAAGTCAAAAATTAAACAGAAAATGTGCAAGCTGATAAGATAAAAAGAAAAAAAAATTTAAAAAGAGGAATGGTCTAATTAAGTTTAAATTGTAAATTCTATAGGTTAGTAACAGACCATTAGAACAAAGAATCTCTTTTGAGCTGCTCATAAATTGTAAAATATACCTGCAGAGTGAATGAATTGCATCAATTCAAGCTAGCACCAAGAGAGAGCAAGAGAAAGAGTAGGGAAAAAAGACCTAAACTCAAAAATGGAGGCATGTGAAACACATTTGCATTTAGAAGAATAATTTAAAACGAAATGACAAAACCATCCATGGAAATCTGACCAAATAGGTAATAGGCTTCCTGTTTGATTTACTTCAACCATAAAATCCTCAAATATTGAATCTAAACTTCTCAAGAAAAGTATTATGCATAGTTGGGATAAGAAATAGCAAGTAAATAATTATTTGAAAAAAGTAACACCCCAACTTGATAGAATTTAGTTACTGGTACTTGTGGCTTCTACAGACAACCAAATATATTTTTAAATCAATTTATATTAAATAAGAGTTAGATAAATAAATTTTCAAACTATAAATCTGATTATGACATGAATATAAATGCAAGATGAAATCAATTCAAATCTATAATTATCATGTGAATATGAATGCAATATAAATCTTTTAATTAGATTTGTGAAAACATCATCTATAGAAATAGCATTGAAGATGAATCAAAAAGTAAAGTTAGATTAGCATATAATCCATATGTATGCTATGTGTGCCATTAATTTGTAATTCAGACAAAGAAATTGAATTTAAATATCATAAAAAAATATTTTTCAAGTATCAGTCACTAACAATATTCATATATGTTTATTATAAATTATTTCTTTCAATTACCTGGACAAAGAAGACTTCAATAACTCAACAATAGAAACAACATAGGCCTTTGAAACAACAAAACTCTTCTTGAACTTCTTCTTTAAAATTAAATTCTATTTATAGTTTGGTTACCCCGAAATAAAAACATTCATAAATAAAGAAATAAATATCAATAAAAGAATATTAATGTTGACATCAATAGATGTTTGTTCATTTTAAACAATAAAAACTAAACTTGAATGTTACGAACTTTGCAAAACATCTTTTAATTTACGCAGCCCTTTTTGATCGTGAGAAAAAGTCAAAGACTCAGCCTTTAGTATAGAAGAGAAGACATCTACAATACAAACATTGAATAAAAGGATTGATTCATCAAAATATAGAAACAATAAAAAGCAATAGGGGGAGGAAAAACCTCAAAAAAGTTGGGCTATGAATAAAATTATGAGAATAATATAATATATACTTTAGAAAAAACACATAAGAATATAGGGAGAAAAAGTTCTAGCCAGAAATTGTTAATGATACACTTAGCCTATCAAGACATAAACAAAGAAGGCCAGGAAAGAAAACATACCATTTGCTTCTTCCATGACAGAAAAGAGAAGAAAAATGTAAAATTTAAGATAAGGTAATCTTGCTTGAAGCAACTAAAAAGCTTTGCCTGATGATTGAGCATAGATTTGCAGATCCAGTGATTAAGTGAAAGAGCTCATGTTAATGATCTACGTAAACATTAATATAAAGTAAGTTACTTTAGTTTATGAAATTAACAAATTCAAAAGAAATAATAAGTATCTAAATAATACAACAATTCAACAATAATAAGAAAGGAATAATATATTAATTAAGCAGACTTGTTGATCTGCCATCTCCATAGATTGAATACCAACATAAAAGTCGTTACCAATATAACTTTTTGGTTCAATCCCATTCAAAGTAAGGATTATAGATGAGTCAAAAACTAATAAATATACTCATAGTCGGATATGATGATGACACATTTAAAAATAATAGGAATAGAAAAAGGAATAAATTTAAGAAACATAGAAACAATTACAAAAGTGAAAAGCATTACATGAATTTTAGGTAGAATGCATTCTGACATTGCAAAGGATTGAATAAAAAAAAGAAAAAGCTTATAAACATTTAAATTGAGAATTTACACAACAATAAGATCTAATAAAAAAAGATCATGAAATACTAAAATATAACATTTTCTTTCTACACCTTCAATGCACTCTATTCATGTTGAATGGAACTTATATAAAAATAAAGAAACCTAAAAGCCACGTTAAAAATTTATTTATAAAGGAACGGCAAAACTATACCTTGATGACAAAGAAACTTTCCGGTGCAAAGCATTTTCAAAACTTCAAATAGGTCTTGTAAATATTTCATTACCTCATAAGCACTTTGTTTACCATTTTGATTTTAGGGTTCATTTAAACCAGTCCTCTTTTGAACCTTTTCTATCTATGAATGTTAAATACATACATTAAAATTAAATAACAAATAGTACCACATATTTAAAAATGTAACAATTCAAAAAAATAAAATGCTTCTTGCTTACAGTCAATGGATGTAAAACCCATAAAGTCCTTGCATTTGACAAATTCTACTTAGGTAGGATCCTTCTCTTCCTCACTGCAGTCTTCGATTATAATCTCATTAGAAAGCCTCCAATATTAATTCTATTTGATTGAAAATATACTTTATGAATTAAGCTAACAACAACTGAGTAGTAGAAATAGAAAAACAGACATAGCATATAAAACACTAAAAAAAAAGTAAATCTAAATAAATGAAACCAACCACCTCAATGAGATTTGATTTGATTTTATTCTTATTTGGTCTGCTGCCAACCTTATATGATTACAATTATTTAGCTTATTCTTACTGGGTCTGCTGCCAACTTTACATGGTTGCATCATTTAGCCATATATAAGATACTCTAACTTTTCAAAACAAAACCTAATGCATTCAACAATCAAAACTAAGTAATTTTTAAAGGAAATGGTTAAAACTCAGGGACATCAATCTCACAAAATTAGAATCTCAGAATAATTGCCCTTTATTAAAAAAATTCAACCCTAGTGCTTTCCCGTTATGTTTGTGCGAAAAGAAAGTATCAAGATTATTTTTAATCATCTTATTATAAAGATCATTATTTGATAGTGATACTTTTTTGGCATCTCCTTCAAATATATACACAAACATGCAACCAAGCCACACAATTGCAATTGTAATTGTAATTGTAGTTGTAATTGTCATCAACAGTTGCATAACGTCTCCAAAACTCAGTTTCTGGTCTCATCATAAGTTATTAACTTAAAATAAAACAATTTAATTAAATAACAAATAGAACCACATATTTAAAAATATAAGAATTGAAAATGGGAAAAAAAAATCTTGCTTACAGTCAATTGATGTAAAACCCATAAAGACCTTGCATTTGACATTCTCTGTAGGTAGGATCCTTCTCCTCATTGCAGTCTTTAGTTATAGTCTCATTAGATAGCCTACAATGTAACATCAATTTGATTGAGAATATACTTCATGAATTAACCTAACAATAACTCAGTAGCAGGAAAAAAAAATAGACAGTATATAAAATACCACAAAAAAAAAAGAATCCTAAATAAATGAAACCAACCATCTCGTTCACAATTTTGATAACTTCCCCAAGACTGGAAGCCTTGAAATCCGGTGTTAAGCATGGATTTGAAAAACTTGGAGTACTTTACGTGAATTGAACTCATAACAATCAATTTTAGGACACTTGCCTTCAAGAGAATCTGAATATTCTTTGAAAACTATGATTTTTTTTTTTTGTGAAACTGCCGTCAAAATAAAGAGGAAAACTTAATATGTTTGGGTTGATTTTGATTAAAGCAAAACAAAGGAAACGAAAAAAAAAAAAGAAACCTTCACCAAAAAAAAGAGATTTTTCTAATTTCAATTTGGGACTGAACAAAATCCAAAAAAAAAATCAAGATCAGACATAATTTGGTCACTGAGAAAATGCAAGAAAATAACAGGAGTTGGGATCTCAAGTTTGGATTTTTGGCACCCGAAACATCAATTTGTTGCATTGTTGGAAGCCACAGCAAACACCGAGAAATGCCGGTCTAGATTTGAGAGAGCCATACCTCACAAAAGATAGGCATGAAATCAACAAAGGATTTTGGAAAGTAAAGTAACGACAGCAAGAAGGGTGAAAGGGAAAGTTTGGATCTGAGTAGGATTTTGGTTGCAGGGCAAAGGCTAAGACCAAGAATAAGGGAACAGAACTAAAATCAAGGGTTAAAAGTTAAAAGAGGACGGGGAGGAGGTTAACTTGTGACTTTCCCAGTCCAAAAGAGGAGAAGATGGAAAGAAAGAAATGACAAAGCAATGACGTCCATGGCTGTACTGGAAGGCAGACCCGATGATTGTAAGAGAAAAGAAGAATAAACACTAACCCGACTTTGACAGCTAGAGCAAGAGCAGTTTTCAGTTTCGGGTTTAGGATAAGTTAGACCATTGTCAGGCCTTCCATAGTCGACCCCAACTGCAATACCAATTAAATAGCATGAGAACAATATATTCACTATAATACCATGCTAACATATAATAAATTATAATTTAAATCTTCTCAGTGTACTCAATAGTTTTGATTTTCCAAAAATCCCTCATTCTGACCAAACAAACTAAAATAATTCACCCTAATTTTTGACATTAAACTATGCATGAGAATTTGAATGCTAAGCTTCCATGATACTAAAAATTAGTAATAAAATTTCACAACAGGAAAAAGAACTTATTTTCCATCAATATTAAAGCATCAATCAGATAATAAATATTTTTAACCAATAACTTAACAAATTCCAAATTCCTATAAAAAATACAAAAATTATGACTAAAAAAATCTGACTATAAAAAAACTAAGCAACAAAGAGAAATCTAGTCTTTTGTAATTTGAATTAGCCTCCATTTCTACCACTGCAAGTAGGTGGTATCACAATACAAACACTACCACAGAACTAATGCTAAAATTAGGTACGGCAAAAGGACTTTCCAACTACACCAGTTTTGACTTGCAGCCACCAAAGTATGAACAAATTAAGAAAATTGTTGAGAAGAAAAGATCAAATCTCAAAAGAAAATGTTACTAATTATATTGTTGGTTTAATAATATGATTTAAAAATTAAAATTCCAAAATTATCTACCGACCAAAACACGGATAAGCTGATAAGTTAATCGTAGTATAAAAAATCAAACAAAAAGCATAGAAAAATATTTAAATAAATAAAAAGATTATTATCCTAGAGTTTATAGTGAGATAAAATCAAAGATAGCATTCGATGGAAGGTTATTGAAACAGAGAATCATACCCATCCTATAGAACAAAACTCAAAAAGAAAAAGGGTTAAAATTTATAATTCTTCTTCTTCTCTTAAGAACTCATAAGAAAAATGTTTGAAACTTTTACCATGATATCCATGCAAAGCCAACCAACTCCAAAATCGAGAATGTACTTTGCCTCTGATGCTAAGCGAACAAAGTCTGATGAAAGCATGGGAAGCAATTTTTTGATAGGGAAAGAGAGAATGGGGTTTGGCAAAGGAAAAGGAAATGGATAACAAAATGGGTAAAGAAAGGAAAAAAAAGAGAAAAAGATGATTGTAGATCTACGCGACATCCCCTTCCACCACGTTTTTTTGCCCTTTTTTTGTATGAAGATAGAGGAATAATCTGGAAGATGTTGAAAAAGAACAGATGAAGGGACTGTTCGTAACCGAAGGGAGAGAGCTTAGGCGAGAGATAGGAAGGGAATGGATGGGGAAGGTGCAGCAGCAATCGCAGTAGAAATGACTGCTGACCAAATTGATGGGTAAGTGGAGGGCCACGCGCTATATCCAGCGTGCTCATATGATTTTCTGCAAATTTACAAATTAACAGACAAACAATACAAAAGGAGACAAAAAGATGAAGGGCAAAGGACGGAAAAAAGAGCCAAAAAACGTGGTAAAAGGGTGAGGCGCGTGGCTTTCCAATTTTTATTATATAGATAGATGTATGATCTTATTATTAATCCATGAATAAATTTTAAAAATTTCACTAAATAAATAAAATTGTTTTGAAAAAAAAAAGAAGAAAGTGTTTCATCAAGTAGGTCCAACGAAAAATGAAAATTGAAAGCACGATTTTGTATATAATAAAAAAAAATGGTTTTTTTTTATAGAAAAGGCATCCAGCATTTTATTCAGTAGTAATAATAATGTCTGGGTTTGTGAAAGGAGGTGGTGGTGATCCACTCCATTCCTTAAACACCCCAACTGGACACATTAGTTTTGCCACATTATGTGCAAACTTATTCAGCAATCTACTAACACAAACAATTTGAATATAATTGAAAGACTTGATAAGATCTTTGACATCAGAGAGCAGTCCACCTCCTTGCCAGTATGAAAAGCCTTCCTTTTTAATTTCTCCAACGGCAAGCAAACAATCGGATTCCAGGACAACATTGAGCATTCTCCTACCCCGGGCTTGCATCAGTCCAAACTTTATGGCATACATTTCAGCATATAATGAATCAGGAACAAAGCGACGCGAGGTTACGGCCGTATAAAGTACTGCTCCACTCGAATTCCTAGCCACCATAGCCAAAATAGCTTTATTGTCACCAAAAGAAGCATCTAAATTTATTTTGATTTTACCTGCTGAGGAGGAATCCATCTGGGGACAGACAAAAACCCTGCTATTGACGTTGGGGAGGATTGCAGTTGTAATGCCTGACAATCAGCCGAAGTCGTTATAATCTTCCTGAGTGCAGTGTATTCTGTCATGCAACAGCCATTGTGCATACAATTATTTCGATTCAGCCAAAGAACCCAACAGACCACTACAGTATACTCCAAATCCCCTTTACCTAATGCCGTAGAGAATAAATCCTCCCAGAACCGACTACCATCCGATATGTTAGCTATACATTGCAGCACCCAACACTTGGTGGCCGTCCACACCCTATTACTGAAACAGCAAGTGAATAGACTATGGTACCATGTCTCGTTCACTGTCCCACATACACAGCAGCAATCATCTAAATGGATACCACGCGTTCGAAGTTGACTCCGAGTGGATAGAGTTTGATGCACCAACCGCCAAGCAAAAAACTTAATTTTAGGAGGAACAGACATATCCCAAATACCATGCCAAATCTGTTGTCTATGCAGAGGATCACCCACTGGTTTATTTAACACTGCTCGAGCAACATAGTATGCAGATTTGACAGTAAACTCCCCTAAAGGTGACGCATGCCAGACCAAAGTATCATGTGGAAGGAAACGACTGAGGGGAATACTAAGCACATATTGAATATCTTCCCCGTGGAACAGCTCATGCAAGACGACTTCATTCCTGTTGCATATCTCTCCATTAATTAACATATGAACACTTATAGGTGTCGGAGTACAGGGTACTAATGGCACAGGTTTGTAAGACGGTGGCTTGGGTAGCCATTTATCCCTCCAAATATCAATAGATGTCCCATCTCCAACCCGCCACAATGATCCAGATTCAACCACCTTCTTTCCATGAAGCAAACTCTTCCAGAGGTAGGAGGAGCCCATCATATCAGTAGCTTTCGTCATGGTGGAGTGGGGAAAATATCGACCTTTAAGCACCCGGTGACATAATGTAGTTTCATCATGTTGTAACCGCCACCGAGTTTTTGCCATCAGAGCTAAATTAAATGACTCAAGGTCCCTCAAACCCAGTCCACCTTCCATTTTCGAACAACACAGGAAGTCAAAAGACTTCCAGTGGATACGCCTCTGCTCTGACAAACCACCCCACCAGAAGCTGGCTATAACACTTGTAATCTGTTTGCAGTATAGTTTGTGGGATCTTGAAACAGTTCATGTGGAATTGTGGTAGTGACATTGCAACTGACTTGATTAAAACACATCTTCCAGCAAAAGATAATAGCTTGCCACGCCACCCTCGTAGCTTTTTCCACACTTTATCCTTGAGAAATCGGAAATCTTTACTCCTTGAACCCAAATATCTCCCTTCATTTATCATCCCATCCATTCCAAGAACATTCTTCAAACTCAATCTCAGCGGTTCCGCCACATTTGCAGTAAAGTAGACCCCTGACTTCTGTAGATTAATTTGCTGACCGGAGTCTCTTGCATACAAGTGGAGTAGTCTCAGCACCGTGTGACAACTATTAACATCAGCTCTGAAGAAAAGCAAACTGTCGTCCGCAAAGAATAAATTAGTGATCATTGGGGCAGTACGAGCAATGCGAATATCTTTCAGCTGATGGTCCAAAACAGCCTTATGTATCAGATGAGCAGGGGCGGCTCGTCATTGCCCCTTGTGACAACTATTAACATCAGCTGATGGTCTAAAATTAAATTTTATATATTGCAATTTATGAGAGGTCAAAGTCATATTATTATTTGTCTATATATTATGCCTATTAATAACTATTTATAAATTTTTAAAAATTAAAAATGTCACAATATTTAAATTACAGTAATTTTGACAAAAATCGCACTAACTTTTTATCATTCTTATAAGATTTTAAATTTCTTATCAAGCTCTAAATGTTTTTTTTTGTTCTTTTCTTTTATTTTTAGTAAAAAGGAGCTCAAACCCCATGAGAAATAGGAGAGACTAATTTTTTTTATTTTCTTTATAACTTATTATAATTTCTCCTCTATATAATTTTTCATCTTATTCCATATCTTTATTTCATGTTATTTTACAATCTTCTTTCAATAAAAAGTTAGATTGAAAGCACTTTATAAAAAGTTTAAAAAAATCGTAAATTTTAATTTCAAAATTTCAACTTTGGTTTTATAAAAAAATATATATCTATTTTTCTTGTTCAAATAAAAAATATAATTTAAAAATTGATTTATTTATTAAATTGTTCAAAAAGTTTTCATAATTCATTGAAAGATTGTATAATTGGTAAATTTACTATTATATTAAAATTTTTGACATTTTTAAAATTTTAATGTTGTCATTATAATACTTTTATTTTCTAATTTTATGACTTTATTTTTTTTATTATTAGTATATATTTTCATATAAATAAATATGGGGGTGTGCACACTCGAACATCATTGTGTTCATCTATGTGATGTGTTGATAGACTATGTATTATAAAAGAATAAGATAAATATAATATTAATTGACCCCCTCAAAATCAATTCTCAAGATCCGTCCCTGCAGATGAGATGGCCCTTCCACACACAACAGAAACAAATAAGGTGGCAACGGGTCTCCTTGGCATAGCCCCCTGGTAGGACAATACTTCCTACTATACTTCCCATTAATCTTAACCGAAAACACCACAGTACGTACACACTTCTGGATTAACAGGATCCACTTCACTGGGAAACCCATAATGCGCAACATTAACTCCAGAAAATCCCACTCAACTCGATCGTATGCCTTACTCATGTTAAGCTTCAAAGCTACCTCTCCTTCTCTACCCCTGGATTTTAATCTCATGTGGTGAAAAGTCTCAAAAGCCAGCACTGTGTTGTCAAAAATCTGACGTCCAGGCACAAACGCGCTCTGAGTCTCACCAATAATTTTAGGAAGAATCAGCTTCATTCGATTCACCAAAACCTTGGCGATCAACTTGTACACCACATTGCACAAACTAATCGGACGAAAATCATGAAGAGAGTCTGGGGCTTTAACCTTCGGTATTAAAACGAGAGTGGTTTCATTAACAGAACCCACCTCCATATCACCATGCAAGAATCTCAATATTAACTCTGTAATTTCCTGACCTACTAGATGCCAGTATGACTGATAAAAACCTGCCGTCATACCATCCGGTCCAGGTGACTTGTAAGGATTCATCTGCTGCAATGCCTCGTACACCTCTTCCGAAGTAAATTCTCTAGACAGCAAATCTTGATCTTCCCTTGTCAGCCGACGCCCCACACCTACCCAAAGATTTTCATCACAGGATGGTTCAGTGGAAGTGTACAATTGAGTAAAAAATTTCACTGCCTCGTTGAAAAGAATCCTCCTCTGTCAATAACGCACCATCAGTAGTGCGCAACTGTGTAATACGATTATTCCTATGCCTTCGAGATGCCATGGCATGGAAGTACTTTGTATTTCGATCCCCTGCATGAAGCCATAATTCCTTGGATCTTTGACACCACTTGTCCTCCTCACATCGCATCAAATCAGCCAATTGTTTTTGCATGTCATGAAGCTGCTGTACATGCATCGAAGAAGTACAATGACTGCTCCCTTTCTATAGTATTTGACAAGTGTTGAATCTGCCCACTCCAAAAACCATATTGTTGTTTACTCCAAACACTCAGCCGCGTCCCACATACACCAACTATTGGTGGACTGTCCAATGTCAGTAATACAGGAGTGTCCGAAAAGGGGAATGAATCCTTCCATGATCAACCACCTTCCCCGAATAACGTGCTGAAGGGTTCCTCATCTCTCATTCCAGTACCGATCTCAATTGAGTCCCAAGCCCAGGGGAGTGTGGGGAACTACTAAACAGCACATCTAGGGAGATGCTACCCGCTTTGCTTCCACTTCATTAACAACATTAGTAGGATCTTCCACTTCAATTGAGATCGGTACTAGAATGAGAGATAAGGAACCCTTCAGCACGTTACTCGGGGAAGGTGGTTCATCATGGAAGGATTCATTCCCCTTTTCGGACACTCCTGTATTACTGACATTGGACAGTCCACCAATAGTTGGTGTATGCGGACTCGACTTTGCATCCACGCACAGAGCCAAATATGGTTTTGATACTTCAACATGAAGGTGTGGCTCGCATGTTATGGTGGTTTATTTTCATCATTGATGATTACTATGTTTATGTTTCTTCATATCTTTTTATTTAATGTTAGAAATAGAAATATAGATTTATTCACAATTCTTTAATTAAAAAATTGACTAGTTATTGAATTTTTTTTTCTTGCCTATATAGATATCTTTATAATACAATTAATAAATTATTGTAAAAAACCTAAATAATAATAATAAATTTTATTATTTTACTTATATAAGTTTTTATATTTTTATGACACTAAATAAACTTTTAATCTTTAATTTACACCCAAATAAACCTTTTAACCTTTAATTTATACTTAAACAAAACCTTAATATAAATTAATTTTTTATTTGAAACAAAAACTTATTTAAGTATAAATCAAAGAATAATGACTTATAAGTATAATAAAATTATACAAATTTACTTAAAAATGGAATAATTCAATTATTTTTAAACTTTAAAGCAAAATAAAGGTTTCACATGATCATTATATTATTAAAAATAATAAAATTAATAACTCAAAATCAATATTAAATGGAAATTTGAGATAGTGTGACATTGGCTTGTAAAAATCATCATAATTGCAAATGAAAATTTGTAATCAAAAACCTCTTTTTGGCACATTTGGCAAATTTAGGCTAGGAATGGACTTATGTAGACCAACAAACCCAATTTTAGGTACCAACAAAGACTCACTGATTGCCAACCTCATCATCAAATCTCTCTCTCTAGCCTTTTCTTTTGCCTAAACATGTATAGCTTTTTTTCTTGGAATCTAAATGAGTTGGCTTTATTTTTTTTATTTACAATTTTATTCTATTTATAAAAGAGAATATTTTAATAATTATCTAATGAATATTAATGAAATTTTTAAAATTTTAAATGATTGTTTAAAAAAAACTCCTTGAAAATATATTTAAAAAATAGTATAATAAAATATAGATGTTTGTAGAAATTAAAAAAAATTATTTATAGAGTTCTTTTCATATAATGAATAAAATAGGAAAGTGTGACCCACACGCAAGTATGGAGTGTGGAAAAAAAAGGGGTAGGTTAAGATTCTTGTTTAAAATTAAAATGTTAAATTTCGAAAACTTTACGGAAAATAAAGACGCGTGGCATTCTCGTGTAGTTGACCATTGTTAGTTGGCATGCGTTACACCGCGAAATGGCGCCAAGTTTTTGTTCACTTCCTCCTTATTGGGCCTCCGAGAAGCCCATTCACTTTTTTTAATTAAATTAATTAAATATGAAAATACTTTTTTATTTCTTTTATGAATTAAAACTTATTTTTACTTTGTGAGTTTTTTTAAGGATTATTTTTTAATACACCATCAGTAAAATTTGTAGACTTCATAAGTGGGATAAGATGATAAGGCATAGCCCATTTCATTTAATTTTTAATTTTTTAATCTAATATTAAAAAATAAAAAATTAAATGAAATAGGGTATATATTGTTATATTAACTATACTTGTAGAGTTTAAATAATTCATTTACGTCTGACGATATATTAGATAATTAATATTATAATCATTAATTAATGACTAAATATTTTGATTAGGAAAGAATATGAATTATAGCTCTTGTATTTACATAAAAGGTTCCCCATCACTTGTTAGCCTTATGGGCAATAATTTTGTCAAGCATGGGACTCCATGACAAACCCTAACCAAATCTTTATGTGCATATTCTTATTTATACAAACCTTAGTTTATTAATGTACCATGATTAATAATTGGACCAACATGGCGCAATGATCGGGTCAAAAAGCTTATGAAAATATAATTAATCTTAATACTAATGTTTACTTTATTTAACTAATGGTACATCTAATACATTGTGTAAGTGCCTTTTAATCAGATTTTTTTTCTCTAATTCATGCACTTTGTGCATAATCCGACCCTAATTCGATTTTAGATTAAATAATTTTAATCACTTTAGTTATTGTAATAATAAAATCATTATAGTACTAAGGTAAATGCATAATCTTTAATGTGGTCAAGGATATAGTGATAAAACTTGAGGGTTAAGGTTGTCATGTTCTTATTTCTTAGTTTTATTTTTAGTAACTGCCAATGCTTGTTATTGAAGGTACAGAATTTTGAGGGATTTTGTTGCTTTTATTAGCATTATTTTGCCTTCTAATGTGTCAATTAATCATTGGGTTTTTAGTGACAGCTAGTAATTGAGTAATCTTTCCCCCTTGCTTTGATTTTTGACAAACTATCTCAACTAATCTTCTCAAAAAAGTTCAAAATTTGCGTAATTAGATATAAAGTTGGTAGCCAAAAAAATTCAGAAGTTAAAATTAAATTTGACTTTAAATTAAATGTGAAAATTAAATTTGACTTTAAATTAAATGTGAAAATTAATTTAATTCAAAGTTCGAATTTATGGTTTCTTTTATGCCTACAAAAAATTTAAGGAAAAAGTATTCGATTCCCACTAAACATATTTTTGGAGAAAGGTAAAAAGTTTTAACTGTGACTAAATTTCGCATATGAATAATCTCAGATCATTAAAAAAGATGAAAATACATATGATTTACACAAAAAAAATTTTAAAAAATAAATAAATCTTTTGGCCTTGTTCTATATTCGCCTCCAATATGGTAGAGATTCATTTATCCCGCAACGAAATCCGATATAAGACAAAATCAATGTTGGTATTTCAGTTCCATTGTACTGAAACCTTTCATCAAATAAGATCTTAAACACCATAAATATCAGAAATAAAAAATAAAAAAACCCATTAAACTAATACCCAATTGTTGGAAATTTAGTTTATTAACTCAAACCTATGCCTTTAACATGCATAAGCAAAATCCAAACTAATATTAATTTTTTTTAATTTTTCATTTTTTTGGGTGGTGGGGTGGGGTAGAAAAAGATTGACAGAGAGGGGACACAATGAAGGTGAATAGCAGAGAAATTCATGCTGGACAAGAAGAATAGAAAAAGATGCAAAGAAGAGAAACAGCTATCTTTGTCAACTTTTTTTTTGCCTACCTAGCCTTTGTCTTTGCCACCTTCTTTCATGACAATAAGCATATATATATATATATATATATATATATCATTCCTCCTTCCATCTTTAATCTTTTTGTTTGCATTCCTTTAGAAGTTGCCATCATATATTGCATACTCCTACATATCCACTGGGTTTTCACAGCTTTTTGTTCTGTATCAATTTTAGGTTTTTGCCACCTATTTGCTTAAACATAGCAAATTATCACTATTATTATCATTTAACTATGAAGAAGAAACAAAAAGCTCATCAATCATATAAGACTTTAACTTTTTTAGGTGTTTGGATTCAAGTTTCACCATACATGTAATTGTATAAAAATATTAAAATTTCTTATAAATACCCATTTTATACAAAGTAATCAAATATAGAATTTATGAGTTTTTTTCATTGTTATTGTTAAGAGTTGACCCTTTTTATTAGGATAAATTAATTATTCATTGTATAATTTAATTGTTTTGCCTTAAAAATAAATACTGAAAATAATATTATAATTTCAAATTTTCTTGGTGGTTGTTATCTGTTTTGCTATCTTTACATGCAAGCAAATTATCTTCCTTTTCTGTTTTGTGGTGATGAGAATTTTCCATCATCATTCTAAGAAAAAATGGAAAATCAGATTATCATTATTCTTCAAAACTCTTTACCAGCTTTTTTTTCTTTTTGCTTTTTTTTTTCCTTTTCAACCCCACAAATTTGACAATTCAAGTAAGAAAATATATGCGTAAAATTCCATTAAGGGCTTAAATGGGCTGCTGCTCAATTGGACCAAGTTGGCCTAAACTTGTTAATTTTGGTGAAGCCAAGATGGGCTTTCTGGACTCATGGTGTAATCCAGCCTTTGTTGGGCCTCAAGCAATCCCATCCATTTCTACTTCTAATTTGCATGACCCTGACCATTTCTTCTTTACTCCTGTAAAAATGACCATAGGGTCAAAAAGATCCTCAAAAAATGACTTTTACAATTGAATCTTTATTTTTTTTCACAGTCAACTGAGCTCTTACATTTTAATTTTCACTCAATTAAATCATTTCATGGATAGAAACTGTTAAATATATACCAAAATTTTAAATCTGTACAATACACATGTCCATAAAAATAATAGACCTAACAGTTTCTATCCAAATATAGGTTTAATAGACTGAAATTAAAATTATAAAAACTTAATTGATTGAAAAAAAAATAATAGCTCAATTGCAAACCTTTTATTATTTGGGGCTTTTTTGACCCCATAGCCTATAAAAATTTGTTAGCCAACAATTACCAAATGAAGAACAAAATTCAAAGAAATTTCAATTACTTTTATCCCATGATTGATTATTGCTTAGATAATCTTTGTGGAACTGATCAACCTTGTCAGACCAAGATAACATTGTCACTTGTCAGGTACTTTTCATTAATTGATCCTAATAATGATCCTACCTTACCTTATACAACTATTTGGCAATACAAGAATTTCTTGTTAACATGGAAAAACAGCAAAAAGAAATCCAGCTCATATGATTTTTCACGGACAAAAGCTTTCCTTCTATAGATGACCTTAGCTGGACATCCATAAGCAGGCTCTCCAATTGTTTGCTATTCTCATGGTAACTGCAAATTTCTCGTATCACAAAAGGACTTGTAATGGCCAAATAATTAATTCAACAAACAGTTTCCAAATATTTTCCTTGATGTGGCACAATCCCATTGGCTAATCAGTCTTCATCTTAGAGTCATTTCGGACCAGACAAAGCTTCATGCAACAAGCTTTTCTTGTTGCTTTCTGAGAGAAAAAGAGAAATCTAGAACAGTTATATGCCTGTTTTTCTTTAGTTCTTCGAATCTTTGTTGTTTTCTTGTTCTTTTGAGGGGAAGGGAGTTAAGAGATAGAATAGAAGAGTGATTTTGTCTCCTTGCAAGAAGACTGAAAGATCTATAAGCAAGCTTTAATGGCGGATGCATGGATAAGAGAAGCTCAAGAAGCATCAAAGTTGGTGGAAGATACAGAAACCAGAGTAAAGAACAAGAACTAAACTCTAAAACACCGAGAAAACAGGCTTTTGGAAGCTGGGATTAAACTTGATCGTCTTGAATCACTCCTCAGAAACCCTCCTTCATAACCCATTTTGCATGTTTCATATCTCTCCCTCTCTAGAAGCTGCTTCTTCATTTTTTACTTTTTCTTTTGTTTCTGTATTGCATGTTTCAGTGATCAGTTTAACTTTCTGCTGTTATCTTTCTTATGGTAAATTAACTTGATACGATTTTGAACTTATTTGAGTTATGCATGCTGACAATTTTTCAAGGAAGACTTGAAATCTATAAAGGAATTGCATGCTACACAATATGCTCAACAATGTGCTGCATTAGTTCTCATTCTGCTCGCATATGTAACCTGTCGCTGGCTTGCTGCAGTCCATTTGCAAAACTATTGAAAATTTCTAGTATCGATGGGAAATGCTGTCGGATTTGCAGCTGAGAGCACAAGCATTGGCTCTTGGCCTGTATGCATTACCAGCTTCAAGCAGCTATTGTTGTTCTCATGTTTCTCTTCTTTCGTTTTGGACTTTGCGTTGGCCATTCACAATTTGGCATAGATAAGAATATGATTAGATAAACCAAGGTAAACATTAAAGCCTAATGGATCTGTTATGGAAATAGCAGGCTACAAGCAAAAGCTAAGTGCAGGTAAGTGAAATTAAGTTTCAAAGGTTTTGTTAACCTCTTCAACAGTGTTTCTTTCTCTTTTCTTGTCAATGGTGCAGATGAAACAATGTGGTATTTCTACTTCACTGAGTTTGCTCCAGAAGGTCTTCTGGATCTTCAGTGCAGTACTTGGATTGGCTGCACTTATATTCATCTTAATTCTTATTTGTGCAGTCATATAATCTAATACTTGACCAAGCTTTTTGATTTTAAGATAGCTTCCTCATAGCCTTAAAACTCAAAAAAATTCTGCAGCAATCTGTCATGCTGGGCATAAATTGCAGAGAATTTTCAGAGAAAAGACTGAAAACTAATGTTCTCCAGAAGAGTTCCACACTTCTCTTGTAGCATAAATAAAGCATACCAGATTCCTGGAGAGTTGGAGAAAGTTCGGTCAAGTTGTCAGGTGCTGTATAACCTCAATCAAAACCCTCTTGAACCTAAACCTCCAAATTCCAATGGCAAAACAAGATGCTGTCATAGTCAGTACCAACCAAGTTTTGACCTTAATATGCTCTACCTATGACTAAAGCTGATGATTACAAGGAACCTATTTTATAATGCTTACTTGTCTCTTACCAAATTGTCTGCGTTACATCCCAGGACAATTTAATAAAATAAGATCAAACTAGTCATACATTAGCGGATTGTCCAACCTGGGACAATGTATTTGAGTTACTGGCTCAGACAACATTTCTGAGTTGCTTGTTCAATTACCCCTCAGAGGCATGACCTTGAAATAGCATTCATGGCTGCCCTCATGTGGTACCGACAATCTAATTCATGTGGGTCAGAAAACTTAATGCAGAAGGTAAGGAAGGTAGGGAATCTGAGAGAAAATTAAGACCGAAGAACACACTTGAGTCTTGTACTTGTCTGGGGAGGGTTCCTCAGGGTACAAGTGAAGATGGATGAAAAGACTGATCACCAAACATTAAATCAGCTTTCCTTTTTGTATCTTTAGCCTGCAATGGAATATAGTGCTAGAGATTGTAATCTATAATTCACCATTGTCTAAGCAAAGCAACATTCTCTCTCTCTGTATTTTCCGCCTCTATGTGCATCACTTTCCCACCTAACATGAAGCATTCCCTTCTTCCCAATTGGGGTGGCTGCAATCCCTCCTCTATCCATTGAAGAAGCTGTGGTTATGCAGTCAGCTCCAAGAAAAGGTATTTACTATTTATAATGCAGATTCCAGTTTCCTGCCATGTTTTGCAGCATAACATGCCAAACATACCTCATGATCGTTCTTAGAATTATCAGCTGCAATTCTTAAGATTTTCATTACTACAGAGTGGTTAAATTCTTCGTTTGCTGTTTCTTTTTGTGATTTTGAGGTAGAGGGATATACATTTTATATGAGGATGTGAAGTCCTGCACAGATAAGGATGTGCATGTCCTCTGGTCCACACTGGTGGAATCCCATTCACCCCAAATTTCATCAAGAAAATGAAGCATTCCAAGAATATATCAAAGCCCTTTAGCATCAAATATCAGATAAAAGCTAGTGGAAATCAAAATATCCTTGCCAGTAGCTGCTGTTTTTCCCTTTTGTTTAGAGCTACGTGTCATTTTACTGGAAAAAAAAAAGGGAAAAGAAACTGTAAATTAACAGTTTGGCCATAGCATTGAATTAAGTTGCTTGGTTTATTTCCTGGTATCCAGTGGTTGATGCTTGAACTTTAATAAATAGGATCTAGCAGTACTTTAATGACGGGTTTGGCAGGATAATTTACTTGAGTTTCTTTTGTATTTCTTCCTATGAAGGCTTCACTGGTAATGATATGAAAAAAAAAAAAACAAAGAAGAAACCCATTGAACAGGAAAACATGAGGTGGCATCATTGTCAAATCCTGCTCTTCAAGTGCCCCAAAGGCCAAAATGAACATAAAATGACCAATAACTGCCAATAAGAATAAAAGTGAACAAGTATTTGATTAATCTACATAAAAAAGGAGAATGATTATACTCCAAACAAAGCCATTTCTTACAAAACTAGAAACAAAAAGGGTCCTAGAGAATAACTAAGCTGGATGCTATACATCCATCAGTTAAGTTCCTAGCATCTTCATCATCATCACTTGATCAGAGTACATTGAAATAAAGCTATACAACACTATTGCAGCATTCAAAGTCTTGCTTTTGGAATATTAAGCAAGCTTGGAGCTCTCCTCCATCTCCATTTTAAGCCACCAAGCTCTAGTCTCAGCCGATAATGACATAAACATCGTTCGCTTGTCCTTGTTAAGGAACAGTTTCGTGGCAAAATAATATAATTGGCTCCTCTTTGGAACTTCTTCCTCCATGTTATCCAGCAATTGAACTGCCTCGGGAATGTTGTATGGCTCAAAAGTTAACTTGGCTGAAGTGGCTGTACTCATACTCTCAGCTGCACTACACAATCTATCTATCTGCCTGGACAGTTTTGCAACTCTCCCAACTAATTTTGGAACTTTCTCTTTGCCCTTGTTGAGATGAGAAGAGTCTGACTCGGGGGACCTCTTCTTCTGCGCTGGTGGCTCGGATTGGAGTTCAGATTCAGAGTGAGGCTGAGGGTTCTGTTCCATGCAATGGTTATCTATCTCATTTGGATGTTCATCCATTGCCTTTTTTGGCATTTGGATATCCTCTACAGCGACAACCTCTAGTTTAGGTGGTTCATCATCGTCATCAGTTCCATCACTTGCCGGTAAACCATCCTTTGTTGCCAAAGTAATGTCATCGTTGACTAGCATACCTTGAAACATCCAGTCTAATTTCTTTTCCAAGTCTGGATCAATACCACCATTTCTGAACTTTGTAGCCTCAGGCATGAGCTGCACATTTAAACATGAGCATTGTTGACCTTATATATCGAGAAATTAGGAAAAAAAAATATCAATAAACTTGTTGCTACAAGTATCAGTCATGTACCTTTAACTTCTTTTCCCACCATTCCTCGGAAGTATCAATATTGTTCTTTCTTGGATCCCACCCCAAACAGGTTTCATTCCCTTTGAGCTGCTTCCATAGCTTCCACTCTTTTTTCAATAGATCCCACCTATTTTTCAGCTGAGACTTCTCATATTCTTTACCAGTTTCTTTGTTAAAATTTGCAACCAACCTTGTCCACCCTTCCTTTTTAAAATAAGTTCCTCGCCTGCAGTTATGATCTTTTTCCTTTATACAAAGATCACAAAATACCATTGTTAAGTTCCTGTCCCATACTGCCTTGATTTTCTCATTACTCTTACCTCGAGGAACCTCTGCCGTAATAATTCTAGCATTCTTCATCTATAACAAATCTTTTCAAAATTAAAAGGAAAAAATCATGTAAACTTGTCAATAATAATAATAAAAGTTCAGCTTTGAAAGCAAACAAACCCAACAAAAGGTTATTCATTACTCAGAGAATCAAATGTCAACCAACTGAACATTACTAACAGTGTCCAAACCAACAACATTCATGCTATACTAATCAATCACATTTGCATGTGAAAGTTGTTTTCCATTTTGTGAACAAAGAACTATTTGGGATTCTCTTCTGTTTGTTAAGAGTCAGCCCATCAGAATTATTCTCTTTTTCTTATTCAACTGTGTGGCATTTTCAAGCAAAGAAAACATGAGTTCACCATTTATTCTTCCGTTGTAGTTAACAAAATAAGAGAGTAACTGATAAGATGCAGCCTTCAAGTCGTTTTGCATATATACATATCAATGTATGTATGTATGTACGTACGTACGTATGTATGTATGTACGTACGGCCCAATAGTAGGTGTATACATTATCAGATTAAAGAGTAGAAGTGGATTTGATACTCATCTTGTGAGTAACAGTGATATAAATACATGACATATAAATGATACATGTATCTAACACATCACATGCACATGCACATACACACATTCATACATACATGCAGATAGACATACATACACACGTACATAAAAACACTCGTTTATAAAAAAGAGATATACACTCATTCTTACAAACATGCAGACAGACATACAACTAAATATTCAATCATGAATACATACACTCATTCATCCATACATGCATACAGACAAAGATATATGATATAGATACAGACAGACACAAACCAAGGGAAAGAAAGTATACGCTAACACTCACCAACTTTTAAGTATAAGAAGTAACTACAATTCCAAGCTCTTTACAAAGGCTTTTTTTCAATGCATTATGATCCTTGAAACCCTTAAATTAATATATTAATAATTAGACAATAAAATAAAAATTACTCAAGCCATGGAAGAACAAACACTGAGATAACAGACCCATGTGAGAAAAATTGCAGATCAACACAAAATAAGCAATACCCATTAACCCAAAAGCATTAAAATAAAAATCCCAAAAACAAAAATTAACAAAAGAACCGATTATTTCTAATTGCAATAGAAAATCAAGATCAAAATCAAATTGGAGAATTGAAGAAAAAAAGGAGAAAAATTTATTAAAGGAAAATGATACCTGGGTCAAAACGGGGATGAAAATCCTAAGTTTTTTTTCATAACACAACGGAAGGAAGAAATTTGCTTAGAGAGCGTGATGAATCCTAAAAATCAGAACTTTTTGCGGTTGTAAAACCGCGGCTTTGATCAGCGTTTTGGTCCCAAACGCAGTTACGAGATGGAATTGCAAATCTCGTTTGATATCGCGTTTGAGCACTATGCCCGATTATGCCACGTGGAGCAGTTAAGGTCATGTTTGACCAAAAAAAAAAGAAAGAAGAGGGAAATAAGAAGAGAAAAAAGAATAAAAAAAAAATTTCCTTTAAAAAAAAAAACGAACATTTGTAAAAGAAAATTAGCCTCTCTCAAGATACAGCTAATTGCATGCCGAGTCTCATACGATCATATAAAAGCCAGGATAGCAACTCGCCAGGAAGGGAATCATAATCATAATAAAAGTAATTTCTTTCATTGTTTGGAAAATTTGAAGAGATAAAAATAAATAATATTTGAGTGTTATCTCATATAGTAATCTATAAAATATAGTGTATGCAAACTCGTTTTTCTTCATTTCCAATTTTTTTGAAAAATATAAAATTCTTTTTTTTTTTATTTTTCTCATCACAAAATGTGAATTTCTACTGCATTTTCATTAATAGTATTTTTTTTATTGTCCCTCTTCCCGAACAAGTACTAAGCTAAATAGAGTATGAAAAGTTACTCTCACATGCTGGTCACATAAATCCAAAAAACAGCAAAACAATTATAAATCAATTATTATCCAATTTAGACAGTGAATTAAAAAAAAAAACTCATGACGTCAGTTAGGCAGAAATTATTATTATTTTAATAATACATTTTCATTTAAAATTATAATTATTTTACTATTATAATCAATATGTTATATTTTTTAATATAATTATAAAACTTATATTATTTAAACTAACTAAATTAATAAAAAATTAAATTAAAATCAAATTCACACATAATAAAATTTGAATTTAAAACTTCAAAATTTCAATATTTTTTTCTTTTACCACTAAGCCAAAAACTATGCTGGTCCTTCCTCTTCCTTAAGCAATTCACTTCTAAAAAAAGATAAGGAAAAAAAATCACACCATCTATTAAAATATTAATCTTTGAAACTCAACAAGATTAATCTTTTAGCACTGTTCATCTGGAAAAAAACTTTGGTTTTGGTTGGTCCATTATAAGTTAGTGGCAAAGTCACTTACATTCCAACATCAGGTCCTATTTCATTTCTTCTGTACTCCTCCTAGTTTTCAACTTCCAAAATAAAAAAGACTTATTTTTTAGTTTTGTAGTATTAAAATGAAAACTTTGGAAGTTACAGACAAATCTTCCTCTTTTAAGCATCTTAAGTCACTAGATTCCTTCTCTCTACTTTTTTTTTTAATTTTTGGCTGATAAAAGAAGGATATTATTACTTGTTATAGCCTTATAGGATAAGAAGGAAAGTTAAAAGTTCCCATCATTTTGGGTTATCTATGGCTTCTGCTTCTGTTCTTTTTGCAGCCACTGGTTTGAGTTCAGTGGCTCGGCTGAAGCCTCCAAGGCTCTCTGTGAAGTCTTCTTTAGACACCGATGTTTCTGATATGAATATTAATGGTAACCCCTTTCCTTTTTTTCTTTTTCCAGCTCTTTTCATTTGCCTCAATTTTTTGGCCTCTTTTGGATTCTGGGTTTTCTTCTTTTTGTTGTCACTGTTTTCTGTTGAAATTCTTTTTCTTGCTCCACGACAAGGCCGTTTTCTTTTAGGGGTCTTTTGGATTCTGGATATTCTTGCTTTTTTATCTTTTTTTTTTGATAGCATAGTGAATTGTAGTTAGTTAGCTGAATTTACAAGGATGCCATAGCTTAGACATGAGATTTTGGGATGTGAAAGTGGGGTTTGCATCATCTTTGGTGGAAAGTGTTGTCCAATGAATTGTTTAATAGTTTGATATTTGCCTTTGTCAGCTTGGAAGAACAGGAGACACTGTATACTGAATTGAAATCCTTCTATACGACATAGCTTAAGAGTTCCTATTTCTTATCATTTTAAGATCAATGGCATTTGTTATCATGTTTAAAATTTGTTGTTGTAGTTTGTAGCAAAATTTCATGTCATCATGGTAGATAATTGGATGGTTTACTTGGCAGCTCCAAAGGGTTTGTTTCCACCTGAACCCGAACATTATAGGGGACCAAAACTGAAGGTGGCTATTATCGGAGCTGGCCTTGCAGGCATGTCAACAGCTGTTGAGTTATTGGATCAAGGCCATGAGGTTTTTCTTGTCTTTAGATGCCTGTTTCTACAATATCTTAACCAGATTGGCATTTCTATATGAATAAGAATTGCAAAGCACAACCGTATTTTTTTCATTTTTCATTTTGAGAAAACCTATTTCTGCGAACTTCTTTTGCTAAACATACGTGGATTAGTGATTCTTAATATGTGGTATTAATTTGATGATTACTTTGGTCTCTTCAGGTTGATATTTATGAGTCCAGGTCTTTCATTGGTGGCAAAGTAGGTTCTTTTGTTGATAGAAGAGGAAACCACATTGAGATGGGGCTGCATGTTTTCTTTGGTTGCTATAATAATCTATTCCGTTTGATGAAAAAGGTGAAGTGGGAGGCTTTATAATAGCAATAAGACTTTCTCACGGTCATTTGACATTGTATCGTTTCATGCTATTATATTCATCGGAAAACTTTTACTTTGCTAGGAAATAAGATTTCTGAAGTTTTAGTTAATGTAGGCCAAGCTATTTATCTGGTCTCTGATAGTTTTTCCTTGATCTCTACTGGATTCTAGGTGGGTGCAGATAAAAATCTACTTGTGAAGGATCATATTCACACATTTGTAAACAAAGGGGGTGAAATTGGTGGTATGATTTATGTTGGATGAAATTTAAACAAATTCGAAGAATACAATTTTTATGTTAGGATCTTTCTTCAAAATTGAATTAAAAATTTATTCTTTTAGCCGTGAATTCTTGCTTTTTCAATTTTATGACTTTGAGTTTGGATGCAGATCTTGATTTTAGATTTCCAATTGGAGCTCCTCTACATGGAATCCGTGCTTTTTTATCTACAAATCAACTGAAGGTTATACTCTTCTACTACCCTTTTCTTAGCACTACTTTTGTATTCCTTGCTTCTGCTATCTGCTATAGTGATTTTCCTTTTTTTTTCCCTATAATTGTTGATACTGCCACGGTGTTATCATCAATGGCATATTGAGTATTGTTTTTCTATTTCTTGATTTATGTGGGCTACAATATACCTTTTCTGTTAATATAAGTTTTATTTTCATTCCCTAATCTTAAGTAGATGATGCTTAAGTTGCTCATTTCATTCATATTTTTCAACTGCAGACTTATGATAAAGCAAGAAATGCTTTGGCACTTGCCCTAAGTCCAGTTGTGAAGGCTCTTGTTGATCCAGATGGAGCAATGAGGGATATAAGAGATTTGGATAGTGTATGTAATATTAGTCTTTCATATTTTGGTTCTATTCCTTGCTGAATTCTCTCCAAGTTCGAGATTTTTTAAAGAGAACTCTTTAACTTTAATAGAATACTTTTTTAACTCTTAATAGCATGAACTTGTCCGACATTAGATCTGATCCTTTTTTTCTTTCTTTATTTGTTTCTTTTTTGTTTGGAAGGTCGTTAAAGTCAAACTAGATGTTTTTACTTTGTTCCATCTTCGTAATTCTAATGCTTTGATTACTCATCAATTTAGTTCTGTTCTTCTCCTTCTTCCAACTTGTTCTAGCATTTTCTTTTCTTGCCTTTTTTCCCTATGCATTTGCTGTTTACTTAAAATTCATTGACTTCGTGCAGATAAGTTTCTCTGATTGGTTTTTGTCTAAAGGTGGTACACGAATGAGTATCCAGAGAATGTGGGATCCGGTTGCTTATGCCTTGGGTTTTATCGACTGTGATAACATCAGTGCTCGTTGTATGCTCACTATTTTTTCACTGTTTGCCACTAAGACTGAAGCTTCCCTTCTGCGTATGCTGAAGGGTTCTCCGGATGTTTACTTGAGTGGTCCCATCAGAAATTATATAACAGAAAAAGGAGGCAGGTATGTTGTGAATATAGGCTAAACACGATTTAATTGGGATAATGGTTCGCTTCTTTATGAGTTTTTTCTATAATGAATTCACTTCTTCTCTTGTTTAATATCTTTATTTGCTAGAACAGGTTTCATCTGAGGTGGGGATGCAGAGAGATACTTTATGATAAATCCACTGATGGAGAGGCATATGTCACAGGACTTGCCATGTCTAAAGTAAATCGCCTCTAATGTTGCTTCCTGTAAATATTGGAAATTTAGTTGCAATTTATGCATTTGATCAAAACAGTTTTAGAGATTGAGCCTGTGTAGGGATTATCGTGTTCATATCAGTTGTATGATTTGCAACAATTCAAAATGAAATCTAAATTGTATAGAGATGTCAAGGTTTTAAGTTCACATTTTTCATTTCAGGGCTTAATTTTTAAATTTCATTTGATTGCAGGCTACTAACAGGAAACTTGTAAAAGCTGATGCTTACGTTGCTGGTCTGTAGCGTTGGATCTTCCTTGTCAAAAATTTCATTTGTACCTTTTTCCTCTTATAGAATGATTCTTAATCATTGTTTCTCTATTGATGGCAGCATTGGATGTCCCAGGCATAAAAAGGTTACTTCCGTCCCAGTGGAGGGATTTGCAATTTTTTGATAACATTTATGAGCTACTAGGAGTGCCAGTTGTTACCGTGCAACTTAGATACAATGGCTGGGTCACTGAGTTACTGGATCCGGAACTTTCAAGGTGATTCTTTCATCTGTACTATGGTTGTGTACAAATAAAGCCTCCTGCTTTTCTTCTTACGAAGTAACAAGTTGCTTGTTTTGCTTCATTTCCTCATTTGTTCTTAACTCATTAAAAGGCAACTGAGGCAACCTGTAGGCCTTGATAATCTTTTGTACACTCCCGATGCGGATTTCTCTTGCTTTGCAGACCTAGCTCTCACTTCTCCGGAAGATTACTACATTGAGGGACAAGGTTCATTGCTTCAGTAAGGACACGCATTTTCTTAGCATTATTACTTTATACTATATTGGCATTGCGCCAGGGATTTTGTCCTTTTCCATTACATATGACTGTGTTTGAGAAATTATCATCACTGTTAGGGACTTGAAAAGGAAAACACTAATTTCAATTTTCAAACATCTAAAAATCTTAATTAGTTATACCATATTGATTGTTGGGTTCGGATCTGTAGAAAAATTTGATTAACTCTAAATACTGGGCTTATGTATTCTTATAAACTTGGTTGAAACTTCATTTGGTCCTCTATTGACCAAATATTTTTATTGCTTGTTTGGCTTCAGATGTGTTTTGACGCCTGGTGATCCTTACATGCCATTGCCAAATGATGAAATCATAAAGAGAGTAGCAAAGCAGGTTCGAAACTTTTAAAGAACCCTTATCCTTAAGTTGATTGCAACTTTCAAGAGACCAAAATGCATAGTTCTATGTCTTTGTCTGAGTCCATTTTCACTTTCTGAACAGATCGTATTTTACATGATAAATGCCCATCTCTTTGGCTCTGCTCGTTTCTGTAACACGCTTTTGGTTGAATGCTTAAATTGATTCACATATGCACACAATTGAAGTTGGTCTCAAATAGCTGTGGCTTGCTCATATGCGCGCTAGCACGTTTGCTAAGTGGTGACCAAGTTCGCTGTAAAGGTATTGAATTTTCACTCTAATCATCGGCACATCTTTATTGCTCCTGTTGTGTTGTTAGGTTTTGGTTTTATTCCCATCATCCCGAGGTTTAGAAGTTATTTGGTCATCTGTTGTCAAAATCGGACAATCTCTATATCGTGAAGGACCCGGTAAAGATCCATTCAGACCTGATCAAAAGACACCGATAAAGAATTTCTTTCTTGCTGGATCGTACACAAAGCAGGTAACTTCTACCTTTCTTTTCCATCTCAGAAATGCTTGGTTATCCAAAGCAGACTACATCCTTTCCCTCCATTGCTAGGAAGAGAAGCTGTTTCTGCTAGTTGAAAGAAATTCTTTTGAAAGTATAAAAAGAAGCTAATGTGAGGAAAACTAGAAAAGAAAAGTAATCGGAAGTATCCTAAGGACTGTATATCGATAAACCTAACCTCCTAGAAAAATATACAAGGCCCTATATCAATCAACCTTTATTTAAGCACTTGTATACATGATTCATAGATAAAGATCGAGTATTGGCTCATTCCTCTGAATCAAAAAATTCCAGGACTGGGTCTGAGAGTTTACCTTGAAATTAAGATCCCTTGTTAGTTTTCTATCAACTCTGAGACAGTAGTTGAAAGTGATTTAACATTTTTAACAAAACAAAAAATGGGTATAAAGTTTCCATGGTGTTACTGTGTGCAGGATTATATAGATAGTATGGAAGGAGCAACTTTGTCTGGCAGGCAGGCATCAGCCTACATATGTGATGCTGGGGAAGAGTTGGTGGCGCTGAGGAAGAAGCTTGCTCAAGTGGGATCTCAGGAGCAGATGGAGACTTCAAGCATTATCGATGAGTTAAGTTTGTATAATGGTCAATTTGTATGGTAATACCCAGACTACCTCAAATAGTTGAGACCAGGTGGTGGCTATGACTGGAATATGCCTGTTCAACATATTCAGCATTTATGTAATCAAAGCAAGTTATAAGAAAAGAAAAATAGTTCCAATTTTATCAAGTATATGCATACCTTCTCTTTAACAATGCTAGCTTTACATTTGATCGTGTTTATTTCATGTCAAACACGTGTAAACACACAAATTACTGTCAAAACTGGTATTGACATATCAATCTAAAGTATCTAGATCAACTTTAAGACAGTACCAAAAGTCTGTTTCAGCACACCTGAATTCTAAGAAAGCCGACTTTCTAATTAAAGGACCATTCTGAAAACTTCCACAATCTTGATCACCATCCTGGTTGTGGCCATTTCCAAGCAGGAAACAGAGAATCAACTTGTAACAATTTAACAACCAAAACAGTATGAATATGATCCAATGCAGAACTAACATCAGAAAACAATCAAGTAATAGCAGTAACTCAAGACCAAAGTAGCAATCTTGATATGTATAAAACCATCAACTTTATTATTCATGCGCAAGTTCAGCTACTATACAACAATAAAATTCATCCTTTACATAGAACCATAGCATCAAACACCGGGAACAACATGAAATAGATTGCACGCAAATATCTATGAAAGATCAGAAAAGGAAAGCTAGATTATTTCAAGCAGAGCCATTAGCCAATTCCTTCTCAATAGCAGTCTTAGCAGTCTCAAGATCTTCATCAAAGAACATGTCCCACTTCCCATCCCATTTGATGAAGAACTCGGTATCTTCATAGTATTTCACTCTATGAACATCACCAGCCGGAGTAAACAAGTAATCTCCAACAGTCAAATCATATTTTTCCTCTTTGGTCAAATTCCAAACACTTTTCTTCCCTTCCATCACCACCAAACAATGCCCAAAGGTGTGATGATGGGCTGGCTCTACGCTCCCAGCCTTGAATCTAACAACGGCGGATGTGGGACTTTCTCTCAATATCTTCATTGACCCACCAGGGATTATATCGATTGGATTCAATTCCCTGTTCTTAACCAAACAACAAATAGCACAAGATTCAGCTTGGGTATTTTCAGAAGCACCGATTTTTGGCATTTCGGTCATCGATTCATCGAAAAATTTCGAGATTTCCTCGGGCCAAGGCTCGGACTTGGAGGCCGGACACGGCGCTTTAAAAGGGGTGTTGAGCCACGTGTCGACGATTTCCTTAGCGGTATCTACAGATGTAGACATGCCGGAGAGGGCCAAAACGTTGCAGTTATTAATGGAGCGGTTGTTTCGAGCTTGGTCCGGAGTGAGACATGTGGTGGCGAATACGCCGGGGAATTTGTTGGCGAAGACCCCGACTCCGACGCCCGTTCCGCAAGCGAGTAGGCCGCGTGTTTCAACGGCGGGGGAGGTGGTGGCGGAGGAGACTCGGCGGCCAACCTCTGCCCCGATGTTGTAGTAGGAGGTGGTTCCCAGGTCTTCGACCTCGATGTTGAGGGAGCGGAGGTGGGATAACATCGCATCCTTTAGCTCGGGGCCAAAGGAATCTGCTCCAGCGATGACTTTGAGGGAGGGAGGCGTGCTGGTGGCGGAATCGGCCATGGTGCGGTTGTGGGAAGGAGTGCAAGTGAAGTGAACTTAGCAAGAAAGTAAAAGGCTGAGGAATTAAGTGGCTGTTAAGTATGGAGTGGAACTCAATTGTAGATAACACAGTGAAAAGACAACCGCAATCGGCAAATCATATTCATTATTCAATGTTAGTGTTACTGTGGATTATTTATAAATTTGTCACTCAATTTTTTAATTCTTGTAAAGAGATCCAGATCCAGAATAATTTGAATATAAAATATGCCAATTCGAGATAATTTAAACTTAAAATTAGATCGGTTAATTTTTGTATAAAATTTATATGCATGTCATATAAAATTATACTCATATATTGTAAAACACAAAAATTTTATGTCAAAATTTGTGCCATAACAATTTATAACTAGAGATAGAGTTAATCAGCAATCTATGAGGATAAATGAGAGTTCGAAACAGAGTACTAGATTTGGCAATTTACACAAGTATATCATACTCATATCGCATTAAATTATGTTTTTGTTGTGTAAAACATGAATGTTATTGTATTAAAAATCATGTCAATTGTCTAACATGCCAAGTAAAAAATATATTTTTTTAATTTTTGTCAAATACATATATAATTTTATATAAATTTTAACTCGGATTATTTTTATATTGTGTTTAAGATTGTACAACTTAGTTAAAATTGACTTTTCTTCAACCAAAAGGTATAAAATGCATAGGACTAGGAGAATAGGCAAAGCAAAGCCAACCATTATGGGGCTATAAATCTTGGCGTAAGATGCACAAATACAGTCGAGCAAATACTTGCCTACTTGACAATAGATTTGATCATGGGCAAGCTCGGTCGAGTTTGTGTTCTTAGTCATATACTAATGTTTCATATATAAGTCCAAGTCTGGCCCGAAAATTCAAGCTTAATTTTTAGTTTAGGTCCGTTTTTTGTTTTCTATTACAATTTTGAGTCCGATTTGGCCTCTCCAAATATGATTTTATTTATTTTTTTAGTATTAATTTTTGTTTATTGATCTTTTATTTTTTAATCCTTTTTAAGTTTAATTTTATTTGTCAAAATTTGTATGTCAATTTCTATATTAAATATTTATAACCATGATAAAATCATGTTTATTAATCAATAATGTTTTATGTATATATAATTATAATATACTTAGTAAATTTATTTTTAAAAAAATTAATTTTATTTACATTTAGGCATGGCTCGTTTCTTAATAGTCTAAAATTTTTGTCCAAGCCCATTAAATGCATTCCATTTTTTTTGTCCAAATCTAACTAAATATTGGGAGAGTCTTCAAGCTTGGGTGAGTAACTCAACCCTTGAAAAAGGTGTACTTGATAGTAGTACTTTAGCATAGTTGTTAGATCTTTAGGTTTTTCAGTATCATGGATTTAACTTTGCCAATTGATCAGTATCTGGATATAAATGATGATGAAAATTTTTATATGAACTTAATTTTGAGTAAAATTATGCAATATTATTGAATCAAATCTAATAATATATATATATATATATATATTATAAGGTACAAAGCAAATTTAGTAATATGTCTACATGAATGTTTATATGAATATTCTCTTTAAATGACATGTAAGCATTTACTAATTTTATGTCCACCTAATTCAAACGGAATAATAAATACTAACTTCTCTATTTTTTTCGTTTCCTAAAATTTCTCTATCTAAAATCTTTTAAAAATTATCTTAAAATAATTCTAAATACTTTCTAATCCAAAAATATTAAAAAATATATAATTTTAATATTATATATTTGGAAAATTAAATAAAATATTAATTGATATCTACTTATATTATAAAATAATTAATTTTAATTTTAATTTATTTACAAAATATTTTATTAACAAAACTGAAAAGTATAAAAATAAGCTATCAATATTATGTATATTATTTATATATTTAAAATTTTTATTTTTCTAAATAAATAAAATGCATGTATAAAACATCTAAATTTATAAATATATATATGTATGTTACATACTTTTATAAATTAATTCATTTATTGTACAAATTACTTCAAAATGTTACTCTAAATGTATATAAAATGCATATTTATAATAATGATTATTTACGTCAATAATAAAAGTATATTTCAAAATATTACTCTAATACCTAAAAATTGTTAAAATATATTTTAATTTCTATTTCAAAATTTCATAGATGTGCTAAATAATATTATTTATAATCTGTTGTTATTTTTTTATTCTTTCTAATATTTCTTTATTTTATGCTTTGAATTTTATAATTTTTTAATTATATATCTAACATTTTTATAATTGGATATCTTGATTATATTATTTGTATTTTATATATACTTTAAACAAAAAAATTAAATAATATTATTTTATATATTTACAAATTTATATATGTAAAATTTATTGGGGGCATTGCACGAATAAAAGTTAGTACTAATGCAGATAACTTGATAAAAAAAAAAGAGAAAGAGAAAAATGATAGAATCTGTAATGATGAGTGTTAAAGTTTCCATGTGTAAAGAACAGTTGAGTACACTATAGCATTAGCATAGATACAGATATTGACATAGATATATCTTCTAAGTCCTGGCTCAGAAAGTCCACACTTCGTGAAGAAAAAGCAGCTAGTAGCTACTTACCCCAAGAAGGAAATGGGATATGAAGTGACAGTCCACACTTCGAGATCGAGAACCCCAGCTCGTGGTGATGGATACGTGGGATGGATTGGATGGAATCGAATGGTGGAGCAATGAGCGCTCATGAGCATGCTTGCACCCATGTCTCTGCACTCTTTGCCTTTGCTTTGAGAGTTGAACCCAAGTGCATATCTGGGCCTAAACTGCAAGGTCTTGAACCCAACTCATGTCCGAGTTTGAACCACACAAGGGGATTGTTATAATGGTCTATTTGAGTCGGGTAATTTGGTTTAATTTAAAATTTTAATCTTTGAGATTTAGTTTGAGTTTGACTCGAGAAAATACTTGAATTTGTTAAAAAACCTGCGGCTGTGAACACTGTCTTCCATCCAGATTATGCATCCTTCTATTCCTCTCTGATCCCCATATCTGATACATGCTGCAGGCATTCTAAACAATACGAAGTATTACTGAAATTAAGGCTTTGCCTCTAAGCCTACTGAACACCCAATGCGCAGCTCCTCATTCCAGTCACCAATCTCCCTTCAGACAACACTTGCATGTCTGCAGAACTTGCCTCCAAATACTTTCTGAACAATCACATGCTCCAATTTCACACTAATTAAAGCAAAATAAGAACCAAAATTCATAGAATCACAGAGTTTTCTTCCGAATTGAAATCCAAAATTTGGTAGAATGCTATTATCAAGATCTGATGGTCAACAGTAGAGAGGGTCCACCATGGGCAGTGCTAATGCAAAGGTTGATTCCATACTTCCATATCATTTTTATCTTTTTTTTTTCTTGTTTAATAGGCTTCATTTTTTTTTCTAATTTTCTGGTGAGTTTTGATGCAACAATAATACTTGTTTTTTTTTTTTTGTGATTTGGAGCTCATGGATTTAATTTACGAAAACAATTTCTCTATAGTTGCGCAAAAAAAAAACCTCTGTACATATGATCTCCCAGTACCCCATAATACAAGAATTTGTGCATTGGGTTTGCATTAATTCTAATCTTCATGTTAATTTTTTAAATTGAAGTAAATGAAACCAGCTTCATATTCCAATAAAAAAAGAGAATTTAAAGAGAATAAGCAGGAAATCAATAGTTGATAAATGTTATACATAGCCAAAAGATATGGATTGAATTTACAAGAAAAATTATATAGGATGTTATTTATTAATATAAATATATCGCAAATCATGGAGAATATATGTATAATATAATCTTCAAATTTAAATACTTTCTCAAATAAAAATCAGTCAGTTTTAACAATTTAATATAGTAGAAATTTTCATTGAAACTTAAAGCTTCAATTCAATCCTTCTTCCAAGCATACAACAACAAAGAGAATCCTCCATTGCTGCCATATGACCTAATAGACGAGGAGCATGAGCTTCTTCCACCATCACTGCTCTCCTCCGCCCATTGCAGCACACTCGAGCACGACGGAGACGGCGACAAAGTCGCCGGTGGCATAGGTCCCGATCCTGCCAACGACGACAAACTCTTCCTCATCAATCTCTTCTCCGGCCCCACCATTTCAGGCCATACACCGCCATCACCAACTTGAAAAATAAACACACCATGGCCATTGTTATTGCCGTTGTTGTCACTATTGACCCAATTGAACACATCCCAGAAAAACTCTACTTCGGTTCCATTAACATAAATTCTCTCATTCCCTCTAAATTTCCACGCCAATCTTTTTATAACAAGGTTTGTTTCACCATCAACTTTAACCTTGAGAACACCTCCGCTACATTCTATGCCTATTTCATGTTTGGACCCCAAGAACTTAGCCCTTGAAATGTAACTCCTGCTGCCAAATACATGTTCTCTCCTGGACAAGAGTGTTGGCTCGGGGAGCACTTGGCGAGCCGTTGCCAACCCAGAACGCCTAGTCAGTTCGTCCTGGAGATCGCCAAGGAAGAATTCTAGCCTGGCATTGTATGAAATGGCAATGTAAAAGCAAGACTCGGGCTCAGCTGAGTTCTCAGCAAAGTCAGCCCTGGTGAAGTCCCAGTACAGCTTGATTCTCTGGTAATGATGGTTGGTTAAGTAGATGGATTTGGAACCTGGTCGGTTTCTGAAGAATGTGAAGGTTGATGGGCAAAGGGAAATGGTGATGGAGAAGGAATCCGCAGCATAGATTGTTAAGGAATGGGACAAGAGGGTTTTTGACCATGTAAGCGTGAGATAAGTGGGCAAGTTGCAGAGTTGAGTTTGGTAAACGCAAGTGATGAGATTCTGAGGCACTTGAGAGCTGCTTGACAGCGTGTTAGGGTGGCTGAAGCATGCTGGAATCATGGCTTCTGTTCTTTATCAAACCATCCAAACAGAAAAAGAAAGCTGATTGTGATGAGATGGGAGTGAATATTCAGGTGCCTGGAGGCTTTGGTTTTGTACAAGCAAATGCTTAATCACTAAAGTCTTTCAAGCTTTGGGGTAGTTTTCTGGTGCAAAGTTGAAGCTTTTGAAGTGTGGGGGTGAGAGAATATAAGCTTTTGGAATATTAATGATTTAAACATAAAGGGCTTTCTTCCATTAGCACAATCATCAGGAGCAGTTGCTAAGCTACCTTACAGTTCAATTTGGCCCCCTTGATTTGCGCCTAAGACAGGGGGCCTTTTTTATCTCTTTCTCAACCCTTCTCTCTCTCTCATTAGCTGGTTTGCACTGAGAACTACTTCTTCTTTCCCAGGCAGTCACAATGACTGATGACTTTGAACATTTTTCTCCCTTACTCTAAAAGGTTGAAGTCTTTTTTATTTCCATTTCAGAGGAAGAGTAATCTTGAAAATATATTTAGAGTTAATTTAGATGGAGACTGAAATTGGTTTTGGGGTGACTGAAAAAAGAAAAATAATTATTAAAAATATATATTTTTAATATAAAAATAAAAATTAAAAAATAAGGATGAAAGAGTAATTTACTTTTTTACCTATTTTTGTTTTACATGCACTGCACTGATATCCACTGAATATCAAAACGACACTTTAATAATTTTAAACATGATATAATATAAAAATGATACAAAAAAATATAAAAAGATAATACAAATTTAAATTTAATAAAAATCATAAATAAATATGAGTTTACATAATATAATACAAAATATGAACATGGATTATCAGATTTATGAGAAATTGATGACAGGGCCATGGGAAAAGGAGAGAGCTGGCTCAACTACTTTTGTAAGGTTCTGATACATGCACGCTTGAGTCATCCAAATTGGAGTATTGAAGTATTTGAACTTTGAGGCAGATGGATAAGCATTGGAAAACATGGGGAGCAGGCAGTAGCATGCAAGAACAAGTTTCTTGAGTTTAAATGTTTAATAAAGGAAACTTACCTAGCTATAGACAAGCATGGCTTATTGATGAAAGCCTGACAAATTAAAAAAATAATAATAATGAAAAATATAGTACTGCTACTTTTTCTAAAAGATTCATATTAGAGTAACTGCCAAGCATGTGAGTTGTTGCTCTATCACGTAGTAATATATTAATAAAACTATAGGTTTGGGTTAATGTGCAAAACTATTTGTTTTGATGGATTACTTAATGGATTAACCCTTACTTTGTTATTACCATGCATTTATATACACACACATTTATAAAAAGAAGTTTATAATTTGAAAGAAAGAAATAATAAGATTTGTAAAATTCGCACTTCTTAAAAGTAAAGATATATGATTAATTAAATTAATACTCAAGATTTATTGCCGCCGCCGTACATTTAAACTATATGTGTTATCTAATAACAAGTTGCTATTATGATTAGGAAGAATAAAAGTGAAGCTTTTGTATTATTCTCGGTACTTTTCAATATAGCTCTTTTTAATCTCTTTTTTTTTTCTAATCTCTTAGGCCATCATAGTCTAATGACTTTTTCTTTTATATAACTGTTTCCTGTCTGAAACTCTGGCTGGATTTGAGTTCTTTCTTTATGAAAATGGCCCATGAAAGCATTGAGGCACCATCATCATCTTGTGTTATTTTTCTTTAGCAGTACCAAAGTCATCAAACCCTAGATAGCCAAAATCTTTTGCATTTTGAATCATGTAAGGTAGAAATAAGGCAGTAAAATCTGCATTGAGTTTCAGTCTTGCAAAATCTAAGTGTCAGGCCAATGAGTGTGGCAAGTGCAATGCTTTGTTTTTTTTCTTTTTGTCTCAACAATGGTGGTAGAACTGCAAACTTGAATTGCTATGATTTCTTCCTGTTTTCAAAATCAAAATGCATATTCACTCGATCTTATACAGCAAACGCATCATTGCCATCACAATTCTCTGCACTATTTCTGATAGAAAAGGGCTGTAAAGCTGTTGTTGTACAATCATGAGCATGAACACTACTTTATTTTATGCACGTACCTTTTAATATGATATTAAACCTCAAGCAAAACATAGTTTATATAATGCTAAAAAAAATCTTGATTAGTTGGAAATTGATATTTTTTTGCTTTTAAATTGTAAAAAAATATGCAAGATTGAGATTTTGACTCTTACCATTTGTATTTTTTTCGAAGGAAGAGACTAGACCTGCTCAAGGACCGGGCTATCCGCCCAAACCCGAAGGCTAGTTCAAAATTTGGTTGGACTTGGACAAAAATATTAGATGTATTTATCGAGCCTGGACAAAATTTTTAGATCCGATCAAAAATGAGCCCGGACCCAGGCTTGATTGTCTAAAGCCCGAGCCAGGCCCAACGAACAGGTCTAGAAGATACTCCCATTGTAATTAAAAAAAAAGCATTTCGGTTCTAAGTAATCCCAAATTTGCTTTCTTGCCATGTAATTCTTACAAAAATTTTGATAATGTTAATAACATATGGAATACATATTCCCAATGAGAAGTGAATGTACAAAACTTGACATATGGAATATATATTTTCAATGCTAAAAAAGACCTCAGGTATTGATTTAAATAATCATATATTTATTTTTGAAGTATAAAAATTCTACGAGTTTGAGACTCCAGTTGTAAACAAGAAAAAGATTTCGGATCTAATTAAATTTTTGATAATACTGTTAATAACATATGGAATACATATTCTCAATAAGAAGAGAATGTACAAGATATTTTGAATCAAAGGAATTTAATCCATGAACATAATTTAATTGGTAGCTAAGCTATCTGCTCTCTACCCATCACTAAAGTTTTTGTCCTCATTTTCTGAGAAATAGACATGATCTGTTATATTAGCTTTTGCAAGATCCTTTTAAGGCTTTTTTTTCTTGCGTCCATGGATGTCTCCTTGTTGAAAGTGAATCTGGACAAGAATCAAAGCAATATTTAACAATGACTTGGTGAATGCACTTCCCCCCATACCAAGTTGTTGCTTGAATTAGGTTTGTTCTGCATTTCTCCTGCAAATCCCATATTTCTAGCCATGTATTGAACAACCCCCAACCATAAAAGTAACTCCTTGGACTTGGTAAAAGGTACATTTATCCACCCCAAAAAACTTCATGATTTTCTTTGTTGATGCAAAGTTGGAGTTTGCATTTGGTTAATTTCATTCATCCTTTATCAACTTTAATATTCTGATAGTGAAAAGTTATAACTCTGAACGATAGTTAAAAAGCTGCTATATGTTTTAGTTTTTAAATAGTTTTTTTTTGTAGTAGATCCTAAAATTTGTGTGTTATTAGTTAATTTTTTATTTTAAAATTTAAAAATTTAATTGCCAATTTATCAAATAATTTTTTTATTATTATAAATTTATGATTATGATTGTTTTCACACTCATATTGACCATTGAAAGGCACAAAAACCCAAAACAATTAACTATGTGTCCTCCCATAGTGGGGACAAAGTAAAAACTAGGGTAGATCTCAATAGTTGAAACAAGATTGCAACTGTGGCCACTTGGACAGGTTCTAACTTGCTATCAGATGGAGCAAAGTGTACTTATTATTTATTTATTCAAAAGTGCCTGAAATCAAGTAACAATGCTCAACCAAGCAATTGCAAGAGATATGATAGTGTTTCTTTCACTAGTTTAAGGAGGCATCATCATCTATAACATTTTGCTTTTGAAGTACTTCTTTTCCTTTATAGTTTACACATCATTTAAAGCAAATGAGGTCATTCTTCGTTCTTTTCATAAACCCTTTTCTCATTTATTTTTGAAATCTCAAAATTTAAATTTGTTTTTCTTAACCTGTTCTTATTTAATTGTCAAAAAAAATAGTGAATAATCATAAAGTTAATTTGATACACTCTATTGAAAATTTTTAATTCTTAAAACATAGCTAAGAATCATATATCTTATTTTTAAAATATAATGTACGAGATATGTACAATCCTATTAATTCATTTATAAAATTTAAAATTTAAAATAGATGGGATAATTTCTCTTAATAACAAACTATCTATTCAAACACCTTGAAAAACTTTATACAGGTTGAAAGTTCAACTTAGTGCTTTGACAATATCAATATTAGATTCTCATGGCATATATGTATATATATAATTCCTAAAACATAGTCTTTTCCAACGACTTGTTCACAAACCCTAGTCTTGTTGGAGCCAGTTCATGCTTGACTGCCATCATTAGCAAGCTATCTTGATCAAAAGCGACAATAACTGGTAAACAACCGATCCCACCAGCCATGGCGAGCATAACCTCTCTCATTAGGGATTACATGTAAACTCACTGCAAACAATCTTCCTCCATTGCCATCCCCGTCAAACCTCTCAAAAATTGTAGTATAACATTGACCAACATCTTCTTTAGACCTTGACTTGAGTTCTATGGTGAAACCCCATCTACCTAGGCCCTTCTTCAAGCTCATTGAGAGAAATTCCTCCATGATCTCTATTAGAATCAAGCATTTTGAAATATTATTCAGCACAATCTTTAAATGCTACCTCCACAAATCCAATTAGTGTTTTGCTATCAAGAGCAACTACACATCTTTTGTGTGTATATATATACACACATACTTTTTTTTAATCGCGATTGAAAGCTAAGATTATTTGGGCTCGAAGTCATATACTTTCAACATATTTTATATCTAATGATGCTAAATTTACGTTTAATCATGTGTATTTTGTTAACCTTACAATAAGATAAAAAATTTTAATATACTGTAGAACTCCCCCTTGAACCAAACCATTCAATATAATTAAACTCTTTCTTAAGCACTAAGTCAAGAAATTGTTGGTTTTTGTTGATTTACTTAGCTTAGTCATATAGCTAGCTTTGTCACTAAATCTGATTTAGTTATATAGCTAGTTTTGTCACTAAATCTGGAGCTTTCAATGGTTGATTGGGCTTTGAATATAGAGGCTTCCTTCTGGTTTAGAATGTGATATATGGCATCCTCAAGCGGCCCAAATACTCTTCTTTGGCACTTGACCAAATTAATTTCTTGTATCAATTTTTTATTATATATAAGTATTTATGGTTCTAAAGTTTAAAAAAAATTCTTAAAACTGTCAGTAGGGTTTTTTATATTACATAATTAATTAAAAAAGAAGTTGATATGTAAAACTTTTTGACTTCATTTGTGAAATTAAAAAATTTCACTATATATAAAAACGAATCCAATTAAATAAAAATGTTTTTTTATTTATTTTAGATAATTCTATACGGGTTTTTTTTGGCACATGCAGATTATTCTCGCTGAGCAAATCTTAAGTGCTTGGGCTTTGTATAATATTGGGCTTCCTCTCTTCCAATTTTTTTTCAACTATTCCTTTCTTACTCGACCTACGCGAGGAATTGCAAGAGAAGTAATGCATGCATACATATATACATACATACATATATATATATATATATATATATATATATATATATATATATATATCTTGTTTTTTAAATTAATAAAGATTTGATTATTTTAATTGAGAATATATTTATATTCTTTCATTTTTTAATTATATCTGAAACATTTATATTTTTAACTTAAATAAAAGAAATAAATAAGATGTCATATCTCTTAATTTTTAAGTTTCTTGTATATTTTTAACTAATTCTCCTGATTAAAAAAATTATAATCACTTTCAACAAAATAAAAAAAGGTAGTTTTATTTCTTAAAAAATAAAAATTGCACCACCAATTGTACTGATTATTAACTTTTATTTATGTATGTTTTTTTTAGAGATTAATTTAACATTTACTTGGTAATGCCGTGCAACATGCTGCATTGGGAGAAAATGCACTCTTGTAATCTTCTTTTTATGGAAAAAATCGTATATTAAAGAAATAAATTAACATAATATACTGTTGTTGTAATCATAAACCACATGAATTGCAACGAAATCTTTTGTCTTCTTCATGAAGTTGTCAGAAAGCTTCAAGAAAAAAACCTTAACCCTTCAATTCTGGCCTAATCAAAGGAAACAATCACAACTCTACGGATAAAAATAAACCTGTCAATTATCTCCTATTTAAATAGATTTGAATATTTATATATAAAATTTGTGTTTATATTATTTAAATTATGTTCTTGTTATATGAAACACAAAATTTTAATGTCAAAATATATGACAACATGTTAAATAAAATTTTTTTAAAATTTTGTTATATTCATATACAATTTTTATTAAATTTAATCACTATCGTTTTCATATTACGTCACTATATCATGTCTAACACTTGTAATCTTTTTTTCAATTTTCAAATTTTGATTTCCTTTATAAAAAAAATAATAATAAACTTGTCAATTCTATCAATGTAAGCTCTCGTCAGGCATGATTTATGCATTTTGAAACATACATAAAAGTATTTTTGAATCATATTAGTTAGCTTATAAAAATATATTAACCTATATTTTAATTTTCCGTACGGTCTTGGACCGAAATAATTTAATATTGCCAAATTTATATAGAATTAAATGGCTATTACCAATGAGATTTTTACTTGTATAAGTTCACAATCTATGATTCCAATGAAAGCTCACTAGTCCTATTTGATAAGTTATTTTAATTTTTTTTTCTTTATTAAATGCTTAAAGATGTTCACATGATTTTGATAAAAAAAAAAAAGAAAGATGTTCACATGATGATTTTTTAATTTTATTATCAATATATGAGAAATGAATTCACAAATATATATACACACGTGCACCCACACATGCACGCGCACACACATATATATAAAAAATATACTTTCAATAACATTTTACTTTTTCTTTTTGGTTTAAAAAATATAATCAACAAGCTAATGAGGCCTTAGATTAATAGCAAGGAAGAGGTCTTGAGATTTTGAAATCTCAGGTTCTAGTCTTATCGAGTGTGAGTTTGAGTAAATTTATTTATTATTTATTTAGTTGGTTCTTATCATTTGTATTTATCAATTTATCAAGTTACCAGTTCATGAAATGTAATATGTTAATTGTGATTGTAACTTTGAATGAAAATGTACTACTCAAAAAAATATAATCAGCAAAATAAATTCTCGTAAATAAAAATTATAACAAATACTTTTTTTTACAAAATTATACTATTAATCTTTAAATTAAGCCTGTAGGAGAAATATTTAATGTGTCATTTTCAGTTGAAATTTGAAATAATCATTAAAGACCGAGGAAATATCCGGTCAAATCCCTTAAGCATTACGCGTTATTCAATTTCCACGTCTTAAATTCAACTCACAGGTAAGTCTTCCCTGTCTTCTAGAATATTTGTCGTTATTGTTAAAGTTAATTTATGGGATTGTCTTTCGGTAGGTATTCACAGTGAAATTTTTTAAAATTTATAAATGAAATTAAAAAATTATTATATAGTTTATATTTAATTTTTAATATATTTTAAAAATATGTGTCACCTAATTACTCATGTGAACGAAGTTTACAAACATGTATGTTAATATGAATAATTTTTATAAGTTACTAAATAATATATTAATATATATTTTTTTAAATTTCACAGATCATAAGCAGTTAGCCACTTATAAAAAGTTTGGTCAATTTACCTCACTCAATTTTTGGAGAGAGAAAATATTTGAAAATTTTATAATTTTTATAATGACCCTAATAAAATTTAATAAAAACAAAATTTAACAAATAAATTTTTCATAAATATTCTATATAAAAGTAAAGTAATATATTTTATTATATATAAGTATTAATTTTATTTTTTATTATTCAAAAATATTATTTTTTACTCCATATATCTAAATATATCTTTTGCAATTAGATAATATCTCATTGAAATAGTTTTTTTATCAAATATTATTTTTTTAATATTTAAAACTATTATATTTTAGATAAAAATAAATTTAATAATACAATGTAAAAAGTATTTATGTGTTTATATAATACGAAATAGTATATAAATAAAATCCAGCTTTTTTTTTTTTACTATGCCTTTGATCATGAGCATCTTGGATTGAACTTGAACAACTCTTTAAAAAGATGATCGGATCCAATTCAATCCGGTCCCACTCATGAACACTTCTAGTTGGTATAAACTATACGTTAACTATGACCGAATATTCGGATTAATCATTTAAAATATTAAATAAAATAATTAGATCAAGTTAATCTACGCACGTGTTTGAAGCTTTGGTTTCTGATTAAACAATGGCGAACATAGTTATCCTACTGTGGTATTTGACAGCTTTTGAAGAAGACAGCCATTTTATCTCCTTCAACCTTAACTCTCTTAATCAAAGGATTTGGTGATAATTTTCTTGCTTTTTTACTCATCTGTTCCGTACAATAAAACAAACTACAATATTTTGTTTGCTTTTTAATCCACTTGTAATTTTTAATAATTATCCCACTAATATTTGTTTAATATTATTTGAATTTAATTAAATATTTGATTCAATAATATATTTGTATTTTACTTTTAAGGCTTAAATATAAGAAAAAGCCTTTTGTATTAAAATCATTGTATGAATCCCTATCGTTTCATTGCAATCAATTGAGCTTTTTAAACTTTGTGTTCATCCACTTGAGCTTTCGAATTTGACAAAAATCGATCTTTTGGACCACTAAACGTTGATAGCCTTTAACTAAATATTTGTCCAATTAAAAATTCAATTGGATGAAAATAAATGTTTAATAGTTCAATTGATCGTACTAAAATGACAAAGACTTCACTAGTTATTTAATTGTAGTTCAATTTTTTCATATTTAAGTCTATTTTTGAAAAATCAAATTCAAACTATTTAGGTTTAGTTCAAATAATTAATAAAAATAAGAAATCCCAAACTTAAATCTAATGCCAAAAGTTAGAACTTTATTTCCTTCGCGTGAATTTAATAATTTGTGTTTGTATTTCATGTTTATATCATATTAAATTATATTTATATTGTATAAAATATAAAAATTATCATGTCAAAATTTATAAAAATACGTAAAAACAAAACTTTTCATCTTTTTACATATTTTTAATTTATTTTTTTTATTATTTTTATATTATATTATCGTATGCCAAAAAAGATTTACTGTTCAAAAAAAATCATAAAAAAAGAAAGCGTAGAATTATGGGGGGTTGGGGAATCCTAAGCGCTTGTTTGGCTTTGGAAGGTTGCTTTTGTATATTTTTGACCAGTATTCGTACGGCAATCCACGGAATAAAAAAGAAACGTAGTCAAACTACGAATTTTGAATTAATTAAAGTTGGTGGCTAAACCTTTCCATCGTGGTTATCGCAAAACTTTTTGATTCAACTCAAGACAAGAAATAGTTGTCAATTGTCATAAATCAATTCAAGTATATAAAAAAATTAAGGTTGCTAAAGTTATGATAATGTATAAATATTAGAAGAGGATTTATTCCAAATGATTCAATTATTTTTTTCTAAGTGAATTTTGACTACAGCTAAATATCCCTTTCTACTGTTTTATTAAATGTTTACTTTTTTAAGCGTGATCGGTTTTAACTAGTTCAAAATTAGGTTTTGAATCAATTATTTATTTTTATTTTTATTATTATTGTTCATTATATAATTTTTTTTTTGCGAACGAATGCCATGAGTTAAATTTATTTTGATAAGATGAGTTGAGTTTAAATGCGTATAAGATAAATCAAATATAAGATATGTGTATGTTTGTGTTGCGTTATAAGATATGATGAAAGATGTTATAATAGAACTTGATATTTCAATTAATTTGCACAAAAAAATATGAGAAGAAAAAATCTAATTAATTAAAAAGCAATTTCTCACAATACAAGTTACATATATTAATTTTTATATAATTTATAAATATTCATATTATCATATCATGTGAATCATAATAAAAAAATTATTTCATACATTAGTGGAGTTTTTATATTTTAATGACGAAATTAGTAAGATAACACATGTCTTTTACAATATATTAAAAAAAAGCGGGAATGCGATAATTTCATAATCACTTTTGTGAAATTAAAATATTATCCCTCCTTAAGAGGGGTTAGATTTAAAGTTCAAATCTTTTTTTTTTTTTTGTATACCTCTTTGAAAAAAAATCACTTTTTCATAAAAAGCAATTATTCTCCAAAAAAAACCTTTTCTAGTATAATCAAAGGCATATTCAATATAAGAAACCCTACAAACTAATCAATTGCAAAAAGAATCCTAACTAGCTATTCAAAGACGTAGATCAAATGAAATTAAAGGGTAACCACCCAAGATCAATGGGTCATATTTGGCTGGTTGTAATTTGTACATTACTATCAAGATTCCAATTCCAAAAAAAGTTGCCCTAAGTTGATTAATTTGAGGGTTACCCTACCAAACAACCCCTTTCACCAAAGCTTGTCTAAGAAATGTGTTAGGCAATGAAGAAGACTAGACATTTTTTAGCATTAATGTTTGTGCACGGATTTGCATGTAAAATTGAGATTTCCCATTGTCATGAGATTGTGCCCTAACCCCCAAACTAGACACGTGGCCAGCTCAATTTCTTGGTTCAATTTGTTGGCCTTTTAGGGACATTTGAACAAGATATTATGAAATTTGTACCCAATTAAGAGATTTTCTAAACCAAGTTTTCACATTAATACATCAATAAATAATTTTTTTAAATTACAAATTAAAATCTATATACTTTTCATATGTGATTATTGTTACTATTTATATCAAAATTTTACATAAAGGTCCTTAAGATTACTCAATTAACTTATATTAAATGTTAAAAAATATCGATGAGTAACAGTATCACTGACACAAAATGGTACTAATATCAAAATTTTATAAGAAACTTGAATTCATAATATGAGAATAAAGAAATGAGATCATGCAGGTGTTGAGATTTGTACATTGAATATATTAAAAATCATCTATTAAAAAAACTGAATGAACCAATTCGACTATAAATAAAAAAAAATTAAGATTATTTAATTTATAAGAAACTTGAATTGTTTCCGTAAAAATATTTTATTAAAATACTATGTAGTTTTATTAAGCGAACTATAAATATCATCTGAGTCGAAATTTTTTATTGTTTAATAACCTATTAAAGTTTATTTGAACCTGAGTGAGTAAACCTAATTTTTTTAATCTTTTAGAGTTTAACAATTTATTTTTTGTGTAAGTAAAAATATCTTTATCTGTTTTATGGTTTAAAATTAATCATGTTCGGATTGAGAGTAATAAATGATAAAATTCTCTCAATAATAGAAACTCTAGAACTGGAATCATGTACAAAAATTCACTTTTATTTCTTTCAATCATTTGTTGATAGAGTTTAACGATTTTATTTATATAACATAGCGATATTGCTTCTATGCGAAGATTATGTTCGTTATGAGATAATATTCATTTTTTACCGAACAACTTTTCCTGGCCCGATATCTAACGTTCCAAAAGTCATCAACGAATCTTAAATCATCTTTTTAATTTTTTTTTTTGGGTTTATAGGAAAATACAAGAGAGATTGAGAGAATTGAATTTTGAACTTAATTTTTTTTAAAAAAAATAATAATTATTAAGCCAAGTCTTGATTGTTTAAATCATTTTTTTAATTATTTCTCTTAATAATTCATTAATTAATATGGAAAGGAAATTAAAATAGAAAATAAATAAAAATTAAATAAATGAAAAAGAAAAGGAAAAGGGGTTTGGACATTGAGATACGTGGCAAAAAGAAAAATAAGCTTTCGAACGTGTTAAAAGGACTTTACGATATTGCACGGAAAGACTGAACTAAAGCTCTTCCAACGAGTCATGTGCCATTTCACTACACCCGTGATGAGACTTGTCCTCTTCAATTCTTCTTCTTTTCCAATTTACCAAATTGTCATCCTATCATTATTTAATCATTAATTTAACATGGTCTTTTTGGTCATTAGATTTAGTCTAAAATTGCATTTATAAGTAACTAGGATAGTAGGATATATAAAAATGTCTATATATTGACGATAATAAGAATTTAATATCATTATCTATTATCGAGATAATATAAATCCTCAAAATAAATTTCGATTTTTTAAACTAGTGAAATAGTTTATTGAAATTGATCGTTTAAATTTAAAATTGATATATATTAATGAAACAAAAAAATTCCAAAATCATTAATTAAGCATTTATTTAATAGTTTTTCAACAAACACCCTAGATTACTTGAGTTATAAAAGTCTAATTTACAACTTTAGTTGGGATTACTAAGGTCTAAACCTCTTTTTCTTGATAAAAGAGAAAATAAAGTAAAAAAAGACTTTTTTGTACAAAAGATATCGCAATTTAAAAATAAAGAAAGGGATGCATGTGATGGAATTCAAACATCAAATATTGAAAAATATTTTTTTAAAAATTTCATGAATTAATTAAATTAAATCTTGAATTCAAGTAAAAGACATTTTCAATGTGTAAAAAAATTAAAAAAATTCTAGAGACACATGCTTTTTAGTGGGAAGAAATCTTGCTTATACATTATTCATTAGGAATTATAGTCAACCTTTTTTTTCGTGTGGATCTAATTAATTGATTCTTCATAGGAAGATTAAAAAAAAATCAAATTGTTTCTTCAACGGTCAAAACCCTATAAAAAAGCTTGACTATCATTGCTTTGATATGTAATTTGTATGAATGAAGGAGAGAAATTAGAAAATTAGTTGATAAAAGAGAATTTCACAATTGGTTATCAAAAAAAGAAAAAATAAATAAACAGATGAGTCTATCATTTAACAAATTATAGTAATATATCAGGTAATAAATGATAAGTACTTGCCCTTGCTTATCCTTTTATTAATTTTTAATAATTAATTAATTGTACCAAAACATAGATTGAACCCATTTTACTAGCCAACCCCCACCCATCTTTTAATTAAATGTCATTAATAATCTGCTTAAGTCCTTATAAAATTTACTATTTTTTTTTTAAATTTTAAGTTGCAGAAGTCAATTAAAAAAAATGCTTGGCTGGCTATAGTTTCATTTTTTTAAATATAAAACAAAAAAAGCTGACTTTGTTTTGTAATTTTTTGGGTTTATAATTAGAGTTCGAAGTCGAAACTCTCAATTTTGAAACCAAATTAATTACCATTGAATTTTTGTAATTTTTATTTAATAAATTTATTTCAAATACATATTATTTGTCAATTCTCAAAAAAGGGAAGGGAATCGGCTAAACGAGCTTTTTTAGATTTAAACCTTCATTGATATTAAAAAAAATTATATCCATTTATAATTCAAAAAGGGAGAATAATTACTTAAAACATATTTTTTTTTCATATTTCACGAGGTTTGGAAGGAAAGACAAATTCAAAACTGATATGATAGTATGATTGGGACTTGTAATCATTCAAAGCATGCAATTCAATTTCACCAAACTTTTTTCAATTGAAAAATGAGTTGCCTGTTTATAAGGAAATTAACCTTCACCTACTTTTAATAAAACTTGAAACCATTAAACTTAAACTTCAAATTGACATAATTGTTATTGTAGACACCTAATTTTGTCCGAACAAATTTTTTTTATTTTTTATATATAAAAAAACATAAAAATAAAAAAAAAAAACAAGTCAATTTTGGTCAAATCTCATGTGGAGCACATGCAAAATTCACACCTTCAAGAGTTGACTAAAGTTGATATTGTTGCCAAAAATAAAAGAAAAAATAATCAGTCATTAAATCAATGAATAAATTAAGGAAGAAAATAAATTGGGTGAAATAAAATCTAAAAATTGATTACCAAAAATAAAAAAAATGAAATGGAAATAAATTTTAAAAAAAAGAGGGAAAGTTAAACAAAATAAATGAAAAATCCCATGATCATGGGATCAATTATAAATTTTTGATTGCTTTCCATAAAATTTTGAGGCTATAAAAGCCAATGAAAAGGACTGAGAAAAGGGGGGCAGGAAACCGTAGAAAAAACCTGGAAAAACCCTAGCTCTCTCCTCGAGTCAGACAAAGCCACCCTCGTTTCCATTTTCTGGGATATTTGTGTTTGCTTTTGATGCTCATTTGAGAGACTCTCTTCTGATATTACCAAAAAAAAAAAACCCCTGGCTCCTTCATGGACCGGTCTCACTTGGCTTGCCTACACCGACACCATCATCATCTTCAAAACACAGCACCGTTGCCATCACAACCACCTTGCACCATATAACACTCATTACCAGGCCCTATCTTTTTGTCAAACTTGCCTGCACAATATAATCATCATCTTCATGCCAAGTCTACTGCTGTGTTTCTTTTTGCATCCGTCTAAGCCAAACTTCCACCTTGCTTCCCGATTCTATTGCCCGCTGCTGTACAAAGGGGCCATCGTTGCACTGATATTCTAGGCGGCTACGTGAAGAATAAAGTGAGCTTGCAGCCCTCGGTCACATCATCACTTTGCTGCCACGTGAAATAAAGGGAGGAGGATGACCTTCCTACACTAAGCTTGTGCCCACTACACTGCTGCTCTGCATCGAAATTCCTGGTGACCTCACAGCTTCGTTCATCATCTTCATCATTCCATCTCTGCACCGAACCACTAGCCTGCTGCGCCAGTCCAGCCATCACGCCTTTCTTGCTCTATCCGCGTTCAGATTTGCTGCAGTGCCTTCTCTGTTCCACTCCAAGTCCAGCTGGTGCTACTGCTTCTACATCTTGCATCGCTTCAAGCATTCTCGAAAAGCCGCTCCTTGCCACCATCCATGGTCCTGCCTTAATCGCCCTCCCCGCTGCTAAATCCCTGCTCCCTGCTGAGCTTTCCCTCTGCCATCTTCATCACCGAACTGTCTACCGCCACCAGCTTCATTGCCACCTTGCTGCTCACTGTCCTGCACCGTTGCATCCATGTGTTTCTGCATATCGTCGTTGTTTCTGCATCATTCGACTGTACAGCTCCACGATATCGCTGCCATGGCTGTGTTCTGTCCATTGTGAAGCAAGCCACAGCATCTCCTCACTTCCAACGTTGTCATTGCGCTGCAACCTTGTCATCGCCTGCACCAGTCCTCTGTCATCTCTTGTTGCATTGTCCAAGTCCAAGAAAAGAATAAGAAACGAAGTATGGTATTCTAAAATACTCTCTACAGTTGCTTCTAGGTTCCGGAACAAGTATGGTATTCTAAAATACCTATCATATTCTATTTGGATCCCTAGCTGACTGTAGTATCCTTTCTATTTGTGTGCCTAGAGCCAACTAGGATGATTTTAAAGAGAATAAATTTGCATATTAATATAAACAATATTGTTGTATAAGGTATGGAAAACCTTATTGTTAAGTCAGTGAACATGAGTTCTAATTACACTATATGCAGTAGAGACGTGAGGTCTCGAATGATTAAGTGAGCATTAAAATTGTCTGAGTAAAAGACTTTACTACTTAAGTGAGGTTAAAGTGTGCTTATTGGGGTATAAAATTTATGAGTTTTACCCGTATAGCACAAACGAATTGTTGAAGAGTTTATGGAATTTGCTACCCTATGCAATACTTACTTGTGGAAAAAGGGAAAGTGAATGGGTATGTATGAATATAGTATTCGAAATGGTTACGAGATAGTAACAGTAAAGTACTATATTAAGTGGGAAAAGAATTGTGGTGATGAAATTTGAATGATAATAAATTTAAATTTCAGAAATAGATGTAAGGAAAAGTATATTCTCCAAGTAGTAACATTACATGTACTAGGAGAATAAGAGATAGAATGATCACTTGAGATAAGAGAAGTGATCGAGGAAAAAAAATGATTACCTGAGACGTAATCGGCGGCTAATATAAATGTCTGCAAAAGAAAAGCAGTCCTAGATTAATCAGGAAACAATCACTGTGAGGTAGTGAAGAATCCGAAAGAACCATGATGTTATAGAAGTAATTATGGATTGAGTAACCAAATTATTTCACTTCTTCATCATCAGGTTTCGGGGATGTAATAAGTGCCTTAGTCGATATACATTGGTGAAATAGAGAGGACGTATGTGAAGTTCCAGTGAGTGGGTACTTGTGATAGGGATCCCTGATTCGCCGTATGCTTTGAGAGAATAGCAAGAGGCTTTGGGATTCCAAATTTCTACTGTTAGCACCGCCTCAGATTGATATAGATATCCGAGCGCATTGTGTGGACACTCCGGGATATATTGAGAGCGAGTGCGTGGTATTTAGAGACTACTGGGACAATTACATACGAATGATTAAAATTATCTACATGATAGTCACCAAATTATAATCGACTAGCACTGAATGAGATGATAAGTGATAAAAAGTATAGATGAGTTACTGACTCTCAAGGATGATAAAAGACTTCAGTGAGTGTAAATTGGTTTTGAGAAAAGACGCCCGAGATTCTTCAGGACCTTGAGAAAATTCGGGATGGGCGACCCATGAGTGGGGTGATCGCTCAACACCGGATAACATGTTGTGGGATGTAAGTGAACTAGGTGGTCGCCAACCCACTTGAGAGAATAATCCTAGAGCGTGGAAGAGCGCCAAAGGGATGATTATTGATAGCCTAAAGAGATGGGCAGTACTCTTAGAGACAATGAGGAATATAAAAAGATATTCGTGGTCTCATATTGGAGACGAGATTAAATAAGAGTTGAAAAAGTGATAAGGCAGAAAAATACCTATATTAGAGGTACTTCCCATACTAAGTGAAAATTGAAAAGAGTAAATTGTTATCTGGATTATTGTGGATATATTTCGCAAGTCTGCTCATTCCTTGATTTTGGAATTTGTTGAGTTGATTGATGCCTTGGCCGAATATGTCAGGGAAATGGTGAGGTTTACAATATTCCAGCGAGCATTATTGGTGATAGGGAGTCCCGCTTCATATCTCAGTGCTGAGAGAGATTACGGGAAGCTATGGGATCCTGATCGAGTTTCGCACCATAGATTATCCGCAGACTGAGAGACAGTCCGAGCGTATGAGATGGACGCTCGAGGATATGGTGTGAGCGTGTGCGATTGATTTTATAGGCTCCTGGGATAATCCTCTACCCTGGCAGAGTTTGTTGATAATAAGGGCTATAAGAGAGTATAGGCATAACATTTGAAAGAAGTTATTTAGTAGACAATATAATCCACTATAGTATGTGAAATGGGAGACCGAAAATTATTTTCGACTTGGTCGAACAGACTTCTTGAGATATACAAGAGGTTATATATATTAAGGTCTCACCATTGGGATGCATAGTGAGAGGGAAATTGAGTTCCCGATGCATTGGATCGTTGGAGATCTTAGATCATGTGAAAGATGTGTACTACCTTCTGTGTTGTCAGGAGTGCACAATGTGTTCTATAATGAGAAAATACAATCCATATCTTTCTCACGTGATTCGAGATGAGTCCTGGAGATTAGAGAGGACATGAATTACGTTGAGAAATTGGTACGGATTATGGATAGGAAAGATAAATTGCAGTGATAAAGTGCTGTGATCTAAGATCATGTTATGGCTAAAGTGCTTTGATGTTATAATATTAAGGATAAGGCTACTTGAAAATTTAAAAGCCTTATGCATAAGAACTATCCAGAGTTTCTTCACTGACAGGTCTGGTTGAAATTTGGAGGACCAAATTTCTTAAGGTGGGGAGAAAATGTAAGATCTGATTTTACCCTACTGTAGACCTTAATCTCATAAAATGGATATTGGAAATTAAATAAATAAAGAGTATTGATTTCCATTTAGTTGAAAAGCTCCTTAAGTTGAGTAGAAAATAGAGCAATTATGGTGAAATAACGTATGGGCGAGTATACAAAATAGCTCGTCAACGATTTAGCAAGGTAGTATGTTCGCCAATGGGCGAGCAGATCGCCAATGGATAATGGCGAGGGCGAGTATATTAGTTTGCCAAAATCTGCGAGGGCTCCCAATCGCCCACACAAATTGAAGAAATTAAAATGCTAAATAAAAGTTTTCAAATGTGGAGAATCTTAGCAATTGGCGAGTTGGTTGGTTGCTCTTTGGTTGAGCGAATAGGTGAGTTCGCCAATGCTGTGATTCGATGATCGCCCAAATGGGCGAGGAGATGTAATCGCCCATATATATTGAATAAACTGGAATGGAATCAGCGTATGACCATTGCAGCCAAAATTGACTTTGTAAGTGATTCGGTTGGAGACAATTAATACAGAAGAGGTAAAGTCAATAAAGGAAGCAACCCTATTGGTTGAGGAGTAAAACAAAGTCAATAGCCTGAGAAAAAAAAGAGTGTGGAAGGAGGACTTTCACGCCACTTGTGCCTCAGTTTTTTTCATGCATTAAAGACGTGAAATGATGAAGGATACAGGATAAGGAACAGGCGGTAGCTATTGATTGGTTGAGAATGGTTATATAAGCAGAAACAATTGAGGAAAAACGAGTTAGCCAATTTTAGCTTCTTCACGAAAACCATTTCTCTGCTTCTTCCATTTCTGCTATGGTTGATCGAATAAGCTTCACCCTTAAGCTGGCTAAACAAGCAAAACAGCTTGCAAACCTTTCTTTCTTAGTTGGTTGAGCTAAAAGAATAAGCAAAGGAGGCCAACGTGAGACAGAAAGCAGTCTGTTCTGGAAGTGCAGTTGATTGAGGTGAGTTTCATATTTCTTAGGTGTTCTTGATATTCAAGGGTAGACTTATATGTTTACAACATAGAACACAACCTTGTTTTAGTTAGATCCTTAGAGAACATGAAAACAAGGAAAATAATGAAATAAGTAACGACAATGACGACTACAGTGATCGCCCATGTTGAAATCTAGTAATCGCCAATGAGGCGAGTAGATAATGAGGAACTCGCCAAGGTAAAGCATGTGTTCAAGGGGCGAGAACGCCCAATTCTAGTGAAATGAATTCATGGGCGAGCTCAAATGCAGAAGCGTTGGGCAAATAGGATTGTGGGCGAACTCCCACAATTAGGCCAATGAAGGTCTCGTGAGTTGCCTGGCGGGCGAGATGACATATGGTAGCCATATGGTGAATGGCGAGCTCGTCTGGGCGAACTAGCGAAGCTCTATTTGGGCGAGTAGTGATTGAGTTATTTTAATTTCGCCCAAGTAATGGAAAAGTATATATATTATATAAAGAAAATATTAACGAAACTTATATAATTTGCAGCCGATAATTGGGAATGGGTATGGGCGAACAGAGAGCGGGGCGAAGCAAGGCTTCGTTTCTAACAGGTAAGGGAAGTGTGTGTGAAGTGATGCATGTCCTGTGGAGTAAATTTTATGAAATTATTAAGCTAAATGCTTTGTTTTCTGACATGCATTGTTTTTAATAAATTTCTTTGATTTTGGGCGGGCTACAAAGCCGTCCCTATGATATTTGGGCAAAATGGCATTGGCGGGCGATCCAAACTTGTTATATTGTTTTAGACGGGCGAGTCCTTCTATGAAACTGGGCGAGTGCCCTTGTTTTAAGGAGAAATATGGGTAAGCCAAAGTTGGGCGAACCCTTTTTCATTTTATTTGGGGCGAACGACCCCTAAGTTTAGGAAGTTGTTGGCAAGCCATTGAAGGCGAGCTGGTTTTACTTAATGTTTTATAAGAAAGAATTGTCGGACGACTATATGTTAACCTGTTTTGGAGTGACCATGGCGAAGAGATTTTCGGTGGTATTTTTCTTGAGGAAAAATTAGCTATTTTAACATTTTAAAAATGGAAAATAAAAATTCTTGGTATTGGCGGGCGAGCCAAATCGTTTATAAAAATGGGGCGAGCGACCCCTTTTGTTATGAAAGCTATGAGTGAGCTGACCCTGGCGAACAGTTTTAAAGAGTAATTTCTTAAAGGAAAAATAGACGTTTTAAATATTTTCAAAATAGAAAATTGAGACCTTTTGGGGAGTTAATTACTGGGCAAGCCACTGAGGGCGAGCCAGTGTGCTTTCGGATTTTAAAAGCAAGAGGACGGGCGAACTGTCATGGGCGAGCCATATCGGGCGAGTCGACCATGGCGAACAGGTTTCGCTTTTCCAAAATTTCTTAACGAAAAATGAATTGTTTTCATTATGTTTGGGCGAGTTGACCAATGGGTGAGTTGACCATGGGCAAACTAGCCATGGCGAGTCAGTTTAACCCGTGTCTTTCTCACAAGGAATTCAGTGAGATTGCGGGCTGTGTTAAAACCTTTTTGGAAAGAAAACGATGACATTATGAAATGATTCCTTAAAGGTTTTTCATGAGATATAATTTGATTTTGAGACGTTAGGCCTCTAGTTCATGCATTACTATTGCGTGACCCGCCTGGGGCGATGGCTCGGTCGATGGACCAATGAGTGCACCTCAGGGCGTCACAGGGCTGATGGACCCGCCAAGTCATCAGCGGTCTCGAGGTCACTTGGCAAGTGGACCCGAGGACCAACTATAGATTATGGCCATAGATCTGAGATAGCCGTGAGGGGCGATGGCCTACGGGTGCACTTCAATAGTGGCAGATTCCGTTCTCGCAAGGGGGAGGGGGAACGATGATAGCATGATTTACTTGTTGCCTAGTCTCAACTTATCTATTTCTATTTACTGTAAGGATTTGTTGAAATCCTATATATAATGTTTACTATGTATCCACTGTCTTTTCTACTGGGTTATTGTTAAGAAAAGAATAAATGAGTTGTGATATATAGTTTTGCTTATTTTAAAGCAGCATTTCCTTTATTGAGCGTATGAATCGCTCACCCATTTGTTTTTAACTCCACAGATAAGAAGTACACGGAATTGAGAGAATTAGCTCTCAGATGGGTATGGCTATGCTTAAAGCACTGAGGCATGGCACGTTAAATGTGACAGGTACAGTCTCTTCTCTTTTACATTTCAGACATATGTATACAGTACTACCTTAATGAAATAAAGGTTAATAGGGGATGTCAGATGAAAGGAATAATGAAAAGAAATTTCATATTCTATAATTAATATATAAATGTTTATCATTTATCACTGTTACTGTTAAATGTTAATGGCATCGCAGACAGCCCAACCAGTTAAGTTATATGGAAATACGTGAAAAATGTGGTAACGGGATGTTACAGACAAATTCAAAACTGATATGATAGTATGATTGGGACTTGTAATCATTCAAAGCATGCAATTCAATTTCACCAAACTTTTTTCAATTGAAAAATGAGTTGCCTGTTTATAAGGGAATTAACCTTCACCTACTTTTAATAAAACTTGAAACCATTAAACTTAAACTTCAAATTGACATAATGGTTATATTTTTTAAACTCGAGATTTAATCCATAATCTTCTAAAAAAATAACTTTCAGAATTTTAATTAATTTAATATTCAAATCTCAATACTTATATGTTTTTTCACTATCTCAAACCATGACTTCTTAAGAGAAAAAAAAAATCCTTGACTTTAACCTATGCCATTTCTTTTCAATCACGTTATGCGAACAATTTTCGTTCTATACTTTTTGTGTGTGTATATATACATACACACGTAAAAAATCATTTGATATGTTTTCAATAAATTTTTAAATTTCATAAGCAAAATTAATAACGTGATGCAAACCTTTTAGGATATATAAAAAATAAAATAAAATAAAGAAATGAAGCATGTGCTATTTTAGAATTAAATATTTCAGTTTTCATTGTCAATGGATCATGTACGAATGTAATTGGCCGGTAGGAAATTTGAGATGAACTGATTAACAAATCTTAAGGTAAAAGAAAAGTTCTTACAATAATTTCCATGTTATAATTGCATTTACAATGTTAAATTGAAGACTAGCTGGCAAATTAGGCCAAGCCTCAACCTCTTAGAAGCTATCCCTCCAAGTTGCCCCAATGTCAATTTTATTTTTCTAAATTCCCCACACAAAATAATCTCTTGGGACCATTTATTGAAGCCTTGTTTGCTCATGTTTGCTGCCATATAACAATTCATGAATTATCGTTTGGCAGAAAATGAAAAATCAAATTGTTTGGTAATGAGTTTTCTTGAATTACCCTACTATCTAGAGAAATTAAATTTATTTTTTAGTAAATGATCATACATCAATTATTGAAATCAAATACTTGAATACATGTTATGTTTAGTACTCAAATTCAAAATGTATAACCGATTAAACTTTGATTTAGTGGTAATGAATTAGCTAGGGACTACAGGTTCAAGTTTCACTATGTGTAAGTTTGAATTTAATTATTGAGTCTAATTATCTATTAGTTTAGCTAGTTGAGTTCAGTAATTTTCATATGGTTACAAGTATTATAAATGTAATATTTGATTATGATTGTAATTTTTCATGTAATGTGCCCTTAAAAAAAACCTAGATGAATATATATATATACACATATATACACACATATGTATGTATAAATGTATATGTATATATATGTATACACACTTTATATATCTTGTTTCACAATAAATGCATGTGCCTTAAATATATAATTTATTTGAATTTTTTCTTTTCAAATTGTACATAGATTAAAACAAAAACTAGACCCAAAAAAAAATTCTTAGAGGATTGGTAGGAGTTATTATGGGTCAAGAAAAATCTTTGATCTAAAGCTCTTATCGCTTGAGATTTGTTCGAAATACTTGCATTATTAGGTTGAACAGAATAACAGTTTTTTTTTACCTAAAAGCACGTAGATCAATTGACAGGAGATTGTTTTAGTTTGACTAGAGGTCTCGAGTTTAAGTTTGGAAATGTAGCTGTGTTAAAACTTTTGAAGGAGAGCTTTGCCGCCTTTTAAGTCCTGCCCAACTCAAATCCTGATTAGTCCTATACCAAAATAGTGTAAGGATACCAGATGGTTTCAATCAAAAAAAATGGGATTTTTTTGGCAAAAAAAATGGGATTTTTTTGCTACTTTTGGCAAGAAAGGAATAACAGGTTGAACAGAAGTCCAACAAATAGTTGGAAGAGGTAAAATAGACTTTTTTTTTTAAATTGGACAAACAAATCAAACAAGTTTTTTTTTTCTTCTTTTTTTTGTACTATGAACCATTCTGTTTGTTCTGCTTGAAGCCATAGTTATTAAATCGAGATATGTATCGTGAATCAAAATTTTATTTTTAAGAATCGAGTATCGAGTATCGTATCGTAAGATATGGTAAATAATTTTAAAATTAATTATAAATAATATATACACATGTAAGATAAATAAAATATAAAAAAAATTATACATATTAATAAGATTAAGTAAGTATATGATAAAAATAAAAAGTATGATTTTTTTTTCAAACACTTAACATATTCATTAATAGTATATATTTTTAAATAATATTTTTAAATATTTTTAAATAATATTTTTATTTTTCTAATTAAAAGTTTATTTTTTTTTCAATATTTCAAGAATAAATTATATATAAAATATGATTTTAAGTGTTTTATAGGTTAAAAAACTATTAAAATTGTATTTTTTAGTTAACTGGATCAAATCAGATTTTTTTTGGGCCTGACCCAATGCTAGTATAAAGTGTATCGAAGTGAATCGGTGTATCGTACGATACGTATCGATTCGCTTGTGTATCGATAGATACGCTACCGATTCATGATAAAATCGATTCTTTGTATCGATACGTATCGAATTTATAATAAATCGAACCGAATCGTACGATACGTATCGCGTATCGTACGATTTGGATAACTATGCTTGAAGCCTAAGTGGTTTTATGTTTATCAAGTAGACATAGAGGCTGTTGTGTATGGCTTGAATTGGTTGTTGTATCCCATGTAATTAGTGTTTTCTATGGCAAATTTTTTGCTTGATCTTTTTGGCTGAATAAAAATATACTCATTTATCCAAAAAAAAAATTATGAATATTAACTTTTCATCACAAACGAAATTAAGATGATAATACATAATTTTTTTAAAAATTATCAAAAAATAAAATTAAATATGTATCATAATTTTTACTTTGTAAATTTTTAAAAAATATATTAATAATGTATTGAATAATAATAAAATATATATATAAAAATACAAGTGGTTGGTTGGGTGAAAGTTAGAGTTTGATTTGGTTTGGGTCTACGGCAGACACAGGAAAGAGTTGGATCTTAACAGTTTGACAATTACACTAGTTTTTTATTTAATGTTCAATTTTTTTTACATAAACATAAGTATTTTCGTCGGTTTAAAATTAAATTTGTTTGAATAGAAAAAAATAAATAATAAAAATTTTTTAACAATAATAATTTTAAAATTTAAATTATATTTAAATATTTAAAAAAAATTTACTACCATTACTTCCCATCATAAGATTATTTTAACGTCCAAATTTTAACATGTAAGAACTGGAACATGATACAGATTTCAGCATCAGGCTGGTGGGGTCCATGTTTCCAATGAGTTACCTCAGTATTCTTTTCAAGAATTTTATATTTTGCAGGTCATTTTAGAGAGAAGGATTTCCTCTCTCCTCTTGTTTGTCATGTTCTTTCATGGGGGTGGGTGGTTTCTGTGTGTATTCCCTCGAAAAATGTGGCAGGCTTTGCCTAAAAACTTTGTCTTTTAACTCAAAAACCATCTCTTTCTTCCTCTTTCATGTGATCATTGATCATTTCTCATCTCTCTCCAAAAAGCCATGGCAAAATAGGTTTTTTCTTATTTATATATAAATAAAGTAAAACCATCCTTTCTTCTTCCTCCCATTTCTCACCCTGTGTCAGGGAAAAAAAAAATTTCAAAGGAGAAATCTCTGATAATAACAAGCAAGAGATAAGATTACATAAACAAGACATAAAATTTTTGGTTTTGTTTTTGGAGAATGAATGGTCTTTTACATCTTGAACAAGATTGCTCTGAGTTTGTTGAAGTTGATCCAACTGGAAGATATGGCAGGGTATAAGCCCTTTCTTCTTTGTTCTTTCTGTCTCCTTTTCAAGTTTGATTCTTTGGGCTTACTTTTCTTTTTCCCTTTTGTTGCAGTACAATGAAATCCTTGGAAAAGGAGCTTCGAAGACAGTGTATGAATCATAATTTTAATACCCAATTCATATTTCTTCCATTTGTACAGAATTTGAGCTCCATTGGATCTTTCCAATGAGTTCTTTTCTGATTTCTGAGTTGTTGGGTTGTTTGATTGGATCAGATATAGAGCATTTGATGAGTATGAAGGAATTGAAGTTGCTTGGAATCAAGTCAAACTCTATGATTTTCTGCAGAGCCCTGAAGATCTTGAAAGACTTTACTGTGAGATTCATCTCCTTAAGACATTGAAGCACAAGAACATTATGAAGTTTTATACTTCCTGGGTTGACACTGCCAACAGGAACATTAACTTTGTAACTGAAATGTTCACTTCTGGAACTTTAAGACAGTAAGACAACTGTTGAAATCTTGTTTTGTTGTGAAATCTGCTGTTTTGGGTTGCTCAGATGTTTGATGTATTGTTTTCCTTTGATAGGTATAGGCTAAAGCACAAGAGAGTCAAAATTAGAGCAGTGAAGCAGTGGTGCAGGCAGATCTTGAGAGGACTTCATTATCTTCATAGCCATGACCCTCCAGTGATTCACAGAGATCTGAAGTGTGACAATATCTTTATCAACGGAAACCAAGGAGAAGTGAAGATCGGTGATCTTGGCCTCGCGGCAATCCTCCGAAAATCTCATGCTGCTCACTGTGTTGGTATGTTTTTCTTGATCAAATTTCATGATAGCTTGAACTGAACTTTGGTTGAGATGTAGGAATGATTTCAGATTTCAGAATGAATCAATATGCTATCTAGGTTGAGAAATAGTTAACTTTTCAGATAATGTGTGGTTGATTGAATAAAATTAAAGTCCGATTAGATTTCATGTTTGCCTTCTGGGCTTTCTGGTCTCCAGGAACACCAGAGTTTATGGCTCCGGAGGTGTATGAAGAAGCCTACAATGAACTAGTTGACATTTATTCATTTGGAATGTGCATCTTAGAAATGGTTACTTTTGAATATCCGTATAGCGAATGCACTCATCCTGCTCAAATCTACAAGAAAGTGATTGCTGTAAGAGCTTTCCTGTCCTTTATTTGACTTGCTTTATTGCTTTCTTTTATCTGCTGAAATGCCCATGTTTCCATTAACATGCTTTATTCCTTTAGGGTAGAAAACCGGATGCTTTGTATAAAGTGAAGGATCCAGAAGTCCGAGAATTCGTTGAGAAATGTTTGGCAACTGTGTCTTTGAGGCTCTCTGCAAGAGAGTTGTTAAAAGATCCTTTTCTGCAGATTGATGATTGTGAATCCGATTTGAAACCGCTAGAATATGGGAGAGAACTCGATGAAATGGGTCCTCTCGTTAGGCAACCATATATGGAACTTCATCATAGTAGTAATTCCTATAGTAATGGCTACTCAAATGGTTATGGTTACGTGACCCCAAATGAATGGGGGTATCATCTAGCCGAGATTGAAACAAGTGGAATTGAGCTTTTCGAATATCAGGAGGATGAACAGGCTGCAAATCTTGACATAAGCATCAAGGGAAAGAGGAGAGATGATGGTGGTATCTTTTTGAGACTCCGGATTGCGGATAAAGAAGGTTAGGAATTTATTTCATCTTTTCTTCGGAACTTTCTTTGTGGATCTCTGACTAGGACTTTCTCTTTCTGTAAACTTGCAGGTCGAATCAGAAATATATATTTCCCATTCGACATTGAAACCGATACAGCATTGAGTGTTGCTACTGAAATGGTTGCAGAATTGGATATCACTGACCAAGATGTAACTAAAATAGCAGATATGATTGATGGGGAAATTGCCTCCTTAGTACCAGACTGGAGGCCAGGGCCGGGAATTGAGGAAACACCCCCGTTTGCAAATCAAAACTTTTGCCACAATTGTGCATCCAACAGGACATCTAACAGGACATCTACCGGTTCCCTCTTGGATTTTTTTAAACATAATGCAGGTGTTAATGACATGCAACTTCAGTGTTGTAGAAATGGATGTGCTTCAATGCATGGCCGGTTTGAAGAGATTATGTTTCAGGTCGATGAATCTGAGCATTATGTGACAGATGGTGCACCAAATGAATCAAGCCAGTCAGACAATTTGCAGTACCAGGAGATATGGGATCAGCATGAAAGCCGGGAACTTAGTCCTGTGGGCTCTAGACAGAGCCATTCAGACGAGGAGTATGAAAAATCCAATCAATGCTTCTCGAAAGAGGTGCAAGCAGAAAATAAAGTTGCACCTAGTGCAAGAGATTCAATCCATCGTTTGGCAGGTTCTCGATCTTTCTCCACGGTTCATTCGTTATATTGTGATCTCTCAGACAATTACAAGAACGAATTCCAACAGGAACTGAGATGGCTTAAGGCAAAGTACCAGATGGAACTAAGAGAACTTAGAGATCAACAATTAGGACTTGTAACGGACTCTTCAAACTGTACTAACAGAGACCAGAAAAGAAGTGATGAGGAAGTTTGCAGATGAACATAAACCTTCTGCACATGATGATCATTTTAACGCCGACTTTCATGACTATAAGAAGAAGACCTGCACCAATTCGGATGCACAAAGGGCCCGGTGTTGCAAGGTGATGGAGTCTCCAAGAATAGAAGACATGGTCACTGCTCAAACTTTCTTTTCTGGATCATTGCTTCCAAACTCCCTTCACAGGACAACATCCCTGCCAGTTGATGCTGTTGAAATATAATGTGTAAGGTTCTGCATTCTTTGAACATTCTGTACACTATAAAGGCTGTACAATATGAAATCCACCTTTTTTTTGGTCAAGCAATGTCTATCACACCTTCAGTTTAAACCTTCACCTTCCTAATCTTATTTTAGAACATATGAAAACAGTGAAATTGAATCAAAGAAACAGCCATAATCATGGCTTATCCAACCATAATGCCTTGTAGGGTTATTCTCTGTGAATATAAAACCACAAGTAACACGCCCATAGTCACTATTCACATGTACGATAATAAATACAAGTCATTATTGAAGCAGAAAGCAGTATAGGAGAATGAACAAAAAAAAAAAAGAAAGCAGTATAGGAGGGGCGCAATATAATGACATGATTCGAATAAGAATATGAAAAATGATATGGATTAAAATTTGATACAAATAGTATATGAATAATGATAAACATATTTTTTGTATATTATATAATAAAAATATGATTTTGCATAACACAAAAATTAAATAGACAAAGCTAACTCCATGATACATTTAGGACTTGGACAACCTGCTTAAGAGTTTATTAACATCAAAATTTAGCGTTGAATTCACCATTGTGTCTAAAAGCCTAAAACGCATTGGCATTCTCTGAATAAATCCGGCATTTGGTATATATAATTCATTCATATATGATTTTATATTATTTTTATAATTTTTTATTGTATTCGTATTCGTATAATATCATTTAAATATATATATATATACACACATGTATATGCCTGTGAGAGTTGAGTGGATTAAACATTGGGCAATGGCAGTTCTAGCTGGCCAGGCCAATCATGTCCGAGAAAAAGGAAAACAAAAAGAGAAAAAGAAGAAATGCACAGCTAAGTACCAACAAAAAAAACAAGAAATACACAGCTGGCCAATGAGAGTTTGCCTTTGATGATGAAAGGGCCCACCAAGTGTATTATAGAAAAGGGTTTTCAGGGAAGTGAATTACAGGGACCCACTAGGATGAGCGAGCATCCTGCTCCATGCATGCCAGCCAACCTCTCCACAATCTGGGGTTGCCCACAATATTGACCATCATGTTCCAATAAAGGGCGTTTGGTCCACAAACTGACCTCACAAGCTGACTTTGATGCTTTCTTTTCTGATAATTTTAATCCATGAATGATCAATCTTCCCTTACAGTTTGTACAAATTATAGTACAACTACTGTTTTGAGTTTGAAATTTTCATTTGCTTTGGTCAAAGTTTTCAGTCCACTACTCTGATTAACAAATGGATTGGAGTTTTACACTTCATGCCTCAATTTTTAGTATCAAGTTTTTACTTTCCAAATTTAGTGCAACAGTATTAATAAGTAGTTGAAAAAAAATAAAAGTAAATTTTTTTCTAAATATTTAAACATAATTCAAATCTCAAAATCATCATTGTTGGAAGAGTTTTACTGTTTATTATTATTGATTCAAACATGATTAATTTTAAATCATAATACTAATAAAGATATCTATGATTATACCAAAATTTTTTTTTAGTGTAACAATAAATATATATTTTTTATGATTTAGAAATTGCATGTTTAAGCTATAAAAACGGATTTTTTGTTAATATAAAAGAAAAGTTATATACATATAAATTTTTTTAAATCTCGTAATATAAGAATTTTATGCAGTGATTTTGTCTTAAAAAAGCTTTTACTCATTAAATAATAACACGATACAAGTAATAATACCAAACATGAAATTCACGATTTAGTTATTGTTTCATGCAAATTTTTTTAAAAAAATAATTTTAATAGATTTGAAATAAATCCTAAGATTAATAATAATAACACCCAACTAATGATAGTGGAAATGGAATCATGAAAAAGGGTTACTTTTATTAAATTCAAAAGGTGATTGTAAACTACTTTAAAAAAAAGGAAAAAAAAAACAAAAGAAATATGCTTCAATGAACCTTCATTGACAGATTGAATGAAAAAAAGCAGGCAGGCAAAAACATTTCTTGCACTCAATTATAACATCAGTTTTTTTCCTGTTCAAAAGGAAGCTTTATTCTCCACTTCTTTCTTTTTCTTTTTCCTTTTTGAAAAACGTTTAAATTGAGTCATTTCTGAAAAAAAAGACTACCATCAAAGCTTTTTCTTTTTTGAAAAACCTGTAAATTGAGTCATTTGCGAAAAAATAAAAATAAAATCACCATCAAAGCCGAACTTGGTTGGGATGTGCTTTAAATAAATCTAATAATTTTATACATTACGCATTAATATGGAACGAAAATGATATAAATAATATTTTTTAAACTCATTAGAAAAATTCTTGAATTATTGTATCCAGATACATTTTTATTTTTTAATTTATACCCAAATAAATTCTTATTTCAAATAAAAAAATAAATTTATTTTAAAAGTTTATTTAAATACAAATTAAATGTTAAAAATTTATCCTGATGTAAATGAAAGATTAAAAACTTTTTTATATACATTAAAATTATCAAAAGTTGTCTAGATAAAGTAATAAAATTCAATTTTTTTAAATTATATTTTTATTCATAGGGAAAAAAAGGAATGGGAATAGTACCTTAGACTTATTCAGTTAATCCCTCCTAAAAAAAATAATCGCTTGACTAAACTTTGATTGTTATTATTTTAGAATATTTATGATTAAATCAAAATGATAGTTTTAATTTTATCCCACCCTTGCCATTTGGTCTAAAAACCCCCACAAATGTTTCATTCGTAAGTGTGACAGTAGAATGATAGAAGTGAGAATCATGAAGCCAGGAAATCATAAAAGGCAAACTCTATCATATAGTATTTGACTAGAAATCATACTCCACAAAGGTCTTTACTCTTTAATCTTTATCATCATTCTCTTGCAAACAAATCAATCATGGCTGCAAAAGATTTTCACTTATCCTGCTGGTCAATGACAACTAATGCAGAAATGATTGCTTCATCCTTACAAATGATAGGGCTTCAAAGTGGCAGCTGAAACGGTTGATAATCAAGATGACCGAAGACCAGCAAGCAAACGTGAAAGACCCCCCACGATGAAGTCAAGCATAGTCATCAATGAGCTAAGTCTTGCAGCACTAGAACAACTTGTCTAAGATAAGGCGGAATCAAACCTTATCAGAGTGAGTTAATGAAGTATGCAATAATGCAACCCTTACATTGAAAAGAGGGCCTTCCAGAATTCTAACCACATGGGGGTGTAAATGAGAAGCTAGTTGTGAATTATTCAAGTTTGATACTCAAGTTTGATTCATTTATTTTTTAATCGAACTTGAGCTCAAACTATTCGAGTAACCAGTCGAACAAAATTTAAGTATTTTTATATCCAGCACGAGTGGCTCGCAAACCTAATTTTGTTTTTTTAATATATATTTATATTTTATTAGTAATTTACCATTTTATCCCTATTCTTGGTTGAAAAATGACACATCGAACCTAACGAATCGAGTTTTAACCTTTTGAGTCAAGCTCAAAAAGCTCGAGTATTTCATTGAGCCAAGCTCGAGTTTCAAAAACCAAGTTTAATCGACCTCAAATTGAGCTTAGAGTCTCAAGTTTTCAAGTCAAGCCAAACTCACACTTAATACTGAATTCGTCTCAACTCAATTCAATTACACCCCCACTTCCCACCCCAAGATGTAGGACAAAATAAATATTTCTAAAGCACTTGACCTTATTGTGATGAAGTTGAGCAATCTGAATCAATGGTGAATGTTAGGCATGAAGTCCATTGCTAGAGATAATGACAATACTTTTAAAGTTGAGTCAACATCTAGTCAATTTCATATCCACAACCAAACATAAACTCCTAAACCCACCATTACCTAAAAGGTAAAGCTTCCTATCCCCACTAGAATCTGAAATATCTAGTACCTCAATCCTTGACTAGTTTCTAGATAGACTTGGAGTAGTTCAAAAGCGCCAAAATCCTCTGTGCATCCCCTAGATTGAATGAAACAAAGGTTGTGATTGGTGTAACCATCTTTTAAGATCAAAAAATCAATTGAAAATGATAGATATCCACCTTCAAGGTTATAATCTTTATGGAAAACCCTTGCACTGACAGCAATTCTGCTGTAAATCTCATTGCAAAGACTATTTAATACAGGCCTTTATGAAAAACAATGTAATCAAAGGCAGGCGTGAAGCAAGTGTTAGGACTGTTGTATTGCCTAAAGAATAATCAAAAGGCAAAAGTAGAGCTCTGAGATGGACTATTAATGGTAGTGGTCAAAGTCTTGGGAGAAAGGAAAAAAACTAAAAAGAAATACTAATGCTTTCAAGCAAATATATACCCTCTACCTTTATATGTTAACAAATTCAGTTCACTAGACCACGGCGATCTTAGACAACAGGTACATCTGTATACCAATTTTCTTTTATTATATACAAATAAACCCAAGACTCTCAGAAGCAGTTCCGATTAATACCTCTCATGAGAAGATACAGGGTATCTAGTTATAGAATTTTATAGAGGCCTCAAAAGCGGGTAGTCTTCAAGTAGTTCCCGCTCTGATAGTGTGTCATTTTCATTCTGAGGTGTCCACAAGACCTCAACTGCCTGAATGACAATAAAAGAGATATCAGCAAGGAGCAATCTCAACAAGGCATAATTGAGAAATAAGCTAATTCTTACCAGTATTTTGCTTGTTGGAATGGAGGCAAGCTTTTGCAAGGCTTCCTTTAAGTCACCGCTTCCATTGATGGGGGGCAATTTATGCACTCCTTCAGCAGCCACCAAAATTGTTATCTGAAATTTCAGATATTGGATATAAAATTAAAGAAAGAATTATAGAAACCATTAACTTGAATTACAGTCCTTATTCTATCTGAAACTTAAAATGGGCAACTCAATCATAATTTTGTTGTTTCATAGTTTATGTATCTTGAATGACAGGTTCATAATCTGAATAATTGAAAATTGAACATTATAGTTCAAGGGTTAACTAATTGAATGCTGAAGAACCTTCTCCCTTAATTTACATCAAATGCCATGCTAATTTATTACTAGTCCTAAAGAAGCAATATCTCTCTATCCTTCCATGCAGATAAAACATAGTCTATGGATTCCTCTAATGCTTACATGATATAACTCAGAGAGTGGATGAATGATATACATAATGCACTTTGTTGTCCAGAATGATGTCTTTGACTCCTTCAACCTAATACATTTCAGTACCTATAACTTAAGGAAAGAGGTCTTACCACTATGTACTCGTTGCTAAATCCACCAGCTGTCTGACTGGTTGTACTTTGCCTTTTAATATTGTTCACATTCACAAGAGTCTCTTCATCAAATTTACCACGTTCTTCGATAGAGAGTTGATTAAAGCGTTTCTCTCCATCATCTATGCTCCGTTTCACATCCTCCTGGAGAATATATCATAGATATGCATTCATGCATTAGATAACCATGATGTATAGTTAACAAAAGCTCATAAATTAGAACCACAAAGAAAATGTCTAAATTATCACAGGGATATAGTTTTAAGGAAATTATTTCAATAAAGAAGAAGGATTCCTCAAGTGCTATGCCCAATAAAAGAATGCAAAGAATAACAGTCTGGATATCTCCCATTTTTATAAATTAGAAAGAGTACTGACTGTCTAAGTAAGAGCTTTAAAACTAAAATATTATCCTAATTGAAATCCTTAAACTGAATACTTAAATCCACAATAAGAATTCCTAAAACATTCCCCTTCTCCCCACCCCCCCACACGAAAAACCAGCCTGTCTTCCATTAAATTCATGAAGCATGCTGCATTGTTTCTACCTATGTACCTGCCAACTTACATAAATTTCAGTGTGTGACTGCATAGTGCATACTGTTTTAGAGAGCATTATACACATGCACAGAGAATCTTTACATCTACAACCAAGAAGGACAACCCTCAAACATTTCCCCAGAACTCGAGGTACAAAAATGCATAGCCACATGTGGCAATTCGTTCCCCAAGGGAAACAAACAAAACATTTCAGAAAGGATAACTTACATATGAATAACCAGATATGCAATAATCAGGGTGGCGAAGCAAAGCTAGTGTTGTCTCTGCAAACAAAAAAAAAGGTATGTAAAACTTGCTTGGTACACATAATCAATCTAACTACTTAATACCAGCCACCTTATACATCAACAAGTACTGCTAAAGACAAACTGAAAAACGAAGGATAACAGCTATACACACATTTCTTGCATCCAAAAATCATTTAACCATCAACAAAATAAAAGGAAGCCCTGTAATGAAAGGCATCAATGTGCATCTCAGTCAAATTAAATCACTAAGGGAAAAGCCTATGTCTCTTATTAGACAATTTTACACTAGCAATTTGATTAGATATCATACCAGTGTTATTTTCTAAAGCTGATTTCAGAACAACAAATGGCATAACTATGCTATAGAGCTATAAGGTTTGTGCATTGCCTCTTAGGTTATTATTAACACTGGGAGATTAGTGTCAAGATGATTGATACAACAGTGAAGAGGGAAGAGCATTTTGATCTGTCATATTGCCATTTGTAATCTGCATAATGTGCAGAACATCTGCCACTTGATCTAGTATAAATGACACAAAGGCTTTCACTGTATACTTAGAAAGCTTTACCTGTCAATATAAAGCTTAGACCCTCAGAGGTAGAAGTATCAGCAACTTCAGCGATCCGATTTAGATCCCTTTGAAGAGAGCGTCCCATACCCAACAACCCGACCTAATGAAAAAAACAACAGTGAGAATGCAAATCGACAAAGGCTAAGAAATTCCAATAGTAATGGTAATCAGCACAATTTCATGTCCATTTCCGTTCTTCTCTAGCTCACTTTACATAAAATTTATTCTTACAAAATTAAGTCTCCAAACTTAATAGAAAACTGAATCATATCAGCACTATCTGAGTTTAAAAACTCCACATAACTTCACATTTGAGCAACCCTCCTCTATAGCATTTTTGTTTCAAATCCAGCATATGCAGTTGGTATTCCTAATGTTTTACATGTAGATTCATCCTGGTATTTCTAACATCTTCTCAGTAACAATTTCAGTTCTAAAGTTGGATGTCAACTTGTTGATATTTATCAATCACAAAAACAAAAGAACAAATCCTTTGAACAGTCTATTTTTCTTTTAAAATCTAGAAACCAGATACACCACCATCACTACTAAGCATGCACAAAATGTTGCTTTTATTAAAATAACAGAATAAACGGTAATTGATCCATTATTGTTAAACATAAAATTCAAACTTTATCGCCTACGCAGCCACAATTGTAACAGAGATAAAACCCCACATCCTAATTACGACATTTAGCAGAAACATTTCACTACTTAAAGCAAAAGAAACAACAACTAAGAAACCAATAAAAAAAAACACAAACTTACCTGAAGCTTTAGAACACTAGTCCTTTCACTAGCGGTAAGCACACTACTCTCAGTCCTATCCGAAAGAAACCCCGAAACCAAGACAAACGCAGCAAACCCCATCAAAAGCAAGAAAAAACTTGACCCGGCACCAACTCCAACCCCAACTGCAGGCCCCACATAAAACCCACCGCCACCACCAAATGGAGCAGGCGCATAATAAGGAACCGAGTACGAAGAAAAACTCGACCCTCCATTCCTAGGCACCGAATAACTCCTCGAAGACGAAGAAGAACTCGAAGAAAAAGACCGTCCTCCCATCCTCCCACCTGATGCAGCCAATGCTGCGTTATTCGGATCATACATTAACAACAAACCCAACAAAACCGCAACTATAGCTGGCTTTTTTAACGCGTTTAAGGCTTTCAAGACTCTTTCAGCAATAATCTCAAATGGGTTCTTATCATCCGAGCTCGAACTCAAACCCAAATGGTTGGAATTCAAATTCGAGCTCGCTAAATGCTTGCTCTTCCCACGGAAGAAGAAGCATTTAACATTAAACTTAGCAAAACCTTGGGCTTGAAAGGTCAAGGTTCCGCTGAATTTAGATAAGCGAAGAGGGGGAGGAGAAGGAGGTAAACGAAGCGGAAGATATTGTTTTAAAGGGTTGGATTGGAGCAAAGAAGAAGTAGTTGCTGCCATGGTGGACTGTGGGAGATGGGTTTTGGGTTCGGAGATATTTTTTGAGGAAACGGGGAGATGAGATTGAGGAATGCTTTGGTTTAGCGGAGGAGAAAGCTGGGTGATGGTGAAATTGGAGGGAATCGTGGCCAGAAAAGGGAGCCGGAAAGGTTATGACTCGGGCTGTTTTGCATTGTGAACCTCACATTTCAGTTGTGAAAACTTTCCTTGGAATTTTCAAAGAGAAATATGGTTACATAGTATAAAACTAATTTACATTATTTTATAATTTTTATTTTTTTTTGGTGTAATTTTTATACTATTTATATTTTTTTTAATCCGATTATTTAAATAAAATAATATTCTATTTACATAAATTATATAGATCAAATTTCATATTAATAGAATATGAGTTACTATTTATTTGATAATAATAAAATTTCAATAATTAATATATAATAAAAATATATTATTCTCTATCGAGTTTGATAATGATATCATATTTACAAACAGAACGGATATAAATAGATTATTAAATTTAATAATTGATTTATAAAAATATTAATCATAAATAAAATAACAAAAAATTTATAAAATGAATTATTTTACAATGACATAATTAAATCAAACATAAGTGAGTGACTATTGAAGTTTCTAACTCATCTATGGGTCTATAAAAACATTGTAACTGAGCTACAAGCAATGAGATTTGGCTCGATGATGGCTTGGCAAGAAGGATTTAAGAAAATAATTTGCGAGTTAGATTCGTAAGTTGCCTTAGATTTAATTAGAACGACAAATGTAATTAGACAAGAACCATAGTGTGTCAATTTAAGATCATACCTTTGATAAGCATTTATCAAACTTGAAGGATCAAACCTTTTTATAGGTATTACAATTCATGTATATAATTAGTATTCGTGACTTGTAAAATCATATTTGTAATAAGTAAAAAAAAACTAAAATTTTGTGTTTACATACAAAACAATTTTTTTTTACTTTTATCATACTTATATACAAAATTTATTAAATTTTAACTGACATTATTTTTGTATTTTTTATTTACATTATTTTCATTTCTTCTTATCACTTCGTATCTAATATTAGCAAGTCCATCTTTCGACAAATGACCTACTAATGTACCATATCGTAGGGATTGAAGGCTGATCCAGAGATGTTGGAGGGCTTCTCACTTATCTTGGGCTAAACTTGATACTGATGATGCTGGCTTTGGCAACCCTTGATGGCTTGATGTGGAAGGGTAATTCAATGATGTGGTGGTCTTGTACTAATAATTTTGGTTTGCATTTTACTCACTGGGAAATGAAACATCTTCTTCTATGGTTTTTAATGCTTTTAATAGCAGAATTGTTCATCAATATGATAGAAATTAACCAAAAAAAAAAAAACTAACACAAACTAAAATTTAGTAAAAATTATATATGAACTAAAAAAAATTTGCATTTAATGTGTACATACGAAATTTTTATGTTTTACGTAACATGAATATAAATTATATACTTAAATTACCATGTCTACTCCAAACCCAGGGGTTTTAGCAGAGTATTTTGTTTCAGCAATATTTCCAGGAGTCCCCTAGAAAAGTGTTATTTCTCTGACATATCTAATTCATTGCTAAATATCACTTCTAAATCCAAAATCTCATGCTAATCTATAAACTTCACCTAGTAACACAAGGGGAGTAAGATGATAAGAAGTCAGTATCACCCAAAATGAGTTTTATAAGAAAACATAACCAGAGAAAACCAAAATAGAAAGTCCAGTGAAGTTGTAGGATGATAAAGCTATCTGGAATTTGCTTCAAAGTTCAAACATTGCTTACCTCAATCCATCCTCTGTCTATATCCTATGAACAGTTCCCTACAAACTCTTATGTAATCCAAGAAATCTAACATGAACTTTATTGATCTTACTCCCAGCAGCTCGCTGCAATGGAGCATGTTTTTGCAACTAATTCTTTAGATCTCTGTGGCCATTGGTATTCGATACTAGTCAATGCAAGTTCTTTTTCTGTGGCCACCAAGATTGTCACTGATTAATAAAAGTGCTTATAAAAGTTGCAATCTAGTGAATGCTTATAGTAGCTTAGTAGCAAGCATCTAAACAAGTAAATTTTAACACAGAGTTCATTTAGAATCCGAAGTTCAATGGTTAGAACTGATTTCTTAAACACGGTACGTGTTGTTTATTCGTGCTAAAATAACTTACAGGAAAAGAGTTTGAGAGATCAATCAAAATCAAGGCAGAGCAGAAGAACAAATCAACATCAAAGATGTACTGTTAAAAATTATTTAGATATACATTAGTACCACTCTACTCTATTGATGAACATTATCATATCTTAAGCTTTAAAGGAAAACGAAAAGTGCAGAAAGCTAGATAGAAATTCCAATAGACTATTTGATCAGCTGAGATATCGATTAAATGAAGCAGGTATCCTAAACTAAGCTGATTATTAAAGCCCTAATTTCAAAACCTACAAAAGAAAGGACATGCACCTTCATATAACTTCAACAGTTCAATCCATAAAAATTCTTCAACTGAACAAAATTCCTCAAAAACATGAACTAAGACTTTGGAGTGTTAAAAATGCATAAAGAAACTAGATGCCAAATGAATCAAGCACTACTTTCTGCGCTTGCTTTTAGCAGTCTTATACCCACATTTACAAGGCTTGCCCCAAGGTGTACGCGAAGTCTTCCCAAAACTCCCACTACTTTTACTCCGACCTTCACCACCACCATGAGGATGATCAACTGGATTCATGGCTACTCCCCTAACTGTTGGCCTTATACCTAGCCACCGACTCTGTCCAGCCTTCCTAAGCTTCTTAGCTCCATGACTAGGATTTGACACTGTGCCAACTGTTGCCCTACACCGAGAATCAATCAACTTTTCAACACCCGAAGGCATTCTAATCAAACAATATCTTGATTTTGGCTCTTTGAGGATCTTAGCTGAAGTTCCAGCCGCCCGGACTAGCTTTCCACCTTGACCAGGGTTTACCTCAATGTTGTGGATTATGGTTCCGATTCGCATAGAAGCAAGCGGCATACAACTTCCAATTTGTGAATTAATGTCAAGATTAAGTAAATCTCTCTTCATATTCTCAATCACTGATGGATTATGAACATCAACCGCAACTGAAAAAACAGATCAGTTCAATTTCTGTTCTTTTTTTTTTGCGTATGTGAAGCAAATGATATTTACAGCTTCTTTTCTTTTCTTCCCTTAAATCAACAATTGCATTAGACACTAAACTCTAAATTCCAAACCCTAGAAATTAAAGAACACATTTTCATTCAATTTAATACATTTTCTCTCATTTTTCTTTAAAATTTGAACTTACAAGAGAAATGACTTCTCAAAAACCGAATGAGAAATAAGATCAGACGCCATTTTGCAATAAAAAATATAAAAAAAAAGGGAAAAAGGAGAGAAAGAGATAGAGAAGTACCAGAGGAGAAATTGCGATAAGGAACGCGAGACGGTGGATGGAGAAGCCTGTTGAAGAGATTCAATGAAGCTATGCGACCTCTCCATAAAGCCATTGCTTTTTTCTTCTTTTACTTTTCCTCAGATTTTGTTTTCTCAGAGCTAGGGTTTTGGATCGGATTTTCCTGCTTGATTTTCTTTCTGAAAAATACGAGGGAAACAAGAGGCTGAAGGCTAAAACGCTGCGTTTATGAGTATAATTAATTACTAGTGTAAACAAATATAAGAAGAATCAGTGCAAAAATATTATTTTATATTAAATTAAAATTAATTTTTTATAAGAAATAATATTTTAATTAACCATTTTTAACGTTTTATTTATTTTTATCCTTTTTTATTCAATTGATAACAATAAGTTAAGAATTGGTTATAATTTTTATAGTTAATAGTTTTATAAATTAAAAAAAAAAGAGAGTACAATAATTTTTTTTCAAAGCAAAAATAAAAGCTGTACAATAATCCTTGGCTTTATATGTGTTACATTTTAAAGTCAAAATATAATTATATTTTTTTTTATCTTTGATCTCCCGATATCCGCTTTATACGACAACTTCGAAGTCGAAAAACTATCAGATCACATAGAAGTGTGGTGCCTCTCCCAGCAAATGATATTCAGAAAATAATATTTATTATTTAAAGTTCGTTTTTAATACATTAATAATAATTTTTTTAATTTCGATTATCACATACTTTTTTGAATTATTTTTTAAAATTTATAATACTGAGCTTTATATAACAACCTAGAAACAATAAAATATCGAAATTTCAGCCCAATTCAGAGCCTAAGCTCAAGAACTGAAAAAGCCCGCCTAGCCCAAAATTAAACAAACCCTAATTAATTTCTAAGCCAGCGGGCCCATCCTCAATTGAAACCCTAATATTATAAAATCTAGGGTTTTTCCCACTCAAGTCTTTCCTCTTGTGCTGCTGTTGGTGTTTCAAACCCCTCTGTGCTTCCATTCTTATCTTCTCCAATAGAAAAGAAGAAAGGGAGACTCTTGCTTAGCCATGGCGGACAAGGCAGTGACTATTAGGACCAGAAAGTTCATGACCAACCGGCTTCTTTCCAGGAAACAATTTGTGAGTACCTTTTCTTTTTTTCAATTTCTCGGTAACTAAACATGGGTCAATGTTAGATTTTAGTGTAAGGGTTTTTATCTAGATCTTTCATTTTATTTTCCTAATACTTTCTGTGGGTAGGGGTTATTATCAGTTTTAGATCTGATTAAAACTGAGAAATACAAGAAAATAATAGAAAAGATTGTTCGGTTTATTATTACTTTTTTAATAAGATTTTAATTTAGGACTTCTCTTAAGTTGTTGTTTGAAAATACTTATGAAATATGATGCCATTAATATAGGAGAATATGATTTTCATTTTGGGGACTGAGAAATCAAATACGAGCTTATGTTTGTTTGAGTTCATTGTTAACTTGGTGGCTGAAACTTGTTATCTACTTGTCCTTTTGTAGATCATTGATGTTTTACATCCTGGGAGGCCCAATGTTTCCAAGGTAATTATTTAATGTTTCCCAATAATATTATAGTCTCAAATGCCAGTTTATTTGGATCGGTTTTGTTAACTGGTTTTTGATTTGTTGATGTGTTGTTGTTAGGCGGAGCTGAAGGAGAAGCTTGCTAGAATGTATGAGGTGAAGGACCCCAATGCAATTTTTGTGTTCAAGTTCAGGACTCATTTTGGAGGTGGTAAATCTACTGGATTTGGTTTGATTTATGATTCCGTCGAGAGTGCTAAGAAGTACGAGCCCAAGTACAGGCTGATCAGGGTAATTCTAATTTCCTATGAGTTTTTTTTTGTATATTTTCTCAGGATTGTGTTAGTAGTGTAAGCTGCCTTCACTTTGTGTGGCGCTATTGTTTGTTAGTAATATGTTGAAGTTCATTTCTCGACTTAGTTTATTTACAGAGTTCTCTTTTCATACTTTAAACTTAAGTTAGTATGCAGGTCATTGATTCGATGTTTTCAACTTTCTCCAGATTGAAGTTGTTTAATATCTAAATTAGGTTTTCATTAATAACTCTAAAGGCCTGTTATCTAACCTTCTTAGCTCTTGCATTTGCATACCATTTACTATCTTTCTATTGTTAGGTAGAGTCGCATTTCCATTGGTGTCTCTTTGAAGGATTTAAGATGTGATGCAAGACGCTAATCATTTGTGTTGCTGTTTCAGAATGGCCTTGATACAAAGGTAGAGAAATCAAGGAAGCAATTGAAGGAAAGGAAGAACAGGGCTAAGAAGATCCGCGGAGTAAAGAAGGTAAGATTAATTGATATTTTACGAATGCTTACTTGAACTTCTATCATTTTTCAAACACTTGATGACCGATGAGGCTAATTATCTGACTGTTTTGCTTGTTCAATAGACCAAGGCCAGTGAATCATCTAAGAAGAAGTGAGCTAAAAGGGAGGAAATAAGAGGTGAAGGTAGTGCTTATGGCTGAGCCAATGCTTTTCAACAGCGTTTCTTTACTAGTCTTGAGTATCTAGGTTTTGTCGAATCTGTTTTTCTGAAACTGGATTTTGGTGTTATCTGATGTTTAGTTATATTATTATCTGATTGTCTTATTTTGAGTATTCTTCCAGAGCAGAATTATGAAATACTTAGCATATAATGCATTCTTATTTCCCATGATTTGCCCTTGAACTTGTTAGGCACTGCTGTTTCTTTTGTTGGCAAAGAAAGGTTTGCATGGTTCTTGGTGTTCTACCGAATGTTGCTTTTGTATTTTACCTCAAACAATTTCCATGATTCAACTCTAGTTGGGATAAGAGCTTAATGCAAAATGCCAATTGCACAGTGTGAATGATCAACTCATTGTCATTTTCTAGTGTAACTGTGCAAGAAAAATTACTTTTAATGACATTACTGGTTAGTTGTCAAGTGCTGAAATGATTGATTAGCGGTTCACTTTTGCCACGATGATCATCTTGATCACCTTCATAAATATAGTTTAGGTCAACGTTGAAATTGAAAATAATGATAATGATAAAATAAATATAAAATAAATATGTAACAATAAAATTAACTATTGAAACGATAAGATTAAAATTGGTGCTGAAATGTGTGTTGGCATGGAAACGTAAAGTTAGCGGATTATAGAATAATATTAGAGGCTTAATAGTCAAATAAGCTTTCAATTTTTAGCTTAAAATGAAATTCAGCTTTTAACGTTTTATCGTGTGAAAATTAGTTCATAAATTTTTATTTCAGTGGAATTAAACTTTCAACATTTTAAAATTATACAATTAAATTCAAATTTGTTAAATGACATTAACTATCGTTAATATTGCATATAGTCAACTAAGCTATCTACGTTAGTTTTCACGTTAGATATACAAATGACAGTTAATGTCATTTAACAGATTTAGACTTAATTGCATAATTTTAAAAGGTTGAGGGTTTATTTTCACCGAAATAAAAGTTTATAGACTAAATGTCACGCGATAAAACGTTGAGTGCTGAATTTCATTTTGAGCTAAAAAGTTGAGGACTTATTTGGCTATTAAGCCAATAATAAAATTTTTAAATTAATAAATAATTTAAAATTATTTTTTGTCAAATTTTTTGTCATTAAATATTTAAATATTATTTTTATGTATGTTTTAATTAACTTTTTAAAATTTTATTTACACATTTTTATGTTAGACTAATATAATTAAGATTTTAAATAAAAAATATTTTGATAATTATATATCATAAATATAAAATAATAATCTATTTATACATTTATATTAATAATTTATTTATAATGTAAATTACTAAAATAATATAATCAAAACAAATAATAATAAAATAAAACAACTCAAAATAAAAAAAAAATAAGTTGAAAAACTCAAATAAAAAAATAAAATATTTAAAAAGAAACAAAAAATAAATAAATAAAGGGAATGAGACGAAGGTAAATTGAGCAACGGAGCTGCGGTCCAATGGTAGGCTCCCATCATGTTGTAGCCCGTGGCACCCAAACGGTTGTTGCGGTACGGTTGGAACAAAATGTGATGGAGGCCCAGTTCATATCATATCAAAAGGTGTCTTAATCCTGTAATTATCAAAATTAATTTGAATCTAAACAAATCCTTAATTTATATAATATTTTACAGAGAGTGTAGTTGTCGTGTCACACTCCACTAAGTCGATTTTACGAGATTTAGACAATAGTTGTGTGATGCAATCTCTTTAAAAGATGATTTTTAAATTATTCAAAATTCTAAATCAACACTTAAAAACCCTTTTTATTTTTTATGTTACAATTTTTATTATCAATATATGTAATATTTTACAAAATATTTTATTAATGTAAATGATAGTGGTGCGGTTCTTACAATAATGGAAGGTTTGTCACCCATTTTAACATTGTCCATTCTAGAAATGAATCGTGACCTACTTTAGTACTAGTAAATCTCATAGCAATCTTCTTTGACAAAGCAATCCCACTCTTTTGAGAACATTCCAGTACAACTAAGCTTGATAAATAAATAAATAAAGCAAATTTGTATTCCAAGAAAGTATAAAGTTACTGGAAATTAAAAAATAATTTAATTTTACTTTAAATTGTGAACCATACAGTATGTTTTTTACTTTAAGAGTAGAATCCCATTATCCTAAAAAATAAATTTAATAAATTTTTTAGACAAAATAAAAAAAAATCCAAAGTTACCAAACCAAATCATTTACCAAATTCTCCACTTATAATAATATTCAGTAATTGAAAGTTTTCGATCTTATAATAGTATTCAATAATTTAAACTCTCCTCTTATAATAGTATTCAATAATTTGAAGTTTTTAATCTTATAAAACTATTCAATAATTGAAGGCTCTTAAAAAAAAATTAGTAGTTGAAGCTATAATAATTGAAAGATATTAAGATGAGAATAGGTCTTGCAATATTATTTTGATATAAAACACAAGTATTTTCATCCGTTTTAACGGTCTGAGCTTAATCCTGTTCAGGATTTAGTCACAGTTAAGGCTTTTCACCCCTTCCCAAAGTGTGTTTAATGAGAGTCGAATCCGAGAGCTTTTATTATAAACTCAGCTTGCATTGCCAACTGAGCCACAACTCATGGATAGGTCTTGCAATATTAGATACAACTAAGCTATAACTTAACACAATGATGCATATAAAAAATAACATAAAATTTAAATATCAAAATAATACAAATTAAAATTTAATAAAAATTGTATATAAATTTGATAAAGTCTTAAAAAATTATCTGATATAATACCACACAAACTTTACCTCAATAATTTTCATAAAAAATTATTTTATGCGTGAGAACATACAACAAAACTCATGCTAAAAACATGTAGAGATAAAATGTCAGACGAGAGTATAAAGGCGAACATGGCCTTGGCCAGCAGACCCTAGGGCCAACACGCCATTATTGACGTTTGCTTTCTTTTTTTTTTTTTTTTTGGTGAATATTATTGACGGTTTGCTTGTGGGACATTGCTTCTCTCCTTGGCTTCTGTATCTTGAATCAGCCTAAAAAGATTCCCATTTTGTCTTCTTTTCGCATATGCCTTTCCTACCGCTGCCACTTTGATTTTCCTTTGTCCTTTTTCTCTTTTTCCTCCTCCAAGTAACGTGTGTATATATATATATATATATATATATATATATATATATATATATATATATATATATATATATATATATATATATATATATATATATAAAATAAAATTACGTGGACAAGCCTTTCTCGTTCTCCTCTTTCTCTCTCACGTTTTATCTTCTCTCTTTTTCCATTTTGTTGACTACCCATTACTTGATCCAATCTAATTTTACATTTCTCTTCTCTTTTCACCATGGAAGAAGCAAAGGGTATGTTTTTCTTTCTGGGTTTTTTTCTCCATGGCTTAAAATCCTGTTTTTTTTATCTTCCATCTAGATCTATTTTTTGCTTTTGTTGTTTTTTGTATGTTATTTTTATTTTTCATCAAGATTTCTGTTTTCTCTTGCAAATTTGTTACTTGGCTAGAACTCAGAATGGTTGAATTTCCTACTTTGCCGTGCATTTCCGGTTTTAGTATAAGAGAGATCAATAGGATTTGGGAATGCCTGGAAGTGAAAAAGAAACCGACTTTTTCAAACTTTCTTGTAAAAAGTTACAGGGTTTAGGCTTTACTTGTGCAATTTTAGTCTTATATTTGTCTCGGTTGCTGTTTGCAAGCATCAATTCTGTAACTGTTATAGATTTCTAATTGGTTTCAAATTCAATATTAATATTGTTTTGGCTATTTGTTGTTACAGTGTTGGAAGCCAAAGATGGAACCATTTCTGTTGCCTCTGCTTTTCCGGGTCATCAAGAAGGTAATTTTCAACTTTTCACCTGTCTGACAGAATTTGGCTTCTGGGATTTTTATGTTGAGAATTAATATCAAATGTAAAACATGTTCATGATCGTCGGCGGTAGAATTAGTCGGTATCGGCATATCATTTTATTCATTGAATCCTACCTATTGTTTTAACATCTTTAGTTTATTCCATAAATGTTCATATCTGATCGTGTTTATGGTCATTGATGATCTCGAATGTCACCCAGATTTGTGTAGTTTGATTCGTATGTACTTGATTAACGCAGTAGATTTCTTTTCATTTGTTAAGAGAGCAATGATTTTGGAAAACCACCATGCTTGAAGCTTGATGTTTGGTTGTAAGTGTTCTCATATCCGATGGTGTCGGGGTAGTATGATTCATATGTACTTGATTAGCACGGTAGATTTCTTTTCATTTGTTAAGAAAGCAATGATTTTGAAAAACCACCATGCTCGAGGCTTGATGTTTGGTTATAAGAATGTTGATTTCTGTTTATCTTCAACCAGTTGTGCAGGATAGAGATCACAAGTTCTTAACACAAGCAATCGAAGAAGCATATAAAGGGGTTGAATGTAAAGATGGTGGACCATTTGGGGCAGTGGTTGTTCGCAATGACGAAGTTGTTGTGAGTTGTCACAACATGGTTTTGAGAAACACTGACCCTACTGGCCATGCCGAGGTTACTGCTATTAGAGAGGTTAGATTGAAACAAAAAATAAACAATTATCAAATTTCTTTATCCAATTTATCTATTTGCTTAAAGGTTTGAGAGTGCTAATTGCTGAAACCGTGAAACCATACAAAAAATCAGGTTTTGTTTGTTAATTGTAAGAAATATGATAACTAGACAGAACTTATAGACATTATATGCAAAATTTGGGGGATTTTCAACATCATTCTGTGATTCTACTGTGATCTATTTGCTGTGTTCTTTTAGATCAATCTCGTAATCTGATTTGGTTAAAGGCTATTATCAATTACTATGGCCTTGTTTATTAATGGCAATAGTTAGCTTGATTTCTCTTAGCCATGTATTAGTCAATAATTTGCATATATATCCTGGTTCTCTCGAAATAATTACTATGGCTTTTACTAATGGTTGGATTGGATATCTATGTCACAGGCATGCAAGAAGCTCAATCAGATTGAGCTCTCAGACTGTGAAATATATGCTTCCTGCGAGCCGTGTCCGATGTGTTTTGGTGCCATCCATCTGTCAAGAATCAAGGTTCAGCGGCAAAACTAATCGTTTCTTAAGATATCTTAAATCTCACATTTCTTCTGCAAAATTTTGATTTTCCTTTATCTTTTGCAAGCAGAGGTTGGTTTATGGAGCCAAAGCTGAAGCAGCCATAGCAATTGGGTTCGATGATTTCATCGCTGATGCCTTGAGAGGCACCAGCTTTTACCAGAAGGCTCACCTGGAGATCAAGCAAGCAGACGGTACAGGTGCTGTCATTGCAGAACAAGTATTTGAGAAGACCAAGGAAAAGTTTACCTTGTATTGATGTCTTCAGTTCCTTTAATCTTTCATTACCAGAAACAGAAAGACAGCAGCTTCTGAAAAGCTGCCCTTTTAAGTTCTAAGTTAGGCATTGTTTCATTTCAAAAATCATGTGATAAATAAAAGTTACAGTTTGAAGATAACAAACAAATGGCTTTGACACCATATTTAAAATCATAAAATACAAAATTCCCACCAATGATTAACTTCCACATATGTTTTTTTGATTTATAAATCTGTGTATACATGTTTGAATTTGGGCGAATGAGAGATTGATTAACTGAGCAAGCAGACAATTGAGGTTCAAGGCAAAAAGGCAGTAAATAGGTTGAGACAGTTAATGTTGCAATAGTTTCTGTGCCTTGCCTCACAAACCAGACCCGGTTTTCTTTCAGTACGAATCAATGGTGTTGATTCCGTAACACATGTTTGAAGCAAAAATCCTATTGAGTTCCATCTTGTCCAAATGAATGATCAAGAAATCTTTGATTGAATTTTCCGATGGAGATATACCAGAAACTCAGAATAGGATTGACCACCCTTCGGAGTGGGGTCTTCAATCAAATATGAGAAGAACAACATTCCTGGGAAGAAAGAATTCAAACAAAGAAAACATGTTACGATTCGATTCACAGCATTAAGATCCTCATGCAGCATTATACATTGATAGAATTAAAGGTCATGGAGAAAGGCTTAGCATTAGAAAAAGAGTGGAAACTTTGTGAGTAAGAAATTCCAATGGCGTTTTCGTTTCTCATTTGTAATTAAGAGACTGCATTAACTAACATACCTGATGGATCTCCTTTCTTGCATAAAGTCCAGCTGCACAAGGAAAAGAAGAAACAGATGTTACAGAAATGTATGCCTGAGATTATCTCAACAGAGACCAGTAATAAAAAGATATTGATTTATGATCAGAAAGACGGTATATTTTCCTCTAAAATAAGAGAAGGTATCAAAATCGATTCAATCATACCGGAGGTAGGAGCACCATTGGCGCCGTATCTCATTTACCACACTATTTAGCTTCTTCGATAATGGATTATCGTATTGCTCCAGTACAAACTGAGTGCAAAGGAATTGTTAGTTATAAAGTAGCAACTTGCATAACTGTGAAGGCAACAATTACATCTTTCTAACACAATTCTAGAGAACACCTCTTACTTTACAAATCCCAATAAGCGTACTGTCAAGAATACAATTTGGAAGTCAACTGGTTTAATTAATTTGTTATTTTGGGAAATTGGTAAATATGTCTATTCCTAGGATTAAGGTTATAGATTCTATTAATTAGAATAATATCTAGGATTATGAGTTATATACTTTCCTATTTAGTTAAACTTCTTTGTATATAAATAGGATACCTATATACTGTTTTATTTTAAGTCTTTCAATACAATACTTTGATTTCCTACATGGTATCAAGAGCTTTAGGTTTTTTCTTGGAAATCAGTCACTTTTTCAACCTTCATTGCTGATTTTTCTGCAGTTTCTTCTTCAACCTTCATTGCTGATTTTTTCGCCTTAGGCCTTCATAGCCATTTTCTCATCCAGCCTTCATCACCAAAATTTGTTTCTATTCATCTCTATAGGCTCGGTTTTGCTTCTTCCAGCCTTCATCGCTATTTTTTTTCTTTATTTTACTCTGTTTTTTAAAGACAAAACAGAGTATTTCACGTGTTCTTTTTTACCAGCTTTCATAGCTAGATTTTTACTCTGTTCTTCATCATTGGTGGTTTCTTTTTGTTGTTGGGCCTTCATTGCCAATTTATCCCTGATTTTCACCAGTCCTTCAGCAAGTTTTGATTTGTGAAAGATGTCAGAAGTTGCAAAAGCAACCACTGCAACACCAAAGGAGTAGGGCAGTCTCAACAAAGAAGAGATTGAAAAGCTGAGAAATCTCCTAAGTATCCTCGAAAAACCTTCAGTTCATATTCACCTTGTTCTAGCAGTGGGAAAATTGCTACTGCCGATGGCTCCTTGGCCACGGTAGCTAGGGTAGGGGAAATAAAAATCAGTCCTAACCTTACTTTGAAAAATGTCCTACATGTTCCCAAATTGTCCACTAATCTTTTATCAATATCCAAGCTTTCTCATGACATGAATTGCAAAGTAACTTTTTTTTCATCTTATTGTCTATTTCAAGACCAAGGCACGGGAATGATGATTGGACGTGCTGAGGAGAAGGACGGATTATATTATCTTGAGGAATTTGAGAAATCGAATGTTGGAAAGTGGAACCAGCCCCTAACCTACCTTTCTAAACAAAACCTCACCAATAAAGACACAATTTGGCTTCACCATTTTAGGCTCGGACATCCTTCTTTTTCAACCCTTGAATTTATGTTCCCTTCTTTGTTCAAAGGACTAGTCGGTAAGCAATTTCATTGTGATGCATGTGAACTTGCAAAACACAAACGTGCTACCTTTCCCACCAATAATTTTGAGTTGATTCATAGTGATATATGGGGTCCATCTACAATTCCAAATATTTCTGGTGCACGTTGGTTTGTTTCATTTATTGATGATTGTACAAGAGTTACTTGGAAATTTCTGCTTGGATCAAAATCTGATGTGAGTGATATCCTCCCAAACTTCTTTTCCATGATAAAAAATCAATTTGGGGTCCAAATCAAAAGGTTTAGGTCAGATAATGCAAAAGATTATTTCAACCAAAAGCTTTCCCATATTTTCAACAAGAAGGTATTATTCATGAGTCATCCTGTGTCTCTACTCCACAACAAAATGGAGTTGCAGAAAGGAAAAATGGCCATCTCCTAAACACTACCCCGAGCATTATTATTTTAGAAAAATGTGCCAAAATACTTTTGGGGGGAAGCAGTTCTTACAGCCACACATGTCATAAATAGGTTACCATCCCGAGTGTTAAACTTCAAGAGTCCCATGGAGGTATTGTGATGTAGGACAAATCTGAATTAGGTTTGAATTAGGGTTTAGGATGTGAATTAGGGCTAATTATGCTGCTAAAACAGTAAAGAATAAAAGCCTAAGAGTCTCACCTAGGGTTTCTTAGGAGTCACACCTAAGAATGGTTGAGTCACACAACTAAAGAGCAAAACTTTGCTGAAAATTCTGAAATTATTATTCTCTATCTTTTTAAAGAGAGTACAAAGCCTATTTATAGACAAGCAAGCCTAATCCTAATAGGATACAAACTCTCTATTAAAATTCTAATACCCTAAAATAAAACAATAAAAGACTAAAATAAAATCCTAAATCCTATTAATAAAATTAAATACGATATTTTTCAGCCTAAAACTCTAAAACAATTAAAAGACTAAAAATAAAATATTTTGTTGCTCCCATTCTTCATCATTCTCCCCCGCTGGGAAAAACTCAACTCTGGCGAGTTAAAGGGTAAGATTGGGCGTTGCAGCTCTTGCCCTGTAATCCAAGTGCAATCTGATTATGGGTGTCCTTTCCATTTCACAAGAAACTCTTGATAACCACTCTTCTTGGAAAAGATAGTAAAACCAACCATTAGAACTAACATATCAGCAAGCCTAGTAATAAGAAACTTATGACTATCAACACACATTCTCCAAAAATTAGGTGTTAAAAAAATCGAGGCTGCACACGAACTCAAACTCTCATGAATGAATTCCTTTGGCAACAGCTCATCTACTTGTCTTTTAAACTCATAGGCTGGAAGGTTAGTAATTGGGATCCTGGAACAAGATTAATTGCGTGTTGAATATTGGGTAGTTCTTTTGGCACAACATGAGAAAAACCAGACAGCAATTTGCTCACTTCAAGAGGTACTTCTAAGGTAAGGATAGTTGCTGACTTTTGAACTTCTTTTGCCATGTCTACCTTCATCTTCATTTGAACTGCTCTTTCCACATCTACCTTCATCTTCTCAGTAATATTTGTAGCATAATCATGGGGCTCGACGCATTCTCCAACTAAAGCTGGTTGAACTACAGGTAGTTGAGTAACCGTTTGGGCTTGAACAATGCCTTGAGGTGCTTGAATTAGATGTGCTTCCATCCGTTCCATAGAAGCTACTAGTGGTACCATAGAAGCTACTAGTGCTCTAACCGTAGTTTCCAAGGTAGTGAGGCGTTCATTTATATCTTTCTGGGTACGCTCCTGTACTTGTCGTAGTTTCCCAATATCTCTAATTAGTTCAGCATTGGTCATCATCGTAGAAGCAAATCTGTTTTGCAAACACAGATCTGTCAAGTCGTTCCCTTCTTTCGTTTCCCACAGACGGCGCCAATTGATGTAGGATAGATCTAAGTTAGGTTTGAATTAGGGTTTAGGATGTGAAGTAGGGCTAATTATGCTGCTAAAACAGTAAAGAATAAAAGCCTAGGAGTCTCACCTAGGGTTTCTTAGGAGTCACACCTAAGAATGGTTGAGTCACACAACCAAAGAGCAAAACTTTGCTGAAAATTCTGAAATTATTATTCTCTATCTTTTTAAAGAGAGTACAAAGCCTATTTATAGGCAAGCAAGCCTAATCCTAACATGATACAAACTCTCTATTAAAATTCTAATACCCTAAAATAAAACAATAAAAGACTAAAATAAAATCCTAAATCCTATTAATAAAATTAAACACAATATTTTTCAGCCTAAAACTCAAACAATTAAAAAACTAAAACTAAAATATTTTGTTGCTCCCATTCTCCATCATATTGTCTCACTTTTATCCAAGTCTCAGTACAACAAACCATCTTGTTCCTAGAGTAATTGGGTGTGTCTCATTTATTCATGTCCACAGCCAAAATAGAGGAAAGTTAGACCCTAGAGCTATCAAGTGTGTCTTTGTGGGATACTCTTCAACACAGAAAAGGTACAAGTGCTATCACCCACCTACTAAAAAACTTCTAATCTCTGCAGATGTTACCTTTGTTGAAACAGAACCATATTTCACTCAACCTTATCTTCAGAGGGAGACAACATTTGTGGAAGATAAGGATCAAGACTTCTTTCTCCTTGACTTGCCATCATCATCTTCTAAATTCCAACCCGATAAGACCTCCGCTGAAGTTACAATTAAGCAACTTGAGCCTCCTCCTTCACAAACCCAAAATGAGCCCTCCTTAAAACCTAGTTCACAAGCAGATGGGGGAAAGGCCACTAGTGACAATCGATTCTCACAGGTTTACTCAAGAAGGAAAAGTCTAGCTCCTGAACCAAGGCCGGACCAATCATCAAACTCAAATCCTAGAAATGAGGTAATATCTTCTAGCTCTACTCCTCAAAGTGATTCCTTATCTGACATTGATTTGCCTATAGCCCTTAGGAAAGGAACTAGAGAGTGCACAAAACATCCATTATACCCAATATTCCATTTTGTGTCCTTTGAAAAATGCTCTCCATCTCACAGAAGTTTCCTTACAAACATAAACACAATATCCATTCCCAAAACATTATCAAAGGCTTTAAATTGAGAAAATTGGAAGAATGCTATGAATGTTGAAATGCAGGCCCTGGAGAAGAACAATACTTGGGAGATTGTGGAGCTACCAAGAGGAAAGAAACCAGTGGGATGTAAGTGGGTCTTTACAGTTAAGTATAAAGCAGATGGAACGCTTGAGAGGTACAATACACACAGACATATGGAATAGATTACCAAGAAACCTTTGCTCCGATTGCCAAGATGAACACGGTGAGAATTCTTTGACTTTAGCAGTTAACTTTGATTGGGCTTTACAACAGTTTGATGTAAAAAAATGCATTCTTGCACACAGATCTTGAAGAGGAAATCTACATGGAAATACCCCCTGGATTCAATAGAAACATGGTTGCAAATAAAGTTTGCAAGCTCAAGAAGGCACTATATGGCCTAAACAGTCACCAAGAGCCTGGTTTGGGAGATTTGCCAAGGTGGTTTGGGAGATTTGCCAAGGTCATGCATTCCATGGGGTACAAGCAGAGCCAAGGGGATCACACCTTATTCATAAAACACTCAGGTTCAGAGGGAGTTACTGCTCTCATTGTCTATGTTGATGATATCATAGTGACAGGAAATAATGAAAAGGAAAGGCAAAACTTGGGAAGATGTTTGGCAAAGGAGTTTGAGATTAAGGAACTAGGAAACTTGAAATATTTTCTGGGTATTGAAGTGGCACGGTCGAAACAAGGGATCTTTATATCCCAACAGAAGTATGTCCTCGATATCTTGAGAGACACAGGAAAATTGGCATGCAAACCATCCAGCACACCAATTGATCCTAATCATAAACTTGGAGAAGCAGAGGGAGACAGTGCTACAGACAAAGAATCATATCAAAGACTGGTTGATAGACTAATCTACTTATCCCACACACAACCTGATATTGACTATGCAGTTAGTGTGGTAAGCCAATTTAAGCACAACCCTAAGGAACTCCATTTGCATGCAGTTCACAGAATATTGCACTATCTCAAGGGAACTCCAGGAAAAGGGATTTTATTCAAAAAAGGTGATAAGCTCACTTTGGAGGCCTACACCGACGCTGACTACGCAAGCTCAGTGATTGATAGAAGATCTACCATGGGTTACTGCACTTTTTTGGGAGGAAACTTAGTTACTTGGAGGAGCAAAAAGCAGAATGTTGTGGCACGATCAAGTGCAGAGTCAGAATTTCGGGCAATGGCTCAAGGTGTATGTGAACTACTATGGTTGAAGATCATTTTGGAAGATCTAAGACTCAAGTGGGATGGCCCTATGAAGCTCTACTGTGACAACAAATCTGCAGTTAGCATTGCACACAATCCTGTGCAGCATGACCGAACAAAACATATTGAAGTTGACAGACACTTCATTAAAGAGAAGCTTGACTGTGGTCTCATTTGCACACCCTATGTACCAAGTCAATCACAGCTAGCAGATGTCCTAACCAAGTGACTTAACAATCCACTCTTCCACAAGATTGTAACCAAGCTAGGAATGGACAATGTCTATTCACCAGCTTGAGAGGGAGTGTCAAGAATACTATTTGGAAGTCAACTGGTTTAATTAATTTGTTATTTTAGGAAATCTGTAAATATGTCTATCCCTAGCATTAAGGTTATAGATTCTATTAATTAGAATAATATCTAGGATTATGAGTGATATACTTTCCTATTTAGTTAGACTTCTTTGTATATAAATAGGATACCTATGTACTGTTTTATTTTAAGTCTTTCAATACAATGCTTTGATTTCCTACACATACTAAACCCCAAAAATGAGAGGAAAGAAATCAACACAGAGCATCGACACTTCTATCAGGACAAGGGACATTGATTGACATCCCAGTGAACACGAGGGCTGATATCGAATATCGATAGATCTTTTCCCTTTTTTACAGAAAGGAGAGGGTGAGGGAAAGGAGGTAAGTAAACAAGAAAATACAATCTACTGCTGTTATCTCAAGCTGGATGTAGAAAAATGCAGCTAAATTCATATCTGAAGGTTCTGTTGTCCAAATTCTTAATCACAACAAGAGAAATATCCATTTTTCTCCTTGTTCTTCTTTTCTACCTTCCATTTTGATGTCGTTAAAGGATCAAATTTAGCACTAACTGCATCTTATTTATCCATTAAGCAGCACCTATCTTTTGCAGGAATGAATTCAGAAAAAACCTCTCAGTGACAAATATAGGCTATAGTTTCCATTTACCATTAATCTTCAGTGCCAAATTCTCAGCAGAAAGGAGTTTAAGAATTTCTATATCATTAAGATTGACTGGTTTTGGATGGTCAGTTCTATTGTTTCGCCATGCTCCTTGGGAAATCAGTTCCTATTTTTAATTTTCATCAAGATTGTCTATCTTTCTAAATGACTGCATTAGGTGAAACCAAAATGCACACTTCTGCCAAATAAAGATGCCAAATAGAGGTCACATGCCAGTCTTTAAAATAGTTAGAAGTCTCCTACATTAGCCTATTGTATGTTAGATAACAAACCTAACTGTTTCCGTTATCAGAGGGTTGGAGATTCAGATACAACATGTTTTGATCTAATAATTTGTACAGTAACCGAAAAGGACATAAATCTGAAATACAGACATAATCATATAGTAACATGCATGATTTCAGTTCCTATTCTAAAATTCTTTTTTTTTGTAAGAAAAAATAGTGTTATCAACATTGCAAGAAGAGAAAAATTCAAACTCTAAGTCCAACTTTCTAATTTTGTTTAAAAATAAGTAAAATGCAACTTTTTTCAATCTTGACATTATAAGCATAATACCTGGGTAGGTGCTTCGTCAAGTGAAGAAATGCCAAATAGTTGTCTCAATGTATCTGAATCCACCAAGCTCCCAATGTATATTAAGCCATCAACACCGTTTTCAATAAGATAAATGCCCTCCTCACTCAAATATTCACTTGAAAGAGGAAGTATGGGAGGAACAACAGATCCATTCTCCTCCTGCCAAACAATCAAAAAGTTAGAGACCGATTTCAACGTCCCACCCAGAGAGAGAGAAAGGCAAACCAGTTTATACCTCCTTATCAAGGTTATGAATGGCAATCATCCGTGGGAGCACTAGGCAAACTGCCGAAGGAGTAGAAATGTGGGAAACATAACTGATCCAAAAAGACCGATCATCTATTCTCCCATCTATGCGCAAGCCGGTGCTTTTTGTTAGTGCTGAAAAGAAATAGTAAAAGAAAAAAAAATATCAATAACCCAGCCTTGATAAGAAGCAAATCCAATTGAAACTATTGTGAGCCCAATGCATGTTTTGGAGCTCTAAAATCCACAACTCATACAAGCATTTTTCAGGTAAAAAAATCCAAGACTCAAAAGAGGTTTAACTTTAGGCACAATGAATGTTCACGAACAGTACAGATCAGAAATAAAAATTAATACGTAGATTGGAATTTACCAAGGGTGTATAGAGGCAAAAGCTTTAGTGCTTCAGGAAGAATAAACTGTCCAGATGCTGTTGCTGTAGTGCAAAATTTACGGTATGCAAGCAAATTATTGATGCAGATATTTGTCACTTTTTCCCGTACTTGCAAGAGTGGTGTAGAAGGTATTTCTTTTGCCACTGAAGGCAAAGCAAAATGAAAAGACAATACATAAAGTTACTCTTATTTCTGATGAAACTTAAAATTAGATACCAGGAAAAATACAACTTCAAGCAGCATAAAGACTAACAAAGTCATATTGGAGCTGATTCCTTCAAAGCACATAATGTTTCCATATTAAAGCTTCAGATCTTAATGAAAAACTACTATGGAAGGGCAAATGGCACTATTGAAGACTAAGTCAAAGCATGTAAGTTAGTGTAATTACCTTGCTTCAAAGAACATACAAATTGTGTATCTAAGTCAGTTGCTCGGAACAAGTTAGTTATGTTGCTCGTGCACGGCAGAGACAAAGTTGAAACCCGGATTCTTCTTTGACCATACACAGTGGTATAAAGAAGAGCACACTAATGAAAGAATGGTAGAATTAAAGCATTAGAAAATCATCATTCAACAATAAAGATGATTCAAATTGAAGACATTATGATATAAGTGATTAATACCTAGCAAGGAAAGTAGATTGTACCTGAAAAGCACACTCTGATCCATCCTGTAGTTTATCATCATGTTTTAATGTTACCATTATAGTTTTATCAGAGTCAATCTGCATGATAAACAAGAAGAGTATGGATCAGGAAAAAAAAAAGATGGTTGAAAAAAGAACAAGAACCCGACCAATATAAGCTCAGTGCCAATCAAGGAATTATTAAAAAAAAAAAAAAAGCCACCTCAGTCAGAGAGAGAAAACTAGAAATAGGACTAGTTATAGCAAAAATAAACTAGTATATATCTGGAAGCAGAATAAAAACCAAAAAAAATAATCAAAGGGATAAAAAGTCACCTCATTAATGATTCTAAGCTGCTTAACGTTACCCTTGTTCCCCCCAACCAAAAATTAAAGGGATAAATAGAAATCTCTCTAAAACAGTTCAGATGTATATTGCAATTAACTTTCTAATAATTAGAAAACAACTTAAATAGGCCCTTGCTAACTCTCTGGTAACCTGTAAATCAGTTGGTCAAACAAGGACAATCCTCACGGAGGATAACAGACAAAAAAATCATTTGAAAAGGATACAGACCCCTGGTAGGTCAACATCTGTTGGAACGCGTTTACAAAAGTTCCCATGGTATTCTTTCACTTCAATGCCCTACAGTAATGAAAACAGAAATTAACTTCCCAGCATAAAGCGTCTTTGGAGACATACAATTTTATCTATAATCTATAATATATACAAAAGCACGAATGTTGGTAAAAATTTTGATAGATGAAAATGAACAACTATGATTTTCATCTATGTTCATTATATTTTTAGATTGGCATTATATATGTCTGTTATTATAAATTAGAAATATTTATCTAATTTATAAATAATTATTTTGCTTCCATTGAAAGACTCTCACTAAATGAATTTATTTGATAAATAAAGAGTTAAAATTTACATTGAATTTTTTATCTTCAGAGTTCTCATTTTACATTAACATTAAAAGCAACATTTAAAGCAATAAACTTTATGTTAATATGATATATTTGAAATGGAAAAAGCTTTACATTCTAATGCAAAGTTCAGTTAAAAAGAACATTATTAATTACAATTATTTGTAAAATTGATAACTATACAATCTATATATAATTATTATTTAAAAATAAATTTTAAAAAAAAATATTCATGAGCAATGCATGTGACATAGATAATATCAGTAACTAAAATTTTGGTTTCCCATAATGATACCTGGCTGCATCTCACACGCATCACCGCTTCAAAGCCTTGGGGCCTTGTAATATTCCATCTAAGATCATTGTAAAGTTTTGCCGGATCAGAAACGGATGAGAAAGGGTAATAGTAATAAACCTGAAAAAGAGTGAAAAACTTGTATGTAATCTTGGAAAGAGATGCCTTAAAATGAAAAAAAAATGGAAAACAAGAAAGTTAGAGTGCGGTGCAGGGAATCTTTTGTGTGCCAAAGATACATTTTGCAAATGAGCTCATTTCATGTATGTCTGTAACTTCTGCTCTACTCACAGTCTCATCACGAAAAAGAAAAACAGCAATATCTGAAAGCTATCGTAGATATACCAACTTGCCCTCCGGTAAATTCAACAACTATGTTAAATGCTTAGCAAACCAGTCTTAAGAGAAAACAGTGGTCCAATTTGATGCAAAAGTCAAAGTTTCAGAAAGCAAATTTAGCCAATTTTCTGAAAGCAGTTTGCTCCAATTCTGGACATTTGGCTATGAACAATGGACTCTATGATTACACATACGAGAATTAGGTTGAATCTATAGAGCACAATAAAGCATAGAGCTAGGGGCAATGGACTGTAAACAAAAGAATACAATAAGGAAAACAAATGAAATCAATAACTCATGAAGTTATGGAGAAAACAGATGAAACCATGATTTAACTAATATAATCAATTTCTTCTTCTCTTTAAAATAAGTTATTTTTTAATGAACATTACATTCCATCTTCCTATGTATATAAATTCTAGATTTAAAACCACAAACATTTAACATAAGGATAGATTGGGACAATAAAGATGCACCCAGGATTATAAGAAACTACTTTTAACTCTAGTGTGGGCTAGAAATTGAGCACAAAGTGAAATTAACTACTCAACTGTAAGCAGAGTATAACCATATTTGTTCATGACACTTATCCCTTGCTCTGCTGAAGGTTGCAGCAAACTTCATTCAATCCAAATTGTTTGAACACCAGCCATAGATCCATATGACTGGTATTTTTATACACAACAGACATGAAGAAGACCATATTCCAAATAGCTGCTCCACATGCATGTGTGCTGAAACATATTGTGGAGGATGTCCGATTCAAGATTTGAAGTATAACTGCTACTGCTTCACTACATAACAGGGGACTGAGTGAATGCTGGGGCCTTAATATCTATATATAATTTATTGCAACTACTTTTTGCCTATTGCTAGTCCTCTCTTTTTTTACACTATGTAGCAGGAAGAAATTTTCATTTATCCAAAAAAGGATTACAAGATCTCAACGTTAAGATGGAAGCATGAAGCCTCACAACTCACAAGCACTTTCTCAAAAGTTAACATGAAGGGAATGCCCTAAGCAAAGACATGGAAATTTGAAGTGTCTTCTATTGCTATTAAAATGTATTGGCACCCTAACTGACACTTTAATGTTCTTAAGCAAGAATACCAAATTGAAAGCCACCAATAGCTAGTGATTATAGAATGCAGTTTAATTGAGTGAGTGGTATCTCCCTTCGCACCCATACTTGTTAAAATAATAAATAAACCACAACAAAACAGTGGGATCACCAAAACAAATAAATGTAAATAATACAAATGGAACCAAAAGCCCAAAAGAAAACCAAACAACGTCAAAGTTAATTATCAATTTTCTCATTCCCAATTTTTGCATTATTACAAAGTTAACAAATCACTTGTTTTATTAAAAAGTTGGAAGATGTCCAAGCTCCAACATTTTGTAAAATAGCTAATAGTTTGCAACATATAATTAGACAACAGAATATAAGAATCAGACATTCAACATTACCTGCCCTCCTGTAGTTCCTGGGATGACAGAGATGGAAGCAATGTCTACGTAAGTCTGGGTAGTGATAAAAACATCCACACAGACCTGGAACATGTTGAAATATAAAGAATTCAGTCATATAAGTTCATTCTACCAACAACTATATACCCAGAGCAACACACGAAAAATTTCTAATAATATGCATAGTGAAATTATAGAAAAGAAATTACTTAGAAGTTCACCTGGCACTCAACAAATTCAATTGCCATTGTCTTTAAAGTTTTGTCTGCTGGTTGAAGTAGCTTATGGGCCTCCTAAAATCCAGAAAATAGCAGAATAATTCATTTAAAACCACAAGACTCACAAGTCAAAACGGATGATATGTAAGTAACAAAGTAAGAATAGAGTAAATTGAAACTTGATGGGATGAAAAGGAAGTCAAACTGACACTTGTATTAAATAAAACTAACCAAGAGAGGACTACAATGGCCAAAAAGGAAACAGATGAATATATATTGTTACATTCTTAATTCACACTTAAGTTTTCAATCGATTGTTTGTTATTATTATATTTCTCTTATTTTTTACATAAGACACTACATATGTCTGCTAGTCGTTAGGAGTAACAAAACCTAAATTGATGGGAAATTGCAACTACTGAAAATGAGGATACATTCAAACTTGCCACTCAGAGAAGCAAAGAAATTCAAGCTATTAGCTGAAAAGCAAAAATGACTTGCAGCTATGAAGTCTCAACACTATCTGTGGTTAATAGGATTAAGAAAATATCTGAGTACTTTAGCATATATGAAGCATCCTTCCAATAAATGGTCTGATAGGGCCCAATAGATCATCTTCTTGTGCAAATTGTTCCAAATGTTCGACTTAGGTCCATCATGGCCAAATGTTCTTAAAGCAGGATCTTGGAATGAAAAATTGAGAATGATAAAGCAAACAGTGGATACACCTTCTTCAAAGAACATATGCAACATTCTTGGAAATATAAATGACATCCTCAAGCATGCAACACAAGAACAAAAAGAGCACACAGATTGTGGAAGAGAACAACCTATCAGATAATTACCTTTTCTCCTGCACAGATGTTACTTCTTCCCTCAGCATCTCGAGCAGAAAGTGTTACCATGCCAATTGATGGTAGGACTGCACATTATACAACCATTAGAAATCCCTCTAAGCAAAATGCAATAAACAGTATCTACCTACCATGTCAAATTCATAGGTAGTAACTCAAGTAGGCAGGAGCACCTTAAGTTTCAGATTAATAATTGTTAAGAATGTCTGTACAAAACTTCCAAATGAAATTTAAAAATAAAATAAAGCTAAATTGAAAAGAAATCATAGTCTATACGAAGAGAAATTCATTTTTAGGATGTAGGACAATAAAATCTACAGCCTCTCAAAGGGATGACCAAATCTATAAAACAAAGATAAAGTAAAATTTTCACTTGAATACCCTTAAATTCCAAAGTATTTTTGTTCCAAAATAGACCAAGTGAAGAAAAACAACAATTTCCAATCAACCCACTTCAAACTTGTGAAAGAAGACACAGAGGAGAGAACTCATCAAAGAAGGAAAGAGGATTAAAGGAAAGAATATTTGGTGGTAGAAGCTTGCTTAATCTTGAAAAAGTTTATTACCTTGCCATTTCAGTACACTTGTCTGTCACTGTAAGCAGTTAATTTAAACATGTTGTGGTATATATTCATATAGGCTTATTATGCAACATGTTATAGAATATATTCAAATAGGTTTATTATGCAACATTAAAAGCAAATATTCTTGCCTGATTGAAATACCAAAAGTTTCCCTCCAGTACCCTTAATTGCCAAGAAAGCTGCCTGAAATTGGAATGGAACAATATATAATGTCTAATCTTAAACAAACTGAAACAGGTAGAATATATATTTATATATATATATATATATATATATATTGTATACATTATATACAATAGAAAAGTATGGATATTGATCCAATTCATCTTATTAAACATTTGTAGTACAACCCTTCAGTCGATTTCGCTTCATTTAGTTCAGTTGTTTTTAAATGTTGGTCGATATGTATGAACAAAGCAATGGCAAAGTTAAACAGAGTGTAATGAGTAAAATTATCAACTTGGTTGAGATTAGAATATCATAAGATAAAAGCAGAGAAATACCATAACATGAAAGAAGAAAACACTTAGGAAAATAAAAAATAAAATCTGGCATATAAAAAATAAAATCTTGCATCTTTGAGATGCTCTAGAAATGCTTAAAGACATGCATCTTAGAAAGAAAGAATTAACAAAATTTATCATGCAAATTGATCTTCTACAATGCTCTCAAATTGATTTGAATTTTTCCATACAACATACTTATAACTTGTAACATTCACCAAGGATGAAAAAAGGTGCTTTGTCAAAAAGGGGATACCTTCATCGCCGCCACAAAGGCTGATTCAGCAGTTCTATTGTCCTGAAACATGGTTGGAATGCATTCAAGCAGTTGCTCTATGTGTTGGCGGCACTAAATCCAAATATCAACAGGAAAATGTTAACTAAAGGCATTATTCAAAGTAAAAAATCAATAAACTTATAAACAGTTCATTATTTATCCCACACTTTAAAAGCACCACCAAAGCCATAATAGCATCAGAACCTGTGTGTATGTGTGTTATGTGTCAGAAACATAAAATATGAAAAGCCAACCTCCGAAAGCTGAACAACGACATCAGTTTCAAGAGGAATATAAACATCCTGCACATCTGGAACAATCAGCATCAATGGCTGCAGCATAAGTTGAAAGTTAAATTAGTCTGAAACTGTTCTTAAGAGTTTATAGTTAAAATGATTGGCAAAGCAACAATGTACAACAATCCAATTGATGAGATGGAAACCAAATTAAATAGTAAAAAGATCTTGCTACATACTCTAAAAGGCTGAAATTATGCATATCACACATAGAAGAAAATGCAGTAATCACATAGTCCTATTTTATCATCCATAAGTTATTATTCATCTAGCGAAATCAAACATAAATTTCTCCATATTTATAATTTCACTCAGCAGGAAAATGCAGAAGTATCTCATTCAAATTAAAAACAAAACAATAACAATCTTGAGACAATGAAAGGCAATTGTCAATTCCATATAATCTAAAAAAGAGGAAGAAAAAACAGTAATTTCTCATTAAAAATGTCAAACTTATAGCAACTAAATGTTACCTGCTGCAGTGCACGTTTCAAATTATAAAAATGGATAGTAGAGTCAAATGTTGCAATTCCCACCATTGTCCGAGGACCTTCCTGCATCAATATAAACAACGAGAGAATTGGTTTCCAGCCTTTGCACTAAATAAACAAGGATAGAATCTATAGTTACTCAATAACTAGCAAAACAAAAGTCTGTGGATGATGAAGAATCCAAATATAAGCAAAAACTATATATTGCATTTGCAAATTTAGAGCACAATTAGATTAGCTTATGAACAGTACCAGCTACAAAATGGATGTATCAGTTTAAACTGCATAACAGACCAACATACATCCAAGGGAAGTTCTTCTCCTTAGTAGAAAGTGGACTTGGAAGACTTATGCAGTTATGAGAGAAAAGCAGCCTTCATCAATTGTCTAGGTTAGGGTCCTATCATGGCTATTTCTTTATGCACTATTAGAATTTGGAATGGTTGTGTACTAATTAGAAGATCGAGAGAGAAGATAGTGAATAAAAAGAGTAACCACCCAGTATTGTACCCCCTTGTCTGTCTAGTTGCCATTCTTTGCAGGGATGCGGCAAAAGGAGATATCACTGGAAACATTAGAAATAAACTTCCAATAATGGGCAAAAACTCCCATTGTTAATGTTTGCCATTCAAAGATGGTAACTTATGAATGCATCATATTTTATTCAACATTTGGAGCTGCAACAGCAAGTCCAACAGTTTTGTCCTACAAGATATAGCTTGTTACTATCAATGACTCCTTGCACTCTCTCTAAATATGTCCTATCATATTATAAATTTAATACAGATATAATTTGGGAAGATGTAGGCCATGGATGGAAAGAAAGTTGAACTTTATCTCAACACAAGAATGCAAAGTTATGGTGATTACAAGACATGACCTTATTCCTTACACGTGTGATTTACTCTCACCAAATTCCTCCTCAAACAATCAATGAGACTAGAAAAAATTAATTTTAATTGTAAGGGCTGCAGTGACAAGGTTATATCCAATTTCGGAAATGCTACTTGGTCCAAACAAAAAAGATCGAATTTTGTCCAAATTTCTCAAATAACAATTTTTTGACCTAGAACTTGGCAGAAATTACTCCCCGCCATTGTGTCTGTTGGCACAGATTCAACCCCACAATTTTCAGGCTATATGGCACAATCCATCTAACATAATGTTAGTTTAAGAATGCTAAAGAGATGCCAAAAACAAATAGAGTCATAAATAAACAGAACCAAAAACTCACTGGAAGATCAGCAATGACTTGATTGATTGCAGCACATGCTGCGGCAGTTGCACCGGTCTGTATTGCATTCATGGAAACATCAATGAGGAAGAAATACACAGCAGGCATTGGATCTCGCATCTGAAAATTATGAAAAATGTTATAGAGAATTACATAGTTGAAGGAACAGAGAAATGAAAGCAGAAAACTATGAGAAGCAAGAAAGCAATGATATTATAAACACAGATTAAGCAGAAAATGTCATAACCATGCAGAGGCTATACAAGAAAAAAATCAAAATCAAAAGTTTAAGTAAAAAATAAAGGCTTTTGAAAACTATATAAGCATATTCAAAGGCTAGAGACACCATTACTGGGATTCAATCAAAAGAGTACCAAAATAAAACAGATATTTTATGGAGCTGAGAAATTCATGCTGATTTTTATGCATTTTAAGCCATGAAGCTAGTCTCAAGACCATCCAAGCACACAGGGAATTAATCTATTATTCTACCCTTTAACGGCTGAGAGATGCCAGACGCATACAATAACTAAACTTGTAAAAAGAAAGTGGAAATGAAAGTCTTGTTACCATAGCACCAAGAAGTTCAATGAATTAACTAACCATATATTCCTTTGTAGCAACAAATTCAACAGTTCCCCTACATAGCTCAGGCCTCTCAGCAGCATCTCTACGCCTACCATCTGGACCTAGATTGCACTGATACTCATGGGGAGTGTAATCCATAAACCCTGGATTAGAATAGGGGAATGTTAAAGAAAATTTGTGAATTTTGATTTCTCAAATTATTTAAAACAAGACCAACAGGGATAAAACAGCAGAATTGAAAAAGCAGTAATATATATACACACACACAGAGTAATCCTAATATATAATAATTGAGGTTTTAGACAGTATTTTTGATACCATTGCTTAAGAAGAACTTTTTTACAAAAAGCAATCTACTATTGCCAATAACCACAAAAGAAACATTAAATTGCATAACTCAGAGGCAAAGTGTCCCAAGAATGTTTACAAAATATTTGATCAACAAAGAAAACATCAGCACCATGGAATACTGACCACAAAAGTTGCAAATGAACCGTTTGCCATTATCAACAAACTTCATGAAAGGGTTGATGTAGCCTTTGCAACGAGAGCACCGAATTGGACCATTTTCTCCAAAATCAATGACCTAGAATAAAAAAAGTTTAAATAATAAAAACTATATGCTTGTTTTCAGTTGTTTCATTTATCCAGAACTATGCAATTTTAATAGGTGTTTCTCCACATAAAAGTTGGCAGTGATCCAGACTCATTCTCACAATATCAGTCATTAAATCTTTCTTTGTTTCAGTTTCTAAAAAAGATTACGTTGATTTGAATGGTGCAGTGGAAGTTTGCATTGTAGTACCCAGGTGTTTCACATCGCAGTAACATTCTCTTTCAGGCATCAGACAAGGTAGTGTTTGCTACAACTTAAACCAGCTTCTTTGGTACTTCTTTTTGATAAATAAAATCTATAAGCTTTTGAATGCTCTCTTTCCCAACAAAAAACCTCAGACAGATTGTTTCCTCTGGAGCAAACCTCATAGATTTCACTTTCTTTAGTTTAATCAGTTCCTTAGTTACAAGAACAATAAATATTTCAAAAAGATGGAAGAATTTGCAACCCCTGCTTGGTGGAAGGTGGTTTAATTGCAAGATTTTAGTGTTACATAGAATTTTAGGATTAAAAATGTCATGGCAAACAAGTATGATGGAGATCAACACCCATGAAAGAAGCCAACTACAAACATGCATGTATAGATGAATAGCAAAGAACATAAAAGGCAAGAAGTCCTTCCAGAAAACAAGGTGAATGAGAACTCTCGTACACAATTATCACTGCATCAAGAAAATGCCAATAATCGATGAGGAAGGGGAAGTCTTTTAACTTAATTAAACAGTCCCTGGTTGTTCACTGGTAAGAAAAATTATGGATGGCATTAAACTGTTTAATGTCTCTATTGAGTCATGAAACTGTTTATAAGAGATATCAAAATAATTGTTTTCTCTTTAATCGTCTAATAAACAAAAAAGAAACTTGAGCTACACAAAACACCAGGTATAGCACATAGCACATAAACATTTCGGAAGAAAGAATGAATACCGCAATGGGCTCCTCAGATGGGTGAGGAAGGGCCAAAGGCTGAACCAACAAGGCTAATTGCATGCCACAATTTGTTAAAAGGTCGGCAGTGCAAGGAATCTGTCAAAATAAGGAATGAGGTCAAGTTAGTGACAAAAATGAAGACATAAAAATTTTTTTTTAGATTATCTTAAAAGAAGAAATTATTGGCCATACATAAAATCAGAAGTTTGACTGTAACCTGATGGATTGTGCATCTCATATAGCGTGGACTGCAGTTTCCAGTGTCTCTGACAATGTAATCACTAGTGGCAGGCTTTCCAAGTAAACAAATTATCAATGATGGAACAACATTAATAGAATTGAAATTAAACAAAAAAGAATAAGAAAAAAGAGGGGAGGAGGCTAATAAGACCAATATAAAAATAATACTCAACCAAATAAGTGACAACAATAATAATAAGCAGTTTTTTTTTTTTGGAGTCCAGGGTCAGTGCAATACTGGGGGAGGATTGGCCTGATTGCCTTGACGGGTGTCATGCAGAATTATTGAGGAACTTGGAGTAGGCCTTGGAACTTGATTTGAATTATTCTTCCATGAGTCTTCCACAGTAGCACCAGTTTGATCGATGGGAGGTAATAATTGGTTTGGTTGTGGCGGTGGCATTCCGAACATTCTAGGTGGTTGAACAGCATAAGGTACTGCTGTAGGCGCAGCCACCTAAACAAACTAAAAGAATGAAAAGAAGATTTCGCTCAAAGAAATAAGTGTCACTTTTATTTACAGCAAATAATCTTACCAGAACAAATCCCCTTGGCATAAAAAACATTATCAATGTGCAAGCTTGTTGTTGATGATCAAAAGCATAAAACTATCATAAAAATAATAACAAGAACCAAGAGGCTCAGAAGAGCTCATTTTCTTCATCTTGCCTTGCATACAAATGATAAACACCTCTTATGAGCTTTTAGCCAAGTTCAACAAGGGTAAATTTTTTTGTTTAAATGATGTCAATGTCACTTTATTATCTTTCACAATTACCAGCTATTCAATTACAAAAACAGTAACTGCCAATTCAGTTAATAGATATTAACTCGTCCTAATATGGGAGAAAAATATAAATATCCGTCCCAGATTCATAAGTTAACTGGCATCTACCTAGGGTATTTTGACTCTCATCATGAACCATAAAACAGTTCCATACCACAATATTCGATCCTAAAGAGTAGTTCTACAAGTACATTCTTATGCTTTCCAAATTATATTATTGCACCCGCAAACCTCAAATCTATTACAAGTACAAAGATTAACCATCTGTTTTAAAAATGGAAAGTCAGATGTCTTGGTTTTTCCTACTTCTATTTTACATCCGTTTTCGAATGTGCTACCACAAGAGTCAGAAACACACACCTTCTAGACAACCAGAATTGCAGAGAGATTAAATTCCTACTTCCTCTGTAGTATTGACTAATTTATCAAACAGAGCCAAAAGATGAATAAGAGAAAACTCAATTGCAGTTCTATTAGCAATTTACAGATATAAACCAGGACAAAATGCTTACCTGACCAGGTGGCCTTGTCTGTGTCCCCAGAGGAGCAGCCAATGGTGCTAAAAATGGCGAAGCTGGTTGCATAGGAGGACCTGGCTGACGACTAACCTCAGGACTCTCAAGAAAAGATCCCATGCTGGGAGCCTGACCAGGAGATCTAACTGTCCCCATCGTTGGAGGAGGCAGCCCAACATGTGGACCATTTCTAATCGAACCACCTAATGCACTTGAAGGAGGTATAAAAGCACTTGGTCGAGCACCCAGTCCAGGTGCACTCAAACCACCAGGACTGATGGCTGGACCACCACCCATCGAAGGTGAAGACCCCGGAGGTGGTCTAGTCCCAAAAGGTGATGGCTGTCCACCAGGCGGCCCGAAGGGCATAGCTGAACCCACATTTGGAGGCACATTGGGTCTGGGAACCACCCCTGGAGGTGGCCCACCAGGGCGGGAAACTGGGGGTGAAGGAGCTGAGGTGGAGGAGGTTGGTGGTGATCTTATAAATGGGGGAAGAGTAGCGGTTGAATTGGGCGATGAAGATGGCTTATTTAGATTCAACTGCTGCAAATTATCTGATAAAGAATCTTGTTTTTGCGGGAAACTTGGATTCTGAGTCTGCGGTGGGGATTGCCTTGGCGCCCCTGGTGGCATTGGAGTTGCCATTCCCTCCCTTTTAGTCGCTCTTTTCCACTTTTTTTAATCAAAAAACAACCAAATCCAAGCATCAACAAAATGAATAAAAACAATGATCAATTCCTTTACACATTTACCATTTTTTATTTATAATTACTACAAAATCAACATAATAAACCTGAATTCTTAACTTCCATCAGTCAAAAAAAATTAACAAACCTTTTTTCCTATAATTATTGTAAACTAGAAATGATCAAACCTGAATACTTTCGTCTCTCCCAAATATCATTTTCACATTACTTCCTAAGATATTAAACAAATAACATGCTATTTCGAATCAACATTCTATTTATCCAAAACACACATTGTTTTCAGTGATTTTATTAATCCAACCCACATAAAAAGGAAGAAAAAAAAAAAGGAAAAATTCAAAATGATAAATGCAGAGTAAAACCTGGGATTAGAGATGATCAAAGAGATTAATCCGTAACGATTGAGGGTTTAGATCTGATTTATGATGGTTAGGGTTTTAAAAGAAATCAGAAATGGAATGAGGATTTGAGGATCAAAACTTCAATGGCGGAAAATCGTAGAAACATTTAAGAGAAGGCGCCCTTTTTTAGTGATGGGAGAGTGTCCGTACGGGTATTGTACATATAAAGGGATCGTGCCACGTCATCTTAAAAAGTGGAGGTGTTCAACCCATTTATATTTTGCCACGTAAGAATTTAGGCAATCTCATGTCCACGTCACGTTGTCTCCGTTTTAGCCTTTTTATTTTTCATTTACTTTTTTAATAAAATAATCTGTCCTTTCTTTTATTGACAACTAACGGCCAATCATAAAGCCTGGATTTTTTTTTTTACTTTTGTTATGTTTATTATTTTGGTCAAAGATTCTTTTAAGCATACATAAATAATTTAAAACTTTACCTATAGGTTATAGTTTAATTAGCGACACAGATTGAGTTTGTGAGAAAAAATTTTAGGTTCGACTCCCACTAAACACATTTTTGAGGAGGGGTGAAGAGTCTTAACTGTGATTAAATCTCAAACAGAATTAAACTCAGACCGTTAAAACGAATGAGGATATACGTGGTTTATACAAAAAAATTTAAAATTTTCTTTTGTTATGCTTTCTCTTTCTTTCCATTCTTTTAAGCATACATAAATAATTTAAAACTTTTTTATGTTTTTTTTATGAAAAGTGAAATTCATTTATGCTTTAATCAATTGTTGGTATACAATAAAAAATATTTTTATATACTTGACACAATAAATTTTTAATTTCACAAACATAAAATTGTCATAGGTCATATTTCTTATTTTTATTTTTTTTTACAAAATAAATATTTGATAATTAAGAGTAGAGATAAGGTTGCATGGATTATAAGCAAAATCTTATAATATATTACAACTCTTCATTAATTACTCCCACAATAGATTGTTGGCTATTTTTTATTATTTTTTGCTTTTAATATACCTTAAATATCAATCTACTAATTTTGCCTACAAATTTTAAAAATTTCTTCGAAACAAATAAAAATTTAATAAAATGAAAATTATTATTTGTACATTTGATAAAAAATATATATGAAACATATTGTAGTGAATAAAGTTTCTTTCATTCTTCAAATAATGTTAATTTTTTATTTTGTTGTATACATTCATTCTCTTATTTGAATATACCTGAACAAAAAAAATTATTTCATACATCATCAATCGAAATTTTGAGTTTTGTCAAAATTTAATAACTTTTTTTTTATAAATGTCACCTTAAGAGATATTGATAAAATTTTAATAATATATATTTTTAAATAGGACACTATGGTAGGTGACTTTCCTATAGCACCAACTGCTTAATTGGAAGCCTAAATTCCATTGATCATTAAAGCAATAAATATTTTTAGACTTCATGAATATTTAGTAACTCAAATTTTCATTGGACGCTATAGAAGCATTCATACATTAACAAAAGGTATGGAAATAATTTTCTTCACAGACTGGCATCCTCTAACGAACAGAGTAATTTTCTAGCAAGATCGACAGCGACGTACAAGAAAGATCTTAACTATATTTAAATAATTGATATCTCTCTTGTTTCTTAATGTTTATTTTTGTCCATTTACAAAATAAATAGTAACACTTTTTTTAATATAAATGTCACATTCACAAATATTAATTTTAATAATATAAGTTTTTATATTAAGCTTGGTTTTGTAAAATAAGTCAATACAATAAGTGACTTTTTCACCGTCCTAAATCTCTAATTGGATCAAAATTTCAGTGACCTTTAAGCACGGGTAAAGATTTTAATCATCGATCCAAGCCTCGATCACCCAACATTGCTTTTGTGCTTAAAATGAGGACCTAGAAATACGATCAAATAGCTTGACTATAAGGTGAAGCTTATACAAAAATATTTGCATGGAAAACTTGGTCAATGTTCTACCTTGTCTTGTTAGAAAAGAAAATGCTAAAAATAACAAGTTGTTTAACAAATACATCAACTAGTGAAGAAAAAGTCAATTGAATCTTTTGTAATGTGACTTCCAACAAGGCTTTTATGAACACACATAAATACTTCATTTTATAATTGAGAAAGCTCCTAGTAGCCACTAAGTCAAAAAAAATAAAAAATCAATGCCATGGTATTGTTGATTTTTATTTTCTTCCCATTTGATATTTTCTTAAAAAAAAAAGGTTGACAACCTATTAATTTGTAATCTACCTAAATTAAAATATGAGATTAAATTTGATTTTGAATGTTGGCTTAAATTTTCATGTTTTTATTTTTTATTTTTAATACGAGAGTTTTTTCAGATTTATGATTCGAATATTAAAATTTAACATTTTTTTCTTTTCTCAAATCGATTTTTTGAAGAGTTTGGAAAAAGATCAAACTTTATTATTATTTTTTATATCCATATGCTATTTGATATTAATGATTTTTTTTATTTTTAAAAAGTAGCATATTCCACAAATTAATAGTATTTTAAGCCAAACATAAATCTTTGATTTGAGTTTCATTATATAGATAACTTGTTTTACATTAGAAGCATTTTTTTCCTATTTAAATCACCTTGATAATTTTATATAAAAGTGATGAATTTGTTTATGCATTAGAATCATCATTATCGTCAAAGCCTTTATCCCAAGAGATTAGGATAGATTTGTTTTTTTTTTTTAAGTAAGGGTAGGCTTGTTTATGCATTAGAATATATTTTAAAATTTTAAAACATTACTTAGGTACATGTAGTGAATTAGATACATGCCTAATTCTGAATCATTTTGAATCAGCTCAATTACATTAACGTTTATCAAAAATTTTATATTTTGTATTTTATTATTGTTTTATTATTAACATTACATGTATCTAATTCATCATCAAGCTTTGATGATGATGATGATGAATTAGACTCGTGTAATGTTAATAATAAAATACAAAATATAAAATTTTTAATGAGCATGAATGTATTGAGCCGATTTAAGATGATTTAGAATTAAGCTCAAGTTTAGTTCAATTTAATAGATTCGATTAGTCATTTTTTCAATTTGTGTATTATAATGATAGAATGATAATTTAATCATAAAATATAAAAAATATTTATTAAAAAAAACTAATTAAACTCATGAACCACTCAAATCGAATATCAAAATATTAGAACTCGACTCGATTTATAATTAAAGTAATTCAAGTTCAAACTCGATTTAAAAATAAATAAGTCAAATTTAGATAATCATCTAATTGATTTTGAGTAAATTATGAGTAATTTGACTCCTTTTACACATTTAATAATGAGTTAATTTTTTTTTAGCAAATATAAATGTTATATATTTAGAAAAGTTAAGAAGTATAGTATGATACCGTAAATGGAAATCAAAATGAATTGATTTAATATGATTTTCTCTCTCAAAAAAAAATTCCCTTTGTCATTGACCTACACGCGCATGGCAAGGGCGTGGACCTGTTATCTCTGTTTCTTCTCTTTCTCATTCCAACACGGCCGAACACTAACCCAAACAAACCTCTCGCTTTGTTTCCCTTCGCAAAGTCCAACACGCTTTTCTTAATTACCGAATCCTCGTGAACCTCTTTTGTTCTTCTCTCTGTCTCTCATGGCTTCGGAGCAGTACGGCACCGTTTTTGAGGAATCTCAGGACGACGACGAGGAGCCCTCTTCCTCCGACAACGACCTTGACGAAAACGAGGACGTCATCAACGTTAACGACGACGGTTTGAACGAAGAAGAGGACGAAGAATTATTAGAAGAAGAGGAAGAAGACATTAATTCCCGCTCTGTACTCCCTCAACCGATTGCTGCCGCCGTATCCGCTGCCTCAATCCCCGCCGTTCCTCTTGCCGTCCCCTCCTCTACCGTCGTAACCGTAGCTGCTGTTCCAACCGACGAATCGCCTCCTGATTTCAAACGCCAACGCATCGATACCGCCATGACGGAGAAAAAACCTCCTCCGCCGCAACAATTGGACGAATCGCGGCGGTTATTTCAACGGTTATGGACTGATGAAGACGAGATCGAGCTTCTTCAAGGGTTTCTCGATTACACGACTTCAAGAGCGAGCTCAAATCATTCTTCTTCTCACCATCATCATCACGATACGGCGTTGTTTTACGATCAAATTAAATCGAAACTCCAGCTGGATTTCAACAAGAATCAATTAGTCGAGAAGCTTCGAAGGTTGAAGAAGAAATACAGGAACGTGATGAATAAGATCACTTCAGGTAAAGATTTTTCTTTCAAAAGCCCTCATGATCAAGCTACTTTTGAAATTTCTAGAAAGATCTGGAGTAATAGTGTTGGCAAAGTAGAAGATAATGTTTTAGATGAGGATGAAAATAATAATCATAACAACAACAATAATAACACTAACATCAATTTAATTGATGAAAGCGGAGAGAAAAAGAATATTACTCCGAAATCCGCAGCCACGAAGAAAAGATCAAGGAGCAAAGGAGGGAAAATGGAGGTGAAGGGAGTTTTAAATGATGGGTTTGTGATTACTAACAATAATTCTAATAACATGAGTAATAATGATAATGGTAATGTGGAGGGCTTTGGTGGTGGTGGTGGTGGAGGAGGAGGAGGAAACGTGGTGGGGGTAATAGAGGAGACGGTGAAGAGTTGTTTAACGCCCTTGTTTAAGGAGTTATTAGGTAGTGTAATGGGAGGGGGAGGAGGATGTGGAGGAAGAGGGATTAGTGGATTAGCCATGAATGCTATACCTTTGAGTTTTGGAGGAAGTTTGAACTTCAGTCATGCAGGGGGGAATGCGGAGTTGATGGATGAGAGGTGGAGGAAGCAGCAGATATTGGAGTTAGAGGTTTATTCTAAGCGGTTGGAGTTGGTGCAGGATCAAATTAAGGCAGCTTTGGAGGAGCTTCGGTCAATGGGAAGGTGATTTTGAAATATGGGTGCTTATTTCAATGAAAGATTTCTTGGTTTATGATGAATAGCTGATAGTGTAGGGGAGTAACTGAGCTTCGAGTTCTTTTTGGGGTTTTCTTCTTTGTTTATTTGATAGAAATGAACGGTTATTGGAATAATGGTTTATAATTATTTAGCCTTTGAATCAACAGTTTGTTTTAGTTATTCTCATTTGTGTATATATGATTTCTATACTTGGGTTGGGATGACTTGCTCAGAATAAAACATTGATGTTATCCTTAATTTAATGTAATTATGCAAGCTTGACATTGTAGAATTTGCAGAATGGATTCAGCAGTTTGCTATTTTACTTCATTGTTGTATACACAGTTATATTTTCATTGAAAAATTCAATTTAACTGCTAAATTTGTCTGTGATATGTTGGTGGTGAGAGGAAATTTCTGAGATGGGGTTTCTTTCCTTCTTTCCTGACTGTCTATTCTCCATAGCATGAGAATGGTTTCCGATTGCTTATCATCATTTCTTATGCTTTCTATATTCTATCCTTTCTCGCAAACTTGTTTTAAGGCTTGATGAAAAGACTGCAATATTGCCCCTATGAGATGCAGTCATATTGAATTCTTTGCCGAGATCAAAGACTATTTTATGCATCAAGCATACCATGCTTGCTAGCCTCAAGCTCAAACTTTCCATTTCAGATTGTGGTTTGAGAACTTAGAGATACCTAGATAATTATCGTATGGGAGTCGGGACCTTAGAAAGGCGGTGGTCCTGGGACAACTAATAAGAGCATGCCATGCATTTAATTTTTTTCCCAAATGCTTGTCTGCATTAACTTTCCCTTCTCTGTGTTTCTGCACGTGGGAAACTTTGTTGATTCAGAACCTCTAATCTGTTTCCTGTAAAACATGCAACTATAGTAATTTAAGTTGAGATGGTTCTTCGAGTTATTCATTTTCTAGATGAAGCTGTTCCAATGTCATTAATGATGATAGTTTGAAGGTAAGATGCATACAGTACTTGATCATTTCACTGCATTTGTTATTAATTTGTTTGAATGCCGGCTAATATTCGGGATACTTGTATCTGTTGGTAGCAGACTTGGTAGTTATGGCCTTATCAGGAAAGACATTTGGTTTAGGCAGATGTTGATGAGTGTTTGAACTTCTACGAGTGACCACATTCTATAGGGTGTAATCTGTTGTCATAGTTAACTTTCGACTACATATGTTGCAATTGAAATTTTCTAATCTGAATTTTGTTAGGCATAGGATGGATTCGAGTCGAGAAGATTTGAGTTTGGTATGATTCGAATTTTGACTCTAGTTAGATCGAGTTTAAAGTTTGAGATTTGAACTTGATTCAATAAAATATTTGAATTATTCAAGCTCAATTCTATAGAATATTTGAGTCATTCAACCTTAATTTGTTAAGTTTGATTTATTAAATAATTAAATATTAAATATGTATTAAAAATTTGATTAGATTAACGAACTGTTTGAAGATATTTGAACTCGATAGTTAAAAATTTCAAACTCTGTAGTTAATGAGTAGTAGTATCGTGTACACCTTGGACGCGAAAGGAGTTCTTGTTGGATATTGGTTACGTTTGGGCTGTTGGGTACCCATGCCGGTAAAGCTTAAGACTGTAATTCCTGGTTGCTCGACTAATGTAAACTCTTTTATGATCGAAGATTAAGGAAACTACCCATTTTGAGAAAGACGTTTTATTATTTAGAACAGATCTGAACAAACAAAGTGGTTTTTTTATTTTCCTATTGCTAATCTATTTGAAAATCTTTCTTATTTTTAATTTACTTAACTCGCTTGAAAAAAACATTATGCGTCTAAACTCCGAACTCTTTAACTCGCTTAAAACTCTTCAGGATTCACAATGTCTAAGAATCTGTTCCATATGCACGGAGAAGCCGTTGCTAGATGTAAAGAAAATTGAAATAGGCAGTTGGACCCAACTCATAACCAGGCCTACCAAAGTGAAACCAAAAAGCAGCCCATCACAAGAATCTACATTCTACTGGTAGACACTTCCCTACCTTATCCAACTCCTTTTCAAACAAGGGCATATGCCCTTTCATGGATTCCTTTCATTTCTCCTCCACCAGTACCAAAAATATCAACTAACAAACTAAACAAAGACCAACAAAACCCAAGCAGAAAAAGAAAAGAAACTCCGTTGAAATGGCTTCTGCAACAACAAGACTCACCTTTTCTTTTCACCACTCAACCCAACCTTCTCCAAAACCACAAAAGCCTCATCCACTTCTTCTCTCCCCTAAACTCCCCACAATTTCATTCAACACCAAACCCCACAAAAAGCACCTGCATTTCACCATCCACTCCATTGATGTCTCCAAAGAAGACAGCCAAGGCATCCCAACGTCAGACCAAGAAAACCGACCACCTGCACCACCACCGCAAGAAACCATTGCTGCTGAAGAAAAAACGTTTGACAAACGCAGGTTAGAAGAGAAGTTTGCAGTGCTGAACACAGGAATTTATGAGTGCAGGTCTTGTGGTTTTAAGTATGATGAAGCAGTGGGTGATCCTTCATATCCAATCCCACCTGGGTTTCAGTTTGACAAGTTGCCTGATGATTGGAGATGCCCTACTTGTGGGGCTGCAAAGAGTTTCTTTGAGAGTAAGAGTGTGGAAATTGCAGGTTTTGCACAGAATCAGCAGTATGGATTTGGAGGGAATACTCTCACTTCCGGACAAAAAGCTGTGTTAATATATGGAAGTTTGTTCTTCTTTTTTGTGCTCTTCTTGAGTGGTTACTTCTTGCAATAGGTAACAGAAAGGAGTTTCTGTAATTCTTCTTTGTTTGACAATTGGCATCTTTGTAGCATATGATTAAAAGTATATTTTTTGTGGTATTTTGCAAATAGAAAAATTAATCCATTTTAGTTTCTTCAGGCCTTTTCATATCTTATTTCATGTTGAAAATAAAGTTTTAGGCTTCCGAGCAAACTGTGGTACACCCAACAACCGGTTAAGAAAGAGTTGTTTCATGTTGAGTATGTATGACTGTTTGAGTTCAAATTCGAACAGTTTCATTTTTTTTACCATTGAGAGCAAAATTGACTTATTTAAACTCAAATTTAAATCTTATAATATGTTACAGTAAGCTTTACAATTGGTTATTATTTAGTGGTATTTTGAGAATACTTGCAATGCCAAGATTTTTTATTGGTGAATTTGGATTTTTTTTTTTTAATTTTTTGGGTTCATGCCCTCTTTAAAGACGTACAGGTTGTGTACATGAAAGCTTTTCCCTGTTCAATTTATGCATTATCTTCTGATTAAGGCTGTTTTTTCTCACCTAATACTAGAAAGTATCCCTGTTGCTTCACATGTAATCTTTAAAAATCATACCTGAATTTGTAATAAAAAGGAAAGTCTTCCATCTGTTACATTGTTTTAAGAACAATTGCCTGGAGGTACAGACGTATAGTAGAGAAACAAATTCAAAGTGTTTAAACATTTGATTTAATTATTAGTGCACGAAACTCTCCTTCGAAAATGAGTTTGAATTCCTTAAATCCAAATAAACTGGAATTAAGCTCCAATCCCTGAAAACTGAAAAAAAAAATTTAATATTCAAATATGTCCTTCACATTTATCACAAAAAGAAATTAAATCCTCAACATTTAATTGCATGAAAATTAATCTTAAACGTTTCAAAATAATAAAATTAAAAACATTTTCGTTAATTCTCTCTAACGCCATTAAGTTTTATCACTATGACACGATAATGAAAATCAAAAAATTTAACGAAAATATTTTTAATTCTATTATTTTGAAACGTTTAGGACTAATTTTCATGCAATTAAACGTTAAAGACTTAATTCTATTTTGTAACAAACGTGAAAGACATATTTGAATATTAAGCAAAAAAAAAAAAAACACTCCTCCATCCATTCCATAGGTGATAAGAGAACAAAAAAAAATACTCATTTCCATTTTGTCAAACAAAGGCATGAATAGAAAAGCAATAGGTCAGGTGAAATTATTTGATAAACTGTCGGTTTAATTTTTATATTCCACAAACTAGGATAACAAAACAAAAATACATCTTAAGATATATTAAAAAATTAAAAAAAAAAGTGACAATCTTTTTGACACCGCTTGTGAACTTAAAAACTTTCCACTACTAGTATATCAAATATGAATTCATAGATTATAACCTTCCCAATCAAGTGATATCTGAAATTATCAGGCCATAAGCAATACAAGAATAGCTAGCTATACACTAGTACTACCTTCCCTTCCCACAAATAAAGACTGCTGGCGTATACGTGATCAAACACTAAACACTAGAATATTCACACGACTTCCAAAAAGGTTACATTGTATCCAACCCACTAAGAAAATTGTACTACAGAAACAACTATACAAAGCAATAACAAAAGGATTTAAATTTAATGCATTATCAACATATAAATTTCATAAACCATCAATCATGACATACTATCTCATCAATTCATGAAAATCTGAGTGCAATCATAAGTCGGTCACTTTCTTTCAAAAATAAGTTGAACCAAGAGTTTCAAACTAGTCTAAAAATCTTAAGAATTAAAGCATGCACATATCCAGTGGCTGCAATAGAAAGTAGGGAAATAGCAACCTTGAAATGAAGAATATAGGCAGCTTTGTTGATTCCTGCCCAGAAGAAAGGCTTAATAGCCAAATAAGTCCTCAACTTTTAGTCCAAAATAGAATTCAGCCCTTAACGTTTTATTGCATTAAATTCAGTCCATAAACTTTTATTTCGATGGAAATAGACCAAATTTGTTAAATGAACTAACTACCGTTAGTTTTGCATACGTAACATGTCACATGGCAGCTAACTAAGCTATCTACGTCAGCTGCCACGTATGCAAAACTAACGGCAATTAATGTCATTTAACAGATTTTGACTTAATTGCATAATTATAAAAAGTTGAGGGTTTATTTCCACTGAAATAAAAGTTTATGGACTAAATTTCATGCGATAAAATGTTGAGGGTTGAATTCCATTTTGGGCTAAAAATTGAGGGCTTATTTGACTACTAAGCTCAAAAGAAACTGTAAGTTCAGAACTAGTAACAATTAACAAAGGGTTGTGATTCCTCTCACCCTAAATCAACAATCTACAATCATGATGCCTATTGTACAACTTGTACATATAAAAGAAAAGCTTAAGCAGCTCGCTTCAAACGACATCCAGCCATGCTACCTGTATCGACACAACAGTCCTAGTTTTGGTTGCATGATGGTATCCCAAACAACCAAGGTGTGTTCCAGGAAACCTATGATTAAACAGAAGTACATGATCATTCAACTCTGATGCAACTACAGACTCCGTCTTAATCTTTTAATTCTAAGATTCATTACTAAAAACTTGTTCAAATGTTGCAATGTCCCAGCACTTATCGATTTCCATTTCATTTTGTAAATGGACATTAGGGCGACATTGCTTCGGCCATATGGTTGCATGATGCTAAGATGTCAACAAGTTCATTGACAAAATCATACAGATATTGACAGACAGGTGGTGTGAGATTGGAATATTTGGACAGTTTTTAGTGGTTAATTTCCCAAGCTGACAGATCAGAAGGCAATATGTGACTATAAAAGTTTAAAAGAACTATTGATGGATCTTACACTATAAAGAAATTTCAATCGTCAAATGGACATGCCTGTGTCAAAATACAGGCAAGTCCACCTGAAATCATGATCACTGCTGGTTTACCAGATCTGTCATTTCCTGTGAACAAGTCTTGATCTGATCAACCTTCTTCATCTGCTTCTCATAAGTTCCACTAGATGCATTTTCCTTTTTTAAGTAAGTTCCAGTATTTACATTCTCTGGTTTTTTGATCCACTTGGTGGGTGGTGTGGGAAGAACACCACTGTTCTGCTCAGACCGGTGGTCCAAGTTTCGTGAGTATCCAGAATATGGCATCTTTGAAGGCATTGCTGCATGTGTTTTACCTCTGCCACTTCCCTCCAATGTCAAAGCAGACATTCCAGTCTTCACATCATGATAACGTTCCCGATTCTGTAATCTATCTTGTGCCCTGAAGTTGTTTCTGTTTACTTGCATACCATTTGCTGAGGGATTTCTTGGGATGCCCACGCCTTGTGGATGATTGTATTGTCCATAATAATTTGGGTCATAACCATATCCCCTTTCATAACCTGACGGTCTGGCTGCACGTTGTCGACTGCTATAATACTGACTTGGGCCACCAGAAAAGCCCCTTTCATAACCTGATGGTCCAGCAGGCCTTGGTCTAATGCTTGTGTAGTTGCTTGAGATATTAAAAGATGGCAGCTGCTCAAACGACCTAGAGGATGAGCCATTTGCTTTGATATTAAGAGTGTTCTTTACGAGACGATGAGCAGCCTCTCCTAGCTGAGGGCCAACGATTGCTCCAGGTATTTGTGGCCTATCAAACAAATATAATAATGGATGTTTTAATCACTGCCTGCAATTTTGGAGGCCTTTGAATAAATTATGAGAACATTCTACATGGCAAAGACACAAAACTGATGGCAACATTTTACTAGTTTTTCATTGTCCATTTGTTTTTGTAAAAGTACAGATACTAGCACACATTTCACATGGTTAAGCCGTGACTAAATTCCAATTTGACATGAATCCTAACCCAGCTAACAAGTAGGGATGATAAAATATGGTAATTAAACACAGCTCTAAGATCATGCATATTTCATGAAATTTAAAATACTGCATTCTCACCGATCTCTGCCTTGTTGGCGTCGCCCACCATTGTCTTCATGCCATAATACAGGAAAAGGTTTAATGTCCAGAGGGGTTAGAACCTGCAAGAGCGACATGCGTGTTTAAACGTAGACTTTGTTGATAGACCCAACAATGCTTCCATAATGTTTCTCAAAACGAAAGAGAATACTATCAAAAATAGTTTGAGGGGAATCTCCTGCATCTTTAAATTCCCTACTCTCATGCCTAGTAACTTAAAATCAACGCCTATCTCAGGAATTATATACCTTTTTGGGAATCGCAACACCCTGTGGAAGTTCTGGCTTGTGTTTATGATCTGAAGGATTAAGGAATGTAACATTTCTGCAAAGAAAAATTGAATGAAAAGAATTACTAGGATCAATGGGATTATATGATTCTCAAGACAAAAATGGCAATAGAACTATAGAAGACTTACAAAACTTGGTTAGATTCTATATTTGGCAACCCCTTAACAGGGGAAGAGACTACACCACGCTGACCATTCCTTTCAGCTAACCACAGAAATCCATTCATTCCACCACTGTGAAAGACAACAATGAATGGGGATGGTAACACCAACAGACGATCAGTCAAATTACTTGAAATGTGATTGCTCAATTAATGAAGAACAGAGAGATTAACCAACCTGGCATTTGTGTCAACTGGCCATAAAGATCTTACATGACGGGGTAATTGATAGTAAGTATTATAATATGAAATAACTTGTGAAGCCAAAGGATGAAGAGGATGAATGTATAGCAGATCAAGCATCACACTGTTCCGTAACTGCTCTTCTACCTGCAAATATTATTTTAGGGGTTAGCATAATGGATTAACTAAAAGCATTTAAAAAATAGATAGTACTGCAAGATATTTAGCATGCATCATTCAAAAATTCCACATGCTCGTCCAAAACAACAATTCAGACCGTTAAATTAGCTTGAAGCTTTCTTGTTGCAGCAAGCAACTTCTTCTCATCAATGAACGGCAACTTGACAACACCCTGTGTAGAAAAAAAAAAGAGGTAAGTTTCCATAATCTTTGCTGAAATGGATAAGCAAAATAAGTAGTAATAAGTTAACCTGGTAGATAAGAATATACCTGCCATGCAAAGCGTTTACCATGCATGTCAATCTCGAAATCTGTCACACAGAGAAATCTGAGTAATCCAGGAAAAGGGGAGGAATGTCACAAGATAAACAGATAACCAAGAGTTGACTGACTTTACCAGAGGGATAGAATTTATAGATAGGTGATGATGGTTCAGTCATCAGCTTCCGGTATTCTTCTGGCAAAGCGTTAGAACTATAACATTATAGAGATAAATTCCTATTAGCATAGGTAGCTGTAAACTATAACCAGAAAGAAGAAATGTCTAAAGTAAAACGCTAAAGGCTTAAAAGGCTATATATAGATATACAAAAAACGAAAGGAAGAACCTGGCAGCTGGCAGTGTTCCCATGAGCTGGTCAAAGGGTTTAAATGGCTCTCCCTTGAAAAATATTATTTCCAAATCAGTTAGATCCTTAAGATCTGAAGCAAATGGAGCATAATGATATGGATAAAACCTGAAACATACAGCAGAGATGCAACTTTAAACTAACTAAAAAAAAGGGGAAAAAAATTACTGCAAGACACGTAGCATATATTGACCTATTTGGTAGGTCATACCAGAAAATCTCTAATCACAACCACAAATTATGATGTATGTGCGCGCGCGCGCACAGGTCTATATTATAGAAGCCCAGTTTAAGCAACAAAACAGGAGTATCCAATAGACCCTCCTCCCCCTACCCATGGTTTAAACCTCAAACCTCTAAGTTGAAAGTCTCTCAACTGTTTATAAGACAATAGCACACAGCAAGAAGTGAGTTTTTGAGTAGATAACTCAGCCTGTGACTGACATTCCTCCGCTAGCCCTATAAAATCTACTAGAAATGCATGGATGCATTTGATGGCTATAATTGGTGAGCTAGTATTTTTTATTAACAAGACAAAAGGGCAAGCATAAGTGGTGAAAGGACGCATAAGGCATTGCCAAGAATATACAGGTATGCTTATAATTGGTATTTAATCTTAGTCCATTTAGTTTATCAAATGAAAAATAGCAGGAAAAAGTAAAAATAACATTTTCTGCCTCAGTCCGCATCAAACTAACCATTGCCAAGAGCGAACACCTTGGTAGTAATAGTGGCATACCCAACATAAACCTTCAACATACTTCAAAACCTGCAAGAAGTATAGAAAACTGTTGCACATCTTTTTAAAAGGATATCATATACACAAGGTATTGTAGCAAAAAAACTCATAATATAATAGTAACTTTAAACTTACAACATCTCTTTTAACTTCAATTTCCCCTGGATTTGATAGATCAAATTTCTCAGCATAATATCTTTCTTTATATCCTGGTTCCCCTAATTTTATCTGAAAAAAAAAAAAAGAAGAATCGAATTATTATAGTGCAAGAAGCTTGTTACCAAAACCACCACACTTTTCCAAATTGCTCAATGATTACAGCTAGGGCTCGCATAAGATTCTCCTTGCTAATAACTTTCCCCTTCTCTTCTCTATTTTATTGGTTATAAGAATAACAGCAGAGACATATTAAGCACTCAGTTCAAATGGATGTCAAGAAAAGTTTACAGAATGATATTAAACAAAATTCATTGCAAATCAAAAGGCAATAAAATTAAAAACATAAATCAAAGAAAACTTCTTATATCCAAAGATTTCTGAGTTTATCAACAGAATCGTAATTATCATATAATTCAGATCACTTTAAGCTTTAATTTAAGTTTATGTAAGGTGGTTCAGTGGGCTTCAAACCATGGCATTGATAATGACTTAATTTTTCGTTTGATTTTACAACCCAAGCAATTCAATCTGTAGACACATTAAACCTTCCATTTTACTCAAACTCAGGTCTGTAATTTAAAACAAATTGATTTGTAAAACAGACCTTATCTATGACAGGCGCCTGTGCCTCCTCAGAGGACTCTCCTCTTGCTTTAAGCTTCATCTGCTCATTATTCTCAAATGCCTGAAAACCGGTCATCCACCAACATAAGTAAAAAAATTAGGGGCAATAGGAGAAATTTATATGAAATAAAAGAACTGAGGGAAGAGATGCATAATAAACCACCAATCAAAAGCCTAAAACTTAACATCGCACATTGCAAACATCCACAAAAGCAATCTAATAATATTAAAAGAGAATTAAAAAAAAGGACACAAAAAACCAAATTTACTGAACTTCAGAATTCACAAATGTATTATTAAGCCTTGAAGGATATATTTCTGCTACCTTCAAGAGATGTCCTTTGCACTTGTGTAAGAATCTTAAGATAAATCACTTTTCCAGATATCAGGCACGTTGCTGTTTGTTGGTTACTGAAGTTTAAACATTTACACATATTTCTTTGTATATGTTTTTAGTTGCTTGGACGGAACAATAGATTATTAAAATTTTGGTCCATATATTTTGGTCCGTGTTGTGTCCCCCTTTTAAGTAAGCAATTATTTTCCAGCTAAGCCTACTTCATAGAAAACGATATAGATAAAGACGATTAATACTTCTTACTAAAACATCTAAAACTTGTAGCACATTCCTTCATAAGAAAAGGAATATTGTTTTAAAAGATGCTACTGAAAAAACCAAATCACATAAAATGATCAAACAATAATACATAAATCAAAATTTAATAGAACCACCCAAATTTCATATCCTAGTTCAATGGGACAAGAGATGCAAATAATGTAAGTATGGAAGATGCAACTCACCTGCTGCATACGAGTCCTCTTCTGAAAGATCTGATCTTCATAAACAGAAACAGATTGAATAAAACACTCCACTCTATCTAACAAAACCTGTACTTGCAAAAGGATTAATATTAGCAACCATGAGAAACAACAGTTCTAACCTCTAACACTAAGAAGAAAAATTAAAAATAAGAACAATTCGATTTGATGCCATGCAACTAATTACACTCTGCCAGGATAAATGAATAAGTTATATGCATAGAAGGACCACTCTCACAAAGTCAATCTTTTTGTTTTGAGAAAGAAATTAAAAATAACAACAATTCTTTTTGACGTCATGCAACTAATTACACTCTGCCAGGATAAATGAATAAGTTATATACATAGAAGAACCACTTTCACAAGGTCAATCTTTTTGTTTTCTTAAATGTTACAAAATATATGTAACCCCATTACTTAAAACCTACGTTAATTATTTACCTTTGGTCTGTTGCCATTCGGTAAACAATCTCTAGTGGAAACAATACTAGCCATTAATTAGTTATGGAAATGATTTTTTAAAAAGGGGTAAAAAAGCAAATTGTCTCAAGATTTGTGAACCTTGAAATGGTCAATGATTAAAGACTGGAGTACTCATTTTATGAACATAGGCTAGGGGAAAACCAAAAAAGACTTAGAAGGAAGTTATCTGGAAAGATATGGCAGAACGAGAATTCATGTTAATGACTTAGTGTGAGTTCATATATTGGTTCATGTAACCTATCCCGATATTGGGATAAATGCTTTGATGATGATTATGATGATGCTGTGTATCCATGTACACCAACCACCACCCAAAAAAAAAAAGACTATAATAGAGATTTGACTTGGACTGATGATGGAATTCATTTTCACCTCTTCATCAGATAAACAGCAATTTTAATGTTAGACAAGCAAAAATAGAAATTACTATTCTCCTACAATCCACAAATGCTAAATGTCAAAGAATAGTGAGTTCTCCACTTCAACTGTTTTTTTATCATAAAGAACTAAAATTACAGTTGATAACTTGATATCTCATGGATACATTTTTATTTATTAGTCTATAGAGACATTTCTAATAACGGCTTAATAGGTAAATAGGACAAAGGGAAAATTACCTCACCCGCATCAGTAAGATAACCACCCATGGTAGTAAATTCCCTTTTATAAACTTGCATCAGAAGATTTATAGCACCCTAAAACAGCAAAACATTCATATTAAGCATAATGATATAGGATAAACAAAAATAGAGAAGTGAAACTATGGTATTTGCATACCTCCCTGATTTCTAATGTTGGCATATGTGGAAGGAAGTCATTGCCAACAAAGAAACATAGGAAAACAAAATCATCCACTATTCGTTCAAAGTCTATATTAAATGGAGGGTTGGGGATCTCCAATTCATATTGCAAATATTCTCGCAACACCCATATGTTAAGAAACTGTCCACACAATGAATTAAATCAGCACATTATAAACCAAACAAAAAGAGGGGCAAGGAGAAATGTACTTGTATCACTTAAATGGAGAAAGTTATTTTTTAGACCTGATATTTCTTCTTGTGAATTGGTGTATCATCCACAGCATTCCATTCTCCGGTTTCATTATCTGGCTTACCACAACAGTCTGCTGCTAGATGACCTACTTGACCACAAAGAAAACATTTTTCCTGTTGCCCAGGGAGAGTGATCACCTGTACAGAAAAGGTAAATGAATTAACCAACCATTAGCAATAAATCATTTGAAGTCAAGAATGGCATTAAGCAAATGAGGCACTAACCTCTCTTAAAATTGAAAAGTGAACCTCATGTGTGGCTAGAGACAACATGATCAAATCAGCATCCTGATTATGACAAACCAAATACTAAATTAGCACTAAAATCAAAATATCTAGGGGAAAATGATAAAAAATTTTGGAAATAGGGGGTTGGGGGTAGTTCTAGAATGCACTCTCACCAGACCATACAAACAGTGTTGTGTGTTTGGGTTGAAGCCAGGAAGGTTACGTTGCGACCGAATGTATGACATAACCTTGTGTTCTCCCTCTCCGGGAACATTTGAATCAGAAAGAATAACCTTCAAATAATCACCCAATGCAGCCCCATAAATAATTTTAGAGAGACAGAGTATCCTGAAAGCCAAAAGTATATGGGAAAATATACAGAAAGGATTACTCCACTTTGCAAGGAATCATCCAATCTTTGAAGCCAGAAAAGGATTATGTCCTTCACACCTTTGTATTCTGCCAGCCAGGATTGTGATTCAACCTAGATTGTATATAATACTGAAGCGCTATAGACAATGTAGCCATAAATGGAGTGCCAGGAGTGATAACATTTGAATCACATGTTTCAGGTTTTTCCTTGGGGGACAAAGCTTTCCCCTCAGCCTCAAACTCTTTCCTCAATCTCTCCTCTTCAGCTGCCTAAGATGACATAAACAATCAGAATATAAATCATCTGAATCTGAGAAGTAGGATCTATTAATCAATGCAAAGACTTACAGCCTCAGCAGCATCTTTTGCAGCTCTAAAACGTCGAGTACGTTGCTGATTCATTTTAGCTCTAGGTGCAACACCATCTACAATTTTTTTTTTAAAATACAAGATTGAATTAAAGAAACAACTAAAATGAGAAAGAAAATTGACTAAACATGTAATAAATCCTACCAATTGCCATATACAAAAGCTTTCTAGGACGAACCAATGAGAAGAGGTGGTCAATATATTCAAAGACTGATTTGAATACATCATCATAAGTGGCAGGTGCAGGCTGTATGCACAATAAATAAACTGTCACTGGTGAACGATATTCGGTGAAGATCAAAGTCATGCTAAAAATGGAAAGCAAAAAAAAAAAAATTGTATCCCTGCACCAATTATCAAGAATTTGCTAACAAATGGAAAGCAATCTAGCCCTTCCTAACTTGCAATATAACATTCAAGAAAATGCTTTTTGAGGCTTGGTGACTGATATCATACTAAGAAAGGAAAGCAGACTACGACTTATTGACACATAAAGAAACATATTCAAGGACAACAGACATGTGGTTTGTTAATAGAGTGCTGGACTCTTACACTATGTTTGGATAAACATTAGTAAAGGAAAGGAATGGAAAGAAAAGGAATGTAAACTAGAGGAAAGGAGAGGAAAGGAAAGGGTACATGTACCCCTTGTTTGGATTGCTAAAATTAATAAAGGAAAGGAAAGGAAAGTAATCCTAACAATCCTTGTTTGGTTAAACAATGGAAAGGAAAGGAAATGATTTATTGTAATGTTTTTTTTCCAATTATAACCCTTTTTGTTTTAAATTTTATAAGATAATAAGGTTAAATTTGACATTCTATTTGTTAAAATTTTTTTCAAGTTTCCTTTCCTTCCCCTTTACCCCAAATTGGGGTTTTAAAAAAACAGAGTAACTCAAGGGAAAGCAAGGGGTGCTCACTCCCCCTCTCTTTCCTTTCCCTAGCTAAAAAATCTTCCCAAACAAAGGAAAGGTTTACAACCTTCCTTTGTTTTACTTTGCTTTCCTTTCCTTTCCCTTCCCCACCCTCAATCCAAACATATGCTTAGTTCCAGTGACCAAGATTCAAGTCCTGGTAGCCTCAAGTACCAAAAAAATGAAAAATATTCAAGATCACTGCATTTCAACATGCGACTACAAAAAAACATACTAAAAACAATAATAATCTACCAATTGATTACCTGCAAAACTGCTTTCAAGAACAATGCATTTCAATACACTTTGCATAATGACCATTACTAAAGCCTTACACCATGCAACTTCTAATCCTAGTATCATAATTCCCTTCTAAAAACAACCTAATTTTAACAATTATATTTAAAGAACAGAAACATAACTAAAAGCTCATTTCTAAACTGTACATAAAATTTTCATAATTATATCACTAACAAACAGCAATCTCAAAAATTCAACTCATAAGCACATTCCAGCTTCGAATTATAATACTAATATTTTCAAATTTCAAACCCACAGTTAAACATTTTACTGTCATTCAAGTAAAAAAATTAAAATTCCAAAGAAAAACAAATTTCAAAGGTGTTTTTTACAAATTTACCTTGCCTTCTGGGTGAAAACAGGGGTGAATAATCCCGTTCATATCAAGATAAAGATTATCGAATTCAAGGCCGTTAGGGTTAGGTTTAGAGACGTCAACTGGTACTTGATTTCCACTTCCGTCTTCTCTCGGTTCTTCCTCAATCACGTCGACGATCGCTTGCGGGTACCGATCCGCCAACCACTTGTAAAACGCCGGAACTCCCATAGCAGTGCGGTTAAGATTGCGGCTCTTCCAGTCAACTCCGGTTGGGATGGGCGACGACGAAGAATTCAATTCACATAGAAAAGAAGGGCTTTGAGTTCTGAGAGAGGGAAAACAGAAATGTAGAGAAAGTTCAAGATCTCTGCGATGAACGGTGGAAATACACGATGGCGGCCTCCTTTACATGTGAATGAAATGACGTAATTACCCTTTGAGTGTGCAAAAAAGCCAAGAAAAAGGTGGTTTGGGGGCGGGGAATTCTGCTATTGGGCGGAAAAGAATATTAAAATTTTTTAAATCTCTTATTTTTAAAAATCACAAATAAAAAACACAATTGCCAATGCTAATGTATAAATTAAATAAGTGTATATGATGTATTAACAGTGTATAGTTTCTATACACTGTCAATGCATCAAAGGTTAACACTTCATCAATTGACAATTTAAAAAATATGTTAAGCTCTTAAATGTAAATATAAATAATTTTTTTTAATTTACTTATAAAGGTTTATTGATGAGGTGTCAATTTTTGATGTATTGACAGTATATAGAAACTATACGCTGTTAATACATTATATATAAATCCATTAAATAAAGGGTTAACAATTTGTATTACAAATTTAATTTGTTAATCTATTAATTTATAGTTAAATATATATGGGATAAATAGTATTATTGTAGGGAAATTTAATTTTATATAAAAAAATATTCTTGCTTACCATCAATAAAATTTAAAATATTACCAGAAACTATTACATATTTCATTAGATTATATTTAAAAATTCTAATAAATTCAAATAATAACTACTGAAATACATAATAATATTTTAATTTTATTTTATACAATTTAAAAGTGATGTGGATTGGGTACTGTAAGTAGGGCTAGACTTGGAAAGGCCCAGGTTCTGCCAATTTAAGACTTGGGGCTAATATTGTTTTTCTACATTGGTTAATGGGAATTGCGCTTGGGAAGGCTTAAGTTGGGTGTAATTTTGGTTTGGGCCTTAATAATTATTTAAATATTCCTCGTAATTTTTTTATAATTTTTTTACAAAATAGATTTTAAATATTGATTCAAAAAATTATTTATTTATTTTTTATGTGTGAGAATTTTTGAATGTTTGAAGTTTGATTTTCAATATCTATATTTTTCATTCTCCATCAAATATCTTCAATTATACAAAAAAAAAACCTTGGATTAAATACTAATTCGACTTTTACGTATTATGTTATTTTCTGTCAATTTGGTATTTCAAAACTAAAATTTTTAATTAAATATTTGACCTACAGTTACATAAAACATATTATCTCAAGAAATTGCCACATAAAGCATATTTTTTATAAAGTACAACATTTATCCCTCGTAGGTAAGGTGGACATTTGCTTGTTGATAGTGAATTGCTAGGGAGAAAAAAAATTGAATTAATTATATTTGTAGGTAGAACAAAAATCTTATTAATTAGATTAGTATTGATTATTAAAGAAACCTTGAAACTTTATCAATTCTTCTTAATTACTTTATTGTAATCTAAATCAAAATCCCATCATTTGATTTAAAATACATAAAATAAGTAAAACATGCATATATAATAAAATATTATATAATAACTTGTAACATGATGAAACAGCATGTGCTCATTAATAAAATAATATTAACGTGGAGTACTCTTATATATCTTGTGACCCTAGGGATTGTGTTGAAGTACTATATTTTGATTGATTACTCACTTTCATTCTGTATCAAATCAATGATTTAATAATTTAAATTTAATATTAGTTCATATGACAAGCATATTAGACAAATTCATAAAAATTACAAATAAATTAGGGTTGAAAGGTTTGAGAATAAAGTAAGAATTAAAAAAAATCAAACAAATAAAAAAATATAAACAAAAATAGTGTGATATGTTGATAGAAGGTTGAGCTTTTAATTTCATTGGTCAATAATCAATTTTGGAAAATTTTAAATACAAAAAAAAACTAAGAAAATAATTCAAAAAAATCACACCAAATCTGTTTGAACAATTTTTAATTATCGTATCTGACAATGGATTAGCATACTTTATTATTATTATCCTAAAAGAAAGGTCTTAATATACGTGAAAATATTATTTATTCATTCCGAACAAGATGCCGTCTGGCTATACAAAGTAAAAAATTATTTTTTGTGAAGGAAAGGTGGCAGGATTATTAATAGACTAGACACAAACTCGCACGATGTTACGAATCTATTTTTAAAGTTAGTAAAATTGATTATTAGATAAAAAATTTATTGATCATAAAAATATTTATTTCATTCATATTGTTTAGTACAAAAGAAAAACATGTTTACTAAAGATAGAGTTTTTATATCAAACAAAATGTCCAAAAATAATTTTTTGAGAAAATTAGATTAGCTTGAATTAAAAAAATACACAATACTTAAGTTAAATAGTATGACAAACAGATAATCTGTTTTAAAAACAAACAAATTAAGATAAAATACAATAACAATAAAAAGTAAAAGCACCAAAATATATATACGACATAGTGGTTTAGACAATTTAACGAAAAAGTAAGAAAAATTAGCTAAGAATGTTTTGTTCATATTATTAATCAAGTGTAATTAATTAAGTGTAAGGTTTTAAACCCATCTGTAAGCATTTTTGTTTTAAGAATAACTAATTGAACTATTTATATTTACTACAAAGTACAATATGCAAAGTAAAAGTATTTTTTTCTAAAAAAGTTAGGGGTAAAAACCCTTTCATATAATAATTTTCATCCGAAAGCAAAATATATGCAAGTAAAAGAAGCAAATAGATAAAAATATAAAGTAATATCATAAGACAATAATACAGGACTGGATTAAAAAGAGTTAAAGGGCCATACAAAAAACATGTTGAGCATTTAACTAAAAAAATTGTTGAGAAAAAAATAAAAGGACCTAAGTAAAAAAAAAGTTGTTGAGGGCAAAAAAAAAAATAAATCGACAAGTGTCACTCAAAGGAAGAGGATGAGACAGAAAAATAATATAGTATAGATATGCTTAAAAAAAATCAAAAAGGATTGTTTGATTGAATTTTTTTTGAATGATGCATTATCATTCAAAATTATAATTATAATCAAAATATTATATTCACTAAACAAATAACATGGTAAACTGGTAAATAAATAATAATAACAAACTATGCAAATAATAATAAACTAAACAAATATTATATTTAGTAAGACTCAAACTTGAAATTTTAAAATCTATGACTCAAACTTGAAATCTTAAAATCTCATGACTTTCTTGTTGTCATTAAATCAATACCTCATTAGTTGTTCAATTGAATTTTTAATTAAAAGTCAACAAATATACGCTAAAGTGTTATGCCAATATGGACATTAAACTAATATTTTCTTCTAATTGTCAACAAAAATTTCAAGAATTATAAAAATGCGAGACCTCAAATTTTCTAGTACGATTTAATTATATCTAAATAGTTAAGAATTACGCAATATTTATAATTAAAAAATATCGATTTTCTTTTAGGTTATAAGGCTCAAACATGCAATGGGCCCCACTAATTTCCAGAGGTCTGGATGAAAGTGAAACTTCATGGATTCGAAATTCGGAGCCGAAAAATGTTATGGTAAGAATTTCATCTTTAATCTCAATTGTTTGTGAATATTTTGAAAAATGTGCAATAAATTAGAAAATGACAATTTAGTCCATAGGCCGTCAGAATTTTCGGAAATAATAGCTAAATTAAAGGGAATCAGGACCTATGGATTATACCAAATATTTCTTCATAAAATATAGTTTTAGAATATCCAGATGGATGGTGGAAACTAAATGTGAAGACAGAAATTTACGTGATTTTACGATTAAGGATATTTTGGTAATTTCACCCCAAACCGATATCCGAACTTCAACAAAAGCTTCACCAAACATTAGAGCAAGCTAAATAGAGTTGATTTATGATAAAATAAAATATTTTGGAGTTTAGATAGAATATTTTCAACAAAGTCAAACTTTAAGGGCAATTATAAAAAAAATCTTTAAGTATAAGGGTAAAATGATAATTTTACCTATAAAAGTCGGAATTTATCATCTTCTCCAGCAGATTCTCGTCACTTTCCAGGTGGAACAAAACCCAAACAGAAAACACCATAGCCAAGCTTGAGAGAAAGAAAAACTCCAAAAATCTCAAAGAAAATCATATCAAAATTAAAAATCATCTTCACAAAAATTAATCTACTTAACTTGCTCTTCAATTGGGTGCCCAAATTAAGTCCTAAATCAGCAAATATCTGATTGTGGTGTCTCTCATACAATTTGACCAAGGTGAGACAAATAGAAAATTTAAGTTTTTCATGGAATTCTTATTATTTATTATGAATTTACGATGTTTCCATGCTTCTCCTAGTTTAGATCATGTTAAAATCATGAAAGTGAGCCTTTGAGGAATTCAATCAACACCTCATCTTCATGTATGTGACGTGTTGATGAGGAATTACCATAGAAATAAGGTAGAAAAAAATTATAAAAAAAGGAAAAGTAGGAACTTAAGCTTAATAAAGCTTAATTGCAAGAAAAACATAAGGAAGGGATATTGAGACCATTCGGTCAACACCATGGAAGAATAGGAATGGTGCAATTTGATTGGTTGTTGATGTAGAAAAAATTGTAAATATATGATAAGCATAGAATTTAGCTTAATTAAACTTAATTATGTTTAAATTGAAGAAATTCAATTTGTTTGGCACCAAGAGTGGTTTGGCCATGGCATGAAGACCATGAAATTGATGTTATTTCATAGAAAATTCATATAGAATTAATGTAGAAAATTAGTAGGAATAATTTAGAATTAATAAAGTGATTAAATTTGAAGAATATAAATTTTGTAAAGGAAGGAAGCTTTCGACCTTGATGAAGGGGAGGCTGAATTTGTGCCTATTTTAATGTAAATTAGGTCTTAAAATAATATAGAAATTATTCTGAGAATTTTGGCACAATCGAAATGAAATTGGATTTATGTAGAAAAAGTTAAAATTTTACACCGATAGAAATTAGATTGCATTTAGTAAATTATACTAACAATTCATTGGCATTTAAATTTTTAAATATTCTTTTAAATAATGAATAGTGAATTTATTAATTTTAAATAATTATTTGCTATTTGGGCAAAAAGTCCCATCCCCTTCGATGCATACCAAATCTTATCTTCAATAAAGGCCTTTATTATATAATTCACACTTATAATCCTATTACTTGTATAGGATCTCACCATAATGTTTTTCCTTCTAATAGATCTGGATTTACCATTGTAATAATGGTTATGCATTCTATCAATTATAGTAGTGCTATCACAAATATATCTCATGATCTATTTTTAAGAACTGTCAAGCAGTCACACAAATGATGTATCTGATTTTCTTGCCACAACTATATTTTCATAGTATGGCTTATAGCATTTTCATGCTTCATCATAACGAAAATATCATACTACTAAGAATCACGAATTTTTGTGACCAGTAGCCTAATTTTATCTAACATACTACTAGGAATCATATATTTTATATGACCAGTAGCCTTAGTTTATCCAACATCAATATCATCTACTAGGAATCACAAATGGATTGTGACCAGTAACCTTATTTCATCCAACATGATTAACAACACATAATTACTTTTTTGATTCTTCATCTCAAGTAGCTTGATCTCTTAGCAAGGAATACATTTGTCAAGTTACATGTAAATATTCACCTCTTTATTGAAAAGTCACTACTTTTAATTCATGTTGCATAATTACAATTACTTTGCTACATAGTAGCTCGTTAATATGGTAAAAGAAACAAATATTCCATGAATAAACATGTGTTACACATGATCAATAATTAATAGCTAAAGCCATATAATAAAACTCAAAGCAGTGATCGAATAAAATGTAATTTTTTTAACTTAAGCACAATTTTAGAATGCAAAAGCAAGTTCCCATACCTTTAGCAAGGAACATCACAATAAAATCACAACTCTTACACTAAAATTGTCAAACAAACTTGATAAGATCGCAATAAGTTATGCCAATATGCTTTTATCAAGAATGCTATTGAACATGCTGCAAACTTGATTTTCATGAATTACTTCATCCAATAATTAGATAACAACAGGGAATCATCAAAAGAGATAATCTTACATCTTCAAAATGAATATCTTATCCAAATAAATGAAATAGGTACAAGTCCATGCCACAATAAAACATCATGTAATCAAGTAATATATTTGATGAAACTCACCTATCACGATGATTTAATAAATTTGTCGACACACTTATAACACCAAAGAGATATTATGCATTTTCTATAGCTGAAACATTTACATTCCCGATATTTACTGAAGTTAGGCTACCTATGTAGAGAATTAGAGAAAACTTTTGGTAATCATATGCTACTGCCACGGTTAAAATTCATACTTATATGAATCCTTTTTATTTTTTGTCTTATTCTATTTGCTTCCATAATTAGCTGGATTTAAATGAATGGAATCGTGGCTTCATACTTATATGTTTTATCATTGGATAATGCAAGAGATATTTAGAATCTAACGTGCTTCATTTTGCAAACATATATTTGCGGTAATAGATATGAAAATTATCAAATGCCTAAAATTAATGTTATAAGTAACCAACCCATAAAAGCATGCTTTTTAATCAATTAACATAAAATACTAACAATAATTTTAGTAATAGCAATATTAACAGCACTTCAAAGGAATAATAACGTTTTAACGTTTATACAATCAATTACTTTGCACCTTTATCAGATTTATTATTATTTGAAATATGCCCAGCAAGTAAGTCTTGTTCTCCTATTAAATTATAAAGTTCAAAGCAAGATAACATACCTTTAGTTTTCTTCCTCTAGCAACAACATATTAAATAAACATGAAATATGATCTCACCAATATTTTACTGAAGAGAGAAATCCTTATTTTCTTGAGTTAAAATATTTTCTCAAAACTATTGAATCGTCTTAAAATTGTTGGAGTTCCTCTCCAAATTGTAGGTGCTAAAAGCTGAAACAAAAATAAGAAATTGTTAGTAATCAAAATAATATAAGAAAATATAAATTAGAATTATTTTATTGATCACGAAGAGTTGGACTAAGGCACGGATATCTCGCTCTCTTTAAGACGATTCACGCCTCTGCGGGAATTATATCACCGGTGCAGCAGGAACTCTAAGCGTGTTGCCTCTAGGATACAACAGCCCAACCTATCTTCATTGTACACTCTACAGTTCTGCACTAACATGTAAAGTAAAAAGCTCTAAGATTAAAAACCCTTCTCTTATCCAATAGTTTAGAGAGTATCTGTGTGTTTCATCATGAATAGAATAATGTTCTTCTCTTGTGTTCAATGTTTAGGACTTATATATAGGGATCACAATTTTGCAACTCATGTCAAATAATAATGATGATTTTAAAATCACTTGTAACTTATAAACAATAATTATAAAGAATTTAATATAACTGACTATTAAAACAATATTAACTGTTAGTAATAAAACTTATAACTTCAACATTAATCATTATATTTATTTTATTATTAAAATTACAGTTACAATAATTAATTGTTGGATCTCGCCTTAAAATTGTTGGAGTTTCTCTCCCAATTGTAGGTGCTAAAAGCTAAAATAAAAATAAGAAATTGTTAGTAATCATAATAATATAAGAAAATATAAATTAGAATTATTTTATTGATCACGAAGAGTTGGACTGTGGCACAGATATCTCGTTCTCTTTAAGACAATTCACGCCTCTGCGGGAACTATATCACCGGTGCAGCAGGAACTCTAAGCGTGTCGCCTCCAAGGTACAACAGCCCAACCTATCTTCATTGTACACTCTATAATTCTGCACTAACGTGTAGAGTAAAGAGCTCTATAATCAAACACCTTCTCTTATCCAAGAATATTATATGTAAAATTGATGTGGTTACACTTGTATGAGGTTTAGTACCTCTATTTATAGGCTTCTCACATTTGTAACTTACACAAAGTATTAATTATAATAAGGCTTAATAGCCAAATAAGCCCTAAACCTTTAGCTCAAAATGGAATTCAGCCCTCAACGTTTTATTACATAAAATTCAGTCCATAAACTTTTATTTCAATGGAAATAAACCCTCAACCTTTTACAATTATGCAATTAAGTCAAAATCTGTTAAATGACACTAACTGCCGTTAGTTTTGCATACGTGGCAGCTGACGTGGATAGCTCAGTTAGCTGCCACGTGGCATGCCACGTATGCAAAACTAACGGCAGTTAGTGTCATTTAACAGATTTGACCTATTTCCACTAAAATAAAAGTTTATGGACTGAATTTCATGCAATAAAACATTGAGGGCTGAATTCCATTTTGAGTTAAAGGTTGAGGGCTTATTTGGCTATTAAGCCTTATAATATTTATATCTATTCCGTTTATTCCATAAAGAAAGAAATGGTTAGCAAGACTTAAAATGTTAAACGGCTAACACAGCTTAGCATTTTTATTTTTAATAACACTATAAAAGCCATTAAACCTTTAATAACGTTTTAAACATTAAAACTCTATACAACCTATAAATTTAAATGTTATATATTTTATTATTAAAATATTAGTTCCAACAATTCCCTCTCCATTTTAATAATAAATTAATGTTTTAAAATTTTAATCATGTTATTAACTTGGACAAAGATGATTTTTTTTGGTACATATGGAGCAGTTCCCTGCTTAACTCATACAAAGATGAAGAGAACCAATATTTAAAGAGTCATCATTGAGTACACTAATTAAGCTCCTTGGTGGTTGTTGTAAAACACCTCCATCAACATTGGTGTGTGCTTCATTTGCTAACCAATTAGCACATTTGTTTGCCTCTCGGTAGACATGTGTAATGATGCATTCCCAAAGATGAATTATTATGCATAATAAAGGTGTGCGACCGCATTAAACCTTTATTTAGTGTAGTAGCAAATCTTGATCCTAAGCCAATAGTGTGTCATACGCATTGAACTTTGGCTATACAAGGGAGACAAGAGTTTGCAGTACACACATAATAATTCAGGTGTTTACGAGCTTCTTTTTAAGCCAACACATTACAACCTTGTGCTTGATCCCGGACTTAGTGAATAATCTAGAAACTTGCCCAACCAAGCTTTATAGGAGCGGCCCCACTCCTATACTCACATAGGTAAAATCTATCAAGAGTGTTCATGTAACTAATACACCCCGCTCATTATGAGCTATAGATTTCATTAAGATTTTTAAAGAATCAACCCTCCAATGTTACAGGATAGATACACTACATCATATGGATGGACAAAAGAGCTTAAAGCTTCTTAGTGTGTATCTTTTGAACGATATCTCTATGATTCGTTCTAATTCCCTATTGTGTAGTGTATCTATCTTGTAACATTGGAGGGTTGATTCTTTAAGAATCTTAATGAAATCTATAGCTCGTTATGAGTAGAGTGTAGCAGTTACAGGAACACTCTTGATAGATTTCACCTATGTGAGTATTGGAGTGGGGCTGCTCCTATGAAGCTAGGTTGGGCAAGTTTCTATATTACTCACTAAGTCTGGGATCAAGCACAAGGCCGTAATGTGCTGGCTTAAAAAGAAGCTCATAAACACCTGAATTATTATGTGTGTACTGCAAACTCTTGTCTCCCTTATACAGCTAAAGTTCAATGTGTATGGCACACTATTGGCTTAGGATCAAGATTTGCTACTACACTAAGTAAAGTTTTAATGCTGTCACACACCTTTATTATGCATAATAATTCATCTCTATCCAAGTTAATAAAAATATGATTAAAACTTTTAAAATGCTATTTTATTATTAAAATGGAGAGGGAATTGTTGTAACAGCAATTTTAATAATAAAATAAATATAATAATTAATGTTGAAATTATAAGTTTCTGTTATTAACAGTTAATATTGTTTTAATAGTCAGTTATATTAAATTCTTTATAATTATTGTGCATAAGTTAAAAATGATTTTAAAATCATCATTATTATTTGACATGAGTTACAAAGTTGTGATCCCTATATATAGGTCCTAAACATTGAACACAAGAAAAGAACATTATTCTATTCATGATGAAACACACATATACTCTTTAAACTATTGGACAAGAGAAGGGTGTTTGATCTTAGAGCTTTTTACTCTACATGTTAGTGCAGAACCGTAGAGTGTACAACGAAGATAGGTTGGGCTGTTGTATCCTGGAGGTGACACGCTTAGAGTTTTTGCTGCACCGGTGATATTATTCTCGCAGAGGCGTGAATCGTCTTAAAGAGAGCGAGATATCCGTGCCTCAGTCTAACTCTTCGTGATCAATAAAATAATTCTAATTTATATTTTCTTATATTATTTTGATTACTAACAATTTCTTATTTTTGTTTTAGCTTTTAGCACCTACAATTTGGAGAGGAACTCCAACAATTTTAAGGCGAGATCCAACATTTGTAGCCTCTAAGCCCGAGAATACTACCGGTGTCGGTGGATAATATACCGATAAATTAAAAGGTAAGGGATGTTTGTACGATGCGTAGGGATATGGCGTTGCATGTTTTGATGAGAATTGAAATTTATGGGAATTAAATAAATATTTTGGATGGAATGTTGAATCCGTGAATTGTGGTTGAAAGCCGGATTTTATGCAGGAGGGGTTAGGATTTTGTAAACCTTATACTGCCAAAATTCTTCTAAAGGAAACTATACAATCTAAAATTATCATTTTGCCATAAATTTGATCTATGAGAAGTTGAATTTATAAGATTGATTTTATATTTTTAGAAATGAATTTATATAATTAAATCACAAATTCATGATATTGCCTTCTGTTTGCTAATAAATTTTAGATTTATCTGTGTTATAATATTTTCTATCATTATGAGATTTTATATTGAATATTTGTTAAGTTAATATTGTTTTGATAATTATATTTTGTGAAATAATATCATTGATTTTATGATTTGTGATTAGTTGATCATATGAAATTATTTAAGACAAGTCTATTTAAATTTTTCTCCGTAAACAACTTTGAAAAATATGATTAAATGTTCTTGAGACTGTTGGCCCCTTAGCTACCTTCAGGTACATGCATTTTCGTTCTGTTCTGATTGCTGTTGACTTTAGCCCAGTCTTCCAGCTCTCATAGGGGACACCTGGCTAGTGCTCCCACTGTGGCCCCCACTGACTATAGCCATACGTCTATTATAGTGCATGTGTTTATTTGATGTAGACTAGTCTCTATTAAACTTATACTGAAGTGGTAAACTCTTGGCTAACTTAGATCCATGCACTCTCGTTTGATTTGTATGTCTGGATTTGATTTATTCGTACGATATGCTTCATGATTTGAATTACATACCTTGGAAATGATTATTTGATTTAGATGTTGGAAAATTTAAATGATTCTGATTTAAAATGCTTATGGAGAATTTAATTAATTTCTGATGGTTATACTATGTCTGGCAATATATTGAATTTATATTGAATTTATGATTTAATTTAATCGAATAAATTCCCTATAGTGGCTTTGGATACCGGAACACGACAGGTACTCCATAGTACCTTATATTCTATCCGGTTACCCAACCTACTATAGTATCCTTCTAAGTAGATCTTGCCAAATTTTATTCATAAATTAAATTCATGTTTTCCTATAAATATTCGTTTTATGAAAAACTGCATATAGGTTACGTTACATCAGCTTTCGTATAGATGTCTCTTACTAAGTACGTTTCGCTCACCCTTTTATTTTTCACTCCCAGATTTCTTGCTGTGAGTTCGAGTCTGCTATATCAGGAGGACTTGTTTCCAGTATTCCTTGGGCAACTTCATCAGTTCATTGAGGTATACTTGGTATATTTTGTATATTCAAATTTTGAACAGCACTACTTTTACGTGCCTTAACTTGGGATGTAAATATGGATATTTTTCGGATCCTGAGATTGCATATAAATAAATTTTCACTTGGAGTTAGAATGACACTGCAGACGAGCCCAACCTATGCATGTGATTTATATATGTAAAATTAGTAAAATATATGATATTTCGGACCATGACAAAAAAATATTTAAATTTTTTCTCTTCATATGTTATGACTAGTTAATTGATATGTTAATAATTATATGGAATAAATAAAAAAGTTGAAGAAAATAAGAATTTAAGACTCTTTTCATAAATGTTTTTGCTTTTTTGTCATTCTTCGTAATTTTTATTTTATGTTTAATATTTTTATTTTTTATTTTTTGCAAGAAAGCAAAAAATGAAAAATAAAAAAGTCTACCAAACGAAACCTAGAGTAAGTAACTTTGCATTCTTTACGCAAGTTCAGTAAAAAACAAAATTCTATCATTGACAAAAAATGCAAAAATCCATGTTTTATGACACTGACCAATGACCAAATCACCAACAAAAGAAAAATAGAAAAGAACATAACAATAATTACCCATAATTATAAAAGCCAAACAAAAGACTTAAAAGCCACTTTACATATTTATAATTTTTCTCAATCAAAACTTTAATCTTAATTAAAGTTATAGTCAAAATGTAATAATGTGACAACTTATGAAGTTATGATAAAAGTGACTTAAGAACTTGGAAGACAACTCTATTTCTTTAAAATTGTAAAAGAAAGTCATAATCTCTTATGATTGAAATAAAATAAAACTCGAAATATAAAATTTAATTCAATTGATTCATGTATTTTTTAAATAATTCAAAAGATATGAATTGGATTCTAATACTTGCATCTTCATCCAGAATGTAATTTTCTTTATAAAAGTATAAAAGGAAAAGAAATAAGAAAATAAATATAAAAAGAATAAAAATAAAAGAATTAGATTTGAAAATTCTAATATATTATTATCTCATACATATAAATATATGTTATTGAATACGTGTAAAATACAAAAATTAATATATTATAATTTTCATAAATGCCTCATCGGAGCAAATATTTTAATTTCTATAAAATTTCTATATAAATTTTTTAAAATTTTAATAATTCTAATTTTAAATTTTTTTTCATTTTATGGTTTTATTATATAAAAAATTATCACATTTTAAAACAAATTTATTTTAGATTTTCACCCTTGAGCAAGGCAAAAGCAGCCGGCTCGTTATAAACAGATCAAAAAGAAAAATCCAAAAATTACAAAAAGATAAATAAAATTGAAGAAGAAAAACGAGAGAAGAAAATAAGAAATTGTCTTTCTCAAGTTGTTATTGTTTCGACTTTTCACGGTGACCAAACGCCAGATTGCACCAAAACTGGCTCTGTCGACAAGACAGCCAAGGCAGAAAATATTACTTTCTATTTTTTTAAGCAGGCTAGTTGGCCAAGGCAGCATCTTTATTTTCTCAATAAAAGGAAAAACCTGACAAGGCACAACCATAAATCCCAGGAATTACCTTTGATATCACCTACAAAGAAACTTTCTTGTTTCTCAGCTTAGGCAAGGTTAAGTCTTTGGAGTCTCCTATCTTTGCAACTTGTCTATTATTTTGGACTCAAATTTTGTGCTGAAAAAACTGTGATTTTATTTGAAAGTTGCAAGCTTGGAGTTTGGGCTCTTTTATCATCTGTAGATTCTAGTTGTTGGTTGTGTTTTTAAGGTTGGATTTATGGTTTTTGTTGGTTACTTATGTTCTTTTTGATGTTTTTGTACATGGGTGTTTTTCTTGATTACTGTAACTGTCGGGGAATTTGGTTTTGCCATTAGATTGATCAAGATCATGATCATTTCTAGATTCCCTTTGGTGTCTAACACTTAGGGAAGTGTTTTCTTCTTCTTCAGGAGTCTGTTTTATATCTCAATTGTAGATTAGTCCAAATTTTTTTTGCTAAAGGGTAAAGATTATGAAGTATATCTGTTAAATTATTGAAATTTTTCTGTAAGCTGAAAATGTCTTTCGTTTTGCTTTGTTTTGTTTTTGATTATGACTATTTATCAATTTTCTATTAGTTTAGCTTCTTTTGCTAAATAAGTCAACTCTGGAATGCTTGTGCAGTAACTTGAGAAGAAATGGAGGACAAGAGTTTAATTGCCAAAGATGTCACTGAAGTAAGCTGTTGTTCATCTTCATTAATAAAGTTATAGGATTTTATTTGTATTTAGTGTAAGAAAACTATTGCTAACCTTGTTAATCTTGGTGGGTTTGACATAAACAGTTGATTGGTAGAACGCCACTGGTGTATCTGAACAATGTTGTGGATGGATGTGTGGCTCGAATTGCTGCCAAGTTGGAGGCGATGGAACCCTGCTCCAGTGTCAAGGATAGGTATTAAACTATTTCCAACTCTCCATTAGGAGATGTAACAGAAAACACTTTATCATAATCAATGCTATTATGATGCATTCAGTTATGTAGGAGTGGAGTTTATAATCTTTGATGAGATGCAAAATCTTCTTTGTTTGCAGGATTGGATATAGCATGATTGCAGAGGCAGAGGAGAAGGGTCTAATTAAACCGGGTGAGGTTGGTATTTGGATATTTCTCTCATAGACATTCATGGAATGTAATTTTCAAGTTAATGTTAGGTTACTTTCACTTTGCAAGTAAAACTATGCATTGACTTGTGCTCATGCTGTTATGATGTTAGACTTATTGCTGGTAAATGTTTGTAAGTTTGTCGCATCAAAATAAAGTGATTGTTTTATTCATGTTGAGGTGCTCTTTCTAGCTAAAAGACAATAACGGTAATGCAAACTTGTCAAGACAATTGACCTCATTGAATTAGCAGTTTCTGTAACTGTGCAAAGTTTTGAGTAGATTATGCTATTGTCACTGTGCCATATGATGAAATTATGCACCGTTTTCAATTTGAAAAGCATCTCTGTTGAAGTTTTTAGGCCTTCTAGCGTTTGTTCCTTTTAAAATCTAAATCTAAATTCCATACCATTTTTATGTGCAAAACTAGGGCTGTCTTCCAGCTACTGTCATGTTGATTTAATGTCGACATTACCTTGTAGTTTTGAGTAATAAACTTAAGGAGAAAAGTGTTAACTTGATCTAATTTCCCTTCTTCCTATATGCTGAAGAGTGTCCTGATCGAGCCAACCAGTGGTAATACTGGAATAGGATTGGCATTCATGGCAGCTGCTAAGGGTTACAGACTCATAATTACCATGCCCTCTTCAATGAGTTTAGAAAGGAGAATGGTTCTCCGAGCTTTTGGAGCTGAGCTGGTTCTTACAGATCCAGCTCGAGGCATGAAAGGGGCAGTTCAGAAGGCTGAGCAAATTCAGGCAAAGACTCCTAATTCTTACGTTCTTCAGCAATTTGAAAACCCTGCCAACCCAAAGGTATCATTCAGAAACATTTTTCACAGATATTTTGGTAGTTGAAGCCTTGGACTGTGTCATGGTCTGATTCTTCTTTCCTGATTTAGATCCATTATGAGACAACTGGACCGGAGATATGGAAGGGCACTGGAGGGAAGGTAGATATCCTTGTCTCTGGTATCGGGACTGGAGGTACTGTAACAGGAGCAGGGAAGTATCTCAGAGAGCAAAATCCTAACATTAAGGTTAGATTTTCCGATGCCTAATTAGATGGATTGTATTATGACTCCAATTACTAAATCATGTTTGCCCATGATTGCACTTTCATGTTGCTCATATTTCCCTTGCCTTTTTCTGTTCAGCTTGTTGGCGTTGAACCAGTTGAAAGTCCAGTGCTTTCTGGAGGGAAACCTGGTAAGTTGTAATGCATATAATGTTTCTTTTTCACATTCTTCCTCACTCTGAGTATTCTATTTTCTGATTTTTTTTTTTTGTTTTCTACAATTTATAACTGCGAGCTGAGCCTATATTGCCCCTTGCTTTTTTTTTCCTTAATTGTTCTCTGCATCAAGGATTTCCTAATTTTATATAGGTCCTTCCACAAATTATAGTGCTATGTAGGTTCATTATTTAACTCCTCACTTCTGTATCAATGTATCTGAGCATTGGCTGGTTGAGTGGATATTCCGGACCAGTTTTGTTTTAATAACTTTGGGAATGAAATACCATTCATAGACTATTATATCTTGCTAAGCGAATAATGATTTTGCTTGATCCTCTACCATTATTGGTTGAAGTTTGGAGATAAGTTAAAAAGCCCCTGAACTAAAATTAAAAAAGCACCCGAGCCTCGATTCTATTATTTATGCCACAACTGTTATCAGTTGTCAAAGTCATGTGACCCATATGATCAATTTCCATCATTTAGAGATACATGTTTGCCATTATTAACTGAAAGTTGTTTTCTTTTGTTCCTCATGCTAACTTTAGATTTTATAAGTATTTTATCTATTGATGAACTGCTTGCATTTTTAATGTTCAAGGTCCACATAAAATCCAAGGAATTGGTGCTGGTTTCATCCCTGGTGTTTTAGATGTCAATTTACTCGATGAAGTTGTTCAAGTAAGTCTCCATTGTATTGATTATTCAGATTATATTTCAGTCAATGTGGGATATAAATGCTATTTTCTGTGGACATGTAAAGAACTTGCATTTTTCCTACGCCATAATTCATTACCAGGTTTCATACCTGCTAGAATCAATTATATGCTATTATCTGTGAACATGTAAACGAATCAATATTCCTATGCCGTAATTCATCACCAGTTTTAATTATTTCTCCTGCTCAATTTTTATATATTTTAAGCAATTATAGAAAGCAATATGAGCATGCTGTGTTTGATTTGTAGCTTTTCCTCTATGCATGTATTGCTATTGTTGTTCCTTGTAATGATCGGTTAGCTGTATGACTGCAGATATCAAGTGAAGAAGCTATTGAAACAGCAAAGCAACTTGCTCTGAAAGAAGGACTGTTGGTAAGTTTCTTCGTTCTAAATGATATAATTTGACAAGGGAATCCGTGCTTGGTTGGTACTTGTTCACCAGTAAATTGAATTCAACCGCACTCAAATTTCTGTTGGTGGATTCCTTCTGCAGTTCCCTTTATTGATAACTGTTTGGAATATGTATTACAGGTAGGTATATCATCCGGTGCTGCTGCTGCTGCCGCAAATACGATAGCCAAGCGGCCAGAAAATGCCGGGAAACTCATTGTTGTGAGTTTTCTTATTTATTTTTGAACTTAATCCTGCATCATTCTGTCCGGACATGCTATTGAGGCAATACCACCAAAGATAAATACCATAATCGAAAATGGTTATTGTGACATTTCTGTCTATTACTCCGACTTCACAGTAGCGGCATATATATGAATTATAGGGCGTTTATACTCTCATTTGAGGTACCCTAATCCATTAATTTTGAACCTAAACAGGTGGTCTTCCCCAGCTTTGGAGAGCGTTATCTCTCTTCGGTGCTGTTCGAGTCTGTGAAGCAGGAAGCGGAGAGTATGGTTTTTGAGCCATGAGTTGAACCAAATCCTAGCTTCAAAATCTCATGATTATCAGTTTGAAATATGGAGAAGAGAGCTTTGTTGGATGGTTCTGTTTCCTCCTTCGGTTCTCAAAAGGCCCTAGAATAAGAAGTCTGCTTGACAGTAGTCCGTAGTCTTAGTTGGATTAGGGGAAATGTTGTTTGGAGATGATATTTGAAACCTTTGTGTCTGTTGTGAGATTGAATAATATTTGATGTTTCAACTGAAAACCCTCTTTGAAAACAGCTCAGATTGTTGAACTAAATTCCCAAAGCATCAACTTTCTTTTTCAGTTGTGAAAGAGCAAGGTGGAAACAGCCCAAGCTTGTTGATTAAATTAGGGAAATCCAAGCATCAACTTGTTTCAATTTTAATGGATGGAACAAAGTGGAAATCTATGAAATTCCAGCAAAACATAGAATTAGAAGAGAAGAACCTACACATGATGCGCTTGTCTTTTGACAATTATACTTTCATTTCATAGTCTGAATCCAGAGCTGATGATAATCTTAAATATGATTAGATAACTTAATACGTATGGACATATTAAAAACCCTACTTTTTTATTGATAATCTTAAATATGATAATATAATTTAGTACGTAATGACTTGTTAAAAACCCTACTTTATTACGATTACTTGATTCATGTGAAGTGGATCTTAGAAATACATAATCTCACCATTTTGAAATCGAAAATATTCTACCAGAGCACATGCTATTAGAAATCATCGAAAATAATAAGCCAGTTTAGATTTGTGAATTCTTATCAACAATTAACCGGTCTAGATTTGCTAATTCTTATCAATTATTGGAGACCAATGACTTGCGAATTTAATCGATTATTCAGAACTAAGAGAAAAATGGAATCAGAAATTTGGTTGAAATTAAAGAGCAATGAAAATTATACCTTCAGAGAAACACTTAATTTCTTAGAATTGAATTGGTCAGGGGCCGCGCGAACGCAGGCCCCCACTTCCACAAATTATGACGTAGGCTCTCCCGCTTGGGGAGACCTTAGGCAAGCGCCCCTCCGGCGTGCAATGGAGGCCGCGTACCTAGGCCATGGGTCTTATTGATCACCCATTGACCCCGTCCAGGTAAGTATGTTGCAACGATGCTAGCAGCCTCTTATTTATTAGACCACGGTCGTGCTCCATCTTCATAGTTATTCAATATGGGATTGTGCTGGTGACTGGTTGGTCAAAATCAAGAGTTAATACTAATTGATCGATGGTTCGCCTTTCTTATTTGGCTGATTGAAAGTGGTTGCAGATCAGGCATACAACAGAACATGGAGGAGAGAAGAGCACCCAGAGAAAACAAGTTTTCATGCTATTCTGTTGGAAAATTTCAGGATTAGAGAGACCGCAGCAGTATCCTTGGAAATGTCATTAAACTTAGTGAGATATCATAAGTTTTGCAGAAGATTTCTCCATGGGAGTGGGGTTTTGTAGCTTTAACAAAATGGCCAGGAATTCACTTGTGCAACTTTAACCTGATCTTCAATATGTTTGCTGAGTGTTCCCATGGCTTTCAGGAAGAGAATATCAATCCAGTTCATCAATATTGTTTCAATCCCGCCTTCTAGCGAGCCTGTTCAATGGCCATGGCAACCAAGAGGAAGAGATGAATTTACAATTTACAAGGAAATATCAAACTCCCAAGAGATTATACTACTTGATTCCCATATCTTATTTCACTGAATAAAAATGGTTGCAAGTGAGGAATACAACAAAACATGGAGGAGAGTAGAATACTCGTACAAGTTTTCATGCAATTCTGTTGGGCAAAGTCAGCAACATGTTTGCTGAATGTTCCCATGGCTACCAGGAAGAGAATTTCAGTCCAGTTCATTTCTTCAAATCATCCCTACTTGTGTTTATATCGAGCCTGCTCAATGACCATGGCAATCAAGCTTAACTGTGGATTGAACATGGATGGTTACCATCACTTTCTAAGTTCTTAACACATCTCTTTCCAATTTCAGCATTTGACAGATACAGGATTAGAGAGACCAGAGCATAATCAATGAAATTGTCATTAAACTTAGCTAGGTATCATGAGTTTGAAGCAGCTTTCTCCTTATTTATTAGCTCGGTTCCTATTTGAATTTCAGTGTTTTGTTCTTCAAGTCATTTCTAGAACGATATTGCATATTTTACCATTATCCAATCCGATTTAGTAGTGTTAAAATATTACATAATCGAGTTTGAATGATAAAATTACTATCTATTGCTGATTCAAATAAGAATCAAGTAGTGCTTCTAGGGTATCCATTAACCAAACTCAATTATGAATAATAATATTTTAATAATATATTACTTATATGGATTATTATTAATGTAATTCTTAATTAAATTAATGCATTATTATATTTAACTTTATTTTTTTTGAATTAATTTAAATTAAAATTTGACGTAATGAGTATTTCATAGATCCAGATAATTAATAAATACTCTATATTATATGGTCAATTTTGAGAAGCAAAAATCAAAATAATATGAAAGTTAACCAAATTTAAACATTATAAAATACCCTAGTTGACTCGTTTCACGAATCTGAAGATGTTTACCATTGCCTTAATTTCTATTAATCTCATGCAATCTCTTCCAATTACAGTTAGGATGCGAAAATTGGTAAAGATAATTAATTATCAATCGAGACAAATTTCAATTTCATCACAGGATGAGGATTTGCTTTTTGACTTGTATAATTGTGAGGGGGCCGCGCGAACACGAGCCCCCAACTGCCACAAATTTTGACGTACACTCTCCGCGAAAGGGAGATGTTAGGCTGGTGCACCCCCCGAGCGTGCAATGGCGGCCACCGACCTAGGCCATGGGCCTTCTTGATCGCCCATTGACCCCGTCCAGGTATGTATGGGTTGTGAGATCCATTTATCGCTCGTTTAAAACTCCAACCTCACCGCCAACTGGCTTCCTTTTCAAATGTGGGATTCTACCAAATCTGGCTTCTCAAGCCAGGCTGCAGCTGGCTTTCTTGGGGAAGTTGGGCCTGCAAAGTGAAGCAACCAAATTGTTTGGTAATGTAAATTCATGAAGTTTCAATCATCTGTGTTGTGAATAAGATGAATTTCTTCAGAAATTTGGGTTATGGTTATGTCAGAAAAGGGTTTTTCTGTGCTTGTTTCAGCTTCAAACTTAATATTGCAGTAGTTTAGATGAGAAGCGCTGCAATAGTTAGAGTTCTAGCATTGAGCATTAATCAGTGAAGTTACAGTAAAGCTGCTGTTCAATGAACTTTTCCTTGTGTTGTTCTGGTGAAGGTTTAAGCAATTTCTTGGAGGAGTTTGGCTAGGAGAGAGGTTTTGGCCTCGGTATAGTTCAATGAACTGTTTGTCAATGGTTTGATATTTGTGGGAATCAAAGTGAATGAGACGGAAAAAACTCTCCAAATTAGCCAGATTGAGATTTGAGATGAAACAAGAATCACAAGCCTTTTGTTAAACTTTGATGCAAATTTGCTTTACATAAGCAACTCCCTTCCCAGCCATTTTCTTTGTTTTTGCCCTCTTGCGCAGAATAATATGTAGGGACAAGCTGAAAACTAGATTCGATAATGATTTTATATGAAAACGATATGAATATAACGATTGACATATTTTCCACATTCAGATGGCTTGTGGACTTGTCCTAGTGACAAGAATGAAGAAAACAAAGTTTTACTGTGTGAAGAAAGAACCAAACTTTTGACAAATAGTTTAGATGAGAAGTGCTGCAATAGTTAGAGTTCTGTGCTTGTTTCAGCTTCAAACTTAATATTGTAGTAGTTTAGATGAGAAGTGCTGCAATAGTTAAGAGTTCTAGCATTGAGCATTAACCAGTGAAGTTACAGCAAAGCTGCAGTTCAATGAACTTTTCCTTGTGTTGTTCTGGTGAAGGTTTAAGCAATTTCTTGGAGGAGTATGGCTAGGAGAGAGGTTTTGTCCTAGGTATAGTTTAATGAACTGTTTGTCAATGGTTTGATATTTGTGGGAATCAAAGTGAATGAGAAGGAAAAAACTCTCCAAATTAGTCAGATTGAGATTTGATAATGAAACAAGAATCACAAGCCTTTTGTTGAACTTTGATGCAAATTTGCTTTACATAAGCAACTCCCATCCCAGTCATTTTCTTTGTTTTTGGCCTCTTGCACAGGAAAATATGAAGGGACAAGCTGAAAATTAGACCCAACAATGATACTATACGAAAACGATATGAAAATAACAATTAACGTATTTTCCACATTCGGATGGCTTGTGGACTTATCCTATCGACGAGAATGAAGGAAACAAAGTTTTGCTGTGTGAAGAAAGAACCAATAAGAAGAAACTGACAAGACCGACAAGTACCGAAAGGACCACACCAATCAAGCCACTGCAAGCAACCATCTTAATGAACGGTAGTCTTGGTAAATCTAGTCCAATGCAAAGAATTCGAAAAAAAAAAGTTAAAATATCTATGTGGTGTGTTATCTTATACATACACTCTGCTGGAAGAAGCTTATCTTTGACCTCAGTAAAACAAGAATGTGAGACATTGTTGCTTATTTACTGCAATTAATTTAAAGCGGGGGAAAGAAAAAGACACTGCTTTAGTCTGGTGGAAGTTGGTACTGTTCAGGAGTTGCCAACGCACAATTGGCCTTCTGTGGGCCACATAACCTTAATAAATACAAGCTCAAGAGCTGCACTACCATCAAAATCTGCAGCCTTTGTTCGATGTGATTTCCAGAGATAAGGTATCCTTCTTCAAGATTATCAAAGCCCAGGTTCTTTGTTTTTATCGAAGTCCATGTCTAGTATCTTCTTATTTTTTTCTTCTTGTTTCTTGTTAGACCAATTCACCTGTTGTAAGTATATTTTTTGATTATTTCTTTGACATTCTTTGATATGTTTTATTTTTTTTTTATTGTTTTGTGGAATTTCAATGGTTTGACTGTGTCAATTTCCACAGCTGGGAAATAAGTATTTCTTTCCCAGTCTTCTGTTCTTTGTACTGTTTATGCTCTTTATAGACTTTCAGAAGCTTGTTTCAGTTCCTCCATTAGCAGGTATTGAAATTCTTGTTAAACAAAATACTGGGTATTTGAAATCAATCATGTTTTCCACGGTTCTCTTCTCTGTTCATCACAGTTTATTACTAAATACAGTAGGCTTTGACTTTTGGTTTTCATGTTTACCTTTATTCTATTCTGTGTCCATCATAGTTGATTATTGATTATGGTAAGCTTTCACTTTGATTTTCATGCTTCTGTGCACTACCAACCACTTGATTCCTTTTCTAGATTGCAGTTCTTTTCTATCGGGTTGCAGAATTCTGAGAATACAACATGGAGAACTGTGGAATCAAGAAAGATGTTACTGAGGTAATCATTATTCTCAATCATTTAAGTTTTCATGCTGCCTTTAGTCTTTCGCTTCTTCTTCTTTTTCAAATTTCCTTTAATTCTCCCTGTGGATTATGCAGTTAATAGGTAATACACCTATGGTATATCTGAACAATATCGTGGATGGTTGCGTAGCACGCATTGCTGCCAAGCTAGAGCTGATGGAACCTTGCTCCAGTGTTAAAGACAGGCATAAGCTTTGTTTACACTTGATTGTATTTTCTTCATTGCACCTCGGAAAGTGTTGCATGCAAATTAACACCTTTGGTCATTTTTTATCGATATGCAGGATTGCGCACAGCATGATAAAAGATGCAGAAGATAAAGGTTTGATTACACCCGGAAAGGTGTAGTAAACATTACCGTATTTGAAGATGCTTTACTAGGTGTAGCTTTCGAATTAATGCATGTCCAGTGATTGGTTGATAATCAGATTAGGAAGAGTAATAGATCCAAGCAACCTGAAATTTAGATTGTTTTAGTGATCACAAAAAGGAAGTTGATTGCATTACTGGATATGCTCATAATTGAATGTAGATGGTCTCAATATGGAACATTTAAGCTAACAAACTTCCCATTGTTCTGCATACTGTTGGATACAGAGTGTCCTCATTGAGCCTACCAGTGGTAACACTGGCATTGGACTGGCTTTCATTGGAGCAGCCAGGGGTTATAAAGTTATTGTTACAATGCCTGCATATGTGAGTACTGAGAGGAGAGTCGTTCTTCGAGCTTTTGGAGCTGAGGTATACATCACTGACCCAGCCAAGGGCGTTAAGGGTGTTTTTGATAAGGCTGAGGAGATACTAAGTAAAACACCTAATGGTCACATTCTTGGGCAATTCGAAAATCCTTCCAATCCGCAGGTATTATCTTTACTCTTAACTTTTCTAATTTCATAATCCGAGTTGATGTTTAGGAAGAACTAATGAATTCTTTGTTTAGATTCATTATGAAACCACTGGTCCGGAGATATGGAAAGACTCAGAAGGGAAAGTTGGTTTGCTGGTTGCAGGCATAGGAACTGGTGGCACAGTAACAGGTGCTGGGAAATTCCTGAAAGAGAAAAACTCAGATATCAAGGTTTGCTCCTTTTTTTTTTAATTGAAAGTCAGGCAGATAGCCAGTGTTCTGGTTGTTATGTTAATGAGAGCGTTTTCTTCTTGTGTCGATGTGTAGGTATATGGCATCGAACCAGTTGAAAGTGCAGTCCTGAATGGTGGAAAACCTGGTAAGTTTCATGTTTCTTTCACCCTTCATTCTTCATTTCTTTTTACTGACATTGTCAAATTCTTTTGGTATTATCGGATTCAAAGTTGTTTCAATACTATAAATACCAATGTTAGAAAATGTGAACCATTTGATTTCAGAAGATCATTGAGCTATTTTCTTATGAGATTAATCTATAAACTACTAAGTAACAACATTTGGGATTATACTCTATGCAAGCTGTAACATTCTGTATTACTGACCTTTTATGGAATTATGCTGTTGAACACAATTTCATAGCCTTTATGATTTAAGCAATATTCAGTGCTTAACTATTTCCTTTATGGCATTGCCTGCCATGCCAAAGGCCCTCATCTGATCCAAGGAATTGGTGCTGGCATCGTGCCAGATGTTCTGGATGTTGGCCTCCTTGAAGAAGTTGTTAAGGTAAGTCCCAATAGCATCCTTGAATTTGTTTGTCAAATCATCTGAATGTGCTTTAGTTTCTAGATTTCTTATTCTGGAAAGCAATAGTGAATCTGTGTTACCTATCATTTCTTACAAGCCTAGAAAAAGCTCTAGGAAAATTTGCAACTGGTTTGATTTCTGAAAATTTAATGAACTTTTGCTCCTGTCCATGGCAAGTATCAACCATCTGATGTATCATCCATGGCTTATGCTGTATGATGCTTGCATGGTATTGTTCTTTTCTATTCAATTTATGTATGCTGCTGTTATAACTTCATAGGTATCTGGTGAGGAAGCAATTGAAACTGCCAAACTGCTAGCCTTGAAAGAAGGTTTGCTGGTATGTTCGTAACAATTAATCGAAAACATGTATTTGCATAAATATGACACTCTCTAGACCCCACAGTGTGAGAGTCTTACGCACTGGATTTGCCCTTATCCTTTTGTTATTCCGTGGTTTAATCTTGACAGGTAGGTATATCATCTGGTGCTGCAGCAGCTGCTGCAATCAAGTTGGCAAAGAGGCCAGAAAATGCAGGCAAACTCATAGTTGTGAGTCACATTCCTGTCTTGAAATTGATCTATCCTACACTGATTCTTGATATAAGTTAATAAACGCTGTGAAAAACATCATACAGGGTTTCTCAAGTGACAACTGCAGTTATTGATTTGTCTTCTCTCATGTCTGATCTTAGAAAGCTTTGAAGTTTACACTATCAAAACCTCTGCTAGTTGTTGGTTGAATCTTAGAACATTGTGTCTGTCAATTCAAGCAAAGAAGCCTCTTTGAGATTCCCATTATATAAAAAATATTTGAACAATCAAGGCTTGACCAAAGAGAGATTATGTTCAAAATTCGATTTTTTTTCCTGTTGTACCTTCTTATGGAAAAAAAATAAAAAGATTTGCACAACAATCTAGCTTTTCTAGACACTTGTTTCTGGCACAAGCTAACACAAAACCCTGTTGATATCTTGTATAATAGTTTTCACCTTTAAAAGAATTGTATGAATCAATTAAGCTAAACCCGAGTTCAATAAATGTAGAATTTAAATTGCTAACTTTCGCCACGAGTTTCATAAATTTGAACTTCGAATTTCAACATCTGCATTTTTTGTCACATTATTTAAAAAAAATGAAAATCTTATATTGCTGAAATCTCTGGTTTGTTAATTTTCCAAAGTCTTGAGCTTTTGTTTTTCCTTTTGCAGGCTATTTTCCCCAGTGCTGGTGAGCGATACCTGTCTACTGCATTGTTTGAATCCTTAAGGCATGAAGCAGAAAACATGACTTTTGATTGATTCATCATGGCTTCATTGTTTTCTTTTTTATTCTAGCTTGTGTATCAGACCGCTGGCTTTGAAACTTTTTCTCGTTGAAACCATTAATAAGTAGAACAAAGCTTCTACCTGAAATTTGTATAAGGGTTTTCTAGTAATATCATTTTACTGCTGTAACAAAAAAAAAATCATTTTACAGCAAACCAAACATGTCTAAAATAAACTATTTTCTTCCTAAGAAACATTTAATTTCATTTTTTTAACTCATGTCCTGAATATAACAAAATGTAAAGCCTAAGAAATAAGGTATTAAAACAAATTTCAATGTGAACTTGGGTTTAATTGTGTTCGTTCATACAATTTCTTTAAGAGATCAATTTCGGTAAGTTTAGAATTTGAATTTAATACTTCATCTCTTCTTCTAGTTTGGGATTTCTATTTTTTATTTGATAAAAAAAAATACCAATGTTTATTACAAGTCTATGTAGTATGTACTACAATTGGAGATATACGTGTAAAGAGAAAAACATGCAGTGAGATATGAGAAATAAAAATAAATGAAAGTTCCAGTTAGTTTTCTCTTTTTTTTTTGTAGTATTTTATATGATAGATAGAGGGACTTGAAATTTTATCATAAGTATGAAACTAATAATGTTTGTCATTTTTTCTAGTTTTTAAAAATATTTTTGAATTTTATATAGAAAAAAAATAAAAGAGCTTTATATTAAGAAAAAGACTCTAAAATAAAATTGTTGAATTCTTACTTTCTTATGGCTCTTTTTTTATTTAAAGGAAGAGGAAAAAAAACCAAGTATTTAAAACTAAAATAACAAAAAGGTTCTTAAAATGATCATTTTATTTAAATAATTTTTTATATTTTATTACATCCATATAAGATATTAACTTTTAATGTATACCTAAATAGATTCAATTTTAGATTTATATCTAAATAAACCATTAAAATAAATTCATCTTTTGTTTAAAATAAGTGTTTATTTGGATACAAATTAAAATATAGAAATTATTTATGATACGATAAAAATGTAAGGTTTACTGAAGAAAAATGGAATATATTTTCATTTAATTAAAATAAATAAAATAATAAATTAAAGATATGGTTTAAGTTGGGCTGGCTGACCTTAGGCGTCGAAGCATCAAGGCTGAGAATTTTAGTTGGGCCTAAATATTTTACATTTTGTTGAGTTCTATCATTGAGCATTAAACAGTGAAGTTGCAGCAAAGCTGCAGTTCAATGAACTTTTCCTTGTGTTTTTCTGTTGAAGGTTTAAGCAATTTCTTGGAGGAGTTTAGCCAGGGGAGAGGTTTTGGCCTAATTAAGGAATGGTTCAATGAACTATCTGTCAATAGTTTGAAGTTTGTGGGGATCAAAGTGAATGAGAAGGGAAACTGTCCAAAATATTCAGATTGAGACTTGAGATGGAACAAGAATCACAAGACTTTTGTTGAACTTCGATGCAAATCCTTTGCATTACATAAGCAGCTCCTATCCCAGCCATTTTCTTTGTCTTTGCTCTCTTGGACGAGAAAATACGAAGGGGCAAGCTGAAAATTAGCCTGGACAATCCTACAATGACACAAAAATAATCATCAAGGGGAAAGAACATATTTTCCGCGTTTAGAAGGCATGTGGTCTTACCCGGTTGACTAGGAAAAAGAAAACAAGTTTCTTTGTGTAAAGAAAGAACCATTAAGAAGGAAACTGAAAAGGATGACAAGTACTGAAAGAACCACAATAATCCAGCTACTGCATGCAGCCATCTCAATGAATACTAGCCTTTGTAAATCTAGTCAATGAAAAGAATTCAAAAAACAAATTGAAATCTGTATGGGGTATGTTATCCATACACACTCTGCTGGAAGAAGCTTATCTTTGACCTCAGTAAAACAAGAATGTAAGGAAAAGTTGCTTATTTTTATTTACTTATTTAAGTGAAAGTAGGAGTAAGGAAATGACACTGCTTTACTTATTTCAAGGCTAAGTCTGGTGGCAGTTGATACAGTTTTGGGAATTGTGCCTTCACCGGTCCATACGACCTTATAATAGACAAGCTCAACAGCTGCATCACCAAATATCAACATCTGTAGCCTTTGGTCCTTCTGTTTGCCAGAGATAAGGTATCCTTCTTCAAGATTATTATAACCCATATGCTTTGTTTTTATGTTCTAGTATCTTCTTATTTATGTCTTGTTGTTTATTGTTAGACTATCCAAAGGCACCTCTTAGAGATATCTATAGCTGGGAAATAAGAATTTCTTGCCCACTCCTCTGTTCTTTGCACTGTTTGTACTCTTTATAGACTTTGAGAGGCTTGCATGTTTCATTTCCTCCATTAGCAGGTACTGAATTCTTATTAAACAAAATACTGGGTACTTGAAATGAATTATGTTTTCCTCAATTCTCTTCTCTGTTCATCACAGTTTATTACTAAATATAGTAGGCTTTGACTTCTTGTTTTCATGTTTATCTCTATTCTATTCTATGTCCATCAATCATAGTTGATTATTGATTATAGTATGCTTTCACTTTTGATTTTCATGCTTCTGTGCACTAGCAACGACTTGTTTCCTTTGCTAGATTGCGGTTCTTTTCTATCAGTTCACAAAATTCTGAGAATACGGCATGGAGAACTGTGCAATCAAGAAAGATGTTACTGAAGTAATCTTTATTCTCAACCATTTGTGTTTTCTTGCTGCCCTTGGTCTTCTGCTTCTTCTTCCTTTCAAATTTTCCTTTAATTCTCCTTGTGGCTTATGCAGTTAATAGGTAATACACCTATGGTATATCTGAACAATATCGTGGATGGTTGTGTAGCACGCATTGCTGCCAAGCTAGAGCTTATGGAACCTTCCTCTAGTGTCAAAGCCAGGCATAAGCTTTGTTTTACACTTGATTGTATTTTCTTCACTGTGCCTCGGGCAGTGTTACCTGCAAATTAACACCTTCGGTTATATTTTATTGATATGCAGGACTGCGTACAGCATGATCAAAGATGCAGAAGACAAGGGTTTGATTACACCAGGGAAGGTTAGTGGACACTACAGAATTCGAAGATGCTTTACTAGGTGTAGCTTTCGAATTAATGCATTTGCAGTGATTGGTTGATAATCTGATTAGGAAGAGTTATAGATCCAAGAAACCTGAAATTTGGATTGTTTTAGTGACTTTAAAAGGAAGTTGATTTCATTACCAGATATGCCTATAATTGAATGTGGTTGGTTGCAATTTACTGAGGTCTATCTTGCTGGTGTGAGGCTTAAACTAATATCTTCTGCTTCAAGCCTTCAATTCACTTTTGATCAAATGAGGGCTACTTTCCAAATGGATGGTCTAAATATGGAACATTTAAGCTAACAAACTTCCCATTGGTTCTGCATAATGTTGGCTAAAGAGTGTCCTTATTGAGCCTACCAGTGGTAATACTGGCATTGGAATAGCTTTCATTGGAGCAGCTAGGGGTTATAAAGTTATTGTTACAATGCCTGCATGTGCTAGTATTGAGAGGAGAATCATTCTTCGAGCTTTTGGAGCTGAGGTGTACCTCACTAACCCAGCCAAGGGCACTAAGGGGTTTATTGACAAGGCTGAGGAGATACTAAGTAAAACACCTAATGGTCATATGCTTAGGCAATTCGAAAATGCTTCCAATCCACAGGTATTGTCTTTACTGTTAACTTTTCTGTATTTCATAATGAAAGTTGATGTTTGAGAAGAACTAATGAATTCTTTGTTTAGATTCATTATGAAACCACTGGTCCTGAGATATGGAAAGACTCGGAAGGGAAAGTTGGTTTGCTGGTTGCAGGCATAGGAACTGGTGGCACAGTAACAGGTGCAGGGAAATTCCTGAAAGAGAAAAACTCAGATATCAAGGTTTCCTCCTCCTCTTCTTTTTTTTAATATTTAAAGTCAGGCAGATAGGCAATGTTCTGGTTGTTATGTTAATGAGAGCATTTTCTTCTTTGTCAATTTATAGGTATATGGCGTAGAACCAGTTGAAAGTCCTGTCCTGAACGGTGGAAATCCCGGTAAGTCTTAAGTTTCTGTCACCTTTCATTCTTCCTTTCTTTTTACTGACATTGTCAAATTCTTTTAATATTATCGGATTCAATATTGTTTCGAAACTATGAATCTCAATTTGAGTTCAGAAGACAATTGAGCTATTTCCTTATGAGATTAATCTATAAACTACATCTGGGATTATGCTCTATGCAAGCTGCAACATTCTGTTTTACCGACCCTTTATGGAATTATGTTGTTGAACACAATTTCATAGCCTTTATGATTTAAGCAATATCCAGTACTTAACTATTTCCTTTATGGAATTCCCTGCCATGTCAAAGGCCCTCATCTGATCCAAGGAATTGGTTCTGGTATCATCCAGGATGTTCTGGATGTTGGCATCCTTGATGAAGTCATTACAGTGAGTCCCAATACTTTGCTTCTTGAATTTGTTTTTCGAATTATCGGAATGTGTTTTAGTCCCTTGATTTCTTATTCTGGAAAGCAACTGTGAATTTTTGTCACCTATCATTTCTTCCAAGTCTGGAAACAGCTCTAGCAAAATTTGCAGCTGCTTTGATTTCTGAAAATTTAATGAACTTTTGCTTATGTCCACGGCCAGTATCAACCATCTGTTCTATCATCCATGGCTTTTGCTGTATGATGTATGGTAGTTTTCTGTTCTATTCAATTTATTTATGCTGCTGTTATAACTTCTTAGGTTTCTAGTGAAGAAGCTATTGAAACTGCTAAACTTCTAGCCTTGAAAGAAGGATTGCTGGTATGTTCGGAGCAATTAATCGAACACTAGTATTTTTCTATATATCCTTCTGTTATTACTTCTGTGGACGTATGACACTCTCCGGACCCCACAATGTGGGACCCTTGCGCCCTAGGTTTACCTTTTATCCTTTTGTTATTACATAGTTGAATCTTGACAGGTAGGTATATCATCTGGTGCTGCAGCAGCAGCCGCAATCAAGTTGGCAAAGAGGCCAGAAAATGCAGACAAACTCATAGTTGTGAGTCACATTCCTGTCTGAAAATTGATTTATCCTACACTGATTCTACATATAAGTTGAGTAACTCTGCGAAAATTATTATACAAGTTGGCTTAAGTGACAGCTTCTGCAGTTCTTAATTTGTCTTCTCTCATTTCTGATCTTAGAAAGCTTTGTAGTTTACACTATCAAAATCTCTGCTGGTTGTTGGTTCGCAATGTGTCTGTCATGTCAGGTAAAATACAAAAATTTTGTATCAAAATTTATTTCAACACATCAAACATAAAATATTTGTTTTTAGTTTTTATCAAATTCATATACAACTTTTACCAAATTTTAGTTTGTGCCGTTTTCATATCATGTTATTTCCAAGATTACCGGGTCTTAAATCTTAAAATATTGAGTCTGTCCATTCAAGTAAAGTAGCTTGTTTGAGATTCCCATTGTATAAAAAAGATTTAAACGTCTAGTGTTTGATCTAACAGTTGTTATTTTCAAAGATTAGGTTAAGTGTTCGATTTTCTTTACCCTTACCTCTCTACGGACAAAAGAATAAAGATTTGCACAACAATCCAGCTTTTCTAGACACTTGTTTCTGGCACAAACTAATGAAGAACCCTATTGATATCGCATTGTCACTTCTTAAAAAGAGCTGCATGAATCGATTAGGTTAAACCTGGGTTCAATGAAGGCATAATTTAAAATGCTACTTTTTGCCACATCTTTAAGGTGCGAGAGCTTCATAAGTTTGAAGTTCGAATTTCAATACTTACATTTTTTGTCACCTTTGTTAGAGGCCTTCGATGTACAATAAAAGAAAATCTTGTATTGCTGAAGTCTCTGGTTTGTTTAATTTTCCAAGTTCTTGAGCTTCTTTTTCTTTGCTGTGCAGGTTGTTTTCCCCAGTGCGGGTGAGCGATACCTGTCTTCTGCTTTGTTTGAATCCTCGAGGCATGAAGCAGAAAACATGACCTTTGATTGATGCAGCATCCAGTTGAGAAAATTACCATGCACTGGTCTTGGCTTCATTGTTTTCTTTTTTGTTCTAGCTTCTGTATCAGACTGCCGGCGTTGAAACATTTTCTCCTTGAAACCATTCAAGAGAGAGAGATTAATTGGTGGAACAAAAGTTCTACGTGAATTATTAGTTTAATTTTAACGGTAAAAGTTACTCATTTATAATCTAAAAATTACGGGTTCAAATAGAAATAGTTTTTTCTTTAATTACCAAGGGAAGATGTGTACATACAGCTTTCTTCAAATTTAACAATATTGAGCCTTCTACGCTGAGTTGTTTTTACAATAAAATAAGATACTAAAACAAATTTCAAGGTGAAGACTTAATTAAGTCTTGTTGGTTCATCAGTAAGTTTGATATTTGAATTTAAACATTTACATTTTTTTTATTTTCAGGTTAGGATTATTTTTGTATAAATTTTTTTAATGTTTTATTAAAGTACATTCGCATAGATTTGTGAGATTTGTGGTGAGATATTAGAAATATGAATAAAGTTGCTATTAAATTTTTTTACTAACTTCTGTATGATATACAAACGAGGAAGGAAGATAAATTTTACAGTAAGGTCACAAAAATTGACTTTATTTTAAGGTCATTGAATTAGAACTATTGAATTAGTCAAATCTAATATAAACCGTTGATTAAATTTTAAAAATTAAAAAATTCTTTAACTTAGTAACTTGCTAAACCAGTTATTAAAATTAACATTATTTACTAAATATTATTAAAATTATAGTATTATATTACTAATATAACCTTGTTATAATTGCAGTACTATTCTTCTTATATAAATCTTTTTATTGTTGTTAAACCCTAATTCCTAAATCATAAACCCTAATTCCTAAATCATAAACCGTAAATTCTAAATCATAAATCCATTTATTCCAATTTTTTTCTGTTTCACTTTTAATCCGGTTTGTAGCTGTTTCAATATTTTATAAATCCTAAACCTTAAGCCTAACCTCAATCAAATAGTTGTTATTCTTTATTCCTCACTTATATTTTTAACAATGAGTAAGTTTGTGGAAGAGAATTGCATAAACAATGGAAATTGCGATGAAAAGTGCGAAGAACCAATGATTTTCAAACAACGTCCTCCAAAGCGACTAAGGAATCGTTATATTTTTTATCAGTAAGATTTTTAATTCTTTACATGTTTGCATGCGATCGACTGCCTGGTTTTATAAGTGTTTTGACAAAACGATGATAGTTAATGTTTGTGCAATAGTGCTCAAAATTTATTGAGGCAGTCAACTGCTCGATTGAAACATTCGACTGCCGAAGAGAAATTTTTAACAGAACATTAGAATGCATAAGCAATCGACTGCTATTGTCCCGGTAACAATCATTGTAGTAATAATCATCATCATCATCATCATCATGATCACCACCATCACCATCAAAACGAATAGAATAATAATTGCAATAATGATATATATTTTTTTAAAAGCTAAGCAAAACTTGATTAGGTTTACGATTTTTTTGAGTTAGTGTTGAGATAATTGAATTCGACTTGACTTCTTAGTCAACTACCTCAGACTTAATCTCTAAGTTCAATAATAAGTGAATGTTGAATTAAATAATCAAATTATTTATCTTATTTCATAAAATTAAATTCCCAAAGGTTATTTTTATATTAACACATCAAATTATTATCATTAAACATCAAACATTAGAGTATGCATTAAAACAATGATAATTAAGCGTTAAACTAATATAAGTAGCGCAATTGATAACAATAATTATAAAATTATGATTACTAATCATGAAATCATTATATTATCGTAAAATATAATAATAAGTGTAAAGTTACTAGAATTAACTTAAAACTATTAGAATCATTATAAAAATTATGATATTAATTATAAATTCAATGCGATTCATCGTAAAATTTATTAGATTTATCGTAAATTTTATTAGATTCATCGTAAATTCAATGAAATTCAAGGTAAATTTTACGAGATTCGTCATAAATTAAATGAAATTCATCGTAAAATTTATTAGATTCATCGTAAATTCATGTGATTCACATAAAATTTATTAGATTTATCGTAAAATTTTATTCATTCATCATAAAATCTATTAGATTTATTGTAAAATTTATTATATTCATCGTAATATATCGTAAAATTTATTTGATTGATCATAAAATTTATGACATCTTAAATTTTATTATATTAATAAAATCTATAATAATTAGCAGAAAATTTAATGTAACTCAGGATAAATTTTAAGTAATTAATTATAAAAACACTAAGAGTTCAAATAAATGGTAATTAACAGTAAAATAAATCCCTTATTAAATATGGCAGTCGACTATCTATATGCCAGAATCAATCTGTCGAGTAAAATAACTGGAGAAGTCGACTTCCCAAACTTTTCTGGGCAATTACCTTATATTTTTTAATATTAATGGATAATATTGTAATTTAATTTTGTTTAATGGTTAAAGATGTAAATATAAATATTTTCTTACCTTTTAAAAGGATAAAATGTAATTTAAATCTTTTTAATTAAATTTTAGTTTACCTGTTAATTTGTTAAGCCATTATTAACCTATTTATTTAATTTTTAAATTTTATTCAATATCTCACGAGATATTCAATATCTCATAAGATATCGTAACCTTACAATAAAATCAATATTTTGCGATCTTATTTTAGAAATCCCGAGGATGGGATTTGAATTTTTATCTAAAGTATGAAGCTAATATTTGTTTGTCTTTTTTCCATCTTTCTTCAATATTTCTGAATTTACAATAAACTTAAGAGCAAAAATAAAGGGGTTTTATATTAAGAAAAGAGATTCTGAAATAAAATTGTTCGATCTAATCCGATGGAACAATGTAAAGAATATTTAAGACTAAAATAAAAAAAATAACAATATAAAAACTAAAATAAAGGCAAGATGGCAAGAATATAACAAAATGAAAGGACAAAGAATATATATATATATATATATATATATATATATATATATATATAATGTAAAGTCCGGTTTAGTCCTGTCACTTCGTACAGATTTTTTAAAAAGTCAATTTTATTTGATGCAACAAAACAAAAGGACAAAAAAAGAAAAGAAAAGATAATGTGAAGGCCGGTTTAGTCGTGTTTCTTCGCACAGATTCTTTAAAAGGTCAATTTTATTTGCAGAGATTGCGATCTTTTTAATTTTTAAATTGTCTTTTTTTTTTTGTTTGGCTACAATTTCAAATTTTATCAGAAGTCTACCCACTTGGACAAAAACATTGAAAAAAAGGAAATATATGGTGAGAAAAAAAAAGTTTTATATTAAGAAAAGAGATTCAGGAAAAAAATCGTTGAATTCTTATGTCCCTTACTGATCTAATGAAAGAAAAAAAAATTAAAAAAATCATTGAAATTTATCACTTTATGTTAATAATTTTTTATACTTTTTTACATCCAAATAAGATCTTAACTTTTAATTTATGCTTAAATAAGTCCTTAAACCTATAATTTATATTTAAATAAATTTAACATTTGATTTATATCTAAACGAAACCTTACCATAAATTCATCATCATTTTTCTTAAATAAAAGTTTATTTGAATACAAATAATGTATAAGAACTTGTTCGGGTAAAATAAAAGTATAAGCTTATCAAAGAAAATTAAAATATTTCAAAGATTTATTTAGTATTTTAACCACTATTTATTCTCTATATTCTTATGTTATTTAAAAAAAACCAACTACCAATTTAATAATAATTTTTTCAAAAATCTGTTTTTGCAAAGAGATTTTTGTTGTAGAAAATAAAGTAGTAGCAATACATTTTCATTTAATAAAAATAAAAAATGATTTAATTATTTAGGTTGGGCTGGCTGGGCTGGGCTTAGGTATTAAACTATTAAGCCTGAAATATTTTCTTGGGCCTAAATAATTTTACTTTTCCCGTCGAAGCCCGCCCAAAATTTAGGCGGGCTTCACCTTCAATTTGGGCAACGTATTCACTCATTTGCCAACTCCAACGTGTCAATCGCACGTGCGAAAACACTCTCCTTCCACAGCAGATCTCTCGTTCGAACAACAAGATCTGCACAGCTCATTTTCTCTTTCTTTTCTCTGCGGTCGAGCTCTTCGATCTAAACGCATTATTTCTTGTTTCCAATCTTCGTTAACAGTTCATTCAGATTCACGAAGAACAAAAAGAGAAGGAGAAGAGATAGAGAGAGAGCGCTTTGAGGAGATGGCTTTCATGGCTGTTCTTGAATCCGATCTCCGCGCTCTCTCCGCCGAAGCACGCCGCCGATATCCCGCCGTCAAGGACGCCGCAGAACACGCCATCTTAAAGGTCACAATTTACATTTATATGCTTCTATTTGGTAGAATTGCTGGAAATGTTAATTTCATTTAGTTGCAATTTGGATTTTGGTGTTTTAAACTTGAAGGATTATTTAATGCGTGTTTGGTTGCTGAGATGAAAAAAAAAGAATGAATAATAAAAGAATGCAATTAAAAATTATTACATATTGGCTTTAATTTGAATTCGTGGAGCTTATTTTTCCCGAAAACATGAAATTTGGCGCGAACTTGCCGTAAGTTCATTAAACAAGCTTTGGTTTAGGTTTAGACTCTTTGGCATCTTACTTGAAAGTAAGACCTAAGTTTTGGAAATTGAAGGAAGAGTTTTTTTTTTTTTTTTGAGATAATGTATTAGGGTTACTAGTATTCCATGGAAGTTTTTAAATCCTATGCAATACTGTAGAAGCAAAGGAATTAGAGGAGATGCTGTTTTGTTACATTTATTCGTTTGACTGTAGCTGCCAGCGGCTGACTTTGAAACTTATGCGTTTTTCCAGCTTCGTACCTTGTCAAGTCCCAGTGAAATTTTGCATAATGAGGATATAGTAGGGATTTTTTTAATGGCATGTGAGGTTAAAACTGTCAAGCTTAGTGTTATTGGACTTTCATGTCTGCAAAAGCTCATATCTCATGATGCAGTTGCTCCTTCAGTTCTTAATGAGATACTTCCTACATTAAAAGATGTAAGTATATGATTGTATTTGGTATGCACAATATGTTCTTAACATAAATTTTGAACTTAGTGATAAATGGTTAATTTTTTCCACTGAATTCTTGAATATTTGTTACACTTCATGCAGCATGCTGAAATGTCAGATGAGAGTGTTCAATTAAAGACTTTACAGACTATATTAATAATATTTCAGTCACGGTTGCTTCCTGAAAGTGAGGTAAACAAAGCTTACATGTTTGTTTTCAATGTCTGCACTAGTTTATGCAATGTGTACTGGTTGAAGTCTGCAAATGGTTAGACTGAAGTTCATTAAACAAGATTTTTTAAGTGAAGAATAAGCAAGCTTTTGAGTACTTTGCAACTAATTTGATGCATTTGTTTTGAGATGCTAAATCATGTATTAAATTTATATGCATAATCTTTAGGTGTGTTGGTGGTGGGAATATATTGATTATACTTGGGGTAGATGTCTATTGGTTAGCACGAGTAGCATCAATCTTGTTGCAATTGAAGATGCCAGATAAGTGAAATGAATACTAATATTTAGAAAACAAATGGTTTTGTATTTAAATAGTAATTTCCCATTGGAAGCATTAAATGGTACAAGGCTTTTGAAATGGCTGTATTAGTTAACTAGTAAGTCCAGTTTTCCTATCCTTCTTTGTTGACTACTGCATAACTATCAGGAGAATATGGCTCAAGCTCTTGGCATCTGTCTTCGACTTCTTGAAAACAACCGATCTTCTGACAGTGTTCGGAAGTAAGTTTTCTGTAGGTCAGGAGCATTATGAGCAACCTCCCTCTCATAGGCTTCTGTATTTTGTAGTGAAGTTTCCCTCTTTTCTGACTAAACTTATCCTTTTCATCTAAATCCTTTTTCAGCACTGCTGCTGCTACCTTCAAACAGGCGGTAGCTTTGGTTTTTGATCATGTTGTCCATGCTGAGTCTCTTCCAGCAGAAAAGTTTGGTTCTGGAAGTTATACATCTCGAACAAGTTCAGTTACTGGTGATGTTAATCGCAGTATGAATAATTCAGAGTATGTTGTTTTTTGTGCGTATCATGCTTGACTAAAACCATTCTGTAAAATTCTCCCATATGTATGTTTGTCTTCTAAATCTTTGGTATCTGTTTTTTGTGTATATATGTGTGTCAATGACCACCTTTCTGTTGGTATCTATGCTTATGTAACTAGATATTGTATGATTTCTAATTTACCTAGGTTATATATGTGTATGGTTTTGCTCGTGTTCTTGTCAACATCTAAACTAATCAAAGCATTAACAGGTTGGAACAGAACTTTGCTTCTGGAAAGCCATTATTGATTAGGGAGACCACAACTAGTGCTGGGAAGATAGGGCTTCTTTTGCTTGAAGACCTGACAGCTCTTGCTGCAGGTGCATCTGTATGTGCTAATTTTACAATGTTAGATTGTGTTTTTTTTTAAACCAGATTTCTTCCCTGGAATCCTTAACTAATGGGTTTTAGGAATGTTTCACTGTGTAAATGGCTCCTTGAACTGTATTTCATCGATAACAATAACAATACTGGAACATGGCTTCTTATTTTTGGTTCGTTCTTGCAGGCATGTTGGTTACGTGTTAGCTCTCTTCAACGGACATTTGCACTTGAATTGCTCGAGTGAGTTATCTGTCTCTACTTGTTTATGTGTTTAACCTTCTAATCTCTTTAGTGGACATTTGACTTGATGCTTGTCTCTTGCAGGTTTATTCTGTCCAATTATGTGGCTATGTTCAAGACTTTGGTTTCTTATGAACAGGTGATTATGGAGTAACCTGACTCAATATTCTTTTAGATTTTGTCTAAGCATGCTAGTAAGACTTTTATAGCTGTAAAGTTTGCTTGCAATTGAACAGGTTTTACGACACCAAATATGTTCGCTTTTAATGACTTCACTGCGAACCAACTATGAGGTAACTTCTCTAGTCTCTTGTGACAAAATATATCTCTTGCCTACTAGAGCTTCACCTGTCTTAAGTGCCTTCTTGAGTTTATTTGGGCATTCTTCGGTCTTATGCGTTGAATGTTTATTCAGCTTGAAGGAGAAGTGGGAGAACCATATTTTCGTCGCTTGGTCTTGCGATCAGTTGCTCACATTATCAGGCTTTACAGTTCATCCCTTATTACTGAATGCGAGGTATGCTGTATTTATGGTTTTTTTTTTTCCTCTTGAAATGATACGTTGATGTAGGAGAAAAAGTAGAGGTAAAACTGCCAACAATTTAGCAAGTGCTGGGGAAAATATTGTAATTTTAGGATTTAGTAGTTGGCAAACCTAACTAGAGTCTAAGGATTCAATATGGCTGGGAAAGAGTTAATTTTGATTTTTTTCAGAGTTGAGGATCAAGCAACAGCATACTGGAAGTTAGGGCAGCCGCTCTATAACTAAGTTAATGTGTTAATAGTTTTAGATCAGATTCTTAAATTTTTCATTCTTTGTTTTAAATTCCATTTCTTAGTACCTTCTTAATACTAAAACCACTAGACCCTTTTTTTAATGTCGTTAATTTCATAGAATTTCACCTCTGTTTATTTCAACTTTTAATTCCACAAGTTCTTATGATATGCAGGTTTTCCTTAGCATGCTGATCAAACTAACTTTTCTTGATCTGCCGTTATGGCATCGTATTCTTGTTCTTGAGATCTTAAGGGTAATTTCCACAGACTAGCTGCCCTATATTTTCCTTTTATGGTTTAATTACAAATTGTTTAGAGTTTAAAATTTGTCTAAACTTAGATATGGGATTTATCAGGGCTTTTGTGTGGAAGCACGGACATTGCGACTCCTTTTCCAGAACTTTGACATGTAAAATCACTACCATTCACCTTTGATTTATGCTTGGCCTGCATATATAAACTTTGCAATGTGCTGTCTGTTGTTTCCTTTTTTGTTTTTATTTATTTCAGGTTTTTGCTTTGAACATGATGTACCCTTAGTGGATGTTGGTTTTATGTCATTGCTGATCTATTGCATATTTACCACCATTAATCCTCAAATATTAGCCATATCTTTTATGAAGTTAGGTCAAAATTATGGAAGTATCCCCTTTCCCCAATCCATTTCTCAAGAGTCCAACGTTGTTGCTGTTTCATTAGCCAAAATTTGATGTGATGTTAAACTCAATCTCATTCATAATATCCAATTTGACACAACGTCCTAGTGTCAGCACTTATGCTGGTTTGACTAAATTCAAATATCAATGTTGTTTGTTCCTTGTTTCCAGATCTCAACAAAGTTTGTTTATCTATCATCTCTAGTCTCTCTGCCCCTTTCTTCCCTAGTTGATCTATTTCCTGAATTGTATTTTTCTAATCTCATGACTCCACCTTGTAGGCATCCGAAGAACACAAATGTTGTGGAGGGTATGATTAAAGCTCTTGCTCGAGTTGTTTCAAGTGTACAGGTGAAATATTCATTTATTTTCAATCATTTCAGTTTTTTTAATTTGCTGTGCACTAGGGATGTGATTGTGGCTAGGTGTATTTTTTTGAAATTGTGTAGTTTGTCTTTGTGAGGTTGAATAAATTTGAGCATGGTGTGAGATTGAAATGTTGACATTTTCCATCACTTCAGCACCGCAACAATTTCTTTCTGAAGTATTTTTCTCTATCATCTGTTGGCTTTGCTGTGACCATATCAACTTTTGGTAACCGGATTGTTTTCTTGTTCATTATGAGTTTTTATGTTTGAGGGGAACCTTGGTGCAACTGTAAAAGTTGTTCTTTTGCGACTTGGAGGTTATGAGTTCAAGTGGAAACAACCTCTCTATTGATGCAGGGAGAAGGTTGCGTACATATAACCCTTCCTAGACCCCACAATATAGGAGCTTTGTGCACTGGATTGCCTTTTTTTTTTACGAGTTTTTATGTTTAGACACTTTCAATTGGGGAGATCAATTGTAGTACAGATGATCCCTTAAGCACATCTTAAGCCATTGACTAACTTAATTTTCTACGTCTTAGTTTCTAGAGACAAGTGAAGAGAGCCTGGCAGCAGTTGCAGGGATGTTCAGCAGCAAAGCTAAAGGTAACACTTTCTTTCTCGTTTCAAATGTTGGATTCATAGTTCATCCTTGTCCAATCTCTTTTGGTATCGTCGGTTATGTTTTTCCTTTGACCACAGTTAAAATGACAAAATGAAGATGTTTTTATTTCATAATTTCTTACACCATTGCGAGCCGTGTCTTCTTTGATATATATATATATATATATATTCTTCTTTCATTTGATCGAACAACTTTGGAATTAAAAGGCAAAGTTACCATTATGAGGAGTGGAACAAGAAGCCAATCTAGATGATGTGGTTTGTTTTCCACATCTGCAATAAATTGCAATTAAAGTTGATAGAACGTGGAATATTGAAAGTATGAAATGTGTCTATCTACATGTCTGATAATAGGAAGAAGATCATCATCATCAGAGCCTTTATCCCAAGAGATTGGGGTAGGGTACATGAACAAATATCTGAACTCACGCTAGATCATCCATATGAATTCTCCTCCTCCATACATTCCTATCCAAGGCAATGTGTTCATCTAACTCTAATGCCTCCATATCTTTCCGAATTACTTCCTTCCAAGTCTTTTTCGGTCTTCCTCTAGTCTTACCCATTCTCTCAACATTCATAGCCTCTACTCTCCTAATTGGAGAATCTATAGGTCTATGTCGTATGTGTGTCCAAACTAATGTAAATGACTTTCACACATCTTGTTTTTGATAGCTACCACTCCCACCATCTTACGAATATCTTCATTTCTTTTTCTATTTTTTCTTGGATATCCACACATCTACTGCAACATTCGTATTTCTGCGACACTTATCTTCTGTGTATGTAATCTCTTAATCGCCCAACATTCACTATCATATAGCAATGTTGGTCTAATAATTGTCCTATATAACTTATCTTTCAACCAAACTAGAATTAACCCAGTGCGTTGCCACCGGATTAAGTTTAATAAAAGATTAATCTGAATGAACGATAAAATTAGTTCTGATGAGATTAAAAAAATAAAATGATCATCAAATAAAAATAATTATTAATAAAAATTTTAAAAAGGGTAAAAAATAATTTTACATGTGTTTTTTTATCTGTTGTTATTTTTGTTTTGTTTTTTCTGTTGGAATCAATTGAACCTCCAGTGCAAACTAAGGTAAAGTCAAATAACCATATCTTTCAATGCAATCATATTAACGATATTAGATCTCACCATTTAATTTTTTTACATAAAAAATATTTATTTCAAGGCCATAAATTTTTTTGTCATGAATGAAAAACATTTAACAAACAAAACCATATTGGTTAGGGAGGAAATGGAGTGAAAAAATAACAAATATATATGTATTCATTGAGTGAAAAATGTGTTTGAAAACCAACACAACTCAAATAAGTATAAAAAAATTACCGAAACATGAAAACTAAAAGAGATAACCAAATAGAAATATACATAATATAAAAACATAGATAATTTGTTGAAAAGTAACAAAAAGTTACAAAATATAAAATCATACACATCCCCAAATAACAACTAATGTTTGTGAAAGTTAATTTACGATTAAACTATATCTCTATGTATATATTTTAAAATATATATCATGATGCTACCTCAAATATACTATTTGCACAAAAATTCAAAATCACACAAATGCTTATACAATAATGTATTGGACAATATTTCTATTTGTAGTACTATTTTTCATTTTTAATTTTTTATTCTACTTTAATGACATTATAACAATGTCATCACCTCTACAAAATGAGGTTGCTACCGGTAAAGAAGGAAAAAACAATCTAATAAGCACAAAAATTAAAATGATAAAAAGATTTGGAAAAAAAAGTTATGACCATTATTTTACTTTATTTTTTGAACTTTTTTTCCAAGACCCAAGTAATGGTCCACTTTTAGTAAAAAAAAAAAAGAAGTAAATAAAGTTTTTACTTACCCTCATCTCTAACTTCGAGGTGTTTGGACACTCACCTATGACTTCTTTTTCAACTATTTTCTCCTATTAACGGGTCCCACGCTAAGTAAAAAAACGCAAAAGCTGCTAAATCACATTTTGTCATCGGTTGTAGGCTTGGAGCAACTTGAATTTACAAAGTTAGACAAAAAAAAGTAAATACAAATAGAAGTGGTTCTGATGTGGGACCCACAAAGCACTCAACTCCCTCGGTGAAATTACCTATATTTCCATTTGAAAGGCAAGACAAAGTCACAAAGGAACAAAAACATGGACAAAACACGTAAAAATCCAGCATGAGACGTGGCCGCATGAGGTTTCAAAGAATCCCACAAAATTTATATATTAGATAGGAATTCCTTTATCACACAATACACCTGTAACACTTCTCCACTTACGCCATCCAACCTGGATCCTATGGGTTACATCATTATCAATCTCTCCATCCATTTGTACTATCAATGGAGAATAACAGTGACTGCAAATGTCATTAGTGGCTTTTGTGGTTTATTTTGCGTAAGCAGTGTGGATTATTCTTACCAGAACTAGGATACTTGAGCACTGCTACCCTCTGGTGTCCTTAGCTGCTATGTTATCTTAATTATCTGGAAAGAAATATCACTATAAAAGGAAGGATGCATCCTGTTGAAACATCTGAAAATGAAGGTTCATTGGTAGCCAATTCTTTGAAATACAATACAAATATACTAGGTCACAGTGGTTTCATCACACACAGGACCTAGTGCATAATATATGAAGATAATGAGTTTTTAGAATTGGGATATGCCCATCTGTTACCTAGAGTTACATGGATTAATGTATCGGACGTTTTCCTTCTGTCAATAATGCTTTGGCTTGTAATTTTATAACAATTTTATTGTTTCTTGATCCATGGATTTTATTGCTGTTCATGATGTCTATTACATATTTTGGTTTGTGATTGGCAGGAATTGAGTGGAGTCTTGACAATGATGCCTCGAATGCAGCAGTCCTGGTTGCTAGTGAGGCACATGCTATGTCTTTGGCAATTGAAGGTTTGCTGGGTGTTGTCTTTACTGTAGCTTCACTGACCGATGAAGCAATTGATGCTGGGGAGGTAAGTGGGAACTAGGCCTGTGTTTATATGATGTTATATACTTTAGAGTTTTTACCTAATTTTATATTTCTTGGTGCAAGCAGGTTGAATCCCCTAGATGTGATTATGTCCCTTCAGCAAAGTGTACTGGAAAAACTGCAGTTCTCTGCATTTCGATGGTTGATTCATTGTGGTTGACCATTCTTGATGCTCTGTCTCTTATTTTAGCAAGGTTGGGTGATTTTCTTTCAACGAGTTCACCTTTCTCTTTGTCTCAAGCAAAACCATTTCTGTATTTGTTCTAATTCTAATTTAATTTGAAGGTCTCAAGGAGAGGCTATTGTGTTGGAAATATTGAAGGGATATCAAGCATTTACTCAGGTAACCTATATTTTTCACATAATGAATCATTAAATCATGGCTGCTAATTTTGATGTTGGCCTCTATTCCCACGGGTTGGCTAATTTGTGTTTTTTTTTATTTCTTGCAAAAGCAACTTGTAGTAGGTTCCACTCATGGTCACAGTCTATTACTATTTGTTGCTTACAGTAGTGGCCTGAATTATGCAATGGACACTATTTAGACCCATCGATAAAAGATGATATTTTCTGACATCTGTTTTTTTGACAATTCTACAGGCATGTGGAGTTCTTCATGCTGTAGAACCTTTAAATTCCTTCCTAGCATCCCTTTGCAAATTTACTATCAGTTTTCCAAATAAAGTGGAAAGAAAAAGGTATGTCCATAAAAGTCACTATATGCCATTCTTACCATGCCGTAGCATTTATAGTTTGCATAATGATTACAATTGTTTCTGATTTCTGCAAAGATTTTTTTCCCTTCTCTTTGGGTGTGGGGTGGGGGTCACTGCACAGTTTGCTTTTGTTTCGAAAATAATACCCCCCCTCCCTCCAAAGTCCATCGTATAAGATATTCTTCATCAGTTTCTGACAAAATATTGTTATTTTCCTTTTTTTTATCCTTGTCATCTTACAAGTTTACAATGATAAGTCATGAAAATGCCACAATGAGAAGAAAAGCAAATAGGGGAAACCTATGTCGTCTCAATGTTGCTTGAGAGCGACTTTATTGCTCTGAAGATTTGTAAAAATCTAAACCACCGCTTTCAAGGTTACTAGTCGCAGAGCCATGAAAATATTTGAAGCAAATTGTCTTGTAAATAACACAGTGCCTGGTGAAAATATTTGAAACATACATATAAAAGCACAACTGTAAGGGCCAGAAGTGCTTGATTATGGCATTGAAATGTAGAAAACTGGATAATTTGAACTAAAAGATACGAACAATAACTTTGCTAGAAGATAAGATTATCCACTGATTCCTTATAAAAGAGAAGCAACATGCAAAGTCCCTTGTGAACCTTCATTAATCAGTCATGATGAAGCTGTTAAATACTGTTTTGATGATGTTGAGCTTTTTATAAATCTAAGACCTTGATGTTAATTTCAGAAGACCAAACTCTCATGATTGTATGATTTTTCATGGTTGATTTTTGGGTTGCTCTGCAGAATAAGCTTGATACTGAACTATTGGTGCATCTAAATTAATATACCTTGTTTGGTATTTTATACATTTTAGGCAATGTCTTAGTATGCCTAATTTGTTGTGCATATCTTAGTAGTTTATCCTTTTAAAGGATTTACTAGCTCTCTAATAATGCTTGAAATTGATATTTCAGCAGTGTATTACAGTCTCCTGGATCAAAACGGTCTGACTTAATTTCTGATCAGAGAGATAGCATTGTCCTTACACCAAAGAATGTACAGGTATTATTAATACTTTTGTGAGTATGGTATATTCTGTTAATAATTTTCCCTTATTTAAGGTTATATGAAAGTTTTATTAAATACTCATTTGAACTAATTACTTGGTTCTAATTGCTTTCATGACCCAGGCTTTAAGGACTCTCTTCAATATTGCTCATCGACTGCATAATGTGTTGGGCCCATCTTGGGTTTTGGTATGTTGATCTGGTTTTTATATCTTTCTGAAATTAAGGAGAGCTCAAAATTATGATTGTTTATGACAAATAAATGTAGGTATTGGAAACTTTGTCTGCTCTGGACAGAGCAATCCATTCCCCACATGCCACCACACAGGTAATTTTGGGACACATTTTTGTGTGTAATTTTAAGATGAATGTGTTTGTACTTTCTTCAATAACATCCTATCTCCATTGTTTTTTTTATTCTATGAAGTAAACTTGGTAGTTTTGACTTTCAAGTTTTAAGTTTCAACTGCATTATACTGGAGCAACCAATGGTTGCCTTATTGCTGATGCATTGTTTTTCCTTAAGACATAACCTTCACTTCAGTTACTTCTTGGTGTTCTGGAAATTATTTTTGAAAGTTGTTAATCCTTACTCAAAGTTCTGGCATTTGCACCAAAGTTTTATGTTAATACACTCAGAAAAGTGTAAAATTTCATATTTTTTGTGCCTACAGGAAGTCTCTACATCTGTGCCAAGACTTACAAGAGAATCATCTGGTCAATACAGTGATTTCTGTATTCTCTCCTCTTTAAATTCCCAGGTATTATAAGTTAAGTTTTTATTTTTGGTAGTGGGATAATAGTTGATAAAGGCTTGAGAAGCTTTTAAAGGAACCCAAATTTCATTTTTGACAGTGTTTTCTTTTTTGTTCATATCCTTATTTTATGTAGTCAACGGGGCCATGTTATGAAGATTAAAAAAATGCAGTGTAAAAAGTAGATCGTCTTCTAGGATATTTGGAACCTACCTATTTTGTGTTTTTCTTCATTTGTTTCATTTGGGTTGCCACCAAACCCTGGCTACATTGTAAATAAGAAATAATGAGGTGCTTAGTCTAACCTGACATTTTTTTTTCTGCAAAGCTGTTTGAGAGCTCAGCACTTATGCACATATCAGCTGTTAAGTCTCTTCTTTCTGCACTATGTCAATTGTCACATCAATGTATAGTTGAGACTTCAAGTGGTTTTGGACCAACAACAAGTCAGAAAATTGGGAGTATCAGTTTTTCAGTTGAAAGAATGATATCCATCCTTGTCAACAATCTTCACCGTAAGTAGTATGATTTTGCTAATGTTTCTTGAAGTTTCATGATTATAAGCTCAGAGAAAATATTTTCATACATTCATGCTTAATATCAATACGAACAAATCTTCCTCTGTTTGAAAATTTTATCTGTTGTTATGCTATGTTTGTTACCATAAAGAGCAAACTGCCAAAACTTTTGCTAATAAGAAGAAAAAGTTATGACTTGTAGTTTTAATTTACGAGTTATTTTTTCTGGTACAGGAGTGGAGCCATTGTGGGATCAAGTTGTTGGCCACTTTCTCGAGGTGATCATAATTGGTGCTTTTAAGATAATGAGTAGTGCTAGCATCAGTTAGAGTTTAGACCTTTCATAACACCAGAAGAATTTGCTGCAGCTTGCTGACAATTCTAATCAGCATTTGAGAAACATGGCACTTGATGCATTGGATCAATCAATATGTGCCGTTTTAGGTTCTGAACAGTTTGAAGATCATGCTTTGTCCAAATCCGATGACAATTCCCAGGATGTGAGAACTTCTGCCTTTGATGGCTGGATAACTTTATGATGTTTGAGGATATATATTACTGCTGCTTATATTTGGTCATCTTTTTCTCTCTCTCTCTCTAGGTAAGAAGTAAGGAAACAGAACTAAGATTGCTTGAGTCTGCTGTCATATCTCCTCTGAGGGTCCTATATACCTCTTCTCAAAGCATTGATGTTCGTGCTGGATCATTGAAAATTCTTCTGCATGTCTTGGAGGTAATATGCTACTGCTAGGGAATTTATTCAATTTAAGTTAGTTACATGTCAACTATGCTCATTGTGTTTCTAATTACAAACTTTTTCTGCAGAGGTGTGGAGAAAAATTGCGATACGGTTGGCCTAATATACTTGAATTGTTGAGGTTTGCCTTCTGCTTTTTTGTTTACTTCCACCTATTTTTCAATTTTCCTTCAATTCTTTTAGGGTTTCTTTTTCCCTTTTGTTTTCCTGAAAGGCATTGAAAAATGGGCTGGGGGGGGGGGGGGGGGGGGGGATTTTATATTCTGAGACTTGTGATGATTTACTTCCTTTTATCTGGTTCTGTTTTATGGGTCGTCATCTTTTTTTTTCCTCTCTTTTTTTAGGTCAGTTGCAGATGCATCTGAAAAGGATCTTGTCACTCTGGGTTTCCAGGTTAGTGAATCTTTGCCTGAGATGCATTGGGGAAAATTCCTATTATCTTTTGAAAAACATAAGAAATTGTAGTTGGTACTGTAAAGTTAGTTCAATCTGACTTGTCTTCTTCAATGTAGAGCTTGCGTGTGATTATGAATGATGGACTTTCAACTGTACCTCCAGACTGCCTCAATGTGTAAGACCTGGATGAGCAAAATTCTAACTGCTTATTGGTTCATTTTTACAAACATTGCAATTATTTTGGTTAGTGCCTCATTTTGAATCTGCAATTATAGGCCATTGAGGGTAATAAATATTCATGTGAACACTGCAGATGTATTGATGTTACTGGAGCATATGGTGCTCAAAAGACTGAGTTGAATATAAGCTTGACTGCAATAGGGCTTTTATGGACTACAACAGACTTTATTGTGAAGGGATTATCACGTGGGTCTGCAGATGAGAAGGAAAAAGGTAGAATGCCATTGTATGTCTATCCCAATCAACAGTTAAAAGTGCATAGTCTTGTGCGTGGTATTGATTTACATGCTGCTAGAGTACTACAGGAACTGTGGAGGTTAATTCTGTTTCAAATAAAATGGATGGTCAAAAGAAGGAAGAGCGGACAGACAATATATCTAATGACATGAACAGTCATTCTCCCTCGATCAATATAGTGGATCAAGATAAGTTGATAATCTCTGTTTTCTCATTGCTTCAAAAACTTGGAGATGATGAAAGGCCAGAGGTACAATAACTTTTCTGTTATGATGATGTCTATTTTTCCTTTTTGTTTCTGGAATTCCCATTCTACAGATAAAACTAATGCTAGGTACTAAATTTCTTAACATCCTCACAACCAAGAGATCAAGAGATGAGTGAAAATATTTTGAGATTAGGTCATTTCTATGGCAAGTATGATGTCTTTTATGCTGCTCTTGGAGTTGTGTTTGATGGTCCACATGTGGTACTTTGTATCCTCTTCTTGGAAAGGAGAAACAACTTGCATAAAACGCTAGTATTTTGCTTTTCATGAGAATGCTTAGGATCTATTCTTTGAGGCTGGTAGTTTTTTAACAGTCGTAGATTCTCCATAAGAATTTGATTTTTCAAAGATATGTATCTTGTTCAAGGATTGACTAGCTTCTTATGCTTAATTTGATGTTTAATGAATTCATGTAACAGGCTATAGTGAGCTAGTTAGCTTTGGTGGTTGGATAAGGCTCTTAGACTGGAAAAATTATGTTCTCTTTGACATTTTTAATTCCTGTTGTAGTTAACCTTCTTGTCACCTTCTATCTTTGCATTTCAAACCTTTCGAAGCCCTCCTGTTGTAGTTTATATATAATTAAGCAGTATTTTGATTGCAATGGGATATTCAAATCCTTTTATTATGGCTGAATTTAACTTGTATTACAGGTTAGGAATTCAGCTATCAGAACACTGTTTCAAATTCTTGGAGGTCATGGGCAAAAACTTTCAAAAAGCATGTGGGAGGACTGTCTCTGGAATTATGTTTTCCCAGCATTAGATCGTGCTTCCCATATGGTAGGATCATCATTTGTCAAGGACACATTAAGACTTCTACTTTACCTTGTTAATGGCTTAAAAGCTTTTGCTTGCAGGCAGCAACTTCATCAAAGGATGAATGGCAAGGGAAAGAACTTGGAACTCGAGGAGGAAAAGCAGTTCACATGCTTATTCATCATAGGTAATATCAATTGTTCTGGCTTCATTTATCTATACATATGTACTTAGTTTACGTTCTTTCATATTAATCTCAAATGGTCCTTTCTCTTGTCATATAGACATGCTAATCTTTCAAAATAAATGTAGTCGGAACACAGCTCAGAAACAATGGGATGAGACACTTGTGCTAGTTCTTGGTGGAATAGCACGCTTGTTACGTTCTTTCTTTCCTTTCCTTAGAACCTTGGACAATTTCTGGTCAGGTATGGCCATAATTGGATTCATTTTATGTTTCTGCTATTTGGGATTCTTTCCAGCTCCTATTTTTTTGGCTAAGATTTTCAAGAAATGTTACATATTTCTGCAGGATGGGAATCTTTGCTTCTCTTTGTAAAAGATAGCATTTTCAATGGTAGTAAGGAGGTTTCTCTTGCAGCAATAAATTGTTTACAAACAACTGTGCTTGGTCATTGCAGCAAGGTGGGCTTTCTAAAAGTTTTTTGTTATCTGCTATAGAAATTGATACTGTTTCCTCTAATAAGTTAGCTAATTTCATTTAATCTCCTTAAAACGCTGTTAGAATACTCGTACCATAAAGTGTTTTTTTTTTTGGGTCAGGGGAACTTGCCAATGCCTTACCTTGTTTCTGTACTTGATGTGTATGAAGTTGTTCTTCAAAAATCACCAAACTACAGTGGTAGTACGACTAACAAGGTGAAGCAGGAGGTTTTGCATGGTCTTGGTAATGCCTTATCTTACATTTTTATCTGTGTTGAATTTATTTAGGAAAGAAAGAAAAATGCATGAATACGTTACCATGTCAATTACATGATCCACACAATCAAATATAATTGTTTTCTTACACCAAAACAAGGAACCATGTTTTGGATATGCTTACTTATTTCTGAATTTCTTCAAACTTGATAGGAGAACTTTATGTGCAAGCACAAAGGATGTTTGATGATCGGATGTACACACGGTTGCTTGCAATCATTGGTTTGGCAATCAAGCAGACTGTGACAACTAGTGATAACTGTGAAGCTGAGTTTGTGAGTTTCCATTTTGGCCTTTTCTCTCTCTCTCTCTCTTAATGTTTAAGATATATTGGTGGTTTTTAGTCACTATTTTTGTTCATTTTTTCCTAACCAGTGGAATTTTTTAAATTTGAATTAAATTAAATCGAGTCTAGAAGAAATGTAACATCCACTTTTCTTCTTTATATACAAAGCTTTTTATGTTGTTCAGTAGCTCTTTTAATTCTCAAAAAGATGAGAGGAGTTTGAAAGCTTATTATAGTAGTCACCGTAAGGATAATGATAATCGTTATTATAATACAGAACCAAAAGCTGCTGTGAACTTATAAAACTCGTGTATTCATTTGTGCGACTGAATTTATGCTGCACTTGTGCAGGGACATGTTCCGCATGTGCTGCGTACTGTGCTGGAAGTCTTGCCAATGTTATGTCCAGCTGAGCACCTTTCTTCAATGTGGCTTGTTCTTCTGCGAGAACTCTTACAATATCTTCCAGGCCCAGATTCTCCTCCACAGAGTGAAGAAGAGGAGACAGGACAAGCCAGCACCAGTAACCATATTCCAGGTATAGAAGAGGCTTCATTCAAGTTAATCAGAAATCTTGACTATACCTTGATAAACAAGAAGTTGGAGTTTATGTATTATTTATGCAGATGTTCACGTGACAATGAAGTATGAGACACCCAATGGTACATCTTCTGCCTCTGTCCAAAAGGCTGAAGTTCCGTCTCCAACCTCCAGTTCTACTTCTGCTGCAACAGTTAATATCCCCAATTATTTGTTTGCGGAAAAGCTTATTCCTGTTCTGGTAGATTTCATGCTACAAGCTCCAGCCGTTGAAAAGTATATTATTTTTCCAGAAGTTATCCAAAGCCTTGGGAGGTATTCAATACTCTATTAGCTAATGCATGAAACGTTCTACTGCAGCTATACTTTTCAGTTACCCTTCTGAAATGGTTGTTGCTGTGACAATTTTATTCTCTATTTTACTTCTTTTTTTTTTTTAGTTTGAAAGGGGAAAGTAATCCATGCTTCATCCTTTTACTTAACCGAATCTGATGTTGGGTAACTACAGACAGCTACTATGCTCCTTTATATCTGTTTCTTTTGTTTGTTATAGGTGACTGAAGTAATTTTTTTTTTAGTTTTTTCAATAAAGATTCATTTTCTTAGGTCAATGACAACAAGAAGAGACAATCCAGATGGTTCACTTTGGAGATTAGCTGTTGAAGGCTTCAATCGCATCCTTGTTGATGATGTTAGCAAAGTATCTGTGGAGTGTGGCTTGGATTCAAAAATTAGTAAGCCTGCAAGATTACGTATATGGAAAGAAGTTGCTGATGTCTATGAAATATTCCTTGTGGGTTATTGTGGACGTGCTCTTCCTTCCAATTCCCTCTCAGCTGTCACACTCAAGGATGATGAGTCTCTTGAGATGACCATAGTAAACATTCTGGGCCAGGAGATTCTTAAGTCCCCAGTTGATGCCCCTATTGAGGTAAGTAATCTCCCGCAGGTTCTAGTGTGTCGTGTTTTTATTTTGCTAGGCACCACTTAGATCAGTTATACTTTTTGAATAAAGATAGCCTGATGGATTACTTTGACGCTTCAAATAAGCATGGTTCATCTTCACCACTTTCCTAATTCTTATATTTACATTCATAGATTCTGCAACGACTTGTTTCCACCTTGGATCGCTGTGCCTCTCGTACATGCTCTTTACCCATAGAGACTGTGGAACTTATGCCTTTGCACTGTAGTCGATTTTCCTTGAAATGCTTACAGACATTATTTTCCCTCAGCAGGTAATAAAAGACAATTTAGTTCCAAATATGTAATTAATACTGCTAATGTATTATGTTCCATATGGCTATGATAAGTTTTGTACTTTATAAATGAGTTTACAAAACCTGATTGCAATCTCATTTGCGCCTTCCAAGAACCATTTTGATTTTTTTTATCTGGTAACAGGAACATTTTGTAATAAGTTAAATATCTTGACTAGCCTCATGAACTAGGGTTTATCATGTTCCTATTCTCCCCGTGAGCATCACCTTACCTCCGGAATGAATTATGCCTTTCATGTTGTACATTAAGACATCCTTTAATCATCTCTAGGCAACCATAATTTCTGTCTTATTCAAATATTCTGAACTTTTGTCAACATTCTTCTAGCTTTAACAATGAAGTGGAAAATTGGAGCTCGACAAGATCCAAGGTCAGCAAAATTGTGATCACGGTACTCATGACTAGATGTGAATGCATCTTGAATCGATTTTTAGTCGACGAAAAGGATGTTGGTAAGTACATTTCCAGTTTAAAAACAAATTGTTAAATATTAACTTTTTTTACTCAGGTTCACTTGTTGCCACAAAGTATGAACTTGCTCCTAAATTTAACCGAACTACAGGTGATCATCCTCTACCAACAGCAAGGCTTGAAGAAGTAATTTTTGTCCTTCAGGAGCTGGCTTGTCTGGTGATTCATTCAGACACGGCATCTTTTCTTCCTCTACATCCGCATTTGAAAACTGGCCTAGCAGAAGGGAATCACGACAAGCGACCTCATCTGCTTGTTCTTTTCCCCTCCTTCTGTGAACTAGTTGTATCAAGGTACAAAAATTCAATGTGGCTTCAAATTACATCATTTTTAGTGGAATAGAGAGCCATTACTTATGATCAATGTTAACTTCTGCATAGAACAGTTTTTATTGGGGAAAATTGCATAAACCCCTTATGTTTATATTAAAAGGACATTAACCCTTTTTAGTTTTAAAATTTCAATATTTTCCCTTCGACTATCCTTAAACCCAAAAATCATAAACTTTAAACCCCAAACCCCTAAATTTTAAACCCAAACCCTAATCAAAGGAGGAAATATTGGTATTTTGAAAATAGAAGGGGTTAGTGTCCGTGTATAAGCATTGGGAGGGGTTTGTTTATCTTGTCCATTTTTACTTTTCCTAGTTCTTTCTAAGCCAAACATCAACCCTTTTGGGTGACAGGGAAGCTAGAGTAAGAGAGTTGGTACAAGCTTTGCTCAAACTTGTCGCGAAGGAACTGGCATTAGAAAAGGTTATCACAGGCTGTTGATAACATCTTTTTTGGATAAAGAACGGATTCTTACATGCTTGTTTATTTGAGATTCAAATAGGTTCGTCTTCCATTATTGTATTATTATAACTATTATTGTTACGCGAGACTGTACATTATAGGACAAAGGCCAGTTTTGTTGTATTCAAAGTAGTAACCTCAGGAGCATTTTAGTGCAATGAGTAAATGTTTTGATTCTGTATAGAAAATAGTGTAAAATCTCATTGATTTGAGTATTACAACATCTGCTTTTTATTTGGGTTATTTTCTTTTTCTTCCCATGCATTTTGCAAATACATTTGCCTGCAAAATCCCAGCCTAGAAGTAGAAGGTATGCTTCTAAACATCTTTAGTTTCTTGGTGCAAGACTAATCAATTTCCCTTTATGATTTGAAGTGCTAATACCATTGCTTTCAGTTGGAACCTCTTCCTGCGATTTCAGTCCTAAAGGAAGCCTGAGAAATGGAATGAAAATTGTCAGCACTTAAAGTTTTCGGTTTGGCTTAACGAAAATTAAATTTAATGTTGATATCTCTTTCTGTGCCTTTTTTTTCATATCTCTTTCCGAATAAAAAGATTTTCATGTTGTAAGATTTAGAAAATATCATTTAAACAAAATCTTTTCTCTGCATCAATAGAAAAGTTTTTGTATGAATAAAATCTTTTCTCTGCATCAATAGTATAGAAGTTTTTGCATGAATATGTGATATTCAAATCGAAAAAAAACAATCTTTACACCAAAGTTCTCTTCTCATCTTTTTATGAAAAAAAAATAAATAGTGATTCATATTTCAGGTTTTGATTTAATAGAATTAATTAATGAAATCAAAATTAATTTAATAAATTCGATTAATTGATTGATTATCGAAGTAATTTCAATTAGCAACTCCATTCTCTTTGTTGCCCTTTCCAGTTTCCCTCTCAACTGATTTTATTCTGACTGAGCATCAGCGGCAACGCCACCAGGGATTATGGAGTTAAAACCAGTGGCTCGCACTTCCGCCGCCTGTATTGCAGCAGCATCACTCCGTTCTACCGGCTTCCTTCCTGCTGTATGAGCAGTGGCTTCGAGTGCTTCTCCACTGGTGATTGCACCAGCGGTACCAGTCGGTTGGAAAGCGGAGTAGGGCCCAGCGGACAATGGAGCTGCCTGGCTATATCGTCCCACAACCAGCACATTAAAAATATATATAACTTGTAACCAATATATATATATATATATATATATATATATATATATATATATATATATATATATATAGAGACACACACACACACATAACTAATTTGATTTTAAGATAATATTAAAACTTTTTTATAACATTTAATGTAATACTATAAGCCTTAAAAACTATATTTTTTATGAAAAATATTTCTATATTTTATATATTTAGTGTACCAAAAAATTATTTCTATATCTTCCATTGAAGTTAAAAAATTCTTATTTATCTTAGATAAAATATTCGCTTAATATGAAAACGATGAAAAAATTAATTTTGATAAAAATATAAATTTGGTAAAAATTAAAAAAAAATTGATTTGATACAAATTTTTATGACATACTAATTTTTTGTGTTTCATATAACATCATTAAAAAACACAAATTAACTGCTCTAAACCCTATCAATCATTATTCACAATTCAAGAAAACCCATTTAATTTCTAGACAAAACTTTTCGTGCTAATATATATTTTTATTCTTATAATTGTAAAGGGCAGCCAATGGTTGATTACCTCATCACCAACAGACTCTGTATATTTTTTCCGGGAAGTTTTGTCTCTTGAATGGTAACACCGGCCCCGGCATTCAAATCTTCGTGACCCAGAAATCCAGCGTTCTCATTACGCATCGCAGCAGACTCCATAGCTGCAGCTGCCCAACCCTTCTGGTTGTGGCCAAACATGGAGTTCTCCGCCGTCTGCATCATCCTTAGGCGCAACCGGCTTCTCGGCAAGGTCACCTTGCAGAGCGAACACGTCGCCGTATTTGATCGGTTCTGCTGGCTTCTTAGGTTTTTGCTGGCTCATTTTGGTTAACGTTTGCTGTACTGCTTTTAGGGGTTAGAATTAGTTACAAAGAGTTTCGAGGAGGAAATCGATTTCATACGTGCATGAAACATGCAAGATTTGGACACGTTTGCTTCAGAGTTGTGAAACGTGGCTTGGAAATAGAGAGACAGTCTGGCTTCAGAAGGACAACTGGCAAACGCACGAAGGCTTGCTTTACTTCTTTGTTTTTGTGTAATCGTTTAAACAATATTATATATAGACACTACAAAAAAAAGAGACTTTTATCTGCGCTTAAAACCAATGAACCGTTGGTAAAAACCTTATCGGTGGTTCATTAATCGTCGGCTGATCGTCGACTAAGTGAATACCGGTGAAAGTTTGCTGGCGGTCAAATACCTCAATGCCGATAAAGATTCGGTAATTTCTAGCATGATTTTTTTTCGGCATTTTTAAATGCTTTTAAAAGTAAAAGACTTTTACTGGCATTTTAAAATGCCGGCAAAAATTTTATTTGAAATTTTTATTTTTATTAAATTTAAATTTAAATTGAAATGCTTTTACCGGCACTTTAAAAGTCTTGTTTCAAATTTAAACTTTTTATATTTATTGAATTTAATTTTAAATTTAAAATTTTTACTAACATAATTCAATTATTAAATTAATAAATTTTTCATCATTTCTTTTTTTTAATCAAACAAAAATATATGATGATGTTTGCTTTTGAACTCTTAAATAAAAAATTACAATTTAACAAAATATTAAAATAAAAGAATTCAACAAAATTTTATTACTATAAAATAAAAATAGATAATGTTACAAGAATTGTCAAACAAAATAAAAGCAAAACATCACACCATCCAAATATGATGACGTTGACCATAATCAACATTGTTAAAATACAAAAAATACGATAAATAATGTCAAAAAAATGAAAAATCTATAAGTTCGTAAAAAGCCCATCATTTATTCTTGATGCAAACCTAAATAATTTCTAATTCCCAACCATCATCATTTATTCAAAGTTCAAGGACAAAAAACCTACTGCCATTGCCATTGTTGGGAGCCAAGGCGCTAGTGAGCCTCATAACGATGATAACTAGAGAAACTTGTATAATTTAAATGTATAGAAAAAAAATGATTAGTTTTACTCTCCAAGTTAATTACGTACAAAAACAAACATAGGAGCCTATGAAGCATTGAAGTCTTTTTCTCTGATCTTTGTTTTTTTCTTGAAAATACTCTTAGAGGTAGTTAAGAACCGAGTAATTTAAAATTTTAAGAAACAAGTTCATGATCACATATTATAGCAAACTCCATTAACTTCAAGTACATCAACTGCAATTGCATTGATTATCAAAAAAAGAGTTGGAATTTAACAGAGAGTAGTTGCTTCAATTTGTCAATTCAAAGCTGCATCCTCCTAGAATAGTAGCTTTCTTCGGCAATAACAAAATCCAATATAGACATTATAATGAATCTATATTTGAATGCTAAAAATCTATTTATCTCCTACGTACAAAAATCCCTTTCATTAAGACACTAAAATGCCTTTTTATCTATATGGCATGCAGAAAGATGAGTAATGGCGAAAGATTAAACACATGAAGAACGAGAAATATATTGAGAATAAAAATAAGGAACCATCATTGTAATGATTATTAGCAAAAGATGTACTTAAGTGATAACAATTAAAATTTAGTTGTTATCTTTTGTACCACCTTAATTTTTCATATTCTTGCCAAGGCTGCAAGTGATAAAGCTCTTATGAAGACAATTTCCATCAAATCTAAACAAATTTCACCAGCTCCGCAAGTAAGTATTTCTTCAATTCACAAGACAAATTATCAATCACATTGTTAAAATAAATTTACTATAATCTGATAGTTTTAATTTTCATATCTTTACTGCAGTATATAAAATAAAGTACCAAGTGAAGAGAAGCATTAAAGAAAAAGAAATACCACATCTTTGACTTTGCATACTCCTTTTTTGAAGCACTCCTAGCAGATCTCACTGTTCTGCTATCGGCACTGCTTTTTTTCCTTTTTATCTGCAACAAAAAAAATATAAGAATGAACAAAGACACAGAAATATGACCATGTTTATCAGAACTTTGTACGGACCTATATTTTTAGTCAGTCTAAAGCATGTGCTTTGTTGGTAGTTACATCTACCATATAGCGTTTAGAGTTAGAAATATGACCATAGATTCCATCATAAGGGTTAAAAATAAATATTTGCAAAGCAAAAAGATTTAAGTCAAAACATCAAAACACCATGTTTGCTCCTTACATTTTATACTAAAATGTAAATAATAAAAAGCATAACCCAGTCATATATATACTTTGAAGACTTAAACAATTTATTAAACTAAAAATAAATTAATCTATTTAACAATTCAAACTAAATATTATAAAAGCAAGAAACAACTCCCTAGCCATGTGATTTCACTTTGACTCATGCAAAGCCACGTTATTCTCCGTTGTATAACCCACTGTTGCAGTTCTATTATGAACAATTCATGGGTTTAGCCAATATCTTCTGTGCACTAGCCTTAGGTTCTGCAGCAAACAAAGGCTTCGCTACTCAACAACTTCAAATTTAAGTTTCAATTTTGGATTAACTGCACATAGCAAGTAACACCTCCTGTAAAAGATACCAAGAACAGAAAATCAATAGAAAATAAAAATTAATCAAAATCAACTCAAAGTATATCAAATCGAAGTAAAGAAAATTGAAAGAAACCGCAGCAACTTCTTCCCCACTATCAGCTATCAATGGAAGCAAACAGAATCAGTAGGAATCAATCCCATTGCATTAGTTTCAGGCTTCAATGCTTGAAGCCATAGCAGGACCAAATGCAATGTAAGATTCAAGAAAATGGCAGTAGTTTGTTTCTATAACAATTTAGGGATAAATTATATAATTAAACTCATGATAATTCTATAATTTATAGAATTATCACCAAGAAGATGATAGATGCATGTTAAAAGTGGAGGACGTAGTTTAATTAGGTTTACTTACTTACATCACACAATTTGTTTCTAGGAAGCATCCGTAGGACTGCTTTGTGTATGACTTCTATGGGACCTTCAACTAGTAAAAAAAAACATCATATTGAGTTTCAACAAAGTGCCAAACTTTCAACAAAGGCTTGTTCTTTCCTTGAATCACAGTAGAAATATGAGATGCTAATCTTACAAGAACCCATTAAATTAAATATATGCAAGTTATTCGCATCGCTTTCAACCTTAGACAGGAAAAAAATGTTAAAATAAATGGTTCAACTGTACTATTAAACATGTAAACAAAAATGCATTGAGAAACCACAATCAGTAGCAAACCATACAATCACCTCTGTTTTTATCACTATCAATAATCAAAAAGAGAGGTTAAGGGATGGAAGGCTTTAAGCTCCCACATCTCTGGTTTTCAGGAAACAAGTTTCATAAATGAAGTTCTCTAGGGAATACAAAAAAGACCTCCTAGCTTAACTATCTTCAAAAGAATTAGGAAAAGGATAAATATACTTGGCTTTTAGCATCAAAGACTCTTCATTGCAAACCTTCCAGATTAATTCGCCTCAAACCAACAAGTGCAGTGCAAAAAAATATAACAAAGAGAAGGAGCTAGTGTTTGTTATTGAACAGTATTTACTATTTATATTTCACTGCAATCAGTAATCCTTATCCAAAACATCAAAGCATAAGAATTTGCAAGGTCTCTATTTGATCTTTATCATGTCAATGTAAACTACTACTGCATTAGACTAAACCACAATCCAAAATTAAAGATTAAAGAAAAACCAAAAAAATGAAACACGAGTATACCCATGATTCCAAACCACTCATTAATCAAGAACATTTTGGATAGTTAAATTAATTAGCAATAAAAAGTGAGCAAAAGTCAACTAAACAGGACCACTGCAAACTCACATAAATTTCTAAAACATTCTTCAATGTTCTCTTCGCAACATATTTACTCATCTAAGCACACCCTTTATTTTTCAGTTCAAAACATCCACTCAAACAAAAAAAAAATGTAGTAGCAAAGTAAAATACAGCAAAGGCCTCTGACATTCATGTTTTGGGCAAGAAATTGATAAATCGAACTTACCTCGAGTAAAGGATCGAAGAATAGAGAGACGATCGATGGAGCGAGAGACAATTGGAAGCCACAGATTAAGAGGAGATTAGACGAGATGAGTGAGATGATCGATGGAGAGAAGAAGAGAATATGAGAGTTGAGAGCGATTTTAAAGCAAAGGTGATGCTGAGGATGGTGTGAAGAAAGGCGATAGGGTTTGGTTTTCAAAATAAGGAAAATCTGATTTGAGATGAAAAGAGAAGGAAAATATTTAAAGAAACTAAAATCTAGGTATCACAGGTGTCGATAAAGGTTTGGTTAACAGCGGCGCTTACGTTTCAACCAGCAAAAATCTACTGAAAAAATGAAAGTACCGACAGTTTCTAAAATCGTCTGTACAAAAATGTCTTTAAATATCTCTTTTTTTTAGTAAGGTAAATTAATATATCAAAGTTTATATCAATATGATAAATACAATTTTTTTGAAAAAAGTTTATCAAATTTATATATAATTTTTAGATTTAATAGCTAGTTATATTCTTAATTTTTTCACCCTAAACTTTTAATTTTATTGTAAATGTCATAAACATTTAATTTTCTGTAAATAAATTATTAATTTTTCAAAATAATGTAATTAAATAAAATAAAAAAATCAAGGTCTTATATTCAACATTTTATTTTATTGTAAAAGTTTATAATAGATTTTGACTTAATTATATTATTGTAAAAAATTGAAGGTTTATATTGTGAAATTAAAAATTGAAAACTCATTTTCATTTTGTATAAGAAATTGAGAATATATATGGTTATTAAACTTAATTTTTATTAATTTGTAACTTTGTGTCACCTTTGTGTCTTTTTTCTTTTTATTATTTACGTATCATGTCATCAATCTAGAGGTTGAAGAACACACATATATATATATATATATATATTTTATTTAATATCTTAAGTATTTTGAATATATAATACTTCCTTTTTGCTCTCAGATTTCTAAAAATAAAATAATAACAATTTTAAAAGAAAAAAAAATCAGAGAAACTAAAGAAACTATTGGCAAACGGGCTTTTGAAGTTTGAGTTGGGCTTGGGTTAAGGTTATTCCTCACTAGATCTGCTTAACGGTCGGACTATTCGCACAAGTTCGAAGGCTCGTTCGATATTTGGGAAGGTTTGGACAAAAATATCTGATGCAATTACCAGGCTTGGACAAAATTTTTAGGCCCATTGGGCTTAACCTTTGAAAGCCTGAGCCAGGCCCGACCCGGCCCAACCCGACCTGACCCAACCTAATGTTAATGTTAAATATATATTTTTAATATATTTCTAATATTAAGTATTTTTTTAATATATTTATTAAGTATAATATAATTATATATATATAAAACATTATTAATTAAAAAACATGATTATAAATATTTAATATGAAAATTGATATACAAATTTTGACAAATTAAATTAAAATTTAAAAGAATAAAATAATAAAAAACAAATAAATAAATAAATTAAAATATAAAAAATTATATTCGGGTAGACCGAGCTCGAGCTTATTGTATAAAAATAAAACAGGTTTCGACTAAATATCAGGCCGGATTTATCAGGCGAGCCGAGCCTTGGTATTGATTAATCCTGTCATGAGCCCGGTCCAAACCCGGCCCGCCCCATGAGCAGTTTATTCCTCACCAATCCATTTTATTCTCAAACCCAAACACACTGCCTCTTTCATATAAAAAATTGTAGGGTTTTAGTTATCAGACCGACAGAGGTATATACAAATCTAGAAAGCCACAAAAGCAGACGGAGTCGGAGAAAGATAAAAATCAATGGAAACGAAGAAACTAACAGCGGAATCAACTCCCATATTTCAAGAAGGAATAAGCTTAATCCTCTCTCGATGGTCGGCTCTCACCGCCGCCGTTGAGAACGAGTGGGGCGGCCGTGACTCCCACGTCAAAGCCAACTTGCTCTGCTCCGATGTCCTCTCCTTCTTCACTGAATCCGAAGGTAACATCTCTTTTATCTAAAAGTCAGTGTCTTTTTTTTTTCGCAATTTGAGCAATTAAATTTGATTTTTTTTCTTTTAAATCTCAGTGGAGCCGCTCTATATAGATGATTTGGAGAATATTTTAGAGGAAGGGTTGCTTAGTCTTAATACATTGGTTGAAGATGGGAGCATTGAGGAGGTATATTTCGATCTTTGAATTTGTTCTTGGCTTCAATTGATGTAGTTTAATTGTGGAAAATCTCTAAAAAATGATCAAAATTATGCTTTAATCATTATTTTAATCTAATTGATTCATTGTAATTTTGTTCTTGACGTGTTGCTGTCACTTTAGCTCACTCTGAACTTTTATTATTTTTTGATGAAATGTAAAAGTATGAATGCTCCTTTTTTTGGATGTAATTTTTCTAGCTGAATTATAATAAGGGGGAGTTTTTAATATTTGAAAAGCTGGACCGAAGATTTTGGTATCAAAATCTGTGTTCAAATTAAGTTTTAACACATTTTGAACCATGCTTTGTGGTATTTTCATGGTTAACTATACTTTCTTTTCTTCATCATGCAGTTTTTAGTTGTCATTTACCCTGCATAACCATGTCCGGTGCTTCTTGGACACTTCGTAGAAAATTGCCAAAAACCTGTGTCCAGCACTAGATCCGCGTTCATATAACATGACAGTATTGGAATTCCTTTTTAAGGTTTGGGTTTACGCCATGTATGCTTCATGAGAGATTCATTTCTTCTACTTGTTACAGGTGGCAGAGAAGTTAATGATTATGCATGAAGAATGTTTAGAATGTCATTATCAGTCTGTTGAAAAACTAAGGACAACTAATCCTCCACCAGTTGCTCATATCAGACCGGTAATTTCTAGTTTAAACCCTTTTTGCCTATTAATTCGTTTATTGTCAAAGATAATATACGATATAATACCGTCTGTTGAATTTGCTTCTGTTAATCCTTGCTTTCTTGGGGTTTTGTTTTCCATGCTTAGTATAGCTATGTTGGCATGTTAGGAAAGTTGCATTGTACTAGCCATACGAAAAAGAATTCTCAGGTTGTCTAGGAACCTTATAAGGTGTGAGATACCAATTATTCTGTGAGCCTTTAAGTAAGGAGATCACAACCTTCACTATCAGTTTTATTTGTGAGCTCTGGTTATTTTATTGCTTTGTCCTGGGCTAGGATTTTATCTTAATTTTCAAACTAGATAAAAAAAATTAATATATGAAAAAAGAGAAAAATGGTAGGCCATACTTCCTATAATATACTTTTAGGGTTTCCTTCAAATCTACATCCTTCAATCCCCCTTGTTGATAATTTTCTATTGAAAGGGTACAAACACACAAAGAAAAGGCAGAGTACTCCTTACACTTGTTGCAGAGGTGAATAGAAACCTGAGCTGTCTTCCTTACAATGGATTGTATAATCTGAAATGGAATGGTTTATGCTTTATACAGCTGGAGCCCCTTTCAGTGACTTAAAGTTCTTTGTTTTCAACATAAAGGCATCTCATAAAACAATACCTCCTTTTGTATGTTGGATCCTTGCGACTAATTAAATATTACCTAGTTATTGTATTAGATGAAGATTCAGGGGTTGAGATGGTATCCTTTGTGTTAATTTTCTTTTAATGGATCCATATTTTATCCCAGGTTACTGAGGAAGATGAGGATGAGGATGAAAGCATGGATGCTGAGAATGCAACAAATATGATGGTGGATGTACCAAGACCTCAGTCAAGTTTGAATCCAGTCAGCATGCCAACGGATGAGCCGAAGCCAAACCAGGCAGCTGAAGCAGAGGATGGTTGGGTAGTAGTGTCTTCCAGAAGAAACAAGGGTAAAAAGAATTAGGCTGTATTTTCTATACCCCTGTTCCCCATTCCTCAGTGGTATATATGTCTCTCAACACATTTTTGGTGTGCTAGTTATTATGGTTTGTTTGTAATTTATTTTAATGTTATATCGAATGAGGTTACCGATTTTGAATTCCCCGGTTAAACAGATTCGACTTTAGATTGAATTTTGTTCTTCCCAGTCTTGGAAACTTAGTTTCAACCTGCATAAACATAACCCTTCTATGTCTTCACATGTTTGTTGCATTTGATTAAAGATGGTCGAGTGAAACTTAGTATAAATTTGGGACATTGATGACTCCATTGATTTAACTTCCTGTGTGTTACTTTAACCGATCTTTCATACCACACTCTTGTCTCGTCTAGAAGGTATCAGGAAATCATAGCAGGCTTCACCATTTTAGCGAAGCAGTTCACTGACCTTAGCCATGCTAAGTTCACTCTCATTTTCCCATTTCTTCTCCCTTGCATGCCCGACCAGTCGCCTAGGCCGATGGCAGCTTTTACATGAAAACAAGGCCATCAACTTTCCCTCTCTGATCGTCTTTTCCGGATTGATTCTTCCGAAAGGGGGCTCCAAACTGATTGCATAGCACGGTCAATCCTCTATGACATTCGAATTTCCACTCCTTGTACCAGTACATACTGAGATTGGATTGAATTTCCAGAGTCTTTATTACAATGAAGATGGTATGCTAGCTCAACTTGACAATTATTTGATTTTGATTAGTTTATTTTCGAATCGATCTTAATTTTTGAGCTATTTGAGTAATGAATTGAATCGAATTCAAATATTTTAGTACTTCGATTCGAGCAATTCACAAGATTAATCAAACTTTTATTATTATAATACATGGTTGAATTTATCAAGTCAAATTTGAACTTATTGTATCATCTTTGAACAATATGAGTATTTTATTGAGTGAAACTCAAACTTCAAAAGTAAATTCGATTAAGTTTAAATCCAATTTTGAGCCTCAATTTTTAAGTCAAAATAGATTTGAATTTGATATTAAATTATTTTGATTCGAATTGATTATAATCTAGACCATGAACAACAATCAGTGCCCATTTTTTCACCTTCTACCAGATGGAGACTGGTTCCATTTTTCGCTAATACGCTATCAATTTTGCCAGATCATACATAATACAACCAAAATCGGATGGTTAAAGTTCCCTTCGATCCGTGGTGACCATGTAATTATCCAAGCACAGGATCATCCGTTTTGCTTCATTTGGATGAAAACAAGGCCATTAAAGTTGAAATCATGGCGTGCGGAGATCCACCGAGAGAGGTTCAATTACGCCAGCCATGCAAGGAATTTTCTTACGTGCAGTCTCTACGCGTGGGAGGAAACTTCAACTAGGGTTTCCTATGCAAACCCTAGTTGGACCACGGAACCATGGAAGGTACCACAAGTCATGAGTGTCGTCATGCTTTTGCCCACCGCCGCCGGCGACATGATCATAATCAACGGCACAGAGTTGGGTGTCGCCGGACCGGGATTAGGCCGCAGTCCAGTCACTTAACCGATCATTTTCCGTCCAAACCGACAGCCATCCTGATTGACGTTTCTCTGTAATGTCTCCATCTCCAACCAATAACAACATCATATTATTATTAATTAGCCAATGATCGAATTCTAGTTGGTTGTAGCAATCCTCACACTTATTATCAGTATCCTACTGATTTAAGCATAGAATCATTCTCCTCGTCCAAATTTGTCAATATATTTGATGTTCGAATAATGTTAAGTTGTATTTATGATGTATAACATGAAAATTATTGTGTTTAAATTTTTATATATACATACATTAAATATAAAAACATTTTTTATTTTTTATTAAATTTGTATACATTTTTATCAAAGTTTAACTCGTACCTTTTGCGTATCATATTATGATTTGGGGTTTAAAATTACATTGAGAAGTTTGCACCATCATTTACAATCCATTCGATTTCAGTGAATCAAAAGGATGGTATTTGTTGAAGATTGTTCATTGTTTGACAATGAACTCAGTAAATCAAATTGATTTTCATCAAGAATATTTGAAAGGTTCTAGATATATATATATAGCTTCTCCTTAAAATCCAAATACGAATTGAATTTCTGGTCAATATTGATGAAAAAGTTTGGTTTATGGTCAGTTTATACATGGGAAAAATGAAAGAACTTATATTATTGGCAACACTCAATTATTAATGCAACAAAAGCAAAAATTTTATCAAATTAAAGAGGTTTTTGTATATTTTATATTTTTCCTTTGACTTTCAAGAAAGCGACCAACTCCAAATTGGCTTATAATTACGCCAATTTATTCAATAGGACCAGCTGTTTCCATCACCCTTTGTTTTTATTTCTAAAACAAAAGATTCAATGAATTTATTTGTACTCTTTATTCATTTTCTGAGATACACAAATCAATAATCATACACAATTAATTATCACCCATATCATTTTTTTTAATTCTCAAACTATAATACAAAATCTTCAAACATTTTCTTAAGAAATAAAAGTAGTAATGAGTTTACAGAGCCATTGCAAAATAATTTTAATTAGATAAATTATCTCACATATCTAGAAGTTTTTCGATTTTACAAACAAAGTTAGTAAAATAATATATTTTTTAAGAGATATATTAAAAATTAAAAACAATAGACTTGATGATTTTTTATTTCAGTTGTAAATTTAATAAAATTATATTGTCAATGTATTAAATACGAATATTTTTTATTAATTCCCTGTCATCTTAAAAAATAACAAAAATATATGAATAAAATATAAAAAATTCACATCCAACGTCGTTTTTAAAGGCCATTAATTAATTAGAACAGGAAAAATAGGAACACATCACTTTTTCTTTTTTTGGTTGCACACATCACTTTTTTTTGGCCAAACACACGTCTCTATCTAATATATATATATATATATATAAAATAAAAGGATGACATCTTAATTGTACTTTATAGAAGTTGGACCACACAACATCAATTATTTCTATTATTGTAATGGCTGTACTAATAGATATTAATTACTCCAAAAAAAGTGACTAGGAATTGGATAAAAAAAATTGACTAGGAACCGGCAATTTTTGTCACGGTTTGTCTATTCACACCTTAAATTTGATTAGACACATTCTAAATTTTTTTTATTCCTTTGTTATCATTATTGCACACTCTAAAACTCTCTCTCACCAACATTTTTTTCGGTGAGCTGGAGTTGCTGCTTGGCAGCAGTTGTATGCTGCTGTGGCAGCAAGATCCCGAAAATCACTTCCGAGAGCTTTTTTTTTTCTCTTTTCTTAGCTGCCCAGGCAGCTTGCTCACCAAAAATTCTCTGCCAAGCTCGTCGGAAACAATAGGGTGTTGATGATAGAGAGATTTAGGATGTGCAATAAGGGTAATAAAAGAAAAAAACTTTAAGGCGTGTCTAACCAAATTTTGGGTGTGAATAGAAAACTCTTTTTTGTCATCCTATAAGAACAAAATCATTGCACATGCTTCGTTCAAGGAAGAATAAAGATTGAAAAAAAAAAAACAAAGACCATTACAAACATACATATATTGACATATTACATCTATATATATTTATTTATTTATATTCATACATTGGATTAATTTGAGGGCCGACCAATTTATTTGTATTGGTCTGTTTTACTTTTGTTGTTGCCCAAAACAACAATGATTGATTGCTGACGTCGATGCTTGTCTTCTTTCTCCACGTGTCTCCATGAACTCTACAAAATAGAAAAACATCAGAGGGCGCAGGGGCTTTCCCTTGCGCGCGCACTCCGATGCTTAAGTCAGACAGGGTTTTGACAGGGTTTCAGTAGGCAAATAGAGCTTAGGGTTTAAGAATGATACCTGTGACCTATTTATAGGAGTTATTGCTGACGTCGATGCTTGTCTTCTTTCTCCACGTGTCTCCATGAACTCTACAAAATAGAAAAACATCAGAGGGCGCAGGGGCTTTCCCTTGCGCGCGCACTCCGATGCTTAAGTCAGACAGGGTTTTGACAGGGTTTCAGTAGGCAAATAGAGCTTAGGATTTAAGAATGATACCTGTGACCTATTTATAGGAGTTATTTTGCACGTAATTACCTTTAAGCCCCACAACTTAAATAATAACCCAGTGGGCCTTTTGAGTCCTCTTTCCTCTTGGGTTTAGATTATCATTTGGCTCAATGGTCTTCAGCTTGACTTATAAAAAGCCCAGTAATCTTTAACCTGACCCACATCAATTGCTCCCCACTCTTTTGCTGGGTTTACACTGTGAAAGAGTATATAAAGAATGGGCTTTTCAAATTCTCTTGCTATCCTCTTTCTGGGATTATCACAAGAGTCTTTTCATCTTCACTTGAGGGCTCAACTAGTGAACTTCATTATTATTTGTAACAGGAACGACGCTGTGTCATTATTTCTTTTGTCAAGTGCCTTTTCAGAACACTACTGGGATACGTTTTCCTCTTTTGAGCTAAATGCTTCTTAAGAGGAATATGCCACCCTTCTTTTTGAATTTAAGGTCTTAGCTGTCCAAAACCAAGAACTGTAAGGAGAAATTACAAGATTGCAGAGCCACCAAAGCTTTTTATTGGCCCAGAGGAAGAAAACCAAATCTGAGTTATAGCTATGAGGGCGCATCGTCAAGAAGTGCCATAAGAGGATGCATATGTTCTTATCTGGTTTCATCATATGTGGTTTGTACTTGACATGCTCTTGATTGGTTGAAACTTGATCCAGATGCTGAGGATCTAGAACCTTTTCTGAGGATAGGCACTTATAAAGATCTATCTAATCTTACCAGCCCTTATGAGCCTTTTCTTCGACTCGAGATGGTCGAGGTTTTCACAGGCTTGGACGAAGATTATTTAGATAATCCATGGACTAATTTTCCTAAGGATCAAGCTCTTGATATTATAGCGCCTCAGGACGTATATGCCTGGGTGCCTGTTAATTTCGATACTCCTTTTGATGCAAAAGTTAATCTAGAGTGCTCCCCAGTTTTTTTGTAAAAGAGCTTAGTCTTTTACAAACTTATCAACACATTTTTAAACTCATCTACAGAGGCAACTACACATTTACCTTGTATTAATCTTACGTAATAATCAGACTTTCTTGCACACTTTTCGCTTTAAGTGCATACATAGCCTGCATCGCGCATTTTTCACTTCAGGCTTTTGGTTTACCCGTCTCGCACCCTTTTGAGCTTAGGGACTTTTCATTTGCCCGTCTCGCGCATTTTTGCTTAGAGACTTTATAGAAATGATAAGACTATAACATCGTTTTTATATCCGGAATGCCAGCATAATACGTTAAAGGCACTTTGTTTATCAATTGTAGCACATATTCAATGATAAAATTGTTTTGTTTATCAATTGTAGCACATATTCAATGATAAAATTGTAACGTGCCTCGTACCATACCTCACAACCTGCATACTGTGTGCCCCCCAAGTTTTTCTTTGCTACTTTTTGTGTCCAAAGAAGAACTTTTACTGGAGTATTGGTCCTGTCTTGCGTACTATCCTCTTAAGGACTTGTTAGAATATAATATCGTTTATGCCAACATAATACGTTAAATGTAATCTGATAAGATTGTAACGTACCTCGTTTAGAGACTTATTTTTGTCCGTCTCACACCTTTTTGTGCTTAGGGACTTTTTGTTTTGCCCGTCTCGCACCTCCTGTGCTTAGGGACTTTTGATTTTTTCGCTTAAGGACTTATTTTTGCCCGTCTCGCGCATTTTTCGCTTAGGGTCTTATTTTTGCCCCTTTTTGCATCTTCTTCTCGCTTAGGGTCTTATTTTTGTCCGTCTCGCGCATTTTTCGCTTATGGACTTATTTGTGCCCGTCTCGCGTCTTCTTCAAGCTTAAGGTCTTATTTGTGCCCGTCTCGCTCATTTTTCGCTTAGGGACTTATTTGTGCCCGTCTCGCGTCTTGTTCACGCTTAAGGTCTTATTTGTGCCCGTCTCGCATCTTTTTCACGCTTAAGGTCTTATTTGTGCCCGTCTCGCGCATTTTTCGCTTAGAGACTTATTTGTGCCCGTCTCGCGTCTTCTTCACGCTTAAGGTCTTATTTGTGCCCGTCTCGCTCATTTTTCGCTTAGGGACTTATTTGTGCCCGTCTCGCGTCTTCTTCTCGCTTAGGGTCTTATTTGTGCCCGTCTCGCGCATTTTTCACTTAGGGACTTATTTGTGCCCGTTTCGCGTCTTTGGCCAGCTTCTGTTTTTTTTTCTTCTATTCCTGCAGCATGTCTATCAAACATGGAGGATTATTATAGTACAGACAAAAATAACTGGCCTTTCGTTTCATAATGTAGTATTTTCAATTAAGTGGAATAAGTAACAATATAATTGCAGCAAATGTTAAAACAATAATAACAAGTTTTTACCGCTAGTACAGTTCCAAGTCTTTGTCTTTGTAGAGTCTGTAAAGTGCAATTGCTTGGACATTCGGCTGTTAATCATGGATTGGCGTTAAGTCGCATCTTGGTTCTTTGCTCATAAGAACCAGCAATCTACCTTGGCGAGCTTACCACAAGTTGTTTCTGATCCAATTATGTCGAACTAAGCTCTCCCTGGCTTGCTGCCTTACAGGACAGTGGCTAGTGCCTCATTTGGACACCTGCCTAATACGATCACAACTGTTAGAATAGACAAGAAAATCGCAAGCATAATATATGAGGGTACCTCAAGTCTGCTACCGCCCATACGTCCTTGCTTGGTCGGTGAACACTATAACAATGTGCAAGGGACTTCGCTGACCTTGCATCCAAGCAATTGGTTGCGCTCATATGTCTCTCACGTGCTTTTTCTAACTAATCAGTAACTAGTTCTCATTTATTGTTATCAATATCAATACTAATGAGGCATCCTCCTGGGACCAAGGATGAGTCCGACTCACAAGGTCTGAACGATTATTTAGAGGATGGAGCCATGAATGACCTAGATAATCTCGAAGGTCTATGGCTTCCTCAACAGCCGCGCAATCAGCCTAGGGTTACTGAGGTTCGTGACCAGTCTAGGCCTATCGAAGTGTGTAATGAGCCTGAACATGTTGAGGCAGGTGATCAGCCCGAGCCTATCGAGTCACTGCAAAGGTTAGATGGTGACGAGCTCTAATTTTTCAATCTACTGCCATTGATCCCTAGCCAGACTCTGCAGCTGTGGCCGGGCCCTCGAGCGATGCTCCTACTTCTGAAATTGCTCCTCCGGCTCCTCAAGATCCTAGTGCTGATGCAACATCTTCTCATCTGGCAGGTTTGGTTCTCACAGCTTTGATCTCGACGCCCTAAGCTGGCATATCCTTGTCTTGTTTAAAGGACTCACGAAGCCAACACACCTTTTATATAGACAAACCCTCTTTTATATGTGTGGTTGTCAATGGGCCAAGTGTGTGGCTCTTAAGCTACTTCTAGATGGTTGCTAGAGCAGTTCTTGAAAGCTTATGTGTCAGACGATTGACAGATGGGCCAAAGGAATCTTTTAGACATTCTGTCGGGTTAGTGTGCGCACCAGATCTAGAAGATTCTAGATCATTCCGCTCAGATCCCGCGCTTCGACGTGCGTTTGGATCGTCAAATTTAAATGTGCTCGCCAAAGTTTTTTCTAAAGGGCGAACCAGTAGTTTGGATTTCGTGCTCACTAGCATTGATAGCCATTTGGGGAATCTTGCCTATGGGTGCTGCGTTCACCTAATTTTCTTCGATGTCATTTTATCAAAGTGGGGAGCTTGTCGCTTGCGAGAGCCCTTATCCTATCCAAGACCTGTCGCGCGTAGGAGCTCCCCTGTCGCCCAAGGCCAGTCGCGTGCGGGAGCCCTTGTCTCGCTCAAGGCCTGTCACGTGCGGGAACTCCTCTCTCACCAAAGACCTATCGCGTGCGAGGGCTCTTGTCTTGCACAAGGCCTGTTACTCTGGAGCCAGTCTCTCGCCCAAGGCTTGTTACGCGCGGGGGCCCTTGTCTTGCACAAGGTCTGTCGCGTTTCTTGGCTTTGAAGTTCAATTTGACAATGAAGAAGATAAGGTTGCCCATGTTCGAGTCGTGTTGCATGCCTGTAGTTGTACACATCGCTCCGTCATGTAGCTCGTGACAGAGAGCCTGTTGCATGCTTGTAGTCGCGCAAATTTGCAGTGTAGCAAGCACCTTTCGAGCGACAGATTGTTCTGTCGCATGACGGCTTGCATGCAACTGACTATTCAAAAGAGTGGCATTTTTGTGAGATCTTCAATAGTGGTCCCCCTTTCTTGCCATTTTGGCTGTCGCACGCGAGAGCTACCTCTCACAGAAAGAGTCTGCCACGTGGAATCTTGTCGCCAAAATTTGTCACGTGCGTGCCTGTGCTCGCCGAATTAAGGACACTGTTGTTGCACATTCCTTATATTCTGTCGCCAGAGATTTTTCAGGCGACAGGCTGGGTTTTGCCCATTTTGTGTACTCAATCACCAGGGAACTTTTGGGCGATAGGCAGGACTGTAGCCCACTTTTTGTATTCTGCCGCCAAAGATCACTACCTATCGCCCATTCCATGCACTCAAATATGTGACTAGTCATAGCTTCACCCTTTTTTTTTGGCACAATACCTTTTACTTTTAGCGTACCTTTACACCATATAGCTCTCCAAGTTCTTCTTTGAAATAGTGTTGTCATTCCTGTTCAAAGATGAACTTTTTCTCGAGCATTGTGCTTGATGATGTACAAAGTTGCTTAATCCTTTTTCGTTTTAGTCACCCAGAAATGGCTCGTCCATAGAGTTCTCTCACCTAGGTGAGTTCCTGTCTCAGTTGACAAGGGCTTGCTGGCCTGGGTCTTAGGATGGTCGTATTCTTGCTTGCCAAGAAGTCTGCTGCATGGCTTTTGTTCGCCTATTTTGGCTGTCGCGTGGCCTTGATTTAGCTTGCAACAGAGTGCTTGTCGCGTGCGGAAGTCCTTCTCTCACTGTTAGTGTGCAGGAGACTCTTCTCGCCCAAGGCCTATAGTTTACTATTGTTGGAACCCACACCTTGATCAGACACAAGATCTAGGCTTGTCGAACTGTTGTTGTAGGGATTAACATATCTAACTCGAGACCCTTGATCAATCGATGAAGGACCAACAACCCTGGAATTGGCCCCGCCATTAATTTTGGTCATTGATGAGATATACGTACGGCTTAAAGGTTCCCTATGCTCTCTGAATCTACTTGTATATAGTCCTCAAGCTGAGCTCCCTTCGCCAAAGAAAAAGGTTGATAAGATAGTCAATTATGGCCTTTTGGCTAGTTAGTTTTCTTTGACTGGCATTAGGTCCTCGGCTTTTTTGAAAAGGATCTTTTAACTTTATCATAGGGGAGTCATCCTACACACGTAAACCAGGGATCAATTGATTCAATGCACTCGGCAGAACTGTTTGACACTCAAGCAAGGAAAGCGAAAGGTTGGCTCGACTGGGAGAGCGAGTTAGCTGGCCCGTTTCAAGAGAGTCAGATTTCAAATAGCCCTGAGCCAGAGGCCAGATAAGAAGGGATCGGGTACAATCAGACGATCCTCTTCATTTTGTCTTATCCGATAGGCTTCATCAAGCGAAGGTCTCCCAATTGATTATTTAGCCTTAAAAGTGACTTTGACTGATGTCAACTCCAACCCTCGTCAGAAGATGGAACTTCGATCTCTTTCCATCATTTCAGAGGAAATCCTATTCAAAACCTGGGCTTCTTGCAAAGAGAGGAGCTAGCATCCGTCCAGCGCGCAGGAAAGAGAAGACTGGAAAGCCAGAGTCAGCCAACCGTGGTGAAAAGGCGGCAAGCACAGATGAGAGGGACATCACTGAAGAGCTTAATTGACGAGCTATTTTTGTGATTAGCACCACTGTCACCATCTGAGAAGCATATAACAAGATTATTGCTGCCTCTAGAAGGTGCATACCAACTTGGATTAGTGGATTTAAATGTCAACCGATTCTTCTCAATATTATTATTATTTCTTTGCGCGAAAGGTGCTTGGAGGTATGGTACGACGTGGTGAAATCTAGTGTATGTGAACTGTGGGCTCAGAAAATTCAACAACAGCTTCAACGCTATTCAACTTGATTAGACTGGCTATAAGAACGTATTCTCTTAAAAAGTGTTTAAAACTTTGCATAATCCCTTTGACTACTGCAATCGGTTGACATTTAACAGCTTTGCAATAGCCCTGAATGTGCTGGTTGCCTAGTTGATCAAGAAACAGGAATAATAAAATCGATTTCATAGTTGACAGAGAGAGAGCCCCGCTTGGATTGTGTGTTAAAAGAAAAAATGGGGAGGCATCATAAATGCATATATTTTACTTTTTCTTCTTCTTTGCTTTAACGTCACAATGATTTGTGCATTGATGGTGTCGGGACGTTCAAAGGACAAATGCATCTGATGGAGGATCAGGCTCATTCTATATAATATGTCTAGACTCAAGCCTAGGACATGACGCATAGTGCAAAATTAATTAATGCTAGATTAATTAATGCCAACTGCAACCAAAATTATGAAATGTGTCGAAAGGCTTGTGCCGACGGGTTTTGTGCGACAGGATTGTGTCGACAGATAACATGCGACAGGCTAGAAACTCTCTCGCCCAATGCCTCTCTCGCCTACTCCTTTATACTCTGTCTTGTCGCCAGTAGCATGCCATCTCTCGCCAAGCCTGTCGCGTGGGGGTCTCTCTCCAACCTGTCAAATGCGAGAGCCACTCTCTCGCCCTGCCTTATTATATGCGAGAGGTATTCTCTTGCCCAAGCCTCACGAATGCGAGAGCCACTAACTCGCCCAGCCTGTCACCCACTCCTTTGTATTCTGTCGCCAGAGATCTTCGAGCGACAAGCAAGGCTGTCGCCAGCAGTAGGGGTGTAAATGATACACTGGTGTTCGCAAGCTACTCGGACTCGACTCGAAAAAAACTCGAATTCGACTCGATTCTTGTCGAGCCGAGCTGGAGCTCGAGCTACTCGAGCTATCGAGCGAGCCGAGTTCGAGCAGCAAGATACTCAGCTCGAGTAGCTCGCGAGCCTAATCGAGCATTTAATATTTTAATATATATTTTATTATAATATTATAAAATTATATATATAAAACCTTAAAAAAATTGTTTTATTCCATTTCCATTTCCCTTCAAACGTGCAACATCACCGCCATCGCATATTCATTCTGATTTTAGCCCCTGCCACACCCTCGTTCCATTCTCCTTTCACTTTCAGCACTTTGGTCACTGGCGATACGCCTCCCTCAGCTCCAGCAACGATTCCGCCCTCAGATCTGGCCTCCCTTCACCAGACAAGTGCCGTCCACACCAGATCTGGCACCATCGAACCCCTCAGCCCTCAAACCCAGTCCAACGATCCACTCAACAGTCAGATCTGAGCCAGATCCGATCCAGATCCGATCCAGATCCGGCGCCGACAAGACCCTCAGCCCTCAAACCTAGTCCAATGATCCACTTAGCAGTCAGATCTGAGTCAGATCTGAGCCAGATCTGGTGCCGACAAGACCCTCGGCCCTCAGATCTAGCTTCTCCATGGCCATCTTCCTCGCAGCAAACCCCTTCGGCTGGCCTTACACTGTCACGCATAGAGTGACCTCACCGACACACAGTCGCTGCCCTCTCCTCCCTCAGTAGCCACTAGCCAATCCACGCCTCTCCTTCAGTGTAGCTAGCCAATCTACTGGTGCACGCAGCTTTCCTTCAGTCACGCACGCAGTGAGCAACCAGTAGTGATTGGCTCACGCAAGGTGGTTAATGTCTATTTTCTTTCTTTTGTTTATTGTTGACATGATTCTGAATATAGTTCTGTTGTAGTGCTATGTTCCTTAGTTGTCTGTTTTTGTGGGTTTAGTTATTCTGATTAATGGTTAGGTATTAAGTTGGTCTTAATGCCTAACAGGAGTTTGTTTCTTTGCTTGTGAGAGTGGCAGATTGAATGTTTCTTTACCAATCTTGCTTACTGTAGTCAGGTTTCTCTTGTGAGTTCTTCACTTGCATCTTGAACAGATCGATGAAATAAAATTCCATTGCATTTCAAAAATAAATATATGAATTTTCCAGATGATTAACGTTGTGGGTGATCTGTGTGGCTTTAGTTACTTTTATTTTTGTGTAAGGTTTTTATTCTTATTGTCGTTGAATTGTTATTATTATAAAAAAATATTATATTTCATTATATTTAATTGATAATATTGTTATAAATATAAAATATGTATGAGCTCGAGTCGAGCTGGAACAGTCGAATATGAGTTGGAATAGTCGAGTATGAGAATCGAGTTCGAGCTGGAACAATCGAGCATGAGAAGTCGAGCCTAATCGAGCGAGCTCGAGTAGCTCGTTTTTTATCTCGAGTCGAGCTTGAGCTCAAAAAATAAGACTCGATCGAACTCGAGCCGAGTATCGAGCACCGAGTTTTCAAGTCGAGCTCGAGCTCGAGCACTCCACTGTATCGACTCGGCTCGGCTCGATTACACCCCTAGCCAGCAGTATGTACTCTATCGCCAGAGGTCTGTCTCACGCGATAGCCAGTCTCTCGCCAATCCATGTCAAGTGGGCCTCTCACTATCTTGCGACAGAGTCCCTGTCGCAGGCCGTGGGAGCGCAGTTTTGTTCTGTCACGTGAAACTTTGCGTGTGATAGTAGTCTATCGCCTGAAACCTTCCGTCCGATAGACTATTTTTGTTGCGTGTAATTTTAATTTTTTTTTTATTTTTATATTTTTATTTGTGGCGACAGACTCTTTATGTGAGGGTGAAACTGATGTGCCATACACTATTCTGTCGCATTCACTTTGTGCGCGACAGACTATTTTGTCGCGTAACCTGTGCACCCTTTCACAGCCTACATACCCTGTCTACCGTAAGTCGTTTTTTCACAATCTTTTATGGCTTTTTTGTTTGTTTCCCACAGACGACGCCTTTTTTTGTTGTTGCCCAAAACAACAATGATTGATTGCTGAGTCGATGCTTGTCTTCTTTCTCCACGTGTCTCCATAAACTCTACAAAATAGAAAAACATCAGAGGGCGCAGGGGCTTTCCCCTCCGCGTGCACTCCGATGCTTAAGTCAGACAGGGTTTTGACAGGGTTTCAGTAGGCAAATAGAGCTTAGGGTTTAAGAATGATACATGTGACCTATTTATATGAGTTATTTTGCGCGTAATTACCTTTAAGCCCCACAGCTTAAATAATAACCTAGTGGGCCATTTATGGGCCTTTTGAGTTCTCTTTCCTCTTGAGCTTAGATTATCATTTGGCTCAATGATCTTCAGCTTGACTTATAAAAAACCCAGTAATCTTTAACCTGACCCACATCAACTTTGAAATTTTATACAGTAAAGATCAAATGAACAAACGAAGCTTTTTGGCACAAAGCTGCATGGTATAGCTGAAGTGAAAGGAAAAAAATGAGGAAAAAAATACGAAGGGAAATAAAATTGTTGAGAATGTTTGGACAAAAGAAAATAGAAATGAAAGAAAATGTCGGGGATGAATATCTTTTTCTTTGGTCACAGAATTCAATTCCTTCAAATAGAAGAAGAGAAGGAAATGAATATGTTTTCTGCTCACTCTTCTATCTTTCTCACCAAATATATTTATTAAAGGAAATAATATATTATATCTTTTCATTTTTATATTTTTTTCTAATTTTTCATTTCTCTATTTTTCTTTTTATCCTACTAAGCAAAACTTAAGATTGTGGTTAGACCAGTTGAAAAATAGAAGGATGGAAAGTGATTGTTTAAAATATTGGAAGAATATGGATTTTGAGATGCTTGGTTTAATAAAAAAAAAATAGAAAGGAAAGAATATGAGACGGATGAGTGTTTTCTTTTCCCAACCGTAAAATAAATTAAATCAATCCAAATTGGACAAAGAATGAGAAAAAATATTTTATTTGAATAGATAATAGATAAAGTAAAAATATTAAATTGTTCCTAATAATTTTATTTTTATTTTTTTTCTTCTCACTTGTCAACTATACCAATTAATTTAATACAAGAAAATAAAATATGTTTTTCATTCATTTTTCTTTTCACCAAGCACAACTATGAAAAATAATATATTTTTTTTTATTATTTTACTTTTCTACCACTCTAATTTTTTATCCTTTTATTTTTCTTTTCACCCTTTCAAATAAAACCTAACTTTCTAAGAAATATTTTTTTGTAAAGAGAAAGAAAATATTTATTAAAGCAATTTACTTTGCATAACATAAAGTCAAACCTCATTTGATTGTTCTTTTTGGTTTTTGATTTTCAATGCAAAAATAAAGTTTAAATTAGTCGTTGTTCTTTTCGGTTTTTGATTTTCAATGCAAAAATAAAGTTTAAATTAGTAGTTGCAGGGTTTTTTTTTTCTGTTTTATCTTTTTAGAAAAAGGAAATTAAGTGAAAAGCATGTCAGGCAACCAAAAGAAAAACCTGGCATGTTGTATGAGGGGCTTATTATATAATAATTTTTTTAGTACAATGTAGACTTGCTTAGAAGAAAGAAATGTAAATGTTAATATTTAAATTTCAGATATGTCTCACCAAAAAAAAAATTCAGATATGTAAAACTTACAAGTCCTAAAAACGAAGATATATAAATTTTCAAGGTCGTACTTATAATAATTTGTCTAATAAAAACAATTAAAATACATTAATTTGAGATAAAAGAAAATTGTGTCAACTTGAGCAATAGGCACTACTAAGCAAGTATGAATAATAAATTTTTGAGATAAGCAAACCTAACATTTAAGCTCATTTAAGGGTTCTAAATAATTGCCTCAAAGTACAAACCTAACCCTATAGTACTCTAATGTATTAATACATAAATTCCACTTTAAGCCCAACAAGTTGTACATATAATTTTTCTACCCAAAAAAAAAAACCCACATTTCACTTGCTTCTCATGCAAAATCACAATTAACAAGCATAAATTCTTTGAATCACAATAACCCTAAGCATGAAATTAAAAGAAATAATTAATATATATATGTTTATGCAAATATTTTATATCATTATTATAAAAGTAATTTCCCTTGTTTCAAATATATATACTGTTGCTGCCAAAAACAACAATAAATATTTGCTGATGTCGGATCCTCGATCTTCGCGTTAGTTTGTCTCCAACGAATCTGCGAAATAGGAAAAGTCAGAGGGACGCAGGGGTTTTTCCCTGCGAGCGCACTCCGATGCTTAAGTCAGACAGGGTTTTGGCAGGGTTTCAGTAGGCAAATAGAGCTTAGGGTTTTAAGAATGATACCTGTGACTTATTTATAGGAGTTATTTTGCGCGTAATTACCTTTAAGCCCCATAGCTTAAATAATAACCCAGTGGATCATTTATGGGCCTTCTGAGTGCTCTTTCCTCTTGGGCTTAGATTATCATTTGGCTCAATGGTCTTCAACTTGATTTATAGAAAAGCCCAGTAATAATTGACCTAGTCCACATCAATTGCTCCCCACTCTTTTACAAGGTTTACCTTGTGAAAGAGTATATAAAGAATGGGCTTTTCAAATTCTTTTGCTGCCCTCTTCCTGGGATTATCACAAGAATCTTTTCATCTTCACTTGAGGGCTTAACTAGTGAACTTCATTATTATTTGTAGTAGAAACGACATCGTGTCATCATTTCTTTTGTCAAGTGCCTTCTATTAGCCACGAGGAAGAAAACCGAATCTGGGTTAAGGCCATGAGGGCACATCGTCAAGAAGTGCCATAAGCGGATGCATATGTTCTTATCTGGTTTCATCAGATGTGGTTTGTACTCGGCATGCTCTTGATTGGTTGAAGCTTGATCCAGATGCTGAGAATTTGGAACCTTTTCTGAGGATAGGCACTTGTAAAGATTTATCTGATCTTACCAGCTCTTAGAAGCCTTTTTGTTGACTCGAGATGGTCGAGGTTCTCACAAGCTTGGACGAAGATTTAGATAATCCAGAGACTAATTTTCTTAAGGATTAAGCTCTTGACATTATAGCACCTCGGGACGCATATGCATGGGTGCCTAGTAGTTTCGATACTCCTTTTAATGCAGAAGTTAATCTATAGTGCTCCCAGCTCTTCTTATGAAGCACTTATATCTAAAGAAGAATTCGTACTTGGGTATCACATTTATCCGTACACTTTATTGCTTGAGGATTTCACAATTTGCCATCTCGCGCGTTTTTCGCTTAGGGACTTTTTATTTGCCCGTCTCGCGCATTTTCACTTAGGGACTTTTAGAATTGATAAGACTCTAACATTATTTATATCCGAAATGCCAACATAAAATGTTAAATGTAATTTGTCAACCAATTGCAGCACATATCCAATGATAAATTGTGACATACCTCGTAACATACCTCACAGCTTGCATACTGTGTGCTCCCCAAGTTTTTCTTTGCGACTTTTTGTGTCCAAAGAAGAACCTTTACTGGAGTATTGGTCCTGTCTTGCGTACTATCCGCTTAAGGACTTGTTAGAATATAGTATCATTTATATCCGAGATGCCAACGTAATACATTAAATGTAATCTCATAAAATTGTAACATACCTCGTTTAGAGACTTATTTTTGCCCGTCTCGCACCCTTTTGTGCTTAGGGACTTTTGATTTACCCGTCTCGCGCACTTTTCGCTTAGAGACTCTTGTTTGCCCGTCTCGCGCACTTTTCGCTTAGGGACTTTTTGTTTGCCCGTCTCGCGCACTTTTCGCTTAGGGACTTTTGATTTACCCGTCTCGCGCATTTTTCGCTTAGGGACTTTTTGTTTGCCCGTCTCGCGCACTTTTCGCTTAGGGACTTTTGATTTGCCCGTCTCGCGCATTTTTCGCTTAGGGACTTTTTGTTTGCCCGTCTCGCGCACTTTTCGCTTAGGGACTTTTGATTTGCCCGTCTTACGCATTTTTCGCTTAGGGACTTTTTGTTTGCCCATCTCGCGCACTTTTCGCTTAGGGACTTTTTGTTTGCTCGTCTCGCGCACTTTTCGCTTAGGGACTTTTGATTTGCCCGTCTCGCGCATTTTTCGCTTAGGGACTTTTGAATTTTCTTGCTTAGGGACTTATTTTTGCCCGTCTCGCGCATTTTTCGCTTAGGGACTTATTTGTGCCCGTCTCGCGTCTTCTTCACGCTTAAGGTCTTATTTGTGCCCATCTCGCGCATTTTTCGCTTAGGGACTTATTTGTGCCCGTCTCGCATCTTCTTCACGCTTAAGGTCTTATTTGTGCCCGTCTCGCGCATTTTTCACTTAGGGACTTATTTGTGCCCGTCTCGCGTCTTCTTCTATTCCTGCAACATGTCTAACAAACATGGAGGATTATCATAGTACATATAAAAATAACTGACCTTTCGTTTCATAATGTAGTATTTTCAATTAAGTGGAATAATTGCAGCAAATGTTAAAACAATAATAGAAAATGTTTACCACCAGTACCATTCCAAGTCTTTGTCTTTGAAAAATCTGTAAGGTACGAGTGCTGTGATGTTTTGCTGTCAACCATGGATTGTGCACCGAGTCGTGCCTCGGTACTATCAATCTATCTTCACGAGCTTACCACAAGTTGTTTTCGATTGAACCAAGCTTTTCCTGGCTTGCTGCCTTTCACGACAGTGGCTAGTGCCTATCTCGGACACCTGCCTAATTCAATCACAATTGTTAGAGTGGACAAGAAAATTGAAAACATCGTTTGAGAGTACCTCAGATCTGGTTACCACCCTTATGTCCCTGCTGGAGTGTGTTTGCAATTTCCGTTGTGCCAAGCACTCACTTGTATTGATACTCCAGAATGCTATGTATAGGGGCTTACAAAAGAGACACATCCTTGATCTCGACACCTTGAGCCGGCACATCCTTGTCTTGCTTAAAGGACTTATGAAGCCGACACACTTTTTTATATAGATAAGCCCTCTTTCACATGTGTGGTTATCAATAGTCTAAGTGTGTGGCTCTTAAGCCACTTCTAGATTGCTAGAGCAGTTCTTGGGTCGAAGGAAGCTTTTGGACACTCGGTCGGACTAGGTCTAGAAGATTCTATATTGTTCCGCTCAAATCCCGCACTTGGGCATGCGCAGACATCGCCTGCATTGTGCTAACGGGGGAATTTTATGTATGGGTGCTGTGTTCACCTAATTTTCTTTGCTGTCATTTTATCAAAGTAGGGAGCTTATTGCATGCGAGAGCCCATATCTCATCCAAGGCCTGTCGCTCGTGGGAGCTCCCCTGTCACCCAAGGTCTGTCGCATGCGGGAGACCATGTCTCGCTAAAGGCTTGTCACGCACGGGAGCTCTTGTCTAGCTCACGGCCTGTCACTCTTCTTGGCTTTTAAGTTCAATTTCACAACGAAGAAGATAAGGTTGCCCATGTTCTAGTCGTGTCGCATGCCTATAGTGGTGCAAGCTGCTCTGTCGCGTGACCTTGAGCTAGCTTGGGACAGAGTACCTGTTGCATGCTTGTAGTCGCGCAAATTTGCAGTGTAGCAAGCACCTTTCGAGCGACAGATTGCTCTGTCACATAACGTCTTGCATGCCACTGAATATTCAAAAGAGTGGCATCTTTGTGAGATCTTCAATAGTGGTCCCTCTTTCTAGCCATTTTGGCTATTATACACGTGAGCCACCTCTCGCAGAAAGAGTCTGCCACGTGGAACCTTGTTACCAAAATTTGTCATGTGCGTGCCTATGCTCGCCGAATTGAAAACACTGCTGTCGCCCACTTCTTGTACTCTGCCGCCAGAGATCTTTCAGGCAACAGGTTGGGCTCTGCCCATTCCGCGTACTCAATCACCAGGGAACTTTTGGGCGATAGGCAGGATTGTAGCCCACTTCTTGTATTCTGCCGCTAGAGATTATTGCCTTTACACTATATAGCTCCCCGAGTTCTTCTTTGAAACAGTGTTGTCATTCCTGTTCAGAGATGAACTTTTTCTCGATCGTTGTGTTTGATGGTGTGCAGAGTTGCCTAATCTTTTCTCGCTTCAGTCACTCTGAATGGCTCGCCTATAGAGTTCTCTCTCCTAGGCGAGTTCCTATGTCGGTTGATAAGTGCTTGCTTGCATTGGTCTTAGGATGGCTGTATTCTTACTCATTATTCACAACCGTACTCTTGTGGTGGCCACTAGCTCATCTGACCTTTTGTGTCCTGTCCTGTTTTCGCCGCTCATCTATGCTCTTGCACATCTGGGCGAACACGAGGGTGCATTTTAAGTTCTAGCGTGTTACCTGAGGTCTTTGGTTGGGGACCGCCCAATAGAGCTCTTTTGGACTTATTCTCGCTTGTTCTTAGTTCTTCGTCTAGCTCTTTCCTTTCCTGGGTGAGCTCATCTAGCGTTATGTGCACACTTCTGCCATAGTGCGTGCTTTACCAGCCGAGCCTTGCTGTGAAGGCTGGGCTGTGGCGTTGGTCATGTAATCGCCGTATGACATTCAATCGTCAAAAGTGCCAGTGGTCTTGGGCTCGCCACATGACACTAGACTCGTAAGCATTGCTTTGTCGTAGGCGGGAGGCTTCCTCGCCAGCACCTATCGCACGCGAGATCCACACCTCTCGCCCAAGTCTGTTCGCTCGTGGCAGCAGAAAGAGGTCTCTCGCCAAGACCTTTCTACGGGCTTCTCGCCCAAGTGATAGGAGGTGTCTCTCGCCAAGGTGTTATGTGAGAAAGCCTAGCTCTCGCCATGCTTGTCGGGTGCGATAGACACCCTCTCGTCAAATGGTCTATCAACTTTGCTTCGAATTTCATGTCGCCAGAGATGGGCTCTTTCGCTTAACGCCTGCCGGGTGGCGAGAGCTAGTCTCTCGCCCATGCAGTCTCTCGCCTCTCGCCATTACCTGTCTGTCGCGAGAGTGAGGTCCTCTCACCAAAAACATGTCTTGAGCGGGAGGTGTTCTCGCCAAAAGCATTACGCCCACAAGGGTGTCCTCACCAAAGCATGTCGCGTACGGGAGGTGTTCTCGCCAAAAGCATTACGCCTACAAGGGTGTCCTCGCCAAAGCATGTCGCGTACGGGAGGTGTTCTCGCCAAAGCATTTCACGTATAAGGGTGTCCTCGCCAAAGCATGTCGCGTACGGGAGGTGTTCTCGCCAAAAGCATTTCACGTACAGGGGTGCTCTCGCCAAAGACTGTCGCCAAAGCACTTTTCAGCGGGCGAGAGATAGCTCTCGCCCAATACAACAGGGGAATCTCTCGCCAAGGACTGTCTTTCGCGAGAGATGCTCTCGCCCATGAAAACTGGGGGGGTCTCTCGCCAAAAGGACTTGTCTGCGCGAGAGATAGCTCTCGCCCAATGCAACAAGGGAGTCTCTCGCCAAAAAGGACTTGTCTGTCGCGAGAGATGCTCTCGCCCATGAAAATTGGGGGTCTCTCGCCAAAGGACTTGTGTGCGGGAGAGATAGCTCTCGCATATGCAAACTGGGGGTCTCTCGCCATAAGGACTTGTCTGCGCGAGAGATAGCTCTCGCCCAATGCAACAAGGGAGTCTCTCGCCAAAAGGACCTGTCTGCGCGAGAGATAGCTCTCGCCCAATGCAACAAGGGAGTCTCTCGCCAAAAGGACTTGTCTGCGCGAGAGATAGCTCTCGCCCAATGCAACAAGGGAGTCTCTCGCCAAAAGGACATGTCTGCGCGAGAGATAGCTCTCGCCCAATGCAACAAGGGAATCTCTCGCCAAAGGACTTGTCTGCGCGAGATAGAGCTTTCGCCCAGGTGACAGGAGGTGTCTCTCGCCTATCGCCCATGCAAATCTCTCGCAGGTCTCTCGTTGGCAATGCAAATCTGCCGCCCCTGGGAACCTCGCAGTCAGGGTCATAATTCTTTTCAAATGTGCCTCATTAATAAAACTAAAAGTTGAAATCGCCTCCCGCCCATGCAAGTCTCTCGCCATGCTATCGCCCAATTTTGTGGCGTAATTTGTGCACTCTGTCGCAGCCTACGTACCTTCTCTTCCGCAGATCGTCTTTCACCAATTTTTTATGCCTTTTCTGTTTGTTTCCCACAGACGGCGCCAATTGTTGTTGCCAAAAACAACAATAAATATTTGCTGATGTCGGATCCTCGATCTTCGCGTTAGTTTGTCTCTAACGAATCTGCGAAATAGGAAAAGTCAGAGGGACGCAGGGGTTTTCCCCTGCGCGCGCACTCCGATGCTTAAGTCAGACAGGGTTTTGGCAGGGTTTCAGTAGGCAAATAGAGCTTAGGGTTTTAAGAATGATACCTGTGACTTATTTATAGGAGTTATTTTGCGCGTAATTACCTTTAAGCCCCATAGCTTAAATAATAACCCAGTGGATCATTTATGGGCCTTCTGAGTCCTCTTTCCTCTTGGGCTTAGATTATCATTTGGCTCAATGGTCTTCAACTTGATTTATAGAAAAGCCCAGTAATAATTGACCTAGTCCACATCATATACATATAGGTTGGCTCAACTGGCCAAATTCATTCTCATTCCTAAAAATAGTGGAAGTCTTTTGTTTGTGTTAAACTCAAATTCACCATCAATGGAAGTTTTTTTGAGGCATTCTATGGAGGATTTGAATATGATTGAGTCAAAATTTTAAAATTTTGTCTAATTTGATATGTGCAAGTTTTTTTTTTTGTATTCGTTTTGGTGATATGATATATCTAAATTCAAATTGTTATTTAAATAATTTAAATTGAACCAATCCAAATCTTTTGTTACGAATCAATTTTTTAATTTTTTTTCTTAATATTACTTTTGAAACTCACATTATCTTGACAAGGGTTGAAACAACATAGTTATTTCAAGATTTTTCATATATAATATACATGATGCATTGATAATGTATAGTTTTTATACACTGTCAATGTATCAAAAGTTGACACTTCATTAATAAGCAAACTAAAAGAATGTCAAGCCCTTAAAAGTAAATATAAATAATTTTTTTCCAATTTACTGATAAAAGGCTTATTGATGAGATGTCAATCTCTGATTTATTGACAGTGTATAAAGATTATATAGTGTCAGTGTATTATATACAAATTATATATAAAATTTGTATTTAACACAATAACAATCAAAAGTTTTAATTTCATATGTGAGACTAAAAGATTGTCAAATGTCTCATTCTTTATTTTTTTTTAATTTTAATAAACACTAAAAGACATGTGTCACTCATTAACCTTATTTATGAAGTGTAAAAACTTTTATTGATAATTAGATCTGCTCAAGGGCCGGGCTATTCGCCCAAGCCCGAAAGCCTGTTCGAAATTTGATCGAGCTTGGACAAAAATATTTGATAAAAATAGGGCTTCGGTAAAATTTTTAGGCCCGTTTAAAAATCGGGCTGGGCCTCGGACTTGACTTTCAAAACCCGAGCCCGACCCGAATTATTATTATTTTTTATTTTTTTATTTATTTTTTAATATTAATTAAATTTTTATATGTATTTACTAAATATAATATAATTATATGTATATAAAATATTATTGAATAATAAACATGATTATAAATATTTAATATAAAAATTGATATACAAATTTTGACAAATTAAATTAAATTTTAAAAGGTATAAAATAATAAAAAACAAATAAATATAAAATTAAAATATAAAAAATTATTTTCGGATCAGGTCAGGCTCGAACTTGAGCTTGGACAAAAAAATTAGGCCGGAATTTCGAGTTGGGCTGGGCTTGGGCGTGTAAAAATCTTATTATTACCTATCATGGACCCGGCCCGGCCCAGGAGCAGGTTTATTGATAATGTATCAAATAATTTTGAATACAGATCTACATCTGGTAGACATGACCTTCAAAATTTTGAAAATGCTTGTATGAAATATTTATTTCATTTTAATATATATCTTTTTTCATCTAAATCATGTTACATGGTCATATTATTGAAAAAAGTTAATCATTTATTACTAAAATCATTATTATCCAATACATTATAAATAAAATTTTTAAATTTTACAAACAAAATTACGGCTGTAACACACATCTAATTTTATTTATTTTTAATTTTTTTAATATATGTGTCACTATCCTCGTTGTAAAACCTAAAATTTTATTAACAATAATTAAATAATAATTTTTACTAGTATCATTACTGAATAATAAATAATTTTTTTTATAATGTAATTACTGATATATTTGAATGAAAAAAATATAACTTACATAGGATAACTATTTCGTACAATTTTTACCCGTAAAATTTCACTTGTCCAAAAGTGACGTGGACCCTAATTTCCACGTGCGCAAAACCCAAAGCCAACATGGACTATTCCTATTGGATTCCTTCAGTTGGACATCGTCAACCGAAAGCGCGTGTAAATATGATGACTGATGAATGGCAGTTTCGTAGATATTTCTGAAACTCAAGCCGTATTGATTACCCGCCAAGACACATATCAGATACACCGCTGCCTAAAGTTTTCCCTCCGAACACTTTCCCTTGACCTTTCCAAAAAAAAAAATATTACGTGAGAGAAAATGCAAGAAAGTGTGGGAAACTGAAAGAAAGTAAAGAAACAAAATGAAGAAAAGGGAAAAAATGAAGCACATTTTTAAGAAGCTACACATCGGAAGCAATCACGAACCTAATCGAACTTCGACAAACGACACACCGCCATCGCCGTCATGCGCCGCCGATCATCAACGCACGATGTCCGGGAACTCTCCGGCGAGTCCTTCTAGAACCACGACCTCATCATCGCCGGTGACCACGACGACGGTGCCGGTATCGACGAGTATGGGGTTGAGTACGCCACCGTCTACAGCGGCCACTAATAATCTAGCTTCGGATTATATGTTATCGGAGGAAGAGTTTCAGGTACAGTTAGCCCTAGCGATCAGTGCTTCTAATTCGGAGGATCCGGAGAACGATCAGATCCGAGCGGCAATTTTGAGCTTAGGGGTTCAGCATCGGATGGATTTAGGGTTAGAGAGGGCTAAGGGTGACGTGGCAGCCGACGTTTTGGCTAGGCAGTATTGGGTAAGGGTCTTTTGTTTTGGCTAGTTTTCTTTTATTATAATTTTGTGGGTTGAATTGGAATTTTGGTGAATTGAATAAGAGTGAGTTAGCTAGGATTATGAGTGTTTTAGTTGGTTCTAGTGTTTAATTTTGGACTGTTTGATTAGGGCAAGTTATTGTACTGAATTTTGGTGGCGATTTATTATGCTTTTACTGGAATTTGGTAGTTAATCGTGAATTTTTGTATATTATCTGATTGTGAAGTTGGCAGGTTTATTATTGAAAAATAAATTATATTTGGTGAGCTAGAGGAATGTGAATAAGCTTCAATTTGTTTTTCTTTGGTTAGGGTTTAGATTGTGGTGATTAGAGCAAGTTGCTGTTAAATGAGGTAAAATTGATATACTGGGTTATTCTGGAGTTTTGCTTATTGCAAAATTGTGGTGGATAAGCTGGAAATTGCATCTACCACTTGTGTTTTGATAGTTTCTTGGAATTTTTGGTTTTACATAAAGTGTTTTGTAGGTCTTTTTTTTTAGGTTGAATTGGAATTTGGGTGAATCAAATTAAAGTGAATGAGCTTGTATTAGGGGTGTGTAGTTGTAGCTAGTGATTGCTTTTTTGGATTGATTTATTAGTACAACTTATGATTTGAAGTTGATTTTTGGATTATATATGGTGAATTTTAGTGGGAAAATCTTGGAATATGGTATTTTATCATCATCATCATCATCATCATTAAAGCCTTTATCCCAATAGATTGGGGTAGGCTATATGAACCAATATCTAAAATCATGTTAAATCATCCATATGGATTATACTTGAAAATTTTCTTGTCTGCTTTTGATCATATTTTGAACTTGCTTGATCTACTAACAAGAATTAAATACCTGAAAATTGAACCATGGTGTACTACTGTGAGTGAATGATAGAATTTTTATGGTTAGTTTTTGATTTTAGTTGATTTGGATTGACTGTTTTGGGTTATTTTGGTTTACCAGGAATACAATGTGCTTGATTATGAGGAAAGAGTGGTGGATGGCTTTTATGATGTATATGGGCTCTCCACAGATTCAGGAATCCAGGGAAAAATGCCATCTCTTGCTGATCTTGAAACGAATCCTGGGAATTCTGGCTTTGAAGTTGTAATTGTCAATCGAACAATTGATCCAGCCCTAGAAGAGTTGTTACAAATTGTGCAGTGTATTGCATTAGATTGCCCTCCTACCTGTGTTGATGTTTTAGTTCAAAGGCTTGCTGAACTTGTAACAGGACATATGGGTGGACCTGTTAAAGATGCTAATATGATATTGGCCAGATGGATGGAAAGAAGCACAGAGCTCAGAAAGTCGCCTCATACAAGTGTGTTACCTATTGGGTCCATAAATATAGGCCTCTCTCGACATCGCGCTTTACTCTTCAAGGTGTTTTTTTTTTTGAAACTTATTGACTTCAGTGTTTGTTTTAATATGGTTATTCCTGCTATGCCTAGTATCAAAAATTGAGTTCAAAACAGTCGTGCTACTCTACTGACATACGGCTGCTTTTCTGGGAATTTGTTAAGGGATAATCCCTTGAATTTTTGTAAGGGCTGGGAGTATAACCCCTTATCAGCAGGACTCCGACCCTCTAAAGGGGATGGGCAAACCAATGGGGATATGCCTCATGTTCTAATATTTAAGTTTTAAGTTCTGTGAACTAAAATTGCCTGTTTCTAAGCTTCAAACTGATTATCATCCTACTGGATGATTTAACTTGGTTCTTTTAGAGATTGTTCCGAGCACTTGTAATTTTGTAAATAGCGCTATCTGTAAGGTATTTATTTATTTAATTTTTTTGTGTCCTTTTAATGTAGGTTTTGGCAGATAGCATAAGGTTACCTTGTAGACTAGTAAAAGGCAGTCATTACACTGGCGTTGAGGATGATGCTGTAAATATAATAAAGCTGGAGGATGAAAGGTTATAGCTTATGCTTATTTCTTAACTTAATATTTACTTCTATTTGGGTCTAATCTTGTGTTTTTGTACGTCCAGGGAGTTTTTGGTTGATCTAATGGCAGCTCCTGGTACACTCATACCTGCTGACATTTTAAGTGCAAAAGATACAACTTTTAAGCCATACAATCCAATAATTAGCAATATCTCAACTCTTCAGTCATCTGATGATGTTTACTTAAGAGCAAAGCAACTTAACGGTGAAGGTAGTAGTCAGCATCCTGTGATCAATAGTAGTCTGCCCTTCAATTGGGGGTCAAGTTCTGGAAGTGCTGAATCGTCTTCATTATCAGGTCCAAGTGGTGATTCTGGAGTTGGTTCTTCTGGATTATCTAATAGAGTGACCCCTAATCAGTTGGACCATCTTCCCTCGACTGCTATTGGAACTTCAGTCTACAAGGGGAGTCGTGGTGGCAATGTAGTTGGTGATGGCCTGAGGATGAACGTCAATGTGGTGCCTTATGGTCAGAGTAGTCAAGACGACCCAAAAAATCTTTTTGCAGATCTTAATCCATTTCAGATAAAAGGTGCAGGCAGAACATCGCAGCAGAAGAAACCTACTGAGACAAAAGTTGAAGAGTTTCAGAGACAGAGAAATAATGTAGTTGTAGGGCGACCCCCGTTGATGGGGAAGAATCGGCCTGCTTATAATGAGGTTCCTCAGAAAAAGGAGTACAATTATATGGAGGGCCGCTTTCCAAAAATCAATTGTGAACCTAATGATTTTAATCAGTCATCATCAGCTTCCACCAGCTCTACCAAACCTGAAAAGGTCTATCCTCATGGTTTTAAGTCCTATGGTGACTTTGATACATCAATTAAAGATAATAAAATCAGGTATTCTTTATCTGGGACTAGCTCCTCTTTGACATCCACCACCAGTCAGCTCAATAGCTCACAACTGACTGAGGATGCAAGCACTAAATTTAAGGAAGAGGATCTCAGGAATGGACAGGATTTCCAAGATAACAAAGGGGATTTGACTAAGGTGCAAGACACTGAGATTTGTTTCCACAATCGTAGAAAGCACACCCATGATAGATATATGGGGAATAATCTCAAATTAAAAGATCCAGAAAGTCCTAGCTCAACAGTTGATTGTGGCACAGGCAGGGTTGATCAACTATTTGATGATGTAGATGTAGGTGAATGTGAAATTCCGTGGGAAGACTTAGAGATCGGTGAAAGAATTGGACTAGGTAATGAATATGGCTCATTTAAGTTCATTACCTGCAGCAATTTTTGTAGTTAAGCAAGGGTTTTTTTTTTTAGTAAATTAAATGTTGAATCAGTAAGCCATACTTGTATATTGTGTTTGTTATTTTGAAAATTTCCCCTCCTTTGATATTTAAGAGCTATTATTCCTCATGAAAACCTTAAGAGTTTAAAAGCAATAAGTTATTCCGATGTTTGCTCTGCAAGAAGTTTTATCCTTTTGAAAGTTTTCTATTTCTTATTAAATTTTGTTTGTCTTGTGAGTAGGTTCCTATGGAGAGGTCTACCATGCCGATTGGAATGGCACGGTTAGTATATACTCTTTTTATACTTCAGTCTATTGCAGTTGTCACAGTTTTCATCTTGTATGTTACTCTGTGCTGTCTCTATTTATTACTAAAGGAACTTGGATTCGAGTTATCTAGATAATTATTTGCCAAAGGCATCATGGTGAGAACTATTGGCCCTATTTTGAACTTAACTTTAAATTTACTTTTTTAAAATGACATGGTGAACTAAACTATTGCATAATTGTTTTCAAAATTAAAAGAATAAATTGTTTCTAATTTTGTGGGTGGTAATGGTAATTGAATTATAGGAGGTTGCTGTGAAGAAGTTCCTAGACCAGGATTTTTCAGGAGCTGCTTTGGCTGAGTTCAAGAGAGAAGTAAGCAACTTTTAAGCTTTTATTTGTGTCAAAATAATAATGAAATGTTTTTCCAGATATTTAGGTTTATTCATTCTTTTATTTAAATGGCCATATACAAACTTGAGGCAAACATCCATGCCTAAGATCATGGCAGTTAAATAAGTCCAAATCACTGATCCTGATTTTTGGTTTTCTCTTTAATTTAAGGTGCGGATAATGCGTAGACTGCGTCATCCAAATGTTGTTCTTTTTATGGGTGCTGTTACTCGCCCTCCAAACCTCTCTATCATTACTGAGTTTCTTCCAAGGTAAGAGTTTGTTACTGCATATTGTCATTGTATCTTCTTATTGGATTGACCTTTTTGCAAAGTAATGCATATGTACGAGGTTGGCAGTCTATGACCACCAGCATGCATGGGTATTCATGTGTCACACATGGAGATAATCTTTAATGTTCTAAATGTGCAAATGTTACTCGGTTTTCCAGAGGAAGCTTATATAAGATTGTTCATCGTCCTCATTCTCAAATTGATGAGAAGCGTAGAATTAAGATGGCTCTTGATGTGGTATGGAATTGATTGCCTCTTTCATTCTTTTATTTAGGATGTGACAACCACATAAAATATCAAATCTGTTTTCATTTTGCAGGCAAGGGGCATGAATTGCCTGCACACCAGTACACCTACCATCGTTCATCGTGATTTGAAATCTCCTAATCTTTTAGTTGATAAAAACTGGACCGTGAAGGTAAATGATGTTTCTAGGTTTTAATTTTTTGTGCTTCTAGATGTTTCTCTACTTTTTTTATGATACTCCCGAACATTCTTGATCTTGCTTTTGTCATTGCAAAATCTGGTGACATCTCTGTTGTTAATGTATTAAATGTGTAACTATGCATGATGTCGTTGCTTGGAAATTGGAAACTAACCTTTCATTGAAAGGAAAAGAATAAGAGATGAAGTATGACTGCTGTGAAATTCTTGTAGTGCACGCTCTGATTGATTGCAAAACCGAACTATGCAGGTCTGTGATTTTGGGTTGTCTCGCTTGAAGCATAATACCTTTCTATCATCCAAATCAACTGCAGGAACAGTCAGTATCTTGGCCTCCTGAGCTATATTTATAAATTCTGAAGATATAGATAGAATTTGTAGCTTCTGATATATGGTGTTATTACTACATGTCTCTTATTGAGTTGCCTTTTATGTTTTAGCCTGAGTGGATGGCACCCGAAGTTCTTCGCAATGAGCCGTCAAATGAGAAGTGAGTTATTTCTCTTTAATCAATATCATTTAATCCTGTTCTTTATCCTTAGAAGATTGCTCAGTCCATTAATATTTCACTACGGTTGCTTAATGATCTGTTGTGTTTTGGGAAACATGGTGAAGATAAGAAAATGTCAAAAAGTACCTGTTTTTCTAGCATATTACAAGTTCCCATGAAAAGCTGCCAGTGTTGCCTTCTATTGTCTACATATAATGCATTAAACTACTTGTTTTAATTTTATACAAAAATGTTTGTTGGCGATTTCTAACTACAACTCACTCTTATTGATGATTATACTTAAAAGTGGCTGCTATTTTCTAGCAGAAACTGAGATTTTAAAGCTACTGAATTGGTATGATAACCAAGCTTAAAACTAAAATGCATATTTTGTTGCATGTACAGATGTGATGTTTATAGCTTTGGCGTGATTCTTTGGGAGCTTGCTACTCTAAGACTGCCTTGGAGCGGCATGAATCCAATGCAAGTTGTGGGTGCGGTTGGATTCCAGAATCGCCGGCTTGACATCCCCAAGGAACTCGATCCTTTGGTTGCAAGGATAATTTGGCAATGCTGGCAGACGTTAGTAACCAGAAACTTGAACTTTATACTTGAAAGTATATTCACTTTTGCAAAATATTAAATCCACCCTAATTTATTACCCCATTGTTTTCAGCGATCCAAGTTTGCGGCCTTCATTTGCAGAGCTCGCCGTAACATTAAAGCCCTTGCAACGGCTTGTCATCCCGTCGCACCAAGACCATTCAAGCTCGCCTCTGCCACAAGAGATTTCAGTAAATTCTACACCCTGAAATGAATTGTCTTGGATCCTCAATTGTGAATAAGGATTCTGCTTCTTTCCCTTAAGGTAATGTATTGAAATTTTCAGAAAGAGGAAAAAAAACGAAGGCAAGGTAGAAGAAAAAGCCCGTTAGAGAATGGCTTGTGTTATATATAATTTATATACAAATTGCTGCTTCTGCTGCACAAAGGGATAGAAGCAGTTTTGTATAGCCGAATGTCCATAGTTTTGTCTAAATGAACAAAAACTTTTGTAATGTATATGTCAAGAGACTCTATAATAGAGAAGGAAAAGTGTCGTTATGAATTAAAAAAATTAATATTTGGAATTTTTGGTTCTATTATTTAAATTTATTTTGTACCAATTTTTTAGGTTTTCTTGTTTAAGGATGATGTCAGTTAGGTTTTTATTTTCTTAAAATTTTTTTTATTCTATCCGATTTATGCATTTTTTTTATTTTACAGTCCGAATCTGCATGCGTGAATTCGGTTTGGATGTAAAAATTTGGGTTTCTTATTGCTTTTTTTAGCAATTTTCTTGAGCTAAAAATTGCAAGGAATTATAGCATGGTTCTGTGAAAATTATATGGTTTTTGGATTTGGCTAGGTTTTGATAAATATGTTAAATTTATTAGATGGATTTGGATTTATAAAAAAAATTTTATACGAGTAAAATTATATATATATTTATATGAGGAAGGATCTAGTTACACATGTGTAAAATAAATTTAGTTTTACATATTTTAATATATTGTTATATGATTTTTAATTTTTTAATCCGATTGTTGAATTTTATGTTTTATTTACATAGATTATGCATGTCAAATTTCAAATTAATTGAATATGTCTAGTTGTTTATTTTATAAAATAAAATTTCAACGATTGATATATATTAAAAAAATATTATTCTCGACTAAAATGATAAAAATAGCAGATTGATATAAAAATTTACAAACATAATAAATATGAGTAGGTTGTTAAATTTAACGGTTGATTTGCAAAAATATTAATCTTATATGAAGATATAAAATTGTGTAAAACAAATTTGTTTTATACATGTGTAAGTAAGTTTTTACTCATATATATATATATATATTTATATGAGAATGATGCGAAACAATTGAATTTGATTGATCATTACATTTGATTTATTTTTAGCAAAATATCTTTGTTATGTTTTTTTTTAATTATGTTTATTATGTTTATTCAACCCTTCTCTTAAAGTTACTTGGAGAAAATCACGGAATCAATTTAATAAAACTACAATATATATATATATATATATATATATATATATATATATAGTAGGGATCCACTTACACATGTGTAAAACAAATTTGTTTTACACAGTTTTACATCTTCGTATAAGATTAATATTTTTGTAAACATCTATATATATATATATATATATATATATTCTTTGTGAGTAGTTTAGCCAATTGTCTGTTATGCACGCGTGTTGACTGTATTTTATATTTACTCTATTGACTGTATTTTATTTACATCTCATCAATTACTAAATTAAAAAATATGCAAATCTTTATATAAATAAATTTTTTTAATTTGTTCATAAGAACTTATTGATGAGGTTTAACTTCTGATTCATTGACAGTGTAAAAAAACTATATACTGTCAGTGCATCATATATAAATCTTTAGTGAGAATGTAATGTTAATTTTAAAAAATGCTCTTAGATATAAATAAAATTGATAGATTATTATTATTATTATTATTATTATTATTATGTTAATAAAGTAATTATAAAAATCTTTGTTCTTCAATTTTTACTCAAATTATTTAATTATCATAAAGTAATATTTAGTTTTAAAAAATCAGTGTTGTTTCCCCTTCTTATTCTTAATTATTTTTTTTAAAAAACAATAAATTATGTAAAACAAAGATTCAACTGAAAATGTTTTAAATTTTCGGCAATATTCAACTTCAAAAATGATTGGATCAAACTTTATATTTTTCTTATTTGTCCAATTCTTTAATTAATTATCTTTATATAAATATATATATATATATATATATCTCTCTCTCTCTCTCTCTCTCTCTCTCTCTCATTATTCTATTTTTCAAGACATTCTCATAATTCTCATGTTCATATGTCAAATATAATTATATAACCAACAATTTAACGTCTTAAAAAAATAAAAGCATTTACTATCTACAAACTTAATTAAAATTATATTTATATAAAGAATTTTGTAACTAACATATATTAAATTTAGAAAATTTATGCTAATGGTACATTAAATAACAATATTTGTAAAATAAAATTTTATTAAAATTATTAAAACATAATCATAAATAATGTTGAGAAAAAAATGCATATCAAATCATTTCTGCAGTGGACTACAGTAAATCAAAATAGTTTTTTAGAAAAAAAGTACATGAAATCATTTCCGCAGTAGAATAAAAGTATATGAAAGATATAGGGTGCGTTAAGCTCTTAATTTTCATCAAAGATAACACCAATGCTAAATTCCATAAAATAAATACATGAAATCATTTCCATAGTAAACTACTGTAAATCAACTGCTCCTTATATCAGAGCAAAACGTCATTCAATCTGCTACAAATAATTTTCACAAGAACTCTCACACAGCAAATTGATCTACGTCATTGAATGTGACATTAACATGTGAAGAAGATCTAGGAAACTTCATTACCTTCTGGATAACCTCCCTCTGAGTTTCCGGATTAAGCCAAATACACCAAATGATGCTCATTTTCTCTAGCACATGTGCATTCTTCAGAAAAAACCTAATCAGCTCAAGCTCGGCATCACTATCGCCAATATCATTTAGCAAAACCATCTTGAGATGACATGTCAAACATTCAATATCCTCATCCAATATCTCGCACTCAGAATCACGATAAAGATCAAAGTCCTGTTCAAACATGCAAGCAAAAATTGCAATATTTATAAATAAAGCAAATAAAAAATTGAATCAAAGAAAAAACTAGTTAGAAAGTGAACAACAGCAGCAAGTGTAGGATTACTAAGAAAGAAGGTGATAATAGTCCAAACCGATTAATTGAAGTGTTAACATGGGCCTACTTTTTAGGGATGATGTTCCATTCATAAGAGTGTCAACTTTCCATTTCCAAAGTTTATTAGGATTGTCGAAATGCTAGTCGAGCCTTTAGTTCATAGATAAAATATTACCATAACACGATCAATATATACTGAAAGAAGCTGTAAGTTGGGAGCACACTTCAACAAATAGATTATTGATTGCAAGTAGCATGCTTCCTGGTCAGCTGACAGTTTCAGGGTCTTCAGGTTATAAAATACAGTGGAGAAGCACCCTCGTTTAGCAACTGCAAGGGAAATATACTGTAGGGACAAGAAGAGGAATGAATAAGATAATTGCATAAGCATAAAAAGTAGTAAAAAAGCTTTCTAAAGCTAAAAAGAATTAATCATAACTTGCATTTGGTTTTTCTACATTTCCTATTCAAACATATAGCCAAGGTCTCCCTATTCCCCGCAATGAATTATTTTTCACGGCAAGCAAGATCCAGCTACTTGCAATGCCAAAAACAGACTAAAGCCATGTAACATAAAACCTTGGTCTATAACAAATTAGTACATTCATTAATTAAATATTAAATAATGCATCTTTGTATGTTACACATTTAATTACTTGATAAACATACATACATACATACATACATACATACACACATCAATATTAATCTGGGTTTTCCAAATGCTTGGTAAATTTAACCCATTGACACAACTACAAGAACGCTTAGAATCATAAATTTTTAATGGAAATAACATCAGTCCATACCCGCAAAATATTCCTGCGTAGTTTCAAAATCTCTGCATGACAAACTACCTTGAGAATTTCCATAAAATTAGTGAACTCGTCGTCATCCAGCTCCACATCCAAATCCAACTGAAGGCTGGCTGTTTGCAGAAAACAAGGGTTTTCACCCCAAGAGAGGCTCTTCACTAATGGACCCCTCCAATCAAAATACACAAGATTTGGACAAGTAATTTTGAGCTCACACTCTTCAGGATCCTCGAAACCATTAGTATCAATAACCAGTTTCCTTAAATTCCTTAAAGAAATATCAAGAACCATAAAATCATCAAAGTGACACTCTTTTCAAGCAGAGGACAGCTTGAAATAAAATTTTGAAACAAATTCTGATCCAACAGCTGAATGCACCCTAGTTCAAGAGACTTTAATCGGCTGAAACCCGCACAGCTAGGAATCTCAAGACCACAGTCATACAATTCCATCTCTAATACCTCCAACAAATCAGAAGCAAGAAGACAGCATGGCAAGACAAAGGGATTCTCCCCGTCAGACTCAAGACGTAAAGAAAGTTTCTGCACATGTTTCTCGGCCAGGAAATGAAGCCACCTATAATTCCATCTCTGAATTATCACCCTCGTTATACAAGCATTGGAGACGACAGCTTTCGATGCTAACAGATTTATCGTGGTTCATTAAAATCCAATTGATAAAATCCTTGTGTTTATCATAATTATCCAACGACCATAACCTACTAGCATTATAATTAAAATTTAAGTGAGGCATCGAAGTCCACAAATACCTCCAGCTTTTTGACACAGCACTTGCTCTCATCACGTCTATGGTTTTCAGGAATGAGAAGATGTGACGAACTACAGATTCCGGCAGTTGATCGAATTTGTTGCCGTTGGCTGCAGCATCGACAGCGTTGAATGGTGTTGGAAATTTAGGGCGTTTGGAAAGAGGGGCAATTGGTTCCATGTCGGAATAAAAAGAGAGGAATCTGAAAAATTATTGAAGTTCCAGGGTAGAACAACGCACTACACAATGTAAAATATCGGTTTCGAATCCCATCACTTCAGGGCAGGTGATGTTTTGGAATAACGCGTCATTAGGGTTGTGCTTCAAGACACAAAGTCCATTCCCATTGCAACCCGATTTCGAAACTGGAAAAAAAAATAGATAAAATAAAATATCTTTTTTGTGTATATTACAAGTATCTTCATTCGTTTTAACAGTTTGAGATTAATCTTGTTCGGAATTTAGTCACAGTTAAAACTCTTTACCCCTTTCCAAAGATGTGTTTAGTGAAAGTCGAACTCGAAAGCTCTTCCTACAAACTTAACTTACATTACCAACTTAACCACAACTCTTAGGCTTTAATCACATGGCTTCCAACACATCTTTAGTTACCCCAAAAATTTCCGCAACTTGTCATTTTTTTGTTACAATTTATATTTTTTTTATACGTTTGAATTCGTATTCAAATATCTATATTGTAATATTTTAATTTTACGGGTAAAATTAAGAGACTAATATATACATATTTTATTTTTTAACATTTTTTAAATATCTCAAAATGCATGTTTTACTTGATTGAGTGTTAATCCATACGGGAAATTTTTAAAAATTTTATTTACGATTATAAAATAATTTTTATATTTTATTCGGTAAATTTTTAGTTTCATTAATGAGAGATGGATGGTTCGGGAAAAAGAGACCAAGAGGCAAATTGATTCAAGAGCTATTAACCTCAATTCTGATATAAATAAACAAAGATAAAAGATTGGAGACCTAAGTCGGATCGAAGCAAACTAAGTTTGGATTAGGTAATTCAATTAATGCAACCCAAGCCCACCGTCAAAATTAATAATTAGAAAGAAGAAATGTTTCACTACATGCTGAAATTTCTCCAGCTTTATGGTAAATTGGGTGGTTTACATGTGTATCCATAGTTCTTCATATCAAGATGGCAATAGCAATCAAATTTGAAGAACAATAATTGTTATCATTACCTATGATCTTCATCAAAGATGACACCAATGCTAAATTCCATAAACTAAATATATGATATCAATTCCACAGCAGACTAACGTAAAACAACTCACTCCTTGCATCAGAGCAAAATGACATTCAATCTGTTACAAAATAATTTTCAATATAACTCGAACTGACCAATTGCCTTTGGTTGAACGTGACACTGACATGGGAAGAAGATATAGGAAATTTTAGTACCTTCTGCATACTCTCTCTCTTAGTTTCCCACTGAAGCAGAGGACGCCAAGTGATGCTCATTTTCTCTAGCACACGGGCATTCTTCAAAAAGAACCTGACCAGCTCAAGATCGAGATCATTACCATTGGCATCAATTAGTTTAACCATCTTGAGATGACATGTCAAACATTCAATATCATCATCCAACATCTTGCACTCGTAATCACGTTCAATGTACTGTTTAAGCAAGCAAGTAAAGATTGCAATATTTGTAAATAAAACAAATAAAAAATGGTTAAAAAAAAGAGCAAATGGAGGAGCAATAAGAAAGAAAGTGATAATATCATCCAAACCAATTAATTGAAGTGTTAACATGAACCTACATTTTAGGGCTGCCTGCCAGTTATCTATTTTATGATGTTCCATTCATAAGAGTGTCAACTTTTCATTTCAAAGGTTTATTAGGACTATCGAAATAATATTTCAGCCTTCAGTTCAGAGATTATATATTACCTTATTATACACACAATATACTGAAAGAAACTGCAAGTTGGGAGCACGCTTCAACAAATAGATTATTGATTGCATGTAGCATGCTTCCATGCCAGCGGACAGTTTCAGGGTCTTCAGGTTATAAAATATAGGGGAGATGCACCCTGGTTTGGTAACTGCAGGGGAAATATACTGTAGGGACAAGAAGAGGAATGAATGAGGAATGAATAGAATAATTGCATAAGAATAAAGAGAAGTAAAAAAGCTTTCTAAAGCTAAAAAGAATTAATCATAACTTCTGCATTTGTTTTTTCTTTGTTTCCTATTCAAACTTACATCTTACTTACATAACTTAAACTATGGTCTCCTTATTCCCTATGATGAATTATTTTTCATTGCAAGCTAGATCCAGCTACGTGCAATGCAAAAAGCAGACAAAAGCCATGTAACACAAAACCTTAGTCTATAACAAATTTTTTTTTTGCATTCATTAATTAAATATTAAAAAAATGCATTTTTGCATGTTACACAATTAATCACACTTGATAAATATACATACACATGTGTGTGTGTATATATATAGTACATAACATCAATCCATATTATTCTGGGTTTGCCAAATACTTGGTAAATTTAACCCATTGACACAACCACAAGAACACTTTAGAATCATAAATGTTAATGGAAATAACATCAGTCCATACCTTCAAAATATTCTCGCGTAGTTTCAAAATCTCTACATGACAAACTCCTTTGAGAATTTCCAACACAAAATTAGTGAACTCGTCATTCACCTTACCCAAATAAAAGTGAAGGACGGCCGTTTGCAGAAAACAAGGGTTTTCACCCCAAGAAAGGCTCTTCACTGGACCCGTCAAATCAAAATACACAAGATTTGGGCAGGTAATTTTCAGGTCACACTCTTTGAGATCCTCGAATTCTCCACTTTCAATAACCAATTTCCTTAAATTCCCCAAAGAAATATCAAGAACCTTACAACCATGAAACTCACACTCATTCAAACTCAAATTTTCAAGCAGAGGACAGCTTGAAATAAAATTTTGAAATGAATTCTGATCCAACAGCCCAATGCTCGCTAGTTTAAGTGACTTTAATTGGCTGAAACCCGCATAGCTAGGAATCTTAAGAACATTATACTGCAAATCTATCTCTAATACCTCCAACGAATCGGAAGCAAAAAGACACCGTGGCAAGACAAAAGGATTCTCAGGCTCAGACTCAAGATTTAAATAAAGTTTCTGCACATGTTTCTTGGCCAGGATATGAAGCCATCTATAAACTGAATTATCATCCTCATTATACGAGCATGAGAGACGACAGCTTTCGATGTTAACAGATTTGTCGTGGGTCATTAAAACCCAATTGATAAAATCCTTGTATTTATCATAATTACCTGATGAGTGGAACCTAAAAGAATCATAATTAAAATCTAAGTAAGGCATCGAAGTCCACAAATACCTCCATCTTGTTGACACAGCGCTTGCTCTCATCACGTCTATAGTATCCAGGAATGAGAAGATGTGATGAATTACGGGTTCTGGCAGTTCTTCGAATTTGTTGCCGTCAGCTGCAGCATCAAAGGCGTTGAATGATTTTGGAAATTTGGGGCATTTGGAAAGAGGGCTAATTGATTCCATTTCGGAATGAAAAGAGAGGAATCTATAGCTTGATCTTGTAGATTTCTTTGAACTCTGGGGTGTCCACGTCCCTTTGCCAGTCCCCTTCTCAAGACCTGTGTCGATGCTTACCTTTAGCCAGCCTAGCGAAAACCCTCTCAAACCAAAGCTCCCTTTTCACTCTTCTTAACCGACTATAGAAAACCCGTTGTTTCCTCTTCAATCTTCACCCTCCATTGTTGAAAGCACTTTTTTCCTCTTTCCTTTTGTTCTGAATTAAAAAAATAAACCAAAGATGGAACGTTCGGCTAGAGATCAGCTTTTCCAAAGCCGCGACTTTTAGGAAATTGAAGAGATCTGAGAGTGGAGAGAGTGCTGGAGGCTTTACCGGTGGATTGAGTCTCGTCGAGGGGATTGCCGGATAGCGGTGCTGTGGTGGCTTCGGATCCGTCGATTGGGGCGTTTGAGATCTGATGGCTGAATATGCAGCTAGGGTTTCGACTGCTGCAGAGAAGATTGGGGGTCAAGTGTGGTGCATGCAAATTCAACAAGCAGAAGATTCAAGAATGAAGAGGAAGAAGTAGTCAAGAAATTGGAAAATTTTGTGCAAATTATCAACTTTTTTCATTCATTGCTTTTCAGTTTGTATTGAAGTTTAATCGAGGACCATACCCTTTTTTTAAAAATATATATTATATATAGTATTAAAAATAATAATAAATTAAAATAACATTTTTTAAAATATTAATTTATTAAATAAAAATGATAATATTTAATTTATCAATCAATCATATTATATTGTTTACTTTTACTGTTTTAAAAAATAAAATTCTAACATAAAATTAGAAAATTAAATAGACAAAAAGAAATTATAAAATATTTAACTTATTATTCAGTTTAATCTTAATTTGTTTGTCTCAAAATAAATTTAAATTAGACTAATCTCTATTACCATTTTTTTGTTGTAAGTGTTTAATATTGAAATTATTTATTTATTACTTTATTTTTTTTGTATAGTATTCAATTTTCATATTTAAATAATTTTTTTTAAAAATTTTTATTCGTTGATTTATTTTTTATTTTTTTTGTGTTTATTTGTATTTAAGTTTTAAAAAATTATTTTTGGAATTTTTTCTTTGTGCTATAATTTTATCTCTTTTTTTAATTTTTATATTATTTACAATATATTTAATATTTTATTCAAATTTTTGCAAACCAAATTTTTTTGATTTGAATATAATAAATCAATATTTTAAAAATAATTATTGATTGTGTGCATGCTTCCACGACGGTGCACATTCTCGGGGTCTTCAGGTTATAAAACACAGCGGAGAAGCACCTTGGTTTAGCAGCTGCAGGGGAAAAATTACTGTGGGGACAAGAGGATGAATGAATGAGATAAGAATAAAAAGTAGTAAAAAAAAAGCTTTCTAAAACTAAAAAGAATCAATCATAACTTCTGCATTTGTTTTTTCTTCGTTTCCTATTCAAACGTATACTTACTTACATGACTCAACTTAAGGTCACTCTATTCCTTGAAGTTGAAATGAATTATTTTTTATAGCAACTCAGTGCAAAAATTTCTCTCGTTATGAGATTTGAAAAAGATTATTATATGTAGCTTTTACTTTGCATTAATAAAAAAATTATTTTTACTTGAACCCGTAATCTCCAAGTTATAAAAGAGTAATTTTTACCATTACACTAAAATTTCACTCTAAAAAACTAACTAAAGTGTAATATAAAACTTGGTTTATAACAAATTAGTACATTCATTAATTAAATATTAAAGAATGCATCTTATCACACTTGATAACTGTATCTACATATGTATATATAGGACATAACACCAGTCAATATTAATCTGGGTTTTCCTAATAATAGGAAAAGGTAACCCATTAACACAACCATAAGAACGCTTGGAATCATAAATTTTAATGGAAATAACATCAGTCTATACCTTCAACATATTCCTGCTTAGTTTCAAAATCTCAGGATGACAAACTCTGTCGAGAATTTCCAACACAAAATTGGGGAACTCGTCATACAGCACCTCACCATCATTTTCCAGATGGATTGTTTTAAGGAAGGCTTTTCGCAGAAAACAAAGGTTTTCACCCCATGAGAGGCTCTTCAATTAACCATACAAACCAAAATGCACAAGATTTGGACAAGTAAATTTGAGGTGACGCTCACTTAAACAATCAGATGCATTGAAAGCACTGCTTAGAATAATCACTTTCCCTAATTTCCTTAAAGAAATATCAACAACCTTAAAACCAGTAAACATACACTCGTCCAATCTCAATTTTTCAAGCTAGGGACAGCTTGAAATAAAATTTCGAAACAAATGCCGATCCAACAGCTGAATGCTTGCTAATTTGAGAGACTTTAATCGGCGGAAACCTGCACAGCTACGAATCTCAAGAACACAGTACTCCGATTCAATCTCTAATACCCCCAACGAATCAGAAGCAAAAAGAAACCATGGCAAGACAAAGTGTTTCTCACTCTGACAGTCAATACCTAAATAGAGTTTCCGCGCATGTCTTTTGGCCAGTTTATGAAGCCATCTATAAACTTAATTATCATCCTTAATCTTTGAGCATCGGAGACGACAGCTTTGAATGCGAACAGTTTCATCATGGGTCTTCAAAACCCAATTGATAAAATCCTTGTATTTATGATAATTATATACTGGGCATATTTAAAATCTAAGCGAGGCATCGAAGAATACAAATACCTCCAGCATTTTGACACCACGTTTGCTCTCATCACGTCTATGATTTCCAGTAATGAGAAGATGTGATCAACTACAGCTTCCGGCAGCTCATCGAATTTGTTGTCGTCAACTGCAGCATCAGTTGGTTCCATAACGGAGTAAAATAATGGTTTCGAATTCGATCACTTTAAGGCAGGCGATGGCATATTCTCTTGGAATAACGCATTTGAGCTGAATATATCAGTTATAACGTTTGTATATACATTCAGGACTCGTGAGAGAGTGATCTATTCCAATTAAAATACTAACTTTGAAAGTGTGATAGAAGGTTGAAAATTATTTAATAAAAAATTCTTTTATATTTTTAATAAATAAAAAAAAGGAATAATAAATTTTATTAAATTAAATCATAAGTTTTTAACTAAACAAATAAAAAATATTTTTGCTAATTAAAATAAAAAATATATAAAATTAATTAGTGCAAAATAATTTAATTTTTTATAATTTTGTGAATTACCAAAGAGTAAAGTGAACATATAAAAAAAAGTTATTTAATATATGCTATTAAAATTAGTATTTTTTGAAAAAATTTTAACTTATAACTTCGTCAAAAAACTTAAAAATGCTTCCCACATAAGTTAACAATTTTAAAATCTCAAGAACCAAACTAGCTTTTGCTTTTTCATTAGATAAATTCTTTTATAAGTTGAGCTAAAGATGCATTAGTATGCAATGCATGGCAAAGTCCTTATTAAAATGCAATGAAAGTAATATTACAGTATTTGGTAAAATAATTACCTTAGTGAAAATGTAACGTTAATTTTCAAAAATACTCTTAGATATGAAAAAAAAATTGATAAATTATTATTATATTAAAATGTTAATAATACAATTATAAAAATCACAGTCATTCAATGTCTTATTTAATTTTTTTAATTTTCATAAAAAAATATTTTGTTTGAAAAAAAAATCATTGTTGTTTTCACTTCTTACTTTTAATTATTTTTTAAAATAACAATAATTTATGTAAAAAAAATTCAACTTAAAACATTTTAATTTTGCGAAATCCAACTTCAAAACTGTTAGATCAAACTTCATATTTTTCTTATTTATCCAATTCTTTAATTAATTATCTTATTTTTTTATATGTCTCCTTAATATATTTATTATAATATTATCTTTATCCATATACATTACATTCTGACAATTCCCATGTTCACATGTCAAAAATAATTATTTAACATTTAAGAAAATAAAAGCTTGTACTATTTATAAACTTAATTAAAATTATATTTATATAAAGAATTTTGTAACAAATATATATTACAATTAAAAAATTTATGCTAATGTTACATTAAATAACAATATTTCTAAAATAAAATTTTATTAAAATTATTAAAACATAATCATAAATAATGTTGAGAAAAAAATAGGGCCTATTAAGCTCTTAGTCAAAAGGGTAATTTGAGAAGACATTTCCACAGTAGAATAAAAGTATATGAAAAAAGGATTTATATATGATGCACTGACAGTGTATAATTTCTATACACTATCAATACATCAGAGGTTGACACCTCATTAATAGGTTTTTATATGCAAATATAAATAAATTTTTTTAATTTGCCGATAAAAGCTTATTGATGAGGTATCAACCTCTGGTAGATTGACAGTGTATAGAAACTATACACTATCAATGCATCATATACAAACTCATGAAAAAATAGGGTGTGTTAAGCTCTTAATTTTCATCAAAGATAACAACAATGTTAAATTCCATAAAATAAATATATGAAATCATTTCCATAGTAAACTACTGTAAATCAACTCGATCCTTAAATCAGAGCAAAACGACATTCAATTTGCTACAAATAATTTTCCCAAGAACTCGCACACAGCAAATTGATCTACTTCATTGATGTGACATTAACATGTGAAGAAGATCTAGGAAACTTCATTACCTTCTGGATAACCTCCCTCTGAGTTTCCGGATTAAGCCAAAGACACCAAATGATGCTCATTTTCTCTAGCACATGTGCATTCTTCAGAAAAAACCTAATCAGCTCAAGCTCGGCATCACTATCGCCGATATATTTTAGCTTAACCATCTTGAGATGACATGTCAAACATTCAATATCCTCACCCAACATCTTGCACTCATAATCACGTTCTATGCACTGTTTAAGCAAGCAAGTAAAGATTGCAATGTTTGTAAATAACAAATAAAAAAAACTGTTAAAAAATGAAAAAAAAGAAGAAGCAGCAAATGGAGGAGTAATAAGAAAGAAAGTGATAATATCATCCAAACCAATTAATTGAAGTGTTAACACAAACCTACTTTTTAGGGCTGCCTGTCAGTTATCTCTTTTATGATGTTCCATTAATAAGAGTGTTCACATTTCATTTCAAAGGTTTATTAGGATTATTGAAATAATATTTCAGCCTTCAGTTCAGAGATTATATATTACCTTACTATACTCAAAATATATTGAAAGACGCTGTAAGTTGGGAGCACACTTCAACAAATTGATTATCGATTGTATGTAGCATGCTTTCTTGCCAGCGGACAGTTTCAGGGTCTTCAGCTTATAAAATATAGGGGAGAAGCACTCTGGTTTAGCAACTGCAGGGGAAATATACTGTAGGGACAAGAAGAGGAATGAATGAGGAATGAATAGGATAACTGCATAAGAATAAAGAGTTGTAAAAAAGTTTCCTAAAGCTATACACAATTAATCGTAACTTCTGCAATTGTTTTTTCTTTGTTTCCTATTCAAACTTATATCTTACTTACATGACTTAACCTAAAATCTCCTTATTCCCTATAATGAATTATTTTTTATTGCAAGCTAGATCCAGCTACATGCAATGCAAAAAACAGACAAAAGCCATGTAACACAAAACCTTGGTCCATAACAAATTAGTACATTCATTAATTAAATATTAAAAAATGCATTTTTGCATGTTACACAATTAATCACACTTGATAAATATATATATATATATATATCTATATATATATATATATATATATATATATATATATATATATATATATATATATATATAGAGTACATTACATTGGGTTTTCCAAATACTTGGTAAATTTAACCCATTGACACAACCACAAGAACACTTTAGAATCATAAATTCTAATGGAAATAACATCAGTCCATACCTCCAAAATATTCCAGCTTAGTTTCAAAATCTCTAAATGACAAACTCCTTTGAGAATTTCCAAAACAGAATTAGTGAACTCTTCATTCACCTTACCCATATAAAAGTGAAGGATGGCTGTTTGCAGAAAACAAGGCTTTTCACCCCAAGAAAGGCTCTTCACTGTACTCGTCAAACCAAAATACACAAGTTTTGGGCAAGTAATTTTCAGGTCACACTCTTCGAGCCCCTCGAATTGTTCACTTTCAATAACCAATTTCCTTAAATTCCCCAAAGATATATCAAGAACCTCACAACCATTTAACCAGCAGTCATTCAAACTCAAATGTTCAAGCAGAGGACAGCTTGAAATTAAATTTTGAAAAAAATTCTGATACAACAGCTGAATGCACCCTAATTTAAGAGACTTTAATCGGCTGAAACCCGCACAGCTAGGAATCTCAAGACCCCAGTCATGCAAATCCATCTCTAATACCTCCAACGAACCGGAAGCAAGAAGACAGCACGGCAAGACAAAGGGATTCTTCCCGTCAGACTCAAGGCTTAAATAAAGTTTCTGCACACGTTTGTTGGCCAGGAAATGAAGCCATCTATAAACTGAATTATCACCGTCGTTATACAAGCATGAGAGACGACAGCTTTCGATGCTAACAGATTTATCGTGGTTCATTAGAACCCAATAGATAAAATCCTTGTATTTATGATAATTACACCACGACCATAACCTACTAGCATTATAATTAAAATCTAAGTGAGACATCGAAGTCCACAAATACCTCCAGCTTGTTGACACAGCGCTTGCTCTCATCACGTCTATGGTTTCCATAAATGAGAAGATGTGATGAACTACGGATTCTGGCAGCTCATCGAATTTGTTGCCGTTGGCTGCAGCATCGGCAGCGTTACATGGCGTTGGCAATTTAGGGCGTTTGGAAAGAGGGGCAATTGGTTCCATTTCGGAAGGAAAAGAGAGGGATCTGAAAAACTATTCAAGTTTCAGGGAAAGACAACGCACTACACTATTCACTTTAGGGCAGGTGATGTTTTGGGAAAACGCGTGATTAAGGTTGGGCTGGATATATCGGTCACAAGCTTTTTATATAGTTAAGACCCAAAGCCCTTTCCCTCTCCCATTGCAACCAGATGTCGGAACTGGGAAAAAAAAAGCCTTAAGATTCTTCAATCACATGGCTTCCAACTCATTTTTACCCCCAACAATTTCTGTAAATTGTCATTTTTTTTTGTTACAATTTATATTTTTTTATCAGTTTGAGTTCGTATTTAAACATCTTTCTCAGAACAAAAAAACATTACTCGTGTATGTGTTCGGTGTAGTTTGAATGTTGAGATCAAAGCATGTTTGAGTTTTGTTCTCCATCTCATATGATGTGTGTATGAATGCGGTGTGTGAGTTTACAAAAGCATCCGCGCTTAACAGTTTTGTTCAGTGACGTGGTTCTTTTTTGAAAAAAAAGTAGTATAAAGTTTAAATTTTTCAAGTCAAATTAAGAGATTGATATATACATATTTTATTTTTTAATAATTTTTTTAATTTTTTAAATGTCTTAAAATGTATGTTTCACTTGATTGAGTGTTAATCCATACGGGAATTTTTTAAAAATTTTATTTACGATTATAAAATATTCTTTATAGGTAAATTTTTGGTTTCATTTCATTAACGAGAGATGGATGGTTTTGATCCAAGAGCTATTAAGCCCAATTCTGATATAAACAAACAAAGATCGAGATTGAAGACCTAAGATCAGATCGAAGCAAACGAAGTTTGGCTTAAGTAAGTCGGTTAATACAAATCCAACCCAAGGCCACCGTCAAAATTAATAATTAGAAAGAAGGAATGTTTGACTGCATACTGAAATTTCTCCAGCTTCATGGTAAATTGGGTCGTTTACATGTGTATCCATAGTTCGTCATATCCAGATGGCAATAGCAATCAAATTTGAAGAACAATGATTGTTACCATTATCTATGATTTCCATCAAAGATGACACCAATGCTAAATTCCATAAAATAAACATATGATATCATTTCCACAGCTGACTAATGTAAAACATCTCACTCCTTCTATCACAGCAAAATGACATTCAATCTGTTACAAAATAATTTTTACTATAACTCGCACTGACCAAAATGCTTTTCGTCGAATGATAAACAGGCAAGTGAAGAAGAAGATATAGGAAAATTTATTACCTTCTGGATAATCTCTCTCTTAGTGTCCCACCTCTTAGTGTCCCAGCTAGGCATAGGACACCAAGTGATGCTCATTTTCTCTAGCACACGGGCATTCTTCAAAAAGAACCTAACCAGCTCAAGATCGGCATCATTACCATTGGCATCAATTAGCTTAACCATCTTGAGATGACATGTCAAGCATTCAATATCCTCATCCAACATCTTGCACTCATAATTGTACTGTTTAAGCAAGCAAGTAAAGATTGCAATATTTGTAAATAAAACAAATAAAAAATGGTTAGAAAAAAAAAAGAGTAAATGGAGGAGTAATAAGAAAGAAAGTGATAATATCATCCAAACCAATTAATTGAAATGTTAGCATGAACCTACATTTTAGGGCTGCCTGTCAGTTATCTCTTTTATGATGTTCCATTCATAAGAGTGTCAACTTTTCATTTCAAAGGTTTATTAGGATTATCGAAATAATATTTCAGCTTTCACTTGAGAGATTATATATTACCTTATTATACTCACAATCTACTGAAAGAAACTGCAAGTTGGGAGCACACTTCAACAAATAGATTATTGATTGTATATAGCATGCTTCCACGCCAGCGGACAGTTTCAGGGTCTTCAGCTTATAAAATATAGGGGAGAAGCACCCTGGTTTAGCAACTGCAGGGGAAATATACTGTAGGGACAAGAAGAGGAATCGATAGGATAACTACATAAGGATAAAGAGTAGTAAAAGAACTTTCTAAAGCTAAAAAGAATTAATCATAAATTCTGCATTTGTTTTTTCTTTGTTTCCTATTCAAACTTGTATCTTACTTACATGACTTAACCTAAAATCTCCTTATTCCCTATAATGAATTATTTTTCATTGCAAGCTAGATCCAGCTACATGAAATGCAAAAAACAGGCAAAAGCCATGTAACACAAAACCTTGGTCTATAACAAATTACTACATTCATCAATTAAATATTAAAAAAAATGCATTTTTGCATCTTACACAATTAATCACACCTGATAAATATATATATATATATATATATATATATATATATATATATGAAGTACATAACATTAATCCATATTAATCTGAGTTTTCCAAATACTTGGTAAATTTAACCCATTGACACAACCACAAGAACACTTTAGAATCATAAATCTTAATGGAAATAACATCAGCCCATACCTCCAAAATATTCCCGCATAGTTTCAAAATCTCTACATGACAAACTCCTTTGAGAATTTCCAACACAAATTTAGTGAACTCGTCATTCACCTTATCCAAATAAAAGTTAAGGATGGCTGTTTGCAGAAAACAAGGCTTTTCACCCCAAGAAAGGCTCTGCACTGGACCTGTCAAATCAAAATACACAAGATTTGGGCAAGTAATTTTCAGGTCACACTCTTCGAGCCCCTCGGATTCTTCACTTTCAATAACCAATTTCCTTAAATTCCCCAAAGAAATATCAAGAACCTCACAACCATGAAACAAGCACTCATTCAAACTCAAATTTTCAAGCAGAGGACAGCTTGAAATTAAATTTTGAAACGAATTCTGATCCAATAGCCGAATGCTCGCTAGTTTAAGAGACTTTAATTGGCTGAAACCCCCACAGCTAGGAATCTTAAGAACACAGTACTGCAAATCTATCTCTAATACCTCCAACGAATCAGAAGTAAGAAGACAGCATGGCCAGACAAAGTGATTCTCCCCGTCAGACTCAAGGCTTAAATAAAGTTTCTGCACACGTTTGTTGGCCAGGAAACGAAGCCATCTATAAACTGAATTATCACCCTCGTTAAACAAGCATGAGAGACGACAGCTTTCGATGCTAACAGATTTATCGTGGTTCATTAAAACCCAATTGATAAAATCCTTGTATTTATGATAATTATACCACGACCATAACCTACTAGCATTATAATTAAAATCCAAGTGAGACATCGAAGTCCACAAATACCTCCAGCTTGTTGACACAGCGCTTGCTCTCATCACGTCTATGGTTTCCATAAATGAGAAGATGTGATGAACTAAGGATTCTGGCAGCTCATCGAATTTGTTGCCGTTGGCTGCAGCATCGGCAGTGTCGAATGGTTGTGGAAATTTAGGGCGTTTGGAAAGAGGGGCAATTGGTTCCATTTCGGAAGGAAAAGAGAGGACTCTGAAAAACTGTACAAGTTTCAGAGGGTAAAACAACGCACTACACTGTGTAAAATATCGGTTTCGAATCCCATCACTACAAGGCAGGCGATGTTCTAAAAGATTCAGGGTTGTGCTTCAGGACACAAAGTCCTTTCCCATTGCAACCCGATTTCGAAACTGAAAAAAAAATAGATAAAACAAAATATCTTTAATCACATGGCTTCCAACTCACCTTTACCCCAAATATTTCTGTAACTTGTCATTTTTTTGTTACAATTTATATTTTTTTATACGTTTGAGTTCGTATTTAAACACATCTATATTGTATTATACTAATATGATATTGTATAATTAATTAATTATTTTACATCACTAACTGTTACATTGTTGATGACTTAATTTGAGTGTTTTGTTGAATCAATTATGTTTATTGACTTAATGTTAACTTTTTTACGTTTTGCTTGTATGTTTTGCAATTTTTAATATATATTATGGAATGTATGTATCAAATATATTATTATTTTGTTATATTTGTTACTAATATTTAAATGTTATTAAATATGAATGTGAACAAATTTAAATTAAACTATTGATGTAAATATGATTTTTTTTCATTTTTGATTATGTTTTTTTTAATCATGTCATCTGTATCGTATCTATTCGTATCGAGTCTATTCATGTCGTGTTTAATTATATTTAATCGTGTGTTATGTCTTGTTAATCATGTCGTATTATGTCGTATCGTATGACAAGAATAATTATAACGTATCAATTGTGTCATGTCATGTTTAACACGTATAAAATATTTGTTGTGTTCTTATTTGTGATTCAGATATGTTTTGTAATTTTGTATCGTGTTCGTGTTTTAATAATTCGTATCGTATTTTGACTCGTATCGCGACACGAAAACACAGATTACCAAATCTAATTAATACAAATAATAAAAGTTATAATAACATAACACGATCAATATATACTGAAAGAAGCTGCAAGTTAGGAGCACAATTCAACAAATAGATTATTCATTACAAGTAGCATGCTTCCAGGTCAGCTGACAGTTTCAAGGTCTTCAAGAAAATATAAGTACCTGACAATCCGTGTTTCCGTGTCATGACACGACACAACACGAGTTAAGATATGACAAGAATTATCAAAACACAACACGAATTATAAAACATGTCCAAATCGTGAACACGAACACGACACATATTTTTTTACATGTAACACATAACATGACACAATTAACATTTTATAATTATCCGTGTCACACGACATGACATGATTAATATGAAATTGACACGACACGATTTAGACAAAATAACATAAAATTGACATGATACGAATAGACATGATACAGATGACATGATTAAAAATTAAACATAATTAAAAATGATAAAAAAATCATATTTACATCACATCTTTATTAATTAACATTCAAATATAAGTAATAAATATAACAAAATAATAATATTTTCAATCTATGCAATCCATAATATATATTGAAAATTGTAAAAACATACGAACAAAACATCAATAGTTAACATTAAGTCAATAAACATAAATAATTTAACAAAACATTCAAACATTAAATCATTAGCAATGCAAGTCCTAGTCTCCTAATCTTATTATATATATAATATCATCAATTTATTTATCATCATATGACTATGATCTAAAATCAAATATATAAAATAAATCAATAAATCATTAATAAGTATATTAATATCTTATTCTTATTATAATAATTTTATGTTAGTATTGTATTATTTTAATTTCTTATAATGTGATAATTGATATAAAATAATATCATCAATTCTACTATTCATATTATATATAATATCGTCAATTCATTATCATCATATGATTAGGATTTAAGATTAAGTATATAAAATAAATCAATAAATCATTAATAAGTATATTAATATCTTATTCTTATTATAATAATTTGTATGTTAGTATTATATTATTTTAATTTCCTATAATGTGATAATTGAAATAGAATAAATCAATAAACTATAAATCTCTTAGTAAATTGAATAATATAATTCTATAAAGTGTAAACTCTTAATCTGTTATCAATATCTCGTGATATAGTGTCCGTGATATAAAATAATTAATTAATTATACAATCTCTTATTAATATAATACAATATTTATATTTTATACATTAAAACAAAAAATATCATATATATTTCTATATTATAGTATCATATATGTAAAGAGTTGATAATTGTATCTTGAATTCTTAAGTTCTCAATACTTTATTTTAAAAAATTTAAAATTTTATTATCTTAACCATAATTAACTAATTTAATTTCATAATTAAATTTATTAATTTATTTTATTGCAATATTTATTAAAGCATTAGTTTGTTCTAATAAATTAATTTTCATAACATATTATATCAATATATTTTAATTGTTCATTTGGTAAAACACTTAAGTATTTTTGCCTTTGACCAATGTTCAATTTCCACTAAAAGCAACATGGTTACAATGTCTTACACATGTTTCTGTGTATTCGTGTAACACGATTTTTCTTTAAACGTATTTCTTGTGTCGTGTACGTATTAATCTGTATTCGTGTAACACGATTTTTTTTAAACATGTTTTCGTGTCTTACACGTGTTTAGCCGTGTTTGACACGACTAAACATAAAAAATGCTATGTCTAAATTCGTGTCGACACGAAAAAACACGAAATACGAATTTTCAAAACACGTATACAATTTTTTCGTATCATGTTCGTGTCGTGTCACTATGTCTTGTTTAGATTTATCAAGTCTAAAGCACCCTTGTTTAGCAACTGCAAGGGAAATATACTGTAGATTGCATAAGAATAAAAAAATAGTAAAAAAAGCTTTCCAAAGCTAAAAAGAATTAATCATAACTTGCATTTGGTTTTTCTTCGTTTCCTATTCAAACGTATAGCCAAGGTCTCCCTATTCCCTACAATGAATTATTTTTCACGGTAAGCTAGATCCAGCTACTTGCAATGCCAAAAACAGACTAAAGCCAAGTAACATAAAATCTTGGTCTATAACAAATCAGTACATTCATTAATTAAATATTAAATAATGCATCTTTGCATGTTACACTTTTAATTACTTGATAAATATACATGCATACACATTTAAAATCTTAAAATGTATGTTTCACTTGATTGAGTGTTAATCCATACGGGAAATTTTTAAAAATTTTATTTACGATTATAAAATAATTTTTATATTTTATTGGGTAAATTTTTAGTTTCATTATTGAGAAATGGATGGTTTTGAAAAAAAAGACCAAAAAGCAAATTGATCCAAGAGCTATTAAGCCCAATTATGATATAAACAAAAAAAGATCAAGATTAGAGACCTAAAGTCGGATCGAAGCAAACGAAGTTTGGATTAGGTAAGTCGGCTAATACAAATCCAACCCAAGCCCACCGTCAAAATTATTAATTAGAAAGAAGGAATGTTTCACTGCATACTGAAATTTCTCCAGACTTATGGATAAATTGGGTGGTTTATATGTGTATCCATAGTTCTTCATGTCAAGATGGCAATAGCAATCAAATTTGAAGAACAATAATTGTTATAATTACCTATGATTTTCACCAAAGATGACACCAATGCTAAATTCCATAAAATAAATATATGATATCATTTCCACAGCTGACTAATGTAAAACAACTCACTCCTTGTATTAGAGCAAAATGATATTCAATCTGTTACAGAATAATTTTCACTATAACTCGAACTGACCAAATTGCTTTGGTTAAATGAATGTGACACTGTAATCTGAAGAAGATATAGGAAATTTTAGTACCTTCTGGATACTCTCTCTCCTAGTTTCCCGCTCAAGCAGAGGACACCAAATGATGCTCATTTTCTCTAGCACACGGGCATTCTTCAAAAGAAACCTAACCAGCTCAAGATCAGCATCATTACCATTGGTATCAATTAGCTTAACCATCTTGAGATGACATGTCAAACATTCAATATCCTCATCCAACATCTTGCTCTCGTAACCACGTTTAATGTACTGTTTAAGCAAGCAAGAAAAGATTGCAATATTTGTAAATAAACCAAAAAAAAAGAAAAAAAAAGAGCAAATATGGAGGAGTAATAAGAAAGAAAGTGATAATATCATCTAAACCAATTAATTGAAGTGTTAAAATGAACCTACATTGTCAGTTATCTCTTTTATGATGTTCCATTCATAAGAGTGTCAACTTTTCATTTCAAAGGTCTATTAGGATTATCGAAATAATATTTCAGCCTTCAGTTCAGAGATTATATATTACCTTACTATACTTAAGACATACTGAGAGAAACTGCAAGTTGGGAGCACACTTCAACAAATAGATTATTGATTGTATGTAGCATGCTACCACGCCAGTGGACAGTTCGAGGGTCTTCAGGTTAGAAAATATAGTGGAGAAGTACCCTGGCTTAACAACTGCAGCGGAAATATACTGAAGGGACAAGAAGAGGAATGAATTAGGAATGAATAGGATAACTGCATAAGAATAAAGAGTAGTGAAAAAGCTTTCTAAAGCTAAAAAGAATTAATCATAAATTCTGCATTTGTTTTTTCTTTGTTTCCTATTCAAACTTATATCTTACTTACATGACTTAACCTAAGGTCTCCTTATTCCCTATGATGAATTATTTTTCTCTGCAAGCTAGATGCAGCTACGTGCAATGCAAAAAACAGACAAAAGCCATGTAACACAAAGCCTTGGTCTAAAACAAATTAGCACATTCAATAATTAAATATTAAAAAATACATTGTTGCATGTTACACAATTAATCACACTTTAATAAATATATATATAGTACATAATATCAATCCATATTACTCTGGGTTTTCCCAATACTTGGTAAATTTAACCCATTGACACAACCACAAGAATACTTTAGAATCATAAATTTTAATGGAAAAAACATCAGTCCATACCTCCAAAATATTCCCGCGTAGTTTCAAAATCCCTACATTCAAAATCTCCACATGACAAACTCCTTTGAGAATTTTCAACACAAAATTAGTGAACTTATCATTCACCTTATCCAAATAAAAGTGAAGGATGGCTGTTTGCAGAAAACAAGGGTTTTCACCCCAAGAAAGGCTCTTCACTGGACCCTTCAAATCAAAATACACAAGATTTGGGCAAGTAATTTTCAGGTCACACTCTTCGAGCCCCTCGGATCCTTCACTTTCAATAACCAATTTCCTTAAATTCCCCAAAGAAATATCAAGAACCTTACAACCATCAAACTCACACTCATTCAAACTCAAATTTTCAAGCAGAGAACAGCTTGAAATAAAATTTTGAAATGAATTCTGATCCAACAGCTGAATGAACCCTAGTTTAAGAGACTTTAATCGGTTGAAACCCGCACAGCTAGGAATCTCAAGACTCCAGCCATACAAATTCATCTCTAATACCTCCAACGAATCGGAAGCAAGAAGACAGCACGGCAAGACAAAGGGAGTCTCAAGGTAAGAGTAAAGATTTAAATAAAGCTTCTGCACATGTTTGTCGGCCAGGATATGAAGCCATCTATAAACTGAATTATCACCCTCGTTACACAAGCATGAGAGACAACAGCTTTCGATGCTAACAGATTTATCGTGGTTCATTAAAACCCAATTGATAAAATCCTTGTATTCTTCATAATTACCTGATGAGCATAACTTAAAAGGATAATAATTAAAACCTAAGTGAGGCATCGAAGTCCACAAATACCTCCACCTCTGTGACACAGCGCTTGCTCTCACCACATGTATAGTTTCCAGGAATGAGAAGATGTGATGAACTACGTGGTCTGGCAGTTCATCCAATTTTTTGCCGTCAGCTGCAGCATCAACAGCGTTGAATGTTCCCATTTCGGAATGAAAAGAGAGGAATCTACAACTTAATCTTGTAGATTTCTTTGAACTCTGGGGTGTCTGCGTCCTTTTGCCTGTCCCCTTCTCAAGACCCGTGTCGGTGCTTACCCTTAGCCAGCTTAACGAAAACCCTCTCAAAATGAAGCTCCCTTTCCACTCTTCTTGACCAACTATAGAAAACCCGTTGCAAAGATGGAACGTTCGGCTAGAGATCGGCTTTTTCAAAGCCGCGAATTTTAGGAAATTGAAGAGATCTGATCGTGGAGAGACGGCTGGAGGCTAAACCGGCGGATTGAGTCTCGGCCAGGGGATTGCCGGATAGCTGTGCTGTGGTGGCTTCGGATCCGTCGATTGTGGCGTTTGAGATCTGATGGCTCAATATGCGGCTAGGGTTTCTACTGCTGCAGAGAAGATTGAAGATTAGGAGGTCAATTATATACGCTTGGTGTTTTAGCTTGTTAATGAGATTGTTACTGAATTGTAGTTGTTAGTAATTGTATTTGCTACATCAACATCAACTGACTCAGCATATTCACACTATAAATAGAGACTCTGGAATACGGGAGAGGCATTTATTGAAGAAATTAAATCGTTATTCCCTCTCTTATAACAGAATTTCTGATCTTCTTCTTTTCCTTCTCTGAAATCTTTCTCATCTTCTTTATTCTTTAACTGTCGATAATCCTTGCTGGAATCATTGGTATCAGAGCCGGAGAATCAGCAATGACGGATGGCATTCAAACTAGAATTCAAAAGGAACTAGGCTTGTTGCATAAGGAGATCGAAGAAATGCGATCTGAGGTTTTTACTAATACGGAGGCCTTGCGACAAGAGTTGAGAGTGGAGATGCAAACTAAGGTTGATAGTGTAGGCGTTGATGTTCGACAGATGTTTGAGCAGCTTGTGAAGCTCATGGAAAATAGCAGATCTGAATCTAATGGATCTAGCAGTACCACCTCTTCTGAGTTGAAGCAAAAATCTATGTTACAGACTATCAAGAGTACCATTCCTCTTAATCCTGTTGTTGTTGATCTAGATAATATAGCAGGGGATTCTAGATTTGTAACACGTTATTTGAGGATTGAATGTCCTCGTTTTTTTGGTGAAGATTTTTGAGGTTGGCTGATGAAAGTGAAACAGTTTTTTGAAGCTGATGGTACAAAGGAGGTTGATAAGGTACGTGTCGTAATGATGCATTTAGATGGTAAGGCCCTGCAATGGCATCAACGATATATGAAGAATAAAGGAACCTTAGCTGAGATTAAATGGCAGGAGTTTATTGAGGAGATGCAGATTCGATTTAATGACACTGAATATGCCGATCCTATGTTAGATTTGGTAAGCTTACGACAAACTCATTCTGTTGATGAATTTTATGAAGAGTTTGAGAGCTTGTTGAATTTGTTGCAATTACCAGATGATTATGCCCTGAGTATTTTCATTAGTAATCTCAAATCGGAAATTGCTAAACCTTTGAGATTGTTCGTGCCTAAGTCCCTTAATCATGCTCTTAACCTTGCTAAACAACTTGAATCCCTTCTGTTTAACACACCAAGGAAAACCTTATTTCCTTCTAAGCTTCCTACAGTTCTAACCTATAATACTTCTTCCACAATTCCAAAGAGTGAATTACCTCCACTATTACCTACACCGAGAGTGTCCCTTCCACATTACTAGACATCAAAATTCACTCTTCCAAATCGTTACCAAGCCAATAGAACAGATTTCTCTGGGCCACAACCTATTCGAATACCAACTAAGGAAGAAAAGGAGGATAGGAGGAAGAAGGGCTTGTGTATGTGGTGTGGCCAAAAATTCGTACCAGGGCATAAGTGTGTTAAGTCTCAGCTCTACCACATGTCAGTTGAAGAATCTAATGATGTAAGTGACATGCAAGAGGAATTTACTGATTGTATTGATAATTTGGATGATACAACTCCTGAAGTTCTGATGAAATGCAACAACCAATGGTTTCCTTACATGCTTTGTTTGGGAATCAACATCTGATTCCCAAACAATGAGGATTGAAGGGGTTATTAAGCATGCTAAGGTAATCTTGTTGGTTGATTCTGGAAGCACACATAATTTCATTGGGGTTTCTCTGGTTAAACATTTGGCTTTAACAACTCATCCAATTGAAGGGTATACTGTTACAGTAGCTAATGGTGCCAAAATGTCAGTTAAGGAGTGTTGCAAGCAGGTTCAGTGGGAGACAACAGGGTTACAACAAGTAACGGATTTCTTGGTGTTGCCATTGCTAGGTTGTGATATAGTTTTGGGAGTTCAGTGGTTGAAACAGTTGGGGCCAATTCTTTGGGATTTCTCTTCCTTATCTATGAGTTTTTCTACTGGTAAGGAGTGGAAGACTTTGAAGGGCATAGCTACTGGACAAGTTAAGCTAGCTACTTTGAACTACTAGCTAAGCAGCCAGCACAGAATCTCTATTTATAGTGTGAATATGCTGAGTCAGTTGATGCTGACGTGGCAAGTGCAATTATTAACAACTATAATTCAGTAACAATCTCATTAACAAGCTAAAACACCAGGCGTATATCAGTCAAGTGTGGTGCATGCAAATTCAACAAGCAGAAGATTCAAGAATGAAGAGGAAGCAGTAGTAAAGAAATTGGAAAATTTTGTGCGAATTATCAGACCACACACCGGCTTCGCATAGGCTTTTTTTTAAATATATATTATATATAATATTAATAATAATAATAAAATAAAATAATTATTTTTAAAATATTAATTTATTAAATGACAATAATAATATTTAATTTATCAATTAATCATATTATTTATTATTATTTTTTTAAAATAAAATTTTAACATAAAATTAGAAAATTAAATACACCAAAATAAAAAGGCTTGTAAAATATTTAAATTATTATTCAATTTAATACTAATTTGTTTATTCAAAGATAAATTTAAATTATTCTAATCTCTACTACCACTTTTTCTTTTTATTTGTGATAAATGTTTAATATTAAAATTATTTATTTATTTATTACTTTATTTCTTCTTTTGTAACATTCGATTTTCATATTTAAAAAATTTTTTAAAAGTTTTTTATTTGTAGATTTATTTTTTATAATATTTTGTGTTTATTTCTATTTAAGTTTTAAAAAATTATTTTTGAGATTTTTTGCTTTGTACAATATTTTTATCCTTTTTTTTTTGAATTTTTGTATTATTTGCAGTATTTTTAATAATTTATTCAAATTTTTGCAAACCAAGTTTTTTGGATATTTGCTTTGAATTTAATAAATCAAGATTTTAAAAATAATTATTGATCGTGTGCATGGTTCCACGCCCGGTGACGCTCACTTAAGCCACCAGATTCATTGAAAGCACTACTTACAGTAACCACTTTCCTTAATTTCCTTGAAGAAATATCTAGGACCCTAAAACCAGTAAACATACACTCGTCCAATCTCAATTTTTCAAGCTTAAAATTAAATTTAGAAACAAATTCTGTTCCGACAGCTGAATGCTCGCTAGTTTGAGAGACTTTAATAGGTAGGTGGATACCTGCACAGTTAGGAATCTCAACAACACAGTACTCCACTTCTATCTCTAATACCTCTAACGAATCAGAAGTCGAGATCTAAACAGAGTTTCCACACATGTTTCTTAATTATCATCCTTAATCTTTGAGCATTGGAGACGAATGCTAACAGATTCATCGTGGGTCATCAAAAACCAATTGATAAAATCCTTGTACTTATGGTAGTTATATACTGGGCATATCCTAGTAGCTCTGTAATTAAAATCTAAGTGAGGCAGCAAAATAAAATTTTATTTTTTTTATAATTTTGTGTATTATTGAACAGTAAAATGAAAATATTAATTAAAAAATTACTAAATATATTTATTAAAATTAATACCTTTTGAAAATATTTTAATTTTTAACTTTGTCAAAAAACTTAAACATGCTTCACGCATAAGCTAATAATTTTAAAATTTTGAGAGCTAATCTAACTTCTACTTTTTTCAATAAATAAGCTTTTTTGCAAGTTAAGCCAGAGATATATTAGTATGCATGGCAAAATACTATTTAAAACGCAGGAAAAGTAATATTAAAGTGTTTGATAAATCGCCAACAATCTCTTGACCTAGTGATTAAAGATGAGTTGTGACAGATTGTAAATCTTAAGTTCAAACTCAAACACCCTCATTCCCTATTATTTAATATTCTTCTTGTAACAAAAAAAAAGCGTTTGATAAACCAACACTTTAGTGAGAATGTAATATTACTTTTGAAAAATTCTCTTAGGTATGAAAAAAATTGATAGATTATTATTATATTAAAATGTTGATAATGTAATTATAAAAATCTTTGTTCATCAATTTTTTGCTCCAATTTTTTAATATCATAAAGTAATATTTAGTTTTAAAAAAATCAGTGTTGTTTTCACTTCTTACTCTTAATTATTTTTTCTAAAACAATAAATTATGTAAAACAAAGATTCAACTTAAAATATTTTAAATTGTCAGCAAAATTCAACTTAAAAAAATGATTGGATCAATTATATTTTTCTTATTTATCCGATTCTTAAATTAATTATTTACATATATCTCATTATTGTATTTTTTATAATATTATCTTTTTTCATATACATTACATTCTCAAAATTCTCATGTTCACATGTCAAATATAATTATATAAACATCTAAGAAAATAAAAGCTTGTACTATTTATAAACTTAATAAAAATTATATTTATATAAAGAATTTTGTAACTAATATATATTACATTTAAAAAATTTATGTTAATGGTACATTAAATAACAATATTTCTAATATAAAATTTTATTAAAATTATTAAAACATAATCATAAATGATGTTGAGAAAAAAAATAGGGTGTATTAAGCTCTTAGTCAAAAGGGTAATTTGAGAAGAAAAAAAGCATATCAAATCATTCCACAGTAGACTACCGTAAATCCAAATAGTAATAAAAAAAAAAGGTACATGAAATCAGTTCCACAGTAGAACAAAAGTGTATGAAAAAAAATGGGGTGCGTTAAGCTCTTAATTTTCATCAAAGAGCTAAATTCCATAAAATAAATATATGAAATCATTTCCATAGTAAACTACTGTAAATCAGCTCACTCCTTATATCAGACCAAATGACATTCAATTTGCAACAAATAATTTTCACAAGAACTCGCACACATAAAATTTATTCACTTCATTGAATGTGACATTAACATGTGAAGAAGATCTAGGAAACTTCATTACCTTCTCGGTAAGCTCCCTCTGAGTTTCCAGATTAAGCCAAAAACGCCAAATGATGCTCATTTTCTTTAGCACATGTGTGTTCTTCAGAAAAAACCTAATCAGCTCAAGCTCAGCATCACTATCGCCGATATAATTTAGCTTAACCATCTTGAGATGACATGTCAAACATTCAATATCCTCATCCAATATCTTGCACTCATGATCACGATAAAGATCAAAGTCCTGTTCAAACAAGCAAGTAAAGATTGCAATATTTGTAAATAAAACAAATAAAAAATTGAATCAAAGCAAAAAATAGTTTGAAACTGAACAAAAAGCAGCAAGTGTAGAAGTAATAAGAAAGAAGGTGATAATATCGTCCAAACCAATTAATTTAAGTGTTAACATGAGCCTACTTTTTAGGGATGATGTTCCATTCTTAGAAGTGTCAACTTCCATTTCAAAGGTTTGTTAGAATTGTCAAAATGCAAGTCAAAGATTAAATATTACCGAAACCGTATGATAATCAATATATACTGAAAGAAGCTGTAAGTTGGGAGCACACTTCAACAAATAGATTAGTGATTGCAAGAAGCATGGTTCCAGGTCAGTGGACAGTTTCAGGGTCTTCAGGTTATAAAATATAGTGGAGAAGCACCATCGTTTACCAACTGCAAGGGAAATAGACTGTAGGAAAAAGAAGAGGAATAATTAAGATAATTGCATAAGAATAAAAAATAGTAAAAAAGCTTTCTAAAGCTAAAAAGAATTAATCATAACCTGCATTTGTTTTTTCTTCATTTCCTATTCAAACATATAGATAAGGTCTCCCAATTTCATACAATGAATTATTTTTCACGGCAAGCTAGATCCAGCTACAGGCAATGCAAAAAACAGACAAAAGCCATGTAACACAAAACCTTGGTCTATAACAAATTAGTACATTCATTAATTAATATTAAAAAAATGTAATTTTGCATGTTACACAATTAATCACACTTGATAAACATATATACACACACACACACATACATGTAAATATATATATATATATATATATATATATATAGTACATAACATCAATCCATATTATTCTGGGTTTTCCAAATACTTGGTAAATTTAACCCATTGACACAACCACAAGAACACTTTAGAATCATAAATTGTAATGGAAATAACATCAGTCCATACCTTAAAAATATTCCAACGTAGTTTCAAAATCTCTACATGACAAACTCCTTTGAGAATTTCCAACACAAAATTAGTCAAATCGTCATTCACCTTACCCAAATAAAAGCGAAGGACGGCTGTTTGCAGAAAACAAGGGTTTTCACCCCAAGAAAGGCTCTTCACTGGACCCGCCAAATCAAAATGCACAAGATTTGGGCAGGTAATTTTCAGGTCACACTATTTGAGATCCTCGAATTGTTCACTTTCAATAATCAATTTCCTTAAATTCCCCAAAGAAATATCAAGAACCTTACAACCATGAAACTCACACTCATTCAAACTCAAATTTTCAAGCAGAGGGCAGCTTGAAATAAAATTTTGAAACGAATTCTGATCAAACAGCTGAATGTTCGCTAGATTAAGAGACTTTAATTGGCTGAAACCCGCGCAGCTAGGAATCTTAAGAAAACTGTGCTGCAAATCTATCTCTAATACCTCCAACGAATCAGAAGCAAAAAGACACTGTGACAAGACAAAAAGTTTCTCAGTGTAAGACTCAAGATTTAAATAAAGTTTCTGCACATGTTTCTAGGCCAGGATGTGAAGCCATCTATAAACTGAATTATCATCCTTATTATTCCAGCATGAGAGACGACAGCTTTTGATGTTAACAGATTTATCGTGGGTCATTAAAACCCAATTGATAAAATCCTTGTATTCTTCATAATTACCTGATGAGCATGACCTAAAATTATCATAATTAAAATCTAAGTGAGGCATCGAAGTCCACAAATACCTCCATCTTGTTGACACAGCGCTTGCTCTCATCACGTGTATACTTTCCAGGAATGAGAAGATGTGATGAACTACGGGTTCTGGCAGTTCATCGAATTTGTTGCGGTCAGCTGCAGCATCAACAGCGTCGAGTGACTTTGGAAATTTGGGGCATTTGAAAAGAGGGGTAACTGATTCCATTTCGGAATGAAAAGAGAGGAATCTATAGCTTAATCTTGTAGATTTCTTTGAACTCCGGGATGTCCACGTCCTTTTGCCAGTCCCCTTCTCAATACCTATGTCGATGCTTACCTTTAGCCAGCCTAACGAACCAAAGCTCCCTTTTCACTCTTCTTAACCAACTATAGAAAACCCGTTGTTTCCCCTTCAATCTTCACCCTCCATTGTTGAAAGCACTTTTTTCCTCTTTCCTTTCGCTCTGAATTTAAAAAAAAAAAACCAAAGATGGGACGTTCGGCTAGAGATCGGCTTTTAGGAAATTGAAGAGATCTGATAGTGGAGAAAGGGCTGGAGGCTTTAGCGGCGGACTGAGTCTCGTCGAGGGGTGGAACAGAGAAGGAATAAAAAAGAAATTCTATGAGAATAAAAAAAACGATGAATACGAGAGAATGTAATTTATGATATTTGGTTGTTGGGATGAAATATGATAGGAAATAATATTAATATGTATGGAACTCATGGAATATGGTGAGAATAAGTTTAAATGATTAATTTATTTTTTTAGTAAAATAATTATAAATTTTTATAATATTAATAATAATTACATAAGTAATTAATTTTAAAAAATAATTATCAATTATAAATTATTTAGATTAATTGTTAAATATTTTTTGGTGTAAGATTAATTATTAAATATTAATTACTAATATGATATTTAATAAAATATTAATTATTAATTATTAACTAAAAATATATATTTATTAATAAATTATTAATTATTAATTTATTTCTGTTTCTTATTATTAATATTAATCAATAAAAATTAATAATTATCTTTAATTAAAAAATCATATTTAATTAATAAAAGTAAAAATTAATCTAAAAATTAAATAATAAATTTTCTCTCTCCCCACTTCTTTTTCGTTTCTCTCCCCTTCTCTCTCTAAAAAACCAGTGGACTCCTTTCTAAAGAAGCTCTTGATTTCAGTCCACGATCAGGGTCGCCGTCCTTCACTTTTGCCACCGTCCTTCGTCATTGCCTCCCTCAACCACCGTAGTTTGCCTTTTTTGGTTGTTGCTGTGTTGTTTCCTCACAGATTGTGAGGATTGTTACCGTTTTTTTTTTGAAAAAAATTCTTGATCTAAGATGTTGATTCACACTACAAGCGATCAGATCTAGTCACTAAGGAGTCGATCTGGCGCTCCGATGCCTCTGTCTTTGACGAATCCTTAATAGAGAAGGAAGATCTCTGGATTGAAAATGAAAAAAAAAGAGAGGACATGAGAACGAGATAAACCCGAAAAAATATTCCAACTCTAATACCTCCAACAAATCAAAAGCAAGAAGAGAGGATGGCAAGACAAAGGGATTCTCTCTGTCAGAATCAAGATGTAAATAACGTTTCTGCACATGTTTCTTGGCCAAGAAATGAAGCCATCTAGAACAGATTTATCCTTGAATTTGTCGTAAAGATGACCATGACCTAATAGTATCATAATTAAAATCTAGGCGAGGCATCAAAGTCCACAAAATACATCCAGCTTGTTGACGCAGCGCTTGCTCTCATCACGTGTATGGTTTCCATGAATGAGAAGATGTGGCGAACTATGATTCTAGCAACTCATCCAATTTGTCGCCGACGTTGAATGGTTTTGGAAATTTAGGGCGTTTGAATAGAGGGCCAATTGGTTCCATTTCGGAATGAAAAGAAAAAGAGGAAATGATGAATCAATCTAACTTGTACATTTCTTTGATGAGTGCTTTTTAAATACACCGAAAAAATTACTATACACTATTTAATTTAATTTTTAAATACCATCCATATAGAAAATTACAAATTTATCCTTATTAATATTTTTAAATTTTTATTTTTTTCTTAATACCTAAATATATCCTTCACGTTTACCACAAAATGAAATTATATCCTCAGCATTTAAATGTATAGAAATCAAACTTAAACATTTCAAAATAACAAAATTAAAAACATTTTTGTTAATTCTTTCTAACGTCATTATGTTTTATTACTGTGTAAGGATAACGGAAATTAAAAAATTTAATGAAAATGTACTTAATTATGTTATTTTGAAATCTTTAAGACTGATTTTCATATAATTAAACGTTGAGAGCTTAATTTCATTTTATAACAAATGTAGATGACATATTTAAGTATTAAGCTTATTTTTTTAAACTCTTGAAAATGAATTTAAGGGAGTTCTATGAAGCTCTTGGAAATAGATGTCTGGAAGCACAAATTTGTGCTACCAGGTGCTGCCTAGCAGCGTAAAAAATTTGTTAAAAAAAAAAAAAAGCGGGTTTGGCAACAAAATGCTGCGAGGCAGCAAGCAATGCGAGGTAGCGCTTGCTTGCTGGTAACAACACTTTCCAGTGAGGTTTACCCGAAATTTCGCCGGAATTTGTAGAAATGGGTGAGTGAGAATGGTGCTTTTGGTAGAAAGGGCAAAGTAGGAAAATTTTGAGAGTTTTTAGATTGTGAAAGGTAATAAAAAAAAAAGAAGACTTTAGGGTTTAGGTTTTTTTAACAAATAGGGTGTGAGTAGTATTTGATAAGTTGTGTTTAGCGTTTCTCTTCTTTTATCTTTGGGTGTTCACGTCGGCACTCTTTGGTTTTACTTCTTTACCCTTTTGTCTTTTCATTTGAAAGAGTATAATGGAGCTTAGTCGAGACTAATAATTAACAAGCTCGAACTTGCTCAACTCAAAAATTAAAGACTTAAAACTCGATTCTAGTTTAATTTTTGAAATTCAAGTTCGATTCGACAAAATACTTGAACTATTCATGTTCGACTAGATAGACTCGAACTCTCGACATGTTTGATTTGTTAATTTTCAATTATATATTATAAAGATAAAATAACAAATTAATAATAAAATATTAAAAATATATATCTAAAAAGCACTACAAGGCTCATGAATTGTTGGGACCGAATATTAAAATGTTCAAACTCGATTCAACTCGTTACTAAAATAGCTTGAACTTAGCTTGAAAATAAACGAATCAAACTTGAATAATTATCAAATCGAATTTGAGTAACTAACTAATAATTTGATTCATTTACACTTTTTTTTATTAATGATAAGCTTATAATTCTAAATTAGATGTCTTTTTTTAAAACGATAAGTTTAAAAATCTAATAGGTTAACACTGACAAATAAATTATTCACATGTTTAGATACATTAATATCAAAAGTTATGTTTAATTACTCTTTGCATTCATAAAATTTGACAAAAAATATATAGAAAAAAGTTGGAAAATATATGATTAAAGGAATTATTATTCTATATAATCATAATAGAGTTTTTTTATTTCACAAATAAAATTTAAAAAACTTGCCATTTAATCTATTTTTTAATTATTTTTTAATATTTCTTAAAAGTATGTATCATGATATTAATTTTATTTATCAAATCAAAAAATTCTAGAGATAATTTTTTTTTTGAATCAATTGTCAATGACACGTTGGAGTATCCAAGACTAAAATAAAAGACTCCGTCTAAATGTATCCTCCAATGGCAGCAATCTAAACCCTTCCTCTTTATTTTTCTTTCCAAAGAGATAGCTCTCTCTCTTCCTAAAGCTGCGAAGAAACAAACGGCAACCAGAAGCTTACAAAAAAGCCTTGACGGTTGACCCACAACGGATCTGCTGCTTTTATCTTGACCCTTTGCAATTTCAATTCAATTCAATTCAATTCACCTGATTCTTTGTAAGTTTCAATCCATATATTTATTTGTTCTTTTCTCGTCAGATCTTGACCAAGTTTCAAGGTTTTTAGTCATTTGATTGTTTTCAGAATGGATAGTGGTTATTCAGCTATACCCAAGGCCTCATATGTAGAGTTACAGATACAGAATGAGTCCCAGGATCTGGGATCCCAAAGAAAATTGCTTATTTCTGATGATGGAAACTGGGTGAAAGATTCCAATGCTCTTCATGATTTTGATGATCTTAACGATGATGTTGATCTTGGTAGTGATATTGATGAGTATAGCCTTGTTTTAAGTAAACAAAATGATGGATCTGGTGTTCCTGGGGCTGTTTTTAACTTAACTACCACGATTATTGGTGCTGGAATCATGGCTTTACCAGCTACTATGAAACTTCTGGGGATTGTTTTAGGGGTTGTTATGATAGTACTGATTGGTATTTTGTCTGAAATTAGTGTCGAGATGCTGATTAGGTATGCGGTTTTCTGTAAGGCTAGATCCTATGGGGAAGTTGTGCAGATTGCAATGGGGAGACCTGCTAGGGTTTTGTCAGAGATTTGTATAATTGTCAATAATGGTGGCGTTTTAGTAGTGTATTTGATTATTATGGGTGATGTTATGTCGGGTTCGATTGGTCATCTTGGGGTTTTCGATCAGTGGTTGGGACATGGTTTTTGGGATCATAGGAAGTTGTTGATTTTGGTTGTTTTGGTGCTTTTTCTTGCTCCACTTTGTGCATTAGACAGAATTGATTCGTTGAGCATGACTTCAGCTGCTTCAGTTGCTCTTGCTGTTGTTTTTGTTGTGGTTTGCTCTGCTGTTGCATTAATCAAGCTTATTGAAGGAAAGATTGAGGCTCCAAGGATGAGCCCGGATTTTGGGTCGAAAATGGCAATTTTGGATTTGCTAGTGGTTATACCAGTTATGTCCAATGCATATGTTTGTCATTTTAATGTTCAACCTATATATAATGAGCTTGAAGGGCGATCTCCTCAAAAGATGAACATGGTGGGAAGGATCACAACTGCTCTTTGTGTTGTGGTCTATGCCTCAACAGCTTTATCAGGGTATCTGCTCTTTGGGAAGGATACTGAATCTGATGTTTTGACCAATTTTGATAAGGATCTTGGAATTCGTTTTAGCACTGCCTTGAATTATATTGTCCGGGTTGGATACATTTTTCATTTGGTTCTTGTTTTCCCTGTGATCCATTTTTCCCTACGGCAAACTGTGGATTCCTTGGTGTTTGAGGGATCAGCTCCTCTCACAGAGAGTAGGAAAAGGTCTTTGGCATTAACAGTAGTATTGCTAGTGCTTATTTATTTTGGATCTACAATGATTCCAAATATATGGACAGCTTTCAAATTTACAGGAGCAACAACAGCTGTTTCATTAGGTTTTATATTCCCAGCTCTCATTGCATTGAGGATAAGTCAGGAAGAAGAGGGTTTGAGCTTGAGCAGAGTAGAAAAATTTTTGTCGTGGTTAATGTTAATATTGGCTGTAATAGTTAGCATTGCAGGGATAATTGGAAATATTTATACCATCCAAAGTAAATCTGAATGATCCCTTGAAGAGTTTTGGGCCTGGTTTCCCAAGGTATCATTTTGATAATTTTGCTTGAAGTTGTGATGACATGTAGTCTGTTTCTATCTTGCTCTGCTTTGCTTAATAAACAATGAAATGATTTTGGATGATGGTTGCTGTTATGCATTTTTTTCAAGGTGCCATTGTGTTAGAGGGAATTGCTGTGAATAAGCTTCAATTTGTTTTTCTTTTTTTTTTTTTGGGGGGGGGGGGGGGGGGGGGGGGGTGTGTGGGGTTAGAGTTTCAATTGTGGTGATTAGGGCAAGTTACTGTTGATGAGGTGAAAATGATGTGCTGCATATTCTGGAGTTTTGCTTCTTGCAAAATTTTGGTGGATAAGTTGGAAATAGCGACTAACACTTGGGTTTTGATAGTTTCTTAGTATTTTTTGGTTTTGCATAATGTGTTTTATTTATCTTCTTTTGCTTTGATATTTTGAGGTTGAATTGAAATTTTTGTGAATCTAATTAAAGTGAATGAGCAAGAATTAGGAGTGCTTAGTTTCTGCTAGTTGGTTTTTGGATTGATAAATTAGGGAAAGTTATGGTTTGAATTTGCTTTTTGGATTATATATGGTGAATTTTAGTGGGTAAAGCTTTACGAAATTGTTTTTTTTTTTAACTAGAATTATGGTAGTTTATACTTTAAAATCTTTGTGTCTGCTTTTTATCAAATTTGAACTTGCTTGATTTACTAGTGAAGAATGAAATGCCTGGAAATTGATCCAAGGTGTATTACTGTGAGTGAGCTTGAATTTTATGGTTAGCATTTGATTTTGCTTGATTTTGATTTTACTGTTTGGGTTGTTTTGATTCACCAGGAATACAATGAGCTTGATTATGAGGAAAGTGGTGGATGGTTTTTTGATGCATGACCTGGATGCAGAAGCTGCTTGGAGATGTTTGAGTGTCCATTTTTTCATTTTTATTTTTATTCTTACTTGTATTGCATTCGGGTTGCTTGGTGCAACAGTCGATTAAGACCAACCCATTTTCAGTAGTCTGTTAATAAAAATTCCAAGCTGTTATACCGTTGTAATTGTTGCTGACATCATGAACCATTGGTGTCAGTTCAAAACACCTGAATGAAATGAATTCAAGAACTTTTGACACAATTAGAATATTTTCTTTCTTCTTTCTCTTTTCTCTCCTATGGAAACTTCTATTTCTGTTTTTTCTGGGCAGCTGCATCATTTTTATGATGTATATGGGCTCTCCACAGATTCAGGAATCCAAGGAAAAATGTCATCTCTTGCTGATCTTGAAACAAATCTTGGCGATTCTGGCTTTGAAGTTGTAATTGTCAACCGAACAATTGACCCAGCCCTGGTAGTGTTGTTCCAAATTGCATTAGATTGCTCCCTGCTACCGATGTTGGTGTTTTACTTCAAAGGCTTGCCAACCTTGTAACAGGACATATGGTTGAACCTGTTAAAGATGCTAATATAAACCGGCCAGATGGATGGAAAGAAGAACAGAACTCAGAACATCACTTCATACAAGCGTGTTTGGTTTTTCACTTAGTTACATCTGTCTCTGTTTCAATATGGCTTATTCCTGCTATGCCTAGTTAAGATTTGAGTTCAAAACAGTCGCATGCTATTCTGCTGACATATAGCTGTTTTGCTGAGCAATTCTAAGGGATAATCCATTGAATTTTTGTAGGTGCTGGGATTATAATCCCTTCTCTGCAGGACTAACACCCTCTAAAGAGGATGGACAAACCAACAGGGCTATGCCCCAGGTTCTAATATTCATTAAGTTCTGAAAACAGAAATTGCCTGTCTCTAAGCTTTGAACTGATTCGTATCGTACTGGATGATTTAACTTGGTTCTTTTAGTCATTGTTCCGAGCACTTGTATTCGTAAATAGGACTATCTGTAAGGTTTTTATTTATTTTCTTTGTGTCCATTTAATGTTGGAATTGGTGATAGCATAAGGTTACCTTCCAGATTGGTTCAAGGCAGACATCAAACTGGTGTTGAGGATGATGCTATAAATATAATAAAGCTAGAGGATGAAAAGTTATAGCTGTTGCTTATTTCTTAAGTAACTTAAGCTTTACTTCTATTTTAGGTCTAATTTTGTGTCTTTGTACCTGCAGCTAGTTTTTGGTGTAAATATGAATCCAAGTAAGTTATTTGATACATACTCTTTAGAAAATGTTAAAAAATAAAATAAAAGTAATAAAAAATTAGAATATATGACAGTTTTTTAATTTTGTTTGTAAAATTAAAAAATTTCATTGTCAAATAATAATTCATAATAAAACATTTTGTTTTAGTAATCTTGATTGATGGCAAACTGAATATTCACATTCAAAGCCCTTCAATTCCTCTCTTATACCACAACCACAGCAACAACGTGTGAATAAATTTCTATTACCCCATTTCCATCTTTGCTAAATCCATTTTCGCAATTAATATTTGGTAAACTCTTTCTTCTGATCAGATCCAAGAGTTTGTCGAGGAGAAGAAGATTCAGTCTTAGCGAGGTGCTTTGATGCTGCATTCATCAAATGTCAACATAAGATATAAATGATTATAATCAATTCAACTTATAATCTAGACATAATTAGGAATGTAAACATGAACGAATGTTATCATATTTGTGTTTGTCCCTTTATTTTAATATTATTTGTGTTCGGTAAACATGTTCATTTGGTAAACTTTACTCATGAACATTAAATGAACATGTTCAAAAATATATAAACAAATATGTTTACAAACACACGTCCACTAACATTATACGAATATTTTTGTGAGCACTAAATAAACGACTTAAATAAATAAATTGTATTCACCCTAATACATTTAATACAAATTTAAAAAATATTACATAAATATGTAATTTTAATAATTACATATTAAAACGATCTAAGTAAATATGTAATTTAAAAAATTAAATATTATCGAAAAGCAAAAAAAAAAACATTAAACAGTTTATTAAAACAAACAAATTTTAGACAAACTTTAAACAAATTTATTCACGAATATGAACAAATAAAACACACATCAAATTCATGATCATTTGTAATTTTAAAATTTTAATATTATTGAAAAGCAAAAAAACATTAAACAGTTTATTAAGCAAATAAGTTCTAAACAAATTTTAGACGAACTTATTTGTGAATATAAACAGATAAAACACACATTAATTCATGGTCATTTGTTAAGTTTAATAAATAAACAAAGATCACGTCGAAAATTTTATTCGTTTACACTCTAAACATAATCTCTTGGGTATACCATCAACATTATCTTTTAGAAAGTTAGCTAGGAGACAGTTCCTCCTGCAGTTGGTGTGCAAAAGAATTCACACTTCAAATTACACCAAAACCCAGAGGGTGACTGGCAGCTTGTTTTCAGGCAGTCATTCATACAAACAACATTGTCCATGTATTGTGATCGTGACTTTTTTTTTTTGATTTGATTTAGATCATTCGGTATCTTCATACCTTTGGTATATGACTAATCCGGATTCGAGCCGGACAGGACTCAAAAGGCGGCAAAATTCTCCTTCAAGAGTTTTAACACAGCGTATTGTAATCGTGACTTTGCTACTCCAACTATGCTTAATAACATTAATGCAAAGCACCAAAACAGCTTCATCTCAGAAAATTTTGCCATATCTTTCCTTATCAAAACCCCTTTTTTTTTTTTGGGTCTTGATGTTGGAAAGATATGTTAGCAATGTTTACAATACCAATGAAGTTTTTTTTTAGAGAAATTGCATATACATTTAGTTTATAAAATAGAAAAAAGGGCATGATTCAGTTACATTTTGTTTAAATTTAGCTCTCTTTATTTATTTGCTTATTTTAGCCGGAGACAGAATACGTCTACAATTCAATTTTAACAAAATTTATCTTTAAATTAGGTGAGTTGTCTAATTTATTATGTAATTTTCATTAATTTATACCCATTTTGGCAACATTGTCAATATGTACAATTTTTGGATTATGGGGACCAAAATTTTATTATGACGGTTCAATTTAGCAAATTTCGAGAGCTAATGGTCCAGAATTCTTTAAAATTCTAAATTTAAAAATCCTTTATTTCAATTAAAATGCATACAAGTAGATATATAAACTTGGGATATGAGAATGAGACTCACCTATTTTTGGTGCCTACCTTTACATCCGGCAAATGATTAACATGATAATTTTAGATTCGATACAATATGAAAATGTGATAAAAAAATATAAATTAAAATTTTGATAAAAAATATACTTAAATTTGAAAATGTTGAAAATATCGATTTGAATCTTAATGTGTAGACACAAATTATTACATAATTATTTTTCTCACAATAAAAATACACAAATAGCCATTCGAGTCACAAGTGTCAAGCACCTGATTGGAGACCTTCACTCGGTAAGGTGTTAAAAGTTTCAGAGCTAGGAAAAAGAATGATGTGGTAGAGTCATAGTGAGAAGAGAAGTGTTAAATTCAAGTTGTGCAATTACATTATGAACTGTCACAATTGAATAACCTTGAGAAAATACACGAACAAACACTCTTATACGTACGCAAAAACTTCCAATCGGGGCAATGTTGTCCGATTGAGAACATATGAACCAAGAGATCCTAATGTCATCTGCAATTGCATGTGGATTTTTTCTACCAGTTTGAGAATTTCTGCAAGCCAAGGTTGGTGGTATGGTTCGCACCTGTTTTCACTCTTTGAATCTCTATTGATCCTTGCCACAGCACCTTCTCATGACAAAAGCATCAGAAAGACCAAGTTGTGAGAATTTGTACAAGTATTCTAGATGTTCTAGATGCTATCAATGTACACTAATGTTTAACACAATCAAGTATAAACATTTGCAAAAGATAAATGTAGCTAAATTATTAGAAATAAGTGCATATGAGGAAAGTTTTGAGTATAGTGCGAATGGAGGATTAAATTATAGAAACATGTCCAAGTTAATTTGGAGTCATATGCAAGAAGATTTTCTCCTATGGAAGGATACTAACTACCAAAGATGGTACGGATTAAAATTATAAATAAACATTTCTTATACTGATCTTACTTATGATATGATCCTAAACTAAGCATAACAGAAGAATAGGAATAGGATCTATGCAACTGAATCACTGATGCTTCCTAGTTAGTTTGTTGTTACTATTGTCCACTGGATCTTATATCATTTTCTGACTAAAAAGACAGCATAGACTAATTTCAAGATTCAAAGCCCCATCTCTGGTACAAAAGTGCACTTATTAAAGTCTGCTTCAAAAGAATTTGTGAACATGAACCTATTCACTGGAAGGATTAGCTTAGAGGCAGATCCCAGTATACTGAGAGCTAAAGTAGTACAGTGAACATCCAAAAAGCTTTGGAAAGGAAAAATCTTCCTCTAGTGATAAATATTTTGCTTGAGAAAAGCTATATAAGGTTATAATAGCAGCAGCAAGCATACATATGAAGTTGACTTAATACTAGCCCATAAGTGGCTACCTCTAAACAAATGATATGGTTCTCCTTTTAACTGGCTCATCGGACAAACCCTGAAAATAAAAGCCTAGAGATTTTGTAGCCCAAAAGAGAAAACAAATATTGTGCAAAAGTACCTTTTATATCTCTTCTTGGAACCACATGGACAAAGTGCATTCCTGCTTATTTGCCCACTCTTTGCCATGTTAGACCTGGCAAGATCCAGTGGTGTCGAACCCATTAGCTTTTGCACCTGCAGAAAAAAAACAAAAATTGATGACATTTCCCATAGAGAAAGATATAGGGAGATGCATAATACTCTTTAATTATAAAAATTCCTGTGAACTCAAATGCAAATTTCAGCAGTTGAAAATGAGTGAAGACAGACATTCTCACTCTTTCACACAATCAGCATTGAACCAAAATACTATTATGCGGTTCAGCAGATCAAACATCCTAGAAAAACTTGAGGATATGAAGACAGATTTAATGCTTCTGACTACTTTTAAAAGGTGCAATCTATCATGTCTTTTCTTTTTGGATAATGAGCATATTAGCATCAAGCAACAGCGACTTCCCTACCCTATCCATTGGGCAGCAGCCACATGACAAGGATACATCAATTCACAGAAGTTAAGATCAGACCATATTTTGAGCACCAAGCATTGAGACACTAGCTCACTCAAGAACATTTTAATCATTCAACATTTTCAGCGAAAACTAACGAAAGAAAACAGTGGCAAAACTACCTCAGCAAAGCTCTTTGGCATCGGTTTCCCTTCCTCTTTCAACTTTACCATCTTCTTATGCGCTTCTTTAGCCCAAGTAAACTTTGCAAGCGCATTCTCAACATCCAATAGCGTACAATCACACTGCTTTGCAGCTTCTTTCTTTTGACTCGGTTGGAGATTCTAAAAAATCAAGAAACCTAATTCCACAATCAGAACATGCACCCATAGGCTTCTTCAACCATAAACATAACAAAAGCAAAACCAATAACAACCAAATTTTCCACAAAAATAAATCTAAACAAAAACATATTTGAATTAATAGCCAAAAAAGAAAAAAGAAGAAAATTCATGAAATAAATTAGTGGAGATAGAAGCCAACCTCGCCGGAGGGATCACAACCTCCAAGATACCTAATGATGGCTTCCTGTTTCTCGAAAACATCAGCAAACGTGGCGTCGCTGCTCCGACCAACTACGTATTGCTTAAATTTCCCTAATTTTCTAGCATTCTTCAATTCATCGGCAAATCCTAAATTAACAACATTGATTTTTTGCAAATTAATTTTGATTTTTCAATAAGTATGCAAAAATCCAATTAAATTAATGGTATTAAAACGAAAATTATATTCGAATTAAATTAATGAAATGAACTAAAGTGACGGGGCGGTGAAGACGTGACTCACGGAGGAGAGTGAAGGATTCGGCACTGGTTTTCTGATCATCGGGAGAGGTCTTCTTGCCGGTGAAGACCCCTTTGATGGTGTCCATCCATGAGGACTGGACAGGTGACGTGGTGAAGATCGAACGGTGCTGTGATGAAATTAAGTGACGTTCGGAGTAACCGTATCCCGAGGAGAATAAGGAGGAGCTAACGCTTCTCTTGGAAAGGCTGGTTAGCAATCTAGAAGAAAGCATTATTTTCATTTTTCATGGAAATGATGCTGGCTTTCTGCAAATATTAGGGTTTAGTTGATCAGATTTCTGGGGTTTTTCAGTGCAAGAGACACTCCAAAGCGCAGCGTTTTGCGCCTTTTTTATTTTCCAATCACCAAAACGCTGAAACCAAACAGGTCAATGGGTTAATTTTGCCTTTTAATTTTATCAAATATGCTAATTTAATAATTCCAAATATTTTTTCTTATTTATAACTGAAACCCAATAGACAAATGGGTCAATTTTCCCTTTGAATTTTACCAAATATGATAATTTAACAATTCAAAAAAAATTTTCTTATGCATAATACAAACTCATTCATTTAGTTATCAAACTACAATCTTTCTTCTTTATCAACATGAATGTTTACTTGTTCAAATGATCATATTTTTACATTTAAAATGTAAAAATTTTGCAGACTTGACATTCAAGTTTCAATAATTGTATTTCCTTTTCTCAGCCTAGAGACCTTTAAAAAAAAAAACCATTTGTTGCTTGGTCCCGAAGCTTAATCCCAGTTAGTTTATATAGTCGTTTTTAAGAAGTAACATCTAATAGGTTTGATATTCAAATTACAATAATCTTTCAGAATATTTTGAATAATCAAAACCAATAACAGCAGAAGAATAAACGTAGGCATATCCTCGAAAGAAATTAGGAAATCAGAAGCATAGATATGGGAGAAGAAAAGCTGGTATAATATATCAAAGCACCAGCAGTTTTGTAGATGAGAATGAAGGAACAAACTGATCAAATTGTTCAACTAAATTTTGACACAGGCAAAGGCCAGAATGGGCAGTGATTAATGGATGCAAAATGGGAAAGAGGGAGAAGACTATGCATTAGTAATCAAATTAACAGCAAACTGCTTGGCAGTACATCACTTGACAGCCACAGAAATGCATAAAGCTTTTTGCTTTTTGGCCGCAAAAGCATGAAGCCTTAGATTTCCAATTGTTCTATTCAACTTGAATACTTACATTAAGGTTATATGAGCTACCTGAAAAGAAATACAATCGAGTCAATATACTGCACAAACTGCTATGATCCATTCAAACAAAAATCTCTTAGATTATTGCGTCTTCTGTTTCAAATCCATTGATCAGTACCAATGGTACAACAGAGTTAACCCTCTGAAAGAATGGTGGCATTAATCAAGAGGCAAGAGGCAACAATATGAGCCCCATCAACTTTATCTGTATCTTCACTTTTTGCTTTCTGAATGGCAAATAAGAAATCCCAGCAAGAATATCATAACATCTAAGCTTTAGACCTCCTAAACTCGAACCAAATCTCATAGTGATTGAACAGTAAACTATCATGTGTTTTCTTTCCTAGATACTCAAGCCCTAAGCTCGTAAGCCTTTTCATGCATTCCTCCCCTCCCAATCGCGAACAAAACTTTATGTTATGCGAAACAAATATGCGCCCATCGTAAGGCTTCAACCTATTCGCCAACTTCTCAAGTCCAACCCACACAAGCTTATCCGGCATATGAAGGAAAACAGCACTAGCATATATCAAATCATACACAACATCCAAGCCAAACTTGGTGAAATCCATATCCTCACCATGTACAATTAAAGGCCGCTTATGTAAAAGCCCTTGGGAAGGAAGCTCATACCTAAATGCAGCCATTAGAGAAAGCTCATCCCTTTCAAGACAATGGAAATGCTCTGGTTTAAGATACCGAATAAAATGCAATCCTACGCGAAGTGTTCCACAACCAATCTCAAGCACACGGGAATTAGCTATTAGGTGGCTAGATTCTGCAAGGAATTCAAAGACATCCCGCCCTCCAGCCCATGGCTCCCCATAATTACTATGGTGCTCTTCAACAAGAAGCTCACCAGGGCATGGAAGAGCTGTGTGGTTGTTTGCTTCAGATCCTTCATAGTGTGAAATGCCCTTAAAGCTGAAACATTGTAGAATTTTTGAACTAATTAGAGAAAAAAACACAAATTTAATTGAATATGGTATGATATACAAATATACAAATTGTTTTGAAATTAGAGTAAAATCATGCATTTGTTCTCACAAAATCGTAACTTTACTATCACATTTTTCTCAATTTTCTTCTATTTAAGTCTTCTACAATCTAAACAAGTAAAATATAAATTGAATTCTACTTCAAATAAGTTTCTCTTCACTACTCCTTAAGCTAATTTCCTTTATTAATCCTTCTCTTTTCTCTATTTCAGCTTAATTTGAAGGAAAAAGAAACAGATAAAAAGTAAAAACAAAGCAATTGAAAATTGAAATCTCGAACAAATAAATGAATTAATTTGAGACTTACTTGTTGAGATCCTCTAATTGTTGAGCACGAGTTCGAGGATTGATACCTTTACGAAGCACATTATCTTGCATATGTAGACCATTAGCTTGGATCTGATCTTTCACCCATTCTATATCCTGTCTGCTCGTCGAAATTTTCCGATCCCCAACTTCCTCCTTCACTGAACCACCGGATACGGCGGCGGTGGTCGTGGTGGTTATGGTGACGGGGGTGGGAGTGGGAGTGGAAGAGGGAGGGCAAGTGCAAGGGGAAGAAGAAGAGAGGGAAGATAAGAGGAAGAACAAGAAGATTGTGGCGGCGGCGACCGAGAGAACTAAAACTGGAATTGTAATCACTATTCCTTTTTGCGATGACGACGCCATTTGTGATTCTCCTTTACTCCTACGATTTCGTCCCGAGAGTTTTTGGAGATTGGAGAAGAAAAAAACGATGTCGTTTAAAGTTGTTTATTGATTTTATTTAAAAATGAGAGCCGGTTGTCGTCCACACGTTGAAGAAGAATGTGGTTTTGGATTGGAGTAGCCGAGTAGAAGATATATGACAGCTAAGCTTGAAGAGGAAGGACGAGGTCGTTTTAAGTTTATTTTATTTTAAAAAAGCCTGTCGTCTTGTCGTTTTGATGGTGAGCAAAGAGATTCGATGTTGGAGTTGGATCTCGGGAGGAGTACTAAGATGAGGGAGACTGCATGGTGCAATGATACGTATCTGATTATTGAAAATTAAAATTCTCTCCTTTATATTCTATATAATATTAAAAAATATTAAATTTTCTTCTCTATGATATCAATATTTGACACTTCCACAAATTTTCCTTTTTGTCCTTTGGACTTAAAATAAGGGAAAAGTATATGATAATAGAGATTTTTTTATACAAAATTTTTAATTCCACAATCAAATTTAAAAAATTATTACATGTTTTAATTTTGTAATTAAATTTTATTTTTTTAATATATCTGAAGGATGTGTAACATTGATGATTTTGTCAATATATAATCTAAAAACTTTTAGATCATGTTTGGTACATAAGATGATGGATAGAATAGGATAATAATTATCCTATCTTATGTTTGGTGCACACATTAAGGGGAGGATTGGATTGCAATGAGGATTAATCATCCTCCTAGTATAGGATAACTCAATCCTCTCCAAAAGATAAAGATTATTCATAATCCCATAGGATTAGAAATAAATACTTATATTTTATTTTTTTCCTTAACATTTATATTTAAAAATTAACTTAAACATTTAATAAAATAGTAAGGATTTTTAATTAATTAATTAAATATTATAAAATTTTCCTTCTTTTTTTTTCTTGTTTTTGATTAAAGAAAAACTATAATTTTGATAAAATAATATTTTCTTGTACACATTTTTTAAATTATTTTTTAGAAAATAAATTTTCAAACATAAAAATTATTATAAAATATATTTTTAACTAGTTTTTTCTTACATTTAAATTTTTGTTTTTTATTTTTTAATTTTTTTCTTTTTGCTTAAAAAAATGAAAGAAAAGTGACTATTAACTATAAATTATTAGAAATTATATATTTTTTAATTCATCAAAATTGAATTATTTAAATTTAACTTGTATTTTTCTTTTTTTTTTGTTTTCTATATTTCTTTATAGTTGACAAAAAAAAAAGAAAGAAGATAAAGAAACCATAAAAATAAAGAAAAATATTTAAGAATAGTCTTTTGAAAAATTTAATGTAATTAAAAAATAAACTTATTTCCAAAAAAAACTCAATTTTCCAAAAATAAATATATTTAATTTACAATAAAAATTATTTAAATTTAAATCATATAAAAGAAATTAAAAAAAAGGAAAAAATGAAAAAAAATATAGAAAATGCTTTTTATAAAAATTCATTTCTTAACAAAATAATTTTTTTGAAAAAGTAATATAAATTTTTTCGAAGTAATTTTTTATTAAAAAAATTAGCTAATAAATTGGACTATTAATTATAGTATTATAAATAATATTTAAATTTTTAATTTTTCATTTATATTTATAACAAAAAAATCATAAATTTAAATTATGTTACTTTAAAAAAGAGTAATTAAAAAAATATTTTATACTATTTTTAATTTTACACATAACAAATATTGTAAAAGATATAAAAAATCATCCTATTCTATTCTTAATCCTTATATACACCAAACATAAGATAGAATGATATAATATAATCTTATCCTATCCATAATCTTATATTATCTTATCATATTCTCATCCTATACATCAAATATAATCTTAGTGATATTGAATGAGATAATTTACCGTATTGATATTCTCTTAATTGCGTGCAAATGTCTTCATTTGTATTTTTTAAGCTTGAAGAATATTCTATCAATTGCATGCAAATGTCTTTTTTACATTTTATAAGCTTGAAAATTATTAATAAAATTTAATTTTAAATACTGATTCAAATAATTTTTTAAATATAATAATGAAATTCTTCAAATATTTTTTTCTGAGTAGTATAAAAGTATTCAAATATAAGATTCAAATTTCAACACTTTCATTTTTCTTTTAACCACATTTCATTCTTTATAAATATATATATATATATATATATATATATATATATAGAAAAAGGTGTAAAGATATTAGACAAAACAGGTACAGAAAGCTATGGTAATAATAAATTGAGCAACTGTGAACTGATATCCATTAGTTCAAAAGATGTCATCAATAGAAATTGAGTGGTGTGTTGAGAAGTGTGTGGGAGCTGAGATGAGCAATGAGCATGCCTGTAGCGGGACTGCGCTGTGGCAGTGGCACATGGCTCAAGATTTTTCTCTCAAACTGTCGGTGGCCGCTGGAAGCAAGCAAACTCTTTGGCTATCTGGAGATGGTTAATGAATCAAATGAGACCCAAACTGTCATTGTTGAAACTTAGCGCAAGTGGTCCTAAGAAAACGTATGAAAGGGCAGAGGATTTAAGGATTAAACTGTGACCAGAATCGATCCCACCACACCCCCCCCCTAGAGCAGCCATTCGAAAGAGTGTATCCACTTGCAGATGCAGATGGGGTTCACGGGCATTTTTCAGAGGTTAGAATGATGTTGATTGAGGGTATAAATGAATGAAATTATTTGAGTTATTTTAAGGATTAATCGAGTTTAGTTTATTTAATTTTAAATCGAGTTATTTCATTAATGAATAATGAGTTGAGTTAAATTCAAATATTTTAATATTTAACTTGAATGATTTACGAATTTAATTGAATTTTTATTAATATTTTTTAATTTATCATAGTTGAAAAAAAATAATAAATTTAATTCATCGAGTCAAATTCGAGTTTCAAAAATTAAATTTAATCAAATTTGATCCAAGTTTTGAATTTTTGAGTCGAACCAAGCTTGAATCTCAAATAAAATTGTCTCAACTTAGTTCGATTATGCTCTATTTTTGAACATAACGCAGAAATCTAGAGGCTAGCAACCTATTTGATATATAAACATCACTTGGGTTACAATGATCATGTTAATGAATAGTTAACGTTACATATCAAACCTAAACAACCATTTCGATACACAGATCCCACACAATCCTGCAAACCACCCCAAATAAAAACATATGACGGCACAGCTCACTCAAGCTCAAGCAAAAGAAAAATCAGAGAGAAAAGGCTATGCAAAAAAGAAAATTTGAACCCCCACACAATCAGTTATGTCATATACTGTAAAAGGTTAGGAAAAGAGTTTCTTTTCACTGTTATACAAAATCAGACATTCTTCTCCTGTGATGGCTAAGTTTAACTCCCAAGTTGGGATCAGAAGAAGTAACCATCTTGCTTCTTGGCAAGGAGTTTGCCTTCAAGGCAGCTGAGTCATGGCATTTTGGACTGTCAATGGCTGCAGCATTTGTGTCTTTAAACCGGGAACTCTTCTTTGAGTGTCTTAAAAATGCTCTGAAACGGAGGTCTGAGAAGCTAAGGGATTGAGAACCTGAGAACTGCACTGAGCTTTTGACTCCTGATCTCAAGCTTCTTGCCCTTTGAACAATTTCTCTTTCTGCAGCAGTTTGCCTCTCTCGACTAGCCACAGTAGAAGCCATGAACCGAGGAATATTTTGTTTAGTTGCTTTCTGAGTTATTCTTGGTGTTTCAATGGCATGATCTTTTACATCTTTGGGGCTTTCTGTATTCTTCTCCTCATTCTCATCAGGAATTCGATAGGCAGTTGAATGAAGTTTTCTGTTTTCACTTAATAGGAACTCAGCCTTCCTTATTTGATTTGTAATTCTCTGACATTCTTCTTCAGCTTCCCTCATGTGCTCTTCAAGCTCTAATATCTTTGTTTCTCTTTGCTTCTTCAACTCCTGAAAGGTCATAGATTTATCAGTAAAAATCAATCGAATACGCTATTATAAATGGATTCTTTGTTTTGAAGAGGAAACTTGCAAACTAAGTAGAATAGGACTAGTAGATGATGGAGAAGAAGACTGGAGCAAACCCTAAAATATTGAGTGCAAAGGCAGATGGTGATAAAAGGTTGAGTAAGACCGAGAACAATGCGAAACAATGCTGAAGGAGGAAACCAAAGAAGAGAGCAATGTAGAGAGATTTGAGAGAGTTTCTTTAGATTGCTTTGGGAAGCCATAACTCTCTCAAAATCTCTAGTCTTTTCTTCTTTAATTCTATTCTCAGCCTTATTCTACCTTGTTCTCAGCTTTATTCAGTCTTCTATCAACACTTGCTACTAAACTCATTCTTCAGAGTCTGCTCCAGTTTCCTCATTGCCATCCCCCGACACATCCTGTTTTACTGGTTTGCAACATTTTCTCTTCTCGCTACAGAACTCCTTTACATCTATACAATTTAGACCACGGTACCTCTGTTAGTTCTCTGCTAGATTCGACTGCTCTAGCTCTCTTTGCAAAGCTCAAAGAGCAGATTGTCTCACCAACATCTTCTTGATTTGGGCTAATGTGCACAAGCATCAAAACTTTGGAACCATCACCTGAATGAATTGGATAATTACAAGTTACAAAGTTTCCAACATAGCAGACACATCTATAAACCTTTCAAATTCTATGCCAACGCAACTAGGAAGTTTACAATTTCTCTCCAGGGTTTGAAGCATTACAAATCCCCACAACTAAAGTAAAAGCATGTGGTAGTTTACCTAGGGAATCTTTGAGGATTTGAGTTAACTTGCTATTTCTGCAACCAAAGGAAATGAGCATTTCAGCTAAGAATCCCTTCAGCATTCAAGGTATTAAACTTGTGTTGCAAACATTTCCAGCCTTTTGATAAAAAGATATGAACATGAAAGCTGCAGGAATCAAAATCAAAACCAAGAACTTGCCTGTAAGGCACATGGCCTTTCTTCCTTCTTAGAGCTGCAATAACATCACCTAAAGCAGAAAGGGAAAGATTTATAGCCCTTCCTTCATCAAGGGTTTGTCCAGTGGCTCCGGTTTTCAGTAATCGTTCACTTCCTCCGAGATCAACCATCCACAGCTTGCTTACTTTTGGTCTGGCTTCCGGAGTATCCCCACGTCGACAAATGATGATCCTTGTTAAGCTAGAGATTCGAAACTAAACAGATAACGTAATTATCAAACCAAATTAACCCATCAAGAATATTAAAGTATTGAACTCAACTAGGAACCCACCAGTGTGACCTACTAGATGCCTCATTCACGTGGGTCCATGAAGTAGATCTAACCCTCCTGCCCTTTGAGTACCACCATCTGGCTTTGGCAAAATCTGGTATTTCAACTTCTGTCAGACCCTCAATTTCTACTAAACCCTTTGGATCTGTTTGAATGTTTAGATTACTGTAGTGGAGTTAACCAAATCACAGTTAGCTTTCTAAAAATGGTCTTTAAATTTCAATTTGCCATCTATGTTAGGAAAATATAATTACCATCTTGTTACGGTTTCATTAGCTCTTACTGCAGGCTTTGGAGCTAGCAGATCTCTCAGATTACCCATGTAAACCTCCAACATGCTCATTGAAAGAGTAAAAGAGGATGAGTTGTCCAAAGAGACTAGTTGAAAAAGCTCTTCTAAAGCTCGAGGAACAATTCCGGGCTCAACTGTTGTACCATCCTGAACAATCATTCCAATTCATCATTTAGCGACCTGAATTCTGGAAGTTCTAACAAATACAAGAATAAAACAAGCAAAATCTATACTACAGACCATTGTAAATGTCTTGCCAGTACCGGTTTGACCATAGGCAAAAATGCATACATTGTGCCCGTCAAGTGCAGATCTGAGGATTGGTTCAACCTCAACAAAAACATCTTCTACAAGGATTTCAAGCAGGATTAGTTCTCTTAACAAAATCTGAATACAAAAAAGTTATGCAACTGATTAGCGGGTGCTAACCTTGATTAGCTGCTTGATGAAAAACCTTATCAAATCCAAACTCTTTCCGAATTCCAGATGATCTGACCACAATCCTATCAAGTCCACTCGAAACAGGTTCCTGGATTCTTCTCCTGTCTGTCCATAGAAAAGGTCTAACTCGACAAAATACTCTAATCGCACCTGCATGTTGAGACCAGTCCTTAAAATCAGACAGAACAAGCATAGAAAATCACGAGCTTAAGACAATGATAAGCTAATTACCTTTGATGTCTAAAATCTTATTCAATGTTTCTCTTCTTTTCTCACCCACTGACCTTTGCTTCAGCCTCAATTGAGCAATTTCTCCTATCAGAAGCAATTAAAAATACCTTAATGGACCAACACAATGACCTCAATCCTTAACTCGGAGCTATAAGAAAACGCAAAATTTACCTTCTAGTTTTACTATGGACTGCTCAAGCTCGCTCTTTTCTTGCTCAGGGACAACATTGACATCGCAGAAAACGGCAGAAAGTGGAGAATCAGACAAATCAGGAACTGAAGGCAACCCATGGAGGGAATCAGGGTTTGATCCCATTGGAGACGATGCCAAGGACTCTTTTACATTGTCTGGAGGCAATGGGATCTGTTCTGTTTCAGGGGAAATGAGCATTTTTCCAAAGAATCAGAGTCAAAACAGCAGACCCTTCTGCAGACAATGCCAGTTATTGGCGTAAAACAACACCTTTTCTGCCTTAATAACAGCCACAGCCAAAGAGATTTTCTGGAAAAGAGAGAATTTGCAGAGGATGAATGACAAGGACTAGAAAAGAAAAAGTAGATACCCAAAATATTACTTTTTCATTTAAGAAAACTCTTAAGTTGGTGAAAGTACAAAAGGATTAAAATAGAGAAACAGCTTAGATTTTCAATGCATCAAAAGAACAAACATGCCGCACCCTCTAAAGATTACTACTAAAACCAGAAGAAAGCTAGCTTAAGTCACAAAATCTGACAAACCCAAGATCAAGAAAGCTTGAAATAAGAGAAATATGGAACAGAAAAAAGAAAAAAAATTGAAGTATAAAGCTAAAGCAGCTGTCTTGCTATCTTAAATAGGACCCAAGAAGAGGGAAAATGGTGATGTAATATTCATGATGGCATGGACTTTCAAGCAAGAGAAAGAGGAGGTTAAAGTCAATAGTTGAGAGGAAAAATTTTCAAACACGCTGGAAAATTTTGGGAAACCCCATAAGTAAGAAAAAATTGGGTATCATTTATCAGCAACTTATTTTAAGTGTCAAGCATTAGCTCAAATATTCATTTTTCCAATTTTTTTTTATAAAATAGATCATAGTTTGAGAGATAGAACGGAAGCAGATGGATGCTAGAATTGGAATATTAAAAAAATCACTTCTTAAAAAGTATGGTATGAATTAATTAAATTAAATTTCCGATTTCCAGTAGTAGAGAGAAAAAAAATGTAAATATTGACATTTTAATATTAATTCATTTAAAAATCATTTTTAAAAAAATAATATGAATGTTCTCATATTTTCGATACCAAAATATAAAAATTTTGTAACAGCGAATAACTCCTTGGATTATGATGATTAGGAAAAGGAAGTTTTTATTTATTTTTTCTTTTTTTTGTATATAATTTTTAAAATTATCTCTTAAAAAAATAATTTAATTTTTTTAAATAATATATTTTTATTAAAAATTATAATCATAATCAATATACCATTATCATTACGAGAATATTTAATTTGTTTGATCGTCTAGAATCTAGATCCAAGGATGAGCCGTAAAGTTTTCGTTTTCAGGGCGGAGCGTGAGGAGCGGAAGGGCAAAAGCGGAATAAAAAGGTGTTGTCTGAATCTGGATATTTTATTGTGCGGAATTTTCTTTTGCGGGGAATGCTTTGACTGATAGTGAAAGAACTTGGATTGGATCCAATACTGTCATAATGTAAAGTAAAACATCGATGTCACGTAACTATCCGCCATGTTTTACAGAGTTATAACGTGTCACGTTTTGTTTGGAGGAGTTAGAAGATTTGGGTAGTTTTTGATGCAGGAGATTGAACCATTATTGTTCTAACGGTTTTTCAGAGGAACTGAAAACTTGCCGTTAACGGTAATGGTGTAATAATTGCGGGCGCTACTTTTGGAATCGTTGAATTATAAAACTTTAAAAGAAAATAAAATTAATTGGAGATTATATATTTAAATATATGAATAATTATTTTATATATCGTCGTTGATATCTTTTATTCTACGAGCGAAATTAAAATCATAACATATATTTTATTTTATTTATTTTTATTTTTTTTCATATTTTTATAGGACATACGTTATGATCTTAACCCCACCTGTGAAGTAAAAAAATTTTACCGATAGTGTATAGAATAATAATCTTTTATATATATGTAAAAAATAGAGTTTATGTATGATTCATTAACAGTGTATAGTTTCGTATATAAACTCAATTAATTAATGCATTGTTTTTATTTGAATTTGATAAATATAATTTTTTAAAATAATATTTTAATTAATTTTAAATTGTGTTTATAAGTATATGGATCAATATTTTTAAAAGTTTTTTTTTATATAACCCATGGGTTGTGGCTCAATTAGCAACGTAGGCTGAGTTTGTGAGAAGAACTATTGGGTTTGACCTCCACTAAACACCTTTGGGGAGGGGTGAGGAGCCTTAACTGTGACGAAGCCTCAAGCAAGATTAGTCTCAAACTGTTAAAACGAATGAGGATACTTATGGTTTACAAAAAAAAGTTTTTTTTATATTATTCTTATTATGGAACTTTCTTATCTAATCTTCCTTTGTATTGAAAGTCTCCGATGAATTTTGAATTATTGAAATTGTAAAATTTTAAAGGAAAATGTTAATCATCAAAAATTGTTAAATCAATAATATCTAAATTGATCGAAGAATTCATTAAATTTTATTGGTAATTGAAAATAGATTTAACAATTTTAGACACGATACAAAAACGATATGAATATAACATACAAATGTGACACGACTAAAATTAAGTAAAAATTATATATAAATATGATAAAAGCTAAAAATAAGATTTTACGTTTTTTATGTCGACACGAATTTTAATATGAAATTTTCATTTTTTATATTATATGAGCATGATTTTATAATATACAAATTAAAAACACGAATTACTCGGTCTAACGGAAAAAGTAAAGAAAAAAAACTAATATACTATTTTTGTTAAATTTGATAAAAATACATATTAAATATAATTTTTAAAATATTATATTATAATCAACTTTAAACTATAATAATAAATATTAGTTAACGGAATTCAACTTTAAAGTTTTGTTTGAAAATGAAAAATTTTTCAAAATTTGATTTTCTAATGGTTAGGTTTCATAATCACTTTCCTATTTTGTAACTTAACCATTAGATTAACAAATTTTTCGTCCTCACCCCTTTTCATCCTATTTACTAAGCAAAGCCTAAAAGTTTCTTTCAATAAATTTTCACAACTTTTCATTATGGAACTTTTTTTCCAAAAACACATGGCTAAGATTTTATCTTGACGTAAAAATAGTCAATCATGAGGACTTTTAGCCATTATCATAGTCAAAATCATTGGCCATACCAACTCTTTAGAATGTAATAATGGCCATGTCATGCTTAAAAAACATCAATTGATTTAATTTGGAAAAAGAAAGTATAACTTATTTTATTATCTTTTTAGAATTATTGTGGAACTAGTTTATGTCTCATGCTATGCACGATTTTTTTATTTAATTTTGTTTGTTGATAAAAATCACATATATATTATATGATTTTTATCATATGTATGTATATAAATAAATTTTAGTTATTTAAATGTTAAAAGTAAATTAAGGTCAATATAATAAAATCAAAATAAGCAAATTGAATTAAATTTAATATTTTAAAAATAAATACCAAATCTTATAACGTATTATAAATAATAATTGATAAATAATGAAATATCTAAATAATTCTTTCAAATATAAGAAATAATAAGATATTCAATAAATGCGTAGTTCAACTACAAAAATATCTTCATTTTTGCGAATCTTTTGGATTTACAATTTTATATAACTTATATGTAAATTTTAGTTATTTATCATATGCAATGAATTTAAATAAAAGCAACAGTCTCTTCGTATCTTGATTGCTCCTCAATTTTTTTTAAATGAATTAGATACAATATAATATTTTAATTTTTTATTCAATTAAAAGTAACATGAAAAGAAATTAAACAGAACATTGCTTTGGTGAACTGAGAAGATGATTTGCTTCTCCCTTTATGAAAAAAATTTGTTTGATTGAGGAGTGGATAATAAAAATATATATTAAATGCTAATGTATGATGAAAATTTTTTGATAATATAAAATTATTTTTAATTATCAAAATTTTGATGATATAAAAATTTCTAGTAAATTTATTTTTTGTATTTTGCAGAACCTTTGGAACCTATGAAAAAAAATTCTGAAAATATAAAATTATTTTCAATTATCAAATTTTTGATAAAGTAAAAATTTGTAGTAAATTTATCTTTTGTATCTGGCAAAATCTTTGGAACATGAGATTGTTGTGAAAGCCAATAAACACTAATATGATATCACAATATTTTCATATTCAGAATATGCCTTCAAAAGTTCCCTACACCAATCAAATTCGCCAGCAATTTGAGAACATAATTTACTGCTACCTTCTTGAAAAAATTTGTTTGACTGAGAAGGAATTAATAAAAAATTTATGAAAGAAAAAATAACTTGAAATTAATTCAAGACAAAAAGTTAAATAAAGTTGAAATGAAAAGTATAAAAAGGCAAAAAAAAATGAAAAACATGAAATGAGAATAGCTTGTTGCTTTTTCCAGTAATAAAAAAAATGATTGGTTTTTGTTTGTTAGTCTGGTTAATATTTTTAAGATTTAGTAAATATGTAATGTTAAATAAATATGAAATGAAAGCTATAAAAATGACAAAACTTGAAATGCTGTTGAAATTGAAATCCTTTACTGTTGCTTAGCTTGGGTGAGAAAGTGTTGTTTTTTTATTAATAGTTGATAAAGGGTAAAAGAATGTGTAGAAAAAAAAAGCGTAAAAGAATGAATTTGTAGTGTTTTCTAAAGGATTATCATTTCATACACCATAAGAGAAATAAAAAAATTTCACAAGCGAATCTCTTTACATATCATGTGTGTTTTTAATAACTTTAACTAATTGACTTTTTGTTTAAAACGGCATATGACATGTAAAAAGATCTTCTTGTAGAGTTTTTGGATGAAATAATAATCCTTTCTAAAATCATATAAGAATTTAAATATAATAAATGAGATAACGAATAAGATTTGAATGTGTAACAAAAAAAAACGGTAGAAGAACGAGTAGACCTGCTCAAGGGCCGGGCTACCCGCCCAAGTCCGAGAGCCTGTTCTAAATTTGATCGGATTTGGACAAAAATATTTCATAAAAAAACGGGCTTGGGCAAAATTTTTAGGCCTGTTTTAAATACAGGCCGGGCCTCGGGCTTGCCTTTCAAAGCCCGAGCCCGGCCCGGCCCGAATTATGAATTTTTTTATTTTTTATATATCTTTTTTAATATTAATTAGATTTATATATATTTACTAAATATAATATAATTATATGTATATAAAATACTATTGAATAATAAATATGATTATAAATATTTAATATGAAAATTGATATATAAATTTTGACAAATTAAATTAAAATTTAAAGGGTATAAAATAATAAAAAATAACTAAATATAAAATTAAAATATAAAAAAATTATTTTCTGATCGGGTTCGGGCTTGTAGTATAAAAATGAAAACGGGCTTGGACACAAAAATCAGGCCCGAATGTCGGGCCGGGCCGGGCTTGGGCATGTGAAATTTTCATTAATACCTGTCATGGGCCTGGCCCGAACCCGACCCGGCCCGGCCCATGAGAAGGTCTAAGAACGAGTGTCTATAGTTTTCTAAAATCAATAAGAATTTAAGGATAATAAATTAGTTGATGGATAAGATTTTAAAAATACTAAAAAATTATAATAGATAACATTTTAAATTTAAAATCACAAAAAAGCTATATTATCGTTGCATAAATGTTCACCTCTATATGCTTTCAAAAAAAAATTCCCCTCTATATAATTATACTAATTTGTATCTCGTGTGTGATAATCGAAATTTTCTTATTTTTGGTATTAATTACCCGAAAATAAATAAATAAATTCATTTATGAGATCGAAATATTGTCGGAATTCCCAGAAGTGATGAAGTGATGAAGTTGCAGAAATTATTTTAAATAATTTTCGGATATTAAAAGATCCGAATATTAAAGAGATGGAAATGAGTATAATTATTTTGGATAATAGGAAATCCAAAATTTAGGAAAAATAAAAGTGTGTATTTATATATACATATATATAAATTAAAAATTATATTTATAAATATTTATTTATAAATATAATTTTTTAAAAAAATGGAAAGAAAACGGGTGGGAATCGGGTGTATCCCGATTCCCACCCATTTCCTCCTCTGTTTACAACAGAGGAGGGATTTCCAAAGAGAAGCCGGCCAGGAGAAAGGGGAAGAGAGAGTGGCGTCGCCGGCGAGAGGAGAAGCAAACGAAGGTGGCCGATGACGGAAAGATGAAGCGAAACGAATGGAAACAGAGGCGAAACTGAAGCGAAGAAAGGAAAAGAGCCACGGCAGTGTCGGTCGATCCGAGCACCGCCACTCCCCCCATGAGACCGGCGAAGACTAGGGGAAGGTGAGAGGAGCCACCGGCGAAGAGGAAATCGACGGAGGAAGGAGAAAAGAGGAAGGGAAGAGGTCGAAACCCAAGCCTCCAGATCCGGTGCCGTTGCCGGTGATGGATAGAAACTGAGTCCAGATCCGACGTCCCCGCAACCGTGGCCAGCTGTGGGAGGTTCGAACCGGCGGTGATGCCGACGGGAAGTGGCTAAATCGGCCAAGCCAAACTGAACCGGCTGAACAAGCCCGAACCCGACTCGACCCGACCCGACCCGGTTCAGAAAAGAAAAGAAAAAGAAAGAAAGGAAAAAGAAGAAAAGAAAAGAAAAAGAGAAAGAAGGAGAAAGAAAAAGAAAAGAAAAAGAAGAAAAAAAAAGAAAAAGAAAAAGGAAAAGGAAGAAGAAGAAATGGGTAAAGAAAATTAAAAGATTTCGCTATATTTCTATGAAATTTATTAGAAATTGTTGGATTATTTTCTAAATGAAAATATGTGTCAATTATTGAAATTGTATCAAAACGGAAATGAGACGAATGGTGGAGTTTGGCAAGGCTCGAGAATCGGAAAGTGCGCTAAGCTTTGGTGAATAGGTAAGATACTTTTATAAAGCATTAGTAGCATTATATTGTATGTGGGATTATGATTTTTATAAGATGCATTGATGGAATGATTTTAATGGAATTGTGATTTTTTTATATATGATGCATTGATTGAATTGATGTTAAAAATTGATAAGAGGACCCACAACTGATGGTGGGGGTCTTAGTAGAGACATAGGAATTTGTGAGAATCAACGGCTGGGTTATAAATTGTGTTTCCTTGCAGGAGGTTTAGTAAAAAATTAAGCCGTTATGCTGTCGAAATTTTCATGAAAATGTTTGTGGAAAAAGATTAAGTTTTCTCATATAAATGGAGTCTAGAAAGAATTATCGAAGATAAACTTGAAAGAACCTTATCGTGTCATAGGAAAATTGATTTTTGAAATGGTTGAGAAGGTAAATGGATGAAAACGGTAACATGAGGAATTATATTGTGAGTCTTATAGAATCGACAATTCGAGTTATATCAACTTTACAAGTTGATTATTGAGTTGAAAATGAGATGGAATATCAGTTCGTTGAAATAGTGGTGAAAGTAATGATAATTATACGATATAGCTTGGAAGAGGAGACCGCCGTTGGATTTTTTATAGTTGAGCGATTGAATTGTGGAATTATAAACGGAGTAATGATTTGAGAATTTGTCGAATTTGATCTCTTGATTTTAAATGGTTCCGAATGTGATAATATAGACAATTCAAGATGTCGCTGCTGAGACGATTTCACCGTATTACTGATTTTACGTGAAATGATAAACGGACCTACACTAGTGATATGGGTCTTAGTATCAATGTTGTGGTACACAATGGATGACTATGATGTTGAGTTATAACAAATATATGAGTTGAGTACACATAACTTTATTGACATTGAGGTTAAATTACGACACAATCCGATCATTTATAGATTCAAGTAAATGAGTGATGAAAATATATGAATATATGGTTTTGCTTATAACCATAGAATAGGCCTTGAATAATAAGATTAATAATCGCATAAGTTCGATATTAAATTATACAGACCATATGAAAAGTGAATTGAGGATTGTGATATGATTTTATGATAGTGAATGAAATTGAACCTCAAGTCGAAAATTTTGAATGTGTGCCAATAGGTCAAACCATAAATGGATTTGATAAGTGACTATTGATCTTGTGGTTCTGTGACATTGACTCTGGAATAGATATCGAATGAGGATATCAGTAATTGCATAATTTCGGTATCTTAATGGTTGTATAAAAATATGATATTTAAATATTCAAAGATATTGAGGGGACTCATATTGACAGTGGTGGTCTTAGTATTGAATGATAAAATGTACAAGTGATTTTTATAGTCAATAATTACTACGAAATGATACTGAATATCGAGGAAACCACCATGAATATCAAAATTACCTATTAGGTATGATTTGATTGTAATCAAAAGGATGGAAATGAGAGAATTGAATTATAGTGAACATTATAATTAAATGACATGTTTGATGAAAATGATAGTTCACTGTTTGAACTCGTGATTTAAATTACATTGCATTTAAACATGTCTTGTTACAACTTGAAACATTTTAATAATGTTTATATGAATACTATAAAGTATTGATTAGTTTTGAAAGGAAAGTATATGGTATATATATATATATATATTTTATATATAAAACTTCTTAAATGATGATACCATATGCTTTACATGATCTTTGACAAGAAAGAGATAAAGATTTAAATGTTTTATGAGACTGTAGGCGCCCTAAAAGAATTAAATTCAATAAAGCATAGTGGAAACTGGCTAATTGGAGCTTTGCTCATTAGGCAGAGATGCTCGTTCGACAATAGTCGTGGACAGGTCTCAGTCACGCCTGATCAGTGGGGCTGGGAGAGATGAGGTCTATGGCCATAGATAGCGCCATAGTTGGTTTCCAGGGGATGATGGCATGATTTTCACTGCTAGTTACAGTGATTTAAGTCTTTATTGATAGAGATGATAGGGATCTAGCCTAGTCTCTAACCGATATGATATGAAGTTTAGAGTATGATTTTATTGATATGAACTCTAGACTTGACATGATTTATATAGTACATGAGACATGTTTGAAATGAAATATATTTTGAAACAGTACATGTTTTAAACATGTTTTAAAAGTACATGCTATATGACTTCGACACTTATACGATTTATATGTGATTTTGTGTCGAACTTGAAATGATATGCGGTCTAGAGTATAGATTGATTTGATATGAACTCTAGACCTGATATGACTTATCGTATATGAAAAATGTTTTAAATTGATACGATATGAAAAAGAGAAATGTGCATGTTTTGATTTGAAATGATATGAAAAGACATGTTTTGAATTGACATGATATGAAAAGAAAAATGTGCACGTTTTGATTTAAAATGATATGAAAAGAAATGTTTTAAATTGACTTGATATAAAAAGAGAATTATGCATGCTTTCAACCTTAAATATGAAATGAATTGAAAATTCATATGTTGAGCATGTTCTAAGGTACATATGATATGATTTGAAATGATAGCGGTTCATACAGTGAAATTACATGAGTTGCCTACTAAATTATGACATAATAGTATGTTTTTTACATAAGATATGTCATGACCTTATATGGTACAAAAATATGAAGAGTATATGAGGAGTACCATGATTTGGTGGTAACGATATCTCATCTACATGATGTCTTGATATGATATGATACATGAATATAGAATATACACAAAGAGAATTATGACTTCGTACCACCGTGATTATGATTCTCAATATGAAAAATGATATGAGATGATAAAATACATGAGTATAATTATGAAAAGTAAAGTGACTTGATATGATATCTCAATTGGACATGATGTACTATGAGATTGATGTGAGTATGGATTAATAGTACATGATATTCAAATTATACACGATGCATTGTTGTGTGATGCAATGTAATAAAATGATAAGAAGATCGAAAGTGATTAAGTCGATCTATTTAGAGGTCTGAATGATAGACAGATGACAGAAATTGAGATAACGAGATGTTATCAATGAAAAAAGTGAACTGTAATTGCAAACTTGCAGGTTTTAAGCATTACGGTTTAAGACAGTATAATACTACTCCTGCATTTATATTAGTATCTTACTGAGCTGTGATTTTGCTCACCCCACTAAATTTCATCTTTTTGCAGACTATTGAAGTTATAATATGCTATGAGAGCTTTTAAGTGGGCCTTTGGAGACGGTTTGCAGGTTTGGTGCTGACCATCATCTTGCGAATTCATTTCGCTACTTTTGAGGTATACATTCTTTGTAAATCTCTTGTTTACATGTATAGACTTTTATTAACACACAGTACTTATATTGTTCAATGAGTCGGGATGTAACTTAGAGATATGATAAAGTATTGTATAGAGAATTCGTGAAATTAGAGTAGTAACTACACTGACACCGAATACAAACCTTAAAATGAAAAAAAAATTTAGTCCATAAATTTGTAGACTAAGAAAAGTATAAGTATCAAGTGAAAGTCGCGGCCTTCGGGTTGTGACATCGTGTGATTCACAAATTAATTTTATTTATTTTAAATTATATCTTGGTTAAATTTATAAATCATTATTTCAAATATATATACTCATAATTTATTTTTTTATCGTAAATATTTGTATGTACACATTAATTAGTACTTTTAAAAGATTTATTCAAAATTTCAAAATATATAATTTATAAATCCCAACATGTTGTAAGAAAATTAAAAAAATCGTTATAAGGGAGAAAAAAATCCTTTAAAATTATTATAGGGGAGAGTGGGAAGGTGATCAAAAATACGTAAAACTTGAATAAGTGGAGAGGTGGTTAAAAAAATGTTTAAATGGATAGATAAGTTTTTTTAATTTTTTAAAATTTAAAAAGAAATATATTTAAATGAACAAAAATTATTTTAAATATATTAGATTTAAAAAATAGATAAAGTAATGATATAAAAAAAGTTATATGGGAGAGTGTAGACCTGCTCATGGGCCGGGCCCATGACAGATAATAAGAAACTTAATTGTTGCCCAAGCCCGGCCCGGCCCGGCCCGTAATTTAGACAAAATTTTTTGTCCAAACCCGTTTTTATTTTTGTTTTATAAGCCCGAGCCCGGCCCTCGCAAATATAATTTTATTTATTTTTTTAAATTTTTAATTAATTAATTATTTATTCTTTATTTCTATTAAATTTTAATTTAATTTGTCAAAATTTATATGTCAATTTTCATATTAAATATTTATAATCATGTTTATTAATCAATAATGTTTTTTATACATATAAAATTATATTATGCTAAATAAATATATAAAAATAATATAAAATAGTATAATATATTAATATCGGGCCGGGCCGGGCCGGGCACGGGCTTTGAAAGGCTAAGCTTGGGCCCGAGCCCATTTTTAAAATGGGCCTAAAATTTTGTCCAAGTCTGATTATTATATCAGATATTTTTATCCAAGTCCGACCAAATTTTGGGCGGGCCTTCGGGCTTGAACGGGTAGCTCGACCCTTGAGCAGGTCTATGAGAGTGGAGAGGTAGTTAAAATTATGTAAAACTTGAAGAAATGTATACGTGGTTAAAAATCTTTAAATAGATAGATAAGTTTTTTTTAAAATTCAAAAAGAGATATATTTAAATAAATAAAAATTATTTTAAATATGTTAGATTTAAAAATTAGATAAAGTAAATATATGAAACAAAAATTCTTATAGGGGAGAGTGGAGAGGTGTAACATACCTTAATATACATTAATTACTCATAATCATACATACAGTAAGTTGGTTGGATTGTCTGTGATGCCTTTATTACATTTACTTTTAACAGTAATTCACTTTTTAAATAAAATTCTATTTATAACCAATAATAATACTTACATCAATAATATCATTTCCATTATAATTCAATATTCTACATCCCCTATACATAAGTATGCAAATGTAGTACTGTACGTAAAAATCTGAACATATAAAAAAAATAAAATATATCTCCAAGATTAGTTAATTGTTGCCTCGGGGTACCAAAAGCGCAGCCAATCCGTGGAATGGTAAACTACTGCAAATAATCTGTTAGGTGAAAAAATAGGGGAGTGAGCTAACGTACTCAATAAGAAATTCGTATGCAAGAATTGATACTATAAAATATATATGCATAAAAACGTTTAATTTCTAACAATACACTAAAGGACCTTTATAGGAAGGATACTATAGTCGGCTAGAAAATTGGATAGAGTATGGGAGGTACTTTAAAGTACCTTTTGTGTCCTAGTTCCTAATAGCGACTATAGGGAGTAAATAGTTGAAGATGATATGTATAAACAGTTTAAATCACTTGAAATCATTTCATGCACTTTTCAATATATAAACAATATATAAGCATTTTAACTAACATCACATCAGTAAATAGTTTAGTATAGAAATCTAGTAAATAATACAGAAACACTTTAGAAATCCATAGTACAGTCGATATATATAAATCATTCACTTCAGTACCAGTAAGAGGTTCAGTTCAGTATATAGTACAGTATAATGAAGACTAGGCAACCCCCAATAAATATCATGTCATAATAGTATCCCAAGAGGGAGAAACAGTAACAATACGACACATGATCATAGTCAAAGTGGATCCATAGTGTACACTTTCCAGGTGACAACTGTAGAAGTTGAAGACTTGGCAGGTCTATCAACAACAGTAACAGTCAGCATGATACGGGGCTTAACAGTCTCAAAACAGTTTATAAACAGTAGAATCACTATTTATGAATCAATTTCAGTGATAAATCTTCAATCAATCCATAAATTAATATATTGAAAAATATAAGCAGTTCAAAAATAAAAATTCATAAAATATTCATATTTTGGTATTCTTTTCTAAAAACATTCTATTTATCTGTAGAACAATTATAAGCATATGTTGATACCTTCACGTACGTAAAATTCATGTTTAAATATTGTTTTTCGATATTAAGTAAAAATATGCAATTTCAATGAATGAGATGAAAATCACTTAATAAGGGGTCGTTTGGTATCGTTTCCTGTTTTCTGTTTTATGTTTTTTGTTTTTGAAAATTCTGTTTTTGTTTTATTTTGTTTTGTTTTCAATTTCTGAAAACAGAAAACATGTTTGTTTCATACTGTTACGTTTTGAAAACAAATATTTAAAATGATTTAGATATAATAATTCAATTCACAAAAAAATTTTAAAAATTAAATAAAAACAATATATTTATTAAATAATAATATGTAGATAATATTAAATAATATTATTTTATATTATTTAATACTAATATTAAATATTTTTATTTAATCATATAAAAATTTAGTATAATTTAAATAATGTTATAATTAAATATAATATTAAATAAAATAATATTATTGAATTTAATTGTAATAATCATAAATTATATTTAATAATAATTTTTATTTAATTGTAATAATAATATTACATTATTAAATAAAATATTTAACTAATTAATTTATAATAAATTATATAGTTATTAAAATATATTATATTTAATATAAATAATATTATTTAATGTTAAGTATTTACTTATTTAATAATATTAAATTATTTAATAGTAGCAGTGATATATTTTAAATTTAAGATAGAATATAATATTAGATAATAATATTGTTTAGTAAAATAAAAATTAATTATATTATATAATAATATTAATTATTAGCATATCAAAATTATAATAATTGATATTATTTAAAATATTTAATATATTCAATAAAATATTATAAAAGTTTAAATTAAATAATATTATAATATTATAATTCAATGTAATATATATTTAATTGCTTTTTACATTTTCAACTTTTCTATATTAAAATAAATATATTAATTTTAAAATATTAAATAATATTTTATATTAAAATTTAATATTATTTTATTTAAAAAATTAATTAATTTTATTTATATTTTTATTATAAAAAATATTAATATTATAGTAATATATAAACTCTGTTCACTTACTTATGAACAGTAACAGAAATGAAAACATGTTTTCAAAAACAATGAAAACAAAAAATTCTTGTTTCCAACAATTTTGGAAATTCTTGTTTTTGTTTTCATATTTTGAAAATGAAAACATGTTACCAAACGCGTTTTCTGTTTCTGTTTTCAAAAAAACTGAAAACAAAAACAAAAAACAGGAAACAAAAACGATGTCAAACGAGGCCTAATTTATTCACTTTTAATATTTAAGGATATTAAAGATAATTTCATGAAATTTCTAGAATTTTCGATAATATAACAGTTATTTCTAACCTAGCCTTCCTGCATTGAAAGCACAGTTTATAAATCAGCCAGTGTCCACAATTTCATAAAATTATTTTTAAACCATAACATGCATTTACAGTATCCCTACGACTTCCATACTCATCCCTTACCTATCTTTTTCTACTGACTTGTTAACTACACCATACAACAATTTCTCACACCCAGGCTGCAAAACATTATACCAACACTTTCATTTCTCCACATTCTAATTTATAACTAATTTTTCTCCATTAAATTCTACCATATTGTCTACAGAAATTATTAAACCAGTATAATTTACATTGGTGCTAAAACACAATTATGCCTAAATCAACTCCGATTTTAATTCCGATTGCACCGATAATCTCCTCTTAATTTATGAACCGATAATCTCCTCTTAATTTATGCAATCTCATGGAGCCTAAAATACATCAAATTAAGCACAATATCATGGTCCCCTTCATGTGGCCGAATGCTTCACAGTGCCTTAAACATGGTATTTCAACAATTTAGCCATTAATTCATGTTTAATCTTTATTCTTCATCCATCAAGCATCATTTTCATGCATCAAAACACAAGAATTCCTAACTTTCCATTCATGTCCGAAACCCTAAGAGGATGATTGGGTGAGTTTTGATTCAATCCAAGGCTAGAATTATGCTTAGCTAACTTGTTTACACCATTTTCTAACATTAGAACATAAGGGAATTGAAAGTATAGAATTACCTTGCTTTGGCCGAAAATGGCGGGATGCCAAACACCTTGAATTTGTCTACTTTACAACAAGATTTTAGTATGGGCTTGTAGAGGATTGAATTCTAGATAAGGTTGTAAAAGAAATTTTTATGTTTTAAGGTGTTTTAAGTGGTGATTTTTAAGTTTTTCTCTATTTCTCAAGGTATGTTAATGGTGGAAGGTGTTAAAGGTTGAAGATGATGGAGTGAAGTGGCCAGTCCCCCTCATGTAGAAATATTTAGAATATTCACTTAATAGTAAATGACCAAAATGCCCATGGTTTATATAATTTTGGACAAATTTGCCCATAAACTTCCATAACATTTCTAACAATCCAATTTAACTCCAAAATATTTTATTTCATCACTAAATATTATTATTGAACGTAATTTAATGAATGGATGGGGTTTTATTAATTTTTGATTGATCGTAAGAGTGAAATTACGAAAATACCCTTATCAGGTTAATCGCATAAATTTATGATTTTACCACTAATTCAATCTGCTTATTGACATAGCCTAGAACTTATTTATACGTAGATTATCATACTTCAGTCAGTTGGCCAAAAGTCAATTTAGTTTGACCATTATTTATGAAAGTTCAACCGGGCTATGTCCTTAATCGTCATTTCCTAATTTGTTGGCACACTTTCCAAAAAAATCTAAAGAAAGAATTTTGGGTTCTAGATTCTTACCATAGGTTCATTGGACTCTCCGTACAATATCCGTCCAGTCTCACATCTATCCAAGCACTGTAGGGCCTGTGGGACCCACAACACTGTTTCCCTTGTTACCTGCGAAATACACAGGAATTGAACAGTGGTAAAAAGTCTGTCATATGTAACAATATCGAAATATGTGACTCTCACAAGAGGTGGTTAAAAACACGTAAAATTTGAAGAAGTGTAGAAGTGGTTAAAAAATATAGATAAGTTTTTTTTTTATTTTTTAAAATTTAAAAAGAGATATGTTTAAATGAATAAAAATTATTTTAAATATATTATATTTAAAAAATTAAAAATACATTAAGATTAGATTTTAGATAAAATCTAATAAATATTAGATAAATAAGTTTAAATAGATTAGATGTTATATAATTTTAGATAATTATTTTAATTATCCTTTTTGTTGAAATGGTTGGAAGACATATGATATTTTTTTTTCTCAAATTCAATCTTACTATAACGTTCTTTTTTCTTCAAAGTTAATGCCTAAATCACAAAATGAAAGTTTAAATTTGTTCCACTTTTTCACTTAATAGTAAATGACCAAAATGCCCATGGTTTATATAATTTTGGACAAATTTGCCCTTAAACTTTCATAACATTTCTAACAATCCAATTTAACTCCAAAATATTTTATTTTATCACTAAATATTATTATTGAACATAATTTAATGAATGGATGGGGTTTTATTAAGGTTTGACTGACCTTAAGGGTGAAATTATGAAAATACCTTTATCAGGTTAATCGCGTTAATTTATGATTTTACCACTAATTCAATCTGCCTATTGACATAGCCTAGAACTTATTTATACGTAGATTATCATACTTCAGTCAGTTGGCGAAAAGTTAATTTAGTTTGACCATTATTTATGAAAGTTCAACCGGGCTATGCCCTTAATCGTCATTTCCTAATTTGTTGGCACACTTTCCAAAAATAATCTAAAGAAAGAATTTTGGATTCTAGATTCTTACCATAGGTTCATTAGATTCTCCGTACAATATCCGTCCAGTCTCACATCTATCCAAGCACTGTAGGGCTTGTGGGACCCACAACACTGTTTCCCTTATTACCTGTGAAATATACAGGAATTGAACAGTGGTGAGAAGTCTGTCATATGTAACAATATCGAAATATGTGACTCTCACAAGAGGTGGTTAAAAACACGTAAAATTTGAATAAGTGCAGAGGTGGTTAAAAAATATATATAAGTTTTTTTTTTAAAATTTAAAAAGAGATATGTTTAAATGAATAAAAATTATTTTAAATATGTTATATTTAAAAAATTTAAAAAGCATTAAGATTAGATTTTAGATAAAATCTAATAAATATTAGATAAATAATTTTAAATAGATTAGATGTTATATAATTTTAGATAATTATTTTACTTACCCTTTTTGTTGAAATGGTTGGAAGAAATATGATATTTTTTTTTCTCAAATTCAATCTTACTATAACGTTCTTTTTTCTTCGAAGTTAATGCCTAAAGCACAAAATGAAAGTTTAAATTTGTTCCACTTTTTTTCGGTTATTTGTCACGTATCATTAGTGCTTTCTGATAGGAGAGAAAAAAATCATTAAAAATCGTTATGGGAAGGAGTGGGGAGCCAGATGAAAATACATAAAACTTGGAGAGATGGTTAAAAAATATTTAAATGGATAGATAGGTTTTTTTTTTAATTTTTTAAAATTTAAAAAGAGATATATTTAAATGAATACAAATTATTTGAAATATATTAGATTTAAAAATTAGATAAAATACTACTTATTTGACATGCGTCATGAGTGTTTTCTGAAATATAATATGTATATATAATGGATAGATAAGTTTTTCTTAATTTTTTTAAATTTAAAAAGAGATATATTTAAATGAAAAAATTTATTTTAAATATATTAAACTTAAAAATTAGATAAAGTAATGATATAAAAAAATTCGTTATAGGGGAGAGAGGAGAGATAGTTAAAATTATGTAAAATTGAGATAGTTAAAATTATGTAAAATTGAAGAAATGGATAGGTGGTTAAAAAACTTTAAATAGATAGATAAGTTTTTTTTTTAAATTCAAAAAGAGATATATTTAAATAAATAAAAATTATTTTAAATATGTTAGATTTAAAAATTAGATAAAGTAAATATATGAAAAAATAATTCTTACAGGGGAGAGTGGAGAGGTGGTTAAAAACACGTAAAATTTGAAGAAGTGTAAAGGTGATTAAAAAATATAGATAATTTTTTAATTTAAAAAGAGATATATTTAAATCAATAAAAATTATTTTAAATATGTTATATTTAAAAAATTAAAAATGCATTAAGATTAGATTTTAGATAAAATCTAATAAATATTATATAAATAATTTTAAATAGATTAGTTATTATATAATTTTAGATAATTATTTTAATTATCCATTTTGTTGAAATGGTTGGAAGACATATGAGATTTTTTTTCCTCAAATTCAATCTTACTACAACGTTCTTTTTTATTCAATGTTAATGCTGGAAGCATAATGTGATGCCTCGGGGTGCACCTGCAGGTCCTTGACCCAGGCCACCGCCCCAGGCGAGTCATTCAACCGTATTGTCTACTTTGGGGTGCACTCATTAGGCCACCGCCCCTCACGGCTTTGTCGGAGTGTGCCAAATTGATCACAACTCCAATTCACGTCCGGGGCGACTTTAATCTTTGACTTCCTCAAGTGTCAAGTCACTCCTAACCAATTAAATCTGTCACAACCTGAAAACCTTGACTGACACTTGATACTCATACTTTTTCCCTTTTTCAAATTTACGAACTAAAATTTTCTTTTCACTTAAGGTTTGTATTCGGTGTCAGTGTAGTCACTAAACCATTTCCATTTATTCTGTAATTCAATTATGATTTAAATTACTCTCTAAGATAGAGAAGGATCATGTATAGTCCATAACTTACTATTTTCTAAAAACAAATTGAATATATCCCCTCTTATATTTTGAGATTTCCCCAGTTAACTACCTGCAAATATCACAATGCAACACATTGTCTACAATCCATATTATATTTACCAAATAAGTATCATCTCAGTAGTTCTAATATCCACAACGAATCACCACTTACACATCATATAATATCGAAATATTACATCAACTAATCATTATCCTAGTTTACATCTCATCCTATAATACTGTACAGAAATTACCTGAAAACAAAAACATGTACGAGAAAAGTATTACAATACCAATTATTTAATAGTGAGGTCTTCGAAAGTCGATACGCTAATAAATCTCCAGAACTGTCCAACGTGTCCGTTGAATCAATCTGAAAAATAGTTCTCGTTTAATGAGTGAGGGCTAAGTAAGTTATTAATATAATAATTGAATTAGGATTATATCGTCCATAATGCAATGCATGAAATCCTGCAAGTGTATCTCCTAGTATCATTTGGAAGTCAATATTCTTTGAGTATTTCGATCATGCCCTAATGACACTAAGTATTCTTGTATCACTGCAAATCATGCATCAATACGTGTACTATCATCACATGATTCAATATGTAACGTATAAAATTTTTACTGTATAAAACATCCATTTCAAATCATGTTTCATGTAATACATAATCATGTATGAAAGTCATGTAGTTGAAAATCATTTAACATGTGCTTCAAAACACATTTCAAAACATATACAATCTCAAATCATATCATGTGTGGTATTAAAACCATGTGTAAATCATATTCAGTCTCAGTCATATCAAATATACTGTAAAAACATCATATCTACAGTTCACATATAGTAAATCATACTCTAGACAACGTTTAACATTTAATGAGAGACTAGGTTGGATCCTTATTTTAGTATCATATCATCTCTAAACCATTGTAGCTATCAATGATATAGTTTCCCTCGAGGGGCATCTATCTATGATCATAGATAGTCCCAATCCCACTGATTAGCTGAAAACTGAAGAAGTGTCCACGAATATTATCGGACAGCTTGGAATAATCCATCAGGCAACATGTACATATCATGTATACATAAACGGAGTTCCATGCCACACAGGTAGAACCACTTGATGTATATATACTCTATGCCACGAAGGCATGTGCCACATAGGCATTTCCATAAGGTACCTGTCTCTAAATCGAAATCTCTTTTTTTTTTTTTTTTCATTTTTCAAATTCTTTAAGACAAGCCACGCGATAAAGCATTTCAAATAGCATCATTTTCTCAAATTAATGAATGGTTAAATTGGATGTTCAATATGTATATGTTATGCGTAATGTCAAAGCATAAGTTAAACATCAGTAATTGTGGTTGTCTTAGACATTTCAAGCATTTACTTTCATTTTAAAGACTTTGATGCATTTCACTTTTAAAACAATACTTTCCTTTTTAAAATGATACATGTTTTCGAAAGTCATATGCTATGCATGAATGAACCTGAGTACACCAAGATATAGTTCAACCTTTATTCAATATGATATTGTGCATGCTTAGATAAATAGATTTGGCTATATCTATAGTAACCTCGATTCCTCGTTCATGCGTAACTTTGGTACAATTATAACTTGTTAATCATTATGCATTTACATATAATCCATCACTCCTCAAAAGTATTTATACATCAGCTTATACAACAAACACCATATGGTTATCATGCCCTCACGAGTCAGTAAGAGTTCACAATGCGTTTGTATATATATTTATTTAGATATATTTCAATAACATCCATATGTTACTAGATCATAGGTCTCTCATCTTGCTTACAATATTGTGTAAATACATCTTTTCATATCCAAATATCATCCACCCAAAATATTAATTCACTTTCCTTTTCCATCATCAATTTATAGTTTATTGAAAACAAAATGCATATCTGTCCATACTCACGTGTATATATCATATAATTTCGATAAAATCACCGAATGTTAAAAACATATTTCTTGTCAAGATCATGATGTTGCATCAATACAGAATATCTATATTTCAATATCATCCATAATATCACACAATACCATAAAACAATTCACTGCAGTCTCAATTACCATGTCATACATAATTACTAATTTATTTAATAAAAGATACATTGCATATTCCGTAACACTAATTATACAACATTTATCATCCATTTCATTTCCACAAGGTACTGTAAGTTATATTTTGTAATCGTTTTATCATACCAAAAATCAAAATTATGACTCCAAGAATAATATCAATTATCATCATGAGGTAATTTTCCCAATTCACATACATATGATCCTAAAGTTATGCCAATACTATTATCTCGTAATTGCCTCATTCGACTCTAGAGCATAAATTCAATGTTAACCCTGTACATGAAAATCTTTCTCATTAAATCATTCTAATCATTCATTCTAGATCTCCATTTATGCAAGAATACAGTAACTTTTACATGGGACGTTTTATCTAACATTCGACAGCATCATGTTTAAGAAATCGGAAGCTCCTGTAGGTAAAATTCAAACTTTACAACCAATCCAAACCATTGCAAACCCACAGTTTCCAAGGCTGTTCATTTCAATATATACCATAGCTTAAGTGCTTTTAATTCAACACTTTCTCCCACAACTATTTATCAAAGAAAAATCATTATAAAATCAATAAAACCATACTTCAATTTTCCAAAATCGATTCATTTCTCTAACAATCAATTTGGTACATTTCTATACTTTTGATTAAAACCAATCAATTCTGCATTAAACTAAAGTTGTTAAATTACTTAAAAGTCTTAGTCAAAACCGAACCCTAGTAGGTTACTCACGACATCAACCTACAATTCCTTTTGTCTAAGTCCCTTTCTTATTTCGATGCTTAATCACATATTAATACTATTCTCAAAATGCTCTATCATAACTTAACTTTATATTCCAACAAAATTCCAAAATTTAGAATTTATCCTAGCATCCTTTCACAATTTCCATAACCCCTATCATTACCTTAACATTTTTCTTTTGTTCTATCAACATTCTCGTAGTACTCAACACATATTTCAACAACTCCATTTTCATGTTTTAATACCAATAGTCAACATTATATAAAACCTTTACGATATCCCAATATCAAACAATTATATAATCACAATTTCTTATATACACAATATAATATTAACGTAATCTTATAAAAGTATCTTACCGACTCTTATGCTCGGTGGTCATGCATTGAGCCTAGCCGGACTCGTGTTGTTGCCTTTGTGTCGCGCAATCTTCGGTTTAGTCTGGGTCAGTCGCAAGCTGATTCTTTTTTTTTTTTCAGACCTCTCCTACAACAGCCCTTAAATCGACACTTGAAGCAGCCTACACAGTCCTTGTTTCGATACAAAACAAACCCCAAGGCAACTCCATTTCAGCCTTCAAAGACCACCTCATTCAACATCGTTTCTACTGTTTCCAACTCCAATCAAATCAGCCTTCAAAATCCTTGAATACCAGCGCTGGACACAGCTCAAAACCCAGTGCTAAACCAGCCAAACACCCCAGCTTTCTTCCTCCTTTTCGGTCTTCAACTCAGTCTTTCAAAAGGCCACTGACTACAGCTTCAAATGCCAGTCCTGAAACAGCGAAAAAAATCAGTTTCTTACTCCACCATTTTCAGCACAATGAAATTCCTCCGGTGTGCCTTGTTTCCTGTCGTTTCTCTGCCACTGAACAACCTTAAATCAGTCCCAATGTACAGCCTAGATCTAACCAGAATGGCCAGGAAAATCAGTCCAAAACGGTGCAACTAACAGCCCTTATTTAAGCCCTGAAATCAGTCCTCAAAGACTCTCAAGAGCAGCACTTAAAGCTGCCACGAAAACCACCTTATAGCTCCATCTTGGTCTGCACCATTTTCAGCCAAAACATGCTTGGTTCACGCTTCCATAACAGCACCTCAATGCCCCTATTCCACACACACATTAGCCCCTCATCACCGATTCAGCTGCAGCCTTGCATCACCATCGAGAGTGACCACAACCCAGCCTTGCACAGCCACGGTTAATGACCCTACACTGCTGCTGTTCAAAGCTGAATGTAGCCCTGTTCTCTGCCCTCCGTCAGCCCTAGAGAAGGCCACCAATCGTTGCTTCAAAAGAGATCACTCCAACACCAATCACTGCCCTGTTCCTCTCTCGGTCACAGCTTCTTTACAGTCTCTCTCCCTTTTTTTTTTTTGTTTTGGTTCCGCTAGACACCGCTGAGAGTGGCCTCTTCCACTATTTTGGCCAAAAGTGGCCTCTTGCTACAGTTGCTGAGAGGTTTCGACCTTCCTCCTTTGGTTGGCACTCCCACGTTCCTCTTCATTTTTTTTTTGGGCTGTTTCGATTTAGCCCTTTCCTCCATTTTTGGTCAACTTGGTTGGATCTCCATCTCAGCACTGTTTGACTGAAGCAGCAGCGCCAGCAGCAATATCTAGCACAGGGCGGCGCGGCATCTCTCTTCCTTTCTCTTCCCGGTGGTTCTTGCCAGCAGCCCCAGCAGTCGTTTCTCTTTCTTCTTCGTCATCGGCATTGGCCAGTTTTAGAGCCGATGTGGCTCAGATCCTTTCCTCTACTCACCGACGACGTCTCCCTTTCGTCCGATCTCTTCTCCGATCGGGTCCTCTTTCCCTCTCTCTCTCTCTCTCTCTCTTTTTTGTTTTTGTTTTGAAGGTCTGCTCGGGCGGGCCACAATCTGGGCAAGCTTCCTTTTTTTAAAAAAAAATTATTTATTTATTTCTTTTATATTATATATATTTATCTCTTTGATATATGTATATATATTTCCTTTATCCCTTAAATATATATACACATATATTTTAATATATATATCCTTAAATATATATATTTACACTCTTTATCCTTTTAATTTAAATTCTAAATTTTCATTTTAATTGAATTCTTAAAATTAAATCATCACTTAATTTAGTGATTCCCATAACTCTTAAATATCTCGTAATAACTTGTACACATCTAAAATAAATCGATTTACTAGAAAAAGTTGAAAAATCGCACTTGTCACACACAAAATGAAAGTTTAAATTTGTTTTACTTTTTTTAAGTTATTTGCTGCATATCATTAGTGCTTTTTGATAAGAGAGAAAAAAATCATTAAAAATGGTTATAGGAGAGAGTGAGGAGCTAGATAAAAATACGTAAAACTTGGAGAAATGGTTAGAAAATATTTAAATAGATAGATAAATTTTTTTAAATTTTTTTTAAAATTTAAAAAGAGATATATTTAAATGAATAAAAATTATTTTAAATATATTGGATTTAAAAATTAGATAAAGTAATACTTATTTGACATGTGCCATGAGTGTTTTTTGAAATATAATATGTATATATGATAACATATTTCAAAAAACTTAACAATTTTAACTTTAATATAAAACATAATAAAAAGATATTAAGATTTGATTCTAAAAATTTTATAAAAAAAACATAATGTAATAGTAAGTTAATAGACTTTCATCTTTTTCCTACTAACAAGTAAACCTTTAATGGAATTTGTTAATCTTCAATTAAATTTTGCTTAAAGATTAATAAATAAATTTTTTACTCTTGACCTTATGTTCCTAATTTTTAGTTAGGGGTCTTTGTTTTTGTTTTTGTTTCCTGTTTTCTGTTTTTTTGTTTTCAGTTTTTTTGAAAACAGAAACAGAAAACACGTTTGACAACATGTTTCCGTTTTCAAAAAACAAAAATAAGAATTCCCAAAATTATTGGAAACAAGAATTTCTTGTTTTCATTGTTTTCGGAAACATGTTTTCATTTCTGGTACTGTTCATAAGTGAGTGAACAGAGCTTATATATTAATATAATATTAATATTTTATAATAAAAATATAAATAAATTAATTATTTTTTAAATAAAAATAATATTAAATTTTAATGTAAAATATTATTTAATATTTTAAAATTAATATATTTATTTTAATATAGAAAAGTTGAAAACATAAAAAGCAATTAAATAAATATTACATTGAACTATAATATTATAATATTATTTAATTTAAATTTTTATAATAATTTATTGAATATATTAAATGTTTTAAATAATATCATTTATTATAATTTTGATATGTTAATAATTAATATTATTATCCAATATAATTAATTTTTATTTTACTAAACAATATTATTATTTAATATTATATTCTATCTTAAATTTAAAATATCTCACTACTACTATTAAATAAGTTAATATTATTAAATAAGTAAATACTTAACATTAAATAATATTATTTATATTAAATATAATATATTTTAATAACTATATAATTTATTATAAATTAATTAGTTAAATATTTTATTTAATAATGTAATATTATTATTATTATTACAATTAAATAAAAATTATTATTAAATATAATTTATGATTATTACAATTAAATTCAATAATATTATTTTATTTAATATTTTATTTAATTATAACATTATTTAAATTATATTAAATTTTTATATGATTAAATAAAAATATTTAATATTAGTATTAAATAATATAAAATAATATTATTTAGTATTATCTACATATTATTATTTAATAAATATATTATTTTTATTTAATTTTTAAAATTTTGTTTTGTGAATTGAATTATTATATTTGAATCAATTTAAATATTTGTTTTCAAAATGTAACAGTATTAAGCAAACATGTTTTTGTTTTTAGAAATTGAAAACAAAACAAAATAAAACAAAAACAGAATTTTCAAAAACAGAAAACAAAAAATAGAAAACGGAAAACGATACCAAACGACCTCTTAATTAGTTAGGTTTTGTTTCTTTTAATAATTAGGGATAACGATTAAAATTATTTAATTCAAACTCAAATTTTACATTATATTATAATTTTTTAAGTATTTCGGTTAAAAAAATTACTTACTCTTAATTTTTAGTTAAGTTTAATAATTCGTGTATTTTTTGTACATATTTTGTATCAAAATCTGCATATAATATGAAAATTATTATGTCACAGTTGACATCTTTGAGTCCAGTACAAAAAATGTGTTCAATTTTTTCAAAATTTTAACTTATGTTATTTTGATACCATTTTTATATTGTGTGCCATGCAGTCTTTAAAATTCCAAATCTATTCCTAGTTGTCTTATTTTTTGAAAAACGACGGCGTTCGGGCTTTTGTTTTTTTAACAACACCAACGAGCCAGTTCCGGACTCCAGTGCCGTTCTTCCCTAGTCTTTTGACTTTTCATTTTACACTTTCTCGCTCTGTTTTTTGGGCGAAGAGGTTTTTTTTGTTCATGATCATTTCTCCCTCAAATCTCTCTCTTCCTTTCTGTTCTTTTTTCAATTGCAAAGGCAAAGAAATCAAAACAAAAAATTAAATTAAATTTCGAAACACCAAAATTTTCTAGGGTTTAATTTCAGCTCTCTCCCTCTCTCTTCGCCGCTTCATTTCCATCGCCGTTGGATTTCTTCTTCGACGACTGCGGGTGAGTTCGAAGCCTTACTCTTTCTTTGTTTCTTTACGCATTTTCTTTTTCTCTCTCTCCGATCGTCGACTTCGAGCGTTCTAGCCGATCATTTCCGTTTTGTTTGCTTCTCCGTGTATTGATTTTAGTTGACTTTATTTGTTAGATTATTTTTTTCTGCAAAATTGTTGAATCTATATTAGTTCTTTGATTATTTTTAACATTAATTATCTAGTTTGATGATTTTGGTAATTTTTTTGTTTGAATTTTCAATGAGTTCAACGCATTTTTTTTAGAAAATACGTGCTTTATTGAAATGGATCAAGTAATCAAATGTTAGTTGCAATGGTTGCGATTATAGTAATTGTTCAAATGCCACGTAATTTGGTAGATGATTTTTGAGTGGAAATTTGGCTTTCACGGTTTAGTTTTGAATAGATTGAATCTGTTTCTGCAGAATCATGTTGTAGGATTTCAATCTTTTTTAAACATTGTCTGTTGTAATTAGATAATTTTGGCCTATTTTCAGTTGTTTTGTCTTTTGTTTTTAAAATTAATTTCTGGTTGCGGAATATAAGTTATTCTAACTTAATATATAGTGTTGAAATATTCAAGTATCTAGCGAGCACTGAAATATAGGGGTGGTAAAAGTTTTAATATTCATTTGACATATTATGTAGGGGATCATTGCAATGCACCGGGTGGCCAGTGCAGGGAACAATGCCAATTCTAACCGCCCACGTAAAGAAAAGAGGCTGACATATGTATTGAATGACACTGATGACACAAAGGTGAATTGCTTTTTTTTTCCTCCAATTTTTTTAATCCTTCCATTATTTACCTCATTGTTTCTTTTTGAAGTGAACTTGTCTTCCTTGATATGTATTTGGCAATCTCGAGGAATTTGTATACTTAGATTTCTTTAGGATTCTAATTTTTTTATCTTTGTTTTCCACTCTAATGCCACATTTTATATGATTGATGCTTTGAATCAGTAGATTTTTATGTCTTTTCTTATCTTTTTATGCAATCATTTCATAGCTAAAATATAAATTCTAGAAGCTCGTGTTTGTTTTTATTTGTATTCTTATGTGGGGGCACTCAAATTTGTAAATGATCCGTAGAATAACAATTTGAGTACGTGTGCATTTTTGTGTATCCTTGTGTAGACTTATAACACCATGCAATATGTACTCTCCATAAGATTGAGTAAGAAATTTTTATTACATATTTGTTGTGTTGTTAAGCTTGGCATATTTGAAACCTATTTGGGGTTGGAACTCGTGAACTTTCTTCTTCAAGGTAATGCTACGCCAGTGTCATTTTTGGATGCTTTTTATCCTTAAGATTTTTGTCATACTAAATTAAAATGAAATTGATGGCCTCTGTTCTTGGCTACTAATACTTTATATTATCCATCTTATCCATCATTTGTTTAGGACCATGTTCACAAGATTGGATTATTCTGCTAATACTTTGTTTTATTTTCTTTAAAAAAATATCATTATCTTGGATTGTAGTTGACCGTCGACCCTTTTATCAGTTTCTTTTGGGTATAGGCAGTAGGCACTGATGTTTTTCTACTTTGGTATGTTTTGCAGCATTGTGCCGGCATAAATTGTTTGGCTGCCCTAAAGTCGTCTGCCTCTGATAGGTGCAACTATCTCTTCACTGGAAGCCGTGATGGCACGCTTAAGAGATGGGCACTGGGTGAAGATGCTGCCACTTGCTCTGCTACATTTGAGTCACATGTTGATTGGGTACTTTCTTTGTTGCCTATGACAGTTTACTTTTGGCTATGAGCATGACCATCATAGTTAGCCAATAATTTCTTTATTGCTAATATGTGGTTGAGAGTGGGTGAAAATTTATTTATTTTGTTTTTGGTCTAGAAGAAAGCCACATCTTGATGTTTTACCGCATATGAATGGTTGCTTGCTAACCAATCAGCCATCAAAAGGAAAACCTAGAGCAATTATTTCACTTTGCACTTGAATTTCATCAATAGTCAATTTAAACGTTGAGAGCTCTTTTAACTTCCTTTTCTTTAGTTTGTGGAATTCACCATCCATTTATCTTACATGTATAATATGTCTCTGTAACTGTTAGTTATGATTGAGAATAAAGCAATTTCCTTGTTGTGCAGGTAAATGATACCGTAATTGCTGGTGATAATACACTTGTTTCCTGCTCATCAGACACCACATTGAAGGTTTGATGTTAATTAATACATTATCTCTGGCTGTTCTCTTTTTGGTTAATTTTGCTAAGTATTGACATTCTCTTTCCTTGGATGTACCAGACATGGAATTGTTTGTCTGATGGAACTTGTACCCGGACTCTCCGTCAACACTCTGACTATGTTACATGTCTAGCCGCAGCTGAAAAAAATGTAATTTTTATGTCAAATTTTCCGTGGATTTTATTAGCTGTATGGATGAAGGGTTCTTGTTTGTGCAATATTGCTCTTTAAGTTTCATGTTTAATTTGGCAGCATAGATTGTGCTTCAAGGTATGATGTTTATTGTTATAGAAGTCACTTTCTGATTCTTTTTTAGTGCCATACATTTTAGACCAATGTGGTTGCCTCTGGGGGTCTTGGTGGGGAGGTGTTTGTATGGGATATTGAATCTGCAGTTACTCCACTCTCAAAGTCCAGTGATGTAATGGAAGATGACTGTTCCAACAGTTTGAATGGTTGTGCAAATTCATTATCATTATCAAGTGTGCGAACAATTAACTCAAGTAACAGCATTACTGCTCACACAACTCAGTGTAATGGATATGTCCCCATTGCTGCCAAAGGCCATAAAGAGTCAGTCTATGCATTGGCAATGAATGAAAGTGGAACCATTCTTGTCTCTGGTGGAACTGAGAAGGTAATTCTTACTTCTTACTGAGTTCAAGTTTTCTGATAATAACATGTTTCTCTCCACCAATGACATCTTGCAAATGATAATCTTATCTTTACCTCTCTTGGTCATTTATTATCATTTTAGTCTTTTGATTTAACGATTTCAGTAGCAATCTTATTTTCATGCGTCACCTTCATATAGGTTGTGCGTGTTTGGGACCCAAGAACTGGTTCGAAGACTATGAAGCTAAGAGGGCATACAGATAACATTAGGGCTCTGCTTCTGGATTCAACTGGCAGGTTGGTGTAATGAATTCAGCTCCGTAGTCCCTAGTTCTGTTTTAAATTGTACTAGCTTGATGTAGTTGGATGCTTACAATTATGGAGCTTTGGTATGCCTTATAAGATACATATTTTTCTTCTGATTCTTTTCTCTTGCTACTGCTGAACTCGTGTAGCAGTGGGATAAACTCATTGTTTGATTGGAAAATTTTGGAAATTTTAGAAAAGAGAATTTTGATATATTACCAATGTTTTCAGAACATTTGGAGTGGTTGAACTGTGGAGACTAAACCTTGTTATGGTACATGTCCACATTTGTTTTAGAACTTCAACATTGTTTACAAGTGAAATTGCGATGAATACCCCTTTTTTTCTTCAAATATCAGGGTGTTCATTGTTGTCTGATGGGTTCTTCCCTTGATTGATTGTATGCTGTTCTGTGCTGTATTTTTTTTATTAGTGAAGTGTTTGACAGACGTTTTGTATTCTTTCAGATATTGTTTATCAGGATCCTCTGATTTTATGATCAGGTACATTATTTGTGCATTGGTTTCGCTGTATTATAACCACATGCCATTTTCATCCATAAAGAATCTAAGACCTTGCCTTTTAAGTGATTTTAATTTTAATTTGTAGGCTATGGGACCTTGGTCAGCAACGTTGTGTGCATTCATATGCCGTGCATACAGATTCTGTTTGGGCACTTGCGAGCACCCCAACCTTTAGTCACGTATATAGTGGTGGTAGAGATCTTTCTGTAAGTGCATATTCATACATACCTTTTTAATGGGCATGTTTATCATTTTTGCCAATGTTTTGACGTAGAATTTGACAAGAATTTATGCCGATGTAGGACAACTGGCTGATTAGTTTTGTGCTTGATTGAGATTAAACTATGGGAAATTACGAGAACAGTTAGAGGTTTAATTTTTGGTATACATATAGATTGTATGGGAAGATGAGTATAACAGAAATGAGAATGTTACGGTGGATATGTGGATATACAAGAGAGGATAGAATGAGAAATGATGATATTCATAAGATGATTGGAGTGGTACCTATCCAAGACAAAATGTGTGAAAATCGTTTACGTTGGTTTGGACATGTAAGACGTAGACCTGTAGATGCTCCAGTTAGGAGAATAGAGGCTATGGATGTTGAGAGAAGGGTTAAGACTAGAGGAAGACCGAAAAAGACTTGGAAGGAAGTAGTTTGGAAAGACATTGAGGTTTTAGAATTAAATGAGCAAATGGCTTTGAATAGGAATCTATGGAGGCAGAGAATACATATGGACGATCTAACGTGATTTTAGATATTGGTTCATATAGCCTATCCCAATCTATTGGGATAAAGGCTCTGATGATGATGATGATGATATAGATTGTATGGGATTAATAAAGGATTAAGAAAGCAAAATCCTTGGCTGTGCTAGTACCGTTAACAGTACTTGTGAATGGTAAATTAACGTTTAAGTGTTTCTTTTGATAATGAATTTATGTGTGTGGGGTTTGTTGGAAGGATTCTAGGTTGGTTTGAGATTGAAACCAGTGCCAGATATTAGAGAGTAAGGAAGAAGAATAAGTGATCTAGGCTTCACGCCTAGAATTTACTTTGCATTAGGTCAAGGGTTGGCACAACAGTTTCTGATGTTCTTATAAAGTTTTTGTCTAGTAATTGAAGTAGATGTTCATCTAGCTTACTCCATTCTATTGGGATAAAGGTTTTGATGATGATAAATAGAGGTAGATCATGCTCATTTATGGAATTCTAGTAATAATATTCATTCAAAGACGTGGGATCCAAAGTAGGAATTTTCAAATTTGACTTCATACAATTACAATTCCTAAACAATGAATCAAAGCCTAATAAGATAAGACAAAATCAATTATGATTCATAATGTCAACGTCGTCTATTTCTAGTAAATTTTACTACCATTTTAAAATGAAGGGAACAGAAAATGAAATAAAACCCTTCAACTCTAACTAAATGAAACTTAATGTTAAGACTTGATAATGTCTATTCTAGCTTAATTAAGTTTCTGAATCATTCTGACATCAAATAAAGGCCATAATTCTAAATTTTCTTAGTATGTAAGCTTGACAATTCTTGATATCCTTATATGTTACTTCTAAATATTTAGCCTTAACTCTCAACTTGCTCATACTTTTGTACATACATCAGTTATATTTGACAGACTTGACAACAAGAGAGAGTCTTTTGCTTTGCACAAAGGAACACCCAATTTTGCAGTTGGCCTTGCATGATGATAGCATATGGGTTGCAACGACTGATTCTTCAGTTCATAGCTGGCCTGCTGAAGGACGAAATCCTCAGAAGGTCTTTCAAAGAGGTCATTCGTTCTTGGCAGGAAACATGTCTTTTTCAAGGGCAAGAGTTTCTTTAGAAGGGTCTACCCCAGTAAGTAAAATATATATTATATCTTTTCTGCTTACAGTACATCACCTTGTTTATCATGAGGATTTGTCTCATAAATCCTTCTCTCTCTCTCTCTCTATAAATGTGTGTCAAGTATTATTAAATACATAAACTGTGCACTGTGGCAACACTTCTGTAGAATTCTAGAGGAGGATTTCTCTCCTCCTTTGTTGACAGATAATCTCCCTGATTTTTAGGAGATATTCTCCCTGATTTTTAGGAGAGATAACTCTCCTATAATTATCCTTTTCTAGTAGATATTCTCCCTGATCTTTAGGAGAATATCCTTGCAGTAATTTAGATTCTGTTTTTGAATAACCTAGCTGTTTGAGGCATGTCTCTTCAGCTATTTATATCCTACAAATAAGGCTGTATTTTTCATAAAAGTAATATAGTAAAAATACCAAATTGTTCTTTTATTTTCTTCATGGCATCAGAGCAAGATCTGGGCCGTTTCTTCTCTTAAAAATCTTGAAATCAGCCATACCAGCGATGACCAAATACCCAAGATCAGCCATGACCAATGGTACAGAAAGTGTCACCTCTGAAACTGTGCCAAATCCTGAACCCGTTGATTGGAAACCTAGTTCTTCACAAGACAAAGATAGTAGGGGAAATGTTGCACACAAAGGTAACTTCCTAACAGCTCTTAATGCTAGATGGGGAAATATACAATCTTGGATTGTGGACTCGGGCATCCGATCATATGACTGGAGATGCCACGGTGTTTCATAAATATACTGCTTGTCATGATAATACCACAGTACGAATTGCAGATGGAACATACTCTAAGGTGGCTGGTATAGGTTCGGTTGTGATATCTAAAGACATAGTACTTGATTCAGTTTTGTTTGTTCCAAATTTAGATTGCAATCTTTTGTCTATAAGCAAGTTAACCAAGGATCTCAATTGTGTTGCTAAGTTTCTTCCAAATATGTGTGAATTTCAGGTTTTGGACTCGGGGAAGACGATTGGCAATGCTAGGATGTGTGCGGGTCTCTATCTTCTGAGAGTTGATGTGCCCGAAAAGACAGCCCAAAAGATTTCTTGTGTAGCTTCTAAGGATAGTGCCATAATGTTATGGCACTATCGATTAGGACATCCAAACTTTGTGTACCTAAGAAAACTTTTTCCCTCTTTATTCAATAATCATGAAAAGTCCTTTCAGTGTGAAGTTTGCCAGCTATCTAAACATACCCGTAATTCCTATCCAAATCAGTCCTATAAGCCTTCTCACCCTTTCTCAATGATACATAGTGACATTTGGGGACCGTCTAGGATAAATAACATCACAGGTTTTAGATGGTTTGTCACCTTTATTGATGATCACACACGGATCACCTGGCTCTTTTTGATGAAAGAAAAATATGAAGTGGGACAAATATTTCAGAATTTCAGCAACATGATACAAACACAATTCCAGGCAAAAATTCAAGTTCTTAAAACAGACAATGGAAGGGAATATTTCCATTCAAAACTTGGCTCATACCTATTAGAGCAAGGCATCATACATCAGAGTTCATGTGTTGACACTCCTCAGCAAAATGGAGTGGCTGAACGAAAGAATAGGCACATCCTGGAAGTTGCCCGATCCTTGATGATGACAACACATGTTCCAAAACAGTTTTGGGGAGAGGCAATTCTCACAGCCACCTATCGCATTAACCGGATGCCATCTCGTGTGTTAAACTTCCAGACCCCATGCAATAAACTCCTAACCACCTATCCTAACACTCGTCTTCTATCCAACATTCCTATCAAAGTTTTTGGTTGCACAACATTTGTCCACATCCATCAACAACATCGCAGTAAGTTAGACCCAAGAGCCATAAAATGTATCTTTCTTGGTTACTCCCCACACCAAAAGGGCTACAAATGCTATTCCCCTACCACAAAGAAATTTTATAACTCCATGGATGTCACTTTCTTTGAAGATCAACCATATTATCCCAAATCTGACATTCAGGGGGAGAACCCAATCACCAGGGAATATCATCTTTGGGATAGAACTGAGTTTCTTGAACCTGAGCCGTCCTCGTCCTTTCTTTTTCCAACACTAGTTCCCAACTTGGTTGAGCCACACCTTGAGCTAAACACCACACCACAACCTGATTCTTCAAATAACCCAGACCCTGACCCTACTACACAGGTGAAAGGAAAAGAATTACTTATCTATTCCAGGAAACAAAAAACTCAAAGGGAGACAGAGGACCACACATTGCCATGGCAAAACCAAGAATCTGAACCGGGTCTTGAAACTCAGAATACTCACATAGGTAACACTTCTAATACTCCTACTGAATCAATTTTGGTTGAGAATACTGATGATCTTAACAAGCCAATAGCTTTGAGAAAGGGTGAAAGATCATGCACCCAACATCCTATTGGAAACTTTATCTCATATGACAGGTTGTCTCCCAACTTTAGAGCATTTGTGACCTCTCTAACAGAAATAAAAATTCCCAAGAATGTGCAAGAAGCGCTTACTCAACCAAAATGGAAGGCAGCGGTCATGGAAGAAATCCTAGCCTTGGAGAAGAATTCAACTTGGGAAATTACTGATCTACCAGCAGGGAAGAAACCAGTTGGGTGCAAATGGGTCTTCTCTATTAAGCATAATGCAGATGGGAGTGTAAACAGGTTCAAGGCTAGACTTGTTGCTAAAGGATTCACCCAATCCTATGGCATTGACTATGAGGAGACATTCGCCCCTGTTGCCAAGCTAAACTCAGTTCGTGTCTTGTTATCACTTGCAGCTAATCTGGATTAGCCTCTCCATCAACTAGATGTCAAAAATGCATTTTTGAACGGTGAGCTGGAAGAGGAAGTTTACATGGAAATTCCACTTGGTTTTGAAACTCAAGAAAATTCTGGCCGAGTGTGTAAGCTCCAAAAGTCCCTATATGGTCTTAAATAATCTCCTCGTGCTTGGTTCGAGAGGTTGACTAAGGTGGTGAAGAAACATGGGTTCATTCAATGTCAAACAGACCACACTATGTTTATTAAAAGCTCTCTTGATGGAAAAAGGGCCATCCTAATAGTCTATGTCGATGACATTATCTTGACCGGTGATCACACGGAGGAAATAGACCATTTGAAGAGTTTCTTGGCACAAGAATTTGAGATTAAAGATCTAGGTCAGCTTAGATACTTCCTCGGCATGGAGGTGGCTAGATCAAAAGAAGGCATTTCGATTTCTCAACGAAAGTATACTCTTGACCTCTTAAAGGAAACTGGGATGCTTGGCTGCAAACCGGCTGATACCCCCATGGATCCAACAAGAAAATCTGAGATGGAGGAAGTGAGTTCTTTGACGGACAAGGGTAGGTACCAAAGGCTAGTAGGCAAACTTATATATCTAGCTCACACTAGACCAGACATCGGGTTTGCAGTCGGATGGGTTAGCAGATTTATGAATAGTCCAACTGAAAAGCATATGGAAGTTGTACTACGAATTCTTCGGTACCTCAAAAACAGTCCAGTAAAAGGATTGTGCTTTAAGAAGACTACAAATAGGGGTCTTGAAATTCTTACTGATGCAGACTGGGCTAGTTCTCTAGAAGACCGAAGATCAACTACAGGATATTGCACCTATGTGTGGGGTAACCTGGTCACATGGTGAAGTAAAAAACAAACAGTGGTAGCTAGGAGCAGCGCTGAGGCTGAACTAAGAGCTATGTGTCATGGCATATGTGAGGGAATATGGCTGGAGCGAATGCTAAGAGAATTAAAGGTGCCTATGAGCAGTCCTATGGTGTTACAATGTGATAGCAAGGCAGCTATAAACATCGCAAAGAATCCAGTGCACCATGACCGGACACAGCATGTGGAGATTGATTGCCATTTTATTAAAGAAAAGTTAGAAGGAGGTTTGATTAAGTTGGTCTACATTCCTACGAGCTACCAAACTGCAGATATTCTCACCAAGGCCCTACCAAGAAACAGTTTTGATAGTTTGAAGTCCAAGCTGGGCATGATTGACATTCATAACCCAGCTTGAGAGGGAGTGTAGAATTCTAGAGGAGGATTTCTCTCCTCCTTTGTTGACAGATAGTCTCCCTGATTTTTAGGAGATATTCTCCCTGATTTTTAGGAGAGATAACTCTCCTGTAATTATCCTTTTCTAGTAGATATTCTCCTTGATCTTTAGGAGAATATCCCTGCAGTAATTTAGATTCTGTTTTTGAATAACCTAGCTGTTTGAGGCATGTCTCTTCAGCTATTTATATCCTACAAATAAGGCTGTATTTTTCATAAAAGTAATATAGTAAAAATACCAAATTGTTCTTTTATTTTCTTCAACTTCTTTTCTTTATATACTGGAATTGTAGTGAATTTGATATTGCTTATTGAATTATTAACGGTTCTGTTTCATTTGTTCCTTTGCTCAGCCAACCCCAAGAAAAAAGAACAAATATTAGATTTTCTTTTTATTAATCATGATATGCTTTGTTATGGATATCTTTTTGAAGTTTGGCTGTGTCTGGAATTTGTTCTAACATTTATCTTCTATCCCCTTCCCTTCATTGATGTGCTGACATTGTTGATTATTCACAGGCTCCTGTTTATAAAGAACCAATCTTTTCCATTCCTGGAACTCCAGCAATTGTTCAGCATGAAATCTTAAATAATAGAAGGCATGTATTGACTAAGGTAAGTGTGGTAGTACTTTTGGTTCCAAAGTATTGTTTTGGGAATTTTCTTTTTGCTTAAATGATATTAATGCTTCTTTAACAGGATACTGCTGGTTCAGTAAAAGTCTGGGAGGTAACCAGGGGTGTTGTGATTGATGACTATGGACAGGTGAACTAGATTCTTTTCCTGTTTTTTATCTTTCTTTTTACTTGAGTAGTAGTGGTTTACACTTTTATTTTCATTTACAGGTTTTGTGCATGCAGATACACTTGTATATAGATGGTTATGATTTTAGTTGTATGTATTAATCCATTTTCTTAATGTCAATGTCCAGGTTTCATTTGACGAGAAAAAGGAGCAGTTGTTTGAGATGGTGCGATAACTACTTATTTGAAACTATATCAGTTAAATATGATGCATCTTTTTGACGGCATTTATTTTTTATTTTTGTTTAAAACCATTCTAGGTAAGCATTCCTGCATGGTTTAGTGTGGATACCCGGCTTGGAAGCTTGTCTGTTCATTTGGACACTCCTCAATGCTTTTCTGCTGAGATGTATTCTGCAGATCTGAACGTAACTGGCAAGCCGGAGGATGATAAGGTATTAGATTTTTCCATTGATTGTGGCAATCTTAAGACACAGATTTCTTTGAGAAATCTTTGTGATTATTTTATGCATGTGGTGTTAACTTGTCTTTGGCAGGTTAATCTAGCTCGTGAATCTCTTAAAGGTCTGTTGGCTCACTGGATGACCAAAAGATGCCAAAGACTTGGCTCCTTGGCTTCAGTTAATGGAGAATCATCAGGAAAAGTTATTACTGCAAGAAGTCTTGCTCATTCAAGAATTGAGGTAGACGGAAATGCTGAAAATGACACCATGGTCTATCCCCCTTTTGAGTTTTCTACAGTTTCCCCTCCCTCAATTATCACTGAGGGTTCACATGGAGGTCCTTGGAGAAAGAAAATTACTGAATTGGATGGAACTGAGGATGAAAAGGACTTCCCTTGGTGGGTTTTGGATTGTGTATTGAATAATCGGCTCCCACCACGAGAGAATACCAAGTAACTTCTATGACCTCTTTAACCTTTGCTTAATTAGATCATAAGGTTTGAGAGGAACTTTGCATACATTTAACTGCTTATTGGGTGACCTCTTTGTTGATAATCTTGCTACGCTAGATGAACTTGAAGAAGTGTCAATTATGTCCGGTAGTTTGCTGGGTTTTTGTTGTGCCTTTAGTCCTTATTCTTTTATATTTTTCTTGTGGATATCTGCATTTCTCTTTGTATAGGAAAAAAAGTACTTCCTTTACATGGTTGCACTACATTCAGGTCATGTTTGATGCATAGTATGATAGATTGGATAGCATGATAATCATTCTCCTATCTTATGTTTGATGCACATATTAAAGGGAGGATTGGATTCCAAAGAAGATTAGTCATACTCTTAGTATAAAATGATTTAATTCTCTCACAAAAGGTTATCTCATAGGATTAGAAATAAATACTCATATTTTATTTCTTTTATCTTTAAAATTTATATTTAAAAATTAATTTAAGCATTTAATAAAATAATAATGATAATTTTTTAATTAATTAATCTAAATTATATTTTTTTTCTTTCTTTTTTTCCCTTCTTTTTCTTTTTTCTTGTTTTGAATAAAGAAAAACTAAAATTTTGATAAAATAATATTTTCTGGAACAATTCCTTTTTCTTTTCAAAAATTATTTTTGGAAATAATAAAAAATTTTAAATAATATTTTAGAAAATAAAATCTCGAACATAAAAATTGTTATAAAATATATTTTTAACTACTTTTTTTCTTACGATTAAATTTTAATTTTTCTTATCTTTTATTTTTATTTTTTCCTTTTTAGTTTTTTTTCTTTTTGCTTGTAGGAAAAGAAAACAAGAGAGAGAAGGGAAAAAAATAACTTTTAACCATAAAATTATAAAAAATTATATATTTTTTAATTTATAAAATTTGAATTATTAAATTTAATTTGTGTTTTTTTCCTTTTTTTTGTTTTTCTTTTCCCTTCTAATTGGCAAAAAAAGAAAGAAGAGGAAGAAACCATAAAAATAAATAAAAATATTTAAGAATTGTCTTTTTGAAAAATTAATGTAATTAAAAAAATCAACTTGTTTCTTTGAAAATTTCATTTTTCTAAAATAAATATATTTAACTTACAATCAAATAAATTATTTTAATATAAAGAATAAAAACAAAAGGAAAGACAGATGAAAAAATGTAGAGAAATTTTTTTATAAAAATTAATTAACAAAATTTTTATGAAAAAAAGTAATTTAAATTTTATAAATGAATAAGTTTCTTATTAAAAAATCCACTAATAAATTTAACTATTAATTATAATATTATAAATAATATTTTAATTTTTAATTTTTGATTTATATTTATAACAAAAAGTTATAAACTTAAATAATGTTACTTTAAAAAAGAGTATTACAAAAAAAAATCATTTTATACTAATTTTAATTTTACACATGACAAATAGGGTGAAAGACATAAAAAATCATCGTATCTTATTTTTAGTCTTTGTGCACACTAAATATAAGATAGGATAATATGATTTAAGAATTGTCCTATCTACAATCTTATATTATCCTATTCTATCTTCATCCTATGCACCAAACAGGACTTCAGAGCCATGGATAATTATTATTTTACTTATCTGGTGTTAAGTAGGGTACCCTTCATCCTTTCTCCCTCGGTCTCTATTGATGAAGTTTTACTTTTCATTTTTGCAGGTGCAGCTTCTACCTTCATCCTTGTGAAGGTACAGCTGTTCAGATCCTCACACAAGGGAAGTTAAGTGCACCTCGCATATTGAGAATGCATAAGGTATGTCTGTTTAGTTTTCTTAGTACTTGCAAAAGGCAATTTCCTTTGCATGGCATGTATTTTTTAGAAAGTAGCAAATGTTTTTAGTATTACAAATTTAGATCACTTGGGTTAATACACTAGAATCTATTTCATATTCTGGAGCATGTTCAGCATAAAAGCCAAAGGGTTATGTTAGGTTACTGAAAATGTCACTTAGGATAAATATACATTGATAGGACCTTTAACTTTATTGTAGCCAAAACAAGATAGGAATGAATTAGAATAAAATAGTGTTCTGAATTAACTTTGTTGAGCCTTAGTTGCTGATATATTAGAGCTAGATGCCTTTGTGGTTTGTTAGATTTTCTTATCTTTTCTGGCTTTCTAATTTTGGACATGAGATACTGATAGGTGGTGCACTGGAAGGTGATGTATTTAGTATTTTTAAGGACACCGAATTGATATTAATGCAGAACAGTTGGTTCTAGATTTTATTTGTATATCAATTATTTTATGGTTTTTCTGGTATTGTAATGTACATTCATTCATTGTGGTTATGTAGGTTGTTAATTATGTAATTGAAAAGATGGTGCTTGACAAACCAGCTGATACTGTAAATACCGATGGGGCATTTGCTCCTGGACTTGGAGGACAATTGCAGCATTCGACGGCTGGAGATGGATCATTTCGGTCTGGATTGAAGCCTTGGCAAAAGCATCGGCCTTCTATTGAGATTTTTTGCAATAATCAGGCAAGTCAATTGCATGTTGGATGTTATAATGCCATTGGCTAAGAGCCTAAGATCTTGTTGTCAAGGCTGTGTTCTTTTTCCTCATTTTCTGGCGCCAATATTAGATCTTACTATATGGTGTTTGAAATTGACATAGTAAAATAATTTTAGACCAACTTGTTTAGTTAAAGTTCAATCATATTATGCTGGTCAAACTCACTTATTTGATTTGCTACTATATGTTCCAGTTATTATCTCCAGACATGAGCTTAGCTACTGTGCGAGCTTACATATGGAAGAAACCTGAGGACTTGGTACTTAATTATAGAGTGATCCAAGGCAGGTGATTTTATTGACCTCTTGGTGCAGGTGAGTGGCAACTTATTCATGTTAGTTACCTGCATTACTTTTTAACAGAATAACACATGTGAAGGTAAATTATTCGGGGAATATTTGTAATATTTGTCATGATAAAAGCAGGAAACTTGTATTCACTTGGATTTGGTTTTTTGGTTTTAGGAAGAAAGAGAGGGGAGGATGGTTAGTTGTTCAGAGAAGAAGCATGCCGGTAATTTAATTCTTCCCTTATAATTCTGTCAATTTAACATTGAATCAGCGTTTGCTTCATTTTGATTAGTGAATATACATTGTATTGTTTCTTTTTGAGCATGTCTGCCCATGGGATATCCATTGCAAGCAATCAGCTTAATTAGTGTTTGAACTGTATCTTCTCATCTATTGGGCTGCAGGCTGGTCTCAGTATATTGGGACGGAAACATCATGCTTTTGTAAAGTGTCGGGAATTATTTTGTTCATCTGAGGTTGCCTATTATGATCAAAAGTGTCTGTGGTACCCTTATATATTTAAAAAAGACGGTTGGTTTTAGATCTGGGGGCATTCTCGAAACTTTGTCAAGAGATTGTGGTTAATGTTTTCATAGTTGAGCAGATGCTATTATAAATTTTTGGTCATTGTCTAGTCAAGACGTGCATGCTTTTGCCTTGCATCAGGAAAAAGCTGTAGGATGGAAATGCAAGCATAAGAGCTTGTTACTCCGGGGGACAATTAGCAGAAAGAAAAATGGGTACTTTCTCGTACAGAAACGTAAGCATATGACGTCAAAAGTTCTGTAGATGTTTATTGTGGGGTACAATACCTAGTCATAGAATCGTTTGTATGAAGTTGATTTTTTCTTTATTTTTTATTCCTTGAAATAAGACAATCAATTTGCGTCGAATCAGTCCTATATTTCTAGAAAATTTCTCTCAATTCTTTTTGTGCATGATTCAGTAGATTTCTGAGGCAGGAAATGAAATGTTAATGACTGTGCTGGGTTGGTGACAGTAACCAGTTAGATTTTGAGTTGTATTTCACGTTTATCTATCTCTGGAGAGAGCATTTCATGTAGTGTATATATTTCTTTGTGAAAGCTATGCTAGATTTTTATTCTTTTATTTGTTTCTTTGTAATCAAATTAAAAAGAAAAAACACAATTTGTCACGCACTTTGTTTATTTTAGGAGTTATCTCCTGCTTTAATTGATTTAAGATTGATTTCTTACTTTCCTGTAAAGTGAAAAGCTGAATCCTTTTTCCCAGCTATGTAGGAAGAAAGGCAGTGACCGAGTAGTTGCTCTCCCCTTTCCAGTTTTTGCAATGCTTATGCAATTTGGTTACCGTTTTGACTTGTGCTGCAGTTAACTTCGATTTTTGGCACTAATGTTTTTTGGTCATTGGTCATGACTACATATTCCTACATTATCCTATGGGCTATGCTAAAGCCTAGCAAGTATAACTCCATACTCCTATGCCTGTCATTATCAACTGTATAAACAATGAACGCATCATCAAACACAAGTTCACATTATTGACCATCTGGTATGTATGATCTTTTCCTTCTTTTTGTGTTAATCTCAAATGATTTGGGTTCACACCTGAATGATTTGTTTTTTTTTTTAGAATTGATATTATCATTCTTCTTGAAAGGAAGAGGAGAGTGTTTATTTGGTCGGGTCGATTAATTAAAATTTGAAATGGTCAAAAATAAATTTAATCGAATTAATATATTTTTATTTTGTTAGTTGAACCAAAATATCAAATTTTGAAGGTAATCAAACCGAATTAAGTTTGGTTAATTTAGTTAATTAATGGAATTAATTGAAATAATAAAATACATTTAAGTTAAAAAGTTAATTTTATATATTTAAAATAAATTAAATAATATCATTCAATAAAATATTCAAATATCATAGTATTAAGATAAAAACTCTGATAACATAAAATTTAAAATATTATCTAACTTTGAAGTATTAAAAATATTTTTAGGTTTCATATGTTTGTAATTTTATTTTATTTTGATTAACTTGGTTAATAAATCAAAACTCAAAATTTCCAAAAAAAATTTTCATCAATCAAATTAAATTTTGATTTAATCAATTACTTCGACTAAAACTGAAATTTGAGGTACCTTTTTCGAAAAATGACTGCTGTGGCCTGTGGTGGAGTGTTCTTCACGCATTGGACTCTATGGTCCACCCTCAACAAGCATGGTCACAGATCTATGACCCTAATGGTCCAGGCCCAGCCACGCTGGGTTGCTGTTCCCTTAATAAATATGCTGGGTAGGTCCTCAGAAGGCATAGACTGTGACAATTTCATTTTCAATCCTTTTTATATTGCCTCCCATCATTTACTATTGGAAGTCTGATTTTTTCCAAGATATTTCTTTGGAGTCTCTAAAGTCCTAGGCCGGGCCAGGGTCACTAAAGTTCGTCCCCGTACAAATCTGCTAGGGCCAGTGGGGTTTGGGCGCATGGCGACAAGAGCTGCCGCAGCCGTAAACTGCACTGTTTAGCTTCGGCTTTCAGGGCGTTCACGTGTCCATATTTCAGAATCAGCAATAATACAATATAGAAAGGAACCTGACCTTTTTTTTTATATATATATATTTGAATATAATACAAATTTTAAAATTGTTATTGTTACGAAAATTTTATTATTTATTATTTAAATAAAGTTAATTTCAAATTATAAAATTTAAAAATAAAGTTTAATAGTTAAATATATCTTTAATCTTTAACATAAAATAGAATTAAATTTTCAACGTTTTATGTTGTGAAAATCAGTTTATAAATTTTTATTTCATTGTAAATAAACCTTCAACCTTTTAAAATTATGTAATTAAGCATAAATCTGTTAAATGATATTAACTGCTGTTTGGACATCTAACGTGAAAGCTGACGTGGATAGCTTAGTTGGCTGTCACATGACATGTCACGTATGCAATACTAATAGAAGTTAATGTCATTTAATAGATTTGGACTTAATTATATAATTTTAAAAGGTTGAGGGTTTATTTATAATAAAATAAAAATTTATGAACTAATTTTCACGCGATAAAACGTTGAGAGCTTAATTATATTTTATGCTAAAGGTTGAGGATATATTTAGCTATTAAGCCTAAAAATAATAACTGTGATCAAACCAAAGAAATAATACCATACATAAGGGGCAGCTTTACTTTTGTTTTAGTTCTTGAAGCCAAATTGACTTCTAGTTCTTAATTCCACAAGTATAGGACCAAATTCAAGTGCTAATAATCCTTTACAAGAGAACAAACGTATATATTATATATAAATGAAACATATTAAAAAATAATTATAATTATTAATTTTAAATACTAATTGTAATGATCATATATTTATTTAATTTTCACTTTTAAAACGTAAAAATTTTATAAATATGAAACAAGAGTCTCAATACTTTTATTTTTTCTTTTTTTCACACTGCCAACTTTCATCATGTAAAAAAATTATAATTATTGAATATGTACAAAAAAATTAAAGCAAAACTAAAAATCATGTGTTGGTGGAATTTCGCAATATGTGTTACCTTAATTTGCTCTTTGAACTCAACTTGTGATTTTTTATTTTTTCTAAAAAAAAATAAACTTCCAACTTTGAATCTAAAATCATTTTGAGAACACAACCTCCGAAGACATTCTTGTAAATAGATGCCAACTCAACTCCTGCACACTCAAACCACCTCACCAACCCGCCTTTTTTTTAACATTTTTGTCTTGCTCACGAAAATTTAACCAATACAAACATCTGCTAAATCAGTGTCCTTTGTCTACTGTCTAGCTATAAGACATTAGCAGTAAATATTCTCATGGCGTTGGCTAATCCACAACCAGGGAAAACGGAACTTACCCAGACAAGAGATGATGGAGAGTTGTATCAAACTATCCAACCAACAGCCTCTCGGTTAATTAAAATTCTTTCCTTTTCTCTTTTGTTTTCTATTCAAATTATCCTTTGTCATTGGATGTAGTCCAAACATTTATCTGTCAATTCGGTATTGTCTCGTTCCATGATTTTGACAAGAAATTATAGAAACGTATGTTTCTAGAGAGACTGGAACCATGTTTTGATATCTGGGTTTCCACCAAATTTCATTCTTGTACTCTTCTTTGTTTTACTTTTTATATTACTCTTTTCTTGTGGCATAAAAAGTGTGACTGTATCAGTTGGAGTGTTTTAGGCAGTATTATAGCTGTGGTCATTTGTGGTTCTTTTCAGTTTCTTGTGCTTGAAAAAGGTCCTCATAATTTCTTTTCCCCAATTCTTGCTGGTTGTTGCCATTGCGTTTAAATTTTAAAGTTGTTCAAAGGGTCTAAGCTTTGTGAAGTTGTAGAAGCTGCCATTTTTTTGGTGCTTGATATTTTGCTAATTGTGTTTGAAGTTGTTCAATCTGCGAGTCTTGGAAAAGGGTTGTAGAGTATTGCAATTTAGTAGGAGTCATGGCATCTGCTGTTACTTTCCGGTTGTGGCCTTGTTTTCGGATAAATTCAGAGTTTGAGCGTTGTTTTCGAGTGAAAGCCGAGAGATTAGGAGGCAGCGATTTGTCAGTGTTGTCAACAGGTTCTGTCATAGGAGAGAAAGAGAAAAAAGTGTCTTTTCTTGATGGCGGGAATGGGAGGTTAAAGTCTGGAACTGAGAAAAAATTGGTGAAAGAAATGGATTCTGAAGAATTGGAAGTCTTCTGGGATGATGGTTATGGAAGTAATACTGTGAAAGATTATCTGGATGCAGCAAAGGACATGATTAAGCCTGATGGCGGACCACCGAGGTGGTTTTGCCCTGTTGAGTGTGGGCGTCCTATGAAAGGTTCTCCTGTTCTTCTGTTTTTACCAGGTAAGCTGATCAGTGCTGATACTTTTCATGAGTTTTTCAATTTTTGCTGTGTCTTCCCTGATTGATGGATAAATGGAGGTGGTTAAATTATAGAACTATTAAATTTATTCTGGACATCGCAATCAATCTTAAACACTACAAGAAGACAACATGAATGTGGCATAGGCGAAATTTGATAAAAATTGTATATGATTATAGAGAAATTTTCAAAAGGTTTTGTATTTGGCATGTTCACACGAAATTTTCGTCTATTACATGACACGAACAAGATTTTATATGACACAAACACGAATTGTCAAGTCTAGTTTATTGCACAAGTGATTTTCTTTCCTTTATCTTGTTTCTTTCCTAGAGTTTTGATATTTTAAAAAGTTCATAATGGCGAGTTTATTTTATTTGGTACTAATGCATTCAGGGCTTGATGGTGTTGGGATGGGCCTTATTTTGCACCATAAAGCTCTTGGAAAGTAAGTTGTATTATCCTTCCTTAAATACTCGTGCTGATTTCCTTGATTAGTTTGGCTGACAACTTCTGTACATTTCCTTTCAACGGTGGTAAACTGGTAATAAAGGTTAGTTCACGTTAATTTTTCAAGAAGTGAAGGAGATGCAAATCAGTTTCATAGCCTACTTTTGTGGTATTTATATTTATCAACCTACTAAAAAAATATTTTCAATGGGGTTAACTTGTGAAGGTTCCTCCACTTACTTCGAAAAAGAATCTGTCTTCAAATTGTTTTCATTGTTTAGTTCTTTCCTGCTGGTTAGGTCAGATTATACTGATTCATATTCATGTTTAGATATATGCTAACAGTTGTTCTATTTGAAAGTAAGAATTTCTATAGAAGATTTTTGTTGAGTGCAGGGTATTTGAAGTTCGGTGTCTTCATCTTCCTGTCCATGATCGAACACCCTTTGAAGGTTTTTATCTTTCATGACCTATGAATTTTAATTTTCCTGGCTTGTTTATAAGTTTTATCCAAGCTGATGATGCATCAAAATGGTACCTCAAGCTTGAAGTTGTTTGTCTAATATATATCTTGCCCATGATTGATTATTTGCTTTCTTTGTCTACAGTTTGTATCCTTCTACTGCAATCAATTTCTTACTTTGAATGCTTTCTATTTAGATCCTTCATGGCATTTTTCATGCATTTTTAAGGGATTTAACAGAGCTTATGACTGGATTTTGTGCATTCTTCTTAATGAAGGACTGGTGAAACTTGTTGAAGAAACTGTTCGGCTTGAGCATGCTTCACGTCCAAATAGTCCAATCTATTTGGTGGGAGACTCCTTTGGGGGATGCTTAGCACTTGCTGTTGCTGCTCATAATCCCACAATTGACTTAGCGGTGATATTAGTGAATCCGGGTGAGCTTTCAATTTCAATTCCAGTTTGTGCCTTTTCCTTCGTAACACATTCCTTAATATTTACTTGGTTGATGAACTCTGCTACTGAAATTCGGAGGTTGGCTGATGGTTTTTTATCATTTCATTTTAGCTACATCATTTGGCCGGTCACAGCTGCAACCATTGTTCCCTATATTGGAAGCTATTCCTGATGGACTACATGTTTCTATCCCTTATCTTTTGAGCGTTGTGATGGGTAAGTGCTTGCAGTTGCATGCTTTGTTTAATGGTTCAATTTAATCCATTTCCAAGGCTCCATTGCTGTCATTGTCAATACCATCAAGCCCTGCAGCCTTATTTTTTTTCCAGTGCTCTGACACTGCATGATTCAGATTGCAAAAGGTGAGTTTGTTCTGATATTGCTGCTTCTGCTTTCATGAGAACAGGTGAACCATTGAAAATGGCAACAGTTGGTATTGAAGGTAGAATCCCCCCAATGCAGAAAATTGAACAATTGTCTGGCAACCTCACTGCTTTGCTTCCCCGTCTTTCTGTAAAAATCATTCTCAGTTGCTTGGATTCATCATTTGTATTTTGTTCATGGATATGCTGCCTGTCTTGTTTTCATAATGTTCTGCTGGAAGATTTATTTAGTCCAAGTTCTGTGCTGGCTGTTAACGTGTAATTATTTTCCTTCATTCTCAGGGTTTGGCTGATATTATACCGAAGGAGAGTCTCATTTGGAAGTTGAAGCTGCTTAAATCGGCTTCTGCTTATGCTAATTCACGTCTCCATGCTGTTAAAGCTGAAGTACTAGTGCTTGCTAGGTCTTTATTCTCTTCTTATGCTGTCTGTCTTCTTCAGATCATTTCTTTTTATCCTTTTATATTTCTGGTGAATTGTTTATTGTATTTATTGCTTCCATTTAAACTTCATGATTATCTGCTTCATTGTGGTTGATGGTTTTTGCACATTAGTGACAAGGATAATATGCTTCCTAGTCGGGAAGAAGCTCATCGTCTTAAGGGTTTATTACCGAATTGCATGATTCGTTGCTTCAAGGACAACGGGCATACCCTTTTAATGGTAAGAGTGTGTTTGCATCTGTGCTGTAATATTTTATCATGCAACTTCTGTAATCAACTTAAGCTTAAGGCCTGTTTCTATGGAAATATTTTTCTCCCTTTTGGACATTCATGAATGTAAACTTGTAATGCTGCAAACCTTGACTAACAGCATGTTTTTCTCTGATGGTACAGGAAGATAGCATGAATTTACTGACTGTCATTAAAGGTACTTGCAAATACCGCCGTTCCAGGAGGCATGATTTTATCTCAGATTTTCTGCCTCCGAGCATGTCAGAGTGCAGATATGCATTTGATGAAGTAACAGGGTAACTCCACCAAGCAATGATATCTTATGCATATTTGTAAATGGCGATGATGGTGACAATGCTAATGTGACCTCATTTTTTTTGGACTAAAGCTGGAGAAATATGTTTAAGTTGCTTCATTTCACTTATTTCTCTCCATTTGAGACTCTGCAAGCTGATATTTCTGCCACCTGAATTGCAGGTTAATACGTTTTGCATCTTCTGCTGCTATATTCTCGACCATGGAAGATGGAAAGATAGTTGAGGGGCTTGCAGGGGTTCCAGATGAGGGTCCTGTGTTGTTAGTCGGTTACCATATGTTGATGGGGCTTGAACTTTCGGGCCTTGTTGAAGCGTTCTTAAGAGAGAAGAAGATTATGGTCCGTGGATTAGCACATCTGGAGTTATTCTGGGGGAATCTTCAAAGTTCATCTAGTGAATTTTCTTACACTGATATGATGAAAGTAATGGGGGCATTACCTGTCACAGCAAAGCATATGTTCAAAGCTTTGTCTACAAAATCTCACGTTCTTCTTTATCCTGGTGGCTCTCGCGAGGCCCTCCATTATAAGGTGAGACAAAGTACATGTTTAACCAAAATAAATTCACCATGGAAACAAGTTACTACCATGTAAGTAGAGAGGACTTTCATGTTTACCCTTCTGCACTACCGTGAAGATTTTATTGTTCATTTTTATAACTTATTGCTTTATTCATGCCATAATTTCTGATCTGAAGTCTCAGAAAACATTGCTTTTATCATTGCAGGGTGAACAATATAAATTATTTTGGCCTAGTCATCCGGAATTTGTGAGAATGGCAGCACGATTTGGGGCCACGATTGTACCGTTTGGGACTGTTGGAGAAGATGACATAGGAGAAGTAAGTTTGTGCTTCTTTTTGCCATATAAATATCAATTCTTTCATCTTTGGATCTATGGAGAATGCAATGAGAAGAAGCAACCTCCTTCTTCACTCTCTCTTTTACTTTTGTGCTAATATCATTGTTCTTGCTCATAATCTTCTTTGCAGCATGTTCTTGATTACCATGACCTGATGAAAATTCCTGTGGTTAACGATAAAATCGAAGAAGCCATTCAGGATGGTATAAAAATAAGGTCACTACTCTCACTCAAATGGTATTTACATCTCATATTCGAGTTGCTTATATATGCAATACTTGAGTGCATGCCCTGGTTGTAGGGATGAAACAGAAGGAGAGGTCGGCAATCAAAAGATCTTTGTTCCAGTGATGTTGCCCAAGGTACCAGGCCGCTTTTACTATCTGTTCGGAAATCCAATCAAACTGAAGGGGAGAGAGGATTTGCTGGAGAACAGAGAAGATGCAAGTCAATTGTATTTGCAGGTAAAGTCAGATGTTGAACAATGTATTGCTTACTTGTTAAGGAAGCGAGAGGAGGATCCATATAGGAGTATAATCGATAGAACAATCTACGGTGCACTCTATGCTCCTCTAGATCAGGTTCCAGCATTCAAGCCTTGAAAAATTACTCTTAGCATATGCATCTTGATTCTTTAAGAGGCTTGTTTTTGTACACTTCTATGTAGTATCTGTATGATAGCCAGGGTCAATCTTATGTTGCGCAATATTACAAGTTTAAAAATACCACATAGAACGAACTTGGCTTGTTCATTATACGATTCCCTCCAGATTCGATATCAAACTACAAGAACATCTTGTTTGATGCATATATTTCCACTTCCAAACCAGCGAAACAAGCAAGACATGGATGGAAATTTAAAATCCAAATGAATTATAGAAATGGTAGTTTCTTTTCTCCCTGTGACCTGGAAAGGATAGGGAGAAGAGTATATAGTGTCATGCCATAACCAAAAAACAGTTAAATTTGGCTAGGAAGATTGAGCTATAGAGACAAGAGCACAATATTCATGTAAAATAATGGTTTCTTAGCTTGAAGAGTTAATCAAAATGCTGTCGTCAATGTCAGCTTCAGACAAAATGACTTATTCATTATCTTCTAGACATAAAACTTGTCCAGAACTGGATTAGCCTGGGTGCACCATGAAATATGCACAACTTCCCTGTAGACGGGGGAAAATGAATTTGTATATTTTGCTTCATTGACATGTTGGAGAAATAAACAAACTGAAGGAATTGAAGAAGACATTCTTGTATTTCAGGGTTGGAACATGTGGATTTCAGGATGTCTTGACCTTTCTTTTTTATTTTTTTATTTATTTAAATTTCCTTTTTAAAGGTTGATTGGAGAAAGAATCTAAAGATGTGAAGGGAAATGACAGTATAATATTAAAAAAAATGGCATTTTACTTTCTCGGAGGAAAAGGATGGAGGAAAGCCAACTTGCTTTTAAACTTTCTGATAATCTAACAACATCTTGTTTTCCTAAGCATAGTGAAACAGTTTAAAGTTAGTTTACATAATCAAATTAGCAGTTCGTAAATTGTTAATTACAGTTCTAACATGCAAAACCTGAGGATAAACAGATTCTCTATCTTAAAACTATGAATCTGTTGAAAACCTGTCCCTCAAGTAACTGATATGTGGTCCACCTGGAATATATACAATTTTCTCATGGTCTTGAAGGAATCTAATTTGGTTTCGGAAAAGGTGATGCATAGTTAAAAGAAAAGTTGTTACATTCTAGCTCTACAAGTAGATTTGCAAGAATTTTGTGAGTGTACATGTCTCATCAGTTTATGGATAAGTCCTGGTGTCCTGCCATTTATCTTCATGGACTGCTTGTCTGCTGCTGTTCTTTGCTTGATAAGGGAGGATTGTGACATTCACATCAAGGTAAAGTGATTCTCTCTTTCTTTTTCTTTTATTCCTGAATTATTGGACACTATATTGTGCCAAGTGAAGGACCAACTCTTATCTCAATAGTATGAGATTTGCATATTTCAGGCTGCTAATGGAAGTCATAGTCTGAAAAAGGAAAAGAATGTGATACTTTGAGAAGTTTTCTCAATGAGAAAGATGTTGTTGAATCTTTCGCCGTGCAGTTTATGCTAAAGAGAGCGGATTTTTCTATATAAGGAGAGCTTCAAACATCATTGATAAGTGAGGAAAAAGTTCAAGAGTCCTAAGTCAGGACAATGGCTGGGTATGGTTATACATATAGGGGTGGCTACACAAGCTATACGTCCGATCAGGCGAGCCAGTCGGTGTTCAGCAATGCCGATGGAAGGAGGAAGCCGATCATGTCTTACACTCCGACCGGTGACACAGAGTGGTATGTTACAAAAACTGAGACGGTTGAGGTACCCTTTGTCACTGGATACAAACAAAGCACCCCTGTGAAAGTTGAGGTTCTGATGGACTATGGTGATGGTGAGGGTAAGTGGAATAGGCCCTCGAGTCCAGAGAAATGGCGTAGGCCTTCCAGTCCGGTTCGCTACCATGTTGAAGAGAAATGGAACAGGTCTCCTAGTCCTGTTCATGCTGAAGTGAAATGGAATTACAGGCCACAAGGTGAGGAGCTCAATGCCAAAAATCCAACAGAAGCCAGCAGACCCAACAACCCTCAGAGTGCTGCATATTGGCGCCAGCCACCCAAGCCTCCGAGTACTACAAGTGGCTGGACCATCAAGGAGCACCAGGAGCCAAGTGGTTACACTGGTGGTGCATGGGCTAAGCCAAGTCAGGGGGCATGGTCTGCAGGACAAGGAGCTAACCTTAGTAACCCAACAAATGACATCAACACAGCTATGGAATACTTAAAGGAAGCTGTCAAGCAACCTTCTTCAGGTATTATTCCTCCACCTTACAGGTATACGACACCGGCCTCGACAGGGCCGAAGAGAGATGCCTACCCTGCAACCATGGACAGCAGGGAAGCTGAAAGGCGATATGGCAGTTTAGCATCTCGCCCAACCATAACCATTGACAGCAAGGAAGCTGAAAGGAGATATGGCAATTTTGCATCTCGTCCAACCACAACCATCGACAGCAGAGAGGCCGCAATAAAATATGGTGGCACAACTGTGTGAAAGCAACTATGGGAGACTATTATATTTTTAAACTAGGCTTAAGAGCTGAATTAAGTGTTGAATCAACTATGGTTAGTCCACTTGTGTCTCTGTTTGGTGTCGTTAAATTGAAGTTGCGTTAAAGCATGGCCCTGTTATGTACTACAATAAGCTTCCCTGTTAAGTTAATGAAATAAAGTTGTAGCTATGGTTATCTTTAGCCATGGATCCTTTCTGTAATTCCTTTTCTTTTCATGCATCTTAAGACTTCAAAAATGAGATTGGCTTGCTTGTAGGACCTACTGGCATGCAAACATGCTTCGCTATATCTGGCATGTTAGGGACATTCCATGCTTAGTAAGAACTGCTCATCCTTGCAATAGGATTGGTGCAAATAGTTAAGATTTGAACATTATGTGCAAAACACTTAAATTCGAATATGTAGTTGATATATAAATTCAAAAAATCCACGACTAAAAATTTAAAGGATCAATAGACGGATTAATATAGCCAAATTTTAAACTTTCTATGCACAACAGAAAACTATATTATTTTAGGTATTAGAAAGTAGAATTCTATCAATTCTACACCTTTAGGCGCCATAATATATATATATATATATATATATATATATATATATATATATATATATATATTACTATCATATATTTTTATCTCCCCCTCTCTCATTGCTTGACACATGTTCTTTTTTTTTTTTGCTCATAACAACTTTTTTTATTTATTTAGGTCCTTTTATTTTTTTTTCTCAACAATTTTTTTAGTTAAATTTTAACATGTTTTTTACATGGCTCTTTAACTTTTTTAATCCAGTATTCTGTTATTGTTTTATGGTATTGCTTTATATTTTTATCTATGTGCTTTTTCTACTTGCATAAAATTTGCTTTCAAATAAAACTTATTATGAAAGAGTTTTTTTTACCTCTAAATCTTGCAAAAAAAATACTTTTACTTTGCATATTGTATTTTTGAGTAAATATAAATAGTTCAATTAATTATTCTTAAAATAAAAATACTTACAGATGAGTTTAAAATCTTACGCTTGATCAATAATATGAACAAAGCATTCTTAGCTAATTTTTCTTACTTCTTTGTTAAATTATCTGAACCACTATGCCATATATATTTTGATGCTTTTACTTTTTATTGTTGTTGCATCATTATCTTAATTTGTTTGTTTCTAGCACAAATTATCAGTTTATCATACTATTTAACTTAAGTATTGTGTATTTTTTTAATTCAAGTTAATTCAAATTTTTCGAAAAATTATTTTTAGACATTTGTTTGATATATAAATTCGATCTTTAGTAAATATGTTTTTCTTTTGTACTAAAAATATGAAGAAAATAAATATTTTTATAATTAACAACTCTTGTCTAATAATCAATTTTACTAATTTTAATATTTGTAAAATAAAAACATATCCGCAGTATCGTGTGGGTTTGTATCTTGTGTATATATATTCTACACCTTTTAGGCTGTTATAGAAGTTGAACACAGGAGCATGAAACTCCCGCCTCTTTGACTCAGAACTCGAAGTAGCTTTATGGCTTTAGTTTCTAAAAGGAACTTTAACTCTGATTCCACTCTCTCCTCATCTTTTTTATGCCTTCCCCGAATCTTCATACTCATCGTTTTCTTCGCAAAGTGCCCTTCAAGTTCCTCTTTGTACACTCTTTTTCAACTATCAAAAATGACAACTTTAATCAAGCCTCTGCAAATATTAACAAATTCTTGTCACTTTTACAAGAATTCTCAAATACCCTTTTCTGTATTAAATGTATACATGCCCAGATCATCACAAATTCTGTATCTAAACACCATTTTTTGGCGTCAAATTTGGTTAAGAGTTACAGTGAATTGGGGTATTTGCGGATTGCCAGGAAAGTGTTTGATCAAATTTCTCAACCAAAAGCCATTCTTTGTAATTCAATGCTTAATGGCTATTTGAGAAATCAATGTTATATGGAAGCTATTGAGTTGTTTGAATTAATGGGTTCTTTTCATTTGGGATTTGATAGTTACTCATGTAATTATGCGTTGAAGGCCTGTATGGAATTAGAAAATTTTGAGAAGGGCAAGGAAATAATTAAAAGAGCCGTGGATAGAAGGGTGGATGGTGATAAGTTTTTGGGGAGTTCAATGATTAGTTTCTTTATGAAATTTGGTGATTTCAATGGCGCGAGACGGGTTTTTAATTGGATGGTTGAAAGAGATGTTGTTTGTTGGAATTCAATGATAGGTGGTTATGTAAAGGGATGTTACTATGTTGAGGCTTTTGATTTGTTTCTTGAGATGATTCTATGTGGGGTTAGGCCAAGTGCTATAACTATGGTGAGTTTGGTTCAAGCTTGTGGAGGAATGAGGAATTTAGAACTTGGGAAATGTGTTCATGGATTTGTTCTTGGATTGGGAATGGGAAGTGATGTTTTAGTGCTCACTGCATTGATTGATATGTATAGTAAGATGGGTGAACATAAAAGCGCTTGTTTGGTTTTTGATAGCATGCCAGCAAAAAATTTGGTTTCATGGAATGTTATGATCTCAGGGTATGTGCATAATGGTTTGGTTCATGAATCTTTTGATCTGTTTCACAAACTAGTCATTGCTGGTGATGATTTTGATTCTGGAACCATAATTAGCCTTCTCCAAGGTTGTGCTCACTTAGCTGATTTGAAAAGTGGAAAGGTTCTTCATGGGTATATTTTTCGAAGAGGCCTTGACATGAACATTATTCTGTCTACCACAATCGTAGATGTGTATTCCAAGTGTGGTGCCTTGAAGGAGGCAACTTTTGTGTTTGACAGGATGGAAGATAGAAATGTGATTACATGGACTGCTATGCTTGTAGGATTAGCACAAAATGGGCATGCTGAAGATGCCATCAAATTATTTGGTCAGATGCAAGATGAGGGAGTTGCTGCCAATTCTATTACTCTGGTTAGTTTAGTCCACTGTTGTGCCCATTTAGGTTCCTTGAAGAAAGGAAGGAGTGTCCATGCTCAATTATTTCGGCATGGATTTGCTTTCGATGTAGTTAACAGAACAGCCTTGATTGATATGTATGCAAAGTGCGGAAAGATAAACTATGCTGAGAAGGTGTTCACAGATGGTTCCTTCTTTAAAGATGTTATATTATGGAATTCTATGATAACAGGCTATGGCATGCATGGCCAAGGGCATAAAGCACTTGATACGTTTAGCAGAATGTTAGAGGAGGGGCTCATGCCAAATCAGACTACATTCATCTCTCTTCTATCTGCTTGTAGTCACTCAGGGCTTGTGAAACAGGGAAGAAGCTTGTTTCTAAGCATGGAAAGTGATCATAACATCAGGCCGACTGAGAAGCACTATGCTTGCTTTGTGGATCTTCTTAGCAGAGCAGGACATCTTGAAGAAGCTGAGGCATTGATCAAACAAATGCCTTTTCAATCCAGCAGTGAAGTATTTGAAGCATTGCTAAGTGGGTGTAGAACTCATAAGAACATTGATATCGGCATAAAAACTGCAGACCATTTACTAAGTTTGGATGCAACAAACCCTGGAATTTATGTTACGTTATCAAATATATATGCTGAAGCGAGGAGATGGGATGCAGTTGGTCATATTCGAGGTCTTATGAGGAGACGGGGGCTGAAGAAAACACCAGGATACAGCCTGATTGAAGCAGGAAAGCAGGTTCATGCATTTTTTGCTGGAGAAGATTCACATCCAAACTTGGTGGAAATCAGTCATATTCTGGAGAATTTGAGATTAGAACTTGAAGCTTTAGGCTATGTGCCTGATGCCAGCTGTGTTCTCCAGGATGTAGGTGAGGCAATGAAGATCAAACTGCTGTGGAGGCACAGTGAGAGATTAGCTATTGCTTTTGGCCTGTTGAGTACACCAGCAGGAAGCTTGATTAGGATCACTAAGAATCTCCGTGTATGCAGTGATTGCCATACAGTGACTAAATATATATCAATGGTGGTTAAGAGGGAGATTACTGTAAGAGATGCTAACCGTTTCCATCACTTTGTTGATGGAAAATGTTCCTGTAATGATTATTGGTAATAGGGATAGAATTATATGATTGAAGAAGGTCTTCTCAAAATGTTTCAGTAACCCTTGTTCCCAACTCCAACCATTTTGTTCTCAAAGTGCATCTATGAAATCAGAATTTTAGATACAATATATTGACATGATATGAATAAAAAACATGAAAATGATTCAAATAAAAATTTGATGAAAATTATATATAAATATAACAAAAATTAAAATATATATATATTTGGCGTCCGAACACGAATTATCACCTATCTTCAACAGTATACTATGAAATCTAAGAAACATTCATCACGCGATGTGCTCTTTATGTAAGGACAAGATAGCTAAAGGAGGAAACATAATATCCACATTGACCATTTCCATGTAGGGTTTACAGCCTTACCTCTAAATTGTTGCCTTTCATATGTATTTATATCCAAATGGCTTTGTACACTGCCAAACTATTAGAGAACTTTTTCCATTAGTAAAACAAGAATAGAACAAATATATATTATAATTTTTTTATACAATAAACGTTTTTGATTTGAAGAAAAGTGAAATATAAGTATTAAAGTTTGAATTCTAGAACTGTAAAATTTTTGTATTTTAGTGTGACGATATAATCATTTGAATCAATATTCGAAATAATTCTTTATCATTTTCTACTAAAATTCTCTCTTTGTAAAGAAAAAAAAACTATAAATTTGTTCTTTAAATAACTAATGCCTAATGCTTACTAAAAATCCTACCAAGGAACAAAGTTTTGGTTTAACATAAAATTACAATTTGAAATGCTTTTATGGAATTGATTTGAGAGATTAACCAATTTTTTTTTCTTTTTTGGCTGCTGAAATTATTAATCGACTTTATCATTAAAAATTCGCTATATTATTTTTTTATCTACGTCTATATTTATTTAAATTAAACTGATAAATAAAATTAGACATTATCTTTTACTTTATTTTGACAAATATAAATTTAAAATATAGTCGAAATAAGCTCTTTATACTCAAATTTTTGTTTTTATTTTTGTTTATATGCATACATACAAACAAATAGAGGTGAAAACCTCATTTCAGAACAAAAACAAAAAATTACTATTTTAATTTCAATTTCCAAAAAAAATTCAATTTTTTATGCATATTAAAAAAGGAGCAAAACCCAACAAAGATTGCTTCTCTCTTTGTAAATTGCGCATTTTGTTTGTCATCATCATTATGCTCTAAACTGTAGTCAGAGAGAGAAACCAAAATTTCAATAAAATATTTTTTGTTTTATAGTGGAATGGAGTGAAAAAAATCCTTCTTTTACCAGTGTTTGAAGAAAGTGCTACTTAGTTTACTAGTAGCATTACCTTTTCATTAAAAACCCAGATTTTTTTCTATCATTTTCCCGAGAATTTTTTAAGTACTCAACCATAAAGAAATAACCAGAAAGCCTAGATTCCCAGAAGGTCGGTTACGCTTTTGTTTCTTTTCTTTTTTGTATTTAAGTTTTGGTTTATACCCAGATCCATTCATGTTTAAGTTTTGTTTTTTCTTTGCTGTGAATTGTTTATTGTTTTATTCACGAATTTGGGTATTTGGATCATGTGATCAAGGTGCTTTTTTTATTGTTCTCTGGTGGGTGTTATTGAAACTTTGGGTTTTATTTGGTTGGTTAGAAAGCGTAGGAAATGGAAAGAAAATGGAAGGTCTTCTCAAGTTTGGTGTTTTTAATCATTTGAACTATGGTAAAGAGCACCTCTTTGAACAGTTTGTTAGCCGGCCAATGGAGTTTTGGGTTTCTTAATTTTGATCATTTGAACTATAGTAAAACTTTGAACAGTTTATTAGCTGCCCAATGGAGGTTTTAGGTTTCTTATGAGTTTTATGATCTTGTTATACGGATTATGCTGTGAGATTGATGAATGTGGAATTTGTTCTGTTAATACTGGATTTTTCTCTTTCTATACGGTTTGGTAGGGACACTTGAGAATTTGATGAAATCTTATATTACCTTGAAGAAAAGCGAAGATTTGATAATAGAGTTGGTTACTAAATGTTATAGATGAAAGAAAAGTTAAATCATTGATTTTTCATTACAAAATAAAATTCAGTATTGTCTTTAATGGTTAATTCTGTTAACAAATATAAGTCTTATGTGTCTAGGTATGTACAAGAACCAATTGCAAGAGTTGGCTCAAAGAAGTTGCTTTAATCTGCCGTCTTATTCATGCATCCGAGAAGGACCTGATCACGCTCCTCGGTTTAAAGCTACTGTCAACTTTAATGGAGAGACTTTTGAAAGCCCTACGTTTTGCTCTACTTTGAGACAAGCAGAACATGCTGCAGCCGAAGTAGCTCTAAATACACTTGCCAACAGAGGCCCGTCCAAAGCATTGGCTGCAAGAGTTTTGGTAAGCATTCGACTGACGTTTATCCTTTTCCCAGTTATAGCTATTTAGATGCTGAAATTTGCAATCAGCAATCGTTTCGTTGTCATGGTCCTTCCTAATCTTAGGCACTGCTTTGATCATTGTCAAAGACAAAACGATAACTTTTAGTTCCTCTTACTGGATGATTTGTCTTCAACTAGGCTTCAGTAACAGCTAGCTGATTTTATCTATGAAAACTTGCTGTTGTTTTAAGTATTTCTCAGATTGATTGTAAGTTGTAACCCATGAAGAATACTTTGTGTGTTGGCATTTTTTATCTCTATTGTCAACCCTTCTTCTTTGGTCACTTATTGTCGACCTTAGAGGTGTCAATGTCATATCTTAAATTTAAGGAGGGAATCACTTAATATGTTTTTGACTTTGAAAAGTGGCTTTGATATAAGGGTTTAATTAGAAGTAGAGGTAATCATCTAGTGTATCCTTGAACTTGATGAGATTTTGACATGCCTCAGTTGGAAGATTCTAGTTGCAGCCATGCATTATATCTTGGTATCTGAGGTCTAAAACACCTTTTAGTTCTAATATCTGCATGCTTGCATGGGATATTTATCACATTAATTTAAACTCTCCTTCTAACATGATGTTTTCTGGTTTGGTTTTTGACAACTTATTTTAATTTCTGAGTATTCATAGGAAGTTCCTGAATCCATGCATTACCAATTTTAATCTATATAAGAAGTGAGGATACTGGAAAAAATCTAGATGCATAAGTGTTTTTACCCTCTCTCTGGGCTGGACTCTGCAGCTAACTTAACTTCTATCCTTGTATTGCTGTTCGCTTGTTCAGCTTGTCCTTGGAAAAAAATAAAATAAAATCTTTTGTATGTTGACTGCACAGGATGAAACTGGTGTCTATAAGAACTTGCTTCAAGAGACTGCTCATAGAGCTGGCTTAAACCTTCCAGTCTACGCCACTGTTCGATCTGGACCAGGCCATGTTCCTAGTTTTTCAGGAATGGTTGAGCTTGGAGGGATGACCTTTACAGGGGAACCAGCAAGGACTAAGAAACAAGCACAGAAGAATGCAGCAATGGCCGCATGGTCAGCCCTGAGAAAACGTATGATTCCTGTCTTCTTTATTACAGGCTCTACTTCATTTAGAATCAAACAACTGTGTGAAACATGCTATATCTTTAGATATATGTTTCTTTATATTCATTCACGGCACAAATATTTCAATCAAAGCTTAAAAAATCCTTTTATGATTAGCTGTTAGTTGAAAACTTTCTTGCTCAATTTCTAAGGATGAAAAGAGGTGATGATGGAAAATTTGATAACCTAATGGTTAGGTTTCATAACTACTTTCTTATTTTGTAGCTTAACCATTAGATTAACAAATTTTTCATCCTCACCTCTTTCCATCTTTCCTACCAAGCAAAAGTTTTCCAATTGATTAATCTTCTAGTTGTTTTTCTGTGCATGTTTTCCATGTACCACTAGTAACGTAACTTTAGTGTGAATATTCTAATACAGTATTGTGCCTGCAGTGACTCAGCATGGTTCATCTTCATCTTCATCTTCATCGCCTTCGCTGGAGTCTAAAGGAAAAGAAGAACAAGAGCAAGCCGTCATTGCTCGTTTCCTTTCATCATTACAACCATCAGAAGCAATGCAATCTATGCAAAATGATTGTCAGTATGAAAAGCAGAGATCGATTCCTGTATGTCGAGACCTAACCCCACCAACCCCAACCTTGTATTCTATGCAGGGTCAAAGTTGGCCTTACCCTAGTTTTTCCCCTGAAATGGCCATGCCCATATACCAAATGTGGCAGCAAGAACAATTACTGCAGCTTCAAAACCACCTGTTTACGTTTCCCATTTCTCCGGTTCCTCCACCTAGCCCTCAGATTCTTCCATACGTGCAGTCCATTTTACGCCCAGATCATCAGCAGTCATTTCAAGCTAGGGACCAAGAGCCTGTCCTTTCAGCTCCGAGGCTTGCAATTGCTACCTCATGCCCTTCTCTTTACTTCTCCAATCATTCAGCTTCACAGCCAGTCATGGGTAGGTCTTCAGTGACTATTCGGGAGATACATGAGGAGGTAAAAGAAGAATCATCCAAGTACTCTCCACCTGCAGTTATCGATCCCCCTGTGCCTGCTCAAACTAATGTTGAATTGGGTATCGAGGAGGAATCAAAACAAGACGATCACAAACAGAAGAATGTTGAGTTGGAAAGCAAAGGTGAATCTGGTCATAGGAAACTGGATGCTGGTTCCCAGCCTGTCAACTACCAGTTTCGAAATCCCCAGGCCTTTGAGTCTTCTCATGTTAGATCACAGTATCCTCCAAGAGCAAGTTATTACAGAAATTCCAGACCACCATCTTCAACAGCAGCTCCGGTGATGATCAGAACAGTCAACCCAATTTCCTCCATGAGACCGAACACGCAGAAGCTGACAACTGAGGTGCCTGTCCCACCGAGAATGAGAACTGGAGCTCCACCGTTTTCAACTGGACCAAGGTTTGAAAGAATGAACCTTGGCGGCATGCATCCCCGATCCATGGCGCCACCTGTTAGAATCAGATCAGTTGTACCAGTCTGCTCAGCTCCACCACCAAGAAGAACACCAAGCTTCAATCAGGAGGCAATGTTGCCCAACAAAGACAAGAAGAATATGGTGGCTGAAAATGTGTCAACTGCAACTTCAGAACTTGATAAGCTTAGTATGTAGATGCAGTATAGTAGTCCATAAATACCACAGGATGCATTTTAGTTTTAGCCATGGCTTCTCTTTTGCTTTTATTATGAATATCATCACAGCCTGGGAGAGCTGTTTCATGCTTTTCTTTAAGTAGTTGGAATAAATAAATAGTCGCTTTTCTGAAATGAAATCTGTATAAAACTGAAATTCTATTTTTTAAGCTTAGCTAAGATTGGTTCTAAATACTCAATTATTTATTATTAAGTATACTTAAATAATTTTATTTAATTTTTTGCTCCAAAAATAAGGAGATTCTTGAGTTTTGAACTTATGAGATTAGATTATATTTAAAAAAGGAAATATTTAATTAATATTAATTATTAATATATAGTGGTGAATGATTTTAGATTATTTGTTTTATGTTATATAATTATTTAAATAAAATCAAATAAATTGTGATAAATTATACAATTTATTTATGATCCTATTTTAGTTTATGCTTGAATTAAACCTTTAATGAAATAATTTTCTTTAACATAATAATTTACTTCGCAATTATGCTTTTATTATTTTAAAGAAATTGAAAAATTAACATTAACATATTTTTTAATTACATGAGTAGTAATACATGTTAAATTACAAAATAAAATACAAAATATTTAAAAAATATGAAAAATATTCAATTACACAGAGAAATAAATGAGATAAAAATTATGTAATTTTTAAAAAAAAAATTTATATTTAATTTTTTTAATTTTAAAATTTTTATTAAAATTATCATTATAAACGAAGCCAATACAAAAAATGCTAGAAAAAAAAAACCCCTACTGCCAAATGTTTTAACATAATTACCAAAGTGCCCTATGAATAAGACGGCAATATAAGCGGTGACTTAAAACCCTAAACCCCTCCACCGCTGTCTCCTTCTTTCTCTTTCAACAACGCAGAAGTGCAAAGCGGAACTTAGGTGAGGAAAATAGGGTTCTTTTTCCTTTAACAAGTTTACATTTTTCCTCAGTGTTCATTAGCTGGGTTTTTTTTTTTTAATTTTTGGTTTGGGGGGGGGGGGGGGGGGGTGCTAATTTGCATTCTTGGTTTTGTTTACTGTAACTTCAACTTTAATGGGTTCATTTTAAAGCGCCTAAATGTTGGTTTTTTTAGCAGTTTTGTTTTTTATTATGAATTAAAGAGGTAATTTTATGAACTAGGTAATTTTTCTTATCATGTTTTGGGCCTATAAGTTTATTTAGTGGCTTGAAGTTTGATTATGTTTCTAACTGTAACTTTATGGTGATGATTTCTTAGGTCTGTTTTTTGCTGGAAAATTGAGAAATGCTTGTTTTGTTCGAGACTCCGGCGGGCTTTGCCCTTTTCAAAGTATTGGATGAAGGGAAGCTAAATAAAGTTGAGGTAAGTTTATCTTCAAATGTTTTGACTTTTGAGCATTAAGAGGAGGTCGCTTTTTTATGTGGTTTTGAACTGTGAAGGAAGTACCTTGATTGAATGAAGTTAGTGGCTTTATGTTTTAGTTTGTGAAACTTTTCAGTTCCAAGATTGGATTGAAAGTTGTGGTTTTGTTGTTGCAGGACTTGTCAAAGGAATTCTTGGCCGTTGACTCAGCAAGAAAGGTTGTCACTTTTTAGGGTTTTGAGCTCATTTGTTGCCCTTCATGTTAGTTTCATGCCTCTTGGATCTCCCTGATCAATCTTTTTGATTTATGATATTGTTAGGTTGTGTCATTGAAAGCCTTTTCGAAGTTTGAAAACACAGCAGAAGCTTTGGAAGCTGCAACCAAACTACTTGAAAGCACACCCAGCAAAGGTCTGCGCAAATTCTTGCGTGCTCATTGCGATGGTGAAACATTAGGAGTGGCTGATTCGAGGCTTGGAAATGCAATAAAGGAAAAACTGGTTTGTTATTAGTCTTCGTATGTGGACTCTGTGGTGATGTTTTTCTGTTCCATTCAGTTGAATCTTATTTAAGTAGAAGTAATTACTTGTCTGCAGAAAATTGATTGCATTCACAATACCGCTGTTATGGAGTTGCTGAGAGGTGTGAGAACTCAATTGACAGAACTCATTTCTGGTCTAGGTGCTCAAGATTTGGCTCCAATGAGTTTGGGTTTGTCTCATAGCCTGTCTAGATACAAGCTAAAGTTCAGTGCTGATAAGGTACTTATAACAATTTCTTGTGAACTTGATTGAGCATTACCTATTTCCTTCGGATATTGGGAGTTTCTTTGTGAAGACTTTGTTCAAAAGTTCCCAATGGTAGAAATATATAAATAAGTTCGTATAAGATTCAAGATTCCAGAGGAGAATTAAGTTTAGTGACGTAAGTTTTCAGTTTACGGTCTCGGAAGTAGATAATTGCAGTTGTTTTGATTTGACATCAGTGACCTTTGTTGATCACTGGATTAAAGCAATAAAAACTGTAAAATGAGTTGAGCATTTTTAAAGCTAATTCTTTGACTTGTAAGTAAAATGGTGTTATAGTAAGATGCTGATTGAGGACTCTCATTAAAGAATTTCTTGTTTATGTTTGTAGTCTTATTCTTTCAAAAGCAAGCATTAGTCTCTGTGAAATGAGTTGTATCTCTCTTATTTGGGTTTGAAGTATCTTGGTGAGGCATTGACATGTGGTGGGTGGTGTGCCAATATAAGGTGGAATTTGTGTGCTATCTAATATATGTTCTGTTTTAAGAACTTCCTTAATGTTAAAACATATGAATCTCTAGAGCTATTTTGACAATATACTATATTTGTATTGTTTTAGGTTGATACAATGATTGTGCAAGCCATTGGCTTGCTTGATGATCTTGATAAAGAGCTCAACACATATGCAATGAGGATTCGTGAATGGTATGGTTGGCATTTTCCTGAGCTTACCAAGATTGTACAGGACAATATCCTTTATGCCAAGACAGTAAAGCTAATGGGTGATCGTGCTAATGCCGCTAAGCTTGATTTCTCAGAGGTAAGACTTTCGGTTAACTAATCAGTAAGCTGATACCTCAAGCTTGTTTACCAAGTGTTCCAATTTATCAATATGAAGCTTGGGAAGTATCGTATTTTCCTCACTCTTGGGCTTGACATAAAGTGCTTTTGAAGGAAAATTTTATCCTTATTTTTACAGAATTTTCTTGCTTGAATTTTCACAGATATTACCAGACGAGGTTGAGACAGAATTAAAGGAGGCAGCAGTCATATCCATGGGAACAGAAGTTAATGACCTTGATCTTATGAATATCAAAGAACTATGTGATCAGGTTCTGTCACTTGCTGAATACAGAGCTCAGCTGTATGATTATTTAAAGAGCCGGATGAACACTGTTGCACCAAACTTGACCGCTCTTGTTGGCGAACTTGTTGGTGCTCGCCTCATTGCTCATGGTGGTAGCTTGTTGAATCTTGCAAAGCAGCCTGGAAGTACTGTTCAGATTCTTGGTGCCGAAAAGGCTCTATTCAGAGCTCTTAAAACGAAGCATTCGACTCCCAAATATGGGCTTATCTACCATGCATCCTTGGTCGGTCAGGCAGCACCAAAGCACAAAGGGAAGATTTCCAGGTCACTTGCTGCTAAGGCTGCATTGGCAATTCGATGTGATGCTCTTGGAGATGACCAAGATAACTCTATGGGAATTGAGAACCGAGCCAAGGTAAATCATAAACTTGAGTTTGCTTATTTCAACCCCCTTTATTCAAGAAAAAAAGAATGTAAGGTATTTCTTACACGCTATACTTTGTAGCTTGAAGCAAGATTAAGGACTCTTGAAGGCAAAGAATTGGGACGATCTGCTGGGTCAGCTAAAGGCAAGCCTAAGATTGAAGTCTATGACAAGGATAGGAAGAATGGTTCTGGGTTGATCACTCCTGCCAAGGTCTCTGCATCTGAATTTTGTCATTTATTGGCTTTTAGTGTTTTGAATCCTTTAGGTGGTAATTTTGACACTTTTGCTGCATACAGACTTACAATCCTGCAGCAGATTCTCTTCTTGGGCAAAGAACAAACTCCACTGCTCTTGATGAGCAAGACAGCGTCCCAAAGAAGAAGAAAAAGGTTGAGGCTGAACCTTCTCCTGCAGAGGAAGCAGCAGAAGTGCCTGCTATTGAAGAGAAGAAAGAAAAGAAGAAAAAGAAGAAGAAAGCTGATCAGGAGACGGCGTTGCCAACTAATGGAAATGAACCAGAAAGCGAAGAGCCTGCGCCAAAAGAAAAGGAAAAGAAAAAAAAGAAGAAACATCGGGCTGAGGATGAGGAGAATGTTGAAGTAGGAGAGAAGAAAAAGAAGAAGAGAAAGCATGCAGAACGAGAAGAAGAATCTGAAGAGCAGACCAAGAAAGAGAAAAAGAAGAAGAAGAAGAAAAGTGAGGATTGAGAAAAATCAATATAGTTTGGTGATTGGCTGCCTAACAAGTTTTGGGTAATATAGTCCTAGGCACTCCTGCTTGTAAAATGTGGTATTCTGTTGAGTTGATAATTTTGTGGTCGTGTTCTTTAAACCTAATTTTGATGTATTTTCAACTTCCTTATGGCTACAACTTAAAGGAAATATCAGAACTTTTTCTTGTTAATTGGAGTTTATTTTCTTTCGCAATGATATGGAAGTGGTAACGAAAGGCCTTCGTTTTGCATCTGAACAAAACAAGGAGAAACTAGCCAGCACTATTGAATTGGTGCACTTGACCTAGTCTTCTTTCTTTGTTTACTTGAAATTGAAATGTAGAGAAAGAACATATATTTTCCAAGTCATTACATGATAGTAACATGTAATTGGTATTATGTACCTTGAAATAAATTGGTTGCTATGTTCTTGAAGTTGCCATTGCCAGATTATCTCATGGGAAGTGTTATTAATTTGTTGGGTTGGTTTGACATGTATTCTTAGCTTTCTTTGAAAATTGGTTACTCTTCAATCTTCATGCCCCAAAGTTCAGAAACACCTGGAAGCCTTGGAAGCAATACCAAAACTAACAAAATGGATGCCCAGCTAGGATCTTTCTTGACAGGTTCATCTCTTCTTCTGATACAACAGCATAATTGCCTTACATAGAAAATGAAAGATTACTACTATATAATCGTAACAAGTTAATAGAAACACTTCAAGACTAAAATTATGAGCAAACCCCGGCATTTGGAGGTAGAATGGCGACAGTAATGTTAGGTCCACAAATGCAAGCTCATGATGGTTCAAAGATTCAGTCCTTGACTGCCCATGCAAATGTCTATCATTACTGCTAATCGGCTATCACTATGGTCAACTTGACACCTCATGTTCCGTGTTAGCAAGATGATGAGATGCCCATGTCAAGTGTCTATCACTATTGCCAACCGGCTACATTATGGTAAATACAACTCTGTTGAGCTCTCCTACCTTCTCTCTACTCTCAAGCTCTTGCAGTCTTTCTTAAAACATCTCAGATAAACACTGATTTGAACGATAAAACGCATCCCGAAATCCTAATTCTGATGTTCCCCTTTCCCATTTGGAAGTCCAAGAAGCTTGACATCTCACTCGAACGGCAGTCTAACCTTGAAGATCCACTGTTGAGGACAAAAAGACCCCGAACAAGTAATATTTTATCGTGTGAAGACAACAATGATGGTAATGCTCATGACTTTCTTCTTCCTCTTGTTTTAATTATATTGTTGAACTTTTCACAGATACTATAATGGGGAATGAAGACAGTGATCTTGACCTGATTAAGGTTCACTGTGTTGCATGGGGTTTCTGTCCCTTGAAGAAACCATAATATCAGATGATCATTGCTGCACTAAAGTTTGTCTCGAGGATCTGCTTGATGGTTCTTTGCCTCATTGCCCATGGTAGAAACTTGTTGAATCTCACAAACCAGCAAGCCAGGAAACAGTATTCAGATTCTTGAAAACCAGCAAGCGTAGGAACCCTATTTACATGTTCATGTCCGCCAAGCATGCATCAATGGCTTGTCGGGCAGCACCAAAGCTCAAGGGATAACTCTGTAGGACATTAAAACCTGCATAAGCACAGATTTGTTTTTTTAATTTGTCTCTTTCTGTTTTTCTGGTTATTGTTAGAATAATATCCTACTTTTTAGGAGAAGTTACACGTATGACATATCTTTAGCTTTGAGCATAGGAGTCTTGAGAAAGAACTGAGATATTCTGCTGTTTGCTAAAGTGGTGAAAATCTATGAAAATGGTCAAAAGAAGTGTGCTGGAAGGACGACACTGATGACTGCTGCAAAGGTTTGCATTTCATTGCAAAACTAGCAAAATCCTTTAGTAGATTTTGTTCTTAGGGAAACAGCATATTCCACGGCTTATCGTGTCAGGCTGGAAAAGAAATAGCAATTTTAGCCATGACACGACATGAGAACATACATACGAAAAAAAAAAACGAAAAATGATATAAATTAAAATTTGATAAAAAATTGTTTATAATATTCATAAAAACTGTGTCAATATAAATTTTGATATAAAATTTTCGTATTTAACACGTCACGACAAACTCGAATCGTCAAAGCTAATCCAAAGAAGAAAACAAGTTTGATTCAGAACCTGCCATGCAAGGCCAAGGAAACAGCAGAGGAAGCTCCTTTTACTAAAGTGAAGAAGAAGAATAAAGCTAATTAACAAAGTGTTAGGTACCTCAGGTTTTGACAATTGGAGGAAAAATAAACCAACTGGCTGCAGAAAATGAGCCAAAAGATGTGGAAATGTTGATTCCTAGCTTTAGAAAAACGAAGCAGAAGAAACAAACAAGGAAAACTGGAAAAGAGATAAAAGACTGAGCTGTTGTCACTTGGAATTTTCCATTAAATTAGGAGAAAATATCTTGTTTTTTGTGATTCTGAGTAAACTTAAGAGGATCATGCTTAATTAAATACTAGTTTGATTGTCAGTTAAACAAGACTTTTCCCATTCAAAACATCAAGTTAGTATTTTCATTTTTGTTTGATTTTTTTATCTTCCCAACTTGCATAAAAGCACTTTTAGCTTTCTAATTGTATATTTAGGACAATAAAGTAAAAGTATATGCGCATACATATTTAGGGCAAAAAGCTTGAGAATTTCTATTCCTACCCCACGTTTTACTATTCCTACCTCAATCCATTTTTTCAACAGTAAAAAAAACGGATAAAATGACAAAATTCGCCCCCATCAGATAATTTGGCATGATGCGCAAGTCTTACTTGCGCGACAAACACGCGCAAGTTTCACTTGCGCGAAAGTCCGAAAAACGCGCAAATTTACTTGCGCGAAAGTCGCGCTTTAGTGGTCAGCATATATTTATACTATAGAAAGAGAGTTTGTCTCACTTTTTCCTCCTCTAGGCCTTTTTTTTAAGTAAATAAAATTATGTTATGTTTATATTTTTTTTCTAATTGGTGAAGAGGAGTATGCTTAGATTTGTAGAGAGGAGAAGACAGTGGAATGCTTGAGTTAAAACTCTGAAATGTATTTTGTTATCCAAGTGTTATGTGTGTTTAATCCCAAAGTTTTACATGTTTGCTCTTTATGTCAGATGTAAATTAGGTGTAATGTGTTTTTAATCCAAGTGTTTTGTGTATTGTTCACCCTTCATGTAAGATGTAATTCAAGTGTTATGTGCGTTTAATCCAAGGTTTTACATGTTGTCCGCCCTTCATGTTAGATGTAGTCCAGGTGACCTACTTTTTTTTCTTTTTTTTTTATAAACACGTATTTTTATCTGTTCTACGATCTGAAATTAATTGCAAGTTGTTTATATTTTATGCTGGAAGTAGTTCTAATGTTACATGTATTATGTGCCTTTTGAGCAAAATTTGATCAGGACACATGTCTTGAACTTGCAAAATCATTCATTTATATGAATTTTAAAAATTTGATACAAGGAATATTTGACTTACTAAGTTACATATTAAAAAAAATTTAAGACTTTCCTTAAAAGAATAGGTCACTAATTCATAGATAAAGCTTATAAAATACTAGTACCAACAATTAGTGTTACATGCTTTTTGGGTACATGAATTATGCTAGTATCCATCTTTCTTTTTAAAGCAACCTTGGTGGATTTTCATTTTTTTTCTAGATAGGGCACCTCTTTTTTATTATTATTATTATTATTATTATTATTATTATTATTCACCTTAGCAAATGTGGGCCAATGTTAAAGACAAATAAAAATAAAATCATGATCAGGGTAAAATATTGGAAAAAAATTGACTTTTTTTTTTTTTAAATTTAGGATTTCCCTAGTAGGTGATTTTAACCAAGAAGTAAAGACTGTAAAAGGAAATTACTTCTTGGTGAAACTCAAAGTTTGACAGCAATCCAACACAATAATTCTTCATTTTATGTCAAGCAACCAAACCACTAACCTTGTCTCCTTTTTAAAAATAAATGATCATCCTTTAAATTTAAACCATGTCTCACCTTAAAATTTTCTCAATTTGTCCTCAGGTATTTTATTTTAATGGAAATGCAATTAAATACTCACCAACTTGTCCCAAATACTACTCAAGTAATTTTATATAGAAAATTCTATTTTGATAATGAAAATACAAAGCACTGAAATTTATAAGATTTGATAATTAAATATACTTTTAACTTTTTGAACAAAATATATATAAGTCTTTAATATTTAATCGTAAATTCGTTCATAAATTTTTATTTTATTATAATAAATTTTTAACGTTTCAAAATTATATAATTAAATTAAAATTTATTAAAAGATATCAACTTATGGAAAGCAATAATTATATAAAATATCTATTTTGAGAATATAAAAATACAAGTATTTAAACATTGAAAATTAATTCCGATGACATATTTAAGATATATGAAAATTATGAATTTGGAAGGATTTAAATGTGTATTATTTTCTTTCATGTGTTTGACTTTAAGTAAAACAACAAATATTTGATGGTAGCATATAAGAATAAATAGATCTACAAGACTACAAACTGATAAATTCTATTCATACCCTATAAATTACTAAACTTATCCCATCCCAAACAACACCTAACGCTAAAAGACCATTTTACCCATCACCACCGACTCCTTTCCTTAGCGCAAGTTGAACTTGTGCGAACAATTCGCGCAAGTGGAACTTGCGCGAACAATTTACATTTTTTTTCCTGGATTTTTTCGCTAAAAACGATGATAAAAATGAATAAAGGAGTCGCGCAAGTGAGACTTGCGCGAGAAAGTCGCGCAAGTGAGACTGCGCATCGTGGCAGCTGGGGTAAATTAGATATTTTATCACTCTTTTTTACTATTTAAAAATGAGTTAGGGGTAGAAATAGTAAATTGTGGGGTATGAATAGTAATTCTCCTGCAACCTACAAACTTGCTCTCCTTTTTTTCTTGTATTCTGATTTATTTTCTTTTTTTTTTTCTAAAAAAATTATAAAAAAAACAAGAAAACAAAAACAAAAGAGAGAAACATGCCAAGCACCAAAGAACAAAGAGACCTGTAACAAAAACAAGAAAAAACAAAGAGACCAAAATCCTTTTACCAATAGAAATCTCTCCTCCTCCTTTTCTCTCTCTTTCGGATTCAACCAAAGTATCAAATTCTTCCTTTTCGCTCTCTAATCTCTCTTACAGAACACAGAACAGAACTACACTTGAAAACTGCTTAAAACACAATGGCTTTTATCTAACTCTCCCACTTTATATCTCTTTCTTGCCTGCTTTCAGATCATTTTCGATTTGGGTTTCCCAAAATTTTTGCAAAACCTCGCAAATTTGACTCTTTTACTTAGCTCCAAGATCATTTCTTTTCCATTCCGTTTTTGATTTCTTGCTGAATCTTGGATGCTCCCAAGTTATAGCAGCAAAAGGGTAGGGTTTTACGATATTTTCATAGTGAATTCTTGCTTATCTTAGAGTTTAGATTATTAGTTAAGCTGGGTTTTGGTGATTTCTTGCAGTAGTCAACTCTTTTTTTTTTTGCAGATTTATCGGATTGATCACGCTTGTTATAGATGCTTGATTTGTGGGCAGTTGATTGTTTATATTGATCAGTTGTTGATTTAGAGCAAGACCCAGATTAGAACATGTTGGGAAATGAGGTTTAGATTTAAGAAATGGGGTGTGTTTTGGGAAGAGAGGTATCTTCAGGAATTGTTTCAGAGTCTAGAAAGAGTAAGAATGCTAGCTTTGAATCCAATAGGAAAGCAGAAAATGTTATAGCTTCAAAACCTGATGCTAATGTTGTAGAGGTTGAAAATGAGGGTACCCAAAAGGAGGAAAAAGCTGAAGGGGAAAGAAAACAAAGGGGGGAAAGGAGAAGGTCAAAGACAAACCCCAGGTTGAGTAACCTGCCAAAGCATTTGCGTGGAGAGCAGGTAGCAGCTGGATGGCCTTCGTGGCTGTCAGATGCCTGTGGGGAGGCACTGAATGGGTGGATTCCACGGAAGGCTGACACGTTTGAGAAAATTGATAAGGTTTGCAGTTTTGTTTTTGTTCAATGTCTGTGTGCTTTTTTTATTGATCTTCATTGAATGGTGATGTCACAATGGTAGTTTGTTTTGAAATGATAGCGAATATAATTGGTTGTTTGTGCCATTTTGGTTGTGCTCTATGTTTAATTATGGCAAATAGATGGTCAAAGTTGTTTTTAATTGAAGCAGTTGTCTTTTGTTACATCATCTGGGATGCTGTTTGGTTCTTCATCTTGTTCTTCATTGTTGATATTTTTGAAGTTCGTATTTTGATTCTGATACTTACCTTTCCTTATCGATGGTAGATTGGCTCAGGAACATATAGCAATGTGTACAAAGCCAAAGATATGGTGACAGGTAAAATTGTTGCACTAAAGAAGGTTCGGTTTGATAATCTTGAACCAGAAAGTGTGAAATTCATGGCTAGAGAGATTCTCATATTGCGGAGGTTGGATCATCCCAATGTTGTAAAATTGGAAGGTTTAGTTACTTCAAGGATGTCGTGTAGTTTGTATTTGGTATTTCAGTACATGGAGCATGATTTGGCTGGTCTTGCAGCAAGCCCAATAGTAAAGTTTACAGAGCCACAGGTTAGCCCCAACTTGTCTTTTAATTGAAATTATAGAAAATCCATGCTTTGCATCCTTGGCAAGGTAGTAAATCTAGAAGCATGCTTAAAATGTATGTTAACATTGTAGGTTAAATGTTACATGCATCAACTACTCTCTGGCCTTGAGCACTGTCATAACCATGGAGTGCTTCACCGTGATATTAAGGGTTCAAATCTTCTTATTGATGATGGAGGAACACTTAAGATTGCTGATTTTGGACTGGCTACATTCTTTGATCCAAACCACAAGCATCCCATGACTAGTCGGGTGGTTACTCTGTGGTATCGAGCCCCTGAGCTTCTTCTTGGGGCTACAGATTATGGTGTTGGTGTGGACCTTTGGAGTGCGGGATGCATTTTAGCTGAGCTTTTGGCTGGGAAGCCCATTATGCCTGGTCGAACAGAGGTAGGTTTTGGCTTCAATTACTGTTTATTCAGTTTAAGAGCTTTTGGATTATTTTTGATATCCCTGTGCAAGATTTGAGGTGGAAGGGATATTGGCATTACCACTAATTTGGAAGTTATTACCTTCAACTTTTTTGTTTAATATAATTTGTTAAAAAATTGCCATATTTCGTGTTTAGTGCATAGAGACTGCAGGGTGACATCTTTGCAACCAATAAATTGCATATCTTATCTTGAAATGCTTTGTTATTTTCTCTTTGCTGTTCTCTACGTGTTGAAAATGAATAGATCATATTCTATGTAGTTGTATTGCGGCTTTGTTGCTACTAACTATTCTTTTTTGGATCAATTAGGTAGAGCAACTACATAAAATATACAAGTTATGTGGTTCACCATCAGATGAATACTGGAAAAAGTCAAAGTTGCCAAATGCAACCTTATTTAAGCCTCGAGAGCCTTATAAAAGATGCATAAAAGAGACATTTAAAGATTTCCCACCATCATCACTGCCACTTATTGACACTCTACTTGCAATTGATCCAGCAGAACGGCTGACTGCCACTGCTGCATTAAGAAGTGAAGTGAGTTCTTTGATTTTGATGCATACTCTCTGGTTCTTTCTATTCTTGGAATCTTTTGGTTTTATTTATAAAGATTGGTTTGCCGTGAAGATACTCTTTTGAAAAGTGTCTTTTTGACCTTTTTATTCTTCTTGTGCAGTTCTTCACAACAGAACCTTATGCTTGTGAACCTTCTAGCCTCCCAAAATATCCGCCCAGTAAAGAAATGGATGCAAAACGACGAGATGATGAAGCTCGGAGGTTAATTCTTTTACTTTTGGTCTCTATTGACTTTAATCACTGACTTTTTAGTTAAACTGAGCTAGCTGTTTAAGGTTGGAAATTCTTATTTGATGGACTGTCATGACCAAAGGGATGGTACATTCACTTATATGCATATTCATAAGAATGTTACCGACCCCTAAGCAAATTCTCTGTTGGAAACCGCTGACCCATGTACACACATGTTTTCTGAGAGCGAGATGTATAAACTAATGTGGTTTGCATGCCTAGATGCACGGATTCAGGTCTTTCTGGATCTTATGTGCTTATTCTGGAATATGGTAATTGATTCTTCCCTATATGTTGATGATAAAACTTGTTTTGACCTGAGGAACTTTGAATTTTGATGGTTGGTTGGATACTAACGTAAAAATGTGCAATGATTTTGAATTATTCAGTGGGGAACTACTAAACTCTTACATACAACCGATCATAGCAACTCCCATGGCTTCAAAGTTTAGTCCTCATTCTATGTTGGGCATTGTTTCCATTTTGAGTTTAACTCACTGTTAATTGTGTGGTCATTAGATTCTACCCATAGTTATTTACTTTGAAAAATTTCAATCTAAGCTATTTTGATACAATTGTTGCAGTTCATACTTGAAAGCATTGACTCGTGTATGTCTTCTGTATGTATTTCAATTCTAATCAACAACAATACCTTTCTGGTATTAATGAGCAGACTCAGAGCTGCTAGTAAAGCCCAGGGTGATGGTGCAAGGAAGACACGGGCACGTGATCGTGCAAGGACAATTCCTGCTCCAGAAGCCAATGCTGAGCTTCAGTCTAATCTTGATGTACGTGTGATATTTCACTTTGTCAACAACCACTATCTTTGCATGCTTGGATGCTTTTGTTTGCATATTTTGCTCTGACTAGAATATTTTCTCCAAGGCAGACATGATTTTTCTTGTCTTTCATTGTTAGCTTTTGCTCCCTGCTTCCCCTAACTAAATGAGCTAGGATTTTGCAAGCAGAGATTGCCTGTTGCAAGGTGTTTCTATTGACATATTGTTAGATAGGAGATCTGGCCTTGAAAGTTTGTATCTTTTTTCTTCCTTCTAAGATCTGTTGTCCCGTTTCAATTGTGCTTAAGTTTCAGTCTGCCAACTGAATATATTTGATAACACAGCATTGGCTAGTCTGTTTGCTGCCCCTATTCTTACATCTGATTTGGAGTGTTTGCTACGGATTCTAGGTTAATCCACGACTGACATTGAGCATTGGTTAAAATTTTCTGATACTTTGAACTAATTTGGGTTTCCTTGTGAAGAAGAGAAGGCGCTTAATAACCCATGCAAACGCGAAAAGCAAAAGTGAAAAGTTCCCCCCACCACACCAGGATGGAGCACTTGGCTTTCCTTTAGGAGCATCACAGCATATTGATCCTGCATTTGTTCCTCCTGATGTGCCCTTCAGCTCTACATTCACTTATTCAAAAGAACCAATTCAAACTTGGTCAGGTCCATTGGTCGACTCTTCCGGCATGGATGCTCCAAAGCGAAAGAAGCATGTTGCAGGTGATTCACACGAACCATCTAAACCTCCGACAGGATCCCAGAAAGAAAAAACTGGCGAAACCCGGGTTAAAGGAAAGAAAAGCATACTTTGAACTCTCGCTGCATACATAAGAATGCGATTCACGAAAACAGTCGACTGCATGTGCTGGGAGTCTTACTGCTACTTCACTGCAAGTATATTTTCTAGCTTCTTGTTTGTTTTTTCATAGAAGCATGTATTGTTTTGTTAAGAATGTATTCAAGGGTTGAAATCAATTTTGCTATAGTTTTTTCCTTTACCTTTTTATTCTTTTTACCCGAAAGAAGCTCTCTGATTTGTCGGGACCTTGAGGATAAGAAGTTTCCACTGTTATGTAAATTTTCATTTCTCAGTTCTTGAAATTCTGTGTTCCAAACTGTACACTGTTTAGATTAATGGAGACCGGAGAACAAAAGGAAACAAAAAATCTAATAAATGCTTCCAAATACCTTTCTTCTTTTGTTGATATTTATATCTAAAATTAGAAGATAATTGTTACTTTCTGTTATTTCTAGACTAAATGTGTAATCGAACCAACATCAAACTTGAATTTTGTTTGATTCAAAAATTTGAGATTTAAAGTATGGTTTGAGTTCGATTGATTATAATTTTTTTGAAGATTTAACTCGATTTAATAGAATATTCAAATTATTCATGGCAAATTCTTTTTTAATCATATGTATTATAAAAGTAAAATAATATTTGGTATGTTCGAATTAGATTCGATAAATTCGATTTATCATATTTTAATCATATGAATGTATTATAAAAGTAAAATAATAAATTAAAAATAAAATATAAAAAAATATATAAAACAGGTTAAATTAAGCGTGTGAGTTAGATTTTAAGATATTCAAACTTAATTTAATTTGTTATTCGAGTAATTCGAGTTTGAATTTGACTCGAAAACAAATAAATCAAATTTGATTAATCATCGAATCCAATCCATATAACTCACTAATAATTTTATTTGATTAGTTTACGCTCCTATTTCAGATAATTATTTATTGGTAACAAAAATTGTTCATTTCTTGCATGATATTGGTGGTTGTTTGCTTCTTCAACCTAAAACCTTTTCTCACAAGTAACTGACTTTTTTTTTTTGGTCGAAACCCTCCGGTTTCCACTTTCGGTGACTATTCCGGAGTCGAGAGAAGTAGAGCGTGGTTAGGCTTGTCCCCCTCCCAACACTACACAAGTAACTGACTTGTTCACACTGAGTTTCAAACTAGTGGACAATGATGTTACATTCATTTTGCTCCAATCCGAGATTTCCTTTTTGCTTTTCTAATAATTTACAGAACTCACTGATGCAATGGTGAATGAAAAATGCTTCAGAATTCAGATGCATTTTTCCAGGTTAAACTTGCACAACTTTTTCCTACGCCAGCATTGGCAGTGGACACTAGGCTGCCTGCCATTCTTTAGGGGATTTGGTTAAATTTGACACAAAAACTTTAACCTATTAAAACAATTTTTAGGAAAATTCTAAATACAACAACAACAAAAAAAAATACTGAACACAACCTAAAAATCTTTTTTACCCAAAATACCCTTTTTTTTTCCTGAATTTTCGAGGCTCATGAGAAGGAATTTCCGTGAGCATTTGAAAGCTTACGAAAGAGAATTTCCGTGAGCTTCCAAAGATGCACGGAAATTCACTTCCTTGAGCTTTAACAAGTTCACGAAAATTCACTTCTGTGAGCCTTCAGAGATTCATGAAAGTATTCTTTCGTGAGTCTCTTAAAGCTTACGGAATTTTTCTTTTGTGAGCCTCTTGACTTAAGGGTAAAATAGTAAATTTATTAAGGGATAGGGTTTGTTTAGTTGTTTTTTGGTTTTATTTTTTAATATGATTCATGAAAAAATAATGCGAAAAAAAAAATAATAAAAATTAAAAAATATTTTTATTTATGAATTCACAAATTATTAATATAATAATTTTTATATTTTATATGTATTCATTCGGCACAATACAAATCCATAAATTACAAAATCCACCAACAATAAAAAAAAAAAAGATAAGAAAATGTCAAGAGAAAAGGAAAGAATCTAAGAGCCTTCTCGCGAAGTTGTTAGAAATGCCCAATTTCCAAGTAAAGAAAAGGAAAAAAAATTATTTACCTTTTTTTTTCTTTTTTGGGTTAATTTAATATAAATTAATAATTTATAATGACTTCAGATGTTTAGGGTGATGCTGTTAAACCTCGCCTGGCTTTTATAAACCACGTTGAAATCAAACTCCTTTGAATCTTTTCTTTGAAGTTTCAAACATCAAAGGCAGAGACTTCCATAAGAATCCCAAAAGAATCTCAATAGAGAAAAAACCCAGAAAAGTTATAGTTTCAGAAAAAGCAAAAGCATAGAGAAGAATGGAAGAAGGCAACAACAACAGCATCGTAAACAATGTGGCTGCAGCCATTGTTGCAGCTCTTGATTGGAACTCTACTCCTGATGCTCGCAAAGCTGCCGTTTCTTACCTTGAATCCGTACTTTCTTTCTCTATTTATTCTTTTTTATTTCAAATGCTTGTTTTTGTATGCAAATTAATCGACTTTATTTAAACTTTGGTTCATTAGTAATGAATTTGTGTAAAGTTAGGAAATTTATGAGCTTTTTTTCGAAGATTGATTATTGGTTCAATTGAGTTTAAGGGTTTAGCTAAAAGGGTCATTGTAATTTGTTTTCATGGAGCTGATAGCTGTCCTTTAGCTTTGCATTTTTGACAATTATGGTCTGTTTTTTGTTTTGCTTTCCCTTTGCTTCTTTCGATTGGGTTTTTGGATGAGTGACAAACTTTTAAGCGGGCATTGATTAGCTTTTGGTCTCTATAGAGGTTTGGAAATCTTCCTTTTGCAGGTTCTCTGTGTTTTTCAGCTGCTTAGGATTGGTAATTGTTCAATGTTTATATGAAGATTGGCTTTGAGTTTTGACTATCTGTGGTAGGGTTGTGTTTTTCATTTTCTATAAGTTTGTGTATGAAATTGCAAGAGTGAGCCCTAATTATATATTTGATCGAATTTTGACTCCTTAGATTGATTTTAACTGTTTAAAAACAGTTCCTCTATTTGACATTTTGATGGTTTATTAAAAATATGGTTGGGATTTTAGGCCTTCGGCAAGCTATCCTACTGAAATTTTGATGATTCAGAAAGCAATCTGTTTTATTAGGGTTTATGTTTTCTTGCATCTTTAGATAAAGTTTAATTGGTCAACTTTTGTATCCTGATTAGTAAAAATGAACTCTTAAAACTATCAAGGAGAGATACCTTAAAAGACGGCTAAAGTCTTCCTGTGAATAGAGCTTCTGAAATGAAGCTTGAGAAAATAGTGTCTGCTTGTGTCTACAAATGACTGCAAGATCATAATATAGTGCAGTATTTACTTTCATATCATGACTCAAGATACTTATATGTTTTACTTCTATATCGCTTTAGTAATTTATCTCTCTTAAATATGTGCAGATTAAAGCTGGAGATATACGGGTTTTGGCAAACACATCATTCCTTTTAGTAAAAAAAGATTGGTCTTCAGAAATTCGGTTACATGCATTTAAAATGCTACAGGTTCAAGCTCATTCACTATTTTTTTTCTTTCTGTTCATGCTGCATGCCCACTTGGAAGGATTCATTTCTCGGTTACCAACTTGTTAATTTTGGTGATAAATCTGTGTCTGGACAATAAGATACTTATCATCTTTATCTCCATGCAGCACTTGGTTCGGTTGCGTTGGGAGGAATTTGGTCCATTAGAATGTAGGAACTTTGCAAATGTTGCTGTCGAGTTAATGTCTGAAATTGCAGATCCTTGTGAGGAATGGGCTTTGAAAAGTCAAACGGCCGCCCTTGTTGCTGAGGTTTTCACCACATTGCCCTGGCTTTTGTCTTATTGCTGTGTCTCTGATTATCATTTTACAGTTATATATCTAATTTTTTTTGCTTTTTTACAGATACTTAGAAGAGAAGGACTAAATCTATGGCAAGAGCTGCTCCCCTCTCTAGTTTCCCTATCCAGCAAGGGCCCTCTGCAAGTAAAGTTCTTTGTGACCTATACGTTGTCATGATATTTTTTATATTCTTGAATCATGCATTGGATGATTCTGCTGATTTTTTCCATTTCAGGCTGAGTTGGTCTCAATGATGCTGAGATGGCTTCCTGAAGATATTACAGTCCACAATGAAGATTTGGAAGGTTTATATCTACCTTGAGTTCGATTTTATTTTTGTTTCAAAACTGAATAATTTCATTTTTTCGGCACCCAAGATCTCAAAATGCTGCTTTTATTGAAACTCTGGAAGTAGAATGCATAGTTCTTTTCTCTTCCTTTTTTTTCTTACTTTTTGTTTAGAGGGAGCGATATGTATCAATATGATATGATATTTGAAGTTTCTTTTCTTTTTGTACTGTTGTTTCCTTTCTCCCACTGAAATTAAATTTATTATTCAGGTGATCGGCGTAGATTACTGTTACGTGGGCTTACTCAATCTTTGCCAGAAATTTTGCCACTACTGTATTCTGTATGCCTCCATCTTTTCCTAGAATATAAGTCGCTTCTTAGCATTATTTTGTGATCCTTAATTCTTGGTACAGTTATTGGAAAGGCATTTTGGAGCTGCATTGAGTGAGGTGGGTAGACAACAACTTGACATTGCAAAACAGCATGCAGCTGCTGTACAAGCTACTTTAAATGCTGTAAATGCCTACGCCGAATGGGCTCCTTTGTCTGATCTTGCTAACTTTGGCATCATTCATGGGTATGATATTCGTCTTTTCACTTTTCAAAAGTCGAGATTTTTAATCATTGATGCGATCCCTTCCTTGCTCTCTACCTCCCTATTTTGACAGGTGTGGTTTCCTACTTTCTTCTCCTGATTTTCGCCTTCATGCTTGTGAGTTTTTAAAACTTGTCTCTCCAAGGTATGCTTTATAGTTTGCATGATTAAGATGCAGATCTTCTATCCTGGAATACTACTGCATGACGTTGCTAATTCTTAATTCTGACATGCAGAAAGAGGCCTGCTGATGACTCTGCGTCTGAATTTGATTCTGCAATGAATAGCATCTTTCAAATCTTGATGAATGTATCCAGAGAGTTTTTGGTCAGATCTAGCTCAACAGGTGGGGTTATAGATGAAAGTGACTATGAGTTTGCAGAATATATATGTGAAAGTATGGTGTCTTTGGGTTCCTCAAACTTGCAATGTATTGTCGGAGACAGCGCTACATTCTCTCTCTATTTACAGCAGGTAATGACCGTCAAAAGTAGCAAGGTTTTGTAAAATTAATACTTTTTTGTTATCTTAAATTTAATTGGACTTGTATGTTTACTAACATGTTTCCTAACATGGATTATGGACATATTTTAGTCTATATGCCAAGTTTGTGAAGCATTTTCATTTTCTAATTCTTTTGTCAACTTTTGTTTGATGATGAATAATCAAAATCTTCTGGTTCTGACCTACTTTTTTTTTCAGATGCTGGGGTTCTTTCAACATTTTAAGCTAGCTCTTCATTATCAGTCCCTGCAATTTTGGTTGGTACGTGAAAGTTTTGTAAATTGCTGCAAAGCAAATAAAATACAGCTAACTTCGATTAAATTTCATTCTGGTTTGTTTTTCTAGGCACTAATGAGGGATTTGATGTCAAAACCAAAGCTTTCACATTCATCTGGAGATGGGTCAGCTGCTACCAATGTGGACTCTACTTCAGCTCAGATTGATGATGAAAAGAGAAAGATTATAAGTTTTCTGAATGATGATATTTGTAGTACAATTCTGGATATATCTTTCCAGCGCTTGCTTAAGAAAGAAAAGCTTATCACTGGAACAGCCCTTTCTCTGGGGGTTTTGGAGTTGTGGAGTGATGATTTTGAAGGCAGGGGTGATTTCGGCCAGTACCGTTCTAGACTGGTATGCTCTATTACTTAAGATGCATTTATATCTGGATCTAGATTTAGCTTCTTTATTTGGAAATCAAGCATTAAATTGAATATGTTTTCAATTGCAGTTTGATTTAATCAAGTTTATTGCTTCGAACAAGCCCCTTGTGGCTGGTGCTAAAGTTTCTGATCGAATTATTATGGTCATTAGGAACCTCTTAAATTCTCCGATGCCTGCCAAGGTTTGGTTGCCAACCCTTTTCATCTCATTATTTTCCATGATACCTTGTCTGTTTTTTTTCAAGCTTAGAAGCTTCATTGTTATTATCTTTTCTATCTTTCAGGACTTAGCTGTGATGGAAAGCATGCAAGTGGCTCTGGAAAATGTTGTTAGTTCTATTTTTGATGGATCAAATGAGTTAGCCGGGGGTAGCTCAGAAGTTCACCTGGCTTTGTGTAGAATATTCGAAGGTTTGCTTACTTTTTCGTAATTTATTGGAGGCTCTAGGTTTATCATACCATACCTACTGAAAAACTCTGTTTACTGTGAATTGAAGGTTTACTTCGAGAACTTCTTTCTTTGAATTGGACTGAACCTGCCCTTGTGGAAGTACTTGGTCACTATTTAGATGCAATGGGTCCCTTCCTCAAGTATTTTCCAGATGCAGTTGGCAGTGTCATCCATAAGCTTTTTGAGCTCTTAAATTCACTTCCTTTCATCGTTAAGGTTCTCCTACTATTTTTTTTTTTACCATTGTTTTGGTCTAGTACTTGCTTTAAGGACCAAGCAAGAATTATGTCTTTTTTACCCAAAATTATGTTTGGCAGGATCCTGCAACGAGCAGTGCACGACATGCAAGGTTGCAGATTTGTACATCATTTATCCGAATAGCCAAAGCTGCTGACAAAAGTATTCTGCCTCACATGAAGGTGACCCATGTTTCTTTTTTATCTGTCGAGCAAAATGATAACATTGTTAATTGAAGATTTGAAGATTGTGAAATGCTGACTTGGTTTCAATTAGAGGAGTAGATATTGACTGCCTTCTATTTAAGCAGCATAATCTTTCATGCTTAAACTAAAATAAAGCTATGTACTTGCCATGTGTCATCCTGTATTTTATTGTTTTCTCCTTGGACTATGATATGGTCCTTTTTCATGCAATCAACAGAGTCATTTCTATTATGAGATGCTTGTAACCTTGTTCACATGTCTGTTTTTAATGTACGTAAAAGGAATGCATATACATGAACTTTTACAAATGAAATATCCAGATGCAGAGGCTCTTAGATTGCGATTTTTCAATCTGCAGGAAACTCCATGAGACCACTTTTCTGTGTATTAATAACGAGATTCTAGCTTGTCACATGGTTAAAAACCTAAAGTGTTATTCCAGAATGTTACATCCAATTTTGCCCATCACATGGGTTGAAGCACTCATAATAGTGCAGTGTTGCTAAACCTGTTGAACACGACCTCCCATCCCCTCTATCCAAAAGGAATGGATAAATTAAAGAAATATGAATGCCTTAAAAACTAAACCTTTCAATCCTTTTTATTTTTTAAAGATCCTGAGTATTCTCTGTATGCCAAAATTGAGGTTCAGTTTTGTTTGCCGTAGGGAGGTATTGTGAAATTCTAAACGAACAGTGCTTGTTTAGCTGTTAAATTTGAGTAGAAAAGAGTCTACTTAACCATTGAGCAGATACGAACTTATGTGTGCCCCATAAGGAAATTTGTTAGAATCTGCCACAAAGGTTTAGATAATTAACTTTTATAGCTATCATATGCATGCCTGTTTACATGAGTCAAGGCAACTTGAGTTTTAACATTGTATTTACTTCATGATGTTTCTTATGCAGGGTATTGCTGATACCATGGCATATTTGCAGAAAGAAGGTCGTTTGCTTCGTGGTGAACATAATCTTCTAGGTGAAGCGTTTCTTGTCATGGCTTCTTCGGCAGGGTAATTATTTGCTTAAAGTGTTTCAATCACCACGTGAAGCCAGATTTTTTTTTTCTTGTTATGAAAAATTTATTGAAATGTAGCAGGGTTCAACAGCAGCAAGAAGTTTTGGCATGGTTACTTGAACCTTTGAGCCAACAGTGGATACAGATAGAGTGGCAAAATAATTACTTGTCTGAACCTCTTGGTCTAGTTCGATTATGCTCCGAGACAGCATTTATGTGGTCACTTTTCCACACTGTGACATTCTTTGAGAAAGCACTTAAGAGGAGTGGAATGCGGAAAGGAAACTTACAAAACAGTACAACAGCAACTACAATCCCACATCCAATAGCTTCTCATCTATCTTGGATGCTTCCTCCTCTCTTAAAAGTATGCTATCGTGTTTAAGAACTTACATATATTTTCTTATAGATTTTCCTTAATAGTTTTACACCCTTCAATGAGGACCATGTGGTATCGACTGAATATTATCTAGGAGATAACACAAAAACCAGCTGTTACAACTTTATTGTTCATGTGCAGCTGCTTCGTGGTATACATTCCCTTTGGTCACCATCCGTATTCCAAATGTTACCTGGAGAAATTAAAGCAGCAATGAGCATGAGTGATGTAGAGCGATCCAGTCTTCTTGGTGGTGGGAACCCCAAATTGTCAAGGGGTGCATTAACTTTCATGGATGGATCTCAGTTTGATGTGAATAAGCAAGGATTTACAGAACCAAATGAGGCTGACATACGAAATTGGTTAAAGGGTATCAGAGACAGTGGGTAAGTTTGGCATTTTGTACATATCTTAGGAAAGTAATTTTCCACTATTAATGTATTGTGCACTCGTGATGTTTGTCTTTTCTCTTAAAGAGTGAAAATAACAGGTTATTACAAATAATAATAAAAGGAATAGTATTTGAGAGAAACACTGCACCATTAATGCTGTCAGCATAATGGATTTCACATGAGCCGAAGGATCCTCAAACGATGCTTTGATTATGTCCCCCTAGAAAATCTCTAGGTTTGTTTGGCTCCATCTTGTAGTGCAGCTACTTGACTGAAAATTGAACTAGCATTGTGAAATGGCATACTTCAGTTAGCATCTGCTGCTTATCATGCCTTTTGAATTGGTGTTAATGCATCCTCTATGATCGTAGGTACAATGTATTGGGCCTATCCACAACCATTGGAGATCCATTTTTCAAATGCATGGACATTGATTTGGTTGCTTTAACTCTAATTGAGAATATACAGTCAATGGAGTTCAGACATACGAGGCAGCTTGTTCATTCTATTTTGATTCCTCTGGTTAAGTCCTGTCCCCCAGATATGTGGGTGCTATGGCTCGAAAAGCTACTGCACCCATTATTTGTCCATTGTCAGCAAGCTTTGAGCTGTTCATGGTCCAGTCTTTTGCACGAAGGCCGGGCAAAGGTTCCCGATAATCATGGTATTCTCACTGGATCAGACTTGAAAGTGGAAGTAATGGAGGAGAAACTACTTCGAGATTTAACTCGTGAGATATGTTTGCTCCTTTCCACTATAGCGTCACCTGGATTAAACACTAGCCTTCCTTCTTTAGAACATTCTGGCCATGTTGGCCGTGTAGACATGTCTTCTCTGAAAGATTTGGATGCATTTGCATCAGGCTATATGGTCGGGTATGACACTTATTTCTTTTAGTATTGACATGCGGCTGTCCTTTTACATCTGTTGTATTAATGTCGTTCTGTAAATTCTAGTTTTCTCAGCAGTCACTTCTTTTGCAGTTTCCTTTTGAAGCACAGCAGCCTGGCAATTCCAGTATTGCAGATTACATTGGAAGCATTTACTTGGACAGACGGTGAAGCTGTGACCAAGGTTTGTTCGTTTTCTGCTGCTGTGGTTCTTCTGGCTATACTTACAAACAATGTGGATCTCCGGGAATTTGTTTCGAGAGATCTTTTTTCTGCACTCATTCGAGGCCTGGCCCTCGAGTCAAATGCTTTTATCAGTGCTGATCTGGTCAATCTCTGTCGCGAAATATTCATATATCTCTGTGACAGAGATCCAGCTCCGAGGCAGGTTAGTTTCAGATCAAATCTCTTTATAATCTTAAATATTATGTAGATACATTCTTGTTATACAAGTGTCTCAAAATGCTAACCAAAATAAGTCTTGTTCGGACCATTCCAGATTTTACTCTCCCTCCCTTGTATTAGCCCCAATGATTTACATGCCTTTGAAGAAGCCTTGACAAAGACAGCTAGTCCTAAAGAACAAAAGCAGCATATGAAGAGCTTCCTTTTGTTAGCTACTGGGAACAACTTAAAAGCTCTTGCTGCTCAGAAAAGTGTGAATGTTATAACAAATGTTACAAGTAAGCTCTCCGGTTTCCTCTCTGATCCCTGTAAATCTTGGATGCCTTATACATTGGACATTTGCTTACTAGTTCATTATGCTTGGCCATGCAGCGAGGCCGCGCAGTTCAGCCATTGCTTCAGAAAATAGAATAGATGATGGGGACACCATCGGCTTGGCGGCTATTTCGTGAGGGGTTTTCAGATTTGGTGTTGTACAGAAAGTTCAACGACGAACACGAAAAAGAAACATCTTTGACAGACACAGTAATACCCGGCAAAAATGGAAGCTTCTTTTGTTTTTGGTATTTAACACAGGTTGTGCGATCAATCCATCCATTTACATGGTATTGCTCTTCTGATTCCGGCATTCTGCCGCCATGTATATTGTCCTAATATGTCTTAAGCTTATGAATGTAGCCAATCATAGAAAGCATTATTCTTTTGGCCATCTTGGCGGATTTGGAGATAGTTGGATGAAACCTGATAGAGAAACTTTACTAGTTGGGACAAAAGCACCCAAGCCTGGCTTCCTCATTTTCTTTCAGTTGAAGAAAAACTAGACCAAATCAGGTCTGATTGTTAATAATAGTGTAAGAAATTAGGTTTTCGTGGACCAAACATCATTAAGAAATTCTTCAGGCCAAGAGCAGAAATTACCCTAGAGGTTCAACAGGCCTTTTAGTAATCTACTTTTCTTGACAAATACCAAAATTTCCCTAAGCTTCACCATTTAATCATATGGATGTTTATGGCATCAAAACTAAGTACCATAAACTATGTCAAGTAAAGACTATAAAAAATCAAAACAAAGACTATAAAAAATCAAAACATCAACAATTAAGGTTTGGCCGAGTGATTGTTACCCTTCTTTAAGAGAGATTAAGTTCTAGTTTCGATTCCTTTCCCTTGTACTTCTTATGAAGAAAAAAAATCAAAACATCAATAAGGGAAAATTTAGGGCTTGTATTCTATTTCATGTGAAATGGCATGTATCATTACTTTAATACTAGTCAAAGGAATTATTAAAGCAAGGGTTTAAAAGAATTCAAGTTTTAGAAAAACGTACAATTTAAAAAGAAATAAGAAATAAAAACTTTATAATTGTTTATTTATAAGTTTTGGCAAGTTTTGATCTCATTCAACTCTAATGCTTACCCAAACTGTTGTGCTAAAGTATGCGGAAAATTGTTTCCCATTGGAAACATAATCATGAAGGAATTTTAACCTTATTACACTTTTACTTTCAAACAAGCTTTGATAATGTTAGGTTTGAGAAGAACAGCAGTTGGAGAATGAACTTTTAACATGGCAGACAAGACAATGTGAATGGGTAGATGGATTCTCTTTCCTTCTAGTTTAAGTAAGATTACTGTCTATAAAAACCCCTCCCAAAGCCCAATGGCACCATACACTCCAACAACATTTTCCATCTTAGCTTTTTTTTTGTAAGAGACTGGTTTTTTTTTTCTGCCTCCTAGTGTGAGGTTTACTGCTTATAACTTGTTGCCAGGGAAAGAATGGGGCCAGGAGGACCAGGTGGGCCACCGGGGTGGGGAGGTCCCCCACCAGGCCCAGGGTTTTTCGGAGGTTTTTGTGATGTTATTGGTGCTTGGTAAGTTAATTAGAAGTTTATGTAAAGTACAAAAATTAAGAGTTAAATCATGTCAAATATAAAAATTATTGTATCATAATTTTGCTCGACATGTCAAACATCAAACTAATTTTTTAACTTTTTCATTTATATTCAGTTTTTTATCAAAATTTTAATCAATACTATTTTTATTTATTTTTTATCGTGTCATTGTATGGTACCTAATTTTGTCTTGTCGGAAATGATGATTTGCAGTGTGAACTTTCTGTGCTGCTGCTGGTTGCTTCAAGACTGTTTTGGTGGTCCAATGGGTCCACCTGGGCCTCCTGGACCACCTGGATTTGGACCTCCTCCACCATAACCAGCTACTTGCTGGTTCCTGCAAAACAAAGGCTCGAGATACTCTCCACCTGGCTTATTAACTTACAGCTGGCTATCTTATTTATGTTGTTGAGATATGACTGAATTGATTCTGAATTGATTGATCATTCAACTTGTTATTTGCTACTATGAACATTTGAATTTTATTGGATGATTCCATATCTCTATTTGATATTTAATCCAATATAAAGTAATTCAAAAATCGAAGTGATCTAATATTTATAATAATCCGAATTCGAATTTATTCGAAACCCAACAAGATTTAGTTGATTTTAAACTTACACCAATTCAAACTCAAATTTTTAATTAAAAAAATCTTATATTTTATCATGGTGAAAAACCAAGAAAATATATATTTAAAATTATTACAATTTAAAAATTTTAGTCTTAAAATTTATATGAAAAAATCCAATTAAGATGATTCAAACAAAAGTAAGATTTATATGGCTAATAATATCTATAGGTAAGACGTATTAAAAGATAAAGAGAGTGGTGATTTTAAATTTTTTACATTTTTTAAAATGTAAATCTCAAAGTATTTTGAATTCAAAAAAAATTTTAATCCAATATAATTTGAACTAAAGATAATTCAAACATTTGTTAGATTGATCCGATACGTATAAATTTCAAATCTGATTTAAGTTAAAATTAAGACGACTTGAAACACAAGTAACCTGATAAGTAAGATAACTTGAACATGACCCAACCTAAAAAGACCTATACATGAAGAAAACTAAATCAAACCCAAATTCAGACCAAAACTAATCCGATATTATTACCATCAAAGTAATCAACTTTAAATATTACTACCATATGATCCCCATGAAATAAAATTTTCAATAATTATCGTTATAAGTTTTAACCATCTTCAATCTCATTTAAAACTTCAGGCTCCCTTGCATTTATAGAAAATTAATGTATATTTTTTTATTTAAGATTATCAGAAATTAAATCGTGATGATCAAGTATTCTATTAACAAATCACAGAATTATTAGGTCTAATTTTTATCATGCATATTAAGATTTTAAAAATTTCAAAATATGTGATTATTTTTATCAGATTGATATTCATTTTTTTTAAAAAATCTAAAAAAAAATAATCATATACTAATATATCCATACCTTGGTGGTCCTTTCGAACAAAAAAAAACTCATCTATGAATATTCTTGACAGAGTGCATCATAAAACAGAAAACCAAAATCACATTTCTCTTTCCCTCTAGCAAATGGGGGAGACATATATATATACACACACACACATATATACACATATATATATTCTCTAAAAGGATGTAACAGTTTTTTAATCTTATTTGTAGAGTTTAAAATCTCTTCTTATAATGTATTGGACAATAATCTCATTTATATAAATAGAAATCGAGTTAGAAACAATTTAATGTGAATTTAAATATTAGTCCACGTAACTTATTTTAATCTATTGAGATATAAACTTTGATAATAGAGAGATTGAGTTACATATACAACGCTTATAACTTCATGTAGAATAAAAATTTTTTACAAACCAATTGTTAGATTTAACTGTCTATTTATATCTGTTAAAGTTTCAAGTCAATTCGATATCGTTATCCTTTCCATCACGGATAGCATAATTCAAAGAAGCGCACCCAATGCTTTCCGAGTTCTGAAATCTCTTTAAACCGAAAGGAATGGATGGAGGGGAAGATTAGAAGGGAGAAAAGTAAGAAAAAAAGAAAAGATGTAGTTGGACCAGGAAGCCTCGTACCCTGGACCTAGTATTATCAAAGTTAACAGCAACTTGGCTTGCTCCAACAAATGAAAATGGCTGGGAATATATGCATGAAATGGACAGCTTGACTATGCAAAGGGAATTAGTGAAATGAAAGCAATTAAGAGTCTGTTAGTACCTTTCATGGAAGTATTTTAGGAATGTGAGTTTCAATGGTAGATAGATTTGGTTAGATCTAATAATTTTAGATACAATACAGTAACATGAATGTAACACGAGTTAAAATTTTTTATTGTTACTTCTTTTTATCTTTCCTACTAAGTAATGCCGGAAAAGCATCCGGTCATTGAACTTGGTAAGTTTGAGTGGGACACAATTGCATGTGATGTAGTGAAGGTGACATTTTGGAACACCCTTTTCTCATTTGCATCTTATGATTAAACCCCAATTGCCCATTATTTGAAACTTTCTTTCAAATTTTAGTTGTCATTCATGCAATATTCGGTTGATAAAGCACATAATACATAGTTCTTTCTGCAGCTGTAATGACTGATAAATGTTAATGAATATATATCACCTTTTCTGATTTGGTTCTTCAATTGTATGATTAATATTAGAGAAAACTGAGAGATCATGCAAAGAAATTCCAAAAACACAGTCACATTACTCCATGTGTTGAAAGATATCATGCATATAACATCAGAATAGAAGCAAAATCACAACTGCATGCATTTAGAAGAACATTAACACCACAATAAAATAGATATTTAGCGACATTTTTTTTTCATTATTTAGGGGCAAAGGCAAAGGTCTCGGTCTTTTAGCTATAATCAAAATAGAGACGCTTATGCTTAAAAACGCTATAAACACCATAGTTGGCATTTGTCAAGTAAGGTTGCTAGCATATTAAAAACATGTAAGATAGCGACGTTAATGTTGTTGAATAAAATGCCGTTAAATGTCCATTTTCTTGTAACGTAAGTTTCAGCTTTACTACATATATTGAAAGGGATTCACTTATACCAGTGTAAAACTAATTAGTTTTACACCTTTTTTTAACTATATTAGATTGATATAAACTTATGGTTGAGATTAATTAGTTTTATAAAAAGAAGAGTGGTTTAATCTCAACCATAAGTTTATACCAATCTAATGGTTAAAAAAAAGTGTAAAACTAATTAGTTTTACACTGGTGTAAGTGGATCCCTCCTCATATATATATATATATATATATATATATATATATATATATATATATATATGGGGATTGCGGCACGGTGAAATCTCAATCATAATCATGCATGCCTACCTCGAAGTTTTACGTTCAGCCCTAGGAGTTGGAATCGTATTCTTTGGTGATGAAACGCATTTCAGATGCAATGGAATTGATATCAATGCTTTTCTAACCGGCATTATATTATATAGTAATAGTATAGCTAAATATATATATATAGGCATGGCAGCGCGGTGAAATCTCAATCATGATCATGCATGCCTACCTCGAAGTTTTACGTTCAGCCCTAGGAGTTGGAATCGTATTCTTTGGTGATGAAACGTATTTCAGATGCAATGGAATTGATATCAATGCTTTTCTAACCGGCATTATATTATATAGCAATAGTATAGCAGATTTCTGTGTGATGGTGAGAGAGATGGGATAGTCTTATCACAACCTACACTCCACCATGGAAGCATATAGTTCAAAGCAAAAGAACATAACACTTACAACTGTTGTATATAGAATGATAGCTAGATCATGATTGAGCTAAGGAGATCAGTTGTTCACGTCTGTCAGCTAATCAAAGCTAATAGAATAACCACACGGCTAAATGTTAAGAACAGATTTGACAAATAAACAAAAGAGAAAGAACAATCATACATGTAAGAAAAAATTTAAATGATTTCTCAATTTGTTTACGTTTATGGCCGAACTAGATTTTTTTTATTAATTTCTTGAAACATTATACAAGGAAAGAGATTACATATTTATATCGTACAATGAAAATAGGACAACTTAATCTTAAAATAATTGAGTTTTCGATTTTCCGCAAAGGGCTTTACACCTTGACCCTACTCGCTGACTAGTCAACGAGACCATCATACTAATTTTGCTTAAGTGTCATATGGATTGAATCCTATCAGACTTCACAAACTCTAAACCGAGACTGTACTCAAGCTAGATGTGTGTGTGTATAAAAGAACATAAGCAATCTCTAAACAAGGTAAAAATTCTTGTAAAGTGGCTCACGCTAATCATGTATGTTGAAAGGCATCCAACTAAATTAGCTAAAACGGAAAAGAAAGATGGGGGGAGGGAACCCATGTTTTGTGGCTTTGGGTAGAGAAGAATAACCAAAAATTCTTGACTTGGGAATATGACTTATTGGCTTTACTTTGAGTTAAGATTCCTCCATTCCCATTCCCTGGGAATCTTTGCATGACTTTTTCCACAAGGGAATAGCATTCCGTGGTCATTTCTCACTTTCTATTTCAGCCAATGGTGTCACGTGAGGTCAACAAATGGTGGCCACTAGGAACCTCACACGCGTCTTGCTTATGATTGAACTAGTCCTTGAGCTGATATTCTTGGCCATGGTGGTGGCGTTTGCTCTTTTCAGAGCTTCTTCTCTGGTCTTCGAAAAAGTAAAATTATATTAACATGGAATCCATCAAAAGGAAATGTAAGTACAAAGAAGAACAAATATCCATGTTCCCCTCTGCTTACATTGAAGAATAACATCCTTGGGAGATCAGAAGGAAGTAACAGTTCAGATTACAGTATGCAAAAGTTAACTATTCTTTTTTGTACGGCTCAAGAACAAAAACAGCTGGTTTACAGATATATATGGCTGAAAGATTAGACCACTGAACTTCATTTGACAACATCAGGGAATGTTGTTTTAGGTACTTTTTATGTACTAATGTTGGCATGATGATTACTGGTTCCTTAACAGACATGAAATGAAGTACTACAAATCGTTTGGCTTGGGTACATGCACTTTTTGAACATCAAATTAAGTACCTGTTTGTCTAAACAGAAATACTTTTGTCTGTCAATACAAAACTCAAGCAAGACTTGGGGAATTCTAATTTTCAATCTTGGTGCAGCCTAAGAACATGGTTGAGATTTGATTGGTAATGTGTCACATCTTTAATTACCAGATTTTAAGCATTCTGTTTTAGATGCTCTCTCATGTTTTATTCATGGTGAATTAGTTTGTCTTCATAGTCAATTGGCAACGGAATGGGAAGAAAGGGAAATGATTGTATGAAGATGTACTCACCAAAACTATCCTAATTCTAGTTTCCTACCCTTGCTGCTGTGATTTTTTCCTTTCTGTTTGATCAATTGTCCAGCAGGAATTGAAGCAATCTAGAATTGTAACTTGCAGAGTACCAGATTATGCCTCTTATGCAATTATATTCCTATCCACATGCCAGCAAACTATTTTGGGATTCTGCTTTAAAACTTTGTCTAAAGGCATTGATAGATTCCCCCAAACTGCATAAAGATATCCTGACATATCAGAACCAATTGATTTTCCAAAAAGGCCACTTGGAACTAATGTGAAGACATTATACAAGGAATTGGAATTTGCTTCTAATTGCTTTTGAATGAACTCCTATAATCTCTGCATGGGTTGCTATTTTTGTTTGCCCTTAGAAATTTCTCTAGCACTCATTTAATGGGGTATCTGCATATCAGACATATCCTCATTCCTCAACATGTTATATTTCTCTAATCTGTTGGTCTATATGATTTTCGAAGATTTGGTCTCGATAGCTTAATATACGAATTTATTCTGCATTAGCATTTGATCATGTAGCTATTATTCTTTCTATTTTAAATAGGCATAGTATAATTCCTGGGTATCGCCAATGACTGATTGCTCACTGCAATGCTAGCTATAGCATAAGCATAATGAACTTGCAGTTAACACATTGCATAGCTTGCCAAATGCAACTCAAGATAAACAAATCAAAACATTACTTTTCTTATATTAGTTCATGATGATGCTTGACTAGTAGCATCCAGGTAGCATACATAGAACTTGTCCCAGAGGCCATAAGCTTAAGCCTGTGTATTTCTGCTTCTGTTTATGCAGATAACAGAAAGGATAACAGAGAAAACATAACTGATTTTGTAGTATTTCTGATGGTTAAACTGAACTTCTTGGCATGGATGAGTGCTTAATGCATAAGTCCATGTTTTCTACGTGCCGGTTCATGCGGAAGGAATCATTTGCATGAGTTCATTGATATGCACATTCATTCAGCTGACATTTTTGGATGTATATATAGAGGTGGATGCTTAAGAAACCTTTTCTAATAGCTTAATTAAGATAAGAAAGTAATCAAATGGAGAAAGAAGAGCACAAAGATTCATACAAGAGAATCCGGAAAGCATAGAAAAGCACTCGGTCATGGGCAAGTTGGGTCTGCAGGGCCAGGGATTGTAATGTATTTCTAACAAATGCAAGTATGGAAGCAAGTACAGCAGTCCCCCTTTTCTTCTTCTTCTTATCAGGTCCCAAGGTGCTTAGGATTCCACGGTAAGGGGCCGGCTGTCTTATGCCAATTGAAGAATGCAAAAGACTTGGGTCCCCTTCTTACTAAACTATACTATAAAGTCTGAATAAGTACCAAACTTACTGAAGGAGACAAACTGGAATGTATTCCTTATTCCATTCTTTACCTGCAAACAATCTCAAAGAGCATCTTTCCACCATTTTATTTATCTTTTTCTTGTATGTATCTAATTCCAAAGTTTCAAGGTGGTACAGTCAAAAGAATCTTCTGCTACATTCTGCAACTATAACCCGTCCCTTTAGCCTAGATAACATTGTTGAACTAATTAAAACTTGTTTCTTTTCTCATTAGCTAACTGTGTCCATCGAAAACCGAAAAACGACTTCAACAACAAGGTGAGGAACAAAGGAATAAGAGTTCTAAGAATCTTCCTTGAAGTTGAGAGCATGGAGGGTGAGCTTTTGAAGGTCTCAAGACAACATAGATAGTGGATTCCCTTAATGCAAGTCAGAAAGTTCCTCCCCCTCTAACAGCCGGGAATAAGATTCTTGCCTTTGCCAGTAGGGACGAATAGAATGCTCACAAAAAAGAATTCCGGAGGATCAATTCCAGTACCTAATGCAAGTCCTGAGGTGTTTCGGAAGTTGGTTGTGTGCAGGAACTCCAATGGCTGGGAATGGAAAGCAGGCTTCAAGGGTATCTGGCCCACTGTTAGGGGGGACAATATCTCTTTTCCAGTCACTGTGAATATTGGATCGGGTCAGGGTGTTCCATCAGCTTTGTCCCAGATTCTATGCTTCTCAAAACTCTCCCCATCAGCTCCAACATTACTTCTTTATAAAGCCATGTTTGGGGTCACCTTTGGCTTGTGAGAATTGGCCATAGGAGAGGTGATAAGCAAGAGCAGCTGGTTGAGGAAATCCGTGAAAGAATATGGAATAATGAAGCTCCAGAATTAAAGGGTTTGCAGATTGAAAGCAAAGCTAACTTGTGAGTGCTTCAGCAACAAGCTAAACTTCCATTGGAGTTCCTTTTGGAGACAGAAAATGTACCACCATCACCATCAAGGGAAGAACATGCACCCTTCTTCCAGAATGCCTATGGCTCCTGAGAGGCATTTGTTCATACAAGGTGGGAATGGCAATGGAGATTCTGGCCTTGTTCTCTCAACTGATGCGAAGCCAAGGCTGAAGTGGACGCCTGACCTTCACGAGCGCTTCATTGAAGCTGTCAACCAGCTTGGAGGAGCAGACAGTGAGTACACAATAGTCTCAAGCAGTAGCAGAGTGAATTCTTGCATGAACTGAACTGCCTTAGCCTAATACAAACAATTCTACTTTTTCCATTGCAGAAGCTACTCCCAAAACAGTCATGAAACTCATGGGGGTTCCGGGTCTTACCTTGTACCATCTCAAGAGTCATCTTCAGGTAATTTATCAGCATCATCTGAGAATTCTCTTCATAAAATCTAGAGGCTGTCTAATGTTTCTAGCATATGGTACCAACTTCAATGAGAAAAATTCAAGGATGGCACTCCTGTTCTGCCATTCTATGAAGAAATCTAGGTGGATAAACCTTGTTTTACAACAAATCCATGGTGAAATCTAAGCTGGTTTTAGCTAGGAATATCCCTGTTGCACCAAGCATGTGGGATTGAAACCAATCTTCACAAATGACCGAGAGGGTTAAGGAATATGGAGGATCATGATTCCTTGTCCCTGTCATTAGATCAAAAATGGAAAAAAAATTATGGTAAAACTCCAAGAATGTTCTGAAATTACAGTACAAATCCAACACACCAGTTGGATTTCACAATTTGTATATATAATTCATGTTCATGTTATATCAAATCATCTTCATGTCGTCTAAAACACAATAATTTCATGTCAAAATTCGTGTCATGTCATATTGTGTCACCATATTGTACTGTGTTTAAAATTAAGGAACACCCTTTCAAAAAAAAATGGTAAAAATTTGAAAATTGTTCAGAATCCTGTTACTTTATGTGTTACAAGTGCTAAGTAAATCTTACATTTTGGCTGCAGAAATACAGGCTCAGCAAGAATCATGGACAAGCTAATAATGGCAGTAACAAAATAGGTAAGAGCACAGTGTTCCCCTGTCGCCTGATAAGTTTTCAACTACTTACTGGCAATTGAAAACTTCAAGCAATAATTTTCCCGTTGAGAGATTTCATTCTGAAGTCTAAACTTAACTCAATGGATACAGGTGCTGTTGCAATGGCAGGAGACAGAATGTCTGAAGCAAATGGGATGCACACGAATAACTTAAGCATTGGACATCAGACAAACAAGTATGAACATGAATGATCTTACATAGTTTTGCATTCAGTCATCTATTTCTTCGTACTCTGACTTTGATGTTCATAAATCCAGAGGCTTACAGATAGGCGAAGCACTGCAAATGCAAATTGAAGTCCAGAGAAGACTGCATGAACAGCTTGAGGTACGTTATAACGCCCCAATCATGCATCTAGATATAGTAAGATGATTTGATCTCATACTAGCGTGATGTTTTTTATTTGGATCAAAATGGATAATATCTCATAAATTAAGTGCGGGTTTCCATAAATGATATCATAGCGGTCACCGGCTGAAACACGAAAATTAAGTATTACATCATGAGAGTCTCCTTTAAAATTCTGAGTTAAGTGCTATTCGGTGTGACATGGAGTCAATTTTAAAATTTTAACTGCTGGTGTATCCTGGTTCTATTTCGTTTTATGATATACATATAAAAACTTAAACCCATACTGACCAAAATCTTTTTACGAGATAAAACTATAAGTTCGAGTCAAAGCCGACAATATCCGAATCTGGGTCTCCACATGCATAACATTAGAACTTTGGTAGGTAGCTTCATTCTGATAATTTCCCAACTGAACCAGGTACAGCGACATTTACAGCTGCGTATCGAGGCTCAAGGGAAGTACTTGCAGGGAGTGCTGGAGAAAGCCCAGGAGACTCTCGGAAGACAAAACTTGGGCGCCATGGGGCTTGAAGCAGCCAAAGTTCAGCTATCAGAACTGGTATCCAAGGTGTCGAACCAATGCCTGAATTCTGCTTTTTCGGATTTGAAAGACTTGCAGGGTTTGTGCCCGCAGCAAACACAAGCAACTGCGCCCACTGATTGTTCCATGGATAGTTGCTTAACCTCCTGTGAAGGATCCCAGAAGGAGCAAGAAATACACAACAATGGGATTTGTTTAAGACCTTACAGCAGCAGCTCACTCATGGAGCAAAGATCAGGTCCATTGCAAACTGATCTCAAGTCCTTTGAATCCTCCATTGGCAAGGATGCAGAACGAAGATTGTTTTTTGCGGACAGAAGCTGCAGTGATTTGTCCATGAGTGTAGGATTACAGGGAGGCAAAGTCAATGGCAGCAACAACAGCAGCTTTTCTGAGGGAAAGTTTAAAGCAAGAAATGAAGAAGATCAAACAGTTCATAGATTACCATACTTGGCAGCAAAGCTGGATCTGAACGTCCATGAAGAACATGAAGCAGCTTCAAGCTGCAAACAGTTTGACCTGAATGGTCTCAGCTGGAGCTGAAAGGATTCTTGAGAAAGCGAAAGAGACAAAGTTGAGGACATTGACAACTGAAGAGGAAGCTCGGTGAAGAAACGCTGCTGATCTTTCTGATTCAGGCCAGCTTGCCGAACCAAAATCAATTCAGTCTTAATTGAATAAGATGCAGAAACAAAGCTAGATAGATTGCTTCTTGCAACTGCATAACATTAGATATTTTTCCTAGTTTTGTCTTGTTTTTGAATCCTTATTTCTACTTGATCATGTATGATTTAAGACAGACCTGATGGATTAAATGAAACATGGGTTTGATCTGTTCAGATCAACACTACTAGTCCTAGGTGCTCAAAGACTTTGCCTTCATTTATACAATCGTAAACTTTTCAATTAACATGCTAATTTATCACATAATTAAATATTGACCCGACGTCAGCATTTTTTAATATTCACTAAGGGTGTAATAGAGTAAAATTAAGATAATTCAGTACTAGATTTGAGCTTGATTCAAAAATCAACTTGAGTTCGATTGAGCTTAATTTTGGATGTCCCGGCTTGACTTGACAAAATACTCGAGTCATTCAAACGCGACTTAACAAAATACTCAACACTACTAGTCCTAGGTGCTCAAAGACTTTGCCTTCATTTATACAATCGTAAACTTTTCAATTAACATGCTAATTTATCACATAATTAAATATTGACCCGACGTTAGCATTTTTTAATATTCACTAAGGGTGTAATAGAGTAAAATTAAGATAATTCAGTACTAGATTTGAGCTTGATTCAAAAATCAACTTGAGTTCGATTGAGCTTAATTTTGGATGTCCCGGCTTGACTTGACAAAATACTCGAGTCATTCAAACGCGACTTAACAAAATACTCAAGTTGCTCATCCTTGATTCAATAGACTCAAATTCAATCTGATAGGTTTGATTTATTTTTTTAACCAAAGATTATGAAGGTAACTAATAAATTAATAATACAATATAAATATATTTTTAAAAAAATTATATTTGATTTATGAGCTGTTTGGGTTGAATATTAAAATATTTGAATTTAACTTATCTTGTTATTTGAATAACTCGAGCTCAAATTTAACTAAACAAAAAACAAATCAAACTCAAGTGATTTTCGAATCAAACTTAAGTAACTCATGCATTGTTTAGCTCACTAACACTTCTAATATCAACATAATTAATTCAAAATTGATTATTTCACGAACCAAACCACCAATGCATTTCGGTGGTGAAGAGTAGGGCCACTTGACCCATTGGGATGCCAAACTTTTTATTAATTATAAAAAAAATCTCACAACTTTTAAAGATTTAAAACTTTGCCCCTACTCAAAGTTCTTTTGATCATGTTTTTCTTCTTTAAATTAAGTTTTATTCAATAATTTTTTTATTGTTTATTTGAGAATTAAACATTTACACTTTGGGTGATAATTGATAAATAATTTTAGTGTAATACACACACACACACACACATATATATATATATGCATATATTAAATTCATAGAAAATCAAATAAAGTACTTTTAGACTTTTATATAGATAATATATAAAGTATGAATAAATAAAAAATAAAATTAAAAATAGATTGTTACAAATAAAAATCCACTTTAAATAACACATATTTATGTCTTCATTCTTGTTTTTATTGTAATTATGAAAATATGTATTTTTTATTTTCTATTCTGTGACAAATAAAAAAAATGAGAAACGAGCTATTTATATTTACTAAAAGTGAATGTTAAAATTGAACATATTTATTTTTTTTATTTTGCACATATTATATTTAATTATATGAATTTTATAAGAAAATTTTATTCAATTAACACACACATATATGTATGCGCACATATGTATATGTATATGTGTGTGTGAATTAAAAAGTTATTTAGCTATGGTAAATAGTGTTAAGGCTACATTTGTTAAGAATCGGTTAATTAATTCTAGCTATGCAAATATTATTTTTTAAAATTTTTTTTTATAAAATATTATTTTTTATAAAAAATTGTTATATTTGTTATTTTTGTTTGAAATTTTTAGATTAATTTTTGTTTCAATAAAAATAAATTAACGTAAAATATTTACCTTCACAGATCATAAATTTTGAAACTGTCCCAGAACCAAACTAAATGTACTACATAGTCACATGAAACAATGCCATGCAATCCGCATTCCACACTCAAATAACATGAACAAATTACGCCCAAACAAATTTAACATTTTTCTTCTGCAAAGTTTAGATATAAGATTTTTTTTCTTATTTATATTTATAATTTTCATCAAATTTTAATTTATAATAATAAGCCATGTTTTATACTTTTTTACTTGATGCCAACTACTTTTTAATAAAGTGATTAAAATAGAATTGTGATATACTAGTTTGAGTTTAAAAAAAAATTAAAAATTATCTATATACATTTAAAACAATTAAAATTATCTAAGCATTATCTTTAAAATTTTAAAATAATGAAAATATTATCTAATTTTAAAAATGACTAAAATATTATTGTATCAAACTATTTAAAAAATAAAAATTATTTTAAAAATAATTTAAATATTCTCTAAGATCTAATACATTAAATAAAAATATAATTAAAACATTATACGAATTTTTTGTGCATATTGCGTACATACATATTTAAGTAAATAAACTTATTCCATGCAAGAATCACAAACTAATTTTAATCTATATACTTAAGTTTCAAATAATACATATAATTGATTTTTTTTAAATTTTAATCTATATAAGTAAAAAATAAAAACAATTGATTTTTTATTTTAATCTATATAGTAAAGGAATTAAAAAAGTAATTGATTTTTTTAATTTTAATTTATACAGATAAGTTTTAATAATAAAAATATTTTTTTAATTTTTAATCTATATATAAAGATAATTATTTATTTTATTTATTTTAATCTCTATGGGTAAAAAAAATGAAAAAAGATAAATTTTTTAATTTAAATCTAGATAGATAATGAAATTAAAAGGTATGATTGATTTTTTTAATTTAATATATGGATAAATTTTAGCTAATGCATATGTTAAAAATTTAAATTATTCACATAAATTATTATCCGAAAATTTTTATTTTTATGAGATAAAGATTAAATAAGATAAGATTTTTTTTTTCTTTTTATACTTCAATACGAGTTCCTGTCAAACTAAACCATCGTCTTCGTTTCTATCCATTTATTTTGCAGCAAATAAAAGGCGCCAAAAGAGCGAAACGGTCTCAACACTCACTCAGTCGTGCAGAATTTTACTCGACAAACTTAAAATTGAATACTCAATCTCCGTTCGCCAATGAAAGAGGGTCACGAGCTTCAAGAAGCCCATAAACTTTTTATCGAGCGGCTGGGGCTTTTTGTGAAGAAAAGAAGGAGAAGACAACCTAGACAGGTAGAATTGAAATAGAAAATACATCTTGAGACTTCATGCTTTGTTTTGATACAATTTTTGTTTTTTTTTTCTCTTGTTTTCCTCCCTGCAGAGACACTTGCACAAAGATTATATAAGGAAGTTGCAATTGGTTTTGAAGCCATTGTACAATGATAAATTTAGTCCGAAGAATCTCAATAATGCGAAAGATCGCTTGGAAGATTTTTCGAAATGTAATCAGATGTCATGTTATTTAAAAATTTTGTTTTTTTAGTCACAAGCAACAGTTTTTTATTATATTAATATTTCATATACCGTCAGAGCAGATTAGAAATAAATAAATAAAATAAAATTTATGTCATAATCTTGAAACTTTACTAATAGTGTATAGATTATTCTATATTATTTATTCTTCGTTGGTCATGGTCATTTGTGTGGGTTTTCACTTTTATATTTTTTCTAATGACCTTTTTAGGAGGATTTTGGTAGCTCATCACCTTTAGACGAGTTGGAAGATCTAGTCGGGCCTCTTTCCAAGGTAAACTCTTTACAAAGTTTAATGCAAATCTGGATTTTTGTTGTCAGTTTCATATTACATATGTATGATCTATGCACCACAAATTAGTGGGAATTCCTATTAGCTTTCTTTCATGAAGGAAAATAGTAAATATTATTTTATAATCTTATGTTGGCAGTTCAATTCTCTCTCTATGCAACCTGGTCTGGGACTTGGTGGCCAAACACCTAATATTAATAGTGTTACATCTGTCAGCTTACAGCAGCAACCAAATTCCATCCTCCAGCAGTCTAGTCAGCAGGCATTGCCTACAAGTGTTCCAAAGGATGCTGGTAACATTTAGTTTGCTTCATTTAATTTTGGACCTTGTTCTTTCTGGAGGGTGAGGTATTTTATGCGTATTTTGTTGAGTCGAGTTTGAGTAATTCAAGTATTTTGTTAAGTTAAGCACGAATTCTCAAAATTAAGTTCAATCGAACTCAAGTTCATATTTGAGTCAAGCTCAAACTTAATACTGAATCAGGTCATACAATGAATTATGACTTACGCTTTGTTGTTTATGAAATAATATGCTTTGACATGCTGCCAACTAGTGATTTTTATTATATGATTTTCATAAATTTTCAACGCATGATTATGTGTGAAGTTATACTTGTTAAGTCATGGTTGCCCATTCCCCGTTTACTTTTACAGATAATTAGGTAATAAGTTTGCTTAATTAAAAAGATTACTTAGGCATTGGAGATATTGTTGGTTAATGATGTTTTATGAGGTGTATAATAGTTTAGTATTTTATCTACTTTACACTAAATTTTTGGAAAATTATTGTTTATTTTGATTAAAGACATAAATTTTACTTGAAAATACGGATTAAAGCATAAGAAGTTTGCAAAGATTAGGAAGAAAACTTCGTATTATTTTTGGATTTTATTTGTAATATGACATGACAATAAAAGCCACAACAGTTGTGCATAAACATCTTCCATAACAGGTTTTCTAATGACAGCTTTTTCTATTCCAAAATGTTTGAAGAAATATTCCACCAATTGCTCTAGAAAACATTTTCTTGTAGGAAAAATATATTGAAAAGCTATACTTAGAAATTGTTTTCAGAAATGAACACTGCGAAACCAAACGTGACATAACAAAAAACCGAAAAAAGAATCCCTAAAATACCTCACCTTCCCCAGAAGGAATAAGGTCCAAATGAAAATGAAGCAAACTAAATGTTACCAGCCAAATGTGGCATAACAAAAGGCCAAAAAAAATCCCTAATCAAGTTGCTCGATCTTGATTTAATAGACTCGAATTCAACGTAATAGGTTTGATTTATTATTCTTAACCATAGATTATAAAGGTAAAATAATAAATTAATAATATGATTTATTATTCTTAACCATAGATTATAAAAATAAAATGATAAATTAATAATAAAATATAAATATATATTAAAAATTTTGATTTGATTCGTAAGCTGCTTAAGTTGAATATTAAAATATTCGAATTTGACTCATTTTGTTACTACTCGAGCTCAAATTTAGCTAAACAAATAATAAATCAAACTTAAGTAATCTTTGAATAACTCACGTATAGTTTAACTCGCTAACACTTCTAATATCAACATAATTAATTCAGAATTGATTACTTCACGAACCAAACCACCAATGCATTTAGGTGGTGAGGAGTAGGGCCACTTGACCAATTGAAATGCTAAACTTTCATTAATTATAGAAAAATCTCACAGCTTTTTAAGATTTAAAACTTTGCCCCTATTCAAAGTTTTTTTGTTATTATTTGTCTTCTTTAAATTAGGTTTTATACAATAATTTTTTTATTTTTATTTAATAATCAAACATTTACACTTTAGGAAATAAATAATTTTAGTGTAATATATATATATATATATATGCATATATTAATTTCATAGAAAATCAAATAAAGTACTTTTAGACTTTTATATAGATAATATATAAAGTACGAATTAATAAAAAATAAAAATAAGAAGCCATTTTTTTTGGTTGCAAATAAAAAGCAACTTTAACTAGAGGTGGTAAAAATTGGCCCGAGCCTGAAAATCCGTCCGAATCCGCCCGAGACCGAATCGGGATCAGCCCGAATTGACCAAAAAAGTCAAAGGTCCGTAACCGAAAAAGCCTGTAACCGAAAAAGCCCGAAACCGAAAAAACTCGAAACCGAAAAAGCTCGAAACCGAAAAAGCTCGAACCCGATACAACCCGAACTCGACATAACCCGAGCCCGATACGATCCGAATCCGAGACCGACCGGAACCGAAAACCGGAAAAACCGAATTTATAACCCGAGAAAACCCGAATTATAATTATATAATTATTATTTAAAAATAAATAAATAATTGATACACTTTTTTAATTAAAAAATTTAAAATTTTGAAAACAATTATTATTTATTATACAATTTTATCAATTATATATTACCAGCATAATAAATATTGAATCTTTTTAATTAAATTAAATTAATTTAAAACACCATAATATATGATATAATATATGATATCAAATAATCTTTAATATTATCCTTACTGCATTTATAATAATAAATATATTATTAATTTGACATTTGATTTTATTATAAAAATCATTTTAACATTTTATTATTTTTATTTATAATAAAATTTTAATTTTAATACAACAATAAATCAAATATATAAAAATTATATAATTTCAATATTTGTTTGAAACTTTGAATTTGATATTTTGTGCAACACATTAAAAATATTTTTAATAAAATTAAATTTAAACTATATTTTCTTAAAGTTTCAAGTATAGAAAGATATTAAATTTAGATTAAAAAAAACCTAATCTTTAAATTAAAATTCAAAGTTTTTAAAATTAGAAAAAATTAAGTAATTAAATTAAACAATACAATTACAATTTTTTTATACTTGGGTATCATTAAAAGAGAAAATTATAGTGGTAATTTTATTTTTAGCCTTAAAACAAAAGATATTAAAAAATCAAGCTAGTGATAATTAATTATTTATTATATTATAATAATCTTATACATGAATAAACTAATTTGGTATCTTATAATAATGATTTGTATATTATATTATAATAATCTTTTAAGAATAAATTATGTAATCTCTTAGTGTGTAAGTATTATTTTGATAGAATTAAGTATTTACTAAAAATAATTCATTTATTATCTATTAAATGTAAAATTAAAGTGTGGATAAAAATAATAATTCTAATAGTAAATTAAAGTGTAATTTAATAATATATTAAAGTTGTATTACTATGTAAGTGGTAATTTTAATCAAATTTATTTTTTATACTTCGTTAATATTATTATTAATTATATTTAAATAACTAGCATTATATTAATTAATTTAGTAATATCTATTATTTAACATTTTAATTAGATATTCAATCAATTGGTGTATATCTAATATTATTATGTTAATCTAATATTATTATGTTAATGTGAGTATGAAAAAAAATTAGTACTCAATTTGTAATAGTTTTTTTGATAGCAAATAAAATACATAATATAGTTAATAAATAACGCCTTATCATAATGATTTGTATGTTATTATAACTTTAAAAATAATATCTTATCATGTGATATATAATCAACTATACAAGCTCTTAATTATATAAAATAGATTATTAATATGTTTATCTTATCATAATGATTTGTATGTTACATTATAATAATCGCTTACCATGTAATATAGAATAAATTAAACAATCTCTCATAGCATATTATAATTTTAATTTCAAACATTTTTCATTCCAATTTCTTATCATGCTTTTAGAATATACTCTTGTGTTTAATTTCAAACATTTAATCTCTTATGATGTATTCATGTAATTTAGTTTAACTTGATCAATTAATAATCAGAATATTGGGTGATTAAATAGATATTGACCTTCTCAACTACTTTTTTAGTCAAAAAAGTGTTTTTTTTTAATTTATTATAATGAGTTACAAATAAAATAATAAACATAATATACTATATATATATATATTAAGATTTACATTATAATAAAATGTCATATATGTTAAATTATCAATATCTTAAGAATTGTATCTTAACATATTATGAAATTTCTATTAATTTAATTTTAGTACTTTATGTCTAAAATTTTAAAATCTTATTATCTTAAGAATAAATTATTATTATTATTATTATTATTATTATTATTATTATTATTCAGTAAACTATTTTTTTGGCCAACAATGTTTCATTAAATTTTAAATTGCAAGTTGTGTTAAAATAAAAATAAAATTTACAACAAATATAACAAATTCTCAATCTAGCTCACGTGGTTAAAACATATAACAATAAATATAAGAGGTCATGGTTCAAATCTTTGTACAAGCATATAATTTTGATTACTTTCATATAATTGATGAACAAGTTCAGGTACCATATACTACTTGATCAAAAGTTAATCGAGTATAGCGTACCATAAGGGTACTACCCGAATCCGATACGGGTAATAAGAACACTATCCGAACTCATAATTATTCGTTTATAGAGTCGGGTAGTTTCCGGTACCTGATTATATATTACCCATTTACATCATTATATCCAATGGTTTTTTTTTGGTACATTATATCGAATGTTATTATTTATAATATAATGTCAATTGATGTATATAACTTGTTTAATTTAACGTTCTAAATTTTTAATGAGATATTTGATTAATTAATGTGTTTGAGTATGATTATATTTAATAAAAATAATGTTATATTATGATTTATGTATAAACTAAAAACAAAATAAATATAAAATTGAGATAATTAATTGACCAATTATTCATAATATTAATTATTTTTTTAATGTATACTATAATTTTATTCAATATTATAATTGAAGAATTAGTTAACTAGTTATGCGGTTAAATTTAATTTAATAACTAATTATGTTGGCATTTAAAAGACAAAATAAATGTAAAAAAGATTCTTAAAAATTTAAAATTTTATTAAAAATATAATATAATTATTAAAAAAAGCTAATTAAACAAAGTAAAAAAAAAAAGAAATTTATTGAACTAAGAGTATCTAAATTCCAACGACCCAATATTGACCTAAAAAAAACAATGACTCAATAAGTTATTATTAAGAGTATAAAGCTATTTATATAAATGTTTAATTGTTTAGTGTGATTTATTTATAATTTGTTAGTTATTTATTTGTATAGCTAATACTTTTAGATTTTCACTTTCTTTTAGTTTTACTATATATATTTGGCTCATTTAAAAAATAAATTTTTATATAATTATTAATATATAATTATATATTTTATAACAAATGTAAATATCACAGGAAATTAAAAAAATAAATAATAATTATCAAGTAATAAAAACATTAAAATGTAAAAAATTTATATTTATATAAATTTAGTCAAAACAACAAAAGAAATTAAAAATAATGAATAATAATATTTTATTTATGAGAGTTTCGTGTGAAATGAGATCTGTTTGATTGTCATTTTTCAATTCCCCCCAAACAAGCTTTTCCCACGTTACCAAAAAATTTCAAATTCTTTGGGAATATACCTTTTCCCTCCCTTGAGAATCACATGAAAAAACTTCCAAAGCAAACTTTGAAATATCTTTATCTCAATATACTGTCATGCAATGTAGATATGATAGTTAAAAAAAATGAACGTGACATTGGATCAAATTTTGATAAAAATTAGAAAAAAAATTGTGTTTGGTATATCAATATAAATTTTAATACAATAATTTTTATATTTTATATTATACAAATATATTTGATGCAATACGAATACAAAATATATATATATATATATATATCTACGAATTATTAAGTCTAATATAATGTAATGTTTATTATAATCATTTTAATTATAATCGAAATTCAAAGATAATTTTTTTATTACAAGAAAAATATTAAATAATTGAAGATAGGGGTAGAAGTGATTATTGGATCGAGATTGAACCGGATTGGTTCAACAAAATATATTTTTTAAAAAAAAGCAGCCTGCCACTGCGCATGCAGTGGCAGGCATGTAGGCAGTAGCCTTTATAGGCTACTGCCTATGTTGATGGGCAACGGCCTGGCCGTTGCCCATCAACTTTGCAAGGGAGGGAACGTTTCCCTCCCTTTTTTTTTAAAATTTATTTTTTAAAATTTTTAAAATTGTTTTAAATTTTCATTTGTCCTCTATAAATATCAATTTATTTTATTTTATTTTTTAAAAATTTTTTTTTATATTTTGTCTTAAATCTAAACGCTCATCCACTCTTATTCTTTTAATACTCACTTATACTTTCTCAATAATCACTCAAACTCTCTCAAATTCACTTAAATTCTCTTATTTCAAATTTATAATATTATCATTTTATTCTCTAAATTTCATTTTTTATCATAATAATTTTATTATAATATCATATTCATAATATAATTTTATTTTATTATAACAATAGTTTTATTACATAATTTTATAGTAATTTATTTTTACATTATTGTTACATTAATTAAATAAATTATAATAACTTTATAATAAATTGTTGTTAAATTAAACTATTAACATTATTTATTATAAAAATAAATTTGTTAGATTAAATTATAAAAATATATTAATATATATTATTTTTATTAAAATAAATTAATATAAATTTAAAAAAAATAAAAAATTTAAATTAAAAAAGGACTGAACCGGTCCATGAACCGGGCAGGTTCGCAAGTAAAAATAATGCGAACCGGCCCGGCTCGGACCAGTCCACTACCGGTTCGGACCGGTTTAAGTTGTTAGTCAGCCGGAACCGATGAGAACCGGCCTGGTCCGGCCCACTAACAGCTCTAGATAGGGGTGTTGGATTCAAACTCAAGACTTATAATATGCGACAAATTATCTTTAACCACTAGGCCAAGAGGTTGTTGGCAATTCAAAGATGATTTTTAGTAGTTAGAGTTTGTGGACAAAAAAATTAATTAGTACAGAAATACAGATGCTTCCAAGGCAAAAGTTTACAATAGTAAGAGTGCTTTCATTTCTTGCAAATGCAATGCAAGATTTAAAACTTTTTCAATGTCTTTTACGTCTTCGAGTATTTTACTTGTAATTCTTTTTACGATAATTAATCAATTATAATTAAAAATTATGTATTGGTCCATCATTTACAAGTGCGAACTTTATGTATTATTTTGATAGATCTCACGTGACTTTAAATTTTGATTAATTAATTATAATGTAATAATTATAGATGATATGTTCTCTTTTATTAATGTAGATAACTATATTCTTCATTAGTCCACTCCCAATGTTTTCAAAATCATCCCAACCAAATTTCTCAATATATATTATACAATTCCTATTTATTAAATTTTAACTTTAATTTAGCATTTTTATTATATTTTTATTTAACTATATAAAATTAAATTAATTATTACATTCAAAATTATAAAATATTTATAATTTATAAAATTTTAAAATAATTTGACTAAGCCCGCTAAGCCCGCCCGATTAAAACCGGACCGAACCCGAAACTGGACTGAAACCAAGAAAACCCGCAACCGAAAAAATCCAAAATCGAGAAAACCCGCAACCGAGAAAACCCGAGATCGAAAAAACCCGCAACCGAGAAAACCCGAAACCGAAAAAACCCGTAACCGAAAAAACCCGTAACCGAAAAAACCCGTAACCGAAAAAGCCCGTAACCAAAAAACCCGGACCGAAACCCGCCCGAACCCGCCCGTTTGCCACCTCTAACTTTAACTAGCCCATATTTATGTCTTCATTCTTGTTTTCATTGTAAATAAGAAAATATGTATTTTTTTCATTTTTCTACTCTGTGATAAACAAAAAAAGGAGAAATGAACTATAATTATTCACTAAAAGTGAATATTAAAATTGAACCTATTGATTTTTTTTTTCATTTTTCGCATAGAATATTTAATTATAAGAATTTTATAAGTAAAGTTTTATTAAATTAACACACACACACACCTATACATATATAGGTTTTATATATGATGCACTGACAATATATAGCCTCTATAAACTGTTAATGAACAAGAGGTCGACACCTAATCAATAAACTCTTAAGAGCAAATTGAAAAAGAAAATTATTTGAATTTATTTTTAATGGCTTGGTATTTTTTTTAGTTTGCATTTTAATGAGACGTCAACCTCTTGTGTATTGACAATGTATAAAGATTATACACGGTCAATGCATTATATATAAATCCATATATATATGGGGACACTTACACCTATGTAAAACTCTATAGTTTTAACACTTTTCTAATCCTTGGATTGAATTAAAAACACAGCTTAGATTAATACACCTTCTTTCTCAATTTTCTATTGATTCTTTCATGTTTTGTATCTACCGTCTCTTCTATCTTCTCTGTTTCTACCATGTCTCTCCCTCTTTCACACTACCGTCTCTTCTATCGTCTCTGTTTATGCCTATTCTTCACGTTTTGTAAGTTGAATCGTCGACTTCAGTTCAACAACAGCCATTGTCTTTAACATCAACTTTAGTCTCAAATCTCTTCAACTAAATTGTTGCAATCACAAAGCCCACTCAGTCCATGAATCAATGTGAGATTTACATATTCTTTCCATTCATATATATTGTACTTGAAGTTAGAATGAATGGATTTAACAATGATGATAAGTTGTCTTATGTCCTATAAGTATTGGGGAAATTATAAGGTAGGCCTCGCAGTATTTTTCTTAACCCATATAGGAATGAAAGTGGCAAATTGTTAATTTTGAGATCGAAATCCAAAATCGGTAAGAAAACCACTTTTCGAAATTCCTTAATTAGAGCATCCTAGGTTTACGTGCAACAAATTTGAAAATGATAGTTGTGTCCATAGCTTGAATAATCTTTTGTAAATAACAGTCAACCTAGTTTGACTTTTGACCCATAGACTGTTATAGTTAAACCCTTGTGTGAAGATATCTTGCGTAATTCCAACCCGTAGACTGAATCATACGAAAATGCCAAAATCAACGCGAAGAGCTAAAAAGCCTTCGTTTAGGGTTATATTGGTAATTTCACCACCAAGGCCAACCCACTCCTACCAAAAGTCAATTGTTTGATCGTGTTATTCTAAATATATATTAATTGCTTGAAAATAAAAATAATCACAAATTTTATTTAATTATATTAAAAAATATAATATAGTTAGGATATGGATGACATTTTTAAAGTTTTAAAAGAGCAAACTTGTAAATTAGCCTAAATGATATTTTTATTTATTAAATAAATAAATAAATGAGATATTTTAATGTCTCATCTTCTCTAGCCGGCCATCATCACCATTTCCACCTTTTTGAGCTAAGTGTTAAGAGAGAGAGAGAGAGAGAGAGAGAGAGAGAGTGCTTGAGAAACACTCCTTTCTAGCTATCAAAACTAAAGCGTCCCTTAAGCAAAGTTGTTCATCTTCCTAAGCTCTATAACATATCTCCAAATCAGCCATTAGAGTAGCCATTTGAGAGGTGTTTGGAAACCTTGAAGTTTCGGCCATAGTGAACGTGAGAGAAAAAGCTCACAGTTTTGTGTTTTAATGGCTATAGGTGATTATTTCATGTTAGTTTACCATGTGTTGAGCTTAGTTTGCTGCAAAACCAGGTGCATGGTGTCTTTAGGGTTGCGCCCATTAGGTTTATGATTGAAGGTTGTGTTGTTTCATGTATAAATGATGTAGAGGACATAAGGAAGATGATGGTAGCCTTAGAATTGAATGAAACTGAGTCTAGTGAGTGCATGTGTATTCGGCCATGAAGGAGAAAGAGGGTTACCATGCCAAACTTGTTATCAAGTTGGTTAAAGAATAATGCTTAGATATTAATGAAATTGTCAGTGAAGTCAAATTTGAAAAAGAATAATGCTTAGATATCTCTAAAGTTGGTTAAAGATGCATTTATTCCATTATTGCTTTATTTATTTTATTTGTGCATTAAGCTCTTCAAAAACCCAAAATTAGTAGAAAAACCGATTCACCCCCCTCTTGGTAGAGCCAACACTCTTTTTAGCTCCTTTTTATTCCAACTTTGATATTTAATACCTAAAACATAAAATAAACATTAGTAAGCTATTTTAGGCATAAAACATCAATAAAGTAAATATATTAGCACATATAAATTCACAAAATATCATCCTATCAAATTCTCCCACACTTAGCTTTTGCTTGTCCTCCAGCAAAACCTAAACTAACTTCCTAAAGAACTAAATCTTAAAATCCAAATCTTAAATCCTTTTCCTAAAACCTAACTCACTTTCGTAGGAATCACGATTACATTTAGCATATGCAATAAGCCTTTAAACCCCTAGGTCACCCCTAGTGGACGAGTTGTGTCTCGTGAGGGCTTTCAGAAGATATACCCACAAAATCTTTTACTTAAGACTCAATCCTAAAAATTCAAAATAAGACTCAAAAATTTAAAAATTATGACTCAAAACAAGATTAAGATCATGGACATATTTTCAAATCTTTTAATTCTTAACTCATAACTTCAACAAGAGTTAAATAATCAAGTCAATCATATTCTAATCATTACTTCTCATATTCATGCATACTTCTAAATAAATTCATGCAAAATTCACAATCAACACAACTGAAACATATAATATCAAATTTGCAATTATCCACTTTACATTATTATAAACAAAGTCAATGATCAAGAACTTTTTTTTCTTTTTTCTTTTGAGGTCTCAACAATGGTTTCCCTAATTACTTACTTGCCTTTTGACACAAATGTTAATATTGGTGATACCAACACCCGGTTACTCAACAAGTAAGGCCCCCTTTTAGAGTGCTTTGCATACTCATATTTCAAGTCACTTCAAGAATTTAATCAATAAGATCAAACAACTCAAAGCATTGGAGTAGAATTTAAAGCTTTCAACCTCTATTTTTTTTCTTTTTCTTCTTTTTTTTATGTTTATGTTTTTTTTATTTTTTTCTTTTGTTCTTGTCTATTTATCCTTTACTTATACCAACTTCAATGAAATAATCACATTATCAATATCATACGAACAATCATATTTAATCATGAACTCACATAAATTCTTTAGAAAGTATTCACTTTAACATTAATAACAATCAAAATACTTTTCACTTTCTTATAAAACTTTGTTTTAATTTAGAATCAATCCTTAAAAGAAAGAAAACATATCATGATCTTTTAAAACTCCTATAAATTTGAACTCTTTTTTTCAAAAAAAAATTTTTCCACTTCCTAAAAGAAAAACTCTATAGACTCATAAACCAATATTCCCCCCCACACTTAAGTCTTACTTTGTCCTCAAAGTAAGTCTAGCGTGCAAAGAAGAACAATAAAAACTCAAAAATTAAATGCTAATACAAGAAAAGGAAAGAAAAACTCCCTCGTTTTACATCCTTAGGTTGCCTCCCAAGTAGCACTTTTGTTTAATGTCGTTAGCTCGACATTGTCACCTTCCATCATCCAATCCCGGACCTCAATTTTTTTATCGGTTTCTTGAGTTCCTCCTTCTCAAGATTTTTGCTTGTGGCTATTTCTAGCTCATCTTTAAGAACTTGCTTTTCATCACCTTTTAATTTCCTCTTGGAAGTGTCCCTTAAAATCTTGGCATCGCAAGGCACTTGATCATTAATTTCATCAAGCAGAGGAATATTGACTTCCATTTTCCTAAATGTCTTCAATGTCTCCTTATCTTGCTCTTCGTTTGTATCTCTTACAGACCTACTAGGAAAAGGAGGAGGGTAAGTAGAAGAATTAAAAGGAATTTGTTTATCACTTACCTCAACTTTGGATTCCTATATATATATATATATATATATATATATATATATATATATATATATATATATATCCACTTACACATGTGTAAAACAAATTTGTTTTACACAGTTTTATATCTTCATATAGGATTAATATTTTTGCAAACCAACCGTTAGATTTAACAATCTACTCATATTTATTTTGTGTCTAAATTTTTGAATCAATCTACTATTTCTATCATTTTAATCGAGAATAGTATTTTTTTCAATATATATCAACGGTTGAAATTTTATTTTACGCAATATATAGTTAGACGTATTCGATTAATTTGAAATTTGGCATACATGATCTATGTGAATAGAAAATAAAATTCAACAGTCGGATTAAAAAATTATAAATTTTATAAAAAGATATGAAAGTGTGTAAAACTAAATTTGTTTTACACATGTATAAGTGGATCCCTCCTATATATATATATATATATATATATATATATGCGCGTGTGTATATGTAAATATGTGTGTGTGAATTGAAAAGTTATTTAGCCATGGTAAATTGTGTTAGGGCTACATTTGTTAAGAATCATTTAATTAATTCTAGCTATGCAAATATTATTTTTTAAAAATATTTTTTATAGAAAAAATTATATTTTAAAAAAAATTGTTATACTTGTTATTTTTGTTTCAATAAAAAATTTAATGAATTATCGTAAAATATTTACCTTCTTGAACCAAACTAATGTACCACATAATCACATGAAGCAATGCCATGCAATCCGCATTCCACACTCAAATAACATGAACAAATTACAATTGCTTGCCCAAACAAATTCAACATTTAATATCTACTAACATTTTTCTTCTGCAAAGTTTAGATTATAAGATTCTTTCTTATTTATATTATACTTTTCATCAAATTTCAATTTATAACAATAAGCCAAGTTTTAAAATTGTTTATTTGATGCCAACTACTTTTTAATGGAGTGATTAAAATAGAATTCTGACATACTAGTTTGAGTTTAAAAGAGCTTAAAAATTATCTCTATACATTTAAAACAATTAAAATTACCTAAGCATTATCTTTAAAATTTTAAAATAATGAAAGTATTATGTAATTTTAAAATGATTAAAATATTATTATATCAATCTATTTAAAAAATAAAATTATTTTAAAAATAATTAAAATATTCTCTAATATCTAATACATTAAATAAATTATAATTAAAACATTATACGAATTTTTTGTGCATATTGCGTACATACATATTTAAATAAATAAACTTAATCCATGTAGAAATCACAAACTAATTTTAATCTATATAATTAAGGTTTAGATAATACATATAATTGATTTTTTTTAATTTTAATCCATATAAGTAAAAAATAAAAAATAACTTAATTTTTTATTTTAATCAATACGGTAAAGGAATTAAAAACGAAACTGATTTTTTTTAATTTTAATTTATACAGGTAGGTTATGATAATAAACATAATTGGTTTTTTAATTTTAATTTATAGATAAAGATAATTATTTAATTTATTTTAATCTCTATGGGTAAAACAAATGGAAAAAGATAAATTTTTTTTAGTTTAAATCTAGATAGATAATGAAATTAAAAAGTATAATTTATTTTTTAACTTAATATATAGGTAAATTTTATATGTTAAAAATTTAGATTATTCACATAAGTTATTATCGGAAAAGTTCTGATTTTTATGAGATAAAGATAAATTAAGGTAAGATTTTATTTATTGGTCATTCGTTCTTTGTTGGTCATTTCTGTGGATTTTAACTGTTACCTGTTTTTTCTAATTACTTTTTTAGGTGGACTTTGATGAATTTAGTGATGTTGACAAGGTTTAGACGAGTTGGAGCCTCATGAAGATCTAATTGGCCCTCTTTCCAAGGTAAACTCTTTTCTTTTATGTTGATTCTGCTTGAAGATTTTTGCACCATGCCTTAGAAAATGCAACTCAAATCAATTTTCTCTTGTAACATTGGATTTAAAACAATGCCGGTTTCAAAATTACTTTCGGATACAGGAGGTTTCATATTGAGACATGTTATGTTTCTAAAAGCCTGTACTTCAAACAGGGCCTTTTACCTGGCCAAAAGAATGGCCTTCTATCTTGTATATTGTGTTCATCGATATCAATTTACCATCTGGGTTTTTAGATTTATGTGATTTTTTAACAGAACAGTGCATGAAATGGTTTCTTTAATGTTTGGCAGCATCAGCATCTCAAATTCCTCTGAGTGTTCTCTTTAATGATGCTTCATTATTAGTTGATTCGATTTATGAGAATGGATTTTTTTTTATCTAATCAGCAGGGTAGTTCCTCCCAGGAGCATGTTGAAGATACAGCATCCCAGACAGCCAAGGTTAATGATGGAAGTGCTTCTGTTGATTCTGCTGGACGACCTGTCAGAGCTTTTTCCCCTTCTGGTATGCAGTAGAGCCCTGCGTTACGTATAAGGGAAAAAATTTTGCGACTGCTCCAGAAACTGGAGCAACAAGTCCCTAGCGACCAGCTTAGCATGCCTCCTCTTGATGCTGAGAGTGACATGAGTGAAAGTTTTTCGCAACGTTTCCTGAAAGTGAAGCAACAAATCCATCGCACCTGCTGAGCCTGAGCGTGCCTCCAGTTGCAGGGAGAAATCATGCTCGGTTTTCTTCACAACAACAAAAGCCACTCATGCAGCAGGTGCTCTTTCTTAGATCAATTAGTTCTCTCATTTTCCCTGATCTAAGCTTTTAAACTTCTTATAAAGTTTAATGCAAATCTAGATTTTTGTTGTCAGTTCATATTACATATGTATGATCCATGCACTACAAATTAGTGGGAATTCTGATTAGCTTTCTTTCATGTAAATAATCTTTTATATCTTATGTTGGCAGCTCAATTCCCTCTCTATCCAACCTGGTCTGGGACTTGGTGGCCAAACACCTGATATTAATAGTGTTACATCTATCAGCTTACAGCAGTAACCAAATTCCATGCGCCAGCAGTCTAGTCAGCAGGCATTGGTTACAAGTGTTCCAAAGGATGCTGGTAACATTTAGTTTGCTTCACTTTCTTTTACACCTTAGTCTTTCTGGAGGGTGAGGTATTTTAGGGATTCTTTTTTGGTCTTTTGTTATGCCACGTTTGGCTGGTAACATTTATTAGTTTGGTATTTTGGGATTCTTTTTTTGGTTTTTTGTTATGTCACTTCTGGTTTCTCAGAGTTCATTGCAGAAAACAATCTCATTTCTAAGTAAAGCTTTTTCAATATGTTTTTCCTACAAGAAAGTGTTTTCTAGTGTATTTGGTGGAATATTTCTTCAAACATTTTGGAATAGAAAAAGTTAACATTAGAAAACCTGTTATGGTGGTTTTTTTGTCACTTCATATTACCTTGAAGTAAAATCTCAAATTATTACGAAGTCTTCTGCTTAATCTTCGCAAAGTTCTTTTGCTTTAATCCATATTTTCAAGTAAAATCTATATCTTCGATCTAAATAAACAATAATTCTCCATTAATTTAGTGTAAACTGGGTTGGGAGAGGTGCCCCACTTCCATGTGGCCTAACAGTTCTTCGACTCCGGAATAATCGCATAAAGCGTATACCAGGAGATCAAAGACAAAGAAAAAAAAACTATTATACACCTCATAAAACATCATTAGCCAACAATGTCTCCAGTGACTAAGTATGTTTTAGCCTCTCACAAGTCTAAGCAAACTTATTACCTAATTATTTGTAAAAATAAACGAAAAATTAGCAACCGCGACTTAATAAGTATAAAGTACATTTCATTCATAAAAATCATTTAGAATCATACTATGAAAATCATATAATAAAAGATTGCTAGTTGATGGCATATCAACGCATATCATTTCATAAATCACAAAACATAAGTAATAATTCATTGTATATTACTCATAATGACTTTTGTAATAATAAAAATTAAATAAAATTAATTATCTTATTATAAGAGATTCGAGAATGAACTAGCTTTCTGTATAAGTCATATAATAAGAATATGTATATTAATACAGAATATTGTTTTACTTAAGGAGTTCAAGCTTTGCTAAAAAATTTGTGTGAAGTATATTTTCGAATTAAGCTCAGATAATTTATAAATAACTTAATTCATTTACATTTTTAATATTAACGTAATGTATTAAAATTTTTTTATTTTTTGAACCAAATCAGGGGCGAACTTAGGTGATGGGAAGTGGGCCTTTTGATTCCATTAAGATGCTAAAACATTTTTAAATTTATTTTTAAAAAATCTCCCATTTTTAGAAATACAAAACTTTGCCTCTAATCAGAATTCTAATCATATTGAGGTTTATACAATAAATTTTTAATTGCTTATCTAATAATTAAATATTTACGCTTTGGGTGCTAAACAATTTTATTATAGTACATGTACACATTAATTTTATAAAATAAAATAAAATATTTTTAGAATTCATAAAAATAACGTATAAAGTGTGAAATAATAAAAAAAATTAAAAACCACCTTAATTAACACATATTCTTGTTTTCATCCTTGTTTTCATCGTAAATATGAAAATGTTGTAGACATCTAATTTTGTCCGAACAATTTCTCTAAATTAAAAAAAATCAAAAAATGATAAAAATGATAAAAAGAAACAAATCAATTTTGGTCAAATCTTAAGTTGGAACCCCATGCATCCCATGCAAACTCTAAAATTAAAAATTTGAAAATTTGAAAATCTCATTTGAAGCACATGCAAAATTCACACTTTCAAAAGTTGATTAAAGTTGATATTGTTGCCAAAAATAAAAGAAATTTGTTGCCTAAAAAAAAGAAAGAGAATAATCAGCAATTAAATCAATCAATACATCAGGAAATAAAATAAAAAAAGATCTGTTAAAGTCAAACAAAAAAAAACAATAATCCCATAACCATAGCAATAATCCTAGGACCTAAATTAATGGACATGGAATGGCTTTAAAAGCCTACACACTGCTACGGTTAAGAGGGGGGGGGGGGGGGGGGGGGGGAGGGGAAGAAAAACCCTAAAAAAATTTTCTACTGCTCTTAGTCACTGAAGCTGTCATCCGCCGCTGCCCTTCTACTGCGAACCCATCTCCCCTACAACCACCATTCAGCTGTTTCCCTCCTTGCTGCGACTACCTTGCTGCCTGTTGTTGCAGACTGTTGACAGTTCTTCCATGCATCGTCGCTCTACACTGCTGCTGCCTCGTTCCTCGCTATGCTATTGCTTCTGATGTGTCGTGGTCTTGCTGCTGCTTCAAGTCTACTGCTGCTTCAAGTCTACTGCCTAACTCCATGTCATTGTCGTTGCTGCAATGTCCTTTTGCGTGAAAGAAAAAGAAAGCATAGTAAAGAATAAAAAGGAAAACACGAGAAGCTCTTTTCCTGAGGCATCATCACCTTGCATCCCTGCCATTCTTTAAACCGAACCATACCATTGCCCAAAACTGTATCTTCCACCATCATCGTCCCCGCATGAAACCAACCTTTGTATCGCCCAACCTTGCTGCACTTTCCCTGCACTGCCCGTGTCCCCTGCTTGCCGTGACTGCCGAGCATCATCATCTTCTGCAGGTGTGCCACCTCCATGCTCAGACTTGCTGCATCTTCTCTATTCCGCTTCGAGTCTAGCGGCTGCATTCTCACCTCGTTTTGGTTGCCTACTGCTCCTCGCTGCACGCCATTTCTCTACGTTGCAGGTTAGCTTTTTGTGCCTTCTCTTAATTTGCTTTTAACTTGATTATTAAATGATTATTTTACTTGGCTAAGTGGAAATAACGTGTGGTGCATGTTTAAGTTACTTGGTTATTTGCCATTAACCACTCACAGTATTTGCACAAAAGGTTTTAAATTGTGCCATATTTACCTAGCTAATAAATGATTTTGTCTTACTTGACTAATAAATATTTGATAGTTGGTGATTTGCTTGTGTGTGTGATATGGAATGCTTTTTTTTGCTTAATTAATTGCAATTGTGATATTTAAGAAGAGCTTAATTACGTGCTAATAATTCAAAATATATAAGGTTTGTGATTATTAATAAGACAAAACAGATTTATAAGATCAAAACCAAATCATACATAAATTAATTTTATAAGTGAAACGACTATAAAATTTTAATATGAATAAATTTAAATTTCCGACGATGGAATTTTAAAAGTACTGTGCTTGAGTAGAACTTTTAGAAATCTTGAGGTGAGAAGATTCTTTTTAAGTCTTACCAGCTTGATGGAAGATTTAAAAAGTTATTTCCGATATTTAAAACTCAAATTTATTAAAAATTGAAATAAGAATTAATTAAAATTAATTGCAAAATAATACAACTACGAATATTCCGACGATGGATTTCTAAAAGGATTGCGATGGAGTAGTACTTTTAGACATCTTGAGGTGAGGATGTTTCCTTTAGGTCTTACCAGCTCGATGGAAGATCTAAAGGGGATATTTCCAATATTTAATAAATCAATAAAAATTAAATTAGATTTAAAAAATAGTAAATTAAAATTAAATTAAATTCATTAAAAATCAAATTAATTAACTAGAATTAAAATTAGAAAAGAATTAAAATAAATAGAAATTGAATTAAATTAAATTAAATATTTTAATAAATGTGAATTATTCCGAAGATGGAATTCAAAGGGAATTGCGCTTGAGTAGTTTCTTTAAAAATTCCTAAGGTGAAAAAGTTTCTTTAAGGTCTTACCAGCTTGATGGAAGGTCTTTAAGAAAATCTTCAATATCAAATAATTCATTTTTATTTAAAGATATAAAAATATATGAAATAATAATTTATATATGAAAATAATAACAATAGAATAAAATAAGATAAAATAATAAATAAAACTTAGATAGGAGTCAAAATAGGGTTTACATAATATACTTAAATAATCCGACGACGGAGCTTCTTCAAGAAAGGTGATTGGTCCTACTTGAATACTCTTAAGGTGAGAAAAACTTTTAGGTTATCCAACCAGCTTGATGGAGGAGCCTTAAAAGATTTTTCAATATTTAATTATATTGAGATTAAAGTAAAAAGGCAAAATTAGGATAACCTTATATTATTTGGTACCATTTTAGGATGGGCGTTGTGAGGGTGCTAATCCTTCCTCACATGTAACCGTACTCCCGAACTTAGAACTCTTAACGTAGACCAAGCCTTATCTTTAGTTTGAATATGTGACCAATCACACCTAGATTAGAATGGTAGGTGGCGACTCCGTAGTTTTGTGTCTAGCTATTAGGTTTCCCGAAACTTAATACATTATGACAAATATATATTTTTTTAAATTTTCCATATTATAATAAATAAAAAAAGGAAAAAATCGAATATATTTATTTACTAAAAGTGCTAAGCGTTATTTTTAAAATTTTAAAATAATGAAAATATTATCTAATTTTAAAAATGCTTAAAATATTATACTATCAATCTATTTAAAAAATAAAAATTATTTTAAAATAAATTTAAATATTATATAATATCTAATCTATATAAAAAATTAAAATATAATTAATATATTATACAAATTTTTTGCGCATATATATCTGTCCATTGGCTGAGTAGCTCGTTAAAACTCAAATTTTAGCTTAATTTTTTAATGAGCTAGGACAAAAAAAAAAGCTCGATGAACGGTTTGGACAAAAAAATAGGTATGATGAATTTTCGAGTAGGGCTCGGGCTTTGCCTTTTCTAGACCTGACCTGACCCAAATATTATTAATATTAAAAGTTTTTTTATATATTTTTATTAAATATAATGTAAATATATGTATTTAAAATATTGTTGATTAATAAACATTATATATGTAATTAACATGAAAATTAACATGTGTAGTTTGACAAACCAAATTAAATTTTAACTGAAATAAAAGAATAAAAATAAAGAAACAAAAAATCAAAATAATTAAAATGTAAAAAAAGAAAAAATAAAATAAAATCTGGCCCAACAAGACCGAATCCGAACTTGAATAATAAATTATATAAACGAACTTGAGCTTAAATTCAAGGTGAATGACTGAGCTGGACCGAGCTCGAACCTATATATTATCTATTAATATATAGCATAAATCCGGTCCGAACCCAACCCGATTTAGTCCATGGATACTTTTATCAACATACATAAATATTTAAATATATAATTTTTACAACAAGAAAACACGCCAAAAGAGCAAAAATCAATCTCTCTCATTCGCATGCAAAATATTATTCAAGAATGGAAGGAAGTAGCAAACATCAACGAATGATGGACTTTGTTCTGAAGAAGGTCGAACAATGCCTGGATGTTGTCGACAGCATCATGAGTAAGGTAGTCTTTCTTTCTTTTGTTTTTTTAGTTTTCTTGTTTCTGTTTGGTTCCCATGAAATGCAGGAAAGTAACTATAATTTTCTTTTATTAATGATTAATCTATTTTCAAATTTATTTTAATAAAAAGGATGAAAGAGAACGTGTTAAAGAATATAAAGATGTTTTTTTTCCTAAAATATTTAGTTTTTAACTATGAGTTCTGATTGTTGGTCTTTAAATTGTATATTGCTGTAAGTTTACAATAATGCTTATGTAAATCAGGAGGAAAAGTTAGAGGAAGATTTGGAAAAGGAATTCAAGAAGATGAAAAAGTACAGGGATAGGATCAAGAGATGGATAAACCAGGGCAAGATCGGGGATAAGAAAGTTAGTTAGCTTAAAAATTTTTATTATCAATTTTTTTTAGTTAGAAGGGAAATATTTAATAAGTGAAAGTCTTAAAATATGTTATAATTCATCTTCAACCATTAGATCAACTATATTTGTTGATTTGAGACTAATGATTATTCTTTTTTGCTTGTGTTATTGTCAACAAAGGTTAGTGCCTCTAATAAGCAGGCTCTAGAGAACGCTTGGAATCAGATTAAGTTTACCATGAATAAATTTAACATGGGTGAGAAGGAATGCTTGAGCAAACAGACCGTAAGCATCATGCATTGTCAATTACATTAATGTTGTCACTGTATGAAATTAATGTTGTTAATTACATTGTAGGATCTGAAGGAGAACTTTAAATCAGAGACAAGGGATTGGGTGAACAATAATGTATGATATTTGACCTTTCTACCCTTTAATTGCTTATGTCAAAAATGGCTGCAACTCCTCTATGGTGCAAGTTTTAGTTATTCTTATAATATTTTTGCCAATCTATCCATTTTTTTAACTAGACTAAAAATCCTTATTTAACTTCCACTACTGTTGAACTTTTTCCTGTATATGTAGTGTATTGGAGTATACATTTTTACTTGAACTTAGTTATATCGTAAAACTATCATGCAACAGTACACTGAGTTAATTACGTTTTGAAATAATCAATTTCATGACAAATGAAGAAAAAGACATCAAAATCAGGCTTTGAATGGCTACAGACCCAAACGGGTCAAATTTTGGAAAAAACAGGTCGAATTTAATTCGACTAAGTGGAGAAGAAGCTGCATAGTGCAGCGTTGCAAGGCCTACGCACAAGAGATGCACGTGCGATGCACGTGCGACGCACGTGATATGCACGTGAGGCCATACTGGGCCTCGTTTTCTCTCACTGGCTTGAAATTTTAGTTCTAATTTTTATATTATTTTTATAAAATTTTTTTACATCAATAAATATTTATTATTTAATATTAATGATTATTTGGAAATTATTATATATTGTGCACATGTTTTCTGTTGTTTTATTGCAAAATAAAATATTTTGGCACTGTTTTGAACCTAAATACAATATATACTCTCCCTATTTGAATGAATAAATTTTTGTACTCTTAGCCTGAATTTAGTGCATGATTAGGTAAAAAAAATTATTAGAAAATTAGGCTCCGTTTGGTTCACTGAAAATGACTTTCGAAAAATAATTTCTGGAAAATGACTTCTGAAAAATAGATTTTCTAGAAAAATTGATATTTTCTATTGTTTAGTTGATATGCTGAAAAATATTTTCTGTTGTTTGGTTGTTTGGTTGTTTTCTGAAAAATTTATATTTATGTTAAGATAGAGTTATTCACATAATTAACATGCTCTATAAGCACCTGTATTTTATATTTATATATTATATATTTGCTAAGCACAACATTTTACAACATTTTATTAATGATAATCACAGAAAAGCATTTATCCAAAAAGCAGTGAACAATACGTAGAAGACAGAACAAAAAGGAGATACAAGAAACAATAGCAAAATAGCAAAAGAAAAATCAGGAAATGAGTAACACAACAATAATCCTAATAGAAACCAGAACAGAGGAAAATACAGGATCACACAAAGAAAGCACCAAAGCATTTTATATATCTCCTACTGTTTTTTCTATCGATGAATTGTCTTTGAATCAAACATGGTATTATATCACATATTTGGAAAACAGAAACTTACAACAGTTCTTGCAAATTGAGTGATATCTCCTTACGTCAAAATTGATAAACAAACATTGACTAAAATCCGAACTTTAATTACTACAAAGAAAAAAATAATACAATGGGAACAGAGACGACAACAGCAAACGAGGAGCGCAGTATGAGCAAGGGAGCAGAGACGAGTTAAGCAAATGCTGGCAACAAGATTGGAGACAACTGCAAGCTAATCGACAGAAAAGGAGATTGTTATATGCTGGGAAGAGAAGAACGTGGCTGGATTTCAACAAAAGAATGAGTTTCCTTTAAGGGGGTGGGTGGGTGAAAGATGAGTTCAACAATGGCGATGCCAAGAAGATCGATGGCAATGGCAAGCTAATTGGCGGTAGAGGCGATTTTATCAGTTAAGAAGTGAAGATAGGGGCTTGGTTCAGCAATGGAATGGATTTTCTTTAAGGGGATAGGTGGGTGTTGAAGGATGACTCTGGCAAAAAGATAAACGGTGCAAGCAAGAAGCTCAACGACAAAAGCTGTCGAATGTGTTAGGTTTGGAGATCGCCTGTTGATTTTAACTTTGGAAGGGTTCTTAGTTTAAAGGGGTGGCTGTTTAGTTTTAAGCTTGTAAAATGTCTTCCCCTTTTCAGAAGGGGAAGACGAATTCCGAATATTGGCTTTATTTTTTTGTTGACTTGTAAAATATTTTTTGTTGACTTTTGGATTTTCAGTGAACCAAACACTGGAAAATGAGTAAAACATTTTCTGGAAAATATTTTATAACCAACCAAACGGACACTTAATTTTCTGTTAAGTTCAAGACTCTAAGGTTTTTTAATGCAACACAAAGTAACTTAAAGACTTATTGAGATACATCTAGGTCTTGTGTCTCAGCAAGAATAATCCGTTACATACATCAGCTTAAATATGTAGGATAATTATTTTGGCAAATTTTATTTTTCTCGGTTTGATAAAATTTTTGTTAGTTGATATGAATGTTTGGCTGCCAAGGTAGCTCATTTGTTGATATTAATGATTATTTTAATTAATCACAAGGATTCGAGATTATTTCAAGTTACCTTATACAATCGCCTACCTAAAAGGGGTTATTGTATTTAGTAATTTGAAATGAGACATGGAGAATTATGATTGAGAATATACTAGTCGAGAAGGTCTGTTTGCCCAAAGGGGATAGATTTTTCAAAAATTAGGATATTCTCATATTAGTTTCATGTGAAGAGTACTTATTAGCATATTACATTGTCTACCCAAAGGGGAGTTTGTAATGATTTGTCTTGGCTCTTCAATTCGATGATAAATAGCACACAACGGATCGATGCTATTTGGATTATTGCTCAAAGTTAAATGTTGCATTCTATTCTCTTAAAAATTATTGTTAAATTATGTGAAAATTGAATTAGAAAAGATAAATTAGCTCTAATTGAATAAATAAAATGATTTAGTGGTGGTTGATTTAGAGCTTGATTTAGTCATGGGTGTTTTCTTGAACATAATCATTAAGTTTTGAATGTTGTAAAAGATTATTGTTCTAGTGTTGAAATGTTGCATTTTGTGATGATAAAATCTTTATTTGAGAAAATTTTGTGAGTTCTTAAATATTGTTAAGTTTTATAGATCCATGAGAAATAATTGTCACATGCATGATCAATAAGATTATTGCTATATTGCGATAGTATGATAAATTGATGTTAATGGTTGATTATTTGTTTATGAAATGTGACTGTGAAATTAAAATCTGCTGATTTTGAAAGCATGTTTTATGTGACTTAAATATGCTTCACATGCTTGTAATGCAATTAATTTTATACATCACATGTTTAAATTTGAAAATTTTAGGCATTAAGTTTAAAGTCTAAAGAGGTGCATGATGTGATATATGATTTTTTGTTTATTTCCACATTTGTCATGGACATGAAATAATATTGGTTGTTAAAATTTATAGAAAGCATTTAGATTATGCTAATTAATTCAATTGGTAGGAGAGCCTTTGGTTAATTATAATTGTCATAGTGCAATTACATTATATTAATTACTTTTGTTAAATAATTGCATACTAAATTACCCACATAAATTGTTAAAGACTAATGATAAAATCTTGTATTTTCTCAAAAAACTTACTAAGTTAAGTATGCTCTCATAAGATATTAAATTTTTTATATTTATGGAATTAAATTTGATAAGAGAGCTGTGGATGCAATTATTCATGAGTAAGTATTTGAGGTGTGACCTCAGTGTCATGTAATAAGACATATATTACAACAGAATTCTGAGCAATAGATAACAAATGAGTTGTGACATAGAACACATGAGCAAAGGTTTCAGTATATGGGTGTAAGCAAAAGATTAGTTTTACAAATTTAAGTTATTAAAGTTAAAGTTTTAACTGAAATGTATTGTTGTTGAGGGTTGCAATATTAATTTGCCTTGAAGGTTTATGTCACAACTCATGTTTGGTGATATTGAAAATATTGTATTTCGTATAACATTATTTTGTACATGAGATTGCATGATACCATAATACATTGTTGTGCGCACATGATTGTTGTGTATTGTTGACTTTCGTCATGTGCCATCATGTTGAGATTTATGATATGAAGTTCATGGAATTTGTAAAAATCTCATTTTTATATAAAGTATGTGTATTGGTAGATGTTTGTGTAGACTATCAATGTTAATTTTGATATTTCTTGAAGTCATGATTAAAAGATTTTGATGCCACAGTAAAAATTTTATTAATTATTAAGACAATTTACTTAGTCATATGGCATGCTTAAAAGTTTTGTTGATTGATAAAATGATTTGGAACATGATGTGAAAGTTTTCCATTGTTTTAAGTTTTATATTGGACAATTTAAGTTATTAAGTGATCCATAGAGGTACACTGAGATTAGTGTCTCGCTTAGAGTGATCACAAACATAATAAATGGACATAAGAAAATTAATGAAACTGAAATGATTATGGAATTTCTTATGTTGTAATGGGATTGTCTCTACATTACTACATGTGACTACCTACACAAAAAGGGTGATCATGTGTTTTTAATTTAGAGATAATCATGAATTATAATTGTAAAATTAAAAATATAAATCTGCCCAAAGGGGATAAATTTTTGAAAATCTTTGTATTTGTAATTGTTTAAATTAAGAACACACAAGGTATAATGTGTTTTCTAAATTTTGAGTTTACCCAATATAAATATATTTTTAAAGCACCTTAGTTATTATTGATAGGACTGACAAAATATTAAGTTGATTAATGTGATGATATGTTGAAAATTGATTGATCTTTGTGCTCAATTTGAGTTTATTGAATAATTGTCATCATAGTTTAGTGTATGCCATAAATGATAAGTTCTTAGATGTTAGTCACTTTAATTATCATATCTTAGTATTTACATTGTGTGTGTTGTGCCTTAGAATAGCTTCCACATAAGGATATATTTTTTTAAACCTGATGTGATATCTCTCATTGGTAATGTTTCGTGTAAAATTGAGAGTTATTGAAATATAATCTCATTTTGATAAATATTTATATAGGTTACTCAACTCTCAATTAAGATATTGATTTTAATATTTTAGCTAAAATTATCAAACTTAGCACAAATTATGTTTTAAGGGCATATTGTTAACATTTGTTAAGAACATGTTTTCAAAAACATTAATGGATTCTTTTTAAGGAACTTACATGTGGGGAAGAACATTGTTTTATACTTATCGCACATGTGAGAGTTTTGAAGGAATAAATTTTATGTAAATAAGTAAATTATTTGTTTTGTGCTTATTTTGGTAATTCCTTATTAATCTTCCTCATTTTGTTTAGGTTTATATTATTTATATCTATAAATTACCTAAACTGATTTTTAAGTGAAAATAATAATTTTAATAGTTTTCCTCATCTATTTTGAATTAATTTTAAAGTTATAAGGAAGAATAGAATAAAGGCTTTGACTATATTGTATTTTATTGAATAAAAAAAACTATTTTTTTAAAGGAAGTGAAAATCAGTGAGAGTTTACATATTCTAGAAAGTATTGAGAACTCATAAATGCCCTAAAATCATTGCTTTGGATATATTATATGAATTAAGGTCAGTGGGAGCACTTAGGCTATTATTTGGCACATGCTTAAAAGGACATATAGTGTAAACACATGAATATGAAAATTTTGCAATCTATTAATAATTTTGTAAGTGATTTATTAAAATGACATCAAGAAGTCCAAGAACAATAGTAGTTATAATATTTGCCATCAGGGTAGATAGTACATGATTTTGTTGTGACTCCATTTATTATTATCCTTCCTGCTCATCATTTAAAAACTATTGAAGCATGTTGTGATTCATTGGATTAGGGGGAGTCATTGTGATTTGATGATGATATTTTCTCTCTGTGTAAGAATTTTGATATTTTCATTTTGATGATAGATGCATTGTGATTTGTTATTTAAAACCACTAATGTTTTAGGTTTCTTTACTTGGTTAAACACATCGTTAGTGATTGTAAAATTACCTATGAGATATATTTTGACTTGAAAATATCCATAAAGTACTACTTGTTAAAAGCACATGGGTGTTTTAAGGTCTTTTGATGTATTGGTTTAGTGGGAGTGTATTACTTGTTATTGAACTCTCATGTTACACATCATGATATGTTGAGACCACATTATGTTTGAAATACTTATGTGATAATTCACTTAAAATGTCAATTGATGATCATCGTTGATTTATATCCTGTACTGTCATGTTAATAGTTTTGTACATGTACATCCAAGAAAATTATGAAATTGACTTTGTGTCAATGAGGGTATGTCTCGGTGAACAATACCATTTTACAACCTTGAGAACAAGAAAGAGACATATCGGCACATCTAGTTGCCAAATAGATTTTTCAGCGAGTTAAGGAGAAATCAAAGGACTGACAATGAAAGTAACACATTTGATCACTACTGGGTGTTATTTTCTTGCTACACAACCACACTGAGATCCATTATTAATGTGGCCACTAGTATTTGTAACCATGGATTGGTTTTGTGTCAATAAATGGTACAATTGCTGCCATGATTCGGTATTAGATGGTCATGTTGAACGGGATCATTAAGATGTTGTTTTTAAGGACTAAATGGTTTTCAAAAATCGTGACCACGTCAAAAGATAAGTAAGTTAGCCTGGAATCTTGTTTTCTAAAAATAAGTTTTCTTAAATTTAAAACCCCAATTAATATTGTCCAAGTGGAAGAATGTTAAAATTTTGAGTTTTAATAAAACAGGCTAATAATTTAGTCCTGGTATGAAAACATGTAATTAAACCCAAATAGCAAATAGTTAATTGTGATCAACAAGTGTGGGCTTTTGCGCATCTTATTAGGTCAGTGTGGTGTGGTGGTTGTTAGGCCTAGAACTTAATAATCTTTGATGGGAGACTATTAGGTTTAACTACAAATATAAGGTTATGTCCCCTCTTCACTTCTCAAAGTATTGGTATCTATCTATTGAGAGCCACTCTAAAGAGAGAAGTAGAAGAGGAAGATCAGCCTGATCATAGTCCTAGTGATTATGCTTCTACTTTTGTTAATATTTACCTCAAATAGGTACGCTTTAATAATTGTTTAATATCTCTTGTGTTCTAATTATTGTATAAGAAAATTGTTTGATTGATCTTTCAACTCAAAGATAGAGATGAGATTCCAAGCTTTAATTAGGAAAATCATTCTCCAATGATGTCTATTCCTTCTTTCATTTTCATTTTAGTGTTGTGATATGTCATGATAAATTTAGACAAGATGTACTGTAACCATACAAGAAAAGAGAAAAACAATACAAGTTAAAATTTTTGATAAACGCTAGTATGTTTTATGTTTGGTTCGTCTATATGAACTATGAATTGTAATATGGTAAGATAATTTTCATGTGTCATACGAATTTGATATAAAATAGATTGGTATCATACGGTAGATCTAATTTCAACTCTGAAGGTTGAAAAGTATAATTACTAAAACTGAAAAAACATCAAAGTCCAGTCGAAGTACAGGAAACTTAGTCAAGATGAATGAACAAAGCCCAAAATCAAAGAAAATCAGCTGGAATAATAACGTAAACAAAGCCCAAAGTCAAAAGTAAATCGATCTAAATATGAACAACATGAACAAAACCTAAAGTCGAAATCAAAGTAGCCCACATAAACAGTAAACACATGATTGACCATAACCCAACTCTCCTAGCAATGATTGACTTCTCATTATGGCTAGTAATAACGAGCATGCAAATGTCATAGTTCAAAGTGTCGTAGTATGTTGGCAGTAAACTGAACTCGAAACTGAAGAACTCGGCTGATTGAGCTGATATTGCTTCAGTATTTTGTTTATCAATTGCTCGTCAAATGTACAAAACGAAAATGTGGAAAGAGATGTGCTAATGAAAGATGTGTGATGGCTATGGCTAGGTGGGTGAGTTGAGGGTTGCTTTCAAATGAAGATCTATCCACCTGAAGTCTTAGAGTTTATGATTTTTCATTGCTTCAAACTCCATCTTTCCTTTTCGGTAGGAAAAAGAGAGTACCTACATGGTGGAAGGTACCAAACTAGCTATCAATCCGAGGAAGGGTAAGTGTTAAGGAAGCAGCACTTTGAGCAAACAGCCAGAGATTGGAGAAAGGGAGCTTTCTGATAGAAAGGCTTTAACACAATACAGTAACCTACCTGATTTTAGAGATATCTAATAATAAAAGTGAACTTCAAATGTCAATATTATAGCTTTCCTGAAAATTTATTGCTGTCCTTAAAGGTTACTTGGCCATCCCATGTCGTCAATTCGTGAAAATCTGTACCAATTTGTAAGGTTTTTCTCACTTTAATCAGAAAGTTTCATAATTTTTTTTTACAAGTATAAATACAAATCTCTATTTCTATGAGATATTGTTTGTTTTGATGAGAATATATCATAATTTTATCTCACAAAAAATACTCCCAGTTAGATCAGAAGATCTCACAAATATGAATACAAATTTTTATTTCTATGAGATATTGTTTACTTTGAGATTTCACAATTTTATCTCATAAAAATATTTTTTATGAGACAAAATCATAAAATTTTTTGATCAAAACCTATCATATCTTGTAAATTGGGTGTGAGTCTTCCAACATTAGGAGTCCAAGAATGGTGCTATATGAAAGAAAATGTTTGAACCATGTGTTATTTTCAAAATTACTTCTGCATAGTACTTATGATATTTATCTCTAATTGAGTTCCATTTATCTATTACTTCTCAATACATTTCATTTTTTATTAGTACCAATCGAAGATAAGAGCATTTATAGCTTTTGGTCAGTGAGTGCAGGGTGGATGGTGGGTTAGGAAAATGAGGCTATTTATGGCGGATGGCTACCCGTCAAGCCCAGAGACTTTGGCTTTTACAAATAAAAAAGGAAGTATTTTTTTGGTCGAAGTGTCAGTATTGGAAAATTATTTTGAATTTAAATTAATTCAAAGTAGTGTTATAAAGAAAATTTTTCAATGTTATTATCAGTATTTACAAAATTCGAACTGAAAACTTTGTTTAAAAAGCATTAACTTCTTTTACTCGACTCAAAAAATATTGGTAAAACAAATGTAATTTACTCGATATATGTAGGAAGGAGGCAAGCTTCTAGTCGAAGAAATAAATTAAATATATAATAATTGTTTGAATAAGAAATAGGAAAAATAATAAAACTAGAGCCCGTCAAATCAAAATTACTTCCTCACCACAAACATCAGCTTGCAGCCAAGGAAGAAAATCAAGTGATTAATCCTCCTCAAGCAAGTTGCATTAATTGAAGATATCAATCATGCAACTTAAATTATAGATTAAAAAAAAAAAGGTTATTGTACTTGTTTACGAAGGTTTTAAATTTTACTTCACGAAGATTAGTGGAGATAATAGATTCAGTTTGAGTTATGAGGAAAGTGACACATACATTTATCTTTATGATTTTTTATTAATAAATGATTTGTAAATTTCAAAAAATTCATAAGTAAAAATTTAATTGATTTGTAAATTTCAATAATTGATTAACGCTATATCCTGATTTTATAGATAAAGTAATCGGTAATCTTCTCTAATCTTAAATTTTTGTAAAAAAAAAAATATATGACACATATTTAAAAATATATTGAAAAATAATAATAATAATAATAAAGTGAGACATGTAATAGTTTTTTAACAATGCTTCTAAAACTAAAATACTTTCCTATTGGTATATAAAAACCAACTTTAAATTAAAAACTACGACTTATTATTCTCAATTTCTTGATATAATTAACAACTTGAAGAATTTATTTCAATGAAAGAGAGTCGTTGGCTCGGTCATGTCAAACAATAAAAAAACTCTTGAATTTGAGCACTAGTAATCCTAGTTGGCACAATTATTCACTTGTTTTTTTTTTTGATTTAAAGGAAATTTAAAGACAATAATTACATCTTAAAATGTCTGGGGAAGGATATGCCCCAAGCATCAGCAGCTAAGAAACTTTCCAGATAAGTAGGAGGAACCACTAGACGTTCATAATCAACTTCTAACTCACAGGCCATCTTTGCTAACTTGTCTGCAGAAAAGTTACTTTCTCTGTAAGAATGCCGAACCTCAACCCTCCAAGATTCACTTGTTTAATAATAAGTGATTTGAATTGAATTCGAGACTTAAGCCAAGATTTATTCACTTGTCTAAAGTAGTAAACTTTTTTAGGAAGTTCAAGTTTCAATGTTTTTAATTTTATTTAATTTTCAATATAAAAAAGTAATTTAAAGTTTCAATCATAACAAAAAAATTTGTTAACTTAATTTTCACTGTATTCACATTTTATAAGATACAAAAAATTTTATTTTACTAATATGTATGAATAATTTATTTATAAATAAGATTTCAACATAATCCATCTTTATCTTTTAAGAGATCCATTTTTCTAACAAAAAATAGAAAGAAACAAATAAACTTTCCAAAAGAAATTCAAATTATTAGTTAGCTTCGCTAATCAATCTTAATTATCCATTTCGTATTCAAAAGTAGATTGTTGTTGGTACGGCATGCTCCATCCAGTGTCATTTAGTCAATATTGAATTGTATGAAAAAAAAACTTTGTTTTGTATTATAACAATATTAAAATGTCACGTTTAATTTAATTTTAGTTAGATGTTGATTTATTCCAGGAAGGGTAATGGAATATTTTTGAATTCATATTTTAAAACAAATGTAGTTGCCCTAATTTAATCAAATTAATTAATTAATTAGTGGGTTGTCTTCTAATTGGTTGTTTAAGCTTTAAATTAGAAGAGTGGTATTAAAGCGAAAGTAATATGTTATCTTATGAGATTTTAAGAATATAATTTTTTGTAAGTTCATTGACTTCGACATAAATAAATGTACTTGAATCGATTAGGAACAGAGTTGTATCAAACGAAATCTAAAATTTTTTTACTGTTCAACCAAAAAACCAAACTATTGAATCATATTAGATAAATTAATGAACAAATGAGTGTTTTGAATTTGGAAGTTCCAATGGAAACTAGAAAGGCTTTAGACTTTGTCAAAGAGAATTGTTTAAGGAAAACTTGAATGTGGAAAATGATGTAGAACCACATAATCAACACTATCTTGGCAAACTTATTAAATCCAAATAAAAAAAACCTTGTTTAATTTATTTAAGAATTTTTTTTTCATCTTCTTATTTCCTATTATATCAATAAATCTAATTACAATAAATATATATACACACACATTAATGTGCATACTATCTAGACTTCGCTTACTAATTATATTAAAAATCTGACTTTTTTATATATATTTGAATAAAAAACTTCTTGTTAGAACTATTCTAACTATTTTCCTCTTGAGCCAAAATACAAAAAAAAACCCTCATATACATATATATATATATATATTTATATACTAGAAATCTTTTTTAAAAAATTTGATGAAGCTTAACAAAAATAGGTTGTAGGCCATAAGGGACCAAAAGAATGAGAAATGAAAAGGTTGAATGAGATGTAAAGATGAGTAGATGATAGCAATTGGTGGGTGTGATTATAAATCCATACCCATGAGCATGAATGACATGAACCTTATCTTCATTCTTTATAATTTAGGGTTGGTTTGGACAATAGAGGAGAGGCAGCCGAAAGCCATTGTCTTCCTTCCATGAGTAAAAATCACAACATGCAAGAGGCAATCTCCCTTTTTCCACCCATTGAATTTTCTCAAGAAAAAGACGTGTCTTTGCTTATATGCTTTACACATTTACCTAAATTTGGGGAGCTAATTAAGAATGAACTTTACCTAATTAGGTTTTGGATTGGTGCCTATGAGCTGTGCCAACTAACTACCAAACATGCATGCATTGAATTTTTTAAATAAATTCATTCCCATTAGTTATTTGCGCTTTGGTGCGTGGATAAGTTTTTAGGATTTTATTAACAAGTATCTAATGATCATTTTTTTATTATTAATTAATTTGATTAATCCAAAACATTGAAAGAATAGTTTTTAAGAATAAATATTAATTAATAGTTATAATAGTGTCAATACATTGTAAAGTGTGAGTTCAGTTTTTGAAAATAATAAATAGTGAAAATAAGAAATTACTATGAAAAAAATCATTCATACTTCATAAAAGGAGTAAGAGAAGACTTGTCAATTGAGCATTAGCTCAAATGGCATGCATATTGGGCAGAGTTCGTGAGGTTGCGAATTCAAGAGGGTTGGTACTCTCCTAAGTTAAAGTAGATTAGGAGTTGATGTGTTTGAGATGAATTTAGATTTTTAAAAAAAGTTAAAAAAAAACCCTTTTAACTATCTTTTTATCTGTTCTATCAAATTAAACTTTTTAAAACATTTAAATAATGAAGTTAACCTACAAATTTTATCATATTTTCGATTTTTTAAAGATAGTATTCAATGATGATTTTGAATAAAATGCATTATTTTATGTAATATGATTTTGAATAAAATTTTTAAAAATATATTAATTGCCAAATATCTACACTAATTAAACTAATGATTTGTACATAATGCACTAACAGTGCATAGTATTTATATAATATCAATACATCAAAAATTAATACATCATTAATAAGCACATTAAAAAAAATTAAACCCTTAAAAATAAATATAAATAATTTTTTTTAATTTACTCATAAAAGTTTATTGATGAGATGTCAATTTCTGATTCGTTAACAATGCATAAAATTTATATATTATCAATAGATCATATATAAATCTTTAAACTAATATAATATAGCTTTGCAAATCTCTTTAAAATAGTCTTGACAAATCATATTATCTTAAATAGTTTTTTACATCATATAAAGTATAAAAATTTTGTGTCAAAACTTATATTAACATATAAATTTATATAAATTTTGTATTAAATTTTAATTTATCTTATTTTCGTATAATTTTTATATAATACTTTTATGTCCAGATTATCATTTTCACGGGCAATAGCGACAAAAGGATGACTTGGTATCCAAAAAGTTCCAATCCCCAACCTCGCACCCCCTTCCGCGTGACACTGTCGGTGAAAACATTAATCAGATGAGGGAACAGTGACTTGTTGATCTTGCATAGGACATTGTGCTTTCTAAAACGTGGGTTGTCAGTGGGCCCACGTCATCAACCCACATTGAAAGTAATAGTTACTTTTTCATACGTTGTCGTTTTTGTCATGTGATTTTTTCCTTGATAAGTAATTAAATTGTTATTTTAAAAGTGATAAATTTGTTCTTTATTTTTATTATTATTTAATATTTTTTATTTTTTCTGTTGTATTATGAAAAAAAAAGTTGATTTACCGACATTTGTTGGGATAAGTAAAAAAAGTTTAGTACCTCTTAAGCAAGATTTCAAATTCGAGCTTTGTAAATGAAAAAAATAATGCTAAGTAGAGGTGTCAAACGGGCTGAGCAGCCCATGGCACAACACGATTTGGCACACTGTGGATTGTGCTTGACATAACCCAAACTTAAATGGGCGGGCTGGTCCAAGCACGATATACATTTGTGTGCCGTGCTGTGCTAGAGGTTTTTAGGCACATGGATTGGTACGGCACGACTCATGAAGGACCAGTGCTAGCACGTAACACGTGGGTTAACACGGCATGGCACGCGAGCCCATGTGCCGTGCCATATTGGCCCATTTATATAAATAAAATTATATTTAACAGATCTAAGTATGAAGTATTTCATTTATTGATATATAAATTTATAATATTTTCATTTTGAATATAAAATGTATAATATGTCACATATTTTGTACATAACTTTTTATTAAATACACTTCTAATAAAAACCTCTCAAAAAATAAATTATTAAAGATCATTTTATTCAAAGATTGGTTAAATGTAGAAGCCGGAGTACTAGATAAACCATATTATATAAGTAAATAATCAGGTGAAGAGAATGAAAAATAAAATAATAATATTTTGTGTTTTATAGTCTTGTATTTGTGTATGTGTGTGTGTCCGTATTTTTAAATATTAGGATTGTAAATTTCAAAGAAGAATATTGGTACAAAGGTAAATATTGTTCCTTTGTGACTTGGAGATCACCAATTCAAGACAAAATATTCTCTTTTAATGCAGATGGAAGGTTGTATACAATGACCTTCTTTAGACCTTACAAAGTGGAAGTCTTTTGGTTGTGTACAATGACCCTCCCCAGACCCCACAAAGTGGAGTCTTTTTTATCGTGTTGCTCTTTTTTTTAGGATTGTAAATTTCAATATCTTTATTAAGTAAATTTTATTATGTTTTCTCATGGAGATAGGTATTTTACCTTTTAGGATTGTAAATTCCAATAACTTTATTTAATATATATTATTATATTTTCTTGTGGATATAGGTATTTTGTCAAAGTGAATTATGTGTCTTTTTATTTTTTTTATTTATCTTGCATGTTATTTAAATTAATAAATAAAAAACTTTAAAAATAATAAAAATGTAAAAATTTATTAATGGGTCGTGCTTGACACGATAAGACACGAAAAATAATGTTATGCTTGGCCCAGCACGACCCATTAGTGCTATGGGTCATATGCCGTGCTGGGCTATGTCCTTAAATTTCATGGACCATGCCAGCACGGCTCATTAAAAAATAGTGTCGTACCAACACGAATCCATTAACACATGGACTAATATTTAAATGGGCCGTGTCGGCCCAGCACGACCCATTTGACACCTTTAGTGCTATGAGAGCTCCTTTCGTTCAAGATCCGACAATCCAGATTAATTAGGATCCAAAATGACCTTTAAATATCGAGAGATTTTCACCAAAAAAAAGTTGATTTATTGTGAAGTAATTCAACCTCTTTTTTAGTATAAATCACGAAGTATCTTCATAATACATTAGATATAAGACTCTCACTCATCTTTCGTGGTTAAAGCTGTTCCAAAAAAAAAACTTGACCTACAAATATTCAAACACGAAACTTCTAATTATAAATTGTTTCACTCATGAATTCAATGAAACTTTACATCACTGAATCAACTTTTTGAATTGAAATAATGAAACCTTGAAACTCAAAAGTTTTGTTTTCATTATAGTTTAAGGTTTTTATTGATTAAATGAAATCAATTTAACTATTAGACCCTTTTTACTCTGACAATTTGTGTTATTTTAATATTGTGTTTGAGTCATGTAAATACAAAAAATTCTGTCTTAAGAATTTATATGGATAGGTCAAATTCAAGATAATTTTTTTTAATTTCTCATTATATATTATTTTTATCAAATCTTAATTTATATATTATTTTCGTGTCGTCTTTGTATTATGTTTGTGTTTAACATTTTAAAACCTTAATTTATTTTCACTTCCTTGAATTCTTGAATGTTAGATCGCGATTAAATAAAAATTAATCACATAAATCACATGATTGTGACAATCATTCTTATAATTAAGAGATCAATCAGATGAAAATAAAAATTTAAGAACTCATTTGATATTTGAAATTTTAAATACAGTAAGCTCAAAAAAAAAAAAAAGCTGTTGTCGGCCGTATCACTCACTTTCTTAACGCGGAGAGAAAGAAAAGAAGAAAAAGCCAATGAAATCTACAACAAAAGAAAGGAACTTTTCAAAACCTCTCTCCTTAATTTCTTTGAAATTTCTTGAATCTTCTTATAAATAAATGAAATTAATTTCATTTATTTTTATATACCCTTTCTTTCTTTCTAGAGAATATCAACACTCAGAAGCTATTGACAGCTACAAATACTTTTTCAAAGCACAACGCTCTTGATTATATAGCCGTTAACACTTCCTGCCAAAACCCCATTTTTTTCAAATTATTCTCATTTTTATCATAAAAAGCCCCCAAATTTAATATATATTGTTTTCCTGGTGATTTGATCTAGTCTTTTTTGTGGTTTAATCAAGTAGGCTATCATTCATTTCTTCCTCTGTTCTTCTCTTCCCCTGTTTCTTCTGTTCTTCAACTCCTCTTTTCTCATAACTCCCTTTCTGTTTGCAGATTTCCTTCAAATCTCATCTTTTATATTCGATAAGCTGTCAATCTTGTCCCTTTGATTCCCCCCAAAGGCCATTTCTGTTTCTGCCTTTCTGGGTTTTTCCTTTGCTCTGTTTTTGTTCTGGTTCGTCACTGCTTTTTGAACGTTTGCTTTCAACGTTTCTCTTGATCGAAAAGGGATATAAATCTTCTCTCTTTTTTTTTTCAGGATATTTATATTCCTTGTGTTTTTCTCTTACCTTTCAGTTTCGTTTATGGATTCTTTTTGTTTTTCTCTCTCTCCCATGATCACAGAAATTGCTTGATTTTCGGTTGATCCTGCAGATAACCGCCTTTCCATTTCGTTCTTAACAAAGTTACATTAATAGGTAACAGTTAAAACCCCATAACAAAAAAACCCTTGCTTTCATTTCTTTCGCTAACTTCCTCCCTTTCTCCCAGCAACCTCCTTTAGCTTTTAAGCTTCATACCCATTAATTTTTTATTAGAAAACCAAAGAAAAGCATGGGTAATTCTTGGTTTCTTGGAATATTATTACCGACATTCCTTTGTCTTTATTTCTTTGTTGGTTGTGTTAATGGCCTCGGGGTGAATTGGGGTACCATGGCAACACATAAACTGCCTCCCGGGACAGTGGTTCAGATGTTAAAGGACAATGGGATAAAGAAAGTGAAGCTTTTTGATACAGATTCAAATACTATGAGTGCTCTTGCAGGTAGTGACATTGAAGTCATGGTTGCAATTCCTAATGATCAGCTTCTTGCTATGAATAGCTATGATCGTGCTAAAGAATGGGTTAAGAGGAATGTCACAAGATATAACTTCAAAGGAGGCGTTAGCATCAAGTAAGTTCAGTTTTGACCCTTTTTTGATGTTGGGTTTTTGAGATTTCGAATTGGTCTTGAGACAAATTCTAGGATTTGTTTAATCTGATGATAAAATATAGTTGTACTTGTACCTTGCATTGAGTATTTTTATGAATGTAATGCTTAGTTTCAAAATTGTTAGAGTTGTTCTAAATCTAGTTTTGGCATTGAATGTTCAAGTGTTTGGTGTTAGTTTAATTTGTATTGGATTTTTGTTCCCATAGAATAAGTTGTCAATATATTATGCTTGAATTTGATAATTGGGGCTATAGATGGTTTTGGCATCCTGCAAGATGATTTCTCTTGTTCAAGTTATTCCTTTTGCTGTATATAATTACAACTTTGTTTTGTATGTCCTTGATTGCTGTATTGGAAGCTCTGATGATTCTGGATGCTATAAGAGAGGTTACTTTCATTTAACTTTTCAATGAGTTCCCTATTTTTGTTGAAACTCAGCTTATTTTGCTTATAAGCCCAGATTAGGAAAATTAATGAGTTTTAGTTTTTGTCGGCAGCAAGTAGGGGTTTGTTTATTAGTTCACCTAATTCTTGAATTCTGAAGTCGAAGATGGCAGTTAGAACTTGTTTGTTTGGTAAAACTATTTGTTGTTTACATGATTATGTACATATAGTGAGCTTGGTCGACTTGTCTTCCCCTAGGATGTGAGAACTTATTTGTTTTGTGAGAATGAGCAAATGGCACATGACGTAAACTTCTTGGAAAATGACCAAGGTTTGGCCTAGTATCGTTACCCTTCCTTGGAAGGGATTAGGTTCAAGGTCCGATACTCCCTTTTCTCCTAGACCTCCCTATGAAAAAAAAAAAATTCTTGGAAAAGTTAGCTGGGAATCTTGCTACAGGATTTCAACTTGTCATGGGACCAACTTTTATTTCCCTTTTTTACAGATACTAGACTCAGATGGCGCTATATTTCTCGATTATGTGCTTTTCTTTAGCACCTTTATTCTTAGCATCAATGAATATAGACATTGGAAGGACCCCTTTAGAATCTGCCCACAATGTGCACTACTTCTGAAGAGAACTATAGAATTCATTAAAAATTTGTGAGATTTCTTGACTGCATGGGTTAAGCTTTTAGTCATGTGAGATTTATGACCTGTTTAGTTAATTTATTGCTGTCGCCATAGTTAGAGTTCATGCAACTGATAGCCCTGTCAGCAGTTCTTTTCCTTATGGTAATTAAGGGAAAGGCTTGGTACGTAATTTCTTATTCTAAATTGGAATGGCAAGATTCTAAACGTGTTTTCACTAGAAGCTGATTTTTGAAAGATGCTAATGATGTTACTTTCTGTTATTGGTGAAGGAAGGAATATGTTTGACTGATGTTGCAATGCATCCACCCTTTTTTTTTCTGGTGGATTTGTTAACAAATTTGCATCTATCATCCAATTTATGCATTTTTTATTTTGTCATATCAAATTCTAATTGGCGGATTCTTCAGAGTGCTATCTTGCAACTGATCTATGGAATCTCTTACTATCTTTGCACAGGTATGTAGCTGTTGGCAATGAGCCATTTCTCACATCCTACAATGGCTCATTCATAAACACCACGTTCCCTGCACTTCAGAACATTCAAAACGCACTTGATGACGCAGGTTTTGGGGACTCCATAAAGGCTACTGTGCCCTTAAATGCCGATGTCTACAACTCACCAAGTAGCAACCCTGTCCCATCTGCTGGTCGGTTTCGAACTGATATCAATGGAGCTATGACACAAATTGTTGATTTTCTAGGCAAGAATGGTGCACCTTTCACCGTGAACATCTACCCTTTCCTCAGTTTGTATGGAAACGACGACTTCCCCTTTAATTATGCTTTCTTTGATGGAGGAACCCCTATTGTCGACAATGGGATTCAGTACACTAATGTTTTTGATGCCAACTTTGACACACTGGTTTCAGCACTGAAAGCAGCCGGGCATGGGGACATGACCATTATTGTTGGGGAGGTGGGTTGGCCCACAGACGGAGACAAGAATGCCAACGTGGCTAATGCTCTGAGATTTTACAATGGACTCATGCCTAGACTTGCAGCCAACACCGGCACACCTCTGCGACCAGGATATATAGAAGTTTACTTGTTTGGACTTATAGATGAGGATGCCAAGAGCATTGCTCCTGGAAATTTCGAGCGTCATTGGGGAATCTACAGGTATGATGGGCAGCCTAAATTCCCACTAGATCTTTCTGGCCAAAGCCAAAACAAACTTCTTATCGGTGCTCAGAATGTCGAATATCTTCCTCAAAAGTGGTGTACGTTCAATCCAAATGCAAAAGACCTCAGCAAACTAGCAGACAACATAAACTATGCTTGCACCTTCTCAGATTGCACAGCACTCGGGTATGGTTCTTCTTGTAACAGCCTCGACGCCAATGGAAATGCTTCCTACGCATTTAACATGTACTACCAGGTGCAAAACCAGAATGACATGGCCTGTAATTTTCAAGGTCTCGGCACGGTTACTACACAGAACATTTCACAAGGGAGTTGCAATTTTATCATTCAGATTGCCACTTCTTTTTCTTCTTCTACAGGTCCCTCACTGGTAGGCATTGCATTTTTAACAGTCTTAACATCTCTAGTACTATAAATTTGATTCTGTAGATAACTCGCATGGTTTTCGCAGTTAATTTTTCCTAGCTTCTTTGTATGTTACAGATTCTTGGGGTTATTTATTTATCAATTGATTTAATAAATTCCTTTGAATTTATTGGTTTCTAAACAGAACACTAGCTTGATCAATGTCATGCTTCCCACTTGTATGATCTAACTGGTCGTATGCTCATGACAGAGTTCTGAATGCTGTGAACTATAAGTTTCTGGATCATGTAAATCTACATTTAGGTGAAATTCAACCCTTTTCGGCTGACTGTGTTTAGTTCTGCAGCACCTAAACCCTGCTGATCTTCAAGTTTTCCCAAGACCTAGCCTGTTCTGAAAGCATCATTTCCTGTTAGTAAACTAGCTTTCTAGTAGGATACTATTAGGGTTAGGGTTGAGACGAATGAAAAAACCGAAAAAACTATTTGAATTAAAGGATTTGGATCGGTTCGATTCTGATTGTAAAAAATAATAAGTTTGAATTAGTAACATCATCAAATTGCATACATTCGGATTACTTCGGATATGAATAAGTTCATATATGAATTATAACCCTTTTTTGTTTAATATTTTGTAATTTATACTATTTGTATCAAAGTTCAAATTTTATATTTCAAATAAGAACTTAAAGTAAAATTGAAATCAAGTCCAAAGTTACCTAAACCCTAATAACACGAATTTATGTGGATCAATTCAAATCAGATTCAGATTACGAAATAAAAACACATATAAATCAAATTGAATAAAAAACTGTAAAAATTTAATTCTGATCACTTTTTGTTCAAATTCTTTTGACTTCAAATTTTAGTGGGAGAATGGTACTTAAATATACCATAAAGTACCATTCTAGTTTCTTAATGTTCTTTGGTGCTTAAAAATTGAGTGCTTGCTGTAGATTATACCATTTTAATCATAGCAGGAAGCAGCTTCTTATCACTGATGAAACCAAGCAAGCTATGAATTTGTGTTGGATTCATCTAGTTTTTCCCGAAGATAGCTGGGAGGACAAAAAATTGTGGCTAAATTCTTGCATGATAGCTTACATACACAACTAACACAGAGAAAACCCAATTCTCGACGTTGGGTATTTACTTAAATAATCATATTTTCGTTTTTAAAGTGCAAAAATTTTACAAAATTAAAATTTGAATTTCAAAAATTATATATTTTTTCCTTAAAAGCTTTTGGGATAAAAAAAAAGCCCAATTACTAGCTAGCCCAATTTCAAATTCATTCCATGCAAATGCCCTAGTTCTTTTCCTAGACAACAATTTGGTGGCTATGGATAACCCCACTTCTAGCAAATTTATTCATCAACCATTAGGTAGTGGCTATTAACACCTTGCACACCTTTTTTTTCACCAACAAGAAAAGTATAACTTTTGAATTGTATAACTTTTGACCCCTTTTTTTTTTCACCCAAGAAAGTATTATCATTGTTAGGTCCAATATTTTCTAAAACTAAAAGTTTAAGCAAAATTGTTAAGTTCACCTTTTGTCTTAACTAGACCTAATTCACAAGGAGGGAACCCATGTTGTAACTATGGGTACAAAAAGTAAAAAATAAATAGTTTTAGATCGTAAAATAAATAAGAATACTTGTAATAACAAAAATAAAAATTTAAAAAAAATTGAGCGGTTAAAGTCAACTTGTTTTGCTCTCATTTAGTTATTTTATCAATTTTTGCTATCCCTTTTTGACACGATTATTAATTTCAACATTAATCGCACCTCAAATCTTAACTCTAAAGCCTTTTAAATCGTTCTTTCATTTTTGATAGATTAAATGAACCCGCTTATCTATGTCTCCATGAATCATATTTTATCCACTTAAGACCTCATCAACTATTCAAATTTTTTATATTTTTATGAAAATTTTACTTTACCCCTAAGTCATTAGAGGCAAGCTATAATTCTTTCTTTTGGATATCCACATAATTATACACAAATTATGTCCTTGAAAATCCCTCTCTCTTTTTTTTTTACTTATCTTTTTTATGGTAAATAAATTGAATTTTTTTGTTTCAATTGAGGACCCCACAGAACACCAAAATCCATGATCTATCTCTTTGGAAGAGTGCTTGGGTAGGACCCTAAGGCCAAATTTTCATTTTCACTATGTGGACAGAAACATTTTTACATATCTTTGTCAATAATGCACTCTCAAACCCCTACCAACACAACAAACCCACTTGTGCTTCTTTTGATTGAATGTGAAATATCACAATAATAATAATAGCAATCTTTATACACTGACAAAACAATTTTTTTTAATTTCACAAGTAAGATTAAAAAAATTTTAACAAATTTTACTTCTTTTGTTAATTACTTTTTTATTTTTATCATATTTTTATTATACCTTAAAATAAATGTGTCACTTTTATTAACAATGTTAATAAAATCTAAAAGCTACATTGATAATAATAATAATAATAATAATAATAATAATTTTTGGACAGCCACAACTTTTATGGTTGTTCTTTTGTTGCTTACGCATTGAAATTTTCATATTCCCTTCTCAGCCAGGCACATTTTATGGAATCACGGTGAATGATAAGATCTTTGACTATTTTTTATTTCAAAATTTAAATCCATTTAGTGGGTAGTTAAAAAGTTTTATTCTGAAACCCTAAATTAACAATCATTAGGTCCAAGATATTATTAAAAAAAGTTAACAACACAAATCCCTAATTAACTTTGTTAATCTTTTTAATTTCTTTCAATTGTTCATCATCATCAATATATATATATATATATGTACGTATATATTTATATATATATATGTATATATATGATAATTATTACATACACTGACAGTGAAGTTTTTTTACTCCACAAGCAACGTTAAGATCGTAACACATGTCCTATTTTATTTATTTTAATATTTTTATAGGACACATATCATGATCTTAACGTTGCTTGTGGAGTAAAAAAATTCCACTGTCAGTGTATATAATAATTATTCATATATATATATATATATATATGTATCATATTGACTACGAACCTTTCCCTTGTCGTTTTCATGCGCTCTATGCATTAGTATGTCGGCAATCATAATATATTGTGGTAATAGTGACGGTGATGAACAAGGTTTTTGGTAAACCAGTCTGTAAGTATGTACACATATGCATGAATGCATCCATGCATAAAAACATACATACATATTAGTCTTACATATTTATTATTTATTTTAAATAATAATTATATGTTAAACATATAATTACATATGTTGTGAACTAGAAACTGAGATTCATATATTAAAAGAAAAATATATGCATGGTGCATACATACAAAATATTTAAAATAACAAACAATAATTTAAAAAAATTTTAGATAATATACGATAATTTTAAAATATAATGAACATTGATTATTTTCATCAATTTAAATTTTTTCACACATTCGTATTTATCCATATTATAGATGTAGATATTTGTAATTCTTATTTAAATTTCATTTATATATACACTACTCAGTATAATTAGAGAACTTGACTTATATGGATATTTTTTTTAATATTTTAGTTACTTTTTGCATAAATATACTAAAATTTTAATAACTTAAATACTACAAAAATTCAAGAAGATGAAGAAGAAACACATTTATCAACTCAACTTCAGAAAACAGTAGTAATAATTTAAAAAAAAAAAACTCTTGTACAAGCATAAGCAGATAAATACCGTCTCCAAATGTATGTATGCATATGCGTATGTAAGTTCACATATAATAATAATAATAAAGACAAAAAAGGACAAATAGGGAACATTAATGTACTTTTCAAAAATGGGGGCAATGTAGAGAAAGGGACCCATTACAAAAATGTTGAGTGTTATAACATATAACAACCACCTACTAAATTCAAATGACTTGTCGGCTCAATCTTCATGTTAGTGTCTTTTGTCATAATTTCATGTCAACAAGTTTTAAGAATTTAAATTTTTGGATTTAATTCTATTGATTCATATAATTAATTTTTGTAATTCGTTTAGATAATTTGTGTTTTGATTATGTAAAATTGTATTTTCGTTGTGTAAAATATATAAAATTTATGTTAAAATTTATATCGACACATCAAATATATTATATCGACACATCAAATATAAACTCTTTTTTAGTTATTTTTTCATATTCATATACAACTTTTACTAAATTTTAATCTATATTACAATCATTTTTTTTATTCGTGTTGTATCATCTTATCATGTTTAGATTTTTCAGGTTTACTTGTACATGTATGTACTCTATTGTAAATGACATTTGATGACCTAGCATAATGGTTATTATTACTAAATGACAAAGACAAGAAAGGGATATAAAATATATAATACTGTATTATTATCATTAAGCATTGGTAATGTAATCTTCTTGAATTTTAAAGTATACCAACACTTTTAATTGACAATTTTCCCTCCCAAGAGTTTCAATTTGACAAAGTTTTAAATTAAAAATCAGCACAGTGGAGACAAATGTCATTGGCTGAAAATTAAAAAATAAAATAAAGTAAGACTTTAAGCTCATATTCTTTATAATAAAATTCATATAAGGATAAGTGTCATCTAGGGCTAAACCTAAATGGAGCACAAAGACAAAACTTTCCTTTCCCAAAAATGGGAGGGAAATTTTAGAAGGTATAAATATTTACATAGAAATTAAATGTATGGTACATGTTTAATGTATTAATATGAATTATGATACGATAATTTTTATGTTCTATACAGATTTAACACGAAAGAGATACAATCGTACAATACATAAAAAAAAAGTAATTTATTGCATAAGATTCCCATATTATGGGATCTGAAAAAAATTATGTATACACAATCTTCACTCTATATTAATAGGGAAACTGTTTCCACTCAAAATAATTCACATTACATATACAATAAGAAAAACATAAAGAATCTCTCTCCAAGATGCTGGAATCCCATTTGTAAAATAAGGGGATAATGAAAAAGTGACATGCATGCTGGAATCCATCATCTTATCCCCAGCTAGCTGGTTACTGCCAGAAATCCAAATTCTTAAAAAAGAATAATATTAATAATAAATAACTATTACTGGATTACTCTAAGAAATTTTTAAGTATTAGTAATTGGATTCATAGTATTAGATTCTTCCTTTTTTAACTGGTACTTTTTTTTTTTTTTGCATAAATTTGTCCTTCTAAGACAATGTCCTTGAAACTCAAAAGTAGCCGAGAACTGCTCTTTTTTTTAAAATTAAATAAAAACCGAAAATCCCATTTTGATATTAAAGGCATTCATGTTTTTTATTTTTATGTTCTAAACCAACATAATATAGTTAAAATGTCCTAAAAGGCAGAGTTGTCATTAATATTGACTATTTCCCAGACCAAATAATTTGAAAACAGGACAGTTTTGGTATGAGTAAGTACCCTTTTTTGTTTTTCAAATTCTCTAATTCACCAAGTAGAAATTAATCTTTCTTTTCTTAGGATTCTAGCTTGATTTAATGTAACTGCAAAGATGGCACAAGGAAACAAAAATGTTTCTAAAGTTGAAGAAATCAAGGCAAAAGTTGGGAACAGTTGTATACATATCATAATCATGCAACTGAAATGGCTGAAAAAACAAGGGAATTACCACATTACTAGTGAAGAATTTCTTCAAAATTATCCTAACTTTGATTTTTACATTGGGGAAAGGGAGTTTCAGAAGGAGGAAAAACTCAAAAAAGTCATCACTGCTCACTAGGAATGGAAGACAACAAACCCATCCTCATCTCCATTACTTTCTTGTGAGAATTGGAGTGCAAATAGCTCACAAAAGTAGGGCTTTTTGCTGGCCTATACTCTGGCAGCAACCTCCCTGATTTGTACCTAACCCCACATGCATTGCATAGAGTCTTTGGACCCAATGGTCCAGCTCTCCACTGTGGGGTCCTTTGTGCTAAGCAATGGGTGCACCTCCTTGGCTGCTGCTGCTGCTGCAGCCCACTGTTACCCTCTTGACTCACCACCACCTTCTCCTCCTCCATTTCCTCCTCCTTCGATTCTTCCAAGTTGCTGCCACTGTTGTTGCTGTCATCTTCCTTCTTGGGCACAATGAGTTCACTCTCAGCTAACCAATATGCTTGCTGAAGCAAAGGGGGGTCAGTGCTAGCCAATTGCAGGTTTTGGCCATGGGAGTTTAGGTGGTAGCCATGGAATGACCAACTGGAAAATGTTTTGGTTTTGGACAATGTTGTGGCTGCCCTCTTTCTCTTGCTTCTAGCCTTGCCTGGAACCACAAATTTCTGCAAGGAAGGTGGGGTTTGTTGGGGTTTCTGCTGCAAGGATTCTGCAGGTTTTGCTGCTGTTGTACTTTTGCCTTGAGCTGCTGCAACTGGGATGCAGTTTCCACTGCTGGATAAACAGTCTTCTACAAATATGGACAACCATTCCAGGCTTACATCCACTTCCTGCAATTAGTTTACCCAGAAAAGCAAACAAAGCTCAAGACTTTGGTAAAAAAGACTGCAACTTTAACAAAATCTTCTCTTCTGCTTCCATTTTTTCGCACAAATGGAGTAAACAAGCAAGAAAAAGAGAGAATCTAGGGCTGGGAAGCCATGCAAAAGGAGAAAACTAACCGTGTTTTGTGCAGGGAAGAGGTCATCAACAGAGCCAGTAGCAGCAGCTAAGGTAGCACCGAGTTTAGAGCATGGAGAATACAGGACTTGCTCCGGTTGGTACTCACCGGAGACTGACACATTCGGGCAGAAATCCATGGCAACAAAGAACAAAACCAAGCCTAAAGAAAAGGAAAAGTCTGTACTTTGTTGTCACACTCCAAGAAAGAAAGTGAAAGATAGGAACTTGAAATGAAACACTTGACAGAAAAACGAGAGAAGGAGAAAGAAGACGAAGAAAATGTTTGTATAAGAATAAGACTAGGAGTAGCAAGGGGCTCCGGCTCTCTGCTCAGCTGTCTTCAATGTGATGCTTTATGGCCTAGTTTTCTGTCGGCAGATAAAGCTAAAGAAAACAATGAAAGCTTATTCAAATCGCTCACAGATCACAATCACAAGGAAAAAAAAGAATTGCCCAAGTCTTCTCTTTCTTACTGCTAATATATATACAAGAATAAGACCCGTTTTCTTTTCTTTTTCTTGGGTTTTGTAAATTAAATTTAATATACTAGTTTTGAATTTTGTTCTCTTTTTCCCTATTCCTTAGCTTTAAATTATTGTTTTGGTTTTGAATTTGTCTAGATGAGGCTAAGGAGGGAGAGGAGAGAAATTCTGAGTGCCGCTATGGAGAAGGTGTTGCTCAGTGGGGTCAGAAATCCTTGGCCTGCTTGGACAATGGACACTGAAGCCTGCTCTGGTAAAAGAAAAGAGAAGATGAAGAAGAAAAATGAGAGAGGGGTTGGGCTAATGGGACCAGGAAAGCAAGTACTAGTATTTAACAGTGTGAACTTGCTACAGTCTTGGATGAAAGGTTAACTTCCTTTCCTCCATAGCCATGATAAAGGTAAAAAAGAGAAAACTTTCTTAAACCAGGCTTTTATCAGGTGATGTTGATCTTGCAGAAGGCTGATGGAACCAATAGTATTAGAGCAAAGTGACTGTTTGTGTTGCTCATCATAATCATTTTTTTTGTTGCTCATCATAATCATTTTGTTACACTATGGATTTTCATTTCAAATGATCCATTGTCAATTTGTCAGCCAATCTTTCTAATGTTAGGCCCTGGATTTTGGGGGGCTGCAGCCTTATTCAGAAGCCTCCCATTTTATGATTATTATTAATCAATTCTCTTTCTGTTAACACGAATAGTTTGCCATGGAATTGCAGGTTTCCAAACCTTGTAATCCCTAGCAATGGTTGATTTGGGTTGTCAAATCCGGGTTTCAGTAAATATGTTGTTATACTTTCCAAGAAAGTTCCCTGAATTGTTCTGCAAGACCCTGTCTTTAAATTTAGCTGTGCCCTCCTAATGAATGTCCTCACATGCTAACAATAAACTGTCCTTGTAAATTAGATTTCATGGCCTTTGTCCTCAATAAACCTAATTAATAGGAAAGAACCACCAGCTAATATGGCTGAAAAAGACACTCCACTCTTGGGGTTCAAAAACCAAAACTTGGCAGCGCAGAGAAGTGAACCCTTGGCATGAGCTAAAGCCTAGGTTTCTAGAAATCCAACATGGGATCCACAACAAATGTTTGCTTAGTGGGTCACATTTGTTAGATTCATGTTTATATGTATGTAGATGAAAGAAATAGTTTCTGACATTGGTCTAATTCTTACTGGCAGCACACTGCAACCTCCTTGACTGTTCTTAATCCTAATTACCAGTAAAATAACTCTGTAATATTCATGCATACATGCATGCATCAAATGTATGCACATGATGAATCAAGATGGTACATGCATGGGCCCCACATCACTACATCAGCCATTATCAGGATACTTGAAGTACGTCCCCATCAAATGGTGGATCACCACACTAACAATAAACAAGTAATTCAGTTCAACCAACATGCTACCACCTTTGATCACCAGCCATGTGCAAACACGAGAAATTTTGAACATCCCACATAACCCATCTCCCTATTTGTCTTGCCTTATTCTGGTCATGTAGAAATACCCCATTGAACTTCCCTTTCTTGCAGATTGTGAATAATAAAGATAACTACATGCTCTTGAAGGACTCAAGGCTGATTAAGAAACTATTTTAGTACAGAAAATAGGGTTATGTTTAAATTTTGAATCAAATGACCTCAATTTTGAGTACTCTCCATAATTTTGACTGGACTGGTCAGGGCTGCAAGTTTTGTCTGGCAATGGGACAGAGTCATCCCAACTGCTACCCTCAATGTAGAAATAGGACAATGCAAACAATTATTGCAGGAAAGAGTAAAGGGGTGAGAAAGTTTTGAATGATAATAATGAGGTAAGGAGGGAAAATATGTGCCTAAAGGATATGATTCTGTCCACCCATATGCTCAAAAGTCCACAAGCATGACAGCTCCAGTCCCCCTTCCCATCTCTTTCTCCATAATAATGAAATCTAAGCATTGAAAAGGAGCTGCATATATTCTCCTTGGGATGGATTCCATGTGAGTCTGCCACATCTTGAAAAATGACTGGTTTGGGGATTCTACATTAATTCTGATGTTGGGTATCTGTTGGTGAAAGTCAGTTTGGCAGTATGAATCCATTGAACTGTTCACAGGAAAGAAAAAGGAAAAATCAGGGTCTTATTGTCTGTTTCAAATCTGTTCATAGAAGAGAAAAGTTGAGCTTGGTGTCACATTATCACTGCAACATCATGAGGTTGACTAGTAGAACAAAAAATGAATTTAGACGTTGGATTCGATCTTTAAACCTTTTCGGATGTAAATTTCTGGATTCAAACTTTGATATGATCCTATGAACATTCCTTACGAAAAATCACTCAAATCTTTGAAGCCAAGCAGATTGGTCATAGATAAAGTAACTATATGGTACAGTGTGATCAACCTGCAAGAGATAGTTGAGCTTTTGCTGCATGCAAATAAGGTCACAGAAATATGCCTCAATCTGAGCATATGGGTGCATGTTACCACCATGTTTAGAGTCAATGGATTCCGCCATCATTCTTTGACTTCAGATTACAATTATCTTTCCTTTGTCTCTTTGGAGTTGGAACCATGAATGGAAATATGAACAATGCAGAGCATACAGATTGTTTTGAGCTAGCTCTTTGTAACTCTCACAAATAACTAGTTCTGCAACAAGTCAGGATCAAGAAGCAAGTTCAAATGAAAAGGTAAAAATGAAAGAGAACAGATAGCTTTCTTCAAATGATAATCAATTTATTTAATCATCAGTATTCAGTAACATGATACACTTCTATCGATAACTAGTTCTAGGGGAATGAGTGTTTGGCCTTGAAACATTGTCAAAGAAGATCCTAAAAGAATAAGAAAAATACTATGTTAAGCATTTTCTTGACATGAATACATCCACTTCATGAATCAAAAGTTGACATACGAGACAACTTTTGATGCAATTTGGAAGTGATCATTGATCTATATATGAAATATAAGAAAGTACAACAGGCTGTGTAGATGAATGTCTAAGGCTCGGTGGAAAGGGAGAGATACTGACGCCATTCTTCAGGTGTCCCATTTCTCTTCCTCAACATTCTTATTGCGGCGCTTGTTAAGGGTATGGCAAGTATGTCATAATCCTTTGGAGCCTAGACAACCAAGAGGACAAGATTTCAGTTCTTGAAGATGATATCATTGTTGTGTTAATAGTTATCAATGTTAATGCAAAAAGAACTTAAGATTTCCAGTTTTTCTGTTCATCTCAATGTCATCCTTTCATGCATTCACACCTAGAAAAAAAAAAAGGTAAAGGTGACACTGTCTGTGAACTATGGCCTTTTCTCTCTGCCTCTCCTTTTTCGATTATTTGTCAAATGCTATCGACAGCTGAAAACATCATTTATCACATATGATTTTAGCAAGTGAACCTTTTACAGTTTCCATGAGAGGAGGCAAAGTACCTTGGGGACCTTAATCAGCTTCATATTTGCTTCCTCCAAAGTTTTTTGACCTTTCTTAGAGTTGCACTTGGCACAAGCAGCAACCTGTACCAGGCACACGAAAGATAAAACTATGAAATTTGTAAATTCATGGTGGTTAGAACTACGATATCTTAAAGCTCTTTCAATCAGGTTTCCCATGGTTCCAGAATGTAAAACAAAGAAGAAAACAAATCTCTCATTCATAGTTAACATCGTTACTGTCTGGCTTGACAGAAATGTTTTACACAAAATGTTCAAAGTAATTACAATCAAACTTAAGACTATATTCATATTGCTCCCTTTATACCACCTTAAGTAAGCATATGTGTCATCTTTCAATTTCAAAGTTTATCTCCAAAACTTGTAACACTTCTAGTCATTTTCCATAGATTCTGCATACGATGTTTCCCACTTTTTCTCAACCCTCGTCCTGCTTATATGTTAATGAATAATTAGTAGGAAAGAAGCAAACAACTCTAACCATGAAGAAATTGAATGTTAATGCTATGGCCAGAGGTCAGATAATTTTCATAGCATGAGTATGAGAAAAATTAAGCAACAAACTTTATTTTGTGTTTTAATGGTGAAAAGGAAAACTTCTTCCTCTTCTCTTGTAATCTTTCTTACATTCTTCCTTTGAGCTTCCTTCTGCTTAGTCTTGATTTTCGATCAGATGACAGAAGATGAGAAGAATACATAGCCGCAAGGTATTTAACTCTTACGCACCAATTATAAGCTCCAACAAGAATAAATGAAGTAATACACAAATATTGAATCATCTATCTGTTTAATTCATCATCTTACCAGATTTTCCCATTTCCATTCCCCTCCTCTTGCAACTGGCAGAACATGGTCTATGGTCAAGTCCTCGCAAGCAGAACAATACCTTTCGACATAGGAAAACCTCTGTTGTTAGATGCTTAGAAGGCAACAAACAATTGCTACTGAACTGAATTGATAAGAGATTGTTCTTTGATACGAGAAGGAACAAGAAGAACACAGAGTTGATTTAGAAATTATAATAACAATAATATATCACATATAATAATTTGAGAACCTGAAATTGGGAATTTACCAACTTTGACTTAGGAAAGCGTGAAATGTGTAGAGCATGAAATGTCTTGCTAAGAAACTTTATGTCCGAGGGGCCAAGAAAGCATACACAAAGATGACAAAAATGAAATCTATAAACATGACGAGCACTTAGGCTGTAAAACATGAAAGAGGGATGTTACTGAACAGCATATGATCAACTATCATTTTTCGGAAAGCAGAACAAGACTAATTTTCTCCCACCACGGATTTTCCACTTTGAGTTTTGAAAATAAAGACAAGAACGAAGGATGAGAATCTATCATGTCAGTAAAAATCACGTCCAACATAGAAAGCTACAAGTCCATAAATTAAACTCGAAAAACTAATAATAGAACATTTTCTCAAGTTACATATGCATGTTGAGCAACCTTGTGTCCAACACTTTCTGTCACTTTTGAAGTTAAACATGCATAAACAATCTCCATATCATATAACTCAGGAACGTAATTAGCACAGTTTCTTGAACATATGCAGTCAAGATATATCTGATGTTATTCACCAGTTGATATCTATAAAAGCTTGTGATTTGTTTCTAATACTCAGAATTTTACAGGGATAAACTATTTCAGATAAGACAGGATTATATCCTATTTGTTGACTTAATAATACTACTATTTATGAGAAACTTATGACATGCGTAATTGTGAACAACTTACTGACAAGTCCAATTGTCCCTAAACAGAACATTTTTGCGGCTAAGATTGGTTTTGATTCTTCTTCTCTTAACAACTTGAAATAGATGGGGAATCTGGGAGAGTAAAGAATAAGGTCAGTTCATTAAGAAGAGAAAGTAGGATAAGTTTATAAGTTGAGTAACAAGATAGTAACCGTACAATTGAAAGAATGATGGCAAAGTATTAGAATAAGTGATAAATGGTTGTCAATTTCATACCCTTAACACGGCTGGTATGTAGAAGGATCCACTTGGGGAGTTCACAGTCTGATCATAATATTCTAGAACATCAGCCTGGATAAAAGCAAGGTAAAGGAACTTAAATGTTGAAAAGAACAATTCTCTTCGCATGTTTCATTAATGAAAACACATATATCAAAGAGACAAAGAAGTAGCTGATGCCGCAATTTTTTTTAAGTGTTTAAGCAAGAAGCTAGTGAGAAGGTAAGAATTACTTCATCCACTAAATATTGAGATTCTTGTTCGTTTTGGTAGGGAAGTCTGACATTGAACTACCACCATGCTTTTTCAAACATTTATGCAATCATACAATGAAATGGAAAAACAAGCCGGTACTCTAAATAAGTATGGAAATCAACACTTCACTAGCTTGCCTCATGTTGGATCATACTTTTGAAGATAATGTCAAACAACTGAAAAAGCAGAAAACTAAAAAAGCATCACATGATTTCCACCCAAACATCTAAAATCAAAAGGTTATCCACACTAATCCAACCTTCTCCATGAACTCCAAACATATAGCACGCCTCCAGCAGACAACATTGACTGGCCTGGCAGGAGTGACACTGATCAGATCCTTATCGAAAGAAAAAAGAGAAAGCCAGTGCATATTATCAGAAAGGTAACAAGAAAAGGAGAATCAAGTTGTGGAATGATTGAGTTGCTTTCTTACAATCAAGCATCAGACCCTTTTCAGATATATCTCACAATGAAAAACTAATCAATGGTAACATGAAAATTGCGGTGATTAGAGAAATTTGGACAATGCACAAGAATGGAATGGTAGAATGCTACATACATTAAGCTACAGAGAAGCATTTCTCTTTCTGGCAAATGGTTTTCAACAGCTTCAGAATAATAACCAATTTATCAAGCAATGGAATTTTCCACAAATTATTCATTAGATTACAGTTTACTACATGAACTTTTAAAATCAAGTTGCAGAAACAAAAGATAAAAATAAATGGAGAAAGGAAAACCTATCAATAACTCCAAATGTTTTTAAGCAAATACCCAGCTGAAATAACAAAGCAAAGCATCAACAAAAAGATGGGTAATTCTCTACCTGTAAGAGATATCCAAAACAAGGCCTCTAAAACAAGCCAATTCATCAGTCTCAAACTCACTATCATACTCCTCTTCGTAAATTCCATCACTCACATCCAAACGTGCCTTTGCATTAAATTTGCTGCCTTTCTTCAAAGAAGAAGAAGAAAAGTAGAGTGTCCTAGTAGTACCTTTATGAACTTGAAGTGATTTTAGCCGACCAGAACCACCGAAAACATTGCTGACAAGCTTGTAATGAAAAGGGTCTTTCGGCTCCACCCCATCACCATGAAAGAGCAGCTTCAAACGTCCTTGTGATGTGAATTGAGCCATTAAGTATAACCAAGATTCGCTTTAGCCTCCAAAAGAGTTTGTTTATGGTAGTTAACGTTGTTGTTCTGGTGGTGTTTCAGTATTACAATTACAAAGAGAGAAAAGAAAGGAAGGAACCGATTTTGTTTCTTGGAAGAAAGAAAAGAGAAGGAAGGCTGATTCTCACGGAAAAAACCGTTGCCACAAAATATTTTGGCATGTGCTCCCGCCGCACAGGAAATATCTTCTTCGTAGCCAGCTAAATGACAATTTTACCCACATTCTTGTTTTCCTTCCATTTTCACAAGAGCAAGCAAACATGATAGTTTTAGCTTCGTAAAAAATTGCAAGATCATACTTCCATTCTTTCAACTTGACCATTTTTCATTTTATTGAGGTTTAGTGAGAAAGACTTAGAAAATGAGAGGCGTACAAGATTCTCACTAGGCGAAAATGAAGAATCTTTGGAGGTCTTTTGCAAACAAACATAGTACTATTCATTGCAAAATCCTCTAATTTAATCAAGTTTGAGTTAACTCATCCCCTCGAAAGGAGAAAAATGTGTCAATTACGTTCACAAGTATTCTGAAACTACAGTTGTACAAGACAATGAGGAGTTTTCTAAGATGAAGTTACAAATTTGTAGTCTTTAGCATATAGCCAAGTTCCGGGATGACAAAAACGGTTGAGCAAGACAAAATTTTAATGAAGTCACTGTTATTTTAATTGAAAGCAAAGTGTCTACAACAGGTAACCCAGAACATTTTTTTTTTCAGTTTGACCCTTCCCTCCTTAATTACTAATTACACGAAGGATATACCATAGACTGATTTTAAGGAAAAAGAAGCCCCCATATGACAACCATAGCCAAGAAGCCAGGTGCCAATGCCCATTCTTGATATATTCACACTTCAAATCCAACTCCGAACCCCATGGCATTGGAAAGCCTGCTATCCGCAACAGAGTCAAAGTGCCATTCAAAGGTATATCTGTAGGCAAATTAAGCATCAGTCAGTTGCAAGTTCAGAACATTCTTCTGAGATGAATGGAAAAAAAAACAGTAGTCCACCATTGAAGAGGTGGGAAAAGGGTATTAGCTTCCTACCATTGTTGGTTCTTCCTGAACTCTGTAAGGACAGGATATATGTTCTCAAAGGCCGTGTATGTCTCATCTCTCACCTGAGACACTCCAACAAAGAGAATTAGTAAAATTCCATGAGTATCCATAACATATGAAGAACAGTCCAATGTAATCACCTTAGCTCCAGTGATCACAATCTTCCCTGACACAAAAATAAGAAGCACGATCTTTGGTTGTTTCATACGATAGATCAGGCCCGGAAAGAGTTCTGGCTCATACTGCATAAAACAACATGAAGATTAGTCCTCAGTCATTGACCCAAACAAACAAGTCCTGACATCAAATACGCACACATTCTAATTGTTCTTGACTCATAACAAAAAAGAACTTAATCAAGATATTAAAAGCCCAAACTTATCATGTTTCCAAGAAAAGGAACAAATAATCAAACCGAATCGAGATGATCCCATTTCAAGCTTGTATTACACTCCACTTGAAAACTCAAAGCTAGACGTTTCAAATAAATTTAATTTTTGAATTTCAAGCTCGACTTGATAAAACACTTGAGCCACTCAAACTACTAAGTGAAATACTTGCAACTTAAGCTCAATTAGATAGACTCAAGCTTGATTCGACAAGCTTGATTTATTTTTTTATTATACATTATAAAAATACAAAAAAAATCAATTAAGCTCACAAAACAATTAAACCGAACATTAAGATTCTCAAACTCAATTAAATCATACTCAAGTAGCTTGAACTTTGTTTTAAAAAAAAGAGACAAATCCAAATAGTCATCGGATCAAATTCAAATAATTTATGTGTAACTCGACTCGTTTACACTCTATTTCCAAAACTATTTATAAACCAAATGAAAGCTCAATTTCAACTTTATTGCAAATATTGTTTTAAAACAATTTGACTCTTTGGAGTAACACCTATCAAAGACAAAACAAGTAAAAGTCGTTTACATTGATTTGGACACATACAACATAAACTTATGAACGCTCCTGTTAGAAGAATAAAGACCATGGATAATATTAAAATGGTCAAAACTAAAAGAAGACCAAAGAAAACTTGAAAATAAGTAATCCACAAAAATATGACTAAACGAGAGTTGGAAGAACACATATTTAGATAGGAATGAGTGGAAGAGAATTCATGATAACAACTTAGCATGAGGTCATATATTGGTTGCCTACGTCAGTAGTGCAATTAAAGCTCTGATGATGATGATGATTGTTTTAAAACAATTTGATTAAAAAATTTTAGCCACCATCCTTTGAGCTTAACAGCCATAAGGGGTAGTAAGTGAAATTCAAGGGGCTCAAAGAAGAAGATTAACTTTGTATGTGCATACATAGGTCAGCATGGACAGTCGGGAACTCACACCTAAGAAGCCCAAATGCGCATCCATAAACATGCACATCCAATGCTCTGATATAAAAGGAAACAACTCAATGAACATGCCACTTACACTTGAAAAAGCACCATGGGAGTATGCAAGACCTTCAAGTCTGATAGGAAATTTGACATCACAGGACCCAACAATGTTCTGAATTTTGAAGTCCTGCCAATGGCAACAAAACAAATCAAAAAACATGCAAGGGAAACCGCTATTGAAAAAGCAACTATTAGTCCATAAATCAGATTCCATGAGCATGTTTTGCACGATAGAAGAGAAAAAAGAAACATGGAAATACCTTAAACTTAGCAGGAAATCCAAGCTTTTGGATAATTCTAGCATACTGAAAAGCACGAATATAATATTAGTTATAGCCAACTTCATAATTGTGTCACACCAAGCATTCCTAAAAAAATAAGGAACATTCAATACCACATTGGATTAAAAAGTGAGGAGCATCAAGTACATAAGTGTAAAGTTGCATACTCCAATAAACCGATTTTACAAAGAGGGTAACAATCATGTGACAAGTGATATCAAAATCAACCCTTGACTATCCAACAACATACCAAGCACTACGACAAGGTAGACAAGGCGGTCAACCGTGACCACAACAAACGCACCAAATGAGGGTAGATAGAATAGGTCACATGTGACAAAGACATCATAAGATTAAACAGGGAGAATGTCATACTACGTGCTTCAAAAAAAGAATTGGCAAGCTACATATAATCCCACATCGAATAAAAAAGGAAGATCACTAGACATACAAGCTTATCCCGCGATCATTATCCTCTTATTACAAAATCAACTTATTAAGATGTGCAAAGCTCATGCTTATACGTCCAACGATCTCCTTATGTAATCCAATGTGAGATTAAATACAAAGACATACTCCTCTTTTGGAGTACATCGCGTGACAATTGAATCCACCTAGCTATGGACCGCTAACATGGTTCATAACTAGAATTAAGACTTAATAACCAAATATACCCTCAACTTTTTGCACAAAATAAAAATAAACCCTCAGCTTTTAATTTTACTATATAAACCCCTAACCTTTCAAAATCATGCAATTAAGTCCAAATCCTTTATAAATTTTTATAGTGAAATAAAAAGATTGAGGGCTTATAAAACCTTAACCTCTTGTTTATTTTACTTAATTTCATTATTTTGAAAGGTTGAGGTCTTATTAATAGTAAAATAAAAGTTTACAAACTTTTACAGTAAAATTAAAGGTTAAAGGTTTATATCCATTATGTACAAAAGGTAAAAGGTATATTTAACTATTAGAATTAGAGGCCCAAACATCTCAAGGAAATACATATACCTTCCTCGCAGCCAATTTAGACTGTTGTTCGCTTTTAGCACCTGTGCAAACCTGAAGAAGCAAGGAAAATTATATTAGTAAATGAAATATTGAACCATGATAACATGCTTGCCTCAAGCAATTGGTTTAAGCACTAGTTATTCACTAAAAGATTTTGACACTAAGCACAAGAACAAAATAAATGCATGACTATAATTACCAATAGGGAATTACCATCTTTCCAGATGCAAAAATCAAAGCTGTAGTTTTTGGCTCCCTGATTCTCATGATGACAGCAGCAAAACGCTGTATGGTTATTTTGTAAATAAAAAGGTCAGCAAGCAAATAACAGCAGTTAAATCAAAAACTGCACAAACTAAAAATATATAATAACCACAATTTAACCATTCCAATCATACCTTGGGATTGTATTCTGCATTTCGAGCCTGCAGTGCAATTTGTTTAAGATCCAACTTGCAATCTAAGTTCACAGTTGATACAATGTTCCTAGAAACACAGTAAGACTAATGCTAAGATTTCCATATATATACTGCAGTCAAATCCCAATCCATAAAGGATTAAGAGCACAGTTTTAATTAGAAGCAATTAAAAGAAACTTCTATTACTTGCTTTTGTCAAAGCGAAATACAGATTCATACCTCGTTAGGCACTGAATCATTACAACTTACAAGAATAGAATAAATAAATGACCCTAAGCAAAATTTATGACAAGCCAGAATTCTAATAGACAAATGCAACAGTTTTCAACTTCCTGCTAATATCAGTAACTTGCAATTCGGCTTAAAACAAGTCAAGCCCCTTGCAATTTATTCAGCTAGCTGATTCCAATTAAGAACAAGACTCAAGTGTATAATGTAGTTAAACCAGCTGAGCTCAAGTGGTATATTATTTCACTCGCAGGGCCAAGCTTAATTAATGATATTTAATGTAATTTAGTTAGTATTCATCTATCAAAATTACCCACTATCCATATCTAACACAATATTACAATATCAAGTACATTAAGGGAAACATATGCAAGCATTGATCCAAAGATGTCTGATGATATCTTGCAGTTATTACATTCCAAAATCACAATTAAGCATCCATATAATTTTCAAGAAAGCAGCTAACTTTATGACACATAGAAACAGAACTCACTCCTCTAGACTCTTTTCAACATACACAAATACAACAAGCTCACATGGCAAACCCTAAATTCCCCCTTCCTCTTCTCACAATCCAATCAAAACCCATCTCGCAAAACAAATTTCCTCACACAGTCTGAAACAGCATCCCATTCAACTAAAAAAATACCAAAATCTCGAATACCCATACCCCGAAAACACTTTTGTTTCAAAGTTCTAATTGAAAACACATGCTCAATAACACCTAAAAGATCTTGCCCATCGGAACTCCTTTCAAGCAAATCTTACACGTATATAACTTTATAAACAAAAGAAAAAAATACGTGTCAGAATCTAGATTGAGAGAGGCAAAAAGGAGACTTACTGAAGAGTGGGAACAATGCCAGATGGGTGCTTGGAAAGATCCACCGGTTGGCTCCCTTCCAAGCCACCTTGTTCTGCCATTCTCTTTTTAGTTCCTCACCCAAAATACCAAAAAGAATTAAGTTTTTCCCTCAATACCCAAAACCAATAAAAACCCAGATCGAATTTCACCCAAATCTAATCAAACTCAACGATTTCACCACAAAATTAGGGTTTCTAAAGGTTGTAAATCAACGAACCAAAGGAAATAAAGGGAATACCCAAAACAAAAAACAGATCGAGTTTTACACAAATCTAATCAAATTCAACACCTTTTTCTAAAAAGAAAACAAAAATCAGGTGATTCAAAGGGGTAAATCTAAAAAAATTGGAGGGAAAATAGAGGGTAAATGTTTGAAAAGACTCCCTTTTATAGGTTTTTGCTTGAGTTTATATAGAAGATAACACAGAAAGAGAAATAGATTTGGAATTCGAGAGGGCCTTGCTCTGACTGACGATGAGGTTTGTGAGAGTTTGGGTTGGCTTATAAGAGATTGCGAGAGGCAGTGGTTCAATCGAGTCGGCCTTTTGTACCCTAGATCTCCTTATTTATAGATGTTGACCCCATTATCCGGTTAAGCCGTGGGAGTTACCGGTTTTTGCCGGTTATGTGGGGGAAGAGCTGACGTAAGCTAATGTTTTCTCATGTTTCATACTTGTTTACAAAATACAAGGTTCTGGAAGGGTAAGGTTGGGAGTTTTGATGGGATTTAGGAAAAGATTATTTTACCCTCCTTTAATGGATTGTCTTCCTTTTCTTAGGCTTGGATTCTTGGGTTTATGGGCTAAAATGACAATTCACTTTAGTTGGACTAAATTGGCCCAAATTCATATTAATTCCAATACAAAATGATTTGATTTTTATTGATTTTAATACGAAATGATTCAAATGAAATGTGATCCAATTTTTCTTTTAAACTAATATGATCCAACCTAAAATAATTTAATCCAAATTCGATTTAATCTGTACATTTCTTTTTTTAAGAGACTTGATAATTTGTATATAAAATTCGTTTTTGTATTATATAAAACACAAAAATTAAAAGATTTATATATAATGTACTAATAATGTATAGTCTTTATATATTGTTATTGCACTAGATATTGACACCACATCAATATGCAAATTAAAAAGTATCAAGCCCTTAAAAATAAAAACAAATAAAAATTTTTCAATTTACTAATAAAAACTTATTGATGAAATGTTATCCTCTTGTTGACAGTGTATAAAAACTATCACTGTCAATACATTATATACAAATCTAAAATTAAACATTAAAAATTATGTCGACATGTTAAATAAAATTTTATTTTAACTTTTAACTTATTCATATATAATTTTTAATAAATTTAACTCGTGTGCCAATTTTGTCTCTTACTCCAGCATAATATATGCATAAATTTCTTTTCAAACAATTGGCTTCGAATTCCCTACTTCAAACCGAAAGAGAAAGGATGAGACATTAAAATGGTCGCTGTCCAAATTTGTCTTCGTAGATCATAATCTACTATAATGGACTTAAAGTCATTAGACAGTGAGGTTCCAACCACCTCTTAGCCACATGATTAAACAAAAATTGTAATACATTTTAAAGTATAGATTTGAATCTAACCAACTCGTTTTATTTTCCTTTACCAGAGGCATACATGGCACCATTGCATGGAAGCATCAAATATAGCCACCATTGACACGAATGACCTGACCATTGACCCACTCGCTAGCATCGGTGGCCAAGAACCCAACAAACGGTGCAACATCGTGGCTTTGGCCTAGCCGGCCAAGTGGGCACTGATCGATCGCTCTCTGCACCATTTCCTCAGTCTTACCTGCAAAGAACATATCCGTCGCAGTCGGCCCAGGTGACACACAGTTTGCAGTAATGCCAGTTCCCTTGAGCTCCTTCGCCAGAATCTTCACCATCGCATCTACTGCCGCCTTTGATGCCGCGTATGCTGCGTTTCCCGGCCTCAGTGAAGCCACGAGTGACGATGATAGCAATATAATCCGCCCTCCGCCTCCGCGTCTCAGCCTGTTCGCTGCTTCCTTGGCGCACAAGAACGCCCCTCTCGTGTTCACCCTGAAATAACACACGTTTTCTCAAGAAAGAATTGTTGAAATGCTTGGATTTCTGTCTTGTTAGCATAGCATTACCTGAAAACTCTGTCGAAATCCTCCAGTGAAGTGGTGGCTACGGGAGTGCTCTCGGCAATACTAACGCCAGCTGAGTTGACCAAGATGTAAGGCTGCGAGTTAAAGAACTGCTCAGCTATGTCGAAAAGGGACTTAACTTGGCTGGCATCAGAGACATCGGCTTGGACTGTCAAGGCTCGTGGGTCGCTACCAGGAAAAGAAGAATTAATCTCGGTTGCCACAAGATCTGCTTGGGCCTTGTTAGAGGTGTAATTGATGACTACTTTGGCTCCGAGAGAAGCCAGATGGAGAGCTATGGCTCGGCCAATGCCACGAGAGGCGCCAGTAACTATGGCGACTCGGTCTTGAAGAGGGAGAGAAGAGGTCTGGTTGGGTTTGGGATTGTCACTGCCGCTGGCAGCCATGGCGGAGGACTAGTGGTTCAGAGAGAAGACTGTAGCAAGATGAAAATGGAAGTGCACGTGCACGTGGAGTACCGACAGGGAACCTTTGGTAGCCAAAATATCTGCTTGATGAAGTCACTCAGTGCGTCAGAGTGCAAAAACATAAGTGAAGGATTAGTCAGATTAGTGTGGTAAACAAACCAAACTTGTTCCAAGTAATAGTAAGTTATTCGAGCTTATTTCATTGGCTATTTAAATTTGATTAGTATATTTTTAAGTGGAATTCAAATTATTTGAATAAACCGAATATCTCATATAATATCTTATTTAACTAAGTAGAAGCCATGGAATCAAAAAGATAGAAAATTTTGAAGAATTTGAAGAAATGAAAGAGATGGTGACATTGGGTTTGTTTTATTTCCTAGCAAAACTTGTTTTAGTACAGTATTTAAGGAAAGATTTTAAAGAGTTTGAGATTGTGAAATCTACTGTTTCTAAGAAATGCTAGCTTAGCAGTGTCTGACTTTACGTTATCTTTGCTTTCTTGTACTTTCTTTTTAAGGGGTTCTCTTGCTGTGCAAATGAACTGCTGGTTTCGCTAGTATCATGATTTTTTTTCTAAAAATAGAAACTTCTATTAGGCTTTGAATTGCTTATGCTTCACCATTTCATCACCAGATTTACAAATAGCAAGTTTCAGATGTAGGGTTTAGATCATTTTCTTCAAGTTCCATTTGATAACAGTGTTTTTCTGAGTAGAAGTTATGAATTAGTAACATTTCAGTCGAGGCAAGAATTTCAGTCATCTCCTAGGTCTGCCAATTGAACTCTGTTGTATTAAAAACAAAAATTTTGTGTCGAACACGTTTTGATTAAGTGTAAATTGTTGTGATTGATTGAAATCTGTTTGGAGATACAGATGTAAAAATTAAAATAAACCAGCAACATGTCAATTCTGGTTTTTCAAAGGGAAATAGCAGCTGCAACAGAAAAAAGAAACACAGCTTCCAATTTATGATCATGGAAAAAAACCAATCATGGTGTCGTTTATACAACAACTCCTCCATTGACCCTGATTACCTGCCCATTGGTCCACTCTCCACCATCACTGGCTAAAAATCCCACAATCCCTGCTACATCCTTGGGCTCACCCAACCGGCCTAAAGGGCAGGCATTTGCAAATCTCTTGATGGTTTCTTCAGTTTTCCCAGCAAAGAACAGCTCTGTGGCTACGGGCCCTGGAGCAACACAATTAGCAGTTATTTTTGTGCCTTTCAGTTCCTTGGCCAGAATCTTGACCATAGCCTCAACAGCTGCCTTGGAAGCTACATAAGCTGCATATCCTGGTAGAAGAGATCCCACAAGAGATGTTGAAATTGTTATGATTCTTCCACCACCTTCGTGTGTCAAGCGATTGGCTGCCTCACGACAGCAAAGGAATGATCCTTTGGTGTTGATGTTGAATGTCACATCCCAATCCTCCGTTGTTGTATTTGCCAAGCTTGGGTACTTTTGATCCATCACCCCAGCACAGTTGACAAGGATATGTGTTTTTGAGCCAAATTCTTGTTCAGCTCGATCAAAGAGTAGCTTGACTTGCTCAGGATCTGAAACATCAGCTTTGATAGCCACTGCTCTGGGATGATCAGGAAAAGCATATGAGGCATTAAGCTCTGATACTAAGAGATCAGCTTGAGTAGAATTTGAAGCATAATTTACCGCAACTCTTGCACCAAGAGAATGAAGGTGAATGGCAATGGCACGGCCAATTCCTCGAGAACCACCGGTTACTATTGCCACCCGGTCCTTAAGTGGAAGGGAAGATGATGACTCTTCCATGCTTGTTTCTGCAGCAGAAATGAAGAAATAATGACTTTGGAAGTAAGGAAAATGGATGAGTGTCAACAATATTTATAGCTGACTTCCGACCAGAACAAATGGAGTCTGTCCTGAGGGGCTTTGATAATATGTGGCGGGTCAAAGCTCTGAGGTGAGACAAGTTGGTTCCAATTTCATAGCAAAATGCAGTCTCCCAATACTATACTTTGAAAATTTCCAAATTACCCCTTTTGCCAGATGTGAAACAGGAATGGAAATAAACAATTCAGTCTTTGCACCAGACAGCATTACTAAAACCAAACTCAGTTGCCATCTTTGAACAAGCTCTTTGAAGTTTCTTAATCTATCTAGAATTTCAAGTTCCTTATTGAAGAAAAAAGATTGGGTTGAGTAAATGTCAATAACTTATATATTATATTATTTCAGCAAAAGGGAATATAGACATATAGTATTAAACAAATCACAACTCTCATATCTTAGCTTGCAAGTTAAATGCACCATAGAATAAAGCAAAGGAAAGGGTGGTTTGGGGAGTGAGAGCATATGTATTCCATGACGCATGTTTGACTTGTCAAGCAGAATATATTTTACTAAAACAATTATGTTTGACTTGTCAAGCAGAAAGTCAAGCAGAATATATTTTACTAAAACAATTATGTTTGACTTGTCAAGCAGAATATATTTTACTAAAACAATTATGATGTACGAGGTTGACAGAAGATATGGATCTGGGATAGAGCTAAGCATGCACATGCTCTTTCCCTACCTATTTCATGTTGAGGCTTAGAACTACAAGGTCGATACTCTCAAGAAAATGTAAAAGATAAGCCATGAGATTGAAGAGGAAAGTTAAGTTACCTTCTTGTCTAACACAGAGGAGATAGCTTCTGGTATTCTAGAGAGACAGCAAGAGTGCGATAAACTGATCTGGGGGATAAACTAGTTGTTGCACCTTGAACTTTTTTGAACTTCAAATAAGCTCATCAAATGTGGGGTTGATGTTTTTACCTTGCAAAATGGAATAAAGAGAATGAAAATGGAGTAAATGATAGCCATTACCAGTTACCTCTGCACAAGCAGACTCCACTATTAAAAGAGGAAGCATCCCATAAGATACAATAAAACACATAAGAATTATGAAAGTAGAAGACAGCACTTGAAGACAAGAAGTTTCAAAAGTACATAGCATAAAACCCCTGTACAGTCTTATGAAGATAATCAATGAAGGCATAATTCTTACCACAATGAATTTGTCCACTAAATGAGGTGTGAAATGATTCTCTGGCATCAAATCAAGGTGCATTTTCAGAGCCCCATTAATCCAAGCTCTTTCAGTTTTTATTTACCAGTAATCTTTGCATGAGCAAGAACCACCTTCAAAATGATGAAACCGGTATGCATCTCGTACTACAATCGGCCGATTAGATATCTCGGACACAAACTTTATCCAATTATGGCAATCATTACACACACGAAGATTCTTAATCACACGAATGGGAATTGCACTAGGCAAACTAAGGAGTCCAAAAGCAATAGCTAGCTTCTCACTGTGAATATACACAGTTGGGTCCTTCCGTCCTCGTTCCTCATCACTGAAAAGGCTATAGCAGTCTTGCACATAACCAATTTTAGCTGCTTGTTTATTCAGATCCTCTAAGTGCTCATATATCTTCTCAGCCAGTGGATGGAGCCGGTCACCAACAAAAAATGCATGAATTGAGTTCTTAACCTCAATCCAGCTCTGAGCAGGATCCTTTTTCACACCTCTTTCTTTCATCATTTGCCTTGTTCGGTCTCTAGAATCCCATTTCCTAGACACCGCATATAAATTAGAGAGAAGGACATAACTAGCCGAGTCTTGGGGTTCCAGTCTAAGAAGATGATGAGCAGCAAATTCTCCAATGTCTACATTCTTATGAACTGAACAAGCACTTAAGAGGGTCCTCCAAATGATAGCATCTGGTTCAATAGGCATAGCCTCTATAAATTTTTTTGCACGACTCAAAAGACCAGCTCGTCCAAGAAGATCAACAACACAAGCATAATGTTCAGGTTTAGGCACTAAGCCATGTTCTTTGATCATGGAGTCAAAGTAGCCAAGGCCCTCATCCACCAAACCCACATGGCTACAAGCTGATAAAACTCCCACAAAAGTAACATGATTTGGTTTCACACCAACCTTCTTCATCTTCTCAAAGAGATCTACTGCCTCAATGCCACATCCATGTTGAGAATAGCCAGTGATAATGGCATTCCAAGAAATCTCATTTTTCTCAGGCATTTCTGAAAATTCTTTTTCTGCATCATCAATGCTGCCACACTTTGCATACAATGTGATCAAAACATTAGACACTTCGATTTCTAAGTCGTACCCCATTTTTATGATCATGGCATGGATCTGCTTTCCTTGTTTTATATTAGCAGTATTAGCGGCAGCACTGACTGAGGAGATAAAAGTATATAAATTAGCTTCCACTCCTGCAGTATTCATTTGAGAAAAAACCAGCAATGCTTCATCACAGAACCCACTCTGTGCAAATCCTGATATCAACGCATTCCATGATATATTATCTTTTTCCTCTATTTTTTCGAATGCTGTATATGCATCTTGCATCTGACCACATCTAGCATAGAGACTAACAAGTGCATTGCCAATTGAAAGATCATCTGAGAAACCACAGAAAATAGATTGAGCATGAATTTGTCGTCCTTGACTGAGTGCTTGAATACCAGCACATGCGCTGATTGCACTTGAAAGTCCTATGTTATCGGATTGGATCCCTCGGTTCAGCATGTCTCCAAAAAGTTTAAGAGCCTCACTAAACATATCATGCTGTGTGTACCCTGCAATCATAGCTGTCCAAGAAACTACATCCTCCTTGGGAAGTCTTCTGAGAATTTCAAAGGCAGTTTCCAACTTTCCAAGCTTAGCATACATATCAATTAACACACTACAGACATATTCATCATACTGGAAACCAGTTTTAATCACTAGAGAATGAATCTGCTCTCCTAAGTCAAGAGCTCTGACCGAGGTGCAAGTTCTTAAAATACTTGGATAGGTAAATTGGTTAGGCAACAATCCTTTAATCTGCATCTGTCTAAATATATGAAAAGACTCACTAAGATTATCTAACTGCCCATACGCAACAAGCATCACATTCCACAAAACTACATTTAAAGTCTCCGTTGCACTAAAGAACTCATGGGCGGTTTCTATATCAGAGCATTTAACATAAAGATCAAGCAGAGAACCTTCAACAATCAAGTCCACAGAAAATCCTGCTTTTATAGCATACGAGTGTAGCAACTTACCTGTAAACAAAGCTCCAAGAGATGCACAGGCACCCAAAAGACTGGCAACTGTAACACAGTCCGGTTTCAAGCAATCATGCTGCATTTTCTCAAACAACTCTAGAGCTCTATGACTATATCCACACTGTGCTAGGCCAGAGATCAGTGAGTTATAAGTAACTCCATCCCGAAGTTGCATCTTGCTGAAAATTTGTTCTGCTGACACCAAACTCCCAGACCGCGAATACAAAGTTACTAAAGCATTGCAGACATAAGTCTCAGAAGAAAATCCCTGTTTGAAAGCAAGGCTGTGGAGCTGCTCTCCCAATTTAAAGAACTCTATTTTTGTGCAAGCACTTAAAACACTCGAAAATACATATGGAGTAGGTAAAATTCCCGATATATGCATCTCAGAAAACAACAAAATAGCTTGCTCCTCATATCCATTTTGAGATAAGCCAGAGATCATTGCCACCCAAGAAACACTATCCTTCACATATAGTTTATCAAATAGCTTCTTCGCTGAATCTATAAATCCATTTTTCGCATACAAATCAATCAATGGATTACAAACAAAGGAGCTAAAATCAAAACCATGACGAATAATCCTAGCATGAATTTGTTCAACAAACTGAAACATAGCATTAGTACCGCTACATGACTTTAAAAGGCTGGCGAATGTACTCTCGTTTGGATTCACACTCTCAGCTACCATCCTTGAATAAAACTCCAGTACTTTATTATTCATTTTCCTTGAAACAAACCAAGAAATCATTTTATTCCAAGAAAAAACATTTCTTGTTGGCATATCATCGAAAACGTTGATTGCCCCATCTAAGTCACCTAGAGCAATATAATAATCCATGAGCTTTTCAGATAAAAAATGTTCTTTACTGAAACCCATCTTCAAAATCTTCCCATGAAGCTTCTTTCCTTCCGCTAAAGACCCAGAATTCAAAGAAGCTTCCAAAAGCCAAAGAAAAGTTTGATGATTGGCTTTAATCCCTCTATTCTCCATCCAATGCAAGAAAGCAACTTCCTTTGAATTCCCTTCATTTTCTTCAATATAAAGCTCATCAAATGAATGAGAAAGAGCATTAGTATTAAAGCAAGCCAATCTCAATCTGCTCCAATTCCTATTAAAATACTGCAAAATTTCCAAAAATATGAACAGAAATGAGATATAACAACAAAACAAGAAATGGTCAATGAATAAGTAATTAAAAAAAATTTTTAGAGAAAAAATTACCCTTTGGAAGCTATGGGTGTGTTTGAGAGAGAAAAGGCGGGGTTTCAGCTCAAGTAAAGGGAAGTGATGAAAGAAAGAATAAGTGGAGGAACTATGAAGTGAAACATGGTTAAGAAACATGGGAAATTGTGTTGGGTTTCTGAGTATTGGATTGAGCATCAACTCTGACAAGGTTTCAAGGATTTGAGTGAAAGCTATATAGTTTTTTGCAATATTTAAGGATTGCCAGTACTTTACTAGTGTTCTTGCTCTATTGACCGGCGCCAAGAGCACGGAAAAGATAAATTAGAACGACGAGTCGTTTATTCTGTTACTAAAATCTAGTATTTCATGTTATTTGGAGTAAAAAAGACAACACACACACACAGTTACGGTTAATTATTACTAGTTTAGTTCGTTTTTTTATAAATCGAATTTTTTTTTAATTTCACAAGTAGATAGATTATTTTTGGAGAATTTTACAGTTTAACTTGAGTATAATTTATTTTAGGCTTAAATTATGTTTATATGTTTATGCTTATTTACAATAAAGTTAATATATTTTTTGTCTATTGATATTAAATTTAAGTTTTATTTTTATGTCTTTAAATTTATTTATATGTGTTCATGCTTATTATTTATTTTTATGTCTATTGATATTAAGTTTGAATTATTATACTATCCACCGCCAACAGAATTTTTTTAATTCCATAAGCAATGTTAAGATGATGACATGTTTCTCAATTTATTTATTTTTTATTTTATTAATATTTTTAAGAGATATATGTCAACATTTTAATCTTGTTTGTGAAGTTAAAAAAATTCACTGACGATAAATTGGATAATAATCTATTAAGTTTATGTTTATTTCTTGTATTTACACTTATTATTACTAATTTTACATTTATTCTTATGTGTTTACTATATTTTTAACATAAAAATAATTGTAAAATATACATAAAACAACTTAATAAGATCCAAAGATCGTTCTTACTATTGACTTTTTTTTTATTTTTTGAGTTAAACAAATTATAGGTTTCTGCACGAACTTATATTAAAGTTAAAAATATTAAATAAAAAAGACTGGTGGTATGAGAAACAAATTTAAATTGTACCATTTACATTGTCTAAAATTGAATTTTAACAATTTTTTTGCTTTTTTAATTTTAACAATGCAAATTGTTGAAAATTTTGGAACTATTTAAAGTTTCTATTTGGCTTGATAATCAAATACACCTTCAATTTTTTTGCACAAAATAAATTTAAACCATTAATGTTTTATTACATGAAATTTAGTTTGTAATCTTCTATTTTATGTAAATAAACATTTAACTTTTCAAAGCATACAATTAAATTCAAATCTACTAAATGATACAAATATATTATTCATACAATAGATTATAATTTCATATATTGTCAATTGAGTTTTTAAATTTAACAAACGAAATAAATATGGTGATATATATATTTCACTTTATATTTTTTACTTTTTTAATATTATTTAAAAAGTATGTGTCACTATTTCAATATTGTTTGTGAAGTTTCAAACCTCTATTAATAATATATAAAATAATAATCCATTATTCATTTTTATTTTTTTAGCACCCTTTCCAAAATTTAGGAAGTGGTGTAATTATAATCCATTATTCATTAATTATTATATATGTATGCACAAATGTATATGTACTTGTGTGTGATTGAAACAAGCTTCTATTTATATGCGTTGGAAGTCCTTAAATTTCTTTTTTTTTTGGGTGCATGATCGGAGTAGCTATAAACTCCATAAATAGCATAAGCTTTAGGAAAGCCTAAACCTAACATATCAAATTAAAGGGATTTAAACCAGTAGGACGCTTGTCAAGAAATATATTGTTGAAGTTTCCCTCGTACGCTTTATTTGCAAGAAAATTTGCACTTCGATTTTTTTTTATTCATAAAAGGTACAAAAAGAATGAAGAATCGAACTTTGAACTTAATCTCTCTTAAAAAAAGATAACAACTATTAAATCAAATCTTGATCTTTAAATTTGCGCATCGAGTTTGCATCTCTGTAAATATGCCAAATAGAACAACTCCAATCTAGTTTTAGTAAGGATTGGCTCACGTGTAGCAGTGGAAATAATGGGTCAGCGAACGAAGGACTATTTTTTTTTTTTTTTGGTTACAGGATGAAGGACTATTTGATGTTATCAACACTCAAAGTAACATGCAAACTCAAGTTATGAAATAGCCAATCATGTAACAAAAGATTATTAAATTGGCTCAGTTTAGATCCTTGAATCCAAGTAGACCAAAGATGCTGGGATGAATTGCAGTCCCTCAAAATATGAAGAACATCCTCCATTGGGCAACCAGAACGAGAGCAAAGGCCAATACTGATCAAATCCCGCTTCACGCATGCTTCTCTGGTTAGCAATCTGTTTTTTTGCAGTTAACCACATGAAATTCTTTAAACGAGGAGGTACCTCTAATTTCTATATTTTATGCCACGAAAATCTGAAGATAACTCCCCTACTCCCAACATGTAATCAGCTTTTACCGAAAATGCACCATTTGCTGATGTGCTCCAATATATCCCCTGCCATTCACATTTTTAAGAATATCCCATCAATGCAAACTGGGACGATAATTCATCAGGTAGAAAATGCAGCCTGGATCAATCCAACCATTAAAATTCAACAGGTCGAATAGCCATATTATTATTAGGACGATAATAAGTAGTATTGTCTCAATTTTGTTTTACGGATATATCGAAATATAACTTAACTTCAATGAGAATCTAATTGATTAAGGGTGGATTTGGATTCTACCGTATTGGAATCTTTCACTTAAGGTCAAAATAAAAATCACAAAAAAATGAGTAAAATTATTTTTTGTACCATTTGATTTTAATTTTTTATTTTTTATTAAAAACTTTATATCCATAATAGTCATTTCATTTTTTTTCAATCTTATTGGAACTAATCGTACCGTTCATTCAAACTAACTCTAATACTCCATTAAAAAATGTCAAAGCACGTTTAGTCAATTGTTACTTAATAATTTTGTCATTGATTGATTTGAATGATCTAATTAGACATTTGCTTCTATCTTAATAAAAATACCATTTACGGTTCAATCCATAAGTTTTCACTAATCAATGCAGTTTTTTTTTTAATTTAATTTAGTTTAGTGCATGCATGTATATATATATATATATATATATATATATATGCATTCATTTACATATGTATGTATATAATTTCGTATGTGTGATAATAAAAAGAAAATGGAGCATCTGATTCATTGCCATTAATTGTTCACTCGTTCCAGCGAAACCTGCAACTAACTTGGCATGGAACAATCAAATGATGCAGTTATTGGCATCTGTTCCTATCCTGGATTCAATGACCAATCAAAAAGTTCACTAATCAAATACTCAAAGTACAATAAACTCAACATGCAAGAAAAAGTTATCAGCCATTCAACCAATATATTCTCAACTGAAATGCTCTGCCTTTATTCTTTACCACAAAGAATCTCTCGTATTCATTTTAACAAACACAAGCGGGATACAATGAAAAGTTCGAAATTTTTATTTAAAGACAACAAAGAATCATTGATGCAAATAAAAAAAAATGCAAAAATAAAATAAAAAAGAACTTATAAAAGATTTTATGCGAGCATTGGCCCAAAGAAGAGTCATCTTCTTTGGCTCTTTGCTGATGTCTGATTGTACCATCTCTGCATGCTGTCTGAATCTGTGAAGAATTCGAATCCAGCAAATGCGATGGCGCCATGGCGGGAACTTGAAAGATTTTGGGATTCCTACAAGTACAAGATTAAATGACGGAACTACCCTTGTCCGAAGACAATAACCCAAACTCGATTACGGGATGGGATGAGGCACTGGCTCCAATGTCTGTGACTTCATTTATCAATTATATGGCCACAGTGGTCAGCCATGTCAGTTACCTCTTAGATTAAAGTTTTTTAAAAGAATTTAAATGTAGTAAATTATATGTTTATTTTTTAAATATTGGGGATCTGTTTGTGAGACTAAATTAGATTCAAATATTTAACCAACAAAAATAGTCACACTTTCTTTGTAAATTTTCATTTTTTTAATTGTTTGAAATTGTAAATTAAAACTTCAAATTAAATATTTTTATATTTGTTGAAGTTCTTATAAATTTACTAGAGATAATTGGTAAAAGGTTCGGATAGTAAAGTTTGATTGATTTGTTTGAGGAAAAAAAAAAGTCAATGAAACATTTGAGTCATATTTCAACATGAATTCTAATGTTCAAATCAATTACAATAAAAAAATGATGAAAACAGATAAAATAATCAAGTTAGAGATTGAGGCAAATTAACTTAATTTTCTCAATCATTTATTTTGTACCTTTTTATACTCCTTAATTGCATGATTTTCAGCCAAATGTCATGTGCCTTCTTTTGACTTGTAAGTTAGGTTTGACTAAAACGAAATGACGTTTTTTTTTTAAAGATAATTGTTGTATATACTATCACTGAAATATTTTTATTTCATACGTGCTGTCGGAGTAATGACACTCGTTTTATTTTATTTATTTTTATTTTTTTAATATTTTTATATGATACGTGTCAAAATCTTAACAAAACTTATAGAATAAAAATATTTCATTGACACTATATGTAATAATTACCCTTTCCCTTAAATTGTTTCGTCTAACAAGTTTCATGGGCTTTAACTTTGTTTTGTAATTTTGAACTTCAAAGAATATTGACCTAACAATAGTATTCAATTAATTTTGGTTGCAACTAATGAAATCAAGCTTTATATAATCTTTATTTCCATTCAATAAGGGATTTTGCATGCATGTTTTCCCTTCATAATCACGAGAAATAGTATATATTCAATGTCTTGTACTTAGCAAGTTGCCGAAAGACTCAAAACAGAACATTCTCTTATCAATCCTTGAATCTCCATGGTGCATAATCATTGCATCTTATTAAATTTTCAATGCTTTTAGTCAATTTCCCCGTACTTGATAACTACAGGATGCACTTTTCTTTCAAAAAAATATCTATATTAAAAATCTAAAAATATCAATTCAAAACATAAAAATCTAAAATGAAAGAAAATTATGAATGTCTAATCTTGATTACGTGAAGGATTAGGATGGTATTTGAATTTGGTAAAGAAAAAAATGATTACATAAAAATAATTGTGATCAGAATTATTACAGCTGTTTTTCTAGCTTTGAAAAAAAAATTAAGAGAGAGAAAAAGGGAAAGAAGAGTGAATTGGAAGTTTGGACATCTCTTTTTGTAATCTTTGTCTTGTCCGGAAGATTTAAAAGGGTATAATCGTCAAATCGGATAAAATTGGACAGTTTGAACCAAAACAGGAGGGACAGCGGTGGGATTATGAAGAAAGATTTGAATTTGAGCGTAAAATACGAAATCCCTTAATCACTTATCCGAGAGCCTCAGAATACGAAGGTAATCCTAAACCATCTTACCAAAAAAAAAAAAACCCAGAAAAGATTCGTTTTTTAATTATTGGTCTTGTCTTTACTAGTTCCGAGATTGAGAAAGTTCTTCAATTTGTGTAAAAATTCAAACTTTTTTATATTGGGTTATGGTTACAAAGACAAGTGCTTTGCCAGCTTAAGAAGTAGAACAGAAAGAGTGAGAAAAAGTAATTGAAAGGTAGGTTATTTTGGTTCTTTTATTGCATTTTTAGTTCATTTTTGTTGTTTTAGACCAAAATCCGAATTGCCTTATTCATAAATTTGGTTTCTTTTTGATTGTTTTATTATCAGGCAGAGCAAATTTTGCTGCTCTTTTATCTTTTTTTCTTGGATTTGATTTTGAATTATTTTTGTTTGGTTTAAATCTTTATAGATTTTGTTAGCTTCTATCTTGCTTAATAATTTTTCATAGATTTTTGCCTTTTTGTTTTGTGATTTGGTTTCTTCGTTTTTTTTTTTTTGTGTTGCTTTCTTCTGCATGTTATGTTTTATGAAAATTTTGAGATAGGCTGTTTTTGTGTTGTAATCGTTCAAAACTTTTGTTAGTTTTCCAGTTCAAGAAGGTTTAATTTTGTTTTAGATTCATGGGAAAAGATAGGAAAGTAGTGAAAAATTGTTACTTTGAACTGAGATTTAAGCTTCTTTTGCATAAAAGCCGGCTTATTCAACTGGTTTTTATGTATTTTGGTTGATTCAGTTCTAAGAAATGAGTGTAATTTCTGGTTTTGTTGTCTTTTCCTCAGTTTCCTAAGTATTAAATCATGCTGTTAAGATTACTGTTTTCAAATAACAAACCTTTTTTTTTACTACTATTTAAGAAAACTATTGCATTTATTTGCAATATTGTGTATACAATACTCAAACATGTAATATTTTCAACTCTTTATTAAAATCGCTTCTCTTGTTCTGCATTTTTCAGGTAACTGATGGGTAGAAATCTTAGCCCAATACTGCGACGAGAATTAGCCAATCTTGACAAGGATGCTGATAGTCGTAAATCAGCAATGAAAGCACTAAAATCATATGTGAGAGACTTGGATTCAAAGGCAATACCAGTCTTTCTTGCTCAAGTTTCTGAGACTAAAGAAACCGGCTGTGTGTCTGGTGAATACACAATTTCACTCTATGAGGTTCTTGCTCGCGTCCATGGGGTGAAGATTGTTCCTCAGATTGATAGTATCATGTCGACTATTGTCAAGACATTAGCTTCGAGTGCAGGGTCGTTCCCTCTTCAACAGGCATGTTCAAAGGTGGTACCTGCAATTGCAAGATATGGGATTGATGCAACCACTCCAGAAGATAAAAAGAGGCATATAATTCACTCACTTTGTGAGCCTCTTTCGGAATCTCTTTTGGGATCCCAAGAAAGCTTGAGTTCAGGGGCTGCACTTTGTTTGGAGGCCCTTGTTGAATCGGATAACTGGCGGTTTGCTTCAGATGAGGTGGTGAACAAGGTTTGTCAAAATGTGGCTGGGGCTTTGGAGGAGAACGCTCAGACCAATCCACATATGGGCCTGGTTATGGCTTTAGCAAAGCATAATGCGCTGATTGTTGAAGCATATGCTAGATTGTTAATAAAATCTGGCTTGAGAATATCAAATGCTGGGCTCGCAGAAGGTAATTCTCAGAAACGATTTTCAGCAATACAAATGATAAATTTCTTGATGAAGTGTTTGGATCCTAGGAGCATAATCTCAGAGGTTGAGTTGATTATAGAAGAGATGGAGAAGTGTCAGTCTGTTTCTGATCAGATGGCTTATGTTAAGGGGGCTGCTTACGAAGCTTTGCAAACTGCAAAGAAAATAGCACAGGAGGAAGAGTTGAAATTTGAGAATGGTAGTGGTTCAGTCACCGGGTCAAACTTTGGTAGGAGAGACCACAGTCGTAGAAGGAACTTTGTCGCTACTGGTGATAGATCTGCAGCAACTACTTCACCTGAATCACAGACAATTGATTCCTTCATGGAATACGATTCTTTGCTAGAGTCACCAACGGTTTCAATGACTCAAATTTCTCGCAATGTGGAATATGATCAAAGGAGTGTGAATCGGAAGCATTGGAGATATGAAAATGGAGGTGTAGATGTATCTCTTAAGGATGGTTTGTTTTCTTCACTGGCACATGGAAGTTCCATAAGTGATTCACCTTCTAATCTTGATGAACTTAGCAATCATGGATCAGAGTACAGGGGGGAATTTGCAGGATTCTTGAATAGAAGTTCTAGAAATGGGCTAGCAAGAAGTGCCACTCCCAGTCCTCAGGTAAAATGCTCAAAATTGTCTATTTAGATTTGGCCTTCTTATTTTATTTATTTGTTTGTTTATTTTTGGTTTTGTTCATATTATCACTCTATAAACTGCATTCACCTTTTTATGTCTTGTGCTTCAGAGGTCACGTTCTCGGATTTATGTAGACAACCTCTTTACAACTCCGAGGAAGCTCATCCACTCTCTTCAAGATCCCATTGAATTTAAGTCAGATTACTCAGAGAAACAATCCAGAAGGTTCAGAAGTCCGTGCTCAGAGAAATTTCGATCGAGTCCAACCGCAAACCATAACCATTTTCGGCGTGGTATAACCTATGAGATCAAAGGGAATGGACATATGTATACTAATGGTGAGGAATTTCAACCTCTCTCCGAATCTGTGTCATCAACAGATGACAGTCCTGCCAATGTTGATGTCCAAGGGTTTAGTGAGCCTGTTCCCGTGACTAAAACTGAAACTCAAGAGTTTCAAAACGAGAAAGCTCGCAAGATGACAGCTTATAAAATGCTTTTTGGCCTCTTTTTAGTTATAGTTGTTGCTGTTCTCGCTTCATTATTGTGGTCTGAAATTCAGGATGAAAGCTTCTATGTTGTTCCAACTTAATACACTCATTCTGTTGTATCAAACTCTTTCAAGCCTAGCCTAGTGAATTAGGAATACTGTTAGTGAGAAGAATGTTGAAGAGTAGGTCATTACAATGTCCTTTTCTGTATACTCCAGTTAGTGAACAAAGTCATTAGTTTGCTGTTTAATGAATTTAACACGAGCATAGCATTTCTGCTTCTCGTAAGATTCGGTTTTTCTGCATGTAGTGTACTCTTCGCTCTCTCTCTCTCTCCCCCTCTCCATCTCTTCTGTTTATATGCTTGATATCAAGACTTATCTGTGTTGTGGATGTTAAAGACTGTCTTTCAATCATCAGGATGATTCATGTTAGCGATCATTACCAGTGTTTCTAGCATAAACTTCTTCCTTTAACGTTTGAACAATTAGAAAATGACATTATTGCTGTCACAAGCATGGAAGCTTACATTTTGCTAAACAGGCATGAAAGTTTACTTGATGAATGCAAAAGGATGTTTAAGGATGATTTACATATTTGGGTTGTGTAGATGCTGGCAACCTCGCCACACTTCGCCGGGACCTAAGGTTATAGGTTTAAGTATGGCTGAGTGACCTATGCATATATAAGCATACTCGCCATAGATTTCATGGTTTGAACCTGGGCTGAACATGTACACTTCATCAAATCCATCCCTTCCCACCACAACTGAGTTTCTTCTACCCTGCTCCATAAAAAGAAATATAACAGATTAGTAACTTGTTCGGGTTGCGAGAATCGAGCAATGATTGAATTTTGCAAGAAAATTACCCTGTCAATGACTGTAAAGAATCTAGGTGCACTGGTGTAAATCCTGCTCATTTGATCATTTAATTGCTTGTAGTCATCCTCCTCTTCGCCCTCCATTTTTTCTTCACTTTCTGTCTGCTTTCTTTGTGCTTCTTCACTAGCGTTCTTCTTGTTTCCTTGTCCCAAGCCACTGAAAAACCTTTCGAATCGCATTTGACTCCATAATTGGCCAATGTAAGAATCATTTTCCAGGTCCGGAGGAATTATACCAAAATCTGACAGAAATGGTGGCATGCTGTGAAAATTTGACCCTTCTAATCCGATTGCGTATGTTGCCTCCGGACTGCTAACTGTTAGATGGCTTATAACAGATCCTGTCCATTGTAATGGTGATGGTTTCGAGTTTGAGACTACAATCTCTGAGCTTAAGACATCTTCTTGGAGTGTCAGAATATGTCTTGTTTCAATCATTTTTTCTGAATCACTGCTTATCAGTTCAACCTACATTTATAAAGTTGAATATATGAACTTACGCTAAGCGCTAGCCGTAGCATGAATTTATATTAACAAATCAATATGAAACTGACCTTAATGGAGTCCTTAGAATTGCCTCTAATATCACGAAGTTCCCAGTTACTTGGAGACCATGAAACTCCATTATCAGCTTCACAGTTGAGGGCTAAAGACACCCCTCCTTGTATCACAGCCTCACCTTCTTCTCCCTTGGAAACCAATGTGTGCAGCAGCTCAACTTTGCCGCCATGCCACATTGGAGCCTTGTAAGAGGTGACCAAACCACTTGGAAGCATTACAGTAGCTGTGCTGCCATTGTCCAATCCCATCTTGGCAACACAACTGTCACCAATGCCTTCAAAGGTGACCCCATGGCCACTGAACTCTCCCTCCAGGTAGTCCACATTGACGGGCTGGTAAGGAATGGAAGCCACAGATGGAACTGGGAATTCTCTCCTGCCATTTCTGTACTGAAGAGATGCAGTAGGAAGGCAAGGGTGAGAAGATAAGTGATGGTTAATTGGTTTTGAAGAGGAAAAAGGAGTGAAGTTGGGTGAGAAAAGTATACTGTAAGCCATGGTTACAATTTCTTTCTCTGATATTTCAAAGAGAAAGAGGGTGGCCTCTTATCCTTTGGTTTCCTTCAGGATAATGCAACAAATATCTTTGGTTGGTTCTGATTGAAGACTGGGGAGATATTTCAGCATATCTCTTATGTGACATGTCCCCTTCATTGTTTTGACAGAATCACCTTCTCTTGCTGTTAACTAGTTCTCTGTCAAGTAATCAACCTCATCTTTTTCTGACGGTAGAAAATGGCTGACAGGTTTTAGCTTGATTTTTATCTTTTCATGGTTCTCAGCTCTCTCTTAGTGTGCCCCACTTTTGCTATAATTCAGATTTAAACATTTCAGATACTGCTTCTTTTAGTCTCAACGTGTAACAGGCTTAAAATGGGTAACTAGAAAGCAAAACAAGCTAGTCGGAGTCCATTTTGGTTCCTTTTTAACTCTTTAACAGTTTCAACAAGTAAATAGCTGCTAGACTTCAAAGCAGGTAGTTTGAAGTGTTACATGGTCATTATTCTCTTTCAGAAAAATTGGTTTACTGAGATGTGCAATGTCCACACTTTATGTTTTTTGACATTTCCTCTCCCCAATCTCTTAATGTCCTCCTCATCATGTCTTCGTTACGGCTAATTCATCTTGCCTACCCTCTCTAGGCATTCGGTGTGGGTTGGTGTAGAATGACCTGCCCTATCTACTTTTGTTAAAGTGCTTGACATAGAGTCATACAATTAAAGATTGACTCTGATATCACGTGTCACGTGATCATTACCTTCTTCTTACAAAACCTATTTATTGGGATATACAATATTCGTGCTTATTTGCTCAATGATCTTGCTTTTTGTATCTGATGTGGATTAAAGCAACCTGTTTAATTTGAAACGCGAGGTGTGACACAGTGATCTAGTAATTGCAGTGTAAATGTTGACACAACCTTTAATCTTTCTGCTTTGTTATTACAAGCATAAATCACTCTCATTGACTTAATATAGAACACAGCAATGATTTCCAAAAACCAATTATGCTCTAAATAAATTGAGAAAGAAAAAGAAAACTATTTCTGCTATTGGAATATATAATTACAAGTTGTCATGCTCAATGACTTGTGCACCTCTCCAACTTTCACCAGGTTTCACTACCACAGGCACCAGCATTGAAGCCGGACCAGTGCAGATAAAATAATCCTTCCCATACTTCTCTGACAAGGAACCAGGGCTGGACAAGTATATATCTTCAAACCCCATTCGTATTACCCTGAAGAAGAGCTCCCGGCCCTGGAAAAGGAAGCAACATCAATGGAGGACACTTCAATACATACTTTGAGCAGAATCAAAATGATAAGTTGCATTCAGTGATTGCTAGTATAGAGACCCGCATCCAGTTTCACCGTTTTATCTCGCAAATGACACTTCAGGTTCAAGTCTCTACTTATTTATCATAGCACAGCACAATCTCAGAATATTTTGAAAGGTTCTGAGTAATGGAAAAAGGGTTTGTTTTACCTGATCAAGAGTTTCATATTTTGATGGTGGGGTGTTATAAAATGCCCTTTGTCTCTCTGATGGAGGAGCAGCATAAACTCTACTGAGCTTGTTCTTCAAGATGGTGAAAGGCACATCTTGTTTGGTCCACACGCCTGGTTTCTCTTCGCTTTCGGATCCAAACCACCCGGAAGATTCAGATTTCATTGCTTCAGACGGGGATAGGAGTTCAAATGGCGAAGATAATGGTGGATGTGAGCAGTAAGAACAGCTTTGGAGTCCATTGATGGCTGTGCCCCCCCTTTTCTTGAAGTTCAAATGGCTGAGTATGGCACTAGTGAAAGTTACTTCTTTGCGGCCATTGTTCTTTACTATGGCTGCTGTTGCTATGCTAAATGGATAGAGGGAGACAACATAACTTATATCTAGAGTTCCAGCAGTACAGCTTAACTCAACCTGATGGAAAGCATTAGAAACAAACAAGATGAATTTTCTTCCTAAAACTCCTCGAATTCAGACGTAACCATAACAAGATATTTCATAATACGGTAAAACAATTCATCTATAGCAATTATTGATCTTCATCTTCCTGTGTTCGGTGTTATTGAGTCCTTTCTCAACCCTAAACATCGAGCTTTGGGAGAGTGTTTTTCCGCTAGAAATATGGGAAAACGTTGGTAATTTGAATTCTAATATCGTTGTTAGGTGCTATTGACAATTTTTAATTCTAAAAACTAGCTCAAGAGGTGAGCGCACGTATGAACACACATGCCCCTTCCACGACCATTGTGAAACTTTAACAATCTTTTTCTTCAAACGTTAGACTTTATAAAAACATTTTTTACCCTAAGCATAAAGAGATGTTAACAACCTAGACTTTAATATCAATTGTAGTGCTATTAAACCTTTTCAACCAAAAAACTAATTCTAAAAGTATGATTTTCTTACACTTACAAATACACACTCATCCCTTTCACAAATTTCAACGTCCTGTTCTAATATCCACCACAAAAGCAGCAGAATTCCCTACATTATATGGGAAGTCTCCTGGCTCTGTGAACTAATTACTAATACTTTGAACAAACAGAACTTTAAACTACATGAACACGGAGAAGCCATAGCCATATGCAACCAAGAAAATACCTGAAGAGCATCAATGGCGTCATTATCAGCATCCTTCACAGTCCACTCGTAACCAGATAGAAGCGACCCTTTTGAACTTTTCTCCGATGCATCATTGATAACAAAGCCAATCCCTCCTTTGGCCTTGGTAGAGTCTGCTCCACCAGCGGGAACTGTATGAAGAATCTCATGGAATCCATCGTCTTTCCAAAACACTTTAGGCTTGTACGAAGTGACATGAGCGTCAGGTATTCTGAGTCTCAGCGAGCTTCCATTTCTGACTGTCAGTTCAACGAATGGAACGCTGTTGGACTCCAGGAATTTGATGCCTTTACGACCGAATTTCTCGTCAAGAGCCTCGGGAGTGGGAAGGGTAGTTGTAGTCGTAGTAGGAGTTGCTGAGGAAGCTTTGATTATGGTGGGTTTTGGAAGAGAGAAAGAGACAAGAGAAGCCATTGTTGGAAGGAAGAACTCCGAACGCTGTAGCTTACAGCAGTGGACTAAGCTGGTAGGCTCATCCTGTTTGTTTGGATATGCTTTTTGGCTTTCAGTTTTCACATATTTCTACTTTTATCTTAAAAACCTTTATATCATAAGAATTCCCACTCATTTTTTTCTTTTATCCGACTTTTCTTTTTCATATACAATTTTTTAAAATAAATAATATAATTTTATTGTCAAACATAAAGAAATAAAATAATTTAAATTATTTAAATTTACTTCAATAATTATTCAAATTTAATTTATTTAATTTTAAACTTAATTTGATAATTATCAAATTTAATTTATTTATTTTCAAATCAAATTCGATTTAAAATATTCGAATAATTAATCAAATCAAGTTGATATATCTTAATATAATCAAGTTAAAATATTTTAATGTTTTATTCGAAATCGTTAACTTTAATTAAACTTTTTTTAATATGTAATATAATATATATATAATTATTAATTTTATTAATTTATCATTATAAAATATGAATGTAAAAATAAAAAAATTAAACTCATAGAATCTAATCAAAGCAAATAGAGACCGAATTAAATTTCAACAAATATTTTATTAAATCAAATTCAAACTTCAAACTTAAATACCATTAGATTTCTTCTCACTCCAAAGCTAAATTTGATTAAACTTGAGCCAGATTTCAAACTTTAAACTAATACTACAACCTAATCAAAGACGCTCACTTCTTAGATCTTAGCCCTTAGACAAAATAACTTCTTTAGTCCGCAAAATCTATATTTCTTTTAATGGGTGGAATTCCAAACATTGAAACATTCCTATAAAGGGGAAAAATTAATATTGATATCAGAAAATACTATAGGCTAAAGAATGCAAATTGCTAAGGGTTGGCTACATTGATAAAGTTAAATGTTTAAGGTTGGAAAATTAGATAACTAATACACAAAAAATCACAAATCACCAGAACCCACCATAAGATTCTCAGTCACAAGCAAAAATTCTTCTCAAGCTCAGCTGTTATAGCATCTGAAGAGGAAACAAAAGATGCTTAAAGTCAGACCAGAACCGTCTCTGGAACGGTGAGATACAATAGGAAGGCGATTGATCGTGCTGCTTGAGACTTAGTCCTCATCCATTCCTGCAGGCTGATCTCTCCTTGCTGGACCTCCAGCTGGTTTTGCCATGATAATCTACAACAGTGAAAGGAAGGCATGGTGATCTTGGTGAAAGAAGCAACAAATACTGTGTTTAAATCCATTTTCAGGATTTTGTTTCCAATTTACGTTACCTGATCTACTCGTAGAACGGTGCAGGCTGCATCTGAAGCATATTTGAGAGCAAAAAACCTGCCAAAAGAAACACACACACACAAGAAGTAAACGATTGTACTTTTTGCGACACATTTATAATCAAAGCATTAAAGGTTCCCACACGATAAGAATAGACTCAAGCCGGAGAAGTTAATTTTCAGAGGATGCAAATAGGAATTTACTTAGTGACGTAAAGATCCCAAATGTTCATGGATGAGACATCCTTGCAAACACAATCCTCAGAGTCCCCTCCTGCCAAGTCTATGCCCACTTCGGTATTTCCAGATGCATGCTTTTCATACAGCTTAGATATGACATCCATTGGATTTAATCCAGCATTCTCGGCCAGGGTTCTTGGCACCATTTCAAAACTTTCAGCATACTTAGCAATGGCATATTGATCCAATCTGCAAAATATCCCATTTTAATATTGATAGCCTCTAGTACTAATCTAAACCAACTATAAATGCCAAATCCATCAGAGATTCCCAACAGTGAGATCAAAATATACATGAAAAATGCGAGATATATAAAAGTAATACAAAATAAACTTGATAGTCAACAATGCTAACATTGCTTCAATCGACAAATATCCAGCACAGCTCCACATAAAAGATTAAAAAGTGTTACTATGTGCAAAATGTTTGGTTAGGTGGGGAACTGTCATCAAGGCACAAATATTCTCATATGCCATTCATGCCAGTGTTACACATAATCAAGCAGAATGATACTTGACAGTAAGGGAGTTAAAGCAGAGGGAAAATAATAGATCACCCTGTTTCCTTAAAGGAGAATTCTTTCAATCTTCTAGCCAACTCAATTTCAGTAGCTGCAGCTCCAGGTACCATACGACTGTCCCTGCACATTGCCTGACCAGAAAAACATAGGCATTAAGAATGTGATCATGATAGTTCCATTGAAATTTACATCCAAAAACAGAGAGAAAAGACCATCTCAGAAGGTGAAGAGCATAACTGAACAAGGTTTATACAGGAGAAACACTATAAACATTTGCAAGAATACATAGAAAGAAAGAAATTTTTTTGGCAAAAATCACCTTATATGTGTTCACTCCATCATCAACAGCTCTTTCAAGATCATCCAATATACTATCAGTGCTTCCTCTCAGAACCACAGTGGCAACCTTGTTACCACCTTCTTCACTTCTCACAACAGTGACCTACATTCAAGAGGCAAGGCAAAATAAAGTGAGCAAAAGGCAAGGAAAAAAGTATGACTAAAGCAACCTCTTCAAAACATACCCGCGAACCACCAATTTCCTCAACTGAAACTGAATCAATAAATCCCAAATCATCTGGCTTTGGTTGGCTGAGTTTCAACTGTGAGGAAGAATTAAAGGCCCATTAGATTTAAAAACCAAAAAAATATATATATGATCTTTTTTTCTTTAACAAAATCCAGATAGAATGCTCACAAGAGCAGCAGTGCCTGTTGTGCGGCAGAATCGTCTCAATTCAAATTTTGAGCTGATTTTCAAGACCATTAACCTGCAAGAAAAAGATTCCTAATTGAAATGGAGAACAAGACTGCAAAAGCTCCAAAGCAAATATTTACAAATCAGAAAATTGGCCAATCTATCAACACTTCATAGTCAACATCATAGCATAATTATCCATCATATACCTAAATATGCATACATCCGACCTGAATCAAAACAAGAAAGAACAAAGAGCAGAATTAGAAACATGGAAAGGAAGCTTATATACTTGTAACGTTCACAGAAATGCAATGCCATTTCACCAACAGCTCCTCCACTGACTATAACTTTGGCACCAGAATCAGCAACTGCTTTGATGAGCTCCTCAACCTTAGCTTCTTCAGTTTTTGCATAATTCTCTAGCTGCAGATAACAACAAGCAAAAACATTACACATTTAGACGTATTTGACCAACTAAAGCCTCCAGTGCCAATTTACTTATCAAAATAGAAATGGATAGCTAGACAATCATAATAGACAAATAATAACCATAATGATCACAAACTGAAAGATCTAGCATACCTAAAGAATACACACACACACGCCTGAAACTCGAAAGGCTCACAGATTTTAAAAATAAAAAGATTAGAAAATTCTCACAATTTACCTGCTCAGCAGAGTGAATTAATACAGTTCCTTTCGTTTCAGTAGCAGTTGTATCAACACCACTGGCAAACACAGCCACCTAAGATGAAATGAATACAAAGGTACAAATCAGAAAGTAAAAAAAGTCTTTAGCTTTTCCAATTAACAATCATAGAGATAATTTTACAATACTAAATCAATGAGAAATGGAAAGAGCAAGAAAAGAAATTTTGCACCTTTGCCTTCTCCACATGTTTTATACTTCCCACCGCATCACCTTTTAAAACCATCCCCCGAACTACAGTACAATTATGCAAACCTCCTCCAACAAGCTTCACCACACGGACATTATCAACATCAAAGTTAGCAGGGTTCTTGGGGCAGACTTGGATGCAGGCCTATGATGCAAAAATAAATAAGACGTCATCAAACCCTTCAAAAAGGATCAGTTAATAGATTAATTAATTAGTGATGCACAAGAGGTATAAGTTGCAAATTACATCAGCTATAAGGGAACACAATATATCTTCCTGTCCATGTTGTTTGCTGGCGACAGCAGCTTTCATTCGAGTAACAACTTGTTCTTTATTCCGAACATCCATATTTTCAGAACCTTTCTCAACAAGATCCTCCAAAACCTCAATTGCCTACAAATATTAAAAGATAAAAATAGAATGAAATCAAGACACTTTATCATCGATAATTAACAACACTCTGTTCATTTAAGATACTTGGCAAAGCATAGATCAAACCTTGGTACTTGCTTTAGTGTATCCACTGATGATCTCGCTCGGGTGCAAACCCATCCTAATAAGCTCCTCTGCATTTTGGAGAAGCTCTCCGGAGAACGAAATTGTCAAATTAGCCCCATCACCGATTTCCTCTTGCTGAGCCTTACCCGCCAGAACTAAAATCTTTGCCGCGGGATGCTGAACCTCAAGCTCATTGACAATGGTAGCAGCATCACTGGTGACAAAGAGCTTGTCTAAATGATTAATAACCATCTTATTCATACCTAAGAAACAGTAAATCAAACATTAGAAAAGAGCAGTTGGTCCGGATTTCAAACGGAAACAGAAGTAGAAAAAAAAAACATATTTCAAATCACAACAACAATTAAACTAAGAAAATTGAACAGAGAGAGAGAAAGGGGTACCGTCGGGGCCGAGGGAAGTGCGAGTGATGGTGGAGAGTTGCTTGCAAGCATCAATGTTTTTGAGAACAGCTTCGTCGAGACCAGACAGATGCTTGTGACCTTCCTTCAGCATGGATTGCATGCCATAAGGTTGCATTGAGAACCCCATTTTTCCTTCCTTTTTACTCAAACCCTACTGAAAGAAGAGCAAGAGAATGGAAAACCCTAACCCAGGAAACGAAGAAATGGAGGAAAAATTGAACTTCTGTTTTCTTATGTTTTTGAGAGAGAGGGAAGAAGAGCGAAGTGTGAGTGAGTACAAGTCCAAGAAAGCCCTAGGAAGGCCTTTTATATGGTTCTTTTTCATTTTTAAATGATTTTCATATTAAGTATTTATAAATGGGTAATTATTACATACATTGAAAGTAGAGTTTTTTTACTCCACAAGCAACGTTAAGATCATGATATGTGTCTTATAAAAATATTAAAATAAATAAAACAGGACATGTGTTACGATCTTAATGCTGCTTGTGGAGTAAAAAAACTCCACTGTCAGTGTATGTAATAATTATTCATAAATAAAACAAGACATGTGTCACGATCACGATCTTAATACTGCTTGTGGAATAAAAAAACTCCACTGTCAGTGTATGTAATAATTATCTTTTATAAATTAAACCTAAATAAAAATTATCGTAGGGTACTTTTTTTATGATATTTGATTCGAATTAAATAGTATAAATATAAAAAATATTATATCATAATTTGTTCATCGCATCAAATATTAATTCAATTTTCAATTTTTTAATCCATATGTAAATTATTAAAATTTTATGTAATATAATTTTAATAATTTTTACCACATTTCAACTCGTATTTTTAATTTACACATTTTCTCACACGTGAGAGGAATTCACCACATCCCATGAAGAAAGCTAGAGAACAAAGTAAAGCACAAGGTCTCCAACACTTCTCTTATACTTCAAGATACTAGAAATGTTAGGTAAAAAGCAAAAACCGTGTCTTGATCAAATGCAAATATGAGTAACTTCTTTCTCATTGGGCATTTTTTTCTTCCCCAACTCTTTCTCATTAAGAAAAACAAAGGAAAACATATGAAAATGGCAACAAAATGAAAAACTCTGGCCATTGGGTAGGTCATACCATGCTACTAAATTGCTATAAGCTATAAGACCAATCCCAGCTAACAAGGGAGACTCAAAATAGCTGATATGAATTTGCTAACTTGTTAATAACCAACTCAAAAGTACAATCCTATTCTCAATCTAAGATGCCAATTAGCAAGCACTCGCGATGTGAGCTGATTTTGCAGGGCCATCTGCGGTTGCAGCTACTGATCCGTTCTCTTCTACAGGTTTCACATCTCCATTCGCCTTTGTTGTCTCCACTGTCGATGCAACTGTTGGTTCTTCTATCAAGGCTGCCTCTACAGATTTTTCCAAAGTCTCCTTTGCTGCTGCTGCTGGATTTTCTTGATCAGTTACAATATCATCCTTAGGCTCCCCACTCAAAACCTGTTTATGGAGAATGTAAAGTGGTTAATCTTTAAACCATTAATGAAAGCCATATCTATTGGATGCTCTGTGATAAAACGAATCAAAAACATCTTATAAATGGGGGAAAAAGCAAAGTTCAGACACAAGATACCTGTTTTTGTAACAGCTTATGCTTAGCCTTTTTCTCCTGGATTATCTTTTGACGAGCCTCGTAAAATTCAAAATCATCAAGAATGCATGTCTGACTGGAATAATCCTTAAAGATTTTGAGAATTTGAACCCCCTGCTCAAAGTTAACCTACAGCAGCCAGCAACCATTTTACAATGAGGATGAAAATCACAAAAAAAGAGATAAAACACCCACTCATGCAAACTGAGAGAAATAATACCTCCTGGGTGTCTCTGCTATTAGTGACTGGCTTGTTCTCGTTGTTCTCGAGTGTTATGTGACTCAATGAAGTGTTCGGCACATCCTTGATGATGTGCCACTTCACAGGGAAGCAACCAGTCCACTTGTCTTGTTGCCAGTATTCTACGGTTTTGTTAAAATCAACTGGGCCAACCATCTCCGCTATTCCAACAAATTGTCCACTGGTATTAACCTGGATAAGGCGCAGGCTCAGTAAAAATCAAGCAAATCATATACTTGATAAAACAAGACAGCAGATATAATGTTAATCATACTCACCGAGAACAATAGAAATACAGGACAACCATCAGGCTTATCCTTGGCCTCACCAAATGCTGCATCAAGTTTCTTGTTGCCAGTAGATGTACTGGCCCACACATTGTATTTGATACTTTTGTGGACGTCATCCTCACTATAGGATTTAATGACAAAAAATTTCGCATCTGAATAACTCTCAGGAAAATCTTCTTTATTATACTGCTCCATATCTGGAACAAGAGAAACACTGTTCTCCTTATTGCTCTCAGTCGGTGAAAGGTTCTGATCTTTAGCAGCTAGTGTTGCATCCTGATTCTTATACCCTTTTACTCTGGGTCCTTTGTTCAGCTCACTTAAACCATCCATATTCTCTTTTCCATAACCACGACCCCTAGATTTGTTGTTGTTACTAACAGTATACCACCCTCCTTTCTTCCACACCTCATAGCCATATGATCCAAAACCAGAGCCACCTCTGATGGTGTTTCCATAATGACTGTAGGTCATGTTGTTAGGGTACATGTGGCTCATATATCCAAACGCTTGGGCTACACCCGATGTTGGTCTTGCATTGTGCAAATTCTGCAGTCAGATCATTAGAACAATTAGGTGAATTGACGACAAAAGAAGTTAGAAAAGAAAATCTTATATTTATGTACTACCTAGTATGACTATCAATCTACTTACTGTAAAGCAGAGATCAAATCTAAGTTACAAAGCAGTTTGAACATACCATGACATAAGGGTACAGGTGAAGATTCTGATTCCTGCCAGATGAAACGTTGTTCGTATATGAAGAGAACCCATTATTTGTAGCATGTTTGGATTGCCCATTAGAAGACATCGACATATCTAACCAAGGAATTGGCGACTGAATCCCATTATAGCTAAATCTTGGATCCTGATAACCTTGGGATAGATTACCCGCTGGAAAGCCTCCTCTTTTGTAGGAAGCATTGGGATTTAGAGAAGAGCTTTTGAAAGTTGATTTCAATGACCCTGACCCGTTATTACCACTCAAACCGCCGGCACTTGCTATAGTGCTCGAATTTCCTTTATTTGTTTCAATGGATATGGAAGCTTGATCACCTACACTGGAAGTTGAAACCTCCACCTGAGAGGTTTGACTCATTTGCAGAGGTGGTTGGTAATAAGGACTTGGATAATGGTATTCTTGCAGCGCATGCAACTGATCATGTCCCATAGCAGGAAGAGGTGAGCTGGGCACAGAATACGCCCCATATGGCATATAACCATAAGTTTGCTGATACATATACGAGCCATCATCACCATACAAATCCTGTCAATAGACATTAAGCTTTATCAAAAACACCACTCAGCCTGATCGTGCAGCCAAATAACAATCAATCAAGTCTCTATCTTCCAAATAACAGTAAGAACACCGCAAAAATTCTAAATCCAAAATCCACCAAAATGAAAATGTTAGCAGGACCATTATACAAACTCTGTACCATCTAACACTATGTTTGGATAAACATTAGTAAAGGAAAGGAATGGAAAGGAAAGGAATGTAAACTAGAGGAAAGGAGAGGAAAGAAAAGGGTACATGTACCCTTTGTTTGGATAGCTAAAATTAATAAAGGAAAGGAAAGGAAAGTAATCCTAACAATCTTTGTTTGGTTAAACAATGGAAAGGAAAGGAAATGATTTATTGTAATGCTTTTTTTCCAATTATAACCCTTTTTGTTTTAAATTTTATAAGATAATAAGGTTAAATTTGATATTCTACATGTTAAAACTTTTTTCAAGTTTCCTTTCCTTCACATTTACCCCAAATTGGGGTTTTAAAAAAATTGAGTAACTCAAGGGAAAGCAAGGGGTGCTTTTGTGGTTGTTGACAATACTAGTTTATGCAAGTAACCAAGCAGCCCACTTGAATTTCGCACAGAATCTAATTAAATCAATAAACAACCAATCTATATAACTAATAAAAAGTAAAATTTTTATCAATAACAAGAATAAGAAATGAGCATCTCACAATCTAAGTACTACCTTCTTGACAGGCTCAGGAACTTTTGTGGTCTTCGCTTGTGAATCCAGAGACAAGTTCTCCAGTGAATCTGCAACTTCTGTAATTGTAGAAGTGAAGGATAAAAACAAAACCAAGAATTTAAAATAAAACTCTACAAAAGTCTAGATATATCCAAAGCATATCACTTAAAGCAAGATCAAAACCATAGCTTCAAGTTATCAATATCATATAAACCTTCCAATACATCTATCTAAATCTATAAACAACAACAATCAAAGATCCAAAGATAAAACACATTCAAATTCATAAACTTTCAAAACCATTAAACCCAAATCCATGAAAAGATGAAACCATATAAAAATTAAACATAAACCAATTTGGAAAACAGTAAACCCTACTAAAACCCATCTGGAAATCACATAGAAATCTCTATAGCAAAAATCCAAAGATAAATACTTTCAAATTCATGAACTTTAAAAGACCATCAAACCCAAATCCATAAATGAATGAAATTTAGCATAAACAAATAGGAAAAAACAAACTTTTGAAAAAATACCACTAAAACCCATATAAAAAATCAAATATCCATCAAAGGTGATTCCAAAAAACATATATTAATGAGTTAACACCTGAAAACAACAAGGAAATCCTCAAGAACTAAAAAAAAAACTAAAAACCAATGAAAAAAGAAAGAAATAATATTTATCCACAAATCTACAATAACAAATCATACCCAGAGGAGTAAAGTTAGCAAGGATACGATCAGAGGTGGCCATGATCAAAGATCAAGGGTGTGAGTGTAGACTTAGAGCGAGAAAATAAGAGGTAGAGAGAGAAGGAAATAGAATAAGAAAGAAAAGAAGAAAACCCTAGTTGGAAACCAGTGGGAAGTTTTGCGAAGAGGGAAAAAAAGTAAGGCGTGGAGAAGGGGTAGCCGCCAAAACCCAAAACGCTTGGGAGAGTGGGGTTTAAGAATCACACAAGTAAGAGACTCAAAAACCATTTTTTTAATATAATTTATTGCCTTTATTTACTCTTTTGGAAGGATTAGATTTACTCTTTTTTTTAATTAGGATTAGATTTACTTTGGTTAATCACTAAAATGGAAAAACAGTGATTCAAATGCCTCCACGGCTCCATTTCCATGTAAGGATACTTTTTTTTTTTCCGGAAATTTTCTTTTTGTTTGATTGTGGCCTACTTTTTCTCTTGGCTGTAGAGTGGCAACTCTTGAAAACATGGTTCACTTGTAATATTGTCTACTGGGGTTTGGTTTTAGATTGGGCCAAGGCCTTAATCAGAAATAAAAAAAAACAGGTTTTTGTTCTTTTTATTTATTTTTCTCCATGAAAATAAACTCTCTTTTCTTTTTAACCACGATTTCTATTTGTGTAAAAAGTATTTAGAAAACAAAATTTTAAATGTATTACATCAATTTTTTAAGGGTATTATTATATTAAAAAAATTTTAAGTTTTTTATTTAACAAAGTCATTTTTTTGTAAAGCATTAAATTAATGAGTATTTACATGAAAATAAAGTTTTATTTAATTTAATGGATTTACTTTAATGAATTCATAAATTACTATTAGTCACAATCGCATTTAAACTAATAAATGTGTTTATATTTGTAAGCTGACAACTTGATCAAGTAATTAAAAAAAATTCTAATATTTTATAAGTCTTCAGTTCGAATTCAAAAAATCTTAACCCATATTTAAGATTATAAAAAAAGAAAAAAAACAGCTGAAAATTCTTTAACAATCTTCTATTCAAGTATTGCATCATGTAATATAATTATTCTGTTAGAATGCTAAAAGAATGATTACATGATAAATGATATCAAAATTAACATTCGACTACCCAAGTTCAAGCCGAGTGTCCAACGAGAATAGGCAAGGTAAATCAATTTCATGCCTAGCACCTCAAAGAATAAGCAACGTGAATTAACATGACAAAAGCACATGAGACTGGATAGGAAAAAATATCATGTCATGCCCTCCAAAGGGAAGTAAATAAGATGCTTAAATTTCACATCGAATATGAAAGGTAAAATCATTATGCATATAATCGTGAGCACTATACATCCTAATAAATCAATTTTACAAGAAGCAAATAATGGATACGTGATACATTGCCTTGGATCCCATCAGGCTACTGTTGATAGATTTCAAGTTACTATATTCAAACAGTATTTTCTTTTTTCAAGAAACCATGGAATATTAGTAAAAGATGGGAAAATGTTGTTATCACACAAACGAACCTCCTCAACTTTTGGTAGATCTCTGCATAATTACATCATTGATCGGTACCATGCATTTAGATTGCATTAAAAAGCAACAAGGCTGCAAACACATGGATGTTGTCCTCCTTTTCTTGAATACAAATCAGTAAATTACAGAAGAAAACAATACTGCTGGCTCAAATAGATTCACAAGAGATTTCCTCATGTAAAATGTTTGATTTTTCTTATTCAAGTATGATTTATGTTAGTAATATGATGTTAATCAGTTTCAATCCTTATATTGGAACATTAAGTTCCCGCAAAAGTTTAGCAGCATCATCTGGAAAAACAGGATTTATGTAACATCCAGATCCAAGTTCAAAACCTCCTACACCAGCTAACTGAGGAACTATCTGTAAAAACCAGTGATTGTAAGGTAACTCGGAGTCAGTAACCTGAAGTGGTGAAGAATGAATCATGAAATTGAATGGTGGGTTATTCAACTGCAAAGACATCTTCCTAAGGATGAGTTTCAGCAAGCCACCGAGATCAACTGCCTGCATACATGTGATTCAAATGGGGTATAAGTTACTCGACTTTGAAATCGTAAGGAAATATGTGAAAAACTAGAATACAATGCTGATCTGTTTATTATTTCAGTTATTAACAAACATACTAACATGTTATTGCACAAAGATGCAGAAATCTGTTTTTTGAAATTCTTTCAATTACTCAATCCGATAACTCAAAACATCCCTGCTCTGATATTCAACATTATCTCTATGATATGATATGCATTTGAGCTGACAAGAAGAAAGTCAAAGAAAACCGATTTTCTTTAAGCCACTACGGGTACTTTTTATTTTAATTTCCATAAAACCGAATCCTTTTACCCCTCATTCAAATTTTGCATCACCTGTGCAATACCATCTCTTATAAGACTACAAGAATTACGGAAATATTTAGTCATGATAGTTTTGCACTCCCACAGCATGGCTGGCTATGTCTCCTTAAAGATTCCCAGTCTCCTTTGCAGGTTTAGAGACCAAACTGGCATCATGAAAATAGTATTGCTAACAGACCAAAGCAAAGCCACTAAAAAGGTCATCTTGGCCTCACTAAATGCCAAGAAATAACACTTGTATTGAGCTTCAATAATTCACAGAAACACTAGCAAAGCGTCCAACAATCATTTGATGTTTAATTTCTTCTTTTCTAGTGGTTCAATTTCCATTTTGAATGAGTGACAATAAGAATTCAAACCAGCTGCTAAGTGAAACATAAGATGTAGTGTGATACTAAAAAGGACATAGGTGAAACCATAAAAGAATACACCGAGGAAGCATTAGTTACCTTTTCGTTGTCTAGTTCATAAAAATGAGAAGAATGATCCCGGGGAATTATCCATATCTCAAAAGGAAATGAAGCAGCAAACGGAGCAATTGAAATGAAATGGCTGGTTTCATTAATCGAGAGGTCCTTTGAATGAACCTCACAGAGACTACATTTCCCGGTCCGATTAAAATACTCCTTCATACTGTCAAGACGAACAGAAACACTGGGAGGAACAACTGGTAGAGACAGTATCTGGCTGTGAGAGTGAGTCATTGATGCCCCAGCTGAAGCTCCATGGTTCTTGAACACCTAAATAAAGCATTAAGTCAAAATCAAATGAAGTTGCACTAACAACTCACAAGCATGCCATACTTAACACAGAAACAGAAAGAAAGAGGAAGGAATTCAAGGGATGTCTGGATCAAAAACATTACCTTAGGCCTTGTTATACTAGAATTAAAACATATGGAAATGAAAACAATCAGCTCTAGTTCTAAAAACTTCGAACAACCGCCCTGATCTTCGAACAACCGAACACTTGTTTTTCCACACAAATCCATATTCATACACAAAAATGTTCAAAAGTACAGAAATTTATACAAAGCAAAAGCTTTTCACACATATACCATAATAGAATGGTGTTCTTTTACCAAAAAACGCTTTTTTTCCTTACCTGAACATATTTGATTGAATCAAACCCTTTAATCTGCTCGATCCTCCTCTTATAAGCAATCAAAACATCACCAATCTCACTCGGATCCAAATCCGACAACTGAACAGAGTGAACCGGAGTTTCAATAACAACATCGTGAAACCCGAAACCGGGTATGACCCGACCCCACACGCCCAATTCGCTACTCGAATCGCCATTTTGGCCAATTGGGTACTCCAGATTCCTGCTCAAAGCTGGATACAAGTTCTCGATGACCCGGAGTTTCCAATTCGGGTCGCTCGGGACTCGAAATATCTCTGGTGCACACTCGTGCTCATTGCCAATGCAGAATGGGCATGATGAAGAATTAGAATTAGGATTTTCTGGGGATTTGGATTTGAAATCTGATGGGCGTTTGGCTCGGGCAGGAGAAAATACGACCCATCGGTTCGTTACCGGGTCTTTTCGAAGTTCGGGGCTCCGAGTTGGTGTTGGAGTTGCCATGAGCTTTGGTTTGTCTTGTTGATGTTTTCCTTGATTATGCCAGCAAAGTTGTATCTCGAATTCCAAAAAAAAAGGATTTTTTTAATCTTTAAGGCCATGTTTGCTTGGACCCAATAATAAATCACTCAATTTTTTTTAGTCACAATATAATTTCAATAAATTAAAATATGATTTGTTATTAATTAATAAATTATAAATAATATGGACAAGTTTGTTTATCAAATTAATGTAATTTTTACTAATAATTATATTTTTTGACAAAGAATGTAAGGGTCAAAACTTTCTTTTTCTTTTAAAATTATTTTTCAGATTTATTTTTAAAATTTATATGAAATAACATTCAAATAAATCATTGAATTTTATTCAAAAATAATGTTTTTGATAATTGAGAATAAATGAAGAAGTTGTTTGAGTTTGAATCAAAATCTTATAATAACCACAATTAATTTTTTAATCACTCGACTAAAAAGAATATTGATATTAAAAATAAAATTATTTCATGAACTTAACTATTTAAGGGTGTAAATTTTTTATTTTATTATAATAAGAACTTTAACTATATGAAATATTTAATTTTATTAAAACTTAGTTGGATGATTTACTATTTAATTTTTTATTTTTTTAAAATTGGATCTGTCGATGAGTCTTAGACCAACCCTTTAAAAAATGATTTAATAGTCAAATATACCTTCAACTTTTTGTAAAATATAAAAATAAGTGCTCAACATTTAATTTTAATATATAAACGCCTAATACAATTAAATCCAAATCAGTTATAAATTTTTGTGGTAAAATCAAAAAGTTGAGAGCTTATAAGACTTTAACCTTTTATTTATTTTACTTAATTGTATTATTTTAAAATGCTGAGAGCTTATTTATAGCAAAATAAAAGCTAATAAATTTTTACAATAAAATTAAATGTTTAAGACTTATATCCATATTGTACAAAAAATTGAGAGTATATTTTATTATTAAACATTAAAAAATTAATCGAAACTAACTTAATCGAACTATGAACATCTCTACCTACTCAATATTAACATTTCTCTAAACATAATTTTGAACAATAATGGCCACGACTAAAGTTACATAGTAAGTGAGGAGATTTGTAATTTAACAATAATAATTAGTACTCATTAAGAATACTTATTGATAATGGGTAATTGGTCAACGAGGGCAATTCAGTCTTTCACCTCGGCCAGACAAAGAGAAGACCTGTCAGAGAATGACGTGACCTTGGTTATCACGACTCAATGTTAACCTCGGACGAAGGTCCCAGGGTCAGCGCCTGACACGCTGACCCTAATACGCTATCTAGTGCTTGAGTCGGCTTCTGATGCGCCGACCAGGCCTGCCTCGTCACCACCTCGGTACTCAACGCACCTCGGGGAAGCTGTAGGCGGGAAACTTGACCTCGGCTGTTTCTCCAACTTATACCACGAGCTGGCAGGGCAGAACCAATCTTATCCGGTTGCAATCTAACGAGTCCGAATCAGCCTGTCCAGGTCATCCTTCCTTACGCTCACGTCATCTTAAGGCTTCCTCGGCCTATAAATAGGGCCCGGATCTCCGAACAAAGGCCAAGCAACCAACTCTAAAAGAAACTCTGCCACAATCCACCCCGAAATCCATCCTCGACTTCGACATTTGGCGCGCCAGGTAGGGGGACCTTTACCAACCCCATCGTTGATGTCCAGGATGGCACCCAGAAGAAGAACGGCAGAGGAAGAGGAACCGGCTGCTCCTGCAAGCCCAGACGCCATTCAAGATGACCAGCAAGGGAGACGGCCACCACCAACGGCAGAGCAATTCGAGCAACTCACCCAATAGTTAAGGAACCTAACTGAGCTGGTCCAAGCACACCTTCTCCCCCAACACAACGACCACCGCCCAGAAACGACTCCGAGCAACCGTTACCCTCTCCACCATCCCAACCACAGGGAGGAGACGCCAGCGGCAGCTCTTCCTCCGTACCAGAAGTCGCGAAGAAAAGCAAACACAAAACCCCGCAAAGCCATTCCACGAAAAACCCGCATAGAACCATCTCAACGGCACCCACAGCGGAGGATAAAACTCGCGACCAACTGGAAGCCAGGATGGAAGCCGTAGAACGACAGATTCAAGACAAGGCACAAGTCCATATGGACGAGCTTCGATTGCTTGAAACCTCACCATTCTCAGAAGAAATCGAGCGAGCTCAACCGCCACCGGGATTTAGGATGCCTGTGATCGAGGCGTATGACGGTACATCGGACCCTTTTGACCATTTAGAACTTTTTCGTGCTAATATGTCAATACAGGGTGCAGATGACTCTTTAATGTGCAAGGCATTCTTGGCGACCTTAAAGGGTGCAGCTCGTTCCTGGTACTCAGGGCTAACTCCACGATCGATACGCTCGTTCAAAGAGCTGGGGCACTCCTTCCTGACTCACTTCGTCAGTAGCCGCCGAGCTAAGAAGACAACTCTCAGCTTAATGGCGGTCAAGCAAAAGCCTGAAGAGTCCCTAAGAGAATATGTCACGAGGTTCAATGCCGAAGCTTTGCAAGTGAAGGACTTAGAACAGTCCGTGGCGGTGGCCGGCCTAATGAATGGTCTCACGGACGAGGAATTCCACTTCAAGTTCTCCCTCTCATTAGATCCCCCAAAGACCTTGCCCGAGCTCTTACAACGAGCTGAAAAATACATCAACGCTAAAGAAACGATGACCACTCGGCTAAACAACAAAGAAAACAAAGGAGAATTCAGAAGCTACAAGAAAAGGGGGAGAGAGGTCAAGAGAGACCAAGGGGAAAAAGGCCAAACCGGCCTGGAGGGTATTCGATCAGAAGAAGCCCGGAAAAGAAGGGCTATGACACTTACACTCCCTTGAACACAACGAGGGAAAGAATATTGATGCAGATAGAATTGGACCCCGAGCTAACATGGCCAAAGCCAATGAAGCCAAAGCCCCAAAGGCCCAAAAACAAGAGGTGTGCATTCCACCGAGACCATGACCACTCTACCGAGGAATGCACTGACCTCATGAATGAAATAGAAAACATGGTGAGAAGAGGTTGGCTGAAAAGATTCGTGTTCGGCGACACGACACGAGACATCAGCCAAAGAAGGTACCCTCAAGGGAACCGTCGTGTCTATGACGGCCGACCTAGATAAAGAGCGGGCAGAGTCCCGAACAACTTCAACAGAAGAGATGCGAGGCGTGACCAATCAGAAAGAAAGGCCAGCGAAGAACGGGCCAACTGACCTACAGCAGGAATAATCAACGTCATCACCGGTGGAACAGCAAGCTCAGCCAGAAAAAAAGCAGATCGAGTTATAAACCCAATAGTCGGATCTCTAGCCAAGAGACCGAAGTCTTGGAGGGACGAGCTCATCTCTTTTTCCACAACCGACCTCGACGGTATCGAGTTCCCTCACGACAATGCTATTGTCGTCAGCGCCGTTATTTACAACCATGTGGTAAGAAGGATCTACATCGACAACGGGAGTGCCAGCGATGTCTTGTACTACGAGGCAATGAAAAACATGGGAATCGCTGAAGACAGACTATGACCCTATCCGACACCTCTCATCGGGTTTGGAAACGAGAAAGTCCCCGTACTGGGAACGATAACCCTCCCACTGACTCTAGGCATGGAACCAAGGACAGCAACGGCCATGGTGGAATTCATGGTGGTAAAAATCCCGTCGGCTTACAATGCGATCTTGGGAAGACCTAGTCAAATGAAGCTCGGGGTAGTCGCATCAGTGCCATACCTAAAGTTAAAATTCCAGACACCAAACGGGATAGGTGAAGTCCGAGGAGAACAAATGTTAGCTCGGAAATGCTACTTGACAGCCCAGAAGGTGAAAAAGCAGGGCGACGAAACCCTGGCAATTGAAATCCCAGATCAGAAGCCAGTGCTAGATTTAAGCCGACCTGAACCAGCTGATGAGTTGATCAACATCCCTTTCGATGACGAAAGTCCAGACAAATCCATGTCGATAAGCTCCAAGCTTGAAGAGAGGGAAGAACTTATTCAGCTAATCAGAAGAAACGCCGACCTTTTCACGTGGAAAGTAGGGGACATGCCCGGTATATGTCATGAGGACATGGTTCACCGCCTCAACGTGGACCCGGAAGCAAAATCGGTCAGACAGAAGAAAAGGTGCTTCGCCGCGGAAAGGCAGGAAGCCATAAACGAAGAAGTATCCAAGCTCTTAGAAGCAGGGTTCATTAGGGAAGTGTATTATCCGGAATGGCTCGCAAACGTTGTGATGGTAAGGAAGCATAATGGCAAATGGAGGATGTGCGTAGACTTTACCGACCTGAACAAAGCATGCCCAAAGGATAGCTTCCTCATGCCCAGCATAGACAGACTTGTAGACAATAGCGCGGAGCAAGGATTACTTAGCTTCATGGATGCCTACTCTGGGTATAACCAGATCAGAATGTTGGAAGAGGACGAGGAAAAAACGTCCTTCGTGACAGAAAGAGGACTGTACTGCTATCGAGTCATGCTTTTTGGCTTGAAAAATGCAGGCGCGACCTACCAGAGATTGGTGAACAAGATTTTCAAGAAACAGATCGGGCGAAGCATGGAAGTATATGTCGACGATATGATAGTCAAAAGCCCCACCATAGAAGTACACCTACGAGATCTTGAGGAAGCATTCCAGACCCTGAGAAAGCACAATATGAGACTTAATCCAGCGAAATGCGCTTTTGGTGTCACCTCGGGAAAATTCCTGGGATACATGGTAAATCAGAGAGGAATTGAGACAAACCCCGAAAAAGTACAGGCCATAATGGAAATGAAGGCGCCGACCTCCATAAAGGAAGTGCAAAGGTTGACAGGGAGAATAGCCGCACTGAACAGATTCATGTCCAGATCGGCGGACAGATGCCTCCCGTTCTTTAAAACCCTGAAGGATGCAGGGAAATTTCAATGGACCGAGCAATGCCAGAAAGCCTTCGAGGAACTAAAGGATTTCCTCTCCTCCCCACCAGTTCTGTCACGACCGAGGAATGGAGAAACTCTATACCTCTACCTAGCGGCCACGGAGCAGGCCATGAGCTCAGTCCTGGTTAGGGAAGAATCCGGCGTGCAAAGCCCGGTGTATTTTACAAGCAAAGTGCTGCAAGGGGCCGAGTTAAATTACCAGAAAATCGAGAAATTAGCCTATGTTATGGTAATCTCGGCAAGAAAGCTAAGGCCTTACTTTCAGGCTCACTCGATTATAGTGCTGACCGACCAGCCACTACGGCAGCTCCTGCAAAAGCCCGAGCTATCGAGAAGACTAATCAAATGGACTGTGGAAATCAACGAGTTTGACCTGCAATTCAAGCCTAGATCGGCCATCAAATCCCAGGTATTGGCGAATTTCGTGGTGGAGTGCATCACCACCGAAAAGCAAGAAGAAGGTGACAAGGAAGATACACATAGACGAGGAACATGGAAACTTTATGTTGACGGGTCGGCAAATAACAAAGGAAGTGGAGCCGGGCTCATCCTGCTCAGCCCCGAAGGAATAAGGATTCAATACGCTTTAAGATTCAACTTCAAAGCGTCAAACAACGAAGCTGAATATGAGGCCCTACTCACCGATCTCAAACTGGCCAAGGAACTAAAGGTGGATGAGCTGCTCGTGTACAGTGACTCCCAGCTAGTGGTTAACCAGGTCAGCGGGAAATTCGAACCAAAGGATAAGGTCATGGTCAGATATTTGGAAAGGGTTCGGAGCCTCTTGGGGAGCTTCAAAATCTGTGAGATTAAAAGAATCCCGAGGTCGAAAAATGCCTTGGCTGACTCCCTATCCAAGTTAGCTACTGGAGGGAAAACCGATCTGGCGAAACATGCCATTATAGAGGATGTTGCTCAGAAAAGTATCAACGATGAAGAACAGGTCGAACAAATTCTGGAAGAAACAGAAACATGGATGAACCCTCTTGTCAAATACCTTACCACGGGGGGACTGCCAGAAGATAGGAACCACGCCAGAGTAATGCGGCGCAAGGCCCCGAGATACACCCTCCTGGAAGGAAAGCTGTATAGAAGATCTTTCAGTATGCCGTACTTAAAATGCCTGGACCCAGCCGAGGCAAATTACGCCCTGAGGGAAATCCATGAGGGAATATGTGGAAACCACCTCGGACCCCGAGCCATTGCACATAAAGTCCTCAGGCAAGGGTACTACTGGCCCACGATCCATAAGGACGCTACAGAATTGGTGAAAAAATGTGACAAATGTCAGAGGTTCGCCCCAATACAGCACCTGCCTTCTACTGACCTTACTTCAATTACTAGCCCATGGCCCTTCATGCTGTGGGGAATGGACGTGCTCGGGCCATTTCCAGTAGCCTCGGGGCAGAGGAAATTCGTTTTGGTAGCTGTAGACTACTTCACTAAATGGGTAGAGGCTGAAGCATTAGCAACAATAACTGAAAAGCAGGTGGAGAACTTTTGCTGGAAGAACTTAGTATGCAGATTCGGACTTCCAAGGGCTATCATCACAGACAATGGGAAGCAATTTGACAATCCAAGATTCAAAGGATGGTGCAAGGACTTAGCCATCGACCTGCGGTTCACCTCGGTAGCCCATCCTCAAGCCAACGGACAAGCCGAGTCTACCAATCGAGTTATTCTAGAAGCCTTGAAGAAAAAACTAGATGAAGCAAAGGGAAGCTGGCCAGACGAGCTGCCTGGAGTTCTATCGGCACTTCGGACAACCAGGAAGGTCCCCACAGGAGAAACCCCATTCAACTTGGCTTTTGGGACTGAAGCCGTAGTTCCCGTGGAAATCGGTTTGCCAGGTCTAAGGGTAGAACTGGACATCGAGGCAGGGAATGAGGAAGCTTTGAGGAACAACCTAGATCTAACCGAGGAACAAAGGGACCGAGCTTTAATCACTATGGCTGCGTATCAGCAGAAAGTAGCCAGCTATCACAACAGAAAGGTCCGACCTAAGACTATTAAAAGGGGTGACCTCGTCCTTCGAAAGACCGAAGCCTCGGGGAGAGACAGAGTAGGAGGAAAGCTGGCCCCCAACTGGGAAGGACCGTACTTGGTCAAGGAAGTTATAGGAAGGGGAGCATTCAAGTTGCAAGATTTGGACGGGAAGGAAGTGCCGAGGACCTGGAATGCGGAAAACATGAAAAAATATTACCAGTGAAATAACCTCGGCCTCCCCCTTTTTTTTAGCTCGGCACATCTAAACAGTGTGCTCACTTTTGACCATCATTTTGCCCCGTATCAGTTCGGTACATCCGATGCACTATTACTTTCCTCTTGTATTGTTCCTTTGATCTTGTATAAGTCCGACCCAAATAGCTAGGCACATTTGAGCAGGATGCAACTTTTGTTAATTCAGAACTAAATCCGACCTTATTAGCTCGGCACATTTGATCACAATACAAGTCTGAGCCATTGAGCTCCGCTTCTTTTGCTTTAAATCCAATTATTGCTAAAAGCAAACAGATGTTCATTAAAATTTCCGAAGCAAACTGATGTTCATTACAAATATATTCTAAGGCAAAATAAAACCATCCCAAAGCAAACAGATGTTCATTACAAGAAAAAGTCTTAACATATTAAATGAAAAATCAATCTCTTGCAGCGTCATCCTGCACATCGAGCTCACCCTCATCATCAGCCATGGTGGCCACCGTAGCTTCGGCATCCCCACCTTCGTCTTCCGCTACCTCGGCCTCATAAGTAACGGTCTTGAGGTCATCAATGGACACCATTGATAAATCCAGATCGGGATAAACGTGGGCAACCTCTTGAACAGCCAACGCGAAGGCACCCCTCACACCCTCAGCATTGGCCCTCTTTGCCGTAGCCTGGAACTGAGGAGTATTCTCGAAATTAGCCAAGGCATCCTGGGCTGCCGTCCTTTTGATTTCCTCCTCCCTTTCCCTCACTCGAGCCAGCTCGGCCTTGAGGTCCTCCACCTCGGTCTCCATCTCTGCCACAAGAAGCTCGGATTCACGAACCTTAGCCTCTGTCTCCTCCAATTTCTTCGTTAGAGAATGAGACTTCTCTCGATAGGAGCTGTAATCCTTATGAAGCTTCTTGGCCTGCTCCTCAACCCTGGTAGCATGAGCCAAGGCAAGCCACGCGTGGTGTAAACTTGCGCTGGCATTGACCGAGCAGGGAGAATTCATATTGTCTTTGTCTGGGAAATGAGTAAACAAACAAATAATTAACTCCCAGAAACACAAGTAAAAATTCACATAGAAACAAAGTGAAAGCACCTGCTGGGGGAAGCATCGATCGAGCCACCTTTTGAGCCATCGAGGCACTCTCGAACGCACTGTCTTTCGGAGCCAAATCAATGCCAAGGTGCACGGTCTTGGGCGCAGCAATCTCCCCCTCTTGCGCTGAAGGAACCTCTAGGACTTCACGGCTCCGTTTCGGGGAAGGCTCCCTCACCTCGGCTGCCGCAGCCTTCCTCTTGCCCTTCGAGCCACCACCTCGACCTTGCTTTGGAGGTGCAGCAGTGGACTGAACTGCTCCCGCAGCCTGTGGAGCCCGAGGAGCGGGCTGAATATAATCAAACACGTTGAATCGACTTGCCATACCTGTGATAGAGAAAAACAAAAAAATAGCTTTCTGGTCAAGAACGCACTCTGGAAAAATCGAAATATGAAATGAGAATTAGCATGAGTTACCCGGACCTCCAGGTGACCCGAGGAGATCCAACACGTCAGGCGAAGTCAAGAGCTTAGCGTCTAGAAGAAACCTACCATAGTCTCTCAATTTATTAATTTCATTGTAAGCTCTAAGCTCCTCACCATGAATCTCCTCAACCTTGTTGACCCCCTCTCTCATCGGACCTCGGTTATTACTTACCTCCCACTCTCGAGGGCTTATTAGACTAAAGAAATGTACTTTCCAAATTTTATTAGAAGAAGGAATATTAGTAAAAAGCTTCTTACGAGGACGAGCTGTCACGTAATACCAGCTCTTATCTACAGGGCTGACCTTTATCGAAGAAAAAGACTTGAACAACCTCACGAATAAAGGAAATTGCATCCCCTCGCAAAGGACAATGAAACCGGTCACGTGACGCCAGCTATTAGGTAACAACTGGGAAGGAGCAAGATCGTAAAAATTTAGAAGTTCGACGACAAAAGGATGAAGGGGAAACCTAAGGCCAGAAAGGACGGCCTCCCTATAAATCCACAATCGGTTACCACCTCGGTCCTCGGTCACTCTTTCAGTACGCCGAGGAGGATCGATAGAAAACTCATGAGAAATGTGCCGATCCTTTTTTAGCTCAGCAAATGCTACCCCAGTAAACAAATTAGGACAGACCTCGGGCAAAGCTCCCCCCCTTTAACGCCCTCATAACGTCTAGAGAATCCTTGTGGGTAGAAGGACCCCTAGTTAGAACGGGAACCCGTTCCTCTATGTGTACACCCGAGGCACGAAGACTCTCATCTAGTGCTCGTTTCTCCTCGGGTGACATTGGCTCGAACCACCGTAACCCCTTAGTAGAAAGCCCCACCGGAAGCTCGGGTGAGATTGAAGACGCGGAGGCCACATACGCCAAATCCTCAACAGCCTCTGCCCTGCCAGCCTCACTAGCTGAACCGAGCCTATCCCCAAGTTCTCGCATGAATTCAGAACTATCCTGACTTGGGGGACTAACTATTTCCACGGAAGAAGACATTGGAAGAAAGGAAGGAAAGACTTACCTAACAAGCTCAGGTTGGTTGGGACACACTGGAAAGAGCGGAGAAGCGAAGTAGGAACCAAGGAAACGAACCACTAGAGGCGCACAAATGAATGAGGAGGAAGCCGAAACCCGCTTTTTAAAGAGGAGTTCAGGAAGACCATGAGTCCCCTAGGGAACAGTAGTAGACCTACCGCCGACCTATGCTCAAAATAGGGCTCTCCGATCCATCACGGACTGCGCGTACCCATGCAATCCAACGGTCGAAATAAGATTGCTAAAAATACGTGTGTCAGGTATTAATGACAAAGATCTTTTCGAGCTAACCTTCTTCAAACCAAAACACGCAACGATAAATGTGGGACGAATCCCGAGACAGATGAAACTCGATCACCTGCCCCACTACTTGACACACGTCGACCTGAATCGTTCGTTTCGAAAACCCTGAAATTTAAGACCGACCTCACAATCCCCACCTCAGTACGCCGAGACCGACCTCACAACGCCCACCTCAGTACGCCGAGACCGACCTCACAATGCCCACCTCAGTACGCCGAGTCTTAAGACTGACTTTTGGGGGGACTGAATGATAATGGGTAATTGGTCAACGAGGGCAATTCAGTCTTTCACCTCGGCCAGACAAAGAGAAGACCTGTCAGAGAATGACGTGACCTTGGTTATCACGACTCAATGTTAACCTCGAACGAAGGTCCCAGGGTCAGCGCCTAACACGCTGACCCTAATACGCTATCTAGTGCTTGAGTCGGCTTCTGATGCGCCGACCAGGCTTGCCTCGTCACCACCTCGGTACTCAACGCACCTCGGGGAAGCTGTAGGCGAGAAACTTGACCTCGGCTGTTTCGCCAACCTATACCACGAGCTGGCAGGGCAGAACCAATCCTATCCGGTTGCAATCTGACGAGTCCGAATCAGCCTGTCCAGGTCATCCTTCCTTATGCCCACGTCATCTTAGGGCTTCCTCGGCCTATAAATAGGGCCCGGATCTCCGAACAAAGGCCAAGCAACCAACTCTAAAAGAAACTCTGCCACAATCCACCCCGAAATCCATCCTCGACTTCGATACTTATAATATGTAAAACGTGATAAAAAAAGAAACAAAAATTGATGGCAAAGGAAAATTACTTAAAAAAATAATTGCAAATGTTATGTTCTTATTATAAAACTTTTAATTATGTCTATATTTGTTATTTTACACGATTTCTTTGTAAATAAATAATAAAAATTTAAATTTTTTATATTTAGTTTATAACAATTTATATTTGTTTTAAAATTGTTTTTATATTTTTGTCAAAAACTCTTTTGAACTATTTTTATAATAAAAATATAAAATGTATTGGTATTATCAATTTATTAGTTTTATTATTGTCAAAATGCAACCAAAGAAAAAAAATTTTGAAAGGTAGCCAAACCTACCCCGACCAAGAGGAAAAGTCTTACGGAAATTTTAATCAGCCATGATGGCATTCTGGTCAATCCAAAAATTCATATTCCATACCCATGTCCATACATTTAAATATTAATATTAAGATAATTATTACATACACTGACAGTGGAGTTTTTTTACTCTACAAGCAGCGTTAAGATCGTGATATGTGTCTTATAAAAATATTAAAATAAATAAAACAGGACATGTATCACGATCTTAACGCTGCTTGTAAAGTAAAAAAACTCCATTGTCAGTGTATGTAATAATTATTCTTAATATTATATAATTGACATAAAACAAAAATATCAATAATAATAAATTTATTATATAATATTTAACATTGTAAAGTTAGTTCTAAGTATAAGTCCACGATAAAAGAAACCCTTTTGGTTATTACATTGCCACATTTGCATCTCTCTTCAAGTTTGACCGTTTACATAAAATAAAAGATAAATTTTTTATTTCTAAATTTAATAATTTTAGATATCATACGGAAATAAGTATGATATGAAAATATATGTAAAAAAATATTAAAATAATATAAGTTAAAGTTTTTATAAAAATAATATATAAATTAAAAAATCAATTTAATATTTAACATGTTGATAAAAATTATAAGATGATAATTTTTTATGTTTTATATAATTTAACACAAAACAAATTGATATATATATATATATGTGTGTGTGTGTGTGTAAATTGCCAAATTTAAGTATTTACAATTAATAAAATTTATGTAAGAAAAAAGAGAAAACCCTCACATGTGAGTTGGTATTTAAAAAGTATACTCAAAGTTCAATTTCTTAACATGTTGAGAATCATTCATAAATTAAAAAAAAAGTCTATGCTTTAATGCATATATTCAAATAGAAGATATAAAAATTTATAAACAAAATTTTAAAGAAGCTTCGTATTATTTTCTTCTTTCTCTTTTCATGCACGCGTTTCAAAACACTTATTTTATATTTGTAAATTATGAAAAAAATATTAATTATTAAAAACGTCAAAATTTTTGAAACTTACACTTCAAAAATCCAAAAAAAATAATTGCCCTTTATTTATTTTTTAAAATTTTCGAACACATCCACATATATATATATATATATATTTATTTATATATTGATAAACCAACATCTCCAACAAAGAGCACAACCATCACCACCATTTACATTTCCACACATAATTTTACTTTTTCTTTTTTTAATTTTTATTTGGCATGTGAAAGACTCTCATCCAAATCACCACCTATTAGAATTTCTTTCTTTCTATCTTCCGTCACATTTCAATTGAATCAATCTCTCAAAAACAAAAAAAAAAGATTTTATTTTGTGTCTTTCTATTACCCTGATTTTTGGCCTACTTTCTATCTTCATTTTATCCCCCAATACACCAAAGAACAAAGTCTGTCCCTTTTTTCTTAAATTCTTGATTTTTATTTCTGGGTTTTTTAAATTAGGCCCAAAAAATGTATTTTCTTAACATTTCATTAAGGATCTGAGCTTGACCCATCAAGTTTTTGTGAGGATAATTGATCTGTGAGTTCTCTTTTTTTAGAATGTTTTTCTTAGTTTGTTTGATGATCGATTTTACTTTTGATTATTTATTTTTTATGAAGAGTTGAATGATCAGATTGAAGATTCTTTGGTTACTGAGAATCTGGTTTAAACTGATTATAAAATGGAAAGTTTTTAGGTAAAGTTTTTGAATTTTTCCATTTTTAAATCATTTTTTAGTGTTGATGAAATTGTTGATTGAGGTTTGTTGTTTTGTTTGATTGATTTACTGAGCTCAAAGATTGTTTTTTTTTTTTGTGAATTATTGATGTTTATTTTGTTTGGTACTGAAATGACTGATACGTATGGTCTATGAAGTTTGAATTTTTTTGATCAAATATGGAATGAACTTGCATAGATTTTTGCATGTTTTTAGCTACATTTGCTTTGTAGCTACTTGGTTCTGGCAAAAGATAGATTGCTTTTTGCAGGCTGTTTGCTAAAATAGTCTCTTTGGTTTATCCTTTTTGAGATGGCTACCTGGTGGATTATTATAGTAAGAACTGCTTGTTTCCTTATTTTGATAATTTACTTACTGATTGTGTTATTATTGTTTATAATTTGATATCTGGAAATGTCATGATAGACTAATCTTATGTAAATCTTGGTTATTTGCTAAGGGTATGTTAAAAAAAAAGTTAAATATTAAGTTTTTATTTATCTGAGCTTTCCAAATGTGTTGTTTTGCTTATGACATGTGTTTATTAGTTTCTATATTGGTAATGTTGGTTACCTTTTTGGTTACAGAAGATCTAGAGGGGTGATGAGGGAATTAAGTGGAATGTGAATTGCATGGATTGAAGATGCCAGAATTGCGAAGCGGAGCTCGGAGATCAAAGCGCCTTGATGATCTTCAGCCTCCCCCACAACCAGTTGATCAAGCAGAGAATTGGGTACTGCCTGCTCAGAACAGAACCAGGAGGAGAGTTGGTGGAAGAGGAAGGGGTAATGCTGCAGCTGTAGCCAAAGGGCCCTCACTGGTACCCACAAGACCAACAGCTGCAGGTAGAGGCCGGGGCATTAGGTTGATAGATTTAGACCCTGAGCCTTGTCAGGTTCTTCCTGAGGCTGGACCTTTAGTGGCCGTTGAACCTGCTTTCAACCCAGTAGAGGTAGTGGCGGATAAAGATATTGCAATGGAGGGTGGGAGTGCTGACAAAAAAGTGGGAGTTGAAGAAGAAGCTAGCACAACTCCAGTTCCTGAAAGGGTAGCTCCATATTACTCAACATATATTTCCTTTTGTTGAATATATTTATCTGTTACTTAAATCTCCCATATTAAGTCGCGTATCCTGGGACACCTACTTTTGGCAAGAATACTGGCTGGACAATTTTTTTCAGTGCTCTTTCTTTCCGTTACAATTTCAAAATTAGTGATTTCAGCCTTTCAAATCTATATGCAATTATTCGGATAATCTTTTCTATTTTGATTTTTCATGAAAGTAAGGAATGTTTTAGCAACAAGCTGTAGGTGGTTCACTATATTTTCGGTCAGCTGGTTTTTAATCCTCATTTTCTTACACCAACTAAACATTCCTAGTCATTTAGTTGTTCGCTTCAACAAAGCTCTTTACTGAATACCGTTTTTGTTACTCATTGCAGGTACAAGTGGGTAATTCTCCTGTATATAAGGTAGAAAGGAAATTGGGTAAGGGTGGTTTTGGCCAAGTTTATGTTGGCCGAAGGGTAAGCGGTGGTAGTGATAGAATTGGAGCAGATGCAATTGAGGTATTATGAGAAACTCATATGTTTAAGTTTTTACCATGTCAAACCACTTGGCATGTAAGGTTGTGAGATTTTTTTCATCACAGGTAGCCTTGAAGTTTGAGCACCGAAACAGTAAAGGTTGCAATTATGGTCCGCCTTATGAGTGGCAAGTGTACAAGTATGGCACTTTTATCATAAAATTTTATGTCAAGCTTGTGTTTCTACATATTTTAGTGCATTGTCTAAATTCTTACTTTTTTTCTTTTTGATTTCCTCACAAAATGAAAGTACCCTAAATGGGTGCTATGGGATTCCTTCTGTGCACTATAAAGGTCGCCAGGGAGACTTCTACATTCTGGTAGGTTTTGATTTTGAACTCTCTAGCATCTGAACTCCCGTATTACCTAATGTATCTTAAAGAAAGTTATTGAATATTTCAGGTAATGGATATGCTTGGTCCTAGTCTATGGGACGTTTGGAATACTCTAGGACAATCGTAAGAAATATAATATTCCTATTTTCTCTGTCATACCTACCCAGTCATGTCTACATGTATCTACAATACTCTTTTCAGCTTTTTAACACGTACTATGACAGGATGTCACAAAATATGGCTGCCTGTGTTGCAGTAGAGGCAATATCAATTCTTCAAAAGCTTCATTTAAAGGGGTAGGTCATATTGTAACTTTCTGCACTTTATGAAATTCATCCACCTGTTTTGCATAGTTGCAACTGATTATCATTGATTATTGTCTTCTTGAAAAAAGGTTTGTGCATGGAGATGTGAAGCCTGAGAATTTTTTACTGGGTCAACCTGGATCAGCCGATGAGAAGAAGCTATATCTTATTGATCTTGGTTTAGGTATGTTCTCTTCAGTCCTATCTTCCCTCTTAACTGTATGTTCTTTCTGAAGTGTCAAGCATTAGCACATTATGGTAAACTGATAGTGTTTTCTTCTTCTTCAACGGTAGATTTCTCTACGAGATTCTAATTTTCTGTCATGTCTTATAATGGAGATGGAATAAATGCTATTCACAAGTTGTATTAATTACTGTCTGCTTCCCGTGTTCTTGGAACAGCATCTAAATGGAAAGATGCACACACTGGTCAACATGTTGATTACGATCAGAGGCCTGATGTATTCAGGTGTGTAGGTCTTTTTTTTTTTAAATGTCAGCGGTTACAGCTTATACTTGGTGTTAATATCTTGGGATATTTCTTCTATCAGGGGAACAATCCGGTATGCTAGTGTACACGCGCATTTAGGTCGGACTGGAAGTCGTAGGGATGACCTTGAGTCGTTGGCATACACATTGATATTTCTAATAAAAGGACGGTTACCATGGCAGGGTTATCAGGTTTGTGTCATTGTTTTGATTAAAGATTTACCTAATCCGATTTACTTCCTCTTAACTTTTTGGCTTTTTTGTCTGGAACTTTACAGGGGGATAACAAGAGTTTTCTGGTTTGCAAGAAAAAGATGGCCACTTCTCCAGAGTTGATGTGTTGCTTTTGTCCTGCCCCATTTAAGCAGTTCCTTGAAGCTGTTACAAATATGAAGTTTGATGAGGAGCCCAATTATGCCAAGCTCATATACCTATTTGATAGCCTACTTGAACCAAACACGCAATTGAGACCAATTAGAACTGATGGAGCCTCTAAGGTGGTTGTTATGTCTTTTCCCCCAATTATATTGGATTAGACAAGATGTTCAGTCAAACAACCTTTTCTATTTCCATTTGTATAAATAGGTTGGGCAAAAGCGCGCAAGATTAGTCATTAATTTGGAAGAAGATGAGCAACCTAAGAAAAAAGTACGACTTGGTAGTCCTGCGACTCAATGGATTACTGTTTACAATGCACGTCGTCCTATGAAGCAGAGGTAAAGCTGCATTTTATTGTTAAATATATTATTCATTTCTACTACTTTTTGTATCTTGAGCAACTCAAACATTTTTTCATATCTCCACTCCTGGATGTTGTTTGTAAGTTTAACTTAGTGATATGAATGATCTATATTTGCTTTAAGTTACTCTGGCAGTTATTTCTGCATGTTTTCATCTTCACAGTAATATTGTAGCATATTTGGGAATGCTTTCATTATTTGATGGCTCGTATGTGATGATGAAACATATATAGTGACTGGCAAAAATTAAAAGTAAATGACAAAAGACCCTTATGGTGACTGGTTGTTCGAAGTTGAATGTGGTCCATTAGAATTAGATTGCCATTCTTAGATGTTTGTTTTTCTGTGCATACTGTGTGTAAAATATGAGATATCATCCACGAGGTTTGAAATGTGTTTCGCATAGAGTTTTTTCATCTCTGGTAGTTTTCAAATGGTGTTTATCCTATGTGTAACTCTTTATCAATCTTGTAGATATCACTACAATGTAGCAGATTCGAGGTTGCGTCAGCATGTAGATAAGGGTAATGAAGATGGATTGTTTATTAGCTGTGTGGCTTCAGCAGCTAATCTCTGGGCCCTGATCATGGATGCTGGAACCGGTTTCTCTTCCCAGGTTTATGAATTGTCAACAGTCTTTCTGCACAAGGTTATTATTCTAAAGCACTAATTCCTGTCTCATTTCTGCTCGTTTACATGCATTTTTGACTTACTCCTTACATTAATATCAATTGGATTTCATCAGGATTGGATCATGGAGCAGTGGGAAAAGAACTACTATATTAGTTCAATAGCTGGAGCAAATAATGGGAGTTCCTTGGTTGTCATGTCAAAAGGTTGGCAAATTACCTATTAAATATATTTCCTTTTTAATGATTTTGAAACATGATAAAATTACCTTTTGAGTAGTGCTATTGAGTTTGCTGAGACTATACTCATACATGATTAAATTCATATATTACAATTTAGCGTGAAGGGTCAACACAGTTCTGATTTATGTGCATCTTTGTGGACCTGTTGCCATGACTCTGTGCTCGTGTATATTCAGAACTTCATGAGATTAATCAAATACTCATTCTTAGGCAAAATAAGTTGACATGTCTGCCTAGAGCTCGTATCCTCGAGTTGCAGAACATATGTGTAAAAACTGTTGAATTAAGGCTTGTTTTCTGTAACCTTTAACGAGAAAGCATACTTAACGTCATTGCCTAAAGCAATGTGTTCTGAGCATGCTGGAGATTGTTATATATCTACAGCATATTTATTATATTGACCACCCTAATTATGAGCTGTTAATCATAGTTCTGGGACTTTGTAGGAACTCCATACACCCAGCAGTCGTACAAAGTGAGTGATTCTTTTCCTTTCAAGTGGATAAATAAGAAGTGGAAAGAAGGCTTTCACGTAACATCAATGACAACTGCTGGTAGTCGCTGGGGTGTGGTAATGTCAAGGAACTCTGGATTCTCTGATCAGGTATTCCTCTCTTTTGATCTTTGCATACATCTTCAGTTTTCCACTGCCCTCCATTTCCAAATTAGCTAATTGCACTTCCTTTTATATTTATTTCCCTGATTCAAGGTTGTGGAGCTTGACTTTCTGTATCCAAGTGAAGGAATACACCGGCGATGGGAGAGTGGCTATAGAATAACATCTATGGCTGCAACTGGAGATCAGGCTGCCTTAATACTGAGCATTCCAAAACGAAAAATGATGGACGAAACTCAGGAAACTCTGCGTACATCTGTCTTCCCAAGCAACCATGTAAAGGTGTGTATATGTATAACCCTAGTGTCGCCACCGGCCAGTGGGTGCCAAGTGTTGTCCATTCTCTTTCATTACATCTGCTCTTCCTCTTGTTTTAAAGGGTTTTGTCTCTGTGATGGTTATTCACTGATGCTGTTGTTCATGGTGCAGGACAAATGGGGGAAAAATCTCTACATTGCATCAATATGTTACGGTCGGACAGTCTGCTAATTCTGGAGTGTACATTGTGACATAGTCCTAAAAGAAAAACAAAGTTTAAGGTTAACTTTTGAAAGCTGTCAAGGTAATTTTGCTTTTGAGTTGAGAATGTGGTGGGGTTAATTCTGCCATAGAAACACCTCACATGTGAAATGTAAAAAGGGAAACAGAAAGAAAAACATACATTTCATGGTAACCTATCTTGTGCTTTGAATTGTCATAAACGGCTGCAAGTGAATTGCAGTTTTCTTCTTTTGTGGGAAATCATCCACTTTCCTTCCTCTTCTCCACCTTTATTTGCTCCCTGTGTATATATTTTTTGTTCTATAAAGATCCAAAGCATATAAAAAATAAAGCCACACGAGTTAAAAATTAATAAAAATTATATATGAATATAGTAAAAATAAAAAAAAGTTTTGTGTTTGACACGTTAATGTAAATTTTCATATGAAATTTTTTTATATTACATTAAATAAATAAGATTTAACATGATTCTATGGGTTATTGAGTATTGACTAGTTTACGTGTGTAAATATCTGTGTACACAAATAGGATTTAACATGTCAGACATTTGATCTCAAGATTCAATGAACTGGTTATGATTATTGATTACTTTACCTGTTAATCCGGTGAATTGCACGCTTTCCATGATTTGTTAATGAAAATAAAATTTAAATTTAACAATTTTAGATACGATATAATAATTAGAAGATGTAAAATCAATATAAATAATACAAATAAAAGTGATACGGGATAAAATGACATGAATATAGTGGCAAATTAAAATTCAATAAAAATTAAAATATTTATATTTATGCGAATTTTAATTTAAAGTTCTCTTGTTTTACGTTATACGAATTCCCAAGTCCACCGTAAATTACTGACTAGCGTCGTCAAGGCCACCGTAAATAACTGGCTAACATCGTCAAGCGATTGCCCAAAACGAAAAAAAATGCAACTTCTCTTTTCAAAGATCCTTCGACAAGGATGTATTATCAATCCTGTAAATATGGCTATCAGCACAAGCTGATTTAGCGAGCAAAAGTGAGAATCAAAGAGCTAAACATGGCCAACTTAAGCCTACTTTCCATGTCAATGTTCATGTTCTTTATCCTAAGCTTCGGCATCAATGGTTCTCTTTCATGCGTTCATGATCAACGAGAAGCACTACTGGAATTCAAGTATTTACTCGTTCGAGACCTGGTAAGAGACAACTCGACAGAATTGTTTTCTGGTGGCTTAGAGACATGGAATTCCAGTTCAGAATGTTGTCAATGGAGTCCGGCACAACACAATTCTCGCTCTTCTTCGGGAGAAGTGACTGGTCTGAATCTAACCGGTCTGAATCTAACCAGTCTTTATCCCTTGCGATGTAAGACTTCAACTGTTCTGGCATCGATTTTCAGGATAAAGACATTAATGTCGCTTGACATTTGTTACAATTCAATTCAAGGTGAAATTCCTGGGAAAAGGTTTGGTAAATTGTCTGAACTAGTGTATCTTGACATGAGCGAAAATAGCTTCAGTGGTTCTATTCCTCTGTGTTGGAACTTTATATTTTAATAATAAAATATTATCTTTAACATTATGTTACAAACGTTATTAAGTTAGAAAATAACTTGATGTTACAAAGCATTAATATTATAATAGAAACGAATCTAGCATTTAAGTATAGCATTACTATGTTAAACGTTGCCAGCTGTGATGTAAATGTATTGAAATTCATAAAAGCCGTTTAATCTTTCTTCAATAACGGTTTGTTTGCTTAAACAGATATATTTATAATTATATTTATAATTACGTTTAATATTTGGTGTATGTTACAAACATGTGAGATATATAAATGCCTCAAACAACAATACACTATTTTTCTATTCATGATGAAACACACATATATTTTCTAATCTTTTGGACAAGAGAAAGGTGTTTGATCTTAGAGTTCTTAATTCTACATGTTAGTGTAGAACTGTAGAGTATACAACGAAGATAGGTTGGACTGTTGTATTGTGGAGACGACACGCTTAGAGTTCCTGCTGCACCAGTGACATAATTCTCGCAGAGGCGTGAATCGTCTTAAAGAGAGCGAGATGCCTTAGTCCAACTCTTCATGATCATTAAAATAGTTCTAATTTATAATTTTTTATATTATTTTGATAACTAACAATTTCTTATTTTTGTTTCAGCTTTTAGCACCTACAATTTTTTTAGAGGAACTCCAATAATTAATTTTCAGACGAACTACAACATTCTGCAGTTGTTTCAGTTAATTAAGCTAGAATTCCTTGATCTCAGTGGTAATATGATTGAGGGGAGCTTGCCTAGTCATGTCGGTGGTCTTAAGAATTTGAAGCAGTTGAGCTTGGATGACAATGGCATTCATGGAGAGATTCCTGAAGAGATTGGAAACCTGACTGAACTGAGGAAGTTGACACTTCCCCACAACCAAATTTCTGGCAGGATTCCATTGTCAATATTGCAGCTAAGGAAGCTGGAATTGTTACAGCTGCAGAATAATAGATTTTCCATGGAGATTCCAGCTGACATTGGGAACTTGGTGAATATAACAACTTTAGATAACAACTTTAGACTTGAGCATGAATGAGTTGCCTTGTCAGTCCTTGCCTTGTCAAGAAACAAGTTCTCTGGGAAACTGCCAGAAATCAATACTACTTCAATATTGGTACTTATGCTCTCAGAAAACAACTTTTCTGGGCCAGTGCCAAAATTTATCTCCAATATCTATTGCCTAACACTGCCTTCATACTGAGCATTCCAAAACGAAAAATGATGGACGAAACTAAGGAAACTCTAAGTACATCTGTCTTCCCAAGCAACCATGTAAAGGTGTGTATATGTGTAACCCTAGTGTTGCCACCGGCCAGTGGGTGCCAAGTGTTGTACATTCTCTTTTATCACATCTGCTCTTCCTCTTGTTTTAAAGAGTTTTGTCTCTGTGATGGTTGTTCACTGATGCCGTTGTCCAAGTTGCAGGAAAAATGGGCGAAAAATCTCTACATTGCATCGATATGATTCGGTCGGACAGTCTGCTAATTCTAAAGTGTACATTGTGACATAGTCCTAAACGAAAAACAAAGGTTAAGTTCAAATTTTGAAAGCTGTCAAGGTACTTTTGCTCTTGAGTTGAGAATGTGGTGGGGTTAATTCTGCTATGGAAACACCTCACATGTGAATGTAAAAAGGGAAAAAAGAAAGGAATACATTTCATGGTAACCTGTCGTGTGCTTTGAATCGTCATAAATGGCTGCAAGTGAATTGCAATTTTCTTCTTAAGTGGGAAATCATCCACTTTCCTTCTTCTCCACCTTATTTGCTCCCTGTGACTATATTTTCTATAATAACACGAGGAGAAGGTGATATGAATTAAAAATTAATAAAAATTATATATAAATATGGTAAAAATTTTAAAAAAAAATTTGTAATGTATTTTAATACGAAATTTTTGTATTTTACATTAAATAAATAAGATTTAACATGTCAGCAATCCAACATTTGATCTCATGATTCATAGCAGTGGTCATGATTATTGTTTACTTTACCTGTAATCTGGCGAATTGCAAGCTGTACATGATCTGTCAATCAATCCGACATTTGATCTCATGATTCATAGAAGTGGTCATGGTTATTGTTTACTGTACCTGTTAATCTGGCGAATTGCAAGCTATACATGATCTGTCAATGATAGTAAAATTTAAATTTAATAATTTTAGGTATGACATGATAACACAACATAAAATCAATATGTATAACACATATGAAAGTGATATGAGTTAAAACGGCATTAATACAGTGACATAGAATAAAATTTGATAAAAATTTAAAAAAATTATATTTACATGTTGATATGAATTTAATTATAAAGTTTTCGTGTTTCACGTTACTCGAATTTCCAAGTCCACCGTAAATTACTGCCTAACTTCGTCAGGCGACTGCCCAAAACGGAAAACATGCAACTTCTCGTTCCAAAGATCCTTTGACTGGAATGTATTATCAGTCGTGTAAATATGGCTATCAGCAGAAGCTGACTTAGCGAGCAAAAGTGAGAATCAAAGAGCTAAACATGGCCAACTTAAGCCTACTTTCTATGTCAATGTTCATGTTCTTTATCCTAAGCTTCGGCATCAATGGTTCTCTTTCATGCCTTCATGATCAACGAGAAGCACTCCTGGAATTCAAGGATTTACTTGTTGGAGACCTGGTAAGAGACAACTCCACAGAATTGTTTCCTCGTGACTTAGAGACATGGAATTCCAGTTCTGAATGTTGTCAATGGATTCTGGTACAATGCAATGCTCGCTCATCTTCGGGAGAAGTTACTGGTCTGAATCTATCCGGTCTTTGTCCCTTGCCGGAAAAGAATTCAACTGTTTTGGCATCGATTTTCAGGATAAAGACATTAATGTCGCTCGACATTTCTTACAATTTCATGCAAGGTGAAATTCCTGGGACAGGGTTGGCTAACTTGACTGAACTAGTTTATCTTGACATGAACGGAAATAGATTCAATGGTTCTATTCCTCTGCAGTTGTTTCAGTTAAGTAAGCTAGAATTCCTTGATCTCAGTGGTAATATGATTGAGGGAAGCTTGCCTAGTCATGTTGGTGGTATGAAGAATTTGAAGCAGTTGAGCTTGGATGAAAATGGCATTCATGGAGAGATTCCTGAAGAGATTGGAAACCTGACTGAACTGAGGAAATTGACACTTTCCCACAACCAAATTTCTGGCAGGATTCCGTTGTCAATATTGCAGCTAAGGAAGTTGGAATTGTTACTGCTGCAGAATAATAGATTTTCCGTGGAGATTCCAGCTGACATTGGGAACCTGGTGAATTTAACAACTTTAGACTTGAGCAAGAATGAGTTGACTGGTGAAATCCCACCATCGATACAGAAGCTGCGAAAGCTGGAGACACTTACGGTGGAGAACAATATCCTCTCCGGTGAGATCCCAACATGGTTGTTTGATCTCAAGGAGATGAAGAAGTTGCATCTTGGAGGAAACAGTCTAGCATGGAATAACAATGTCAGAATCAGTCCAAAGTGTAAGTTATCTTCTTTATCATTGAGATCTTGCAGTGTCAGAGGGCAGATTCCTAGCTGGCTTTCCAATCAAACTGATCTTATTTTCTTGGACTTGAGTGAGAATGATATTGACGGAGATTTCCCACAATGGCTAGCTGAAGGAAATCTTGGAACTATCATTCTATCAGATAACAAGCTTACAGGTTCTCTCCCACCTCAGTTATTTCAATCTCCAGATTTATCAGTCCTAGCCTTGTCAAGAAACAAGTTTTCTGGGAAACTGCCAGAAATCAATACTACTTCAATATTCGTACTTATGCTCTCAGAAAACAACTTTTCTGGGCAAGTGCCAAAATCTATCTCCAATATCTATAGGCTAATACTGCTGGACTTGTCAAAGAATAGCTTCTCTGGCAGTGAATTTCCAGCATTTAGAGAAGATAGCTTGATTGCTTTTGTTGATATTTCCTCCAATAATTTATCTGGTAAGGTTCCTGCGGAATTTGGACTTGATACACTGATGCTTTCATTAAGTCAAAATAACTTTACTGGTCCATTGCCTGAAAAATTAAGCAAGTTGAGTAGGCTAGAACACCTTGACCTTCATGACAACAGAATCACTGGTGAATTTCCAGCATTCCTCTCTCAGTTAGCTTCTCTTCAAGTACTGAATCTTAGGAACAATTCCATTGAGGGCTTAATCTCTGATGATCTGTCAAGTCTTAGTAGTCTCCGAATCTTAGACCTTTCCAGCAATAATCTCACAGGTGAAATTCCTCAAGGCTTTGGGAGTCTTACTGGGATGATAGACACACCTAATGTCTCATTAAGACCTAATGAACTCTTCAACCGTCTAGTTTTAATCCCTGACTTGATTGTAAACTGGAAGAGATCAAAGCAAAGCCTCCCTAGCCAAAATCTTGGTATCTATACTTTCTTGGACTTCTCAAATAACCAGTTATCTGGAGAAATTCCTCCTTCATTAGGTAGTCTTAAGAGTTTGAAGCAACTAAACCTTTCATACAATCAACTTTCAGGCAAAATCCCCATGAGTTTTGGTGATCTGGAGAGTCTAGAGACCTTGGATTTGTCACACAACAACCTTGGCGGTGAAATTCCAGGAAACTTTGCCAAGCTCCAGGAACTGAATACTTTAGACTTGAGCAACAACAAACTTGGTGGTAAAATACCTGAAGGTCCTCAAATGGATACGCTGGTTGATCCAAACTTTTATGCCAACAACTCTGGACTGTGTGGGGTGCAAATTCAGGTCCCTTGTGAAGGAGATCTGCAGCCACCTGAGTCACCAGAGAAGAAGAAAAACGAAACATGGTTTTCATGGGTGGCTGCAGGAATTGGCTACCCTGTTGGGTTCCTGTCTGCAACTGCAGTGATGTATGTAATCGGTTATTTCAACATTGCACCGGTGCATCATCGTCGGCGTCGTACTTCTCCAAGGTGATGGCTGATGACTCTCAAAAGTTGCACCAGAAATCCACGGACTACGCCTTGATCAGATAATAATCAAGCTTTCAAGATTCATCTCTTCGTCCACTCTTTAGTACTTGCATGCATTCCATAGTTCATACTCTCATTCTTCAATTGTCATGTTACAGGGTCATAGATCTAACAATATGACATTGATAGTGTTATATCTCATGAATTTAAGTATCTCTTTCCTCGGTTATGTGTACTAATTTGTGCGTAAAATCAACTACTTGAATTTAAAAATTTTAAATGATTGCTGTCATGGGTTGAGTCGGGCCGCCATGCATCTTTCGCTCACCCAAGGCTGGCTTCACTGGCTTTAGGTTGGATTTTTGGTGCCTTCTTTCATTTTTACCCGGACACCTTGGTGCACTTGATTCATATAATATAAAAATAATTTTAAGTAAATTTGAGATTCAAATTTTAACATTTGTAAGTTCTTAAAACTAAAATTGATGAAAAAAATAGAGTTTTTAATTGATAAAAGAGGGTAAATAGTAAATCTTATGGCCCAAACTCAAATATCAGATAAGAAAATTTTGAACTTACAAACCCAATGTCTGAGATTTGAGTTGTTCAGTCCAAGAACCATACAGGGCCCATTACTTGATTGTCACGCCTTGAACTCGGGACATAACAGACGTCGCACACTTGTAAGAAATAATCTCACAGACATGTAAGGCATCTATTATACTAAAATTCAACCCTTTCAAATATCTAAACTGAAATATACCCTGAATGATTAAAAGAAGTTTACAAAACTTCAACTTATTGCTTAAAGTCAACAAAGAAATCAACTTATTGCTTAACAAAGAAATTAAAAAAAAATGTTCTTAAGTCTCAATCTAATCATAAGCTTAAAAGTCTTGAAACATATCCTAAACTCCAAAGTATCACTCCTCAACATTCCCGTGGACATTATCAACATCAAAACCTGTAAAATGTTAAGAAAAGGGGGTGAGTATAACCACTCAGTAAGCAACCAATATCCCAACAACTGGATTAAGCATGCTATAAAAATATTAGGCCAAATATCAATGTAAAAATTCAAAATCAACATTGGGTAATCTCATATTTAATCACATAATTTATTCAAATCCATATATTCAGATTTCAAACTAAACAGAATTTCACAGATACCAAAACTAAGCAAAAACTTCACAAATCAAAATTTTCAAGTCTTTTGTAACATGTCATGACCACGCTTAACTCTTGTGACACAGGTCAGAATCAGAACATAAACCACAATTAACCCTGGTGGTTCGGGTCAGAGATATCAGAAGCAACTAGTAGTTGCACAGAAGCGGAACAGAGAGCCACTATTCTCAACCGGTGGTTCGGTTAGAAACTAGTTTCATTTAACAGAATACATGTCGACATGGCCAACATTTAACCCCCATTGGCAGGGTCAGAGCACAACCATACTAGGAGACAAAACAAAACATTTTTCAGATTACCCCAGATATACAAAACAATATTATTATTTCTTGTAACATATTTCATACAAAGTAAATTTCGTCAATCATTCCAAAGCAAATTTCGTATTTCCAAAATAAAAATATATGTAAGTACATTATAACGAACTTCAAAGATCAAAGCAACTAAATCATGTATCCAAACATATCTTATGCAAAGCATATTTCGCATTTCTTCTCACAATATCTTGTATGAAAAATTATATTCTCAAAGATAATTATATACATATACTTGAATAAAATCATATTCGAAAAGTCAATACAAAACTACTTTCGCAATTCATAACAAAGAAATCACATATACGTATGTTTGCATGCTTAACCCATTTTTAAAAATCATAGGACAAAACTATATTTGTACATAGCATACGAAACATATATCATAATAAGGTTAATTTTAAGGGTATCAAAATACTGAAGAGATATCAAGTCACTTACTTGAACTCACTAGATTAAAATCAAAACAAAGCATTAAGATCGCTCGGAGTCTATTATTTAAAAATATTTAATATAAAAAAATATACTATCTGACAGAAAATACACAATTATACTGTAATCACTAAATGACTATAACTCGATACACTATGAACTTGGCGTAAGTTACATTATTTGATGAAAGCTAAAAATATTTGTATTTTCTTTAAAATACACAATTATACTGTAATCACTAAATGACTATAACTCGATACACTATGAACTTGGCGTAAGTTACATTATTTGATGAAAGCTAAAAATATTTGTATTTTCTTTAAAATACAGATTTTCTCCAAATTTTCAATGCCCAATTTTTTTTTTCAAAACTCAATACCTAAGTACACAATGTAACCATAAAAATCAAAGAGAAATCCTTGCTCACCTTGGTCTTCTTGCACTGACCTAACAGCAACTCCAAATCCCTTTAATTATTTTTTTTTTGCACCACTTCAGTCTCTCTACTCTTCTTCGTTTCTCTATTAATCAACTCTTTCTATCTAAAATTTCAACTTTGCAATAGATGGCTGCAGAATACTTCACGCCAAACTTTGCTTTGTTTCTTTTTTTTTTTTTTGCTGCCTTTTCACATTTCCTTCAATTTTTTTTCTCTTACAGCATTGTTGGGATTGCCTTCACGCCACTCTTGCAATGCTTTCTTTCTCTATTTTCATTTTGGCTTGGCAAAAGAGTAACCCACTTCAACATTTTCATTTTTTTATTTCTCTCTCGGCGCCGCAAACATCTTCACGCCACTTCTTATATATATTTTTTTACTTTTCACTCTCATGACTCTCTTGCCCTAAAGCCGACTACCACTTTTAATATTGTTATTGGGCTTTTACTTTTTTTTTGGGCTCGGGTATTACATTGACTGAGTGCTGCTGGGTATTAACCAGTAAAGAAGACAGTCCATCATTTAGAGTCCTTAGCATTTTGGTGTGTTTATTTGGTTACAAAAGCAAATATTTGATAATTGGAGGCTGCAGTAGAGATGTTTAGATTTGAACTTAAATCTTATTATAATATATCGTAACTCTTCCTTAATTATTCGATAAAGAGATTGTTGACATTCAAGACTACACATTGCTACTTGTTTTCAAGCACAAATAAAGAAATGATTACACTCATGCAACATAACACCATCAACGTCATATTGTTAGATCTATGACCTTCAAACATAACAATTGAAGAATCAGAGTATGAACTCTGGACTGTATACAAGTATTAAAAAGCGGACACAGAGAGATGAATAATGATTATTATCTGATCATGGTGTAGTTCATGGATTCCTGGTGCAATTTTTACTTAGCCAACTAGCCTAGATGACCAAAACTGATGAAATTTTCTGATACCGAGAGTCATCAGCCATCACCTTGGAGAAGTACGACGCCGACGATGATGCACCGGTGCAATGTTGAAATAACCGATTACATACATCACTGCAGTTGCAGAGAGGAACCCAACAGGGTAGCCAATTCCTGCAGCCACCCATGAAAACCAGGTTTCGTTTTTCTTCTTCTCTGGTGACTGAGGTGGCTGCAGATCTTCCTCACAAGGGACCTGAATTTGCACCCCACACAGTCCAGAGTTGTTGGCATAAATGTTTGGATCAACCAGCGTATCCATTTGAGGACCTTCAGGAATTTTACCACCAAGTTTGTTGTTGCTCAAGTCTAAAGTATTCAGTTCCTGGAGCTTGGCAAAGGTTCCTGGAATTTCACCTTGAAGGTTGTTGTGTGACAAATCTAAGGTCTCTAGACTCTCCAGATCACCAAAACTCACAGGGATTTTGCCTGAAAGTTGATTGTGTGAAATGTTAAGTTGCTTCAAACTCTTAAGCCTACCTAATATAGGAGGAATTTCTCCAGATAACTGGTTATTTGACAAATCCAAGAAAGTGTAGATATCAAGATTTTGTCTAGCGAGGCCTTGCTTTGAGTTCTTCCAGTTTACTATCAAGTCATTGAATTCAACTGAAAAGGTGAAGAAATCCGAAAGTGTTAATGAGACATCAACAGGTGTGTCTATCATCCCAGTAAGATTCCCAAAGCTTTTAGGAATTTCACCTTGGAGATCATTGTTGGAGAGGTCTAGGATTCTGAGACTGCTAAGACTTGACAGATCATCAGAGATTGAGCCTTCAATGGAATTGTTCCTAAGATTAAGAACTTCAAGAGAGGACAGCTGAGAGAGGAATGCTGGAAATTCGCCAGTGATTCTGTTGTCATGAAGGTCAAGGACTTCTAGCGTACTCAATTTGCTTAAATTTGCAGGCAATGGACCAGAAAAGTCATTTTGACTTAATGAAAGCAACACTGTGTAAAGTCCAAAATCCGCAGGAACCTTACCAGAGAAATTATTGGAAGAAATATCAACAAAGGCAATCAAGCTACCTTCTCCAAATGCTGGAAATTCACTGCCAGAGAAGCTGTTTTTTGACAAGTCCAGCAGTAAAAGCCTATAGATATTGGAGATAGATTTTGGCACTGGTCCAGAAAAGTTGTTTTCTGAGAGCATGAGTATCATTATTGAAGTAGTATTGAATTCTGGCAGTTTCCCTGAAAACTTGTTTCTTGACAAGGCAAGGACTGATAAATTTAGGGATTGAAACAACTGAGGTGGGAGAGAACCTGTAAGCTTGTTATCTGATAGAATGATAGTTCCAAGATTTCCTTCAGCTAGCCACTGTGGGAAATCTCCTTCAATATCATTCTCACTCAAGTCCAAGAAATTAAGATCAGTTTGGTTGGAGAGCCAGCCAGGAATCTGCCCTCTGACACTGCAAGATCTCAATGATAAAGAAGATAACTTACACTTTGGATTGATTCTGACATCGTTATTCCATGCTAGTCTGTTTCCTCCAAGGTGCAACTTCTTCAGCTCCTTGAGATCAAACAACCATGTTGGGATCTCACCAGAAAGCATATTGTTCTCCAGCTGAAGTGTCCCCAACTTTCCTAGCTTCTGAATCGATGATGGGATTTCACCAGTCAACTCATTCTTGCTCAAGTCTAAAGTTGTTAAATTCACCAGCTTCCCAATGTCAGCTGGAATCTCCATGGAAAATCTATTATTCTGAAGCTGTAACAATTCCAACTTCCTTAGCTGCAATATTGGCAACGGAATCCTGCCAGAAATTTGGTTGTGGGAAAGTGTCAATTTCCTCAGTTCAGTCAGGTTTCCAATCTCTTCAGGAATCTCTCCATGAATGCCATTTTCATCCAAGCTCAACTGCTTCAAATTCTTCATACCACCAACGTGACTAGGCAAGCTTCCCTCAATCATATTACCACTGAGATCAAGGAATTCTAGCTTACTTAACTGAAACAACTGCAGAGGAATAGAACCATTGAATCTATTTCCGTTCATGTCAAGATAAACTAGTTCAGTCAAGTTACCAAACCCTGTCCCAGGAATTTCACCTTGTATTGAATTGTAAGAAATATCGAGCGACATTAATGTCTTTATCCTGAAAATCGATGCCAAAACAGTTGAATTCTTTCCCAGCAAGGGATAAAGACTGGATAGATTCAGACCAGTAACTTCTCCCGAAGATGAGCGAGAATTGCATTGTACCAGAATCCATTGACGACACTCTGAACTGGAATTCCATGTCTCTAAGTCACCAGGAAACAATTCTGTCGAGTTGTCTCTTTCCAGGTCTCGAACGAGTAAATCCTTGAATTCCAGGAGTGCTTCTCTTTGATCATGAAGGCATGAAAGGGAACCATCAAGGCTGAGGCTGAGGCTTAGGATAAAGAATATGAAGATTGGTTTAGAAAGTTGGCTTAAGTCGGCCATGTTTAGCTCTTTGATTCTCACTTTAGTTCACTAAACCAGCTTCTGCCGATAGCCATATTTACAGGACCGATAATACATCCTAGTCGAAGGGTGAATCTTCCTTTGTTAGGTAAAATATTACTGGAAAGTAGAGAGAAGTTGCATTTTTTTGTCTTGGGTAGTCGCTTGACGGTGTCAGTCTCTGTCGTATCTTTTGTACCGTGTCATCGTGTCTAGAATTGTTTTTACAGTCATTGACAAACCATGGAAAGCTTGCAATTCATCAGACTAATGAAGCAGTCAATACCCATGATCAGATCATTGAATCATGAGATCAATTGTCCGCTGATTGCTGACATGGTTGGAAAGATCAGCTAAGTCAACGTTCTTTGGTTTCTGAAAATTTGTTTGTAAGCAAGCAATTTGGTTTACCACCAGGAAAATTCCTGGAAAATGCTGAACAAATGATTTTTATAATGACCAAAAACCTTTTCGGCCATAAAAAATGACCGAAAAGCTGAACCTGAAGTCAATGGAATGCATAGTCTCATCCGAAAAAATATACCCGCTCAAGGAATTTGACCTGGATTCTCGAAGTGTTCCAAAACCTCTCGCATGCTCACACCCACTCTGCCCGATGACTTTGATTTGCCTTCCGTGCAAAAATTAATAATTAAAATAAACGAAAAATAGTGTTTTTAATTGATAAAAGATAATAAAACTTAAATCTTACTGTCCAAATTCAAATATCTAACATTTTGTAACATAATCAATACAACTTTGAAAATTTGATGCCAATTAAAATAGACTAAATATAGTGCTTTTATGCAGCTTTGAAAATTTGATGCCAATTAAAATAGACAAAAAATAGTGTTTTTAATTGATAAAAGATAGTAAAACGTAAATCTTACGGCCCAAACTCAAATATCTAACATTTTGTAACAAAATCAATACAACTTCAAAAATTCGATGCCAATTGTAGCACTCTTGTGTTCATTATTATATTTCATTTTTTTGTTCATCCAAGGTGTAATATGTAGATTTGGTTGCTATCAATGTTGATATGATCCATGCTAGATGTTGTAGGTCTGACATGCTTGCACTGCTTGAAATTGTACAGTCTTTGATGGTCAACCATGACTCAAATTTTGAGTAAATAAGAAACATTTTCAGGGGAACCAAACAGGTACATTGAGGCAACAAATGAAAATGGCAAAACTTCTTAGAAGAATCAGGGGCGTCATAGGCCTCCATCTTTATTCAAAATAGCATAGCACTCTTATGCTCCCCAACCTCTAAGAACAGTAGCCCGAGCAACACGGTTAACCCCAAGGGTAAAGGCCCCCATGCGGAGGTCGCAATTGTGGGTTCTGCACATCTCTTTCACATCTTTGAATCCTCTGATCATGTATGTCTTCAGCTCATCGTTCACCTTCTCCTCGTCCCACATGAAGCCTTGAATGTTCTGCAATGGAAAACAGAAAGCATCATCTTGACAGTAACCATTTTCGACGACTATTTGGCCTGTAATACAAGCAGAAGAGGTTACCTGCACCCACTCAAAGTAACTAACAGTTACTCCTCCTGAGTTTGCATATATGTCTGGAAGGATAAACACCCCTTTCTTTGACAAGATCTGCATGTAAAGAAATCACGTGTTTAGATCACGAAAGCAGCCTCTTTGTTAATACAGAGGGTAGGCTGTGTGGAATGTGGGTAGTTGCAAACTACAGACAAGTTAAGCACTAACCTCATCAGCCTCTGGATCAGTCGGATGGTTGGCAGCTTCAATGATAAACTTGGCTCTGATCTCATTTGCATTTTCCCTTCATTAAGATCAAATTACAATATTTAGTTTCAATCAAAAGTATTAATTTTGAAAATTTCTTGTTGCAGAAGAAACCTGTTTATGACTCCACCAAGTGCTGCTGGGATGAGTATGTCACAGTCTTCAACCAGAATTGACTTGGGATCTATAGAATCCCCTCCATGGAACCCTTTGACACCCTTGTGTTCTTTGACATGCTTGAGTAGGCCGGGGATATCAATTCCCTTGGTGTTCTTTATGGCTCCTGTGATATCACTCACAGCAACAATCTTCCCACCCTTTTCATGGATGAGTTGAGCAGCCCAGGAACCAACATTTCCAAAACCCTGAATCGCAAATTTTTGTCCAGAGATGGTCTTGCCATAGTCATTGAGAAGGGCCTCTGTGGCAAAGAGCACTCCTCTTCCAGTAGCTGCATCTCTGCCAAGTGATCCTCCAAGATCCTGAAGAAAAAGGGTAATCCTCCATTTTAGAAAGAGAAGTCCTGAAATCAATCTGCAGAAACACAATTGGATATACTTACAATTGGCTTTCCAGTCACTACAGCAGGTGAATGGCCATGAAATTTGGAGTACTCATCTAGTATCCATGCCATTGTCTGTTTAACCAACCGAAAACACCATTATCAATTGCATGTTCACTCTTCAAACATGCACTATAACCAGTAGGAAAGGAAAAGTACAAACCTGTGGACCTGTTCCCATGTCAGGAGCTGGAACATCTGTGTGGATTCCAATCAGGTCATGAATCTTCTGGGTGAAAACTCGAGTAAGCCGTTCGAGTTCAGATATGCTTAAGTCTCCTGGATTACACCCTATCCCACCTTTAGCTCCACCATATGGAATGTTGGCAACTGCAGTCTTCCATGTCATTAGTTGTGCTAAAGCATTCACTTCATCAGGATCAACCTAGATTATTCAAAGGGTGATCATGATCAAAGTACAGAAATTTAATTCAGTGATTTACTCAATTTTCAGAAGATCTCAAACAACCTCTGGGTGATATCTGATTCCTCCTTTCATAGGGCCTCTTGCATTGTCATGCTGAATTCTGAACCCAACAAAAGATGCCAATGTGCCATCGTTTTTAGGTATGGTGCATTCAACCTGCAAGACGTGTTCAAAATCAATTAGAGCAGCAAAGCAGAATAGACCAGAGATCAGCATTACAGGAATATAGAGAAATTTAATTTACCTTAATTTCCCTGAAAGGAATGAGCAAACTCTTTTCAACCTTAGAGTCCAAACCAAGAAGCCTGGCTGCCAGCTTAAAGTTTCTGTTGGTTGCCACTAATGCATTCATTGTTGTTCTTAGCAGCTAACACTTTCTAAACAGAAAAAGAACGAAGCAAAAGACTCAGAAATTAAGATTTCTTGCAGAAATGACCAATACTTGAATGCGATTCATGTGCAGGATAAATTAAGTACTAATCAACCTAGACTTTTTATGCATGCTTGCTTGTGCAGTTTTGAATGGTTATAAATGAAGTATTTACTTGTCCCTTTGATTGCTTTCATACATTGAGCATAAGAACAAGAACAAAAACAACAGACCCTATATTGGGGCTTGAATCAGAATTTTTGTCCTAAAAAAAACCCATTTCTTCTAGGCCTTAGCCCCAGCCATTCTTGTAACTCCATGGCTATTTATAGAAAGGTAACCACACAGAAAAAGTAATGAAATTACCGAAAAAAGAAAAAATTGCATTTCCTAAAGGCAGCAACAGATATTAAAATGACCATGTTTCATAACATAAGGCATGATAAAGGGAAGATTAAAGAACAGGAAATGGTCAGAAGCTTTCAGAGCTCTTACCTGAGTTCCTGAAAGTTCAATACTTGGAATCTGATATCACTTCAAACCAAGGAGTGAAAGTGAAGCCAAAGTTTAACTCTGAATCCAAGAATAAATAAGCAGAAAAAAAAAAGTTAGAATCAGAATCATATTCCTGTCAAGAATCTACCAAAAGAACTTATCATCATCAAAATTCTGCTTTACACAACTATAAATCCTGAAATTCTGAAGACAATTGGATACATGTGCCTATCAACACACAGTTCAGCATGTTACCATAAGAAAACGATGCTTTCCTAACACCAGACAGAAACATATCTTCCTTACAAAGCTTACTTTCACTCAAGTGATTTGGAAAGAAAATGAAAGAAAAATTTTCTTGTCTGCTTACAGGTGCAAAATGATGAAGAATAATCTGAAGTGGATACACAAATATGTCGGAAACTCAAGTTGTTTTTCAAGTATGTGAATCCAGCTCAAACTCCATTTGCATATTAGTCATTTCCAAGTGCTTTTCAACACATTACATAACTGAACTTTCATTTGCACTGTTCAAAGATTTGCTTAGGCCTTGGTGGGCTTTTAGTAGTGGCGGCATGCATGGTTTGAGAGCTTTTTTTTAAATTATTGCTTTCTTTCTTTGACCGTCAGCAAAAATGGCTAAACTGAGAGTGGAGATCAATCAAAAGAAAAGAAAAATCATTGAGGCAAAGAGTTTTCGATGATGACAAATTAGTGATCAAAGGGAGTGTCTATGAACTGAGGAACCCTTAGTCCATGGCTCTCCAGGCCACTAGCATGTTTCAAAAGTTGCAAAGAGTTTGTGAAACTGACATTTTCCATTAAGCAAAGCAATTATCTTCTATAAAAACTATAGTTCTCCATCTTTAATCCAGGAAAGTAAATTTCATAGTAAAATCCCGAAAACCAACCAAGCTTTTACTCCTAACAGTTCAGAAAATTTAACAAGGTATCATCAAAACAAGAATCATGCCAATATCATGTCAAAAAAAATCATGCCAATATTGTCAGAAAATTAGAGAATGAAACAAGAAAAAGATGGTTTCAAGGCATATAGATTACTTCCCTGGCGGCTACAAATGCTTCCAAGATGTAAGTCTGGAAAGTCTTCAAGCCAAACAGTGAAAATGACTTTTATAAAACAATTTTCGTACCCTTTGATTCGTGTCTTCTCATTTGACAACTTTCCATGAACAAATGTAATTTTTTCCATTAATGATTGAACATAACTGTTCTTGATATTCATCACTCTTCGTTTCATGACCAAACATGTATTTTTGTTAACGTTTCCACTAGGAAAACGTTTCAAAGGCCGTGAAAAATCGAAGCGTTTGTGGTCCAAATTGATGGGTAAAGACTGTTGTTTGGAGAGGTTATTTATCAATCCTTGAACCCACTTTCCATGCAATCATGATATAATTTCTAACTAGCCATAGCTTATTCTACATGCTTGCAATATATCCCAATTTTCATCTTTGAAAGTATATATTAAATTTGAAAAATCTATCTATCTATCTATTTGTTACAATGAAAGCACTTGATGGAAAGTTCAAACTCGAATATCAAACTTGCAAAATTATCATATTGTAAAGATGATACATGATAATTTGAACCAATATAAAATTATCTATAAATTAATATTGATAAAAAAAAACTGTTTTAGATAAGGTATAGAATCACATATTTTAAACAATTCTTTGCCTAAAATTGTATATCAGTATAATAAAAATTGTAGAAAAAATCGTGCCCTCATGCATCCACATCAATCCCACTCTTTTTTACATCTCTTGCCCTTTAAGCTTTATTCTTTTCGGGTTTCGCAGCAGGGAAAAAATGAAATTTGTTTGGTTAGATTGAGGTTTTGCCCTCTTTTCTAAGCCGTGGACCCACTTACTTTTAAGTCTTTTCTTCCTCTTTTCCCCTTTTTTTGTCCAAAAAAAAAAGTGCTAGAGAGTGGAGACTGAGTCTCATGCTTTGGTTTTCTTTTCTTTAACCAAAGAAAGCTTCTCTAAAGAGGAAGGACGTAGGGAAAGGAGAAAAAGAAATATCTAATTTTCTCCTCTAAATCCTTCATTTTCTTCCTAAAAAAAATCCCCTTTCTTTTCTTCCCATGTCTACGACTCTGCAAAATCCAAATTTCCTTTCTCAAAATGGTACAGTTTCATGGATTTTTGAAATTTTAATTATTTAATGGGTATTTCACATCTTCTTCATTATTTGTTTTTTCTTTTAAATTATTACTTTAATGGACATTAAGAAAGGTTAATTTTTACTCAAAAAAAAAAAAGAAAGGTTAATTTTGGCTTATACCATGAACTTATTTGAGGCACGTAAGCAAAGATTTTTTCTTTATTAATTTGTTTTTTGAATTAGGGGCTACAAGTTGTAATTTTACTGATTAAGATAATAAAATGGCCAGTAATGAGATATAATAATACAAAAGCTAATGGTCAAAAAAGTTTCACATCTTTAACTTACTTTATATATGTAAAATGGCCAGTAATGAGATATAATAATACAAAAGCTAATGGTCCAAAAAGTTTCACATCTTTAAATTACTTTATATATGTATAATGTACTTATATGGTATATGTTTACCTGTATTTGATAAATAAGAAGGAATAAATCTAATATATGAAGCAAATTATGATTCTAAACCTATTCTGTTAGAACATTAAGCCAAGCCCTTTTCATACAATTGCTTGAAATATTCTCAAAAAATTTATGCTTATAAGGCAAAGCTATCGGGCCTAAATATGGACAATAAACAAAAAAACTCATTCATAATTGGAGTTAAAGAATAAGCCGTTCACATTTTCCTTAATGTAGAGCAGTAAGGATGCTATCTCATTCATCTATTCAAGGCAATAAGCAATTCCAAGCACAGGTATGAAAGCCTAAGCTATATGAAAGCTTCTTCTCATTTTTTATATTTTATTTATTTATTTTGTATAGGTTAAACGTCTTTTTAGAGTTCATCACTTAAACTTGACAAGCCTTATCGAGTGTTGCAATAAAAGTATCCAACCTGGTGCTAATATATGTGTATATGGCTAAAGGAAACTTAATAGGGCATTTGTCAGGTTTAGGTATACTATGCTCTACATTCTGATTCAATAAATTTAATTTACAGAAAAGAAAAACCACTTTCTATAGTGTTTCTTTTGGGAAAGTCTCTCATATCAATACACACATTGTTGGAGAAGTAAACAATGTAATAGATGCCAAAAACTAATATTTAGTAAATACAAACTCATTAAGTGCAAATTTCTCTATTTGTTTACTTGTAAATTAGAAAGGTGCTATAAGGTGTAGTTACCTATATGCATAGTCGGTTAAAAATCGATTGGCTTTGGTTAAATTAAGAGGCCAAATGACTAATGTATACTATTCTGTTGTAAGTTTAGATGACATCAATAGCATCAAACATGTGACAAAGATCGAAACTAGGACACATGAGAATATATGTAATATTAACCTAGCTTGACTCAGATAGAGCTTGAAAGGTTCTTTTCCTTCTCTATTGAAGTTGATCAATTTTTGCTTTCCAACATTTTTCTCCCTCAGTTAAATTATTCATAGCTATTTTAAATATCTTGCTAACGAATTACAATTTCTCTAGGTAGGGAGATGTGAAATGCACAAAATCTTACTAAATTAAAAACATACAAGCCAAATTAGCTGATTTTGATATTTCCAAGACATTTCCACTTCAAGTTGGCAGTTTGCAAGAACCCTTGGGTACCTTGACCCTAAGTAAATAGTACATGAGTGTGTGCTCTTGGCAAAATTATTACTTTTGGAATTCAGCATTGTTTTGTTGCAATGATCTTTGTAATCAAACCAAATTAGTTTTATTTTTTTGTTATATCTATCAATGTTTAACTTCCAATCAATGACATTGCTGTTCTCTTGACACTATTTAGCTCATGTTGTTTTATGATTCCTATCAGTGTTTGGAGAAAAAAATATATTGCCTTCCTTAATAAATTATGTTTTTGCGATGTCAATGTTCAGATTTGCCTCATTCCCGTAGCAAAGCGTGGGAGTCACTCTAGTATAATTAAGTTTGAAGTATCTCATTATCAAAAATTATCTCATACATTATCAATTTAACTTTTAAATTCACGTGCGAGATTAATAATTAAGATGTTACGTACTTTTAAATAAAAATATCTAATATGTTGATGCATTTTTAATGATGAAACATTGAAGAATAGTCAAAAGTACTTAATCCCTTCAATTATGGTTCGTCTCACTTATTTTCATCATAAAGACCATAACTGCCAACTACTTTAATTAATTTTTTTGAGTAGTAAATTTTCATTAGAAGTTACAATCACAATCAGCATATTACATTTCATGAACAAATAACTATGAAAATCACATTACTCAAACTAGGTAAACTAGTAAATAACTATAACAAACTAAACAAACTAGTAAATAACTAAATTAATTCAAGCTCATACTTAGTGAGACTCGAATTTGAGACCTCAAAATCTCAGGGTTTCTTCCTTACCACTAAGCCAAAGCCTCATTGGCACCAACTACTTTAACTTATCAATATTCAGAAGTCTTAGGTTTATATGCTCTCAATATTCCTTGAATATTGAACCAAAAAAAAATTTTCATTGAATACAAATAATACCCACTAGTCTTTTGATTCTATCATTGAAGAAAATTAACCGAAAGGCAATCTTTTAAGTTATGTATTTCGCCTTAATTAAAGTATTTTTATATAATGAAAATTTTTTATATGGAAAAATAAAACATACAAATGTTAAAATTTGAATTTCACATTTGCAAAAATTTCACATTTTAAATATAAAAATATAATCATACGAGTCAATACTTAAATCTTTTCTCATAAAAGTGAAAAAAAAAATTGAACCAATGGAGATAAAGGGTCGAAAGGGATGGATTCCACCATTAACACTAAACCAATCCAGAGAAATCTTGTTTCCTTGAAAGCATTATTAGGAGATATGAACAAGAGAAAGTGCTTTCCCACTAAGGCCTACGTTAACATCCACTCAACCTTCCCTTTTTACGTGCGGTGTACAATCATATACAAGAATAATTTTTTTTTATACAAAAGAGATTGCGTCTGAAAATACAAAAAATGAATTACAGACATTAAATTTTAAATTTACTAGAAAATATTTGGTAAAGAGACATCATAAATTAACGATAATTTTATATTGCATATTATAAAATTTTAATCATGTAATAAAATAAACCATATTATACCCTTAATCGACATTCAATGTCATTTAAGGTTGTGATGTCTCTCGTCGTGCTACTTCACTTATCTGAACGGATTCTTAGAACAATTTTATTGTGTTAAGATTTTTTTATGCATGGTTATTCAAAAATAGTTGGACTATTTATATAATTACTTACATTCTCTTCCATATATAATTTTTCTGGGTGAATATATAATTGTACTATAAATAACTTTACCAAATAGAAAAAGTTGATTTGACATTTGAGTTCCCATCATCTAGGGTAGTGTTTTATTCCCTAATTGTTCTTGTTGGCCCTGCACACATGGTCAAGAAACCTACTCAAACAAGTTGATGGAGAAAAGTGGTGGTACGCCCACAATTCAAATATGGGAAAGCCTCTTTTTTCTTTTTCTTTTCCATGTTTGAGTTATCTTTGCCTTTCAATTCCAACAATGCCAACTAAAATCCAAATGAAAAAAATCAAAGTTTTATTATAGTTTAGGATTATGTCGTCTAAAACACGAAATTAATAATGTTAAAACTCGTGGCAGTACTCAAATAAAAATATTTTTTTAATTTTTATCAATTCATATATAATTTTTATTAAATTTTAACTTGTATCAATTTTGTGTATATATATTTTGTTATTTATGTCATTATGATCGTAGGTAAATTTATCATATCGATTTGAAAAAAAAGTGCTTTAATAAGAAGAAACAATTAGTAAAAACAATGGCCCTAACATGAAAGAAAAGAAGCAAACATAGAAGAAGCACTAGAAAAAAAAACTAGTTGGAAATCCAATTCAGAATCTATAAACATTCCCTCTTTCTCCACCTCCTCCACCATGGTTAGATTCCTTCTTACTAGGAATAGCACCTAGATTCCACCCATTTTAAATCACATAAAGAGGTACTACTTAAATATTTTAAATGTGATTCATCTCTTCATAAAATAATGATCTTTTTCCTTGTTACACCTAAATATCAAATGAAATATTGTCTTTGTAAAATACCAATGATAATAAAATTTTTAAATTCTTTTGACAAAATTAATAGAATAACGCATATTTCTTAAAGTTATAATAAATTTCAATATCGATATATAAAAAACAAATTATTTTAACATTTATCATTAGTGAAAAAGACTTGGTAGTGTAACTATTATTGATATATTCACTAGTAAAAACCTAGATCTCCATCTTTTTATTGGTAAAGCTTAATCTTTATTTAAAACTAAAAAAAATCCCAAATTCCCTAATATTTCAAAATTGAATTCCCAAGCTAGTACTTATCATATTGCAAGTTTGGACAACATTGTGGACTGGACATCTATTTTAAGCCCAAGAATATAGGTCTTAGCCCTAAATTAAGGGGTGGAGCCTGCATGGACAAAGGCACTAGGTTTGACACTTATGAGCCCAACCTAATAGATTTGGGTTGCCATCCACATAGAAAAAATTAATCTTTTTCTTATGAAGGCCCCACCCTAAAGTTTTTAAAATTCATTTACGAAATTATTTTATCGTATAACATATACTTCCTAAAATATATTAAAAACTTTTTTAAGTAAAAAAGAAGTAAGACATGATTTCTTATTTCCTCTTGTAAAATTAAAAATTTTCATTGCCAATATATCAAAACCGAACTTTTCATTTCAACCTAAAAAAAATCAATAAATAAAATAGAAGAAAGAAATGTGGGTATGAAGTGGTATTCATAAAAAGAAAAAGGTTATCTTAGGAGATTTGGACAGTTGGGTCTGACAACTAATATTCCATTTTCCTACAAATGCAAGCTGAAAAAGTAAAATGTTGACCCATTATAATGTAGCTGGTGAGCCATCATTGACTTTGTAAACCATACAATAATTAATAATACCACCGAAGCCCACTGGGGAGAAAGCTTCAATCTCCTATAACGCGGTTGCCGTAACTTCTTGACATAATGCATAGGCTGCCTTTAAAAGAAAATTCCTCCTGTTTCTTTCCATTGTCTTTATTTCCATTCTTAACAAATCCAATCTGTCATCAGAGAAACAAAAGAGAGGAAAACAGTTTGGGGTTTTAGAATCTTCAATTATTTGTCTGTTTCATTGAAGGAAGACCGGGGCAGAGGTTGTTTTCTTCCATTGGCTTTGGAAGGGAAAAGAAAAGAAGACAAAAGAAAAGAGAAATGTGTCCTATGAGGTTCTTGCTGGTGTTTTTCTCTGCAGTTTTGGCAGGGTATTTTGCATGGAGGACAGTTCGTTCATCATCTGATACCGACGATGAAGTTTCTGAGGATTCGCAGAAGATAGTTGCCGGAGAAAAACAAGAATTCAGTTTCAAAAGGGTATGTTTCAGACATGTTTCTGCTTTTGTTTTTCTTGATTGGGTTGTTTTCTTGTGTTTCAAACTGTCATATTCTTGAATTTCAGATGGTTCAAAACGGATTCTGGGTGTTTGTTGACATGGCTACTGGGAGGTATCTGTGGAGGAATCTGAAGGAGCTGAAGAATGAAGAAAAAGTTAAGAGCTGTTGACAGCTTTGACATATTGTAGAATTATGTCAGACTAGTTTTTTCTTGTTTCAATATGGGCATGTGACTTCTTTCTTGTTCTTTTCAAATAGAGGAAAATGGAATCTAAAGTGCTGAAAATTTCACTTATTCTAGATCTATACCCTGTTATGAATGCATATTATCCAAGTAGAATCTTTGCCATAACAACTGAATTTCCAGCAAAATTGTTGCCAATGGCAATGCCCCAGGGAAAAAGGAAAAGGAGAGAGAAACTAATATCCACATTCTTGAAATTTTCTTTCCAACCAAACAGCCTTTATATTACATTTCAATAGAACAAACATATGTACAGAACAAACAGTTAAAGAAAGAAATAGTACATGTTGCAGATGTTGTTATGGAAGCATTAGTTTAAATCAACTTGAAGTTTGATTGACATGTACAGTAGTGTGAGGAGGGCACCTTGAGGGAGAGGAACATATCTAGCAAGGTTGGAGCCAACCCACATGGCTACAACCACCAGAACAACTACACTGCTGCTTGTTTTCCCACAAACCCAACTTGCAAAGGAGAGACATAAAGTTAGCAAAATGCCGCCTCTCCCGCCTAAAACCCAAGCAATTACATAACCGATTTTATATCCTGCATCCAACTTCTTATCCAGTAGAGCCATTAGACTGCTGAATGTGAGAGAAAAATGAGAACCAACGGTCTTTAATAGAAACAGAGTTATGAACGCTGATTTTAGAACTTCAATAAATGAGCCTCTCTCTTGATGCAGGTTTTCTTCTTCAGTCTCATCATCAGTTTCATCGTAGAAGGAAGTATACTCCTCATTCACCTTATATTGTTCTCGAAATCTCTCTTCTTGCATTTTTCTTTTGATTTCAGCCCATCTATATATCCTAACCCCATCTTCAAACTCAGGACTATGGTTCCATTTTCCTTTATATGACCTCCCAAAATCCTCATGAAATGTAAGTGAACGATCATACTGAACCCTTGTTACTTCATTAGATAGTACCTGTTCGGAAGTGAAATCACTCAACAATATCTGTCATTGATTTCCAAATCATAATATAACCCAAAAGGAAAGGGAGTGTGAATAAAGACAGTAGGGAAGCTAAAGGATCAGAAGTTAATAAAAGGGGATCAGAACTACATAGGAATTTCTCATCTTAGTTGAAGTATTACCATGGCCTACAAATCCATAATAACAGCCCAAGCAGAAGCAAAGTTTCATAATAAGAAGTTAAAAAGCATTCGGATTAGTGATCAATAGCTCTCTTTCTCTCTTTCCCCCCTCACCTTTTTTCCCAACCTTCATACAAAGGTCATTTTCAGCATTGTTGCCCCAAACCTGAATCCTGGGAAAGCAACTCTGAATACCATCCTACCTTTTAAGAATTTGGCATAGAGCAGCCACATTCATGCTTGAAAAACCCACACTGCAGTTATTGTCATCCCAAAATTTCTACTATTGTAAGTAATGGAGTCCTAATTATTCATTGTTGTTTACCTTATTACACCCATCCCATGAAATAATTGCAAAGCACCAATGTCATCCTGCATCTACCCCATCACTACAAAGATTTACCAGTTTAAAGTAAAGGTCTTTCGAACTCTAATGTAACACTAAAAATCAGCAACTAGTGAAGCACGATAAAACAAGGATTTAAGGAATTCTCACTTCATAAGCATGGCGGATGCTCTTGAATACCTCACCAGCTCGTAAGTCCTTGCTAACATCGGGATGATACTGACATCAAAACATGAAAATACATTAACTTAATTTATAAACACTTCTTACTTATGAAGAAGATAAAAAAAAAAAACCTTGAAATACAAACTCAAGCTTTTACAATATTGTCAACTAATTGGTAAAGAGATCGACTCTCCTCTAACTCTATCTGAAGAATCAGAGCAAAAGCACTCTTCTTTAGATTAAGATATGATTCATGTTGATTTATTTACACAAACAAAGGTTAATCAACCATGGTATATCAAGATTTTTCTTCAGAAATCACGAAGACTTCCATATCCAAGTAAATTACTAGTATTATGAAAGTTCTTAAATTTGAAATCTATTTCAATATTTCCTTCATGAATCATAATAAGTTCACTACAATCAATAAAACTTCACAACTAGAACGCATCCGAATATGACAAATTCAACCTTATACTTACTCTACAACAGAAATAATTAACAAAAATAAGATCTTTTTCGAGCCTTTTACCTCTATAATTAATCAATTCACAGCTCAAAAACTCGAAAGCAGCATGAATTTACAGGAAAAATTCAGACAATTAAGCAAAATTTGAAGCATAACGGTTATAAGTCAAAACTTCTCATCGCCTAATATCGAGTGTAGAAAGAAATTTGTTAGTTACCTTTCGAGCAAGAACCCGATAAGCTCGCTTGATATCAGCGGAGGAAGCATTCCGCGCGACGCCGAGCACCGAATAATGGTTCTGCTCGCCGTTGATTCCCGCTGCTGACGTAAACGACGACGATGTCGGTGGGACCCAGCGATTGCGGGATTTGCGCGAGTGGTTATGAGGGTGCGACCAATTGCCGTTGAACGAGAAGATGAAGGAGGAGTTGCTGCCGACGGAGATGGAGGAGGGGAATCCGTTGATGGGAGTGGGTCCCACCAAAAGGTGCGACTGCATTATGGCTCATGGGTTTGAATTTTGAAACAGGATATATATGTCTCTATAAGGATTTTCACGTTTCGGACTTTGGAGTTCGAAGAGTTCAGTCACGGAGGAAGGGTAATTTGACTGTCGGTGACGGAAGATTAGAGTTGACAACATCGCCAAACTACACGAAAAAAAAAGTTTGATAAAAAATATATATTTTTAAAAAATAAATTTGATATTTTATTGTAAATACAAATTCAAATATTATAATTTTTTTATTTTATACTATAAACATACATAACTCCGTCTGTGTGAGTTAACGCAGCCGGTCCTAAGCCCGGATAAAAGAGGAGGGTGGTGGTAAGTTTGGACAACCAGCCTTAAAAACTAGTCCAATCTCATGAAATGAACTAATATCAAAACATCGTTGGGGCGTCCCCTACACAGCGACGCGCTGCATCGGAGCTCGGGTGTAGTGAAAAGTGGGCAAGGGTTGCTAGGTCGTCGCCCGGAAGTGACGCGCCACATCGACGCCTGGATGTGGTGTTAAATAGGCAAAGGTTCCCACACCATAATGGACGGGGGTGGGTAAAGAAGTTAGTCCATAACCATAAGCTTATGTTAGGATCTTGAAATATAGGTACGCTTAGTGGTAAGTTAGGTGAGATTTGTGAGGTTATGAGTAGGAGGAGAGTTAACATTTTGTGTCTCCAAGAGACCAAATGGGTTGGGGAAAAGGCTAGAGAGATAGCACCTTGGCAATATAAGCTTTGGTACACAGGGAAAGATAGAGACCGAAATGGAGTAGGTATCATTATAGATAAAGAGTACCATAAGGATGTTGTACAGATCAAGAGACAAGGGGATAGAATTATTTTGGTTAAACTAGTTTTAGGAGAAGAGGTGTTGAATGTCATTAGCGTGTATGCACCCCAGATAGGACTTGATGAGGTTAGTAAAAGACAGTTTTGGGAGGATTTAGATAAGGTAGTACAAGAAGTACCCATAGGAGAAAACCTTTTTATTGGCGGTGATCTTAATGGACATGTTGGTACAAGTAGAGAGGGTTTTGAGAGAGTACATGGGGGTTTTAGTTATGGTGTAAGAAACGAGGGAGGAGATGCTATCTTAAATTTTGCTTTATCTTATGACCTAATCCTAGCAAATACATTGTTTAAGAAGAGAGATTCTCATCTTATAACCTTTAGAAGTGGACCAAGAGCAAGTCAGATAGATTTCTTTTTAACTAGGAGTAGAGATATACATAGATGTTTGGATTGTAAGGTTATACCAGGTGAGAGTGTTACCGCGTAACATAGACTCTTAGTTCTAGATATGAAGATAGATAGACGACATCGAAGGAACCAACAAAAAAGAATTGAACGGATTCGATGGTGGAAGCTAAAAGAATATTGTCATACAATATGTAGAGATAGTTTGATTCAAAAAGAGGCTTGGACAACATAAGAGAACCAAATGTAATGTGGAATAAGATGGCAAAATGCATTCTGGAGGTAGACAAAGAGAAATTAGGAGTATCAAACGGAAGAGTGCCGACTGGAAAGGACGCAACATGGTGGACTGCAGTAGTAAAAGATGCTATAAAGACTAAGCGAGAGCGTTACAAGGCTTTAAAGAAGAACAATACAGAAGAGAGTTTTTCGGAATATAAGGTAGCAAGAAAGGAGGCAAAGAAGACTGTGGCAGAAGCTAAGACGAAGGTTGCGAAAGAGATTTACGACAAATTGAACACAAAGGAGGGAGAGAAAAGGATATACAGATTGGCGCGAGCAAGAGAAAGGAGGAGTCGTGGGTGGTGAGATTATTTTAACAAATTATTTAATGACGGACAAAATAAAGTTTTGGATAATATTTCGGTGCCTCTTAAGGATTTAATTCGATGTTTTATGCGTAGAATCCAAGAGACAGAGGTAAAAGAGGCACTAAAGATGATGAAGAATGGAAAAGCTGTTGGACCTGATGACATCCCAATTGAAGTTTGGAAATGCCTTGGAGATGTAGGAGTTAGGTGGTTGACAAATCTATTTAATAAGATTTGGCACACTAACAAAATGCCAGAGGAATGGAGGAAGAGTGTCTTAGTACCTTTATATAAGAACAAGGGAGATATTCAAAGTTGCGCCAACTACCGATACATAAAATTGATGAGTCACACGATGAAACTATGGGAGAGAGTGATAGAACGGAGATTAAGAAAGAATGTAGAGATATCGGAGAATCAATTTGGTTTTATGCCAGGTCGATCAACTATGGAGGCAATATATTTGCTTAAACAACTTATGGAGCGCTTTCGAGTAATGGGTAAAGATCTTCATATGATCTTTATAGATTTGGAGAAAGCATATGATAAAGTGCCTAGGGAGGTACTCTGGTGGTCCTTAATGAAGAAAAGAGTTTCTTTAAAATATATTAAATTAATTAAGGACATGTATAGAGGCGCAAGGACACATGTGAGGACAGGTGGGGGGCAAACAAGTGAGTTTCCTATCACGGTGGGATTACACCAAGGGTCAGCGTTGAGTCCATTCTTGTTTGCGGTAGTTATGAATGAACTGACAAAATCCATCCAAGATAAGGTGCCTTGGTGTATGATGTTTGCAGATGATATTGTCCTATGTGCGGAAACTAGAGCGGAGATAAATACAAAGTTGGAATTATGGAGACAAACATTGGAATCAAAATGATTTAAACTAAGCAGAGTGAAGACTGAATACATGGAGTGTAAATTCAGTTCTAACCGACTGGAAGAGCATGATGTAGTGAAGTTAGATGGGGTGGCGATACTTAAGCGGGATCATTTTCGATACTTGGGATCAATAATACAAATGGATAGAGAGATTGATGGTGATGTGACCTATAGGATCCAAGCTGGATGGAGTAAGTGGAGAAGTGCTACATGTGTGTTGTGCGATAAAGGAATTCCTACATGGTTGAAAGACAAGTTTTATAGGATAGTTGTTAGATCAACATTGTTATATGGTAGTGAATGTTGGGCGATTAAGAGGCTACATACACAAAAGATGAGTGTAACAGAAATGAGAATGTTACGGTGGATATGTGGATACACAAGAAAGGATAGAATGAGAAATGATCATATTCGTAAGATGATTGGAGTGGTACCTATCGAAGACAAAATGTGTGAAAATCGTTTACGTTGGTTTGGACATGTAAGACGTAGACCTGTAGATGCTTTAGTTATGAGAATAGAGGCTATGGATGTTGAGAGAAGGGTTAAGACTAGAGGAAGACCGAAAAAGACTTGGAAGGAAGTAGTTTGGAAAGACATGGAGGTTTTAGAATTAGATGAGCAAATGACCTTGAATAGGAATCTATGGAGGCAGAGAATACATATGGATGATCTAACACGATTTTAGATATTGGTTCACATAGCCTACCCCAATCTATTGGGATAAAGGCTCTGATGATGATGAAACATACATAAAATATAAAATTATTATAAATAATTTTTTAAATTTACTTAAATTTAATCAACTTAAATCAATTTTTGCGATTTTGACCTAATAATATGGTTTTAGTGCGTTCCATTTCTCTCTTCAAAATAAGTATATTTTCTAGGTCTTAATTTTTAACCTTTTTTTGTTTTTTTTATGAAATTATAATTCTTAAAATATTTAATAATCTTTGTTAAAAATTTTTAATTTACTAAAATAATATTAAAAATACAATGCTTTTTTTTTTCATGGAAAATTATGGGTAACAGAAATTTTAAAAAAATGAAATAAAAACTAAAATATTTGTATTAATAAATAGTAAATATCAACTTAACCCAAAATTAAAGGAACGATCCATACTACTAGTACTAAGTAACTTCATGTTGAAGACATCATCATGTGGCTCCTTTCTTGCATTTTAACTTTTAAGCAATTTAGATACATTAAATAAACAAAAAAAATCAAATATGATATTGATAAATAAATATTTACTACCTTATTTCACTTTGAAAAATTTTATTTAAAAGAAACAGAAATATTAAGAGTAATAGAATATCACAGTAATGAACAATTTGAGGTGGAGACATACACACGAATACACACATATATAAATAAGCTTAATACTTATCTATGTTTTTAACGTTTGTCATAAAATGAAATTAAGTTCTTAACGTTTAATTGTATGAAAATTAATCTATTAAGTTTCATTTTATATAATAAAACATAAACGTTTCAAAATAACAAAATTAATTTCATTTTCGTTAAAATTCTTTAATTGCTGTTATCCTTCTACAATACTTAAAACTTAATGGCGTTATAGGGATTTAACGTAAATGTACTTAATTGCTTGAAATAAAATTTAATGAATTGATTTCTATGCAATTAAACGTTGAGAGTTTAATTTTATTTTGTAGTAAACATAAATGACCTATTTGTGTATTAAACTTTTATATATATATAGACACACACAACAAAATAATATGTATGTTTTAAAATTTTTTGACAAATTTTTAATTTTTACTGATTAAGCACATTTTAACTTCTATTAATTAATTATCTTTATTTGAAAAACCAGCATAAATTATTTTTATTATAATATTTTTTATTTTCATAATTTATGAACAAAAGTAAAAAAATAATATTTATTTTTTTATAATACATTAAATTATAAAATACCAACAATCTTAAGTTTTATCGCTTTGAAAAACTTTGAAAAATAGCTAAAATTAACCCTAATAAAGGTTAGTTCCATTGATAAATAATGTCATTTTGTAAATCAGATTTAATGTTTAAGTCTGAGTTGGAAACATTCTAACAGTAAGACAAGAAAGCTAAAATTGAAATAAATAAAAACTTTTCTTTTTTGCAGTTAGAAGTAAAAAATAAAATGCCAAAAATAAAAAATTTTGCAACGAAAGTAACCGATTCCCTTCTTTCTTATGCCTATGCCCTCTTCAGCTACTACTGCCATCTCGTCCTCCCTTCACAAACTATATCACGGTGTCTCTCTCTTTTGTTTCATTCAACTTTACTTCTCGGTAGGAAGAAAAAAAAACTTGCAGAGCTTTCAACTTTCAACAGGCTTCTTTCTTTCTCTCTCAGGTACCTGCTAATCTCTTTATCTCTTACTTTGGTGTGATGGATAGTTCTGAGTTACAAGAAAAACACTGGAAATGTGATAAAAATCTGTTCTTTTTTGGGTCTATATATGTGTTTATATATATATGGTGAAGCATTGTTTTCTGGGTCTTTTGCAGGACTTTTTTTGTGTTATTGAAGTCATCACTGTTAGATCATGGGAGCTCTGCGGTTTTTAATTTGTTCAAAGTCTTTAAAATGTTTAAGGGTTATGGTTAGTTCTATACAAATGACAAAAGTTGGCATCTTTGATCATTTTTATGGATAAGAATTCATTTTATGTGGTTAGATTTTGCCAGTTTCATTAGCTGTGTCAATGTGGACAGCAGGACAGGTGGAGATTTTTTATCCTCATTATGATTTGCAGGATAAAATAATGAAGTGCAGGATAAAATAATGAAGAATAAATAAACATGTTTTAATCAGTTTGAAACATGTATTGCAGGATGCCAAATACAGACTAGAAAAATGAAAGAAATGGGAAGAAGAAAATCAGTTGTTGTGTGGCATTCAGCAGCTTGATTTTTCAAAGAATTTATGAATTTATAAGGAGTATTTCGATTTGGATTTAAGGCTTCTTTAATTAACATATATACAAGGAGCACCTTACATTTTAAATCTCATGCTGTTTTCAAGTGGCTTGATACTGTTCAATATGTGGTTATCATGTTGCTGTTACCAATTCTGTGTTTACTTGTATACATAGAGAATCAAAGACTACGGAACTTAAGATGTCTATGGTGGGAATTTCAACAAATATATTTTGGCAAGAATCACCAGTTGGGAAGCTTGAAAGGCAGAAGCTCCTTAACCAAAAGAGTTGTGTTGTATGGATCACAGGTCTCAGTGGATCAGGTTTATAGCCAAATGCAGTATCCTATATGTTTCTAAGTTTCTTCTGAATTATAACTATCCTTCCTGGAAAATTAAAAAGATAAGCAGCTTGATTTGCTTCCTCTTGGTTTTGAATTTGAAAATTTCTTCTCCAATTGGATTATGGATGGACTAGAACATGCTGTCGAGGAAACTGCATTCTTACTGCATGCTATTTGCAATTTCACAACCGTTACAATATGTTTTTCTAGAGCTTTTTGTTAGAATGTTCAGGTAAAAGCACACTTGCATGTTCAGTAAGTAGGGAACTGTATACAAAGGGAAAGCTATCTTACATACTTGATGGAGACAACCTTCGGCATAGGTTAAACAATGATCTTGGCTTCAAGGCAGAAGATTGAACAGAAAATATTCGCAGGATTGGTAAGTATGCTCTTGAGAAATAGAAATCAGAGTTAAAAGTTTGGCTTGGCAAGCAAGACATGTAATATGTTGTAGCAAATTGCGGCGCAAATTTGGCAAGACATATGAACTTATCACTGGATATATTTTAATGTTAATAAGTAAACAAGGACATTATGAAGTTTGGACGTACAAACTATTTAACACTGTTCTCTTACCATTACTTAGATAAATGTGCATATGTGAATGTTTGTTATGACTAAATGGTTTACAGGAGTTCAGCTTTTGTTCTGGTAGAGCCCAAGGTGTGCTTATGGCATAGTTCTATGGTGTCTTTTATTTGAGTTGTTTACAACCTTTTGTGCATCTAATTTAGGTGAAGTGGCAAAGCTCTTTGCAGATGCTGGTTTAATCTGCATGGCCGGTGTAATATCTCCGTATAGGAAAGATCGGGTCGGGATGCATGCCATGCAATGTTGCCTGATGCTAACTTTATAGAGGCAAGGCTCCGTTTGAGTGGTTCTCATCTTGATTCTTTTTATCATTTTTTTTCTTTAGTTGAAATGCCTTTTTTCTTGAATGTCTACAGGTTTTCATGAACATGCCCCTAGAATTGTGTGAAGTGAGAGATTCTAAAGGTCTTTACAAGCTTGCACGTGCAGTAAAGATTAAAGATGTGCTCCATTGCCATACATTCATCGACAGAGGTTGCATTATTTATCCCTTTTTCCTCACTCTGTTCTTTAACTAACAACATGTACATATTGTCATATGAAAATTCATAGTGAAAGCGTTGTTTTCACTTTTATTAGTTTATTTAAATGTATGAACCACAGAATGATAAGCTTGTTGTTTCAATATGAGCATTCAAATTCTTTTGAGACAAATTTTCTTTGGATCTGATTCTCTATGTTTTTGTTTTGCTAACAGGATCTGATATGTTTTCATTTAAGATCTTTACTCTACTTCCTATACACAAAAAGAATTTTACTTTTGAGACATTTAAGTTATTAATGAATGATGATACTTCAGTCACTATATTTTTCGCTAATGAAACAGACGATCTTTATCCTTTACTAACTGATTGTAATATTCTATTGTAGGTTTTACTGGCATAGATGATCCTTATGAACCACCACTGAACTGTGAGGAAGTTGACTTTGCAAACTATTAATGGTGAAATTGAGGTCATAATTAGGCTACCAGTATCCGAGCATCATTGCAGCCAAGGACTGCCATTTTTTGTCGTATAATAATTTTCAACAAATATTGGAATGGTGCTCTTTCCAGATAGAAATAAATGAGAAAGATGGAGTTTGCCTCACACTAGGTGCTATGGCAGGGGAAATAGTTTCTTACTTCGAGGGGAAAGGGTATCTGCAAGACAAGTGATTAACTCTCTGCTGACATAATCAAGTCTCTTAAAAGGCGGGAATACAATTATTTACAACATTACTTGCTGGGTCCAATTTGGTAGCTGTGACACTGCTTGCCCGAGTGTGGTTAGTCGATGTTAATTACTTCATCTAGTTGTTTAAAATGAACATTCTTGTCTACAAATAATTTTCATGACTTTGAATTAGTTGACACATCAGGTCACTGATTGAGTTACTTTTATTCTGGATATAAGTTAATGCACCACTCGTTCCTCAATTTGAAGTTAAAGTTAAAAGAATAATCAAACAATTTTAATATATATTAAATTATATATTTATAAAAAATTAACAAACAAATCAAATAAATCAACAATAAATTAAATTAAATTAAATTTATATTTGGGGAGAATTACTTTTTGATTAAAAAATTTAAAACATTTTACATAAAAATGATGGTTAATATAGAGAAATTATTTTGATACACTATTAGTCGAGTTTTTAGACTCCTCAAATGAGATTAACAGGGTGACACATAACTCTTAGGATATACTAAAAATAAAAAAAATAAAAAAAAGAAATGGGAGATGTAGCAATCTCTTGACCTTGCTTGTAGAGTTAGAATTTTCCACTGCCCATGTATCAAATACAAACTCTAATATAATAATGCAACTAGTTTGAGCAAAGAAAAATGCAGTGGACTCGTACAATTTATTATAGCAAGATATAAAAAAAGAAAGAGAATTCAACATCAAAAAACTTTGTAAAGAAAGAGAATTCAACATCAAAGAATTTACAAAGTTTGGAAATGAAATGAGTGATGAAAATACGATACATCAGTTGAGATTGATGTGGGGGTTATTTTGCAGTCAGCAAAGCTCTTGCATAGCCTTTAGATATTTGGAACTGCTCGCTCATTCCAAAATGTGCCATAATAAGCCAAACATGAGTTAGAAGCTCTCCCCCTCGTCTCAGCTGTTGACAATGCTGACTCCCTCTGCTATGACTAGCAGCGTAAGCTAGCATCTCCAACCAAACATCTCTAATCATATCCCATCTGACCGTTTTGTCTGTCACACCATTCAATGCCAACGCCAGCCTGCATGCATCGAACAACACGGACTTGCTGCTATCCCCTTTCACTTTCCCTGGCAGAACATCAATGTTTTCTTGAAGCAACATTCTGCAAGCTGTAATCATTTGGTACATCATTGGTTCTTTACTGGAATAGGACAACCCTAGGCTTTCCTCTCTGTGTCTACCTGAAGTGGGATGAGGTCCTTCTTGCAACTTCATGGCCTGGAGAAATGAATTGCAGCATGTAGTTGTGTTTGTTTCGTTTTCTTGCTTTTCTAACTCACTGTCATTGACTTGAAGCAACATACGGTTAATGCAGTTCTTTTTCTCTGTTGTAGAAGGGGTTAATCTTTCTTTGAAAAACCTCTTGGTTTCAGCCTGTGTGTCTCGGAACCTGATGAGTCCAATCCCAATTGGCAACAAGAAAGGATAAATGACCAGTAGACAGAACATATAATTTGAGATGTGTTGGCTCACTTCACGGGATGACTGAACATTGCTTGTAATGGTACTCAGAGGTGCCTCTGAGTAGTAGCAGAGTTCTGTGGCAATGTGCCAAATAAGGATACTCTGGTCGAATTCAACATTAATACTCCACTCAAGGCTAAGGCCAGTCCGTCGCTTATACCTTTCGAGTATGTTGTTTCCCCTTTGGCTGCACAAGTCTCTAAACGTAGCATCATCTTGTTTCTCCTCAAACTGTTTAAATTTCTCTTTGACATGCTCGAAGATCAGCTCTTTGAGACAATCATTCACTTCTACATAAGTTTCAGGTGGGCATCTTTCCACCACCTTTCTCAGTAGTTTAAGATAAGGCTTTTCATTGAAGCAAATGTTGAGTAGACTAAACTGTGGCATGTGACTAGACCACCTTTTTAGTTTTAGTGGTGCTAGAGAATTGATGATTTTTAAAACTTTGCTTTTTTTATGCTTAATCAACCAGCGATTGGTCTGATCTGAGGAAAGTAGTACTACTGCAGCATATATCTCCAGAACAATAGCTACAATAAGGAGAAGGAAGGTTATGAATATGTCCACCTTTTTATACTTCTTCATATCCTCAAAAGAGAAAATCGCCAACACCAGGCAGGTGAGACAGAAAGTAGTGATGCGCCGAGTAAAGCCCCAACGAGTATAAACTACTGTTGCTTTGGTGTACAGCATGTCATACATGAATCCTAGTTCAATGGCGACCACATCAAAAGCATCTTTATAAGACATATTCTTGAACAAAGATTGGCTCTTCTCCCTATCTTTAAAGCTTAGAATGAGATCTGCAAACAGACATTTGAATGTTTGAAACAAGGCATGAGCCTTAATTATATTCTTCCCATCAGAAGTGGCTTCTGTGGGGGCAGTTACATCAAACTCTTCCTGAACATCCTTTACCTCTTCTATATCCATATAGAAACCTTCAGCTTGTTTCAGCCTGTATTCATTCATCAACTTGGAATAGTTAGGACCAGGATCTGGAGAAGTAAGCATCGAGTCTCGAAGTTCATCACTGCTTGCTTTCCAAAGAGTCCATGTCCTCTCTCCATACTTAATTGATCCTACCACAATCATTGGAATGCTTAGCAAAGAAAGACGGCTGTCTGACCAGGCCATCAGGAAGATGTATACAGTCACAACTGTCTGTATTATTAGTCCGAAAAAGTGCCTTAACCACAACTGATTGTCTTCCAAGGCATAAGCTGTAATGGTGTCAGGGCCACCCAAGTGCAGCAGCAAGAAAGGTGCCCAAAATGCTGTAAGTTTTGTATTCAAGTCAAGAACACCTCCCTCATCATATATATCACCCAGGTTATTTGTTAGAATGCCCAGGGCAATGGTTGCTACAGAGTCAGCCAACAGGTAGGAACACCAAACAATGGCTCTGATCTTTATCTTTGGAATGTACTTTCTGCGGCTGCCTAAGAGAATGAGAATTATTTGAACCAAAAGGCTAGTTACAACCATTGCTCGAAGCTCCCAATCCTTCCACAACTTCATTAGCTTTGGAGTAAATATCTCCATTGCCACCCTCCTCTTCCTCATCATAATCAAGCCAGTTATAACTGTATATGAATAAACAGATAGTACAACAATCGGTTACAAGCTTCTTCAATAAAGAACCAATTAATCATATGATAATTTAAAATTTTCTAACATCGGATTCAGAAACATCCTATTACATTGTATTCACCAATTGCTAATTATCTCGACCAAAACACTAGAAACTACATTTGAAACATCATGATAAAAGAAGTAGTAGGAAGCAGTTACTTACTTGTGGTAATCATTGCAACTATTAATGCTGTTCCTCTTCCTGATAATCTGGGTCAGACTAGGTATTCTGAGTTGCTCTTTAAACTATAGTCTTTGAACCTTGAGGTTACTAACAATGGAACTTTAGGCAACTTCACTCTAGAAAGTGTACAGCGTATGCTTGAGATTGAGACCTGAGACTTGAGAGGAAGGGCTAAGTTACACTAGATTCTTGGATTCTAATTGTGGATACAGTGAAAGGAAAGGAAAAGAAAAGATTCCTTTCTTTAACAAGGGAACTTCCGCCTATGTTTACTATTTCCTTTCTAACTTGGTAATAGTACTATATATGATTAATAATGATTCAGAAGAATGGAATCCTGACATGACTTCATCATATACAATTACAAACTAAAATTAATATAATTTTAAGTTAATATAGATATGTTTTCCTTAATCAGAAGCAATGATCTGCAGTTCAAGTGGTCACAACTCACACGTCAAGAATCTGTAATAAATTTAATGAACCAGAGTTGATATAATAACTTTGATCTATTTAAGAGTTGATAAGTGCTTGAGTAAAGGATTGGTAAGTTTTCAATGTTCAATGTTTACAATGAATCTTTGATGGGGAACCTGTTTCATTCATGGGATTGATTGGTGAATCAAAGCTATAATTAAGTTTCATAACCTCTTTCATGTCTAATTGAAACATATTTATGGCTACCTTCCTAGAAAAACAGAACAAAAGGCATAAATTTGGAAATCTAGATTGATTGATTAGTTTCACACTGAATATCAACCCAGATGTATGCCTGTTAAAGTGAAACTGAATCAAACTGAAATCACATTTCCTGACAAGTAGTGTCTAGGACAGAAGAAATCTGGCCATTGGCTATTTAAATTAACCAGCATCAGCAATCATACATGGTTAAATTGTAGACTGGAAATTATAAAAAAAAAAAAAAAAGTCATTGCTGCTTCATTTTGTGAGCCACCCTTGAAGCTTGATTGATCCAACCATGGCTTTAAAACCTAGTTGATTGATTTGTGACACAATCTAAGTGAGTCGTTGATTCACATGCTGGACAGTAGTAAAACCAGTGCTCTGGATTTCTTTCCTTCTTACAAGCTTCACAATAGCTTTTATCCAAATAATTCTGTTCAAGAGAATCATAGGTAAGCCTGAGGGGATGCTTGTCGTAGTCGTAAGAAACTGTTCGTGGCAGCAAAATGCAGTTGACATGCAAGTTAAAGTTGCAATCATAGCATCTATAGCTAATAGAATGACCAAAATCACCGCAGCCAGAACATCTGAACTCATAATTGTAAGACAATGGCATCATAAGAAGATTGAGGGGATGCGCATGTGATTCATGATTGACAATGATTGGCAAGAATTCACCTTTCATGTTGGTTTGAAACAGGCAATCATGGCAACTGTCCGAGAAATCTGTGTTTTTGTTTTTACATATTCTGCACTTATGCCTCAGCTCCTTTGGGAACAGATACTCAGGTTCACTTACCCTTAGATACTGAGGGCAGTTTTCCCGAACCCGCTTTAAGTCACCCTGAAGCTCTGCACAGGCTTTATGGAATATGTAGTCATCACATTCGAAAGTGCATTGATAGCTGGAGCCTTGAATTAATTTCCGACAGGAATTGCACTGGAGTTTTGATTCATCCTTTAGCTTATTATTGAACGTCAGGGCATGCAAATGCCTATAAAGTCTTTTTCTGACCTTATACAACTCTTCTGAAACAAATTCCTCCGCATCAAACGGTTGCTTTCTGGTGTCAACAAGGAGCCTGGAAACTCCCTCAATGTTGAAATCGTTGCTTCCATCTTTCGGCAGGCACTGAATTATTATCAGGACAGCGTCCGCAGAATTTGCCAGCTGCTTTAAATTATCGAAGTGGATTTTCTGACAGAGTGGTGTGCTGATGATCACCCCGAGCTTCAACTTTGTCAGCTGCATTGAAGCAATTTTAAGAACAATTTTGAAGGATGTGTCTTTGGGATGTTGAGAATCATGGAGAAGTGTGGTGATTTCTTCCTGGTCAATGACGGGGTATTGCAGGTGTTTGGCTAGCTTGCAGGCTACTTCGCCCCTTTTTTCCTTTGAAGGGCCTTTCACTGCTAGGATCATTGGGCCATCGAATTGTTCAATCTCTTGTTTTTCCATTCTCTCTTGTTTGTTTGCATATACATACATATGTTATATGTATATGTAAGTATCTCAGGACACGGTTACCTCAAGGAAAATAAGGAATTCCAGCATCTTATAAGCTTTAATCCGCAACAAGAAATAGAAACATTTTTTGTTGAAACGCTTATTATTGAGAAATATTTTTTGCAAATTGCAGGAGCATATGAAATTATGAGTGCTGGGCGACGGCCTGTGGGAATCTGAAGGATATGAAGACTGCTAACAGAATCTCTCTTTTTCTTTATGCTTTCCGTTTTCCTTTTCCTTCTTTCAACTTTTAACTGGGGGAGAGTCCGTATAAAAAAAGTAGAAAACAAATCATGCATCGATCACCGAATCTCGGTGCTTTCAAGGACAGAAATTTCAATTCTTTCCTTGACAAACAAGGAAGGATTTGGAGGCAAAGTTGGTTTTAGTTGCAAACAACAAAAAACTTTGATATCTCACTTATTGTACCTCCTCTCAGGAAGCAGAAACTTCTACCAGGCCTTTGCCATAGCTATTAATGGGCCAAAGCTCCAATATCAAACAATGAAGATCGCAATCAAGGCAAGTCCTGTTCAGGTTTTTTTTTTCCCCTGAATCCATCACTCTTTCTATGTAATGCTTAATCACACGCTGGATATTGTGAAGATTTGCTATACTATATGTATATCTAAGCCCATACTCATGATGTCAGTTAATACTTGTGATGTCGGTTAATACTTTGCAGGTTGGATGTGGATATTTATAAATAGCCTTGAAGCCCGGTTTTGATCTTGGCTTAATTACATATATATATATATATATATATATATATATGTATATGTACATAATATAGCAAATCTTCAAAATATCTGGATGTGGAATTAGGGCACTACATTCTATATGCTAGAATTTATTTCCTCCTTTATATTTCTTAATTGGTTCTTGTTCCAATACAGAATTTGGTAAAAATAAAAAAATAGTTCTTTTGTCTATCATGAATATTGAATTTGATTCCAAATAAATTTTACATGACAATTCACTTGCAAATAAATAGATAATAGGGTCAGATTGTGTTTAATTGTAAGAATTGAAATGAATTTCTAGCTTGAAATTCACTAACTTATAAATGGATTCTGGTTATGTTTGGAACAGTATATTTCTGGGTACAAATTCAATAGGAAATTTTCTTTTCTCTGGTTGTATTTCGGAACATTGATTTTCGTAATTATAGAATACAATTCCAGAGCTAATTATACTAAACATGTGAAATGCAGGACGCAATTCATTAACTTCTAAAAGCTGCATACCTTAGAAGAAAGAGGCATGGAGAAGGAAGCATGTGATTTTTCATCTTAGTTCTTCATTTTTCTGCAATTCAGCCCTTTTTGTTTTTAATTTGGCATTCACAAGAAAGGCACACAAATACCGAGAGTTGAGATCCATGGCGTTTGAAACAACACATATTTTGATGACGAAACTAAAATTGATTGCAAGCCATGAAGCTAACTTTCCAGGTTTGAAGGGCCAAGTCATCCGTAACTCATTTGAAGAGCTAAAAAATTTGGAGAGAGTCCTTGAAAGTGCAGAGAACTACCAGGGAAGTAATAAAACGATTGATGATGAGTGGGACAAGCTTCTGGACGATATTTATTCCTTAGAGGATGATATTGAGACCCTTTTGGGCAAAACAATGCTGCCTGTTCACAAAGTCTGTAGAAAGAGGCATACTTCCTCCAGCTTTTCGAGTGAAGTGTCTTTAAGCAATAAGATTGAGCACCTAACAGAGAAAGTAAGGGATTACCGCAAGCAAATTGAACCAAGTCCATCAACTGCCTCCGGAGTTCCAGCAGTTGTTTCAATTCCACCAACAAAGCCATCAACTGACTCTGAAGATCTGCGTGCCTCAACTGACAAAGAGACTGTTACACCGAATGCAACTATGATTGCTTTGACTGACCTTGTAAAGAAGTTAAGTCAACAAGTACTCAGCCGGCTTACTTTGCAATATCTTATTTTAACTGTTGATGGGGCATGCCTTGGTAGCACAATTCTTTTGTGGACAGTCTATAATGCAGAAGACATCAAACGGCATTTCCAGTGTCGTGCTTGGATTCGTGTTTCTGAAGAGCTTGGACAAAGAGAGATCTTACTTGCCATTCTAAAACAGGTTACTGATGGCAAAGAGGAAGAGAGGCTGCCTCTTCAGTCACCGCAGCGGAGGCTCCATGATTTCTTAGTCTCAAAGAGGTATTTGATAGTTTTGTATGGTGTCCGAACAGCTGAGTTTTGGGACAATATCAAAGCAACCTTTCCATACTCATTGAATGGTAGCCGGGTGATTACTGTTGTTCAGAGTGGCAATGTTGCAAGGAAGCTAAAGGGGCAAGTATTAGATGAATGGCCTCAATCTTCTTCTTATTTGGAGGAGGAATATGGTATTACTGGTGTGAAGGCTGAAATAGACAAGTTAACACAATCCATTCTCAGCTCGCACATTTTGCTTTTCCTCATTTCAATCAAGGGTACGGTAGGTTCTGGCAGGACAACATTGTTATGGCCAATCTACAACGCAAAAGACGTTAAACAGCACTTTCAATGTCGTGCTTGGGTTCATGTTCCACAGGAGTTTGATGAAAAAAAAATTCTAACAAACATTTTTGAGGAAGTTACTAATTTCACAGTCAAGTTGAAAGAAGAGCTGACAGTGGAGTTACTACGAGAAAAGCTTCACAATTTCTTAGCTCCAAAGAGGTACCTTGTGGTTTTATGTGATGTATGGACAAGTAAAATTTGGGACAGTCTCAAACTTTCCCTGCCAAATTCGTTGAATGGTAGCCGGGTGATTTTTGCTCTAAGTGAAGGTGAAGCTAACAGGGCACAGAAGACCAATTCTCTGATCTCTGAAATGATCCTTGTGAGAAAGTTGCCTGACTCAAAAGATGTGCAAGAAGATTTTTCAGATCAAAAGGGTGCGGAGCACAGTGATAGGCTTTCTGATGTCAAGGACGAAGAATCGAGCATTGTTGGTTTGGATGATAAAGTCCGGGAATTAGCGGAATTAACACTCAACAGCTATAAGTTGCATTTTCTAATTTCAGTGTTAGGAGGGGCAGGTTCAGGCAAAACAACTCTTGTCAGGATGATTTATGACAGTGTAGCAAGTAAGCAGCAGTTCAAATGTCGAGCTTGGGTTAATGTCCCCTTGAAATTGGATGAATTCAATGAGAGACAGCTATTGATTAACTTGTTGGGGCAGGTTAGAAATGCCAGGCAGAAAGAGAGCTTGTCTCTCGAGCAGCTGAGAGAAAGGCTTCGCCTTTTCTTATCCTGGAAGAGATACTTGATAGTTTTGGACGATGTCCCTACACCAGATGCTTGGAAGAGACTTAATCCTTTCTTTCCAAAATTATCAAATGGCAGCAGGGTAATAATCACTACTCATGATGCGTATCTAGCATACCATATAATTCCAGAGACGATGGTTCTTCAGCTACGCCCCCTAACTGCCAATGAAAGCTGGGCATTGTTCTTAAAGAAGGTGCAAACTGCAAAGAGAATGCAGATAGATGTAAATGATTCACAGTTAATAAATCTAAAGGAGATCTTGCGAAGATGCCATGGTCTTCCTCTTCCAATAGTTCTGCTTGGAGGTTTGTTATCTAGGAAGGATAAATATGATGAATGGCCAAGTGTGATTGATCGTTCCATTGATAAGATCGCAAAGAAAAAGAAGGTAAGTGCTGAAGATCCAATGAACACCTCCAGAAAATCAGCTTCCTCAGCCTCCTCACATAAAATACCTCTCTCAGATATTATGGCTTTAGCCTATCAGGATTTAGCCCCACCATTGAAATGCTGTCTTCTTTATTTGGGTCTTTTTCCCAAGTCATATGAGATTCCTCTTAGGAGGTTGTATCAATTATGGCTTGCTGAGGGGTTTGCAAAACCAACAGATCAGGTGCAAACTCCACCCGAAAAGGTAGTGGAAGAATATTTTGAGGAACTCCAAAGCAGAAACATGATTGAAGTTACAAAGCTAAAGTTAGATGGAAGCCCCAAGGCCTGCCGTGTGCCAAATACGATATATGACAACTTGTTTCTAGATACAGAGAAAGTTGGTTTTTTTCACGTCTCCAAAAGTTCTGGTACATTTGGGTCACCATGGTTTAGCATCCGGCGGCTTTCAGAAAACTTAGACACTTCCCTTCAGTCCGAGCACGTAGGATTAGAAAACCTAGCTCAACGACTACGACGGCTACGTTCTTATATTTGTTTCTACGGGAAAGGAGGAGATGCACCTACAGATGAAGTAAAGGAACTTCTGAGCAAGGTTGTTAATAAAGGCTTTAGAATGCTTGTAGTGCTTGATCTAGAAGGTGTTTACAAGCCCGTGCTTTCTGATTATACATTAGGGAAGCTACCATATCTAAGATACTTGGGCTTGAGGCGAACACTTTTGGATGATGTTCCACAATCAGTTGGCGACCTGTCTCACCTGGAAACTTTGGACATAAAACATACTTTCATAACCAAGTTGCCTAGTACCATCTGGAAGGCAAAGAAGCTTCAGCATTTGTATATGAGTGATATTGATGTTGATATGTCTACTGTAAAGCCATCTGCTAGTGGTTCATTGAACAATCTTAAGATTTTATGGGGGTTGGTAATTAAGAGAGAGAGACCCCACAGAAATTGGATGAAAAGTTTGGTTGGTCTCAAGAAATTGAAATTAACATGCAATGAAGCATCAAATGAAGTCATTGCACATTGGATCTCTCAAATACACAAGCTTCAGTCCTTGAATTTGAGATTGATAGATAAGTTCAATCAGCCTTTAGATCTCGGAGTTGAGGACATACGGAAATGGAAGCAGACCAGCCTATCACAGCTGTATTTGCTTGGAAAACTTTCAAATCAAATTGCTGCTAGTGATATTCCGAAAAATCTTGAAATTCTTACACTGTCAATGACACATCTGTCAGAAGATCCAATGCATGCGGTTGGGGAGCTGAAGCAGCTGAAGGTCCTGAGGCTTTATGCTCAGTCCTTCATGGGTTCAAGGATGACTTGTTATAGTGGTGGATTTCCTCAACTCAGGGTCTTAAAACTGTGGATGCTATATAAACTGAACTGCTGGACTGTGCAGGAAGGAACCATGCCAGTGTTAAGAGAACTAGAGATCAGATGTTGCAAAAATCTTAAAATGCCTGATGGATTGGAAAAACTACCAGCCTTGAAGGAATTGACCCTCACAAATATGAAAGAAGACTTTGTAGCAAATGTGGAAAGAAATATGGGCAGCAATGTCGCAATCATGAAGAAGTTATACTTTTCTTCTTCATGGGTGAGTTCCTCTCCATCATCCATATTTTACGGCTTTTTAATTCTTAATCTCCATTTGTTTTCCTCTGATATGTTATGTTTCTTCATATCTCTCCCTTTTCTTTTGTTTTTAGGAATAATAACAAATATTGAAGGAGAAACAACTGTCCAGGTCGCAACACTGCTATTCCTGGCATCTTCCTGGATATGGACTAATGGCTATTCTTAATTCTTCCCCATTGGATTCCAACCTCATCAGCAAAACCTGCAATTATTTTCTGACTAATTCTATTGTTCTCTCTCAAGATTTGTGTCACCAACCATTTACAAAAATAGATGTAATGTGATTGTTCAAGGATATGTAGAATGAAATCAAGACCGTTCAATATTATATGCAGAATCAAATTTATGAGAGGAGACATAATGTTGCTCTTTCCGTAGCTAAGGACCAATGAATTTTCATGTCTTTCTGTGACATAGCTCCTACTCTTGTCTCAATCGAACCTCTCCATTCAGAAAAAGATACTTATGTGATTAATTCATAGTATTTGACAAAAGCATGGCAAAATATATTTACTTCTGAGAAGATTTATGCATGTTACCATGATAGAAGCTAAAATTGAGGTTGAAATTCTTCTGCTATATTTCTCTTATAGTAGATTACACTTATATAAACTAGGTTGATAATTTAGAATCTGTTTAGCCCAATTGGAGCTGTCATAAAAAGTGTTGTTCACGTAAAACTTTTATAAAAGAACCGTCAATAAAAGTACTTTAGAATGTTGAAAGCTATTTTATAGAATTTTTGTAATAAATGAAAAAAAAACAATAAACTTTATTAAATTAAAAAATTTTAAGTTAAAACAAATAAATAAAACAAAATAAAAATTTTGCTAATTAAAATAAAAATTAAATAAAAATAAAATGGCACAAAATAAATAAATAATTGTGAAATAAAATGAATATTCTTTTATAATTTTGTAAATTATTGAAAAACAAAGTGAAAATGTAAAAGAATTCACTAAATACATGTTATTAAAATTAGCACTTCTTGAAAAAGCTTCAATTTATAGTTTCATCGAAAAGCTAAAATTTGCTTCCCGTATAAGTTATAATTTTTAAAATTTTAAAAGCCACACACTTGGCTTTTACTTCTAAAATAGATAAGTCCCTCTATAAGTTAGGCAAAACATGCACTTAATCACTAAAAAATAGAAAACAAATAAAAGCAAATAATAAGCTTTCCTAATGAAGCTGAAGAGGTCAACTTTCCTAAACCTATACTATGAATATCTTCACAATATCTTCCTAATGATATTTAGGATATCCCCCTAGTATCTTCTAACACTCTCCCTTAAGCTGAGAAGTATATATTGGTCATTCCCAACTTGTTTCCCAACTCTTCAAAGCTTGGCTTGTGTAGTCCTTTTGTTAGGATACTTGCAGCTTGAAGTTTAGTAGGAACATAGGTCAAGCAAATGCTCCTATCATCAATTTTCTCCTTGATAAAATGTTAATCCACTTCTATGTGCTTTGTATGATCATGTTGAACTAGATTGTGAGCAATGTTCAAAGCTGCATTATTGTCACAATACAGCCTCATAGGTTCACTTCTTCTAACTTTGAGTTCTTCCAGTAAACACTTCAGCCACATCCCTTCACATATTCCATAAGCTAAAGCACAATACTTTGCTTTAGTGTTGCTTTAGTGTTGCCCCGAGTAATAACTTGCTGTTTTTTACTCCTCCAAGTTACCAAATTACCCCAAACAAAGATGCAGTTGCATGAAGTGGATCTCCTGTCAACAACTAAATCTGCCCAATTAGCATCAATATAGATTTCAATCGGTCTATGTTCATTCTTTCTTAACATTAAGCACCTTTTAGGCACTTGAGAATTTTGAATATAGCTTTAAGATGCTTTTCCTTGGGGGAATGCATAAATCGACTTACCAAACTCACTGCAAAGGCAATATTTGGTCTTGTATGTGAGAAGTAAATAAGTTTACCAACTAATTGCTTGTATCTTTCTCGATCTATATTAGCACCATCGTCTTCCAGTCCTAGTTTCAAATTTGGTTTCATTGGAGTTTTAGCATATTTACATCCCATCATTCCAATCTCTTTCAACAAATCAAGAACATATTTCCTCTGTGAAATAAAGATCCCCTCCTTGTTTCTAGCAACTTCCATTCCCAAAGAATACTTCAGCACCCAAGATCTTTGAGCTCAAATTCCCTAGCTAGATGCTTTTTTCAAGATGTTGATTTCTTCTAGATTATCACCTGTCACAATGATATCATCCACATAGACTATCCAAATAACAATTTTATCGCGTTCAGAGTGCTTAACAAAAAGTGCATTATCAAATTGGGCATGGGTATAACTGTGGCCTTTGACTGCTTGTGTAAACTTCTCGAACCACTTCCTTGGAGATTTTTTCAAACCATAGTAAGTCTTTTTAAGCCTACACACCTTATTACTACTCCTTTCAGCAAAACTAGAGGGAAGATCCATTCAAACTTTTTCATGTAAATCCCTATTCAGGAAGGCATTTTTTACATTCAGTTCTTGTAAAGGCCAGTCCAAATTAGCTACTAGTGATAGGAGCACCCTTTACAATGTTGAGCTTAGCAACTAGTGTAAATGTCTCCCGATATTCTATGCCATAGGTTTGCATAAACCCCTTGGCTACAAGTCTAGCCTTGTGTCGATTAATGCTCCCATTAATGCTCCCATTTGCATTATACTTTACAGTGAAGATCCACTTACATCCCACAATCTTCTTCCCCTTTGGTAGATCTACCATTTCTCAAGTACCATTTTTCTTTAGAGCACCTATTTCTTCCAAAAATTCTTGTTGCCACTTAAGAAGGCAAGAGCTTCTTGCATGGTTTTTGGTACTTTTGTCTTTGACACCGAGATTGTAAAGGAACAAAAGGAGGGGGATAACCTTTCATAAGAGACAAACCTTGAAATGGGATGTTGAGTGCAAGACCTTGTTCCCTTTTTGAGAGTGATGGGAAGATTAGTAAACTCTTGAGGCATCGTGATGGGATCCTTTGATTGGGTCGATTCAAAAGGCTTGTCACTAGAGCAACGCTTTAGTTTTAAATCTTGGTAGGGCAGGGCATTGGGTTTGTTAATACCATGAATTTTTTTTTCCATGAATACACAAGAAGATCTAGGTTGTCAAACCAAGAGCCAGCTCCCCTTGTTTTTGAGTTTTTGTCAAACTCTATGTGTGGCATAATAGGCTTAATGTAAATGGTGATATTAGGTAGAGGGATATGGATGGAAAAGGATGACGGTGAATCTAAAGAGCTTGGTAGATTTGTAATTGAGTGATTCTATTCACACCCACTCTATTGTTAGATACACCCTAAATACTAGAAAACCCTAACCACATTTCCTGTCTCTTCATATTTACTTGACACACCCTAAATTTTCATTTATTATTCCTAAATTACCTTCACTCTCTTCAAACCTTAATATCACACCTTACCTCCCGTTCTCATTTCCCTCAACTTTTAATCTTACAAAACTCTTCAAATCTTAAATTTTGGCAAGATTATAAGGTAAATATAGCTTACCCCTTCATTGAAATATGTTTACTCTTTTTTTTTTGCATCTAAATATTCTAATTTGTTGATTTTGTGAAGAATTGGTATAAATGCAATCGGGTGGGGTGGGTATGCTGAGCGAGGCTCACAGTAAGGAATTGTTGCGGGTCTTCAATGATGCATGTTAATTCCTTACCGTGAGCCTTTGATGGGTCACGACAATTCCTTGTTATGGTCCTTTAACGTCTCATGACAAGGAGTTGCCACTAGCTTGTATGTGGTCACGACTTGAAAACCTGCGGCATGGGTGTGCCATGAGCCTTTGAAAGCTTGTGGCATACCCATGCCGCGAGCATATACTGGCTCTAGCACAGTTGTGCCACGAGCATCTGCTGGTGCCGTGAGCCTTTAAAATATGTCTCATTTTTGTTTTTTTTTACTAGTATTTGTTTTTTAAATAAGGTTATATTACATTTTATACTAAAATTAATTTGTGCAACATTTTCTTTGAGTGTGACTATGTATTTATTGCGATTTTAGTGATAGTTTGGATACTTTTAAGGAACTTAAGATTGTCGTCCTTATATGTGATTTGATTATTTGATGTGAATTGATTTAGGTGATGTGGATTTGTTTGGTGCATGTGAATTGGTTTATTGCACGTGAATTAGTCAAGGGCATTTGAATTAGTTAATTTGAAGTGAATTCGTTAAGGGCATGAGAATTGGTTTCCTACATGTGAAATGGTTTTGTTGTATGCTGATACAGATGCCATCATGTAGACATAGATGTGATCATAGCCATCCATCTGCTGATACATCAAGATGGCGACCCACTGCGTCTGAGATGACGAGACGCATCGCGATAAGGCATTATCTGACAAGGACATAGCAAAGGAGAGCTTGCATACGACTATAGCTGGTGTTGCACCACTTCCTGAGGAGATGCAGCATGCTGAGGCAGTAGTTACAGAGGAGAGACAGTAGGCCAATGCATCTATCAAGGCACTAGCTGAGGTGGATAGGCAACAAGCTAGTGCATTTGCTTAGGCACTAGCTTCGATGGATAGGCAGCAAGTAAGTACATCTACTGAGGCAGCAGCTATTATTGACCATATCCTGTTAGTCTAATTGATTCATCCCTTTTGATCAGTTATTGATCGCACGTTGCTGTAACTATTTGGCAGCGAAAGGCATATTTGAATGTTATTACTTATTTATTGTAATGTAAATTAGACTGAATAATATTCTCATTATTTGTTTGGCTTTCATATAAGGGCGAGAAAAGTCAAAAGTTGTTAATCACGATCCTAAAGTTGGTACATGACCATTAGATACGAGTTGGTCTCGCATCTTGGCTTTGATCGAGCGGTCAGGGTTGGCTCCACTCATGTGGTGTAGTTATCTCACGTGCAACAAGACTATCATTACCGCATTTATGAAGAGGTGGTACCTAGAGACAAACACGTTTCATGTGCCTTTTGAAGACATAACAATTTTGTCCAGAGATTTTACTGCTAGACGATTTTGAAAACATTAAAAATAAGAAGTCGCTACTAATCTTTTTTATTAGGTGTGATTGGCCACCTAAAATTTTTATCTTTTTAACAAAATCTCAAAATTAATTGAGTTTGATTAAAAGATAATTTTGATATGAGAAAAGAAAAACTAGGCTCGGGAGTGAGGTTACGCGTGACAAAAGATTAGCACCCCCATGATACCGTTTAAAAACGGTACCAACTTAATTATGTGTTATCCTTTTAGTTTTAATAAAATGATCTTAATTTAAAATTTAAAAACAATTTCATTTTTTATTCTACTTATTTTTTAAAAAGCATTTTTATCATTTATCAAAATCATTTTTTTCTTATTTTAAAAAGTTAAATTTTATTTTTCAAAAGTGAATGTGAACTTTTTTGTATTGAAAAATTAAAACAAATACTCCAATATTTTTTGTAACATTTAAAATAACATTCTCACCAAATTTTTTTTAAGAATCGTTATTTACGACTTCTATAGATTCTCATCATTGGAAAAGCTCACATTATTTTTGTAATTATTCATGAATGCACATAATGCAAACAGAGAATTCATGATGCATATAATTTCATTTTTCTTAAAAAAAAACTTTATTTATTTTTATTTTTATAAAAATTCACGTTATTGAAGAGTTTTACTAAATATTCCAATACTCTGATAATATTTAGTTAGCTTTTCTCACCTAGAGATTAGTTAGGAATCACTACTTATGATTTCTGTAACATCTCATTATTGGATGATTCAGATTTAAGTTTAATATTAAATGAATGCATATGATTAAAACAAATAATATGTGATGCACATGAATTAAGTTTTTATTGTTATTTTCCTTTTTTTTAAAAATAAATTTATTTCAATTTTATTTGTCACAAAAATCCGTGTTATTGAGAAATCATACTAAGTATTCTAATACTCTAGTAATATTTAGCGAACTTCTTGCACCTAAGGATCAGTTAGAAATCACTACTTGTGATTTCTGTAACATCCCACCATTAAACGAATTTTATTTAAATTAATTACAAACAAAACAAGTATAACATAATTATTCATTTATTTATTATTATTTAATACACTTTCTAATTGATAAAATGCAAGTAAAAGAAAATTTTTCAAGATTTCTATTTTATAACATGCATTCAAATTAAGAAAATAACAAATACAATAAAAAAAAGAACAAATAAATGAAAGGTTAGTAAGAAATTATACCCCAAATAGGAGCCCAATGTTGAAACAGATTTGAGTCAGATGATTGGGCCTACCAGTTAAAAGCCCAACGCAAGAGAATTTCTGAAGCCTAACTAACCAAGTCATCCACGGGTCGGTCGGTAGCACGGGCTTTTTTTTTAACACACTATAAAAGCCACTTTTCTTAATTTTACTTCATTCTCAACTTTCTTTCACTCTCTAAACCTAAACCTAAAACTCTCTCCCTTCTCTCTAAACTCCACCCAAGACAACCCACCTCTTAAAATCCAGATTTCGGTTACGCTGCCTCGCTGCCGCCTGTCACCACTGCTGCCGTGACCGGAAAACCAAAAGCTTTCATCTTTCCGACAGCTTTTCACCTCCTCTTTTCATTTCTCAACTCAGAATTCTTAAAAGGTGGCCCCAAAATCGTAGATCTGCAAGAGAAACCGCCCGTTCCAAACCTCCAAACACTACCTTCCGCCGCTCCACTCACCACCGCTTCCTAGTATGTTCTTTTCCATTTTCCTAACTCCCTTCCCACCAAATTTTGAGACCTAAAACCCTCTGGAACACCACCAACCGAACCTTAAAAAGAAATTTATATCATCTCTACTGCAGCTTCTCTTAGAAGGAAATGTTGATTTTTGTTTGCTTTGCTATGTTTGTGCCTTTTTTTTCGCTTCCTAGAGGGGGTTTCGATTTTTTTGGTACTTTCGGATATAGGATTGATTTGCTGGAAGAGGGGTTTCCGGTCTTGGTGGGTATGTGTAATGAAGCTGTTGAGATTTTGGTGAAATGGTGGCTTTAGGACTTGGTTAATTTCGAATAGAATTAACCGAAACTGAATTAACCAAATTATGAAATTTTACTTTCGTTAACCGAACCGAAATATATATTTTCGAATTAACCGAACCGAAATATAATTCGGTTAATTCTGTTAATTAACCGAATTAACCAAACTTTTCACAAATTTCTCATTTCACCAAACAAAATCACATATATATAATATATAAATATATATTATATACAAATATGATATATATGATATATATATATATATAAATAATTCAGTATATATATTATATATAAATAAATATATTAACATATATCATTAATTCGGTTAATTCGGTTAACCGAAATAAATTCGGTTTTCGAACCGAATTAACTGTTAACTGAATTTTTACCAATATCATTTTCGTTAACCGACCGAATTTAATTTGGTGGTCGACCGATTAACCGAATTAAATTCGGTCGGTCTGTTAACCGAATTATTTTATATTTTGAACACCCTTATGCTGCATGGAGTTATTGCTAGGGTGGCAAACCTGTTGCTTCTGTGAGATGTGGCTGACCCTCTTCTCCCCTTCGCTGTTGAAGAAGACACCCTGTTTTGGGAAGCAACATGAAGATTTGAGAGAGGAAGAAACGTGAGAAAGAGGGAGAAGATTTGGAAGATAATCAAGTAGTTGGAAGAAGTAGTTGGAAGAAGTAAAAGTGGATTTTTTCTTAAGTATTTGAATAGGGTTTGAATCTTAGAGTCATCATTGTTGGGAAGGCTTTATCATTTACTACTCTTGATCCGAACAAGATTAATCTCAGATTTAAAAACAAATAAAGACACATGTGCTACGATGCTTACACAAAAAAAAGGTTTTTAATTAAACGGTGTGTTTAAGGTATTTTAATAATTTTTATATTCTTATTTCATATTCTTTTATATGTCATTTGTTTTAAACTCCTTTATTTCATTTACTTTAAAAAAAAGGGTATTTTATTTATTCTCAATAGGTCTAGTTGTTTATTAAAAAAAACGTATATGTTTAAGAAATGTAATGAAAAGAGAATTTTATAAAATATTTAAATAATGGATTGTTAAAATTAAAAAGTAATAAATAAAAAATGAGAAATTATGATGATAGGATTTTGAAGAAATCACAAGCAGTGATTCTTCGATAATTTTTTAAGATCGAAAGAAAAAATCCTTAAATGTTACCAGTATATTAGAACATTTGATTAATTTTATCTTGGTATCAAAATTTCTTATTTCATGAAATAAACTAATTAAAAAAACACATAAAAATAAATAAATAAAAAAACAAAATATAAATTGTAAGAGAACTTCCTATGGTAGGATTTGATGGAAATTACAAGTAGTAATTCTTTAATAATTTTTAGGGTTGAAGTAAAATATTTAAATATTACCAGCATATTGAGACATTTAAGCAATCTTATCTCGATATTATTTTTTTTACTATCAATCTTTCGAAATAATAATAATAATAATAATAATAATAATAATAATAATAATAATAAAATAAATCAATAAATAAATAAATAAAATATAAATTTTAAAAGAACTTTTGATAATAAGATGTCACGAAATTCACAATTAGTGATTCTTAATTAATCTCTATGTGAGAAAAATTCACTAAATATTACTAGCGCATTGAAATATTTAGTGTGATTTTTCAACAAAATGGATTCTATTTAAAACATAATAATAATAATAATAATAATAATAATAATAATAATAATAATAATAATAATAATAATAATAATAATACTTAATAGCCAAATATACCCTCAACTTTTAAAATAAAATAGAATTAAGCCCTCAACGTTTTATTACGTGAAAATCAGTCCATAAACTTTTATTTTATTATAAATAAACCCTTAACCTTTCAAAATTTTGCAATTAAGTCCAAATCTGTTAAATGACACTAATTGTCGTTTGGACATCTAATGTGAAAGCTGACGTGGATAGCTTAGTTGGTTGCCACGTGGCATGCCATGTATGCAATACAAACGGAAGTTAGTGTCATTTAACATATTTGAACTTAATTGCATAATTTTGAAAGTTTGAGGGTTTATTTATAATAAAATAAAAGTTTATGGATTGATTTTCACGCGATAAAACGTTAAGGGCTTATACCCTCAACTTTTAGAATAAAATAGAATTAAGCCCTCAACGTTTTATTACGTGAAAATCAGTCCATAAACTTTTATTTTATTATAAATAAACCCTCAACCTTTCAAAATTTTACAATTAAGTCCAAATCTGTTAAATGACACTAATTGTCGTTTGGACATCTAACGTGAAAGCTAACGTGGATAGCTTAGTTGGTTGCCACGTGGCATGCCATGTATGCAATACAAACGGAAGTTAGTGTCATTTAACATATTTAGACTTAATTGCATAATTTTGAAAGTTTGAGGGTTTATTTATAATAAAATAAAAGTTTATGGATTGATTTTCACGCGATAAAACGTTAAGGGCTTAATTCCATTTTATGCTAAAGATAATAATAATAATAATAATAATAATAATAATAATAATAATAATAGAATTTTCATATGAATCATTCATAATTTGTTTGCATTATGTGCATTTATAAAATTCCAAAATAAGTGTGAATCTTTGAAAGATGAGATTATATAGAAATCACAAATAGAGATTTTTAAGAAATCCCTAAGTGAGAAAATTATCCGAAATGTTATTAGAGGTATTGAAGTACTTCTGAATAGTTTGCAATGCGAATGATTCTCATTTATTTCAAAAAATAAAAATATAATTTAATATGTAAAATAGAAAATAAAAATTAATATTTCAAGTATAAAAAATAGAATTTAATATTTCAATGAAAAAATAGAATTTAATATTTCAAATGAAAAAATAAAATTTAATATTTCAAATAAAAATAAAATTAAATATTTCAAATAAAAAAACAAAAAAATAATTTCAAAATAAAGAGAATTCTTTTAATATTTAATTAAGATCATTTTATTAAAATTAAAGGATAATACATGATTAAATGGTACCTTTTTAAATGGGTGTTGTGAGTGGTGCTAATCCTTCTCTATGCGTAATTGAACTCTTAAACCCACACTTTGTTTACACAAACAAAAAATCATCTTTTTAATAAAACTTAATTAATTTTAAGATTTAATTGAAAAGATAAACGTTTTTTAGGTAGCCAATCGCACCTAATAAAAAAAATTGATGGTGACATTTTTTGCGTTTTCAAATCGTCTAGCGAGTTCATAGACAAAATCATTACGACATTCACCTAAAAATTTAGGAGACAAAGAAGAAGTTGATTGAAACAAGGGATATGTGTTGAGTAGCACAAAAATTGGAGATTTGAATTGAAAAACTTTAGAGTGCATTTGATTTATCATATACAAAGCTGTTAAGATTGCTTCTCCCACAAGTATTTTGGAACATTCATTGTAAACATGAGAGCTCTAGTAACTTCATACACCATTTTGTTGCGGTGTATTTGGACAGGAACTTTGATGAATAATCCCTAGAGTAATTGCTAAGTACTCTCCTAGAATAGAATGAAAATATTCCTCAAGTTTTGAACAGTGGTTGCGAATTGATTTTTAACCATTGAATTAAAGGTTTGAAAAAATTTTTTAGCTTTAGATTTTTTCCTTAAGTAGATAAGCCCAACAAACTCTGGTATGCTCATAAATGAAAGTGATGAACCATCTCGTGCATGAAATGGTTTTTATATAAGATGGTTCAAAAATCACTATGAATGAGTGAGAAAGGACAAGATTCTTTATATGGTTTTGGTGGATATGAAGCGTGAGTATGTTTGGCTATTTGGCAAATTTTAAATGAAACAAAACTTAGACTTTTATTTAAGAATAGTTTTGGAAACAAAAGTTTGAGATAATGGAAATTTGGGTGACCTAACCTATGATGCCACAAGATTATTTGACTATTATTGGAAACAAATATAAACTTTCTTTTGACTGCCAAGGCTTGCTTAGTCACGTTGTCATCATCCTTAAGGTAGTAGTGTCTGCCCTTTTTCTAGCATCGCCAATCATCATCAAGACTTGCTCCTAAATTTTACAAGAAGTAGAAAAATTAGCATGACAATCCAAATTACGTGTTAGTTTGCTAATTGACAGCAAGTTACAAGATAATTTAGGAACATATAGTACAAAATGTAGAACCAGTGTTTTTAACTACCGAATTGACCCTTTACCAGCTACTGAAGAGAACGGACCATATGCTATTTACTTGTGAGTTACTAGGACATAGAGAATAAGAGTAAAATGGTGATGAATGTCCTGTCATATGATCTGATGCCCCAAAATAAAAAATCCAAGGATGTTGTAGTTTACTCTTAAGTGTGAGAGGAAATACCTTTAGTGGCAAATGAACATGTCAGAGGATTGACATTCGAAGGTTGACTCAAAAGTCTGTGAAGTAGCTTGAACTGGGACTTGTTCAGAACCACACCAATCGCTTCATCGGTTGAGGTTGTGTCCTTAGATTTTGCCTCGGTGGATGCTTGGAATGCCTTATTTCCATTCACTCCTCGTGGTTTATAATTTGTGGGTTTGCCATGAATGTCCTAGTAGGTCCCACATGTGTGCCCATTTTTTTTACAATGGGTGCACTTCAACTTTCCTCCTCGCAGGTTTGTTTTCAGATCAGAATAATTCCTTGAAGCTAGTGCTATTGTTTCTGTCAGTCGGTCCTCGGATGTAGAGATAGATTGATCTTTCTTGCCTCTAAGCGTGACTCGACTTCTATTTTCATTTTGCCTTTCCTCTACAAATGCTTCACCTATAGATGGTAAGGGTTTCTTTCCCAGAATTTTGCCTCTCACCTCATCCAACTCCTTGTTAAGACCAGTAAGAAAGTCATACGAACGTTCTTTCTCAAGGTGCCATTTAAACTTTGCATTCTCCTCCATAGCTCTCTAGTCTGCCTTGTAGATCATATCGAGCTCTTGCCATGAAGTTTGCAACGAGTTATAATACCCTATCATGCTCAAGGAACTCTACCGCATCTCCTTGAGTTTGTTCTTAATTTTAAATACTTGAGAGGTATTCTCCAAATCTGAGTAGTTTTCTTTAATAGCATCCCATATAGCCTTGGCAGTGTGTCAGAATAAATACGTTTGGCTGATGTGAGTTTCCATCGAATTAATCAACCAAGACATAAAAATGGAGTTGTTTAACTCTTAAGTCGTATAAGTTGGTTCACTAATATTCGGTTTACTTGCTTCTCATGTGATGTATACTATCTTGCTTCTTTTTTGGGATCATTTGAGGAAATTTTTTCCATCCAGTTTTGTGGTTTGTGATCTGCAATGATAGATTTTTTTTTTAAAAAATTGAGTAATAGCAATCGATAGAGTAGACTTAGATGAAGTGGTCGACAATGCTTCATTCTCTGTGCTTGTGATCTTCTTCCTCAAATTAATGGTTGCAAAATTTCAAGAATTGAAAAAAATTTTGATCTATGGCTCTGATACCATATAACTATAATTGAAATTCTTCTACTATATTTCTATTAAAATAGATTACACTTGTATAAATTGGGTTGATAACTTAATCCCTAAAAGATATGAAATAAATAAAAGCAAATAACAAACTTTCCTAAGGAAACTGAATAGGTTAACTTTCTTAAACCTATACTTCGAATATCTTCATAATATCTTCCGAATAATATCCTCCTAACAACTTTCAATAGAAGTGTTTACACTTTATTAGTGTTTTGCAATGACAAATTTTCAGTCATCTTGGCAGTAGCAATAATTTTTTCTCGACTAATAAATTTTGGACTAAAGGTTAAACAATAGTACTTACATAGGCAAATAGGGCAAATAGGCCTTATATCAGTTTGCTACCGTTCAAAAGGAAAAGAAGCACCCACAAGTTTACAAGGTTAGATTCATTTCTTGCTTTAAGGGATGGAAATTTTCAATAGAACTCTTTGAGTAAGAAAACATATACACACATATTATATATTGAACCAAATATTTGGTGTACAACATTGAATTCATTTCATATTTACGAAAACCTTAACGATTTCAGATTCAAAGGTAATTGTATGATTATTTAATTCCAGCTTTATTGTTTTATTTTCTATTTTAAATAGATGCTAATATGTCTAGGATAGTTTTATTTAAACTTTAAAATAATATCCAAGTGATTAGGATCATAATATCCAACCTTATCTTCTGCTTGTATTTTTGATTTTTAGGACATTCTATGTATCAAATATCTCTTTAAATAGAGATATTTCAATGGAATGTAAATAATAGGCTCGAACATATTGTTCAGCTTTCTTAAGCACTCATTTCTTTATAGTATTGGAGTTGTACTTGATCATCTAGAAATGCCAAAATCCAGAATGACATCGGAGAGACAAACTTTTGTCGAGGTAACGTCAGGTTCCTTGGGGTAACTTTTGCTATTATAGCACCTTTTCATGGGCAAACAACTTCTCATCATGGGTTATCTAAGACTTCTCTACCCATCACTGGATATAAACTCACTGGTCAAACTTATATCCAGCAATCTTAATTTGTTATGATGTTCATTGGTGGAAAAGATAAAGATAACTTTCTCACTGGAGCTACTATCACTTCTCTACTAGAGGATGCAAAATTTAAAATCTAGCATTTAGAGAATAATATGGTGATGTCCTGGCTCGTCAATACCATAGAGAATGATATAGTCCAAGGCTTTATGTTCTATAAAACAACCAAAGAAATTTGGGAGGCAGCAAAGGTAATGTACTCAGATAAAGATAACATTATTGAATTATTTGAGATCAAAGGGCTCCTTCATGACCTAAGGTAAGGTCTACACTTTGTCAAAACTTATTTCAATTTCGTTACACATTGCTAGCAGCAAGTGGACACATTCAAGGAATATAAGTGGCAATGCATGGATGATAGTATCTTATACAAAAAAATTACAATGAAGGAGAGGATTTATAAGTTTTTGTTGGGTCTCAACAAAGACTTAAACAAAGTAAGAGGAAGAATACTAAGTTTAAAACCATTGCTCTCTATCCGTGAAGTATTTTCTGAGGTATGAAGAGAAGAAAGAATGAAAAAGGTTATATAATACACCAAACAACTACCTCTAAAGGAGTGGATAGGTCTGCCCTTGTTGTTGGAGGAAATAATTCTCAAAGTCAAACAGAGAGAAGAAAGGGGCATCCTTAGTGTGAACATTGCAAAAAACTAGGCTATGTCAAGGACAAATGCTAAAAGCTTCATGGGAAACTTGCAAATTGGAAACCATCTAGAGAATCTCAAGAAAACCACAGCTACAGTGTCGAAGTTGAACCAGTCACCACAACAAAACCTGTTGTTGAGAATTTTGTCTTCTCAAAAGAGCAAATGGATCTTTTCCAGCAATTAATTAAACAATTACAATCCAACCCCAATGTCAGCACAAGTTCTTTTGCACCAAGTTTTTTTGGATACCTTTAATGCTAAACTTGAGAAAAAGAAAGAATGGATCATTGACTTTGGAGCATCAGATCATATGGCTGGTAATGCCATTTTATTTCATTAACTTCATTTGTGCACCAATGGTTTATTAGATAAAATTGCATATGGATATTTGTCAAGTGTTCAGATCATATGACTAGTGATGCCATTTTATTTCATGAAATTCCCTCGTGTGCCAATGGTTTATCAATTAAAATTGTATATGGATATTTGTCAAGTGTAAGGGTGTTGGGACAACAGTGTTTCTCAAAATCTAGTCTTAAATTCTGTTCTTTATATCCCTGACCTCAAGTGTAATTTACTTTCGGTTAATAAACTCGGAAAGGAATGAATTTTGTTACTAAATTTTATCCTACGTGGTGTGGATTTCATGATTTGGACTCGGGGAAGATGATTGGCAGTGCTAAAAAGAGGGCTAGACTATACCTTCTAAAAGCTTACGTCTCCATGTCCCAAATCCAAACAACCTGTAATGCTCTTCCTAAACTATATTTTTCCTCTTCCATTCGTAATAAAAGTAGTACTATTTCTTCATGGCATTATCGTATAGGTCATCATTCTTTTCGATATGTGAAAAGGATGTTTCCATCTTTGTTTAATAAAAATCATATTCATTTCTAGTGTGAAATTTGCCATTTATCTAAACATACTCATGCTACTTTTCAACCCAGCTATATAAAGCATCCCAACCATATAAAGCATCCCAGCCATTTATTGTTGTTCATAGTGATACTTGGGGACATACAAGGGTTAAAAACATTACTAGTTTTAGATGATTTATTTCTTTTATAGATGATCATACTAAAATTACTAGGGTCTTTTGTATGAAAGATAAATCTAAAACTTACACCATATTTGAAAATTTTCATATAATGATCCAAAATCAATTTCAAAACCAAAATAAAGGTCCTTCGAACTGACAATGCCAAACACTATTTCAACCTCACTTTAAAACATTTTTGGGGAAGCTGTTCTTACTGCCTCATATCTAATTAACCAAATGCCTTCCAGGGTGTTACAATTTCAAACCCCATACCAATCACTCTTAAATTCCTACGCGAAACTCAAATTCCTAACTATCCTTCCACTTAAATTTTTTGGCTACACCACCTTTGTTCATATCCACTTCCAAAATCATAGCAAACTTGATCCTAAGGTTGCCAAATGTGTATTTCTTGGCTATTAATCAATTCAAAAAGGATATAAATGCTACTTACCAACCACCCATCGCTTTTATAATACCATGTGACCTTTCTTGAACATCAATCATACTATACAGTCATACTATACAAAAACTGATATTCAGGGGGAGAATAACACTACCAAACAATAAGAATATTAGTTTTTACTTCCATTCACAATAACCCAATCACCCACATACTAGCTTGAAACTGAACTAGCGTTTGAAATAGAGCCAGAAATCCAAGCAGAGCAACCAACAGCAACTGAAATAGAGCCTGAAATCCAAACAAAGCAGCCAACCACACCTGAGATCCAGACCAAACAGCCAACAACCCAAATCGAGCATTTTGCAACCAAATTGTACCTCCTCAAATCCAAGTATACACACGGAGGCCAAGGACTTGTGAGAAGGTAGAGTCTGGTTCTACTCTTAGTCAACACCATGATTTTAAACCAGGAACTCACATAAGGTAGCACCAAGTTACTCCCTATTGAATCTGAATTTGATGATTCTAATGTTCCCATTGCAAAGAGGAAAAAAGTTAGGACTTATACTCAACATCTTATAGCTAACTTCCTATCCTATGAAAGATTATCCTCAAAATTTAGAACTTTTTACAACTAAAATGTCTAATGTTGAGGTTCCACAAACTATAGGAGAAGCTATTAGGAAATTAGAATGGAAACAAGCAGTCAATGAGGAAATTCAGGCCTTGAGGAAAAATGGTACTTGGGAAATGGTGGAGCTGCTAAAAGGAAAGACCTTAGTTGGATGCAGATGGATATTTAATGTGTAATATAAGGCTGATAAGAGTATTAAAGGTATAAAGCCAAGTTAATTGCCAAAGGTTACACCCTATGACACTGATTATCAGGAGACATTTACTTCAGTTGCTAAACTAAATATTAAACGAGTACTTATCTTTATTGTAGCAAACCTGGATTGGGAGTTACAACAAGTAGATGTGAAGAACGCCTTCCTCAATGGGGACTTAAAGGAAGAGGTGTATATAGAGGTTCCACCTAGGTTTAAGGGAAAGCATAATTCGAATTTGGTTTGCAAATTAAGAAAATCTCTCTACAGTTAAAGCAATCTCCTTGGGCATTGTTTGAAAGATTCACCAGGGTACTCAAGCATCAAGGCTCTTAATAAGGACAAGCCGGCTACATCCTTTTCACTAAACATTCCCTTACAAGTGATATTGCTATTCTTATTGTTTATATTGATGACATTATTCTGAAAATTATAATGAAGAGATGATTAAATTAAAGTCCATGTTTGCTAAAGAACTTGAAATCAAAGATTTGGGGCAACTAAGATATTTCTTGAGAATGGAAGTGGCAAGATTAAAAAAAGGCATTATGGCATCTCAAAGAAAATATACCATTTATTTACGTAAAGAAACAAGTATGCTAGGATGTAAACTAGTTGATACACCTATAGATAGCATTGTCAAAATGGGCCAAGGCCCGTTTGGCCTACCCAGCCTGACCCATTTATTCAGGGCTTGAGCTTCATTTTTATAGCCCATTTAACAAATAAGGCTTTTTGGCCCGGCCCATTTAGGCCCGAGCCTAAATGGATTTAGCCTTGGCTTAAATGGGCCGGCCCGTTTAATTTTTTAATATTTTTAATTATATTAAAATTTTATTTTTATTTTAATTATTTATATGTTTAACATTTTAATCAAAGTAAAATATATAAAATTAATACTATTTAATATTACTAATTTACGTCAAACCAACCTAATGACTCACAACCTCTTACACATACTAGTTGGAAGGGGAAGAATACATTTGCTTTAAGTGATGTAAGTTCATTTTTGTTTTTTAAGTATATACTTTATTTTAAAATTTCTTTTGTAATGACAATTAATTTATTTTGAAATGTCCAAGGATATAGGCTTTCAAAAGATTTGAAACTATTTAAGTGAAAAAACCAAAATCTCAATTAGATCTTTATTTGGAAGAGCTAAGGATTATGGGTCGCATGATTGAAAATTTAAATGTGCTGCAATGGTAGAAAGATCATAAGCCAAGATTTCCAAAGCTTGCAAGTATAGCTTGTGATATCTTGAGCATTCCAATAACAACAATAGCATCAGAGAGTTTTTTTAGTATTGGTTCTTGTATTTTAAATAAATATTGAAGTTCTATAAATAATGAGAACGTGAAAACTTTCATTTGCAACTGAAATTGGATTCTTAGTTTTGAAAGTAATGTTATTAATTAGTTGACAATTTTTAATCACTTCATAAGTTTAATTCTTGTGAGTTCTTATATTGTTCTTTATTTATATTTGTAAATGGCAAAGTTGAAAAAGAATTGATTAAATGTGATTGACACTATGGAGGAGATGGATAAACATGGATCTATTTATCATGTTTTTTATTTTTAATATGGTTGAGACATGTTTTTCAGTATCTAGGTTTGTTAAAACAATTTATATTATGCTTGTTAAACTATTAATATGTAATGTTTAAATGATATTGAAGACTTGATGGATTTGATGTGAATTTATTTGATGTTTGTTTACTATTTATTTCAAATTTTACTTTGTTTATTTACTAAAAATGGGATTTTAATATGAAATTTAATTTTTTTAATTTCTTATACGGGCCGGCCCATTTAGGCCCGTTAGCCCTTAGGGCTGGATATGGGCTTGCATTTTTAGGCCCATTTAACTAAAGGGCTTTTTGGCCCGACCCATTTAGGCCCTGGCCCGTTAGGGCCAGCCCGAGCCGACCCGTTTTGACACTGCTACCTACAGATGCAACCTGTAAAGTTGGAAAAAAGGAAGGATGTTCACCAGATAAGGGAAGGTATCAAAGACTAGTCTGCTTGTCTCATACTTGGCTTGATATAAGTTTTTCAGTAAGGGTTGTCAATCAATTCATGAACAACCCAAATGAAAAACATTTTGAAGTTGTGTACTATATCCTACGATATCTAACGATGACTCCAAATTTGGGTTTATTTTTTTAAAAAGGGTGTTAGTAGAAGAAGTGAAGTGTTCACAGATGCAGATTGGGTAAGCCCAATGAGTGATAGATGATCAACTTTAGGTTATTGTACTTTCCTATGGGGAAATCTGGTCACTTGGATAAGTAAAAAGTAATTCACGGTAGCAAGAAGTAAGGTAGAGAGAGTTTAGAGCCATGGCTCTAGGTGTGTGTGAAGGTATGTGGTTAAGAAGACTTCCTGCAGAACTAAAGATGCCTATAAATGAATCTGTTAAACTCTTATGTGACAATTAGGCAGCTATTAGTATTGCTAGGAATCCAGTTCACCATAACCAGACAAAGCATGAGGAGATCAACCGACACTTCATCGAGGAGAAAGTTAAAGAATAAATTGCTACTCTTTCATATATCCCTACAAGTCATCAAGTAGCAGATATTTTTACCAAAGCTTTGTTTAGGGTGGTGTTTGAAATTTTGTTAACAAGTTGGGTATGTTAAACATTTACTACCCGACTTGAGGGGGAGTGTAGGATTATTAATTCTAGTTTTATTGTTCTGTTTTCTATATTAAATAGATGCTGATATGTCTAGCATAGTTTTATTTAAATTTTAGGATAATATGCAAGTGATTGGGATCAGAAAATCCACCTTATTTTCTGCTTGTATTCTTGATTTTCATGATGTTCTACGTAACAAATCTCTCTTTAAATAGAGATACTTCAATGGAATAAAAATAATAAGCTCGAACATATTGTTCAGCTTTCTTAAACACTCATTTCTTTAGAAATGATAAAATACAGAAATTAGATTTTACAGTAACATAATTTCAGGTTCATTTCTTAATTTGATTCTATTCAATAGAGGGAACATAACTAAGCAAAGTAGAAAAAGAAAGTGGCTAGAGACTAAGACTGGATAAGATTATAACCTTCCACACCAAATTTGAAGATACAAGTCATTTAATCTTCACTGAACCGAAGGTCTCCAGAGCTCCGATAACGTCCATTCGAGAAATTCCAACTCTTTGACATCATTCCGAGCCTGTGTTGCAAAGACAAAGAGTGAGATAGGGAAAGGTCAAAAGTATACAGACAAACTTTTGAAATGGAAAGGACTTAAAAAGGAAGAAAATGATATGATGCTTTTTCCATTTTAATATTTGGTGTGACTTTGTTTTGGAATATGTTATTGACCTTTCATGTTTCTTGGATTTGTTCCATTAAACAGAAACTTCTCATGTCCCTAGTCCTATAGCTTGAAGTTGCACAATTGAAGTAATTAAAGAATACCTAAAACTGCTAAATTACAAACTATAAATTTTAAGGATTTTGAAGAATCAAGTCTTGAGCATTCCTTGAGTGTTTCTATTCCCATTTATCCAATTCTGTAAACTAAGAGAATTCATATGCTTAGGGCGTCTAAACCTACAGAACAGATATCATTGAGAATATCTGACAAATCGACTTACCCTTTTGCTGTATGATCCTTCAATGGTGCTATTAAGGTCCTGGCTTTCCAATGGCCTATCTTCTTCTCCTGTCAGCCATACTCTTTTTAGCAATGGTGTGCTTACTCCTCCTTCAGAAAAAGATCTTAATTTTGGGCATTCGGTTGCAACAAATTCAACCAAAGATGGGAAGATAAAGTCATAGTATCCTGAGCAGAAATTTGTAAGCTGTGGTAAGCTCTGCAGTCTAAGATACTCTAGTTGCTTGAAAACAATGCTGTCTCTGCCTCTATCACCCGCTGTTGCTATGATTTCTTCTATCATTTCGCAGTCAGTCATCCTCATTCTTTTGAGTTGCACCATGGTTTTAGCCATAGAGGGTGTTATCAGATTTTTAAATCCATGACATCTTGATATTTCTAGAGTAGTTAGATTTCCGAAACACATTGTGGATGACACTAGACTCTTCAATTTGGGACATTCCAACACTTTTAGAGTTCTCAGGTTTTGTAAAACTATTCCACGTTGAGACTGAAACTCTGCCTTCCACAGATGTGTCAACTCAGGAAGTTTAGACAACCGTAAATCACTAAGATTAGAAAGTTCCCATGCCTGCGTTTTTCCTCCAACTCCTTCACACTGAAATATTTCTGTAAAGAAAGCATCATCCACAACAAGCCTTTCAAGCTTGGACAATGAGAGAAAGAAACAAGACGGAAGAATAGCTGATTGCTTAGGTAAGCCTATGAGCTTCAGAACTTTCAATTTGGAGAATGAATCTGTAGAAATTTGGTCATTACAAATCTTCCTAAGGTTTCCCATATCTATGATTCCTAATTTCTCCAAGGAGGGGAATGCCACCTGCAGAATCAAAAGATTGCATCAATAACTTAATAGTTTCTAAAGTTATAATCAAGTTTAGAGTTTTATGTCGAAAGACATAAAATGTAAAAGCAGAAAAAAGTAAAGACCATTGAAGGGGGTATCAAATATGAAGAGGCATGAACAAATTAAAGGTATGGTAAAGGACTTGTAATCACCTTTTCTTCAAATAGAGCTCTCAAATCAGTGTCTGGGTTTTGCCCTGAGTTGTTTCCAGTTACAGAACTAGAGATGAATGTCTTCAACAAAGGGCAGCTTTGAATCCAAAGTTCTTTCAAGGAGGGGAACTCAAAGTAATTTCCTGAGCAAAATCTTGTGAGATTGGGAAGGGCATTAAACAGTAAGGACAACAGTTTAGGAAACATTTTCTTTCTCATCCTTTCTATTTTTGGTACTCCGTCTGTGATTATTACCTCTTTCAACATCTCACAATCATGAATCTCAAGTTTTTCAAGATGCACAAGGTCCATGGCCATGGAAGGGTTAAACGTATATGTCAGTTTTCCACAATTGTAAACTTTCAGAAATGTAAGGTTTTTAAAGTCCAAAGTTCCTTGTGGATTCCAGCTCCTTAGTTCCATCAACTTGGAAGAATCAGAGAGTACCGAATACTCAATTGCACGGTATTCAACCTACAAAATTCAACATATTATGATATGGAAAAAATGCCGTTAAGAAAAAAACATATCTTGCTGTTATAATCTGAGGATTTCTGGTAAAGGTACTGTTCCATGCAGCTAGGTGAGGAAGCGACATACCTTAATAACTTTTCAAGTAATAAGATGGTTTGTTTAAAATGTCTAGGGAAAGCACATAAGAAAGGAAAAACTAGAAAGAGAAAAGTTAGATGATAAATCTTTGGAAGTAATGCATACCGTTTCCATGAACAAAAGTTGTATACTGGTGTTCTGGTCACCTTCCCAATGCCCTTCACCCCCAACTTCATTTGAATACACCCGTCGTAGTTTTGGTGTGCTTAACCTTTCCCGAGGCAAACTTTTCATCTTAGGGCAGTGTCTCAAAGTTACAGTTTCCAACAAGGGAAATTCAAAGGTGTAATTCCCTGAGCAAAAGCTTTTTAAGTTTGGTAGACAACTAAGTCCCAAGCACTTCAGTTGAGGGAAAACAATGCCTTCCTCCCCTTCATTGCCCGAGCATACTATTTCTTCTATCATTTGGCAATCTGTTATACTCATTCTAGTAAGCTTCCTCAGGCTTTTAGCTGTGGAGTGTGCAATTAAATATTCAAGTCTCTGACATCTTGACACCTCCAGAGTTGTCAAATTCTCAAAAGACACTGAGGATGGCACTAAAATATTTAATTTACCACAGTCGTGAACTTCTAGAGCTCTCACGTTACGGAAAATTTCTCCAGGTTTGAAATTCTCCTTCCAAAGATTTGTCAGTTCATGGAGTTTAGATAACTTCAATCTGATTAACCAAGTCTGTGCCCTTTCCTGTTTTTCATCACCACTGAGTTCTTCACATTGGAATATTTCATTAAAGGAAGCATCAATCACAGCAAAATTTTCAAGATTTGATAGTGACCGAAAGAAATAAGATGGAAGTGCAGTCACTTCTGCAGGAAATTTTATGAGCTCAAGAATTTTTAGCTTAAAATACCCTTCTGGAAGTTGTCCATGCCATATCTCTTTCTTGATGCCAGTGCACTCCAATCTCAGTTCTTCTAAGCAGGGGAATGTGACCTGGGCAATTGATAAATGTGTTAAACAAAAGCGAGGACGAATTAGATAAAGGGTGTAGAATTATGGCTACAAACGATTACATATGATACATTTGCATTGGATGAATTTTCCTGAAACTCTCAATGTCACATAATACTAATGCTATTTTTCGTAACACCGCGCGCCCACCCCCCCCCCCACAAACCCCCACCTTTTCTTTTAGTTAGTGAAACATGCATATTATTTCAAGTCAGTTCAGGATAACAAATTGGATAATATTTAGGATAAGATACCTTGCAAAGCAGAAATTATTAGATGCATGTGGATTTATACTAAAAATGGAATACATTCTTCTGGATTTACTATAGTTCATTAGAATAGGAAATGCATTATTAATTCATCCTGAGGAAATGTTTTGCATACCTCATTGACCCAAAACAGGGGTTGCTGTTCTTCTGTTTCTTGGGAGCTCGGGCATTCCGCAGCAAATATCTCCACTTTGTCACATCCATAAACATCCATTTTTCTCAATGATGGCCATTCTGTAGTGCGCATCCTGGAGGAGAAACTCTTCAGTTGTGGTAGCATAGAAAGGTTCAGGTATGTCACTTGAGGAAATACAAACTCCACGTCTGTTTCTTCTTCAGTGGATTGAGGTTCAAATATTTCTACTAGTGAAGCACACTCCACTATTTCCAGATTTTTTAGTCTCTTTAGTCTTTCCAGCATATTAAGTGGAAAAATGTTTGACAGTTTCATACAACTATGCACTTTAAAGTGTTCTAATTTGAAGAAGGATTCCATCTCGAGTTGGTCATCCCATAACCTTTCCAAGCTTCCCATGTCTATGATTGTTAAATCCTTCAACACATGTAATGACACCTACAAAATTTATTTGATTGTGTTAATAACAGAACATGGTTAAGTTTGTGATAGAAATGACAGAACAATGGAGAGAAGCCTTTTGAGCTTTTTCGAAGAAGAAGAAGAAGATGATGAAGAACAAGAATTATTTTTTAAAATCTTTTAAGCCTCGGAAATTATCACCAAAAAGGGTGCAGCAGAGACAATAGGGATGCAGTTACCAAGCATTTTCATTTTGAAGTTACACCTTGAAAAGAAAATATTTCAAAATGTCAAAAATTATCTTCACAAAACAAAAGATCCTGACCTTATCACTGAAAAGGGTTTTACGAAAGACGTCAGAGGTGCCTTTCCCAAGCATCTTCAGATTTCCTCCATCAATGATCTCTATGTCTATCTCTTTTGAAACAGTAGATGCAAATGCAACCATCTTTGGACAGTTAACTAATGTAATTTCTTTCAAGTTTGGAAATTCCAATGCACAACTTCCCAAGTAAAAACTTTCCAAACTCAAACAAGACTTGAGAGTTATCGAGTTAAGCTGAGGGAATATGATCCTCTTTTTGGCTGCTGTGACATCTCTGATGATTTCTTCAATTACTTTGCAATCTTTTACTTTTATGTGCTGCAGTTCCACAAGGTCCGCAGCAATGGAAGTGGTAAATAGGTATCTCAAGTTGTTACAGTTACGGACTTCCAGAATTTTGAGTCTTTTAAAATCCATAATTCCTTGAGGAACTTTATTCCAAATTTCCTCCAACTCAGGAAACTCATGAAGTTTCAAATACTCTGGCTCATGGTACCATACCTATTAAAGCCAAATATTATTGCAATAGTAATACTAGAAGAACAAATGCCATTGAAAAAGTAAGGACTAACAGATTATTTCTTTAATCAAAAACAAAGAATAAAGTTAGAGCTAAAGAAAGTTTATAAAATCAGCAAGTACCGTGTTTTTGTGAAGCTGATATATGGTAGAATTGAGGTCACCAGCCCAAAACCCCTTGTAATCATCTTCTGCTTGTTGTACTCTATCTAACTCCGGAGTACTTAGAACTCCCTGACAAAAGATCTTCAATTTGGGACATTGTCTCACACTAGTTTGTTCCAAAGATGGAAACTTAAAGGTGTATTTCCCTGAACTGAAGCTTTTGAGGTTTGGAACATAATGAAGTTCCAAACATTTCAACTTGGAAAAACTTATCTCCTCTTTTTCATCATATTTCTCTTCTGCAACAATTTCTGTCAACATAATGCATTCTCTAATCCTCATTTTTATTAGTTGCACCAGATTTCGGGCTGCTGAGGATGTAAGCAAGGTTACAATCTCTTTGCACTGCCACACATCCAAAGTAGTGAGATTTTGAAAGGATGCTGAGGAAGATCCTAAACTAATCAAACCATCACATCTCCAAACGTCAAGAATTTCAAGATTAGGGAAAACATGATCTAGTTGTGAGTTTTGCCCCCATATATGGCTTGCATTAGGAAGAGTAACCAGTTTTAATTTTCTAACTTGTTGAAGTATCTGTGCCGGTATCTTTTCACTGGCATCTCCTTCATTACTGAAGAGCTCTTTGAATTCACAACAAATCACCTCAAGCTTCTCCACATTGTTAAATTCTTGGAGAAGCCAGAATGGTAAAACAGCTGAGTTGGCATGGGAGCAAAGCACTTGGAGAACTTTTATTTGGCTGAAGAGGCCTGCTGGAAACTGATGATTGCATAGTATTGAAAGGTCTTCGCTGTTTAATGACACTTCCTCCAAATTATGGATGACCTAGGAATCCATCAATAGAAACAAGTTGAAGTTAGTTTCTCTTTTATCTCAAGATGACAATTTATTTTGGTAAGAAAATAGAAAACTTTCTCTGCTGGTAGTCGACTCTACTGATATAGAGTTGCCATATTTTCATAATCCAATCAAAAGAGATTTTCTTTTTTTACCCTCTGCATAGCTCTGCTCCGCACAGCCATAAATGGAACTAAACAAAGAGCTAATGATTCAAGATAATTAATTGGAAGTTTCTTCAACACTGCTGAGTAAGATGAGAAAAATGACAAGTGATGTGTTGAAGAATGAGAATAAGAATTGAGAATTTTTCTCACAGAATTAGCTGCTTGTTAACACAACACTTTCATCCACTTACTATAGCAAGGAATCAAAACTATTAGTGTACTAGAAAAAGGTGCTGCTAAAAGGACTTTCAACAGTACAAATTAAAGAAAATATTTTTAAAGGTCAGATATCGTTAGTTTTCAATCAAGGCTTTCACATGAATAATTAGGACAAGCACTGCTTGCTCATAAACAAAATTAAAATCTTCAATTAGTTGTCAATTTGTATGATAATTTATAGAAAAAAAAGTGCAAAAAAAAAATCTACACCGAGATATCTGCCTACTGCAAGTTGCTATTCAAGTTTGCAACAAACTTTGGCACCTCATTCAGTTTGCACATAATGTAGTAAACATCTTTAAAGGAATGATAGAGATTCATACCTTTTCAAACAAGAGAAGTGGCTTTTGTATCAAGGGTTCATGGTCTTCTCTCCCAGGTAACTTTTCCTCGCCACAATTATAAGTCTTTAACATTTTTAACTTTGGCCATTCTATTTCATGCACAGCTGGGTAAAAACATTTCAGTTCAGGCAGGTTCGAAAGAGTAAGAGAGCAGACTTGAGGAAAGACAAATTTATTTACAGCTTGTTTGGATCCTTCCTCGGCTGAAACAACCTCTTCCAACCCACAACAATCAATTGTAAGATCTTCAAGTTCTTGAAGACTTCTTGCCACTGATGCTGGAAAAAGAGTTTTTAGACTCCAACAATCCCGAACATGTACTATACGTATACTTGAAAACGTAAGCTGGGTGGCTGCAGGATGTATATCTTTTGAATCTAATGCCTTGATTTCAACAATATGTTGTAGTGAATCGCAATGGATAACTGTTAGTGTTTTCAATCTCTGGAATGCCCCCACCATATTTGATGGAAAAATAGTGAACAAGTCATTGCAATATCCAACCTTCATTTCTTTTAGTTTGCTAAAAGAATCTGTATGGAGTAGGTTGTGACATATCATCTTCAGAGTTTTCAAGTGGGAGATTTTCAATATCTCCAAGTTAGGAAATGCAACCTGTATAATGTCATGTCAATGAGTAGAAAGATCAAAAGAGTAAGTCCTATAATCAATTTCATAAAGCAAGTTAAAAATCATGGATTGAAGAAAATGGAGAATAGTTCACCTTTGCGTTAAAGAGAGCTTGAGGACCAAATAAATGATAATCCTTTTCGTTGACAATTGTGATGTCTGTGCTCAGAGATTTGTGCATGAATTCCTTCAATTGAGGGCAATTCTCTATCTCCAAAAGCTTCAAGGATGGGAAATGAAGTGAATAATTCTCTGAGCAGAATCCGACTAAGTTCTGAAGATTTTTCATTTTAAGGGAATTTAGTTGAGGGAACAAAATCTTGGCATTCTTTTCTTTTTCCTTTTCTTTTTCTCCTACTCCTCCTCCTCCTCCTTGTCCTCCTCCTCGTCCTTCTTCTTCTTTCTCTTCTTCTTCCTGTTCTTCTTCTTCTTCTTCTGGAACTATTATCTCTTCTATGCGCTTGCAGTCAATTATCTCAAAGCATTTGAGTTTCAATAAACTTCTAGTGATAGATGGTGAAAACAGATATTTAAGGTTACCACAACCCTCAATGACCAAGCTTGTCAAATTCTGACTACGATAAGATGTTTTCTGCCATATCCTTTCAATGTTGGTCAATGACAATTGCAGCTTCTCAAGAACAGGAAACACAACCTATATGCATAAACACGATCAGATGAGTATCTAGAAGTATGCTTTTATTATTGAATGAACATCAAAAAGTATAGTTGGAGTAGTACCTTTTCATTGAAAAGTAGCCAGGACCTTGTATTCACTAGTTCCTGTTGATAAATGGATCGACTCTTCTCTTTGGAACAGAAACTACTAAGCCCTGGTAGAAGTTGCAGTGTTAAGGATCGCAATTGGAGAAACTCTGTTTTACTGGTTGCTGTACTAGCACTCTTTTCTCTCTCTTCAAGAACAATCTCTTCAATGCTTTTGCAGCTTGTAACTTTAATTTCCTGAAGTTGGAGAAGCATTTTGGTCATGGAGAATGGAAACAGATTCTTGAGTCTATCACAACCTTTGATACTTATGATTTTCAATCTCTTGAAAGATTCTTCTACAAGTTTTCCTTGACATATCTTCTCCAAACTAATCAGATTTTGAAGAAACAACGACTCCAACATAGGAAAGGCTTTATGAGAAGGCATCTCAATACAGTTAATAATGAACTGAATTTCTGAATCATTTTGTATATAGAGATTCTTGAGTTGTGGGAAACCAGTGTCAACCAACTCATAAAGCAAATTCTTGATGCCTTTCAATTCATCTAGATAGAGGTCTTCAGTTTTCTGCAACAACAGTTTAACTCCATGATACAAACGAACTCCCTTAGTAAGCTTGAGTTTCAGAATCCTTGCCTTTTCATATTTTCCATACCAGTCCCAGACCTCCCCAATTAGAATCTTGTACCTGTCCAATTCTTTGAAAAATAATTCTGCTGGCATAACTTGAGCAGAACGAATATGCACATCCAAAGTAGTCAGGCGAGACAAAAGCTTCAATTCAATAAGGTTAGCATTACCTTCAACACCCCATTGGTCAAAGCTGTTGCGCATTAACAGTTCTTCTAAATTAGACAAGCATGATATGGTGCTTGCTGGAATGACTTTGAGTTTGGAACAATTGCTCAAGTCTAACGACCTAAGCAGCTTTAGTCTCCCTATTTCCTGGGGCAATCGCTGAATATCAGAATTCTGAATTTTAAGGGTATCCAAATGCTCAAGTTTCCCAACAATTGCAATGTCATTCAACTTACATTCATCCAAACACAACATTTGAAGGTTTCTTAGAAAAGTAAATGATGAAGGCAAGGAAGGAAAATTCATACCAGCCAAATCTAATACCAAGAGTTCATTGATCTCCTGAAAAAAAGCGTCTGGAACTTCTAACGAGGGATTTTTGTTTAACAAAAGCAGCAATTTTAGCCTCGGGCATTCCAACTTGGGTGGAAGCTCATGAATGTTACTGTATGGCAGTGAGATAGCAGAGCAGTTCTTGAGTGTTCCCTGCTTTAGCAGTTCATTCATACGGATTTCATCCTCTATAACAAACATCCGCTTTTCTTCAGATGCAATCCATATGGAGACATCACGAACAATGTCATGCATTTTCACTACTTCATCATTGTCATTGCTGAGTAGTAAACCTGCATCTTTGAGCTTATTCACACTTTCTCTTGCTTTTTCCAATGTGCTGACACTTCTTGCTATTTTTAAACCCAAGTTGTACCTTAGCAAGTCAGATACATGGATGTCAGAACCTTGGGGCAGCAAGGCACAGAGTTGGAAAAATGACTGCCATTCTGGTTTCTCTAACAAGCTGTAACTCAACTCTATGGTCGAGTAAACAGTTCTAAGCTTTTCATCTTTGATTGGAATTGGCTTTCTCTCTTTTCGCAAAGCATCCACCAAAAAACTAGATCCTTGTCTTCTCAATGCACGTGAAATTGCTAAAATAGCAACTGGAAAACCTGCACAGTTTTTCACCACTCCTGTCAGTATTTGTTGGTAAGCAGCTTGCATTGCTGGAGTGCCCGCGATGATTTCAAAACACCGCATTGCTTCTTTATCAGTTAGCGCTTGGACTTCAAACATCCTCGCAGTTTTCATATCAACGAGTACTTCTTGAGTTGTGGAAGTCAGCAATATTTTGAATCTAACAGCAAAGGATTTCTGAAAAGCATTTTCACTGACGTTTTGCATCAATGGTCCTAGGTCTTCTTCGCTTGCAATATTCAGGCAACCATCAAAAGCAATTCCAACTTCTTCTAATTCCAGTCTTTGCCCTTGCCAAATATCATCTAAAATTAGAAGAACCCTCTTATCTTCTTTCTTCAACCACTGCTGCAGCCTCATTGCTCTTGCAAACACACTCTCCTCATAAAATTTCAGGCCTAACGCATCTGCAATTTTTCTTTGAATTTCTTTTATGTTTGGATTCCGAGAAACAGTTGCCATCGCGACCTCATCAAACAAGTTTTCTTCCCTGGCTCTCCTAGCAGCCTCTTTCACAAGCGTGGTCTTGCCTACACCAGTCATCCCATATACACCAATGACCTTGAGATCAGGATCCTTTAAGGCTTCCATGATATTCTCCAGAGTAGCTTCTCTTGATTCAGAAGGCCCATAATCTTGAGTAGCCCTAGATTCTGTCTTCTGGGTCTCAGCAGCATATAAATTACCTCCATCAAACCTGCCTTTTTCAATCTTCTCGCCAGTGGCCTTGGTATCATCTTCTGCTAAATCACTGACCTGGTCAGGAGACTTGGGTTCAGAATCCAACACAACCGAACTTCTATTCTCAGCCTCATCTTGGACTTTAATCACCTTCTCCGCCTCATCACCGGTTGTCTTGTCAGCTTCCGCTTGTTTCTCCGGCTTCTGAAAATTGCCCTCTTTGTTGAACTTGTGAGATTCTGCTTGTTCAATTAGCTCCAGAACAGCCTGTGTATGCTCTTCAGCTCTCTTGTTGAGCAGGTCAACAGACTTGAAGTTAGGACACAGGCCAAAGAAGCACCTCTTCTTTGCTTCCGCTTCAAGATCCTTCACAGTCGCTTCCTCTTCCTTGATTTTCTCCTCTGCACGAGTCGCCCAACCCTGGACATCTGGGTCAATCTCTTCTCCCTTTCCCTTAGCAACTTCAATGGAATGCTGCATTCTTGCTCTTTTATCTCTCAGTTTCTCAAGTTCGTCCTTCAGATTCTGAACCTTACTGTAACGTTTGAACCCAGTAACAAGATCCATTTCTAAACCAGAAACAAAGCAAACAAGAAAAGAAAACAACAGAGCAAATGGAATTTCAGTCTGGCAATGAGGAAAAGAACAAGAAAAAGATGAAATGGGTGGGAAAGAAGATAAGACAAAGCTGATATAACTGACAGAAGTTACAAATGAAAGCAAAGCAAACCCACTGAAGAAGGCAAAGAATAAAGTATAAAGAATCCGTAAAATCTTCTTTTACTTCTTAAAGTTTTCAATATTCTCGCAATGATGAAGAAAGGAATTTTTGCTATGGTGTATATGGAAAATTGGCAATCCTTCTGGGTTATTAAAACAAACATGGGAGAGGCTTGGCTGCTGTTGGACCTTACAAATACAAAGAATATAACATGTTTGCATTTTTACAGTGCCAATGCAACCCAGAATTATCAAAAAGAAACAAAAACAGATTTAAAAAAAAACCAGAGATGTAATAAGAAAGTGTAATCTATTGAAGTTCTACAATCTCTCCAATGCTGTTCTTGCAAAATACAAGATGCATGAGTTTCCTTACTACAGGCATCAAGAAGCTGAACAATAGACTCTGCTCCAAATGCAACCTTGAGATTTATATATGCACATCCATCTTGAAGAAATTTTATGGATAAACATAAAAAATATAATGCAATTTAATGATTAATTGCGTTTTGCACTAGTAAATCAACCTATAACAAAATTATCAGATTTTCATAAAAAATTCTGCAGGAAAACATCATAGAATTATCTGATGATATTTTGGAGGGAGATTTCTACTCTTTCAAAGAATGAAAGGAGTCCTATTTATAATAAATAAATATTTTTTTGCAGACATTTAAACATAATTTTTAATATAAAACTGTTTCTTATGAAACATATTACCTCGGCATGGATTAAGCAAGGATCTTGTTTTTGTTAAGTTCAACAAGCCCAACTCCAAGCCAGTCAATGTCCATTGAAGATCTTCTCGGATAAAAATAATTTGGAAATGTCAGCATCTCTGGTTGGATAGCTTGTAATAAATATAAGAGAACGAGTTCCAACATTGTTTGTAAATGTGTAAAGTGATGTATTTACAAGAAAAATCAACTCTTTAAAATAATTTGGAATCAAAGAGCAAATAAGCTTTGATCATGGGTTATGGAGACTTCTACTTTCACTGCCATTTTTTCTCTCTACACTACATTCTCACCAAACACATTAAACACACCCCTTAAAATTACAAAATTATCCTTACTATCATTTTCCATTCTCTTCAGCCTCGCCATCTTCCTCCTTCAGCCGATTCTTTCTCATTTCCAAAGCTTCCATACGACGGCTTCTGCTTAGTAGATGAAGATTTGGGGTCTGTTCTTGATCTTCCTTTGTTATGATTGATAGGCTTAGCGACAGCCATGGCACGCGGTGGAAATAAGAGAAGATCAAAACCAATAGACCTCCACCAACAGACCTGAAAATTCAACGGCGGAATAGAGTTGAAGGATTTCAAGGAAAAAAGTGCAGAACGGTGGATTTTCGCGCCAAAATTTTGAGCAACCAGAAAAAAAAATGAAAGAAAAGTTGATGTGGGCTCGGATAGCCCAGCGCGCAACTTAGGTTGCGCGTCGGATGACCCAGCGCGCAACTCAGGTTGCGCGAGGGATCGCCCAGCGCGCAACTTGGGTTGCGCGAGGGATCGCTCAGCGCGCAACCCAGGTTGCGCGCGGGATCCTTGACCGTCTGCGTTTTCACATGGTAGAGCTTTGATTCCAAACCCAAATCAACAGCGGTAATTTTTTCCTCAGCAATGAATGAGCGTTTTCTTTAAGATGATCATTCAATGCCTTTAGTTCATTAAGCAAAACCTGCTCAGATCCATTATTTGAAGAAAAATAAAATGATGAAAAAGAAAATCTGAACAGTGGCAGCAGCAGAGGAACAACAGTGGCAGCAACAGAGGAACGAAAATGAAGAAGAAAGCTTCACGGGTTTTAAACGTCATTTGACATGAAAATATTTTTGTCTTTTAATATTTTGTAGTAAAAAGAGTAAAAAATGTAGTGTAAATAGAAGTTCCCATGGGTTATGCTTGAGCTTTTAAAACAATTTTAAAAAGTCAAAGATGGACACTTGGATTTTTTGACTTAATTAGAATTTTTATTTTTTGACAAAAATAATTTAAATTCAATTTTTGAATTTAAAAAAACGTTTTTAACTGTTATAACAAACATATTTTCAATTATGTCTGAAATAGTTACGTCTAAAATGAATAGTTGTTATTTAACAAACAATCACAATTATTCATTTGTGACTCTTCACATTCTAAAGTCATTGATTTCTGAAAATTTTACTCTACATTCTAACTTTTCACAAACAACTCTAAAGGCTTATTATATCTTGAGGTAACTTGCTTATATGTAAAGCAATATTACACTCAAAATAGTATAATCCTACACGCCTCAAAGCCATATCCACTTTTATTTTCCTAACATCTCCAGCCACATATCTTTCAACATCTCCCATTTAACCACTTTTTTATCAGTTTTTTTATCAAATTCTGATGGCAGTCTGCACCCATCAAACAACACAGATTTGCTTCTATCTCCTTTCACTTTGATTGGAAGAACATGAGTTTTCAGTCACTTGAAGCAACAGCCGACAAGCTTCTGCTCTAGACTTTTTCTCTTTTATGGAAGTAGACAGTCGTTCTTTGAAAAGCTTCTCAGCTTCAGCGCGGGAGTCTCGGAGCCTGATAAGCCCTATTCCTATTGAGATGCGCTGGCTTATTGTAAGGTTTATTTTGACCATCTCATCTAAATCATCTACATTTTCCTGTTTGTGGCAATGTGCCAGATGAGGATGTTTTGGTCAAGTTCAAAACTAACACTCCACTCAATGTTAAACTGAAGATTCTGCTTTTTTAAAGTATGATGTTTCCTCTTTGGCTGTCCTCTTTGGCTGCAAAAGTCTCTAAGGTAAGCATGACCTTCTTTCTTCTTCTCCAATTGATCAAATTTCCATTTGAGATGCCTAAATATCAGCTTTCCTATACCTTCTTCACTTGGTTCTTCAGATTTAAAACGGTGCTTTTCCAACAGTCTTAAGGCCAGGTTTTTCATTGAGGCAGAAGCTTTGTAGGCTGTAACCAGTTCTATTTGACTGATGGCTTGTGAAATTTTAGTTTGATTGTGTTGCAACAATCAACGTGAGCTGTACTGGTACAATATATTTTTCTGGAGCTTTTTATTTGAATGTTCAGCTAAAAGCACACTAGCATGTTCGGCAAGTAGGGGACTGTATACGAAGGGAAAGCTATCTTATATACTTGATGAAGACAACCTTCATGTTGAAAAGAAAAACAAATCACATTGAACTGGACCCAACTGGAAATAACTAATCAGTAATCAAAAGGGAGATTGAGCTGCTGCTACTTTGTAGTAAGCAAAGCTCTTGCATGGCCTTTAGATATCTGGAACTGCTCAATCATACCAAAATGTGCCATAAGAAGCCAAACATGAGTTAGGAGCTCTCCACCTCGTCTCAACTGATTAACATGCTGCCTACCTCCACACTGATTTGCAGCAAATGTTTGCATCTCCAGCCATATGCCTCTAACCATCTCCCATTTAACCTTTTTATCAGTTATTTTATCTAATTATGATGCCAGTCTGCACCCATCAAACAACACAGATTTGCTTCTGTCACCTTTCACTTTGATTGGAAGAACATGAGTTTTCAGTCACTTGAAGCAACAGCCGACAAGCTTCTGCTGTAGACTTTTTCTCTTTTTTGGACGTAGACAGTCGTTCTTTGAAAAGCTTCTCAGCTTCAGCGCGGGTGTCTCGGAGCCTGATAAGCCCAATTCCAAGGATAGACAGCCAGAAGATACAGCACAGCATGTTTCTTGAGATGCGCTGGCTCATTGTCAGGTTTGTTTTGACCATCTCATCTAAATCATTTACATTTTCCTGTTTGTAGCAATGTGCCAGATATGGATGCTTTGGTCAAATTCACAACTAATACTTCACTCAAGGTTAAGCTGAAGATTCTGCTTTTTTCAAGTATGCTATTTCCTCTTTGGCTGCACAAGTCTCTAAGGTAAGCATGACCCCCTTTTCTCTTCTCCAATTGATCAAATTTCCATTTGACATGCCTAAATATCAGCTTTCGTAAACCTTCTTCAATCGGTTCTTCAGATTTAAAACGATGCTTTTCCAATAATCCAAGGCCAGGTTTTTCATTGAGGCAGAAGCTTAGTAGGCTGTAACCAGATCTATTTGACTGATGGCTTGTGAAATTTTAGTTTGATTGGGTTTAAACAATCAAAGTGAGCTGTACTGGTACAATATATTTTTCTGAAGCTTTTTGTTTGAATGTTCAGGTAAAAGCACGCTAGCATGTTCGGCAAGTAGGGGACTGTATACAAAGGGAAAGCTATCCTACATACTTGATGAAGACAACCTTCGGCATGGAATAAACAAGGATCTTGGTTTCAAGGCAAAGATCGAACAGAAAATATATGCAGGGTTAGTAAATACGCTCTTCAGAAATAGAAGTCAGTTAAAAATTTGGTTTGGCAAGCAAGACATGTAATATGTTGTAGCAAATCTTGGCGCAGATTTGGCAAGACATGGTAACTTATCATATATTTTAATTTCAATGGACGTACTAACTATTAGACATTGTATCCTTACCATTACTTAAATAAATGTGCATATGTGAATGTTTGTATGACTAAATAGTTTACAGGAGCTCAGCTTTTGTTCTGGTAGAGCCCAAGGTGTGCCTATGGCATAGTTGTTCTATGATGTATTTATTTGAGTATTGTTTATAATCTTTTGTGCATCCAATTTAGATGTAAGTGGCAAAGCTCTTTGCAGATGCTGGTTTAATCTGCATTGCCAGTCTAATATCTCCATGCAGGAAAGACCGAGATGTACGCCGTACAATGTTGCCTGATGCTAATTTTAAAGATGTAAGACAAAAAGAGTTCTACTTTTGAGTCATTCAAGTTACTAAGGAATAATGATTGTATTATTCTCTCGTCGGTTTTACTGACATAGATGGTCCTTTATGAACCACCATTGAACTGTGAGGTATGTGTTTAGTTGACTTTGCAAACTATTAATGGTGAAATTGAGGTCATAATTAGGCTATCACTATCTAAGCATCATTATCTTTATCTTAGAATAGTTTTCCACAAAACTTGAAATGGATAATATTTTTGCTCTTTTCGGATGGAAATAAATGAGAAAGATGGAGTTTGTTACGCACACGGTGCTATCGCAAGGGAAGTAGTTTCTTGGAGGTAAACTTAATAATCTTAAATACAATATGATTACACAATATGATTAAAAGATATGAAGGTGACATAAGCTAAAATTAAGTAAAAACTGTATATGAATATAGTAAAAACTAAAAAAAAAAAAAATTTTGTGTTTTTCATGTCAACATGAATTTTAGCACGAAATTTTCATGTTTTATATGACACAAATATAATTTTATATGATATTAAAACAAATTATAAACACCAATTGCTAAATCTACTTGGAAGGAAAAGGATATCTGCAAGATCAGTGATTAACTCTATGTTGACATAATCAAGTCTCTTAACAAGAGGTAACATCTACAGCATTAATTACTTGCTTGGTCCAATTTGCTTGCTGCAACACTGCTTGCGTGAGGGTGGTTAGATGGTGCTAATTACTTCATCTAGTTGTTTGAAATGAGCATTTTTGTCTACAAATAATTTTCATCTTTAGAGGGTTTTGAATTAGTTGACACATTAGGTCATTAACAACCATTGTTTTACCGAAAATTCCAGATTCAGATCATCGATTGAGTTACTTTTATTATTTTGGATATAAGTTAAAGCACCAGCTGTTCCTCAGTTTGAAGTTAAAATTGAAAGAATAATCAAACAATTTTAATATATATTAAATTGCATATTAATAAAAAAACTAACAAACAAATTAAGTAGACTTAATTTATGATTAAAAGATTTTAAAATGTTTTTCATACAAAGTTGGTGGTTAACATAACTATGCAACTAGTCAAATAAAAATAGTAATAATGCATAACAAGAAAGAAAGAGAAATCAACATCAAAGAACATACTAAGTTCGGAAATGAAAATCTGATAGACATTGAGATTGATGTGGGGTTATTTTGCATTCAGCAATGCAAGAGTTTCAGATAACTGGAACTGCTCGCTCAATCCAAAATGTGCCATCAGAAGCCAAACATGAGAAAGCAGCTCTCCTCCTCGTCTCAGCTGTTGGCAATGTTGACTCCCTTTGCTTTGACAAGCAGCGTAAGCTAGCATCTCCAACCAAACATCTCTAATCATATCCCATTTTAGCCTTTTGTCTGTCACACCATCCAATGCCGATGCCAGCCTGCATGCATCGACCAACACAGTCTTGCTGCTATCCACTTTCAGTTCCCATGAGAGAACATCAACGTGTTCTTGAAGCAAAATATGGCAAGCCATGGTCTTCATTGGTTCCATACTGGAATAGGACAATCCTAACATATTGGTACAGTTAATGGGATTCTTTTTCTCTGTTCTAAAATGGGTTAATCTTTTTCTGAGAATCCTCTCGACATTAGCCTGTGCGTCTCGGAACCTGATGAATCCAATCCCCATTGGCAACAAGAAAGGATAAATGACTAGTAGATAGATCATATACTTTGAGATGCATTTGCTCACTTCACGGGATGATTGAACATCGCATGAAATGATACTCTGAAAATCTTTATAATGGCAGAGTTCTGTTGCAACGTGCCAAATAAGTATACTCTGGTCGAATTCAATATTAATACTCCAATCAAGATTCCGTGCCCCATACCTTTCGAGTATGTTATTTCCCCTTTGGCTGCACAAGAATCTAAAATTTGCATCATCTTGATTCTCCTTGAACTGATTAAATTTCCCTTTGACATTCTCGAAGATCAGCTTTTTGAGATGATCATCGACTTCTACGTAAGTTTCAGGTTGGCATTTTTCCACTACCTTTTGAAGTAGTCTAGGCCAGGGTTTTTCCTTGAGGCAAATGTTCAGTAGACTAAGCTGTGGCATGCAACTAGACCACCTTTTTAGTTTAAAAAGTTGTGCTAAAGAATCGATCTTTTTAAAAACTGTATTTTTTCTACCATTCACCGATAAATATTTGGACTGATCAGATTGAAGTAGTACTAGTGCTGCATATATCTCCAGACAAATAGCTGCACCAAGGAGAAGGAAGGTTATGATAATGTCAACCTTCATACAATTCTGCATACCCGCCAAAGAGAAAAGCATCAAGACCACGAAAGTGAAAAACAAAGAAGTGAAGCGGGAAACAGAACCCCAAGAAGTATGAACTATCGTTGCTTTGGTGTACAGTATGTCATACATGAATCCTAGTTCAATGGCCACCACATCAAAGGCATCTTTATAAGACATTTTCTCGAACAAAGATTGGCTCTTATCCCTATCTGTGAAGCTTAGAATGAGATCTGCAAACAGACATTTGAATTTTTGAAACAAGGCATGGGCCTTGATTATATTATTCCTGCCAGGTGTGGTTTCTACAGGGCCAGTTACATCCAATCCTTCCCAAACATCATAAATCTCTTTTATTTCTATAGAGTAACCTTCAGCTTGTTTCAGCCTGTATTCATTCAACTTGGAATAGTCAGTACCAGGATCCGGAGGATCAAGCATTGAGTTTCGAAGTTCATTGCTGCTTGCTTTCCAAAGACTCCATGTCCTCTCTCCATACTTCACTGATCCTACCACAAACATAAAAATATTTAGCAATGAAAGAGGGGAATTTGACCAGGCCATCAGGATGATGTATCCTGTCATAACTGTCTGTAATATGAATCCAAAAAAGTGCCTTAACCATAACTGATTGTCTTCCATAGCATAAGCTGTAATGGTGTCAGGGCCACCCAAGTGCAGCAGTAAGAAAGGTGCCCAAAATGCTGTAAGTTCTGTATTTAAGTCAAGAATACCTCCCACATCATATAATTCTCCCAGGTTATTACTTAGAATGCCAAGGGCAATAGTTGCTACAGAGTCAGCCAACAGGTAGGAACACCAAACAATGGCTCTAATCTTTATATTTGGAATGTACTTTCTGCGGTTACCCAAGAGAACGAGAATTATTTGGACCAAGAGGCTAGTTATAACCATTGCTCGAAGCTCCCAATCCTTCCACAACTTCACTAGCTTTGGATTAAATACCTCCATTGACAGCCTCCCCTTCCTCATCATAATCAAGCCAGAAATAACTGAATATGTATAAAATTGATTACAAACTTCTTCATTAAATAACAATTGGTACGAAAGACAAGTAATAATTTCTGAAGAAAAAAAAAAGTTACTGTTTTCAATACATCAATCTTTCACTCTAGTCTTTATAACTTAATATATCTAGAAATGAATTAAATGATCATTTAAAATTTTCTAACATCAGATTCTGAAGCATTCTACTGCATGGTATTTTGCCAATTACTAATTATCTCGACCAAACCACAAGAAACTACATTTGATACATCATGGTAAAAGAAGCGGGAAAGAGTTACTTACCTGTGGCAATCATCCTAACTATTAATGCAGTGATAACTCCGGTCGGACCTGGTATTTTTAAGTCGCTCTTTAAACTCGGGTCTCGAACCTTAAGACAGTTTTAGTTGTTCCACTAGAGAAACCCCGTGTGCTTCGCCACGGGCGTGCATGACTAATCTGACGTCGACTGCAAGAATATTTTAAAAAACAAATATTAAAAAAAAAAGGATAAAAACAGGAAAATCAAATCAGTATGCATTAAATCATCATTTCTATCATAATATGCTTCTAAAATCTAATGAATTTAATGAACAAAAAAAAATCTAATTAATTTAATTGTAGAATGACCATCTAAGTTAGCAGTAGAGTAAATAAACTTTTTTTTTCTTTTGTCATTAGAGGTTGGTTGAGCTGGTAAAAGCTATCCACTTCGCTTGTAAGATTTAGATTCAACTCTCGTTACTAACAATCCTCTTAGTAGGTGATTTGCAAATTTAATGTAAGTCCTCATTGAGGCTTGCGGTGTGCCCTGATTAGCATTGTCAAAATGGGTTAAGGCCCATTGGGTCGGCCCGGCTGGCTCATTTATTCAGGGCTTGGACTTTATTTTTGTAGTTCATTTAAGAAAGAAGGCTTTTTGGCCCGGCTCATTTAAGCCTGAGCGCCCATTTAGGCCCGAGCCTAAATGGATTTAACCAGAGTTAAAATGGGCCAGCCCGTTTAATTTTTTAATATTTTTAATTATATTATATTAAATTTTTATTTTTATTTTTATTTTAATTATTTATATGTTTAACATTTTAATCAAAGTAAAATATATAAAATTAATACTATTTAGTATTACTAATTTACTTCAAACCAACTTAATGACTCACACCTCTTACGTATGTTAGTTGAAAGGGGAAGAGTACATTTGCTTTAAGTGATATAAGTTCATTTTTGTTTTTTAAATATATATTTTATTTTAAATTCTCTTTTGTAATGACAATTAATTTATTTTGAAATGTCTAAGGATATAGTCTTTCAAAATATTTGAAACTATTCAAGTGGAAGAACCAAAATCTCAACTAGATCTTTATTTGGAAGAGCTAAAGATTATGGTTGGAAGAGCCAAAATCTCAACATGATTGAAATTTAAATGAGCTGCAATGATAGAAAGATCATATGTCAAGATTTTCAAAGCTTGCAAGTATAGCTTGTGATATCTTGGGCATTCCAATAACAACAATAGCATCGAAGAATTTTTTTAGTATTGATTCTTGTGTTTTAAATAAGTATTGGAGTTCTCTAAATTATGAGAACGTGAAAATTTTTACTTGTATCCGAAATTGGATTCTTGGTTTTGAAAGTAATGTTATTAATTAGTTAACAATTTTAATCAATTCATAAGTTTAATTCTTGTGAGTTCTTATATTGTTCTTTATTTATATTTGTAAATGGTAAAGTCGAAAAAGAATTGATTGAATGTGATTGACACTATGGAGGAGATGGATGGACATGAATCTATTTATCATGTTTTTTATTTTAATTATTGTTGAGACATGTTTTTCAGTATTTAGGTTTGTTAAAACGGTTTATATTCTGCTTGTTAAACTATTAATATATAATGTTCAAATGATGTTGAAGACTTGATGGATTTGATGTGAATTTATTTGATGTTTGTTTAATATTTATTTCAAATTTTACTTTGTTTATTTATTAAAAATGAGATTTTAATATAAAATTTAATTAATTTAATTTTTTTAATTTCTTATACGGGCCAGCCCATTTAAGCTCATTAGCCGTTAGGGTCGGATATGGGCTTGCACTTTTAGGCCCATTTAACCAAAAGGGCTTTTTGGCCCGGCCTATTTTGACAGTGCTAGCCCTGATCCTGAATTGAGAAAGCCTCCCCTCACCTAAACTTTCTTCTACCAAAAAAAGTAAATAAATTTCTTTTTTTGATTTTATGGTCAAAGAATCTCTGGGCTAAACTTGATTTTATGGTCAAAGAGTCGGGCCGAGTACGAGCAAGGTATTAAGGAAGTGAACGTGAGTCCAAGCTTGATTCGTTTTCTGAGCTTCATTTTTGTCTAAATTCGTTTTTAATAGACCTGAGAATTTCAGACACGATACGAATACACTATACGAACACGATACGAATAAATGACACGAGATGACACGGGGTTAAAATTAAGTAAAATTAATATATGAATATGGTAAAAGCTAAAAAAAACATTTTGAGTTTTTCGTATCGACATAAATTTTGACACAAAATTTTCGTGTTTTACACGACACAAACATGGTTTTACATGACACGAAAACGAATTATTGACACGAATTGCCAGGTTTAGTTTTTATATATAATGTATAAACTGGAACCTGTCCAAATACTATTAATTTTTCTAAAAATTTTAATAAAATATAAAAAAGTTAAAAAACATATAATAATTTATAATTATAACAGAATAAATTTGAATAAAGTTTTACAAAAAGACTACAAAAAAATAAGAATTTAAATTAAAGAAATACAAACTCAAAATAAATTGCACAAAAAAGCAAAAATAATTAAAAATACATAAATATAAAAAAGATTAATATCTTGCACTGTTAATCGATTTTTTGACTCCACAAATGAGATTAGAATTATTATACATATTTTATTTTATTTTTTATTTTCTTAATATGTTTAAAAAAACATGTATAATCATTCTAACCTTATTTATGGAGTTAAAAAATTCAACTCACAGTGTATAAATAATTATCTATATAAAAAATAATGATAAAATTATAAAAGAATTTGAACTTGAAACTGTGGAAATTGTGTGGATTTTATTCAATGAATTAGCTCAAGTTGAATACATCGTCTATTTATATAGACAAGGTGAAAACAAGAAAAGAGCGGGAAAAAAAACAAAAATTAAAAAATGGTTACAGAAAGTTGATAACTAACAAACTTTCCCGCTCAAGCTACATCAGCTATATCCCGTGATACCCCCCCTCAAGCTGGAGGATAAAGATTATGGAATGGAAAACGAGATATAAAAGACTGAAACACAGAAGGTGAATGAGATTTAGTAAAGAGATCTGCGAGTTGGGAAGAAGAAGCAACATGAAATAAACGAAGGACTCCAGCTTGCACTTTCTCCCGAACAAAATGACAATCAAGCTCAATATGTTTTGTTCGTTCATGAAAAACGGGATTCTCTGCAATAGCAATGGCAGAGCGATTATCACAATACACCAGTGCTGGTTCAGTGTGCGAAACTTGCAAATCATGCAGCAAATAGAACAACCATTGAAGTTCACAAGACAGGGCAGCCAAGGCACGATACTCTGCTTCAGAAGAAGATCTGGACACAGTACTTTGTTTTTTAGATTTCCAGGAAACCAATGCATTCCCAAGAAACACATAATAAGCTGTGATGGAGCGTCTAGTGTCGAGACAACAGGCCCAATCTGAATCACTAAACCCTTTAAGGACGAGATCAGACTGAGAGGGAAAGAAAAGACCCTGACCAGGATTCCCTTTCAAATATCTCAAAATCCTGTGCAGGCCTTTCAAATGAAAATCTGTAGGATGCTCCATGAATTGAGAAAAGTGTTGAACAACAAATGACAGATCAGGTCTAGTGATAGTAAGAAACAACAGTTTTCCAATGAGTTGTCGATAACATAAAGGATCAGGTAAAGGAACCCCTTGGCCAGCAACTGCCTTAGATGAAACAACCATTGGAGTTGGTGCTGGTTTACAATGCAAGAAATCAATAGCTTGCAACAACTCTAAAACATACTTCCGTTGAGATAAATTGATGCCAGCAGAAGAATAAGCAACTTCAAGCCCCAAAAAGTACTTCAAAACTCCAAGGTCTTTGATTTTAAAAGTATCGTCTAAGTGAACTTTGACATCATGAATGAGTGAAGCATCATTGCTGGTGAGAATCACATCATCAACATATATCAACAATGCAATGAAAGAAGAAGCTGAGCCTCTGATGAACAGACTAGGATCAGATGATGCTTGATGAAAACCTTTGTCTAGTAAAGCAGTGGTGAGCTTAGAATACCACTGTCTGCTAGCATGCTTCAGTCCATATAAGGACTTAAGAAGTTTACATACTTGACCAGTTTTAGCACCATTATAACCCGAGGGTAATTGCATATAAACTTCCTTTGTTAACTCACCATGTAAAAAAGCATTATTGATGTCAAGCTGGTGAAGAATCCATCCTCTGGCAGCAGTAACAGCAATCAATGTACGAATGGTAGTCATCTTAGCAACTGGAGAATAGGTCTCAAGATAATCAAGACCAGGCTGCTGTGTATACCCTTTAGCCACAAGTCTTGCTTTAAACCTTTCAACACTACCATCTGATTTATGTTTAATTTTGTAAACCCATCTACAGCCAATGGGAACTTTACCAGGAGGAAGATCAACAACATCCCAAGTGTGAGCTGCCTTCAATGCATCCAATTCTGTCTGCATAGCCTGCCGCCAACACTCATACTTAACAGCCTGATTATAGGTCTCAGGCTCAACCACACTAGCAATGCTTAAGGCAAATTGTTTATGAGAAGGTGAACATTTGTTGTATGAAAGAACTTTAGAAAGAGGATGACATACCTTGATATTTGTGAAATCTGGATGAGCAGAAGAAGAAGAAGATGAATCAGCTAATGCACAATGATATTCCTGTAAGTAACTAGGAGGAAATCTAATCCTATGTGATCTTCTAAGAATAGGTGAACAATTTGTATTAGGAGAAGAAGACTGGGACAAAACAGTATCAGAAAAATCAATGCAAGGTGAGGAAAAAGATGAGGTGGAAGCAGAAGTATTTGTATCTGATGTATGTGAGACACAATCTGGAAAAAGTAAAGATGATGGAACAGTAGGAAAAATGACATCTGAAGAATGAAAATCACTACTGGAGACAGATGTAAGTGAGAATGGAAAAATATGTTCATAAAAAATAACATCACTAGACACAGAAACATCACCAGTGGCTAAATTGTACAATCTGTAACCCTTTTGGTTGGAAGGATATCCTATGAAAACAGACTTATAGGCTCGGGATTCAAACTTAGTTCTACCATGTGCTAAAGTAGAAGCATAGCATAGACTACCAAAAACCTTGAGATGAGAATAGCTGGGAGGTTTCTGATAGAAAATAGTAAAGGGTGTTTGTTCTTTAAGAGCTGGTGTTGGTAATCTATTTATAAGGTATGTGGCATGTATGACACAGTCTCCCCAGAATTTTTCAGGTAAGTGAGCTTGGAATTTCAAAGCTCTTGCTACATTAAGAATATGTTGATGTTTTCTTTCTACCACTCCATTTTGTTGGGGTGGTTGAACACAAGATGTCTGATGGATTAAGCCCTTGGATGAATAAAAATCAGTCATGTCAAATTCTTTCCCATTATCTGTTCGTATGATTTTTACTTTAAGTCCAAATTGTATCTCTACCAGATTACAAAATCTTTGAACAAGAACACGTGTGTTAGATTTTTGTTTCATTAGATACAACCAAGTGTATCTACTGTGGTCATCGACAATAGTAAGAAAGTAATGGTCTCCATACAAAGATGGATTGGAATATGGTCCCCAGATATCAATGTGTACAATATCAAAGCAATGAACAGAAGATGAATTACGAATGGGAAAAGGAATACGTTTCTATTTGGCAAAATGGCATACATCACAAGGATCATGATCATGTACAATTATTGAAGAATCAACAGAATGCAAAGTTTGAAGTCTATGAAATGAGAGATGTCCTAAACGGTAATGCCAAATGTTACTAGAAACATGTTGAGGAACAGAACAAGAAATGGAGGACTTGGTGTTGAATGACTCTACTGATATAGCTTGTTCAAAAATGTAAAAACCTGAGGACTGCTTAGCTGATCCAATCATCTTCATATTCTTTGCATCCTGGATAACACAATTATCAGGATAAAAGGTAAGTATGTAGTTGTTAGTTTTGGTGAGTTTACTAACTGATATCAAATTAAAAGTAAAACTTGGAACTAACAACACATCTTGAAGAATGAAAGTAGAGGATAGTTTCACAGTACCTATATGAGATACAGTGGCATATTTTCCATCAGGTAATTTGACAAAAGCTTTAAAGGCAGGTTTATAAGTATCAAAAAGAGTAATAGAACAAATAATATGATCAGAGGCTCCTGTATCTAAAATATACTTAGAAATATCAAAAGAACAATGATAAGCTACTGCTAGTGTACCTGAACTTCGACTTAAATCAGTTACTGCATTAGCATGTGCTGTTGAAGAAGAGGATATGTCAGTAGATTGGACCAAAGAGAGCAATCTCATATACTGATCATCAATAAACATGCGTGGTGCACAATTATCAACTGCCTGATTTGCAAGATCATCAACAGTAGAACATTTGTTTGTTTCAACACAATTAGCAGCTGCACCATTCTTATTTCTCGGCTTGAATCCAGGTGGATAGCCATGTTTTTTAAAACATTTTTCAATCGTATGCCCTGTATAACCACAGTACGAACAAATTGGCTTCTTGTTGTTGATCACCGATCGTCGAATTCCTCCTATATGTGATCCATGTCCTGTTGCTTTAATAGCTAAAGCATTAGATTCTGAATGTGGTGAAGAAAACAGAGCAGCTAACTGTCGTTCTTGCTGTACAACCAATGAAAAAGCCTTATTAATTGAAGGCAAAGGATCCATAAGTAGGATCTGTGTTCGAACTGTAGCATATTCATCATTCAATCCCTTAAGAAATCTGATCACATGATCGTTTGATTGATAAGTACGAGCAACGTTCTCTGTACCACACTTGCAGGTAGGAGGTAAGGGACGATGAGTCACCAACTCATCCCAAAGAACTTTCAACTTAGTGAAATAATCGGTGACTGATAGAGCATTTTGCTTAAAAGTATAAATCTCTTCTTGAAGCTCAGAGATTCGTAAGGCGTTACTTTGAGCAAAACGATCTTGCAAGTCGATCCATACATCTCGAGCGTTGTCGATCCACAAAACGCTTTGAGCTATTGATGGAGACACTGAATGATAGATCCATGAGAGTACCATTGTATTACACCTTTCCCATGCAGAAAACAGAGCATCATCTTTACCAGGTGCTGAGATTGTGCCATCAACAAATTGAAGTTTATTCTTCGATAATAACGCCATTTTCATGGCTCGGGACCACGGATGATAATTGGATCCTGTAAGCATTGCTGACACTAAAACAAGTGCATGACTCTCGTTCGAATGAATAAAGAAAGGACTCGATTCATCTAACTTTTTTGATTTCATCGTGAGGAAGAAGATGAACACTGTTTGGATGCTAAGAAAAGTCACAGAGAAAAAACGCAAGGAAGAAAAAATCGCTCTGGTACCATGTGAAAATTGTGTGGATTTTATTCAATGAATTAGCTCAAGTTGAATACATCGTCTATTTATATTTACAAGGTGAAAACAAGAAAAGAGCGGGAAAAAAACAAAAATTAAAAAATGGTTACAGAAAGTTGATAACTAACAAATTTGTCGCTCAAGCTACATCAACTATATCCCGTGATAGAAACGACAAATATAGGCCCAATCTATTTTTTAATAGGTTTCAATTTTCAAGTCCAAACCGATTAAAGTTAATATTTTTCCCTAAACCAACTACTACTTTTGTTCAAATTTCTGTTAGTTACCGTAAAGAACAAAAAAAAAAAGCAGATATTAACAGTTAATATAATAATTGCTGAAATTCCAAATTTTTACAATATTTTCGTAATATCCCAAAGCATAATCACCGCACCAAAAGAAAGTCAACAAACTTGAGTTTTATCTTCTCAAAATGAAATCCGTTCCGGAAACGGAGATTTCTCTATGATGCTATCGGATCTGGGTTTCACCGGCGGTAGGTAGTGAAATAAACCAAAAAGAAGAGTAAGAAAAAGAAAGAAGAAGAAGATACCTGCAGTTTACACCCCCAAAAAAAAAGGAAGAAGAAGAGAGAGTTTGCGTTGGAACAGAACCTGGAAACTCAGATGTCAGCCATGCTGTTGCCTGAGTGACGGCGACGATTCCGAAATCTATGTAGCCTTTTCAGGCCACCTCAGCGATAGGATCCGGGTTCCACCGATGATGAGTCAGGTGATTTACGGGTTTAAATGTAAGCTTAACTCGAAGAAAGAAACAAAGAAAGAAAGCACTGGACTAAACGCAAAAGAAGTTTGGAATTTCGATGGCTTGTAAGACTGTCTCCGACGAGACCAAAAAAGAAACGAATAACGTTAAAAAAATATTAATAAAAAATATATATTTGAAAAAATGTACCATTTTACCTGGAATCCAAACATCAATATAATAAATCTTACTAGAGATTGAAGCTCTTACGCATGCAGCATGACCCATTTCTCTCTCACCCTTTTTTGTTTTTAAGTCTTTTGTTGTCGGAATTACGTTAAAAAAATAATAATAATAAATGTATATTTAAAAAAAAGGGTGGAAGGGTAACATTTTGTATGGATTCCAAATATATGTAAAATAAATCCTGCCAGGGATTGAAGCTCTTTTTCGCTTTCACGTGTAGGAGGAGGGGATGACCCATTTCTCTCTCGACCTTTTTTGTCTTTTTATTTTTATTTTTTTGTCTTTTGTTGTTGTCAGAATAATGTTAAATAAATAAATAAATAAAAAATATATATTTGAAAAGGTGGAAGGGTAACATTTTGTCTGGATACTAGTTATCCCTATAATAAATCTTACTAGAAATCGAAGCTCCTTCACATGCACGTAGAGCTGTCAAATTGGGTCAGTTCAATCCGATTTGGTTCGATTTTGATGGATTAGGTCATAAATTGATCGGGTCAAAAAAAATTTTTTATTAAATAAGTCTAAAAATGTAAGTCCATAACTGATCATAAGAGCTAACCGACTTAAATGAGCTGGCTCGTATAAGAAATTAAAAAATTAAAATTTATATAGTAATATCATTTTTTAGTATATAAACAAAATAAAATTTGAAATAAATACTAAACAACATCAAATGAATTCATATCAAAACCATCAAGTCTTTAACATTATTTGAACATTAGTCTAACAAGCATAATATAAATTGTTTTAACAAACCTAGATACTGAAAAATATGTCTCAACAATATTAAAAATAAAAAATATGATAAACAAACCAATGTCTATCCATTTCCTCTATAGTGTCAATCACATTCAATCAATTTTTTTTTCAACTTCGCTATCTATAAACATAAATAAAGAACAATATAAGAACTCACAAGAATTAAACTTATGAATTGATTAAAAATTGTCAACTAATTAATAACATTACCTTCAAAACCAAGAATCCAATTTTGGATGCAAATGAGAGTTTTCACGTTTTCATGATCTAAAGAACTTTGATACTTATTTAAAACAAAAGAATCAATATTAAAAGAACTCTCTGATACGATCATTGTTATTGGAATGCTCAAAATATCATAAGCTATACTTTCAAGTTTTAGAAATCTTGTCTTATAATCTTCCACCATTGCAACACATTTAAATCTTCAACCATGTGACCCATAATCTTTAGCTCTTCCAAGTAAAGATCTAATTGAGATTTTGGTTCTTCCACTTGAATAATTTCAAATATTTTGAAACCCTATATCATTGGACATTTCAAAATAAATTAATTATCATTACAAAAGAGAATTTAAAATAAAGTATATGCTTAAAAAACAAAAATGGACTTATATCACTCAAAGCATATGTATTCTTCCCCTTTCAACTAACATGTGTAAGAGGTTGTAAGTCATTAGATTGGCTTGAAGTAATTTAGTAATACTAAATATAATTAATTTTATATATTTTACTTTGATTAAAATGTTAAACATATAAATATTTAAAATAAAAATAAAAATTTAATATAATAAAAAATATTAAAAAATTAAACGGATCAGCCCATTTAACCTCGGGCTAAATCTATTTAAGTCCGAGCCTAAATGGGCCGAGCTAAAAAGCTATCTTTTTTAAATAGACTACAAAAGTGAAGTCTGACCGAGCCAATGGGCTTTGATCCATTTTGATAGTGCTACATGCAAGATGACCCATTTCCCTCTCTCCCTTTTTTGTTCTTTTTTTTTGTCTTTTATTGTCGCCAAAATAACATTTAAAAAATAATAAAAAAATAGATTTGAAAAGAAGTAGAAGGGTAACATTTTGCCTGGAATCCAAATATCTATATTAATGAGAATTTTTACGGTAAAGTCATAAAATTTGATTTTATTATAAGATTAACATATAAAATATATGATTAAATGTAAATTTAAAATCATTAGATGTAAAATATATTAGAAATGTCATAAAACTGTGATTATCAATGTAAACATTAGTAATTTTTGCTATAATGTATGTTTATGTTAATTATCATATGTTTACATACTTCTAACATATTTTACAATTAATAACTTTAGATTTGTGTTTAATTATGAATTGTTTACATTAACTTTAAGTTAATTATCAAGTGTTTACGATATTTGTAACATATTTTTCGTCTAATGACTTTAAATTTATGTTTAATCGTATGGTTTTTAGGCTGATCTTATAATAAGATCAAAATTATGATCTTACTGTAAAATTTCCCATAATATAATAGACATTATTAATTCAACAAGAATAAAAAGTGAAAGACTATTTTTTTAATTTTTGTTCGTTATATTCCAATACCAATTACAATGGATGGAAACTTATGTGCAGTGCAGGTTATTCATTCTTAATTTATTTACAACATAATTAATTCAATAATAATAAAAAGATGAAAAACTATTTTTCAAATTATCCTTTTTATTTTTTAATTTTTGTTCATTCCATTTCAATACCAACTACGATTGATGAAAACTCATGTGCAAGTTGCTCATTCTTAATTCATTTACAGCATTATTAATTCAATAACAATAAAAAGATGAAAGACTATTTTTTAAATCATCTTTTTTATTTTTTAATTTTTGTTCATTACATTCCAACACCAACTACAATTGATGAAAACTCATGTGCAAGTTGCTCATTCTTAATTCATTTACTGCATTATTAATTCAATGAGAATAAAAAGGTGAATGATTAGTTTTTAAATCATCCATTTTATTTTTTAATTTATATTCATTACATTTCAACACCCACTCCAACTGATGAAAATTCATGCGCAAGTTGCTCATTCTTAATTCATTTACGACATTATTAATTCAATAAGAAAGTAAAAAAGTGAAAGACTATTTTAGATTATCATTTTTATTTTTTAACACCAACTACAATTGATGAAAGCTTATGTGCAAGTTGCTCATTCTTAATTCATTTACGACATTATTAATTCAATAAGAACAAAAAGGTGAATGACCCTTTTTTAAATCATCCTTTTTATTTATTTACTTATTTATGTTCATTACATTCCAACACCAATTAAAATTGATGAAAACTCATGTGCAAGTTGCTCATTCTTAATTCATTTACAACATTACTTGCTTGGTCCAATTTGCTTGCTGCAACAACGCTTGCCTGAGGGTGGTTAGATGGTGCTTTTTACTTCATCTAGTTGTTTGAAATGAACATTCTTGTTTACAAATAATCTTCATTTTTAGAGGGCTGACTGGTGGATTTGATTGTTTTAATTTATGGTGTTGTGTAAAATTATTGGGATAAAGACTATGATAATGATAATGCTGTCGTGTAAAATCATGTTTATAATAGTGTAAAATATAAAATTTTTATTAATATGTTATAACTTTTTAATTTTTATCAAATTTTATTCAAAATTATTTTCTTATATCTTTCATTGGTTTCAATATCTTAAAGGTGTATCTTAAATTACTAGCTGGAATGCTAAGTTCAATCTTTGAATGAGGAATTGCACAAGGGTTAGTTTATCTTTTTCAATCTTATCGTCCAAAATCAATTTTACAGTTCATCCAAATTAGCCTTATGCTTCAGTTGATCCACTAGAATTTGAGAAATTTTAAAGACAGTCACTTTTGACAATCATTTTTAATGCTTTCACTTTTATTGAGCCACGTCACTTCTTAGTTTTATGTGAAAATCGGTTACTTACAATTACAAGTTACTTGAAAAGTATTTTTTAGTAGGATAATTATTACATACACTGACAGTGGAGTTTTTTTACTCCACAAGCAGCATTAAGATCATGACATGTGTCTTATAAAAATATTAAAATAAATAAAACAGGACATGTGTTACGATCTTAACGCTGCTTGTGGAGTAAAAAAACTCCATTGTCAGTGTATGTAATAATTATCCTTTTTAATATCCATATACTTTAGCTTTTTACTTTTCACATAGCTAATCTATTTTCATGTAAAACTAGAAAATAATATGCTTTTCAAAAAAAAAATGATCCAATAAAAATAAAAGTATTAAAAATAATCTAAATTGACTACCCTTAACATTTCTCCTAAATGCCCAACAAGACAAGGACTTATTGAGGCCGTGTCTTCTTTCCTCTTCTATTCCCTTTGGTCGCGAGAAATGCAGCGAGATTTATTAGGGGCTTTGAGAGTTGAGACATGGCTTATGAAATAACAGAGCTTGTGATACAAAAACTCCGTCTGCTGTGTCGTAATGAAAACTTTTCAAGTTTGGAAACCCGAATCCATCGCCACATCGAGAAGTTAAAAGAGTTTCAGAAGATCTTGAAAGATGAATATCAGGATCACGAAACAGATACTTACAAAATCAGACGATGGAAGATGCTTTTTGGGGAGATATACTCTCTGGAGGACTTCATTGAATCCCTCATATGCAGGCCAACCATGAAGAGATGTGAAATCATCATCAACGAAATGGATCTGAAAACCAAGATCTGCAGAGTTGGAGAAGAAATCAGCAGCTTGCTTTATAGTAGTGGGTATGCTGCATCAGTCATTGTTGGACTAGAAGATAAAAAACAAGCACTAGATAATCTAGTAGTGAACAAAGACAACCCTCATTATGTAGTTTCAGTATCAGGTGCGGCAGGTTCTGGCAAGACAACTGTTGTGAGATTCATTTATAGTAGCGTCAATAGTAAGAAGCGCTTTGATTGTCGGGCTTGGATCAGTGTTGGGCAAGATTTTGAAGAGAGAGATATATTGCTTGATTTATATAGACAGCTCAGAAAAGCCAAGAAGAAACAGAGCTTATCTGTTGAGCAACTACGAGAAGAGCTTAAACTTTTCTTGACCAGGAAAAGATACTTGATAGTTTTGGATGATGTTCGGACACCTGACATTTGGAATACACTAAAACCTGTCTTCCCCATTACAGACAACGGCAGCAGAGTGATACTCACTATTCGTGATGAGGCTTCCGTTGCAGACCATATGGATCGACGGCATGAGGTTCTTTCACTACGCCCATTACGCGAGGATGAAGGTTGGAAGTTGTTCACAAAGAAGGTAAGAACATATGTAGATGATATACCATTAGATTTGAAGGAAAAGATCATGCAAATGTGTCATGGTCTACCTCTCGCAATAGTTGTGCTTGGAGGTTTGTTGTCTACCAAAAACAAGGGGGAAAACTATATTCATTGGTCTAATGTGATAGAGCAAACCGGTAGAAGAAGAGAAAGGAATGAAGTAATAACGGCAAATGAGATGGGTTCTTCAAATGGCAGGAACTCTGTTGAAGATCAACCAACTTCCTCTGATGAACCGACTTCTCCAAATGGACTCTCTTGGTCATTTACCGTGCCTGAGACCTATCAGCACTTGTCGTTCTCGTCAAAGTGTTGTCTTCTTTACTTGGGTCTGTTTCCTAAATCATATGATATCCCTGTAAGGAGGTTGCTTCATCTGTGGGTTGCTGAGGGACTGGTGACACAGCCAGCAGGGGAAACAGAAACCCTTGAAGACTTGGCGGTGAGTTGCTTTGAGGAGATAAAAAGGGCAAACATGATTTTGGTAACAGAAAGGAAGTTAGATGGAAGCCCCAAAACATGTCGCCTAGTGAACACGGTATATGATACCCTGCGTCTAAAGGCAGAGAAAGCCGGATTTTTTGACATTCACAGCAGTTCTGGTATAGCCCACCCACTACAATCTTATACCCGAAGGCTTGTATTACACTCGGATATGTATATCCATAGAAACCCTTTTGGTAGCCGCAATCGGCATCTGCGATCTTACATTTCATTCTATAAGAGAAAAGATGCAAGGAAATCAGGAGCAAGTAAACTACTACGCAGTATTATTAAGAAATGCTTTGGAATGCTTGTAGTGCTTGATCTCGAAGGTGCATGTAAGCCAGTGCTTCCTGAAAAGCTAGGGAAATTGCGTCATCTGAAATACCTAGGCTTAAGATGGACTCTTTTGGATTCAATTCCAGAATCAGTTGGTGATCTACCTCTCCTAGAGACCTTGGACATCAAGCATACAGGTATAAACACTTTACCTAGTACCATTTGGGTGGCAAAGAAGCTTCGAAATCTATATGCGAGGGAGATTGATGTTGATGCGTCTATTGTAAAGACATCTACTCCTGGAACATTAAGCAGTCTTCAGATTTTATGGGGGTTGGTAATCAGAGAGATGATTGACGGGACAGATTGGCTGGAAAATTTGACTGGTCTTAGGAAATTGAAATTAACTTGCCTCGAAGAATCGATGAGGGTTATAGCTGGCGGTCTTTCTACATTGTCCAAGCTTCAGTCCTTAAAGTTAAGATCAATAAATGAGTCAAACGAGCCTGCAGATCTTGCATTGGATTTGGTGGCGATGAGGAGGCTGACAAACCTTTCAAGATTGTATTTGCTGGGAAAGCTTCCAGAGTCAATCAGGGTCAGTGAACTTCCCGAAAATCTTGAAGTCCTCACTTTGTCAGTTTCACATTTGTCAGAAGATCCAATGGAAGCTATTGGCAAGCTGGGGAAGCTTAAGGTATTGAGGCTTTATGCTTATTCCTTTAAGGGGCAAAACATGACCTGTCTCCAAGGCGGATATCCCAAGCTCGAGGTATTGAAATTGTGGATGCTCGAGGAATTGCAAAATTGGACTGTGGAGGAGAACGCCATGCCAGTTTTAAAAGATCTAGAGATCAGATGCTGCAAAAAACTTAAGGATATTGATGGTTTGCACAACTTAACCGCGTTGAAGGAATTGACCTTGACAAATATGGAACCACAGCTCGTAGCAGATGTTGAAAGACAAATAGGCAGCCAAGTAAAAATCACAAAACATGATTGGAAATTTGCTCCTCAATGGGTGAGTTCTTCTGGCCTGTCTACCTGCCATAGTTAGTTACCATATTTGATTTATTTTTCTTTATCTTCTCATTGAATTTTGTTCAGGGAAACAATGTGATAGTATTTGATTTTAGCTTTTGGTTTTTGTCTTTCAATTAATTTTTTTTTTTTGGGAAACCTTTCAACATTATTCTGCAAGATTAAGAGTGTCTGCCAGGTTAATGGTTTTCTTCGGTTTGATTTTAGGAATAAATGCTCATCGAGGAAAAAGGCCGAAGCTGCAATGCGGGACGCAACGTCATGGCATCAACAACTGGAAATGAAGTTCTGGAAAGATTCGTATGTTCTAACACTGCACTCTTGTAGCAAGTTTATTATGCTTCTTTAGATATTTAAAATAAAAAGTCAGTTATCCAGAGATGAAGTTCTGATAAGATTTCTGTGTTTCATGGACCTTGTTACTTCCATCTCTCTTTGATTATTTGAGTTAGAACTCGGTTTGGGATTGTAATAATGAATGAAATTCTACTGACTAAGGTGTTGTTTGACAAACTAAAAAATTAAGTGCTGAAAAATTAAGTATTGAATTTTTAGTACTGAATTTATTAAGTATTGAATTTGAATTATGAAAATTGTTTGGTATTTAATTGAAAATTAAGAACTGAATATAAATATATTGTTTGATAACAATAAATTTTAAAATTTGAAATTTTGTTATTTTACATTTTTATCCTTATTTTCATATTATTTCAAATAAAATCAATTTTTTATTGATGTCTTCTATTTTATAATACAAGTATAAAATATAAGAAAAAATATAACTATAAAATTCAGAAACATCATAAATTTTAAAAATAAAATATTATTTAAATATAATAAAATAATTTTTTAAAATAAAAAACCCGAATCACATTTAGATTAAAAAAGCATTACAAATAAAAGCCATGGGATCATTACTTCTTCAAGCAATGATATGCAAAATAAAACAAAACAAAAAACTTTGGATATCAATGATAATTGAAACATCAAAATAACAAAAAGCTGAACAAAAAAAAGGTAATATGTGTCATTAAATGGTGTTTAGGGCTGTAGTATATCAACGTTCAGATCTTCAAAGTCTTCAACTCCAAAGTTGAATCAAACAAAGTCATCCTCTAATAGTAAAAGAATAGTGGTAGAGAAACGTTAAGTACGTACAAAAACTTGATGAAATAATAATATAACGAGAGTTTATATGTAATTTGATCAATGAATAGATAATTATGTAAATTTTTTAAGATAAAATAGTCAAATTTATTTTATTTTTATGGATAAAGTGGCTGAAAATTTTTTAAATTAAGTGATAAGTAGGTGTTTCTCTACTTATTTTATTCAATGTTTTTTCATTGAAAATTTTCTTTTAAGTTAATTTTAAAATATGTTATCAAACATATTGAAAATATCAAATCATTGAAAATTTTCTATTTTCAATGAATCGAAAATTTTCAATAGTTTAACAAACAACAGCTAAATCTTCCCTAGAAGGAAACATCTGCTTTAACTTTGCTCCGAGTTGCCTGGAATGCTGATATATTACGTTTTGGAGTTGTTATATCAAAATTAAGTCTTTTATTATCCAAGAAAATCAAATCCTTTACACATTTGGTGAAGTGATATTCACAACCAAAATATGATTTACGCAGTGAAAAATAAAAAAATAAAGATCGAAAAATCAAAGCATCAACTTGATGCCAAATCCAGTAAATATCGATTCTAGAGTTTTTGTGCAACATGTAGTTTGATTTTCATTCCTTAATCCTAGTATGTTGCAATCCCAAGCTTGAATCTCCCCATTTAATTCTGCATGAGCGGCTCGAAAGCACTGGTTTTATAGATGTGTCAATGTTACACAGTCCAGATGGGCAAAGAAGACGTAATAAGGAAATTGCTGAGTGGAACAAGTGAAGAAGAAGGGATTCCTACCATCGCCATTGTAGGGATGGAAGGATCAGGAAAGACAACTCTTGCCCGACTGAAATATAATGACCGCAAAATTCGTAAACATTTCGACAAACAATTTTGGATCCGTGCATCAGACTCATCAACTCCATTGAAAACCCGTTTAAATAAGATTCATGAACAAATTAAAAAAAAATAAATTCCTACTTGTACTTGATGATGTGGGGATAGATCATGATGTAGATTGGCAACCACTAAAATCTACTTCTCAATTTACCGGAAGTAGGATTTTAGTAACTACTGGTGAGGAATGAGTTGCGGTGAACATGAAATCTTATAGTGTCTTTCATTTAGATAAATTATCTGATGAGAGTTGCTGGCTGATACTTTCTCAAATGGCATTAGCCGAACGGAATCGGACGAGCATTGGAAATTTAGAGGACATTGGAAAAGAAATTGCCAAGAAGTGTAAAGGTTTTCCGCTTGCTGCAAAAATTTTAGGAGGTCTTCTGCAAAATAAATAACGAAGGGAAGAGTGGCAAGCTGTTCTGGATGATGAGATATGGAATCAAAATCTTGATTATACTCCTTTATTGTTGAGTTATCGTGATTTGCCACTAGCAATAAGACAATGTTTATTGTATTGTGCAATCTTTCCCAAGAATTATAGAATTAGTCCAGATGAATTGGTCCAACATTGGATGACACAAGGATATTTGGACTCTGATGACAATTTAGGGGCAGAGTTAAAAGGTGAAGATTACTTCAAGTGCTTAGCTGCCCGTTGGTTTTTCCAAGATTTTGACAAAGATGCTCGCGGCAACACAATTTATTGTAAGATGCATCACATTGTACGTTAACTTTGTCCAGTTTTTGACCAATGATGACTTTGTCACGAAGGAGATAGTTGAAGATTTAACATTCAACTTATCTCCCAGAAAACCTCGTCATTTGAGGTTGATAATTGACAAGTGCAGCTCTTTTCCTTTGTCAATTAATGTCACAGAAAAATTAAGAAGCCTTGTAGCAGTTTCTGATCATGCAGAATTCAATAAAACAACTGATGACACCATACAGAAGTTGTTTGGTACATCCAAGCGTCTAAGATTATTGGAGTTTGACTCGATATATCTGGACACAAAAAAAAGTGATTTGGACAAAAGAAATTTGATTCACTTGAGGTACCTTAGCTTTAAATATTGCTTTATAGCATAGAAGCTTTGCTTGAAGCAGTGTGTGAATTGCCTAATTTGCAAACTTTGAATCTGGAAAAATGCATTCTTGATAAACTGCCAGATGGAATCGGGAAATTGATAAACTTGAGGTATCCTTGTACTAAGGGTTGTCTTGGCCTGGCTTGCTACCCGAAAGGGATTAGTAACTTAACTTCTCTCGTGAGATTAAGTAATGTCAAAATGAGGGCAGATCGTAATCATGCTGATGAATTCAGTATTGGAGATTTGGAAAACTTGAACCTCCTTGGTGGAAATCTTTGTGTCGAGCTGATAGGGGATGCAATAGATTGGGCAGAGGCTAAGAGGGCCAAGCTTCACAACAAGAAAGATCTCAAGCGGATGGAGATTTGGCTCTGCTCTCCGCAAATGAAGAAAGATGAGGTATTTCAAGCTTTAAACCCACCATTTAACTTTTCTGTGGAAATCTTCGATTATCAGAAGTGGATGACAAGGAAGATGCGGTTTGCAATGGAGAAAAGTCGAGTTGCTGCCAATGAGTAGATGAAGCAGTTCTCCAATTTATAGATGCTACTGTCCCTGGTGAGGAAAACTCATCCTGTAAATTTCAGCAAAATCTACACTTCAAAGTTTTCTATTTCTCCACACTCAATCATGTTCTCAGTTAACACTTTCTTTTGCAGGGATGCCTTGATGTTGACGGTGAGAAAATGGAAGCTACCGTTCTGGATGGCAAAAAGAAAATAATGTTAAATTCCATGTATTTTGTACTTGAAATATGTAAAAATAAAATAAAATCTGTGCGTCATTGTTCAAAATCTGTAAGACTTTGAACGTTTGCTGCTACTTTTCGTTTATGTTTCGCTTTGTTTCTGTGTAAACAGATTATTCTGCAGTGAGTTCCTTTATCCTTATTGTGTGATTTAATTTTAAAGACAAAAAAACCAGAGATGTGATAAGGTGTAATCTATTCAATTTCTACAGTCTCCAATGTTGTTCTTACAAAATATAAGATGTTGAGTTTCCCTTTTCCTGAAAAGTTATACTACAGGCATCAAGAAGCTGAACACAACAGACCATGCTCCAATGCAACCCCTGAGATTTATATGTGATCATCCATCTTTAAGTTTTGGCCGACAACATGATGACCAGAAGAAAGCACAGATCACAGTTGATGCGGAGTGAATGAATTTGTATTAACAGTTGACAATCTCAACCAGATTTTGATTTCGTGCGCAAAAATGATGATCTTGTTGAAGCTGGAAAAATGACCTCATAGAAATTGTGAAAGAATCCCTTATCATACATATTATTCTTTACAACAGCTTCAGTATGCTCTAGAGGGGACCTTCTGAAGAAGGATCTACATTTGCTCTCCGGAGGTTTTGCTTTGCTATTCATCCCACTGATGCTTGCTTTCAGTGCCGCAGTACTTGCTCTTGCTTCCCTCAGTTTCTTCTGCCAGCTTATGTAGTCTTGCCACTTGAAGGTCTGTATTTGAGACATACGAGAACATTTGATTATGGTTTCACTAACAACTTAATTTGTTCAGTCAAGGATGGGTTGGCAAACTAAGGTAATAACCATTAATCAAAATGTAAAATTAAGATAACAAAGTATCGAACAAGGTCTAAACATATCTCACCTCGTTTGTTGTGGTGTTTGTGAGACAAAGATTGGCATGATACACAAAGAAACCCGCCAATAAGAGAGAAACTATTGCCATGAACACCATCAGAAGAATTTGTGTGTTATATGAGCCCAACAGCCACTGCCCAAACCAAAAGACCATTTATTAAACTCAAAATTTCTAGCGTAAGATCCTGAAAGTAATTTTCTTTAACAAAACTTGTAACCAAGCATCAAGCAATAACCCCTAGCAATAATTCAGAATATATATTTATATATTACACTCACCTGCACAATATAGGGAGCTAAACTGCGAAAAGAATTATCTACACCATAATAAACTGGAAAAACAAAGAAAATGGCATGGAATGTTAGTCTGTAGATCATTAAGAAACTAGAAAATCTTAAGTCAATATCGATTTACCTATTAATACATCTACAACTCTCAATTCTTTCAATCGTCCAGCAAGAACCAATCCGATTGCAATTGTCCCATACATGCAAAGAAGGAAATGCCTGCAGAATGCTAAATATGAATTCAACATGAATTTTGAAACCAAAATGAAAAAGGGCAGTCTTGTAACTCATATACCAATAGGGAACAAAAGCATGAGCCGTGTTCTCAGTCTCAAACAAAGCCACAAATGAAGAAGTGCTTTATATTAAAGGATAAAACAGCAGATTCTGCCAATTGCAAGATTTAGCTCATCACTCCAACCAAAATTAATGCAACCCGGTTATTGACAACTAGATTACATTAATGGAAATTAGATGGTGAAAAGCCCCAGTCATAGTTAATTACAAAACCTTGACTATGACCTACTAATTGACAGTAAAAGCTGTCATGATGAGTGGTTTCCACCTAGTAATTAGAGGCTACTCATGTTCTTCTCCAGAAAACATTAACACTATCCATCCAGCAGAAGGGTGAACAAAAATGTAAAAGGCAAATAAGTGAACTAATAGATGCTGATGATAGTGCAGAACTCACCATAAAAGAAAAGCCAAGAAGTATCGGGTATTTCTCTCCCCTATACAATTATTCTGCAAAAAGTAACACCACCTCAAGTAAACATGAAATTCAGATACCTTTAACATGCTGTATATAGAACAACTCGTTATAAAAAGTAAAATAAAGAAGAAAAGAATAGTTCAAGATCTCAAACCATCCATCCACAATGATGATCAAAGCGGGCAACACATCGATTGCATATGCTGCAGTGCTTGGATCTAGCAGGTCTAAATCAACAGAATAATCCCATCACATCTTACAGAATTAAAAAGCTACCGATATATAGAACACTAGAGAGCTATGAACGTACTTTAGAAGTTTACATGTTGAGCATTCTTTCTCTGTATATATGATATTATCATAAGGATAAGCGGATAAATATTGTGAAACGTTCTCTGCCTTAACAGTTCCTGGATCAGAAAAGCTAGTCAATAGAAAGAGCAGAATGCCGATACCAACTGCCAACATGCTTGTATACCTGCAAAATATAAAAAAGCTAAGGAGAATAAGAAGACAATCATTTTGAAGAAATTGGGTTATAGAAGAAAACTCACTTCTTAGCACATACCTATGTATTCCACTAAGATAATACCCAGGAATATAGCTAAAGGAGGTCTTCACTATAATGTAATAAGTTGCTCCGATTATTGCCAAGTATATAAGCTGTTATAAAGAGAAAGTCAGAGAAAATATTAACCCCTCTGCAATAAAACGAATGGAGAAACACCCCCACGCCCCGCCCCAAGTGAAAACATAAAAAAAGAATGTAGCGCACTTTTAAAGATACTGTAGAATATGTGAACATCTAAATCATTTATTCTTACCGTTTGCATCAGAAAGAAATTTTTTTCTATGATATTGCAAAGGTTTGAGAGGGAGCCTTGGTGCAATAGTAAAGGTTGCTCGTTTGTGATCTAATGGTCATGGGTTCAAGTCACGAAAATAGCCTATCCGTTTAATGCGAAGAGAAGGCTACATACATATTACCTTCTTCAGACCCCACGGTATGAGAGCCTTGTGCATTGGTTTTGCTCTTTATATTGCAAAGGTTTTTCTAATATTTGATGCATGTGTGATAGCGGTGAGTTTGGACATTTAAATGGAGCTCATCTAGGGCTTTGACAGAACAGAACCTCTATTCAGTTTATCGTCAATTCACTCAAACTTAATGCACAAGATTTCCTCAACTGAACCCGTGAATCAAACATCAAACAGAAGACAGAACACTTCCAATCATCTTATAATTCAATGAAACGACCCAGGCTTGGCCTTGCTATTGTTACTCCTTATGAGGGTTAACCTTCAAGTTTAAAGTTCTGCCTCCACCCTAGGACTTCCTCATATGTAACATACCAAGAGAATCTTATAATTCAGTGTCTTAGCATCAAATTAAGTGAAACTAAACATCATTATCTATGCTATCTGGCTTTCTAATGTTTCCAGAGGACATAAGCTTCTAATTCTACAACAAAATTCCAAATTACAACACACTGCAAACCAAAATCCATTCACACTCATCCCTTAACATGCTATGAAACAAGAAAACAAACTAGTTCAGAAAAGGAAATCAACCTATTTTCCAGGGGCTTCAATTCAACAAATTCAATTGATTAGAACTATACCTGCAAGATAGGATTAGGCCTATCACAACAATAAAACTCAACAGAAAGGATCAAATTTGTTCCTTTATCCCCAAACACAGCCCCCACAAACTTCCTGAAACAAATCAAAACAACCAAAAATCAGTCACCGGAAAAGAGAAATAAGAAGAAAAAGAAGAACCCATCAAAGAAAAGTGCAGAAGTACAGGAAGTATTGATAGGCTCCAAAAGTGATGAAACGGTGGATGCAGCTGATGGGTGTTCCTTGGAAGATCGGCCACTGCCCACAAAGGAAGGAAACAACTACTGTAAGAGTTACCAGGCCATGGCATACCAGTGCCCAATGTACAGCCATCTTCGCAAAAGAAAAAGAACTATTTCCGGGTCTTGGAGAGAGGGTAAAAAGAGGGAATTTGGGGAGAGAGATGTTGGACTTTTTGATGTTTTGGTGTGTTCTTTTGTAGTTGCGGCAGTTTTTCAGATCGGGTTCAGTTTTTCGGATGTTGTTCTGACTTAATGGTATTTATGTAAGTACACAAACTGAACTTGGATAAATGTTCAGAAAGGTCTTTTTTTTTTTTTTCCTTTTTCCTCTTTTTCATTTTTGAATATTCACTGGATTATTTCGACTCTGAAATTTTGATTACTGTTTGGGAACTGGGAAAAGATATCAAAATTATAATCAGAATATGAAGAAAAATTCCCCAGTAGAAATTTATATAAAATATATGTGTGTGTATGTATGTTAAAGTTGGGTTTCTTGTACCTGTGTTGTCCTATTAAATATGAAATAATTTTTTAATTTTTTGTCATGTTTAATGCAAAATAATTTTTAATTCTTATTAAATTTATATATAATTTTTGTTAAAATTTTATTTCTTATATTATATAATCGCATGGTATCTAAAATTATTGAATTTAATTATAAAATATGAATCATGTGGGTGAAAGCCTCAATTTTTCAATAAAAATTGTTATAATTTAACTAATTAGATTTCCAAAAAATTTAATTCAATTATTTGACTTATGGGGCTTCTCTATTTTTGGAAAAAACCATTGACAATTAGGCTGAGAAATTTTTATTTAATAATTAATAGGATTAAAAACAATAAATATAAATTAAGTTTACTCATATTTACAATGTTCCTTGTTCATATCAGCAAGGCCTCCCCCAGCATATGCGTACAACAGATATTCAGTTGCAACACACCTGCTAGTGCTATGCATGAGAATCTGCTCAGTGTCTGGACCAGAAGCATTCTTACCATAGGAATCTAGTTAATTTTTTACGAGGTTGTCTTAAATCTAACATAACTAAAGGATAATTCAGTGCACAAACTCCCATATTACGGGATTTGAAAAGGGATTGCACCAAGATCTCACTCTATGAAATTTGAAAAGGGACTTGAAAGAATCATTACACGCAACCTTCCATAGAAACTGTTGCTACTTGAACCCGCATCCTTCAGACCATAAAAGAGTAATCTTTACTATTACACCAAGATTCTCTAAAATCTAACTTGATTAAGAGCAAAAAACTAGAAATTGGAAAATGTGAGAAGTAGACTACTAACTGTAGCTGATACTTTCCCTGCATTGGCCTGCAGAAATGAAAATTGGAAGTAATAATATGAAAACTTCATTATTCATAAAACTAAAAAGATTAACACAGAAAGTCAGAAATCAATCAGCACGTAGCCTGTTACCAGTCCTTCCATTGTCTTCCTAAAGCATTCAATGCTGCAACACCTAAGATAGCGGCAAGCTGCAGGTTTCTTTCTATTGAAACCAGAGTTGCATCCACCGGTGATAGAAGAGATTTCTATTCTGTTCAATCCTAATTCATGCAAGGTGTAATCTTAGGGGAGCCTGCAAGCAAATTTTCTCCTTGAATCAACCAAACTGAGAACCCTACAACTTAGAATATGTAAATTATCACAAGAAATTTAGCCTTGTATCTGCACCAAAGTACGTAAACTCCAGAGAAAAATCCTATATTGCTGCCATGTGACATTGAAAAGGACCCTACATCAGCTAAACTTGTTCTTTGCAACAACCTTATGTATCTGAAACACTGGGCAGAAATCCCAGAGCTGTTTTCACAAATCAAACATGGAAAGCTAAGCATCCACTACCAATTTTTCATTTGATTCACAGCAAACAAAGAAGCCGCATTTTATGATGGTTGTAGACAAGTGCCACAAGAAACATGGTTATCCTCCTGGATATAAGCTAAGAAACCGAAATACCAGCACTGTTAATCATGTTGAAGGATTGTTTACTAAAGATGATGTTGGATCCCATAAGGTTGGGAGTAATGTAGAATCCAGCCGTATTTCATATACTCAAGACCAGTACAAGCAAATTCTGGCAATGCTCAAAGATGCTGAATTAGCCTCTTCTTCACAATCTCATGCTAATGCTAAATCTGTTAATGCAGCCATTACCACCATATCAGCAACTGAAGGTAACCACATAGCAACTTGCACCATTAATCATTTTTTTCGTAAGTCTATCTGGATTTTTGATAGGGAGGCAACAGATCATATTGTTTGCTCCCTTAATCTCTTTCATTCCTGTAAACTTGTTCATAATACCTTTGTTAGATTCCCTAATAGAAACCATACTTCAGTAACTCATATAGGTACCATAAAGCTATCACCTCTTTTAATTCTTACTAATGTTCTATATGTCCCAGCTTTCACTTTCAACCTGATTTCTGTTACTCAGTTAACCAAATCTCTCAATTGTTTAGTAATTTTTCAATCTGAATTTTGTGTAGTGCAGCACCTTACCTATTGGAAGATGATTGGTTTGGGTAAAAGGGTGCATGGATTAAATCAATTAGTTCAGCAAATGCCTTGTAAAGCACATTCTTTTCCTAAGATTCCTATTACTGTAAACACTAGTTCTTTCAATTCTGCTACTGTAAATGCTACTTCCTCAAAATCTTCTGATGTTTGGCTTTACCGTTTAGGTCATGCTTCCTTTCCTAGGCTAAAAATGATTCAATCATTTGATTCTTCAGTTTGTGTAAAAAATGAACAACTATGTGAAATTTGTCACTATGCTAAAAAAAGGAGAAATTCATTTCTTGTTAGTTCTTCCACTTGTTCTGCTCTTTTTGATTTAATTCACGTGGACATTTGGGGTCCTTATCACACTGCTTCTGTGTATGGGCATCATTATTTCTTAACAATAGTAGATGATTTTTGCAGAGCAACATGGGTTTATCTTATGAAAACAAAGCCAGAAACTAGACAGCATGTTCAACAATTCTACAATTCTGTTTTCTAATTGAAACACAATTTTCAGCTAAGATCAAATGTGTAAGGTCAGATAATGGTCAGGAATTTAACATGTCATGCTTTTATAACTCAAAAGGCATATTACATCAAACTTCATGTGTTCAAACACCTCAACAAAAAAATATTGTTGAGAGAAAGCATCAACACATCCTAAATGTTGCTAGAGCATTAAAATTTCAAGCTGGTTTGTCTGATATTTTCTGGTCAGATTGTGCTTTACATGCAGTGCATACTTTTAACAGAATTCCCTCACGTGTTATTCAAAATAAAACACCTTTTGAGATGCTTAAGAACAAAAGAACTTCATTTGATCATTTGAAAGTATTTGGCTGCCTCTGCTTTGCATCTACCTTAGCTCCCAGATGCAAGTTTGACTTCAGGGCCAGAAAATGTGCTTTCATAGGTTATTCTTCTGGTCAAAAAGGATACAAACTATATGATCTTCATTCCAAGCAGATTTTTGTCTCTAGGGATGTTCTATTCTATGAATTCATATTTTCTCTTAAAACTCAACACACTGATGGTTCTCTCACCAAATTCTGTTTTTCCAAATCCCATTTTTGATATTGTTTCTTCATCTATATCTACTCAGCCTACTTCAAATGATTCTTTCATGTCTAATCCTGATTGTGCTACTACTGATCCTACTTCTACTCCTATGTCTATTCCTGCTTCTCATACTAATGTTCCTACTTTCACTCCTACGTCTACCTCTGGATCTCATATTGCTTCTCCTGAATCCTCATCTTCTCAAAATCTCAGAAAATCAAACAGGATTAGGCACCCTCCTTATTTGCAAGACTGGCATTGTAATCTGATCTCTCATTTTACTCATACCAATCATGATTCAAGGGTATCTACTGCACACTCAAAATCAGCAACATCTCATTTGTTGTCTAAAGTCTTGTCATATGACAGATAATCTAGCAACCATAAGGCTTTTTCTGTGCATCATCTCTAACAGAACCAAAAACCTACAATCAAGCAATTAAGCATGATTGCTGGAAAGAGGCTATGCAGGCTGAACTTGCAGCTTTGCAACAGAATGACACTTGGAAACTGATTGATTTGCCTGCTTCTAAGCAAAACTATTGGCTGCAAATAGGTTTATAAGATCAAATACAAAGCTGATGACTCTATTGAAAGGTTTAAGGCTATGTTAGTTGCTAAGGGTTACACCCAACAACCTGGCATCAATTATCTTGACACCTTTTCCCCTGTGGCCAAGATGACAACATTCGGGACTTTATTGGCCATTGCAGCAATCAGAGGTTGGCATCTTCATCAGCTTGATATAAACAATGCTTTCCTCCATGGTGATTTGACTGAGACAGTATACATGGACTTACCTCCTAGTTTTTCTTCTCCTAATCCAAACCAAGTTTGCAGGCTCAAAAAGTCCATCTATGGATTAAAGCCGGCTAGTAGGTAGTGGTACGCAAAGCTCACTGATGCTTTGCTACAGCAGGGTTTTTCTCAAGCTAATTCTGATCCTTCTCTTTTTCTGAAGCATGCTGGTTCCTTTTTCATAGCCCTCTTAGTTTATATTGATGATGTTATTTTGGCCAGCAACAATATCAGCCTCATCTCTGACATGAAGACATATTTGCATATCACCTTCAGGATCAAAGACCTTGGTACATTGAAGTTTTTTTTTTGGTCTTTAAGTAGCTAGGTCTTCTAAAGGTATTAACCTTTGTCAGAGAAAGTATGCTTTGGATATCTTACAAGATTCTAGATTTCTTGGGTGCAAACCAGCCTTGTCTCCTATGACTCTTTCCCACAAGAAGAAACTTTATGATGATGCTCCTTTATTGACTGATATTCTAGAATATAGAAGACTTGGTAACTAGACCAAATCTTTCTTTTGCTATCCAGCAGCTCTCTCAATTTCTTGATAAACCAACCATTTATCATCTTCAAGTAGCATATAGGGTGTTAAGATACATTAAATCTTCACCTGGTCAAGGCTTATTCTTTCCTGCCAATTCAACATTGCATTTGAAGGCTTTCACAGATTCACATTGGGCAACATGTCCTCTTTCTCGTAAATCTATTACAGGTTATTGCATTTTCCTTGGTTCTTCTCTCATATCTTGGAAGTCCAAAATGCAGATTACTATATCCAGGTCTTCTTTAGAGGCAGACTACAGGGCCATTGCAGCAGCTACTTCTTCAAGTTCTGCATCAACAGCCAGCAGCTGTTTTTTGTAACAACAAATCAGCAATTTACATTGCTGAGAATCCGGTTTTCATGAAAGAACCACACATATTGAGATAGATTGTCACATTGTCAGGGAGGAACTTCAATCTAGCCTCATTAATCTTCTTTACGTCTCCTCCAAAGATCAGTTGACTGACATTTTCACTAAGCCTCATTCGTCCCCTTCTTTTATGCATTATAATTCCAAGCTGGGCCTACACAATTTGTATGCTCCAGCTTGTGGGGAGTAACAGAACAAAGTTCTTGTTCTGCATCAGTAACAGCAGCTACTGATGCAACAACAGCTCAGCTTAAGCACATACCAGCAGCTACTGACGCCCCACTAGCAGGCAGACACAATGGTTGAAAGCAGTACAGGATTACACCAGATGATTAATTATACTTATCAGTTAGTTTGTTAGTAATTCAATTATTATTAGTTGAGTTGGTTGTTTTCTGTTGAACTCATTGTACGCTATATAAACCAATGTAGCTTGTATCATTGGTTAGAGCATTCAATACACAAGAATTCAATTCTCAGTTTCGATTTTATCACCGGGCTATCACCGAAGCAACACATTCCGTGTTTCTGACATACCTCTTTTCATTCTAAAACAACAATGAATGAACACAATAATCAAAAGCCATCAAGAGTTCATAAGATGCAAACCTTGACACTTTATAGAAGTTTTCTTTTATATTGCTCCAATCGTTCCCCGAGTCATAGCTTCATAGGTACAATTAAACAGAGTGCACCCGATAAACGTAAGCACACACATCTATTAATCATATGAAGAGCATAGCTTACATCATATTTCTGCCTAATGATACTCTGAACGACTTTTTATGCATGGCCTTAGGAGGCCTGGTTGCTGAGAATCTACAGTTTGAATGCTTTGAGGGACTACATTCTGATGTTGACAAGGTACATTGCTTAAACAACGCTGCCATGAGTTATTATCATGACTGCTAGTCCTTCCCATCAATGAAAGCAGCTGGATGAAGTACTTAGATGGTTGGGTTACATACAAAATCAAGCAGGTGATCAAATTAGATGGGCTGCCACAAGCTACTAAAGAGAGGTTTAGCACATGAAACAATTCCCTCAATGGTTCAATCTACTGCCACAAGCAATTGTACAAAGATTTGCTGATGTAACTAGAATTTTCCTCTAGTACAATGATGACTTCAGTACTTGCATGTACAAATAACAAATGAATGAGAACATAGCTATGATTAGAACCTGTAAATCAACTTGAAATCACAGCTAGTTTCCTGCCTTCAATCTAAGCAGAATCCCAAGAGCAATGCAATGGTCCATTTTTGCACAAAACAAGGAGATTTACACAAAATCAATCAATCCTTGTAGCACAAAAACTTTGGCGCAAAACAAACCAGATTTAATTCTCAGTTAACATAAAAAGCTTGATATTCAACTGCTTTACTCAAAATATTTGGAGTTCAAAGCTCAAAATCAAAGAACCCTAAAACTAAAAGTCTGATATTATACAACTGGTAAAGAAAATCTCAACAAAACAAAGACGGAGAAAAGGCCTAAAACTCCTGGGAAGCCGATCCAATATCACCCTTGCCCTTCCCCCCTTTATTGGGGAGAAGTGTCTGGTGAATGTTGGGCAAAACACCTCCATTTGCAATGGTAACCGAACCCAAAAGCTTGCTTAACTCCTCATCGTTTCTCACTGCTAATTGGATGTGTCTTGGAACTATCCGATTCTTCTTGTTGTCTCTCGCTGCGTTTCCAGCAAGCTCTAGAACCTGAATCAAGTTAGAAGAATTGAAGGAAAAATGAGACCTTGATTTAACAAAATAACCCAATTTTTTTCCAGAAATAAAAAAAAAACCTCCTTGAAACACACCTCAGCAGCGAGATACTCAAGCACGGCAGAGAGATACACGGGAGCTCCAGCACCGACACGCTCGGCATATTTCCCAGCTTTCAAGAACCTCGCGATCCTCCCCACCGGAAACTGAAGCCCAGCCTTCTGCGACCTGGACACCGACTTCGATGCCTTTGGCTTTCCTCTCCCTCCTTTCGTTGATCCGCCCGTGGAACTCATCTTCAAAATCCCTAACCCCGAATTTCTGTTGTTGTAATGATGGAATTGGAAATTGGAGAAGTAGAGAATTAAATTCACAGAACGTTTGAGAAGACTGGATTGCGGTGGGTTTTATAGGAGAGTTTTGACGAATTTGATTGGTGAAATGGAGGCTCACGAGGATTACCAACGTGGCACGATTGGGTTTTCGCGGGAAAATGTTTCTTCGTTTACCTTGACTTTGGAGTGTTCCCGGTTCTTTGTCCGGTACGTGTCTTTGCTAAAGGTACCATTGGCCCAATTTGTTGCCCTCTAAAAGGACAACATAGATTTTCATAAGTAACCCTAGCCCAAATCCAAATCTTATTTTGGGCTTTAAATCATTTACAAATCTTCATTGTTTGTGGGCCTAAAAAAACCAAAAATTCCCATCTTTCTTTTTCTATATTAGAGTTATTATTGAAAATTTTGATATTTGTCATTTTTCATTGTATTATAATTTTTTTTAAATATACCCCAATAAAATCTATGTTAAAACTTTAATTCCATTAGAATTTCATCCAAGTTTTATTAAATAATTTTCTCTGGTGATATAAGCTAATTATAAGTGATCATTTGTACAATTTAACATGTGAGGGATGTGGATTGTTAATATATATTTATATTTATATGTTCTTTTTATTATTTGATGTATATGTTTGCAAATGAGATTTGAACCTTAAATTTTATATTTCTAAACAACAATACATTAAGATTTTTAATCCAATTTTACTTTTCATGTATAAACTTCCTTAATGTTATGATGGTAATGAAAGATGAGATCATTTTGTAGAATGCTCTTTTCCAATAGAAAAATGTATGCTGATTGGTGACATACATGGGAACCATCATCATGAAAGAGGAAGCTTGAATGTTATATAATATTCATGGACACTACTCCAGTTGGACAAAAAATGCATCTTTGATTACCAATAAGTTCTTGATTTAGTGGCAAGAAGGAGATCATGAGATTTTGAGATATCATATTCGAGTCTCGCCAAGTGTGAGCTTGAGTTAATCTAGTTATTGTGAGCTTGAGTTAGTCTAGTTATTTACTAATTTATTTAGTTTGTTATAATTATTTATTAATTTACTTAATTTGAGTAATGTAATTTTTATAATTATTTGTTTATAAAATATAATATATTAATTGTAATTATAACTTCTAATAAAAATATATTATTAAAAAAAGTGCATCCTTTGTTGGTAGCCTAAGAAAATTCTTGATTTGAAAATATCATAAACATCCCAAATTTCCCTCATTGCTTGCCAGCAGGTCAACAGCCATGCATTTATTCCCAGCCTAAATAGGGCAGCTAGGCCTTAGCTAAATTTAATTTGTCAATATCCAATATTCTAGGGTTATTTTGTATTTTCCTTCTTTTTTGTTTTCTTTTTTTGGTTACATCTTTTTTGTTTTTCTTGCAATAACTTAATAAATGTATATGTTAACGTGACGTTTCACATCAGTTAAATTTTAAATATTTTGTGATTTTATATTAAAGTTGATCTTCCTATATCTTGTTAATTAATTTTAAGTTAAATGTTAAATATGATACTAAATTAAAAGTTCTATTATGTGATTATTGCTAGTTATCCATTTTGAGTTTGCTACATAATAAATTTCTTTATTTTTATCTAAAGATGAGCAATTGGCCGATTCAATCTAAAAAGCCAAATTCTCTAAAAATCTTAAATCAAAAACTGAACCAAATTAACGTATAAACCAAAGAAATCGACCCGAATTGGTTTGGGTTAGAACTATTTTTTTCGTGTATTTCTTGGGTTAAAGCGATTTTTTTTTGTATTTTTCTATATTTTAACCATTGTTTAGTATTGTAGTATTTGTTTTTTATATTTTTAGCGTATTTATTTATATTGTTAATAAATATATTGAACTTCAGAGATAAACGAACAACTATTGGGAGAAAGAGAAAAGTCAAAAGAAAAAAAAAGGAAGAGGGGTGACTAAAAATGCAAAACATGCCAACATATATTAAAGGAAGTGGTGGGAAGAAATTAATAAGTGATTAAAAAATGTAAAATTAGATTTTTTTTTAAGTATTTAGATAAATTTCGAATCTAAAAATCATCATTATTATGCGGGCTTTATTGTTACTACTTTTGACACAAATCTAAATAAAATTAATTTTATATTGTAAAATAAATAAATATATCTATAATTAAAAAAAAAAAAGAGAGAGGTTGGTAGAATGATGTGGTGAAATTTGGTCCATTCACATGCACAAAGAATTGAGGGGTTGGGGTGATATTTTCTTTTCTCTCGTGGAAAGAGGCTAATTCACAAGAATCCAAAAACAGTTCCTGCCTGTTGACCCAACACCTATGCTTCCAAAACCATTGTGGACTGTAGGCTGAGGGCTGCCTAAGAAAATAACAGGTAAAAGACCCCAAAGCTGCCTCTTTGACAGTGAAGCTCATGGACAATGACAGCAAACAAGGAGAGATGCTAGCTGTTTGTTTCTACTTCATGACTCATTTTTGCAATGATATTTACATTTTTCCTTTATTATGATTGTTTGATGCAAAGTGCAACTGTTCCACCACAGCATTTTACTTTAGGACATATAATTGCAAGGACAATGGTCAATATTCCAGTTCATTCATTTTAATAGTCATGGCAATCCACTTAATTATAATCTTTTTATGGTGATTTTTTTCTTTTTTTAATTTTTTCATAGGGAGATAGAAGAGAAAAAAAATTCAAATCTTACTTAATCTCTTTTAATGAAAGTAATAATTGTTAGGTCAAGTATAGTTGTTATTTTGTCTTACAAAAATTTAAAATAAATATATTAGTCTATTCTTTGCAAAAAGAAAGCAAAATATATTATATGGTTTATCCAAAATTTAACATCTACATAAACATTGAATGAATCTTAAACATTGAATCTGTTTTTTAAAAGTAAATGAACTTAAATCACTGAAATTTGAATCTCAAACCTATAAAATTCTTACAAATTAGAAATGAAAACAAAATTATGTGAACCAATACCCCTAAACCATTTTCTTTTTTATGCAAATATATGATAATGTTTGTATACTATAAGTTTGACATGATTAATCCCATATTATATGAGATTGAACTATATTTAACAATTATTTTGCTGATAATTGATTATATATTAGTTGAAGTTATGAATTAATTAATGACATCAAAATTTGAAAAGGATTCACTCACATTAATGTAAAAATAATTTATTTTTATAACATTTTATATCTTTTAATATAATTTATACTTTTTTAATTCGATCATCGAATTTTACTTTTTATTCATGTAAATCACACATTTTAAATTTTAAGTTAATCGAAAATCTCTAATTATTTGTTCAATAATAATAAAATTTCATCAGTTAATATATTAAAAAAATATTATTATTATTTTTTGGTGAGAAAACGGCATTATATTAAAACAAAAACGAAGAGGGTACAGTTTAACCCTGTTGGGTACTACTACCAACAGCTCTGCGCAGAGTAAGGCCCAATTTATCAAAAAGTAAATACAGAGTTAGTTTACTAGGAGGAGATTCAAGAAATAAAATATCAATATCTAGTCCATTTCCCATTGTTGCAAGTTGGTCTGCACATATGTTAGCTTCCCTATACACGTGCATTATCTTTGATTCTTCAAGCTGGAGCATAAGGACCTGCAGTCATTAACAATGGGGCAGTAAGAATGAGTATGAGAAATACCATCCATAACATACCTGAAAGCAACCTGCGAATCCATCTCAATAATAAGCTTTCGGATTCCTTTGCTGATAGCCATGCGCAAACCATCCCTCAGTCCTCATAGTTCAGCAAATGTGCTGGAGGTGATACCGATATTGCGTATTGTTTCGCAAATCCAATTGCCAGCAGAGTCTCGGATCAATATTATTATTGATCAAAATAATAGAAATATCGAATCAGCCCAAAACTTTATGTGCATAATCGATATAAATAAGATTATTAAATCCAACAAATGCTTTTCTGATAAAAAATAAATGGCAATACTTAGGTGGGAAATCCATACAAAATCCAAAGAGACCATGTGATTAGCCCAATATATTTTACCCTAAAGTAAGAAATGCCATCCAGATGAAAATATAAAAAAATAATAACCATTGTCGAGGGAGGCTCACGGAAAATTCACAGGGAAAACAGCCTTTCGTACTCTTATCTGCCATGAATTGTAGCCTTATTCATATCTTTGTACCCAAAAGCTGGAGCAATGGCTACAGAAAAGGGGGCAAAGTGTCAGAACTCTGGAGTGTTTTACCATATAAAATTGAAGAAATACAACATTTAGATTGGAGAAATTTTAGTTTTGGCAGAAACATTTGCCTTAAATGACGGAGAATGCATGCTCATGCACCGCCATATTGTCATTTAGCAAGAAATAAAATTCGTCGGTGAAAATAGAGAACCCTATTATGCGGGTTTTGCTCCATTATAAGAGTTGATCATTTATAATTGTCAGAAACTAGCGACAATATTTAATATCGGTATGCATTTTGCATAGTCTTCCTCGCTATAAGAATAACTAGCAACAAAGTAGTAGAGTTTTACACCCGAACTCTCAATTCCATTCACTTTTATTGCATTTTTGATAAATGTAATAATGGTACTCTCGGATTTGTTAAGTCTTTTTTTACTCCATTTTTTTGGTCAAAACTCTCAAATATTCGAAAATCACTTTGAGTCTATGTTATTTTGGAGTCGAGTCGCGTCAGATCCTATTTGGATGAAGCTCTTTTAATATTGTTTTCTCGATTCACAAGACTCGAATTCAACACATTATTTAAGGAATACTGAGCTCCTTCCACTAAGTCCAACAAACATTGGTTACTGCATTTTTAATGTATAAATAATATTGTGTTTTAATAAAAAGGTTATAGTTTTGTATATTTTAAAAAATTCTATAGATTATTTACATTCGATAAATCTATAATAATATCATGTTTTATATTAAAATTAGAATTTTTTTAAAGAGAAAACTGACTCAAACTTATTTTTTTTTCGATAAATGCATGTATTGAATTACAAACTTTAGACTTGCAAAATTCTCACAATTTAAAAATAAAAACAAAATCACTTATTTGAACTCACTTTTTTTTTTATATAAATCACATGTATCATCATTCGTTTTAACGGTTTGAAACTAATTCTACTCGAGGCTTAATTACAATTAAAGCTCTTCATCCCTCTTCAAAGGTGTGTTTAATGGGGATCGAACCTGAAAGTTTTTCCCACAAACTCAACTTGCTTTACCAACTGAATCACAACCTATGAGTTATTTGAACTCACTTTTTACAATGAATGTTTAAATAACTATTATTGGTTTGCCATAACAACTCTTAAAAATGTAAATAAAAATACAGATAAATTTCTCAAAAACATCTATGAATTATGAGAAAGGGACAACATGAGAAATCGATGGAGAGATATGTATACTCGTAGGAGAGAAAGTGAGTTAGAGAAAGAAAGAGAGAGCTTACCTAACTTTTGTTACTAGTAAATTTTGAGAAATATATATACTGGTATGAAAGCAACAACAATGTTGATGATGCTAAACTGGATTGGCCGGCAAAGGCAATGGAGGTAATGAGATTTCCAAAACGAGAAAAACCACCTCTTATAACATAAATGAAAAATTTTAGATTATATTGACGGGTTTAACAAAATAATAAATAAGTTTTAATATACAACAAAAGATTAAAAATGAAGTATGTAATAATCTTTTAATCTCTTTTGTAAAATTAAAAAATTTCATTATCAACATATAAAAATCGAACTTTTTTCGAAATACTTTTGCATCTGAATGTTCCCCCCACTGACCTATCCTTATGCTGGCTTCTAGTGTATGAAGATGTGGCCTATTCATGAGTACTCAAACGCACTTGTTCATGCACAGGACAAGGGTACTTTTCTCCTTTGGGAAATTACAGGCCCTTTAATTCCCTTCCTCTTCCCTTCCATATCATCAAAATGGGGTTAAAAACTATAGAGGGGGCCAATTGTCATAGGGATTGGCCATTCATTTAGGGCATTGTAGATTTCCTTTGGGTGAATCATGAATGGGGGCCCACGGTGAAAGAAAAATTTTGAGACGGATGTGAGAGAATCCCAAATGACCAAAAATTTTTTTCTTTTTCATAAAAATGGGGCAGGAGAGATTGTTGAATAATTATTTGAATTTGATTTGATAAATATTTAAATTTATTGTAAAAATTACATTGATTTACATGTTTATGTACGTTTCATTCCTATAATCCAATTTTTTACATGAATTTGAGGATTTAGTTTTTCAATTACGCTTAATTTGAGCCTTATATTATATCATTTTCGCTTAACTTATATTTCATATGTTGAATCATTGTCCTTTTGGGTTAATTTGCACCTTATATACATATCAAGAATGACATAAAAGGAAGAGATTGGAATTTGATGATCGGTTGACAATGATGACATAGATGAAAGAATTAACAAATATAAGATATTTTTTCCATACTTATAATATAAAATTTTAAACTTTCAAACGAGATTAAGAAATTACTATATGATTTTATTTTTAATTAATTTTTAAAAATATATATTAAGGATTATGTGTTATTGTGTTAGTCTCATTAATATAATTTAAAATTTTCATTGATGATGTATCAAATAAACTTCCTTTGTTGAGATTTTATTTCATATATCATCAATTAAATTTTTAAATTCCATAAGTATAATTAAACAATTTTACACGTATTTCTTTGAGTATATTAAAAATAAATATATGACAATCTTTTAACAATATTTGTGAGTTAAAAAATTTTTTACGGTCATTGATATTAATTTGATTACGTCAAAAAAATTACAAAAAAGAAAGAAAAAACTTTACAATATTCGACTAAATTGGAGTGGGGCCTAGGGGCTTGGCCATGGATCATGATGACAATTCATATCACATTCATAAATGACAAAAGTCCGACTCGGGCAAAACGACAAAAGCTACAAAACGAAACGGTAGCAATGCCTTGATCTGATCCTTTCCCATTTTAGTGGCATTTCCGTGGTTTTCATGTCTAAAGTAGGAAAAATATGTAATTTCACTATCCCAGAAAGAGATCTGCGGACTCCGTTTGTCCTCACGAGACTAACCGTCGGCCGCACGCACGGTAAGCTTCTGTCCCCTCCGTTCCCATTTTTGTTTCTTTCTCCAAAATAAAATAAAATAAATTTTTTTTTAGTTTTGACTAAATTTTTTTTTTGAAGTCTGTTTTGACTAAATTTATAGAAGTGCATAAAACATACAATTCAAAAATCAAATATTCATTATGATTCCTTTTTAAGTTTATAATTTTAAAATATGTAATCTATTTTTATGAAAAACTTTCATGTTTTTAATACAAAGTAATCACATTTATTTACATTTTAATTTCGTCTATATATAAATTAAAGATGACAAATGGATGGATCAAATCAATTACCAAACTTTATAAGAGGGAATTACAATTTTTAGGTTAAACATTAATAATTGACCATTTTGGATTTGAATCAAGGAAAAATTAAATTATTTTGTACTCCAATTTTTTAAATTCGATCAAGTTGAATTCAAATAATTTTTAATTCAATTTTTTGTTAGAATAAAGTTTTGAAGTAGGAAATTTATCTGATGTACAAGGTTAAATCATACTATCAATTCATTATTGAGATTTACGAATATTAATTTTATAAATTTTTTGAAATTTATAAATTATCTATCAACAAAAAATCATAAAAATTAAAAATTAAATATTTTGCACTTAATATTTAAATTTTAATTACTTGAGCCAACTCCAGATTCTGAATTCAAGAACAATTAGAGACGTTCAAACTTTTATTGTACGAAAAAAAAAATTTCAATTAAATAAAAATTGAAAAAAAAAGCTAGAATTTTTAAACTATTATTATTAACAGATTAATAAATTGAATAAAAAATAACTATTTAAAAAAATATATATAATTAAATCTAGATTTGTGGGACCCACAAAACAGTTATCTTTCGGCCACTCACTTTGTCGTGTCTCATGTCCACATTCAATTATGTATATTTTAACATTTTCCCTTACATATTTTCTAACATGCGCACATCTTTACTATCCTACACTCGCTCCACACAACGCACGCATACATGATAGATGATTCAGCCCCTCTCTGTTATTTTGCAGTGAGATTAATAATTTATCGTTTACTCTCTTTCTCTGTTTTCTTTCTCTCATGAACTTGATAATGAGTTGAACAGAAGAAAAGGAAAAAGAGAAAAAGGAGGGATCTTTGGAGTGAAAAAAAGAATAAGAAGAGATCAAAATCTTTACTGGTTGCTTTTTGATTTTGGTTTGTGATATGAATTGTGGGTTTTTGGGTTGTTCTTCAAAAGGATCTGTTTTAACCTTTTGGGTTTTGAGTCCTTAAGGAAGGGGAAATGGCTGGAAGTAATGAAGTCGGCCTCAATGAGTGCAGGGTACAATCTTTTCTCCTTCTTTCTTTTTGCTTTTTTTTTTTCAACTTTTATAATCTCTTTCTAGAACTGGGTTGTCAAAGATGGGATTTTTTTAATATATTTTGATATATTTTCGGGTTTTTTTGGTTGAATAAAGCGGGGTTTTAGCTGATTTTTGGTTAGAGCCGGTAGTCTTATCGGTTCTTTTTTTTTTTTTGGAAGATTTTCTTAAAGATTTTGGGATTTTGGGTTGTTGAAAGTTGATTCTTTTGCTGCTTTTGAGATATGGAGCAATTTAGTTCAACTTTTGAGCTTCAATATCATATATGAGTTTGCTAATTATTTTGTTTTTGGTTTATTGGGATTTGGGTTTGGGGCTTCTCTTATTGTTTCCCCAATAAAGTTGGAACTTTCTTATTTTAGTTCAGTCTTTGGAGTAGTTTTATTTGGGGGTTTCATTGGATTTTGAAGATCATATTGGTTGGTGGAGTCTTACATGTACTTTGGATGAAAACATTTGACTTGAATAATTTGTGAAAATTATGGACTTACATGGCCAATTTCGCTTTGCTCATTTGCATCATAGGGTATATTTTTATTGATTTTTGTCTATCTTGAGGGAGTGAGTCAGTTAATTCCTGGGGTCTCTAGGGTCTTTTGTTCATTTATGAGCTAATAAATTGGTAGGGAAGAATCTTCTTTGTTTTAGATTTGATTTCATGAGGTCTTGAATGCTGTATGTATATCTACTGCACTTTGTTTCGTGGGAAGATGAAACTCCTTTTTGATTTTTCTTTTTCTTACCTTTGTCTCTGAATAGATGGTGGTTCCCCTAAATACATGGGTCCTCATCTCCTATTTTAAGTTGGCTTACAATCTTCTTCGTCGACGTGATGGCACTTTCGATCGTCACTTGGCAGAGTTTCTTGATCGCAAAGTCTCTGCTAATGCAAACCCAGTTGATGGGGTTTTTTCATTTGATGTCATCATTGATCACGGTACAAGCCTCCTGAGTCGGATTTATAGACCGGCTACTGCTGAAGATCCTCAGCCAAACATTGCTGAACTTGAAAAGCCTGTTACGGGTGAGGTTGTCCCTGTTATAATTTTCTTTCACGGTGGGAGCTTTGCACATTCCTCAGCAAGTAGTGCTATATACGACACTCTATGTCGCCGATTGGTGGGTGTTTGTAAGGCTGTTGTGGTATCTGTGAATTATCGGCGTGCCCCTGAATATAGATATCCATGTGCTTATGATGATGGGTGGACTGCTCTTGAGTGGGTTAACTCTAGATCTTGGCTTCAAAGCCGAAAAGATTCAAAGGTTCATATATATTTGGCTGGGGATAGTTCTGGTGGTAACATTGCGCACCATGTTGCTGCACGAGCTGTAGAATCAGGAATTCCTGTATTGGGAAATATATTGCTCAATCCAATGTTTGGTGGACAAGAAAGAACTGAATCTGAAAAGCGTTTAGATGGCAAATATTTTGTTACTCTACAAGACCGGGACTGGTACTGGAGAGCTTTTCTCCCTGAAGGAGAAGACAGAGACCATCTTGCATGTAATCCCTTCGGTCCTAATGGTAAAAGTCTTGAAGGAATCAAATTTCCAAAGAGTCTAGTTGTGGTTGCTGGCTTGGACCTCATTCAGGATTGGCAATTGGCTTATGTTGAAGGGCTCAAAAAGGCTGGTCAAGAGGTTAAACTTCTGTATATGGAACAGGCAACAATTGGTTTCTACTTGTTGCCGAATAACAATCACTTCCATACTGTTATGGGTGAGATAAGTAAATTTGTGAGTTCTGACTGTTAATAGAATTAACTTTACCTATAGGCAGCCATATATGATAGGGACATTCCACTTGTGGTGATTAAGAAGTTTGCAGTTTATGATTGTGTAGTATTACTACTTACCGTCATATTAATCATGATGTTGTTGCTAGTTAGCTCTATTGAGCTCTGCTTTTTCCTGATTTATAGACTACTGGGCTTGGTTATCTGGTGAAGAAAAGGAATTTCAGCATGTAGCTGGATAAGGATGTGTTCTGTTCTGCATTCAATCGCCTGGACTTGGGTGTTATATTTTGATGAAGCTCTTGCCGTGGTTAAAGCCTTTGACTATGCTTAGCAGACCAAATTTAAGAGTTCCAAATTCTGGCTTCTTGCCACAAAGGAGAAGAAGACAGGAATATATGGATAACATTTGGTACTGAGATCCGGGATCGGTGCCTAGCTAATGTTATATAAGCTAATTATAGGACGTGGATTAGAAAGGTTTCTTGGTGTTGTGGCCGTGTATGTTTATGCATATGTGTTAGTATATATAAAGATGTTTGTTTAATGTGGTCTCATTCTCTCTCTTTTAGTTCTCTTTTTTCCCCCACTTTTACATTTTGGTATTCTGTTTGCTCTATTCTTGTTTGATACAGTCTACTTGGCAAGTGTAAATACCAATTATGTTCTATAAGATGGAGAAATGAATTAGAGATTTCTGGTTTCTTGTTTATATTTCACCATAGATTTATATTACTGGTTTCCTGGACTTCTGAATCTTGGATTTGTAGTTTATAACCAGAAAGAGCAAGAACAAACTACCAAATTTGTTATCTTTCAAGTTAAAGCCAGGGAGCTGTGCAGATTCCATGACACTGAATTTATGTTTTGCATGTTGGGGTGAAGAATCAGACTGTTTAATGAGCTACAAGCTTCTTATCCATGGAATGTGTATGTTCTACTTTGGGTTGCACAAACAATGACTCAACAGCTTTTTGGCTTATACGTAGGGTTTGAACCTAGAAGGCTGGATTAATCCTTTGGTGAATGATTTATGATTGATTAGCATGAACACCTAAAAACCAATATCTGCCAAATTTCACTCCCAGAAGATAACTTTCAGATAACTGAATGAGAAATCAAAACGTGCAGCCATTTCATCCATTAAATCCTGCCAGGAAAAAAGGGTATCCGGACACTGGTAAATGATTGGAAGCAAGTTCTAGTAGTCTATTCTTTGGCCATGGAATGAGATTGATATGATGCGTTTCTTGTCCTTTCTTGAATGCTTGTAATGGAAGTGTGATTTGGAGCTCGAAGCTGCAGAAAATACAGAAATTGGCTTGTTTGGAAAGAGGAAAACTCATGGTGGTTGCAGTTTGGATGCATTAAAGGGGACCACTTGAGAAGCACACACCATCCTTTTCGTAAGCTGTTAGGATTTGCTTTCATAGTGCTAAAAGAATATTAGCATAATGTTAAAGAACAGCTAAGTTTTTCATAAAGACAACAAAGCCTTGTCTAATTGACTTTTCTGGACCACCTAAGAAAAGGGGACTAGCATGCATAGATGACTAACCTGGAATAAACATTAAATTTGGTTTTAGTTTGTCCACAATTTGTTACCTTCTGCATTTTTGCTTAATCTATTCTCCTTTGTTTTTCTTTTCACAATTCCAAACAACATACTGTATTGTTTTGTTTACAATCATGTGGTCCGACTTGGATTGCATGTGCAGCATGTGAAACTTCAGCTCATAAATTTCCATTTTGATAATTAAAGGTGATAAACGGATTGGTTCAAAAGAGTTTGGATCAAGTTATCTTTGGATTAAGGCTTGGATCATTTTCAGGCTTGAATAATTTTGGATTCAGACTTTTTTTTTTTAAAACACTTCGTTTTTCAGATGTTTTCCGGTTTGGATGAAATATTACAGCTTTGCCTGAGTGCCTCTACAGTGCCACAACAAGAATCAGATGACATTATGACTGGTTTTTGCAGGGTAGCTGCATGCATTCTCTCCTTATCAAGATATAGAAGGCATCTTTTGAGATTGCTGCAAAGAAAAGGGTGTTGGATAATATCTGATTTCTATACCAATTCTGTGTGAAATCAATGTCAATACCAAAACTCACCTACCATTTGCCAATGGCCAGCTCCTTATCAAGTTTTGTCATTACCTACCTTCTTAGAGTCTGAACGTTGAGACTTTGTGTCAATGGAGTATAGACCAAACAATAAATGACTTGTTTTGAATGGCTGTAGCCAGTCCTGTATGTCTGCATCATTTTGTTACGGACAGAACAGGAAATAACAGCTACAATCTGCCCTGTAAATCTTAAATTTGCATTCTAATGGAGCCTCTCTTTCTGTCTCAATCTATGTAAATTGATAATGTTTATCTTTGGAACAACATGAAAGTATTAAACCATGAAATCAAAAGAAAAGAAAAGATGCAGGCTAATACATAAAGGGCAAACTCAGTGCACAAGCAACACTCCTACATTGTAAGGTCTGAAACGGTCATATTATGCAACCTTCCTTCCACATTAACTGAAAGATTGTCCTTGTGATTTGAACTCGTGATTTTCAGGTCATAAAAAAACAACTTTTATCGTTGCACTAAGGCTCACCTTCATGCAAGCCAATATATGAACATGTAAAAATTTGGCCATCATATTAACATCCAATAAGCATTGATCTTGAAACGAAAATGTAACGCTAAATGATTTAAATAACTGGTTTTACTTTCCCTCAAACCAGCTGCATCTTTCTTTTTTATGTTTACCACTTCAAGGGCATTTGGTATAAGTTGATTATGAATGACGTAGAAGATCATTGTCTTCTGTCTAAATCAAATAGCTTACAAAAATATATCATGTCGAATATTTGAGCACAAGTAACGACAAGGGTTCTTCTCCTTTGAACATAGAAAAGAATCCATCTACAAATCCTGAAAGTAGAATCCAGTATTAATTCCCTAGAAAAGGTTAAACTACTTAGATGACCTAGGAATTACACAAAGTAATAGATGCTACAGCTTAACTTGCTCCTCCAGAGAGCGTTAAGACCTTATGCAACGGTTTAAAAGGAGATTGATGTAATGTCCCAAGAGTAACTAACATAATCAGTAATTTAAGATTGATGCTTTATTTTATTTTCCCTAGATTCAACAATTTATTCAGACTATTTAGTTCATCCGTCTTACCATATGACTGTCATATGTGCCTAACTGAAGGGATGTGTAGAACCAGGTACAATGAACTCGCAAAAGGTTCAACTACCAAAATCTAAGTCTAACTACCATAAAAGTGAAGCATAAATTTTAGTAATTGTATGAGATGTATAAATGTTCCAGTGATACATGTACATGGAGATGTATACATGTATTTATCTATATTGAAATAGTCATCAGGAAGAAAAAGAGTCCTTGGGAAGCTCTAGTTTAAGAAAACGAAAACTTTGCTTCATATTTACTCATTTTGGCATATATATATATATATCACCAATTTGGTTTACGTACCTGACATAGCCTGCAATTTTCATTTTCAAACTTTCCACAAACAAAGAATGTAAGCAACCGAGTAACATATGAGCAGACAACAGACCAATATAAACCAAAAATATGAAGCATTAACATATAGGAATTATGCTCATAAAGCAGTTAAAAAGCATCATCTGAGGTTATGATGCTTAACTAGTTATCTAAAAAGCATTATTTTTCACTGAGCTCGAGTTCAAAAACAGCACCATAGCACGTTTTCACACAGAGTTTTCTCAGTTAATCCTAGAAGCAAGAACTTGTGCTAGAAACAAAAGTAACCAACAAACCAACCGCTCAGCGTACTCTTGCAGCATATGCAATAGATACTGCAGCCAGAAGTGTTGTTGCTGAGGAGAAAAGAGTCCAGAAGCTCTTTTTCTTTTGTGCTTCAACCATAGATTTCTCCATAAAATCAACCTTCTGCTTCAAATCTTGAGCCACTGTCTCTTTATTCTTAAATGCTCGTTTGATTGCCTCCAATTCTGCTGCATATGCTTCAATTTCATCTTCAAGCTTCTGTTCAGCAATAGCAGTTTCTTCTTCCTTCACCTTTCCATCATTTTCATCTTTAGATTGACATAACAGTGAAGCAGTGTTCTTCAACAGAGTCAATGCTCGCTTATAATTAATGCTGGTTGATTCCATTCTAGCCCTCAAATCATTAAAACTTCTCTTTGCCTCCAAAAGTTCCTTCTGCAACCTATCTTTATCTTCAATCATCGATCCAAAGTCACTCTCCATCTCCTCCTTTTCAATGATTAGATTCTGCCACTCGGTCTTCTTCTGAGCCAGCTCTTCTGCAGTTTTCTCAAGCACCTTCTCCATTTCTGAAACTTTCAATTTCAAGTTAATACCATTCTGCTTCTCCTCATTCAATCCTTTCAAAGCGCCGTCCCTCTCAAGTGTTACTTGATCAAATGAATCTCTAAAACGACTTACTTCAGAAATCAATTCTTTGTTCTTCTTTTCATGATCATGGCATGCCTCTTGCAGCCTATTCACTACATTCTTCAGCTCACTCACTTCTTTGTGCAAGTCAACATTTTCATTCTCAAGACTAACTTTGGCCTTCTCAATCTCCTTTTTGTCTCCAAGCAATTCCTCAATCTTCTTCTGCATATCCTTTAATTCCTTCTCATTCACTTCTAGCACTTTTCTAGCTGCATCATTTTCTCCCAATAGTTTCTCAATTCTTCTCTGCCTATCCTCTGACTCCGCCATTGTCATCTCCAATGATCTTGAGACAAAATCCTTTTCCTCCATCAACCTCTCTATACTCTTTTCTTTTGCTCTGTTCTCTTCCACCAAAGCACAAATCTCAATTGCCCTTTCAGCCTCCCTATCCATAGCTTCACCAGAATTCTTTTCCAACTCAAGAACTTTGGACTGCAAAATCCCCTCTTCCTTCTTCATACTCAATATAACCTCACTCATATTGCGCATTTCCTTTTCCATCTCATGAATCTCCACTTTCTGCTCATTTTTCTCTTTCTCAATCTCTTCCTTCTCCCTCACAACCCTTTCAATCTGTCCTCCCAGATTCTCAACTTCCTTTTCCATATCCTTAATGTTTTTCTCCAACAAACCTTTCTGCTTCACCACCAAACTCTTCATCTTCTCCAACTCCTCTTTCTCCCCAACCAACTTATCATGTTCCACTTTCAGTTTTCCAACTTCTTCCACAAATTTCTTTTCATTTCTCTCCATTTCCATCAGTTTCCCTTTCATCAAGCTACCCTCATTAACCTGCAACTCAAAATCATTCCTTGCCAAATCTCTCTCTTTACAAACCAAACGCAACCTTTCTCTCTCATTTTCAAGACTACCCACCAGTCCCTTCACCTTACTCTTCAACGCCACAATCTCCCTTTCCCTCTCAACATCCATGTCCATCATCTGGTTCCGCATATAAACCGACAGCAACCCGTTTTGCAACCACAAGCTCACATTTTTCTCGCTCTCCTCACTCCTTTCACTCAACTCAGCCTCAAGGGCTTCCTTGGCTTGAACCAGATACTCAATCTGTTGTCTCCCTTCAAAGGCCTCCTTGACAAGTAACGAGTTAAGAGACTTGAGACTCTGGAGCTTCTCGTTAGGATCTTCCATGGAAGACTGGCGGCTCAAAGGGTTGGAAGATTTTGTAAAGGTTGAATCTTTGGCAGCCTCATTGGTTTCCTGAGATGGCTTTTGTTGTTTGGAGTTTCTGGATTGATTGGTCAGTTTCTTTTTGGCCATTGTTGTCTTTGGGAATATTGGAAGTAAGATTTGGACTTTGAAGGCTAGGGTTTTGCTAGGGTTTTTATGGTTGAGAAATGAGAAATGGAGATAGGGTGATAGACTGATTAAATAGTGTGTGAAGAAAGGAGGGATTTTTGAAATAACAAGGCTAACCTTGGCGATTCAAATTTTGGGGCCCACAGTTCAAGGTTTGTTGGGAATTTGAAGACAGATGGGAATTTGAATGTGGACCTTTGGTTTTGTGGTTTGGTCATTGTCATTTGCCATTGTAATGCCATGTGGCTTATCTAACGTGTGATTGCTCTACATAGCTTCCATAAAGTCACAGCATTGTGTTAATGTGGTTGCATTCTATCGGCAATTTTTCAGATTCAATTCATTCACTATGTTTTTTGATGGTGAGATGCATTGTTTTTAAACATCAACCTACCCTTAAATTTGGAATATGATTAGTCTTTTACTAATAATTTAAACAGTGAATGTACAATTACCACCGAACAATAATGGTTGGAAATAACCTTTTGAGTACTCAAGAAGTTCTATTTTTTTTTTACTTAAATCAATAGACAAAACATAAATTTTTGAGTATGTTGATCATGGGTTTATATGTTTGTCTATGCTTGTGACAATTTTTTATTACATGTTCATCTTAGCATCCTACTAAGTGACTGATGAATGTTGGCAGCAATATTGTATGTGTGACTCTCTTTTAGGCTGGTGGAACATTATTTATTATGGAGAAAATGAATTTGTTGGTCTGCAATATGTAAACATCAAAGTTCATCCATCAAATTCGAATTTCCTTTTTTTTGCGCTTTTTTATGAAAAAAAAAATTCTTCCATCAAATCAACCTTTACGGAACATTAAATGGCTCAAATCCACTCATTACATCCCAAAGTTTTATGTGCACAAAAATGGGGTTCATAGTGGCCATGTTCAAATGGGAATGCAAGATCCCTTCTGCCTTCAGAAATGGAAAGGGAAATGCCAGGCAGCATTTTCACACGGTACAGACTATAGTTGATCATAAAACCTTTGGTCTTAATGCATATGCATACAAGTTTTTTATGTACTTCTGTTTCCCAAAAACTGCTTTCAGTCTTCTTTTGTGTCCAAAAGGTGACTGATAAGTTCTGTCTCTGAAAGAAATTCGAAGCTGGTTTCGTATAGGAACTACGGTGGTGAAGTTCTTTCATTATATTTCTGGTAAAAGCACAGCTTCTTTCAACTATGTTCATTGTCTCGAAGAATTACACAATGCTAACAGGATGGTTACACAGAAGAAGATATGGAGCGAATTCAGTACGTGTTCTAATGGCAACAAAAGCTAAAGGCAATCATGACAATGGAAGCTCACTTGGGAGAGAATTTTATAAAAGCTTTCTCCATCTAAGCTTCTTTAAATATTTTCTCAATTACACTTTTTTTTTCCTGTTGTTTAATTGATGCATAAAAGGCACAGACAAGTAACCTGGAAATGCTGAAGGATATCTTGTTCTCTAGTACTGGGATTTGTTCTAGACATACAAGTTGAGGTGCCGGTAATAGAATGAATGTGGTCATGAAACTGTTTGCTATGTTCTTGGAACTGAATTGTAGTTTCATTTCTTCTGTTAATTCCAGGTTATAAACAGCCCTGAGAGAACTGGAAGGTTTGATATCAGAAGGCAATATCCTTTACACATGGAGGTTCTTTATAAACCAGATTTTGGAAAGAAGATGAGGAGAAAACCAGTTGTTTTTGAAATGGATACGAGTGCCACCAGTGACTTTCTAGCTCTTCTATATCTCCTCAAATTGCCTGTGGAATTAATCAATCTCACGGTAGTTTATGTTAGATTGGATTTGCTAGGTCTAATCTCAACCCACGCTACTGATATCATTAAGTTAAGCATCTGCAACTGTAAATGAGCAAATGTGGCAAGGTTCTACAAGTTACATTTAAGCATTACTAATGTTCAGGCCTAATTATTCCCAATTTAGCACAAGATGTTTGGATTTGGAAGTCTATAGGGGAGTCTTTGGATCCAGGATCAAAGATCACTATGTTGACATGGACCTTTGACAAATTTAGCACAGATCATTCTATCACAGAATGCAAGCTCACTATACCAGTTCTGTTGAAATCATAGATACTATCATGTAAGGAATACTACTGGTAGTGATTTCAATGTTCAAAAGCATTGCCTCCATGCCAGAAATATCAGTCTCCCTGGAAAAAAATACCCTGAAACCTGAATCAGATAATGACATTGTCTACTTATATTTTCTGATGCAGGGAGTATATATTGTTGGAGGACACAATCCCTTGGACGCAAAGGAAGTTCTTACTTCATCTGTGGACATCACATTGTTCATCCAGCGGAGATGCAGAGAAGAGTTAGTTCCTTCAGCAAAATTCTAAACAGGATGAAAGCCACAATTCAGACTCCTGAAGTTGTGTTTGCGCAACTAATACTTTCGAGACTCTGGCGAATGGTTCAAACAATTATGCCAAAGACTAGCATAGATTCGGATCCTAGAATACTTTCAAGCAACTGTTTTCTCAACTTTTGGATCCTGAAGAACTTAGATTTGAATCAAACAATTTTGTCTCTGTGCAGGATATAGATTTTTGGTGCAGTAATCTTGGCTGGAAATCCACATTTGAACCAAAAATTTTCGTCCAAACCTATTAAGGTCTTGGCAGATGGAGACATAACAATGACAGGAGAGATAATTATTGATGGAAAACAAAGGAAACAAGTGACTCTTCTGGAAAATACTAATCCAGATGCATACCATATATGATCATTTCGCGAGAGTTTTAGGTGATCACAGACAGTCTGCTGTGCTAGGAAGCCTTCATGAACAGGAAAGAATGGTGGAATACATAACCAGAAAATATGAACATTTGTCATAACCAGCTGTTGTAAATGTTTGTCACTATAGCCATTCTATTAAAGAGTTTTGATATCGTTTGGTCCGTGATTCAACTGAAAATACTTAAGAAATTTGTCTTTCTTTGCTGTTGTTTATTATTCTTTCCTGCACTTGAGCTACAAGCTCCAGCAATCCATTCAGATGCTGCAGTTCAATGAAATTGATATACAAATTATATTAGCGGAAAGATAAACTGGAAATCAGTAGAATCCTGAAAGAGCTGCAAATTATCCAGCATATTTTGGAAATAGCATACCCTTTTCCAGTAATGAGATTATCAGATAGTTAGATTGCAATTAATCATTTGCTGTTATTCAGGGAACGTAGAGTTTATTGTCTCTATAAATTGGAACAATCAAGAGAATGTTGTGGAAGGAGGATTCTGAATATCTGCTTTTGTGAATGCTGCCTCAGTAAACCTTCAGATATGCTTGAAATACAGTGATCATTGAATAATATTAAGCAATGATTCTCTGACTATACATAACTCAAGCTTCTTAACCAAAACAAACTGCAAGGCTTGATTATCACGTCTGTCTCTGACAGTTCATATTTCCGTTGTTTGCATTTAGCATCATGCTCTCGTGTAATGAGTTAGACATGTACTAACCTTTAGTTGCGAAAGAAACTTTCATGCTCCCTGGTTCTTCAACATGAATGTACTGAGTCATGTCTTTCAATGTCTGAGTGGTTGTAACTTATGTCTGTGACACCATAGCAGTGCATGAACAATGCATATAAGCCCTGCACTTGGATTCCTTTGTCCTTTGTATTATTACTTAAAATATTAGCATGATTCAACCTAAAATGGAATCTCCCAGCTGGAAGGCTTGATGAATCCTATCAACCAGCTAACCAGTTCATGAAGGTGGAGTTCTACCTGAAAGTTTGAATCAACTTCTTACCAGTACAGGAATATGTTTGATCCTGGAATTCACAGTTGTGTTAAATCGTGCTTGTGTAGTGTAAAATACAAAATTTCAGGTTAAAATTTGTGTTGATATACCAAACACAGTACCCATGTCATGATTTTTATATATATTTTTTATATCATTTTTTATCATGCCACCTAATCATGTCTAATATTGTGAATTGAAAACATGAAAAAAATTGAAGTAGATGGCCGGTGACTTGTTGAGATTTTCATAAAATATGAAAAGATGAAAGAAAATTATTTGATAGTCTGCCATTACAGCAGGTCTTTTGGCTTTGCATGCAGGATTACCAGAAAACTAGGGGGGACAAGAACATCCCACTCATGTGAAAGCAGTTGACCTTATAAAATAATTACGTTCAATGAATGTAACAGAGATCACACATCAATGGTGATTATAAAAACAAAGGTGAGACTTTACAGAGAGAAATCTCCCCAACACCGTGGGGTTTGGACTTCATTTTCAACGCCTAAATGGAACAGTAACCACCATTGTATAATCATTAAAGTACGCCAATGAGATATCTTGTCTGTAACATTAATGGTCGGTGATAATATTTATTCAGCCATTGGATTTTGTTTGTCCTTGAAGATCTCCATCTTCATACATAGCGGTTGAACTCATTGACCAACACTGTTGCATGTATATCCATGTTTATCCATCTTCTTTGATGGTAGAACAAGATTAAGAGCTTACTAACCAGATGAGCTTAAAAAGCTAGTTATGTGGAAAGTATACCTACTTGTCAACTGGGTTGACTTTGTGTCGAGCTGAACTTTAGGATTTGTTTGTAAGAACGATGGAAAAGGAAAAGACGAAAAATTCATAATGACTTTTTACGATTTTGTAATTTAATTATTGGATAACTTACCATATCTAGCAATCTTGTCTTTTTTGCTAAAATGACTAATCCTTGACATGCTTTAAAGGGTTAAAATGATTGATCTTTTGGTGAGACCGGATTGTAACACCTCCATTTCATATTAGTATATTATGAAGATTTACTATGCTATATCTGTAGATATCTAAATTCATACTTCTGATATTTTTTATGAAACAAAATCGTAAAACTTTTGAATCAAAGAAAGTTGGATTAAAGCGAGTTATATCTCGTAAGCTTTAGTTGTAGTCTTTTTTTTTTTGGTTACAGCTTTAGTTGTAGTCTTGTAAGGGTAAGTTGTAGCTCATTTTAATGGATAATGACTGCACAATGGGTTGGTAAATTGCCCTTTTCAGGCATAGACCTCAACATCGTATCTTTGGTGTAAATATTTCGGATCTCATAAGTCAAAGTTTGCTCCAAAGGATGGAGGGTCTGTTTGGATGTCACCGCACAGTAATAATAAAGCAAAAAATAATGTTTGCAAAAGACAAATAAAAAAAGAGCTTGAAATTATTTTGTTGTCCTTATTTCCATATATTTTATTATTATTATTTTTACTTAATTATCACTTTATTTTTTTTCAATCTTACTGTAACCAATTTTACTATCCATCCAATCTAGCTCGAAGTATTCTTGATAAGATTTGTTTCATTGGCCCATATTTTATTCCTAAATCCATTGATAATCATTGTAGCATGAAATCCATTGATGAATAAACGGAGAGCAATGGAGAGGAAAGATCAGCTGAAAGGGTTTATTCACATTCTTTGTCATTGCTCATTCATACACCATGGATATGATAACAAGCTTAAGCTCCAAAGTAGACAGAACCCTTCAGTAGCTTAGGTACCTTGCTAGAACTGCAACAACACAAGCAACAATGACAAGAAACACTTTTCTACATAGCCAGAACCATCTATCTCTTTGCAGCAACTGTTACACAGGAATTGAGCCTCCAGCTGTCAAGATCTGCTGTTCAAGCTGCAGTCAAACAAATGGAAAATCAATTCCTGGAGTACAGAAAGGAATCTGGATGAAACCTGTTTGGTAAAAGAACATCTCTAAACATCACCTGGAACATGGTTTCAAGCTTGGTTTTGACAATGGAACACTCATGCTTCAGTTGTTGAAGACATGTACGACACCTATGCAAGACATCAAAATCTGAAACTTTTCAAAACTGAATTAACACTGAATTAGATCAAGAAGAATTATCTGAGGCATAGAATAAACTCACCCTTCTACATTCTGCTCGTCACAGTAGTTGCGGAAGGTTATGCAGACATTCTGAACTCTCTGAGCGCCAATGCTGCTGATTTGAGAACATTTTACCATGAAAGAGCTATGAAGAACAGTTTGTTGTATGGCCAAAGGTAGGAGAAAGTTATACAGTTACAATAGGTGAAAACTGATGACCATGGAATACAAGTTTGAGCATTACAAAGGTTAGAGTTGTCCATCAATATGAATTTTCTCAATGATTCTGTCAATGGCATTTGAATGGATTTTAGCTGATTAAAAACTTCGAGTTTACTATAAAAATGCGTATGTTGTTTCTCATGCTGGAAACAAGTGGTGGCAAACAAGATTTACCCAAAATGAAAAGGAATTTCATCTGAGGCTAGAAATAGAAAGTGAGGTTAAAAATAGAGAAAACAAGAAAAATACCTGGAGCTGCTACCTTTCAACTGATGAACATGAGAATCCACCCTTCTGAAATCTATACTCTGCTGCTCTCTACATAAGATCAGAAAAAAATAACCAAACCACAGTAATAAATGGAGAAATGTGTAGAGTTAACCATGGCTGAAAATAGTCCTTGGTACGTAGTTCAAGTTTACAACAAAAGGAATTGTTAAGAAATTGCAAGTGAAATCCTCACAGAGCTTTAGTCAGTTCAGTGAGAAGTCTCTCAGAATCCTCAAAGAAAAGAGACGCCACTTCAACCACAAAATCTGGGTTATTTTCATCTTGAAGTTCCTGAAGTTGGGTAAATTGCTCATCCAGAAAACCCTATTCATAGAACAAGAAGAACTCATCACTAAAAATCTAATCCAAAAGCAAAAACAAACCAATTTTGCTTGAATGTTGTCTACAGTTGTTAATATAACAAAATAAGACTAACCTCATGATAGAGTGAAGCTTTGTGGTCAATGAACTGCTTTTGCAACTGAAGCACATCCATTGTGGCTTGCTTATAAGTTAACTTTCCCACTTGCAGATCTTACAGAATTATATCTTGTTCTAGCCTTAAATGAGTGGAAAGCTGAGCCCGGTTAAATGGATTTTATAGTGTTAGGAGGCAAAGAATCTTGCCTTCGGAAATGGACTATAAATAACTACAGTATATGTAAAATCACACCTCTCTCTCTCTCTCTCTCTCTCTCTCTCTCTCTCTCTCTCTTGTTGTTTTAATCTCACCATTTATGAGTAAGTTGAAAACTCTGAAATATATATATATATATATATATATATATATAAACATCACAGGATCCAAAACCTGATGCCATGTACCATTCACCTTAACATCTTTCCCTTCAGTAATTATTGCTCTTTTTCCCCACATCATTTTCTTCACTTGCTAATTATTTTGCTTCCTATGCAAAGTACCACCCAGCCTATACCTTAAACATCATAGCAGCAGCAATAGAGACAAATATTTTCACAAAACTTCTCATTTATTTATCATTGAGATCTATTGGTCTAAGTTAAACATGAGTAAATCTGGTGCCAGCAGACAGAGGGGGTTTTGTCAATGTTACTGGGGCATGCTTATTTGCTGACACATTCAAGATTTTATTGCTTTGGAATGTGGAGACGAAAAGACTACATGTAAACTCCTCCAACAGTTTTGCAGGACCTCATGGGATGAAAAGGACCCACGTTTCCAAGCCAAGTTGGCAAGAATCTGAAAGTGATGTGAAAACCATGTTACATCTTTGCATGAGAGATTACTTGGTTGCGGGTGAAATTTTGTCTCTTCTGAAAGAAAACAATGAAGGGGTGATGCTGTTACTTAATATCTTTTTTTCTAAAGGCTGTTATTTAATCTTTAGCAGTATATACAGTGTGAATTTACATCCTTATCTTGAAAAATCTATAGGATCAATCTTTTGGCTTAAGAAAAATGAAGGACATAGGTTTGGAAACTTGAATTTCAAATCTACAAAGTTTTCATTTAGAAGTAATCGGTTTAGAAAAATAAAGAATGTAAGATTAAAAACTTGAACTTCGAATCTACAAATCTCTCACTTAAAAGAATAGGATTAGGAAAATAAATAATATAGGTCAAAATCAACAAATTGTTGAAAGAAATGAAAATGAACTTGTTTCTCAAGTATTTGAAAATGGTTTAAATACTGAAATCATCACAGTTGGAAGGATTTTACCGTTTATCACTTTAGACCTAAACAAAATTAATCCTAAACTATAAAATAGATAAAGATAATTGTGATTATATAAAAAAAAAGAAAAAGAAAAATATAGATAAGGAAACTCGGACTCCAAATTTACAAAATTCTCACTAGAAGTAACAAGCTTAAAAGAACGAAAATTATAGACCCAAAAACCCAAACTTCAAATGTACTAAATTCTCACTTAAAAATAATAGGTTTAGAAGTAAAAAAAAAACCATTTCAATCAATATTGAAATTAAGTATATTCCCATTTCCATTTCTACCTTACCTACTTTCCTTTTTTTAAGTGTCTTCCCTCTATTCCCTCTTATCCCTTCACATTTTATGCCTATGTGCTGTCAATCTTTTCGAGAATCTTATCATATTGTGGCTCTTCATGCGACAGTTGTTGAATGTAAAAGTTGTTGTCTGATTGGTGACATGTTTGATAGATTAATTAGCTAGGCGTGACTCAACAGGGACATTTGGCCACAGAATATGCTCTAAAATCTTTGCCTTTTGGCCTTTATTTTTCAAGCTTACTTAATCTTTCTTTTTTAGTATTATTATTTGATGTTAAAATATTTCATCTGTCACATTTGCATATTAAGCAAAGGAGAAAACAACAGGAAGAAAAAAAAAAGGAAAGAGAAAGGGAAGAAAAGGAATCATTTTCCTTTCTGATTTTAGGGATATCAATCATAGTTGGAGCATTGTGGATAGGGACATATGCCTTGATTTTCATTTGCATCCATTTACATTCAAATGATGCATGATTTTGATGTCATAAAATTGTGGAAATTTGCACTCTTACCTTTGAATGTTTCAAATTAGGTCTTTACTTATTTTGAATATAAAGTATTAAGATTCGAATATGAAATTTTTTAAGTTAATGCTCAATGTCTAATTTATTTCTATTTAATCTTTATTTAATTGCTTTTTAATGAGTGCCAATCATTGGTAAATACATGACAATTGATGTGGCATTTATGGAACATTTGACGTATTATTATTAGTCGTTTAAGAAATGTAGGTTTTCTTATTATTATCGAAATTAAGTGAGGTAAATTACTTGATGGAATACAAATTTAAGTACTTGATTACGAATTTTTATACTTTCGTGTACGTAAATCAATAGAAATTATTGGAGGATCCCTGGCGTGAATTAGAATTACTCTCTAATGACCCCTTGAAAATGATTTGTGGAGTTTTGTCAACTAAAAGAATAAAAAAGTATTTCAAAAAAAAGAAGAATAAAAAAAAGAAAAGAAAAATAGCCTTTTTCGGTACATTCAATAATCTGTCCAACATTACTTAAGAAGGTGTTTTTGAGGTTTGATTATGGTTGTTAAGCTGATTCTATGTCATTAAACCTGTCAGATTCTCTCTTGTCTGAAACGAAAATGACAATAGTAATGGTAATTAATGGGGTGGACTCCATGGTTGCTTTAACTAATCATCTTAGAAATCCATGGATTTCTTTGATTCAAATAATTTTAGAAATGATATTACAAAATCTTGTTTCCAAGCATTTTTGTAATTGGATTTGAGAATGAAAAACGATCTCTAATTTATAATTTTCAAGTTGGATTCAAAAGAAAAAAGATAATTTTTTTTGATTTTAAACTCAAAGCGTATCTATTTAGAGATAAAAAGGGTTTAGAAATTATAAATCCTTGAAATTCATAAACCATATGAAATTACCATGCATTTTCCAAGATCAATCACATTTTCCTCCAAGATTCTCCTAATGAAACGGTTTTGAAGAAGAGTTGATAATGTAGTTTAAGTTCCAACTAAATCATAAGTCATTGCTCGGAAAAGAGGGTTTTTTTTTCTAATGTCAAATTAAGGACGAAAATTGATTAAGTTCAAATTTAAATCTTACAAAATATCATAATTTTTCTATTTAAAAATTCAGTCAGAAAGTTGTTAACGGCAGCAAAGAGGTTAATTAGGTTAGCCATTTGGTAGGCCAAAAGTTGGGGACCTCCATGGCAAATTCAATAGTGTGTTGGATTGTGTTGGATTGAGACAATTCAATCCCTTAAAACGACAAAAGAATGGACCCTCTCCAGGGGGACCGGCCACCAACATGGCTCTAGTCACCATAGTCACAGAGGCCTAATGTGAGCCTTCTGAAGTTTTCATTGGCAACCAGTCAATTCTGTCATGTAGCCAAATTTTCTGTAATGAAGATTTCCCTCACGAGGAAATGGTAATGGATATGGCTGATGATGAAAGAGTAACTCAGTGACTGCTCAGAGCTGAAGGGACCACTCTCTGTCTAACTCCTAACTCCTTTGATGGGAAGAGCATCTAGGTGGGGGGCCAAATTCCATGGGAGATTTCTTGCCATAAGTGTAGCAGCCATGGCAGGCCGCAAGAATACAAAGATGCAGGATGTTTGGGGTATCCAAAGTTTTGAAACAACAGAAGCAGAAAGAAGCTGATCCAAAGAAAAAGTTACGAAGGTGTTCTTCGACAGTGCAAATAACTAGAGCAGGATGTATATTATGATTCATGCATACTCCTAGTTTCTTGTTTTGTCTGGTTTCGAGTGTTTGGCTCATTCGTGAAAGACTAGAAATCTTCAAAAGGATTTAATAGGTTCATATGGCACAAAGCAGATTCTGAAATACTTGAAACCAAATAGGTTAATATTACGCAAAGCAGCCTGATATCTTTCAAACACCATACATGTAGAAGAGACCCAAGTTATTGAACCGACTAAATGAACACAGTATTCGGGTTTTTCAGTGACTAAAGGCCTCTTTCCTCCAAATTTAAGTCCAAGCTACCAAACTAACTGAATACATTTTTTAGTAACCGAGGGCTTCTTTCCTTGTACTTTTAACTTCAAGTTATCAAACTGACCGAATAAGCATGTTTTTCAATGATTGAGAGCTTCTTTCCTTCTACTTCAGGCTTAAGTTAGTTTTTCAATGACCGAAGGCTTCTTTTCTCTTACTTCAAGCTTACGTTACCAAACTAACCAAATGAACATAGTATTAGGGTTTTTTAGTGACAGATGGCCTCTTTCCTCTCACTTAAGCCCAAGTTACCCAACCGAATGAGTACAGAATTCGGGATTTTTAGTGACTTAGAATTAAGGGCCTCTTTCCTTCTACTTTAAGCTCAAGTGACAAAACCATGCATTAGAAATTGGAAGGTTCCTACTCCCCAGTTCCATAGCAAGATCCAAGTTAGCCTATGCCCTGTAAAATCCTATAGATGTTTGATCTAAAGCTTCAGAAATTATGCAAAAAGCATGATATGTCTAGAATATAGTGGCATCAGCAGGTTTATAGAAACAGAATTTAAACAAAAAGAACACACTGTACAGTAATTCATTTTCTTTTTTATTATTTTTTTTTCTTTTTCTTTGAAGAATGAAGAATGTTACACAGCACGGAAAGAACATGTCCTCACAAATCATTTGTATTTATCAATATCAATTTACAAATGTACACTAGGAGGGATGAAACCAGAGAGTTACCCTGGCGGCACAATAAGCCAGTCATTATAGTACTTGAATCAATCAGTCAGTAGCTTTTTAAATCAACGAACCACACTTTCAATTAGTATGTGAACCCTCCCAGAATGCTGACGTTTGACAAAAGGAACCTGAAGTTGACAATCAAAACATACATGAAGGTGGCAAGTACGCATCAGGAAAGAAACACAAGTAGACTCAACTCAACCTGCCACAAAAAGAAATTATGATTTCAACAAGGTTTTAGTCTCAATCGATGATATAAAGACAGTTTATATGTTACATGGAAGAAGTTAAATTTTAGAAGCTAAGGTTACTAGATAGAATGCATCATCCATATGAAAATAGAATAATCAATAAAATAACACCTTTAGACGCTTACCTTCCTCATAGAAGGCAAAAACACCCCCAAACATTTCATCACTGTCACCTTCTTCCTCAGATTTTTCTCTCTCACAAGGACTGTCAACATCAGTAATCTCTGTTGGATCACGACATGCACTTAAGGGCAATGCTTTACAGTTCTCTTCTTGAAAAAATTGTTCAAATTCAGGTGAAGCATTCACAGTCCCCTCATCTAACATGTTCATACTCAAATCAGATCGGTTAGAACTTGTGTTTGAAAGATCACTGGTTCCATCACTTTTTGGAAATTGAACCTCCTTTACAACAGTTCTTCCGCCAGATAAAGAGCCACTTGTTAATGATGATAGTCTATTAGTAGAGTTACTATCTTCAATCTGACAGACACCCATTTTAGATTGAATAAAAGAAACCGAACCAGTATCATTGTTAAGAGTGCTCTGGTTAAGCACACACGGTGCCAAAACAGAACTCTGTCCTTTTAGCCCACCATTATCATTCCCAGAATGAATGCTGGATGGAGAAGACTTCCTTGATGATCCTGGTTAAAACACCAAGCATCAAATGAGTTACATGCATCCAGATGTATAACGATTGATTAAAATTTAAAACATAGTCATACCACTATCTGAATTTTCAACTGAGCTGGGTGAAATCAACTTAGAGTGAGGAATAACAGTGACTTCAGATAATCTAGCTTTGGCATCATGAGAAGAAGACATTGGATAACTTTCTGCATTGAAGACCCTACACGGAAAAAAAAAAGGCAAAAAGCGTGAAGAAAAATTTATTTGGTGGTACTATATGAATACCATTCTGCACCATAAAAAAACATAAAATATGAAAAAAGAAAGATAACACAAATTTATTTCAGATGATATTCAGTTACTTTGAAACAAAGCAAGTCTAACATATTTTTGGTGTGCAGTGTTTCGGGACCACCTATGTGACAGTGCAAATAGTGAAATCAGAACAATCACATGATATGAGCCATACAGGCTGCTATCATATGACTCCCAAAGAACCTCACTTTCAAATATCTGTCTTTTCATCAGACCCTTTTTCTACTAGATAACTTCTATCACTTTCAAGATAAAAAAGACAAGAATAGTCAAAACTAGAAAGGGCACAATGTAAAAGAAAGGAGAAATTACCTGTCATTCCATTCAGATTGAATCCTGTGAAAATGCTCAAAAACAGGCAATAAATCCCTCTGTCTAATTTCAACGTCATGACAAGGCATCTTTTCTATTTCAATTTCTCCACCAGACTCATCTGCGGTGAATTTATGCTCATTGAAACCTACAGGGCTCATTGTGTAGAAAGATACCTAAGAAAATGCATATGAGATGTAAGTGAAACTGGTGAGGAGCAAGAGTATGTTGAGCCTGTCATAAATAAATACCTTAGGATTCTGCCAGATGGGTATACTTCCAGAGCTTGTCTGAACTTCTGCATTGGAAAGATACAAGTGAGACGGATCTCGGGGCTTTGACTGGTCCTTGTGACCAGCATCCTTATCTTCAGAATCAGAAAAATCCATAATCATCTCTAATGCTTCCTTTCTTCCATGAGTCAATCCAAAAAGGGATTCCTCTTTTTCTGGCCAATCTGTTCTTCGGCATACATCCCATGCTTGTATAGCTTCAACTTTCACTCGTAACTCTTCTTCTTGTACCTGAAGAGCAGAACCTAATCCAATTCTTGAAGCACTTTCACCTGCCTCTCTCCCAAATGAAGGCAGTAGCATATGTTGAATAACATGACCAGAAGGAGTGTAAACTAATAGGTGCTCCAAAACATTAGCTTTTACTTGAGTTTGTTGCATATCATTAGGTAAAGAGTTATGAAAAACAGCAGAAAAAGCACCAGATGGGAATGAGGCCTTTCCAGCAGCAGAAGATGCAGCATTGGTAACTGTACTAAACCATCCAGTGTTAGTATTTTTTATTCTGCTAACAGCAGAAAGGGTAACAGTTGGTGGTGCAGGCAAGGAAAAGGTTTGACAGTTTCCCATGAAAGATGGAGAAGACCACCAAGGGTGAGATACAACTGGTGATAAGATAGGTCCATCTACATGAGAATTCTGAATTTGGAGAACATTCTCACCACCAAATGGGGAAATTACAAAAATATGGCAAGTACCCCGAGATGAAACAAGGGCAATCCACTGACTGTAAGCACTAAAGCAAATATCTTGTATTACCTGCAAAACAAAACAAAAAAAAATAAAAAAGAAATTAAAGATAGATAAAACATTACAGTGTTTTGAAAAACTAGGTGCAGAAAAATACAGCTGATGTCATGCCACGATGGAGCTTGTAAAGATGCACATGTGAAGAGTTCCAATCATAGCTTTTACTGCCAGATGCATTCTTTGTTGAGGATGGCATTATCCGAAAAATATTTATATTGTTCCCATGTATTGAGGCCGTAACTAAAAGAGTCCCACTTGGATCAAAACATAGAGCAGAAATCGGACTAGTATGAGCCCTGAACTGTGATAAAACAGCTCTGGAAACAATATCTTTGACAACAACCTGCAATGGACCATGTACAAAAGAAAATCTAAAATTACACTTGAACTTTCATAATTGATAATTAACAAGTAAAAAATTTTCCATAATCTGATATTTAGCAATTCTAAGATCTAATGAGCAATCTTATCTCATCTGATATCTCTCTTAGAAATTTGACTTAAACAGTTAAACTGCATGTATCTGACATAAATCCAAGCGTATAGACAAAGATATGAATAGTAGCATTCCACATCAAGGTAGATAATGTGCAGTGATCGTGTGTATTACTATCAGGCATTCTAACATAACACTAAAATTTGCTTTTCAAATACATTGAGGACTAACCGTCCCAGCAATATCAGCCTCTGCAGAATGTGATGCACCCCGACCGACTTTCCAGCCTGAACTTGAAGATATAGGAGAACCTGAACCATCAGGAATAAGATCTTGATAGTATTTGGACAAAGTCTTGTAGCCCATGTCACCCAGGTTGATTAACCCAGCAGCTAATTGCTTACTAGATTCCATGGCATATCGAGCCATGAGACTCCCACTGCTCGGTGAAGTTGATGGACTAACACCAGGAGATGGAGTAAGGTTCTGTGGACTCAGGCGACCTGTATTTGACTGCAAAGGATTGTTCGAAGCATAAGCTAACCACCTGGGACTCACTGCCATGGGACCATATCCAATACTAATCCCAACCATTCCTGGGCCTCCCGCTTGAGGGACAGGATAGGTGAGGACACTAAATTTATTTTCAAGAGTGAGAGCATCAAAGCAGTATATCTGCCAACAAATAAAAGAAATCAGCATGGCTTAAATTACTTACCTCCAAGTACATAATTGGTGAAATAAAAGAAATAAGGAATGTATCCAAACTAAAAACCATCCCCAATCATCATCTTGATAAAACACAAGCAGTCAAGCGACCATCCAATCTGATTATTGAGTTGTTTATTAAACCAGAGTGTGCCAAAAAATAAGAAAAAGAGAAGGATAGAAATAGCTCAATCTGAATGAACTTGTTTCTGACAAGTGTTAGAATACTAGTTGTACTAAACTAAGTTTGAGGGAAAAAAAAAAGCTAATTCTTACTTGTGTTGCAAGCCCCACAGCAACTATTCGAGAACTGCATCTAACCATATATACATTTGACCGGAATCTCAATACATGAACATAATTATGAGACTTTAGCGAATAGAATCGAACAGCAGTAGGAGAGATGAGAACATTTCCATTTTGAGGCTCATCAAAACCATCTCTAGCCAATGCATCTCTTCCAGTAAGCATCAAACCTGAGCCCTTAGACTCATCACAGGCAACAACCAGAAGTGGATGGGATTCTCTAAATCCTTCATGATCCTCAGACTTTTCAGGGAGTGGCTGCATTTGCAGAAATGTAACTGGATCATCACGCTTTGAAACAAGTTCACTGAAATTAGAGGCATCTTCAACATCAAGAACTTGAAAGCCATTGGAGTACCCAACTAAGAGAACACTTTTAAAAGAAAAGGGACCATGCTCTAGCCTGTCAAAGGAAACCCAGAGCACCTGTTTAACAAAAAAAAAATCCAATGAGGATAGCAGAACAAATTTCAAGGCAAATGCATATACAAGTTATGCAACTCATCAAAGAGGAGTGCCACAAAAAACCATGGCAAGCAATGTGACATAGGTAAATCTATATTTGCATCTCACATTGACCCCCACCTCTTAGGATAAAGGGTAAACTAGTGCCTTCATCCTTCCAACTATGATATTTCCATCAAATGGTGAGCAATCGATAAACAATTTCCATATAATACTCTGATACCGTTCACACACAAATGACTGAACTCCCTAGAGCTATTATTTCCTTGTTTTTAACCCAAGATTGTAAATTTTGTACCGGAGAACGTTTCGTTTTTTCTTTTTACAATGAGATATATCGGTATCGGTTGTTTCAATATATTATTTCGGATTTTTCGGTTTAATTTAATAATATTTATAAACTTTTCATACATGTAATAATACTGTTAACAATAAACAAAATAAATATATAAAACATTTAACATTGATAACGATAAGTATAAAGTTAAAAAAATTATTTGTACAACAAATAATAATTATTTTTCAAATTGTTAAATTTGTTAATGCATTTAATTAATTCATTATTTATGTATTTATTAGTTTTAATTCAATATTAAAACATATAATAAAACAAAAAAAATCAATTTTCTTTTAATTTTTGCGTATCAACTGAAACAGTGAATTTCACTGAAATCATCCGAAACTCACGAAACCAACCGATATTACTTAGTACCAAAATTGGTATGAAAAATTAACTGAAGTGTATCGGATTTTATGAAAACTGGCGCATACCGACTAGTACGACCAAAACCGAAACGATATTAACAACTATGTTTTAACCTAATCTTTCTCACAAAGCTACAAGCATAAATGAGTGAAGCAAATGATCAATTATTATTATTATTTGGCAAAATAATGGCATATAAGTCCTTAGCTTCTATGGTGATTTTGACCTAAAAAATAAAATTCACACATTGCAAAGACTTACAAAACTCTTTAAAACAACAAATATGAGAACAGCGGATTAATAAGGATTAATATTATTACAGCATAAATATATCATTTGTTCAATTAATAAGTATCCCTTTCTTAAAATCTCCAAGACATCATTTCCAATAAATATCATCAACATTGGTTGGTTTTTACTAAATAAATAAAATCACTCGAAATGAAAACCCTAAATCAGCTGATTGTATGATCACTATCTTTCATTTACCTTCATTAAATAAATTATTCACAAAAAGAAAAACATCATTTTCCACAAAAATAATGCAATGTTCATTCAATGGCCAGTAGAACGACAGAAGTTATATAAATATAAATATATATATTTAAGTAGAGATTTCTAGGCATCTTTTAACTTTTCTTTTTTAATAAAACATCATATTCAACAATCAAACTTAAATTTCAGCAAATATTAACGAATAAACTAAGTTCAAAAATGAAATTAGTAAAGAAATTAAATCTTGAGCTCTACATTACAACATTCAGGTAACTAAGCCCTAATTCACTAAAAGAAGTAATTTCTACTTTGAAAAAAGAAAGAAAGAAAGAAAGAAAGAACCTAAAAGTTTCTCCACGTTTAATTTTCTCTTTATTTTGGCTGAGCAATAAAACAACAAAATAAAACTAGAAAAAGAGCTAATCTTCCCAAACAAAAAACCCCTAAATCAACAAAAAATTTTAAAAAATAAACCTAGATTAATTAAGGTTACAATTAAATAACCTACACCTAATAATCAATAATTAAAAAATTAAATAAGAAACCTGGTCTTTCTGGTGTTCGTGACAGTCTCCAGATATAGAAGCGGCGACGGAGGCACTAGCTGAACGGACACCGGAAGAGGCTGTTTTTATAAAAGAAGATATGAATTTGAAAGAATTTGGCAAAAAACGATTGTTATTATTATTAGTATTGGAGCCTTTGTTGTTTCCGATGTTGCCGTTGCTCCTCATAGTCAAGAAATAATCCAAAATTAATTTCTTTTACCGGCCATCGGGGCGTTACCGGGAAAGAAAAAACGATCCGCGATAGCATAAGAGGAATAACAGAACGGCGGCGTTCAGCGTTTAACGGTCACCGGAGATGAAAAGGTTTTTTTTTTTTGGCGATGGATGGGTTTGACCCTTTTAACAGAGAAGAACGATGTTGGAAGGGAAGAGACGGTTCTTTGCCTTTTGTTAAATGTTAATTGCAGTGTAAGCAAGAAATGGAGGAATGTCAGATCGATCCCTTTAAGTTCTTGGGAGTTCAATCGGGTCCTCTTTTGTAACCAGGATTTGATTGACAAGTTATATTCCTGGTTTTAGTTTGAGAGTTGCTAAGTATATTCACTTTAATTTTTTTACAAATTATTTCTTCATTGTTGTTACTATTTAATTTTGGGAAATGTGAATAAAAATTTTTTTGGGAAATCGGTGTAAAGAAAAATTGAGTGGATGCATTTAGTAGTTTTTTAATTATTTTTCAAAAAAATTGTTTGAAATGATTACTTTACCTATATGTTTTTTATATTTGAAATCATGTCATCATATTAATGAAAAGAATTAATAATTTATTATATGTTCCATGTGAGTATAATAATTGGTAATAAATAAATAATTTTTAATAATATAATTTTTTGTCAATATTTGAATATAAGAAACATACAATGTAGTATCTCATTTTCGGGTTTCTCTAGCTTAGAAAGGAATTTTTTTTTAATTTTGTTTATTACACTTTTATTGGATTTGTTCAAATAAATTTATTTGCACCAAACTTGGAAATTTTACATAAAATCAACTTCTCACGTTCTCTTCCGAATAAATTTGTACTTGAGACAGTTATAAAAACCAACAACATTTTTATTGATTGGACCAACATCCATTGACATGATAAGAAAAGCTTTTATATATTGAAAATTTTACCTATTTTTTCTTATAAAAATGTTAAACCATTTATGAATCTAAAACATTGAATATTCACCTACTTTTACTTATTGTCTAAATTCATCCTGTATTTAACTATTTATTTATAATAAATTAATGAAATTTAAGTTCATTGCCTCATGTCCTTCTATCAAAATTAATTTTTTAGATTTTTCAACTAATTAAAATTTTTTTCTTCATTTTCTAAAGATTTTAAATAGTTCTATGGTATCAATTAAGTTAATTCCAATTTTTAAATGAAATATATAACCTCAAATCCCTTACCAACCAAGCACCAAATAATTAAACCTAGGGTTTAGGGTTAATTAATCTTTTAAGGGTTTGATAATACATGAAAGTCAAGCCCCATTTTGTTGACATTGAAATAATGAGCACACCATGTCCAAATTATGAGGGTCATGGTCAAAAATCAAATAAAAGAAAGGGAAAATCAGACAAGACAAGACAGGGACTAAAGTAAAAAAGCGAAGAAATTTGGGGACAAAAGGGAAAATAAAGTGAAATAGAGGGGGAGATCGGTTACGTTACGACAAGGGACGACAATATCTTAAAGGGCGATGCCGCCGGACCACAAAACCCGCGGTAGATTTGCACAGTTGTCAACCGTAAACTTTCAAAGACACGTTTGGAGAGAGAGGAATTAAAGATTAAAATTGTAAATAAAATAAATAAATTATAACTGCCAACCCAAACCAAATCAAACAGCTCCAGCTCAAAGAGGGATTATGCTAACTTGACGTGTAAGTTTCATTTCCTCCATGCCACATGCATCTGATCTCACGTGTCATTTTAAACTTGTTTTATAAATCCTTCTTTCTTATTTGCATCACATTTTTTTTTTCATAGAGGTAAATAGAGGTATTATGAAATTTGAAATAAATAAATTATGTCACGTAATATCTAAAAATTCTTTTAACAATGTTACTAATATCGTCCATATCTGAAAATTGGAATAATAACAGTATATATATCAATTTCGTCAATGATATTTACAAGCTTTATTAATAGTAAAATTAATAATTCGTGTTTGTATTTTATCAAATTGTGTTATTCTTACGTAAAACACAGAAATTTCATATTAAAATTTGTGCTAACATACCCAACATAATTTTTTTTAGATTTTATCAAATTCAAATATAATTTTTACTAAATTTTAATCCGTATATCCTTCATATGTATTTATTTTCGTATCGAATTAATATATCATGTCTAGCGTTATCAGATCTACTTAGTATACGGGCTTTGTCTTAGAATGAGTCCATTTTGTTGAAAACTCTTTCTTGCACATATGCATAGCTTCGAGTTCCTCGTAAGTTTCACTCTAGACCTCATGTATACATTAGAAACCAAGAGAAGGGATTTGGATACATGCCATAAGCAAAGGAAATGATTTCACTTTGGCATACTGTTTCGCATGGAATTTGGAGGAATTTGGAATTCGTTTTCCGGAAAGTAAGAATCAATGCTTCCAAATGCCATGGAAAACAGCATCAAATGGTTTCATTTCCATAAGACTTCTAGCAAACCATCAGACTAAAAAAGACCCTATGGAACTATGACAATAATTCAACTCTGGTTGAAGAAGTTCCAGGCCATGGAAAACAGTATCAATTGGTTTCACTTCAACCAAACCCTCATCTCCTGTTAACCGGCTTTTAAGAACCTAAAGCAATCTCCCGAAGCCGATTGATGTGGTTTAGAGCATCCAAGAGTTCGTTTGAGTATGGGAGTCTTTCGAGCAGTCTGCTACATATTCATCACCGCTCAGCAGTATCACCACCTGCAATGAAATGATACCAAAGGTGATCAGAAAACAAAAGAAAGAAAAAGTGAGGGAAAAGTTCAATATATGATTGGCCATTGATAAATAAAGACAGAAAGCATGAGCCAAAGTGACGCTTGCTTCTGCTAGCAGAAAGTGATTTTAGCTGTGATGTGCAAAAGTAATCCTAGTGTTTGTTGGCTTAGAATTAGATCTAGTTGCTAATGGTTTAGATCTTCTTGATGCTGTGTTTGCCGGGCTTCGGAAAGGATGTCCCAAAGGAGAAAAAAAATGTTATTTCCATTGAATTGGAGAAACTAGAAACAACCATAAAAGAAACAGATGCCACAAGATATCGACAAGCGGATGCTACCATAGAATCGGACAAAGATGCAATTCATAAACATCATTTGGCATGGTAACATCAAACATTATCATCAGCACGTCTGAATAAAACCAGGCTTGAAAAATGATTTTGTTTTCTTTCCAAGGCCTGGAAAAGGCAATCTGAAACTTAAAATGGCTCTATAGGAAAACTTTTCATTGCTTTCTCTCCCTTTTTTTCCTTTTACTGGATGGAGTAAGATTTTACAAAGTCGGATGTCCCCGAAGGGACGTAAGATTTTACAAAGTAGTACTACTACAAAACAAACTTGAACTTTAACTCTGGTTTGTTTGTTTCGCTCTCTTTTATTACACGAGTCCGCAAGAGTCGCTGGCCTGCTGTATTGGGTTGACGAAATGTGTTAAGGGCTTTGCAGCGACTTCTGCTCTCAACCTTAAATGCTCAAAACCGGACAAACAGACAGCTAGAAGGATCGAAAGTGAACGTTGGTTTTCTTTTTGGATAATTATTACATACACTGACAGTGGAGTTTTTTTACTCCACAAGCAACGTTAAGATCGTGATACATGTCTTATAAAAATATTAAAATAAATAAAACAGGACATGTCTCACGATCTTAACGTTGCTTGTGGAGTAAAAAAACTCCACTGTCAGTGTATGTAATAATTATCATTTCTTTTTTCTTCGTCAAAAATCTAAATTTGAAGTCTTTGAGCAAATTTCAGGTTTTTGCAATTAGGAGAACAAAAGTTCTACATTTCTTCATGTTGCACCCCATAACCATAAGAGGAAGAAAGTTCTTAATATCAACAGTTATGGCATTTATTTTATGCTCATGCCTCATAATTAAGCATTGAGGTGTATACTTGTATACTTCGAACTCACTTTTTCCTTTACTAAATTTAGCTAAAACATTAAAAAAAAAGTATCTTTTAGGTTACTGTTGAATTAAGAACAACATTGCTAATCCTTGGAACATTGTAATATCTTTAATTGCCGATAAAGAAAAATCAATGTAGTGTTAGTATTTGGATGATCATCTCTTTCATAATATGAAGGAAAAAAACCATAGGCAGCTGACCTGAGCATTTGGGCAATTGAAACAATGGCCCAACTAGAGAGCAGCAAAGCAATGGTTTTCCCACGAGAAGGCCTAAGTTTGAACTCAAGTTGGTTTAGGCCTTAAGATTCATGAATGGTGTAATTGAGCTGAATTGGACAGGGACCAATTTACTCTTAGATAAGGCTAATACTTGGTCAAATGGAACCCAATTATCAATAATAATTTCTTAATATTAAAAAGAAAACCATTTTCCTCATTTTCCCTATTTTCCAGGTTCTTTAACTAACTTATGATATAAGTAATGACTGCATGGGTGACGTAACTGAAAAGTACAAGTGGGTTGACATTGGGATTATTGGCTGGAAAGCATAAGAAACAATGGGAACAAGTCTGTTTGACTTTGAGAATTAATTAGTCTGCTGGGGAAACTTGGTTAACAATCAAAGGATATATGATCCTTCGCTCTAATTTAACAAATACTTTAGTTTACAGCATGAAGGGTTAACCTCCAAGTCAATTTTTTTATTTATTTTCACAATTTAGGATTTGTATCGCATAATGCTTTAAATTCACATTGAGACATTGTAAAGACCTGTCCGTGCGTATACACGTGGTATGACATTCATATCAAAACAGTCAATATATATGAGTTCACATTGATATCAGAGCTGATGTTAGCTGAGTGCTATCAGCTTACAATATATCAAATTCTAATGGAGGTTTGAAACAGCATATTTCAAAGTTCACCATGATTTTATAATCAGTTAATGGAAACTCCCAGGTCTTTTCCCTCTAACAATGTTCACATACATTCTAGACTGGAGATCCTGGATGCTTTGCATCAGAACAAAGCTCTAATGGGAAGCAACGCAATCCCTCTGCCAGAGTTTCAACTCTGAAATGCCTTCCTTTTACTTCCTTCTCTTTGGACTAAGCTTATGCTCCTGTAGTCCTTACACCTTGGTTGCTAATGATCATGAAATCCCACATAGAAACCCGGCTGAATCCTTTTGTCCATTAAATTTCAATGTTCTCAGGAAAGTCACTTCGGATAGCTCTGGGAAACTTGCATTTCTAAATGTTCCAACAAAGTGTCAAACCATCCTTCAAGGTATTCGTTTGGTTCGATCCAACTATCTTCGAGTCACTGGAAACTTTTCTCCTCCTCCAAAGTCCTCAGAGGTTTGCTGGGATGAGTATGAAAAGTTGGTTAATGAATTCATACCCCGGTTAGATATTCGTTCAACTTGTGAATTTAATACGAGTTTGATATCAGAAAGTTGCATGAACATCACAACTCAACATCAGTTTGAGGGCCTCATCTCTGATTCCGAGTTGCAAGAAGTTAGGCTTCTTTGCAATCGTTCTTTGGCTGATGATTCTTCATGCACACCATGTCAAGATAGTTTATCAAGCATTTATCAATCTTACTTTCACGGAACTGGTAATGGGAATGCTTCAGATTGTTCTGGGTACCCTTTCATATATGCTGGGGCATTGGCTAATCAGTCTGAACCAACTAATTCAGGTATTACAGAGTGTTTATTCTCCCTTGATTTCAGGTCAACACCAAACGCAAACAATTGGAAGAAGAAAGCTATTCTTTGCGCGGCTTCTATAGGTGCTGCTTTTGGCTTGTTAATGGCAGTTGTGGTGGTTTGGTTTAGTTGGAGAAGAAAAAGGAAATGGAAGAGAAGACAGAATATTGTTGCCCCAGTTGAAACTGGCTCAGGTTTTGGAACAAAAACCATTAATGGAGGTAGCACTTTGGTTAAGTTCACATTTGAAGAAATCAAAAGGGCTACAAAGAATTTCTCAAGGGAGAATATCATAGGGAAGGGAGGATATGCGAATGTTTACAAAGGACTATTAGATGATGGATCAGAAGTTGCATTGAAGAGGTTCAAGAACTGCTCAGCTGTTGATGATGCAACTTTTGCACATGAAGTGGAAGTTGTTGCTAGTATTAGTCATGTCAATCTTGTTGCTTTTAAAGGCTATTGCATTGCCACAGTTCCTATGGAAGGTCACCAGAGAATAATCTTGTGCGATTTGATGCATAATGGAAGCCTATATGACCATCTTTTTGGATCAAAGGTGGAGAAGCTTAGTTGGCCTATTCGTCAGAAGATTGCCATTGGAGTCGCACGCGGATTGGCATACCTCCATTATGGAGCACAGCCTGCAATCATACATAGAGATGTTAAGGTTAGTAACATACTTGTGGATGACACATTTGAGCCAAAACTGGCAGATTTTGGCCTTGCAAAGTTCACTCCAGATGATTTCTCTCATATGAGCACCAGGGTAGCAGGAACTCTCGGCTACATTGCCCCAGAGTATGCCTTGTATGGGCAACTAACAAAGAGAACTGATGTTTATGGCTTTGGTGTTGTCCTGCTTGAGCTTCTAAGTGGGAAGGAAGCAGTTATTTCCATTGATGATCATCACACGTTACTTTTGACTGACTGGGCTTGGTCATTGGTGGAGGAAGGAAGAATATTTGATGTCATTGATGAAAACATGCCTGAGTTAGGCCCTCCTGAAGTTATGGAGAAGTATGTTCTGGTAGCAGTTCTTTCTGCTCATTCACAGTTATACGCTAGGCCAACAATGGACCAGATTGTGAGGATATTGGAAACTGATTTCCCAGTCCACTCAATTCCAAAACATTCTTTGTCTCTCTCAGCAGAAGTGGATGGTGGAGATAAATCAGCAAACTTCAGTTCCTTGTGCAGCATGTACAGCACCAGTGCCAGTGACAAACAGCCATGTAATTGTAAGAGTGATCATTCATTCTAGATCATAGGGAAATTGCAAGAGATTCACAATTGGACATGTAATGTAGATATTCTTTAACATTCTGAGGTGGTTTTGCAAGCAAAGTAAAGAAATAAAGCTTCAGTTAGTCATCTGTTTCTTTTATCTTTCCTGCAATAAAATCATTATAATCAAGGCAAATACCATGTTTCCCATGTTGCTTGTTGATCTTTTCTGCCTTGACATTTGTTTTTGTTTTCCTGTTTCCTCCATATTTGAGCAGTCATTGTCATCCCCTTCTGTCAACAGTATTATTTATGTTTCCCTAATTCAAAGCGTGAAACATAAGAAATGGTCAGCTGGCCGTGATTTGTAAGGAAAAGAAAAATGAATGGAAGTTTCCTAAGGCCTTGAAGATGTCTTCTTTATCCTGAGAGGATTAAACCCTTTCATTATCCTAGAAATTGCCCCTGTACTAGGTTGACCATGAAAAACCCTATTCGTCTGAAGATTGCCCTTGGAACTGCAAGAGGTTTAGCTTACTTGCATCATAGTCTACATCCTGCTATTATTCACAGGGATATCAAAGCTAGCAACATAATTCTGTATGAGTCATCTGAGCCAAAAGTTGCAGATTTTGGCTTGGTAAAGATCAAATCAGAAGGAATGACACATTTAAACACTGGTGTATTTGGAACTCTAGGCTATATTGCTCTGGAATATGCCTTGTGTGGCAAGTTAACCGAAAAAAGTGATGTTTACAGCTTTGGTATTGTGCTTTTGGAGCTTTTGAGTGGCAAAAATGCCTATGCCAACAATGAAAGAAAGATTTTCGTAGGTTGACAGATCGGAATTTGGGAGCTTCTGGAACAAGGCAAGGCATTAGACGTTATTGAGCAAGGCATGCCTGAGATTGGATTGCCAGAAGTAATGTAACAATATGTTTCAATTGGTTTCCTTTGTTCTCATCTGATATTACAGATTAGGCCAACAATGGATCAGATTGTGAAAATTTCGGAAACTGGATTTTCGGCTGCAATTCTCAGGCCTTGTTCCTTGTAACATAAAGGTTATCAGTGCAACAAATTAAGGATTTTTCTGTACAATGTTCCTTGTTTCACTAGTATTCTTTTTCTTCTTTTAGATTGACAACGACTAATTAGCTATTGTAATCTGTAGGAAAACAGGAGGGAGAGAAATGAAGAATTGCTTTGTGTTTCTTACTGAATATCCATCAAATACATAGCAAGGAAAAGCTAATCTAGGTAAATGTTTAACTAATTGCTAATTACAACAAGAATTCGTATAATTATTCTAAGCTTTAAAAACACCAGATTTCATGCCCATAATTTACTCCTGATCACAGCTGCATATAGATTCCAAGATCAGAATACAAGAATACAAGATGGTTTTCTTTCCTTTAGTTTCTTTCTTCAATATATACTTTCTTTCTTTCTTTTTTTCACAAAATCAAAATGGTCTTCCTGTTTGCAGATGGAAGCAGAAATTTCTTGAACCACCATATATTACTATTGGTTTGTGAAATCATCTCTCTATTTCTCTCTGTTTGAAATTTTTTATAATTGGAAACCTTGAGATGAATCAAAGACTTGCTGCTGTTGAATATTGTGTTCCTAATCTTAACTTTATCTTGCTTTTCTTCCCAATCATTATCATTTGTTTCTGCTGTGGCACCATAAATTAGAAGGGCTCTTTAATTGACAGCTTCAATTAATTGGTTCATTTTCTGATCTTTGGTTGCCAAGTTGCCTTTTACAGTTGCATCCTACATACTATGATGGATATGACATTGCTTCGGTTCAATCCCAAGACCCAAGACAACTCTTCTTTAATCACTTGACTGAAAGATTGTTGGCTAAGAGGCTATAGTTTTTAATATTTTAGATATCATTAACATCAATCTGATTATGTTCATGCTAAAAAATCTGTTACATCTTATGATGTTGTTCATATACATGAACTTTAGATGCTTAGCTAAGCTTTGATTTGATAACAGATAAAATGAGTGGAGGTGGCAGAAGATCTGTTGGCAAAGGCCAAAGGTTGGCAAAGAAACAACATCATTGCCAAAACTAGGTTCAGCTGGACGCTTCTGGTGTTCTGGTGGGTCCAAATCCTCCAAAACAATCTGTTATAATCATTGGTTGCGGCTATTTAAGGACAAATCATTAATCCTATTTTCCTCAGTCAACTTTCCATCCATAGACCTTTTGCCAGCCTATAAAGGAACCAAGTTAATAGCTTTTGACTCATATCCACGTCAGGAAACCACTGTCCCCTTGATATTTATAGAAACTGGACAAATAGCTGCATGTGAAATGGACTAGAGATATTTTAGCTGGATTTTATCAGCATCCCCTATTAGTTTCTGATTTTATCATTGCAGACTCCTACGATAAGGTCAAAATTTTGACATTATTGTAAGGTTCTAAGTGTTTTGCACTTTTTTTCATGTGTTTATGCCAATTGACATATTAAAAATATTGTAAACACAAGAGAATAAGCGTAAAATAAGTGTCAATAGACGTAAATTGACATAAACATACGAGAATAAGCATAGTAAGAAGTTCCCTTTATCATTTTACAGTTTTTCTATCACTGTTTTAAGTTTTTTGGTGCTTTATTTAAGTGCATGGCATGGATTCTGAAGCATGCAAAGCTGAAGCAAGTGGACTGACCATGTTTCTGTCCTCACTTTCAGGTAAATGCAAATGCTATAAATATTTGCAGTGCAGAAACAGGAGCATAACTGACTGAGAATCCCCCTTGTTTCCTGAAGGTTAAGTTCTTTGACATGTGATCCTGGGGGACCATAAGCTGGTAGGAAACAAATACAACATCCAGGAAAGAAGAGAAGAAAAGAAGCAGAAAATTGTAGGTAAGGCGGGTTTAATGTGGTCTTTTGGTTTCATTCAGGTTCTTGCTAAATTCATCTCTTTGTTTTTTCTTCCCTGATTCCAGGTTTGAGGTTTGCTGAAGGGTGAAAGTATCACTAGAAGAAATGGCCACCTCAGTGGACTATGGGAATGGAAGGACCAGCATGCTGCAGCCATTTATCAAAAAGAAGGAAACACTACAGAATTCCCATGGCAATGGCAATCTGTTTATGGTTCTTCTCAGCACATTAGTTGCAATTATGGGCTCTTTTGAGTTTGGCTCAAGTGTAATTAAGTTTTTCCATTATCTCAGTCTAGGCCTCATTTTCTATATGTGCAAGCTACATGATTTCCAATTATTGCTGTGACTGAAATGTTCTGGTTTTGCAGATTGGATACTCTTCTCCTACACAGCAAGCAATAATGGAGGAACTTGGAATGTCTTCTTCGGAGGTACCTGAACAACAAATCAATGCATCACATTGTATTTATGTAGTTATGCAGCAGTACGCCGAATGTTTGATATTTTGCTGTCATTTGCAGTTTTCAGTATTTGGATCCATATTGACTATTGGTGCAATGGTTGGTGCAATCACTAGTGGGCGTGCAGCTGATCTGATTGGCAGAAAAGGGGTATAGATATGCATTAAGCAGCTAGTATTTGGCCAACTTTTACCATTAAATTCTCTGCTTAAACATGCTTTCTTCTACTTGTCGCTGCAGATGATGAGGATGTCATCGGTCATCTGCATTACAGGATGGCTCATAATCTACTTAGCTCTGGTTTGTGCTATGTTCATTTCTCAATCAACTTCTCATATAAGCTTACCTTGTTAAGACGCTGAGCACACTCCTTCCATTTGCAGGGACCTCTATCTCTGGATTTAGGAAGATTTTTAACAGGATATGGCATTGGTGTTCACTCCTATGTGGTGTACTTTCAATTTTATTCCAAATTTTCTGCTTATTAACAGATAACTAACGATTTTTGATATGCTAATTGAGATTTTGTAATTTCATCCTCTTGAACTCCGTAATTCCATAGGTGCCAATATTCATTGCTGAGATAACCCCAACAAACCTTAGGGGAGCTCTCTTAACAGTACATCAGGTTCAAAGCCATTCTTTCTTGACTTGATGAGTTTTACAACTTATAAAGCCAATAACTCAGCTAATTAGTCCTCTGCATATATTTAATCTACTTTACAATTACAGGTGTCCCTTGCCACTGGTCTTCTGGTGGCGTATGCAATAGGTGCATTGGTTACTTGGAGAACACTGGCTCTAACTGGTGAGTCAGTGCGTTAGTCTTGCGTTACCAAGTTGTGTTCATGGCAGGAAACATCGCATGTTAGAAACAGGCTTTGATACTCCAATATGACAGTAGGGAAAAAGAACAGTAATGTGAAACTTATTTTATGAGGCTTACTTGAAGTTGGTTCTTTGTTGCAGGAATGATCCCATGTGCAGTTATGATCGTCGGGCTTTATTTCATCCGTGAGTCCCCTAGATGGCTGGTAAGATCGGTTTCTTAGCGAAAAGACAGAACTACAAAACTTTGAACATTCTTTTCTCTTCAGAAGTTCATTGTTTCAAAGTGATTAAATAGACTGATGGAAGAAATATTTGTAATTTAAAGGATGATAAAACCTGGAACTAGAGGATTTAACTATTTAAGCCCAAAGATAATCCATTGGAGTTCTGCATGACGCTATGAAGATCATAAGTATTAGGTAAAGTAAATTCTGTGCTGCAGGCAATGGTTGGCTGCCAGAATGAGTTCCATGCAGCACTTCAGAAGGTTCGCGGAGATGATGTAGATGTTTCAGGAGAAGAGGCTACAATTCAAGTGCACACATCATTGAATTTTCCTTTCTTTTTTCATCCTATTTTTGGTATTAATTTTGAGGTAATTTTTGTTTCGATTTCATAGGATTCTTTGGCAATTCTTCAACATCTTCCAAAGGTCACTGTGATAGATTTATTTCTCAAAAGAAACTTAATATTGGTCATTGTAAGTATCATTCTCTCCTGAAAATTATTTCCTTCTGAATCTTGTTTTCTTGTTCTTTCTTCCTTCTATCCTCTACATATTGTATGCAGATTGGAGTTGGATTGATGGTGTTCCAACAGTTATCTGGATAAATGGAGTTGTTTTTTATGCTAACCAAATTTTTACCTCTGCAGGTAAACCTGCTTCATATAAATTATTATAAAGAAAGAAAAGAAGCATCAAATTCATAAGTTTTTCTTCTTTTCTTAATGTTTTTCTTCTTCCTGCATGACATGTTAACCTTATATATTTCAGGAGTTCCTCCAATTGTTGGAAGCATCCTCTATGCTTCTCTTCAGGTTTTCATCTCTTGCTCTCCTTTTCTCAGGTTTTTCTTCATTTGATCAATTTACAGATGATTCTATGTTTCTGTTCAGATATTTGTTCTTGCACTTGGTGCTGTCATCATCGATAAAGCTGGCAGAAGGCCTCTTTTGATGGTAGGCACAGACAAGATCATTTTCAGACTTTTCTTAAGTACAAGCTTGTTAAAGAACTCTTACATCATATTGAAATGTTTAATTCTTATTTAGATTTCTGCAAGTGGAATGCTCCTTGGCAGTCTGCTTACCGGAGCTTCCTTCTATTTGAAGGTATTTATCAGACTTACAATAGTATTTGTCTGAGATTCTTCATCTCCTAACACATTGTATTTTCTTCAACAGGAACATCACTTGGCTTCTGATGTTGGTCCAATCTTCACAATGACTGGCATCATGGTAACTAACAAAACTCCTAAGTTGGTTCAATTGTTTTGTACAGTTCATATTCCAGGCTGCGGCAGAATTCTGGAACCTGAAGAAGAGAAACAAGTTCATACCCTGTTAAGAAACACTTGAATCAAGAAATAGCACTAAATTCATTTGAACCCAACACTGCAGTCTGCAGGCTGTCCAGAAATTTGAATGTTTAATTTGCTTACCTGTTTTCTATCCTGCCAAATTCACAGATTGACATGGGCTCCTATTGTCTTGGATTGGGGGGAATTCCTTGGATTGTTATGTCTGAGGTAAACTTTGGATTTCCATTAGCGTCCACTCATTGTGAAAAAGATGCAAACTGAGCAAATATAGATTGATAGAGGCCTGAATAAGCTTTGGTTCTGGTCCAGATATTCCCTATCCACATCAAAGGCATTGCAGGAAGCCTTGTTACACTGGTGAGCTGGGGTGGCTCATGGGTTGTTTCCTACAGTTTCAACTTTCTTATAAGCTGGAGTTCATATGGTAAGTCCATAATGATCTCGGGGGTTTGTGGAATACGTTTCTGCTTGAAAAATCCACCATGAACAGCTTTCTTGGTTCTGTTTCCAAACCTGAAATCAAATTCTGAACTTTCTTTTTTCAGGTACATTTTCCATGTTTGCCACATTCTGTGCTGTAGCTATTGTGTTCATCTTCAAGTTGGTACCTGAGACAAAGGGCCGAAACTTGGAAGAGATTCAGGCTTCCATGTGATAGAGAGAAGGAAATTCTGTTGATGCTTACAGGAAATATGTAGAATTTTTTTATCTTGGTTTTATAATCTATGCCTAGAATTTTATTAGAAAACAACACTTGCTACAGATCTGCAAACTGATCATGCAACTTGCCAATGATTTAATATATATATATATATATATATATATATATATATATATATTTTATTAAGAAGCAACAAGCAATTCAATTTCATCTCTTAACAAGAACTGGCTAAAAATTAATAATAACCACATGCCATTAAAAGAATCAATACCCTCTCAGTAAATTGATATTTTAAGTTCTTACTTTAATCATGCTTTGATTAATTTGAGAATTTTCTGCCCCTCAATTACGCTGGCTGGAGTTTTTAATTATACCTGTCAAGTCAATATTACGTCAAAGAATATTTGTGATATATATATATTGGGATAAAGGCTCTGATGATGATGATGATGATATATATATATATATATAAAAGAATTTATATTTTAGAAATGTTTTTTTATGAAATAAAATTATGATATTTTTTGTCCAAACAAATAATATTGAATTTGAATTTTTACAAATAATATCAAAACGATCATCACCAAATTTTTACAAATAGTATCAAGCCGATCAGCACATCTAGAAAATCCCAATCTCAAATGTCTCAAGTTGATCATAAAAAATCTCAAATATCTGATGTGATTTTGATTATGTTCTATATTAGATTTAACGTTTCTACGAATGATTGATAATTATACTAAAAATTTTACCACAATTAAGTGTGATACAATAGGAGTCATATTTAGAATTCCAACCAACTTTGAGTTTGAGTCTGTATTGTATTAGACTTGACGTTTTCACAAATGACGAAAATCCTACAAGAAATTCTATTAGAATTAAGTACTATACAACATGAGCTATTTCTAGAATCTCAATCAACTTTGATCTTAATTTTGTTTTGTATTGAGCTTAGAGAACGTCTCTACAAATGATAACAAGCAATCACCAATGGAAAGTCTCGCGAGAATTAAATGCTATACACTAAGAGCTATATCTAAATTCTTAATATTGATTTTAATCCTGTTCTATGTTAAATTTAAAAAGCAAATAATGTCTCACAAGTTGATCGTGGGTCCTCTCAACGTCCTCTTAGCATGCTCGGTACTTTCTAAGAAATTATGTTCCTTTCATATGAGATCATTTCTGATATGATTTTTGGAATATCTTTCACGTGAAATCTGAATTGTCAATTCCTATTCATATTTACAGCCCAATTCTCAAATCAATTTGAAAACCATTCTAACTACCACCAATTCTCTTCACTTAGACTCCTGTCATCATTCTACTTGCTCTTTTTATCATCTCTGGTTCTCAGCTTCTCCACTAGGACTTTTTTGAGGAACCCTTGCCAGGAAAACATTTAGTGTTTTATCATTTTGCAAAAGCATATGTACTTGTTGATCAGTCTTTATTTCTCTGAGGCAAGTGGGTAATTTCTCTCTATTTCCCCGGTCTCCAAGAAAGCAAAACATGAAGAAAAATCAATTGTTGGAAGGGCTTCTGCAAAGAACAGTTCTTGCTGAGGAAGCAGGCAGTATTAGCAATGGCCATAACCACAACAACAGTTCATCTTCTGTCACATTTACTGTTATCTTTAGCACCTTTGTTGCAATCTCTGGTGCATATTCTTTTGGAAATGCAGTAAGTATAGTAAAATGTTTCAGTATGGAAATTGTTACTGCTTCCTACTGGTATCTTATCCCATATTCCCTGATAAAGGAAGAAGGAAATTTTATCAGAGATCAAATATTGGTAAAACATGAAGACAGGAGCTTTGCATGTCCTTATCCTTGCAAGCTCAAAACTTGATGTAGTAGATTGGTTTGGTACCTACAAGATCAGCTAAAGGAATGAATGTTTGACCCTTTAAGATCCATTTTCAGGTGGGATATTCTTTACCGGCTAAGAGCGGTATTATGGAAGACCTTGGCCTTTCTCTGGCTGAGGTAAACAAATTCTGGCAAAACCAAGTCAAAAGTTCAGTATTAAAGGTTTCAATACAGAATAACTTTCGAACAATGATTGGATTTCATTTCTGTTTCTGATCATCGTCTTTGGGAAAGTGATCATTTATTGAGATGAAAACAATTTTAGAGTAAACACATGTTTTTCTTTTCCAAAATAATTGAAGTCAGTACTTAACTTTACTCACTGATGCAGTATGCAGTTTTTGGTTCAGCAATGAATGTTGGAGGGACGCTTGGAGCAGTATTTAGTGGGATGATTGCAGATCGTTTCGGCCGAAGAGCTGTAAGTATTACTAATTTACAATTTTTTTATAAAAATGGTATCCAGTTTCCTGCTTGATGTACTTAATTTCCCACCTTCTTAGCTACATCATACTTTTAAGCAGGCATTGGGAATTTCAGAAGTTTTCTGCATCACAGGGTGGATTGCAATAGCATTCTCAAAGGTTTGTCTTTCAAAAAATTCCAGACTCACCAACCAGTTGCAACCCAAATTTAGGTTAATTAATGTTCTTGTTGCTTGTCTTCTTCTCATTTTAACCTTTAGTTGGTAATTTCCAATGTTCACTGTTTGTTGAAAGGATGCTTTGTGGCTTGACCTGGGAAGACTTCTATTGGGATGTGGAGCTGGAGTTATTTGTTATGTGGTAATTTCAGTTAATTGCTCTCATTTCTAACTTCATTTACCAGAATGGTAAAAGCTGTCTGTTCAATCTTTTGTTATACAGGTTCCTGTGTATGTTGCTGAAATTACCCCTAAGAATATTAGGGGTGCATTTACATCTCTTAACATCGTATGTGTTTATCTTTCTTTGGGTATTTTGATTGCAGAGAGCTGATTTTCATTAGCTGATATATGTTAGTTTTTACAGGTAATGATATGCTGCGGCAAGGCATTCATGTTTGTCGTTGGTTCTCTGATCAACTGGCGCACCTCAGCTCTTATAGGTCACTTCTTTTGATATATTTTTCATTAGCTAATAGTTTAACCTCTTAGTTGATTGACTTGTTAACTATGTTACTAAAGCCTCTTGGGGCTATCGGGATTCGAGAGTTCGAATTCTGAGCTTTAGTAAGAGTGGTTTTCCAATAATGATGATATCATGTAAAATTAGGACATTAAGAAGCTGAAGTTAAATTTATTTTCAGGAGTCATACCATGTGTCCTACAACTGCTAGGAGTTTTTTTCATTCCAGAGTCTCCAAGATGGATGGTCAGTGGGGTTTTTTAGTTCAAAACTCATATTTCCGAACTGTGTAATTAATCAAAATAATCAAGTTTGGAAGATCTAAATCAGAGAATATGGCATGAGAATTCATAAATGTTTCCAGTTGATAATGGTAGCCATCTGCAGGCCAAGAATAATCGAACAAAAGAGTTTGAAGCTGCTCTACAGTGGCTTAGGGGAGAAAGTGCTGATATTTCTCAAGAAGCTGCTGATATCACAGTAAATTTCATATGTTCTTGAATCACTAATAGTTTTCAATTCACTTGGTTTTTTTATCTCTTCATGTATAGTTTATAGGAAGAAATGAGACAGGTTTGTGGTATCTGACAGGAGTACACAGACTACCTCAAGCATATGTCGGATGGAGGAATTCTGAGTCTCTGTCAGCGGAAATACATGAAACCACTGATTGTGAGAGATATAGAATAGTTTTATTATCATCAGCTACATTGATGTTGCTTATGTGATCAATAGGTAAATGGTTTCAGGTTGGAGCAGGGCTCATGGTGTTCCAACAATTTGGTGGTCTAGGTGGTTTTTCTTATTATTTAAGTTTTATTTTTGAGTCAGCTGGTAAAGTATGGAACTACCCTTGTTTAATTGACTCTGAAACATAGATTGAAAAATGTGGACAAGAATTCTTTGTTTTTGATAGGTTTTCCCAGCAAGGTTGGGTCTATTGCAGTGGCTTTTCTCCAGGTTATTAATGACAATGCATTTGCCATTTGACTTCAGATTAAAAATTGTAATTGGTGCATTCTAATACATTAGGACTGCTGTTTAGCAGATTATAGTGTCTGTTGTGGGATTACTCTTTATCGATAAGTCAGGACGAAGGCCACTTCTGCTGGTCGGTATCAAAAAGACTTTCTTCCAATCATCTATTAAGCTTAGGTAATGAAACATTCAACTGTACCAATCTTTGCAGATATCTGCAGCTGGAACATGCTTGGGTTGTGTCATTACAGGATTCTCATTCTTCTTGCAGGTTTCTTATAAACCCTACATGGTTTTGCTTTTTCTTTTTGTTTAAATTTTCCAGCCCTCTTTTCCAACATCAATGAGTATTTCTCTGCCATGAGATGAACAGGATTTTCATGCTGCAAAGAATCTTACTGCTGCTCTAGTGCTTATTGGAGTATTAGTAATGTTGCTTCCATTATTCTATGCATAATTCCTGCTAATCTTCCATTTCAATTTAGCTTTCTTCACCGTGGATATTCATCTTCCATCTATCTGAAACTTGCAAACCAGGTATTTTTTCTTAGTTTTGATCTGGGCATGGGGGGAATTCCCTGGACTATAGTGTCAGAGGTAATTTTCTAAATCAGAATTTTCTTTTTGTGTCAGTGTTCTAGATCAGATTGAAGATTAAATTAAATGATGTTGGGCTTATTATACTTCAGATATTTCCTGTAAACATAAGGGGTTCAGCAGGAAGCCTGGTGAATCTGATTAACTGGGCCAGTTCTTGGGCTGTTGCATACACTTTCACTTTTCTTCTTGAATGGAACTCAGCTGGTGATTCTCGTGACTTCCAACCAATTCTTCTCTATGTTACACTGTCAATCCTTTTTCTACATGAGTTTCTTGTGCTTTGATTACTTCAGGAACGTTCTTCATTTTTGCCTTCCTTGGAGGTGCGGGAATTGTATTCATTGCAAAGCTAGTTCCTGAGACCAAGGGGCAAACACTAGAGGAAATACAAGCATCAATGAGTTGAAGTGAACTCTGCCATACATGAATTCTTCAGGAATTGGGTACATTCCCTTTTTTATAGACTTTTATCTTAAAGATTCACACTGGACTTCAAAGTAAAAAATCTATTGAAATTTCTACATGTAACCGTAGTTGAGTGAGTCAAGTTGTGCATGTGATGTAATGCATCATAAATTATATGAAAGATATATCAAGTGATCATGGGACCATACACCATAGCTTGTTTTTGAACAGTGTTTATGGTGGAGCTATGGAAGAAGGCAAGTCTGTTAAATGTCGAAAAACCAAGTTGTGGAAGCCATTGATTTGGATCCCACTCTTTGCCATGTACCAAACATCCAAGCCGTGGAAGCCATTACCCACTTGTCAGAAATTTGCCATGAGAAGGGGCAGCACACTGACTTTTCAAAAGTTTAACAATGGTACAACCTATGGATTGAGGTGACAATGGAGTTGGTAGGGTTGGTTTTCAGTTAAGTTGTCACATGGTAGAAAGAGGTAAAAAAACGTGAATAACTGTTTTTTTTTCTAATACCCATTAATTATTTGGGAAAATCTTGAGAAAGCTGAAATAGATTGCATGTGCTGATGGTGTAATTTACAGTCAACATGCACGATTGCATGAACTTTTTGTGGATCCAAAAACACGTTCTCCTAGAGGAAAATCTTTGAAAATTGCTCAATGTATAGTTTATTGTATTTGATTTAGTTACTTGAGATTTACTTGATCCTGTTAACATTTACTACAATCTTTGTGTCTTTCATCTTTGAAGTAAAACCAACGAGCTATGGGGCAGCAAAGAACAGAAGTAACTGAGTCTTTGCTTGTCAGACAAGGACATGACAGTGAAGACGATGGCGGTGTTAATGTTGGTGTTGGGGGTGGAGGGTCGGTTGCCGCTTCCACTGTCACCACCACTCTTGCTCTTTGCACCTTTGTGGCTGCTTGCTATTTCGTTGGTTTTGGATGTGCTGTAAATGCATTTTTCTTGAATGTATTTAACAGTTCAAAACTTTCTGGGACTTTCCCGAGGTGAACTTGTCTTCTGCTTGCAGGTGGGATTTTCATCCCCTACTCAGTCTTCAATCATGGAAGACTTGGGACTTTCAGTGACAGAGGCAAAAGAACCAATCCACTAACCATATTTAGATGTTCTTTTTGATAATAGTGACGGAGGTTGAAGTTACTTGGCCTCGAAGTCAAATCATACTGAATGCCACAATTCTTCTTTAACCACTCAGTTAAGTGATTGTTGGCAACTATATTTGGATTTTAATCTGCCTGCAAAGGAGAATACTGGTAGAGATCCCGATTTTAAGTCTTATGCATCTGATTAGTGAAGTTTTCACCAGGAATTTTTGCATTTGATTGTGGTTAGGTTAGGGCTGGGAAAGAACTTTGAAGCTTTAAATGTCTATTTGTCCTGTGGGCAATTAGACATTGCTGTTAAGATTCTGAACAAAGAGAATCCGGTTGAGAAACATTGTCTCCCTCCAAGTTTGCAATCGAAGAGGAAGAACCAAACACGCCAAATGCACCTTTCCCAGTTTTAGGGTTTTGGCTTATTAATCTGCTTCGCTGAATCCTTGCTTTATTTCTGTAATCTTGTGAGCCTCATTTCATATGTAATCAACAATGGCATTAGCTTCAATTCAAGACGGCCAACTTTGGTTATGGAGAGGAGCAATGGAGCAACAAATTTCTCTCCATTGATATCTCTTCCATTCCTTGTAGATTGTTGTTGGAAAGATGGCTCTGTCAAGTTTGTGAGGGATCAATGCATTTGCATGTTATTCTGGTATTATTTTTGTCTCAGCTGGTAAATTGCTGGTCTTAACCATATTCATACAAGTTCAAGAAAACTTATGAAATTCAACTGCTTTAAGTTCTGGCTTATGATAATTGACAGGTATATCGAGCATGGTTGGACTCCTTACACTGGCTGCAGCTCATGTTTGCTGCACGGTCATTGTGCGAAGCAAATTTTCCATTGATGCAGATTTAGAAACTAAATTTTTTTTTCCCTGTTTTGCTGCACAGTCGGGTGGTAGGCTTTTATTTTTCAGTCTACGCGTGTAGGAATTTGTTGAAGTCCCGTTAGCTCACATCTATTAAATATTGAGTTTCTTGTGATTTCATATTCAAGCCGGATCTTTTCACCTATTGTCAATTGATTTTAGATTGTATGCCTATAGTCAACTTCTGGCATTTCTCCAGGGATATTCTTTGTATTTTCAGCCTTTTGTTTTGCAAATTTCATCATAGCAGCAACAATGGTACCGAAGATTAAAGGGCGAACACTGGAGGAAATACAAGCATCAATTACTCATTCTTCACAATAAAGCAAGTTATTCGTTGCATGGTAACATTTGCTTTGGTCGTGGTGTGCTATCCAAAGCAATAGGGTTCTGTCCTGCAGAGCTGGAGAAAGATTCTGCCAATGTCTTAGCAACATTGCTGCTGTCTTTTGATGTTTTTTTAACTCTACAAACGCGAAATTACCATATGCAACCTTCCAATGGCTAGATATTGAGGAGGCTATTGATGATCTTGATACCCACTTTTAAATTATCGAAATTTTATAAGTTTAAAATTCAAACACTAACATTTGTATTTTCTTTTTTGAGACCAAAGACTTTTATTGTGATGTCATGTGATTAGCTAGCATATGCAAAATATTTGAATATGGTAATTGCGTTCTTTATGTCTCAAATCTCTAACCGCAAACAACATTGTCAATGTGTTGGAATTTGATCTGATTTCCGAGCTCAAGCTTACTTTAGAAATTGGATTTGATAATTTTAGGTACAATACAATGATATAATACGAATAAAAGTTATAAAAATGATATCACATAAGTTAAAATTTGATAAAAATTACCTATAAATATGATAAAAAAATGAATTTAACATGTCACATGAATTTTTACAAAAAAGTTTTATATTTTACATGATAAAACATAAATTATTTCTATGAATTGCTGGATTTAAATGAAAAGGGTAAAGCAGATCGGAGCCAACAAAGGTGGCCCATCATCCATAAGTGAGTTTGGTTGGCCAATTAGCTATGATGCTGGGCGGCTGGCCACTAAAAAAATGCTAGTGGGTAAAATTACCCTTTTACTCCTATTTTTTTATTTTTTTAAAATTATTTTATTAAAAATATATTTTTAAATATTTTTTATTATTTTTAATTTTATCCAAACCAATTTCATTACTTATCTAAACTAATCTCGTGTTTGTAGATATACTTTGGAAACGGATAAGGGATAGGCTCAGGAAGAGACGTGACAGAGACATGAACCTACGCAGCCAACAAATCTAGTCTGCCATTTGCAATTGTTTCGGTTTGGAATTTTCTGGTATATGGGTCAAAGCCTATCTGTTTAATGCACCTAAATAACATGACTTTGCTTTAGGCAAATGGGTTCCAACCAGCGGCCAATATTTGCTAATCAGAAGGCGTAAATCCATCCCCCCTCTTTGCGTTAGCTTTCGTTGGATCTCACCTCGGCCTGACGCCTTTGTCCCATCACATGCTTCAGAAGACAAAGATAAAATACTTTAATTTCAGAGTGATAATGAGAATAAAAGTCGTTGAGTGTATAAACTTTGACATCGTACATCTTAGTAACTTAATTTTACGATGAAAAAAATTTATTACCTAGTATTTTCATATCTTTTTCTTATTGATTCATGCTGTTTCAATGCAGAAAATATATTTCTTTTGTTAAACAAAGCCAGAAACTCTCAACCCAGGAGACAAACAAATGTAGAAAGCCAATGATAACGTAACTGCCACTGTTTGCCATTGTCTGCCACTGTTATACTCGTTTTGGAAACCCATTTCTGCGTATTTTATCGTAACTTCGTGTCGAAAGGATGCCCATTTCCATAATTAATCATTATTATATTAGTATTTTATGTTATCGGCGTGGTCCTGGCTAGCTGTTAATGGTAAAAGTGCTAGTCTAACGGTAGTCTTTCAAGGGGGCGCACGAGTTTTTCGGCTTTTGTGGGTTCCTTCTTTGATGGGATTGGAGATGGGTTCTGGGTTTACCGGCCGAGCTGGGGATTCCCATTTCCAAGCTCTTCTGCGTACGATATCTTCTACTCATCACAGCCACAGATAGCAGCTGCTGTTTTTCCTTTCCTCTGCTCTTATCAACAAAGGTTAGTCTCTTTGTTACTCACCCACTTTCTATCTTTTGTTTTGATTTATGGGAGTTTGTGTTCATTACTGAGTTTAAAGCATACTGTTTCAGCTTAACAGCTATGGGAATTGTTGTTTTGCAATTGCTAGTTGGTTCACTTACCATGTCTGATGTTTTATGGTGGGAGGGTTTCGTTTTAGCAGAGCTATTCTTTTTTCTTTTCTTAGGGTTATGATTGAGTTTTGTGCTATGGATCATGGCAACTGCAGGTCTGGAACTTGACTGATTGATCTGCTTATATGCTGTAGTTATTGATCGAAAAGGACATCGTATGAACAAAACCCTTCACAGTATTCTTTCTATGACTCTGAAATTTAATGCCATCGTACCTCGTCTCATAAAAATGAAAAAAAATTCATTTATGCGGCAACTTTCTTTCTGTATTGCTATAGAAAAATCAGGATTATTTACAGGTTTAGACTTTGCTTCTAGGTTTGATTGATGATTTTGCTATTCGCTATTTTTGGCATTTCAAGTTTTCTTTTCTCAAGTTTGGTTGTAAAACATGTAAGAATTTTTGGCATTTCAAGGCTTTGCTACAATCTCTATTGATAAAATTGTTATGGTAAGGCTCATGATTACAATCGCTAACAGTTTCAATCAGCTCAATACTTGTTTTTACTTTCGATAGTATAGAATTCTTTTATGGTTGTTGTTATTCATAGAGATCTCTTCCTTTGCTTTTTATTGTAGGAGAAAATGTCTTCATCAAGGCAAAGCCACTCATCTAACAACTCTGGGAGATCAAGGAACAGTGCCAGGATTGTTGCTCAAACCACTGTGGATGCAAAACTCCATGCAGATTTTGAGGTGTCAGGTAGCTCCTTCGACTATTCAAGTTCTGTGCGTGTGAGTGGAGACAAGCAACCTAGGTCAGACAAGGTTACCACGGCCTATCTTCATAACATACAGAAAGGCAAGTTCATCCAACCGTTTGGGTGCTTGCTAGCCTTAGATGAGAAAACTTACAAGGTCATAGCATACAGTGAGAATGCCCCTGAAATGTTGACCATGGTTAACCATGCTGTCCCTAGTGTTGGAGACCACCCAGTTCTAGGCATTGGAACTGACATAAAAACAATTTTCACTGCCCCCAGTTCCTCTGCATTGCTAAAGGCCCTAGGAATTGGGGAGGTTTCTCTTTTGAATCCTATCTTGGTCCATTGCAAGACTTCTGGGAAGCCCTTTTATGCGATAATCCATCGGGTAACAGGGAGCTTGATAATTGATTTTGAACCTGTGAAGCCCTATGAAGTTCCCATGACTGCTGCTGGAGCCTTGCAGTCATACAAGCTAGCAGCAAAGGCAATTACTCGCTTGCAGTCTCTGCCTAGTGGGAGCATGGAAAGGCTTTGTGATACAATGGTGCAGGAGGTTTTTGAACTCACTGGTTATGACAGGGTGATGACCTATAAGTTCCATGATGATGACCATGGAGAAGTGGTTTCTGAGATAACAAAGCCAGGCCTAGAGCCTTATTTAGGTTTGCATTATCCAGCCACTGATATCCCTCAGGCTGCTCGATTTTTGTTTATGAAGAATAAAGTCCGTATGATTGTTGATTGTCGAGCAAAACTTGTAAAAGTATTACAAGATGATAAGCTTCCTTTGGACCTAACGTTGTGTGGTTCAACCCTAAGGGCCCCACATAGCTGCCATTTACAGTATATGGAGAACATGAATTCCATTGCTTCTCTGGTTATGGCTGTTATTGTCAATGACGGAGATGAAGAGGATGATAGCACTGATTCTGCGCAGCCACAACAAAAGAGAAAGAGATTGTGGGGTTTGGTAGTATGCCATAACACCACTCCTAGGTTTGTTCCTTTTCCCCTCAGGTATGCATGTGAGTTTCTAGCTCAAGTATTTGCCGTCCATGTCAATAAGGAGTTAGAGTTAGAAAGACAAATCATTGAGAAGAATATCCTGCGTACCCAGACCCTCTTGTGTGATATGCTTATGCGGGATGCACCTGTGGGTATTGTATCACAGAGCCCTAATATAATGGATTTGGTGAAATGTGATGGGGCTGCCTTATTATACAAGAACAAAGTATGGAAACTAGGAGTAACTCCAAGTGATTTCCAACTGGATGAGATTGTGTCTTGGCTTTCTGAGTATCATATGGATTCCACTGGTCTGAGTACTGATAGCTTGTATGATGCTGGGTTCCCTGGGGCTTTGGCTCTTGGTGATGTAGTATGTGGAATGGCAGCTGTGAGGATAACCTCCAAGGACATGCTTTTCTGGTTCCGGTCCCATACTGCTTCAGAAATTCAATGGGGTGGTGCAAAGAATAAACCTGATGAGAAGGATGATGATAGGAAGATGCATCCAAGGTCATCATTCAAGGCTTTCCTGGAAGTTGTCAAGACAAGGAGTTTGCCATGGAAGGACTATGAAATGGATGCAATCCATTCTTTGCAGATTATTCTAAGGAATGCGTTCAAAGATGTTGAAACCACAGATACAAACACCGATGCCATACATTCGAAGCTCAGTGATCTCAAAATAGAAGGGATGCAACAGCTGGATGCAATGACAAGTGAGATGGTTCGTTTAATTGAAACAGCTACAGTGCCAATTTTGGCAGTAGATGTTGATGGCCTGGTTAATGGGTGGAATATGAAAATTGCCGAGTTGACCGGTCTTCCTGTTGATAACGCAATCGGAAAGCATTTACTCACACTTGTTGAAGATTCTTCAGTTGAAACAGTCAAGAAAATGTTATTCTTGGCATTGCAGGGTGTGTTATATTCCATTTCTTCATATCTTATGTAGTTGATCTAGTGAGTGTGTTTTCATGCACATGAGTGCTACAGCATATTATCTCACTAATGTTAATGCTGAATGCTGAAGTTTCTGTCTTCTGCCTGTTTCCTTTTTTTCTTTCCCTGTTTCCATTTAGTTTCCTTTTATGCCATTAACAATTTTGTTACATTTCTTCTTCATGATCAGGCAAAGAAGAAAAGAACATCCAATTTGAGATCAAAACTCATGAGTCGAGGACTGAGGTTGGCACCATTAGTTTAGTTGTCAATGCTTGTGTAACCAGGGATCTCCATGAAAATGTTGTGGGGGTTTGTTTTGTGGCACAAGATATAACTGGTCAGAAGATTGTCATGGACAAATTCACCCGGATTGAAGGCGATTACAAAGCAATTGTACAAAATCCAAACCCATTGATTCCTCCTATATTTGGTATGGATCAATTTGGCTGGTGCTCTGAGTGGAATCCAGCAATGACAAAGTTAACTGGGTGGAACCGAGATGAAGTGGTAGATAAAATGCTGTTGGGGGAGATTTTTGGGACCCACAATGCATGCTGTCGTCTTAAGAATCAAGAATCTTTTGTCAATCTTGGTGTTGTACTTAATAATGCTATGACTGGTCATGAGCCTGAAAAGGTTCCTTTGGGTTTTTTTGCTCGCAGTGGAAAGTATGTGGAATGCTTGTTATGTGTGAATAATAAATTAGACCAAGAAGGTGCTGTCACTGGTGTCTTTTGTTTCTTGCAGCTTCCAAGCCATGAGCTGCAACAAGCACTTCATGTCCAGCGATTATCAGAGCAAAATGCCTTGAAGAGATTGAAGGCATTAGCTTATCTGAAAAGGCAGATCCATAATCCTCTCTCTGGTATTATTTTTTCTGGGAAAATGATGGAGGGCACAGAGTTGGGACCAGAACAAAAACGCCTTCTGCAGATTAGTACCCTGTGCCAGCACCAACTTGGCAAGATACTTGATGATTCAGACTTTCAAAGCATGATTGACGGGTATTGAAACATCCTGCTAAACATGACATTTTTTTTTCCTTTGATCAGCAATAAACAGCTGCAGCATACATTCTTCAAAAATTATCTTACTCTAGAACTCAGACATAAGATCCTGTGTCAAAAATGTTTAATGACATTGTTGCTTCTGGAATTAACACTGCTTTGTCTTCATTGGAGGTTCTAATTCCTTGCATACAGTTATAGCATATTTACTGGTTTTCCAATCGATAGGAGTTTCATGATCCAAACTTCATTTGCCAGCCACATGGATAGCTTTTCTAATATTCTAGACTTGCTTTTTCTTAATGCAGAATTTCTCTACATATTTTTCCCTTTCTCCTCTAGAGAACAATAATTCCTTCTAGCATATCAGAATTGCCTGCACCTGTGATTACTTTGGTGTGATATCTGTATTTATTGCTTTTTTTTTTTCTTCTTTCTGTTTCCTACATTCTTAACAGCTACTTGGATCTTGAAATGATTGAATTCACGCTGCATGAGGTATTGGATGCTTCTATCAGTCAGGTGACGATGAAGAGCAGTGGGAAAGGTATCCAAATAGTCAATAATACAGCAGAAGAGGTCATGACTGAGACTTTGTATGGAGATAGTGTTAGACTTCAACAGGTCTTAGCTGATTTCTTGTTGATATCTGTTAATTTTACACCAAATGGAGGCCAACTTCTTGTTTTAGCTAGCTTGACCAAAGATCAACTAGGACAGTCCGTTCATCTGGCACATTTAGAGCTCAGGTACTGCTTTCTTTCATAAATATGCATTCATATTAAATCAGTAATAGTTGGCATATGTCCTAAACATACGTCAAAAAAGAGGAGAATGTGCCTGCACACCACTTTAAGTTTCTTGTTCCTTTTTTCTTTAGATTTATTCATCTATAGCAATTTTATGGAGTTGGTATATATATGCCTTGGTTTGAGGCACAAGTGAACTCTTCCTTTATGAAGTAAGCCAAAAGTAAAAAGCATTTTGTATTATATTTTTGGACAGGATAACACATGCAGGTGGTGGAGTGCCTGAATCGTTGCTGAACCAAATGTTTGAAAGTGATGGAGATTCATCAGAGGAGGGTATAAGTTTGCTCATCAGCCGAAAGTTGGTAAAACTCATGAATGGAGATATCCAGTATTTAAGGGAAGCAGGCAGGTCAACTTTCATCGTGACCGTTGAACTTGCTGCAGCGAACAGGTGTAGAACCTAACTGATTTTCTTGGAAATAACTAGCCAGTGGCTAAGGAGAAATTTGGAGTTTGACAATGTATTAGCCACAGCATGGGGTTTTTCTTTGTTGATGAGTTGCACCTTGAAAAATGTCTGCTCTTCCAAGGCTGCAGGCAGAGTTATTTCAATAAGTTTTGCTAAGTTATTGTTAATTGTTTCTGGGCAAACTGTATGATCTGTTTTCACTTATTTATAGTAAGGGAGTCGATGCAAAATGACTGTGAGGCTCAGATTGTATATTGAAGGCACTGAACCGATGTAGCACTTGGAAATTGTAACATGTAATTGTTTCAGTGATATCTGATATGTTATTCTGTTTTTTATATCAAGAACCATTGGAGATCATGGGCATGGCGAATTGCCATTTTTGTTTTGGGATATTCGACAAATATTGATATTTCTGGGAGAGCTTGTAGCTATGCTGTACACAGTACACTGTCGTGAGAGCTTGTTCAGGTTAACAGGGAAACTAGTTATGAATTGGCAATGTTTTTCATACGGATTTCTCATTTCTCAAGCTAAGTTTTCAGCTCTAACAAATGAAGCAATGCTAGGTTCAGTGATAAGTGGGAAGATAACAGATCTCCTTGGTCGAAAAAGCGTAAGCTGTCATGGAAAATAACAATTACTAACTCCATGTCTTGAATCAGACTGTGGGTATTGAATTTTTACCAAGAGCCTGAATAAGAATTTACTCGGGAATGTTATGGCTTTTAGTTTTCCCAGTATGCTTTCAGCTTTTTGTGGTGCAAGTTTCTTTCCTGGAACGGCAATGGTACCACAGACTAAAGGGCTAACTCTGGAAGATATACAGGCATCAATGTTTAGCCATTCTCTGGAATAAGTGAAATTCTCAGATGCCATTGCATCTTACATATTTTGAGGCACCCTTCTCTTGTATACTTCTCATATACTTGAGAGGCTTCTTTATGGATTTATATTGCATTTATGAGTAAGCATTACAAATTCAATCAAATAGTAGTCTTTTACAAATTCAAGGATTTTGGTTCAGATGTTTCTCATCAAAATAAAAGGTGGAGCAGGAAGCACTTGCAGTTTGATTGGCCATTCCAGTCCTTGGATTGTTCCACACAACTTCAACAACTTGCTTCAATGGAGTTTAGCAGGTGAATTCTTCCCCAATTCTTCCAGTCCTTGGATTTGATCTTAGAAATGGCTCTTCTATATTCTAGGGACATTCTCTATGTCTTCTGCAATCTGTGTTCTAAATGGCATTTTCATAGCGAAGGTGGTGGGACGTGCTCTGGAAGAGATACAGGCATCCATTACAAGCTAGTTTCATGCAGCATTGAGAACAAATTAAAATGCTGATTATAGCCATGCATCAGACTCATTCTAAGCAGATTTATTTACGATTGGACGAATTTATGAGATACTAATATTGTACGACTTCTCAACAGATTTGAATTCAAAATAATAAAGAGAAAAACTGATTCTCTCCTCTTGTTAATTGGATTAATATTTGATTCCAGGGCATTTGTCCAAGGTATCTTTTTCTCTTTTGGATGATAAGGGATTTCTAGGTTTAATTCAATCATCCAATTCCGGCTCATTCTAAGCAAATTTATTTACAGTTTGATAAATTTATTATTTATGGGATATTAGTCTCATATGACCTCAAAATAATATTTCTAAAAATAAATTGTGATTTTTGCCATATTAATCAAAGATAATTATTATATACATCGTCGGTAGAGTTTTTTACTCTATAAGTGGTGTTAAAATTGTGACACATGTCTTATAAAAATATTAAAAAAAATAAAATAAGATATGTATCATAATTTTAACTTCATTTGTAGAGTAAAAAACTTCTATAGACTATATATGAAATAATTATCTATTAATTAATCTCATCTCTATTTTTCTAGTGATTTAATACTCACATGTTCCATAATTTACACCACAAATGAAAAGTCCAACTCCAATCATTCATGCTATGAAAAGGGATAAATAAATATATATTTTTTTAAATTGAAATTCCACACCAAAGAAAAGGAGAGTCAAATTCTTATGCAAATTAACCAGTCTTTCCTTGTAACAACATTAAAAAAAGAAAAAAAAGAGAGAGAGAGATGAAATGAAACTATTTCTCTCATTTAATAAAGAAAAAAAGAGTTTATAATTTTAACATTTTATAAAATTCCAATTCTCACATATATTGGAGGAAAATGAACTGGGTACACCCTGTTTAATACTAATACAAGTTGTTTTATTTATTATTTTATTATCATTTTTTGTCCACACTTATCATTTTTTTTATATATTTTTATCTTTCATTCTCACTCTTTTATATTAGAAAATTATAAAAAAACAATATTTTCTTGTTTTTTTTTTAATTTCTGATAAAAAAGGAGAAGGTAATATGATATAGAGATAATAAATACTAGCGCACCAATCGAATCCAATTTGTTTTTAAAAAAATTACACAAAAATCTTGAGTATTAATTCAAATAATTATATTTTTATTTCTAAAATATAAAATATATACAAATATAAAATCTGAATATCAGTATATGTATTTTTTATCTCCCAGGCCAACTACCTCAATTTTACTGTAATAATTTCCAAACCATACATCACATCCATCATGATCTTAATTAATAATGAGGTTTTACTTATATTTATTGTCTAATTAGCTGGTCCCATTTCTTAATTAAGGTAGCAACATTTAAAATATTGTGTTAGGTCTTCAAATTAATAGAAAAATATTTGAGTTTGGATACCATATAAAGGAAAATGCATTTTATTTAAGTTTTAGAAGGACAAAGATTAACTTTATAGGTTAAATTTTGTTTTGTTTCTTAATTGGGTAAGAGGAGGTAGAAGGTTAGAATGTTATATCGATGTTCTTTAAACAAAATCTTGAGTTCGAAGCTTATAAATGGAGAAAATAGTATTTGGAGATTTCTCTCCTTTCGTGTCCGATGATAATTCGATTTCGGATTAATCGATGCTTAAAGTGACTTTTGGATACTGAAAAATTTCGACAAAAAAATATTTATATATATAACAACAAAAACATAAAATAATTTTAAAGTTTATAATTGATGCATTGCAGATACTGATATAAATTATAATTTTGATGAGATAAAAAATTATATAATTCAATATTTGATTTAAGAAACTGAAATTTATTTTCGTATGAAGAGAATCGTAATTTTAAAATAAAAAATTATTGCTGTGGACATTTATATTTCAAATTTAATAAAAATCGATTCTATATCTACAACGTTACATGAATCAACAGAATTAAAAAATACATAATACTTGCTGGCAAGAGTGGCTAGAAAGCTCGAAGCAATATCTGACTATATCATGTCAACTCATCCGGGACCAACAGTACCTACTTTTCCAGTACCCACCTGCCAAGACAATGATTTTTTTTTTATTTTACTTTTGCATATAATTAACTAAGAACATGTGTTTTTATTATGGGAACAAATTTCTTTTAGCCATGTCATCTTCCACTGCTCACCATTTCTCCATTTGCTGAAGGTAGCTTTGGATTCTCCTGTATATATACACACATATATAGGAGCATTCACGGGATGTATCAGAACCAATTCTGAAACTGAGAATTTCGAGTTAGAACCATCCAAGATTGGTGTAATAAGTTGTGATTTTATTGACCTTCATAATGACTTGATTATGGTTAATACAGAGATCAAAATTGAATTTGATTATGGTTAATACAGAGATCAACATTGAATTTGATATTATCTGTGTTGATCCACAGTTTTATTGATTTATAAATTTTTTTTTGAATTAACAAATAATATCTTATAAATTAAATGCGATGACTCTAGTCTTGTCGCTTATCTTGTTTGGCTCTATTATTTTAGAAAAAAGTAGCCAACAGTGAACATGAGACGTGGAACATGCAGACAGGACTGTTCTATGAATGATTTATAGTTATTAAAACTAGCTGTACCGGGAGACAACTCGTTGTTTAAATAAAAGAAATGTACAAATTATTGTTTCCTCTGTCTATATTTGTCTGTAAACTTTCAGTTTTTCTTCCAGTCTGCTTCTTCAAGGAGACAAGAAATGGAAGAAGAAGAAGGCACGGCGGGGGGAGCAGCAACTGAGCCATTGATTGTCAACAATGGCGATGGTGTACCATTAAGAACGTCCAGTGCCATAACACCATCTCTTGTTCTTGGCATCACTGTTGCAGCCAGTGCTTCCTTTACTTGTGGGTACTCAGTAAGTTGACAATGGAGTGATTGATCTCAAATCAGATGCTGTGCTTTCTTCTTACTTCTTAATTCCTTGTCTTGAATATGGCAGTCTGATCTATTGCATGCTGTATATTTGAACTTTAGAGTGTAATTTAGGTAGGCAATCCAAAAGAAAATGAAATTTTCTTTCAGATCTTTCCAGGAAAACAAGAATAGTTTTGTACTTGACATTATTATTATCAGATATTGGAAATTTAGGATTAGGATTAGAACTATAGTCTGGGATTTGCATTCTGTCCACTGCCATGTTCTTGTTGTTGCATTTTGGAATCATTTGCTTATCATTTGCGCCCAAGGGATGAAATTTCCAAGTGATGTTTTCTTGTTAGGACAGTCTGAAGGAAGAAAAATTAAAATCTGTCTTTAGTTGGATCGTAAAGTGAAGATTCATGACTCTTTTCTCTCTATCTTTGAGGCATCAATGATCATGACTATACTTGTTTTGCATGATTGCTTTGCAGGGTGGATATTCATCACCTGCAGAGTCTGGAATCATAGATGAGTTGGGTCTCTCTGTGGCGGAGGTAGGTGCCAGGCTAGAAAACAACTAAGAATTTCACTTCAAAACTCAAAACATAAGCAACTGTTATATAGGTTGTGTAGCTCACCACCGTTTTGTTTGAGTTTAGCTCAAGTGACTCGTGCAGTCACTCTTAAAAGGCAGCATCCAGTAGGTTTGGAGTTCAAATCCAAACACCCAAAACCCTTTTCCCTATTCCCAAGCTTCAACTTCCTTTGTACCAAAAAAAAGAATCCAATGTTTTAGGAAGTGCTTTAAGCCAGTTTTTTAGTTTCTTGCGGAATTTAACTTGACCCCACTTTGGTTTAGATCAGTCACGCTTTTATATATATATATTGTTCATTATCATGCTTTTATATATAGACATCTTAATAAAAATGTATATGACATTACATTTTTGTTGACCCACTTGCATTGTAATTATTCTGGGTATCACAACCACACTTGCAATGCAGCTCCGAAGATAAAATTCTCGATCTCTTCGGTTCAAAATATGTGTATTCGGTCATTGTGAGTCACAGTAATTGATCCATAGTTTAACTATTGACTGTAAATGTCATGTTTGATCCAAAGTTATAACAAGATTTTGGCATAGGTTGGAGTTGGCCTGATGTTGCTACAACAACTGGGAGGTTACAAAGGATTTGCATACTATGCAAACAGCATTTTTGATTTAGCTGGTAAATCATGAGACAGTAAAAATAGTGCTTCAAATAACTTGGCTATGAAGAAACTGACCATTTTGTTCACCAGGGTTTCCAAGCACTATAGGAATTATAGCAGTGGCGGTAACACAGGTGCTTATCTATTTTCATTTCCACTGTTCATTCAGAAATTCATCCTGGTGTGCATCTCTGATAATGTTCATAGCCTTGTACAGATTGTGATGAACATTCTTGGTATACTTTTAATTGATAAATCTGGAAGACGGCCTCTTCTAATGGTTAGTTAGAGTATAAAAACAATCAAATTCCCTTTGTTTCAACTAGAGAAACTTGTCCTGAAATCCAAACATGTTTGCAGGTTTCCATTGTTGGTACATTCTTTGGTTGCTTCCTTACAGCCCTGTCATTCCTCTTGCAGGTTCATCAAGAACAGAACATAAAATTTTAATTACAACATTAAAAATTGTCTTTTCTGCATCTTATTTTCCCTTTAAACTTCTATTTCCTGAAAGATTTAAGATGTCATGAGCAGGATTTTCAATGGTGGGAAAAAATCACTCCAGTTTTGGCACTTATTGGCATCCTGGTAATACAAATAACATGCAAACACTTCTGTGTTCTTTTCCTTAACAATGTTTTCCTGTTGATTACATCTGTATTGAACATTATCTTCAAATTTCTTTTTGATTGGTAAACAAAATGAAGGCACAACAGATACATTTAACTGTATCATGAAGAACGTTGTGAAAACTCCAATGAGAAACTATCTTCTTTCTCCCTTCTGATAATAGTGCAAAATTTACAATGAGATCAACACTGGCTCAGGTTCTTAGAAGAATAGAATTAGAACAAAATTTGGTTTCTGATACCATATTAAACATTTAAACTAAAAACAATTAGCTGTAAATAGGGAGATTCAACTTGAATATAAAATCACAAAGAACTAAATATTTAACAGATGTGAGATAACACAATTTTAACTCTTAATTTTCGTGTTTTACACGATACGAACAGAGTTTTACATGATACGAATTGCTAGATCTACTTCTATCAGCCATAATAATTCTTCTATCAGATTTTCAGCTGAAGGTTTCTTCAGTCATTTGGACAATCTAGATGCCTCTCAAGCCTACATTAGTTATTTATTAATTTACCTTGGTTTCCTTGCATAAGCTTTACTAGATGATTTCTGCATTCAGATGTACATGGGATTTTATTCATTGGGCATGTCGGGAATTCCATGGATTATAATGTCAGAGGTCAGTCATGAGATCTGGTCTTCATTTCTTCATCATTCAGAGCATAGCTAACAGCAACTAATGGTTTTCTTCTGTTTCTTTCCCAGATATTTCCTGTAAACATAAAGGGCTCAGCTGGAAGCCTTTGCAACCTGGTGAACTGGCTTTGTTCTTGGATTGTTTCTTACACTCTCAACTTCTTACTTCAATGGAGCTCTGCTGGTAAACCTTGACTCCTCTCTTTTCCCTCCTTCTCTGCCATTTCCACCACGGTTACCATTTACCATTACACTGTTCCAGGAACATTCTTCATATTTTCAAGCATTTCTGGGTTAGCTATCATATTCATTGCAAAGCTGGTGCCGGAGACCAAGGGAAGAACATTAGAAGAAATTCAAGCATCAATTACTCGCGGTGTACGATGGCAAATGCAGGAAGAACTGACTAATATAATCATTTGGGGATTCAATTGCACTGATACAGATTTGTTTCAGCAGTCATCACCTTGTGCCTTAGGATTAGAGGGAAGTGGTTCTTGACCTTGTGTTTAGTTTGAATGAATTTACTTTTCTTGTTTCTTTTCATGAATATAATTAAAATGAAGGCAAGATCTTGGTCTAAGTTAGACATGACAATTTTAGACGATGATACGGTATAAAAATAATATAAAAAATATATCAAAATGATACAAGATAATATTTGGTGAGAATTATATATGAATTAGGTAAGAATTAAAAAAATATTTTGAGTTTGGTGTTTTAATAAAAGTTTTCATAGACCGAATCGAGTTCAAATCGGACTTAAAGTATATATTAACGAATTACAAAGTAGCTTAGGCTTGACTTGTGTATTTTGACTTCATTTTTAACTTAGTATTTTTTTAATTTTATTATATAAACTCGAGTCTAGCTTGTATTTTTTTTGCATTTTAATTTTTTGTTTCTTTGTTTTTTGTTTTTTATTTCATTTAAATTTTAATTTGGTTTGTATGTCAATTTTTATATTAAATATATATTTAACTTTGTTTATTAATTAGTAATATTTTATATACATATTACTTTTTTTCAGTTCGGGTCATGCTTAAGTCTCAAATAGTAAAGTTCAATATGAAAATTCATTGGATATAAATTTTTTTGTTCAAGTTCGATTATTGGCATTAATATATTTGTCTAAACTTGTTCAAAATCAAGCAAATTTTCAGATTTTAACAAACTGTTTGATTCACAAATAAATTTACATATTGACACAAATTTTAATACGAATTATTTTTATATGACATAAATACGAATTATATATTCAAATTGAATATCTAACCCAAGTAGAGTTGGTGGTCTAGGCTTGCAACTTGCAAACAAACCTGCCTTTCTTTCGGGCTTGGCTATTGGTTGTTGGCTAAAATATGTTAAAGCTTGGGGGACAGCAGGCAAGGCCTGGACAAAGAAATCAGGTTCCATTGAAACATCAGCTTGGAAACTGAAGATTCAAGCCAACCACTCACAAGTTGCACACATTTTCGAACTTTCCCGTTCCGGGAATAGGAAATGCTGATAAAATCTCACGTGACTGTTTGGTGGGAAGTCATGCAGCTACCAAAGTCTTTGTTGTCAGGTAGGGTTTTCACTATTTTGAAATATAATTCATATTTATGATATATTAAATAGTATTTAATATGGAGCCAACTGTATTGGGAGAGGCGCTTCACTTTCATGTGGTTTGATAGTTTTACGACTTTGAAGTAGTCGCATAAAATGGATATTTGGAGTCAAAGACAAAAAAAAATGTGTTTATATTTTTTTTGTCCAAGTTTATTCATTGAGTGTATTTTTTTGTTCAAACTCATTAAAAAATGAGGTTAAATTTTGGACTTTAAGGAATTATCTTACCCTTGGACAGATTTATTTTGAAAAGCACAGTTCACAAATCCAAAAGTAGTTAGGTTTTCAGCCTTCTGAAAGAATATTTTCAGCATGAACAATTTCTTTGGTTGAAAATATAAAGTGAATTTGATGAAATATAACTTGAATTGATGTAATTTGATTTCTGAGACATTAAAAATTTTATTATTGATATAAATTAATTCAATATATATAAACTTTACATAACATTTTTGAAGAAAAATTGTATTTTTTTCATGAAATAATTAAAAAAATATTAATTTAAAAAATTAGACTTGATAATTCGTCTACAAATCAGAGTATGTATCTTGTAAAATTATATTTATATCGTGTAAAATATAAAAATTATTGTTAAAATTTATATCGAAACATCAAATATATTTTTTTAGCTTTTATCATATTAATGTAAAACTTTTATCAAATTTTAATCCGTATTATTTTTATGTTTTTTTATTTTTATCATTTTTGTGTTATATCTTTATATTTTCAGTAGTGTTTATGGTTGGCATTGGCAGGTCGACATAAAAAAATATAGTCAGAAAAAGAAAACAAAAATCATGGGTTGTTTTCTATATAAATAGTTTTAAGGCGGAAGAAAGCAAACGTGGGAAGATGGAAAGCATGGAAGAAGGGTTGTTAACAAGCAGCAGGTGTCTACCAAATGAAACGAAACCAACCGGCAATGGCGCCGGTGGCCGCGGCGATCACAGTACGACTGACAACCTTAACATGCCATCATCGAGAGCTTCCACTTCGTTAACTCCTGTTCTTGTCTTCAGTACGTTTGTCGCTGTCTGTGGCTCTTTCTGTTATGGCTGCTCTGTGAGTTTCTCGCTCTTCGTCTCTGAGCTAGCAACTCATTTCCTTTCTCTTCTTCATTTTGTTTAGGGTTTTGAAGGAGAGGAAGTTAGTTTGAATTTAGAGTTTTTGCTGAAAACAGATATGACAGTAAAGACTGTTGAGTAGTTTTTTCTTTTTCTTATCTCTTTTCTTTTTCCTGAAATATATTTGATCTTGCTCTTTTGAAATATTTTACACTTTAATTTTGTATAACTAAAAACTAAATTCTGCATAAACCATGCAATACACATTATTACATTGAAATATTTATAATATATTTTATTACAAGCTTTGACGATGATGATATTTTATTAATACGGTCAATAAAATTTAAAAACTTTATAATAGTATTGGTTTTTTTTTTGAGAAGGAACACAACATATCACAAAACCATGGTGATTTTGTAATGCCTGGAGCCTCTTATAACCTAAACTCACACACACTGAACAGCCGATGTGGGATCCGAAGACGCCCACCTTCGGGGAGCTCCCTCGAACACGCTTTTTTACAGCTCCACACACCCGCCTAACTCACGCATAATGCTTTGTTTTTTTTTGGCCAGAGAAGGAATACAGCACATCACAAAACCATGGTGATTTTGTAATGCCTGGAGCCCTTTATAACCTAAACTCACACACACTGAACAACCGATGTGGGATCCGAAGACGCCCACCTTCGGGGAATAGTATTGGTTTAGAAAATAATATTTCTTAACTAATATATAATCACTAGAGTTTTTTAAATTCACAAACGAGATTAAAATAATAATACATATCTTATTTTTTTTTAATATTTTTAAAAGATATATGTCATCATCCATACTTTATTTATAGAATCAAAAACTCCACTATGGTGTATAAAATATTAACTCTTTAAGAAATTAAAAACTTAAAAGTCCGTATATGACTATAAATAATAGTCAACTACAAACCTATGATAATTTTACAGTTTTAGACATATAGCTAGCTAACAACAACTACCACTACTTAAAATGTGAATTAGTTTCTTTGCCCAACAAAATGTTATTCTAGGTAATGTCCTTGCCCAACATTAATGCATTATTAATATTAACAAGTTTGGTTTAGAGATTAACAAACTATAGACACTATATATTTTATTATTATCATTTTTTATAATATGGTTTGAATTAAAGAAAAATTATCATACATTGTCAATGAAATTTTTAGATTATATCAATAGAATTAACAAAATGAATGTTTGTACAAAATTATGAGATTTTTTAAGCAAAGATAAGTAGGGATTGAAAATCATATTTGGGAAGTTCATTTTATGAAATCAAATCATAAGATCTTCAAGACTAAAGCAAATAATACTTCGCAGATTAAGCGTGAGACTCTACAATTTGCTAACTAACTTTGAATGAATTATCCAGCTTGGTTATACATCACCTGCGGAGACTGGGATAATGGAAGACCTTGGCCTCTCAGTGGCAGCAGTTAGTACAGTCCATTTCCTTTTCAGTCTGTTTTTATTTTCTTTGCAGAGAGAAAACTCATGTATTCTATTCTCAATGTCAGTTTGTAGTCTTTGTCACTAATCAATGGGCTGCAAAATGTTCTTACTGGTTACTCTCACAACCTGCAGTACTCCATTTTCGGTTCAATACTGACAGTTGGAGGAATGGTAGGTGCAATTCTAAGTGGGAAGATAGCAGATCTCATTGGTCGGAGACGTGTAAGTTTGTAATACGAGATTTCAAGTTTAAGAGACTGCATAACAATCTTATTACTCTCAAATTATGTGTTCTACATACCATGTGACAGACAATGTGGTTCGCCGAAGTATTCTGCACTGCTGGGTGGCTTGCCATAGCATTTGCGAAGGTTAGCTTTCCCTTCGAGTTCTTTTGTTCTCCCGAAGTTAGGTGTTATTTGATTGTCGAATCGAATAACTAATGCTACAAGTAAAACCATACTGATCAAGCACTAGCTACGGTCTTGCTTATGTTTACTAATTACTGCAACTCCATATGGACCAATTTGTAAGAAGATCTTACAAAGTTAATATTGAATTCTTGTTGGAAGAACGCTGTGTGGCTGGACATTGGAAGGCTGGCAACCGGATTCGGAGTTGCAACAATTAGTTATGTGGTAATTCTACTGATTTTTGCGGTTCATACTTCATTAACCTTTGCAGTTTTTGAGATGTGATATGACACAACAGGTACCTGTTTACATAGCAGAAATAACACCTAAAACTCACCGGGGTTCATTTGTATCAGCAAATCAGGTAATACTAAACCATATTTGACAATTTGATCTGTCAAGACAACAATAACTATGGGTTTGGGTTTTCCAAATTGTGCAGTTGATGACTACCTCTGGATTTGCACTTGCATTTTTCATTGGAACCTTCATTTCCTGGCGTGCCCTGGCCATATTCAGTAAATATCCATCTGCTCTTCCATTTTTCTGTTAACTTAAGCCAAAGATAGTGTTAATGGAGTTCTGCTTTTAACCAATTCTGGTTTCCTCAGGTGCTATTCCATCTGTGGTGCAGATAATAGGCTTGTTTTTCATTCCAGAGTCCCCTAGATGGCTGGTGAGTCTGGCCAATGCTAGGATGCCATTTGAGTTCATAACATGTTTGAATCAGATCTGAAAGAAACTATGCACTTCTCCAGGCAAAATTTGGTCAAGAAAAGGAGTTTGAAGCTTCATTAAAGCATCTTAGGGGAGAGGACACAGATATTTCTGAAGAAGCAGCTGATATCATAGTAGCTTTTTAGCTTCATATCTTGCTTTTCATTTTTTCCCAGGAAAATTTTAACCACTAGCTTTCTCATGATAACAAGAAATGTTATGTTATGTGCATTCTTTCTCCTGTAGGATTTCATGGAAACTCTTGAGCAACAGACAGAAGCTAGTTTCCTGGAATTGTTCCAGAGGAGATATGCTAATTCACTCATTGTGAGCTCAGAATAACAATAGTTTAATAAACCATAGTCATTGTTTATATGGTTTCTTGGAATCTACAGGTTGGAGTTGGCCTAATGCTATTGCAGCAACTCGGAGGAACCGGTCCAATTGCATATTATGCCACTAACATATTTGAAGAAGCTGGTAAAATTAGGTCTTCTGTGTTGCTTTCTATATGATTATTGTGTTGCATGCAATAAATCTATAAGATGGTATTAGAAAAATTGACAATGCAGATTCTTGTTTGCAACAGGTGTGTCAAGTACCATTGGCCTTCAAGTTTCATCTACTATACAGGTACCTACCCGGCTATTCCTGTCCGTCATGTCATGTAAAACACTTAATTTTCATGTCAATATTCGTGTCGTTATGTCAAATACAAAACACTCTTTGTAGCTTTTTACTAAATTCGTCCCATATTATTGTGTCATGTTTAGGATTGCGATGTCTTCTTCCAACTTCGATGAACTGTTAATTTTTCTTTCTGCAGATTCCAGCAGCTATAGTAGGTTTGCTTTTAATGGATAGATCCGGTAGACGACCACTTCTACTGGTTAGTTCTGTAAAGAATTCATTTCAGGATGGTTAAATATTTGAGCAAACGAGTCAGACTATTAGTATTGTTCCAATTTTCTTCAGGTCTCTGCAAGTGGAATGTGCTTCTCCTGCTTCCTTATAGGACTCTCATTCTGCTTCAAGGTATAACAATGTTTAGTATTTTCTTCAAAGGATTGTCTTCTGCGATTCTGTTTGTGAGACTTTGATTTCATGTTATAATCAGGAATTCCTCCATCTGAAGGCGCTTACTACCGTTCTAATATTTACCGGCACTCTGGTACCTGGCTGCTTTGCACTTAATGATGAACTTCACTCTTATTTTGCCAATGGTCATAATTTAACGCTTCAATTTCACAGCCGATATTGTGAGGATTTGTTATTATATATATATACACGTAGAAATCTGAACAGATACTTGCAAGGTAGAACATTGGATCAAAACGAATAATACCTCATAGCGAAACACAGGAATTAATTGTTACACTGTAAGAGCTACCTTTAGAATCCTGCAAGAGTTAAGTCCCCACATGGTGAGAACCACCTCTGTAATCCCAACGCTTGAAAGCCACTTTTATAATCCCTACTCCTGATATAACCCTGATATATATTTAGAGATCTGAACCTATTCTTATGAGGTGTTCTTTTGGGGATAATTATGAGATCTTCAAATCAAAGCAGACAATACTTTTTAGGTTGAGTGCGGGTCTCTGCATATAATCAAGACTAGGATCATTAGGCTACTCAAGTATTCATCACATGCTTTTTTTATTTTTTTTTTGTTGTCTTAAAATTGAAATCCCACCATGGAAGAATGAGTTGAGAACCTGCATGCAGTACACAACCGCCTATATTCTCCAAACACTTTGAGCCAAACTGCGCATAAACTGATACAAACTGCAAACTCAGGTCTTTGCTACTGCTTTCTCAATAGGCCTGGGAGGAATACCATGGATTATAATGTCCGAGGTATAAATGCCAATTTCATATTCATGAATTGAACATGTCAAGGTTGCCTCAATAGCTGGAAACAGTAAATCCATTTGACTAAAACATGTTCATATTCTTTGGCAGATATTTCCCATAAATGTTAAGGCCCAAGCTGGAAGCCTGGTGACTTTAGTCAACTGGTCCACTGCCTGGATTACCACTTACTCTTTCAATTTCATGATGGAATGGAGCTCAGCAGGTAACCAAACCAGTGTAACCATGCCAGCATGACCATGGCACTTCTGAACTGAAACATGTTGACAAACATCACTGCAGGAACATTTTTCATTTTCTCTGGAGTTGCGGGCTTGACTGTTCTATTTGTTGCCAAGTTGGTTCCAGAGACAAAGGGGAGAACACTGGAGGAAATACAAGCATCACTCATTTCTTTTCTGTAATATGATTTACTCTTGCCATGAATGCACCAATATCTAAGAACAATGTACACATGAATTGCTTGCGTTCTTATTTCAGAAGTGATCATATCCAGGAAGGAACAATGCTGATGGCGAACCATGTTCCATACATTGTTCTTACCAAAACCCGTATATTATATATAGTATTGATACAATCCATTTTTTCTTTTTATGAAGAAAGAAACATCCAAAATATTGATTGTGCACTCTTATAAAATATTGATTTATGTTAAAAGTTTATTTAAGTACAAATTAAAAGTTAAAATCTTATTTTAATATATATTAAAAATTTAGAATTTATTTGAATGCAATATAGTGGAAGTATTTTTTTTTTTTTTATTATTTTAGCCCTGATGTAAAGACAACAGCTGCATACGTCTTCCTGCAAGGAAGATTCAAAGAATCCAACCGGAATCACATTTTCAGGTGGGACCCCCAAACCCAGTTATCTACTCTACCATTTCTTCAAACTGAAATTCATTTCTTGACCTTTTGTTCTTCAACCCACTTCCTATCTCACCGTTTTACTCTTTTTCTTATCTTCGACACAGTTTTCTTGCTTGATTCTCTTCAGACGTGAGTAGAGAAGAGACAGAAGGAGAGCTTTCTTGTTCCTTGATGGTTAAAGAGAAGCCTCGGGATGGTGTTGGTGGTTGTTCTGATGAAAGGCAGGTTGGAACTGGAACTACTTCTGCAACACCTACGGTTGTTCTCAGCACTTTTGTTGCTGTCTGTGGATCTTAACTGCTGTAAGTATATTCTTTCCACCCATGAAATTATCAGTTTTCGCTTTATCTGAAAATGTTGAGTCAATGATTTCTTTCTCCTGCTTGACCATGAATTTGATTGCAATAGCTAGAATATCACTAGAGAAGGCCCAAATCTGCCCCACTCTGATCGCATCTACTTCATAGCAGTGCTTGATTGAATGGTGTTATAACAAGTTATTTTCTTTTTTTTTTTTGGGTGCCAATTATGATTATTGAGTGGCTAAGTTGGACCTTAATTCTGCAGAAACAGTGCCCGGACTGTTTGTTAATAAGGAATCTTAGTTATAAACGAGGGAGAAAAAGCAATCACAACAATACAAGATTTATGTGATTTAGCAATTTGCTTACATCCGGCCATACTAAATTTTTCATATTAATTTTCTGGAATATTTTACAAGAAAAATATTACACATTTATAGTATACAAAAGCCAGAGGACTTTATCGGCGTTCTAGCTCCTCGTAGGTGTCATATGGGTTGGGTCCTATCGGATTCCACAAACTCCAACACTGTTCTGTGTTCATCCGCTGAAAAATAATAGTAAGATTGTTTGCAGATTGGGTATTCATCACCTGCTCAGACTGGAATCATAGATGACCTGGGTCTCTCTGTGGCAGAGGTAAAGCATGAATAGAACTATTTTCTTTCTCCGTGGCAATTGCTTTTGTGAACACACCCCACCATATTTCACTAATTATGATGTTTGCATACACAGACAGTATCATTTGTTCATTGTTTATGACCTTAAAATCTTGTTTCTAATGCCTTGAACCAACTTTTGTTACTGAGCAGCAGGATCAGAGTTGGTCAAATGTACACAGCCATGGACAGCTCACCAGCTGGCATGGTTTTATGTAATCTAAAACATAGATATTCTTTAAAGCAAAACTGAAAAGCATACACTTTTGTGAAAAAGCAAAAACATAATAGGATTTCATGCTGGCAATCCAGATTTCTCATGAAGACTACGGAATTAATTAACCTGAGCATGGTATCCATCATCTTGATTGCTATGATTGCTTCTCTTTTTTGTTTATCTCAGACATTTCTCTGTCAATTTTTCTCTTTTCCTGCTTTGATCACTGCAGTATTCTCTTTTTGGTTCAATATTGACAATTGGAGCAATGATAGGTGGAGCAATGAGTGGGAGAATGGCAGATTGCAAGGGTCGAAAATTTGTAAGGTTTTCAAGAGCCTATGGTTTAGCGATATGTATAATTCTAATTTCAAACAGCTTTCATGTCTTTGACTTTCCTCAATTTTGGTCAATGCTTGAGGCAGACAATGGCTTTCTCGGAGATATTCTGCATGGTAGGATGGCTTAAAATACTATTCTCAAAGGTGTTCCAATGTTTAATTTCGTTCTGCTCCGCCTTTCACTGGAAGAAATGTTGGCCTGCCAACATCTTTAGATAGAAAAAAAAAATCTATCTTATATTGCCTCAATTTAAAGTACTAAGTGTTAACTGCTTGTCAATAGGCTGCTTGGTGGCTTGACTTCGGACGGCTCCTTGTAGGATTTGGGATGGGTCTCCTTTCATATGTCGTAAGTTTTGAACAGATTGTAGTTGATACTTCATACTTGACTAGAAATTCATATGTTTGAATGAAAATATGCATTCTTATTCACTATAGGTTCCTGTATATATCGCTGAAGTTACACCCAAGAATATTCGAAGAGGATTTACATCAGTCCATCAGGTAAATGCTAAGCATCACAAGTGGAATTCAATACGTTCTTGTGCTTATGTACCTACTGACAATGGATTCTGCAGCTGATGAGCTCTTGTGGTGTGTCAATAACATATCTTATTGGCACATTTGCCACCTGGAAGACATGGGCTCTAATTGGTAAGTGTTGGGTTTTATGGTGTTACATTGCAATTTAAAAGAATCTCTAACATTCTTTCCCCATCTGATATGATTTCAGGAACTATCCCATGTCTCATGCAGCTTCCGGGTCTATTCTTCAACCCCGAGTCGCCTAGATGGCTGGTAATTTTTTATCAAGTAGTCTAGATTCGAGAAGTTATTTAAGTTAGTAAACTGGTACAAAAACTCAATATTCTGTGCGTACTGTTAGTATATCTCCTCATTTATGGAAATAAATATTTGGTTGACCAATTCCGGATATGGTCCATAATTTCACATTGAATCTCAACTCAATATTTGGGTATTAAAAGCACGATTTTATGATGGTTAAAACGTGATTTTATTGCCATAATTAGCACGCTCTCATTACTATTTAAGGAGGGCTCCTTCCGGTCCCCAAGTACGTGAATCTCAAAAACACAAACACCATCTAGTGAGGTTTTGAGTGCTTGGAAGATTTGGAAGGTCTGTGATTGACACAGAGTAGACTGTCAGATTCGGCGATTGCTTCAACAGCAGAGTTACAGAGTGCAATGGCTGGAGGTTAGATCCTGTCGCTTCCGCATTTTATTTGTTTAACATGTTTCATATTGTGTAGAAGCATGTTAGGCTTGTTTGATGTACTTACATTTGGCATCAGAGCCGTAGTTTAACCTCTGTCTTGCTAGAGATCTGTAGAAAAAAGCCATAAAAACCCATATTTTGAAACTTTAAGTCTCGGATTTCATAAAACTCATTCTGTTTTCCTGTGATTTTGGTTCAAATACTTTAGATCTATTGTTGTAAAGCTCTAGGGATGAAAAATACATGAAAAACGAGACTGTTTGAAGGGTTTTGTGCCGGGTCGGGTCAAAAGACCCAAAATTCTGCAAAACACCCATTCGGGTGAAGAAGAAGCCTCGGGCGCGTGAGTCACACGCGCCCGACAAGGGAAGAAAATGCGGGCGCGTGAGTCTCACGCGCCCGACAGGAGAGGAAATGCGGGCGCGTGAGTCTCACGCGCCCGCCTGTTGTACAGTGCAGTGACACTGTGAAAAAAAAAAAAAAAAAAAAACCTTTGGGCTTCGGGTTTTGGGCCACTGTTTGGGTCCTTATTTGGTTAGTTTTGGGCCATTTATTTTGGGCTCTTTTGGTTGATTATTTGGGCCATATGGATTAAATAAAAGGGTCATTTGGTTTATTTTAGACATTAAGGATTTATTTAATTTAAGTAAATTTAAATTATTTAATTTAGGCCAAATAATTATATTTTTTGATAGTTTTATATCAGATTTTCAATTCTGTAATTTTCATAATTTTATGAATAATTAGATTATTTTCACAAAATTAATATAATTATGAAAACTTCTCATTATTTGGATTTTATGAGGATTTTTCATAAATTTGGAATTTTTATTAATGCTATAATTTTAAATTGAATAATTTTGTGAAAATTATCATAAAATTATGATTAAATTATGAAAATTTGATTTTGAATGTGCATATGTGCTTATTTTGAATATGTATAATTTTGTTATTTTTTATACTAAAAGCACATGTAGCTAAGTTATTCATATTATTTGGAATTAAAATTGCCTTGTGTTAATTGCAATTTTTAAAATATGAATAAACTTAGAATTTTACCAATATGTCTAAGTGATTTATAGTTTATTTAATTAGGGCTTAGCCACAGCAACCTTAATTAAGTAAAATTATTTTGTAAAATCACATAATGATATTAGACATAAATTGTGATTAGTTATAAGGTTATAGTAAATTTTATCCCACAGGAATTTTTATTATAATTTTATAACTAATTAGGATAAAATATCAAATTAGTTTCTTAATTTACCCACAGGAATTAGGAAATGATATAATTTGATAGTTTTATCATTATGAAATAAATCTATTAGAATTAGAACTTTAGCCCACAGGCAAGTTTTATGTCTGAGATTCATTAATAAAATATGTTTACATTGGTAGACATAATTAAGTTTGCCTCAAAAATTCTAGATACATAAGCATGTTTATTTTCTATATGCAGTGTTTCCTCAGGCTAGTATTAACCTAGAAGTTCCCGAGCTGGATGGAGAGAACTACAAGGTTTGGAAGGAGAGAGTTCTCCTCCAATTAGGGTGCATGGATATAGACTATGCTATAAGGAAAGACGAGCCCGTATTGACTGAGACCAGCACTCCTGCTCAAGTAGCTTTACATGAACGTTGGGAGCGATCCAATCGCCTTAGTGTCATGTATATTAAGACAAAGATATCTGCTGGGATACGTGGTTCAGTCGAACAGCATACCAACGTTAGGACCTTACTGAAGGCCATAGATGATCAATTTGTCACTTCAGACAAAGCGTTGGCCAGCACCCTGATAATGAAGTTCTCATCGATGAGGCTCACCAGTGTCAAAGGAGTGCGTGAGCACATAATGACCATGAGAGATATAGCGGCCCAACTCAAGAAGCTAGAGGTGGAGATGTCTGAGTCTTTTCTTGTGCACTACATATTGAACACTCTACCAAAGCAGTACGGACCATTCAAGATATCCTATAACACACATAAGGATAAGTGGACCATCAATGAATTGATGACCATGTGTGTTCAAGAGGAGGGAAGACTGCTTATGGAATCGGGTGAGAGTGCATTTTTTGCAAGCCAAGGAAAGACCAAGGATCGAGCCAAGAACAAGGGAAAAGGTAAAATCCCTGCCCAAGCTGATATTAAGAAAGAGTCCAAGTGTTTCTTCTGTAAAAAGAAGGGACACATGAAGAAGGACTGTGCCAAGCTTCAGCAGTGGCTCGTTAAGAAAGGTAATCCACTCTCATATGTTTGTTTTGAATCAAATATGGTTGAGGTTAATCATAACACATGGTGGATTGATTCTGGATCTACAATTCACATTTCGACTTCCTTACAGGGTATGACAAACCTAAGGAAGCCAGTGGGAAATGAGGAGAGCATCTATTCAGGAAACAAGATGCGCTCGCGTGTTGAAGGCGTTGGAACATGCACTTTAGTTCTTAGGAGTGGTTTTGTTTTGCAATTGGAAAAGACCTTTTATATTCCTAGTTTTTCGAGAAATTTAATCTCTGTTTCTAGGCTGGTACCTTATGGATATTCCTTTCAATTTTCAAATAAATCAGTATTGATATATTTTAAGTGTGATATTGTTGGGAATGGTACCTTATGTGATGGTCTTTTCTCTATTGATTTGCAAAATGACACTGCTCATAACGCCTTGCATGTTCAAACTGGTACTAAAAGATGTGTTATGAATGAGGACTCCTCTACGTTATGGCACCGGAGATTAGGTCATATCTCCATAAATAGAATTAAGAGATTGGTAAATGACGGAATACTTAGTACTCTCGATTTTACTGATTTCGACACTTGTGTGGATTGCATTAAGGGTAAGCAAACCAACAAGTCTAAGAAAGGTGCCAATAGGAGTTCAACCATATTAGAGATCATACATTCTGACATATGTTGTCCAGACATTGATGCATATGGTCAGAAATACTTCATCACCTTTATTGATGATTACTCGAGGTTTATGTATCTCTACATGCTTCATAACAAGAGCGAAGCATTAGATGCCTTTAAAATCTTTAAGGCTGAAGTAGAGAAACAATGTGGAAAACCCATAAAGATAGTAAGAACTGATAGAGGTGGGGAGTATTACGGTAGATACACTGAAGATGGACAAGCACCTGGACCATTTGCGAAGTTCCTTCAAGAAAATGGGATTGTTGCCCAATATACCATGCCTGGTTCACCGGATCAGAATGGTGTTGCAGAAAGAAGGAACCGAACTTTGATGGAAATGGTGCGTAGTATGCTTAGCAACTCGAAGTTGCCTAAGTCCTTGTGGATTGAAGCTCTTAAAACGGCAGCGTATATATTGAACCGGGTTCCAACCAAGGCTGTTCCAAAGACGCCTTTTGAATTATTCAAAGGTTGGAAACCGAGTTTGCGTCATATGCGCGTTTGGGGATGCCCTTCTGAGATAAGAGTTTACAACCCACAGGAAAAGAAACTGGATCCTAGGACCATAAGTGGGTATTTCATTGGATATGCCGAACGGTCCAAAGGCTACAGATTCTATTGTCCATCTCATAGCACTAGATTTGTGGAATCAAGGAACGCCAAGTTTCTTGAAAATGACTTAGTTAGTGGGAGCGATCAATCTCAAGACCTAGTTTCTGTGAGAGATCAACCCTCTACCTCGAGTCAAGGATTGGTTATCATGAACAATGTCCCTTCAGTACAACTGGACATTGAACAACCAATCGTTGAAGATCCACAAGTAGTTGATAACTTACCAGTAGACGAGGCTCCTCTGGATACACCAGAATTGAGTGAGCAACCAGTTGAACAACATGATCCTTCGGAGAATGTTGAACCAACATTAAGAAGGTCTACTAGGGAAAGGAAAACAGCTATTCCTAGCGATTATATTGTGTATCTACAAGAGTATGATTTCAATATTGGGCCCGTTAATGATCCAGAGACGTTTTCACAAGCCATGAACAGCAAAGAATCAAAACTTTGGTTCGATGCTATGAAGGATGAGATGGATTCGATGGCATCTAATGGAGTATGGGATCTTGTCGAGTTGCCTAATGGGGCCAGGGCTATAGGCTGTAAATGGGTCTTTAAGACCAAAACTGACTCATTAGGCAACATTGAACGTTATAAGGCAAGACTCGTAGCCAAAGGATTCACTCAAAAGGAGGGAATCGATTACAAGGAGACCTTCTCTCCTGTATCTAAGAAAGATTCTCTTCGCATCATAATGGCGCTTGTTGCACATTTTGACTTAGAGTTGCAACAAATGGATGTGAAAACGGCATTTCTCAATGGTGATCTAGAGGAAGAGGTTTACATGAAACAACCTGAAGGTTTTTCCTCTAGTAATGGTGAGCATTTGGTCTGTAAGCTCAAGAAATCCATATATGGGTTGAAACAAGCTTCCCGCCAATGGTATCTAAAATTCCATGAAGTCATCTCTTCATTTGGTTTCGTTGAGAACATCATGGATCAATGCATATACCAGAAGGTCAGTGGGAGCAAGATTTGTTTCCTTGTGCTATATGTGGATGATATTCTGCTTGCAACCAATGATAAGGGGATGCTACGTGAGGTGAAACAATTTCTTTCTGAGAACTTTGATATGAAGGATATGGGCGATGCATCTTATGTCATTGGCATTAAGATCCATAGAGACAGACATAGAGGTATATTAGGTCTGTCACAAGAAGCCTATATCAATAAAGTCTTGGAAAGATTCAGAATGAAAGATTGTTCACCAAGCCCAGCTCCCATTGTGAAGGGTGACAGGTTCAATTTGAGCCAGTGCCCGAAAAATGATCTTGAGCGGGAACAGATGAAGAACATTCCATATGCCTCAGCTGTTGGAAGCATTATGTATGCACAGGTCTGTACCAGGCCTGATATTGCTTTTGCTGTGGGAGTGTTGGGTAGATACCAAAGTGACCCAGGGATGGACCACTGGAGAGCTGCGAAGAAGGTGCTTAGATATTTTCAAGGCACTAAGGATTACATGCTTATGTATAGACGGACTGATGAGTTGGAGGTGATTGGCTACTCAGACTCAGACTTTGCTGGCTGTGTTGATACCCGGAAATCAACATCCGGTTACATCTTCATGCTTGCCGGTGGAGCTGTTTCATGGAAGAGTGCTAAGCAGACACTGACTGCCACTTCCACTATGGAGGCCGAGTTCGTTTCCTGTTTTGAGGCTACCTCACATGGTGTATGGCTTAAGAGTTTCATTGGTGGGCTTAGAGTTGTTGACTCCATATCTAAGCCATTGAGGATATATTGTGACAATTCAGCTGCGGTATTCATGGCTAAGAACAATAAGAGTGGAAGTCGAAGTAAGCATATCGACATTAAGTACTTAGCCATTAGAGAACGTGTTAGAGATAAAAGAGTGGTCATTGAACACGTTAGCACTGAATTGATGTTAGCTGATCCTTTGACTAAGGGCATGCCACCGTTTAAATTTAAGGATCATGTAGAGAGAATGGGACTTGGTCCCACATTTTGATTGTAATTGAAACTCTTATTAATAATATGATGTTTCTCATTTTGATTTGTATACACTAAAGTTTTATTTGAGAAATATCCTTGTTGTTTGGACCGAGAATAAACATAAGGTTTATTCATTAAGTAAAAATGGGTTGATTTAGAAACATTTTACATAGTAATACATGGAAGATAATACTCGCCACTTGAGGAACTGTCGCCATGATTCATGTGATTTGTTTCTTCTATAAGTGAAATATATGGACCAAGTGGGAGAATGTTAGTATATCTCCTCATTTATGGAAATAAATATTTGGTTGACCAATTCCGGATATGGTCCATAATTTCACACTGAATCTCAACTCAATATTTGGGTATTAAAAGCACGATTTTATGATGGTTAAAACGTGATTTTATTGCCATAATTAGCACGCTCTCATTACTATTTAAGGAGGGCTCCTTCCGGTCCCCAAGTACGTGAATCTCAAAAACACAAACACCATCTAGTGAGGTTTTGAGTGCTTGGAAGATTTGGAAGGTCTGTGATTGACACAGAGTAGACTGTCAGATTCGGCGATTGCTTCAACAGCAGAGTTACAGAGTGCAATGGCTGGAGGTTAGATCCTGTCGCTTCCGCATTTTATTTGTTTAACATGTTTCATATTGTGTAGAAGCATGTTAGGCTTGTTTGATGTACTTACACGTACTATTAAAATAATTACATTTCTTCCGAAAGATGATTTAAAGTGCATCCAAACATCAATTAACACATTGATACAAGTGAATACAACCCTCTGCAGGCAAAGATAGGCAGATGGAAAGAATGTGAAACAGCTCTGCTGCGTTTTAGGGGGTACAATGCTGATATTTCTGATAAGGCAAGTGAGATTAGAGTAATTTTTTAACTTTTAGTTGCATCCAAGTTTCAGTTTCTGTTCTTTGGATTCGTAGATCTCTGCCTAATACCTTAATATCTTGATTTCGAACAAGAAAGAAATGGTTTATCCTTTGTTCCTTTTCAGGATTACACAGAACAACTTCGACAGCTTTCTGAAGCTAGCATTTTTCACTTGTTCCAGAGGAAATATGCTTGGTCCCTCATTGTAAGAATTAAAGTTAAACCTGACCTGCTTGTGTCGTTTTTCCTGCTTATGAGTTGTTCTTTTAATTAAAGCGAAACTGGTTAAGGTTGGAGTTGGCCTGATGGTTCTGCAACAATTCGGAGGAATCAATGGAATTGTGTTTTATGCTAGTGCTATTTTTACATCAGCTGGTATGTGATATCACGTTAAGACTATTTTTATGTTATGTAACAGCATAGAAGAGAAAAAGAGGAAGGCCATATATGATAAATCCTGTGTTCTTAATTCTTTATGACAGGATTTTCCAGTAGTGTTGGAATGATATCAATGGTTGCTGTAAAGGTCAGTTGACTCACACTAAAATCAGAGTTTGAATCATGCTGATTAATGCTTTTCATAGTGAATGAAATAATCTTCTACAGGTTCCAATGACAGTATTGGGAGTACTCTTGCTCGATAAATCCGGGAGAAGACCACTTCTATTGGTAGGAAAGCCTAGAAATTTATCTTCTAAGTTTTCGATCTATAATATTATGATGTAGAAATGCTCCTGCTGAAGTCTAGTAATATCTACAGGTGTCTGCTACTGGAACATGTTTGGGTTGCTTCCTCGTTGGCTTGTCGTTTTCCTTGCAGGTTCAAGAGATTCGCTGATCTCAAATTTCCAAAATGATTTTCTTGTTCCATATCCTTTCCTGAAAATGTTAAGCTCGATCATGTGCAGGACCTTCAACAGTGGAAGGAAATTACTCCTGGTTTATCACTTGTTGGTGTACTGGTAAAGCCAATGGATTCTTAGGCAGTTGTTTGTGTATAGAATTACCTCAAACTTCAGCCCATCAGTTTCCAACCATTTCATGAATGAAATAATCTCTTTGCTCATACGATTGAATCTAAAAATACGTAGGTGTACACTGGATCGTTTTCATTAGGCATGGGAGGAATACCATGGCTTTTAATGTCTGAGGTAGGCTTACCCTGCTTGTGTGAATTCTGCAGCCATGAAAGAAAGAAAAGAACCTTAAGCTTTACTGAAAAAATTATTCATATTTCAGATATTTCCCATAAACATGAAAGGTTCAGCTGGAAGCCTTGTGACATTGGTTAGCTGGTCAGGTTCTTGGATTATTTCCTTCGCATTTAACTTCCTCATGGAATGGAGCTCAACAGGTAAAAGTCTTGCACCTGATTATGCCCCTCTTTGATGTATCATCTTACATTAGCTACCTCTTTCCAGGAACATTCTTCATCTTTGCCACCATGTGCGGGTTAACTGTTCTGTTCGTAGCAAAGCTGATACCGGAGACCAAGGGACACACGCTAAAAGAAATACAAGCATCAATGAATCCAGTTTCTTCGAAAAGATAGCTATGGCTTCTCCATTATGTTCTTCCATGTTTCAGTACGCCACCAAGTAATCAATCTTTGACTGTCATTGAGCAATTCATATGTACAGTTCAAAGTTCTAGCATCAATGCCTAGCCAACATCTTTTGCTACCAATATGCCACGTTTAACTTCATGAATTGATAGATATTTCAATCGCATACTGAATTTTCTTAGCGAAGATGTTATTCCATTTGCCTTTACTTATTATCATTGCTATTCTTTTTTTTTTCTTTTGGTACATGGACAAATGGAATTATAGGAATTTACAAATTCAGTTGATGAATGCCAAGATAAGAATAGGATTTATAATGCCCTACTCTCAAATCGGGATATTGTGGGATTTTGTTATGATTTATAAGTAGAGATTTGAACCTATATTTATGAGGTGCTTTTTTGTGGGATAAAACCGTGAGACTTCCGCATCAAAATAGACAATATCTCCCAGACTAGGTACAGATGACACAAATATAGTTCTACCTGAAAGGATAGTGACCTAAAGAATGAGACAAGATATTCTTCCTAGGGAAACTAGGAACCCCATAATCAAAGGGATCCTTGGCCTGTTGAAATGCTTCGATTACTGGCAAGTAACTAACAACCCCGGCCGGGATTTTCCATTTTCATGCTCTGCAGCAGAGGAAAGTTCATTTTCCATTTTCCCTGGCCTGTGTATTGCAAGCTGACCTTTTGGGAATTGCATGGCCAAGAGCCTGTGTAGTGTAAGCAAGTAATCTCTCTTATAAACCAAAAAAAAAAAGAAAAGATCATTCTTAAGCCTTACATATCTCCATCTACATGTTTTTGATGCTAAGTTGCACTGACAAATTGTCTTCTAGTATATAAGATCCGATTCTTCTCCTTTGGCAGTCTTAATGGTCTGAATTATTGCTTGAGCAGAAAGCTTCTCTTTTCCTATGAAAATGGGGAATAAAGTAAAATCTTTCAAGAAACCACAACCCTTGGTGATAACTCAGAATCAATAACTGGTTGGCCATGCTTGAAGAGACATGGAAGCACCTTCAAATAGCTATATATTATTGTCAAGCAACAGTCAGGGCCTCAGGGGCTTGGAACTTATTATCATCTGGCATTATCAAGCTTTTGATTAGAGAGTCTAGCCAACATGTAAAGTATTATCAGTTTTTATCATAATGTCTCACGGTTATGTCTCACGAAAGATGTTTTAAGTTCAGATCTCTACATATATATCACAACAGATCTTCATCATATTCGGACACGAGTTTGATTAAGGGTTTGTGGGTTAAATACTGTGATATTGGAAAGTTATTGTTCTTAGAAGTTTTCATATCTCATGAAACACTGGATTCAAGGCTCTACCATGTATCATTCTTCCATGATAGTCTTTTTTTTTTTTTGGTTACAATGAGAATTTAAATGCAAAAAGAGAAAACTACTTAGAAACACCGAGGGAAGCTAACTCCCCATGCATATGCTAACAACGAAGAGATCAATGAGGAAGGGGGATCTTGTAGCGTCTCATAATCAAGTTCCAGATCACAACCAGATTTAGCTAAAGCATCTGCACAGAAATTCCTTTCACGAAAAGTATGTTCAATGGTGCATCTCCAATCTCTAGCCATCAATTCCCTAATATCCGCAATCAAGCCACCAAGAGGATGCAGCTGTATATCTACATTTTTAATTAGATTGATAACTAATTTTGCATCTAACTCACAGATGATATTTCGAAATCCTTCTTGCCAGGCTAATAACAGTCCAAAACGAACCCCTTGTAGTTCATCACTAGCATTTGAGCAAAAACCCAGATGAGCTCTAAACCCAACAATCCATTTACCATTCTCATTTCTGATCAGACCACCAGCCCCCGATATTCTTGGATTGCCACGTGAGGATCCATCCGTATTTATCTTGACCACCCCTTCACATGGTTTGATCCAATATATTAATCGTTGCCTCCTTGTTGGCTGAATACATTTGGAGGTAACGTTATGTAGCTCAGATGCCCCTTGTAAAATAAAATCCACCATATGAGATGCAGTACCTTGCGCGCTAACGCCACCCAGTGTTCGATTACACCTCCTTGTCCATAACCTCCAAAGAGCAGTGGCAAAAGTACATCACCAATCATTTCCTCTGATATCAGTTTTGTCTTGGGAACACATATTGACCTCCATCCATTCTGCCAAATCCAGCTCAAAGAACTCATTTGAGTCTCGCGTATCCATCAATTTAACCCATATCTCCCTTGTCACCACACAATCTCGTGGCACATGCATTGCTGTTTCATCCTGATTGCCACACATCTCACAGGTAGCCGAGTTAGCCATTCCCCACGAACAGCACAATCTGTTTGTCAAGATTCTATCCCGCTTTACCAACCATAAGAAATATTTTCAGCGATGTGGAATAGGAAGCTTCGACAACCATAGCCAATTACTTCCATCATCCTCATAAAGCTTTGACAAGGATTGTCTATATGCAGATTTGACCGTGAACTGACCATTCGACGAAAGACCCCAGATCCATTTATCATCTATCATTTCCATTTATCATCTATCATGCTAAATCGTGGTAAGGGATAACTCAACACCTTCACTGCTAAGTCTGTCGGCAAGTGTTCAAAGAGCCGATTAGAATCCTAGCCACCCGATGCATGACAATAATCAGCAACCGTAGTAGTGATATCGGCACCCTCTGGACAATAACCAAGTTGATCCAATAATGGTTTCCCTAGCCAAACATCTGACCAGAATAAAGTCCCATTTCCCATTCCCACTCTTCGAGATAACCCCTCAACTAACAGATTGCATGCTTTAACTATATCACCCCATGACCTTGACCAACTTGAAGTCTTTCTGTCACCTGTGCGAATAAACTGCAACAGATCCCCCTGCACTCTGTATTTACTTGTAAACACCCGAACCCAAAAGCTATTCGGGTTTTGCACAAAACGCCATGCCGTTTTTTGAAGTAGAGCATTATTTTGGAGAATCATGTGTCGAATACCAAGGCCCCCATGTTTTTTTGGCTTGCAAACATCATGCCAACTCACCAAATGAACTCCTTTTTTTCTCACTCGATCCACCCCAAAGAAATTGTCTATTTAACCTATCAATGTGATCATTGACAGATTTGGGTAATAGGGCCGTCAGCATATGGTATGAAGGGATAGTAGAAGTCACAGAATTAATAAGGATAGCTCTGCCTGCCAGACTAAGGCATTTTGATTTCCATCCCGATAGTCTGTTATTGACTTTATCTATTAACTCTTGGTAGAGCTTCTTTGAAACACCACCATGAATTAATGGAACCCCTAAGCATTTACCCAAATTGTGAGTAAGGCTGATAGAAAGGATTCTACTAGCTCTCCTGCCACTACGTTTCGGTGCTTTAGGAGATACAAACAGCTTTGACTTTTCGAAGCTAATTTTGGAGCCTGAAGCATTACAAAATTCAGTTAATACATTCCGTATCACAGAAGCCTGGGAATCATTAGCTCGTCCAAACAAGAACAAATCATCTGCAAAAAATAGATGTGAAATCCCCAACCCACTTCTGCCTACTTTAATTGGTTTCCAAAGCCCCATCTCGACTGCATTATCTATCATATGCCCCAGCCTTTCCATACATAAAACAAACAAATATGAAGATAACGGGTCACCTTGTCTCAGGCCTCTCTCTGGGCGAAATATCTCCGATTTTTCTCCATTCCACAATAATGACATGGTGGCATTTGAGACACAATACATGATCAATCGTATCCATTTATGAGAGAAGCCAAAACTCATTAAAGTTTCCTCGAGGAACTCCTATCGTACTCGATCATAGGCTTTTTCCATGTCTATTTTAATAGCTATTAACCCCTATTTTGATTTTGACGTTCGGATGGTGTGAATAACTTCTTGTGTAATTAATATATAGTCTAATGCTTGTCTTCCCGGAATAAAGCTCGATTGTATGGGTGCCACCAGATCATCCAAGAGTAGCCTTAGTCGATTTACTAATACTTTAGTAATCAACTTGTAGGGCACACAGCACAAGCTGATTGGTCGGAAATGTGTTACAAGTTCAGGGGGTATCATTTTTTGGAATCAAGGCAATGAGGGTCTCATTAATCTTAGCAGGAAACGACCGAGTCTCGAAAGCTGTTTGAACCAATTCTACTAGACTACTTCCTGTCACATCCCAATATTTCTGGAAAAAACCAGCTTGGAAACCATCCATTCCAGGTGCTTTCCATGGTTTCATTTGGAAGAGAGCCCTCTTTAGCTCCTCAATCTCAATGGGGTTGTCCAGTTGCGACACACAGTTATCCTCCAACCTTGGGCCATGCAAACCATGTAACGAGGATCGTTGTTCATTTTGCGAACTATAAAGATTCTTAAAAAAATTCAGGACCATTATTTGCAAAGCCTCCTGATCTGTTACCCAGTCACCATTATCGTCTTTTAGCATCACAATCTTATTTTGACGTCGCCTACAAATGGTAGACAAATGAAAAAAGCGTGTGTTATTATCCCCATCCTTAATCCATTGGACACGCGATTTCTGACACCAAAATGCCTCCTCCTGCTTTAACAACTTATTATACTCTTGGACTAGTTTCTTATCCAAGAGGTATAACTGATGTTTCCATCCTTCAACAAGCAAACGTTAAACCCCATTAATACGCGCTCTCAACTCTTTTTTCATGCCAAATATATTCCCAAAATTCTCCTTATTCCACTTTTTAAGCACCTCAGCCAGTGAGCTAATTTTTTCTGATATGGACCCATTTTTTGTACGCCACTTTTCTTGTATGACAATATCAACAGTAGGGTCCATTAACCACATATTATGAAATCTAAAAGGCCTCATATTTTTATCTACCTGTAGCCACTCCTCACACTGCAATAAGAGAGGACAGTGATCAGAGTAGGTACGAGGTAAATGCTTTAACACTGCTTCCGGAAACATAAGCCTCCAGTTTAGATTAACTAACGCTCGATCCAGTCTTTCATAGATTCTTGCTCTACCTGGTCTGTTGTTACACCACGTATAAGGTTGTCCTTGAAACCCAATATCAATTAATTCACAACTATTAATCATATTATTAAACAATATGCTTCTGGTGGAAGAAATACCTGCACCCTCGATTTCTCAGACAAACCACAGACTTCATTAAAATCTCCCATAACCAGCCATGGCAGACAGACTGAAGATGCAAGATCTTGTAAACGATCCCATAATAACCTTCTGGACTTAAGAGCAGGACTTGTGTATACTGCAGAGAAAAACCAATCAGATCTCTCTTTACTATGAACAATCGCGTGTATTACTTGAGAAGAATTGGAGACAACTTCCAATTGTACTTGTAACCTATCCATACAAAGCCATATCCCTCCAGAGAAACCCGCTGGATCCACAATGAAAAAATCACAGAGCCCCATCTTCCTTAATACTTTCTTTGCCGTCAAACCCGAAATCTTAGGTTCAACAACCACAATTATAGCTGGTTTATATAAACGCAGCAACTCCTTCATGTTCTGCAGGAAGTTTTCATTTCCTGCTCCTCTACTGTTCCATTGAAGCAGATTCATCAATAAGCATGACTTTATTTCCTAGATAATGCTGCTCCCTAGGACGAGCCTACTTGCAAATTTCAGGTTGTTCTTACGTCCATACCTGAATCTGGGCATTGTCATCTTGTAGTAACTGCGTTTCAGGAACCAAAGAGAGTGAAGGCACACCTTCCAGGGACTCCATGTACCCGCAACCATGCTCTCTAAACTCACTTATTCCCCCCTTTTGACAAACTTCCATCAACTCTCGTTGCATCACAGAACCTTGGCTAGTTCTTGGAGCAACAACTTCAATATTTCTGTTTTCATGCCGTAATGGACCATCTGAATGAGTTACAAGTTTTGTGCGGCCCGTCATTAACATCTTTCCAGCCTCATTTCTTTTCTTGGACTCCTTTTCAGCCACCATAAAGCCCATTTCATGCTGGGCCCTTACAATATTTTTCCCCAAGCTTCGATCTAAAGTCCCTTTATTTCCAAGCCGAGACACCTCACCAGAGGGTACAGTTCGACTAGACTGATCGGTCCCACTTCGCTAAAGATTCGTATCCACCTTTCCCGCCACATTCTCAAAATCTAAGTCTGTCAAAGCATCAAATCTGTTTCCTTGATTCACATCTTTTCCAGATATATTGGGATTCTTCTTCATTCCTTTCTGTTGCCTACGTTTCTGGGCAATCATCCATGGGCCATAATCCCCTGCATTCTTGCTTACTGCATGCTCATGCACATTCTCGTGAAGCCCTGCATTCCCCACAGAACGATTCTCCATAGGGGCCTTTGCTATATTGGGTTGCTTCGCAGGTTCTGTTGCTTGGAAAATAGAAGATCCCTTGTGTCCTATCCTTCCACATGTGAAGCATATCATATTTAAGCCTTCATACTCAACATTCTGCCAATATCCATCGACATTGATCTTGGGAATCAATGGTTTATTGAGGTCAACCTCAACGCATACGCGAGGCATATCTGGTATTTTCATCAAGCTTCACTACCCTGCCAATCGTGCTACCCATGGAGAAAAGTAGACGATCGTCATAATATTCGATTGGAAGGCCCGGGAGTCGAAACCATACTACCGTAGACTCAATTGATGCTAAGCTTGGTCTAAAATCTGGTATCCACCTCCTTACTGTAAGATAATGACCAAAGATTAACCATGGACCCTCGTCTAAAGCAAATTGAAGATCAGACCTGTTAGAAAATCTCACCAAGAAGAAACCTTCTCCAAGGTCGATCAACTCATACTCCCCTTTAGGATTCCACATTTTTCTGATTCTATCATCCAGCACTTTGAAGCCTATAGACCGTCCTAGCAATTTCACGATCAAACAATCCTTCCAAGGCTTGTACAGTTGCTCCTTGTATTGTTCTGATATCGAAATACATGGCCAAGATTCTGCACTAGAAACCTTGATCCATTCATCCTCACCGGTAAGTTTCTCCTGATAGCACCTCTCCCTATCCTCAGTCTGAATATCTAACCCTGTAACCATATCCTTGAAGGATGGATGAGGACAAAAGCCTTTGCCGAGCTTATCTTCATGATTCCCTGACGTTGCCTTCACTCGTTTTATTGATCTTACCAGTAGATCTTCCTCTTCAGAGGACTGGATTGCTTTGCCATTCGCCGCCATGGATACTGCTCTTTTCCTTCCATGATATTGTCAACTTCTCAATTTTCCACCTTCCTACTAAAAACTCCAATATATCGGCATAATCCTAAACAGTGTAGACACCGAGCCTTTGCGCAACTACTGAGTAGTGCTCAAACAGGTTATCATCCAGGCCATCATATGTCAACAGGGTTGGCATTCTTATTGTTTTCCCCATCATGTCAGTTAAAGCTAGCATAGTCTTGTTAGGGTCAATTTTGAAAGGCTTTTCCACAATCTTCGTGTAGGCAGCTTCACAGCGTTTCTCATCTGAAGTGACGGTGCCACAATGTGTGCCAATTTTATGTCCTCGTGTGAATTCTTTCACTTTCTAAATAGTTGTAATTGTTGAGAATATGAATCAAGATTGATAAAACTTCATTCAAGAAGATGAAGAATGTGTATTATTGCTCTAATCAGAAAACTTACATTGGATTTTATATTGAGTTGTAAACTTAACTGACTAGCTGTAAACCACTTAACAAACTTAACCAATCTTGCCAGCTAAGCTATAACTAACTTGAACTAAGCTAGATATACACTCTGTTACTGCCCCCCTCAAGCTGGAGTGTAGAGACTATGTGTGCCAAGTTTAGTTAAGTAATATGTAAAAGAGGCAGGTGAGTGTGGCTTGGTGAAGACATCAGCTAGCTGGGAAGCAGAAAGAACATGCAAGAGTCGAATCACTCCAGCTTGAAGCTTTTCTTGGATCAAGTGACAGTCTATTTCAATATATTTAGTCCTTTCATGATGGACTGGATTTTCAGCACTGGCAATTGCAGATTTGTTGTCACAAAAAAGGAGAGCTGGATCATCATGGGTATGTGAAGATCTTGAAGCAAGTAAAGGAGCCATTGAAGTTCACAGGTTAGGGAAGCTATGGCTCGATATTCAGCTTCTGAGGATGAACGAGAGATAGTTTGTTGCTTCTTGGACTTCCAAGAAATAAGTGCATTACCAAGGAAGACACAGAAACCTGTAATAGATCTCTTGGTGTCCGAACATGAGGCCCAATTAGAGTCATTGAAGGTCTTTAGTTTGAGGTCTGAATTGGCTGGAAAGAATAGCCCTTGGCTAGGATTCTTCTTGATGTATCGAAGAACTCTTAAGGCAGCAGTCATGTGGACATCAGTAGGTTTGTCAAGAAACTGAGAGAGTTGTTGTGTAGCAAAAGATATGTCTGGTCTAGTTGTAGTTAGATACAACAATTTGCCAACAAGTCTCCTATAGGAGGTAGGATCAGTAAGTGGAATACCAACATTCTTGGATAATTTTAGGGAAGGAATCATTGCTGTAGCAGTAGGTTTGCAGCCCAAGAAACCAGCATCTTGAAGTATTTCCAATGCATATTTCCTTTGGCAAAGATTTATGCCTTGCTTGGATCTAGCAATCTCAAGACCAAGGAAATATTTCAAAGCACCCAGATCTTTAATTTTGAACTCTGTATCAAGGTACTGCTTCATTTCGGTTATCAACAAGTCACTGTTACTGGCCAAAATGACATCATCAACATATATGAGAAGTGCAATGAAGGAAGATCCAGTGGTTTTAATGAAGAGAGAGTGGTCTGAAGGTGCTTGCTTGAAGCCTCAATTAAGGAAAGCTGTACTTAGCTTGGAATACCACTGGCGGCCTGCTTGTTTCAAACCACAAAAGTGACTTTAGGAGCTTGCATACTTGACTAGGTTTGCCATTGGGATAACCTGGAGGTAGTTTCATGAAGACCTCTTCATGGAGATTGTAGACACCCTATTTTGTCCGGGATCTTAATTTGTATAAATAATTAATTGGGTTGGGTGACATTGTATTTTAATTTAACAATTTAGAATTAGGCTAGAATTAAATTAGAATTTTTAGATTTAAAATTAACATTAATTAGGAAATTAAAATTAAAATAGGATTTAAGAAAAATAAAAAAGGACAAAAAAATAAAATTAATTTTAGGATAGGATAATTAGACTTTTTAGGATAATTATTTGGATTAATATTAAATTTGGTAGAGTTAGATTAGGATTAATATAAGAATTAGATAAATAAAATATTAAAAATATGAGATAATTATTAGAATAGGTATAGTTGTATTAGGACTCTAATAGATTTGTGGCTATAAAAAGGGATCAAGGCTCATGATTTGGGGGGACACACAACAAATACACAATCAAACACTCAACCTTGACAGAAAATCCTACCGAGCATCATCACCAAGCTTGCCCCCATACTGTGGCCATCATCATCTTACACTGATCATTGTTATCCTGTCCATTGTGGATTGGAGTTTGTCGGTTGTATCAATTTCTTGGTTGTCAATCGCTGCACCACCGTGAGCAACTCATCGCCAAACAAGCTTGTTCGCTTGTCACGCATCTTGTCTGGTTACTGCTTGGATGTTTGCTGCCACCGCCCCTGTTCCTCACAATTCTTATTATTCACGTGAGCTGTAGTTTGGAAATACAAAGGAAAGCTTGGTTTTTGTCCCTTTACAGGTAAGTAAAAAACGTTTAATTAATGTTAGTGGGTAGTTTATGATTGTTAGGTTATTATATATCTATAATTGAGTATTAATTGTTTATATAATAATTAAATTAATAGTTAATAATTTAACATATAAATAATGTGGTAATAATTTGTACATAAACATTTATTTCGATAATGGCTAACATTTGTTTTAATAAGGTTAAATAATATTAATTTGATAATAATTTGTTAATTAATTCAATAATTTAATAAATCTAATAATTTGGTAAGTTCATGATAGTACTAATGTTTAATTGGATAATAATAAAGAAAAATAATAATTTGTATACTTAAATTGATTGACATATAAAATTAAATAGATAATAAATCATAAAATTTAGAGATAAATTGAGATTATTCCGATGATGGAATTCTGAGGTGTCACGAATGGTTGATATTTCAGATTTTCTAGGTGAGGATGTTTTCCATGAATTTCGCCAGAATGATGGAAAATTCATGGAAGATGTTCAATATTAAAATATATATGTAAAATATTTAATTATTATAAAATTATAACTACTTAATAAAATAAAAAAAATTATTATTCCGATGATGGAATTCCGAGTGTCACGAATGGTTGACATTTTGGAAATTCCTAGGTGAGGATATTTGCCTTAAATTTTGCCAGCATGATGGAAGATTTAAGGTAAGTATTCAATATTAATAATCGATATTTATTTATAAAAACATAAATATATATTAATAATCAATCTCTATTTAAAATAAAATAAAAATAAATATTAATAACAAGAAATTAAGGAATAATGACTAAAAAAATTAAAAGTACAATAATAATAAATTGAGAATAACTAGAGGTTATCCCGATGATGGAATTATAATGTGTCACGAATGGCTGACATTTTAAAATTCTTAGGTGAGATGTTTTCTTTAAATTTTGCCAGCATGATGGAAGATTTAAAGAAAATTTTCAAGAAGAATAATCGACATTTATTTTCAAAAGATAAATAATAAAGATAAATAAATTAAAAATAAATAAAGATAAAAATAAGAATAAAAGATGGAAAATAAAATTAAGATATTGCATAAACGATTTAACAAATCCGACGACGGAGCCTCTCCGAAAAAGATGAATGAGATTTCTTGGATACTCTTGAGGTGAGGATGAAATTTAAGGAATTCCGCCAGCATGATGGAGAGTTTCTTAGAAATTGTCCAATATTTAAATATTTAAATTTAACAAGATTAAAAACCATTTAGTTGAAAATTATTAAAGATATCACAAAATTAGTTGGTACCATTTTAGGATGGGCGTTGTGGGGGTGCTAATCCTTCCCCACACGTAACCGTACTCCCGATCCCTAGATTCTTTGAATGTAGACCATGCCTTATCTTTAGACAAGAATAGGTGACCAATCACACCTTAGGTTTGAATGGTTGGTGGCGACTCCTAGAATTTTAAAGCCTAGCGGATAGGTTCACGGACCTAGACGTTATGACAGCTTGGCGACTCCACTGGGGACTTTTAGAGAGTCAGGCCAATAGGAAATTTTGTGATTATCTTGAATTTTTGATTAAATGTTTTTTTATCTTGTTTTGTTGTATATATTTCTTGTTATGTTATCTTTATTTGAGGGGCATTTAAAATGGAGTCTCGTTCCTTCACACACACACATCACTTGCATGAGCATGCATGAGCCTTCTACCCAGGCTTCGTCCTTTTTAGGAGGAAGTATAGTAACTACGCTCTCGTGAGGTGGTAACCTCCGCAATGGCTAGCGAAATACTTCCACTCAAATTGAACCTTTCCGTTTGTAGCCTGTGATGGGTGAGGATTGGGTGCCTTACTAGTCTTGTGTGGACAATAGTGAGGAACAATTTGGGAACCTTTAGACCTTGAATTATCCAAGCCTAGCATGTAATAAAACATAAGACCTAGCCTTAGGGTGGAACCATACTAGATTGAAATGTAGACTCAAACCCAAGATAGGACACATGAAGGAATAAGTTTTACTTCCTCCTTTTTACATTGTTTTTCAACAAAAAAAAATTTCAAAAAAATGTAGTTTTTCTTTCTTCCATTTTTCAAAAAAAAACAAAAAAAAGAGTTTGTCTGTATCATTGAGTCATGCATAGTTGTGTTTGATTTTGCATCACATAACATATCATTCACGTAAGTTTGCATTTGTCTTGTCATAAGAATGAACACACTTTTAATTGTTAGGAAAGATTACTAGACCTAAACGCATTCCATATACATTCATTTTTGTGCATAAACATATCATCACATGAAATATAATTTCAACTTAATTGTGGCACTCAAGGTATCAAAATTATATCCACTGGACGATCTGCCCTCCACATATATCATACAAGGTATCAAGCACGCATAATGGAAGAGGATCAAAATATTAGGATAGAAAAGTTGGAAAGGGAAAATACAGAGATAAGGGGGCAATTGAGTGAAATTACCCAGTTGCTCAAAACCATGATTAAAGCAAAGGAGAATATGGGTAATCCAGAGGAGTCTGTCCAAGAGGCTCAACAAAGCGTGCGAGACAACCCCATTTTTGTTCCTGAAGGAAGCACTGTTAAAGCTCCAATGCCTCTACAGATACAAGTTCAAAACCCAGTGGAGGTACCAAATTTAGATGATCCCACAGAGTTAGAAAAGTTGAAGCATAAGGAAGAATATAGTGGTACTAAAGCCCAGCTAAGCTTGATAAAGGAAAGACTAACTGCCATGGAAGGAGTTGATTATTTTGGACCCATTGATGCTGAAGGGTTGTGTTTAGTACCAGGTGTTGTCCTTCCATCAAAATTCAAGGTGCCCGAATTTGAAAAATTCAATGGAACATCGTGCCCAAAAGATCATCTCACCATGTACTGTAGAAAGATGGCAGCATATGCATGGGATGACAAGCTATTAATTCATGTTTTTCAAGACAGTTTGACCGGGTCAGCCGCTAAGTGGTACAACCAATTAGAAAGGAGCAAAGTTCCTTCTTGGTCTGAGTTGGCAAGAGCTTTTATAGCTCAATACAAACATGTGTCAGATGTAGCTCCTGATCGCTTATCTCTCCAAGGTATGGAAAAGAAGAGGGATGAGAGCTTCAAAGAATATGCCCAACGGTGGAGAGACATGGCGTCGCAAGTTCAACCTCCTTTAACTGAAAAAGAAGTCACCATGTTCTTTTTGAACACTCTCAAGGCACCCTACTATGAACGTATGCTTAGTAGTGTAACTAAGAACTTTGCAGACATGGTGTTAACCAGTGAAGCCATTGAGAATGCCATCAAGAGTGGTAAGATCGAAGCACCAATGAATGATAGTAGGAAGGGTGGATTCTCGAAGAAGGAAGGAGATGCACAAGCCGTCTCAAACAATTCATGTCACCCTTATAACCCTTACTCACCCTCAGTGAATTACACCGATTCTCAATCCAACCCACAAACTCATCATCAAAATGCTTACCAACCCATTTCTCATTCACAAGCTCCTACTTTTTCACCTAATGACCAAAAGAATACTCGAGCTAGCCGAAATGTCACAATAGACCCTATACCAATGACATACACAGAGTTGTTCCCACAGTTATTTAAGGGGTCACCTTATTGCCCCTGTTTATGTAGAGCCCTTGAAGCCTCCCTACCCAAAGTGGTATGATCCTAATGTAAAGTGTGCTTATCATAATGACAATGTTGGTCACTCTATTGAGAATTGTATGGGCTTGAAGAGGAAAGTCCAAGCACTTGTCAACACTGGAATTTTGAGTTTTGAGGCAAAGAATAACCCAAATATGAAGGATAATCCTCTGCAGATCACACAAGGGGTAGCGGTTAATGCTATGGAAGAAAGTGGATGATATTGATTGATTCACTAACTTGAAGATTATGGTTGTTTCTTTGTTTCTAATTTCATTCATCTTAGGATATTTCAATTTCTTAGGTAATATAGGAGTGCCTAAGCCCAAAAGGCATTAAGAGTTTCTTTTATGTATTGGGCCAGTTTTCATTTGTTTTCATTTTCAATAAAAGATTAGTGTGATGCATATTTCTTAATTCCTCATTCCAATCTTGTTCTTTAATGCCAAACACCAATACCCATATTTTCTACATTGTTACCAAGCTTAAAAGTATCCAAATAATGAACATGATAATGATGATGGCAATGAGTATAAAATTCAGTTTTGAAAGAGTTGCTTTGGTTGGTTGAATGAGTTTCCAATTTGCCAAGATTGTTCAAGTAAGAAGAGAATAGAAGATATTTGTCTAAAATCTTCACCTATAGAATGTTACGAGTAAAGGTGAATCTCTACATGAAATTCTAATGAGTTTGTCTTTGTTCAATGGATGACCTTTAATGAGAGTACTTGTAATGAGATGAGAAATGGCCTTCTTTCACTACCTTTCAAGTGTGAGTAAAATTATCCATTGATTACCCCTTTTGAGCCTATTATAATCTTTTTAATATAACCCACCAAGAATCACCCTCCACACTGGGGGGCAAAGAAAATAGAAGATGAAATATCAGTGGGGCAAAAAAAAACCCTTTTGTGAAAAAAAAAAAGAGAACAAAAAAAGAAAATGAAGAAGGAAAGAGGGTTTGAATCAAGAAAGTGAAAACCCTAGTCACATTAAAATGAAAAAAGGAGAGAAAAAGCAAATGGGGCAAAAGGCCTAAATGATTCATGAAAAATGATTCTTGGTTTGATAAACCCTGAAACTTTTATTTTGGGCCTATTTTATCCTTTCTTTCATGAACCCTCACCTGAGCCTACATTACGTGCCTTAAAAGTCCATTTTGATCAAATATGAGTACTCTTATTGAAGAATCATGTGTTGAACAAAGGCATACTTACACTATGAGATAATGATCCTTTGGATGAAATTAGGACACGCAGATCAAGATAAGCAAAAAGATTTCATCTAGATTGAAGAAGTGGGATTCCAAAGACTCTCTTGGATCCATGTGAACATTAAATTGGGTGAAGAAATATCGGATGTTGGGGCATGAATCAGAATGGAGAACAGATAAGAGAAGTTTCATCAAGGACAATGAAGTTGAAAATGAAGAGAAATAAATAAAAAAAAAGAAAGAAAAGAAAAAGAAAATGAAAAAAGAAGGAAAAAAAGAAGAAAAAAAAGAGATGAAAGGAGAATTCAGATCGAAAACCCAAAAAGGGCGGTTTGGATCAATGGAGTGCATCTAAGTTGAAAACCTGAAAAGGCGACTTAGATACCAAAAAGCTGGATGTCAATGATATTGGGGCAAAGAGGATGTTTTGATGAACTCAACATAATCAGATTAATGGACCTTTGAAGGGAATTTTATATTCATTGATCAAAATTGTTTGAATTGTTTTTATTTGGATACTATTACCTAATCCTAAAAATTCTCACTTTTCATTCAAGCCTACTTTCCTTCTAAGCCTGACAATTTCTTGTTAAATCTTTCCAAATGTTGAATAATACCACTCTCTTCATTTCACTTATCATTTCTTTGCTATATCCTTACCTTGAGGGATTGAGAAAATGTGTTGCATTGATCTTGAAATTAGAATGGTAATGAATGTTTGCTTGGCAAAATATGTGAAAGACTCCTATATTATTTAGGAAAATGAAAGAAAAGGAAATTTGTGGATAAATGGAAATTGGAAATCAAGAAAAATCAATGAATAAGAAAGAATGAATGATGAGGTCTCAGTAAAGATTTTAATGAGTAAATGAGTGACCAGATAGAGAGGAAAATAAAATGAAGAATCAAGGGAGAAGATAAGATAAAGAGGGCATGAAGACAAGAGTTTCATTGGGTAAGAAAAACGGAAGAAGGAAAATGAGGAAAGAAATAAGAAATAGAAGGACAAGAGGACAGATGAAAGAGAAGAATGCATGAGATGGATTGATAAAGAATAACCTTGTTGTTGCCACAATTGAGCTTGAAATGTTTTTCGAAAAAACATTGCATGGATAGAGTAGATTGCATCATAGAGATAAAACAGATTGCTTGAATGACATTGCATGGATAAAACAGACTGCATTACATGGATAGAATTGATTGCATCAATAACATTGCATGGATAGACTAGATTGCATGAATGATATTGCTTGAATAAGATAGCTTACATGAATGACCTTGCATGGATAGAACAGGTTGCAATTGCATGGATAAGATAAATTTCTCAAGATTTCAAATTTTAACAAGAAAAGGAATTTTAGAGGGGTTTCCTAAAATTTCAAAAATTAGATAAGAGAAGTTTTGGAGGAGTTTCCCAAAATTTCAAATTTTGGACAAGAAAAGGAGTTTTAGAGGGGTTTCCTAAAATTTCAAAAATTAGACAAGATAGAAGTCTTGGAGGAGTTTCCTAAGATTTCAAATTTTGGACAAGAAAAAGAATTTTAGAGGGGTTTCCTAAAATTTCAAAAATTAGACAAGATAGAAGTCTTGGAGGAGTTTCCCAAGATTTCAAATTTTGGACAAGAAAAAGAATTTTAGAGGGGTTTCCTAAAATTCAAAATTTGGCAAGAAAAGAAGTTTTGGAGGGGTTTTCCAAAATTTCAAAAAAGAGAAGAAAAAGAATTTTAGAGGGGTTTCCTAAGATTCAAAATTTGACAAGAAAAGAGATTTTAGAGGGATTTCCTAAAATTTCAAAAATTGGACAAGAATAGAAGTTTTGGAGGGGTTTCCCAAAATTTAAAAATTTTGATAAGAAAAGGAATTTTAGAGGGGTTTCCTAAGATTCCAAATTTTGACAAGAAAAATTTAGAGGAGTTTCCTAAAATTTTCAAAAAAAAAAAATCAGAACTTTTTAAGACAAGATTTTAAAGTTTGACTGCCTGCCTGTTTAGGAGGAGCTATTAGACAAGATTTTTAAAGTTTGACTGCCTGCCTGTTTAGGATGAGCATTTAAGACAAGATTTTAAAGTTTGACTGCCTGCCTGTTTAGGAGGAGCTTTTAGACAAGATTTTTAAAGTTTGACTGCCTGCCTGTTTAGGAGGAGCTTTTAGACAAGATTTTTAAAGTTTGACTGCCTGCCTGTTTAGGAGGAGCATTTAAGACAAGATTTTAAAGTTTGACTGCCTGCCTGTTTAGGAGGAGCTTTTAGATAAGATTTTAAAGTTTGACTGCCTTTCTGTTTAGAGGGAGCTTTTTGAAAAATAAAGAAAAAAAGAAAAAAAGTCAGACAAAATAGGTGTCTATGTCTTTGAGCAATTACTGTTTCACAACAAATGCACAAAGAGGGGAAGCTGTAGACACCCTATTTTGTCCGGGATCTTAATTTGTATAAATAATTAATTGGGTTGGGTGACATTGTATTTTAATTTAACAATTTAGAATTAGGCTAGAATTAAATTAGAATTTTTAGATTTAAAATTAACATTAATTAGGAAATTAAAATTAAAATAGGATTTAAGAAAAATAAAAAAGGACAAAAAAATAAAATTAATTTTAGGATAGGATAATTAGACTTTTTAGGATAATTATTTGGATTAATATTAAATTTGGTAGAGTTAGATTAGGATTAATATAAGAATTAGATAAATAAAATATTAAAAATATGAGATAATTATTAGAATAGGTATAGTTGTATTAGGACTCTAATAGATTTGTGGCTATAAAAAGGGATCAAGGCTCATGATTTGGGGGGACACACAACAAATACACAATCAAACACTCAACCTTGACAGAAAATCCTACCGAGCATCATCACCAAGCTTGCCCCCATACTGTGGCCATCATCATCTTACACTGATCATTGTTATCCTGTCCATTGTGGATTGGAGTTTGTCGGTTGTATCAATTTCTTGGTTGTCAATCGCTGCACCACCGTGAGCAACTCATCGCCAAACAAGCTTGTTCGCTTGTCACGCATCTTGTCTGGTTACTGCTTGGATGTTTGCTGCCACCGCCCCTGTTCCTCACAATTCTTATTATTCACGTGAGCTGTAGTTTGGAAATACAAAGGAAAGCTTGGTTTTTGTCCCTTTACAGGTAAGTAAAAAAACGTTTAATTAATGTTAGTGGGTAGTTTATGATTGTTAGGTTATTATATATCTATAATTGAGTATTAATTGTTTATATAATAATTAAATTAATAGTTAATAATTTAACATATAAATAATGTGGTAATAATTTGTACATAAACATTTATTTCGATAATGGCTAACATTTGTTTTAATAAGGTTAAATAATATTAATTTGATAATAATTTGTTAATTAATTCAATAATTTAATAAATCTAATAATTTGGTAAGTTCATGATAGTACTAATGTTTAATTGGATAATAATAAAGAAAAATAATAATTTGTATACTTAAATTGATTGACATATAAAATTAAATAGATAATAAATCATAAAATTTAGAGATAAATTGAGATTATTCCGATGATGGAATTCTGAGGTGTCACGAATGGTTGATATTTCAGATTTTCTAGGTGAGGATGTTTTCCATGAATTTCGCCAGAATGATGGAAAATTCATGGAAGATGTTCAATATTAAAATATATATGTAAAATATTTAATTATTATAAAATTATAACTACTTAATAAAATAAAAAAAATTATTATTCCGATGATGGAATTCCGAGTGTCACGAATGGTTGACATTTTGGAAATTCCTAGGTGAGGATATTTGCCTTAAATTTTGCCAGCATGATGGAAGATTTAAGGTAAGTATTCAATATTAATAATCGATATTTATTTATAAAAACATAAATATATATTAATAATCAATCTCTATTTAAAATAAAATAAAAATAAATATTAATAACAAGAAATTAAGGAATAATGACTAAAAAAATTAAAAGTACAATAATAATAAATTGAGAATAACTAGAGGTTATCCCGATGATGGAATTATAATGTGTCACGAATGGCTGACATTTTAAAATTCTTAGGTGAGATGTTTTCTTTAAATTTTGCCAGCATGATGGAAGATTTAAAGAAAATTTTCAAGAAGAATAATCGACATTTATTTTCAAAAGATAAATAATAAAGATAAATAAATTAAAAATAAATAAAGATAAAAATAAGAATAAAAGATGGAAAATAAAATTAAGATATTGCATAAACGATTTAACAAATCCGACGACGGAGCCTCTCCGAAAAAGATGAATGAGATTTCTTGGATACTCTTGAGGTGAGGATGAAATTTAAGGAATTCCGCCAGCATGATGGAGAGTTTCTTAGAAATTGTCCAATATTTAAATATTTAAATTTAACAAGATTAAAAACCATTTAGTTGAAAATTATTAAAGATATCACAAAATTAGTTGGTACCATTTTAGGATGGGCGTTGTGGGGGTGCTAATCCTTCCCCACACGTAACCGTACTCCCGATCCCTAGATTCTTTGAATGTAGACCATGCCTTATCTTTAGACAAGAATAGGTGACCAATCACACCTTAGGTTTGAATGGTTGGTGGCGACTCCTAGAATTTTAAAGCCTAGCGGATAGGTTCACGGACCTAGACGTTATGACAGAGATCACCATGGAGGAAGGCATTGTTGATGTCAAGTTGCTCCAAATACCAGTTCTTGGCTGCTGAAACTGCTAGAAGGGTGCGAATTGTGCTCATCTTTGCTACAGGTGAAAAAGTATCTGTGTAGTCCACCCCATGTTGTTACGTATACCCTTTGGCCACTAGCCTAGCCTTGAACCTCTCAATCTGGCCATTGGCTTTGTATTTCACCTTGTATACCCACTTACAACCAATGGCTTTCTTGGATGGTGGAAGATCAGTAACCTCCCATGTTTTGTTTGCTTGCAATGCTTGAATTTTTGTTTCCATGGCACTTTTCCAGCAGTCATGTTGGATTGCCTCTTCATAGGATTGTGGTTCAGAGATAGATGTAATAGCTATAAAGAATGCTTTTTGTGGTTGTGAGCAATTGTCATAAGAAAGAACAAAACAAAGACTATGAGGTGTACCTGATTCCTTGGTTGTTAAGACCCAACTATGGGAATGATCAGAGATAGCTAAGCTGCAGTGGTAGTCCTTTAAGTAGGTAGGGGTGGCTTTGATTCTAGTAGACTGTCTAGTAGGAAGGGTGTAAGATGATTGTCGAGGATTAGAAGCTTGTTCTGACTGGGAAGTTATGTTTTGATTATGGGACACATTAGGAGGTGCAGACATTGAGTTTGAATCAGAACGAGTATAATCAAAGTAAGAGTTATGCAAAATAGGAAGTGACATTGAATGTTCATGTGAAAGTTGAGTGGTTGGAGCTTGTGTAGAAGGATTGGAGAATGGAAAAGTGGTTTCATAAAAGATGACATCTCTAGATATGATAAGATTGTTGGTTTGTAAGGAATACAATTTGTAACCCTTTGTTCCAGTGGGAAAACCCAGAAAAATGCATTTTGAAGCTCGAGAATCAAACTTTGATCTTGGGTGTGCTAAAGTTGATGCATAACACAGGCATCCAAAAACTTTTAGGTTTGAAAAATTATGAGGTTTATTGTATAATAGCTCAAATGGTGTTTTGTTGTTAATCACTGGTGATGGTAGCTTGTTGATTAAGTAAGTTGCATGGTTAACACAATCAGTCCAGAAAAATTCAAGTAAGTAAGTCTGAAATCTCAGAGCCCTTGCTACATTTAGAATATGTTGATGCTTCCTCTCGACTATGCTATTTTGTTGAGGGGTTTGAATACATGAAGTTTGATGAAAAATTCCTTTTGAATTATAAAAGGAGTCTATGTTGAATTTTTGTCCATTATCTGTTCTTATGGTTTTTATTTTGGTATGAAATTGTGTTTCAATGAATATGCGGAAATTCATTAGCAAGGTTCAGACTTCAGACTTCAGTTTCATAAAAAATGTCCAAATATGCCTTGTGTAATCATCAACTATAGTTAAAAAAAATATCTATGTCCATATATGGAATTAACATGATAAGGCGCCCATATATCAACATGGATTAGATCAAAAGGAGAACTGGAACTAGAATTACTGATAGAAAAAGAATTCCTATTATGTTTAGCAAAATGACAAGTATCACATGGAAATTTATTTGGTACAAAAATTGAAGGATCTAGTTCATGAAGTATTTGTATCCTGGGAATAGAGGCATGTCCTAAACGATAGTGCCATAGGTTTTTTGAATTATCAGAAGTGAGTTGATTTTGAAGAACTAATTGAGAATGTGAAGAGGACTTGGACTGAATTTGATCAGGATGAGCAAATGTTATGAGCTGGTAGAGTCCCTGCCTTTGCTTAGCTAAACCAATCATCCTCCACGTTTGAATGTTCTGAACAACACAGGATTCAGATTGAAATACCACAAAGCAATTGAGTGTTCTTGTTAATCTACTAACTGATATGAGATTAAAAGAAAAATTTAGGACAAAAAGAGCATTCTCTAATATGAGATAAGAAGATAAGTTTACTTGGCCAACATGGGTTACTGGTATATACTGACCTGTAGGTAACTTTACAAAGGAGTTTTCAACAGGCTTATATGAATTAAAAAGATTTAAGGAACAAACTATATGGTCAGCGGCACCTTTATCAAAGAGAAAAATGGAAGGAGAAGAAGAGTGTTGTATGGTACAGGTTGCAACAAAAATACCTGTGTTTTGGGAGGTTTCGACTGGTGGATGTGAAGGAACCAGAACCTTACTGGTAGCATTAACATGAGCTACTGGAGAAGAGGCCATATCAACCGATTGAAGCAAACCAAGCAACTTAGCATATTGATCTTTGGTGAAAGGAACAGAAACAGAGTCAAGGTCTGAACTAGGCTTGTTGCATTCCTCTGTGGAAGGGAGCATTTCAACTTGATTAGCAACAGGCATTCTACTTCTTAGCTTGAAACTTGGAGGATATCCATGTTTCTTGTAACATTTCTCAACAGTGTGCCATGTATAACCACAATAGGTGCATATGGGCCTTTTTGTAGTCGAATGCCTTCTGAACATGGGGTTTCCATTTGCTGAATTGGAAATAACTTTGTTTGCAAAGGCTGCTGATTCAGATGATTGCTGCAAGGGGTTCGGCAAAGTAGAATGAATTTGTCTTTCTTGTTGGATGATCATGGCAAAGACTTTGTTGATTGGGGGTAGAGGTTCAATGATCATAACTTGTGATCTAACAGCTGCAAATTCCTCATTTAGCCCTTTGAGAAATCTGATCACATGATCTTGTTCTTGATACATTCTTGCCTTCTCCAAAGCACCACAAGAACATCTTGGATTGCAAGAACAGGAAAGAATTGGTCTAAGGTTGGTAATTTCATCCTATAGCATTTTGAGGTTGGTGAAGTAATCTGTTACAGATAAGTTTCCTTGATGGAAAGAATGAATTTCCTCTTGTATCTCGCCAATTCTAAATGCATCGCCTTGTGAGAATCTATCCTTAAGATCAACCCATACATCAAGGGCATTATCAAACCAAATGATGCTTTTGGCAATTGAGGTTGAAACTGAATGCAAAATCCAGGAGAGGACCATCGTGTTGCATCTCTCCCAGGCTTGGTAAGTTGGATCATTCTTGGATGGTACTGTAATGGTTCCATCAACAAACTGATACTTGTTTTTAGACAATAGTGCCATCTTCATTGCACGGCTCCAAGAGTGGTAATCCACTCCTGTGAGGATAGAAGAAACAAGAATCAATGAAGGGTTTTCATTCAGGTGAAGAAAGAAAGGACTTGAAGGTGAGTCTTCAGGTCTGGTGGTTGCAGCAGATGAAGCATTAGTGGCCATGGCGGATAAGCAGATGAATGAAAGGTTTCGGAAAAAAATATTACAACTATGGTACCATGTTGAGAATATGAATGATAAAACTTCATTCAAGAAGCTGAAGAATGTGTATTATTGCTCTAATCAGAAAACTTACATTGGATTTTATATGGAGTTGTAAACTTAACTGACTAGCTGTAAACCACTTAACAAACTTAATCAATCTTGCCAGCTAAGCTAAAACTATCTTGAACTAAGCTAGATATATTAAAATCCAAAAAATGCAATCTTGTTGAAAAGTTAAATGGTTAATTAAACAACATAATTGAAAGATCACATTTGGACTAAATCTTCGTAAATAAAGATGTTAAGATTTATTTTTAGCTCACTTGAAAATACTTTAACATTCTAAAATGCCAAAAATTCTTCATTTCTTATTGTTATGGAATAAAAGCAAATCCTTTAGACATTAATTACTAAAAAAATCCATAAAAAAAATAGTTATGTTACTTATCAAAAGTGTTCAGTCATTTGAATTCACAAATGTAGACTGTTTTCAAATAATACTTCATTGCATCATTGAATTATTTGATTTAACTTTGTCTAATAAACTTATTTTTTGTATAAACTTTGTCTAATTAAAAATTTACAATGTATCTCATAAATTTTATGATGAATCTAATAAACTTTGTCTTCATTGTGGGTTCTAATTCCTTGCATACAGTTATAGCATATTTACTGGTTTTCCAATCTATAGGAGTTTCATGATCCAAACTTCATTTGCCAGCCACATGGATAGCTTTTCTAATATTCTAGACTTGCTTTTTCTTAATGCAGAATTTCTCTACATATTTTTCCCTTTATCCTCTAGAGAACAATAATTCCTTCTAGCATATCAGAATTGCCTGCACCTGTGATTACTTTGGTGTGATATCTGTATTTATTGCTTCTTTTTTTTTTCTTCTTTTTGTTTCCTACATTCTTAAGAGCTACTTGTATCTTGAAATGATTGAATTCACGCTGCATGAGGTATTGGATGCGTTTATTAGTCAGGTGACGATGAAGAGCAATGGGAAAGGTATCCAAATAGTCAATGATACAGCAGAAGAGGTCATGACTAAGACTTTGTATGGAGATAGTGTTAGACTTCAACAGGTCTTAGTTGATTTCTTGTTGATATCGGTTAATTTTACACCAAATGGAGGCCAACTTGTTGTTGTAGCTAGCTTGACCAAAGATCAACTAGGACAGTCCATTCATCTTGCACATTTAGAGCTCAGGTACTGCTTTCTTTCATAAATATGCATTCATATTAAATCAGTAATAGTTGGCATATGTCCTAAACATACGTCGAAAAAGAGGAGAATGTGCCTGCACACCAATTTAAGTTTCTTGTTCCTTTTTTCTTTAGATTTATTCATCTATAGCAATTGTATGGAGTTGGTATATATATGCCTTGGTTTGAGGCACAAGTGAACTCTTCCTTTATAAGTAAACCAAAAGTAAAAAGCATTTTGTATTATATTTTTGGACAGGATAACACATGCAGGTGGCGGAGTGCCTGAATCGTTGCTGAACCAAATGTTTGAAAGTGATGGAGATGCATCAGAAGAGGGTATCAGTTTGCTCATCAGCCGAAAGTTGGTAAAACTCATGAATGGAAATATCCAGTATTTAAGGGAAGCAGGCAGGTCAACTTTCATTGTGACTGTTGAACTTGCTGCAGCGAACTAAGTGTAGAACCTAACTAATTTTCTTGGCAATAACTAGCCAGTGGTTAAGGAGAAATTTGGAGTTTGACAATGTATTAGCCACAGCATGGGGTTTTTCTTTGTTGATGAGTTGCACCTTGAAAAATGTCTGCTCTTCCAAGGCTGCAGAGAGAGTTATTTCAATAAGTTTTGCTAAGTTACTGTTAATTGTTTCTGGGCAAACTGTATGATCTGTTTTCACTTATTTATAGTAAGGGAGTCGATGCAAAATGACTGTGAGGCTCAGATTGTATATTGAAGGCACTGAACCGATGTAGCACTTGGAAATTGTAACATGTAATTGTTTCAGTGATATCTTATATGTTATTCTGCTTTGGGTTAATGCGTAATTTAGTCCCTGAACTATATCACTTTTTTCACTTTGGTATTTAAAGAAAATTTTTTGTCACTTTCATACATGAACTTCACTTCCGTCAGTCACTTCACCCCAAAAGTTAACATCGTTAGAAAAAAATTGACGTGACACTACGTGCCCAATAATATGTTGACACGTGGTGCATTGCGTTATTTTTTTCTTTTTCTTTAAAAAATGTTTAAAAAATATTAAAAAATACCTAAAAATATTAAAAAATAGTTAAAATATTTAAAAATTTATGTAAAATGTTTAAAATATGTAAAAATATTATAAAAAATATGAAAAAATATTTAAAAATACATAATAATATTTAAAAATATGTAAACAAATATTTAAAAATATGTAAAAATATTAAAAATATGGAAAAATATTTAAAAATTTATGTAAAATGTTTAAAATATGTAACAATACTTTAAAAAATTTGAAAAAATATTTAAAAATACATAATAATATTTAAAAATATGTAAAAAAATATTTAAAAATATGTAAAAATATTGAAAAATATGGAAAAATATTTAAAAATAGTTAAAAATATTTAAAATTTATGTAAAATGTTTAAAATATATAAAAATATGAAAAAAAATATGAAAAAAATATTTAAAAATAATAATAATATTTAAAAATATGTAAAAAATATTTAAAAATATGTAAAAATATTGAAAAATATGGAAAAAATATTTAAAAATAGTTAAAAATATTTAAAAATTTATGTAAAATGTTTAAGATATGTAAAAATATTTTAAAAAGTATGAAAAAATATTTAAAAATACATAATAATATTTAAAAATATGTAAACAAATATTTAAAAATATGTAAAAATATTAAAAAATATGGAAAATATATTTAAAAATAGTTAAATTAGTTACAAATAAATTAGATTTATTTTTAATAGGAATTTTATTAAGAAAACATAAAAAAGCTGATGTGGCATTGCATGTCCAATAATAAGTTGACACGTGATGCACTACGTCAATATTATTTCTTTTTCTTTAAAAAATGTTTCTAAAAATATTAAAAAATACCTAAAAATATTAAAAAAATGGTTAAAAATATTTAAAAAATTATGTAAAATGTTTAAAATATGTAAAAATATTATAAAAAATGAAAAATATTTAAAAATACATAATAATGTTTAAAAATATGTAAATTTTTTTAAAATATGTAAAAATATTGAAAAATATGAAAAAATATTTAAAAATAGTAAAAAATCGGCTGAAATCCTAAAACCAGATTTGTTTCCAATTCACGAAGCTCGGGAATCACCTAATCCAAAATAAAACCAACCCAAGACAAAAATAAACCCTCCATCAGAATTACATTCGGCCACCACCAGCCAAGGCAGACACTCGCAACCCACCAGCCATCTAGCCTAACACAACCCGCAGCCGAAGTACCATCACCGAGCTCTCCTCCACACAACAGCCTTTCGCCCGAACCCCTTATTAACCCACATCCAGAACAAAAAACAAATCCCGAACTTGAACCCAACATCCTCAATAAAAAAAAATGGTACAACACACTCCCTTCCTTCAAGGAAGCCATAGCAAACTTGTAGAAGACAAGTATGTTCAGAAAATTTTGCTAAGAAAGGGGAAAGGAAGATTTTGAGGGAAGAGGATTTCTGTTAGATCTAAGGTTTTCTGATGAAGTTCTCGAACCAAGCAATGCTGCGACGGAGCCCTTATTAGCGGTGGCCGGCCTTTGGGAAAAGGAGTAAATGGGAGGAAAGAAGCGAGGACGGATACAAATAAAAATTATTGTATTTTTAAATATTTTTTCCATATTTTTTAAATATTATTATGTATTTTTAAATATTTTTTACATATTTTTAAATATTATTATGTATTTTTAAATATTTTTTCATATTTTTTAAAATATTTTTACATATTTTAAACATTTTACATAAAATTTTAAATATTTTTAAATATTTTTAAATATTTTTTCCATATTTTTCAATATTTTTACGTATTTTTAAATATTTGTTTACATATTTTTAAATATTATTATGTATTTTTAAATATTTTTCATGTTTTTAAAAATATTTTTACATATTTTAAACATTTTACATAGAATTTTAAATATTTTTAACTATTTTTAAATTTTTTTTCCATATTTTTCAATATTTTTACATATTTTTAAATATTTGTTTACATAGATTTTAAATATTATTATGTATTTTTAAATATTTTTTCATATTTTTTAAAATATTTTTACATATTTTAAACATTTTACATAAATTTTTAAATATTTTTAACTATTTATATATTTTTTTCATATTTTTCAATATTTTTACATATTTTAAAATATTTTTTACATATTTTTAAATATTATTATGTATTTTGAAATATTTTTTTCATATTTTTTAAAATATTTTTACATATTTTAAACATTTTACATAAATTTTAAATATTTTTAACTATTTTTAATTATTTTTTTCCATATTTTTCAATATTTTTACATATTTTTAAATATTTTTTCACATATTTTTAAATATTATTATGTATTTTTAAATATATTTCATATATTTATAATATTTTTACATATTTTAAACATTTTACATAAATTTTTAAATATTTTTAACTATTTTTTAATATTTTTAGGTATTTTTTAAACTTTTTTTAAAAAAAAACTGACGCAGTGCCCCACGTGTTAACATATTATTGGACACGCAGTGCCACATTAGCTTTTTTCTAACTGTGTTAACTTTTACGGTAAAGTGACTGACAGAAGTGAAGTTCATGTATGAAAGTGACAAAAAATTTTCTTTAAGTAACAAAGTGAAAAAATGGTATAATTCAGGGGCTAAATTACACATTAACCCTTTTGTTTTTTATATCAAGAACCATGGGAGATCATGGGCATGGGGAATTGCCATTTTTGTTTTGGAATATTCAACAAATATTGATATTTCTGGGAGAGCTTGTAGCTATGCTGTACACAGTACACTGTAGTGAGAGCTTGTTCAGGTTAACAGGGAAACTAGTTATGAATTGGCAACGTTTTTCACACGGATTTCTCATTTCTCAAGCTAAGTTTTCAGCTCTAACAATTGAAGCAATGCTAGGTTCAGTGATAAGTGGGAAGATAACAGATCTCCTTGGTCGAAAAAGCGTAAGCTTTGTCATGGAAAATAACAATTACTAACTCCATGTCTTGAATCAGACTGTGGGTATTGAATTTTTACCAAGAGCCTGAATAAGAATTTACTCGGGGATGTCATGGCTTTTAGTTTTCCCAGTATGCTTTCAGCTTTTTGTGGTGCAAGTTTCTTTCCTGGAACGGCAATGGTACCGCAGACTAAAGGGCTAACTCTGGAAGAAATACAGGCATCAATGTTTAGCCATTCTCTGGAATAAGTGAAATCCTCAGAAGCCATTGCATCTTACATATTTTGAGGCACCCTTCTCTTGTATACTTCTCATATACTTGGGAGGCTTCTTTATGGATTTATATTGCATTTTATGAGTAAACATTACAAATTCAATCAAATAGTAGAGTCTTTTACAAATTCATGGATTTTGGTTCAGATGTTTCTCATCAACATAAAAGGTAGAGCAGGAAGCACTTGCAGTTTGATTGGCCATTCCAGTCCTTGGATTGTTCCACAGAACTTCAACAACTTGTTTCAATGGAGTTCAGCAGGTGAATTCTTCCCCAACTATGGGAATGCATACCATTGATTCTTGAGGCTTTGATCTTAGAAATGGCTCTTCTATATTCTAGGGACATTCTCTATGTCTTCTGCAATCTGTGTTCTAAATGGCATTTTCATAGCGAAGGTGGTGGGACGTGCTCTGGAAGAGATACAGGCATCCATTACAAGCTAGTTTCATGCAGCATTGAGAACAAATTAAAATGCTGATTATAGCCATGCATCAGACTCATTCTAAGCAGATTTATTTACGATTGGACGAATTTATGAGATACTAATCTTGTATTACTTCTCAACAGATTTGAATTCAAAATAATAAAGAGAAAAACTGATTCTCTCCTCTTGTTAATTGGATTAATATTTGATTCCAGGGCATTTGTCCAAGGTATCTTTTTCTCTTTTGGATGATAAGGGATTTCTAGGTTTAATTCAATCATCCAATTCCGGCTCATTCTAAGCAAATTTATTTACAGTTTTGATAAATTTATTATTTATGAGATATTAGTCTCATATGACTTCAAAATAGATTCGAATTCAAAACAAATAAGAAAAATAAAAGAAAATTCTCTTGTTACTTGAGTCAATATCTATCACTGAGATACTATTCGCTTGCCTTTTTTTTTTTGTTCGTCTATTCTCTTGCCTTCTTTGAATGTCATTTTTTTTTCTTGATCATGGTCAGAGTGGTTGGTTGGTTGTGACCTTTTTTGTATGCATTGATCAATAATGGAGTTTTATGACCAATAACATCCATGAATTATTGCCCAATTAGAAGAGGGATAGAAATAAAGATCTTTTTAGTGCCTTTTTAATTTTTTTTATAAACCACAGGTATTTTCATCCGTTTGAATGGTATAAAACTAATTCTGCTTGAAGCTTTGTTACAGTTAAAGCTTTTCAACTCTCTTCAAAAGTGTATTTAGTGACAATCGAATACGTTGCCAACTGAGCTACAATCTATAGGTAAAAAGACATATAACATGTAAAAGATCCGCTTATGAAATTTTTTAATTCTTCTAGCGGTTGATAAAATAATAATCTTAGAAATAAATTGTGATTTTCGCCATATTAATTAAGGATAATTATTATATACACCATCGGTAGAGTTTTTTTACTCCACAAGCGGTATTAAGATTGTGACACATGTTTTATAAAAAATTTAAAAAATAAATAAAATAAGATATATGTCATAATCTTCACCTTACTTGATGAGTAAAAAACCCCTGCCTACTATGTATGGAATAATTATCTATTAATTAATCTTATCTCTATTTTTCAAGTGATTTAATGCTCACATGTTCCATAATTTACACCACAAATGAAAAGTCCAATTCCAACCATTCATGCTATGAAAAGGGAATAAATAAATATATTTTTTTAAATTGAAATTCCATACCAAAGAAAAAGAGAGTCAAATTCTTCTGCAAATTAACCAGTCTTTCTTTGTAACAACATTAAAAAAAAGAAAGAAAGAAAGGAAGAGAGGTGAAATGAAACCATTTCTCTCATTTAATAAAGAAAAAAAAGAGTTTATAATTTTAACATTTTATCAAATTCCAATTCTCATATATATTGGAGGAAAACGAACTGGGTACACCCTGTTTAATACTAATACAAGTTGTTTTATTTATTATTGTATTATCATTTTTTGTCCACACTTATAAATTTTTTTATATATTTTTATCTTTCATTCTCACTCTTTTATATTAGAAAATTATAAAAAAAATAATATTTTCTTTTTTTATAATTTCTGATAAAAAAGGAGAAGATAATATGATATAGAGATAATAAATACTAGTGCACCAATCAAATCCAATTTGTTTTTAAAAAATTACTTCTTTAAAAAAATTACTCAAAAATCTTGAGTATTAACTCAAATAATTATATTTGTATTTCTAAAATATAAAATCCATACAAATAAAAAATCTGAATATCAGTATCTTTTTTTTTCTCCGAGGCCAACTACCTCAATTTTTCTGTAATAATTTCCAAACCATACATCACATCCCATCATGATCTTAATTAATAATGAGGTTTTACTTATATTAATTGTCCAATTAGCTGGCCCCATTTCTTAATTAAGGTAGCAACATTTAAAATATTGTGTTAGGTCTTCAAATTAATAGAAAAATATTTGAGTTTGGATACCATATAAGGGAAAATGCATTTTATTTAAGTTTTAGAAGGACAAAGATTACTTTTATAGGTTAAATTTTGTTTTGTTTCTTAATTGGGTAAGAGGAGATAGAAGGTTAGAATGTTATATCGGTGCTCCTTAAATAAAATTTCAAGTTCGAAACTTGTAAATGAAAAAAATAGTATTAAAAAAGCTTTGTCATTTCGTCTCCAATTATAATTCGATTCTGGATAAATAGAGGTCTAAAGTGTCTCTCGGATAATGAAAAATTTCGACAAAAAATAATTATATATATAACAATAGAAACATAAAATAATTTTAAAGTTTATAACTTATGCACTGCATATACTCATATAAATTATAATTTTGATGAGATAAAAAATTATATAATTCAATATTTGATTTAAAAAACTGAAATTTATTTTCGTATGAAGAGAATCGTAATTTAAAAATAAAAAATTATTGCTGTGGATATTTATATTTCAAATTTAATAAAAATCGATTCTATTTCTATAACGTTACATGAATCAATAGAATTGAAAAAATATATAATAATTGCTGGCAAGAGTGGCTAGAAAGGTCGAAGCAATATCTGACTATACCATGTCAACTCATCTGGGACCAACAGTGCCTACTTTTCCAGTACCCACCTGCCAAGACAATGAATTTTTTTTTTATTTTACTTTTGCATATAATTAACTAAGAACATGTGTTTTTATTATGGAAACAAATTTCTTTTAGCCATGTCATCTTCCACTGCTCACCTAGCTTTGGATTCTCCTCTCTCTGTGTGTACATATATATATATATATATATATATATATATATATATATATATATAAACACATACATACATACAAATACACACATATGAGCATTCACAGGATGTATCAGAACCAATTCTGAGACTGAGAGTTTCGAGTTAGAACCATCCCAGATTGCTGTAGTAAGTTGTGATTTTATTGACCTTCATAATGACTTGATTATGGTTAATACAGAGATCAAAATTGAATTTGATTATGGTTAATACAAAGATCAACATTGAATTTAATATTATCTATTTTGATTCAAAGCTTTATTAATTTATAAAAAAATTTTAAATTAACAAATAATATTTTACAAATTAAATGTGATAACTCTAGTTTTGTCTCGACTAACTTGTCTTGTTTTTGCCAATGAGACTTTAGCTTAGTGCTAAGAAAGAGATCTTGAGATTTTGAGATCTCAAGTTTGAGTCTCATCAAGTGTGAGCTTAAATTAATTTAGTTATTTATTAGTTTGTTTAGTTTGTTATAGTTATTTACTAATTTATTTAATTTGAATAATATGATTTTCATAGTTACATGTTTATGAAATATAACATATTAATTACGATTGTAACATTTAATAAAAATGTATTATTAAAAAAAAATTGTCTTGTCTCCTATCTTGTCTGGCTCTATTATTTTAGAAAAAAGTAGCCAACAGTAAACATGAGACGTGGAACATGCAGACAGGACTGTTCTATGAATGATTTATAGTTATTAAAACTAGCTGTACGGGGAGCCAACTCGTTGTTTAAATAAAAGAAATGTACAAATTATTGTTTCCTCTGTCTATATTTGTCTCTAAACTTTTTCAGTTTTTCTTCCAGTCTGCTTCTTCAAGGAGACAAGAAATGGAAGAAGAAGGCAGGGCGGGGGGAGCAGCAACTGAGCCATTGATTGTCTACAATGGCGATGGTGTACCATTAAGAACGTCCAGTGCCATAACACCATCTCTTGTTCTTGGCATCACTGTTGCAGCCAGTGCTTCCTTTACTTGTGGGTACTCAGTAAGTTGACAATGGAGTGATTGATCTCAAATCAGATGCTGTGCTTTCTTCTTACTTCTTAATTCCTTGTCTTGAACATGGCAGTCTGATCTATTTCATGCTTTATATTTGAACTTTAGAGTGTAATTTAGGTAGGCAATCCAAAAGAAAATGAAATTTTCTTTCAGATCTTTCCAGGAAAACAAGAATAGTTTTGTACTCGACATTATTATTATCAGATATTGGAAATTTAGGATTAGGATTAGAACTATAGTCTGGGATTTACATTCTGTCCACTGCCATGTTCTTGATGTTGCATTTTGGAATCATTTGCTTATCATTTGGGCCCAAGGGATGAAATTTCCAAGTGATGTTTTCTTGTTAGGACAGTCTGAAGGAAGAAAAATTAAAATCTGTCTTTACTTGGATCGTAAAGTGAAGATTCATGACTCTTTTCTCTCTATCTTTGAGGCATCAATGATCATGACTATACTTGTTTTGCATGATTGCTTTGCAGGGTGGATATTCATCACCTGCAGAGTCTGGAATCATAGATGAGTTGGGTCTCTCTGTGGCAGAGGTAGGTGCCAGGCTAGAAAACAACTAAGAATTTCACTTCAAAACTCAAAACATAAGCAACTGTTATATAGGTTGTGTAGCTCACCACCATTTTGTTCGAGTTTAGCTCAAGTGACTCGTGCAGTCACTCTTAGAAGGCAGCATCCAGTAGGTTTGGAGTTCAATTCCCAACCTTCAACTTCCTTTGTACCATAAAAAAGAATCCAATGTTTTGGGAAGTGCTTTAAGCGAGTTTTTTAGTTTCTTGCGGAATTTAACTTGACCCCACTTTCCCTCCTTTTTCCCTATCACTTTGTGCAGTATTCAGTCTTTGGTTCAATATTGACGATAGGCGGAATGGCAGGTGCAATAGCTAGTGGAAGAATATCGGATTTCTTTGGTCAAAAAATTGTGAGTTTTCTGAATAAAAACAATACGTGAGAATCTATTTCATATCATTAAATCTTCATCAAGTCCTCAGTTAATGCTTGTGGTTGCTCTCATAAGGCAGACCTTCTGGATATTGAATGTATTCTACATCATGGGATGGCTAGCTATAGTGTTTTCCAAGGTCTTGTATCCCTTTCCTTTTACTTCATTTTCTGCCAGGCTTTTCTTTTATTAGTTACAGCATTCAGCTATTCTCTTTGGCTTGCTCTCACATCATATTCCTGAATGTTGCAATGATTTTTGACAGGAAGCTTGGTCACTGTATCTTGGCAGGCTTTCACTCGGATTCGGGACTGCAGTATTCAATTATGTGGTAACTTCTGTAAGGCTTCATACATCTACTAGATGCAATTGACTAATGTGGTTGATGATGAAGTCTGATTTAATGCCTGTAGGGGCCTGTTTATGTAGCAGACATAACTCCGAAGAATCTTAGGGGTGGGTTTTCATCACTAGTGCAGGTAAATTTGAGCATTATAGGCATTTGAGTTTTGTGAATTCAAGTAAATCGGTCAATGATTTAGTTTCTGTTCAACTTAATCTACAGGCAATGACAATTTGTAGCATTTCAGTTGCATATTTTGTTGGTTCTGTCACCTATTGGCGCATCTTGGCTCTAATAGGTAGCATCTTTCAGTCCTTTCTTTCCATGCTGCATGGACTTTATAACAAACAAAGAACGCATTAATGATTTTGGACTATTGCATTTTGCAGGTGTCATTCCTTGTATAATACAGATCCTATGTTTGTTCTTTGTTCCAGAATCTCCTAGATGGTTGGTAAGTAGAATCTTCAGTTCCATGAGTTATGTCAAAATCGCGTTTGCTTTAGTTTTTGTTGTCATGAAATCTCACCATGGTTGAGATCATTGGGCCTAGTTTAGGATCAGCTTTCGGTCGGAAACAAAACACAGTTAAACAGGTTGGTGTCAGCTCTGAGTAATCAACTATGGTTTACCTTTTGCAGGAAAAGAATGGCCGAGACAATGAGTTCAAAACTTCTCTGCAACACCTCAGAGGAAAGAATGCAGATATTTCTCAAGAAGCAGCTGAAATCCATGTAAATTTTGAAACATGACATTCTTTGAAGAGTTGTCAGACTCATTCCTTGTACCATATCTGCAAGTTTGATCTGTACAAAAATCTTGCAGGATTATACCCAACACTTGCAATGCAGCTCCGAAGATAAGATTCTTGATCTGTTCAGTTCAAAATATGCGTATTCGGTCATTGTGAGTCACAGTAATTGATCCATAGTTTCACTATTGATTGTAAATGTCATGTTTGATTCAAAGTTATAACAAGATTTTGGCCTAGGTTGGAGTTGGCCTGATGCTGCTACAACAACTGGGAGGTTACAAAGGATTTGCATACTATGCAAACAGCATTTTTGATTTAGCTGGTAAATCATGAGACAGTAAAAATAGTGCTCCAAATAACTTGGCTATGAAGAAACTGACCATTTTGTTCACCAGGGTTTCCAAGCACTATAGGAATTATAGCAGTGGCAGTAACACAGGTGCTTATCTATTTTCATTTTCACTGTTCATTCAGAAATTCATCCTCGTGTGCATCTCTGATAATGTTCATAGCCTTGTACAGATTGTGATGAACATTCTTGGTATACTTTTAATCGATAAATCTGGGAGATGGCCTCTTCTAATGGTTAGTTAGAGTACAAAAACAATCAATTCCCTTTGTTTCAACTAGAGAGACTAATCCTGAAATCCAAACATGTTTGCAGGTTTCCATTGTTGGTACATTCTTTGGTTGCTTCCTTACAGCCCTGTCATTCCTCTTGCAGGTTCATCAAGAACAGAACATAAAATTTTAATTACAACATTAAAAATTGTCTTTTCCACATTTTATTTTCCCTTTAAAATTCTATTTCCTGAAAGATTTAAGATGTCATGAGCAGGATTTTCAATGGTTGGAAAAAATCACTCCAGTTTTGGCACTTATTGGCATCCTGGTAATACAAACTACGTGCAAACACTTCTGTGTTCTTTTCCTTAACAATGTTTTCCTGTTGATTACATCTGCATTGAACATTATCTTCAAATTTCTTCTTGATTGGTAAACAAAATGAAGGCACAACAGATACATTTAACCATATCATGAAGAACGTTGTGAAAACTTCAATGAGAAACTGTCTTCTTTCTCCCTTCTGATAATAGTGCAAAATTTACAATGAGATCAACACTGGCTCAGGTTCTTAGAAGAATAGAATTAGAACAAAATTTGGTTTCTGATACCACATTAAACATTTAATCTAAAATCAATTGGCTGTAAATTGGGAGATTCAACTTGAATATAAGATCACAAGGAACAAAATATTTAACAGATGTGAGACAACACGATTTTAGCACTTAATTTTCGTGTTTTACACGATACAAACAGAGTTTTACATGACACGAATTGCTAGATCTACTTCTATCAGCCATGATTATTCTTCTATCAGATTTTCAGCTGAAGGTTTCTTCAGTCATTGGACAATCTAGATGCCTGTCAAGCCTACATTAGTTATTTATTATTTTATTACTTTACCTTGGTTTCCTTACATAAGCTTTATTTGATGATTTCTGCATTCAGATGTACATGGGATTTTATTCATTGGGCATGTCAGGAATTCCATGGATTATAATGTCAGAGGTCAGTCAAGAGATCTGGTCCTCATTTCTTCATCATTCAGAGCATAGCTAACAGCAACTAATGGTTTTCTTCTGTTTTTTTCCCAGATATTTCCTGTAAACATAAAGGGCTCAGCTGGAAGCCTTTGCAACCTGGTGAACTGGCTTTGTTCTTGGATTGTTTCTTACACTTTCAACTTCTTACTTCAATGGAGCTCTGCTGGTAAACCTTGACTCTTCTATTTTCTCTCCTTATTCTTCTCTGCCATTTCCACCATGGTTACCATTTACCATTACACTGTTCCAGGAACATTCTTCATTTTTTCAAGCATTTCTGGGTTAGCTATCATATTCATTGCCAAGCTGGTGCCGGAGACCAAGGGAAGAACATTAGAAGAAATTCAAGCATCAATTACTCGCGGTGTACGATGACAAATGCAGGAAGAACTGACTAATATAATCATTTGGGGATTCAATTGCACTGATACAGATTTGTTTCAGCAGTCATCACCTTGTGCCTTAGGATTAGAGGGAGGCGGTTCTTGACCTTGTTTTAGTTTGAATGAATTTACTTTTCTCGTTTCTTTTCATGAATATAATTAAAATGAAGGTAAGATCTTGGTCTAAGTTAGACATGAAAATTTTAGACCGTGATACAGTATGAAAATAATATAAAAAATATATCAAAATGATACAAGATAATATTTGGTGAAAATTATATATGAATTAGGTAATAATTAAAAAAATATTGAGTTTGGTGTTTTAATAAAAGTTTTCATGGATCGAATCAAGTTCTAATTGGGCAAGTTAGACATGACAATTTTAAACAGTGATATGATATAAAAATGATATAAAAAATATGTCAAAATGATACAAGATAATATTAGGTCAAAATTATATAGGAATTAGGTAAGAATTAAAAAAATATTTTGAGTTTGGTGTTTTAATAAAAGTTTTTATGGATCGAATCGAGTTCAAATTGAGCCTAAAGTATATATTAACGAATTACAAAGTAGCTTAGGCCTGGCTTGCGTATCTTGGCTTCATTTTTAACTTAAGTCTGTTTTTAATTTTATTATATAAACTCGAGCCTAGCTTGAATTTTTTTGGCATTTTAGTTTTTAATTTTTTGTTTCTTTTTTTTATTTTTTATTTCATTTAAATTTTAATTTGATTTGTATGTCAATTTTCATATTAAATATATATTTAATTTTGTTTATTAATTAGTAATGTTTTATATACATTTTACTTTTTTTAGTTCGAGTCAAGCCTAAGTCTCAAATGGTAAACTTCAATATGAAAATTCATTGGATATAATTTTTTTGTCCAAGTTCGACTATTGCATTAATATTTTTGTCTAAACTTGTTCAAAATCAAACTAACTTTTGGATTTTAACAAACTATTTGATTCATGAACAAATTTACGTGTTAACACAAATTTTGATTCGAACTGTTTTTATATGAATACGAATTATATATTCAAATTGCATATCTAACCCGAGTAGAGTTGGTGGTCTAGGCTTGCAACTTGCAAACAAACCTGCCTTCCTTTCGGGCTTGGCTGTTGGCTACAATATGATAAAGCTTGGGGGACAGCAGGCAAGGCCTGGACAAACATATCAGGTTACATTGAAACATCGGGTTGGGAACTGAAGATTCAAGTCAACCACTCACAAGTTGTACACATTTTTTTTTTTCTCAGCGAATGAACACATTACTAACTTCAAAATCGGTTGGTTTGAATTAGCATGGAATCTCATATAAACTCAAGTTGTACACATTTTCGAACTTTCCTGTTCCGGGATAGGGAAATACTAATGAAATCTCACGTGCCAAAAATTAATGCTAAAACTGCTTGGTGGGAAGTCATGCAGCTACCAAAGTCTTAGTTGTCAGGTAGGGTTTTCACTATTATGAAATATAATTCATATTTATGTTATATTAAATTGTATTTATGTTTTTTTGTTCAAGTTTATTCATTGAGTTTATTTTTTGTTCAAATTCATTACAAAATAAAGCTAACTTTTAGATTTTAACGACCTTATTTTTAGATAAATCTACTTTGAAAAGCACAATTCACAAATCCAAAAGTAGTTAAGTTTTCAGCCTTCTGAAAGAATATTTTCAGCATGAACAATTTCCTTGGTTGAAAATATAAAGTGAATTTGATGAAATATACATTGGGTCAATTACTTTTTTTTTTGCTTAAAATTAAGTCTTACAAAGTTTAAATTCAAAAATAATCAATTTGCCTCTTCAAAAATTATTATTAATCTAGTAATTTAGTCTTCACCATCATTCTTTTAATTTGTAACTTAATCATTAAATTACCAATTTGTTCGTCCTCAGAAATTTTCATAATTGGTTCGCAACTTTTTTTAAGATGGTCCAATATCACTTAAATAATTTTTTACTAGAAAGACTAAACTTTAGGGCTGAAATTAAATTATTCATATCTATAAAAAACAATTTATAGATGTGATTGAAGAAAGAGTTGTCCCATCAATAAGATTTGATTTTTTTTAAATAAAAATAAAATCTTGCTTTAATATTTAATTAATAGAGGTTGTTGGACTGTCTAATCAAATACAAAAATGGATTTTTTGACTAATTTGCCCAAAAATGTATTCAATTCTACATGTGCGTAAGGATTGAAACTTAAAAATTTGAAGTGGTTGGTCCCATCTCGCATGACGTATGAATAATACTACCCTATGCCTATATTTCTGTTTGTTTATATCAAACCAAACTGAGCCAATTAAAGTCAAAATTGCTCCCTCAAGCAACAAACGAAATTAAATAAAGAAAAGAAGTCTAATTTTAGCATTTTTCTGGTTTATATTTTTTTGTACAAAACACGATTTAAATAAAAAAAATTGCAAATTCTGATATTTGAATTTGAGATTTATTAAAAATTACTTCTTGAAGAAGCTCTAAGAATCAATCGGATTGGTTGTACGGATTTTCTATATTTTTATAGTTTATTTTATAATAGTAGGCGATGAGACAAATTAAACTTGAAAGTTTTGTCAAATAATAAATTAAAATTATTGTTGATTTAGTGGCAATATTTGAATGTAATAAAATGGAAAGTTTACAGTGAATAATATTGTGTCTTAATTTAAAGTTTGTAGTTTTTCATTAAGGAATTTGTGAAATAAAACATTCTCTTTTGCAATTTCACTCCTAAATTTCTATTTTTTAAATACCTATCCTACTTGCAATGCTACATAAAATAACAATATTGAGAAAAATAAAATAAAATGTAACTATAAATTCCATAAACAATCTATTATGGAGTGATCCTATCTTTTCATGAGATTGCATATGCTAATATTTAATTGCGATCAATGTCACTCAATTAGTATTTTAGCTTAAAAAAATCTTTTGAATCTTTTTATGAAATAATAACACAGAACAGTGGTACTAAAGTCCTAAAGTTAAATTTAAATTTAAAATTTTTTGAGTTAATACCCCAATCATAATCCAAAAACCTTTTAAAAAAATAATAACCTAGAACCTAATATACCCATCTTTTTTGTTTGTATTTAATTTTAAAGCATATTACATATATATGTGGCCAATTTTTCAAACCCTATATGTGTAGAGGTTCAATTAGAAATTGACATATCCACCTTGAGTCAAAAAATATGTTTTGAAAAAAAAAAAGTAATGTTTGAAAAAAAGAGTAAAAAGTAGAATACTTTTTAAGTGAATAATCATATTTTATTTAATTTTAATAATTTCTTCAAATTGAATTGATGTAATTTGATTTGTGAGACATTAAAAATTTTACTATTGATATAAATTAATTCAATATATAAACTTTACACAGCATTTTTGAAGAAAAAATTGTATTTTTTCATGAAATAATTAAAAAAATATTAATATAAAAAAATTAGAATTGACAAGTCGTCTACAAATTAGAGTATGTTTCTTATAAAATTATGTTTGTATCGTGTAAAATATAAAAATTATTGTTAAAATTTGTATCGAAGCATCAAATATATTTTTTTAGCTTTTATTACATTCATGTAAAACTTTTATCAAATTTTAATCCGTATTATTTTTGTGTCTTTTATTTTTATCATTTTCGTGTTATAACTTTGTATTGTCAATAGTGTTTATGGTTGTCATTGGCAGGCCGACATAAAAACATATAGTCAGAGAAAGAAAACAAAAGTCATGGGTTGTTTTCTATATAAATAGTTTTAAGGCGGAAGAGAGCAAACGTGGGAAGATGGAAAGCATGGAAGAAGGGTTGTTAACAAGCAGCAGGTGTCTACCTAATGAAACAAAACCAACCGGCAATGGCGCCGGTGGCGGTGGCGATCACAGTACGACTGATCACCTTAACATGCCATCATCGAGAGCTTCCACTTCGTTAACTCCTGTTCTTGTCTTCAGTACGTTTGTCGCTGTCTGTGGCTCTTTCTGTTATGGCTGCTCTGTGAGTTTCTCGCTCTTCTTCTCTGAGCTAGCAACTCGTTTCCTTTCTCTTCTTCATTTTGTTTAGGGTTTTGAAGAAGAGGAAGTTAGTTTGAATTTAGAGTTTTTGTTGAAAACAGATATGACAGTAAAGACTGTTGAGTAGTTTTTTCTTTTTCTTATCTCTTTTCTTTTTTTTTTCCTGAAATATATTTGATTTGAAATATTTTGCACTTTAATTTTGTATAACTAAAAACTAAATTCTGCATAAACCATGAAATACACATTATTAGATTGAAATTTTTTATAATATATATTTTATTAATATGATTGGGATAAAGACCAGGATAATAATGATGATATTTTATTAATATGAACAGTAAAATTTAAAAAATCTAAACGAAACTGGTTTAGAAAATAATTTTTCTTAACCAATACATAATTATTAAAGTTTATTAAAGTTTTTTTATTTCACACGTAAGATTAAAATGATAATATATATTTTATTTTATTTTTTAAATATTTTTAAAAAATATATGTCATCATTTATATTTTATTTTTGAAGTTAAAAATTCCACTTTAGTATATAAAATGTAACCCTTTAAGAATTAAAAACCTAAAAGTCCATATATAACTATATATAATAGTCCACTACAAACCTGTGATAATTTTACAGTTTGAGACATATAGCTAGCTAACAACAACTACCACTACTTAAAATGTGAATTAGTTTCTTTGCCCAACAAAATGTTATTTTAGGTAATGTCCGTGCCCAACAGTAATGCATTATTAGTATTAACAAGTTTGGTTTAGAGATTAACAAACTATAGACACTATATATTTTATTATTATCATTTTTTATAATATGGTTTGAATTAAAGAAAAATTATCATACATTGTCAATAAAATTTTTAGATTATATCAACAGGATTAACAAAATGAATGATTGTACGAAATTATGAGATTTTTTAAGCAAAGATGAGTAGGGATTTAAAATCATATTTGTGAAGTACATTTTATGAAATCAAATCATCAGATCTTCAAGACTAAAGCAAATAATACTTCGCAGATTAAGCGTGAGACTCTACAATTTGCTAACTAACTTTGAATGAATTATCCAGCTTGGTTATACATCACCTGCGGAGACTGGGATAATGGAAGACCTTGGCCTCTCAGTGGCAGCAGTTAGTACAGTCCATATCCTTTTCAGTCTGTTTTTATTTTCTTTGCAGAGAGAAAACTCATGTATTCTATTCTCAATGTCAGTTTGTAGTCTTTGTCACTAATCAACGTGCTGCAATATGTTCTTACTGGTTACTCTCACAACGTGCAGTACTCCGTTTTCGGTTCAACACTGACAGTTGGAGGAATGGTAGGTGCAATTCTAAGTGGGAAGATAGCAGATCTCATTGGTCGGAGACGTGTAAGTTTGTAATACGAGATTTCAATTTTAAGAGACTGCATAACAATCTTATTACTCTCAAATTATGTGTTCTACATACCATGTGACAGACAATGTGGTTCGCCGAAGTATTCTGCACTGCTGGGTGGCTTGCAATAGCATTTGCGAAGGTTAGCTTTCACTTCGAGTTCTTTTGTTCCCCCAAAGTTGGGCTTTATTTGATTGTCGAATAGAATAACTAATGCTGCAAGTAAAACCATACTGATCAAGCACTAGCTACGGTCTTGCTTATGTTCACTAATTATTGCAACTCCATATAGACCATTTTGTAAGAAGATCTTACAAGGTAAATGTTGAATTCTTGTTGGAAGAATGCTGTGTGGCTGGACATTGGAAGGCTGGCAACCGGATTTGGAGTTGCAACAATTAGTTATGTGGTAATTCTACTGATTTCTGCAGTTCATACTTCATCAACCTTAGCAGTTTTTGAGATGTGATATGACACAACAGGTACCTGTTTACATAGCAGAAATAACACCTAAAACTCACCGGGGTTCATTTGTATCAGCAAATCAGGTAATACTAAACCATATTTCACAATTTGATCTGTCAAGACAACAATAACTATGGGGTTGGGTTTTCCAAATTGTGCAGTTGATGACTACCTCTGGATTTGCACTTGCATATTTCATTGGAACCTTCATTTCCTGGCGTGCCCTGGCCATATTCAGTAAATATCCATCTGCTCTTCCATTTTTCTGTTAACTTAAGCCAAAGATAGTTTTAATGGAGTTCTGCTTTTAACCAATTCTGGTTTCCTCAGGTGCTATTCCATCTGTGGTGCAGATTATAGGCTTGTTTTTCATTCCAGAGTCCCCTAGATGGCTGGTGAGTCTGGCCAATGCTAGGATGCCATTTGAGTTCATAACATGTTTGAATCAGATCTGAAAGAAACTATGCACTTCTCCAGGCAAAATTTGGTCAAGAAAAGGAGTTTGAAGCTTCATTGAAGCATCTTAGGGGAGAGGACACAGATATTTCTGAAGAAGCAGCTGATATCATAGTAGCTTTTTAGCTTCATATCTTGCTTTTCTTTTTCTTTTCATTTTTTCCCAGGAAAATTTTAACCACTAGCTTTCTCATGATAACAAGAAATGTTATGTTATGTGCATAACAAGAAATGTTATGTTATGTGCATTCTTTCTCCTGTAGGATTTCATGGAAACTCTCGAGCAACAGACAGAAGCTAGTTTCCTGGAATTGTTCCAGAGGAGATATGCTAATTCACTCATTGTGAGCTCAGAATAACAATAGTTTAATAAACCATAGTCATTGTTTATATGGTTTCTTGGAATCTACAGGTTGGAGTTGGCCTAATGCTATTGCAGCAACTCGGAGGAAACGGTCCAATGGCATATTATGCCACTAACATATTTGAAGAAGCTGGTAAAATTAGGTCTTCTGTGTTGCTTTCTATATGATTATTGTGTTGCATGCAATAAATCTATAAGATGGTATTAGAAAAATTGACAATGCAGATTCTTTTTTGCAACAGGTGTGTCAAGTACCATTGGCCTTCAAGTTTCATCTATTATACAGGTACCTACCCGGCTATTCCTGTCTGTCATGTCATGTAAAACACGTAACTTTCATGTCAATATTCGTGTCATTATGTCAAATGCAAAACACTCTTTGTAGCTTTTTACTAAATTCATCCCGTATTATCATGTCATGTTTAGGATTGCGATGTCTTCTTCCAACTTCAATGAACTGTTAATTTTTCTTTCTGCAGATTCCAGCAGCTATAGTAGGTTTGCTTTTAATGGATAGATCCGGTAGACGACCGCTTCTACTGGTTAGTTCTGTAAAGAATTCATTTCAGGATGGTGAAATTGTTGAGCAAACGAGTCAGACTATTAGTATTGTTCCAATTTTCTTCAGGTCTCTGCAAGTGGAATGTGCTTCTCCTGCTTCCTTATAGGACTCTCATTCTGCTTCAAGGTATAACAATGTTTAATATTTTCTTCAAAGGATTGTCTTCTGCGATCCTGTTTGTGAGACTTTGATTTCATGTTATAATCAGGAATTCGCCCATCTGAAGGCGCTTACTATCGTTCTAATATTTACCGGCACTCTGGTACCTGGCTGCTTTGCACTTAATGATGAACTTCACTCTTATTTTGCCAATGCTCATAATTTAACGCTTCAATTTCACAGCCGATATTGCGAGGATTTGTTATAATATATATATATATATACGTAGAAATCTGAACAGATGCTTGCAAGGTAGACTATTGGATCAAAACGAATAATACTTCATAGCGAAATACAGGAATTAATTGTTACACTGTAAGAGCTACCTTTAGAATCCTGCAAGAGTTAAGTGCCCACATGGTGAGAACCACCTCTGTAATCCCAACTCTTGAAAGCCACTTTTATAATCCCAACACCTGATATATATTTAGAGATCTGAACTTATACTTATGAGGTGTTTTTTTGGGATAATTATGAGATTTTCAGATCAAAGCAAACAATACTTTTTAGGTTGAGTGCGGGTCTCTACATATAATCAAGACTAGGATCATCAGGCTACTCAAGTATTCATCGCATGCTTTTTTTTTGTCTTAAAATTGAAATCCCAGCATGGAAGAATGAGTTGAGAACCTGCATGCAGTACACAACCGCCTATATTCTCCAAACACTTTGAGCCAAACTACGCATAAACTGATACAAACTGCAAACTCAGGTCTCTGCTACTGCTTTCACAATAGGGCTGGGAGGAATACCATGGATTATAATGTCTGAGGTATAAATGCCAATCTCATATTCATGAATTGAACATGTCAAGGTTGCCTCAATAGCTGGAAACAGGAAATCTATTTGACTAAAACATGTTCATATTCTTTGTCAGATATTTCCCATAAATGTTAAGGCCCAAGCTGGAAGCTTGGTGACTTTAGTCAACTGGTCCACTGCCTGGATTACTACTTACTCTTTCAATTTCATGATGGAATGGAGCTCATCAGGTAACCAAACCAGTGTAACCATTCCAGCATGACCATGGCACTTCTGAACTGAAACATGTTGACAAACATCACTGCAGGAACATTTTTCATTTTCTCTGGAGTTGCGGGCTTGACTGTTCTATTTGTTGCCAAGTTGGTTCCAGAGACAAAGGGGAGAACACTGGAGGAAATACAAGCATCACTCATTCCTTTTCTGTAATATGATTTACTCTTGCCATGAATGCACCGATATCTAAAAAAATGTACACATGAATTACTTGCGTTCTTATTTCAGAAGTGATCATATCCAGGGAGGAACAATGCTGGTGGCGAACCATGTTCCATACATTGTTCTTACCAAAACCAGTGTATTATATATAGTATTGATACAATCCTTTTTTTTTATGAAGAAAGAAACATCCAAAATATTGATTGTGCACCCCTATAAAAGATTGATTTATGTTAAAAGTTTATTTAAGTAAAAATTAAGAGTTAAATCTTATTTGAATATAAATTAAAAATTTTGAATTTAACTGCAATAAAGTGGGAGGATTTTCTTTTTATTATTATTTTAGCCCTGACGTAAAGACTACAGCTGCATACGTATTCATGCAAGGAAGATTCAAAGAATCCAACCGAAATCACATTTTCAGGTGGGACCCCCAAACCCAGTTATCTACTCTACCATTTCTTCAAACTGAAACTCCTTTTGTTCTTCAACCCACTTCCTTTCTCACCGTTTTACTCTTTTTCTTAATCTTCAACACAGTTTTCTTGCTTGATTCTCTTCAGACATGAGTAGAGAAGAGACAGAAGGAGAGCTTTCTTGTTCCTTGATGGTTAAAGAGAAGCCTCGGTATGGTGTTGGTGGTTGTTCTGATGAAAGGCAGGTTGGAACTGGAACTACTTCTGCAACACCTACGGTTGTTCTCAGCACTTTTGTTGCTGTCTGTGGATCTTATGTTTCTGGGACTGCTGTAAGTATATTCTTTCCACCCATGAAATTATCAGTTTTCGCTTTATCTGAAAATGTTGAGTCAATGATTTCTTTCTCCTGCTTGACCATGAATTTGATTGCCATAGCTAGAATATCACTATAGAAGGCCCAAATCTGTCCAACTCTGTTCGCATCTACTTCATAGCAGTGCTTGATTGAATGGTGTTATAGCAAACAGCAGTGCTTGATTGAATGGTGTTATAACAAGTTATCTTCTTTTTTTTTGGGTGCCAATTATGATTATTGAGTGGCTAAGTTGGACCTTAATTCTGCAGAAACAGTGCCCGGACTGTTTGTTAATAACGAATCTTAGATATAAATGAGGGAGAAAAAGCAATAACAACAATACAAGATTTATGTGATTTAGCAATTTGCCTACATCCGGCCACACTAAATTTTTCATATTAATTTTCTGGAATATTTTACAAGAAAAATATTACACATTTATAGTATACAAAAGCCAGAGGACTTTATCGGCATTCTAGCTCCTCGTGTCATATGGGTTGGGCCCTATTGGATACCACAAACTCCAACACTGTTCTGTGTTCATCCGCTGAAAAATAATAGTAAGATTGTTTGCAGATTGGGTATTCATCACCTGCTCAGACTGGAATCATAGATGACCTGGGTCTCTCTGTGGCAGAGGTAAAGCATGAATAGAACTATTTTCTTTCTCTGTAGCAATTGCTTTTGTGAACACACTCCACCATATTTCACTAATTATGATGTTTGCATACACAGACAGTATCATTTGTTTATTGTTTATGACCTTAAAATCTTGTTTCTAATGCCTTGAACCAACTTTTGTTACTGAGCAGCAGGATCACAGTTGGTCAAATGTACACAGCCATGGACAGCTCACTAGCTGGCATGGTTTTATGTAATCTAAAACATTGATGTTCTTTAAAGTAAAACTGAAAAGCAAACACTTTTTTGAAAAGGCAAAAACATAATAGGATTTCATGCTGGCAATCCAGATTTCTTATGAAGACTATGGAATTAATTAACCTGAGCATGGCATCCATCATCTTGATTGCTATGATTGCTTCTCTTTTTTGTTTATCTCAGACATTTCTCTGTGAATTTTTGTCTTTTCCTGCTTTGATCATTGCAGTATTCTCTTTTTGGTTCAATATTGACAATTGGAGCAATGATAGGTGGAGCAATGAGTGGGAGAATAGCAGATTGCAAGGGTCGAAAATTTGTAAGGTTTTCAAGAGCCTATGATTTAGCGATATGTAAAATTCTAATTCCAAAAAGCTTTCATGTCTTTGACTTTCCTCAATTTTGGTTAATGCTTGAGGCAGACAATGGCTTTCTCGGAGATATTCTGCATGGTAGGATGGCTTACAATACTATTCTCAAAGGTGTTCCAATGTTTAATTTCGTTCTGCTCCGCCTTTCACTTGAAGAATTGTTGGCTTGCCAACATCTTTAGATAGCAAAAAAAATCTATCTTATATTGCCTCAATTTAAAGTACTAAGTGTTAACTGCTTGCCAATAGGCTGCTTGGTGGCTTGACTTCGGACGGCTCCTTGTAGGATTTGGGATGGGTCTCCTTTCATATGTCGTAAGTTTTGAATGGATTGTAGTTGATTCTTCATACTTGACTAGAAATTCATATATTTGAATGAAAATATGCATTCTTATTCACTATAGGTTCCTGTATATATCGCTGAAGTTACACCCAAGAATATTCGAGGAGGATTTACATCAGTCCATCAGGTAAATGCTAAGCGTAACAAGTGGAATTCAATATGTTCTTGTGCTTATGTACCTACTGACAATGGATTCTGCAGCTGATGAGCTCTTGTGGTGTGTCAATAACATATCTCATAGGCACATTTGCCACCTGGAAGACGTTGGCTCTAATTGGTAAGTGTCGGGCTTTATGGTGTTACATTGCAATTTAAAGGAATCTCTAACATTCATTCCCCATCTGATATGATTTCAGGAACTATCCCATGTCTCATGCAGCTTCTGGGTCTATTCTCCATCCCCGAGTCGCCTAGATGGCTGGTAATTTTTTATCAAGTAGTCTAGATTCGAGAAGTTATTTAAGTTAGTAAACTGGTACAAAAACTCAATATTCTGTGCATACTATTAAAATAATTACATTTCTTCCGAAAGATGCCTTAAAGTGCATCCAAGCATCAATTAACACATTGATACAAGCGAATACAACCCTCTGCAGGCAAAGATAGGCAGATGGAAAGAATGTGAAGCAGCCCTGCTGCGTTTAAGGGGGTTCAATGCTGATATTTCTGATGAAGCAAGCGAGATTAGAGTAATTTTTTAACTTTTAGATGCATCCAAGTTTTGGTTTCTGTTCTTTGGATTTGTAGATCCCTGCCTAATACCTTAATATCTTGACTTTAAACAAGAAAGAAATGGTTTATCCTTTTTTTCTTTTCAGGATTACACAGAACAACTTCGACAGCTTTCGGAAGCTGGCATTTTTCACTTGTTCCAGAGGAAATTTGCTTGGTCCCTCATTGTAAGAATTAAAGTTAAACCTGACCTGCTTGTGTCATTTTTCCTACTTATGAGTTGTTCTTTTAATTAAAGCGAAACTGGTTAAGGTTGGAGTTGGCCTGATGGTTCTGCAACAATTCGGAGGAATCAATGGAATTGTGTTTTATGCTAGTGCTATTTTTACATCAGCTGGTATGTGAAATCGCGTTAAGACTATTTTTATGTTATGTAACAACATTGAAGAGAAAAAGAGGAAGTCCATATATGATAAATCCTGTGTTCTTAATTCTTTATGACAGGATTTTCCAGTAGTGTTGGAATGATATCAATGGTTGCTGTAAAGGTCAGTTGACTCACACTAAAATCAGAGTTTGAATCATGTTGATTAATGCTTTTCTCAATGAATGAAATAATCTTCTACAGGTTCCAATGACAGTATTGGGAGTACTCTTGCTTGATAAATCTGGGAGAAGACCACTTCTATTGGTAGGAAAGCCTAGAAATTTATCTTCTAAGTTTTTGACCTATAATATTATGATGTAGAAATGCTTCTGCTGAAATCTAGTAAATATCTACAGGTGTCTGCTGCTGGAACATGTTTGGGTTGCTTCCTCGTTGGCTTGTCATTTTCCTTGCAGGTTCAAAGATGAGATTTGCTGATCTCAAACTTCCAAAATGATTTTCTTGTTCCATATCCTTTCCTGAAAATCTTAAGCTCGATCATGCACAGGACCTTCAACAGTGGAAGGAAATTTCTCCTGGTTTATCACTTGTTGGTGTATTGGTAAAGCCAATGAATTCTTAGGCAGTTGTTCATGTATAAAATTACCTCAAACTTCAGCCCATCAGTTTCCAATCATTTCATGAATGAAATAATCTCTTTGCTCATACAATTGAGTCTAAAAATATGTAGGTGTACACTGGATCGTTTTCATTAGGCATGGGAGGAATACCATGGCTTTTAATGTCTGAGGTAGGCTTACCCTGCTTGTGTGAATTCTGCAGCCATGAAAGAAAGAACCTTAAGCTTTATTGAAAAAATTATTCATATTTCAGATATTTCCCATAAACATGAAAGGTTCGGCCGGAAGCCTTGTGACATTGGTTAGCTGGTCAGGTTCTTGGATTATTTCCTTCGCATTTAACTTCCTCATGGAATGGAGCTCAACAGGTAAAAGTCTTGCATCTGATTATGCCCCTCTTTGATGTATCATCTTACATTAGCTTCCTCTTTCCAGGAACATTCTTCACCTTTGCTACCATATGTGGGTTAACTGTTCTGTTCATAGCAAAGCTGATACCGGAGACCAAGGGACACACGCTAGAAGAAATACAAGCATCAATGAATCCAGTTTCTTTGAAAAGATAGCTATGGCTTCTCCATTATGTTCTTCCATGTTTCGGTATGCCACCAAGTAATCAATCTTTGACTGTCATTGAGCAATTCATAAGCATCAATAAAGTTCTAGCATCAATGCCTAACCAACATCTTTTGCTACCAATATGCCACGTTTAACTTCATGAATGATAGATATTTCAATCGCATACTGAATTTTCTTAGTGAAGATGTTATTCCATTTGCCTTTAGTTATTATCATTGCTATTCTTTTTTTTTTCTTTTGGCACAAGGAAAAATGGAATCATATGAATTTACAAATTCAGTTGATGAATGCCAAGACAAGAATAGGATATATAACGCCCTACTCTCAAATCGGGATATTGTGGGATTCTATTATTATATATAAGTAGAGACTTGAACCAATATTTATGAAGTGCTTTTTTGTGGGATAAAACCGTGAGACTTATGCATCAAAACAGACTATACCTCTCAGATTAGGTGCAGATAACACAAAAATAATTCTACCTGAAAGGATAGTGACCTAAAGAATGAGATAAGATATTCTTCCAAGGGAAATTAGGAACCCCATAATCGAAGGGGTCCTTGGCCTGTTGAAATGCTTCAATTACTGGCAAGTATCTAACAACCCTGGCCGGGATTTTCCATTTTCATACTCTGCAGCAGAGGAAAGTTAATTTTCCATTTTCCCTGGCCTGTGTAGCGCAAGCTGACCTTAGGGTATTGCATGGCCAAGAGCCTGTGTAGTGTAAGCAAGTAATCTCTATTATAAACCAAAAAAAAAAAAGATAATTCTTAAGCCTTACATATCTCCATCTACATGTTTTTGATGCTAAGATGCACTAACAAATTGTCTTCTTGTACTTTACCTGATTATAAGATCCGATTCTTCTCCTTTGGCAGTCTTAATGGTCTGAGTTATTGCTTCAGCAGAAAGCTTCTCTTTCCTATGAAAATGGGGAATAAAGTAAAATCTTTCAAGAAACCACAACCCTTGGTGATAACTCAGAATCAATAACTGATTGGCCATGCCTGAAGAGACATAGAAGCACCTTCAAATAGTTATATATTATTGTCAAGCAACAGCCAGGGCCTCAGGGGCATGGAACTTATTATCATCTGGCATTATCAAGCTTTTGATCAGAGAGTCTAGCCAACATGTAAAGAATTATGAGTTTTTATCAGAATGTCTCACGGTTATGTCTCGCGAAAGATGTTTTAAGTTCAGATCTCTACATATATATCACAACAAATCTTCATCATATTTGGACATGAGTTTGATTAAGGTTTTTGGGTTAAATACTGTGATATTGGAAAGTTATTGTTCTTAGAAGTTTTCATATCTCATGAAACACTGGATTCAAGGCTCTACCATGTATCATTCTTCTAGATGTTTGACTTGGCATCCTTTCCAATGAAATGTGTGATCTGTCAACACCACTCTTCTGTTAAATGAATGGAACTATTAAGCACACCAAATGACTTTCTTTTTCAGGTGATTCTCTTAAGCAGTAGTATTAAGTTGCAAAAAAGAATAAATAAATGTCACAACTCACATGCCATTTGATGCTCCTTATTTGACGCTTTAATCTAACATTTAGATATTGTAAGATTTAACCTGTAAGCTCATTCTGAGATATTTTTTGTGGAACAAAATCATAAAATTTTCAAGTTAAAGTAGACAATACCTTGTATATTAGGTGTGAATTTTCATAAACAATATCAGAGTAATCACCAATCAAAACACGAAAATCAAGTGTTACATTGATATTCTGTCATGTGTTATCTCATACTGAGATATTGTGAAAATTTATTATAATATACAAGTAAAGTTGAACTTATACTTGCAACACTTAGAAGCATATGATACCTAGTGCGGACTCCACATTTACTTTATATATAGGACCACCCGAAAAATTATATCCCACAAACAAGCAAGCAGCAAAAACTCTTGCCATGGCAAATCCCAAAGCTTCTCTTTCACACTCCGCCCACAAGGCCCTACCAGGCTCGGCCAACCTAGCCAACCTGCTTCCAACAGGCACCGTCTTCGCATTCCAAGCCATCATACCTTCGTTCTCCAACAATGGAAAATGCGAAACAGCTCACAAGTACATGACCTTGGGTGTCATCATACTATGTTCACTCACTTGCTTCCTCTCTTCCTTCACCGACAGCTTCGTGGGCCGCGATGGCAAGCTTTACTATGGCATAGCAAGTCCAAAAGGATTCAAAGTTTTCAACGATGACTACGACGATGGCTTCGACAAGGAGAAGGACAAGGACATTTTAGAGAAGTATAAACTCACCTTCATCGATTTTGTCCATGCCTTCTGCTCCTTAACTTTGTTTTTAGTCATTGCCTGCAGCAGCTTTGATGTTCAAGGTTGTTTCTTTCCAGAGCCGGGGCCGAATGGTAATGCACTGATCGCAAATCTGCCATTGGCAGCTGGGGCTTTGGCCAGCGGATTGTTCATGCTTTTCCCAACCAAACGACGAGGGATTGGGTATGCTGATAGGCCTGGCGATAGAAAAGAAGATACACAATTCCAGAAGACGGCTGAGAAGGAAACACCGGCAAACCCGAAATGAGTTGCTCAGAATTCTTGCAAGGAGTTAAGAGACTAGCAATTGAAAATAAGTTAATCATAGTTGTAACTAAGGTCTCTTGGGTTTAATTATCTCAAATATCAAGAGTTGAAGGAGATCGATTAAGTCGATCTTATCACATGTAATTCCTCGATCTTACATCAAGATACTATGAGATTCTGTAATCATATATATAAAAGTTCTAGATTTACGCGGCGTCACTGCGCTCCACGTATTTCTTCCCTCAGTTTCCACTGTTCAGTCTCCATTTTGAGTAATGTTCATTGTCTGATTGTGGGTAACCTGGTCATTTCAACAGCCGTTTTGGTTTCCTTCAATTCTGCGCGCGTCTCCAATTTGAGTCTCTGTTCAGTGATGCCATGCTCCTCTCTCCCCTAAGCTCGGATATAGCCTATGCTTTCATCATGTACAGTGTTTTCTGCCTGCTTTTTTGTCTCTCATTCTAGAATTTCCTGTTGTTGCATCCTACTTTTTTCCAGTCGTTTTTCTCTTCGATCTGAAACTAAGTTGTCTTAGGCTTCCAGATCATTGTACTATGCCTATCCTTTTGTCTGTACCAAATGCCATTCCCAACCTATCGGTCTGTCTATGTCGGTCTTATCCTTTTACAAAAAATCAAATGATATTGTTCCCGAAGGTTGTGCTTCTTTTTTGTGTGAAACTGTCTTCTACTTACCAGGTAATTATCGGTGATTTTCTGTTCTTCTTTTCCGATTTCCTTTGTGATATCCCGTTGCTTTTTGAGCTTTTGTGTGTTTTTCTTTGTCTGCTCTCAAGTTTCATTTTTACTTTTGCTTCCGTTGGTCTGTAATGAGAATTTAGTTTTTGTTTTTTCTTTGTGACTCTCGGCCATGATTGTCATCTCATTTTTTTTGCTGGGTTGTTTTGGTTATATTTTATTATTTCTCATTCAAAAGAAAGCTTTGGATGTAAATCGTGTGAGAAGAAAAAAAAATGTTGAAAAATGGGCTCAGTGAAAAAGGAACGACAGTGACTCATAGCTGAAGAGAATTGGCATGCTATCATGCTCTTCCCATATATACTAATGAGAAGAGTCAAAATAAGGTTGTGGCCTATGTGGCAAAATATTATTGGATAAAATATAAATAAAAGAAGACAAAACTCTGCCCAAAATCCAGAATTTTTGGCTGTTCTTTCAAGTTAACCGATCAACCCTATAACAGTTTTGCTCCTCCTGCATTTTCTCAAGCCAACCTGAAAAGCACGATGGAAAAAGCTTTCTTCCAAGCACCCAAACCCCAAGCATCCTTGACCAACCTTAATTTCCATGCCAAGATATGTTTAAAGGTGGAATTTCCTGGACAGAAAGCAACGTATGGAGGGTGGTTTGATGTTGTCCTGTTTGGCAACGGTGTGGAAGGTGAGGATTACTGATGTTTCATGTGTTTCCAGGTTTGATTTTCATTTATTTATGCATGGGAAACTTGATGTATGCTTTAGATTGAAGAAAAAATTAATGTTCAGTAAAATTTTTAGGTCACGGTGATGCATGAAAAGTGATGTGTTGCTCATTTCACTGTAAATTGGGTAGGATTTAGATGTAGATGATGATTTAGGTTTGATTTGAATTGGGATTGGATGATAAAAAATTATGTAAAACCAAGAAAGTGGCGTGAAACATGGCTGAGTGGGGTGAAAATGGTGATGTTCTGCCAAAGCATGGGCTGCATGAGGATGCTGTTAGTTTGATGAGCAGAAGATGCTTGATAAAAATTCTAAATGAGTAGGAAATAGTTATAACTTAAGGATTGAATAAAGATTGATAATTTATGAAAATTGGATTGATGGAAGCTGACGACCTACATGAAAAATGGGGGGTTTTCTCTCGAGACTGAAAAGGAAAACCAGGAAAAAAAAAGAGAAAAAAAGAAACGGAAAAGAAGAAAGAAAAGAAAGTGAATAGAAAACCATGATAGGGATATTAGGCCAAGGAGTTAAATATAGTTTGTTATGATATTACTAGAAAAATTTAATGCATAATTAATTAAGGAAATTAAGAAATGGAAATAAGGGTTAATAGAATAAATTATGAAGCTAAATTAAAGAAAGATAAATTGGATATATAGAGTAGTATTTAATATATGCTTGGAATAGGAGAAAATAAATTGAAAGAGAATTCTATTTGGTGTAATGGAATTATGGGAATTGGGAGGAGTTTTATGCTAAGTTATAATTTAAAGCTTAAAAGAAAATAAATTAAGGTTAATGGAATCATTGAAGAAATTTGAGGTATAAAAGAAAATGATTTAATTATAGTTGTATTGTAGCATTTTAATTATAATTTTAATTATAGTACAAATCATGTAGCTTTGCTTAATGGTTCGTTAAAGTAGATATTGTATTTGATATGTTTAACATTTAAAGAGATGAATTAAGAGCAATCATATTTGGGTTTGAGTCTAATTCCTCCTAAATCACATAGAGCAAAATCTAAATCACTATCGTTGAAGATTTTTAACTTAAAAGATCTTTTTTATAACATGAATATGGATATTACAGTTTGTTATGTACATACAGAACAGTTAAGGAAGTTAGTTTTTTTCCCCTTCAAATATCAAATTGGTCAATCCTTAATTCTTTGTTTGAAGTGAAATGATATTGTGATTCTCTTTCATCGTGATATTTTGCTGCATTGATAACTCCTTTTAAAAAGCTTTTAGCATTTTTTTCTGTATCATTTACATGTTTGCCTTCATGCATCTTCCATATCTTTCCATCTTCTTTGATCTTATCTGCTGGTCTTTTCCTTTGTATCTCGACGGCATTACACAACCATTAAAATTGGTTATTTTAATATGTATGTTGTTTTCATTTTTTGTTCTTTCATTGTCAATTGAAATTATTTTCTCTTTTCAATGATTCAAAATTGGTTAAAAGTAATTTTCAATTAATATGGTCATATTCACTTAAGAGCAGAAGGAAGAAAATAAAGAACAAAAAAGAAAAATAACAGATCACCCTTCAAAGACCGCCACAGCATACAAGGAAGTTGTATTTCTTAAAATATAAAAAATTAGCTAACAAAAATTCTTACGTCAAGGAGATCAGCCATAAAACAAATAAAGTTTGAAAATAGAGAGAAATAGTTTGCACATTCACAGCATGTATTGAGTCAAACACTAGAAAACCAACGTGGTGGATACCACTTTCATGAGCAAAACCATTGGCTCCAACGATAGCCTTATGTAGCTGCACATGTAGCGCTGTATACTCTTCCACCTAAACAATCATTTTAAGTCAAGAATAAATCCTTGAGGTAAACCACTCAGTAAACTGGATTGCAAACGAAGTTTACAAAAGAATTCCATTTTGCTTGCCATCATAAAGTGTTGGGTTCTGATTCCTGTATAAAGACCTCCAAACACATGCTCACGATGACATTTTAAGCCCATCACAACCTACACATAAAAGTAAAAGCTCAATGGGACCAAAATGGTGAAACAAAATATAGCTAATAGGATTTTAGAAGAACCACCCATTAAGGGAAAAAATTTCAACAACTACAACAAAAATAATGGTTCTCAAGTCAACTTCAGGCTAGAATAGAGCAATTGACAGCTAAAAGTCTTTTCTTTACAGAATTTAAATGTTTAACATAGGCAGACTACAAAAATAGAATATTAAAATTTACCAAATGGATGTAAAAAAAAAACCTAATTGTTAAGAAGCCCACCTTCCACACAGGCTCCGCTCTCTCTCTCAATAAAAAAACGCATAATGAATTCATTTAATATAATTTACAATTATTCTCATGGAATTATGCATTTGTTTATGATGTAACAAGCATCGTATCAACTCTTGAGAGTTTCAGTAAAACTGGTTTTGTTCTTTGCCAATTTACCTCACAACAGACATTACCTCTATCATGAGTTACTAGATAATGTAAGCCTTCAAATGCCCTTTCTTCCTCTTTTTATCTTTAGCACAAACAATGAAAAAAAGGCCATAAATGGGCAGTCAACGATAGTATAGTGGAGGAACACAAGCAAGTAATATCTCAAATATTTAAACAGATTAAAATTCCATTTCATTATGTTTAAATTAATTCCTCAACTAACTTTGTTGTTTCAAACAAGATTTTCCGCTGATCTCGAATAAAAAAATTAGCCTTTTGTTAACTATATTCTCATATATGTTTTCCATTCCTAGAAGTCTATTTATTTTCCTGTTTGGTTGCTCTAAAAGTAATATGATTTGTTAATAAATATCTAAAATTAAAGGAACGAATGGGTTCATGTATCTCATTTGAACTAAATGTAATTTGTACTTCACACCTTAATGTTATATATATATATATATATATATATATATATATATATATATATATATATATATATATATATATAGATGCACATGTGTGTGTATGTATGTATCAACTAAAAGTAACAAAGGATTTCATTTTTTAAACTACCTCTTGCTTCAAAATTTTCCTCTTACAATATGATCACTTGACCCATACTTTCATTTTCTTTAAAGGTTCACTTAATTTTAATGGAGTCAATATATCTTAGCATGGATATAATGTTGGATTCATTGTTACGTGTCTTCTTATTAAGGGCTTTCTTTGTTTTTTCATTTTTTTCCCTTCTCAAGTTAAATTTCCATTTTTTTCAAGTTTATTACTTCTTCTTTAATTAATTGCACATTTTGAAAAACTTTGTTGATTTCTCAGTTGACCTCATTTTCCCTCCTCCTCCTCTTTTTTTTTTTTTTTTGCTCAAGAATGAATATTTTTAGATCTCAATTACAATTGCCTTCGTCCAACTTTCTTTGCATTCGTAAAAAACTACTTGAACTCAAGTAGATAATCATAATGTATATGATGATTTTACTTTGAAATATAAACCCATTTTTCTTAAAATTATATAGATTTAATTTCAGTCAATTTCATTTGAATGTTTAATTTTTTCCAGTTATCTATTTCAAATTAATTTGCAAATTCTTTTAAAATTTTCATTACAATTCTTCCTTTTGTTCGCAGAAGAAAAATTTAAACACTATATATATTTTTCTCTTATCCTTATTTACAAAACATGTACTAAACGTTAAAAAAAAGACTTAACGAGTTCTCAATTGTGAAAAATTTGTATAGAGAGGCTTTCAAACTACTTAACCACCATGCCCCTTAGATCCCGAACTATATCTTCAAATAATGATAACATATTAGTTGCAACGTAGGTTTTCAATTTTGCATGTTGTTGCTATATTTTGATTACTCTATGATCATTTCTTTCCCTTTGTTTCATTTTACTGTCTGTAAAAATTCCCACTGATATAACCATTAATTCACTAAATCCCTCTCAAATTCTATGTTGTTTTCAATATGATGGAAACTTTAGATTCAATGTTTCTATAATAAACAAAATAACTGCTCCTCACTGGATTCTTTGAAATACTTTTATTATTTTAAGTGTAAGTTTTATACCTTACCTTGAACTTTCTCTGTTAACTTAAAGGTTGATTAAAAGGTTATTAATTATATCATATTTTCTCTTTAGTAATCGCCTTAAATTTGCCTTCGCTCATATATGGCAACTTTTTCAATACATGTTTCTTTTCATTGGTTTTTCTTTTTTATGCTAAATAAAGGAAATCAAAAACTTAAATATGAAAACAAGCAAAAGATCTTTTAAAGTGAATTAAAAAAAATATTTTGTGATTTCTCCATGACATAGAAACTGTGGTTTTTTCTTTCCTTCTTTGCTGCGTTTAACTATTTAGCAGCCTTTCTTGATTATTGCTTTGTATGTTTTGTGTGTACCACAAAGCTATGAAATTGAGAAAGGGAATTTTTTTATTCATGTTATTTTGTTTATAATTTCTCCAAGTTAATTCTGCGATGATCATAAAAAAAATTCAAGACACATCTTGGATTTGTTCATGTTATTGTAGCCTCATACATTCTATTGAATATGTTGTGTTCTATATGATAACTATTCCCTTCGATTTCCTTTCTTCTCTTTTGAACTTTGTGTGTTATTATTTGCTTACTTTAATTCTTATTTCCAAAAAGAAAATGTTACTATTTTTACGTTTGAATGTTTTTATCTCTTGAGTAACTTTCTAATCTCTATTGTTATTCTGTGATTTTTGCTTTCAGCTCAATGTAATTTGATCCAGTCTAGCAGTTTATTGCACAGAGGTTCGTTTCTTGCTTATTTTTTTAACATTCTTGATAATGCAGTTATGTATTATCATGTTGGTATGTTGTTGTTGTCCAACACTATTCCCTTTTTTTTCTACTCTTTTTTATGGAAAACTTTACTAACATCCGTTTCATTTGCTTCCATCTCGCTATGATTTCTTCTTTCATTTCTCCTATGAATGTTTTGCTATTTTTTCAAATATCATCAAATATCACATTTGATAGTTCATCACCAATAGCTCATTATGGATAATCATGAACTATTTGCTCAAAATAGATTAAATCGTGTTAATCGCATAAGAGATAGACGAGCTAGGCATTCTCATGTAGAAAGTGACTTGCATAATCAATCAAAACGTCGTAAAGTTAGTTCCTATTTCACACAACATTCAACTGTTAATCAATCTGGTGAGCTACAGACAATTTCATCGATCTTTTCTCCGAACGTTGATTCTGAAATTATGATTCCACCATCAACGACTCAAAATGATGCTTCTGGTCATAGTGTTGGTTCTTCAAGCTACCAAATAGTCACCAATATTGCTACTTCATCATCCTATTCTATTCCAGTTGTTACTGCAATCAATAACATCAATGCTTCATCTCTTGCTTTTGGATGTGGAGATGATGTTAACCAGTCTTCCCTTTCCATGCTTACCAATGCGATGCATCCTGAGAGCCTTAGTACTCTGGACATTAACAATACTCAGAAACGTAAGCTCAATTCAAGACATGAACCAATGCTTAATTTTTCTATTTCATATTCTTTCCTTACCCATTTTATTAATTCATCCAATTATTTCTCTGTATTCATCTTTCGTTTCTTCATCTTTATCTTCATAATAAACATTTATCACCGCAGGTATCTTTTTTCAACCACTTGATCTTGGAGGCTTGGATTTTCTTTGCCGTTTTTGTTGTGCTAGAATGTGGTATCAAGAGCGGATAAGAAATACTGGTACTTTAGCTTCGCCTACCTTTGCATTATGTTGCAAAGAAGGCACAATTGTATTACCTTCAACCAAGCCAACACCTGCATTCCTAGATTCATTGCTAAATTATGAAAATAGGGGCACATCTTCTAGATTTCGAGATAATATTAGGCTCTATAATTCCATGTTCCAATTCACATCAATAGGTGGAACCATTGATCATGCCATCAACAACACCCCTGGGCCATATGTTTTTAGGATTGGTGGTCAAATGCATCATCGTATTGGATCTTTGTTGCCCACTACCGAACAGCAACCAACCTTCGCCCAACTCTATATATGTGACACACTAAATGAGGTTTCCAATAGGCTTAAGGCCTTTGATTCTGATCACAGTAAAAATGTTGTTGATCCTGACATTGTTCATGGTTTGATTCAAATGCTTGATGAAGTGAATGAGATTGTAAAAGTCTTTAGAATGGGAAGGGACATATTTCTTGAAACCGACTACCTCCCAATTCGACTTCGTTTGGTTGGGTGTAGACCTCAAGATGCTTCTCAGTATGATTTGCCAAGTCAAAGTGAAATTGCTGGTCTATTTGTTGGAGAAGATGAAGCTATGCAAGATAATCGTGACATCATTGTCGATAGTCAATCAAATGGATTGCAAAGAATAAGTGAATTGCACCCATCTTTTATGTCTTTGCAGTATCCATTGCTTTTCCCTTTTGGAGAAGCTGGTTTCACCCTAGGCATGCAATATGCAAATGTGGATCGAAAGAACAACAAGAATAGAGGAACTCTGACAATGCTTGAATACTATGCTTCATTGATTCAACAAAGGAATAACACTGGTTGTACTTTGTTAAAAGGAGGAAAATTGTTTCAACAATTCATTGTTGATGCATACCTTTGTATTGAGCGTATGAGGTTGCAGTGGATACGAGATAATCAAAAACAATTACGCTCTGAAATTTACCAAGGGGTAACAGATGCAGTTAATAAAGGTGATGTTGATGCTCGAGCACTTGGGAAACGCATTGTTTTACCTTCAAGTTTCACCTCTGGTCCTCGATTTCTATTCCAAAATTACCAAGATGCTATGGCAATTTGTCGAAAACTTGGACACCCTGATCTATTCATAACTTTCACTTGCAATCCTAAGTGGCTTGAGGTTCCCAAAGCATTGGAAATGATCCCTGGGCAAAAAATTGAGGATAGACCTGATCTATTAGTTCGGTTGTTCAAGTTGAGGTTAAAATGCCTAATGGATGATTTGACCAAAGATGGTTATTTTGGACGAGTTGTTGCGGGTAACTAATTCCTTCATATCCCATTCTACGTTCCATTCATATTAATCTTTTCCATGATTGTTCTTCCTTTTGATGATTCTGCACTTCTTCAATCATTCTGATAACCATTTCATATCTATTCCTTTGCAGTTATTTACACAATTGAGTTTCAAAAACGAGGATTGCCACATGCTCATATTTTGTTGTGGTTGCACCCTGATGATAAGATTTCAAATCCTGCAGCAATTGACTATCTTATATCAGCAAATATCCCTGATAAAAATGTTGATCCTATTGCATATGAGGCTGTTACAACTTTCATGATTCATGGTCCATGTGGATTTCTTAACAAACGATCTCCATGCATGAAAAATGACAAGTGTTCCAAATTCTATCCTAAACCATACCAGAATGAGACTATCATCCAAGATGATGGTATGCCACTCTATAGAAGGCTCCCTTCTAAAAGTGATGCAACAGTTGTGAGGAAAAATGGAGTTGATTTAGATAGTCGATTTGTTGTCCCACATAATGTTGACTTGATTGTGAAACACCAAGCACATATCAATGTTGAAATATGTGGCAAGACTAAATCAATCAAGTACCTTTTTAAATATTTGAATAAAGGCCCAGATCGAGCCCGAGTTGTTTTGGAAGAATCGATAACTGGAGGAAGAAATGAAGTCGGTGATGGAACACCTCAATTCGATGAAATTAAGATGTTTCTTGATTGTAGATATATTTCTGCGCATGAAGCATGTTGGCGTATCTTCAGTTTTCCTGTGCATTACCGAGAACCTGCTGTTGTTCGATTGCCTGTGCATTTGCCAAATCAACACGTGATCACATTTCCTGAGGAGGCTAATTTGGAAAATGTCTTGCGACAACCTTTGTTGCATAAAACCATGTTGACCGAGTGGATGGAAGCTAACAAGAATTATCCTGAAGCTGGAAATTTGACCTATGCTGATTTTCCTACTGAATGGGTTTGGTTGCCAAGGGAAAAAATTTGGAAACAAAGAGAACGAGGATTTGTCATTGGTCGTGTGAACTTTGTGCATCCAACATCTGGAGAAGTCTTTTTCCTTCGGCTCCTATTGAATATTGTTAAAGGTGCAACTGATTTTGAAAGTTTAAGGAAGGTTGATGGTGTACTATATGAATCATTTCGATCAGCATGCGAAGCATTAGGGTTGCTTGGTGATGATAAAGAATGGCATGATGCTTTGCAACAAGCCTCTCAGTGGGCGACAAGTCCTGAACTTAGACAACTATTTACCACATTGATCTTATTTTGTGAGATACAAAATCCAATGTCTTTATGGGAAAATAATTGGTTGTTACTTGCAGAAGACATCCAATATAAATTCAATCGTCTATATGGTAATTCATTGATAGAAATATCAGAAGATCAATTAAAGAACTATGTGTTATCATCATTGGAAGAACTATTTAACAAAAATGGGACCTCATTATCTCAGCATGATTTGCCTTTACCTAATGTAAATGGTTTACATCATATGCCTGATAGATTGGTTATGGAAGAAATGAGTTATGATTTAGCATCTTTGGAAAGAGAACATTTAGACTGTTTTGCAAAACTTAATGTAGAATAGAGGGTCATCTATGAGACTGTGGTAAATGCCGTTATGCAGCATCAAGGAGGTTTCTTCTTTGTTCATGGACATGGTGGAACTGGGAAAACATTCCTTTGGAAAACAATCATTTCTGCTATTCGTGCCAAGAGAAAAATTGTTTTGGCTGTGGCTTCTTCTGGTATTGCATCATTGTTGTTGCCAGGTGGTAGAACAGCTCATTCTAGATTCAAGATACCATTGGAAGTAGATGAGCTCTCCACATGCCAAATAAAGCGTGGAACTGAACTAGGAAAACTAATTGAAATGGCAAACTTGATTGTTTGGGATGAAGCTCCTATGATGCATAGGCATTGTTTTGAAGCTTTTGAAAGGAGTTTACGTGATATCATGATGTCAGGATTAGACGGATCACTTGAATTACCATTTGGAGGCAAACCTATTCTATTAGGTGGTGACTTCAGGCAAATATTACCGGTGATACCATTAGGAACTAAGAGTCAAATAGTTAATGCAAGCATCAACAAGTCTCCACTTTGGAGACAATGCATTGTTTTCCCACTCAAGACAAACATGAGACTCAAGTCTAATACACTTGATCCAAATTCAAGAGAAGAGATGAATCAGTTTGCTGAATGGACACTTGCAATCGGTGATGGTACTATCCCAACTGTAAGCCCATGTGAAGACGACGATGGATCATGGATAGAAATCCCACCTGATTTATTAATACTCAATTCTATGTCACCACTTCATGCTCTCATAGAATCCATCTATGTTGATTTAGTAATTAGATTCAGAGATCCTTTATACCTTGCAGAACGAGCAATTGTTACTCCTTTCAATGAAACTGTTGATTTGATCAATGATGAAATTCTTGCTTTGCTTCCGGGTGAAGTCCATATTTACCGTAGCTTTGACTCAATTTCAAATGTTGATACTCATCTTAAAGATCAAGAGATGCTCTATCCACCTGAGTTCCTCAATTCTCTAAAATTTGGTGGAATCCCGAACCATGAATTGCATCTGAAATTAGGTTCAGTTGTGATGTTGCTTAGAAACTTGAATCAAACTTTTGGGTTATGCAATGGAACAAGATTAATTATCACTCAATTAGCACGAAATGTCATTGAAGCTAAAATTATAACTGGTGCACATATTGGGGATAAAGTTTTTGTTCCCAGGATATCCTTCGTCTATAAAAATCCAAAATTGCCTTTCTTATTCAAAAGGAACCAATACCCCTTGCGTTTATCCTATGCCATGAAAATTAATAAAAGTCAAGGTCAAACTTTAGAACATGTTGGCCTTTATTTGCCCAAACCTGTCTTCACACACGGTCAACTATATGTTGCTGTTTCAAGAGTCACCCACAGGTCGGGATTAAAGATTTTAATTGAGAATGATGATGGCAGACCTAATACCCAAACAAAGAACATTGTTTTTCCCGAAATTTTCACTCCATTGAGAAGAGGTTATCTGTAATTGTATTTTCGCGCAACCTTTCATTGCTATCTTTCATTTCATTAGTCATTTCTCTCTTTTACCGATCTTTCAATTCATGTTTGTTCCACTTAAATTCAAATTACACTTCATACCCTTTCATGTAGGTAACTTCCATTTTCTCCTTTTTATCCACTCTCTCAGTTATTTTTTTTTTTGGCATTCCATTATTTACTTTCAGATGTGACAATTTTTTTCCTTCATTACTGCTTTTTATTTCGTGACTTTAGTTTCCTATGCAGTTTCATTTTCCTTTTTCCCCTTTCAACTTCTTAGATTTCTTATGTTACATTGGGTGCAATTTTTATTTTCACAATTTAATCTTAAGTTCAAGCCATATTTCCCTTATTTTTTGTTGTGATATTATTTCAAATCTTTTTTTCTTATGTTATTTCTTTATTCAACTGTTTTGAGTGCCAATTGTATATCTCTTTCACTTGCTTGATGCCTTACTTGATTTCCATCCATATCCTCATGTTGAATTCTCTATTTTTACTTTGATTGACGATCACAAATTTGTTTCAATCAAATTAGCTGTTCACAATTAGCTTTTTAATGAAACGTTGTTCTTTCCTCTTACATAATTCGGTTTTTGTTTTATCTTATATTCTTGATCATCTCATTCTAGACTTTTCATCATTACCTTTGTAGCTTACTCTAAATGAATGAATCAACTTCATTTGAAACACTTATTTTTTTATATATAACTTTTGCACCTTACCCAAAATGAATGAATTATTTTTTTCTCCTTCTGTGCTGCTGTTATATTTGTTATTTGCTGCTGATTTTATCTTGCAGCTATCTAACTTTCTTTGCATTCTATGACATTTCCAGTCCACAATGGATATCCAATTGCTACCTCAACTGAATCGTATTGAAACTGAACAAAAAATAAGAGTCCGTTTGGTGAGACTCTGGGATTCTGTTGTCCCTGGAGATGATACTAAATTTGCTCCTATGGAAATGCTGCTGCTTGATGCAAAGGTTACTTTAATGCCCTTATAAACTTTCATCAGTTTGATGTCATAATATGCAAATTCTGCTTACATGATTTTGACCTTGCATTCATATAGGGTAATGCTATGCAAGCCTCTGTGGGAAAAAGAGACCGACAATTTTTTCAATCAATACTAGAAGAAGGTTTAGTGTATGACATGACTGACTTCTATGTTGGTGACTCAAAAAAAAATTTCTCTGCCTTGAATTCCCAACTAGGAATCACTCTTGGACGCCAAAGTAAAGTCATGCATGTACCCAATCCCAATGAAGATTTCCCTCAATACTATTTTGATTTCCAATCTTACCGTTCACTTCCACTTCGTAAGGACATCGACACATTGCTAACAGGTAAAATGATTTAGTTCAATTATTTTTAAACTATGCATCTTAATTACAACATAACATTCATTGCCAATTCTCAAGTTTTACAACAAATGTTAATTACTCATTATCTAACTATGCTTCCTTGCAACAAAAAACTCTCGAGTTAATTTTAACCTTTCTTTTTGTCTTTTTTGAACATCCAACTAGACATCATTGGTGTTGTTACAGCGATTAGTCGTGTTCTTATGGGTTTTCCTAAAAGCAAAACTGAACCTGTTGATCTTCAGAATGTCAGACTGCAAGATTTGAAGTGAGTGGAAATAGATCTTTCATTTTCTTAATACATTCATATTTTTTTATTTACAAGTTATTCAGAATGTAATCTTTTTCTATCATTTTCTCTATTGTCTGAATTTTATGCCATGCAAAAAAAAAAAGTGGAAACTTTCTTAATGTTACATTATGGGGCAAGAATACAAAGATGCTTAGCCATGAACAATTGGTGGAAAAACGTCAAAATCTTATTCTTGCACTTGCTGGCATGACTGTAAGAGAGTTCCAAGGTAATATGCTTTGTTATTTCATTTGATAGTCAATAACCAGTATTCTTGACCTAATTAATTAATTTATTATCTCAATGCGATCTTCATCTGATATCACATTCAGGTGAATTGAATGTTTGTAGTTCTTCCGCAACCAAAATTTACATTGATCCAGCAGTTACAGAAGCAAAACTTCTCAAGCGCAGGTTACAATCATACTTCTATTCACATTTATAATTATGTCTTTCTACTACTTTTATTGGTTGTTAACAATATAACCTAATAACTTTGCATAGGTTTGAGGATCACCCAATTACTGTTACAGCTTTACCAGAAGCTCCTCAAGCACGCCGCATCGCATCCAATGATATAAATGAGAATCCAATGACAATTCAACAGCTGCTCAAAATTAACATTCACAAATCCAAGGTTTTTATACACTTATTTTCAATCACATCCAATTTTAATTTCTTATGTTATTCTCACATGAAAAACTAAATATTTCATTTTCCACTTGCCTTAGGACAAAACATTCACTTGCCAAGCTAAAATCATCGAGATTGATGCTGGTCAGGGCTGGTTTTACAACAGTTGTAATAAATGCATGAAGAGCTTACGGTCAAAAGGTGATAAATATGAATGTTCAACTCCCGAACATGGAGAACAAATACCAAAAATCACGTAAGGCTTTCATTTTGTATTCAATTTTCTTTTATGTCAAAATAATTATTTACCTCTATACAAATAAACTATGTCCTTTAGTAAACATGATCAATTCAATTTAAACTTAACTTATTGCCTTACTGTATTTTGTTTCCCGTAGTTATAAAATAGTGATGATTGTAAAAGATTCAACTGCCGAAGCTGATTTTATAGCTTTTGGACAAGTAGCTGAGCAGTTGATTGGGCAAACTATTGCCCAAATTGCAAGCAAAGAAGACATAGAAAAATTTGTCCTACCGAACCCTGTTAAAGCACTCATTCATCAAGAAAGGATCTTCAAGGTTAACCTGACACGTAGTGCTTATCAATATGGTGTTCCTTCGTTTGCTGTCAATAGAGTCTTCTTTCCCAACAAGGACCAACAGAAACAAACTCCTGGTCATGGATCATCATCTTTAGTTGGAGTTGACCATCCTTTGCAAAGCCTTCAACCCACACTGACCATACCTCTTGATACCTCAACGTTGACTCAAACTCAACTTGAATCTCCTGATCTACTCCCATCTCAGTCAATTGGGAAACCAAAAGGAATCAGGTCTGTTTCACAACCTATGCTTATTACATTAGCATGATTATTCTTCTCCAAATTTTACCTATTCTCATAATTACAGCTTATTTATAATATCAATGATTCCTCTTTTCCAAATATATCTTTTATTTCTCATAATTACATCAAATATATTCATTATTAGCTGAATAAAATCACTAGAAATTTATAAATGTTAACCCACAGCAACCATATGCATGAACGTTATATTCATCTTCTCAATCTTAGATTTGTAATTTTTTTTTTGCCTACAGCTTGCCTTTTTACGTACCAAAATTGATATCAATCTGTATAAATACATATAGATATAGTTCCCAAAATTCTCCATATACAATATGCAGTAAAACTTAAAACTTTTATTATAAGCAGTAAAATGCCACAACTTCTGAGTTCAGAAGCTTCTATTGAGTTATGCCATTCAAGATTAGGATTTGCAAATTGTTTTATACTCCCATCTCTCCAAACAACTTTACTGAAAGTTTTCAAATAAAACTATAAAAAATTTAAAGGAAGTCGGTAAGTGAAATCAAACTAAATTCTTCACAATATATATTTATATAGCCTTCCTAAATCTAAAATAAAAAACTATAAAGCTATCATTTGCATTCCATCATTCTCCTATTTTTTTTTTTTAAAACTTAACAATACATCAATTATCATTTCCTTATTTGACCCATGTCAAATATGTAATATTCAATAGAAATGGTATTGGTAATGGAGAGAGCATGAAATATTTCAAAATTCTCTTATGTTCTAATTGAGATGAAAATTCTTCATACTCATCAATGAACATATCTCCTTAGGCTATTATCAAGAAGAAACAATTCCATACTAGACTTCTAATAATTACATTCAATTATCAATTCATGGAGCACCAATTTTCCATTCTTCTATTTTCGTTTCATCTCTTTGAAGAACCAACTCTACCAAATCACATCAACCAAAGAATCCATTTACATTTCTTTAAGCACCAAATATCTCATGGGAGGCTAATTCTCTTAATGAACTCATAAAGAAAAAACAATTCCCAATTCTATATAACTTCTATTATCAAATGTACTAAACTAATCTCTTGATTATATTTAATTTTACAGAATCATTGAGCCTGCTTCTACTCGACTTCTTGAAACGCTTGATGATCCAACGTCAACAATGAAAGAGCCACCAACGAAGAAAATTGCATTAAGGTGTTCAATTTATTTCCCAACGAACATTCATGAATCTTTCTTTTAATGTTAATTGACTTATATGCACCATCCATTATATTTGAACATAATTTTCATTGATCACTAAAAAAACACTTAACATGCATTTTGAATGTCTACATAGCTTTCAACCACCTTAACAATTTTCTATCCACGTGAACTTCTTAACCCTAAACAAAAACCAATTGATTTAGATAACTACTTAGACATTTAACATCAACCTTAATGCGTTGTATATTATACTTAAATAAACAATTGCCTACCGCAGTAAGCACTTTGATGAAGAACCGCATGATGCAAATCATCCTTTTGATTCCACCTTACATTCTGGTTCTGATGATATCCTGCTGAAGCATCTTAAATCCAGGTAATTTTATTTTATATCCAATATAAAACTGCATTACTAACACATGCATACTCAGTACATATACATTCACTTTCAACTTCTTCATCTTATCCTCTATATATAGATGGAAAACAATGTGCACAACTCATGAATACCCATCAATCCCCATATTTATCTACATTCTCATGACATATCAAGTTTTCTTTCTCTTATTTTGCAGGGGGAAACAAATTAAAAAAGATTAACTTCTCTGACTTGCTGATCGAAACAACTTTTGTCTATCTATCTTTTTGCAACATGGGTATGAGGAATGCCAAACAGATCATCCTGTTGACCTGTTTGCCTTATCATCATCTCTCTTTTTGTCAATCTTTTGTTCTCCATTCCTTATATCTACCACGTACATTGAAGAACCACAACTAGCTTAACATATTTTTTGTTTTTCACCTTCGTTGGATACTTTCCAACATGTAAAAAGATCCAACTTCAATGTACATCTACTTAAACTATGGCTACTACAATGAAGTCCTAATAGTTATCTGAACTCTTATATATGAAAAACTATATTTCCTCTTCAACTCTTTTTTCTAACCTAAGCAATTCTGTTATAGAATCATAATGATGATGTGTAAATATTGCCGAAAAAAAAAACATTGATCACATCGACATGCACTGATTCGACACATAAAACTCTTTTATGAATGTCACATTCATTTCAAAGAAGGTTCATTTTGATGAAGCTTTCTAGACAAAGAAAACTTTCTTTTCCTCGATAGTTGACGTCTACAAGATTAGACATTGCATTAGGCTTTATATTGTAATTGCCAATTTTTTTTATTAGAAATGTAAACTTTCACAGAGCCAATGAAGTAATGCAGTGTGTAATAAGGACTTTTACTCAAGTTAGGAGATTAAATGAGCCATCGGGATGGTTTTTGGGATGTAAAATCAAGACTTGAAGCTAAAACTTGAAACCTTGAATTGTATATTAAGGGTTGCTATCAAATGAGGTTGCTTGACTATTTTCGAAAAGTGTTTGATGATATGTTTGATAGCGGTCTGTGTCCGGATTTTGGTCATTATAAATTGATGGTAGTCAGATATTATAAAATGGAGAGGGTTTTAGAGGTTGATAAGTGATTAAACATTGGAAATAGGATTCATTGATCATAATGCTACTTCCACATTGATTATCAGTTTGCTTTGTCATAAAGATCTATGCTTTCATCATGCATACTGATTCCTCTCAGGCCTTTGTCTCTCTCCTTCCAGAATTTCTTCCATCCTTTTGTACTTCATTTAGACATTCACTTGGTTAATGGGATATTTTTTATTTCGTTTCTCCTTGCAACCTACCCTTTTCACCCTTTTCAACCATTTCGAATCTCTCTTCTAAGTCGCCTACTGCTATCAGCTCTAATCAGGTGATTTTGAATCTTCTTTTTTTTCATTATCTTGAATCTTCTTTTTTTGTTAACTTTTTATTTCTTTCCTGTTAGTCATTTACCTGTTTATTTTAATATTTCTTTTCTTTCTTCATGAGGTGAGTTAAAGTCTATGACATCTTTGCACTTACATTTTGAGGAGGTAACCTGCTTTTCTACAAAGGTAATACCTCATTCTTTCTTTTTTATCCGGTGGGCTTCTGATGTGCTTTCTTTTGCTTGAAAACTCTTAGACGTATTTGGTTCTTTTTTCTGTTGTCAGAATCATAGAAGTGTGGCTTCATTGTGTGGCAAACAATCATCGAAATTCTTAGAGATATTCATTTTTCTGTTATTTGAAGCTTTGTTTTTTTGTTCTTTGACTTGAAATGGAAACGATTTTCATCTTTTTTGTCATTCACATTGGGTTCATTATGTCGAACACGAATTCTTGACTCCTCAGTTGAAAATTTCTGCATTCCTGTCTTTTAACATTTTCTTTTAACTGTTAAATTTGTTTTCTTCTGTTATATGAAACTTTCCTTTTTAGTTCTTTGATTTGAAATGGAAATGTTTTTGGTCTTCTTTGTAGTTCACAATTGCTTCATTTGATGTTAGAATATAGATAATATTAAACAAATAATATTTTGTTTCATTTCCTTAAAATTAGGAGTTATCAAAGTGATATTCAATCTTCCTTTTAGGTTTGAGAACTTTGGCTGAGTCTTGAAAAGAATACTTGAAAAGAAAAAAAAGAACAACAAGAAGAACTGAGAAAACAACAGAATGAATCAATGAGCTTGACACATTTTATACAGTCTTGAAAATAATAAAAAGAACAAAGAGAAGAACTGAGAAAACAAGGGAATCAATCAATGAGCTATCATACATTGTTTCACAACTATATGGCTCTAATAGGTAACTTTTCAAAATTTTTTCCTTTCTACATTGTATTAATATTGCAAGTCGAAGTTCACACAATTTTCAAATGATTTAACATATAAGGATTATCCCAAGTCTACTCCATTCTCACTTCTATTCTTCATTCTCAAGTTTACTAGATGCCTGGTGAGTCGGATTTTAAGCTTCTGTTTGTAGTTTCAGTTGAAATGGAGTGCCTACTAAAAGTGAAAGAATCCAGTTTTTATCGCTTTGTGTTATTCATTATTAAGCTAGAAAAAATTTTAAAAAATATAACGATTAAACACTATTTTACTTAGTGCCATTTTCTTGCAAAAAAATGTAACAAAAATATACTTTTGCTCTAACTTTAATTTCATCTACCAAGTTTACAGGAGGGAAAGCAGAAGGAGTTGGCCTCTGTGAAACGAAAGACTGGCATGGGAAAATACGTGGGTAGAGCCAAAAAGAGCTACCGTAAACAGAAGAACACGCGAGTCCTTCAATTCTGATCAGGTTTTTTTTTCTAAATTAAGTTAATTTCAGTTAGAGTTTTACGTTTCTTTTTTTATTATCGTTGTTGATTTGGTTTTTGACTTAGATATGATTATTGAATGATTAACAATGTTGATTAAGAAATGAAGACAATTTTGGGCTTTTAATTCTTTTTTCTATTTACTTTTTATGAAAAAAAAATGCCATTCAAGTTGCAAATGTTCAGAGCTTTCCATTGCTGGAATCTAGAAAATTTGAAAAGAAACCTTTTTGTGTTGTATATGCTAACTTACATCCCTAACTTGACACTGTTTGCAGTTATATGGGGTGAAACACATGATTTTTTTGATGATTTTTATTGATTTCAAATGATCGAAACTGTCATTAGCCACAATTAACTTTTTAAAGTTTGAATGAATATAGATGATTGCAAGAAACAACGGAAGAACAAGAAAAGAAGACAAGGTTTGTGCAGAGAGAAACCACCTGCAATAATATACCCTCTATTTTTTTTTTATTTTACTCTTTGCCTAACTCATTTTCTACTTCCTACTAATATATTTGTTTTCCCTTTTCCTGATTGGGTATTTTTCTAACGAAATGATGCAGCTCAGTTTTTTTGGCTAAGCCCTTCTGCCATAGTTTAATTTTTGACATTTGATGTGCTAATGCTATTGAGAAATTGAGCTGAAAGGTCTAACAGGCGGCATTTTACTTTTACTTCTGTTTTTTACCTTATTTCATTGGTTTCGTTTGTGCCATGTTAAAAGTTAGCACCTTCTTAAAAAATTAGCTGATATTTGTGTTGTTTTGCTTAAGATCTCAAGTTGTTATGCATTATATCAATTATAGATTTTTTTAACATTTTGATATTGTGCTGCATAGACAAAAGTTAATCATAAAGTGTCATCATAGCTAATGTCTCTGCATCTTCTTCTACTTTACCCCTTCAGCATCTCAATCAGAAGTTCAGTTTTGATTTCCCTCCCTTCATGATGGTAATTGTAGCTTTTATCTATATGTTGAGACTGCGCCTCTCAATCTATTTATATGCTTCAATCAATTGCATTCTTAATCCTAAGGCAAAAAACCTCTTATTTCTCAAATTATCTTTAGCTTTCTTTAACCTCATTTTCTTTATTTGATCATACAAATATATTCTGTATTTAAATTGTACAACATGAGAATCTGATTTTGATAGTACGTAATTTTGATCATTTTAGGAAAATCAAACTTTTTGTGTTAATTAAATATCAAATTAAAAAATGCAGGTGTGTGTTTGCTCACAAAAAATTATTGTAGTTATTGATAAATGATATGAATTTGTATATAGAAAGCTCTTAGTTGTTCAGAAATTCCACATTTATTTATTTATCATCCCAAAATGCAATCAGGATTTCCGGACCTAAGAATGTTTGACAAATTTTAGATTGTTATTTCCTTCTCGAAATGTCTGCATCTTTTACTATTGCTTTTTATAGAATCTGTTGTTATTTTTTCTTCCTGCCTTTGATTATCAAGGTTCTACCTTGGAATGTCAATGGGCTAAGAGCATCGATGCACTATGTTTGCAAGAGACTAAACTGTAAGCAAGTATAAAATTGCTCATTTTTTTGCTAACAATTTTTCAATAGAGTATAATTGTTTTTTTTTTAGAAAGCCTCATTCAGAACACAACGTTTTTTTACTTTAGCTTACTATGATCTTTGCAATAATTTGGTGACTAGATATTTTACTATAGTGCTTCATTCACCACTTACATCTTTAATCACTATATCCAAACATACTTATATATGGCAATTAGTAGCAAACTTATAAAGTGGCCACTAAGATATTACTTGATGATATTTTTCATTGCTGCATGTTCATATGCAATTACGTTGAAAATATCACATTTTTCATTGAACTTTGGTTGTAGGCATTCTTCTGCCAAATGACTTTATTTGACACTTAGGATTCATTTTCATATAATTTGAATCAAGTTGCAAATTCACTCATGATATTAATTGGTTAAAAAGGGTAAGAAATGAGTAACCTTCTCAATTAACTATTTAATTGATTTTTTAATTTTTACATGATCCAATCTGTCCACTTAATTCTAGCTTTCTTTTATTAGTGTTCTATTGATAACAAGTTGAGAAAGTTAGATTGATTTAGATCAATACCCTAGCTTCCAATATAATTTGAAAAACATTTTTTTCCAGATAAACATGTTAGGAGATTGTGATTTGTTGATAATTTAAGTTGCCATCTCCTTCTCATTTACCGCCTCCAATCTATCTCTCTTCCTGTCTTCAACCTTTCTCACAATCTTTTAACATTTGCTCCCTTTTACCGACTAGCAGCGATCATTGACCAGTAAGCGAGGGGAGGCAGCAGTAGTGAAGCCCCTCATTTCACATTTCACCTTTTTTGCCAAGATTGAGAACTAAGCAAGGCAATAGCATAATTGCCAGTGGCAGCTGGCAAAAGCAGCAACCAAGCTTCGATTACAGTTCCACTTCCACCCAAGGTTTGTACTCTTCCAGATAATTTTTTGTTTAAATTGTCTTGGACTGTATATTTATTAAAATTATATGATTATTTGTTCAATTGATTTAGTTGAGAAGTGGATTATCTTGGTTGATTCTTTAGATAATGGTATCTACTTGCAGCACCTCAATGTTATTCATTGATATACTTCAATGCCTCAATCATCCTTGATATAATCAAGTACTTTATCTTAAGCATGTTGTTCAATTCTCTTTGTTATTTTTAGAGGCCTATGCTTTATATATTGCATATATTTTCCAGTTAAAAGTTTAAGGTTTACATGCATTTCTGAAAATGCCTATTATTCTACCTCTGTTTACTGTTTTTAGAAACCTACAAGGTTATACTTTATATATGAAATATTTTGAGTTTAAAAGTACAAAGTTATATATATATATATATATATATATATATATATATATATATATATTTGTCAAGATACCCATTTCAATACTCATATTGTTTAGTAATTTAAAAGGTTAGATTATTAATTTCATTACTATTCGAAGTTACAAACATACCTAATATAAAAAAAATAATTATTTATAAATTTAATATTTAAAAAATATATGTGTCAGTCCCACAGCATCACACGGATCATATTTTAGTTTTTCCTTACAATCTTACTATGATCAAGTCAGACAATCTGCTGTATTTGCATTCATGCAGTCCATTTTCTCTGCAATGTTACGATGATACAACATGCGCATATATCAGCTGCTGATGGAATTGGGAGAGAATCCATACATGACTTGAGATTTGAAGATGAAAATTTTGAATTAAAACATGAAAGAAAGGGAATGCTATCAATTAGAGGTTTACGTATCTAGCATGGCAAACTTAGATTAGTCCAATGTTTTAGATTCTCATTCATTGAATTTGCTTTGTAATGGTTGGTTTAAGAGTATATGATGTTAGGGAGTTCCTCTTCAATATCTGATGTCATTTATACATACTGTTTTCCTATTCTTGATGTTTGTCTCCTTCTAGATAATCACTGTCTATGTTGTGTGCCTCACGTCTACAAGTTGATACTATGTGATCTAAAATGAACATTATTAAACACTGACTTTGCAATTCTTGATGGTAAAGATGTGAAAGCTTTCTTTCACCAACGAAGATTTCTTCCCTTTTCCTCTCAACTTCTCAGTGACAAGTATATTGCTTCTTCTGTGTGTCTGGATTACTGAATGTCTAACTTGAAATTCGTCCCTGCCCTTTATCCTCCCTTTGTTTGGGAATACACATCTGGTGCTTTTGAATTTCTAAACAGTTTATCAACCTGTCTAATGAACAGATAGTTGAAATGATTCTCTTCCCGGTTGTCAATCAGACAGGCTACCTTCTTGAGGACACAATTTTTGTCAAGTCATGAGACCTTGATGTTCCTTCTGTTATGGGGGTGGCGTTTCCAGAACATATGTTTGTGCTCCCTTACCTTTTTCTTTGTGGTAGTTGCATATTTAATTTATAATTTCAATGCAAATTATGAATGTCTTAGATGGAATCATTCTTTGGCCTGATACTCCTGAATCAATATATATGTACAAATAAGGAGAAATGGTCAAAGACTTATCGAGCATTCTTCAATCCCTGCACCTATTTAGCAGAAAGTGCTTCGAAGTGAGCTATTTGCTTACCTTTTCCTTCGTTTGTAATGGGATTGTGAAAATATCATACTTTAGATTCAAATTTTTTTTCAGATCCTATTAAATATTTGTAACACTTTATCAATTATGGTTTCTACAGGGAAAAAGAGAAAAAATGAAGAGCTAAACATTCAATATTTTCTTGGATTTAAAAAACGTTTACTCCAGCATCAAAGAGTAGCCATTTCAGTGAGGAGTAGCATTAGGAGATAAGTTCTTAACATTTAAAAAAGAACATTCATTCTTGACTTGAGACTTCGTTTAGCTCTACTGTCAAAATAAGAAATTGAATCAAAATTCTAAAGTAGAAATGATGGGGTCAGGACGCCATCTTTCTTCTCTTTTTTTACATGTTTACTGATTGATGATGAAGATAAACATAAAAACAGAAAGGTCTTCCCTTTGCCCAGAATTGACCTTGAATAATACACTGTGAAGGAAACATTGTTTTGTCCTTCTACAATTTCAGCAAACTATAAAACAAGGTAGGAAATGTTCAAACATCAAATTTTGAGATTTAATATCCTTTTTTGCATGTTTTTAACTCCTTTTTATATTTTACTTTCACTCAAGTAATTTGTTTTTTTATTAAATATGATTTTTGCCCCAAATTTAATCTTATATGCCTCTTTGAATTGGATATGCTATTTTCAGTTCTTATAAACAATGGTAATAAAAATGTAAATTTGAAAATCAATCTAAATGAACCAAAAATTTTACTAAGCTTTGCTTTCTTAGTTCATGATCCTAAGGTATGGACTCTACAGATTTATCTATACTTTTATATTCTTTCATATCTTCATTGATATATATTGTTATGAATGTTTGATACTCCATCATGATCAACTTTAATATTATAAAACATATTCTACTAACTAGCAAAATGTTTGATGTCAGGCAGTACATTGCTCTGTAAATGTTGGATAATCTACAATAATCTCTCTTTTTTTTTTCCATTTTGAAAGCATTCAATGCCAATATAAGCTATTGCTATTTTGTAAATTGCTCTTATAAAACTATAAAATACACTAATTATTCATTCTCAATATATTAATAACTTACAACCCGTAGCATCGCACGGACGCAACTCTAGTGATATAAAAAGAGAGACTTGAACTCTGTTAGGTTTTCGTCTCAAACAGTGCAATACCCAGATGCATATATAAGATCATCGTTATGATTAAATCATTTGGAATGTATATGATATAGAAAATGTGTGAAAGGTGAAAGAGGATTTTAAGTATTAATTTAAATAATTATATTTTAATTTTTAAAATGTGAAAATTCTGTAGATTTTAAAAGTTGAGTCTAAATACGATATTCTTTTTTTTAATCAAAAACTTCTAGTATTCTAAAAAAAGAAATTGAAAGAGTTAAAAAAAGATGAATTTGAATTCTCCAATGCATACATGCATAAAATTCAATTGGAGAAAAACTCGTTTAAGCTATTAAATTAAACCAAATGTTTACTTTTTGGGTATTAAAATGCTTTAGATTTCATTTTCATTCCTTCATGTGTCCTAACTCCTAGCTAGAAGGAGTATATAATTTTTAATTAGTTTATCTTCCCTTTTCTCTATCTCCTTTTATTTTTATCCTTTTTTATTCTTTACACATGTCACATAAAAAAATCTTGGGAATATATATACATTATAACATAAAAATATTATAAAAGTTCTTGAAATTTGATTTGAGAGAAAATAAGAATTTGTGGAACAAAATGAAAAGAAAATCCTTTGTTATCCATGCCATTTGGAGCAAAAATTTGTACAGAAAAAGAAGATTAGTGGATCTTGAATGAAATTGGTGATAGAAGAATTAAGTTACATAATCCAAAGAGAATCACATTTTCTCTGTATACTGTAAATAAGTATTGATTGATAATGAATACTTAACATAGTCCATTAATGTAATTTTCAAATTTATTGAAAAAAAAATTTCGTCAATAAATTTTGTACTAAATGTAAACCAAATGTAAAGTCTGAAGTCATCATTAAATTAACTATTTTCCAACATGGCTGTATGAAAGAGATTACTTTCGCATTCCCTCCAGATCTCTCGCCCAAGCTCCCTCCCGCATGAATAGTCCTTGCATTTGTTCTCTTTTTAGTGCCTTCCAGATTATTCCTCTCTCTACGTACTGTTCTGCCAATTTCGATTCTAGCTTTTCTGCTAAGCCCGATGCCATGCGACGGGCTGGTTTTCTTTGTTTTGTCATCATGGCATTTTTTTTATTTTTTATTTTATTTTTGGTATTTATATTCTCCAGTTGCTGTTTTCATAAAGTTTTGATTAAAAATGTTTTGCTGTGCCAAAAAAAAAAGGCAAATGAAAGACTATGTGTTCATTAAATACAAGATCCAAGGTTGCTCGACGTTGGAGAGCTTCCAAAAAAAATTGGAAAACTTATTGTACCTTATTAATCCTTAGGACCATGATACCATGTAATGAAAAATCTACAAATTGTAGATGATATTCAAAGAAATTGGTTAATCTCAGCTAATTTGCTAGATTCATACATCATTAACGAATCTTTTTTTCAAAATCAAATAACATTGTTACTGAAGGAAAAGGAAAAGGAAAAACATGTTTATAAAGGGAATGGTTCCTAAATTCCGTAATTAAGAGATGAAAATTGTTGTTTATGCATCAGATGCTTGATTTTATCATTTGATTGGCAAGCAGCCAAGCACATTATCATAAAGCAAAATAATTGATGACATGGTAGATAGTAGGTTAAATTTTATTGTTATGCGGTTTTTTAGTAAGAGAACTTAAATGTAATATATATATTTTTTGTGTTATTTATGTTAGTTTTAAATTGACATATATATTTTGAAATGACAAAAACTTAAGTAAGCTTTAATGTTTTAATTCATATTGTAAATTTGCCTTATCACACATGATTTTCTCAATCCATTTTCAAGTGATCATGTCAAACATTAAGACCATGATTTAATGATACATCCTTATTGGTCTTAATTCTTTATAAATATTTTGAATATTTTAGAAAATCACTTAATGAATTTTTGCACAATGTTTTTATCAGAGAAAGTCAAGAAAAACTCCCACAAAAGTGCCAATATGTTTTGGGTTGAATTAGGATCAAAGACCACATCATTTCTAACCCAAAAATGCAGGAAAAACTCATTCTGGAAGCATGGGATCGATCCCGTAAGGAAAGGGATCGATCCCTTTTTAACAGAATGCCCTCCCAAGGTCCCTAAAGCCAAGAATGAAGATTCTGGACAAAAGGGATCAATCCCTTTGGGAATGGGATCGATCCCTAGGGACGAAAATAGCCTATAACGGCTAGTTTTGTGAGATACAACGGTCATATTCGATTTTGGCTCCACCCAACGTTCACAAACCATCCAAGGGACTACAAATAGAGGCTTAGAAGCTAAAGGAAGGGAGAGGAACAACCAAGCAACATCTTTCATCATCTTATTCATCTTCCTCAAGCCTCAACAACAATCAAGAGCTATAAAGTCTTCATCTTCCATCATTCTCATATTCTTTGTATAGAGTAGCACAAATATTGTATATGCTTTTTCCTTGTGCTTAATTTTTGTAATCATTTGCCTACTTAGAGGTCTTCCTTGATTACACAACTTGTTATCTAATTCAATCCTCGTAAAAAGGGGAGGTTTCTCTTTAGCCTTAGAAAAAGAAGGAGGTTTCTCTTGAGCCTTAGAAAAAGAGGGAGAAGAGGTTTCTCTTGAGCCTAGAAAAAGAGAGAGGTTTCTCTTAAGCCTGTAAAAAGAGGGATTGTAAAGACAAATTCAAGTATAGTGAATTTGGGGAAAATCCTTGGGAGCGTCTCAAGGTAGAGGACGTAGGCAAGGTAGTCGAACCTCTATAAATCGCTTGTGTAAATCTCTCTTTCCCTACTCTCTTTACCTGTAATTATATTGTACTTATTGAATTGAATTTATATTGCATGCTTGAGTAGCTTAGAGAACCTAGAAAATATCAATCTAAGCTAGAGAATTTAGAGGAACCGAAAAACGAACCTAAGGTTAGTGAAAAACCGATTCACCCCCCTCTCGGTATTGCCTATAAGAGCCAACAATTGGTATCAGAGCTTGGGCTTGAGATTGATTTAGACTTACCTCTATCGAGCAAAACGATCTTAAATAGCTCACTTGAATATAGGCACACCCCTAGGAGAAGAAGGACAATCATTAGTTAGACCTCCACTCTTCAATGGTGAAAATTATTCATATTGGAAAACTAAAATGATGTTGTTTGTACAATCAAACGATTATGAAGTGTGGAGAATTATAGTAAATGGTCCTAGAATTCCCATGAAGAAAATAGATGGAAAAGATGTCCCTAAGAGTGAGGATGAGTGGGACACAAATGACATGAGAGTGACACAATTGAATGCCAAGGCTATGCACACTCTTTTTTGTGCTTTAGGTCCCAATGAATATAATAGAGTCTCCTTGTGTGAGAATGCTAAACAAATATGGGATAAACTAGCCATCACCCATGAAGGGACCAATCAAGTTAGGGAAACTAAAGTAGGAATGCTCACACATGATTATGAGCTATTTAGGATGAAAGAAAATGAGTCCATTAATGAAATGTTCACTAGATTTAATGATATAATTAATGGACTTAAGGCATTAGGCAAAAACTATTCCAATGTAGAAATGGTTAAGAAAATTTTGAATAGCTTGCCAAAATCTTGGGAGGCAAAGGTAACCGCAATAGAAGAGTCTAAAGATCCAAGTACCTTGTCTCTAGATGAACTTATGGGCTCCCTACTTACATATGAGATGAAATTGAAAAGAAATGAAGAGCTTTCAAAGAAAGTAGGAGTAGCACTTAAATCTTCCACTCATGAGATCCTTGAAGATGATAGTGGTGAGAGTGGAGATGAGGAAGAAAAGGAAATGGCAATATTTGCCAAAAGATTTAATAAGTTCATGAGAATGAATGAGAGAGAGCAAAATAGGAGACATCATAGGGGAGAGTCAAGTAGAAGAGAAAAAGACCCTTTAATATGTTATGAGTGCAATGAACTGGGTCACACTAAGCTAGATTGCCCGTTACTTAGGAAGGAAAAGGATAGGAAGCCTAGGAAGAAAGCATTTGTGGCTGCATGGAGCGATAGTGATAGCTCCGATGAGGAAAATGTAGATGAAGAGGTAGCCTACTCATGCTTTATGGCTATTAGTGATGATGAGGCTAGTTGTAGTTCTAGTGAAGATAATGATTATACATTTGATGAACTACAAAATGCTTTTAATGAATTAGCAAATGATTTTCAATGCATGAACTCCAAATATAAGAAAATCATTGCTAAATTGAAAATAGAAAATGAAATGCTATTAAATGCCAAACTTGAATTTGAGAAGAAGTTAGAAGAAGCAAAACTAGAAATAAATGAGTTGAATAAAAAGAACTTAAATTTGCATAACTCATTTTCTAGGTTTTATATGGGTCAACAAAAATTAGATCATATGTTAGAGACCCAAAGAGCTTTCTTTGATAAAGATGGGTTAGGTTATAATGCAATACAAAAAGAAACTCATCTTAAAAATTTCCTAGTGAGCAAAAATACTATGCATGATTTATCTCTCACATGCTCACTTTGTAATAGGATAGGCCACTCTTCACAAGCATGCACATATAGAAAAACTACGTTTAGAGGAAAAGTAGTTAGGAAGATGTGGATCCAAAGCATGCTGTAAATAATGATGAATTGTGCTTAAAATGGATCCCAAAAGGATCAAAAATTGTTTGCACTAACTCTCATGGACCCAAGAAAATTTGGGTACCAAAGCATGCTTGAATTTGTTTGTTGTAGGAGTGTTAGAGCATGGGAATACAAAGAAGCAATGGAGATCAAATGCTCTACACACCTCTATGGAGATTGCTTGTGCCAATGAGAAAGAGGAAGAGTTTGAGGATCCATCCTTGGCAAGGTCACAACAATTCTTCAAAGGATTGCTCAAGTTGGACTAAAGAATCATGGCAAAGCATTCTCTAGCAAAGGAGTATTGTAAGCTTAATTCCTTACTCCTTAAACTTTTTATTTGATTAGTTGTGCTTTGATGAGAAATGTGGTTGATAATTTTTGTGAGTTGAATGATTGAACAAAAGGCATGATAAATGATTTTTGAGTGCTTGATGGATAATCCTTGATACATTGAATGAAAAGCATGTTTGATGATTTTGAAAAGATTATTGAAATTTTGTAGTTTGAGCAAGTTTGATATGTTTAGATAATATATTTAATTGTTCAAAAGCTGGCAAATATGTCATATATGCAAAATGCCATGTCATGTGCATTAATGAAGAACTTGTATGTTGGAAATCATGGCATGTTGTTCACAAAATGTATGCTTTGATGCTATATGTGCTTAAAACCTATGTGAACAAGTTTGTTTTGACATATTTGTAGTTTCACATGCTTTGGTTTGGTGAAAATATGCATAACTCTCAAAATGACCTCCTTTGAGGCCAAAAATGCATTTATTGGTAAAAATCCTTCCAAAATTGCAAAATCTATTGTTAAATGGTTTTTCATTCATGTTTTTCATTCATAAAAGTCTAAAATCATGTTTTACAAATGTTTAAACCCTTACTTGGACTTAAAATACTCAAAAACGAAGTTTTGGCATCTCACAAGTTGGATTTTATGTCAAAAAACTGCAGAAACAGGATGAGGGATCGATCCCTCAACAAGCAGGATCGATCCCCCTTGAACAGAATGCAAAATCTGTGATTCTGGAGTTAAGGGATCGATCCCCTTCCTATAGGAATCGATCCCCCCAAGCCAGAAAGGGCTTTTCTGCACTTTTTCAATTGAAATTGAGAAGAACTTTTCATTGTTTTGATACTTTCTTTCTTCTCAACTTAAAATCCAGTATTTTAACTTCTTTTTGATGATCTTTAAACTATGAAAAATCATTTTTCATTGATATCATGCCTCAACTCCATCAATTTGTATCATTTCCAACAAATGGTATCACTTTCAACAATCAATATCATTTTTATTGAACTCATAAGTGTAAAATCATTTTTCTTGTTGAAAACATTCATGAATCTTGAAATAATCTTGAAATATACTTTCAATGAATGCTTGAACATAATTTTGAGAAATATTTCAAGAATTTATGGATATATTTGAGAATTTGATTAACTTGTGCATAATGAATATTCTTCATTCCTTTTGTTCATCTTAGTCAAGCATCTTATAGGAATATGTCTCTTAGCTTGACTTATCAATTCCACTCTAGGTTACATGATAATTATACATCTAGTGGAAGAATAATTAAAACTTGACCTTAAGGATTGATTTCAAATGTAAATTCAACAATTGGTATAAGGTCATAATTTTCCTTGGCCTATAATTTGTGATGGTAAATGGATCCTAAATGTTCAAATGCATGAAACTTTATCATCCATGTACTTAAATTTTTCTTATGGCCAAACTATTAAAGAACTTGAGCTTTAATGATAACACCAATAATTGATATATATGCATTGAATCTTGATTGTTTTAATGTTGAACATGCATATTTACTTAAGTTGTATCAATAATCATGCCTATGAGATGAGAATAGTTGTTTTCATGATATTATGTGCTTAACCTCACTCATAGTTTTTGGATTTTAATGATAAAATATATTTTAGCTTGATAATATTGATTCACTTAGGTGAAGCCATTTTAGTTAAAAATAGCATATACCCTCTAGAATATTAAATGATGATAACAACTAGGGATATGACTCTTAATTGATTAAAATGGTAATTTTGAATTTTTCCTTGCTCATAATTGGTTAAGGACTTGAATTAGAAAATGAGCATAGGATTTGTGTGCTTGAAACCATGGAAGAAAATGTGTTTGCTTGAATTCCTTGATTTTTTAAATCTTCCATATGGTATCAATTTGTGAATATGAATATGGATTAATATTTTATGATAGTGTGCTAATGTTTAATTGATCCATATGTATATTTGATGATGTGTGATTGTGTTCTTGCATATTTAGAATGATTATTTTCTTGACATGAACACACTACATATTGGATTCATGCAAAATGCCTAAGTCAACCATTAGTAACAATTGGTATTTAAATTGAAATAACAATTAGTATCATTGGCAACCATATTTTCAATAATTGGTAAGCCAAATCTAAATTGCCAATTGGTATGAGCTTTAAATTGACAATTCTTCTCATGCTCTTTAGTTTGAAATGACAAACAGAGAAGATCTCTCTTAGGATATTTTTGTATGAAACTCTTGTGTGCTAGAATTTGTAGTTAATTGCTATATATCTTAATTCTAGGCACAATATTTCTTGAAAATGATTTATGAGCACATGCATATGATATGTTATCTAATTTTAGCTCATAATCATGATGTATTACCATGCACCTTAGTTGGACCTTAAAGAACAATCGATATACTTAAGTGCTTGCTTAACTTCTTACCAATTGGAACCTTCGTGCAAAATTACTTATCAACAATTGGTATCAAAATTATTTATAAACAATTGGTATAGGATCATAAGTCATATTCATTGCATGAATATTTCATACTCTTTGTGAATATTGACTTATTTATTTGTGCTATGAGTCCCATGTACTAACATGTTTCTTGTTGGATTGAGCATATTCTTTTATCTCTTCTCACATAGCCATAATTTTAGGGGGAGCATATTTTTTCTTAGTTTTCCTTCTTTTTGCTATGACAAAAAGGGGGAGAGATAGATATTAAAAGGGAAAGATATTAAGGGGGAGAGATAATGAGGGAAAATTCATTTTCAAAACCCATGCTTATATTAAGGGGAAGCTTTATAAAATCCTGCTTTATTTGAGGGGGAGTATTTTATCAAAGAATTTTCAAAGCAAATTTACATTAAGTTTTGTCATATCAAAAAGAGGGATATTGTTAGCTTTAAATTGACATATATATTTTGAAATGACAAAAACTTAAGTAAGCTTTAATGTTTTAATTCATATTGTAAATTTGCCTTATCACACATGATTTTCTCAATCCATTTTCAAGTGATCATGTCAAACATTAAGACCATGATTTAATGATACATCCTTATTGGTCTTAATTCTTTATAAATATTTTGAATATTTTAGAAAATCACTTAATGAATTTTTGCACAATGTTTTTATCAGAGAAAGTCAAGAAAAACTCCCACAAAAGTGCCAATATGTTTTGGGTTGAATTAGGATCAAAGACCACATCATTTCTAACCCAAAAATGCAGGAAAAACTCATTCTGGAAGCATGGGATCGATCCCGTAAGGAAAGGGATCGATCCCTTTTTGGCAGAATGCCCTCCCAAGGTCCCTAAAGCCAAGAATGAAGATTCTGGACAAAAGGGATCGATCCCTTTGGGAATGGGATCGATCCCTCGAGACGAAAATAGCCTATAACGGCTAGTTTTGTGAGATACAACGGTCATATTCGATTTTGGCTCCACCCAACGTTCACAAACCATCCAAGGGACTACAAATAGAGGCTTAGAAGCTAAAGGAAGAGAGAGGAACAACCAAGCAACATCTTTCATCATCTTATTCATCTTCCTCAAGCCTCAACAACAATCAAGAGCTATAAAGTCTTCATCTTCCATCATTCTCATATTCTTTGTATAGAGTAGCACAAATATTGTATATGCTTTTTCCTTGTGCTTAATTTCTGTAATCATTTGCCTACTTAGAGGTTTTCCTTGATTACACAACTTGTTATCCAATTCAATCCTTGTAAAAAGGGGAGGTTTCTCTTTAGCCTTAGAAAAAGAGGGAGGTTTCTCTTGAGCCTTAGAAAAAGAGGGAGAAGAGGTTTCTCTTGAGCCTAGAAAAAGAGAGAGGTTTCTCTTAAGCCTGTAAAAAGAGGGATTGTAAAGACAAATTCAAGTATAGTGAATTTGGGGAAAATCCTTGGGAGCGTCTCAAGGTAGAGGACATAGGCAAGGTAGCCGAACCTCTACAAATCGCTTGTGTAAATCTCTCTTTCCCTACTCTCTTTACCTGAAATTATATTGTGCTTATTGAATTGAATTTATATTGCATGCTTGAGTAGCTTAGAGAACTTAGAAAATATCAATCTAAGCTAGAGAATTTAGAGGAACCGAAAAACGAACCTAAGGTTAGTGAAAAACCGATTCACCCCCCTCTCGGTATTGCCTATAAGAGCCAACAATTTATTTCTTCTTTTTGGGGCAAAATTTCAAGTTGCATTTGAAGTTCTTTATCTGATTAAAGTAATGATCTGTTTCCAAGTTTTTGCTTGATTAAATTACTTATTTATATTCTTATTTTCTCAATTTTTAGTTTGAAACCTCTTGGATTTGTTACTTCAACCTAAGGTGTGCTTTTTCTGTAATCAGAAACTTTTTGAAAGGTCTTCGATTTACTTTCTGATTCAAATATTTTACTTTATTTTCATCTTTCGCTTTAATTGTGCACTTTAAGTAACAAGTGAAATTAACTATTATGGTATCATTACATTTTCTTCAAAGAAAATTGTGTTATTGTATCTTCTTTAAATAGAAAAACTTTAACAATAAAGACAAGTATTAAATCTCAACTATGTTGGTGGGGACAAAAGAATGCTTGAGCGTAAGGTATGTATTTGGCTTTAAATAATCATGTTGTCATGCAAAATTTATTGTAAAATATATCATTCTTGCTTATTTATTCTATAGTTATGAACTTTTTTAATCCTATATGCTAATTCCAATTTTACAACTTTTAGACATGTAAATATATTTCAATTTACTAAGATCTTTGTTTTTACTTGGTATATAATGTCATGATAACCCAAACCTTGAGACGTACATTTCCTTGGAACGATCTTTTCTTTTCTTTTTTGGCTTCTTGAAATGTTAACTAATTTTGCATCATCATATTGGTTTTTCTTTTGTGCTTGAAAAAGTCTTAAAAATTATGGAATTTCCATTGCTTCATGAAGTTCTTGAATTATTGTGTTGGAGATATCTAGAAGACCAAAATTTGAACCACCCTTTGCTTTCCTAGCCAACACAACAGTAGTGAAGTTCCCTCAGGACTAAGTGATGAGCTTACTGGAACCATAAGTGGTGGCACTAAAGGGCAGAAGCAACAGGCAAGGTCTGTATTTCTAAAGTTTTCTTTTTTGTTTCATGTGTTAGCTATTCATCTTTTCTCTGTTTGAGATTGAGCAAGATTATATACATGTGCCTTTTCTCAAAATTTTTGCAAAATTCTCTTGGCGAAGTCAGATTTCTCAAGCCAGCTTACTTCATATTATTTTAGAAATCATTATGCAAGGACTCGTCATAGAGGTTTCATAATAGCCAAAATAGCATGCTTACTTGAAACCATAGACTTTATCCATTTAAATCTGGTATGCATTGTTTTACCGGCTTCTTAAGATTTATTCTTTTTCTTGGTTTTGTTTTATGGGAAGTTTAGTGGGTAAGCACTTTTTCTGAGTAAAATTCTTGGTGCTTTTGGGTGAATGGCCTTCCTTGGTTGTACTTTAGCTGGTGTAGGAAGAAATAATGGAAATGCAGAAAAATTAAGTAATGCTTATTTCTTCCATTTTCTCCTTGCATTATGTTGGCATTCATAAGCAGCAACTAACCTTTAGATGGGTTCCAAAGCCTAAAGAAACTAAAATTTTTGGAAACTATGGTATAATGTTTAAAAAAAATTTAACAAATAAATTTAAATGGTGACAAAGAAGGATGAAATATGGTGGCACAGAAAGAAAGCTCTACTCATCATCTTTTCAAAGACAATAGAAAGGTATTTTTATGATTTTGGCATGATCCTTTAAGTTTTTAAATACTTGAAACAAAATACATATACCATCGAATTTAGCTTTTACATCTGATTTTTATATGATAACTTCTAAATGAGTGCTATATGGGTTGCTTGATTGAAATTTAGATTAGATTACTATATGGAGTTATAACTTTAAAGATTTTCTTTATCTAATGGACTTAGACACCTAAAGAAAACACTACCAGATTATTAAAACTATGTAGTTTAGTATCTTAATTTATTAATTAGTAAAAAGAAACAGACTTAGTTATCATTGTGCAGGCATCCACATCATATTACCATTCCTATGTTTGAAGACCATCATCTGAACTTCTTGCCAATCTCCTGGCAAAAAATATGATTATTAAAATCACACCACTTAAGCAAATCCAAAGGAAAAACATTTTATCTTTCATGCCTCTAAAAGGCAAATTCTTTTACTAAACATCATGGTCTGGACAAGCTGACCACATAGTGAAATTGGACTATTAAATAAGCAGTAGCCTCCAACTTTGGATTTTGGTGTCACTGGATTGCAAAGAATAATGTAGTAGATTAAAGAAACAACTCAGTTGTAAACTTTTTAGTGGTTAATTTAAGAGTTAAGAGATAAACTTAAGCTGAGGTTAGGTCTTGAGATTGGTAATTTTAATCCTCATTGATTAAGTTTAAAGATTTAAGATTTTCCTGTCTTGCCTTTTTGGATTCAACTAATACCCCATGATAGTATGAAAAAAACTCAAAAATTATTCTTCTATGATTGCATTTTCTTTTGCTTTGTCTCCTAAAGATCTTATACAAAATCTCATTAAAATACATAAGTAACAAGAATACATTGCAGTGGGGGGTAATTAAGAAGGACAAAGATTGAATAGCATTGAAAATGATTCCCAAGGGCTTGGATATATGACCACTTTTCCAATAGCTCTTTTAGTTTCAAGATGGGAAAATGGATATGTGCCTTTTGGATCCATCAATGTAGTAGCTACTTAATGATTGCAAACTTACGGTTAAATTTGCATGTTTTGGTATGATGCCACTTTTTCATTGCAATTCTGGGTCTTTCATTCTAACATTGTAAGCAAATGGTGGTTGTTAATGCATTAGGAACTATTTAGTACTTTCTTCTATAATAATTAAAATTCTAATCTAAATTGTATTGTTTGCAATTACTGAATGCATATTTTCGATGGTGTTTTCTTTGAAGTGTACAAGGTAACAATGAATATGCTTTACCTGGCTAAAAGTTATGTGACTTACATGTATATTTTTGCTTTTCTTTTTTACAAAGAGGTTATGAGAAGTTGAACAAGCATGGAGTAGTTTTGATTGGTAATACAATTGTTGGGCAGTTATCTTTTTGCATTTACGGAGTTTCATCTTGGTGCCTCTATTGTTAAAATTTCTTTTTCATGCATTTTTTTTACTGTCACACAATTGTAATTTTTGTTTTAATGTATGTTATTGGTCTTTCATGAATAAAAGGGCTTATATAAAAGGAATGTTGTAAATATTGCGAAACAAGCTATCTTCTTTGAAAAAGTTGCAGTTGTTCAAAATTGATACCAATCCTCAAAACCATTGGAATTTTGATCTTTAAATTTATACTTGGAGTTCATAATTTGATTAACATATCCAAATGTATTCCTTCTTAATTGAAAGGAATTGTTGTGGCTTAAAAAAATAAAGTAAATAGAACCAATATAAGCATGGTACTATAAAAAATTGCTTGGTAGTAAATATCATCTGTGTTGGGATGAAACATCTTAGAATATGTTGATGCATTAACAATTTTCAAGTTATCTGAATTAAACTTTAGATAGCTTGATAAATATATTTACCTGTGCATTGAACACAAAAGAATTATATGGAACCTCAAATTGGATGGAAACAATGGTGATATTTACAAAAATTCTATCTAAGGAATGACATGTTCAAAAGGGGCAGGTAGGTTTTACACTTTTCTTAGGTTGCATTTGGGAACTTGAATTTGAAACAAGGGATTTTGATGTTATATTTTGGAATAATTGTCGGGTATGTGGGGAAGTGTAAGTACTAAGTTTTTGTTACGGTTCTTAAGAAGTATTTGTGTAGACTAATAAACTAATCATTGCAATTTAGTTGTGGCTTTGAGAGAAATGATAGGTGCAAATTATGCTGTAAGGTGTTTGTGAGATATTATTAATGGAGTAGGCGATGCAAATCCATACATGCTACTGATGTGGGGAAGTGTAAGTACTAAGTTTTTGTTATTGTTCTTAAGAAGTATTTGTGTAGACTAATAAACTAATCATTGCAATTTAGTTGTGGCTTTGAGAGAAATGATAGGTGCAAATTATGCTGTAAGGTGTTTGTGAGATATTATTAATGGAGTAGGTGATGCAAATTCATACATGCTATTGATGTGGAGCAACTTGAGAGATTACTTCTGATTTGCTTGCATACAACTATTTTGATTTAGTTTTCATATATAATATATATTTGTCATAGCAGTTTTGGTTCGTTAGATTATGTAGAAGGCTATTACCTGTGATAGCAACATTCATTTTTAATTTTTTAGATTAAAATTTGTATATTGGGTTGCTTGGGCTGTTGAATATTTGATTTTGTGCTATTAAAGGATTAAATGTTGTTGGATCTGTATGTTGCAACTACGGATTCAATAGAAGTTTTGCTTCTTCTTTTTCTTCTTTTCCCTCTCGCACTATTTATTTCATCCATTATTTACTTTTCTCTCTTTCTTGCAATTTCCCAACACTCTATTTCTCTATTTCTCTCTCCTTTTCCCTCTGAGCTTACTCCATGCAAAGTTGAGGAACTCCCGAGTCTTTGTTCCCTCTTTGGTCAACTTTCTAAAATAATTGTTTCCATCTCTTCTGATTCTACAATTTGCCTTTGATCTCATGCTGCTTTCCTTTAATCTTAGTTTAATGTATTTGAAAACTGGATTGTTTTTCTATTTACACGTAATTCAGATTTTGGTGTGTTATTCCACTAATATTCTATTTTTTCTATGTTTAGGGGAGCTTAGTTTATCTGGGTATGCTGTTAAAGTCAGATTGTGTTAACACATCATGTATTATAACAGTAAAATTGCTTTAAATGCTTTTAATTCATTATTCCATTATGACTAATAATTCATAAGCAATGTTCTTGTGCGTATGATATTGTACATATATACACTATAGCAAAATTAACTTTTAGCGGCATATATTTAGGCGCTTTAAATAAAATCGCCGCCAAGTTCCGTGTTTTTAACCAAATTGTGGCGTTTTATCCAAAAAATGCCGTTTAATTAAAAAATTTTGCCCAATTGCGGCGTTTCTATGATAAAACGCCATAAATTTAACAGATAGCGGCATTTATTTCCTAGAAATGCCGCTATGTAATAAATATTATAAATAATTTCTTTTTAGAAATTATAGGCAAGTTAGCAGCGTTTATAAAACGTCGCTAAGTTTTACACATAATGGCGTTTTTCTAGGAAAAACGCCATTATGTTAAAAAAATATATTGCCTGTCTTAACATTTTCTCCTTCTTGGTCGCCGATTCCAAAATCCCTCTCTCCGATTCTCAGCTCGCGTCTCTCTCTCTTCGATTCTCAAGCTCGCGTCTGTCTCTCTCTTCGATTTCAAGCTCGCATCTCTCTCTCTCTCTTCGATTCTCAAGCTCACGTTTGTCTCTCTCTCCGATTCTCAAGCTCACGTCTCTCTCTCTCTCTCCCTCCGATTCTATTTCACTTGTTTTTTCTAAAATAGGGATTTTTCTCAATCATCCTCTGCTACTACGGTGTTTTTTTTCTAAATGTAGGGATTTTTTTTAATTTCTCAATCATTTAGTGATTTAATGAGTTACTAATTTATATATGTTGCTACAGGCTTAATTGATCAACAGCTTTGAATTACTGATTTAATGATTCATTTCATTTGGTAGTTCATCTCAGAGGTAAGCCGTTTTCTTTTTTCCTTGAAATAATTTGAATTTTTTTATATATTTTCTTTTCTTCTTTAGCCTTGAATAATGTATCACTGGGAAATCATATCTGTGCTGAGATGATACGCTATGCCTTATGCACAAAGGCACAAACATGTGCATATGTATAAACTTTTAGATTCATGTATTAAAGTGTGATAACAGTTAGCTGTACAACAATGTATGTAGGCATGATTGAGCAAATGAAATTGTAGACTTAATGCAAGGAGAATATATAAATTTAGTTCTGCCCATGTTGGGATTTATGTGATAGAGATTTACCAGTTTTTTCTTTTACATTATATGAAAAATTTTTTATGTTTCATATTAATCTAGCCCTGTCTTTTGGTGGTCGATTAAGATATTTTCATGTTCAATCTCTTGCTTTGGCTGCATTCGAACATTTGATTCAATGATTAATGTATGGTTCTTTGTTTTATTTCAAAAGAAATACGAGGAAAAAAGATTTTTCTGATTTTGGATTTCAAAACAAATCCAATTCAAGCTAAATATCATATGGGTCAGGATAAACCTGATATGTATCCATATTTTTCTGCTTTTGTTTTTTGAAATATATTTATTTGCTGATGTAAATAACTATCCTTACATGTACACTTGCAGAAATTTGTTTTTAAACCATATTACCTTAAGAGGGAAAAGCAGAAGGCCTTAGAAAATATGGAAAAGTGTGACAACTGCAAATTATTTATTTTGGTGGATTAAACAATGTAATTTGGAGACAAATTTGTATATTGAGAATTTAACTTGAAGCTATGATGATTAAGAAAGTAAATTGAGAATGAGCATGACAAGGAATCATTAAATTAGACTATGAGAAATTATGGAAAATTTAGGCTATAAGAGATTATAATTGGAGGATTGAAAATGAGGAGCATGAAGGAAAATTATTAACCCATTAGTTAAATTAAAGTGCAAATAGATGATACATGAATAATTTAAATTGTGGATGAAGGATTTTGGAAATTAAATAATATGAAGGACTTTAGGATTTAAAGTAATATTAGACAATATAAATTAATAACTACAGGAAGTATGAAATATTTGGGAAACAAATAAGGGATAGTAAAAGAATTTAGACTACTTGGAATATACCTAATAAATATGAAGTGGATTAAACAAATAAATAAAATAAATTAACAAAGGAATAAAATATAGAGGGAATAGCCGGGTGGCTTCTTGGATAAGAATGGCAACAGTAACCACAGCTCCACTAACACAAATCCCAACCGGTCACCCATTATCCCACTACCACCGTTCATCATCATCTAAACAGCTTCCATCTCGCTCTCTTCTCTCAGTTTCTGTTGCACAAAAGTGTCACAACCATCATTATTCTTGTGAGCTGGTTACGAACCGGACAAGTGGGCATCGACAGCAAGGTTTAAGGAAGAAGATTTGGGTGAGCTACGCTCGGAAGGAGGAAGAAAGTTGCAACTGTAAGGAACTAAGAAAGAGATCGGGACTGAGAATAGAGAAAAGAAAGAGTGAAACTGAGTAAACAAAGGAAAAACACAGTAGAAAGAGAGACCAAGGATGAGGGCTGTGCGAGCTAGGTGTAGGAAGGAGGAGCTAGCACTGTTTGGGGTTTGAAATGAAATCGGTTAGGGTGTGATGTTACTGAAAAAGTGCAGGAAAGAGAAGTGCGAATGGCTGTTATTAGGAGCATCATTCTCTGCTAAAGCAGAGGAGAGTGAGGGCGACACTGATCAGGTTTGCACTTTTTCCATTCTCTCCATTTCTTGGCTATTGTTTAAGCGCCATTCGGTTGGAAAAAAAATAATAATAATAAGAACCAAAGAGCTACAAGGTGCTTCCATCTCATTGCCTCAAGTAGCAGTTGGAGGCTGTTGTTCTTTCGATTTTATTGCAGCTTAAAGGAGCTGCATTTTCCCTCCAATTCCTTTAGGACAGCAAGGGGCTGTATCGAGTTTGGACAGCAGCTAGAGGCATGAAGATTTTCTGCTTTGGGAGCGCTGTACTGATGTAGAAAACCTCTTGTTCTGGACTTCCCTGCAGACGTGGAAGTTAAACCAAAGGAATGAAGGTCTGACCGAGAGGTAAGTGAGCAAAATTTGATTTAAATTAAGTTTAAAAATATTCAAGGAAGCAAATGCTGGTAAATTAATGCTGAACCGTGGTAGATTTTATTTGTTTTGGATTGCTGCATTTTGCTCGAAAATGGGACAAAGAAAAGGGAAAAGAAGTGAACCAGGGAGATGATGGTTTGAACGAGAGGTAAGGTTGCCCATGTTGAATTTAAATTTAGTTTAAATTAAAAAATTTATTCAAGGAAACAATGGTGTTGATTTAAGGCTGGTTTGACCGAAAAATCTTTTGTTCTGAACTATCTCTATTGCGTGGAAGGTGCTTTCATTTTTGGCTGTTATATCCACATGGGAAAGAAGGCTGAAGGAAGGCAATTTTAAGGCTAAAATAAGGACTGATGAGGAGGAAAATTATAAAGGCTAAATTACTTGTTGTAAAGCTTTGAGAACAAGGAAATGGCTGCATTAAATGGAGCCTATAGAAGCCCCAATATCATGGAGATTTAAGTTCCTAGAAAAGGCTCTCAGTTTTGATTTGGTAACAAGAGGTAAGACTGATCAAATGCAAATATTTATTTAAGTTTGAAATTGGAAATATATTCAGAGAATGAATACTTATAAATTAAGGTATAACCTATAGGTGTTGTGGCTGCATTTTGTGAAGCTAAGAGAAGTCCTCAAAAACCCAAAAGATTGAGTTACGCCATAAGTTATCGGTTTTGGCTAGTAACTAAAGGTAAGAACTCGATTTTATTTCAAATAATTAAAGAATATTGATAGAGTAAAATATGGTGGTGAAAAAAATTATTTTGGTGTAGGCTTGATTTAGAAAAGAAAATTTGAGTGGGTGAATGAGCATTTGGCAGCCAAAGGGAGAATTGGCAAGGTAATGCACTTAAGAAAAGTTTTAATATATATATATATATATATGTATATGTATATGAATAAACTTCCTTAAGGCAATTTAATAATATAAATTTTGTTTATGTTATACCTTAATGTAGGAGGAATTGATACAAAGTAAGGGACACTTGACACTTTAAATTAAAGATTAAGGAAGAAAGGAAATCAACAAGTGATAGAAAGCTCAAAAAAGACAAAGGTGCAATACCAACACTTGTGCACATTTAGGTAAGAGATATATATCGGAACGTAAGAGATACTGAATGCTATTTAAAATCAACTGCCTTGTGGTTATATAAACTGTATTTTCTTGCGGGGGTTTTAAGAAAATATAAGCTGTTATGTTACCCGATTTTTATGAAAATAATGGTTTTATGATTTAAGCTTAACTTAACCAATCATTTGAAAATAACCAATTATCCGGTAGATTTATTTTGAAAACGGTTAAATCTTATGATTTTGATTTATTCATAAGGCCTTCAGCCGAGATATTTATCTCGAGGAAATTTATCAATCTATGTTATTATTTTGAAGATATTATGAATATGTATGGTTTATACGTTTTGAAAGAAATGTATGACTTTTGTTATGAAATTTCCTAAAGCACGAAAAATATTGTTTTGAATTTCGAAAATATATAGTATTGTTTTGAAACTATTGCGTGTGATCTTGATTCTGCTCGCAGTAGGTATTTATATTCGGACTACTGTGTGTGGCCTTGAATCAATCCGCAGTAGGAACTATATGTATGGAAATGTTTTGAGACATGACTAACAATCATTGTAGTAATGCTTTGGACTATTGTGTGACCTTGATCCAGTCCACAGTAGGTAATGTTTTAGGCTACTGTATGATCCTGATCCAGTCTACAGTAAAGTTTCTATTGCTGTGTGACATTGATCCAGTCCACAGCGGGCCCAGTTGACACCTGATCAGTGCTCACTGTGGACCCTCTCTAAACTATGGCCATATGTCAATTTGAACTGCTTGATTATTGCTTAGTCGTTATGTCTCAAGCTTAGTATGTATATGTTTTTCCGTGCTTATCTTTGTATATGATTTCTGAATGTATGATATTTGGATTCTGAAACTGATAAGAATTTGATTTGATGATCCGTATTGAAATTGAAGGTGATAAGCACGTATATTTCGAATTATGTTCAGAATTCAATTGTTTATGTTTCAGTTTAAAGGAAATGTTTTCTGATGCATTGCATATGCATGATTTGATTTTCGAATGGTATGAAATATGGTATTCGAGCTTTAATAAATATTTTCGAAACTTGCATATAGAAATTCGTTATCTGTTTCTTATATATATTTCTTATTGGGCATTCCAAAAAGCTCACCCCCTCTCCACCTTCCAGATTATTTGCAGTAGGTGCTTTGTACGCGGGGTTTAAGCAAGTCCTTCGAGGCTTTTGTATCACCCTTGAAGGTATGTGATGTACAATATTCTTTTTTATATTCAGACTTCTATATTCAGTACTTTTATAGTATGGGAATGTAATTAAAGGAAATATAGGATATATTTATAGTTTATAAAAATGCATGTAACTTGGGTAGAGATATATTTAGTCAAGTAGAATAATTCGAAATTATACATGCTTGCTTAGTAAGAGGATTGGACTGGGACCTAAGGTAATTAAAGGATACTGACTTAGTTAATATAAAGTTGGTTTAAAGAATTAATTAGTGACACTACATATAGCCCAACCACGTAAGTGAAAAGGAAAAAAATTTGGTTCGTATTTTCAGTATAAAGGATCGTTACAAAAAGACTGCCACCCAGGTATGTGCTTTAGGTATTCCTAATATTTATATGCCTTTTGGCCTTTCTATTACTTTTATTAAGATGCTAGAAATCTTCTGTTGTTGCATATTTAGGACGCAATTTCTTTTTGTATATACATCTTGAACCCATTTTATTTTAGCTTCTATATACATGAAATCATTATATTTATTTAAAATTATTTAAAATAAAATAATTAATTAATATGATAAATAAATTAATAAATAAACAAACAGTCAAACATGGTAATATTCTAGTTTAGTTTATGAAATAAAATAATACATAATCTTATCCACGGCTTCCTTACTACTACCACTTACTCATGGACCATTATTCAACCATGCCTTCTTCACTCACACTTTCATGGAAACATGGCACTCTTTTCCATTCATTTTCTTTTCTGTTCTTTTCTTTTCTCCCCTTATCTTTGGCGTGAGGATGTTTTTAATGCTTGAAGTAGATGATATTGAGTACGGACTCCACATTTACTTCATATATAAAAGCACCACCTGAAAAATTATATCCCACAAACAAGCAAGCAGCAAAAACTCTCGCCATGGCAATCAATAAAGCTTCTCTTTACCACAAGGCCCTACCAGGCTCGGCCAACCTAGCCAACCTGCTTCCAACAGGCACCGTCTTCGCATTCCAATCCATCATACCATCGTTCTCCAACAATGGAAAATGCGTAACAGCTAACAAGCACATGACCTGGGGTTTCATCATTCTATGTTCACTCGCTTGCTTCCTCTCTTCCTTCACCGACAGCTTCGTGGGCCGCAATGGCAAGATTTACTATGGCATAGCAAGTCCAAGAGGACTCATAGTTTTCAACGATGACAATGAAGATGCCCTCGACTTGGAGAACAACAAGGACAAGGAAATGTTAAGGAAGTACAGACTCACCTTCATTGATTTTGTCCATGCCTTTTCCTCCTTGTGGCTACCTGTGGCTGAGGTGCTGGTGGTAGAATAGGCTCAGGCTCATGTACCACAGGTGCCGGCTGTGGCGGTACTGGTGCCTCTACTGGGGCTGCAGGAGCTGTAGCTCTCTCCCTCTTTGCCCTATCCGCGGCTCTATCCGCCTGATACATAGCCATAAAATCTGCTATTAACCTCTCCACTTGAGTCACCCGATTATCAATGCTTTCTAGCTGTATAGGACGTGGAGGTCTTGGGGCAGGTTCCGGTGTCTGTGGTTTCGGAATTTGTGGCTCCCTACCTCGGCCTATACCTCTCACTGAGCGTATCCTCCTTCTTCCACTCATATCTATACCACAGAAATTGTTTATCACTTATCATTAACATATCAATTATATATTCAGTTTATACAGTACTACAGGGAATGTATACTATTTACTTTAAGTATCACTAGACATCCGACCAACCTTGCTCTGATACCATTAAATCTGTAACATCCCAATGCTACTGTATATAATGATACTTACTCACAACTTAGACTTAATTACAGGTTGGGCTGTCCATGAGGCTTGATAACTTCTACTACGTTATTAAAAATTGGTACTTTTACTTCACGTACTAATATGTAAATATTATTATAGTCTCTTCCTTACGGTGTATATACATTCCCTTCTATTTAAAGTAGTACTGTACAACTTTACTGAATATATAAAAGAATACAACATACCTTCGATATCAAATCTCAGGAAGGTAAGTCTCTTAGTCCAAATCAGTTATCTGTGGAGTGGAAAAATAAGGAGTGAGCGACAACGTGCTCAGTAAGGAAAGTGTATGCTGCTTTACAAATATAAAAATTATATTCTCAAAACCACTTAATTGTCCTAACGATCAAACTCATTAGGAAACAATGAATATATTTAACATTAAACAGGATTCAACAGATCCTTTCAGAAATTATTTAATTGAGACTAGGCAACAGTTTAAATCATGCAAGGAACACAAGTCATCCGCTTTTGGGGTGCACCCGTAGGCCATCGCCCCTCACGACTATCTCAACTAGATGTATGGCCATAATCTATAGGTGGTCCTCGGGTCTACTTGCCAAGTGACCTCGAGATCGCTGATGACTTGGCGGGTCCATCAGCCCTGTGACGCCCTGAGGTGCACTCGTTGGTCCATTAACCGAGCCATCGCCCCAGGCAGGTCACGCAACTACATGAATAATAATGCATGAATTCATGGCCTAACGTCTCAAAAATCAAGTCATATATTATGTTATTATTTCCACAAAATGATTTGATTTCCAAAATGTCTTATAAAATAGTAAAATAGCAGGAAATCTCAACATTTTCCGTGTGAGAAAGGCAAGGGTTATACTGGCTCCTCCATGGCTAGTTCGCCCATAGTCAGCTTGCCAATAGTCAACTCGCCCATTGGTCAACTCACCCAATGGTCAACTCGCCCCAAAAAGGTTTCATATTTCTATTTTCAAAATATTAAAATAATTCATTTTTCATTGAGAAATACTCATAAATCAGTTCGCCAAGTACGGTGAGCAAATGTTCGCCCGCCAGTCCTTAGTGACTCAAGCAAATTGACTTGGCTCGCCCTTAAGACTTGCCCATGGTTAACTTATCAAGGTTGCGAATCAGTGTTCGCCCACCACATAGTTTTTCAAAAGTATGACTCATCCAGAACGGTTTGCCCGCCCAAACACATTAAAAAGGGTTCACCCAACATTGGCTTGCCTGAATTTCTCTTTAAAACAAGGGCACTCACCCAGGTTCTCATAAAAGTGAGCTCGCCACTTGGCTCGCCCGAGTTTCTGTCTAGAACAAATCTACTCGCCCGACCTAACCAATTCACCCAACAACAAATGGAGGCTTTATAGCTCGCCCAAGATCAAAACATTTTATCAACCAATGCATGTCGAAAAACAAAATAATTTCTAATATTTTCTTAACATTTTTACTCCACAGGACATGCATTTTCATCACATACTACTTCCTTACCTGATCTCACGAAGTCTTGCTTCGCCTTGCTTCCTGCTCGCCAATAGCAATTCCCAATTCCCGGCTGCAAATAATTTATGAAACTATTAATATCTTCTTTTCTAATAATTTTCCTAAAACTATTTCCAATTACTTTGGCGAGATAATAGCTCGTCCAAATGAGCTCGCCCAGAATTACTCTCTATTCATCTAATTGGGAGCTCGCCCAACATTCAGCTCGCCAGACTGACATTTTCTTAGATTTAAGAATTCGCCACACGGCTTTCTACTCAGCGATGGGCTCGCCCATGTATTAAGCTAGTGTTGGGCGACCTCACCCTCTTGAACAACACCTTGGCGAGTTCTCATTTCCCTACTCGCCTCATTGGCGATCATTGGTCCTCGCCCTTACTTCTACGTTCCAGATTTTAGCTCGCCTATTATCATTATTTCCAGTATTTTCATTGTCTACTCTCGATTCATATTACACCTTGTTCTAGTTCTTATATATATTCTAACATGACTTAGCTAAAACAAGGCTATATCTATGTTTATTACGTTATAACACATAGAAACCCAGTATTGAATAGAATATCAAGAGAACCATAGAGCTTATGGAACTCACCTTAACCCAGTTGCTCTCCCAATAACCGAGTGCTTTTCTGCCTCTTTTAGTTTTGTTTTTACTTGTTCCTTAGCTTTTCAACGGTGAGGAAAAGGTTTAACTGACAGAAAGATAAAACTCCATGGTTATGAAAGGAACGGAAGAAACGAAGTAAAATTTGTAGCAAACAGAATGGGCGAGTAACAATAATATGGCTTTTCCTCAGGTATTCTTCTTATATAGCCCCTCAAATCCACTTAGAACTTGCCACCTATTCTTATCCTGTTTTCTGTCATCATTGCACGTCTTTCATGCAATTAAAACCCAGAGAAATTGGTGACAAAAGGAACGGTGGTAAGCCTCCCGTTGCAGTCCGTTTTCTTCCTTCCTTTTTGACTAAATTTTCTCTTCTCCTCGACAACTTCTCTTCCAGCCAATGTTGATTGGCTATCTCCTCATCCTTTCCAGTCCACGCCACTACCAGCCAATGTTTATTGGCTTTCCTTTCATTCTTTTCTCCATTTGTCTGACAGCCCTTACTCTTCATTAAATGCTTTCATACCTTAAATAAATAATTAAATCCCATCTATTCTTTATACACTATACGTACATTATAACATAAAATGAAAAGTGGAAATTCATATTCAATGATTCCTAAATTTCACTAAAAGGATTTATTTCCACTATCGATTATGTACACATATGGTATACAGTATAATAAAATTTGGATCTTACACCACCAAAGTCAAGGTTATTCGAACTGATAATGGACAGGAGTTTAATATGCCTGATTTTTTCTTATCCAAAGGTATACTCCACCAAACCTCATGTACTCAGACACCTCAGCAAAATAGCATTGTAGAACGCAAACACCAGCATATTTTAAATGTAGCTAGAGCATTGAAGTTTCAAGCTTATTTACCTGATCATTTTTGGGGGGATTGTGTTGCACATTCTGTTTTCCTTATTAATCGATACCCAACACCAGTTTTACACAATGTCAGTCCATACCAAATGTTGCACAAACAAGCACCTGATCTTTCTTCTTTAAAAGTTTTCGGGTCCCTTTGTTATGCATCTACCTTGTCTCATGGCAGAACTAAATTTGCACCCAGAGCCCATAAGTATGTTTTTTTAGGATATCACACTGGAAAGAAAGGATACAAGATTTACAGTTTAAGTACTGGTACTGTTCATGTTTCTCGAGATGTGCTCTTCTATGAACTTGAATTTCCTTTTGCTTCTGAATCACTCCTTCCTTCTTCTCCAGTCCATGATATTTTTGCTTCTCATTTGGTTTTACCCCATACAACTCCTACTCCAATATCTACAGTCTCTTCCAATCATAATTCCCCCACTCCTCCTATACCTACTCCCTCTAGCACTCATGATGCTATTCCTAGCTCATCTTCTTCTCCACTTTCTTCCTCATCTGTTTCCTCTCCTCTTCGAAGATCCCATCGAGTTAGACATACTCCTAGTTACTTGCAAGATTACCATTGTGCTTTAGCTGCTTTTAATGGTTCTTCCTTTGCTTATCTTACTAATACAAATACTGCCATTTATCATCCTTTATCTCATGTTCTTGCTTACGACCATTGTTCATCTTCTCACAAGGCTTTCTCTCTAAGCATAGCTAGTGACATTGAGCATAAGACTTATGATCAAGCCGTACAACATGCTTGTTGGAGACAAGCCATGCACAATGAATTGAATGCATTGGAAGTTAATCACACTTGGCAGATTGTTGATTTACCACCCTCCAAAGTTGTTATAGGGTGTAAGTGGGTTTTTAAAACTAAACATCGAGCTGATGGGAGTATAGAACGACATAAAGCTCGATTAGTTGCTAAGGGCTATACCCAGCAACATGGTCTGGACTATATGGACACTTTTTCTCCTGTAGCCAAGTTAACAACCATCCGGACTCTCCTTGCTGTTGCAGCTGCTAAAGGTTGGTACCTTCACCAACTTGATATTAACAATGCCTTTTTGCATGGTGAATTGCATGAAGAAGTCTATATGCAGTTGCCTCTTGGTTATACCAAAGCCAAACCAGGCCAAGTGTGCAAATTATTAAAGTCTCTTTATGGTTTGAAACAAGGGAGTCGACAATGGTACTCCAAGCTTACTTTTACTCTCATTGAACATGTTTTTCAGCAAGCTTCTTCTGATCCTAGTCTCTTCCTCAAAGGATCTGCCTATTCCTTTCTTGCTCTTGCTGTCTATGTCGATGACATTGTGTTGGCTGGTAATGATCCTTCTCTTATTCATGAGACTAAGACCTTCCTTGATGCTGCCTTCAAGATTAAAGACCTTGGCACTTTAAAATATTTTTTGGGACTTGAAGTGGCTCGATCTTCTTCTGGCATCAATCTTTCCCAACGAACATATGCCTTGAACTTACTCCAGGATGCTGGCTTTCTTGCATGTAAACCTGTCTCTACACCCATGCTTGCCTCTGTTAAACTCATTAAAGACTCTGGCACCGCTTTATCTGATCCTCTTCCCTATCGACAACTTCTTGGCAAATTAATGTTTTTAACCACCACAAGGCCCGATATTTCTTTTGCAGTACATTATCTTTCCCAATTCATGGCTCACCCTACTGATCTCCATCTTCAAATGCTTCACCGGGTCCTTCGATATATCAAGTCTTCACCTGGTCAAGGCTTGTTTTTCCCTTCTGATTCTGATCTTGTTTTGAAGGGGTTTAGCGATTCTGATTGGGCCACCTGCCCTGACACACGGCGTTCCATTACCGGATATTGTGTTTTTCTTGGACATGCCTTAATCTCCTGGCGATCTAAGAAGCAATCTACTGTGTCCCGATCTTCCTCTGAAGCTGAGTACAGAGCACTAGCTTCCTTGACCTGTGAAGTTCAATGGTTGCTTTATCTGTTACATGATCTCCAGATACCTCATTCTGTTCCTGTTCAAGTCTTTTGTGATAACACATCAGCCATTGCCATCTCCGAGAACCCTGTCTTCCATGAACGTACCAAGCATATTGAGCTTGATTGCCATCTGGTGCGTGATAAAATCCAAGCTGGTATGCTCCGTTTGTTCCATGTGCATTATGCTTCTCAGCTGGCTGATCTCTTCACCAAGTCTCATCCCCCTGCTGTGTTTCGCCCCTTACTATCTCGTTTTGCTTTTCATGATCTGTACACACCAGTTTGAGGGGGGCTAACAGAGTTTCAAACCATTTTGTTTTTTCTTTGTCATGCTGAGCTGGCTATGATGCATTACTTTTTTGCTGAGCTGTACAAACTTCCTTGTATAGGCTGATAACCGTCTTCACCAGCTCTATAAATATGAGCTTCTCATGTTCTGTTCATTTTAAGTGTGAATAAAATAATTCTCCCGGACAATTTCTTTTAGTATGAATTACTTTTATTAAGGAGGTGGTCCACATAGAGCTTTTAAGCTTGGTTGAAAATAATATATATATATATATATATATTGCTCAGCCAAGTTAAAATCTATATTATAAAGATTGTAGATCTACGCAACTTCACCGCTGGCCACGTTGTCCACCGGCATATTGACACTGTGCAACCTTCATTGTGGCTGCTGTTGTTTGTCCGTTTATGGGTTTGATGGTAATTTCGGCTGGGTTTTTCTACTTCACGTGAGATCCGCGCGTGTCCTACTTCATTTTTTTTCTTTTCTTGCCCGATCTATCCACTGCATCTCCATTTTCCTCTCTGTCGGTCCTCTGCTTCCACCATGCCCATCCTCCTCCCTCAACTAAGCCTTGCTTTATTTAGTTTTAGATTTTTCACCATGGAAGAACCCATTCTCCCTTTGTTTGGTTTAAGTCCTGTTGAAAAAAACCAGAGAAAATTATTTTCCCAGTCACCCAAGCATCCTTCTTTACGCAGGTGATTTCCTCTTATTTGCTTTTTTTTTTTTTAAAGAAGATTAGTATGCCTCATTCCATTTTTATGTTTATGATTTTCTACTCCTACCAATACCGGGAACAGAACCATCGGTCGAAAAAGAGAGACGCCACAAAACCCAAGCACTCAAACAGTAACAGAGAACCATAGCAACATAATCAAGCCAAACACTAACAACAACTAAACAACCCAACCCGTACCCAACACAATAGACGCAAGCTCACTCAACCTGTAACCCCCTAGGACCTCCAGTTTCCTTCGTCGTCACCGTCGCTTCTTGAATAACGAGATCCACCGTCACCATATCCTCCCTCACAGCGTCCGCCTCCGTATCCACCACCACCACCATATCCTCCACTGTTGCCATATCCACCATCATGGCGTCCACCACCATAGCCTCCTTCAGGGCGACCACCAGCTCCACCACGGTTGTACCCACCATTTCCTCTTATTTCCTTTTCTTTTTTTTTTCGTTTTGTTATTGATTTAGCTCTGGGTTTTGATTATTTGTCAATCTTTTGGGAGTGCTTCTAGAGTTCTGGCTGTTGTTGCTCGAGCCCAACGCTAACCCCAGTTCCATTCAATTTGTTCTATTTGGGTCAGGTTTTCATGTCAAAAACAAAAAGAAAAAAAGGTTGATCTTCCTGAGCTGTCCCAATGGTTAGGCTCCGATTGCAAGCAAGTATCTTTCTCCATTGCATAGGTTATTCTTGCAATTTTCTTTGAATTTTTTAGTTTTTCCCCCGTTAATTTACTGGGTTATGTTTTTCGTCGTTTCTGTGTTGCCTTTGTTGTCATGCCCTTTTGCTTATTTTCTCATGTTGCATTCCTTGCAATGTAATTTGTTCCTGATGGTTTGATTGGTCGAATTGGTTTCGATTTCTTTGATTGATCTTTGTTATTTGGATCTTTGTTATGTATAATCGTTCTGCCTCAATGCTTTTCTTGAGCTTTGTTGGATCCCCATTGCAACCCAATTCTTTGCTCCAACTGTACTAGCTTATTGTCCTCTGGTAGACCTTACTAGGTTGGTTGATTGTTGCTATTTGATATGATAGAGAGTAATTAGATCACAATATATATTCGTTCACAATAATTCATTTTACATTTCATTACAACTTCATTGGAGTGAAAGATTTTATATAAATAAAATATTTTATTTTATCAAAGTAAGTATATATTGAGAATTTGATTCTTGAATTGCAAAGGAAATTGCCTTTACACTGCCACCTAAAAGAATTTTAAAAAAGACATTAATTGTTCCAAAAATTATATGAGCTTAAATGTAAAATGTTGAGCAATTATCAATCTTTATGGCTTTTCGTTTATAATGATACTTTAGTTTGGATTGGAACCTTTATTGCCTTTTGGTTCAATTTAAATTCTTAATTTTTTATGTTAATAAATTAAAAATTGAGATATAATAGAATTACTTAATGAATGTTTAATTGAATCAATTCAATATTTGTTATTAACCTGTAATTTAAACCTTTCTGTTACTTAGAGGTTTGATTTTTGTTGTTATTCATCTCTTTCATTTCTTGGATTTTCAATATTGAAAATCTTCATGGACTTGCAATTTGCCCCAATAGGTAAGCTCTAAAGGCAAAACCTTGGTAATATGCATTGGTTTTTTAGTTGTTTGATGAAGATAAGTGTTTTTTTTTATATTGTAGGACTAAAATCATCAGTGTATATCTTGAGGTAAAAAAAAAATTGCTTGGAATCATTGTCTAATATTACTCAAACATCTAGACTGTTAGGTGAAAGTTGGTCTTTTGGTAATTATGGAATGTACGTGTGAGTGAAATCACTAGAAAGAATGTTTTATTATGGATGCTGGAAATTTTTTGCTTCTAGAGATGCTTGCAGTGGGAAATTTCTGTAGTTAGACTCTTGAAATTGAAATATCCTTTGATTTTGATTCACACGTGCGATGTTTGACTCTTGAAATTGAAATATCCTTAGATTCTGATTCACATGTGCCATTCCTTTGATGAATAAGCTAAATTTAATGATTGAACATTGATCTTCGCTTTGTTTATGTAGTTGGCTCATCTTAATTATAATACACTTGGTCACACTTTTTTTATAGTGAAGAATGTGAGGTTAAATGTATTTGAGTAACTGTACAAAAAAGATTTTGAAATCTGTTAGATTAAATAGTTTCTAAAGTTCAATGCTTAAATAAAAGATTTTGAAATCTGTTAAGAGTTTAAGATTCAACTCTTAATGCGTTTGAATCTTAAGAAATCAAAATAGATTTATGAAAATAAAAAAAGTATATATCTTGCATCAATCAAGTTGTTAAAATGTGTACAGAAAAGAAAATTTAAAAAATAAATAATGGTTCATAAGATTCAAAATACAAAATCATCAAAATTCGTACTATTTGTTGATAAAATGCTGAAATCTTAATTTTGTTAAACAATTATAGACAACCTCAAATACTAAAAAAATTATTCAAAATACAATTTAGGAAAAAAATCAAACTACAAAACTTTAACTCTTTTTCTTTTGGAGGGATTATCATCTCCTTAGCTATTAATAAAGCTTAAATTTTATGCTGGGAAAAAAAAATTGACGTATCTTTTTTGTCATAAAATTTTGTGTGTGTGTGTGTGTGTGTGTGTGTGTGTGTGTGTGTGTGTATATATATATATTCATGAGTGTTTGCCCCTAAGCTTAAGAAAACAATAGTCCAAAGAGTTTAATTAAGTTGAAGATAGTTTTAAAAGCCAACTCCAAATTTCTTTGATCATAAATTAAAAGTAGTTGGCTGTGCACCTAATCAATGAAAACTGATGTGTAAATTGGATTCATTGGAACAATATATGCCCTCAGGTTGGTGAAGACTTATGAAGATTTAATACATTTTCATCATGAAAATGTTTTATCTCTTTTTCTCTTTATGTTAATTATTGTTATATCGAATGAAACTAAAAAAAAAAAAAGAAAGAAACTTCATGATATGAAAGAAGTAATAATGGTATTGAATCATGATTCCAATTAAACAACTTATCTTTTGGCTTAAATAAATAAACTTTTCCAACTTATCTTTTAGCTCAAATTTATGTTTAAATAAAGAACTAACAATTAGAAAACAACCACAGTGCCAAAGCAATTAGGAAATAAATAAAACACTCTATAACAACACAAAATTATGTTGCATCCATATATAAAAAATGATTACTATCAAAATGAAACAAAGTTATATATAAAATCATCCCCTTATGCCATAGAGATGGAAAAATATAATATGGACTATGGGATTATGGAAATTATAATAATTAAAGTTGTGGCAATCATCATCAACATGTTAGAATTCAAAAACAAATATATAAGGTTAATCACAAAGACATTACGAGGGTAAGGCACGAAAAAGAGAAAGTGAAAATAACATAAAACAACATTATAGACAAGGAAAAACATCTGAAAGAAAATTAAGTTAAATTAGTATAAGGTCAATAACGGTGGCTTTTGCATTTGATACATAACTTATTAGAGCTTTTCCAAGCATATGAGAAACCGAGTTATGAGAATCTTTTTCCCGTCCTCTTCTTTGTACATTGTATTTGCATAAAATTAATTCACTTTCAGAGGTGAAATCTGTGTTAATATTGTTGATTGAAATAATCTTACTTTTTAATTTTTGAATATATGTATTTATGTCTTGATTCTTAAGATATTTTGTCTAAAATTTGATTACAATGTTGTTTGTATGTTTTGAAGTTTTTATACTTCAACCAATTTATAGTTTTAATTGTATTACTCAAAGCTAAAAGTTAATGTGGTAGCTTCTTAGTAATCACAAACTTAGTATCAAACCTCTATTTTTTGGGTTGAAATTTGCTTCTTGGTTATTGGGTACTGGTGTATACGTTCTGCCTGTTTTGTACTTGAAGTTGATTGCATTGAATTTGTGTTCCCCCCCCCCCCCCCCCCCCCATTTTTAGGAATTAAAGGCAAGACTCCCTTCTAATCTTATTCTGCTTTGTTTGTGAAATTCACAAGTTACTGAAGCAAATTTCAAAAAGACCTAATGTAGACATATTACTATTCCTAATTTATGGCCCTTTCAGCTTTGCACCTTCATTTGCCTTTGCTTACCTGATAGAGAGTTTAATGAAATTCTCATTCTCTCGATGCATCGATAAAGTAAAAATAACTTTATGATTCTATGTGTTTACAGTTATTAAATGTGTTAAGTTCATGCATTGATAACATCTAACTTTGCAGCATCAAAGAACCTACTTCTATACCTCTTGCTGATGTGCTCGATAATGCTAGAACAAGAATTAAAGCGTCACCATCAAAGAAAATTGCTTTCAGGTCTTTGATTTATTTCCCTGTTAACATTGATTGTGATTTTTTTTTTGCCTTAATCCACGCAGATACTCCATGCATTATGCTAGAACATAATGCTCATTAATCATTGAAGTGACATTCAGATTAGATTTCAAGCATTTGTGATTGTTTTCAACATCTTTAAAAATTTTTCTCAATCTCAATATGTTGTTAGAAAGGAGAAGCCAAGTGATTTAGATTAATATTTAGGCATAGAACCTGAGCCTTTATGCATTATATCCAATTGTTAAATCAATTATTCCTTGCTGCAGCGAGCATTTTGATCAAGCATCACATAGCTCAAACCCCCTGCTCATTCTGCAGCTAACTCTGACTCTGATGATATGCTCCTGAACCACCTTAAATCCAGGTTATTTAACTTTTCCCCAGAAGTATCCTCCATTATTGCAACTAACATATCTCCCCTATATAGATTGAATTGCTACCTTTTTATTTTATACTTTCCTTAGGAATGAACAATAATATACACATATCATGAATGCCTGTTAACTTCCTGTTGCTTTGGCTTCCTGTGAGATATCAAAGTTTTTGTCATTTATTTTACAGGGCAAACAGATAAAAAAGGAATGAACATTTTGCCCTACAAAACCATCATTTGCTGATTAGTATATTTCGTTGGGAGCAAAATGTTAAAATACTTTTGTTTAAACCATCTTTTTCTGACATGGATATGAGGAATGCCAAACACATCATGCCATTGATGTGTTTGCCATGTCATCATGTCTCTTTTTATTGATGTTTTGTCATTCATTCCTCATAACTCCAATTTAGATTGAAGAACTGTACATAGATATCAATTTTAATGTGTTTTTTGTTTTTGATTCCTTAAATGCCTTCTTAGTTTCTAAACGGATCTAGCTTCAATGTAGATCCAGCTAAACTTGATGTTCTGTCATGAACAATCCAAGACCAAGACTCAAGTAATGTGAACTATCTCATATATATATATATATATATATATATATATATATATATATAAAGTCTTTGTCTCCTTGCTTTATTAACAGAACCTAAAAACGCTCATTCCCATTCATTTTCCTCAACACCAAATAAAATGAATACATTCCTGCTTTGATATATATTGATTTGAATTCACACAATTAAAGTTTAATTTATTTCATATTTAATCAATCAATTCTTGATTAAGTCACCTTTGTTGCAGTTGGATATTTTGTTGCTTTTTGATGTGAACTTAAACCTTTGGTCCAGTTGGATATTTTGTTGCTGCATGATTTAGATCTTTTTGTTACAAGCATCTTCCTGTTGTTTTGTATCTTGAATTCCTCCCTACCTTCTTGCTATTTTGTATTTTTTATTCCACTCTTTTCTTCTCATCCCGCGACATCGCGCGGGCATTATACTAGTTATATATAAAGACCGAAAGGAAATATAGCCCAAAAGGAACAGCAGCACCACAACAGAAAGGTTACTGCTGAAAAAGAAACAAAAATCAAGCACCTGACAGATACATAACCAAACTGGAGAAACAGATTAAAACAAGGCAGAAAACATATCTGCTCTATTTACTCCTAAAGCTGCAAGCTCTGCTGCTAATGAATTAATCTCCTTAGGAATAGCAATAAACTCCACGTCACCAATATCAGCCTAACCTCTGTTCTGGATGAAGAACCTACAGAATAGCATCAGTTGAACTTGATTCCACCACCAAAGAATAACTATTTCTCCATGGAGATTTACTGAAAATAAGCAAAGCTTCCTTAATAGAAAAACAATTGTTGCCGTCTAGTTCTGAACATTAAACCGCCCATAAAACAAACCGCCCATATATATATATATATAATAGCAGATAATTTTTGGTGGCACATAGAATAGGATAATGTTAAGAGGATTTTTTGTGCACAACAGCACAAAATGTTAAGTGTATATGTGGGTTATTTGAGTGACAATAAATGCATCCATTGTCATTATTTAATTTATTCAATGTACCTTATAATTAATTAGCAAATCACTGTATTTATTATGGATATATATTTTTAATCAGGCTAGTACTGAGTTCAATTCAAAACCCTTAGTCCTGGAATTGAATTCAGTATCACTTAACTAAAAGCACTAACAAATTAAGGAAGTTCAATTTGGATTAAGCCCCGGAACTACTATCCCAATAATATCTTTAAGCAGGGAGTTTTTCGATTGTTAACTCAAATCTCATTTTTACAAAATTCTCTTATCTTAAAAATAAAATATAATCGTTTGAACAACTATATAAAATTATTTTCATATTTACTTTCACAAATCCAAAACAATTTCAATTTTCTTTTTACGAAATCAAGTCCAATATTATCAAATTATAAAAATAATCAATTCTCCCTTATTAATTAGTTAAGATAAAAAGATAAGAATTCAAAACCTCACCACAGGTTCTTCTAAATCTGTGAGATTATCTTATTTTTGCAACAATAAAATTAAGGTTATCCTCAAATTTATTCGATCTAATCTCTTCTTCAAACAATAATTATCCTTCTTACAACTAAACAATCCCTGGCAAACTCATGTTTATCCTATAGTGACTCTGGATAACCCTGCCAAATGCCTCATCCTATTCATTGCAACTCTCTATCACGACAGCTCACAATACACGTTGGCACTCTCTTTTCCATTCCATTTTCTTTTCTTTTATTTTCTTTTCTCTCCCTCTCTTTGACGTGAGGATGTTATTAATGCCCACAACTACGCTTCTTCACTTTTCCTTCTTCTCCATCATCAACAACCTTGTTTTTCCTTCATGACCCTTTTTTCATCTGCTCTTTCCTTCCACACCCTTCTCTTCCTTTTTTCATGCAAAATGATCATGTTGAAGTACTTTTGTAGAAAAAGTGTCCACTTTTTTTTTCCTCAAATGTGGGTTAGGGTTGATTAAATAAAACACCTATGATTAGTCCGAATATTATTGAATCCTCATTTGTACTACTCAACATTAAACCTACAACACCATCAACACCGCCATGGCCCAAAAAGAGGATCGAGTTTATAGATAACATGGGTGGTGGGGTTGATAGATTCTCATGCCATTTGATGCTCCTTATTTCACGTCTTAATCTAACATCTAGATATTATAAGATTTAACTAGTAAGTTCATTGTGAGGTATTTTTTGTAGAACAAAATCATAAAATTTTCGAGTCAAAATAGACAATATCTTATATATTAGGTTTAAATTTTCTTAAACAATATAAATCACTAATCAAAACACGAAAACTAAGTGTTACACTGATACTGCCATGTGTTTTCTTATATTGAGATATTGTGAAAATTTGTTATAATATATTCGTAAAGTTGAACTCATACTTGCAACGCTTAAAGCAGATGATACCTAGTACGGACTCCACATTTACTTTACATATAAAAGCACCACCCGAAGAATTATATCCCACAAACAGGCAAGCAGCAAAAACTCTCGTCATGGCAAGCACTCAGCGTACAAGGCCCTACCAGGCTCAGCCAACCCAGCAAACCTGCTTCCAACAGGCACTGTCTTCGCATTCCAAGCCATCATACCTTCGTTCTCCAACAATGGAAAATGTGAAACAGCTCGCAAGTACATGACCTTGGGTGTCATCATACTATGTTCACTCGCTTGCTTCCTCTCTTCCTTCACCGACAGCTTCGTGGGCAGCGATGGCAAGCTTTACTATGGCATTGCAAGTCTGAAGGGTCTCAAAGTTTTCAACGACCAATATGAAGATGGCCTCGACTCAGAGAAAAAACAGGAGGTCAAGGAAATGTTAAGGAAGTACAAACTCACTGCCATTGATTTAGTCCATGCCTTCTGCTAGTTAACTTTGTTCTTGGTCATTGCCTGCAGTAGCTTTGATGTTCAAGGTTCTTTCTTTCCAGAACCGGGAGCGAATGGTAACGCACCACTGATTGCAAATCTGCCATTGGCAGCTGGGGTTTTGGCCAGTGGATTGTTCATGCTTGTTCTAACCAAACAAAGAGGGATCGGGTATGCTGATAGGCCTGATTATGGCGATAGAAAAGCAGAGATTCAGACTCAGAAGACAGCTAACAAGGAAACCCTGGCAAACCCAAAATGAATTACTTAGAATTCTTGTAGAGAGCTAAGACTAAGAAACTAGCAATTGCAAATAAAGTTATCATAATTGTAAGTAAGGTCTCGTGTTTTTTTTTTGATAAGCCATAAGATCATTTTATTTGATGATAGGATAAAAGCATCAAGGAGATGAAGCTCCAGATGCAAAAGTACATCATCGATGAAAACCCAACAACATAAATAACACCACAATTAACATCCAAAGATGTAAACAAATATAAAACGGCACACAGGAAATAAAAACAAGAGAAAAACTCAATCACGAGGACTGCCACCAGGACAAGAGAAAGCTTTCTCTAAACACCCCTGCTTTGACAGATGCATCAGCCATGCAATTTGCTTCTCTCTTCAAAGAAAACCACACCCTCAGTCGAATGAAGAAAATTATCAATATCACAGAATATATGCTAAAGATTCCATGTTCGTTTAGCATCGTTTCTGCACCAAATAAATGCATTTTCAATAATAAGCTTGTTATTTCCCAACTTTCCCGAACTAAACAGAGTGATAAGACCATGCTCGATAGCCAAAAGCTCTGCTACATTTGAGTCAAGAATACCCAAGGGACCAGAAAAGATTGCTACCACATGACTATCAAAATTTCTTAAAACACCAGCACGTCTTGCAGGACCAGGTTCCTAATTGCAGAACCATCGAAGCTGAGCTTCAAACAACCATCATCTGGAGGAATCCATGAAGTATTCAATCTGATAGGCCTTTTAGACAATAGATGAGGGGACATTCAGGGGGATTCGACCACTGGAGAAAATCATCCATCCATAAGGAAACATTCATCAGTGGCTTTAATCTGCTTTCAACCAGAAAGCTCTTGACTTTTGCCTCAGGAAGGATTCCCGATTATTGACTGTTGTCCACAAGTGCTTAATGCAACTTGTCCTATTGGATACTTCAGCCCGGGTGAGATTTCTTTCATTAGCCAACCTGTCAAAGGCGTCCAGCTTGACTTCAAGAGAAGTGATATTATCATCTAGCAAGCCAAAGACTTTTTTATTCCAGTCTCTTAAAATTGTTTTAATTCTCTGCAGTTTGACCTTAACAGAAGAACCAGCTGTATGAACACCACGTTGTTTACGCCTTTCAATCTCCAAGTTCTGCATTAGTGATCGACCATTTAGCCAACAATCAAAGCATCTAAAAGGTTTTGGTCCCCAATTTGAGTCTTCTGAGGAAAGAATAGTGGGACAGTGATCTGAAATCGATCTCTTAAGACCTGTTTGAGACAGAGAGTTAAAGTTAAGAAGCCATTATGAAGAAACAAGAAAGCGATCCAATCTACTTCTACGATTTCTGAAGCCGAACCAAGTGAATTTCTTTCCATGCAGAGGCAGATCAATTAATTGACACTCGTTGATGAAATCAGTAGATTCTTCCATGCCTGACCCCTCTGAAGAGCACCCTGATTTTTCTTGAGTTGATAATACTGAGTTGAAGTCCCCAGCCACACACCAATTTTCGTCGTCGATGGTTGTGAGATTAAGAATTTCTGTCCAAGTGATTTTCTTTTCACCGGCTTCACAAGGAGCATAAACATTAAAGATGTTTAATTAGCTCGGATATCAAAAAATCAAAATCTAGAGGAATGATGTTCACATTGGACTTTGAAAAAGCCTTTGACAAAGTTAATTGGACTTTTCTATTGACAATTCTGGAGCTGATGGGTTTTGGCCAGAGATGGATTAACTGGATTTCAAGTTGTGTTACCTCAGCTTCCTTCTCTGTTCTTGTCAACGGTTCACCTACAAGCCTTATAAAAATGCATAGAGGTCTCCGACAGGGAGATCCTCTATCTCCATTTCTCTTTATTATGGTTACTGAATGTTTGAGTCTGCTGATCTCTAAAGCTTCCTCCTTGGGTCTTATAGCAGGAATTTCAATCGGCCAAAGCAATCTCTAGATTACCCACCTTCAGTTTGCAGATGACACCATGATTTTTTGCCAACCTGATCTGGACCAGCTTCTAACCATAAAGAGGATCCTTAAGTGCTTTCAAGCTACTTCAGGATTGAAGGTAATTTTACAAAATTAGCTTTGTTTGGAGTAAAAATAGAGCAAGATAAGACTTCTAAATGGGCGTCTAAGATCAACTGCAAGGTAGGCTCACTTCCATCTATTTACCTTGGTCTCCCTTTAGGTGCTAACCCAAGAGCTCTCTCCACATGGCAACCAGTGATTAACTCATTCAAAAACAAACTTTGTCTTTGGAAGAGCAAGCTATTATCAATGGCGGGGAGGTTAACTCTCATTAAGTCCACACTGTCTAACCTCCCCATCTATTACATGTCATTTTTCAAAATGCCGAACGGTGTTAGATCTCAACTAGAGAAGATTGATAGACAATTTTTATGGGGGGATACCAAAGACAAAAGAAAGATCAGGCTAGTTGATTGGAACACTATTTGTAAAAGCAAGAGGAATGGTGGTTGGGGCATTATGAACCTTTAAACTTGCAATCAAGCATTGCTCCTCAAATGACCATGGCAATTCAGTAAAGATGACTTGGCATTATGGAAAAAAGTTGTGTGTGAGAAATACCGTATCTCTTCCACTGATTTGTGGCCTCATCGCTGTCTCTTGGTCTCTCTCTCAAGAGTGTGGAGTGATATTCAGAAAAACTGGTTTGTGAGTGAAAATGCTAACATGATTATGTCTAGTTTTTTCTTTTGTGCAGGTAATGGTGAGAGGATAAACTTCTGGAGAGACAAATGGATCCTTGGCATTACTCTAAAAAATGCTTTTGGAAGAATCTACACTTTATCATTTAAAAAGGATGGCTTAATCAAAGACTATGGTAAATGGATCGGTTTGAAATAGGAGTGGGACATCACTTTGAGAAGAGAATTGTTTGACTGGGAATGTGAATCCTAGAATAATCTTTTGAAGCTACTGAACTCAATTATCATCTTAACTCACTCGAAGGATAGACTTATTTGGACGCACACCACAAATGGAGACTTCAGCACAAAATCTTTTAGAACTGAAGTAGAGAAAATTGACAGCCCAGTTCTGGCTATTAAGAGTCTCATTTGGAAACGGTTCGCACCTCCAAAAGTCGAGTTATTTTGTTGGAATGTCTTACACAATTCTATCCATGTCATCGATACTCTTCAAAACAGAGGATGCTTGAACAACATACCAAATAGATGCACTTTCTGTGACGAAAGGGAAACTGTGGATCACCTCCTTATCCACTGTTTATTGGTCTGGAAAATTTGGAGCAGATGTGGAAATTGGTGGAACATCTCTTGGGCTATTCCGGGTAATATCAACTCTCTTTATCTATCATGGAGTAATCTTAACATTAATAAAGATCAGAAGATTGTGTGGAATTCTCTTTTCTATGCGATCGTTTGGTCCATATGGCTTGCGCGAAACGACAAGGTCTTTAACAACAAAGAGATCTCATTGGATCAGATTTGTAACTTAATTTCAATTAGAGTCGGACGGTGGCTGAAGGCAAAGTTCCTTGAGCTTGACATGCTAAGTCTTACATCTAATATTCAAGATATCACAATTCCAATGCATCGTAAATGGGTTGGGCGTAATGTTTTCTAGTTGCCTCCACCGCCAGGCATTTGGAAAGCAAACGTGGATGGATTGACTATTAGTAAACCAGGATCAGCCAGAATAGGTGGTGTTATTCGAAACAATGATGGTCAAGTCATTCACATTTTCTCAAAAAACGTAAGAATTGCAGACTCTAATTTGGCTGAACTGATGGTTGTGATTGAAGTTTTGTCCATTCTTGCTCACTCCAAGCCATTCCCTCTTCCTCGAATAATCATTGAAAGCGACTCTCGGTTGGTGGTATCTTGGCTAAACAATCCCAAGGAGAGTCCATGGAGATACAATAATTTAATCAACAAACTCTTGAATATTTGTTCAGTTTTAGGGGAAATTTCTTTTGTTCATATTTTTAGGGAAGCTAATTTCTTTGTTGATCATTTAGCTAAATCTAGTGTTTGTGGAAAATCTAACTTGATTGCCTGGATGTAAACTTTCCTTCTTAATTATAATATCTTACCTTTCAAAAAAAAGAGTTGATGGAGATCGATTGAGTCGATAGTTACTATGAGATTCTACAATGATATAAAAAGAGAGACTTAAACCTTTCAAGCTTTTGTCTCAAAGAGTGAAATACCATATATACTATCAATGTTATGATTAAATTGGATCATATACGATATGAGAAAGGTGTGAAAGATGAAAGAAGATTTTGAGTATTGATTCAAATGATTATATTTTAATTTTTAAAATTTGAAAATTTTATAGATCTTAAATTTGAGTCTAAATACTTGTATTATCTTTTTTTCAAATCAAAAACTTCTATTATTCTAAAAAAAAATTGAAAGAGTTAAAAAGAAGATGAATTTGACTTCTCCAGTGCATGCATGCATAAAGTTCAATTTGAGAAAAACTCGATTGAGCTATTAAATTAAACCAAATGTTTACTTTTAGGGTATTAAAATGCTTTATATTTCACTTTCATATGTGTCCTAACTCCTAGCTAGAAGGGATATATAATTTTTAATTAGTTTTATCTTCCCTTTTTCTCTATCTTCATTTCTTTTCATCCCTTTTTATTCTTTACACAATCACATAAAAAATCTTGGGAATATATATAAATTATAACATAAAATTATTATGAAAGTTCTTGAAATTTGATTTGAGAGAAAATAAGAATTTGTGGGTCAAAATGAAAGGAAAATCCTTTGTTAACCATGCCACTTGGAACAAGAGTTTGCACGATATCAGAAAAAGATGAATTAGTGGATCTCGAATAAAATTGGTGATGAGAGAATAAAGTTACATAATCCAAAGAGAATCACATTTTCTCAAGAATGTTTTTTCTCTGCACTATAGATAAAGTATTGATTGATAACGAATACTTAATATAATCCATTGATGTAATTTTCAAATTGATTGAACAAAAAATTTCGTCGATAAAGTTCGTACTAAATGCAAACCAAATTTAAAGTCAAAAGTCATCACTAAATTTAACTCTTTTCCAACATGCATGTATGAATGAAAATATTATAAACTTAAAGGCAAAATGAAAGAGCTCAAAATCGAAACATCCAATTTCGTATGAAAATATTATAAGATTTTGTGATAAAAAACTTTTTTAGATAAAATTAAGAGATATCTCAATCAAAATAAACAATACCGTAATTAAGTACGAATGTTCACAATTTTAACTAATATATAAGAGGGGAGACAACAAAAATAGAGACAGCAATAGCATAAAACCAATGAAAACTTTGGAAAAAAGGAAAGGAAATGATGGACGGCCTGAAGGAGAAAGCCAAATTATTGGCAATGTCTTTGGTTTTGCCATGTGCATGAATTCTCTCCTTACACGTGCTCATTTTGCTCTGGATCAGACCTGGATATGGTGCTCTCCTCTTGTGGAGTGAGTACGTAATTAAAGATGAAAAATAAACAAATCTCCTTTATCAACAAATTCAAATAATTATATTTATTTAAAATTATTTAAAATAAAATAATTAATTAAGTAAGTAATATGATAAATTAATAAATAAACAAACAAACAAACAAACAAACATGGTAATATTCTAATTTAGTTTATGAAATAAAATAATACATAATCTTCCAACATTATATTTATCCATGGCTTCCTTACTACTACCGCTTATTCATGGACCATTATTTAACTGTCTTCTTCACCCACACTTTCATGGAAACTTGGTATATATTAGTGTTTTATCAGTCAACTAGCAGCCTTCTGTGAAAAGCATTCGATTAAGACAACTTTATATGTATATATAGTACATAAATTTACGTATATATTATTATTAGTACAAACAATTTAATTCAGAGTATATTACACTAAATTCAGCCATAGCTTCTTCTTTCGAGATATATATATATATATATATATACACACATATATAATATTATTAGTATTGTTTCTTGCTCCCTCCTTATTGAAAGTGACTCAAAAAACGCTGTTGGTTGGGCTAACTCTCCTAGCTCTATTCCATGGAATCTTAGGAATGCTGCCAACCATCTGTCGCAGCTTGCTCATGCGATTCAGTTGGCCAATATCTCCCATATTCCAAGAGAAGCTAACTCTGTAGCTGACTGTTTAGCTAAGGCAGGGGTCAACAGACGTGACGTTCTTTATGCTCGACTTTAATTTGCTGTTGTTAACAGATCGAGCACACTTACAGTTTTTAATTGATTTTTGGTGACGCTTGGCGGTTTCATTCGATTGCTTTTTTGAGTGGATCGTTGATGTGCTTTTGGATCAGTATCCGTTGAGGTTTCCTGTTTGGGATGGGTTGGTGTTTGCTTCTTGTTTTGGTTTGGAGGCTTGATTGAGGGTGTCGGTTTCTGGTCATACCAGTCATGATGTAGAAAGATCCTTTGTTTTAACGTCTCGTTATTAATCCTGGGTGGAGCACATCTCTTGGGGCTGGTGGTGGCAGAGCTGTTGCAATGTGAGCTCAAAATGCTGGCATCTATAGGCGATTTGCTTCCATGCGTGGGCCCTTTGTTGGTCACTTGGCTGTTTGTCTCTTCTGTCAGGAGTAGCACTCATCATCGTTGGCCACCTTAGAAATGCCTTGAGTTTAGTGATCATCAGATGTTTGCATGCTAGTTTTTAGAGTGGCTAGTGATCTATCTACCTTGGCTAAGTCGGGTTTTCTGGATGGTTGGCTGGGTTGCTAAGGTGTCCCTTTTGTTTTTTTGTGGATGCAGAGCATATTCTTTGTAGTCAACCTTAATTAACTGTGATGTTTTAGTTCTTATTTGGAATAATAATAAAATCCTTTGACTTTCAAAAAAAAAATATTATTAGTATTGTTTATATTATGATTTTTTTTTTTGGGACTTGAGTTTTGAACATATATTTGAAGCATTATACGTAACAAAATTTTTAAAAAAATTCAATCTCAAACACAAAATCATGCATTGATATCACGATATACAATAAGTATCGGATAAGTGTAAATTTTTCTTATAAAGTTTTTTTTTATGAAACTTATAAAGTTTTTTTTTTATTAAAACACTAATCTGCCCAAATCATCAAGCCAGGTTGTCCTAACCTTTTAGTTGCTCAAGTGTATAGTGAGAAAAACCCTTGGCTGAGATACAATACAACAATTAAACTTGTTCATGGGTCAGACTGGATCGGATTCGGGTCAGTGTGTCCAAGTCCAGCCCAATCCATTTTTTGGGTCTAATTTTTTGTCTAAACTCATTTTTACATATAATGAATAAACCCAAACCTGTCCAATTCCGCCCAAATAATATTAATTTAAAAAAAACTTATGATAAAATATACAAAATATTAAAACACATAATAGTTAATAAGTATAACATAATAAATTTGAATAAATTTTTACATAAAGACTAAAAGAAATATGAAAAATTAAATTAAAGTATAAAAAAATACAAACTCAAAATAAATTATACAAAGAAAGAAAAATTTATTTAAAAATATATTAATATAAAAAATAATAAATTTTGCTTTCTTTTATATAAAAATATAAACTATATTTAATTTTTTTATTAATATATACGATTTTTTTGCTTAAATTCCACATTTATCATGGACATAAAACAATATTGGTTGGTTAAGATTTACATAAAGCATTTAGATTATGCTAATTAATTGAATTGGTGGGAGAGTATTTGGTTAATGATTATTGTCGTAATGCAATTATATTATATGAATTACTTTGTTAAATAATTACACAGTACATTGCCCACATTGATTGTTAAAGAATAATGATAAAATCTTGTATTTTCTCAAAATACTTACTAAAGTTAAGTGTGCTCTCATAAGATATTAAATTATTCATAGTTAAAGAATTATAATTGATGATAGAGCAGTTGTTAGAATTTATTCACAAGTATTTGAAATATGAATTTGGTGATATGAAATAAGAAATATATTACAACAAAATATTGGGCAATAGATAACAAATGAGTTGTGATAATAAAATATATGAGTAAAGGTTTCAGTATATGGGTGTAAGTAAAATGTTAGTTTTGCAAAATTAAGTTATTAAAGTTAAAGTTTTGATTGAAATGTATTGTTGTTGAGGCTTGCAAGATTAATTTGCTTTGAAGGTTTATGTCACAACTCATGTTTGGTGATATTAAAAATATTGTATTTCCTATAATATTATTTTGTACATGAGATTGCATCATGCCATAAAATATTGTTGTGTGCATATGATTATTGTGTTTTATTGACTTTCGTCATATGTCATTATGTTGAGATTTATGGTATGAAGTTAATCAAATTTGTAAAATCTCATGTTAGTATAACGTATGTGGATTGCTGGATGTTTATGTGAGCTATCAATGTTAATTTTGATATTTCTTGAAGTCATGATTAAAAAGATTTTGATACCATAGCGAAAATGTTATTAATTGTTAAGACAATTTACTTGGTCATATGGCACATGCTTAGAGATTTTGTTGATTGATAAAATGATTATGGAACATAACTTGAAATTAGGTCTCTAATGTGTTTAAGTTTTATATTGGGCATTTTAAGTTGTTAAGTGATCCATAGAGGTACACTGAAATTAGTATCTCGCTTGAAGTGATTACATACGTAAATGGACATAAGAAAATTAATGAAACTATAATGATTATTAAATTTCTTATATTGTAATGAGATTATCTCTAAGTTACTACATGTGAATACCTACCCAAAAGGGGTGATCATGTGTTTTTAATTTGGAGATAATCGTTAATTATGATTGTAAACTAAAAAGATACATGGACCTAAGAAATTTATCTGCCCAAAGGGGATAAATTTTCGAAAGTCTTTGTATTCATAATTGTTTAAAATTGAGAACACATAAGGTATAACGTGTTTTCTAAATATTAAGTTTGCTCGATATAAATTTGTCTTTAAAGCACCTTAGTTATTATTGATAAGACTGACAAATAAATTGAGTTGATTATTGTGATGATCTATTTTGGCAATTGATTGGTCTTTGTACTCAGTCTGAGTTTATTTGAATAATTGTCATCGTAGTTTAGTGTCTATCATAAGTGATAAGTTCTTAGATGATAGTCATTTTACTTTATCACATCTTAGGATTGACATTTTGTATGTCAATGACTTGAAATAGCTTCTACAAAAGGATATATATTTTAGACCTAATATGATATCTCCTTTTGGTAATGTTTTGTATAAAATTGAGAGTTGTTGAAATATAATTTCATTTTGATAAATATATTTATATATATATATATATATATTAGTTGTTTAACTCTCAATTAAGATGTTGATTTTAGTATTTTAGCTAAGATTATCAAACTTAGCATAAATTTTGTTTCAGGGGCATATTGTTATCATTTGTTGACAATGTGTTTTCAAGAACATTAATGAATTCTTTTTAAGGAACTCACACATGAGAGAAGAATATTGTTTTATACTTATCGCAAGTGTGAGAGTTTTGAAGAAATAAATTTTATGCAAATAAGTAAATTATTTGTTTTTTGTTTATTTTGGTAATTCCTTGTTAATCTTCCCTATTTTGTCAAGGTTTATACTATTTATATTTACAAATTACCGAAACTGATTTTTTAAGTAAAAATAAGAATTTTAATAGTCTTCCTCCTCTATTTTGAATAATATTTTGAATTAACATTTTAAAGTTATAAGAAAGAATAATATAAAGGTTTTGACTATATTATATTTTATTGAATCAAAAACTATTTTTTAAAAGAAGTGAAAATTAGTGGGAGTTCACATATTTTCAAATGTAGTAAGAACTCATAAATGCCTTAAAATCTTGTTTTGGACATATCATATGTATTAAGGTCAATAGGAGTACTTAGGTTATTGTCTGGCACATGGCTAAAAGGTATGAATATGAAAATTCTGCAATCTGTTAGTTATTTTGTAAGTGATTTGTTAAAGTGATATCATGAAGTCAAGAACAGTAGTAGTTATCACGTTTGCCATAAGGGTAGATAATACTTGACTTTGTTGTGACTATTTATTATTATGCTTTTCGCTCATCATTTAAAAACTATTGGAGCATGTTTGTGATTCATTGGATTAGGGGGAGTCACTGTGATTTGATGATGACATGTTTTCTCTGTATGAGAATTTTGATATTTTTCATTTTGATGATAGATGCATTGTGATTTGTTATTTGTTGTTTGAAACCACTACTTTTTTGGGTTTCTTTACTTGGTTAACTGCATCGTTAGTCATTGTAAAATTAGCTATGAGATACAATTTGACTTGGAAAATATCCATAAGCTGTTGCATGTTAAAAGGACATGGGTGTTTTGAAGTATTTTGATGTATTGGTTTAGTGGAAGTGTGTTACTTCTGATTGAACTCTCATGTTATACATCATGCTATGTTGAGACCACTTCATGTTTGGAAAACTTACGTGATATTTCATTTAAAATGTCGGTTGATGATGATCGTTGGTTTATATCCTATGCTTTCATGTTGATTGTTTTGTACATGTACACTTGAGAAAATTGTGAAATTGACTTTGCGTCAATGGGGCGTGTCTTGGTAAATGATACCACTTAATAACCTCGAGGATAAGGAATAGACATACTGGCACATCTGATTGCCAAATAGATTTCTCGACGAGTTAAAGAGAAATCAGATTTTTCGATGAGTTAAGGAGAAATTAGAGGACTGACAAAGAAAATAACACATTTGATCACTACTGAGTGTTATTTTCTTGCTACACAGCCACACTAAGATCCATTGTTGATGTGGTCACTAGTATTTGTAACCATGGATTTGTCTTGTGTCAATAAAGGGCACAATCGCTGCCATGATTCGGTATTAGATGATCATGTTGAAAGGATCATTAAGATGTTGTTTCTAAGGACTAAATGGTTTTTAAAATCTTGGCCATGTCAAAAATTAGTAAATTAGTTGGAGTCTTGTTTTCTAAAAATAAGTTTTCTTGAATTTAAAACCCCAATTAATATTGTCTAAGTGAGAGAATATTAGAATTTTTCAATTGGTGGACTGCTATTAATTGGTTGTTTTGAGTTTTAATAAAATAGGCTAATGATTTAGTCCTAGTATGAAAATATGCAAGTAAGCCCAAATAGTTAATTGTGAGCAATATGTATGAGTTCTTGTGTATCTTATTAGGCCAGTATCGTATCGTGGTTGTAGACCTAAAACTTAATAATCTTTGATGAAGGGACTATTAAGTTCAACTACAAATATAAGGCTAAGTCTCCTCTTCACTTCTCAACGTATTGGTATCTACACATTGAGAGCCACCCTAAAGAGAGAAATAGAATAGAAAGATCTGCCTAATCATAGTCCTAGTGATTATGCTTCCTTCGCTTCCGCTTTGATATCTGCCTCAATCAAGTACGCTTAATTAAATGTTTAATATCTCTTGTGTTGTAATTATTGCATAAAAAAATTGATAAGTTAATCTTACATGGCAAACTCATGTTTATCCTATAGTGACTACTAAATAACCCTGCCAAATGCATGATCCTATTCATTACAGCTCTCTATCATGACAGCTCACAATTCACGTTAGCACTCTCTTTTCCATTCATTTCCTTTTCTTTCATTTTCTTTTCTTGTCTTTTCTTTTGTCTCCTTGTCTTTGGTGTGAGTATGTTATTAATGCCCACAACTACTCTTCTTGACTTTTCCTTCTTCTCCATCATATATAGCCTTTTTTCCTTTATGACCCTTTTTTCATCTCCTCTTCCTTTTCACACCTTTCTCTTTCTTTTTTCATGCAAAATGATCATGTTGAAGAACTTTTGTGGAAAAAGTGTTCACTCTTTTTTTTACAAATGTGGGTTAGGGTTGATCATCAATGAAACACCTAGGGTTAGTCCGAATGTTATTGAATCCTCATCTGTACTACTCAACATTAAACCTACAACACCATCAACACCGCCACGGCCCGAAAAGAGGATAGGGTTTATAGATGACATGGGTGGTGGGTAGAGGTGGCAAAAGTTGACTCGACAAGAAAAATCCATCCAATTAACTTGAATCCAAACCCGACCGATTCGATTTGACTAAAAAAGTCAACAATCCAAATCCCACCCGATTCGAATCCGAATTTATCCATAACCAAATTTATCCGAATTTACATTGATCTAAACTCGACCAGATCCGAACCCAAATTTATTCGAACCCAAATTCATCCGAATTTAGATTAACCCGAACCCGAATTGATTCGAATCCAAATTTACTCAAACCTAAAAAGATTTAAACTTAAATTTAATATTATCAATAAATATTTAAATGTTAAAATTAATTATCAAAGTATTTTAATATAGTAAAAAATATAATTTTTTTCAATAATATGAGTGTTATATATTTTTTTAATCTAGTTAAATTTAAATATTCACTTTTATATTGCATTCATTTGAACCTAATGTATAATTATTTAATGGCTAATCTATAATAGAGTACAGAAGCTATATCATCTACACTTAATGTCTCCAATTATTTTATAAAAAGTCAAAATAAATTAAAGAGATATATAGTACTGTTTTATGATATTTAGTAGAGATTATTAAATCACTTTGACTTATAAAATTATTAATTATTATAGATAATAAAAATAAAATGAAAAAATATAATTAATTTATGAATATTGGTAAATATATTATAAAGAAAACTATCATACAGATTATTAAATATTTTGATTATTTCAATCCCAATTGTACTATAGGTCCTGTAAGAAGAAAATTTTATTTTCATAAGTTTTGTAATTCTTTGAAATATGGTTTCAGTTAATTTTTATACCAGATAAATCACATCAAAATGACCAAGGCTTAACCTAATAAATCTGTCCAATCGACCCGAATCCAAATCCGACTAACCGGAATTGACTAAAAAAGTCAACGACCTAAACCCGATCTAATCTGAACCCGAATTAATCCGAACCCAAATTGATCCGAATTCAAATTGATCTAAACCCGACCTTATCCGAATCTGAAATGATCCAAACCCGAAATAGACCGATTTTTTCTTGACTCAAACCCGACCTTATCCGAACCCGAAATGATCCAAATTCGAAATAATCCGATTTTTTCTTAACTCAAAATGATCCGATCCAAAATGACCCAACTCAAACCCAATCCGACCCGCCCATTTGCCACCTCTAGTGGTGAGGTTGATGGACTGACATGCCATTTGATGCTTATTATTTCATGTCTTAATCTAACATCTAGATATTCTAAGATTTAACTAGTAAGCTCATTGTGAGGTATTTTTTGTAGAACAAAATCATAAGATTTTCGAATTAAAGTAGATAATACATTGTATATTAGTTGTGAATTTTTATAAACAATATCAGAGTAATCACCTATCAAAACATGAAAACTAAGTGTTACACTGATACTCTGTCATGTGTTATCTCATGTTGAGATAGTGTGAAAATTTGTTATGATATATTTGTAAAGTTGAACTCATACTTGCAACGCTTAGAAGCAAATGATACCTAATACGGACTCCACATTTACTTTATATATAAAAGCACCACCTGAAAAATTATATCCCACATATAAGCCAGCAGCAAAAACTCTCGCCATGGCAATCACCAAGGCTTCTCTTTCCCACAAGGCCCTACCAGGCTCGGCCAACCTAGCCAACCTACTTCCAACAGGCACCGTCTTCGCATTCCAATCCATTATACCTTCGTTCTCCAATAATGGAAAATGCGAAACAGCTCACAAGTACATGACCTGGGGTTTCATCATACTATGTTCACTCACTTGCTTCCTCTCTTCCTTCACTGACAGCTTCGTGGGCAGCGATGGCAAGCTTTACTATGGCATAGCAACTCGAGGAGGACTCAAAGTTTTCAACGATGACTACGAAGATGGCCTCGACTCGGAGAAAAAACAGGAGGTAAAGGAAATGTTAAGGAAGTACAGACTCACTGCCATTGATGTTGTCCATGCCTTCTGCTCCTCAACTTTGTTTTTAGTCATTGCCTTCAGCAGCTTTGATGTTCAAGGTTGTATCTTTCCAGAGCCAGGGCCGAATGGTAAGGCACTGATCAAAAATCTGCCGTTGGCAGCGGGGGGTTTGGCTAGTGGATTGTTCATGCTTTTCCCAACCAAACGAAGAGGGATGGGGTATGCTGATAGGCCTCATCATGGCGATAGAAAAAAAGAGACACAAACCCAGAAGACGACTGAGAATGAAATCCAGGCAAACACATGAGTTACTCAGAATTCTTGCAGAGAGTTAAGACTAAGAGACTAGCAATTGCAAATAAGTTATTATAATTGTAACTAAGGTCTCTTGTGTTTAATTAGCTCAAATATCAAGAGTTGATGGAGATCGATTAAGTCGATCTTATCGCATGTAATTCCTCTATCTTACATTAAGATATTGTAAAATTTTATAATGATATAAAAAGAGATAATTGTAAGATCCTGTAAAATTTTGTGATGATATAAAAAGAGATACTTGAACTTGTTAGGCTTTCCATCTCAAAAACTGTAATACTCCGAGTGCATACGTAGGATCAACGTTATGATTAAATCATTTGGATCATATATGATATAGAAAAGGTGTGAAAGGTGAAAAAAGATTTTGAGTATTGATTCAAATGATTATATTTTAATTTTTAAAATGTGAAAATTTTGCAGATCTTAAATTTGAGTTTAAATACTTGTATTTTCTTTTTTTCAAATCAAAAACTTCTATTATTCTAAAAAAATTGAAAGAATTAAAAAGAAGATAAATTTGACTTCTCCAATGCATGCATGCGTAAAATTCAATTTGAGAAAAACTCAATTAAGCTATTAAATTAAACCAAATGTTTACTTTTAGGGTATTAAAATGCTTTATATTTCATTTTCATTCCTTTTTTTTTTTTGCTCAGCCAAAGAAATATGATTTTCATTAATATGAAGAACAGACAAGGCTGTGTTGACGTTACAACACCTACAACAGGAAGAAGATGCAGAAAAAACAAAATTACATTCTCGATTTGGAACCAAGCATGCAGCATCTCCTTCCTTTTAACACTAAGCTTGGCTAAAGAGTCAGCAAAGGAGTTTGTCTCTTTGAAAACACTAACAAATTCAACTATACCAATCAAATAATGCAAGCGATCGATTTCATGAAAGATTTTTCACTCCCTCTAAGGCCGTTGGACAGGATTACATACCCAACTTATCGCAGATTTAGAATCCAATTCATCTCAAAGAACATCACCACACCCAGCCAAACCAGTCAATGCAAAGGCAAAGCCGTCAACGTTGAATTTGAGATTGTTCCGAACAGTATGCATTTTCATTCCTTTATGTGTCCTAACTGCTGGCTAGAAGGGATATATAATTTTTAATTAGTTTTATCCTCCCTTTTCTCTATCTTCTCTTCTTTTCCTCCCTTATTCTTTACACAGTCACATAAAAAATCTTGGGAATATATATAAATTATAACATAAATTTATTATGAAAATTCTTGAAATTTGATTTGAGAGAAAATAAGAATTTGTGGAACAAAATGAAAGAAAAATCCTTTGTTAGCCATGCCATTTGGGACGTGCAATATCGAAAAAGGAAGAATAAGTGGATCTCGAATAAAATTGGTGATTAGAGAATTAAATTACATAATTCAAAGAGAATCACATTTTCTCAAGAATGTTTTTTCTCTGCACCATAGATAGGGTATTGATTGATAACAAATACTTAATATAATCCATTGATGTAATTTTCAAATTAATTGAACAAAAAATTTCATCGATAAAACTTGTACTAAATGTAAATTAAATTTAAAGAAAAAAGTCACCACTAAATTTAAACTGTTTTCCAAGATGCATGTATGAAAGAGACTGTTATAAACTTAAAGACAAAATGAAAGAGTTCAAAATCAAAACATCCAATTTCATAGTAAGATATTATAAGATTTTGTTATAAAAAAAATTAGATAAAATCATGAGATATCTGAATCAAAATAAACAATACCATAATTAAGTACAAATTTTCACAATTTTAACTAATATATATAGAGGAAGACACCAAAAATGCAGACATCAATAGCATGAAACCAATGGAAAATAGAAAGGGATACGATGGACGGCTAGAAGTAGAAAGCCAAATTAATGGCAATGTCTTTGGTTTTGCCATGTGCCTGAATTCTGTCCTTACACGTGCTCATTTCCTCTGGATAAGGAGTGGTTACGGTGGTCTCCTGTTGTGAATAAGTAATTAAAGATGTAAACAAAAAATCTTCTTTAAACAATTAAGGTTTGCTTTAGAAATCGATCTCTTTTAAAGAAAATTAGATTTAGGGCCCTATTCCTCACTTTTTTTTTATCTCTTATGAGCAAAAAAAATCTCTTTTATAAACAAAATTTAGATAATTATTATATTTGTTTAAAATTATTAATATAAAATAATTAATAAATCAATTAATATGATAAATAAATATATATAGTAATACTAGTCTTCTAATTTAGTTTATGAAATAAAATAATATATAATCTGCCAACATTATATTTATCCGTGGCTTCCATTCCATACTACCACATATTTATGATCCATTTTTCAACTATATTATCTTCGGTCACACTTTCATGGAAACTTGGTATATAATAGTGTTTTATCATTCACCTAGCAGATAGCCTTCTATGAAAAACATTCGATTAAGATAGATATATATATAGTAGAAATCCACTTACATATGTGTAAAATAAATTTGTTTTACACAGTTTTATATCTTCATATAAGATTAATATTTTTGCAAACCAACCGTTGGATTTAACAACCTACTTATACTTATTATGCATGTAAATTTTTGAATCAATCTGCTATTTCTATCATTTTAATCGAGAATAACATTTTTTTAATATATATCAATGGTTGAAATTTTATTTTATATAATAAATAGTTAGATATATTCGATTAATTTGAAATTTGGCATGCATGATCTATGTGAATAGAATATAAAATTCAACGGTCGGATTAAAAAATCATAAATCATTTAAAAAAATATAAAAATGTGTAAAACTAAATTTGTTTTACACATGTGTAATTAGATCTCTCTTCATATATATATATATATATATATATATATATGTATAGTACATAATTTGGGCACAAAAATTTTAATCCAAATTATATTACACTAAATTCAGCAATAGCTTCTTCCTTCAATTTATATATATGTGATATATATGTTATATTATTGTTGTTGGTCTTGTTTATATTAAGGTTATTTTATTGGGATCTGACAATTAAACGAGGCATTATACATAACAAAATTTAACAAATTTCTACCTCAAATACAAGATCAAACTACGATATCATGATTTACAATAATATCGGAGAACTGTAAAAGGTTTGCGTACTTGATTAAAACACTAATCTTCCAAAACGATCAAGCTATGTTGTCGTAAAGTTTTAGTTGCTTACGTGAAAATGAGAAAAACCCTTTGACTGAAATACGATACAACAATCCTTGTCTCGTCCATTCTCTAATATTTCCAACAGGAATGGGATACAAAAGGCAACTATTCCCTTCCATGTATCTTTCATATTTTGCATATTCAAGGAATATGAGAATATCCACAAGGAAAGGCAAACAAAAATCCAACTCTGCTAAACCCTAGCTACCTCAAAAAAAAAAAAAAGGTCAACAAGCAGAAACTAGCTTATCAAGTTGAAAATTTGTAACTCAAATTCTTTTTTTCTTTCTTTCCAATTGGGTCAATTTCTACAAATTGTCCACTCGTACCAAAAATGTCATGATACTAAGAAAAAACGATTGGTCTAATTATTTTTAAATATACTAAAAGAAGTGTCCTTTTAAAAAGAGAGAGAAAAGACCTTAGAATTGAAAATATCATTGTCAATGGAATTGTTTTTCTTGCTTTTGGGTATGAATTACATTTAGTAAGGAGGTGGTCCACATAGAGCTTTTACGCTTCGTTGAAAATAATATAAATATATATATATATATATATATATATATATATATTTATTTATAGCAGATAATTTTTGGTGGCACTTATAATAGGATAATGTTAAGAGGAATCTTATGTGCACAACGGCACAAGATGTTAAGTGTATATGTGGGTTGTTTGAATGACAATAAATACATGCATTGTCATTATTTAATTTATTCAATATACCTTATAATTAATTAGCAAATCACTGTATTTATTATGGATATATATTTTTAATCTTGTAGGTTAGCACTGAGTTCAACTCAAAACCCTTAGTCCTGGAATTGAATTCAGTATCACTTAACTAAAAGCACTAACAAATTAAGGAAGTTCAATTTGGATTAAGCCTTGAAACTACTTTTTTTTTTGGCTAAGCCAAATGATTTATATATATTAAAAGGATTTGGTACAGCTCAAAATAGAACCCAATTCTTAATCCCAAAAAAGACCCGAAAGAAAACACATCTAATGCCCATGTAACAAACTTTCACTACTCTGACCCTAAAGAAAATAACCCCTCCACAGAGAACCAACAAAGCAGTCTACAAGTTGAAGATGATAATTTTTTGAATCGACCAAAAAGCCAAGCACCAAGCAGCAGCTAACTGACACCCAGCTCAGGTGGCAATGTCCCTTGCAGAAAACTAGACAGGTACCGGACCTCAACTCCTCAAACACCATCCTTTCAACCACACCTAAGACATCCCTTAAAACAGCCGCAACTTGCACTCATCAACAGCATGTTTCGCACAACCACCAACCACGCCTCCAGTCTCAGTGGCACAATAGCACATAAGCAGCACACGCGTCCAATATACTTCTCACCCAACAAAACACCTGCTATTGCTTTCGATCAAGGTCCAAACCTGTACACATACTAACCATCCCATTCACATCCAGTAACGCACACCAGAATAGGCAGCAAACAACTCCGAGTGAATAACACAGTGATAACAAATTAACTGTCAAAATCAACATAGGCCTCGAAAAACTATCATTAACACTTGGGCGGAAAGCACCTCCTATGCAGGGAAAATAGGAATATCTTAGGAGCTCCAAAATAGAGACGACAAATAACAAAAAGGGTTAAGGCATCTTCATTGTGATAACCGTAAATTTTTCATTTATTGGAAATTACAAATATTAGAAATAAATATTGAAGAAAATAGATAAATTGGAAATTATGGAAAATAATGAAGAGAAGGAAATTTAATTTGGATAAATGGAAATCCAAATTAAATAAGAAAATGAGGAAGAAAATATATATATTGTAAATACAATATATATGGAATTTTCTACATTTATATATAAAGAAATATATAAATGTTAAGCAATTTAAATTAAACAATTATATATACTAAATATGTATTTTGATAATACATAATATATATATATATATCTTTATATACATATATAATATATAGTTACATAGTAATATAATATATATAATAGTAATATTATATGTATTATATATATAATATATGTATATATATATATGGATATAAAAAAAAAGAGACAAAAAGGGAAAGAAAACAAAAGGGATCGGGACAGACCCCGACCCCTTCCCAGCCAAATCCCGATGGCAGCAACCACTACCGCCGCCGACGAGAGGAGACCAGATAGAGGTAGAGGACGCCACCGGCCAGAAGGGGGAAGTGGTTGCCGGCGTCGAAAGGAAGAAACGAAAGCGAAAACAGGGGCAAAAACCGGCTGAAGCTAGGAAGAAAAAAGGAAGAGAAAGTGGCGGTGCCGGCCAAATCGGTCGCCGCCATTGCCACCGAAGCTCCACCGGAGGAAGAGGAAACGATAGGAGGCCACCGACGGCGGAGGAAGGCCGACGGAAGAGTAGAAAAAACCGAGAGAAAATCGACTTGATCCGCCGCCGTGCCACCGATTCAGGCCAAGCTGAGACCACCGGCGAGTTCGCCTCGACGCCGGCCAGCTGCTGAGCCATCGAGTCGCCGGAGAACCGGCCACCGGAGGTGAACAGGCGACGAGGGGAGGGGACCGGTCTGAGCCAGAAAAGAAAAGAAAAAGGAAAAAGGAAAAAGAAAAAGAAAAGAAAAGAAAAAGGAAAAAAGAAAGAAAAAGAAGAAAGAGAAAGAGAAAAGAGGAATTCCAGGAATTTGAAAAATTTCCGAGAATTCGAAAATTAAGAAAAATCCAGAGAATTACGGGAATCGGTAAGAAATCTCGAAAAGTGTTAAATTATTTAAATAATTTATTTATTTAAATAATTATGGAAAAAATTCTAAATTTTAGAATTTAAATTTCAGAAAATTCCCTCGATGACAGAGCCGATGGAATCGGGCGAGGTGAACACGGGCGCGACCTTCGAGAGGCAGTCGCCGACCCGAAACAGGTAAGGGAGACATGTGCCGCCTGTAAGGATATTCGGCCATGTTTTAAATTATGCATTTAATTTATAAATGCAATTTATAATGATCAGTTTTGAAATTTGTTGTGATTTATCGGTTTCAAATTGTGGTGAAATACCAGTTGAGAAATATAAACTGTATTTTTCGTGCAGGAGGCTAGCCAAATCGGCAGCCGTTATACTATCGAAAAATTATCGAAAAATTACTGAAATTTATCGAAAATCACCGAAAACCAAAATAAAGATTTGATTTCACGTGAATCGATTTTCAGGTACGAAAATCGAGAAATTAAGTAAATTTCATAAAACATGAATATAGTGATATTTAATTCTAAAATATTCATGTTTTTGAGAATGGTGAAAAGGAAATCACTGAAAATTCATCTAGTAGGTGATATTTCACGTGAAACGAAATGAAAATGAAAAAGAGACTGAAGTGAATAATTTTATAAATATTCTTAAATATTCACTGGATTTCATATAAAACCTTTATGGTTTTAATTATGGAAATAATTAATTATGAAAATTCCATAAAGGTTAAGAAATGAAGAAAAACTATGATTTCGAGACTGGAGGTCTCTACACGTGTGTTTAGAAGAAAACATGGTGATGAGAATTTAAAGTTAGAAAATAAATAATTTATTTTCATAAATTATAAAAATGATTTGTTTGAAATTTCGATAATTATAAAACCATGTTTTCTATTAAATGCAAGGAAAAGCGTGCATATCTATTTTACTGTGGAAAAAAGACAGTTTTGCCCTTCTATACTTTCACTGATGATTTTGCAAACTGTCTTCATCGTATGAAAAACATGATATATACCTTTATGAAATAATTTGAAAAATGTTATTTATTTTATAAATTTCATAAAGGTGATTATGTTTACATGTGAGCCTTATGGATATTTGATTTACGATGTTTAAAATCCATAAAGGTTATGTAAGACCTGATTCTACACTACTGTAGAGTCTAATTTCATAAAAATGATAATGGAAATGAAATAAATAAGGAGTATTGATTTCCACTTGAATGAAAAGCTCCTTATCATAAGCTAAGAATGGAGCAATTTCGATGAAATAATATTTGAGCGAGAATGTTGTTTAGCTCGCCGATGGGTGAGCAGAGTTGGTTGTTCGCCAATGGGCGAGCAGTTTGCCTATGGTGATGGCGAGTTGAATAGTAGTAAGGGCGAATAGGTGAGTTCGCCATTTCTCTTGAGTAGATGATCGCCCGAATGGGCGAGGACATGTAATCGCCCATATGGATGAGTGAGTTATATGATAGTAAGTGGGGCGAGCTGTGGTTTCTGGTTGACTAGACGAACTGGAACTGGAATCAGCACATGACCAATTAGCAACCAAAATTGACTTGTAAGTCATACGGTTGAAGAGAATTAACGGAGAAGAGGTTGAAGTCAGTAAGGCATTTACCTGATTGGTTGAGAAACAAAACAAAGTCAACAGAAGCAGAAAAAGGTGTGTGAAAGGGCAGACTTCCACGCCACTTTGAGCTGCAGTTTTCTTCATGCCTTAAATGCATGAAAGACATGGAAATGATGAAAGAAACAGGATAAGGGACAGGCGGAAGCTTTGGATTGGTTTAGCATGACTATATAAGAGGAAATACTGGAGGAAAACTCATTTTGGCAAACTTCATCTTCTTCACGGGAGCTATGCAATTGCCAGTTTATGCTCTGATTTCCTTCCACTTCTGCCATGCCCAATTTACTATATTTCATCCATCAGTTGGCTAAACATGTAAATCACCTTGTAAACCTTTCCTCCTTAGTTGGAGGAGCTAAAAGAATAAGCAAAGGAAGGCCAACATGAGATGGAAAGCAATCTGTTCTGGAAGTGCAGTTGATTGAGGTGAGTTTCATATTTCTGAGGTGTTCTTGATATTCAATGGTAGACTTATATGTTTACAACATAGAACACAACCTTGTTTTAGTTAGATCTTTAGAGAATATGGAAACAAGGAAAGTAATGGAATAAGTGACGACAATGGCGACTACAGTGATCGCCCATGTTGAAAATTAGTAATCGCCAATGAGGCGAGTAGATAATAAGGAACTCGCCAAGGTAAAGTCTGTGTTCAAAGGGCGAGAACGCCCAATTCTAGTGAAGTGAATTAATGGGCGAGCTCAAATGCAGAGGTTTTGGGCGAATAGGATTGTGGGCGAACTCCCACAATTAAGCCAATGTAGGCCTCGTGAGTTGAATGTTGGGCGAGCTCACAAACCTACGATGAGTAATGGCGGGTGAGCTACCACGTGGAAGCCATTTGGTGAATGGCGAGCTCGTCTGGGCGAGCTAGTTGGAGCTCTATTGGGCGAGTAGTCATTTGATTTATTTCAATCTCGCCAAGTGATATGAAACGAAAATATTAATAGAATTTATAAATTATTTGCAGCCGGGAATTATGGACTCGGTGAATGCGATTTGGAAGGCGAGAAGGAAGCAAAGCTTCGTTGAACCAAGTAAAGGAGATGTGTGTGAAGTGAATGCATGTCCTATGGAGTAAAATTTATGAAAACATTGAGATAAATGTTTTGTTTTCTGACATGCATTAGTTTAATAATTGTTGTGATAATGGGTGTGAATTGGGCGAGCTATATAGTCGACCCTATGTTATTTTCTGGACGAGTTGGTTAAGGGCGGGCGAGCCCTCATGTGTTTGTTTTTGAGGCGAGTAACCCCTGTTTTAGTATAATCCAGGCAAGCCAAAGTTGGGCGAACCCTTTTAATGTTGCATGGGCGGGCGACCCTTGTTTTAAATAAAAAGGCGGGTGAGCCAATTAAGGGCGAACTCATTTTATGTTGTTTTGGTCGAAGATCCCTTTCAATGACAAATGGGTGAATGACCCTATTTTAAATGAGAAATTCAGGCGAGCCAGTAATGGGCGAACCCTTTTATAATGTTTTTATAAAATCGGGCGAGTTGACCATGGTTTTATCCCATTGGGCGAGTTGACCATGAAGTGTCGTAGTTGGGCGAACTGACCATGGCAATGCCATAGTAGGCGAACTGGTCATGGGCAAGCCACTCAGGGCGAGCCAGTTTTGCTTGTTATTTTTAAAAGCAATGGTTGGCTGGCGAACAGAGGTTCACCGCACTGGGCGAGCTACCATGGGCGAACCAATTAGGTGAGCAGACCATGGGCGAGCAGTTTTAAAGGTTGATATTTTTGAAAGGTTGTCGAGGTGTTTTGTAAACAGAAGCCTAAACCTTTTTGGAAAATCAAATCATTTTGAGGAAATGGTAATGTGGGTGAGATAAGCCCTTAAAGGTTTTCATGAGATATGAAAGTGATTTTGAGACTTTAGGCCCTGAATTCATGCATTATTACTCATGTAATTGCGTGACCCATCTAGGGCGATGGCTCGGGTCAAATAGACCAACGAGTGCACCCTAGGGCGTCACAGGGCTGATGGACCCGCCAAGTCATCAGCGGTCTCGAGGTCACTTGGCAAGTGGACCTAAGGACCACTATAGATTATGGCCATAGATCTGAGATAGCCGTGAGGGGCGATGGCCTACGGGTGCACCCCAAAAGCGGCAGATTTCGTTCTCGCAAGGGGGAGGGGGACCGATGATAGCATGATTTATTTGTTGCCTAGTCTCAACTTACCAATTTCTGTTTACTATGAGGATTTGTTGAAATCCTATATAGTGTTTACTACATTTTAAAGTAAACTGTTTAGTCAGTGATTTGAATGGTATTTTAAGAGAGTTGTTTACTATATATCCACTATCTTTTCTACTGAGTTATTGTTAAGAAAAGAATAAATGCGTCGTGATATATAGTTTTGCTTTATTTAAAGCAGCATATGTTTCCTTTACTGAGCGTATGAATCGCTCACCCTTTTGTTTTAACTCCACAGATAAGAAGTACATGGAGTTGAGAGAATTAGCTCTCAGATGGGTATAGCTATGCTTAAAGCACTGAGGCATGGCACGTTAAATGTGACAGGTACAGTCTCTTCTCTTTTACATATCAGACATATGTATACAGTACCACCTTAGTGAAATAAAGGTAAATAGGGGATGTCAGATGTAAGGAATAATGAAAAGAAATTTCATATTCCATAATTAATAGATAAATGTATATCATTTATCACTATTACTGTTGAATGTTAATGGCATCGCAGACAGCCCAACCGGTAAAGTTGTATGGAAATACGTCAAAAATGTGGTAACGGGATGTTACAGGTTATGGTACGGTTTATACTGTTTTGAGACTGTAGGCCCTGAGTTCATGCATTATTATCCATGTAATTGCGTGACCCACCTAGGGCAGTGGCTCGGGTCGATGGACCAACAGATGCACCTCATGGCGTCACAGGGCTAATGGACCCGCCAAGTCATCAGCGATCTCGAGGTCACTTGGCAAGTGTACCCGAGGACCACCTATAAATTATGGCCATAGATCTAGCAGAGATAGCCGTGAGGGGCGATGGCCTACGGGTGCACCTCAATAGCGGTAAATTCCGTTCTCGCAAAGGGGAGGGGGAACGATGATAGCATGATTTATTTGATGCCTGGTCTCACACACTGATTACTGTGTATTGAAAGGATTTACGGAATCCTATTTACTGTACTGTTTACTATACTGATCACTGGTTACTGTTTATTGATGAAAAATCGTACCAAAATACTGTGTTTACAGAACTGTATTGTGCACTGAAATGGTAGCCACTGATTACTGTTTTACTAAACTGAAAGCTACCATTTATTGTTTACTGAACTAAAAGCTACCGTATACTATTCACTGAATTGGTAGCTACTGTTTACTGTTACTGACTGAACCGTATCGAGATACTGTTTTACTGAATACTGAATATAATGTTTTATTGAACTGTACGATACGGTTACTAATTTGAAAAGAGAAATAGATGTTTATTCTAAAAGAATAACATAAGAATTATTTCTAAGATAGAAATAATCAAACAAGTGATTATCTAATGATTGGATATTTACAAATCACTGTACTGTCACATGTTTTAAAGGATACTGAAGTGAAAAGAAATAAGTGGTTTGCTCTGTGGGAAAAATGAAAGTCATATCATTTTGAGAAAAATGGATTTAATACTCTCTACAGTTGCTTCTAGGTTCCGGAAGAAGTCATGTATTTTAAAATACCTACCTTACTCTATCTAGATCCCTAGCCGACTGTAGTATCCTTCCTACATGTGAGCCTAGAGCCAGCTAGGAAGATTTTAAAGAAAAAAAAAATATTTTCAGCATATAGATAGCGAATATCAAGTGTGACATATAACTCTCTTACTGAGTCGTGGTTTGCTCACTCCCCAATATTAACATTTCAGGTTTTGATGATTGTGAGATCCAATATTTGTAGATTACGGCTGCACCTAATGGATAATGTGACAGACCGACTGATATTTATGAGGTACGATCATTTATTTTCTTTATTTAGACATGTGTACAGTACTACTTACTTATAGAGTAAGATAGGGGATGTATATAATATTAATTATTATATGAAATTGTTTAACATTAAGTGTAAAGTGAAGTATCACAAACAGCCCAATCGGATAAATTGTGTAAAAATAAGATGAAAAATGTGGTAACGGATCGTTATATTCATAATACAGGAATGTAACAAACAATAAAGTCTAACAAAGCCAACTTCAAAACAACCCAAATCCATTAAAAAATGTTATTACTACCCTATAACCAATTCCAAGAGCCGATAACCAACATCCAAACAATTCCACCAATTTCTTTTACAACATTTAAACAGTTCAGAAACAAGCTCATAGGTCACGGGCTGCTAACTCTTTCAATCTCTCAATGATAATATCATCATCACAATTTGCTCTAAAACCCATCATTTTACCAATTTTTCACGTTTTTTGAGCTTCCTTTATTAGATCTGCTGCCTTCATTAGATCTCTGTTTCTATTCTGAAAGTCACTGTCTGAAAGAGATTCACTGGCAAATCTATCTTCTTGGTCCATCTGCAATTCATCCGGCTCCTTGTTCTTAATCAATTTCTTTTTCTTCTTTCCTTTCCTAACGTTTTTCCTACCTTTTTGAGAAATCTTTTTGAAAAAAGCTTCTTCGATGTCCTCCAAGGATCTTATTCTACGACATTTTAGTTTGGCAATGGGGAGGTGCTTTTCACTCTTATGGGGTTCGGGATCTACCAAGGATACAAGGTCTTGCACTTCCTCTTTAAACAACGACCCAATATGGTGGTTCAAAGGCGTGGGTTCCTCGACAACTCCTGGTTTATCTATTGATACTGGACTTACCAAAACATTCTGCACACTCACCTCATTTCCATTACCCGTGACTTCCAGGTTGTCTTTGTTTAATACAGAATGCTTTTTTTCTATTATATTAGTGATACCCTTGTTAGCTTCATTTATTGTATTCTCGATATCCTTGCAAGTCTCTTCAGCTTGTGTCATTTCATCTCTATCCTCCATAGATTTGAAATTCTGCACATGAAATGCTATTTCACTTCCCAAACTAATTCTTTCATTTCCCAGATCTAACCATTGGGGTCGACTGGAAATATCATTGGCTTTGGGACTTGGCGATCTTGACATCTCCGATGACCGGTTTGATTACGCAGGACTTGACTCAGTTGGAGAAGGAGATAGCTCATTCTCCTTATGAACCTTCAAGTCTGATATCAAATTAGGAAAGTTGTAAACTGGTTCCTCAGTTACTGATATACTAAAGAACTCACCGTTGGCTTTGAAAAAGATGGAAGAAGGAATAATCGAATCTGCTTTTACTGAAACTAATATTCTTGCAATATCAAACCTGAGTTTCCTATTAGTGCTATCATCAGTGGTAACATATGCACCCCATAATTTCCCTACTGCAGAGAAGAATTTTTCTGACCATAGATGGATTGGGACACTTTCAAGCCTTAAACAGACAAAACGGTCGCGACTAACATCATGAACCTTCCACGGACTAATTTTCTCGAACCAAATATCAAGCCAATCTCTAAATTCTTTTAAACAAGCTTCCATTTCCTCTGTTTTGCTGAAAGTTAACAGGACACAATTTCCACCCATAGTCCGAACATGACAGTAGAAGCCTTCTCTAAAAAAAGAACTTTGCAAGGATGAGTGATTTATGTAATTGTGCAAAAACCCAATTGCACTCCTGTGAAGCCAATCGAAATCAGTTTGATCAATCTCAATATCAAAGCTGATTGAAGATTTTTGTGATTCGTAATTTGCAACTTCATCTTGTTTGAGGTTTTGAGTATTCAAAGTGTCCATCAACGCTTCCTTAAAAGAACGTTTGACATTATTCTTTTGAGGAGACAAAGGCTTGACAGATTTCACACTATTGTTTTGAATCTTAAGCTGAACCTCAGAAGAGAAGCGTCTTTGGTCCCAACCGTATGCAGCTTTTTTAACTATAATAAAGAACCCATCAATTTTTCTACCATTCCCCCTATTAATTGCCTTTCCATAAGCTTCAAAAGCATCCCACAGAGCTTGTTTAGACACTCTTCTGCTTAGATTACCAATGAATGCCGTACGGAGAGATGATCTCCAATCATTTCGCCGGTGAGAATGTGCCATGTGCTTTTGTCTGGAAATTGGATTGCAAAACCTTTGCAAAAATCACGATCCCTTTTGAACTCATGAAATTGATCTGCGGCATCTAGTGAAGCTCATTGCTATTTCACCTTTGGCTTACCAATGAAGCCTTGAAACTACTATCCCCATAATATCTTTAAGTAAGGAGTTTTTTTTATTGTTAACTCGAATCTCATTTTTACAAAAATAAAAATATAATCGTTTAACCTTATTTGGATTTTTATATGATACACTAACAGTATATAGTTTCTATACACTATCAATGCACCAGAGGTTAATACTTATCAATAGGTCCTGATGAGCAAATTAAAAAAATTAATTTAAATTTACTTTTAAGGGCTTGGCATATTTTTTAATTTGTCAATTGATAAAATGTCAACATCTGATGTATTGACAATGTATAGAAACTATACACTGTCAATACATCATATATAAACCCAAATTATTTTCATATTTACTTCCACAAATCCAAAACAATTTCAATATTCTTTTTACGAAATCAAGTCCAATATTATCAAATTATAAAATACGTAATCTTATGACAATTAATTCTCCCTTATTAATCAGTTAAGTAAAGATAAAAAGATACGAATTCAAAACCTCACCCTAGGTTCTTCTAAATCTTTGAGATTATCTTATTTTAGCAACAATACAATTAAGGTTATCCTCAAATTTATTTGATCTAATCTCTTCTTCAAACAATTATTATCCTTCTTACAACAAAACGATCCCTGGCAAACTCATGTTTATCCTATAGTGACTACCGGATAACCCTGCCAAAAGCCGCATCCTATTCATTGCAGCTCTCTATCACGACAGCTCACAATTCACGTTGGCACTCTCTTTTCCATTCCATTTTCTTTTCTTTTATTTTCTTTTCTCTCCTTATCTTTGGCGTGAGGATGTTATTAATACCCCCAACTCCTCTTCTTCACTTTTCCTTCTCCATAATTAACAGCCTTGTTATTCCTTTATGACCCTTGTCTCATCTCCTCTTTCCTTCTTCATCCACACCTTTCTCTTCCTTTTTTTGCATTGCAAAATGATCATGTTTAAGTACTTTTGTAGAAAAAGTGTTCACTCTTCTTTTTCCAAATGTGGCTTAGGGTTGATCATCAATGAAACACCTAGGGTTAGTCCGAACGTTATTGAATCATCATCTGTACTGCTCAACGTTAAACCTACGACACCATCAACACCGCCACAGCCCGAAAAGAGGATAGGGTTTATAGATGACATGGGTGGCGGGGTTGATGGACTTATGTCATGTACGGAGAGTTTAGGGTCTGAGAGTTGTGATGAAAGAAGAGCTGATGATGATGAGAATGAGCATGTGGAGTTCTGTGAAGGGGAAAAGGAGAGAAGGAGAAGGAAAAGAAGGGAAGAGAAGAGAGAAAGGAAGAAGAAGAAGTTTCCACCACCGATTTCTTCATTGAACCAAAGTGGTCAGCCTAGCTTTTATCTAAAGCCTGTGAGGAAGAATGGGAGGTTGGAGTTAACTGAGGTTAGAATACAAAGACCTGAGATATTACAGGCTGTTAGGGAGAATGGTCGCTTGAGATTGCATCTTGTTAGCAGTGTTGTTAGCTCTAAAATCAATGAAGAAGAGGTTGAAAATGAAGAGGCAAAGCAAGAAGAACAAGAACAATTAGAATTCCATTTGCATGAGGAAGAAGAGGAAGAGGAAGAAGAGAAGAAAGTTGAACAAGTATGGAAGTATGAAGTAAGTGGAGAGTGTTGGAGATGTGATGAACAGGTTTTGAGCCATCATCATCATAATTATCATCATGATCATCATATCAGTGACCACCATAGCCATCATAGCTGGCATGTGTGGAGGCAGCCATGTGTAACAACAAGGTGAATAATCAAACAGATAAGGGCTTGTTAGCAAAGTTTTTTTTTTTTCAATGAGAATGTGAGGGAGAAAACAGACAAGAAATTAAGCTAAGGATGTTTCATAATTTGTTGGATTAGTCAAGTTGTTTTTGGAGTTAAGCAGCAGAGACAGAAGGGTGAGATATCTCAAGGAAATTTAGAGGTGAAAGAAAGATGGTAATCTCAGAAGTCGATACAGTGAAAAAAAAAAAAGAAAGAGAAAATGATTTGGAAGTTCCAGAAATTTCAGTGACTACAATTTTCCACACTTTTTTCTTAAAAAAAAAAAATCTTCCGGAGCTTTATCTTCTATTTTTCGATAAAAAGTTGAATTGACAATGACAGTATCAGTTTAAGACCTTGTTCCTCGTGTTAAGATGAAATTTTTATGAGTTTGTAGTTCGAATTTTAGCATTTGCATGATTCTATCTTTAAATCAATGAACTTATCTTCATGGTGTGAGATTTCTCATCTTCAGAACAAAAGATTCACTTTTAAATTACTCTAATTTTAAAAATCAGAATTTGAATTTTTTTTTTTTTTTAGATCACAGTCTTCCCAATGTAGTCAAGAACAAAAACGTTTTCACTGTACTGTATTTTTAATGTATACATATAAATGCGCACATATATACTTGCTTGTAGTAAAGTTCCAGGTTCGGGAATAAAATTTGCAATAGATGTGTTCTATGTGTATCAAGATTTTCTTCTCTTATTGTTTTTCATTTGGGGAGAGGATCTATTCATGTTTCCATGTTACATCCTAAACCCGACATAATAACATAATAAAAAAGACAAAAATAATACAAAATAAAATTAAATAAAAATTATATATAAATATGACTAAAGCTATAAAAATATTTTGTATTTAACATTTTAATGCAATTTTATACTGTGCATGATATAAATAAAATTTTATACCATGTATGATATAAATAAAATTTTATATGACATGAACACAAATTATTCAGTAATATTGTCTAATGACATTGGCCAGATAAAGCTTCAGAATTCTGGACCAAGTTAATAGAGGGTTGTTTCCCTGGGTAAGATTTACGTAAGCCTGACATAAGCTCTGAAAGCAACTAATCTAATTGATCTGATTAACCAGTCAAACGCATGCATAAAAGAAAAGGATGGCGACTCTTCCTGAAGTGACATTGAAGCAGAACCAATGAATTTGGATGCTAAAATCATGGCTTACAGAAGCACGAAACCCATAAATTGACATTCGAAGGTATATCGAAATTGATTTGACAATTGAAATGAAACATACCAGTCGAGAAGAGTTAACAGTGGAGGAAAAACACGTGGTACAATGGCAGAGATACACAGAGTATGCGTATATTCGATGAATTTCAGCATGTGAATTTCCTTCTGAAAAGATGGCGGTCCCAGTGCCATTAGCAGAGTTCGAAAAGCTTCGAAAGACTGGGTTTTCGGTTGCTTTCTGCTAAGTGCACTCAGGTTGAGACATTCAGGCGGCAACATTAATCAAAAATTCGGAATGCACTCTAAATGAAGTGTACAATTTCGTGATTCAAAAGTTAGAGATTAAAGGTTGCACAAAAGATGTAATATATGAAACTGCAGCAACCAGTGAACGGGTTGGTGCTCCAATGGCTTGAATTACATGTCGGATACGGACCAGAGATACGCTTCCCTTTCTGTCGCCCGTTTCTCGTTTAACTTTGTGAACATCTTCTTCTCGAAACCTACAGGATGCAGAGCAGCAACTGCTTAGCATTTTCCATCATTTTTACAAAGTGTGACTTAATTTGGAATGACAATGAACTTGAGGAGGAAGAATTTTTTATATGATAGAAATGAATTTTACCATTACTACGATCTACTCCATCCCAATGTCTTCCCGGTCTTATACCATATCGATTTGGTGCAGCATCTAACTTTCTTACTATCCAACTATGCGCAGGAATGTCTTGAGGAATTATGAACCCCGATTCCTTCATCTTGTCAGCATCTCCTAGGTCTGTAAGAACTGGCTCAGAATGCTTTTTCTGCAATATATCATTAAAAAATGTCAACTCGATGCCAAGCTACCTGAAATCTTATTATCACCAAACAAATAGTTAATTACCTTGACCAAATGTGCCATAGGATCACCCCATCTTATTCTATCCTTCAAAATATTGTCAAGCTCTGGGTCATCCCTAGAAGTAGAAGTTTGAAGATATAAAAATGCTATATGCAACAAAATTAGTGAGAAAATCTAAGTTAAGCAGAAGATAAGACTGTATAAATGCTCAAAATAGGAAATTCATAAAAGAAATCAAAAACTCGTAATGTTATACTAGTGAAAGTGGATAGCTTTTTTTAATCTTGCCCCCCTTTTTCCCAACTTAATTCACATTTCAGGGCTGAGACACAAAAATTAGTTTTCTTTATCATAATAACCACACCCTGCGGAAGTATATATAGAACAAAAAAAAAACTCTATGCCCTTTCCTATTCTACAGTATTTTATTAAAGTAATAACATAGGAAATGAGCAACAGCGATAACAAAAATAGTGGTAAAAAATAATTTATCATCGTGTGTATGAAAGGCATTTCTCCATTAACATATTTGTCATGCAAAAAAGTTCTCCGAACCCTTTAAGTATCCCATTTAAGCTGACTAACAGGCCCCTGTAGTGCAAGCATGCTCATGATGCTGAATTACTCCCCTCAATCATAGAGATATAATGTAGCCAATATTAAAAGTTTATAACAGTGAAGGTTAAATGGAGAAATATGCAATATGCTAATCTAACACTCATTTCCTAGCATGACATCCCATTCAAGCTAAAAGGACTACAACTCAAACCATTGTTTAGAATCTGTTATCTTACCTGGTTCTAGCAAATGGTTTACTCTTCTCAAGTTCTATTTCTTGTAACCTAGCTTCAGCTTCCCGCTTTTGAGCTAAGCCTTTGCCCCATTCCAACTCTTTCTCCTGATAAAGAACATAATAGCTAATTATTAATTCTTGCTCTCTAAGGGCAAAGTAAATAATAAAGTTCACAGTTATTAGAAATGCAGGCTTAGAAGTAGCTACAATGGAAAAAAGAAAGGCAATTATGTACTCTACAGCTAACTTTTCCATCTTGTACCTTGGGCTTATCTTCTACTTTTTTTTTTGACTTCAGGTACTCTTCCTTTGATATGCGTTCCCCTATAGGATTCACAAGCAAAGTTTGAGCCAGATGAAAGCATACATGTTTTATCAACTAGATATCACTTAAAATGACTTGTCCTTTACCTTTTGTCTTATCACGATACACAGGTTCAGCACCTCGTCCACTTATAGATGGATCCATCCCCTTAAACCTGACAAAACACAATATTAAGTCAGAGAAAAACCAAAGACCAAAGAAATTAAATGCAGTAAGGAAACCAAACCAACTAAAAGGATTAACTAATGAAATACAAGTCTTGTGGACTTTACTGTGCTTATAAACAACTCCCCCCACAACACACACGCACATGATTTGCAGCTCTAACTACACAAGCACAGAAGATACAGTCAAATTGGAAGTTACATAAAGTCAATTGTGAATGTTTGTCTATTTAGGTACTGATATGTCCTAGCATGCTACCCAAAAGTATTGCCTATATCATGTTGTCATCCAAAGTAAAAAACAAGAGACTCCTTTGCTCCTTAGTTTGCAAGCAATTCTATATTACACCTCTACCTAAATTCATCAACAAAGATATTTCACCAATGTCGTCATGGAAAAACCCACAAGTCCACAACAACAGGTTACAATAGGAGCACAGTTACACCTCAAATTCAATGATGCCAGTAAATATTCTTAATGCCAAATGTAATAATTATAGCCAACAAAAAGAAGGAGCAGCTTCTGCAGTTTGTCTAAAAAAATTGGCTAAAGTCTGCAATTGAACTCAAGGCAGATAATGTACCGGTGAGAACCTATAACTTACCCCATTTATATTAAAATTTCACCAGCGGAAAATATAGAATGCCAACAGAGATAATTTCTGAAAAATAAGTTATATCTAGATACTTAAAAAGAGTAGGTACCTTAACCAATCATCCTTCTTGGTTTTAGAAATTTCCTCCCGTATTTCACTGCCAGAAATTAAGCCTGTCTTTGGTTGCTCCTTCAAAGAGGCAGGAACAATTGATTCCTTCCTATTTTTCCTTGGAGGGGAAAGATCTGAATCATTAACAACCTCTGATGTTTGAGGACGAGATCTTCTTGGTGGGGACATATCAGGCTCAGGTGATTGTGTGTGGTGACATCTTGACCTATTCCGTGGAGGTGACAGATCAGTATCCTTTCTCAATGGCTTCACCTTGTGTTCTGGTGAAGGTGAGTCGTTTCTAGCCCTCCGTTTGCGAGGTGGTGACAAATCAGTATCTGCTCTGTTCACTACAGGTTCTGGTGAAGGTGTGTCACTCCGAACCCTCCGTTTCCGTGGAGGAGATAAATCAGTACCTTCTCTGGAAGCCTTAACTCGAGGTTTTGGTGAGTCAGTCCAACCTGCCCTCCTACGAGGAGGTGATAAATCACCATCTTCTTGTGTTGACGTTCTGTCATTCTGAGCCCTACTTCTCCTTGGTGGTGATAAATCAGATCTAGAAGCAGGGGAACGTGGTTTTCTCGGAGGTGACAAATCCTCAACTTCTCTTTCAGCGTTTGAATGCCTCAGTCCAGGTTCTGGAGAAGGTGTGTCATTTCGAGCCCTCTGCCTATGAGGAGGAGAAATATCAGAATCAGGATCCACAATGTTTGCACGTTTAGGGGAAAGTGAAACCCAGCCACTACCATCCTCTGCAATAGCATTGTTTCCCCTCCTCAACCTAATTTGCTCCAGCCTTTTCATTCTTTTTACTTCTATATCTTCATCCACTAGTGGCTTCTCATCTAGAAAAAACAGCAAATGTACATAACCAATAACTAACCATTACAAATTCACCAAACCCAAAATATAAATATATAAATAAAAGAGCGAGAAGAGGCAAAGGATAACGCTTTTAAACTAACCGGGCGACTCATTGCCATCTTCGTCTTCCTCGAGTTTAACAGGCTTTTGCCAGACTGGATCTTCATCAACAACTAAAACGCCTGAGGACTCTGGTTTCGTTTTCTTCTTCTTCTTCCTTTTCTTCTTCTGTTCCTCTTCTTCGATTTTTGACTCATATCGTTTTAGATATTCCTTCAGTGAACTAGATGTTGCCATTGGCTTCCCTCCCTAAATTCAGTACAGTTGCTGCTACTAGAAGTTCTTTTTCCCTATAATTACGAAAAAAAACTTAATTTTATTAACTAGAAATAACACTTAGTTTCTAGCATTCTTTATTGAGGTAAAAAATCAAACACATGTCAAGATAAAAACTTTAAGAAAAATATCAGCACAGAAAAAAAAAAGACCAAATTAATTTAAATTCTAAAGAATTGTTGTGCAAATAGAATGAAATTCACTAAACTTACTGATGTTATAAGTGTTATAGATTAATACATATCAATGAAAAATAGAATTTTGAGATCGTTAAAGAAAGAAAAAGAATACATCAAGCTGTTAGGGTTTTGGGATTTGACAAGCGATAAAGCTCGGGTTTGGTTCTCGCTTCAAAGGGGAAAATTCAAAATTTTCTCAGGAACTAAACACGCACGAGAAATGAAGGAAAAGTAAGAGAATATACCTCCAGAATCGGCAGAAGAGCGATTGCCGGTTTGGGCAGCACCTCGTCTGACAGCTTTGCCTTTAGAACCTCCTTGGTCTAAAACCCCATCTCTCTAAATCCTAATCTTCTATTTTTTATCTTTCTATTTTCCACAGCAGCGGCGGTGCACACTAAGAACCTCAATCATAATCAAGTTAAAGGCAGGTTATTTCATTGTTATCCTTGCATCACTTACCACCAATACTCCTCCAGACCATCTATGGATAGTTCAGACATTACCTGCTGGCTACTGTGTCAATGGCAACTGTAGAAATAGAATCAACCGTAGTGTCATAATTCATGGACTCTGGCCAGTGGATATGTATGAACATGCGACAACTCATCAGCCTAGTAAACATACAGACGCAAGTTGGGAGGTATGCTATTTTGTTTTCTTTTATTATTGTATAAACTTTTAATTTTTAGCAGCATTCTAATTTATATTTAATTAACAGATTGGGTGTGATTAGGGGTATAATCGAGTCGAGTCGAGATGATCCAGTACCAAGCTCGAGATCGGCTCGATTTAGAAACTCAAAGCTCGAAGCTCAGCTAGAGCTCGGCTCTCGAGATATTCGATCCGCTCGAAGCTCGGCTCGTAGGCTCGAATTTGATTCTATAAATTCAAATTGATTTATCAATTTTCAAACAAAATTCAAACCCAACTTAAAACTAAAAAAATTAATATAATTTAAACTAAATAAAAATAATAACAAGTACCGCTTGTTCTTTTTTTTTTTTTGAAAATCCAAAGGCTATGCTATGCTTATGTGTATTTGAATATACAACCTCACCCATTTTCACCTCCTTTGATTCCAATATATTTTTCCAAGTCATTCTTTTTTCTCTTCCACAGATGAAGGAATCTGTATTTGTATCCCAACCACCGATGAAAACGAAGATCCAATCACTTAAAGAATCATTTGCCATCTCCATGGCATTATATCAAACAGCTTGTATACCACAAAGAAACAATTAAATCTTGGTGGATTTTATGGCATCATAACAACCAATAATTAAATAGAGGAAAACAGCATTAACCCACGAAAACATTAAAACAGACAAATCCACAATATGTCATACTCAACAATTATGATCAACAAAAGGAATTATCAAATGTAATTGCTTGATATTAACTTGATGAAGAAAAAAGAAACCATCCACTTTTTGCATCATTGTCAGAAAAGCATCAATTGCTAGAGACATTATCCCATCTTCATTCGACTATTACAATTGCACTTCAGAACCTGCCTCTACATGAAAAGTGAGAACAACTAAAAAAAAATAGCAAAACTGTTATATCTGGTTGACCTCATACTATAGGCCTCGAACCTTACCTCTTTAGGCGTTTATTTTCTTAGTCTGCTAGACTTTCTCCTCTCTTTCTTTGACCACCTTCTCCTGATGGCGATTCGAGAAACAAGATCGAGGAGGCTATCAGAAGATTGAGACGATTCAAGAAATGAGAAAGATTGAGGCTTAATCGTGGTTCGTAACTCGTCGTGAGGTTGAACTGCCGAAAGAATAGAGCTCGGAAGGTAAAGATTGAGGCTGGGAATAGGTCACACGACGCTGAGCAGCGCCGCTTGAAGGGGTGGGTGGGTGGGTCGTGAGAAATGAGAAACGAGAGTCTGAGAGAAGCAATTTAGGCTTTTAGGTTTCTTTTAAGGGTTTTTTTTGTTATATTAGATATTATATTAGGCTAAAAACGTAATTGAATAAATAAAATATTAAAATAGATATTAAAAATACAAAAACTCGATAAATCTCGCGAATCGCTCGAGCCAAGTACTTAACTGCTCAAACTCGATTCGATTCGATACTCGAGCAGTTCGAGCTTGAGGTCGACTCGAAAATGAACGAATCGAACTTAAGTAATTATCGAATCAAATTCGAATAACTCACAAGTAGTTTGATTCGTTTACACTAATCAATTGCAATCAAGTTCTAATATGAACATAAATGGGCCGACCCGAACTGTTTCCACAAATCTGGTTTTCGGGCATCACGAACAGAAAAAAAGCATGGTAATAGGAGCGATACATTACTGACTGTCACGACCCAAATTTTTTCCACTGAATTAGTTGCGCCCCGTGATGGTACTAAGCTCTCCGCGCGCCTAGTTCAGCCACTCGATCTGTGAGTAAACGATACTCACCCGACAGAATACTGGCGTACAACAGTGCGCGCACCACCAGCCCAACACGCGCACACACTCGATAGCAAAGATAAGCACACACACACAAAGCCAAGCACACACGTTTACAGGAACACCCTTGTCCCCAACCTTTTATTCACTCTTAAAAGGATTTACACAAGTCTGCTGCGTGGACACTCTCTTACAAGGCCTGAGTTCCCCAACTCAGTTTGTTCCCTTCTTCTAAGGATCTGCCTATTTGATTCCCCTGAATCCTTCATGAGAGGTCCACTGCCGTACACGACTTTATTTATAGGCAATACTGTGGCTGATATCCCCAGCCATTAGGAACTCTAGTCTATCTAAAATTCCTAGGAGACCAAGCTCAACAGAAACTCTTCACCCGCCAGAGTCCTTGCCGCACAATGCCTCTGCCCAGTCTGTCCAGTGCTGGCGGTCGCCAGCTCATATCTTGAGTGCCAAGTGTGCGCACTCATCCAGGGTCCGTCCTTAGCTATTAGAATCCCTCTTGGACTCAACTAGCTATCCGCGCATCTCAGATCGCACTTGGAAGTGTTTCGTCCGCCAGCTGCCTTCTCTGTCCCAGTCCTGGTCGAACTCCACTTCTCAGAGTCCTGGTCCGCGTCTGCCTCTTCTCCAGCATCCGCGCGCGCCCATCCAGTCAGAGTCCTGGTCGGACTAGGCTTCTGGTCTGCGTCTGCTGCCTCTCCAGCATCCGCGCGCGCCCATCCAGTCAGAGTCCTGGTCGGACTAGGTTTTTGGTCCGCGTCTACTTCCCTTATCAGCATCCGCGCGCACCCATCAACCAGAGTCCTGGTCGGACTAGTCTTCTGGCCCGCGTCTGCTTCCCTTCAGCATCCGCGCACGCCCAGCCGATCAGACTACCCGCGGTCCTGGTTCCGCGCACCATTGCACACTGTCCAGACATGTGCCGTGCTGTCTCCTACCACAGCGCGTACATCCTGCACGCCTCGATTGCCATCCGCGCATGCCACCCGTATGCTTTATGTTTCCGCAGCCAACGAAAAACCTGTCCCATGCCTGCTCCCAAGGCATGGCTAGTCTCGGCCCGCACCAGCTTGCGCACGGGCATGCCCCAGCTCACTAGGGCGTAACAAACTCTCCCCCACCGAATGGAGCCGACGTCCTCGTCGGGAGGTTGTCTAAACGAGCCCACTGCTCCTTGCATCCACACACTGTCCCATAGTGCTGCAAGAGTTTCTCAAACGAAACATTTCTCCAATTCTGACCACATGTACCCTGAGCATAACGATCGCCGTCGAGCATCTTCACCATATGCTGACTTGATAGCATCACCCTTGCTATATTGGCAATGCGGGCACGAGGAACAGCCCCCAACATCGCCCACACATCAAAACGATCAGCCACTACCAAGATAGATCCCCATCTATCATGCGCGCGCAATCCTACCTGAAACAAAGACTCCCCCAATCTGTCTAGAGTCTGTAGTGGTTGAAACAGCCCCGTCTGTCTCACTAGCTCAGTAATCACAATGGTACGGACATAAAACCCCATGTCTCCTAGCCATAAAATAAAATTAATCATCCTTCCTATGCTTGGAAGTTCAACTGTTATCCCTGGATCATGCGCTAACACGCGCGTCGGTTCTCCACTCGTAGGAACCCACAACCTGCCCCCGCGAGCATACCACAGGCTGTCTATGACCCAACATCGAACCAAGCCCTCCCTGGCCTGCTGCCTCACACGACAGTGGCTAGTGTTTGCCCCGAACACCTGCCTAATCCGATCACCAATGTTAGAGTGGACAAGAAAATCGAAAGCATCATATGAGGGTACCTCAATCCTGTCTACCACCCGCGTGTCCGTGCTTGGTCGGTGAAGACAATGTGCAAGGGACTCCGCTGACCTTGCATCCAAGCAACCAGCTGCGCTCATATGTCTCACACGTGCTATCTCAAACTTGCCAGCAACTAGCCTCCGTTTCTTGCTAGCAATCTCAATATCAATGGGGCGTCCACCCTGGACCATCACCCCTTTACTGCCTCTGCCTGATGCATCCGTGTGCACTTCCGTGACATTATCAAAAGAGCCATCAATCTGGACAAGGGCCGCCAACCTGACTGTCCCACCCTTTTTCCCTTCTGATTTCACCGACATCAAGGACTTTTCTGCCTTTGTTCCCTCAGTCTCCATTGGAACAAAGCATGGGCACCTCTCGTTGCCAATCCATAGGCCGCCCAAGTAAGGTATAGGTGCTGCCTTTGCATCAACAAAGAATTCCAACCCGAGGATCAGCTCAAAATCATCAAGCGTCAGTGCTGTAAGCTTACACTCCTGTCCCATCCGCCCACCTTCATCGCAACAGTGGTCTCACCTAGGACAGGCTGTGCCCTCGCGTTTACAGCCTTTATCTGACTCGAGCACTTGGAGACGGTCAATCCAAGTCGCTACACCGACCGCTGGGAGATGAAATTGTTGGTAGCTCCCGTATCCAACATGGCAAGCACACAGTGCCCATTCACCTCTGCTTTCACGTACATCAGCCCTTGTTTGGGGCTTCGCTTGCCAACCGTGATAGCATTCAGCAACCGCAAGGGATTGACTCTAAGATTCTCCTCTTCCGTCTCACTTTCAGAATCTGTCTGCGCTATTAGAGTAGAAAGCTTTTGCCTACGAGGACAATCCTTCACACGATGAGGGCCATCACAAAGGAAACAACCAGATTTTGGTTTACCTGGGGGTGCATCCGACTCCCCTGAGTCGGATGACTCGCTTTCACTTTGCTTTTTGTCCCGCTTTCTATCTTTGCCACGCCTCCGATTCCTCTTATCCTCCTTGGACTTCTTCTTGTCTGTGTTGGATGGAGAAGATCCAACTCGATAGTCACTCAAACTATCCGCAGCAGCAAAAGCCGAAGGTACATCCGTCACCTTCAACCACCTCAGCTCCACCTGAGCCCAAGGCTGCTGACCCGACAGGAAGTTAAACACCCGATCCTCCTCGGTCATGTTCGTGATTTCCAGCATCAACGAACTGAACTCCTTGACGTAGTCCCGCACAGAACCCGTGTGCCTTAGTTTCTTTAGTGCTTCTCTAGCCTGCCAAGCCGTGTTCATCGGAAGAAATTGTTCCCTCAATTCCTTCTTCAACGCTTCCCATGTCTGGATCGCTTCTCGTCCAGCACTTGGATCATCATCCAACCTTGTCCGCCACCACAGTTTAGCATCACCGGTGAGGTACATGCTAGTAATCGACACCCGGTCACTCTCCGCTACGTGAGCAGCCTTGAAATACTGCTCCATATCCCAGATGAAGTTCTCCAACTCCTTGGCACTTCGACTCCCACCGAACTGCTTAGGCTCCAGGACTTTCAGCTTTGAGGGTCTATCACCAGCACCGCTATTCGAAGACCCTACAGCAGCCCTCTTTAGCAAACTAACATCAGCTTCAATGTTAGAAAATTTACCTTCAAACCGATCAGACAATGATTGAATCCGCGTGAGCAAGTCATCAAACCGGACCACCATATCCTTCTGGTTATCGCCAACCATCCGCTGCAAATCAGTCATGGCCTGCGACTGAAGCTCCGCTTGTTCCGACAGGGACGCAGCATCAGGGGCTGGCGCACCAACCAGCTCCTCAAGAACACCGACTCGTTCATTGAGTGTTCCAGCCATCTACCGCCAGTAATCAAACGCCGAACACCGGCTTTGATACCAAATTGTCACGACCCAACTTTTTTTCACTGAATTAGTTGCGCCCCGTGATGGCACTAGGCTCTCCGCGCGCCTAGTTCAGCCACTCGATCTGTGAGTAAACGATACTCACCCGACAGAATACTGGCGTACAACAGTGCGCGCACCACCAGCCCAGCACGCGCACACACTCGATAGCAAAGATAAGCACACACACACAAAGCCAAGCACACACGTTTACAGGAACACCCTTGTCCCCAACCTTTTATTCACTCTTAAAAGGATTTACACAAGTCTGCTGCGTGGACACTCTCTTACAAGGCCTGAGTTTCCCAACTCAGTTTGTTCCCTTCCTCTAAGGATCTGCCTATTTGATTCCCCTGAATCCTTCATGAGAGGTCCACTGCCGTACACGACTTTATTTATAGGCAATACTGTGGCTGACATCCCCAGCCATTAGGAACTCTAGTCTATCTAAAATTCCTAGGAGACCAAGCTCAACAGAAACTCTTCACCCGCCAGAGTCCTTTCCGCACAATGCCTCTGCCCAGTCTGTCCAGTGCTGGCGGTCGCCAGCTCATATCTTGAGTGCTAGTGTGCGCACTCATCCAGGGTCCGTCCTTAGCTATTAGAATCCCTCTTGGACTCAACTAGCTATCCGCGCATCTCAGATCGCACCTGGAAGTGTTTCGTCCGCCAGCTGCCTTCTCTGTCCCAGTCCTGGTCGAACTCCACTTCTCAGAGTCCTGGTCCGCGTCTGCCTCTTCTCCAGCATCCGCGCGCGCCCATCCAGTCAGAGTCCTGGTCGGACTAGGCTTCTGGTCCGCGTCTGCTGCCTCTCCAGCATCCGCGGGCGCCCATCCAATCAGAGTCCTAGTCGGACTAGGTTTTTGGTCCGCGTCTGCTTCCCTTATCAGCATCCGCGCGCACCCATCAACCAGAGTCCTGGTCGGACTAGTCTTCTAGCCCGCGTTTGGTTCCCTTCAGCATCCGCGCACACCCAGCCGATCAGGCTACCTGCGGTCCTGGTTCTGCGCACCATTGCACACTGTCCAAACATGTGCTGTGCTGCCTCCTACCACAGCGCGTACATCCTGCACGCCTCGATTGCCATCCGCGCATGCCACCCACATGCTTTATGTTTCCGCAGCCAACAAAAAACCTATCCCATGCTTACTCCCAAGGCATGGTTAGTCTCGGCCCGCACCAGCTTGCGCACGGGCGTGCCCCAGCTCACTAGGGCGTAATACTGACCATCTATGATGGTTCAGACATTACCTGCTGGCTACTGTGTTAATGGCAACTGTAGAAATAGAATCAACCGTAGTGTGATAATTCATGGACTCTGGCCAGTGGATAGTGATGGAAAGGCAATAATTAATTGTTCTGATCAATATCCCAACGCAATGCAGCGGGTACATTATTTTGTTTTTTTTATTATTTTATTATAAACTTTTAATTTTTAGCATTATTCTAATTTATATTAATTAATAGATTGGGCGTCTATTACAATCTGATATGGAGAGAAATTGGCCGACCCTAAATTTTACCACAAATCAGAGTTTCTGGCAGCACGAATGGAAAAGCACGGAACATGCCAATCCAGAATTTTGCATGTTTTTTTGCCGTTAGAAAACCAAAGTAATTTTGCATTTTTTTTTATGGATTTAATGTAAGCTTAAAAGAGCGGCATACTATTTTCTAGACTAAAAAATAAATTATTTATTTACTATCTCTTAGAAATTAGAATTTAGATAGAGTATATTAAAAAAAATAAAAAATGAGATATTTATTAATCTTGTAATTTTGTTTTTAAAATTAAATTACACTATCACTTGAATTTCCTAATTATACAAGACGTCGGTCCCTATAAAACTAATTTTTAAGTATGTATTCATTTATAATGCTAGAAAATTTAGGGTATTTTAGCTGGAAAAATAATCCATTCTACTTTAAAAAATAATGCCATGGTAGATTTAGAAAAGGGAAAATTTTTATTGAATGATAAAAGATTGTTAATTCAATTTGAATAATTTTTCAATTCAAACAGATTTATATATATCAAATTAATTAATGAACTCATGAAAAAAAAGGTATTAACATAAAGAGTAAGTTTCCAAATTGCACAAAGGATATCTATTATTATGTTAATTAAATGTGTTAAATTAATCTAACTTTGTTACCTTTTTTTGGTTAATGAAAAACAGTTTTTTTTTACTTGTTATCTTGATTCTTACAATAATTTGAACATTCATTTATAGACATGCTGAATTCTTCCTTAATACATATGAAACTTTAGAGATTGTCACTCTTTTAACTAGTAAGATTTAAGTACATAGACTGCAATTCTGCAAACTCCATGCCCCAATCTCCCTATGATTGGTTTGAATGGCATCAATGTTCAATTAATCGATTTTTTTTATAAAAAAGAAAAGTCGAAATTTAAAAATAAAAAAGAAAAGAAATAAAGTGATCATTTTTTTTAATGAAAAAAGTCGAATTTTGAGATACAAAAAAAGATTGTTAGTGTTAGTATATAAATTTTAGATATTTACTAAACGTTATCCTTTATAAGTGATTGTATGAACTATTTGAAAGAATTCCAAATTCACAATATTGAATTGTTGATGATCTCGTCAATCAAGCTTTGTTTTTTTTTTGTCTAGACTATCCGGTATCCCCATACCTTTGGTATAGGACTAATTCAGATTCGAGCTGGGCAGGACCCAAAGGACGGCAAAGCTCTCCCTCAAGAGTTTTAACACAGCTACATATCCAGGGACTCAAACTCGAGACCTCTGGTTAAGCTAGAACAATCCCTTGCCAATTGATCTACGTGCTCTTAGGTGTCAATCAAGCTTTGTTATGTGCATACAAATCGAACCATAGCTTTGTTCTGTGTAAGGCTGAAGGGTTTGAAATTAATCGTATTTAATTAACTGGTTACCGAAATAGTTTCGCTCCATATTTTCATCTTCATGTTGACGTGGTTATGCTTTATCATTTTTCTTTATGCTTAGAGGTTGGTGGCCCATTAAAGGCTCAAACTAAGCCGAAGAAATAAGCTCATCATTCCAACCTATTTTAAAGTTTCCAGGCGCAATTCCAATACCCAACAAGAAAGCCCAATAGGCTATAATCCCAACCCATTTTCAAGTTGTTAGGCCTGAGTCCAGCTTCACAAAACTACATGACCCAACTTATTTGGGCTGGTCTTAAAAACAAATTAGAACTTGACCTTCTCCAAATAATAAAAGCTGATCAACCCAAAATATATATAAGTCCTCAATATTTTATTGTATGAAAATTAGTTCATAAACTTTTATTTTACTGTAAACAAACCCTTAACCTTTCAAAAGCATCTAATCAAGTCCAAATATATTAAATAGCACTAATTTCCATTAATATTACACACATGACATACCACGTGGCAGCCAACTAAGTCATCCACGTTAATTTGATTTCTAAACGGTAGTTAGTGTCATTTTAACAGACCTGGACTTAATTACATAATTTTGAAAGATTGAGAGTTTATTTACAGTAAAATAAAAGTGTCAATATTGATTTTCATGTAATAAAATATTGAGCGCTTAATTCTATTTTATGTAAAAGGTTAATAGTACATTTGACTATTAAACAATTTTTATATAAAAGAAGTCATAAAATGATATAGAAAAATAAGATGTAGATATTGAGATTTTAACCCTATACCTACTCAAAGTCACCTCTAAAAGAGATTGCATGACCAACTGAATTAATAACCCAAAATTCTTTTTCTTATGACTTGAAATAAAAAAAGAGATGCAGGAATTTTGATTCGAACCCTCAAATTAATAAAAGACATTCATTTCTTAAAGGAGTTGCATGAGCAAAATGAGCTAGGCTTCGGGTTTAAGATTTTATTTTTGAAACGGTACAAAAGAAAACCTATGGGGTAAGGTTGTGTGATACTTGAAATGCCAGTCAAGGATAGGGTTGTGTAACACATGAAATTATTGTAAGTCTTAACTGTCTATTACGTCACACAAGATTCTAATTAGATGGTCTTATCTTCTAGTTCTCGCATTTTCCTAAAGACCATTGAAAGGATATGGGCAAGAATGGCCAAATAATAATTGAAAATGAAAATTGTTGAACCACTCATTAAACAATGAATTGTGTGAAAACCGGTGCACCCACCATTCTATTGTCAAAGTAGTGCAAGAAAGGACATTTTTTGATTGTGATCCAGGCTAAAATCCCAAGTCAAAGGTAAGGTTCCTTTGCTGTTTCTTCTTCCTTGTGAGGGCTGCTAAATTCAAGCCTTACTGGTTAACAGCTTTGACATGGTAAAATTCATACCATAGAAATGGATATGCATTTACATTCTAACCTAATAATCATTGTCAGATCTGTAAGATTCAAGGAAATCCTTAACACAGTTGTTGCCAGCTAGCCAAGTTCATTTGATCCCAAATTAAAGGAAAATTGGCACAATTAAAGAGCCCTGTCATTTTTCTCTCTCTCTCTCTTTTCTCATTTTTTTTTATCTAAATCATCCTATATTCTCTTTTTTCTCATTTTAAAATATATAATGAATTTTGTTTGTATGAATACTCACATTTAATCTTTGAGATATTATTTGTTTTAATAAAAAAAACTCTGCGATTTTTTATCAAAATAGATTCTAATAAATTTAAATTTCTACACACACATATATATATATATATATAAAAGCTCTGATAATGATATATATATACACACATATATCAGAAGATATCCTTACAATTAGTAAGTATTTTATTTTTCAGATATAAAAAGATATAAAACCTATGACTTAACTCAAATTATTTATGTAATTATATTATATAGTTAACATCCAACAAATTTGGAGTTCAAATTTTAGTACTTACAATTATTTTTGTTTTTTGGTTCATTAAAATTTAAGAATAAAAAAAATTATCTCATCTTTTAAGAATTAAACAAATCAATATCCCTCTATTCTTTTATTTCTAAGATTGGAACTTTTATTTTTAAGATTAAAACTATCTAATTTTATATTAGTATAACTTAATCCCCCTCCTAGTATATATTATATATAAAATATTTGAAAATTAAAAAATGCAACGGCAGGCCTGGCAGTTGGCTGTCGTCAGATTCAGCTGTTCAAAGTTCAAACCATGTCGGTGAGTAAATCTGGATTTCCACCACGAATGAACACGTTTTCATAAAAATATTGAAAACAACGGCAATCTTTGATTGCTTTGTTGGAGATTCGACTCCTTGTTTCCATCCACATCTTAATATCTATGTTGAAACTGAGATTCCTTCCCAACTAGTAATTCAATATAAAAATTGTTTTTTTAATATTAGTTTTATATATATTTTAAATATTTTGTACTATAAATTTGATATTTAAATTTCAGCATTTATATTTTTTTCTTTCATATTAGAAATTTTCAGTGTAAAAAAAAATCAAATATGGATACTTCAAGACATAAAAAAAAATCAAATATAAAGAAAATTGATTACAAACTCAATAAAATATATTAGATAGAAGAGAAACTATCCCATACTTAAAATTTAAAAACTCCGAAATAAATAAATTGACAAACATGATTTTTATAATGTTATTAAAAGTAAAAATAATTAAAAATAAATATATAACAATCTTTTAACATGATTTATAAAATTACAAACTTTCATTATCATTATATAAAAACAAACTCTCCATATAAAAAAAAATCTCATAAAAATTGAAATCATATATTTCCCTGACTTATGAATAAAAAAACAAAATCCCAAAGTCAAATTGTAGATTATTATATGATAAATGAAGAAAGCAGGAAAGTTGAAAACTAGGAATGGAAAGAGAGAGATATGGAGTCTTATCCTTAAATACAAGGCAAAGAAGATACTATATTTCTAGATGAATAAAAATCAAACCTTTATAAATAGGAGGAAAAATTCGACATTCAGACTTGCCAACCAATCTCAAAATCCCACTTTTCCAACTTCAATACATTAAATTCACTTGCCAAAACCGTTTCTTTCGACCAAGAATTACAAGAGAATGCAAGAGAATAACCATTGCCATAACCATCATCACCACCACCACAACTCCAAGCGGTTACCCAAGCGCATAATCCTTGTCAGACATGGTGAGTCGCAAGGCAATTTAGATACCTCGGCCTACTCCACAACCCCCGACCACAAGATCTCCTTAACCGAGCAAGGCCGAGGCCAAGCCCGCCTGGCCGGCTCCCATCTCCGGGACCTCATTTCCTGCCACGGGTCTTCCCCTGATTGGCGGGTCTACTTCTACGTCTCTCCTTACGAGCGCACGCGATCCACGCTGCGGGAGATCGGGAAATCGTTTTCCAAGAAAAGGGTGATTGGGGTGAGGGAAGAATGTAGGATTAGAGAACAGGACTTCGGGAATTTCCAGGTGGAGGAGAGGATGAAAGTTATAAAGGAGACGAGGGAAAAGTTTGGGAGGTTTTTCTATAGGTTCCCTGAAGGTGAATCTGCTGCAGATGTTTTTGATCGTGTTTCGAGTAAGTTCTTCGTCTTTAGGAAATTTGCGTTCTTTGTAATGTATACTTTGCATTCTGGTTAAAGGGTGCTTAGGAAATCAAGTTTCCACTGAGAAAATGGTGATTTCGATATGGGAAATTCAATTGGTTTTCATTTGTTGTGAAACTTTGAGCTATTAGAAGCAATGCAGGTGCAGAGAAGTAGGATTTTCTTTTGGTTTCTTTAGTTAGCCAATCAGTTGCTTTGTTCGTTAGTTGATTTGAATTGGTTCATGGGCATTTAGGAAATCATACAGCTGAAAGAAATGGCAAGTACTAGTGTTAGTTTAGAGTAGTTTAGTAAGTTGATAATGGCATTGAAAGTTTCCTCATTGGCTGTGAAAGCAATAAGAAAAGAAGATGAAAAGACTTGGAAAAGGTGCTTTTTTTCTTGTTCATGGCTACATCTTCTCTGTATTTTTGTTATTGTTGGAAAGAAATGCTTCTGGAAATGATAGTATTAGATAATGGCTTCTTTTGAAACCTTGAAAGCGAAGAACTTCTAAATAAAACTTGGGTTCTGTTTTGAGTATGGTAAGACAGAAGAAAGATTAAAGGACTGTTAAACTGCATGTGCAAAACTCTATTTTATTGCTTCCTTGACTATGTATGAGCATAGATTTCTTCGATGTATGTATTTTTTTCTGATCTTAACAAATCTCTAAGCAAAAATGGCATCTTGAAAATGTTAATCGAATGTAGGAAATAGGTCAGGACAGTTTTTTTTTTGTCCTCAAAAGTGTTAGATTAGGTGCCATTTTAGTGAAAATTTTCTATTTGGATAGCACTCTGGTAGCGTGACATGCTAAACTTTTTGATAATTTTGCTTGATGAGTGATTGTAGTTCTTATGGTTGGTTGGAGGGCTTGATTTGCCATTTCATGATTTCATCCATGTATGTGGAACACGAGTGAGGTAACAATAATTATGTCACTGGCTTTAGAAGGCTTCAAGTTAGGAAAGTAGGATTGAACCAGATGTTTCAAGTGGATTATGATGGTGTAGTTTTTTTTTTTTTGGTACGAAGGAGGCTTCAGCCTAGGAATAGGGAAAGGGGTTGTAGGTGTTAACATTTGAATGCTAGACCTGTTGGATGCCACCTTTTAAGAGTCGCTGTATGAACCGTTTGACTTAAGCCCTACGTTCATAACGGTGAAGTAGTTGTATCTATCGGAACAAATCTGTGGCTTTAAAGTAGTTTGCTTCATAAGGGAAGGGGTTGCAAGTGCTAGGATTTGAATTCCAAATCTACTAGACGCCAACTCTTAAGGGTGGCTGCATGAACCATTTAAGCTAAGCCCTAGGTTCATAAAGGTGAAGTAGTTGTATCTATCGGAACAAATCTGTGGCTTTAAAGTAGTTTGCTTTATATATGCTATACAATGCTAAAATGAGATAAAGGGATGAATCTTTGTTGTTCTTTAATCTTATTGCTTAGAGAATGAGCCTTAATAATCAAATGGTTTTAACAACCGAGGCTTGCTTAGCCATTGTTACCTCATCTTAGAAAGGATTAAGTTCAAAGTTCAATTCTCTTAACAACCACCCACCCACCCCCCACACCACACCCCCCCCCCCCCCCCCCCCCCCCCTCCCGGCGGCCTTACCTCCCTTTGAACCAAAAAAATAATCAAATGGTTTTGTTGATATGTTATTGGGATTAATGAAAGCAATATTGAAAGATTAATCTTGAATTTTGCAGGTTTTCTTGAATCTCTATGGAGAGACATAGACTTGAATAGGCTTAACAATGATCCTTCTCAGGACTTGAATCTCATTATAATTTCACACGGTCTAGCCTCGAGGGTGTTTCTAATGAAGTGGTTCAAATGGACAGTTGAGCAATTCGAGCACTTGAACAATCTTGGCAATTGTGAGATTCGAGTTATGGAGTTGGGACCGGGTGGAGAATATAGCTTAGCAATCCATCATACAGATGAAGAGTTGCTCGAATGGGGACTCTCTCCGGAAATGATAGCAGATCAGAAATGGCGAATCAATGCCAACAAGGCTGAATGGAATGATCAGTATACCTGGTATCTTAGTTCATTCTTTGACCAGGAATTAGACTCAGATGAGGATGTCAAGGAAGTTGATAGTGACTCATATGATGATGCCAAAGAAAATGGAGTAGATACTGATCCTTAGAATTCAAAAGTTGTGTTTATAGTAATATCTATTGGAAAGTTCAATGAAAAATACCTTTTGATCATCTATCAAGTCTTCATCAACCCCATTTTTCTCATCCATCTTGGCATTCCAAAATAACAAAAGAAAAGCTTTATGATTTCCCATAGTGAATCAAACTACCACTAAAAGAAATATTGGCATTTGCAATAGAATTTTCGTCACTAATACCAAAATTCATTGCTAATGGTCTTGTGTAAAAAAAAATCAAAATCATATATAAATACATGGTAACCAAAGATGAGAAATATCATCTTGAAATTCTGCCATTCTTCAGTTCTGACAAAATCTATTTAAAGGATGGGAATTTAGTAATTGATGGTGTTTATAAAACAAGATATATAGTTATGAATATTTAAATTCATATATTTTCAGGGTTGGACCAAATTGAAGTTTTCCCATTTTGGTTTTTGGCATGGAGAATGTAACCTGCAATGCAATTGAATCCATTAATTATGGTTGCAGGTTGCAGCAACTAGCACTATTAATTGAGCCATCTCCATAGCTAAAAGTATACAAAGAACAAAGCAGAGGCTGAATTCAGCTAGACCCCAAGCTGCTGGTACGGTTCATATATGATGAATTCTCATCTGGCTTAGAGCTCACCTTGAGAATGGATTTCAAAGGTTTTGACAGCTCTTCTATTTCATGGTCAAATGAACCCACCTTTTCTGCTCTTCTCTTCTTTTTGCTTTTCTTCCAGCTTGCAGTCATCTCTTCTACTGTGTCATTTATGCTAACCATTTTCTTTGGAGGTTGAGCTTCTGGTGCGATTGCAGACTCTGCAGCTTCCTCTTCATCTTTCTCTTCCTTTGAAGGTGCAGAAGAAATGCTGCTATCACCCATGTCCTGAACATTTTCTTGTTCTGGATTTGGCTCTACTTCAGCATGCAAACTTGCATCTTCCGCTGGCGTTTCTTGAGCCATGGGGTGTGTGGCTTGGTCAGTCATGGAGCTGGAAATAGCCGATGCTGTACTGGAGGAAGGTAACTGAGCAGCAGCCTGATGAGAACCATGGCCTAGAGTTACACTTTTCATGGCATAGGTTTCTAAACATTTCATGATGAAGTTGTAGAGCCTATGGCAAAGGCCAAGAAAGCTTTGACCCATTTGTGAGATGAATTTCTAAGAGGTATGTGATTATTTTAGAATCTGATCTGATCTGATCTGATCTGATCTGCCAATGGGAATGGAGGGAAGGTTAATTCATTTCATGGATGCTTTACTTGGAAGCCAGGGGAAATTGCTTGAAGGAAATACTTTTCTTTTCTTGAAGGACTTCCCAAGTTCTAAACCACAAGTTTTTGTCTATCTTACCTATTGGCCATTGCTTCCATACAAAGCATCAGAGGCTAGGCCTAGCAGGAATATTAGAAGGTATTTAGTTCACCGAGTTATGATTACAAAATAAGCACAAATCTATGATTGATAATCCTGGAATATAGTTCTGAACTAGTTCTTCCTCTTCACTTCAGGAGAAAGATGATTTGCAGGTAGACGAGCATTTGATTTGTGGATAATAACTCCATAAGAACAACAAAGATAGCATGATAGGAGAGAAGATAAACTGCTAGTCATTTTATTGTCTTTAAAGATGTCATGCCAAAAATTGAGTCTATCAAAATAGACAGAATACATGTATTATTGTGATTGCATAACTTACAACAAGCTCAGCAAACAAAATTGGGTAAGAGTATACTGTTCGTCACCAGCATCACAGACATCAGTCTGCGGTCAATATAGCTGGCTCACACTTTAATTCGTCCACAGAGGCGCCAGTAAGCTCCGGGATGAAAAAGAGACTTCTCAAATACCCAGATAGCACGGACAAGAACCTGCAACACATGGGCAAGAAATACATGCAAAACCAAAGCAGAGGAGACAGCTCTTAATAACAGTCATGGTATCAATAGCGATACACGATACATCTATACAGCAATGTATGTGAATACCGAGTAGTATACCATCTAAGTGGGACCTAACTCAATAGTGATACACGATGCATCCATACAGCAATGCATGTGAAATACTGAGTAGTATACCATCTAAGTGGGACCTACCTCCATAGTGATACACGATCCAACTATACAGCAATGCATGTGAAATACTGAGTAGCATACCGTCTAAGTGGTGACCTTACTCTACATGAAAGCCTTTCATTCCAGTCTTTTCTTTATGTGCATTTTTTGACATGATATAACGTTTCAAGTTGGTTAATTGCAGAATCTCCAAGTGCCTAACTGCCCAATCTAAATTAATCCTCAAGAGATAATTAACCACTTTTACTTTTAAAAGCCTTCTAGAATTTAGTTAGAATATTACAACAAATTAAATCAATCAAAAGAGATGAACTTTAAAGAGAGGAAAGAATCAAATGTCCATGTCATATTAATATTACTAACAATCAATACCTCCTTAGTTTTATCTCCAGCAACAACAGCACCTTTTGAATCATATGCTTCAAATTTCTGCCAGAACAACAGACATTATCCAGTTCAATCCATGATCATACTTATATCTATTAGAGGAAATTAATAGGTTCTCATAAACAATTGTTGCCGCTGCAGCATCAATAATAAAAGATAAATTTCATTCAATAAAAAACAAAATATTTAATTCTCAGTCGTCATTAGGTATGGCAGCAATCTTGCAAGAGCAACAAACCAAGGATGGATATCTTCAAAGTATGGGTTACTGTATTCTGTTTTTAAATATGTTCATCAATATTAATGACACAAAGACGTAGAGAGAGTTGAAGTAGAATCGGTTTACCTCCTTAGTCAAGAACTCGAGTGTAAGTTGTATGAATGCTTTATTAACATCATTCTTATCAACACCAATCTGTAATATACAATCACCAGAAGGCAGGCCATTAGTTAAAATATAGAAAAGGTGACACTGATAATTAATTAAGATTAGGGTCATATATCTATATGTCTCCTCCACTTCATAGACGCATCTTTATGATTAAAAAAAATACACCATATAACAAGCTTATCTAAAGTGTCTCATTCCACTGGTCATAACTGAATTCATGTATAATACACAATACATCAGTAAACAAACAAAGCCTTTTCCGACCACAATGCATCTATGAATTAAAAAAATAGATACGCCTAAATCAATTTCTGCAGCAATTAGGGGTGTTCACGGAAATTCAAAATAAATCAAATGATAAACTATATATGACATTTCCTTCTACCAAACACATGTTGCAAGCATGGCTCAGCAGCTTTTGTCTGCTCACCCTGGTCTGAGTATTTCTAATTAGTTCACAGAAAAGTAAGACTTCAAATGCAATATGGGAATGGTCAAAACCTTAAAAAGAAAAAATAAGTTGGATACTAACCAGTCGGGCTCGCAAAGTTCGTATTTTAACAACAGGTTCAACCATCTCCCAGTAAACCTTACTCCAGAGAGATTCCCTTTGCTTAATTTCATTCTTGAGAGCCTATCAAAAGTCAAACAATGTATTATGTAAGATTAAGTATATATTAGAAAGCAATTAGCAGCCTAACACCTGAAAAACAGTTAAACATAAAAATCTTAGAGAAGCAACAGTTGAATCATACAGAGAACATATTTTCCGTAACTACTTTCCGTAATGATGTTTTGTCACCATTCGCTATTAGAGTGTTCATCTGTAAGAAATGAAAAGTAGTTCCAGCATGGTGAGAAAGAACATCAATGAAATTTTACGATCAATACCCCAAGAAAATTTAAAATAAAAGCAAATTTGCACATATATTTCAGAACACCTTAGGTCCCAGGGCAATGATAGCTACAAACCTAGGCCCCTAACGAAGTGCACAAATTTAAAGAATAAGCATAGTAATAGCAAATTCAGGATTTTGGATCTGCATACCTCCTTGTATAGTTCTATGGCCTCCTTATAGAACTGGTTTTTTGAGTATCCAGATTTCCTTAACCTAGTAATGGCATAGGCACTCTTGAGCTGCAAAAAAGAAACTGGAACATAACTAACTAGATAATAATGCAGGAACCTGTCCAAGTCTATATCTGCATTTCTACATTGCAATTTGCACACAATTCGCACTACCACTATTATGTACTTAAGGTATTAAAAAGAAAAGGAGAAGAGAGAACTTTCAGGAAAATAGTATATGATGGCCAGATTTTGTCGCAAAAAGGATTGTCATGGCATTATAGAGCAAGGGGCGTTTTAAGACTATACACTTGAGTTAGAACAAACTGTATAAAGCATGCAAGATGGTTACCTCTGACTTTATATCATCTTTGGTTCTTCTCCAACCAGCTCTTGTGAAATATCTGATACAGAACAGATCAGAAGATTGCTGAGGGCAATCGTATATTCATGATATGTTTTTGGAAGTAATTTGAAAAGGCTATACACGACAAGAACATAAGTCTAATGAGCATGAACCAAATGATTCCTAAACCTCAACTACACATTTTACAACTTGAAATTGGACTAGTTCTCCCTAATCGATTGAAGCTTTGCTTTTACTTCCAGTGAATGGCATTATAAATTTGTCTCGGTAAGAGACATGGCAACCAAAACATTTTAGAATTTTAGTTGGGCCTAATAAATTGCTATGTATTGAAACGACAGCCTCCCAATAAATTTTACACATTTTTTGATCTGCGCCTTCAGAATATTGCACCTGCTTGACAAAAGAAACTTGTCTATTGGGTTCAATAAAATAGACAGTTGACTTTGAAAATAGTGCTATAGGCAGTTTTGGAAAAATTCTTTCAAACTTAGTCTAATGATTTTGATACGGTAGTTAAAAAAAAAACCTACGTTGCAAAACCATTAGGTTCTAATAACAACTACACAAAAATGAGACAAACCTCTTCCAAAAGGGGATTGGTTCACTAGGTGCATAAGGTTCATAGACAAATCCAGGGCTAGTGATGGACACTTGAGTTCCCTGCATTAAAAAGAACATGAGCATAGGCTTAAATTACTTTGTACAGCATTATCGTAGAATAATAAAACACCCTTATAAGTTCATCTATAGTCTAATTAAGAATCAAAAAACATATATGTATACAAAATGGTGCACCATAAAGGAAACAACCAACATTTGTAATCAAAATAGACAGGTAAAATAGAGCACAGCCAGTTCAGAAGGTGTCACACACTATTTTCCGAGCTTGTGCAGGGGCCTTCGCTTGTGTGCTTAAGAACATTTTGTCATTCAAAAAGATCAACAATTCAGCAGCCTAAAACCAAATCAGAAAAAGACGACAGATTAACCGTCTTAGCAATCTAACATCAAGAGCTCCAACACAAAAAAAAAAATCAACTGACTTTTGCATTTCATACTTCAGAATGTTACCATAGTAGAACGAAGTGTCATTTTGTTTCCACAAGTCCAAGGAAGAACATTATTATCTGTCTTATATAAGAAATAAGTTGTGCGTGGCGCTTGGCCGTAGAATTGAGGAACTGAGAATAATGAAAACCATTTAAATTTATGATCAAAAGAAGCACTTTTTTTGGTGACAAATAAAAACAATTCATGATATAAAATAAACTCATGGGTTTCCATAGAAATTGGAAAAAATAATATTACCATTTGAAAACCCTGTGGAATAGCCTCTTGAGCTCCTGAGCCTGAAAAGCAAAAATCTAAGCTTTAATAACAAAAGAAAAAAGAAAATCCCTTTAATAGAAAAAAGGGTATGCTTTAATTTTCTATCTAATTTCCCTCTGTTTCCAAACATTGAAATGTATAATAAGTTCTAAAATGTTTAAGACGAACCCAAATATCTAAAAAAAGGATTTTTCCTCTTTTTTTTAAACGAATCAGACCACTTTCGAAAATCTAAGATTTTCCTTTCATTTTTGAAGGAAACCAAATGCTAAATTCCAAGAAGGAAATGAGAACTTACAGAAATGAAGAAGATTGTTGAAGCTCAAGGGTTTGACAAAAAGAACGAATTGTGTTGAATCGTCGTAAAAGAGCCATCTTTTCCATCAAAATCAAACCTTAAAACTTTTTTAAGGGTTTTGATTTGATTTTTGGAGAGGTCAGGAAGTAAAGGTTTCTGTTTCTGAAGTGTGATTCCTCAAAGGGTTTAAGGAGAAAGTATACGGTACAACGGGTTGCACCAAAGATAAATGCAACGCAAGTTATGGGTTCATGGGCCTCAACTTGGGCCTCTCTTCTTTGTCTATATGGCTTAACAATAACCCATTTCATTGGGTTTTGAATCCTTTTAAAGTTATTTAAGAAAAATTATCTGCTATAAATTGAAATTAAAATAGTGATATATTAAAAAAATTAAAAAATAATTTTATAAAAATGTGATATATGGTGATTTTTTAAGCGCGGTTGTGAATTCTGTGTATTAGAAATGAACTTTTTATTTAATAAAAAAAAGATAAATTTTCAAGAAAAAAATTATACAGAAAAAATTTCTTGAATTTGGTTTCTTATGCATAAGAAATCTAAATATATATTATAACGATGATTCAATTATTAGAAATTATCTTGATAGTATTGAAAATGTAAATATATTGAATTTCCCTTCATTTCCCAATAAAAAAAATTGTAATAATAATTTGGAAGCTAGAAAAGTTACTGAGCAAGCCTTGGTTTCTCAATCAAAATTTATCTTCCATACTACATTGAAGCCTTAAATTTTGTGAAGACATGACAGCTTTTTCTAACTTACATGAACAAACCTCGTAGTATGATTGTTAAAGTGATTTTATTCTATATTTCTCTTGCATGGTATCAAAGTCTAAAGTCTATTCTATGATTTTTGTTTGTTGCTTTCGACAAGATTGTCACGTGATAAGTTTCCATGTCTCTGTCTACACGTGATGAAAACCTGTTAAAGTGGTGTTATCCCAGTTAAATGTTGAATTCTCAGAAGTCTCATCAGGTGCAGCTGTAGGTGAACCAGGCACAAATGGAGCAAATCCTCTTCCACCAAAAACTGGTCTCATGAATCTGTCATCAAACCATCTCCAAAAGTAATGAACAGTCCAAGTGGGGTAAGTCATTAGCAACCTCAAGCTACTTCTCCTAGAGACTGAAGGTTGATTCTCCCCCGAGTCACCTTGTTCACCGTTGTCAACAAATAAAATTCTCAAGTCTTCCAGGCTGGGATCATCTGCATCATCTGAATTTGGTTTTGCATGTCTTAGTAGCACTGCTTCGATCAGTGGCTTCGTGATCGAACCAAAGACCTGTCGGATGACAAAGATTTCATGTCAATGTCCACGACAGAACAGATTCAGGATGTTGCAGAATGAAGGTATGACTCATGAATTAACTTACCACTGTGCTAAAGAGGACAACAATTATGGTAGAGGTGATCATTAGTGCTGAATCTGCTGTTACTGTTTCATCAGTGTTTGAGAACTGCAGTTGAGTAATTTTGATCTTAATCTCAACAAACAAAACAAGCAAATTAAGTTTTTAACCCGAAATTTGGAACAAGTTACCTGGTTGTAAGACAGTGCAATGGTAACTGCACCTCTCATTAGGCCTGCCCACCACATTATAAACTGAGAATTCAAAGAGTTGGAAAAGTTTGGATTAGAACTGTTTGACAATGGCTAAATGCTTGGATGGCTGCAGTTATCACCTGTTGTCGAAACTCGATCTTTGAACTGTCTTGGTTTCTGATACAATTGATGAAATTTGCCAGAGGGTACACAAATGCAGCCCTTCCAACCAACACCAAGGCAAGCAACGTTGAACTTACAATGATCGAAGTTCCTGCACTGAATCCAGAATATGATGCAAGTTAGAATCACGGCTGCTCAGTCAGCCAAGTTGCATACTGGAGTTATACAGATAAGAGGCGACTGAGTAAGAGAAAACTACCTTGCATTGCTGGCTTTCCATTTGTCAATGTCCAAGGCATCCATGCCGACATATAGGAATATAAATGTTTCTGCAATGAATGACATTGTTGCAAATACATGCCTGAAATCATCAACCAGTATGAAGAAACATGTCAGATGAAATCCGTCAAACTTATTCATAGTTAAGCATGGCATTTTAATGGTCACAAGCACATTCTAATCACTTGCCAGAAAACCAGTTCTAAGGTGACAGAACACCGTAAATCGCAGCCAACTGTTAGGTATAACTTGTTGATTTCTACTATTTTCCTAGCAAATGCGATGTCGAGACCAACATGGCAAGCTGGTGAATTTGCAGAAAACCTCTGATATTCTAATAATTTGACCCAATCACAAGTTTTTATGTTCTCTGACTTGTTAGCAAACTATTAAGCAAAACATATTTTCGTTAGGATTTTGAGAGTTTCCATATTGATTAACTAGCCAGATTTGGTGACAGTTATGCTCAAAGATGAATTTTCAGACATCAGGAAAGAAAAGAAAAGGGGAGTGTTCTTAGTTCTTACTTTGTTGTTATCCTAGACCTTTCAGTGACATTATGCCATGTGTAGTGTGACATGACAATGCCACAGAGGAAAATTGTCAAAATCCCACTGAGATTCAGTAGCTGCAAGAAGAAAGTGAGTTTATTACATCTAACAAATGCACTGATTTTCAAAGATAAAACTCTGTAATGTTAGGTTTAACTCCAAATTCCAGACTTACTTTCCTGAGACAACTTCAAAGGAAATTGAATTAAGAAATACTTTCAAGATTCTCTTATTGTACCTCAGCCAGCATGTATGACAAATAAGCCATGATCATCATGAGAGCAACTTCCCGGTCTGTCGAATGCCTGTATTTCAAGAACAGAAAGAAAAGTATACCACTGCTCAAGCATTGTCTAAATATTAGCAACAAATGCATCAACAAACAGCTGAAAGAGGGCTTTCATACCTTCCAAAGTACAGAGTTTTTATGATAAAAGCACTTAGAAGTCCGGCCTGAAACATTAGCATTGAGTAATTTAGCATGAAATGAGATGAAATTGCGTGGCTGATTTGGCTATCTGGACTTAGAATGAGGCAAAATTCTTGCATAAATACACACCAGAAAACTTGTAAAGGTCATTTGTCAGAATAACAGTAAAGAAAGAAAACTTGCTCCTAACTGGAAGAACTAAGAAAATTCAAGGGATGGACTTAGCCTAGAGCTGTGACTGAAGCAGCATGCAAAAACCACCTTCCCATAGGCCATATCCGAAAATCGGAAGAAAGGGAAAGGGTGTTCATTGAAAAATCTTTCATTAATCAAAGCAACCAAACGCGATGACTTACTACTATACCGAGAATGGTACTGGAGAAGAAGAGATAAAGAAAGGTCCCCAACAGCTTCAAGCATGTTGTGGCATTAATGTCGTTGAAATCAATTGATTGGACTGAGTTGAAAAGTACAATAGAAGTAGCATCATTCACTACTCCTTCTCCAAACACAACACTGTAGAGAAAGGGTGTTTCATCTTGATTGAGAACCTTCAACAGAAGAAACAATCCATGGATTAGTGTCAGCAAATTTATATTTACACAAACAGTAGAAGTTTATCAGATATACCTGCAATGTGCACACAGAATCAGTTGCAGACAATATGGCACCAACAGCTGCAATAGGAATCCGAAACTATCAGTGCTGGAGAATCACAATGCAGGCAGCATAAACAAGGATGAATTATGAATTTTTATTTTAATATCACCTAAGAGGTCTTGAATTTTCAGAGATGTCACACCAATTCTCTTGAACAGCAAAAAGGCTCCTGCAACGTATCCGGAAAGTATTAACCAAGTTAGGACATTGTTTCACCGTGAGCTAGTTATCTGAATATAAATTAACTACGCTGAATTATGCTGAATTCCAGGATTAACAATCGAGAATTCCAGGTAAATAGTGAAGAGACTAGTAGATCTTACCTACTGATATGAGGCAGAAAGAAATTAATGTACCAAATATTCCAAACATCAATATTATCGTGAAATTCTTGAAAAACTGCTTCTTCTTGACCTGGAATCTGTAGCCAGATTTTCAGATTAAGAGCAAAGAATTGATTCCAGTCTTCATTTATGTAATTTTGTTTTACTGGAAACTTATTGAAACAGCATACAAATAACATAAACATAAACCCCAAGTTGAAACACCTGTTTTGAAGCAAATATATCAGCTTCAACCAATCAAAGTCACATGAAAATGATCAGAGAAGACCATACCCGGCATTGAAAATTATCGGAGGGAGCAAATAAAGGAAGAACAAGTCCTCACTGAACACTAGAATCCGCGAACTACTGCTTCTACTCACTAACAATACCACAGCTCCAGCACACAAACCCTGCATTCATGCCACAGAAACCAATCACAATTCTTACACCAAACCAAAGACCAGAGTCGAAGCTAGAGAACAACTTTACATACCAAAAGAAGTGCTGTTATAGACTCATTAGCCCACCGGTTCTCTTCGAGTAGATGTCCTAGGATGATACAAGCACCGAGAAGGGAAAAGAAGACAGTGAGTGCAATGATGGTGGTAGTATTAAGCAAATGTGATGAACTTTGGAGTGCTAGAAGATTCGACATAGTTTCAGAGATCGACATGTTTGATGAAAGTAATGTTTCGAAAGGACGAGACAAGTCCAGCTGAAATCTCTGCAACGGTGGGGAAGGTTAAGGATTCGTGTGGAATCTTGGTTCTCTCATTTCAAAGCGGCAGTTGGAGGGAAGACCGGTAGGTATTGAATTTGACGGGATATTGTTCTGTGCTATCACCTTGATTGTTATATTCCTACTCTCTGCCAAATGCAATTCTTGTAATTCTCTACAATGTTTAGCGAAGGTGGGATTTGATTAAACTATGTAATTCAACAACTAAAATAATTTAGGCTGAATGCTCAAATAAGGATCTAAAGTTATTATAAATTTTGTTTTATAAAATAAAAGTTTAGATCCTGAATTGAACATTTCCGAAAACGTTAGATCTTTATTTGAGCATTCAGCCAAATTTTTTTGTTATAAATATTAATAAAAAATTAAAAATTAAAATATTATTTATAATATTATAATTAGTAGTTAATTTTGTTAGTTGATTTTTTAATAAAAAATAACTTTTAAAAATTTATATTACATTTTCAAAAAAAATGATAAAAAATAAATTTTTATAAAAAATATTTCTGTATTTTTTTCACTTTGTTTTTCTTTTCTTTCCTTTTTGTTTTTATTTCTTTTATATGATTTAAATTTAAAATAATTTTTTATTGTAAATTAAATATATTTCTTTTTAGAAAATTGAGATTTTTTAAGAAATACGTTTATTTTTTTAATTACATTAATTTTTCTAAAAAGACAATTCTTACATATTTTTCTTTATTTTTATAGTTTCTTTATCTTCTTTCTTTTTTTGTCAATTAGAAGAAAATATAGAAAACAAAAAAAGAAGAAAAATAAAAATTAAATTTAGTAATTTAAAATTTATTCTTTAAAAAATATATAATTTCTAATAATTTTATGGCTAATAGTTTTTTTCATTTTTTATGGTAAAAACGAAAAAAAATTAAGAAAGAAAAAATAATAATTATACTAGTTAAAAAAATTTATAATAATTTTTATTTTTGAGAATTTATTTTCTAAAACAAAATTTAAAATTTTTAATTATTTCAAAAAATAATTTTAAAAAATTTATTCAAGAAAATATTATTTTATGAAAATATATAGTTTTTTTTAATAGAAAAAAAAGTTAAAAAATACGTGGACACGTGGCAGCGTGTGAGTGAGACATGTGGCGACGTGTGAGTGAGACACATGACAACCTATGAGTGAGACACATGGCAGTGATTTTATAATTATTTTCTTTTAATAGGTAAAAATAAAAAAACACGTGGCGGCGTGTGAGTGTGACATATGGCAGAGTGTGAGTGTGACACGTGTCAATAATTATCCTTTCATCGTCAGCCACTCTCTTTAACGGCGCGTGTAACTCACGCATGTTAAAAAATCTTTATTTGAGCAAAATCGAAAACGTTTTATCCTGAATTGAGCAAAATAAAAGTTTAGATCCTGAATCGAATATTTCCGAAAACTTTAGATCCTTATTTGAGCATTCAGCCAATAATTTACTTAATAAAATGCATGTTCTTAAAATTACATTATTTGTCTTTTCTAAAAGAAGTCGTAATCCGTATATACAACGTAGGTGCTACGATTAAAATTATTATTTCATATATTATTATTGGAGTTTTTTAATTTTACAATCGTGAATTAATAGAGTGATTCATACACAATGTTATGATATATTAAAAAAAATTAAAAATAAATAAAAAAATGATAAATGTGATCAATTTTTACTTTCATTTGTGAAATTAAAAAAATTTCATTAATAATGCATAAAAAATGAACTCTTTTATTTTACTGTTATTTATATTATTATAGGAATGCGTTACCAAATTCATCCAAAAAAGTTTAAAAAATCACATTTGTGCCTTTTTTTATTATTGTTCTAGCAAGAATAAAAAAATGGAGGTTGAAATATTTTAATTGCTTGAGCAAAACAGGTAAAATAAAGAAACAATTGTTTTTGAAATTGGTCTCAAGGCTAATTTAATAAGTTTTCAATAAAAGAGTAAAATTAGGGAGATAAAAATGGAAATTTTCATTTTTTTGGCATATCAAAAGTTCAAAAACCCAAAAGTGGACTACCCTTGAATTTGTTCCATCATGTCAAGAATTCATTGGTGCAAATAGGTGACTAAGGTGAGGCCATCCACATGAGATCATTTCAACCATAGCCATTTACTTGCATGCATGTTATTGTCAGCCTTACAGGATTAACCATTGGCAAAATTGACGGCTAAAGCTACAAGTCAAGGCTGCTTCTGCAATAATTAAATCATAGTTAATTAATTTCCCTAAATCAATAATGTAGAGATCTTCAATATATGTTAAATAAGCACAAATTTCCATGCATATATATAGTGAAACAGTTTGGGTAGTTACGTCATTTAACGATGGCATGATCTAAGTAAAAAAAAAAAAAATCTTTTGTGAAGACTGACGTCTAATTTGCAAGATATTATCTGTTTTAATTAGAAAATTTTATGATTTTATCTAAAAAAACACCTTACATGTATGAGTTTAGATCTCTGCATAAATAATATGAATAATTATTTCATATATGTGTCACGATTCTAACATCACTTGTGGAGTAAAAAAACTCCAACAGTAATGTATGTAATAATTATCCATATAACATAACAATTTTTCACAATATCCCAACATGAGATTGAAGTGTCACACCTTCCACGTTCATGGTCCACACTTATGCCAATGCCCACGTTCATAATAATGTCAGTCAGATTATGAGGGGTTCCTGGTTAGAAACAAGAGGTGAGAAACAAGATCTGTAAATTTTTTTTTTTGGATAAGTTATCTGTCATTTTCATGAGCTAAAACACAGTTGAACTTATAGAGAGGCAAGGCCAACATACTTTTTATAGTATTTCCATGGCAGAAAATAGAATCAGGGTTAATGTTACTTTTGAGTCATCAGAAACGACGAAGGAATTTAATGAGAAGGCCTTGTTGAACAATTCTAAGACAAAGATATCAGCAAATTGCGCTCAATGGTGATCAAATATGCAACAAATGAAGGAATTATGTTTAGCTCAAAAGTCTCAAAATCATCCAATTGTACTGAATAGAACAAAATAACCCTCAAATCAAGACTTGAATTCAAGCTCTCTAGGCTTTCTGCTGTTTTCCAGCTGTTGTAGAAGGTAAGCTGCTAATAATTAGCAGCTGGAGTTGTCCGTTAATGGAAAGTCTTCGGTAGTTGTTTCAAAACTGTCTCATCAACCCTAGTGCAATTTCTGCGTGGAGCCATGTAGGATGAAAGTTGTTTGATATTGAGAAAGTCAAATGGCTGCACACATGGAGTCAGAGAAATGAATCAAGAGTTGTCAAGCGAACAGAAAAGGTGAAAAAGGGCTGATGAATCTCTCATCTGAAGCCTATGTTATTGATATTATGACCAGAGAACAATTCCCAAACCAATCAGTTTCTTGTACAAACTGAATATGCAACTAAACACACCTGCTAAATAGGTTGTTGTGCAAATATCTACAGAACTGTCAATGACACTGCTGCAGAGCGTAGCTTCACTCCATCATCGTCCCACTTGGACTGCGGAGCAGTTGCTCCAGCAATAATAGCCTGCATCAAAAGCTAGTTCATTAGACATGAACAACATCAAAATATCTGGTGAAAATTGTATTCCTGAAATTTAGTTGACAGGTCTAAGTATCAATACGCAACAAGCTGATGCTAGGCTCAAAAGCAATCAGCCTTAAGCTTAACCCTCCATGCAGCATCTTGAGGCAATATATCATGCTATGCATTGGCTTATCTTTTGGCCAGATAAGAACAATTGTATCATAATTATGGAAATGAATGACAGTCATGTTGACAATCAAGAGTATTGATTAACAAACCTTTCCACTGTTAACTGCTGCCACTAGTGCAATGTGTTGCTCATCTCTTCCAAATTCATAGAAATAGTAAGTCCTGACATGAATAAAATATTTCAGTAGCATACATCAGACTCAGAGACAAAGATAGTACATTTGACATCTAATATACATACTTTAAACAACTTTTCTTCTACATTATATTCCTTATCTTTTGTAACTTGGTAGGCAACATACTGCAAAAGGCAAACAGGCTTTTCTTAAGTTCGATCTACATTCTGTTATCCCTTGATCGCTTTTACTTACTGAAAAAAGGGACCGTATTATCCATACTTTATAGTAGTCCCAGAATCTCGAGACTGTAACTTACTTGAAACCTTCATCTTCCTTTATCTTTAAGGTTCGGGCGTTGTAAAGAGTTGCTCCACCTGCCATTGCATCATAACTAGAATTGAAGACCAATCGTGAAGATGACAGGAGTCTAAAAATTAATAGACAGAAACAAGTACATTTTAAGGAACCTGAATCAACATCGGACGAAGATTTTAGTTACAACCAACCTGGTACAAAGATTTTAGCTGCCTCCTTTATGGAACCTAAATCAGTAATATCTTGGGCCTGTTCAAGTAAGAATAGATCTTGTAAGTTCTCCAGAAAGCGGAGCAGAATATTCCAAACAGATGAAACTGATCATTCCAGGAGATAGGATAACACAGCAAATTTATACTGATACAATAGTGATGATAATTTAGGGGAGCTCTATAATCTATATTTCTACAAGTCATGATTCGATATCATTTCGAACTCATTATATGAGGCATGCATTAATCATTCCGTGGCAGAAATCCTGTAATTACAGCAACTCATGCATGCTCATGGAGCAAATCTAGCTCTGAGAATAAAGCTCATGACACAAACCTCTAGAAAAGTGATTTTGAGTTGATTTGTTGGGCGAATGACAACACTCAAAACCTCAGACCTGCACATATGTAATATGACAGAACCAAATACAAGCTGAGAATACGAGAAGTTTTACAAAACTAAACTTTTTTGTGCATGCTTCATCCTCAAATTAATCTTAAGGAGCATAAGCTTCTGCATATCAAATCATTCAGAAAAATTAAACAAGCTAAAAATAAGCGATAAGGGAAAGGAACTTGGTATAAAGCTGAATACCCATCAGTTGATGCAAATCGCGCTGCAAAAGGCCTTGGCTTTGCTTTGTCCCCATACAGAGATGCTCCGGCATTAAAATCCTGAAGACATTGAGCAATTGAATGATTTTATCAACATAAGTTACAAAACTCTATTTTTTTTAGAAATGCTAATCATAATTTGGCATTAACTCCAATGTTATTTTCCAGAAACAACAAAATTTTTGGTAAATGAGTGCTGAAGCCTCCTTTTTTGCAGCTTGATGCCACGGTCCATAGACAACAAGAATGTAAGAATGCAGTAGATTTAGCCAGAATAGAGTATTAAACTGAAAAAAACTATGCACCAACACTAATGGCATGAATTGGACTATTATTCTGAGGAAGAACTAGTCTATTAGCAACCAAGATAACATAAAATAAATCAATAGATTAGATTTCTACCATTATGTTTTGAAATTGGGAGATAAACCCTAAACCGGACAAGTGAACAATACCATCATTTGCCAATTCCTATCGAGATTCCTGGTTGAGAGTGGCCATTGAGATCAAATTGAAGGCTAATCAAGTGCATTAACAATCTGTGCTAAAGTTACAATTTACAAGCAGCTGAAATCATCTGAGAAAGGCTAATCAAACAGAAGGCAAAGGTCTGTAAAGTACAAGTTTTTATCAGATGAACACATGTACCTCAGGCTCCATGATGTCCCCAAACTCAGGAGGAACCCTGATGGCGAAACCATCACCATAGAACTGGAACCAAGATTTGGTGTTGGCAATGTTCAAAGCCGGCTTGGAAGAAGTAGAAGTTCCAGCTAAAGATTGTTGAAGTGGGTTTTGTTGGGCCCAAAAGATTATGCAAAGTGAACCAGTATTGATGATAAACTGTCTCTTGGTATTGAGAGTTTTAATGGTAGTGGTTGGAACTGGAGTCTTAAGAGATGTAAGTTTGGGGTTTTGGGGAGGGTTTGGAGAGTGTGGAGACAAGGAGAGAAGAAAGGCCATGAGAGTGGGAAGACACAGCTCATGGTTCTCAATAGACTAGAAGATAATGTTGGACAGTTACTTCTTGTTGTAGTTTTTGTTAATTTTTTGGGTGGAAAACTTCTTGTGGTAGTTATGTTCTGTGTTCTGATACTTACAGGAGGGCATTGTGGTCATTTTGTTTTATAGAAAACAATCCAGTTTTTCATTGTGCTTTTGTAGTGTCAAATTGCATAAAACACACAAATTCACATGTTAAAACTGGTATCAACAAGTCAAATATATTTTTTTATTTTATCATTTTATTTATTGTTTCTGGTAAAATTTTAACTTACCATTTTCATAATATTGTTTTTATAGTCTATCATGGTCTTGGGTTCAAGATTAGAGGTAGAAAGCTTTCAAAATAAACCCATTTTTTTCTCACTATACTCTATTCTCCTTATGATATTACTTCATAATACAAATAAATGTGAGCGTATAAAGGAAAAAAGTGGGTGTTTTTAGAAGCTCTCTCAGAGGTATAATATGATGATTCAAGAAAAGACCAAGATACCCTTGTTTATCTACATGGCTGAGGTACGTTATCCTCCTGAAAAAATATGGCCAACCAATCCAAAACAGGACAAAATCCAGGCAAAATCCTTTGTTGCAGTTATACTGATCGTCCTGTCGTCTAAATTGCAGCTTTGGCTACAGAAGAAAAGTACAATGAAGCAATTTACGGCAGTGCCAAACGGTTTGTTGCGGCCATTGATGGACTTCCAGATCCTGGCGGCCCCAAGTATAAGGACAATAAGAGGGAGTCCAATTTCAGAACCAGGGAAGAGACAGAAGAGAAACGGGGACAATTCAGTGTTGTTGTTGGAGGTTTGTTGGAGATTGCTTTTGTTGTTCCCATGGTACACTACTATGCTTATGTCTCCAAGAAGTAAAGCGTATCTGTATTATGGGATTTGTCTTTCAAATCCCGACAAATGGCATCAGAGACTAACAAAGCAAACATGTATAACGTGTAGTTATACAATTGCTCATGTTAGCAATCCAATCCAAGCTGTAGTACAGATTTTTGGTTCGTATTCAAATACCAGGATCGATATAATGTTCGATCTAAACAAAGCTGTATTATAGCATATGCTTATGGCCACAAATCGAAAATCCAAACAATGCCTTCTCCTAAATGTGACAGAGGAACTATACAGAGATCTGTCATATTTTTCATGAATGAATGAATGATTCCGGCTGCCTATCATTCAGCATAAACATTCAATGTGTATTGGTTGAGTCAAATACTGAATATTTAAGAATCAAGCCATGATAATTATTCCAGTTTGAGAGTGTAGCTACAACATTTCATAGATGGAAGTTCTGCACATATATAGTTTACCTTTGTGCCAACATAGTAATTAAATGGTGGAGTGCAATCTCTAGAAAACTGACTTCCAGTCGCAAACTGTGATTCTTTATGGTAAGTTTTGATGATAACGATTGCAAAGATTGCTAGAGGTCAATAGAATGAGAGTCCCGACGACAAGTCAATTAGGCCTTCAGAACTTCATGTTGAGAAGGAATGGCATTAGGTCCGAAAAGGGTGGATCCGAGTATTTTCCAGTGAGTATTTGTGATGAAACATACTGATTTGCAGCCTCTGTGTAATGAATTCCGTCCCAGTTAATATATTCAGAACTATCATTGCAGGCCTTGGCTGTCACTGAGGTTCCATTGATGATTTTAGTCTTCCCACATGCAATTCTGCTGTCATAATTCAAAGGAGGACCTCCATAGCCACAGCAAGCCATTATAGGCTGCTCAAATCCTGCAAACTTGCAAGTACTCAAAATCACTTCTATGCCATACTTGTACTCCTCATTTATCTGTTACTGAAATCTGATATTAGAGAAGGCATAAGTATGAAATCATGCTTACCGAGTTTAGAATAATTTGCTATGAGGTTGGATTTTATTGTGTAGACGTCAACGTATGTGAAATTCGAATCTGTGTACTGGCCCTGCAATTTTTTGCAAAGGGCATGAAGCTGCAGATTGAAGACTTTAGCAGCTTGGTTATGGTTGCTGACACATCCTAGCTCATCAAGGCCAGATGGATCGGATCCAAATTTGGCAACATTTTGAGCTAAGCATCCGAGAGGTCCTGTGTTATGTATCCAAAAATTCCTAGCCCCTTGATCGTATAATGTCTACGAGGAAAACCAAAAAAGTTAAGGATTCGGATTCTCAGTAGCTCATCATGATAGAACAGCATGAGAAAACTTGGAAACCTTGAAGATGAAAAACAGATAACTAAATCAAGGATTAGTGCATTAGGTACTAGTGTGGTGTTCTTGAAGCTGACCTTTATTCCAGTTTCAAATTCTGTCAAGACTGAGGGAATTGAGGCAAGGACTTGATCAAAGGTTTTAGAATAAAAGGCACCAGCAAGATCATTCTGGCCCATATCGATCATGTAGAGGCCCTTTGGAAAATAGTCTTCTGTTGGAAGGTACTTATCAAGTTTTTTACCTGCAATTGAATGAAAGATGCTGGTGTATCTATTAAGATTTCCAACTGCTACAGTCTAGGCTGTCAAAAGTTAAAAAAAAAATGCATTCCCTAGATGATGATCTATGTGCATAGTGCATACCTTTAGCTAGCAATTGGAGAACCCGAGCTTTGAATCGTGCAAACTGAGCCACTTGAACTCCAAATCCAAATGGACTGACAGATTTTGCAGAAGGTGGTTGAATGGTTGATCCTGCAGCTGCAAAATTGCACCCTTTGAGGAAACTTGGCGTGCCGACTGAATCTAGATAAGCATTTAGAAATGGTAGATCCATTGCATCCACTGCAACACAAACCCCAATAAGCAAAGTAGCCATACAAGATAGAAAGAACAAGAAACTCTCCAGTTTCTCCTAGAAAACAGAGGAAACAAAGAAGCTGGGTAATATGCAAATATGCAGGGGTGAAGCAGAGTCCTGATGAACAAAACTGCATATCCAACAGAAAAATTCTAAATGCAATGCAAGTAGTGAAAACTGATGGAAAGTTAACTGAGAAAATCAACGATGAGACGGCCATCGCAGTATCTCCCGGAGGGTATTTGGAAGTAACTTTGACCATGAGGAGGCTCAAGACTCTCAATTCCAGCAGCAATTAGCTCACCCGTGTCAGAATTCGAATCACCAAAGTTGAAGATAGCAGGGAATTTGAAGTGAATGGAGTTGGTTAGAGGCAAGAAGATGAATACCAAGGCAAAGATTTGGAGAAAGAAAGGCTTGGAAGCCATGGTTTACAGCAGGACCAGCAGGATACAGGGCTTGTATCAGACACTTTTTTTCTTATGTTTGTTGGCAACTATAAATAATGGTTGGTTTGGTGAGTCGTATGTGTCTTAACCAGTGGAAGTTTGCTTTCAATTGTGGTAAGCAAGAATTGCCAAAACGAGCAGCAATACAAAAAGCATTTCTTTTTGTTCTCTTGTAAACTAGAGGGTTGGTTTGGGATACCCCATTCCAGCATTTTATCAAATAATCACCACACAAGGAAATACACTGCAATTAGAGGTGGCAAATGGGCGGGTCGGATCGGATTTGGTTTGGATCATTTTGGATCGGATCATTTTGGGTTAAGGAAAAATCGGATCATTTCGGATTCGGATCATTTTGGGTTCGGATAAGATCGGATTTGGGTCAAGGAAAAATCGGTCTATTTCGGGTTTGGATCATTTCGGGTTCGGATAAGGTCGGGTTTGGGTCAAGAAAAAATCGGTCTATTTCGGGTTTGAATCATTTCGGGTTCGGATAAGGTCGGGTTTGGGTCGTTGACTTTTTTAGTCAATTCGGGTTTGTCGGATTTGAATTCGAGTTGGTTGGATTTGGATTCGGGTCGATTGGACAGATTTATTGGATTAAGCTTTGGTCATCTGATGTGATTTATCTGGTATGAAAATCAATGAAACCATATTTCTAAAAATTACAAAACTCATGAAAATAAAATTTTTATCTTATATGACCTAGAGTACAATTGTGATTAAAATAATCAAAATATTTAATAATCTGTATGATAGTTTTCTTTATAATATATTTAACAATAGTCATAAATTAATTACATTTTTTTCATTTTATTTTTATTATCTACAATAATTAATAACTTTTGAATCAAAGTGATTTAATAATCCCCACTAAATATCATAAAAGAGAACTATATATCTCTTTAATTTATTTTGATTTTTTATAGAATAATTGGAGACATTAGTGTAAATAATATAGCTTCTGTGCTCTATTATAGATTAAACATTAAGTAATTATACATTAGGTTTAAATGAATGCAACATAAAAGTGAATATTTAAATTTAACTAGATTAAAAAAATATATAACACTCATATTATTGAAAAAAAAATTATATTTTTACTATATTAAAATACTTTGATATTTAATTTTAACATTTAAATATTTATTAATAATATTAAATTTAAGTTTGAATTTTTTTAGGTTTGGGTAAATTTGGATTCGGGTAAATTTGGATTCGGATCAATTTGGGTTCGGATCAATTCGGGTTCGGGTTAATCTAAATTCGGATGAATTTGGATTCGGATCAATTCGGGTTCGGATTCGGTCGGGTTTAGATCAATGTAAATTCGGATAAATTTGGTTTCGGATCAATTCGGATTCGGATCGGGTTGGATTTGGGTTGTTGACTTTTTTTAGTCAAATCGGATCGGTCGAGTTTGGATTCGGGTTAATTGGGCGGGTTTTTCGGATCGGGTCAACTTTTGCCACCTCTAACTGCAATTATTGTCAAGAATTTCATGTATGGTAATTGTTTTACCCATTTTCAAATCCAACCCATTTTTATTCTAAAATATGAATAATGCAATCTTTGATATAATAACCTAGATACTATATCTGAAATCTAGAAAAGTATTAATATTTGAATAAAAATCTGAATAATGCAATTTTGGATAACATAATATGCTTAATTATTTAAAAATCTTAAAATTCTATTTGAACATAAACGGATAAATCATGCATTCATTATTAATATTTGAATAAAAATCTCGTTAATACACTGTGAATAATACATTTAAACAATCTTGAAATTCTATTTAAACATAAACTCATAAAGCATGCAATAATTTATTTTAATTTTATTTTTGATACAAATGGTAAATTATATATGGAAAATTATCCTATATACTGTCAGTGGAGTTTTTTAACTCCACAAGCAGGATTAGGATAATGACATGTGTCCCATTTTATTTATTTTTTATTTTCTTAATATTTTTAAAGGACACATGTTATCATCTTAATCCCGTTTGTAGAGTTAAAAAACTTCATTGACAGTGCATAGGATAATAATCCATTATATAATCATCCATAAAATCATTTCTTGCATCGCAAAATATTTATTTATTTTTTATAATTGAAGGTGAGATTGAGGTTATTTGAGTTTGAATTCAAATTTTATACTATACCACAATTTTTTTCTCAAGTCACTCATAAGAATGTAAACCAGTTAAGTTATTTTTTGAGTTATTCGAGTTCAACTCAATTATTACTTAAATTTGATTAGTTTATTTTCGAGCTGAGCTCAAGCTCAAGCAATCCAAATAATGGGTCGAGCTTAATTCAAATATCTTATTACTCTACTCGCAAGCTTAATTGAGTTTTTTTAAAATCTTTTTTATATTTTATTATTAATTTATTATTTTACCTCATAAATGTTAAATCAAATTTATCGACTTAAATTCAAGTTTAGTTAATGAAATTCGAGCTTATCAATTAAGTTCAATTTAAAAACTAAGCTCAAATTGAATTTCGAGTATTAAGTTTTCGAATGGAATGAACACAAGCTTATCTTTGAATCATTTCGAGTTACTCAAAAACATACCTAATCATCCAATCAAAAGTAAATGGTTCACGAAGTAATAAAATGGTTGTCTACCATTACAGCGCATGAAAAACTAGGTGCATTATAAAGCATAGTTATATATAGTTTGAAGTGGAGATGAGAGCATTACTTAGGAAATCAATGATAAGGCGACCATCACAAAATCTCCCTGACGGAGTCTTGAAGTAAGTCTGACCATTAGGAAGGTCCAGGATGTCGCCAAGCGCAGCAACCAACTCACCTGTATCAGAGTTAGAATCACCAAAGTTGAAAACAGCCGGGTAAGTGAAGACAACAGAGTTTGCTACACAGAAAAAGATGGAAAAGAAGGTTATAATTTGGATAAGAGCGGCGGGGTTGTTAGCCATGGCTTAGAATGATATTGGCCAACCACCCAAACGCCAAGAAAGGTTACAATGCTGAAAGGAAAATTTCTGATTAGCTTTTATGGGCAGTAGCAAGTAAGATTTTGCTTTGAAACCACGGGGAAAAGTCAAAAAGCAAAGTTTTGCCCTGATTTTGCCATCCAACTCTATTTAGAAAGGATAATTTTAAACATGATAGGATAATGTTATACCAAAAATACGGCATAAATAACATTATACGAAAGTAACACAATTATATTATATTTATCGTGTTCATACCATACGAACACAGTATATGTCTGTGTGTGTGTAAAAGAATGGTATGTCAATCAAAGGACAAAGAGCATGTTCTCTTTAAAGGAGCCTCAGTCTAGGGATTATTGTGCATTAAGACTATAATTTTCAGCGAAGATTATGGGAATCCTGAGGTTGTTTCGGGGAAATCGTGTGGCTGGGAAACGAGCACCATTCTGCAAGCGAAGTGGTGAGTTTCCCTTCCACGGGTGGCTGGCTTTTAACATATGTGCCTAATAACTCTTCTACTTTGTCCATGTGCTTACTCCATTAGTTTTCTTGTATTTCTGGCCCCAATGTTCTTCATCAGCAAACCAACTTGTTTTGCTTCGGGGCCATTGAGGGGTCATCCTCAGACCCTCTTAAAAAGGTAGGACCCCAGATTTGTTTCATGCGTTTTAGCCAGCTAACATCTTCCCTCTGAAGATGGTACATGGCCATCGGGCCTAAGACTTACCATCCTAAACAAGCAGCAAACATACATCAGCCATTTTTAAGTTGTGGAAATCCACGACACAACGATATTATCCATTTTAATCTAAAAATTTTAGGATTTTATTAGACTAAAAATACTTTACAAGTATAAGTTTAAATTTTTATTTTTATATATATAAATCTTATAGTATTTTGATGTAAAACTAAAATATTATAAACTCTCATCGTTAAAACTCTTATGTCTTTGTCAAACTTACAAAAAACAATACCAAAATCACATGAAAGTTGAAATTTTAGTATAAAACTCTAATAGTATAACACTTAATTCTCGTATTCTAGTTGACGATGACTGTTTTATATTATTTTCGAAACTCACTTAATTTATGAAATATTATTTACTTTAACTCAAAAATCTAACAATTTTATCTATAACAAAAATCTTACCAATACAAATTCAAATCTTTCCTAATATAACATAATAAAATCTCCTTTTATTAGGACAGATTTAACTTCACACTGGGGACAAAAATAGTACAAATTACAATGCAAAATCATGAGTTTAAGTTTTGACATTTACATTTTCTCTGCTGAAGCAAACATGGGCCCTTTTCACGCATTTCAAAGGTAGGTCTAGTTGACTGAGTCCAGACAGAATTATTATTACAGCTGCATTTCACGGGTTGTAATCATGTTTTATAACAGGAATCGCAAGAAAAGGATTTCATGTAACCTCGGATACTTTCCTTGCTTGAGGACAATCAGAGGATAGCTGAGACTCTAACTACTATCCCCTACTAATTTTAGCCCCCGCGGGAAATGCAACGCAAGCATGGTGAACTACGCAGAAAAGTATTGTTCACTATAGACATGCACTGATTCAATACAAGTTACAACATATTAACTTGGCAATCCAATTTCAACAAACTAATGGAGCAGCAGCAACAGATTTTAGCATGCAATGAACATCGATCGTCATGCACATGCAATAATTGTACTTATTATGGGCAGAGAAATTATCCTGGAAGAAGATTTAGCATCTAATATGACACTAAATTTGATGTTCTTATACCAAAAAGTTGTACAACCTAAGAGATCAGCAACCAAAGAAAAAGGTAAACCTACAAATCCTAAATACATGCGATAAAATTTAATAAAAATTATATATAAATTTAATAAGAGTTAAAAAATTTGTTTTGTGTTTGGTATATAAACATAAATTTTGATATGAAATTTTTATATTTTATATAACACGAACATAATTTTATATAATATGAATACAAAATATAGACACAAATCGTCATATCTAAAAAAGGGTCCATGAGACCTATAAGACTAATTGCTGAAACGATAGAACTCAAGACCAACTACACATCATGGATATGTAACAAAAGTAATCTGATTTTGCATGTCACATAGGAAACCATGCTTAATGGGCAATGATTTCATTGCTTAAAAAGAAATAGTAAATCCTAATAGGTGCTCCATACCTTGTGAAATAAGAATCAGGATACACATGTATATACTTATACATAATGTTCACCATTTTCCTGGTTATGGAGATATGATTTGTCTTGATAGGAATTGACATTGAGCAAAATATGGTGAGTGTTTACTTGGATTCTATTTATATCCTGTCAATATGTGTATACCAGCATCATGGAATGACTTAGAGTTTCATCATCACATCCCCGGAACAAAGGATCTGAGAAAGCCTAAAATCTTACGAAGAAAACCTTCATTTTGTCCAGGCAACGCATCACACCTTTCAGCAGCAGCAATTCTTTCCTTGAGGGCCTTGTTCTCTCTCTGAAGCTGCAAAGATGGTAAGCTTAGTTAGTACATGAGAAACAACTTCAAAATAGCATGAAATGCAGATCCTATTTGCCCGGTAAATAACTTTGGACCTTATTATTATTCAGTGTGGATTCAGATTGTTCTAAAGAAATAACTTTGGGCAAGAACCAGAGCAAAACTAGCTGAAAGGGTTTTTTTTTTTGTTAATTAGGGGCACAGAATCAGGTTGTTTGGATTTAAACTCAAATTTGACAACATATCATAACTCTTCCTTAACCACTCAATCAAAATGTTGTTAACAAATAGTTGAAAGTTTTAATCAAACAAAAATGTGATTATTATTATTATTTTTTTTCATTTTAAAGCCAGATGCTATAATGACGAGTTAAAATTGGGCCTACAAAATTGGTATAGAACATTTTGCACTTTCATCCCCTCTTTTTCTTTCCCCTTATTTCTCTAGTCGAAAACAATAAATGGCTAGCAAAAATTATTACCATCTCAACAGTAGATTTGAGCTCTTCCACAGCTTGCATCAATGAAGAAATGGTTTGTGGAACAACATCTTCAAAGGTTGATTCCAAGTCGTCCATTGAATCAGGATCGACAAATAGTCCTACCTGAATGAATAATTCCTCAAGTAACTTCATATCTTCAGCATTAAGTCTCTCACTCATCTAAACAAGTGCAAACTGTATCAGAAAGTGACATGAATTATTTCATCTATAGAATGTCTGATCATAAACCAACCTTTTGTAGAATATTCTCAAATGGTTCATCTATGGTTGCAGAAATAGCTCCATTCTTCTTAGAACATTTCTCTTCATTGCCCTTAACAAGCGGTGTGGCCTTTATATGCTTTGCTCTGCCATGAAAATAGCACCCAAAAAGTGGAATGAAAAGATTGGTTGATGCCAAAATTCAAAGTTTCAAGGACATCAATTATTAGATTTTCATCTTTTATCCATATAACAAATGGTATCCATCTTGAACTTTTGGTGTTTTAAACAGAGGTTGAACCTTTTTTCATTTTTATTTTTAGAAAAGGGTTCTTTCTCTAGAAAGAGAACTGAAGTCATCATTTTCAGTGGCAAATTCTCTTTGAAATATTGAAAGGGAGAATATTAGGCTTTCCTTAATGCATAAACTTTCTCCCTTTTTCATGAGTTAAAATATGTATAATAGCATATTTCTTCAGAGGTTTGATTTCAGGTTCATCAACCTTGCACCAAAACGAAGAGTGGACAGGCTTTCTGTTGCATTTGAAGCACTTGGTGAACAACAACAGAGCAATGCAGTGCGAGAGCTCCCTCCCTGCAAATTTAATATTAAAACCAACAGATCATCAAACTGATTTGATGACCGTATAGAGAGATGAAATTAGGGGGTAGAGAACTAACAAGAGCATCTTGCAAGAGTCGAGTGAGCTTGGAATCACGGTAAGGAATATGGTTTGCTTTGGCTGGTGAACCACAAGTCAGAGCATTAACCACATTACCTAATGCTGAGAGGGACTTATTGATGGTTTTAGCTTCTTCAAGAAGTCTTCCTTCAGCCCCAGTTTTCTCTACTTTCTCTGACCCCGCCAGGTCCACAAGAATTAACTTTCCAGATTTCACCCTGCCCACATTACAAAATTTATAGATCAATTCATTTGAAGCCTTGAACATAGTAAGGGATAAGATATACCTCTTTTCACTAGTTGATTCTTGGTTGAGCGTGAACATGTAAACACAATGACTCCTGCTGCTTGCCATGTTCATTTCTATATACACTTAAATTCAAACACAAAGTCTGAAGACAACTTCTCCAAATGAAAAGAGATAACCGTACACTCTTTAACTGAAGTTTACTTTTGTATGATTAAGAAATTAATGCAAAGAAATAAAATCAGGAAATACAAAAGGATACGGGTCTCTCCAATTGCTCTGTTAGCTATCCCACTCTAAAATTTCAAAACTGATATCAGAAACTATATTGCATGAATACAGAAGAAAAAAACTCTCACTAGTCTTCATCTTACAGATAGGCTTTGTAATGCTTTGGCATTGTCCAATAAAGAGATCTGGGAAAAACATTAATGCATAAATAGAAGCTTTAGTAACAAAGAGGCATATAAGAAAAAGAAGCTACAACATCTTAGTGATGCAAAGTAGTTCTAAATAGCATTACGCCTGCCACTAGGCCAAAACATCTTTATGCAAAAGGAAAAAATTAAATAGATAACTTGAAGAAATTCAATGCACTATGTATGAAGTTTATATGCATGCATGGAAAGGCTACTAGGCAAAGGCAGTGTTTGCTCAATGGAAAACAGAAAATGAATAGAAGTATAGAGAACATTCCTTGACAAACTTGATTGGCTGAGCTAACATATTCAAATTTATCTCAACTAGAAAGAGCAAAACCTAGCAATAATTAACTCATCTGGCAGATGTCAAGCATGAATATTTAGTCTCGCATTATAAAAGTAAAACATAAAAATGCTCTCTAATGCATCATGTTAAGATTAAGGTAATAATAACTTCTGCAATAAATAGATACCTCTGTTGCTCCAGATAACAATATCCCTTGTGTTTTACTCTCCTTAATCTGAATATTGTCCTTCGATAAATCAAAAAGGTCTCTGAGGATAAGAAATGCAAGTGCATTTAATATTAAATTACCTATGAAAGCACCTCTTATAATATTTCATTAACTGAAGCTTTTGAATATCATGCGTTACCGAGAGGGCAATTTGAAATTTGTCCAAGGGAATCAAAACTCCCAATCCAATGACAAATAGCATTTAAGGCGGTACATACCTTACTTTCTCCATATAGATCTCTACCTATAGATAAGAGCAGAAACTTTTAAGAATTACACAGCATTAATAGTCAAACAGCAAGCAATGGAATTTGGCTCTAAGCAAATATGATATGTTTCCATACCATGGACAACTTGATTGTGTACTTGGTTGAATCATTAGAAGATCTAATACATGCAAATAATCCATCTACTACTCTTGGAAGAATCCCTTTCTTCTGTTCATCAGTTTCCAAGATGTTTGGTCCCTGATCAAATAAGATATATATCATCAACAACTAAATCAATTTACTTTATAATTTAACTAACGAGACTATAATTATGCAATTATCATATCACCTCCATACTGTATGTCTTCCCTGCCCCAGTCTGTCACCAAAAGAAAAAACAATCAAAGAAATAAAACTAAATATATCCGGAAGTCAAATTAACAGCCAATCAAAAAGGTTAAGACAACGTGTTACATTACTAGTATCTAGTTATAACTGGCAATGTATGGAGAATTAGAAACTTAAACTATCAAGTTTAAAGGTTCTTTAGCCTAATGCTTTGAATAAATGTGGAATGCACTTCTCAACATCAAGTTCTTTATTATCTTCAACAAGGCAATCAACAAAATAGTAAACAGATTCTTAATTGAAGTAATCAGTCAATAGAGAGATCACTCAAGTACTGAGAAGTATTGAATGTACTAAAAACACCACTGAGCAAGATCTCTTAACATGGAAGTTAACAACCAATTATAGGTTACCTGTCCGTATGCGATGATTGTTCCATTTATAGCATTGAAAACATCTGTTTCAAAAAAAGAAATACATATAAAACAGTTTATCAGATCACGAAAATGCAGAAAATTAATCAATAAACAGTTTTCCGAGTCGTACCTCGAACAATTGGAAGAACAAGAAACTCATATACATCAGCTTGCTTAGACTTCTCATAAAAAACCTTATCTAAGCTAAACGTAAAACCTTCTTCCTTTTCATCCTATCATATACAAACTCAAATTACTAGAAAGTCTTTATCACTCTGCTCTTTTAAATTTTGACGATACAAAAGTATTAAAAGCAACAAGAAATTGGAGTTTAAAATGACTTTAAGTGAAATTGGAACCTTGATGATGAAGGTTTCGGAGTCTATGCTTTGAATGCAGATGTTATCACCAAGATCTCTTTTCTCCTTCAAACTCAAAGGCCTGAAGCGTACGCAGACAGTTACGTTTGACATTTCTACTTGAGAATTGATCCGAATCTGCGATAAAATCAATGAAAATGTTTTAAGAATCAGTTTGAGCATAATTGAAATGGAGTAGATTTAGAGTGTCTGTTTGGCTCCGAGGAATGAAAATTAGAATAAAAGATTTTGCATGACAGTTTCTTTTCCAGGTTTCTCAGTATCTAATCAGGATTTCCAATTTTCATGAAAATTTTAACAGTAATCTTAGAAAATGAAGTATAACGGCAAATAACTCGAGAAGAACTTTGAAATTTCAGTTTGGCTAGAGAGAAACGGAGTAAGTCGAAGTTCGAAAGCTAAAAGAATTCACTAAGAAATCAACATTTCAATTGAAGAAGGTTGTATCCAAAATAAAACTGATTTCGATCACATTTTCTTTCGTTAATGGTTTCTCGGCATCCAAAAAACAAAAACAAAAAAAAAACAGAAAATGTCCTGAAAATTAAAATTTTCTGTTTGCTAATAGTAATTAACAAGCGAGGAAAAAGAATTTCCAAAATTCAAATGTTTGAATCATGTCTTATCTTCCTAAACTTTCTAGCCAGCAAAGCATGCAGGGTGCAGAGAAAGAAAGCTTAGAGAAACTAACCGATCTTCTTTAGCTGAGCTGAGAAAGGCGAACTTAGTTTGCCTTTTATAGTGACACTTTTTAGCGGGAAAGAAGAAAAGCTCTAGAAACTTCTGCACAATTTTTTTATAATTAAAATTTATTTATCCTTCAAAATCTATTATATTAAAGTGCATGCATTTTGAGCTCTCTCGTAAAGCCACGATGCTTCCTTCTCTGCCGGACACGTTGCGCTCTCTCAATTAACGCTGGTGCCGTTTGAGCCTCTGGTTTGAGCCCTTGATGAACGCGTCCCTTGCTCCGTTTGTTGCCACGTCGCTTCTCCGTTTGTTTCTGCCTATCTATTTGTCTTTTGCTATTAAGGAGCTTTGAAATTTGGCAGAAAGGGTTTGCCTTCTTATAGTTGTCAGTCCTCTTTTCCACACTCTTTTCAATTCTCAATAAATCTTATTCCATCTTTCCAAAAAATCAGCCGCCACTTTTTTCCCTCTTTTAATATCAGTTTTGGATGTTTTAGTTTAGTGTGGCCTCCTTTTAAACTACGAATTTTGGCTTCATTTTTTCACTGTTTGCCCTTCCTTTCCGTGACTATTTTTTTTTTTTTGAGGTTTTAGTTTTGGGTCATACGATCTCCACCTGCACATTGTTGTGCTTTTTCCCTGTTTCACCTTACTCTCCAACATTGTCCTCTCTTTCTCTACCTTTCCCTAAAACCAAACGACCCATTTCTTTTACAGTCACCCATAAACATCCTAAAAAATCTCAGCTTCCAAATCATCAACATTTCAACACCATCAATGGTTGTTTATACCAAAAAAAAATGTATGTTCCGGTGTTTTCACTCCAACAACCAAAGTTGAGAGATTCAAACCCCACTTTTACGCATATTACAGATAGAGAAAGAGAAGGCCATTTTCCATTGAGAAACTCTGTTCTGGCAAAGTTCCAACTCTTCCTCTTTTCTCACGTAGAGGCAAAGCTAAGTAGCACCAAACAAAAATATCTTTCTTTTTTTGGGTTTCTGTTTCTGATGATCTCTCAACTTTTTTTTTTAAATTCCACCAACCAATTAGTTTAAAGAGATGTGTTACAACAAAGATCGATCAACGTCTTTTACAAATATAATAAAAAAAAATCTTTGATTTTTGTTATTGTTACAACGACATGAATCTGATGAAGCTAAGATTCAACTCGGAGAGAAGCTCAAGTACGCTATTTTCTTCTCCGATCCTTTTGAAGCGTTTTTGCTAAACAGACAGACATCATATGTATTTTTTAATTTCTTCCATAAGATCTGAAATTTGAACTTGCTCTTTCTATTAGATTTTGGAGTTGACATGAATGGAAAGCGGTATTCATGGCAGGTAGGTTTATCTTTTACTCTCATTTGGTTTAGATTCATTTGCCGAGTGGTTTATTCAAAGTCTTTGGTTGGCTGAAGTGGAAAATTAATCTATTTGTTCTTGCATTCTAAAGGGTATTGCAAAATTGCATTTCATTGATGAAGAGCACCTTCTTGCAGAGGTTGCAAAAATAGAACATCCTTTGACGGTATGGCATTATAATCAAGTTCATCATTTCACATGTGTCTCCTAACCTTTGTACTTTTTTTTAAGAATTTATGTGTTTTTGTGGAATTTTTTTTAGGGTACTCGCCAGAAGAAGCAACGCCAAGAGGACAAGAATATTGAAATGGTAAATTTTTTTTTCCTTAAATTATTTGCATTAATTTGTTTTTTTAATTTATTTTATTCGTTTTTATCATTTATAAATTATACTTTTATTTATGTACATTTTTTTCATTCCAGATTTGATATTTAATTTTAGATTAGATGTTTGTTTAATTTGTTCATATTTATTTTAATTAAATTGTAAGAAAATAAAAAAAGCCATATAAAAGTAGCTAGATGAAACTCAAACCTTCGGGATCGAGGAGGAGGGTACATTATAAAACCTATGTTTTAGTTCTTTGATCCAACTAATCGATCAGGTATGATCCATTTTTTTGTGTTCAATACTTTGTTTATTTGATTTGTCTCGAGAGTTTTCATGAATATACATTGATTAGTTGTTCTTTTGTTGAATATAATTATTTTTTGGGATTATGATTTGATTATGGGAGATGGGCTTTCGTTGTTTATCTTCATTTTGTAGAGATTCATGGGTAGATCTTCATTTTGTGCATTTGTGTTCTTTCTTGAGGATTGGCCTTTCTTGAAAGACTATTAGATCTTTTTGAGCATTCCTCATTGAAAACTGGACACGCTTAGGCTGGCCCAGATTGTTAAACACTTTGCAAAATTACCTTGGATTTGTTGCACAATTATACACTTGAATAAAGTTCCTAATGTACCTTATAAGAAATTAAGACACATCCTGAAACAAATTTGTGAATTTTAATCACATTGGTCTTGAAAACTTTTAAATGAATGAAGCTACAATGGTTGTTTTGGAAGAGAAACTCATTTTAATATGTAATATAATTAATGTTAGTTTATTTTAGTTTCTGCTAAACTAAAGTTAGTTCACATTGTAAATGTTTTTAAACAAAGCTAAGAAAAGGAGCTATTTTCTATGATTTGAGACAATATTTGAAAACTTTTTAATGCATGCAGTAAATAGATAGGCAGATCCAAATACTAAATATTGAAAAAGAAAAAAAAGCACTATCAGAAGGTAAGGTATAAAGGGAATTATAAGTGTTAAATAGTTGAACTAATATAGAGGATTATGAAAATAAATTAATTTTGCTTAAAAATTGAAGTAACAAAATTAATTGTTGGACTAATAATAGTAATTCCCTTACTGTTTGGATTTGTTTGGCTCATCAATCTATACTAAAAAGGTATATGTATGTCAACAATTTTAATTTGTTTTGTATTTAGCAGTTATAGTTTTATCAAATTATTCATATTACATGAGAAAATTATACCTCTAACGTTTAGTCATTAAAATGTTTCAAAAATTTTAAAATCTTTGAATCTTTGACAGGTAGACCTTGGGAATATTGCCTTTTGGGTTCATTGGGATTTTCCTTTGCTTTCAATTCGTAGGTATATTTTTTGCAAGACTTGCTTTCATTAATTTAATCTGAAGTTGAGCTGTTAGTTTTTGAGTAATATGCTTGGATTGTTTCAGGATCTTGCTTGAATCAAGTTTGAACACAAGGATTTGGTTTTGTTTTTTAACCAATTTGATATTGCGTTTGAGGTTTTGTTATTTTGTTTATTTTAAGACATGTCAACAGCTGTGATATCTGGAATGATGCAAAGAATGGTTGTGTGAAGCTATCCAAATCAAGGTCTTTTCTTTTTTATTCAAGATCCTCCAAAATCATCGACCAGTCCAGAGCCTCAACTCAAGCTAGGTAAATATTTTTATTTCTTCATGATTGTCATGATTTTGTTTCTCTTTTCTATTTCATTAATGCTATTCATTTACTAAGGTTGGTTTCTTTGTGCAAGTTCATTATTCACTTGAAAAAGCTGATTCTTGCAGTAAAACCCAGATAAAAAATGTTTATTACCATTAATAGATTGATCATTTAAGAATTTTCATCTTATTATAATCGAGAAAATGGCAGATATTTCAGATGGAGAATCTTAGTCCATTCTCAAAAAAATTAAGTTATAGCTGCATTTACAAAAGCATCCTTGATTTGCTTATCATATATTATTCGTTTAGGATACTTTTTTATATGATAAGATCTGTATGCCCCATGCTCATTTTCCACTCAGAATTATTCTGTGTGATTACTGTAACAACAAACCATATATATGTGTGTATATATATATATATGTATATATATATATATATATATATATATATATATAAATATATATGGGACAAAACCTCAACTTAAAATTCCTCATCACTCTTCAATATTAGCACGTGAAAATACTTAAAAAATGTTTAAATACTAAATAATAATGATAACAATGGTAATGAATTTGGACTTTTTAATTAATTAATGAATTTTTTTTTTATGATAGGTTGCTTGATGTGTGCTTACAAGATTTGCATTGCTGTCAAGAGATCTGATGCTCTTTCTTATTTTAGGGCTTTTTTATGCAACATAGTTTTTTTTTTCTAATGTGTTTTTTTTTTGTGTGTTTTCTTTCATGGGTGTTGGTTTGCCTTTCTTGGGCAACATGTAGGTAAAATATGAACTTTCCACTTGGATTTACCATTAATAGTTATACATCTTGAGACTTCTTTTTTTTATAAACGGGTGAAAATTTCTGCCATGACAGTTGTGTCGTAATATTGAAACTAAATAATAGTTTGTAGCAAGTTAATGATGATATGTTACCTATTGTCGATATTAAGTATGAAAACTGGCATGATTTCATGCTTTCAGGCAGTCACTATTAAAGAGTATTTAGATAAAATGTTGATTGTCTTCTTCCGCCCATTTTTTTTTATAACTATCCAATCTTTGATTTTCTCTCTAATTTTGAATAGAAATCCAATTGCATGGAAGTTGAATTCTTCTGTTGAAGTGGCTGCCATTGTTTGCACATTAAGCATCACATCAAAGCCTAGATGATATTTTCACTGTTACAGACTCTGATTTCTTTTTGCTTTTAAAGTATTAATGAAATAGGTGCTAAGTTCTCCCCTTTTGCTTACAGACATCTACTATAAAATGAACATTGCTTGATGTGTGCCTATAAGATCTGCACTGTTGTCAAGAGAAATCCTTACAAGAAATCTGATGCTCTTTCTTATTTTAGGTTTTTTTTTTTTGGCTTTTTTATTCAACATTTTTTATTCTTTTTTTTTTGTGTGTTTTTCTTTCATGGGTGTTGGTTTACCTTTCTTGGGCAACATGCAGGCAGGTAAAATATGAACTCTCCACTTGGATTTACAATTAATGGTACAATCGCTTCGGTTAATCGATGCATCACAACCATGTACAATGCATTTAATAATGGTAAGAACCATGAGGTTGTCGCTAAACGAAAGACCTTCTAGCTTCAGTGTTGCTTTAGGTTTGGAATCATCGCCTATGCATGGGTTCCAGTCTGGGGACTCAAGTTGATGTCTTCCTTTGCTTTTCTCTATTCATTTTTGCCATAATCTTTGTTTCTATGATCACCACCACCAATGATTTCCGCTCTGCCATAGCTTTTTTGTTAATCACTTTTCCCTTTTTTTTTTCGTTTTCTTTTACGTTTTAATGTTAAAACTTTTTCTCTTTTTTTCCCCAGTTTTTTAATTGAATTTGTTGGTGAGGTTTTTTTTTGTATGATTATAAGTTATGAACTTTTTTTTATGTGAAGTACCCAATAGGTGGTAAAGTTGATCTAATGAAGTGACATTCAATAATCGGTCTTCATCACCACCGAACTATTATAATTATTATTATTATTTATCTATGATCAACCACAAGTTTCATAGTTTTGAGTTTTGTATGTGATTCTATCTTTCATGTTTGGATTTTTTATTAATGATTTTTTTTTTGTGATGCCTGTTTATTTGCTATAGTATCTATGTTTGTAATATATTTTATATAGTAATACAGTTGAATAAATGTCAAGAATTTGATTATCTATATAGTTGTGGGCATAAGAATACTTTGAAGGTTAGGTTTTTACACCAATTGAATAAACGGTGAGTGTTGTTTATAGCTTAGCATCACCATTTAAAAAATATTTTGAAGGTTAATTTTTTTCTTAAGTTAACAATTTGTTTTTTGTGATGAATATGATGAAATTTTACACTAATCATGTTTACTTTCCTTATTTGTGACTATTATCTTTTTATTTTTTATCGTGATATGAAATTATCTAACATCAAAATTTTCGCTTTACAGATTGACCGTTTTAACATGATGGACTACAAACATTGTTGTCATACATATATATATATATATATATATATATTAAATATGGAAGTTGAAAATTTATCTCTACTACTCATATTTACTCTCTTTATTTGCATTTATTGTTACTGCTGATACTGAAAGTTTAGACATTGTTGTCATAAATATTATTCTATTTAAGATATGGAAGATGAAAGAGGTTCAAAATTAATGCAAAATTGAAAAGTGAGTCCTTCCCAAGACCATGAGGATTGCTTCTATCGACTGGATAAGTGATTGCAAGGGGATCTATAGGTTATCATGCATCCATATTTCAACTTGGCATTTTTTAATTTAAAGGCCCATAACATGAAATAGAAAGTTTTCTCTTATTAATTATAATGATGCTGCATTTTTTTTTCTTTTTCTTTATTTTGTCTAAAAACATAAACATGACAACCAGTTAAATTAATTGATTAAGTATATATAAATATATGCATAGATTCCATTTGTAAACTAAAAATGAACAATCTTTTATGCGTTTCAATTTTTTTATAGAAAAATATCTCATGTTTGTGTTGCCTATTAGAAACTTGGCTAAAGGACAATCTGCAGAGAGATTATAGGTGAAGAAACTATAGCCCATTTCATAGCTTGAACCTAGCATCACCTCATTACAGGTATGTGCTATGTTTAACTTAGACTTGGTCATTTTTGAAACCTTTTTTTCGTGAGATCGAAAGTAGTTTGATTTCCTCTTGTATGACTTAGGAATTCTACATGTTCTTTGTTGTATGAGATCTTTTCCAATGATAGGTCTCTTGAATATCTATCATCTTTTTCATTTTTACCGTCCACTTTGAAAGTTGCTAATTTAACAGTACATCTTAAAATTGCTAACGATTTTCAATGTTAACGTGTTGACTCCTTTAAATAATGGAAAAACTTTTTTTTTATCGGTGCCTATTTTTTCTCTTTTTTCTGTTTAGGTGATTAAGGTTCATTTATTCTTTATTATTTTGGTGAAATAGGCCAATAATTTTGACATAGATTCACATACAAAAAGCACGATTGGAAGTGCAGAAATGCAATAAATTTAAGTTAGACTTAAGACTTTTGATTTTATCCTTTAAGATATTTTGGTTTGAAAAGCCTATTTTGATTAGACCTGGCAATTCGTGTTCATAATTCGTTTTCGTGTCATGCAAAACCGTGTTCGTGTCGTGTAAAACACGAAAATTTCGTGTCAAAATTCATGTCGACATGGAAAACTCAAAATGTTATTTTTAGCTTTTACCATATTCATATGTTAATTTTACTTAATTTTAATCCCGTGTCATTTATTCGTATCGTGTTCGTGTCGTATATTCGTGTCATGTCTGAGATTGTCAGGCCAAATTTTGATATATGGTGATACTAAAACTATGACATCTATGCTTGGATAAATATGATTCTTTTCTCGAAATTCTATTCCAACTTGGTGATCCTTTTAAAATTATCTTTCCTTATTGAAAAAAATTTTGCATTTAGGTGACGGCAATTATGCTTTGGACAATTTTGAAGCAAAAGATGAAACTCAAAAACTAATGAACCAAGTATGATTCTTCTCCATAGGTCATGATTTAGTGTTATATGAATTTTTTGAGACTATTAATTGTTTGATTAATTTTATTGAGAGAATGAGTATCAAGAATTATATTTTTGGTTCTTTGTTGTTACTGTTTTGTCAAGTTCATCTACCAATTTGGTTAATTTTTACAACATGAGCTTGCATGTCCTTTTAAAATTTTATTATTTTTGTTTTTTTAATTATATTTACTTGAATTTTTTTTTCGAATGGGTTCAAAAAATTGAAGATTCATCCTTTGAATATGAATTTGAATCTGAAGCCTTTTATGTTGAGGTTCAGCTTGAAACAAAACGTGACATCAATGCTAATTTATTTTTTTCAATGTATCATGACCAAAACCAACATAATGTGCATATTAGTAATGGCCAATTAAAATTCTTTCACTTTGTAGTTCTGAAAAATTTGATCCTTATTTATGTTTTCCTTGCATTGATGATGATAATCTAATAATTTTTTTCTTTAATTTCTTTTCAGCTAGCATGTTAGCAGGCAATTTACAAAACATTGCTTATCAATGCACCCACTCAACATTTTGATCCCAGGAGAATTAAACATGCTATACACACACACAGAGGTCATATCAAGTCATTTTCACGGGATTCGAGAATATTTGCAAGTGATGACAAATTCAAGGTTGATGACTCCAACTTCAACAAAATTCTACCAGCAATTTCACCTCTCATATTGGAACTGTTTTCCTTATCTATCTAAACTTTGAACTAAGTGAAAAAACATTCAAACTCCTAAGAAAGTTTTTACCCTTTTATTTTCCTAGCTTTACTCTAATTGGCTATTATTATTAATTTACAGACTTTTTTTTTTCTTTTCATCTAAATTTAGTTTTCTTAGTTCTTCGTTTTGCAAAAAATAAAAAAAATAAAGAAAGCTCCCGCATCGAAGAGCAGGGGTCATTCTAGTAAATATGAAAATTAGTAGATTTTCATACGTGGAATCGAGTCATATTCATCAGATTTTTAAAAGTTTTATTCAAAGGTTCGAGTTGATTTGTTAGATTTAAAAAATATTAAACGTATAAAAAATATCATTTTAAAACAAATTATAAATGACTGAGGTTTAGATTTTACAAATATAAGATTAAAAATAACGTATATTTTTTAAAAATTATTTAAAAGTTTAACTAAAAAAGAAAGTGATATGTGCGGTAATTTTTTTTACTTCATTTGGAATTAAATAATTTCATTGCCAATAAATCTGAAAATAATTTTATTTTAAATATATATTTGAATTAAATTTAAATTTAAAATATTTTGAACCAAATCCGATTAGATCGAATTTAAATTTAAAAAAAAAATTTAAAACCCGACTCAAATTAAATCAAACTCATGAGTTGAATGGATAATTTGATTAGAATTCAATAGACACACAATTTGAACTGTAAGCATTTTTATATTAGTATAAAGGGAAATCAAAAACAGAAAATTAACTAAATCTAAAATCTTTAGGAAAAGATTGCTCCACTAACATCTGCATGTAGAAGAGATCCTAGAAAGATAAAAAGATTTTTTTGTGTGTAAATCACGATGTATGCTTATATCATGTTGAGTATGATATTAATTTTCGCTTGTGCTGCGTGATTGGCGTTGGCTCAAGAGAATTTGACCTGGTGAAAATTTGAACACAGAACTTCCCACCATGAATCATCTTCACTCAAGAACTCAATGGAGCCTTATATCACTGAACCAATGTAATACCGTAAAAAAATGACTAAAACTAGATGATACTTCATGGCAGAATAGTAATTTCAGTCCAAAACCTTTTTAAACAAAACCTAAAGACTAGCATTCCTGACACTAAGCATAAAAAAAAAAAGAAAAAGAAAGTAGCCATCGTTGCTCCCTGCCCCTCTTTCAATTTTCTTCTGTTTTCATTTCCCCTCTCTATCATTTAAAAATATGAAACCAAGAGTATTTAAACAATCTTGTTAGCTGGTATGTCACTTTTATTTGTTCTTATTATTTTTTCTATTATCCTTTATTGCATAGTTTTAATTTTAAACACTTGTTAGAACTTTATAAAATGGGTTTTGGGATTTTAGTTCAATCTAAAGAAGATTATAAGATGACTGAGTATGGGAATTGATACATTTGTTCTAACCTCACATAGGTCATGAAGTTCTCTATAAAAATTATTCTAAAATTTTCAAATTATTATTTCATCATATTAAGTCAAGTTTTGGCTTAAGTGTAGAGTAATTTAATATTAGAAACTTAAACCTTTAATCTCTAATTCAGTTTTGACTTTTAGTTTAATTTAATTTAATTTCCTTAGTTAATTAGTTAAATGGTTTTAGATTCAAAATATTTTTGATTTGACTAACTCTGTATTACAATCTTAAATTCAGTTTAATTAATTTGTTTAAGAGTGGTTTATAAGTCATTTAGGTGTTGGGTTGGTTAGTAAATTTTCATTTAAGTTATTTTTATCCGGTTAAAGCGATTTAACTTTTAATTGAGAAAACAAGTTTCTCTATATCTTGAGATACAGTTATTTCAGTTAGACATGTGCAGGCTATCAACGTTAGTGGCTAGACTAAAGTATATTACTTTTGGTATCTCTTAGTATAAATAGCCTCTAAAATTGTTGATTAAAATTTGATGTATTCAGATCACTGTGAATAAACATTGATTAGTTGGAGGAGGGCTAAGTTTTCATAGCAGAAGAAGGTAAGTAGAATCTCACACACTTTACTTGTTTTGAACTTATATTAAATATGTTTATTTTCCAAACACGTGAATGTTTTATTCCTTACTTTTGATATATGAAAATAAAGATCAAGCATATGATTACTTTGTGTTTTGCTATATGAATGATGGATCATGAATGATTTATGAAATGGAAAATCCTTAATATTTTTACAGAATGATCATGAAAGCTACATATGAATTCTCAAGTGGAATAATCTGTGGACACTATTTTTGTTTAGATCTTTATTTATTATTAGGCTCATTAAGTCCGAAATTAATTGACTTTTGTGCAAGTTTTATAATTTAATAATGAAAGCTTGAACATTTTTCTTTGCAATTTTGGAAAAGAATTTTAAATTGACTTGATTGAAATTGTCAGAATGTCTGTTATATTGATACTGAAAACACTGTCCCAAACAATTTTTCCTATTGATATCCCTTGATTTCATGTCATTTTCCAAGAATAAATACTTCTACCCCTCATGATTATCTCTAATTTACTTCACCTCCATAACAAATTAAGAAGATGCATGAGTGTATTACATTGGCAGTCGAGTTGGAAGGAAAATAAATAAAGATCGGCAACTTTTTGGGTAAATTTTTGAAAGGTTTCTGAAAATTCTTGCATTGCTAAAAGAAAAGAAACAAACAAAAATGAATGATGAAACTGTAAATCTCAAAAGAATGTTGGTAAGTCTTCAGGCATAATTGACAAGACTCAATAAAAGATGGGATGAGCAATGAAGAATACAAAAGTTGAATAAGAAGAATTCAATAGATAGAATGAATTTGAGAAAGACAAGATGAACTTAAGAATCTTACCACAACTGAGATTGAATTTGCATACAATTATGAGGAAGTTGGTAGAATATGTTAGGGGGCATGGCATTTCATTGGCATAGCATGCATAATATTCGCTTAAAAATTATTAACGTAAGCTTTGTTTAGCTAGCACACAAGATAAGATGATAAGATCATTCCTTAATCTTTATAGCAAAAAAGATTAGGAAATTTCATATTTCGCATTTTTCCTTTAATCTTGTGATAGAAAAGATTAGGAAATTTCATTTTGCATTTCCTAGTCTTATGATAGAAGAGACTATGAAATTTCATTTTGCATTCCTTAATCTTTATAATAGGGAAGGATTAGGAAATCTCATTTGGTATGCATTCCTTAATCTCATAAGGGAAGGAATAGGGAATTTCATTTTGCATTCCTTAATCTTGTGATAGAAAATGTTAGGAAATTTCCTTTTACATTCTTTAGTCTTATGATAGAAAAGACTGAGAAATTTCATTCTGCATGCATTTCTTAGTCTTATGATAAAAAAGACTAGAGAATTTCATTTTGCATTCCTTAATCTTGTAATAGAAAAGGTTAGGAAATTTCATTTTGCATTCCTTAATCTTATGATAGAAAAGATTAGGAAATTTCATTTTGCATTCTTTAGTCTTATGATAGGAGAGACTAAGAAATTTCATTTTTGCATTCTTTAGTCTTATGATAGGAGAGACTAAGAAATTTCATTTTTGCATTCTTTAGTCTTATGATAGAGAAAACTAGAAAATTTCATTTTGCATTCTTTAGTCTTATGATAGAAAAGACTAGGAAATTTCATTCTACATTCATTTCTTAGCCTTATGATAGAAGAGATTAGGAAATTGCATTTTTTGCATTGTGTCCTTAGTCTTATGAGAGATGAGGCTAGAAAACTTCATTTTGCACTCCTAATCTTTATAGGAGAAGAAGATTAGGAAATTTCATTTCGGTATTCTTTTCTTAGCCTTATGAGAGAAGATACTATAAAATTCATTTTTGCATTCATTCCTTAGTCTTGTGAGAGAAAAGACTAGAAAATTTCATATTTTACATTTTCGAAAGAATACATTGTATTGGTTAATGGATCCTGCAATCGGACAGAATGGTTGTCTATTGTCTTTGTGCATTTACTGTTTCACAGTAAAAGTGCAAAGAAGGACAACTGTAGACACCGTTTTTGTCCGGATCTTAATTTATTATTAGGATCATTAAGTCCAAAATTAATTTACTTTTGTGCAAGTTTTATAATTTGATAATGAAAGCCTAAAAATTTTTCTTTGCAATTTTTGAACTTGACTTCCCTCGCTGTTGTTGTTACGTTACCTCTTACTCTGATGTTCTCGGCTTAGGCGAGGAAAAGGAAACTTGTTGGCAAGTGGCCTTCACGCCTCTTTGTCTTTATCCATCGGTTTAATTGCCTAATAGTTTATTATTTCTTCGACTTGTGTTTTGTTGAGCTGCCTGTATGCTATCCACTTATTTATATGCTTTATATTTTTTTTGCTTTACGTGATTATTGTCAACCTTGTAGATTAGACTTTATTTAATTGTTTTTGTTGTTGCCAAAAACAACAATAAAAGTTTGCAAACTTCAAATCCTCGATATTCGCTTTAGTCTGTCTCCAACGAATCTGCGAAATAGGAAAAGTCAGAGGGGCGCAGGGATTTTCCCCTGCGCGCACACTCCAATGCTTAAGTCAGACAGGGTTTTGGCAGGCAAATAGAGCTTAGGTTTTAAAAGTGATACCTGTGACATATTTATAAGAGTTATTTTGCGTGTAATTACCTTTAAGCCCCACAGCTTAAATAATAACCCAATGTATCATTTATGGGCCTTTTGAGTCCTCTTTCCTCTTGGGCTTAGATTATTATTTGGCTCAATGGTCTTTAGCTTGACTTATAAAAAAGCCCAGTAAACTTTAACCTGACCCACATCAATTGCTCCCCACTCTTTTGCAGGGTTTATACTGTGAAAGAGTATATAAAGAATGGGCTTTTCAAATTCTTTGGCTACCCTCTTTCTGGGATTATTACAAGAGTTTTTTCACCTTCTTTTGAGGGCTCAACTAGTGGACTTCATCATTATTTGTAACAGAAACGACATTGTGTCATCATTTCTTCTGTCAAGTGCCTTTTTTAGGACACTACCGGGATATGTTTTTCTCCTCTGAGCTAAATGCTTCTCAAGTGGAATATACCACCCTTCTTTTCAAATTTAAGGTCTTAGCTAACCGATACCAAGAGCTATAAGGAGAAATTACAAGATTACAAAGCCACCAAATCCTTCTATTAGCCAAGAGGAAGAAAAACAAATCTGGGTTAAGGCCATGGGGGCGCATCGTCAAGAAATGCCACAAGAGGATGCATATGTTCTTAATTGGTTTCATCAAAGGCGATTTATGCTTGGCATACTCCTGATTGGTTGAAGCTTGATCCAGATGCTGAGGCTTTGGAACCTTTTCTGAGGATAGGCATTTATAAAGATCTATCTGATCTTACCAACCCTTAAGAGCCTTTTCATTGATCTGAGATGGTCAGGGTTTTCACATGCTTGGACGAAGATGATGTAGATAATTATAGCACCTCAGGGCGTACATGCTTGGGTGCCTGTTAGTATCGATGCTCCTTTTGAGGCAGAAGTTAATCTATAGTGCTCCCCAGTTTTTTGTGAAAGAGCTTAGTCTTTTACAAACCGATCAGCCCATTTTTAAACTCATCTACAGAAGCAACTAAACATTTACCTTGTATTAGTCTCGCGTAATAATCAAGCTTTCCTCGTGCACTTTTTTGCTTCAAGTTCTTTTACATATGGGGCTTATGTCGCTCAATTACTGCTTCAAGCTCAAGCACTTCATGCATGACTTACATCACACACTTTTCGCTTTAAGTGCATGCGTAGCCTACATCGCGCATTTTTTGCTTCAGGCTTTTAGTTTGCCCGTCTCGCACCCTTTTGTGTTTAGGGACTTTTAATTTGCCTGTCTCGCGCATTTTTCGCTTAGGGATTTTCGAATTTGCCCTTCTCGCACCCTTTTATGCTTAGGGGCTTTATAGACTTGATAAGAGTATAACATCATAAGAACATAACATCCGATAAAATTGTAACATACCTCATAACATACCTCACAGCGGCCTGCATACTGTGTGCTCCCCAAGTTTTTCTTTGCGACTTTTTGTGTCCAAAGAAGAACTTTTACTGGAGTGTTGGTCCTCGTTTAGAGACTTATTTTTGCCCATCTCACACCCTTTTGTGCTTAGGGACTTTTTGTTTTGCCCGTCTCGCGCATTTTTCGCTTCAGGGACTTTTGATTTTCTCGTGTGGGGATTTATTTTTGCTCGTCTTGTATCTTCTTGCTTAGGGTCTTATTTTTGCCTGTCTCGCGCATTTTTCGCTTAGGGACTTATTTGTGCCCATCTCCCGTCTTCTTGCTTAGGGTCTTATTTTTGCCCGTCTCGATGATTTTTCGCTTAGGGTCTTATTTGTGTCCGTCTCGCGTCTTCTTCTCGCTTAGAGTCTTATTTTTGCCCGTCTCGCGCATTTTTCGCTTAGGGACTTATTTGTGCCCATCTCGCGTCTTCTTCTCGCTTAGGGTCTTATTTTTACCCGTCTTGCGCATTTTTCGCTTAGGGACTTACTTGTGTCTGTCTCGCGTCTTCTTCTCGCTTAGGGTCTTATTTTTACCCGTCTCGCGCATTTTTCGCTTAGGGACTTATTTGTGCCCGTCTCGCGTCTTCTTCTCGCTTAAGGTCTTATTTTTGCCCGTCTCACGCATTTTTCGCTTAGGGACTTATTTGTGCCCGTCTCGCGTCTTCTTCTCGCTTAGGGTCTTATTTTTGCCCGTCTCACGTATTCTTCTCGCTTAGGGACTTATTTGTGCCCGTCTCACATCTTCTTCTCGCTTAGGGTCTTATTTTTGCCTGTCTCGCGCATTTTTTCGCTTAGGGACTTATTTGTGCCCGTCTTGCGTCTTCTTCTCGCTTAGGGTCTTATTTTTTCCCGTCTCGCGCATTTTTTGCTTAGGGACTTATTTGTGCCCATTTCGCGTCTTCTTCTCGCTTAGGGTCTTATTTTTGCCCGTCTAGCGCATTTTTGGCTTAGGGACTTATTTGTGCCCGTATCGCGTCTTCTTGCTTAGGGTCTTATTTTTGCCCGTCTCGCGCATTTTTTGCTTAGGGACTTATTTGTGCCCATCTCGCGTCTTCTTCTATTTCTGCAACATATCTATCAAACATGGAGAATTATCATAGCACAGATAAAAATAACTGGCCTTTCATTTCATAATGTAGTATTTCCAATTAAATGGAGTAAGTAACAATATAATTGCAGCAAATGTTAAAACAATAATACCAGTACCATTCCAAGTCTTTGTCTTTGAAAAATCTGTAAAGTACAAGTGCTGGGATGTTCTGCTGTCGACCATGGATTGTGCACTAAATCGTGCCTCGGTACCAGCAATTTACCTTTAAGAGCTTACCACAAGTTTTCGATCCGACTATATCGAGCTAAGCTCTCCCTGGCTTGCTATCTTACATGACAATGGCTAGTGCCTGCCTCAGACACCTGTCTAATTCAATTACAACTGTTAGAATGGACAAGAAAATAGAAAACGTTGTATGAGAGTACTTCAAATCTGGTTACCACCCGTATGTCCCTGCTTGAGTGTGTTTGTAATTTCTATTGCGCCGAGCACTCACTTGTATTGATACTCAAGAATGCTATGCATATGGGCTTACAAGGGAAATACAGCCTTGATCTCGACACCCTAAACTGGCACATCCTTGTCTTGCTTAAAGGACTCACGAAGTTGACACACCATTTGTATAGAAAAACCCTCTTTCACATGTGTGGTTGTCAATATGCCAAGTGGGTGGCTCATAAGCCACTTCTAGATGGTTGCTAGAGCAGTTCTTGAAAGCTTATGTGCAGACGATCTACAGATGGGCCGAAGGAAGCTTTTGGACATTCTATCGGATTAGTGCGCATACTAGGTCTAGAAGACTCTAGATCATTCCGCTCAGATCCCGCACTTGGGCATGCGCTTGGATCGTCAAATTTAAATGTGCTCGCCAAAGTTTTTTCTAATGGGCGAACCAGTAGTTTGGATTCTGTGCTCGCTACCGTTGATAGCCACTGCCGAAAGGCATGACTCAGGTGTTCTTTGCTCGCCTGTATTGTGCTAACAGAGGAATCTTGCCTACGGGTGCTGTGTTCACCTAATTTTCTTCGTTGTTATTTTATCAAAGTAGAGAGCCTCTCACATTTGAAATGTGCTCGCCATTTTGATTTCTTCTTTGCTGGGCGTTCAGCCAGATCACTAATCGAGCTTTGCTGTGTTCATGGAAAGCTTTTGCGGCTGGGCTCGCCAAAATCTCACTTGTAAAGCGGAGTTCTCGTTGTCTGGGAGAGAGCATCCTCGCTCGGTCCTTCATTACATGGGTGTGCAGCTAATGATGTATAGAGTCTCCTAATCTTTTCTCACTTTGGTCACTCTGAATGGCTCGCCCATAGAGTTCCCTTTCCTAGGTGAGTTCCTGTCTCGGTTGACAAAGGGCTTGCTCGCCTAGGTCTTAGGATGGTCGTATTCTTGCTCGCCACCCACAACCGTACTCGCGAGGAGGCCGTTGGCTCATTTAACCTTTTGTGCCTTGCCCGGTTTCAGCTGCTTGTCTATGTTTTTACGCACCCGAGTGAGCACGAGCTGGCTTTTGAAGTTTTGGGTGTGTTCCCTGAGGTCTTTAGTTGGGGCTTGCCTAATAGAGCTCCCTTGGACTTACGCTCGCTTGTTTGAGCTCTTCGTCCAGCTTTTTCCTTTCCTGGGCGAGCTCATCTAGCATTGTGTGTGCATCTCTGCCAAACCCTTCAACTTGTTCCTTGCTTGTCCATCTAGATTGCTTCTCGCACCTTGGCAAGTATTTTCCCAAGCGAGCCTTGCTACGGAGGCTAGGCTGTGGCGTTGGTTATGCAATCGCTACAAGTCACTCAATCATCGAAAGTGTCTGCTGCAGTGGTCTTATGCTCGCTACATGACACTGCATTCGTCAGTATTGTTTCACATCTTATGTGCAGGATGATGGGCTCATGGGAGCTGTTCGCTCGTCTAGAATGCCTGTTGTGTGACTTTTTCTTGCCCGCATGGTCGTTACATAGGACGAACCGCTTTATCGCAATAACACCTGTCGAATGTGCTCACCATTACCTTTTACCTATTGGGCAAGCATGCACTTAAGACTAGTACTCGTGTATTTGCACTTCCGCCTTGCGTACGGTGGGTCGACCTGTTATGGTCGGAGTCTTTTTGTTGTTGCGGTGCTTGTCGTACGTTAGCTATTTTTTCGATCTTTTCCTCTACAGGCTGTGCTTGCCCTCGTCTCTTTACTGCCCAAGACTGTCGTGTATGTGTGGTGCTCGCCATCGTGGCTTACTCTTTTGCCAAAACTTGTGCCGCGTTTAACTGTGCTTGCCTATTCTGGCTATCGGTAGGCGAGCTACAATCCCTCATCAAAGGCCTGTGATGCAACATGCTCGCCACATTCACTCATGCGTGTGCTTCTTCATGCGGCACCTTACCTCTCTTGCATGCACGAGCTGCAATATCTCGCCAAAGGGTCCTGCCGCATGGTCTTGTTTGACCACGTTCCGCCCCTGGCGTGAGTCATCGTAACAGTCCTTTGTTCGTCAAGCATTTCTATTTACGGTTTGTTTGCACACATGCATTGTTCTACCCGGGCGCTTTTCACGTGTGCCACTTTCGACAAAAGGGAATGTCGAGCGCGGGAGCCCTTCTCTAACTGTTAATGTGCGGGAGACCCTCTATTGCCGTTTGCTTGCGAGAGCCCCTCTGTCTCCGTTTTACATGCGGGAGACTCTTCTCGCCCAGGGAAGATGTCGCGTACGAGAATTATTGCTCGCTTGCTTTAGCTGTCGTGCAGTTGAGCATGGTGTCGCCAGAGTGGCCTTTCGCATGGGATCTATGCTCAGGCAAATTGGGCGAACCTTACGTGCGACAACTATTATCGTCCATATGACAAAGTTTTTTTTTTTTTTGCACCTATCGTGCACACATCCTGCCGCATTACCATGGTCAAGTGGCCTGTAGCGTGAATTGCTCTGTCGCGTGGAACCTTGTAGCCAAAAGGCTCCTTAAAGTATGTGTCAAAATGTCAAATGATATACTTAAATTTCTTGCGTCTGCCGTGGATGCGTGCAGAAAATAGCAAATGTTAGTGGTGAGTAGTGCTAATCGCCAGGGGCTTTCGTGAGAGGGAGGTCTCCTCTCGCCAAGGGCCTGTCGCGAGAGGGAGGTCGCTTCTCGCCAAGGAACTGTACAGCGCAAAAGATGGCTCTCGCCTTGTGCTAATCGCCAGGGGCCTGTTGCGAGAGGGAGGTCTCCTCTCAGCAAGGATCTGTCTCACTCGATAGATGGCTCTCGCCCAATATGAACAAGAGGTCTCTCGCCAAAAGGCCTGTTTGCGCGAGAGCTCACTTCTCGCCTAGTACTGTCTCTCATCCAATGTAACAGGATAGATGGCTCTTGCCCAAGGCTAACAGGAGGAGGTCTCTCGCTAAGGGCCTGTCTGGCGCAAAAGCTAGCGTCTCGCCCTTGCTAACATAAGGAGGTCTCTCGCCATAGCATGTCTTTGCGAGAGCTAGCATCTCGCCCTTGCTAACATAAGGAGGTCTCTCGCCATAGCATGTCTTTGCGAGAGCTAGCATCTCGCCAATGCTAACATAAAGAGGTCTCTCGCCAAAGGCCTGTCTTTGCGAGAGCTAGCATCTCGCCCGTGCTAACATAAATAGGTCTCTCGCCAAAGGCCTATCTACGCGAGAGCTAGCATCTCGCTCAGGCTAATAGGAGGAGTATCTCGCCAAGGATCTGTCTGTCGCCAGAGATAGCTCTTGCCCAGGCAAACAGGGGGGCCTCTCGCCAAAAGACTTTTTTGCGCAGGAGAGATAGCTCTCGCCCAATGCTAACAGGGGAATCTCTCGCCAAGGACCTATTTGGCGCGAGAGATAGCTCTCGCCCAGGCAACAGGAGGAGGTCTTTCGCCAAAGACCTGTCTGGCGCGAGAGATAGTTCTCGCCCAAGCAACAGGAGGAGGTCTCTCGCCAAGGACCTTTCTTCAGGCGAGAAATAGCTCTCGCCCAGGCTAACATTAGAGGTCTCTCACCAGGACCTTTCTGCGCGAGAGAGAGCTCTCACCCATGCTGTCAGGTGCGAGAGCTCTTCTCTCGCCCATGCAGTCACCCACTCCTTTATATCTCTGTCACCTAAGATCTTTCGTGTCTTAGAGCTGTCGCTAGTTGCATGCACTCTATCGCCAAAAGGCCTGTCACGTGCGAGAGTCAGTCTCTCGCCCCAGACTTTATCGTGTAGTCTGTGCATCCTGCTGCAGCCGACATACCCTGTCTTCCGCAGATAGTCTTTTCACCATCTTTTGTTATGGCTTTTTTGTTTGTTTTCCCACAGACGGCGCCAATTGTTGTTGCCAAAAACAACAATAAAAGTTTGCAGACGTCAAATCCTCGATCTTCGCTTTAGTCTGTCTCCAACGAATCTACGAAATAGGAAAAGTCAGAGGGGCGCAGGGATTTTCCCCTACGCGCGCACTACGATGCTTAAGTCATACAGGGTTTTGGCAGGCAAATAGAGCTTAGGTTTTAAAAGCGATACCTGTGACATATTTATAGGAGTTATTTTACGCGTAATTACCTTTAAGCCCCACAGCTTAAATAATAACACAGTGTATCATTTATGGGCCTTTTGAGTCCTCTTTCCTCTTGGGCTTAGATTATTATTTGGCTCAGTGGTCTTTAGCTTGACTTATAAAAAAGCCCAGTAAACTTTAACCTGACCCAATTCAGTTTTATAGTGAAATGTTGAAATAAATCATAGATTATGAAATTAATCAGTTATCTACTAGGTATGTGAGGATAGATTGAAATTAATTGATTAACTTATAAAAATATAGTTAAATTTTGAATTAAAATATTTAGGTTAATTAATATGATAATTAAATAAAATTCTTAGTTAATAAAATTATCTAAGATCATCAAAATTAAATAAGTGAATATAATAAAAATAATTAATAAATAAAATCTACATTAGGAAAAGTAAATTAAGAATATATAAATATAAATTAATTAATTTTAATAATATGTATACTAAAAATTAATTAATTTAAAAAATATGAAAGTAAATTGAGATTATTCCGATGATGAAATATCTATAGAATTACGCTTAAATAATTTTCTTGAAAATTTCTAAGTGAGAAAATTCTATCCAAAGCCTCATTAGCTTAATGAAACGTCTAAATAGAGTTTTTAATAACAAGTAATTTATATTCATAAATTTATTATAAAATTACAATAAAAACAATTAATTACAAAATTAGAAAAGATATTAAAGGTTCGTAATAATATAATAAAAATAATATTAGTAGGTAACAAAATAAGGAAGGAAATAAGTAAAATAACCAGAATTAGATATTAAAATAATAATGAATGTGAATATGAATTACACCAATAATGAAATATCAAGAGAATTACGTTTAAGTAATTTTCTTAAAAATTTTTAAGTTAGAAAGTTCTCTCAAGATCTCACTAGCTTAATGGATGGTCTAAAGAGGGTTTTTGATAGCTAATAGCTTCTATTTAGTCTAAAAATAAAAAAATACGTATTATAAAACTAAAATTAAAATAATTAGTTACAAAGATAAAACAATAAATATAAAGAAATATTAATAATTCAATAACAATAATAAATAATAACAATAAATAATAATAATAATAATAATAATAAATGATAAAATAGGATGATAATAGTTAATAATAATTATTGAGATTAAGTATTGATTATTCCGATGATAAGATTTTAAAGGAGGTTACACTTAAGTAATACTTTGAAAATCTTTAGGTCAAATAATTTCTTTCAAGATCTGACTAGCTTAATGGAAGATTTAAAAAGAACTTTTGAGAAAAATAATTCATATTCATTCTCTAATAAAATAAATTAATAAAATAGAGCATTAATAAAATAATGGGAAACAATCGAAATAATAAAAATGATAAGATAGCAAGAATGAATTAGATAGGAGTCAAAATTAGAATTTTTCATAAAACATTAAAATGAATCTGACGATAAAGCCTCTTCAAGCAAGTCACATAGTACTACTTGAATATTTTTGAGGTGAGGAAGATTTTTTAAGTTGTCCCATCAGCTTAATGGATGATGCTTAGAAATATTTTGGAATATTTAATTATTGAACTTAAGATTAACTAAGGCAAATTTGAGGTAACTTAAAGTTGTTGGTACCATTTTAGGATGGGCGTTGTGAGGGTGCTAATCCTTCTTCACACGTAACCATATTCCTGAACCCTAAATTTGAGATGTAGACCAATCCTTATCAATAGTTTGAATAGGTGACCAATCACACCTAGGTAGAATGGTTGGTGGCGACTCCATAGGTTTTATGTCTAGCTATTAGGTTTTGTCTAAAACTTAATACATTATGACATAATTGACACCAGAACTAGTTCTAGGCCCCTACTAACAGGTTATAGTAGTTGCCAACAGCCCTGCAAGCGAGTTATAATAGTTAGTGATGATCATACGATCCCGCTAACGGGTTATAATTGAAACAGTCCAAATATATGGTAAATAACATATTTTTACACATATTCTATGGTTGGACCGTCTATGATGCCTTTAACACTTGAAAAGTAACAGTAATAAATAGTAAACATTTATTTAATTAATAAATTCGGAATATGAAAATGTTATAATATTCCCTACATTTTACATCCCCTGTTTCTACTTTCACTTTAAGTAGTACTGTACAATTTACCTGAAAATATAAAAGAAAGTTCAATTATCTCCCAATTCGACACAAGTAGTCTCGGTAACCAACTTTTAGTCGATCCTCTAATGTATACCCCTTTTTAATCTCTTTTTAATATCCTGTGGAGTTGAAAAATAAAAGGGTGAGCGAAACGTGCTCAGTAAAGGTATCGTATGCAAGACTGATATAACGAAACTTATATGCTGGAAAATTTTATTTTCCTAACGGTTTACTAGGCACAGTAAATGAAAGGATACTATAGTCGGTTGAAAAATCCAAATGGAGCATGGAAGATATTTTGAAATACCTATCTTGTTGCGAAAATCCAGAGCGACTATAGGGAGTAATCCTTAAATTATTGTTATAAAACAATTTAATGAAAGTTTCAATAATTACAAGGTAAATAGAACCATTTAATTTTATCACTTCAGTACTCTTTAAAACACGTGACAGTGATAGTAGTAAAACAATACAGTAAACAGTGAGGTTTAAACACTGAAAACAGTATACCAGTCGATTTTAGTAACAGTACGATAAAGTACTTCAGTACACAATGAAGAAAATAGTTCAGTATAGTAGACAGTTCAACTCCACCTCACAGTATCAGTTTGGTAATTCTTTCAAAAACCAATAATAATATCATATATTAATCTCAATTCAATAAACGGTATATTTCAATACGGTTCAGTAACCAGTTAACAGTAAATCTCGTTTTCGTAACCATTGACAATAAATCTTGGTTTAGTAAACGGTAGTGGTTTTAGTAACCATATAGGTTTAGAAACCATAAAATGTTCATTTTGAACATTAATGGTTCCGTAAAACACTTTAGTAACATTTTGGTACAGTAATCTTTACAGTAACAGTAAAACAGTTTAGTATTGATACTGTAACAATTCAGTAAACAATGTAAAACATTTTCAATACTTTAGTAACAGTAATAATTCAGTACAATTCAGTAAACAATAAACAGTAGTTCAGTAAAACGGTTTAAAGTAATTCTCAGTTCAGTAATAGTAAACAATAATTCAGTAAAATAATAAATTGTAGTTCTCAGTTCGATAAAACACTTAACAATGAATCACAGTGCAGTAGTAGTAAACAGTAGTTTACAGTTTTCAGTAAAACAGTAACCAGTGATTCACAGTTCAGTATCATTAAACAGTAGGTGGAGACTAAGCATCACCCTCAATATATCATGCTATAATCCCCGTAAGGAACAGTAAAAGTAAGCAGTAAGATCGATGGCATAGTCTATAGGTGTCCTCAGAGTACACTTGCCAGGTGACCCTAGGACTGCTGATGACTTGGCAGGTCAATCAACCACGTGATAGTACAGTAATAGTGAGCATGAAATTGGGGCCTAAAGTCTCAAAATCATTTAATTTCAATGTAAAATACCTTTAAGGAATTTAAATAAAAATTATCATTTAATTTAATAAAAATTCCAAAAGGTATTAAATTTTTATTCATCAGTATAGTGGAAACAATAGATAAAATATTCATGTTTTAGTGAGAAAATTTATAAATGTTCATTTTCAATATAAATCTCTTTAAAGAACATTTTTCTAATCTCACTTTAATAAAATTTTTCAACATGAATATTTAATTTATATTTTTCAATAAAATTCCAACTTATGGAAAATTTATGGAAATAAATTCCACAATTCCTAATTCACTCAAATTATGCATCTAAAATATTTCAAGCTATTTTAGGATAATTTCAATAATTTTTCAGTAGCATAATAGCTGTGTTTCCCTAACCACCTGCACTTAAAATACAGTATATAAAATCAATCGTAAACCATAGATTTACATGATTTTCAAAGACAATTCAATACCAAATAATTTCATAAAATTATACTCATCAAAATCATGCATTCGATATATTCCTACGGCCTACACACTCATCCCTTACTTGTCTAACGATACCGACTCGTTCGGTAGCACCAACCGTAAACCATAAATCTTGGCTGCAAAATAATTTACCAAAAATTATCTTTAATTTTCCCCTTAATTTTAGGCTATTGACTTTCATAAAATGCAGCCATTAATTATACTGCCTATGACTAACCAATATAAATTATACTGGTTATAAACCTTAACTTTCCCGTTTTAGCTCCTTTTTCGAATCTGATTTCACTAGTCTTCTTCTCTTAATTTCTAGAGTCATTTTTCATATTCAAACCATAAAATGCAACATGATAACAGCCCCAAAGACCCCATGGCCGAAAGCTTCCATATACCCATTTTTTTTATTTTCAACTATTTCATAAATTTAAGCTTTCTAACCTTCTTATTCAAGCTCATTTTATCATTTCTTACCATTTTTATGGAAGAAAATGCATGGTTTCACTAAGTCCCCATGCCAACCGAAACCCAAAAAAAATGGCAAAATTTTATTTAGCCAAGATTATGCAAATCCAATGCCATAAATGTAATCTACACCTTTGAATTACTAGAAATGTAACCTTGAATCAAATTAAAACACAAAATTAAAGGTGAGTTTTTACCTTGGCCGAACACTTCCTTTCCCTCTTTCTCCTTGTTTTCTTCCTCTTGTGATGAGATATGAAAACCAATGAAAAGAGGAAGTGATGGGGAATAATTTTCTATAAAGGGTTGTAGTGAAAAAATGGAGATTTCCTTATGTTTTTCTTTTATTTTTTCTTATTTTTCTTTTCTTTCTTTCCTTTGCTTAGCTATGGCGTGAAAGCTGCCGGGGGGAATGGTGAAAATTGGCTGGCCATTCAATGTGCTGAATTTCAAGTCCCACTTATTTATGTATCAACCAATAAAAAGTTGCCATGTGGTCCACTAATCCAATTTCCCTTCTAATTTCTTAATATATTCACTTTTACGTTTCCAAATATTTTATTATTTTTTAAATTCAGAATTTTAATTTTATTTTAATTAATTTAAATTTATTTTAGTAAATAATGGTCAAATATTGACCATTTGACCATTCTCCCATGTTAAATGACCATTTTATCCTCGGTTATAAAGATTTTAGACAAAATGCCCATAAGCTTCCGTAATCGTAAAAACCGTATAGTCGTACTCCAAAATTTCGAATTCCACTGCCAAATAATCATATTTAATGTATCTTGATAATTGAAAGTGGTTTCGTCGAAGCGCGGTGCACGGATAGTGAGAAATTATGATTTTACCCTTGTGACTTGTCAACAAATTTCTCACTTCACCACTGTTTCGATAAATCTCTTAACACTATTTTATTCTCCTTTTTATGTAGAATATCATGGTATTTTTACTTCGCCCCAACTCATTTTAATTTGGGCGTAATTTACGAAAATACCCTCGAGATATATCCGTCATTTTCTAATTTGTTTTCCAAAATTCACAAAAAATTCAAAAAAATTCATAATAATATAATTTAATGATTTTAAACCTCAAAATCATCATATTATATTTTATTACACCACTATAATAAGCATTTCCAGTCTCGAGCCCATCTGAACACATTAAAGATAAGTGGGGCCCACATCACTCTTTCACTTATAAATCACTTAACATATTAACTTTCATTCCATAAATTATAACATATTCCATGTACAATATAGTAGAATTGGGTCTCACAATAATAGTTAGCATAGGCCTCACTAACAGGTAATAATAGCTAGCTATGATCATGCAAACCTGCTAACGGGATATAGTAGTTAACCAAGACCATATGGCCCCACTAATGGGTTATAATAATTAGAGTAAACCTTGCTAATGGGTTAGAATAATTTAGAAATGGTCATGTGGATGATATTATTGATACGACCTTATCATCGGTTATAGTAGTGACGGTAGCAAATAATGCACTAATGATTGATGATTATGAATTGAATGATAATGATGAAATGGTTTATGATGATTCATGACTTTAATGTATGATCCATGATTTATGTGAAACGATATGTATTTGATAATGATTTATGACATGATTTATGACTTGTGAAATGATATAATGATGAGTTTTATGAAATAGTTTCTTAAATGTGTTGAGAACATGATTTGGACGAATTGTGTTTATGAATGATAATTGCAAAATGATATATGTATATGTATGAAAAAAATGCTTGATCTAGTAATGTGTGTGAGACTATGCTTACTGAGCTATGGTTTGCTCATTCCTTTCTTTTCCTTTTTCTCTATAGATAATTGAGAGATAGGTTGCTTATTCTTGTGATGACGTTTGGGGATCGAACTGAACATTTTTTTATTTATTTTGGAGACATTGTTTACTGATAAGGTTTTACGAATTGTAATGACAATTTCGTACTTTCTTTAGTTTATATCGAACTTTTGGAGAGTTAATGTATAGTTGGATTAGAATTGAGGATTTTACTTTAAGATATTAATGCATTTAAAAATTTTACCATGAATGAGAGAAAAGGCTTCATATTACTTTGCGGTTCTACCTCAAGGTAATATGACCGTGTTACGTCAAGTTTCAGGGCGTGACAACCAACCCTTTGGATTAAAGATAGGAAGAATTTGGAGTCTCTCATAATCTTCATCCATCTGACAAGCTATTTTTTCAAGAGCATCTGCACAAAAATTTCTTTCCCTGGGCACATGTTAAAAAGTGCAATCCCAACCACAAAGCTAAGAAATATCTCCGATGATACAACAAAGGATGTATTATATTTTGAAATGTTAATGATTATGAATGGTAAACTTTGCGTAATCGTAGTTATGAATGCATAACAGAATTGTTTTTCAAAAGATTAATGATCAGAATTGCTACCATTGCCGTATGTCTTCTATATTGTTAATGGATAGCCCATTTTAGAGTTGGATGATAAATCTTGTATTACAAAGTTAAATTATAACTATATTATATAGGATTTGTATATGATGCACGAACAACTTTTAGTGCATTGATAATATATCATATATAAATCCTATTATATATATATACATACATATATACACGTAAATGTAAATTTGTTTTATTATAAGGAAAATATTTAATAAGTGGGAATGGAAGTGGGGTTGTTGGATTTAGACTCAAGCTTTATAACATGTCACAACTTTTCTTTAACCACTCAGTCAAGAGATTGTTGGCAAGAGAAGAAGATTCAAACCTTAATTAGAACCAATCCTTATTAAAAAGAAGTAACAACGGTTAGGCTAGATCTTAAATCTCCTTGAAAAAAGGGAAAATTCTATGGTAAAGTCAAATTTTTTTTATCTTATTAAAAAATTTGTTGAATATTTTGATATTTCTAAAAAAATTTTACCATTTTTACTTTTTATTTAATTTTTTTTTGTTTTTTAATCTTTAACTAAAAATCAATGTTTTGCTTTATCTTAAACATTGACAGATTTTATAATATTCTCTCAGATTTAGTCAAATTTCTGTCATGATTTTCTCTAGATTATATGATGCTGATTTTATTATGATTTCCTCCAAATTTTTTGCACCTATTTTTTTACTATAAATAAAGGGCTGCAGAACACAGTTTCTTTACTTCAAACAACTTTCTCTGCTTCTTCACTCTTTCTTTTTTTACTGCTAGGTTAAAATATTATTCTTTCTTTCTTGTTGTTCCTGTTCCTTGGGCAATCCCAGAAAAGCCTATTGAATTCTGGGAGATCACACTTGTTGGTGAAATAATCCTTAAAGACAGTACGATTGCAGCACATCTCAAGTTGTTTTACTTGCTGTTTATTCCTTTTGACTACAACAAAATCAACATAAAAAAAATATGATTAAGTGTATATTGAATATCATTAGTCGTAAAAAAATGTTAGAAGTATTGAAAAAAATGATAATAATTGCAAACACATTTTATAGTAAAATTATCATGTGTTTGTATCTATTAAAACTAATTTTACATTTATTCTCACATGTTTATGATACTTTTAAGGCTTAATACTCATATATGCCATCCACATTTGTAATAAAATGAAATTAAGCTCTCAACGTTTAATTGCATAAAAATCAGTCCTAAATGTTTTAAAATAACAGAATTAAGTACATTTCCGTTAAATATTTTAATTTCAATTACCCTTGCACTGAAATAAAATTTAACGGCGTTAGAAGGAATTAATGAAAATGTCTTTAATTTTGTTATTTTGAAACTTTTAGGACTGATTTCATGCAATTAAACGTTGGAGGTATAATTCCATTTTGTGATAAACGTGAATGGCATATTTGGATATTAAACCTACTTTTAATATATTTCAATGCACATTGACACTTGTTGTTACCTATTTACAACAAATATTTTTGATGACGTACGAATCTCGATCTACGTCTTAACCTGTCTCCAAAAACTCTGCAAGAAAGAAAATGATCAGAGAGTGCAAAGGCTTTCCCCTGCGCACACTTCGATGCTTAAGTCAGACAGGATCTAAGCAGGGTTTCAATAAGTCAATAGAGATTAGGGTTTTAAAATGATACATGTGACCTATTTATAAGAGTAATATAGCACGTAATTACGGTTAAGACCCATAACTTAAATAATAACCTAGTGGATCTTTCATAGCCCTTCTTAGTCCTCTTTCCTCTTGGGCTTAGACTACCATTAGGCCCAATATTCTTCAGCATGACTTATATTAAGGCCCAATGACCTTTAGTAAGACTCTCATAAACACAAATACCTAAAATAATATGTAATTAACCCTTATAATTACGAAAATTTTGCTTGTGTACGTCTATATTAATAGTAATCTTCTACTCAATATATATATATATATATGAGGAGGGATCCACTTACACCAGTGTAAAACTAATTAGTTTTACACCTTTTTTTAACCATTAGATTGGTATAAACTAATTGTTAAGATTAAACCACTGTTCTGTTTATAAAACTAAGTAATCTCAACCATTAGTTTATACCAATCTAATGGTTAAAAAAAGGTGTAAAACTAATTAGTTTTACACTGGTGTAAGTGGATCTCTCATATATATATATATATATATATATATATATATATATATTAATAGTAATCCTAGGCCAACATGGTAACACAATTAGGACAGAATTTTTTACTGCATTTCTTAAGCCAGGCTCTAATGCAACGATCATGGAAAACATGAGAGCAAGGCGTAGTAGTAATTTCCGAACCTGCCAAGAACTCAACTAGACAAATAGAACAGACATTCTCCGGCTCTTGAACCACCGCTTTCCTCAGCTTCCCAAACGCCTCCACCGTCTCCCGAAAATCATCGGCCTCCACGTCTATGCAATAAGCATCTCCTTCGTCCAAATCCGGCTGTTCACTAACCAACGCCTCGAGTTCCACCCGCATTCTCAAAACCTTCCGGTCCCTGTAACTTTCCCTGGCCGCCATGCCAAGGGCGCACCCGACGATTTCGTCCAGCATGGGACGCTGAATGGGGATCTGCATGGAGTCGAATACATCCCAAACGTTGGTGTCAGACCAGTCTTCGGCGGCGGCGGCGGCGTTGAGTAACTGATCGAGCGATAAGTTGTGGCATTCCTCTTGAACCCTGCTGGCTGGCGGCTTTTCGCTGCAGGCAACTGTGAAAGTTGCCTTAACGTTAATCTCAAGTGTCCGGCATGGCCAGAAGTTGTCTTCTGGGTACTGCAAATCGATCTCCCAAGCTTGGCAGGAAGTCAAGTGATTACGAACTTGAGCTGACATTAACTTCGAGAAAACAAGGATTTGAAAGCTTGTAAGAAATCAAGCAGTGTACAAACTGATCACCATGAAACTGATCAAGCATGGTCGAAAGAAGCTGATTTATAGAGAGAGCGTAAGACATGGTCCACGGGAAAATGGTCAAAAATATTGTACGGTGGTACAACGTGACGGAGGAGACCGCGTCAAGCCGTCAAATATTCAAGCCAAATTAAAGAAGTGGTATGCCATTCAATATTCCACGCTCTTTTTGTCGTTTTTATCCTTTTTGAGTTTGGATTCGTTGGACGAGAATGAAATTGGCTCACGTAAAATTGAAAAGTAATACTCTGTTTCATTAAATTTGTCGCATGTTAATCACATACATAATTTTAAGAGATAAAAAATTTAATATGTGATATCATATAAATAATTTAAATTAATTAAATTATCTTTTGAAATTTCCAGCTGTACCCATGTTTGAACCATCATCACTTCTGCACGCTGCCTCGCACCATCATCATCGCAAACCCTGCAGCAGCCAAGTTTGCCACTGTTCCTTGCTACTTTGCACCGTCTGCTGCTATACTACCGGCCACCGAATTCAGTCCGCTATCGCTGGTCGCACATAGCTCCTGCGTTCATCATCGCCATTGCCCTGTTCGTCGGCCAACTCATCTTCATCTTCCTCACATCACAGTTGCTCATTGCTAACTGCACCGCTTCTTGCGTTTCTTTGCTGCATCGCTTGTCCTCTGTTTTGTCGCATCCAAGCCTCATCATCGAACCTGCATCGTTATTCCAGCTACTGCACCGATTAGCACCTGCCTTGCTGTCTAGCTACTGCTTGCCACTGTCCTTTGCCGAGCCCTCGCGCTCACGGCATATGTTTCTTGCTGATGCATTGAAACCCTGTTTTAAAATTGAAATATAATAAAAGGTGAAAAAGAAAATATGATATTAAAATTTATTTATTTTTTCAATGTAATACTTTTAAAAGTCAAATGTAATAAATTTATTAGGGGCGGTCGGAGTAATGAATATGATATTCGTAATTATAGTGGTAAAATTAAATTAATTAACAGTTAAAAACGTGTTTGGATATAAATGTAGGGTCCGTTTTGTACAAGTAAAATATTTTTCACCAATAACTAATTGACGTAGGTGGCAAGCGACCCTCGTCTTTTAGGTAAGGTCAGAGTTCGAATTTTGATTTGTGTATGGAGTATCAGTGTTGAAAGGGGGACAAGCCTAATCACGTTCTGCTTTTTCTAACTCTAAAATAGTCATCGATAGTGAAAACGAAAGGATTTTAATTAAAAAATATTTTTCAGAAAATATTTTTTAAAATTTTTAAGTGTTTGGTTCGTGAAAAATAACTTCAGTCTTATGAAAACCAACTTCAGTCAACAAAAATTTGTTTAGAACTTTTGGAAATTGTCTTCCCCTTTCAAAAAGGGGAAGACAATTTATAGACCTCAACCCTTACAACAAAAACCTCTTTTTGCTGAAACTCCAACCCAAGCCGATCACACCTGTACTTGCCGGCACCATTGACTTTCTTGCCGTTGAATCTCTTACTAGTACCATTAAAACCTCTTGCCGGCTTCCTTTAAAACCCATCTTGTTGAAGCACTTTCAGACCTAAACACAACAAGCTCATGCTGTGTCTCCATCCTTTGAGATCCTATCGCCCCACTGAAGATCCTGATTCCAGACACTACTTTAGGTAATTATCTAACCCCTTTTCTGTTAGAAAATTTCAAAATATAAAGTGAAAATATTGATTAAAATGTTGTTTAATCAATGTACAAGTAAAACTAGTGTTTGGTATAACTCCGGGTGAAGTAAAATCATGGTAAAATGATTTTTACTAATTTTACAGGGCAGTCAACTGCCCTTGCGCAGTAAGTATTCTGTCCGAAAAATGCACTTGGGCAGTCGGATGCCCCGGGAGGGCAGTCGGATGCCCCGGGATGGCAGTCAACTGCCCAAATAGGGCAGTCAACTGCATATACAATGAGAATACCTCGGATTTTAAGTTACTTTAAGGCAGTCGACTGCCATATTAAGGTAGTCGACTGCCCTCCTGGATAGAGGTGCTTATTGGGCCGGGTTGGCCCGATCCGGTTCGCAATCGGATCGGATCAATTCGGTCCAAAATCCGAACCGGTACTGTACCGGTTCGGAACCGGCCCGGCCCGTTATGTTAACGGGCCAGGCCGGTTTTATTTATTTCAAACCGGGCCCGGTAAGGGCCGGGCCCGTTAAGGGCCCGGTTAAAAACCGGACCGGTTCGAACCGGTCCGGTAAAAAAAAAAAAATTAAAATCTGCAGTTGCACTGCAGTGCAACTGCAGTGCAACTGCAGTACGCAGACTCGCAAGGCTGCGAGTCTGCGATACTTTGATGGGCAACGGCCATTTGGCCGTTGCCCATCAGTCTTTATATTTTTTTTTTTAATTAAATTAAAAAAAATTTACAAAGGCTTGGCTGCCACTGCGCACGCAGTGGCAGCCTAGCCTGCTGCAAGATGGGCAACGGCCATTTTGGCCGTTGCCCATCAATCTTTTTTTTTTTTAATTTTTTTTATTTTTTTATTCTAATTTTTTTCCTATAAATACCTCTATAATCTTCTACTTTCATTTACATTTCTTCTATATTTTCTCTCAAATCTACTATCTATATTCATCTACTCTTATTCTCTTCACTCACATACTCTCTCAATATTCACTCAAAGTCTCAAACTCTCTCAATATTCCTTATTCCAAATTTATAATATCATCATTTTCTTTATAAATTTCATTTTTCTTTTTATTTTATATCATCATTTTCTTTATAAATTTCATTTTTCTTTTTATTTTATAATTTTACTTTTAATTTTCAAATTCTAATATATTATATATATTCCTTATTACAAATTTATAATATCATCATTTCCTTTCTAAATTTCATTTTTCTTTTTATTTTATAATTTTGCAAATTTTACTTTTAATTTTCAAGTTTCAATTTTTAAATTTCAATATATTATCATACATCTATTTTTTAAATTTTTAACATATATTTATTTTCAAAAAAAATATAAAAATGTCAAATTTCTTTCGTCGTTCATGCTCTGTTTCTCGACCTTTTGGTTCCACTGAAATTCCTAATTTGGGTGACGAATCATTTAATGAAATCGAACCCGATATTCATCCGGAGGAGGAGCTTCCTTTGGCACCATCGTTTGGTCGTGGTCGTAGAGGAAGTCATGCTCAAACACAATCATCAGCTGCCACCACTGCTGCTACATCATCAAGACCGAAGTTTAGTCGAAAAAAAACAAGCAGGGTATGGGAGTATTTCGACATTGTAGCAAAAGAAGGTGAGACGAATAAATATTGTGCCATCTGTAAATTGTGCAAAGGCGTTTACTCTTATAACTCCGGTGGAGGTGGTGGCGGTACAGGTACGTATAAAAGGCATTTAATTACTGCACATAAAATTAATCCTGATGCCGAAGAAAATGAAATTTTAGAAGGTAAACAATCTCAAATTAATACGCATGATGGTGGAAAAAATTTTAATTTTGATAATGTTCAAGCTAGACGTGGTTTAGTTAGATTTGTAGTTAGAACTGAACAACCATTCACAATTTGTGAAAAAACAGGATATTTAGAATTTGTTTGTAAATATTTACAACCCGCATATAAATCTGTTTCTAGACATACATTAAAAAGAGATTGCATGGATATGTTTAAAGAATATAGACAAGCTTTAATTGATAAACTTAGTAATATTTCATCTAGGGTTAGTTTAACTAGTGATATATGGACTAGTACTAATGGTATAAGTTATCTTGTTATAACTTGTCATTGGATAGATGAAGATTGGTCTATGCAAAAACGAATTTTATCTTTAGATGTAATAGAAGAAGCACATAATTCATATACTATTCATAAATATATTACTAAAGTTTGTAAATTATATGGACTAGAAAATAATAAAGTTTTTGCTATTACTTTTGATAATGCTTCAAGTAATACTGCAGCTATTCCTCATTTAATTAAAAGTTTAAACCCTGTTATGCAAGGCATATTTTTTCATGCAAGATGTGCATGTCATATTATAAATTTATGTGTTCAAAGTGGTTTTAGTTCTAGTGGTACTGGTAGTGGCATAGGTCCAATTGATAAAATTAAAATTTTAGCAAAATGGATTCGCACACCAAGTAATAAACGTGAATGGAAGCAAATTTGTATAACAAATAATATACCTGTTAAAGCATTTCCACTTCCCGTGGAAACAAGATGGAATTCACTTCATCGTTTGCTTTCTTCTATTTTACCTTATAAAGAACTTGTTACTCCTTTTTATAATAATTATACAAATAGCACACATTTAGTACTTTTTGAAGAAGATTGGACTTTTATTGAATATTGTGTTGATTTATTATCTACTTTTAAAGATGCAACCGAAAGATTTTCAACTCAATTTTATCCAACTACACCGTATTTTGTTCCTATTATCTACACAATGTTTGACAAATTTGTAAAATTTAGGAATCATGAAACTTTAAGTTCTTTTGTATATGATATGGAGGAAAAATTTAAAAAATATTGGGAAATAATTCCTCCTATTTATTGTATTGCAACTTTACTAGATCCTAGTCAATGTGAGGTAAATATAGAAATTTTTTTTGATTGTTATAAAGAATTTCTTGGTCTTGATTCTATTGAGGATCAAAAGTCCTCAATTAACAATCTTTTTCGAGAATTGTTTAATGTTTATGAAACAGAAAGGGAGCAATTCAACTTTAATCGAGAAGAAGAAGATTCATACGAAGAAACCGAAAGTAGCAAAAAAGGAAAAGGAATTTTAAACGCAATTAAGGAAGCAGCAAAGAAGAGAATGAAGCTAAAAGGAAAAGCGAGCGGATCGGGATCGGGATCAACAACTCGACGGAGTTCTAGCTTCAATGAGCTAGGATTTTTCTTAAGTCAAGATTTTTCTGTAGATGATAACTTTGATCTTCTCCAATGGTGGAAAGAAAACCAAAAACAATTTCCAGTTTTAGCTTCCATGGCCCGAGATGTTTTTGCGGTGCAAGTTTCTTCTGTTGCTTCGGAATCCGCATTCTCGACGTGTGGAAGAATTATTGGAGACCATCGAACCACTCTTAATCCGGATTCATTGTGCATGTTAACATGCCTTAAAGATTGGTTTGATGCGGAATCGCGCAATGTCGAACTTGGAATGGCCAATGAATTTGCTGATAATAATTCAGAAGAGGAGGAAGAAATTTCCAAGGCAATCCGTATAAATTATGAAGAGTAGAGAATAATTTTTTTTTTGTAAATTGTATGTAAAATTGTAAATAAGTTTAGTCATAGTGAATATTTTTATGGACTACGGTCCCGTGGTTTTTACCCTTCTAACTTTTGAAGGGGTTTTCCACGTAAAAAATCTTTGGTCTCCTACTCTCTCCTTTTTCTCCTTTGTTGTTGTTGTTATTATTATTATTATTATTACATACCAAATTAATTAATGTTATACTTATATATGTTTAAAATAAATAAATATTTAAAATACAAAATGAATTAATATTTTAAAAACATATTAAATAAATGAATAAATATTAAGTAAATGATATTTCAAATATAATAAATTATTTTAAATGCAAAATGAATATAAATAAAGATATGCAAAATGAATATAATAATAATATTCATAATATCATTATTTGTATTTTGAATCAAATATCATTTTATCATTATATTCATAATATAACTTTAATTTATTATAACAATAATTTTATTAGATAATTTTATAATAGTTTGTTTTTACATTATTGTTACATTAATTAAATAAATTATAATATAACTTATATTCTTATAATAAATTATTGTTAAATTAAACTATTAACATTATTTATTATAAAAATAAATTTACTACATTAAATTATTAAAATATATTAATATATATTAAAATAAATTAATATAATTTTTTTAAAAATAAAAATTTTTAAAAGAAAAAAAAAATGGACCGAACCGGTTTAAACCGGTTCGGTCCGGTTTTGAGGCGAACCGGTCCAACGAACCGGGCCGGTTCGCCTCACATAATATGTAGAACCGGTCCGAACCGGACCGGTTTAATACCGGTTCGGACCGGTTCTGAGGTGGTTAGGGCCGGAACCGGTGAAAACCGGCCCGGAACCGGCCCGGTCCGGCCCGTAACCACCTCTACTCCTGGAAGTTGCATACTGTTTCAAAAATACACTAGGGCATTCGGATGCTATTTTCGGGCATCCGACTTCCTTGCCTAGAAATTTAAGGGCAGTCAACTGCCTTTTATGGCAGTCAACTGCTCTAGTGCAAAATGAATTGTAACGACTAGTTTTCTTTGAATAGGTACAACCTCATTCAAAGGGTAATCTTTCACTACAGAATGGTTAAAGAACATAACCATTGAATTTGAGAGGTTGTGAACAATCTGAATGATGTGTTTGTTTAAATGAAACAACACAATTGAAAGGTTGTGTCATTCAAACCAAAGATCACATATCTTGAAATTATCTCTATAAAAGAGATGACAATGTTCATTCAAGATGACAGAAAAAATATAACGAAAATATTCTGAATTCTTTTTCCTCTCCCAATCTCAAAATAGAAAACAAGTCTCTTAGACATTGTTTGCTGCAGAAAACTTTGGCTAAGACATAATACTTTTGTATTTGTCTAAAGTGTTTAGTGGTTTAATATTACAAGTGCAAGGTAATATTAAACAAGTTGACTTCATTGTATCCTGAGGCTATTTCTATAATCCCTGTTGCATACCATAACTGGTGGGGGTGAAATAAGTCTTAAGGAAAGTGGCATCAAAGCAGCACGCCTTGAAGTCTTTCTCTGCATTTAGTTCGTGACTGTTCGTGATCAAAGAAGTTCAATTCCAGAAGTTGAAGTCCAAGAAGAAGTTCAAGTTTTTCATCTTCATAGTACCCCAAGTGGACAAGATCTGTAATCCAATTTGACTTACTTTTTGTTCAACAATCTTAAGACTTATATTTCAGAAACCATGAAGATGGAAACGTTGAAAGAATTGGCATTTAACTTCCAAAAGTTGGAGAGGTTTGATGGAGGGAACTTCCTAAGGTGGCAACAGAAGATGAAGCTTTTACTTACATCTCTCAATGTGCTCTATGTACTCACAACACCAAGACCAGAAGAAAAAGAAGATGACACAAATGAGGAAGTGCATCAAAGACAAAAGTGGGACAACGATGACTACACTTGTAGAGGATGCATCCTAAATGGTATGTCTGATTCTTTATTTGATACTTACATCACAATCAATACATCAAAAGAGTTATGGGAAAAGCTGGATGCAAGATACATGAAGGAAGACTCAACTAGCAAAAAGTTCCTGGTAACAAGTTGGAACATTTTTAGAATGAATGATTCCAGACCTATTATGGAACAGTTTGCTGAGATTGAAGTCATCCTTAACAAGTTTAAGCAGTATTCAATGAACATGGATGAGTCAATTATAGTGTCCTCTATAATTGACAAACTTCCAGCATCATGGAAGGATATCAAGAGAACCTTGAAACACAAAAAGGAAGAAATCACTCTTGATTACCTTGCAAACTATCTTCGGATTGAAGAGCAATATCGCAAGGAGAATGACAAAGAAAAGGAGAAGGAGACTAACATCTCCAAAGTCCATGTGGTGGAAGATACTGTTTCCAACAAAAAATCCACAAAGAAGAAGAAAGAACTTTCCACCAAAGGCAAGAAAATCAAGAAGAAAGGTGCATGTTTCCATTGTGGAAAACCAGGGCACTTCAAAAGGGATTGCTATATCTTCAAAAAGAAGAAAGAAGCATCCAATGCAACCAAGGACAACTTTGTTGCTGTGATTTCTGAAGTCAATGTCATTGAAGACAAAGAAGCATGGTGGATAGATTCTGGTGCTACAAAACATGTGTGCACAAACAAGGCTATGTTCAAAACTTTCAAAGAGGAAGTAGATGGCAATGTGCTTTACATGGGGAATTCTTTTTCAACTGAAATCAAAGGCAAGGGGACCATAGATTTAAACTTCACTTCTGGAAAAACATTGACTTTAACCAATGTTTTCTATGTTCCAGAAGTTAGGAAGAATCTAGTGTCTGTTAGTTTACTCAATAAGTTTGGGTTCAAAGTTATCTTTGAGGGGGATAAGTGTATACTATCTAAGAGTGGAACTTTTGTGGGAAAGGGATATGCCAATGAAGGCATGTTTAAACTTAATGTATCTCATTTCAATATCAATAATAAGAAGAATGATTCAGCTTATATTGTGGATTCTTTTGATTTATGGCATAGTAGATTAGGACATATAAACTATGATAAAGTAATCATGATGTCTAAATCTAATATGGTTCCATATGTAGTTAGAAGTGATGAAAAATGTAGAACTTGCATGCTAACTAAAATAACAAAGAAACCTTTTTCCAAGGTAGAAAGAAATTCTAAATTGTTAGAATTAGTGCATAGTGATGTAGGAGATTTACATGGAACCCCATCAATAGGAGGAAAGAAATATTATGTGACATTCATAGATGATTTCTCTAAATATTGTTATGTCTACTTAATGCATTCTAAGGATGAATCATTAGATAAGTTTAAAGCTTATAAAAATGAAGTAGAATTACATTGTAATGCTAAGATTAAAACCTTAAAAACTGACAGGGGAGGAGAATACTATGATCCAACATATTTTGAAACTATTAGCATTGTTCATGAGATTATAGCACCATATAGTCCCCAATCTAATGGTGTGGCTGAAAGGAAAAATAGAACATTAATCGAAATGGTTAATGCTATGTTATCCTATTCAGGATTAGGACAAGGATTTTGGGGGGAAGTAATGTTGACTGCATGTCACATTCTTAATAGAATTCCTATCAAAAGGAACAATATTATCACATATGAATTATGGAAGAAAAGGAAACCCAACTTGAGTTACCTTAAGGTATGGGGTTGTAGAGCAATTGTAAGAATTCCTGAACCTAAAAGAAAGAAATTAGGTGAGAAAGGAATTGAGTGCATCTTTATTGGTTATGCACAAAATAGTAAGGCATATAGATTTTTGGTTGTTGAACCAAATAATTCAATATCAATTAATACGGTTATTGAATCAAGAGATGCATTGTTTGATGAGGGAAGGTTCAAACTGATTCCTTTACAAAAAGAAGTTGCTTAAACTAATTCTAAGGAATTAGAAAATTCCACCATAATTGAAGAACAAAACCTTGTACCAAGAACAAGCAAAAGAGCAAGAAAAACTAAGACTTATGGTTCAGATTTTCACATGTTTCTTGTGGAGGGATCAAGAGAAACCATAAGCAATCACATTGAATATTGTTTCAATATTGAATCTGATCCAAAATCATTTGAAGAGGCTATGAAGTCTCAAGATGTAGCTTTTTGGAAAGAAGCTATAAATGATGAGATGGATTCAATTATGGGGAACAATACTTGGATCTTAGTAGATTTACCTCCAGGTTGCAAACCAATTGGTTGCAAGTGGATTTTCAAAAAGAAAATGAAAGTGGATGGTACTATAGACAAGTTTAAGGCTAGACTTGTTGCTAAGGGATTTACACAAAAACATGGAATCGATTATTTCGATACATATGCACTAGTAGCAAGAATTGCTACAATAAGAATGCTAATAGCATTGGCCTCAATTTATAAATTGGAAATTCACCAAATGGATGTCAAAACAGCATTTTTATATGGTGAATTGGATGAGGAGGTGTATATGAACAACCTAAAGGGTTTGTTGTTCCTGGACAAGAAAGGAAAGTGTGTAAATTAATGAAGTCCTTGTATGGACTTAAGCAAGCACCTAAGCAATGGCATCAAAAGTTTGATGAAGTACTCCTAGCAAACAGATACATTATAAATGAATCTGATAAATGTGTCTATAGTAAGATCATAAATAGAAAAGGTGTCATCATATGTTTATATGTAGATGACATGTTAATTTTTGGTACAGACTTGGAACAAGTTGAAAATACCAAGAAGTTTTTATCGAAAAACTTTTCCATGAAAGACATGGGTGTTGCAGATGTGATCTTGGGAATAAGAATTCATAAAAGAGAAAACAACTTGATCTTATCCCAATCACATTATATTGAGAAGATTCTCAAAAGGTTTAACCATTATGAACGTGCAACGGTTACAACACCATATGATCCAAATTTGAAATTGATTTCAAATAAGGATAAACCAATTGCACAACTTGAATACGGAAGAGTGATTGGTTGTTTGATGTATGCCATGACATGCACAAGACCGGATATTGCTTTTGCTGTTGGAAAGCTTAGTAGATATACAAGCAATCCAGGTAACATGCATTGGAATGCCATTTCTAGAGTATTAAGTTACTTGAAGAAAACTATGAATTATGGCATTGCTTACAGTGGTGAACCTTCTGTTTTAGAAGGTTACACAGATGCAAGTTGGATTAATAACATGGAGGATCATTCATCCACTAGTGGATGGATATTCATGTTTGGTGGGGGTGCAGTTTCTTGGGGATCCAAGAAACAAACTTGTATTTCTGATTCTACTATGGCTTCAGAATTTGTGGCATTAGCTTCTGCAAGTAAGGAGGCTGAGTGGGTGAGAAACTTACTCTATGAAATTCCTTTATGGCCTAAACCAATGTCACCTATATTAATACATTGTGATAGTGAAGCTACACTATCAAAGGCTTATAGCCAAGTATATAATGGGAAATCTAGACATATTGGTCTAAGGCACAGCTATGTTAGACAATTGATTAAAGATGGGGTGATCACCATTAACTTTGTCAAGTCAAGTGAAAACTTGGCGGATCCATTGACAAAAGGTCTCACAAGAGAGATAGTGTCTAGAACTTCCAAGGGGATGGGACTAAAACCCATTTGAATTTGTCACACATAATGGAAACTCAACTCAACGCCTAATTGGACATTAAGTCTTGAGTTCAATGAGATCAAGTACATTATCTGAATGTGGCTGCAAGTATTGTGCTGATTAACATCCCAAAGGTTATGAATACTTGAAATCATATGAAAATAAGGAGGTTGAGTTGTTACTCTTAATGAACCCATAACACGTAAGTATAAGTGTTGGAATGCTTATATGATTGCATTTCTGATGAGTTCACCTATATGAGTGGAAGTGGTGTCGCTTCTAGGAGCTTAGGGTTTAGCTCTTAAGCACTCATGAAATGATACAAGACACATGGCCAGTATAAGTGTCGAAGTTCTACTAAATGACTTTGGACAAATTTTTGAAGTCTCATGTGAGATTTAGTCATTAGTTAATCATCATAGAACCGTTGGTTCAAGACTTAGTCCACCATACCGTTCTGATTAACTGAAAGTACTTTTTCTCTAAGGTGATGGTTCAAGACCTAGTTCACCATCATTTTATGCATGAGGATTCCTCAAGTATTAGACTTGTTCTATTTTGAAATTGGTGGGGGATTGTTAGAAAATTTCAAAATATAAAGTGAAAAGATTGATTAAAATGTTGTTTAATCAATGTACAAGTAAAACTAGTGTTTGGTATGACTCCAGGTGAAGTAAAATCATGGTAAAATGATTTTTACTAATTTTACAGGGCAGTCAACTGCCCTTGCGCAGTAAGTATTCTGTCCGAAAAATGCACTTGGGCAGTCGGATGCCCTGGGAGGGCAGTCGGATGCCCCGGGATGGCAGTCAACTGCCCAAATAGGGCAGTCAACTGCCTATACAATGAGAATACCTCGAATTTTAAGTTACTTTAAGGCAGTCGACTGCCATATTAAGGCAGTCGACTGCCCTCTTGGAAGTTGCATATTGTTTCAAAAATACACTAGGGCATTCGGATGCTATTTTCGGGCATCCGACTTCCTTGCCTGGAAATTTAAGGGCAGTCAACTGCCTTTTATGGGAGTCAACTGCCTTTTATGGGAGTCAACTGCTCTAGTGCAAAATGAATTGTAACGACTAGTTTTCTTTGAATAGGTACAACCTCATTCAAAAGTTAATCTTTCACTACAGAATGGTTAAAGAACATAACCATTGAATTTGAGAGGTTGTGAACAATCTGAATGATGTGTTTGTTTAAATGAAACAACACAATTGAAAGGTTGTGTCATTCAAACCAAAGATCACATATCTTGAAATTATCTCTATAAAAGAGATGACAATGTTCATTCAAGATGACAGAAAAAATATAACGAAAATATTCTGAATTCTTTTTCCTCTCCCAATCTCAAAATAGAAAACAAGTCTCTTAGACATTGTTTGCTGCAGAAAACTTTGGCTAAGACATAATACTTTTGTATTTGTCTAAAGTTTTTAGTGGTTTAATATTACAAGTGCAAGGTAATATTAAACAAGTTAACTTCATTATATCCTGAGGCTATTTCTATAATCCCTGTTGCATACCACAACTGGTGGGGGTGAAATAAGTCTTAAGGAAAGTGGCATCAAAGCAGCACGCCTTGAAGTCTTTCTCTGCATTTAGTTCGTGACTGTTCGTGATCAAAGAAGTTCAATTCCAGAAGCTGAAGTCCAAGAAGAAGTTCAAGTTTTTCATCTTCATAGTACTCCAAGTGGACAAAATCTGTAATCCAATTTGACTTACTTTTTGTTCAACATTTTCTTGATCTGAGGAAATGGGTTTTGGGTGATCAGACACTTTAAGATTTGAAGTAGCCATTTTTCTTCCTATAGCAACTCTGTTTGCCGAATGGAATTGCTCTAAAGTCTTCTTTTTTATGGAGTTGTTGCATGTTGTAAATTACAACCCAGTTTTCATTTTTTTTTTGGCGTGTGAATATCTTTGCTCAGGCAACCCATTTTATTCTCCCCCGCAACAATTTTAGGATTTATTAATTGGTAAATTCACTTGAATTGAGGAATGAGAATTTCTTTGGTATCCCTGTTTGTCTCCTCTCATATCTGGTGCGGTCCGTTTGTATATAACTGGGCATTGTCTTTTTTGAAAAATGAAACTGTGGTATATTGATGTTATATTTTTATAACAGATATTGATAAGGAATGAGAATTTCTTCGTTATGTTTGGTCAATTTGTATATGCAACACTTTCTTATCGACAATCTGAAGCTGATATTTGCAGTCACCATAATCCTTGATGTTTTCTGTTTTTTATTAATTGGGTTCAGCTGCGGCACACAATTGACTCTGATATTATATCAAACCTTAATATCATACGATATAAATCAAAGAATAGGGGGAGAGTCACATCCATGAAAATTATTTAACTTGTTTTCCTGATCAGAGAAGTTGAATACTTGAATAACTAGAAAAAAGAATTGAATTTGAGAAGAGAAGCATAATATTTTAAGACAAGAAATTGAATAAGCATAATACTTCAACCTTATTCAAGTATTATCTTCCTCTTCAGATATTCGAATTAAAAAAAATTGAACAAGAAAGTGGGTGCTTTAAGATAAGAATCAAAATTCAAAGTGTAAAATGAATAAATTCAGATGCAGTTTTGGGTTTGTTTATCTTAGTTGGGTCTGGTATGTTTTTTGCTTCCATGATCAGATTGGTTTGAATTTTGAACAATTATTCAATAGTTTAGAAAACACTGATGATTTTATTGGTAACTTCCTTAATTGGTCAAACAATTTCTCATAAAAATCATTGATCTCAATCTGAATTTGCTTTAAAAGAATAGCAATTTCATTTCAGCACCATGTAGAGGAGTTTTTTTTTTTTTTTTTGCTAAGTCAAAATGATTTTATTAATTGTTCTCTTCCTGCTGCTTGTGTTGTTTTGCTTACTGTGAAGTAGCCTTGAGAGTTTATGCTCACTTTGTCTTCCTTGTAGAATCATTTAGCACAACCTAGTTTATTACATATCTTATGCTTTTGAGACAACTACTTCTTCCTTTGACATGTCAATAGTTTGTAACATGTCCACTTGTACTGGTCGAAATTAGCTCAATTCTCTCTTAAGTAGAGCTGTAGTTTAAATTTACTTTGGCAATAATTTCCAGCAAGAAGATATCTAGTTTTGGAATTAAATTAACACTAGATGGTCCCTAATCACAGTTTGTCAAAATCTGATTACACAGTTTTCCTTATAAACTTTTATTCTTCATTTCACTAATAAAAGTTTTATAAATTTCCTAATAAAAGTTTATAAACCTGACAAGTTTCAAACATTGAACCGTTTTCATCAATTTGCGAAGGTCAGTGGTTGTGCTTGTGGACTTGCGGTTGGGCTGATATTCTTATCTTCCATCAGAATAATTAATTTGCACATTCAGGGTTGTCTTTATGCTTGTTATATAAACTTTTATAAAAAACAATAATAAATAGTTTTCTTTTAAATATATAAATAAGGATTATTACATTATTTTATACATTTGACATTAAATATGTTTAGAACAAATTTTGAACAAATAAATAAAAGTATACGTAGTGTTATTGTTATGTATGAGGTTTTATAATATTTATTGATATTTTTGAGAATTTTATTGAAAAATTGTAATAGTAATATTGTTGATTTTGTTTTTTTTTCCAGGTTTTGCTAATTTGGATATTTCAAGGTGAATGGGAATTCAGCCAATATAGGAAACAAGATTCAGAATGCAAACCTTATAGCCAACATAGTCTTAACCATACAATGAAAGAAGAAAATCGTGTTGCTCCTACATTGGCAAAATATGGGGTTGGTTATACAAGGACAATGAATTGGGTTGAAGAGATTCATGAAATGTTACAAATTATTATATAATCAAATATGTAAACTCTATTAATTCTATTAATAGATGATAAAGATTTTATTTAAAAAATTACTCTTTTTCATCTTTATTATTATTATTATTGTTGTTGATGAATTAGAAACATTTTTAGTAGTTAATTATGTGAATAATACTATTTTAACAGAAATATAAATTTTCCAGAAAATAATCAAACAACAGAAAATATTTTTCAGCAAATCAACCAAACAACAGAAAATATTAAGTTTTCCAAAAAGTCAATTTTTCTTTTTTTTTTTTGAAAGTAATTTTATGCGAAACAAACGAAATCTAAATGCATCAAACCTTTGGTCTTCAAAAAGTGGCCAAATCACGCAGGACTGGAGGTCAGTGTAATCCAATTGAGCCCTTTGTCTATGATTAAGAAAAAAAATATTATTTATTTATTTAGGAAGTTACTAGTATAAAAAATTATAATTAAGTTTAAATATTATATAAAGAAATCTATGAACTAAATCATTAGAACGAACTTATACATGATAATTATTGCAACCGTGAAATTTTAAAGTTTTTTATTTGCTACTAAATCAATGTCTTGTTGAAGATAATCAAGTTTGAATATTTATTTTTTAACACAAATAATGTATACATGATATGTGTGTGTATATATATTATTAATGGAATCATAAATCAAATAAATTTTAAACAATATCTTACACAAAATTAATTCAAATGGAGTCTTATATAATTAAAAAAAAGGTATAAACTGATTTATACATTAAATTTGTTAATGTTAAGCATCCAACTTAAAAAACAATTGATAATAATTAAAAAGATCTAATTTGAGCATAAAATGACAAAAAAAATCAAGACTTAACAATGTAGGATAAAACATTACTTAATATAATAGGTCAAATTCCTATCATGCACATAGATGGAAAACAGAAGAATTTATCATATGACAAACTCAAATGATAAAAAGCAGGAAAAACAAAACAAACCTAAACCCATATACCTAAAACAAATCTTAAGGTATTCATCATTAGAATTCATTAAAGAAAATAATTAATTAAGAAAAACTATAGTTCATGAGTTATTTGAACGTTTAGTTCATGGCTTATAACATCGAAACAAGTGAAGTCAAAAGAATTATCAATGATGCTCTCAATAGGGCATGAGGTGCAATTCTAGTTATTTAAAATTGGCAAAAAGGTTTAAAAAATCTTTCAGTAATAATGGATTTTACAATTGAGTTTTATCTTTTTTTACAATCAAGTGAGGTTTTATATTTTTAATTGGCTTAATAGTCAAATATAACATCAACGTTTGTTATAAAATAGAATTAAGTCCTCAACGTTTGAATGCATGAAAATCAGTCTTCAACGTTACAAAATAATTGAATTAAGGACATTTCTGTTAAATCTTTTAATTTCCGTTAAATTTTATTACTGGTAGAGGTAACGGAAATTAAAAGATTTAACGGAAATGTCCTTAATTCAATTATTTTGTAACGTTGAGGATTGATTTTCATGCATTTAAATTTTGAGGACTTAATTTCATTTTATGACAAACGTTGAGATCATATTTGGCTATTAAGTCTTTCTAATTTCACTCAATTAAGCCCTTTGGTAGACAGAAATCGTTAACTATATTATTTTTTTGGTCACGTATATTGTACGGATTTAACGGTTTTCATACATATTTAATAGTTTTTGTCCACAAAATAACTGAATTAAGTAAAAATTAAAATATAAAAAATCAATTGGTTAAGAAAAAAAAATAAAGACTTAATTGCAGAAACTATTATTTTTTAAACATTCGTTCCTTTTCTTATAATAAGAGACTCGTGCACACTTGAGGCCGCTTGTATGAAGCCGTATGATCGTTCAAGCATCTGATTGCTTACTGTCATCATCTTAAATAACTTAATCATATCTTTTCTTGCTGATTTGCTGCCTCCAAATTCAACTTTAGTGGTTTTTTTTTTTATATTAGGGTTTGGCATGTTGTCATGTGGATGCTTTGTTAGTTGTGCCATTATTGTTTAATAGTAACTGATATATACTTAAAAACTACACATATTTAACATGATAATTTATGATATTCTGATCAGTTGACGGTGGATTTTTTATAAGTATAAAATTGAGTCGAATCAAAATAATTTAATAATGATTTAATTTTTCTTTTAATTTAAAATTTTTAAATTTAAAATTCGATTCAAATTTAAAGAATTTTATCATTTAAATTTGAATTTGACTTTATGAAATACTTTACTTCTTCGAACTTGATCGGTTAAGTTTAATTTTAATTGGATAAGTTTAATTTATCATTTTTTCAACTATAAATATGTGAATAAAATAGTAAATTAATGTTTAAAAATATATTAAAAATAATTAAATTCACAAGTCAATCGAATTGAGAATTAAAATATTTGAATTCGACTTAATTTATTATTCGAATAATTCAAATAATCATCACATTAAATTAATTCTAATAATTCATAAATAATTAATTTCATTTACACATCTATTCTTATATCTCTTCATTTGGAAAACAACAAAAAAAAAGAATATGTGTCAAAATACATGATTTTTGAAATATTGTTATATGCTTGGTAGAAAATAATTCAAGATGCTAATCCAAATTTCAGCTTTCTTTTTTAGCTCAAAATTTTCCTTCCAAATATTGGTTTAGGAAAGTTTAATCCTAGGCTTTACATTTTCAACATTTTGGGATTTACACCTTCATGAAGACATTGAGGTGGCATTTTCTTATTGGTTCTCAATTGCTTTTGACAAAATTAACATGCTCGCATTTTAATATGCAACCTTAGAGCAAAGTTTTATAATTAACAATTAATGAAAAAAATGCTTAAATAAACATTTAGGTCAAGTGGTGAGAAGGTCCTTATCAATTAAATAAGGTCATATTGTAACTTCTAATTAAAATATATTACTAAAAAAAACACTTTAAAAAAAGTAATTTTAAATATACTTCAAAATTTTTATCAAAACTACTAAATATATTCCTCTTTTTCTTACTCACTTCACTCTTTCACCATTCCTTTCTTTTGTTTCTCCATCATACTTATCTTTTTCATCTAACTTCCAAACCCTAACCTAGAAATCCCCAAATCAATTCATCTCCGACTTCATCTCAGGTATCATTTCTTTATATTTATATTGAAATTAAAATATCTTTGTTTAGGGAAAAAAGGGAATTTTAGCAATCATTGTTATCAATCATCGAGTGAAGCTAGATGTTTAGGTTTATTCTTAATTTTTAGAATTATGAGAATAATAAATGTATTTTGACAAAAACACTTAAATTTAATAATACTATTGAATTATCTCATACTCAGTTAATTTTTTTAAATATTATTGATGAAATTATCAAAATAACAAATACTTTATATTTAAAATTAAACAGGTAATTTAAAAAGCGAAATATTTGATAGCTTTTTAATTTCACTCATAAAGTTAAAAAAACTTTAGTGTCAATATATAAAAAACATGAATTACAAATGTATCTAATTTTTATCTTATAATTTGTAACTTATAAATAATAATTCTAAACATGATACTATGACACATTAGGTATATGACACAAATATTATATACACAAGCTAAATTTTGATAAAAATTATAAAATTTTCAATTTTATAACATATTAATATGATTTTACATGAAAATGCAGATATGTATTATAAGTTAATTACATGAGATTCTTAGGATAAGCTTACCATTGTTGTCTTTATTGCTTTTTCTGTACAAACGAGGTTGCTTTCAACTTATCCAATCATTGCAGTGGATCAAGCTGTTGCATCTACTCCCGGCGCAAGAGAGTGGCCACTTAGTACCATTAAAAAGATTCTCATCTCTTCTCGACTTAGTCTCAAGCGTCTTGTCTCCCGCTCTCTAGCCTCATTTCTTACACAATTGACCACTGTTCTTGGCCGCATCCAACAGAAAAATGGCAGACAAAGAGCAAGAAGAGGTAGAGGTTATCCACTCATGGTCTGCTCCAAGATCACTCAGTACTAGCCTCATGTACTCTTTTGCTCAGGTAAAACCAACATTTTTTTTCCATTTTTCTGGGTTACTTAATTTGTAGCTGATAAAGTTGAGAGAAAAGGAAGATGAAAGTATATTCTGAATCTTGTTTGTGATATAATCTCTGGGTCGGTTTGAAAATGGAACTTTTGATTGAATGTGAGTACCCCATGAATTTTCTGGGGAAGTTGGGAAAGAATGAAGAAAATAAAAGTAAAATTTGAATATTTTTCTTTGTCAACCTGTGGTTGATTAAGAAGATTGAAACTTGATCAAATTGTGACTAATCCATTATTTTGGTGCTACTCTACTTCTTGTATCTGATTTGTTGCTGCTAAAGTTGAGGAAGAATAAAGAAGATGAGAGTTAAGTTTGAATCTTGTTTTCTAATGTGTGGGTTTTTTTTCAGAATGGAACTGCTGATGCCATTGTAATTGACCCGTTAGTTTTGTTTGGTTACGATTGTTGACTGTTTCATTGGTTGCTCATTAAGTTGAAGCAGAGAAGTTGAATCCTTAAACAGTAGCGTAATTGATGTTTGTTTTAGCGATGAGAAGATTTAGTTTCTTGGACTGAAAATCTCACTTTTTGAGTAGCTTACGGTAATTGATCATGATTCTGACTTACTGGATTTGAAACAAGTTGCTTGGCTGGCTCTACGTGATGGTTTCTTAGGAATTCAACTGACTCATGATCCTACTGCTTCTTGGATTTGCGTTCTTCTGTTTTCAATTGGCCATTATTTTGCTTTGTGAATATAAAATCTAACAAACTAGTCGCCTATGTTTGGCTAAACTTGCATTTAGTCGAACATTGACAGGTTTGTATCCTTTCAGTAAGTATTATTAATATGAATATCAGAACTGGGTTAAGCACATGAGTGTACTAGGGACATTGCTGGCTGGTAAAGCCGAATTTTGTAAAAAAGTTTCTCAGTTTGCCAAAGATGGATGTTGCATCTTTCTTAGGTTATATACACTTTTAATGGTTTCATTTTCTGTTGTTCTCAGAGGGATGACATAGAAGTGCTGGATGAGCCCCTCTATGGAAATTTTCTTCATGTGACTGGTGTCGAAAGGCCCTATCCTCAAGACATTCTATCTAAGATGGTATGTGACATAAGCTTAACCAACTTCTTTCTTTACATTCTAAATTATTCACTTTATAACAGCTAATAAATTCGTTGGATATGCCGGCTTTAATTATGTTCTGCAGACCAAATATCTTTTAATGTTTCTTCTCTGAATAATGTTATTGATATTATTATGGGACAAACGGCTAATGATGGAGGGAAAGAAGCAAATCAACATGAGATTTATGTTGCAGCACCTTAAGATGGTGCCCGACGTTAAATGACTGTTGTCTCTGACCTTTAGCTTTCTATAGAAGTCAGATGGCCAACTCTAGTACCACAGAAATTATCTTTTCTTGAAAGAGAGGATGCCGCCTCCAATCTATCCCACTGTTTTGTCCCTTTTTAGATCAGAAACAAAACACATGGATCTGGAAGATCTGAATGGTACTTGAAGATGTTGGAAATGGATTATTGGTTTGCTCCAATTGCTCTGTAATTTTGCAGAATGCTTTTTCATGGAACATATTTTCAGTTTCTTATGTGTGATCCTTTCGATTTAAACAATGTCATTTCTTTTCTGTTTCTGGTTTTCCTTTATGTCTTTGTGCTTTCTTTCACTTGTTTTTGGCATCTCCCTCATTTATATATTTTTTGAATAGGAATACGATGGTAATAAAGTTGTGAAAGAGATCATTTATGGTCCTGGAGGAAAGAAGTATCGGTATTGTAAGGTAATCTACAAGTTTTTCCATCTAGCAAGTGTAAGTTTAGCAAAACATATTAAGCTTATACTCCTTTTTAATGAAAGAAGGTTTCATGGGTTTTATTGGTCGACTTTGGCTTTATCCTTAAATATTTCATTTCCAGTAAAATGGAGAGAAGTGCATAATGTGGAAAGCATCAGCAGATTCTGAGATTTAATTCTAGCGTATCATAGCTAGAATTTTTATTTTTGAGTTGATATTTTATAAATTAATTTCCCTCTCCTTGCATGCAGCACATTGCAAAGCAACGGGTGCCTGGTTTGCCAAATGACTTGCTGGAGAAAGGAAAGCACTTTTTACTGATACGAAATCCCCTCAATATACTGGTAAACTGTTGGAGAACACAATTTCCATCTCACTTACTCAGTTAGATTCATATCAGTAAACTAAAAGGAAATGATGTAGGCAAATAGTAAATTGCATTGTTAAGTTTTCATGTTTTAGACTCTATAACGGCATTGAAAATTTTATGAGCTTGAGAACTTATACACAGCAAGACTAATATTTTTAGGCTTACATCTTAATGTTCTACCTTTTATTGTCTCTGATCAGATGTCATTCACTGATAGTTTTTATATTTTATTTATTGTCTTAACAGCCATCCTTTGACAAGGTTGTGCCTCCATCCTTTCTTGAGTTAGGTTTGGGAGAACTAGTTTCCATATACAGTGAGCTTTGTGCATTGGGAAAGCCCCCACCTGTCATTGATGCAGAAGACCTTCAACAAAATCCCGAGGTTGTAAAGCTTTTCTAATAAGTTACCTGGAAGACCTCACTCTATAGAAAGTTCATTATCATACTTCATATGAAATCTTGCAATGTATTGAGCTATTTATTTTGTCAAACCTTGAAATCTGGTACTTCGTTTTATCTTAGATCATTCTTATATTTAATATCTGCAGTTCATTTAATTTTACAATTGCTACATATTTTTATTTTATTCATCTTATTTATGTGTAGGCGACTTTACGTGGTCTTTGTGAAGATTTGGAAATCCCATTTCAAGATTCAATGCTCAGGTGTGTGGAAACTTATTTTAAGCTAAAACTTATAAATCTATTAACTGGCTCTTCGTGCTGTGCAACTTAATTAATGCTCATTCACGCCAGACTTGATGAGCTGGTAAATTGATGGCTTTGTTTAGCTCAATAAATATTATGCTTAATGACCAGGATTGTTTAGTCAAATACATTCTAAACTTCTTCATGGAGGAACACTTCGTTTTAGTCATTGGTGCAAGCCTGAAGCAACTTTGTTTTGGGCAGCCTTCTTGTCAAATAGTCAATAATTACTCTTCCTTCTCATGAAACTTGCTGTATCTTTTTTTTTTGTACACTATGTCTTTATCTTGGATATCTCCGTTATTAAAATTCTTTGGAAACACATCCATTTCTTTTAGAACAACTGTTTTATTCATTCATACCTCGTACTTAATGTGCAAAGATATTATTTTATACATGGTCTCTTATACTAGAGTAATAATGTCATTATCATGATGACTTTGTGGTCTAAACTTGATCAGATGGGAAGCTGGTCCAAAACCGATAGATGGTATTTGGGCTCCATGGTGGTATAAAAGTGTGCATAAATCGACATGTTTTGCCCCCACAAGAAAGTACCCTACGGTATGTTACCTGTTCATTATTTCTGGTTTTGAATTATGAATTGTAATCGGTTGCTGTCTTAACTAAATTTATAGTCATCTTGTATTTGAAGTGTCTCTACTCTCTTTTAACTCCTCCTTTACTGTTTAATATAAATTGTATATGTTTAGATTAATAAGCATAGGCCTTTAGCCTTGCTCTTCTGTCTGTATGGAGAGTTATTTCAAGTATTGATGTCCTGAAAGTAGATTATTTTATGAAAGAAACAATTATCAAAAGTTTGTTTAAAGGCTGACAAAAGTAGATTGGTGTTTTTTTGACAGTATAGTTGGCCCTTGTCCTTGGATTACAAGCTATAACACTAGTTACTTTGCTTTTTGTCTAGTAAACTAATCTCTCTATCATCTAGATAATGAGAGTTCATGCTTTTTTACTTTTAAGAAATCTATATCTTGAACTCATTACAAGAAGTTTTTGAATCATTGATGAAGTGTTGATACAGTTATGCCTAATCTTGTATCTGTTGGTTTTCAGCCATTTCCTTTCTCATTCTATGACTTGTTGGAGCAAAGTCTACCTTTCTATAGCGTGCTTAGGCGCAATGTGAGGCAGACGTCATCCCTCCTAAAGTCCCCCTTACCTGTTCCTGATCTTCCAGTTCCTGAGAATGCGAAGCTGCTTGCTTGGGTTGGTGATGAGATTGTAGCTCGTGAGAATGCAAAGGTCCTTAATCCTGGAACCATTCTAGATCTGTTGTTCATTGTCTTAAAATTGCCTTATGAGTTTCAATCCATAGGTATATTAGGTTTCTCATTCTTAACTTGCGACACATGTACCAGGTTTCAGTATTTGATTCAGTTGTTCAAGGTGGTGATGCTGTGTGGGAAGGACTTCGGGTTTACAATGGAAAGATATTTAAGCTTGAAGAGCATTTAGATAGGTTGGTGAAACTAAATGCCTAAAAGATGACAAAAGCGGTATTTGGTTTTGACTGCTGAGTGCTGTGATATGATTTGTGCAACTTAGTTGTTCAAAATAACCTTGCATGATGTGCCGTTGATGCTTCTATTCTTTCTTGAGTTTTGACTAGTTATACTAACATATGAGTGTATATTCTAAATTCTGCAGCAACACTTAGAATGCATGGTATAGCATGCTGTTTGTGGGTCTTTTTCTCTGAACTTTCTGTGACTGTTGCTAAGATATCTAGTCATTTCTCTCGAGTGCTTTGTGAAACATGGAAGTATCATACTCACTCAGTTTTCTTTGTATTCTTTCTTTAAATAATCTGGGGATTATATTTCATCTATAATTCCTTGGCAGGCAAATAACTTCTTTACTTCTATGGAATGTTGCAATGGAAGTATGAGATCCTGAATTCCCTTTAGTAGGAGTTGCAGTAGTATTAATCAGGACATTTTCAAGGAAAAAAAATCTGAATATTTGTACCCCATTCATTTTCCTATGTATGGTTGTATGGAGAAAGATGAATGAGTGCACATATGCTAACACCGAAAGCATACAAGTCCTCACTGATTGTGTCTCTGATCACATATATCTTTCTTTTGGTTCATTTTGCAAGGATGTTTGATTCTGCAAAGGCTCTGGCTTTCAACAATGTTCCAACTCGTGATGAGGTGAGGATCCGCAGATCTATTTGAGTTCACTCTCTGAAAATATCAGTGCTTCATGGATTGGGCATTGCTTGATGGCCGTTGTTTGTGCGAGCAGCTTTTGCCTCTGCACTTACAAACAAGTTATTTGGTTCATTCTTAGTAACATGTTGCATCATTGCAGATCAAAGAGGCTATCTTCAGAACTCTCAATGCTAATGGAATGTTTGATAACACACACATTCGATTAACACTTACTCGTGGGAAAAAGGTACGAAACATTTCACCCTCTCACTCTTTACTTGAGGAATCACTGAATTGCCTAAAAATACTGCCCGCTTTGGGCTAAAAACTGGGATGGTGAAAAAAGTTGGTTGTTGCCAATCATGTTTTCTTTGTTTGGACTAACATTTTCTTCACTCATGCTATACACTTATCTTGTTCAGGTTACTTCCGGGATGAGCCCTGCATTTAATCGTTTTGGCTGCACTTTGATTGGTAAAGTGATTTTTAGGTCGTTCTTACACTAGAGACCTACTCACAAATTCTTATATCTATTGACACATGGATATTAACTGCAAATTGATACCACGCTTACGATGTGCTGTCATAGTGCATTTGCATAAGATTAGTCAGATTCTTTTTGAGTATTGAAAGTGCTTCTGTGATTTGTTAGTTTTCAGCTGATACGCTTAATGTTTCCTGTGAAAAAATGCAGTGCTTCCTGAATGGAAACCCCCTGTTTATGACAACGAGAGTGGTATAACACTTGCTACTGCTACCACACGACGTAATTCACCAAACGTAAGATTCTTGATTTCTTCTCTTGCCACTATTGTTACTTGCTAGAAATGTTTAAGAGAACATATTATGCCTGGTCTGTTGCCTATAGTGGGATAAAAAGCTGGGTGTTTGTTTCTATTTAACGGTATTTGCCTTTAGGAAATTTTGTCTTGGTATGAGCCTGCTGATTTTGAATTGTTTCTTTCCCTTTCAGAATTTGGACTCGAAGATTCACCACAATAATCTTCTGAATAACATACTAGCAAAGGTATTATCCTGCCTGCACTTTGATATGATTTGGCAAAAAAATATCTAAGAGTAGATAAGGTTTTAATATCTAATTTGTGGTGTGAATGATCATTTTCACTCTCTCATGCGATTCAGGCAAGTGTAGTTCTCAATCAGATGGCTTTTCTGTTATAAAATTTCAGGATGTAATATCAACTGATTAACCATATTTTGCAAGAGGATAACTGCATTAAGTTCTGGATTTTCTTATCAGAAAGCTGCAGTGGACCTTTTAATCTCTGAAACATAAAAGTTTATGGTCTCAGGTTTCTCTAGGTTTGGTTATGGGTGATTTCTTCAGCTTAAGTATGTAAACCATGATGGGGTGATATGATCAGTATATTTAGTGTGCTATGGTGGAGATTATGTTGGTTGTTCTAATGCCTGATATGTAATTTTGTTGAAATGACTTGCGACTTAAATTGATTTGTGTGGTCTGATGCAGGTAGAAGGGAATAATGCAAATGCTGATGATGCAATCATGCTTGACAAGGATGGTTATGTATCTGAAACAAATGCCACAAACATTGTAAGACTAAGGTTTTTCTGCATTTGCTGATTTTAGATCTACACGTGAATTAGGAATTTTAGGAACATTAAGACCAAGTATAGTATGATATGCATCAATAATCTCCATCTGGACATTATTGTTCTTGGTCGGTTCTCATTGTTTTTACCATACCAGGAAAACTGCAGTAAATATCTGGGTAGTTGGTCATTAATCTCTGATAACTGATAACATTGATAGTAAGGAATGTTAAAATGAACATGTGCCTTCTAAATCTTGCTACCTGTCGGAAGATGGCATTTAGTTGTTGAATTTTTTTTCCTAATGCATGGGCTTTGAAAGTTGGAAGTCTCTACCTGAGAAACATTCTTCTGTTTCATGTTGCAGTTTTTGGTAAAGAAAGGCCGTGTTTTGACACCTCATGCTGATTATTGTCTTCCTGGGATTACTCGAGCGACTGTAAGTTAACTAAACTTTCATTCTATCTGTAATTTATGTCTTGGCCAGTGAAACTCCTAACTTCCTGATCTCAAGGAGACAAGTAGCCATGAAAAGTCGTTCAATATCTTATCACTGAACGTGTCTAAGTTTGAATGCATTATGCCTGCTTCATTATTGTAGCAGAATAAGCAACAAAATTAATTGATTAAGTGTGACTAGAAATGATTGCGATGCTCAAAATATCGGTAAAATTACTGGCACTATTATACAATGATATGAATTTGCATATTTAAAATCTACCGTGCAATCAAGGATACAATAATGCAAATATGCAATGCAGAACTAGACTTTTTTGTTTTCTCCAATATATTATATTTCTTATGTAGCATACAACTTTTGTCAGGAAGCAATTGTGAAATTAAATGAACTTGTCTTGCTCTTACTAACAAACTTAACTCTTTTAAATGGATAATATGAAGAAATGTTAAAACTATTTCATTGGTACTTTCTATTATATTTTTGGCACTGATATCGTTGGGATTGCAGGTCATGGGGCTTGTTGTCCAGGAAAAGTTTGTCCTAGAGGAGCGAAGAATTAGCTTATCCGAGTTCCATACAGCAGATGAGGTTTCAATTTGTTTTTCTATAGAAAGCCCTTCTAAGAAATACTTTGCAAATTCTAAATTAACTGCTCCTCAGTTTTACGATGATATATTAATGAAGTTCCATCGTGCTATACTAAATGATCTTAGTACTTGCAGAGTAATGACTGGTTGCTTCTATCCTCTGTCATATTTTAAAGTTCATTATCACAAGAGAAGTGCTATTATGGTACCTCTGTCCATATACCTTCTTGTAGAAGATATTCTGGTTGTTTCTGTTAGTTATATACGTCCATTCAGACCTCCATAGCTACTTTCATCTGCAGTTGCTAATCTTTCGAGTGTGTCAAGAGGCCACCTAAAGTATGATAATGGCTGCCTGTAATGGCATGTACATTTGTAAATAATGGAACCATACAATTCGTGATAAATTTGCAAAAAAAAAGAAGATATTACTTGGGCACTATTCTCAAATGACTTTAGATATATCCACCTTGGTTGTGAATATTCCTTTCACATGTGTTTTAAGTTATAAGGATGGCCTGCAGGTGTGGACTACTGGAACGATGGGAGAACTCAGCCCGGTGAGTTCCTTCTTTCTAAATATTCAATTTGTGACCTTAACGGACTGAGAGAGAGCGATAATTCTCTGACAATGTTCGGTTTTGCTGTTTGCTTATAGAACACACAGGCTGGCTACTTATGTTAACTTGTTCAATCTAGCTGATGGAATATCTCTTTAACAGGTTGTGAAAATTGATGGGCGCATCGTTGGTGATGGGAAAGTGGGTCCTGTTACTCGAAGACTGCAAAATGCTTATAAAATGCTGACAGAAGAGTCAGGAGTTCCTATACCAACCAACCATGAAACATGAATAACATTATCACAAAGAAGGTTCACTCTCTTTTGGATTATTTTTGTACTTAAGATTTAAAGCTTAGTTCCGGAGAACTAGAATCTCCAATTTTGAAAAGAGGTTGTTCCTTCTTTTGGGGTCAATTCATCATCTAGCTTTTTGTTTAACTAATGAAAATTCCTCGTAACAGGTTGTCATTACCAATGAGCAGCACGCTTCAAGATGCAAATAGAGTTTGGATTGCTTCCAAAGCCATGATTAGTGGAGGCTTCGGGTTCATGAACTTATTTTTGAATTCCACCGTTCAGTATGAAAATGATTATTGTCTCTTCTCTTATTGGTAAGATATGTGGGTGAGGGGCAAGCTCAGATAAATAATGCATGCAATAATTGTGAAAATTCCTGTTATTAGCCCTCTAATGCATAGTGTCATCAATATTCAATAATATGCTCTAAGATATTTACTTTCTTGTCGTAAATATTTGGATGTTGTTCATGGCATTGTGAAAGTTAGATCAAACTCACATATATTAACCTTTTGAGATATATGATATGTTTCAACGAAATCATAACTTCCTACCGAATTCGGTTATATAACAGTGTTCTGAGGGTGCCGTGCATTTATATGTTATCTTCAACTTTATGAGATAATCCTGCCCTTGGGGATCGAAAGTTGAGCTTCTCTATGTTCGGCTTGAATCTGAACATTATGTTTTAGCCAGTTGGAGTTTATTAGCGATGAATGGAGTTGAAAGTTGCATTGCTAGCCTTCAGGGAACGTATCACTCTTCTAGCTGATAATACTGAAGGTACTCCAATAGAGCTGAAATTTCTTTCAATGTAAACTACATTCTGAACTCGGAACTGAAGTATTTTTTTTGAAGCAATCTTCCAAGCTAATCAAGCGGTCTCCTAGACTCTAATTCAGCCTTGTTTCCTCAGACAACATCCCTTAGTTCAACAAGGAATTGAAATTTATACATGGTTTTGCAATGGTAATTCTGGAAATTAACCAGTTGATCTGTTAGCTGGAAAGAATTCTTGGGTTCTTACTCCATGATTTTCTGATAAAGCTTTGCCTGCAATGAAGAAAGATCCTAAATGATCCTAGGAATGCTTGCATTGTCAGTTTCCTAGGCCAATCAGGATTTCCAGATAACCTGAGACACTTTATTCGCCAAATTCAAAGCGCCACTGCTGTGAGGGCAATCAAGCCGAGTAAAGAGGAGGTAATATTAGATTCGAGTTCAGTTCGATTTGAAATTTTGAATTTTGAAATTTGATTAAAGTTTAATCAAATTTAGTTTTTAAAATTTAGTTTGACTAAAAAGAATATTTAAGCTGCTTGAGCTTGATTTGAAAGACTTGAACTTGATTCAATAATTTTTTTTTGTATTGTTTCCATATTGTGTCATCATATCGGGAGTAAGGTTGTTGTATAGTTGCAGATGAGCTTCCTACTGGTGGAATAAACATAATGTTATAGATATCACAGTCAAAAGTTGAGAGTCATGTTGAAAAGAAGTACTAACGGAATTTCCATTGATAGTTAGATATATAAAAATTTTGGGATCGATCCTTCTCAAGGACAAGAAGTCCAACTCAAAACCAAAATTTCCAGCAAAACAGTGCTCTTAAAAAACTTAAGCCATCATTGCTGTAATGTTCAATTCAGCTAAAATCCTCGGATGAAACAAAAAAATATAAATATAAATAGCAAAAATAGATTCTGCTTCAGTTAATCTGTACACCGAAGAGTTTGAAACCCTCAGTACTACTATTAACCTCTTGTGTTGGTTGTGCTGCCATTGATTCTTGCTCTTGTTTGCCATGCTTTTCACCATCAAACTCATAACAATTTCCCAACCGAAGCTGCAGATTTACTTCTCTTCCAACCTGCAGATTTGCTGCCTCAATCAATGCACCATCATTGCCAAACTTATTCACGTCGATCATGCAGAATCTTTGTACTTCATTCTCCTTTCTACGCTCGCATACGTAGAAAGAAATCAAATCATTCGCTTTCAAGTCTTTTTCCTTCAGAAATTTGTTCCAACCCCGGGTGAAAACGAAGCTTTGGCTGCTATTCCAGTAGCAATACCGAAACTTCCATAGTCTCATGAACTTGTCATAGAAAATCAGCTCAACATCATTAGCTTGGCTATGGCTGCCACCACCCTCAACGTTCTCCTTTTCACATCCGGAAACCGGTGGAAAGTACTTGACAGCATATTTCTTGGGGATTACAAGCCTGTTTAGCTTGCCAACATCGCTTGGTGTTAGCTCCTTTTGAAACAATTGCTTGCAAGTTAGCTCTTTATTGCCATTACTCCCAACCGAGTTGAGATCAATTTCGACTTCTGAACTCCGAGTCTGGGCCTTCAGAAAATCCATGAACTTGTATTGGTAAGAACCATCCCTTATCATGCTCAGAATAGCTTCAGCACTGTAACGGCTCTGAAACTTTGGCTCCTCAACTGTGATTTCCGTCCATGGAAAGTTCCTATGAGCATCCCCAGTACGAAAGGTGATTGCTGCGCTGTCATACGCCATGGCTGCATCTTTTTCGGATTTGAAAGTCCCTAGCCAGATTCGGGTATGATTTGCATAGAGTTGAGCACCCCACTGTCCATTTTTCTGCCGCATAACGCCTTTGAATTGCGAGGAGGTACCATTGCTGCCGCATCTTTGGCGCTTGTTTGCAGTGTGACTGGTGCTGATTGAATCAGAAACTTCCGAAGTTGCATTCACTTCACCACTTGAAATCACGCTCAACATCTTGTCTTCAATCGTCTCTACGAAACAACATTTTAAGATTAGATTTGCTAAAGTTTCACTGGCAGAAATCTATCAAATTTGATGAAAAGCACTAACAATTAACATTAGAAAGGCTAGATTTGAGTTTGCAGGTCAATTCTGTGGTTTCCACCGGGGAAATATAAGCCCTATTAGCTAACAGGCAATGCTATAGTTTATGCATAACATGTTTCTTCCGATCTTACATAGCCTATTGATTTAGACATTAAATGACGTTTATAAACGCTCCTAAAAACCCACTTTCCTGTAGTGGAGAGAGTCTTTAATGGAGTCTTAGCTCTCCACAACTCCCTCTTCCATGACAAAACATGCCATTCTGGCTATTCAAGGTTGGCTTTAAACCCAGATAGCTAAGGTTTGGACATGGCAAACAATGGTGACTGTACTTAGACTTTGAATCTTTGATCCACAAACATCTGACTGTGAACTTGAAACAGGAGATAAACTAAACATATCTATCTATGCTATTAAAGTGCATGCATTTCTCGACACCTGATGCAACCACGTTCTTCTCTTCTTCAGTCGCCACGTCTCTTTGTTTTATTGTGCAAATAGGCTTCCTGCCGTGGGTCCCGTCACTGCCTCGCCTGGCCACTTTGGTTTTCATGCCTTTTTTTTTTTCAACGTTTGCTTTTCCTTTGTGGTCTTGTATCACTTTTCCCCATTTCTCTTGGTTAAATGTAATTGATGTTTTTGTCAGAATCGGACAACTTAAACATTTAATTTTGGATTCCAAAACTCTTCATCTCCGAAACGATCCCTCATTTTCTACTTTCTCCTTTGCTAGCAATATTTTTGAGCATCAAAATTATTTTGAGAACCCCTTCTCTCTTCTTCCATCTGTCATTTCTCACCAACACCCAAAAAATTTTAAATCCCAAATTATGATTTCGGTGAAATTTTAATCTGTCTTTATCTCTTCGATTTTCTTGTGTTCGTTTTTCTTCGATATTTGATTCAAGTTTCGGGTAAAAGCACAAATTTTTTTTAAGATAAAAAGCAACGAATCTTTATCTCGCTCTAATACGGTATTTGTTCTTTTATATTTATGATCTTTTATTCTCTGTTTTTCTTTTATTGATTCAAACTTTTTCTTTTCTTTTTTAGATTTAAATCTTGGATCCAACTCACCCTTCCAAGCCCTTTCTCTGTCACTACTGTTTTCTATGAGTTGTTTTTCTACAGCGGTGGTGGGCTTTTTTAAAATTTGAAATTTGTCTTTTCCTCAGAGGTTAAGAACAGAACTATAGATTTAACAAAAAGAAGTGGAAGGTACATTCTTTTTCGTCTCTTTGGATTTCTTTCTCTTTTTATTACAAGCTTCATTAACCTAAGTGCTTATTCTACTTTCTTTTCTTTTTTCCTCTTTTTTTTTTCCATCCAAAATAGGTCCTGAAAGAACTTCCTACGCCACCTCATACTCTATTAGCAATAAACTATTATTGGAAAAAAATGAAAAAAAATCGATTCAAAGCTTACAGAATTTCTACGTGGACGAGGCTTGGGTAAGTTGGCCGTCAGCTTGAACCATGTAGAACAACCTTTATATTAAATTCATGCTTGCTTATTATGGAATTTAAAATTAATTGCTTTTCTTTTGTGTCTTTGATTGTAGGAAGACAGGTTTCATTGATTGTTTTCACGAAATTTGTTTGTGTGGGTGAAGTTCTAAATTTTTTCATCCTATTTATTTTTTTTTGGATTTAAAATTTTTAAATTTGATTTTTAGAAAGCTTAAATCAGTAGAGCTAAAGTTTGAGCTTGATTTTGAGTTGTTTAAATTATTTAATTTATTGATTAATTTATAATTATTTACTTATTTATCATTCTATATTCAATGTTATTCACTGGTTTGGGGTTTCCTTGGCTTTTCCTTTTATTAGAATGTGAGGCCTATTTCTTTAAAATATTTCTTAAGCTTTGGTTAAAATTTTAATCCATTCAGGTATTTAACATTTTCAAGCCAATTTGATCAAAAATTTAAACTCATTTTAAATGCTTTTTCCTTTTATCAACTAAAATGATTTCATAACTAATTCATTAACTGAATTAAACCCTCTGTTAATAATTTCATTCTGTTTTGATTTGAATATTAATGCTGCTAAGTTTGTTGAACGTTATAGGTGCGCTTATGAAAATTGATGTTTGCTCTTTTCTATGCATTCTAACAGATCAAATTCCATTGTAATTTGGGGTGGTTGCCTTTTCTTATTATGCATAATAAAGTTTTTTCCTTTGAATCTGCTGTCATAGCTAGAAAATTGTGTGATTTTGTTAAATCACTTGGTCAAGAAGTTTTGCTGTTGGGATGACTTGGGTTAGAGTTTGTGAAAAATTAAGTTTTAAACATATTTTTGTATTTGTTTCATAGATTATCATCTTCACACCCTAATTGCACTCCATTTACTTAAGAAAATTTAATATTTCATTGATGCTACTGTTGATTTAAAACCTGGATATCTAGCTATTGATGCATGTGGAGGTTCTTTGTTTGAATGGTAGTCTGTTTTCTAGGACATTCATTGCTAAGACTAATGAGAAGCTCTCAAAGGTTGATGTATCTTATATTGAGGTTGGTTCTGATTTTATTTTTTTCAATCGTAAACTGTCAATTTGTTTTGAGTTTGTACTTGGCATATATAACATAGCATCATATTTTGTTTTTTGCATTTGTTGGGAAGAATGGGCTGATGTAGAAGGGTTGTTTTTAAGGTTAAAGCCCATCTGCCCTTCTGTTATGGTGTTCATTACACACCGCATTTCTTACATGATATTGAAAGTCTAGGATGTATGATAGGCCCTTGTGTCTGACAAAATCATCTCTATCCTTTTCTTGAACTTTAAACGAGAGTGCCAGAACAATTATTTTACCTCCAAACGTTTAAAGTAATCTGCTTAGAATTGTGATTTAGTGAAGTTTCTTTCACAAACATATTTATTTTGCATTGTTGTAGAATTGGCTAAGTTAAGGTCTTTCATTGAGATTAAGGAAGCAATTGATGGTAGGAGAAGCGTTTCATTGTTGAGTTTTTGTTACAATGCTATGCATTTGTATGTTTTTTACAATACTGTGGTGATTTTTTTGATGATTTATGTATTGTCTTAATCAACTTTTTCTGTAATATTGTGTAGATTAATGGGTAGTTTTCTTTGAACATTTTAATTCTTGGATATGGAACAATTCAAGTTGAAAATGTAATACTAGAAGTATATCAGTTATTTTTCCTCAAGAATTAAACTTATTAATAGAAAGAATAAAAAATTCATAAGAATTCTTAAGCATAGAAATAAATTAAGGTGCAGTAATTAAACACACCTTGGGAGGATCAGACCTCTCTCACTCTCTCACTATTGAAGTGTTTTGGATTTTACTTCTCGGATTTGTGGAAGGTAGAGAATCTTCTAGACAACTCAAAAATCTATCATGGACCATGTAAATTAAGCTATGAACCTAATTAGTTTAGAGAGCTTGCTTGAAAGGCAATTGGTTTAACTATTTTTTCCCTTTTCTTTTGTTGTGTTTTTAAAACTTCATTATACAATGCTATAGATGTTTAGCATCCCAACTAATTGCACTTTGTGAAATGGAAATATACTTTCCTTACCATTTAATGAAAAAAGAGATTTGAGTTAAGATGGTTTTCTTCCAAAAAAAAAAGGTACAGATATGGGACTTTTTTTTTCCCTCCCCTTTTTGGATTGGTTGGTCTTGGTTATATTTACCTTTTTTTAACATATAAGCTTTCAAGTTAGGTTAGGTTCTATACATAGAAAAGCAACTAATGGGCATTTGCTTCAAGAAAATGTCACTTCTTGCTCACTTGACATTTCCTTTCATTTGGTATATGGCATTTCAAGCATAGGTTACCTCTAGAACACTACATCCAATAAATCATTCTAAAGAAAAAATAATAAAAAAGATTTGAGAACTACTTTTAATAGAAGGATTTTAAATTTGATAGCTGCAATATGAACCTAAAAATGCAATTCTAGCTCTATAATTAGGATGCACAGAATGGGGGACAGTATCAACTGCTTGCATAAGCAGTAAGTTAAATAGCTGCAACTCTGAAATAGATTTATATACTGATTAAAACATATAATGAAATCCAATTAGGGTATTTAATACCCCTACATTGATTATAGGTATGTAATGTGCTTGGTATTGGTTGTGTTGCTTTTCTTCCCAATTCCTTTTCTAAATTTTTTGCTATATTCTTCATGGTGCTTCCTATAAATCATTTTCTTTGTGTAACTTTATCTCCCTAGATTTCTCAAGTAAGAAAAAATAATTAAATTTGTTGATGGTTCAAAAAAGGATTTTGAGGATTTTTCCTATTGAATCTTCCATAATTAGGATCTTGTGCAGAATTTAGTCATTTAATTTAATTTTCAAACAAACATGGTTGATTTTTTTTTCTTTTGCAATAATTAGGGTTTTTTCGGTTTGGTAGGTTGATTGATTGCTCAGCTACCATGTTTTGACTCTTTTCTATCCATTTTTATCAATTATTAAAACCTTAAATTCCCTCTTCTTTCTCTTCTGACCCACTGCCTTTTGCTGCTTGCTATTATTATGATAGAGAATTTGATGACGAGAAGATCCTGGTGTAGCACCAAAGGCCAAGCACTTCAAGTGCCATTTCAGTCACAAGAAGCTCTCCACCATTGGTGGTATGGTCATCAACGTCTTCCAGGTTCACAGGGAGATTTTCACCAAGTATCTCCCTTCTCTTTTACACCAATGCTATTTTCTTTCATTTGTCTCTTATGTTATTATTTCTGTAATCGTTTTTTTCTTAATACATTTTAGTTTTCCATTAGTTTTTAAGGATAAGATACCACTTTTAATAATAACAATTTATATGCATGCGGGAGAAAAATATCATGTTGCAAAGAATAGTGGGGAAGCTAACTCATTTAGATTAAGTTGATGCTAATGAATTCCTAAATAAGGTTTCTACTCTGTTAGCTTCTTTTTTAATGGCAGGTTCGATACATTCAAACAAGGTAGAACAACTTGTTTTTCGGTGGACGTAAAAAGTTTGTTATGGACAATCATATCAGAGTAGTTTGCTTATTATGTCTTATGCTCAATTCAGTTTGTTTAACATGAATATGCATATGAACTCTTTATCTGTACTTTTTAATGTGCCATGCAAACTCTTGGTGAGCTTTTCAGCTGGTACTTTTCAAATGTTACAACAATGTTAATCTTCTCATGTTTAAACTTTAGATTGATTTTCCCGCATCAATGAGCGGGCGTTACCTAGTATTTGATAATTCAGCCAAATCCAATGCTTAACTTTTCCTTAAAAGCTGATATCTATGCCTTCAAAAGCTACATTCACATTCAAACAGACACAAATCTGGATTCTGATCTAAGATTGATTCCATACAACACTCACATAAAATCAGAATCATTGAAACTAGCATGAGACAGTAATTGAAACTTAAAGCTGGTACCTGAGCAATTAAGCAGCAGAAAAACAAAGCAGGTTGCTGTCTCTCAACGTCAAACAAGTTGCGCATGATAGGCTTATAATAAGCCCTATATGCTACTTATATGCAGTGGGAAGAAATAACTTGGAAACGAAGAAAGATGTTCAGAATAGGCAATAAAATAAGTATCTCAGAAAAATCAGCTCATTCAATTAATACCAACCTCCATATGGAATGTTTTGGCTTCAGATGTTTATTTTTGGCAAGAGTATAACCCATATTTCCATTGGAGAGGAATCCCAGATTTATTTCAATGTTCTGCACCATGGTTACAGGTTTTTATATTCTGAAACAGTGAATCAACAGGCTCCAGGAAACACAGGCAGAAAATTCAGGATCCTGGAGAGCCAGAAATTAAGGTCTGCACATTCTAGGAAACAAAATCAAATGTAAATAATTTCCAGAAGATGAAAGAATCAGTATAAAATCAGACGATTGTTTCCTTATATGGTCGCTTTGTGCAAAACAAATCATGGTCAAGCACAAGGTTTTCTTTCCAAAAACCTCCTGCTTCTACTGATTGCGCTGTTTATATTTAGATTTATGTTTCAAAAGTTCCCATAAAGTTTCCATCAAGTTTGAATATTTATTTTTTAACACAAATAATGTATACATGATATGTGTGTGTATATATATTATTAATGGAATCATAAATCAAATAAATTTTAAACAATATCTTACACAAAATTAATTCAAATGGAGTCTTATATAATTAAAAAAAAGGTATAAACTGATTTATACATTAAATTTGTTAATATTAAGCATCCAACTTAAAAAACAATTGATAATAATTAAAAAGATCTAATTTGAGCATAAAATGACAAAAAAAATCAAGACTTAACAATGTAGGATAAAACATTACTTAATATAATAGGTCAGATTCCTATCATGCACATAGATGGAAAACAGAAGAATTTATCATATGACAAACTCAAATGATAAAAAGCAGGAAAAACAAAACAAACCTAAACCCATATACCTAAAACAAATCTTAAGGTATTCATCATTAGAATTCATTAAAGAAAATAATTAATTAAGAAAAACTATAGTTCATGAGTTATTTGAACGTTTAGTTCATGGCTTATAACATCGAAACAAGTGAAGTCAAAAGAATTATCAATGATGCTCTCAATAGGGCATGAGGTGCAATTCTAGTTATTTAAAATTGGCAAAAAGGTTTAAAAAATCTTTCAGTAATAATGGATTTTACAATTGAGTTTTATCTTTTTTTACAATCAAGTGAGGTTTTATATTTTTAATTGGCTTAATAGTCAAATATAACATCAACGTTTGTTATAAAATAGAATTAAGTCCTCAATGTTTGAATGCATGAAAATCAGTCTTCAACGTTACAAAATAATTGAATTAAGGACATTTCTGTTAAATTTTTTAATTTCCGTTAAATTTTATTACTGGTAGAGGTAACAGAAATTAAAAGATTTAACGGAAATGTCCTTAATTCAATTATTTTGTAACGTTGAGGATTGATTTTCATGCATTTAAATTTTGAGGACTTAATTTCATTTTATGACAAACGTTGAGATCATATTTGGCTATTAAGTCTTTCTAATTTCACTCAATTAAGCCCTTTGGTAGACAGAAATCGTTAACTATATTATTTTTTTGGTCACGTATATTGTACGGATTTAACGGTTTTCATACATATTTAATAGTTTTTGTCCACAAAATAACTGAATTAAGTAAAAATTAAAATATAAAAAATCAATTGGTTACGAAAAAAAAATAAAGACTTAATTGCAGAAACTATTATTTTTTAAACATTCGTTCCTTTTCTTATAATAAGAGACTCGTGCACACTTGAGGCCGCTTGTATGAAGCCGTATGATCGTTCAAGCATCTGATTGCTTACTGTCATCATCTTAAATAACTTAATCATATCTTTTCTTGCTGATTTGCTGCCTCCAAATTCAACTTTAGTGGTTTTTTTTTTTATATTAGGGTTTGGCATGTTGTCATGTGGATGCTTTGTTAGTTGTGCCATTATTGTTTAATAGTAACTGATATATACTTAAAAACTACACATATTTAACATGATAATTTATGATATTCTGATCAGTTGACGGTGGATTTTTTATAAGTATAAAATTGAGTCGAATCAAAATAATTTAATAATGATTTAATTTTTCTTTTAATTTAAAATTTTTAAATTTAAAATTCGATTCAAATTTAAAGAATTTTATCATTTAAATTTGAATTTGACTTTATGAAATACTTTACTTCTTCGAACTTGATCGGTTAAGTTTAATTTTAATTGGATAAGTTTAATTTATCATTTTTTCAACTATAAATATGTGAATAAAATAGTAAATTAATGTTTAAAAATATATTAAAAATAATTAAATTCACAAGTCAATCGAATTGAGAATTAAAATATTTGAATTCGACTTAATTTATTATTCGAATAATTCAAATAATCATCACATTAAATTAACTCTAATAATTCATAAATAATTAATTTCATTTACACATCTATTCTTATATCTCTTCATTTGGAAAACAACAAAAAAAAAGAATATGTGTCAAAATACATGATTTTTGAAATATTGTTATATGCTTGGTAGAAAATAATTCAAGATGCTAATCCAAATTTCAGCTTTCTTTTTTAGCTCAAAATTTTCCTTCCAAATATTGGTTTAGGAAAGTTTAATCCTAGGCTTTACATTTTCAACATTTTGGGATTTACACCTTCATGAAGACATTGAGGTGGCATTTTCTTATTGGTTCTCAATTGCTTTTGACAAAATTAACATGCTCGCATTTTAATATGCAACCTTAGAGCAAAGTTTTATAATTAACAATTAATGAAAAAAATGCTTAAATAAACATTTAGGTCAAGTGGTGAGAAGGTCCTTATCAATTAAATAAGATCATATTGTAACTTCTAATTAAAATATATTACTAAAAAAAACACTTTAAAAAAAGTAATTTTAAATATACTTCAAAATTTTTATCAAAACTACTAAATATATTCCTCTTTTTCTTACTCACTTCACTCTTTCACCATTCCTTTCTTTTGTTTCTCCATCATACTTATCTTTTTCATCTAACTTCCAAACCCTAACCTAGAAATCCCCAAATCAATTCATCTCCGACTTCATCTCAGGTATCATTTCTTTATATTTATATTGAAATTAAAATATCTTTGTTTAGGGAAAAAAGGGAATTTTAGCAATCATTGTTATCAATCATCGAGTGAAGCTAGATGTTTAGGTTTATTCTTAATTTTTAGAATTATGAGAATAATAAATGTATTTTGACAAAAACACTTAAATTTAATAATACTATTGAATTATCTCATACTCAGTTAATCTTTTTAAATATTATTGATGAAATTATCAAAATAACAAATACTTTATATTTAAAATTAAACAGGTAATTTAAAAAGCGAAATATTTGATAGCTTTTTAATTTCACTCATAAAGTTAAAAAAACTTTAGTGTCAATATATAAAAAACATGAATTACAAATGTATCTAATTTTTATCTTATAATTTGTAACTTATAAATAATAATTCTAAACATGATACTATGACACATTAGGTATATGACACAAATATTATATACACAAGCTAAATTTTGATAAAAATTATAAAATTTTCATATTTTATAACATATTAATATGATTTTACATGAAAATGCAGATATGTATTATAAGTTAATTACATGAGATTCTTAGGATAAGCTTACCATTGTTGTCTTTATTGCTTTTTCTGTACAAACGAGGTTGCTTTCAACTTATCCAATCATTGCAGTGGATCAAGCTGTTGCATCTACTCCCGGCGCAAGAGAGTGGCCACTTAGTACCATTAAAAAGATTCTCATCTCTTCTCGACTTAGTCTCAAGCGTCTTGTCTCCCGCTCTCTAGCCTCATTTCTTACACAATTGACCACTGTTCTTGGCCGCATCCAACAGAAAAATGGCAGACAAAGAGCAAGAAGAGGTAGAGGTTATCCACTCATGGTCTGCTCCAAGATCACTCAGTACTAGCCTCATGTACTCTTTTGCTCAGGTAAAACCAACATTTTTTTTCCATTTTTCTGGGTTCCTTAATTTGTAGCTGATAAAGTTGAGAGAAAAAGGAAGATGAAAGTATATTCTGAATCTTGTTTGTGATATAATCTCTGGGTCGGTTTGAAAATGGAACTTTTGATTGAATGTGAGTACCCCATGAATTTTCTGGGGAAGTTGGGAAAGAATGAAGAAAATAAAAGTAAAATTTGAATATTTTTCTTTGTCAACCTGTGGTTGATTAAGAAGATTGAAACTTGATCAAATTGTGACTAATCCATTATTTTGGTGCTACTCTACTTCTTGTATCTGATTTGTTGCTGCTAAAGTTGAGGAAGAATAAAGAAGATGAGAGTTAAGTTTGAATCTTGTTTTCTAATGTGTGGGTTTTTTTTCAGAATGGAACTGCTGATGCCATTGTAATTGACCCGTTAGTTTTGTTTGGTTACGATTGTTGACTGTTTCATTGGTTGCTCATTAAGTTGAAGCAGAGAAGTTGAATCCTTAAACAGTAGCGTAATTGATGTTTGTTTTAGCGATGAGAAGATTTAGTTTCTTGGACTGAAAATCTCACTGTTTGAGTAGCTGACGGTAATTGATCATGATTCTGACTTACTGGATTTGAAACAAGTTGCTTGGCTGGCTCTACGTGATGGTTTCTTAGGAATTCAACTGACTCATGATCCTACGGCTTCTTGGATTTGCGTTCTTCTGTTTTCAATTGGCCATTATTTTGCTTTGTGAATATAAAATCTAACAAACTAGTCGCCTATGTTTGGCTAAACTTGCATTTAGTCGAACATTGACAGGTTTGTATCCTTTCAGTAAGTATTATTAATATGAATATCAGAACTGGGTTAAGCACATGAGTGTACTAGGGACATTGCTGGCTGGTAAAGCCGAATTTTGTAAAAAAGTTTCTCAGTTTGCCAAAGATGGATGTTGCATCTTTCTTAGGTTATATACACTTTTAATGGTTTCATTTTCTGTTGTTCTCAGAGGGATGACATAGAAGTGCTGGATGAGCCCCTCTATGGAAATTTTCTTCATGTGACTGGTGTCGAAAGGCCCTATCCTCAAGACATTCTATCTAAGATGGTATGTGACATAAGCTTAACCAACTTCTTTCTTTACATTCTAAATTATTCACTTTATAACAGCTAATAATTTCGTTGGATATGCCGGCTTTAATTATGTTCTGCAGACCAAATATCTTTTAATGTTTCTTCTCTGAATAATGTTATTGATATTATTATGGGACAAACGGCTAATGATGGAGGGAAAGAAGCAAATCAACATGAGATTTATGTTGCAGCACCTTAAGATGGTGCCCGACGTTAAATGACTGTTGTCTCTGACCTTTAGCTTTCTATAGAAGTCAGATGGCCAACTCTAGTACCACAGAAATTATCTTTTCTTGAAAGAGAGGATGCCGCCTCCAATCTATCCCACTGTTTTGTCCCTTTTTAGATCAGAAACAAAACACATGGATCTGGAAGATCTGAATGGTACTTGAAGATGTTGGAAATGGATTATTGGTTTGCTCCAATTGCTCTGTAATTTTGCAGAATGCTTTTTCATGGAACATATTTTCAGTTTCTTATGTGTGATCCTTTCGATTTAAACAATGTCATTTCTTTTCTGTTTCTGGTTTTCCTTTATGTCTTTGTGCTTTCTTTCACTTGTTTTTGGCATCTCCCTCATTTATATATTTTTTGAATAGGAATACGATGGTAATAAAGTTGTGAAAGAGATCATTTATGGTCCTGGAGGAAAGAAGTATCGGTATTGTAAGGTAATCTACAAGTTTTTCCATCTAGCAAGTGTAAGTTTAGCAAAACATATTAAGCTTATACTCCTTTTTAATGAAAGAAGGTTTCATGGGTTTTATTGGTCGACTTTGGCTTTATCCTTAAATATTTCATTTCCAGTAAAATGGAGAGAAGTGCATAATGTGGAAAGCATCAGCAGATTCTGAGATTTAATTCTAGCGTATCATAGCTAGAATTTTTATTTTTGAGTTGATATTTTATAAATTAATTTCCCTCTCCTTGCATGCAGCACATTGCAAAGCAACGGGTGCCTGGTTTGCCAAATGACTTGCTGGAGAAAGGAAAGCACTTTTTACTGATACGAAATCCCCTCAATATACTGGTAAACTGTTGGAGAACACAATTTCCATCTCACTTACTCAGTTAGATTCATATCAGTAAACTAAAAGGAAATGATGTAGGCAAATAGTAAATTGCATTGTTAAGTTTTCATGTTTTAGACTCTATAACGGCATTGAAAATTTTATGAGCTTGAGAACTTATACACAGCAAGACTAATATTTTTAGGCTTACATCTTAATGTTCTACCTTTTATTGTCTCTGATCAGATGTCATTCACTGATAGTTTTTATATTTTATTTATTGTCTTAACAGCCATCCTTTGACAAGGTTGTGCCTCCATCCTTTCTTGAGTTAGGTTTGGGAGAACTAGTTTCCATATACAGTGAGCTTTGTGCATTGGGAAAGCCCCCACCTGTCATTGATGCAGAAGACCTTCAACAAAATCCCGAGGTTGTAAAGCTTTTCTAATAAGTTACCTGGAAGACCTCACTCTATAGAAAGTTCATTATCATACTTCATATGAAATCTTGCAATGTATTGAGCTATTTATTTTGTCAAACCTTGAAATCTGGTACTTCGTTTTATCTTAGATCATTCTTATATTTAATATCTGCAGTTCATTTAATTTTACAATTGCTACATATTTTTATTTTATTCATCTTATTTATGTGTAGGCGACTTTACGTGGTCTTTGTGAAGATTTGGAAATCCCATTTCAAGATTCAATGCTCAGGTGTGTGGAAACTTATTTTAAGCTAAAACTTATAAATCTATTAACTGGCTCTTCGTGCTGTGCAACTTAATTAATGCTCATTCACGCCAGACTTGATGAGCTGGTAAATTGATGGCTTTGTTTAGCTCAATAAATATTATGCTTAATGACCAGGATTGTTTAGTCAAATACATTCTAAACTTCTTCATGGAGGAACACTTCGTTTTAGTCATTGGTGCAAGCCTGAAGCAACTTTGTTTTGGGCAGCCTTCTTGTCAAATAGTCAATAATTACTCTTCCTTCTCATGAAACTTGCTGTATCTTTTTTTTTTGTACACTATGTCTTTATCTTGGATATCTCCGTTATTAAAATTCTTTGGAAACACATCCATTTCTTTTAGAACAACTGTTTTATTCATTCATACCTCGTACTTAATGTGCAAAGATATTATTTTATACATGGTCTCTTATACTAGAGTAATAATGTCATTATCATGATGACTTTGTGGTCTAAACTTGATCAGATGGGAAGCTGGTCCAAAACCGATAGATGGTATTTGGGCTCCATGGTGGTATAAAAGTGTGCATAAATCGACATGTTTTGCCCCCACAAGAAAGTACCCTACGGTTTGTTACCTGTTCATTATTTCTGGTTTTGAATTATGAATTGTAATCGGTTGCTGTCTTAACTAAATTTATAGTCATCTTGTATTTGAAGTGTCTCTACTCTCTTTTAACTCCTCCTTTACTGTTTAATATAAATTGTATATGTTTAGATTAATAAGCATAGGCCTTTAGCCTTGCTCTTCTGTCTGTATGGAGAGTTATTTCAAGAATTGATGTCCTGAAAGTAGATTATTTTATGAAAGAAACAATTATCAAAAGTTTGTTTAAAGGCTGACAAAAGTAGATTGGTGTTTTTTTGACACTATAGTTGGCCCTTGTCCTTGGATTACGAGCTATAACACTAGTTACTTTGCTTTTTGTCTAGTAAACTAATCTCTCTATCATCTAGATAATGAGAGTTCATGCTTTTTTACTTTTAAGAAATCTATATCTTGAACTCATTACAAGAAGTTTTTGAATCATTGATGAAGTGTTGATACAGTTATGCCTAATCTTGTATCTGTTGGTTTTCAGCCATTTCCTTTCTCATTCTATGACTTGTTGGAGCAAAGTCTACCTTTCTATAGCGTGCTTAGGCGCAATGTGAGGCAGACGTCATCCCTCCTAAAGTCCCCCTTACCTGTTCCTGATCTTCCAGTTCCTGAGAATGCGAAGCTGCTTGCTTGGGTTGGTGATGAGATTGTAGCTCGTGAGAATGCAAAGGTCCTTAATCCTGGAACCATTCTAGATCTGTTGTTCATTGTCTTAAAATTCCCTCATGAGTTTCAATCCATAGGTATATTAGGTTTCTCATTCTTAACTTGCGACACATGTACCAGGTTTCAGTATTTGATTCAGTTGTTCAAGGTGGTGATGCTGTGTGGGAAGGACTTCGGGTTTACAATGGAAAGATATTTAAGCTTGAAGAGCATTTAGATAGGTTGGTGAAACTAAATGCCTAAAAGATGACAAAAGCGGTATTTGGTTTTGACTGCTGAGTGCTGTGATATGATTTGTGCAACTTAGTTGTTCAAAATAACCTTGCATGATGTGCCGTTGATGCTTCTATTCTTTCTTGAGTTTTGACTAGTTATACTAACATATGAGTGTATATTCTAAATTCTGCAGCAACACTTAGAATGCATGGTATAGCATGCTGTTTGTGGGTCTTTTTCTCTGAACTTTCTGTGACTGTTGCTAAGATATCTAGTCATTTCTCTCGAGTGCTTTGTGAAACATGGAAGTATCATACTCACTCAGTTTTCTTTGTATTCTTTCTTTAAATAATCTGGGGATTATATTTCATCTATAATTCCTTGGCAGGCAAATAACTTCTTTACTTCTATGGAATGTTGCAATGGAAGTATGAGATCCTGAATTCCCTTTAGTAGGAGTTGCAGTAGTATTAATCAGGACATTTTCAAGGAAAAAAAATCTGAATATTTGTACCCCATTCATTTTCCTATTTATGGTTGTATGGAGAAAGATGAATGAGTGCACATATGCTAACACCGAAAGCATACAAGTCCTCACTGATTGTGTCTCTGATCACATGCATCTTTCTTTTGGTTCATTTTGCAAGGATGTTTGATTCTGCAAAGGCTCTGGCTTTCAACAATGTTCCAACTCGTGATGAGGTGAGGATCCGCAGATCTATTTGAGTTCACTATCTGAAAATATCAGTGCTTCATGGATTGGGCATTGCTTGATGGCCGTTGTTTGTGCGAGCAGCTTTTGCCTCTGCACTTACAAACAAGTTATTTGGTTCATTCTTAGTAACATGTTGCATCATTGCAGATCAAAGAGGCTATCTTCAGAACTCTCAATGCTAACGAAATGTTTGATAACACACACATTCGATTAACACTTACTCGTGGGAAAAAGGTACGAAACATTTCACCCTCTCACTCTTTACTTGAGGAATCACTGAATTGCCTAAAAATACTGCCCGCTTTGGGCTAAAAACTGGGATGGTGAAAAAAGTTGGTTGTTGCCGATCATGTTTTCTTTGTTTGGACTAACATTTTCTTCACTCATGCTATACACTTATCTTGTTCAGGTTACTTCCGGGATGAGCCCTGCATTTAATCGTTTTGGCTGCACTTTGATTGGTAAAGTGATTTTTAGGTCGTTCTTACACTAGAGACCTACTCACAAATTCTTATATCTATTGACACATGGATATTAACTGCAAATTGATACCACGCTTACGATGTGCTGTCATAGTGCATTTGCATAAGATTAGTCAGATTCTTTTTGAGTATTGAAAGTGCTTCTGTGATTTGTTAGTTTTCAGCTGATACGCTTAATGTTTCCTGTGAAAAAATGCAGTGCTTCCTGAATGGAAACCCCCTGTTTATGACAACGAGAGTGGTATAACACTTGCTACTGCTACCACACGACGTAATTCACCAAACGTAAGATTCTTGATTTCTTCTCTTGCCACTATTGTTACTTGCTAGAAATGTTTAAGAGAACATATTATGCCTGGTCTGTTGCCTATAGTGGGATAAAAAGCTGGGTGTTTGTTTCTATTTAACGGTATTTGCCTTTAGGAAATTTTGTCTTGGTATGAGCCTGCTGATTTTGAATTGTTTCTTTCCCTTTCAGAATTTGGACTCGAAGATTCACCACAATAATCTTCTGAATAACATACTAGCAAAGGTATTATCCTGCCTGCACTTTGATATGATTTGGCAAAAAATATCTAAGAGTAGATAAGGTTTTAATATCTAATTTGTGGTGTGAATGATCATTTTCACTCTCTCATGCGATTCAGGTAAGTGTAGTTCTCAATCAGATGGCTTTTCTGTTATAAAATTTCAGGATGTAATATCAACTGATTAACCATATTTTGCAAGAGGATAACTGCATTAAGTTCTGGATTTTCTTATCAGAAAGCTGCAGTGGACCTTTTAATCTCTGAAACATAAAAGTTTATGGTCTCAGGTTTCTCTAGGTTTGGTTATGGGTGATTTCTTCAGCTTAAGTATGTAAACCATGATGGGGTGATATGATCAGTATATTTAGTGTGCTATGGTGGAGATTATGTTGGTTGTTCTAATGCCTGATATGTAATTTTGTTGAAATGACTTGCGACTTAAATTGATTTGTGTGGTCTGATGCAGGTAGAAGGGAATAATGCAAATGCTGATGATGCAATCATGCTTGACAAGGATGGTTATGTATCTGAAACAAATGCCACAAACATTGTAAGACTAAGGTTTTTCTGCATTTGCTGATTTTAGATCTACACGTGAATTAGGAATTTTAGGAACATTAAGACCAAGTATAGTATGATATGCATCAATAATCTCCATCTGGACATTATTGTTCTTGGTCGGTTCTCATTGTTTTTACCATACCAGGAAAACTGCAGTAAATATCTGGGTAGTTGGTCATTAATCTCTGATAACTGATAACATTGATAGTAAGGAATGTTAAAATGAACATGTGCCTTCTAGATCTTGCTACCTGTCGGAAGATGGCATTTAGTTGTTGAATTTTTTTTCCTAATGCATGGGCTTTGAAAATTGGAAGTCTCTACCTGAGAAACATTCTTCTGTTTCATGTTGCAGTTTTTGGTAAAGAAAGGCCGTGTTTTGACACCTCATGCTGATTATTGTCTTCCTGGGATTACTCGAGCGACTGTAAGTTAACTAAACTTTCATTCTATCTGTAATTTATGTCTTGGCCAGTGAAACTCCTAACTTCCTGATCTCAAGGAGACAAGTAGCCATGAAAAGTCGTTCAATATCTTATCACTGAACGTGTCTAAGTTTGAATGCATTATGCCTGCTTCATTATTGTAGCAGAATAAGCAACAAAATTAATTGATTAAGTGTGACTAGAAATGATTGCGATGCTCAAAATATCGGTAAAATTACTGGCACTATTATACAATGATATGAATTTGCATATTTAAAATCTACCGTGCAATCAAGGATACAATAATGCAAATATGCAATGCAGAACTAGACTTTTTTGTTTTCTCCAATATATTATATTTCTTATGTAGCATACAACTTTTGTCAGGAAGCAATTGTGAAATTAAATGAACTTGTCTTGCTCTTACTAACAAACTTAACTCTTTTAAATGGATAATATGAAGAAATGTTAAAACTATTTCATTGGTACTTTCTATTATATTTTTGGCGCTGATATCGTTGGGATTGCAGGTCATGGGGCTTGTTGTCCAGGAAAAGTTTGTCCTAGAGGAGCGAAGAATTAGCTTATCCGAGTTCCATACAGCAGATGAGGTTTCAATTTGTTTTTCTATAGAAAGCCCTTCTAAGAAATACTTTGCAAATTCTAAATTAACTGCTCCTCAGTTTTACGATGATATATTAATGAAGTTCCATCGTGCTATACTAAATGATCTTAGTACTTGCAGAGTAATGACTGGTTGCTTCTATCCTCTGTCATATTTTAAAGTTCATTATCACAAGAGAAGTGCTATTATGGTACCTCTGTCCATATACCTTCTTGTAGAAGATATTCTGGTTGTTTCTGTTAGTTATATACGTCCATTCAGACCTCCATAGCTACTTTCATCTGCAGTTGCTAATCTTTCGAGTGTGTCAAGAGGCCACCTAAAGTATGATAATGGCTGCCTGTAATGGCATGTACATTTGTAAATAATGGAACCATACAATTCGTGATAAATTTGCAAAAAAAAAGAAGATATTACTTGGGCACTATTCTCAAATGACTTTAGATATATCCACCTTGGTTGTGAATATTCCTTTCACATGTGTTTTAAGTTATAAGGATGGCCTGCAGGTGTGGACTACTGGAACGATGGGAGAACTCAGCCCGGTGAGTTCCTTCTTTCTAAATATTCAATTTGTGACCTTAACGGACTGAGAGAGAGCAATAATTCTCTGACAATGTTCGGTTTTGCTGTTTGCTTATAGAACACACAGGCTGGCTACTTATGTTAACTTGTTCAATCTAGCTGATGGAATATCTCTTTAACAGGTTGTGAAAATTGATGGGCGCATAGTTGGTGATGGGAAAGTGGGTCCTGTTACTCGAAGACTGCAAAATGCTTATAAAATGCTGACAGAAGAGTCAGGAGTTCCTATACCAACCAACCATGAAACATGAATAACATTATCACAAAGAAGGTTCACTCTCTTTTGGATTATTTTTGTACTTAAGATTTAAAGCTTAGTTCCGGAGAACTAGAATCTCCAATTTTGAAAAGAGGTTGTTCCTTCTTTTGGGGTCAATTCATCATCTAGCTTTTTGTTTAACTAATGAAAATTCCTCGTAACAGGTTGTCATTACCAATGAGCAGCACGCTTCAAGATGCAAATAGAGTTTGGATTGCTTCCAAAGCCATGATTAGTGGAGGCTTCGGGTTCATGAACTTATTTTTGAATTCCACCGTTCAGTATGAAAATGATTATTGTCTCTTCTCTTATTGGTAAGATATGTGGGTGAGGGGCAAGCTCAGATAAATAATGCATGCAATAATTGTGAAAATTCCTGTTATTAGCCCTCTAATGCATGGTGTCATCAATATTCAATAATATGCTCTAAGATATTTACTTTCTTGTCGTAAATATTTGGATGTTGTTCATGGCATTGTGAAAGTTAGATCAAACTCACATATATTAACCTTTTGAGATATATGATATGTTTCAACGAAATCATAACTTCCTACCGAATTCGGTTATATAACAGTGTTCTGAGGGTGCCGTGCTTTTATATGTTATCTTCAACTTTATGAGATAATCCTGCCCTTGGGGATCGAAAGTTGAGCTTCTCTATGTTCGGCTTGAATCTGAACATTATGTTTTAGCCAGTTGGAGTTTATTAGCGATGAATAGAGTTGAAAGTTGCATTGCTAGCCTTAAGGGAAGGTATCACTCTTCTAGCTGATAATACTGAAGGTACTCCAATAGAGCTGAAATTTCTTTCAATGTAAACTACATTCTGAACTTGGAACTGAAGTATTTTTTTGAAGCAATCTTCCAAGCTAATCAAGCGGTCTCCTAGACTCTAATTCAGCCTTGTTTCCTCAGACAACATCCCTTAGTTCAACAAGGAATTGAAATTTATACATGGTTTTGCAATGGTAATTCTGGAAATTAACCAGTTGATCTGTTAGCTGGAAAGAATTCTTGGGTTCTTACTCCATGATTTTCTGATAAAGCTTTGCCTGCAATGAAGAAAGATCCTAAATGATCCTAGGACTGCTTGCATTGTCAGTTTCCTAGGCCAATCAGGATTTCCAGATAACCTGAGACACTTTATTCGCCAAATTCAAAGCGCCACTGCTGTGAGTGCAATCAAGCCGAGTAAAGAGGAGGTAATATTAGATTCGAGTTCAGTTCGATTTGAAATTTTGAATTTTAAAATTTGATTAAAGTTTAATCAAATTTAGTTTTTAAAGTTTAGTTTGACTAAAAAGAATATTTAAGCTGCTTGAGCTTGATTTGAAAGACTTGAACTTGATTCAATAATTTTTTTTCGTATTGTTTCCATATTGTGTCATCATATCGGGAGTAAGGTTGTTGTATAGTTGCAGATGAGCTTCCTACTGGTGGAATAAACATAATGTTATAGATATCACAGTCAAAAGTTGAGAGTCATGTTGAAAAGAAGTACTAACGGAATTTCTATTGATAGTTAGATATATAAAAATTTTGGGATCGATCCTTCTCAAGGACAAGAAGTCCAACTCAAAACCAAAATTTCCAGCAAAACAGTGCTCATAAAAAACTTAAGCCATCATTGCTGTAATGTTCAATTCAGCTAAAATCCTCGGATGAAACAAAAAAATATAAATATAAATAGCAAAAATAGATTCTGCTTCAGTTAATCTGTACACCGAAGAGTTTGAAACCCTCAGTACTACTATTAACCTCTTGTGTTGGTTGTGCTGCCATTGATTCTTGCTCTTGTTTGCCATGCTTTTCACCATCAAACTCATAACAATTTCCCAACCGAAGCTGCAGATTTACTTCTCTTCCAACCTGCAGATTTGCTGCCTCAATCAATGCACCATCATTGCCAAACTTATTCACGTCGATCATGCAGAATCTTTGTACTTCATTCTCCTTTCTACGCTCGCATACGTAGAAAGAAATCAAATCATTCGCTTTCAAGTCTTTTTCCTTCAGAAATTTGTTCCAACCCCGGGTGAAAACGAAGCTTTGGCTGCTATTCCAGTAGCAATACCGAAACTTCCATAGTCTCATGAACTTGTCATAGAAAATCAGCTCAACATCATTAGCTTGGCTATGGCTGCCACCACCCTCAACATTCTCCTTTTCACATCCGGAAACCGGTGGAAAGTACTTGACAGCATATTTCTTGGGGATTACAAGCCTGTTTAGCTTGCCAACATCGCTTGGTGTTAGCTCCTTTTGAAACAATTGCTTGCAAGTTAGCTCTTTATTGCCATTACTCCCAACCGAGTTGAGATCAATTTCGACTTCTGAACTCCGAGTCTGGGCCTTCAGAAAATCCATGAACTTGTATTGGTAAGAACCATCCCTTATCATGCTCAGAATAGCTTCAGCACTGTAACGGCTCTGAAACTTTGGCTCCTCAACTGTGATTTCCGTCCATGGAAAGTTCCTATGAGTATCCCCAGTACGAAAGGTGATTGCTGCGCTGTCATACGCCATGGCTGCATCTTTTTCGGATTTGAAAGTCCCTAGCCAGATTCGGGTATGATTTGCATAGAGTTGAGCACCCCACTGTCCATTTTTCTGCCGCATAACGCCTTTGAATTGCGAGGAGGTACCATTGCTGCCGCATCTTTGGCGCTTGTTTGCAGTGTGACTGGTGCTGATTGAATCAGAAACTTCCGAAGTTGCATTCACTTCACCACTTGAAATCACGCTCAACATCTTGTCTTCAACCGTCTCTACGAAATAACATTTTAAGATTAGATTTGCTGAAGTTTCACTGGCAGAAATCTATCAAATTTGATGAAAAGCGCTAACAATTAACATTAGAAAGGCTAGATTTGAGTTTGCGGGTCAATTCTGTGGTTTCCACCGGGGAAATATAAGCCCTATTAGCTAACAGGCAATGCTATAGTTTATGCATAACATGTTTCTTCCGATCTTACATAGCCTATTGATTTAGACATTAAATGACGTTTATAAACGCTCCTAAAAACCCACTTTCCTGTAGTGGAGAGAGTCTTTAATGGAGTCTTAGCTCTCCACAACTCCCTCTTCCATGACAAAACATGCCATTCTGGCAATTCAAGGTTGGCTTTAAACCCAGATAGCTAAGGTTTGGACATGGCAAACAATGGTGACTGTACTTAGACTTTGAATCTTTGATCCACAAACATCTGACTGTGAACTTGAAACAGGAGATAAACTAAACATATATTTGATAATTCAGCCAAATCCAATGCTTAACTTTTCCTTAAAAGCTGATATCTATGCCTTCAAAAGCTACATTCACATTCAAACAGACACAAATCTGGATTCTGATCTAAGATTGATTCCATACAACACTCACATAAAATCAGAATCATTGAAACTAGCATGAGACAGTAATTGAAACTTAAAGCTGGTACCTGAGCAATTAAGCAGCAGAAAAACAAAGCAGGTTGCTGTCTCTCAACGTCAAACAAGTTGCGCATGATAGGCTTATAATAAGCCCTATATGCTACTTATATGCAGTGGGAAGAAATAACTTGGAAACGAAGAAAGATGTTCAGAATAGGCAATAAAATAAGTATCTCAGAAAAATCAGCTCATTCAATTAATACCAACCTCCATATGGAATGTTTTGGCTTCAGATGTTTATTTTTGGCAAGAGTATAACCCATATTTCCATTGGAGAGGAAACCCAGATTTGTTTCAATGTTCTGCACCATGGTTACAGGTTTTTATATTCTGAAACAGTGAATCAACAGGCTCCAGGAAACACAGGCAGAAAATTCAGGATCCTGGAGAGCCAGAAATTAAGGTCTGCACATTCTAGGAAACAAAATCAAATGTAAATAATTTCCAGAAAATGAAAGAATCAGTATAAAATCAGACGATTGTTTCCTTATATGGTCGCTTTGTGCAAAACAAATCATGGTCAAGCACAAGGTTTTCTTTCCAAAAACCTCCTGCTTCCACTGATTGCGCTGTTTATATTTAGATTTATGTTTCAAAAGTTCCCATAAAGTTTCCATCAAGAACATGCCCTCCAATCTTTACTAGGAATAGGACCCATGCCTGTCAATGTTCTCGGAAACAACTTGAGTCTTGAGCTGCTTAAAGTTAGGTCTTTAGCCGATAGAAACAGCATAGACATCAGCCTAGCACTGAAGCATAATCACTCATAATACCCTCAAAATTCCATGGATAAATACTATCAAGCTGGCCAAATTGCACTCATCAATGCCAATGGAACAACGTTTTCTCTGATCCAATGTCAGCAGATTGCAATGTTGTATTGTAACATGAAATTTTAACTTTCCATTACTAAATAAATTAAAGCTCTGAAATCATGGCCGGAGTAGACTTTAATAATCCAGTTTGTCCCTTTGTGGTATGAATAAACCAGCTTTCTTGTATGATTTTGGAGTAATTGCTGTGAAGAATGGCAGATGTTACATACTAATTTTGTTATTCAATCATCCATTTCACAGAAATCTTGATCTCTTAGCATTACTGTTAACACAAATCACAGTTTTTGCAGCATACTTCTTCATTCTTTTAAAAATTTAATGAAGAAAAAAAGGAAAAGAAAAGCTCTCCTTCAAATCAATTGAATATCTCAAGAACCGCACTGTTTCCGAGGTAAATTTCTCAATAGAGAATGGAATTTGTCTCTTTTTTTTTCTGATCAAATTGTGTATATGTATTATGCACGTTCCGTGTTATACCATATAAAACACGAAAATTATCAGTTACAATTTATGTCAAATCAATTTTTCAATTTTTGCCAATTTTATACATTTTTTTTAAAAAAAATGTTAATCATCGTTATTTGTGTATATTTTTTATATTGTTTTTGTACGGTGTCAGTGTATCATATCTAAAATTTATTACATCTACTTAAAATCTTCTTCTTTTTATATCTTTAGGCTATGCATGCATCTTTATTCAAATATCATTGCTATGAAAAGTTTCCTTTTCAATAATTCCTGTTTCTTGGTAATTTGTCACTTTCTTTCTCTTGGTACAAGTGACATTAATATATCTCTTTTGCTTTATTCTGTTCTTTTTGGTTCATTTTTGCTTTATTCTGTTTGATAGAAGGAATTCTCGATCTATCTATGTAGTTTTATTTTTATTTATTTTATTTTATTTTACATTGCCAGCTTTATAACTTCTTTGCTGATCCATTGTATAGTCGATGAAGTAAAAAGGTTAACTTTGTATTTCTTTTTGTATTCTTCTTTCCTCTTTAATGATATACAAAGCACACTCCATTCATGCTTTGTTTGTTTACACATAAAATATGAAGCTTCCCACTCTCTTTGTTTGGCAACAAATGATAAAAATAATCTTAAGAGAAGAAAGAGAAAATGGGAAACTTTGGAATCATCCAAACTCCATGTTTGTCCACTAGAAAACAAGAAGATAAAACAGATGAAAAGAGAAAAGAGAAGGAAAGAAAGGGTTAGAATCTTCAAAAATAAAATATATCCTAGGCCGTATAAAGTAAAATACATGATTTTGTTTTTCACCTATGGGGACATTAGACTCTTCTACAATGCATGTGAAATGTGACACACTTGTATAAAAATTAATATTTTAAAAATGAAAAATGAAAACCAACTCCAACATAAAACTTTCTAATTATTAATATTTTTTCCACTTTATTTTTGTTATTTTGTTAATCTACTATGTACTAATTTTAAGTGTCGAGGGATTCAAGGGAAATTTTAAATTTTAATTAAAGAATAATATTTTGGTTAAATTTTATTTGTTTCTTATAAAATTCAATAAAAATTTTCTAAGTTAGAATGATCTCACAAATAAAAATAACAGGTCTATATTCAGTGAATTGTTTTATTTATTTATTTATTTTACATTATGTAAAATATTTTTGTTATTTAATAAAAGATATAGAAAATATAGAAGAAGAAAACTTTTATGTATAAAAAAGTTTTGAAAATTTCCACCATTTTTTAATTTCTCTTATCCTTTTTTTCCTAAATACTTTCTAACAAAAAGTTCATAATTTAAAATAATTTTAGACAAAAACTATGAAATACAACTTTGTTTTTTAAAAAATTGAAAAAAGAATTAGATAAAAGAAGAAAAATATTATCAAAAGAAAAAATGTTTATATATGAAGTAATGACAGTTTATAACCTTTATACACATCAATGCATTAAAGATTGTCATTGTTGACACCTAATTTTGTCCCCTTTTATTATTATTATTATTATTATTATTATTATTATTGTGTTTTTATTATTTATTTTGTTATTATTTATATTATTATTATTATTATTATTATCTTTATTTTTATTTTATTTTTGTTGTCCAATCTGCCACCAGTCACCCATCCACCAACTCCCGCCAGCCACCAGTTCCTTTTCCAGCTAGTCTGCCAACCACTCATAGCCATTCCCCTCAGTTGTCTCGTCTGTCACCCTCCTCGCCATACCCAAGCTTCAAAGCCCCATACCATTTCCCCTCTAAAAACCCTCATCCGGTCACAATCAAGGGGGGTCGCTCACGAACCAAAAAGGGGGCCGTTGCTCACCCTCAACGGCCACAGCCAAGCTACCCGAGACCCAAGCTCTCTCCCACACCCAAGCATCATCCTCACCCAACCTGACTCACCGAGGATCACCATTTTTTCCTTCACCTACCCAAAACCTAACAAAAAAAAACCCCAAAACTCCACTCACCACCATCATCATCGTCATCACCACCGTGAACCCAACCGACACCTCCTCTGCCTCTGTCAGGGTCACCATCACCGAACCAACAACCCCACAAACCACAACCACCCGAAAAACCCCAGATCTGAGAACCCCAAATCTCAGATCTGAAACCTAAACCCCAATCCGAACCTGCAAAAAAAGAAAACAAAAACAAAAAAAACCACATTCAAACCCACAACCCCCTGGAGATCCACTCAACCGGAGACCATTCACAACCCCAGCACACACACACAACAGCCACTCGAAAACCAACATTCCCAAGCCTCCAAACCGAGACCCCAAACCACCCATTTCGCAACCTGCAAAAAGAAATCAACAACAACAACAAAAACACGAAGCCCGAAGGCTACCAACATCAGATCTGAGAGAAAAAAGAACAAAACAAAAAAAACAAACAAAAAAGGAGGAGGAAGCCGAGGGTTCTAGCTTCAGATTCGTCGAACTAGAGGTGTTTTTGGAGGAAGAGAAGGCTAGGAACGGAAAGGAGGGGAAAGGAGGCTTCGGAAAGTTAGAAGCTTTTCCTTTTTCGGTCACCAGAGGCGGCGGCGCACGGCGGTACGGCAACGGCCGGAAATCGCCTGGCCGGAAGAAGAGAGAGCTGAGAAAATTTTTTTTGGGGAAGGAAAGGGGAAAATGAATTTAAAAAAAAGGATAGCTTTTATAGGAATTTTTTAGGATCCGCGCGCTTCGTCCAACCCGACCCGGGATCCGCGCAACCCGGTCGCTACCCGACTCCATCTTCAATCCGTGCGCCCGTGTTCGTCCATTCGCCCGAGGAGAGGCTGCGCGCTCGCCCGCACGGGGAAGGGAGGCTGCATGCTCGCCCGCCCGAGGAGAAGCATGGTCTGTGAGCTCGCCCGCTAGCCAAAAAGAGAAAATCCTGTGGGTTCGCCCGCTAGCCAAAAGAAGAAGATACCGATTGATCGCCCGCCAAAAGTCGCGAGATCGGTGTGATCGCCCGCCAGCCAATGTGAAGAAGACTGCGTGCTCACCCGCTCGAGGAGAAGCAGGGTTCGTGAGTTCGCCAGCTAGTCAAAAAGAAGAAAATCTCACGATCGCCCGCCAGCCAAAAAGGAGAATACTAGCGTGATCGCCCGCCCGAGGGGAAGCTTGGTGTGTGAGCTCGCCCGTTAGCCAAAAAGAAGAAAATCCCGATTGCTCGCCCGCCCGCCAGATGAAAGGAGACTCGCGCGCCTCCGACGAGCCAACCTGACTCGCTGCGCCTCACTCGGATCCAATCGATGCCAGCCAATCAACAACCTTCAAGCCCACTTCTACTTGGATTTTGTTCCAATTTGTGGTAAAATTTTGTCGTTAAAGTTTTCATTTATTGTTATTCATGCATGTTTATAATAATGAAATTTAAATTTGAATAAAAAGTTCCGATGATGGGATGTCATGAAACTCACAAGTAGTGATTTCTTGACTGATCCCTAGGTGAGAAGAGTCGTGCTAAATGTTACCAGAGTATTGGGATATTTAGTATGATTTTACAATAATTTAATTTTTTTATTAAAAATAAAAATAAATAATTTTTTAAAAAGAAAATAGAAAGAGGAAATAATAATAAAATTTAAATTTAATTAAATGAAATTTTGTCCGAGGATGGGATATCATGAGACTCACAAGTAGTAATTTCTTGACTGATTCCTAGGTGAGAGGAATTAGCTAAATGTTACCAGAGTATTGGGATATTTAGTTAAATTTTTCAATATTAAGAGTTTCAATATAAAGTTTTTTTTATAAATTCCACACGCATAAATATTAATTAAAAAGTAAATGGAATTCTTCCGAGGATGGGATGTCATGAGACTCACAAGTAGTGATTTCTTGACTGATCCCTAGGTGAGAGGAATTAGCTAAATGTTACCAGAGTATTGGGATATTTAGTTAAATTTTTCAATATTAAGAGTTTTATTAATAAAATCAAAAATTCATTTGCATCATTTATTTTCTGTTTGCATCATATGCATTCATAATAATTTTTGAAGCGAGTGTGAATCTTCCGAGGATGGGATGTCATGAGACTCACAAGTAGTGATTTCTTGACTGATTCCTAGGTGAGGAAAATTATTTCAAATGCTGTCAAAAATATTGGAGTATTCGATTTAATTATTCAATACAAAAGGGTTCACATTCATTTTCGATAAATAAAATTTAACCTTTTTTTAAAAAAAATTGGAAAAATAATTTTGATAAATAATAAAATGCTTCAAAAATGAAATAAAAAGGAATTAATTTTAAATATTAAATTGAGACTATTTTATTAAAACAAAAAGGATAACACATGATTATTATGGTACCGTTTTTTAACGGGCGTCGTGGGGGTGCTAATCCTTCCCCACCCGTAACCGTACCCCCGAACCTAAATTTTGTTTTCGCAGACCAAAAATTTGTCTTTTTGATAAACTTAATAAATTTTGAGATTTTGTTAAGAAGATAAATATTTTAGGTGACCAATCACACCTAGTCAAAAAAGATTGGTGGCGACTCCCTTTTATTTTTAATCGTTTTCAAAATCGTCGAGCGCGAAGCCGTTACGACAGTCATATCATTAATAAGTAAATTAATAAGATTTCAAACTCTTATAAATAAATACAAATAATTTTTTTTTTATTCAAAGGCTTAGCATCTTATTTTTTTTCTCACTTATTTTTTACTTTATTTACTCTCCATTACATATTTTTCAAAAATACATCTACTTTAAAATAATATAAAATCTTGCATGGGTTCTAGAATATTAATTAAAAATTAGCGGCCCATGTGTAAAGCTAAATAGTAACAAAACATCCTCTTTAGTTCATTTTCCATTCTTTCATTTACAGTGGTTAACTACACTTTTCTAACTATTGCTGCACAAGCATTGATTAGTACCCCAAACAACCACTTTTGCATTCACACTCTAGACGTTAAATTATCTTTTCTTCTTCCAATCCTACACTTTTAATTTATATATTTTATAAGATTTGAGTATCACTTTAACGCAAACTTTTTCAATTTAAAACTAACTTTTTGAATTTTTTATAATTTATATTCAATTTGAATCTGTTCATTTTTGTCAATTGATTTTAAATTAAATACATAAAATAATATCAGAATTCTTATATGTTTTAGGCATAATTCACATCTCATATTCCTTTTGAATTTGTCATACGATAGTTACATTTACACGAAAACCTAAATCTATTAAAATTATGTTATCTCACATTTGTCTTAAATTTTTTACCATTTTATATTTAAGTTGAGTTCATCCAATTAATACCAATTGATTTTAAACCTATACTTAACACAAACCTTATTGAATAATATCAGAGTGCAGGCTTTATTGCTGTATAGTGATTCTTTGTCTTAAACATTAGCTTTTTTGAATTTTTACATGATAATTATGTCTACATGTAACAGAAATATTCCATATTCGTTAAATTCTAATTTTTTATAATTTATGTTTTATACCTATCATCAATTAATTTTAGATAGGATACTTTATACAAACTTTATTCCATGGCACATTATTTTAATTTTTTATAATGATATTACACATTGATCGAACTTTAATACTGTCTCTGTTCTTCTGCTGTCTTAAAGCCCATCAAAACCCCACCAACATATCAACTTTTTTCACCTTGGGATTCGACCTTGAACATCGTACAGAATCCATGGGGCCATCATTATCTTCAATGCACAAATGATTTTGATTTGAAATCATTTTGTTCAAAACAAATTTTCATGATATCTTGGTTTCTTGGCTCCTAATTTACCAGGTCTTCAGCTTCATCATAAGTGTAGAGATTTACAGAATGAGAGAAAGTTTTTAGCCTTTCCAAAGCATCTTACATGGCAGCCTTTGCTTAGTACTTCACATTCCTTCGTGGTAAGAAAGAGAAAATTCTTGAATCCAAGCTCATTTCATTGTTATTTGAATGGTTAATCTCACATTATAATATCTGGAGCTGCTAATTTTGATTTTGGCTTCATTTTAGGATCGATTTGCAGCCATATTTTGGATTATGAATCATAATTAAAATTCAATGAAAATTTGTCAATTATTTGCCACTAGGGTTTTCCTTTTGTTTCATTTTTTTTTTCGTAATCATGATAAAATCCATCCGAATTTTGTTTTGTTATAGCCGTATGTTTTGATTATGAAATATGGCAAGTTTTGATGTTAAAACTGTGTTCCTTAATAAAAATCTGTAAGAAAAAGTCTACATAATACGACCGAGAATTCTGAATCCAAAGGATAATAAAAGACTTGAATCAAGTTGCCATGGCATACTTTAATTTGCCCAACAACACCAGTCAATGACACACATTATTGGTATTAGAATAAAGGTTGTTAGAATTGACCAGTCTCTTTTTGTATGCGTGGCTGGTACATTAAATGCCCTTTAAATAAAATAAAAATAAAAAGCAAAATATCAACAATCTCTTCACCGTAGTTAAGAAAATATTGTGACATACGGTAAAGCATCTGATTATAAAAAGTGAAGAAGAACAGAATAAAATTTAATTTATTTGAAAATTTTGATTCTGGGAAGAAACAGAGAATTGAGTTTTGTTGAAACAGTTCATCCTCAGAATTAAGAGTAGTGGTCTAAAACAAACTACACTAAAATGGAATTGCAGAGGGTGAAAAGTAAAGAGAAACAAATTACAGTGGGGTGAAAAGCTGAAAATCATGGAAATTTTCAATTCAACATAGCTTCTTCTTGAATCCTACCTAACAACTGGTTCGCTGCTGCAGCAATGTCATCCACTGAAGTCAGCTTACAATCATCTTCTACCTGCATTTAATCATCTGAAGAGGATTAATTTCTCTTCTGTTTTGATAAACTGGAATTCAGAACTGTTTTCTGGAACTAAACTGACCTTGACACTGAGAGAATAGAGCACAGTTTGATCGACTGTGGTGACATTGAGATGGAGAATGCTAAGACGCATGCTGTTCAACCCAGAAACCAGTTTCAAGAGCTGCGCCGGTCGCCTTTTCGACCTTATTTTGAGGTTTGCATGGCTCTCAACCATGGTAACTTCTATGTCGGCTACCGCGGATTGAGTCTCCACCATGGATTGATCGTTCATGGAGACTGAATTATCACCCCCAGTTGAGCTGGTTGAGTACTGTGGGAATGTGAAGAACTCAGCAAAAGGTGCTGAGCAGCTGCTGCCATTAACATCTGAACTTTCTTTTACCTCTTTCTGAGCACTCAGCGATTGCAGACGATGCTCAAGCTCCTTTACAAAGTTTATGGCACCTCCGATAATCGATGCCTGATCACCCTGAACCACAAAAAAACACTTTTCATCAGCATTTTCTTTCATTTTTTTCTTATATAGCTAGGAAAGATAACATCCTACATATATGTATACAGCTTTCTTTCTGTATTGATGAGAAGACTGTTTCAGTGATCGGGTCACAAACAACAATCTTTACCATTGCACCAAAGTTCAACCTTTCCAAGCCCGAGACTTGTGCATTGGGTTTGCGCTTTATAGCTAGGGGAGTTAAGAGAAAGTACCCTTTGAACATAAGATTCAGGCATTAGAGATCGGAGAACAGAAAGATATTCATTCATTTGCTTTCTCCTGTTGCGCTCCACAGCAATGTGAGTCATTCTTTGATTCTCAATCTCTTCCTTGTTCTTCCGGCACTTGGATCGACGCCTCTTGGGACGAGCGGAAGTAGCCGCCGAAGAATCCAACGCTGAAGGGACGTCGCAGGAGGATGATCCATTAGCGTTAGTAGCATCAGAGGATGAATTCGGGTGCCGCAGAAGAGTTGGAGCCATGGAAGTTGGAGAAGAAGAAGCCCAATCTCCATGAACAAAGCTACTATTAGTCTGATCGGGAAAATCTTGTCTTTCCAAGCCAAAGTCATAGCTCCAATTCCCACCCAACAGGCTGTAGAGATCTCTGCTGTTGTAACCAAACAAGTCAGCTTGCTGGAAAACCACAGCTTCGAGTGCCATTCTTCTGTTTCTCCAAGCTGTAGAATTCTTCAAATAAGAACAAAGAAGAAAGAAACGAGATATAATTAGCCTTGAGAAGTTGAGGTTTCGGGCGGAGAAGTGCGGGTTTTAAAGGCGTTTAATGAACCAAAGAACCATAAAATGAACAGCATAATTGCACGTGAAATAGTATGGAATTTGATTGACAGAGAGAAAGCAAAGGCCAAAGGGTACAAAGCTATGATTTCCCTTTGAACATAAGGGCAAAGGCCCTGTGCTGGGGGGGAAGCCAGCATACTCTCCTATTGTGAACCACACACCCTTGGCTTGGGTACTAACTGTTTAAGGGGAAAACCATTTGTGCAAAAGGAAAAAGAAAATAATCTTTTTCAAGAATGTGGAAAAGACACTTTGAAAATAATGAAATGATGCAAGATATTTAGGAGCTTTAATTGATTTTGGATAAAAGGTTTGTTAAATCTTATTTAGAAAGAATGGATAAGATTGTTTTTCTAGAAGAAATATTTTATCACATTATTCACAATCGATATATATTGTATTGAATATTGTACTGTTGGGAACAAAATAATTTTTCAATATATACTTAAAATAACGATTCTAGATTTTTTAGGCTTAATACTCAAATATACTTTTAATTTTTAATATTTTATTACAAGCAAATTAGTTCATAAACTTTTATTTTACTGTAAATAAATATTTAATTTTATAAAATAATATAATTAAGTTTAAATTTATTAAATGATGCTATCTATCGTTTGAACATTCTACATAAAAGTGGGTTAGATTGGGTTCAGGTTGGGTTTGGGTTGTTAACTTTTTTAGTTAAATCAAAACGATCAAGTTTGGTTTCGAGTTGGTCGAACTGGTTTTTCGGGTGGGTCAATTTTTGCCACCTCTAATCCTATGTGAGAACAAATATACATAGTTTTGTTAGTTACCACATGACATGTCACATGTGCAATATAAATGTAGGATATAGTGTCATCTAACTTATTTAAACTTAATTGCATGATTTTGAAAGGTAAGATGTTTATTTATGATATAATAAAAGTTTACGAATTGATTTATATGTGATAAAATATTGATGGTTTATATCTATATTTTGCAAAAGATTGAAGTTATAATTTACCATTTTTTCTTTTTTATAAAAGAAGGTGAAGTCCAGAGATAAAGGGAATACATTGCAAATGCTGAAATTTGAATTTTAAATATTAAAAACTAACTCAATTTTAAAGAAATTGTACGAGCTAATTAGATTAAATCTCGAGTTCAAAATTTATGCTCTTAAAAAGTTAGGTTAAATCTCACCTTTAACTCATGGATTGTGACTCAATTGGCAACGTAGACTGAATTTATGGGAAGAGCTCTCAGGTTCGACCCCCACCAAACACACTTTTGGGAAGATGCGAGAAGCCTTAACTATGATAAAGCTTCAAGTAAGATTAGTCTTAAACTATTAAAACGAACGAGAATAACTATGATTTGCAAAAAAAAAAAATCCCACCTTCATTTTCGGTTAAGAAATATTTAAAGGAAAGAATGAATAGGACAACTATACATCTATATATATATATATATATATATATATATATATATATATATATATTTTTCAAAATCTTTGTTTAATTCAAACAATAGCTTTAACCATTTTTTCTAATTTTCTTTTTGAAGACAATATATAGCTTAGAGCAATGAATGAAAATGAAAGCCGCGTTTTTCTTTCTTATTTCATGTTGGACCTTAATTTCAGCAAATAAAAGAAAAATGTTTCAACCTTATTTTCTTCCTCATTTTTAGGAATGTTTTATGGCTAGCTAACTCAAGTTTTTGCCTTTTTCTTCCCTTTCTTTAAGAATCATTACAGAAGCCAAATACCAAGCTGACAACAGCCCACAAGAGCCCCAAGTTGGCCATGTTAGGTGGCGCTTGAAACACACATGCAACCAGAGAGAGGCTTGAACTTGGATCAATGAATATATAAACACAGACATATAGTGCTCGTCGTCATTTGGTAATAATACGGTCGGGTGTACGAATCATGCACATTGAAACAAGAGAAAAGAAAAAGGCTGACATTGCAGAGATTCTTGCAATGTATCATGACAAAAGAGGGTTAGAAAATTAAAAACAACACCAACAAACAAAGGAAAGGCTTAGCCTTAAAAAGGTTTTTTCTTGTAAGAAATTCCAAAGGGTTTTTTTTTCTTTTTTTCTTCTTTAAAACCTTTTGGTGAGGGGTTAGAAAGTTAGATGACTTTGGATGTCAGAGATGACATGTGAAACCACAAGTAGAAGACTATATATCATGTTACTCATTTAATTGATGTATAAATTGAGTTATAATAGGTGTGATACTACTTTAGCTAGTATGGAGAAAAAGTTTTCAAGTTTCACCAGCTACCATTTACCTGGAGTATGTATAGGGGTACAAAAAGATTCTACATCTATGTAAATAATTATGTTTATTTTTCCTCTATGAAACATCCTATTCCCATATATTTTACACACACACACACACACATATATATGTACATCTTTAATCTCTTCTAATTAGTTTCCAATGTTACTAGAGTTAGCTAATTTACAATCGTGTAGTCTATTAATCGATAAAATGTTAAACTTTTAATTTTGATAATTAAGATTCTATTTCATCACCATCATGTGCAGAGCTTTTATTATAATATTGAAGTAAGTTACATGAACCAATGTGTGAACTCATACCAAATCGTTAGCATGAGTTTTTTTCTCCACTTATTTTATCCAATGCAACGTGATTTTCAATTCTTGTGCCGTCATATCTCCGAATGATTTTATTTCAAGTCTTTTTCAATCTTTTCCTAATTTTGACCTCTTTTCTCATCATTCATAATCTTTACTCTCATAACTAGAGTGTCTAATGATGAAGGGTGTTGTAAGGGATTGGATTTGATTTGTGATAGTGGGTTGGGTGTTTTGTTGTGAATTTTTTTTCTTAGATTTTTGTAAGCTTTGTACTCTTCTTCTATTTGACCCTATTCTTAGGATTTTATCTAATCAATGAAATCTTACTTATCAAAAAAAAAAAAAAACTAGAGTGTCTACAAGTCTAATTAAGATTCAATTTCTAATACAAAAAATAAGAGATTGTTTGAACTTTGTTTTTTTTTCTTATAATGAAAGTCTCTGGTTGAGGAGAAAAGAGAATGTAACGTGTTGGTGCTAGACTTAAGTCTTAGACCTGGAAAACTCTCATATTTTAAAAATAATAACATGATAATTTAAATTGATACTCAAAATTATATCTCTACTTTCTCGAAGAAGATTTGCCGCAATCACCTCCAATGGATTCGTGGAGGAATGTTGTTGACGAAACAGAGAAAACACCAATTTTTCCACTCGATTCATGCACTTCGAAAATTAAAATCCAATAATCATCTATGACAAGTACAATTAACACTTTGGTGGGGTTTTTTATTACTAATTTTGACATTCCTCAATAGTTGGTAAGGAAAAAATACATCAAAAACTTAATTAATTTCACATCATTTGTTTTCGATATTATACTAATAGTCTCACTAACGATGCAATAACAACACCAATCAAGCTGTTGGCATTTGGAGTTATGTTAGATTAATATTAGCAATCTCTTTTGGGGTTTGGTCCTTACTATTGTGAAGATCATGACCATGCACCTAACAACCATTAAAATAAAAAAAATAATGCAATTAAAAAAAGGACTAGAAGAAAAAAAATAAAGTCAACCCCAAATTAACCCTAAATTTGCATGGTTTGGGTTTAAGCCAGCTATGAAAGTGTAATGTAAAAGATTATGAGTGGAAATTAGAAAATAAATCCAAAAATATTGTCAGCCTCAGGCTTTTTAAAATCAAACTCAGTCTTGTTTTCTAATTAAGTTTAGTCAATGTTTAATGAACAAATCTGAAATTTGAACCTTCATTTGTGTGTTAATATGGTTGCTATTGCCATGGCAGTTTGTCTGGTCAACCTTTTTCATTTGATTGATGACAAATATTACTTACATGTCTACCAATTTGTCATTCTTTTCCCTTCTTTGGAGGGTATTGCATCATTTAGTTGTTTCCCTTTTTTTTCATCTTAGTGATGGCGAAAACTAAATAAAATAGAATAAATTCAACCTTTTTTCTTTTTCATTTATTTTTTATTAATGAAATTGTCATAAAATAATCAAATATTTTGAGATTTATTATTTTTTTGTTTCAAAGAAAATATTTGATAATTTGGGGTCAGAGCGAAGTTGCTAAAATTCGAATCCAAGTCATACAATATGTCACAACTCTTATTTAATCACGTGGTCAAGAGGTTGTTGACAGATTTATTGATTTTTCGTACAAAAGTTATTAAAAACGCTATAAGATTATCAAAAAAGTTATAAAGATATTTTAAATTCTATTAACCTCCGCCAATAATTTTTTTATTAAATGATGAAGAAAGAGTTGTGAGATGTTATTAAATTTAGATTGGAGTCCAAACAATCTCAACCCCCAATAATAATAAAACAAAAAATCATTAACATCCAAATTCAATATTTCAAGTAACCTTATGTTGCTAATAATATTTATAGAAATTGTTGACCAAGGCAAAATAATCATTTATATATTTCGGGATTACAAATTTTGTACACCAAAATTATCAAAAAAGCTTTAAATGTTTCTTATAGATTCAGTAATTTCATACTTAATATCTCAATAATCTTGTGTTACTCAATGTCTATGAAATTTACCTTATCCCTTTTTTTTTATATTGGGAGTTTTTGATTTAGAGAAAAATACAACTACTGAAACTCAAATATTAGATCTATTAGAACTTTCAAAACTTAAAGATGAGAAAATAATCATTTGAGTCAATGCTAAATATCTCTTGCTCCTATTCTACTGCATCACCGGCCAATCCTATTGTTTGTAATCCGAATCCAATCTAATCTGCAAACTGACAATGCTTTTTTCTTCAATTTATACCTAAATTCTACATAGTTTGAACCAAAAAACCTTTTCAGTTTTCACCTATTGATCTAAAAACCCACTAAAAAAAATTAGACCCAACTGGCACTAGTTTGAAGTTGTACCAAAAATATTGTTTGTTTAAGAGATACGTTGACAATTCAGTCTTTGAGAAGATTACAGCTTAGTAATTTTGATTAACCTTAATTAATTGTTTTAATTTTAATTTGTTTGTTCCAAATATTGTGAGACAAAACAAAAAGCATATGATCTTGTCGTGAATTCTAAAATAGCAAGCAATATTTTATTGCTGATTAGATGGTATCAAAATTAAGATTAGTGTAGCTAATGACAGATTATGCCTTGGTGTATCCACTTCAATGCTCCAATTTTGAAGTAGATTTTTATTTTAGGGATTCCATTAACTGATCTTCTCTGACTAGCATTTGGCTCTTTGTATATATAAAACCAAGCTAGATTCTCTTACCCACCTCTTCTTTATTAATTATTCTTTAATTTCTATGTCTAAATAACGATGTTCCAAGAAAAAATATATATAAAATTTTATCTAACGGCTTTAATCTTCAAGACAGTTCAGAGGTGGACGTTCGGGATACTTTTTTTTTGTTACAAGAGGAATATTAAATAATTGAGAATGAGGTGCTTGGATTCGAACTCAAAATTTACGTTCGGAATATTTGATTCAATTGATTGGTGTACGATCCAATATTTAAAGAACAAAATTTAAATTGTTGCAAAACAAAAAAAAAATTCAAAGGCTAATTTGATTAGCATTTCCTCGATTTGTTTTATTCTATATATCAATTTAAATTTTTGAAATATATATTATAAATAGTTTTTTAACTAAGATTTAAGAGTATTTAAATTAATATATTAAATTATATATTTTTCAATACGTTCTAATTTCTAACATTAATTGCTAATTGCCATATTTAATAAAATAATTTTAGTATAAACATTATTTTAACTAATCTTACCGATAATTGAGATACATTTCCAATAAAAAAAAGATAATTGAGATACATTACTAAATTAAATCTAACAAAAATATTTATTAGAGCCTTGTTTATATAATATGAAATGATTGATCAATATAAACTGTAAAATTATTCAATAGAATTTATTCCTTGGGATGTAAAATTTAAATTGCGGAGTGATCATACATTAGTTGAAGATCGAATCAAAGTGTGTTGTTTCAAGTTAACCCAAAATAATATACATAAATTTATCATATCATTGCAAAAGGACAATATTAACGTACTTACACTAATATTTTTCTTGTGGATCAGAACAAATTCATTGTATTTTATCAAATTATGCATGGTTTTCTGCTTAAATTGCTTAATTAGTTCAATTTATTATTAATTTATAGATCATTTTATTGTCTTTATTATCAGGCAATGCAGAGACAAGTTTCCAAAATTAAAATGATCGAATTGAAACAATATGAAAGGAACATTAATTAAAACGAAAGAGGCTCTAAGGTTGAGAGTCTCCTATTCGAACCTCAACCATAATCTATGCTGCCTAAACACAATCTTTAATTATTAAGAGCTAGTATATATTCTTTCAACTTTCACCCGTAAAAATAAAATTATGATCACAAATTTCTTAATATATATTTTAAAAAATTAATTAATATGATAAATAAAAAGATATGTGACAATGTTTTAACTTTATTTGTGAAGTTAGTATATTGAAATCCAGGGTTTTATCGGTTGTGAAATCATTATTTTCAATGAAAATTGATTTTTGACCAAAAAAAGAAACTAGTAGCAATAGGTTCAGTTTACCAAGTAAATTCACAGCCAAAGGCAACTTTTGCAGCCTGTGGAGGATCCAAGGCCTGAGCCAAGGATCCCCAACTGATTGAGTAGTTGAAATCCTGCCTGCTCTGATAATGAAAAATGGACAAAGTTAAGAGCATAGGCCGATTGTAATTGCATAATTAGGATTACTTAGGCTGCTAGGCTGGTTGGTTCTTTGCCATTTGCTACCATGGTACATAAGACTTGGTCAGTTCAAGGAATATTGTACATGTCAACTGATCCATAAATCTTTTCTTCAAAGTCAAACTTGTATATTTATACCTGCATCATCTAGAAGATATGGCAAGTAATGGAATTAATTATCGGACTCTTCAAAATCTTTTTTCTTTGAATTTCATTAATGGGATTTCATTTAAGTTTCCCTCTGATATAGGGTTTTGTATGAGACAGAAATTAAGCCGCAACACATGCATGCATATAGATCGGTCAATTCATGTTCGTGTCATATAAAATTATGTTCGTGTTATATAAACATAAAATTGTGTCTATATACCAAATACAAAACCATTTTAAAGATCTAAGACTAATCCTGTTTAAGATTTAGTCAAAGTTAAGGCTATTTACCCCTCCTCAAAGGTGTATTTAGTGGAAGTCGAATTCGAGAGCTCTTCCTACAAATTCAACCTGCGTTGCCAACTGAACCACAATCCATGGGTAAATACAAAATCCTTTTTTTAACTTTTCTATACTCATATACAATTTTTATCAAATTTTAATATGCATGCATCACCTTCGTATATTTTATTCATCTTATTTTTATATTGTATTACCGTGTCGTATGCTCAGGTCTACATGTATGCCGCGTTCCGCAGGGAGTCGGTAAGAGACATTAAACACGATGGGGGCCATTGGCCATTGGCCAATGCTCAGTCGGTCATAGGGTTTGAAGTTTGAAGAAATGCCATAGCATTTGGTTCGATGAACATCGTGAGATAAGCTAGCTAGGACACCCGATCAAGCAACTCCATTTGTCAGTATCCGGTCAAGGTGTGGAAGAAAACAAACAGATTTTTCAAGGATTTAGATTTTGTTGTTGCCGACGGAGGTGGAAACTGGCAACACAAAGCCTCCCCCACCTCGCCCCTCTTCGCCTTTCTAGGCTTTGTCCCTTTTCCATATTAACTTAATCATGTTTAACAGCTCATCTTCCTTAATTAAATCAATATTAATTAGTGTAAATTATGTTTATGCACCTTCTTACCTAACAACTAAAACTTAAATCATCGAACTTTATAAACAATAATAATTCTATGATGTCTATACATTAATTTAACTCGCTTAGGCTTGACGACCGTGTGCAAAGATAATTTTTTTTTTTATACTTTGAAAACTTATCTATAAACATCGCGATAAATTGATTGTTCAATAGCATTCCGGCATGCAACACGTTACTTTTACTAGCATGAGTGTGACTTCTCTTAATATATAACATTTTCTTTAGGTCATTTTTTATATAAAGAAAGTCGAAGTCTGAGAATAAAAAAAAAAAAGTTTCCTGACCTAAGATTTAGATCCCATTTCAATCTGTTATATAAATCATTTGAATTAAATTTCAGATTTTTTTTGACCAATTTTCATTAGCTACTAGTGCTAGAGGTGGCAAATTAGTTGATTGAATCGGATTTGAATTGAGTTATTTTGGATCGAATCAATTTGAGTTAATGAAAAATCAGATTATTTCGAGTTCTGATAATTTCGATTTTAGATCAGGTCGGGTTTGAGTCAAGAAAAAATCGGTTTATTTTGGGTTCAGATCAGATTGAGTTTTGGTCAATTTGAATTCGGATCAATTTAGTTTGAATCAAGAGGAGTTCGAGTCATTAACTTTTTCAATCAATTCGAATTGGTCAGATTTGAATTCGAATCAAGCGGGTAGGTTTTTCGGGTTAGGCCTTTGTTATCTCAATGTAATTTATTTGGTATAAAAATGAATTGAAACTATATTTATAAGAATTACAAAACTCATAAAAATAAATTTTTCTTCTTGTATGACTTATAATAAACTTGGGATTGAAATATTGAAAATACTTAATAATCTATATGATAATTTTCTTTATAATATATTTATCAATATTCATAAATTAATTACATATTTTTCATTTTATTTCTATTATCTATAATAATTGTTAATTTTATTCATCAAAGTGATTTAATATTCCTTACTAAATACTATAATACACTACTATACATCTTTTTTTTATGTAGACTACAGGTATCCTCATCCGTTTTAACGGTATGAGACTAATCCTGTTCGGGGTTTAATCACAATTAAGACTTTTCACCCCTCCCCAAAGATGTGTTTAGTGAGAGTCAAACCCAAGAGCTTTCCCCACAAACTCAGCCTGCATTGCCAACTGAACCACAACCCTTTGGTTACTATACATCTCTTTAGTTTCTCTTGATTTTTTATAAAATAATTAGAGGCATTAAATGTAGGTGATGTAGCTCTGTACTTTGTAATAGATTAACTATTAAGTAAGTATACATTAGCTTTTGCATAATTTTGTTTTAGTTAGGTTAAAATGAATAGAACATAAAAATAAATATTTAAGTTTAACCAGATTCAAAAAATATAACACTTGTATTATTAAAAAAATTATATTTTTACTATAATAAAATAATTTTATCATTAATTTTAACATTTAAATATTTATTGATAATCTTAAATTTAAGTTTGAATCTTTTTTTGTTTGTATTAATTTGGAATCAGATCAATTTGGGTCGGGTTAATTTGAGTTCGGATTAATTCAAGTTCAAATTAAGTCGGATTCGGGTTAATCTAAATTCGTATGAATTTGGGTTCAAATTAATTCTAATTCGAATCAACTGGGGTTCGGATCAATATAAATTCATATCAATTTGGTTTTGGATCAATTCAAATTTGGATAGAATTAGATTTAGATTGTTGACTTTTTTAGTAAAAGTAAATCGGTCAGATTTGATTTCAGACTGTTCGGATTGATTTTTCGAGTCGAATCAACTTTTACAACCTCTAACTAATGCTATAGATAATTTGAGTAAAAGAGAAAAGCTTAGAACATGAGATGTATTGGCATGGATTGAGAAATGAGAGGTAGCTGGATTTTGAAACCGTAGGGGAGAACTTTTTAATGATATGATCCCGAGAAAGTTGATCACTTTTTTGTATTTGCAGCATTATTAGCAGTGGCCAACACCGTTGCACTTTATGTCAAATAAAATTTTGATTAAGCGGCTGCCTGCCCCCCTTGAGTAGACTTCTTATACCATTAAAAAAAATTAAAAATGAAATATTTATTCTACTATATGCTCTTCAATTTTTTTTTGGTACGATAAAACGATTCGGAAAAGAAAGAACGCAAATTTTAATGATATTCCAAGTTCAGATTTGCAAATGTTTCATATTTTGAAGATGGAAATCAAAATCATCTTTTCTTTTTTGATTAGGAAGATAATGATTGAAGCCATGCTTCAATGATTCTATACAAAAATTCTAAAGTGTACAAGAAGAAATTAATATAGCTTCCCATTGGTGAAGCCTTAAAAGCTTGCAATTCAAATGAAATTTAGTCTCATTTTTGGACATTTGCAAGTTGTGATGACACTCTAATTTCATATTTGTAGAATTTTTAAATTTTAAAGACAAAGATCAAAATCAACTTTTCTTTTTCCATTTAAAAGATAATGATAGAAGCCATGCTTCAATAATTCTATACTAAAATTCTATGGTGTACGAGAAGAAATTAATATAGCTCCCCATTGGTGAAGCCTTAAAAGCTTGCAATTCAAGTGAAATTTAGTCTCATTTTTTGACAATTTGTTTGTCTCCTCGGCCCATCACACATGGTGACTTTTCCAATACAATATTCCTCCCTAATTGCATGGTTTTTTCAAGCACTTGATGAGGGAACTCGCTAGTGGGAGCAGACCTAACCAAAGAATTGATATGGAAAATAAATCATCAGTGGCAAGCTTTGATGAAACAAATTTCAACATGAAAAAGCTGTCTAAGTAATTCCAAAAAGCTAGCACAAACGTGGAAAAACTCCATTTCCTTGGCTGCCCAAGGCTCCCTTTTTCCCTTTGGTAGTGCCTAGGAACAACATTTTACTCTTACAACACTGTTGAAAACATAATTTTCCAACAAAAGCTATGATTACACAACTCATTCCCCAGCTGTCTTCTAATTTTATTCTATATGTGTTTTGTGGGGATAGAGAGGAGAGGATGGGAGGAATGAGGAGGCATTGCTTTATCTTTACTTCATGTGAAAAAACAAAAGGATTTCCAAGATAGAGAGTGATAAAGACTCCTTGCTGTTAATCCTTTCATCATGTGAAAGCACCACTCAATTTTGTGGGGTCTCCATGAGATCCATAATTTTATTCTCTCACCAATTCTAGTACTCTACTTTCTGTCCGAGGCCGAGAAATATTACTTAAGGCAGTAAACTTATTTCATATGCCGAGAAATATTACTTACGGCTATACATTGTAAAAGGATGAGTTTTAGCATAACGGTAAAAATTATTTTTTTTCTAATTTAGAAGTCACATGTTCAGCTCACAAAATAATCTCTTTGTTAATGAATGCATACATATTAATATATATAACCTTCTTCAAATCTTACGATGTGAAAACTTTGTACATTAAGTTTGTCTCTATTAAGTCTATCAAAATTTTTTATTTGATTTTTTCTTGTATTCTCTTTTCTACCATGAGAGAAAAGAAAAAAGGTTGAGAGAGCAGCCTGTTTTAGACCAAGAAAGCAACAATGAAAGAATTCGAAAAAACTATACATTTGAAGTAACATTGTGTTACGTTGAACCAAACCCATACACGTCTCCATTACAATTAGGGAAAAACCAAATGTTTCAACAAAGAAAATCAATTGCAAAAGGCAGAAACTTTTCTCTGGATTTATCCTAACAAACAGGCAAAATCATTGTCGACTAAAAGCTCAATCAAAACCTATCCACAGCCCACAATCCTTACCTACCTACCTACAGAGATATACCTTTGATTTCATTATTATGAATAGCTAACAGCAAAAAGTTCATCCACTTCCAATCAAATTCTTCTCAAGGCTCTTTGGGTTTCTCAATTGAGCACAAAGCACTTTTTCCATGGCATAATAATTAATCTGCATAGTTTGTCAATGTGTCTCAAGGCTATTGTAATCTTTCGCCATTGCACTGTGAAGCCATGAGGCTACCACAAACATGACATTTGGTTGGTACACTAGGATGACTTATTAAACTTATATTTCTTTGTCTGGGAATTATTGCAAAGTTTCTCAAGTTTCAATCCAAGCATAATCATCCATCCTTCGAAGCTTGGAATTATTCGTTTGAGTTCTTCAGCTACTCCAATTGCCTGGACTTGCATGTGTTTGTCTACGTGATCATCTATGATTATTCGGTAATCTAACTATTTAAATAACGAAAGTTAAAACCTCGACATTTGATTCAGTGATTAATGTACGATTTTCCAAATCAAACAGTGAGATTCGAATCGCTGATCAATCGTTCGTGTTAATGTTGAAAAACTTATAAATGTACGACCTTGGCTTAGAGACTCGAGCGACCAAGACTCTAGGTCAAGGAAATTCCCTATATGAGACCCTTGGTTAGCGTGCTGATCTCCAAGTGATCGGATGAGAAATCCAAATTCCCAACCTCTGGTCAGCTAAATCATGCGGACAAACATGGGGTTCAACCAGATGGCCCGATTATGGCTAACTCAAACACAGCACTTGCCCTCGGCTCCAAATCAATGATCTATAGTTTAGTTCAAAACGCCTTAAAAGTTTAAAAAACGTGATCATATTAATAATATTACTTTACTATATTTACCGACAAGAAAATAAGCGCTTTTTTTATTTTTAACGATGTATTATATTTGTTGAGAAAAAATAGACGGTAATTTTAGCCAATTTTTAAGAAACGTGCTTAAATGATTGAAAAACGTCACTAATGACTCACACTTCCTAATAGTCTCAAGCATATGCTCTTAGAAAAGTGTGGATTTATGTAACAAAAAAAAAAGAAAAGTGTGGATTGGAAAAAGTGAATTACAAGAGATAATTATTCAGAAAAGTAGCATCATGGAAAAATATCAAATCACGATGAATTTGTGGTGTTGAAACATGCCACGTTTAACTCCTGCAGCCCTTTGATTAAAATACAAAAACAGCCCAACAGAACTTCAAAGGGCCTTAAGCCAACATCCATTGAATGCATGCATGCATGCAAAAGTTTCATTTGCATTTCATAATTAACAATGTCAGACAGTCAGAGAGGTCAGCCGACTCCCTGTGCCAGTGGGAACAGCAGGAAAAACAAAAATCCTTGCCTGATTAACGATTGCAACTCCCTCTCCGACCTGTTGAACGGACATGACATAAAGAAGAATGGTTTTGTCACGATGCATTTGGAATGGCACCCGCAAACGTGGCAGCCGAAGATGCCCCTTTTGAACCTGTGGTGTAAGAGAGTTTGATGAGTTGTTTCTCGATGGAAGTAACCAGGGAGATGAGAGTTGGGAGAAACAAGGTGCGCAGCCTCAAAACCAGAGCGGTTTCCTGGGCCTTTTGGCCTTTGGGTTTGGGGTTATGCATACATACATACCCCTCGGTAAAAACACATGCATTTGTTTTGGCCTTATTGTGAAGGCGATGGATGTTGACATGCGTTGGGCAGTGGTTTAGCTAGCTAGCCAAGCGGGAGTCGATCATAATAAAGCAGCAACAACAACAGCAATAGTATAACGTATTAAACAGGCACAACAAACTCATAATTTACGAGATGTTTTTTGTTTTAATAAAAGTCTTATAATTTTGTTTTACAAAAAATGTTTTATAAATATAGGTTTGAATCTTTACTTACATATATTATAACACAATTTTACAATATTTTTATGTGAGATTTGGAAGTACAAACTCCTCTCTATAAAATTTAACATCTTTATTAAGTCTAATATAAAATAAAATCAAAATCACACTAAATGTTAAGATACAAACGGAATTAGAATTATACCAGTATTGTGATTTTAGATGTGGCTTCCATCATACAATAGGTAATTCTTACTCTAATTGACAATCGTTCTGATATTATTTGTGAAAATCCACACTCAGTTTGTAAGATATTATTCGTTTTGATTGAAAATCTCACGATTTTATCTCTAAAAACTGCATTATGAGTATAAACTTAAGTCTTTTTTTATATTTTTTAAGTCAAACCCTCTTGGTATTCGAAAGTCACTATAGATCCTCACTAATCAAAAGTCAAACTCTTGTTGAATTCTTATATGGAGAGAACTCTCTGAATACTTTCATAAAACTCGAACTTGAGACTTTACTTAAAAGGTATTGAACTCTAAGTCTTTATTTATTTATTATAACGTAATGTTGCAATATCTTACCTAAGATTTGGGTGTTAGAATAGGTATTTTCTTTGGCTCGTTTTCACCCCCTCCATTCATGTCTCTCATCTGCTGCTGCTGCTGCTCGTGGTGCTGGACTTTCTGGGTTTGGGTCCCCCTCCTGCCCTAGCTATCAGTTGGGTCCCACGCCTTGCTTGATGTGGCCAACTGGTTGCTGTCATGGGGCCTTGGTCACTATACTAGGAAACTGTACTACAAGAACATACGCACATACGTACTATCGTGAAGTATTATTTCTTCATCATTGCTCAACAATCATGTTAGTTATTTTTAGTATTTCCAAGACATCCGTTGAGTATTTTTTTTTCTTACACGGTAATTTCTTTACCTTACATAATTTGATCTGAAATAAATACCAATATAACTATATGAATTATCAAATCTATTTGAGCCGCCCTTTCTTCGATTTTAATTTAATTTATTTTAACTGAAAAACTGAGTGATAATCTCGGTGTTACTTTCGTTTTCGGTACTTCAGGAAACTATACAGCATGAAGACAAATTCCAGATTTATAAGGAGACAGTTGAAATATTTTGTTATGGCAGCTAGTCCCTCAAGAAATTAAAATCTGGAATACTGACAAGATTGGAGGAAAATGATTGGATTATACAAATAATATGGTGCACATTTTCTTTGTTTTTTCTTGCAATTGCATGGGGATGACAGCTTGTGTTTACATTTATGAACCAGCTTCAGTGACAAAAAAGAACTCCATGGATATGTATGTCGAGAATTTAAATTATTATAAAATTATTAGTATAAGAAAAAATATAATTACATTCATTTAAAAAACAATTAATCGATCAATTAGACAAATCAACCAAGGAAAAACTGGCGTAATAAAAAATTAAATTATTGTTATTCATATTTAATTGAACTACTTCCCCTTATGTCACTCCAATTTAATAGGCAATCTTTATGATTTTACATTTGTGTGTGCGTGCACATGCATTGCTGCGTTCAATAATATAAAATATTATTGAGTCAATCAAATTAACTTCGGAAAATTTATAAATTAAGCAATTCTTATTACACTACATATATAATTTTTATTGAAATATATAGTTAATGTAATATTATATAATATTTTTTATTATATAGTCAAAAGTGATTTAAGGAATCATATTAATTAGAAAATATTAAAGAATATTACATACGTTAATTAAGCATCCAACTTGCTGACTATATATTATTATAATTATTCAAATTAAGAAGCTGGCTGCTTTGTGATGCATCAATTTCATTGGAAAGTGGCAAACTTTGCAGCTCATGATCTCTTGAATCTGCTAAAGTTTTCAACAACTTCGGCTTTGAAATTAACATCCATGTGAAGCGGTGAAAATTAAATATTTTTTTCCAAAAGCATTCCCGAATTGCATAATTACAATTTGGCAGTCTGCAATTTTGGAAGAAATAAATTCAGGCAAATTATGGTACTTTGGTCCCATTTCAACAGAAATTATGGGAAATTCTTTTCTATCATCATGCAATTTTCCAGGGGAAAAATGGTAAAAAACAATTTCTTATCTGGGTAAATATAAAGCAAAACAAGAGGGGCCATGGATAAAAATTCACTTATTTACGTATCAATTATTCATCATGAATTCATGATTATGATTTGTATGATAATAATAGTTGCTTTGAACCTTCACAAAATTCCAAAACAACAAAGGGTCGGCTAGAGAGAGAGAAAGAAGCCTAGAGAGATCCAAAATTTTGTAAGATTATGGACCCCCAAATGAACTTGACATTGCAGAAAGAAAGAAACAATGTTGTAGTAGTAATGATTATTTTCTTTGGTATGATAAAAAGAAGAATGTGGATGCTTAGTTTCGGATTTTAGATATTTAAAATTTCAATCTTTTAGAATAAAGTTATGATAATTTGAGTAAATATTCATGTCCAATAGTAGTAATCTCTTCCTCGACCATAACTTTAGTCCAAAGAAATCTAATGGAATTTAGATTCATCTTTCATTGTGATCCCACCATCATTAAATCAGCCCCATGTTTTCGTGTACCGCACGGTACTAATTTTGGGCCAAAGTGTGAAGGTTTTTTTTTTTTTTATGAAAAGCAAAGTTTTAAATACGTCATAAAAAAAGATACAACAAAATCACCAATTGAATTATCGAGCAACTGCTAAGTCAATCCAAAAGAAACACAGGAAAAGGAGTCATTTAAGACTCTATTAACTCTAACAAAGGACGAAAAACATTTAATTAAAACATTCTATAAGATTTTGAGTTCTATTTACCTCTAATTTGAAAAGTCTAAAGCTAACTTAGTATAAGCAAAGGTATAACATGAATTTTGGATGAATTAGATATGTATTTTTAGTAATCTAATGTAAATAAAATGATTTTTTTAATCGATTGAAGGAAAAGGTGATTCAAACCATACTTCACTAATCATTTGAATAAAAAGATTATGCGCTAATCACTTAACCAAATCTTTGAATACAAAGAAAATGAAATTAATTGCATCTATATTTCTTTTTTTCACTAATTAATTTCCCTTTTCTTGTACCATGCATGATCAATCCGTCCAAGTCTCTCTAGGATCATTTTCTTTCAAAATCTTGGCTATTTTCTCTTAAGAATTTGTAAATTTTACATTTCGAGATTCAGCTTAAGGTGAATTACCAGCTAGGCCCAAATTGTAGGAAATGCCCAATCACTATTTGTAGCCTGTCAATCCAAGAAAGATAAAGAGCCCAAAATCTACAAAGAACCCAACCCAATCTCTTAGAGGACTATGTCTGTAGTTCTGTTCTGGTTTCTGGACCTTCCTGGTTGTGGCTATTTTTTTATTTTTTAAATGGAATTAAAATATAAAATGATTTATACTAAGGTAACATTAGAGCTTTCCATTAAAACAAAGAGCTAAGTCGCAGCTTTTGATTCATTGATTAATGTATATTTCCTTTTTAAAAATAAGATTCTAAACATATAATACCAATAATCATATGGTATGAATATGTCAATAAACAAACATACATGACAATGTTAATGTGACATGTACACATTTGAAGGACTATATCATTAGATCAAATCTTGATTGTTGGATAAAACTTTGAGTTTTAGACTCGAGAAAGGATTTAATGTTTCTTCAACTATCATACTGTCTGCTAGATTGCTCGGACTACATGCCAATTTCAATCCAGACCAATACTCAATTACTTGGCAAATTCCATTTTTATGCTACGTCAGCAATGCCAACCTAGCATTTTTGCTGACATGGCAACGTGGTTGTGGACATCATATGTGACGTGTCTTGATTGATACTAACGAATGGACAATAAAAAATGCTTATCAAATCGTTAACGATTAAAATGTGAGTTTCTGTAATTAAATGTTCAAAATAAAAAATCACCAGAACTAAATAACTATTCGTGTACTTTACTCTAAAAATCTAAAAAGAAAAAAAGTACCAATCTTTAATGTTAGCACTCAAATAAGTGGAGAACAAAGAATTTGTTAAATTCAAACTTAAAAATTAGTTAAAACAAAAGACTTTTTTTTTATTTAGATCATCCGGTATTTTCATACTTTTGATATAGGACTAATCCGGATTCAAGTCGGACAAGATTCAAAGGGAGACAAAGCTCTCTCTCAAGAGTTTTAACACAACTGCTTATCCAGAGACTCGAACTCGAGACCTCTGATTAAATTAGAATAACTCCCTATCAGTTGATCTACGTACTCTTGTATAAAACAAAAGACTTTGATCATTCTATTTGTTGAGAGCACCAAATACTCAAAAGTTTGAAGTGCAATTGTTTTTACGTGATTCCCAAGTCAAATAGTCCTTGCTGCCTCGAGACAAGAGGACAGATTATAAATCAAAATAAATAGCATAAGTCAACTTCCGGAAAGCTTGACTTGTCATAAGAAAATAACAAGTACAAGAATTAATTAATTAGAACATAAATGAAATATGAACCTCAAAGCGTACGTAATTTAGAACATCCAATACATTCCATTTAATGAGATAAACAATTAAAAGAATTTCATTGTAGTTAAAGCTTTCAAACCACCAACAATCTCATTTTCTTTCACATTAATCTTCACTTCAGCTTTAACTAATTTTGTTTATGTTCAATGTTCTATTACTAACTCATATAGTATTTGAGAAACAGTAGTTTTACAATCAATTGTGCTTATATTATATATAGTTAAATAATTTTCACATACAGAAATGACAAACATATACATTTTTTACACAATAAATATTTCTGATTTAAAATAAAAAGAATATAAATACTAAAGTTTGAATTTCAAATTTGTAAAATTCTTACATTTTAAAAGTAAAGATATGATTATTTAAATTAATACTCAAAATATAATTATTTATACCGTTACGACTCATGTTTCCCCTCATCAACCAATTTTGTTCATTTCTATGATCTTTGTCCTATATATATTTTTAATGTTTAGCCGCTCAACTTGGTTCCATGCCATTCATAAAGAGTTCTATTTATAACCATTTTTTTCTTTAAAAAAAAAAAAGAGGTGTCGTTTGCTTCAGGGATTCATATAGGAAAACTATATGCCTTTGGATTTTCAGTCAAAATTGCTAGATGACTTGGTCAATAAACCTTATTTTATGGGTAGCTAGCTAATTTTGTTGTTTTATTTTTCATCTAAACTGTAGGTTTGCTTGCTCCTCACTCTTGCTTTAAATATTCAAAAGCAGTACTTCAGTTTCTAACTAGTCATGATTGGTGATGAAGAGAATGTCAACAAAGTGAGCTCCACACTTCTTTTAATTTGGGTCCAGCTTATAGAATCCAATTCTTCTTTTCAAAATCTTCAAGTTACTACAATTAATTTAAGCCTCTTTTCCTTTTTCAAGCATATAACAAAAGAAAATTAATCCAATTGGTAAAGGAGTGTCTCTTCTTTCTCAATCCGGCTTCAATATTTGGAAGAAGCATTTCAAGAATAAAAATTTGAATGTATTAAATCAATGTGTAGAAATATACTTTTAAAATCAGTCCGAAAAAAATTAGATCCAAACAAAATTTAAATATATCTCTCATCTTTTTATAAAAAAAAATAACAAAACAGAATTTGAAAATCTAAGTTTGGGAATCAGAGAACAAATTGCAAATGTTAAGATTTAAATTTTGAACCAACTGAATGTTATTTTATAACAATAATTGTATGAATCATTTGAATTAAGTTCCAGATACATAATCATTGTAATTTGAGAGACAAGTTAATAAACTATTTTTTAGCCTCACAAAAATCAGATTCCAAAGAACCACAAAATTGCTTGCCATGCCACAGTCAAAGCAGCTTTGCCTTCTTTTTTTTTTTTTTTGAAAGATCAAAGCAGCTTTGCTTTACGCTATATATTTTGAAATTATTGCCCTACTAGCTCGAACAATTTCCAGCAGGCAGCCTTCTTTAGAATCTAAGGCCGGTAAGCCAATTCCAAGACGCGTTTGAAAATCAAGTAGAAAACCGAATAAAGAAAACTTATAGACTGATTTTCCAAGATTATTCAAAGCGTTAATTGAATAGAATTTGAAGACTGAACTTGAAGATTGTATGATTATGATTAAATGATTATATGCCAAAACCATGATCAAGCATTGGACAAAGTCTTTGAAAGTTTTTCTTTATGATATCAGTAACAAAGCTAATCTTAATTGGATTTTTTAATAAATAGTCATAATTAAAGAGCATTTGACTTTGTGAAAAGGCCAAACTAATTAGGTAGAATAAAATTATAGAATTTTTTTACAGTTATATATTGTTAGTAAAATTTTTAAATTTCGAAATTAATTAAATGATAGATATTCTTTAAGATATACTAAAAATGAAAAAAATAAAAATCATATGTAATTTTAATTTTTTGTAAAATTAAAAAATTCTACAATGTATAGAAAACGAACTTTGTTAATAAAATTTATCGATGAGTTTTAATGAATCAAGGAGGGAAAAGATAGATAATTATATGATGCTTAAACAAATAGAGACAAGAAGAAAGCGTTGATGCTAAAAGCATTGGCAGACTTTTTTCCTGGCTAGATCTTCTTTAATTTTTACTGTTTAATTGTATGATTTTAAATTTTGAATTTTGAACAAAAAATTGATTTACTTTGTGAATGTATCAATTTTCGAATGAGTTGATAAAACGAACATTGTTAATAATTTATTGATGGAGTTCTGAACTCTTGATTTTAATTTTAATGAGCAAAACTCAATTTTTTTATAAATTTAAATATAAAAATGTTATTTAATCCAACATTAAAAATAAGATAAATGGTCAATATAACAAAAATTTGACTGCAAATTCTTGAGATTGTATAACAAAAATTTGGTAAATACGGATGGCGGCCAAGAAATGAAAGGAAACAAAAACCAATTAATGTAATTTAATTCAATAACAAAAAGTCAGCTTCTAGACAAATTGACTCATGACCATGGAAAAAATATCGTTGTCAATGTCATGGGAACATTAAATGTTTGAATTGAATATTTTGAAAGTACATTTTACAACTTGCAATTGTAAAAATGTTCTCTTCAACATATATCAAATTTGCTTCACTTATTTATAATTAAAGTACCCTTTGGTAAACTACACCACTTAAATATAATATAAATTTTTATTATAAAAATTTTGAGGTAAATAAATTATTCAATTTTCCGATAAAATGTCATATTTTCTAAGATCATGCATTTAAAATTAGTGTCAGTTTTTGCTATATATTGAGACGAATGAACTTATTATATATATCAATTAAACCTCTAATTCCTCTTAAATACTAGCAATTTAAAAAAAAAAAATCAAAACCTCTTACTGTATTCTACCGTTTTCGATATGCAGTATGTCATCTGTATTAACCTTTTGTTATTAATAAAAGGTTAACAATTATGGACAAAATTTAATAGGATAATATGCTATGGAATATGTAACCATGCCGTACAGCTATAAATAAAGAGAAAAAAAAAAATCATAATTTCTGACTTCGTCAAATTCAATATCAAGAATATTAAACCAAAGCAAAAGTGGTTTGAAACTAACTAAAAAAGACAAAGAATTTCTTAATGAGTCTGAAACCGTTCAAATGAACTCATACACACACATATATATATATATATGTATGGAACTTTAGGTTAAAAGGAAGAAGGATTTTAGATTACGATTTTTTATATAAAAAGAAAAATATTATCATTTTACCTTTGAGTAATTTAATATTTGACTCAAACGATTTACAAGCTTAATTAATTAAATTAAATTAAATTCGATTGAGCTCCAATCTAATTTCAAATTCTTGTATCAAACAAAAATCAAATCTTGACACTAAACCATCTCAATTTGATTCCATTGCATACACACTTAATTACAAGGTTGATACAACCGAAGGAAATTTTTATAAATGAAAAGTGGAAAACAACAGCAAACTAGCTAATAGGAAACCCCCTTTCCTTTTTTTTTTAATTTCCTAATAATTATAGAGAGAATTTAATTGCTAGAAAAAGTGTTGGTCCATTGGAACATGTTCTTGTTGCTTAGTGCTTTTTGACTATATATCAATTCAGCTAGGCTTCCAGGAAGAACAAACAAATTCCTTGCATACTCTGCTTTGATATTTACATACCCCCACAATGCCTTCAAATAGAGTATAGGGTTATGTATATTTATATTATTTTATTTATTATTATATATGTTTGTAATTGATACGGTGAAAATTTTTTTATTTTGCGAGATTAAAAAACGGTTCGCTTGTAATTTTTTTATTTTTAATAAATTTTAAGAGACATATCTTATTATATGTTAATTTTACTTGTAAAATTTAAAAATTTTATTGATGGTGTATCGAGTAATTCCTTTTTTTTTTATGACTTAAAGCGACCGCCTTACTTAACTTGAAGTTCAAGAATTTCTTTCGTGCTTCCTGAGATGGAATCCATTTTTTTAACCAATTTCAAGTGGTGTCTAAAGAAAAGCTAATAAAATTAAAGAAAGCAAAAGATTCTTTAATTTTCAAGATTCAGAACTAAGCTAAGAAATTATAGATTAATTGACTGCATGTTCAACGGACAAGATTTAAGTAAATTTCTTAAATGAACTTTTTAAAATTTCTTATTAAAATTTATCAAAATCCCTTTTAATTTATATAACATTTTTTGTTTATTTTTTGATTAAACATTTAAGTCAAATTCCATTGGAAATAAGCAGAAAAAAAGGTTGAACTTGAATATAAAACTATAAAAATTAACATAAATGAAATAATATCGATTTAAATAGACATCAATCTCGTGTGGGTACAACTTTAATACCAACCATTACCTTTTTTATTTACCTCTGGAAGAGTGAAATTGTTTAATTGCTCTAAGTTTCAACAGCCTTTGTGTGATTACTTTAATTAATCTAAATACTTGCAATTAATTAATTAACATTAATCTAAACAGAATTACATATGTATGTACAAAAAACTTGATCTTCATCAAACAACTTTAAAAACATGAATTTTTTTATATTTTTAATAACGATTGAAGTTGAAATTTTTAATTTTCAATTTTAGAGTCGATTTCAATATTATTGATGAATAGCTCATTGAAGATTTAAGGTTTGAATTTCGATGTTGTTAGTTAGACTTTGTGACATAAACATTGGTTTAATTCTATTGTTACATTATATATCAAAGTGTGTAATGCTACATTTTGACTTTTTGTTCAAAAAGTTTAATAATCAAATATATTTTCAATTTTTTTTTGCGTAAAATGAAATTAAGCCTTTAACGTTTTATTGCATGGAAATCAATTTATTAATTTTTTATTTTACTGTAAATAAACCATCAACTATTTAAAATCATGTAATTAAGTCCAAATTTGATAAATGAAACTAATTTTCATTAGTATTGCACATGTAGCATGCCATGTAACAACTAACTAAGTTATCCATGTCAACTTTCATGCAGGATGTCCTGACGGCAGTTAGTGTTAATTAATAAATTTAGACATAATTGTATAATTTTAAAAGATTGAGGATTTATTTGCATTAAAATAATAGTTTATATATTGATTTTTACGCGATAAAACATTAAGCTTTATTTTATTTTATACAAAAAGTTGAGGGTGCATTTGACTATTAAATCTTTCCAAAATTAATGAGAAAAATCCAATACTTTTCTATCAATAATTAAAGAGTTAGTTCAACTGTGTTTATGAAAATTTTGACCCTTTCCAACTATTTTATACCTACCAACATAATTTTAGATATATAGTTTTCATCATAAAATACAAATTAATGTCATAATTGACTAGCTTGTTTTTAGTGGATAAATTAAAATAAAGTGAAAACGATTTACAATAAGGTCAAATGTTAACTCGATTTATCCGGATAAAGATTAATTTGGATTGGGATGTATTAACAACTTTTAAGCGAATTTAACTCGACTCTTCGAATTCAATTTTTTATTCAAATTTATTTTTACATAAAAATAATCAAAATCCGACTAATACCTATCAACTTTTTTTCAAACATAAAAAATAAAAAAATTATTTTTTTATAAAATACATTTATTTAATACCACGAGTCTTTCATTAAATGTTTAAATTCTATTTTTAGAAAATAAATTTTTATGTTGAACTTGAACTACACGTAATTAGTTTAACTTGATACAAAACTATTAAATTATTAGCATATCAATTTCCCACGGAATATATGGATAATAATCTTTTCTTTTTAATATTATATACAACCTTAAAACAAGGTTGGATTATTATAGCATATATTAATTAATTTCTATAACTACAAAGATTAGCTCAACTAAATTATATGAGTAAATTTTATCACTAGCTTGTGCTTAATTTTAGTAAAATTTTATTTTTTTTTATTACGATATGAAAAATTAAATTTTATTCACGATTCTCTTTAATTTTATTTCAAATTCATTCATCAATTAATGTATGGTTAAGATTTACTCAAAATCTATCAAGCATATATTAGATTTTGCATCTATTTCATTTCAAATTAGTGTAGAATATGAAAATTATTAAATTATAATTTGTGTCAATATATTAAACATAAAATAAAATTTAAATTATATAAATTTTATCGAAATTTTACTTGAATCATTTTCGTATTTTTTCCTATCATGCATAAAATTATCAAATCTAACTAAACAAATTAAAATCGAGTTTTTTAAATTATGAAACAAAAATAAAAATTTAGTAAAAAAATAAATAAAAATAAAAGATGAAATTTTCTTAATTTGTAAAAATCATGCAATTAATATAGTCACTTCTGACGTCTTAAACTGTATGAAGTTTCCTTTTCATTGGAACCTTCTTGGATTTTCAGACGAACGACTCTCGCAACTGAACCATGTGGCTCACCATGTCTGAATTCAAAGACTCTGACTCCACTTGCGGACCCCACTCCTCTTTACTCTTTCATTTAAAATAAAACTCAACCCCCCAGCATTCTTCGCTCTAACCCTCTGCAAATGCTTCTCCTCTCGCCATGTCGTACACCGCCAAGCATGGGATTGTTGCCCTTTTCTTTCTCCTCTTCTTGCTCCTTTCTCCGCCTCCCTCTGCTGCCCAAAGCCCCCCACCAAACGATGAGCGTTACCCTTACGCTCGTTTCAGCCCTTCCATGGCCATAATCGTTGCCGTTCTGATTGCTGCTTTGTTCTTTATGGGTTTTTTCTCGATTTATATCCGGAACTGCTCCGAATCCGACGCCAACGGAAGCACCGTCCGCCCTGTCGCTGGCGGAGCCGGCCTTTCCCGCCGTGGGGCGCGTGGGCTTGACGCGTCGGTAATTGAGACTTTCCCCACCATGGTTTACTCCGAAGTTAAGGTTCATAAGATCGGCAAAGGAGCTCTGGAGTGCGCGGTTTGCTTGAATGAATTCGAAGAAGACGAAACGCTGCGTTTGATACCCAAATGCGACCACGTTTTTCACCCAGAATGCATCGACGCGTGGTTGACTTCTCATACTACTTGCCCGGTTTGCAGAGCTAATCTCGCTCCTCAACCAGGTGACCCTGCGAGTCAACCAACTGAGCTGAATAACACGGCCACCGAGTTAGACCTCGAGGCTCGCAACGACGGCGGTGACTCGGAAACGGAAGAAGGAAGAAGAAGAGATAATAATAATTATAATAATAACAACTGTGACGTTGAGGCTCAAGTTGCGCCGGAGGTTGAAATAATTGACTTAAACCGAACTTTAAACAGGAACCGTACACGTGGATCTAGATCCATCCGTACACGTAAATTCTTCTTCTTACGATCTCACTCCACCGGACACTCTTTGGTCCAGCCATGTGAGAACACGGACCGGTTCACTTTGCGATTACCAGATGAGGTTCGGAAGCAGCTAATAAACCGGAAGTTGAACCGAGCAACGAGCTTGGTGATACTGCCTAGGGAGACGAGTTCGCGGCGAGGATTTCGAGCCGGAGAAGATGGTGGAAGTAGTATAGGAAAGTCAATTAAGCCGCTGGAAAAGTTGGACCGGGGGGTTAAGTCGGGCCGGTGGGTGTTTAGCATGGCACCACCATTTTTTGGCAGAGCATCCTCCGTGAAGTCACCGAAGGTGGCAGCTACTGATGGCGAAGGGACTTCAAATTCGCCGGCTGGACCGGTGGGTGACTCAAGCCGTCCACCGGTTTAATAACTATTTTTTTTCAACATTAGCTAGCCACAGGCTTTGTGTATACACCTACATTATCTATTCAATAATTTTTCTATCAATTTTTTATTTATTAATTTGAATTTGGTTTTCATATTTTCAAAGCTATTTTCATAAGGGTGAATAATTTTTTTATTTCACTATTAAGTTTTAATTGTTATAATTCAAAGCAAAATCATTCTTTTAAAAAATCATTTTCACAAAATTTAAAATTCAAATTTTAATTTCTGTAATTTTATTTTCATGTTACGATTTTTATATAAATAAAATGAAAATATTGCGAAGAAGACAAAGTCTTAAAAATGATGGGTAGGATATGGACAGGACATAATTAGATTGAAAATTCCTTGTTGAATTCTAATTTAATCAATGTCTTGAAAAGGTCAGTTGGATTCTTTTGTTAAAAAAAAAAGTAAAAGCAAGATTTTAGTTAAATATTTTCTTCTATGATTTTTTCTTTGGTAATGTATATGATTTTGAATGACCAAAGGCAAATAATCTTGCATGATTGTCTCCTTAATTCTTTAATGTGTTTGAAATTTTCTTTTAACATTTCCTAGAAGCTGCAGCCTGTGAGGGCAATGGTCAAAGTTTAATTGCAAGGCCAGATTTTGAATTTCTGATAGAAATTTCTGGTAAAATTCCAATAGAATTGTTCTAGATGGGTTGAGAATTGGATAAGATCAATAGACCTGGCGGAAGAACTGATACATAATTGAGAACATTATTTCCGGCAATCTTTTTTATTTTTGAGTTATAGAATAGTAGATTCGTTAAATAAGATATTGTTAAGTACTGATTCAAATGATCATATTTTTATTTATATTTTGATTTTTAAAATATGAAAATTTTGTAGATTTTAATTTGCAGGTTGCTTTTGTAATAAAAAAAAGGACTTTTCTTGAAAATTCATTAGCTTATTATCATATTGGTTTAAATAATTATACTTTTACTTATATTTTTAATTTAAAACTATGAAAATCTTACAAATTTTAACCTGTGAGTTGCTTTCCTATTTTGAGAAAATTAATTTTCCCCGAAAATCTATTAACTTACCGTATTGTAATAAACTTGCAAATGTGTATAGAATCTAGCCATTCCAAGCTTCCAAGTCATTCTCATGCTTTAACAACTTGGAAAAAATTTCAAATCTTATTGAAATACAGCTTGCAAGTTGAGTTTGGTAGCAGTGCTGCATTGGATGCTTCACTTTCTTTACCCTTTTGGGTTCCCATGGCCTGCATTTCAGCTTGATTTGTTTCCATTACAGCACATCACTTTGACACTACCCTGCAATGATTTAGCACATGACAGCAAGCAAGCAACCTCTTCAGACGGCAGCCATTGCTGTTGTAACTGAACAATTAATTGCATGAGCCGTGTGCAGTTTGCTTCTAGCCTGATGATCGAAGCTTTTAATGGGAATCTGCTAGAATTTGTTAGACTTTTCAATAGGGATGAGATCATTCCCCACTATCCAAAGCTCATTCAGTCTTGGCCAATCCACTTTTTCATTAATTCTGTGATCGTCTTTACGTAAACTCAACAATTCGTAATTTATTGTATTTTCTAAAATATAAATATTTTGCATTCAAACATTAAACATAAAATATTTTTAAAATTTTAATTTTTATTATTTCGTATCATATTTAAAATTATTGTGTCTATCTATATATGCTTTTAATATCTAGGCTAACTAAGCTTCAAGTGGATTTAGTTTGCAATGATGGGGATTGAAATTGACAAAGTCATTAAAATTTTTTGTAAAGTCTTGTTGATAGTCAAAGAATAATTAATATTCTAGCTAGTTCATTTCATTGAGAAATTATTAATTGGTTTGATGATAAATGCAACAGCATTGCAAATTTTCAATTGGCCCACTTCTTTAATGCTTATGAATAAATGCAGCTACTTGAAGCTAGAAAATCATGATATTTTCTTTAGGTTCAATTAAAATCGAGAGGTCCATACCCTAGAGAGAATGAATTATGGCATATTTCTTTTCCGAAGTTAAGAGTTCTAACACATTATCAAAATGGCACGGATGTTGCATTTTCGATAGTTATTACTTCTGAGTTATGACAATATGGGGAACTGATTTTGAGGTTTGAAAAGCTTGAGATTTCCTTGTCAATGAAGACTTTGGCGTTCGGGTGATTGTCAATGGATGATTGACATGGCTACCAAGTTGTTCTATAAAATTTGTGGTGAACTAAGACTTGGGTTGCAAGGAGAGTGAGGAAAAAGTCAAAAACCAGACACCAGTCCATGTGAAGGAAAGTAATGACACTTCATTAAAGACTTGTTTCATGCATTTAACTTATCAATTCACTGTCAAATCTATTAAATGAAGTTTGGTTAATGATGTGGAAAAAAAAAACATTTCATTATTGAGCTGCAATATTAATTTAAATGGTTGTATTTTTATTTTTAATGTGATGTTTTTATAAATTTAAAGTTCAAATTTTTATATTTACATTTTTTTCCGTATAAAAATTTTTTTATTTCGGTATTTCTTATTTTTAAGATATACTTTTATTTTTATAGAAGGATGGGATAATAAATAAAAGATGGTTGAATCATTCATATTTGTATCGTGTAAAACACATAATTTTTACTTTTTATCATATATTTTTTAATAAATTTTATTTCGTATCAACTTTATATTTTCTAATTACGTTGTTTTTGTATGATATAATTATATCTTGTTTTAACTTGTTATATCGAGAGCGGCTTTGCTTAACACCAGAGGGAGGCCCCCCTCACATCAGTTGTTTCTCTGGGTTTAAACCAAATAAGTTTCTCATTTACTCCACATTGGATTTTTGTGTCATCTTGGCTGTGTATGTAAATAAGTGGGTTTCTATTTTAAACAATAACTTTTGCATTATCATTCACAGGCAATTCTAAGAGTTGCAACTTGCAACGAGGCATTAATATTTCAAAATGAAGAACTGTAAAAGTCATATCAAGATATTTAGAGGCATTAAATAACAGTTAAAATGCATATTTCTATGGTCGTAACGGTTTCGCGCTCGACGAATTTTGAAAAACATTTAAAAACAAACGAGAATCGCCACTAATTTTTTTTTAGGTGTGATTAGTCACCTAAAATATTTATCTTTTTAACAAAATCTCAAAATTGATTAATTTTTATTAAAAGACAATTTTTGGTCTGCGAAAACAAAATTTGGGTTCGGGGGTACGGTTACGCGTGGGAAAAGGTTAGCACCCCCACAACGCCCGTTAAAAAAACGGTACCATCCTAAACACATGGTATCTTTCGATTTTAATGAGATAGTCTTGGCTTTTGTTTATATGAAAAATTAGCGTATTTGTTTGAAGAATTACTGTTACAAAAAGATTCGTTATGAAGATCAACATGAACACCATTTATTGAAAAATTAAATTAAATATCCCAATACTCTGGTAACATTTGAAATAATCCCTCTCACCTAGGGATCAGTCAAGAAATCACTACTTGTGTGTCTCATGACATCCCATCCTCGGTGGTGCTCACGCTATTTTATAATTGATCGTATACATGTAGTATGGATAAAGATGCGTGACGCATATGAAACTTAAAGAAATTTTATTTACTTTTTATTTTATTAATGAAACTCTTGATATTGAGAAATTTGACTAAATATCCCGATACTCTGGTAACATTTAACTAATTCATCTCACCTAGGGATCAGTCAAGAAATCACTACTTGTGAGTCTCAAGACATCCCATCATCGGAAGAATTCCATTTATTATTTTCCTTTATTTATGCACATGATGCTAACATATGTTTTATGATGCATATGGAATTATGAAAAGAATTTTTATTTTGATTTTTATTAATGAAATTCTTAATATTGAGAAATTTAACTAAATATCTCAATACTCTGGTAACATTTAGCTAATTCCTCTCACCTAGGGATCAGTCAAGAAATTACTACTTGTGAGTCTCATGACATCCCATCCTCGGAAGAATTCTATTTTATTTTCAATTATATTTATGATGTTTATTTATTTACTTATTGTTTTCTACCAATACATTAAAATATATAGACAAATGAATGGACGATTAAAACGGAAAAAGGAAATATACCCTCCTCGAGCGGGCGAGCTCTTTGAGTGGGTGAGCGGGTGGATGTTCTTTCTCCTCGGGTGGGCGAGCTCCTCAAGCGAGTGCGTGGACTTCCTTTTCTCAGGGGGTGAGCTCGTGAACGAGAGGGCGAACTTGTGAATCTTGCTTCTTTTGCACCGGCGGGCGAACTCTCGGATGGGCGAGCTCTCTGACTTCTTTTTTTTTTTTTACGGGCGAACTCTCTGATTGGGCTAGCTCTTTGGGCGGGCGAGCAAATTCATTGATTCTACTCTTTCCTCGGTCGGGCGAAACACGGACTCGGTTAGGGCCAATGGGAACAACACGCGGATCCTGCCTTTTTCTCAGCGGGCGAAAGAACACATGGACTGACAAGTGTGCCCGCAGATTTAGCCCTTTTTTCTTTGGCGGGCGAATTCCTTGAACTGGCGAGCTCGTGAAGCTGGCAGCCAGGCATGCGGGTTTTCTCGCTTTTGGCGGGCGGGCGGGCGATCTTGCGGGTCCCGGTTGAGTCAAGCCTACATGCGGGTCGCCCCCTTTACTCTTCTTTTCTCCTTAGCCATAAAAGGCAACCCCTCTTTTTTTTAAACCCGTTTCTCATCAGATTTCACGTCCAAAAAACTCAAAACCCAAAATCCTCAGCCCCTCCTTCGCCAGACCACTACCAATCGCCATGCGCCGGTTGCCAGTGACTATCCGTAACCTCAGAAACACTCACCTTACCTCCCTCCTTCCAGATCTGACCTCCGTTTAGCCCAAATATGACTCTAACCTCTCAAATCTAGCCTTCCCGAAAGCCTCTTCTTTTTTTTTTGTATTTTTTCGGTTTTTTGGGTTGATGGTTTTGGATCTGGTTATCGGTTCTTTTTGTGTTTTTCTATTGTTTGGGTTTGTTTTCCTCTTTTTTTTGCAGGTACTATAAAGGCTTTAGATGTTAGATATAGGGTTTTGGGAGGTCTCGGTTAGGGGTTTTTCGAATATGGGTTAGGGGGTTTGGGTAATGGTGTGATGATGATGATAATCTGAGTGATGGTTGGTGGCCGGTGGTGGTGATTTAAGTCTCGGTGATGTTGATTGGTGGCGTTTGGGATTGGGGGTTGTATGGTGGTCGAATGGTGTTTTGAGGTTGAGGTTGACGGTGGTCGAATGGTGTTTTGAGGTTGGTATTTTGTGTTGAGAATGAGGTCTCGGTTCGGTCTCCGAAAGCAAGTCCTCCCGTTCCCTCTGCTTGGTTCCCTTCTTAAACTCGTTTGGAACCTCCCCTCTAGCCTTTCAGAGTCACCAGATCAGTAGGCTACTGTTGGATCAGGATTTACAGGATGGTGGGAGATGATTCGGGGTGAGGCTTGTGATAGGGGAGAGATCTGGTCGCTAGCGGCAGTATGGGTGGTAGATTTGGGTAGGTTGAGCATTAAATGAGATGGGAAATAAAAGGAATAAAAATAAAAATGTAGATAAAAATAAACAATAAAATACAAATAAAAATAAAAATAAAAATAAAATAAAAATAAGATAGAAGTAATAATACTAATAATAACAAATAATAATATCATAAACAATAACAACCCAAATAATAAAAATAAATACAAACATATATATATATATATATATATATATAAATGTTAAGACAAAATTAGGTGTCTACATCTATCACAAAAAAAAAAGGTCAAAATTTAGATATGGTAGCTTGCTGATTTGTATTTGTATTCATTTTGTGTTAAATTATATAAAACACGAAAATTATTGTATCACAATTAAATTAATATGTCAATATCAAATCGAATTTTTAATTTTTTTAATTTATATATAATCTTTATTAAAACTTTAATCCATATTATTATTTTGTTATTATTATTATTATTATTATTATTTTGTTAAATTTACCTTTCTTTAATAATCATTTTTTCTTTTTCAGTCTTATTGAAATCAATCTTACCGTCCAAATTGACCCTTCATAAATACAAAGGTCTTAAATCTTCTCTTTCAATCTTCCCAACTTGTTAACATTCTTCTCTTTAGTTATAGTTGCTAACCTTTTGCCATCCTTTTCACCCTTTTCTCAACTTCTCTTAGGTCACTTGTATTTTCCTTTCTTCCAAACCTGAAGCCTTCATTTAGACTTAAAATTTAGATACAACAGAGAGCACGGTACAAAAACAACACAAAAAAATATAAAGATTATGCAAATTAAAATTTGATAAAAATTTAATATTAATATGAAAAAGAAATGTATTTAGAGTGTTGATACATATTTTAACATATACTACATGACAAGAATACAAAATATATATACAAAATATTTCTATTGTATAATAAAAAAAATCAACATAGTCAACAGCGAAATGGGTTCTTACAACATTTCGGAGTTCTCCATGATCATCCGAATACAAACCTTGGGTCTTTAATTTTTAGGCATTAGACCTGGGCCTAGCACCCATAGCGTTTATGGTTATTGGTTTGGTTGATGAGCCTAGAAACCTTAAACGGGTCGGATAAATGGAGTTGTTCATTGAGCCTTAACGAAAGCGTAACCCATTTCGAGAAACCAAACACGGCTCTGGTTCTCACTTCCTCGTTGAATCAGAATTCAACAGGGAAAGAGGAAGAAGGAGATGGAGAACGAAGGAGCAGAGCAAAACGAAAAGAAGAAGAAAATACCGATAGTAATAGGAATTCCATCGTATAAAGAAGTAGTGGAAAGCTCACAAATAAAATCAACCCTGCCTTCTCTTTTCACTCCATCCAAATCTTTCTCCCAAGCTTTCAATTTCATTAAATCCTCTGAGTTCTACTCTCCTCCTCCTGCTGCTGCCGCCACCAGCTCCTCTGTTTCCACCCCAAGGTAATTGCTTTTTTTTTTAGCTTTTAACTGAACCCTCTTGTCAATTTTCATTCTTTGTTATTTCTTCCTTCTGTGTTCGTTCGGCTTAGTTGAGTTTGACCATAAAGTTCCGTTTTTTCAATTGAAATTGGCAGTTATTTTAGGGGTATCTTTTTTTTTTAATTTAATTTAATTTCCGTTGAACCCTTTTGATCAAGCTTCATGTTTTCCGCTTCTGCTTTAGCTTGTTGAGTTTGTCATGATTAGGAAACTGGAATTCATTGAAATAGCTTGTAAATTTTGTTTGAAACTTTGGTTTGTTATAGGCCAATTGGTGAAGCCAATGTGCCTGCTTCTTCTTCTTCAGCTGCCTCAACCTCAGCTTCCCCTGCTGCTGCTGTTGCTTCATCATCATCATCAAATTCTGCGCAGAACCGTAATGCCATCCTTGTCAGCCATAGGCAGGTGATGCTGTTTAACTTTGGCGGCATTAATAGTTGCATTGTTTTTACTAATCTTTTATAGTTTTTAATGAGTGTATTGTCAGTTAATTATCAGCCATCCCCTTGTATCAATGTGAGCACCTAGCTACAGAATATGGTTTGCTTTAGTGAAGTTTAACCTGCCCTGATTCACGGATATGTAAAAAGTGGCATTTTGTCTTGAAATTTTAGATGTCATGTATTGTCTCCTCGTTTTGTGCACACTCGTTTTTGTTATTATCATGCTCCTTTGGTTCATTTTAAATTTTAATTGAGCTTCCTGTTCTTTTTTTAAAGTTTTCAATTCATTATCGAATTAAAAATATGCAAATTGCTAAGATTGTCCTGAGCTGTAGTACTAAGAAACTTATAATCCTAAACCTCCTAAGGAAGAACCTAGATTTGCCCAAAATCTGTTATTAGGAAAGAGATAGTGAGTTTTTTAACAAATACTTTGATTCCTTTCATTTACCTTACTAAAGTAGCCTAAATATAGATGTACTTTCACCTCATGCAGAAGGGTAATCCTTTGCTCAAACATATCAGGAATGTGAGATGGGCTTTTGCAGATGTTGTTTGTGACTACTTGCTGGGTCAGAACTCGTGTGCTCTCTATTTAAGGTTAGAACTACTACCATATGGCTTAGTAGCACAATATAAAAGTTTAAAAGTTCAACTAGAAATGGTTATTTTGAATTTATAATGGTTCATGCTTATTTATGTGCCTTTAAGGTATAGAACAATTCTTCATTGCATCGTAGTTTTGTATCTTGCTTAAAATTTCTATATTTCTACAACCATCTACAGGTCCATGAAAGTGCAGTTTATATAAATAAAAATTGTTGAAGAGCAGTTTGAGGTTTTATATAAGATTACATGCTTTCCAAGTTCTTAGTATATTTAAGAAACTATAAGTTTTAAGGGACAAAGTTAATTTTTTGTGTTTTAGCAAAAAGTTTTTTTGGCATATTCTTTTATGTTCAGTGTCTTCTTTGGTAGATCTATTAATTTTAGTGTCTCTGTTGAAATGTGCTCTTATGCATCCAGCTCATTGAGTTGACTATTTGATGCAGTCTTCGATATCATTTGCTGCATCCAGACTACCTATATTACCGTATCAGGGAACTACAGAAAAACTTCAAGCTTCGTGTTGTGTTGTGCCATGTTGATGTGGTAAACCTCTCTTCATTGTGATGATATTCATATGTACTTTTAATTATTTCCTGTAATTTAACATTTCAAACAAAGCTCACGAGCAAGCTGACATTATAAATATGTCAGTGATTCCCATTTCCTTGTGGCTTTGCTTGACAAAGGAACAATTACTCATTGTTTAGAGTGTCTTTTATCACAGGAAGATGTTGTTAAGCCTTTGCTTGAAGTTACTAAAACCGCTTTGCTTCATGATTGTACTCTATTATGTGGTTGGAGGTATGGTGAAGATTTTTTGATGCCTTAAAGAATAATAGAGCTTGGATAAGAATAATGATAAGAAACTTGCTTCAATATGGTTTTCTTGACAAAACTTTCTTGCTATTATTTGGTGTAGCTTGGAGGAATGTGGCCGCTACTTGGAGACCATAAAAGTATATGAAAACAAACCTGCAGATCTCATTCAAGGCCAAATGGATACTGACTACTTATCGAGGGTATCATTTTGTCTCTTCTTTTGATGCTTAGTCCATTATAAATGTACTTACTGCGTTACACTGACCATTATGGTTTTCTTATAGACTAATTTGCAAAATCCAAATGTGATGTGCAATTTTTTTTTATCTCCAATCTATTTGGTGTGATTTAGCTGAGACTAGTTTTCTTGTGATTGTAGATAAATCATGCTCTTACAACTGTTCGACATGTTAACAAGACTGATGTGGTCACTCTTGGTTCTACATTCGGGGTGCGTCTACTGTTTTACACCTAAAATATCTGTGTTTTAAATGTTGATTTTTTTGACCTTATGATCTTGTTTTGGCAGTCTCTGTCTAGTATCATGGATGCATCCATGGAAGATCTTGCTCGATGTCCTGGCATAGGAGAGCGGAAGGTACAAAAATTTTAATTTTTATATTTAGAGACAAGCTGTTTTATGGGTTGTTGTACTTTTGCTTGATCCAAATTATTGACTACAAGACTATAGCCTTATGCTTCGGTTTAACATCTTTGTTTAATATTGTTTTTGGATTCTTGATGGATCAGGTAAAACGCTTGTATGACACTTTTCATGAACCATTCAAGCGTGTGGTTCCCAGCAACCCTCCTGTTTCAGAAACTCCAGTCTGCAAAGATGCCGATCCATGCTCAGCAAATGAAGTCTTAGAAGTGGACAAGGAAACTGAAGATACTGGCAAGCGTAGGAAAAAAGAACCTGAGACGAACGTTAAATCAGCTCTGACTGCTGCTTTGGCAAAGTATGCAGATAAAATTAGTAAAAAGAATGATAAATCAGAGGGTAATAAGGGAGGAGGAACAAGTGCTGCTGTGATATCAGAAACTGCAACTAAGAAATCCAAGGGTTGAAACTTAATCTCCTTTTGCTACTTCAGCCGATCTCTAAAATGCAAGCCTGGAGAGATGCAAACGCCTAATGATTTATTGAGCTTATACCTGATAGCCGGTGCACACGGGATCTGAAGAAGTTGAGGTTTAAATTGCTTATGGAATTTTGAATTTTTCTCTATCTTTAACCAAGTTTAGTGATTCAAGCGGTCAAGAGTGTAATTTTCTAGCTGTATATAATGCTTTGAAAAACACCATGTAGTTCTAATCTGTTAGTTTTTGTACTCAAGCTATACAGGAATTTTAGAAAGTTGCAGAATGAAATGCAGAGATAATTTGATTTCTCCTCGTATTTACTCTCTCAAGTAGCAAAAGCAACATGCCAAATCTATGGCTTTTCCAGGATAAAGAAAACACAGAAGCTCTTTTTAGGTTCATTCATTTGATGCAAAATCCAAAACAAGAACAGTAATTCCTTCTCCTTTTCTTTCACCAATCATTATTCTTTCTATTTCATGTGTGAAAGGTTTTCATTATTGAATTTCATTGGGATTAATTGACAAATTCCTAGAAAAGCAAATATATTTGTCAACCATAATTCGTTTTCCTTTGTTCTTTCTCATTCTTCACAGTTTGCTTTCAGACATTAATGTCGACAGCCTAAGCCACCTGTTTCATCCTTCCGGGCCGAGATTAGATCAGTCCACAGCCTTAGAGAAATCAGCATGATGTAAGAGACGTTAAAGGTTATCTGTTTCCTTTCTTTCTTTTTTTTTTGAGAGAATCTGTTTCCTTTCTTTAGAAAGAAATATAGAAAGAGAAAAATCTCCTGACAGCAATTCACCAACAACTTGGTGTTGGCTAGTGGCTGTCAAACCATGTTTTACTGGCTCACTCTAATTCTGTTGTATAGAAGAGTGAATCCTACTGGTCTAAGGTTTTCTTCCCAAGTGCTAGAGTTTGCCGTAATTGCATAAACAAAACTCAAGATTTCAAAGTCTGGAAAATAGTGAATTACTCTTTTCCACATCAATGATTGATGGTTCTGGTTGCACCTGGAGAAGTTAAGGTTGTTCACTTCTGAGACTTGGGCATTGCAAGTATAGGCTTGGTTTCTGGGGTTTTGAGCTACATACCCTCTTCTGCGCTCACATTCATATGTCCAGCAGCATTTTTTTCCTATCCAATGTTTGATTGGAGTAACTGCCTACTCCTCTTTAAAGTGCGTGATGTGACATTGAAACTCTGATACTTCCTTATTTATGAAGCTTCCTGTTGGTACAATGTCCTAATTACAGGTAAGAGTGAAAATGATGGAGCAACAAGAGTGAAAACTCATTCTACTACTTTAGTCTATCATCACGGATGGCAAATTTAATTTCAATTGAAGTATACCAACATTTAGTTTTCAATGTGCCATGCTGTTACTTTGGGACACTTTCTTGTATATCTGTAGCTTGTAAACTAAATCTCACCATGAAAAACACTGTATGTTTTGGTACGGTCCTTTCTGCTGTCTCAGTCTTGTGCTTTTCAACAGCAAAGCTCCTTGATTCACCAACACCATACATTCAACATAAATAATAGGTCTCTCTGTAACACCCCAATCCCATATCGAGATATTCAAAGATTGTGCTATAATATATAAGTAAATACTTAAACTCATGAGCTATTTTTTATGAGACAAAACCGTAAGCCTTTTAGGTCAAAGTAAAAAATATCTTACAGGTTTGATGCGGGACTCCACACCATCCCCTTGCACCATGAATTATTTAAATTGCAGATTTCTGATGTTCTTTAATTGCCACAAATTCTCCTTTCACATTTACTTGTGTCTTAAGAAATTATATACTCTTTTACACTAGCAAATGTTTTCCATAACAAAAGAAAAGCACCACTTATTTCCAAGACAAACTTTTAATCTCTGAAAATCACAAAATAATATTGCCTTTATTAATCCTTTTACAACAAATTTATACAAGAACATGAATGTAAAGAAGCTTGTCTATGGCTCATGGGAAAACCCCATTACTTTTGATTTGAGTGCAGGAGCATCGGCTGTTGCCTGAAATGCTTCTACTTCTTATGCAAGGAAGCAACCACAGTTGCTGAGGCTGTTTTGTACATTATGACAACGTATAATATTTCCTTTTTGATGCAGCCAGAAGAGCTGGAAAGAATCATTTGGATCTGCAATTCTCAAAGGCATTGCTAGTATCTGGGACTGGAGTTTTGACAATGAAATCTAGAGGAACCAGGGGAATTAATGGAATTGAAACTTTTAACTAAAGGGATCAGTGACTGTACAACATCTACCATTAATGGTCGATAATCCGCTTCTGGTTGCACACACATTGCAGCAATAGCAGCTACCTGTCACCAGCAGGCCGAAGCCATTCAGTTGATGATACAATGATACGTGACAACAACAAAACTAATATCATAGAAGCAAACTTCACCTGAATAAAATCCTTCTTTGAATACTGTCCTTGCATAGCTGGATCAACAATTTCAACTACTTTATCTCTGTTAGTTAGCCTCGGAAGCGCCTGTCAGATTATCAAAGTTTGGAACATTACTTAAAAATCTTTAAGCTATTCATGACATTGAAGTTAGAGGGGTTAGGCCTAGCTATCCTATAAGAAAGAGAATGATGGGTTTTGGCCACTAACCCATGAAACAAGGACATGTTCTCCAGGAGGCCTCTTGATATCAACTGGCACACGGCCTGTTAAAAGCTGTAAAAGCACCACACCATAGCTGTAGACATCTGATTTTGTCGTAAGTTTGCCTGTTGAAGCATATCTGCAGTGTAAATTCATGGTCAAAAAAATTTCAGAAACTGCTTACTCATTCTTGCCAATGCCATGCATTGTTGTTTAGTAACATTTTGAATTTTGTTCATGGAAAGGCATTTAATTTAAAATCCCTATCAAAATGGTCTAAGGGTATGGGTTCTATTCTCTAAAGAGTCTTTATTAAATAAGAAATGACAGCAGCCGTTTGCAAGTTTGTGCATTATATTTGCATATTCATGGTAGCAATGGTAATCTGGTAATGAAATGGAGGTGCATGAGCATGACACATGATGGAGCACTAACTCTGGAGCTAGATATCCAGTGGTCCCCAACACGCGTGTCGAAATCTGACCATCCATTTTGTCTGAGCCCATTTTAGCCAATCCAAAATCAGACACCTTGGCTCGTAGGTTTTGATCTAGCAACACATTGGTGCACTTGAAGTCACGATGGATAACAGTAGGGACAGCATGCTCATGGAGGAACTCAAGGGCTCTAGCACAATCGAGGGCTATCCTTAACCGGGTTCCCCAATCCAACACCCTATACTGACTGCTGGGATGATGAAGATGCTGTCGGAGAGTACCATTTGGCATGAATTCAAATATCAGAAGCCTATGGTTCTGGTCAGCGCAGTAGCCTACTAGCTCCACCAAGTAAGGAGAGTTCAAGTGGCTCAGCAGATCCACCTGCAGAAGCAGAATAGAATATGATACTATAATTCAACCCATGTGCAAGATCGAATACAATATGCAGCTTTGATTATATAAATGAAAGATGACAACATAACAATGTTGACTTTATGGTTAATTATTAGTAATCTAACATAACAATTAAATTTGTTTACTTCAAAAACCAGAACATAATCTTTTCAACTCCACAAGTTGGGAACATGGGTAATAAATGAAGTCATTCACCTCCATCCTGAAAGCACGCTCCCCTTGCTTGCCATCTCTGTGAAGCCTCTTAATGGCTGCCATAGTACCATCAGCAAGGATTCCTTTATACACCACACCAGACCTTCCATGGCCAATCACATTTACCTCACTGAAGTTCCCAGTTGCCAATTCCAGCTCCTTGTAAGTGAAAACTTGAACCCCTCTGTATTTACTCGGAGGGTTACGCATGCTTCCTCCATACAAACACCTTGCCTTCACATCTGCTCCATTTCTAGGCATCCCAAGATCAAAGAACTGTACTTTGAATGTCAAACAGTATTAAGAAGTTTTGAAAGTGGATACTTACCTGGACTAGAATTGAAGTCTATGGCAGCATGAGCATTCAACCTGCTACTGGTGTTGTTGTTGCCACTGCTTTCTTTGCAGCCGCCTTGCTTTCTGACAGATTTAAGTCTGCAGAGCATTACAAATACTGCGAAAGCTATGACAATGGAGATGGTGGATACGATGATTATGATGATGGAGTTTAAGGAAAGGATGGTGATGTGTTGATGGTTTTGAGATATAGAATGGAAATGGTACTGCTTAGGATGAGTACGGTTTTTTGCAGTACTAAGGCCTGGTGGCATTGCAGGTTGTGGTGTAGAAGCAGCCATGTTGCTATCTTTCATGAACAGAAAAAGCTATGTAACAAACAAGAAAGAAAAGGAACGATGAAAGGGAAAGAAGAAGAGAAAGAGAGAGATGTGAAGGGTAAGGTTTTGGGAGAAAGGAATTTGTTGGGGTTGTGGAGGTTGGGTTTACTTTTTAGGCAGCATAATTATGATGTTTAAAATATTTGAAATCGGTTTAATAATTATTTAAGTTTAATATATTTACTTTTAAATTGAATTTGAGTTTGAATTATTCAAATAACGAGTCCAATAGAATTTAAGTATCTTTATATTTGATTCAAGCAATTCGCAAAATTTATTGAGCTTTTTTTAATATATATTTTTATATGGATTATTATCCTATCCACTGTCAGTGGAGTTTTTTAACTCCACAAGCAGGGTTTGGATGATGACATGTGTCCTTTAAAAATATTAAGAAAATAAAAAATAAACAAAATGGGACATGTGTCATCATCTTAATCCTGCTTGTGGAGTTAAAAAACTCTTACTGACAGTGGATAGGATAATAATCCTTTTTATATTTTATTATTAATTTACTATTTTACCTTTATAACATATAATTGAAAAATAACAAATCTAGCATATCAAATTGATTTTGAGCAATTAGAATATTTTGTTAAGTCTAACTTGAGCTTCTAAAATTATACTTAATTGAATTCGAGCCAAATTTTGAGTTTTAAGTCAAGTCAAGCTTAAGTTTGATATTGAAGCATTTCGATTCGATTCAATTACACCTTTAAGTCTAACCCCAATTCTAGATCTAGATATTATAAAAATTTATTATAGCAATTAGTATATATGTAAAAATTTGAGCTCCTACTTGAAAAATGTTTCATATGAAATAAAAACATTATATTTTCATATCAAAACAATTAATATTTCCTAAATTAGGTACAAGGCTCTACGACTACGCTAGAAGATCAGATTACCTGAATTGCAAAACACAGCTCTCTCTTCTCTCCTCCTCGTGATAAAAGAAGGGTCTTATGTACTTCATTCGTCCATTCTTTTGTAATTTTGCAAGGAATTGTCATTGTCTTTGTATCAGAAAAGCTTGGAAGCTCTTGCCACCATTTCACATCAATAGTACTTATATCCAAACCATTTCCTAATAATCGACCTGTATTTTGGCAACATTTCTGTCATCATTTGCATATCTTAAAGTTTAAATAATGGAGCTGAGCCCAATCAATTTACTATAATGCAGCCAACCACAAGAAAAATTCATGGATATCTAGTGTACAAACTGCATCACTTCTCATCCTTGGGTGGTTTTTGTGAAAAGTTGGGAAGTCCCTTGTTGGCCCTCGAGAAGGAGAGGCTATGATGGAGTTTGTTAGCACCAATCAAATTGTTGCTTGTCCCATGTGTAGGAATATTACCTGAGCTTTTTTTAAGATGTAGATCTAATAATTTTAGATATGATTCGGTGATATGATTCAATAATGATAAGAATAAAATGTTGAGGTTTTCATATCAATTGTGGAAGATATTGAGCATGTGCTTATAAGTGCGAGAAAAGTCTCATTAAACTAATTTTTGGAATGAAAAGATTCAATAACACTCAATACTAATATCATAGCCTAAATTGTGACCATCTCTTAATGTTTACTGTTTTTGGCAAAAAAAAAGTTCTATGAAAACTCAATGTGTGACCAACGTTTGTTGGATCGAGTGGAAGGAGCTTAGTGCTCCTTAAGCAAGATCTCAAGTTCAAGTTTTGTGAATCGAGAAAATAGTGTAGGAGAGCTTCCTCGTTTAGGGTTCGACAGTAACTCGATTACGGATTAGTCGGAGCCCAAATTGACCTTCGAATATCGGAGAGTTTCAACCAAAAAAAAGAAAACTTGATGTATGAAGAGAGAGATAAAGTATTCTCTCAAATCTTGATGCGTAAAGAAAGAGATAATTAGAATTTTCACTGATCGACATGAAACTTTTGTTTTTTATACAATATAAATATGATTTTTCATATCAAGAATGCAAACTATATCCATGAATTATTAAATATAGTAAGATGGGTCAGTCCGGCTGGATGCAATTACTGCCAGCTAAGGTTTCTTACTAGGATTTTTCCCTAGTGAATTGTAGAAAGAAAATGATGGAAAACAACATAGATATTACCAATTCCCTCCATTGTTTTATCTAATACTACCTGGTATTTATTACATAAAGCAGTGTGAAAGATTTTCCTCGTGAACTTGTCACAGATTCACATGTGCTGCTTTCAGAGCTCACAAAACCACCAAACCATATCAGAAATGCATTGCTTAGAATTCAGGGAAACCAAGATTCTATCATCGAACAGTCCAAGCTATAACTATAGACATGAGATGAAACATTACTAATCAATCAGGCACAGTTTCAATCACGATTCACGAGAGTTCTCTAGTTTCCACAGGTTGAAAACTCGAGTCATAGATTCAAGATTTCAATTTAAGCTCTGCATGCATTATATCTGTTCTGAAATGTTTTGCATGTCTTCTAAAACACAAAAATTTGATGTTAAAATTTGTATAAACGCGTTAAACATTAATTTTTTAAAATTTTTTAATTCATGCCATCTTAATATCTTTTCCGCATTATATTAACACACATCGTGTTTAAGATGATCTGTTATACTGTCCCGTAAACAGAAAGGAAAACGGTCAGAGCTAAAACAATCCACCTTGCACTGATGAATCCCATGATTATTGTCACATGCGACAAAACAGAGCTAAATTTTCTAGCGGAAGTCCCGAAATCAGCGGGTCCAGTGAAAAAAAAAAAACTGTTCTCGGAACATTTGGAGCATTAACTGTCCTGTAGAAGACTCCTGCATCAATCTGCTTTGATTCTTATGCATAGTTTTAGCCATTAATGCAAACTTAGGCAGCAGCAATTTTTAAGTACAACCTTGGCAGGTGAAAACCATGAAATATCATAAATTACTCGATTTTGTAATAGTCTCTTTCAATTTTTTCCTTAAAAGAAGAATATCACTGTCAGCTAGGGCCCCTCTTTCTTACTTCTTTTTGTCTCACTTCAGCCCTTCAACAAGGAGATGGCAATGGCAATCTATAAGTAACAAAAGTCCTGTGGCTGTTAGTTTTGATACCAATAGCTGGCGCTGGCAAGAATCAAGCTCGAGTAGGACCAAGTCCAGACTAATTGATACTATTAGCTGGCGCTGGCAAGAATCAAGCTCGAGTAAGACCAAGTCCAGACTAATGAAAACAACAAACTACTGTATGCAAGCTCAAGGTAAAGCTCTCTTTCGGTGTCTATAGCATCAAACAAAAAAATATTATATGAAACAATTATTTCACGTCAACATATATCTTTCATATACTTAAATCCAAAAAGGATTGGACACCCAGGCCTCCTTCATATGCTACTTATCATCTGCTGTCGAGCAAAAGCCAAACCAAGAAGAGCAATGCTAGCCACAGTCGATCAAACACACGCACACCAACACTCTCAATATTAGAATGCCACGTGTCTTACCTTTTTTATTTCCAAAACGATTACCGGTTATTGTAAGTTTCTTTTGATATTTTGTATTTATTATATAACATATAAAAGCAAGAAAAGAAAGACATGGGTACTTAGTAACCAGTTTGACGTGGCGTTCTAATATTGAGAGTGTTGATGTGCGAGTGTCTGATCAACTGTGGCTAGCATTTCTCAACCAAGAAATCAACAAAGACTACTACCTCTTAAGCAGAAATGCCATCAGATTTCCAATTTTCATCTTTTAATGTAGCAGCTAGTACATGTTTTAGACTATCTGCCACATGGGTGACAATTTTAAGAATATATATCTTTCAAACTTATGACAAGGTACTTTCTGCTGGGAAAAGAAATATTACAACATAAATCTTCAGGTAAGGCCAATTGGGTATATTCAATGGAACATCAAAATGCACATAACAGCATTGACAGATCATAAAGTACAGCAAGAAGTTTCCCTAGGCCTGCTCACTTTCGTTTACTATATTCAATCTCATCAATCTTCTGGAAAACCAAGAAACCTGTTTATGAGTTTGGCAACTGGTGTGGCATCACCTGGAAAGTATGGAAGGAGAGACTTCGTATCCATACCGGCTATAGTTTGGTGAAGCGTCCGAGGACGAGCACAATATAAATGTTTTCGCTCTGCCAGTTCTTCTGCTAGCTCGCTCTGATGATTATCCATCAAATCTTCATTGACCACCACAATTAGAGGTTTGCCAAGCCGCAATGTCTCAAATATGCTCCCAGAGCCTGCACAACAGTTGGAAACAGTTCCTCATCAATTTTTTGAGAATTTAACAAATTGAATATGTATGAATATGGCAGAATTACTCAATGACAACAACAAAATAGGTATTTATCAATAATGAAACAAATATTTAGGTTACAAATGACTTTGAAAAGTTGTGCCATGTCAATCGTGTGTTGCATCTTTGGATCAAAGCAGATAGACAAAAAGGTTCAGTGATGGTGTATTTACAGATTTACTTGAATTCTCTCAAGAAGTCAGGCTCTTTACAGATCTTGAAAATATGTTCAACAATTAAATTAACCATATGTATTGAATATACCCAATGAAATCGCTTGATACTATGATCATGAGATTATGCCAAAATCCTCAGTAATTCTTTTTGCTGAAGGAAGAACACTACACAGTTTTACAGATTATAGCCAACCAATTGGATAACATCCAATAAACATGTTCTATATATGCAGTACGAACAAAGGAAGAAAAGAGCGATAAACTTTTTATCAAGGAAAGATGGTGGGTGAAAGCAAAAAAAAATAAAATAAAATCAAGAGCTACCTGCATGACTGATCACAAGAGATGCAGATCTCAGGTGGTCAGCAATGCTTGATGAAAATGTGAAGTAGTCTACAGCCAAAGATCCATCATCACCACTAGACTACATTCAAAAATAAAACTTAAGAAAATTGCAAGAAAAATAATACAAGGAAGAAGAAGACACAATCTTCAGTTTGAAAATAAAAAAAATTAGCATCGATTAATTTGGATATCAAGTGAAGTAAAACCATTAATTTTGTGAACCATTCAAGCCTATTAACAACAGTCTGAATTCCTTAACATAGAATTCTGTTGGAAGATTTTTATACCTCCCCTGGATTTATTGCTCTTACTGATCTCATATCCATAAATCTAACCCACATCACAAATTACAGTAATAACTTCTTTTTTTTTTCTATTAAAAATAGTTGATCACTATCTTAAACAAGTTAAAATGAAGATCTACTCACTAGTTCCTCCAAGTTCTTATTATACCTTTGTCGGAAGATATGTTCCTCGACCCATTTGAATGAGAAGGTGAGTATATCCTCTTCTCAACAACTCATCCTTAACTTCCTGAGAATCCACCACTTTAACAAGCGCATCGAAACATGTTGTTCCTACTGTCACAAAAACCTCTCTCTTTGGCTTCACACCATCCTCAGCCTCTCCCATCTACAATCACATAAAGTTTACACAACATACATAAAATTTGTGGTTAACCCGCATCACAAATAACAATATTCAAAGCTAAAATACAATTTTCTCTTCAAAAAATCACCGATAAAAACTCTGTTGAAACACCTACATTTTCCAAACTATACACACAATCTGAGATTAACCCTCATAATACACAAACATTATTCAGTCTAAAGACCAATTTTTTCTTGAAGAAAACCAAAAAAAGACAAAATTCTGCTAAATCAGCTATATTTCCTACTATACAAACAATTTCGTATTAATCAACAACATAATTAACTAAAATAATCTCAAAGCAAAAATCTTTTTTTTCTTTTTTGAATCTAAGGTGTATGATCAGGGTATTCTTCTACAGCAATTTGATGCAAAAGAATTCCCAATTAAATCCTTTTTTTTTTTGAGAAATCACATAGGTTTTTTTCAACATTGTTCAATAATATATATCAAGATCAAAAGAGATTTAAAATTGATGTAAAGATAGTGGGAAAAAAACATACCTTGCTCAAAAATTGATAAAATTAGGGTTTTTCTCGATTGATTTCTCAATGACAGTAATATCTCGGTCATCGTTGTTCTGTAATCTTCATATTGAAACGCACCGTTCACTGTCGTTTGAGGGTTTTTTTTTCTCATAATAACACCAAAATAAGTCCTAAAATTTTACTTAAAAATAAAAATAAATTTACGGTATGAATTTTCATTTTATTATAACTAAAACCTTAACAATATAAAATATTTAATTTTTTATAAAATAAGTAAATGCTAATTATATATATATATATATGAAAGATATTATACAAAATAATTATTTCATATCAACAAATATATTTTTCATTCAAACTATGTCTTGTAATTAGGATATTAAAAAAGATAATCATTTACCCTAAAAAAATGATCATTTAATTTTTTATAAAAAGTTAATATGGTTTATATATTGAAATGTTTTGATTGTCTAATAAAAAATGGAAATTTCCATTCCACTTTTTCCTTTTTTTAGACTAACAAATCTAGCAAATCCCCGCATCACAAACTTTCCTTTTTTGACACTTTCTTTTTATTAATCATAAAAATTAAAAGAAAAATAAAACTTAAATTAGAAAAAAAATAAAAAGAAAGGTCAAAAAAATCTTAAAGAATAAAAAATAAAAAAGAAGAAAAAGAAAAGTGTTTTGATTTGGTTGATGATGAACATAAAGATTATTCCTCTTTCCCAAGTCCCAACACCATAACACATAAAAAGATTTTCTTGTCCAAACCTGAAAATCTCAACCAACAAAACCAAACCACACCTCTTCCATCTCCTCCTCCTCCATGGGACATTCCCCAAGCAAACTAAGAAGACACCACCACCAAAACCAAACCCAAACTCAAAATCCTTCTCTTCCTCCTAATGACTCAATCTCCTCATCATCATCATCATCTTTTTCTTCTCAATCATCAACACCTACAACAGTCATAGATATTAACAGTAATTCAACTACCTTCAATACCAACTTTAATGGTGGTAATACTACTTTGCCAAGCCAACCACAAGGAAGTAGTTATGTTTTTGAAGCGAATGCACCACACTCTTATCCTTCACCTCCACCAGCAGCAGTCTTCTCTACTTCATCACCAAACCATTACCACCCTCCTCCTTCTGTGATGGCTCCAGTGCCATTCTTTTCATTGGCTCCACCTCCTTATGTTGATCACACAAGCGCCAAGAAGATCAAGAATGATGTCAATATTCACAAGGACACCATAAGACTTTTCCTTGATGACAACAACTTGGATTCTTACTTGGTTTCTTTCACTTTTGATGCTCTTGTTGATGGCAGGTAAGTATATTATTATATATATTCTGGCAATTTAATATTTCTATCAGTCTCAATGTTCGCAATAATGGCTAAGAATGAACTAAGTTTTTAGTTGAAAGTGAGTAATTCATACTCTGTTGATGATCTGATTCCAACCCTCTTTTTCACTTCTTAAGCTTCTTTGAGAAAGGGAACTGTACTTTATAGGAAACCATCTAATTTACTATAAACTACACAAAACTCCCACATTGTGAGATCTGAAGAGGGTTATGTGCATGTAGCTTTTTTTTTTTTGAATTAAGGGAAATACGATTTCCATAACTGGAATAAAAAAAAAAAGCAATCTTTACCTTTACCTTTGTATCAAAACTCTCCCTCTAAACCATCTAACTTACTATGATTTATCAGAAGAGATGTCAACAAACAGGTGCATCGATAGTTAATATACTACTGCATGAACAGCATTCTATGGCAAAAAAACTGCAGGATACTGTGAGTTCACTTGATTACTTTGAACTAAAACCGACTTGTCTTTGGTATAGATCGGATTTTGTTGCTTTAGCACTCTGATAGTCTTTTCTCTATTTATGCATGACAGTCGACAGATGGAATTATTTCACCTTTTGAAAAGGTATATATGTTTGTCCTGGGATTGAGTATAGTACTTGAGCTCGGTTTCAAATCATTCAGTGAATTAAAAACTGCTAACTAATGAATTTAATTAGTTTATTGTAGCCAAAAGACCAAGGAAGGTATATATGGCCGACACCTAGTAGTTTTCTTTCATTTTAACCACAGAATAACAGTAATATTCAAAGCAAACTTATTGGCTTAGTGGCTTATTGGCGTCCATTTCTCTTGTCTGCCTACCTGAACCGAGCATATGCATTGGCTGTGCCTTCTGCAAATTACTCTTTACCTGTAATTTTTTCCTATGTTGGACTAGGATCTAGGATACAAGTTGCTGGCCTAAAAATGGTTGTGCAGATATTGCAACTGATGGATTAGTGCTAAGGAAATTCTGCTTGTATAGAATATATACAAATTATCTGGAATGAACTGTCTTAGTTATGTTCATTTTCTTCTTGGACACCAGAGTTTTAAAAGAATGATTGAACTATGATAAAGTAAAACAGTTCTGAATTTCATTAATCATTTCCTTCTACCCTTTTGCTGGAATTACAAGATATGTTCTAATTGCTGGCTCGTTTTCGATTGCCCGATCCTATTTCATTTGCTTCTGGTTTATTTGTTCTGGACAAGTTAATACTCAAAGTATGTGAATGTTTTCCTCTCTGACAGTGTCACCATATTCTACTTTGCCAAAGAAGGGCCCAACTGCACGTTCATGCCACTGTATCCTGACATATATATGCCTATGAAAATTCCATTCCAGAAAGGATTGGCTCAGAAATTCTACCAGCCCTCAGGCACCGGCATTGACCTTGGTTTCTTTGAGTTGGGTCGTCTTTCGAGACACTCAAGGAAGGAAGACATTTTTCCACTGGTTATCTTTGCAGAAGCAAGTTTGCCATCTCTCTCAGCAGGGGCAGAGCTGGATCAACCGCCAGCAACCATGTCTCCTCATGCACAAATCACTCAAGCTGTGCTGAAGCAGAACAATGAAGGTTGTTTTGATGTGAAAGTAATCAAGCAAATATTGTGGATTGAGGGGATTCGTTATGAGCTTCGTGAGATCTATGGAATTGATGATTCATGTGAGCCAGGTTTTGATGATAGTGAGTCTGGGAAAGCATGTGTAATCTGCATGAATGAGCCTAAAGATACTGCTGCTCTGCCTTGTCGACATATGGTAAGTTTTCCCATCTTAATCCATTTTCATCAATCAAGCAATGTTTCAGTTAACAAGATACAGGCTAGGAATGCAGGTTCTTGGTAGCATGAATCTGAAGCATTACAGTCATTGTTATAATTAGCAGTAAAGACTAATGGCTTGCCCTTCCACTGGACTCAACTAAGATATTCCTAGTTCTGTTGTGTTTGAGAATAGACATTCCGAGTTTCAGGTGTAACGGCCCAATCCCATGTCGAGATATTGTGAGATTGTGCTATGATACATGAGTAGAGACTTTGCCTGTAGTTATTAGATGCCTTTTGTGAGATAAAACTGTGAGAGCTTGGATCAAAGCTGATATCAGTTCAGTGCCATTAGAATCTCTTGTGCTAGGCTGTTTAGCCAAAACAAAACAGTATATTGACACCCCATTTTATGTTTAACTAAACCAATCCAGGGCTACTGTGTTAGAATAGCTTATGTTTTGCTATGCTTATAAACTACCCTTGTTGCTCTTCTCTACCAGTGTATGTGCAGTGGCTGTGCTAAGCAATTGAGGCTTCAATCAAAGAGGTGTCCAGTATGTCGCCAGTCCATCCAAGAACTAATAGAGATAAAGATTAAAGTAAGAAAAGAAAAACAAAGTCTCCGTTTGAAATCTAAGAAAATAAGCATTGGATTGCCTTACAAGCTCTAGATTTCTTATTGCAGAATCAACCTCAGCCAGCAGTTTAGAAGGATAGCAGAGCAAAGAGCACAGGACTCATTGGACAGACTCATGAGCATCCTCAATTTCTTCTGAATCAATAAACAGATTCTCACTAGTGAAGATTGAGATTCTGACATTTTGGTATAGTTCCACGCACATTCCTGGTACACTTACATTCAATGGGAAAACAAAGAAAACCATAGATTCCATTTTTCTAGGAATTTCACAAGAGTTGAATCGAAAGAAAAAAAAGCCTGCTGAGTTGAACCTGTAGTATTTTTCTCTTGCTTTCTCTCCATGTCTCTCTGACACAATCTCTCTGAGGCTTGTGGAACAGAAAAGGCAGAGAGAGAATATTTGCTGTCTTAAAGTATAGGTGAAGATTGTTTGTGCTGTGAGAAGAGGGGGGACAAAAGTGAGGTCTCCTGTCTCTGAATAGTGGCTTAAAGTGAAAAGATTCAAGGGGTTGTGCTTATTGCTTGTAGAATTTCAATCTTTGTAGGGATTGTTCTTTACATCAAAATTCTGGGTCTCCATTTTCATGCCAGCTGCAGCATTTGAATGACATTAGAATTCCCTCTCTCTCTCTCTCTCTCTCATTCAAAAGTAAACAATAAGTTAATATATTAAGTATTTCTTTATTCCCATGCTCATTGCCCTGTAGATTTCAATGGTCCATTGTTAACTTACACTTTGCTTTATTAGACAGATAGCTAGCTAGCGGAAATTCCACCCCTACCTAAAACTAGCTAGTGGTCTTCAGAAAGACTAGAAAAAAATATCTTGTTGATTTTGTTCTTAAATGAACCTAAAGTAGTTGAATAAGTTCTTTGAAGTCATTGGTTGGCTTACTTAACTTTTTTTTGGCACAACAGAGACCTTTACTCAAGAAAAGAGAGAATGCACGTGTTAAGATTTGTATGTCAATTTTAAAGTGAAAGCATAATTAATACTATTGCTGTCCGTAATTTTTGGACAATATGAGTATTTTCAAAGCTTTAATATGATTTGTCATATAGCTGCAGTGAATCACATGTATTTAGCGGTCAAATTAGGTAATGAAAAGACATCAAGCTTCTGTTTCTGCCCTCAATGTTCAACTTCTTTCAAGACATGTCCTTATCTGTGTACATCACAAAAGGTCTTAGATGTTGAAGTCTCCAAAATCGATAACAGGTTGGTGTCTGTTGAGTCAATTTGAATAGTTTTAGGTCTGAAATCTTGTTCTTTAGGCTAAGAAATTATTTAAAAGCTTGAAAGATTTGATTCAATATCAAACTAAACCTAGTACAAGCAATTCTCTCTTCATCTATAAAAGAGTTTCTAAGTTTTGACTAAAAGTATAAACAAGTCAAATTACTTTTGAGTTATTCAAGCTCAACTTAATAATTATCTAAATTTGATTTATTTATTTTTAAATAAAACTCGAGCAGCTCGAATATTCTATCAGGTCAAGTTTGAGCTTTAAAAATTAAGCTCAAACCGAATTTCGAAATCTCGAATTTTCAAGTCAAATCAATTTGAACATGATATTTAGATTATCTCAATTCGACTTGATTACACTTCTAATTCTAACCATTAAAACTAATATTGGCTAATTCAGAGTTCAGAGCATATGCACTGTCTTTATCAATTTGAAAAATTGGATTGCTATGGTTATCTTCCAAAATACTATTAAAACCCAAGCCTAAGATAATGTGAGGAAAGGTTGGTAGTGGGATTAGTTGAGGTTTGATTAATATTTTATCTAACCAAACCAAATCATGTTCTCTGGGCTAGGTTGGCTTGGCATAGATCAAGGCCATCGGTCCAACACAATGCTAAAGAACCACTGCACCTTATCAGTTATCAGGTCAATTACTCTCCGATAGCTATCACCACACCAACCATACCAAAAACCTTATCTGAAACAAAGGAAAGCTTGTCCCCTTAGAAGCTAGTGGTCACTGTCCAAAAAAAGGATACTCCTGTTTAGGGTTGGGGACCCTCAGACAGACCACTGCCCTTGTTTGTCTCTGGTTTAAGGGCTACCAGACGCTTATGTTGGGGACCCAACTTGGTTGTCAATCAGCTGTCCATACATCTCACTGCCCTCCCATTCCCATTGTTGAGCCCTTCTGTTTTTTCGGTGCCATAAAAATATCTTTTTTTTTTTGGTGCAGAGCCATAAAAATATCTTTGCTTTTTGTTATTGCTTGCTTTGCTCGATTCTCTTTCTTTTTTTGCTTTTTTGTGAAAACTTAAGGAGTAATAAGTGGAGTTTTAGGTAGACTTAGTCATTCTAATTTATAATTTATTTTTATATCATGTAAAATTATATTTGTATAATATAAAATACAAAAATTTTATGTTAATATGAAAATTTTAAAATGTTATTTTTAATTTTTATCATTTTTATATATTAATTTTACTTAATTTTAACGTCATATCATCTCGTATCATTTATTCATATCGTATTCAGATCTAATTTTAAGTGCCTTAAAAGTCTTAGAATTGAGAAATTCTTCATGGCTATAACCTATCTTTAGCAGTAATTAAGAATGAAAATAACAGCAACCCTAAAACCGACTTTTGAAAATTACAAATTCGAGAGACTTTACGTGTATTAAAGAATTTGAGGATAGATTTAAACTTATAAAATTTTCTAAAATAAAAAATTCATAAGCTATTGTCACATCAAATTCGCACACCATCAAACTATCAATTTTTAGAGTGAAAGATTCTTCTTTTTATTCAATGGAAACTTTTTGGTCTCTAGCATTATAGGGTTAGGTTTTTAGTACAATATTTATTAGCAAACACTATGCACTTTTCTCTTAAATCTTCCATCTATGGTAGAGAAGAGATGGCTAGGTTTCTTTCGTACAATTAGAGAACACTCTGTGCAGCGATGGGGTAAAAAAAATTTATTTAATGGGGTTTTAATATATTTAATAATAATTGTTTAAAAATTTTTAATTACTTTTAATATAATTTTATACTTTAAAATAATTTTGTTATCAATATTTTAAAATATATATTTTTCAAGATATATTATAACTATTAATTAGTTATTTGATTAAGTAAATAGAAATTAACATATCCATAGTTGAAAATATATTATCTACGTAAGAACTGATAAATTTAATATTAATGTCAATAACGAATAAATTAATGGATATGCTTTATACGTTCGAATCTCAAACATTTTTTATAATAAAAAAAGTAATTTTTTTAACCTTAAAAATCAATGCTAAAGCCGATAAAATAAAAAAATATTAAATAAAATTTTATAAATATAAAATACTATTTGTATAAATATAATATTAAAACTTTCATATTTAGGCAAGTGAGCCCCAAGGGGCTCCGCCCCTGACTATATGCATGCACTGTTTTTAGATTTACACCCTAATGGCACAAGAAGCTAATTGGCCTACTTTTCGATAAAGTATTAAATAATTGATATCAAATTATAGAAAAGCTACAATATTCAAGTAATGTTGCAACAATCGATTAATAATGCTATCGGATGGCATACATATGGGCAACTCTTGAAGATTGCAAATTCTAGAGGATTTAGAAGTTTAATGTTTTTTTTTTGAGTGAGTTAAATATGAAGGATGTCAATATAGATGTTTCACAAAAAAAAAACCCTCAAACTCTTTTTTGATCTAATCATCTTTCCAAACGATTCAACAATGTACCATCTTATCTCAGATTTGGTTTATTGATCAAGATTTTACTTTCAAAATGCTCTTTACAACTATTATTGCAACATTATTTGTATAAATATTGCTTGAATTGAAATATATATTATAATTGAGAAAACTCCATACAGAATTTTTTTTTTCATGAAAGTTAAGGAATACAAGAGGTTACTTCATCTCCAAGAATATCAAAACAAATTGTCAATCCATTACTAGGATTCACTTACAAATCTATTAAATTTTTACCTAAAAATTCTTGAAATTTACAAATCACTTATCAATGAAAAACTTTATATAAAATTTTGAATATGAGATATTTGCATATAGTGTTCAATTCTTAGCTACATGTGCCAACTCCGTTGACAACTCACATAGAAATCTGAATAGCATGAGTTCCTGCCTTCTGGAAAAATTTCAATGTCAGTAATGTAAACTGCAAATCTGCAATGTTTCTATTCTATGTTTTCTAGTGTTAACACAGATGAAAAAGTGGAAGTGACAAAGCTTGCTAGCAAAGCTCTTGCTGATCACTTTACTAGGGTCAATAGCAAAATCCCACTGTTATTTTACCCCAGTCTGATCAACTTAGATCGACTGCAATAAGCCATCAGTTGAAAATGTCAGCCCAAAAACCTGGCTGCTGGCTGCTGCATACTCTCTGTTATATTCTGTCTGTGCAAATATCAGAGTCATGGTATCCTTTAGACTTCCATTGTTCCATTCAACAAGGCTTCCCAAAGCTCATGAGACTTTCATATCACACTATAGGCATTGGCCAATGGTTACTTTTCTGTTACAATTTTTTCTGTTTCTTTTGCATGAAAGCTGCTGTATGTTAGCTTTTGACGTGCCTAAAACCAGTGTATTCACCATTAAATATAAGTGCTTAGGGTTCGTACTTACAATATTTTGGATTTTGAGTTCGTGTATGTTTGATTTAAATAATTTTAGACACATTAGATAATGCGATAGAAAATAACGTGAGTTAAAATTTATTAAAAATTTTATATAAATTTGATTAAAATTAAAATGAATATTTTGTGTTTAGCATATAAATACGAAAATTGACGCAAAAATTTTTGTATTTTACACAATATCAATACACAAATTATCAAATTTAATTTGAATTTGCTAAGTTCAAACCCAAAGTTTAATAGCAGAACCAAGAAAAGTCAATCACAAAGAGAATTTTGGTTTTTTTTTTTTTGTCTTTAGGAAGGTACAAAAAAAAGTTTCAAACATTGAATTTAATCTATTCTCAAAAAGAATAGTAATATTTAAGTTTTAATATTTATTGATTTTTTTTAGTTCACAAAATTGTACCTTAATTTTACTATTTGCCCTATTGAGATAATTAAGATGTACGAGTGACGTTCTTAAAAATAAAATTCTCTATAAGTATTAGGCAACCTCTTTGATTAAACAATTTACATTTCAAATTATTGAAAAGCATTGTCATCATGATATGAAAGCTCCAAACCAACCTCTGATTATGCTGATTTGATTGTGATAATCATGATATTGGAATTGTCGTAAGAATTTGAATTTGTATGAGATAGTATGAAAATTCATCATTACATGGAAAAATTTAAATAATATTTGTATTGGTTTTTTTAAATAAAATCGTAGACTTTTTAAGTTTACTGAGATTTTATTTACCTCATAGATCAGATTTGAATCTTCAAAAAGTTGGTATCTTTTTTTTACCAGTGAAAACTTAATTCCCTTCTTTTTGATTTAAAAATTTCATCAAAAACCTTTGCTGCTTTAGAATATAATAGAAGGAACAAGAATAAAATACTTTGAATGATTCTTTTTTTTTTTGGTTACAAAATGATTCTTCTTTTTAAACTAAAGCAATTTGCTGCTTTAGCCTTTGTATTAAACCTGCTCAAGAGCTGGGCTACCCGTCCAAGCTCGAGAGCCCGTTCTAAATTTGGTCAGATTTGGACAAAAATATTTGATAAAAAAACAGGCTTGGGCAAAATTTTTAAGCCCTTTTAAAATACGGGCCGGGCCTCGAGCTTGCCTTTCAAAGCCCGGACCTGGCTCGACTCGACCCGAATTATGAATTTTTTTTTATATATCTTTTTTAATATTAATTAAATTTTTATATATATTTACTAAATATAATATAATTATATGTATATAAAATACTATTGAATAATAAATATGATTATAAATATTTAATATGGAAATTGATATATAAATTTTGACAAATTAAATTAAATTTTAAAGGGTATAAAATAATAAAAAAAATAAATATAAAATTAAAATATAAAAAAATTATTTTCGGATCGGGCTCGGGCTTATAGTATAAAAATGAAAACGGGCTTGGACAGAAAAATCAGACCCGAATGTCGGGTCGGGCCGGGCTTAGGCGTGTGAAAATTTCATTAATACCTGTCATGGGCCCAGCCCGGCCTGGCCCATGAGTAGGTCTACTTTGTATGTATCGAGAATTTTAGGTCAAAAGACATTATATTTCGTAGATTAGTTACGAATCATCAAAAAATTAATATATTTTTTCCCTACTAATAAAAACTTAATACCCATCTTTTTAATTTACAAATTACATCGAAATCCATGTTTGCATGATTGATTAAGTATAATAAAAGAAGCAAGAATAAAGTACTTTGAGCGATTCTTCTTTCTAAACTAAAGCAATTTGTTCCTCTAGTGCTTATGTGATCCAAAAGCATTGCAATCGTATGACCCAAAGCTATAAAATCAACTTTAGAAATATATATTTGCTACTTTTGTAATGATAATCATCATGGAATTTCATCTTGATCTCATCCAATTAATAAGATATCCAATCTTTGCTTTTAAGAAAGGTTTTCCTCAAAATCTAACACGTTTCACTTGGTAAAGTTTGTTAATGATAGTTCTTAAGATATTTTTTAAGATGAATACTTTAAATAATTTACTTTTTTATTGTCCAATTACATATTACATTTAATATAATAATATTGTTATAAATAACATTGTATTGGTTAGTAAAATCTAAGTCAACCAATTTTGATATTTATTTTGTGTTCATATTCATGTCGTTTATAACTCAAAAAAGTTTTTTCATGTTGATGCAAATAATTTTTTAATTTTTGTTAAATTTATACATAAATTTTAGCAATTTTTAAACTTCATAAATTTTATCTCTTTTATCGCATTTAGGGATGTAAACAGGTCGGATACTCAATAAATTTGAGATACTCAAACGTGAATCCGATTAATTTTAATAATACCCGAATCCAATTAACTATCCGTTTATTTTTATTTATGTTACCCGAACCCTAACCCTATAAAATATAAAATACTCATTTAACTACCCAAATCCGTTAACTACCCGTTTATTAAGTCAAAGTTTGACTTTTAAATTTAAATTTAAAATAAATTTTAGATTAACTTAATTAAAAAATTATATTAATAAATTTAATTTAACTCATAAAAATAAATTAAAGTTAAATCATAATTATAATATTTAATGATTTAATTTAATTAAATATAATATTAATAATAAATAATTTATATATAAAAAAATATAAATATTGTATTAATTAATTATTATTTATATTCGAGTTCGAGTAGCAGGTACTCTAAGAAAACTATTTGAACCCTACTTGAACCTGTGATGAGTAGTAATTTCACTATCTAAACTTTACTCGAACCCCATTATATATTATCTTAACTATACTTAAACGAATCGAATAGTACTGAATATCTACTTATATGATACCTATTGTCATCTCTAATGACATTGTTTTCGTATTGCATATAAAATTACGCAGCTTCATAAAATCCACATATCTATATATTAATCTGAAAGTTTATGACATGAAAGATATGCACAATTTTCAAGTAAGATTGAAGTATTTTTTATGGCACAATTTTCCAAATAAATTAATAAAAAAGGTTGATCAGTCAAAAGTATGTACCCTATGGGAGGTCTTCTGTTGTCACCATTAAAACATCTTTAGCAGATAAAAAGGAATAGAAAGAAGCTATATGGGACAGCAAATTTATTTATTTATTTATTTATTCTCAAGAGTTTGGCTTTTAAGGTGGACAAACCAGACAATTATTTTGGTTTCTAAAAAAGTGTCCAAGCTCAGATAAAAATCATTGTTAGAACAACTTTTGATTGTTGTAATGTTTGACTCTAGTGCTTTGTCTTGCATTCAAGAACAACTTAATTTAGGTTTCAGATTCTTGTGGTCACTCCCTCACCAAAATTACAGAGATTAAAAATATATATGACAATCTTTGCTTGAATTTTTAAATTATTATTTCACTTTGTCTTAAGTTTTTTGTTTTTATAATTTTTTTATACAAGGAAGCTTTGTATTACAATAAAAAAATATAGTGGTATATATTCCGACTCGAATATAAATCTTACTGAATTTTTATTTTTTTGATCGAAAATTATTATTTAACTTAATTAATTCATACAATGCTCTTAAAAAATAGTTTTTGCCAAATTTGAAATTGAAATTCTCAAACCCTTGAGCTTCCACTTTGATCTGTTTTAACTAAAAAAATCAAATTTCATGGTATATATTTTTTTTGTATTTAAAAATATATTAATCTAAGATAGTTATTTGTTAAAATAAATTGTAGGTGTTCATATTGACTATCTTATGACCAAGAAGTGATTCGAAAAAGAAAAATTGATTTCTTCTCTAGATACTTGAAAAAGATTTGAATCTTAAAATTTTTACTGTTAAAAGAGATTTATTATTTACTATTTTCGGTATTGTCGTTGAAAATCGAATGAAAAACTTGTTCTTACAAAAAAAATATAAATATCTTATGGTTATTTGTTTTTATATTATTTTTATAAATGATGGTACCATTGATCTTATAATATTAGCTTTCTAATAAGGTCATTTGTTATCTTTTGTACCACATTTCCCTATAATTTTTTCCCATTTATCTTCGATCAAAAAACAGTTTTTTTCCCATTTATCAATTGGTCCAACAAGTAAATAATGACTGTATATTTGCAAAACAGAAGCCTGCAGCATTTGCTAGAATTAATCATGGTCGACTTAAGATTGGGGTTGCTTTTTCCATGATGCTGACAGCTCATATAATTTAAAAAAAGAAGTAAAACCCAATTCTCGATTATCCCGAAAGATTACACAAAAACAACGTATTATTTTATTCGTAACTACTTCATTTTCTATTCTTAGGGGCTGATTGTGTGACTTCCTTGTTACTACTAACTTACATATATCTTTTTGTTTCACATAACTTAATGAGTTTGTATATGATGCATTGATAGTGTATAATTTTTATACATCGTTAATACATCAGAGGTTGATACCTCATCAATAGGCTCTTATGAGCAAATTAAATAAATTTATTTATATTTGCATATAATGACCTATTGATGAGGTATCAACCTCTGGTGTATTGACAGTGCATAGAAATTATACACTGTCAGTACATCATATATAAATCCTAACTTAATTAGGTTTGTTCGTCAATGTCATTCCTTTTTCTTTTGATAATTGATATTAATTAGCTCATCAAATTCAAGTGAAACATAATTATTATATATATTATTCCAAAGCACAGGATCTTACACATCTTACATAACCTAAATCCCCCAAAAATCTTATAAACATTATTGTACTGTAGCACTGTCTAGTTTACATAACAGCATAAGTATACCTTCAGAATTTATGGGAAAGCGTATCTTGAAAGTACACTATGATATCTCAAATGCAAGCCCCTATATTTGGAGCGGAATTCGCTTCAAGTAATCTGTATAAAAAAATTGATTGTAAAGAAGTGAGTTTACGTTCAGTAAAAAACATATGTAAAAGAGCGTACTATGCTTCTATGTGCAGTTTTCCTGCTTGGCTTTATAATTTCATGTAAAACCATTATAAAGCATGTATCATATACTTCCTTCATATATAATATACAAGTAAAATCAAGTAATTCAAATATTTTTGATTTCTTTATTCATTTGAAATCGCATATGCAAATATTCCATTTCTTCAAATACTTTCACGGATCTAAAATCACGTGAAATCACATATACATAGACCTTTCAAAGAACATGTAGACTATTAGCATTTCGACGGAATCATGCACTAGATAGGTGGCATACCCTCGTAGGAGCCGGGAATCCTCTCCTAGCCAAACATATAACAGAGACAATTGGCCAAATGTCGGTGGCCACGATGAACACTAGTCAGGTGACATCTATGGCAACTGAGGACCGGACTAGGGTTCCTCAACCAAGTACAAATAATACCGAGGACTTGATCAGAGTCCCTCAATCAAATACAGATAATGCATGATCATCAAATAGTCTATAGTCTCAAAACATTTGTCATAAACTTCTTTTTGTAATTACAATTTATACTTTTCTGAAATAGGTGTTAAAACCTTTTTTTCAAATAAGGCAGTCGATTGGTTTTATAGGGCAGTCAGCTGCTATCACATATCTTGATTTATCGAAATTATTTTCTTTTAAAATTTTGTTATTTCGAATTTCTGAAAACGCATGGGGCAGTAGACTAGTCCTATATAGCACTCGACCGGTTTTGAAACAGAATGCTTTTGAAAACAGGGCAGTTGATTTGCTCCATAGGCAGTCGGCTGGTTTTGAAACAGAATGCTTTTTAAGTAAATAGCAGTCGACTGTTTTGAAACAGAATGCTTTCTGAAAACTAGTAGTCGACTGGTTTGCATAAGTTTTCGAAAAATCTACGCTTTGGTTGTCTCTAGGCAGTCGACTGCTCCTAGCAATTTTGATAACTAGGAGGAAAGCTCGAAATTGACATTTCCTGCACTTAAATCAGCTTGTACTTCATCCTAAAACATTTAAAACATGCAAACATAGCCACCCTACGTCCGTTACAAACATTCCTTACCTCAATTAACACCGAAAACACGATCACTTGATTGCGATTCACTTCTTTTTTCGAGTCTTCAAAGCTGTAAATATCATTTTAATCGAAACCTTTAAGAAACCACCATACACATGTTATACCAACTAAATATGACTCCAATTCAAGGATGGAATTAAGAAAAACCACTTCATCTCTTACCTTTGCTAGTCACCAAAATAACAGCAATTTAGATCTCCTTAATCCCTTTGATTTAGTTCTTCATATTATAGGTATGAGCAGAGCTAGTGATGAGGAATGTTTTTCCTTAAGAAGACTTAACGATTTGTTCACTAAATAGGGGTGTTCTACAAGGTGAATATGATGGAAACTTGAAGAGATGAACGGGGAGAGTAAGGATGGCTGCCGACTTGGTGATAGGAAGGATGATGACTATGCAACTTCATTTAATGCATGTTAATCCCTTTCCCATATCAGCCATAAATCCTTTGACCCCTTTTTGACCATCTTAATTTTTCTTCTTCCATGCATATGCAACATGTTCCTTAATCGTCAAAATCTGATATTAAATTCCTCATAGTCCAATTATTCTTATATTCTGAAAATTAATTTCCTTGACCATTTGACCTCTTTAACTTTTGAATATTCAATTGTTCTAATTCCATTCATGTCACATATATCATTTATGTATCCAAATCTCATATTTATTTAATTCTTCCAAGTTAAATACTATACAATCAAGGGAAATTTCAGGAAATTGGGGATTTCACAATTTGGTTCACAGAATTTAGGAATACTTTTGGGAATCATTTAACGGAAAATTATTTTACTTGACGGATTCTTGAGAATATTAGATTCTTGTGTTTGGTTGTATTGGTGAGAATATAAGATTTCTGTGTTTGGTTAAAGGAATGTAAGATTACTAAATTACTTATTTTACTATAATACCTTCCATATTATTAGTTTATGTAGAGTGAATAACACTTGATATAAATTATATTTAAATTATTTATTTATTTATTTAAGATACTCATTTATTTATTTAGTCCCTTTTTTTATAAGGTTTTTGTTATGTAAATTATTTTGATTTAACAAACTATTACTATATTAAATTGATTTTGATTAATCAAAAATCATAGCCATCTTATTATTGCTCCATTTGATTTTAAATTCATTTTTCTCTTCATCAAAATAAGAAAAAACAATGGTTGTAATATTACATAGGTTTAGGGGTAAAATGGAAACGAAATATAATTATTGGAGGGTAAAATAGGCATAAAAAATGGATTCCCCCTGGAAAAAAAATACCTCAAGATGAGGGGGGAATTTTTTCACCCCATTTTCCCCCTCTTTACACTATTGGGAATATAAAATTCCCGGTGTAAAAAAAATCCCCCAACCAAATGGCACCTTAGGGACAGGTAACATTGTTATATATTAAGGGGGCGTTTGGTTCAAGGAATTTTTTATTCTGGCCAGTAATTTTTTTCGTAATATGATTCCCTTGTTTGGTTGCAAAATTTTCCCTCACATCAATAATTTAATATTCCCAACAGTACCAAAAGGGGAGAAAATCATATTACCTCCATCTCTTGAGGTATTTTAGAATTCCTGAGGGAAAATATTTTTTTCCAATTTTGTCCTCACTTAATTATGTTTTTGGACCACTTTATCCTTTTTAGTCACTAAAAATTACAAAATAAAAGTGTTTTATTATTTCACAATCTTACATCCCTCTTACATTGTTAAGTAATATTTCCAACCCAACCATAAAATATTATTTAAATATTATTTACGTGTTAAATAAATAAATAATTTACTTGTTAAAGAATATAAATAAGCAATTTATATGTTAAATAAATAAATAATTTAAATGTTAAGTAAATTGATATATAATTTACATGTTAAATAAACAAACAATTTACATGTAAGATAAATATATAAATAATTTAAATGTTAAATAAATTAAGGAAAATTATCTTATACACTGTCAGTGGAGTTTTTTAACTCCACAAACAGGATTAGGACGATGACATGTGTCCTATTTTATTTATTTTTTATTTTCTTAATATTTTTAAAGGACACATGTCATTATCTTAACCCTGCTTGTGAAGTTAAAAAACTCCCGTGACAGTGGATAGGATAATAATCCATTAATTAATATATATTTTACAGGTTAAATAAACAAACAATTTACATAAATGATATTTAAATTTGACTTAATATAAATGATAAAAAATTATTTAAGCATAACTTTTTAAATATTATTTACATGTTAAAATAAATAAATTACATATTTAATACTAAATAATTTAATATGTTAAATAAATAAGTAGGTAATTTATTTAGAGTTTGTATATGATGCATTGACAGTGTATAGTTTCTATATATTATCAATGCATCAGAGGTTGATATCTCATCGATAGGCCCTTATGGGCAAATTAAAAAAATTTATTTATATTTGCATATAAGGGCCTATTGATGAGGTCTTAACCTCTGATACATTGACAGTGTATAGAAACTATACATTGTCAGTGCATCATATATAAATCCATTTATTTTTGTCATGACTTATTCACTTAACACAACTACTAATATATAATGGCAATATAGTAAAATAAATCATTAGGTAATTTTATATTCCCCCAACCAAATACAAAAATCTTATTTTCCTTCTAATCAAATTAAACATAGGAATTTAATATTCCAAAGATTTCTAGATGTACAGTGTTTTGATGGTAATCAAATTCCCAAAGATAGTTTATTTTTCTGCAAACCAAATGCCCCCTAAGATTATTATTTCATACACCTATTACTAAAATTTTTAAATTTCAAAACTGAAATTAAAATAATAATATATAAAAAAGCATAAGACAAAGGCATATAAAAAATTGAAAATTAAATAAAAATGTACTCCTAAAAAAAGAGTTTGCTAAAATTTGTACAATGAAATTAATTTATAATGACAAAGTTGGTGAGTACATAATTATCACGTAGCAAAATTCATAAATGAGACATACACTTTAAAATATAAAAAATAATAAAAAATTAATTAAAAAATTATGATATGGGACAATTTAATTTTAACTTTGCTTATAAAATAAAAATTTTCACTATTACCATGTAAAATCAAACTTCTTTACATTTTTATCAAAGCGAATATGCGATTGTGCTCATCTTTTCAAATTTCAAATCCTTGGAGACATTTTTTTTTCTTTCATAGAACTTGGACGGCTTATTAATTGATAAATAAAAACTAATCATAGTTTTGGCGAAAATTGAATTAACTTTATAGTGGTGTAATGATTATGTCTTACACTTCTATTTCCTCCTTTTGCTTCTCATTGGCTGATTGAAGTTTGATTCGTCGCAATATTATGGGCTAATGTTGAATTTTGTCACTGTATTTTAATTTTTATTATTTTTTATTATTAGTTTCAATTTTGTTGATTCTTTGACAAAAATTTACCACTTGAAATAATAAAAATATTTCATGAAATATTTCAATTTATTTTTATAAAAAATTACAAAATTAAAAATATATGATAAAATTCAAAAAATTAAATATATAGTTAAAATTTGCAATATTTAGTCATAATATAACAACCCATTTTATCCTTAATAATGCCTTGCAATGTGCTTGTTGCTTAAGAATTTATGAATTCTAGATGCAATCAAGAGATTAATTTTAGTTATAAGAGACATGTCTTTTTATGATTATTTTTTTTCTTTCTCACATGATTTAATTAAATATTTTTAAATTTGGCTAATAGTTATATAATTCAAGGGTGGCATTGACCTTATAAAGAAAAAATTTATCAATTTAAATAAATGTGTAGAAAATTTTATTAATACATGTAGGAAGGTTGGCAATTCTATAATGGTAAGTCATTATTTACTTTACTATAGAAAACCCTTGTCCATAAAAAGAGCTGACATAGTTAGTTAACACTCTTATAATAGCACACCTTTACATATGTATTGTAATTTTTTTTTAATTCATAGTCTATTTAATTTATTTGAAGATATCTTTCGAATTTATAATTTTAAAAAATTCATCTAATATACATACCATTTAAATTAATACTCGATCAGTTAGTTATGATAATTTAATTTCATCAACTAAAAACAAAAGACAAAGTTAATTCTTTAATATGAAAAAACATTGAGAAATAAAGAAATATAAGTGTGATATAGTGGAAATTCATGATTTAAGTCAAACTAATAAAATAAAATGGTGCTATTGGGGAAAGCACTAATATATGTGAAATATTTAATTTTTTTGGTGAATAAAATATTTAATTTCTAGACCATGTGTTTTGGGCTTTTGGCCTTTAGGATAAGTCCTAAATATGCTGTCACATCTCATTTATTCTTTTATATTATCCTTTTGTTTATACCCATTGATGTTTAGAAACAAAGAAGTTTAGAGAATAACTAAATCTATCCATTTTTTTGCTTTTTATATTTTATTTATGTTTAAATAAACAGTAACATAATAAAAAAAATGGGATAAAAAAATAAAATGGTGGGTATGAATAACAGCTCTCGAAGTTTATGGGTGGAGTGAGTTGTAACATTGCATTTTTTGTTTTTTTTTGGCCGACAGTGCATTTATAGTTAAATCGTAAATAAATTAAATTTTAAAGTTAATGGCTTGATTCAATTGACCCATAAAATCTTTTAAGACATGATTTAGACTAATTATGAGTTTTCAATCTTAATATCTGTATTTTTTATATTTTTCTTGTGTTACGATCCTATTTAAACAAAAAAATAATTTCAGTTAAAAAAAATTAAGTAATGCCCTTAAGGTATTTTTTTTTGTGGTTTGTATCACTTTTTTCTTTTTCAATTATTAACCCACTTCATAGAAAAAGGTTAGAGAAACTATTTTTAATTTTAGTTAAAGTTTATGCCTTTAATGGGTAGTTTTTTTTTTTAATTTAATGAAATTGAAGAAAGTAGGTGAAAAAGAATAAATAGAGAGGCTTGACATTTCAAGGTAACTAATAGGTATGAGAAGAAACTTGAAATTAAAAACTTTTCTTATTAAAAATGGGGTAAGATTAAAAGAAAAGAAAACAATAATAGAATAAAAAATTGGGGCCAAAATATATAAGTTATAATATTAATATTAAGTATTGATTCCAATTCTCATATTTCTATTTTTAAAACTTTATTTTTTTAAAAAAATTGGAGATTCTAATGTTTAGCACAGGATTCTCTCTTTTCTCAAACTAAAAGTCTGCCTATATAAAAAAAAATACACAAGTCACAAAAAATATTTTTTTATTAGAATATTGAAGAAATATATAGAAAACAACTTGTATAATTAATTTATTAAGAGTACTCAAAACTGCTAAACAAACAAAGTACCATTTTTATCTATAATTTTCATGGTTTTGTTTTATATATATATATATATATATATAAATTTTCTTTGCATGTTCCAAGATCCATATTCCAAACTATCCAACTATTAGAAAACTTGAATTTAGTTTCAAGAAGAATCAAGTGTGTCATCTATTCAAATATCTACTTACAATTCAGAGCATGTGCAATCATATTCCTTCATAATCCACTTGCCTAAGAAGTCCACCACAAGTCAGAAGCTGCAGCAGGAATGGGGACCAGACCAGACCGGAGCAGCAGACAAGAGAAGTGTTAAAGGCCAACTTCAGCTTGTTTTTAACTTAATAATTTTACACTTAATACGATAACACTATAAAAATAATAAAAATAAAAAATAAGAGTATATATAAAAAATGATAAAAATATTATATTTATGATATTAATATAAATTTTGACATAAATTTTTTATTTTTACACGATACAAACATAAATGATCGGATCTACCCACTGAAAACCCCTAGTGTTCCATCGTGCGACAAATCATTAAACTTTTCTTTTAGTACTAATTCTCCTTTAATCTTTTGATTTAATAAGTTGTATCTCAAATGGTTTTGGCTGTAAATCACTAGGGATGCTTCAAATAGTATAAAGCCAAGTGATCCAGCTTAGCTCGTGCTATCAATGTTCACGAGACTCTCCCTTCCTAGCTGTTTTTCATATATTTTTTTTTATATATAAATCTTCGTTATGCCTTGCTCTTCTGCAACCGCCTTCTATCTTCAAAGCTAAAAGAGAAGTGTTTTAATGCCCAACAACCCCCTTTAAGCTCTTGTCGTTCTTAAATCTTGCGCAGAGGTTTTCTTTTCTTTTTCACAACTAAGAATCTGTCTTTCTCAGTTCAGTTTCTTTGATCTTTTCTTCTGTACCTTAAAGATGAATAAACAGGAAGTCATCAAGATGCAGGTAACTTGAACTAGTTATGGCAATGCCTTTTTTTTTTGGTACATAGTTATGGCACTGTTTTAAATTTTTGGAGAACTCTTTTCTCTGTTTTGTTTTAGTTCTAACACTGTTTGCCTGGTTGTCTGTTTCAGACATGGGTTCTGAAAGTGAATATACAGTGTAGTTGTGATGGCTGCAAGAAGAAAATTACGAAACTTTTGCAGAAAATTGATGGTATGTTACTTCGAATTTCTTTTGTTTTTCTTCTTCTTTCCAAGTTTAGTACTTTGGTTTGTTGATTTTGGTTTGTTTCATTTCTTTTTGCTGGTCAGGAGTGTATACTACTAGCATAAACGCCGAGCAAGGAAAGGTAACAGTGGCTGGGAATGTTGACCCAACTGTGCTTATCAAGAAGCTGGAGAAATCAGGGAAACATGCACAGCTATGGGGAGCTCAGAAGGGTTCAGGCAATTTCCAAAATCAAGTCACAAACCAGTTCAAGAACATGCAGATGGATGGTGGCAAAGGTGGGAAGGACAGCAAATCTCAGAAGGGTGGCGGTGGTGGTGGTGGGGGAAATAACCAGCAGAAAGGTGGGCAGCAGTTTTCAGCACAGCAAATTCAGCAAATGATAAAAGGGGCTAAAGACCAGAAATCTGTCAAGTTTCAGTTGCCTGAGGATGAATTAGATGAAAGTGATGATGAATATGATGAGTTTGGTGATGAGTTTGATGATGAATTTGATGATGAGTTGGATGATGAGGAGGAGGAGGAATTTGGCCATGGCCATGGTCAGCAAATGCAAAACAAGATAGCTATGATGGGGAAAGGCCATGGAGCATATGGGCCCAATGGCATGATTAATGGCCTTGCCATGAATGGCAAGAAAGGAGGTGCTGTTGAAATTCCTGTAGTAATGAAAGGCATGGGAGAAAACAAAGATGGGAAGCATGGTAATGGAGGGAAGAAAGGAGGTGGTGAAAAGAACAAAGGAGGGAAGCAAAAAAAAGGTGGAGAAGACAAAAATGGTAGTAAAAAAGGTGGTGGTTTACTTGGATTCTTCAAGAAGGATAAATGTGGGAAAGGTTGTGTTCATAAGAAGGGTCAAAATGAATGGGATGGTAAAAACAAGGGTGCCCACAATGGTAATGGAGGCAACGGTGGTGGAGACAATAATGGCAATGGAGCTAAAAAGGGTGGGGGCAAAAATGGTGGTGGGGGCCATGAGATGAACAAAGTTAAAAATGGTGGGTTTCATGACATTGATGGTATCAATCATGGCAAAGGCGGTGGTGGCGGTGGCGGTGGTGGCGGTGGCGGTGGCGGTGGTGGTAAGAATATGGGTCAGATGGGCCAAATGGGTGGTCAGATGGGTCACATGGGTCTAATAGGTGGTCAGATGGGTTACAACATGGGTCAAATGAGTCACATGGGCCAAATGGGAAACTATCCAACGAGCCAGATGGGTAATTTCCCTGCGGTGCAAGGACTACCTGCTGCAGCAGCCATGAATGGTGGGTACTACCAAGGCATGGGGCCAGGAAATCCCTATAATCAACAACAACACATGGCCATGTTGATGAATCAGCAGCGTGCAAGTGGCAATGGTGGGATGTATCATCCAATGATGTATCCACAATCATATCCCCATGCCCCCTATGGTCCCCCTCCCATGTATGCTGCAAACTCCGAACCCTATGCTCATTTCTTCAGTGATGAGAACACAAACAGCTGCAGTATCATGTAAAATTTTCCTAGATTAGTACTGGTTTTCATTTTCTCCCTTTTCTCTTTGGATTTTCTGCTTTATACAAGCGTGCAAGGTTCAACAGACATGGCTTATGTTTATCAAGTCTTGGACAATTAAATACTAGCGAGGTTACTATGTAGAAGAAATGTGGGTAAAGTTTGGGGGATCTAGACTGAGTTATAGTTCAGTAGCTTTTTCTCAAAAGATGTACCAAATGCAATTTTATATAATGTTGGTTTGAAGTATGCAAACATGTTGGGCATCAATCCCCATCTGATGTTAAAATGTCCATTTGGCTTCAGCTTTTAACTAGTAAACTTCTCCATCATTGCAATCTTCAATTATTAGCTTAGAAGAAATTATTTGATCATCCGTGTATAAGTTTTATCGAATCGTGTAAAATTTGAAAATTTATATAATTTTTGTATTTATTTTTTGTGTCATTTTCTGTATATATATATATATATATATATATATATATATATATTTAAAAGTAAGATTTTGAAAGTGATTGCTTTCATTCTTGTTGATTTTTTATTCGTTCTACATTTATGGCTTGACCCATTTGGCCATTTGTTTGTGTTTTCGTGTTTTTCGATGATTTGGGCATGAGGGGCAATGTACCCATGACCCATAAACCGCTACTTTAGCCATTTATGCTATGGTAATGGAACCCAATAAGTGGACTCGGGCTGCACCCAAGCTTAGGGTTGTGTACAGAGGGTAAACTTCAGTCCACTTTGAAATGCACTGAGAGTAGATCTGTAGAAGCAAAAAAAAAGGGATGGGATAAACAACCAACGGCACTCATGACTCAACTCAATGTGCGACTCTCTTGCCTGCTAACGATCCATCTTCCTAGCAGCCCAACAGGCCGTAGCTCTTCTTCGCGTAAATCCAAAGCACACTTTTCTCTTGGAAATTGGAATCTGAAGAAATTCTCTTCATTTTAATCAAAATTTCTTGTTCTTTACAATGATGTGAAGAACAACAACTTTCCCCAACCAAAGATGTTGAATTTATCAGCCAAGAGTCAGCACTCAACAAAGATCACACCTTGTTTCTGATCTGATCTGATCTGGGCTTATTTTTTCTCTTAAAAACCATTTTTTTCTTTTTTATGAAATTTTTTTTCACTTAATAAGGGATCAGCTGGCACTTGGCAGAAGCGCGTTGCCGTCTGTAACGCAACTCTCTGTAAAAGGTCTAAAACAAGAAATGAAATAAAACTGCCTCAGAAACCATGGATCCAATGACCATTTCCACCTAAAGCGGCACTTCTTACTGAAAACCTTACCACAAGTTTTCCCAGCTTCATTTTCATTCCTGCGTAACTGATACACTGTTGAAGGCCACCAAATTCTCATCAGTCCATCAGAAGAAAAGTTGAAACTTTCGACAAATAGGGAGCCTCAAAAACTGCTAAAGCTCCTGTCTTTTCGATCTTAATGGCATGGCCTTCTCTTTTCCATCCTTCGTCAAATCCACTCTTCTTTCCTTAACTCTCATTTCCTTTCTTATCTTCTTCTTCTTCTTGCTCAAAGCCCCATCAAAACCCCCGGTAATCCCTCACAGATCCCTCCTTACAACTTCCTGTAATTCCCAACACTCCTCTGACAATGCCCTCATTAACTACCTTTCCCTCCATTACTGTCTTTTCAATGAAAACTTTTTCCTCTCGATTACTTCCCTTTCTCTTCTCCTTCTCCTCGACTTTTACATTCTCATCAAAACAGCCCAATCGCATTTCTCCATTGTCACCACGAAGCTCTCTTCTCTCCTTAACTTATCCCCTTCCATGGCTGCTGTCACTCTTTTAGCCCTTGGAAATGGAGCCCCTGATGTCTTTGCTTCCCTCCATGCTGTCCGCACAGGTCATTACAGAACTGGGTTTGGCGCAATTTTGTCTGCTGGGACTTTTGTCTCTGCCTTTGTGGTTGGTTTTGTGGCTATCTATGCAGCACCATTTGGGGTAAAGCCTGCTCCTTTTATAAGGGATGTGTTGTTTTACTTGGTTGGGGCATTGTTTCTGTTCTATGTGTATTTGAGTGGGGAGATTTTTGTGTGGCAAGCTCTTGGGTTTGTAGGGTTTTACATGTTTTTTGTTGGATTTGTGTTTTGGATGGATTTTGAGACTGAGAAAGAGAAGGAGGAGAAGCTGATTCTGGAGAAGGAGATGCTGACAGAAAATGACCGTTTGGTGAACAAAGATTGTGAGATTGGAGAAGTTGAAAGGAGTTTAAAGGGAGAGAAGGAGGCTTTTGGAATTGCAGGAGTATGTGAAATGGTAAGTTTCTTTAACTTAGAAGTAAACTTTTTATGTTGTTGTTATTTTGTGCTATCCTTGGTGTTTGACTGAATATTGATTTAGTGTTGAATGTGAATATCATTACTTGATTGAAATCTGAAAGAGTATTGGTAGATAGAAGTATTTGATGATGTTACTTTGATGTTGTTGCTTAGTCTTTCTAGGAACTGAATCTTGATGTTCTTGGCTTGTAAGTTTAATGCTTAATGGCACATATATTTTTTTAAACTCACTTGGTGCTGAAATGAGGTAGGAGCAGTAACATCTAATCAAGCGCAGCCGTTTTCCCTTTTTCTTTCTCTCCTGGATTCTAGTGTTTGAGCTGAGTTTTTCATGTTTCTTTGCTGTGAATTGAAGAATGTATATGTCGGATGCCGCGAACATAAAACAAGAAGTGTAAAGAGAGTTTTGGTGAGATTTCTTCCGGGGATGGATATGTAGAATGTTTTCTTGTCCATGGCCGAAGGCAGTGGAAATGAAAAAGCATACTGCAGTTTTTATGTTGTTGAAGTTCATTCTTCCTTTGATGTCAATGCTGTCATGCTTGTACCTGTGAAAATGAAACTAACCTGAGACACCATGAATATGAAATTATACACATTGATTTCGGTTCCTTAAGTGTTTAGAAATATCGGGTGTGTAGGAGTTCAATGCAAGATTGATAGGCCTTGAAAGTTTAAATGCAATATTTTTATTGACCTGACAACTTCATGGCTAAAACAGGAATGTCATATTTTCCTTATTACTTCATGCTAGGAGCTAGAAAAAGGATAGGTTCGCTGAATTTCTCGAATTGAGATCTTATTTGCCAGGTTTTTTGTTCAGCTCAATCATGGTTTTGCATGTATGCATAAACTTCAACCAGCTTTCTTCCCTAATATTTTTGTATTTATGTCTTCTATGCAGATCTCAAAAGCATGGGAGGTTCCTATCTCGTTTCTACTCAAGCTCACTATTCCAGAAACTTCCCCTTCCGAATGGAATAGGTTTTACCTATCTGCGAATATTGCCCTTTGCCCTCTAGCCCTCCTATATGCTTGCAACTCATTCATGCCATTAGATCACCCCATAGTTTTCCTCCTTCCAAACACCCGTTTCCCACTCTGGTTCGTAGTACTCTTTGCAAGCGTTTCTCTAGCTGTCCTTCACTTTATATTGGAAAAAGAACCTCCAAAGAGCGAGCAAATGCCTGTAGTGGTTATGGCTTTTATTATGAGTGTGTTCTGGATATCTACTGTTGCTGGGGAATTGCTGAACTGCTTGGCAGCCCTCGCATCGCTTCTTGAATTGCCTCCAGCATTACTTGGACTCACAGTACTTGCATGGGGAAACTCCGTGGGAGATCTTGTAGCTGATGTTGCAGTTGCCAAAGCTGGCCATCCAGCAATGGCCATGGCAGGGTGCTTTGCTGGGCCGATGTTCAATATGCTTGTCGGGCTTGGAACGGCTTTGGTAATGCAAACGGCTAATGTTTATCCAGAAGCCTATCACCTTCATTTTCACATCGGTATTATTATTGCATTTGTCTTCTTGCTTTTGAGCCTGATGGGATCTCTATTGGTTATAACTTGGTCGAGATTTCGGGTGCCTAGATTCTGGGGATTCTGCCTTGTTGGCCTTTATATCATTTTCACACTAGTTAGCTTGATCATTGCTAAGTTTTCGGGGTGATCGGTCTAATCTGCTAAGCCGAAGGCATTCCATTCATTTATGCTGATATATGTTGGTTGTTTTAGCATTGCAAGGTGCCAGAGTAGTACATACTAATTGTGTCAAAGGAGGACGAATTCAAGGGATTGTGGGGGGTTTTTGTCTGCAATTTCTAGATAGATAAGTTTTATCTTGGTTAAGGAATTGTATTTTTCCTATGGAAGTTCTTAGATTCTCCATTGTTATAATGAATTACTTGTTTATAGCAAATAAAAATGTTATACAAATCAGCAGAGTTTATGATTTATTTGTACTCCATAGATGCATATTGGTATTCATCAATGAAATTCCAGAATTTTTGTTCTTACACAATGGTTTACATGTAAAAACTAAAACCTGCCATGAGTGCCCAGGCAAAGCTGCCATGAATGTAAAAACTAAAACCTTTGGGAAGCAGGATTAGACCTCACTATTCTTGTCTATATTTCTTGTTTGTGTTATGTAAAATCGTGTTCGTGTCCTGTAAAATATGAACATTTTATGTCGAAATTCAAGTTAACATACCAAACACAACATGTTTTAGTTTTTATCAAATTCATGTACAATTTTTACCGGATTATAATTTGTGTAACCCTCGTGTTTCTTTTTCCTATTGTTTTAATAATTGTCAGGTCTTTCAAACATTGCATTGCATACAATCTAGAATTATCCTAACCTGGTGCATATTGTCCCAGTCTTGGCTGGAACATTTGCTATTGGAAGCTTAGCTGTTGGATCTTCCCGTTGATAGAGGCTACTCAAACATGAATTTGCAAGTTCTAATCTATAAGCATAGAGCATTGCAATGCAAAGTCGCTAGTTATTCGATTTCGACTTTATTATTATTTGATTTTGATTTGTTTGTTCTTAAACTCAATGGCATTTGAAAAACAAATTGAACCGAATTTAATCTTAATGTTCATATCAAGTAGTTGTAGGTCTAATTTGAAATTTTTTATAATGTAAATTTTTAACATTTGATTATTAAGTTAACATTTCACCCCATTATATATAAAGTTAAAAAATAACAAATTAAATTTATTAAACGGAATTTGAATTTATCAAGTTAAATTTGAATTGATCTTAAATAGTTAAAATATTTTGTTAAGATAGATTCAAATTTTAAAAATTAAACTTCGATGAAATTTGAGTTAATTTCAGAAATCAAAATTTTAAATTAAAGTAAATTCAAACATAATACTGAATTATAAAAAAAAGGCCATCCAAAAACAAAACAAAATAAACCTACTTGAGAAGGTAATTTCCTGGAAAGGGTAATATCGTGAAAACAAAAGTGGAAAAAGAAAACGCATAAACAAGGGGAAGAGGAAGACCCTATAAAAAGTAGGTTCTGACATCATAGGTCAAAACCGAACAGAAAACTCACAAGAACAACAGAAACCGCTTCAGCTTTTGTTGTTGCCAATCTAAGATTGGTTTTGTACGAGAAAATTAAAAAAAAAAAATTGAACTTTGCCTAAAAATATAAACTTTTCTTCATAGTTCAGTCTTCTCTTTCAACCCTAAAATTTCGAAAATTGGATCTTTCTCACCGTACGGGAAAATTTCCCTTAAAAAGGCTTTTACCCAGTTTTACCCTTTTGATCTTGGAAGCTTCTCTGTGCTCTTTTTCTTTTTTCAGTTATTTGTCTCAGGTACTTCTCAGTCTTCCAATCAAGGTAAAGTATAAGCTTTTTGTGTACTTTCCGTTATACGTGTAATATACAATCATATACGTATCTGGGTTGGTTTAGAAGATGTTATTTGCATTATCTTCTCATATTATGGTTTTTCTTTTCTGTTTTATCACTGCTGTGGACATGTTGATTTTGTTTGATTGAATATGCTGCTGACCAATTACCATCTTTTCTTTCTTTTTGTGTTTCTTTTTGCTTTTTGGATGGAGAATTTTAGTAGGTCAATCAGGATCAAATTCACGTTTTGCAACAGAAATGAAACCAAATTTTCTGGAATTGTCTTTTATTTGAATGGAAGCTATAGATTTTGTTTTACTGTGTTTATGTTATGTTGGTTGTCATGGTAATCCTGGAAATGCTGGTAATTTCTGGGCTAAGCTTAAGTTGTTCTTGCTTTGAATCATTAATGGAAGTTGATCCTGCATAGGCAAGTATTAGTGGAATTGATTTCGGGCAACATGCCTATGTTTCAAACACAATTTGCATCCAAGGGATCTTGGTTCCTGTTTGATTTTGTTTTTCTGCTTTCCTTGTAAACGAGTTGATCCATGGCTAGAAGTCAGGAGGCTTATTTTGATTTGGATGTTTAGAATGCAATGAAAAATGTAATGCATGATCAAAGTTTCTTGCTACTTTTTCTGTTCTCCTTGAAGCAGAGGCATTGAGTTTTGGTTCACGCGGATTGGAATGGATCAGCAAGGACATGGACAGCCCCCGGCTATGGGGATCATTGGTAGCGGAGCTCAAGTTTCTTATGGCACTAATCCGTACCAAAACCAAGTGCCTGGTGCCCCAAATCCAGGGTCAGTTGTAACATCCGTTGGAGGCATTCAATCTGCCGGTCAGCCAACCGGAGCTCAACTTGCGCAGCACCAACTTGCTTACCAGCAAATCCACCACCAGCAGCAACAGCAACTTCACCAACAACTCCAGGCGTTTTGGGCAAATCAGTACCAAGAAATTGAGAAAGTTGCTGATTTCAAGAACCATAGCCTTCCCTTAGCGAGGATCAAGAAGATCATGAAAGCTGATGAAGATGTGAGGATGATATCCGCCGAGGCCCCTGTCATTTTTGCCCGGGCATGTGAAATGTTCATCTTAGAATTGACATTGCGTTCATGGAATCACACAGAAGAGAACAAAAGGAGGACACTTCAGAAAAATGATATTGCAGCAGCGATTACCAGGACCGACATATTTGATTTCTTAGTTGACATAGTACCGAGGGAGGATTTGAAAGACGAAGTTCTTGCTTCACTCCCAAGAGGGACAATGCCTGTTGGAGGACCTGCTGATGCACTGCCTTATTACATGCCTGCCCAGCATGCACCTCAGGTTGGGGCTCCCGGAATGATTATTGGGAAGCCTGTGGCGGACCCTGGTATGTATGCTCAGCAGTCTCACCCGTACATGGTGCCGCAGATGTGGCCACCAGGTCCCGAGCAACAACAGTCATCCTCTGATCATTAGAAGCTCTAGCATAAAAGGTGAGAAAGTATTTTGAGACTTCTAATGTGAATCAAAAACCGAACCAGAGAAATGATAATTGCTCTAGTTGCATAGTTTCATTCCTTGAGAACTTTCATTGCTTGTGTTCTTATCTTTGTATGCTTTCTCAATTTGTTACAGACTAGTTCCTCGTGACATCTTGAGAATGTTTGCTGAAACGGAATAAGGAGGCTTCTTCTGGTAAAAATCCATGGTCAAGATTCTAGCTGAAGCTCAGACTTTCTGTAAATACGATGCTAGAAGAATAATTAGAAGAACGACTAATCATGATTGAACACCTTTCCTTTCTATGCACCCTTTATTTTTCCAATCTTGTTTTTCAATCGCGTTTCTAGTTGGAATGATTACTTAGACGTGTAAAAGTAGAAATATGTAGAAATCTTATCATGAAGCATTATACACATTATGCTTGCTTTGTTGACAACGGACCGCAATCATAAAAGTATATGGAAACAAGTTCTTCTGGTTGCTTTGAAACAGTATAATGATAGGTTAGGCTTTTACATAGCCTTTGCAATGGTGGAACCTACTGCCATTCTACAGTTTTAACTCATCTCCATGATGTGTGAAAGATCCAGCTTAACCCTTTTCTCTAAGAAGCTTGTAGGTAGACCTGACAATTCAGGTAGCGTAATTTTGTGTCGACACATTGAACAAAATTTGAAAAAACTCATGGTAACCATATCATGCTTGGGATGTGAGGTTGCAGACAAGGCATGAATCAGAAAGGCCTCTTTTTCATCACAATTCCTTCAAGAATCCCATCAGTGCCAAAATTTCCAGAAAATTGTTGAGGATCAACTGGTCCAGGCAACTGAAACGAGATTGAGAAATGCCCTGGTGGACAAAGGTTCTGTGATAGCATTTCGAACATTTGGGAGAATCTGTAGATTGTTTTCTCACCTGTTGTTGTCACTCCCCTTATTAACACCTTGCCATCACTTTCTACTTCACAGCTAAATTCACCTGCAGCAAGAAAATTTCTAGTTTTATGTAACAAAGATGACGAGGCACTGAAAAGAAGAGATAATCGATGGGAGCTTCTTACTATCGTGAATTAACATGAATGTTCAAAGCTAGTAACAGCTAATCATGAACTTACTTTCATCTCTTTTCACCCCTGGAAGAGAGACTCGAAACAGGTAAGCGTCTTCACATTCACCAATGTCCATGAGTCCTACAATTGGCCCTACCTTCCCCATGGCTGCACTGCCAGTCAATGCAGCTCCACTTTTAGTTGCAGCCACAATATCAGCTAACTCTTCCTTGGTCGGAGGAGATGGAAAAAATATCATTGCTGCACCATCTTCTTTAGCACTATAGATCTTATCATTCAATACAATGGGAGCCTTATATCTGATAGCTGCATCAGTAGATGGTGTACTCTTGATTGCTGGTGAGGCACAAAAATGTCGATCGTTGCATCCTAAATCGTTTTGCGCTCCTTTTGTTTTCTGGGAGCCAAGAGAAGATCCAATGTGAGGCCAATCTCCAGTAGATTTAGCCTCCTGCGTTGTCACATTATGTAAATCGCCACTGTTGAAAGAACCAAACAACCTTGCAGCATCTCTATCCAGGAAAAAGTCTTCTAGTCTGGTTAGCCTCGCAAACCTTGCAATATCCTCTATCCTAATGTAAGAAATTTCAGGGTCGTGAATGAATACAATGTTTTCAATGATATTACATCCGTTTTTCAACTGAGACTGAGGATGCAACTTCAGAGGAAAAAGATCAGGAAAATGAGAATAGATAGCAGCAGGTTCATCAGCAGGAGGGTTAGGGAGATTGCCATTAAAGAACCGATCAAGCAATGGTGAATTCACCACTAAAGACTTGTTAGCCTTCCGTAGTACATAATAGTATATCCGCTCTAATTGTACTGTTTCTATGTGTGCACCGGCTAGTTCATCAGAACTATACCATGGAAGCCCCTCAGCTTTTCTTTGCAAAACTGACTTATGGGACTTTTCGCCTTTTAAATCTGGTCCAAAGTAGGTACCAAAGATGAAGTACAAAAGGAAGCGCTGGTCCTTGTTTAGCATCATTGCACTCGGTATCTTGTTTGATCTTAACCCCATAGCAGCAAGAAAATCATTGGCCTGAGAAGTGCTGGCCATGGCAGCTGTGTTCAACGTAAATAGAATTCTTCAAGAAGAACAAACATCACTTGGAAAATCAAACATGATTTTCACAGCAAATGAATCTTATCTAACAATCATAGATTATCTAACTCCCAACTCAGATAATGAAGTCTAAAGCACCCATTGATGCTTAGATAGTGGCAAATCAAGACAGTAACATGTTTTCCAATCATATATAATTAAACAAACTAGAGTCAGAACTGTATACATCTGTTAGTGATCCTCTTTGACATTGTTTCTGGTTAGATGGTTCATTTAGCCAAGACATGGTTTCTTTGAAATACTAACAAGTTATGCAGAAAGAAATGCATAAAACATTACAATTACATAACAGAAAAGGTTTTACAAAAACATTTGTAGTTATCCCCATTGCTATGTGAATCAATCTAAACAGAATGAAGATGAAAGAAATCAAACAATTTAAAGCAAACTAGATTTGGCATGCGGTGACCAAAACAGTTGCAGAGACAAGCCATGAGGGGAAAACAAAACAGAACAAGGATTTGATCTTTAATCTCAGGCAGAAACATAAAGATGACTGGTTTCATACCAGACAAGCAATTTACTATACTTCAATTCGACCATCAAGATGTCACAGATTGGCTTCTTGATCATCAAATGATTACAGTTTTACATAAAAGATTGCATGCAGATAAAATTTAATAAACAGAAACAATGGAGTTAGTTCATGCATGACATGTGAAACAAACTAGCCCGAAACATATGCATCCGTAGTTTCCTGTGCAACCCCACAAAAAGTTTCAGAGAAAGAAAGAAAGACAGAAAGAAAGAATCACAGTTTCCATTGGCTAATCAAAGAACCAGACATGCAAACATATACATTACACATTCTGCAGTATTGCATTTGAGTAGAGATAGAAGATGAGAAGCTGACCAGTAAAGGGTACCGTGAGCCTGGAGCAAGTAAAGTTGAAAATGAGGTTAATGGATTTGCTCTTTTGAAAGTGAAAATTAAGGAATGAAAATGCTGATAATTAATGCTTAAAGCTGTAGACTGGCAGACATTAACACCTGTACTTTCAGCCTCTGCGAATGACATCAGTCAAACCAGGATTTATAATGGAGTTCTAACATGTCACAGAAAACACCTTGCAATCCATATGATTTCTTAAAGGTTATGCCGGTTCGACTCGCTTTCCAAAGACTGTGGTCAAAGCCTTGTCTGGACCGTTCGTTGGACAAAGAGGTGTTTCGAGCTAGACCCATGGATATGAATGGATAATGCGGCCCATTATGGTCCAATCAAGAGCTCATTGATCCTATTGCACCCAATAGTTTCTCTGTCCTTCTCCATTTGGACAAAACCCGTTGGCCCAAAGACGAAAAATGGCTAGATTCTCTCACACCGGAAACAGAAACCACGTAAAAACTCACTAAAAATTCCCAGTTTTGCTCATCTCAGGTGACTCCTCAATGGCTTCTCCAATGCGGTAAAGATACCCCAGATGGACATGCATCCCTTTTTCAGCTTTTTTTGCATGTTCTATCTACGTATATCTATTGATGTATGTTTGTAATATGCACTGGGCTAAACTGAAAAGTTACGGTTTTTGGAAATCTTAGTTTACGGTTTATGCCATGTTCTTTTTGGGTTTCGGATGTAACATTGAGTGTTGACGATGGTGTCATGATGACGATGGATTGTTTGAGTTTTCACGCTCCTTGTTGTGGGGGATTCCATTTTGTTTTTTAATCTTTCCGGCAAAGAATTAAACATTTATGGTTAATATGTTATCATTCTCTATGATTATAAAAAAATATAATTATTAACTACCAAGTTTTGATTTAGTAGTTGTTACTCACCATTATGAGTGATTAGAATTCCTCTTTTCTTTTACCTCTTTTGACCAAAAATATATAATTATTTTTTTATTTTAAGATTTTGTATATAAAAAATTTGGATTATCACTTAAGATGTTTTATTTGTAGTCAAAAGCTTTGTTTTTTATATATTATATAAAATTAAGGATAAATGTAACGGATTATTATTCAATATACGGAGTTTTTAGCTTTTACAAGCGGGTTAAGATAATGATACATATCCACTTTATTTATTTATTATTTTTAATATTCTTTAAAGACATGTATCATTATCCTAACACCGTTTATAAAATCTAAAAATTTTATTAAAAGTATGTGAGATAATTATCCAAATATAATTCCACAATTATCCACAGATAATTACCTTGATAGCAAGAAGTCTATTTGTGCTAGGACTCTCTCACTTATAAACAATTTTTTTAGTAAGTCAGACCTAAGAATATCGAACCTTTATTGAGGAAACAAAGAAAGATGGTTGGAAAAAGACTGAAAATGGTGGATCATACTTATCTACCTCATGAGATGGCGTTTGCCCAAGACTTTATTAAGATTCAAGAGCATCTCCAAGCAGATTCATGCATTGATCATGAATCCTAGGTTCATCGAGCAGCATCTCTTGAAGCAACAGAAAAAAGAAGCAAAAATTCTCTTGGCATCGTTATCTCCACGACGTTCAACGCAGCACATAGTCATGGATAGCATGGTCGTCAGAGGAGGACGGGCATACCAAACTCGGTGGATCATTGATCATCTTCCCAACGATTTCTATTCCATGTCACAATCCTGTGATGGCATCTTTGTTTCCATGGAAGTAATTTCATTTATGTCTACAATCCTAGCACTGCCGAATTGCGAAATCTTCCTTAAACAACAAGGTTCATTCATACACAGTCTTATAGCAATGACAATACTCTTCTTCATTATAAGGTTGATGAGGGTATGTGTTTCAATCCACTATGAGACTTCAAATAAAAAGATAATATTTAAAGCTTTGTGAACAAGCTAGAATTATTACATGCTTTACAATATGGAAGATATTGTGAAAAACTTTGATTGAAACAATCTTAAAGTAACCTAACGAAGTGAAACCTATTCTAACAGTAGCAGAGGAAAATGCAGACAGCCCTCGACCTCATGTCTACACAGGCCTTCGAACAAGCAATGAGCTTTCAAAACCCCACACCTTAATTCGTGAATCACATATTTCTAACAATGTATCAACGCTTCGACTATTCGTGCAATTGGCATGTAGCTTTCAATCTGCTACAGCAGCATTACATGATATTGAAAGCAATTCAACCTCCTCTATTACGGGTTTTATCATTACTGCCGGCTTCTTTATTGCCATTGTTTGCGTCAAGATGAAATGCTCCGGATGAAATAGCTGGTGGTATTTGGAAGACCTTAGTAGGGATTTATTCAATATTAAGATTATAATATGCAGATGTTGGTTTGTTTTATGGTTATAAGTTTTTGGATTATTGAAATTTTGAATTTTGAAATTGTCATTCTCTACTGTTTTGAATCTTGAAGTTCGAACTAAAGTTGTTTCAAAAGATTTGACATTGACAATGATAACTAAGAGCTCATCAAAATTTTTACTTTCGATTCTATAAAAGTATAAAAGTTTATCTATCTAGCTGGTTGTTATTGATTTAATATGAGTGTCTAAAAGCTAAACTTTTAAGATCACCCACCTCAATTCGTGAATCAAAAATTTCCAACACAATATATCAACTCTAACCATTCGTGCAATTAGCGTGCAGCTAGCGTGCAGCTCTCTATCTGCTACAGCAACATTGCGTGATATTAAAAGCTATCTAATAGCATACTAGAAATGGTTTTTTTTTTGCCTTTTTAACTTTTTATGATTTAATAAAATTTTATATTCTAAGTTGATAAATAAATAAAATTTTAGAGTGTGGCTAGTTTCTTTTATATTTTTGCCTATTTCATTATGATAAATCCTATATTTGAAAATGAAATATCATTAATTTAGATATGATAAATTCTAAAATTGATAATAACCACGACAAAACATTACCACTGGATGTAAGTCACAGCACCAATATAATATATAAATTTAGAAACGTTAGTTGGTGGCTGATTAATAATATTTGGAAATAGGATAGTGTAGATTGTTTTTCTTATTGAGATTTAAGCCTGTTGATCTCCAAATTATTATGAAGTTGAGTTAAAAGTTGTAACCAAGCTACTAAATAACTCTAGACATTCTTGTTATTTCCCTTCAATCCACTAAGAGACTTCAAATAAAAATATAATATTTAAAGCTTTGTGAACAAGCTAGAATTATTACATGTTTTACAATATGGAAGATATGGTGTAAAACTTTGATTGAAACAATCTTAAAGGAACCATTGAACTTGACAAAGTGGAACCTATTCTAACACTAGCAGAGGAAAATGCAGACAGCCCTCAACCTCTATGTCTACCCAGGCCTCCGAACAAGCAATTAGCTTTCAAAACCCTACACCTTAATTCGTGAATCACATATTTCTAACAATGTATCAACGCTTCGACTATTCGTGCAACTGGCATGTAGCTTTAAATATGCTATAGCAACATTACATGATATTGAAAGTAATTCAACCTCCTCTATTGCGGAATCTTGAGCTCTCCGGCTTTTACAGCCAAAAAGAGTGGTGAATTATTTGAACACTTAACATGGTTTATTATTACTGCCGGCTTCTTTATTTCCATTGTTTGCGTCAAGATGAAATGCTCCGGATGAAATAGCTGGTGGTATTTGGAAGACCTTAGTAGAGATTTATTCAATATTATGATCTTAAGGATTTTATGATATGCAGATATTGGTTTGTTTTATGTTTATAAGTTTTTAGACTATTTGAATTTTGAATTTTGGAATTGTCATTTTCTATTGTTTTGAATATTGAAGTTCGAACTAAAGTTGTTAAGATTTGACCTTGGCAATTATAACTAAGATCTTATCAAAATTTTTACTTTCGATTTTATAAAAATTTTTACTTTTGATTCTATAAAAGTATAAAAGTTTATCTATCTAGCTGATTGTTATTGATTTAATATGTGTGTCTAAAAGCTAAATTTCTAAGATCACCCACCTCAATTCGTGAATCAAAAATTTCCAACACAATATATCAACTCTAACCATTCGTGCAATTAGCGTGCAGCTAGCGTGCATCTCTCTATTTGCTACAGCAACATTGCGTGATATTAAAAGCTATCTAATAGCATACTAGAAATGGTTTTTTTTTTTTTTGCCTTTTTAACTTTTTATGATTTAATAAAACTTTATATTCTAAGTTGATAAATGAATAAAATTTTGGAGTGTGGCTAGTTTGTTTTTATATTTTTGCCTATTTCATTATGATAAATAATATATTTGAAAATGAAATATCATTAATTTAGATATAATAAATTCTAAAATTTAATTCTTGTCACTAAAATTGGTAGTGACCACGACAAAACATTACCACTGGATGTAAGTCACAGCATCAATATAATATATAAATTTAGAAACGTTGTTAGTTGGTGGCCGATTAATAAGATTTGGAAACAGGATAGTGGCATAATTTTTTAATATTTGTTTTTCTTATTGAGATTCAAACTTGTTGATCTCCAAATTATTATGAAGTTGAGTTAAAAGTTGTAACCAAGCTACTAAATATCTCTAGACATTCTTGTTATTTCCTTTCAATCCACTAAGAGACTTCAAATAAAAAGATAATATTTAAAGCTCTGTGAACAAGCTAAAATTGTTACATGTTTTACAATATATAAGATATGGTGTAAAACTTTGATTGAAACAATCTTAAAGGAACCATTGAACTTGACAAAGTGGAACCTATTCTAACAGTAGCAGGGGGAAATGCAGACAGCCCTCGACCTCTATGTCTACCCAAGCCTCCGAACAAGCAATTAGCTTTCAAAACCCCACACCTTAATTCGTGAATCACATATTTCTAACAATGTATCAACACTTTGACTATTTGTGCAATTGGCATGTAGCTTTAAATATGCTACAGCAACATTACATGATATTGAAAGTAATTCAACCTCCTCTATGGCGGAATCTTGAGCTCTCCGGCTTTTACAGCCAAAAAGAGTGGTGAATTATTTGAACACTTAACATGGTTTATCATTACTGTCGGCTTCTTTATTGTCATTGTTTGCGTTAAGATGAAATGCTCCAGATGAAATAGCTGGTGGTATTTGGAAGACCTTAGTAGAGATTTATTCAATATTAGGATCTTAAGGATTTTATGATATGAAGATATTGGTTTGTTTTATGTTTATAAGTTTTTGGACTATTGGAATTTTGAATTTCGGAATTGTCATTCTCTACTGTTTTGAATCTTGAAATTCGAACTAAAGTTGTTTCAAAAGATTTGACCTTGGCAATGATAACTAAGAGCTTATCAAATTTTTTACTTTCGATTTTATAAAAGTATAAAAGTTTATCTATCTAGCTGATTGTTATTGATTTAATATGAGTGTCTAAAAGCTAAACTTCTAAGATCATCCATCTCAATTTGTGAATCAAAAATTTCCAACACAATATATCAACTTTAACCATTCGTGCAATTAGCGTGCAGCTAGCGTGCATCTCTCTATTTGCTACAGCAACATTGCGTGATATTAAAAGCTATCTAATAACATACTAGAAATGGTTTTTTTTTTTTACCTTTTTAACTTTTTATGATTTAATAAAACTTTATATTCTAAGTTGATAAATGAATAAAACTTTGGAGTGTGGCTAGTTTTTTTTATATTTTTGCCTATTTCATAGGTATGGCAACGGGTAGGGTACCCGCTAATTTTGAGATACCCTACCTCGAACCCGTTTACATATCATACTACTCGAACCCTATAATTACCCGGATATTTTTTTTGCTTTCTACCCGAACCCTACCCTAATAATTTTGACACTATCCGCTTATTACCCGAACCCATTTAATTACCCGTTTAATAAGTCAAAATTTTGACTTTCAAACAATTTCAATATATGTCAACTATTTAATCCGAACTCGAACCCGGGATGACAAAAATTTATTTTCCTGTTAATTAAAAACAAAATCAAAAAATAACTAAAATAAAAATATAAAGTCCATAATTTAACACATTTTTAAAAATACAACAAACAACTTGCGAGGTCATTTTTTATTTGAATCCGATCTAAGTTTATTTAACTTAGATCTAAACTTTTTTAACTTAGATCTAAGTTTGTTTAACCTAGATCTAAGCTTATTTAATATAAATGTAAGTTTACTTATAAAATTTTAACAAAACAACAAATATTTGTTAGATTATACCTTGTCGCTGCCCTTGGAGAGAGAATAGATGCTGCCGCCACCGGAGAAAGCTGCTGTTGCTATTGCCGCCGCCGCCGGATGGATGGTAGATCGTAGATGTAGCCTGTAGCCTGTAGTCGTAAAGAAGAAGAAGTGAAGAACTGCTGAAAAAGAAGCAAAATGTTTTTGCTGAGAGATGTAATGTTACTAATGTAGTCGTATAGCAGTGTTTTTGCTGTCGTTTTGGTTTTGGTTTTTGTTTTTGTTTTTTTTGAATCATTTTAAGAAAAATGAAATACTATAGTATATATAAATATATAATGTTAATTTATAGTATATACATAAATATTTTTTTATATTATGAGCTTATTTTTTAATAAATTATTTCTATAATTTTTTTAATTAGAGTTTAGATAATTTATTATGAGTGTGCAAGAATAATAGATTAACTTATTATAAAATTTTTATAACTTTAATATACCTTATATGTACAAAAGATAATTAATTAATTTAATTTTATATGTTGCACTAATTTTTTTCTAAAATAATTTTAACTCTCAAGGATAGTTGATAAATTTATAATAACAAAAATGCTATATCCATGATCCACATGTTGCATGCTACTTAACTTTTCTTTAATATAAAATGTTTTCAATTCAATCTATTATAATAGATTAGAATATAATATTGTATATCTAATTTCAAACATTTGATTTCTTATGATATATTCATGTAATCTTGATTATTTTGATCAATGATCATAATATTAAAATATTAGATTGATGTATATACATATATACTATAATATATGATATTATATATAGTATATGCATAATGTACATATACTATACTATATATACACAAATACTATGATACATATACTATACTATATATACACATATATGATAATACATATACTATAATATCACAATTAATTCATTAAGCATAATTATAGTAATCTCTTATCATGTGTATCTTATCATATATATATTATAGCAATCTCTTATCATGTGTATCTTATCATATATATTATAGTAATCTCTTATCATATATATCTTATTGTAATATGTTAATATTACAATGTAATATGTGCATTTTATTATCTTATCATAATGATTTGTATGTTATATATTATAATAATATCTTATCATGTTTATTTTATCATAATACTTTGTATATATTAATATTACATTGTAATATATACATCTTACTATCTTGTCATAATAATTTGTATATTATATATTATAGTAATTTGTTATCATGTATATCTTATCATAATAAGTTGTACATGTTAATGTTAATAGTATACAATTGTTTTTAATTTCAAATATTTTTCATTTTAATCTCTTCTCATAAGTTTAGAATATATTATTATTTTTAATTTCAAAATATAATTTCATATAATATGTTTATATAATTGAGATTAGCTTGCTTAATGACTATGTTTATAATCTATTCTAATTAAACAATATACAAATACAAATTTATATATTTTAAGATTTATATATTATAATAAAGTTTTGTGTGTGTGTGTGTATATATATATATATATATATATATATTTATAAATTATACTAAAATATCAGATATGTTTAGAAATTTATCTTAACTTATTATATAAATTTTTCATAGTTTAGTTTCAATATTTTACATATAGATTTTAAAAATCATATTATCTTAAGCATAATTAAGCATATTCGTATTATTATTATTATTATTATTATTATTATTATTATTATTATTATTATTATTATTATTATTATTATTATTTGCCAACAACATTTCATTAAATTGGATAATATTTCATTAAATATATTTTTATAACAAGTTATGTCAAATAAGAATATTGGTACCGTTGGTAAGACATATGCACAAGCGTCTTTTTGGCCAAGGTTCAAGTCTCATGAGTTGCAATTTACCATTTATTTGCGCACATAAATGGGTAGCGGGCTATGGTACCCGTTACTACCCGTTTAAGAGTAAACGGGTTCGGGTATCGGGTTCGGGTACCCTAACTACCCGGTTATATCATAATCGGGTTCGGGTATAGGGTACCCAAGGGGTGTACCTGAACCCTACCCGAACTCGATACGGGTAGTAATATTTCTACCCTAACCCGATAATTACCCGATTATAGGATACCATAACCCGGTATAATCGGGTCGGGTATGGCCGGGTACTCGATTATAGGGTACCCATTGCCAACCCTAGTATTTCATTATGATAAATCCTATATTTGAAAATGAAATATCATTAATTTAGATATGATAAATTCTAAAATTTAATACTTGTCACTAAAATTGGTAGTGACCATGACAAAACATTACCATTGGATGTAAGTCACAGCACCAATATAATATATAAATTTAGAAACGTTGTTAGTCGGTGGCCGATTAATAAGATTTGGAAACAGGATAGTGGCATAATTTTTTAATATTTGTTTTTCTTATTGAGATTTAAACCTGTTGATCTCTAAATTATTATGAAGTTGAGTTAAAAGTTGTAACCAAGCTACTAAATAACTCTAGACATTCTTGTTATTTCCTTTCAATCCACTAAGAGACTTTAAATAAAAAGATAATATTTAAAGCTTTGTGAACTGAAGGAAACCGAAACAACACGCAGCGGAATTTAAATCATTCGGCCTCCACCAAGATCGATTCGGAGAGTTGCCTGATTAGGGTTTCGAGATTTTACCTAACGTTTTCTCTGAATTTTCTGTCGTTGGTCGAGTCACAAGCAGCAACTTTTCGTTCCTGCCTTTATGGTATCCACACGAACGGATCTCACGACTCTTGAACGTCTCACGATCAGAAGCCTTGAAGAGCGTTTTGATTCCTTATAACCGAACTGCTAGCTTCGATTAAAAGGAATGTTTTTTTTTTGTTTTCTGTTTTAAAAGGTGCGGCTCTGTTTTAGAAAAACTTCCTTTTATAGGCAGTAAATTTTACCCTAAAATTTACTGCCAAACAGAACTCTAATCCTACTTAGAATAGGATTAGATATATCCTTAATCCAATTCAGAATAGGATTAGATATATCCTTAATTCAATTCAGAATAGGATTAATTAAGCTCCTCATTGATCCGTTCTAAGTGTGCGACCCAATAGGTTCTCAAAACAATGGCAATGACAAAATTGTCACAGGCAATGAGCGGTATCTAGCAACACATCATTGCTACCCATGTAACGAGAATGTCAATGACTCGACATAACCTTACTCGTGATAGATGTTACCGTGTAGTCTAATCCCTTTATCCTTTGATGTCTTGATTAGACACAAGTCATGGAATGTGTCACACTTGTATAGTCTAATCAGCGTTTCTTGATTCATGAGTAGACTAATTAAACAAATAAAATCAATATCTCATATTGACTTATTCGAGCACGGCCATGCATTTCTTAGTCTCACTCTATCAAAGGGCCCAAGACATCACTCTTGTTATATAAGAGGGATAAATCCTATCTTGATCACTCAACATCCCTCTACATAGATCAAGGCATACCCAATTACTACCTTTATAGTCCATCCTGTTACGAATGACATCTAGCAGCATTAAAGTATGCAATTCTCTATGTTGGGATCTCTGATGATCTCAAGTCAAAGGATCACATACACCATCATCACTATGAGAATCGCTTATGACACTTATATAACAATCCATGTAGCGTTCTCATGGAGGGTTGGTCCAGTACATAGTTCTCTAACATGTACCTATGTGATGACTTGATATCTTATATCCATGATAATGGTCATCAGTCAACCACATACTAGTCTTATCGTATCATTGTTATCCTTATTCACAATAATACTTGACTAGGGATATTTTAAGAATAGTGTGTTATTACTATTCTAAGGACATTATCATATAAGATTATATTACGCAGTTATAAGACAAATATAATAATGAACTATGATAAATAAAATGTCATGATACATAAAAAATGCCAAAGTCAATCATCTAATGAATGGTTCTAAGGGCATAATCCAACATGAACAAGCCAGAATTATTACCTGTCTTATAATATACAAGATATGGTGTAAAACTTTGATTGAAACAATCTTAAAGGAACCATTGAACTTGACAAAGTGGAACCTATTCTAACAGTAGCAAAGGAAAATGCTGATAGCCCTCGACCTCTATGTCTACCCAAGCCTCCGAACAAGCAATTAGCTTTCAAAGCCCCACACCTTAATTCATGAATCACATATTTCTAACAATGTATCAATGCTTCGACTATTCGTGCAACTGGCATGTAGCTTTAAATATGCTACAGCAACATTACATGATACTGAAAATAATTCAACCTCCTCTATTGCGGAATCTTGAGCTCTCCGGCTTTTACAGCAAAAAAGAGTGGTGAATTATTTGAACACTTAACATGGTTTGTCATTACTGCCGGCTTCTTTATTGCCATTGTTTGCGTCAAGATGAAATGCTCCGAATGAAATAGCTGGTGGTATTTGGAAGACCTTAGTAGAGATTTATTCAATATTAGGATCTTAAGGATTTTATGATATGCAGATATTGATTTGTTTTATGTTTATAAGTTTTTGGATTATTGGAATTTTTGAATTTCGGAATTGTGATTCTCTATTGTTTTGAATCTTGAAGTTCGAACTAAAGTTGTTTCAAAAGATTTGACCTTGGCAATTATAACTAAGATCTTATCAAAATTTTTACTTTCGATTTTATAAAAGTATAAAAGTTTATCTATCTAGCTGATTGTTATTGATTTAATATGAGTGTCTAAAAGCTAAACTTCTAAGATCACCCACCTCAATTCGTGAATCAAAAATTTCCAACACAATATATCAACTCTAACCATTCGTGCAATTAGCGTGCAACTAGCGTGCATCTCTTTATTTGCTACAGCAACATTGCGTGATATTAAAAGCTATCTAATAGCATACTAGAAATGGTTTTTTTTTTTTGCCTTTTTAACTTTTTATGATTTAACAAAACTTTATATTCTAAGTTGATAAATGAATAAAATTTTGAAGTGTGGCTGGTTTTTTTTTTATATTTTTGCCTATTTCATTATGATAAATCCTATATTTGAAAATGAAATATCATTAATTTAGATATGATAAATTCTAAAATTTAATACTTGTCACTAAAATTGGTTGTGACCACGACAAAACATTACCACTGGATGTAAGTCACAGCACCAATATAATATATAAATTTAGAAACGTTGTTAGTTGGTGGCCGATTAATAAGATTTGGAAACAGGATAGTGGCAGAATTTTTTAATATTTGTTTTTCTTATTAAGATTTAAACCTGTTGATCTTCAAATTATTATGAAGTTGAGTTAAAAGTTGTACCCAAGCTGCTAAATAACTCTAGACATTCTTGTTATTTCCTTTCAATCCACTAAGAGACTTCAAATAAAAAGATAATATTTAAAGCTTTGTGAACAAGCTCGAATTATTACATGTTTTACAATATAGAAGATATGGTGTAAAACTTTGATTGAAACAATCTTAAAGGAACCATTGGACTTGACAAAGTGGAACCTATTCTAACAATAGCAGAGGAAAATGCAGACAGCCCTTGACCTCTATGTCTACCCAAGCCTCCGAACAAGCAATTAGCTTTCAAAACCCCACACCTTAATTCATGAATCACATATTTCTAACAATGTATCAATGCTTCGACTATTCGTGCAACTGGCATGTAGCTTTAAATATGCTACAGCAACATTACATGATACTGAAAATAATTCAACCTCCTCTATTGCGGAATCTTGAGCTCTACGGCTTTTACAGCAAAAAAGAGTGGTGAATTATTTGAACACTTAACATGGTTTGTCATTACTGCCGGCTTCTTTATTGCCATTGTTTGCGTCAAGATGAAATGCTCCGGATGAAATAGCTGATGGTTTTTGGAAGACTTTTTTAAGTATTTGTTCAATATTAGGATCTTAAGGATTTTATGATATGCAGATGTTGGTTTGTTTTATGGTTATATGTTTTTGGATTATTGGAATTTTGAATTTCGGAATTGTCATTCTCTACTGTTTTGAATCTTGAAGTTCGAACTAAAGCTGTTTCAAAATATTTGACCTTGGCAATGATAACTAAGAGCTCATCAACCTAAAAGAAAACAAGAAAATGTTTTTTTTTTACTTTTTAGTATTTAATAAAACTTTGGATTAAAATTTGCTAAATGAATAAAATTTTTGAGTGTGACTAGTTTCTTTTATCTTTATTGCTTATTTTACACATATGTGATAAATATTAAATTTGGAAATGAAACATTATGAATTCAGATGTGATAAACCCTGGAATTCAATATTTGTTACTAAAAATGGTTGTGATTACAACAAAGCATGACAATTGGATATAAGTCATAGCACAAATATAATATAGATTCAGAGACATTGTTAGTTGGTGGCTGCTCGGAAAGATTTGGAAATAGGATAATGACAGAATTGTTACATACTTGTTTTTTTTTTCTGAGAATTAAGCTGTTGATCTCACAGTCAATTATGAACTTGAGTTAATGGTTGTATTGTTTCTATTAAGCTCAACCAACGAAGTTATGCAATAGATCTAAACATTCCTAATGTTTCCCTTCAATCCACTAAGAGACTTGAAACATGAAGAAAAGATTTCAAGATTTGTGAAAATTTAGAATTGTTTTGTGCTTTAGAATATTAAAGCTATAGTGCAATGATGCAAAACTATAATTGAAACAATCTCAAAGGATCCATTGAAACTAAAGAAGTGGAACCTATTATAAAAGTGGTTGCAGCTATATGCTTTGTTACCTTTTATTCTGGTGAATGAAAAGGTTTATTTTAGATTGCGGCTATTTTCTTTCATGTGTTGTTGCTATTTTGGATGGTGGTTTTGACTAATCATAGAACTATAATCTTTGGAAATGGCTTTAGAATCAAAATTTGGGATGATATGTGGGCAAAAAATACCATTATTGTTAGGTTAAAATATTAAAAAAAAACTCGTGAACTTTGTTACTTTATTTAAATAAGCCTTCATATTATTATTGTATCTAAATAAACCTTTGTACTTTGATTTGTACTCAAATAAACCATTATTTCAAATAAAAGATTAAATATGAATGAAAATTGTTTCAAACTAATTTAACTAATCAAAATTCAATTAATTCGATTCGATTAAGTCATTTTCGAATTTAAGTTAATTTTAATATGTCAATTTATCTGATTAAGTTCACATATAAAATTACAAATTAAATTGACTGAATTAACATTTTTTAGAAAAAATATATAATATATAATATACATAATTAATATATTCTATTGAACAAGCTCTTTTTATGTAGGAAGTTAGTTTTAAACCCAATCAAAAAAATCGATTATTTACTCTTATAAAAGATAGATTTATGTCGATGGCTTGTTTAGATATAAATTAAAGGTGAATGGCTTATTAGGGTAGAAATTAAAGTTTAAAGGCTTATTCGAACTCAAATAAAATGTTAAGAGTTTATCTAGATGCAATAAAATTATAAAAGCTTGTTTAAATAAAGTAACAAAGTTTAGAGATTTTTTTTTTATATTTTAGCCTTATTCTTAAGTTACACTTTCCTAGAATTTTTGCCTTGTCTGGACTATGAAGTGATTGTAAAATTGACGTCGAAGACCTGACCATGGGTTCTGTGTCTTCCAAATCAAAACGCCAGTGTATTTGCTCCACATACTGGAAGTCCAACCCTTTAATATTAGCAAGTTAAGCCTGAATAAGGAATGTATTTATGGTATTCCCAAATGGGATTTGGAACTTCTTGTGTTAACGTAAGGAAGCTTCTTAACGGAATTTGCCATCCTCAAGAGGCACGGTTGCTCTGATAGTGGCTGCAACCGACATTCCTACAGAACCAACTTCAGGGTTGAAACCATAATTTTAATAGTCATCCTTAAAGAAGTCTTCGGGATATAAAATTCTGTGAGAGCCATCACATGTGAAACAAACTGTCCTAAAACGTATCCATCCACAGTTTTGCATTGCAACCCCACAAAAAGTTTCAGAAAAGGAAAGAAAAATAGAAAGAGACAAAGAAAGAATCATAGTTTGCATTGAATTAACAAGTAAACAAACATGCAAACATATACATTACACATTCTACAATATTGCATTTGAGTAGAGATAGAAGCTGAGAAGCTGACTAGTCAAGGGTTACTGTGAGCCTAGAGCAACTGAGGTTGAAAATGAGGTTAATGGATTTGCTCTTTTAAAAGTGAAAATTAAGGAGTGAAAATGCTAATAATTAATGCTTAAAGCTGTGGATACTGGACAGGCAGACAAAACACCTGTACTTTTGAGAAGTGAAATCAATCAAACTATATTTTGAAACGGAGTTCTAACATGTCAAAAGGAACAACTTGCCTATCCAAATGATTTGAAAGGGTTTGGCCCCCTCAACTGTGGACATGTTTATATATAAATATAAATATATATATATATATATATATATATGTATGTATGTATGTATTATATATTAAATAAATTTAAATGGATGATTTTAAATATAAATTGTTAATTTTAATTATTTATGTTTTGATCCATAATTAAATTTTATATATTGCAATTTAAAAGAAATTAAAATCGTATTATTATTTATCTATTTATTATGCCCACCAATCACTATTTACATTTTTTAAAATTAAAAAATTTGTTATAATATTTAAATCAGAATAATTTACAAAAACTAAATTAATTTTTTAGCTTTCTCAAAAGATTTTAAATTTTCAATCAAGTTGTAATTGTGCTTTTTTTTTCTTTTCTTTTTGGTAAAAGAGAACCCAAAGCTTATGAGAAATAGAGGAGACTAATTTTTTTAGTTTATTTTTGTAACTTATTATAATTTCTCTCTGTATAGTTTTTTTTTTATCCTACTCTATATCTTTGTTTAATGTTATTTTGAAATCTTTTTTCAACCAAAAAATTAGAATGGAAGCACTTTATGAGAAGTTTAAAAAAGCATAAGTTTAAATTTTTAACTTCAGTTTTTTTTTTAAAAAAATTATATCTATTTTTCATGTTTAAATAAAAAAATATATTGTCCAAAAAATTGATTTTTATATACTTTTTATTTCAGTTTTTTAAATTGTGTGAAAACTTAAGAAAGTTTTCATAATTCATTGTAAGATTGCATAACTGGTAATCTTACTATTAATTTAAAAGTTTTGATATTCTTTAAAGTTTAATGTTGATTTTATAATTTTATGTGTGTGTGTGCATGCATTTGTATATGTAGTGTGTGTTAATAGAATATGTTTTATGAAAAAATAAAATAAAATATAGTATTAGTAAGTCCCTTCAAAATTAAATGTCAAGATCCACCAAACCTGCAGATTGCAGAAGAACCTAATTGACAATATAGGAATAGTTCCACACTTGTATATCTTTGATTTGGACTCGGATAATGATGAATGAAAATTTCCATTGTTTTCTAATAAAGTAATATCCATATACATAGTTCTTGCTGCTTTAGCTCCATAGCTTTAAACAACAATGCTAAAGCATTGCAATTTAAATTCTTATTTAGCTAAACTAGAGAACTTTAAAATGTGATTCCAGGGCGGTAATGAATAATTGTATAGGCTAGGATCATATTCTCATCTCTAGAGTCGCCATGACATTATTCTCTTTGGTTGTGGTGCAATTTATTGATTCATAACATTACATTTCTTTCAAAGAATTCTACTCGGAAGGAAATTTCTGATTGTGGCATGGTGATTTGGTGACTAGGCCTTCTATTTGTCCGTTGCTGACAGTATTTGTTACGGTGGTGGGTGTTGGTTCAACTTCAAAATATCTCCAGTACAACAATTTTCCATAAAAATGATGCTGACAGAACACCTAACCTAAGACTTGTGGTCTTGTATCTGGGAACTGAAATTCTCTGCTCAGGGAAAATAGACATAATCATTGGATCAGCCTATTACACACAGAGAGTAGAGAAAGAGAGAATCATTTACATGGCAGAAAGCTTAGAGTATGGAGCTTTCATGGAGAAATTTACTCTCCAGCCAAACCCTCCACCTCTCGGTCATCACCGACTTCCCTTGAGTGGCCTCACTTTTGCTATTAAAGACATGTCAGTCCATGTTTATATAATAAAAGTATTGTCATTTCCAACTTTTCCTCATGATATCACTCTTTCTTTAGTTCTTACTATCATACTATGGAGTCCAGACATAGGATAACTCAAAAGCAGATTGCCTGTTTTCTTTCTTAATGCTCATATGCTTTTTGCTCTGGGCTTTTCGTTTCATCTTTTCTCAGCAAATGCCTGTTTATGTAGATAGTGTTCTGCCGATTCATACACCAAGTTCTTCTGTATATTTGGTCTTTAACTGAATTTGGCCTTGATTGTGATTTCAGCCATTTAGCCTTCCTATATCCTCTGAAACCCTTTTGTTTTTAGCTTTTGGTTATTTACTAGCTCTTCTACTTTCTGGTTGCTTGATGTTAATACTTTCAAATTCAAAGTATGGAAACAGATTTGATGTGGATGGATATGTAACCGGCTTCGGAAATCCTGACTGGGCCAGAACTCATTCAGCTGCCACATCTACTGCACCAGCTGTGTTGGACATCTTAAGGGCAGGAGCAACTTGTGTTGGAAAAACTATCATGGATGAAATGGCATACTGGTAAGATTTTTCCGGCATTTTTTATGATTGCAACCAATCATGCTTGCTATGAATCTGAGTAGCTTTTTTTTTCTTCAGTATTTATGGAGAAAATAAGCATTATGGCACTCCTAGAAATCCATGTGCACCAGATAGGGTGCCTGGAGGGTCTTCCAGCGGCTCTGCTGTTGCAGTAGGTGCAAAGCTGGTGGATTTCTCCCTTGGTGAGCGATTTCTCTTTCAGTAGCCTGTTTCCTTTCCTTATTTGTCCTCAATTTGCCGAATTGAATCTTTAATTCCGAACACAGGAACTGATACTGGAGCAAGTGTGAGACTCCCTGCAGCTTATTGTGGAATTCTTGGGTTTAGGCCTTCACATGGTGCTGTCTCCACTGTTGGAGTTCTACCTTTAGCCCAGAGTTTTGACACTGTTGGTAAGAAGTAAATGTGATGTTTCTATTCCAAAATCTGTATGCTCTGATCGGCCATGCTGGTAACCCAAAAAGCCTAACCCGAAAATTAAGGGGAAATTTTGATCACAGTCAGTAACGCAGATAGAAGCAGTAATTGCATCAATTCCTTAGTGGTCAGTCACTCCTTTTGACATCAAGTTCTTATGTAGGATGGTTTGCTAGGAATCCTGTGATTTTGAATCGAGTTGGACGTGTGCTGCTGCATTTGCATGATATGGATCCTATCAGACCATCTCAGATCATTATCCCAGAAGATTGTTTTCGCCTATCGAGTGTTCCGAGTGAACGAACAGCTCAAATTCTGGTTAAATCGGTTGAGAAGCTCTTTGGAGGTAAGTAATTCTAGCAAATGCTGGCTTCACATAAACTACAAGCATGTGATGTTGAAACTTGAAACATAACCTGTCCAATCAGAAGGGCCATTAGACTTTACTGAAAGTATTTGCAAAGTGCAGGTCAATATGTGAAGCATCTAACCTTTGGAGACTATGTGAAGGACAAAGTGCCAAGTCTGCAGCATTTCATGGACAAGGAAAATGAAGACCAAGAGTATAACATACAATCCTTGGCAGCCTTGTCAAGCGTAATGCGGTTGCTTCAAAGGTGCAAAACAAATCATCTTGAAACTTTTAACCAATTATGCAGCCTGAATTATAATTTTCATCTTGTTCAAGATCATGAGTTCAAGTATTGATTACTATATTTAGTACTGCAGGTATGAATTTAAGAATAATCATGCTGAATGGGTCACCAAAGTGAATCCTGATTTAGGTCCAGGAATATCTGAGCGGGTATGGGAAGCCATTAGAACTACAGAGGAAAACATTGAAGTCTGCAACTCTGTGAGGACTGAATTACGCGCTGCACTTACTACACTGTTTGGGGTACTCTTATCTGTCGCTCTTTGACTGTGAACATTTTGCTACCTAATAATGCTCTCTTAAAGTAGCCTGGCCTTGAATTGATAATAGTTTTGATGAATGTTCTCTTGAATGACATGCATTAATTTAGAAAAGTTAAGCCTTACATGCCATGGAAACCTTTCACATAAGCTTCCCATTGCTTGTCATAACTTAGACCAGTCTTCTTTTCTTCTCCTAATAACCATATCTATCTCTTATCAATCTCTGATTAACATGCTCCTTTAAGGACCATGGCGTCCTAGCTCTCCCTACAGCTCCAGGAAATCCAACGAAGCTACAAACCGATCAGGCCACTCTGGCATTATTTGGTGCTAGGGCGTTTAGCTTGCTGTCCATAGCTGGATTATCTGGATTCTGTCAGGTTCAAACTCAAAAAAGTCTGTACAATTTTTTCTCCTTGTCTTTAACAGTACTTATGGAATTTCTTATCTGTCTGGTCTACAGGTAAGCATACCTCTGGGGATGCATAATAATCTTCCTGTGTCAATCTCCTTGGTAGCAAAACATGGTTCAGATGGATTCCTGCTCAATCTTGTTGAGACGTTATATGACACCCTCAAAGAAGAAATTGCAACGCTGAGAGAATGAGTTGGATCCTGTCTGTTTTTGAATAATTACAGTGAGTTCTTATGTCGTTTATAACTAGGCATCTTGTGCCAGTGCCACAAATCTTCGGATTGCAGGTATCAAGTGTGGGAATAAACATGTCAGAGGCTTTTCTGTGGTTTCTTACATGTATATTTGATAGTTCAGGATGTAAAACTCCCACTTTATGGAAACTTTAGATAGTCAAAGTTGATAAAAGAACTATGATCAATTTGGTAGCTCTTAGCTTTGTGATCCTTTAGAATTTTTCTTGCTATTATGAAATTTTGGTGATTATTTATTGATAGACACTGCTTATGTTTAATTGGATCACTGAGAAAGATGATTGAGGATGTACGAGTTAAAATAAGTTATATCTGTTTAAACCAACCCGAACAAACTAGGATACTTACTCTGACTTCCTTGGTGTTTTCCCTTTAACATCTGACTTCCGAGCCATGGAAATTTCATTTGCTGATGACACCTGAAATATACAAGAGGACTTCTTCAAGGCTGCAGTCGCAGCAATGAGATTTCTCACTTTCTATAACTAAGAACCAGACCAATCTCTGAATGAGTTGGAATTGATTCTTGTCTTTGGCTTTTGCATTGAAGCCTATGATGCATACATGCAAGTGATGCAATGTTTAGGTTGGAGCATTCCTGGTGAAACCCCTGAGCTTGCAGAAGAACCCATATGAACACAAATCATTAGTTCATATAGATCTTTGACATGGATTTGAAGCGCAGGCAAGTTAACTTTTCGAGCATCACTCGTTCCTATCATTCTTCCTTGAAACTTGACTAAAACATCGACGAAGAAAAAGTATTCACATCTCACTGCATACGCTTTTTTCTCAAGGCCGCAGGGTTCTTTACAATGACAAATTAATTCATTAATTACTACTCCTAGAAACATCCAGTTGGCAAAAAGGCAAATTAAAGAACATTTTTCAAGCAGTTTCTAGGATGTTAGATTTATTTAGAACACTGATTATTTATTAACGGTTGTTATTGGTTGGCAGAAAGGATTATGAAACGAAATACACAATGACAATAGCGGCTTCTCAGATGGGAAAGGCTGATCTTCCACTGAAGGATAACTACACATGTAGAAAATACAGGCACTGTCAAACTCGAAAAAGTTTCGACAATTTTTACTCCTTGTCTTTAACAGTACTTACGGGATTTCTTATATGTCTGGTCTACAGGTAAGCGTACCTCTGGGGATGCATAATAAACTTCCTGTGTCAATCTCCTTGGTAGCAAAACACGGTTCAGATGCATTCCTGCTCAATCTTGTTGAGACTTTATATGACACCCTCAAAGAAGAAATTGCAACGCTGAGAGAATGAGTGGGATCCTGTCTGTTTTTGAATAATTTCTGTGAGTTCTTATGTCGTTTTATAATATAACTAGGCATCTTATGCCAGTGCCACAATTTTTTCAGATTGGGATTATCAAGTGTGGGCATAAACATGTTAGGCTTTTCTATGGTTCCATCCATGTATACTTGTCCGTGGAAACTTTAGATACTCGAAGTTGATAAAAGTATATAATAACATAATTATGATCAGTATCAATTTATCATTGATGTTCCCTTGTGTTAAGGTTTTATCATCAATTAAACACCTCTTGGCTTTGTGATCCTTAGACTTTTACTTTGCTAATATGATATTTTTGGTGATTTTTTATTGATAGACACTGCTTATGTTCAATTGGATCACTGAGAAAGATTTTATGGATATAAGAGTTAAAATAAGTTACATCCGTTTAAACCAACCTGAACAACCTAGGATAGTTCCTCTGACTTCCTTGGTGTTTTCCCTTTAACATCCGACTTCCGAGCCATGAAAATTTCATTTGCTGATGACACCTGAGATAAAACAAGAGGACTTCTTCAAGACTGCAGTTGCAGCAATGACAGTTCTAATTTTCTAATACTAAGAACCAGACCAATCTGTGAATGAGTTGGAATTGTTTATTGTCTTTGGCATTTTCATTGAAGCATATGATGCATACTTGCAAGTGATGCAATGTTAAGGTTGGAGCATTCTCGGGAAACTGCTGAGTTTGCAGAAGAACCCATATAGTGGTTCATATAAATATTTGACATGGAATTGAAGCTCAGGGAAGTTCCATTTCGAACGTGAAAATGTTCTCGCGATATCTTCTAATCAATCTATATCCATGGCTTCATTCAGGCTTTGGTTCCATTTATTATAACAACTATGCAAAATATCTTCGCTTCCATCTTCAAGGTCTCTGCGGTTGCTTATCCTCATCTTTATTGCTAGTCCATGTGAAAGGGATGGGTGTCTAAATCATTCCCCGCAATTATTTTCATTCTCCGGTAATAATTTGCTAGCTGACTCAAAAGTCATCAGATGACATTTCTTACCAATTCTGCCATTAAGATATTTCTTTGGAACAGTAAGTGAAAGGTAATCAGAAACTATGGCTCTTATCAGTTTCTAAGTTATGAACCATGTCCGAGGATTGGTCTGAGCAAAACCATTGAAATGTCATCTTTGCCTTTCTTAAATTGCAAAAGACAGCTATAGAAGATCATAAGTACTCCTCCATACAATGTACCAGAGGAGAAAAGAGTCATTAGACAAGAAATAGCATTACTTCTTGAAACGATGCCAACAAGGCACACAGCATATGACAAGTAAGAACACATTTTTGTCTTGTAGCTGGATTCCCTGCTTGAAATAAGAGGGCATAGAGAAAGATGAGTTTACTACTCGTTTCACACAAAGATAGCAGTAACAGACATGGCAACAAGCTTGGACTTTGGAGCTTTCATGGAGAAATTTACTCTCCAACCAAGCCCTTCACCGCACAAACTCCCCCTGAGTGGCCTCACTTTTGCTGTTAAAGACATGTTTGTCCCACTCTATATACTTGTTACCTTTTAATTTTTCCTCAATTTTATCAATCTTTCTTATATATATGATGGATACATAACAATTAAAGCATGTTCTACTTATTTTCATGCATCTTAATGCTTGTATGCCAGCTTTTGCTTTTGGATTATGGGTTTATATGATTTTATCAGTAGTCTACAAAAAAAGCTTGTGTTTGTTAATTCATGCACCAATTCTTTCCATACCATAATCCAAATCAACTTTCAGCTATACGTTTTCTCTGTATTCTCATGGAGACCTGATGTATTTTTCTTTTCAATTTCAGTCATTGTTTTGTTTTCTGTATCCCTTAAATACTTTGTGTGTGAGTATGCCTTGTCAAATGTTTGCAAGCTCTAGAATTTCTGCATTTGATTAATGTACCTTGTCTTTCCTCCTATGCTATCTCCACGCTTGAGGCTGATTAATTTAAGTTTGAAATCGGAAATAGATTTGACATAGATGGATATGTCACTGGCTTTGGAAACCCTGACTGGGCCAGGACTCATTCAGCTGCAACATCTACAGCACCAGCTGTGATGGACCTCTTAACGGGAGGTGCAACCTGTCTCGGAAAAACTGTCATGGATGAAATGGCATACTGGTGAGAGTGTTGATAGATTTTTATGACCGATATATTTCTTTTCATAATACATGTTGCTTATATATCTGTGTATATTTGTATATTCAGTATGTATGGAGTCAATAAACATTATGGCACTCCCACAAACCCTTGTGCACCAGATAGGGTGCCTGGAGGATCTTCCAGTGGCTCTGCTGTTGCAGTAGGTGCAATGCTAGTAGATTTCTCCCTAGGTGAGTATTTTCTTTTCAAATGAGATGTCTTTCTTTATTCATCCTCCTTGAGGTGAATTCTATTTTATTCATAGGAACTGACACTGGAGCAAGTGTAAGAGTCCCTGCATCATATTGCGGAATTCTTGGATTTCGGCCTTCGCTCGGTGCTGTCTCTACCGCTGGAGTTATTCCAATGTCACAGAGTTTTGATACTGTCGGTAAGGGATAAATGTGATGATATATGTAAGAGAAATATTCATAGCAGCCATACAAGTATCCATGATCTACAAAGCCTAATTATACCATCAATGATGCTTTAGTGTTTAAACAGAGTTCAAAGTCCAAGTTTATGGACTAAACATGTTAACTTGTGAACAATGATGCTCTTTTTTTTTATGTCAGAATCATTATTTTGACCTTAAATTCTCATTAGGATGGCTTGCTCGGGATCCTGTGATTTTGAACCGTGTTGGACGTGTTCTTCTGCATTTACCTGATGTGGATCCTATCAAACCAAGTCAGATTATTATTCCAGATGATTGTTTCCGCATATCTAGTGTTCCAAGCGATCGAACAGCTCAAGTTCTTGTAAAGTCAATAGAGAAGCTATTTGGAGGCATGCAATTCTACCATAGGCTTCTGTAAATTTTGTAAACTGGGACTTACTTTGGATCAACTTCTCAGGTTAGTGCTTCTCAGTGAGAGATCTCATTCTATGTGCTCGAATGCAGGTCAATGTGTAAAGCATGTAATCCTTGGAGACTATGTAAAGGACAAAGTGCCAAGTTTGCATCATTTCATGGATGAGGGAAATGAAGATCAAGAGGATAATATACCATCCTTGGCAGCCCTTTCAAGCGCAATGCGATTACTTCAAAGGTGCGAAACATCTTGAAACTGCATGGTGATTTTCATGTTATTTAAGATCATGTATTTAAGCATTGATTACTAAGTTAAATTAATTTAGGTATGAGTTTAAGAAGAACCATGCTGAATGGATCACCAAAGTGAATCCGAACTTTGGTCCAGAAATATCTGAGCGGATATGGGATGCAATTAAAGTAACAGGAGAAAAAATCGACTTCTGCCACTCTGTGAGGACTGAATTATGCACTGCACTTTCTTCTCTGCTTGGGGTAATCTCTGTTACTTTCATTGTAAACGCTACGGCCTAGCTACTATGAAATGAAAGAAAAACTATTCATGTTAAGTTATTCATTTCTTATAAATCAATATACTTAAATGTACTCTTTTAGGATTATGGCATCCTAGCTCTTCCCACAACTCCAGGGGAGCCACCAAAAGTGCAAGCAAATCCAGCCACAATGGATTTATTTTTCTCCAAGCCTTTCAGCTTGTTGTCCATCGCTGGAGTGTCTGGATTCTGTCAGGTTCAAACTTGAATATCTTGCAAGTTTTTTTTTTGCTTGTCTTTGATAGTGATTATGAAATGGGTTGGTATCTGTTCTCTGCAGGTCAGCATACCTCTAGGGATGCATGATAATGTTCCTGTGGCAATTTCCCTAGTGGCGAAACATGGCTCAGATCCATTCCTGCTCAATCTTGTTGAGACTTTATATGACACCCTCAAAGAAGAAATTGCAATGCTGACAGAATAAATTGCTTTCTGTCACTCTTTCTTGCCATTGAATTCTTCTTTTCTTGGGTCTTTTTCCCCCTTTATTTGTCATCTTTTGCAGTATTTGCCATAAGTGTTAATGCTGCAACACAAGCTGCAGAAGCATGAGACATTGGTTCCACAATTCCTATTTTTCTATAACTGTCCATGGACACTGTGGAATCCAAAGTTATATTGTAAAATATATAGCAACATAATTGCTGCTCAGTTTGCATAACAGTATAGTCGCAAAATTATGTAAATTCTTTTTTTTTTCTTCCTGGGATTTAAGCATGTTGATAGAAACTTGGATTTGTTCTCCCAATCAATCATGTTGACTTGAAACAGAAAGAGAAGATTTAAAGATTTGTGAACAAGTTAGAATTGTTTCATGCTTCAGGACATTGAAGCTATGGTGTAATGAGGATGCAAAGCTTCGGTTGAGACAATCTCAGAGGAGCCATTGGACCCGAAGAAGTGGAATCTATTCTAACACTGTCAGCGGCTCCATGATTTGTTACCTTTGATAAAAAAACTCCAAATGAACAGTGCTCTAAGGTTTTCATGACTAACAATGTAAAACCATCAAATAATGGCCTTACAAATTTTCTTAGAACCTAACATGAAACTATGGATTAATCTGAGTTACAGATTATTAGTTGGACAAGCCTGTAAAAAGGCAACCTATTGCTCCAACAGAACTACAGAAAATAGCTTCTTTCTCATTCTTTACTGTCAAAAGCCAGCTATTCTATAGGATACAGAAGGGTAGAAGAGTCATCACACTCTTTGAGAAATAAAGGTGTGCTGACAGGGCAATCTAAGATGGTCCTTTTTATCTTCAAACTGGCAGTTCTTGCCCTGAGAACCTCACTTCTCTGACTGTGAAGTTCTTTGAGAGCGCCGAGAAAGAACAGTTATAAACATGGAAAAAAGCTTCGAGTTTGGAGCTTTCATGGAGAAATTTAATCTCCAACAAAGTTCTCCTCGGCAACTTCCCCTCAGTGGCCTCACTTTTGCTGTTAAAGACATGTGAGTCATTCTCTTTTTATAATCTTTTCTATGTTTTGGTTACTAGAAAATCCAATGCATGTTCCTTGTCTTGATGTTCTTTAATGCTTGAATTTCAAAATTTTTACCTTTGATTCTATAAAAATATTGATTTGAATGTGAGTGTCTACAAGCTAAACCTAAGACTGCAGCTATTTGTTTTATGGATATGTATTTTACATCAGTAGTTTGAGCACTTGGGTTATGTTTTTTTGAGAATTAGGAGGTGGGTTTGAGGATGCTTAAGCGAATCCAAGCCTTATGCTACGGGACAACTCTTTCTTAACATCCCGGTTAAGAAGGTGTTTGCAGCACGCGGTTATATATTATGCTGAAAACGTGTATATTTTTCACTTTTAAATCAGTTTTTGAGTCTTGGTCTTCTTCCTTTTCTGTTAAAACTCGGATTAGATTCGATGTGGATGGATATGTTACTGGGTTTGGAAATCCTGACTGGAAAAGGACTCATTCAGCTGCCATGGCAACTGCACCGGCTGTGCTGGATGTCCTAAATGCAGGTGCCACTTGTGTTGGCAAGACTGTCATGGATGAAATGGCATACAGGTCAGAGTTTTAGTCCTTTTCTGCTTCATTGCATCAAAATTTCTCTTCATAACTTAACCATATTTCCTTTTTTTCAGTATAAATGGGGAAAATATACATTATGGCACTCCCACAAATCCATGTGCACCAGATAGGGTTCCTGGAGGATCTTCCAGTGGGTCTGCTGTTGCAGTAGGCGCAAGGCTCGTGGACTTCTCTCTAGGTATGTATTCGTTAGTAAATTAAAACAGTTTGTAACGTCTCAATTATATATTGGATATATAAGTAGAGACTTAAATTCATACTTGCGAAATGTTTTTTGTGGAACAAAACCAATACCTCAAACTCATACTTGCGAAGTGCTTTTTGTGAAACAAAACCAATATCTCGTAAATTGGTTGTGGGTTCATATAGTCTTTTTGGTTCTTTCCCTACTTTCTTTTAAAGTGATTTTTGTCTCTAACATAGGAACTGACACTGGAGGAAGTGTGAGAATTCCTGCATCATACTGTGGGATTCTTGGCTTTCGGCCTTCACATGATGCTGTCTCTACTTCTGGAGTTATTCCTATGGCACAGAGTTTTGATACTGTGGGTAAGGATCTGTTCACCATTTTTAATATCCGTCTTTCAGTGAAATAAGGCAAATTTAGCTCACGAAGCTCACACATTGTGGGGTTTGGAAGGGTAAAGTGGACCCTTGTCCTGAAGAGGCTGCATCATTTTCTGAACAGCTAAAAGAGAGTCTGATTCTATTACCATCCTTGATTTTCTAGTGTTTAATTTATAGGAATTCTTGATTTGTTGAGCCATTCATCTAACATCACTTCTCATGTAGGATGGTTTTCCAGGGATCCTGTGGTTCTGAACCAAGTTGGACGTGTTCTGCTGCATTTACCTAAGGTGGATCCTGTCAGACCTAGCCAGATTATTATTCCAGAAGATTGTTTCAGCTTGTCAAGCATTCCAAGTAATCGAACAACTCAAGTTCTTGCAAAATCAGTGAACAAGCTCTTTGGAGGTAATAATCAAACTATTGGCTTCTGCCACTGGTGAAGTTCAATGAAGTAAACTTGTGAAAATTTGTTTATGGCATGGAAATAGTAGACTTTCTTCAGGCTTACAGATGCATCCTGAATCACACAGAAAGTTATTCTCATCAAGCATATCTCCTTAACTCCAGTGATCATGAGACATAACTTGGCTTACTGGATATGCATATGGAAATATTTTGTCACATCTTGGGGTCCAATTCATGTAGATATTTCTTGTTCATGTCATGTAAAAACATGGAAATTATCATGTCAAAATTCGTGAACATGACATTTTTTTAGCTTTTGTCAAGTTTATATATAGTTTTTGCCAAATTTTGACCCTAATCACATTCATGTTTTTGTTCGTTTCATTTTTGTATCATGTCATTACATCGTGTCTAAGATTGCCTTATCTAATTTTATCTATGTGACGAACAGGTCAAATTCTAAGGCAGGTAATTCTTGGAGACTATGTGAAGGAAAAAGTACCAAGTTTGCAGCATTTCATGAGTAAGGAGAATGAAGATCATGTGTCTAATATACCATCCTTGGCAGCCCTTTCAGGTGCAATGAGATTGCTTCAAAGGTGCTTTGTATCTGGGAACTTTCAACTGATTCAGTCAACCTGAATGCTAATTCTCATATTGACTCCTGAACTTGGTTTCTGTCTCATAGGTATGAATTCAAGAAAAACCATGGTGAATGGGTTATAACAGTAAATCCTAAACTAGGTCCGGGACTATCTGAGAGGATATGGGATGCCATTAGAACACCAGAAGAAAACATTGATGTCTGCCACTCTGTGCGGACTGAGCTACATGCTGCTCTAACAGCTCTTCTCGAGGTACTTACTCTTTCTTGATAAGTAGCCAAGTAATTTACCATTTAATTTGTGATGATAAGTAGCCTTTTGTAAGATAAAACCGTGTCAATTTCAGATCAATGCCAATAATACCTCCCAGGTTGGCTGTAGATCTCATTTAGGCAAGCATACAGTTAACCAAAATGGGAAAAAGAAGTATCTTCATGGTATTTATTCGTCACCATCATATCCAAAGCCTTTATCCCAATACCGAAGTAGGCTACATAAACCAACATATGAACACACACTTGGTCATCAACATGAATCCTCCTCTTCTACTCATTCCTATCCAAAGCAATATGTTCTTCCAATTTTCATACCGTCACGTCTTTCGGAATGACTTCATTCCAAGTCTTTTTCGGTATCCCTAAGCCTTGACCCATTTTGCATCATTCACAGCCTTAACTCTCCTAACTAAAATGTCTACATGTCTACATCATATATGTCCAAACCAATTTCACTCATCTTGTCTTCGCAAATGTCTTCATGCTACTGATGTATAATTTTTTCAGGATCAAAGCATCCTTGCTGTCCCCACTGTTCCAGGGGATCCACCAAAACTACAAACAAATCCAGCCACACTGGAAGTATTTCGTGCAAGAGCTTTTAGCTTGCTATCCGTTGCTGGAGTATCAGGATTCTGTCAGGTTTTCTTTCTCTTTCACTCCCCCTCCCCAACCACATGACACACAGACACAAGAAGAAAACCAGAAAATCTCTTAGCTGCTACTGACTACTTGTTTTCAATAAGGCTTTTGAAATTGAAACTTCTTATCAGCATCTTCAAACTATCCTCCTGTTTACAGGTCAGTATTCCACTGGGGATGCATAATAATCTACCTGTGTCAATTTCCTTGCTGGCAAAACATGGTTCAGATGCTTTTCTGCTCAATCTAGTTGAAACTCTATACGACACCATGAAAGAAGAGGCTGCAATTGCTGAGACAATGAGTAGTTGAATTCAGTCTATATTGTATCAAAGTAAATCATGCAGTACCATCATCAATCATCAATCATATTGTAGCCACCTTATTTCATCCAGGTACTAATTTATAAAAATAAAAATAACTACCTTGATTAATTAGGTGGTCTTGCATTAAAATTAACATTAAGGTTGAAATAATTATTTAATTAGATATTTCAATTTTAGAACTTAGTAAGAGTTTGATAATTAGGATTATTAAAAAAATAAAAAAAGAAAAGAAAATAAATTGTTAACATGGGTAATTAATTTCCGAATGGAATGATCATATAAATTAGGATTTATTAATTTATTTGGATAATTTTTAGATTTTTAAATTAGAGTTATTATTAGATTAATATTAGATTTAGTAGAGTTAGATTAGAATAGGAATTTAATAGATAATTAAGTCTAAAAATAAAATAAAATAAAAAGATAAAAACTATAGGTAATTTAATTGTATTTAAATTCTAAGTTTTTTACCATACAAAGAGGTTAAAAACCCACGGTTTGAGGGGGGATGGATTACCGAAGTAGCACGCAGCCAAACTCTGTCATCGTGCTTTTGAACTAGACTACAGTATCACCATCATCGACTATCATCGTCACTGCATATCGCCTACTGCTTGTTGTTTCTTCATCGCTTCCAGCTACTCCCCACGGTTCCAGCCGCCTCACAACATTATCATCATCCTGTCATAGTCGAGCTGCTTCGGGCTCTGATCGCCATCACCTCTGCATCTTCCCCGCTGCATCTCTGCATCAGCAGCCAGCATTGTTTGTAGCACCTCTGCACCGTTCGGCCATCATCACGACACCACCATATTTCTGCTCCTCACCGCTTGCCACTGTTTGCTGGTTGTTCTGGCATTAAAACAGGGGCTGTTACACAAGAAAGGAGGGCCACGTTGGAATAAAAGAAGAGAAGGAAATAATAAAAGAAATAGGTAAAAGCGAGGGAAGAAAAATAATTAATAAATAAGTATTTTTGTTTTATTAATTATATAATATTTAATTAAGTTATAATTAACAAATTAGAATAACCTTTTTTTTGGCCAAAATTAGAATAACTTTTAATTGGTAATATATAATTAAATAAATCAAGATTTAAATTAACATGATTTAATAATTGGATTTAATTTGTAAGTATATATTTTTGTATTAGGATTAGTTAATTTTACTAACATGATTTAATAATATAATTAGTATAATTAATATAAAACGACAACTTAATTTAATAATTTAATATGAATTTATTTATATGCATGACTTGTATAATATGATTTTATTGACTTTGTATGATTTGATTAATTTGATAATATTTGATTAATATATCTATATATGTATATTGAATAAATAATTTGTGTTAATATGATTTGTTTAGTTTAATTTGTACACTCTGTTTTAGAATGTAATGGGTTACTTTAATTTAGGACTTAAAGTAGATAATTGGCAATCTAGCATGATAGGCATTTTATGGAAATTAGAAAAATAATTTAAAAATAAAGATATAATTAGATAAAATTATAAATGTTGTTGCCAAAAACAACAATAAATATTTGCTGACGTCAAATCCTCGATCTTCGTGTTAATTTGTCTTCAAGAATTCTGCAAGAGAGCAAACCATCAGGGGGGCGCAGGGGTTTTCCCCTGCGCGCGCACTCCGATGCTTAAGTCAGACAGGGTTTTGGCAGGGTTTCAGTAGGCAAATAGAGCTTAGGGTTTAAGAATGATACCTGTGACCTATTTATATGAGTTATTTTGCGCGTAATTACCTTTAAGCCCCACAGCTTAAATAATAATCCAGTGGATCATTTCTGGGCCTTTTGAGTCCTTTTTTCTCTTGGGCTTAGATTATCATTTGGCTCAATGGTCTTCAACTTGATTTATAGAAAAGCTCAGTAATAATTGATCTAGTCCACATCAATAAATAAAGATAAAATAGAATAAAGATTGGATAAGAAATAATGAAATTATATTAAGAAGATGAATAAAAGTTATCCGATGATGAAGTTTCAAGAAAATCAAACTGTGCTCCTTAAAAATTTATAAGTGAAGAGTTTGCTCTAGATTGAAACCGGATTGATGGAAAGTTTAGAGTAAATCTTCAATATACAATAATATGTATTCATTTTCAAAAATAAATATAAATAAAATATAGTAATAAAGATAATTAAAATAAAAATAGAAATAAGATATGGGAATAATTTGAATTAAATAAAAAATAAATACAATTAAAATAATAATAAATTAGTAGGAAATGGGTATAGAGTGAATATTAGGGTCTTCAAGTAATTCAATAGTACTACTTGTATACTCCTGAAGAGTCCTGAAGTAAAGAGAATTATTTATTGTCTGAACCAGATCGATGAAAGGATTTTAAGTAAATTTTCAATATATTAAACATATCGAAATTAACTCAAATTAAAGTAAATTAGAATAACCAAGAATAGTTTGTACCATTTTATGATGAGCTCTGTAGGAGTATTAGCCCTTCCTCCACAAGTAACTATACTCTCGAACCTAAAATTCTTTGAACGTAAATCAAACGTTATCTTTAAAAGTTAGAATGATAGTTACTTATTTATTTTAAGTTTAACGAGTTAGGCCCTAAGTCTTAACACGTTACGACTTACAACATATGTATGTTCAACTATTGGTCATATTATATTACAATAACTAATAATCCCCAAATAAAAACTAAAAATTTAAACTCAACCAAGACACTTGGTATTTTAAGATTCGAACTTCAAATCTTCAACTCAAGAATCCCAGAGTTTTAACTGTTAGAATGGCGGGCATTCCATTGTGGACAAACCATGCGGATATATATTTTTTTAATCCATGTCAATGCGTTGGACCAACCTACAAGATTTTCAAGCAACAGAAAATTGACTAATGAGTTTAGCAGATAAGCCACCAATTCAGAAGTTTTTTGTGTCTGCACTATTTTCAATTGATAATTCAAAGCAGACAAAGAGGAAGGGGACAAAAATTAGTATACTGTTTGACTGGACCAAACCGAATTCTTCACTCACATGTTGCACAAAACTCATTATCTTTAGCCTTAAGTCATTTATCAAGCAGCTGCTCATTGAGAGAAATGAGACTTGAGAACTTTAGTATTAGTTTAAATAATCATATCTTTACTTTTATGATACGAAAATTTTACAGGTCTAATGTTTGAGTCTCAACATATATTTTCTTTCTTTATCAGGCCAGAAGTTTAAATATTGTACAAAAAAAGGAGAACTGAATATATATTACACCATTAAAATTAAAATTTTTAATGTTTTGCCTTACTTTTTATTATTATGACCAGGAAAAATCTTGTGATATAGAAAGATTGATATGAAGTTTTTCAGAGTAAAACCTAGTAATTGTTAGGGTCTTTCATTCAACAAATTGTTCCCCAGCCTTTAGAACATGGTCTAACAAGGAAAAGTGATTTTTTATTTTAGATAAAAAAAATTATAAAATTTTTTATTTATTTCCCAATAAATTAGTCTTAAATAGAGAAAAATAAAAATAAAATAGATGGTAGGTGAAACTTTTCATTGAATCAACATTGAAGCCTGTTCAAAATTGTACTTGGACTAATTTTAGTTATATCCTGGGCTTTCTGACAAAAATAATTATAAAATATCAAGAACAGGCCCACATCATGGATCACGTTGTTTTCCAATACCAAGTGCTTTTTAGGCGCTTGCATACACCGCCCATATTAAATGCAATAAAAAATTGTGAGGTCACAATAAAATGTAAAAAAAAGTTTAATAGCCAAATGTGTCCTCCGCGTTTGTCACAAAATGGAATTAAGTCCTCAACATTTAAATGCATGAAAATCAGTCCTAAACGTTACAAAATAATTGAATTAAGACATTTCCGTTAAATCTTTTAATTTTCGTTAAGTTTTATTACTGGTAGGGATAACGAAAATTAAAGGATTTAACAGAAATATCCTTAATTCAATTATTTTATAACGTTTAGGATTGATTTTCATGCATTTAAACTTTGAGGACTTAATTCCATTTTGTGACAAACGTAGATGATACATTTGGCTATTAAGCCTTAAAAAAACAAATACTAGCATTATAATTACAATTTTTAAAGAAATAATAGCCAAATAAGCCCTCAACGTTTTATCGCATAGAAATCAGTTCATAAACTTTTTTATTTCAGTGGAAATAAACCCTCAACCTTATAAAATTATGCAATTAAGTCTAAATCTGTTAAATGACACTAACTGCCATTAATATATCTAACGTGAAAGCTGACGTAGATAGCTTAGTTGGCTGCCACGTGGCATGTCATGTGTGCAATACTAACAACAGTTAGTGTTATTTAACAGATTTGGACTTAATTGCATAATTTTAGAAAGTTTAGGGTTTATTTCCACTGAAATAAAAGTTTATGGATTGATTTTCACGAGATAAAAACGTTGAGGGCTTAATTCTATTTTGGGTTAAAAGTTGAGAGCTTATTTAACTATTAAGCCATTTTCAAATAATATTAGTTTTTCAAACATGTCTTTTTTTTTAATAAATTCTAATCATCAAGAATACTAAAACTTAACTCTTTTGAAGAAACAACAAATATAAGAATAAAAGATTCGTGTATTTATTTTTTTTGACTGAAGATTTGTGTATTTATTAAACTTTGTTACTTGTCAAATTCGTATAAAATATAAAAATTATTTATATTGTTAGTATTAATTACAAGTTAAATATAAAATATTTTTTAATTCTTGTCAAATCTAAATATAGATTTTATTAAAACTTTAAGTCATTATTTTTCTATAATTTTATGTTGTTCTCATGTCATATTATTTTATTGTATATAAAATTAAAATGGACATATGTCATCATCCTAATCTCACTTGTGGAGTTAAAAAATTCCACTAACGTTGTATAATATAATAATCCAATTAAAATTACTAGACATAGATGGGATTAAAAAATTTTAACAACTAGCCAAAATTACCGTTCACGTGCTTCCAAGTCGCGTGGGCATGACATCACAGGAGCAAACAAACAAAAACAGGAATGTGGGCTGTTTGAATGGCGGGGAAGTACAAATTCCTTAACTCAGCCTCTTCCTCCACCAAATCTCCGTCTTTCCCTTCGATTTAATTGAGTCTCCTCCGGCGTTGGCGTTACCTTTACAGCTTCCAAAGCAAAGCCGTGAATTGTAAATCAAAATCTCTTTGTCTTAAAAAAGGATTATTTTTGACAAAATCCCAATAATCGGCTCAATTTAACATTTTGAATTTAAAAAACAGAAGAGAAAGAGCTGGAAAATGGAGGTAACTGCTAGAGCTCCAGGGAAGATCATTCTTGCCGGTGAACATGCCGTGGTTCATGGATATATTGCTGTTGCTTCCTCCATTAATCTGTACACGGTTGTGTCTCTTCGTCTTGGTTCTGGTATCTCTCTTTCTCATGCTTTATACTTGTATTGTAATTTGTAAGTTTTGATCTTTTTTGTGTTTTAATGCTGTTTTTGGTGATTTCGGGTTGAATTAGGCGGGATGAAGTTTTATTTTGAGTTGGGTTGTCTTTAGATTCTGTAAAGTGTTGATTGGCACATACCCTTCTGAGATTAAGTGAATTTGTTGCTCATTATTATTTGCTTTGGGTGATTTATAGGTCGAATTTGATGTTATTTTGAGTTGGGGTTGTTTTTGTATTGTGTTAAATGCTGATTGGAAAATTCCCTTTTGAGATTATGTGAAGCTTTATTGTGCTTCTGCAAATTTTGGTGCTTACTGTTATTTGCCTTCGGTGAAGTTTGTTTCAGTTGTGTTATTTTTGGGATCGGACGAGATCATGAGATAGTGAATGGGAGACAAGCTTTTGAGACTATCTCAAGATATGTTTCATTGCCTTGGATGTGTTTGGTGGTTATTGTTATCTTTTATGCAAGTTAAGTGTGTGAACAAAGTTTCTGAAATTGAGCTGTTAATGATTTCCTTGGAAATGATCCGAAACTCGGATTGGATAAATTGTAGGGATGCAGATTATTAGATGAGAGCTTTTAATCCCTGAGACAAGGGAATCTTTGGGTTCTTTTTACTTTTATGAGTGCTTGGTTGCATAAACTAGGTAGCAAACAGTCAGCTATTACCTTTTCTCTTATTTTTTGCTCTGGCATCTAAATTTGGACTCCTCATGCTCTATTGCTAATCTTCTGTTTTGTTTCATACTTTCATGATTATTAGCAATGTGTTTTGGCAAGTGTTGCCAGGACATTAAAAGCATTTAAAGGATTTGAAGTACTGCGCATGATTGGACTTAAAAATATTCCATTTTAAGATTTGCTATGATTATCTACAATCAAACTAATATCTCTGTAATCACATGCTATCAAGCATAGTTTGGTCAAAGTATGCTATATGGACTTTCCTCAGTATTACATGAAAATAGTGACTTTATTAGTCAAATTTTGATTTTCTCATAAGAGTTCTTAGTTGACTAATCCAATTGGGCAAGGACATTAATGGGTTGATCAAACTTGGTTAATTTCTTATTTGTATAATGTTTGGCACTTGGACAAGATTTATAACTTTTCTTCTTTTTTGTCGTGTTTACTCTTTCCATAGAGGATGAAGATACAATAAAGCTTCAGCTCAATGACATTGGTTTAAACTTTTCATGGCCAATTGAAAGAATCAAAGAAGTGCTATCTCATTTAGGTTCTCCATTTTCTTCAAAACCCACATCATGCTCACTGGAGACTGTTAAATCCATCACTGCTCTAGTTGATGAGCAAAATTTCCCTGAGACAAAGATTGGACTTGCTTCAGGGGTTTGTGCATTTCTTTGGTTGTACACCTCAATCTTAGGGTATGTTTGCGGCTTGTTTTTCTAACTAACCTTTTCCTCTCAATGGTCTAGTTTCTGACTTATTGACCCTATGAGTCAGGTTTAAGCCGGCTACAGTTGTTGTTACCTCCAAGCTTCCAGTGGGTGCTGGCCTTGGTTCATCAGCTGCATATTGTGTTGCACTTTCAGCAGCTCTGCTAGCATTTTCAGATTCTGTGAAATTGAATGTAAGCCAAAAAGGATGGTTGACGTTTAAGGAGACCGATATCGAATTGTTGAATAAGTGGGCTTTTGAAGGGGAGAAAATAATTCATGGAAAGCCCTCAGGAGTTGACAACTCAGTTAGCACATTCGGTATGCACTTTGTTCAAATAGTCATAAATACTTAATTTTATCCTTCAAATTTTTTTACTATTAACTCTTTATCTTTGTGTCACTATCCTAGATTGGCTAGCATTTGAACAAAACTGAGTTTTAGAACTAATTTCGTAACGTTAGAAATCTAAAAGGAAGGTTGGACATGGTAAAGACCTCATTGCAGTAGCATAAGGTGTGTTATATCATTGTAACATAAACCGCCTATTTTCCAAACAAATGATAATGATTTCATTATTACCCTCACAATAGGCTATAGGTTTATTATCATAAAATAAGCACCTTCAATCCACCCCCTTCTTTTTCTTATGATTTTCTTTCTGAAATTTCTTCTCCATACACACCTCCTGCTATAGTTGGACGAGTAAGACTGCATCATTATTTGACATGTAGGTCAGTGTGGATCCGTATATCCTCAATCTCGTCAAAATTTATCTTATTAACTCATAAAGCAAGATATCTTTATCAATATCTATGTGATTACTGTATCTTTTTCATGAAACAGGCAACATGATAAAATTCAAATCAGGTATTATGACCCGTATCAATTCCAATATGCCACTAAGAATGCTCATTACAAACACTAAAGTTGGGAGGGATACGAAGGCATTGGTTGCGAATGTTTCGGCAAGGAAATCAAGGCATCCTGATGCCATGTGTTCTGTGTTAAATGCCATTGAATCTATCGGTGACGAATGGTCTACCATTATCCAGTCACATGCTGTAGATGATTTATCTTTAACCGCGAATGAAGAGAGGCTAAGAGAGTTAATGGAAATGAATCAGGTTTTGCTCCTATCCATAGGTGTCAGCCATGCATCTATAGAAACTGTTCTGCAGATAACAATGAAGTATAAGCTAGCTTCCAAGTTGACAGGAGCTGGTGGTGGTGGCTGTGTGCTAACACTTATACCAACTCGTATCCTCTTTGTTATTCTTTTTAATTTTTTATTTATACTTGTGCCAATTATCTTTTTCTTTTCTTTTCTATAGTTAGATAATGCAACGACCACATAAGGCTTACAAGGTTTCAAAAGTTTTGAATTTGTTCGCAGTAAAATCTCTCCTTACCCATGCCTCTGCGTGTTGAAATGAATTTATCATTTTTACTCATTTCTACCTCGTCTGTTTTTCATGTGAAGGGCAGATGTTCATCGGAAGATAGGCTTCGATAAGATACGGCTTTTTTGAGTTTCTATTTTAATTTGTATAGATCAGATTACTTCATTTTGTTTACAGTTTGATCTATATTTTTCTTCTTAATTATTACTTCCTTGAATCTCTTTTTGTTCCCTTGACAATATGAATCAGAGCTATCAGAAGCAGTCGTGGATAAACTAGTTGAAGAGCTAGAATCATATGGGTTTCAGTGTTTCACAGCTGATATTGGTGGGAAAGGTGTGCAAGTTTCCTTTGATGGCTCTTCCTGATTCTCCTCCCCATGTCTGAGTCATAATAAGATCTTTCTTTGAATAAGTAACAACAATAATAACACGAAGCAGATTACACAATGTTACAGCTATTTCAGTTCGTCTATGTTTTCTGTGACAGAGAACAATTGTTACAGGAAACAACATGTGTTGTAGTTGTTTCTGCTCACAAATGTACATTAGTTGTATTTTCTTTTCTTGAATTTGAGATTGTTTAAATATTTTCGTTCTGCTTGAATGTTAACCTTTGCTTATAGTACGGTGAAAGACAAATATACGAATATGGATTAGTTTGTTATCTGTTAAAAGGTACAAAGCTAGTGAGATTTTAGCCATTACAACATCAATACTTTCTTTACTCTGTTAAAAAATTCACAAGCTCCAATTGAGTTCTACGGTTTTTGGATTAGCAGCTTTGGCTTTACAATGTTACATATTTAAGTCACTGACTTCATTTTGTTAGATCAATAATATAATTTCTTATGCAATAATTAGAACATAAGAGATTTAAACAATTAATTGGGCACACCTTTTTCTACAAACATTGTATAACTTGAAGACATCTCTGTGACAATCTAATCTTCCTCGTCTACTTCTCCTTAAGGTGGCTCTCAATAGGCAAATACCAATTAAGAAGTGAAGAGAGGACCTAGCCTTATATATATAGTTAAACCTAATAATCCCCCATCAAAGACTATCAAGTTTCAGGCTTACACAACTACCACATCACACTAACTCAATAAGATGTGCAAAAGTTCATTCATGTTGATCACAATTATTCAATTGGGCTTACTTGCGTGTTTTCATACTATGACTAAATTATTAACCTATTTTATTAAAACTTAAATTCATCAATTAATAGCAGTCCACAAATTGGAAAATCCTAACACATTTCAGAGTGAGATAGATTCTGAGTCAAATCTTTTTGTGAAAAAACCTTGAAACCATCTAGTCAAAACTCTTGCATTACTCCATTTTCCATTTCCAAATTCACTGCTTTTATAAGAGATCTAAGTTTGCATTTCATATTGCATTATTATGCAACTTTCCCATATATAAGAACAATGGTAATTGAGTAATTGTTTTAATTGTTAGGACAATCATATTAGTCTATTCAATACATAGTGTTTATTCGGCTCCTGAAATTGCTCTAAATTGAGAACATCAAGAGTCTCACCTTATACTCTAGCTTGCGTTCTTATGTCAAACTCAACTAAACTTCTATACAAATAAACGTAGGATACCACCTTTAGACATAGCAACTTGAAGCCAGTTAATAGTTTTAATTGATAGTTGAAAGGCTTCGAGCTTGAAAGCATTAAAGTCCTTGCAAAAATACACATGCGGAAAAAACTTACTATAAAAACATCATCTTGGTACCCTGTAAAGTAGCACAAATTCCTTACACCATTCAAGGCCTACCAATCACTGAGTTGAAAACCTTTCTTTTTCCTAATAGGAACCAGTCTGTATGTAAAAAAACCAAAGATATAATGTACCAATAAAAAAAAAGGAACTTACTTTTGAACATATATACATGCAAGATACCATTTATTTTCCATTTGTCCTTCGCCCTTCCTCTTCAACTTGCTCCTTTCGGCGAAACATGGCGACGAGTCGTCAAGCTATTGTGATTACTTCGAATACAGCCACTGTGTACTTAACTATTCACATCTTAAAAGAGTTCCTGCATAAGTGGCAGAAAAATAGCATGGCTCATAAATACCTGATTCGCTTGGCAATTAGGAGAGCCAAGGCAACAAACCTAATGCTCCGTTATTACAAGAACACATCCAGCCTATACTTCCCACAACCACGGCAACGGTTTAAGGACCAAATGCCTAAAATACCATCGTCTGCTTCACAATGAGAAGAGCCAAGAACCATAATTCAATGCTCCGTTATTCTAAGAACTTACCTAGCCAATATTTCCCACAACCACAGCAGTGACCTAAGGACTCATGTTTCAGAGACCCTGGTTCGTTTGACAATAATAAAAGCTAAGGCAAGAAACCTCAGTCCGATGCTCTGTTTTTCCAAAAACTTATCCAGCCCATACTTTTCACATTCACAGCAACGACCTAATACCTGGCGCATCAGAGATCATTGGTCCGCTTAGCAATTAGAAGAGCGAATATAATAAACCTCGGTCTGATTCTCCGTTATTTAAAGAAATTGTACAGAATCTACACAGAACCTGCATTGCTCATGCTTCCTGCAGCCATTACAGCAACCTAAGGATCCCAGCATTGCTTAGGGCAATAACATATCTCAAAAACCCCTGGTCCGCTGGTCAATGACGAGAGTCAACACAAATAATCTCAGTTCGATATTCTGTTATCCAAAAAACATATTTGGCCAATACTTCAAGCCCAAGAACCCTAGCATTTTAGGCCAAGTAGCAAAATAAAGAAAAGCAAGCTTTACAAGATTCCATTCATGTTATTCAAAAAAGAATTTAAAATTTGCAAAAATAACTCTTTATGCCAAGCTTTCGAACGTATAAGGATGTCAATCTTATAATATCTACCGGTAAATAAGCACGCAATCAATTGCAACTTTTCCTACCGAATCAACTATCCTGTCCTTGCCGTAGTCATTGCATAGGTAGCAAAGAACGCAAAAGAAGACACGACCTGCCCCAGTACTCTGCGTCTGCCCAGAGCCTCCACAACCTCTTATCTCAATACATAGCATCCATTTCTTAATCCGCTATAACAGCAACATTGTGTGATATTAAGAGCCTATTGATAGCAGACTAAAACTTGTATTTTTTTTATCAAGAAAATTTGAAAAAAATAGTGGCTGATATTTAAAAACAGTAAGATTTTAGCTATTACAATATTAATGCTTTTTTTTAAAAATTCACAGGCACTAATTAAGATATATAGTTTTTAGATCTATGAAACATGACAACGAGTCATCAAGTTATTAGGGTTCTTTCGAGTACAATTATAGTGTACCTGACTTATACGATTATCCACAAAAAATAACAAAACAATAGCATTACTCATAGACTATTGGTCCGCTTGGCAATAAGAAAAGCGAAAACAACAAACCTTAATCCGGTTCTTTGTCATTCTAAGAAATTGTCCAGCCACTACTTCCCGCAGCCACAAAAACGAACAAAGAACCCATGTATCAAAAACACTTAATTTGCTTGGCAATGAGGATAACTAAAACAAGAAACCTCAGTCCGATTCTCTAATATTTAAAGAGCATGCACTAAATTTGCACAAAATTTGCACAGAACCTACACAGAACCTGCACAAAATTTGCACATAACTTGCACAACATATACTTATCGCAGCTACAGTAACCTAATGACCTTATCATGTCTTATGGTAATAAAATGTCTCGTAGACCCATAGTCCTCTTGGCAATGAGGAAAACCAAGTAAATAAATCTCAGTCGATTCTTTATTATCCCAAGATCCTATTCAGCCCATAATTCAAGCCTAAGAATCCTAGCATTCTGGGTCGAGTAAGCTAAACAAATAAGTGCAAGCTCTACAAGACACCATACACACTACTAAAAAAAAATCTGAGCTTTTTAAGAAAACCTTATTCATGCCAAGCCTGTGAAAGTCCGACAGTCTCAATCATGGAAAATCTACAAGCTAAGAAACACACAATCAGTTGTAGTTCTCTTACTAGATTAACAATCTGCTTTTCGCTATAATCATGGCAAAAGAGGCAAATGATAAATTCATTTGCAGCTTCTTTATCAAATCAAACATTTGCTCCCTACCGTCATCATGGCCAAGGTGGCAAAGAAATAGGATTGTAAATGAACCGAACACGAACAAACGAATGTATGTTCCTGTTCGTTCGTTTATTTTTAGTGTCGTTCGTGTTCAGTTCGTGTTCGATAAGAAATTCGATTGTAGTGTTCGAGCTCGTTCGTTTGTTTAAGAATGATTGTTCGTTAAATTTTCGCGAACATGTTCGTTCGCCGTTCACGAACAAGTTCCTTTGCCGTTCACGAACGCGTAAACGAACACGTTCGCGAACAAGTTCGTTTGTCGTTCGTGAACGTTCATAAACAAACTAGATATTAATTATTAAAAATCATATATAAAAATTAAATTCCACATGTAAATTAAAATCATTCAACACTTAAATACAATACAACTTAAAGTCTAAGAAGTAATATCATGAAAAAGTCCAAAAATTAATACTAAGAGTGGTGTCGCCATCATCCTTCCAATTATCTGATAAAATAAAATGAATAGTGTTAGATTTAAATTTAATATTCATTCTTATGATAAAAGAGTACATAAGTAAATAAGTATAATTATTGAGATAAATACAAGTATCAAATATATTTACAAATAAGAATATCAAGTATATAAACTCCCACTCCTCTAATCAAAATTAATTATATAACTTTTCAATCATTTATTAAAATTAGCCCTTAAAACTGCTACAATTCATTAAAATCAGCCCTTAAAAAAAGCCAAGAAAATAAAAAATCAGCTTAAAATCTCTAAATTAGTGGAAGCATAAGTAGCTGCAACATAAGATAAAAAAAACAAATGCATATACTGAAATTGAAAACTTAAAATGCTGCTGGCAATTTCATGTTGCTGTGACATTTTTGGCTATTGTTTATCCATGTGCATGCTTATTTTCACCAATGATTTCTATCCATACAATGGAACCCACAATTTTTGGCAACTCATATGAAAAAAAATAAAAAATAAAAAAATAAAATAGCCGGTCCATTTCAAAGCTGGTTGAGATGGACGGATTTTTCTCTTTTGTTGTCCATATCCCGACCACATTAAATAAAAACAAAAGTTTGATCTGTACATGCTCAAGGCAAAATTTTTCTATCTGCATCACTATCACATGATTGTTCTTACAATACTTTTTCTCTGAAATATATTGCATATATGCCCAATAAATCAAGATAAGATTTGTGATAAAAATTTGCTGAGTATGTATGGAATAAATCAACTTAAAATGCTGCCAGCAACATGAAATTGCCAGCAGCATTTTAAGTTGTTAGATTGTTATATTTTGAATTCTTCACAACATTTATTACTAACATCTATACATGCACAAAATGATATTTGGGTATTACGCACAGGTATCATTCTTGAAGTAATAAACAGGCAAAATTAGGCTATAAACAAAAAACAGAGGCATTCCTTTCAGATTTTGAGAAAAGTTTAGTAAATGCCCAGTGGACGTGCACAACCAAATCTCATCACCGACCTTAACTTAAAGCTCATTTTCCTGGTTTGAAAAGAGAAAGGGTGTAAACTGAGGCAAAAGTGAGAATCCAACAACAGTGGTTCGGTGGATTTGGAAACAGAGGCATTACTTCTGCAATTCATGACAAAAAACAAAGCTATCTCACAGCTACCTCACGGCTCACACACAGATACAAACTAAGATACAACAGATACCTTCTGTTGGATGCTCATACAGACCACAGAAATAAAAAAAGAAATGGAAGTACCTTCCCAGAACAAGGTCGAACGGTGCTTGATGATGGTTGGAGCCGCCGCTAGAAAGAGTCCGAGAGAAGAGACAAGCGGTTTGAATTTGATTTCTGTAGATTAGGTTTGAAGAGAGACTGAGAGAAGAGACTCGGGAGAGAGGAGTGACAGAGTGGTGTAGATTTAGGGTTTTCAGACTTAGAAAAAAATATCAAAACGGTGAGTTTTTGGTTTTTGACAAATTTATGCCCAAAAAAAAATCTTAAACTATAACATCAATATTATTTTCTACTAGTTACAAATTTTTTAATAAATTATTTTGATATTGTATGTTTTTTAAATTTGAGTTTAGTTAATATTTAATATATTTTAAAATTACTCTTATAATATTATTGTTTTCTTAATTTGGTTGTTTTTATGTTATATAATAATTTTTTAACTATTGTTAATTACTACAATATGTAATAAATTGTCTACATTAATTACTTATATTTTGAGTATAAATTAATATTAATACATCAGTGTTAAAAATTTCATTCTAATTAGATTAAATTGTAAAATTGAAAGATAATTACACATTAATTCAAATAAGAGTTCTAATTCTCAAGCATAATTGATAAATTTGCAAAAACACAACGGCATATCGATAATTTATATGTCATTTCACATATATCATTTGATTTAAAGTTGCATGCTATTCAATATTTATCTTAATATATTATATTTTTAATTTCAATCTATTATCGTATATTATAATATAATGTTGTATTTTTAATTTCAAACATTTAATTTCTTATAATGTATTTATGTAATATATATTAACTTGATCAATGATCATAATATTCAAAGATCAAATAGATATGAACCTTAAATCACTCTTTCTTTTTTTTAAGTCAAAAAAGTTTTTATTTAATTTATTATAAAGAGTTACACATACACATACAAATATATATATATATATATATATATATATATATATATATATATGTTTCTTGTACAAATGAGCAGTTTTATGTTTAAGCTAGACAAATTTATATACACACATACATAAACATTATACTAAACTATCATATATATATATATATATATATATATATATATATAAATTGTTAGTGTGTAAGAATTGTGTATTAACTTATTATGAATTTTTATTAATTTAATTTCAATATATTATGTGTAAAATTTAAAATTTTATTATCTTAAGTATAATTAATTAATTAATTATTATTGTTCATTATTTTTTTTTAGTCAACAAGGTTTTATTAAATTTGATAATTATAATTTTAAGTACAATTTGTATCATATGCTGATATACATATACATAAACATATACATATATTAAAGTATCATATATATGTGTGTGTGTATGCACACATGTGTAATATATATATATATATATATATATATATATATTTGTATCATATAATATACATATATTGGTATACATATATTAAAGTATCATATATATTTATATATATATATGTGTGTGTGTGTGTACACACATATGTGTAATATATATATATATATATATGTGTGTGTGTGTGTGTGTGTGTGTGTGTACACACACACATGTGTGTAATATATATATATATATATATATATATATATATATTTATATATGTAAATGGTCAATGGATAAGATCATAAGAATGAGATCTTAATTTATTATAAGACTTTTATTAATTTTATTTCAGTACATTATGTTTAAATTTAAAAAAATAATTATTTTAATTATAATTAACTAATTTAATTTTATAATTTTTTTATTATTATATTTTATTAATTTTTTATGATAACAAAGTTATATTGTAGAAATATGTTTAAAAATTATGTACTAACTTTTTAGGTTAATAAATCAAAAATAGGGTATATATTATATAACTTATATAATATAAGTAATTTTAGTGTTTTAATAAATAATAAACAAACAACAAATGACACTTTAAACAAACGAACAACAAATGACACTTTAAATAAACGAACAACAAATGACACTTTAAATAAACGAACAACAAATGACACTTTAAACGAACGAACAATAAGCGAACGAACAACAAATGATACTTTAAATGAACGAACAATAAACGAACAATAAACGAACGAACAACAAATGAACAATAAACGAATGAACAACAAATAAACAATAAATGACATTTTAAACGAACGAATAATAAACGAACATAAACGAGCCTGTTCGCGAACAAAAACGAATGAACCGTACCTCTGTTCATGTTCGGTTCGTTTAACAAACGAACACTAAAATATTGTTCGTGTTCATTCGTTAAGCTTAATAAACGAACATAAACGAACAGAAATCGAATGAGTTCACGAACGATTCGTCGAACGCTCTGTTCGTTTTCACCCCTACAAAGAAAGATACAACCTACTGCAGTCTTCTGTGTCTACCCAGAGCCTCCAAAAACCCCTAAATCAATCCGAGATGGCGTCCACTTTTCAATCTGTTATAGTAGCAGCATTGCATAATATTAAGGGTTTATTGATGATGGAGTAAAAATAATATTTTTTTATTTAAAAATTGAGACAAATTCTAAGTCAAATTGTAATGTGAAAAAACCTTTAATCCAAAAACTTTTGTATTACTTAATTTTTTATTTCCAAATTCACTACTGTAAGGGATCTAAGTTTGAATTTAATATTGCATTATTAAAAACTTTTCCAAATATAATAACAATGAGTAAATGGGCCATTGTGTTAATTATTAGGATAATCACATTAGTATATTCAATATTTCTTGTTTTTAGTTTCTTTAGCTTCTAAAATTGCTTTAAATTGAAAATGTAAATATTCTATTCTTACAGTCTAATTTGTATTCCTATCTTAATTCAACTAAACTTTTAGAAAAATAAAAATATGATAACACTTGATTGGCATTTCCATGAGTCAATTTCCAATCACCGCTTGAGAAATAAGATATTTTTCATCTGCAATGACTCACCACACACGTGATTTTTCTTCATTTCTTTTTTCTTTTCTTTGGATAAAGTCATAAAGATATAGTGCTACAATGAGACTGAGCAGGCTGAGCTTGGCTATCCTGGGCTTTGGAGCTTTAGAGTTAATGGCAAGGGCTCAAACATAGTAGTCTTATTCAATCCCATAGTTGTCTTGTTGCTCGAACTTGGAGTTTAAGATTTTCAGACAAGAGATGATAAAAAAATATTGAGAAAATTGAACTAGTGATTCAATGGAAAGGTTTGGATAAATTCGGATTTGGATATTAACATCATAAGAATTGTATATATATTTGAATTTGCTTTAAGATATGAATCATTCAATATGAATTAAAAGTTACAGTTAAAATTGAAATAAAGATCAAATTACTTATATTTAAAAATTTGAGTAAATAATTTGAAACGAACTAAATCCATGCGGATTGGTTCGAATAAGATATTTTTTATGCATGTTGGATACAGTTTAAAAAAATTGCTTGTGTTGAACCGGATCCAAAAAGATACCATTAATTCTTCCTTTGCTATTCTTTGTTATTCTTCAACCTGTTTTTTTTTTTTTGCAAAAAATAACGAGTCCCTAACTATTCACTTCGTATAACAATTACCTCAAAAGTGGTAGAACAATAGCATGCCTTATATACCACTTGTCTACTTGGCAATGAGGAGAGCAAAGGCAAGAAACCTCAGTCTGGTGCTTAATTATTACAAAAACATATACAACTCCTACTTCCCGTAGCCACATCAGCGGCCCAACGACCCCATGCCTAGTAATAAGGAGAGCTAAGGTGAGAAACCTCAATCCGATTCTCCGTTATTCCAAAAACTTGCACAAAACCTGCACAGAACCTACATAGCTTATACTTCTTGCAGCCACAACAGCAGTCCAAAGACCCCCCACATGCCTTAAGGTAACAACATGCCTCAGAGACCTTTGGTACATTTGGCAATTAGAAAAGCGAATGCAAGAAACCTTTAAGCCCACTTTAAGCCAAGAACCTATCCAGCCATACTTTAAGCCCAAGAACCCCAACATGTTGGGTTGAGTAAGTGAAAGAGAGAAATGCAAGCCTTACAAGACGCCATGCATGCTCTCCAAGAAAACATTCGGGCTTTGCAAGAAAAACCCCTTTTATACCAGGCCTAAAAATGTCCAACGATGCCAATCTTGTAATATCTAGCGGCTAAGAAGTATGTAATTAGCTATGGCTCCTATACTAGATTAACCATCCGCTCCTCACTTTCGTCGTGGCACAAATGGCAAAGGAGGCAAAGGAAGATGCAACCTACTTCAATCTTTTGTGTCTGCCTATAACCTCCAAAACCACGACCTCAATTCAAGCTGGCGTCCACTTCTCAATTCGCTATAGCAGTAGTATTGTGTGATATTGAGAGTTTATTGATGGCGAACTAAAAATGGTTTTTTTTTATGGCATATACTGCAAGTTTGTGAGTGCAAAATGGAAACAAATGGTAAATTGCTGTGAATTGCTGAGTTAATTTTCATCCCAAGCTAAAGCTTGGTAACCCTGTAAAATTGCATGGATTCCTTGTATTATTCCAAGACTTACCAATCATGGAGTTTAAAATATTTTTTTTAATCGAAACTTGTTTATAGGAAAATCAAAATAGTTTTCATCAAAACTTAGAAGAAGCGTATGCTTTAATTTGGAAGTGTAGAATGGAAACCAATGGCAAACCTGATATGGATTTATGAGTTAATTTTCATGTCAAGCCAACAGACAACACAGAAAAATGTTCAACAGATAGAAACATATGACCAAACATGACAACTCTTTTTTAGTTCCATTATTACTTTTAAGAGACATCAAGAACTGTTACAACAGAGCATCATTACTCTAAGCACATATATTAATCTTACCATTGGAGCAACCTTGGCAAAAACTACTCACATTTGGAAATAGAGATAGTAAACAACACATTAATGCTATTGAAAACATAAAAGACATTAAAAGTGGAGAGCTTGGCTTAACCTTATGTGGCCAAATCAAGCATTCACTATAACACCACCATTTGGATGGAGGACTTGGCCAGTTATGTAGGAAGAGCAATGGTTGCAAGCAAGGAACATATAGCATGGAGCAACCTCAATAGGTTGGCCTGCTCTTTTCATTGGCACGCTAGATCCGAACCCAACAATCTCTTCTTCATCAAAGGATGCTGGTATCAGTGGAGTCCATATGGGCCCTGGTGCAACACCATTGACTCGTATGCCTTTGTTTACAAGTTGTAATGAAAGGCCTCTAGTGAATGCCACAATGGCACCCTTGGTTGCTGTGTAATCAAGTAGCGTAGCATGCCCTTTATATGCATTCACTGATGTCGTGTTTATTATGGAACTGCCTTCCTTCATGTGCTTCAAAGCATGCCTGTAAATTCATATCAAAAAATCAACTACCATTGTTACTGTATTGCCCTAATTCATCGTAATTATTATATTTAGAGTCTTTATTTTAATATTTGAATAGATTACATGAATTAATATCTAAACTCATACTAAATCATAGGTGGAATTCTCCTTCATTACATTGAATCGAACAAATTTTATAACTAGTTATTTCACCAACCCTCTTCTTTTATCTGGACTTAAGACTAGCTGCATTGTTGTATTTTAACCTACCACAAACCCATTTCTTTTATCCAGACTTAAAACCTATTGCATTGTCATATAACATGCAACACAGTGGCATAGCCACATTATAAAAGTGGGGTCAATTGACCCCTTTGAAATTTTTTAATATAAATATTATATATACATAAATCAATAAAAATATTGACCCCTCTCAAAATTAGATTTTGGGGGTCAATTTACAATTTACAAAAAATAAAAAAATTAACAAAAAAATATAATTTAAAATGTATAAAAATGTAGAGAACTAAATAAACCCCACGTTGTCTCTTACTTTTAACATAAAAGAGATAAAAAGAAATGAACAAAACACATTAAAGATAAAAGAAATTAAAGAGAGAATAGTGTAAAAAATCAGATTACCCAACAAATTAGTCTCAAGATTTACTTTCTTGAATATTTTTATCCAAGATCAATGTAGAAAAAAGAGTTAATAGTTGAGGTTTGTATAGTTCTCTTCAAATCCTAATTTTAAATAAAAAAAATAATTAGTGCATACTAATTACTTGAACAACAGGCTAGAATATGGAATTCTTTTATCATGGTTTTTTTATTTTGTTTTCTATTAAATTTATATTATTCAATTTATATTTGATATTAAATGTTTAATATTGTGGGTGTTGTAATAATATTGAACATTTGTTAGATTACTATATAAATCGAGAGAACAAGTTGTGCAAAATTAATTTTCTATTATTGATTTGGTAATTAATAATTTTGTTAGTTAAAAATTAATAGTTTTAAATATATATATATAATAAAAATTTTTAGTCTCTTTATTTTGATAATGTTAAGTATTCAAAGTTCATATATTGTAATGTTACTTTTAGCTTTTATTAAGAATTTTCCATTCTTTCTTTCTTTCTTTCTTTTCTCTTTAGATAATGGATAGGTAATTTAAAAAAAAAATCAATAGTGGAGCAACCATATTATACTCAAGAAACTAATGAACAAAGCTCTAAACAAACTCGTATTAAAATCAATTTAAAAATTCTTCCTAGAAATCCATATTGTAGTAGAAGCAAGAGTTATCCTACTAATCATCAGGATAATGTATGAAGGACATATATTGAAAAAAAGATATTGTTTATACACTAATTTTTTTACTAATTAAATTAGCTTTGATATTATTGATTGCGACTGCAAGTGTTGAAAGAGCCTTTCAAAAATGAAAATGGTCAAAAATCAGTGGCAAAATTGAATGAGAAATAGTTTGAAGAATGATTATTTGATCACATATATTAAAAAAGATGTATTTAAAAGTGTTGATAATTAATTAATTATACAATGATTTTCAAAAAATGAAAGCTCGTCATAGACAATTGTAAAAATAATGTTTTTTAAATTATTTGTTTATTTGAATTTTTATGACATTGTTATTATTTAAAAACTATATATAGAAAATTTTATCTTCATGCACTTATGTGTTGAAGTATACAAGATATTATATACTTTCGACTCCATTGAAATCAATTCCTCTGATGCAACACAAGCAATGTTTGTAACCCTAATTCTTTAGGAAAATTTAAAGCATTACCTGGCCATGAAGAAGTAAGAAAAGATGTTAGTCCTAAACACCCTTTCAAGCCTCTCCTCATCAATCTCCTCCACACTGTTTGCCTTGTGCTGTTCAGCTGCATTGTTAACCAGAATATCAATCCGACCATAGGCATTCACAACGTCATCAACAACTTTTTTACAGTTCTTATCAAACCCCAAATCAGCAGATATGGCCATAGGGTCCTTCGAATCTGGTGTCTTATCCTTTCTCAGCATCTCCAAAGTCTCCTTTGCATCCTTGTCCTCCTGAGACTTCACATAAGTAAAGGCCACGGTTGCACCCTCTTTGACAAAGAGGAGGCAAACTGCTCGGCCAATCCCAGAATCACCTCCTGTAACCAAAGCCACCTTTCCCTGCAAAAGAGCAGAAACTTGTTCAAACAGCCATGCATGAGTATTTCCATGGCGTCTTATGATTGAAAACTAGATAGTCTTGTTCAATGATGCATGGTACGTACAATGACAAAGGGCAAGAGGGCAAAATCAATGCGCAAAGTTCTCATATTATGAGATCCAAAGAAGATCATATATAACCAGTTTCCTTCTATAATAACGAAAAGGCTATAATAACGAAAAGGCTGTATTTTTTATTTGAACTTGTGACTTTCATATGACAATGAAACAAATTTTACCTTGCATCATGCTCACTCTCTTGTGGTACAATGATGGTAATCAAAGTTTTCAAGAAATGCGAGAAGGCATACCTGAAGCTTGTTAGAAGGCTTGCAATCTGGGTTGGAGAACTGAGGGATAGGATTCATGAGATGTTCTTTTCCAGGCTGTGTTTCTTGTTTCTGAGGAGGCTGCAGCTGCCCATCAGAAGCCATTCTGATCTCAAACAATCTAACAGATCTTTAACTCCTTGGAGAACGATTTCTATCAATTATAACTTGGGTTTTTTTTGGCACCAAGAAACTTCAGTGGGAAATGCTCTTGAGGAACAAAGTGAACAAGAAAGCATATTTATAGTGTGGGATTTTGATCCATGCAATGAACGAGAAAAGCTAAAGCCAAGGCAAATATAATGAATTCCAGGTGGACAGTTGAGTCATCTGGCAGTAGAGGTGCCCAAGTGTCATGTCAGCCACATGCAATGGAGACGTCTTTGGAACCGGATATTCCTATTGACATGGTTTAGTATGCATGATCTTTAAGAGCATGGCAATTTCTTAGCAGAAACTCTAGTGAAATGGTCTCCTCTGGTCTGTATTCTGAAACTATGAGAAATGGCCTTAACCCTGACATTTTTGAATGAAATGGACAGCAACGTACATACGTACGTACAAGAAAGAAAAAAACTACGAATCCTAAAGGTACCAAATCCAAAGCCCAAACACTGATTCTAGAAAATAAGGGGGCCAAATGCTATTAGTCTAGATCTACGCTGTTAGCACAGGCCACAGGCCACAGGCCACAAGCCTAATAGCATGCCCAAATGTCATGAAGACTCGTGTTGGGCTTGATCTCTCATTTGCGATTTCATTTACAACATCACATGAAGATGTCTGACAAAACTTTCCTCGTTAATGACAATCGTCTAACTGTTACGCAAACCACTTAGCTAACATCTAGAGTTCCATGAAAGGAGACGTCCGTCATAGATTATTTTCATTAAATCGGGTATAAAAAAGACAAATTTTGAGAAAACAATATGAATCTACCTTTCATCTACCCTTAACAATCAAAATCCCACTTGCTTCCTTAAAGTTTTAAGCCTCTCTACCTTTCTTTTTATACATTTCCTTACTAGTTTCTTCTTTTCTTGATCGTTTTATTGATTTAAGCTTCGAAACAGGTATTGAATATGCAACTCCAATGCACTTCCTCGTTGCAAATCAGATGAAAACTTGTAGCAATCTCCACACCCATTATTGAAGACATCAACAAAGAGCATACAAGAAATCAACCATTCCTTGTATTTCTATAGAAGATCAGCATTTTACTCTTTGACCGATCTTTTTTCTTGTATCTTTCCCTCCAATTTGTTTGTTGTTATAATGCATGGGGCAATGAGAAGATGGCAATCACGGACTAACATTTCTTCCTCAAGTGGTGCATGATATACTTGCAAAAGAATTCTACGCAACAACCCAACATTGCAATCAGAATGTCCACCATAGGCCATTTTCTCTTAGTGAGGCTTATCAGTTGCCACTCTTCCGAGATTTGAGTCACTATTGGTCTGAATTTGATCCCTCCATTCATCTTATGATTCTTATCTATCCAATTTTAATCTAATTATTAAACCACGTACGTTAATGTGCTTAATAATTTGTGTATATATATATTGTATTCATTTTATGTAAGACACAAATTATCGTATCAAATTTTATATCAATATGTCAAACATAATTTTTTTAGTTAACTTTTTCCAAATTTAAATATAATTTTTATCAAATTTTAACTTTTATCATTTTTATTTTTTTTGTCTCATTTTTATATTATGTTATTATATCATATTTAAAATTATTAAAACTAACTGTAACAATTCACGTTAATCTACACCAACTCAAAACACTATCGACAATTTAAAAACCAAAATTTTTTGTTCTCATATTTAGATTAAGAATTTTAATCTGTATTATATTTAAAATTAACAAATTTAATCATAAACACTATCAATAAATTAAAAACCGAAGGTTTGTTTTTTTTAATTTTAAGATTGGTTCTCCTTTAATTTATTTTTAATGGGCCCCTTAAGACAGGTCAAATAATGGGTCAACCAGTTTTAGTTTTTTGTGGAAATGGGCCAATCCTTTTTAAAGTGTGAGGGGTGCGCACAGCCTAAACCTGCGCACCCCTTCTTCCGAAACGCACTAAGGAGCTGAGATCTTTGATCAACCGATCGATCGCGCGAAAAAAAAAAGGGGAAAAAGTAGGAGCTTTTCGAAGCCTTTGAAACTATGGCCGAAAACGGCGATGAAGAAGGCTTCGGCGACTTCAAATTCATATCTTCCTCATCGTCGCATTCAACCAACGGTCCAGATTTTTCCGCCAAATGGACCAGCACCGCCATCACCGCCAACGACGACGATGATTGGGGAGATTTCATCAAATCCGACAATGCTATCTCCGGTACCGGATCTCTTCCCTTCAACCATTATCATTTTGATGCATTTCCCAACTCGTCTTCTCCAACTCAGCCCGACTCGGGTCCGATCCGAGTCGAGTCGGCGAAAAACCAACGGGCCAAGCTTAGTGGAGCTTTGCCGTTATCCATTTTTGGGGAAGAAGATAAAGAAGAGGAGGGATCCAGTGCAGTGGACACTGGGTTTAACGGTGTGACTGGTTCGTTTTCATTTCCTAAGAAAGATGGGAATTTGAAGGATAAAGGATCGGATTTGAATGAATTAATAGCGAATTTGTACAAACAAAATGAGAAGGGAAAGGAGGAAAATGGGTTTGGGTCGGGTTTGAATGTTACGAATGGAGTTGATTTGAGTCCAAAGGTAGAGACTTGGAACTGGAACGGATTGAATTTGGGGTTAAACGGATCAGGGTTTAAGGTGGATGCGTTGGATTTGAGTAGAAATGCTCCTGCTTTGGATAAAAAAGAGGAGAACTTGAGTTCAAATGGGGATGTATTTGAGACGGAAAGAAAAGAAGGGAATTTCGGCTCAAATGGACCGGTTTTGGATCAGAACGGGTTGACGTTGGATTCAAATGGAAGGAATTCCGATTTTATCGATGAGGAGGAGGACGATGATGAGTGGGAATTTAGAGGTGCAGAATCAAAAGCAGAAGCTGGAGTTGAAAATTTGAAGGTAAACTTCATAGCTCTTTTGTGATTTTGATTGTTAATGTCGTTTCCAGTGTTTATGTTTGGAAAGAACTGAGAAAGGCATGGAAATTGATACTCAATCCTGGTGTAGATAAAATAAATGACAGTTTTAGAAAGTAAGAAGCTGGAAGATTTTTTTTTTTTAAGGGTGCTTTATTGATATAAATTTGATTTTTTTTCTTTTGCAGAGTGATCAGCATGAGCCAATGTTGAATTTCAGTGTGTCCACATTGAGTTGGGATCCGTTGGGTACAAATGCCATCGGGCTGAATTCGAATGTTAATGGGGTGAATTCAAGTGCAGGATTCAATGTGTCTACATTGAGGTGGGATCCGTTGGGTACAAATGCCATCGGGCTGAATTCGACTGTTAATGGGGTGAATTCAAGTGCTGGTATGTTGAACTCTAGTTTAGTTGACGAAAATGAGGAGTTTGATGATAATGCTGGATGGGAATTCAAGACTGCAGAATCAGATACAGGCTTTGGAGCTGGCACTGCCAAGGTAAAAGTTACCCTCTTTTATTTTGATAGTCCGGAAAATCCTTGTCAATGATGTAACCACAAAGTTCTGTTATTTTGTTAGTGGTGGTAGTTTGCTGTTACTGGTGTTCTATTGTGTAAGATGTGTAAATTTGCATTTGGCTCTTGTGTGTACCTAAAGGAAGGCTTTATTTTAATTATAAATTTTTTCATACTTTAACTTGATTATTGATACTCTTTTCACATATCCACAAGTTGTTCAAGGGTTCCATTTTGTTTACTGCTTTGAAGGTTCAGGGCAGAGAGCAGGAAAATCCTAAGGGATCTGAATTCGGCTTTGGGTTTGGGAACAGTGTCAATGGTCCTAGTATGTTTTTTGGCACATCAGATGGAATCTCTAACAAACCTGGTGAATGGGACTTGGGATTTAGTTTCTCTTCTAGTTTTGGATCTCAAAGCAAACAGAATGACATAAAAAATGGTGGGATTTCTTCTCCAGCTGATAAAAAAATTCAGTCTGACAAAATGTCCTGGGCTTTTATGGACACAATTTCAGGAAATGGTTCAGAGACTAAGGTGATGAATTGATTGATTTGATATTCATTCTTTTTCACTCTTTCTATCTCAAACAATCTGCCTTATCAATTTCAATGCCTTATCAATTTCAATCTTTTTTATGCATATAAATGTAGGAAGAGCCAAAGGATGCTGAAGCTTCTTCTGGAGTGGAAGGCTTTGCATTTGACAGTCATATCCAGGTATTGGTTTGTTTAGTTGCGAAATGCTTCAGAATTTCATAAAAAATCTGATTGATGGGGCATTGGTTAAGCTTCTACTAATGATTACATGTTAAGTTTTAAGTTTTTATTGCACAAGATATGCCTCTTCATCTAACATACTATCTTTTGTTTGTCATTGAGAGAAAAGTGCAGTTTACTAGTAGTACATACTTTCATTGGAAAATTATCTTCTTTGACTCTCTATTCATCTTTCCTTTAATGTGCTCAGGGGAATGAAGAAACATTAGGGAAACATAAAGGAGCCCTTCCTTTATCCATTTTTGGTGATGCAGAACTTGAAACCAAAGATCCATTGAAATATGAAGATGTTTCCACTCACAAGCCTACCTCTCTAAGGGATGGCATTAAGGATACTCATTCAAATATATCCATCACTGATCTTATATCAAGCTTATATAGTCAAGCTGAGAAAAATGCTTCTTTAAATCACATAAGCAATCCAAGTGAAAATGGACTTTCCTCTCAGACAGAGGTGGGTTCCAATTTAGTAAATGATGATGATTTTGATGATGATTCCTGGCAATTTAAAGATGCCATTTCTGGAACCACAAGAGAAAACCTAAACTCTCCACTTGGTTTTGGAGATTCATATGAAGAATACACTACCAAAACACGGCTAAATGATTATGTGGACTTCTACTCTAAATTGACAACTGAATTGTGCTTTGTTGCACTTAGCCATCTTGAAAATATGAAGGTTTGTAGAGTCCTTGATTTTTTTTTTGAGCTCATCCTTTTTGTTGATAATAATGTTTTTAAAAGTACTTTGTTTCTGAAATATGCATTATATTAGAAAGATCAAAGTACTGCTGCACCTTCTGGTGAAGATGGTGAAGTAAAAGTTACCGAGAAGGAAATCCAGGTTGGCAGTTATTTCTGATCATTCTTGCAATTTACCTTTCCTTTTTTATTATTTTTAGAGTCTTTTTATATTCAAAAGATATATACCAAAATGATCAGGAGAATGCATACAAAAATCTCCTTTCTGTTGTTTTGCTTGAACTTGTGGCACTTGCTCACTTCATATCAAAAACATAAATTTGGAAGATAATTATAATCTGGAGCTTTTTTTTCCCTCTCGATAGTGCTTTGTGTGGCTTACATATATCCATGGTATCAGAAAATGTTTAGGGATGCATGGTGATGCTTGATCGGTTTTACATTAGCCTTTGAAATGTTGCTGAGCCCCTTTTTCTAGCACTGTTTTGATTTGTGATTGTATCTTCTTTTTCTCTCTGTTTCTGGTTTTACAGTAGCCTCTAAAATTTTGCCGAGCAATTCTTTCTGGCATTGAGTAATTTAACATGCCAAAAAATTCAAGTAAATACTATCATCCTTGGATGGGAGAATAGTTGTTCATGTTTGTTAATATTGTATTGACAAATAACGTGTCTGTTGCTTGTGGTTGTAGGGCCTATACGATGAACTGCAAAAAGATGGCATAATATCCAAAGAAGTGGCCTCAGAGAATCTCCAGCCAAGAAGTAGTTGCCTAGGTGAATTTGCCAAGGTTCTGGAGGAAAAAAAGTTTCAAGTGCTTGAAGCAGAATATCACTTATCAGAGAAATTATCACTGGTGTGTGTCTTTTGCTTTGAATCATGTGTTCTTAATTCAAGAAAATGATTTGATGCAAATCTTGAGAGACATGCTAAAATGTAAAAGCATGGTTGCTGGGTAGAGTGTAGATATTCTGTTTTCCATGTGATTGATGATTATTTTGTTTATTAGTGGCTTTGACCATTACATGACACTGGCTTGTATGTTCAATTGAATAGGCAGAGAAGGATTTGAGATCGGCTACTGAACTCTTGAAACATGCTGCAACAACACTAAAGATTCTAAAATTGGGATCTCTTGAGGATCAATCTAATTATGTGTCCACGTGGTCAAAGATTTTGTCGGTTTGTGAACTAGAGCTGAAACATGGTGCTTCAATTTGGAAGCAGTCATTACAGAAAAACATCCAGAGTCAATTGCTATCTAAACCTCAAGGTGTGTAACCTTAAAATCGAATATATAAAATTTTATGTAGTCTTTGTTGGATTAACTTAACAGTGTTAAGATAATATTTTGGGCATTTACAGGCAGAGAGTATATTCTAGCACTTGGAGAAATTTTCAGAGTTGTCAAGATTGTTGGATCCTTGTCCACCAAGCTCTACGAGCCTTGGATATTGCTTAGTTCTGAATATCCCACTAAATTCCTTGATCTTGTGAGGGAGTGTTCTACTTTGTGGTCGAGTTCTGGACTTGAAGAAGCCCTTCATGGTCTGTCTGATCCAACTGATTTACAATATGATGTTGAAGCTTTACTTGGTTCCATCCAGAGTATTGAAGATCTTGATACGCATGAACTCTATACGCAAGTCTTCTCCGGACAAGAGCCTACATGCTACCTATCAGGGTTAAGTGCAGGAGCAGTGCCAGGTACAGTAATATTAGTTTTTTAGCCAAGAAGATGATTGGTATAAAATGTTTATCTAGGACAAAGAAGAAAAGTGGGAAGGAGAGAGAGAGAGAGAGAGAGAAGCTATTTCATGTTTTCATCCGCAAGGTGTAGGTAGGTCATGAAAAGTGCTCTCTTTATAGGGTCCTTAAGAGTGTAGAATTTATGGATAATGCACATCACTCTCTCAGATAACCCTGACTGCCTACATATTTGAACCTAAGTTCCATAATCTTCGAACTCATAAAAAAAAAATTGTCGATGTTATTTGCTTTCAAGTTTCTTTTAGGGCCGATGTGCCATAGATATTTTTGATAGCATGATCTTATAAACACATTAATTTCCCCTCTTAAAGATTAATCTGATTTACCAACCTGATAATCATGCTTAGTTAACAGCTTATCTCTTCAAATGCGATAACTGATTCCAGAAGATTGTCTTTTACCTGGGGTACCCGCAGATATAACCAAGTAAAAGAATTTGCAAATTGCATTCACATTCTGAATCTTAACCATCTCTTTTATGTTCACTCACGTCAGTCTCTAACATTATCTTGATTCTCTTGAATCAGGCATGAAAATGGTGGTTTGGGATGGACAGCATTACTTTCTAACCATTGTCAACTTGTGGGCAAATTTAATAAGTCGAAGTCCACCGAATTTGCCGTACTTACATGCTAGGAAATGAGGATGGCATGGAAAAATAAAGGTGTATTTTCCAAAAGTTTTGCAGCAAGGATCACATTAAATAACTTTGCTTTCCAGGATGAGGCTTCTGGACTGTAATCAGAGTTGCTCGAGTACATAACCGAGTATTCCAGATTTGATCAGATGCAAGGTGCATAATCTGATCAATCCAAGCATCTGATTCCATTGTTTATTTCATTGTTTGTTATTCTTTTCAAGAGAGCTGTAATATAGCAAGTTAATGTAGAAATGTCATCTTATTTTGTGATTCAGTTGTATTCTATTATTCATTTGAAAACTGGGTGAATCAAATAAGCACCCCATACATCTAGAGATAAGAGTTGAGATGCAAAATAGTTCATCAATGTCTTTCTTTTCTCATGTATTGTAACATCAATGATTAAAATGAAAAATGCTTTCTGCTTAAGAGGACGGAGAATGCAAGTACTGATGTTTGAACTTCAGATTTACAAAACTCTCATTTCCTAAGAATGGTGATGGAGACATGATCAATGGAGTCGATATTCAATGACATTATCAGTCTGTTTGCTAATGGATTGTTTATCCCTTAGCTTACAGTCAAAATGATGACTCTGATCATGGGATTACAGATTATACTACTTCATTAGTCGGTATATGAAGGTATTGTTACTTGATAATCTCAGGCCAATGCTCAGGTAGATTTTGGTAATTTTAGATACGACATGATAATAAAATATGAAAATGATATGAAAATGACATGGTTAAAATTTTACTAAAATTGCATATGAATTTGAGGAAAATTTTAAAAAATATATATTGTTTTAGGTGTGTTAACGTGAATTTTGATATAAAATTTTTTATATTTTACACAACACAAATACAAATTATTATGTCTAAATACAAGGAATGAGCCACCAAGCTTTTTTTCCTTCTCTCTCCAATTCAAGGCTAATAGCCAATATGCTAAAACTGCATGAACAATATTGTAAATCTCCTCTATTTTTTTTTTCAATTACTTAACTTTGTTACAAGCTGGAAACCATTGTCAAAACTTGCAAATAGAATAGAATAGAAAATTTTCCTCAAAAACTAATGAAAACGAAAAAGAAGCAATGTGGTTTAGAAATATTGAAATTTTGGATAGGCCATTGATAAAAATCTCATGTTCTCGTATATTACTTTTTCTTGTAAATACAAGAATATTATTAAAAAATTTTAAATATCAATTCAAATAATCATATCTCTACTTCGAAAATATAAAAATTTCATAAATATAAAATTCAAATATCAGTACCTATATTTCCCTTTTTCCCAAGTACAAGATTTTCATAGATTCTATATATATCCAAGCCGAACTTAATTTTCCAGCTACAAAGTGTTGGAATCTTGTAAGATGGTTAAAAATGGCTGGTAGCCTTTGTAACAAGAGTCAAAGAATGATGAAATTCTGACGCATTGCTGATCTCACCTTCCTACTTCACCGAGCATCTTGCTTGCCAGTCTACGGTTTCATCAATATCTTATCACCGATTTCCTCAACTTATTATTTTTTTATACAAAAAAAGTACAGTCTAGTAGTTGCAGACGTTAAGATTTAAATTTTAGATTTATCGAATTTCATCTCTTAAAAAAAATTACAAGAACTAATTAAGCTAAACCTTGGGTTTTTTGCTTAAGTTGGTATGAAATTGTTTAATTTCAATTTTGTTTTAGGTTAATTCGGGGATTTTTTATATGTGATGTTTGATCATGACTCTTGCAAGTTGAACTTTCCTACATATTTTTTACTATTAGCACTGCAAAGATCACATGGAATTCTTCCACTTCCACTACTATGAATCTCTCAAACTGCAAATGCTTATATATCTTGCAGAAATAAACTTTCAAATGTTTATTTTCACAGGTTTGAAGCAAAGAACATAAAGAATGAACAAGTGAACATGGGATCAGTGAGAAAGAGAGAGACACTGATCTTTGCATTGATATAAATTCCTATTGTATGCAGTTCTGCAGCTGCTCATACAAGTCTCATACAGACCAAAGATTCATTTCCTAGAATTCCTAAAAAGAACTACGAATATATGAATCCAAAAATATAAGAAAACAAAAGAAAATCTAGTCTCCGGGTTTTGTTTGTAAGAGCTATAATAATCAACAGGTTCCACTTTGTATATATACAGCTTCTCAAAGATATATATTTAAAAAAAAAAAGGGAAACTCAGTGCTCTGGGCTCATTTGTATGCAGCTTTTCTTTATTATTAATGGAGAAATTATTTCTGTGATTTAAAACCGTGATCTCTGGACCGCTCTCAAAGGTATATAAATATCACTATATAATATCAATCAGTTGCTTTCACTGCTACCTGTTGTGCAGAGGATCAGGACAAGATGGTACTTCTCTGTCAATGGTTGCAAAAAACCCATCAGCCCCACTGTCAGGATCTTCCTTCCGGGTTTTCTGAGGCTTCTCTTGATCTTCCAACTTCTCTGTTAGAAACCTTGCTCCCAGGACTCCATGGTTTAGAGCTGAAATACAAAGCAATATCAATAATAGATACCCAGCAAAACCCCTTGAGAACATGATTTCTCTTTCACAAGCAGCCAAAGGAGGAGAATAAGGGTAGAGAGAGAGAGAGAGAGTTTGGACTGGCAGCTTGAGTTGGTAGAATTAATACATGGGAAAGGAAAGCCAAAGACTCAGTTGGTGTTTTTGTGTGTAAAAGTGAAAGTTTCTTGGTCAAATTCCCTTGCATTGACAATGAGAGGGTTCTTAAGACTTTAGCTTGGCAACATTCCAAGAGGGAGCCCATTGAAGCAGCCAGCACTTGTCTAATAACTTTGATTACCACGTTGCCCTCAATGATAACAGTGTACGAAGAAAACTACAAACTATGTTTTTATAAGTTTGTCTTGACAAGTTAACCTAGTTATCAAGTATATTTTTCACAAAACTTACCACCTTATGTTACTTTTGTCAATGTCACTTTTGTCTACCGCGAAGCAAATTATTTAATTGTGAGAGCTGCAACAACAAAAAGATTAGAACTGTTTACAACTACTACTGTTTTTCTCTCACCTTTTTTATTTTGATCAATGTAATAGCGGTATGTATAGACTTACCGTGTCTTCTGTTAAGTATAACTTTACTTCCATTGAATAAATAAAATCCTGTCAGTTTTTTGTTCAAAAAAATTGAAACTTTCACACAACCATTTTAACAAACATGTAAAATACTTCCACCTATTAGCACTAATGATTTGTGATTAGATTAAAATTTGAAGGGGCATTTTACAACTTTTGAGAGTGATGAATGGTTATGTCATGAACACCGAACTGTTCCATTCCAGTCCAAATCCCAGACTGTTCCAGCCAATGACACTCAATTTCCAACAGATAAAGAATAATTTAAAACCAAACCTAACTCAAATGTTGTCTCCCAAGGGAACCCATTTTCAGGATCTTATATTTGACTCCTACTTTGGGTTGTTTTCACCTTTCTTCCTTTTCTTCTTCCAATGTTAGATTGCCAACATGTCCACATTAATGCAGCTTTCAAGGGCTACCAGTACTCACTTCCCATTTCTTTATTGGTTTTTTGTGTTTTCAAAGTCTGGGGTCTTTGCCTTTTGATGAATACAAACACATTTTTCTTACAAAATGCATCATTTTTTGCTGTTGGGTTTAGGTTTCTTCTCATGTACTTTAGTATAGTTTTGTTTGTTCTTTTGGACTTGTTTATGGCAGTTTCAAATAATACAAGTTTGGTAGCTAAATGTAACATTAACTTTTTGTATAAAATAATCTAATTGCTCAACGTTTTATTACATACAAATTAGTTCATTAACTTTTGTAAGTCTCTAACTTTTCAAAATCATATAATTAAATTCAAATATGATAAATGATACTAACTTCTATTATATTGCATATACGACATATCACGTCACAACACACAAAACTATTTACGTTAGCTAACACGTAGGATATCTAAATAACAGTTAATATCATTTAATAGATTTGGACTTATTTTGAAAGGTTGAGCGTTTATTTACAGAAAATAAAATTTTATGAATTATTTTGCATAAAATAAAGCGTTGAGAACTTATATCTATTTTGTGTAAAAAAATTAAATGTATATTTGGATATTATGCTTTATATATAAATTTGAAAAAAATTAAAAAATTCATTTGAGATTGACATATCAACATAATTTATGATATGAATTACATGATTTCACACAAAGCAAACACAGAATTTTCAAATTACACTATAAATAAGAATTTCTATGTTAAGATTTGTCTTTAATTTTTTTTCTTCATTGTTTGCATGATTATCGAATAAGTCCAAGCATCCCTAACATGTTAATTATGACATTATTGGCCCACACCAAGAGAGAAGAAGCCCACATGTTTTGACGCAAAGGGTGGACATGGAAAGAGAGTTCATGCAGCCATCATTCTTACAACTCTTCCCATTGTTCCATTCTATCGGATCCAAGGCATGAAATGATGTGAATTTGACCATTGCTTGTGTTTAGCAAAGCTTTTTCGATGGGAATTGTCCATTATAAAACGTGTAATCAGTGTTGAATTATTGGATTGAAAGATACAAGAAGTTGAGTATTGAGACATATTGTTACCATAGAGGCCAATACTTGGTCCATCTATGGACTATGGGTATCTTACTGTCCAAGTTTCTATTGCATCATCTCAAGGTGCAATTGTATCAAGTCAAGATAATCTAGTATTGGACTCAAGCACGGCTCAACTTTAAAACTAAAGGTTTGAAGTTAGGTTCAAACTCGATTAAGCTTAGTTTTTTAAATTCTTACTCGATTCAACAAAATGCTCAAGTTAGACTCAACGAGCTCAAACTCAATTCAGTAAACTTGATCAATCATTTTCCAATCATATATTATAATGGTAAAAATGATATATTAATAATAAAATATAAAAAGATGCATATGAAAAGCAAAATCAGTCTCCTTAACAGCTCAAGTCGAATATTGAGATATTTTTTTTTAGTTTAGGCCACATGTATCTTCATCCGTTTTAACGATCTAAGATTAATTCTGTTACTCAAATAAATTAAGCTCAGAAAATAAACTAATCAAATTCGAATAATCTTTGAATCGGCTCGAATCACTCACAAATAGTTTGAATTGTTTTCACCGTAACTTCTCTATTGACCGGCAGCCAGAAGTTTGACTAACTGATGCAAAAACCCAAAACCAGAGAGCCAGAAAGTTCAGTCGAATCGCAATTTCAGGAATAAGCACTTTTAACTTAATCGTTGCACATTGACAGTAGACAGTACGAGCTTCAGAAAGAGTTCGGATGGTGAACCAAAGTAATTACACTGGAATAGACACTTGTATTTATATTGCCAAATCATTACAAATGAATGAATACAAGATGTTTTGCTAGATCAAAATTGATAATTCCGCCAAAGATTGTAAAGATCAAAAGCCAGGGGGCCAAAATTCTCTTTCTTTCTGATCTACAACTAACTGATTTTGCTTTATCTAAAGAAGAACAAGTTATTCTTAAACTGTAACAGTGAACAAATAGAGTTTGAGCACAACAGCCAGAGCCAGCTGCAAGAGAAAGATGCCAGCAACGATCAAGAACCATCGTTCTCCAGCTGATTCAATATGAGCTTTAAGATTAAGTGCCACAAAAGTTGCGGACATGAACCCAGCTACGCCTGCGATTACCCATCTGAAAATTTCCAAGGGGACAACAGATAGACACTGCAACCAAGTAGATGCAGCAATTTTAGCTACAAATAAAGTTATATAGCACATTGCCGAAAGGTTGTTATATCTCACATCTAAACTCTATATCTAAAGGTTATGTTGTTAAGCGTAGAATGTTCAGATTTGAATGGTCAGATAGTTTTCTTAGTTTTTAATGCTTGGAATCTCTTTAAAATTTAGCAGCAAAAGAGGTGGGCTGGGGGCTCAACTTAAATCTTTCGAAATAAACTTCCAGTAAAAGTTTACCGAAGTCCAAAAATAAGATGAGAAAAACAGACAAACAATCATATCATTCAGAGAACATAATTCAAAAAACAAAGAACTTACCAATGCTGGAATAAACACAAATAAGGAGTATCCATACAGACAGAACAGCTGAACAAGGCCTGATGGTGCAGAGAAGTACTTGAGAATAACATACAAGGCAAGAGGAACCACAGTGACATAGCCATAGAACACACCAGCAGACCATGTCATCAGATTTATGTCATAATCCCATTCTTTATTCTTGAGCTCGTGTGCTATATAGGTTACAAAAGTCCCAATAGAAGCTGCTACAAATATAAGAGTGGTACATATCCAGAATGGTCCATATCTGCATGACAATAAAAATTTTCAATCATGCATGTTCCTACTTATAGGGATAGGGAAAGATGGGGCAGAAGAGACAATGTGGAAAACTTCCATTAGATGAAAGTAAAAGTTATTAGATTACAGTTGTAATGAGGTAAAATCAGATTTTCTAAAAGGCACACTTGTGTTTCACATCTAAGAATTGTCCAGAACAAGGAAACTAAAGCCTGCCGATATTCAACTTTTGTTCTCTTCTTTCAGTGTTTTAGGCTCCCATTCCTAAATAAATGTTTCTAATCATGTGGAACAGAAAAGAAACTTTCCATTCTCAAGCTTAAATAACTTTCCTTGCATCTATATTCAACAATTATTCAAGTCTAAGCTTACTACTCGATTTAAACATATATAAGTAAAGGGAAGAAAACTCACAAATCCGGGTTGGTAGCTGTTTTCTCTGTAAATGTCCCTCTAAATGGAAAGAGTGATTCCTTGAGTCTATCTAAGACATCTGAAGTATCAACATCAAAGTATGGCTTGTAAGCAGCAACTGTGAATGTATGAAACCAGCCACTTTCTTGTGGCTCATCGGAGCCACCACCAGGTCTTGAAAATGTATCTGCCTCAATAGAAATGCCATCATTTGCCACCAACATAACAACAAATACTATTCATGACACAAGCTAATTAGATTTGTGATTTGAGCTACAACATAGTGGAAATTGAATTTGATCTATTTACTTTTGCTCAACTATTCGATCTAATTATTTTATTATGATAGCATCTATTTCAATTCTGTCATCAATGCTATGGGTCATCTTGACTATTGTAAAAACTTTATAAAACTTAATCTCTAAATTGCAAATTCATTCACATAAAGCTAATGCAATTAGCATACAAAATGCCAAAGAGACAGTGAATCCTAGACATACTGCACCGAGATAAAAAAAATCAAAGCATAACTACCCTAACAAATTAGACTAAACTCAAAACAAAAACAAAAATAAAGGAATTCAAATCAAATAGAATCGGAATACCATCGGCATCACGAGGAGGTTGAGTTCCACCAGAGATCTTCCCCTGAGCATTCGACGGAGGAAATGTTTGAAGCCTCGAATCTACAAAATTAAATAAATTAATTATTTAATAAAAAATCAACCATATCAAAAAATTAGATACTTTAAAAGCTAAACAACACTCTAACACTTCATTATCCATTAAAACACACGTTCAACTAATTCATTTAATATATTTCCCAGCAACCAAACAACTACTACTACAAAAATTCAATAATTTAAATTCGGATTCAGAATTTGACAATCAAAGAAAAAAAAACAAGCGAGCACCTGTAAAATTGACGGTAACTTGACCGGGATCTGAAACAGCCTGAAAAATTAAGGATTAAAAAAGTAATTATCGACCTATATCTGATTAATTTGAGGTAAAAAAACAAACTTAAAATCCTAAATTCACAATAAATTAAAAAAATAATATTCCGCATGTAAAACTTACGGATACGGATCCAGAAACTTTCTGATCATCAATGCTGGTATAGCCTCCGGACATCATCTTTTCTTCTCTTCTTCTCTTTGTTCCAGCTAGCAGATCGAATTCTCACCCGTTGAAGAGCGAAGTTTGGATTAAGACAGGATTCAGAATTACGGGTTGAGCGAACCGGCCCAAGTGATTAGCACAGCCCCATAAACAAAAATACATGTCTGGCTTGGTTTTATTTGGTGGACCGACTTGGGCTGGGCTGCAATTATAAAATAAAATATAATAAAATCGGTAAAAATACAATCCTTTTAAAAAATAATTTTTAATAAATCTAAAGTTTAGATTTTAATATCTGTTATTACTTTTTTTTTCCTTCAAACAACAATTCTTTTGCATAAGAAAATCTAATGTTATTAATTTATGCTAAATCCTAAATCCTTTAATAAGTTTGCAAGAGTTTTTAAATTCGTCTCATGATTTTCGGATTTTATTTAAAAATGATATTATCATTTGCATACCTAATTATTTCGATGGTAGAATTATCCTACTCTTTTATACCAAAAGAATACACTTTTTGAATGTAAATAATTATAATTTAATATGAAGAGTAAAAAGTTTTGGCACATGAAATTAAGGGCTTTGATTACCTGACCTGAAATTGGAAGCTAATTCAAAATCTACTGTGAAGCCAATAGTGATTATCATAGGTAGGTGAAATTTATTTAATTTTTTAATAATTTTGGGGTTGATGAGAAAAAAAATTCCCTATTTACCCATCATGTTTACTGCCACCGCCAGCAAGATTAATGTGTAACTTACCCGTAAATTATTTGAATTTCAATCAAATAATTACTTAAATTTAATTCGTTTATTTTTAGATCGAACTCAAATTTAAATTACTTGAATATCGAACCAAATCAAGTTCAAACATCTTAATACCTAACTCGAATTGCTCGCAAGTCTAATTGAACATTTTTTAATATATAATTTTATTATTTGATTATTATATATTTTTTTACCCTCATAATATAAAATAAAAAATGACAAACTAAACCTATCAAATGGAGTTTAAATTTATAGAACTAAACTCTAGCAACTCGAATATTCTGAATCAAATTTAAATTTCAAATACTAAACTTGAACCAAGCTTCAAGTTTTGAATGGTTTTGAATTTTTGAATTGAACCAAACTCGAACTAAATCACTTCAGTTCAACTCAATTATTTATTAACTGCCTTCACCCACAATATCCCAATTATTAGATAGAAATAGCGTATAAAACAATCATCTTTAGATAAATATGATGCATACCATTGGACCAAAAGCATTGTCAACAATACAGATTTAAACCTTTCACCATAATCTTGAAATGGATTCTGAAAAGATTGGTCTTGGTAACATTTTATCATAGAATAGTTTCAATCAGTACATGCCATTAAAAGAAAATTCTATGAAGTTTTCCCTTGCCTATGTCTCTGCCTGTCATGGAAACAGTACTTCACTGCATCTAGCAGGGAATTGCTCCTGATTCTCAGCAGCATAACCAGAAAAACATTGACAGCTAATAATACTACAATATAATTCGAACATAGTTCACAAAGTATATTATACAAATAAAGATTACTGTGAAAGTATGCATTGCATTCCAATGTTGTATAATATTATTTCAAGGACAGCAAGAGATAGCTCCGATTGCGTTACCTGGAAAAGTATCTATGTTGCTGCAGCTATGCTTCGATGAATTGGAACCTTACTCGATAAATTACAAATGGTTTGCATTCAAATGAAGCCAGATTATTCAATTATCTCCAAATAATAGCTGATTCTTGTCACGCATTTTTCAATCTACCCCTTGTGAGCAATAGAGACCTTCGGATGGCAAGTATAAGAACCCAAGTGGTAGCCGTAATTTTCTCTTTGATCATTAGAAGCAAAGCTGAGCTTAATACAGTCTTCGTGATCTGAGCATCTAATCCCTTGAAAAAGCCAAATATCCCTTCCCTTCTCCAAATAGCACAGACAACTCCTGACAATGTTTTGCGGGATTTTGGTCGAGCTCTCTTAGTTTTATTGTTGTCGTCATCTGGATCTGCAGCTTGAATCATGACCTTACACCTGCATTGAGCATACACATTACTTCCATATAGTCCACTACACAGCAAGCATCTATAATGTATGATTTGCAAGTGCGGCTATGCACCTGATTGCTGGATAAGTCAAAAAAGTTGCAATACTCTTCGATATTGCACCTAACAAGAAAGCCGTGAATGCAGATAGACCTACTGGGGATGAACCATGGCCTGCTCCCTTCATTTTTTGCTCAAGTAGACGTTGTTTCAGCTGATCGAAAACTGTATACTGCAGTGAAACATATTTATAGCCTTGGTTATGATGAAGGCAACTTAACAATAAAGATTTGAAGATGAAGGTGCGAGGCAAGACAGTCTATTCTTATAAATTAAAAAGCAACGTGTATAACCTGAATTGCGGGATTGGAGGTAAGCAAAAGAGAGATTCCAAGGCCATCAAATGCATCACTCAAAGTGCCTTCAGTGAGGGTCTTCCAGAGCCCTTTTGATTTTCCAAAGGCACTTGTCTGCATCCTCGAGGAGGCTGTATCCAGGGGCTACAAAGTGAAAGACCAGGTATTCAACATCAAATCAAATTCCAAAATTAAATTATGCATGCACTTGGGTTATGCAAAATCATACGCAATAAAGAAATATATTGGCAACAACATCAGTATCTTTCCCGCCTCTGTTCAGAAAACAATAATATTAGTAATACTCTACACTTTCATATTTCTGTTATCTATCTCCATGTACATGAACAAAGGTGTATTTGTTCGAGCTGCCACTCAAAATCAAAGTATTAGATGGAATTCTCACTCATAATCAGAGATAAGTCATACCCTCTGATTGCTAAATAATACAACACTCAGGTACTACAATCCAAACCCCAAAGACTTGCATTCTAAATCTCAATGGCATAAAAAGTTTCATTTTCTACTCCTTTCAACATTTTTCAAGAAATAGCCAAAAGGTAGCACACTTGCGGCAACCACATGGAAGGAAAGAACTCCTTATTTTTCGACCACAAGGAGTGCTACCAAACAAGAGTAGAGATTATAGATGGTAGTCTCCCAATTGAACATGGGAGGTGAGGATTCCATATTTTTCGAAATCATCATAGAGTTCAATCTCAATATGCTATGCAATCAAGAGACATCTTTTGCTTGGATGGATACAAGCTTTTCTAAATCCAAAACAAAAGCATAAGATACTTGCCAAATGATGTCTCACCTGAGTGACAATAGCAGTACAAGCCCCAGCTGCAGCAGCAAGAATCAAGTTTGCTTTTGTTCCAATCGACTTGGAACCACTCTTTTCTAGATACAGTCTTTTGAAGTAGCTATATCCATAGAAGTAGATAAATTGTGCAATGAAAGACTGCAGGTTTTTTGTGCCTAGGCCCTGGTATAAGGAAAGAACTTGGCGGGTAGATATCGCCTCCCATAATACATCAGAGAGGTTCCTGCAGAAGATAATAAATTATGGTCAGAAACTGACGACCTCAATCCAAGAACTTCCTGCATTACCAACACGCCTAGCGGTACGGCACACATTTGCAAGGAACATTCATCGATATCAAGCAGCACTACAACAATCAAAAAGGAAAAAATGGAAAAGGGGAGAAAATCTAGTATCTGCAAGATACTCTAGTTATAATAATCTAAATCTATAAAGTGGAACAACATTGAAAATTCATAGTAACTTGTAGCAATAGACAACCATCGCAAGGAATCTCGGATGACTTAGTACGAGTAGTTATGCTAAAGGGAATTATGGTAATGTCATCATCTGCAATATGAATAGGGTAAGTTTATTCCTCTACGACTTTCTTTCCTTTCTCAATCATCACTGACTTGCTTGTCCAATGAGTTGAGCCAGAACCAACTCTGAATTCTCTGTCTACTGCCTTGCAGGTCATCATCTGAGACCCGCCACGCCAATTTTCCACATGAATAACTAAGAAAAAATGGTAGGCTCATATATGACCAGAAAACAGTAAGGTTAAAAGGAAATTAACGTAATATGATACAGATTAAATTAACTCATTAAGCTAGTATTATATTTATTTTAGCAGTAATCGAATTAAACCAATATTATCAATAGCAAGTTTTCACTCGTTAAATTACTCTTCCACTTTAAGCCTTTTCTCTTCCATTTTTTTTTTGGTTGCACCTTTTCTCTTCCATTGCTCACTCATTCAAAAGCACAACACTAGGAAAAAAATAACATTTTTTAATTAAAAAAAAAGAGATAACTTTGATCCATTAAACCTCATGTATCAATCAGCAAACCAAATAAGAAAACAGAACCCATATTAATAAAGAGATCAATTCAACATAAATTCACACACCAGAAAACAAAAAAACGAAATTTAGAAATTCCCGGATCATGATCACACAAAACAAAATAAACCCAGAATAAAAAATATTCAAAAACGAAGAAAAACTCGGCAAAGAGAAATGGGTGACCTGTATTTTCGTTGACCATGGGCTTGAACCTCGGCTTGATACTTGGTTTTGCAGGTATCAAGAGGATACAGAATCGTTGTGCTTAACAGTGACCCTATAGCGCCTGAAGTAGCCTCTGACAAAGACTCTAAATTGACACCCATCTTCAAAAATCTCCCTTGTTATTTCTCTTTACTTGGCCTTTGGGAACTTTGAAATCTTTCGAGCTGGGTTTTATAAGGATGTATAAATGGCAGGTAGCTGGAAATGGAAAACTGCGTGGCGAGGACGACGGAGATGCGTTGGCGTTTCCCACTTGGATTTGAAAAAACGTGGCATTTCTCCGTCCATCGTAACGGCGAGGCTTAACGTCAGTTGTTTGGTTTTCAACAGCTCACGTGAGTTGGTAAGCAATAAATACGTACAAGAACTCCTTGGACTTTTCAGAAATCGCCCAAGTCGGTTGTTACTAATTGCACGTGAAAACTAACGGCGTGTTTCTTTTTCCTTTTTTTATTTTATTTTTTAGAATTTTTTTCTTTCTTTTTCTATAATTACAATTCCAAAATTACCTCTAATTCACTGGAAAATTTGTTAATCATTTTGTAATTTTAGATTCTTTAATAAAAAATTGATTAAATAAGAGAAAGATAAATGGTTAAAGTCTTGTTAATAATACATCTTTTAAAATAGAGTGTGTGTATATCAACAATAATGTATAGTCTTTAAAAATGATTAATGCATCAAAAGTTAACAATCATTAATGAGTAAATTGAAAATATACTAAATTTTTATGAGTAAATTAAAAAAATATTTATATTCATTTTTAAAGATTTTACATATTTTCAATTTGCTAATTAACGAGCCTAACATTGTATTTCATATAATATTTTTTTTGAAAGAAAATCATTTTTAACCAGCTTAACATATAAATAATAAATATTCTCATACTTCTAATATTATTTATATTTTATCTTTCTATTTGTTAAAAAAGTCGAAACTTACGATGAGACATCAATTTTATTGCCTTTAAATATCTCTATTTTACATTGTAATTTTGCAAGTTTTCATGCAAGATTGGACATCAACAATCATGTTAACCTAAGTTTGAAAAGTTTATTATCGATAATCTTTTGATCGAGAAATTAAATAAATTATGTAATTTTATAAAATTTGAATTTAAATCTAAACAACATCAATCTCAACCTTCGCTCTTTAATTATAAAAAAAATACGAAGAATTCATAAATATTTCTAACAACAAATAAATTATTCTTATTCAAGAAAAAAAAAACTCTTTAGGGAACCAAAATTGACCTGCTAGTGGGAAAAGGCTGTCAAACTTTTCACGTACTTCAAAATGGACCCCAGTCTTCAAATTACAAATTTGTTTATTAAAAAAAAAAAAAGGCTACCACTCCATAGTTTTGGCTGCTCAATGGAAGTTTCCTCGAAGAAAACCAGAAGCTTAACATGGTATGAAAGGGACCTTAACATCCATCTCTTTGTCATGTGGCATTTCATTATTCAATTCACACTTTGTAATGCAAAAGTAGTTTTTCTTTTTTTTTTCTCTATCTAAGTACCAAAAATTTTCCAAACAATAAAAAATGAAGGCGATGTTCGAAATTAATTTAGAAAAATTATCTTATATTTTTTTGGTTCATAAAAAATTATCTTATATATTATTTGTAAAGGTTTTAGATTTTGATGATAGAATTAATAAAATGATATATATTTTTAGAGTACGTTAATAATAAAAAATTAATTAAAAAGTGAACATGTGATTCTCTTATGATTTTGTTTATAAATTTAAATTATTTTACGAAGAATTTTATTCACACCCTATTTATTGTTAGACACATCTTATTTACTTAAAAATCTTAATCTCCACATTTTTTGAGAAAATGAAAAAAAAATCATGTTCTTTGAGAAGCAAGTGCATTCTCATCTTAGTAAATCATAAGGTTCAACAATCTAATATTAAATCAGTTCATTTCTCTTTTGTCTATTCTCTGACTGTTGCTTGTTTTCTTCTCATGTCAATGATTCTCAAGATGTAGAAAACTAGTGAGCTTAATAGTATGGCAGCCCCTTCACTTCTCTCATTCCTCTCTCAAAGGGTATAACAATTGTTTTGTATATGGATTTTTTTGTTATAACAAAAATCATTAAAAATAGGATGTATGTAGAAATGTTTCAAAAAATGAATTTTTATTACATGAAATTGATGTTATAATTTTTTATTTTATTATAATTAGAATCTTAATAAAAAGTTTAAGTTTTCCTTAAAGAATTAAAAAAAAAAAGATGACCAAAAAAAGGTGCACCAATAAACAAGTGACATGTTGCAAAATTAGAGGTTTTGAATAGTTTTGATTGAAGAATATAAATAAAAAATTTAAAAACAAAAAAAAACTTAAGGTTTTGATAAAAAAAGAAACGTTTTTTAATGATTTTTCCATATTTTCTAGAGCCAATAATTATCCAACATTTGGTGCAAAATTGGAGACTCAAATGAACAGTAAAATTAAAAGTTTACTTTAATTAGTAGTTTTAGATTTGAATGAGAATGTACTATAAAAAAACAAAAGAAAAAGGTTAAGATATTATACCACTAAAATTTAAGTGAGCCAACAATCTCTTGATCTAGTGATTAAAGATGAGTTGTGGGATATTATAAGTTTTGGGTTCGAATCCAAACACCTTCATTTTTAATTATTTAATATTTTTCTTGTAACTAAAAAAAAAATCTAAGTGATAAAAACGCAAATAATTATAATTTTAAAGTAAAAAAATTTCATATAGTTTTTTGTTTCTATTTAATACATATCTTTACATATGTTTTAAGTGCGTAATCTAATAATCATTGGCTTCGAACAAAAAAGAAAAAATAATCATTGGCAATATTATTATTAATCATTATCATAATAGATGGATGGTTTTATATATATTTTAGTGGTAAGGCAAGTTATTAACGCTAAATTATTTTGATTAAAACTTCACATGGAAAACTTTTAATATACAAATTGCAAAATCAAAACAAATGAAATATTATTTAAGGAAAAAACATTTAGATTTTAATGGTTTATTTGACCTATTTCCATAAGCTTGATTCTCATGCTAAATATATCTAATTATAAAATTTACTTAATAACACTACACATGTCTTTAATAAACTCCTTATATAATAATTTCATGATATTCTATAGATATATTTTTTGATATAATTTTAGAGGAAAACAACAAAAAATACTTCCAAGAGTTAAAGAGAATCTTATATACAATATTGGAGAAGTTGTGTTATTTCCTACATTGTTTTTTTTTAATTTACGTAGAAATTTATTTATTAGAAAGTGAAAGAAAATAAATTAAATTTAGTTTGAAAATATGTAGCTACAAAATATATTAATTAAAAAAATTACCAAATACATATAAAGTAAAACTTTTATTACTATATGATTTATAAAAAGATTTATTACATAAAAATTAATTTTTGTAAATTAAAAAAATGATATGAAAAAATATAAAAAACGATATGATTAAAAATTTGATAAAAATTTTATATACAAAAAAAATTATTATATTTTAATTATATTCTAATCAAATATTGTCGATCTAGTTTCTATCATAGAGTCAACGGCCACGATCCTCCTTTCTGGGTTTAATTATGAAAATCTTTTCTTAGTCCGGGAAACTTCTTAAACCTTCCAAAGAGCGCCTTCACCGAACCCACTGCTTCCGCCGCCCCTTCCTAGTTTCTCGGTGGCCGCTCTGCGCAACCAAAACAAAACCTCTCTCCTTATCCACCTCAATATTCAGGCTATTTACCATCCGTGCCACTCCTTGACCTTTCAATTTCTTGCTTCTGGAATCTAAAATTTCATCCCCTCACCATTTATATGCTTATTTATTTACACTTTTTCTTTTTGCAGTTTTTTAAATTTGATATGGCTAAATCTTCGAATGTGGGTGGGAAGACCGGAATTCGAATCGTGGTGGCTGGAGACCAAGGCACTGGAAAGTCGAGCTTGATAGTAGCAGCAGCCACTGACACTTTCCCGATGAATGCGCCTCGGTTGTTACCGCCTACTCGGTTACCGGAAGATTTCTATCCCGACCGTGTCCCAATTACCATCATTGACACCTCCTCCAAGTATAATTTCTATTCGTTATTCTCTTTACTACATAATTTCATTTTTTTCTAATATATTTGACGAGATTTCTGGTGTTAATTGGAGCTGTAATTGTAAAATTTTAAATGAATTTATAGTTAAAGATAAATTCGTGTAATAGCTTTAGCTGCGACTTAGCTTAGACTTAGTTTAACGCAATAAACAAGCAGAATGTGATAAGATAATTCTTGTTTGTTTTGATTCTTGGTATTGTTTCTGGCCTAAGTTTTGATTTTTTTTTAATTTCTTAGGCCAGAGGATGGAGGTAAACTAGCAGAAGAGCTGAAGAGAGCTGATGCCGTTGTGCTTACTTATGCCTGTGATCAGCCTCAAACTCTTAAAAGATTGAGTACTTTCTGGCTTCCAGAACTTCGCCAATTAGAGGTTTCCATTTTTAATTTGCATTTGTACTCATGTATTTTGTTAGTTTGTTGTTTTTGATTGAAAGCATGCTAAGGGGGGAATTAACTCGCTGAACACTTTTTGCTGTGTTCTTCCAACTCTTAATTCTACTTCATGTGCCTGTGTTGGACTCGTATCTGAAACTACAAGGTTGACATGGATATGAGGAAAATGACTTTATGATATATAAGGAAATACTCACAATTTATCATATCTGATGTTGTTACATTTTCAATTTTCCAGCATTTGAACCTTTGTTTAGCTACTTAAATCTGCTTTTGGAAGCTAATGGGCTGACTTAAGATTTCACCATGCTTGAATATTGTAGGAAATCAAAGTATTGTATTGAAAGACTTAAGATAAAACTGTACCTAGGTATCCTATTTATATACAAAGAACTTCTAACTAAATAGGAAAGTATATCACTCATAATCCTAGATATTATTCTAATTAATAGAATCTATAATCGAGTGATTCTCTAACCCTAATGCTAGGGATACACATATATACTGATTTCCTAAAATAACAAATTAATTAAAACAGTAGTTGACTTTCCAATAATATTCTTGACACTCCCTCTCAAGCTGGTGAATAAATATTGTTCATTCCCAGCTTGGTTACAATCTTGTGGAAGAGTGGATTGTTAAGTCCCTTGGTTAGAACGTCTGCTAGCTGTGATTCGCTTGGTACATAGGGTGTGCAAATGAGACCACTGTCAAGCTTCTCCTTAATGAAGTGTCTGTCAACTTCAATATGTTTTGTTCTGTCATGCTGCACAGGATTGTGTGCGATGCTAATTGCAGATTTGTTATCACAGTAGAGCTTCATAGGGCCATCCCACTTGAGTCTTAGATCTTCCAAAATGATCTTCAACCATAGTAGCTCACATACACCTTGCGCCATTGCCCGAAATTCTGATTCTGCACTTGATCTTGCCACAACATTCTGCTTTTTGCTCCTCCAAGTAACTAAGTTTCCTCCCAAAAAAGGTGCAATAACCTGTGGTGGATCTTCTATCAACCGCTGAGCTTGCGTAGTCAGCGTCGGTGTAGGCCTCCAAAGTGAGCTTATCACCTTTTTTGAACAAAATTCCCTTTCCTGGAGTTCCCTTGAGATAGTGCAATATTCTGTGAACTGCATGCAAATGGAGTTCCTTAGGGTTGTGCATAAATTGGCTCACCACACTAACTGCATAGGCAATATCAGACCGTGTGTGGGATAGGTAGATTAGTCTACCAACCAGTCTCTGATATGATTCTTTGTCTGTAGCATTGTCTCCCTCTACTGCTCCAAGTTTATGATTAGGATCAATTGGTGTGCTGGATGGTTTGCACGCCAATTTTCCCGTGTCTCGCAAGAGATCGAGGACATACTTTTGTTGGGATATAAAGATCCCTTGTTTCGACCGTGCCACTTCAATGCCCAAGAAATATTTCAAGTTTCCTAATTCCTTAATCTCGAACTCCTTTGCCAAACATCTTCCCAAGTTCTGCCTTTCCTTTTCACTATTTCCCGTCACTATGATATCGTCAACATAGACAATGAGAGCAGTAACTCCCTCTGAACCTGAGTGTTTTATGAATAAGATGTGATTCCCTTGGCTCTGCTTGTACCCCATGGAATGCATTACCTTGGCAAATCTCCCAAACCAGGCTCTTGGTGACTGTTTTAGGCCATATAGTGCCTTCTTGAGCTTGCAAACCTTATTTGCAGCCATGTTTTTATTGAATCCAGGGGGTATTTCCATATAGATTTCCTCCTCAAGATCTCCGTGCAAGAATGCATTTTTTACATCAAACTGTTGTAAAGGCCAGTCAAAGTTAACTGCTAAAGATAGAAGAATTCTCACCGTATTCATCTTGGCAACTGGAGCAAAGGTTTCTTGATAATCTATTCCATATGTCTGTGTGTATCCTTTAGCCACCAGCCTAGCTTTGTACCTCTCAAGTGTTCCATCTGCTTTATGCTTAACTGTAAAGACCCACTTACATCCCACCGGTTTCTTTCCTCTTGGTAGCTCCACAATCTCCCAAGTATTGTTCTTCTCCAGGGCTTGCATTTCAACATTCATAGCATTCTTCCAATTTTCATAATTTAAAGCCTCTGATAATGTTTTTGGAATGGATACTGTGTTTATGTTTGTAAGGAAACTTCTATGAGATGGAGAGCATTTCTCAAAGGACACAAAGTGGGATATTGGGTATAATGGATGTTTTGTGCACTCTCTAGTTCCTTTCCTAAGGGCTATGGGCAAATCAATGTCAGATAAGAAATCACTTTGAGGAGTAGAGCTAGAAGATATTACCTCATTTCCAGGATTTGAGTCTGATGATTGGTCCGGCCTTGGTTCAGGGGCTAGACATTTCCTTCTTGAGTAAACCTGTGAGAACCGATTGTCAGTAGTGGCCTTTCCCCCATCTGCTTGTGAACTAGGTTGTAAGGAGGTTTCATTTTGGGTTTGTGAAGTTGGAGGCTCAGGTTGTTCAATTGTAGCTTTAGGAGAGGTTTCGATCTCGGGTTGGAATTTAGAAGATGATGATGGCAAGTCAAGGAGAAAGAAGTCTCGATCCTTATCTTCCACAAATGTTGTCTCCCCCTGAAGATAAGGTTGAGTGAAATATGGTTCTGTTTCAATGAAGGTAACATCTGCGGAGATTAGGAGTTTTTTAGTAGGTGGGTGATAGCACTTGTACCCTTTCTGTGTTGAAGAGTATCCCACAAAGGCACACTTGATAGCTCTAGGGTCTAACTTTCCTCTATTTTGGCTGTGGACATGAACAAATGAGACACACCCAAATACTCTGGGAACAAGATGGTTTGTTGTACTAAGACTTGGATAAAAGTGAGACAATACCTCCATGGGACTCTTGAAACACTCGGGATGGTAACCTATTTATGACATGTGTGGCTGTAAGAACTGCTTCCCCCCAAAGGTATTTTGACACATTTTTCTGAAATAATAATGCTCGAGTAGTGTTTAGGAGATGGCCATTTTTCCTTTATGCAACTCCATTTTGTTGTGGAGTAGAGACACAGGATGACTCATGAATAATACCTTCTTGTCGAAAATATGGGGACAGTGTTTGGTTGAAATAATCTTTTGCATTATCTAACCTAAACCTTTTAATTTAGACCCCAAATTGGTTTTTTATCAAGGAAAAGAAGTTTGGGAGGATATCACTCACATCAGATTTTGATTTAAGCAGAAATATCCAGGTAAACTCTTGTACAATCATCAATAAATGAAACAAACCAACGTGCCCCAGAAATATTTGGAATTGTAGATGGACCCCATATATCACTATGAATCAACTCAAAAGGAAAAATACTTCTTTTGTTATTGGTGGGAAAGGTAGCACGTCTGTGTTTTGCAAGTTCACATGCATCACAATGAAACTGCTTATCAACTAGTCCTTTGAACAAAGAAGGGAACATAATTTCAAGTGTTGAAAAAGAAGGATGTCCGAGCCTAAAATGGTGAGGCCAAATTGTGTCTTTATTGGTGAGGTTTTGTCCAGAAAGGTAGGTTAGGGGCTGGTTCCACTTACCAACTTTCGATTTCTCTAATTCCTCAAGATAGTATAATCCGTCCTTCTCCTTAGCACGTCCAATCATCATTCCCGAGCCCTGGTCTTGAAATAAACAATAAGACGGAAAAAAAGTTACTTTGCAATTCATGTCATGAGAAAGCTTGGATATTGATAAAAGATTGGTGGACAATTTGGGAACATGTAGGACATTTTTCAAAGTAAGGTTAGAACTGATTTTTATTTCTCCTACCCCAGCTACCGTGGCCAAGGAGCCATCGGCAGTCGCAATTTTCCTACTACTAGAACAAGGTGAATATGAACTAAAGTTTTGAAAGGAATGAGTCATATGATCTGTGGTTCCTGAATCAATAATCCACAAATGTTTAAAGGTTCTATATGAGGCATTTAAAGCGTGAGAGGTTGGAAGTTTACCTGAATGTATCAATGAATAGGTACCTGAAGGTTTTTCGAGGATACTTAGGAGATTTCTCAGCTTTTCAATCTCTTCTTTGTTGAGACTGCCCAACTCCTTTGGTGCTGCAGTGGTTGTTTCTGCAACTTTTGACATCTTTCACAAATCAAAACTTGCTGAAGGATAGGTGAGAATCAGGGATAAATCGGCAATGAAGGCCAAGCAACAAAGAGAAACCACCAATGATGAAGAACAGAGGAAAAATTCAGCTATGAAGGCTGATAAAAAAGAACACATGAAATACTCTGTTTTGTCTTTAGAAAACAGAGCAAAGACAACTGTGATGAAGGCTGGAACAATAGAACCAGAACCGAGCCTATAGAGATGAACAAAAACAAATTTCGGTGATGAAGGCTGGATGAGAAAATGGCTATGAAGGCCTAAGGCAAAAAAATCAGCAATGAAGGCTGAAGAAGAAACTGCAGAAAATCAGCAATGAAGGCTGAAAAAGTGACTGATTTCCAAGAAAAAAACCTAAAGCTCTTGATACCATGTAGGAAATCAAAGTATTGTATTGAAAGACTTAAGATAAAACTGTACATAGGTACCCTATTTATATACAAAGAACTTCTAACTAAATAGGAAAATATATCACTCATAATCCTAGATATTATTCTAATTAATAGAATCTATAATCGAGTGATTCTCTGACCCTAATGCTAGGGATACCCATATATACTGATTTCCTAAAATAACAAATTAATTAAAACAGTAGTTGACTTTCCAATAATATTCTTGACAAATATAGACCATTAACGTTGCTTAGTTCACCTTTTACATCACGTGGAGTATTTTTTTTCCTTTATGGATTTACTTTTTGCAGAAACTTAGGTAAATATCTGTTGAGCAGGTGAAAGTGCCTGTCATAGTGGTAGGCTGTAAGCTGGATTCAAGAGATGACAAGCTGCAATTGAGCTTGGAACAGGTGATGTCACCGATAATGCAACAGTTTCGGGAGATTGAAACCTGTATTGAGTGTTCAGCATTTAAACACATTCAGGTATAGATCTAGGCCTTTTTTTTGTTCCTTTTGAGGTTAATATGAAGTGCTGATGCTATAATTATGTTGATTAGATTATTTTGTTTTTAGCAGTGATTCCCTATTTTTTGCTTCTTGTATTTGGATCTTATTTGCTCATATGTGACATTTGGCATCAATGTTGTTACTTGTATCATGTATGCTGCTAATTGATATTTGTAGGATGCATTGATGCTATTTGATATTTGTAGAATGCATTGATGCGTTGATCCTTTTTGGTAGATCCCTGAGGTTTTCTATTACGCTCAAAAGGCAGTGCTTCATCCAACAGGCCCACTATTTGATCAGGAATCACAAACTCTGAGGCCGCGGTGTGTGAGAGCCTTGAAGAGAATTTTTATTCTCTGTGATCACGACAGGGATGGTGCTCTTAGTGATGCTGAATTGAATGATTTTCAGGTTCCTCATTTATTCCTTGATTTATTGTCTTTTACTTTTGAGGTGGTTGGGATGACGTAAGAGATGGGTTGTCTGTTTCATGCATAAGGATTGTCATATTCATTGGTTGCTGTATTGAATGCTGATCTTTTTAAAATTGAAACAAACTTTTTGTCAACCCTAACTTAATATATTTTGTACTTAGCATTTAGAAGAATCTAATAATTTGTTGCAAAACAGGTCAAATGTTTCAATGCACCATTACAGCCTTCGGAAATAGTCAATGTGAAACTGGTTGTGCAAGATAAGTTGGTTGAAGGGGTCAATGAACGTGGTCTTACGTTGACTGGTTTTCTATTTCTTCATGCATTATTTATAGAAAAAGGACGCCTTGAGACAGCATGGACTGTCCTGAGGAAATATGGATATGACAATGATATCAAACTTTCAGATGATCTAATCCCATATTCTTCATTTAGACGAGCTCCTGATCAGGTAATGCTTCATTTAAATAAACATTCTCTTTTTTACGAAAACACTGAAACAAGCATTTAAAACTGTTATTCTTTTGGTGTTCATCTCAACAAGCATCACTTAACCATCATTCTTTGTTTACGATTTGATCATTACTAAGAATTGGTAATAATTCAGTCTGCTATAGTGTGATTTTTTACAAGCACTGGGTATGATATGACTGTTCTTATTAATTCTATATTTGGTTGCCAAGGGAATGCCTAGCTGTGGTTTAAAATGAGCAGTGCCTAGTTGATTAATATTAGAGCTGTTATGAATCCTCCTGTTTCAAATTGGCATAATATACTACATTTTTTTTTATCATATGTGCTCTACTGTGACATTATTTATAATTTCCTTATGACTCTTTGCTCGGCGCTGTTGTCATTTCTGTAGAGTGTGGAGCTGACAAATGAAGCTATTGAATTCCTGAACGGAGTCTATGAATTGTTTGACAGTGACGTAGTATGTCTTTATCTTTCCCACATTTGTTTTAATTTGATTTTTCTTGCCTTTGCCATTGTCCAGTCTACAAATATTTAATATTCCTAACTCTTTCTTAAAGTTTTTGAAGTTCTAATCTTTGGAATATTGTTCTTTTCAGGACAATAACCTTCGGCCTATTGAAGTTGAAGATGTTTTTTCGACTGCTCCAGAAAGGTAATATGGTTCTCAAATTGAATTATATTTGTACAATTGCTAATGCTAAATTGCAATATGCGCCCTATTGAGAAAGCAAAATTAAGGGTTACAATGTCTTTTCTGCCAACTTTTTCCTTTTTTTATTGTTTGTCTGAGAAGGGGTTGGTTGGGTGGGAAGCATATTTTTTGTCCGCAAAAAAGCCGGATAACAGGCTGCTGCTTAGTAAAATGACTAGTAAAAAACTGTTGTAACTTGTAATAAGCTGTATGTAACTATGAATTTTGCACATATAGATAATCTCTATTTTTTTAAAGTTGCAAATGGGGCATGGTTGTGGATAGTGCTTGACATTTTTCTGTTTAACTTCAGTCCTTGGAATGATGCTCCATATAAGGATGCTGCAGAAAAAACTGTACTGGGAGGGCTATCACTTGATGCATTTTTGTCAGAGGTATTCATGGTTTGCTCTCTCTTGAAAATGGGAATATCATACTTTATTCAATTTCTTTAGAATTAACTGATTGTTGGCTAAGCGGAGTCATGGGAAGCTTTTACGCATATTGGCTTGTGAACACCTCGATTTGCTCTCATTTGGAGTTATGCAGTTCAACCATTAATGCATCATGAGAATAATATCTTTGTAAGCATTTGTGGTTGCTTATGAAAATTTAGTAGTGCACTCTTTATTATTATTATTTTTTGGTTACAAGTAGTGCACTCTTTATTGCATGTATGGATGGGCTATCTGGGTTGATCACTACTGCATAATTTTGCTATTATAGATCTACTTCTGCTCATAATTTATGAGTTATGTTGTGTACTGCAGTGGGCCCTCATGACACTCCTAGACCCAGCTTGTAGCTTGGAGAATTTGATTTACATTGGATATCCTGGTGATCCTTCCTCTGCCATCTGCGTGACTAGGAGAAGGCATTTGGATCGAAAGAAGCAGCAATCAGAAAGAAATGTTTTCCAATGCTTTGTTTTTGGTCCAGTGCATGCTGGGAAATCTGCATTAATGAATTCTTTTCTTGGCAGGTATTCAATAGATCTTCTCCTGACAGCTATTTCTCCTTTCCCCAAATTTTCTTAAACTTTATTTACTATAATGTAGGCCCTATTCTGATTCATATTCTCCAACTACTGATGAGCGTTATGCTGTGAATATTGTGGAACTACCTGGGGTAAGTGCCATTAAATTATGCACCATGTCTTGTGATTTTATGTTGAAAGCAAGCCCCCCTAAAAACCCAGGGATGTACTTTTTTGTTGTTTCGGGAATTGGGGACTGCGGCAGAACTGACTTGGACTTTCATGTACGGGCATTTCTTGCTGTTCTAGAGGCTAGACCATAAAGTGGGTTGTCATGGGCACACTAGAAAAATGTGGCATGCAGTTCAGGTTAAATAGTATTCGAGGACTGTACATTTTCTCTGAGGTGAAAAACCTTCAAAATCCACTCGTTCCTTGCAGCATCAAAGCAATTCCTTTTGGGAACTTTTGCATGTAAAAGCTAATTGTTTCACTGGCTTATCCTTGTGAGCATTTATTTAGAATAGCAATTACTGATATATATATCTAGGTTGATAAAATTTCGAGCATTGTATAACTTTGTTGTTGCTTTCATCTCTTTGGATTACTGCATTTTTTTTGCATTTGTAGGGAATAAAGAAAACTCTGGTCTTGCGAGAAATCCCTGAAGATGAAGTCGCAAAACTGCTGTCTAATAAGGAGTCATTGGCTCCCTGTGACGTAGCAGTATTTGTTCATGACAGGTAAGTTGAGCACATGATTATTTCGAAGAAGGATTTTAAATTTAGAGGTATCTGCTATTATTAGTTAAACATTTTCAGTTATGAGATCATATTTGTGCAAAAGGTTGTTCTCTCATGTGCTTTGAATGTAATTTTTTTTTTGCGGTAACTAAAGAGAATTATATTTTTTTTGTTCCATTGTTGAATTTTGTGAAAATTCATTTAGATGCTTATGCACGTTTTTTTTTTTCCTTTTGCTAAGTGCTATGTCATGATTGTCTGGCCTTTGCAGTTCAGATGAGTCTTCATGGAAGAGAGCAACTGAATTGCTCGTGGATGTCGCTGGTCATGGTGAAGACACTGGTTATGAGGTGCCTTGCCTCATTGTTGCTGCTAAAGATGATCTGGAATCATTTCCAATGGCAATAGAGGATTCTACCAGGGTATTGTGCTTTAGGGTTTTTTTTTTTTTATATATATATATAATAATTTTCTTGCATATTTACGTGAATAAATAGAATGTCTTAGAGGAGTGCCTCTAATTCAGTTAATAATTTAATTTTCTTGCATATTTACTTGATAGCATAATTCTAGAACAAGTCCTTTAGAATTTCCATATTGAAGGACTGGAGTTAAATTTATTCCGCTGCAAATTTTGCTTTTGCAGGTTAGCCAGGATATGGGGATAGAGGCACCTATACCTATCAGCTCAAAATTGAGTGATTTCAATAACATATTCCTAAGGATGGTAAATGCGGCCAAGCATCCTCATTTGAACATTCCTGAAACTGAGGCTGGGAGAAGCAGGAAACGGTACCATCGGCTCATAAACCGATCTCTCATGTTTGTTTCAGGTATGCTGACACTCTAGCATCCCACAACTGTTTTGTTGTCAAAGCAATTGAAGCTTGGGGTTCTTGAAAATGTTGTTTATGATGGTTAGATTCTCTGATGACTGGGTGCTGTGTGCATCTTTAAACTCTATCTCTCTCTCTTTGTATTGGGGGCAGGGGCAATTACGAGTGCCTTTTTTTGCCTTTGTCTGCCCGTACACAACTTGTGTACTTTAATCTTTGACAAGATATAGTTATGATTCTGTTTAAGCCTATATGGGAAATTCAGACACTTTGGCTTACTGTTCCCTCTAAGGGATGCTGTGCTTTTCTTTGAGGATTAGTATGCAAGCTAAAAATGTATTTTAAATTGTCTAGCGGCAATTGTTTTTGAACAATCTGAGATGTTACTCCTTGTAATGCTTCAAAGATGCTTTGATTTGAATGCACTGCTCTTTCTTCTTTCATAGTCACCATTTTTGGAACTTCCCTCTATTTTTTTGGATGGTCACTGTGCCAAACTGTTGATCATTTTCAATGCTGTGTTTAAACTTTTTGGCAGTTGGAGCTGCTGTAGCCATTGTTGGATTGGCAGCTTACCGCGTATATGCTGCAAGGAAAAATTCCTCCGGTTGAGGCCTGAGGGATGAGGGCTCTCCCATCTGTGTGACACTAATATGGTTATGTCATCTTCTTAGACACAGCTGTGCCATGATTTATCAAATTTCAGCTACCTACTTTTCCAGGTTGTGCTAAAATTCCTTACCGCAGAACAAGAACTGCATTCTACAGTCATTTTAAGCGGTGGAAGTGTTTGACCTGTAGAATATTAAGAAAGAACATTATCGAACGAGTTATTGTACAAGGCTTGTGCAATAAAAAATTTTGCTACTGTTTTAACCATTCTGTTGCAATGCCCATTGTTTTGCTGTTTGCTTTTTGTCGAACAACCTCTGTTGGTGTACATGTTACTGAACTACTGGCAAAGGTATGGCATCTCTAGTTCCTCTTTTATACTTCAGATTTTCTTTTACATCATCTCGAATTTCCAAGTTTCTTTCTTTTCTTAAACTGTTATTAGGGTAGGATTGAACAATGCTAAAGAAGAGGGATTTGAAGTATTTAACTTTGTGTCATTGATTTCCTAAGCTGAACACCGAACAGAGTTCAAATAATGTTTATAGGGTTCTGCTTCTGTGACAGGTGGTGATTCGAGGTCATCTTTCAGTCTCATCTTTTCGTCGGCCAACCTCCAAGCCAATAGCCTTTAGTTTGCTGATCAGGTTTGTAGTCTACATCATCTTCTCTTTCTATCTTTAAGCAATACCTATTGAAGATCTCAGTCGTGACATGAAGTCTAAAATCCAAACTGAATAAGAACTTCATCTCCAATCCATTCATTTCTTCTGTGCTAATCCCTCCCACTTTGGCATAGTATGCATTGTTATAACACCTGCTGACAGCATGAGTAGTTGGGTAAACACAGTTTAACATTAAAAAATCAACAATCATGGATGAAATCGATTTAAGCTGTTAAATTGTCAATGAGATCTTGTTTGAATGACACAGAAGAGTTTGGTTTAGATCTTATCTCATTGTGATTAATTCATTAATGTTAATAGAAGTTTGTTGAAATTGTTAGCCACAGTTAGGGAACATGAGAGAAGAGGATGCTGATTTTAGGATTCGAATTGCAGATTTATTGAAAGTCACTTCTTAAAAAGATTGTATGAACTAATTTAATTAAACTTGGATTCTATAATATATAGCATATATCATGAAACAAGGGCAAAGATGAAATAAATGTCAATATTTATGTATTCCTCTGTTTCAAAGTATTTGTCTTTTATTGATTTTTTTATTAAATTGATTCAATTTAATAATTGTTTTTAATGAAATTATAAAATTAAAGAATATTCAAAAATTAGATTATAGATTTTGAGTATTAAAATTTTCAAAACATATTTAAAAAATAAAAGTTATAGTTGAATTACTTTGATAAAAAAAAAAAGTCAAGAAGGAACAACTATCTTGGGATGGAGAGAGAGTATCGCCTTTCTTTTTTGTTAAAAAATTAAAGAAAATTACATTGAATATGAGGAAAAGAAACCTAGAAAAACATAATTAAAGACTAGAGAAACCCCATATTACAAAATTTTAAGTCACAATGAAACAAGAGCACCGCAAGTAACAAACTGATTATTTTCTATAAAATTCAAACTCTAGAACAACCAAACATGTGAAAGGAAAATAAATTTTCACGTTTAAACAAGACCCAACACATTTAAGAACATCTTAATCTCTTCATGTCTCTGATACATATAATAAGATTAAAACACGTTATGTTCATTGTTATGACTGTACTTACTGGTCATCCATGAATTTTACAGCTACCATAACGCTAGTAATCAGGAGACGATGCACGTTGAGTGAAGTAAGGTAGGCATCCGTTCGCTGCAGGAATCTGTCAATATAGATAAGTGCAACAACAAAGCACGAATTGCTGCATTTAGAGTACTTGAAGATGCGTTCGATGTACTGTCCAATGCTCAAGGCAGGTACTTTTGAACCATGGAATATGGTAATAACATCCTTCTTTCTCGATCCCTCAAGTGATTTTTCATTCCTTTGAATGGACCTTTCAAGAGCAGAACACAGAAGTGATAGGACTCTGGGAGTTCCAGGAACCCATTCACCAGAGTCATCTAACCCTAAAGCAGTGTAAGGATCGGCCTCAACAGCCTTAACGGCCACAGCAGCCTTGCCTTTAAACATCAGTGCTCCCATGCTTAATTGATGCTGCAAATTTTACACACAGAAAGAAGCTTATGGTTCATCTCAGCTTTATTGTTTGTGAAACTTTGTTGTTTTATCAGTTTTGTACTTTTCTTACAGGGAAAGTCACAAAGGAACATACCTAGATTACTTCGGAAATAGAAAGAACTTCATTCCTAGTGGGCCAGTTGGGTTTACAATTATTCAGGCCTGTGAATCTCAGGAAGTATATCTGCAACATATGCTGATTAGAAGGAAAAAGAGCAAGGCATAGCGCCCAAGTTATGCTTGCAAATCTACAGTATCTGATGCAGGGAATAAACCAATCCTGAAACTAAAGTCTCCACCTTCCATCACATCTCAGGAAGCAATAAAGAACAGATTAAGAAGCAGTAGCAGAAAGGAGATAAAAAAAGGGTTAGAAATTGAACCTGTTCAATTTATCTTCAGATTTGGCAATTTCAGAATCTGACAAATTCAATGAATTCTGTGTCAACTTGTTTTAACAGGAATCCCTCTCCTGCTGGTAGAACAATAACATAAGATACTCTCACTTTCATGTTTCCTTGGAAAGTTGACTTTAAGATTGTGGTTTACTACTAATATTCTCTAAGCATAATTTAAAGGGCAAATTAACTTTGAGTATCGGCTCAAATGATGTGGGAGTTTTGCAGGTATGAAGTTCGAGTATTAACATTTCTATCTTCCTTTTCCCGGAGACAAATTGGATCAACTAGTGAAAGTTCCTTTCTTGTGGGATTCCACTAAGTAAGGTGAGAGAAAGAAGAGCAACACAAATACCATTCTTGAACCTAATTAAATTAGCATTTGATCCAACTAATAATCATGATATTCCAAATTTGTTGTCTTCAGAATTCTCTTTGTTGTTCAAGGTCCAGCCAAACTGAAGGAATCTTGGCTCATTGTAGACCTCAAGAAAAGATGAAAGGTGATTTCCTAATTGAAATCTTAGATTAATTAGAACCCTTCATGGTGGCCATTTTCTTTTTTCACACACCATTTGCTCACTAGCAAAGGGTTGGAAATGATGTCAGATCCCAAATTCCTTGTCAATGGCATTGGCTTCTGTTTTGTTCAAGTCAAAAGGCATAAAGTGGTGTAAAGGTTTTCGTTGCATATAACTTCCATGACTTCTTTGATCAGGTTATCAATTTGGGCTCACATCACATTTCTAATTAAGCTGATCATTTTCTTTGAAAAAAAATAAAAAATAGGATTATTAACTTTATAATGTTAATAAGGAGCTAATAATAATGAGAGTTAAAGTATTCAAGATTCGTTATTGTAATCATGTAATTAGAGTTATTCTTTGGTTTCGTAATGAGCTCTTTATTTAATTTAATAATAGTATAATTGTACAATTTTATAGTTGATAGCAATTAAAAGACAAGTAAAAATATTTAAATAATAATTTTTTTCTTTTTTATCTAAGAAATATGAAATAAATAAAAAAGAAAATAAGAAATTAGATTAATCTCATTTAGGGTTTATATATATATATATATATATATATATAACATAATAAAATATCATATTATTTCTAGGTATAAGGGGGATTTGAAATTTTTTACAATGGAGGCAATTTGAGGAAAAAACAAAAAGGATTGTAGGTATTGAAGCTCGAATTTTGTACCTACAAAATAAATTGGAAACATGACTGTCTAATAATTAGATGACTTTATGTAATAAAAAAAATTAGATGACTTTATGCCATGGTTGTTTGGCACAAAATTAAGAACAATTTCCCATCTGATTTCATGCTCAATTCAAATGGAGAATACCCATTTTTCTATTAAAAAAGGATAATTTTCCATTTATGATTAATATTGTCCAATCTTAGAATTCTTGTGGCCCCCACAAGAACTTTGAACCAGCTCAGAACAAAATGGTTTACTAATTTCTTTTTCAAATGAATGTGAGTATGAAGCTTTTTGTCTTGTACACTAAAATACCTACAATTACACGAGAAATATATATATATATATATATATTTATATATATATATTAGAAATGCCAATGAATTCATTAAAAAAATTTCATTTTTGATAAATTGACGGTGAAATTTTTATTTACATAAATGAGATTAAAAAATTGTCACATATTCTAATTTTTTTAATTATTTTTTTATTTTTTAATAGATTCTAAAAAATACGTGTCATTTTGTATGAAATTTAATAAATTCACAAACCACCTATGAGATAATTTTATTTATATATAAAACAAAGGAAATCCGCTACATCTATGAGATAATTTGTTTATAGCCAAATGGCCAGAATCAAAGAATCAACCAATCAAACATGGAACGATTCAAGCCCCAAGCTATATATATTGAGATTCCTATTTACGTAATCTGCCGCTATGTAGAAAACATAGCAGCTATATAAGGCTTGCTCATCAACAGACAAGGATGTTTGAAGAAGTTCGGCTAAAAATTCCTAGCAACATATCCAGAATCTTCAGAATCAACTGTACCATTCATCTTCTGGAAATGGGAGACAGCTTCACTGGATATCAGTTGAAAAGCATCCAATTTCCATCCCTCTGCAGCAGTGTCATACAGAACTTTAATGGCAGCAACCCTCCTGTTAAGATTGATTAGTCAAGTTCATTCTCGGACTGATATTCAGCACATGGTATGAAAGGTTGATTCGCCGGCTGATATACCTGATCACCGGTCACCATCACTAGACCTGAACTTGTTTATTCACTTCATATACCTGTCAATTCTTGCATGAGCCACGACATATGAGTAGACTTGTTTATTTATATTTGTCAAGTCATATAAAATCATATTCGTATGTTATGTAGCATGTTCATATTAAAATTCATATTGACAAATTAAATACAAAACATTCTATCTATTTTTTGCAAAATTTATATGTAAATTTTACCATAATTTTCCAAACTTCAATTGGCAATCCAACTAAGCTTAACCCTAAAAATGGTAATTTCACATAAATGCATGAACATGAGAGAATATATGCCATCCAAAATTAAAACCTTCAACGTGTAACCATGCACAAACATATCCCAACCCAAAATCCTACCAACCCTTTCCACATTTATTAATTTCCTTTCATAGATAATTTCCCTTCAAAGTCTCCTATCCTTCATTAATGAAGGTTTAGTGCTCAACCCAAGCTTCAAAAATGGCTTCCAAATCCCGCAATTCAAACCAAAAACTCTTCAGACTCTCCCTAATACTTCTCTCTTTATCATTGACAATTCTTGTTATCGTTTTTGTATCAAGATACAACATTCTCGTTACCGATACACTTAAACTCGAGACTGATCAGCTTCAGGTGCTCACAAATCCTAGGTGGTTGGATCTTATTCAAGAAGAGATTAATGGTAAGAAGAAGATTAAGGTTGGTTTAGTTAATTTCAATGATGAGGAGATTGAATATAAATTGCAGGGTTCAGTTGTTAGCACTGTTCACGTACACTTTAACCATGTGTCCAAGGCAACAAAGTGGGAGGATTTTTTCCCCGAGTGGATTGACGAAGACCAAAAGTCCGGCCAGCAGGAGTGTCCGGAGATCCCCATGCCACGGCTGGAGGATTACCGGGACCTCGACGTGGTGGTGGCCAGGGTGCCATGTGAAGGGTGGACGAGTAAGGCAGGGTTAAGGGATGTGTTTAGGCTACACGTTAATTTGGTGGCGGCTAATCTTTTGGTAAAGAGTGGTTGGGTCACGGCTGAGGTTAAACGGGCGGTGTACGCGGTGTTCGTCGGAGCTTGTGGGCCTCTGCCGGAGATATTCAGATGTGATGATCTGTTGAGGAAGGTGGAGGATCATTGGGTCTATGAGCCTGAGTTGAGGAGGCTGAAACAAAAGGTAGTCATGCCTCTAGGGTCATGCCAGAAAGCACAGCCATACAGTGAAACAGGTTAGTTCTGGTTTGCTTGTAGTTTTGCTAATGTTTTTCTTTTTTGGTAGAATTTCGAATCTTAGACTTACAAAACTCTGAAAATATGATCATTAGAATTGATTGTCAAATTTATATTTATATATAGTTTTGTTCTTGGAAAAGGAATAATTTTTTTTATTCATAAGATAGTTCAAAGAAAAAATGAATAATCGAACTTTGTACAGCACCCTTAAGTCAACATATGTTGGCTAAATTTTGATTGTTGAAAAGAAATATTTTAAATTTCAAATTTACAAATTCTCAAAAATATGTTCATTTGAATTGATTCTCAAAGTTATTTCTATAATTTGGTTAATGTTTTTCTTCAAAAAGAAATTTGTTTATGTTTTTGGGAGAGCAAAATGATGTTCTAAGCTTTCAAAAACTGCTTAATTGAAAAAAAGAAATGAGGGAAGTATGGATTGGAAGCTTTCATGTTTTACCAAAACTAGACATTCTACAATATTTACTTACATTACTAGTATTGAGAATTCATATGATCTAGAAAAACGTTTGGTAGGGTTGCATTTGACATTACCATGTGTTATATGATTCATTTAGTAATATAAAATCTCAAAATTTCGCATATCCATTTTTAGATATTAAGTTGTTCATTGACAAAACTATTTATTTTTATATGTGAGTCTGATTTGTTTATGGATAAAGTTACTTGTTTTGGTTACGAGTTTGACCTAACCTAGACCCAGTATTAAACAAAGATTTTGAGACATGAGTTTAACTGGAAACATTAAATTAGTAATAACTTGTTAATTTGGTGACATTTCAAGTAAAGAGGGTTGGAGATTTTATGGATCGGCAGACCATGAAAGGCTAAAGAAGCTGAAATACAGCTCATTCTATGAAAGGGAGGCCTATGTAACAGTTCTCCACTCCACCGACGCTTATGTCTGCGGTGCCATAGCTTTAGCTCAAAGCATTATCCAATCCAATTCTACTCGAGACTTACTCCTTCTGCATGACGAAAACATATCCGGCAAGTCCTTAACAGGGCTAAGAACTGCCGGTTGGAAAACAAGGCAGATCGAACGTATCCGAAACCCATTTTCCGAGAAAGATTCGTACAATGATTGGAATTATAGTAAGCTTAGAATATGGCTGCTAAAATGGTATGACAAAGTGGTTTTCATTGATGCGGATATTCTGGTTTTCAAGAACATCGATTGGCTCTTTGTTTATCCTCAACTATCTGTTGCTGCCAATTCCAGAACCCTGTTCAATTCCGGAATCATGGTGATTGAGCCATCGTTGTGCATGTTTGAAGACTTGTTGGTGAAGAGTTTCAAGGTGGAATCGTACAATGGAGGCGACCAAGGCTTCCTCAATGAAGTCTTTACATGGTGGCACAGGTTGCCTACCTCGGTGAATTTCCTGAAGATTTTCGAAGGGAATAGAGAAAGTCTCCGGGATAAAATCCCTGATGATGTTTCTGCAATCCATTATCTGGGGCCGAAGCCATGGGAGTGTTACAGGGATTATGATTGTAACTGGGACATGAAAGCAAGGCAGGTTTTTGCCAGTGATAAAGCTCATGAGAAATGGTGGCAAGTGTATGATGCAATGCCTGAGAGACTGCAGCAGTACTGTGGGCTGACTGAGCACATGAATTGGAGGATAAACAAGTGGAGAGGGATTGCCAGGAGCCTTAATCTTCCTGATGAACACTGGAAAATTAATGCAACAGATCCTAGACAGTACAATCTTGTTCAATGAAAGGGTGCCAAAATCCTGACGGGAAAATCAGAAATCATGTCACTTTGTAATAATCTAATACCTTCAGAACACAGCCCTCTCTTCTCTCTTCAATTTTTGTTTGTTTTAAAATTTATGTAAGATTCAAAAGTTTGGAAAAAGGTTTTGGTTGATCTCCACAAATTTCTAGAATTTTTTTTCAATATAAAAAGTTAAGATTTTGAAGAGCAAAGACATTTTGTCATCGACAATTTTATTGTTTTCATAATATTATTATTTTATTGTATTGTCGTATTATATCTAAAAAGTTTAATAGTCAAACGTGTCATCAATTTTTATCATAAAATAGAATTAAGTCTTCAATGTTTAAGTACATGAAAATCAGTTTTCAACGTTATAAAATAATTGAATTAAGGATATTTTCGTCAAATCTTTTAATTTATGTTACCCCTACCAGTAATAAAACTTAACGGAAATTAAAGGATTTAACGGAAATGTCCTTAATTCAATTATTTTATAATGTTGAAGACTGATTTCCATGCATTTAAATGTTGATGACTTAATTTCATTTTGTGGCAAACGTTGAGGACGCATTTGGCTATTAAGCCTATCTAAAATTACAATAAGTAATAGTATATTATGAATTATTATTACCTCACAATATATATTTATAATTTGTATACATGAAAATTTAAATTATGTTTATTTTGTATAAAATATAAAAATTTCATTTTAAAATTTATATTATCATACTTAACATAAAAATATTTTTTAACATTTAATATATTCGTGTCATATTTATATATATATTTTTGGTGAAGCATATTTACATTATTTTATATCATATTTATATAGTATGACTGTATTATAAATGTAAGGTCTTTTATATATATATATATATATATATATATATATATATATATATATATCTCTGATTTTTGGTTTTTTATTATTTTCTAAAATAAAAAATTAATGGTATTTTTGAAAAGGGGACCAACGCCACCTTTTCCCTCCTCTCTTTTTCTCTCTAAGCCCAAAGTTCCAATTTTTTTTCTCAATTACTTTTGCCGACCAAAACAGGAAAAAAAAAATGAAAGAATGAAACTTTTAAGAGTTAACTCACTTCCGAAGTCACTCTTCTTTCTTGTTTCCATTCTGTTCCTCAACTGTTTCCAAATGCAAGACCTCCTCGGATCAGTTCGCCGTTCTCTGGTGTTCCGTACAACCCAGGACAACAATAACAACGCCCAAGAAAAGAGTCCTCCATTGCCAATTGCAGCCAATCCCTTCGTTGAAAAGATAAATTCTTGCATCCGCAAATCAAGGGTCTTCTCCAAACCTTCCTCTCCGTTGCCAGCTCCTCCTCCGATCCGATGGCGCAAAGGGGAGTTGATTGGCTCTGGTGCCTTTGGCAGGGTTTATATGGGCATGAATCTTGATTCTGGAGAGCTTCTTGCTGTCAAAGAGGTTTTTTTTGTTACATATTTGGGTTCTTTTTGTGGTTTCTTTAATAGGATTTAGTTTAATTGTGGATTCAAAATTGAAACTTTGAAATGGGTTTGTATTGGTTTTCAAGTTGGGCTTCACTGATTTTGGGGTTTGTAATTTTTGAATTGGAATGTGATCTCAAGTAAATGGATATGAATGCGATCTCATTTGCTTGTTTGCTTTTGTTTTTTCAGGTTCTAATTGCAGCAAACAGTGCATCTAAGGAAAAAGCACAGGTTTGATCTTTAAACTTGTTCTTTTGTAGTAAATATTAATGTGTAAAAGCTGCCATGTTTAGAGAATGACAGAACTCTTGTGATTCTGAATTTAGTTTCACTTACTGGTTAGCTTCCAATGAAATGTATATGAAGTTTCAGTTCTTAAAACATAGAAATGAATTTTCCTCTTATGAAAATTGGTATTAATTTAGCTTCTCCTTGTTAATTTAACGAGGAATTGCCATAACACGACCGACCTTGATTCGCTAATGGTTATGTAAGTAGGCTCATGTCAAGGAGCTTGAGGAAGAAGTGAAGCTTCTCAAAAATCTTTCACATCCAAACATTGTTGTAAGTAATGACTGTGTTGTTTTCTATATTGATTGAATTGGTGAAAGGCTATTGCCTTTTTTTCATTGGGACATTGCTTTCCATCTTCAGCGATATTTGGGAACAGTGAGGGAAGAGGAAACTTTAAATATTTTGCTCGAATTTGTGCCTGGAGGATCAATATCATCACTTTTGGGAAAATTTGGACCCTTCCCCGAAGCTGTAAGTCTTGGATGACAGAAGTTTTTGAATTTGGTTGTTTTTAATGCTAAGCTTGTGTATTAATTTGTCTAACAGGTTATAAGAACATATACGAAGCAATTATTATTAGGCCTTGAGTATTTACATAACAATGGAATTATGCACAGGGACATTAAGGTGCGTTTTCTTTTCCAGTCATTAATACTATAAATTGAAAAGGTCCTTGGTTTCTTTCTCTCTTCTCTTTTCACTGTGTATAAATAATTTTTTCATTCTATCCATTGATAGGGGGCAAACATCCTGGTAGATAATAAAGGAAGCATTAAACTTGCAGATTTTGGTGCATCCAAACAGGTCGTTGAGCTGGTAATTATGCAACTGGTCAACCTTACCTTTTCATCTGCAATTTTCCCCGTTGTAGAATGTACTTCTCTAAATTAATGCTTTACAAAATTACCTTCATTCTGACAGAGATGTCTTTCTATAGGCTACTATTTCTGGTGCCAAGTCTATGAAGGGTACTCCGTACTGGATGGCTCCTGAAGTCATTTTGCAAACAGGGCATAGTTTGTAAGAATAACTAGATCACTACGAAATCTAATTATTTACATGTGTGCCAGTTCTCTTTGAAATATTTTTAATCAGCTATATTCGCAGCATGTGTAGTGGGTTCCTGTATATTACAATGATTGATATACGATATAATTATTTGTCGTATATTGATGTACTGAAATTTACTGATACTATATGGATATAATGGATATAATTTTCTAGTTCTGCCGATATATGGAGTGTTGGCTGTACAGTAATTGAGATGGCCACTGGAAAGCCTCCTTGGAGCCAACAGTACCAAGAGGTGCCTAGTCTCTTGAAATTTTAAACATTTGTTCTATGAGGTGTTCTTTCATCATTGTACTGACGTGTTTCTTCAGGTTGCCGCACTCTTTTATGTAGGGACGACAAAGTCTCATCCACCTATTCCAGAGCATCTTTCTACTGAGGCAAAGGATTTTCTGCTGAAATGTTTGCAGAAGTATGTTATTTTTTGTCATTGGTTCTTGGAGTAAATGTCATAGAATATAGTTTCTGGTCTTTTTGTCTTTTCAAACCTGTGATGTTTGAGTTACATTATTTCAGGGAACCAGACTTGAGGCCAACAGCGTCTGAACTACTAAAGGTGACTGTGGTTTGACAAACATTTCCCTTTTTCATTTGGACATTATATTCTGTCTGTACGCTTATTCCACATTTGTCAACTACTTGCAGCATCCCTTTGTCACCGGAGAATCCCAGGACTCTAATCCTGTTTCGCATGCTTCAGTCATGGTCCGTTCACTTGAACTGTAATATTTTATCCGGTTTGTCTGTCATTTCCCCCCTTAAAAACTTCTCCTGAAAAGTTTCTCTTTCATCAGGAGAATTCAGAAATCCCTTCATCATCACATTCCACTAACCTCGAAGGCTTGTAAGTACTACAATGTGATTTTGCTTGGACTTGCAAAGCAAGTAATTGCATTGTCAATTGTCAGGCTAGAAAGGGTCTTTAACAATGGTATCAATTTTCTTTCCAGTCAAATTTCAACATGCACTGACTCGGCAGATATCTGTAATTTGGGTAGTCTGAACTGCTCAAACATATTTGTTGAGAAGTTTTCAGAAAGCAAAGACATGTTGCGAGTGAACTGCAGTGAAGATGATATGTGTCAGATTGGCAAAGATGACTCTATGGTACGTGAAGTGAGGCTTCCTTCTGCTTCAATGCTTGATAATGTTTACAAGGTAACTGCTTCTACGCTTTTCTTAAGTTTAATATATTTAATCATTTGGGTGTGCTGCTAATTAATTAACCATATTATTGTACTTAGAGCTTGGATCCCAATAATGAACCTTCTCATGACTGGAAGAGCAAATTTGTTGAAGATCCTGAAACAGTGGCGGTTGGTTACCCTACAACTTGTGGTGCTGGGAGCAATAATTTTTCTTGTGGGCCATCACTCTCTGAAGATGATGATGAACTAACTGAATCAAAAATTAGAGCCTTTCTGGATGAGAAGGTACTTTATTCAGCTATTGTGCAGTTTGATTCTTTTAAATTTTGCCCTACAGATTCTTGTGACAATGAAGTGTTAACTAATACCTCAGGCTTTGGAACTAAAGAAGCTGCAAACACCATTGTATGAAGAGTTTTACAACAGCTTGAATTTAACATGCTCCCCTAGTTTTAGTGAAAGCAAACGTGATGAGACACCCCCAAATTACTTGAAATTACCACCAAAAAGCAAATCCCCAAGTCGTGGTCCTACTGGCACCCCATCTACTGCAGCTGAAGCTATTAGCACTGGAAGTCCAGGGAGCAGTAATAGCAGGCGCGTGTCAAATATTGGCAATGCTAGTGACCAAACTCCACAGGACAATTCATCACCTCAGCAAAGTGATTGGAAAGGGCTTCTAGTTGATGGCCAGCCAGAACCGAGCAGCCCGAGGTTAGTTCATAGTCGATTGGTTTGTTGCCTGGCTATATACTGAATCTTTGTTTTTGAGTAATCTGAAGCATTCGTTTGTTATGTACAGTGTAATCTTCTCTGAGAGACAGAGGAAGTGGAAAGAAGAGCTCGACCAAGAGCTTGAGAGAAAGCGAGGTAGGTACACTTGGTTCCTCTCTATCCCTCTTCCCTTCTTCCACTCTTCTTCCTTTTTTTTTTATTTTTTATTTTTCTTCCAAATACTGACTACTAAATGGTTCACTATGGTTATTGTTTCATTGAATGAACAATTGTTTTTTTTATATCACTCAAGAATCCTTATGCACTGAAAATTCACCGATGTATGCTTAAAAATTCAGAAGCTACTGCTGTCCATACCTGATTATACCTTGAGCAACATAGCCTAAGATTTTCTGCCTTAGATGGCAGCTTATCCGGTCATGTTTTTAAAGTTGTATTGCCACAAGGTTGAGCTAGTTTATCTCTATGTTGGTGATATCCAGATTTTCATAGTCCATATGGTTTAGCAAATAATAGTGAAATGTTTGCAGAGATGCTGCGCCAAGCAGGTGTGGGAGGGAAGACTTCATCGCCTAAGGATCGGGCCTTAAATAGGCAGAGAGATCGAACAAGGTTTGCATCTCCAGGCAAATGAGTGCATGTTCGAGTTAACGTTGCCTCTTGAAAAGCCTTTTTTTTGTTTCCCTTTCAAGAGTTCGTTCATCATCATAACATCTACATTTTCATTTGGAGTAAGCTTCTTCTTGCTCCCATGAAGCAGTTGTGACATCTCTTGCTCCTATGCAATTTCTCATTGATTTGTCCTCTTAAAGGCGAATGGGCGATACTATATAATTTTCTTTCCTCTTTCTCCCCTCTTCTGGGTGTTTTACTGCTTTGCGGGGTTCAATATATGTTTTCTCAAGATTGTCTGGTGCATATAATATTTGTATTACTGGTGTAGAATAATAATGAAGAGATTTTGTGATTGAGATGGCAATTTAGCCAACAATATTGTAATCTTTTTAGCTATCACATGCATATGTTTACAAATATTTCCCACCTTCCATCAGCTTTTCTTCATCTTTTTCTGGCCAAGGGATAGGGTCATGCATAAATTGAGTATAGCCGAAACACCTGACCAAAAACTGAGAGAATTCAGTTATGTCAGGTCGGAATCTTTAGTTAGGCGGTTTCTCCAATTGGGTCTTCTACTTCGAGTCTCTTATCGTCATTTTGTTTGAATGCGTTAAATGATATCAATTTTTATTTGTATTTATACATAATATGTTACGTGACAATTCATAAAACTATTTAGGTCAATTACCACGTAAACTATTTAAACGATAGTTAATATTATTTAACATATTTGAATATAATTATTATATTTTGAAAGGTTAGATATTATTTACAATAAAATAAAATTTTATTTATTGATTTGCATGCAATAAAAGATTAATGGCTTTTAATAAATGTTACAGTTGTATTTTTTTTATTTTTTTAGCCTCTTACTATATCATGTTTAAAATTATTATTATTATTATTATTATTTTGGTCTGAACATGTTTAAAATTATTTAGAACATATTAATCTAAAGACGGTTCCATATTTTTAATCGGGTTAAAACTATCCGAACCCAAGCTTTAAAAACCCGAGCTTACGCTAAAAGGAAATTTTATAGCCGTTAGAAACAGCTCTGTCAATCAAACGGCTCGCGTTCATTCATTTGAATTCAAAATCGAATCTAATAAAAAAAGAAAACCCTACCTCTCCAGACTCCAGTTCCATTCTCTCTCGCTTTAAACTCAACGCTCTTAGCTCTCTCGCCAATTTCTCTCCTTTCTGAGAGTTTACCGATCATTTCATCTAGTTCTTGTTTTTCGTTTGATCTTGTGGAAAGTCTGTCAAACTGCGGAAATGTGCTCCGAGAGTTGCGATTCGATCGTTCTTGGTAAAGGTTAGCGCTTTTCCTTTCTTTGTTTTTCTTTAATTTTTTTTAAAATTTCTAATTTGTGGGAAAAAATCTGTTTTCTTTTTAGATCAAACGGTGGAGAATTGCGAGTCAAGGCCTTCTCCGAACTCTGACACAGGTTCGTTCTTTTTTCTTTTTTTTTTTCTTTCTTTATTTGAAAGAAAGCATTTAGGCAAATTTTGAAGAAATGTTCGCTAAATTGGAAAAAATTGGCGATTTGGGATATTTTGACATGTTTGAAACCCTAGAAAACCTTACTTGGATTGTACTTGTGAAGTTGACTGATGATTCTTGCGATTTGCTTGTTTAGTTCAAAACTTAGAATATGTAGCATATGTATCGTTGATTTAAGCCTTTTTTATAATAAATTAGAACTCTTGATTAGAGTTCATGAACCCTTTTTACTGCCTGGAAAAAGTGTTGTAACTGTTCTGTATTTCTTAATATTGGTGTATTTGTATGCTTCAAATGCTAATATTTAGGACAAAAATTATGTGGTTTATGCATTTGTATGATTAGAGTATTAATGTGAAGACTATTGGTTGATTCTTTGGGATTATTAGAGGAAAATACCAATTCAATGGATGAGGACACTATTTACAACATGAACCAAGAAATTTCTCCGGCTCAGGGCCCAACTCTTCCAACATTACAGAAAGTTGTTAATTTGAGTAACAGTCTTAAGGTAAAGCAGAATGAGCGCTTATTTCTCTGATTAATAGTTTTTTTTTTCATAACTTGAAATTGTTTTGTTGTTTATGATTTTGGTAGTGGTTTAAGCATTTGAATTTGATAACTTCCATGACTTAATGTTATAGAATTTGAAGAAGGAGCATGAAATTCTGTCAGATCAAGTGAAGTCTTTTCCTGGCCATGATGTTGTAAGAACTCTTCAGCTTCTCAGTAAGTATCCAATGGATTGAAGAAACTACTGTATTGGATATGTGTCTTTTTTATTTTGGTTTGAATTACTCTTCTTTTTCCTGTTTGGTTACAGATAATGAATATGAACTTCTTAAGAAGAAATACCTAGACGAGTCATCAGAGAGGAAGCGCCTTTACAATGAAGTTATTGAGCTTAAAGGAAACATCAGGGTTTTCTGCAGATGTAGACCACTAAACCAGGCTGAAATTGCAAATGGGTCCTCTTCTGTAGTTGAATTTGACACGTCCCAAGATTCTGAGCTACAGATAATATCTTCTGATTCTTCCAAGAAGCAATTCAAGTTTGACCATGTATTTAGGCCTGAGGATGGCCAAGGTAACCTGAGATCTCTTGAATGAGTTTACTACAACCTGAGATCTCTTGACCGAGTTTACTTTAAATGTTTTTAATTCTTTGATTATTTAATTGTGCAGAGGTTGTATTTGCACGAACTAAACCCATTGTCACTTCCGTATTGGATGGCTATAATGTCTGCATTTTTGCTTATGGCCAAACTGGAACTGGGAAGACATTTACCATGGAGGGAACACCAGAAAATAGGGGAGTTAACTACAGGACATTGGAGGAGTTGTTTCGAGTTTCTGGAGACAGAGGTGGTGTAATGAAATATGAGCTATTTGTCAGCATGCTGGAGGTCTATAATGAAAAGATAAGGGACCTGCTAGGAGAAAACTCTAACCAGCCTACTAAAAGGTAGTTCCTAACATTAATTTGTATATGGTTGGCGAATTATTAAATTCTGGTTGCAAAACACACACTTATATCTATCTCCACCTTGAGCGTCAGTTTACTTTTCTCTTCATGAAGAAAGAATTCCAATGGCACAAACTTTAATAACAATTCTTATGGGCAATCTGTTGAGAAGATGGCAGCATTAATATTGGAAAATGAAATAAACCTAATAACTATCTCTGGTTAAAATTTTTTGTTTAAGAAAACTTTTTGAGAAATTGACTTCGTAATTGAAGTCCCACATTATGTTGATAAAGGTTGGAGATCAAGCAAGCTGCAGAAGGGACACAAGAAGTTCCTGGACTTGTTGAAGCTCGTGTTTACAGTACAGAGGAAGTGTGGGAGCTGCTAAAGTCTGGAAGCCGGGTTAGATCTGTTGGAGCCACCAATGCCAATGAATTGAGCAGCCGTTCTCACTGGTAATATATTACTTTATGTTTGTTTGTCTTTGAATTATGTTTATGATGCTAGACTTTTGTGATCTAATAAAATTAGAACACTTTGTTATTCAACAGCATTGTCTGAGAAACAATGATGTATCAAACATTTCTGTTTTACTATAATGATCCAAAAATTGTCTCTTTGCTTGCAGCTTACTGCGTGTAACTGTAATGGGAACTAATTTGCTAAATGGCCAAAAGACTAGGAGTCACCTATGGCTGGTAGATTTGGCTGGCAGTGAGCGTGTGGGAAAGATTGAAGTCGAAGGTGAAAGGTTGAAGGAATCCCAGTTTATAAATAAATCTCTCTCAGCGCTTGGTGATGTGATTTCTGCCCTTGCTTCCAAAACAGGCCATATTCCTTACAGGTTTCTCCCTCTCTCTCTCTCTCCCTCTCTTGCATGCACACACAACACAACAAATATATGTATGTCAAACATTAACACTTTCTCTTTCTACTTTTACATATAAAACCAGGAACTCGAAGCTCACACATATGCTACAGAGCTCTCTAGGTAAGCTTTTTTTCCCACCATAGTATCACTCCCTCTATCTGAAGGTGGTTGCCCATGAAGGTTCTATCTTCGTTTTTAGTGGCCTAATAGAAAACTTCATGGATATCATTAGCCAGTGCTAACTGAATCATGGAATGCAGGAGGAGATTGCAAGACTGTGATGTTTGTGCAGATCAACCCAAGTAATGCAGACCTTGGGGAGACTCTCTGTTCATTAAATTTTGCTAGCCGAGTCAGGGGGATTGAAAGTGGTCCTGCCCGCAAACAGGTGGACCTCACTGAGCTGTACAAGTATAAGCAAATGGTATGGCAAATTGATGAAATTTGAAAATATTCCATCCAAGATCCAAGTTCTCAAGTGGGTTCAATTTGTTTGACCTCTGGTTATTGTTAATTAACAGGCAGAAAAGTTTAAACATGATGAGAAGGAAACAAAGAAGTTGCAGGATAATGTGCAGTCCTTGCAGTTGAGACTGGCTGCCAGAGAACAAATATGCAGAAGTCTCCAAGAAAAGGTAATTATCATTAAACAAACCTAAGCAGTTCTTTCTGAGATGTAACTATTGACAGCTTCTCTGTTGGTTGTAGGACAGCTTTTTCGGATCATGAACGTATCCATCTAGATTCTGATTTCTTTTTTCTGATACATGGTGTCATTTCCTTTTTTTTATTTGATGACACAGGTTCGTGACCTTGAAAATCAATTAGCAGAGGAACGGAAAACCAGATTAAAGCAGGAAACCAGAGCTTTTGCAGCTGCCTCCACTAAACCATCTGTTAAACAGGCAGCAGAGCAGACAAAAATGGAGAAAAAACCACCTTTGGCTCCATCAAAACTGAGGTTACCGTTGCGAAGAATCACTAATGTCATGCCTTCAGCATCACCTATGCCCACCAACAAAAAGACAACTAGAATATCCATGGCAGCATCAGATGACAAAGAAAACAACCAGAAAACTGCCATGGCACCAACAAACACAAAAGCCCTTTTGAAACCAAGACGTTCTTCCATTGCTGTCAGACCCCCAACAACCACAACACAAGTTCTTCAGCCTAAAAGGCGAGTATCCATTGCAACCTTCCGGCCAGATTCACACATGACAACACCAATCCACAGCTCTGCTTCAGGTTTTAACAATGGTGGCACAATGGATAGACCATCATTACTCCGAGATCCCAGGAAGGCAAGATATTCAAGATTGTTTTCTCCATTGCCAGAGTTCACGAATCCATCAGAGACAACACCTGCAGCCATGAGAAGCAGTAGCAAGTTCATGGGAAGTCCTCCCGTACAGGCAGGTTCTTGGAAGCCAAGGCATCCAACCGTTGTGGCGTTGCAACGGAAACCGGTGGTGTGGAGTCCACTCAAGTTAAGAGGCATGCAAAGTTACAGGAAGTCATCATTTTTGCCGGTACGACCTTCAGCTGAGAGGGAATGAGTCTTAATGTTCAATGCCTAAATAACAGCAAAACAGCACATGCTGTTCCTTTCTATACATTCATTCTTCTATATTCCACCCTGGTCCATTATTGTGTTCCATTTATCCTTGTTTCTAGGCTTCCAGCTTCTTCCATGAAAAGTCAATCAAGAGCATTTGATAAAGCAGGATGTTGTATTCGTTTCCAAATTCATGGCACTATTGTAGAAAATTTTTTTTTCAAGCACAGGTTTCACTTCTGAAAGATCCAATCGTAAAACACGAGAGACTTGATAATTCGTATGTATATTTTATGTCATATAAAACATGAAAATTATGGTGTCAACATTCGTCTGGATATCTCAAAAACAAAGCTTTTCTTAGCTTTGTTATTTTCATATATTGTTTTTGTTAAATTTTAATTCATGTCATTTTCATATTTTTTGTGTTATTTTTATATCATGTTGTCATGTGTCTAAATATATCATATCTTAGTAAAAATAATAAAATTAAAAGATAACTAATGTGACTATTGGACTGACCCCTACGGCATATTAACATAGTCCATTCTGTTTTGTTTATTTTCATTTTATTTACTAATTCGGTATGCTATGGTATTATATAAACATACCACTCTATATCTAGATGTTGATAAATTCTTTTGAATTGGGTTTTTATAAGAAGAGAATGAAATTGTTCTCAATATTTTTTGTCTTTTGTTATTTAACTTTTTTTTTGTTAAAAATAATATAATTCAAGTAATAAAACTTACATAAATATATATGACAAAAATTTGGTTATGCAAACCTTTTAAATTTGATTAACATAAAATAGATTATTTTGATTATCGACTCAACTAATGAATTTAGAATGTTTTGAAAATTTATTTTCGGTCTGTTGAATTTATACATTAAAAAAATTTGTTTTATATTAAGAATCAAATACAAAAAGGCTCATAGCCAAAACTAAAGATTAATGCTTCAAATGTCTCACCAAAAAAAATGTTTCAAATGAGAAATTTTTTTCTTGTGGACTGGTAAAGATATGCACAATCGTTCATATGACTATCTTCCAAAGAAATGCCTCTAGAAAGTAAGAAAAAGAAAGGGTAAAGTTTACTATTAAAAGCAACTTGCTATTGGTTGGCGTTCTTTGAAGTTGTGGAATACTGCCACCGCGACATGCCATTCCTGACCTCACATTTTCCTCACCATTAATTAAATTTAAAAAGAATAAAGAATAAAAAATATAAAACTTTCTGCAAATTTGATAAACTTTGTCTTGAAGAATAATGTTGTCGATGGCTTAGACACTTAGGCAGTTGGTAGTTATTAATAGTACTTTCACTTCATGGCTGTCTCAGCACCAAGCTGCTTCAACTGCTGCTGCTGCTTTGCTTCCAAACCTAACAGTTCAATCTCGTCCACCAACTTTCCCTTGTCTTTTTCTTGTCCAATCTTCAATGGCAACAATGGAATCTCACTAACCAGAACTGGGTCTAGCTCAAGAACATATGCCAAGTTTGAGAAATTCCAAGGTGACCCTTCTGAAGCCTATCTTGAAGATTCTATAGCATCTTCTGTACAAAACCAGGAACAAACTGTTGAACAAGAAGATGAGGAAGAAGATGACAGGTTTAGCTTCTACTTAGTTTTTTATTCCTTGGGTATTCCTTCTTTTTGTTCAAATGTTGGCCTATCTAGGAGTTTGGAGAATCAGCTTGATGTATTTTAAAATGGCCTTGGTTTTGTTGTTTATATTTCAGCTGCTTGCCATCTGACTTGGAGGGTGCAGTCAGGCAATCAGGTCAAGCAGGTGCCTTGTTCGTGTCTTCAGGAGGAATGAGAGCTATAGTATGTGCCAAAGCAAAATATAATCTAATTCATTGAATTGAATGAAATTCTTGATTCTATTTCTATACTTTAATTTAAAATGGGTAGATTGTTTTACTTTTGACAGGTTGAGCTATTAATTCCTCAGCTACAGTTTCTTGATGATGAAGGTGCGCAAGCTGAGCTTTGGGAACTATCAAGGATTTTCTTGGATACACTTATGGAAGAAACAGGATGTCAGGTTAGTTGGAATTAGAGCTCTAAGTTTCAGAACCATGGCAATCTTAGTTATGCCTAGAAATTTGGTGTTTGTGAATGATATCAAAGATTAACTTTGCTATATAGATGGATGCAATGGTTACATAGAAACCTTTGAACTGCAATTTCTCTATTGTTAATTTGATTTGAGGGTTCAATATTCGTATACACTTGTTTAGTAGCCAAAGGTGTAAGGTTTTGTGATTTGCAGTTGATATAGTATTTAGTGAATCAATTCCTCAGCTTTATCCCAAAGTTCTGAATATTTGAATGTCAGAAAGTTAGAGCTATATTTCCAGATGCTGGAGCTGCTGCATTATTAAAATATCGATGGAAAGATGCAGCTTTTGGAATTGCCAGGTAATTGCTTCCTATTCCGTTAGTTAAACCTCTGTTTTGAAAATCTGGCATGGAGTTTTATAGCAAGTTTTTAGAGTTTTTGCAGAACAGATGAGTCAGTTAGACTCAGAGATTAGCATGAATCTGAAGATGGTGTTTCTGCTTGCATATACATACGTAACTCATGCCACATTGTTGTGCAATTCCTTTATTTCCTTTTCTTTTATCAAGCAATTCTTCTATTTCCTTTTATGCAGTCTGAGTGACCGGAAGCCTGTAGAGAGCGAAGATGAGATTGTAGTAATGGTTGTTCCTGATTACCAGATGCTGGAGCGCGTAGAGAGAATTGCCTCGGAGCTATCAGGTGATCCGGTACCAATCTAACCTGCCTTATACTGTAATGGAAGCAGTGTTCTTCACTAATGACTAATGAGAGAAACAAGGCTTGAAAATTTGTTTATCCCAATCTCTTGTAAGAAAAAGAATGTGAAGAAATGGAACTTTTCAACTCCTGTAACCTGTTATATTCATCATTACCCAGCTTGTTCATATCATATAAGGCATCAAATTAGTATATTTTAAGGGTAAAGAAACATTTGATAATTTCATATCAGAACAAGGATTGTTTTTGTCACGATTTTCCTCATATGTTGCTAGCCTAGGCCTCTCATCATGTGGAACCCGCGTCTCATAAGTGAAGATGTTGGAGTTGGGGTTAATGTTCGCAAGTTAAGGCGATACTTTTTAAGGTACAACTTTCATTTTGTTTACATTGCAATGTCCCTTTTTCTGTCCTTTTTTTGTTCTTTCTTATTCTTTTTTCGTTTTCTTCCCTCTCCTTTTCTCGACCATGTTTGCTGGACAATCTTTGCAAGTAATCAGCTTAAGTCAGCCACCTCAACCATCTAATTTGTGTACAATGTTGACCCACAATGTTGCTGATTCTCTTGCCCTTCTGGTTGCCAGCAACTTGAATCGAATTGATTGAGCAGTCTTTGGCTTTCAATTTGTTCCTGGCTAATTCATTTCAGTCTGCATACCATCTGAATCAGCTTAGCCTTCTCAATCTAATAAGAAATATCACCATGATTCTTCCCGTTCTAGGCTAGCTATTTGTTTTAACTCGTCATCCTTCAGCTGTATTTTGAAGTACTAAACCATCATTTACCGGTTATATCACAATCATAAACTCTATCTCATTTCTATTGCAGTTCTTTCTCGACTGTTTACTCAATGAGACCTTTGGCACCTGGTGCTGTGTTTAGGTGCTATCCAGGGTAAGACTCATTTAGATTTTGTTATATTCCTAATATCTCCTATGTCCTAGTGGGTTATAGTTTCTGGTGAATTGTAGCCTAAGAACAACTGTACAATACGACTCACCTACTGGATGCATCAAGTGTAAAATAAGTTTGGAAAGCCATCCGAGAGAGATAATTTTGGTTATGACATAATAGTTTATGGCTGAAGAATCATATCATTTATGTTTCTCATTTCCAGACAATTGATTGACCAAGTTTGAGTCTGGTGCAAAACGTTTATCGATTTAGGCACTACGATTAGGTTGACATATATTAGCCAATCCCTGCCTTCCCATGCTTAAATTCTTTCTTCTCTGATCATTTCCAGATTATGGAAGGTGTTTTATGATGACAAAGACAGGCCTGGCAGGTATCTGCTTGCAAAAGAACTTGTAAGCCGTCCTGATGCAGAAGAACTCGAGGTTAGTTGCTTACAGAAACTGCTCTTTCTTTGCTCGGAAAGTTTACATAAAAATAGATATTAGTGGTCAGTGTCAAATTCATAATAAATTCCAAAATAAGTTCAATAATCCTGGAGTTGAAATGCACCTTCTACCTTGGTATGGAAACATTCCGAATTTTGTTTCATTGTTGCAGATAATATTTGGAGATGTAAAGGAGAAGTCCAAGCAAGGTCCATCGTTGTTCAGTCAAGCTGCTGGCATTTTCTCTTCGCTGAACCGATTCGTCAAAGCCATTTCAAAATAATGTACTGTTATCTAGTTTCTTTTGAAATAATTTAGGTTGATTGCATAACAATTTTAGCTCTCTATTTTTTTTATATGATGTCTTCTCTAGCAACTAGCATGTACATTGCATTATAAGGTGCAAAGTAAATTTTTATGATACTATACGAATTGAATTGAACCTTCCATTTTGCTAACAAGTAATATCTCTCTCATCGTGTCGGTTCAAAGTTGGAAGTTTTTGGCAAAAAAGAAAATGATCCTGCAGATACAGTGTCTAAATAGACGTATAGAAGATAGGGTTAAAATTGCACTGGAATCATTACATGGCTATAGAATCAGTTTATATTTGCTTACAAAGCCTTGCATATCCCAAAAGGACATCACAAGTTTTAGCATTGTCAATGTGTTTCTGATATCAGTGTATTCTTCTGTACAGCAACCTTTCGCCCCAAGAAACACACCCAACAAATCACCATCAGATGCTCATATATATACTCTGTTGCACTTTCTTCAATGAAAGCTGGAACACATTTGGGTATGAGCATCAAATGTTTCTTCGATCTACTTGTCTGTCAAAACCAATCAACATTTTTAGTGGAAGTTTTCGCTTGCTTCTTTGGCTTTTGGTACCTATTATTTTCAAACTTAGCTTTGACAATAAGAGAATAAAGCAAATCCGCCTCCGCTGAAACATCGAAGGGCATGTTCAGGATGCTATATAGAAAACAAAACCATAAGCAAGACATCAGAAAAAAACCAATAGGAAATGTTTGATGAAACTAAAAAATTGTATGACCTTGCAGAAAGTAGAGAGTCTATCTAATTTGCGGAAACCATAGCCGATGAGGAAGCTTAATTCATTGAACTTTATGGGGAAAAGAATGAAGCATAACAAATGAAATTCACTTGCTAATTAGATCGAAGCAACAATACATGCAATCTCCATTACTAGAAGAGGCAGGCAGCTATTTAAGTGGTCTGGTATAGTATATAAGTCGTCATAGCCATTTAAGTACTCCTACAGAGTAGCACCTGAAATTTCTTGGAGGCTGTTGGAGGTTCATACCTATCAAGTAACTCCTCTAGAATAATTCTTTGTGAAGGTGTCACAAAATGGATGCAACTTCTCGGACACTGACCAACAGCAAGCTGAACTTGGTAGTCTCCAGCATGTCCTAATCAATTGCAAATCGACAATGCAATGAGTAATATTCTCTCTTATGCTATTCGTAAACTGCAAACTACCATATGGTCGCATCCTTTCAAGTATCAGAAAGAAAGCTCACATACGTCACTGAAACTTGTTCTAGATGCAAGTCAAATACATGAGAAAACAAATAAGAAAAGAAACCCTCTGGTGTATATACCAACCTTGGGAAGTTGCACGTGCAGTTCCAGTTGAAGGATTGAATGTGAAAGCATTAGGCGCTCTCTTTACACAAGAATACGGGCACCCTAAGGATGTTTTGGAAAGACATTGCAAAGAGGACCGAGAAAAGACATCACGGTATGTTTTATGTAAGAAACAAGCAAGATGTTTGACTAGGATAACTTTCTGCCACAATTAAATTAGGTTGAACATAATGTTCAATGAACTCATGAATTACCTTTGCCAACACAAAGAACTTCATTAACAAAAACGTCAAATGCTTCGCATTCGGGGCTGTCGAAAGGATCTAAACATTCCCTACACAAAGCAGATACACAACAGTTGATATTGCATCCCAATAATGTCCTATAAAACAACAAACCAGAGAAATGAAAGAGCAATAACAGACCAAATGCAGGAGAAGCTACTAAATTCTTTATAAAAAGAAACACACACAGCAGAAGCAGCAGCAACAGAAGAAGAAATTCACCTCTCTATGATCTCAGACCGGCTGTAATCGGATAACAGCTGCAGATATTATCAATTTACAAAATTAATTACAACATTTCCTACAACAAACAGTATCAAAAGGGACAAATTGGCAACCCTAAATCATTGAAACCCTATCCTTTTGGTAATGATAAGAACATGTTACAATAATTTGTATTATAACTAAAATATATGAGAATTCAATAGAATATAAGTTAAATGAACACGTAAAACATAAAAAATAAAAATAAAAACCTCATAGGCCTGGATTACACGGCGAATCATAGTATCAGATTCTCCTGCATCTCTGTTTACATCAGGATGATATTGCTTCACCTTTGAACAAAAATTTAAAAAAGGATAAATAATAAACAAATATATAAATTCTTTATTAAATAACTTTAAAAATCGCAATTCTTTTTCACTAAGTTTTCTTGGAATATGAACAGATTATTCAAAACTTGAAGCTAAAAGTTGAATTTAAGAAAAGAAAAGAGAGCTTAAAATTTATTTAATTTTTACTTTACTTTGACGCGGAAAGCAGCTTTGAGCTCGGCGGCGGAGCAGTTAGGGTGGACGCCAAGGACGGCGTAAGCGGAGGAACTGGAGAGAACCGGAAGAGGATCCTCTCCGGTTCTACCTCTGCAATTAACGGTCAGTCGAGAAGAGAAACGACGACGTGGGGACCTTACAGTAAAACCAGAGAAGAGTTGAACGTTGGGATCTGTAACGGTTGCCGGAAATGAAAGAATTGGAGCGACTGAACTGTGGAAGCAAAACACTTTCATTCTCTCTCTAGATTTTGATTTTCTGTTGGTGGTTGGTCGTTTCACTCCTTTGCAGTTTAATAACTGACTTGTTGCCAAACACTGGTTTTTTCCATTTTTAAAACAAGGGACAGCCCAAACGGCGCGTTTCGACCTCGAGGGGGATTCTTTCACTCTCTGAGTCTGATAGTTTCTTACCAAAAAGAGAAAGAGAATAATAATTTTGAAATTTATAATATAAAAGAATGAAATTGACAATCTAATGATAAAATTTAATGAATTTAAAATATAAAAATAAGAATTCGACGTTAATTTATAATGTAATGATACATTTAATCTTAATCCCAAATTTAATCAATTTGAAAGTTGAAATTCAACTAAATCACAAGATTAAAATCTTTTAGTTTTGTTAATAATATATAAACTTACACCACCTGAATATCACTTCAAAATGATGTCCATATTGGATAAATTTTTGAAGATTGTAAAATCGAGAGAATTTAAGTACGAAATATATTCTTCTCCAAATGAGTTAAATAAATTAAAAATGAAGAGATTTCAGAATAAATTACAAATTTCTAATATAATATAAATAAATCATTAGGAAAAGTTGGTTTTCTTTAACAAAAATAAATAACTTTTTATAACATTTATTATTTAAAAATTGAACAGATCAGACAGACTCTCCTGTAGCAGGAAATAATAATGGGACAAGCTGCAGTACTCCGAAACCTCCACTGAAGCTTGTTTCACAAAGGCAGAAAGGAAATCAATACAACAGAATAATCAGAATTCCCAGACAGTATGAACTATTGTTTGAGATCTTGTTGCAGATGAGCTGACTCAAAATTCAATCACAGAGAAGAAGGATTTGAAGAAGTGCAAGTACTAGGTCAAACAACAGTGTGCCCTCCATGATGGTAGTTCCAGCCTTTAAGTGTTACTCTTGGAGTGATACCTTTAGGGACCTGGAATGACATCTTAATGGACATCTCCTCACCAGGCACTAGTGAAAAATAGTTATCTGAATAATGAACTGGGAGTATTCTAGTGTCTTCTCCTTCCTTGTGATCGGTTGTCGATGCATGGACCGAGAAATTGAGGAAGAAAGCAACTCCGGCACCAGATCCGGTTACCTCTGCAACTTTCAAGCCATCAGTTTGGCTTGAAGATTGTTTGTAAAGTCTCTGAAAAAAACCAACTCTCTGTTTCTCCACAGTTTCATCATGAATAGGTTCAAGCGAAGCCATATCCGAATCATCATCATTACGTCTGCTAGCATATATGTTCTTGTAAGTTAGAACTTTGGGATCAGGTTTCTTGGATTTGTTTAGGACATTCATTTCGATTTCATAGAAGGAACCTTTGATAGATATCTTTGATGTTATCTTCAGAGGTATTCTCTTGTTCCTGTACGGTTCCAGCAGCTTGTAATCTCCACCAGGAAGATGCAACCAGTAAAAGTTTCGGGATATAATTCGATAATCTGACACATGGTAGAGTTTGAGAAGGAGAAAATACACTGGCTTTGGGCTTTTAGACTTTGGATACTTTAGCTCACTAATGGAAGTTACTTTTTTTGGTGGCAAGGAAAGCTTATCGAAAACTTTATAATACGGACAAGCTCCTTCAAGATCCCACACCGATGCTTCTATGGCAACATTCGACAATTCCTCTGACCTAGTATTGATAACCTGTTTATGAAATCAGGAGGAAACCAGAATTTTCCATGAAAATTTGATCGCATGATTAATTACAACTAAAACAAATACAAGCATGTTTTCATAAGCCCAGTCACTAAAGAAAATAAGAAAAATAAAATGTTAGCATTGCCTTCAATCCGAGTTAATGTTAAGTTTAATTCCATCAAAAGATAGATGGGTTTTAATCCAAACTAAACTAGAAGCATTATTACTGTGGCACTTACCTCTATAAAATACGTAGCAAGATTCAGCTGAACATGAATCGGCTCTGCAGCACAGCGACAACCATAAAAACCTGCTGTCTGATCTAGGAGGTGATCATAAAATTGACCTCGAAGACCTGACCATGGGTTCTGTGTCTTCCAAATCAAAACCCCAGTGTACTTGCTCCACATACGAGAAGTCCAACCCTCTAATAGAGCTCTATACTGAATGTAATTAGCAAGTTGAGCCTGAGTTGATCATTTAAGGAAGTTAGTATAAATACCAAGATTAAATTAAATGCATTCCCTGTAAAATGCAAAAGAAATTTAGGTAATACCTTCAAGCAAAAATCATCTAGATCCTTTGGGATCCCATACAGTTCGATCTGGTCATGAACCTTTCCAGGTTCTGAATAAGGAATGTATTTATGGTATCCCCAAATGGGATTTGGAACTTCTTCTGTGTAACCATTGGGAAGCTTCTTAAACAATGGAATTTGCCACCCCTCTGGAGGCATGGTTGCTTTGATAGTGGCAGCAACTGGCATTCCTACAGAACCAACCTCGGGATTGAAACCATATTTGTAATAGTCATCCTTAAAGAAGTCTTCGGGATTTTGGATTCTGTAAGGGCCATCAGTGAAGCCTCCCTTTCCATTCGCAAAGCCATCCCACATGGATCCTTGGATATAAACACGTGTGCCATCCAGATATTGGCTAGGGTCCTTGGACGCTGTGGACAATTCTTCCACAGACGTTGCATTTTCAAAGTGGTTCTTGAAATATGGATGCAGTTTTAGGTCATTCTTTAAAGCTGTGTTGATGTCAGCTGGTGGAACTTGTTCGTTTCCACCAACCCAGAGAGCAAGACTAGGATGATTCCTTAAAAGCTTGACAGTATCTCTAGCGCAGAGCATGAAGAGATCATGGTCAAGTGGGCCATTTGGATTCGATACTGGGACGCCTCTTCCATCAACATCACCGGTAATCCAAAACTCCTGCCATACCTACAAATTTTAAATTGGTTATTTCCAGGTTAATCATGTGCACTTAATATTTGGACAACAACATGCAAAATGAAGCAAAGGCAGTTAGTAAACAAGCAGCTCACATTTCCTGAAGGTTTTTATTTATTAATAACCCTCACAAACCTGTATGTGCTTTACTCTCACCCTTACTTTGGACCCTGCCAATTTTTAATCTTTTTCATGAAAATAAATATGCACAAAATTACGTACAAGAGAGCACATACAAGCATCCCATAAAATGAGCAGAGACACAAAATTGAGGAGAGAGAGAGAGAGAGCAGAGCTTACCAGCAGACCATAAACATCACAATAATGATAAAATTCTGGCCTTTCAGCCAACCCGCCACCCCAACAACGAATCATGTTCAGATTCATATCTGCGTGAAATTTTATGTCTGTTTTATAACGCTCCTTAGAAAGCCGTAGCAAACAATCTGACAATATCCAATTACCACCACGAATAAAAATAGGCTGTCCATTCACCTTGAACAACCTGTCCAATGATGAACATAAAGGAAACATATTATAGAAATTCTTGATGCAATGCTTTAATGTTAGTCAAAATTGATCCTGAAGTCTACCTCCCTCCAGTAGCACTATCAATATGAGATTCAATTTTACGAAAACCAAATGTATTGCCCCATGAATCAGACTCTCCATATCCCTTCACATCAACAGTAATACTGACACTATACAGAGATTGCTTTCCCATGCCATTTGGCCACCATAAATTGGGCTTGTAGAAGAAAAGCTGTCATAGACATCATAAGCATTTGAACAAGTGTTGTTAGTAAAAATGAAACGCAACGTGCAGTAAATGGGCTTTGAACCCGTAACTACAGATATCCAATTTCAGATTGCTAAGAAAGAATGTGTGTTATTGCAGAGGAATTAACATTAGCTTCCTCTCAATAGTAAATCGAATTTCTTCTTAATGAAAAATAAAAAGGATAGTAGGACTACGATTTTCTCTAAAATGAGATCCAATTCAGTCAAATCTTGCTTCATATTCTCTCAAGCGTGTCCCTACTCTCTGTATCAAAATGCAAAGACCCATAAATTCTAGTAATAAATAATAAAGAAAAAAAATTGCTCATCTAAGACAAAAAACTACCTTTAATGCAACGATGGATGCCACAAACACATCTAAAATCAATAAGAAAGATACCACCACTGACCTGAGGAAATGTATACTGGATACGTTCCCCAGGAGGGACTGAAACATGTTGAGTCTGAAGATGCTCCATTAAGCAAATGCTTCCTTTGAGTTCTGTTGTCACTTGGATATTCAAAGAACACTCAGCAACTGAAGCACTTCTGTTTTCCAATTCAGTTGTTGCATGCAAGTATACCCTTGTGTAACGATCAAAAAATGATGAAACCAAGTGTGGATCAATTATTTTTACTGGCTGCATCAAAAGCAAATGCATCAACAAATGGCATTTAGTTTAATTACTGAATATCCTAAACCACTGATACTCAAGAAATCAGATCACCATCAACTACTGACATTCAGGTTTAACAGAAATGAGTTTTTACCAGATAACATAGCTACAAATGGAGATACTCATAATAAACCCATAGAAGTTAGATGGAAAAGTCTCCAAAAAGCAGGGAGAAAGGGTTCAAAAGCAAGAAAAAAGAAAGGTAGTACAGCACCTTGGATTTGTGACATTGTACAGTATCATGTATGCTAAATACGATTGAAAGATAAACAGACTACTGGTAATGAGAAAGAAGTTTGTAAGTCTTACGCATAAATCTTACCCCAGTAACAGATATTGAGACTTCATCCCAAATACCAGTGTTCCTATCCCTGGGAGAAGTAGAGGTGAGATGTGTGAGATATTAAGTTTTTGCTTCTTCAGAAAACTGAGGTTGGACACCAGCTACTAGTTGAAAAACTTCTAAAACAAATAAATTCTTAGATGAAAAGATCATAGAACACCAAACAAATGTAATATGATTACAATGATATAATTGCATTATTTTTCTCCCAGTACTACAAGGATTTTGCTCCTATGCACTAAATCTCTCTGCTAAAGTAAAACTCATCAGAGGATCACCATTCATAATTTCACCTCTATTTTGCTCACAGAAGTTTCATCGCACCTTTATCCCAAATAAATTTTCAGACAACTATATCTTTCCTCTTTCATATCCATTTAAACAAATAAAACTCTAAATATCAAGAGAAGTTAGTTGAAGAACATATAAGGAATGTACAATTTTTTTTTTTGTTTTAGGTTTGCAATGGCATTATGAGGAGACAGAAATGCAGTTCTGCCATGAGTGGCATTATTCATTCAAAAAATCAAATATCAGCATAGAATCAAAAACCAAAACTAACCCAGAAGTTTTAAAAGTTACAAAAGATTCACCTGACTGGAGCTATCCAATCCCAACCCTCAACATATTGTGTGGCAACATCTTTTCCAATCTAAGAGGAAAAAAAGGGTGGGGTGTTAGCTTTTAGGTTGCAGTTTTTGTTTAAATTAATTGAATATCCAAAATTGAACCTGAAACTACATTCCATGAGATTAAACAAATTTATGAGCAAAGATATATACCTCATGATCCCCACCTTGCCCACCCTCAGGTGGAATACTCCCAGGATGGTCTGGAGGGTGAACAAGAACAGCCAGCAAGTTTACAGCATCAGGACTTAGGATATCAGTGACTTCGAGGGAATGTCTTCGAAACATCCCTTTAGGAAGGACCTTTTTGTGGCCATTTAAGTACACCTCAGCAGAGTAATTGATTGCACGAAAATTCAGATCTATATGCTGACCTTTTGACTGCAAAATTTAAAGTAATTAGAAACAAAGAAATACTTGCATATAGAATAATAAGATTTGTAACATTTGAGATTTGCATTGAGTTGTGATCGGTTGAACATCTAGAGGGAAAAAAACAACCAAGATTTCATTGTTTTCATGTTATATTTAACCTCACAGAGGGGTCTGTGTCAAAACATTGCATACCAGCTTACACTGGAATTTTGTGAAAAACCAGAATGTGTAGTACTCCCTTCCAGAATCAGCTATATCAATGATCATCTCATTCCCCAAGCCATAAAAAGGATCGGCAACAACTTTGTTCTTTACTAGAGTTGCAAGAACACTGTCAATAAAGCACAATTAATCCAAAGCAATATGATGAGAACTCACATGCTAGTTCTACAGAAAACAACTGAACTCGCATGCAAATAGAACTATAATATTTGTCATGAAAAGACAATATCATCAAACACTTCAATTATTAAGCTAAAATCAATATTTCTAGCCCAAAATTTAGAATGATACATGCTAATTCCAATCTGAAACGATAACAAATAATTGCAAGGTTTAAGAAATCTTCAAGCACATTGATGATTGATCTGAAAAAGGAAGACATTGTTTGGTTTTACTTTTTCTACTTACCTTTTGCTTCCTAAAAGGTTGCTATAAAGAAAGAGAAAATAGTAAAAGTAAATCATATTAGATTAAAACAGAAAAAGAAAAGCTATAATCATGCCTAAACTTTAATATTAATTTTCAATTTATTCAAAAATCTTACTACCATTTGTTTCCAAAACAAAAACGCAAGTTGCAAAAACTAACAACCAATCAGAACCTAAAATCTGAAATTTGATTTATTTTCCACATTAAAACAAGAAAACAGTTAATCAATCAAGCGAAACTCAGCATAAATTTCAATAAAATGAGAACTAAAACGATCACTATATATACAAAAGTCAAGAGTTTATTACGTTCCGGGAACGACAGCCTCCATCCAAGGAGAGGTTGGGCCAGTCGGGGGATGAGTGGTGGTGAGCTGAGTTCCGGTGAGTTGAACTTCCGTGGATCGCGCGGCGAGCCATCCCGAGTCAAGCACAGTCTTCCCTATGTCCGCCATTGCCGAGTTTTGGACTCGGATGCTCTCAACCGTGTGTGTTCTCACTGAGATAAATGAAGATTGACTACTCTTTTCTTCTCCAGGAGACTTGTGAGCATCGCCGCGTGGAAAATGAGGAAAGAACAGAGTGTCGGTATTTAGCCTACGCCACGTGGGATTTGTCGATTTTTTTTTTTGTTACATTGTCGATATGTTTTAACGGCGGTCATTTCTAGGCGAATCTGTTTAAAATCCGCTGTTTTTTATTTTACTAATTATCTGACATGGTGTAAATGAAGTATTTTAGATTTTACAAATGAATTAGGATATAACACGTGACTTCTGAGAATATTTGTCATATTTTTTAATATTTAATACGTGTAAAATATTTTTTGTTAATAAAAAATAAAATTTAATCAATAAAAATTTTTTAAAGATTTTAAAAATTATCTTCTCATTTTCAAAAAGATAAGATAATTTCTAAACTTATACTACTTTTAAGAAAAAGTTTTCATTAAAATTCAACTTAATCTATATTAGATTAAAACAACAAATAATAAAAAATATTTTTCAGCATATCAATCAATAACAGAAAATATTAGTTTTTTCAAAAAATTAAGTTTTCAAAAATCATTTTACAAAAATTATTTTTTAAAAATCATTTTATACGAAACAAAGTGAGTTATTTTTTTTAATTATTACTATAAATTCTGTTTTACTTTTTTTTGTAATCATAAATATCTTTATCCATTTATAATCTAAAACTAATCTTTTTTGAATCGGAAGTAATCAACGGTTAGGATTTTAAGAAAGAAATGTTACAAAAAGGTAATTTTATGATATACAACTATTGGGCTGCACTTTGCAACGAGAATGTAAAAATAATGGTAACATAACAACAGAGTTTATATCATGATATATATATATAAAAAGAAATATTAGTGATTGTACATTTTTTTTCATAATTTAAATTACTTAAATGTTTTTAATTTTTATTTTTAATAATATTTACATTTTATTAATTATCATAATTAAATATATAGAATTTAATCATTTAAAAATTACATAAACACTCACAAGTGTAATTTATATAGATTTTTGAAAAATGTGTAACTTACATATATTTGCAAGTATTATTCAATTATTCATTATGTTCAGTTAAATAATCTCTTTGGAGATTGTTTTTTAAATTTTTAAATTTTATTATCATGATTAATTAAAAACATTTTTCAAAAATATTGTGCGAGCAATAAACTCATTTTGTGATAGTTAAACAACAATTTAAAATTGTTTTTATATATAATTGATAAATTTCTTGCTTGATAACAAATCTAAATCTTAAATAAATCGACAACATAAAAAATTTATTGTCCACTAAGAAGAAATAAAAAAAAAGTTTGAAGTTTTTTAAAAAAACTTGCACCAATAAATACGTGGCATGCAGCAAAATTGCAAGTTTAGGATGAATAGTATTAATTGAAGAACTTAATTAAAAAATTAAAAAGTTAAACAAAAAATATTTGAAAAAAATAAAATATGGAGAAATTTAAAGAGGATAGTTTTTTTTTTATGTTTACTTTTTTTTTTAACCACGAATGACAATGTAACACTTGGGATAAATTTGAAGACTTGGAATATAGAGAAATTTAAAGAGGATAACTCTTTTTTTTTTATGTTTTACTCCTTTTTTCTAACGCCAAGGATAATGTAACACTTGGGATAAAATTGAAGACTTAGAATAAGCAGTACAAATTGCAAGACTAATATAGTTATAGATTTACACACATTTGGGAAAAATCTTTATTTTTATAGTCTAGTTGATCTTACTAGAAGGATAACTCATTTTATGTCTATTGACGTAAGGTTTATATTTATTTTCATGAGTTAAGTATTGTAAAAATTTAGTATTAATAGACATAAATACATAAAAATATGCACAAATTTAATATCAACGTACATAAATATATAATAATAATCGTAAACACATTAAAATAAATATAAACATGCAATCACGTAAACATATAAAAATAATCGAAAACTTATTATCGATAGGAAAGGAAGAAACCTCGGTGAGATGTTTTCCTATCTCAAGAATATGTCATTGTTTATTAACAAAAAAAAAAAAAGAATACATCTCTGTGTAGCTCGTATCTCAAGAATACAACTATCCTAAACGTGATTATTCACATACTTTAAGAGTTACTCGCAATGGCAGAAACGAACCTACAACAGCATGCCTTATCCCCTGGTTATAATAGCATAAATACATAAAAATAAACCTAAATTTAGTATCAATACACATAAAATAAGTTAACCTTACAATAAAATTGACACCTATTGTAAAATTTTTCATAAATATATTTATTTAATAGAGTTTGTATATGATAAACTGACAGTGTATAGTTTCTATACATTATTAATGCATCAGATTGACATACACTGTCAATGCATCAGATGTTCAATTGTCAAATTAAAAAATATACTAAGCCCTTAAAAGCAAATATAAATAAATTTTTTTAATTTACTCATAAGGGCTCATTGATAAGGTATCAACCTCTAAGGCATTGATAATGTATAAAAACTATACACTGTCAGTGTATCATATATAAATCATATTTAATAACCCATATAATTAGCTCCTGTCATCATGTATTATGGATATTTCAAAATTATATTTATGTCGTTTATTTCTTTAAAATTTAATATTCATACTCATTTTTTGTTTGGATAAAAAATAAAAATTTTTACCAAATTTGAGTAAAATTTTATATATGAAATAATTTTTTAACATTAAACCATTTTTTTACATCAGATTTCTTATTTATTTGAAAAAAAATTAACAAGGATACAACACTAGGTAGAAATATAGAAAAAATGAAAAAAAAAGAAGAAGCTTACTTTAGGTAATGAATTGATAAGTAATGATACATAGTTATTCAAAACAAAATATATTTTTTGATTGATAGGGAGTTACAAGAGAATGAGGGGAATTGACTCTTAGATCTAATCTCTCTTAAAATATTATTAGCAATTACTATGTCAAATATTGTTTGTTAAAACAAAATATTTTTTAAAATTCACTTGATATTTTTATTTTTATTTATTTTTTAAAATAAAAATACATTTCTTTCAGTAATATTTTTAAATTAATTATATATCAATAATATTCAAACAATCAGTTACAAAGTACAATTATTGTTTTTCATTTTTTTTAATGTTATTGTGAATTAATAATAATAATAATAATAATTTTTTTTTGGTTACAGGGAAATAATAAATATATACTAACTTTATGTTCATAGAGAAAACTACTCCTCTAGCATCTTATGATAGCTTTGTTTGCAGGCCACTTGGGTGCACCGGTAGAATTTCATAATTTACATCCAAACTATAGCATGACTTTTGCCAAAGCATTCCTTGCAAAATTTTTCTCTTTGGACATGCTAAAACACACAATGGCACTATCTCTTCCCTAATTGCTAATATCAGACATAATGCATCCTAATAGATGAGTACTTACAAATGTTGGAATTAAAACATCCACCAAAGCCCATTAGCACTATAAATGGAGAGAAAACTAACCTTGGGTGGGTTGAGTCAAAACCCACCATACAACCACCGATTTCGCCACTGCCAGAGGGAGGAGAGACCGTCGGAGGTCAAGGCACGCTTGTCCACTGCCGGTTTGGTCTGTCCATTGTGGTCTGTGCAAGAGACAAGGCGATGGTGATGGTGAGCAGAAGGGAGAACGACAAAAGGAAGGGGACTGCCCTTGTTCATTTTCTATCAAAATGCTACAATGAGTAATGGGCAATCCTGTAGCTTATATATATGCCAAGGGCAGGGACCTCCTATATCATAAATCATGTATTATATCCGTCCCATTAAGGATAAATACATGTACAATATAAATATATTACGTATATTAGTGGTCACACCTTATACAAAATATACTACTAAATTAACTTATATGATATTAATTATACTTAATTAGTCCACATTAATGAGATAATTCAACATTCTCCCACTTGGACAATTAAGTTAATTAACAAAGTATATCATATAATCTCAGTGTGTATTCATAAGTCCTCTAAATACATTGTACCGAAAGGGTACAAATGTGTAGACTCATACATACTTTAACAACAACAAGCCTTTTACAAGCTTCAAAATGCATCATACCGACAGGGTATAAATGCGTAAACTTATAAAGACTGCAACAAAAATAGTAGTATTAGTGTGAAATGGAAATGATATGAAGAGCAAAATCAATATCCATTTCCATTAGGTCCATGCATCCAAACTGAATGATGCAATATTTCAACAGAAGCATATGAGACTAATACCGAATGTCTCATCCAACAGAATGCCATATTCATCAAAATGCGCGCAAACAAAATATACATATATGACAAATAGGAATCCATTCACACAGTTGCAACTGATTTTATTGCAGAGCTCCCACTAACTTAATACAGCAAAGGCTCCATATGCCTCATACAAGTGCTATGTCGTCAAAGCACTTAAGCAGCCAAACTTTCAGTTAGTCAGAATGAGCTCTTTAAAACATGTGCTCTATCATCCAATTAAGTAACGAATTCCATTATTTTCTCTCTAACAAAATCGAATGATGATATCTAAATATTTAGAGTGTGAGGAACTCCTAGTATTTTGAGAGAGAAAATACTTGCTGCAGCATTACCACAGTATATCTCCAGGAATTCAAAATGGCAACCACAGAAAACCAGCCCTGAGATGAAATTCTGCAGCCTAAATGGCCCATCATGTAGCTTTACAACATACTACATATTTAGCCTCCATAATTAAGGATGCTGTAAGTGTTTACTTTACACTTTCCAAAATACAGCTCTTTTATATCCACAAATATATAACCAAAATAATTTTCAATATCTGGAGAGCTTGCAAAATTAACATTAGAATATCTGACCAAACTCAAAATGTCAGATTTATCAATATCCAAATACTCTCTTTATAGCTTCCAGTTCTCTATTACAGGATCGCTCAAGTATCTCCAAAATATATCTATAGTATACACAATATCCAAATGTGTATAAACTTGAGCATACAGTAATTACCCACAATAAGGCATACACTGCACTCGATATGAGCTCTTTCACTTTTATCTTGAGGACTTTGAGATTTCACAGTATATCACTTTTCACAGAATAGGTACCTCAAATAGGAGAACAATATACAGTAGACCTACTCTAAACACATAATGTAGGTTTCCTTGAGACCAATAATGTATGCCTATTGATATGTCACGAAGAATCTCAATCCTTAAAAAAATAGAGCCTCACTTAGATTCTTCATCCTGAAGTGACATGACGACATGGAATGTCTCATACAATAGGTCAGTGCTATAGGCTGCTATTTGATATCATCAATTTAGAGCACAATAAGCACATAACTCCCACTGACCTCGCAATAGATCCAATTATCAAACGATAATGTTCTCCTCAAAGTGACAATCTCATCTAACTTCATGTATATTACAATCTGGATGCCTTTTAATGTTCATAAATGAACTCCTTAAGTTCGCAAACTATATATTCCAACTTAGGAACTACAAACTTTTAGGTTGCTTTATTTAAAGCCTTGGCCAAATTTGGCTTTAATTATCTACCTAATCTTTAGAGTCTCCCTTTTGTCTATAATGATGTGACAACTAAAATAGATCTCATACATCCTTATGCAACATAGATGCTCACTTATCCTGCGTGACTAATATCCAACTCTTAGAGTTCGGATCAGGATAGTCTCCTGACAAACATCAGAAACAGAAGACATTTCATATTCATATTCTTCTATAAGGTCAGGTGCAGGTTCAAAATATGGTATTGGGATCAACTATTGATTCCTTTGGTTGTGGCTTTTCATTATCAAAGATAACGTATATATGGGAATGGCACAACAAAATGTATCTTAATAATGACTTTGTGAAGTTCACAACTCCCACTCTTTAAGTCATCTACTAAATAGATTGCATTGTCAGACTCAATGATTCTACTGTCACATAACGAGAAATGAAATCTAGAATCTTTCTGCCGCTGATAGTTTTCTCGTCAAGTTTTCTTGACTATGGGTTATAGCTCTTTTACCTTACCTTATAACCCTAAACACAGAAAGCAGCATAAAATCGGCTTAATGTTTGACTATAACTTGGGATACATTTAGGAACTGGTCTTGCTTGGAGATCAACTTTGAATGTGAATTGCAGTTTTAATTTCACTCCACCCGAATTTTAAAGATTTGGAGTGATTAACATAAATCGTACTAGATCAGAATGTACGATTGACTTCAACTGTAATCTCATTCTGTTTCAATATTCCAAACACCGTACACTAGGCGTTAATATAAAATACTATAGTGCACTTAATCGAAAAATCGATATATAATTTTGCCTAGCTTCATTATACCGAACATAATATTCATCACTACTGTCTGATCATTGCCTTAAGCAGCGCAGCGGAATTAATCAGAATGCCTAAGGCCTCTATAAGATCATATCTTTCACTCTATATGACCTAAATCAAAATGGTCTTTAGTGAAGGTGATGAAACACTTATATCCACTGAATACAGGATGTGAAAATGATCTACAAATGTCGGTATACATAAGTTCCTAATTATTTCAATATCTGCTAATCATGTCCTTAATATTAGCAGCAAGATATCCCTTAATACAATCTTTTCATGTGCCTCGAAATATCCCTAACCCATGCCACAACTTAATAGATTTCTTATCTATCATATCATAATCAAAATCTACAGTCACATCATTCACTATTGAAGAAAATTTGTTCAATATTAGGGTACAAATCTACTGTATATCCATTATACAGAATGCCAGAATCAATAATATGTTGTTACTGAGCAAAATACTTTTCTGTTATCAGAATGAAAAGTATAAACTGACAGTAGTTCCAAAACTGTGTTCAAAATGTAACAACAATCTGGCTATGTTTTCAATATGGATTCTAACTCTATACCCCTAAATTCACAACAATTTTCCCTTATTCTATCTCCGGTTGCTTATGGCTTTATCAATAATAGCACCGGTATCCAAACACCAAATATCTTCTAGATTGGATTCAAAATGAAAAGGCTAACAGAATGCCTTTTACACAAATCACAATTTAAAGGACTCTTGCAATTTACCCTCTTGTGCCCAGGATTATTACAGAAGTGGCACACATTGATATTTAGAGGTGTTGGTGAAACTAGAATGGGAAGCAAACTTGGCAAATTTCTTCTTCTAAAATGACCTTTCATTAAGACCTCTTAATAATATTTCTTTTTGGCAGTAATATTGGCATATGTCATCATTATGGCTAAATGAGATCTGTTAACCCGAAAGATCTCCCATTCTTGAATGACAATATCAATTTTGATATTAAAATGCCATACTTCCTTTTGCATTAAATGAGATCTGTAAAACTGGAAGATCTCCAATTCTCCATCCCAGAAGGAAGTAGTACTGAATCTGCCATATATGGAAGCAAAATCCTATAGCAACCTTTATCCATCTTATGCGAACTATTTTCTAATGGCATCCATAAATACTTCTTGGTTATTCCTAATCGGAACACTTCCTCTGATGTACTCTTTCATGGTATACCCTACATAGTCAGAGAATTCTCACTTAAGTATTCCTGAATTCCATATTACTTTGTCCTCAAAGAGCTCATACTATTGGGTATAGTAGGTAGATCAACTCTCGGGATTACTACCTAGTTCAATATATCCCTAACCGTAGAGAATAATTTATACTATCTATCTAATTTGATCCTGCTAGAAATTCGATATGTGATAGTTGCACAATATGGAGGCTAGTGGAATGACTCGATAAATTCCACAATACACTACCGAGGATAAGACAAAACTAGTTGAATACAACCTGAATGATCGCCCACCGACAGGGTAGGAAGACCGTGTCATATCCCAACCAGAATCCTCTCAATCCCAAGCATCTCTAAAAGCAACTAACAATCCGACAGGGAGAGACTAGCCACTTCTAAAGATCTCAGTAAATCTTGCAATTGCAACTATCACTATGCATTGCCTTATTATTATATCCTTAAAATTATCAGAATAAATCATCAAAAAAAATCTTCATGACTATTCCTGCGACAGGCAAGTACTAGTCAATCCAATTAATGATTTATAATTTTAAGAATATTCACAAAATTCATTGACCAGAATTAACTACACCCAAAATATGCAATTCCTGAAGCATATGTAGTAATTTCAGGCCCAACATTAATTAATTAAATTAATTTCACATAAATTTGAATATTCAAATAATAAGGCAATTTCATTTTTAGAGAGTTTATTTGTTTAAATAAATTATTAACAGAATGGGTAAACCAAATCCAAAATAGCTCAACAAAATACCCAAATAATTTATTTAAAATTTTTTTTTAATTAAGCCAAATATTAGTAATTTATGGGCATAAGTATATATTTCAAAATTAAGTGAATTATGAATTAAATGAGTAATTAAATTTCTAGAAATTACTCCAAAATTAATTCCTCCAAAAATTCACTTATATCACATTAATTTTGGGCTTAACAACTAATTATGACTATTAAATAAAATTTTGATTATGTCCAAAATTGTCCAAAATTAATTATCCAAATGGCTCATAATTAATTAATCAAAATGGCACTTAAAATCATAATCCAAAATGGCCTTTTAATTAATTGTGCAAAATAGCCATAAATTAATCTAAATTTAATAGTCAAATCAAATTAATTAATCAACATGACCCCTAAATAAATTAGGCAAAATGGCCCTAAAATTAACTAATTTAATTACCCAAAATTAAATTAATACTAAATGGCCAATTAATAAAATTAAATAAATAATGCCCATAATACAACAAAATTAATTTGGCCTAAATAAATTAAATATTATGGCATAATTAAAATAAACAAATGGTATTTTAATTTCCAAAATTAAAAGCCCAAAAATATTAACAATAATGGTCCAAAAATACACCATCCCATACAATATGGCCCAAAATCAAAAACCAAAACAATCCAAATAATTGTGGCCGGACCAACCCAATAAAGAAAAACAAAACAGCCCAGGAAAACGGGCCCAACCTCAAAATAAAAGGCCCCAATTTTTTTTTTAATTTTTTGCTGCGTGCGCGTGAAACCCACGCGCCCGCATCTTTCCCACATTGGCGCGAGATGCGCCATTCATGTTATCGGGCGCGTGCAACGTACGCGCCCGATCTTCTTCCCCCAAACGGATAAAATTTGCAGAAAAACGGGTATTTTAAACCCGACCCGACCATTTCTCTCTATACACAGCCCCATTTCACTTCGTTTTAACGGCGTTTTTATCAAAAATTGATCATCAATCAATATATTACATTATTTTAGCTCAAAAAATGCAAAAATCTTATGGGTATTGAAAAATCCGAAAAATACCCAAAAATTAAAAAATGGATAAATCCCATTTCTTCTTCGAAAATGGCTAATGGCTTTAAGGTGGGGATGCTCTGATACCAATTGTTGAAATTAAAACATCCACCAAAGCCCATTAGCACTATAAATGGAGAGAAAACTAACCTTGGGTGGGTTGAGTCAAAACCCACCATACAACCACCGATTTCGCCACTGCCAGAGGGAGGAGAGACCGCCGGAGGTCGAGGCACGCTTGTCCACTGCCGGTTTGGTCTGTCCATTGTGGTCTGTGCAAGAGACAAGGCGATGGTGATGGTGAGCAGAAGGGAGAACGACAAAAGGAAGGGGATTGCCCTTGTTCATTTTCTATCAAAATGCTACAATGAGTAATGGGCAATCCTGTAGCTTATATATATGCCAAGGGCAGGGACCTCCTATATCATAAATCATGTATTATATCCGTCCCATTAAGGATAAATACATGTACAATATAAATATATTACGTATATTAGTGGTCACACCTTATACAAAATATACTACTAAATTAACTTATATGATATTAATTATACTTAATTAGTCCACATTAATGAGATAATTCAACAACAAATGCTAAGTTAATTAAGTGATCAATAGCCACCCTTGCATCCAATTCACAGTTTATGCTTTTATATCCCTCTTGCCATGCTAACATTAAATCGAACCTCATTGCTTTGTAGTTCAACTGTAATTTTTGTGCAAACTAGTAACTGAGCTCGAAAGCTCACTAACCATTTACCTATTGTTTGACTCACTAATGAGCCACGATGCAATGATAATGTGTGAAAAAAAACGAAAAAAAGGGGTAAATTCACATTTTTACTTTTGATTTTAAAATTTAAAATTTAAAATTATTTTATAAGAAAACATATATTTTTTAATATTTATTTTTTCCAATCTCACTTAAATCAATTACAACATCTATCCAAACTAGATACTATTTAACCCTCCAGCACCAAAGACTCAGATTCGGTGCCGAAGCTCCATGCCTCCATCCATGTTTAGTTTAACAATCCCATCATTGGGTGGTTGGCCCATTGACCAAGCATATGTACCAAGTTATATGTTAGAACCCAAGTCGAAAAGCCGCACGATCACTCCCTTGAATGTTTCAACCAATGGAATTTGATGCATTGCCTTTATTTTAATTTCTTTTGGATTTATTAGTTATATTATATAAAATATTATTAATTTATTATTCAATACATTGTTAGTAAAATTTTTAGATTTTACAAATTGAGTTAAAATGATGATACATATTTTCTAAAATATTAAAAAAATAAAAATATACAGTATGTGTCATCATTTTGACTTCATTTGTAAACTCTAAAAATTTTACCGATAAGCATATTAAATAATAATTTTTATATAAATAGAAGTTAATATGCAGTAATTAATCGAGCATGTTTACCATGTGTGAGTTACTATTTGTTTTTATACGAAAATTTTATAATGTTGTTTCACAAATATAAATATAAATTTTTACATATACATCATAACATATTTTTCGAAATATTACTATATAATATTGGTACATTAATTTTTTTACTAGTATAATATTTCTACTCTATTTACTTTAAATTCAAATTAACATTTAAAGTTTGATCAAAACTTGTTAATTCGTGTATATAATTTATGCTCGTATTTTGCAAATCATGTTTGTTTATTGTAAAATATGATAGTTTTATATCAAAATCCGCGTCAATATATAAAAGATAATTTATTTTAATTTTTTTCATATTTATGTTTATTTTTTTTATCAATTGTAATTTGTGTCATTTTTGTATTTTTATTTGTATCTTTTTTTTTAATATCACCGGGAAGATTACTTGATCCAATTTGGACCACTGAGCTTCACCATAATCCAATCCAGCTACTTTTTCCTCACATTGACGAACATCGAATTAATTTTGTTTTGAAGTAGATGTATTTATCCAATTGAACATATCGGTTTTCATTTTTTTTATATTAAAAATGAAGAATTTTCAAATAATGATTGTCTTATCGTTATCATCTATTTTTTAATTAAAAAAATTTTTTTTGAATAAAAAAAAGTTGAAGGGTATAAAATAAAATAAAATAAAATAAAAAATAAACTAAACTCAAAAAAGACAACCAATGATCAATTGACACATGGTTCAAGTTAGGCAAAAACGAAACAGTACAACGTACAGACTACTTTAATATATAGTTATTATAGATATATTCCTCAAAAAGAAATCATGAACCACATATTCAAATGCCGCATCATTCATCATAAAAGTCTTCTGGTATGCTTTCAAGTTGAAATGTTTTAATATCATTTTTGTACTTTATTTGATTCAAAAATTTAAAATTTATTTCTGATAAAAAAATTTTTAAAATTTAAAATTCGATTTGTATTTAATTGAATTTATTTTTTTTAAACTCGAATTCCATTCGAAAAATATTTGAGCTTCTCGATTTCAATTTATAAGATTCGAATTCGATTAAACAAGATATTTATCATTTTTCAAGGTAATTTACTCTATATATTTTGAAGGGAATAGTAAATTAATAACTAAATATAAAAAAATTATTTCATTATCATTGTTAGGAAAGTTTTACCGTTTATTACTTTTAATCTAAACAATAGTAATCTTAAACCGTAAAAAAGATCAAGATAACTATGGTTACATAAAAAATTTTCACAAATGATTTGATTTAAATATTAAAATATTCAAATTTAGTTCAGCTTTTTTTTTAATATCTTTGATCCCCGATATCCGCTTTATGCGATTATTCCATAGTTGAAGAACTGTCAGGCTACATGGAAGTGGGGTGCCCCCGAGTCATGCTTAAGAGAAAATGAGTCCTTTACCACTCAATCTCAACTAATGTTGGTAAATTTAGTTCAATTTGTTACCTGAATAATTCAAATTTATCTTAAAAATAAATGATTCAAACTTGTATAGTCATTAATTGAATTTAAGTCATTCATAAATAACTTTTAATTTACGCATTTGAACACAACTACTAACAAAACCATTGCAACCCACAAATCATGTGAGATTTAAGGACCAACCCCACAAAAAACACATATCATTTAAACAAGAGAAAAAATATAATAATTTTGCTAAATTTGAAATTCTTTTTATAACACACACTTAAGATTTGTCGGATATGAAAAGACTTTTATTTAATGTTGAAAATCTTTCTAAAAAGAAAATCTTGTTTTTCATACTCTGAGATTTGAAACGGTATAGAATTTATTTGTTGATTTCGTACTTAGGTACATGAGGCGGATGAGGCATGGGCTGAGTTGTCTTAGTTTGATATCCAAATTTTAGATTTTAAATTAAAATTTATTTTTTAATTGTTTTACGAAAAAGAATAAATAAAGTCGAATGACTATTGTCCAATAGTTTTAGATTTTAGATTTTATGAGCAAAAATGAGATAGTGTGACATATATATTATTATTTTTATTTATTTTTAATATTTTAAATGAAATATATGTTTTTATTTTAATTTCATTTATGACATTAAAAAATATTTTACTAACAACATATTTTTTTTGTTCAGAGAAAAAACACATCACTAATTTCAAAACCGATTACTAACAACATATTTGATAATCATCCAAAACAAAAATAACATTAAAAAAGGTGAGGCTCTAACTAACGTATACGCAACGTAAGGAGCACGTTAGCAAATTAAAGCATATCTGTTACTTACTTCCATCCACGTCCCCCGAAACGCTGCGTTCATCCATGGCGCCAATATAAATTCCACCCATCCAAATTCCGGCTCTTCCCGCACTGCTACTTGCTCACGCTTTCCCTCTCGGCTACATTACCGGCTTTCCACACTTGGTCGTGAATAGAAAATCCGGCATGGAAATGGAATCTCCAGCTCAACGTCGCCTCGATGTCATCCAATCTCACCTCCTCCCTTCCTCCACCGCCGACGATGACTCCTTCCTCCGCCGTAACGTCACCTCCTCTTCACAGTTCTTGCACGGTACGTATGCTCCCTGAGTCTCTAATGGTGACGTGATAATTCGTGTTTTGATGTATTTCGAAGTTAAATATTCATAAAAATGGAAGTGTCCAGTATTTGTTTTGATTGATTGCTTATTTTGATTTGATCATCATAGAAAATTATTTGATTAATCTCTTATTATGTTGATCATTCTTTTGTCTTTTTTTTTTTTGGTTTACGATTCTTTTAGGTGAAACATACAGCGTAGTTCTTCCGGAGAAGTTGCAAAATGGAAAATGGAATGTTTATAGGTCTCTGTTTCTTGCTACATTCTGTTTTTTCATTCCTTTTCATTTTTGAATTTTTTTTAACATTGAATTTTCTTACACAGATCGGTTCGTTCTCCGATGAAGCTTTTGAGTCGGTTTGATAATCATCCTGAAATCGGGACCTTGCATGATAACTTTGTGTGAGAATCTTTCTCTCTGTTCCTTTTAAATGTTGAAGTAATGAAATGCTTATCATATGATTTTCAATGTTTGGTTACTTAGACACGCTGTTGAGGCTTATAGAGATCACAAGTACTTGGGAACGAGAATTCGCGTGGATGGAACAGTTGGGGAGTGAGTTATATAAGTTTTTAATTTTAAGAAGTTTAAAATTCAACTTTATTGAGAATTAATATGGGAATTTAATCGCGAGATTGTGTTAACTGTGCCTTGCATATGAAGGTATAAGTGGATGACATATGGAGAAGTGGCTAAAGCTCGGGAGGCAATAGGTTCTGGTCTTAGGTATTACGGGTTAGAACAAGTAAGTTGCTCTGAAGAACTTGGGTTCCCATGTCTTAGGACACCATCTTTATCCAACCATGGTTTTGCCTCTATCTGTTAGCTTTCCTACACCTAGAATATCTGCCTGATCGAATCTTTAGCCATTGATATTGTTAAGGCATTTTTGACTCTTTGTGGTTCTGGAACAGGGAGCTTGTGTTGGACTTTATTTTATAAACCGACCCGAGTGGCTGGTGGTTGATCATGCTTGTGCAGCATATTCATATATCTCAGTTCCTTTATATGATACTTTAGGTGTGTCTTTGACTGGTTAAATTATTTTTTTAATCCCTTATAGCCCAATTCTAACAGTGTTTTGCTCATTGCAGGTCCTGATGCGGTTAAGTATATTGCGAATCATTCTGGTTTACAGGCTATTTTTTGTGTCCCACAGACATTGAATAATGTGAGTTTCATTTTTGCTCCTGTAAAGTTGCCGATCTATGTTTTGCAACTTGTTAGTTTTTAACACGCTGCAAACCGCGTAAAATTTCTTGTATCTTGTTTTAACTGCTGTTTTAAATTACTTCTTATCTCATTTTTCTCCTTGTAAAATTGCAGCTGTTGAGCTTCATATCTCTGATTCCATCTGTACATCTTATAGTGGTATGTACTAGTAGAATCTCATTATAAAATCATAAGAATACTATAAGCATGCTAGTTGTTTACACCCACCAAGTTTTTGTTTTCTCTTGGCACCTTTTACTATGCAGGTGGTGGGAGGAGCTGATGAGCACTTGCCTCCACTTCCTTTGACATCTGGTGTGAAGCTCATATCATATTTAAAGTTACTTGGTCAGGTATAAATTTATTTCTTTGTTTTAGTTGTCCATGGTGGAGACTTCTTTTAACCATGTGATTCTGTTTTCAATATGCTGCTAATAGTTCAAGTTAGTCCATACACTTCATGTTGTCTAAGTGCCGATAATAAGATTTAGTTGTTTTGAAGAACTTATATTTTCTCCTTGAATTATTTGAAAAAACACTTCACCAGATTACTGACTAAACTATTCTATCATACTACAGGATTTATAATTAGTTTAGCAAATCACCTAACTGAAATGCAATCAAAATTGCAGATCTGCCTATTAATCTCGCTTCTAGTTTATAATTATATCAACTTATTCTAAATGATTTTCTTTTAGGGCTGCAGCAACCTACAGTCATTTTGCCCTCCAAAGCCTGAAGATATTGCGACGATTTGCTACACCAGTGGTACTACTGGAACACCAAAGGTAAGAGTCATATTGAAATTTGATGCTGTGATTCTCCAGCTACTTTCATCCCTTTCATTCCTTTACTTCATTTATTTGCTGCATAACGTATACTGTCATTTCTTGTTTTCTCTGGAAAGGGAGTAGTCTTGACACATGGAAATTTAATAGCAAATGTTGCTGGTTTCTGTCGAGCTATGAAATTCTATCCCTCAGACATGTGAGTTCGGTGTTCAAATTATTGCCTAATATAATTCAAACTTTATGAATCTTTTGTTAAGATACAATGCTTTATGTTTTTTATTGATTAATGTTCTCATTTAACAGTTATATATCCTATCTTCCTTTGGCTCACATCTATGAACGAACAAACCAAATGATCTGTGTTTACCATGGCATGGGGGTTGGCTTCTACCAGGGGGTATGAGACTATCAAATCTGTAATAACTCTTGTGTTGCATGTTGAGGTAGTTATCTATCAAATCGATCATCTGTAAATTTAGAAGTTTCAATATATTACGCACACTATCAGGTAAACAGTTTGACTGTCTGCCAAGGCATGCTAAAAATTTAAGTGCATCCATCTTTCTTATAGTATTAAAAGTTTGATTGATCTTTGTTGGTGCTTTTCTTTCTATTGGCTTATTGATTCCTATTCTCTACTGCATTACAGTCCTGGAAGCTTTTTTTCTTGATAAAGTAGAAAGTTTTAGTTTACTGTTATTTCAAAAGACTGATTGAGTGATAGTCCGGAATAATTTCTCTTGATTTGGTATATTATCTTCACTTGTAAACCTTTTGCATGATGATTCTTTCCTTTTCAATTCGTTATCATTCAGAAATAACAGATATTAGTAATGCTTTAGATCACTGATAAGGTTGTATGTATTTCCCTGAATATTATATATGTGTTCCCCTTGAATGAATCTAAAAGTTAAGATAACCAGCACTCTTTTTTCCTTATAGAATGAGTACATTTTCATGTTGTTCAAATCAAAACTTGGTACAGGGTAAAACAAATATTGTTTCTTCCCAATCCTCTACAGCTCTCAACTGCTTAGAAATATATTACTATTCTGATTTTGCCCTCATACAGTCTTTATGAATGTCTACACCCCTCTCTTTTGCAGGACAATTTGAAACTGATGGATGATTTGGTTGTTCTTAGACCAACAATATTTTGCAGTGTGCCTCGATTATATAATCGAATTTATGCTGGGTATGATACTGGTTGAGAGTTGCATAAGATAAATTGATAACAACTATTATGTTTATCAATTCTTATTTAGTTCATTTCACTGCCATAGAATCACCAATGCTGTAAAGACTTCTGGCGCTCTAAAGGAGGGGCTATTTAGAGCTGCCTTCAATTCCAAGAAGCAAGCCATCATGAATGGTATCCATGCTAATAATTGAACTTTCTTTTTCTGTATAGCATAAATTTTCTAGCACATTATATTGTTGATGAAAGAGCATGTATTTAGGGTTATGATAAGAGGATGTGAAGTATAAAACAGTAAATACTATCAGTACGCTTGCCTCATATACAGCTGTCTGATTGCTTGCGCTTCGTACAATTGTTGCAGGAAGGAAAGCATCACCAATTTGGGACAGAATGGTCTTTAACAAAATAAGGGAGAAGCTTGGAGGACGAGTACGTTTTTTGGGATCAGGTGCTTCTCCTCTGTCTCCTGATGTAATGGACTTCTTGAGAGTGTAAGTTTATTTTCTTACATGAGGCAATTATACACCATTGCTGTATCTGAGCACGTTGTTATGTTAGCACTGTAGGGTCTCCAAATGCCTTAGCCATTTGTGTGAGTAACCTTTGTCTGAAGTAGTTTTGTTGTGGTTAAAGTGTAGCGTTGAAGTAGCATGGTTTTACATTCCTCAGTCTTTGACAAGAGTGTACTTTCCAGGTGCTTTGGCTGTTTAGTGGTCGAGGGGTATGGCATGACAGAGACTTCCTGCGTCATAACCATGACCAATGAAGGGGACAACTCAACTGGTCATGTTGGGTCTCCTAATTCTGCCTGCGGTGAGTCGCCTTGGTTTCTTTTGAATAGAATCACTTGCTTTAAATCTAAATTCAGCTGAATATAATCAGTATTTAGGGATTGATAGACATGCTGTTACATTAACAACAAAAAATCAGTTAAATGCCAAACTTTAGGGACAGCTGAATCACTGGCTGTAAATTCAGGGGATCTAAATGCAAGTCATTTTAAAGTGAAGAACTTGTTGAATGGCATTCATCTGATTTTGGAAAATTTTGATTATCAAGTACCTCATTTTGCTTGTGCTGGATGTATTTTTTCTCTTTTCAGAAGTAAAACTTGTGGATGTTCCCGAAATGAATTACACCTCTGATGATGAGCCATATCCTCGTGGGGAAATTTGCGTGAGAGGTCCTATTGTTTTTCAAGGCTATTACAAGAATGAAGATCAAACGTAATCATCTTTCACGTGTTGTAGTGTTGTTACATTTTTTTTGACACATCTATCTGCAAATCTTTAGAGGGTGAGCCTGATGTAATAGTAAAAATTGTTTTTTTGTGACTTGGAGGTCAGGAGTTCAAATCAGGAAAATATCCTCTCTAGAGGGGCATATGACCTTCTCTAAGCCCCAAGAAATGGGAGTTTTGTGCATTGAATTTGCCTTTTTGTTCTGCAAACCCCTAGTTCATCTGACTGCCTTGTTGGTTGAACAGGAGAGAAGTAGTTGATGATGATGGTTGGCTACATACCGGAGATATTGGATTGTGGATACCTGGGGGCCGTCTCAAGATTATTGACAGGTCATATTTGTTTAACCTTATTCTCATATTAGTGGACCAGATGCTCATATCCACCTTGTGATCTATTATCTGGATATCAATGTCTTTTTTATATGAGATAACACTTGTGCTTGACTAGTAGTCTTACGGTTTGTTGGCTGCATTTTGTTGCTATGGAAACCTTTTCAAACATGTGAGAATGATGTTCCGATTTTCCTGTCATTTTTGATCTTTGGCAATGAATCATCTGCTTGGATCATTTCCATCCCTACTTCCTGATCTTTTTTTTCTGATCTGTTAGGAAAGAATTTGTCAAATAAACAAAAGAAAAAAAACAATCATATACACATAAGACAATATTCATGTGATTTTGCAATTTGCTTATATCCACGATCGCATTATGTTTCTTTTTTATTAATTTTTTGAAACATTTAAGAAAAAAAAGATTGCATAATATAATATAATATAACTAGGGTAATCAATCATGGTATAGCTTTGTGTAATAATAATATCTATAACTCTGCGTAAGTATCATATCAATTGGATCTTATCAGATTTCACAAATTCTGAATTGGATCTTATTAGACGTCATAAATTCTAACGTAACCATGATTGTCAATTGATTATAGGAAAAAGAACATATTTAAGTTGGCACAGGGTGAGTACATAGCACCTGAGAAGATTGAGAACATATATGCAAAATGCAAATTCATTTTGCAGTGTTTCATATACGGTAAGGAAACAGTTTATAAATACTTTGATTGATCATCTTCACTAGTGCTTATTATCCTGACAGCTTAATACGTTTACAGGTGATAGTTTGAATTCATCTTTGGTAGCCATAGTTGCAGTGGAACCTGATGTGTTGAGAGATTGGGCAGCGTCTGAGGGCATCCAGGTTTCCTTTCTTCTCTTCCTTCGTCTTTGCTTGTATTTACGACAGTAAATTCACTTCTGTTCCCACTACTTTTTCTGTTCCATTGTTGCAATTCGTGTGTATATTTTGTCTTGTGCTATGTTAAAGTATGTTTATTTTATATAGAGCACGACATAGCTCTTGTTAAACTTGTCTGCAATTTTTGTTAAATTTAACCCACATTGTTTTGTGTTTTTTTTTAATATTATTTTTGTATCATTTCATTATATCATGTCCAGATGTCTAAAATAATCAGTTTACTCCGTGCTTTGTTGAGATCATTAATGGCCCCTAAAAGAGTGTTCTTAATCGTATAAAAATCCCCTGAATACATTATATAAAATTATGTTTGTTTCATGTAACACGTGAAAATTAATGTGTTTAAATTTGTACCAACATGTAAGTTTTGTTAAAATTCATGTTTTTTATATCGTTTTTATATCATGTGATCGTGTTATGTCTAAATAATTTAACCAATAATCCATTTGTTCAGTACGAGGATTTAGGACAACTGTGCAACGATGCAAGAGCAAGGAATGCCGTTCTTGCTGAGATGGATGATATTGGAAGGGAAGCACTGGTAGATTTTTTTAACCAATGATCCATCTTTCAGTGAGGCCTGTTACTTTATTTGAAATTTGAATTCCTCTATGGAAATCGATTATTATTTCTTCTGCAGTTAAGAGGCTTCGAATTTGCAAAAGCTGTAACTTTGGTGCCAGAACCATTCACCGTCGAGAATGGCCTTCTCACTCCAACATTCAAGGTTAGCCGCCATTCTTTGTTCAGTGTCCATTTTACTTGAGTTTTTCACTTAGATAATTTTAGACTCGATGCAACGACATAAAACGAAATCACGAAAAAATATACAAACAAAAAAACGGGTTAAATTTTTTATAAAAATTGTGTGTAAATTCGATAAAATCTAAAGAAATATTTTATCACGGATTATAAGATAACAATTTTTATGTTTTATATGATTTAACTAAACAAAACACAAAATAAATACATGAATTGTGAGATATTTCATGAAACAAAGCTTGAGTCCTGAAAAATTTTATCATCATGCTGCCAAGATAGATAAAATTAAATTTTGGAGAATTAAGGAACACAAAATATATACACGAAGTCGTTTAACCTGTCTGAACTTACTGTTATGAACCAGATCAAGAGGCCTGAAGCAAAGGCATACTTCGCAAAAACCATATCCAACATGTACGCTGAACTGTCGGCATCCAATGCAACGCCACAACAAATGTTATGAGCCAAGTGCATATCGTTAAATGCAAGAGGTATGAGGTGGATGAAAAAAAGGGCATTTCTCATTCAGGAAAATGAATGGGAGAGAAGGATTTTCCCATTCCAGTTGGTTGATTGTTGTAGATTACATGCTCAATGGCTATGTATAATCATATTTAAAAATGAGGCTTTCACTTTCACTTCTTTGTTGTAATTTATACTTATATTCAATAAAAATTGATTATATATATATATATATATATATTATACGAATCTCAAGCGTTGTTGACTATGAAAAATGTGTAATTTTATGAAGTTATTCTTAAGTTATTCGCATTTGATTTGTGATTATTCGGATTTGATTCCTTTATTTATTTATCGAGTTCAAATTCGAGCTACTCGAATAATTGAATCAAGTGATTTTGAATATCTTAATACTTGACTTGAACCTTTGAATGGCTTATAAGTTTAATTGAATTTATTTTTTTAATATTTAATTGTTAATATATCTTGTTATCTTAATAATATATAATTGAAAAATGTCAAATGAAATCTATCGAAATAAATTTAAACGATCTGAATATTTTATTGAATCAAACTTAAGTTTTAAAAGTTGAATTTAATCGATCTTGAGTCGGATGTTGAAGTTTTGAATTTTCAAATCATCGAACATCAAACTCCGAGTTCTTAAATCAAATTGAATTTAAATTTGATACCGCAATGAGAAATTTCAATTCGAATTTTACATTAAGTGCAATGCTCTGTACAAAATGTAATAATATCCCACAAATCATAATCTCTGAGATCTATTTACAGGGTAACCTAGTCTTAGTCTAGGACACAAACAAACATGATGTTTGGAAGTGTAAATCTTTGGATTAACAGATGGAAATTTTGGGACTGGAAATCAAAACTTGGTAATTGGTCGTGTGTTGTTCCAAAGCCATTGACGAGCAGAACCTTCCAGCAATGGTGAAACCTGCAAGAACTTGGTTACCATAACTCGAAACTTGGAACTCAAAAGGAGAATAGGCTAACAGTTAACCGGGAAATCTACCAAAGTGAACTCACAAGATCTCTTCTGCAAATGGTTAACAGGACTGTACAAGTTTCCATACTTATAATATGTATACCTACCTTTTCCCAAACTTGTGAATGGTAATTGTTGAGCCATTCGATCTCCTCGGCCGAGAGCAATGATAAGTCAACCAATTTAGTCTGCAATCCCAGAAACAAACATGATTCTAAATAAGAAACTAATCTAGTTTATCCAACTAAGGAAGTCTATGCAGGAAATAATTTGTACATTCTATTGCAAAGCTCCCCAAAGCAACCAGCTCTGACACTCAGAATCAACTATATAAACACTTCATGACATTAGGAATTTGATTCCATATTGAAGTTAAAAATTGAAAATATGCGCATTTCCAGAATAAAGTACATGCTGTTATTTTTATAATACAATAATCTTCCTAATCCTGTATGTGGAAAAACAAGGTGTATATTCATGTTCATTAGCAGGAGGTTGCTCCTGGAAGCCTGATGATGACCAGACGACTTCTACTTCCTTAAAAGTGAATATTTCAACTTAATCTATTAACAAATTTGAGTTTTAGACTCAAACTAAGTTTCTTAGAACTGATTCAGAACCAGATTGTGACTAGTAATTTATGCCCACAAGAGCTTAATGCAGTGGAGTTGGCAGGCGGTAAAAGTGGGTTGAAAACAGTATTTTAATAAGATTCAAACAGCATAAGCAATAGTACAAGGAAATAGGCAGCATACCTGAATGGGAACAAATGTTAATTTTTCGAATCCAAGATATTCAATTCCTCCATAACGATTAGGTGTATTAATCTCTTGCACATAAAGAAGATTCTGCAAGATGAAAAGAGCTCAAGTTTGTAACGATTCTTTTCGACCAATATTTGGGCTAATTAAAAGTAATTGAACAAACTTCTCAAACAGTAACTAGAGGGTTTCTTGTAATATAAACGACAAAATAATGATAAAATTTTAACCTTTAATCACCATGTAGTTCAAATTATGTGCGGTGCATAAATGTGGACTAACTAACATTTAGCTTTAAACCAGCAGTTAGATCAATCAAATGAATTCATTGAGGAAAATAAACAGCCAGAGACGATAATGAAAAGTTTAACAACAAACAGATATGGTTGAATGACTTTGTACCTCAATCCGAATGCCAAATGCGCGGTCTTCATAGTAGCCAGGTTCGTTGCTAACAATCATGCCTTTTTGTATGGGAGTCAAATTTCCGTATCTATAGCTAATACTTTGTGGGCCTTCATGGACATTCAATGCAGCGCCAACGCCATGCCCGGTACCTGCATAAAATGAGCAAGACAATCAAGTCATAAATCGATGATAGACCAAGCTTTTCCATGCAGTGGGAAGTCAAGAGAAAGATGGGAGAAATACCATGGCGGTAATCAAGTCCAATCTTCCAAAGGGCAGAGCGGGCAAATGCATCCAACACAAAACCTGGAGTGTTTTCAGGGAATACTGCCTGATCAAGAGCAATGTGACCCTGCAATTTGATGGTGAATAACAGCTTGGTAATCTTTAGAAGTAGTACAGTGATAAAATCATACTGTGGAAGGTACTTGTGGAAATCCAGTCCAGATTCTATGGGATTGGATATGATTGATTTTTTATTTATTTCCTAAGATAAAGGGATTTGGTATCTTGACCAAATATTTCCCTGATTGGTTTTATTTAAAACTTTCCTTTATTTAGGATTCCTTTTCCTTTTCTGAAAATGGTATCTAGGATATATAGGGATTTACGTAGATTTCCTAGTTTAGCCTACAACTATTTATATTCTCTGTAAGCTGTAGTTTTTTACGTAGAAAATCAGAAAAACATGTTCCTATCAATTTTTACATTCTCTACAATATCAGTTTCTACATGGTATCAGAGCATACGACCCATTAAAATTCTTAGTTTGATTCTTCTCCCACTATGCTGAGTGGTAGCACAACATCAGAGGTGACTTCAAACTCAGGGAGCATGATCAGCAACATCGCTTGGAAGGCTGTACACGCTAGGGAGAGTTATGGGAAGACACCTACTGATGAGATGCCACATCAGTCCCTTCAGCAAAACAGACATGAAATTGTGAGTACTGCCACTTTGGCACAAAAAGGTAATTTTCTAAGCGCTTTAAGTGTCAAACGTCATAGCTCAAAGGCATGGATCGTTGACTCAGGCGCATCAGACCATATGACTGGTGATGCATCTTTATTTCATGAATACAGCCCATGTTCTGGAAATTTTACAGTTCGTATTGCAGATGGCTCATTATCTAAAGTGGCTGGTATCGGTTCAGTTGCTATCTCCAAGGACATAATGCTTAATTCTGTTCTCCATGATCCTAATTTGGATTGTAATCTCTTATCTATTAGTAAGATTACGAGAGATCTTAATTGTGTTACTAAATTTCTCCCACATATGTGTGAATTTCAGGCCTTGGATTCGGGGAAGAAGATTGGCAACGCTAGGATATGTGCGGGACTCTATCTTCTTAGAGATGAAGAATCTGAGAGGAAAATTCAGAATAATGCTTGCACAGTCTCAACCTCTAGCAGTCATCAAGATAGTGCAGTCATGTTGTGGCACTACCGATTAGGTCATCCCAACTTCTTGTACCTCAAAAAACTATTTCCCACATTATTCCAAAAAAATCCCTCATATTACCAATGTGAAATTTGTCAATTGTCCACATCATTCATATAAACCATCCCATCCATTCTCCATAATTCACAGTGATGTTTGGGGACCATCTAGGATAGCAAATATTACTGGTTCTAGATGGTTCGTTAGCTTCATAGATGACCACACTCGAGTGACTTGGTTGTTCCTCATGAAAGACAAATCTGAGGTTGGGCAAATATTTCAGAATTTCAACAAAATGGTCCAGACTCAATTCCAAACCAAAATTCAGGTGCTTAGAACCGACAATGGAAGGGAATATTACCACTCTATCCTTGGAGCTTATCTACTTGATCAGGGAATTGTCCATCAAAGCTCATGTGTGGATACTCCCCAACAAAACGGAATAGCAGAGAGGAAAAACCGACACCTAATGGAGGTTGCCCGATCACTCATGCTTGCCACTCATGTTCCAAAACATTTTTGGGGAGAAGCAGTTTTAACAGCTACTTATCTCATAAATAGAATGCCTTCTCGTGTCCTTCAATTCCAAACACCGTGCCAAAAGCTCCTTACAACCTACCCTCATCTTCGAATTATCTCATTCATCCCTACTAAAGTGTTCGGGTGCACCGCATTTGTCCATATACATCAGCAACATCGAAGTAAATTGGATCCCAAATCAGTCAAGTGCATATTTCTTGGCTACTCTCCAAACCAAAAGGGGTACAAATGTTATTCACCGGTAACCAAAAGATTTTATAATTCTATGGATGTAACCTTTTTTGAGAATCAGCCATATTACACCAAAGCTGACATTCAGGGGGAGAGTGCGAGAGAATATCAACTTTGGGAAACCATACCTGCTGCTAAACCAGTACCTTTACCACCAGCCCAAATCTCTTGTCCACCAGCCCAAATATCTAGTCCACCTATAATCCTCACAGAAATCCACCACCAACCTCTTGATCCTGAGATAACTAACACTCAACTTAGCCCTCAAAACCCTGAGTCTGTGAAAGAAACAGCAACAAAAGACATGATTGTTTACTCAAGGAGACCGAAATCTCAAAAGGAGGTAGAGAGTCGCACATCTCCAAAGCAAAACCAAGATTCAGAACCAAATCCAGAAGTTTCTGAGATGCAGACAGGTAACATAATTACTGAACCTATCTCTAGTGATTTTCCTAGTGATCTTGACCAACCTATTGCAATAAGAAAAGGAGTAAGGACATGCACTCAGCATCCTATCAGCAACTTTGTATCCTATGAGAGCCTATCTCCAGCTTTTCGTGTGTTTGTGTCCACTTTAACAGATGTTCAAGTTCCAAGCAATATTCAAGAAGCTCTCCAACAACCAAAATGGAAGGCTGCTGTTTTGGAAGAAATGAAAGCACTAGAAAAGAATGGCACGTGGGTGATTACAGAACTTCCCGAAGGAAAGAGTCCGGTTGGTTGCAAGTGGATATTTTCAGTTAAACACAATGCGGATGGAAGTGTGAATCGATTCAAAGCTCGTCTTGTTGCCAAGGGCTTCACTCAATCTTATGGTGTTGACTATGAGGAGACATTTGCTCCTGTGGCCAAGCTAAACTCAGTCCGTGTGCTGCTATCTTTGGCAGCTAACCTATATTGGCCTCTTCATCAACTAGATGTTAAAAATGCATTTTTGAACGGTGACTTAGAGGAAGAAGTCTTCATGGAGATTCCACCAGGATTTTATTCTCAGGAGAACAATGGTAAAGTGTGCAAGCTTCGTAAGTCGCTATATGGCCTCAAACAATCACCACGGGCTTGGTTTGATCGCTTAACAAAGGTTGTTAAGAAGTATGGGTTTTCACAGTGCCAAACCGATCACACTATGTTTGTTAAGCACTCATCTGATCACAAGATTGCTATCCTTATCGTTTATGTGGATGACATCATTCTTACAGGGGACTACATGGAGGAGATTGTTGGGGTAAAGACCCTTTTGGCAAGAGAATTTGAGATAAAAGACTTAGGAAAGCTCAAGTATTTCCTTGGCATGGAAGTAGCTCGATCAAGAAATGGGATTTCTATTTCACAACGAAAATATGTTCTAGATCTTCTTAAGGAAACAGGGATGCTTGGATGCAAACCTGCAGATACTCCTATGGATTCAAATGGCAAGTTAGGAGTTGAAGAAGAAAGTCCTCTAGTTGACAAAGGTAGATACCAAAGGCTTGTGGGGAAACTAATTTATTTGACACATACTAGACCAGACATTTGTTTTGCTGTTAGCCTAGTAAGCAGATTTATGAATAACCCTACCGAAGCACACATGGAAGCAGTTTACCGAATTCTTCGATACTTAAAGAAAAGCCCAGGCAGAGGACTACATTTCAAGAAAACCTCAAATAGAGATGTTGAAGTTTTCTCAGATTCAGATTGGGCAGGATCTATAACGGATCGGAGGTCAACCACCGGATATTGCAGATTCGTATGGGGTAATTTGGTAACGTGGCGAAGCAAGAAGCAGACAGTAGTAGCTCGGAGTAGTGCTGAAGCAGAATTCAGAGCTATGTCTCATGGGATTTGTGAAGGAATTTGGCTTGAAAGGGTGTTGAAGGAATTGAGGATTTCAAAAGGAAGTTCTATGAAGGTGTTTTGTGACAACCAAGCAACCATAAGTATTGCCAAGAACCCAGTTCACCATGATCGGACCAAGCATATCGAGATTGATCGCCATTTTATCAAAGAGAAAATCGAAGAAGACCAAGTCAGACTTGTCTACACGCCAACTAGTCTTCAAACCGCTGATATTCTCACCAAGGCCCTTCCTAGAAACAATTTTGAAAGCTTGAAGTCCAAGTTGGGTATGATTGACATCTACTACCCAACTTGAGGGGGAGTGTGGAAATCCAGTCCAAATTCTATGGGATTGGATATGATTGATTTTTTATTTATTTCCTAAGATAAAGGGATTTGGTATCTTGACCAAATATTTCCCTGATTGGTTTTATTTAAAACTTTCCTTTATTTAGGATTCCTTTTCCTTTTCTGAAAATAGTATCTAGGATATATAGGGATTTACGTAGATTTCCTAGTTTAGCCTACAACTATTTATATTCTCTGTAAGCTGTAGTTTTTTACGTAGAAAATCAGAAAAACATGTTCCTATCAATTTCTACATTCTCTACAATATCAGTTTCTACAGTACTCATATGACTGTAAAAATCATCAAATATCGCGCTCCATTCATTTCTAATCGGGTTTACATTTTATATGCAGAGAAAAAAGAAAGAGGAGAACCAGACAAAAGGAATCATGTGGGATACAAGCCTGCCTTGGTCTCACAACCTACGAGCAAATTTACCAATATTCTCAAATATTTCAAATAATTTACTAGAAAATTTTGGCATATGAGTCATTCAATCTCTTTATGTAACACATACATTGGGCTAATATGCTACAACCAACAAGATAGATCAAAACAGAAGCAGCACCTTTAGAACTCGGGTGAAGCATTCTTTTTCCCCGGAATTTGGTTCACCGAAATGTACTGTCCTTGTAATGTCGGTTGTTCCATCAACATATTGAGCTCCACTATCCAATAGAAACAATTTATTTGGATCCACAACACTACAGCTACCTGCTTCAGGTTTGTAGTGTATAATAGCACCATTTGCACCAGAACCTGCAATATCATTGTAAATGTTAACAGTGATTGTAAATTGATAACCAGAGATTTGATTTCGGTTGCAGAGTTTATTAATTTACATATCCCCTTTCAAAATTAAAATGAAGCGTGGATATTTTACTTTTTCCAGCATTCAAGAAATTAAAATGGTTGGACTTAGACCGGAATGTTTAAAGCTCGAAAAGAGGTAATCAAGAATTCATAAAGTAATATACCGCTTATTGTATCAAAACTTGTGTCTAGGAAACCATCTTGCTTTGAACGGAATCCAAGAAGTTTGTCCACAACATCTACCTCTGTGAGTTTCACATTCTTATGAATTTCCTCTTCCAGCCAGCACCAGAACTGTGCCAGAGCAGCTGCATCCCTGCATGTAACAATAGCTTAGCTTTTAGCTACCCCAAAATAGAAAGTTTCAGAAAGAAGGGCTATGGCATGCATGTCCATAGACAACAGTAAATGTCCTCTTTGCTTACAAAAGGGAAACATAAGATGAGAGTGAGAAAGAGATGAATAAGAGTAGGAAAACATAGATGTTTCGTGAAAGGAATAACCTCCAAATACCAATGTTTCAAAAAACGACTGCAGCAAATTAACTTATAACCACAAACTGAGGTATTTCTATTACATGGAGAAATCAATTACCTCAAGTGAGAATCCTGCATCCCTTCTAATTCAGCAGGATTTTTCAATGCCTTTGCTAGGGAGATCGGTGATCGCATATAAACTCCATAAGGACCTATAGAGAGACCACTGGATTCACCATTTCCCTTATTCTTTATTTTGCGTCTACTCCCATCGTTCATAAAATATTTATCACAAGCGGACTTATATGTCTCCACAATGGCAGCATTAACAGATGATGTATCTAACCACAAGCAAGCACCTTCTGCGGCCAGTCTGAAAAAGGAAGCTATACTTATTTCTAAAATAAGTTTGCCGTCGGCAACACCAGCTAAGACTAGATCAAATCGAAAAATTTTGCAATCTTAGATAAAGATACGCATCTTTGCTGGCCAATTTTGCATTTTTATTACATATTTTCAAACAAGAAAGTGTATAATATCTAAATGAAAATGTATGAAATCTTGTGAAAATCTGGTCCAATGAAAGACATGCTAGTTTCCTAATGAATTAAAGTGAAAATTGTCATTTCACCATAGCATGAAAAAGTTGTCCAATTCAAAGAAAAATGTTTCAAATGCAAAAATAATGTCACCAAAACATACCTCCTTATTTCAGAAAGGATGGATTCATATGGCCTTATTTCTACACCTGCATTCTTCAAGTGATCCATCACCTCAGGGGTGACTTTAGATTTATCTACAAATAACTTTGCCGCATCAACCTCCACAATTAAGTACGCATACATAACAGGCGAATGTGGGACATCACTTCCTCTCTGCAAAACAAGATGTAAGAGGTATTAGTTGGATGGAAGATTTAAGGACAAGCAGAAATTATGGAATGATTATCAGATTTCTTTCTTCTAAGGTAACCAGCATTCTAACAAATCTTGATGAAACTAAGTCTATAAACATTGCTGTTTCCACAAAAATGACAAGTAACTAGTAAGTGCGAGAATTAATACCAAGTTCAGCAACCAGGCAACTTCATCAAGCATGGATATAACAATTGCAGATGAGCCATTAGCAACAAGTTCAGCCCTCAGGGAAGATAATTTGGACAACGCATCTACACCAGCATACTTCAGATCATGAACTCTAATAGGCTTGTTTGGAGGTTTCGGCCTTGATTCCTTCCATATTTCATCCACAAGATTTAAATCGTACAAGTAAACCAACTGAAGATTCTTCTTAGATATAGCCTCCTTCAGTTCTTCTGCAGCATCATAAGAAAAAAGAAACTACTCCCTTCAAATTATCAGACACAGAAAAGCATGAACAAGGGGTATAGTACTGATTGCAAATGGTAAGCTAGAGGTTGAAAGATTGCTCACAGGATCAATGCCGACTCTGCCAGCAGGAGCCAATATATCATTAAGCCAGTCACTGGTTGCTGGGACTCCAAGATTACCAGCACGCATGAGAGTCCAGCTCGAGCTTAACTGCTTCTCAGCCTAAACACTCAGAAGAAAGAAATAACTAGCATCAAACACAAATTATACAACAGTGGATCATAAACTTCATTTCAATGACTTTATAAAGTTTTCCAACAAAAGAAAACCTGCAGAAAGTAGCGGCCATCGGTCCATAGAGCTGCTTTATCCTTTGTGACAATAGCAGTCCCTGCACTGCCTGTAAAGCCTGATATGTAGGCTCTTCTCATGTAGCATTCAGCAATGAACTCACTCTGGAAACCATGCCCCAATGGAATTAAACTAATTACAGTAAATTTTAGTTCTTGGAAGTTCTATTGACTCATAGAAACAAAGAGAACTGAACCTGGTGAGCATCCTGAGAAGGGATGATATAGGCATCGATTCCAATTCCAGGCTTGGGAAAAAGCTGGCGAAGAGCAACAACCTTTTCATCCGGTTCCCGAACAGCACGGCTCCGACGAAGCTCCGAAGAAGGCTTGGCGGTTACAGAACCAGAACTACAACATCGTAGAGTCAAAAACGAAGGACCCTTTTGTGATTTCTTATAAACTGAGGGGTTGGTTCTGAATTTGTGGAAAATGGGGATTGAGAAGGAGAAGAAAGGAATACGAGAAGAGGAAAGAGAAGGGTTGAAGGACAGAGGACGCATTGCTCGTGATGGTAGTGAGTGCATAGCCGATAATAGCAGCAAAAATTCCAATAGAAACAAGAAGAGCTTTCTTCAAGATAAGGTACTAAGGTTTGTGAAGCAAGAGAAACCAGAAATGAAGAGAGTTGGTTGAAATCTGCATCGGGTAAAGGAGAAAAGGACAGCAACTAATCCGTTTTGAAAGTAAACACTGCCGGTTTTTACGGTCTGAAGTCTCAAAATTTAATCTTTACGTATAAATTAACAGTCTTTGCTTTGAAATTGAAAAGGAGTGCTTTTTAGATTTTACGGGTAGACCACAAAGCCAGAAGGGCTAAAACGTTGTCGTTAAGGAATAAAGGGAGAGAGACTAGAAAGACTTTTGCTTTTACAGTCTAGAGCGTATGCGCTTCAATCAAAGCTGTCAACTTTCTTCTACTTGTTTTTGAAAGATTAGATCTTGAAGTTGGAGTTCACAGTTGATGCTTGTGAATGGCGATCATAACAGAAGAGGTAGAGCCAGAATCACCCAAAAGCAGAGAAAACAAAAAAACCCCGAAGAAACAAACTTTAAATCCAAACTCAAAAGCTTCAGAACCCACTTCAAAGCCTAACCCAAGCCCCCAAACTCAGAATCCTTTTGCTTTCTGGTTCTATTTTACGCTCAGTATTTCTCTCATCACTTTCCTCTTCGTCTCTTTTTCATCTTTGTCGGCACAAGACCCCAGATCGTGGTTCCTTTCTTTGCCGACCTCCCTACGCCAACACTACTCAAATGGTAGAATCATTAAGGTACAAACAACCCCAAACCAATCACCAATTGAAGTTTTTGTTGCTGAAAATGGTCAGTTTTCTTCATCTGAGAAAGTTATGGTTGTTCATGGGCTGGGGCTGAGTTCTTATTCTTATTGGGAAAGTATAAGGGTTTTAGGCTCAGAAGGAGTTCATGTTATAGCCCTTGATTTGCCTGGAAGTGGGTTTTCAGATAAATCAAGGGTAGAGATTGAAGAAGGAACAAATGGGGTTTTAGGGAGGTTTAAGGAAGTTTATAGTTTGATTCAAGAAAAGGGCTTGTTTTGGGCTTTCGATCAAATGGTTGAAACTGGTGAACTCCCTTATGAAGAGATAAAGTCCAGAGTTTTGGTTAAGAAGAGTGTTAAGGTTATTGAATTGGGAAGTCAAGAGATGGGAAGGGTTTTGGGGCAAGTTATAGAAACAATGGGATTAGCTCCTGTGCATCTAGTTCTACATGATTCTGCTTTTGTTATGGCTGCAACTTGGATTTCTGAGAATTCAAGGCTCATCAGAAGTGTAACTCTTATTGATACAGGACTAAAACCAGCTTTACCTTTGTGGGTTTTGAACATACCTGTGGTTGATGAGATTGTGTTGAGGCTTTCATTTATGTATTCGAGGTTGATAAACCTGTGTTGCTCAAAGGGGTTTGGTTGGTCGGAGTTGGAGGCACATAGAGCGCTTTTGAAAGGATTGGATGCGAGAAGAGCAGTTGTGGGGATGGGGAAGAAGCTGAATTATAGTTTTGATATAGAAGAATGGGGAGGTCTGGATGGCATAAAAGGTATGCCAATGCAGATACTTTGGTCTAATGGTTGGTCAGACAAATGGAGTAAAGAGGGTGGACGAATTGCTGAGGCACTTCCTGGGGCAAAATTCGTCACTCATTCTGGAGGGCGATGGCCTCAGGTAAGGATTCATTGACTCTTTCAACATATTAGTTTCTCTGTTCTTGTTTTACATTATTACATGTCACAGTAGAATTATCATGATGTAGCCGCTTATGGATATTTTTAGTTATGCTCTTTCAGGATATTAGTTTCTCTTGTTCTTGTTTTACATTATTACACGTGACAGTAGAATTATCATGATATAGCTGCTTATGGATGTTTTTAGGTTTGCTCTTGACTGAGTTGTGATAGATTCTGACTTGTTTGTATCAATGAGGAAAAGTCAGATTTTAGGTTTCATAGACCTCTCATTTTTGCTCATATGTTCCAAAGATATGCAGCCATGTTATATTATTGGTTAATTCTTGTACTATTGATTGATTTTATGTCTTTAATAAATTATTTTTGCTCTGATACTTGCATTGATTTTGTTCTTGATTCTTTACATACCTTTTGAATTGTGTTCCCTTAGTTCATATTGATGGAATACTCCCTTACTTTGCATGGCACTTGGTAATTGCATTCTTCCAAATCTTATCTGTGGAATCGAAATCAATAGCATTCTTCCAACTTTTGGATCTCATATTTTGACCTCTGATTTTTGCATTCATATGATTCCATTGATATTCAGCCATGTTTTATACTTCTATTGTTGCTTAATTCATGTATTATTGATTAATCCATAAATCCTTAACAAATTGTTTGGTTGGGGTCTTGGAGTGTGCAATCTACACCTGGATGGGCCATGTATGGTGAATGAATTATTTAAAATAAAAATTTGGGAAATCCGTTGCTAATCATTGTTCCAATCTTAATATGGTTGCGAGTCATGTCTTCCCAAATCAATAAGGTTGCTAATCGTGTCCCAAATAATAAGGTTGTAATTGGCTACATGAAAAATAACCTTGCAAACTGGGACCATATGCTCAGTTTTGAGAATTGTTTATCCTTGCATGAATTTTTGCAATTGGTTCGTTACATATCTTTTGAATCATGTTCTCTTAGTTCAAATTGATGCCATACTCCCTTAGTTTGCATGTCACTTGATAGCTGCATCCTTTCAAACTTTTAGGACCATGGATTCACTCTGTGGAATTTAAATCAAGAGCATCATTGATCATATGTTTTCTAGAATAACAAGGTTGATGTTTTTAACAAGTTCCTTAGATGGCATCCATGTGTTGTCAATATTACATGCATTTCCTGCATTCTGAAGTCATGCTTGTATGTCTTTGTGATCTCAGGAAGGTGTTGCTGGTGAAATAGCTGAGAATGTAGCTCAGCTCGTGTCTTCCTTGCCAAAAACAGTTAGACAAGTTGAGGAAGAGCACATTCCTGAGCATATTCAGAAGATGTTTGATGAAACAAAAGACACTGACCATCATCACGGTCACAGTCATGGTCATGGTCACGGTCATGGCCATGGCCATGATCATGCTCATGCAGCAGGGTTTATGGATGCATATGGGCTTAGTCACACATGGGGTAGTTGATATGTGTTTCTTCCTATTTTAGTGGACTAGATTTATGTTTGGGATTAGATATAGGCGTGCCATTATCCGCGAGTGCTAATTTATACTGCTTTTCAGGTACTTGTTGTTGTTCAAGATTCTTCCATTAAATTCTAATCCTTAAAGCATGTTTTCTGAAAGCTTGTTAGACATATTTTCCAATCTAGAAAGAAAGGTTTCCATGACACAAAGCAAAGCAAATTCAAACTTCAAAGCAAACCTAATTCCATTAACAAAATTCAGAAAACCAGACAATGTAACCTTGCTTTCACCGTAACTAGCCTTTACCTCCTCGTCCTCTTCCTTTTTCTTTTGGCGCTTTCCTGTAAGATCAAGTGAGCAATCTATGTCCTCGACAACAATAATAGATTTACCTTCTGTATTAATCAAAAGGGTCTTTAACTCTGCATTGTTCTTCATTGTTGTAAGCTCAAGAACATAGATGCCATAGCTTAAAAGATTAGACATGGCAGCTATCATGGTGGATTTGTGTTACTGGAGGACTATAAAGCAAATACCCCCGCTTCCAAACCTTACCAATCTTTGCATAATATTCTTCAGCCCGGCTAATGTGATAAAGATCATTGATTATCGCCTATTTCCTCCTGGGATCCATGGCATAAGTATCAAAGGCAGATGGATGCTTAAAAACCGCAGAATCCCATGGATTCTTCATACAAAGCCTTCAGAATGGCCTCCTTGTCTGATGATTTTGCAATGTTTCTCAGGGAAGATCAGCTTGTAATACCTCCTAAAATCAGCAGCAATTGAGTTGGTTTCAGACTTTCAGTAACACCAATCAACCTTGATAGCTTGGAACTAGTCATGCTAATTTTAGGCATGATACGATTATATAAATACGAAAACAACGTAATAAAAGAATCATAACATTGGTAAGCATAAAAATTTGATAAAAATTATATATAAATTTAATAAAAATTAAAAAATATTTAATATTTGACGCGTTGAATACAAAATTTTCCTGTTTTATATTATACAGATCTACGCTGTACAATCAAGAATCATGTCCACCACAGTTCGTAAATTTAAGGCAGATGTTTTAACTTTATTTTTTTGGCTTATAAAGTAGACACAAATTTTGTAAAATAGACAAGAATTATATTCTTTTGATCACCATTTGCAAATAAAGTAGACAAAAAATTTATCACTTTGTCTGCAAAAATGAGTTGCTGCTGCGATGAAAACGATGAGGAATCAATCCTCACGACCCCGCTCTCTTCCTCCTTGTCGAACCCCATCGTTACGGATTCAACCGTCACCATCTCCCCAATGAACTCCCATTTCGCAGCTCTGACGTGCCGCGACACTCTTCGACTCATCTTCGAGAAGCTCTCTCTCGCGGACTTGGCGCGTGTCAGCTGCGTTTGCAAGGCCTGGAATGCCGTCGCTTCGGATGGCGAGATGGTTATGGAGGCATTCATGGCCCCTTGGAAGCTTCTGGAAGTGGTGGGAAAGCCGAGTTCTAGAATTTTCTGGAGAGATAATGGGATTGGGAAGTTCGCTATCTCGCATCGGATTTTGAGAGGGGAGACTGTTGCTAGTCTTGCCGTTAAGTACTCTGTTCAGGTAAAAAGTAAAGGAATTTGCTTGGAAAAATGAGAAATTTATGATCGTTTTTCGTAAATCCTGTCTTTTGCATGATAAGATTGTCCTTTTCTGAAATTTGAGTGATGGCATTGAAGAGTAAAGCTTGAATCACATTTTACTGGTATGAAGAGATGAATTTGCTTAAACATCAATCTTTTTCTTGTGTTCCTCTTGAATTTGGTGTTATTCTGTTGGTGAGGAGGCTTAGGCCTTAAAGCAAAAGCAGTTGGAATAAACAGGGTTCGATTTGTGTTATGTTGGTTGAGAGTTTCTTGTTTTGTTACTATGGTAGCAGAAATAACTTGATCACTGATTGGCATTTGATGTGCATAGAAGAAAGAGATATGCAGCAGTCATTTTCTTGCTTCAAGGATTAGGATCATACCTCCTCTACATGGACTTTGTCCTCAGGATTTCCAATTCCCTTTTCTGTTGAAATTTTTTCTTTAAGTACTCCACCATGGTTAACTCTGTCCTTAGCTCTATGTTAAGTGAATTTGTGGTCTAAACTTTAAATATCCTGAGTTACTAAGCCTATTCATCATCCAGCTTACATGAGAGTTTTTAAGAATTCTGAAGCTCTTTTTTGTTTTTATGATTCATGGCGGAACATAACTCTGATACTGATTCCAGAAGCTACAAGGTATGAAGTCTTTTCATGCATATAATTGAATAGAAAAACTGATGAGCTACTTATTAATAAGCAAAGTATTAATGCTCGAACTCCAGATTGTTGGAAAGGACAAGACTCTTGTAAGCCACAATGTTGAAAAAGAAAAAGCAGAAAACAAAGCATGAAATAATTAACTTAAAACAAAAGCCATTGATAAGAACTGATTGCCTAGAGCTAATACTTGTATTTTTCTTTGAAATCTCTTCTCAGTAGTGCTCTAAAGAGTGACTACTGATTCTCCTTTCCTTCTTCTTCCTTGGCCTCTTTCTCATCAGCATTCACCTTTGCTTCTTTCATGGCCTTTACATACTCATTTTCTTCTTCTTCTTTCTTGTCCTCTTGCTCATCGGCATCTACCTTAGCTTCTTCCTTGGTCTTCACTCAGGCTTCTTCCTTAGTCTTCACTCTTGCTTCTTCCTTGGCAGTTTCAAGTGCCTGAATCAGGGTTCTCAGGCTTGTATCTACATCTCCTCCCACGGTTTTAGGCATCAAATTCTCTGCTACATCAGCTGGAGTCATATTTACTTCACTCAACAACTGTTTAATCTTCTCAAAAAAAGGATGTGAATCAATGTCCCAATAATTCCTTGCCAAGACCTTGAATGCTTCAAAGCAGCAATACAATAACTCAATGTGCATATCCATCCTTCCCCTTCAAATCAAAGCCAGGTCAAGTTGGTCGACATGATTAGTTGTAAATATGAAGATTCTTTCTCCTTCACTAGCAGACCAAATTCCATTGACAAAATTCAAAAAACTAGATAATGTAACCTTGCTTTCACCATTAGCCTTTCCCTTTTCTTCTTCAGCTTTCTTAATGATTGGATTAGCACTATCCTTGTCTTGCTTTTTTTCCCGCTTCCTGTAAGATCAAGTGAACAATCTATGTCCTCAACAACAATAATAGATTTACCTGTTGTATTAATCAAAAGGGTCTTCAACTCCACATTGTTCTTTATTGTTGTCAACTCAAGATCATAGATGTCATAGCCAGCCATGGCCGCTATCATAGTGGATTTGCCTGTTCCTGGAGGGCCATAAAGGAAATAACCCCGCTTCCAAACCTTACCAATCTTTGCCTAATAGTCTTTAGCCTGGCTAAAAGTGATAAGATCATTGATTATTGCCTCCTTCCTCTTGGGATCCAAAGCATAAGTATCAAAGGTTGAAGGATGCTGAAAAACAGCATAGTCTCAAAAATCGTCTGATGGATTCTTCATAAAAAGCCTTCAAAATCGCATCCTCAATTTAAGGGACTTACCCTCCTGCATCACATGCTTTAAGTACTTGTCAGTGATGATTTCATGGTGTTTCTCAGGAAAGGTAAGTAGGTAATACCTCCTCGAATCAGGAGTAGGGCGCCAGGAAATAGTATTTGTCTTAAAAAAAATTTGCCCTCTATGCCATTTAACCTTGATACCTTGAAACTCATCGCAAACCTCCTCATTGTCATCCATGGCAAGAACAAGAGGTTGATCTCTCTTCACAGATTCTGCCTTGAGTCTCACAGCTTGTGCCATGGATTTGGAACATAGGTAGCTCTCTATGGCAGTGTAAGCTGTGCTACAGTTTTACAAGCCAGAGCCGTACTCATGGAATGTGATTTGAACATAAGGAAACAACAAGCAAACCAATTTGTCCCACCAAATCTGAAGCTTGGTATGGAGAGTTTGAGGGAAGAACTGTTTAAAGTTGCCCATACAAACATCAGGGCAGGGAAGGTAAACCTACACTGGCCAATTTTTCTCCCCACAATTCCTCCATGTTAATGTCTTCTTGCCACGACTGTTTCTATACCGAGAGATAGTATAATTTCTCAGGACTCAATCCTGAAGATGTATGTTTTATACATAGATATCTGAGTTCGAGTGTAATTTCCTGCTACCCGTGCTTTCTGTTTTACAATATTGCTTGGCAATCTTGGAATACCTGAGTTCAAATGAATGTTAACCTCGAAATATATGCAACACATTGAATTTGAATAGAAATTGGGAAGCAACAAGAAGAACCACGTTTTTTTTCAGATTATTTTTATATCCTTTCATTAAAATGCATGCTTTGATGTTGTTATTATTTTCCCCCTCTAATTTAAAATCTTATTAATTGCTCCTTCAAAAAATTAAAAAGATTAAATAAGAGGAAATCAAAATGCATGCTTTCTATTTTACAATCTTTGATGCATGCATAGTTAAGACTACAATTTGGCGAAGTGAGAGATGCAACAATCAATTTTCTGCTTCAAGGATTAGCATTATGTTTCCTCTACATGGAGTTTGTCTTCAGTTGAAAACATTTTCTTTTAGTACTCCAACATTTATTTGTCCCTAGCTCAATGTTAAGTGAATTAATGGCTTAAATATACCATCTTTGTATTTGTAGGTCATGGACATAAAGCGCCTGAATAACATGATGAGCGACCATGGGATTTATTCAAGAGAGAGGTTATTGATCCCTATAAGCAACCCAAAAATTCTTATAAACGGCACATGCTATATAGAGCTGGATACCTATGCAAAGAGAGAAGTGGCAGTGCTCTATCTTGATGGCATGCCGGACAGAAAGCCGGGAACATTGTCAAATAGAGTGACCTCTAATCGGGGCAAGAGAAGGGTGATTGACTCCTTGAAGAGAAGCATGCAAGTTGATGATGGAACTGCTCAATACTATTTGTCTATTTCAGATGGCGATCCCCGAGCTGCAATCTCTCAATTCTCTTCAGACCTCAGGTGGGAGAGGCAGACAGGTTTGGCCTAGTTGGAAATGTATATCAAATTGATGGATGATATATTATGAACTGTTTTTCCATGTAAAGTTATTATAACCAAGCATAATGTCTAGAATTAATTTTATCTGAACTCGAAGTCTTTAATTGTCCTAGGAACTAAGCAAGTTCCTGATGTTTCTCCAGTATACCTGTTTGTATTTTCATTTCATGTCTCCAAAGGGAGTGTATATTTGAATCTGATTATGAATGTTTCTGGCTATTTTAAATCATTTGGCCCTAAAGCAGGAGTGAAGCACACTGTCCGCTTAAATGTTCAAGTGAATGTATCCAAACTGCATCATTGAGATCCCATATTTGTTTATGCTGTAGAGTAAAATAGCATTGCTTTCTTTCACGGTGGAGTGAGATGCAAATAGTGGAGCTGGCAATCTTAGACATTGATGCGAAAATCACACGAATAAAAGATATTGAAGCGACACGAACTAAATTTAGTAAAATTGTATATGAATTTAATAAGTTAAAAAGGTTTTGAGTTTGAAGTGTTGATGCGAGTTTTGATATAAAATTTTTGTATTTTATATAATATGAACATGAATTATATATGAATTATATATAGGAATTGCCAGGTACAGTGAATGGTTTAGACTCTTACTTTTTCGTATATCTTAGAGTTCTCTGCAGCCAAAGTAAGAAAATGCAACCAGAGAACCATAAGAACCCTAAACCATAAGTATGAGAAGAATGGCCTAGGAAGTAATGGGTGACTGCATGAAGTGTCATTTCTTTTTCTCCTACTTTCCCTTCTATTATAGGATTTCTCAGAAAAGCTTGAGATTAGATGTTAAACAGCCCGACCTCCAGCAATCATATTCTAGACCTTGCTATCTTAGACAAATAAAAGACATGAAAGTGATAGGCATTAAAATTAAGTGAAAATTATATATGAATAAAACAAAAACTAAAAAAAAATTACATTTGATTTGTCGACATGAATATTAACATGAAATTTTTGTGTTTAGCACAACACGAACATGAATAAGTTACATACTCAAAAGTGAATAATAATTATTAGCAATCCCTTGCCTCAAGAAGTAATGAAATAGCTAGAAAAAAACCATCTTGACATGAATGATAAAGCTAATAACTTGATTAATATTGCCTGAGGTTTGACAACAAAGTTGATATGACAAATTCCAAAATCCAATAACAAGAATGAAGCATGGAACTTGCTTTCTCCCTTCTTTCAAGCTGTCTAAACAAATAAAACCCAGAAACGCCTATAGTGTGCAAAACTATTAACAGTGACAGATATAAAAATTTTCTGCCACTGAAGTTACCAAATCATGAGGCATGATGCAAAAGATAAACATAAACAGGGCAAAGAGCTACTACTAACTGTATTGAATGCCTAAATGGATTTAGAAGCCGAAGGATTCGATTCAGAAGTGTTCTTCGACAACGTTATCAACTCCTTTTCCTGTTGTTCCTTGAGAAAGTTCCGAGCAGTTGCTGTTACTATCTTAATGAAGAAGTTGAGAAGCATGAGCCATACAACAGTACTCCAGATTGAAGCAGGTGATAAATCCCAGCTCTTCACCTGTAGTGAAAACACGAGAGGCTAAATTAGCTCCTGGCAAGAAGTACTGCCGGAGACTGTAGCCATCCTGCATAGGTATTTTTATCACGGTAATTCGTTTATATGTTACCTTAATATTTGAGGAAACTGGAGGAGATGGTGACATGTATTTGTCTCTAATGGTATGTAGTTTGCCAATAAGGTCCGGCAGGATGGTGGCTACTCCTGGGATAAAGCTGAGCACTCTAATCAACTCATTTTCAATGAAGTCGAGAAGCTGGTAGTTGCAAACTGAGATGATAAAGACTGTCTGCGATGACAACCAGGAAAAGATGACCGTAAGTCAGAAAATAAAATCATGGATCATGGTCCCCCTTTCATATTGAAGTTTTTTTTTTAAACCTTTTTTACTACATTTACTTTAAATGAATTAAGTAGCCCGAACAACTCCTGGTATGAAATCTAGGACTTCTCATACCTGAATGTGAGTTTTAATGACCGCCTTTCCAAGTAATGTTGCTAGAAAGAATTTCCAGAATGGAATACCAAATTGCCCACACATAATACCAGCAAGGTCAAATAGAGGGTTTGGAACCTGAAAATATACCGTTCTAATCAGAGAATTACAAATTCAAAGAGGTTAGCAAGTAGCAACAGACTTTATAAAGAAACTTGAAAGACGACCCTTTGCTTCAGAATAGCACAAAGATTATTAAAAGAATTCAGAAAAACATTGCTATGGTTAGCTGCAAAATAACCACAGTGATATTTAATGCATTTCATCAAGCAAATACCATCTTCTAATTATTTATCTGAATCAACAAAAGCATTTTTACAGCATCATTCAAAAACCACTTTTCACCCATGAAGCAGATACTTTATAGTTTATAGCCACTATGATAACTACTCTTTCATTCTGTTGATCAAAGTTACAATCAAAAATCGAAAGTAAAACTAAAATTGTGAAGAAATGAAAAAAGAAAAAGTTCCCAGATTACCGAAGCAAGAACTAAAACTGTGAAGAAGTTCAAGTGTGAAAGGAGCCAATATTTTATCTGTTTCAGATGACTGGCTGTGTTACTACCATCTTCCATAGAAGAAGAATCTAAATCATTCATGATACCCAATTTGCTACCTGATATGCGAGCTGCCAAAGCATTTAAGTAGGAAAATCAAGATTATAAACCATTATCCATTTAAAAACAATAAAGAATCAAAAAAAAAATGGAAGCCAACAAGAGCAAATGTGGAATAATATTATCTGAGCCCCTACTACCTGCTCTAGATATGAAGTATGGAGGGAGCTCTCCAAGTGCAGTCCCAATACCCCATAAGATGGCCTCCAGCTGAACCTGAGGCAATATGCTACTGAGGGGAACTATTGAACCATGTCCTGATGGGAACAGTGGAGGTCCAAATTCGGAGCAATTTTTATTCAGCCATGAAGGACCGGTGTTCAGTTGAATAGTATCATATAAAGCACTTTTTAAATCAACCCGGCCACACTGCACAGCTTTAATCGTAAAAAAGGCAATGTGTGGACCCAAATACAGCACAAATGTGTGCAAACCAGATCCTGTGAGACATAGAACGGATTCAAAGTCCCATTAAAAAAAAATCCTTGTGTATAAATGATTTTACTGAGAATAAGCAGCGACTTCTTTTAAGCAAGAAAATAGATCAGCAATACCAAATACCAAAGGAATATAGCAGCTAATCTAGTGAACCATGATCCCTGAATTTTAGGAATAGACAACAGTTTCTCACCATCTTTTCGAACAATTGAAAAGCCAATGCATTATCATGAAAGGACATGTCAATAATTGCAAGAGAGGAAGATTTGAACAGAAACTATGAATGGAATCCTTCAAAAGCAAATGGTACAAGCACCTAGAATATCATCGAAGTAGCAGCAAAAATCTGATAGTGGCAAAGTAGAACTGTCCTTACCAAGACCAATCGATGAAGCTACACCAAGGGCCAACCACCAAACTCCAAACTGAACATAATGAATAAGCTCTTGAATCTGCCAAAGTAACATTATTCATCAGAACACTGAAATAAATCAAAACATAGCTTCCAAGGATGAACTGAAATATTATAAAGAAATCAAGCTGATAACTACAAATATCCACTTATAAAACCAACACATTAGCAAAAAACAATGATCAACATTGCATTGCTTTGTGCTTGCAACTCAAATGACAATAGACTAATTCTCACCTACCACTATTTCTTCAAAAAATAGGAATTACATTATTTATAATTTGCAATAGACTACCACTCAAAACACTATCAGCCATTTAATCTTCTACGATCTGGATTGAAGGTAATATAGCATAATATCTTACCATCTCATGAGGCCCACCAATGGTCATGACTAGAATTCCAATACTTCCAGCCAAAATGCTTGAAAACATGAACCAACCAGCTTGATGTCGAAATGTCTGATGAATCCATTGAATAACAGCAAAGGCAAAAAGCTGCAGAGTTCTTGAGGGCTGAGTTGTTAATGTAAGATTATCCAATTCTTCTCGGTGCTTCTCACGGAGTCCTGCAAGATAAAAACACCAGACCAGATGATTACTCCTAATAAGCTAATGCTCCAAAATCAATAGAAAATCCACAAATAAACAAGAAAATGAGAAAAAATAAATAAACACTAATAAAATTTCAATGCAAGTACACATATGGGATCTTTGTAATAGAGAAGAAAAGAAAAAGTGGGATCTTTGCAAAGTGTCAAAAGTTCAATACTTTAACCATTAAAAATCGAAAAACCCGGATGCAAAACTGAATTAATCCCAATTAAACTGTGCAGAAATTAAGCTCATTCTTTATTTTTTGAGGGCCAAATGAAAACAGATGGACATAGAGAAGTCACCTGAGGAACAACAAGAAAACAATATGAAAACCAAACCTCAATCAAACAAATGATTTTCCCGAGAACCAAACAGAAAGTAGACAAACCGAATGTTTTTGGAATTGGAATAAGACAGCGTCAGTTACTCACCAGCAAGAGAGAGATTCTGTTCTTGGGTCGTCGCCATCTGAAACAAAAAAACATAGATCACATTCTGAAAAATCTAGCTTCAGCTCGATCATGTAGTATTTATATGATTTAAACAAATTTGATGCCTTGGAATTTAAAAAAAAATTAAAATATTAGATGTTGGAAAGAGAAAGACCCTCGAAAAGTGGGAATTAGATTCTGTATTGGCAAATGAGATTGTGACAGAGGAGCACCATTGCCGTGAAACAGAGGAGACTGAGACAGTTAAAAAACGGAGGAAAAGAAGGAAGATTCGTCTTGTTTCTTAAGCAGAGTGGCAGAGTGGATCCATGCAACTGTTTTTTCTACGCCGATACGACAGCATGGTTGTTGGATCAGCAGACAAAGGTCATGGTCCATTGCATTTAGGATGCGCAAAAGCCAGTTCGACTCGAACTAATCAGTTTTTCGGTTAAATCAATTTTGGATTTAAGATAGTTTTTGAAGTCGATTTATTCGATTAAATTTTTTTTTTTTTTTTAAAATTATGAATCGAACCGAACAGGTTAATTTAGTTGATTTTTTAAAATATATTTAAAATAAATTTAAAATATATTACATTATATATAATATAACTAGTAAAAATATATTTACTTAAAACAAATAAAAAAGGAAAAAACACAAGTTAAAAAGTTCGGTTATCAACCAAATCAAATCGACTTATTTCGATTTGGTTTTTTTCTATCTTTATAATTAGACTTAATAGTTAAATAGACTCTCAACCTTTAGCATAAAATAGAATTAAGCCCTCAACGTTTTATTGCGTGAAAATCTGTTCATAAACTTTTATTTTATTGTAAATAAACCCTCAACCTTTTAAAATTATGCAATTAAATTTAAATCCGTTAAATGGTACTAACTTTTGTTAATATTACACACGTGGCATGTCACGTGGCAGCCAACTAAACTATTCACATTAGCTTTCACGTTAGATATCCAAACTGCAGTTAGTGTCATTTAATAGATTTGGACTTAATTACATAATTTTAAAAGGTTGAGAGTTTATTTACAATGAAATAAAAATTTATGAACTGATTTTCACGTAATAAAATGTTAAAGGCTTAATTTTATTTTATACTAAAGGTTGAAGTTCTATTTAGCTATTAAACCTTATAATTAAACTAGTTTGATTCAATTTTTTTTTAATCTAAATCGATTTTGTCGATTTCTTTTAACCCGATTGCTCGACTTTGGTAATATCTTTCAATTTGGGTGCTAGTGAGTAATGGGCTCCTACAATGGCCCGGCATATCCTCCAACGTTGCATAAGGATTTGGGCTGTTAAAAGCCAAAACCCGACATTAGGCTTAAATTATCAGCCCAACTAAATCCATTAGGGTAATAATAATGGCCTGTGGTCTTGGTTAGCACCTACTCGGGCTCAGACTGGGCCGAGGTTCTTGGTAGCTAACAACAGTGCGGTAAGACTATTTTGCTTAAGATTTGGACCATTAAAAGCAAAACTACTTCATAAAGGCGAAGAAACCATTTGATGATGACTTGCTGGGCTTTATCTAGCCCAACTAACTCTACCATTGTAACTAATCCAATTAAACGTGTCAAAATCTTAAATACATGAAGAATGCTAAGAACGTCACTTTAACAGTTACATTTCAATATTTTTTATCTTATTTGATCATCTCACTTTTTAGTTTTATATGAAAATCTATTACTATTATTATAGGATACTTGAAAATTATTTTTTAGTATCCACATACTTCAACTTTTTAACTTATTACATGGGTAACCGGTTTTCAAGTAAAACAAGTGATATGACTCAATAAAATTGAGAGTGCTGAAATATGACTATCAAAGTGACTGCCTATAGCCTTCCCCTAAATATAAATACAACTACATTTTATTATACGCATTACATATTTGGTTAGCAGGTTTAGATAGACATGACTATTTGTGTTTATAATTCGTATTGGTGTCATGTAAAATTGTGTTCGTATTGTGTAAAATACAAAAATTTCATGTCGACATAGAAAATTCAAAATCTTATTTTTAGTTTTTATCATATTCATATATAATTTTTATAAAATTTTAGTCCATATCACTTTTGCGTCATTTATTAATATCATTTTCGTGTTATATAATTGTATTGTGTCAGGGATAAGTTTAGATTAGAAGAAAATATATTTTCACTCTGATTTTTTTTCTTATGGGACAAAACAAATGTTCAATGTAGAGGATAATACATTCGAATACTCAGTGTAGTATTTTGCGGGGAAAAAATGAAAAAGAGGGAGTTGGATCTTGAAAGGAGAAGAAAATTAAGGAGATCACAAACTTTTCTTTTTGTTTTCACAGAGAACTCCAAATTTAACTCAATTGGTTTATATAATTTCTTTAAAAGGTAATTTTTAATAAACTTGAAATTCAAATACTTATATTAAAAAAAATTTTTTTTTTTAGTGAAAGAACACACGACTTAACAAAACTATGATGATTTTGTTAAGCGTGAAATCCCTTATAAACATACACACCACACACAATACAAAGTGATGTGGGACGATGAAAAACCCGCACACATATGCAACACGCATGCAAGAAAGCAAATGCTTTATCCACACAATACACACATCACACACAAATATACGACATATGCTTTTTTTGTTCAGTGAAGAAATACATCATTTAACAAAACTATGATAATTTTGTTAAGCGTGTAATCCTTATAAAACACATACCACACACAATATAAATGATATGAGACGATAAAAAATCCATACAGATATGCAACACACACTCTTTCTTTTCTTTTTTTTCAGACTATGAGGTATCGCAACTAAAAATCAAAGGATAGAAGAAAGCAACCTACCATTATTTGTTTCATTAAATGAAGTTCTTGGAAGATACGATAGACAGCTATCTGCTTTTAATATTTAAGGCCTCAAGTAGTAAGCTGAAAAATACATAAAATCTGATAAAATTTGACCTAAATTTTACAAAGAGAATATAGGAAATTATATATAAAAAAAAACTATCCATTCATCAACAAATTTAATCCTTTAATTTTTAATTGCAAGACCTAGATTACTTATATTAAGCTAATTAGATATCAAGATTAATTTTCAAAACTATAGATCATTGACAGGGAATTTTTATTTTATATTTCAAAAAAAAAGCCATAAGATTATTGTTTACTTGTCAATATGTCGTTAGGTTTTGAATTACGTTACGTTAATTATTAAGTAGAAAAGTCTCTCGTCGCATTCATATTGACGCTTTATGTTACAATTAAATCAAAAAATCAACCTACTACATTGTTGCTCATGTTCTATCTCACGTGTGTTTAGAAAAAAAATGTGTTTTGCAAAGACCAAGATAATTTCAGCAGAATTTGACTGATCAATGATTGTTTTTTTTCTAAACTTTTTGATATTCGGATGTCACTTTAGATTTCGATTAATTCGAAATCGAATTACGATCGGATTCGATAAAAAAAAAACTCTCTTAATGTTATTTTTTTTATTTACAACATTCGAATCCAAAATCTTACTTAAAAGATATTGAACTCTTCCATACAGTCCAACGAATATCGGTGATTGTCGTATACAACAAATATATATATTTTTAATATAAATGATGATAAGATCATCAGTTCTTCTTTGATGACACTAGATTTTTTTATTTAAATATACAAGTGACGATAGACTATTTTTTAAAATATATAAGTGATGCTAGATTCGAATCTTTTAATCTATTTTATTGACAATATTTTAATATAAATTACTGATCAAGTAGCCTGTCAACTGTTCCACTTTAACTTAAAAAAATATTTTATATTTTTATAATCCATTTAAAATGACAAGTTGTTGAATAAAGAAGGTCTTTTTTTAGTATAATGATAACATTGATATAAAATAAACAATTCCCAAGTTATAACTAAAATCACGTTGAACACGAATTCAAAGTTGTTATTTAATTGGTTCGTACAATTAATTTTAAAACATTATTTTCAGTAAGTTTAAAATTCAAAGTCTAATATTTACGTTTCCTTCTTTTATCTTTTGCGACACTTTTTGCATATAAAAAAAAAATCATGTTACACAAACACTATAACTTTTTTAAGTTGAGAAAAGGTATATGTTATTTTTTTCCCTTTTTTTTAATTTGAACTTTAATTTTAAACTTATATTATGAGAATAAAATAATAAAATAATAATAAAATATTAAAAATATATATTAAAAAAAATTCATTAAAGTTTGTGAATTACTTAAGTTGAGTATTAAAAAATTTAAACTTAACTCATTATTCAAATAATGAGAACTTGAGCTCTTCTCGAAAATAAATAAATCAAACTCAAATAATCTTCGAATTAAACTTGAATAATTACGAATAATTTGACTTATTTTCATTCCTATTAGTATTCAAAATGAACTGTTCAACCACACATGCAAAAAAGGAAGAAACAAAGTATCGAGAGACAGCAAAAGGTGGTGCCAACTTCTTAGTTAAATGAACCACTAAAAATTTTTGTATTTAAAAATCTCAAAATTTTCAATTATTTCTAAATGTTTTGTGATTCGAACCTTAACATTTTTTTTCTTTCTTCAAACCCAAACTAAAGACTTCATTATTCTCTTTTTCCCTAAATCCAAACTAGAGATTTTATCGTAAAAATAACACACACACAAATATATATATATATATATATATATATATATATATATATATAAAATGTTAATCTAACAGATAGTAATGTAGTAGCGTAGAAAAACTTCAATTTTTTGTTTTATCAAATTAAGAATTGATTTTTGGGATAGAACTGAGAAGCCTGCCTCGGATTTTTTTGATTATTTATAGTCAATTTTAGGATAACTTACGTGAATTATACTCGATGGAAAATGATCAACATTCCACGTGGTAGATTGGTTAAAATTTTCTACATAAAGAAATTGCGTGATTAATAGAGATATATATGTTGCACTCTCTAATTTCAATTATGAATTAAATTTTGAAAGATTACATTCTATCTCTATAGCTGAATTTTGGTCATGTATATCTGTGGTTTACTTATTGGATTCACTGTATCTTATCAAAACTTTGCTGACTTTAGACCTTCAAAATTTGAGTGGTAATAAAATTTCGCATTCAATATATAGATAGTGAATTTTTTAATTTCCCAAACAAGATTAAAAGATAGTTATATGTTTTATTTGTTAATCATTTTTTTATTTTTTTAATAGGTTTTAGGGATGTGTGTCACTCACTAATTATACCTGTGGAATTCAAACATTTCGCTTGACGTATGAGATAATTTCTCGACATATAATTTCTTAGTTAGCAAAAAAAATCAAAAGAAATAAAAATAGATTCATTCATCGAAATTATTGAATTTGCTGTAAAGAGGCTTGATATTTATCCTTCAGACGTTAATGCCCAATATTTATCCTTTGGATGTTAATGCATAATTTATCGAAGTTTTGGAAATGGTATATCTTAGAATTTCGAAATTAGTTCAAATGATCTATATAATCTCTCTTAATATGCAACGTTGATATATTTATAATTCATATCTTATCACCTGCAACTTCTTCTGTATTCTCGGATTACGATCACTTTCGTATAAAACTGTAGATCTTAATTACTTAAATTTTGTTAGAAGATTTCTAGTTTCGTGCCTAACCATGAACCCTGAAATCAATCACAGAGTTGTGTCAATATTTGATTACGAAGCATTTGTCAAGGAAGAATTTCATACCATTGCAATTAGACACGTACTTTTCCCATTTATTATCACAGCCTTCAAATTTGGGGAAAACCACCGTTGCTTCAACAATCAAATTAAACATTAATTATAGCAGCTCCTAAACTTCCAGCCATGAAAATTTTCCCTTCAGAATTTCCAATTAATCTGATAAATAATTGACTGCACGTTACAATTAACTATCTTTGAACTCGTGTGATGCACAAAAATACATTAATCAAATATTTTTCGAATTTTATAATTTTCATTTTCTTAAATCATGGTCATAGACATATTATTTAATTAAATTGGATAATGAACAATATTAAAATATTGTTAAATTAATCAGTACCTTAAAAGAAATTTTATAATATTGTTAGTAACTTTATCAATTAATTTCTTAGCTTTAGTGTTTAAAAGTACAAACATTGCTTTTTTAGACCCATCAAATGCCTCAACGTTCAACTTGCATCTATAAGCTATACAAAATGCTACAATTAAGTTATGTATATTAAAATTATAAAATGTTTATATTATCATCATGAAATAATTTATGTTTAATGTTTTAAATATAGTAAATATAATTATTATTTACCATTGAGTTGGATTAGGGATATCAACATTATATGATGAACAATGAAAATTTCTATTAACTTCAGACAACTTTTTTGTTGTACCTACATGACAAATAATACAAACCAAAAGTCTATAAACTTTCATGATAGGCATTCTATTGGTGAAAGATTTTATATATATATATATATATATATATATATAATTTATATATAATGCACTGATAGTGTATAGTTTCTATACACTGTCAATGCATAAGAGATTGATACCTCATCAACATGCCCTTATGATCAAATTGAAAAAAATTATTTGTATTTATTTTTAAGGGCTTAACATATTTTTATTTTGCTTATTGATGAGATGTCAACCTCTAATGTATTAACAGTGTATAGAAACTATACACTATCAGTGTATCATATATAAACCAATATATATGTATATAATCAATAACAATATACATGCTAAATAAGTTATATTTTAAAATTATATTGCTATATATTTTATCATTGAAAAAAATGTTAATCTAATATCTTAATCAGTGATTTTGTGATTAATAATTTAATTTCCAACAGAGGTATCTTATTTATAAACAGTGAAACCTCATATGATGCTAGTATTTTATATGGTGTGTGATGAAATTATATGCCATAATCTTCTTTAAATAAATTAAATGCAAAAAGTAATAGAAATTTTAGTTCAGTATATAGATATAGATGTTACCTTTTAGACAATTAAAAAAAATTTAATTGATAAAAGTTGTAGATATAAATATTATATTTTGTAATATTAATGTGAAAAAAAAAGAATGATTGCATGTTGTGTGTTAATTTAAAAAATTAAAAAAAATAAAGTTATCATTTAAAAATAAAAAAAATTATTGGTAATGTTATATTTTGTAATCTTAATGTAGGAAGAGATAAATGATATATGATTTTTATTTAATTTTAATCTATATATATCTTTATCTTTTAAAATTTGAAATACATAATTAATTTTAAAAAATAATTTATTTGTTTTGTATTTTAATAGATGGATAGATAGATAAATATATAGATAGATAAATTTCTATTTTTTGAAACATGAAAAAGGATAATTATTTTTTATTTAAATAAATTACACATCTCAAATATATAAACAATCCACATTAGATGTTTTACTTTAAGCCAACTGTTTTGGCTTTTATATATATATATATATATATATATATATATATATATATATATATATATATATATATATAAAAGATTAATGAATTGTTCTCCATATAAGTGATTAACCATATGGAAATAATTTTGTAGTTGTTGATGCTCAAGACAACAATAAGTGATTGCTGATGTCAATGTTTATCTTTCCTCTCCACGTGTCTCCAAAAAGCTTTTGTAAAACAAGAAAAGTCAGAGGAACGCAGGGGGTGGTTCCCTACGTAGGCACTCCGATGCTTAAGTCAGCAAAAGGTTCTTTTGTATTGGGAAACGTAAAAGCCAGAAGTCAAAAAATTGAAGAGTAAAATAATACATGTGGCCTATATATAGGCGAATATCACAGAGTAATTACCTGGAGGGCAACTTTGTCTTTTTGAGAAGAATTTATTCCCAGTACGACATTAACATGTTAAATGTCAATCACCTAGATGTGGCAGAAGTCTGTCGCTAGGCGGAGGCCACATTTATGCAGCGACAAATCATCAGACGACAGGATCCTCTCGCTTGCGAGAGATTGCTTGTCGCTGGCGACCTCCAACCTTCCTAGAGAGTGCCTGTCGCTGGCGACCTCCAACCTTATGAGAGAGTGCTTGTCGTTGGTGACCTACCGCTTGTGGGAGACTTCTTGGTGATCTCTCGCTTGTGGGAGAGTACCTGACGCACTCTCTCTAAAATGGGAGTGCTTGGTGCACTCTCCCACATGGGAGAGTGCTCTCCATTTCTATTGAATAAATGATTATATTTATTTAATAATGATAATAATATCATTATTAATAGTAATATCAATATTTTTACATTTGTCATTTGTGTAACCCATATCAATTGCTCCCCAATTCTTTGTAAAAGAACTTAGTCTTTTGCAAAGAAATTTCCAACGGTTACATATTTACCTTGCACGTATTTAAATTTTTTGCTTCAAGGATGTGCGTAGCCTACATCGCGCATTTTTTGCTTCCGATTTTTTTCTTTGAGTGCGTGGCTTATCTCGCACATTTTTCGCTTTAAGCCTTTGCACTTTTTGCCTTCATGCATGACTTACATCACGCATTTTTCGCTTCAAGTATATGAGTAGCCTACATCGCACATTTTACGCTTCAGGCTTTTTTTCTTTGGGTGCGTGGCTTACCTCACGCATTTTTCGCTTCAAGCCTTTGCGTTGCCCATCTCGCGTATTTTTTGCTTAGGGACTTTTATTTCATTCATGGCTTACCTCGCGTATTTTTTGCTTCAAGCCCATGCGCTGCCCATCTCGCACATTTTTCCCTTAGGGACTTTTTAGTTTTTGCTCGTCTCGCGTATTTTTCGCTTAGGGACTTTTTGAATTTTCCCGTCTCGTACCTTTTTGTACTTAGGGACTTTTTTGTATTCATGCATGGCTTACATCACGTATTTTTCGCTTCAAGTCCATGCATAGCCTACTTTGCACACTTTTCGCTTTAGACCTTTCGTTTCGAGTGTGTGGCTTACCTCGCGCATTTTTCGCTTCAAGCCCATGTATTGTCCATCTCGCGCATTTTTCGCTTAAGGACTTTTTAGTTTTGCCCGTCTTGCACATTTTTCGCTTAGGGACTTTTTCTGTTCACCCATCTCATGCATTTTTTGCTTAAGGACTTTTTGAATTTGCCCATCTCACACCTTTTTGTGCTTAGGGACTTTTTGTCTTCATGCATGATTTACATCGCGCACTTTTCGCTTCAAGTACATGCGTAGCTTGCATTGTGCATTTTTCGCTTTAGGCCTGTCATGGTTTTTGTATTCCTGTTGCAAGATATGCAATCATGATGAGAAAATAAATTATATGTATATAAAAAACTGTTACTTTATTGCATACTACCAATAATCAATGACAATATGGAATGTAATATTCAAAATAACATGTCTGATATTAATTGAAATTTTAAAATACTAAGACCTCAAATCCTTATCCATCTTCATATCTGGAGGTCGATCGTGGTATGGGTTTCTCTGATCACCCATTGCTTCATCATCCCTCCTTTTATATGCTCCCCCCTCTCTTCTGTTATTGTCATATTGCCTATTCTACGGCAAATTATTTCTCCCACTGCGTGGAGAATAGTGGGCTCCCCCATTCCTCCAAAGGTATCTGTCTATTTTTCCTTCTTGAGCCAGTTTCTCAAGTTGATTCATTAGCTCCCTACATTTCTCAGTCGAGTGCCCATTCGTACAATGGAAATCACAATAAGAATCTACATCTCCTCCCATACTTCTCGTTGCTCTTTTAGGAAATTGTAGTAGTCCTGTCTCTTCTATAGCTGCTAGAATTGAAGCTCTAGGCTTATTAAGTTGAGTGTAACTATCGTATTTTAATTTTGGAGCCTTGTTGGACTTATCTCTGCTTTTGTCAAAGATTCTCTTTCCTGTTTCCTTCCTCCTTCGAGATCAATAATTTGTACCATTTCCAACACTTCCTTCTGAGTGATATATTTGTTAGCTCTGATGAATAACTCTGAAAGTGTTGTTCGCTGATCTAGAGAGAGTGACTCTTGTAACTTCTCAGACCTAGTCCCTTGCAATATTGCTGCTACTGCGACACCGACCTGTAAGTCCCTAACTTTCAAAGTTGCATCTCGGAATCGATCCACATAGCTTTTTAGTGATTCCTTACTTCCTTGTTTAAGTGTAAGCAGATAAGTAGGTTCTTTCTTCCTCTGGCTGTTAACTATGAAGGCTTTCAGAAATTCGCTTTGCAATTGGTAGAAGGAGGTGATTGATGCCTCAACCAGACCATTGAACCACTTCAAAGCGTGTCTAGTCAGGGTGAGTGAGAAAGTTCTGCACATGATCTCGTCTTCCCACCTGTGGAGTAGCATCAATGCTTCATAATTCCGGATATGATCATAAGGGTCTGTCTTTCCCAAGTATGCAACCATTTGCAGCATTTTAAACTTCGGTGGTAAGGGTTTTTCCATAATAGCCGCAAAAAATGGTACCCGCCTTTTTTGACTTTCTTTTACGGATACTAGCTTCTTTTCTTTCAACACTTGTTCTACAATCTTTTTCATGTCAATTGTGGAGGTAGGACAACTTTTTCCCTTTTTTTTACTCTGAGATGCATCTTTTCTCATCATTTTTGTGTTCCAAGTAGGGTCAGTCTCTGAGTCAATCCACCAAGCATTTCCTACGTCAAGAGTTGGCTGTGTTCATCGATGCCCTATCTTTCCAGCTCCCTTCATACCTTGCATTGTTTCGGGTCTAGTTTGCCAAGCTGGAAGGTTGGAGAAACTCCGTTGCATCTTAAAGGAGCCTGCTGCAGGCTGCTCGCCCACCTACCGTAGATAGCCTATCCCAAATCACCCGCCTATCGCAGCTTGCTAAGCTGTCGCGACTCTCTGGCCTGTATTGGCTCACCCATCTGTCGCGAATCGCCCACCTGTCGCAGCTCGCCTATATGTCGCACCCTGCTTGCCTGCCACGACTCTCTCTCTTATATCGGCTCGCCCATTTTTCGCAACTTGCCCACATATCGCAGCTCGCCTACATGTCGCGGCCTACTTGCCTTCCGCGATTCTCTCGCCTGTATCGGCTAGCCCACCTATTGCAGCTCGCCCTTCTGTCGTAGCCTGCTCGCCTGTCGCAGCCTGCACACCCTGCAACCCATCTTGATGCTGTCGAGTCTCTTGAGTTGTTTCTCCAACCATATTCTGTACAACCTGCGGGAGACTCAATTGCGGGAGGACCCCCTTAAACAGATCCATCATGGCCCTCAATGCCTGGGTTGTTTCCTCGCTTTGCCGCCTCAGAGCTTCGAATTCCGCCACTAATATGGTGGTTCTCTCTTCTTCTTTGCTTCCCAGTGGCCTTTCGCGGATTGGTTGTTCAGGCGGACTCACGGAGTTCTCCTCACTCCCATTTCTGACAATAGTAGATCTTGTTCTCACCATCTTGAAAGTTTTGCCTGGCTTTTATTTCGTTTCCCATAGACTGCGCCAATTGTTGTTGCTCAAGACAACAATAAGTAATTGTTGACGTCAATGTCTATCCTTCCTCTTCACGTGTCTCCAAAAAGCTTCTGTAAAACAAGAAAAGTCAGAGGAACGCATGGGGTGGTTCCCTGCGTAGGCACTCCGATGCTTAAGTCAGCAAAATGTTCTTTTGTATTGGGAAACGTAAAAGCCAGAAGTCAAAAAATTGAAGAGTAAAATAATACATGTGGTCTATTTATAGGCGAATATCACAGAGTAATTACCTGGAGGGTAACTTCATCTTTTTGAGAAGAATTTATTCCCAATACGGCACTAACACATCAAATGTCGATCACCTGGATGCGGCAGAGGTTTGTCGCTAGGCGGAGGCCACATTTATGCAGTGATAGATCATTAGGCGACAGGATCCTCTCTCTTGTGAGAGATTGCTTGTCGCTGGCGACCTCCCGCTTGACAGATCACTGGCGACCTTCTACTTTGCGTGAGAGAGCCTGTCGCTAGTGATCTGTCGCTCTTAGGCGACCTCCAGCCTTACGAGAGAGTGCTTGTCGCTGGCGACCTCCCGCTTGCGGGAGACTTCTTGGTGATCTTCCGCTTGCGGGAGAGTACCTAATGCACTCTCCTTAAAATGGGAGTGCTTGGTGCACTCTCTCACACAGAAGAATGCTCTCAATTTATATTGAATTAATGATTATATTTATTTAATAATGATAGTAATATCATTATTAATAGTAATATCAATATTTTTTTACATTTGCCATTTGTGTAACCCATATCAGTAGTTAATGCATATGGTTAGGTTAGGGTGGGGTAAGCTAATTAAGCCCATAAAAATTAACTGAGATTTATTGCTAAAAGTATTAATCTTATGAAGTCTTCAATTCTACCCCATTCATTACGATAATTTTAAGGCAAAGAAAGATAAATATAGATAATAGTTTTTATTGGTACAAGAGAGATTGTAATGTGAGGATCGAGAAAAAAAATACATGGGTTAAGATCTAAATTTTAAATTTATTAAAAGTCATCTCTTAAAAAATTACATGAATCAATTAGATTAAGTACCGAATTCAATATAGATTATTTTGATACTTATTGGAATGCATATGGTACTTAAAAAAAAAGAGATTACATGTATTGAGACTTGAATTTCAAATTTATTAAATATCATTTTTTAAAAATAATACAAAACTAACTAGATTAAATCCAATGATCTTACAATTGAATAGTTAAAGAAAAATTATGATATGCATGCTGAAACTTGAATTTGAGTTCAAGGCTTCAAGCAATGTCAATCTCCACCCTCCAATTATAAAAATAAAAAATTAATTTGATTAAAGCTAGGGTTATGGAGCAGTTAATTTTCATATGTATTTTATTATAAAAAAATTTGTTTAATTGATAATGGTTAAATAAAAAAATAAAAAGTATTAATAATAAATTAAATATAGACCATGCTACCAAAAACTTAATCGATGACTAAGCAATAATCGAACACTGCCAAACTTAATTGATGGCTTGCGTCTAGAACTCAAAATGCTTATAAAGTGAGATTGTTTGTTGAACGAATGCCAAAAAAAATATCTCCCCAATTCCAAACAACCAGTCAAAATGACTTGTCCCGTGAATTACCTTTACACATAACAGGTTTATTGAGTCTCATAAATATATAATATTTATAACTGGATTTTGAATTATATAATAAAAAATAGTTTTTTTACCACATAAATCTCGACTTTTAATATATATATATATATATATATATATATATATGATCAGTAAATGTCAAAACACAATCATCTTTTTATAAGACCGAAACCTAACTATCTAAGAAATTATTTAAATATCAAAAGCTCGATATTTAAATGGTTTAATAATGATCAGCATTTCACATCATTACTTAGATGGAATAATTCATGGGATGATAGAAAATTGCTTTTTTAATATTAATTTAAATGATCATATTTTTATTTTTAAAGTGTGAGGGTTATACAAATCTAAAATTTGAACCTCTCTACATTTTTTTCTTTTCCTTTCATACACAAAAGCTTCCATTATATATAAAAAATAGTTTCTTTTTGTTTAATTCAAGATTAATATTATATATATATATATAGGTCTTAATCTTATATCCTGTTAAAAAAATATTGTGAGAAAGTAGTTGGACATTTTATAAAATAAAACATCTTTATATATTTCCTTAAAAGACAAGATATGTCATTCCAACATAAAAAAAAACGAAGAGAATAAATATATTATGTTTATATTCTATAGAAATTATTTAAATATCAGAAGCTCCATATTTAGATTGTTCAAGAATGATTAGAATATCATATTTTTACTTGAATGAAATTCATGGGATGATAAAGAATTGCTTTTTCAATTTTAAGCATTAATTCAAATAACTATTTTTTATATTTGAAGGATGAGAATTTTACTAATTTTAAGTTTATTACAACAGTTGAATGAAGATCCAAGAAGATGAATATGAGTGTATTGATAATATTGACTAAAAACAGAGAACATGCATTGTTTATATAGAAAGATAACTAACTCAACTAACTAACTCAACTAACTAGCTTTTAAACAACCCTTAACACACTTAGCTAACCAGAACAATGTGTAAAACAGACTTATCAGTCTAATACTCCCCCTCAAGATGGAGTGTGAATGTTGTGAACACTCATCTTGCTGAGTAAATGAGAAAACTGAGTTGGCAGAAGGGGCTTTGTGAGAATATCTGCTAGCTGGTGTTGGGATGAGACAAACATGGTCTTCAACAATCCTGCTTGAAGCTTCTCTCGAACCAAATGGCAATCAACCTCGATGTGTTTGGTTCGTTCATGATAGACAGAATTAGAAGCAATGTGGAGTGCTGCTTGATTGTCACAATAGAGTAGAGCTGGTCTGGAATGGGGAACATGCAAATCCTTGAAGAGACTAAGTAACCAAATGAGTTCACATGTTGCATTGGCCATGGATCTGTATTCAGCTTCTGCAGATGATCTAGAAATGGTATGTTGCTTTTTGGACTTCCATGAAACCAAGGAATCTCCAATGAAGATGCAAAAACCAGTGATTGATCTCCTACTATCAGGACAAGCAGCCCAGTCAGCATCAGCAAAAGCTTTTAATTCTGGAACAGAGTTGGAACTAAAAAATAGACCTTGGCCGACAGTGCCTTTAAGGTATTGGAGTATTCTTAGAGCTGCCTGCATATGCGGAAGTCTTGGTTGCGACAAAAACTGACTGAGATAATTCACAGAGAATGAAAGATCAGGTCTGGTAATAGTCAAATAAAGCAATCTGCCTATAAGTCTTCGATAGGAAGAAGGATCTTCAAGCAACTCTCCTTCTTCTCTGGACAATTTAGTATGTGAGTCCATGGGGGAAGATCTTGGTTTGCAGCCTAAGTAACCAATGTCAGAGCGTAACTGAAGTGCATACTGTCTCTGAGATATGAAAATGCCCGATTTTGATCTGGCAACTTCAAGCCCCAAGAAATACCTCAAGTCTCCTAGATCTTTAAGTTTAAAACACTCATTCAGATGGTGTTTTAGGATATTGACCTCCTCAATGTTGTTGCTAGCAATGATAATGTCATCAACATATACCAATAAAGCCATAAAAGTATCACTATGAAGTCTGATAAACAAGGAATTATCAGCAGCTGACTGAAGGAATCCATATTGAAGCAATGCAGCTGAAAATTTCGAAAACCATTGCCTGGAGGCCTGCTTTAAACCATACAAAGATTTGTGAAGCTTGCAAACTGAATTAGATGGCCAAGGCTCCCCCTGTCTAGTATAACCTGGAGGTAATGTCATGTAGACATCTTCTGTTAAAACTCCATGCAAAAAGGCATTGTTGACATCCAATTGAGTTAAATGCCAACCATTGATAGAGGCTAAGGCAAGCAAAACGTTGACAGTGACTAACTTAGCAACAGGAGCAAATGTGTCAAAGTAGTCTACTCCTTCTTGTTGTGTGTAGCCCTTAGCTACAAGTCTAGCCTTGTAACGTTCTAAACTGCCATCAACTTTCAGTTTGACTTTGTAAACCCATCGACATCCAATAGTTTTCTTCCCATGTGGTAAAATAGTGACAGTCCAGGTACCATTGCTTTCTAAAGCTGTTAATTCTTCAGTCATGGCTCTTTGCCATTCTGGAACCATAGCAGCTTGTTTGTATGTTGTAGGTTCAGAAAGAGAAGAAAGAGCATGAACAAAAGCATTATATGAAGGAGAGAGTTGAGTATAACCAATGACAGAAGATAAGGGATATGGAGTAGAGGACTGTGAATTACTAACAGAATAATAATGAAAATCTTTGAGATAAGAAGGTGGATGTCTTACTCTAGATGAAACAGATTGAGGAGAAACAATAGGCTGGCGTGGTAAGAGTGAGTGGGAGAATATTGTGGAAGTGTCATCAGTGGTTGAGGAACTTTTAAAAGGAAAGATATGTTCATGAAACACAACATCTCTAGAAATATAAACGGTATTTGTAGTGAGATCTAATAGTTTATAACCTTTGTATCCAGGAGGGTACCCTAGGAAGACAGCTGGATTTGATCTTGGAGAGAATTTGGATCTGTTTCTGTTCAAAATAGAAGAATAACATAGACAACCAAATATTTTGAGATGCATATAGGATGGTTTCTTATGCCATAACAATTCAAAAGGACATTTATTGTTCAAAAGAGGTGATGGAATTCTGTTAATTAAGTAGATTGCAGTTAGAACACAATCACTCCAGTAGGATATAGGGATATTAGATTGAAATAGCAGAGATCTGGCTACATTAAGTATGTGCTGATGCTTTCTTTCCACAACAGAATTCTGTTGTGGAGTATCAACACAAGAATGGAATGGAATGGAACTATGCCTTTTTCTTTATAAAAATCAGTAAAGATAAGTTCTGGAGCATTGTCTGATCTAACTGATTTTATAGAACAACCAAACTGATTGAGAATTAAGTTGTAAAACTCAGGAAAAACAGTAGATACATCAGCTTTGGTTTTTAAAAAATAAATCCAAGTAAAACGTGTAGAATCATCAACTATTGTCAAGAAGTACTTATAACCTTCAACAGATAAGGTGGGAAAGGGGCCCCAAATGTCAATGTGAATTAATTGAAAAGGGAGTTCTGCAACAGAATTATGAGATATAAAAGGTAGTGTTTTTTGCTTAGCTAGTGGACAGATATTACAAGGTAAAGAATCTAATGAAGTTGAATTAGATGAGATATTCAAATCATGTTTCAAAGTCTGAATTCTTACAAAGGAAGGATGGCCTAGTCTGAAATGCCATAATTCTTTTTTTGTCATATGAACAGTATTACAACTTGATTGTGAAACAGAAGTACAAAAATTGTTACAGCTGGATGAAGTAGTATGCTGAAGGTTATAGGCTGAGCTCAAGACATAGAGATTTCTTACACGTTTACCCATCCCAATCATCTTGCCCTGTATAGAGTCCTGAATTACACAAGATTGAGAAGAAAAATTAACATGATAGTTATGTTTTTGAAGTAATGAACTTACTGAAATCAGGTTGAATTTAAAATCTGGTACAAAGAGAACATTTTCTAAAAGCAAGTTATCTAAAACTTGAACATGTCCAATTTTAGTTATAGCAATGGAGAAACCATTTGGCAATGTGACAAATGAGTTTGTGACTGGAGTAGTGAATGTAAAGAACTTTAAAGAACAACAGATATGGTGAGTGGCACCAGTATCTAAGATCCAACTAGAGTTATGAAGAAAAGAATTAGAAACAGATAGGGTATGAGAGGAAATACCATTGAGGCATGAAACAATAGGTTCGACTTGCTGCTTTGGTTCTGGAATGATGCTGGAATCATGCTGAAGTTGCGAGCTTAGGAGAGCAATGAGTTTTCTGCACTGATCATTGTCTAATCCTGTAGAGGAATGTACTGGAACATTATCCAAGTCAAAACTGGTTTGATTGACATGGACTTTAGGTGCTGCAGTCTTGCCCTTCATTTTATATCCAGGTGGATATCCATTCAACTTGTAACATTTTTCAATGGTGTGTCCAGGCATATTGCAATGAGTGCAAAATGGCCTATCTTTCTTGAACTTGAATCTTGAATTTCCAGAGGTAGCAGCAGCAGCCATATCACTTTGAACTGATGAATCCGAAATAGGTAAGGTATGAGAACTAATGTTTCTTTGCCTTTCTTCTTGAATCACTAAAGAAAAAATCTTTGTGACTGGAGGAAGGGGATCCATCATCAAGATTTGGGCTTTAATCTGGGCAAAAGACTCATTTAATCCCATCAAGAACTGCATAGTGTACTCTTTCTGTTGATAATCTGTCCATGACTTCATTCCACCACAAGTGCATACAGGAATAGGTTGATATTCTTTAGTTCATCCCAAAGAATCTTGAGTTTAGTATAGTAGCTACTGAGATCTAAGTAGCCTTGCTGTAATGCTACCAAACTTTTCTTGATTTGAAAAATCCTTGGACCATTGCTTTGTTGAAAACGATCCTTGAGATCTATCCAAATATCAGATGCAGTTGAATAATACAGCAAACTGTCTGCAATTTCTCTAGTCACTGAGTTAAGAATCCAGGATATCACCATGCTGTTGCACCTAGTCCATGCCCCGAATAGAAGATCTCCATTTTCTGGTTTGACAATAGAGCCATCAACAAAGGATGTCTTATTCTTGGCAGTCAAGGCCATCATCATAGCCTTGCTCCATGTGTTGTAGTTTGAACCAGTGAGAGGGTAAGCCACAAGAATCAACCCCGGATGATCTCCATTATGCAAAAAGAAAGGATTGCTTGAATCTTCAAAAGATGCAGAACCAACAACAGCCTGATTGTTGGTTGGATTATGGCTATTACCCCGAGCCATTGAAGAGGAAAAAGAAAAGGAGAAGAAAAACTTCAAGAAACTAAGAAAGAAATCACTTCTGATACCATATTACAACAGTTGAATGAAGATCCAAGAAGATGAATATGAGTGTATTGATAATATTGACTAAAAACAGAGAACATACATTGTTTATATAGAAAGATAACTAACTCAACTAACTAACTCAACTAACTAGCTTTTAACCAACCCTTAACATACTTAGCTAACCAGAACAATGTGTAAAACAGACTTATCAGTCTAATAAAGTTCGAAACTTAACATTTGCATTCTTTTTTCATTTTGCCCAAAAGCCTCCATTACATAGTGGTTTCTCTTTTTTATAAAAAAATGGTTTCTCTTTGTTTAATTCAAGATTAATATTATATATATAGGTCTTAATCTTATATCCTGTTAAAAAAATCTTGAGAGAAAGTAGTTGGACATTTTATAAAATAAAACATCTTTATATATTTCCATAAAAGACAAGATAGATCATTCCAACATAAGAAAAACGAAGAGAATTATGTTTATATTCTATAGAAATTATTTAAATATCAGAAGCTCCATATTTAGATTGTTCAAGAATGATTAGAATATCATATTTTTACTTGAATGAAATTCATGGGATGATAAAGAATTGCTTTTCAATTTTAAGCATTAATTCAAATAACCATATTTTTATATTTGAAGGATGAGAATTTTACTAATTTTAAGTTCGAAACTTAACATTTGCATTCTTTTTTCATTTTGCCCAAAGGCCTCCATTACATAGTGGTTTCTCCTTTTTATAAAAAAACGGTTTCTCTTTGTTTAATTCAAGAGTAATACTATTTAGATCTTAATCTTATCATCATGCTCAAGAAAATCTTGTGAGATAATAGTTGGGCATTTTTTTATTATATATTTTTTGTCCATATAGAGCAATATATGCCATTTCAACGTATGAAAAACGAACAGGATATGTTCTTTTTTTTAATGTTTATATTCTAAAAATTCAAAGGCTGCTAAGCAAGAAGGAAACAAATTGCATATATTTAAAATTCTAATAAAATAAACCCTAATTTTAGATGAAAAGTCAGTGGAAGATGGAATCTAATCTAGCCAAGAAGCCTCCTTATCCCAATCTCTTCAAATTTTTGTTTGAATTTAAGTTAATATTTCTTCAATCTTCTGCAACTTCAGAAACAGTTTAATTTCCATAAAATTTTCTAGGTTTGTGTGTGCGTATATATATATTATTAAAATAATTTTTAGGCTAATTTGAGGATTTATACAAAATTTAAAGCTTTTTCTTTTTCTTGTTAATTTATAATAATTTACCACATGTTTTCATTTTTTACCAAATAGTTTTAATTAATAAAATTAATGACATTTACATCATTAATAAAACGCCATCAGTTGCTGCGTTATTATTTTTTCAATAATAAAAAGTGTTGCTAAAAAGTAAAAAATCATTGCGTAATTTCTTAGTATTATTATTTTTTATTATTTTTTTTGGAAATTGTGTGTCTATCTTGTTTATGTATATATATTCAGAGACAAAATTGACATCGTCCAATGATGAGATGTGAAAGGGAAAAATGTTTTTGGTTTCTGAGAAAACATACTTTGCAACTTGGCTTCTTAAATAATTCATTAGATTTTGAGGGTTATTTTTTTATTATTTTTTTCACTTGTTTCTGTGTATTTAAATTTATTTTTAGTGTGCCATAGCCCATGGTTCGTCTTTGTTTTTTACAAAAACAGAGACTTTGTCATAAAATACTAGTCCACAAAAGGCACCCCAAATGCATGCACAGATTAAAATATTTGATACCCTAAATCAACAATTATTAAATTAAAAAAATAATAAATAAAATGAAAAACCATCAACCACTGACATGTTTAGTTTTTTTATCACGGAATTTGAGAATAAGACTCTTTAAATAAAGAATACCCAAATTATGTAAAAGATAAAAGATCGATACACGCATTTTCCATGGATTGAATATATGCAATGTACCACTCTAAAACAACAATTTTGTCAAATTAAAAAACAATAAAATGAAATACCATCAATGACATTTTTAACTTTTTCTAGATTGGGAAAATCAAAATTAAAATCCAACTCTTTAAATAAAAAAAATTCTCGAATTAACTAAAAAAAAAACTGATACATGCATCTATATATCATTGATCGATTATCTATAATTTCCAAAAATCCTTCCCTTCCAAGTAAAAGTTCCATGCTAATTTCCATAATAATTAACCCCCAAAATTAGAAATTCTATAGCCAAGAAAATTGAAAAAAAGAAAAGAAAAGAAAGACTTGGCTTCATCAGCGGACTCTCTCCCAATAGGCGAGTTGATTTTTTTTAGGTCAATTTAGGAGAACTTATCCAAGAAGATATAAACGTACAAATTGGAGCAAAGTGGCAAAGTGCCTTATCCTTTCACGAGCCTTTAATGAATGGGAAATTTCACAGATCCTCCCACGTGAACACACAAAGGAAGCTTCCCTATCAAATGATGCGGTAATTTTAAAGGTAATTTCCAGTTTTTATTGTTTTATCATAATTTAATTGCGATTTATTAATTTTAAAAATTAAATATTTCGATCTAAAATTATAAATAATTTAATATATATCAATTAATTATTAAACTTGAATTAATTATATCATATTTTCAAGTATCAATAATAAATTTTATTATTATTTATTATTTTTAAGTATTTTTTAAAAAATTATTTTATGTAAAATTTTTATTTTTAACACTCAAAAAGGAATTATGAATATTTCATAAGTGACAAATATTCAAGTTAATAGATTTTTTTTAATAATGACTTAATAAAAAAATATTTTTTTGTATTATCAAATTGATAATTTTGAACCAAAATATTAATTTCTCAAACTAATAAATTAATCTTTAAAATTAAAACCGAAGGACCTAGAGAAAATTTACTCTAATTTTAAACACCATATGTAATAAAAGATATAAAAATAATTCGAAAACCAAAAAAATTATATGTTTAACATGATAACACAAATTTTAATACAAAATTTTAGAGTATTACACGCCACGAAACTGAATTTACATGAATGCACATATGGGCTAAGTTAGGCCGATTTTTCTCTATAAATATCTCCCCCAAGCTCCAACAACGGCTTTATCACAAGTGCTTCTCATTTTCAACCAAGCAATTAATTACCCCAAGGATTGAATATATTCTTTCACCACCCTCATCGGCTTAGAATTTCTTTCTAGTTTCTTCCTACAGAAGTCATAAGTTATTCAAGATGCTCGGCCATTTACTCAACGCCGTGGGCGGCGGCGACGGCGACAATGGGAGCAAGAAGATGAAATCGGAGAAGATCAAGGGCACTGTCGTGTTGATGAAAAAGAATGTCTTGGACTTCAATGATTACCATGCATCTTTTCTCGATGGCGTTCACGAGTTGTTAGGCAGAAGGGTTTCCTTGCAGCTCATCAGTGCTGAAAACTGCGACTCTGGTGAGTTTAAAGTTTAACTCTGATTCTTTACTGCTTTTGCTTCTTCCGAAAAAGCTGATCACGAAAGGAGATCAAAGCATGTCTGCCATGTCTAAAGTCGAAACAAAAGCTTGGTTATCGTGCTATTATTCATAATATTTCTGCTTTCTTTTGTTTACTGTCAAGCAGATTTCAACAGAAAAATCTTGTTTGTTTCCTGGGTGTTTTTTGAGGGAGAACAAAGTAAAATACAAAATTTTAGCATCGAAATTAATACAAATATTTTAAATATTATATTTAAAATATTTGTATTAATTTTTATTAGATTTTGATTATTATTTTTCGTATAATTTTTATATGCAAGAGTGACAAGGTAGAATTGCAAAAAACCTTCAACTTCTGAAGATTAATTTTCAGGCAAGAAATAAATTTTTAATGACAAATTTAGTCAAAAACAGTTATTAAGGAGAAATTAAAAGTATATGTCATTTCTAGTGATGTGAATAGCTCCAAGTCATACTGGGGATTATAGAGTCAAGCATTTGAAGAAAGAAAAAAGAACACATGGAGCCCAGCAGTCCCGTAGAATGATGGCAAATGGTAGAATATTAATATAAATGTATTTGTATCGATTCGTATGTGATTCATATTAAATATATAAAATATAAAAATTATCTTATCATAATTTTCATCCACATATAAAATAAAATGTTTATTTATTGTTGGATATTTATATATAAATTTTACTAAAATTTTTATCCGTTTTATCTTTGTGTTTTTTACATTACTTTAAATTTATTAGTTTTTTTTTAGAAATTATTATCAATCACAATCATAAAATAAATACATTAACTATAAATCCTAACCTATTATTTAGAGAAATTATTCTTACTTTTGCGTATTGTCAGGTTTTTGGCTTCTATACTTTTATTATGACTGAGTCACGGGCCTATCTACGAGCCATAGCAATGAGGTGAATTTCAAAATCAATATAAAAAATGAGTAGTAAGTGAGGGTGATAAAAATTAAATTTGAAAATTTGTGTACATAGTTAATATTTGTTTTATATAATATTTTGTTAGTATAAAATAAAATACAAAAATTTTGAATTAAATTTGTATTAATCCATTACAAATAATAATTTTTAATTTTTGTTATAATAATATATAATTTTTATCAAATTTTAATTTTTTATATTACTTAATCATCACGCCTAACAAAAACTGTTTGAACCTTGACTTTAGACTTTATATGGAAACAACCTTGCACTAACCAAGAAAGTGAAAAGGATACAAGTTAATTAATTAATTAATTTATTAAATTTTATCTTAATGTCTTTTCCTCTTGTTTCTTTTAATGAAACAATTTAATATGTCTTATTCTTGATCCATCCAGGAAAAGACTGCTCGTGCTTCCCTTTAATGTTTATTTGGCAAAGGATTCAAGGCCATTTCACCTGTAATTTCTTTTTTAAAATTAAATAATTATTTGTTTTTAATTTAAATTATAACTTTTATCATATGATACTTATAGAATAAATATTAGAAAGTCCCGTCATTTTTGAATTAATAATATTAATCAGAAGAATTAAAGCCTGAGAGTTGAGACGGAACTAAGCTTTAGGTACTTTTTTTTTTTTATCCAATAAGCTTTAGGTACTTGTTCAGAATTTTTGTTATACAAGTATCAATGTGACAAAAATGATATAACTAATAGATAAATGTGAATTAATTCTTCTTCTTACTATAATTTTTTAATCAAAATAAAAAATTACGTAAGAGTATTATTCATTAATGTGAATTTCATACAATATTTTAATAATTAGTTATACACGTTTTAGAATGCAAATTTATCAATTATAATATAATAATCAAAGAAAATATACTTTCCGGTTTTTAACTGTTCTCATACGAAATCCATTTTCGTTTTAGTGAAAGTCTATGGCCCATGCAATAATTGTACCCAGGCCCTGTCAATTTATTAATATAATTATATATTATATTATATTATATTATATTAAGAATGACCAAGACCAAGTCCAAGTCAGTGTCAATTCTTCGTGATTAAGAGCTATTCTTCCCCAAATTTCGCTTGTTTTCCAATCCTATTTTCCTAATTACTTTCATTTTATTAGTGTGCGTTTATATACATATATATTAAGAATTTGTTTTTATATAATGTGTGAAAAATTTTTTAATTTATAAAATCCAAAAAAAGTTAATTTCTAAGCAGAATTAATATGTTGTCACATATTTTATTTTATTTTTAATTAATTTTTTTACTGGTCAGTAAAATCTAATTGTTTTACCTTAGAAAAATGTTTCAAAGCATTAACTTTGATTTTTGATTTGCCATTGAAGCTAATGGGTTGCAAGGAAAGCTTGGAAAACCAGCATACTTGGAGAACTGGAGTTCTACAGGAGCTTCTCCAGTAGCAGGGGAATCTCAATTCAGTGTTGACTTCGATTGGGACGAGGAAATCGGGAAACCTGGAGCTATACTGATTAAAAACAATCACCACAGTGAATTCTACCTCAAGACTGTCACTCTCGAACATGTTCCAGGCCATGGTCGGGTTCACTTTGTCTGCAATTCCTGGGTTTATCCTGACAAGAAATATGAAAAGGATCGAGTGTTCTTCACTAACAAGGCAAACACTTGAATCAAAATAACTGTTTAGTTTCACTTTATGTTGTGATTTGCTGACAAATGTTTGATGTTTCTGCAGACATATCTTCCGCATGAGATGCCTGAGCCACTGCGGAAATACAGAGAAGAAGAGCTGAAGGCCTTGAGAGGAAATGGCGAAGGAGAGCTCCAGGAATGGGACCGAGTCTATGACTATGCTTATTACAATGATTTGGGGAATCCCGACAAGGATCCCGAGTACGCTCGCCCGGTTCTTGGCGGATCTGCTGAGTATCCTTATCCTCGTCGAGGAAGAACAGGCAGACCACCAACAAAATCAGGTAAGAAATCACATTGATGATTGATCAGAACTAAGGATTCAATGCTCATTGTCTGAGTCTGACAAGGTTTTGTTCTTACTACATTGACAGATCCCAACACTGAGAGTAGGATACCACTTCTGATGAGCCTAAACATCTATGTTCCAAGAGATGAACGATTTGGACACTTGAAGATGTCGGATTTTCTTGCTTATGCACTGAAATCTATAGTTCAGTTCGTTGTACCAGAGCTAAAAGATCTAACTGACAGCACTCATAACGAATTCGACTCATTGGAGGATGTTCTTAACCTCTATTATGGAGGAGTTAAGCTTCCTTCTGGCCCTTTGCTTGATAATATCGTCAATAACATACCCTTGGAGATGCTCAAAGAAATTTTCCGGACTGATGGGGCACAACTGTTGAAGTTTCCTGTGCCTCAAGTGATTCAAGGTTTGCATCAAACATATTTGACATTTCACATGTTTACTAATGTTCATTGTCATTTACTTTGATTTTGTTAATGAATTGAGCAGACAGTAAGACTGCATGGAGGACTGACGAAGAATTTGCCAGAGAAATGCTTGCCGGTGTCAATCCTGTCCTGATTCGCCTTCTCGAAGTAAGCTTGAGCACCATTCTGAATTTTATCTCAGAACTTGATCTCAATGATTAACATGAAATATTTTGATTGCAGGAGTTTCCTCCAGCAAGCAAGCTAGATCCTGAAGTATATGGCAACCAAAACAGTGCCATAACCAAGGAGCACATTGAGCACAACCTAGAGGGACTCACCATAGAAGAGGTAATGTTCTTTTATTTTTCTTGTGTTCATTCACTAGGAAAGTATACGAATAATTCAGAATTGTTCTTAAATCATTCTAAATCGAAAGGATTTGATCGGACAGGCACTGAGAACCGACAGATTATTCATCTTGGATCACCATGATTCACTTATGCCATACCTGAGGAGGATAAACTCTACTACGACAAAGACTTATGCTTCTAGGACCGTCTTGCTTTTGAGGGATGACGGAACTTTGAAGCCATTGGCGATTGAATTGAGCTTGCCACATCCGAATGGGGATCAATTTGGTGCTGTTAGCAAGGTGTACACGCCTGCAGAACATGGGGTTGAAGGTTCCATATGGCAGCTGGCTAAAGCCTACGTAGCTGTGAATGACTCTGGTGTTCATCAGCTCATAAGCCATTGGTATGACTATCTGCCTTGTATATAATTAGCAATTATACATTGATCAGAGAGGGGTTTATGCTTATGGCTTTTAATTTGGTACAGGTTGAACACTCACGCAACGATTGAGCCATTTGTGATTGCCACAAACAGGCGGCTGAGTGTGGTTCATCCGATTCATAAGCTTCTCCATCCTCACTTCCGTGACACGATGAACATCAATGCATTCGCCAGGCAGGTTCTGATTAATGGAGGTGGAATCCTAGAGCTTACAGTTTTCCCTGGAAAATATGCCATGGAAATGTCATCAGTAATTTACAAGGACTGGAATTTTCTCGACCAAGCACTTCCCAGAGACCTCAAGAAAAGGTACATACTACATGATTCAAGAATGTTTCTAATTTGAAACAAATCTAAATTCAGAGACTAAGAATATTTCATTGCTATTCTTTATTCAGAGGAGTTGCAGTCGATGATAAGAACTCACCAAATGGTCTTCGCTTGCTAATTAAAGACTATCCATATGCTGTTGACGGATTGGAGATTTGGTCTGCAATCGAAAAATGGGTCAGAGACTATTGCTCCTTCTACTACAAAACGGATGAAATGGTTCAACAAGACCCCGAGCTTCAAGCCTGGTGGAAGGAGCTTCGAGAAGAGGGCCATGGCGACAAGAAACACGAGCCATGGTGGCCTAAAATGCAGACTCGCGAAGAGCTGATAGACTCTTGCACCATTATCATATGGGTGGCTTCAGCTCTCCATGCAGCAGTAAACTTCGGCCAATATCCCTACGCAGGCTACCTCCCCAACCGCCCAACCATAAGCCGCAGGTTCATGCCCGAGGAAGGCAGTCCTGAATACGCTGAGCTCGAGTCGAATCCCGACAAGGTTTTCCTGAAAACAATAACCGCTCAGCTGCAGACTCTCCTCGGAATTTCCCTGATAGAAATCCTATCAAGGCACTCGTCCGACGAGGTTTACCTCGGGCAAAGAGACACGCCTGACTGGACATCGGATGAAACACCGCTGGCAGCCTTCGAGGAATTCGGAAAAACACTTTCAGGAATTGAGGAGAGAATTGTGAAGATGAACAATGACAACCAACTGAAGAATCGTGTTGGCCCAGTGAATGTGCCATACACTTTGCTCTATCCTACCAGTGAAGGTGGACTCACTGGGAAGGGAATTCCAAACAGTGTCTCAATCTGATCAGATGCTTCTTCAAATTCTTTACGAAGGGAAATAAGTACTAATTATTTATTTTCTTAATTATTTTTCAGTTTTATTTAATAAAAAATATCTTGTTTGGATTCTATTCTAGCAATACATATATTCACAGACCAAATTGACATCGTCCTATGATGTAGATGAGGGAAACGAGCTTGTTTTCTGACAAAACGTAATTTACAACTTGGCTTCTTAGATAATTACTTAGATGTTGAGTTCCTTTTTTAATTCTCTCCTGTTCTTGTCTTCATTATAAAAATGACTTGGCTTCATCGGTAGACTCTCTTCAAAGAGATGAGTTGATTTCTTTTGGATGAACTTATCCAACAAGATAAAAACGTACAAATTAGACCAAAGTGCTTTATACTTTGAACCAAGTCTTTAATTAACGGGAATTTCACATAAACTGTCCCATATGAACACAAAATGAATGAACTCGACAAGATTGGACAATAAAACTTAAAATTTCTTATTCATTAGTCATTTGAATATATATATATATATATATATATATATATATATATATATATATATATATATATACACACACACACACACACACACGTATAATTTTATCTTAACTCTAAACTCAAAATAATTATTATAATTTAAGAATTAAATTCAAGTAGAATTTGAATCTTGTTATCTAAATATTGGTTTGCAAATTTAATGTTAATTTGCTGATGGCAAAATACTTATTTGATTTGTTAAGGGAAATTTTACACTAAGATGAAAATTTTTGATCTTATTATAAGGTCAATATAAACACACATGATTAAACGTAAATCGAGATCAATACGCATAGATCAAGGGCACTGCTTTTTCAATGAAAAAGAATGTTACTTCAATTATGATTTCCATGCATCTAATTTGTCATTTGATTGTTTAAGCCTTTGTTACAATGAGGTATTTTCATGTGAGTTTTGTTTTACTTCCTTCCATATTAAGAAAGAACACAATTTGTTAGATTTGATAATTTTAGATAAGATACTAATACGAAAATAATACAAATAAAGACAATGTGCTACATTTTTTTTGTTACTTTACAAAATGATAAATATTAAAATTTAAAAAACTGTATATGAATTTAAGAAAAACAAAAGAAATAATCTTTATTTGCTTTATGGACACAAATTTTAACATAATAATTTTTATATTTTACATGACATGAACAGAAAATATAAACACAAACAATCAAATTTTCCATTTCCATGAGCCCTTTAATGAATTAGTATTCCTATATAATTGATAGACAAACATTGGATTTTATTTTAAAATACAAAATTTCAGCTCTCAAGCATTTTTTACTTCGTTTGTACAAAAAAAAAGGAGAAAAGGATAGATAGAAGAAAGCTGCCTATTACTGCTTCAATAAATGAAGTGTAGAAAGAAAATAGTGATCTAGCTTTTAATATATAAGGCCTCAATAAATTGAGTAGGTAAGCTGAAAACTACATAAAATGCAAAAATTTGACCTAAATATTACAAAGAGAATATAGGAAATTAATTATATAAAAGACTATCCACTCATCAACTAACTAGATTTAACAACTTGATTGTTTACTTACCAATAATATTTCATTAAATTTTGAATTACAACAATTAAATCAGAAAATCTTCTCATTGCACTGATGCTTACGTTTATATAACAATTAAATCGATACTAAAATTGGTTTATTGGAATTGGTTGAGAAATGGATGGTTCAAAGCATCAAAGTCCATTAATTTCTTTTTCTTTTTTTTTTAAAAGTCTTCTTTCTTGCATAGTTTATAATGTTGACGAAGACCTTAATAAAATGACTATATATTTTAATATAAATGAGGATAAGAACATTGACTTTTTTTAGATGATCATCACTAGATTTAAAAAAATTTATGAAAGAGATGAGTGGAGGTAGGTGGGGAGGAAAAATGAAAGTGGGCGTGGGTCACATGTAAAAAAGAAAGAAAAAAAAAGAAAGATATAAAAAATATATATTTTTTGCTTTTAGTATTAGCTTTATTTTATTTTATTTTATCTTGTATCATTATAGAAAAATACAAGAAAAAATAGAAAAAAAAATAATAAAGAAAGACAAGAAAAATGTGAAGAAAATTAAAAAAGATAATAAAAGAAAAATTTAGTAAACCATCACTCTAAGCTTGTGTGCCTCATCGACTCATACTTTGACCCAGACTTTGACTCGTTTTAATTGGCTTTGAGTAGGTAAATTTTCTAATCCTCTTTGAATTTATTATTTTTATTTATTTTACATAAGTTTAAAATTCTTATAGCATGAATGGTCTTATTCTAAATTTGAGTTTAAATAGTTGGATTTAATTCTCTTGCCTTTTATTTGATAATAGAAATTTTATAAATTTTAAAGATAGATAAAAAGTATTTTGAGGATGAGATTTTGAATGGAGTTATACATAAATAATACTTTGAAAATTTTTAGGTGAGAAAATATATTTTACGGTCTTACCAACATAATGAAAGATCTAAGACAAATTTTCGATAAAAAATAATTTATGTCTAATTTCTAAGATAAGAATAGAAATGAAAGAAATAGAATAAGGTTATAAATGAAAATTAACAAGATGATAAGCTAATAAAACTTAATTATAAAAAAATTAAAATTGGATTAAATTATTCCAGTGATGGACTAAGAAATTAATAACCGATAACGCATGTGGGTATCTATATGTTTTTTTTCTTTCTTTCATAGTTTATAAGGTTGAGCAAGACTTGTTTTTGTTATAGTTGACCAAGACTTTGACTTTGCTTGATATGAATGATGAAAAGAGTTGATGATAAAAAATTTGTTAATCTAATGATTAAGCTATAAAATAAAAAATTAATTATGAAATCTAACCATTAAATTATCAAAATTTTCATTCTCATTTCTTTCTAACTTTCTTATCAAGCAAAGCTTGGGTCTTTAATAAAATGACTATATAGTTTTTTTTTTGGTTACCATAGTTTTTAGTACATGATGATAAGAACATCGCCTTTTCTTTGATGGTCATCACTAGATTCAATTTTTTTAATCTAAATAAGTGACAACAAATTTTTTTTAAAATATATTTTTAAAGTTCACAAACACAAGCTTTATGACCAAGAAGACAAAAAGCTTCCTGACATGTGCATGGCGTACGTAACATGGATTACGTATGCTTAAGACTGTTCATTGTTTTGTCTATATATAAGTACCCAACATTTCTCGCGTTTTGCCATGTCCACAGCACCTATATTCTTCTTATTAAGGCAAAGAAGAATGATTCAGGGGCGTGTTCTCAATGCTGCTACTGATGCAGTCAGTGAGGCAATCAGCAAGAAGAAGAAACCCTTGATTTTATTAAAAAAAAAAAAGGAAGACTTGACTTCATCAGCAGACTCTCATCAAAGAGGTGATTGATTTCTTTTGGGTGAACTTGTCCAACAAGATAAAAACGTGCAAATTACTAAATTAGACCAGATAAACTGTCCCATATGAACACAAAATGAATAAACTCAAGAGATTGGATAATAAAACTTAAAATTTCTTATTCATTAGTCATTTGAATATATCTATATATATATATATATATATATAAATATGCATATGTTATTTTATCTTAACTCTAAACTCAAAATAATTATTACAATTTAAGAATTAAATTCAAGTAGAATTTGAATCTTGTTATCTAAATATTGGCTTATATATTTTATGTTAATTTGTTCATGGTAAAATACTTATCTAATTTGTTAATGGGAAATTTTACTGTAATGTTAAAATTTTTGATCTTATTCTAAAATTAATATAAATACATATGATTAAGCGTAAATCAGTGTCAATACGCATAAAACAAGGACATTGCTTTTTTGATGAAAAAGAATGTTACTTCAATCATGATTTCCAAGCATCTATTTTGTCATTTGATTGTTTAAGCCTTTGTTACGTATTTAATGAGGTATTTTCATGTGAGTTTTGTTTTACTTCATTCCATATTAAGAAAGAACACAATTTCTTATATCTAATAATTTTAGATACGATATTATTACAAAATGACACGAAAAAAGATACAATGTGTTACATTTTTTTGTCGCTTTACAATGTGATACATATTAAAATTTAGAAAAAAAAACTTTATTGAATTTAAGAAAAACAAAAAAAAAAGATCTTTATTTGGTTTATAGACACAAATTTTAACACAATATTTATATTTTACATGACATTAATAAAAATACAAACACAAATGGTCAAATTTACAATTTGTATGAGCCCTTTAATAAATTAGTCTTGGATTTTATTTTAAAATATGAATTTTCAGCTCTCAAGCATTTGTTACTTCATTGTACAAAAATAAAGGGGAAAACTATTGATGGAAGAAAGCTACCTACTATTACTCCATTAAATGAAGTCTAGAAAGAAAATAGTGATCTAGCTTTTAATATTTAAGGCCTCAATAAATTAAGTAGGTAAGCTGAAAACTAGATTAAATGCTAAAATTTCACCTAAATTTTACAAAGAGGATATAGGAAATTAATTATAAAAAAGACTATCCATTCATCAACTACTATAAGAAAAATGACTTTTAAAGACGAAATGTTAAACGATGAAAATTTTTATTGCTAAAAGCTAACATCAGCGATGGAAACAGTTTTACACTTAGTGATGAAATTAGCGACGGAATTTCAACAGTAAATTGAGACGGAGCGTTTTTCGTCCCTAATTTCATTGCTAAATGTAGCTAGAAGTTATTATTCATTTGACGCCTAAATTAGTGACGGATATTTTTGTTGCTAAAGCCTATATGTAAGATATATATTGTGCGAGATTGGTGACAGAAATTTCTGTCGCTGATGCCAAATGATTGAATTTTATTTATTTTCTTAGTTTTTTTTTACATTTAAGGTATTAGCGACGAAAGTTTTTGTCACTAATTCTGTTAACGACGAAATAAGCAACCAACATACAAACACAAAAAAAAAATTTATTTTTTCACTTTTTTATAATTTTATTACTTTGTTATTAGCTACGTTTAATGACAGATTTTTCCTTTGTTAATGCTCCTTGGTAAGCATTCGCATGACAGCTGAGGGTGTTAGCCCAAAAAAATCTTAGCTATTAGCAATGGAATTCCCATAGCTAATTCGATAAAAAATTTGTCGCTAAAACCTCGAAAAACGTGCCCTCCCGTCTCCCTTGGCTTTCTTGCTCGGCACCTTTTTTTTTTCCCTCTTTGCCTTTCCCACTCAACTCCAACTCCCTCCCCTCTCATTTTATTTTATTTTTTCCTTTCTCCTTTGCCGTCCAGTGGCTGTCCAATCGTTGGAAGCTTGCGTGAAAGTTGTCCACTCGCCTGTGCTCCCATCTCTTGTTGCTGCCTTCTCTTGTCTCTTTTTCTCTATTCTACATTTCAAAATAAAACCCAAAACCATTCTCCCACCACTGGCCGCCTCTCCACTGTTAGCCTCCCCTAACCGCAGGCCTCCATCCCCACTTTAGCGTGTGTATCTCTCTCTTTCTCTCTCTCTATATATATTTTCAGTTAATGTTTTACTTATTATTTTGTAATGTTGTTACTTTTTTTTAACAAATTAATCTTAAATATTTACTAAAGTTTATTTGTATTTAGTAATGTTAATTATTCTGTTGTTATTTATATATATATATATATATATATTGTAATGTTGATTTGTGTGTGTGTGTGTGTGTGTGTGTGTGTGTGTGTGTGTTTGTTTATTTGTATGTAGTTATCTTTGTGTGTGTATACATACATTGTTGTTGTTTATTTGTATATACTTGTATAATTGTTTAGTAATGTTGTTAATTTTGTTGTTATTGTTGGGAAAAATATCCCTCAAACCAAACACCCACAAAAATAGAGGAAAGCAAAAACAAACACAATAATTTTAATGTGGTTTGGCCCAACCAATTTGGCCTACAACCACCCAACCAATTTAATAAACAATCAAACAACTACAACTGTGCAATTTTTAGAAGAGAAAAATTGCAAACTCCTTACAAACCCAACCCAACTACCCAAAGAGCCCAACTACACCCTTTTATAATAGCTCAACTTTATAACTCCTTGGGATAGTTTACAAACCAAGCCTAACACTTTATTTATAAGGGAATAACCCTTATAACTTCTCCTATACTTTCGATGTGGGATTCAAGGCAAACCCCAACAAATCCTCCATTGACTTGAATCCCCAAACTTCCCAAACTCCCCAAACTGCTCAACAACATCTGAAAAACTAACATGCCTCTGAATCTTCTTACTCTTGGCAACAACTCTATCCTTTGCATCATCAAGCAAATATAGTTGTTTCTCATTCCTCTTTCCTTGCAAAACTAAACCACCATTCTTGTATACTTTGCACCAATCATTATTTCCAACATATGTGTACCCACGTGAAGCTAACTCACCCAAAGAAATCAAATTGTAGCTAAAACTGGGTACATACCTCACATTACGAAGAGTCTTGACACCACCATCATGAAGCTTGAGTTGAACACTCCCAATACCTTCAATCTTCACTCGATTACCATTCCCAACCGCAATATTGCCTAAACTTTCAACCTCTTTCAATTCATCAAACCGATCTTTATCATTGCAAATATGCATCGATGCAGTTGAATCCAAAATCCAACTTTTCTCATAAGTATGAGGCCCATCTAAATAAGTTGCCAATACATCATCATCCGAATCAGTCAAAACAACACATGTCTCATTCTTCTTTCCATCATCACTCTTTTATTGAGCCTTCTTGAATGCAGTCATATCCTCTCTTAATGTCTTGCAACGTGCTTGAATATGACCCTTCTCTCCACAATAATAACATTCCACCTCACTATAATCTCTGAATCTTGATCTTGATCTCCCTCTTGATCCACCATGTCTCTCATTAGTCCTCCATCGAGTAGAATCTTCCACAGCAGCTAGTACATCTCTCGCAGATGAAGAATCTTCTTTGCCCATAAATCTTTCATTCTCACGCAGCACAGCAATCACATCATCCAACGTCAAAGTAGTTTTACCTACCAATAAAGTCTGAACTAACGGTCTATAGAATTTGGGCAAAGATGACAACAACAGCAATGCCTTCTCTTCTTCTTTCAACTCTTTAGAATCAATAGCTAATAATTGTGAAACTAATCTATTAAATTCATTTAAGTGATCATGGAGACTCGTACCTTCATCCATCTTCAGAGAATACAAATCCATCTTCAAACACAATCTATTCGTCAACGATTTTGACGCATAGATGTCTCCCAGCTTCTTCCACAATCCGGTTGGTGTCGTCTCAGTCAATACAGTATACTTAATCTCTGGAGCAAGTGCCAATCTAATTGTGCTCACAGCCCTCTTCTGAATTCTAACCTAATCTTTATCAGACATTCCATCTGGCTTATTTTCTTCTAATGCCAAATCTAGACCTTGTTGCACTAGAAGATCCTGAATCGTACTTTGCCATAACATAAAATTACTTTTACCATCAAATAAAGGAATCTCAAACTTAGGCATACCTCCAGACATACCTTCAGCCATAGCTTTCCTCCTCTCGCAGGATCACGAACTTTCAGCTCTTGATACCACTTGTTGGGAAAAATATCCCTCAAACCAAACACTCACAAAAATAGAGGAAAGAAAAAATAAACACAATAATTTTAATGTGGTTTGGCCCAACCAATTTGGCCTACAACCACCCAACCAATTTAATAAACAATCAAACAACTACAACTGTGCACTTTTTAGAAGAGAAAAATTGCAAACTCCTTACAAACCCAACCCAACTACCCAAAGAGCCCAACTACACCCTTTTATAATAGCTTAACTTTATAACTCTCTGGGATATTTTACAAACCAAGCCTAACACTTTATTTATAAGGGAATAACCCTTATAACTTCTCCTATACTTTCGATGTGGGATTCAAGGCAAACTCCAACAGTTATATATATAGGAATATTTGTAGGAAGTTTTTATTTAAATGTATATATTTATTTTTGTTAATTTTGAAATGTATAAATTTATTGTAGTTGACAAATAAACCTGGAGATGGGCCTTCTGCATGAATCTCTACTTTGTAAAAATTATTCAATACTTTAGTTTTTTTTTATGTTTTAAGAATTTTATAATTGTTGACGGATGTTATGGATTTCATGAATGTTAACTATGATTGATGATTATGTATGAATCTTATCGATGTTTTATATTTATGGATTAAGATGTTTTAAATATTGCTATATAAGAATTATATGGTCATGAATTTAGGTATGTTTTAGAAAAATTCTTAAAAAGAATTTCAGAATTTATCATTTTGTAACGAAATGCATATGAAAAATAGAAAAAAAATGGTAAATTAGCGACGGAAATCATAATATCAACAATGAAATTCATGGTATCTGCAACGGAATTCATACGGTTTAGTGGTAGAATTCATAGAATTAGTGACGGAAATTTCCATTGCTTATACAATCAACAATGGAATAATAAAGTCTTCAAAAAATTAATCATCTATTAGCGATGGAAATTATGTCGCTAATACACTTTAGCGACAAAAATTTTGTTGAACTTAAAAAAATCAATAACGGAAAATCTGTCACTGATTGTATTTAGCGATTGATTTTTTAATAAAATAAAATAAATAAATATACCATCAACGATGGAAGTTTCAATTGCTGATGACCTTTAGCGTCAAATTTTTTTAATAAAATAAAAAAATAAAAAATACCATCAACTATGGAAATTTCTGTTGTTGATTTTAGAGTAAGTTGAAAGACAGAATTAAGTTTTTTCGTCGCTAATGGAAACAAAATCTGCCGCCAATTAGCGACGGAATTAGCGACGAAAATAATGTTTTCAATAACGGACAGAGCATTAGTGACTTCAATTTTTTCAACAGAAAATTTTCATTGCTAATCCATTGCTAATTGTCTTCAGCGATGAAATTTGGCTTTAAGCAACGGAATTTTTCTCGCTAATATCGTCGTTGAAAGTTCATTTTCTTGTAGTGTGTAACTAGAATTAAAAACATGATTGTTTACTTGCCGATGATATTTCATTAAATTTTGAATTACAACAATTAAAACAGAAATTCTGTCATCGCACTAATGCTTACGTTTTATATAATAATTAAAAATTGATACTAAAAAAGGTTTATTGAAATTGATTGAGAAATGAATGGTTCAAAGTAGCAAGGTAGCTATAGATTTAGTCAAGAATGCTGATGTGGGGACCCATCCGCTAGAATGCATCATTAGTGATATCTGGGAATTGCTAAATCGTTCATGGAGAGTAGAGGTGATCATGGGCAGGTTTAGATTGGGTTTGGATTGAGCTTAAGCCATATAATAATAGTTTATATGTATATCTAAGCTCGGTCTGTCTCAAAAATTCGAGTTTGACTTTTAGTCTAAGTCTTTTTTTTATTTTATATTGTAAATTTGAGACCGGCCTGGCCACTCTCGTCCGAATATTATTTTATTTATTTTTTATTCTTTTAGTTCCTTTGAATTTTAATTTGATTTGTCAAAATTTACATGTCAATTTCTATATTAAATATATATAATGATGTTTTTAATCAATAATGTTTTATATACATATAATTACAATATACTTAGTAAATATATTTTTTAAAAAATTAATTTTATTTATATTTTAGACCATGCCGAGCCAGGCTCAAGCTTTGAAGAGTCAAATCCAAGCTCACCCCGTTTTTATAATTGAGCTTAAAATTTTTGTTCAAGCCCGTTAAATGCATCTCATATTTTTATCTCAACTTGATCAAATATCAACTGACTTTTGGATTTGGATTGATTACCCGATCCTTGAGTAAGTCTAACTGAGAGTGGTGGTTCATCACTGCTACAGAAAGGGTAATTTTTGTGCAGATAAGCTAGCAAAGAAGGCGTGTGAACTTGAGGTGGAGTATGAAAGACTAGAGGTGGCTCCAACATGGTTGCAAAGCCTTCGTAAAATGACTATATATTTTAATACAGTCGAGGATAAGAACATTGAGTTTTCTTTGATTAATTGTTTTAATCTAAATAAGTGACAATAGATTTTTTATAAAATATATAAGTGATGTTAGATTTGATTTTTTAATTTATTCTTGAGATAATAATTTAATAATTTGTAATTGATCATGTGACCGTCAACCATTCTCAACATATTTAATTCCTTTTCAACAAAATTTATGATGAAATGTGAACATAAATAGGATCTCTACCAAGTTCTCAGTCCGACCCAACCATCTTAAAAAGTAATAAATATTGGACTAGTGACATAATTTGGATTATTATTCTATCCACTATCAGTGAAATTTTTTAACTCCACATATGAAATTAAGATGATGACATGTGTCCTATTTTATTTATTTTTTATTTTATTAATATTTTTTAAAGACACATGTGCAACATCCCCTTTTTCGTTCCTCAAAATTATGAGCCAAATTTTTTTCCTTTTTCACTTACTTTTGGTTGGGCTGTGCTTAGTGTCTCAGATTTATTCTTAAGCTAAATGTACATTAGCTAAATCAATATCCTATAAATGTTTTGGTCCCAGTTCAAATTTTCTGACTAAGCATGCAATCACACATTAAAATTATATTACTTAACAAAATTTATGTCCATCAAAGTTGCATGCATCATTTCTTATCATGAATATACTAAGTGTTTCCTTTAATTACATCTCCCTACTATAAAAGTACTGTAAAACAAGTCTGAATAGAAAATAGATATCTGAACATCATGTACCTTCAAGGGCAATACAAAAACCTCGAAGGACGTGTCAGAACCTCTCGTACAAATCGCTTACTGCAAATAATCTGAAAGGTGGAGAGAGGCGAGTAAGATCTTCAGATTTGACGAACTTTGGAGCATATGAATATAGAGAAAATAATAAGAGAACTATCCTCACCTTTTTGGATTATTATTCTATCTACTATCAGTGAAATTTTTTAACTCCACATACGAAATTAAGATGATGACATGTGTCCTATTTTATTTATTTTTTATTTTATTAATATTTTTTTAAAGACACATGTCATTATTCTAACACCGCTTATGTAGTTAAAAAACTTCATCGGAGGAGAATAAGATTATAATCCACATAATTTTAGACATGACAATTTGTGTATATAATCATGTTCATGTTCTGTAAAACAATGAAATACAAATTTTTTTTACTTTTGTTATATATATAATTAATTTTTAGCAAATATTAACTCATTATTTTTTATATCTTTTATTGAATTTAAGAAAAACAAAAGAAATGATCTTTATTTGGTTTATGGACACAAATTTTAATGTAATAAAATTTATGTTTTACACGATATGAACAAAAAATATAAAAACAAATGGTCAAATTTACAATTTGCATGAGCTCTTTAATAAATTAGTATTCCTATTTAATTGATAGACAGACATTGGATTTTATTTTAAAATATAAATTTTTAGCTCTCAAGCACTTGTTACTTCATTTGTACAAAAATAAAGGAGAAAAGTATAGATAGAAGAAAGCTACCTACTATTACTCCAATAAATGAATTGTAGAAAGAAAATGTAACAAAAAAAAAGAAAGAAAATAATGATCTAGCATTTAATATTTAAGGCCTCGATAAATTAAGTAGGTAAGCTGAAAACTACATTAAATGCTAAAATTTGTGTAACCAAAAAAAAATTGACCTAAACTTTACGAAGAGGATATAGGAAATTAATTATAAAAAGGACTATCCATTCATCAACTAACTAAAATTAAAAACATGAATGTTTACTTGCCAAATGATATTTCATTAAATTTTGAATTACAACAATTAAATCAGAAAATCCTGTCATCGCACTGAAGCTTACGTTTTATATAACAATTAAAAATTGATACTAAAAGAGGCTTATTGGAATTGATTGATAAATGAATGGTTCAAAGAATCAAGGTAGCTATAGACTTAGTCAAGAATGCTGATGTGGCACTACAAAAAAATGAACTTTCAGCGACGGAATTAGCGACGGAAAATTCCGTCGCTGATAGTTAAATTCCGTCGCTGATGGTCTTCAGCGACGGATTACCTACGGATTACCGACGGAAATTTTTCTGTTGGAAAAATCAATGTCGCTGATGCTCACTCCGTCGCTAAAACTTCATTTCCGTCGGTAATTCCGTTGCTAATTAGCGACGGAATTTTTTTACATCAGCGACGGATTTTATGTCATTAGTGACGGAAAATTCCGTCGCTAAAAACATAATTTCGTTTTTTAATTTACATGAAAATCCGTCGCTAAAAGGCATCAGCGACGGAAATTTCCGTCGCTGATAGTTTTATTATTATTTTATTTTATAAAAAAATCCGTCGCTAAAAGGCATCAGTGACGGAAATTTCCGTCGCTGATAGTTTTATTATTATTTTATTTTATAAAAAAATCCGTCGCTAAAAGGCATCAGTGACGGAATTTTCGTCGCTAATTCCGTCGCTGATAGTTTGTTATTTTTGTTAATTCAATAAATATTCTGTCACTAAAGAGCATCAGTGACGGAAATTTCGTCGCTAATGTTATGAATTCCGTCGCTAATTTGATGAGTTTTTTCACTTATTTAACAGATTTTGTTGCTAATTTCTATGAATTTTGTCAAAAAAATGTTCTGAAATTAATTATTTATATTTATATATATATATATGAGAGAGAGAGAGAGAGAGAGAGAGAGAGAGTGAAAGAGAAACATTTAAAATAAACCTAATATTTATACTTAAATCCATAAACATTATCTTAAAATAAATTAACTAAAAAAAAACAAAAATACATTATCTTCAACATCAGTATCACCACTACCACTAGCACCTCATCGTATCAGCAGCATCATCTGTAAGTAAAAAACAAAAAACAAAAATATAAGTATTAAAGTTTATCATATAAAAAAATTGACAACATAAATATAAAAGAAAAATAGAGTAAATTTACAAAAAAAAGGAAAAAAGTAAAAGGAAAGAGGGATAAAGAAGAAAAACAAAGAAAAAAACGAGAAGATGGACAAAAAAGAAGATAGAGAGGAGTGAAGAGGAGAGAAAACAGAGAATATGAGAATATATAGAGTCTTTGGCGCGCATACAGAGGAATTACCGACGGAATTACCGACGGATTAGCGACGGAAATTCCGTCGCTAATGCTATGTCAAAATATTTCCCGCTAAAGCTTAGGCGGGAAAAATTCAAAAACAATTTTTTATTTTTTTTCGAATTTAAGGCATCAGCGACGGATTTTTTCCGTAGCTAATTCCGTCGCTGTTGCTTTTTAGCGACGGAAAAATCCGTCGCTGATGCTTAATGAACAAATTCATTTATTTATATTTTTTTCGATTTAAGGCATCAGCGACGGATTTTTTCCGTAGCTAATTCTGTCGCTGTTGCTTTTTAGCGACGGAATTAGCGACGGAAAAAATCCGTCACTGATGCTTCATGAAAGAAATTTATTTATTTATTTATTTTTTTGATTTAAGGCATCAGCGACGGAATTTTTCCGTCGCTAATGCCCTTTAGCGACGGAATTAGCGACGGAAAAATTCCGTCGCTAATTTCTCTTCATATTGTTTGAGAAAATAAGTAAGAAAATTAGCGACGGAATTTTTCCGTCGCTAATTCCGTCGCTAAAGGGCATTAGCGACGGAATTAGCGACGGAAAAATTCCGTCGCTAATTTCTCTTCATATTTTTCACGGTGTAAGTGGAAAAATATGAAGAGAAATTAGCGACGGAATTTTTTCGTCGCTAATTTCTACAAAATGTAAGGAACTTAGCGACGGAATTTTTCCGTCGCTAATTCCGTCGCTAAAGGGCATTAGCGACGGAATTAGCGACGGAAAAATTACGTCGCTAATTTCTCTTCATATTTTTCCACTTATACCGTAGAAATTAGCGACGGAATTTTTCCGTCGCTAATTCCGTCGCTAATGCCCTTTAACGACGGAATTAGCGACGGAAAAATTCCGTCGCTAATTTCCTTACATTTTGGAGAATTAGCGACGGAATTTTTCCGTCGCTAATTCCGTCGCTAAAAGGCATTAGCGACGGAATTAGCGACGGAAAAATTCCGTCGCTAATTTCTCTTCATATTTTTCCACTTATACCGTGAAAAATATGAAGAGAAATTAGCGACGGAATTTTTCCGTCGCTAATTCCGTCGCTAATGCCCTTTAGCGACGGAATTCGCGACGGAAAAATTCCGTCGCTAATTTCCTTACATTTTGGAGAATTAGCGACGGAAAAATTCCGTCGCTAATTTCTCTTCATATTTTTCCAATTACACCGTGAAAAATATGAAGAAAAATTAGCGACGGAATTTTTCCGTCGCTAAATCCGTCGCTAAAAGGCATTAGCGACGGAATTAGCGACGGAAAAATTCCGTCGCTAATTTCCTTGCATTTTCTTTCACGTGATTATGCAATGAAATTAGCGACGGAATTTTTCCGTCGCTAATTCCGTCGCTAATGCCTTTAGCGACGGAATTAGCGACGGAAAAATTCCGTCGCTAATTTCCTTACATAGTTTTGGGTTTAGCGACATAAATTTCTGTCGCTAATTCCGTCGGTAATATTTGGCGCGATTGAACAGCACCTCCCGCCATAATTAGCGACGGAATTAGCGACGGAAAATATTCCGTCGCTAATTACCGACGAATTTCCGTCGCTAATCCGTCGCTAATTCCGTCGCTAATTTCATTATAAATTCCGTCGCTAATCCGTCGCTAATCCGTCGCTAATACCACTTTTCAGCGACGGAAAAATTCCGTAGCTAAATTTCCGTATCTGAAAATCAATTTTCTTGTAGTGTGGGGACCCGTCCATTAGGATGCATCATTGCTGAATCGTTCATGAAGGAGTAGAGGTAATAATGGGCGGACTCGGACGAGATTCGGGGTGGACTTAAGTCATATAATAATGATTTATATGTAAATTTAAACTAGGCTCATCTTGAAAATTTGAACTTAACTTTTAATTTAAGTTTTTCTTTTTATATTGCAAGCTCGAGCAAAGCTTGACTCACCCTGCCCAAATGTTATTTTATTTATTTTTTAGTATTTTAATTTTAATTAATTTATTTGTTATTCTTTTAGTCAATTTGAAGTTTAATTTAATTTGTTAAAATTTACATGTCAATTTTTATATTAAATATATAATCATATTTATTAATTAATAATGTTTAATGTACATATAATTATAATATATTTAGTAACTATATTTTTAAAAAATTAATTTTATTTATATTTCAGATTGTGCTGGGCCGAGCTCGGACTTCAAAGAGTCAAGCTCGGACTCAGCCCATTTTTTAATCAGGTTTAAAATTTTTGTCTAAACCCGTTAAATACATATCATATTTTTGTTCAAATCTAATCAAATATCGAACAGATCTTCGGGTTTGAGAGAGGTACTCAATCTTTAAGCAGGTCTAATGGAGTGTGATGATTCGTCATTGCTATAGGGAGGGTAATTTTTGCGCGGCCAAGCTAGCAAAGAAGGCATGTGAACTTGAGGTGGAGTATGAAAGACTAGAAGTGGCTCCGACATGGTTGCAGTGCCCACTGGAGGCTAATGCCTCGGGCATCTCCTTTCCTAGGAAATTTGTAGTGTAGTTTTGTTTCTTTGTTTCTTTTACTTCTTTATCATGTAAAAAAAAAAAAGACGTCCATTAATTTCTTTTTCTTTTTTATTTTTAAAAACATTAATATCACACGTGGCAAATGGCAGTCTATATGTTTCTTTATTTCTTTCTTTTGGTTTATAATGTTGACGAAGACCTTAATGAAATGACTATATATTTTAATACAATTGAGGATAAGAACATTGACTTTTCTTTGACTATCATCAGTAGATTTAATTGTTTTAATCAAATAAGTGACAACAGATTTTTTATAAGATATATAAGTATTTTTTAATTTATTCTTAAGATAATAGTTTAATAATTCGTAATTGATCATGTGATCGTCGACCACTCTCATCTTGACATATTTAATTTCTTTTCTACCAAAATTATGATGAAATGTGAACATAAATAAAATTTTTTTTATATAAATCATAAATATTTTCATCTGTTTTAATTATTTAAAATTAATCTTGCTCGAAGTTTAGTCACAATTAAAGCTCTTCACTCTTCTTCAAAAATATGTTTAGTGGAGATCGAATCCGAAAACTCTTATCACAAATTTAACTTACGTCGTCAACTGAGCTATAACTCATAACTAACATAAATAGGATTCTTACCAAACTCCAAATCTAACCCAACTGTCTTAAAAAGTAATAAATATTTGACTCGTTACATAATTTTTAGACATAGTAATTTGTGTATATAATCTAAGAGTTTGTATATGATGCACTGACAGTGTATAGTTGTTATACACTGTCAATGCATCAGAGGTTGACACCTCATCAATAGGCCCTTATGGACAAATTAAAAAAATTTATTTATATTTGCATATAAGGGCTTATTGATGAGGTGTCAACCTCTGGTGCATTGACAGTGTATAGAAACTATACACTGTCAGTGCATCATATATAAATCCATAATCTAATTCATATGGTATAAAACAACGACATACAATTTCTTTTTATTTTTGTTATATTTTTTTATAATTTTTATCAAATTCTATTACTTCTATATATTTTATTGATGTCATTTTCGTTCTGTTCATTGTTAAGTCTACTTAATGTTCCAAGCATTATTGCTTTATTTTTATTATTATAATTGACAAACACAAGCTTTAATTGCTAAGTCTACGTAATTTTTCAAGCATTATTGCTTTATTATTATTATTATAATTCACAAACAAAAGCTTTATTTGAAGTAAAAAAACAAAAAGCTCCCATACATGCGCATGGCATACGTAAGCATGGATTACGTATGCTTAAGACTGTTCATTGTTTTGGCTATATATAGGCACCCAATATTCCACAGGTTTTGCCATATCCAAAACACCAAGTACATTCTAATTCTTAAGGCAAAGAAGAATGATTCTCGGGCGCGCTCTCAATGCTGCTACTGATGCTGTCAGCGATGCAATCAGCAGGAAGAAGAAACCCGAGAAGATCATCAGAGGCACTGTGATTTTAGTAAAGAAAAATGTTTTGGACTTCCAAGCAATCCATACAACCGTAGCTGATAGTGTTTGTGAGTTGCTAGGCCAAGGAGTCACTTTGCAGCTAGTCAGTGCAGAGAATGCTGACCCTGGTGTGTTCCTTCTCCTCCCTCTCTAGCTTTTGCTCAGTTTAATTCTTTAATCTAATGCTTCTTGTACGCAGCAAACGGAAATGGAGGAAAGGTTGGAAAGAAAGCAGCTCTGGAGAAGTGGAACCTTACATGTACTCCACTAGCCGGAGGAGATTCCTTGTACAAGGTTTCCTTCGAGTGGGATGAGGAGATTGGAACTCCCGGAGCTATCATCGTACGAAACAATCATGCTTCTGAATTCCTTTTAAAGACTATAACTCTTGAAGATGTTCCAGGTCCCGGTCGTATTCACTTTCTTTGCAACTCTTGGGTTTATCCTGATAGAAAATACACAAAACCAAGAGTTTTCTTCTCCAACAAGGTAAGCAACACTTTTAGTTATGAAAATTTAATTAAATTACTAAAGCGTATTAAATTTTTTTTTTTTAAATTTTGTAGACATACCTTCCACATGAAACACCTGCTGGGCTGCGTAAGTACAGAGAAGAAGAGCTCAAGGCCCTGAAAGGAAATGGGAGAGGAGAGCTCAAAGATTGGGATCGTGTATATGACTATGACTTCTACAATGATTTGGGGAGTCCTGGTAAGAGTTCAAAACTTGCTCGCCCTGTCCTTGGAGGGTCCGTAGAGTATCCGTATCCTAGAAGGGGAAGAACAGGTCGGCCACCGTCGAGATCAGGTCAGGCGCAACAGATATTTCATTCAAGAATTAAACAATTGTCGACATGTTGTCACAAAATTTTTTTTATAGGTTTCATTTGTTGTTGTTGTAGCTTTTTAAGCATTATTCACAATCATACTGCTTGAGTAGCACCACTTGCTGTTGCAATATATATATACTCTGCTTTTATTGTTGATAGAGTAACTACTTAATGTTTCTTATACAACCAAGAAAAAATTTCAATGTCCAGATGAAAAGCATAACCAGAAATACTTTCATCATTAAAAAATATTTAGCATTGGTGACGATTTTAGTGATGAAAATTTTGCCGCTAAATCATAAAATTCATTGCTAATGCTCTTTACATATGGAAAAACCTTTGCTAAAGCTGTCGAAAAAATAGGGTCATTCAAAGCCTTTAATCGGCAAAAACAAAATGCTTCCTTAACTCCATTGGTAATAAACGATGGAAATTTCTAGGAAATTTTCCGATGCTTATTCGAGGTAGAAATCCTGTTACTAGTAGTACCTATTTCGGTCTTTCAAACTATTTTTCATAATTTAAAAAATTCATCACAAAATATTATTAGCTAGGGCAAATCCGTGGCTAATAGCTTTTTTTAATCTTCTGAGATCTTTATTTTTTTAGTAAATATACATCATTAATAGCATTTTATAATATTTTTTATAAAATTATAAAATTTTATAATTTTTTTATAAGCAACACTAAATTTTCCTGAGCTTGACAACATCTTTTAGCTCACAGTCTCTTAACTTCTTACCAACTCTAAACAAATAACGTATTTATACTAAATTTCTAAAACTCTAAAAGACCGACTAATAAAATTACTCCGATATAAATATTAAATATAGCAAAAATATAATTACAACAGAAGGGAAGCATATATCGGGTGCATTAATGTTTTACATTTTAAGCATACACTAGTTATATACTTGTATTGAAAGAGTCTAATATGATTCTTAAATTTCGTTTCTTTATAGATCCAAATACTGAGAGCAGGAGGTTTCCACTGGGTAGTGCTTTCAATATTTATGTCCCTCGAGATGAGCAATTTGGTCATACGAAGACGTCAGACTTCATTGCTTATAGTCTAAAAGGCTTAGTTAATCAAATCATTCCGTTATTTGATGCTTTTGTTGATCTTACTCCTAATGAGTGTGATACCTTTAAGGAAGTAAACAACCTCTACTTCAGTGGACTTCCACTTCCTACTAGTTCTCTCAATCAAATTGTGAGCAACATCCCTTCAGCAATGATTAAGGAAGTTTTCCGAACAGATGGACAACGACTCTTGAAATTTCCAGTGCCTCAGGTCATTAAAGGTAAAGGAATTTTTTAAATATTGCAAACTTAGCTCAAACTCTATGGCTTCACACAGTATATATTTGCTTTAATATTTTAATGACTTGGGAGTAGATAAGAGTAAGCCAACTGCATGGCGAACAGATGAAGAATTTGCCAGAGAAATGGTTGCTGGAGTGAACCCTATTCTCATTAGTCTTCTCAAAGTAAGGCTTAAACCATATGGCCTCTCTGGTTCCTATGTTTGTCAAGCATTAATATAATATATAGTAACGAAAATTTGAAAACATTAAACATTGGAACTTAATATACTACTTAATACTGAAAACCAAGTTTCTAAATGTCTACTTACAACTATGAAATCAACTGCAGGAATTCCCTCCAACTAGCAAGCTAGATCCTGAAGTTTATGGTCACCAAAATAGTTCTATAACCAAAGAACACATCGAGTATAACTTGGAAGGAATTAGTGTAGAAGAGGTAATTTGTTAATTTATCTCTCTAAATAACTATGGGTTATGATCTAATTCACCATCTTTATACTATATATCAACTTGATAACTGATTGAAAGGGATTATGGTTGCATAGGCACTGGAAAGCGATAGGCTATTTATATTGGACCATCATGATACAGTGATACCCTACCTCAGAAGGATAAACACTAACACAAAAACAAAGATTTATGCATCTAGGACAATCCTCTTCTTGAGAGGCGACAGCATGTTGAAGCCGATTGCAATTGAATTGAGCTTGCCGCATCCAGAAGGAGATAAATTTGGTGTTGTTAGCAAGGTACACACTCCAGCAGAACATGGAGTTGAGGGTTCTGTTTGGCAGTTGGCTAAAGCTTTTGTAGCCACGAATGATTCTGGTCATCATCAGATAATAAGCCATTGGTAATAAGGATTTGTCAAACAAGGCTTAAATATATATTTTTTTGTCAAGCAAACTAGTAATCAGTTTGCAGTTAATTTAGTGTGGTTTCAATTTGATCTTAGGTTGAACACTCACGCAGTTATAGAGCCATTCGTGATTGCAACAAACAGGCAGCTGAGTGTGGTTCATCCGATTTATAAACTTCTACACCCTCACTATCGTGACACGATGGCTATTAATGCATTGGCTAGGGAAATACTTGTGAATGCAGATGGGTTGTTAGAGAAGACATTTTATCCGTCGAAGTATTGCTTGGAGATGTCATCACATATTTATAAGAGTTGGAATTTCTTGGAACAGGCACTCCCCACTGATCTTAAGAAAAGGTAAATATAATCTTAGTGAAAGCGAATTGAAGCCACTTTTAGCTAACTAATTAATATACATGCTTAAAAGGAAATAACTTGGTTTTGCTTACTATCTTCAGAGGAATTGTAGTTGATGATGGAAATTCCCTGCATGGTCTTCGACTATTGATACCAGACTATCCGTATGCTGTTGATGGGCTGAATATCTGGTTTGCAATAGAAAAATGGGTCAAAGACTATTGCTATTTCTACTACAAGACGGATGAAATGGTTCAACAAGACCCTGAGCTTCAAGCCTGGTGGAAGGAACTTCAAGAGGTGGGTCATGGTGACAAGAAACATGAGCCATGGTGGCCTAAAATGCAGACTTGTGAAGAGTTGATAGAATCTTGTACCATTATCATATGGATAGCATCTGCTCTCCACGCAGCTGTCAACTTTGGGCAATACGCATATGGAGGCTACGCTCCAAACCGTCCAACACTAAGCCGCAGGTTCTTGCCTGAGAAAGGCACTTGTGAATATGCTGAGCTTGAAAGGAACCCTGAGAAGGCTTTCTTCCGAACAGTTGCTTCACAAAAACAATCCCTCACTGGCATTACACTGGTAGAAATTCTATCCAAGCATGCATCAGATGAGGTATATCTTGGACAACGAACCCCTGAATGGACAATAGATGCAATACCATTAGCAGCTTTTGAAGCTTTTAATAGGAGACTTACTGAAATTGAAGGAGAAATATTAAAGATGAACATGGACAAGAAATTAAAGAATCGGGCTGGTCCTGTCAATGTACCATACACTTTGCTCTATCCAACTGGTGAACCTGGAATCTCTGGTAAGGGAATTCCAAATAGCATCTCAATCTAAACTGAAGTTAATTAAGGGCATTAAAATTGTACTAAACGAGTATTGCTGTTGTAACCACAACACATCTATTGAACTATTGCATGCCTTGATGTGTAATTAGTGTCCTGTCATGGAATCTTGATGTTTCTATTTGCTATTAAAACTACGGCTTTGTGTTTGCTCCTGAATGAAGCTATGTTTGGGATTACTTTTCTTTACTAGTTTGACACTGATTCATAGTGGTCTTAAATCTTAACCAAAATATAAAGCTTTTAAATAAATTATTTTGGGACATGTTACTTATTGCTGGATGGAAATGACTTGGCACTATTGTACTAAATATGTGTTGCTCTTATAAATTACAACACATCAATTGGGCTATTGCCGATAATTAGTGTGATGTTATGGATCTATTTGTTTCTTTTTGCTATTGAAACTATGTCTTTGCGTTTGCTTTCTAATAAAGCTGTGTTTGGGGTTTTCATCTCTTTGCGATTAGTTTTTTTCTTTTTCACTTGTATTGTACTATTGTCAAGTTAATTAGAATGCTCTGATATTCAGATTTGATAATTGTAGTTACGATACAATAACATAAAATAAAAATGATATAAAAAATGTATGAAAAGAGTACATGTAAAACTTTGAAAAAAATTAAAAATCTATTTTATATTTCACATGTCAATATGAATTGTGATATAATAATTTTGGCTTAATAGCGAAATGACTAAATATTTAATTTAGGATTTAATGTTTTAGATATTTATCAATTAACGATATGATCATTAATTTTACTCAATTGAAAATTAAATGCATGTGAAAGTGATCAATTTAGAATGTATTAGCTATCGTGAAAGTCACGCACCATTAAATTATTAACTACGTTAACAGAAACACGCGGCAGTCGTTCATTGGTTATCGGTTGTGAATTTTTTTAATTAATTTTCATCTAAAATAATTTTTAAAAAATATCTTTTCATTTTGAAATATATCGCTCAGAAAACACCAGAAAACATAAACATTTCCATTAACGTATCTAAGGCCCCTGCTACAATATCTCCTAAATCGCAAGATGAAAAAACATAAACTAGTGAGGGATTATTCCCGCATCAGAAACCAGACTCAAGGTTCACCCAATTGTTACAGACTGATTTTATTTTATTTTTGAAAAATTCTTCAGTTCCATATATGATATAGCTCCAAGAATCATAAAACCAAAATAGAGCTCTCAAAAACCGTAAAACTTACTCTTTTAGCAAAAAAATTAAAAATTTAATTTAAAAAATAAAAACTTAAATATATATATTAACAAAAGTTAGAAAAGCTTAGCTATGTCAAGCAGCAGCAGCCAAAGGAAGAGGCGTTGTTAGAACTCCATGGAAAAAGCTTTGTTCCAATCCTTTACTCAAAACTTCCCTAATATTTTTGTCTACTTCTTCAACATCCTAAATAAATTGTGCATCTGATTTTGTTTGATTTCCAAAATCAACGCATCAAAGGAAAAGGAGGTGTTGAAATCTCAATTCAATTTTTTTTTTAACTCCAGAAAAATATGTGGATTTTTGGAAAAATCTAAGACGGTAGGAGTGTTTAAGGGATAAAAATGAGGTTTTTAAGATTTTTTGAGAATTTTTTGTCGTGGGCAAGCGGTAACCGACGGTTTGTAGGTTTCACAAAGAAACCGATGAAAGCGCAGAAATTTTAGAGAAAAGTGAGAGAGTGGGAGAAGGTAGAGAGAGAAACAAAAAGCATAAATGAGTAAAAAAAGAAAAAAAGTTAGCTTTTATATATATAAAAAAAAAACCTTTTTTCTTCCTCCACTCTTTTTAACGGAGTTTGTATCTCAAATCGTTAAAAAATCTTAAATTTAACTAATTCAAAAATATTTAATCTTTAATTGAGTAAAATTAAAGATTATATCATTAATTAAGAAACACCAAAATATTATATCTTAAATTGAGTATTTAGCTTAATAAAATATATTCTCAACTTTTTGTACAAAATAAAAATAAGTTTTATACATTTAATTTTATTGTATAAATCCTTAACCTTTCAAAATACTATAATTAAGTCTAAATTAATTATAGTTTTTTACTATAAAGTAAAAATGTTGAAGGATTATAAAACCTTAATCTCTTATTTACTTTACTTAATTGTATTATTTTAAATGGTTGATGACTTATTTATAGTAAAATAAATGTTTGAATCTTATAATAAAATTAAAAGTTGATGGCTTATATTATTTTGTGTAAAAAATTGATGGTATATTTGACTATTAAATCCAATAATTTTGTGTCTTTTACATTATTCAACATAAATCAAACACCAACATAGGGACAATTTTTAGCCCAATTATCTTAAGGTTTTGCATAATTCCGTTTTGCACGTTGGGCCCAACAAACACCAAACAGAAGAAAGAGTTTGGGCCCCAAATTCATGCTTTCTTCTTGTTCTTTTCTTTTGGGCTATTTCTGGTGGAATATTTATTTCGTAAGGGCTTAAGCTCTCTCTCTCTCTCTCTTGCTAAACCATGGAAGAGGGTTTTAGTTTAAGCCTATGTTTGAATAGATATTAGTAAAGGAAAGGAAAGGAAAGGAAATGAATGTAAAGTAAAGGAAAGGAAAGGAAAAGAAAGGGTACATGTATCTTTTGTTTGGATAGCTAAAAATTAATAAGGGAAAGGAAAGGAAAGTAATATTAAGAAACCTTGTTTGGTTAAGCAGTGGAAAGTAAAGGAAAGGATTAACTATAATGTTTTTTCCAATTATAACCTTTTGCTTTTAATAAATTGGACTATATAAATGTGTTTTATCTAGAGAACATGTTAACTCATAAAACAAAGGCTGCTATATGCTGACCGACTTTGAGCAGTGTACTCTAACAAAGATATTTTAGCTTGTCACATCGTATGAATAGTGAATAAATAAAATATATCAGAATTTGTTTGTCAGAAAAAATGAAGTTGTTTGAACATGTCAACCTGAAACTTTCATTGAAATCTTCAATGACAACATTAGAACATGCTCAAGAATGATATAATAAATTTAAAAAAAAAATTATAACAAGCACCAAATTTGTTCATAATAAAACATAATAAGCTATCAATTATAATTCATAATTAAATAGTATATAGATCAATAAAATAATTTATTTTGTCCAACACAAACTTATTCTATCAAGATAAAAAAAACACTAATATTTCATCTTGATAAAAATAATTTATTTCAACAAATTAAAACTTATTTAGCAAAAATATTCCCAATGTCTTCAATGGCTTGAGGAACCAAAAACCAACTTTTCAACTACTTCCTTTCTTTTCTCCCATGGGCATCCAAGTACTGCTTTTACTTTCTCAAGATTATCGATAAAGTAAAGGTATGCATCGGTGATTAATTGTGAGTCAATTCCTATCTTCTCCAAAAGATTCCAAATTTCATTCTCCGACATTGGAACAGTACGACTGTTGATCTTTTCATACGTAGCATTTCCAGCAGCAAGTGCTTTAGCAACCATTTCAAACCCTCACGAATAAGTTCACTGTCTTTGTCATCTTTTGATTTTTTAGCTTTTTTATTCGTTGAACTACTCGGAATATCGATAGGAGTTTCAGTAGGAGCCCTAGGGGGCGTCATGATATCAATGTACTCATCACCTAAAGCATCAAAATTCTCCAATGTTACATCATTCTGAGAGATCAAATTATCAATATCATCAATCTTCTCTTTTAGCTCCTCATTTATCCCAGAAGACTGTTTTCGTTTTCTCATTTCTGTTGCAGTCTCAGCATGCTCTCCAGTGGCTCTATCATTTCCATAAAGAACCACCATCTTATCATAATTTGGAATGGGTTTAGTCATCCAGTCCTGGGCCTGAGGATGTGCCTAAAAAATTTATAAGTAATGTATTGTAAGAAAATAAATATTAAAATAACAAATAAATTTACAATTTTTAAAATATAGTTTTACTAAAATTTACCTCAATCAATCTCTGCCAAACTTCAGGTTCAGCACCCCATAACTTGGTAACTGGATTCCAAGAAAATCCACTCATGCCTTGCTTGAATAAGTCATAACATTTTGAGAAAGTGGTTTTTATAGTCTTCCAACGATTTTTCACTTTTTCCTTTTCTATGTCTCTCCCACATTTTTCTTTTAGCTCAATGACTATATTATCATAGGCATGTGTAGTGAAAGTTCCATTTACCCTGTTTCCCAAATTGTGTTGATGTAAAAATGCATCAACAAGAGCATCATCCATCATTGGTGTCCATGTCAAAACATCATCCTTATTTGTGCCTTTGTTACTTTCATTAGTAGTAACCACTTTTTTCTTTCTCGGCATAGTTAAATCTACATATTCACATGAAATATGCAAAAAAATTAAAATTAAAATAATATATATAATCATTGAAAATAAGTACTTTAATTGTTCAAATGAAATAACAATATTTAAATAATCAAAGAACTTCATAAAGTCTCTCTAATAAAACAAATATAAATTCACGAAAACCTACAAACATTGATAACCATTTAATTTCTATAATCTATCCACATAGCATTAGCTATAGAATCTCTTATTTGTTCTCCTCGAGCAGCATCTTCATTATCATTTCTAGGAACACAATACTCTTGTTCAACAGGTCCAACATTTAGTTCACGATCAACCTCATCAATAAGAGAATCATCGGGATCTACAGTCATTAGGTAATTATGTAGAATACAACATGCTACAATTATTACTTTTTGGGTCCGAATTCCATATGTTGGTATATTTGCGCTTGCTATAATAGAAAATCTTTTTTTCAAAACACCAAAGGCTCTCTCAATTACATTACGCAAAGATGCATGCCTAAGATTGAATAATTCTTGAGAATTTCTTGGTGGATTATTTGAATATTCTTTTAAATGGTAGCGCACTCCTCTGTATGGTGCAATCAATCCACTTCTCAACATAATTCCAGCATCAACAAGATAATATTTACCTATTCAAAATTATAACCATATCACTATTTTGAAGATTATAAGTAATTAAATCAAATACAATATATTATAGTCATTACCTTCTGGAATAATAAGCTTATCTTCCCTTGACAGTGCATTTTTAATAATTCTTGAGTCAGATGCAGTACCTTCCCATCCAGGTAATACATAAGTGAATTTTAAATCAAATGAACATGCCGCCAAAACATTTTGTGTTGGGTACTCTTTTCTGCCACGATATTTCGGAGCATCTGCATTTGAAACCTTGACTCTAATATGTGTTCCATCAATAGCTCCTACACAATCCTGATGTTGATTTTATCTATTAATATTTATCTGAATATTAACAAACTTTTGATTAAATTAAAGTAACTCACATTTCTTACCTTAAAGTAAGGGTAGAATCTATTGCTTTCAAGTATCTCGGCTGGAATACATGAACCATTTGGTTGTTTAAGGAATCTCTCCTCCAACTCTAGTATAGCTCTTAAAACACAATGTAAATGACGACTAATTGTTTCTCCCGAACGTCTAAACCAAAATTGTATTTCTCTATTTTTTGCATGATGTGACAATATATAAAGGGTTTTAGCAACTTGCTCTTCCACACTGACTCGTCTTGTTGGTTCTAGACCACCATATCTTTTTAGCATTGCACATAAATCAAGAAAAGCTTTAGGTCCCATTCTTACAATATTTCGACTTCTCTCAGTACTAACAATTTGATTCATTATTTCATCTCTAACCCTATCTCTTTCTAGGCTCATACAATGATCAATAACTTCTCTTCGTGGTCGTTTTTGTAGCATATACCAATAAACAGCTAAACACATAATGTAGACAACTGCCCTTCGACGATTTTCTCTCCACAAATACTCAACCATGTCTCTTTTCTTTCTTTATCCATCTATGATAAATGATTAATAATATTAATAAAAATTAAATGTAAAATTAATGAGACAAATATAATACTTGGAGCTAAAATGAAGTTGTTTCTGAAATTGAATGAAACTACATATTAATGTTCTTCATTTTCAAGGCTAACTCTTAAATGGTCGTCTATGTAATTTCCTAGTCAATGCTATGTATGTAGACTAGTTTGGTCTTAGTTTCGTAGTCAATACATATTACTGGCTTTGAAGAATTCTAGGTATGAACTTAACATTTTTTAAGACGAATAAAAGGTTGTTCATATGCCTTGTAATTCAAACAAGCGAGTTGACTAGGAAAGCAAATTCTAATACTTCTGGTAGGAAATTCATTTGCCTTTAATGATTTTTTAAGAAGGAATATTCATGGATTTTTTCTATAATGATTTTTTTCTTGTATGATAAACAAGATCTTATAGAATTGAGATAGTATGAACACTCACAACAAACACAAGCACAATGACAAAAGAAGAAAAGAAAAGAAAACAATATGTTGGACTGTATCCTATTTTTCAAGAATTAAGCTATGTGTTTAACTTATTGTGCTTGCATCTTCTATGCCACATCAATGCATTTTTTTCCCAATTTAATTATCTTAAAACAACAAATAAATAAATTCCTTTTCTTGAAAAATAAATATGAGAAAATGGGAAAAAAGTTCAAAATAATGTTACATAATTTAAGCATACTCGTTTAGAAAATAAAAATGCCAAAAAAATGGTAATCGGAGATTTTGAAAATTATAAATCATAAAAATATATTCATATATAATGCATACCCTATAATTATTTTAGAGTTCAGCAAAAAAATTATTTGATTCTTGGTCAATTAAAATAGGCAAATGTTTTTAATTGTAGAATTTTGATTGATCTAACTTGGTGGGATTCATTGCGGGAGATTTTATGAGCAAAATTGTTTGGGTTAGAACACATATTGCGAGGTTCATGTAATTAATTAATTTTTTTTAAGTTACACGAATTTAACTATTCAAGAATTTAAACGTTTATGAATGCATAATATGTATGAATTTAATTAACTGTAAATGAATGTACTTCGTATTTACTCTCATTTAAATTTAATAATTTGAGTCTAAATTCATATCTATTATTTAGAATAAACATGAATCTGATTATTTAACCATGAACCCAATTAACTATGGAAAACTAACATATCTCTTGAATATAAATTCTCACTGCCATTCCATGATATAAATTTAAACGTTTACAAGTAATTTTTTTTAAGTTACAAAGGCTGCCATTCCAGTGAATTTGATATAATCTAACATATCTCTTGAATATAAATTCTCACTGCCACGGTTTACAAGTAATTCCAAGAAAACATAACAAAAAGAGAAAAAGAACTCACTGGAATGGCAGCCTTTGTAAAGGTTAATAGCCTATGTACTGTGGCTTAAAAAACATCAACGAAGCAGTTCTGTTATAGCTATATACTACAGATCGATTTGACTAAACAAAATATCATAAATTGCATGCAAATAGTAAATAAAAAAAATAACACAAAGAAGACAAAATATATAATATTAAAATAATCACATAGAAGTATAAAAGTTTCATTGATAGAGATAAAACCTGATGATGATAAGAACAGTCTTCTTTTTCTTTGTAGGCAGGCACTACGCAACAGTCTCCTCTTTTTCTTTGAAAATAATGTGTTCAACTAGGTTAAACAATAAAGATATAACAAGGTTAAAATTGATATTTTACATGATAAAAAATTTTTTACGTTTCCTTTCCTCTCTGTTTACCCCAATTTGGGGTATTGAAAAATTGAGTAAGTCAAGGGAAAGTAAGGGATGTTCACTCCCCCTCCCTTTCCTTTCCCTAAATTAATTTTTTTTCCAAACAAAGGAAAGGTTTTCAACCTCCCCTTGTTTTCCTTTCCTTTCCTTTCCTTTCCTTTCACTACCTCCAATCCAAACATAGTGTAACTCTTACATAACTCTCTTATTTTCATGAGGCATTGACATTAAAGAACAAGAAAGACTGATGAAAAGAAAAAGACCATGCATGGTTTACAGAGTTGACCAATCTTTCTCTATAAATGCCACACTCTTCGTCCAACATTGTACAAAACCTTCGAGCAAAACAAAAGCAAAGATGTCTAGATCAAAGTTTATGGCAGTCGACAACCTGAAGATTAAAGCCACTGTCGTTGTATTGAAGAAGACCCCTTCACGGTGTCATAACGATTTTATCCTAAATCTAGTTGATAGACGTAAAGTTGTGGAATTACCATAAATCTTTTTTTTTTATTTTTCAATCTGAATGCGATTAACAATTTATTTGAAATTAAAGATAAGTAGCTTGATTTACATTCTAAAATTTGAGTTAAAAAATACGATAATATGTGGAAAACGTATTAACATCCCACAACACCTGTCAGATAAAAAGCACTAATTAACCGTACTTTCTCCTAAATACTCTTTTTTTCCTTAATTTAAATGGCATTTTATTCCTCATTTAATTTTTTACAAAGTGGATATACGAAATTAGTTATATAAAAGACTATCCATTCATCAACTAACTAGAAAAGCCATTTGATCATGATTGTTTACTTGCCAATATCTCATTAAATTTCGACCTACAACAATCAAGTCAAAAAATCCTCTCATCGCACTTACGCATTCGTTTTATATAATATATGTGACTCAAGCGATGCACAAATTAATTTTAATTATTTTAATATGTGTGTAAATACAATATTTGTATTTTTTTATTTCAAAAAATAAATAAATCACAGCATAAATAATATACTTAATTAAATGAAATTAGTTAGAAACTAAATAATGCATTTGAAATATTTACTGATTTTATAAATGATTTACTTAATGTACATTCAATTTTATTTATTTAAAAGGTTATTAGACTCCATAAGTAAGATTAAAATGATGACAAATACCTCATTTTATTTTGAGTTTATATATGATGCACTAACAATATATAGCTTCTATACACTGTTAATGAATCACATAATACCACCTCATTAATGAACAAAACTTAAAAATACATAAGCCCTTAAATATAAATTTAAAAACTTCATTAATATTTACATTTAAGGGCTCATGCAATTTTAAGTTTTGCTCATTAATGAGGTGATATTATTACAAACTGTCAGTGCATTATATATAAATTTTGTATTTTTTATTATTTCCTAAAAAGTATGTGTAACCAGCTTAATCCCGTTTATGGTGTGAAGACTGTGAATTTTTCATGCCGAGTTTATAAATAAACGAAAAAAATTAAATAATAAAATATTGAGATGTATTTTGAAATTTTGTTATATTAAGTACTGAAACCGAATATTCAAGTTAGTGCATTTAACGATGAATGATTAATGTAAATATAAATAAGTACAAAATATATATATATATATATATATATATATATATATATATATATACATTAATCTATGTTAATTCCATAAAGAGAATAAATAAATAATTCGTTTTTAAATTATATAAGTTAACAAGTTCATGAATGCACCTACAAAACCTAGGCGCATGAATTATGAGTGATTAAGTAATTAAAAGAATAAATAAATATATAGTTATTTAATTAAATAAAGGAAACAAGTGCATTAAAATTGTTGTGATATACATATGAGTATATAATTATAAAAATATATATAAAATATAACATAATATATATAAATATTAAGTAAATATATATAAAAAAATTTTAAAAATAAAAGAAAATAATATATAGATATATATTAGGAAAAAAATAAATATATATACATATAACGTATATATAATATATATATATGCGTGTGTGTGTGTGTATATATATATATATATATATATATATATATATAAATATAAGATCTCATATAATTAATATATATAATAATCTTATATATAATATACATATAACGTATATATAATATATATATATATGTGTGTGTGTGTGTGTGTGTGTGTGTGTGTGTGTGTGTGTGTGTGTGTGTGTGTGTATGTATGTATGTATGTATGTATATATATATATATATATATATATATATATATATATATATATATATATGAGGAGAGATCCACTTACACCAATGTAAAACTAATTAGTTTTACACCTTTTTTAACCATTAGATTGGTATAAATTAATGGTTGAGATTAATTAGTTTTATAAAGAGAAGAGTATATATACATATATATATATATATATATATATATATGAGGAGGGATCCACTTACACCAGTGTAAAACTAGTTAGATTCGTATAAACTCATGGTTGAGATTAAATCACTCTTCTCTTTATAAAACTAATTAATCTCAACCATTAGTTTATACCAATCTAATGGTTAAAAAAAGGTGTAAAACTAATTAGTTTTATACTGATGTAAGTGGATCCTTCCTCTATTTATATATATTTATATAAAAGGTGAGAGTATATATTTATAAATAAAAAAAATTAAAGAGAATGGAAACCGAATGGCTTCCTTGGGAAGCCATCGGGCTCCCATTTCAAACTCTTAGTGGTAAAGGGCTCTGCCTTGTCTTCTGCCAAAACCAAAAACAAATAAAAAAAACTAAAAAAAAGAAAGTGAAGGAAACCGACCAAGAGAACCGGAGAGAAGGTTTAAATTTGCGGAGAAAGTGAACTGTCATGGAAGAAGAGGGAAAAGAGATTGAATGTGACAACCACGAATTTCTACATTCCATAAATAGATAAATGTGATATATAAAAATAAATTAACTATTGAAAATATATATATTGTGAATTATGAAAATTGATAATTATGAGAATTTAGTGAGTAATCAATTTTTAGAGATTTATGACAAAAGGGGTATGGTAGTGAATTTGCTTAACGAAAATAATGAAATTAAAGGCTATGAAAGTTCGAGCTATAATTTATCAAAGAATTTAATGAAATAAATTATATCGTTGATTAAGAGGAAATTTAACATGGAAGCGAAGTTGTGAAATTTAATCATAGGAATTTAATTATATATAATTGAAAATCTAACCAAAGGAATTTAAGTGTATATATTATTGAATACTTGAGGATTGAAATAATAATAATAATAATAAAGAGAAGGGACAAGCTTCCTATCTGGTTAGTGGAAATTTTCCACCTACCAATCTGCTATTAGCAGACTTGTACAAAAAAAAAATTAATAAAAAAGAAAGCAAAATTGAAGCAAAGGGGAGACTGGAATGAAAGGAAAAGAAATTGAAAGAAATAAAATATAAAATATTAGAAAAGTGGCTTTTTGAAGAAGCCTCGGCAATCCCAATCCCACTATCTCTTATTTGTTTTCACCAGCCACTATAATCTCATTCATCACCGCCTATCATCATCATCATCAACAAAACACCAGCATTTAAACATTCTTTCTTAGCTTCCAACTGCACGAAAATATCACAACCATCATCATCTTAGCAGCTTCCATTCCAACTCCTCCTCCCATTTTCTGCTGTACGAAGACCACCATTTTTCCTCACTGTTGTGTCACCATTCGGTTATTCCCTTGCGTCGACAACCAAGGTAAAGGAAAAACAACGTACAACAAAGAAGAAGTTTAGGTTTTAGGAGCCAAAACAGAGGAGAACATATCGAGTTTCAGGCTGTCATTTGGATTTGGAAGGCTCAACTATTCAATGGGGCGTACAGAGGTATAGGAGGCTGCTGTTGGGTGTTCTTGACATGTTGAAAAACCATGGTCTTTGGAGATGAAATGATCAACTAAAAGAGAGCAAAACAGGGGCTGATCCAGCGAGGAAGAAAGGGTTTCGACTATTTACTGAAAAGAAGGAAGAAGAAAAGAAGAAGAAGGAAGAGAGGCAGCCATTGTTCAGCTTGAAGAAGTAACATGCGAAGGAGAAAGAATATAGAAGGCTGATCCAACGTTGAAGCAAAGTGTAGAAAAAGGGGGTTGAACAGTGGCCAAAGTGACTGAAAAAGGAAAGGAAAAAGAAGTACATTGGCTGCGTATGGTGACTTTATAAGTTGGCTTTCAATCAAGGAAAGAATGATGAAGGGAGAGTGGCTTAAGCTGCTGCAAATTAGGGCTATCAAGGAGGAATAAAAAGTGTAAAGCAGAGGCTAATTGATGCTGTAGAAAATGAAAAGGAGACTGACAAAGGCAGCTGAAGGTGAGGAATATTTGCTGCTTTGAATTTGTACAACTCACGTGGGAATCGATCAAAGGCAAGAATGGTTTTGACTGAAGGTAAGGTAATTTATGATTTGAGTTAATTAAGTTTAAATTGAAGAATTAATTCAAGGAAATAAAAGATGAAAATTCAGGGTTGAATTGTGGCAGAATTATATCATATTTGAGCTGCTCCATTTTTGTGTGGAAGGTGGACAAAAGAAAAAGTGACAAAGGAGCTTGTTTGGACGAGAAGCAAAGGTGTGGAAAAAAAAAGGGCTGAACAAAGGTGACTCTTAAAGCAAAAATAAGGGCTGTTGGAGAAGAAAATTCAGCTACAAATATGTGAGAATCAAGGTTGCTAGAGAAGCTCTTGGTGTTGACAAATAATAAAAGGTAAGAACTACATTGATTTTTGAATATGTAAAGTATGATGGTAGAGTGAAATAGGGTGACGAAATATTACTGTTAATGTAGGTTTGAGTGAGAAAAGAAAATTTAAGTGAGTGAAGGAGTCTTTGGCAGCCAAGGAAAATGTTGCAAGGCAAGGCACTTAAGGGAAACTTTAAGAAATATACATTTCTTTAAGTGACCCAAAAGCAAAATGTAAATTTATTTATGATAAATTAATAATATAAATGTTATTCATTTTATGCTTTAATGTAGGAGGAGAGGATACAAGGTGGAGGATACTGACAAACTAAATTAAAAACTAAGGAAATAGGCAATCGAGAAGAACAAGGGTGCCATAGCTATACTTGTGCTACACCTTTAGGTAAGAGATATATAGGAACGTAGGGGATACTGAAGTCAATTTAAAATCAACTGCCTTGAGTTTATAAATTGTGTTTACTTGCAGGAGGTTTTAAGAAAATATGAGCCATTATGCTACCGGATTTTTATGAAAATAATGGTTTTATGATTTAAGCTTAACTTAAGCAATTATTTGAAAATAACCATTTATCCGGTAGACTTATTTTGAAAACGGTTAAATCTTACGACTTTGAATTGTTTGTAAAGCTTTCAACCGAGATATTTATCTCAAGGAATTATCAACCTATGTTATTGTTTTGAAGATATTATGAGTATGTATAGTTTATATGTTTTGAAAGAAATGTATGACTTTTGTTATGAACTTTCCTAAAGCATGAAAATACTGTTTTGAATTTTGAAAATATATGGTATTGTTTTGAAACTACTATGCGTGACCTTAATTCTGCCCGCAGTAGGTATTTATATTCAGACTACTGTGTGTGGCCTTGAATCAGTCCGCAGTAGGAACTATATGTATGGAAATGTCTTGAGACAAGACTAACAATCACTGCAGTAATGTTTTGGACTACCGTGTGACCCTGATCCAGTCCACAGTAGGTAATGTTTTGGGCTACTATAAGATCGTGATCTAGTCTACAGTAGAGTTTATGTTGATGTGACCTTGATCCAGTCCACAGCGGGCCCAGTTGACACCTGATTAGTGCTCACTGTAGACCCCCTCTAGACTATGGTCATATGTCAATTTGAACTGCATGATAAATTATTAGTCGCTAACATGTCTCCAACTTAGTATATATATACTTTTCCGTGCTTATCTTCGTATATGATTTCTGAATATATGATATTTGGGTTCTAAAACCGATATGAATTTGATTTGACAATCTGTATTGAAAATGAATATGATAAGCATGTATATTTCGAATTATGTTTGGAATTTGGCTACTTATGTTTCCATTTAAATGAAATGTTTTCCGATGCATTACATATGCATGATTTGATTTTTGAATAGTATGAAATATGGTATTTGAGCTTTAATATATATTTTTCGAAACTTTCATATAGAAATTCAGTATCTGTTTCTTATATATATTTTTTATTAGGCTTTCCAAAAAGCTTACCCCTTCTCCACCTTCCAGGTTAATTGCAGTAAGTGTTTTGTATATGGGGTTTAAGCAAGTCCTTCGAGGCTTTTGTACCACGCTTGAAGGTATGTGATGTACAGTATTCTTTTTTATATTTAGACTTGTATTTTCAGTACTTTTATAGTATGGAGATGTAATTGAAGTAAATATAGGATATATTTATGGTTTATAATAATGCATGCAACTTGGGTAGGAGATATATTTAATGAAGTAGAATGATTTAAAAGTGTAAATGCATGCTTAGTGAGAGAATTTGATTGGGACCTAAGATAATTAAAGGATATTGACTTAGCTAATATAAAGTTGGCTTAAGAATTGATTAGTGACACTACGTACAGCCCAACCAAGTAAGTGAATAAAGGAAAAATTAGGTTCATATTTTAGGTATAAAAGGTCGTTACAAAAGTTGGTATCAGAGCAAGGTTGATCTGATGTATTTTAGTGTTGGTAGGTCAAGAACTGTTTACATTCCCTAAGTACTGTACATGTCTGAATATATACTGTATATTTCTGTTTAAAATGACACTAAATGTGATTATTCTATATGAATAAATTATAGTTTTTTCCTAATTAATCCGTATATGATATGATGTGATAAATAATGAAGTGGGAAATATTATTTGTTCAGTTTTGAACATATTGGAGTGATGTTAGTAGAGGCACAATGGCATATGTGAATTAAATATTGATCCAGTGTACTTATCAAGACTTATGAATAAGGAATGAAGTTGTGTTTAGTAGAGATGAGAATGGTATAACCTAGCATAGTTGGCCTAAGATAGGTCATGCAACGATCTGAAATGATCGATTAGAATGTTTTGCTTTGAAAGAGATAAATTTATTGTATCTTATATGATTGATGCAGTAATAGGTAATGATTGAAAGATGTAAGAGGACTTCTTTAATATGGAATTGTAGGAACGTATGTTGGGTAATATGAAACTTTTGATGGAACAATGATAAAAATTTATGTTAAGATAAAGATAAGAGACTATGAAAATTGTGGAAAGAAGCTTATATACATGGGAATTGTGTTGGAATATAAATTTGAGTTGTGATAGTGTATCCTAAGAATGGCATGGATGAATATGCTTAATTGCATATTGAATTCATTTACACAGCTGCGAATCTCAAGTATTTTTACACGTGCCTTGATGCAGTCCATGGACATATTTAGCATAAGTGTTGAGCTTTTGAAATTGTTTGGTTTTGATTTTGCATAGATTTAAGGGTTAATGTATTTGGAAATCTCAAATATGAGGGCTATTTCGAATGACCAGAAAGAAATCGAACCGTACATTGAGCTTTGTTTATAGAGCCATTCAAATCTAAAGTCTTATGCCAACATTATTTTCCTATGAAGAGACTATAAGATTTGATTGAATACATGATTTGGCTTTTGTTTTGAGAACTATTATGAAATTTGGGATTGCGATTTTAGACTATGAAACTTGAATGTTTTAGGAATAAGCATCCTTGATAAGCTTTATTGAATCTCATCACCTGGTGTGATTTCGATTGTGCTTATTGGACTTGACCAATAAGGTTTGGACTTGTCTGCAATAGTAGCAAGAAACTATTATTTGAATCTATTCACCGTGCATGACAAAAAAAATGGACTATATGATATGTCGAAAAAAAAATTGATTGAACCACGTGATTTTGTGAACTTTGTGAATTTTGAAAAGTCCTTGGTCTCCAACCGTTGCTAATAGAGAAGCTTTTAGTAGAGCTGATATCAAATATGACTGATTATAGAGATTATGAATCTTTGAGTATTACTGGAGATCTTTAAGGAATATTAAGCAAGGTGATAAATTGATTTGAAGGTTCAGATTTCGTGAGATAAGATATTCAAGATCGTCTTAAAATGACATTAATCTTAGCTCAACTTGAGAGTTATGAATCTATAAAATGATGTACATTTGTAATGTATAAACTAATGAGATACACGATTTGTGAATTGATTGAATATTGAGATTTAAGGTCTAATGTAAAATGAATTTGATTTATGGATAAATGGTAGCATATGAATTGGACTTGGAATTCCCTAGTTATGGATCAAAAGGATAAGGTATTGAGGTCCAAGGCGATTTTCCTGATAAAAATACTTTGGCAGCCTTACTCTTCGCAAGAAGCTATATGGGAATTGGAAAGTTAATGAAAACGAAGTAACCTCACCTATTCTAAGATAACCATGATCAAATTTGGAAGGCAATAACTAAACATGGGGTTATCTCAAGTCCTACGAGTTTGTCTTCCTAAAATTTTTGCATTCGAATCTTGTGTAGTGTGAAATTATGGATAAAATCTACTGTAGTGGTTTAATATTTATTAAAGCTTTACGATGTTTAGTAAAAAAAAATTTGCTAGTCCATACGAATGGAAATGAAATTAATATGTGATACCTTTGTGGCAACTAAGTTATTGACAATTAATGAATTAGAAACTTTATATTAAGTGTTGCAATGGACAAGTGATTTTGTTAATGCAAAAGATACTGGACATACAATTGGTTTTTAGGATTATATTGAAATGAGATATCAAAGTGTGCAGCAAAAAGCATGAGTTAAGTTACGGATTTAAAGATTGAAAAGTTGGAAAGTTACCTTCTTGGACTATATTATACAAAATTTGAAATAAAAATTTTGCCAATTTCATTATCAAATAAAGGACAGTTAAGGGTTTTGATTGAAGCTTATCATATAAAGTTTCATGGATCTTTAAGAGAAGAACTACATATTTGATTTGTTTAAAAGATAGACAAGATTTGGAGTTTATGAAATTTTAATTCAATGTTGCCGTTTCAAAATTGGCCCTAAGGATTTAAGTGTGGATTTAGTTACTTTGCATCGAAATTCATATTGACTTGATTAACTAAATGGGCTCTTAAAATTGTATAGTTTGAATTTTAAGGATTTTGAAGGTTCAACAATCTAATATATGTGATCTATAACTATGAGATTCAAAAAAACATTTGGAGTTTTGAGAACCAAAGGACTCTTCAATCTCGCCATTGGTAGAGTCGAGTTTGAACACGACATGTTATAAAGATGTGAATCCTGGAGTGAATATTAAAGAATTATTTGGACGCATTATGCAAGATAACAATTAACTTGAAAGGTAATATTGTATGAGATAAGACATTCGAGATCATCTTATCATAACATTGATTTTACCTTAGTTAAAGGTTCTTGATTTATAAGAGAATGTATATTGCAAAATGTGAGATAAGAAGGTACCTTTGATTTGTTGAATGCTTGAATTCTTGAATTTTGAAGTAATTAGGATCTTTGGAAAAGTAATAATATGTGAGTTAGACCTTGAAGTTTATCAGACTTAGTACGTAAAGAATGAAAAGGTGGGAAATAAAAGACTCGAGATTATCTTGTTATAATATTTATTTTAGTTCAGTTGGTGGGTTCTGGATTGTAAAAGGAGGTATAGTTGCAATGTGGGAACTTATGAAATATGTACAATTGTTGAACATTTTGAACATCAAACTACAAGGTTAATGTGAAGTAAGTTAATCTTTAGATAAGTGATAATATGGAAATATGATATTGAAATCATTGAATTTTGAGATTAACATGGAGATAGAGAATATGGTAAGAAAAGTATCCTTACCTTTTTAGGTGACTTTAATCAATTTGGAGGACCAAATTTTCTAAGGTGGGGAGGATGTGATAACCACGAATTTCTATATTCCATAAATAGATAAATGTGATATATAGAAATAAATTAACTATTGGAAAAATATATATATATATATTGTGAATTATGAAAATTGATAATTATAGGAATTTAGTGAGTAATTGATTTTTGGAGATTTATGAAAAAAGGGGTATGGTAGTGAATTTGCTTAATGAAAATAAAGGCTATGAAAGTTCAAGCTATAATTTATCAAGGAATTTAATCAAATAAATTATATCGTTGATTAAGAGGAAATTTAACATGGAAGCAAAGTTGTGGAATTTAATCATAGGAATTTAATTATATATAATTGAAAATCTAACCAAAGGAATTTAAGTGTATATATTATTGAATACTTGAGGATTGAAATAATAATAATAATAAAGAGAAGGGACAAGCTTCCTATCCGGTTAGTGGAAATTTTCCACCTATTAGTCTGTTATTAGCAGACTTGTACAAAAAAAACAATTAATAGAAAAGAAAGCAAAATTGAAGCAAAGTTTGGAGAGAGACTGGAATGAAAGGAAAAGAAATTGAAAGAAATAAAATATAAAATATTAGAGAAGTGGCTTCACAAATACATGAATAAAGATAGAAGATGAACAGTTACAAACTTAATGGGGAAGATATAAACTTAATAAAGAGGAAGTTACAAACTTAATGAAGAAGTTACAAACTTAATGAAGGGGTAGTTACAAACTCAATTAAGGAGTAGAAAATAGTTCCTCATTCATGTACCAATATGAAGAGTATGGGAGATGAATGGACTCATTCATGTATCAATATGAAGAGTCATGGGAGATGAATGGATATCCATATTTATAATTATTCATAACATTCCCCCTTAGATGTCCATTACTGAAGAATATGCCTCATTAAAACCTTACTAGGAAAAACCCTGTGGGATAAAAACCTAGTGAAGGAAAAAGAGTACATTATTCTTCAAAATACACATGAGATGCTGCCTTATTAAAAACCTTACCAGGAAAACCTAGCTGGACAAAACCATGGTTAAGGAAAAAAGAGTACATCGTGTATTTACTCTCCCTCATGGTTATATCACTTGAGATCTCTGAGTCGATGCAATCCAGCATTGTGGACTAACTTCTTAAAGGTAGTGGTAGGAAGCGCCTTTGTTAATAAATCTGCCAAATTTTCACTTGAACAGATTTGTTGAACATTTATATCATCATTCTTCTAAAGGTCATGAGTGAAAAAGAACTTCGGTGAAATGTGTTTTGTTTTATCACCTTTGATATATCCTTCCTTCAATTGGGCGATGCATGCTACATTATCCTCATATAAGACCGTTGGTGCATCTTTTTTTTAAGATAAACCACAAGCTCCTCGTCTGTGCTGAATTACAGATCTTAACCATACACATTCACGACTAGCCTCATGTATTGTCAAAATTTCAGCATGATTAGAAGATGTGGCTACTATAGTTTGTTTCATGGAACGCCATGAAATGGCGGTGCCACATGTGAATACATATCCAATTTGTTGTTGAGCATTATGAGAATCAGATAGGTACCCTGCATTTGCAAAACCAATCAAATCTGTTTTGGCTAGGTTAGGAAAATACAAACCCATATCCTTTGTACCTTGTAGGTAACGAAGTACATGTTTAATCTCATTTCAATGCCTTCGGGTTGGACAAGAGCTATATCTCACTAATAAGTTAATAGAGAATGATATATCAGGTCGTGTATGACTAACGAGATAGATTAGTGCTCCAATTGCACTCAAGTATGGTACTTTAGGACTAAGAATTCCCTCATCATTTTCCCAAGGTCGAAATAGGTCTTTATTTACATCAAGTGACCTCACAACCATCAGGGTGCTCAACGGATGTGCTTTGTCCATATAAAATTGTTTTAGCACCTTTTCTATATAAGTTGTTTGATGTACAAGAATCTCGTCCTTTAAATGCTCTATCTGTAACCCAAGATAAAATTTTGTCTTTCCAAGATCTCAGATTCTCTCTTCAAGTACTCTACTGCCTTTGAAATCTCTTCAAAAGTTTCAATGATATTCAGATCATCAACATATACCGCAATAATAACAAACTCAAATCTAGATCTCTTTATAAAAATGCATAGGCAAACGGGATCATTCTTATATCCCTCATTTAACAAATATTCACTAAGGCGGTTATACCACATGCGACCAGATTGTTTTAATCCATATAGAGATCTGTTTAATTTGATTAAGTAATGTTCTTAAGAACTAGAATAACATTCTTCTGGCAGTTTAAATCCTTCTGGGAATTTCATATAAATGTCATTATCAAGTGGGCCATACAAATAGGCTGTAACGACATCCATTAGATGCAAGTCGAGTCCCTCTTTTATTGCCAGATTGATTAGAAATCGAAAAGTAGTCACATCCACCACAGGAGAGTATGTCTCTTCATAATCAATACCAGGTCTTTGCGAAAAACCTTGTGCAACTAGACGTGCTTTATGTCTTTACAATTTCACCTTTTTCATTTCGTTTTCGCATAAAAACCCATTTATACCCCATTGGTTTTACACTATCAGGTGTACGGATTACTGGTCCAAAAACATTTCTCTTTTCAAGAGATTTCAATTCTGCCTCAACTGTGTCTTTCCATTTTGGCCAATCATGTCTATGCTTACATTCCTCAATAGACCTTGGTTCAAGATCCTCATCATCATCATCCATAACATCTAGCGCTACATTGTATACAAAAAATCATCGACATCGATTTTATTTCGATTTCATAATTTATCGAGATCTCTTCATTTTCAGTAATTTCATGTACTTGACTTTCTTTTGGAACTGTAATGTTAGTCATGTCTAGGGGCTCTTCTGTAGATTCTTCTAGAGTTACAATTTCCTCGACTTGGCCTTCTTGAATCTTTGCTCCTTTTCTTTTTCGAGGATTCTTGTCTTTGGAACCGACTGGTTTACCACGCTTCAGGCGTGCTTTAGATTCATTGGCAACAAAAGGTTGTCCTTCTGGGACATCAATTTTAATTGGAGCATTAACAACTGGTATATGTGATTTTGTCACTCTCTTTGGGTCAGTAAATGCATCTGGCAATTGATTTGCTAAACTTTGTAAATGAATTATCTTTTGAACTTCTAGTTCGCATTGTTTTGTACGAGGATTAAGATGAGACTGATAATTCATTCCAACTTATCTCTTTTTCCAGCTGCCTATTTTCTCCCCCTAAGATTGGGAAGACTGATTCATCAAAATGACAATCAACAAATCTAGCTGTAAATAAATCCTCTATTGATGGTTCTAAATATTTAATTATAGATGGGGATTCATATCCAACATATATTCCTATCCTCCTTTGAGGACCCATTTTAGTTCGTTGTGGTGGAGGAATTGGAACATATACAGCACATCCAAAAATTCTTAGATGGAAAATATTTGGTTCCTGACCAAAAACCAATTGTAAAGGGGAGGACTTATGATAACTTGTTGTCCTGATGCGAATTAGTGATGTTGCATGTAAAATAGCATGACCTCAAGCAGAAATTGGGAGTTTTGATTTCATTAGTAATGGTCTTGCAATCAATTGAAGACGCTTAATAAATGATTCTGCAAGGCCATTTTGTGTATGAACATGTGCTACAGGATGTTCAACACTTATCCCAATAGACATACAATAATCATTGAAAGTTTGGGAAGTAAATTCACCAGCATTATCAAGACGAATTGTCTTGATGGGATAATCTAGAAAATGTGCTCGTAATCTGATTAATTGGGCAAGTAACCTCTCAAACGCTAGGTTGCGAGTTGATAATAGAGATACATGTGACCACCTAGTTGATGCATCAATTAAAACCATAAAATATCTAAAAGGTCCGCATGGTGGACGTATTGGTCCACATATATCACCTTGTATTCGTTCCAGAAAAGCACATGGGAAATATTTTGATTGAAGAATCTGTTGCCTCTTCAATGGATGTCCACATGAATTCTCAACTATTCTTTGCATCATTATCGATCTGGGATGGCCTAACCGGTCATGCCAAACAACAAAGTTATTGTGATCTGTAAGCTTCTGGTTAATGACCACATTTGTTTGAATTGTTTTAATTCTTGTGTAGTACAAACCGGAGGAAAAGGCCGGTAAATTTTCTAATACAATTTTATTACCCAAGATTATACTCGTAATGTGAAGGTACTTAATGTCTCCTTCACTTGTTGTCTTAATATGATATCCATTTCGATGGATATCCTTAAAACTCAATAAATTTCTTTGAGACTTGGGAAAGTATAATGCTTCATGAATTTCAAATTTTGCTCCTCCAAGCAAGAATATGTTAGCTCGTTCGGAGCTTTCTATCAATTTTGCACTACCTGATATAGTACTAACATTGGCCTCTTACATTATCAAATAAGAAAAATATTTCTTATTCTTTAATATAATGTGTAGTGGCACTGTCTGCAAAACATATATCTCCACTACTCATCGCAAATCGAACCAGGAAAGTATCTATGTTCTTCATTGAAAATAAGAAATATATAGAGTATTCAAGAAAGAATATCAAAATTGGAAGAGAGTGAAAGTGTGCTCGTACCTGTTTCCTATGTCTCTACACCTTTATATAGGTGTTTAAATGGACGGTTACGCTCATTAAATAGACAGTTACATAATTAAATATATCATTAAATGAGTAGCAGTTATGGCGGTTATATAATTATTAGCAGTTACACTTATAAATAACCAAAATATAATGAAACATCTACACATGACAAATACTTAATAATTAGAATCCTATTAATAAGAAGCATGTGCAAAATAAAATCTAATATCATCTAGATGAGTGGCATCAACATAACCATAATCAAAATCATCATTTTCACAAACAAAATATGTCTCATCTTTTCCATCATTATGTTCCCATTTCTGGTGGTCTATGTGTTTTTGAAATGACCACTTCGATGATTACTATGTTCACGTCCACGTCCACGACCACAGCCATGACTACTAGCATGACCTCTGTTTTTTTTATTATATGTTACTGCATTCACTACAGGGAATAGAGCAAATCCAGTTGGACGGTCCTCATGATTTTCATCAATATCTCATTATTTTTCTTAGCCACAAGAAGGCATGAAATCAGTTCAGAGTACTTCTTAAAACCTCTTTCATGATATTGCTGCTGCAGGAGCATATTAGATGCATGAAAGGTGGAGAATGTTTTTTCTAACATATCCTCATCAATGATCTTTTCTCCACATGACTTTAATTGAGAACTGATTCTAAACATAACTGAGTTATATTCACTTACAGATTTAAAATCTTATAATCTCAGATTTGAGTAAGCAAATAAAACATGCACAAGCATAGATAATTACGGAGGAGCTAGATAAAAATAGTTGCATTGCTCTGAAAAAAAGATAGATAATTGTGGTTGATTAACGACCTTACTTGAATAGGATCTGTTCTATAGGCTCGTATCTCTGTGTCCTTTAACACAAAGGAGATAGGATCTCAAGTATGGTTGATGAAGATCCTCGGTTGAGGCCTATTCTCCAAATCTCTCACGGGTTTTTAAAGTCTCGTGCTGATAACATGTTATAAAATTATAGAAAGAATACAAGAAGAGAGAGCAAGAAGAGAGAGCAAGAAGAGAGATTTTCTTATTCTTCAAGTGTGTTCAATACATAGATGGTAAGCCTCTATTTATAGGCTTCACAAATACATGAATAAAGATGAAAGATGGAAGATGAATAGTTACGAACTTAATGGGGAAGTTATAAACTTAATAAAGAGGAAGTTACAAACTTAATGAAGAAGTTACAAACTTAATGAAGGGGTAGTTACAAACTTAATTAAGGGGTAGAGAATAGTTCCTCATTCATGTACCAATATGAAGAGTATGGGAGATGAATGGACTCATTCATGTATCAATATGAAGAGTCATAGGAGATAAATGGACATCTATATTTATAATTATTCATAACAAAAAATTTAATTTAAAAAATAAAAACTTAAATATATATTAATAGAAGTTAGAAAAGCATAGCTATGTTAAGAAGAGGCGTCGTTAGAACTCCATGAAAAAGGCTTTGTTCCAATCCTTTACTTAAAATTTCCCTAACATTTTTGTCTTCTTCTTCAGCATCCTAAAGAAATTGTGCCTATGATTTTGTTTGATTTCCAAAATCAACGCATCAAAGGAAAATGAGGTGTTGAAATCTCAACTTTTTTTTAACTTTAGAAAAATCTGTGGATTTTTGGGAAAATCTAAGATAGTAGTGTTTAAGGGATAAAAACAAGGTTTTAAAATTTTTTGAGAATTTTTTTTTGTGGGTAAGCGGCAACCGATGAAGAAACAGGGTGGAATCTCAACTTTCGTGACATGATGAAAATCAATGCATTCGCCAAGCAAATTCTAATTAATGGAGGTGGAATCCAATAGCTTACAGTTTTCCCTGGAAAATATGCCATGGAAATGTCATAAGTAATCTACAAGGATTGGAATTTTCTCGACCAAGCACTTCTTAGAGACCTCAAGAAAAGGTACATACTACATGATTCAAGAATGATGCTAATTTGAAACAAATCTAAATTCTGAGACTAAAAATATTCAATTGCTCTTCTTTATTCAGAGGAGCAGTAGTCGATGAGAAGAACTCACCAAACAGTCTTTGCCTTCTTATTAAAGACTATCCATACGCTGTCGACAGATTGGAGAATTGGTCTGTAATCACAAAATGGGTCAGAGACTATTGCTCTTTCTACTACAGGATAGATGAAATGGTTCAACAAGACCCCGAGCTTCAAGCCTGGTGGAAGGAACCTCTAAGAGAGGGCCATGGTGACAAGAAACACGAGCCATGGTGGCCTAAAATGTAGACTCGCAAAAAGTTGATAGACTCTTGCACCATTATCATATGGGTGGCTTTAGCTCTCTATGCAACAGTAAACTTTGGCCAATATCCCTACGCGGGCTACCTCCCCAACCGCTCAACTATAAGCTGCATGTTCATACCCGAGAAAGGAAGTCCTGAGTACGTTGAGCTCGAGTCGAATCCCGACAAGGTTTTCCTAAAAACAATAACCGCTCAGCTGCAGACTCTCCTCGAATTTCCCTGATAGAAATCCTATCAAGGCACTCGTTTGACAAGGTTTACCTCGGGCAAAGAGACACGCTTGACTGGACATCGAATCAAACACTGCTGGTAGCCTTCATGGAATTTGGAAAAACACTATTAGGAATTGAAGAGAGAATTATGAAGATGAACAATGACAAGTAACTGAAGAATCGTGTTGGCCGAGTGAATGTACCATACACTTTGCTCTATCCTACTAGTGAAGGTGGACTCACTGGGAAGGGAATTCTGAACAGTGTCTAAATCTGGTGCTTCTTCTGTTGGAAAGTTGTACATTTCTAAAAGACTTTTGCCTCGCATTGCTTAGATAAATGGTTTCAAAAGGCTTTACATAGCAACATTGTTTTATGGGCTTGTAAAGGGCAAACAAAGAGGAGAGTCTCACGTGCACATGAGAAATGGGCTAAAAACCCATGCGTAGTTAAAAATTGATGATTTGCCTCTCTACAGGAAGTAGAAGGGACCAAGTTCAATTTTTACTTTTTCATTTTCAGCTATTTTTAGTATTTTATTCTTATCTGATAACTTATGTTTTAATTTATCCAAAATTCTATAAGCTCCAAATTTGTTTTTACTTAACGTTGACCTCCAGATTTTTACTTAACGTTACTTTCAAAAGATACAGTCAAATACTACTAATTTCTTTTGATTCAAATTTTATTCATATTTTATTCAAACTTGATTTTATTCAGATTTTATCCTCATTTATTTTGATTATATTTTGATTTTATTCTGATTTTCTGAACGTTATCTAACGTTCATTTTTTGGCCTATAAATACAATGCTATAGAAGGCTTCCAAAGCACTGCTCCTTCACTTCACTGCTTCTCCTACTCTCTTCTATTGCTGGGTTGAAATCTGCTTTCTTCCTTCTTAGCTGTTCCTTTTTCTTGGTCATTCCAAAAGAGCCTGTTGAATTTTTAGGGGGATTACACCCACTGGTGAAATAATCCTTAAGGACAGTGCGATCGTAGCATGCCTCAAGTTATTCCCATTTTTACAATTTTCTTTTTCTAGCTCCAACAATCTTAAGGATTATATTCTCATCAATGGAAAATGCCAACAACAATCCTGCTACCAATGCCGGTCCTCTTATTGCTACCAACGCCAATCCTCCTATTGCTACTAATGCTGATCCTTCTATGCCTGTCAGTGCTCCCCCTGCCGTGTCCATGCATTACGCGAAGCCTTTTCCAGACATCAGTAAGATTGAAATCTTTGATGGCTAGAACTACAAAAGATGGCAAGAACGCATTTTCTTAGTGCTTGATATGCATGGAGTAGCTGCTGCCTTGACAGATCCAAAGCCTGATCAAATTGCAGATGCCAAACAATTGGAATTTTGGACGCATGTTAATAAGGTTTGTAGACATACAATTATTAGTACTCTTTGTAATGATCTCTTCGATGTCTACTTTTCTTAAAAGGAAGCCAAACAAAATTGAGACTCCATGAACCTCAAATACACTGCTGAAGACGTTGGCAAGCAAAAGTTCATGATTGGCAACTTCTTTAGGTGGGAGATGATGGATGGAAAAGATATCAAAGTGCAAATTAATGAGTATCACGAGCTATTGGAAGATTTGAGAGCTGAAAACATTAATCTGCAAGAAGAATTTGTTGCTGGTCTCTTGATTGAGAAGCTACCTGAATCATGGAAGGATTACAAGCAACAATTGAAACACAAGCACAAACAACTTTCTCTGGTAGACTTGATCACTCACATCATTATTGAAGACACTAATCGAAGGGAACTCAGGCCTGTCAAAGCAAAAGAGATAACCTCAAATGCCAACTTGGTGCAAGGAAAATTCAACAATAAGAGGTACGATAATAAGAAACTTGATTACAAGCCTAAAGTTTCTAACCTTTCTTTTAAGAAAGAAGGCAACTGTTTTGTTTGTGGAAAGCCAGGTCATCATGCTCCTCAATGTAGGAAGAGAGTGAAAAATGACAAACCTCCTAAGCCAAAAACCAACTTGCTTGAAGGAGATGACATTATTGCTGCAGTCATTTCTCAAGTCAATCTTGTGGCCAATGAGAAAGAATGGGTGATAGACTCTGGTGCTACTAGACATATTTGTGCTAACAAAGATGCCTTTACCTCCTATAATTCTATGGGGGATGGAGAAGAACAAATTTATCTTGGAGATTCTAGAGCTGCAAATGTTTTTGGAAAAGGAAAAAGTTCTTTTTAAGCTCACATCTAGCAAGACCTTAGCTTTAAATGATGTATAACATGTGCCTAACATCAGAACAAATTTAATTTTTGTGGCTTTATTAGGAAAGGTTGGGGTTAAAGTGTCATTTGAATCTGATCAGATTGTTATGATAAAGAATAATTTGCTAGTTGGGAAAGGTTATTGTAATCAGGGACTTTTTGTTCTCAATGTTTTTGAAATTATAAATAAGTCATCTTCTGCTTACTTGATTGACTCTATTGATTTGTGGCATGCTAGATTAGGACATGTTAATATTAACTATCTTAATAAAATGCAATCTATTGGATTAATTTTTGGTATTATTAAGGCAGAATTTGATAAATGTGAAATATGTGCTTAAACTAAAATAACAAACAAACCATGCACATCTGTTCAAAGGGAAACTGAATTATTAAGTCTAGTTCATACTAATTTAGGAGACTTAAATCAAACCATAACTAGAAGAGGTAAAAAGTATTATGTGACTTTTATTAATGATTATTCTAGATATACTAAAGTTTATTTGCTTAGACATAAAGACGAAGCCCTTGAAATGTTCTTAGAATATAAAGCTAAAGTAGAAAATCGATTAAATAAAAGTATTAAAAGAGTTAGATCAGGTAGAAGTAGTGAATATACTTTGCTTAATGAATTTAGCGAGAAAGAAAGAATCATTCACGAAATAACACCTCCTTATTCACTAGAATCTAATGGAGTAGTAGAAAGAAAAAATAGGACCTTAAAAAAAATGATGAATGCTTTACTTGTTAGTAGTGGTGCACCTGATAATCTTTTGGGGTGAAGCAATCTTATTTGCATGCCACTTACATAATAGGATTCCTCACAAGAAAACTGGTAAGTCACCTTATGAATTATGGAAAGGTTATTCACCTAATTTTAAATATTTGAAAGTGTCGAGGTGTCTTGCTAAGGTAATGCTCCCTGATCCTAAGAAAAGGAAAATAGGTGCTAAAACTTCTGATTGCATGTTTATTGGTTATGTCGAACATAGTGCAGTCTATAAGTTCTTGTGTTGAAAAGTGATGTGCTTGATTGTAATTCTATTGTTGAAACTAAAAATGCTGAATTCTTTGAACATATTTATCCATTAAAATCTGAAAACATTTCTCATGTCTCTTTGGTTCAAAAAAAAGTTGAAAATAATGTTGAGTATTTGAGGAGTAAAAGGCAAAGAAAAGAAAACTCTTTTGGAAATGATTTTTATACATACCTTGTTGAAAATGACCTTGTTACTTTTTCTGAAGCTATTTCTTCTCCTGATGCACCCTTTTGGAAAAAAGTTATAAAAACTGAAATTGATTCTATTAATCAAAATAAAACTTGGATTTTAGTTGATTTACCACCACGAGCAAGACCCATTAATTGTAAGTGGATTTTCAAACGAAAATACAAACTTGATGGTTTTATTGATAAATATAAAGCTAGATTGGTTGCTAAAGGTTTTACTCAAAAACAAAATATTGATTATTTTGATACCTTTGCCCCTGTGACAAGAATTGCTTCTATTCGTGTTTTGATTGCTTTAGCCTTAATTCATAATCTTTTTATTCACCAAATGGATGTTAAACCTACTTTTCTAAATGGCGATTTGGATGAAGAGATTTATATGGTGCCACTTGAAGGTTGCATGATTTCTGGACAAAAAAATAAAGTTTGTAAATTACTAAAATCTTTGTATGGCCTTAAATAAGGACCTAAACAATGGCATGAAAAATTTGACCAAGTTCTATTATGTGATGTCTTTTCTTTTGTTGAAGTTGATAAATGTGTTTATATTAAACTTGTAGATGGTGATTATGTAATTATATGCTTGTATGTGGATGATATGTTTATTTTCTTGCTTCAAAATTTGATATGAAAGATATGAGTGAAGCAAATGTCATTTTGGGTGTTAAAATCATAAGAATGAATGATAGTATTATACTATCACAAGAGCACTATGTGGAAAAACTTCTTAAGAAGTTTGGATACTTTGATGATAAACCTGTGAGTACCCCTTTTGATTCTAGCATTGAATTAAAGAAAAATCAAAGAGATCCTATAGATCGATCTGAATAAGCACAAATCATTGGAAGTTTAATGCATTTAATGAACTTCACACATCTTGACATAGCTTACTCTATGTGTAAGCTGAGTAGATATACTCACAATCCTAATCATGATCATTGGGGTGCATTAGTCAGACTAATGAAATATTTGAGAGGTACCATGAACTATGGTATTTTATATAGTGGACTTCCCGCTGTATTAGAAGGATACAATGATGCTAATTGGATTTCAGATTCAGATGAGACAAAATCCATTAGTGGCTATGTTTTTATCCTTGGTGGGGGTGCTATTGCATGGAAATCAATGAAACAAGCTATTATAGCTAAGTCCACCATGGAATCGGAATTTATAGCTTTGGAATTGGCTGGTAATGAGGCTGAGTGATTAAGATACATTGTGATTGTCAACGGCAATAGCCATTGTAAGGAACAAAACTTTCAATGGTAAAAATAAACAAATATGTTTGAGACATGATGTGATTAAGCAGCTGCTGAAAAATGGTATTATATCAATTGATTATGTGAATTCAGAAGTGAATTTGGCGATCCTCTAACAAAACCTCTAAGGAGAAAGTTAATATTTGAAACATCAAGAGGAATGGGACTTAAGCCAATTCGAGATTAATGGTGATGGTAACGTAACCTTTGTGATTGAAGATCTCATGAATAAGGTTCAATGGTTAATAACAAGTCATTGTTAATCCTGCTAGCACTAATAAATTTGTCCCTTCCTATGATGTGTGTAAGTGCTAGATTGCATGAATTTGAGAGGATGAGCTAAAGTTCTTAATGTTTTTTCATATCCCTTATGGATGGTGTATATCATTGTAGTATACACTTGATGAAAACACCTATATGAGTGTGGAGTGGGGCCACTCTTATGAAACTGTGGCATAATTTCTAGAGAACTCATGAAATTGCGAAGCATATGCATGGCCTATTAGCACAAAACGGCGTTGAACAACAAAGAATTGTGAAAAGTACAGTGTGATTAATAAGACCTCTATTTTACAATAATGACTTATTGTTCAAGAAGCTAAAACCTTCATCAATTACTTAGTAAAATAAGTTTTATTATTCTAGGTCTGGTTCAAGTCCAAAAGACACTAGATGCGAAACATTATACTTTTAATTAAATTAACCCAACAAAATATTTTCTTTCCTTCAAAAATCTTTTTGAAATATGTTGGGGAATGTTGGAAAAGTTGTATATTTTTAAAAGATTTTTGTCCCACATTGCTTAGATAAATAGTTTCAAAAGGCTTTATATATCAACATTGGTTTTTGGGCTTGTAAAGGGCAAGCAAAGAGGAGAGCCTCGCGCGCATACGAGAAATGGACCAAAAGCCCATTCGTAGTTAAAAACTGATGATTTGCTCTTTTACGCGTGAAATAGAAGAAACCAAGCCCAGTTTTTACTTTTTTTTTTTAGCTATTTTCAGTATTTAATTCTTATCTGGTAACTTGTGTTTTAATTTATCCAAAATTCTATAAGCTCCAAATTTATTTTTACTTAACGTTGACCTTCAGACTTTTACTTAACGTTACTTTTAGAAGATACAGTCAAATATTACTGATTTCTTTTTATTCAAATTTTATTCATATTTCATTTAGATTTGATTTTTTTAGATTTTATCCTCATATTATTCTAATTTTTTGAACACTACCTAACGTTCATTTTTTGGCCTATAAATACAGTGTCACAGAGGGCTTCCAAAGCACTGCTCCTTCACTTCATTGCTTCTCCAACTCTCTTCTATTGCTGGGTTAAAATCTACTTTCTTCCTTCTTAGCTGTTCCTGCTTCCTGGTCATTTCAAAAGAGCCTGTTGAATCCTGGAGGATTATACCTACTAGTGAAATAATGAAATAATCTTTAAGGATAATACGATCGTAGTACGCCTCAAGTTATTCCCATTTTTACAGTTTTCTTTTTCTAACTCCGACATCTTCAAATTCTTCACAAAGATAAATAATTACAAATTATTTTTTTTCGTAATTATTTTTCACTTTTATTTAATAAAAAATATCTTGTTTGGATTCTATTCTAACAATAATACATATATTCACAAACAATATTGACATCGTCCAATGATGTAGATGTTAAAGGGAAACGAGCTTGTTTTCTGACAAAACGTAATTTACAACTTGGCTTCTTAGATAATTTCTTAGATGTTGAGTTCTTTTTTTAATTCCCACTTGTTCTGGTCTTTATAAAAAAAAGAAGACTTGACTTCATCAGCAGACTCTGATCAAAGAGGTGATTGATTTCTTTTGGGTGAACTTGTCCAATAAGATAAAAACGTGCAGATTACTAAATTAGACCAAAGTGCTTTATACTTTGAACCAAGTCTTTAATTAAGGGGAAATTTCAGATAAACTGTCCCATATGAACACAAAATGAATAAACTCAACAGATTGGATAATAAAACTTAAAATTTTTTATTTTATTAGTCATTTGAATATATATATATATATATATATATATGCATATATTATTTTATCTTAACTCTAAACTCAAAATAATTATTACAATTTAAGAAATAAATTCAAGTAGAATTTGAATCTTGTTATCTAAATATTGGCTTGCATATTTTATGTTAATTTGTTCATGGTAAAATACTTATCTGATTTGTTAACGGGGAATTTTATTGTAATGTTGAAATTTTTGATTTTTTTGTAATGTCAATTTTAAATATATATGGTTAAGCGTACATCAATGTCGGTACGCAAGAAACAAGGACATTGCTTTTTTGATGAAAAGAATGTTACTTCAATCATGATTTCCAAGCATCTATTTTGTCATTCGATTGTTTAAGCCTTTGTTACGTATTTGATGAGGTATTTTCATGTGAGTTTCGTTTTACTTCATTCCATATTAAGAAAGAACACAATTTCTTACATTTATAATTTTAGATATGATACTATTACAAAATGACACGAAAAAAGATATAATGTATTACATTTTTTTTGTTGCTTTACAACGTGATACATATTAAAATTTTTTTAAAAAAAACTCTATTGAATTTAAAAAAACAAAAGAAATGATCTTTATTTGGTTTATAGACACAAATTTTAACATAATAATTTTTATATTTTACTTGATATGAACAAAAATACAAACACAAATGATCAAATTTACAATTTTCATGAGCGCTTTAATAAATTAGTCTTCCTATTTAATTGATAGACAAACACTGGATTTTATTTTAATATATGAATTTGTACAATAATAAAAGAGAAAATTATAGACGGAAGAAAGCTACCTACTAATACTCTATTAAATGAAGTCTGGAAAGAAAGTAGTGACCTAGCTTTCAATATTTAAGGCCTCAATAAATTAAGTAGGTAAGCTGAAAACTACATTAAATGCTAAAATTTCACCTAAATTTTATAAAGAGGATATAGGAAATTAATTATAAAAAAGACTATCCATTCATCAACCACTATAAGAAAAATGATCTTCAGCGATGGAATTTTAGCGATGAAAATTTTTATCACTAAAAGCCAGCATCAACGACAGAAACAATTTTACACTTAGTAATGAAATTAACGACGAAATTTCATCAATAATTTGAGATGAAGTGTTTTCTATACCTAATTCCGTTGCTACATGTAGTGAGAAGTTATTGTTCATTTGCCTAAATTAGCAACGGATATTTATGTCGCTAAGGCCTATACGTAAAATATATGTTGTGCAAGATTGGTGACGAAAATTTTTGTCGTTGATGCCAAATGATTGAATTTTTTATTTTCTTAGCTTTTTTTTTACATTTGGAAATTTTTGTCCCTAGTTTTGTTAGCGACCAAAAGATAAACACAATAAAAAATTTAATTTTTTCACTTTTTTATAATTTTTTTCACTTTTTTATAATTTTTTTTCACAAATTTTAACAAAATTTTTCATTGTTAATGCTCCTTCGTAAGCATTCGCATGACAGCCGACGGTGTTAGCCCAAAAAAATCTTAGCTATTAGTTGTAACGATCCGTTACCACATTTTTCCCTTTATTTTACATAACTTATCCGGTTGGGCTGTCTGTGATACTTCACTTGTACTTAAGGTTAAACAATTTTACATAATATTGTTTATATTGTATATATCCTCTATCTTAGTTAATCAGATAAGTAGTATTGCAGACATGTCTAAATACAGAAAATAAATGATAGTACCTCATATATCTCAATCAGTCTGTCACATTGTCCTTTATGTGCAGCTGTAATCCACAACTATTGTATCTCACAATCATTAAAAATCTGAAATGTTTAAAATTAAGGGCTGAGCAAACCACGGCTCAGTAAGAGAGTTATATGTCACACTTGATATTCAACTATCTATATGCTGAAAATATTTTTCAGTCTCTTTAAAATCTTCCTAGCTGGCTCTAGGCTCACATGTAGGAAGGATACTACAGTCGGCTAGGGATCCAGATAGAGTAAGGCAGGTATTTTAGAATACCATACTTGTTCCGGAACCTAGAAGCAACTGTAGAGAGTATTAAATCCATTTTTCTCAAAACGATATGATCTTCGTTTTTTTTTCCACAGAGTAAACCACTTATTTCTTTTCACTTCAGTATCCTTTAAAACACGTGACTGTACAATGATTTGTAAATATCCAATCATTGGATAATCACTTCTTTGATTATTTCTATCTTAGAAATAATTCTTATGTTATTCTTTTAGAATAAACATCTATTTCTCTTTTCAAATCAGTAACCGTATCGTACAGTTCAGTAAAACAGTATATTCAGTATTCAGTAAAACAATATCTCGATACGATTCAGTCAGTAACAGTAAATAGTAGCTACCAATTCAGTAAATAGTATACGGTAGCTTTCAGTTTAGTAAACAGTAAATGGTAGCTTTCAGTTTAGTAAAACAGTAATCAGTGGCTACCATTTCAATGCACAATACAATTCTGTAAACACAGTATTTTGGTACGATTTTTCATTAGTAAACAGTAACCAATGATCAGTACAGTAAATAATACAGTACAGTAAATAGGATTTCGTAAATCCTTTCAATAAACAATAATCAGTGTGTGAGACTAGGCATCACCCTTCACATAAATCATGCTTTCATCGTTCCCCCAGGAACACAAGTCATCCGCTTTTGGGGTGCACCCGTAGGCCATCGCCCCTCACGGCTATCTCCGCTAGATCTATGGCCATAATCTATAAGTGGTCCTCGGGTCCACTTGCCAAGTGACCTCGAGACCGCTGATGACTTGGCGGGTCCATCAGCCTTGTGACGCCCTGAGGTGCACCCGTTAGTCCATTGACCTGAGCCACCGCCCCAGGAGGGTCACGCAATTATATGAATAATACTGCATGAACTCAAGGCCTAAAGTCTCAAAACAGTATAAACCGTACCATAGCCTTTATGGATTTTAAACACCGTAAATCAAATATCCATAAGGCTCACATGTAAACATAATCACCTTTATGAAATTTATAAAATAAATAACATTTTTCAAATTATTTCATAAAGGTATATATCATGTTTTTCATACGATGAAGACAGTTTGCAAAATCATCACTGAAAGTATAAAAGAGCAAAACTGTCTTTTTTCACAGTAAAACACATATGCACGCTTTTCTGTGCATTCAATAGAAAACATGGTTTTATAATTATCTAAATTTCAAACAAATCATTGTTATAATTTATGAAAATAAATTATTTATTTTCTAACTTTAAATTCCCATTACCATGTTTTTTTCTAAAAACACGTGTAGAGACCTCTAGTCTCGAAATTGTAGTTTTTCTTCCTTTCCTAACCTTTATGGAATTTATATAATTATTTATCTCACAATTAAAACCATAAAGGTTTTATATTAAATCAAGTGAATATTTAAGAATATTTATAAAAATATTCACTTCGGTCTCTTTTTCATTTTCATCTCGTTTTACGTGAAATATCACCTACCGGTGAATTTTCGGTGATTTCCTTTTCACCCTTCTCGAAAACATGAATATTTTAAAATTAAATATCACTATATTCATGTTTTATGAAATTTACTTAATTTCTCGATTTTCGTACTCAAAATCGATCTACGTGAAATCGAATCTTTTATTTTGATTTTCGGTGATTTTCAGTAAATTTTAAAAAAAGTTTCGATAATTTTTCGGCAGTATAACGGCTGCCGATTTGACTAGCCTACTACACGAAAAATACAGTTTATATTTCTCAACCGGTATTTCACCACAATTTAAGACCGATAAATCACCACAAATTTCCAAACCAATCATTATAAATTGCATTTATAAATTAAATGCATAATTTAAAACATGTGGTCGAATATCCTTACAGGCGGCACATGTCTCCTTTACCTGTTTCGGGTCGGTGACTGCCTCTCGAAGGTCGCGCCCATGTTCACCTCACCCGATTCCATCGGCTCGGTCATCGAGGGAATTTTCTGGAATTTAAATTCTAAAATTTAAAATTTTTCTACAATTATTTAAATAAATAAATTATTTAAATAATTTACTATTTTTCGGGATTTCTTACCGATTCCCGTATTTCCCGAGATTTCCCGTAATTTTCGAATTCTCGGGAATTTTTCAAATTCCCGGAATTCCTTTTTCCTTTTTTTCTTTCTTCTTTTTTTTCCTTTTTCTTTCTTTTTCTTTTCTTTTCTTTTTTCTTTTCTTTTTCCTTTTCTTTCCTGGCCGGTTCAGACCAGTCAGACCGGCTCCACCCTCCTCACCACCGATTCTCCTCCGGTGGCCGGTTCTCCGGCGGTTCGGGGGCTCAGCAGCTGGCCGACGTCGAGGCGAAGCTGCCGGCGGCCTTAGCTTGGTCTAGATCGGTGGCACGGCGGCGGATCTACTCGGTTTTGCCTCGGTCACTTCTCCTCCTCCGTCGGCCTTCCTCCGCCGTTCCCAGCCTCTTCGATGGCCTCCATCCCTTTCCTCTTCTTCCGACGGTGCTTCGGCTGTGGTGGCGACGGCTGGTTTGGCTGGCAACGCCAAATCTGGTTTTCCTCTTTCTCTTTCGATTTCGCTGGAATTTCCTTCTGTATTCTTTCCGATTTTCCTTCGCCGGTCGTCCTCTTCCCTTCCTTTCTTCGCCGACGAGATCATCTCTCCCTTCCTCTCTCTTTCTTCCTCGCCGGCAGCGGTGGCCGGCTGCCACTCGGGAAGCAAAATCGGGATGCTTCCCGATTACTTTCCTTCCGTTTTGTTTCTTTGTTTCTTTCTTTTTTTTAATTTATTTATCTTATATTATATTTATAATTATATTATAAATATAATATTAATATTATATTATATAGTATTGTACTATATAATATCATATAGATATATATATATTATATATCAACACATATATATTTAATATATATCTACATACTTTTAACTTAAATTACATTTATATATTTTGATATAAATGAAATAATACTATATATATTGTATTTACAATATATATTTTCTTCTTCATTTTCTTATTTAATTTGGATTTCCATTTATCCAAATTAAATTTTCTTCTTTCATTATTTTCCATAATATTTCATCTTATTTTTCCGATTTAATTTTCCTTCACTCGGATTTCCACCATCCGTTTCCTTTCTCAATTCTCGGGATTTTCACTAATATCTCATTCTCATAATTTTATTTATTTATTTCTAATATTTATTTTCTTCAATATTTATTTTTAATAAATAAAAAATTTATCACATTAGTGATGGAATTCCTATCACTAATTCGATAAAAATTGTCACTAAAACCTTGAAAAAAGTGCCCTCCCGTCTCCATTGGCTTTCTCGCTCAGCACCTTTTTTTCCCCTCTTTTCCCGTTCCCTCTTTGCCTTTCCCACTCAACTCCAACCCCCTTCCCTCTCATTTTCTTTTTTATCTTTCCAGTTTGTCGTTCAATGGTCGTCCAATCACCGGAAGCTTGCGTGCTAGTCATCCATTCGCTTGTGCTCCCATCTCTTCTACTGCCTTCTCTCTTCTCTTTTTCTCTGTTCTACATTTCAAAATAAAACTCAAAAAACCAAAACCATTCTCCCACCACTGGCCGCCTCTCCACTTCTTGCCTTCCATAACTGCAGACCTCCATCTCCACTTTAGTGTGTGTATCTCTCTCTCTCTCTCTCTCTCTCTCTCTCTCTCTGTGTGTATATATGTATTTTCAGTTAATGTTTTACTTATTATTTTGTAATGTTGTTACTTTTTTTAACATATTAATCTTAAATATTTAGTGAAGTTTATTTGTATTTAGTCATGTTAATTATTCTGTTGTTAATTATTCTGTTGTTATTTATATATATTTTGTAATGTTGATTTGTGTGTGTGTGTATTTGTTTATTTGTATTTAGTTATTTTTGTGTGTGTGTGTGTATTTGTTTATTTGTATATACTTGTATAATTGTTTGGTAGTGTTAATTTTGTTGTTATATATAGGAATATTTGTAGGAAATTCTTATTTAAATATGTATATTTATTTTTGTTAACTTTGAAATGTATAAATTTATTGTAGTTGACAAATAAACTCGGAGATGGGCCTTCTGAATGAATCTTTGCTTTGTAAGAATTATTCAGTACTTTAGTTTTTTTTTATGTTTTAAGAATTTTATAGTTGTTGACAAATGTTATGGATTTCATGAATTTTAACTATGATTGATAATTATGTATAAATCTTATCGATGTTTTATATTTACGGATTGAGATGTTTTAAATATTGCTATTTACGAATTATATAGTCATTAATTTAGGTATGTTTTAGAAAAATTCTTAAAAGAACTTCAAAATTTATTATTTTGTAATGAAATGTGTACGAAAAATAGCTAAAAATGGTAAATTAGCAACAAAAATCATAATATCAACGATGAAATTCATGGAATCTACAATGGAAATCATACGATTTAGTGCTAGAATTCATAGAATTAGTGACGAAAATTTCCATTGCTAATACAATCAGCAACGAAATAATAAAGTCTTCAAAAAATTAATCAACTACCAGAGATGAAAATTCTATCGCTAATACACTTTAGTGACAAAAATTTTGTTGAACGTAAAAAAAAATCAACAACGAAAAATATGTCGCTAATTGTATTTAGCGATTATTTTTTAATAAAATAAAAAATAAATATACCATCAGCTATGGAAATTTCCATCATTGATTTCCTTTAAAAAAGGATTTTAAAGTCAGTTGAAAGACAGAATTAAGTTTTTTTGTCGCTAATGGAAACAAAATCTGTCGCTAATTAGCGATGGAATTAGTGACAAAAATAATGTTTTCAATGATGGACAGAGCATTAGTGACTTCGATTTTTTCAATAGAAAATTTTCATTGCTAATCTGTTGCTAATTGTCTTCAGCAATAAAATTTGGCTTTTAGCGAAGGAATTTTCCTCACTAATTCTGTCACTGAAAGTTCATTTTCTTGTAGTGTGTAACTAGAATTAAAAACATGATTGTTTACTTGCCAATGATATTTCATTAAATTTTGAATTACAACAATTAAATCAAAAAATTCTGTCATCACACAGATGCTTACGTTTTATATAATAATTAAAATTTGATACTAAGAAAGGTTTATTGAAATTGATTGAGAAATAAATGGTTCAAAGTATCAAGGTGCTATAGATTTAGTCAAGAATGCTGATGTGGGGACCCATCCACTAGAATGCATCATTAGTGATATCTGGGAATTGCTAAATTGTTCATGTAGAGTAGAGGTGATCATGGGCAGGTTTAGATCGAGTTCGAGTTGGGCTTAAGTCATATAATTATGGTTTATATGTATGTTCAAGCTTGATCTATCCCGAAAATTCGAGCCTGACTTTTAGTCTATGCCCCTTTTTTATTTTATATTGTAAGTCTGAGTCTGGCCTGGCTAGTCTTGTCCAAATATTATTTTATTTATTTTTTAGTATTTTAATTTTAGTGTATTTATTTTTATTCTTTTAATCTCTTTGAATTTTAATTTGATTTGTCAAAATTTGCATGTCAATTTTCATATTAAATATACAATCATATTTATTAATCAATAATATTTTATATACATATAATTACAATATACTTAGTGAATATTTTTTAAAAAAATTAATTTTATTTATATTTTAGACCATGCCGAGCCAGGCTCAGGCATTGAAGAGTTAAGCCCAGGCTTAGCTCGTTTTCATAATCAAACCTAAAATTTTTGTTCAAGCCCGTTAAATGCATCTAATATTTTTGTCTAAACTCGATCAAATATCAACCGACCTTTAGACTAATTAGACGGATTACCCGACCCTTGAGTAAGTCTAGTGGGGAGTGGTGGTTCATCACTGCAACAGGGAGGGGAATTTTTGTGCAGACAAGCTAGCAAAGAAGGCATGTGAACTTGAGGTGGAGCATGAAAGACTAGAGGTAGCTCCAACATGGCTGCAAAGTCTACTAGAGGCTGATAACTGGGGCATCTCCTTTTCTCGGAAATTTGTAATGTAGTTCTGTTTCTTAATTTCTTTTACTTCTTTTCATGCATCCAAAAAGCAAAAGACGTCCATTAATGGCAAATGGCAATCTATATGTTTCTTTATTTCATTCTTTTAGTTTATAATGTTGACGACGACCTTAGTAAAATGACGATACATTTTAATACAGTTGAGGATAAGAACATTGAGTTTTCTTTTATTATCATCACTAGATTTCATTGTTTTAATCTAAATAAGTGACAATAGATTTTTTATAAAATATATAAGTGATGTTAGATTCCATTTTTTTAATTTATTCTTAAGATAATAATTTAATAATTCGTAATTGATCATGTGACCGTCAACCATTCTCAACATATTTAATTCCTTTTCAACAAAATTTAAGATGAAATGTGAACATAAATAGGATCTCTACCAAACTCTCAGTCCAACCCAATTGTCTTAAAAAATAATAAATATTGGATTAGTGACATAATTTAGATTATTATCTTATCCACCGTCAGTAGAAGCTTTTAATTCCACATACAGGATTAGGATGATGATATGTGTTCTATTTTATTTATTTTATTAATATTTTTAAGGACACATGTCATTATTTTAATACCGCTTATGTAGTTTAAAAACTTTATTGGTGGTGGATAGGATAATAATCCACATAATTTTTAGACCTGACAATTTGTGTATATAATCATGTTCATATTGTGTAAAACAACGAAAAACAATTTCTTTTTATTTTTGTTATATTTATATATAATTTTACCAAATATTAACTTATATCTTTTATTGAATTTAAGAAAAACAAAAGAAATGATCTTTATTTGGTTTATAGACACAAATTTTAATACAATAATATTTATGTTTTACACTATATGAACAAAAAATATAAACACAAATGATCAAATTTACAATTTGCATGAGCTCTTTAATAAATTAGTATTCCTATTTAATTGATAGACAGACATTGGATTTTATTTTAAAATATGAATTTTTAGCTCTCAAGCACTTGTTACTTCATTTGTACAAAAATAAAGGAGAAAAGTATAGATAGAAGAAAGCTACCTACTATTACTCCAATAAATGAAGTGTAGAAAGAAAATGTAACCAAAAAAAAAAAGAAGAAAATAACGATCTAGCTTTTAATATTTAAGGCCTCGATAAATTAAGTAGGTAAGCTGAAACTACATTAAATGCTAAAATTTGACTTAAATTTTACAAAGAGGATATAGGAAATTAATTATAAAAAGGACTATCCATTCATCAACTAACTAGAATTAAAAACATGAGTGTTTACTTGCCAAATGATATTTCATTAAAATTTTGAATTAAAACAATTAAATCAGAAAATCCTGTCATCGCACTGAAGTTTACGTTTTATATAACAATTAAAAATTGATACTAAAAAAGGTTTATAGGAATTGATTGAGAAATGAATGGTTCAAAGTATCAAGGTAGCTGTAGACTTAGTCAAGAATGCTGATGTGGGGACCCGTCCATTACTAGGATGCATCATTGCTGAATCGTTCATGAAGAGTAGAGGTAATAATGCACCGGCTTGGACGGGATTCAGGTTGGGCTTAAGTCATATGATAATGACTTATATGTAAGTTTAAGCTCAATTCATCTTAAAAATTCGAACTTGATTTTTAATCTATGTCTCTTTTTTATTTTATATTGCAAGCTCGAGCTCAATCTGACTTGCCTTGCCCAAATATTATTTTATTTATTTTTTAGTATTTTAATTTTTATTTATTTATTTTTTATTCTTTTAGTCCATTTGAAGTTTAATTTGATTTGTTAAATTTGCATGTCAATTTTCATATTAAATATATATAATCATATTTATTAATCAATAATGTTTTATGTACATATAATTACAATATACTTAGTAAATATATTTTTTTAAAAATTAATTTTATTTATATTTCGGATCGTGGCGAGTCGAGCTCGGACTTCAAAGAGTCAAGCTCGAACCTAGCTCATTTTTTAATCAGGCCTAAAATTTTTGCCCAAGCTCATTAAATGTATCTTATATTTTTGTCCAAATCCAATCAAATATCGGACATATCTTCAGGTTTGAGAAGGTTACTTGATCCTTTAGTAAGTCTAACGGAGAGTGATGATTTGTCATTGCTACAGGGAGGGTAATTTTTGTGCGGCCAAGCTAGCAAAGAAGGCATGTGAACTTGAGGTGGAGTATGATATGAAAGACTAGAGGTGGCTCCAACATGGTTGCAGTGTCAACTGGAGGCTAATGCCTGGGGCATCTCCTTTCCCAGGAAATTTGTAATGTAGTTTTGTTTCTTTATTTCTTTTACTTCTTTCTCATGTAAGAAAAAAAAGACCTACATTAATTTCTTTTTAAAGACATTAATATCACACATCTGGCAAATGGCAATCTATATGTTTCTTTATTTCTTTCTTTTAGTTTATAATGTTGACGAAGACCTTAATAAAATGACTATATATTTTAATACAATTGAGGATTAGAACATTGACTTTTCTTCGACTATCATCACTAGATTTAATTATTTTAATCTAAATTAAGAGACAATAGATTTTTTATAAAATATATAAGTGATATTAGATTCGATTTTTAATTTATTCTTAAGACAATAGTTTAATAATTCGTAATTGATCATGTGATCGTCAACCACTCTCATCTTGACATATTTAATTCTTTTCTACCAAATTTATGATGAAATGTGAACATAAATAAGATTTTTTTTTTGGCGTAAATCACAAGTATTTTCATTCATTTTAACGGTCTAAGGCTAATCTTGCTCGGAGATTAGTTATAGTTAAAATTTTTCACCCCTCTCTAAAAGTATATTTAATAGGAGTCAAATCCAAGAACTCTTTTCACAAACTTAACATGCATATTCAACTAAACCACAACTCATAAGTAACATAAATAAGATCTCTACCAAACTCCTAATCCGACCGAACTGTTTTAAAAAGTAATAAATATTTGACTCGTTGCATAATTTTTAGACATGGTAATTTATGTATATAATCGTGTTTATGTTGTATAAAATAACGAAATACAATTTATTTTTATTTTTACTATATTTTTATATAATTTTTATTAAATTCTATTACTTTCGTATCTTTTGTTGATGTCATTTTTGTGCCGTTCATTGTTAAGTCTACGTAATGTTTCAAGCATTATTGCTTTATTTTTATTATTATAATTCACAAACAGAAGCTTTAATTGCTAAGTCTACGTAATTTTTCAAGTATTATTGCTTTATTATTATTATAATTCACAAACAAAAGCTTTATTTGAAGTAAAAAAACAAAAAGCTCCCATACATGTGTAGAAGAACAGAAGGTGTGTGGGAATACTCTGTTTTCTCATTATATGCAATATACATTTATACAAAAATACTTGTCAAAAGTAGATACAGTAAGGAGTAATTGTAGGAGCTATATTTGGTAGAAAATTATTCTAATAATTGGTATGAAGATCTCGTGGATTACTGCTGGATGGATGGCATGATTTATGAGAGATTTTTGTAGGTACAGCTACTGCCTTATCATGCCCCCGCAAGATAGGCGTGGCATCAACAACGCCAATCTTGAGACGATGTTGTTCGTGTTGTTGACGGCTAAGAGGCTTGGTGAGGGAGTCAGCAAGTTGATCGGCAGAATGAACATGGACAACACGAAGCAGCTTATTGTGAACCTGAGTGCGAACAAAATGATAGTCCAATTTGATATGCTTCATTCGACTGTGAAAAATTGGATTTTGACAAAGATATGTAGTGCCTACATTATCACAATAGACTGTGGGGGTTGTGGTTGGGGGCAAATGAAGCTCCTGAAGTAAGTTTTGAATCTAATTTACTTCAACAACTGTGGTGGCAACAGCACGATACTCTGCTTCAGTGGAGGAGCGAGCTACTGTGCGTTGTTTCTTGGACGACCAGCTGATTGGATTTGCTCCAAGAAAGACAACAAAAGCAGAGGTTGATGTGCTGTCATCTGTATCACCTGCCCAATCTGCATCAGAGAAGGCATGCAAAGTCATGGGAGAAGAAGCACGAAGATGAAGCCCATAGTTGATTGTGTTTTTGAGGTAGCGAAGGACTCGCTTGGTAATAGACCAATGTGCAATGCGGGGATTATGCATGAACTGAGATAAGTGATTGACAGTGAAAGATATGTCTGGTCGAGTCATGGAAAGATATTGAAGGGCGCCAATGACTTAACGATACTGAGTAGAATCTGTTGATGGAGAGTCATTATGGAGAGACAACTTCTCAGTTGTGGATAGAGGACTGTGAACACCTTTGGCTTCAAGCATGTTGTTCTTTTGAAGGAGATCTGAGATGTATTTACGTTGGGAAAGAAGAAGACCATGTTTGGTGCGTAGGACTTCCACCCCAAGAAAAAAATTAAGGTCCCCCATATCTTTAAGGGAAAACCGAGAGGCAAGGGTATGAATGACTGTGTTGATGGCAGTGAGCTGGTTGCCTGTGATGATGATGTCATCAACATAAACCAATAGGAAAATGAGAGTTGTACCTTGAGAGAGGACAAAAAATGAGAGTTGTACCTTGAGAGAGGACAAACAATGAAGTATCGGATTGAGAATTGATGAAGCCATAGGAGACCAAAAAGGTCTTGAGTTCATTATACCAAGCTCGAGGGGCTTGTCGTAGACCATAGATAGCTTTCCTGAGTTTGCAGACATGAGTAGGGAATTGAGGATGAGTAAACCCTGGAGGTTGATGCATGAACACTTCTTCTTCAAGATGGCCTTGGAGGAAGGCATTGTTAACGTCAAGTTGACGAAGGGGCCAGAGATATTGAACAGCAATGGCAAGAATAAGTCGAACTGTGGTTGGTTTGATGACCGGGCTAAATGTGGCATGAAAATCAATTCCAGGACGTTGAGTGAAGCCTTTAGCTACAAGGCGTGCTTTATACTGGTCAATGGTTCCATCAGGCTTGCGTTTAATTCTGTAAATCCATTTGCACCCAACAATGTTATGTGAGTCATTAGCAGGAACTAAGTCCCAAGTGTGATTTTGGACCAGTGCTTCAAACTCATTACTCATAGCTTTACGCCATTGAGGATGTTTTTGTGCTTGCCGGAAGGTAGATGGTTCAAAGGTATCAGTAACAACAAGATAATCAAAAATTTTCTTAGGTTTAAAAATATTATTTTTAGAGCGGGTTATAATACCAGCAGGTGGTGGAGAAGGAGAAGTGCTTACCTATTGTGAAGGGGAGGAGCTGGTGGTGCCACTTGACGTGTCCAGAGAAGGGGAACCCAGCTGTAGTGGGGCTAAAGTCTCAGATGAAACACTAGAAGGAGTAGAAGCAACCGGAGGAGGTGTTAGTGCCTCTAAAAGAGGTGAAGCATTGGCAAGAGATGTAGGGGAGATGAGAGGAGGTGATGGAACTGAATGATCAATGAGAGCAAAGGAAGTCCATGTGGAGCTGTTGTCTTGAGTAACCCGGGTGTCAGTGAGGGATTGAGTTTGAAAGGGAAAAGAGTTTTCAACAAAAACAACATGACATGAGAGATAAAGACGAGAAGTGGTTGGATCAAGGCATTGATAGCAATGGTGAGAAGTGGAGTAACCCAAAAAGACACATGGTTTGGACTTGGCTTCAAGTTTATGATGTGTGTATGGTTTGACCCAGGGATAGCACAAGCACCCAAACACTTTTAGTGTTTGATAGTTGGGTTTCTCACGAAAAAGAGCTTCAAAGGGATAGTGATGGCGAAGGTTGGGGGTGGGCATTCTGTTAATAAGGTAAACTGCAGTCTGACAAGCTAAGGTCCAGTATTTTAGTGGTACTGATGCATGATGGAGAAGAGTTAAAGCAGTCTCAATAATATGGTGATGGCGGCGTTCTGCTGTACCAACACATTGAAGAGTGTGAGGAGGGGAGTATAAATGTTGAATGCCTTGTGTTAAGAGGAATTGATCAAGGCCAAGATATTGACCTCCACCATCAGAATAAACCGTGATGATGGGAAGCTGAAAATATTTTTCAACAAGATTTTTGAAGCGTTCAAAAATAGAAGTAACTTTAGATTTATGCTTCAGAGGATACAACCAAGAATATTTTGTAAAGTAGTCCACAAAGATGAAATAATATTGATGCTGGTCAAAGGAGATGATGGGAGCAGGACCCCAAACATCTGTGTAAATGAGTTTAAGAGGCTTTGAGCTATGAAGTGAAGAAACTCCAAATGGAAGTTTATGACTTTTATTGCAAAGACAAGAATTACATGAGTTTAAGGAGGATGATTTTGAGAAGGGGAGACACTGAGTAGAGAGGATTTGATACAGTGCTCGTTTATTAAGATGACCAAGACGTTGGTGCTATAAGGAAAGAGTGGGTTGCAAGTTGGTGTTGAGAGCCGAGATGGATGAGGATTGAGAGGTAGACGATGGCCACTCATATAGGTTCCCATTACTCCGGCCGCGAACGAGTGATGCCCCCATGCTCAAATCCTTCACAACAAAAGAAGAAGGAAAAAATTCAATGGATGTATGTTGGTTTTGCAGAACTGAGAAACAGAAAGCAAGTTTCTTTTAATAAGAGGAGCACACAAAACATTGTTAAGTGCAAAGGAGAATTTTGGAGTAACAAGTCGAGTGGAACCTGTGTGTGATATGGGCACATTGTTACCATTACCAACAAGGATGTCTTCATTGCCGTTGTATTCTGAGTGAATCGAAAGATTCTGCAGGTCTGATGTTATGTGGTGAGAAGCACCAGAATCCATGACCCAATTACCATTGCTTGAGGATGAGGCATGAGTGGACATGTCTGCTTGCGGATCAAGGAGTCGGGACTTGCAAACTTTGGCTATATGTCCAAATTTGTCACAGATCTGGCACTGTACTTTACCTTTGATGTGGTTTGTAGATAAGGACTACCAGTTGGGTTTAAAGTTGTGATTGTCTTGTGCATATTGTCGTTGCTGAGGATTGTTCAACTGTGATCCACCAAATGCATTGTTCCTTCTATTGAAGTTGTTGTTGCCTCCTCGTGGCCTATTGTTGTTGCTACGTTGATTAAATTGTGCAGTGATAGTAGCTGTTTCTTTCTTGCTTTCATCCTGTCTCAAGAAAATTTCATGATTTGTGAGTTTATCAAAGAGCTCTTCATAAGAGATAGGTGTATCTCGGGCTCGTATAGCAGCACTAATTTCCTTGTACTCAGATCCAAGACCAGTAAGGATTTTTATTACTATTTCATCATCGCTGAGAGGGGAGCCTGCAATTGCAAGTTCGTTGGCAATGGCTCTTATCTCACGCAAGTATTCAGCCATTGATTTATTGTCCTTGACTACCTTTGCCAAAGTTTGTCTCAGACCATAGATTCTAGTTTGTGACTTGTTGGCATATGTGATGGAGAAACTATCCCAGGCTTGCTTGGCAGTAGTGGCTGCAGCAACCATAGGAGCAATGGTTGCATCCACTGAGGCCATTATTGCGTTTCGAAGTAGACTATCTTGCCTAGTCCACAATTTGTATTCTGCATTGAGAATTCTATTGCCATCTTGTGTGACCATTTCTGGTGGACAGGGATATGATCCATCGATGTATCCTATCAGATCATATCCATGAAGTAGGGTGGTAAGTTGAGCTCTCCAAGTTGGGTACGTACTGTTGCTCGTGAGTCTAAGAGGAATTTGTGAGGCAACATTGAAGGTTATCAGGTTGTTAGGAAATGTTGTGTGACCAGGCAGGTGTAGTGAAGCTGGAAATGTTGTTTGATTTGAGTTGTTTTGATAGGCTGTAGAAGAGGTTTCTGTAACATCCCGTTACCACATTTTTCATGTATTTCCAGACAACTTAACCGGTTGGGCTGTCTGCGATGCCATTAACATTCAACAGTAACAGTGATAAATGATAAACATTTATCTATTAATTATGGAATATGAAATTTCTTTTCATTATTCCTTTAATCTGACATCCCCTATTAACTTTTATTTCACTAAGGTAGTACTATATACATAAGTCTGAAATGTAAAAGAGAAGAGACTGTACCTGTCACATTTAACGTGCCATGCCTCAGTGCTTTAAGCATAGCTATACTCATCTGAGAGCTAATTCTCTCAACTCCGTGTACTTCTTATCTGTGGAGTTAAAAACAAAGGGGTGAGCGATTCATACGCTCAGTAAAGGAAATATATGCTGCTTTAAAATAAGCAAAACTATATATCACAACACATTTATTCTTTTCTTAATAATAACCCAGAAGAAAAGGCAATGGATATATAGTAAACAACTCTCTTAAAACACCATTCAAATCACGATTAACAGTTTACTTTAAAATGTAGTAAACACTTTATAGGATTTCAACAAATCCTCACAGTAATCAGAAATTGATAAGTTGAGACTAGGCAACAATTAAATCATGCTATCATCGTTCCCCCTCCCCCTTGCGAGAACGGAATCTGCCGCTTTTGGGGTGCGCCCGTAGGCCATCGCCTCTCACGGCTATCTCAGATCTATGGCCATAATCTAAAGTGGTCCTCGGGTCCACTTGCCAAGTGACCTCGAGACCGCTGATGACTTGGCGGGTCCATCAGCCTTGTGACGCCCTGAGGTGCACTGATTGGTCCATCGACCGAGCCACCGCCCCAGGTGGGTCACGCAACTAGATGAATAATAATGCATGAATTCAGGGCCTAAAGTCTCAAAATCATATTCATATCTCATGAAAACCTTTAAGGGCTTATCTCACCCACATTATCATTTACTCAAATGATTTAATTCCCGAAAAGGTTTTAGGTTTTCTTTTTACAAAACACTTTGAAAACTTTCCGAAATTCTCAACTTTTAAAACCTGCCCGCCCATGGTCAGCTCGTCCGTTATGGCTTGCCCATGGCAGCTCGCCCATGGCGGAAAACATGTGTTCGCCCGCCCACTTGCTTTTAAAATCTGAAATCAAAACTGGCTCGCCCTCAGTGGCTCACCCAGTAATCAACTCGACAAGACGGTGAATTAGTATTCACCCGCCACTTAGCTTTTCAAAACAGAACTCTCTTTGATAGCGGTTCGCCCGCCTTAAATTTAAAACAAAGGGCCGCTCGCCCAAACATTTTAAAATGAGTTCGCCCGCCCTTAAAACTAGAAACGGGTGTATAAAAATTGTAAAAGAGCTTGGCTCGCCCGCCATTACCAATTCGCCCATAATAAAATACAAGGGCTCGCTCACCCTGTATCAGTTCACCCAAAACAGCATAGGGGTCGGCTTTTAGCTCGCCCGTATCAAAAATAATTATCAAATAACTTTCCTCAAACAAATGCATGTCAGAAAACAAAGCATTTAACTTATAGTTTTCATAAAATTTACTCCACAGGACATGCATTACTTCACACACATCTCCCTTACCTGTTCCAACGAAGTCTTGCTTCGCCCTGCTCTCTGTTCGCCAACAGCTATTCCCCATTCTCGGCTGCAAAAATGATTTATTAAAATTATTAATATTCTCTTTTTCCAAATTTCTAACATTTTGGTAAAACTTAATAATCAAATAGCTCGCCCATACAAGTTCTCACTAGCTCGCCCTATCGAGCTTGCCATTCAACAATGGCTTACAATTTGGGAGCTCGCCCGCCATTACTCACCATTAATATTTTTCAGAAGCTCGTCGAACAGTCAACTCGACAAGCCTCTATGGGCTTAAATGTGGGAATTCGCCCACAGTTCTACTCGCCCAATGCCTCTGCATTTGAGCTCGCCACTTACAAAGATTTCTTATCAGAAGTGAGCTCGCCCATGAACTAAACTACCGTTGGGCGACCTAGCCCACATGAATAACAACATTGGCGAGTTCATCATTTCCTACTCGCCTCATTGGCGATTACCAACTTTCAACACGGGCGATCAACATAGTCGCCATTGTCGTCACTTATTCCATTATTTTCCTTGTTTTCATATTCTCCAAAGATCTAACTAAAAACAAGACTGTATCTATGTTTATTACTTCATAAAACATAGAAATCTATCATTGAGCATCAAGAAATCCTCAGAAAATATGAAACTTACCTCAACCAACTGCACTTCCAAAACAGCTTGTTTTCTGTCTCATGTTAGCTTTCTTTTGCTTATTCCTTCAGCTCATCAACGAGGAAAGGTTTTACAAGTAGGTTTATGTGTTTTGGCCAACTGAAGAGTGAAGCTCAGTAAATCAAGTATGACAGAAACGGGAGGAATCACATAAGCTCTCAGTTGCATAATTTTCGAGAGGAAGATGAAGTTTGCTAAATGGATTTCCGTCAAGTGTTTCTTCTTATAGAACCCTGCTCAACCAATCAATAGCTACCGCCTGTCCCTTATCCTGTTTCTTTCATCATTGTTCACGTCTTTCATGCATTTAAAGCATGAAGAAAATTGCAGCTCAAAGTGGCGTGGAAGTCTCCCTTTCACACGCCTTTTTCTTCTGCTGCAGCCTTTGTTTACTTCCTCAACCAATAAGGCTGGCGCCTTTATTGCCTTTAGCATTCTATCTATTAAATGTCTTCAACCGTATCACTTACAAGTCAATTTTGGCTGCTAATTGTTTTGAAGACATTTTCCTTTGTTCACACATGCTTATTCCCGGTCTTCACCTCGCCTTGAGACATCAGCTCGCCACACTACATCAGTTCGCCAACAATCACAGCTTATTGCTCTACTCGCCCACTTGCAATTATAGAGGAAATCAATAGTCTTCGCCACGTTGGGCGATCATCCAAAGAGACTAAATTGGCGAACACATTAGTCAATAAGATGAATATTCATACTCGCCCTCAACAACTGGCCACAAGCCTTTATCTTACTCGCCCTTTGGCGAGCTGAACAACATTCTCGCCCATACATTATTTCACCGAAATTGCTCCATTCTCATCTCATGATAACGAGCTTTTCAACTAAGTGGAAATCAATGTTCTTTATTTATTTAATTTCCAATATCCATTTTATGAGATTAAGGTCTATAGTAGGATAAAATCAGATCTTACAGTTTCTGTCATGGCTGCTGTTTAGAATTTTTGGGCTGGCTCGTGAGAGCTATAATGGAACAACAAGATGGAAAAAAAATGAAAGGATTGGCTTGTTAAAGCAAGAGAGCTCTTGATACCATGTAGAAGAACAGAAAGTGTGTGGGAATACTCTATTTTCTCATTATATGCAATATACATTTATACAAAAATATTTGTCAAAAGTAGATACAGTAAAGAGTAATTGTAGGAGCTATATTTGATAGAAAATTATTTTAATAATTGGTATGAAGATCCCGTGGATTATTGCTGGATGGATGGCATAATTTATGAGAGATTTTTGTAGGTACAGCTATTGTCTTATCAACATGCACATGACATACGTAAGCATGGATTACGTGTGCTTAAGACTGTTCATTGTTTTGGCGCTATATAGGCACCCAACATTCCACAGGTTTTGCCATATCCAAAACACCAAGTACATTCTAATTCTTAAGGCAAAGAAGGATGAATATCGGGCGCGTTCTCAATGCTGCTACTGATGCTGTCAGCGATGCAATCAGCAGGAAGAAGAAACCCGAGAAGATCATCAGAGGCACTGTGATTTTAGTGAAGAAAAATGTTTTGGACTTCCAAGCAATCCATACAACCGTAGCTGATAGTGTTTTTGAGTTGCTAGGCCAAGGAGTCACTTTGCAGCTTGTCAGTGCAGAGAATGCTGACCCTGGTGCGTTATCTCTTCAACCTTTGCGTTAATTTCTTCCGGATCTATAGCTTTTCTTTGATTTGTTCATTCATTCAAGTATATGTTTTATTTAGTTGTTTTCAATTTTACCAACTACTTGCAAAAAGCCATAATGCTTTGAGATGGCAATGGATATCATAAAAATGGGTACCTTGCATTATCTTATCTGATTAAGTAAGATTAATATATTATGTAATCGGACTCGAGTAAGATATTAGTAGTAAAATTATAATTTTTTATAATTAAAAAATCAAATTTTGATTTAATAAACATGTATTTAGTTGATTTGAATAATAAACAAATATTTTCTATATTATACGAATTAAATTATAGCAAAAATCAAGTTATGCGGATTAGATTCGAGTATGGATATTACCCTACGTTGCCGCCATTCCTAATTATGTTTGCTATTAATCTAATGCTTCGTGTTTGTAGCAAATGGAAATGGAGGAAAGCTTGGGAAGATAGCAGCTCTGGAGAAGTGGAACCTTACATTTACTCCTCCAATAGCCGGAGGGGATTCCTTGTACAAGGTTTCCTTCGAGTGCGATGAGGAGATTGGAACTCCCGGAGCGATCATCGTACGAAACAATCATGCTGCTGAATTCTTCTTAAAGACCATAACTCTTGAAGATGTTCCAGGTGCAGGTCGAATTCACTTTCTTTGCAACTCTTGGGTTTATCCAGATAAAAAATATAGAAAACCAAGAGTTTTCTTCTCCAATAAGGTAAGCAACAAAACACCATTTGTTATGAAAATTTAAATTACTAGGAGTATTAACTAAAAGTTTTTTTTCTTTTTAATTTAATTTGTAGACATACCTTCCACACGAAACACCTGCACCGTTGCGTAAGTACAGAGAAGAAGAGCTCAAGGCCTTGAAAGGAAATGGAAAAGGAGAGCTCAAAGTCTGGGATCGTGTATATGACTATGATTTCTATAATGATTTGGGGAGCCCTGCTAAGAGTTCAGAACTCGCTCGCCCTGTTCTTGGAGGGTCCGCAGAGTATCCGTATCCTCGAAGGGGAAGAACAGGTCGACCACCATCAAGATCAGGTGAGGCATAATAGAAAATTACATTCAAGATGCATAAAAAATGTATTGATGACGGGTTTTGAAGCTAACTTCTTGAACAAATGTGTTGTAATCACCAAAATAACACTAAATTGACGATGAAAACTACCCTACAGTCAGACAATTTTAGGTTCCACGGGTTTCTTTCAGCCATGCAAAACTAAGTTAAACAAAGTGACACTTAATATAAATAAGCAACGCTAAGTTTTCCTCAGCTTCACAACATCTTAACTTATTTTAACTTCTTACAGTTAGCTCTGAACAAATAACATATTTATACTAAAATTCTAAAACTCTGAAAGACTTACTAATAAATCAACTCCAAATAAAATATTATATATAGTAAAAATATAATTCTAACATAAAGGGAAGCATATATATACTTATATATATATATATATATATATATATATATATATATATTGATGAAGTCTAATATGATTCTCAATTTTCTTTTCTTTTTAGATCCCGATTCTGAGAGCAGAAGGTTTCTACCAGGAAGTTTTTTCAACATTTATGTCCCTAGAGATGAGCAATTTGGTCATACGAAGACATCAGACTTCATTGCTTATAATCTAAAAGGCTTAGTTAATCAAATCATTCCATTATTTGATGCTTTTGTTGATCTTACTCCTAATGAGTTTGATTCCTTTAAGGAAGTAAACAACCTTTACTTCAATGGACTTCCACTTCCTACTGGTTCTCTCAATCACGTTGTGAGTAACATCCCTTTACAAATGATGAAGGAAGTTTTTCGAACAGATGGGCAACGACTTCTAAAATTTCCAGTGCCTCAAGTCATTAAAGGTAAAGGAATTGTTTAAATATTGCAAACTTGAGAGCTCAAACTCTATGGCTTCATGCAATATATGTTAGTTTTAATATTTTAATGAGTTGAGAGCAGAGAAGAGTAAGCCTGGTGCATGGCGAACAGATGAAGAATTTGCCAGAGAAATGGTTGCTGGAGTGAACCCTATTCTTATTAGTCTTCTCAAAGTAAGGCTTAAAGAATAATAGTTTAATGTACTACTTAATTATTGAAATGAAAATTAGAAAACATAAAATATTGAAACTTTAATGTACTACTTAATTATTGAAAACCAAGTTTTTAAATGTCAACTTTCAACTATGATATCAACTGCAGGAATTCCCTCCAACTAGTAAGCTAGATCCTGAAGTTTATGGTCCCCAAAACAGCTCTATAACCGAAGAACACATCAAGTATAACTTGGAAGGACTCAGTGTAGAAGAGGTAATTTGTTAATTTATCTCTATAAAAAACTATGGGTTACAATCTAACTCACCATCTTTATACTATATATCAGATTTAAAAACTTATTGAAAGGGATTATGGTTGCACAGGCACTGGAAAGCAATAGGCTATTTATATTGGATCATCACGATACACTGATACCCTACCTCAGTAGGATAAACACTAATACAAGAACAAAGATTCATGCATCTAGGACAATCCTTTTCTTGAGAGGTGACAGCACGTTGAAGCCGGTGGCGATTGAATTGAGCTTACCACATCCAGATGGAGATAAATTTGGTGTTGTTAGCAAGGTGCACACTCCTACGGAACATGGAGTTGAGGGCTCTGTTTGGCAGTTTGCTAAAGCTTTTGTAGCCACGAATGATTGTGGTTATCACCAGATGATAAGCCACTGGTAATAAGGATCTGTCAAACAAGCCTTAAATATATATATATATATATATATATATATATATATATTGTCAAGCAAATTAGTAATCAATTTGTAGTTTATTTAGTGTGATTTCAATTTGGTATCAGGTTGAACACTCACGCAGTTATAGAGCCATTCGTGATTGCAACAAACAGGCAGTTGAGTGTGGTTCATCCGATTTATAAACTTCTACACCCTCACTATCGTGACACGATGGCTATTAATGCATTAGCCAGGGAAATACTTGTGAATGCAGGTGGATTGCTAGAGAAAACATTTTACCCGTCAAAATATTCCATGGAGATGTCGTCATATATTTATAAGAGTTGGAATTTCTTGGAACAGGCACTTCCCACTGATCTCAAGAAAAGGTAAATATAATCTCACTGACAAATGAATCAAAGCCACTTTTAGCTAACTAATTAATATATATATATATATATATATATATATGCTTTAAGGGAAATAACTTGGTTTTGTTTACTATTTTCAGAGGAATTGCAGTTGATGATAGAAATTCGTTGCATGGTCTCCGACTACTGATACCAGATTACCCGTATGCTGTTGATGGGTTGAACATCTGGTTTGCACTAGAAAAATGGGTCAGAGACTATTGCTCTTTCTACTACAAGACGGATGAAATGGTTCAACAGGACCCTGAGCTTCAAGCTTGGTGGAAGGAACTTCGAGAGGTGGGTCATGGTGACAAGCAACATGAGGCATGGTGGCCTAAAATGCAGACTTGTGAAGAGTTGATAGAATCTTGTACCATTGTCATATGGATAGCGTCTGCTCTCCATGCAGCTGTCAACTTTGGGCAATACGCATATGGAGGCTATGCCCCAAACCGTCCAACACTAAGTCGCAGGTTCATGCCCGAGAAAGGCACTCGTGAATATGCTGAGCTTGAAAGGAACCCTGAGAAGGCTTTCTTTCGAACAATTGCTTCTCAGAAACAATCCCTCACTGGCATTACTGTGGTAGAAATTCTATCGAAGCACGCATCAGATGAAGTGTATCTTGGACGGCGAACCCCTGAATGGACAACAGATGCAAAACCATTGGCAGATTTTGAAGGTTTTAAGAAGAGACTTGCTGAAATTGAAGGAGAAATACTAAAGATGAACATGGATAAGAAATTGAAGAATCGGGTTGGCCCTGTCAATGTACCATACACTTTGCTCTATCCAACTGGTGAAGCTGGAAACTCTGGCAAGGGAATTCCAAATAGCATCTCAATCTAAACCGAAGTTAATTAAGGGCATTAATATTGTACCAAATAAGTATTGTTGTTATAATCACAACAAATCAATTGTTCTATTGCCTATGAGTGTGATGTTATGGAATCTAGGTGTTTCTGTTTGCTATTGAAACTATATCTTTGTCTTTGCTTCCTAGTAATGTTGTGTTTAGAGTTTTCATCTCTTAGCAATTAGTTGTAAGATCCGATTCTACACTACTGTAGAGTCTAATTTCATAAAAGTGAGAATGAAAATTAAATAAATAAAGAGTATTGATTTCCACTTAGTTGAAAAGCTCCTTATCATGAGATGAGAATGGAGCAATTTCAGTGAAATAATGTATTGGGCGAGTAAGGTGATCGCCCATATAGAGGTGAAGATGATAGCTTTGTTGGCGAGAAAGGCAATAGCTACTCGCCAAATCACAATGTGGTTGCCAAGAATAGGGAAATTCTCGTAATTGCCAAATCTCAAGGTTGACGAACTGAAATAGAGATTGGCGAACTGGAGTGACACTTGTAGACAAAGTGAAAATAGATTTAAACCAATTTGCAGCCAAAATTGACTTGTAAGTCGTACGGTTGAAGATAATGAATGGAGAAGATGTTAAAGTAAGTAAGGAATTAGCCTTATTGGTTGAGAAAAGAAACGAGTCAATAGCATAGGAAAAGGCGTGTGAAAGGGAGACTTTCACGTTATTGTCAGTACAATTTTTCCTTCATGCATTTAAGGCATGAAAGACGTGAAATAAATGAAGAAACAGGATAAGGGACAGGCGGTAGCTTTGGATTGGATGGCACGGCTATAAAAGAAGAAACAATTGAAGATAACAGAGTTAGCCAACTCCAGCTTCTTCACGAGAGCCATTTCTCGGTTTCTTCCATTTCACTGCCATGCTTGATTTACTAGACTTCAACCTTAAGTTGGCCAAACACATAAACCAGCTTGCAAACCTTTCCTCCTTAGTGTGATGAGCAGAAGGAATAAGCAAAAGGAGGCCAACATGAGATGGAAAGCAAGCTGTTCTGGAAGTACAGTTGGTTGAGGTGAGTTTCATACTTTCTGGGGTGTTCTTGATGCTCAATGATAGATTTCTATGTTTTATGAAGTAATAAACATAGAATACAACATTGTTTTAGTTAGATCTTTAAAGAATATGGAAACAAGGAAAATAATGGAATAAGTGGCGACAATGGCGACTATAGTGATCGCCCATGTTGGAAGTCAGAAGTCGCCAATAAGGCGAGTAGATAATAAGTAACTCGCCAAGGTAAAGTCTGTGTTTAAAGGGCGAGAACGCCCAATTCTAGTGAAGTGAATTAATGGGCGAACTCAAATGCATAAGGCATTGGGCGAGTAGACCTATGGGCGAACTCCCACATTTATGCCAGTAAGGGCTTGGCGAGTTGAATGCAGGGCGAGCTCCCACATGTAAGCCATTTGAGGAGTGGTGAGCTTGGTCGGGCGAGCTAGTTAGAGCTCTGTTGGGCGAGTAGTCATTTGATTTATCTCACTCTCACCAAATGATATGAAATGAAAATATTAATAGCATTTATATATTATTTGCAGCCAATAATTGGGAATGGCTATTGGCGAGCAGGAAGCAGGGCGAAGCAAGGCTTCGTAATCAGGTAAGGGAGATGTGTGTGAAGTGATGCATGTCTTGTGGAGTAAATTTTATGAAAACATGAAGTTAAATGTTTTGTTTTCTGACATGCATTGTTTGAGGAATTTATTTGATAATTGTTTTAATTTGGGCGAGCTAAAGGCCGATCCCTATGTTGTTTGTTAAGCAAACTGGTAATGGCGGGCGAGCCAAACTTTTCTGATGTTTTAGGCGAATAATTTTTTTTATAATATCTTCTGGACGAATTGGTTAAAGGCGGGCGAGCCCTTTTGTGTTTGTTTTGGGGCAAGTAACCCTGATTTTAATAGAAATTCGGACAAGCCACTGATGGGCGAACCCTTTATAATGTTTAGTTGGGGCGGGCAACCCCTTCGTTGATAAAGTCTTGGGCGAGCCAGTTTCTTGTTTAAATGTAGAAAGTGGCGGGTGAATACTTATTCCCGCACTGATGATTGACCATGGGCGAGCCAACAAGGGTGAGCTGACCATGGCGAACAGATTTCGATGGTATTTTCTTAAATAAAAACGAGCCATTTTAATATCTTTGAAAATAGAAATATGAACCCTTTTGGGCAATGAACTAATGGGCGAGTCATTGAGGGCGAGTCAGTTTTGCTTTCTATTTTTAAAAGTAAGTGTTGGCGGGTGAGCACAAGTTCACCGCACTGGGCGAGCTGCCATGAGCGAGCCAATTAGGTGAGCAGACCGTGGGCGAGCAGTTTTAAAGGTTGAGATTTTGGAAATGTTTTCAAGGGTTTTGTAAACAGAAAACCTAAACCTTTTTGGGAATTAGATCATTTGAGTAAATGATAATGTGGGTGAAATAATCCCTTAAAGGTTGTCATAAGATATGAAAATGATTTTGAGACTTTAGGCCTTGTATTCATGCATTATTATTCATATAGTTGCGTGACCTACCTGGGGCGGTGACTCGGTCAATGGACCAATGAGTGCACCTCAGGGCGTCACAGGGTTGATGGACCCGCCAAGTCATCAGCGGTCTCGAGGTCACTTGGCAAGTGGACCCGAGGACCACTATAGATTATGGCCATAGATCAGAGATAGTCGTGAGGGGTGATGGCCTACGGGTGCACCCCAAAAGCGGCAGATTCCATTCTCGCAAGGGGAAGGGGGAACGATGATAGCATGATTTATTTTGTTGCCTAGTCTCAACTTACCAATTTTTGTTTATTGATAAGATATATTGAATCCTATGAATTGTTTACTGCATTTTAAAGTAAACTGTTTAGCCATTGATTAAGTGGTGTATTGAGAATGCTGTTTACTATATCCACTGTTTTCATATTCGATATGATTTTGGGATAATCAAATATGTTGTGGTATATAGTTTTGGTTTTATAAAGCAGCATATATCTCCTTTACTGAGCGTATGAATCGCTCATCCCTTTGTTTTAACTCCACAGATAAAAGACACGGAGTTAGAGAAGTAGCTCCAAGATGGTTGTTAAACATGACAGGTACAGTCTCTTCTCTTTTACATTTCAGACATACGTATACAGTACTACTTTATGGAAATAAAGACAATAGGGGATGTCAGATGTAAGGAAATATGAAAAAGAAATTTCATATCCTGTTGTTATTAAATAAATGTTATTTTGAATGTTAATGGTATCGCAGACAGCCCAACCGATAAAGTTATATGGAAATACGTGAAAAATATGGTAACGGAATGTTACATTAGTACTCTTCGTTTTCACTTGTATTGTCAGGTTAATTAGAATGCTCCAGTTTAGATTTGGTAATTGTAGATACAAAACAATAACATTATATGAAAATGACATAAAAAAAATATGAAAATGATACATATTAAAATTTTGACAAAAATTATATAATTTGACAAAAATTAAAAAATTGATTTCATATTTCACATATCGATATGAATTGTGATATAATAATTTTTCATAAACATAAATCAAATATAATACGAACAATTTTCAGCCCAATTATCCAAAGGTTTTACATAATTCCATTTTGCATGCTGAGCCCAACACACCCAAAAAAGAGATTTGGCCCCAAATCCATACTTTCTTCTTGTTCTTCTCCTTTGGGCTATTTCTGGTCCAATATTCTTCTCTTCTTTTTCCCTTTGGTTTAAGCTTCCTCTATTCCTCCTCTGCAACTCTTGCCCAGCCATGGAAGAGGGTTTAGTTTAACTCTTACCTAAATCTCTCTTATTTTTCATGAGGTATGGACATTAAAGAACAAGAAAAATAAAATGAAATGAATTAATTAAAAATCGATTCATCAAAATTTCAATCACTACAGAAAGATTAATTAACAGATTCATATATTTATCATTTTTTTATTTCGTTGAGAAAATACTATAACTCTAGGCATGCCAATACAAGAAACCAAAAATCATTTGGATGTTTATATAATTCGCTTTCATTTGGTAAGTAAATATATTTATTATTAATTTGTTTGTGATGACAATATATATTTATTTTTTTGATCAACATATATATATATATATATATATATATATTATTTGGCTTTCATTTGGTAAGAAGAATATGTTGGTCTAGTCAAGAGGCCATACACTTTGCTCCATCCTATTAGTGAAGGTGGACTTACTGCCAAGGGAATTCCAAACAGTGTCTCAATGTGATGCTTCTCCAGATTCTTTACAAAGGGCAACAATTCCTTATTATTTATTTTTTCTTTATTAATTAATTATACATTATTGCAGGTACAATGTTTGTAAGATCTAATTCTACACTACTGAAGACCCTAAATTCATAAAATTGATAATGGAAATTAAATATATAACGAACATTGATTTCCACTTGAGTGAAAAGCTCCTTATCATTAGATAAGAATGGAGCAATTTCAATGAAATAATATTTGGGCGAGAATGTTGTTCAACTCGCTAATGGGCGAGCAGAGTTGGTTGTTCGCCAATGGGCGAGCAGATCGCCAATGCTGATGGCGAGTTGAATGATAGCAAGGGCGAATAGGTGAGTTCGCCATGTCTCTTGAGTAGATGATCGCCCAAATGGGCGAGGACATGTAATCGCCCATATGGATGAGTGAGTTATATGATAGTATGTGGGGCGAGCTGTGGTTTCTGGTTGACTAGACGAACTAGAACTGGAATCAGCACATGACCATTGCAGCCAAAATTGACTTGTAAGTCGTACGGTTGAAGACAATAAATGAAGAAAAGTTAAAGTCAATAAGGGAGTTAGCCTTATTGGTTGAGGAATTAAGAAAAGTATGCAGCAGAAGAAAAAGGCGTGTGAAAGGGAGACTTCCACGCCACTTTGAGCTGCAGTTTTCTTCATGCCTTAAATGCATGAAAGACGTGGAAATGATTAAAGAAACAGGATAAGGGACAGGCGGAAGCTTTGGATTGGTTTAGCATGGCTATATAAGAGGAAATGCTGGAGGAAAACTCATTTTGGCAAACTTCATCTTCTTCACGAGAGCTATGCAACTGCCAGTTTATGCTCTGATTTCCTTCCACTTCTGCCATGCCCAATTTACTATATTTCATCCATCAGTTGGCTAAACATGTAAACCACCTTGCAAACCTTTCCTCCTTAGTTGGATGAGCTAAAAGAATAAGCAAAGGAAGGCCAACATGAGATGGAAAGCAATCTGTTCTGAAAGTGCAGTTGATTGAGGTGAGTTTCATATTTCTGAGGTGTTCTTGATATTCAATGGTAGACTTATATGTTTACAACATAGAACACAACCTTGTTTTAGTTAGATCTTTAGAGAATATGAAAACAAGGAAAGTAATAGAATAAGTGACGACAATGGCCAGTCAGACCGGCTCCACCCTCCTCACCACCGGTTCTCCTCCGGTGGCCGGTTCTCCGATGGTTCGAGGGCTCAGCAACTAGTCGACGTCGAGGCGAAGCTGCCGGCGGCCTTAGCTTGGCCTGGATCGGTGGCACGGCGGTGGATCTACTCGATTTTGCCTCAATCACTTCTCCTCGTCCATCGGCCTTCCTCCGCCGTTCCCAGCCTCTCTGGTGGCCTCCATCCCTTTCCTCTTCTTCCGACGGTGCTTCGGCTGTGGTGGCGATGGCCGGTTTGGCCGGCAACGCCAGATCTGGTTTTCCTCTTTCGGTTTCGTCGGAATTTCCTTCTGTATTCTTTCCGATTTTCCTTCGCCGGTCGTCCTCTTCCCTTCCTTTCTTCGCCGGCGACATCATCTCTCCCTTCCTCTCTCTTTCTTCCTCGCCGGCAGCGGTGGCCGGCTACCACTCGGGAAGCAAAATCGGGATGCTTCCCAATTCCTTTCCTTCCGTTGTGTTTCTTTGTTTCTTTTTTTTTAATTTATTTATCTTATATTATATTTATAACTATATTATAAATATAATATTAATATTATATTATATAGTATTCTACTATATAATATCATATAGATATATATATATTATATATCAACACATATATATTTAATATATATATCTACATACTTTTAACTTAAATTACATTTATATATTTTGATATAAATGAAATAATACTATATATATTGTATTTACAATATATATTTTCTTCCTCATTTTCTTATTTAATTTGGATTTCCATTTATCCAAATTAAATTTTCTTCTTTCATTATTTTCCATAATATCTCATCTTATTTTTCCGATTTAATTTTCCTTCACTCGGATTTCCACCATCCGTTTCCTTTCTCAATTCTCGGGATTTTCACTAGTATCCCGTTCTCATAATTTTATTTATTTATTTCCAATATTTATTTTTTTCAATATTTATTTTTAATAAATGGAAAATTTACGGTTATCACATTCTTTCCACCTTAAGAAATTCGGTCCTCCCTTCGAGTGGGATGAGGAGATTGGAACTCCCGGAGCTATCATCGTACGAAATAATCATGTTACTGAATTCTTCTTAAAGACTATTACTCTTGAAGATGTTCCAGGTGCAGGTCGAATTCACTTTCTTTGCAACTCTTGGGTTTATCCCGACAAAAAATTAATACAAAAAACCAAGAGTTTTCTTCTCCAACAAGGTAAGCAACACAACACTAATTGTTGTGAAATTTTAAATCACTAAGCGTATTAACTAAGGTTTTTTTTTAATAATTAAATTTGCAGACATACCTTCCACATGAAACACCTGCACCGCTGCTTAAGTACAGAGAAGAAGAGCTAAAGGCCTTGAGAGGAGACGGGACAGGAGAGCGCAAAGAATGGGAACGTGTATATGACTATGATTATTACAATGATTTGGGAAGTCCTGGTAAGGGTTCAGACCTCGCTCGCCCTGTTCTTGGAGGGTCCGCAGAGTATCCATATCCTCGAAGAGGAAGAACAGGTCGACCTCCGTCAAGATCAGGTCAGACACTATAGAATATTACATGCGAGATATATAAAAAAGGATTACATTGAAGCACCGGCAAGGGTTTTGAAGCAAGCTTTTTGAAGGCTTAGTACCAAAATAATTGTATTAAACTGTTAATGGAAAGTATTAACATAATCACACTTTTTTATTTAGCTGGATTTCACGGTATTCTTTGAGCAACTCAAAATTAACTTAATCAAAGCCAAACTTAATATAAATAAGCAACACTAATTAAGTTTTCCCGAGCCTCACAACCTCTTAATCTCTTAGTTACGGAATTTTCCTATTTTTTTGGAGGCGAAAACTTATTGCTAATATTATTTTTTTTGCCTTTAAAACTAATTTCCATATATTTTTATAAATCTGTCACAATATGTTGTTAGCAATGAAAAATCTGTCACTAAAAGCTTTTTTTATTTTTTTGAGATATTTTTATTTCCTAGATATCCATCACTAATAGCAATTAATAATTTTTGTTTATTTCTAAATATACATCGTTAGATAGAATTAGATATGGTTCTTCCCTCGCTAATGCTTACTTTTCATAAAAAACTATATTTCAAGTGAATTCCCTTGCTAAAAGTATTAATTTCGACGTTACTATTTGTTTGCGATGGATTTTATTTTTGAAGTTCAAAAAATCTTTACTCTGCTCTCTCCCAAATATCTAGGCTCTTCAAAATGTGCTGTATCTAAACTCTTCACTGCTCAAAATTATTTTTGCCATCAAATTTGAAAATTGGACACGACATCTTCTATATACCGACAATCATCCCAAAAACTTATGGCTCTCTTACTATTTGTTATACACCAACTAATTTTATTAATCTGACTATAAAAACTACAGCATAATCACACAATTTTTTATTTACTCTTGTAGGGTTTCACAGAATTCGTTAAGCCACTCAAAACTAACTTAACTAAAGCCACACTTAATATAAATAAGCAACATTAATTAAGTTTTCCTGAGCTTCACAACTTCTTTCCTCTTGTTCTCTTTACCCCGGACAAACTCTAATCAAATAAAACATTTATCCTAAAATTCTAAAAGACCCACTAATAAAATAACTCCTAATAAAATAATAACTACAATAAAATTAGACATATCTATGGACCAGGTAATCCGTTAAAGCTTGAAATGTAAAACCATTTTTTTAATGGATTTGGATAAAAAAAAATAGCCTAATGAATGGATTTGGACAAAAAAATAAGCCCGATGAATTTTCGAGCCGAGTTAGGGCTTTGTCCATGGAGACCTATGCTTGGTTCGACCCCGAACATTATTAATATTAAAATTTTTGTATATAGTTTATTAAATATAATCTAATTATATGTATTCAAAACATTGTTTATTAGTAAACATTATATATATTTAATAAAAAAACTAACATGTAAGTTTGACAAACCAAATTAAATTTTAAATGGTATAAAAAATAAAGAAACAAAATAATCGAAATGCAAAAAAAAAAAGAAAAAATTAAAATTGGATTGGGCTCGAGCTTATATATAATATATTAACGTATAGCTTAGGCCCGGCTCGAATCCGGCTCTTGGACACCTCTAAGAAAAACTATAAAACTTAATTTGTTTAATTCCAACAAAAGGGAAGCATCGGGTGCATTAATGTGTTACATTTTAAGTATACACTAGTTATACTAATGGAGTCTAGTATGATTCTTAATTTTCATTCCTTTATAGATTGCAATACGGAGAGCAGGAGGTTTCCACTTGGTTATCCTTTTAACATTTATGTCCCTAGAGATGAGCAATTTGGTCACACGAAGACCTCAGACTTCATTGCTTATACTATGAAAAGTGTAGTTAATCAAATAATACCTTTATTTGATGCTTATGTGGACTGTACTCCTAATGAGATTGATTCCTTCAAGGAAGTAGACAACCTCTACTTCAATGGACTTTCACTTCCTACTGGTTCTCTCAATCAAATTGTGAGTAACATCCCTTTACAAATGATGAAGGAAGTTTTTGGGACAGACGGGCAACAACTCTTAAAACTTCCGGTTCCTCAAGTGATTAAAGGTAAAAAAAGTTGCTTTGATATTGCAAAATCGAGAGCTCAAACTCTATGACTTTACTTGCATAGTACTAGATATCTTGATTTTAATATTTTAATGACTTGGAAGCAGACAAGAGTAAGCCTAGCTACTGCATGGAGAACAGATGAAGAATTTGCCAGAGAAATGGTTGCTGGAGTGAACCCTATTCTCATTCGTCTTCTCAAAGTAAGGCTTAAACAACAATATGGCCTTTCTGATTCCGATGTTTTCCAAGAAATATGATATACATACATGGTATATATTGTTTTAAATGTCAACTTATAAGTATGAAATTAACTGCAGGAATTTCCTCCAACTAGCAAACTAGATCCTGAGGTTTATGGTCACCAAAATAGCTCTATAACCAAAGAACACATCGAGTATAACTTAGAAGGACTTAGAGTAGAAGAGGTAATTTGTTAATTTATCTTTCTAAATGATTATGGGTTATAATGTAATTCACCTTCTTTATACTATATATCTACTTTATAACTAATCGAAAGGGATTATGACTGCACAGGCGCTGCAAAGCAATAGGCTATTTATATTGGATCATCATGATACAGTGATACCCTATCTTTGGAGGATAAACAGTAATACAGGAACAAAGATTTACGCATCTAGGACAATCCTCTTCTTGAGAGGGGATAGCACATTGAAGCCGGTGGCAATTGAATTGAGCTCACATCCAGAAGGAGATAAATTTGGTGTAATTAGCGAGGTGTACACTCCAGCGGAACATGGAGTGGAGGGTTCTGTTTGGCAGTTGGCTAAAGCTTTTGTAGCTACGAATGATTGTGGTCATCATCAGCTAATAAGCCACTGGTAATAAAGATCTATCAAAAATATTTTTTGCCAAGCAAATCAGTAATCAGTTTGTAGTTAATTTAGTGTGGTTTCAATTTGATCTCAGGCTAAACACTCATGCAGTTATAGAGCCATTTGTGATTGCAACAAACAGGCAACTAAGTGTGGTTCATCCAATTTATAAACTTCTGCACCCTCACTATCGTGACACGATGGCTATTAATGCATTGGCCAGGGAATTACTTGTGAATGCAGGTGGATTGTTAGAAAAGACATTTTACCCATTAAAATATTCCTTGGAGATGACGTCACATATTTATAAGAACTGGAATTTCTTGGAACAGGCGCTCCCCACTGATCTCAGGAAGAGGTAAATATAATCTTAGTGATAAATGAATCAAAGCCTCTTTTATGTAACTGATTAATATATATGCTATAAAGGAAACAACATAGTCTTTTGTTTACTATATTCAGAGGAATTGTTGTTGAAGATGAAAATTCCATGCATGGTCTTCGACTACTAATGACAGACTATCCATATGCTGTTGATGGGTTGAATATCTGGTTTGCACTAGAAAAATGGGTTAGAGACTATTGCTTCTTCTATTACAAAACGGATGAAATGGTTCAACAGGACCCAGAGCTTCAAGCTTGGTGGAAGGAACTTCGAGAGGTGGGTCATGGTGACAAGCAACATGAGCCATGGTGGCCTAAAATGCATACTAGTGAAGAGCTGATAGAATCTTGTACCATTATCATATGGATAGCTTCTGCTCTCCATGCAGCTGTCAACTTTGGGCAATACGCATACGGAGGCTACGCCCCAAACCGTCCAACACTGAGCCGTAGGTTCATGCCTAAAAAAGGAACTCGTGAATATGCTGAGCTTGAAAGGAACCCTGAGAAAGCTTTCTTTCGAACAATTGCTTCACAGAAACAATCCCTCACTGGCATTACTGTGGCAGAAATTCTATCGATGCACGCATCAGATGAGGTGTATCTTGGACAACGAACCCCTGAATGGACAACAGATGTAATACCACTGGCAGCTTTTGAAGATTTTAATAAGAGACTCACTGAAATTGAAGGAGAAATAATAAAGATGAACATGGACAAAAAATTGAAGAATCGGACTGGTCTTGTTAATATACCATACACTTTGCTCTATCCAACTGGTGAAGTTGGAATCTCTGGCAAGGGAATTCCAAATAGCATCTCGATCTGAATAGAAGTTAATTAAGAGCATTAATATGTACTAAATAAGTGTTGTTGTTATAGTTACAACACATCAACTGTATTATTACATGACCTAGTGTAATTATTATGGTGTTATGTAATCTTGATGTTTCTGTTTGCTTTTAAGAGTATGGCTTTGTGTTTGCTTCTAATAAAGCTGTTTAGGGGTATCTTTCTTTATTAGTCTGACATTGATTCGTAGTGGTCTTAAATCTTTAACCTAAAATGTAAAGCTTTTAATTAGATTTTTTTTGGTACATGCTACTTATATTTTGATGGAAATAACGTGCTTCTATCTGCCCCATTTAGAGGAGTTGCAGTTAATGATAAGAATTCACCAAACGGCTTCTCCTTCTGATAAAAGATTATTCATATGTTGTTGACGGATTTGAGATCTGATTTGCAATTGAAAAATGGGTTTAAGGCTATTACTACTTCTACCACAACATGGATGTTCAGCAACACCCTGAGCTTCAAGCCTGGTCGAAGGTGTTGGTTTTGAATATTAAAGATGAATTTGACAAGAACAAATGAAAATTGAGCAAAGTATGAGTAAACAAAGAATAGGACAAAAGAAGGAATATTGACTGAGAATTCAAGGGATTTTTTACATTCATAAAAACTCAATTTGCAGCAATATAAATAGATGAACTGAAATGAAAGCCACACCCTTCCATAGTATACACAGTGGAAGACTTATCCAACTTAAACTAATATCTGTTTGCATCAGTTTTTAACAGAAGGGACTTCGAGAGGGGGTCATGGTGACTAGAAACATGAGTTATGGTAGTCTAAAATGTAGATTTGTTAAGAGCTATTATATTCTTGCACCATTATCATATGGGTGGCTTCTACTCTCCATGCAACAGTTATCTTTGGCCAATATCCTTATGAAGGCTACCTCCACAACCGCTCGGGTATATGTTGCAGCTTCATGCCTGAAGAAGGCAATCCTTAATATGCTGAGCTCAAGTTGAACCGGGACAAGGTTTTTTTCGAAAACAATTACTGCTCAACTACAAACTCTCCTTGAAATTTCCTTGATAGAAATTCTCCAAGGCATTCATCGGATGAGGTTAATGATTGAGAAATTCGGGAAGACGATTTCAATAATTGAGGAAGGAATTGCAAAGATGAACAATGACAAGCCATTGAAGAATTGTGTTGGTCCAGTCAATATGCCATACACTTTGCTCTATCTTAATAGTGAATGTGGACTTACTAGCAAGAGAATTCCAAACAATCTCAATCTGATGCGTTTTCAAATTTTTTACAAATGGCAATAATTCCTTATTATTTATTAAATTTTATTTAATTATAAAATTTTATTACAAATAAATATTGCTATACATGATTCTTGTACCAGCAATAAATCTAACTATGATCATATCTTTGCTTGAAAATCAAATGGTCACTTGGATATTTGTTTGATTTTTTTTTCTTTTTATTTGAGTATAAATAGTCTGGTTTGAGCTCAAGTAACCTCAAACCCAACAAAGCATCAACTGATCATATTGAATCATGATCTTGATCTAGTTATGCACTTACCAATGAGCATGAATTAGCCATGAAGTAAATTATTTGCATGATATCTGTATATACAGTTCAAACAGACAAACACACATTAAAAGGCGTAAGAAACCTGTCGAGATAGATTTTGCTTGAATTACCATCAAACATTCAACCCTGCAAGTGATTAAGCTCCATTAATGGCTAACCTTGCACCCAGCCAAGTCCCAATTCGATTAAGGCTAACCTTGACAAAAAGTGATTAAAACATCATCTTAACATGCATAATCGAGTTGGGAATGGTGCGTAAGCCCATTTTGGGCCTAGTTTCACAGTTGTCATCCAACTTCACAAAACTACGAATTCAGAACTTGAACAAATTTTTTGGATTTTCGATTTAATCAAAATTAATTAAATTTTGATTTTTTATATAATTTTTAAAATGTTATTATCTAATACACTATATTAAAGCTTTTAGATTTCACATGTGAAATTATACATATCTTCCATTTTATTTTTTAATTATTTTTTTAATATTTTCAAAAGTATGTAATATCATCTTAACTTTATTTGTGGAGTATAAAAATTTCATTGGTAATGTATTAAATAATAATCGATTTTAGAACTTTAAGTTTGATGGATCAACTCAAATTTTGGATAGACTTTTAAAAAGATCAACCAAACACAATTCAATCTAACTCGATTCATGAATCAATCTAAAATGTAGCGTCTCTATTGAATTTTGCAAGCTCTTTGGTGGCAAGTGTACATGATTATTTTATTTGTGTATTTTATCCAAATCATTATTTTCTCGCTAATCAACAAACACAAAACAATAAAACCTTCTAGCAGCATTTTCAACCATCAATATTTTATGTAAACATTTATCATCTACACTTCTTAATTACTCTTTAAAACAAGTTAAGAGCAAATGATAAGTTGAATCTAAAAATGACAATACTTAATAAAATATAAATTTTCAACCGATTCATGATTTTAATAGTTTTTATTTTTTATATTTCCTAAAAGATATGAAATCTTAAATTTTTATTTGACGGTATATCAAATAATTTTCCAATATTCTTTGATTATTATTCAATATAATATTAGTGAAAATTTTAATTATACATGTAAGATTAAAAATATATCATATATCCCATTTTTAATTACTTTTTTATTATTTTAATATTCTCTAAAGTTACATATCATTTTATTAATTTGTTTGTGGAGTCTAAAAATTTTAGCAATAGTGTAATAGATAATAAATGAATTGGATAATAATCCTTCTTTGACAGTGTAATGGATAATTAGTGAATTAGATAATAATACATAATCTTAGATGAAGTTAAACTTCAAACAAATTTAACCGTTGACCTTAATGTTACAAATATCAAGGGGGCTAAACAAAATTACCCAAGATTTTAGGGACTGATTTGACAATTAGTATAAAAAAATTTCAAACTCAATCCGCTCTCATCATCGACATAAAACCCCAACGTAAACATCAAAGATCATTCCGCCCTCAATTTCTAATCCTTCCACTTTCACGTGTACGGTGATTAGCAACCTATTCAAACCCTTCAAATCATCCCCACAAAACAAAAAGAATTCAAAATGAAAAGCCAAAAATTAAAAAAAAAAACAAAATAATCTCATTGGCCAAACTACCTTTATATTCAAGTTTCGCGGCAACGCCACTCTCTCTCTCAAAGTCTCTTCTTTCTCTGAAATTTTGTTTTTTGTGTTCTGTTTTTGTTTTTTTAAATCTCTTTCGGTCTTTTTGTTGGGTAAAGTTTCTTTATTTCTCTCTAAAACCCTCTCTTTGTGTTCATGGTTTAGACTCAGATCGAGGAAGGCCGGAAATTGGTAAGTGTATTGAATTAGGGTTTGAAAAGATGAGATTTTGAAACTATCCTTGCGGTTTTTTTTGGTGAATTTTTTGAGAAATTTTCGGTTAAAAGATTGAATCTTTATTGGTTTTTTTAAAAGTGTTTTCAGTTTTCTTCACTGGGTTTGAAGCAGTTTTCAAGTGACTTTGTGGATTAAACCGAATTGGCTCTGCCTTTATTCTTTTCTTCTTCTACTAAATTTAAATTTTGGTTTTTGAATTCCTGAGTTTTTTGTTGGATTTTTTTTTATAATTCTGTGGCTTTTTAATTTGTAAAACAAATTATGTTTTTAAACTGCATTGGATTCTGCAATGTGATTTAATATTGGTATGTCTGACTTGTGTTGAATTCATCAGCTTTTCACTTGTTGATTGGCTGAGAATCTTGCCGATAAACTTATTTGGCTAGGTTTTTTCGAGTTACGGTAACATTTTCAGGTTTATGTTTTATGATGGAATATTTCAGATAAAGAAGTTATCGATGGCCCCAACAAGAAAATTTAAAAGCGTGAACAAACAATATTCGAGTATATATGAAGTCTCTCCTGATAAAGATGCCGGGAATTCAAGAAAAAGTAAGCCAAAAGTAAGTGTTTAGGGAAATTTTTCATTGATAATTTAGTATAACATCAAATTATTCTCTTTGCTTTGGCTGTTTGGTGACTGTTCTATTCTATGTTATAGAAGAAATTAGCTGACAAGTTAGGATCTCAATGGAGCAAGGCAGAGATTGAGCGTTTTTATAAAGCTTATCGAGAGTATGGGAAAGATTGGAATAAGGTATGGTAGTTATCTGCTACAGTTACTATTACTTTGAGAACTATCTTAAGAAAGCTTTGTGGTTTCGGTGTTTTTTTATGCATTATTTTATTTTGGGATGATGTTTCATCTCGGAATTGTATAAATCTAATTAACATGTTTTTTCTTTTTAAATTTGTGTATGTTTAGGTGGCTGCTGCAGTGCGTAATAGATCCATTGAAATGGTGGAGGCCCTTTACAATATGAATAGGGTATGACTAGGCCTCAATCTAGCTTTAAGCACTAATCTGTTACCAACTCATCTTTGATTGCCTGATCCTGTTCTTGGGTGCTTATGGGTTTATTGCTATTCTAAGTGATTAAAAATGAATAAGAAACAATTGAACTTCTGTCTTAGTTAACTTGCCATCATTTTTACACTTTAATGTGGCTTCTCAAGATGTATCGAGTTGAAATTGGATGAGTGTTGTGCCTAGAAATCCATGCACTGCTATAGTTTAATTTAGATAAGCATTTTGTCCTTATAGCTAAAGTCTTCAAGAGGTTATGTGGAGTCATGTGCTCCAAAGGCTGTGAATATTGTTGCATTTTCGGCCTTCACGTGTTGAATGAAGCCTGAGATTTGCTTAATTTTTTGCTATATTTGCTTATAAATATTGTTACATTGATGTGTTTTTCTACTTTCAGGCATATTTATCCCTGCCAGATGGAGTAGCTTCTGTGATTGGCCTTATAGCAATGATGACGGATCAGTATAGTGTGCTGGTGAGATTGGATTTAACATTTTGAAATAATTATAAGGAAGTCTCTGATATTTTAAGTCTTTCTTGTGATTACTCATCTATTAGTTTTAATAAATCCTGTCCCCGTCTTTGCTGTTAATTACCAGAATATCCAAAGCTATGCCATAAACTTGATTCTGCAATCAGCTTTTATACCAATTAAATTTGTTTGGTGTAGTCTACTCTTTGGAAATATTTATCTGTCCTTTATGAAGTGAATTACTTCCACGATTAGATTGTTTTTTTGCAAATGATATCTTTTCCATTTTAAGCTCGCAAAATAAATTGAACTCTTAATGCTTTTCCTCTATCTGCTGACCAACGGTTGAAAATTTCGTGCCATGTCAACTAACAGGGCAAGAGTGATGGTGAAAAAGAGAGCAATGAGCAGTATGAAACACCCAGGAAAGCTCAAAAGCGCAAGCGGGAAAAGGTTCATCTTGGTTCTTCAAAAGAAGATGTTTTTGAACCCCGAACAATTGCATCTAGTCAGGAATACTCCTTGTTGAAAAGCGCAGATCTTACTTGTAAATTACATTGTTCTTGTTAGCACTCAGTCATATCTATGTTTTTTCTTAAATTTGTTTCCTCTGTTTGTTTGTCACAAGTGTCTTTAATTTTTCCTTCCCTTCATTATATCTCTTATTTGGCAATAAATGCAACTAAGAGACTGAAAAAAGAAAGAGTTAAACTAGTAGACATTGTCCAAATTTATGAGGGAAGAAAAGCCAGGGATAGTGGTTGAAGTTATTTTGATCTGTCACAGAGATGAGAAGTATAATAATACCAGGAAGAAATTTTATCAATCAGAAAGGGAAAAAGTAAATAAAAGGTGCCACTAATGATGGTTCAATCTCCAGAAATGACAAGAGAAGAGGAAACAAAAGCTTTACTTGTTGATCGATTACAATAAGTGGAAGATATGCAGATACTTTGATGTATCAAAATTCTTTCAGGAGGATCTCCCATGTGGGTGATAACTGAACTGACAAGCTAATATTGGAACTTTCTTTCCTCTTTTTATATTTTAAGACTCTTTCTAATTGTCATTAATGTCTTCTATTGTAATCCATTTTCTGTTGCCTATCTCTAGGGAAGCCAAGTGTTTGCAGTTAACATCGTTAGTGCAAAGAGCAGTGGAGATAGTTTGTTTAGTACCTAGGATAGTTCTTTAGCGTCCATGGGTTTAATTTAAATTTGACATAATATTTGGTTGTGTTTATGGAATCATAATTTTTTCTTAGTTTTGCTGCAGTCTGAAAGTTTGTTATAATAATCTTCATAACTGCAATTGAGGTCCTTGTTTGGTTGAATTCATTTTAGGTATTTATCCTCGGGCAGTTGGGAAAAGGACTCCTCGGGTCCCTATTTCATATTCACAAAGGAAACCTGACACTGAAAGTTTCAATCCACCAAACAAAAGAGTTAAGAAATCAGAGCTTGATGATAATGATGATGAACAGGTTGCTGCATTGACATTGACGAGGGCATTGCAAAGGGTGAGCTCCCCTCAGGTTTCTCAGAGACCTAATAAAGAAGCTGAATGCAGAAAATCCCCACCTGTTCAGAGTTATGATAGTATGGTATATGACCTCTGTTAAGTTTATAACTTTTTTGGTTGTGTTGCCTTTATTATCTGTTTAATAATTTAACGTTTATTTTTCTATTGACATGCAATTAGTTGCCACAATCAGAGACAACCAAGGCCAAGCTTCGTAATTCTTCCTATAAATGCTTGACGGAAGGCAGGCTTGAGGGCATGGAACCTACAATTGGAACTTATGCCACAGATACAGTCCCCTTGATGGATATGAAAGGTGTTGGTACCGTTACCAGTGCCATTGAAGCTCATCAAAAGGAGAAAAAATTTTACAGGCAGAAAGTGAAAGTTGAGGAGAACATGAAAACTTTGTCTGATGATGGTGGAGAAGCATGTAGTGGCACTGAAGAAGGAATTATAGATAGTGCTCTCAAAGGGAAAGGGAAAGTTGATATGGAGATTTCCAGTGCAAAAAGTGAAGTTTCACCATGGAGTCAGAGGAAGAGAAGCAAGAAACTTGTCTTTGGAGGTATGAACTTGAGATCTGTGATTGGATAATGTGATAATTCTACCTACACAAGCACAAAAAGTAGCAAGAAAAGAAAAAATAACAGGAAAATGCAAAACAATGTTGCTTCATTGTTTAAAGCATAATGGTCTTCTTGCAACCCTTTTTTTTTTAGATTTGATAGCGCATACAAACTCAACATCGAATTTTTATTTTCCCTTTCTATATGTAGATGAATGCTCTTCCCTAGATGCTTTGCTGACATTAGCCAATTTGTCTACATCAATGTTGCCAAAATCAATAATGGAATCTGGTAAGTGTCAATTGCTTCTAGTTCAGCTTTTTCGCCTTGAATGTACTATATGATATCAGGTTTCCTGTCAGTTTTCTTGCTCTCATAACTCAATATATGTTTCCTTCCGTCTATTTTCTTCGTGCATGCTGAAAGGATATGTTTTCTCATTTCTTTTGTTGTTGTTTCCATGTTTGCCTAGAATCATCTGTCAAATCGAAAGAAAATAGAATTACAGTTGAAACTGGTGAGAAGTCTAGTTTACCCGAAGCTGCATCTAGAAGTCATCACATAGATAAAATTAAGCACCTAGGGCCCAAAGAAAAGGCAGTTGAAACTGGTGAGAAGTCTAGTTTACCCGAAGCTGCATCTAGAAGTCATCACATAGATAAAATTAAGCACCTAGGGCCCAAAGAAAAGGTGAGCTTCACTGGAGCAGAAGATGGTACCTCTAGAAAATCAAAAGTTGGGAGGCATTCAGGTATGGATGACAAAGTTGTTTCTGAACCTAAACAACAGCTGAAACCTACCAATAACTCATTGAAAAGAAAACGCAACTCCTTCAGTACAAAGGTAACCAATGAATATTCTTTGTTTGTTGTAACTACTACGTTTTTAATCTGGATTTCATGAAAAAATCTTTTGTTCTAGCTGCAGATTTCAAATTTAGAAGCTCTAATGGATTCGCCTTTGAGACAATTGTTTGATAATAAGGTAGGTGAATCTTTTAACCTTCTATTTACTTGTTTAATGTGTGTAAGATAGCAAATCACTTCCATGTTATTTTAATAGTATATATTATCTCCTGGGTTGATGCTGTTTTTATGTCTTGTAGGACATGGCTGAAGAAGAGAACACAAAACTCGCTAAAGGTAAAGGTGGCGCTCAATCTTCTGTTCAATCAAGACAAAGGAAATCATTCAGAGTGCCAGAGGACTCCCCCACTACCAATGATCCAAAAATGGCTGGAATTGATTCAGAGGTGTCAACTTCACAAGTTCCTGCTCCAAACTCTGTTAGCTTACCAAATAAGCATCAAAATAGACGTAAAGCGAACCTGAAGAGAGCTTTACTTTCAACAGATATAAATTCCAAGTACACATTAAAAGATCAACCAAATAAGCACTCTCTCTCACAAGTCATAGTAAAGGTAGAATCTAATCTTCCTCCATTCATTTCCCTCCTGCAAAAGAGTTTTCATTTTTTGAGCATAATTTATGGATGTTTTTGAATTTCAGCAAAAGCTCTCTTCCTGCCTATCATCTGATCTGGCACGGAGATGGTGCTGTTTTGAATGGTTTTACGGTGCTATTGATTACGCTTGGTTTGCTAAGAGGGAGTTTGTGGAGTACTTAAATCATGTAGGATTGGGTCTCATTCCTCGGCTTACTCGTGTTGAGTGGGGTGTCATAAGAAGGTAAGCTAGCGAGTATCCCTACTGTTGAGAAATTTGGAAGAAACGGAGATTTTACAATGCAATTGCTTGTTATTACAGTTCCCTTGGCAAACCTCGGAGGTTTTCTGAATGCTTTTTACATGAAGAGAGGGAAAAACTTAAACGGTATCGGGAGTCTGTGAGACAACTTTATACTCAACTTCACAATGGTACTAGGGAAGGACTTCCAACGGATTTGGCACATCCTATATCAGTTGGACAACGTGTAATTGCCATTCATCCCAAAACAAGGGAAGTACATGATGGAAAAGTACTTACTGTGTATCATGACAGTTGCAGGGTTCAGTTTGATAGTCCTGAACTAGGAGTTGAAATCGTCATGGTAATCGCATTTTTTTTATTACATTGGCATTTCAGTTCACTCGTCTTCTGTTCATTCTGGAACTCACACGGACATACTATTGCAGGATATTGATTGTATGCCAAGTAATCCATTGGAAAATATGCCGGAAACTCTTAGGAGACAAAATCTTGCTTTTGATGAATTCTCTGTTACACCTAACGAGTCTCAAGTAAATGGACATTTAGATTTTGGTGGTTCTGTATGCACTTCAAGTGGGCATGCAGAGAATGCAACCAACTCTGTGAACTTGTTGACAAGTCCAATAAAGGTGAGGATGCCTAGGAACTGCTAAAACTCTTGTGAATTCCAGATTTGTATTTGTTTGATTCTTTAACATGTTTTCTTTTTAATCTCCTTGCATAATGATTTGAAAGTTCAACTTAGATAGGCTGATAATGATTTGAAAGTTCAACTTAGATAGGCTGAGGATGCTATAGCCACTTACACTTCCTTTTACTTCTCAAATGTATCCTTTTACTTATCCTCTTCTTCTTCTTTTTTTTCTGTTTTTTTATAACAGCACTTGAGAAATTTTGGTGTATTTTGGAGTTAACATATCACATATGGAGGGCGGTTTTCTTCCTCTTTTGCTTCCTTTCTGCCCTCTGTTCCTCCTCCCAAATTCTCTCTTCCAATCACATACTCTAGGAGTTTATAATTGGTTCTAGAATTAGAATTTCTGTAGCAATAATGTTAAATATTAACTAGTAACCAGTACGACTTATTTTGGTCTTGGCCAGGTGGATGTAAGCCGTAACATTTTGCATGCTAAGACAGCTGTTCCTAATGTCGTTAGTGCACATCAAACAGCCTATGGTCTGCCTCTTACCACGGCGCATATCCAAGAGAGGGAAGCTGATATACGAGTTATGTCTCAAGTGAACCGTACTCCGGACAAAAAGGTTATTACACTATTTCATAAACTTAATTGTTCATATCCTTTAAATTCATCTTAGTGTTCTTGATATTTTTCATTTTAAATTATACTATCTTGCATGCTCGCATAGGTAGCTGCTTTGTTAGTGGATAACTTCATCTTCAAAAAGTGATCTGTTTTAATACTGCTCCAAAATTATTATCTTTACTGCATTGGCCTCTTTCGTGATTTCACATAATATATTCAGTGAAATTTGCTGAAAACCCTTCATTATATTTCTTAGAATCAGATTTTGTGCTTTATGCTTGCTCAGTTAATTGGCTTGTAAATCCGTAAATCTATTAATTTTTGCAAATTATGTTCATTTCTTTCATGTTATCTTGCATTATAATTAGCAGAATTACAATAGTGGAGCTGATCTTCTTCCTATAAATATATATATATATATATATATATATATATATATATATATATATAAATATAACGTTGCAGGAAGCTCTACCGATGGAGCTCAGAAATACAAACAATGACATATTGGAAAACCGAAATGGAAAAAGTTGTTTAAAAGGTTCTGAGCCTTTCAAGAAGCATATTTCCACGGTATTGTTCCAGCCAAAGGAAGGCAGTGGCCAGGCCAGTGGCTTCCATGAATTGATCGAAGTGGTTTATTCTTTTCTTCGATTTCAATTTCTCTTCTTTGATCACTTTGAATTGATCATTTTCTGTGCAGGCTTCTTCTCCTTTACTTACCTCAAGACAGCATAATTCTCAGCCAGCAAACACTCGATCACTGTGGCAGAAATCTGACTGTTCTGTTCTTGAACCAGAACCAGGATCTGTTGTAAGTGTAATCGTCCGAGGCTCGAGACTAAAGGCACATTCAATGGTGGATGCTGCCATTAAGGTACATTTATCTTTTCATCCTTCTGCATATATTCTTACCTAAAAGCCAAGCTCATGGCTTAATGACCCTTATTATGCACCATCATTCAGGCCATGTCATCCATGAAGGAAGGCGAAGATCCATTTATGAGGATTGGGGAAGCTTTGGACTCTGTAAATATACGGCAGGAGAATGGCTGTTTCAGTTTTCACAATAATTGGCCTACCGGTCGCTCCCCTAACCCCAAGTTGCAGGAGGCTTCTGAAAATACCAACGAACAAGTTCTTTCAGAGCTCATCACATCATGCATTGCTACATTGCTCATGATTCAGGTAATTCGGAAATTCTTTCTGATGTGACTGATCAAATAGGAACCGAACATAAGCATAACAAGGTTCGTTCATGTTCGGTTCGTTTACACTCTTAAGATTTTTGTGCTGATTTCTGTTTTCGTCTACCGTGCAGACATGTACAGAACAACGTTATCGGCTGGGCGATTTGGCTCAGATCATTGATGCGGCTGTTAAAAGCTTGCGTCCATGCTGCCTCCAGAGCCTGCCTATCTACCAGGATATACAAATGTGCATGGGCAGAATTAAGACTATGCTATTAGCTTTCAGACCAAGTGGAGTTTGATGCTTTGTTTTCTATGTTCTTTTTGTCAGCCATTTACATATGCTGGAATCTAGGTTCTTAGTATGATTCTTTGATTCTTTCTAGTTTTCTCTTCCCCACTCAGTTTTCTTATTTTGGTTAACTCAGGTCAACAATTATACAAATCTCAAGGGTCCCGATTTGACCTGAAGGTGTTTATGGGTCAAGTCAGGTTAAAATTAGGTAGAGTATTAAGGAATTGTTGGTAGATTTGAGTTCGATTTTATTTTTTGAATAAATTTTTATTCATAATTTATTTTTTTTTGTTCATAATAATTATTGTTACATTCATACGAGAAAAAAACTCACATCCTTTCAAATAGTATTTATTTAAAAAAATTAAAATAAAACTTAAAAATATAAAAAAACGTAAAATAATTAGTAAATGTAATATAATATAATAAGTTAAAATAAATTTTTATAAAAAATTATTAAAACATTTAAATCAAATTTTAATAAATGACATCAGTTTAAATTAAATTGTATAAAAAATTGTAAAATAATTAAAAAATGTGCATTAATATATTTTTCAATAATTTTCTTACTTAACATAAGTTAAAAACTTATTTTAAAACATAAGATATTAAAACTTTTTATAAAAAAAACTAAGATAAAAGAAATTGTAAACAAAAAAAAATTGTTGAGCTTGGTCGAGCTGAATTTGGATGAGTTTTAAATAATAAACCAATACCCAATTTGAATTTTTTATCAAGCCTCGTGATTTAATCCAAGCTCATTTATTGAACTTAATAATTTTATCTAAACTAGCTTAAAAATGGAACGGATCTTCAAACTTGAATAACCATTCCATTGACAGCTTTAGTAGAATGCTAAGTACTGTAATTTTTCTCTATAATTTCATCTTTATAACAAAAACATTCAAGTGCAATCAGAGATCATAGAACACACTAGAAAGGAGATTATGCTGGTGGGTAAAAATTTCAGGAAAATCCATTCTTCTTGTTTCTTGTCAGTTCTTCTGACAAGACAACTAAAATCCAGAATGGCAGCTCAGATTCTGATTATTACAAGTATTTCTTTTGTCACACTAGATAACTAACTTCAAATCTAACATTAGATGATGCTTTACCAAAGTCTATCTGCTTAAATTTTCTGCATCGATGGTTTTATTTTAATGGTTATCACCATGTGAAAGAGAGGATCTGAAACTACCCCTAGACATGTTATGCATAAAACATGCACAAATGATATCAATTGAGCTTACAAGACATTGAAATGAGCTCAAGAAACATCCTGGAAAACCCCATATTGAAGCATCCATTAACCATGAAAATGAACTCTAGAACCAGAAAAGAGATGAAATTGGGCATCCATAAACTAACAATTACCTCTGGTAGTTCATGACACTGTAAAACGATATGAAAACACGAAAAAAAAAAGTGACATTGACACAAAACTAAAATTTGGTAAAAATTGTATATAAACTTAACAATAACTAAAAAAATGTTGTGTTTAACATGCATGAACACGAACATGAATTATATAAACAAATTGCCAAATCTAATCTACCTATAGGGTTACACCACCAATAGATATTATATCCAAAAACCAATCATATGCAACTCAAAACATTCATTGCAGCAAAAAAAAATCCACTACAAGAGAATCCATACTTGATCAAAACCATGAAATAACAAGCTTGTAATCAAATCCTTAAATTTACTACAAAAATTAACTTATGTATCTCATAAGGAAACAAAACGATTAACCCATGTTCAGACCAATTGAAACTCTTGTCCACTGTATAGCACATCAATCAATCCCCCTTTTTCCTGAAAGAGCATCCCTCTGTGAGTCTAGCTCTGCCTCCTGTAGGCTGGCAAAGAACAGTCTGGCAGTTTCCACACACCACCACAGTTTGAGAGTGGCTAAACACAGTTGTTCTGCCAACACAAAAGCATAACCAAAGAAACAAAAGTAAGAATGAAATGAATTCTATGCATAAATCAAACGCCATAAGTTTAAAGATCCACAGACAATTCAGAGTTTCAGACAGTGTAAGAACTTACATGTTGAAACAGCCTTGGCATTTCACATCCTTCATAGAGAGTATAAGAACCAGTCAATCCCAAGACACGTATGCAAAGATTAGACATATATGAAAGGGTGAAAATAACATTAAACAAAGAGAAAGTCTTCACAAATTACCATGAAGAAAGAATTGGGAGACTGAACGAGACGCTTGAGCTTGTGCTTCTTCTTCTCAAGCTCTGCTGGAGGATTCAGCAAATCGATATCGTTTTGGAGAACCTAAGAATTCCAAGTTTTAAACAAAACCAAATCAGGTTCAATTACGAAGAACAACATAAAAGAAACAAGAAGAATACAAAGAGAAACTTGAACAGACCATCTTTGGTTGGCTGCTAGATGTTTCAAGAGCAACCTTAAAACCCTCGAAGCTTGATAGGCGGCAGAGATAAAGAAGAAAGAAATAACTGCCAATGTGATCTTTTATACATGAAGGAGAGAACCGGTTGCCCTAGGTCGGTTCTGAGACGTGAGACATGAAACCCCATTAAAGCCCAAGGTTTAAAACATTAGTCCATGCTTTTCAACGTGAATTTGGGTTTGTATTTGAGCCCACTTTGTTCTGAAGGACTAGGTTTGCGTAGCGACGGGAGATAGAATGGATGGTTTTCTTACATACCACCATTTTCATTTCTGTTTTCTGACCCAAGCTAAGATGAAGCTCCCCATTTTAAGTTTAACCAGACACTTCATCTTTTTCATTTTTTCTAGTTTTTTATTTTTTACAGTGAAAATTTTTGGTTTAAGAAAACTACAGTACTCTAGTACTTTGAAGATGAACACGTGATGATTTGAATTAATACTCAAAGTCAAGCTTTAGCTTTTATATATGATGTTTGTATTGTGTATAGAGTTCTTGTTTTATGCATTAACAGTGTAATTTTTTTTATTTCACAAATAAGATTAAAATTATCATATTTTTACTTTTTTTCAATTTTCTTTTAACATGTGTATTATTTTGCTAATTCTGCCGATAAAACTTAAAATCTCCACTAACAATGTATAGGATAAATTTTCTTGCTTATATACTTGTTCTCTCGTATGGTAATATGACAATTTGGTACTCAGTTTGTATTTTGCAGGTAGACAACAATTCTAGTATATAATTTCTATAATATAAAGCACAAAAATTTCATATCAAAGCTCATATTATCACACTAAACATAATCATTTTTATAATTTTTTCTAAATTCATATAAATTTTTTCAAATTTTAACTTATATCATTTTTATACCTTCTATTTATATCGATTTCATATAATTTTTGTATCTTTTATTTATATCGATTTCATATCGTATCTCCGCGAAACGCTAAATTTGCTTAAAGGTAACATTGCTTGGCCTTCAAACAAACACGGTAAAAACATAGTAAACAAGCAAGTAAATGCACCATCACCCAAACCTTGAATTTCTTAAGCGAAAGACTGTATAGAAGCTAAACATAACCACCCACTTTGTAAGCACATCCTAATAACAGCTTGGAGTACTACCATGCAGTTCAGCTTCAGCCCCTTTTTTTCTTGTTCCTTTTTTTTATGCCTCATTTCTTCTGTTAGCATAGACACAGACATGGGAGCTGCACCAGCAGCATGGTTGAGTTGCCAATAATTAGGTTATTGAAATGAAGGGGAAAAATTGAATTCTCACAATTTACAAATTCATTTCTTGCTCTTTGAAATTTCTATCCTAAAAAAGGCAGGGCTCTGATGATGAAGCCCCGCTAATCGAACGACTGAGTAACAAATAAGACCATTCACCATGGTGGGATGGATGAAGGAGCAGAGAAAAACAGAACTTGGAGAAATTAATGGATCTTCGTCGATGCCTCCACAGGAAAGCCCTTGAAGGGGATTCCAGCTCAACCATTTTGAGCTAAACACCAAGCAAGAACCTAAACACATCACTCAATGAAATAATTTCCTCTACTCGCTTGCTGCCAGCCTCCACAATCACAAGTCTCCGAGTCCCTGTAAGAAGAATACGAGCAATAAAGCAGCAGACAGTAAATCTCATTGAAGAAACAGATGGAAGCTTTCTTCATCTAGACAATAATAAGAGAACTAGCTGCATTATATGTAAGTATAACAAGTGAGGATGGAAGAAAAGGATACCCGGATTTGCCAATCGCTCCATCACTTTGTGCAAAGTATCTGATCTTAAGCACATCTGACATCTTTGTCCGTTGAAAGAATTTGCATCTTGACCCAGTTGCAAGGCCTACATAAATCGAGTGCCACATTTTTTTCAAAGGCTTGGACATTTTGCCTGGTAGGAAAAGCTCTTTCTATACTAGCATTTAACTTAACAGGCACTGCATGCATACACAACATTTGCAGTTACCTGATGAATGCTCATTTCATCAAGACGAATCTGTGCATAAGCTTTATTCTTTGCCAAGGCGGTTATATCACTGTCAAGCAAACAAGCAGATGGTGACCTTTGTTAAGAAACATAAATAACTGGTTGACATCAAACAGTTTCTTCATTTTATAATTCTCATTTCCCTCTTGAAATGGTAAGGCATTACCTTCGTGAATATATATCAAGCAATGAATCATTCTCATCCACTATCGGTATGGAGCTTACCTCAGCTGCAAAACAAGGTGTGATATTGTAAGATGATTAATAACAATAATGGTGGAAAAGACAAAGAGAGAGGGAAGAAAGAAAGAAGACACAAAGACCAGGAAATACCAACAAACACTAATAACTCTAATGGCACTAAGTGATCATATCTATCTTAGTGTACAAACAGCATCAGCAGCAGAAAACCTTAAGAACAATGGATACAGCTGTACAGCTTACCTTGAACTAGCAATGATAATGCAGCACCAAGAGAGGCATTTGGTCGCAGCATTGCCAATGGCCGACCCTTTGATTCCCCAATTTTTGGTACCCAAGTGCCCAAGGGAATTGAACAAATTGGTTGTTGAAGAATAGGCAAGGAGCTCGAAGAATGTTTAAAATGTCTGCATATACCTGAAATTTAGGTTCTGATTAGAACGAACTCATGCACCCCCAACAAACAAGTACAAAATCAAGTACCATCAGCAAACAACAAAAGAAAAGCTCACATTTTAGTATTTCAGACAAGGTGGCAAGATGTAGCAGCAGTGGAAATGAACCATCCTGTGATGAAGAATGAGTGATGAAAACCGTAGCCACCTTACTTTTCAAAATCTTCAGAGCAACATCCTTCAAAGAATCATAAGGTCCAGCCTGCATACAATGGTACTAAATGTTATCGTACTGATAAAAAAAAACCTAAAAGTTAGATTTCATTAAAGTACAAGTCCTATAAAATATTAGCAAAAGACGTATTCTACCAACGAAAAATCTTACATTACACAAACAAGTGTGAGTCAATATATGATAAACAACAATACAATGAAGATTCTTTAGGAACATGGTGATGCAGAGCATAACTCATTCCTTATCCTACACCAATAGGCTATGAAAGAAAGACTCCAAGAGCTCAAAAAATAGGTAACTCATTCTGCTCTAAATTTTACGAGAAACATCAAGATTGCATAAACTCAGTATCATGAAAATCCACATAATCATTCTGGAATTGCCAGACTAAGATATCACTCTCTTTTTCATGAACAGATTCCAGAAAAGTCCACTATCAAAAAGCAATAGGTCAAGATCGCTTGGTTAAGAAAAGCTCAGCCTAATAATTTCAACAGTTAACAACTCATCTTTCTAGCCAAAACCCGTAGTTGAACTCTAAAAGTTGCATTTAACATACAAGCAGAGAACGAAATAATAATGAGGTAATTTTACCACCTTCATGAATTATCCATAAAAAGGAGACAAGTAAAATAAATCAGAGGCAAACACGAACTGTGAATTAAAGATGCTAGATAATCCTGGAAATGGAAGCCCTTACATGAACAAGATGTCTAGGATATGATCTTGCAGTCCCATCAATTTGTCTGCTAAGATGAACCTTTCCCTCTTTCCAAGCTGATATCGTGTGTGTCTCTAATTCTTCCTCTGTCAAGTTCGAACCATGATTCCCCAACTGTCCATCAAAGGATTATATACGTTAAGCGTACCCAAGGTGCATTATTGCAATATAAGGAAAACATAACACGTATTTCCTTGTTTCAACTAGTTGTATGTGTGAGAAAGATTAAAAATACGTACAAATACTCCTATAAAAATATTTAAATTATTGCTTTATGGTATTTAAAACATAAAATTTGCCATGGAAAACAAAAGGAAATCTTTAATGACAAAAACTTGCACTCATGGTTAAATAACTCTAAACATTGAAAATTCCAACAATATTTTTAAAATGAACAACTTTAATTGTTTCTCAAATCATAATCTCTCTATCAAATATAGGTAAGCTCTAGGCCATCATTGTTATAGGGTGTATTAAGTAAGAAGGTTCATATACTGATTTGTATGTTCAATCTCTTACTATAAATACAAGAGGCTCACCATCATTAGGTGGCTTGCCAGTTTTTTCCTATATTTCTCTTACTCTTGCTGTCTCTAGACAATCATGGACATAAGTTCAACATAATATGAAAGAAGCATGCTGAGTTTCATGCCAGAATTCCTTTGAGAATAACAGCCACCCGTGACCTATCTATTTGATGAAAGTTCATTTCCCTAATTCATACATCTAAGAGTCTCTAAAAGGACATTGGCCTTAATAAAGTTGCTAATTTTTATTCCAATTACAAATAAAGTTTTCCTTAAAATTATCACAAGCTTAGATTAATATGTGAAGGGAAAACTGAAAACTTTTTCCTCCAAACTCACCTCTCTTAAGATAAGAATGAAGTCCAGTGCACTAAGCACTCCAACAAACTGGCCCTTGCAAGAATCCCAGAGAGGAGCCACAGGAATTCCCTGAAAGTAGCATAAATAAAAAAAGATGATATAATCAGCAGGGATAAGAGTAAAGCTTAGACAATTGCACACAGTTGTAATGGGTAAAAAATATATAACAAACTACAAAAGGAAGAATTACTTCAAATAAGATGTATACAGTGAAAACATAAAACGAATAGAGAAAAGGGATGCAGTAAAAGAAAAAAAATGAACTACAAGGTGATCTTGTCTTTGGATGACAGACATAAGCAAAACAGGAAACACTTGAAGTGGAACCTTTATGAGGAGTGACTGTGAATTTTCTATCCTTTCTGCATGTTTTTTAGTTTGTAAGTGACATTCACCTGTTCATGCAGAATATGGAATGCTTGCTTCACAGCTATATTAACATCCAACGCAATAACCTGAGACAATGGACAAATTCAGATAGAAACAGCCTTAAGCCACCCCAACAAATTACCACATAAACAGTTCCCACAAAAGGTAATGCATTCAAACCTTGCCTGACTCCGGAAGCAACTCATATGATGTGTGTCCTGACAAGAAAGCAGATATACGATGACGAGAGACCTCTAAATCTGCATCTGATATTGTTGGAACCGGTCCCTACATGTTACCCCATAAATGAACACAAGTTCTTATCCATCTAAACTATAACATATTACAATAATTTTTGACTTGATTCCTTTACAAAATATACCTCAACGCTTGAAAGAGGACTGTTAAACAACAACTCCTTAATGAAGGACTAATGTAGACACCAAAAAATGATTTAAGTGTTTTAAGAAAAAAGAAGCATACCGAACCAATAAAAACATCATCAACGTCCATGCCTGATCCACCTGGGGCATCTGGACTAATACTTGGAGGAACCACATCTGGTTCCCTAGCTATAAAGACAGTGTTAACCGCACCATAATTACCATTTACAAAGGGTTGGTGCTCATCATGCCGCCATTCACCATCAACAAAAAACTTAAACTGCCAGTAAACAGAGATAAAGCCTGAATATCAGTTTTATAGCTAGAAATAGTTGTGCATACCAGATTTAGTACTGCACATGAATCTACATGATACCACAAATAGATGAGAAAATATACAAGGAGCTTTCCTTCATGTATTCTCCAAATCCTCAGTTAATAAACAGCGTACTTTAAAAGAGAAGCAATTACAAAATTATCATAATTGAATGATAACAATATGTCAACACATATTATACAGCAGCATATGAGCTATGTAAAGTTACATCTTAACAAGCTTAGTATACCGTTACCAGGAATTCTGGATAATCTCTAGGATGCAGGCCTTAATAACTCAACTAGGATCTCATTAACAGAACGTAAAGGCACTTGCAGCATTTAGTTCAAAGAATTCTCAGTGTCATTTCCACAATTACTCAATTAAAGGGGAAGGATTAAAAATTTAGCCTCAAGTGCTCTTTACAGGAGAATGGGGTTAAATATGTTCCTTAAACAGCTTCAATTTTTCTACATAGACCCGGGCTGGACCAAAGATTTTATCTAAAAATCTACACAGTCATTTAGCAAAACCAAGAACACTACATTACATTATCAAAAGAACTCAGTTCCAAATATGGCTTTTTCAATCTGAACTGCAGATAACGATCATAAAAAACTGATCAACCTGATGAAATCCAGGGCTCAAGCTACAAATAACTTGAAATACAGTGGGGCAACCCTCCATTGGAGACATAGGAATATGCTCTGACGACCTGCGTACAAAATAATACAATCAATAGCCACGTCCAACCTAAATTAGTGAGAAAACCTTCAAATATAATAAATTAACAAATAAGTCTAGGAAGCCATATAAAAACCAAAATTTTGATCATTTTCAGCTCTCACCTAATAAAAGAGCCGCTGAGAAACACTCTCCTTCCACCATAAGGCCAGACAAAGCGCATTGGAATCAAAGGTTGCCCTGAAACTCCACTGTTTTCATGGCCAGTTTCTGAACCAGAAGCAAACATTTCCTCCACAATGTACACAAACACCAAATTATTTATCCACCAAACTCAAATTCAACAAATTTCCAAGTTGACTTTTACTCCTTTCCACCACGAAAGCACTAAAATTCAAGCAACTAAAAGCATTTGCTAACTTTCAGCTGAACTGATCAAGATTGGTAACTTTGAATCATAAAATTTTCACCTTTTTTCAATAGGGATCCTCTACAGCAAAGAGCAGAGGACCCCTTAATGGTTATACATTAAAGGCCACCAAATCAAAACCATACCCAAAGAGGATCACTTTTTATCTAATTATTTCATAGAAAATCAAAACCTAAAATCTTCAAACGAGAAACCTTCTAAAATTCACTCCAAGCGTCAATAATCGTCTACATGTGGCACCCACAATACCCAATCAAAAGCTCCAGAAATCAACAAATTCAATCCCCAAAGTCAACAAATCAAACGGCTGCCAACAACCCCAAAATCCCACCTATAAAAAGGACCATCAAAAACCCCAATTCGAGCTCTGATCTCACCTAAAAATCAAGAATTTGACACTGAATCGAACCCAAAACCCTCAGACAATGAAAGTTTGGGGAAGATAACAGAGTGGGTCTTGGAGTGGACAAATTCGGAAACAGGAAAAAATCAAGGATTAAAGAGGAGAGCTTGAAAGAGGAGAAAAAACCCTAACTTTGATAGAGAAAGATTAGTGCGAAGTTGGCATTGGTTGGATCTTCAAGAGATTTTGTAGCCTCTCAGTGAAGGAATCTGACGATGAATAAAGAAAAAGAAAAAAAAAAAGGAACAAAATAAAATATTTTATATATAAGAAAATAAATAAAAAGTGTAAAAGAAGAAGAAAAACGAGAACAATAATGATACTAGTAATTAGTAATTACTAATCACAATTGTAATTGCAATAAAGGATTTTATATTTATAACCTCCCTTGATAATTACGAACCATATATATAATACGAAAATAATACACATTAAAATAAAAAATTTTGATATTGAACGGAGTAAAATTAAATATTTTAATGTTTATTGTATACATATAAACTGTGATATAATAATTTTATGATTTAATATAAAATTTATACACAAATAAACTTACGTATATAAATTTATGTTATTATTTTTTATTTTTTTAACTCGATATGAATTTGATTAAATTTTATTTTTTCACTTGAGATAGAAACCAGTCAAATTACTCAAATTCATACCATAAAACTTGTTTATTAAATGAAAAACGAATTCAATTTCCATACCTAAGTTCAGAATTAATTATTTATGTTTGACCTTGAATTGAAAATTTTCACAAATATTATATAAATATTAAAAATAAAATCATAAAATAATAACTTGAACCCAAATTTAATCAGACAATAATAGACTTTGAATTAATTTTGTAATCCCTTGAGCCCTGATACATCCTTGTGTTCAGTCATAAGATTATACCTACAATCTATAATTTTATTACCATAACATGATTCTCAAGCTGTTTTAGCTCATATTCTTATCTCCCTACACATCTGTTTGACATATCGAACCTTTTACCAATGAAGCAATCCACTTAATTTGATATAATAATTTGTATATTATCAAATTACATAAAATTATGTTTGTATCGTGTAAAATATAAAAAAAATTTGTGTTAAAATTAAAACATTTGGCACAATCTTTAACTTTGTTGGATAAGAAAAAAAGAAAATGGTGAAAAAAAATTGTAAGATTTTCTGATCAAAATAAACAATATCTCTAAATGCGGGTCTCCGCATTTGGTCTATAAGATGCCATAGATGAGCAATCGCAACAGCTAAATCTACTGCAATTTTCAACCTTTTTCTCTGCCAGGAAATTCAAATACTATAGTCGGTTTTTCAGTTTCCAAGCAGCATTCTGAACCTTTGAAACAATCTTGTGAACACTCATTTGTGCTACGAGGACAATAACTTTACCGGGGTTGGCTGCATAATCAGAACCTCTTTTGCAGAGGAATGGCAGATGGGATGAGATCTGCCATTACAGAAGGCAATAAGCTCCTCCATGTCTCTTCACTTTCAAGCATGCAATCATCTTGCCTAACAGTGGAACATTATAGTAATCATGCAAACAAATCGCTATCAACATAGAACTGCAAAGATTCTTCTAAAATGGGTTCCGCTGCAGGATTATCAGGAGAACCGGCCATTCTTCCAGTCAAAAGCTCAAGAAGAAAATGCCAAAGCTAAAAACATCAGGATTTTCATTTATCATTGAACCTTCCCAAACTTCTGTGACATAATGGCTATGGAGAGTTGGAAATCACTAAGCTCAGCAGCGAAACTTGAATCCAATACTATTGATATCAGTGAAAGGCCTTGGTGAATAACTGGTTTGGTTAAGGCAGTGTGAAGACAAGCAACTGCACTAGCAATATCCATGGCAATTCTTACTCTAGTTCTCCATGTTAATGGCTCAGGCTGGCCCTCATGAACATCAAGGATACATTTCTCCAGAGTTTTTTCACCACCAAATTCATAAGCAACAACTGGGTTTTGAGTCTCCAAGCTGCATCCAATGCGCTTTAGAACATTCTTATGAACAATCATCCGGAGCCGATTACAATATCTGTAATAGCGGTCTCAAGAAACCTACTGCCAATCTCATACCTTTTGACAGAAATTTTCCGGTTGTTCAGGAAACCTTTGTATAACACAAAATGAACATATATTAACAATTTAATAACAGTAAGCATTCAGGTTTTATTAAGTTTATGCCTTCAACTCAAACCAAGCTAAACAACTATACCAGGCCTTTAATGGAGCTTAGAAGATCACCGAGTAGTACAGAGATCTCCATTCTAGGCAAGCCTATAATTGTTTGAAAACTCTGCATTTGATAGTATTGACAATATCCTGCGTAAATCTGGTATAGTAGACTATACATTTGCTTTAAAAGGAGCCTGCTCCCTCCAAATATGGTAAAGGAATATTCAAAGTGCAGGTTTCAAGTCTGCAACTAATTCCGCTTGTGTGAGTATTATACGAAAATGCAGTTGGTCTCAAACCCAAACAAAAGAGGAGGATTGACGGTAGATGTGGATAACCAAGCAATGATTTAGCAGGAATTCATTTTTTGGTTCATGTAGATTGGAAATGATTTTAACCATGGTTGACATCTGAATTGGGAGAGGCAGAGCGAGAGAGTTAATGCACATGTCTTGCTTCCAACATCTGCTAATGGCCAAGCTAATATACACTTCATCCTGACTTTCAGAACTTTCTTTCCATGTCAAGTTGGCAACTGTCATGTATTTTAATAGAACAAAGTACTTTCTCTAATGCAAATATTCAGCCCACATGAACTGAAGAATCAACTTCCGATCTTGCCATCAGTTAGGCTAACAATCATCTTTTGGCTTGATTAATGGCTTTCTGCTGTGACTTCTACTCTGTTTTCTACTCATTCTTGACATGATTGAAGACCTGGTCGTTTGTTGTTATATAAAGAGGTTAGAGTTTCCTGTGGACATGCCGAAATTGCATTCTGGATTGAAATAATAATGACAACAGAGATTACTCCGACAATTTCGACTATCAGGGAAAGGAAAAATATGCAAATTTTCAACCTGGATGAGTTAGAAACCTTGGCCTGCTATGAATTATGTGACGAAGAGTTTAATTTTACCTTAGCTTGTAAATTCTGAATGAAAAGAACATTAGTTTTGTTAGGAACAGCAAATGACAAGGCTGAAACAGAGAGCCCTGGATATGGTATATGGAGCGACTCCATTGGCAAAAACAAAACACAAGCATTTCAATTTCATTCAACTAATGAACAGCGGAACTTTGCCTTCAAAAAGAACAAAAGAAAAGAGGATAAAGCACTAGCTCTTCTATTGGTAACTATATTTTTATCATTTGTACAAGCATCTGTTTACAATGCTCTCAACACAAATTTAGCATATATGCGCTGAACTTGCCATTAGCTTCGATAGCCATTCTTCCGGTGACGTTGTAGAACTTCCCTCTTGAAGGGTCATGCCAGCACATTTGGACAATATTTCCTACAAGCGATCCATAAATGCAATACATCAAAAGAATAACCAGTGAAGAAAAATCAGCTAACAAGAAGACAAATTATGGTGCAGCTTTGGAATGCACAATCAATGAGACATGAAAACAATGTCAGCTTGGATTTTCTTTTCCTTCCAAAAACTTTGACAGGGTGTCATAGCAAAGCAGAAATAGCCTAAAACTTAGATAGGGTCTCACTAGAAAAATGTGAATCCATTCAATAGAAGCCCATCAAGACCTATTGGCACAATACTATCACCATTTACTCAATTTTTTTCCTTTTTTTATGAGCAAGGTGTCCATGGTTCTTTGACTTCGTAATAATTCAACACACTAAAAGAATGCAGCAACACTTCATTAGTTTTTCAGTCATCCATTTGGATTGGGATCTCCCGGACACCAAGTCACATTCCAATGGAAAGAACTAGGTCAAAGAATCCAAATCCAAGCTCAAGTAAACATAAAGGAAAAAAAAATCATATGATTATGCCCCAAGACCCTGAAACTTCCAGTTCCAAGCCCATCACATGATAAGAAGATCCAAGAGATTGCCTTGCCAAAGACCATTTAAGAGGATAGAGAGCAAATATCTGCACTCACATACATTACAATACCACTATAATAGGATAGACAAAGGCAACAATAATAAAGTTGCTCAATTGGAAATTTGTTAGCACCTGATAATCTGTCACCAGGCCAGAATTCTCAGCTTGCCTTTTTTCCATCAATTTATTTGCAATTTGATCCAGCAACTGATATCTGACAACCTGCAGAAACCACAGAGATAGTGTTAACCAGGATTTCTCCAAATCCCTAATGCTATATAAGTGACATTATCTGTTCTCTGTGAAATGGAATTTCTAAGTAACATATTCAGCCTCTGAAACCAGTTACCAAGTGGAGAGACCCAACTTAATCAAGTAAATTTCAAATAAATTCAGTTGTCATAAACACTTGCCAACTGCCATGACAAGTATGAATTGACGTATGAGTAGAAAAAGAAAATGATCATCTTTCAAAACACTAAAGATTGAAACCCTGAAGAGAGAGCATGAATTTGTAGCTTGGCGAAGCTTTGATCATTCACCATGGCTTACACTGTTGTCAAACATGCTCAATCATGAGGATTATTTTGATACCAAGAATACAGCCAGAGCTCCAGGACCACCCTATTAAGTTCACCAATCATCATTTCATTTGGATGCATAGTTGGATATAGCCAATCAAAAGAGGCAAAAAAAGTTCTTCAGTTTAAAATGATCGACTATACCTGCACAATCTTAACTTCTGTACCAGGGTGTAGGTACTGACTAGCCTTTTGCTTCTCCCGATTCAAGCACCAGAAAACCTGGAAAGTTTAAGAGACCATATACTGGTTAGATATTGTCAATAACATTTAAATGCATATAAGAGAGGTGCTTAATTCGACAATATACCTTTTGAACATATTCAGCTGATGAATCATACAGAAGCCACTCTGAAGCTAATCGAGAATAGTAACCAGAGATTTCTGTAACCAATATCTGCTCAAAATCATCATAATAATTAACCCCTCTATGGTCACTAATTTCCACAAAGATATCTAAGACATTCTTCAGCAGGATGAAGTCAATCTGTAGTCCTCCACGGTCCTGATTGATCTGCATGTAAAGCTGAACTGAGCCAAATTCCACTAAAAAATAGAAACTAAAATTTACAGGGTAAGCAAGCACATGAAAATTACCAAAGTCAATGCTGCCTCAATGAATCTGCCATATAACTTCTTGAAGACCTGAAATTTATATTAAACCTCAAAAGAATAGCCAGTATTCCAAATCTTTTCCACGGAAGAAAGCACATGTAATATAATCAAGAAAACAAATTCCGGAAAAGGTTTCCAAGAATAAACAGTTGTCACCTACCATATCCCTAAAGCAACTAAATGTGATGCCATTTAGTGACTCAAGCTCAATATGTTGAGGGATAAAGAAGCGATCAAGGTATTCGAAGAATCTACATAACCATCTTGCCATCAGCTTATAATTAGACCACATTACTACGAATTCTCTCAACAAATTTGCACCTTGGTTATTGATTAAGGTTGGAAGTACCTGAGAGAAAAAAGGAAAAGAAAAAGCATAAATCGCATTTGATATAGCATCTGTCTGCAGTTTAGTGTACATACACATTGAGATTCTAGAACTTTCTAGCAGTTTAAAAAGAGGTCTGTATGGGGAAAAAGGCACCACATAAGCAAGTTTGGAGAAAGCTAAGAACTAACGTCTTAAAGGATATTGGGAGAATTACCTTTTTACATTTACAGTAATTTTACTCCTCAAGCCATTAACATATAAAAAGGACATCATAATGCAATAGAACAAACTAAAGAAAAACCAGCATTATATAGGCAGTGTATGCATATACGGCTGTCACATGCAAAGATTTCAAAAAGAAAAACAATGGATATGCAGCAGCATACTTAAGATTAATGAAGAAGCATAAAAGAAATTCTTGAGTCCTGCAAAATTTCAAAAAAATTATTGATTTTAGATCTCAGGACATCTCAAATGGCTCACCGTTGAAAAGATGCTCTCTTCCAAGCTGCTTTTAAATTTCTCATAAAGCTGCATTGTTTTCTCGTTAGAGCTATGGTAAGTGCACATGAAATAAACACATCTACGGAAATTGTGAAGGATAAAACTTTTTTTAATAACACCAATGCTGCCTAGGATGATATTGAAGAAGGCTAATTTAACTGAAGTAAACTCCTCATATAAACAAAAGGATACTGATAGAACCTCTGGTATTCTTCCCCAGAGAACTTTGTTTCAGGGTACCCTTCAATAATCTTCTTTGCCTTCACAATCGCTTCATCCATTATCATCATTCCTTCATCTAGTGGTATGTACTTTAGAATCATGTTTCTGCTCTTAGTGTCTTAACTCCAGATATATCTGCACAACTATCATCGCCACATTACCGTAACCGATATAGAATAGTACAATTCACTGAAAGCACTAGAAGTGACAGTTTCAACTAATTTATATGATTTCTCATATGCAAAACAATAATTTGCAAGCAATGAATAACTAAAATCAATGAACAAAGATCATATTTTAACCTGATCATTCATTAATGGGAAAATATAGGTAAAGAACCAAAACTAAACATGAATCTCAATTATGTAAATCTTACTTACATAAGAATGGCACTCAATTTTAAAAGAGATTTATTTACTTCTTAAAAAATCAGAACAGTACCAGAGCATGAAACTGTAAGTCAAATTTCTTAACTCTTCCACCTTTTCATCTAAGCCAAACCATAGAATAAGAAATTTTTTGAGAAATTACGAGAACAAACAACTGAATCAAACACAAAGTTATGGCATAAGATCACAATTCTTCACTTCCCAACTCTCATAAAGCACTCAAACTTCTGAAGAGTAAAGTAAAAAAAAAAAGCCAGCTAAAAGCAAGTAAAACAAAATATACTTGTAAAATATCTTCACCAGCCATCTTAACTAGCAAAAGAAATTAACTGGAAAATTTCCCAAGCAAAAAACAAAAAAACCCAACAATCTTTCTCAGGAAAAACATGGGATTTACGTAAAAAATTCAAGAACCAAAGAATTAAATTCTTTAAAAAGAGAGGTAGCTAACACACTATACTCCTCTGTAAAAGACCAGAAAACAGAAACCCTGCAAAAACCCTGATTAAAGATTCAACCGATAGACAATTAAACCATGAAAAGATTATAAACGAAGGAATAATTAAAATTTTACCAGATATTCTCTGTTTTTGGTGAGAGATTTTTTGATAGTACAGAGAGTTTGAAAGGTAAAGGAAACTGCCAGCTTTCTCACTCGAGTTAGTGGTTACAGTGCTGAGGTGGCAATAATAAAAAAAAACTTTTAATTGCTTTATTTTACATATTTATTTCTCTTTAATTCAAATATAATTCCACGTTTCCTTGTTTTCTTTTCTAGAGTAAGGTTAATTTTATCTTTTGGTTTTATTTTTTCGCTACTTTTTAATTTCAATTAATCCAAATTAAGAATTCATATTTTCTTTGGCCAAATTTCGTCAACCATGCGCATTACAAATGACGTTTTGAATGTCAAATGCACAAATAATTTCAATTTTCCTCAAACAATTACCGCCACCTCCCTTCCAGACATTATCATTACTGATGAATAAAATGTTGAATGCCTTTTCTCAAAAAAAAAAAAAAACAATATTCCTCATATACTATTTCTAAAAAATATTTTCTTCCTTTCAGTATCCCGTATAAAAAATTCTACCATATAATTTTTTAATTTTATAAACAAAGTTAAGATTGTATGAATCAATTAAATTAATTGGCTAAATCCCTGATTTAATCTTATATTTTTTAATTCATTTTTTTAAGTTTGTATTTGATGAAATAAAAAAATTTTAATTCCACGAATAAAAGACTATCATATATATATATATTCATTTTTTAAGTATTTTTTTTATTTATTAAATATACCCTAGAAACCATGTCATCTTATTAATTCTTTTTTGCAAAATCTAATACTTTTAGTAATAATTTTTCTTTTTTAATATACTTTAAAAGCATGTATCATTTTATTAATACAATCAGTAAACTTTAAGAACTTCAAAATATTTTATCAAATAAATTCTCATTCATTACCCAACACATTTCAATTGTTCTTTTTATTTTTTATTTTAGGGAATCCTCTATATGTCTTTCAAAATTAAGAGGCAAGATTCATGATTTATAAATTAATTTAATGTATAAATGATAATAATGGTTGGATTAATTATATTGATTAAATATATTAGCCAATATCTATCTTTTTCCCCCACAACTTTATACAGTTGTTCGTGGAATAACGTTATTTTTTAAAACATGCATTAATAATACTAAAAAAATAAATATAGGAAATATATTTCATAAAATAAAATTTAATGGTTTTTCGACTATCATATTTATCTAAAAAAAATTATCTTGATAATGTGTGTGTGTGTGTATATATATATATATATATATATATATATATATATAATCAATGACAGAATTAACAAAACTATACATATCTCTTAAAATATATTAAAAAATAAAAAAAATATATTGTTGTAACATGTCAAGTCTTAAGACCTAATATACTAAACTTAAATTTATAGAGTCGCCATCAATCATTTTATCTTAGGTGTGATTTTATCTGAAGATAAAACTTGGTCTACATTCGAAGATTCTTAGATTCGGAAGTACGGTTACGTATGTGGAAAGATTATCATTCCCATAATGCCCATCCTAAATTGGTAACAACTAGCTCTATGTTACTTTTATAAGTTGCCTTGTGTTTATATTAACTTCGCTATACTTATGTATTGAGAACATTTCTAAGATTTTTCCATCAATTTGGCTCTGACCTTAAAAATTTTCCTCACCTCAAAATGTTCAATGAGTCTCAATTGACTTTCTTAAACTCTATCATCAGATAAATTAAATATTTTATACTATTCTTTTTTTTCCTAGTTTTGTCTTTAACTTTGACCCCAAAGCTATTTCCTAAATTTCCTAATTATTTTTTTTATAATCTTAATTTTCCTAGTTTTTTTTTTAAAGAATAAACATAAATTATGTTTTATTGAAAATTCATCATTAAGCATCCAATCAATTTGGCTCAGTTCAAAAGGAATCTCCTTACTTAAAAATTTTCAAAGAGTTTTAAATAACTTTATTAAAATTTTATCATTAGCATAACTCATATTTACTTTTTATATCAATTTATTATAATTCTATCTATTATTTATATACTTATCTTATCTCATTTATTTATTCATTTATGTAATTTCTATTTCTACTTATCTTTTATTTATCTATCTTTATCCTTATTTATATCTAATTCTTCTAACCTACTTTTATTTTATTTTTTAAAATAAACATGAATTATAATTAATTGAAAAAGTCTTTCAAAAGTATTCCATTAATTTAGCTTAATTTAGGAAATATCTTCTCACCTACAAATCTTTAAAGAGTCTCGATTGACTTTTTTGAAATTTCATCATCGGTATAATTCATATTTATCTTATTTAACTAATTAATATTTTTATTTACTAAGTCTTATCATTATTTATCCTAACTTCATATTTTTAGGATCATTTATGATTTTATTTACCTTATTATATTTTTCTAATGGATTATATTTTTCTAAAATTCAAACTCCTAAGATTTATATCCTAATTACACATTACAGTACTCATGCAATTTAAATCATTAAATCCTATCATACAAACTATTTTATATCATACAACTCATACAAATTATCCCATGTAACCACGCAAATTATATTAACTCATGCAAGCTAAATTATGCCAATATGCAAAACATGCAAATTTATTATTTTATAAGCAAATTATAAATCCAAAATTAATTATCATAAAAGTTCATTATTATGCAAATTCCAATTTATGCTCGTATAAATTAATATCAAATTATTTATATTTTAAACTTGAACTTATTAAATTATCATGCAAACATTTATTAAATTAATATACAAACTACCTACATTCTTAAATCAAACATTAATGAATTCACTACTAATATTTACCACATTAGATTAACAACTATTAATTTTAAACAAACCTGACACTTGTTCCTCTTTTGGCTTTCCTTTTATTTTTCTTATATTCCCTGTTTTCTTTCTTTTCGATTTCCTTCTCCACGGGCCTTTTCTTGCTTGCTAATTGACTTTTATACACAAAGAATTAGAGTTCTAATTGAATTCCACTGTATTAGTTTTTTTTTATCCTAAGTATCTATCAAGTTCAAATTTTAATCTAACTTTACTAGTCTAAATTTAATCTAATAATAACTCTCGTAATTAATTGATTAATAAATCATTATTTAAATAATTATCCTAAAAAATCTAATAATCTAATTATCCTATTCGAAAATTAATCTTATTTTATTTTATTATTTTATTTTTTAATTATTTAGTCCTAACTTTAATGTTAATTCTAATTAAAAAATCCTAATTTAATTCTAAGTTAATTCTAATATCTATCCTAATCTTTTGTTAATTACAGATCACCTAATTAATCAAGTTAGTTAATTTTTTTTTCAAATTAGTACTGAGATAAAATTGAGTGTATACACATATAATAAATTTTTAATTATGTTCATGAAATTAAAAATTTTATTGTTTTTTTGATATTAATGATTATTCATTTTTTTTCTTTATGAAGGCCTTTAATCAATTTTTGAAAATTCTCGTTTAGCCCATAAATAGGGAAGTTGGGCTCATATCAGTCTGCCAGAAGACAAGATCGCACAGTCAATAATGGATGAATTTCAGAGCTTGGTCTTCAGCTGGGCCTCGATAGGTATTAAGGACAAGAACGTGGAATCGGCTTGCTTTCTCTCTCAGTCGATCCCACAGCCTTCATAGTCGTCGTCGTCGTCGCCGTGGTGGTGGCGGTGGTGGAAGTTTGGTATAATTTGGGGAGGGACCGATCAGCTGAGGAACTATTTTTTCACGTTTTTCTGTGCATTTTTTTGGCTAGAGACAGAGCACTAGATTTTGATTTAGAACAAAGAAAGTGTTTGATCCTGATATGAGCATTTAGCTCTGTAGAATCTGTAAAAGCTTCGCATAGCTGCATTCGAATTGCTGAGTCAGGGCTGCCGGGTTGCTGAGTCCTCATGGCCGATTTTCAGACATCGACTCACAGAGCCAAGTGGATCTTCTCTCCTCAAGAACTGGTAAATAAAACGAAAAAGAAAAGAAAAGATATCTTTAATTCTTTTAGCGTTTGGTTACTAAGAAAATTTAAAAGATCAATTGCTCTTGCATTTCCTCTTTCACTCTTTATATTGATTACAAGCTTCTGGTGCTAAAGTTTTTGCTTAATTTCCTTCTTGGTTGCTTTGTTAATGTAAGAAGACAAAATGAGAAAATATATTTCTTTTAAATTTTATTGGTTAAAAGTGTTGTTGTTTTTTGCTGATATAGGTTGAGAAATACAAGGCTGCTAATCAAAGAGCAATACAAACCCTGGAGAAGGTATGTTAGAGTCTTTGCTTTACAATTGTGTGTGTGCAGATGCATGCTTTTGCAATTCGCGTAGTGTGTTTCTGTGTTATTTCTCTACCAGATAAGATGAAATTTGATGCTGAACTCACATTCTTTACTTTCCATTAGTGGCATATAAGTGTTGTCAGTTGCAAATGTCTGCTTTTAAAAGAATTCCTAGTGGAATTTTTCTTTGCATTGTTCATTTTCTTGAAGCTGACTTGCTGAATTCCTTTGAAGTGTGGAACTACACAAATGGAAGTAGATGCTGACGGCTCACTATCATACCCTGAACCTATTGCCAGAGATAATGGTAAATGCCTTTTCTTTCTTCCATTCATTACAAGGTGCTTAGTTTGATACATGCATAGCATACCATTTGATATTTTGATTATTTGCGTCAGCTGACAAGCATTCCAGTTCAAAACCTCTTAATATGGAAGAAGAACGATACATGCGGGCGTTTTATGAGAACAAACTGCGAGAAGTTTGTAGTGCATTCTACTTTCCTAACAAAATTCAGGTACATTTTTTTTAAATAACGGTCATACACATGAATAGAAATGTGGTCAAAATGGGAATGCTTTTAATAGATGTGCTTCTGTTTCTGGTTCATGTTTTGCAGGCAACAGCTCTAATTTATTTCAAAAGGTTTTACCTGCAATGGTCCGTCATGGAACATCATCCAAAAAATATAATGTATGATTCTTCTGCATCTCTTTCATATATGTGCTCTAATGTTTGCTAACTTTGCACGTAATGTGCTGTATGAATCATTCTGATATGCACTTAAGAGCGTGTGAGAAAATTGCATCATGGGCTATTTTAAAAATTTATGAAAATAGAAGGAAAGCAATATACCATTGATATACCACCTCCTTGCCTACCTTACCTTCCCTAATTTTGTTCAACTGAAACTTGTATCCTTGGAATTTCTCCATTGTCACTGCTTTGTCATTTGATATGTGATGCTGGATAATACGTTCTTTTGTCTAATAATCACCCTTGAATACAAAATTTTGTTTAGAGAATAAAGTAATTGTTATTGAAAATTTTCTTTGCATCTGTAGGTTAACCTGTGTGTATGCAGCCTGTAAGATAGAAGAAAATCATGTGTCAGCAGAGGAGCTTGGTAAAGGGATTTCACAGGATCATCAAATGATTCTCAATTATGAGATGATTGTATATCAGGCATGTCTGTTGTTCTTTTTTGTTATTTTTATCTTGTTTTTTGCTCGTGTTTGTTTAAAACATTTATTTTGACTGGCAGAGTCTGGAATTTGATCTCATTGTTTATGCACCCTATCGATCAGTTGAAGGTTTTGTCAATGACATGGAGGTGCGTTCAGTTAGCCATTATCCTCTATACTTGTAAAAATATTTTTGCAAAGAAAATTTTTAGTTGTTATTGGGGGAAATTCCCTCTCCCCCCCCCCCCCCCCCCCCCCCCCCCCCAAAACAATTTTGTTTATTCATCTGCATATTTATTTCGGTACTCAGTAGTCAAAAGAAAATAAAAATCAGCATCTTAAACTTTGAAGTCTGTAGTCAATATAATCATGAATTGAGCATCTGGGTGAGCTTGATTCAAAGGTAAGAGTTTTGTTATGATTACTATTTTATTTGGCCCTGATTAAGTCCATTTGAATCATTTTTTCCCCTAATAATTAATGAAAAAACTGTTGGTTCTCTAGGAATTCTGTGGAGCAAAGGATGAAGAGAATCAAATGCTAAAGGTAATATATGTTAAATATCTTCTGTAATATTATGTTGGATAGCCTGCTGCTAGTCCCAATCCTACCCATATTTCTAGAGAAATGTCAGTTTTTGGTTTGACATGCAATGGAACCTGACCCAAACTTATACATACTAGCAATATCTTACCTCCAAATGATAAATGCATAACTTCATCTTCCTAAAATGTATTCTAAGTATCTATTTGATGAGTTTATATTGTATAGGATTTGCGAGAAACTGCAAGGATGGAAGTTGACAAAATTATGCTTACTGATGCTCCACATCTATTTCCTCCTGGCCAGGTGTTATTTCTAGTTCAAACTCCATTTTGATTGTATTTTTGCCATATTTATCTCAACTGATAGGCTATATCAATGGAAAAGGCCTTATTCTTAAAGCTTAAATTGGTCTTCCATCAAAATATTGGTTTCTATGCTTGTGGGTCTTTCTTTTTTATCAAGTTCACCACAATAAAACTGAGTGAACAAAGCTTAAATTTGTTAAAATTTTAAAATGGAATGATAAATTTTTAAAATTTCCCCATAACAAAGCTCTCTCAGATTTTGGTGTTCTATTACGAATGTGAGCTTGCTATACTTTCGAACTTCTTGCCTTTGTCACATGCTAATTGCTAAGCATCTTCACATTTGCAATTGGTCACATTTTGATCATGAGTCTGATGTTTGATCTGTTCATCATCCTATAATATAATTCTCATGGCTTACCTCGTGATTGCTATATTACAGTTGGCACTGGCTGCTTTACGCAGTGCGAATGAAAGGCATAGAGTTCTTGACTTTGAGAGGTATGAACTTCATATTCATGACATTCTCTTAGGATTAGAATAAATTAATATTCTGCAAGTTATTTCAACTGGTGTCCTTCTTTGCAGATACCTTAGAAGTATCCTCACACGCCAGAATTCCGAGCACACCATTTCCCAGCTTACTGAATCTCTAAATGCTGTAGATGCTTGCGTATAGTTTTACCATGATCTAATTTTTGATATAATCTTATTTAAAATACAAGTAACCCATTTTTAGCAATTAGTACATAAGGATGTTACTGATTTACTGATATAATTTCTGGCAACATCTATAGGTTAGGAAATGTAAGTTCCCTACAGAGAAGGATATGAAGCACATCAACCGGAAACTGAAATCTTGTTGGGGGCATAGCTCGCATGATGAGTATGTTCCACACAAATTGTTCTGTGCGGATATAAGACTCTTTGTTTTTATACCCTGCCACCTATTTGGATTCATGCTGATCATTGGTTTTGTAACAGCAGTAAGAAGCGGGAGAAGAAAAGGCACAAATCCCATAAGAGTTCAAATGAAATTCAGAGTGGACCGACTATTGCTTGACCGGTATGCTTTTACTTGCACATTGAAGTTACCTAGTTTGATCAAGTCATTAGTTAGGTTTAGCACCTCTCAAGATTTGTCTAGCATCCAGATTATCCCGATACCACATTCCGGTACGAGGGCGGGCAGTAACCCTGCACAATTGACAAGGTCTGTCACACAAACCCGTTTTCTTCAAGTCCCTGTAGCGGAGCTCAGTACATTCTGCATGGTAACAAAACTCTTGGAAAAGAGCCAAATCCTTTTGATCTGAGGTTGCTGACACCATTGGTATCTGATTTTGTGTGATAAAACATAGGTTCTTGGCTACTTAACTGTGGATTCTGCCTTCATTCATGTGTAATTTTTGTCTCAAATTGATGGAGATGAATCTCCACACAACATCTAAAAGCTTTGTTAATCTTTACAGTGCCAGGTAGTTTGTGATCATTTATGAATTTGTAATGTCGAAAAAGAAAATTGTAGCTAAGTTTCTTTACCAATCCCAATCTAAAGTAGCTTTTCTTCTTCATCCATCTGTTGGATTTGGAGAAATTATTTAAAAGATTCAAAGTTCAAACCATTATAAGGGGTAGAAATTATGGTTTTTTAGGTATAAAAATGGGAAAATCTTAGATAAAATTTTGATTTTTTTTCTTAATTTATGAACATATAACTGAAAACAGTCGTAATATTAGGAGACGTTAGACTGCGCAATTTGAAACACGAGACACAACTCCATACGGATTAAAATTGAGAAAAAATTAAATGAGTCAATTTTAAATGTGAGACAATTTGATATAGATTAAAATTTTGATAAAAATTAAAAAAAAATCAATCTGGTATTTGATCTGTCAACAAGAATTGTGATAGGATAAATTTTGTAGTATAAATAAATTGCACGAAATAAATATGTGAATACAAATTACGATAATATAATTTGTGTATGCATTCCATTATAACGAAGAACGAAGCAAAAAAAAAAAAAAACCATGCAAAAGAGAATAGACGAATGTAAAAGAAACGATGTCGTTTCGACATCTTCTTCCTCGGGAACATTATGTCACTTCGGTGGTTTTAAACTAGAAACCTCTTGCACTGCTCTGCAGCTGAAGCTTCAATGGCTTGCTTCGTTTCCTTAAGCTTCTCAGTTCCTCTCTGTTCTCTTCAAAACTCACTTGAGGTAACTCCCTCCTCGAAACCCCAAACTCGTCTTTCCCTTAAAATTCTCTCCCTCGAAAGAAAAATGTTGGAAAAGGTAAAATCTCATAGTTCAGCTAAATAACTCTCACTTCAGAAAATCAATATTTTATAGAAGAAAACATTTCATTGCTTTGCTTGGTTAAGTGTCTGATTCTTGTTTAAACTTTTGTTCAGGGTGGATATCCAACGAAATCAGCTTCTGGTAGACTTCCTGGCCTGGCAATCACCAAAACAGGTTAGTTTTCTACTTATTATTTCGTCTTGTAGACCCCAGGTTTTCCAGGAACCTTGAAAGCATGATCTTTCTTATGTAAAATTGTGAATTTAGATATGGGGTTTAGGCTAGAATTAAGTCACTGTAGAAGTGCAGCTACTTTCGTAGACTTTGGTCTTTCTTTGAATGTTCTGGAGTGAGTTACTATTAGATTTCATAAATAGTAGGAATCTTTGTTTGGTAAAACTTAAATTCTGTGTGTGATTTTAGCTAATTATTTGCATTGTTTATGGAAATTGAGGCAAGAGCCTTGAGCTCATTTGATTTAGCTTGAACTTATAATCTTTCCAAATGCTGAGGTTCTTGTATATTGGTACAATTTCCTGAAACTTCAACCTGTGGTTAACTGTTAATGAGGTAGAGATTTTTTCAAACTATAATAAAAAATCCAGTTTTCATCAGTCATTAACCCAAAATGGATACCACATTATTACAAGCCTTTATTTTTGGAGTTTCATCATAAGCTGTAACTTTGCCAAGAAAATTTCGGGATATTGACTAAAGAGTATAAAGAGTGATATAGGAAGGTGAAAATAAAACCAACATCCATAAGATAAATGAGAAGGTTTACAAGTGATTAACTGCCAAGTCATAGTAGAAAATGTGTCACTGGCATTACCTTTGAACATTTTGATTGCAAGAATAATTGTGTGAAGAACAAATTAAAAATAGGCAAAACCCAGAGATTAACATTGTGAATCAATTTCTGACTGTTGCTCTGTTGAGCATATCATGTTTGTTTATATGTTGGGTGTTTATTTTAGTCATTCCGTTGCTAGTGTGTGCTTGTGTAACCTGATATTACTAATTTCTACTTGCAGCATCCTATTTTCTGCCCCCCTGCAGCACAAATAAAGGCATATGTTCTGTCAGTGGTCAACATTATCTGACTACCCTGTCAAAGCATTTTGATGAAATTGTTTCATGTAGTTTGATTGTAAGTTCTTGTACTCGTATGGTTATAATGGGTTATTGGGTAGGACCAGATATTGATGATGGTTGGGGATTTGTAGAAGCTTCTATTGACTGGAGTAGTTGATTCTTTTCAAAGTTGCATGAATGATTTCTACATACTCCTCTTGCTAGTTGGAATTTAAAGGTCAAATATCTAAGATGTCCATCATTAGTAGATGATTTTGGTGACTTCCAAGTTGTTCTTTATAGAAACCTACTTTGTAAACAGAAAATTCGGTCACCTTTCGAGATGTTTCACAGTTTAAAGAACTATATACCTTGGAAGAAATTGTTAGTGAAAATGCTTATGAAATACTTGACATACTGTTTTTTCAACCGCCTCTCTATGTCAATGGTCATTTAATGTAAGGAAAATTGTTGCGGGAAAGGATGAGTTCTTGCATGATTTATGAAACAAAAAAAGTGTTAAAGGAATGTGTTCTGTTCTGTGCAGTTTCCTTATCTTCTCAGTTCAAGTCTCTGGTGTTTCATAACAAAGGGTGCTCTCTGAAAGCCCAAAAGGATTTGGGCTGCAGAAAGGCGTCTGAATAAGTCAAAAATTGCTTACCAACACTTCCTCTTTTTTAGGCTGAGTGTAGCCCACGTCACATGAGTATGAGATTTTGACCCAGTGATTACGTACCTTATGGCCAATAATAGATTTGCCAAATGACCCTGGCCTTCTAAAATAGAAGTAGGCTCAGACTTCTGTCTTTTTAGCTTAGCCAGCACTCAGCTTGACCCTCTTCAGTTAATAGTTTTGGGCTATATGGTTCAATAGTTTGCTTTGGTTGGGCCACCTTTCTTTGTACAATAGTTTAGGTAAGTGGGTCATGGTCACTTACGGTTCTTCATAGTTCATAGGTCTTAGCTTATGTACATTTGCTTATAAATAAGAACAATTAATTAAATTATCACCAAACAAAATCTGATAATCGCATAATGTATCATAATCTTTAGCTGATATAAAAATAAAGCATAAAACAAAAGTTAATAGGAAATTAGAAAGAAAATCTATTCTAACATGTAAACATTAGTACTTCAGAAAAAACAAAGGAAGCACTCATAGTTCAACACAGTGAATGAGACTTAGTAATGCAACTTGGGTACTTAGAAAAGGGTGATCATTACTATTTCTTGTACTTCTTAGACATTGAGATTTAGAATTGCAAAATCTAAACATAAATTCGCATAGACGATCATTCTGAGTAAGTTACTAGATTAAATAATCTTTTTAATGGATAAAAGGCTCTATCTTCATAGTCTTGTCTTTAAGCTACCAAGCAATAATTCTTTCAGGAATCATGACTTAGTTAAGCTAGCAGCTAGTTAACACTCCAGGAGATGTCATAGAGGGTAAAAAAAGATTCAAACTGTTCTTTGCATCAACCAAGTTAGAAGCAAGGTAAATAACTAGCTGTCCTTAGTTTTTGACTGTAAGTTAGATATTGTTTTCTGTTGATTCAAATGCTCTTGTAGATATTTGGGGGGAGATGAAAGTTATATTGATAAAATTCAAAGCAAGAAAGAGTTTCAAAATATTGAAACGAAGACATTGGTTTCCTAGTACCCTAGAAAAGCGCATGTTGTGAATGGAGCAAACCTATATCAATGCATGCACATTCTCAAACCATTCTTATATCATTACATGCATCAACTTTGTTACCATCAGCATTTCTAGTTGATCATAAATTATCTCAACTTTTAAGTAGATTGTGCATAACTTCGTATGTCTCTTAAGGCACAGTACAATTTGCAACATGTTGCACTTGGTTACGCTTTGTTGCTGAAGCTCACGTGGACAATTTATGATCCTCTTGCCTTCTGTCCCGGTAAATGGGTGCACCAAACGCAATTTCAAACACCAGATTGCTTTAATTAATTGACATTCACCGTTGCCAATGTTCCGGTCGGTGCTTGCTGAAAAGAAAAGAGATGCAGGTTGTACTGTTTATGAAGCTCAATACCACAATTCCATGGTTGGAGCCAGTGGCAGCAACATTTATCATTCTATCAAGAAAACGTCACATAATTCTGCATTGATATAGTTGTTCCCGGAGTTTTAGGTTTTCAAAACCATCCTGTCAAGAATACCACTGCAGATTAGTACATTGGTATGGTTATACTCAAAATTTTGAGGCTTTCAAAATCACTATATGAAGAAACCATTACACAGAATGTTGCAATGGCTCTAGTTGGTGTAAAAAGTTTAAGGTTTAATCAGCTTTTGTCACTTGTACTACCTCGTTTATGTATTATTAATTCTTTCTCTTTTGAAGGCTAAACATTTTTAGTTGGAATTTCGTTCAGCTCATTGTTCTGTTTGATGGAAAGAGAGGGCAACATACCATAGTTGAGAAGTGGTCCCCCAAGAGCTTAAATGCCCTAGGTTTGATGCCTTACCCTTGACAGATATTCTTGTTTTATTAATTAATTTGGTTTCAAGCAATCATCTTTTATGGGAGGATAGTTTGAACCATTGCATATTTAGTAAAAAACAAGCATGCTTGAAGATTTAAATTGCATTTTCACGATTACTCATGCAATGTGAAGCTACAGTTACAGTGGTCCCCGTTTCTGGGGTTTATGAAACCCTTAACCTAGTATAGTTTAGCCTATTTTGACTAATCTTTTGCTGGAAATTTATGTGGGACATGATAGAGTGCTGCTAACACAGAGATCCAGAAAGGCTGTTTATTGTTTCAAGTTAGGTTGTACTAAAAATTTTCTGGAAAGGCTTTGAAAGGAAAGGAAATGGGAATGAGTGCTAGGGCTGGCTGGTTTCAGTAAGAGGAGAAAGCCTAGAGAAATGGTGTCAAATATGAACTGTGACTTGCACATTTCTTTTCTGTGTTTGAATGAGGAGAGAGGGATAGAGGGGAACTTTGGAACTACAAGAAATAAAGCCTTTACCGACATAATTTTCTGTCGGTAATAAACATATTTTATGTAGTGCTATTTGATTTCATTCTCGTGCTTTTCTTTTGGATATGTATATTTTACTTATTTGATTTCTTTCTTTTTTCTTTCCTACTTTAGAAGGGATAAGAAAGATACGATAAGGATTGAAATATTAATTAGACCTCAAACTAATTAACTACTATGTTTGAGTTTATTGTTGACCCTTTTGGTGAAGAATTCTTGATGTTTAGCCACATTCCCCGTCTGAAGAGCCTTTTATAGGTTAGTGCAGTATACAGGTAACCTTACAGCTGAATATGTAAAAGTGATACTTTAATAGGAAACCCTAAACCTGAGTGGAAACTGCTGTACTGTACTTGATTTACATGTAGGACTCTTTGGCATACTAGTACTACTACAGAATGGTGATTAGACAATACTCATGGTCACATATTCTACATCAATCATTTGATGATGCAACGTTATTCAAAACTCAACAGAAGTAGGATAGTCAGCATCCATGCTAGAGTTGAATGGTTGACGCAATCTGGAAGAAATTAAAATAATCTCTTAAAAATTATTCTACTCTAGACAAGGGCATAAGACCATAACTTGTTTCTCATCATCGTGTCTCTGACTTGCTCGGAAATTGCTCATCAGAAACTCTAAAACGAGAAAAAAAAATGCGCACATAACATGTTTATGTGCAATTAAAGTAACCATTAATGACTTCTTGTATTCTGCAGTCTTCTCTAAGAACTCAACTCAAACTTTGATTGCATCAAACTTTAAGTTCAGAAAAATACCATTAAACTCTTTTAAGTATCATTTCTAGCTTAGACAAAATGGACAAGGAAAATACTGATATACTTATCATTAACTTCACAGAAGTTTCCCTCTCAGCAAAACGTGGGGAATAACAGAGAGAATGGGGAGGAAAGAGTGAAAAGGAGAAAAAAATTGTGACCTGAATCAAAGAAATTAAGATACAAAATTAACTGAGTGTGTATGGTACCTACTCAGTTTCACGCAATCAAAGCTAGAGAGATTGAAATCTTTTACAATTGATTACAACCTGTGTTCTTGATCTTGCTCATTCACATCTCACCAATTCACCATAGCTGGCAAATCTGCACCAAAGACTGGACTACAAGGCCCTATGTTCAAGACTTGTTTCTCTTAACACTAGACTCAAGCACTGGATTTGGAGCTTCATCAGCTTGTTGAGGTTGTTGGCCACTCTTATCCTCATATGATTCTTCATCTTTGTCTTGAGAGCTGGTTGCTTTGTTATGGCTGCTAGCTTTCTCTCTCTCAGCCTCCCTATATTTATGCAAATACCTTACTATAGCCTCAGCATGGTTGTCAAACCCTAGAGCACTCAGAGCCCAACAGATGTCATCTCCGTTCAAAGTCTTGCGGTTCTCTTTGTGACACTTGTCAGATGCCTCGCCTGTGACAAAGCTTATAAACTCTGTTGCACATTCTTGCATTGTTTGTTTAGCCTCTTTTGAAATCTTGGCGCTTGGTGGCAGGATTTGTTTCATTAGCCGCCCCACGTTGGCAATTGGCAGCAAACGCTCCTGTTCGTCAGCCATTGTTGGAACTGATCAGATTATGAACTCGATGTTCTCCAGCTTAGACGCGTAGCTTCTTTAACCTTTCTTATATCATATAATTGTATCTTTGTGTATGTATATACGGATGTGTATATGTACAAAGAGTATCGTATCATATTACAACATACGGGTTCCAAAAAAATATCATGCTTGTGACATTCATTCGATTGTTACCGAATAGTTAGTCGAGATTTTGAAACATGAGTTATTTTTGTAATCTTAAATGTCTCAATTTTGATGTTAACTGTTCCAACTTTATAAATTTCTAAACTTATATTTATCTTTGTCTATATGCATGCACATGCAAAACTTAAACCAACTCACCCTCACAACTATTTTGAAGGGAGAATAATTAATATTATACTTATAATCTATATTTAGCCTACCCCAATCTCTTGGGATAAAGACTTTGATGATGATAATGATGATACTTATAATCTATATTCTAATCAATTTTGAGAGAGTTTAAGTTTGACAAGTGTCTAACACAGTTTAACATGAGAATTTGAGCAGCCGATATATACTGCTGGAATTATTGTTCTTCAATATGATGAGAAAAAAGCAAGTTTAGCAACCAAGGAACTGAAAATGGATCTCAGACCACTGATCTGAACAAACTTTCAAACTTCTTCTGGTAATTAACTTTACTGACAGTGAGTTAAGCATTAATTATCCTTATATATATATCTGGATTGTGCACCTAAAGTTCCAGAAATTTAAGCTATTTGAGCCATATATATACTGACCAAGCACATTAAATTCAAGCAAAAGTGACACAGAGGGATTTTTCTACATAGAATCTTGCTTATGTCTGCAGATTTGCAGGTCTCCAACAAAGTCAAACCTGAAATCCATGAACTATGGTCCCCTTCCCCCACTGTCATCATAAATTTCTTCAACTCCTATTCAGATAATCTGGGTTTCATACCCTTTTTATGAGCTCTAAATGTAATAATCTTTAGCTTAAAATATTCTTTATACCATATTCGAAACACGTGGAGGATATTTGTTCGCGTATATTTGCATGAATTGGGATTGAATATAGGGCAGTGTACCTAAAAAAGAACTGATTATAAATACTTAGTGTTTGATTACCTCATTTTACAGGTTAAATTTAGGTTTTCTCACTTCATTTGGCTGCAATGAATTCTTTTTCATGCAGATTTTGTTAGGTTTGCTCAACACAAGACAGTAATCTTGAAGTTAACATGAGGCCATACTACATTTAGAGTACTATTCAAGCAGATATTTGCATTTAAAAAAGACTAGCTAAAAATAAATTCAATGCACAAGACTTTCATATGGTGAGGTTCTAAGGAGAATCATATATATACAACTTTTCGTTCGCATTAATGGAAAGATTGTTTTCATGACTTGAGCTCATGATCTCCTTATTACAAAGGAACAATTTTTACCATTTCACCAAGGACTATCATCTTTGAAAGACTAGCTAGGGCATTGTGGGAATTCTTTGTGGACGGGTCTACTATCTATTGCATCAAGCAGATTGTTTGTAGCTATAATTTCACAGTCTGCTAGCTTGAAACTAATGATTTCTTGCTCCATCATTTGCCACTTTTAGTACTTGATAAACTGCATACGTTTATTAATTATATGGTAGCTTTTTTGGTCTCTGCCCATGAATTACTTACCAGAGCTTTCTAGGGTTTGAGATGCAGGAGAGGAATTATTCAAACATAAAAGTATGCTGAAGGGCAGATTTTCAGCAGATTTTCAGCATTGGGAACAAGCTGGTATTTTATCTAAAAAGTTCTCTGCAACAATAAAATATATCTAGCTTTAGTATGGATATTTAGTAGCAGACACATTCTAGTGGAGGATTACTTTACAGAAGTTTAATGATAATTTTCATACCTTACGGGAAAAAAAATAGTTGGGGTCTGCAAATAGAAACCTTTTTCCTTTCTGGTCTTGTCAGCATGTACTGTTGAGCTTCAGTCTTCAGACTTCATCAGAGTGAAAGAACACCATTTTACATTAAGATTATCCTTTTTATCCTTTATGCCACAAGAAGAGAATACTATTATTCAAGCCTGAAATCTCTACCATCTTTCCAGACACGAGATAAATTGGATGACACATAAACTTTGTTCAGGAAGCGTAACATAACATGTTGTATGCTTGAACTTCCTCGTATAAACTTTTATACATACATACGTACATATATATATCAATTTTCCATTTAACTACGTAATGGACTAGGAGAAAAGAATACAAGAAATGGTTATTTTATGTTGGCATTTGTCACTGTTATTCAAATCCTAGTATCTACTTTCAAGAAATTTCAAGTGATATAATCTTTTGTAGTTAAGATTCTAAGCATTCATTAGCAGGAAATTCATATGTACCTAGCTTTCTCTTCACATTAAGAGAGAGATTACTTTTGTGATTTCAACATGTGATCCATATTCTTGGCTATATATGTCTTAAATTGAAAATTAATACCCATATTTTTAGACAGTAAAGCAGCAGAAATTCCTTCTCTTTACTGTAAAGCTAGTTGCATGTTACAGCAAAAGATGCCTAGAATAATATAAATGGTGAAGCTGTGCAAACCTTTCTCTTAGTCACCTGCCTCCACCATCATGGTTGTCAAATTCTATTCTTAGCTAGGGTTCCATCCATAAGGGATTAAACAAAAGGGCATGGGCACTAACTGCATATCCATATAGTACATACAGAATGTATAAAAACCCTAGATGGTTGGAACTAGGAACTTTTTTCTGGATTGTTTCCTCTTTTTATTTAGGCCATAGTCTAACTTGGGTAAGATTCTCTTCATTATTTCTGTAACTCAAAGCTGGAATCTGATTTGATTATGTCTTTTTGGTCTGAAAATGATCTGTTTAAAGAAGTCAGTAACTTTCTGTAGAGCAAGGATTATAGTCTTATAGCCTAACTAGCTCATTGGATAGCTCAGAATTTGATGCTTTTCTTGCTGTTAGAGTAGACTTTCTTGTGTTCTGACAAACTTAAACTCACCGATGAAAGTTTAGCTACTGGTTAATTACTTGTTATGAGCCATTTTCCCTGAGCACATCCACTCAGCGTCTCGGCCAGCAGCCAGAACTGATGAAGCCCTTCGGCCTTCACTGTAGCTAGCTGTAGTGGAGAGATTGAACATCGATCCGATAGAAAGAGAACTTTAACAACTCATTGGTGTTTGACAAAGGGTTTGGTTTAGTCTATTGATTTTTTCGTTTTGAAAAACGAAAAAGTTATTTGCATGTGCCTGCATGAGTGGAAGGATAAGCAGCTACATTGTTTAAGGTTCAAGAAGAGAAGTACAATGGCGAATCGCCATGCGAAATTGGTTAGAATGATCAGAGTCTGGTGCTTGAAAGTTTGGTTTATTACTATTTTATTCCTCCTTTTAAGCAATCTTTTCATCTTTGTTGTGGTTGTCCTTCCATTTAGGCAAACCAGTATGCTGCAGCGGTTTTCCTTGCATGCGGGAGTGACCCAGTCACCCTGGCTGGCAAAACTACAAGACATGGCCTTGAAGGCTTCTTTTTGTTATTGAGTGAGTGACTGAGTGGGCCTTAAAGCCTTCTTTTTGCTACTCAGTGAGTGAATGAGTGGGCAGTCTTAAGGCTCTAATTCACTAATTGCAAGAATAAGAAAATCTAAGTAAATATAGGATGGGTCAAGTACTGGCCTGTGCCCAAGGTTGGCCACGCCCACAATCATTACAACCTAGAGAAATAGAAAATTAGCCACAGGCTCACAAGCACGAGCTCAAAGATCCAATGTGTTTGTTGGATGTTGTTAATCAAAGGCTAGTGCTAGGCTCAGTAGAGACCAGGGTGAAGGCTAACTCACTGACCCATTTTACAATCATGAATTTGTAGTTTTGAACCGTAAGTCATGGGCCATTTGTCCTTTTAGTTTCTGAACTAATGTGGAAATAAGGCCCTTTTGGCAAGAATAGAGAACCTTGAGCCCAAGTTTGTATTCCAGGATATAAACCTGTGTTTCTTCCATCTGAATTGCAGAAACATATGCGTGGAGTTATCCAGGATTCCAGGTCCTTTTTGGTGCAGAAGAACCCGTTAATCCACTACAATTCTCCTGGCCTTAGGTGCAGTAATCTCGTAATCCCAAGATTCAAAGCTGCTGAGACAACTTTTGCATTCAATGCTCTCATCGTTGCAGCAGAAGTCCCAGTGGCTACACCATAGTCAGACCAATCCTTATCAGCCCTGGCTTAATAGCCAAGACATCTCTAATCAGGAAATCAACAGAAAGTGAGCTATTAGCTACCCATTTAAGCTTCTGTTTTTCCATCTCGAACATCCTGTACACTTTGCATAACCTCTTTTGGGATCCTGTACAATTTTTGTCGTCAAACCTCACTTTTGAGCTAGATTTTGGGGTTGAGAATGCTCAATAGTCCATGTCCTTTTGCGGTTCATTCTTTGTCAAAGGTATTAATCAAAGGTTCCTCCTTCAGTGTAGTGTTTCCAATGCCTTCAATCTTAGGTAGCCTTACCAAGAAAACATAGTGTAACACTACAAATGTAACAACCAAAATTTCTTGTTTTCTTTCCTTCTCTCAAGTTTTCCCTCCATTTTCTCATTGAATAAGAAAATAAACATGAAGCTGATACTGAAACAATATCTAACATTTGTTGGGGTTTGCCTTGAATCCCATATCAAAAGTATAGAAGAAGTTATAAGGGTTCTCCCCTTATAAATAATGTGTTAGGCGTGGTTTGTAAAATATCCCAAGGAGTTGTAGACACCGATAGAATAGCTAAGGTTTGGGCTATTAAAAGGGTGTAGTTGGGCTTTGGGATCTTGGTTAGGAGTTTGCAATTTTTCTTTCTAAAAATTGCATTGTTGGGCTTTGTTAGGAGTTTGCAATTTTTCTCTCTAAAAATTGCATGGCTGGGCTTGTAAGGAGTTTGCAATTTTTCTCTTCTAAAAATTGCACAGTTGTAATTGTTTGATTGTTTAGTAGATTGGTTGGGTGGTTGTTGGCCAAATTGGTTAGGCCAAACCACATTAAAATTTATCTTATTTATTTTTGCTTTCCTCTATTTTGTGGGTGTTCAGTTTGAGAGATATTTTTTTCAACAAGTAGTATCAAAGTTGAAGGTTTGTGATCCTGTGTGAGGAGGAAAGCTATGGCTGAATGTATGTCTAGAGGTATGCCTAAGTTTGAGATACCTTTATTTGATGGTAAAAGTAATTTTATGTTATGGCAAAGTACGATTTAAGATCTTCTAGTGCAATAAGATCTAGATTTGGCATTAGAAGAAAATAAGCCAGATGGAATGTCTGATAAAGATTTGGTTAGAATTCAGAAGAGGGCTGTGACCATAATTAGATTGGCACTTGCTCCAGAGATTAAGTATAATGTATTGACTGAGACAACACCAACCGGATTGTGGAAGAAGCTGGGAGACATCTATGCGTCAAAATCGCTGACGAATAGATTGTGTCTGAAGATGGATTTGTATTCTCTGAAGATGGATGACAGTACGAGTCTCCATGATCACTTAAATGAATTTAATAGATTAGTTTCACAATTATTAGCTATTGATTCTAAAGAGTTGAAAGAAGAAGAGAAGGCATTGCTGTTGTTGTCATCTTTGCCCAAGTCCTATAGACCGTTAGTTCAGACTTTATTGGTAGGTAAAACTACTTTGACGTTGGATGATGTGATTGCTGTGCTGCGTGAGAAGGAAAGATTTATGGGCAAAGAATATTCTTCATCCGCGAGAGGTGTACTAGCTGTTGTGGAAGATTCTACTCGAGGGAGGACTAATGAGAGACATGGTGGATCAAGAGGGAGATCAAGATCAAGATTCAAAGATTATAGTAAGGTGGAATGTTATTATTGTGGAGAAAAGGGTCATATTTGAGCACGTTGCAAGACATTAAGAGAGGATATGACTGCATTCAAGAAGGCTCAACAAAAGAGTGATGATGGAAAGAAGAGTGAGACATGTGTTTGACTGATTCGGATGATGATGTATTGGTAACTTGTTTAGATGGGCCTCATACTTATGAGAAAAGTTGGGTTTTGGATTCAGCTACATCGATGCATATTTGCAATGATAAAGATCGGTTTAATGGATTGAAAGAGGTTGAAAGTTTAGGCAATATTGCGGTTGGGAATGGTAATTGAGTGAAGATCGAAGGTATTGGGAGTGTTCAACTCAAGCTTCATGATGGTGGTGTCAAGACTCTTCGTAATGTGAGGTATGTACCCAGTTTTAGCTATAATTTGATTTCTTTGGGTGAATTAGCTTCACGTGGGTACACATATGTTGGTAATAATGATTGGTGTAAAGTATACAAGAATGATGGTTTAGTTTTGCAAGGAAAGAGGAATGAGAAACAACTATATTTGCTTGATGATGCAAAGGATAGAGTTGTTTCCAAGAGTAAGAAGATTCAGAGGCATGTTAGTTTTTCAGATGTTGTTGAGCAGTTTGGGGAGTTTGGGGATTCAAGTCAAGGGAGGATTTGTTGGGGTTTGCCTTGAATCCCATATCGAAAGCATAGGATAAGTTATAAGGGTTTTCCCCTTATAAATAATGTGCTAGGCTTGGTTTGTAAAATATCCCAAGGAGTTGTAGATACCGATAGATTAGTTAGGGTTTGGGCTATTAAAAGGGTGTAGTTAGGCTTTGGGATCTTGGTTAGGAGTTTGCAATTTTTCTCTCTAAAAATTGCATTATTGGGCTTTGTTAGGAGTTTGTAATTTTTCTCTTCTAAAAATTGCACAGTTGTAGTTGTTTGATTGTTTATTAGATTAGTTGGGTGGTTGTAGGCCAAATTGGTTAGGCCAAACCACATTAAAATTTATCTTGATTGTTTTTGCTTTTCTTTATTTTGTGGGTGTTCAGTTTGAGAGATATTTTTTTCCAACAACATTATGATAAAAACAAAGATTTAAGATTAAATTTAGTACCTGACAAGAACATCCTAGCATAATATAACTATGAAATCTTTCCTCGCAAATTCAATTCTCTCTTTGAATCAGTCAACTTCATCACCAAAACACCATGCATGCTCTCTCACATTGACATCCAAATCCACCCAAAATTTCCCTCAAAAACAGATCTCAATCTAGCATTTTAGAATTGCCCCACTTGGCCTTTGGAGTTGGAAAACAGTAAAACTTAAGCAAAAATACCTCACTAGTAAAAGACAAGTGCTGCAGTAATCAAGTTAGTTAGTACATTGCTTGTTAACCAAGAGGTTAGCTATAAATTTTATACTATTATAAAAGGAATAAAAAACTGGAATCTTGTTAACATCTGCAGCTCAGCAGCTGGTAGAGAAGATGAGCAGTTTAGTTGATATGATAAATTAATCAACCAATTGCGAAGATTAGCTTTAAAATAATGCTGAAGATCAGTTGACTCAGGGAAGAAGGTGGCTAGCTCAGCTCTATTTGCTTCTTTGTTCAATGGCAGTTTCCCTACTTGGGGTCTTTTTTTTTCTTTGAATCATGGACAATTTAAGAGGGATGCTATTTAGGAAGAAAAACATGTAAAAATTTTGAAGACTATGAATGATCTCTTCTGTATCGTTTAAGTGTATTTCAAAGCGCTATTCAAATATGTTAATATGTTTTAAGCATTGACTTAAATGATTATGTTTTTACTGTTAATGTGTGAAAATTTTATAGATATAAAGTTCGAAACCTCTTTTGGTAAATCAAAAACTTCAATTGCATAAAATAAAAAAAGGTTCTCATCGTATTGGAGCATACAACGACTTTAGATTTATTGAGCATCAACATGATATTTTAGTGCAATAAATTTCTTTTAGATTTTGTTTACAACCTTGATAAATTTCATTAAAAAAATCATGATAAAAAAATATGTTGAAAGTAATTTTCAATTTTTTTTTACAAAAATTTATTGAATTTCAAGAAAAAAAAAAGAAGTTGTTATTATTATTATTATTATTATTATTTTCCTCCTTGAACAAATTTATTCTGCCTTGGTACAGAAGGTCGTGGAATCAAGTCAATGGTCCTTATCACTCTTTAAATACCCAAATTCTAATATCACAAATTAAAAATAACAAATAAAATCGATTAATTTGCATGGTAGAAATGAACTAAAAATTCTGCTTCACTGGCAAAGTCAGCAATTTCAAAGATTCTTATTCTTGTTTGTAAAGCTTAATTACCAAAAATTTGATTTCAAGTCAAGTAATTTTGAGATTATGTGGCTATATATAGATATGTTTTATTCATTTAAGGAATTAATTAATAAACCTTGTTTTGAAATTTTAAATACACTAGAAATGTATTTAACACATTTTAAATCTATTGTAAAAAATATCGAATTAAAAGTTTGGAGAGAGTAAACATCGCTAAACTCTAGTCTAATTTTAATTATTCTCTCTACATTACTTTTTTTGTTCTCACATTTAAATTGATCTTTGCGATAAAGTACACTTCGAAATTTAGTTTTTTTTTTTTGACAAATCGAATAAGTTTCCTACCGATTCTGCTAAACAATCCAACATTTTCTATCTAAAAATATCTAAAAATAAGCAAAAAAATCAATTTAATTAGCTTCATTAATGACACCAATTTCAGTTTTTGGACAAATAACATATTTATTAGTAGTAATTAATAAATAATCTTTTTTTGTTCAAAATTAATAAATAATCTGAATGCTAAAAGAGGATAGCAGTCATTGGGTGATTATATTGGTTGAATGAGATTGAAAAAGTAAAAATAATTATTAAATATATATTTAAGATTTGTATATGATACATTAATGGTGTATAATCTTTATACATTGTCATTTTACCAAAAGTTAATACCTCATCAATAAGCAAATCAAAAAAAAATATTAAGCCCTTAAAAATAAATACAAATACTTTTTTTTTCTAATTTACTCATACAGGCTTATGATAAGGTGTAAGCATCTAATGCATTATGCATTAACAATATATAATTTGTAGATACTGTCAGTACATCATATATTACTTCATATATTTAATAAAACATTAATAAAAATTGAAACTAAAGGCAAAAAAACCCACTCAAAATTTAGCCTTTTCTCCCTAATTCTCACCACAACAATGGGAATTGGGCATCCAAATCCACCCTGAATCTATACAAAAATTATTTTAACCTATTTTTTTTCTAATTCTTAATATCCAAATGCACCATCAAGGGCCTTCACTTTTGGTGCAAAATAAATATAAGCTTTCAACATTTTATTACATACAAATCAGTTTATAAATTTTTATTTTACTGTAAATTAATCTACAATATTTTAAAATCATACAATTAAATCTAAATCTGTTAAATGATATTAATTTCTTCTTATGTTGCACATGTGGCATGTCATGTGATAACCCACAAAACTATTTAGGTTAGCTGCCACGATAGATGTTTAAATGTTATTTAACAGATTTGAACTTTATTTTGAAAGATTAATAGTTTATTTATAATAAAATAAAAGTTTATAAATGATTGACATAAAATAAAAAAATTGAAAGTTTATATTCATTTTGTATTAATAGTAAAGATATATTTACGTATTAATCCTATTTCTAACAATAATCTATTCTTATTTGACAAAGATTAGATTACCTTTATTATTTTTATACGTTTACATAACAAAAAAAATATAGTCAACAAATTGAATGATTATAGAAAAATTGTGACATATTAAAATACTACATTTTGAATCCAATTAAAATACTTCATTTCGAATCCAAATAAATAATTCGATCCACTCCCATAATCCCATTATTGAAAAAAAAACATATTAATTCAATGATTTGAATATCTAAATTCATACACTAACAAATAATAATGTACTCTTATAGTTTTTTTTCTTCTTTTTCTTTTTTATATCATTCTCACTAAAATACTAATGAAATCTTTGCGAAGACAAACGACACTTCTCTCTTCTCTGTGTCTCCCTCACAGTCTTCTCTCTATATTTATACCAACACACTATTCATACATACATACAGTTGGTTTCTTCTCTTCTACACCTATGTAAAGAAAGGCTAATCTTTCTCCAAGGTACTATCTGCAACTCTTCAATCCTTTTTATTTTTCGAGATTTTAGTTGGAAAACTGAAACACCAGTCCCTTGGGTTTTGTTCTTGGTTTTGCTGTTTGTATTTGTTCTTCTTTTGATATGTTTTCACTTGGAGAAAGATAGATGTTTTGATTGAAAATAGCTATGAATCAATGCATAACTTGACTACCCATTTGCCCAGGTCTCTTCTTTCACGTTTACTTTATTACGTTTCAACACTTTTCTTCTTCCCTGGAGAAGGTTATGTTTACTATTTCAATCTCCCTTCTTTTCTTGTTAACTCTCCTTTCTACACTCTTATATTCTTAAATGTCGTTTCTTTTTGCATTGTTCTTCTTCTTTGTTCCCTTAGTTATCTTTCTTAACAGCAGGTTAATCTTATTATAGATAGGATCATATCAGAATTTTACTGGGTTACTTCTATTTACTTTGGATGTTATCGTTTTGACTGTGATTGTTGTGTTTAGATTTTCATTTTCCTATGTGAATGTATTCTTTTGTATCACTTGTTTGGTTTCTTTGAATTGTCTGTCATTATTTTGGTTGTTTTCTAGTTTCAAATTTCGACTTTAATCAGCTTTGAATGGTCACTTGTTTCACTTTCTTTTGTACGAAAAGAGGATCCGGGGTTGGTGGTCCTGTAATCAGCTGCTGTTCTTTGATGCTATCGACATTCCTATGTGTTTCTTTAATGTGGGTTTCTTTAGGTTTCTGTTTTTGGTTCCTATATGTGCACTTTGTCGGTTGATCAGTTAATGTATGTTTGTGTGCAATATATGAATCGAGGAATTGAATTGTCTGTTATTTTGTTTTGGTCGCTTTCCAGTTTCAAATTTCGACTTTAATCAGCTCTGAATGGTGACTTGTTTCACTTTCTTTTGTATAAAAAGAGGATCTGGGGTTGGTGATCCTGTAATCAGCTGCTGTTCTTTGATTCTATCTACATTCGTCTGTGTTTCTTTAATGTGGGTTTTTTTAGGTTTCTGTTTTTGTTTCCTATATATGCATTTTGTCAGGTCATCTGTTAATGGATTTTTGTGTGCAATATATGAATGGAGGAAAAGACTGGGATTTCTCTTTCTGGAAAAAGATAATTAATGGGGTTTTAAATTAACAGTTTCTCCAGGCATCTTCTGCTTCTCTGCTCTTTGAACAAAATGTTTGTGATAATAGATTGAGCATTTCCTCCCATTGGCCTGGATAATTAAATTTCCATTTAGATTTTCAGTTTTAGATTTGATTCAAAAAGCATGTTGCTATTTCTCCTGAAGATAGAATCTTTATGCTGCTTGAATCCCTTAGGATCTCTGTTTTCTCTGTTGGCGTTCTATTGCTCTATGCTTTGATCAAATTCACTAAATTTCATCTTCTTCAAGAGTTGTTCTTTCTGTTCTAAACCTGAGTACTGATCTAAGTTGCCATTTTCTGTGTCCCATGGTTTAAACTTCAAGGTTCTCAGTGGTCTTTACCGAGTCTGAGATTTGGTGATCTGTACTTGAGCACATAATATGTTTCTGGATAATGTGTTCTCTTAGTCATATCTTTTGGCTGTTTGCTATTGAGTTTATTGCACTCTTATTTCCTAACTCATATTCTTTTTGCAGATGGAAACAGTTCAGTTTGATCCTAACTGCAACCTCACTGAAGAATCATCTCCCAAGCAGTTGCATCCCCCAGATTCTCCTGATATAAGTGATGTATTTGGTGATCCACAATTAAGTCCGAGAATTGGTGACAAATACCAGGTGGAAATCCCTCCTATGATAACAGGATCCGAGCATCTTCAGCTTTTGATGGACCCTCTTGACTCGGAAGGCATTCCTTATCTTGCTCATTCCTTTCTATTAGGCTTACCTATCCCCATCATGTGGACACATGAACAAGATATTGATTTGGAGGATGAAGGCAAGGGAGGCCCGAGTAAGCCCGATGATGGAACTAAGGTGGACGAGTCTGTCAAATCTAGAAAGTGCAGAAAGGGCCAGAATTCTAAGAGGAAGAGTTCAGAACTAAGTGCTGAACAGTCAGATGCTTGTTTGGTCAATGAGAAAGAATCAAATGCAGAGAACCTTGGATGTGGAATGACAAGTAAAGCAAACTTATTCCGACCATGTGAAGGTAAAAACTCTCATCTAATTCCTGGTTCATCGGGTGATTCTTGGAGCAATACAGATGTGGATGGTTTTCTTCTTGGTTTATATATATTTGGGAAGGATTTTGGGCAGATAAAACAATTCATTGAAAACAAGGAGATGGGGGATATATTGTCATTTTACTATGGGGCATTTTATAGGTCTGACGGATATCGCATATGGTCAGACGGCCAAAAGAGAAGAAGTCGAAGAAAAATATATGGACGGAAAATATTTACTGGCTGGAGGCAACAGGAATTATTATCTCGTTTGCTTACCCACGTACCAGATGAATTGCAAAATAATTTTCTGGAGGTAAACCTGATTTACTGCTTGGTTTCTTTTTAGAAGAAGATCACATGTCTATTTCTCACATGGATTCAACTAAGTGTTTGTTGGCTGCATTTCTGAAAAAGAAAATGCCAGTTTAATTCATCCTAGTTGGTGCTACATGTGCTTTACTGTTTATTGATGTAGGGCATTAGTTTTTTGAAGTTAACTTTTCAATATATCTTAGTAGGAATATAAGATCCATTCCTTTCTTAACCTCAAAGGCTAAGCGAATTTGCATATGTTCCACTCCACTGTGGATTTTAGGAAACACTTTCAAAAGTGTTTTCACTCTTTAAGTCCTTTGAATCTGAATTAGGAGGATTCCATGGTTTCCTTGCATGAATGCCAGTTTTCAGTGTAATATCCATGCCCATTTTTCAAAATAATTTGTTACTGCTTCTGCTCGGCTGGTAGTTATGAAAACAAAAATGCTTACAAGTTTGCTTGAGAATTTTATGTCGTGGTCCTTCTGTTGACTTTGATAAATAATTATTGGGCTATGAACATTAGTATAATCTTCTAGTTAGTCATTGAATTATTTTGATCACGATTGTATAGTAAGGCTGTACAATCATTACTCTCATAGATGTCTTTCACGTGCTTGTAAGAACTTATATGTCATTCACTTCTCTAATTTATCATGCATTAACAGGTCTCTAAGTCATTTTTGGAGGGAAGAATTTCATTTGAAAATTATATCTTCCATTTGAAGACTAGTGTAGGCATATCTGCACTTATCGAAGCTGTAGGTATCGGTAAGGGGAAGGCGGATCTTACAGGCCTGGCCATGGAGCCTCCAAGGACCACTCAAGTTCCCCCTGAAATACCATCTGGGAAGGCTTGCTCATCTCTTACATCTGGTGACATCATCAGATTATTAACCGGAGGCTTTCGGTTGAGCAAAGCTCGATGTAATGATATTTTTTGGGAAGCTGTTTGGCCACGTCTGCTTGCAAGAGGGTGGCACTCTGAGCAACCTAAGAATCAGTGCTCTGTCACTTCCAAACATTACCTAGTTTTTCTTATGCCTGGAGTGAAGAAGTTCTCGAGAAGAAAGCTTGTTAAAGGAAACCACTACTTTGATTCTGTCAGTGATGTTTTGAGCAAAGTTGCATCTGAACCAACACTTATTGAACTTGATTCTGAAGGAAATGGTACCAGGAGTGGCAATGAAGAAAATGGTTGCATTCCGGGAGAGTTATCAGATCAGGATGATCCTCCCAATCATAAGCCTCGATATCTCAAGCCCCGGGTCCCTATTTTCAGTCCAAACCATATGAGGTTCACAGTTGTTGATTCCAGTTTGGTGCATGGAGGAAAGGCATCCAAGATGAGAGAACTGAGATATGCACCAGTTGATTTGTTGTTTACTTCCAAATTAATGCAGAAGGAAAAGCAAGATTCACGACAGGTAAATGCTAAACATATGCTGTCAAAAGGTGAAAAGTGTGTTACTAATGCTCACCATTCTGAGGGCATATTTGCTAGCTCTACAGCACGCCACATTTTTACCATTGTGGATACCAGTTTGCTCCATGGAGGAAAATTGTCCGGGGTGAGAGAACTCAGATATTTACCTGTTAAGTTTGAAATTTCTTCTGCAATTAATAATTGTTCAAGAGGAAATGAAGATAATTCAAGTGATGATTCTTCGGAAGAGCGTGAGCAAAAAATTGCTGACAGACTATCAAGTCATGGTTCAGTTGCCACTGATACAAAACCTAGCAGCGAGCCAGTTATTGCTGATAATTTTTTAAAAGGTGACGGTAAATATGATAATGACAGCTCAAATCAAAATCCAAAGAACCCATGTATTGCAGACCATAGTTTGTTGGTTCACCAGGATGAGAAGACCAACACCTCAGAAGATGCCAGGTCAAAGAGGATGATAAAGCACCATTTTAGTCGAAGAGCTAAATCTAGTCATTCTGTTAGCTTAGTTCCCCCGGGAAAACGAAAGAAATTAACTGCTTGTGTTGATGCAGAGGCAAGTCACCTTACTGATAATTTCACTGCTCCGTCACTTAGTTTAGCTTCTCCAATGAAACGACAAAGATTAACTACCTGTGCTAAGAAGGAGAGAAGTCACCTTACTGAGAATATCTCTAGCGATCTAAATAATTTAGTTTCTCCTACGAAGAGACAGAGATTAAATGCTTGTGCTAAGACAGAGGAAAGTTGCCTTACTGAGAAGTTTTCTGCTGACAGTAGTGAACAGACAGGAGTATCCTGTGCCTTAAAACCTCCAGATGGAGGCAGCAATGATGTTCTCCATGTGAGTCATTTTCAAGAGAAAGTATCATCTATTAGTTTTGCAGCTGATGGCAATCCAGGATCCATGGAGACTCCTCAAGGGAGTAGTGAGAAGCTTCCGTCTCTGTCATCAATTGGTTCAAACCCACCCGTTCTTCCACTGGACGCTCAGAATGGTATACCAGGAACGCTGGAAACTGATGGCAGCCAGTTTGACATTGTGAATAATTATGCTGATTTGTTGAAAACATCTACTAATGTTTGTGCTGAAGAGCAGCAACCAATTGTGAACACCCGGAGGCAAAGCAAAAGAAGCAGACCGTTGACCACTAAAGTGTTGGAAGCTCTTGAGAGTGGCTTTTTCAACCCGAAGAGTACACAAAAAGTTCGAGATGTGCAAGCACAAGCAATCCACTTTTCAAGTCCTTCCCGAAAGGCACGTAGTAGAGTCAAAGCAACATCAAAGCCCAGAAATGCTGGCACTAAAACTGTAGATGCCAAGGAAGGAAAAGGCACAGATGGTGCATTTATTTGCTCCAAAGATATTCTAAACGAACCTCCTCAATTGACTCGCTAGCTACTAGCAATCTTGAGGGTTGGCCAACGTCATGAAGTTCTTATCAAGGACAACTGATGTATTCATTTGCTGATATCTTGCCTAATTCATTGTATGATGGATGCCTCAAACGTCCATGGTAGAGGGCTTTAGCAGTGAATCGATCGCCTTTATTCTTCTATTGTGACTCATTCCGAAAAATGAAACATCAGTTTTTGCTTTGTTAGGATCACAAGCCATTCGGAATTGGCAATTGCATCAGTAAACAGATAACAGTCTGGTAGAAGGTAAATCCTCTATACAAAGCATGCACCAGTATTCGTAGTAAGACAAGAATTTATGAGTGTTTTCTTCATTTTTATCTCCTGCACTGCTCATTTACACCATGGAAGACTCCTTTAACAGCTTATAAACATAGCCGTTCATGGTATTTTTGTCCTCCTTAACTCATGAATTATTAAAGCTGTTTCAAGTTTCATGTTCAATCAAATTTCTGGTTTGTTCAGTATATGATGTTCCTATAACTAATACCAGCACTGATCAATATGATTTCCTTCCTTGAGTGCTAATGGTTATCTGTTTCTCTTTCTTTCATGGCTCAAATTGCACAAATCCCATTTTTTCTGTTTTTAAGTTTGGATCTGAAGTTGTCGATGCCTTCCATACAAGCTTAGTGGTAAGAGAGTTTGATTCTTTCTTATCTTGGGTTTGAGTTCTAATTCGTATTTTTGTTTGAATCGACTTGAAAAAAGAATGTATTGAACGAAATCTAAAAATCTCATGCCCTCGAAAAGAAAAATGTTAAACCAAGATGGGTTTCTGATAACTTTGGTATGAACCATCTGCAATACAGAAGACTATCATAGCTCAAATAATTGCCATTTGAAAGAACTGGCCATGGCAAATAATGCAAGGTAGGCTACACAACTAACCATGCAAACCCTTTTTCCTTTATTTCATTATTCACTTTCTCTATTTGTCTCCATGTATCTATCTGACAAGATATCAAACTTCCTCATCTGTTTAACAATTATTTTTTAAGCAATTTAAATTATAAAAAAATTGAAAATTTCCATTAAAAAAGAAACAATGTGTCACATGTGTTCTTGAATTTAAACCGAAAAGCCAAAAAACTCGGGTTGTAGAGGGAATTTGATACAAAAGTCCAAGATTTTGAGTACTACTATTATTGTTTTGTCAAATCAAACTCAAAATTTTGTTTTTATTTTATTTTATTTTTGAATTTGGTAGACATTTTGGAGATCTTTATATTTCTTTTTGCAACTCTATATATCTTTATTGTCAGCATAGCGTGTGACTGATGATATGAATTTTTCAAAAAATTTCAAACGATAAAAAAGTATGAAATATATAATCACTAAAGTTTTTTTTTTAATGATTGACATCAATTAACACAAGTTGAGAGAGGGTAATTCCTTCTTTTCTTAGTTCTTTCAAGTTAGAATTTGCTTACAAGCTATGAGAACATAATTTTTCCCGAAATTCTTAAGCTTGATTTTGATAAATCTATTTGAACCCATCTGAAAAAATATATATGAAATGAAAAAATCATCTATCACTTTTAAAATAAAATGATTGACAACTTTATTGTGGGCACCATCAATGTAACTTCTTTCTCCATAACCATGGAAAGATTTTATTCACCGCTAGTGCTCATCATTGACTTACAATCTATGTCTATCAAAATTCTAGCTAACTCCATGAATGTAAAACAATTTTGCAATCAACATAAGCTAACAAGTGCATCTTTTTGTTTCATCATTCAAAGGAAGAGGTTCATTGCGTGATCATCTGGTTTTGCCCACCCTCTCCATTTTTTTTTTTGGTTTTTTTGCAATATATAGTGCACGAAGAATCCAAGATAATTATGAAAAGATAATTTTCCGTGAATGTATTATACCCGATGTAAATAAACTTGTTTAGATCAATTCCGAAAAGTAATGTATTGAACAAAAATTGAAAACTCTTATTGCTTAAAAAAAATTAAAATAATCCAAGATAATCATTCATTTGTATACACCAACTATAACCAATGGTTGAAGCTTGGTGTTGAGGATTTTTTTTTTGATTCCTTGCTTCTTGGGTCATAGGGTAAAAGGTTGAGTGATTTTAATAAAAGCCTCATAGTGAGACAAGAGAATCTTTGAGTTTTGCTTGAAAGTAGCTTTTTCACAACTAGCTTGCAATATCCATTAGTGTCTAAAGAAACTTCATTTTATTTTCACCAAAGAAAGTTGATAGGGAAAATCCCTTTTTTAAAGGAAAAAAAACCTTTTGAAAAAAAGCTCAAGTGAAAGCTCATTGCCAACTTGATTAGTTCATGGAGATCTACCTCAAGATTCCCTACTCATCCTTTCCATCAAGAGCCTCTTTTTGTCAATGCCTCAGAAAAGGAAAGACATTTTTAATAAATAAACTACTGCTTTTTCTCCATTACCATTAGTCACAAAAAGTGAAAATAATTAGTAAATTATCATCAAATGTGAGAAAGAAGTAGGTTTCAAAACATGATCACATTATCAAATTGTAGGGTTTCATAGAGGTGATTAGTGATGGTAATGGTATTTCTTATTATAGATTTATAAATGTGTATATATATATATATGAAAACAATTCAAAACAATAAATTTGATGCTTTTATTGATATAGACAAAAAATTGAACATCAAGTTTAGTTTGGTTGATTCGTACAATCTCTTTAAAAAATGATTTTTAATAAATTTCGAATTTAAATTTAAATATCTACATTTTCCTTTTCTATATTCAAACTATGATATATATATATATATATATACACACACACATATACATATATAAAATATGCTTGTATTTCATTTGATAAAAGAAAGCTCATTTTTTCATGCCTTAATTCTTTTGTGTGACTTCTAATTAAGTGTATACACTTATTAGATAAATATAAAAATTTAAAAAGAAAAAAGTTCTAAAATTTAGGAAATTAAAGAAAATAAGATGGTGGGTTCTAATCATTGCTGGTCCAGACATGCATGTGCTTGTGTGTATTTGATACAATGCACATATTTAATCACTTTATGCTTTTGCAAAAAATTTGCCTACTTTATTCAAAAAAAAAATTGCCTACTATCTCAGTTTTTTCCCTTTAATATAGGCATAGCCCTAGCTTTTAGCTAACTTTTCTTCATGATGAATTATGGTTAAATCTTGTTTACTTAGGTAAAATCTCATGATTAATCAAAACGAGGTGATGAAAATCTTCTTAAAATTAAAATTATTAGAAATTGAATCCTAATCATTGAATATTTTCACATGCTTCTAAAACTAAAAAAAAATTAAGTAAGCTAGAGTCCTAGCTAGCTACTAGACCTGCACATTGGGTGGGTGGGCTGAGCTGAAGGCACATAATAACATATTTTGGCTTAGTCCAAGCCCAGCCCGTAAATTCGAGCTTGGATTTTAATTCAGACTCGTTTTTTATTTTACTATATAAGCTCGAGCCCGACCCGCCCGTATTTTATCTTTTATTTATTTTTTGTTTATTATTCTTTTATTCCTTTTAAAATTTAATTTGATTTGTCAAATTTTTCATGTTAATTTTCATATTAAATATATATAATCATGTTTATTAATCAATAATATTTTATATACATATAATTATATTATATTTAATAAATATGTTTTTAAAAAAACTTAATTAACAATATGTTTGAGTTGGGCTCATTTTTTATCGGGCTTAAAAATTTTGTACAGACTCGATAAATACATCTAATATTTTTGTTCAAATACAACCAAATTTTGAACAAGTTTTCGAGCTTGAGCAGATAGCCCGACCCTTGAGCAGGTCTACTAACTAATCTCTCTTAATTTTTTTGATATATTAGAAGGTATACTCACAAACGTGTGAGTAAACCAAACATTAAAAAAATATAATTATCTAATGTATTGTCAATGAAATAATTTATAAAACCCTATTATTATTTCTTTCTTTAGATTTATTTAACAAAAAGAAAGCAATGATTATGCAATCTTTTCATTGATGCAAATTTCAGTCAATTTGAAATTTAAATTTTAATATCTACAATTCATTTTTCTTATCTTTAAATTACCACAAATGACAACATGTGTTAGATGGATGTCGTAACACGCAATTAATATAAATAATGATGATGATGATGAGCATTTGGTTATTTAATTATTCCTGACATTATCTTTTTGTTGCTTCAATTTCAACTAAACTTGGTCGGTTCACAGTAAACCATTTTTATAGATCAATGGTCTGAATCGAAAGCCAGTAGGCATGCAGTTGTTTTCACTTGGGGGACCATTCGGTTGGTGGATGCTATGCCAAATTGCCAATGGCTTTAGCCCTTCGATCCCAAGAGATTACAGTTAGGGTCGAAGCTCATCAAAAGAAATATAATGGCTAACAATTTGTATAAAAACGGCCGTGAATCTATTTTATTTGTATAGTAAAGTTAACTTTAAGTGGGAAAATTAGGGAAACTTCAAAAATCATGTTCAATTGATATTTCTTAATAATGTATGGTTTCTTTTCTTAAATTTCATAAAATAATTAAAATAGTATTTAACTATCATTTAATTAAGCAACCGAACACCTATCAATCGAAATGTTAAAAACAAAAAATCATAAAACCCAAATAATAAATATATATATATATATGAGTATTTGGATTTTAAATTTATTATAAATCACCTCTTAAAGTAATTGCATGAATCAATTAGCGATTTATGAGTTCAAAGATAAGTAATTTAGAGATAAAAATTTATCATAGAAATTTATAATACCAAGTTTATTATATTAAATGTTGAATTCATTAGCAACTTAAAAAAAACAAGTGCCTTATTTTTTTTCTTGAAGCAGTAATTTTTTATTACCATTATGTCAATTGCTACTTGCGTTAAATTGTTTTCTGTTTCCCTTTTCCTTTTATTTTTTAATTGCATGCATGATAGAGGTGTTTATTGGGCTGAATTGGCCCGATCCGGTTCGCAATCGGATCTGACTATTTTGGCTCAATATTCGAACCGGTACAGTATCGGTTCGGAATCGACCCAACTCGATCCAGAACCGGACCGGTTCCAGTTGAACAGGTTTGGTTAAAAAAAATTGGCTGCCACTGCGCAACGACTTGCCTCTGTGTTTGATGGGCAACGACCAAATATCAATCCTTTTTTTTTAATTTTTTTAATTTTTTTATTCTAATTTTTTTCTATAAATATCTCTATTCTATCTTCTATTTTCATTTACATTTTTTCTATATTTTCTCTCAAATCTACTATCTATATTCATCTACTCTTATTCTCTTCACTCACATACTCTCTCAATATTCACTCAAACTCTCTCAAATTCACTTAAATTCCTTTATTCCAAATTTATAATATCATCATTTCCTTTCTAAATTTCATTTTTCCTTTTATTTTATAATTTTACAAATTTTACTTTTAATTTTCAAATTCTAATATATTATATATATCCCTTATTCCAAATTTATAATATCATCATTTTCTTTATAAATTTCATTTTTCTTTTTATTTTATAATTTTGCAAATTTTACTTTTAATTTCAAGTTTCAATTTTCAAATTCCAATATATTATATATATCATACATCTATTTTTTTTAATTTTTAACATATATTTATTTTCAAAAAAATATAAAAATGTCAAATTTCTTTCGTCGTTCATGCTCTGTTTCTCAACCTTTTGGTTCCACTGAAATTCCTAATTTGGGTGACGAATCATTGAATGAAATCGAACCTGATATTCATCCGGAGGAGGAGCTTTCTTTGGCACCATCGTTTGGTCGTGGTCGTGGTCATGGAGGAGGTCATACTCAAACACAATTATCAACTGCCACCACTGCTGCTACATCATCAAGACCGAAGTTTAGTCGAAAAAAAACAAGCAGGGTATGGGAGTATTTCGACATTGTAGCAAAAGAGGGTGAAACGAATAAATATTGTGCCATCTGTAAATTGTGCAAAGGCGTTTACTCTTATAACTCCGGTAGAGGTGGTGGCGGTACAGGTACGTATAAAAGACATTTAATTACTATACATAAAATTAATCCTGATGCCGAAGAAAATAAAATTTTAGAAGGTAAACAATCTCAAATTAATACGCATGATGGTGGAAAAAATTTTAATTTTGATAATGTTCAAGCTAGACGTGGTTTAGTTAGATTTGTAGTTAGGACTGAACAACCATTCACAATTTGTGAAAAAACAGGATATTTAGAATTTGTTTGTAAATATTTACAACCCACATATAAATCTGTTTCTAGACATACATTAAAAAGAGATTGCATGGATATGTTTAAAGAATATAGACAAGTTTTAATTGATAAACTTAGTATTATTTCATATAGTGTTAGTTTAACTAGTGATATATGGACTAGTACTAATGGTATAAGTTATCTTGTTATAACTTGTCATTGGATAGATGAAAATTGGTCCATGCAAAAACAAATTTTATCTTTAGATGTAATAGAAGAAGCACATAATTCATATACTATTCATAAATATATTACTAAAGTTTGTAAATTATATGGACTAGAAAATAATAGAGTTTTTGCTATTACTTTTGATAATGCTTCGAGTAATACTGTTGCTATTCCTCATTTAATTAAAAGTTTGAATCCTGTTATGCAAGGCATATTTTTTCATGCAAGATGTGCATGTCATATTATAAATTTATGTGTTCAAAGTGGTTTTAGTTCTAGTGGTACTGGTACTGGCATAGGTCCAATTGATAAAATTAAAAATTTAGCAAAATGGATTCGCACACCAAGTAATAAACGTAAATGGAAGCAAATTTGTATAAAAAATAATATACCTGTTAAAGCGTTTCCACTTCCCGTGGAAACAAGATGGAATTCACTTCATCGTTTGCTTTCTTCTATTTTACATTATAAAGAACTTGCTACTCCTTTTTATAACAATTATACAAGTGGCACACTTTTAGTACTTTTTGAAGAAGATTGGACTTTTATTGAATATTTTGTTGATTTATTATCTACTTTTGAAGATGCAACCGAAAGATTTTCAACTCAATTTTATCCAACTACACCGTATTTTGTTCCTATTATCTACACAATGTTTGACAAATTTGTAAAATTTAGGAATCATGAAACTTTAAGTTCTTTTGTATATGATATGGAGGAAAAATTTTAAAAATATTGGGAAATAATTCCTCCTATTTATTGTATTGCAACTTTACTAGATCCTAGTCAAGGTGAGGTAAATATAGAAATTTTTTTGATTGTTATAAAGAATTTATTGGTCTTGATTCTATTGAGGATTAAAAGTCCTCAATTAATGTTATACTTATCTATGTTTAAAATAAATAAATATTTAAAATACTTATCCCGTGGTTTTTACCCTTCTAACTTTTGAAGGGGTTTTCCACGTAAAAAATCTTTGGTCTCCTACTCTCTCCTTTTTCTCCTTTGTTGTTGTTGTTATTATTATTATTATTATTATTATTATTACATACCAAATTAATTAATGTTATACTTATCTATGTTTAAAATAAATAAATATTTAAAATACAAAATGAATTAATATTTTAAAAACATATTAAATAAATGAATAAATAAATAAATGAATAAATATTAAGTAAATGATATTTCAAATATAATAAATTATTTTAAATGCAAAATGAATATAATAATTGAATATAAATAAAGATATGCAAAATGAATATAATAATAATATTCATAATATCATTATTTGTATTTTGAATCAAATATCATTTTATCATAATATTATATTCATAATATAACTTTAATTTATTATAACAATAATTTTATTAGATACTTTTATAATAGTTTATTTTTACATTATTGTTACATTAATTAAATAATTTATAATATAATTTATAATAAATTATTGTTAAATTAAACTATTAACATTATTTATTATAAAAATAAACTTATTAGATTAAATTATTAAAATATATTAAAATAAATTAATATAAATTTTTAAAAATAAAAATTTTAAATGCAAAAAAAAATGGACAGAACCGATTTAAACCGGTTCGGTTCGGTTTTGAGGCGAACTGGTCCAACGAACCGGGCCGGTTCGCCTCTTATAAAAGATAGAACCGGTTCGGACCGGATCGGTTCGGACCGATTCTCTTTTGATTAGGACCGGAACTAGTGAAAACCGGATCGGAACAGGCCCGATGATGCATATTTATCGGTTGAGGCTAGAGCACATATATTATTATTATTTTGGTACAGTATATATATTATTATTAATGTTAATTAAATTTGCAAGGCCTACTAATAAAAGTGTTGATAAAAAGATGACATACAAAAAGGAAAAAGGCAAAACAGGATTGATGGATTTGTCAACACTTTAATCTTTTTAGACACTAGATAGCTACGACACGTGCCAATCAGATTTCTATTGTTAAGTGATTAATAGAGACTGAGGGAAGATTGATTGATTGATTAATTAATTAATTGATTGATTAATACATTATTTCTTTATCCGAATTCAAATTTCATGTTTGCATGGGGTACAAATGACTTTTGAATATACCTAAACATGATCAGCATTATCTTTATATCTACATTTTTTTTTTGGAATTCGTTTTGATACAAGTAATATTTTTAAAGATGGTCACATGTTTCATTTTTTTAAATATTTTTTTATATTTTAATAGTTTTAAAATATATGCTTCATTCTCTTAATTCTGTCAAAAAAAATTAAAAATTTTGTTGACAGCGTATGCGATATTTTACGTAGATTCAGTATTATTATAATTTAAAAAGACCAAAAATAAATTAAAGGGAAAGAATGAAAGAATAATTGATATACTGGGCCACTAAATTGCCCAAATGATTGAGACAAAAAAGGGTCTCCACTATTCAAATTTATTTAGATTTACTTTGAGAACTCATAGCAAAAGCTATACATATATATATATATATGTTAATTTACAAAGTTTTTTAAACAAGAGTTTTGTTAGCTAGCTGTCATAGAAAGCAAATTTTGAAAAAGTTTTAATATATATGTAAAAAAGAGTAAAAAGGTGGTTGTTGAAATGATGTTTTCAAGTTAAGAAAACCCCATGCATTCTACAAGGAAATGAACAAAAATTAATAAAATTATGCTTTTATGTTGGCAAATAATAATAAAAATTAAATGCTTTCCTAGGCAGAGGCCATTATCAAAAGAGATCTATAGACTATGCTATTTTAGTTGAGATTAGCCTCCCAAACAAAGCAAAGATATACTAAATGTCTAGATCATTTATGCATGATAATTTTCTAAAGTGATATATATACACACACCTAATTAATTTAGATATATTTTGCTCATATAAGAATAGTATTATAAGAAAATTACATTTCCTTTTGCATGTCATTTGTAAAAGAGACAATTCATATATCTAACTTTGTGGAAAATGTTATAAAAACCAAATTTTGTTGGTAGAATAAAGGCGCTAATATGAGAAAGAGAAAATACAGATGATAAAATTTGAATTTCATACTTATATATAAAATTCTCATATCTTAAAGTGAAGACATGATAATTTAAACTAATACTCTAACTAGTTAGTATTCACATTTATCCTCTAATTATGAGGAAATTCTCCATTTAAAATCTCTTAACCAATTTACTCCTAAAACTATATATATCAAGGGAAATTAAATAGGAAAAGAAACATTAAAATGCCTGAGAAGATTTGATACAATTAAGTTCATCATAACAACTAGTTATGGATAATAATGAGGCAAACATATGATACGTACGCATAGAATTCTTTGGAAAAAAAAATGCAAGAGCTTTCTCGACCTTAATTTAATTGAAAAAAAAGCTTAATAGTCAAATAAGTCTTCAACCTTTAGCACAAAATGGAATTAAACCCTCAACGTTTTATTGCGTGGAAATCAATTTATAAACTTTTATTTCATTGTAAATAAACTTTCAATCTTTTAAAATTATGCAATTAAATTCAAATCTGTTAAATGACACTAACTTCAGTTAGTATTGCACACATGGCATGCCATGTGACGGCCAACTAAGCTATCCACATCAGCTTTAACATTAGATGTCCAAACGGCAGTTAGTGTCATTTATTAGATTTGGAGTTAATTGCATAATTTTAAAAGGTTGAGGGTTAATTTACAATGAAATAAAAATTTATGGGCTGATTTTCACACAATAAAACGTTGAAGGCTTAATTCCATTTTGTGCTAAAAGTTGAGAGCATATTTGGCTATTAAGCCAAAAAAATTCAAGATAAATTTGATAATTTGTGTATATATATTTGTTTATATTATGTAAAATATGAAAAATTATATCAAAATCTATGTCGACATATTAAATATAAAATATTTTAAAATTTTTTTTTACCAAATTTATATACAGTGTTTACCACACATGTCACCTTCATCATTTTCCTATCATATTAGTTATCAAACTGCATACAAACCCTAAACGATTTATTAAATGAACAAAATTCAAACAAATCATAAATGAATTTGTTTATGAATACAAACGAACGAAGTATTTTTCTGTTCATGTTTCAATTCGTTTAGCAAATGAGCAATAAAATATCATTCATGATCATGTATTAAGTTTAATAAACAAATTTAAATCAATATACTCACGAACATTTTGTTCATTTTATGTCTCTAATATTATTAGTGTTTTTTTAAACTAATTATATATATATATATATATATATATATATATATATATATATATATATTCAACACAAGCTCTTGCTAATAATCCCTGCGCATATGTATTCATCATGAAATTTTGATTTTTTTCTCTCGACATGATAATTGCAACCTAGTCCCATCAACCAATTCCCCGCTGCATATGTAGGTATTTATTAGTGTACGTGAACAATTAGAAAGCCTGCAAAGCTGTGATAAATGCTAAATCTGTGAATAAGCAAGTAATGGAACTTTTGCATGGACATTGCATGCGAGCGCTCAAGGAAAAGGTCACTCAGCTTAGACTTTCAGCACCTTAATAATTATTATGCTTATCGATTCTAACACCAGAGATTCTGTCTTAAGTGAGCAATTAGGACTTAAGTTAACCATTGTTTATATGATAAAAGAAGTCATTATAAAATTGTTCATTTAAAAAAATTTTAAATTTGTTTTTTAATAAAAAATATAATAATTTTTTAGTATTAACTACAAGGTGTTTTAATATCACGTTGAATATGAGACTAATCTTTGTTCATACTGATTTAAGAAAATTTGATCTGATAAAGATTCGAACACGAAACTTCTCACTATAGATTATCCTGGTAACGATTCAAACACTAGATCTCCCACTGTGAATTGTTCTTACTCAAGAACTTAATGAGATTTTACACTACTGAATCAATCTATTGGGTTAAAAAATATAATACATTTACTATCAAAATAACGGTTTCAATTTAATATAATACACTTACAATTAAATCCAATGTTTCGATTTAAGTTTTAAAATATTTAATAACAATGAAAACTCGACAGATAATTAACCAAGTAAAAGCATATAGCAAAATATAATTTTGCTTGTGTATCATAATTCATGATCTTAGGATAGATAAAACAATTTTTTTTTGTAAAACAGATAATGGAAATATACTTGCAAATATTGAAATTTGAATCTCATGTATTTTAAATTTAATGGTTAAATTTCATAATTATTTTTTATTTTATAAATTAATTATTAAATTAACAATTTTTTATTTTAATTTGTATAGAATAAAACTTTACTTTTTTAACCTTAAAAAAATTTAAAACTTTGAGTTAAAAAAAAAAAAAAAACAACCCGCCTGTATATTTTGCTAGGATACATACAGAAAATGACATATCATCAGCCCCTCATCATTCAACATGGTCATTAAACGACTAATTTACCCCTACTTTTCCACAAAATATATAGAATACCCTCTGGCAAATCTGGCCGCTTTGGAAGTGCCCCTAGGTGCACGTGACGTGAACATGAGAATTTTTGTATTATTGTCGGGTCCTTTTCGAGAAGGATTCGATCGGTGCACCACCCGTGACGGATGAGGCTATTTTCGTCACTTCTCCAGCTCACGGCGGTTGCAAGTTTCTAGTGGCAGTTTCGCAGTTTCGAGTCAAATATAGGGTCATTTCTGGGATAAAATTGCTCTTATAAAATTATCACCGGAAAACGACTCATACCTCAACTTGAAGCTCTTGTCCGCCACCCATGTTTGAAATAAACTAGCTTTTGTGGAACTCAATGAAATGTCCATAGTACCCACAATGTCCATGAAATATTACTAATTTGTTAAAGAAAAATAAAATAAGCCATTCATTAGTCCATTTAGTGAAAAAAATTTTTGTCGAGTGACAAAAGTTTATAAGTTCACTCTTTCATCATCATTATCATCAAAGTTTTTATCTCAATAAATTAGAATAAATTATATGAATTAATATTTGAAATCTTGTTAAATCGAAATTCACTCTTTACATGTATATTATTATGTTTGATAATAAAAACAATAGGGTTGTTATGCTCATTATTTGATTATGTTTATCTTTTTAATCAGAGAGTGAATCGATTGTCAGAAGAAAAATGAAATCTAATATTAGATACATTTTGGAAAAATAAAAATTTTTACCGAAGAGAAGCAAATGATTGGCTTACATAAAAATTCTCGTAGAATTAAGAATGGAAGTTTTATTCTATAGTATATACTAGATCATGAATACGAAAATAAAATTTAGGATATCTTCAATTGGAAATAATATTGTATGAAACAGTTATTTCACGTCAACGTATATTTCTTTCATTCAAATTATGTCATCTAATCATATTATTGAAAAAAGTCAATCATTTATTACACATCACATATGATAATTAAATGGTAAATTTTTATTTTAAGAAACTCATAAATGATTTTAGTAATAAATGATTCATTTTTTTCAATAACTATATATTTAATTACACAATCCTTTCTTTTTTTGATTGCCTGGCAAAATAATAAAATTGATATTTCTTTTAAAACGCTAAATCCCTAAAATCTTTTTACCATTTTACAAAGATTAAAGTTTATTATTATTATTATTATTATTATTATTATTATTATTATTATTATTATTATTATATTGAATCCCTTTTGTCAAGAATACCAATTTATAAGCCAATGAGGCCTTGGTTTAGTGGCAAGGAGGAGATCCTGAGACTTTGAGGTCTCAGGTTCGAGTCTCACCAAGTGTTAGTTTGAATTAATCTAGTTATTTACTAGTTTGTTATAGTTATTTACTAGTTTACCTAGTTTGAATAATGTGATTTTCATAATTACCTGTTCATAGAATGTAATATGCTGATTGTGATTATAACTTCTAATGAGAAAAAAATACTAATATATGAATATATTTTACATGATAGACTATAGATATTAAATAAAGGGCAACTTCCTAAATATGAAATTTGGATAAGGGCAATCTATTTATACCAAAGAAACCTAGGGGCAATTGATCAATATAGCATTAGAGAACAGTCTTGAATTTATAATATACAATTCCTAGTAGAGTAGTCAAGGAAGACCTTGTTGGGTTCTTGCATGTTCTTCTCCTTGTGCTAGAAAATCACTTCACCACCAGAAATGAAGGAGAATTTCCTGGTTTTTGTCTTCCTCTAGCCACAACAAGAATCCCAAGTTTTCTGTTTGTTTTTTGTTTGCTTTATACACACACACACACACACACATATATATATATATATATATATATATATATATATATATATATATATATAATAAACAAAATCTTCTGCTTTTGTGTGATGAGCAGCAAGAACTAGGAATAAGAGAGAAAGAAACAAGAGAGTGATTTGGAAGGAAAAGAAAGAAAGACAAAAACTTGTTATTATTTTGATTAAAAGATCTTTCTTTCTCTCTCTCTTTTATCTTTTTCCCTTTCTTCAATGTCAAATACCACAGCTGGTGATGGAGGGAGCCTCTCTTCAGGCTCAGGCAACACTACTGCAGGAGAAGAAGTTCATCACCAACAACACAAGCAAGAGCAAGCAAATCACTTCCATGGCTCAGACTCTTTGCCTTCAGCTAGCAGCAATGGCTGCATCAGTCCAGTACAGCAGCAGCCTCCTCCTGCCAAGAGGAAAAGAAACCTTCCAGGAACTCCTGGTATAAAAACCCTTGAACTGCAATTCTTGCTTCTCATTTGTTTCATCTTCTGGCTTCTAAACTAGCTACAAATGAATTTCAGTAAAGACAATTCAACTTTGTTATCTTGGGTTTACATGCAGGATTCGAAAAATTCATGATATTTCTTTTTTATGCCTGCATAGTTTTTGGATCAAAACCAAAAGGAAAACATTTTGTATGTTGGTTTAATTCAACAGGGATTTCTGGGGCAGAAAAATGGTGAATGATTGAAGGTCTTGAGTTGCTGAAGGGGTTTCAATTATTGATTGGGTATCACAATCATTGCAGAGCAAACAGTTTGGCATTGCCTGACCTCCTTTTTCCTTTTTTTCTTTTTAACTGTTTCAAGTAAAGGAATCACATATCCCTGTCAATGGAATATCTGTACTTTTCTTTTTTCCCTCTCCCTTTTTCACATTTCACTTTGATCTACTGGTTATAGATTACTTGAGTGTCTAACTGATTATGTTTAAGGCTGTACTCTTTTTAATGATCATAGCAAAAGTGAATGATATTACTTTATAATGTTCCTAAAAAGATTATTAATTTCAAGAATGATTTTCTTAACTTTTGAAGTTTAGATTTTCATTAGAATAGCAAAAAAATGCTATAGCAAAAGTGAATGATATAGGGATAATCTTGGATGAGGCTGAGCCTTGATTTAAGAGTAAAAATTTTTTATCATGTGATATGAAAGTTATGAATTTAAGTCAAAAAAATAATATTTTTGTTAATACAAAAAAAATTGTATGCATATGACTTTTTTTCGACTTACAGTACGAGAGTTTTATCCATTTAATTTATCTTTAATCTTGCATAAGCTTTATGTACAGATCCAAATGCAGAAGTCATTGCCTTATCTCAATGTACATACGAGAAGTTACGAACATATAATTTTCTCTTAACCCTGCAATATTAGAATTGTTGAATTTGTCCTAATCATGCATGGGCTTTATGTGCAGATCCCAATGCAGAAGTCATTGCTCTATCACCAAAGACCCTTTTAGCCACAAACCGTTTTGTCTGTGAAATCTGCAAGAAAGGGTTCCAAAGGGACCAAAACCTTCAGCTTCACCGGCGAGGCCATAATCTGCCATGGAAACTCCGGCAAAGAACAAGCACTGAAATCCGGAAAAGGGTTTACGTCTGCCCTGAACCTTCATGCGTGCACCATAACCCAGCTCGCGCTTTAGGCGATCTCACCGGGATCAAGAAGCATTTCTGTCGAAAACATGGAGAGAAGAAATGGAAATGTGACAAGTGCTCGAAGAAATATGCTGTGCAATCGGATTGGAAAGCTCATTCAAAGACCTGTGGCACAAAGGAATACAAATGTGACTGTGGCACCATTTTCTCCAGGTTTATATTACTTAATTCCTGAAAGTTTTTGTTTATCTACATTGGGATATGAGTTTATATTTAATTCACAGTAAAGATTTTAAAAGTTTTTAATAAGGTAGGAATGAAGTGTAAGTCTTAGAAACCACAGTCAGTCATACAAGAGTAGTTGGGAGTGCATGACCTAAGACTTTGAATGAGTTTTTTTTTTGTTACGATTCAAATTCGAATTTTAAATCTTGAGTTTCGAAACAGTCATTTTCATTCTCAATGAAGCTATTAGCTCATTGGTAGAAAGTTGTTGATTTAAGGAAGAAAATATGCTAAAACTCAAATTTCACACCTGCCAAATAATTAAAGTATAATGATGTATCTTTAATATAATACGAGAGAATGATTAGATGACGAGGTTGCTATAGAATATATTGATTTGAATGTATGATTAAGAGTTTAATTAATTTAATTTCCTTAATACCCAATTGCTAGCTTTGCTTAAAGTCTTTGTTTGACTACAGATTCTTTTATTTTATTCTCTTCATTTTAATAATCCTCATCACATCAATAATGTTGGTTGGCCAATGTTCAATGCCTTAGTCAAGTTTGTTGTGGACCGAAACAATTGAATAATGGATCCTTTGTCTCAATAATTGTTCTTTGTTTAAGGTTTAAGTGATTAAATAAGCAGATTGCTTTTCATATTTTTTGCAGAAGAGACAGTTTCATCACCCACAGAGCTTTCTGTGAAGCCCTAACTGAAGAAAACAACAAAGCAAGCCAAGGCCTAGCAGACGTGGGATCAAACTTGCAAGGCCAAGTCCCTGATCATCATCAGCTCATCAATCCCGCAATTCCCGTGAACAACAATCCCAACACATCCATGAATGTTTCTGATCCTTTCAGCCATGAAACCAAAAGCGCTTTACAGCCCTTGAGCATGGCAGGAAGCATGTTCTCCAACAGTACTCCTGGAGACCTGTTTGGTGGAGCAAAAAGTGTTTCTAATTCTTCGACATTGTATGAAGGAAATGGACATCTGTTTTCTTGCTCAGCTTCCATGTCTGCCACAGCATTGTTGCAGAAAGCAGCTCAAATGGGTGCAACTGCTAGTACTGGCAGCCTGAACCCTCCATTGATGGGGGAATGTTTCAGTTTTACTACAAGTATGGCGCCAGCATCGTTTGTTTCAATGCAAACTCAGAACCAGTTCATGCAGAAAAGCCAACAAGAAATACATTCAGAGCTTTTCAATGCAAGTGGAGGGGCTGTGAACAATATGGAAACGATGTTTTCAGGGGGTTTTGACAGAAACAATGCATTGGTGAAGAGTGTAGAGAACGATCAGTGCGGTGCAAGTTCAAATTCAAGGTTGAGTACTCCAAGAACTACTGGTTTATCAGGCTTCGGTGGGGATATGTTGACTGTCGATTTCTTGGGGATTGGCGGATCAAAACCTAGGAGTCTGCTGGAAAAACAGCATCAGAATCATCTTCAACAGCATCAGTTTGGAGGAATCGGGCAGGCAAGGCTGCAAGGCTTGAGCCATTTTCAGCAGCATGCAACGTAGGAGAAACCACTGTGGAAAGTTTAAGATTAAAGTAGCAGCTAGCTATGATTAGCTTCCTTTATTTCTTTTTCCTTTTCCCTCTCTTTATTTTCAAGTACATTCTTGTAGCCATGGATTAATATTTTAAGAAAATCAAAATGGTCTTGCTAAAAAGCAAGGCATTGAGCATTTTGGCTAAACTCAAGCAATTTGATTAGGCCTCTCTTCGATCAATGCATGCAGACACGGCTTATCTCAAGAGTAATTGCATCATTGTCGTGCATGATTTAGCATAATTTAACTATTTTACATTATACAAATTCAATTTGATATAACACAAATACAACATGTATTACTAAGTCTACTATGGAATCTGTCGTTCCAGTGTGAATAACATGCATGCTTTCGGACATTGTCAAGCCCAAGTCTTGAAATGAAGAAAATATCAAAAAAAAAAAAAGGCCCAGAAGTAAAACTTGGCCTTATGTAGATTTGTGGCTGAGAACTAATGAAGCCAGAGAAAATGATAGCCACAGAACTGGATAAAAATGCTACTAAAACCAAACCCAGAATTCCATGCGTAATTGTTCATAAGAAACTAATAATATTTTCGAAAACCAATTACGGATGCCTTGCGAAGCTTGAGCTTGTATGGTACCAAAGCAGCAAACTGCAAAAATGGCATTGCAGCAGTACTTTCATGCATGCAAATATGTCTCTCTAAACAAAATTTACATGACACAATCATCCAAAGGCCGGAAGGAGAGTTTACAGGAGATGACAACAAGGCAAGGAAAGTCTCCGGCGGAGGACTATGCACCACTTGCCACGACATTCAGGCGGCGCCTACTTGTTGGAGTTGGCTCAGCTTCCCTAGTAGCTGTTGGTGCAAATTTTGCTGGCTTAACAAGTTCTCTTCTGGGGTTTGCACCAGAGATAGGTCGAAATTTGAAGCTTGACGTGCTTTATCCAATCGAAGGTTATAGTCGTCGCATTGAAAATAATGAAGGATTTGGTTAGTAAGTTCTATGATAACCTGACTTCCTCAAAAACTTTCTTTTAACAAGTTCAATACATTTTTTTTTTAAATTTTCTACAAGAATTTTGAACCGCAGAGTTCATATATCCTGCAAGTTGGGTTGGAGATCAAAGGTTGCTGTACAGAGCAGCTGAAAGATTGGAGAGGTCACTTGATCCACTTCCAACTAACAGTCTGAAATCCAGTAATCGTCCTCGCAAGAATGTGAACGAACCCATTGTTGCATACGGTCCACCTGGTTCAAGCGGGGAGCTCAATGTCAGTGTCATTGTCTCACCAGTCCCACTAGAATTCTCGTGAGCACTATTACTGTTACATTGACATCATTAGATGACTAAACTCAAGCAATATTAATGATTTGAGTTTTGTTTTCTCATAGAATTGAAACATTCGGAGGGCCGAAAGAGGTGGGAGAAGCTGTGGTTCAGACGATTACAGGGCAACGCCCGGATGTGAAAGGAACTCTGATAGAATCAACCGTGAGAGAGGATCCCTCCAGGAATGTCAAGTACTATGAACTGGAATTCAGAGTTGAAAGTGCTTCATTCCGGCGGCATAATGTCGCCGTGTGTTGTGCTCGTGGGGGTAGGTTATTCACTCTGAATGCACAAGCACCGGAATCAGCATGGCCAGAGTTCAAGTCAGCCTTCTATAGAATTGCTAATTCATTCAATCTTACCACTTGACATGGAATGGAGTTCCAGTTTAGCTTCTTCCAGGACCTCCTGAGCACAGCAAATGCTAGGAATCCAATCAAGCATTCCGTTTTCTCCTAACAAAGGTTGTCTGTCGACTGTCGCAATTCTATAATAGCAATGTTCGGCGCTATTGTGTCTTTCAGAGGGAATTGATTTTATAAATATGAGCTGATACATTAAACCATAGCATGCAAGTTGCAAATGTTTCTCTTACACACGATGAAATTGTCAAGAATCAGATGGCTTGAATCCTGAAGTTTACATAAGTACATTTATACATTGAAATTCCATCAGCTACCCACAATGGCACCGGAGAAACTATATTTCCTTTATCTAAATTACACTTACTATACAGAAATTCAGGCACAAGTTACTTGTCTTCGCTCGGCGAGCTTCTCCAGATTCTCTGAAACTGCTGCAGTTAAATCAGGATCCTTGAATCCAAGCTCAGCACCCAGTCTGCAGTGGGATAGTATTTCAAAGAGTGGACTCAGCAGAATAGAAAGCAATAGAAGGAAAAATATAGAACGCAACAGGTTGGAGAAGATTTTTACGCAGGGAAACCTCAACAATGCCCTTGTCTTTCCCCTTGGCCCCCATACTTACCAAAGAACTAATACCTTACTGAATATGCACTTAAATCTAAAAGGACAATGGTCGAACGGAAAGGTCACTCTTGCTTCAGTCTGCGATAGGATCAAACTGAAATGCATGCTAACATAAAGACAGATAAAATTAAGTCCATATTTACTTACTTTGGGTCAAGCACCAATTTCTGGACCTCTTTAATAGCTGAACTAGCTGCGTATAATGAGATCTTCCCCACCTGCTTGAACACGATGGTAAAGTTAGATAACTCACTGGGACAAACAGGTCTAACATACATGACTCGTGATTAAAAAAGACTCTAGGAACTTCACAAGCACAAGGAAAAGAAAGCAATGAATACTTTTTGGGAGAATTTTATTAGCCTGACCTCCAAGATTTGAAGTTTTGCCTCATGGTCATTTGGAAGACAGCGGATATCTTCAGCCAATCTTACAGCCTCCCCCACACTTTCTGGAAATAAGAAGTCAAGTCCTAACTGAACAGTGGACTAAAAATTCAAAAAACAAGGAAATCAGTCAATTGAAATATACCATATAAGAGAAATAATAAATTTCTATATGTGATTTCATGAAGTTAAAAACATAAAAGTTGAGTTTATCAAGTTTCACCAATCCTGCTTTCAAATTCAAAAAGGTACATAGGCATTCACCACATAAAATCTGAATGCACTTTCTCATTTGGATTTCATAATGATGCACCTTTAAACAACAACAGGCCAGAATTTCTCTCCCTCAGCTCGAGGATTAGTTTCCATACTAATGAACATCATTTTATCCAACAAGGTAAAAGATTATTATATTGGACATACTCAAACAACATCGAACATCACCCTCTGTGGGATCTAAATATAATCACAAAACCTATCGACACATGGAAGGTTATTGTTTGGGAGACCCACCTGGAGATTCCTCACTTGGAAAGGGCACCCAGCAGGGACAAAGACAGCTTGCCCCGAATGCTGTTCAAATGACCATGGCACCACTCCTGTAACAAGAAGGAACAACAGTTAACACTTAATCAGCTACTATATTAATGATTCGATACTACTGATACAAAGGGTATTAAAATTTTCACTGGATTAAAAATTACAATAAGATGTTCCAAGATGACTTGTTTTGACCAGAATCAATTTCATCTACTAGAAAATTGGTTTCCAAACTTTTTAGACTAGTAGGTTGTTATCTTATCCAGCTTCTTGTCAGCAACACCTGGAGATTCCTCACTTGGAAAGGGCACCCAGCAGGGACAAAGACAGCTTGCCCCAAATGCTGTTCAAATGACCATGGCACCACTCCTGTAACAAAAAGGAACAACAGTTAACACTTAATCAGCTACTATATTAATGATTCGATACTACTGATACAAAGGGTACTAAAATTTTCACTGGATTAAAAATTACAATAAGATGTTCCAAGATGACTTGTTTTGACCAGAATCAATTTCATCTACTAGAAAATTGGTTTCCAAACTTTTTAGACTAGTAGGTTGTTATCTTATCCAGCTTCTTGTCAGCAACCACGAGGGTTTCCTTTTTTCTGGATGACTTGGTTGGCTTACAGAAATTTCATAATCACAGCCGTATTTTCAGTCAATTAGGAATAACAAAATCAGAACCGTTCCTGGACAAAGTGGATACTAGTCTGTAAATCTGCAATACTTCATCCATGTGCAGCAAAAGGATGGTGAACCAAACTCCAAGACAGACACAATATAGACTTGATGTCAATTATGCTTACCAAATTCTTGCCTCAGTTTTCTCTTATGATGCTCATTCAGGTACACCACTTTATTGTACAGAGAACACGCCGCCTGAAAATAAAAATAGAGATCATCAACATGCATTTGCAGACAATGTGTTAAGAAATAGCTTCTACAACTAAGAGCATAAACTTACAGAATCACTTGTTGAATTTTCAGGCTTCCCAAAATCCTTCCAGTGCATCTGTAAATACTCAATTAAATTTGGAACATCCTGTCGACGAAAGACATCCCAACAAGCTCCCGCATGAGGTTCTCTTGGCACATCCTTTCTATCCAAATTTAACTGTTTAAAATCCACAGATTTCGGCGTTATCATGGTAGTTTCAGCTTCTTGATCGTCCATTTTATCATCCTCATGTGCAGCAGATGTGCTCTCATATTCATTGTTCATATCAGGTCCATCAAGTGATAAATCAGGTAAACGTTTCTCATCTGATCTTGTTTCAGGATCACCCAAGGACTCATTTGCCTCAGATTCCCCATTGGATTTTTCTATGTCCTCGATTTTTGTCCTCTGACCTTTTACCTTCACATCACATGTATGCACCAACAAGTACACCCGACAAACACCTCAACTTTCAATTCATACACTTTACCACAGCAGATAAAGATTTAATTCTAATCGTTAAGAAAAAGCCTTGTAGGTTATCCGGACTTTGTTTATGAATCAATAGATGATTTAAGTCATTGTCTCTTCCAGATTAAAAGATCGCAGGTATTAGGAACAAACAGTCTTAATCTTGCATGTATAGCAAAGTAATTGAAAATATTTTCTGAAGGAATATGTAATTCTTCAGTTCATATAATGAGTATGTACAGGGACTTAAATAGAGGTTTCTAAAGATCCTACAATTTTAGGAAACTAAAAACATAGAATCCCATATAATAGGGAGACTAAAATAGGAAACAAATCAGGAAAAATAACACTACTCAAATAAATAAGGAAACAGAATAATTCTAAATCTTCAAATATTTCAACACTCCCCCTCAAGCTGGGCTGAAGATATCAATCATGCTAAGCTTGGAGTTTAATGAATCAAAGACCCTTCTTGGTAAGGCTTTGGTGAGAATATCAGCAACTTGGAGACTTGTAGGTGTGTATTGCACTTCTATGATTCCTGATTCAATCTTCTCTTTAATGAAGTGTTGATCAATCTCAACATGTTTCATCCTGTCGTGATGTACAGGATTCTTTGCAATGCTTATGGTGGATTGATTATCAAAGTATATGTTCATAGGTTCTTCACTAGTGATGTGAAGTTCACTAAGAAGCCTTCTTAACCATATCCCTTCACAAATACCATGAGCCATTGCTCGGAATTCAGCCTCTGCGCTGCTTCTAGATACTACACTTTGCTTCTTGCTTCTCCAAGTAACTAGGTTACCCCAAACATAAGTACAATATCCAGAAGTAGATCTTCGATCACTAATAGAGCTTGCCCAATCTGCATCACAAAATACTTCAACTTCTCTTAATGGAGATCTTTTAAAGAACAATCCCTTGCCTAGAGAGAACTTGAGGTATTTGAGGATTCGATACATTGCTTCCATGTGTTCTTCATTTGGCTTGTTCATGAATTGACTAACCACACTAACAGCAAACCCAATATCTGGTCGAGTATGGGACAAGTATATAAGTTTACCAACTAACCTTTGGTACCTTTCTTTATCAACCGGTCCACAATCTTTCTTTACCCCAAGTTTGGTTGAAGAATCCATTGGAGTCTCTGTAGGTTTGCTTCCAAGCATTCCAGTTTCCTCAAGAAGATCTAGGATGTATTTCCGTTGTGAGACTGAAATGCCTTTTTTTGATCTAGCCACTTCCATACCTAGGAAGTATCTAAGGTTCCCAAGATCCTTGATCTCAAACTCTTGAGCCAGCCGTTGTTTGAGACTAGTCATTTCTTCAACATCATTTCCAATCACAATAATGTCGTCAACATAAACAATAAGAATGACAATTTTATCCTGAGGAGAATGCTTCACAAATAGAGTGTGGTCAGCTTGACATTGATAATAACCATACCTCTTGACTGCCTTCGTGAACCGATCAAACCAGGCCCGTGGGGATTGCTTGAGTCCGTATAGTGACTTCTTCAATCTACACACTTTATTGCCTGAAGTCATATTTTCAAATCCTGGAGGAATCACCATGTACACCTCTTCTTCAAGATCACCATTCAGAAAGGCATTTTTGACATCTAGCTAATATAATGGCCAATCAAGGTTAGCAGAGAGTGACAATAAAACCCGAACAGTGTTTAGTTTTGCAACAGGGGCAAATGTCTCTTGGTAATCAATCCCATATGACTGAGTAAAGCCTCTTGCAACTAGCCGAGCTTTGTACCTGTCTATGCTCCCATCTTCCTTGTATTTTATGGTAAAGATCCATTTACATCCCACTGGATTCTTTCCACTTGGAAGACTTGTCAACTCCTATGTTCCATTCTTTTGAAGTGCATGAATTTCTTCCCATACCGCTTTCTTCCAATTTGGGCTTTTTAGGGCTTCATGTACATCTTTTGGAATCCGCACATTATCAAGATTGGAAACAAATGCATGGAAGGTAGGGGACAATCCCTTGTAAGAGATGTAATTGTGCAAAGGATGTTTAGTGCATGATCTCACACCCTTCCTCAAGGCTATAGGTTAATCCAAATCATCGATAGAAACATCACCATGTAGAAATTCAGTTTCAATGTTACCTATACTGGGCATTGAATTTGGGTTTGATTCTTGGGTCTGCTGTAGAGGTGCACTTGTTTCTATCTCTCCATGGCCAGCTTTTCTCCTTGAGTAGACACGAAGTTCCTTTGGATTAGCTGATTGTTGGATCTCAGATTGTGGTAGAATTTCTGGGTTAGGCTTTTCGAATTGTGGCAGATTTTGTCATTCAGATTGTGATGTAATTTCTTGGCTTGGATTTTGAATCTCTGGACTGATTGGATTTAGGGTTTCTGGACTGATTGGATTATTATCAGGAGATAAATTTAGTATAGTTCTTGTGTTTTCAACATCCCAAAGATGACATTCCCTCATAAATTCACTCTCCCCCTGAATGGCAGATTTGGAATAAAATGGTTTTTGTTCAAAGAAGGTGACATCCATGCTAAAATAAAATTTTTGGGTGATTGGAGAGTAGGATTTGTATCCTTTTTGATTTGGAGAGTATCCTAGGAAGATGCATTTGATGGCTCTAGGATCTAATTTGCCTTGGGAATGTTGATGCACATGAACAAAAGATGTACAACCAAACACTTTGAAAGGAAGAGAATGTATTACCCTTGTGTGAGGATAATTTTGGAGAAGGACATTGCAAGGTGTTTGGAACTTAAGGGTTCTTGAGGGCATTCTGTTAATAAGGTATGCTGCTGTGATTATTGCTTCCCCCCAAAAGTGTTTTGGAACATTTGAGGTGAACATGAGTGATTGAGCAACATCAAGCAGGTGTCTATTTTTCCTTTCTACTATGCCATTTTATTGGGGTGTGTCAACACAAGAACTTTGATGAATTATCCCCTGATTTGATAAAAAATCACCAAGAATAGAATTGAAATACTCTTTTGCATTGTCAGTCCTTCAGATTTGGATTTTGGTTTGGAATTGGGTCTGGATCATGTTGTTGAAGTTTTGAAAAATTTTACAAGCTTTTGATTTTTCTTTCATTAGGAACACCCAAGTGAGTCTAGTATGGTCATCAATAAATGTTATGAACCAACGTGAACCTGTAATATTTTTTGTTCTAGAAGGACCCCAAATGTCACTATGTACCATAGAGAAAGGACGAGAACTTTTGTATGGTTGATTGGGGTATGAATTTCGAACATGCTTTGAAAATTGACAAACTTCACATTGGAACATACTTGGATTTTTATTAATAAACAAAGAAGGAAAAAGTTTATGGAAATAAATAAAATTGGGGTGTCCTAACTTATAGTGCCATAACATAATAGCACTTTCATTGTTGATAGAAGAAGAAAAAGAACATGGAATAGACTGACTTGAAGTGGTAAAACAATCAGCTTTGTGAACTTGTGACTTGGGAGAATTGTCTGGTTGAATGAGATAGATACCTGAACACATCCTAGCATTGCCAATTATCTTCCCAGAATCCAAGTCCTGAAAGAAACACATAGATTTGTCAAATTTGACATGACGCTTCAAATCTTTGGTCAATTTGCTAACTGATAATAAGTTGCAATTGAGATTAGGAACTAATAAAACTGAATCAATAGTCAAGTCCTTTGTGACCACCACAGAACCGATTCCAACCACCTTTGAAACTGATCCATCTGCAATCTTTACTGTCCAGTTCTCATGACAAGGTTTAAATGTAGTGAAAAGTGAGGGATTACCCGTCATATGGTCTGAAGCTCCTGAGTCAACAATCCATGGATTTGATTCCTGTTTCTTTGCATTGAAAGCACTTAAGAAATTACCTTTGTGCGACGACCATGCAGTTCCAATAGCTAGATTTGTGGGGGCTGACTGGGGCTGACCGAATAATTTTTGCAGTAATTCCAGTTGTTTCTTGCTGAACAAAGATGGTTCAACAGAATAACCCTGTTCTGGTTTGTTATCAGCTGAAACCATATTTCCTTTGCTTTCAGAAGTTCTGCCACTTGTTGTAGACATGACTACTGGGTGTTGAATGACTTGTTTTCTGGTATCCATTCCAGTGAGATTTTAAGATGAATTTCTGATAAAGATTTCAGGCTCTGATGCCATGAAAATATTTTCTGAAGGAATATGTAATTCTTCAATTCACATAATGAGTATGTACAGGGACTTAAATAGAGGTTTCTGAAGATCCTACAATTTTAGGAAACTAAAAACATAGAATCCCATATAATAGGGAGACTAAAATAGGAAACAAATCAGGAAAAATAACACTACTCAAATAAATAAGGAAACAGAATAATTCTAAATCTTCAAATATTTCAACAGTAATAGACTACAAATTGCAAAACATGATGCAAAGAATGAAAACTTAAATCCTATTCAAGCATTAAATTCCAGTATAGGACACAGATTTAGTCCTTTGATACACTTTTAAGACATAAGAATAGCATATACACATGAGAAAGTAATCATCTGTAAAATAATATTGACTGCAATAATTATTGAAAATTTTCTTTTTTTAAATTTATGGAAGAAAATTAGTCAAGGACGGGGAAAACAACTTACCATGTCTCGCATTTTGAAAAGGAGATTTGTTACAGAATCCCCTCTACCAACTTCTTCATAGGTCCCATAAGATAAATAAATCTTAGGTCCTACATCATTTTGCAAGGAATAACGAGGCACTTTTGCAGCAACATTTAGGAGACCCAACCTGGAATGAATGAACTCAAGTAAAGGAAGTTTACTGATAAACTCAGGTCTCTGGTACATTAAAAACTCTTCAGAAGCACCAGGAGAAGGCCAATCTTTCAACTTCAACATTTCCGGTGAACCATTTTCATCTGCCAGTCCCTCTGTGTATCCTTTGATGAATTGACCAAGTTCAATATCAACCTAATATCATGTCAAACCAGAAGCATAGATATAAGATCACGTAACAGATGGTATGAATTAAATGAGAAATCAAGATCACAAATATATAAGCAGTAGCATTGAGAGCCTACCTCAGACCCGTTGAAGTAATCTATGGCCTTCACCATTCTGATCTCATCTTTTATTTTCTCATTCGCTGTCTCCTGAATTCCCCTCCATATAGCCACTGGATCCCAACTTGAAAGGGATGAGCTGTCACATACCTCTTTAACAATCACAGGTTCACCCTTGCCCCAGTGCTTTCTAAAATCTGCAATCCCTTCTGCTTTAATATCTTGAGATGACGGGCAGTATAAAAAATTATCATCGCTACCATCTCTGTCAGCAAATTGACAGAGTCCGGGATTATTCGATTCAGTCTTTTCTGTACTTTCAACACCATAAACCTTACAGCCACTAACCATTTCCTCCACATTCTTAACCAGTTTTGCAACCCAATTCATCTTAAAAATACAGTTTAGGTTCAGTGAGTGATGACCACAACCACCATACTCCGTTGGAGGACATGGAATACTGCTGTCACTGTCCACTTTCCAGCCAGAGAACTTATCCAAGAAATTTAGTTTCAATCCGGATACTTGTCCCATAGCAGTTTCTTTGTCTTGAGATCTCTCACCAGTCTCATTTCCTACAGCTTCAACACCAACAGAAGATGCTTTCCGAAGATCTTGACAGCAATGGAGGCACAAATCATACGAGCAATTTATACAATGCCGATGATAATTTACAATTGGTATCCTACAGAAATTGCTGCAGAAAGACATAGCTATGAACTATACACCCATAGAGCAATAGGCATGAGAATGTATTAACCATTCTTTTGAAGATCTAGTTAGTAATCCTCATGAAACGGACAGAAAATCAACCTATTAAACTAACCAAACTAAGTGGAACTATTTTAAAATAGCTAGGAAATGTTGTAACTTACCAGCACATCTGTTCCTCTGCATTCACCTTTGCCCTAGAAAGATCTATTTCAGTTCCTGGAAAAAATATGTAAATACCAGTGGTTACATAATGACATATATTCTCTATAGAAACTTGAGCTCAAACAACATTCAATCAACAAGCATCTCACCTCGAAGTTTTCTTTCCAATTCCACTTCAAAACACTGTTCCTGGTGGATCTTCTTAACAACAGGAAGCACCGAAGATAAAAGACAGTAGTGATGCTGTACCTTGTCCAGGACAGGTATTTCCCGTAACCTTACCTGCACTCAGTGAAAGTAAATTATTCTTCAACCAATTAGACAATTACACTTTACAAAATTAGAACCTTTTATTTAGATATGCAAACCCATCAAAAGGGAGGAAAATACCTTTATCATGTTATCACCTTGTATGCATGCTTTGCAATTACAGGAACCACGACATGCAGGACAAGCCTTCTCTATTTCTTCCAAACGGATGTTTGAGTACCTATAAGTGAAGCATAAGTACTTGCTCAAACGGAAATGTAGGCATTTTTACCAAGAAGTTCAACTCACCATGTAGAGATACAAGTATCACAATATCCTCTCTTATCACATTTAAGACATGAAGTAACGCTCTCTCTATCATTCCGCCGGCATTGATGGCAAGTTTGCCGAACGAAAACTTCCTTATAGGAATCTTCAGAGTCATCCTGGAAACCACCAAGTATTAATCTGCATCAGCAACATAAAATAGTGTGACAGAAAAAGAGAAGGAAAAAAATTACAGAACCCTGCAATATCTCGAAGAAAAGAACCATAAAAATTTGATTTTTAATTAACTATATAAAAACTTCCAAACTCATTTTACCCAGTTATCTGCAGGGGAACCTAATAAGATAGTAAATTGTTATCTTCACTTTCTTTTTTTTCTAATTGATACTAGTAATGCTATCAAGAATAGGGCTACCAATTAGTTAACTCACTGCTGCCATAGCAACATCATCATCACTTCTCTGTGATGATCTGTTCCTGGATGAATCCAGAGCAGAAAAAGACGGTGTCTTGTATGACCTCCAATTCTCTTCAAAAGGTGAGCCATCTCTTTGAAAATCATCTTCCATCTTTGCAGAATTACGTGCTGAGAGATTTCTCATAGGTGTCTCAGGTGAATACTGAATTTGATTCTTTGAAACCTTCTCTTTATATTTCTTCCCAGAAACTGGGAGAGGATAGTCATTGACTTTCCTACCGCCAAGTGGAATATCATAGTCATCACTCTTACTCTCACCATACATCTCACTCTCACCACCCAACTTCCTCTTTTTCTTAAGGCTAGCTCTTAATGCAGAATTGGCAGCCCTCTTCTTTGCCTGGGTATAATGTTTTTCGCAAACGGTTTTGTCTGGCATAGACATGGCAGTACACCTCCACTGCTTCCATCCGACCTTTTGCAACGCAAATCATCTGGAATCCCGACATTATCCTCACCATTCCCTGATCCCAATCTTGCATGATCCATTGCACTCACTTTGCAATCAAATTCAGTAGCACTAAAGCATGCCCAAATTCAACCTAAAAACAGTCAAAAAAAGTATCTAAAACTGCCTACAAAACTAGTAAAACGAAATAACAAACAATCACTACAAATTATCAACAAAAAACAAACAAAACAAATCCCAAACCGCTTATTGGAATTGGTACAAGGAATTCATAGGAAAAGAGAAAAACTATTAAGTCAATCAGGAAGATAAAGAAGATTTTTCATTGTATAATGAGTAAATATTCAAGAGAAAAAAGCAAAACCCAGACAATCAAATATAGTAAGGTAATGAAACAATGAAGCAACCATGTAAATTATGAAAGAAAATCCATAATCTTAAACCCAGAAGTAACTTAAAGAAACAATGTAAAACAAAAGCAAATCCCAAAGAAATTGAGAAACAGAAGTACCGGTAAACAAAGCAAAGCAGTGAAGTACCTGAAGCTAGGGCTTTGATAGACTGGAAAGGCCGAGGAGACTGCGAGTTTTTCTAAAGCCAATCAAACAGTGGTTGGATCGCGCTGTTACTTCGCGTTTTTCTTGTTTCTTTTTTCTTTTTTTCCTGGCTTTGCCTGTTCATTTATTTCAGACATCTCTTTGAGTTCAATGTGAACTGAAAGTATAACTAAACAACCGTTAACTTCTGCCGTACCATAATCCCACCGCCAGCTCAAACGAAATCATCATAATTGTCAGAGCTTTTATTCTAATAAATTGGAATAAGTTAATGAATCAATATTTAAAATCATGTTAGATCGTTCATACAGTCCAAACGAAATAATGTCCAAATTTGAAAAAAATAATAATAATTGAGGTAAAAACAATTTTTTTTGGTTAAGTCATTCATGCCTTTTTGTCTTTTGAGGGCAAAAAGGATTTTAGATATTTAAAAATAATTAATACGTTTTTTACTTGGGTTGGTTTAACTCCATTTATCTTCGACCAATCTAATAAATTTATAAAAAAAATTAATTTTTCATAATTGTCAGTCAAACTCGAGACAATTAAGAGATAAACAAATTTTTTTATTATTTGAATTAATATATTGATTAATTATTAGAAATAATTTTATTATTAGTAAATGAATCTTAAATCAAAATTTAATTTTATGTTGTAATTTATTCATTTCATTAGAAAAACAATATAAAAAAACTAAATCATTTTAAATGCTCTTGAAATGTTGTTATTATATTTTGTTTATGAGTTGGATGATCAGTACAAATTCAGGAATTCATTTAATTTTTTTAGTATGATTAAATAAAAATATTAAATTTATTAAATAAGTTTGACCTTACGAATAAGAATAATTTCATATATAACTATAACTCGTAATTAATCTGAAATTTATTTGTAAAAAAAAAAACCTTATGAATTGTTTTGCAATTAATAAAATCTCTAAGTGATAAGTACAATTATAATATTCATCAAATTTCAACTAAACTTTTACTTTTTTTTACTTGCCAAAGACTCTTTTTTCACTGATAAGATTCAAGACTAAAGGTGTAAGTAAAATCTTTGTGCTCATAATTTACTTGGGTTAAACTCAAATAAAGTTTGAATTCGACTCAATTATTATCGAGTCAAATTTGAATTTGAGTAATTTGAGTTATCAAACAAGCTAAATACAAATATTATATATTCATTTCAAATTGAAATTTTATTATTTTAATTATTAGTTTATAATTTTACCGTTAACGTTTATAAAATATAATATTTGTAAAAATATTTTAATTCAATCTCGAACTGGAACATGAATATTCAGGCTTTAAAGTTGAATACGAAGATAAAACTCACTTTTCTATTTGGCTAACGGGTACAATTGAGTGAGCTCAAATAATTTGGTTTTTAACTCAAATTTAGCTCAAGTAAATAATGGAATAAAATTTGATCAAATGTCAAGTTTTGAACATCAAATCTCAAGTCGAGCTTGATCTTCGACTTTTTGATATGTTTGCTCACCTTGATTCAATACTTTTAATATTTGTAAAATATTTATATAAAATTTCAATTCAATCTCAAATTCGAGTATAAATAGTAAATTTGAAGTTGAGTATGAAAACAAAACTCATTTTTTATTTACTAAATGAATCTAATCAAATGAGTTCAAATAATTTAAATTTTAACTCATGTCGAACTTGAATTAAAAAAATAAAATTGAATTAAAAAAATAAAAAGAAAATTTGGACACACAACAAGCATTTGTGCTGAGTTATAGAGGTTACGTGAAGGCCTCATTATTGCAATTAACAGAGGTTTCAATCATTTTGGAGTGGAAATAGACTTTCAAAGTGTTTTAAGGTATGTTGTTGATGGGGCTTCTCATTCTCATACTTATAGTTTTCTTGTTTTAGATTGCAGGAACATGTTGAGATAGTTGAATCGAGTGGAAATACATCATGTATTCAATGAAACAAATAATTGTGTTGATAGATTAGCAAAATATGGAACCTTTTGGTTTATTCGAAATGCCTCCGGAGCATATTAAATTATAGTTGTATTTTGATGTAAAGGGATGCAATTATCCCTGAACTATTTATCTCTAACCCCACGAGGGGATGACTCTGTTTTATTTGCTAATTTCATTTTATTCACCAAAAAAAATTTTTAATCAAATATCGAGTTTTAAACCTCAAATCTTAAGTTGAGCTCGATCTCTAACATCTTGTTATGTTGACTTGTCTCGACTAAATTACAGCACTCACATCTCAGTGGATCCAAACTTCAAAATTCCGAACCCAACAGGCCAGCAACCAAACACCTCTTTTAAAACTACCTTACATATTTTTTAAAGGTTGCGTCAGTGAGAGCAACATTTCTCGAGTCTTAAACTTCACACTAATCTGACACGTATATAAATCTCAGATCAAATCTAAATCTGCGAGGCAACACGCAGAGGAAAAGAAAACGATGGCGACGATGGCGAGGGCAAGCTCTGGCCTCGCGTACCCGGGACGATTCTACGCGGCGGCTTCTTATGCTGGCTTCGACGGATCCCCCAATTCCAACAACAAAGAAATCGGCTCCAGGTTCTCCAACGACGTCGCTTTGATCCTCTACGCCTTATACCAGCAGGTGATTTCGCCATTCTCATTTCTCTCTCTCTCTATATCACTGGATCCAGCTTTCTCCAATTCGATATCTATTTTTTATTATTATTATTATTATTATTATTATTGCGTTTCCGGGAATGTTACGTTTATTTGATCTCAGCTAAGGATTTCGTATATCAAATTGCTTTTCTATATGATTTGTATTTCTTTTGGAGCATTTTAAGTGTAATTTTGGTAGATCTGATTGTACACTTTGATTGAACACAATTCGAATGTTGATCTCTTGAATAATCGGATGAGTGTTTGTTAATTATTTGAAATAGGAAGCTCATGTTTTCTGACGTTACTGATTTTCTGCATTATTATGTGATTTACAGGCTACTGTAGGTCCTTGTAACGTTCCAAAACCGAGTTCGTGGAGTCCTGCCGAACAAGGGAAATGGAAAAGGTCCGCAAGCTCATTTGCTGCTGTGTAATTTTATTTTATGGTGCTTCTTGTTATTGTATGTAACGAGATAACTTTGTATAAATTTTTATGTTTATTTTTATATTTAGGTTGAAAGGCAAGTTTTATAGGACAGTTGTTAGACCAACATTGTTATATGGTAGTGAATGTTGGGCGACTAAGAGGCTACATACACAAAAGATGAGTGTAACAGAAATGAAAATGTTACGGTGGATATGTGGATATACAAGAAAGGATAGAATGAGAAATGATGATATTCGTAAGATGATTGGAGTGGTACCTATCGAAGACAAAATGTGTGAAAATCATTTACGTTGGTTTGGATATGTAAGACGTAGACCTGTAGATGCTCCAGTTAGGAGAATAGAGGCTATGAATGTTGAGAGAAGAGTTAAGACTAGAGGAAGAACGAAAAAGACTTGGAAGGAAGTAGTTTGGAAAGACATGGAGGTTTTAGAATTAGATGAGCAAATAACCTTGAATAGGAATCTATGGAGGCAAAGAATACATATGGACGATCTAACTTGATTTTAGATATTGGTTCATATAGCCTACCCCAATCTATTGGGATAAAGGCTCTGATGATGATGATGATGATGATCTTTACACTGTCAGCTATTTTAGTCTTGTGTGGCTATGCTTAGGTGGTAGTGTTTCGATCTATCTGCTTAAAAGCGGTGTTGGTGATGGCAATGTTGATTCAAAGATATGTGAAATAGGTCACATACGTGTGTTAATGTATATGGGTTGGATTTTTCTAGTTGATTAAATATTTTGTGAAACTGTGGTACTGTTTTGCTTAGTTTATATTGCTCAAATTCTAGCAGAAAAAGAATGGAGAAGTACTCTGTGTTAGTTTATATTATCTTATCTAGATTAGTCCAATTTTCTGTCTGCGATATAAGTATGTTTCGTGTGTTTGTAGCACAAGGATTTAGATGGTTGAAAGCAATTTATTATATGTCAGATGGATGATATCCACAATATTTTCTTTTCTTTTCTTCCTCCTTGTTGATAATTTGTCCTTATAAAGCTTTATATTATTTATACAGCTGGCAGCAGCTGGGAAACATGGCTTCTACAGAAGCCATGCGTCTCTTTGTGAAAATGTTGGAGGTATAGGCCAATAATGTATTCTGTTTTTTCTTGTATGTATATGAATCAATTTAGTTTGATATAATTAGTTTCTATTTTATTCCTTGTTCATTGACTTCTTGTTCAGGAAGAAGAACCAGGATGGTATTCAAGGGCATCAAACTCTGTTTCGGAGCCTGTTATAGATGTACAAATGAATGTGAGTAAGCTGTTATTTCACAGTTTTGGTTGTGAAATTTACCATTTCCCTTGGTCTATTATTTTCTTTGGTTGGGTGACTTTACCATTTCAAGGGCATTTAACTCTTTTTCAGAGCTTGTTCTCAACTGTTGAAGAAGTTGGTTTCCGCATGATTGTTCTTTTATGCCTAAAATTTGAATGAGAAGCCGTGTTTCTTAATGGAAGGTGCTTGTATTTGATAGGCTTGTTGTTCTCTGTACTCACTTTTACCTTTTCCACTTGTTTGCATGTTCATAGCATAATTCAAATGTTGAGCCTATAATCGAGAATGGAAATTCTTTTGCTGAGACAAAGACTATTGCTGCTGAAAATGGGAGCCTGATGGTAACTCAGGACAAAGATGTTGTATCTGAAGGCCTTGGTTCGGTTGTCTTATATGACCAATGGATTTCACCTCCAATAACTGGTCAACGTCCCAAAGCCCGATACGAGGTATTGGCATCTCTATCATTTAAAAACCTGCCCTTTCTTCTTCTTGCCTTTTTCCTCATCTATCTTGTTTGTCAGCATGGAGCAGCAGTTGTTCAGGACAAGATGTATGTATATGGTGGAAACCACAATGGTCGTTACCTAAGTGACCTTCATGTAAGTAAATCATTTACCTCAACATGCAATACGCATGCTTTATGCCATGAGATATTTGTGTAATATTCTGATACAATTCAGTTTGTTGCGTGGTTTTGGACCTGAAATGAAATTTTAATAAATTGTAATTCTCACTTTCCAGGCCATTGCTGGAAAATTCTAATCTAATGCTGTAGTCTTTATAAGCTTTGCATTCTTGTTTGCATACTCATTTATCAGTCTGACTACGTATGATAGCTTTCTCCCTAATGTGAGGATTGATACAGGTTCTAGATTTGAGGAGTTGGACTTGGTCAAAGGTTGAAACTAAGATTGGATTGAAGTCAGTGGAATCACCATCTCCAGTAAATATAGCCCAATGTGCTGGTCATTCATTGGTTAGTGGAGAAATGACTTTCTTTTTATTTTCCTTTTGACTTCTCAAAAGCAAAGTTCTATCATGAAAAAAATGCGCATTTCTTTAGAATCTGTTTGCTGAAATTTCTTGTTTTCGTGCTGCTTGTCTTTATGCAGTTATGTCATTTAATTCTCTCTCTCATTCCCTTCTATTTTTTCCCTATAGATATCCTGGGAGAACAAGCTTTTTTCAATTGCTGGCCATACAAAGGATCCTTCTGAAACTATCCAGGGTACTTTTTTCTGCCCCTTGTAACAATTTTAAAATTTTTGAAGATTCTATTGTTTTTCTCCTTCTTTGTCATGATGTCTTATTCCATTCTTCTCTATTCTTATGGCAGTGAAGGCATTTGATCTCGAAACTGGTACATGGTCAATATTGAAGACTTATGGCAAAGCACCGGTATTCATCTAATCATCCTCTTAACTACCTCTATTTAGTGGGTTCATGGTGTGTTATGCTCTATGCAAAGAATTAGACCAGCTTTTTTTTCTAATGTCTTTGAAATAGGGGCTGCTGGTGGGATTAACCTTTCTTGCTTAATTGAATATGTTATAAGAAACTGAAAACCAAATGCTTGGTAATGTTGATTGCTGGTCAATGTTTGGCTGTAAGTTTATAAACATATTCGTATGCTTGAACAAAGGCTGAACGTAAAACTTGTGAAGCAAAAGGTCAATTGCGTATGTGTGCATATAAACTCTTGTGCCCCATTATTTTCCCATTGTAGCTTCTTGGTTTTTCTTTTTGAATTTTCTTTCCCACTATGTTAAGAGTTTTTTCCCTAAATTGAGTGCCTTGCAGATCTCTCGCGGAGGTCAGTCTGTGACCATTGTTGGAACAACCTTGGTCATATTTGGTGGACAGGATGCAAAGCGGACACTCTTGAATGATCTACATATACTTGACCTAGAAACGATGACCTGGGATGAAATTGATGCTGTGTAAGATTATTTTTGGCAATTTTATTCCTGCAGTATCCCTCTATATATTATTGTATGTTTGAATTCTTTTGTTAAAGATGTGCGGCTGGTCCTTCTATAGCCTTTAACATTGAGATTGTAATTGAAATCAAATTTGCTGCCTTCCAAATCTCAAGAGCTGGCTTTGAAGTAGGGTCTTGTTGCACAGCAACAAAGGCCTAATCCATTATTAATGTTGACCTGATTAAGGTTCACTTATCATACCTGCTAAGAATCTGATTTATGAATTTCAATCTGACTCGTAAGATTAGCTTGTGATCAAAATTGAATTCATAATCAGGTCAACTTTATTTCGGTTAAGAATTTAATATTTAAGTTTCCAAAAAAATGTTATATGAAACTGATTTTCAAGTAGTGATCCAAAATTATTGTCCATGCTTGAATTCTTTTTTGTTTTGTTTTTGTTTTTTTTTTTTTTTGGTGGGGGGAAGGGGGGGGGGGGGGGGGTGGTGGAGGCTATGTTGACATTGGACATACAGCATGCTTGAATACTAATATTCTAGAATTAGATTTGAGCTTAATTTCTACAAGATTAGTATGGAATCTTACCTGTTTAAAAGTGTGCATTATGAAATAGGAGACATGATATAATCCTTATATTGCACTTTTTATTTTGAGTTATCCCTTGTGCCCAATTATTTTATAGATTGAAAGAATGCAATTTTAAATTTATATTCCTTGGTAACTCTTAATATTTCCTTATCTTCATTGTCATGCAGCGGTGTACCTCCATCACCACGATCTGATCATGCTGCTGCAGTACATGCAGAGCATTACCTTCTTATTTTTGGTGGGGGCTCACATGCTACTTGCTTCAATGATTTGCATGTCCTTGATTTGCAAGCTGTAAGATAATTATTCTTACACATTTTTGCATGTGCTTTTGTGAGGAATTAGTATATCTATCTTTTATGTATTTGGGTTTGTAGATGGAATGGTCAAGACCCACACAACAAGGTGAGATACCAACTCCTAGGGCTGGTCATGCTGGTGTGACTGTTGGGGAGAACTGGTTTATTGTTGGCGGCGGAGATAATAAAAGCGGTAAATGTCTCATTTCAAAATCAAATAGGAAGATTATTGTTCTTCCTTGGACCTAGACTTTCCCAGTACATGATTAATTTAAGCGTTATTATACGGCCAAGTATCTACATCTGATATGAAGATAAGAAAAAGCTTGGTGGGATCTGTTGATTTCATGAAAGTTTACTTTTATTACTGCTCCTTAATCTTTATTGTTTGTCCTACTCTCATCTTGCAGGGGCATCAGAAACCGTTGTCCTTAACATGTCAACCCTTGTTTGGTCAGTTGTGACGTCAGTTGAAGGACGTGTTCCTCTTGCTAGTGAGGTATTATACATTTTAAAAATGCTTGTTGCTTGTAAAATGCTATGTATGGGGCAAATTTCTATTTGGATTGCTTCATCATATGTATAAAGGTTCAATTGTGCCGGTAATGCTGCAATGGGTTAAACCTCTCAATGTGGATTAACAAGGAATGGTAGGCAGATGAATGTAAATAAAGTAGATTTTCTGCGCATAATGTTGTGGTTCTCTTTGATTCTTAAATTTTTTATCGTGTTCATTCTCATTAGATAACTTTATCGTCTTCGTTGGTTTTTAAACTCGACTCATAAATTGTTCCATGGAACTAGTTGAAATTTTGGAAGCTGTGCTTCTCCGCTAGAGGAATGTTTATATTTTATTAATTCATGGAAAGAGTTTTTTTTTGTCTGTAATGCTGAGAATTCATGCTGACGGCCTAGCGTGAGTTCATATATTGGTTCATATAGCTTACCTTAGTTTTAGGAGAAAGGCTTTGATGATGATGAGTTGTCTGTAATGCTCACGTGTTAACATTGAATGATTCATATAGTTGTGGTCAATTTCTTTATAAATAGCAGATAACTTCCACCGTCAGTGATTGAAGTTGTAAATTACTATCTGATTGTCTCTTATTGTAGGGCTTGAGTCTGGTTGTGGGTTCTTTGAATGGTGAAGATATACTTATATCTTTTGGAGGATATAATGGGCGTTACAACAGTGAGGTAGAGACAGTTTTATCCTCTTTATGACTTTCTTGATCTTTTTATTTCTTTTTGATCTTATATGTTTTGCTGCCAGGTTAATGTTCTTAAGCCAAGTCACAAGTCAACCTTGCAATCAAAGATAAGGGAGGCTCCTGTTCCTGATAGTGTTTCTGCCGTGCATAACTCCACAAATCCTACCAGGGATTTGGAGTTTGAGTTTGAAGTTGGTCAAGAAGGAAAAATACGAGAAATTGTCATGGATAATGTTGAAACAGAGCACACGGTATGTAATAATATGATGGTGTATTCAACATTCAGTGCCATTTAAGTTCATTGGAAATATTCTGGTTGAAATCTTCTGATATGAAGTGCACACATACTCTGTTTGAAGTATACGCATACTCTATTTATCTTATATTATTCTTAAAACTCCTTACTGAGTTGGTGTCACGAGTCACACCAACTCAGTTGCTGAAATTACGTAAAAATCAAAATGAAGTTTGCTTTTGACCTCAGCAGAACTTTTATCAAGTCTTGAGTTGCATACAATAACTTTTTGACCATTTCTAATTTGGAAATTAAAAAGTATTGAAGCTTTAAGGTATTCAAATTGTCATTTACTATATTGTCAATTCATTTCTTCTGCTTAAGTTTGAGAGTATATGCAGAAATCCAAAGGCGAGGAGACTAGTGAAAGCATAATAGCAACTCTCAAGGTGGAGAGGGAAGAACTGGAATCATCACTCAACAATGAGAAGTTGCAGTCTATCCAGCTAAAGCAAGAAATAGCAGAAGCTGAGACTCGAAACACAGATTTATACAAGGTAATTTCTTTCTGTGTACAATGGCAGGTCAAGTGTGTAAGTTTGGAAACAGTTCTGTATATTAGCTTAGACATTTTTCTCTCTAAACTCTGTTTACTTCTTAGGAGCTCCAATCGGTACGTGGTCAACTTGCTGCCGAGCAGTCGCGATGTTTCAAATTAGAGGTATATTTAGATCAAGAGAACAATTTCTATCGCTTAACTTGTAACTCTTATCTGTTTTCTCCTTATTGAATGGGCATTCAAACTCTGATTTCCTTTAGTACAACCTTACTCAAATGCTTTAAAATGAGAATTTAAAAGCAGGTAAGATTCACCACATCATACGGCATACGGATCAAATTTGAAATGTTGCTCAATTTGCTGTTCACATGAATTTGTTTGGAAGATTCTGGCGTCGCAGCTTACTTCTCAATTAGATATGATAATTTTAAATACAACAAAAAGGTAACACGGGTCACAATTTGATAAACATTATATATAAATTTGCCAAAAGCTAAAATGGATATTTTGTGCTTGACGTCCGTATGAATTTTGACACAAGATTTCGTGTTTTAAATGACAATGACGCTAACATGAATTGTAAGGCCTATATTCAATCTTACTGTTTTAATTACTACACCTAAGATTTTGTTCATACAGGGTCTAGTTTGCCTCCAAAGTAGAGAACTGTGCTTAGTTGTCTTCTAATACTCTTGAATCTACAGGTTGATGTTGCGGAACTGCGACAGAAGCTCCAGACGATGGAAACACTACAGAAGGAACTTGAGCTCCTGCAGCGACAGAAAGCCGCATCTGAACAAGTTGCCTTGAATGCAAAACAGAGGCAGGGCTCAGGTGGTGTATGGGGTTGGCTTGCGGGAAGTCCAACACAAAATGCTGACGATGCCTGAAATTCATGAAAACCCTAATTTACTAGTGATTTCTAGATTTATTCAAATCGATCAATTTTTGTGTCAAATAATTTTTTTTTTATTTTGTTTCACTTAGCCGGTTCTTTCTATGATTGGAATAAGATATCTAGTTAGCCTGAACGAACCCTTTCGGGGTTTTGCATGAATACATGTCTCCATTGACTATACAGTAGCAGTTTTTATAGTTACTATGGCTGTTGATGCAAAATTATGTCTTTTTCCCTAAGTTATATCAGAATTTGTATTCGAAGTCTATGTTACGTGGGTGAAAGTATAGGTTTCTGATCTCGAGAATTTTACAGGTTTAAAGTTTGAATTTCAACATCTACATCTTTTTTTTTCAGGTCGGAGGATTTAACTGAAAAAAAAGTTTCAATTGTTTGCCAGCAGAATGGTGTATATTATATGTTGTAACCAAAAAAAAAAAAAAAGAATGGTGTATATGTTACAAAAAAAACGTATAATGATAAAAACGAGTGGCGATAGAATAGGCTGGGAGATCATCAGATGACAGCTTGGTTATAAAAGCTTGTCCTCATCGAGAAGGCCAAGAAAAGACTGGAAAAATTCTATTTAAATACACTTTTCTCTTCTTCCATCCTATTTTACTCAGTAAGTTATCATTCCTGTAAAAAAAAATTGAGTATATTTAAAATTTCCCGAAGAAAAGAAACGTGAGACTTATCTTTAAAATCCACTCAGATAATTGATTTCATCTTTTATATTATCAACTTAATTATTTAAGTTAAATTAATATCTCAGTGTTACGTTTACTTTAATCTTTCATTACATTCAAAATTTTCAAACATCTTTTTTACTGTTGTACAATACTTTTAATTCATTTTATGTTAATTTACACAAAAATTTACATTTAACCTCGCCTATTTACATTACTAATTTGTAATCATTAGACATAATTATTCATGAGAAAGATAATCCAATATAATTTGGTTTTTATGTCATTAATTTAATTATTTACATTAAATTAATATATTACTACACCATTCTTACTTTTTGTTATGTTTATTAAATTTTCAACTTCTTTTTGGTGTTTTATAATACTTTTAATTCATTTTATGTCAAATGACACAAATTTACGCTTCATCTCATTACATCTAAATTTCAAAAATTTCTTTAAAAATTCGGATTCTTCCTTCAGTGAGTACTAAACATTTCAATTAACTAAAGAACGAAAATAATATAGCGTACTTATTTGGTTTTATTATATTTGCTGGATGTAGTACTAATGGGTACAGCCACATAAAAAAAAGGGAATTCTTTGTCTTGTATCTTTTATAAAAAGCGAAACAATAGAGCGAGCTATTAAGAATGTTCGGTCAATGTATTGTATACAATTTCATAAATAAATAAATAAATAAAAGTAAAGAAGGAGTGAGCATCAGATCAGACTGTGAGAAGATAAGTTTCTTCTAAATTTATTGGGTCCCTTTATATCCTAGTCAACCGTCATGTTCACATTGCTCAACTGAATATGCTTTAATTCTACGCATCGCTTAAGACAAAACAATGTGACTTGCTTAAGCCAATTCACTCTCTTCTTTCTCGAAGCTCTTTTGCTTTTTTTTTTCTTAAATCTCTTAACGCACACTTTATTTTTTTCTTCATTTTTGATTTTCACTTTGTCACAAACACCGACTTAAATAAAGTAGCTACTTGGGCTTGAGTGGGACCACTCTATTTGGACAATTTTCTTTGAGTTAAATCCTCCGCCAGTTCCCTCAGCTGAACTCCTATAAAGGTCTCGCTCTCTCCCTCTCATCTTCAACCCGAAGCCAAAGCAAAGCTACCCAGTAGTTTCAGAACTTTCTCTTATCTTCTCAACCAGATTTTCAACCCCTGTTTAGAACTCTTTTTCCTCTTTGATATGGAAGGAAACAGAAGGCTTATGCCTTTAGAGATCATTGTTGTCTCTGCCAAAGACCTGAAAGAAGTGAATCTTTTCACCAAGATGGATGTGTATACCGTGGTTTCTATCAATGGCGACCATCGTACAAAGCAGAGAACTCCTGTGGTCAAGGGCTGTGGCTCAAACCCCAACTGGAATTCACGCATGATGTTCACCGTAGACAGAGATGCTGTCTGCTACCTCTTAATCCAGCTGAAATCTCATCGTATGCTTGGAGACAGAGATATCGGTACGGTCCAAGTCCCCATCAAGGAGCTGTTTGATCGTAACGAGGAAGCTGAAGCTGAACAGCACGTAAGCTACAACGTCCGGTTGCCTAACGGCGAGGAAAAAGGCATCCTGAACTTCTCTTACAAGTTTGGAGAGTTGTTTAACGGTACTGTTCCAGGGAGGGATGAACCAGCAATGGCGTATCCACCACCTGTGATCGGTTATCCACGGCCAAACTCGGCGCATCCTACTCCTCCAGCAGCGTATACGCCACCAGTGACTGGTTATCCGGGGCCAAACCCGGGATATCCTAGTCCTCCTGGAGAATATCCATTACCGGTGACTGGGTATCTGGGGCCAAACCCGGGACATCCTACTCCTCCAGCAGCATATCCACCACCAGTGACTGGTTATCCGGGGCCAAACCCGGGATATCCTACTCCTCCTGGAGCATATCCACCTCCAGGGACTGGTTATCCGGGGCCAAACTCGGGACATCCTGCTCCTTCAGCAGCATATCCACCACCAGTGACTGGTTATCCAGGGCCAACCCAAGGATATCCTACTCCTCCAGTGCAGACACCGCAAAAGCCTCAGGGTGGTTTTGTCCAGGAATTGCACGGTGCAATGCTTTTGGGTGAACTGATTGAAGATGTTTATGATCAGGCCGGCTTTGAAGGCGGGCTTGATTTTGGTCTTTTTTAATAATTGCAAATATTATGTTTCCATCAACTGTTTCTTTGATTGGAGATTTTATTGGCATGTATGGATTTGAGTTGATGTGAGTTTTCATTGGCATGTATGGGTTTGAATTGATGCAATATAATTATGCAACATTTTCTGAAATATTGTCTGCACTGATTTTGCTGCTTTGGTTTTCAGCCCTAAAAAAGGGGAATCTAATTAATTAAAAAAAGTTTGTCTACGAACACCCCAACCATCAATTAGTCCTTTTTATGACACATAATTTTTTCTTAAATTTTGAGGCATTATGGAAACGGGGAGATCTAAGCGAAAAAGTTCAAAACCAGATCTAAGTCAAATAGTCTTCTCCACGAATTGCAAAGAGAGTAGTACTGAATTTGAGGTTATGCTTCAAGACCTGTAAACATGGCTAGACTACTGCCTGCATTAGGAGCTGATGTCACAGAATGTCATATAGCATAGTTATTAAATCGAGATAAGAATCGTGAATCGCAATTTTATTTTTAAGAATCGAGTATCGAATATCGTATCGTAAGTAACGTAATAAAAATTAAAAATAATATAAAAACATGTACAATAAATAAAAATATATATATTTAAATATTTTATATTTTTGAATCTTTCATTTAAATAAAAGATATTTAAACAAAACATGATATATATATACACACACATATGGAACTTTCATTGTCTAGCTCCAGAAAAAATCGTAAGTCATAATATTAGTAATAAAAAAAGAAAAAGAAAAATTAAGAAAAAGAAAAGTGTAGATGAAGGCTAAAGGTTTTGTCTGACTTAGAGAAATAAAAAAGAAACACCAAAAACAGAGCAGCGTAAAAAATGGGGATGAACTATAACAGAAAAAATTAGAAACGTGGATGAAGGCTGAAATAGGATAGTAATAGGGCTGGAAGGTAAAGATGAAAAGTCAAGAGCCCACAAATTTATATAATTTTTATTTTTTATTACTTTTAATTTAATTTTCGTACTTTCATTAAACTTTTTTACTTGTTTGTAGCCCAAAAACAACAAACTAGAAGTTGGGCTCATAATTGGGTTCAAATTAAAAGTTGAGCTGTCACTAAATGGATCATGTAGTTTAAGTCAGTTAAAAAAAATGAATCGTACTGTATCGAAAGAATCGTACGATACGCATGATTCGCCTACGATTCAGACGATTCGCCTACGATTCTCAATCAATTACAAATTGTTAAACGTAGATGAATTACAAATTTAGAAGTCAATTAATTTCACTACCCGAACTCTACCCGAACCCGATTATACACTACCCTAACCCTACTTAAACGGGTCGAGTAATACCTGATACCTGTTTATAGGGTACCCATTGCCATCGTCAATTGATTGAGAATCGTAGGCGAATCGTCTGAATCGTAGGCGAATCATGCGTATCGTACGATTCTTTCGATACGGTACGATTCATTTTTTTTAACTGACTTAAACTACATGGTCCATTTAGTGACAGCTCAACTTTTAATTTGAACCCAATTATGAGCCCAACTTCTAGTTTGTTGTTTTTGGGCTACAAACAAGTAAAAAAGTTTAATGAAAGTACGAAAATTAAATTAAAAGTAATAAAAAATAAAAATTATATAAATTTAAATCAATAAATTTGTCAAAGTTTATATAAATTTAAATCAATTACCCATTTAAATTTACAAATTTATATAAATTTAAATCAATTACCCATTTAAATTTAGAAGTCAAACTTTGACTTAATAAATGGGTAGTTAAACGGGTTCAAGTAGTTAAACGGGCATTTTATATTTTATAAGGTTAGGGTTCGGGTAATATAAATAAAAATAATTGAGTAGTTAATAGGATTCGGGTATTATTAAAGTTAATCGGATTAGGGTTCGGGTATCCCAAATTTAGCGGGTACCCGACCCGTTTACATCCCTAATTACAATATAGTATATCGATCCGTATCTTTTTTTATTAGTATCAAACCGTATCGTACAATTTTGATAGCTATGTCATATAGTCTTCTTCATGGATGGCTTGTTATTTTGACGACCTTGATTTCCTTTTGACAACTATTAAGGCTATTACCCTTACGTTGGTCTTTCTTTTTCCTATTGTTAAGATGCATGAATCTTCTTTACAATGTTTCAATCACACTTTTTAGGAGCTTTTTAGTTTGTTATTGAATTTTTTTTCTTGTTAGTGACATGGAGGAACTTATTGACATACAAACAAGCCTATTATTCCTCAACTAGTTCCACTTATGTGCATTGGGTTTGCTGTTTTTATCTGTCAAGCTGATTTGATGCATGTAATTTTTACATTTGGACAACGACACGGTCATGATTATTGTAGGAATTGGTGCTTTGAATTTGATGAAATGCGGACGCTGATAAAATACAAACAACCACAAAAATATGATGGTGATACGGATTATAATTAAAGGAAAATTATATATAAATTTAATAAAAATTAAAGAATATTTTTTTGTATTTGATAGTGTTTTTAATTATATAAAATAACTTTTGTGTTTTCTTTTTGCCAGAGTCTTATCAGAATTTGTATTCTATGTTACTGAAGTGAAAGAATAGATTTTTGAATTTGAGTATTCTGTAGACAGAAAGTTTGTATTTTGGTATCAGCATTTTTTTTTCTTTAAATCAAATATTCTTATTGTAAAAAATAATAATAAGTTTCAGTTGTTTGCCAACAATATTAAGCTTGTCCCCACCGAGAAAGCCAATAACAACAAAGAAATGTTATCAGACAAAAACCATTCTACCAACCACCCAACGTCAGCCGTCAGAACAGAATGAACATCAAAAGAGTCAAAAAGGATCAAAAAGTGACACGACACAGCAGTGACATCACTGACCTTCTCCAGAGAATATGCAAAAAAATTTCTCAAAAAAAGAAAGAGAATATGCGGAAAAAAAAATACTAAGATATACATTTTCTTCTATTATAAATAAAATTAAGAATTAATATACGATAGAATTCTAATCTCAATTTCAACTTTGGCAAGGGTCGGGGTAAAAAGTCAATGCGCTTTGCTTCTTTGGTTCGTAACTTACTTTCCTGCCGACTGCCACTTCAACTTGGTCGATTTTTTTTTTTTTTGAAGTTCAGCGATAGAGGCCTTGAGCTGCTCCTTTGCAGAGTGTGGCCAGTTGCGATGGAGCTGACGTATACAGCTTTGCTTTCTCTTCCAGTTCCACTGCCCAGTGACAAAAGACCATGTCCTAAGTGTCCCGCGGTCAATGCTTGCCTGATCTCGCCTATCAGGCCTAGCTTTGCGCGGCGAGGAACGCTCAATAAATGGTAGAAAACGTGTTCAATGTCTCAGTTATCCATGCAATATTATATATTGCCAATTAACAGCTAACCAGTTATCATGCATGCCTTTTTATGGTATGATGATATCGCGATTCTGACCAGCGTACTATATAATTTCTACACAGATATGTAGAAATCAGGGAGTCTCAAGAGTGCGCCGGACGTAACATAAGCCACGTGACCTTTTTGTTTTCTGATATTTATAGTCAAAGAGTCTCCCCACCAATTCATATGCTCGTAATCCTCGACGGACAATCGGTTTTCATTCGTCAAATATCTAGTTTGCTTATTATGATTTCATTTTTAAGATTTGAAAAATTTGTTGATTTTTGAAGTCCGAATTTCAACGTGGTATTTCTTTTTTTTTTAGATAAGAGATTTTCATCATATATAACAAAAAAAAGGAAAGTATAAGTTTCAATTGTTTGCCAGCAAATTTTAGGAGGATAGTTTTCGAGAAATTCTATAGTAAGGTCATAAATTTTGACTTTATTATAAGATCAACGTAAAAAATATATTATTAAACGTAAATTTAAAGTCATTAGGTATAAAAAATGTTAGACGTATCACAAATACTTGATAATTAACTTAAAATTAATGTAAACAACATATGATTTAGCATAAATCTAAAGTTGTTAGGTGTAAAATATGTTAGAAGTATGTAAACACATAATAATTAACATAAACGTACATTATAGCAAAATATTTATATTGATTATCACATTTTTACGATATGACTAATATTTTTTATACCTAATGACTTTAAATTTACGTTTAATAATATATTTTTTACGTTGACCTTATAATAAAATTAAAATTTGTGACCTTACTATAGAAATTCTCATAATTTTCTGTGATATATTAGCTTGAGAACTCGCTAAGGTGATTTGGCAAAACAACTAATACTTTCTTTTTAATATCAAATATTAAGGTTAATGAGAGCTCTGCCCATTAACATAGTCTCATGGACTAAGAAAAAAGCCCATGGTTGTAGAAGATTGTTTGGGCTTAATCCAATTCTAGTGTCGTTTCACCTTCAAAGAGCTCATATCCTATTGCCATGACTCAATGGTCTCCTTTTCTAGTATTTCACTGTAAAAAAATACATAATCTACTAGTTTAAAATATAATTGCTTATTATGTTATTATGCTTTTATATATATATATATATATATATTAGATTTTGTTACACGTATGTTGAACTAAATAATTTGATATGTGATAATTTATAAATAAAATAAAATAGTCAATATTTTAAATTAATAAAAAAACATTATGACTTGTCTTAACTCTTTAAGTAGTAGATTAAATCTTTGATCATTTTGCATGAGTAGTTTTGATTGTTTGTAGATTGCGGCATGTGGAGCTGAATTAATTGTGTTTTGTGTTACATTTATGAAAGTGAACCGCCAAACTTCAATGCCTTCCTTAATCCTAAATGCTAAAATTAAAGTTAATAACAAAAAATTTGCTCTATTATTATACCTTTTTCTCCAAGCCTTGCCGTTCCAAACCACACGCCTCGTACGCGTTTCCCCCGCATCACATCGCACCATTCAAACGCTTTTTATACCGAAACATTGTTTTCCACCTTTCAAATTTTAATACTTTAGATTGATAAATTTTTTTTTGTTATTTCTTCCCCCTTTTCGTGCATTTTCTGAGTAAAGTTTAGCGTTCTGAAAAGTAATTTGATACACGAATTTAACAAACTGGATTATCAAATAAAAATTATATGAAACAATTATTCTATATTAATATATATTTTCATTTAAATCATATTACGTAATCAAATATTTATTGTTAGAATCATTAATGAATTTATTAAAAAATATTTACCTTTTAATTATGATACGTAGTGTAATAATATAATTACATAATATGATAAAAATATATATTTATAATTTTTTTTAAATTAAAATAAAATTCACAACAATCTCAATATAAAAATTAAAACTGGAACTGCCACATAAAGAATTTATTTTAAGCATATCTAATAGACGCGGGTAAATATTCCGGTTTTCCATCCGAAACTCTGCTTTTCGAGGCGGTTTCAATCCCATCGATCCTTCCTGTTTCCTTCCTTTTTCTGTTTTCTTTTCTCTGCCAAACTTTCTCCTCTCTGTGTATATAAATCATTTCCGTTCTTTCTTCCATCTTCAATCCGAACCCAAATCCGAATTCCAATACCTTGTTTGTTCAAATTCTTGTTTAGAACTCTTTTTCCTGTTTGATTCAGAAGAAAACATTGAGTTTAGGCCTTTGGAGATCAATGTTGTCTCTGCCAAAGACCTGGAAGACGTGAATCTTTTCACCAAGATGGACGTGTATGCCGTGGCTTCTATCAATGGCGACCATCGTACAGCGCAGGCGACACCGGTGGACAAGGACTGTGGCTCCAATCCAGAGTGGAATTACACCATGAAATTCACCGTAGACGAAGCTGCTGCCCGGCAGAACCGCCTGAACCTCGTGTTCCGTCTGAAATCCGAGCGTAAGCTTGGAGACAAAGATGTCGGTATAGTCCAAGTCCCCATCAAGGAGCTGCTTGATCACAACAACGGAAGCGCGAAGGTTGAGCAGAACGTGTGCTACAACGTCAGGTTGCCTAATGGCAAACCGAAAGGTGTCTTGAATTTCACTTACAAGTTCAGAGAGAAATTCAACAAGCCTGGTTCACAACCTCTATTTCCAGGGGCTGAAGCCATGTATGCAGACAAACATGGGGAGAAGCCAGCTTTGGCATATCCACCGCCGCCACCGACTAGTTATCCAGGGCGAAACCCAGGACATCCTCCGCCTCCGGCAACATATCCACCAGCTCCAGGTTATCCTTATCCTCCACCTGGTGGATTACCGTATGGATACCATCAGGCTCCTGCTGCTGCTCCAGGTTATGCGTATCCAGGGTATCCGGCGCATGGCGGATATGGTTATCCGCTGGTGCAGAAGCCGCAGAAGCCTAAGAAGAGCGGCATGGCAGCAGGGCTGGGATTGGGGTTAGCCGGTGGATTGCTCGGCGGTATCGTGAATCGAAATTTTATTTTTAAGGATCGAGTATCGAGTATCGTATCGTAAGATACGGTAAATAACTTTAAAATTAATTATAAATAATATATACACATGTAAGATAAATAAAATATTAAAAATATTATTCATATTAATAGGATTAAGTAAGTATATGATAAAAATAAAAAAGTATGATTTTTTTCAAACACTTAACATCTTCATTAATAGTATATATTTTTAAATAATATTTTTATATATTTTTAATTTTTAATTTTCTAACTAAAAGTTTATTTTTTTCAATATTTCCAGATTAAATTATAGAGAAAATATGTTTTTAAGTGTTTTTTAGGTTAAAAAACTATTAAAATTGCATTTTTAGTTAATTAGGCTAAATCAGATTTTTTTGGGCCTGGCCCATTGTTACTCTAAAGAGTATCGAAGTAAATCGGTGTATCGTACGATACATATCGATTCGCTTGTGTATCGATAGATACACTACCGATTCATGATAAAACCGATTCTTTGTATAGATACGTATCGAATTTATACTGAATCGAACCAAATCATATGATACGTATCGCGTATCGTACTATTCTAATAACTATGACATGTTTTATGTTCTCATTTAGTTGATGAAATCAATCAATGTATGTTCTTGTTTCTACTGATTTTGTTGCTTTGGATTTCATGGAGATTGAATTTATTCTTTCATGTCCTTTATTCTAATATCATTCATATAAAGAAGGAATCAATGACTAAAATAGAAGGATTTTTCCCTTGCTCATCTGAAATTCATATTTTATGTCATGTCAAATGGTAATATTGTGTGAAACATATAAATTAACGTATCAAAATTTATGTCGACATATCAAATAAAAAATAATCATCATTCTTTATTTTGTTATTTGATTTGAGTTTTCCTTGGCATGTATGGTAATGGGTTTGTGTTGATGTGAGTTTTTATTGGCATGTATGGTAATGGGTTTCAGTTCGTGTAATATAATTATACAACATTTTCTGAAATATTATTTGCACTAATTTTGCTGCTTTGGTTTTTAGCGCTAAAAGAGGGGAATCTAATTCTAATAAACAAAATTAATTGTCTACAAAAACCTCAACGATCAATTAGTCCTTTTTATGACTCAAATAAAATTTTCTTAAATTTTGAGGCATTATGGAAACTGGGAGCTCTAAGTGAAAAGTTAAAAACCAGATCTAAGTCAAATAGTCTTCTTCATGCTTTAAGACCTGTAAACTTGGCTGGACTACTACCTGCAATAGCAGCTTTTTCTGATGCCACAGAATGTCATATAGTCTTCTTCATGAATGGCTTGTTATGATGACCTTGATTTCCATTAGTCAACTATTAAGACTAGTCTTGTTTTGCCCTTTCTTTTTCCTCTTGTTAGGATATCCATTAAGACTAGCCTTGGCTTGCTCTTTCGTTTGGCAACTATCTGAGATTCTTTGGAGGGTTCGTTAGTTTAGTGCTTGGAAGTTATCTATTATTAAGTTGAAAACTTCGTGCAGCTAAGGAGAGGGGCAGATGGAGCGGAGGCATACAGCTTTGTTTTCTCTTCCACTGCCCAGTGGTTAGCTGCCTCAAGCGACAAAGGAACTGTACATGTCTTCAGCCACAAGCAGTGCATTTGCATATTCAAAATCACCGCTTTCTAATCAATCTGCAGTATCATCCCTTTCTATTTTGAAAGGTACCTTGCTTCACCTTTTTGTTTTACTATGAACTTTCAACTAGGGATTTAGCAGGATATAGGGGATTTTAACCTTTTTCACGCTTTGATCTGGCTTTGAACTTTCAAGTTTCAACGGGACCGCTTTGCTACACATACAAGTACAACAAGCCTATTCTTCCTCACCTGCTCCCACTTTTTGGTGTGTTTGAGGGTTGCTGTTTTCATCTGTCAAGCCAATTTCACGTTTGTAAATTTTGATTTTCAACTACAGAGAACACGGTCATGATTATTGCTGATGCAAATGTGATAGGCTCTAACCAAACGAACAGGAACAAATAAAATGAACTTTTTATTTTTAGGTTTATAATTTAGCGTTGTTTGTATTCGGTTCATGTTTATTAAGAAATTTGGCTTTTACATTCGAGCATAATTCATTTATTTGGTAAGATTGTTTATTAAATTTTCGCAAACAAAATCAAACATGTTTGTGAACATATTAAATTAACTTGTTTCTAAACATATAAACTAACATATTATTTGTTTTTTTTCATCCATCAAGCTCATTTCATGTAGAAATTATGGCATTTCGATGAAAATGTATTTTTTCTTTTCGACGACAAATTAGAACATAGTTATTATTTTTGTCGATGCAAATGTGACAGCTTACACCCTTATCGAACACTTGCAAATAAAATGAAAAAACACGTACTAATAAAAAAGAAATCTTTATTTGTTCATTTAAAATAGTATCATTCCCGTTTGATTCCTATTTGTTAAAAAATTTGATTTTTACGTTTGAGCATTTATTTATTTTGTAGAATTGTTTATTAAATTTTCACAAACAAGATTAAAAATGTTCGTGAATACTATACAAACAATGTATATTAATTTTTTGAGTCAATAATGTTTTATTATCTTAAGTATAATTAACTAATTTAATTTCATAATTTTTTATTTTTATGTTTTATTAATTTTTTAAGCTAATAAAGATGTATGGTATAATTATGTTTAGGAATTAGATACCAAGATTTAATCTAGTGGTTGTTACCATTCTTTAAGAAAAATTAGATTCAATATTCGATTCTCTATTTTTTTTGTAACTCCTAAGAAAAAAAATTAAGTATTTTTATCTTATTTAAACTAAATAACTATATAAACTATCAAACAAAATAAAGTAGTAAACTAATGGGCTCATCTAATATAAATTAAAGTACAATAACAATAAACTAATTTATTAATTAACATAATATAATATTACTATAACAAATTATTTTGCGATTTTGCATGTAAAATTTGTATGCACTGCCTGCCCGAACGTGAAGACCATGTGAAACCTGGAATGAATACAAGTGTTTGAAATAAAAACCAAAACTTAAAAGCCACCGACTGCTACGTCTCCTCTCAGTTTCAACTTTGGCAAGGGTCATGGTAAAAATTCAACATGCTTTGTTTCTTGGGCTCGTAACTTACTTTCTTGCCGACTGCCACTTGGTCGATTTATTTGATTTTTTTTTTATTTCTAGAGTGCTTGTTGAACTAGAACCTTCAGTGAAAGAGGCCTTGAATTGGGCCTTTATAGAGTGTGGCTAGTTGGATGAGATTTTCTTATATTCTGCATGGTCAAAATTTTTTTAATTTTGCCTACAAGGCCTTGATACAGTGGTAACAAAAAGTATAAGATTTTAAAGTTTTAAATTCGAGTTTTGTTAAATGTGAGATTAAATTAGTTTATTTATTATTTGTTTAGTTTGTTATTATTATTTGTATTTATCACTTTATCAAATTACTAGTTTTTGAAATGTAATATGTTAATTGTGACTATAACTTTAAATGAGAACGTATTATTCAAATTTTTTTAAAATTTTTTTCAAATTCATCACTTTTGAATTTTTTATTATATTTCAAATACTTGTATATGAAAAAATTTTGAATAAATGAAAATACTAAATAAAAGTTTCATAGTTTAATCCAAAAATATATGATAACATGCCCTAAAAAAATATATTTTGGAGACTTATCACATGTAACTAAAAGCAACCCTAAGAAAACAATACATTAAATTATGCTTTGATCACATCAAGGGAAGAATTTTGCATAAACTCGTTCTCAATAAACTTAACTCATATATTTAACAACATGTAATTTCCATGATCATCAGATATCAAAGATAAATTAGAGATCAAAGGAAATAGAAAATTTTAATAATAATAAATTATCTGTTGCAATGGAATTTGTATTTACCTATCTTGTGATTGTACATTTTTTATGTGGTTGAACTTTGGCTATATTGTGATTGAGGTCGTAAATTACTATTTGATTGTCTCTTATTGTAGGGCTTGAATCTGGTTGTGGGCTCTTTGAATGGTGAAGATATACTTATATCTTTTGAAGGATATAATGGGCGTTACAACAATGAGGTAAAGACAGTTTTAGCCTCTTTATGACTTTCTTAATCTTTTTATTTCTATTTGATCTTATATGTTTTGCTACGAGGTTAATGTTCTTAAGCCAAGTCACAAGTCAACCTTGCAATCAAAGATAATGGAGGCTCCTATTCCTGATAGTGTTTCTGCCGTGCATAACACCACAAATCCTACCAGGGATTTGGAGTCTGAGTTTGAAGTTGGTCAAGAAGGAAAAATACGAGAAATTGTTTTGGATAGTGTTGAAACAGAGCCCACGGTATGTAATAATACGATGGTGTATTCAACATTCAGTCCCATTCAAGTTCATTGGAAATATTCTAGTTGAAATATTCTGATATGAAGTACGCGGATGCTGTATTTATTATCTTATGTTATTCTTAAAACTCCTTACTGAGTTGGTGTCACGAGTCACACCAACTCAGTTGTCGAAATTACTTAAAAATCAAAATAAGTTTGCTTTTGACCTCTTGAGAACTTTTATCTAGTCTTGAATTGCATACAAGCTTTAAGGTATTCAAATTGTCATTTACTATATCGTCAGTTCACTTCTTCTGCTCAAGTTTTGAGAGTATATGCAGAAATCCAAAGGAAAGGAGACTAGTGAAAGCATAATAGCAACACTCAAGGCGGAAAATGAAGAACTGGAATCATCACTCAACAATGAGAAGTTGCAGTCTATCTAGCTAAAGCAAGAAATAGTAGAAGCTAAGACTCGAAACATCTGTTTTTTTCCTTTTGCTAAGCCACATAATTCATATATATTAAAAAGACCCGATACAATTAAAGTTATAAGCCATTCCCAAATCCCAAAAACCCAAAAGAAAACATAGCCAACACCCATGCTTTAGACTTTCACTTCTCTTCACCCAGAACAAATAATATACACATCACAAAGACCCAACAAAACAGCATACAAATATAAAAAGGAACTACGAAGAACCAGTAACCAACTGAGGCAGTAATGTACCTTGCAAAACCAAACAAATATCGAACTACAGTATGTCTTGCACCATCCTTCCAACCACACATGATAGCTGCAACTTATACCATGCATCACACAGCCATTAATCATGCCCTCCATCCTCAGCATCACAATACACATAAGTAGCATGCGCGACCAATGTCCGCCTTGTCTAGCAAAAACCAACAACTGCCTTCAATCAAGATCCAAGCCTGTAAACAAACCACAGCCCATGCACAACCAGAAATACGGACCAGAACAAAGAGAAAACAACTCCCAATGGACAACGCAGAGACAATAAGTTTCCATCAAAGACAACAATTGATCTAAATAACAATCATTGTCACTCCAACATATCATAAAACACCTCAAATACAAGAAAAATAATAGTATCTTTGGAGGCTGCGAGTAGATGAAACTAAGTTGCACGTGAAAATATCAAGGTGCCTTCATAAAACAGGGGCGAAAAGTAACATAGACCAACTCCTCAAACTTCAAAAGAATCCAGATCTATCAAAAAATTAATTATTAGCTAATGAACAATTCTGATGAGATTCTATATAGAATGAATATAGAACAGATAGAAGAAGAAGAAGAAAGAAGATAGAAGAGAGTAAGAATTGAATAATGAGTTTCTGTATTGTAATCTTTCATATCATTTACTGAGTTACAATTGAGGCTTTTAAAGACTACTAAGGTGACTATTCTGGTTAGTAAACTTTAACAGAAATAACTGCTATGGTTAGCTAACTGAGTTAGTTATTTCTGTTGACATTCCCTCGCAAATCAAGCCTCTATCTCCAAGCTGCTGAACACTACTTTTACTCCCCTGTAAATGGTGCTCCCCTGCTTCCTGATTGCAACCTCGAACAGTAAGCTTTGACCTTAACCGAGCAAAACTAGCTAAGGACAAAGGTTTTGTAAGGATGTCAGCAAGCTGGTCATAAGCTGGAATATGGCTGACAGTAATCTGTTTCTGCAAAACTTTCTCCCTCACAAAGTACATATCTAGTTCAATATGTTTAGTCCTGGTATGTTGAGTAGGATTAGCAGAGAGTGCTACTGTAGATAGATTATCACACCATATATGAGGTCTAATAGAAAGAGAGACACCAATTTCAGTCAATAGGGATTGGATCCAAGTGATTTCAGCAGTTAGGTTGGCCAAGCTTCGAAATTCAGCTTCAGTGCTAGATCTAGACACATTGGTCTGCTTCTTTGAACTCCAAGAGATAAGGTTGGTTCCCAAAAAGACACAGTAGCCTGAAGTAGACCTTCTGTCATCTAGGTTAGTAGCCCAGTCTGCATCAGTGAAACCAGTGAGTTGAAGAATAGGAGAAGGCTGAAGAAAAAGACCATGGTGCAAGGTACCACATAGATATCTGAGTATCCTCTTCACAGCCTTCCAATGTGTATCAAGGGGTTGATGCATAAACTGAGAAACTTTGTTTACAGCAAATGTAATTTCTGGTCTGGTGATAGTGACATATTGTAGTGCTCCAACAGCACTTCTATACATTTGAACATCTTCAATAGGTGAACCATCTTTGATAGAAAGTCGTAAGGAACTGACCATAGGAGTGGGTAAAGGGTTGGCTTCCCACATGTGAAATTTGTGAAGTAGCTCTTTAATATACTTGGTTTGTGTTAGCAACAATCCAGTAGATAACTTGGTAACCTCAATACCAAGAAAAAGATTCAATGAGCCAAGATCTTTTAGGGAGAAATCAGCATCTAGGTATGAAACAAGTTGATCAATATGTCTGGAGGAGCTACCAGTGATGATAATATCATCAACATATACTAGGACATATGTGCTAATTGAATTTGTGTGCTGAATGAATAATGACTAGTCAGCCCGAGAAGACACAAAACCTTGCTGATGTAAGAATTGTTGAAGTTTGTCAAACCAAGCCCTTGGAGCCTGTTTTAGACCATAAAGGGCTTTATGCAACTTACACACCAGCTTCTGTCCATTGTGAGAAGTTTCAAATCCAGGGGGCTGATGCATATAGACCTCTTCATGAAGGGTACCATTGAGGAATGCATTGTTCACATCAACTTGTCTCAAGGACCAGCCTCTAGTTAATGCTAGTGTAAGAAGAATTCTTACTATAACAGGCTTGACAACAGGGCTAAAAGTCTCACCAAAACCAATGCCATGTTGCTGGAGATACCCCTTTGCAACCAGCCTAGCCTTATACCTTGCAACAGTACCATCTGCATTTCTTTTCAATTTGAATACCCACTTACAGCCTACAATGAATCTATCAGGAGGCAAAGGGACTAAAGACCAGGTGTCATTTTTCAGTAAGGCTGTATATTCTTCATTAACAGCAGCTTTCCATTGATTATGTTGCAATGCTTGAGTGATGGTTGTTGGTTCAGTGTTGTCAAGATTAGCAAGATATACTTTTGGCCTGAAAATACCACTCTTAAACCTGGTTCTCATTGGATGCTGGTTAGCAACATGATTAGGTGGTGGTCCTAATATAGAGGATTGGCCATTCTGTTGTAAAGGAATTGATGGCAAATTACTAGAATGAGGAGACTCATTTGAACTAGGAAGGGAAGAAAATTTTGAAGTTTGAACCTGTTGTGAAGGATCTAAAAAGGAATTTGGAGTAGTAGAAGAAAACAAAGAAGGATTCAATCGAGTAACAAGAGGAGGTGATGGTAAGGTAAGAGAGCTAGATTTGGAAATTGGAAAACATGATTTTGAGAATAGTTCAACATAAGGAAACCTATTTTCATCAAAAACAACATGTCTAGAGATGAATAAGTGACCATATTGATCAAGACACTTATAGCCTTTATGACTGGTACTGTAGCCTAAAAATATACATGGAGAAGATCTAAAATCCATTTTGTGAGAATGAAAAGGCCTAAGAAAGGGATAGCATAAACAACCAAAGGTTTTAAGGTATGTATAATCTGGTTTTACCTTGTAAAGTGCTTCAAAAGGAGATTTCGAACGAAGGGCAGTACTTGGCAACCTATTGATGAGATAAACTGCAGCTGAAAAAGCATCAGACCAGAATTGGAAGGATAAGGATGCTTGAGACAGTATGGTAAGTCCTGTTTCTACTATATGTCTGTGTTTCCTTTCAACAATGCCATTTTGTTGAGATGTATGGGGACAAGGATGCCTAAAAAGAATACCTTCTGAATTGAGAAAGGAGGTGAAACTCCTAAATTCACCACCCCAGTCTGTTTGAAGAATCTTAATGGAAGCAGAAAATTGTGTCTCTACTAATTTCTTGAAATGGATAAAAGAAGACAAGGCTTCACCCTTAGATTGTAAGAAATATATCCATGTATGTCTAGAACATGCATCAACAAACGAAATGTAATATTTGAAGCCATTCCCAGACAAGTATGGAGCAGGACCTCATAGATCAGATTCAATGAGAGTAAATGGAGAAGAGTAAGTTGTTTGGGATGGTGAGAAAGGAAGTCTATGACTTTTTGCATATTGACAGTGAGAGCAAATGTAACTTCTATTTATTTTGTTTGGAATATTACAAATGGACAGAACCTTAGAGACAAGAACAGAATTTGGATGGCCTAATCTCCTATGCCAAAGAACATAAGGATCTACATTCAAAGATGAAACTTCGGGCAGATTTGATGATGTTGATACTAAGACTTCTTTCTGGTCTGATGAAACAGCTGCAGTAGACTCATCTATATTGAGATTGAACTTGTACAGACCCTTGTCAAGTGTCCCCTTTAGAAGAACTTCCTTGGTAGTTGAATCCTTCACAAAGCAAGACTTAGAATGGAATTCAAAAAAGACTGAATTATCTTTGCAAAATTGAGAAACAGAAAGCAAGTTTTTGGTAATTTGAGGTGTAGACACCAAATTTTGTCCAAATTGACAGTTTTGAACTCAATTGGACCTTCAAAATCCAAAATAAAACATTGGGCTTCAAGGCCCATTAAAATGAATAAATTTATTTTTATTAGTATTTTATTTTTATCTATTTGTTTTATTTTTATTATTTTTATTGTTATTTTGTGTTTTCATTTTTATTATTAGTATTTTTATATATATTTGTTTGTATTTGTTTTTATTTTTATTATTTGTTTTGTTATTATGTATGTTATTATTGTTATTGTCTTTTTTATCACATGTGTTTTATTTTTTTTATTATTATTATTATTATTACTGTTTTTATTATTATTATTATTATTATTATTATTATTATTATTATTATCTTTTCTTTTTATTATTATTATTACTATCTTTTCTTTTCTATCATTTATTATTATTATTATTATTATTATTATTATTATTATTACTATTATTATTGCCTTATTTTTGTCTGTCATCCCCAGCCGCCGGCGGTTCCAACCATTCCCCTAGGTCTCGGCTGCCACAAATTCATCTTCCCCAGACATCAATCCCATCTCTGACCACTGCCTTGGAGAACCGGGAAACAATAGGGAGAACCCAGATGGGTTCTAACCCACCGGATCAAAGGAAGACTCGAAATTTTGTTTAAAAGACTTGAATAATTCAAATCAGGGCCCTTTTTTTCTAGAGAGACTCCCGGACACTAAAAAACCTACCCCGAACATCGAAAAGCATGACATTTAATATAACGAAAGCTTCATATTAACATGGCAAGCATGACATTTAATTCAGGGTTATGTTGGATTAGGTGTCAAGTGGCTTGAACATCGAAAAGCTTTGGAGAGGGTTCTGGACCATGGAAGAAACAGAGATGATTCGAATGGAAAGGATGGAAAAAGCACAGCAAGAGATAAGAGAACAATTATCACAGATGGCAGCTTTATTGGAAAGGTGGAATAATGGAAAAGAAACGATGGGAGGACTAGTTACTCAAGAGGGGCATCAGTTGCGAAATGCTGAGGATTCTTTTTGTCCAATTAACAGTGGCTCACGAGAAACCCAAACATCTCAGAAGCCACAAGCAATGCCCACCAAAGATTATGTATGCCCTAATATGCAATCTTCAGTCGACCCTAGTCGGTTTCAAGTGCATGAGACTCCTACAATGAACCCCCTCGAACCAACTCATACTGGCAATTTGGATAGTCACAAAGATCAAGGGATGCCACAAGTGAAAGAAGGTTCATGTTCCCGACGAAAGATAGAGCTTATAGAAGAAAGGCTTCGAATTGTTGAAGGAGTGGATTTTCATGGATCTTTAGATGCAACTAGATTATCTCTAGTACCTGGTGTGATCATTCCTTTAAAGTTCAAAGCCCCAGAATTTGAGAAGTACGATGGGACTACATGCCCAAAAGCCCATATCACTATGTACTGTCGAAAGATGGCAGCACATGTGCATGATTACAAACTGTTGATCCATGTTTTCCAAGATAGCCTTAAAGGATCTGCTGCTAGGTGGTATACACAGTTGGGCAGGGGCGATGTTCACTCATGGGAAGATTTGGCAAGGGCATTCGTCACCCAATATAAGCATATTGTGGATCTGGCCCCAGATCGTTTATCTTTGCAAACCATGGAGAAGAAAGCTACTGAAGGCTTTAGAGAATATGCCCAGAGATGGAAGAATGTTGCCACTCAAGTTCGGCCTCCCCTCACTGAAAAAGAGACTGCAGCGCTGTTTCTTAATACCCTCCAGGCACCATATTATGATAGGATGATTGGGAGTGTTACTAAGAATTTTACCGACATGGTGGCCTCCGGAGAGATGATTGAGAATGCAATCAAGAGGGGCAAGATCAAGATAGATGACATTGCTGATAACAAGTCAGAAAGAAGGGAAGAAGAAGTACAAGTTGCAACATTTGAGGGGCAATTTCCCAAAAATTCCATTACACCTCATCCCTACTTGCCATACCCATCGTACCATCCAACCTTGAGCAATGTTTCTTGCAATCCATATCTTTATTCACCAATCCCACAACCAGGATTCCAAGCAAACTCTTACTCCCCAGTAATTGCTCACTCACCTACCTTTGTGACTAATCCTAGAGCTCGACCTGTCCAACAACCAATAAACAACAGAAAAAGATCAAGAAGCAACCAAGGAAAAATTCCCATTTCAATTTCTGATCTCTTGCCTTTTCTAGTGAAAAACCAATATTTGACCCCAGTTTCTTTGAGAACAGCCCCAAACCCATTGTCCAAGAGTTATGATCTGAATAGTAGATGTGACTATCACATGGGGGCAATCGGGCATTCAACAGAAAAATGCAGGCAATTGAAGGAAAGGGTTGAAGAGCTTATCAATGGGGGAATCTTGACTCAAGAACTTATGGATCAGTGGAAGTCCACTTTGATGCAAAGTTAGGTCATGATGAGAAACTAGATTGGAAGAAACTGGAATGTCAAGATTTTAGAGTTTGTGTTTCGTTGGAAAATGCTTTGTCAATTCCATTGGCCTAAATGACAGTTGTATGAGCATAACCTTTTGCATAATTTGTTTTCCATTGGCATGTGACAAGAATGTTTCTTTTCTTCATATTAATGATAAAAATGATTCTAAGAAAATCGGTGATTACTATCAAAGATGAATGTTGTAAATCATTCATGGATCATATTTCAACAAAACCTAAGTCACTCGAAAGCCAAAAAACTAAATTGGGGCATAAAATTTTGAAATTCCGATTTGTTCCCCATTTGATCATGACAGGGCTTCACTATTAACGGTTTTCAAAGAAATGACCAACTTGCAAAACCTTTTGAGAATAATTTGGAAATCAATCTATGACAATCTCGAAGATTTTGGATATTGGCAGTTTGATATTTGGCAAGATCATTTTGAAATTTTGAAATACAATTCCACCCTGATTCATAGACAAATCCTAAACTCTTCGTTCTTGTACTCCTGAGATGCCTTTCGCCCATGTTTTGGGGCAAAACGAAAAAGGGGAACCAAAGTTGAGGATTTTTCATTGATGTCCATTTGCATAATGCCTCAAGTTGCGCATCACCTTTTTCCTTAAATGAAGATGCGGTGTGTGAGGTCAAGCTCTGTCATATTAAAGTGGTGCATTACAAAAAAAACAAAAAAACAAAAAAAACAAAAAAAATGAAATTGATCGTGACACCATGCAAACATGATATTCAGATGATTTCAAAAGCTAAAGCAAAAACTTATCTTAAGAATCGCTTTTCAATAGAAGCATCTTAATTTGAAAGGACAAATGGCCATCTTTCACATCCCATTCACAAATATAAATATTATCCTGTTGCTACCCCTTTGAGCCGGATAATTTCTTTCATAATAAACCTCTTCCAAGGATCACCCTCCACACCGGGGGGCATGTGCAGAAAATATCTCTTCAAAGAAAATGAATGATTAAATTTTTGTTTTCGATCAAATAAGATTTACTATGTGAGACAATTTGGGGGCAAATCAGATTTGAAATTTTGGACATGAATCAATGAAAAAAAGAAAAAAAAGAAAAAGAAAGAGAAAGAAGAAAAGATACATTGAAAAGTAGAAAAAGAAAGGTGCTTAGAAGAATGAAAATGATAGACATTCATATGAGAAGAAACGATCCTTGGATTGATCACCCTTCAAACACATTTTGGGCCTGTTTATCTATTCTTTCAAAACCCTGAACCATGGCCTACATTACGTACTTTAAAGTCCATTTTGATCAAATATGGATGCTTGTATCAAAGAGCTCCTATTTAGGAAATCCTCACTATCTTCGGTTTGAATGAAATTTGAAATCTTGAATGCATGGTGGAACAATAAAAAAAAATAGAAAAGAAAACAAAAGAAAGAGTGGAACTCTAGGGTGAAAACTCGAAAAGGGCAGTCTAGAGCAAACGATGGACTTTTAGTGCAACCCAGTCAAGCAGTGATACGAATTGAAAATATGGAAAAAGAACCAATAATACCTGGAAACCCTCGAGATATTCAAAGATTCTGAAGTCACTTGAAAGAACTATTAATCCCTGGAAACCCTCGAAAGGCCTAGAGATTTTAATGTCACGTGATTGCCCGACATCTTTCTAAAAAAGTTTGAACCTTTCTTCTTGTAAATACTCTTCCTAAATAGGAAAGACCTCAGTCATTCATGCCTCATCTTGGCATTTTTGAAACGCCATTATTCGAGAATTTAAGAGATTGTCAAACCAAGTTGTAAATATTTTGTTTCTTTTCTCATTCAAAATTTTGTTCAAAAAAAAAAAAGAAAAGCGATGGTATTTTAAGAAAACCATTTCGAGCCAAAAAAAAAACATTGTTTTTTTTGGATAAATGGCAAAATGTCCCCCAAACAGAACATCCTAGTGCACCAAACTTTCAATTGTCCAGTTGAAAAGATCCAAACAGGATTTATGTCACTCATCTTGAAAAGTAATCACTAATTTCTCGAAAGGATCAAGTATCACCTGTGAAATTTGGATTCATTCCCTCTGGAAAATAGTTATGTGGAAAATTTTTAGCGCTTTTCGTCAACAGGCTATGATGAGGTACAAGAACTTTGCAGAAATGAGAAATAGAAAGGAGCTTTCATGATCATGTTGGGGGCAAAGGAGACAAAAAAAGGCAAATATGTGCCTTTTTTGCTTGCCTTTTTTGCAAGACAAGATAGAGTTTCAAAGTTAGAGAATGTACAGGATTGAGTGTCATGCATACATGCATACATACACAATATCATACAGCGTCAGCATTGAAAGTTTTGTGTAAAATTTTGAGATTAAAACATGTTTCTCAAGCTAAAGGCTCGACACCATCCAATCAAAATTTTGAAGGTTATGCAACCTTTTTTCAAAACCAGAAAGTCAAGTTTATTCATGATATAGAAATTTTCAAATCCAGTTTGATTAGTGCTATGTTTAATTATGGTTGAAGAATGATTTTCAAAAATTTCAAATCCAATTCCAAGTCCTCCGGGCACAAAATTTCAAAGACCTCCGGGCACAATTCTAATACCTCCGGGCATAAAATTTAAGTCCTCCGGGCATAAAATTCAAGTCCTCCGGGCACAAATATAAGACCTCCGGGCATAAAATCTCAAGTCCTCCGGGCACAAAATTCCAAGTCCTCCGGGCACAATTCTAAGTCCTCCAGGCACAAAATTCCAAGTCCTCCAGGCACAAATCTCAAGTCCTCCGGGCACAATTCTAAGTCCTCCGGGCATCAATTTCAAGTCCTCCGGGCACAAATATAAGACCTCTGGGCACAAATCTCAAGTCCTCCGGGCATAAATCTCAAGTCCTCCAGGCACAAAATTCCAAGTCCTCCAGGCATAAAATTCCAAGTCCTCCGGGCATAAAATTCAAGTCCTCCGGGCATAAAACTCAAGACCTCCGGGCACAAATATAAGACCTCCGGGCATAAAATTTCAAGTCCTCTGGGTACAAATTTCAAAATTTAAGTCTTCCGAGCACAAATCTTAAGACCTTCGGGCAACAATCCCAAGTCCTCCGGGCAAAATTTTAAGTTCTCCGGGCACAAATCTCAAATCTTTCAGGTACAAATTCTAAGTTATTCGAGTGTGGTTTTGAAATTCTTTAGATGCAATCTTAAAGTCATTGATTAATGTTAAAGTGAAGAGCCTTTAGTAAGAGAAATATTGTTAAATATGTATATTTATGTGTATATATTAAAAAAAAGAAAAGAAAGAAAAAAAAAGAAAAAGGAATTCAATAATAAGAAAATGCAAAAAATTCAAAAAAAAAGAGAGAAAAAAAGAGAAGCAGAAAAACAAAAAAAAACAACAAACAAAAAAAACTATTAATTTAAAGTCCCATCGCCTCTGCTGCAAGAGGAGCACATTTTCAGAAAAAAATTTAAAGTTTCATCGCCTCTGCTGCAAGAGGAGCACATTTCCAAGAAGAATTTAAAGTTCCATCGCCTCTGCTGCAAAAGGAACACATTTCCAGGAAGAATTTAAAGTTTCATCGCCTCTGTTGCAAGAGGAGCTTTCCCAGAAAAAGAAAAAGAATTTAAAGTTTCATCGCCTCTGCTACAAGAGGAGCACATTTCAGAAAAAGAATTTAAAGTTTCATCGCCTCTTCTGCAAGAGGAGCACATTTCCAGCAAGGATTTTAAAATTTCGCTACCTCTGTTGTAAGAAAAACACAAAAAAAAACGAAAAACGAGAAAAAGAGAAGAGGAAAAAGAAAAAAAAGAAAAAAAAGAGAAAGGAAAAGGAAGAAAGAAGAAAGACAAAAAAAGAGAGAGAAGGAGGAGGATTAGGTGCTGAGTTGGACAAAATTGTTGTCTATTGTCTTTGCTCTATTCCTGATACTCAGCAATGAGCAAAGAGGGGCAGCTGTAAACACCAAATTTTGTCCAAATTGACAGTTTTGAACTCAATTAAACCTTCAAAATCCAAAATAAAACATTGGGCTTCAAGGCCCATTAAAATGAATAAATTTATTTTTATTAGTATTTTATTTTTATCTATTTGTTTTATTTTTATTATTTTTATTGTTATTTTGTGTTTTCATTTTTATTATTAGTATTTTTATATATATTTGTTTGTATTTGTTTTTATTTTTATTATTTGTTTTGTTATTATGTATGTTATTATTGTTATTGTCTTTTTTATCACATGTGTTTTATTTTTATTATTATTATTATTATTACTGTTTTATTATTATTATTATTATTATCTTTTCTTTTTATTATTATTATTACTATCTTTTCTTTTCTATCATTTTTTATTATTATTATTACTATTATTATTATTACTATTATTATTGCCTTATTTTTGTCTGTCATCCCCAGCCGTCGGCGGTTCCAACCATTCCCCTAGGTCTCGGCTGCCACAAATTCATCTTCCCCAGACATCAATCCCATCTCTGACCACTGCCTTGGAGAACCGGGAAACAATAGGGAGAACCCAGATGGGTTCTAACCCACCGGATCAAAGGAAGACTCGAAATTTTGTTTAAAAGACTTGAATAATTCAAACCAGGGCCCTTTTTTTCTAGAGAGACTCCCGGACACTAAAAAACCTACCCCGACCGAGACACCACCATCATCACCAGCCACTCACCATCATCACCGTCGTCATCATCACACACCACCGTCATCATCAACCACCACCGTCATCATCACATACCACCGCCACCATCACCTACCCAAAACCTAACCCAAAAAACAAACCCCAAACCCTAGAACCGAGACCCTTAGGATCTCAGATCTGGAAACCCTAGATCTAAAACCTGCAAGAAAAACAAAAAAACACAAGCAACCACATCCAGATCCAACCAGATAAAAACAAACACAAAAAAAAAACACAAACAGAGGATGGAGGTTTTCGGATGGCTAGATTTGTGAAGTTAGGTTTGTTCGTAGGGGAAGCTTAGCCCAGATCTGTTATGAGGGAGATGAGGGGAGCGTTTTAGGTTACGGGGAGGACCACCGGCAGCCGACGTACGGCGGCGCACGGCGGCCGGAAATCGCCCCGGGGAAGGAGGGTTGAGAGGATTTTGGGGTTTCTGAACTTTTTTTTTTGGAAAGGCCGGGCAAAATGAAAGAAGAAAAAAAATGGGGCATTTTATAAAGGAGTGAAACGGTGCGTTTTGGGGTTGACCCATGGCTGACCCGCGCGTTGACCCGACCCGGATCCGAGATCCGCGCGACCCGGTTCCGCTGTGACCCCTCGCGACCCGCGAGCCACATCCGACCCGGTTCCTGACCCGTTCCGTTGGCAGGCTTGGGCCTTGTCTTGGGCTTGATTTTTGGGCCAGTTCGAAGGCTTCCTTTGGGTTTTCAAGCCCAACCCGTTTTGGTATATTTTTATCTAATATTTATTTATTTATTCTGTTAAATATATTATTTTATGTATTTTTGATATATTTGCATAACATAAAAATAAATATTTGTTTGTATATAAAATCCTTTAAAAGCTAATAATTTTAAGTTTAATCATAGAATTAATAATAAATATATAGTTTTAAGATATATATATATATATATATATAAAATATAAAAAAAAGGACAAATAAATAAAATATGTAAGTAAATTATAGGAGATATATATATGATTTAAAAATATATAAATAAATATGTAAATAAGCATGTAAATAAATATAAAATCATACATATAAAAAAATGTATATGGATATGTATATAAAGTACATAAAATAGGTATATAAAGTACATAATTATATATTTTCATTTATACATATAATAATTTTTTTTAATATAAAAATCTTTTTAGGAAGTTAGGAAATCTATATAATTCTAAAATGTACATAGGATGTATAAAATGTGTAAATAGATATAAAATATTTTTTATATAATTTTCTTTTTATTATTAAACAATTTACCATAAAAGAATATTTTAAGAAGCTAAAAAATAAAAGTAAAAATACCAAAATAAAATAAATAAATAAAGTAAGCCTGAATTCCGATGATAAGTCTTCGTTGAACTCGCAAGTAGCGATTCTTTGAAAAACTTTAGGTGAGGGGAATTATATCGAATATTACCAGAGTATTGGGATATTCGGTATTATTTCTCAATATATCAGTTTCATGCTTATTTTTTGAAAAATGTATATACATGATAATAATAAAAAATATATAAAATAAGTAAACCAATAAAAATTAATAATAGTAAAATTTCCAAAGGTAAAGAATGGTAATTAATCAAATAAGTAATAATAGAATTTTGGTAAAAGGGAGTGATCGAAGGAATCAAGATATGCATAAATCTTAATCTCAAAATAAATGGAATTCTTCCGAGGATGGGATGTCTTGAAACTCACAAGTAGTGATTTCTTGACTGATCCCTAGGTGAGAGAAGTTCACTAAGTGTTACCAGAGTATTGGGATACTTAGTGCAATTTTTCAATAATAAAAATTTTCATTTAAAATAAATAAAGAAATAACAAATAATAATTAAAAAAATTCATTTGCATCATTCATTATCTGTTTGCATCGTTTGCATCATTTGCATTCATAATAATTTTTGAAGCGAGTGTGAATCTTCCGACGATGAGATTCTATAGAACTCATAAGTAGTGATTCTTAAGAAATCTCTAAGTGAGGAAAATTATTTCAAATGTTACCAGAGTATTGGGATATTTGATTTAATTTTTCAATACAAAAAGGTTCATATTCATTTTTGAAAAATAAAATATAACTTTTTTAAAATAAAACAAAATGATTTTTTACAAAAAATGACTTAGAATAAAAAGAATAAATTGATTGTAATAAAAATAAAAATTATTTTTAAATATTAATGCAAGACCATTTTATTAAAACCAAAGGATAACACATGATTACTATGGTACCGTTTTTTAACGGGCGTCGTGGGGGTGCTAATCCTTCCCCACGCGTAACCGTACTCTCGAACCCGATTTTTGTTTTCGCAGACCAAAATTGTCTTTTTAATAAACCTTAATTAATTTTGAGATTTTGTTAAAAAGATAAATATTTTAGGTGGCCAATCACACCTAGTAAAAAAAGATTGGTGGCGACTCCCTTTTGTTTTTAAACGTTTTTCAAAATCGTCGAGCGCGAAGCCGTTATGACATGAGGTACATGCAAAATGTTTTTAAGATGAAGACATTTGGATCGAGACTTAACAAGAGAATGACCTATACCTGATATATTGAGACCAGCACCATTTCCCATGTAAACTTTACCAGTTCCATGATAATCAGTTCCAAGATTCAGGTTTTCCATAGAGTTTGTGATATGGTTTGTAGCTCCAGAGTCTGAGTACCAGGATGAATCAGTGATAGAGGAAGGGGATGCTATCATAGCCTCTGCTACATTTGCTTGATGTGGGAAGAAGTTGCTGTTTTGGCTAAAGTATCTCGGATTATTGGAAGCTTCACCAGAACCAACAGATCTTGAAAATTGAGTAGATTCTCCAGGATCAGGATTGAATGAAAGATCAAATCTATGATAGCATCTATGTACCGTGTGCCCAATCTTGCCACAAAGTTGACATTGTGGCTTAGAACCAGTAAAACCTCTTCCTTTGGATCTACCCCTGCCCCTGAAATTCCTTCCACCAGTATAACCTCGAGTGTTCTCAAATGAAAACTTTTTCTGCTGAGTAGTCATATATGCAGAGGCCATAACAGCATCTGTAAAGGAGGAATTCTGTAAATTTCTTGACTCTGTGGCAAACAAGAGAGCCGAGGTGGTTTTCCAAGTTGGCAACTCTTTTTGGGTGGATATAGCAGCAACTATGGCATCATATTCCAATCCAAGACCAGACAAGGCTATATGTACTAATTCATTATCATTCATAGCACATCCATAAGAAATCAACGTATCCCACAATGACTTAATCTTTACAAGATATTCCTTCATGCTAAGTGATCCTTTCTTGATATTCTGCAATTGCCTCCTATATTGCATCACTTTTGCATTAGTTTGGGATGCAAAATACTCTTCAATTGCTTCCCACAAATCTTTTGCTGTTTCACAGCCAACAAAATTGGGCAAGATCTGACTATCGATAGAAGACAAAATCCAAGAAACAAGAATTTGATCTTGTCTATCATAGATTTCAAACTCAGTACTTCCAACAGAAGGTTTGGCTTGCTTACCATCAATGAACCCTCTCAGACCATATCCTCTTAGAGTTACCACAATTTGTTGTTTCCACAGTAGGTAGTTATCATCTCCAAGTTTCACAGTGATGACTTGAGACCCTGGATTCTGAACCGAGAGAGAAGATAAGGTTGTCGAACTGCTCTCTGTTACAGCTTCTGATACCATGATGAGATTCTATATAGAATGAATATAGAACAGATAGAAGAAGAAGAAGAAAGAAGATAGAAGAGAGTAAGAATTGAATAATGAGTTTCTGTATTGTAATCTTTCATATCATTTACTGAGTTACAATTGAGGCTTTTAAAGACTACTAAGGTGACTATTCTGGTTAGTAAACTTTAACAGAAATAACTGCTATGGTTAGCTAACTGAGTTAGTTATTTCTGTTGACATTCCCTCGCAAATCAAGCCTCTATCTCCAAGCTGCTGAACACTACTTTTAAATTCCAACGCTATACCTAACACCCAAACGATTTCACATACCTCTTCTAAAACATTTAATTAATTAAGAAAACAGCTCATCAATCATGGGCTGCTAACTTTATCAGTCTGTCAATAATAACATCATCATCACAATTTGCTCTAAGACCTAACATTTTACCAGTTTTCCATGTGTCTTGAGCTTCCTTCCTTAAGTCTCTGTTTCTATTTCGAAAGTCATTGTCAGACAGAGATTCATTAGCAATATGATCTTCTTGGTTCATCTGCACTTGATCTGGCTCTTTATTCTTAATCAATTTCATTTTCTTCTTCTTCTTCCCTCTCCTAATTTGTTTCCTGTCTTTTTGAGAAATCTTTTTGAATAAAGCTTCTTCAATGTCTTCCAAGGATCTTATTTTACGACACTTTAGCTTAGCAATGGGGAACTGCTTATCACTCTTAGAGAATTCAGGCTCTAAAGAAGATAAAAGGTCTTTCACTTCCTCTTTAAACAACGGCTGGTTTAAAGTGGTAGGCCCCTCAACAAGTCCCGAATTATCTAATGACATTGGACTAACCAAAACATTCTGCACACTCACCACCTTCGACATCTAGGCTGTCTTCATTTAGTAAAGAGTCCACATTTTCAATTAAATTAATGGTATCATTATTACCTTCGTAATCTGTATTCTCGATATCCTTGTAAGCCTCTTCAACCCGTGTCATTATATCTCTCTCCCCAGCAACTTTTTCAAAATTCTGCTCATGAATGACTATTTCACTTCCCAAACCAACTCTTTCTTTTCCCATATCTGACCGTTGTGTTTGTGGGCTGCAAATATTATTGACTTTGGGACTTGGCGATCTTGACATCTCCGATGATCGGTTTGATTCAGGATAACTTGATTCAATTGGAGAACGAGATAACTCATTTTCCTTATGCAACTTCAGATCGTTGCTTTGAAAACAATTGTGTATATAAGCTTAGACATTTTTCTCACTAAATTTCGTTTACTTCTTAGGAGTCTAATCTGTACGTGGTCAACTTGCTGCCAAGCAGCCACGATGTTTCAAATTAGAGGTATATTTAGATGAAGAGAACAATTTCTATCGCTTACCTTGTAACTTTATCTGTTTAATTTCTCCTTATTGAATGGGCATTCAAACTCTAATTTCCTTTAGTACAACCATACTCAGATGCTTTAAAATGAGAATTTAAAAGCAGATAAGATTCACCACATCATACGGTATATGGATCGAATTTGAAAAATTGTTCAATTTGCTGTTCACATGAATTTGTTTGAAAGGTTCTGGAGTCATAGCTTACTTCTCAATTAAATATGATAATTTTAAACTCAACAAAAAATAACACTGGTCAAACTTTGATAAAAATTATATTGTCTGCCAGGTGCTGGCAGAATGGTGAATGATACATTATTTCTGAAACACGAAAAGGAGGAAAAACATGTGGATGGGAGATCTTGAGATGACAGCACGGTTGTAAAAGTTTGTCCCCATCGAGAAGGCCAAAAAAATCGAAGAAACCTGGGAGTCGAGATTCAACTTGTCGTAACGGCTTCGCGCTCGACGATTTTGAAAACATTTAAAAACAAAGAGTCACCACCAATCTTTTTTGTTAGGTGTGATTGGCCACCTAAAATATTTACCTTTTTAACAAAATCTCAAAATTAATTAAGTTTTATTAAAAAGACAATTTGGGTCTGTGAAAACAAAGTTGGGTTCGGGAGTACGGTTACGCGTGGGGAAGGATTAGTACCCCCACGATGCCCGTTAAAAAACGGTACCATAATAATCATATGTTATCATTTAGTTTCAATAAAATGGTCTTAAATTAATATTTAAAAATAATTCTTATTTTATTGCAATCTTTTTATTCAAAATCATTTTTATTTATAAATTTATTTTGTTCTATTTTAAAAGGTTAAACTTTATTTTTCGAAAGTAAATGTGAACCTTTTTGTATTGAATAATTAAATCAAATACTCCAATACTTTTGGCAGCATTTGAAATAATTTTCCTCACCAAGAGATTTCTTAAGAATCACTACTTGTGACTTCTACAGAATCTCATCCTCGGAATGTCTCACACTCATTTCGAAATTAAATGAATGCATATGATGCAAACAAATAATATATGATGCAAAATTTTTTAATTTTAAATTTCATTATTTATTTGTTGATTTATTTATATTTCTTTGTTTTTAAAAAACTTATTCATTTTCATTTTTATTAAAAATTTAAGCTATTGAAAAATCATACTAAATATTCCAATACTTTTGGCAATATTTAATACGATTCTTCTCACCTAGGGATCAGTTAGGAATCACTACTTGTGACTTCCGTAACATCCCATCATCGGAAATTCATTTAATTAAATTATAAAATTTGTTATTAATTTCCTTTTTCTATTTTCTTTTAAAAACATGTTTATTTTTATTTTTAATGACAAAAATTAAATTATTGAGAAATCATACTAAATATTCCAATACTTTTGGCAATATCTAGTACGACTCTTCTCACCTAGGGATCAGCTAAGAATCACTACTTGTGACTTCTGTAATATCACATCATTGGATATTTTATTCAATTAATATCAATCTTATTATTAATTTTAAATATTCAATTTTATTTTCAAAAAATTAAATTATTGAAAAATCATACTAAATACCTCAATGCTTTTGACAATATTTAGTATGACTCTTCTCAGCTAGGAATCAGCTAGGAATCACTACTTGTGACTTCCGTAACATCCCATCATCGGATATTTTATTCAATTTTAACATTGTTAAATAATATAATAAATGAAATATATATAGTTTTCATATTTCCTTTATTTATATTTGTAATATATATATATATATATATATTTATATAACATATCTACTAACCATGTGTCTTTCAAAATTTATTATTCAACATATATATAATCCACATATTTTCCTAAGATAATAATGATAATAACAATAAAACACAATAATAATAATAATAATAATAATAATAATAATAATAATAATAATAATAATAAAAAATAAATAAATAAAACACAATAATAATAATAATAATAATAATAATAATAATAATAATAATAATAATAACAACAACACCAAAATTATTAAAATTAAAAGAAATATACCTAAATTGGTTTAGGCTAAGAACCCAAAGGAAATGCTTCAAAAGAGCCCAAAGACAAGCCCAAATGGCCAGGCCCAAGTCTACCCAAGTAGCCCAAAGCAAGTGGGCCGGATCGGGTGGGCGAGGCTGGTCAGGCCGCTGTGAGTGCTCCCGGGTGGGGTCGCAATCGGGTCGGATAGCCTGGGTTGGCACGCGGGTCTTCTTTCCTCAACTGGCCGGGCGGGCGCGCGAGTCTCGGGTCGGATCCCAGGTCCACGCGCGGATCTGGCCCTTTTCTTCTTTTTTTTTTCTATAAAAACTTTCTCTTTTTTTTTCCTTCACTTTTTCTTCTTTTTTTCACAAAAAAAAACTCAGAGCCCCGAAAAGGCTCTCCGCGGGCGATTTCCGACTGTCACCGCTGACCGCTGTCACCGGTGGCCAAAAATGAAAACGCTTCTCACTTTCGGAAGCTTCTCCACCTCCTGAGCTCGAATCCAGCCTCCGTTTCACTTAAAAGCAACCCTAAATCCCCAAATCTCGGCTAGACCAAAAGCCTTTACCCTTTTTTTTTATTTTCTGTTTTTTGTTTTTTTTGTTGTTTTTTTTATCTGGATTTGTTTGGGTTTGTGTTGTTGTTGGTTTTGTGTTTTGCAGGTGGGGATTTCAGATCTAGGTTTTGGGTTTTGGGGTTCTCGGGTTTAGGGATTTTGGTCCCGATTTGGGTTGTTGAGGGTTCGGGTGAGGCTAAGGGGTTGTTGAGGGTTCGGGTGAGGCTCTGGGGCTTGGTTTTTTGGGTGGTGAGGATGGTGTTTCTGGTTTTGGGTTTTGGACAGAGGCGAGGGTGCTTTTCTGGTTTTGGGGTTTTCGACTGATGATGGTAATGGTTGGTTGAACGGAGATGGTAAGTGAGGGATCCGGTCTCTGTTCGGGATGTTGAGTTTTTTTTTAGGGAAAGGGAGTTTCCCAGTCACTGGTTTGAATGGGGGTTGATTTAGGTAGTAAGGATGATGCCGTGTTGATGGTGAGCCGAGGATGGAGGGATTGTAAAAGGCTTGGGTTTGGCCTCGGGCTGGTGGAGATGGGATGGCTGGCGGGAGTAGGAGGCTGGCTGATGGATGGGTGGCAGAGTAGCTGGCTGGTGGTGGATGGGTGACAGGAGATTGGACAAAAAACAAAATAAAAATAAAAATAATAAAATAAAAACAATAATAATAATATACATAATAACAAAACAAATTATAAAAATAAAAATAAATATAAACATAATAATAATAATAATAATAATAATAATAATAATAATAATAATAATAATAATAATAATAATGGGACAAAATTAGGTGTCAACAGCTGCCCCTCTTTGCTCATTGCTGAGGATCAAGAATAGAGTAAAGACAATAGACGCATTAATTTTGTCTGGCTTATAACCTAATCTCTTTCTTTTTCTTTCTTTCTTTTCTTCTTCTTTTTTTTCTTTTTTTTTTAATTTTCTCCTCTCTCTCTTTTCTTTTTTCTCTCTTTTTCTCTTTTTTCTTCTTTTTTTTTAAATTCTTCTTGTAAAAATTCTCCTCCTACAATAAAGTCATTGAAACTTTGAAATTCTTCATGAAACGTGCTCCTCTTACAACAGAGGCGATGAAACTTTAAAATTCTTCTCTTTCTTCTTTTTTCTTGAATCTTTTTTTTTTGAAATGTGCTCCTCTTGCAGCAGAGGCGATGAAACTTTAAATTCCTTCATGAAATGTGCTCCTCTTGCAGCAGAGGCGATGAAACTTTAAAATTCTTCTCTTTCTTTCTTTTTCTTGAAATGTGCTCCTATTGCAACAGAGGCGATGAAACTTTAAATGCTCTCTTCTTTTTTTTTTCTTTTTTTTTGAAATGTGCTCCTCTTGCAGCAGAGGCGATGAAACTTTAAATTCTTCCTGGAAATGCGCTCCTCTTGCAGCAGAGGCGATGAAACTTTAAATTCCCTTTTTTTCTCTTTTTTCTTTTTTTTTGAAATGTGCTCCTCTTGGTGCAGAGGCATTGAAACTTTAAATATTTTGCCTAGAGGACTTAAATTCCTTTTCTGAAAAGTGCTCCTCTTGCAGCAGAGGCATTGAAACTTTAAAAATTTTGCCCGGAGGACTTAGGACTTTTGCCCAAAGGACTTCAAATTTATGCCCGGAGGTCTTAAATTTGTGCCTGGAGGTCTTAAATTTGTGCCTGGAGGACTTGGAATGTTGCCCGGAGGACTTGAAATTGGTGCCCGAATGTCTTAAAATTTGTGCATGGAGGACTTAAGATTCGTGCCCGGAGGTCTTAAAATTTGTGCCCGGAGGACTTAAGATTCGTGCCTGGAGGACTTGAGTTCCTTTTCTGAAAAGTGCTCCTCTTGCAGCAGAGGCATTGAAACTTTAAAATTTTTTCTGAAATGTGCTCCTCTTGCAGCAGAGGCATTGAAACTTTTAATCTAAAAATTTTGCCCGGAGGTCTTATACTTTGTGCCCGGAGGTCTTAAAATTTATGCCCGGAGGACTTATAATTTGTGCCCGGAGGACTTGAATTTTGAAATTTGCACATGAAAAGATTTGAAATTTTGTCCAGAGGACTTACAATTCGTGCTCGGAGGACTTATAATTTGTCTGAAAAGTTCGAAATTCTTGCTCGGAGGTCTTAGAATTATACTTGAAGAGTTAAACTTTATGCCCGGGGGACTTAAGACTTTTGACTTTGTGCTCGGAGGACTTGAAATTTACTTATCTTCTGAAAATCAATCTTCAATCTTGATTAAACATGACACTGGTCAAACTATATTTGAAATTTTCTTTATCATGAGCAAACTTGCCTTTTTGTTTTGAAAAAAAAATTGCATAACTTTCAAAATCTTGATTGGATGGTATCGAGCCTTCAGCTCGAAAAACATGTTTTAATCTCAAAATTTTCACAAAAACTTTCAATGTTGATGTTGTGTGATATTGTGTATGTATGCATGTATGCATGACACTCACCTGTACATTCTCCAACTTTGAAACTCTATCTTGTCTTGCCAAAAAGAGGCACATTATTTGCCTTCTTCTTTTTTTTTTATTTTCTTTGCCCCCAACATGATCATGAAAGCTCCTTTCTATTTCCTATTTCTGCAGATTTTTTGTACTCACATTATAGCCTTTTGATGAAAAGCACGAAGGATTTTCTCATAACTATTTTCCAGGAGGGAATTGAATCCAAATTTCACAAGTGATATTTGATTCTTTCAAAATATTAGTGATTACTTTTCAAGATGAGTGACATAAATCCTATTTGGATCTTTTCAACCGGACAATTGAAAGTTTGATGCACCAGGATGTTTTGTTTGAGGAATATTTTGCCACTTGTCTAAAAACAATGGTTCCTTTCTTGGCTCAAAATGGTTTTCTTAAAATACCATCATTTTTCTTCCCTTCTTTTTTTTGAACAAAATTTTGAATGAGAAAAGAAACAAAATATTTTCAATTTGGTTTGACAATCTCTCAAATTCTCAAATAATGACATTCTACAAATGCCAAGATCGGGCATGAGTGACTGACATCTTTCCTACTTAGGAAGAGTATTTACAAGAAGGAAGGTTCAAACTTTTTCAAAAAATGTCGGCAATCAAATGACATCAAAATCTTTGGATATTTCGAGGATCTCTCAAGGCTTGTTAATTCTTTTTCCACATTTTCAATTCATGTCAATGCTTGACTTGTTTGCATGATTGATTGTTCCGCCATGCATTCAAGAATTCATTTTATTGATTGATTGTTCCGCCATGCGTTCAAAAATTCAAATTTCATTCAAACCAAAGAATGGCGAGAATCTTCCAAAGAAAAGCTCTTCGATACAAGCATCCATACTTGATCAAAATGGACTTTTAAGTACGTAATGTAGGCTATGGTTCAGGGTTCTGAAAGAATAGATAAACAGGCCCAAAATGTGTTTAAAGGTGATCAATCCAAGGATCATTTCTTTTCATATAGACATCTATCATTTACATGCTTAGAAGCACCTTTTCTCTTTTTACTTTTCCATGTATTTCTTCCTTTTCTTCTTTTCTTTCTTTCTTCCCTTTTTTCTTCAAAATCCTATTCATCCTTTGAAGCATCTTTCTCTGTGTACTTTCACATGTATCCTTCCTCCTTTCTCTTTCTTTTTTTTTCTTTTTTTTTTCATTGATTCATATCCAAGATTTCAAAAACATAGTAAATCTTATTTGATCAAAAACAAAAGCTTAATCATTTATTTTCTTTGAAAAGATACTTTCTGCACATGCCCCCCAGTGTGGAGAGTGATCCTTGGAAGAGGTTTATTTTGAAATAAATTATCCGGCTCAAAAGGGGTAGCAACAGGATAATGTTTATATTTGTGAATGAGATGTGAAAGATGGCCATTCATCATCTCAAATTAAGATGCTTCCATTGAAAAACAATTCTTAGGATAAGTTTTTCCTTTGGCTTTTGAAATCATCTGAATATCGTGTTTGCATGATGCCATGATCAATTTCATTTTTTTCTTTTTCTTTTTTTTTATTTTCTTGTAATGCCACACTTTAATATGATAGAACTTGATCTCACACACCAAAAAATTCGTTCAAGGAAAGAGGCGATGCGCCATTCAAGGTAGTGTAGACGGACATCAATGGAAAATCCTTAACTTTGGTTCTTCTTTTTTCTCTTTTTTTTTTACTTTTTTTTATCTTGCCCCAAAACATGGGCGAAAAGGCATCTCGGGAGTATAAGATTGAAGAATTCGAGATTTGTACAAGAATTTAGGTGGAAATGTATTTCAAAATGATCTTGCCACATATTTGACCGCCATTATCCAGAATCTTTGAGATTGTCATTGATTTCCAAAAAATTCTCAAAAAGTTTTGCAAATCGATTTTTTCCTGAAAATCATTAACAATAAAGCCTTATCATGGTCAAATTGAAAACAAATTGGACTTTTAAAATCTTATGCCCCCATTTAGCTTTTTGGCTCTCGACTGACTTAAATTTTATTGAGATGTGATCCAAGAATGATTTAATACATTCATCTTTGACAGTAATCACCAATTTTCTTATAATCATTTATCATTATTGTGAAGAAAAGAAACATTCTTGTCATATGCCACTGGAAAATAAATTATGCAAAAAGTCATGCTCATACAATTGTCACCTAGGCCAATGAAAATGACAAGCATTTTTCAACAAAATACAGATTTCAAAATCTCAAAATCTTCATTTCCCTCCAGATTAATCTGCCAAAGTGCCATGATTTTACACCAAAGTGGACTTCCACTGTTCCATAAGTTCTCGAGTCAAGATTCCACCATTGATGAGCTCTTCAACCCTTCCCTTCAACTGTCTGTATTTTTCTGTTGAATGCCCAATTGCCCCTATATGATAGTCACATCTGCTGTTCGGATGATATCTCTTGGCCAGCGGGTTTGGTGCTGTTTTCAAAGGTATTGGGGTCAAGTATTGGTTTTTCACTAAAAAGGGCAAAAGATTGGAGATGGGAATTGGGACTTTTCCTTGGTTGCTTCTTGATCTTTTTCTGTTGTTTATTGATTGTTGAGGAGGTTGAGCTATTGGCCTAGATATAAAGATAGGCGCATGAGCAACCGTTGGAGGGTAAGAGTTTGCTTGGAATCCTGGTTGCGGGATTGGTGAGTAAAGAAAATGATCATAGGAGACACTGTTCAATATTGGATGGTATGATAGGTGAGACAAATAAGGATTATGTGGAGTGGAATTTCTTGGAAATTGCCCCTCAAATGTCGCAGCTTGCACTTCTTCATCCATCCTTTCAAGTCTGTTATCAACCATGTCATCTATCTTGATCTTGCCCCTCTTGATTGCATTCTCAATCATCTCTCCGGAGGCCACCATGTCAGCAAAATTCTTTGTAACATTCCCAATTATCTTATCATAATATGGTGCCTGGATGGTACTAAGAAATAGAGTCGCAGTCTCTTTTTCTGTGAGGGGAGGCTGGACCTGAGTGGCAACATTCTTCCATCTCTAGGCGTATTATCTAAAGCCTTCAGTAGCTTTCTTCTCTATGGATTGCAAAGATAAACGATCTGGGGCCAGATCCACAACATGCTTATATTGGGCGACAAAAGCCCTTGCCAAATCTTCCCATGAGTGAACATCGCCCCTGTCCAATTGTGTATACCACCTAGCAGCAGATCCTGTGAGGCTGTCTTGGAAAACATGGATCAACAGCTTGTCATCATACACATGCGCTGCCATTTTTCTACAGTACATAGTGATATGGGCTTTTGGACAAGTGGTCTCATCATATTTCTCAAATTCTGGAACTTTAAACTTTGGAGGAATGACGACACTAGGTACTAGAGAGAATTTGGCTACATCTAAAGATCCATGAAAATCCTTTCCTTCAACAATCCGAAGTCTTTCTTCTATAAGCTCTATCTTTTGTTGGGAACTTGAGCCTCCTTCCACTTGTGGCATCCCTTGCTCTTTGTGACTATCCAGATTGGCAACATGAATTGGTTTGAGGGAGTTCATGGTGGGAATTGCATGCCCTTGAAACTGACTAGGGTCGACTGCAGACGGCATATTAGGGCACACATAACCCTCGGTGGGCATTGCTTGTGGCTCTTGAGATGATTGGGTTTCTCGTGAGCCAATGTTGAGTGGACAAAAAGAATCCTCAACATTTCGTAACCGATGCCCCTTTTGAGTAACTAGTTCTGCCATTTTTCCATTGTTTAGCTTCACCAACAAACCGGCCATCTGTGATAATTGCCCTCTCATCTCTTGTTGAGCTTTTTCCATCCTTTCCATTCGACTTGTTTCTGTCTCTTCCATGGTCCAAAACTATCTCCGAAGTTTTTCAATAATCAAGCTATCTTTCCACCAAATCTGTCACAACCTAAAATTAGATGTCATACTTGCCATGCTAATATGAAGCTTTAATTGTATTGAAATTGTATATCCACATGTAAAAGAAATTTCAACTTGTTATTATTTTACAGAGTATCACAAGTTGTATACTAAAAAAAGGGAAATTATAAACTGAAAATTGTCATTTGACCATTCCTTTGTTTTGATCAACTGTTTTTTTCTTCTTTTTTCTTTTTTATATTTTTTTCTCCTTTTTTTTAAGGAAACAATTATTGTTAACCTTATTATTCTTCTATCAAAATCGTATCATGCACATATGAATGAAGTGAATGGAAATCTATATGAAATCTTGTACCATTCATATTCACATAGGAATTGTTTACAAGATTCAAAATTCCTTACTAACTCTCCCTTATTCCAGTGCCCTCAACATTCCAAATCCTTCAAAAACAAATTTCACAACAACTGCCACCTTTTTCACTTTCTAAACTCTAATCAAGCATGACAGTTCCTTGATTAACCACCTCCCTTATATCGAGCACTTTGCATCAATCAATCCTTTCTCCTTATATGAAAAGTCGGTTGGTCTCCGCTTGCTGATGATTCAACATGTAGTCGTTCTGGAAACAACAACGATCCTTGAGAATGAACCAATTTAGCCTCTCCAAAACTTTCAAGCATCTACATTATCTTAGCTAGCTTTCCTTTCATCTCCCGTATATCATGTCAGCAAAATTCTTCTTGATTATTCTCCAAAGTAGTAAGTCTAGCTTCAAATTGATCTCCGATATCTTTGACTTTCTTTAATCCAAAAAGACAAATACTCCCCTTATTATGTGATGTGAATGCATTAATGTAATGAGATATGTTATGCTAAAATTTAAGAATAAAAGAATCAAATTTTTTTTCTCATTTAAATTCAATAAATTCTTTCTTTCTTTCTTTTTTCATTTTAGAATTTGATTATTTCTCCCCCCTCCCTTTTTTTTAAAGAATAAATTTTCTTTTTTTTTTCTCTCTCTTTTTTTTAAAAAAAAAATCTTATTTTCACACCATAATTTATTATCTTTAATTTCCCTTTTTTATTTAATCTATTTTTAAAGGAATGTGACAATGCACTTACCTTTTATTTTCTCATCAAAATTCCTCTTTCTTTTTTGTCTATGCATTGGTTTTAAAAAATAAAAACATTATTGTTATTTTTCAAATATTATTAAAGAATGAATGGATGTTTTCTTGTTATTTTTGACGAAAAAGAGAAACTGAATAAATCTTTGTTTTATTCTATAAAATTGTAAAAATGTGAAATTTTATTTGAAAACAAATATCTTTTGATTTTATGAGAGCATGAATTTGAAAAATCAATAGAGTTATGATATGAAAAAATGTAGTAAAATGTTCCCTCATGTGTCCTAATTTCAGGATAATTTCTACAAAAATCGGACATGGCTCTAGCTAGGATCGGCTTCTTAGGGCCTTTTATATGCTGATTTAGGTCTCTAAAAGGTCAAAAGGTTCCCAAATTATACCTTACTGTCATCCACACTGGACTAGTAAGGTTTAATTTGAGTGGGAGTATTTCGCTTGCCATTGCGGAGGTGATTATCTCACGAGAGCAAAGGTATTCTACTCCCTCCTAAGAAGGACGAAACTCGGGTATAGAGTTCATGTCATGCAAATGCAAGTGTAAGTGTGTGTATGAGGGAACTTGTCAGACTCAAATCAAATTATTATCCTTAACCTAAATGCCTCAACAATTTATTAACAGCAAGTATGTACAAATATATAACAGAAAATTACATAAAAAGCAAATGCAAACAAAATTATTTTCAAAATCCTAGTGAATTAAGTTTAAATATCAATCAAGACTATTAAATTAAAACTTTGGATAACACATGACTAATGAATGACTTGACCCTCAAAAAGTCCCCAGTGGAGTCACCAAGCTGTCGTAAAGGCTTCGAGTTCGACGATTTTGAAAACATTTAAAAACAAATAGTCGCCACCAATCTTTTTTGTTAAGTGTGATTGGCCACCTAAAATATTTACCTTTTTAACAAAATCTCAAAATTAATTAAGTTTTATTAGAAAGACAATTTGGGTCTGCGAAAACAAAGTTGGGTTCGGGAGTACGGTTATGCGTGGGGAAGGATTAGCACCCCTACGACGCCCGTTAAAAAACGGTACCATAATAATCATATGTTATCCTTTAGTTTCAATAAAATGATCTTAAATTAATATTTAAAAATAATTCTTATTTTATTGCAATCTTTTTATTCAAAATCATTTTTATTTGTAAATTTATTTTGTTCTATTTTAAAAGGTTAAACTTTGTTTTTCGAAAGTAAATGTGAACCTTTTTGTATTGAATAATTAAATCAAATACTCCAATACTTTTGGCAGCATTTGAAATAATTTTTCTCACCTAGAGATTTCTTAAGAATCACTACTTGTGACTTCTACAGAATTTCATTCTCAGAATGGCTCACACTCATTTCGAAATTAAATGAATGCATATGATGCAAACAAATAATATATGATGCAAATGAATTTTTTAATTTTAAATTTCATTACTTATTTGTTGATTTATTTATATTTCTTTGTTTTTAAAAAACTTATTCATTTTCATTTTTATTAAAAATTTAAGTTATTGAAAAATCATACTAAATATTTCAATACTTTTGGTAACATTTAATACGATTCTTCTCACCTAGGGATCAGTTAGGAATCACTACTTGTGACTTCCGTAAAATCCCATCATTGGAAATTCATTTAATTAAATTATAAAATTTGTTATTAATTTCCTTTTTCTATTTTCTTTTAAAAACATGTTTATTTTTATTTTTAATGAAAAAAATTAAATTATTGAGAAATCATACTAAATATTCCAATACTTTTGGCAATATCTAGTACGACTCTTCTCACCTAGGGATCAGCTAGGAATCACTACTTGTGACTTCCGTAACATCCCATCATCGGATATTTTATTCAATTAATATTAATCTTATTATTAATTTTAAATATTCAATTTTATTTTCAAAAATTTAAATTATTGAAAAATCATACTAAATACCTCAATACTTTTGACAATATTTAGTATGACTCTTCTCACCTAGGAATCAGCTAGGAATCACTACTTGTGACTTCCGTAACATCCCATCATCGGATATTTTATTCAATTTTAACATTGTTAAATAATATAATAAATGAAAAATATATAGTTTTCATATTTCCTTTATTTATATTTGTAAATATATATATATATATATATTTATATTTATATAACATATCTACTAACCATGTGTCTTTCAAAATTTATTATTCAACATATATATAATCCACATATTTTCCTAAGATGATAATAATAATAATAATAATAATAATAATAATAATAATAATAATAATAATAATAATAGCACCAAAATTATTAAAATTAAAAGAAATATACCTAAATTGGTTTGGGCTAAGAACCCAAAGGAAATGCTTCAAAAGAGCCCAAAGATAGGCCCAAATGGCCAGGCCCAAGTCTACCCAAGTGGCCCAAAGCAAGTGGGCTGGATCGGGTCGGCGAGGCGGGTCAGGCCGTTGTGAGTGCTCCCGGGTCTGGTCGCAGTCGGGTCGGATCGCCTGGGTTGGCATGCGGGTTTTCTTTCCTCAGCTGGCCGGGGGGGCGCGCGGGTCCCGGGTCGGATCCCGGGTCCACGCGTGGATCTGGCCCTTTTCTTCTTTTTTTTTTTCTATAAAAACCTTCTCTTTTTTTTCCTTCACTTTTTCTTCTTTTTTTAACAAAAAAAAAAACTTAGAGCCCCAAAAAGGCTCTCAGTGGGTGATTTTCGATCGCCGTCTGGGCCGCCGGCCGTCGTCATCGGTGGCCAAAAATGAAAAAGCTTCTCACTTTCGGAAGCTTCTCCACCTCCTGAGCTCGAATCCAACCTCCGTTTCACTCAAAAGCAACCCTAAATCCCCAAATCTCGACTAGACCAAAAGCCTTTACCCTTTTTTTTATTTTCTGTTTTTTGTTTTTTTTTTTTTGGATCTGGATTTGTTTTGGTTTGTGTTGTTGTTGGTTTTGTGTTTTGCAGGTGGGGATTTCAGATCTAGGTTTTGGGTTTTGGGGTTCTCGGGTTTAGGCATTTTGGTCCCGGTTTGGGTTGTTGAGGGTTTGGGTGAGGCTAAGGGGTTGTTGAGGGTTCGGGTGAGGCTCCAGGGCTTGGTTTTTTGGGTGGTGAGGATGGTGTTTCTGGTTTCGGGTTTTGGACAGAGGCGAGGGGGCTTTTCTGGTTTTGGGGTTTTCGACTGATGATGGTGATGGTTGGTTGAACGGAGATGGTGAGTGAGGGATCCGATCTCTGTTCGGGATGTTGAGCTTTTTTTTTTTAGGGAAAAGGGGTTTCTCGGTCGCTGGTTTGAATGGGGGTTGATTTAGGTAGTGAGGATGATGTCGTGTTGATGGTGAGCCGAGGATGGGGGGATTGTAAAAGGCTTGGGTTTGGCTTCGGGCTGGTGGAGATGGGATGGCTGGTAGGAGTAGGAGGCTGGCTGATGGATGGGTGGCAGAAGAGCTGGTTAGTGGTGGTAGACCTGCCGATGGCAGGAGTTGGTGGATGGGTGACAGGAGATTGGACAAAAAACAAAATAAAAATAAAAATAATAAAATAAAAACAATAATAATAATAATAATAATAATATACATAATAACAAAACAAATAATAAAAATAAATATAAATATAAACATAATAACAATAATATTAATAATAATAATAACAAAAATGAGACAAAATTAGGTGTCAACACAACTTAAATCTATTCAGCCAACCAACTTGTGGAAAAGGACATGTAGAGAATTAGAAAGGTCAAAAAGTAAGAAATATGTGAGACCTAGCTGAAGTGGAAAGAGGACTGGATCATGTCGGAGCTCAAAATTAATAGTACATTATTGATTCATTATTATATTTCACTAATCTAATAGTTTAAACTACTAACATAAATTTTACTTTTACTTTTACATGTTTATGTTAATAATTTTTTAATCATTGGACATATTTATTTATGAGAAAATAATTAATTTTATCTTTATATTATCAATTTAATTATTTAAGTTAAAATAATATCTTATTATTATGTTTTTTTTCTTTTCTTTCATTACTGTTAAAGTTTTCAAACATCTTTTTTATTGTTTTACAATACTTTAAATCTATTTTGCGTCAATTTACACAAAATTTAAGCTTAACCTCACTTATTTACATTACCAATATTTAATTATTAGACACAATTATTTATGAGAAGTTAATATAATATACACTAGTCGGTTAGCAAGCAGCGATCAAAGGGGCAAAAACTCTTGCAAGGAATCAAAAGCAAAACCCTTGAAAGATCTAAAGTATATAGGCTTAGGGAAGCCATTTATTTGAAATCGCTCTTCACTATATTATAAATATGTAATTTTTTTTGTAAAATGTTCTAAAAAATCTATAAGAAAAATCTAGGGTCATTGTAAACGTAGATAAATGGTTGAAACCGCATAAATATTATCTTACCTCTCTTATTACTTGTTACATTCTTTCTTAACAGAGGATTCCTGCAAAATTGGAAAAGATGACATATACAATTGCCTCATAAATTAAGGAGAAGGTGAGTTAATGTTACCTGTAGATTTCTCTAGATGAATGTTGCTCTTGACAGCAAGTTCAAGTATCTAATTAACTCCATTGTATTTACACAATTGCACATTGAAAACAGCAGTTCACAGAGAAAAAAACATGCATTTTCAACTTCTGGAAAGAAGAATGAACATTTCTATTATATGATAAAATGGAATCAATTCCATCACCCTCCTCAGACAAGGTGAATATTTGCCAATATAACTTTTTTTATTTTTTTGGAATCATCAATTTAATTTTATCTTTATATTATCAATTGGTAATCATTAAATGTAAGATATTGTTATATTATTGCATCTTGTATATTATATTATCCATGCTGATTTTAGTATATATGTTATCTTTTAGAAAATAAAAAAATTAATATAGATGTTATATTTTGTAATCATAATATAGGTAAAGATAAATGATATGTGATTTTTATTTAATTTTAATCTATGTATAGATATAGATGTTTATCTTTTAAAATTTCAAATAGATAACTAATTTAAAAATATATTTGATTTATTTTGTATTTATATGTATATATATATATATATATATATATATATATATCTATCTATCTTTTTAAAACTTGAAAGGGATAATTATTTTTTATTTTAATATACTACACGTGTAAAATATTTAGATATTCACACAAGATATTTTACTTATAATTAAATGCTTTGGTTTATATATATAGGATTTATATAAAATCATATGTTTTTTTATGTTAACCTTACAATAAAATCAATGATCTTACTATAGAAATTCCTATTACTTGAGTGAAAATGGAGGTTTTTTGATCTTGAAAATTTTATAAGTTTAAATTTTGAATTTTAATGCAGTGACGGATATCTTGGCAAAGATGGGGGTGTCTTTGACAAATGATATCGAAGTTTTTGTTTCTCCTCCCAACAACCTCCTTTGTAGTGTTTTAGCGGATGTTATGGGGATTGAATTTCCCATAAATATTAACTATATTGCCTGAACTTAGACCTTTATTGTTTTCCCCTTGATGAGGTTTTATATTTTTAATGAAAGTTCCTTTTCTCACCAAAAAAAAAATTGAATTTTAACATCTTCATTTTTTTTTCAAGTCCAAGGATTTAACAGTAAACAAAAGAACAAAAGTTTTAAAACATTTGTGGAGTCAAAACATTCCACTGATAGTAAATGTATTATTTGGAAGCTTTCTCCTAGAGTTGGTTAGGTTTTTTATTATTATTATTATTATTATTATAGTAAGCTTTAATTTAGATGGACAATAAAATTAATTTCAGAATAATTACTTAAAATAAATATTTTTTAATAAATTAATAAAAAGTTATTTGTAATAAAAGGTGGAAGTGCAATTACCATTTTGTCTTTTTCTTTTTTTTTCCAAAGATTGCATTTTTTTCTCACCACAGGGCACGGCGCCGTGCCATCCTCCCCCTATATAAACGTCTTTGCTTCTCTTTCATCTTCAATCCGAAGCGAAATCAATTCCAAGACCCAGTAGTTCAAATCCCTCTCTTGTCTTCTCAACCAGCTTTTCACTCTTCTGTTTAGAACTCTTTTCCTATTTGATATGGAAGGAAACAGGAGTTTTTTGCATTTAGAGATCCTTGTTAGATCCGCTGAAGGCCTTCCAAATGTCAATTATGTAACCACGATGAACGTTTATGCCGAAGTTTCAATCAATGGTGAGCATCGTACAACGCAGAGAACTCCTGTGCACTGGAGGTGTGGCTCATACCCCAACTGGAATTCCTTCATGATGTTCACCGTAGACGGAGCTGCTGTCTACCTCTTAATCCAGCTGAAATCTCATTGTATGCTTGGAGACAGAGATATCGGAACGGTCCAAGTCTCCATCAAGGAACTGATTGACCGCAACGAGGAAGCTGGAGCTGAACAGCACGTAAGCTACTTCGTCCGGTTGCCTAACGGCGCGGAAAGAGGTATCCTGAATTTCTCTTACAAGTTTAAAAAGATGTTTAACAGAGCGTATCCACCACCTGCGATGAGTTATCCAGGGCCGAGACATCCTACTTGTCCAGCACCATATACGCCACCAGTGACTAGTTATCCGTGGCCAAACCCTGGACATCCTCCTGCTCCTCCCGCAGCATATCCACCACCTCCGATCAGTTATCAAGGGCCGAGCCATCCTACTTGTCCAGCACCATATACGCCAAACCCTGGACATCCTCCTGCTCCTCCCGCAGCATATCCACCACCAGGGACTGCTTGTCCAAGGCCAACCCAAGGATATCCTACTCCTCCAGTGCAGACACCGCCAAACATTCATAGTGGATTTGGCAGGGAATTGTTGCGTGCAGCGTTAATCGCGATTATGGGTGAAACGACTGAACAAATTTATGATCAGTATAGTGCTGAAGATGGGTTTGATTTTGGTCCTTTTTAATAATTGCCAATATTATGTTTTCATCAACTACTTCTTTGTTTTGTTCTTTGATTTGAGTTTTTAATGGCATGTATGGGATTGAGTTGATGTGAGTTTTCGTAGGCGTGTATGGGTTTGAGTTGATGCAATATAATTATGCAACATTTTCTGAAATATTGTCTGCACTGATTTTTTTTTTTGTTGCTTTGGTTTTAAGCCGTAAAAGAGGGGAATCTAATTCTAATCTATACAGTAAATTTTGAATCCAAGACTGCCTACTCGTCCTTAAAAGTAGCATTTATTTTTTCTTTAAATCAAAGATTTTCATTGTAAAAAATAATAATAAGTTTCAGTTGCTTGCCAACAATATTAAGCTTGTCCCCACTGAGAAAGCCAATAAAAACAAAGAAGTGTGAGTGAGACTCAAATGCCATTCTCCCAACCAGCCAACGTCAGCCGTCAGCAACGTTGGTGACATCACTGACCTCATCCAGAGAATATGCTAAAAATTTTCTAAAAAAAAAAGGAGAATATGCAAAAAAAAAATCTAAGATGTACATTTTCTACTATTATAAATAAAATTAAAAATTAATATTCGATACAATCTTAATCTCAGTTTCAACTTTGGCAAGAATCATGTTTAAAATTCAACACACTTTGATTCTTTGGTTCGTAACTTACTTTCTTGCTGACTGCCACTTCAACTTGGTCGATTTATTTTATTTTATTTTTTTAATTTCTAGAGTACTTATTGAGCAAGACTTCACTAGAACCATCAGCGAAAGACGCCTTGAGTTGCTCCTTTATAGACTGTGCTCAGTTGCGATGAGATTTTCTTATATTCAGCATGGTCAAATTTTTGATATTTTTTTCAAATTCATCACTTTTTTTCATATTTTTTATTATATTTCAAGTACATGTATATGAAAAAATTTTGAATAAATGAAAATATTAAATAAAAGTTTCACAATTTAATCCAAAAATATATGATAACATGTCCTAAAAAATATATTTTAGAGATTTATCATACGTAACTAAAAGCAATCATAAGAAAACAATACATTAAATTATGCTTTGATCACATCAAGGGAAGAATTTTGCATAAACTCGTTCTCAATAAACTTTACTCATATATTCAACAACATTTAATTTCCGTAATCATCAAATATCAAAGATAATTTAGAGATCAAAGGAAATAGAAAATTTTAATAATAATAAATTATCTGTAGCAATGGTATTTGCATTTTCCTATCTTTTGATTGTACATTTTTTATGTGGTTGAACTTTTGCTGTATTGCGATTGTACAAATAAACTTTTTAGCTTTAGTTGATAGGAAGAAAAAAAGTGAAGGCGAAAAATTTATCAAAGAAATAATTAGATTACAAAGTAAGAAAGTGATTATAAAATTTAATTGTTAGATTAAAAAATTATTTATACAGCAATTTAGTTTGAGTTTTGTCATCTGTATTGTTTTTTTAGTTAAGAGATTTTCATTGTTAAAATCACAAGTAGTGATTCCTAATTAATCCTAGGTGAGAGAAGTCTATTAGATATTATCAGAGTATTGGAATATTTAATTTGACACTTCAATAAAACAAATTCTTATTTAAAATAAAAAAAATAATTTTTTATAAAAATGACAATAAATGCATGTGCATCATTCATAGTATGTTTGCATCACATGCACTCATATAATTTTAAATTAAAACGTGAATATTCCGAGAATAAGATTATATATAAATCGCAAGTAGTGATTCTTAACAAATCTCGAGGTGAGAATGTTATTTCAAATATTACCAAAAGTATTAGAGTATTTAATTTAATTTATCAATACAAAAAGGTTCACATTCACTTTTGAAAAATAAAATTTAACTTTTAAAGTAAGGACAAAATGATTTTGATAAAAAATGCTTTGAAAAAGTGTAATGAAAAATTATTTTTGAATATCAAACTAAGACTATTTTATTAAAGCTAAAGGATAGCACATGATTAAAATGATACCGTTGTTAACGGGCGCCGTGAGGATGATAATCTTTCCCCACACGTAATCGTACTTCCAAACCCAAAATTTTGTTTTATCGCGACCAAAATTGTTTTTTTAATAAAACTCAATCAATTTTTGATTTTGTTAAAATGACAAATTTTTAGGTGACCAATCACACCTAGACAAAAAAGATTGGTGGCGACTTCCTGTTTTTAATGTTTTCAAAATTGTCAAGCGATCAAATTCTCGGACGAAATCGTGATGATAGTAGTGCTAATAATTTTTTTTAATAATAGCTCAATTGGACATTGGCAATTTTCTTAATTTTAATTTTAATTTAATTTTTTGTAAATTTTTTATTTGTTAGTAAAAAAAGTAACATTTAATAATACTTTATTTTAATAAATTTAATAATATTTAATAAGAAAAACTTTAATTTTGCTTTATTTGAGAGAGGCAGGGCTATAGTGTAGTTGGAAATAGATGAAGGAAAAAATGTATGAGATTGAGGTGGTTTCTTTTTATATTTTTGTTTTATTTATTTATTTTATTAAGAGGGTAAAATTAAGGTCATAAATTTTGACCTTACTGTAAGGTCAACGTAAAACAAATGATTAAGTATAAATCTAATATTATTAGGTGTAAAATATGTTAGAAGTATCGTAAACATTTAATAATTAACTTAAGATTAATGTAAACTATACATAATTAAACATAAATGTAAAATTATTAGGTGTAAAATATGTTAGAAGTAAGTAAACACATGATAATTAACATAAACATATTTTATAGTAAAATTATTATGTGTTTAAATCTATTGATATTAATGGTTACATTGATAATCATATTTTTATGATAGTTCTAACATATTTTATGTTTAATGATTCTAAATTTACGCTTAATGATTCTAAATTTACGCTTAATCATGTGTTTTTTTACATTGATTTTATAGTAAGATCAAAATTGATGACCTTACTGTATAAATTCCCAAAATTATAGAAGTAAGAACTTGTATCAGTTGTAACAAAATAAATGTTTCGTTTTGATAAAAATAATGAATACAACAAACACATATTAATTGATTAAGCTTGGATAGATTACATATGTTAAATTGAATTTTACTTCTTAAGGACTACTTTCAAGATAGATTATAGATGTTATTGATTCATTAGTTTATGTCTTAAACAATTAGCATGAATTTTATATTTATTTTCACATGTTTATATTAACAATTTTTTAATCATTTGTCATATTAATTTATGAGAAAAATAAAGTTAATTTCATCTTTATATTACCAACTTAATTATTTAAGTTAAAATAATATCTTATTGTTACATTTATTCTTATCTTTAATTACCTTTAAAATTTTCGAACATCTTACAACTTTTAATTCAATTTGTGTCAATTTACACAAAGTTTACACTCAGGGACGGATCCAGGATTTATACTCAGTGGAGGCAAATTAATATATAAAATATTAATTATAAATTAGTTAAAATGCATAAAAATTACTTTATTTATAAATAAAGAAAGCACATTACAATTGTTCTCTATGAGTTTTCATAGCTTGGAAGTGTCTTAAAATTTTTTCATTGTCAATATTACAAACTATATCTTTCTCTATATATGTAACCAACTAATCATTCATCCAAGAATTGGTTGTGCAAATGGTTCTTCAAAATCTTCATAGCAAAAAAAACTCTTTCAATTGATGCAATAGAAATTGGTAATATTAAAGCTAATTTCACAAGTAAATACACCAATGGATGCACAATATGTTTCTTTGTCTCAACAAGTTTTATGGAGAGGTCACTGATACTTTTCAAGCTTGTAAACTCATCATGAGATCTTAAATCAACAATGTAAGTTTCAAGTTTATTATCAAGAATAAGCAGTTCCCCATCAGAAAACTTTGCTGGATAAAATTGAGCAAGACAAATCAATTTTTCCTTATGCAAAAGAATCACAAGGATTTAAAGAAGTCACACAAAGAAATAACTCCATGTTCACCTCATTAAATCGATTGTTGAGTCTTGAAGTTGCATGTCAATTACTGTGTAAAACAACTCAACTCGATAATGATGTAAATTTGTCATTGTTTAAGTGTTGCGTCAAGTTCTTTCGTTACTTACAAACATATCATCCATATTTAGGATGACATTCTTGTTCTTTTCACAAAATAAACAAATCTCGTTGTGTAAAGATTCCCATCCATCATCTCTCATCATTTGTAGGCATTGCTTAGCTACTTTAAAGCCATTGCAATCGCAATATCTTGATGTCGCCTTTGAAATGCCAAGGACAATTCATTCGAAATCCCTAGGATATTTTTCATCAAAAACAGGTTGAAAACAAAGTCAAAAGATTGTGTCAAATCTAATAAGGCACAAGCTTCACCTCTTTGCCCCAAGCTAATCCCATCCTCTACAACAATTTCAAGAACATCAATGAGAGAACTAAACTTAAGGATCAAATTGAGAAAAGATCTATAATGTGAACCCTATCGTGTATCCCCAGTTGGTTAAAGATTTGTTTCTTTATTCAAACCTTTTCCTATAGAAATTTCACCAACTCTTAATACCTCAACAACTTTATTAAGTTGTTTTTCCTGAAGAACATCTCTTCGTTTACATGAATCTCTAATGATATTCACTACATTAGTCACAAAGTTGAAGAGTAATACAATTTGAACATGGTCTTTGCCACAGCTAAAAGTGTCAATTGATGTTGATGAGTAAAATAATGAACATAATAAGTGGATGTATTCATTTTCATGATCAAAGTTTTTCAGACCATTGAATTCACCTTACATGTTGCTTGCTATATCATAACCTTGCTCACAAATTCTTGACATACTCAAATTATGCTTAGAAAATAATGCCTTAATAGCCGCTTTAAGTGACAAAGCAGTTTTATCACTTACATGTACTATATTAAGAAAACGTTAATAACATGCCCCTTGGAATCCACAAAGCGCAAAGCAATAGCAGCTTGTTCTTTGATTGAAACATCATGAGATTCATCAAGTAAAATGGAAAATAATCCATCTCTAAGATCTTCCATGATAGCATTGGTAGGTTTCAATTGCGGTAGCCGAACAAAATCCTTTTGAATATCATGAGCTATCATTTTTGAATTTCTTGGTGCATTCTTCAAGACAACATTATTGATGGTTTCATTGTGATCGACAGGAAATCTAAGAAGCTCAAGAAAATTTCCTTGATTGTGAGAATTCTTAGTTTCATGTCTACCATGAAATGCCAAACCTTCACACAAAAGAAAGTGAATGCAATCAAGTGTTGCAGTTAAACGAACTTGATAATCTTTTCGTGCTTGATTGGATTGCTTTGCAAAAGCAAATTGAATGTGTTTCTTTTGATTTAGCAAATTTTGACAACAATTTCATGCTTTGTTATGAGCACTATTAGAACCTCCAACATGTATATCAAATCTTTCTTTCATTTTCCAATTTGTGAATCTATCCAAAACAAGATAATCATCACTTGCTTGCTCTCCAATATCTGGTCTATAAAGATAACAACACAAGTAAAAAGCTGCATTTTTCTCTACACTATATTCCAACCAATTAGCATATTCTTTGAACCATGCGGGAATAAAATGACGTAATGCCTTTCCAAGCTTTCTTTGAGGAAAATTTTGTTCACAAGGTTGACATGGATCTTTTTGCAAATAAGCTCTTTGAATCTTGTCTCTATCATTAACATTTAAGTACGGAATCTTTTTCCATAACCCAGAATCTGAAGGAAGATCATCTAAGTTTAATTCAACACAGACTTGCTTTGTACAATGTTGTGTGCCACTAGTATTGATTCCAGATGATTCCTCCAAAATTATCTTCATCTTAATATGATATTTTCCATATCTAATTAAATTAAATAGTTTAGTTTATGTAATTTATACATACTAAGAAGATATATTCAAATACAATTATACAAACAAAGATCATTATGCATACATAAATTGTGACAATGCCCATCTTGAAACATGTATGTACATAAACCATGGACATTTAAAATTTATATTCTAAGACAATGATAATATCTTCATGGAGATAATATTTTGTTCCAAAAACTAAGAAAACAAATAAACAAAAAAAAAACCCAAATGAAACATATTCTCTACTTCAACAAATAAAGAAAGGATTTTTTTTAAACATCTCACACATTTTGTTAACAAAACTTCAATGGGTTGTCTAATTGCCAAAAAACAAGAATGATCCACTCCATTTGGTATTTTTTATTCTTAATCTATACTCAATATAAATATAAATAAATTATAAATTAACCCTAAATCAAGTTATTTCATCAATATAAATAATTTTAAATTATAAATAAATATTCTATTACATTAGCAAATTAATATAAAAATATATAAAGAAAGTAATTACTTACTTGAATTTATTGTTGGATGAAAAAAGTGGTCCACCCAAATTTTTTTCCTTTGGCTTCTTAACTTTATTTCTATCTTTGTTGCTTCTTAAGTTTTCTCTCTCTACTAAAATTGTTTTAAGTTTGAGAGAGAAAGTGAAAAGAGAAAGTATTAAGTATGATGGAAGAAGGCACTTTTTGACTTTTGTTTTTGGGTTATTTCTTAAATGTATTGTGATCCTTCAATAAAATTTTTTTATTAATATTACTTATGCTATTTTTTTTTATTTTGAGTGGGGGCAAAGTATATAAAAAAATATTTTTTATACTAGGGTTGAGCAAACGGTTTAGAAACCAAACAAACTAACTGAACCGATCGGTTTTCGATCTATTTGGTTCGGTCTAAGGCGGTGTCAGTTGATTCAGTTTTCATATTCGGTTTGTTTGGTTAAATCGGTCGGTGATCAGTTTTTATAAATGTTAAACCAAACCGACCAAAAAATCGATTTTAATTTTAAAAAAACTAAATTATAAATATATAAATAATATTAGATATTGTCAATATTAAATAAAAAACCTCAAAGCCTCAGATCCCTTCCTTACTCAGACTCAATCACTCGTATCTCAAACTACTCGTCACTCGTTAGATTCAAAAATTGACCAAAGCCAAAACTTTCCCTTCATTGCTTTGCTCCTCTAATTGAGAGAGACAAACCGTCGAGGCATTGACCGACCACCCTCTTGGTCTTGGCTCCTGTTGGATGTTCTGTTTTCTGCGCCGGAGAAGAATCCGGTCATGCCATTTTCACCCACCAGTCGCCGATTGCTCTGTGCCGCTGTGCATCACCACCTCTCTTTCGTCTCTGACCTTCCTAGCTCACGTTTCCTTAGCCCCTGGCCTTGACCTTTGCACACATGACAAATCCCATAGGACCCATCCCTCATTGGCTCACTTGACAACAAATTCGGCATAAACCAGATTCCACAAGTAATCAACATGTTAGATCAAATAAAACTAGGATGTTTATAATCTTTGATTATAATTATTGTACTCTATTTTGGGTGTGGCTACATTAATGTTGTTTTGGTTCTAATGGAGTTTTGATTTGTTCGATTGTGAAGGAACAAGTTTGGGATTGGGTTATTATGGTTTATGTTGGGTATTGGTTCAGCTTATTTCTAGCTTTTCTTCTTGGGAAGTTTAGCACTTAATTGTTGGCATTTGAAAGTGGCAACTGCCTTATTGTGATGGCTTTGTCTTGGTCAAGGATCCCTTTGGTATTGCTTTGAATTGGATTAGTTGATCATTCGGTTCCCTGTGCTTTCTTCTACTGATCTTTCTTCCTGGTCCATTTCATCAACCGCTGTATTGCTCATGGTTTGCTTCTGCTGTGGTTTTAACATTAAAAAACCGAACTGACCGATGCAATTCGGTTTGGTTCGGTTTTAAAAGGAATTCGGTTCAATTTTGGTTGACTATTTCAAAGGAATCGGCTTTTTTGATTTTCAATTTTTCCAGACCGAACCAATCGACTTAACCATTTGCTCACCCCTATTTTATACTACTCTTTTAAAGGGATGGATGATTTTAGTGGGGGCAACCCCCTCTCTGTATCCATCCTCGTTTATGGTTAACCTCACCTACTTACATTACTAATTTTTGATCATTAGACATAATTTTATATTCAAGAAAAAAAAATATAATATAACTTGATTTTCATGTAACCAGATTGATTTTCGTGTAACCAGTTTAATTATTTACATAATTAATATATTATTACGCTATTCTTACTTTGCATTATGTTTAAAATTTCAACTTTTTTTTAGTGTTTTACAATCTGTTTAATTCATTTTATGTCAAATGACAAATTTTATTTTATTTTTGGTGAAAACACAAATTTTATGTTTAACCTCATTACATCTGAAATTCAAAATTTTATTTCAAAATTCGCATTCTTCTTTCAAGCACTGAACACTTTATTAACAGAAGAACGAAAATTATATCGTATACTCGTTTCGTCTTACTAATATTTATTGGGTGTAGTGGGTGGGCGCAAGGTGCATGCAATGTACAAAGACTAAAAATTCATAAGTTGTAACTCTGTTGACAATATAAGCTGAGTTTGTGGAAAGAATTTTCGGATTCAATCTCTACTAAATAGACTTTTGGGAAGGATTAATGAGCTTTAACTGTAAGTAAGCTCTGAGCAGAGTTAATCTTAGACCATTAAAACGAATGAAGATATATGTGATTTATATAAAAAGTACAAAGATTAAAAAAAAAGAATTCTTTCTCTTTTTTTTGATAATAAAAACGGACTTTCATAACTGAACCAGAAAATTAAGTCTTAATACAAGGGAAAAACCGTCCCCATAAAATCGTAAACTAAAGTACTCCTCAAACACAAGGGAGGATCTTCATAACAAACCAAAGGAATTTCCTGCTCTGTTCCTAAGTTTGCAAGCATGTCAGCACAAGTGTTTGCTTCTCTATATCTATGATGAATTTGAGCATTGTCCAGTCGCCTCATGAGTTCCATGCAATCAGAAACAATAGTCTAATGAGTATGATGAGGAGAAGAAAGTTCCAAAACATACCTCACAACTATTTCTGAATCCACTTCGATGATCAGGTTTTTATATCCAAGTCTGTTGGCCAACACCAGTCCATCTCGAACTCCCCAAAGTTCAGCAAGGATCCTGTTAGAGAAACCCAAGTTGCGAGAGAATCCACCTAACCAGTTTCCATGATGATTCCTGAACAATCCTCCAGCTCCAGCCTTTCCAGGATTTCCTTTTGCAGCTCCATCTGTATTTAACTTAACAAAGTTTGTGGGAGGAGCTTGCCATCCTACATTAATTTGTAATTTATGTTTCTGTTTTTGATCAGGTCCCATGACAACCCAAACTCTTTTATATTATGTAATAGTCTTTCATGCCACCTGTTGGAGGTTTCACTGGTAGCTTCAAAAATGAGTTTATTTCTATTGTTCCATATAGCCCACAATGTCATGGAGAAAATTGTTTTCCATGGAATAAATAAATTAATTTCATCTGCTTCGGTTTTACAATTTATGGACAACCAACTTTCAAGGTCGAAGCTGAAGGAATCTTGAACCACATTAGGAATATCGAGGCAATGCCGCAATATTTTAACTTCAGGGCAGTCCCTAAGGCAATGGATGATAGTTTATGTTTCTCTATTGCATCTGGGACAAAGATCAGAACACTGTAATCCTTTTCTAACGAGATTTGCTCTTGTGGGAATTTTTTGATGTTTGCATTGCCAAAGGAAGTGCTTTACTTTAGGTGGGGCATTTAATTTCCATAAGAATTTCCAGTCTGGGTTCATGTTGTCATTATTATTGTGAGCACACTTTGTCGTAACGGCTTCGCGCTCGACGAATTTGAAAACATTTAAAAATAGGGAGTCGCCACCAATCTTTTTTGACTAGGTGCGATTGGTCACCTAAAAATATTTATCTTTTTAACAAAATCTCAAAATTAATTAAGTTTTATTAAAAAGACAATTTTTGATCTGCAAAAACAAAATCGGGTTAGGGAGTACGGTTACGCGTGGGGAAGGATTAACACCCCCACGACGCCCGTTAAAACGGTACCATAATAATCATGTGTTATCCTTTGGTTTCAATAAAATGGTCTTAATTTGATATTTAAAAATAATTTCTATTTTTATTGCAATCAATTTTATTCTTTTAATTTTAAAACATTTAAACTTTATTTTTTATTTGAAATAAGTGAAAATCTTTTGTATTGAAAATTATTCCGAAGTACCCCAATACTCTGGTAGCATTTCGGATAATTTACTCACCTAGAGATTTTCTTAAGAATCACTACTTGTGAGTTCTATAGATTCTCATCATCGGAAGATTCGCACTTGCTTCGAAAATTATGAATGCACATAATGCAAACAGATAATGAATGATGCAACTGAAACTTTAAAAGAAATTTTATTTATTTTGATTTTATTGATGGAACTCTTAATATTGAGAAATTTGGCTAAATATCCCAATACTCTGGTAACATTTAGCTAATTCTTCTCACCTAGGGATCAGTCAAGAAATCACTACTTGTGAGTTTCATGACATCTCATCATCGGACGAATTTCATTGTTAAAGCTTTATTATTATCTTTTATTTGTTTATATTAAAAAAACATTCATTTTTATTTTTAATGAAAATTTAAATTATTGAAAAATTATACTAAATATCCCAATACTCTGGTAACATTTGGTACGACTCTTCTCACCTAGAGATCAGTCAAAAAATCACTAGTTGTGAGTCTCATGACATCCCATCCTCGAAACTTTTTATTCAAATTTAAATTTTATTATTATAAACATGCATGAATAACAATAAATGAAAACTTTAACGACAAAATTTACCACAAATTGGACCAAAATCCAAGTAGAAGTGGGGTTGAAGGTTGCTGATTGGCTGGCATCGATTGGATCCGAGTGAGGCGCAGCGGGTCAGGCTGGCTCGTCGGAAGCGCGCGAGTCTCCTTCCATCTGGCGGGCGGGCGAGCAATTGGGATTTTCTTCTTTTTGGCTAACGGGCGAGCTCACACACCCAGCTTCCCCTCGGGCGGGCCATCACGCTAGTATTCTCCTTTTTGGCTGGCGGGAGATCGCGAGATTTTCTTCTTTTTGACTAGCTGGCGAACTCACGAACCCTGCTTCTCCTCGGGCGGGTGAGCACGCAGTCTTCTTCACATTGGCTGGCGGGCGATCACACCGATCTCGCGACTTTTGGCGGGCGATCAATCGGTATCTTCTTCTTTTGGCTAGCGGGCGAACCCACAGGATTTTCTCTTTTTGGCTAGCGGGCGATCTCACAGACCATGCTTCTCCTCGGGCGGGCGGGCGAGCAAGCAGCCTCCCTTCCCCGTGCGGGCGAGCGCGCAGCCTCTCCTCGGGCGAATGGACGAACACGGGTGCACGGATTGAAGATGGAGTCGGGTAGCGGCCGGGTTGCGCGGATCCCGGGTCGGGTCAAACGAAGCGCGCGGATCCTAAAAAATTCCTATAAAAGCTATCCCTTTTTTTTTAAATTCATTTTCCCCTTTCCTTCCCCAAAAAAAATTTTCTCAGCTCTCTCTTCTTCCGGCCAGGCGATTTTCGGCCGTTGCCGGACCGCCGTGCGCCGCCGCCGCCTCTGGTGACCGAAAAAGGAAAAGCTTTTAACTTTCCGAAGCCTCCTTTCCCTTCCTTTCCGTTCCTAGCCTTCTCTTCCTCCAAAAACACCTCTAGTCCGACGAATCTGAAGCTAGAACCCTCGGCTTCCTCCTCCTTTTTTTGTTTGTTTTTTTTGTTTTGTTTTTTTCTCTTAGATCTGATGTTGGTAGCCTTCGGGCTTCATGTTTTTGTTATTGTTGTTGGTTTCTTTTTGCAGGTTGTGAAATGGGTGGTTTGGGGTCTCAGTTTGGAGGCTTGGGAATGTTGGTTTTCGAGTGGCTGTTGTGTGTGTGTGCTGGGGTTGTGAATGGTCTCTGGTTGAGTGGATCTCCGGGGGGTTGTGGGTTTGAATGTGGGAGCAGTAGGTGGTTTTTTGTTTCTGTTGTAGTCCGGCTTAGGGTATGGGAAAGTGGTGGTTTCAGTGGTGATGATGGCTTGGTATTTGGGGTTTCGGTGATGAGGTTAGGGCACGGAGGGTGGTGATGGTGATGGTGGTATTTGGGGTTTTGGTGGTGAGGCTTTCGGGTTTTGGTTTTCTGTTTAAGGCTACCGGTGGGTTTTGGTTGAGTGGGTCTCAGGTGAGGATGGGTCTACGTGTGGAAATGGTCTCCTTGGTGAATGGCGGTGATGGTGTTGGGTAGGCAATGGTGGTTCACGATGGTGAGGGGAGACAAGCAGAGGCTGTGTAGGGGCTGTTTTGGTTGAATGGGGACTAGCAGAATGAGAGGAAAGAAGCCCCAATCCCCTTGTTGTCGAGAAGGAAGGAAAGAGTGAATGATCGACCCCCGCTTGATTGTGACCGGATGAGGGTTTTTAGAGGGGAAATGGTATGGGGCTTTGAAGGTTGGGTATGGCGAGGAGGGTGACAGACGAGACAACTGAGGGGAAGGGCTATGGGTGGTTGGCAGACTAGCTGGCCGGCGATGGGATGGCCTGGGAAGTAGGGCTGATTGGACAATAAACAATAATAATAATAATAATAAAGATAAAAATAAAAATAATAACAAAACAAATAATAGTAAAAAAAATAAAAATAAACATAATAATAATAATAATAATAATAATAATAACTGAATGGGACAAAATTTGGTGTCAACACACTTATATGCAGATTTTATTGAGAATATTCCAACTGGATTAGCATTCCAGACAATGCTATCTTCTTCATCTCCAATTAGTTGAACTGGAATAGCTAAAATTTTAAGTTGGATTTTTGGTGGGATCTCGGCACTAAGGTTCACAAAATTCCATCCTCCTTGCTCATCCATAACATCTCAACTGTTATTCTGTAATCACTTGGTCTCCAAAGGCCATATATGATTTTGTTAAGAGCTCCCAATCTTGATCAATTATCCGCCCAAAATAGAACTTGCCTACCTGACTTAACATTCCATTTAAGTCCTTTATTAATAACTTCATATCCTTTTCTCATACCAGCCCAGGTTGAGAAGCAATTTCTGGTCCTATACTCACCATTTTTGAAATATTTGGACTGAAGAACTTTGACCCAAAAATTATCTTTTTGAGTGAAGAAATTCCATCCCATTTTTGCCATATTAACTTTGTTAAGTTTTCTTGTATCTCTAATTCCTAATCCTCCTTCTTTCTTTCCAAGTGTGACAGTATTCCAGTTAATCCAATGAAGTTTCCTCTTCTTTCTCTTTTATTTTTTATCAAAGCGAGAGGAGAAAGCGATATGTTACGACGGTTGATTGGATATGCGTGCATGCAATTTGGCTTTAATTTAGCATTTATCGCATTAAATATCGTTACGAATTTTGATTACGCCAAAATTTGCCCAATCGCACTGTTACACCCGTTTGGCTGTGATGGACTAATAGCTGCAGCACGGTGACCTGCCATGCCAAGTAAAATTTCGTTTCACTGATATGCGGAATTTTCAATTCTGCCCTTTTTTTAACATTATAATTTTGTATTCTAATTTTTATTTAAAATATTAAAATAACTTTATTGAATGAATATAAATGTAAATTTTAATAATTTCTTTAATAATTATTTTCATCATTTTCAGTGCTTTTTTTTTTAGATTTTATCATTCGATTTAGGGGTTTGGCTTTGTGATTTAGGGTTTAAGGCGAAAGAGTTATAAAAAATAGAGAAGGGAAAATTTTTTGGTGAAAAAAGGGAAAATTTTTTTGGTTATTACAATAATTGTATTAAAGTTAAATTAATCTTTTTTATTAGAAGTTATTTTGGTCCGAAATTGAGAAGAGTATACGGGCATTTCATTAGTTTTAGCCTTACTTTTCTGTTTGCTTTTTCTTTGCTGAACTCTACATAAACGTTCCCTCCTTTCATCTTCAAGCCGAAACCAAATCTAAATTCCAGGACCCAGTAGTTCAAAGCCCTCTCTCTCATCTTCTCAAAAGAGACCATTTTAACGGTCCTGTTCCAGGCGGGGATGTATCCACCATCTCGGATCGGTTATCCAGGGCACAACCCGGGACATCTTACTCCTCTAGGAGCATATCCACCACCACTGACTGGTTTTCCAGGGTATACACCACCACTGATTGGTTATCCAGTGCCAAACCTGGGACATCCTACTTCTCCAGGAGCATATCCACTGCCACTGACTGGTTATCCAGGGCCAATCCAAGGATATCCTACTCCTCCAATGCAGACACCGCCAAGGCCTCAAGGTGGATTTGTCCAGAATTTGTTCCGTGCGATGCTTTTGGGTGGAGTGATTGAAGATGTTTATGATCTGGCTGGTGTTAAATATGGGCTTGATTTTGGTCTTTTTTTAATAATGCCAATATTATCTATGATCAGGGCTTGATTTTGGTCTTTTTAAATAATTGTTTATGATGAGGGCTGGTGTTGAATATGGGCTTGATTTTGGTCTTTTTAAATAATTGTTTATGATCAGGGCTGTGTTGATTATGAGCATGATTTTGGTCTTTTTTAATAATTGCCAATATTATGTTTTCATCACTGTTTCTTTGTTTTGTTCTTTGATTTGAGTTTTTAATGGCATGCATGGGTTTGAGTTGATACAATATAATTATGCAACATTTTCTGAAATATTGTCTGCACTGATTTTGCTGCTTTGGTTTTTAGCCCTAAAAGAGGGGATTCTAATTCTAATAAATAAAATTTGTCTACAAACACCCCAACCATCAATTAGTCCTTTTTACGACACAAATAATTTTTTCTTAAATTTTGAGGCATTATGGAAACTGGGAGATCTAAGCGAAAAAGTTCAAAACCAGATCTAAGTCAAATAGTCTTCTCCATGAATTGCAAAGAGAGAAGTATTGGATTTGAGGTTATGCTTCAAGACCTGTAAACTTGGCTGGACTACCGCCTGCATTAGCAGCTTTTCTGATGCCACAGAATGTCACATAGTCCTCTTCATGGATGACCTTGTTTTCCCTAAGGCAACTAGTAAGACTAGCCTTGTTTTGCTCTTTCTTTTTCCTCTTGTTAAGGTACCCATTAAGACTAGTAAGACTAGCCTTGGCTTGCTCTTTCTTTGGTATCTATCTGAGATTCTTTGGAGGGTTCGTTAATTTAGTGCTGCGAAGTTATCTATTATTAAGTTGAAAACTTGGTGCAGCTAAGGAGAGGCTTTTATTCCATGAAAATGTATTTTTTGCTTTTCCACGACAAGTTGGAAAACTGTCGTTATTAGTGTCGTTTTTACTTCTCATACAAGTAGAACAAGGCTCTCCCACTCGGACTTTTCATCTGTCAACGTCATTTCGTATAGAAATTTTGGCATTTCCACGGAAATGTATTTTTTGGTTTTCCACAAGTTGGGAAACGGTCGCCATTAGTGTCGATGCAAAGGTGACAGGCTATAACAGTAATGAACACGTACAAATAAATGTGAATTCTTTATTCGTCCATTTATTTTTTAGTGTCATTTCATTTCTGATTCGTGTTCGTTAAGAAATTTGATTTTTAAGTCCGAGCACGATTTATTTATTTTGTAATATTGTTCGTTAAATTTTTGCGAACAATATCAAACATGTTTGTGAACGTATTAAATTAACATGTTTGTAAACATATAAATGAACATGTTTGTGAGTAAGTGTTTATAAATCATTAAACAAGCATGTTCACCGACACTATACAAACAATTTTTTATTAATTTTTTGAGTCAATAATGTTTTATTGTCTTAAGTATATTTAACTAATTTAATTTCATAATTATTTTATTATTATGTTTTATTTAGTTTTTTAGTCAACTATATTTTATTAAAATTAATAATTATAATTTTAAATACAATTTGTATCATATACATATACATATACATATACTATAGTATCATATATGTAAATGGTCAATGTGTAAGAATTGCATCTTAACTAATTATGAAACTTTTATTAATTTAATTTCAATATCTTATGTTTAAAATAAAAAAAACTTATTATTATAAGCATAATTAATTTAATTTCATAATTATTTTATTATTATATTTTATTAATTTTTAAGCCAACAAAGATGTATGGTATAAATATGTTTAGGAATTAGATACCAAAATTTGGCCTAATGGTTGTTACCCCTCCTTAAGAAGAATTAGATCCAAGATTTGATTTCCCATTCTCTTTGTACATCCTAAGAAAATATTAAAGTATATAACTTATATAATATAAATAAATTTAGTATTTTAATAAAGGACAAATGAACAATAAACAAATAACAAACAAATATTAAATGATACTTTGTATAAACCACATAGATCGAATAAGTTTACAACAAAGTTCTGGTTAAAATTATAAATAAATTTAATAAAAATTGAAAAAAATTTTTATATTCGATGAGTCAAAATAAATTGACATAATATTTTTTCATGTTTTGCGTATAGAACATAAAATATATACGTAACCAATGGACTGCCTTTGGTAACATCAATAGCTGAACTGAACAACCGATTTGTCAAGTTTTTTTTTATGAAGTTGAAGCAACTCTATCAACGGCAAGGCTTTTACGAGATTTCATTAGTGGGCAACCAGCGTTTTTTTCTTTTGGTTATTTACGGTCAAAAAAATCTTTGGATCAGTTCATACGCATCTTAAGATTAATTCTTAATGGATAATCAGCTTTCATTCGTCAAATATCCAGACTTTCATTTTGTTAGTCGGATAAGCTAGATTGAAGATGCAATCTGTTTGTTAAGATGTACATTTTCTACAATTATAAATAAAAAATTAATTGTAAATGTCTTAACCTAGTTTATTAATTAATCATTAGTGTATTCGCAGAGTCATACAACTTATGGACCTTGCAAAGGGAAGAAGATCATAATGTACATGCATAAAAGCAGTCCCAAAAAACCAATACATTCAATTATGCTTTGATCACACAAATGGAAGAATTCTGGATAAACTCCTGCTCAATAATAAACTTTACTCGTATATTTAACAACATTTAAGTTCGATGATCATTAGAGATCAAAGTGGTTAGAAAACTTTAATAATAATAATAATAATAATAATAATAATAATAATAATAATAATATTAATATTATTATTATTATTATTATTATTATTATTATTATTACTATTATTACGACTTTGAATTATGTTTAAATTTTCAATTTTTTTTAGTGTTTTACCATACTTCTAATTCATTTTATATTTTTTTTTTTGCTCAACCAAGTAAGTTGATATTTATTAATATAATGCAGCCAAAAAACTGCAGTAGAAAACATAGAGTTACAAACGGAATAAAGCCAACGCCAAACTCAAAAAAACACCAGAAAGAGCAATAGATGAAACCATCTGGTTTTCATCAATCTCATCTTAATCAGAAAATTAATCTCTACATCCAGCCAAATCCGATGGACCATGGGCAGAGCCATCCACGTTAATTTCAATTTGCCAGTAGCAGTATAGTTCCAGACTTGGGCTGCCAACTGATTCTTTCAGAAGCCAATCATGCATCAGACTTCTTCCAACCGCACCTGACTTTCAGAAAACAAGCGGAACCCTCTCCCTTCAGCATCCACGCTTCATACAAATCAGCATCCACTCCTCCAGCCCCAGCACCACAGTAGCAGCACACACATCGAAAAGACCTGAGCCAAGCTTCAAAAAAGCCACGCCTTTCCCAGCAACACAACTGCTACTGCCTTCCAATCAAAACAGAATCCAATCCCAATAACTGAAATAAGAAGCCTGCTATTGAACATCACCAAAAACCAAAACACAATTACCACCAAGCCATGAACATCTCTTTACGATCAATCCCATCTTTTGCCAAGTGATCAGCCATTCCATTAGCTTCCCTATATATATTGATCATTTCCACTTCCTTTAAAACCGCAGCCATAGAGTCAATTGCAACGAAAGTGTCCCACAATTTCCATGGCCGAGAACCAACCTCCTTGCACCATCCAACTGCAACCTTAAAATCAGATTCAATGATCAAGTTCACTTTGTTCTTCTGTTCTGTTTTCATAAAAACCTCAAGTGCAATTTTGATAGCCATTAATTCTGCAACATTTGAATCCTGAACACCAAGTGGACAAGAAAACAGAGCAGAAACAAATCCAAAATCATCCCTCAACACTCCCCCACATCCAGCAGGTCCTGGTTTTCCCCTTGCAGCACCGTCCACGTTAAATTTAACAAAACCTTTCATCGGAGGAACCCACTGAGATAAAACTCGAGTAATTTTCCTATTGCCAACACCACAACATTCAGTAGGTTTGTTCCACCACCTATCCTCTGTGACTTCAAAATCATTCTTACAAGCCTTAATCCATGAAAAGGATCGAAGTTTTACCACAAATAACAAATCCTCCCTTGTTATCTTCTTATCTTCAAACACCAATTCATTTCTTGCAAGCCAAATTGACCACAATGCAGCAGAAAAGGAAGCCAACCACCACACTCTCAATTCTCCAATAAATGGAGGATCAAAATAGTTCAACATGAAAATCCTTAGATTAACAGGACAAGCCCAACTAAAATCCCACCAAAAAGCAAAGGAGTACCAAAAAGAATTTACCCACTGACATGAAAATAGGATATGATCTACAATTTCCTCAGCATCCAAACACCAATCACAAAGACATTGACTATGACTAAAAGGTAATCCTCTACGGGTCAAGAAAGATTTAGTGGGCAATCTCTCTAACACCACCAACCATAAAAAACAATGCACCTTAGGAGGAATGTTAAAACTCCACAATTTGCTAAATTCAAAGGTATTAGAAGCTATGAATTGAGAATTCATCAGGTATGAAATTTTTTTAACAGAAAAGGTACCTTTTGGATCAGGTTCCCAGACAATCTTATCCATTTTAGTGGGATACAAGCAACGACAGCCCAATTTTGACCTTAACTCCTCAAGAAGACCCATTTCCCATTCCATTAATTGTCGCCTGAAAAAAGAATTCCATTCAGAATGAGAGAACCTACCATCCACTGCATAATCACACACCTTGGCGAGTTTGTCCTTTGCAAGAGCGAATAACCTGATGAAAGAATTTTTAAGAGTCCTATCATCCAACCAAACATCAAACCAGAAAAGCGCCTCCTTGCCATCACCGATTAACCATCTACAGCTTTCAGAGCCAATAAACCTACTCACCTTTTGCTCTTTTGACAAATTCACCACCTCCTGCCAAACATTCGACATCTTTCTACCCTTGTCAGCATTTGGGATCCATTGCTGAACGTTAATACCATATTTAGCCACCACCATCCTTCTCCATAAAGAATCACCTTCATTGGCGTACCTCCACCACCACTTAGATAAAAGGGCAAAGTTCATAATTTCTAGATTCACAATCCCTAAACCCCCACATTTTTTTGGTTGGCACACAGAAGCCCACCTAACTTTAGCTAATTTTCTTTTAACCTCACAGCCCCCCCAAAGAAATTTCCTCCTAATCCTATCGATTCTCCTAATAACCCCTTTCGAAATTCTAAAAATAGACATATAATAAATGGGTAAACATGATAAAACTGAATTAATAAGTGCAATTCTACCTCCCAAAGAAAGCGTTTTCCTCTTCCATAAAGCAAGTTTTTTCTGTGTTCGTTCAATAATAGGTTCCCAAATCCTAGATCTCCTTGGATTACCCCCAATAAGGATCCCTAAATACTTAAAGGGTAAGTTTAGCTTCATACACCCAAAAGTTGCAGCTAGCATCTCTGACACACTTTCCTCCACCCCTACCGGTACCAAAGCGGATTTCCTATAATTAATTTTAAGCCCCGATGCCAATTCAAAAACATTTCAAAATTCTTTTAACATTGTTAATAGCTTCCACATCAGCTTCCAAAAACAGGATGGTGTCATCCGCAAATTGTAAATGAGATAAAAAAAGGCCAGGAGCACACAACACACCTTTACAAAGGTTCTGTTGTACAGCTTTATCAATCATCAGATGTAACGCCTCAGAGACCAGAAGAAAAAGAAAAGGTGACAATGGGTCACCTTGTCTTAACCTACGCTCCATGTGAAACTGATTGGTTGGGGATCCATTGACCAGAACTGAAATCCAAACTGTCGAAATGCACTCCATCATCCACTGCCTCCAAATAGCTCCAAAGCCCATCTTCTCCAACACTTGTAGTAAGAAACTCCAAGAAACGCAATCGTATGCTTTCTCAAAGTCCAGTTTTAGAGCAATACCACCCATCCCACCTCCTTGACTTTTCTTTTTCAACGAATCCAAAACCTCATTAGCCAATAAAATACCATCCAAAATCTATCTGCCATCAATGAATGCTGATTGCGTGTCACTAATAAGTTTAGGCAAGACCTTCTTCAATCTCCTAGAAAGAATCTTAGACAAAATCTTATATAACGAATTAATTAAACTAATCGGTCTATAATCTCTGAGTTTAATTGGGTTCTCAACTTTAGGGATTAGAACAATAAATGAAGAATTCAAGCCTTTCTCTAACTTGCCATTCCTATAAAATTCATCCAAAAAACCCATCACTTCTTCTTTTACAAAGTTCCAACCTTTCTTGAAAAAATTCATATTAAACCCATCTGGTCTCGGTGCCTTTTCCCCTTCACAACTCCATACAGCCTCTTTGATTTCCTCACTCGTAAAAGGGTGCTCCAATTCTGCAGCTTCCACATTATTCAATCTCTTGAAAGGAAGAACGAGAGTCACAGTACGATCATCAGTTCTACATTGGAAGTGCTTCTTGAAATACTCAAAGATTAACCTTTTCACCTCTCTTGGGCTAGACACCCAAGTCCCATTAACAAACAATCCCGGAATCAGGTTACGCCTAGCTCTCCCTTTAGTAGCACTGTGAAAAAATTTTGTATTTCTATCACCCTCCTTAAGCCACAACATTCTAGATTTTTGTCTCCATAAGGATTCCTTCTTTCTCAATTCCTCCCACAACTTACTTATGATATCCTTCCTTTCCTCAATCTCTCTCTCTGTCAAATCTCTAACATTCAAAAGATTATCCAACAACTCAATCTTTTCTTCCATATCCGCAATATTCTCCTCTATGTTTCCAAAATACTGTTGATTCCACCTTTTCAAAAACACCTTCATCATTCTCATCTTCTCAAATAGACAATAGCCAGCTCTCCTTGTCAATCTCATATCAAGCCATTCACGTTCCAAATCCTCCATGAAACCTTTCTTCATAAACCAGCAATTCATGAATTTAAATGGCCTGGGCCTCCAATTAATAGATTCAGTTGAGAGTAGTAATGCAATATGATCTGAGACGGACCTTTTCAAACCTCTTTGGCAAATATCGTGAAATTTAAGAATCCACTCATTTGTTACCAAAAAAGGATCAATCCGACTTCTTTTGTTACCACTTCCAATCCAAGTGAACCTTTTCCCGTTTAGTGCTAAGTCGTGAAGCTCACAAGAATCAATGAAATTGTTGAAATCCTCAATCCCAACTCCATTTGACTTGCATCCCATTCTCTCCGACTCTGATCTCACTGTATTAAAGTCTCCCGCCACACACCAGTTACCACCGCCACTCTTCATGTAATCACAAATATCATTCCACAGGCCCTTCTTTTCTTCCAAACCACATGGGGCATACACGTTACATATGACACAATCAAAATTTGAGAATTTCCACTTTCCTCTAACTATCAACATATTATTAAAAATAGCAACACTATCCTTTGAAAAGCTACCCATATCCCAAATCAAAATCAAACCTCCGGATAATCCTGAAGACCCCGAAAAACACCAATCAAAATTTCTATCAGGCCAAATACTCAAGATAACTGCATCAGTCACCTCCTGTAATTTCGTTTCTTGTATCAATAGCATCTCGACGTTATTGTTAATCACCATCGATTTCAAGATACTACGCTTAGCTTCACTACCCAAACCACGGACGTTCCATGAGAGAATCCTCATAATCCACCCAAATCTTCACCTGTAACACCAACACCAAAGCCACACCTAACAATTTCCTTCAAAAGATCAATAGCCCCTCCAGTCTTTATAACTCTTCTTCCTCCGATCTATTCAGTTCCTTTAGCTTAGCGATTATCCTGTCTTCATCACAATCAGCAGTCATTCCAAGCATTTGCCTATCCTCCATGTCCTCGCTTCCTCATCTTCCCCTAAAATTCTTCTTCTATTTTGGAAATCGCCATCTGTCAGTGATTCATTAACTATCTTTTCTCCTTCTGGCGATCGCAGTTTCTGACCCTTTCTCTGTTTTTTGCTTCTTTTCTTCCTTTTCCTATCTAATTTCACAATCAAGGAATCCTCAATCTCCTCTAAACTCCTGACCTTTCTTTCCTTCCTGCCCCCTTTGTTTCGATGCCCTAGCAAACTGTTCCTGAAAAGCACCGATCCCATTTTTGTACTATAGAGGGCCTTATTATGCGTATGCCCTTTCTTCCCTTGTTGATCCAATATCAAATCCTCATACCCCTCGTAATCATTCTCCGATCCATCACAAAGATTCAAAGTTGGACTTGAGCCCACCAAATTGTCCTGCCTTAGCCCACTTTGGTCACCATTATCTATTTTGTTTCCTAAATCAATATCTAAACTCGTGTTGGACACGTAGGAATCCAACTCTGTTTTCCTTTCAGAACTTTCCACACTTGCCTCATTCATCATTGCACCATTTACCTCGAGCCCTGCCTCTAATCTACTCTGTCCCCTACACACGTTCTCGATCAGAACAACGTTCTCACTGTCAGTCCCATTAATTGCACCTTCTTCTTCCTCACTACTCTGAATCTGTTCATCTTCTCCACTTCCATAATCGCCTGGATTATGTTCTTTCAAGGTCTCCGATTCAACTGAGCATTTGGAGTCCTCATTGCTATCTTTTGACATCTGACAATAGCAAAGGCCAGACGATGTTCCTTCCATAACACCTTCTGAAACTCTGATCATAAAAGTTTTATCATTACATTTCAAATCAACGTTACCTTCGATTCTTTCCATCGATTCTGTCATAATACAGAACTTCCCTTTGCTAAACTCTTGAAACTTCAGTGTTTCTTCATCCATATATAATAATTCACCCCACAGATTCGCTATGTTTTTAAACGTAGGAAAATTCCAGGCATGAAGGGGTACCCCGTACACTGTGATCCAAACAACTCTAGATATGTAATTCTTGTTTTCAGACCATTCTTCAATATCTTTGAACCATTTATTCAAAAGCTCCCATCCTGACTTTTTCATTGACTCCTTAATCTCCTCGTTCTCCACCTCAATAAGGAAATATCTCCCTGAAATTTTTTTCACTGCTATTCCAAAATCACACTCTAATTGGATACTCTCAACTAACTTAGACTCCTCACAGATATCTTTAGAAACCCCCACAATACATTTTTCCAAACCTTGAACCGCTCCATCCTCCACCACGCCAGTACAGTTTTTAATCTTGTTGATCGAACATTCTACTTCCCTGCCCTCCTCAATGATAATCGGGTCGATTGCCTCCTTTCCACTAGAATTCACATTTCCTATCAAAGCCTGAAGATAAGTTTTATTCCTATCACCCATGTCTACTTCCTGTTGAGATTTCTCTCTTTCCTTTCCAGCACTATTATGCCTTCTGCCAACCTGAGTTCTTCTCCAATACTTATCTCTAGAGTTGAAACGAGCCATATTAACCCCAATACGGAAGTTCAGAAGCCAAACACCGTTTAAACTCCAAATAGCTCTCCAAGCATCCATCCTGTTTGCAAACCTAACGAAACCAAACTTTTTGCCGCCTGCACTCTTCTTTTGTGGTAAAAAAACATCAACAACTTTCCCAAACCTTTCAAAAATCTTCCATAACCATCTCCCATGAATCGGTGGAGGAAGATTATTTACAAATAGCGTCGATACCAGTCCCCTACCCTCCATCGTTTCTTTCTTATTTATTGTTGCTTTTCCTTTGAGAGAACAATCCAAACCAACATCTCTACATTTAGATTTACTGAGTTATTTTGTGCTTAATCTCATTACATCTAGCCAATAAGATCTTGGCTTAGTGGCAAGAAGGAAGTCCTGAAATTCTGAGATCTCAAGTTTGAGTCTCACTAAATGTGAGCTTAGTTATTTATTAGTTTGTTATAGTTATTTACTAGTTTATTTAATTTGTTATAGTTATTTACTATTTTACTTAGTTTGAGTAATATGATTTTCATAGTTACGTGTTCATAAAATGATTATGATTGTAACTTTCAATAAAAATATACTACTAAAAAAAATCTCATTATATCTAAATTTCAATTTTTTCTTTGAAAATTTTAATCTCATTGCATCTCTGCAAATTATGAACCAAACGTGGGTAAATAGGACTCATTCTCAAAACCTATTCAACCAATCAACGCCAGCCGTCAGTAACGCAGAGAATATGGAGACAAACGAAAAGATAATTACCTAATAAGACCGTTAATGATAAAAGCACAAACAAGAAGGATATTGACGACTCAGACTCGTACGGCATTGACTCTATCTTTTTTTTCTTTTGGCCAGATACGGCATTGACTCTGTCTTTTTTTTGGCCAGGTACGGCATTGACTCTATCTTTTTTTTTGGCCAGGTACGGCATTGACTCTATCTAGAGAAGGTGAAAAAAAATAAAAATGCTGCACGAAGTTGTCAACACAATAGATTCCAACAACTAAATTAACAAACCTTCCAAAGAATCTCACAGGATGACATACAAAATGCCAGCTTGCCATTCCCAACTTGCTGAAAACGCTGAGCAAGTGTGATTGAAACATTCTAAAGAAGATTCGTGAATCTTAACAATAGGGAAAAGAGGAAAAAAAAAAGAAAATATCAATCTAAAGTAATAAATTTGGAAGAGTGGAAAACTATCGTCTGGGGTCAAAAGCGTTTGAATGGTGCGTTGTGAATATGTGATGGGTTGTGGGGTGTGGGGGGTGTGTGGTGTTTGGGAACTTGACGAGGCCTTTGGTTTGGAATTGAATGCTTCGAGAAGAAGATAAGAAGCAAGTTTTTTTGCTGCTTTGGTTTTTAGCCCTAAAAGAGGGGAATCTAATTCTAATAAATAAAATTTGTCTACAAATAGCCCAACCATCAATTAGTCCTTTTTACGACACAAATAAATTTTTCTTAAATTTTGAGGCATTATGGAAACTGGGAGATCTAAGCGAAAAAGTTCAAAACCAGATCAAAGTCAAATAGTCTTCTCCATGAATTGCAAAGAGAGTAGTACTGGATTTGAGGTTATGCTTCAAGACCTGTAAACTTGGCTGGACTACCGCCTGCATTAGCAGCTTTTCTCATGCTACAGAATGTCACATAGTCCTAGTGTCCTACTGCATCAGAAAGAGGATGACCTTGGTTTCCCTAAGGCAACTATTAAGACTAGCCTTGTTTTGCTCTTTCTTGTTAAGATACCCATTAAGACTAGTAAGACTAGCCTTGGCTTGCTCTTTCTTTGGCATCTATCTGAGATTCTTTCAAGGGTTCGTTAATTTAGTGCTGCGAAGTTATCTATTATTAAGTTGAAACTTGGTGCAGCTAAGGAGAGGCTCTTATTCCATGGAAATGTATTTTTTGCTTTTCCACGACAAGTTAGAAAACTGTCGTTATTAGTGTCGTTTTTACTTCACATACAAGTAGAACAAAGCTCCCACTCGGATTTTTCATCTGCCAACCTCATTTCGTATAGAAATTTTGGCATTTTCATGGAAATGTATTTTTTGCTTTTCCACAAGATAGGAAACGGTCGTTATTAGTGTCGATGCAAAGGTGACAGGCTATAACCGTAATGAACACGTACAAATAAATATGAATTCTTTATTCGTTCATTTAATTTTTAGTATCACTTCATTTCTGATTCATGTTCATTAAGAAATTTGATTTTTAAGTTCTTAATGGATAATCGGCTTTCATTCGTCAAATATCAAGACTTTCATTTTGTTAGTCGGATAAGCTAGATTGAAGATGCAATCTGTTTGTTAAGATGTACATTTTCTACAATTATAAATAAAAAATTAATTGTAAATGTCTTAAGATAGTTTATTAATTAATCATTAGTGTATTCGCAGAGTCAAACTACTTACGGACCTTGCAAAGGGAAGAAGATCATAATGTACATGCATAAAAGCAGTCCCAAAAAACCAATACATACAATTATGCTTTGATCACATAAATGGAAGAATTCTGGATAAATTCCTGCTCAATAATAAACTTTACTCGTATATTTAACAACATTTAAGGTCGATGATCATTAGAGATCAAAGTGGTTAGAAAACTTTAATAATAATAATAATAATAATAATAATAATAATAATAATAATAATAATAATATTATTATTATTATTATTATTATTATTATTATTATTATTATTATTACTTTGAATTATGTTTAAGTTTTCAATTTTTTAGTGTTTTACCATACTTCTAATTCCTTTTATATCAAATGACAGAAAATTTGTGCTTAATCTCACTAGATCTAGCTAATGAGACCTTGGTTTAGTGGCAAGCAGAAAGTCCTGAGACCTTTTTTTTTGTTACAAAGGAAATATTAAATAACTGGAGATTAAGGTGCTTGGATTCGAACTTAAGACTTACAATATGCCACAACTCATCCTTAGCTACTAGGCCAAGAGGTTGTTGGCAGAGGTCCTGAGACTTTGAGATCTCAGGTTCGAGTCTCACCAAATTTAAGCTTGAGTTTTTTTTTTTTTGAAAGGCAGTATGAATTTATTAATAGATATCAAACGATATCAAATGGCCTTGTCCATCAGACATGGATAAGGCGAAACAGAACTGCACGACATAGGCTCATAAGCCTCAAAAGCAAAAACATACACACAAAGCAGCCGCCTCCAATTAACTCAGATGCAACACCCACACACCCCAACAAGCTAACACGTCTAAAGGCAAACCAGTGGGACACCACTCAATGAAACCAAGCCGAGAAAAGTCTCTATCAATTCCAAACCAACCGACAAATCAGGCATCAGACGACGAGGTAGAAGAATCACCTGAACAAGACATCTCCCGTGCAGGCCATCAGCAAACACAACTTAAACACAATCTTGGCACCCTAAACTGATCAAAAAGAATTCCTACACTCGATGTGGCAAAAGCACAAACAGCAAGGGGGCAAGACCCAAACAACCAAGGACCAAGAACACCAAAACCAACGACCCAACCATAAAGACAGCCAAGAACGCCTAAACAGAGAACCAAAGCAATCCAAGAAATCTAAGACAGCCAACCGAAGGAAAAAATGTCTGACGTTCTGTAAGAATCATCACCGCCCCACACAACCAATAACTTGTCGCAGCGCAATATCACTTTTACCTTCTTCTTTTTTTATATAAGGACAAAGAATTTATAATGCTATTGACAAAAACCCGAAGTTGTGCTGCTCAGAAGCAAACTAAGCCAATCTCAGTACATCTACAACGATCAAAACATAGACCTGCAACAGCCAAAACTTCTAACCCACCCGAAACACACATCAGCTAACAAGACTCTCTGGAACAACTATTTAGATAGGAAAAAGACAGCATCACAGAGAACCAAACAACCTCCATTCACGAATCCCATTCCTCGTCAATCAGAAATCAAAAAGAAACTCACGTCACAACCATTCCATACAAGTTGAAAGAACCTTCACCTCACCTTCAGCAAACACTAGACAAGTCATCTCAGAGACAAACAACCAACTTTAGTCAAAAACTGATAACAAATTTGAGCCTCTGTTGACCCCCTGTTTTGCAAGGTAATCTGCCGCTTCGTTAATGACCCGAGGAATGTGAGAAATTTGCCATCCGTTGATTTGTAACTTAAGACTTTCGATCTGGTTAACTATCTTCCTAAGTTTCCAAGGAGCACTTTCTGGATGTTGTACCCATTTAACAGCATTAACGGAATCGCTCTCTATGAGTAACAGATGGGTCTTAGCCCACTTTGAAGCTGCAAAAATTAGAAAAGCCTCCCTGATTGCTAATAGCTCGGTAACATTGGATTCTTCAACACCTACTGATTTGGAGAACACAATCTTAATTTCTTCAGAATTGTCTCTAAGCAACCCTCCAATACCAGCAGGACCTGGCTTTCCTTGTGCTGACCCGTCAACATTGAATTTAAGGGAGCCCGGGGGAGGTTTCATCCACTTGGCATCATTACGAGTAACCCTTGGATTACTCGACACTGCAACCAGATTTGGAAATCTGATAAAATTAATATTGGTCTGACCATTTAAGGGCCATTTGGCTTTAAACCAAAAAGCCAATCTCTGTTTCACAATCTCCATAAACTGATCGAGCATAAAGGATTTGCCTTTAAAAACAATTTCATTCCTAATAAGCCAAATAGACCAAACAACTGCAAAGAAGGCCATCTTCCAAACCTTATTGCACGTCTTAGAAGGGAGAGCTGATTGCCAAGCTATAAAGAAAGGGATTGGATCCTTGTGCCCGCTCCATGACAACCCCCAATAAAAGCAACATTTAGCCCATACCTTCCATGCCACCTCACAAGTGAAAAACAAATGCCCAATAGACTCCACATGCAACTTACATAAAGGACAAGCAATAGAATCCCAGTGAATTAAACCCCTCTTAGCCAACAACTCTTTCACAGCAACCTTCCCTTTTAGTAATTGCCAACAGAAGAATTCAACTTTGGGGGGAGCCAAACCCGCCCACACCTCCTTCCAATAATCTTCTTTAACTTGAGTCTGGCTACTCACTCTCTTACAAAATGATTTAACTGAGTACTCACCATCAGGGGAACCTTTCCAGATCACTTTGTCCTCCAAGTTCGGACAAACATAAAACTCATTTAACTTACTATAAAAATCGTTCCATTGTATGATCTCCCAATCGAAAAGCCTCCTCCTAAGCTCTATACTCCAAAGCCAAAGATTATTATTCCAGCAACCAAATTCATTAATCTTCCCTTTTTTATTCAAAGCCAAAGCAAAGATCCTTGGAAACATAGAACATAACTTTACACCATCAATCCATTCATCCTCCCAAAAGGAAATTCTGTTGCCATTGCCAAGGCTATACCCCACACCTTCGTTCATCAATGAGAAATAACAATTGTTAGGGGATAAAGGAGTAACTATATTCCTCCACAATCTTGATAACTTCCTGTTGTTAGCCTGGACAGGAAGGAGGTCATCTTGGTTTCCTCCATATTTCTCTTGAACAACTATTCTCCATAATGAGTCTTTCTCCCTGCTATACCTCCAAATCCATTTGTTTAATAGTCCTCTGTTCTTGATCTTCAAATCAACAATACCAATCCCACCGAATTCCTTAAATGTGCAAACCGAATACCAAGCTTGAGTTAGTCTAGTTATTTACTAGTTTGTTTAGTTTGCTATAGTTATTTACTAGTTTATCTAGTTTGAGTAATATGATTTTCATAGTTAACCTGTTTATGAAATGTAATATGCTGATTGTGATTATCATTTCTAATGAAAATGTACTACTCAAAATAAAAATCTCATTACATCTAAATTTCAATTTTTTCTTTGAAAATTTCAATCTCATTACATCTCTGCAAATTATGAACTAAACGTGGGTAATAGGACTCATTCTTAAAACCTATTCAACCAATCAACGCCAGCCGTTAGTAACGTAAAGAATATGAAAAAAAACTAAAAGATAATTACCTAATAAGACCATTAATGATCTACTCAAAAAAAAGACCGTTAATGATAAAAGCACAAACAAGAAGGATATTGACGACTTACACTCATACGGTATTGACTCTATCTTTTTTTTTTTTTAGCCGGATACGGCATTGACTGTATCTTTTTTTTTTTTGGCCAGATACGGTATTGACTCTATCTAGAGAATATGAAAAAGAAAACAAAAATGCTGCACGAAGGTGTCAACACAATAGATTCCAACCACTAAATTAATGACATACAAAATGCCAACTTGCCATTCCCAACTTGCTGAAAACGCTGAACAAGTGTGATTGAAACATTCTAAAGAAGATTCATGAGTCTTAACAAGAAGGAAAAGAGAAAAAAAAAAGAAAAAGAAAATATCAATCCAAACTAATATATTTGGAAGGGTGGAAAACTATCGTCTAGGGTCAAAAGCGTTTGAATGGTGCGTTGTGAATATGTGATGGGTTGTGGGGAGGGGGGTGGTTTGGGAACTCCTACGAGGCCTTTGGTTTGGAATTGAATGCTTCAAGAAGAAGATATGAAGCAAGTTTTTTTTTTTTAGAAAATATAGCTGTATTTTTATTATTAACTTGAATTTTTAGAAAAATTTGTTGATTTTTGAAGTTCAAATTTCAACGCGGTATTTCGTTTTTTTAGATAAGAGATTTTCACTATATGTATAAAAACAAGAGGAAAGTATAAGTTCCACTTGTTTGCCAGCAAATTTTATATTAGCTTGAGAACTCGCTAAGGTGATTTGGCAAAATAGCTAATACTTTCTTTTTAATATCAAATATTAAGGTTAACTAGTCTTAAGCATGTGTGATGCATAAAAATATATTAATTAAATAACAAATTTATTGATAATATATATTTTTTGAAATTTTACAATATAAATTATTATATTTATGAAAAAGATAACATTTGTATATTATATTTTTTTATTTGTTTGCATATGACAATACAATAATACAAAAAATTATATATTAGATATAATTGTGTAAATTTTGTATAAAAAAAATCAAACTTATATTGTAATTTACTAAATGAAAATAATATATAAATAAAATTTAATATGTCTTTGATTTGAAGAAATTAAAAGTTTTTTCATCTTAAAATCAATCTCGTACATAATTTTTCTTAAATATAGATTCTTGAACGAATTCTTGTTAAGTTGAAGAGGTAATAAATGATTCTTGCATATCTCTTGCTATCTTTGAATGATGTATTACTTTACTTGATGATCCAATAGATTCCACATATACTATAGAAGACATTGATAAAATATTAATCCGCAATGTGATTAAATTAAGTTTTAGCTATAACATATGTAATATGAAAATATAATAAAGATAGTTATATTATATAAATTGTCATAACGTATTAAGTTTTAAAGAAAACCTAATAGCTAGACACAAAATCTATGGAGTCGTCACCAACCATTCAACCTAGGTGTGATTGGTCACCTATTCAAACTATGGATAAGGACTGGTCTACATCTCAAATTTAGGGTTCGGGAGTACGGTTACGTGTGAGGAAAGATTAGCACCCTCATAACGCCCATCCTAAAATGGTACAAACTAATCTTAGGTTATCTCAAATTTGCCTTAGTTAATCTTAAATTCAATAATTTAATATTGGAAAATATTTCTAAGCATCCTCCATTAAGCTGGTGGGATAGCTTAGAAAATTCTCCTCACCTCAAGAGTATTCAAGTAGTACTATACGACTTGCTTGAAGAGGCTCCGTCGTTGGATTCATTTTAATGTTTTATGAAAAAAACTTCTAATTTTGACCCCTATCTAATTTGTTCTTGCTATCTTATCATTTTTATTATTTCTATTGTATTTTTATTATTTTATTAATGCTTACTTTTGTTAATTTATTTTGTTAGAGAATGAATATGAATTATTTTCTCAAAAAAAATTCCTTTTAGATCTTCCATTAAGCTGGTAAGATCTTGAAAGAAATTGTTTGACCTAAAGATTTCAAAAGCATTACTTAAGCATAATCTCTTTTGGAATCCTATCATCGGAATAATCAATACTCAATCTCAATAATTATTATTAATTATTATCATCCTATTTTATCATTTATTATTATTATTATTTCTTTATATTTATTAGTTTATTTTTGTTACTAATTATTTTAATTTTATAATATGTCTTATTTTATTTTTAGACTAAATATAAGCCATTAGTTATCGAAAACCCTCTTTAGGCCATCCATTAAGCTGGTGAGGCCTTGAGGGAACCCTTTAACTTAGAAATTTTCAAGAAAATTACTTAAGCATAATTCTCTTGATATTTCATCATTGGAGTAATTCATATTCATTATTATTTTAATATCTAATTCTAGTTATTTTGTTTATTTCCTCCTTTATTCTATTATAAACCATCAATATCTTTTCTAATTTTGTAACTAATTGTTTTTATTGTAATTTTATAATAAACCTAATTTATTAAAATAAATATAACTTATTTATTATCAAAAATCCTATTTAGACCCTCCATTAAGCTGGTGAGGTCTTAGATAGAATTTTTTTACCTCAAGATCTCTAAAAGTACCACTTGAGTGCAGTCCTTTAAGAGTTCCATCGTCGGAATAAATCATGTCTACCTTTAATGTGTTTCATTTACAAAATCTTATCATTATTTATTATTTTATTTTTAACTTTGAATTTTTATTTAAATTTATTTATTTTTATCTTTGTAACCTAAATAATTTTTTTCTATAACTTCCTAAAGAGTTGTATTAAATTTCTAAAATCTTATTCTATATACAAAATTCATCTCCTAATTACTCATGCCAACCAAGTTAGCATTTCATAACACTATCCTGCAAACAGATCACATCATTAAGTTAAAATGAATTACTATTAAATCATCATTATCTTACCAGTCATTAAATCTCATGCAAATTATTTAATTGATTGAATTTATTAACATGCAATAATATTTTAATAAGCATATTGATTATCAAGTTATTAAATTAATTAAATAGCCATGCATATTAGATTGACGTGGAAACCATTTAATTGATTAACAAACAAACGAAACCAAAATGAAACAAACCTGGAAATCAGTCCAATCCCTCTCTTCTCTAACTGGTTGAATGAAGTTGGCTTGGTGAGGGTAATAAGTAGATGTGTTGGGCAAGGGTGTAAGCTGGTGCGATGAAGCTTCAGCAGCGAGAAGACTAGGGTGGCTAGTGGCTACGATGATGAGTAGAGAAGTGGCAGCGGTGAAGAATGCACAGCCCCAGTTTGTTTTTTTCTTTCCTCTTTCCTTATTTCCTCTGTAGAACACGTTCCTCTTCTCTTCTTGGACTTGGACGGTGCAATGGGAGTGAGCAGTAGTGACTATGCAGGGGAGTGGCGTGAAAGTTTATCCTACAGTGGACAGCAACATTGTTTTAAATAGCGGTCGCGGTCACGTTTTCGGTCGCGTTGCGTTTATCGCGGTTGCGGACATAACGGTGGTCATTGCGGTCATCGCGGTCGTGAATTTTTTTAAATTTCGCACAATTCTATATAAAAGTGTAATAATTGTAATTATAATAATGTAAAGTCTTATTTTATAATTTTTAAGGTAATTTATAATACCTCAAGTCTATTATTTATGTGAAAAAAAAGATATTTATAATTTTTTGAATTATAATAAAACATTCATATTTAAAAAATTACTTATGATAATTAAAAAATAACAAATATTGAAAATAGATATAAATAATTATGTATTAATAAGAATTAATGTGCTAATTATTTAGCATTAATTATTTTTTATCTAAATTATTAAGGAATTTTTTCATCTAAATTTTGTCAAATCTTTTTTTATCTAAATTAATTATGTCAATTTTTTATCTTTTTTCCTTTTTCTATATGAATTTCTATACCATATATTTAATTACACTACAAATTTTATTTTAAAAAATTAAATTAATAATCTAAATTCAACCTTATCTAATTTTTTTTTGAAATTCAGATTACCTAATATTGTTTGTCAGGATTTACCATATTAGCTAATTTTAATTCTTAAACATTTAATGTTATATTGTTTCCTAAAAAAATTATTAAACATTTAAAACCTAAACCTATTACTAATTATCATTTACCACATATATAAAAAAATAATTAAAATAAAAAAACCCAAACCCACCCAACCCGTCGGCTCCTTTCTTTTCACTTTCACTTTCACCGTTTCACTTCACCTTCACCTTCCCCTCCCCTTCACCCAAACCCGTCGGCTCTGTCTCAGCCTTGCGATTCTCCATCAGCCAACAAGAAGGCCACCCTCCACCCACCAGCCGCTAGCTCCACTGCGCCAGATCTGATCTCAGATCAGTCATGCCTCATGCCGATGTCAAGCAATCGACAGATGGAGCATCGCCCAGTCCTACCGGTGCTGCGAGCCTGCAAGCCACCCATGGCCATGCCACGGCCCCACGTCGCCCACGGTCCACTGTGCCTAGCGCCTGCCTACCCACACCGCCCACCCCACTCTGCCTCTGCCCTCTCCAGTCGCCCTCACCGATCGGCTGTTAGTTGTTGTGATTTGTGAATCTTGCGATTTATCTTTTGTTTTTCTTGTTGTTTTTCTTGTTAATTGAGGCTGGGATTCTGGGAATATTTTTTCAGGTTGATTTTTTGATTTTGATGCTTTTGTTGTTGTGTTCTGTTTCGTCCACCTTCTAATTTTTTTTTTAAGTCTGACCGACGGAATCGAATCGGAGGATAGCGGCGATAACGGACCGCTATCGCCGCTCTCCTCCGTTACGGCGTTTCGTAACGGCCAATAGCGGCCGTTACTGGTGTGATCCGTACTCACACCCGATTTTTCATCAATAGCGGTAGCGGCCACCGCCGCTACCGCGAGATAGCGGCCGCTATCTGATTTCGCGGCCGCTATTTGAAACACTGGACAGCAAAACAACGAGGCAAGCAGGGACTTTAGGGAGTAACCATGGAACAGCCGATGCTGTAGGCAGAGGAAGCTTGGATTTGCTGCATGGGATGATGCAAACCGAAACAGAATGCCAGTCCAAAAGGTGGCCTGGACAGTCTCAAGTTGGTGAGGAAAACAAAGAGGCTACGGAGAATGACACAGGGACGTCCAAAGTGCAGTGGGGAAGATGGCTTGGGATGTGTTGCAACGGCACAAGGGGGAGATGCAAGTCCGGTGCAACGACAGTGTGATGGGCTCAGCAAAATGCAATGACAATGATGCAGGGGCTGACTTTACGCGTCAATGCAGCAATGCAATGATGAAGATGAAGATGAAGATGAATGGTGGTGAAGAGGTCATGAGGGTCGTGTAATGGGGTCTGCTAAGAGAGGGGAAGGCAGCCACCATTCCAGCTCGAGGCAGTAGGGTTTTCTCCTTTTCTAGGGTTTTTTTTTCTAGGCTTTTTTTGTAGGGTTTCTTCTAGCTTTCTAGGGTTTTTCTTTCTCTAGCTTTCTAGGGTTTTTCTTCCCCCCTCCCTCATCAACCGTGGCCCCCTTCTTTATCCCCTTTTTTTTTATCATTATATTTTATTTATTATTTTTTTAAAAAGAAAAATAAATCAAAGGCCCTTTATTGATCCCATGATCATGGGCTTTTTCATTTATTTTCTTTGACTTTCCTCCTTTTTTTTATTTATTCTATAAAAATCAAAATCAAAATCAAAAAAAGAAAATTTTATTTCTAAATCTAAATAAAAAATAAAAAAATAAAATTAAAAATCAATAATAAAGTATATAAAAACTAATTAATTAAAAATGTTTGAAAAAGAACCAGACAAAAATGGTGTCTACATAAATTATACATACTTGTTTCAAAAAATTTTTATATTGAAGTTAAAGATCAAAGTGATACACCTTAGACATAGTAAGCTTAGTACTTTCTGTCTTAAAATTAAAATTTGTCTCTTAAGATATTTTATTAATATTCTATTTATTTAAGTTAAATGTTAACAAATTTAAAAAATAAATTTAATTAAATAGTTGTTTTTATTACACTAAAAAATAGAATGTATTAATATCATGTCAATATGAACAGACTATTCTTCAAAATTTTACACTTCAAAACTCAAGGCTTGAGTTTCAATTTTAACATGTATTGATAAATGATAATTAATCTATTCATACTATGAGTAATTTTTGTAATGGTAATTTACTATGTAAATATAACTTTTGAATTTTACCTATCATAGTATGTTGTAGCATGAATAACTGATTTTTTTTAATTTTATTGATATTACATAGATTTAAGTTAAAAAATTTAAAGAAATAAGTGGTATTATTTCATAAAACTAATATACATGAATAAAGTAACTGAAAAATAAATGTATATATATTGATTTTGATATATATATATATATATAGGTATAGATGTTTTCTTTTAAAAAAATAAAAAATAATTGATAAAAGTTTTATATATATATATATATTTTATATTTTTTAATATTAAGATGATATGTCATTATCAAAATTTCTATACGTTTAGATAATTATATTTTATCTGTTTTAAACTTGAAAAATGATAACTATTATTTAATTACAATAAATTACACATGTCATAAATATAGACAATCCATATAAGAAGTGCTTATAAACTCTTGTGCCCCATTATTTTCCCCATGGTAGCTTCTTTGATTTTTCTTTTTGAATTTTCTTTCCTAATATGTTAGGAGTTCTTTCCCTTTAAGTGCCTTGTAGATCTCTGACGGAGGTCAATCTGCGACCATTGTTGGAACAACCTTAGTCATATTTGGTGGACAAGATGCAAAGCGAACACTCTTGAATGATCTACATATACTTGACCTAGAAACAATGACCTGGGATGAAATTGATGCCATGTAAGATTATTTTTGGCAATTTTATTCTTGCATTATCCCTTTATATATTATTGGATGTTTGAATTCTTTTGTTAAAGATGTGCCGCTGGTCCTTCCATAGCCTTTAACATTGAGATCGTAATTGAAATCAAATTTGCTGCCTTCCAAATCTTAAGAGTTGGCTTCGAAGTACGGTCTTGTTGCACAGCACCAACGGCCTGATCCATTGTTAATGTTGACCTGATTAAGGTTCACTTATCATACTTGCTAAGATCTAATTTATGAATTTCAATCTGGTTCGTAAGATTAGCTTCTAATCAAAATTGAATTCATAATCAAGTCAACTTTATTCCAGTTAAGAATTTAATATTTAAGTTTCCAAAAAAAATGTTATATGAAATTGATTTTCAATTAGTGATCCAAAATTATTGTCCAGGCATGCATTTTTTTTGGGGGGGGGGGGGGGGGGGGAGGGGTGGGGTAGCTGGATGGGGGAAAGGGAGGTTATGTTGACATTGGACATACAACATACTTGAATACTAATATTCTAGTATTAGATTTGATATTAATTTCTACAAGATTAGTATGGAATCTAACCTGTTTAGAAGTGTGCATTATGAAATAGAAGACATGATATAATCCTTATATTGCACTTTTTATTTTGAGTTATCCCTTGTGCCCAATGATTTTACAGATTGAAAGAATGTAATTTTAAATTTATATTCCTTGGTAACTCTTAATATTTCCTTATCTTCATTGTCATGCAGGGATGTACCTCCATCACCACGATCTGATCATGCTGCTGTTGTACATGCAAAACGTTGCCTTCTTATTTTTGGTAGGGGCTCACATGCTACTTGCTTCAATGATTCGCATGTCCTTGATTTGCAAGTTATAAGATAATCACTCTCTCGCATTTTTGCATGTGCTTGTGTGAGGAAGTAGTATATCTATCTTTTTTTTATACTTGGGTTTGTAAATGCAATGGTTAAGACCCACACAACAAGGTGAGACACCAACTCCTAGGGCTGGTCATGCTTGTGTGACTGTTGGGGAGAATTGGTTTATTGTTGGAGGTGGAGATAATAAAAGCGGTAAATGTCTCATTTCAAAATCAAATAGGAAGATTATTGTTGTTCCTTGGACCTAAACTTTCCCAGTACATGATTAGTTTGGCATTCTCTGTCGCGGCTATATAAACAGCTGGGGTTCGACGAAAGAGCATACGAAAACCTCTGAGTAGCAGTCTGTCGCCCGTATTTTCAGTTCTCTCACCAAAAAAGTCTGTCGCCAAAAGAGTCTTTCGTCTTCACTCCAGGAGTCTCTCACTTATCGCAGTGACAGTAAGTATACACCTGTCGCCTTACATATTATCCTTCGTAGCTATTTTTTAAGTCTTCCGCAGGTGTCTTAGTCTTCCATATAAGGCTTAAGTCTCCCGCATACTCGGGTCTCTCGCTTTACACTTAAGTCTGTCGTCTTCAGGTCTCTCACCCAATAGGTCTGTCGTCTACTAGGTCTCTCACCCAGCAGGTCTATCGTCTACTAGGTCTCTCGCCCAGTAGGTTTGTCACCGATTTCTGGTCTTTATTCATTTTTTAACCATGTCTTCACAAGCCCGGGTAAAACACTTAGAAGGGGTAGTGTTGAATGTACACTAACGAATGCAGACTTAGAGGATTTCACTTATTTTTCCTTTCCTTTCGGTTATCGTTAGAGACTTCCAGTCGATGGGGAAGTTACGCCTGACCTAGTTAGAAGCGGCGTAGCTGTGCATAAAGCGTCCTTACTCTTCGGTTTTCATTTTTCGTTTTTCGTTGCCGGAGTTTGGTCTAGAGTTCCTTAGGTACAAAAATATAGTTCCTTGTCAATTTCATCCTCACGCTTGGGCTCAAATAGTAGGATTTTTGGTGTTATGTCATAGTTTAGGTATCGTTCATACCATACCCATCTTGAGCGCCTTTTTTAGAGTCCGTAGATTGAAAGGACTAATAAATTTTTCTCTTCAGAGGTTAAAGGTTGACGGGCTTCCTAATAAAATTTTTTCAAACCTTCCTAATAAATTACGCGGTTTTGAGAGTGAGTGGGTCGTTGTCGAGATTCTAAGTGATCTACGAATTCGCACTAGATGGAATCGTGATACTAGCGACTACTCAAAGCGCTCAGAGAAATTTGACATAGCCAGCTTATGGGTCCACTTTGGTGAGCCCATTGGGCGTATATGTTCCACCGAGGAGTGAAATTTATTTTCCCTTTTAACCCTCGAGAATATTACAGCTGCTGGCTGGGGAGTAAGCAAGACTGTTTCTGGGACTGCTGCTGCTCCTTCATCCAACCTTCCTACAACATCATCGGTTCTCGGTTCTAGTTCCAGTCGCCCATCTTCAGTTCCCATAGTTGAATCAGCTATTCCCGTAGGTCGTCTCGTAGATGAACCTTCTCCTGACCTAGGAGATGAGGCATCTGGGGCCTCGGGTGCCGACGATCAATCTGATGAAGAACTTGAATGGAACTAAGGCAATGCCTTTGAGAGTCCTTTTCATGACTTTCCTTTGGATGCAAACTTAGATACCTTAGAGGATTTTGATGATATTATAGGTTTTTAATTTTCTTTACTTCATATACCCATGTGCGTGGCGTTTTTGGATTTTTGTTGATGATTCCTTCTCTTTGTATTACGCAGATATGGACTTCCACAGAGCTATGTGTAGAAGGTAGGCCAATGCTTCTGCTAAAGTGGCTCCTCCTCCTCAACAACAGCAGCAGGTCGGAGCCTCCGCTTTTGGACATCCTCGTGCCCCTACTCCTCCTCCTCCGACTATCGGCAGGCCTAGCAGTCTTGCGCAAGAGGTCGGGAGAAACAAGCGAAAGAGGCCCCTTATCCGTGATCATAGCTCGGACGATCAAGAAAGTTCTGGGTCGTAGAGGAGTGAGTCCACCCGTCGAGGAGGTGACCCTAGTGCTGTCGAGGGTAGGTCGGTTCCTCGTAGGCCCCATCGTAAATACAGGAAGAGGTTAATCATTGAGGGATTGATGCCTACGAGGCCAATCTTGCCTAAGGTAGCGGATCCTACCTTGAGGCAATATCCAATAGATAGTAGGGTCGTTGTTGATGGAGAGGATTTTCAGACCTATCTCAGAGTCAATAACAATGATAGTATCGAGGAGCTCGGGATGGTTTCTCGCCTGGCCAGGAGTACCATCTTCCCTCACGACGAGATGGGGCTCTTCACGAACCTTGCAGAGGTCGAGAACAACTCTGATTTTCTCATAATGAAGGTGAGGTGGTGTCACACTTATTAGATAATAATACTCCCTTTTTTTTAACTTCTTTTGTCAAGTTTTTTGAGTTATTCTGTTTTTATTTTGTTAGGTGGCTTAACAAACGATGGTCGTTAATGCCCGGCATTGGGCTCTTAGAGAGCAAGTGGATAAAGAAATTCGTGAGCTCCGAGAGAAAAACATGGCGCTTCTGAATGAGGTTGTTCAGCTTCGGCCATATGCCGGTAGGGTCAAAGAAATGACGAAGAAGAATGCAGATCTTGAGCAGAGGTTGAAAGAAGAACAGGCGAAGGTAGCCTCCCTTCAAGGATATCAAGAGGCTTATAATAAGGCAACCAATGATTAGGACGCCATGAGGAGGCAGTGGGATGAGGCCATCGATGAGCTGCAGAGCGTGTTAGACCGTCAAAGGGAGGTCCAAGCCGAGGTTGTCCGTGAATACTGCCTGTCTCAACATTGTCATGAGAAGAAGGAAGAGTTTGCAGCAGGATTCATCAAATATGGCTTTTACTTGGCTCGTGCTTGGTTGGAGAAGCATCGGCCTAACGAGACTTTCCCTGAGTTGCTTTTTACTGAGGAGGTCCAGTACTATAAAGCTCCTTTTTGGACCAAGTATGAACCCGACTCACAAAGCCGGAAGACTATTTAGATGAAGGAGCCATAGATGACTTAGACAATCTTGAAGGTCCGTGGCCTCCTCGACAGCCACGCAGGTAGCCTGAGCCTACTGAGGCATGTGACCAATCCAGACCTGCAGCGGTGCATAATGAGCCTGAACCTATAGATGCAGGCGATCAACCCGACTCTATCGAGGCATTGCTAGGGTTAGATAGCGATGAGCTCCAATTTTCTGATTCTGCCGCTGTTGATCCCGTGCCAGATCTGCGGCTATGGCTGGGCCTTCAACCGATGCTCCCTCTTCCAGGATGGCTTCTTCGGCTCCCCAGGAGCTTGATCCTTCGGCTTTTCAAGTTCCTGATCCTCCGGCTACTCAAATTCTTGATCCTCCGGTTGTTGAAGGTCTTAGTGCTGATGCAGCATCTTCTCAGCCTACTGACTTGGTTCTTACCATAGACTAGGATATTTTGTATTTTCATTTCATTTTATTTGTTAATTCGATGTAAAGATTCATTTTCAATGAAAAATACAATTTCTTTTTGTAGCTTTTTCTTCTTTTGTCTGAATTCAAATGAATATTTTGTATTCATAATTGTTACATCACAAAGCTCTAAAAAACAATGTTAAATGCGCCTATACTTTTACAGCGTTAGAAATATCAAATAATTCTATTTTTGCAGTATAAAGTGTACCTTTACACCATATTGCTCCCCAAGTTCTGCTTTGAGACAGAGTTGTTGTTCTTGTTCAAAGATGAACTTTTCTTGAGCATTGTGCCTATCTCGCGCTTTTTTCGCTTAAGGACTTGTTAGATTTGATAAGCTAACACGAAATGTAATTTTTTCAACAAATTATAGCACATATATATCGATAAAATTGTAACGTACCTCGTAACATGCTTCACAGTCTGTATTTTGTGTGCTACTTGGGTACCGTATTGTCCATATTTGCTTTAAGGATTATAGGATTGCCCTTCTCGCACATTTTTCGCTTAGGGACTTTTGTTTGCCCGTCTCGCACCCTTTTGTGCTTAAGGACTTTTAGATTTGCCCGTCTCGCTCATTTTTCGCTTAGGGACTTTTGATTTGCCTGTCTCGCACCTCTTGTGCTTAGGGACTTTAGGTTTGCCCGTCTCACGCATTTTTCACTTAGGGACTTTTGATTTGCCCCTCTCGCACGTCTTGTGCTTAGGGACTTTAGGTTTGCCCATCTCACGCATTTTTCACTTAGGGATTTTTGATTTGCCCGTCTCATACCTCTTGTGCTTAGAGACTTTAGGTTTTGCCCGTCTTGCACCCTTTTGTGCTTAGGGACTTTTGGTTTGCCAGTTTTGCCTTATTTCAATTCCTGTAACACATACACTAGCTCATATGTTGCATTAGAAAATCTATAAAATGAGTAGCTGGCCTTTATTCATAAATAACAACAGAACAGTAATATCCGTAAAGTAGCGAAATAACAAATGGAAAAGTAAAGACAAGAATAATAATATCAAAGGAGTACAATGTTTCATTGCCAATATAGTTTAAGGTGGTTGGCGTTCCAAGTCTTTGAGATCTTTTTTCCTTGCAAGGTTTCTAAAGCGCATGTATTGGGTCGATCATCCTTCTAATTCTATAAGGTCCTTCCCAATTAGCTCGGAGCTTACCATCCTCTCTATGGGCATTTGTAATGGCTGACTTCCTTAGTACCAGGTTTCCTTTATGCAATTCTTTGCCTCTAACTCATGCATTGTAATAAGCGGCTATCCTCTGTTGGTAGGCGGCTAATTTCATTTCGCTGTTTTTCAGCTCATCTATCAGATCAAGGTTCTCTTTCAGTCCCTGGGAGTTAGTTTCTTCAACGTAAGGGACCAATCTAGGTGACTCAGCTCCGATCTCAATTGAGATAAGGTCCTCAGTACCATACACCAAATTGAACGGTGTTTCTCCCGTTGATACCTTACTTATCGTTTTGTAGGCCCATAGGACACCAGGGAGTTCATCTACCCATGCTCCTTTTGCCTTGTCTAGTCTAGTTTTCAAACCGTGCAGTATAGTTCGGTTACTGACTTCGGCTTGTCCGTTAGCTTGTGGATAGGACACAGACGATATCCTTAGCTGAATATTCAATCTTGTACAGAATTCCTTAAATGCATCGCAATCAAACTGTTTCCCGTGATTGACATTTAGCACACGAGGGATTTCGAAGCGATAGATAATATCTTTACATACCATCGCCTCCACCTTCTTTTCGGAAATAGTAGCCAAGGGTTCTGCCTCTATCCACTTTGTGAAGTAGTTTGTGGCTACTAGCAAATATTTCCTTTGGCCTGTGCCTAAGGGAAAGGGTCCTAAGATGTCTAGTCCACATTGCGCGAAAAGTGTTAGTTGAAGAGTGCCCTGAAGGGTAGAAACTGGCGCGGTGGTTATAGGGGCGAATTTTTGGCATTTCTCACATTTTCGTACCTTTTCAGTAGCATCCTTCTTCAGTGTAGGCCAGTAAAACCCCGTACGCAATATTTTGTGGCCAAAGCTCAAGCCCCAAGATGTTCACCACATATTCCCTTGTGGACTTCATACAAGGCGTATTCTGCCTGTTGAGGCCCTAGATATTTTAGCAACGGTATCGTGAATCCACGCTTGTAGAGTTCTCTGTTCACCATGGTAAATCTAGCGCTTTGCAGTTTTAGCTTCGGGCTTCATCTCTGTCAGTTGGGAGTGTGCCCCCCAATATGTAGTTTTTGATCGGGCTTCTCTAATAACTTCCGACCTCAACATCGCAGACATTTTCTTCTTCAATACTCGGCTTGGTGAGGGATTCTACCTTTACCATCCCACCTTTAACTTCTCTTGAGGAGGCCAGCTTCGAAAGAGCATCAGCGTGACCATTGTTAGACCGATTTACCTGGATCAATCAAAAATTCTTGAATGATTGTGCCAATAATTGCACCTTTTGTAAATAGGGGACGAGACTTGGTTCTCTCGTTTCATATTCGCCCGAGAACTGATTTACCACCAACTGCGAATCACTATGGGCCATCAAGTTAATAACTTTTAGTTTCTCAACAAGTTTCATCCCGGCTATCAAGGCTTCATATTCTGCTACATTATTCGAGCTAGGAAAATCAAAGCCAGGGAATATTCATAGGTTTCCCCTTCGGACGAAGTGAGCACAATTCCAGCTCCACGACCATCCATGCTATGAGCTCTACGACCATTCATGCTACGAGCCCCGTCAACAAATAACTTCCACCAGACTAATTTTGTTTCTTCTTAGGTCTCCCGACCAGTGCATTCTACAATAAAATCCGTCAATGCCTGCCCTTTTATTGCTTGATGAGGTTGGAAGTGTATGTCATACTCACTTAATTCAATAGCCCATTTTGTCAAACGTTCGGAGTGCTCTGGTTTCTATAGTATCTGCCTTAAAGGCTGATCTGTCAAGACAGTCACCGAGTGAGCCTGGAAGTAAGGTCACAACTTCCGAGTTGCCATCACCATCGATAGAACTATCTTTTCTATTAGGGGGTATCTTGTCTCGGCATTCAGCAAGACCTTGCTCACATAATAAATTGGACAGTCCTTGTCCCCTTCTTTCCATAATAGGACTGCGCTTACAGCTTTCTCTCCTACACCGAGATACATGATGAGATGGTCTCCGGGTTGTGGTCAAGATAATAGAGGCAACTCCTTCAAGTAGTCTTTTAGCTTCTCAAAAGCATCATTGCACTCTTCTGTCCATTTGAAGTTCTTTCCTGCCTTTATCGCCTTAAAGAATGGCAGACTTCTTTCAGCTGATTTGGACAAGAAGCGATTCAAAGCTACTATCCTCCTTGTTAACCTTTAAACCTCTCTAACAGTATTGGGTGGCCTCATGTCCAGTATAACTTGAACTTTCTCGAGATTAGCTTGTATCCCCCGATTTGTGATCATGAACCCCAAAAATTTTCCCGACCTCACTCTGAATGAACATTTTTAGGGTTCAACTTCATTTCATACTGCCGCAATACCTTAAACACCTTTGTCATCTTCTCTGCATGAGACTCTTCTTTTTGGCTTTTAATGATCATGTCATCCACATAAGCCTTCATGGTGTTGCCCAACAAGTCCCTGAACACCTTGTTTACCATGCGCTGATAGGTTGCCCCTGCGTTTTTCAAACCGAATGGCATTACTCAATAGCAATATGTTCCACTATCGGTAATGAACGAAGTCTTCTCCTCATCTTCTGGATGCATCATGATTTGATGGTACCTTGAAAAAGCATCTAAGAAGCTAAGCAATTCGTATCCACAAGTTTCATCTACCAACTTATCAATTCGGGGTAGTGGATACGAATCCTTAGGGCAGGCTTTGTTCAAATTTGTGAAGTCCACACACATTCTTCATTTTCCGTTGGCTTTTTTCACCATCACAACATTAGCCAACCATTCTGGATAATTAACCTCCCTAATAAAACCTGCCTACAACAACTTCAAGATTTCTTCGTTAATAACCTATTGCCTCTCAGGAGCAAAATTTCTCTTCTTTTGCTTGATTGGTTTTGCTCTTGAGACTATGTTCAACCGATGACAAGCAACTTCGGGGTCAATCTCAGGCATATCGACTGGGGTTCATGTGAATACATTAGCGTTTTCCTTCAAACATCGGATTATTTCCTCTTTTGCTTCTTTAGGCAACTGGCTTCCCACATATACTACTCTTTCTTCATCTTCTTCATCTAATCGAATTGCCTCCATCGCCTCATCAAATTTTGGCTTAGGCGGTTCTTCAATCATAAGGGTTTCCTTCTTTTGAATTCACTTACACGTGGTGGACGCGATATTACACGTCCTAGTCTTCCTTTGGTCTCCCCTCACTTGTCCAACATCGTGGGGAGTTGGGAATTTCATTAATAGATAACAGGGATATACCACTACTCTCATATCATTCAACAATGACCGTCCGAAGATCATGTTATACGCCACTGACGTTGACTTCACCACTATAAATAACACTTGACAAATAACACACCTTGGGCTCTCCCTCAATGTCACAGGTAGCTGAATTGCACCCTCCACCTTCACCTTTTCTCTTGAGAAGCCATACAGAGGTGTGGGTACCGACTTTAGCATGTCGTCCGAGATGTTCATCTTCTCAAAGCAACTCTAGTATATCAAGTTCACCGAACTCCCATTGTCCATTAGGATTCGACCCACTGGATTTTTTGCTACAACTATCGAAATCACCTGGGGTCATCATGGGGAATTGTTATATCTCCTCTGTCGGTAGGAGTAAAGGTGATGGGCTCCTCATCCTACCGTTCCTCCATCACTGAGTTAATTTGGTGTGCCTATCGGGCATAGGATTTTCTAGACGAGGAAGAGGTATCAGCTAGCAATTCTCCTCCAGATATTACATTGATTGCTGGTCCTGTGGGCTTGTTATCTTACTCTCGATTCCTTCTATTTGTCCTCCTACTCCTATCACCTTCATTTTGCCTTGCAGTTCCCCTGTTTTCACCTCTTCTGTCTCTAAAGTAGTTTCCTCTGTTTCGCATAGGATAGTTATTTTTGTTACCTCTCCACACAAATCAGTTTATTTTTCCATCCTGTGCTAGCTTTTCTAGCTGATTCATCAACTCCCTACACTTTTCTGTTGAGTGTCCATATGCCGAGTGGTAGTCACAATATGACCCTAAGTCACGGCCCAGATTTCCTGACACCTTCTTAGGAGGTTGTATAAGACCTGACCCCTCAATCGCTACTAACACCGAAGCCATAGATTCAGTGAGTGGGGTATAGGAGGTGTACTTCACCGTAGGGGCTTTATCGAATTTCCTTAGTTGACTAGAGGACGTCTCAGTAGCTTCTCTTCCTCGTTTCCTCCCTTCCTTGGGCTCCCCATTCGCCACCATTTTCATCACCTCTTCTTGAGTAATATATTTATTTGCCCGAGAAAGTAGATATAAGATTGTGGTGGGTTGATCTAGTGATAGGGACTCTTGTAACTTCTCGGATCTTGTTCCTTGTAACATGGCCACCATGGCTATGCCAACTTGCAGATCCCTTACCTCTAGTGTGGCGTCTCTAAACCGATCCATGTAACTCTTAAGTGACTCCTTAACTCCTTGTTTAAGAGTGAGCAAGTAAATCGGTTCTTTCTTTCTCTGATTATTCACCGCAAACGCCTTAAGGAATTCACTCCACAACTGGTCAAAAGAGACAATAGATCCCTCAGGCAAATTGTTGAACCACTTCATTGCGTGGCTGGTTAGAGTGAGTGAAAAGGCCCTGCACATTATCTCATCCTCCCATCCATGTAACAACATTAACGCCTCATAATTCTGCATATGATCGTAGGGGTCCGTCTTTCCCGTATAAGCGGTCATCTGCGATATTTTGAATTTTGCGGGCAACAGTTTCTGTATGATAGTTGTGCTAAACGGTACTCTTCTTCTTTGGCTCTCTTTTGAGGACACCAACTTCTTCTCTTCCAGCACCTGTTCAATCATCTTTTTCATGTCCGTAGAGGGAGCAAATTGATTTCTATCCCTTTCAGCGTGGGATGAATCTAGCAGGTTCTCAACCATTACTTCCTTACCTTTTCCTCGATGCGCATCCCCTCGCATCATCTGCGTGTTTCAAGTAGGGTCAAACTCCGAGCCGACTCCCCAAGTACTTTCGTTATCGACCCCATTCTTTCCAGCACCTCCAATACCCTGTTCTAAGTCAATAGCAGCAAAGTTTGACAATTCACGGTGATAGGTGAAAGACCCTACCGCAGGTTCAGTCTCTTGCCACCCAGATGCCTGTCGCCCAACACCAGACACCTGTCACGTGAGCCCTGCCGCATGTCCCTGATCTGCCACCTCCCCAGTCTCTCGCTGAGTCCCTGCGACAGGCCTCCTGCTCCCCAGTCCTGTCGCCTCTTGCTGAATGTCGTCTTCCTCCACAGGGGGAGCTTCCTACTGCCTAGAGGGGTCTATCGCTATCACATCATTCTGTCGCCTAAACGCCTGCGGCAGAGCCCCTTGGCTCGTCTCTCCCACCAAATTTTGTATGGCTTGCGGCAGACTCAGAGTCAAGAGAACTCCTTTGAACAGATCTACCATGGCTTTTAGCGCCTGGGTATTTTCTTCGCTTTGTCACCTTAGAGCTTCGAATTCTCTCGCCGGCACAGTAATTATTTCTTCTTCCCTATTCACCTGGTTCCTCTGGCGAATCGGTTGTTCAGGGGAACTCACAGAGTTCTCATCACTTCAAATTCTCAGATTAGTCGATCTTGTTCTCACCATCTTGAAAGTCTTAATTGGCTTTTTATACGTTTCCTACAGATAGCGTCAATTGTTATTGTACAAAACAACAATGAGTACGTGCTGACATCGATGTTCGTATTCATCCTCCACGTGTCTCCAAAAAGCTTCTATAAGACAAGAAAAGTCAGAGGGACGCAGGGGTGATTCCCTGTATAGGCACTCTTATGCTTAAGTCAGCAAAAGGTTTTTCAAAATTGGGAAGCGTAAAAGCCAGTAGTCAAAAATTAGAGAATAGAATTGTACCTAAAGCCTATTTATTGATGAATATTCTAGGGTAATTACCTAGGGGTGATTACGTCCTTTTGGTAGGAGTTTGTTTCCAAATATAACACAAATTCCATCCATTCCGGGGGTAGTGGAGAGCCTGTCGTCAGTGAGACACTGGATGCAGCCCATAGCGACGGGAGGTGTGTGTCGCCTAAACGGGAGGTCGAATCTACGCCACGTGTCGCACGTCTAGCAACGGCAATAAACTCCATAGTCATCCGCCAGTCGACAGAGGTTCTGTCGCAAGCGGGAGAGGATCCCTATCGCCGAAGGCCACGTGGCTCGATCACACTTCGCCTCGTGGCAGAATCTGACGTCCTTAGGCCTAGCCCAAGGTGAATGGGCTTTGCCATATCAAGTGTTTTACAATACTTTTAATTGATTTTATGTCAAATGACACAAATTTTATTTTATTTATTTTTGGTGAAAACACAAATTTTATGTTTAACCTCTTTACATCTTTACTTCAAAATTTTCTTTCAAAATTTGCATTCTTCTTTCAAGCACTGAACACTTTTATTAACAGAAGAACGAAAGTTATATAGTATACCTCTTTCGTCTTACTAATATTTATGTTTTTAGTGGATGGGCGCAAGGTGCATGCAATGTGCAAAGACTACAAAAGAGAATTCTTTCTCTTTTATCTTTTATAAAAGCGAGAAGAGAAAGCAATCTATTTCGAAGGTTGATTGGATTTGCGTGCATGCAATTTGACTTTAAGTTAGCGTTTGTCAAATTAATTATCATTACCAATGTCGATTTACGCCAAAATTTGCTCAATCGCGCTATTACACCCGTTTGGCTCTGATGGGCTAATAGCTGCACGTAGCAGGTGACCTGCCCTGCCAAGGAAAATTACATCTTATTAATATGCAGAATTTTCAATTCAACCTTTTTTTTAACATTTTAATTTTGTATTCTAATTTTTATTTAAAATATTAAAATAAATTTATTGAATTAATCTAAATATAAATAAAAATATTAATAATGTCTTTAATAATTATTTTATCATTTTCAGTGCTTTTTTTTTTTGTAGATTTTATCATTTGATTTGGGGGTTTGGCTTTGTGATTCAGGGTTTAACGAGAAAGAGTTATAAAAATTCTGAAAAAAAAAAAAGAAAGAGTTATAAAAAAAATAGAGAAGGGAAAGTTTTTTGGGTGGAAAAAGGGAATATTTTTTTGGTTATTACAATAATTGTATTAAAGTTAAAATAATCCTTTTTATTAGAAGATATTTTGGTCTGTTTTCTTTTCTTTACCGAACTCTATGTAAACGTTCCTTTCTGTCTTTCATCTTCACGCGACGAAGCCATATCAATTCCAAGACCCAGTAGTTCAAAGCCCTCTCTCTCATCTTCATCTTCATCTTCACGCCGGAGCCAAATCAATTCCAAGACCCAATAGTTCAAAGCCCTCTCTCTCGTCTTCTCAACCAGATTTTCAACCCCTGTTCTGTTTAAAACTCTTTTTCCTATTTGATATGGCAGGAAACAACACGTTTAGGCTCTTAGAGATCAATGTTAAGTCTGCTCAAGGCCTTCAACATGTCAATCGTGTAACCAAGATGGACGTTTATGCCGAAGTTTCAATCAACGGTGATCCTCATACAAGGCAGAGCACTCTTGTGGACAACGGCTGTGGCCCAAACCCTAACTCGAATTCCCTCTTGAACTTCACCATAGACTTAGATGCTCTCCATCGGAAACCCATTTACCTCATATTCACTCTGAAATCTCAGCGTATCCTTGGAGACAGAGATATCGGTCAGGTCCAAGTCTCCGTCCGGGAGCTGCTTGTTTTCTACACTGAAAGCCAGGAAGTTGAACAGTCGGTAACCTACAACGTCTATTTGCCCGATGGCGCGGTAAGAGGTTCCCTGAAATTCTCTTACAGGTTTGGAGAGGCACCAGCGATTGGTGATGCACGGTAAATCTGAGGACATCCTTCTCCTCCAGCAGCATATGCACCACCGCCTACTGCTTATGCAGGGCCGAGAACGTTCACTGGAATATTTACTGGTGATATGGTTGCAAATGCTTTTGAGGACGAGGATGAGGATGGGGATGATGTTTAAGATGGGCTCGATTTAGGTTTCTAATAATTGCCAATATTATGTTCTCATCAACTGCTTCTTTGTTTTTTGGTGAGAAACTGCTTCTTTGTTTTGTTCTTTGATTTGAGTTTTCGTTGGCATGTATGGTTGATGTGAGTTTTCAGTGGCATGTATGGTTGATGTGAGTTTTCATTGACATGTCTGGTAATGGGTTTGAGTTCATGTAATATAATTATGCAACATTTTCTGAAATATTATCTACATTGACTACTGCTTTGGTTTTTAGCGCTAAAAGAGGGGAATCTAATTCTAATAAACAAAATTTGTCTACAAAAACCCCAACTATCAATTAGTGAGAGCAAAAAAAAAAAAAACTGTCAATTAGTCCTTTTTATGACTCAAATTCGGTAATGAGACAAGAAAGAGTCCTTAAGGATAAAATGCGCATTTCTTTAAAACAGTTTAAATTGTCTTGCGTCACAATGAACCGTTTAATGCTGAGTGTTTAGCATTGAAAGAGTCCATCAAGTTTGCCCTGGATATGGGTTTCTTCAGACTTGAGGTGGAAGGTGATAATTTATTACTTTATATTGATAATTTTTTTTTTATTTTTGTCCTCTTTAACCTCTTGTTAAGATTCATGAATCTTCTTTAGAATGTTTCAATCACACTTGTCAAGAGTTTTCAGCGAGTGAGGAATGGTGAGTTTATATAGTTACGTATTGCTGCTGATGCAAAATTATATTTCTTTGCCGAAGCTTTATCAGAATTTGTGTTCAGAGTCTATGTTACTTGAGTGAAAATATAGATTTTTGACCTTGAAAATTTTGTAGGTTTAAAGTATGAATTTCAGCATCTCTATTTGTCTTTTCTCTCAGGTCAGAGGATAAAACTGTAAAATAAAGGTTTCAATTGTTTGCCGGCAGAATGGCATATGTCACAAAAAAACGAATGATTATTTTTGAAACACCGAAAACAATGAAAACATGTGGCTGGGAGATCTTGAGATGACAGCACGATTATAAAAGTTTGTCCCCATCGAGAAATCAAAGAAGCGTGAGTTTCTTCCTTAAAAACCACCGAGCCAACCAACTTGTAGAAACCAAGGAAATAAAAAATATTAAAAGGGTGAACCCCATCGTGTGTCCTTAGCTAGTCGAAGATTTGTTTCTTTGTTTAAATCTTTTCTCGTAGAAATTTTACCAATTCTTAATGCCTCAACAATTTTATTAAGTTGCTTTTCTCCAAAAACATCTCTTTGTTTACATAAAGCTCCAACGATATTCACTACAGCAGTCACAATGTTAAAGAGCAATGCATTTGAACATGGTTCTTTGTCATGGCTACAAGTGTCAGTTGATGTTGATGAGCAAAATAATGAACATAATAAGCGAATGTATTTATTTTCATAATCAAAGTTTTCAGCCCATTGAATTCACCTTACATGTTGCTGCTATATCATAACCTTGCCCTCAAATTCTTGACATACTCAAATTATGCTTAGAAAATAATGCCTTAATAGCCACTTTGAGTGACAAAGCAGTTGTATTACTTACATGTACTATATCAAGAAAAAGCTCAATAACATGCCCTTTGGAATTCACATAGCGCAAAGCAATAGCAGCTTGTTCTTTGATTGAAACATCATGAGAATCATCAAGTAAAATGGAAAATAATCCATCTCTAAGATCTTCCATGATAGCATTGGTAGGTCTCAGTTGCGGCAGCTCGAACAAGATCCTTTTGAATATCACGAGCTATTACTTTTGAATTTCTTGGTGCATTCTTCAAGACAACATTATTGATGGTTTCATTGTGATCGATAGGAAATCTAAGAAGCTCAAGAAAATTTCTTTGATTGTGAGAATTCTCAATTTCATCTCTATCATGCAATGCCAAACCTTGACACAAAAGAAAGTGAATGCAATCGAGTGTCACAGTTAAACGAACTCGATAATCTTTTCATGCTTGATTGGATTGCTTTGTTGAATGTGTTACTTTTGATTCAGCAAATTTTGACAACAATTCCATGCTTTGTTGTGAGCACTATTAGAACCTCTAACATAAATATCAAATCTTTCTTTCTTTTTCCAATTTTTGAATCCATTCAAAACAAAACAATCATCACTTGCTTGCTCTCCAATATCTAGTCTATAAAGATAACAACACAAGCAAAAAGCCGCATTTTTCTCTACACTATATTCCAACCAATTAGCTTATTCCTTGAACCATGTAGGAATAAAATGACCTAATGCCTTTCCAAGCTTTCTTTGAGGAAAATCATGTTCATAAGGTTGACATGGACCTTTTTGCAAATAAGCTCTTCGAACCTTGTCTCTATCATTAACATTAAAGTCCGAAATCTTTTTCCGTAACCCAGAATCCGAAGGAAGATCATCTAAATTTAATTCAACACAGACTTGCTTTGTACAATGTTGTGTGCCACTAGTATTGATTCCAGACGATTCCTCCAAAATTGTCTTCCTCTTAATAAGATATTTTTCCATATCTAATTAAATTAAATAGTTTAGTTTATGTAATTTATACATAATAAGAAGATATATTCAAATACAATTATACAAACAAAGATCATTATGCATACATAAATTGTGACAATGCCCATCTTGAAACATATATGTACATAAACCATGGACATTTAAAATTTATATTCTAAGATAATGATAATATCTTCATGGAGATAATATTTTGTTCCAAAAACAAAGAAAACAAATAAACGAAAAAATCCCAAATGAAACATATTCTCTACTTCAACAAATAAAGAAATGATTTTTTTTAACATCTCACACATTTTTTAACAAAACCTCAATAGGTTGTTTAATTGCCAAAAACAAGAATGAACCACTCCGTTTAATATTTTTTATTCTTAATCTATACTTAATACAAATATAAATAAATTATAAATTAACCCTAAATCAAGTTATTTCATCAATATAAATAATTTTAAGTAATAAATAAAATTCTATTACATTAGCAAATTAATATAAAAATATACAAAGAAAATAATTACTTGCTTGAATTTATTGTTGGATGAAAAAAGTGGTCCATCCAATTGTTTTTCCTTTGGCTTATTAACTTTGTTTCTATCTTTGTTGCTTCGTAAGTTTTCTCTCTTTCTCTGCTGAAAATTATTTTAAGTTTCAGAGAGAAAGTGAAAAGAGAAAGTTTTAAGTAGGATAGAAGAAGACATTTTTTTTACTTTTGTTTTTTGGTTATTTTTTAAATGTATTGTGATCCTTCAATAAAAATTTTTTTATTAGTATTACCTATGCTATTTTTTGTTTTGAGTGGAGGCAAAGTATATAAAAAAATATTTTTTATACTACCTTCTTAAAGGGATGGATAATTTCTTTTTTTTTTTGTGAATAAACAGCGTAAACTTCAACAGTCACAATAAACAGATCTGGGATGGCAGCATCCCATTATATCAAACAATAAAGAAAGTCTAACACAATTCGATGGTAAATCAAATAGAACAAAATTTGGATTCGATGATCCTCTAAGCCTACCAAGACCATCGGCACAGGTATTAGCTTCTCGGTAAACATGGAAAGTTCTAGTATCCTCGAGTTGATGGAGAAGTTGCCTGCAATCAAAAATCAAGGAGCTATAAGGATGAGATTTATCAAAATTATCAAAGACATACCTGAGAGTAGTCTGAGAGTCGATTTCCACAATGAGATTATGAAATCCTTTGTTGACAGCTAAATGAATACCATCTCTTAAAGCGAACAACTCAGGACAATTGCTTGTTGTGAACCCCAAGTTTCTAGAGAAGCCCCCAAGCCATCTGCCATTTGAGTCTCTAAGCAAACCTCCAATACCTGCTCTACTTAGGTTTCCAAGGGATGAGCCGTCGATGTTGAGTTTAACAAAGGATGGTGGAGGAGCCTTCCAAGAGATATTAATATCAGTTGTAGGTTTATTTATGGAGGTAGCCCCTATGGTACCCCAAAACTCTTTAGCAAATAACCACGTTTTCCTAGTCAGGGTAAAAGTATCAACAGAAGAACCTTCAAAAGGAGCTTTATTTCTATTAAACCAAAGTGTCCATACACCAATTGGAAAAACCACCTCCCAGGGAACTCCTTCTTTATTAATATCTTGTGCTTTCAAATTTGAAAAAAACCAAGAAAACAGCTCATTGTTAAAGCTAACCGAAAGAGATCTTGGAATTTCAATCTGTTTCCAGAACTGATAAGTTAGAGGACAATCTCTGAAACAATGGATGAAGGTTTCTTCTTCCTTGTTGCATATGTGACAAAAGGGAGAAATATTTAAACCACGTGCAGCCGAAACACTTCTTGTGGCAACCTTCTTATGACCACACTTCCAAAGGAAATGTTGAATTTTGGGGCTTGATTTGCTTTTCCATATCTCATCCCAATTAATATTGAAAATAGGATACGAGTTTTTCGCCAACTTATAGGTTGAACAAATCGAAAACTTACAAGAGGCAAAGTCTTTCTAAGCAATAGAATCTTGACCTATACTTTCTTTCTGTATAGGGATAGCCTTAATTCTTTGAATAATTTCTTCAGGTAGAGGAGCTCCAACAGAATCAGTTTTCCATTCCTCATTTTCATCAATAACTTCACAAACTTTCATATTTAGATCCATTGGTCTCCAAAGGCCAAAAATGATTAAAGAGAGGGGACCGATCCCAATCCAGTCATCAGTCCAAAAATAAATATGGTTTTATTCTTAACGACCCAGCGAATCCCCTTTTCCAATATACTATTAGCTTTGCGCATCCTCATCCAAAGGGGAGGCTAACTTTTTTAACGAAGGCGCCATCTTTAGTGTATTTGTCTTTAAGAAGTCTCCACCAGATGCAATTTGGTTCCATAAGCAATTTCCAACTGATCTTGACCATGTTGGCATTATTAAGATGATGCATGTCCCTTATGCCTAGACCTCATTCCTTCTTATCGAGAGTGACAGTATCCCAATCAATCAAATGCATGCATTTAGATTCTTGAGAGGAACTCCAGAGAAAGTTGCATGAGATTTTGTTGATTTCTTCACAAATTTTCCTTAGCAAACATGTACCTTGCATATGGTAGGCAAGTATAGCATTAAAGACAGATTTCACTAGAGTAGCTCTCCTAGCAAAGGAAAGAACATTTGCCTTCCATCCTGCAAGTCTCTTTTTCATGTTGTCAATTATAAATTTGAAGGAAGAATCTTTGTGACTTTTTGTAATAGGAAATATGAGGTATTTTCCTATATCATCTGAGTGGTTCATTTCCATAATCTATATTATTTTTTTAGTCAACTATATTATTAGATGTTCGAATTCTTTTGTTAAAGATGTGCCGCTGGTCCTTCTATGGCCTTTAACATTGAGATTTTAATTGAAATCAAATTTGCTGCCTTCCAAATCTCAAGACCTGGATTCTAAGTAGGCTCTTGTTGCAGAGCACTAATGGCCTGCTCCATTGTTAATGTTGACCTGATTAAGGTTCACTTATCATACCTACTAAGAAACTAATTTATGAATTTCAATATGGTTCGTAAGATTAACTTGTGATCAAAATTGAATTAAGAATCATGTCAACTTTATTCCCGTTAAGAATTTAATATTTAAGTTTCCCAAAAAATTTTATATGAAGCTAATGTTGAAGTAGTGATCCAAAATTATTGTCCATGCTTGAATTCTTTTTTGTTTTTTTGGGGGGGGGAGGGGGGGGGGGGGAGGGGTAGGGGGTAGGGAGGGGGGAGGTAATGTTGACATTGGATATATTGCATACTTGAATACTAATATTCTAGTATTAGATTTGAGCTTAATTTCTACAAGATTAGTATGGAATCTTAGCTATTTAGAAGTGTGCATTATGAAATAGAAGACATGATATAATCCTTATATTGCACTTTTCATTTTGAGTTATCCCTTTTGCCCAATTATTTTATAGATTAAAAGAATGCAATTTTAAATTTATATTCCTTGGTAACTCTTAATATTTCCTTATCTTCATTGTCATGCAGGGGTGTACCTCCATCACTACAATCTGATCATGTTGTTGCAGTACATGTAGAGCGTTACCTTCTTATTTTTGGTGGGGGCTCACATGCCACTTGCTTCAATGATTTGCATGTGCATGTCCTTGATTTGCAAGCTGTAAGATAATTCCTTTTATGGATTTTTATTGTGCTTGTGTGAGGAATTAATATATCTATTTTTTATGTATTTGGGTTTGTAGATGGAATGGTCAAGACCCATACAACAAGGTGAGATACCAACTCCTAGGGCTGGTCATGCTGGTGTTACTGTTGGGGAGAATTAGTTTATTGTTGGCGATGGAGATAATAAAAGCGGTAAATGTCTCTTTTCAAAATCAAATAGGAAGATTATTGTTGTTCCTTGGACCTAGACTTTCCCAGTGCATGATAAGTTTAAGTGTTATTATACTGCCAAGTATCTGCATCTGATATGAAGATAAGAAAAAGCTTGGTAGGATCTATTGATTTCATGAAAGCCTACTTTTATTATTGCTCCTTAATCTTCATTGTTTGTCCTACTCTCGTCTTGCAGAGGCATTAGAAATTGTTGTCCTTAACATGTCAACCCTTGTTTGGTCAGTTGTGATGTCGGTTGAAGGACATGTTCCTCTTGTTAGTGAGGTATTATACATTTTAAAAATGCTTGTTACTTATAAAATGCTATGTATGTGGCGAATTTCTATTTGGATTGCTTCATCATATGTATGAAGGTTCAATTGTGCCGATAATTTTGCAATGTGTTAAACCTCTCAGTGTGAATCAACAAGGAATGGTAGAAAGATGAATGTAAATAAACTAGATTTTCAACGCATAATGTTATGGTTCTCTTTGATTATTATGATCATTTAACTTTTTGATTATGTTCATTCTCATCAATTAACTTTCATCATCTTCATTGGTTTTTAAACTTGACTCATAAATTGTTCCTTGGAAATAGTTAAAATTTTGGAAGCTGTGCTTCTCCGCTAGAGGAATGTTAATATTTTATTAATTTCTTGGAAAGTGTGTGTGTTTTTTTTATTATCTATAATGCTGAGAATTCATGTTGATGGCCTAGAATGAATTCATAAATCAGTTCATGTAGCGTATCTTAGTATTTGGGAGAAAGACTTTGATGATGATGAGTTGTCTGTAATGCTCGTGTTAACATTGAATGATTCATATATCTAGTAATTAATGATAATGATATATAATTGATGCATACAAATTGCAATTTGCAATCACAAATTAATTAATTCTTCTCCCTTGAGTATGACTTCACTAGTGGGCTACCGGAGGCATATATTGATCGCTCTTGTTAAATGTAACCAATCTATGAAGCAAGAATTGTAAGAAAAGGTGCTGGAATTATACCTCTAATACATGCGACGCTCTAAAGACTTTAAGAAAAAAGTGAATCAAAAGAGAAAAAGAGAATAAAAAAACTGTAAAAAAAAAAGAGAGAGAAAGTTATCATGTATCTCATGCAAAAAATATTCAGATAATTTTAACTCTAGGTTCTGCTTTTATATATTCAATTGGTGTGGCGTGATTTGTCATGAACGGCCTTTCTCACGAAACTTTATGTGTTAGCCAAGTGACTTACGTGACTGTCAGAAGTCAAGTGAGCAAGGTGACTGTCAAACTATTTCACCGTCGTGGGTCATTTCTCAAATAATTTTGCAAGTGAGAGCTACAAGTAGACAACTAGAACTGAGCTGGTGGCGTTTGGGTCGATTATTTGGTTTGTAGCTTGAGCTTGATGACATATGTAATATGTTAATGGTTCTTGGGCTTGATTGTGATGTAGCCCTTGTGTTTGAGCTCTGGTACTGATAGCCTTATAGGTTATAAGTTATAACATCCCTCAATCAATTACGTATAAATACTCCACCAATTTCATTTTATTTGGACAGACACCAATTTTTTTTTTGCTAAACCAAGGAAATTTTATTAGAGGAGTCAATAGACACATAAAAGCATCAAAAAATGCTACAAAATCATCCCAGTAAAACATAGACACAGCTAAAGAAACGTACAAAAGCCACCAGACTAAGATGGAAAAAAAGCAGCAGAAAACATTAGGCAGGAGAACGCTAAGGAAGGCTCAAAACCGATCACCCTCCCACTGCACTTCAAATCTAAATGTTCCAAATTTTACCAAACTGGAATCATCCATTTACTTCAGTCCAAATGAGAAAACCCAAGAAAGACAAATCATTATTGAAAGGGAGGACCAAGGCCAAAACCAAAGATTCAAAACATTCTGCTTCAACTGTCTGAAACCCTTAAAGACCTGCACACGCACGCACCAGCCCTGCATCAAAAATAACTCCAGCCACTTTTGAGCCACCATCAGCCTTCCTGCCATCCAATGCAGCAAACCACATTAATTTAGCCATGTTTCAACTCAGCATTCTGCCACGACTATTAATAGCTTTATGTTCTTGCTTTCCGCCACTAGATTAACTTGATTGGATCCCCAAAAAGAAGAAAGCAGAGTGGCCTTGAAAAAATCACTTGACACCAAGAAATAGAATATGAATTGACAAAGGACTACTGTCATGTGAAGAACCCAGATCTCATCTGTAGCAATACATACTTCCCAGGAAAATCTCAGTGCCAAGTTAATTCTTGAAAACACTCTGTTACCAAGATTTTTCCTTCTATCGGGTCAAAAACCCAACACTCATAATTAAACAATCCCAGAGAAGACACCCTCTTTGCTTTTAACTTGGCTTCGACATAAACAGACCAAGTGAAAATCTCATTGTTTACCCTACGTAGCTCCAGACTTCAAACTCCTTAAGGATACTTTCCAATTATATGTATATTTTGAATATTCTTCAAACTATAAGATTTGGTAGGACTGCCAAGATCGCGAATGTTCCAACAAAGAATCTCTAATATAATTGTCTCTCCAAAATGCCTGGGAAGGAAATGGCACTACCTAACCATGGTCCCTGTTTTCAAGCTCCACGAGCTTGGCAATGATATGCTCCTCATCACAATTGGGACGAAAACCCATCAGTTTACCCACCTCCCAAGTGTCTTGAGCCAACTAATCTAGGACTTTATGTTTATTCTTGAAGTCACCGTCAAATAAAGATTCGTTTGCTGCTTTATCCTTCTTACTTCCAGCCTTTTTTTGCTGACTTTTTGTAAGTTTTTTCCCACCTCGCTTGCCTTTTCTAACTGAAAAAAGAGAGGGATCAATATCTTCTAAGTATTTAAACTTATGGACACCTGGAACGGGGATAGGTTTTCGGACCAAAGCAGAAATCCCATTATAATCTGCCGTGTGATGAATCAGACCATTAGTGACTGGCCTAGGAGAAGATGAAGTGGACTCAGAAGGAATAAACCCAGAGTTACAGTGATAATCCAGTTCTTTGTGGGTATTTGAGATGGCTTCCAAATTAGGACTTTTTGGGTTGCCAATGCATGCAGCCCCCATCTTAGAATTACAATTGACATCAGAGTCATGACTCAAGTCAATGGGACCAGACCTTGAGTCAGCAACCCAAGTCGAGTTATCTTTGGGTAATGATCGAGGCATTAATAAATCTGCATGATCTCCAAAAGGCGGCATAAGAACTCTGCATGTGGAGACAGGTTCCAAAGCTTGAACAAGGTTAGTTCCCCAAACCTCATTAACTGGAAAGGCACATTCTTCCAAACGAAGGGACTGTTCAGATCTCTTATCGGCATCCTCGTCAGAATCAGAGAAAGAAGAACTGAAACCACCAAAACCACGAGTCGGGTCCTTACTGACATCGTTATTAAGCTTATAAGAATTACAACAACAATGGAAAAGAGAAATGATGTTAGCTCCAACTTCTGTAACTCTTACTTTGAAAGACACATTACCACACACCAGGTTGATGACCTCGTCAGTCCTTTCTACTTGATCAGTCAAAATCAACATAGCACCCCTATAAAAATCATTATACTTCAGTGTTTTTCCGTCCATAAACACAAATTCACCCCAACACTTTGCAATATTCTCAAAGGTAGATAAGTTCCAGGCGTGTAATGGAACCCCGAACACAATTAACCATGTAGCTCTGAACTTGAGATCCAAATCTGGAGACCATTGTTTGACTTCTACGAACCATTCCTTCAACCATGACCAATCAAGCTGCTTCATTGTGTTCATGGTTTTTTCATCTTCGAAAACAATAAGAAACTGCTTACCTGATATTTTCTTGACGGAAATGTCAAAAACACCTTGAATTTTAAAGTTCTCCATGAGGGTATTCACTTCATAGAAGCCTCTACTTTCCCCAATAAGGCATTTTTGAAGAAAATGAAGCGATTCATCCTCAACCTTACCGACACATTGTTTCAAAAGGGAATCAGAGGGTGAAGGATGACCATCAAGAACGTGACAATTCTCTAAAAGAGCTTGCTTGAAAGTCTTTCTATTACACGCCAATTCCATAACCCTCAAATCAGACTTCTCGTTCGAGGCACCCTGATCAGAGACCTTTTAAGAAGGTTCCTTGGAGAAAATTGAATTATTTGGATTTATCCTGCGCCAATAAGAAGATCTTGCAGTGATTCACTCCAAGACGATAGTCCAAAAGCCAAGAGTAGTTAAGACGATCAACAGCTCTCTGTGCATCATGGAAACGAGAGTAGCGAACAAAACCAAACTTCCTCCTAGATTTACTTCTTTTCAAAGGAATAAAAACATCAACCACTTCACCCTGATTTTGAAAAATATTCCTAAGCCATTTCCAGTTCACCCTAGGAGGAATGTTGTTAACAAAGATAGAAAACACTTTCTCACCTTCTCTTCTCGCCATAGATTTGAGATTCAAATTTGGATTGAAGGCGTTTTGGGTACTGAACTCCAGATTTGTAATGAAATGAAATGAAGATAGATTGATACTACTAGTATAGTACATACTATATAACCATTTGTAAGGATCAGGACCACCTTCAGTCTTAAATTTAAAGCCTAAAAGCTTGAAGTTTGGTCGTTTGTTCTCGAAGGCGCACACAGAAAATAAAAACAAAAGAGACATCCAGACAACCAAACAAAAAGACAACGAAAGAAGAAAAACATCCAAACGAAGTTTGAGTCATTTATCATGGACTCTCTTCTGTTCTTCTATGCAAGTTTAAGGCCTAGAAAATCGGCAGCCGATTTTGCAATGATATTTGCAAACTCATTGAAACTCAAAACGCCATCTCCATTGGAATCAGCCTCTCTCATTATGTCTGAAAGTTCACGGTACGTCAAGGGATGTCCCATCTTGGCCATGGACCCTGCAAGCTCAGCCGCGGTGATGAATCCATTCCCATCCCGGTCAAATGACCGGTTTCCATCAACTGCGCCTGGTTGATCAATATTTGCTCGCTCATGTCAGGCATAATGGCGTTCTCCAATTCATCGAACTCCACAAACCCATTCCAGTTGGCATCCACGTTGGCTAGCAACATGTGGATCCGGTCATCGCTTGGCTTGAGCCCCAAGGAGCGCAAGAGAGCGGCCAGCTCAAGATGCGTGAGGCTACCATCTTGTTAAGATACCCATTAGGACTAGTAAGACTAGGCTTGGCTTGCTCTTTCTTTTGGCAACTATCTGAGATTCTTTGGAGGGTTCGTTAATTTAGTGCTGCGAAGTTATCTATTATTAAGTTGAAAACTTGGTGCAGCTAAGGAGAGGCTCTTATTCCATGGAAATGTATTTTTTGCTTTTCCACAACAAGTTAGAAAACTGTCGTTATTAGTGTCGTTATTACTTCACATACAAGTAGAACAAGGCTCCCACTCGGTGTTTTCGTCTGTCAACCTCATTTCGTGTAGAAATTTTGGCATTTTCATGGAAATGTATTTTTTGCTTTTCCACGACAAGTTAGAAAACTGTCGTTATTAGTGTCGATGACAATGTCATAGGCTATAACCGTAACGAACATGTACAAATAAATATGAATTCTTTATTTGTTTGATTATTTTTCAGTGTCCCTTTTTTTTATTTATGTTCGGTATGAAATTTGATTTTTAAGTTCGAGTATGATTTTTTTTTTGTAATATTGTTCATTAAATTTTAGCGAATAAGATTTAACATGTTTGTGAACATATTAAATAAATATATTCGTAAACATATAAATGAACATATTTGTGAACAAGTGTTTATAAATCATTAAACAAACATGTTCATCGACACTATATAAACAGTGTTTTATTAATTTTTTGAGTAAATAATGTTTTATTGTCTTAAGTATAATTAACTAATTTAATTTCATAATTATTTTATTATTATGTTTTATTTATTTTTTGTCAACTATATTTTATTAAAATTGATAATTATAATTTTAAGTACAATTTGTATCATATACATATACATATACATATACTGTAATATTATATATGTAAATGGTCAATGTGTAAGAATTGCATCTCAACTAATTACGACACTTTTATTAATTTAATTTCAATATCTTATGTTTAAAATATAAAAACTTACTATTATTTGCATAATTAATTAATTAATTTAATTTCATAATTATTTTTATAATTATTTACGGTCAAAAAATCTCTGAATCAGTTCACACGCATCTTAAGATTATTTTTATAATTTAGTCGTGATTTCTAGATACAAGTAGAACAAGGCTCTTATTCCTCACCTGCTCCTACTTAATGTCATTGAGGGTTGCTGTTTTTATCTGTCACTGTCAAGCTCTTTGCTTGTTGGAAAATTTCGCTTTGAGTTTGATAGAAACGTGGATAAGCTCTAAACGAACCGAACACAGCGAGTACAACAGAAAATACGTTAGTACATGCATAAGGGGAATGCAATCGTACATATTGATACAGTCGGAATTTTATCACACTTCGATCTGGTTTTGAACTTTTTCTTTGTTGCTGGACCACGTGGAGGGACTGCCTTACTTGGCATACAACAAGCCTATTATTCCTCACCTGCTGCCCCTTTTTGTGATTGAGGGTTGCTGTTTTCTTCTGTCATACTCATTTCATGTAGAAATTTTGGCATTTTGATGGAAATGTATTTTTAAGACATTTCATGGAAATGTCTTCATTTATGAGATTTGGAAATTTTGTAGGGTTGAAATTTGGGTTTCAACATTTGTATTTCTCTTTTCTTTATGTAAGAGATTTTCATTGTTAAAAAGAAAAGTATAAGCTTTAACTGTTTGCCAGCAAATTATATGAGGATGGTTTTATGTGATATATTCGTTTGAGAAATATGGAGTTATTATAGATCGCTCACTAAGGTGACTACTAATATTAAACAGGCAGAATAGTTAGTATTTATGTCACAAATTTTATTATGAATCTAATTAATTTTACGATGAATGTCATGAATATTACAATAAATTTTATAAATTTTACTATGAACATTATAAATTTTACGATTGATTATTATATTTTTATACTTATTATTATATTTTTACATTTTTTCTCATTCATTTTACGATTAATAAAATCCACTAATTATAATACTTTTGATCTTAGATTTGTTCTACTCACCATAATCACAAAATCACTACCCAGATTTCCATCCTATCCCTTCCTTGAATTAATAATCGACACAAAAAAAGATTTCATTTGAGTTATGACATGCTTAACTGGTCTATGCTAGACTATTCCTTCGTTACCTTTCAAGACCATGTACTTGTCTTTCCTTGCCACTTGCGATGAGATTTTCTTATTTTCTGGATGGTCAAAATTTTTGTAATTTTTTTCACATTCATCACTTTTTAAAAAAAAAAATTTATTATATTTCAAATACCTGTAAATAAAAAAATTTTGAATAAATGAAAATATTAAATAAAAGTTTCATAATTTAATCCAAAAATATATGATAACGTGCCCTAAAAAATATATTTTAGAGACTTTTATCATACGCAACTAAAAGCAATCCTAAGAAAACAATACATTAAATTATGCTTTGATCACATCAAGGGAAGAATTTTACATAAACTCGTTCTCAATAAACTTTACTCATATATTTAACAACACTTAATTTCCATGATCATCAGATATCAAAGATAAATTAGAGATCAAAGGAAATAGAAAATTTTAATAATAATAAATTATTTGTAGCAATGGAATTTGCATTTTCCTATCTTGTGATTGTACATTTTTTTATTTGGTTGAATTTTGGCTATATTGTGATTGTACAAAAAACACTTTTTAGCTTTAGTTGATAGGAAGAAAAGAAGTGAAGATCAAAAATTTATCAATACAATAATTAAATTACAAAGTAAGAAAGTCATTATGAAATTTAATTATTAGATTAACCAATTACTTATACAGCAAATTAGTTTGAGTTGCGGCATCTGTATTTTTTTCTTATGGTAATAGATTTTCGTTGTTCAAAAGAAAAGTATAAGTTTCAATTGTTTGCCAGCAAATTTTATGAAAGGATGGTTTTATGTGATATATTAGTTTGAGAGATATGGAGTTTGGTATTTATGGACCACTTACTAAGGTGATTTGGCAAAATATTTAACACGATTTCTTGTTAATATCAAATATTAAGGTTGATGATTGCCCTGCCCATTTAGCCAGTCCCATGGACAAAAATAAAAGCCCATGGCTGTAGAAGATAGCTAGGCCTAATTCAATTCTAGTTTCATTTCGCCTTCAAAGAGCCCAAATCTTATTTCCACTACTCAATGGACTCCTCCTCTAGTGTTTCACTGGAAAAAATTAATTAACCTTATTTATAATGGAATGGAGTTTAGTTTAAATGATTCATAAGATTATTTTTAGTAGGTATTATCTAGTAATTTTTTTTTGATTGGAATCTAGTAAATTTGAGATTTAAAACTTACACTTGATATCTCTTTTTATATTTTTAGATTACGATTTCTTTTACACCAATATTAGTGTTATGCATTAGCATTTATTTCAAAATTAAGTAATTTCTTTTGTAACATAATTGATCATTTATGTTTTTATGCTTATATATAATTTTTGTTACACGAACCTGGCATGTAAATGATATAATTCTCAATAATTTATAAAAAATAAAATAAAATAAAATAATCAATATTTAATTCGATAAAAATCATTGTGACCAGTCTTAACTCTTAAGAAAATTAAATTTAAACAAATTAAATATTTGATCATTTTGCATGTAATGGAGTTTAATTTATTTTAAATTAGCGCTAACAACAAAAGGATTGCTTTTTCTCATCTAATCGTCTCTTTAGTGGGTTCATGGTGTGTTGTGTTCTTCGCAAAGAATTAGACGAGCCTTTTTTTCTTATGTCTTTGAAATAGGGGTCGCTGGTGGGATTAACCTTTCTTGCTTAATTGAATAAGGCATATAAGAAACTGAAAACCAAATGCATAGTAATGTTGATTGCTGGTCAATCTTTAGCTGGAAGTTTATGAACATGTTTGTATGTTTGAACAAAGGCCGAAGGTAAAACTTGTGAAGCAAAAGGTCAATTACGTCTGTGTGCTTATAAACACCTGTGCCCCGTTATTTTCCCCATGGTAGCTTCTTTGATTTTTCATTTTGAATTTTCTTTCCCAATATGTTAAGGGTTTTTTCCCTAATTTGAGTGCCTTGCAGATCTCTCGCAGAGGTTAATCTGCAACCGTTGTTGGAACAACCTTAGTGATATTTGGCGGACAGGATGCAAAGTGAACACTCTTAAATGATCTACATATACTTGACCTAGAAACGATGACTGGGATGAAATTGATGCCATGTAAGATTATTTTTGGCAGTTTTATTCCTGCACTATCCCTCCATATATTATTGGATGTTTGAATTCTTTTGTTACAGATGTGCCGCTAGTCCTTCTATAGCCTTTAACATTGAGATTGTAATTGAAGTCAAATTTGCTGCCTTCCAAATCTCAAGAACCAGCTTCGAAATAGGGTCTTGTTGCACAGCACCAATGGCCTGATCTATTGTTAATGTTGACCTGATTAAGGTTCACTTATCATACCTGCTAAGAATTTGATTTATGAATTTCAATCTGGTTCGTAAGATTAGCTTGTAATCAAAATTGAATTCATAATCAGGTCAACTTTATTCCAATTAAGGATTTAATATTTAAGTTTCCAAAAAAATGTTATATGAAACTGGCTTTCAAGTAGTGATCCAAAATTATTGTCCATGCTTGAATTTTTTTTTTTTTGGGGGGGGGGGGGGGGGGGGGGGGGGGGTGGTGGGGGTGGGGGGGAAGGGGAGGTTATGTTTACATTGAACATACAACATACTTGAATTCTAATATTCTAGTATTAGATTTGAGCTTAATTTCTACAAGATGACTGTGGAATCCAACTTGTTTAGAAGTGTGTATTATGAAATAGAAGACATGATACAATCCTTATATTGCACTTTTTATTTTGAGTTATCCCTTGTCCCAATGATTTTATAGATTGAAAGAATGCAATTTTAAATTTATATTCCTTGGTAACTCTTAATTTTTCCTTATCTTCATTGTCATACAGGGGTGTACCTCCATCACCACGATCTGATCATGCTGCTGCAGTACATGCACAGCGTTACCTTCTTATTTTTGGTGGGGGCTCACATGCTACTTGCTTCAATGATTTGCATGTCCTTGATTTGCAAGCAGTAAGATGATTACTCTTTCACGTTTTTACATGTGCTTGTGTGAGGAATTCGTATATCTATCTTTTACGCATTTGGGTTTATAGATGAAATGGTCAAGACCCGCACAACAAGGTGAGATACCAATTCCTAGGGCTGGTCATGCTGGTGTGACTGTTGGGGAGAACTGGTTTATTATTGGCAGTGGAGATAATAAAAGTGGTAAATGTCTCATTTTAAAATCAAATAGGAAAATTATTATTGTTCCTTGGACCTAGTATTTCCCATTACATCCATAGTTTAAGTGTTAATATATTGCCAAGCTTGGTGGGATCTGTTGATTTCGTGAAAGCTTACTTTTATTACTACTTCTTAATATTCATTGTTTGTCATATTCTCATGTTGCAGGGGCATCAGAAACTGTTGTCCTTAACATGTCAACCCTCATTTGGTCAGTTGTGACGTCAGTTAAAGGATGTGTCCCTCTTACTAGTGAGGTATTGTACATTTTAAAAATGCTTATTGCTTGTAAAATGCTATGTACGCGGCTAACCTCTATTTGGATTGCTTCATCATATGTATAAAGGTTCAATTGTGCTGGTAATGCTACAATGGGTTAAACCTCTTACCATGGATCAACAAGGAATGGTGTAAATAAAGTAGATTTTCTACGCATAATGTTGTGGTTCTCTTTGATTATCATGATCATTTAATTTTTTGATCATGTTCATTCTCATCAGTTATCATCTTCATTGGTCTTTAAACTTGACTCATAAATTGTTCCTTGGAAATAGTTGAAATTTTGGAAGCTATGCTTCTCCGCTAGAGGAATGTTAATATTTTATTAATTCATGGAAAGAGTTTTTTTTTGTGTCTGTAATGTTGAGACTTCATCCCGATGGCCTAGCGCGAGTTCATAAATTAGTTCTTTTAGCCTATCTTAGTATTTGAGAGAAAGGCTTTTATATGATAGTTGTTTGTAATGCTCATGTGTTAACATTGAATGATTAATATAGTTGTGGTCAATATCTTTATAAATAGCAGATAGCTTCCACTGTTAGTGATTGAAGTTGTAAATTGCTATATGATTGTCTCTTATTCTGGGGCTTGAGTCTGGTTGTGGGTTCTTTGAATGGTGAAGATATACTTATATCTTTTGGAGGATATAATGGGCGTTACAACAGTGAGGTAGAGACAGTTTTAGCCTCTTTATGACTTTCTTCATCTTTTTATTTCTATTTGATTTTATATGCTTTGCTGCCAGGCTAATGTTCTTAAGCCAAGTCACAAGTCAACCTTGCAATCAAAGATAATGGAGGCTCCTGTTCCGGATAGTGTTTCTACCGTGCATAACACCACAAATCCTATCAGGGATTTGGAGTCTGAGTTTGAAGTTGGTCATGAAGGAAAAATACGAGAAATTGTTATGGATAATGTTGAAACAGAGCCCACGGTATGTAATAATTTGATGGTGTATTCAACATTCAGTCCCATTTAAGTTCATTGGAAGTATTCTGGTTGAAATCTTTTGATATGAAGTACACGCATGCTCTATTTATCTTATATTATTCTTAAAACTCCTTACTGAGTTGGTGTCACAACTCACACCAAATTAGTTGCTGAAATTACGTAAAAATCCAAATGAAGTTTGCTTTTGACCTCAGCAGGAATTTTATCTAGTCTAAAATTGCATACAATAACTTTTTGACCATTTCTAATTTGGAAATTAAAAAGTACTAAAGCTTTAAGGTATTCAAATTGTTATTTACCATATTGTCAATTCATTTCTTCTGCTCAAGTTTGAGAGTATATGCACAAATCCAAAGGCGAGGAGACCAGTGAAAGCATAATAGCAACACTCAAGGTGGGGAAGGAAGAACTGGAATCATCACTCAACAATGAGAAGTTGCAATCTATCCAGGTAAAGTAAGAAGTAGCAGAAGCTGAGACTCGAAACATAGATTTATACAAGGTAATTTCTTTTTGTGTACAATGGCAGGTCAAGTGTGTAAGTTTGGAAACAGTTGTGTATATTAGCTTAGACATTTTTCTCTCTAAATTCTGTTTACTTCTTAGGAGCTCCAATCTGTACGTGGTCAACTTGTTGCCGAGCAATCGCGATGTTTCAAATTGGAGGTATATTTAGATCAAGAGAGCAATTTCTATCGCTTACCTTGTAACTTTATCTGTTTTCTTATTGAATGGGCATTCAAACTCTTATTTCCTTTAGTACAACCATACTCAGATGCTTTAAAATGAGAATTCAAAAGCAAGTAAGATTCACCACATCATATGGCATACGGATCGAATTTGAAATATTTGCTCAATTTGTTGTTCGCATGAAGTTATTTGGAAGATTCTGGCATCATAGCTTACTTCTCAATTAAATATGATAATTTCAAACACAACAAAAAGGTAACATGGGTCAAAATTTGATAAATATTTTATATAAATTTGCCAAAAGCTAAAATTGATATTTTGTGCTAGACGTCTGTATGAATTTTGGCACAAGATTTCGTGTTCTACATGACAATGATGCTAACACGAATCATCAGGCCTATTTACAATGATTCCTTTAAGCTTACTGTTTTAATTACTACACTTAAGATTCTGTTCGTACAAGGGCTAGTTTGCCTCCAAAGTAGAGAACTCTGCTTAGTTGTCTTCTAATACTCTTGAATCTACAGGTTGATGTTGCGGAACTGCGACAGAAGCTCTAGACGATGGAAACACTACAGAAGGAAGTCGAGCTCTTGCAGCGACAGAAAGCTGCATCTGAACAAGCTGCCTTGAATGCAAAACAGAGGCAGGGCTCCTGTGGTGTATGGGATTGGCTTGCAGGAAGTCCTCCACAAAATGCTGACGATGCCTGAAATTCATGGAAACCCAAATTTACTAGTGATTTCTAGATTTATTCAAATCAATCAATTTTGTGTCAAATATATGTATATATATATATATATATATATATATATATATATATTTATATATATTGTTTGGCTAAACCGGTTCTTTCTATGATGGGAATAAGATATTTAGTTAGCCTGAACGAACCCCTTCAGGGTTTTGCATGAATACATGTCTCCATTGACTATATAGTAGCAGTTTTTATAGTTTTGTATGGCTGTTGGTGCAAAATTATATGTTTTTTATGCCAAAGTTTTATCAGAAACGTGAGACCTGTCCTTAAAATCCACTCAGATAACCAACTTACGAAAACAAAGAAAATAATAAGAATTAGAGGGTCAAAATAAAGAAAAACGTGGGACCTAGCTAAGGTGGCAAAAGGTTTTGATTCGGGACTTGAAATTAATACTACGTTATTGATTCCTTTATCATATTTCATTAGTCTAACATTTTAAGTTTTAACCAATTAATATGAATTTTGTGTTTGTTTTTTTTTTATGTTTCTACGGCTGTGGCACAGTGGGAACCAGGAAGCATCCCAATTCCCACCTACCATATAATGACGTATACGGAACGTCGTTTCTATATATTGTAGGTTTTATGACAATCTATCTAAAGGCCTACCGTTAATGGTCATTTGCCTAAAGGCCTCTAGGTCATGAAACTTCTTGATTGGTCAGAAGAGTCTAAGATAAATCCTTTTGTTTTGTTATCTTGATAATGCAGCTTCCGTCGATGCCAGTTTGACCCAGGGAAAGGTGGACAGATGAAGATGACACAAATTGAAGAATACAATTTCATAAAGCCAGAAGAAACATTTACACAATCAGAATGAAGAGTCATAATAAGTTACAAATTCTAGTAAATAACAGATACAGGGTGTACATATCAATACAAATAAGAGTTAAATCAACTTTCAGTCTTGGGCTTAACTGCACTGCCCATTGCCATAAGAATATAACTATCTGTTTGTTTTAATGCCGTTACCAACAGCTTGACAATTCTGCTAATTTTTCATACTTCTCATCCTACTTTATCAGAATAATGAAAAGAAAAAGTCTGGATATTTGCTGAATGGAAGGTGGTTGCTCATTGTTCTTACTTCCATGTTTAAATGATTCCCTGTTTCTCTGTTTTCGTGTTGGTTTCTTTTTTCTTAGTCTTTTGTTTTTGTAAGTATTGGGAATCAAGAAATGTTTCCAAGTTCAAACCATTTGTTTATATTCCTAAAACACACGATATACAAGATGACAGACACATACAATAGGCTGCAATAGGCTGCTTAGTGTATGTGAAGAAGTCTCTCCATGCCACTAAGAAGAAAAAATTCAATGAAAAATGACTTACACAACAAAATTTCGCAAGTATGAAGCAGGGGGATGGTAAATCCAAAGCAATAAATGAGTTGATGACATAATTTTATTACATGAACTCAACTCAAAGAAGAGGATATCAAGATACAGATACTTCTTTTTCACTACATCTTATTTGTGAAATTTTCATTTGTTATCGGCTGAAATTTGAAAATCTGGCTGGAGATTGGTGGGAAAGAGAGGATATGTTTGTTGGAAAAAATATCTCTCAAACCAAACACCCATAAAAACAAAAAAAAAAACACAATAATTTTTAATGTGATTTTGCTCAACTAAATTAGCCTATAACTATCCAGTCAAACTAATAATCAATCAATGTGCAATTTTTAGGAAAAAAAATTACAAACTTCTTACAAACCCAAAACCTAATTCTTTGGGATATTTTACAAATCAAGCCTAACACATATTTATAAGGAAAGAACCTTTATAACTTCTTATATATTTTGGACGTGAGATTCAAAACGAACAATTTAAATTTAGCAATTATTAAAAAAGATCTAAATCAAGCGAACCTTCAGCACCAGAAAGATCATAAAGATCTTCAACCAGGCGACACATAGCCAACCAACGCAAAAATGCCTTTGCATATCTACCAAGACGCTTTTGTGGTTTCTGCACTGGAGCATGACCAGGAGCCTGTGGGTTTGGCCCTGCCTGACCAATCGGTGGTGTTGGATTCACCATAGCTGGGTTCTCTCCACGTTCGCCTAAGTCCATGGCTCAGGTTGTTGAACAGGAGTACCGTTAAACATCTCTCCAAACTTATAAGAGAAGTTCAGGATACCTTTTTCCTCGCCGTTAGGCAACAGGACGTTGTAGCTTACGTGCTGTTCAGCTTCAGCTTCCTTGTTTCGATCAAACAGCTCCTTGATGGGGACTTGGACCGTACCGATATCTCTGTCTCCAAGCATACGATGAGATTTGAGTTGGATTAAGAGGTAGCAGACAGCATCTCCGTCTACGGTGAACGTCATGCGGGAATTCCAGTTGGGGTTTGAGCCACAGCCCTTGACCACAGGAGTTCTCTGCTTTGTACGATGGTCGCCATTGATAGAATCCACGGCATACACGTCCATCTTGGTGCAAAGATTCACGTCTTTCAGGTCTTTGGCAGAGACAACAATGATCGTTAAAGGCATAAGCCTCCTGTTTCCTTCCATATCATCAAAGAGGAAAAAGAGTTCTAAAGAGAGATTGAAAAATTGATTGAGAAGATAAGAGAAAGTTTTGAAACTAATGGGTCCCTTTGGCTTTGGCTTCGGGTTGAAGATGAGAGGGAGAGAGAACAAGAGAAAAGAAACATAAGAAAAATGGAGTATTGTGAATAGATCAAGAGAGCAAAGAGCTAGAGAAGGTCCTAAGAGAAGGGCCAGATGCGTCTTAAGGGATCAATTGCTATCGGCTACATGATTCATAATCTTTCACTTGGCTGATAGCAAATAGACTTCATTTGTTATCAGCTTTCTGCTATCTTTCGTAGCTGACAGCAAATAGCCTTAAGGAATTTGAAGGAATTTGATCTCTCAAAAAAACGTCAATTCAAATTCCTTATCAGCTTAATCCACTGCTTTCTTCCAGAAGTATCTTCGTTCAAGTTTGATATAGCCTTTATGTAACTTTTCTTTCCTTTCAATTCATTTCAATTTTCAAAAAAAAAATAAATAAATCAACTGGTCAATGAAAATTTTTAAATATACTCATTTTTTTCACTTCACACTCATTTTTATCTTTAGATGGACAGCATCACATTGAGAAAAATATGGTGTAACGAAAAAAAAAGGTGTGTATCTAGAAATCCTCTTCTTTGATTTGAGTTTCCATTGGCTTCTATGGATTTGAGTTCATGTAATAAAATTATGTCATCAACTTATTTTGTTGCTTTGGATTTACCATCCCTGTGCATCATACTTACGAAATTTTGTTGTATAAGTAATTTTTTATTGAATTTTTTCTTCTTACTGGCATGGAGAGACTTCTTCACATACAAACAGCCTATTGTATGTGTCTGTCATCTTATCATGTGTGTTTAAGAAGATAAAACAAATGGTTTGAACTTGGAAACATTTCTTGGTTCACAGTACTTACAAAATAGAGAACAGGTTAGTACATATTTTTGATACTTGTCTCTATAGACTATATAGTTTCAGTTTATATAGTTACATATTGCTGTTGATGCTTTTTTTTGTTGCCAAAGTTTTATAAAAAATTGTATTCAAAGCCTATGTTACTTGAGCCAACGTATCGGTTTGTTTATTATGATTTCATTTTTCAGATTTGAAAAATTTGTTGTTTTTTGAAGTTCGAATTTCAACGTTGCTATTCTTCTTTAAAAGAAAGGAAAGTATAAGTTTCAACTGTTTGCCAGCAAATTTTATAAGGATAGTTTTCTGTGATATATTAGCTTGAGAACTTGCTGAGGTGGTTTGGCAAAATAACTAATACTTTTTTTTTAATATCAAATATTAACGTGAATTCAGATATTAGTTTATATGATTTACCTTAATTTATTAAAATAAAGACTCTAATGATGATGATGAAAAACTTTAACGAGAGCTCCGCCCATTAACATAGTCCCATGGACTAAGAAAAAAGCCCATGGTTGTAGAAGATTGTTTGGGTTTAATTCAATTCTAGTGTCGATCGTTTCACCTTCAAAGAGCTCAAATCCTATTTTCATGACTTAATGGTCTCCTTTTCTAGTATTTCACTGAAAAAAATACATAATCTACTAGTTTAAAATATAATTGTTTACACTTATGTTGAACTAAATAATTTAATATGCTATAATTTATAAAAAAAAATAAAATAGTCAATATTTTAAATTAATAAAAATCATTATGACTTGTCTTAACTCTTTGAGTAGTAGATTAAATCTTTGATCATTTTGCATGAGTAGTTTTGATTGTTTGTAGATTGTGGCATGTGGAGCTGAATTAATTGTGTTTTGTGTTACATTTATGAAAGTGAACCGCCAAACTTCAATGCCTTCCTTAATCCTAAATGCTAAAATTAAAGTTAATAACAAAAAATTTGCTCTATTATTATACCTTTTTCTCCAAAGCATTACCTTTCCAAACCACACGCCTCGTACGCGTTTCCCCCGCATCACATCGCACCATTCAAACGCTTTTTATACCAAAACATTGTTTTCCACCCTTCAAAATTTAATACTTTAGATTGATAAATTTTTTTTTATTTCTTCCCTCTTTTCGTGCTTTTTCTGAGTAAAGTTTAGCGTTCTGAAAAGTAATTTGATACACGAATTTAACAAACTGGATTATCACATAAAAATTATATGAAACAATTATTCTATATTAATATATATTTTCATTTATATTGTATTACGTAATCAAATATTTATTGTTAGAATCATTAATGAATTTATTAAAAAAATATTTACCTTTTAATTATGATATGTAGTGTAATAATAAAATTACATAACATGATAAAAATATATATTAACGTTTAATAAGTTAATAAGCATTTCATATAATTTTTTTAAATTAAAATAAAATTCACAACAATCTCAACATAAAAATTAAAACTGAAACTGCCACATAAAGAATTTATTTTAAGCATATCTAATAGACGCGGGTGAATATTCTAGTTTTCCATTCGAAACTCTGCTTTTCGAGGCGGTTTCAATCCCATCGATCCTTCCTGTTTCCTTCCTTTTTCTGTTTTCTTCTCTCTGCCAAACTTTCTCCTCTCTGTATATAAAAACCATTTCCGTTCTTTCTTCCATCTTCAATCCGAATTCCAATACCTTGTTTGTTCAAATTCTTGTTTAGAACTCTTTTTCCTGTTTGATTCAGAAGAAAACATGGAGTTTAGGTCTTTGGAGATCAATGTTGTCTCTGCCAAAGACCTGAAAGACGTGAATCTTTTCACCAAGATGGACGTGTATGCCGTGGTTTCTATCAATGGCGACCATCGTACAGCGCAGATGACACCGGTGGACAAGGACTGTGGCTCCAATCCAGAGTGGAATTACACCATGAAATTCACCGTAGACGAAGCTGCTGCCCGGCAGAACCGCCTGAATCTCGTGTTCCGTCTGAAATCCGAGCGTAAGCTTGGAGACAAAGATGTCGGTATAGTCCAAGTCCCCATCAAGGAGCTGCTTGATCACAACAACGGAAGCGCGAAGGTTGAGCAGAACGTGTGCTACAACGTCAGGTTGCCTAATGGCAAACCGAAAGGTGTCTTGAATTTCACTTACAAGTTCAGAGAGAAATTCAACAAGCCTGGTTCACAACCTCTATTTCCAGGGGCTGAAGCCATGTATGCAGACAAATATGGGGAGAAGCCGGCTTTGGCGTATCCACCGCCGCCGCCGACTAGATATCCAGGGCGAAACCCAGGACATCCTCCTCCTCCGGCAACATATCCACCAGCTCCAGGTTATCCTTATCCTCCACCTGGTGGATTACCGTATGGATACCATCAGGCTCCTGCTGCCGCTCCAGGTTATGCGTATCCAGGGTATCCGGCGCATGGCGGATATGGTTATCAGCTGGTGCAGAAGCCGCAGAAGCCTAAGAAGAGCGGCATGGGAGCAGGGCTGGGATTGGGGTTAGCCGGTGGATTGCTCAGTGGAATGTTAATTGGCGATATGGTTGAAGATGCTTATGAGGCTGGGGTTGAAGACGCGCTTGATTTTAATTTCTAATTGCGAGTTTTATATTTTCATTTAGTTGATGAAATCAATCAATGTATGTTCTTGTTTCTACTGATTTTGTTGCTTTGGATTTCATGGAGATTGAATTTATTCTTTCATGTCCTTTAATCTAATATCATTCATATAAAGAACGAATCAAAGACTAAAATAGAAGGATTCTTCCCTTGCTCATCTGAAATTCATATTTTATTTCATGTCAAATGGAAATATTGTGTAAAACATATAAATTAACGTATCAAAATCCATGTCAACACATCAAATAAAAAATAATCATCATTCTTTATTTTGTTATTTGATTTGAGTTTTCCTTGGCATGTATGGTAATAGGTTTGAGTTGATGTGAGTTTTTATTGGCATGTATGGTAATGGGTTTCAGTTCATGTAATATAATTATGCAACATTTTCTGAAATATTATTTGCACTAATTTTGCTGCTTTGGTTTTTAGCGCTAAAAGAGTGGAATCCAATTCTAATAAACAAAATTAATTGTCTACAAAAACCTCAACGATCAATTAGTCCTTTTTGCGACTCAAATAAAATTTTCTTAAATTTTGAGGCATTATGGAAACTGGGAGCTCTAACTGAAAAAGTTCAAAACCAGATCTAAGTCAAATAGTCTTCTTCATGAATTGCAAAGAGCGTAGTGTTGAATTTGAGGTTATGCTTTAAAACCTGTAAACGTGGCCGGACTACTGCCTGCAATAGCAGCTTTTTCTAATGCCACAGAATGTCATATAGTCTTCTTCATGAATGGCATGTTATGATGACCTTGATTTCCATTAGTCAACTATTAAGACTAGTCTTGTTTTGCCCTTTCTTTTTCCTCTTGTCAAGATATCCATTAAGACTAGCCTTGGCTTGCTCTTTTGTTTGGCAACTATCTGAGATTCTTTGGAGGGTTCGTTAGTTTAGTGCTTGAAAGTTGAAAACTTGGTGCAGCTAAGGAGAGAGGGCAGATGGAGCGGAGGCATACAGCTTTGTTTTCTCTTCCACTCCCCAGTGGTTAGCTGCCTCAAGCGACAAAGGAACTGCACATGTCTTCAGCCTCAAGGTTAATTCTCAGTGGCTTTGGGGGATGATAGGCCAAGCAGTGCATGTGCATATTCAAAATCACTGCTTTCTAATCAATCTGCGGTATCATCCCTTTCTATTTTGAAAGGTACCTTGCTCCACCTTTTTGTTTTACCATGAACTTTCAACTAGGGATTTAGCAGGATATAGGGGATTTTAACCTTTTTCACGCTTTGATCTGGCTTTGAACTTTCAAGTTTCAACGGGACTGCTTTGCTCCACATACAAGTACAACAAGCCTATGATTCCTCCCCTGCTCCCACTTTTTGGCGTGTTTGAGGGTTGCTGTTTTCATCTGTCAAGCCAATTTCACGTTTGTAAATTTTGATTTTCAACGACAGAGAACACGGCCATGATTATTGCTGATGCAAATGTGATAGGCTCTAGCCAAACGAACAGGAACAAATAAAATGAACTCTTTCTTTTTAGGTTTATTATTTAGTGTTGTTTGTATTCGGTTCATGTTTATTAAGAAATTTGGTTTTCACATTGGAGTGAAATTCATTTATTTCGTAAGATTGTTTATTAAAGTTTAGCAAACAAAATCAAACATGTTCATGAACATATTAAATGAACTTGTTTCTAAACATATAAACTAACATATTATTTGCTTTTTTGCTTTTTTTCATCCATCAAGCTCATTTCATGTAGAAATTTTGGCATTTCGATGGAAATGTATTTTTTGCTTTTCGACGACAAATTAGAACACAGTTATTATTACTGTCGATGCAAATGTGACAGCTTACAACCTTATCGAACACTTACAAATAAAATGAACAAACACGTACTAATAAAAATGAAATCTTTATTTGTTCATTTAAAATAGTACCATTCCTGTTTGGTTCCTATTTGTTAAAAAATTTGATTTTTACGTTAAAGCATTTATTTATTTTGTAGGATTGTTTATTAAATTTTCACAAACAAGATTAAACATGTTCGTGAATACTATACAAACAATGTTTATTAATTTTTTGAGTCAATAATGTTTTATTATCTTAAGTATAATTAACTAATTTAATTTCATAATTTTTTATTATTATGTTTTATTTATTTTTTTGAGTCAACTATATTTTATTAAAATTAATAATTACAATTTTAAGTACAATTTATATCATATACATATATTTATATACTGTAGTATCATATATGTAAATGGTCAATGTATAAGAATTACTTCTTAACTAATTACAAAATTTTTATTAATTTAATTTCAATACCTTATATATAAAATTTTTAAAAAAAACTAATTATTTTAAGTATAATTAACTAATTTAATTTTATAAGTTATTATTATATTTTATTAATTTTTTAAGCTAACAAAGATATATGGTATAATTATGTTTAGGAATTAGATACCAAGATTTAATCTAATGATTGTTATCTCTCTTTAAGAAAAATTATATTCATATTCGATTCCCTATTTTCTTTGTACCTCCTAAGAAAAAAATAAAGCATTTTTATCTTATTTAAACTAAATAACTATATAAACTAATAACCTATCAAACAAAATAAAGTAGTAAACTAATGGGTTAATCTAATATAAATTAAAGTATAATAACAATAAACTAATCTATTAATTGACATAATATAATATTACTATAACAAATTATTTTGCAATTTTGCATGTAAAATTTGTATGCACTGCCAGGCCGAATGTGAAGACCATGTGAAACCTGGAATGAATAAAAGTGTTTGAAATAAAAACCAGAACTTAAAAGCCACCGACTTTTACGTCTCCTCTCAGTTTCAACTTTGGCAAGGGTCATGGTAAAAATTCAACATGTTTTGTTTCTTGGGCTCGTAACTTGCTTTCTTGCCGACTGCCACTTGGTCGATTTATTTGATTTTAATTTCTAGAGTACTTGTTGGATGAGATTTTCTTCTATTCTGCATGGTCAAAATTTTTTTAATTTTGCCTATAAGGCCTTGATACAGCGACAAGAAGTCATGAGATTTTGAAGTTTTGAGTTAGAGTCTAACTAAATATGAGATTAAGTTAGTTTATTTATTATTTATTTATTTTATTGTTATTATTTGTATTTATTACTTTATCAAATTATTAGTTATTGAAATGTAATATACTAATTGTGAATATAATTTTAAATAAGAACATACTATTCAACAAAAATTTTTAATTTTTTTCAAATTCATCATTTTTTTGAATTTTTTTATTATATTTCAAATACTTGTATATGAAAAAATTTTGAATAAATGAAAATACTAAATAAAAGTTTCAAAGTTTAATCCAAAAATATATGATAACGTGCCCTAAAAAATATATTTTGGAGACTTATCATATGTAACTAAAAGCAAATACATTAAATTATGCTTTGATCACATCAAGGGAAGAATTTTGCATAAACTCGTTCTCAATAAACTTTTTTTTTTGGTTACAAGTTCTCAATAAACTTTACTCATATATTTAACAACATTAATTTCCATGATCATTAGATATCAAAGATAAATTAGAGATAAAAGGAAATATAAACTTTTAATAATAATAAATTATCTGTAGCAATGGAATTTGCATTTACCTATCTTGTGATTGTACCTTTTTTATGTGGTTGAACTTTGGCTATATTGTGATTGAAGTCGTAAATTACTATCTGATTGTCTCTTATTGTAGGGCTTGAGTCTGGTTGCGGGTTCATTGAATGGTGATATACTTATATCTTTTGAAGGGTATAATGGGCATTACAACAGTGAGGTAGAGACAGTTTTAGTCTCTTTATGACTTTCTTAATCTTTTTATTTCTATTTGATCTTATATGTTTTGCTGCCAGGTTAATGCTGTTAAGCCAAGTCACAAGTCAACCTTACAATCAAAGATAATGGAGGCTCCTGTTCCTGATAATGTTTCTGCCGTGCAAAACGCCACAAATCCTACCAAGGATTTGGAGTCTGAGTTTGAAGTTGGTCAATAAGGAAAAATACGAGAAATGATTATGAATAATGTTGAAACAGAGCCCACGGTCTGTTCGCATGAATTTGTTTGAAAGATTCTGAAGTCGTAACTTATTTTCTAATTAGATAATGGTAATTTTAAACTCAACAAAAAGATGACGCTGATCAAACTTTGATAAAAGCTGTATTGTCTGCCAGGTGCCGGCAGAATGGTGAATGATACATGATTTCTGAAACACGAAAAGGTTGAAAAACATGTGGATGGGAGATCTTGAGATGACGGCACGGTTCTAAAAGTTTGTCCCCATCGAGAAGGCCAAAAAAGTCGAAGAAACCTGGGAGTCGAGATTCAACTTAAATCCATTCAGCCAACCAACTTGTGTGGAAAAGGACATGTAGAGAATTAGAAAGGTCAAAAAGTAGGAAAAATGTGAGACCTAGTTGGAGTGGGAAGAGGACTCGATCATGTCGGAACTTAAAATTAATAGTACATTATTGATTCATTATTATATTTCATTAGTCTAATATTTTAAACAAGTAACATAAATTTTACCTTTTTTTTTAAATTACTGGTATCTTCATCCATTTTAACGATCTGAATCTAATCATGTTCACAGTTTAGTTACAGTTAAAGCTCTTCACCCCTTCTCAAAGATATGTTTAGTGGGATTTGAACCCAAAAATTTTTTTCACAAACTCAACCTGCGTTGCCAACTGAGCTACAACCCATGAGTAACATAAATTTTACTTTTACTTTTACATGTTTATGTTAATAATTTTTTAATCATTGGACATATTTATTTATGAGAAAATAATTAATTTTATCTTTATATTATCAATTTAATTATTTAAGTTAAAATAATATCTTATTATTATTAATTTTCTTTTCTTTCATTACTTTTAAAGTTTTCAAACATCTTTTTTATTGTTTTACAATACTTTTAATCTATTTTACGTCAATTTACACAAAATTTAAGCTTAACCTCACTTATTTACATTACCAATATTTAATTATCAGACACAATTATTTATGAGAAGTTAATATAATATACACTAGTCGGTTAGCGAGCAGGGATCAAAGGGGCAAAACCTCTTGCAAGGAATCAAAAGCAAAACCCTTGAAAGATCTAAAGTATATAGGCTTAGTGAAGCCATTTATTTGAAATTGCTCTTCACTATATTATAAATATGTAATATTTTTTTGTAAAATGTTCTAAAAAAATCTATAAGAAAAATCTAGTATCATTATAAATATAGATAAATTGTTGAAACCGCATAAATATTATCTTACCTCTCTTATTACTTGTTACATTCTTTCTTAACAGAGGATTCTTGCAAAATTGGAAAAGATTACATATACAATTGCCTCATAAATTAAGGAGAAGGTGAGTTAATATTACTGTAGATTTCTCTAGATGAATGTTGCTCTTGACAGCAAGTTCAAGAGTCTAATTAACTCCATTGTATTTACACAATTGCACATTGAAAACAGCAGTTCACAGAGAAAAAAAACATGCATTTTCAACTTCTGGAAAGAAGAATGAACATTTCTGTTATGAGAGCTTCTAGTTGCAACGAAAAAATTGTGTCTCACAACCTATTTTAATGAAAAATTTTTAATACCAAAATGCCCTTATATAAAAATACAACATTACCTTTTTTTTGGTTGTTTTTCGATACTCTCATGAATGAATTTCTGAGAGCAAAGTGAGTATCCCGGAAATTCATTTCTGAGACAACCATAAAACTCTCGAAAGTGAACTTCCGAGAATTCAATTGAGCTCCCGTAAGGGAGCTCTATATTTTTATAAACAAATAATTTTTTAAATATTTATATTGGCTGGAAGCACATTTCCCTCAGACAGAGAAGCATCACGGAAGCATATTTACATGAGCCACAATTAGCTCACAGAAATATGTTTCCTTGAGCATTGCAAACAAAAAAAAAATTGGGGTTTTTTTGTGCCAAACAAATCTTTAAATCTCTCAAAATTTCATTTTCAATCCATCAACTGTAAAATATAAGTAATAAAATGAATATTCAATGGAATTTCAAGAATTTATCTTTGATTATTGCAAATATAGAGAAACTCAAAAGAGTTGATAATTTAGGATTAGAGTTTGAAGGAAGTGTGTAAAGTTGTGTGAAGGGTAAGTTAGGTAAAATAATATAGGAAATAGGTTGTGAGAAGTAAAAATTAAAAGAAAATTTTATAATTTAGGTTGTAAGAAGTAAATAGGGTGTGATTAGTAAGTGATAGGTTGCATATAGAATTTCCTTTCTATTATATGATAAAATGGAATCAATTCCATCACCCTCCTCAGACAAGGTGAATATTTGCCAATCTAACTTTTTTTATTTTTTATTTTTTTGGAATCATCAATTTAATTTTATCTTTATATGATCAATTGGTAATCATTAAATGTAAGATATTGTTATATTATTGCATCTTGTATATTATATTATCCATATTGATTTTAGTATATATGTTATCTTTTAGAAAATAAAAAAAATTAATATAGATGTTATATTTTGTAATCATAATGTAGGTAAGATAAATGATATGTGATTTTTATTTAATTTTAATCTATGTATAGATATAGATGTTTATCTTTTAAAATTTTAAATAGATAACTAATTTAAAAAGATATTTGATTTATTTTGTATTTTTAATATATATATTTCTATCTTTTTAAAATTTGAAAGGGATAATTATTTTTTTATTTTAATATACTGCACATGTAAAATATTTAGACTATTCACATAGGATATTTTATTTGTAGTTAAATGCTTTGTCTTTTATATATATATATATATATATATATATATATATATATATATATATATAGGATTTATATAAAATCATATTTTTTTTATGTTAACATTACAATAAGATCAATGATCTTACTATAGAATTTCCTATTATTTGAGTGAAAATGTAGGTTTTTGATCTTGAAAATTTTATAAGTTTAAATTTTGAATTTTAATGCAGTGACAGATATCCTGACGAAGATGGGAGCATCTATGACAAATGATATTGAAGTTTTTGTTTCTCCTCCTAACAACCTTTTTTGTACTGTTTTAGCAGATGTTATGGGGATTGAATTTTCCAGAAATATTAACTGTATTGCTCGAACTTAGAGCGCTGTTGTTTTCTCCCTGATGGGGTTTTTTATTTTTAATGAAAGTTTCTTTTCTCACCAAAAAAATTTTGAATTTTAACATTTTCATTTTTTTTTCAAGTCCAAGGATTTAGCCGTAAACAAAAGAACAAAAGTTTTAAAACACTTGTGAAGTCAAAATATTTCATTGATAGTGTATGAATTATTTGGAAGCTTTTTTATTGATAGTGTATGAATTATTTGGAAGCTTTCTCCTGGATCTAGTTAGGTTTTTTTTTATTATTAGCAGCTTTAATTTAGATGGACAATAAAATTAATTTTAAGAATAATTACTTAAAATAAATATTTTTTAATAAATTAATAAAAGGTTATTTGTAAGAAAAGGTAGTAGTGCAATTACCATTTTGTCTTTTTCTTCTTTTTCCAAAGACTCCATTTTTTTCCCACCACGGGGCACGGCGCCGTGCCATCCTCCCCCTTTATAAACGTCTTCGCTTCTCTTTCATCTTCAATCCATAGCGAAATCTAAATTCCAAGACCCAGTAGTTCAAATCCCTCTCTTGTCTTCTCAACCAGCTTTTCAACCCCTATTTTGTTTAGAACTCTTTTCGTATTTGATATGGAAGGAAACAGGAGTGTTTTGCTTTTAGATATCCTTGTTAGATCCGCTGAAGGCCTTCCAGATGTCAATTATGTAACCACGATGGACGTTTATGCCGAAGTTTCAATCAATGGTGATCATCGTACAACGCAGAGAACTCCTGTGGACTGGAGCTGTGGCTCATACCCCAACTGGAATTCCTACATGATGTTCACCCTAGACGGACATGCTGTCTACCTCTTAATCCAGCTGAAATCTCGTCGTATGCTTGGAGACAGAGATATCGGTACGGTCCAAGTCTCCATCAGGGAACTGATTGACCGCAACAAGGAAGCTGCAGCTGAACAGCACGTAAGCTACAACGTCCGGTTGCCTAACGGCGGGGCAAGAGGTATCCTGAATTTCTCTTACAAGTTTACAGAGATGTTTAACAGAGCGTATCCACCACGTCCGATGAGTTATCCACCGCCGAACCATCTTACTTATCCAGCACCATATACGCCACCGGTGACTTGTTATCAGTGGCCATACCCTGGACATTCACATCCTCCTGCTCCTCCCGCAGCATATCCACCACCAGTGACTGCTTATCCAGGGCCAAACCCTTGGCAAATGACTCAGGATCGATATTTCCAGACAGTGCACTTTGCAATGTTTTTGGGTCATGTGCTTGAAAATTTTTATGATCAGGCCGGTGATGATGATGGGCTTGATTTTGATCTTTTTCAGTAATTGCCAATATTATGTTTTCGCCAAATGTTTCTTTGTTTTGTTCTTTGATTTGTGTTTTTAATGGCATGTATGGGTTTGAGTTGACGTGAGTTTTCATTGTAATGCATGTATGGGTTTGAATTGATGCAATATGATTATGCAACATTTTCTGAAATATTGCCTGCACTGATTTTTTTTTCTTTTTGCTGCTTTGGTTTTTAGCAGTAAAAGAGGGGAATCTAATTCTAATCTATACAATAAGTTTTGAATCCAAACTCCTTCTTAAAAGTAGCATTTATTTTTTCTTTAAATCAAAGATTTTCATTATAAAAAATAATAGTAAGTTTCAGTTATGTAACAAAAAAAATAATAAGTTTCAGTTGCTTGTCAAACAATATTAAGCTTGTCCCCACTGAGAAAGCCAATAAAAAGAAACAAGCGTGGGACTCAAATACCATTCTCCCAACCAGCCAACGTCAGCCGTCAGCAACATTAGTGACATCACTGACCTTATTCAGATAATATGCTAAAAATTTTCTGAAAAAAAAAAGGAGAATATGCAAAAAAAAGAAAATGCTAAGATGCACATTTTCCACTATTATAAATAAAATTAAAAATTAATATTCGATACAATCTTAATCTCTGTTTCAACTTTGGCAAGAATCATGTTTAAAATTCCACACACTTTGATTTTTTTGGTTCGTAACTTGCTTTCTTGCTGACCGCCACTTCAATTTGGTCGATTTATTTTGTTTTATTTTTAATTTCTGGAGTACTTATTGAGCAAGACTTCACTAGAACCTTCAGCGAAAGAGGCCTTGTGTTGCTCTTTTATAGAGTGGCCAGTTGCAATGATTTTCTTATATTCAGTACGGTCAAATTTTTGTTATTTTTTTTTCAAACTCATCACTTTTTTAATTTTTTTATTATATTTCAAGAACTTTTATATGAAAAAAATTTTGAATAAATAAAAATATTAAATAAAAGTTTCACAATTTAATCCAAAAATATATGATAACATGTCCTAAAAAATATATTTTAAAGACTTATCATACGTAACTAAAGTCAATCCTAAGAAAACAATACATTAAATTATGCTTTGATCACATCAAGGGAAGAATTTTGCATAAATTCGTTCTCAATAAACTTTACTCATATATTTAACAACATTTAATTTCCATAATCATCAGATATCAAAGATAAATTAGAGATCAAAGAAATAGATAATTTTAATAATAATAAACTATCTGTAGCAATGGTATTTGCATTTTCCTATCTTGTGATTGTACATTTCTTATGTGGTTGAACTTTGGCTGTATTGTGATTGTACAAATAAATTTTTTGGCTTTAGTTGATAGGAAGAAAAGAAGTGAAGAAGAAAAATTTATCAATACAACAATTAAATTATTAGATTAACAAATTACTTACACAATAATTTAGTTTGAGTTTCGGCATTTGAATTTTTTTTTAGGTAAGAGATTTTCATTGTTGAAAAGAAAAGTACAAGTTTCAATTGTTCCCCAGCAAATTTTATGAGAGGATGGTTTTATGTGATATATTAGTTTAGGAGATGGAGTTTGGTATTTATGGACCGCTCACTAAGGTGATATTTAACACTATTTCTTTTTATTGTCAAATATTATGGTTAATATGGCTCCGCCCATTAACCTGGTTCATTTCGCCTTCAAAGAGCCCAAATCTTACTCAATGGACTCCTTCTCTAGTATTTTACTGTAAAAAAATTAAATAATCTTTTTTGTGATCGAATGGAGTTCAGTTTAAATGATTCATAACTTATCAGTTTAAATGATTCATACAACTATTTTTAATAAGTAGTATCTAGCAAATTTGATATTTAAATCTTAACACTTACACTTGATATCTCTTTTTCTATTTTTAGATTATGATTTCTTTTTTTTTTTGGGTAGTACATTTTCATTAGAAATTACAATCACAATCAGTATATTATATTCCATGAATAAATAACTATGAAAATCACATTATTTAAACTAAATAAACTAGTAAATAACTATATCAAATTAAACTAACTAGTAATAAAACAATTAAACTAACTTAAGCTCATACTTGATGAGACTTAAACCAGAGATCTCAAAATCTCATGACCTCTTCCTTGTTACTAAGCCAAAGTCTCATTGGCTTTAGATTATGATTTTTGTTTTACCAAGATTAGTATTATGCATTAGCATTTATTTCAAATTTAAAGTAATTTCTTTTGTAACATAATTGATTATTTATGCTCTTATGCTCAAATATAATTTTGGTTACACGAACTTGGCATATAAATAATTTAATTCTTAATAATATATAAAAATTAAAATAAATCAATATTTTAATTTGATAAAAATCATTATGATTAGTGTTAACTCTTAACAAAATTAAATTTAAACAAATTAAATGTTTGATCATTTTGCTTGGAATGGAGTTTAATTTGCATGTCCTTGATTTGCAAGTTGGGAGATAGTTACTCTTTCGCGTTTTTGCATGTGCTTGCGTGAGGAATTAGCATATCTATCTTTTATGTATTTGGGTTTGTAGATGGAATGGTCAAGACCCACACAACAAGGTGAGATACCAACTCCTAAGGCTAGTCATGCTGGTGAGGTGGCAAAAACTGACCCAAGCCCGAAAACTTGTTCAAATCCGTCCGAGACCGAATCGGGACCAACTCGAATTGATCAAAAAAGCCAAATGCCCGTCACCGAAAAAACTCGAACCCGACATAACTCGAGCCCGATACAATTCGAAACCGAGATTGATCCAACCCGAAACCAGAAAAAACCGAATTTATAATCCGAAAAAACCCGAATTATAATTATATAATTATTATTTAAAAATAAATAAACAATTGATACACTTTTTTAATTAAAAAGTTTAAAATTTTGAAAACAATTATTATTTATTATACAATTTTATCAATTATGTATTACTAGCAAAATAAATATTGAATCTTTTTAATTAAATTAAATAAAATTAATTTAAAACACCATAATATATGATATCAAATAATTTTTAATATCATACTTATAGCATTTATAATAATAAATATATTATTAATTTAACATTTGATTTTATTATAAAAATCATTTTAACATCTTATTATTTTTATTTTATAATAAAATTTTCATTTTAATACAATAATAAATCAAATATATAAAGAAATTATAGAATTTTAATAATTGTTTGAAATTTTGAATTTGATATTTTGTGCAACACATTAAAAATATTTTTAATAAAATTAAATTTAAACTATATTTTCTTAAAGTTTTAAGTATAGAAAGATATTGAATTTAGATTAAAAAAAACCTAATCTTAAAACCAAAATTCAAGTTTTTAAGATTAGAAAAAGTTAAGTCATTAAATTAAACAAAATAACTACAATTTTTTTTATAAGCTTGGACATCATTGAAAGAGAAAATTATAAATCAAGCTAGTGGTAATTTTATTTTAGCCTTAAAACAAAAGACATTAACAAATCAAGCTAGTGGTAATTAATTAATTATTATATTATAATAATCTTATACATGAATAAACCAATTTGGTATCTTATAATAATGATTTGTATATTATATTATAATAATCTTTTAAGAATAAATTATATAATCTCTTAGTGTGTAAGTTTTTTTATAGAATTAAGTATTTATTAAAAATAATATATTTGTTGTCTATTAAAATATAAAATTAAAGTATGGATAAAAATAATAATTCTAATAGTAAATTAAAGTGTAATTTAATGATATCTTAGAGTAGTATTACTATGTAAGTGGTAATTTTAATAAAATTTGTTTTTATACTTTATTAATATGATTATTAATTATATTTAAATAACTAGCATTATATTAATTAATTTAGTAATGTGTACTATTTAATATTTTAATTAGATATTCGATCAATTGATGTATATATACTATTATTATGTTAATGTGAACATGAAAAAATTAATATTCAATTACTGTAAATGATATAATTATATCAAATATTATTATTTATAATATAATGTTAATTGATGTATATAACTTCTTTAATTTAACGTTCTAAATTTTTAATGAGATATTTGATTAATTATTGCGTATGAGTGCGATTATATTTAATATAATAATGTTATATTATGATTTATGTACAAATCAAAAACAAAATAAATATAAAATTGAGGTAATTAACTGACCAATTATTCATAATATTAAGTATTTTTTTAATATATACTATAATTTTATTTAACATTATAATTGAACAATTAGTTAACAAGTTATGCGGTTAAATTTAATTTAATTACTAATTATATTGATATTTAAAAGACAAAATAAATATAAAAAATTCTTAAAAATTTAAAATTTTATTAAAATATAATATAATTATTAAAAAAACTAATAAAACAAAGTAAAAAAAATTATTGAACTAAGAATGTCTAAATTTCAATAGCCCAATGTTGACCCAAAAAATACAATAACCCAATAAGTTATTGTTAAAAGTATAAAACCATTTACATAAATGTTTAATTGTTTAATGTGATTTATTTATAATTTGTTAGTTATTTATTTGTATAGCTAATATTTTTGGATTTTCACTTTCTTTTAGTTTTACTCTCTCTCTCTCTCTCTCTCTCTCTCTCTCTCTCTCTCTATATATATATATATATATATATATTTGGCTCACTTAAAAAATAAATTTTTATATAATTATTAATTATTAATATATAATTATATATTTTATAACAAATGTGAATATCACAAGAAACTAAAAAAACAAATAATAATTGTCAAGTAATAAAAACATTAAAATGTAAAAATTTATATTTATATAAATATTTATTAAATTTTAACTTTAATTTAGCATTTCTATTATATTTTTATTTAACTATATAAAATTAAATTGATTATTACATTCAAAATTATAAAATATTTATAATTTATAAAATTTTAAAATAATTTGACTAAACCCGCTAAGCCCGCCTGATTAAAATCGGACCGAACCCGAAACCGAATCGAAACCGCAAAAACCCAAACCCGCAAAAAGTCGAAATCAAAAAAATCCGAAACCGAAAGTGCCCGAAACCGAAAAAACTAGAAACCGAAAAAATCCGAAACCGAAAAAACTCGAGACCAAAAGAAAAACCGAAACCAAAAAAACTCAAAACAGAAAAAACCCGTCCGAACCAGCCCATTTGCCACCTCTAGGTGTGACTCTCAGGGTGAACTGGTTTATTGTTGGCGGTGGAGATAATAAAAGCGGTAAATGTCTCATTTCAAAATCAAATAGGAAGATTATTGTTGTTCCTTGGACCTAGACTTTCTCAGTACATTATTAGTTTAAGCGTTATTATACAGCCAAGTATCTGCATGACTGCATCTAATATGAAGATAAGAAAAAGTTTGATGGGATCTGTTGATTTCATGAAAGCTTAATTTTATTACTGCTTCTTACTCTTCATTGTTTGTCCTACTCTCGTCTTGCAGGGGCATTAGAAACTGTTGTCCTTAACATGTCAACCCTTGTTTGGTCAATTGTGACATCAGTTGAAGGACGTGTTCCTCTTGCTAGTGAGGTATTATACATTTTAAAAATGCTTGGTGCTTGTAAAATGCTATGTATGTGGCAAATTTCTATTTGGATTGCTTCATCATATGCATAAAGGTTCAATTGTGCCAGCAATGCTGCAATGGGTTAAACCTCTCAGTGTGGATCAACAAGGAATGGTAGAAAGACGAATGAAAATAAAGTAGATTTTCTACGCATTATGTTGTGGTTCTCTTTGATTATTATGATCATTTAACTTTTTGATCATGTTCATTCTCAGCAGTTAACTTTATCATCTTCGTTGGTTTTTAAACTTGACTCATAAATTGTTCCATGGAAATAGTTGAAATTTTGGAAGCTGTGCTTCTCTGCTAGAGGAATGTTAATATTTTATTCTTTCATGGAAAAAGGTTTTTTTTTTGTCTGTAATGCTGAGAATTCATGCAGCATTTAGTGTGAATTCATAAATCAATTTATGTAGCATATCCTAATATTAGGAGAAAGACTCTAATGATGATGAGTTCTTTGTAATGCTCGTGTGTTAACATTGAATGATTCATATAATTGTGGTCAATATCTTTATAAATAGCAGATAACTTCCATCGTCAGTGATTCAAGTTGTAAATTACTATCTGATTGTCTCTTATTGTAGGGCTTGTGTCTGGTTGTGGGTTCTTTGAATGGTGAAGATATACTTATATCTTTTCGAGGATACAATGGGCGTTATAACAAGATAGTTTTAGCCTCTTTACGACTTTCTTGATCTTTTTATTTCTGTTTGATCTTATATGTTTTGCTGCCAGGTTAATGTTCTTAAGCCAAGTCACAAGTCAACCTTGCAATCAAAGATAGTGGAGGCTCCTGTTCCTGATAGTGTTTCTGTCGTGCATAATGCCACAAATCCTACCAAGGATTTGGAGTTTGAGGTTGAAGTTGGTCAAGAAGGAAAAATACACGAAATTGTCATGGATAATGTAATGTTGAAACGGAGCCCATGGTATGTAATAATTTGATGGTGTATTCAACATTTAGTACCATTTAAGTTCACTGGAAATATTCTGGTTGAAATCTTCTAATATGAAGTACACGCATGCTCTATGGTCATGTTTGGTGCATAGGATGATGGATAGAATAAGATGATAATCATCTTATTTTATGTTTGGTGCACATATTAAAAGAAGAATTGGATTGCAAGAAGAATTAGTCATCCTCCTAGTATAGATAACTCAATCCTCTCCAAAAGGTAAGGATTATTTTTAATCCTATAGGATTAGAAATAAATACTCATATTTTATTTATTTTATACTTAACATTTATATTTAAAAATTAACTTAAACATTTAATAAAATAATAAGAATATTTAATTAATTAATTAATATAATTTTTTTCCTTCTTTTTTTTTTCCTTTTTTTGCTTGTTTTTATTAAATAAAAACTATAATTTTGATAAAATAATAATTTCTTGAACACATTTTTTTAAAGTATTTTTTACAAAAAAAATTCTCAAACATAAAAATTATTATAAAATATATTCTTTAACTAGTTTTTTCTCATGTTTAAATTTTTATTTTTTCTTTCTTAATTTTTTTCTTTTTACCTGTGAAAAAAGGAAAGAAAAATGACTATTAACCATAAAATTATTAGAAATTATATATTTTTTAATTCATCAAAATTGAATTATTAAATTTAACTTGTATTTTTCTTTTTTTTTTGTTTTCTATGTTTCCTTATAATTGACCCAAAAGAAAGAAGATAAAGGAACCATTAAAATAAAGAAAAATATTTAACAATTGTCTTTTGGAAAATTTATTTTAATTAAAAAAATAAACTTATTTTCTAGAAAAACTCAATTTTATAAAAATAAATATATTTAATTTACAGTAAAAATTATTTTAAATTTAAATCATACAAAAGAAATAAAAACACAAAGGAAAAAAAACTGAAAAAAATATAGAGAATGCTTTTTATAAAAAATCATTGCTTAACAAAATATTTTTTTAGAAAATGTAATATAAATTTTTAGAAGTAATTTTTTATCAAAAAATAAACTAATAAATTGGACTATTAATTATGGTACAATAAATAATATTTAAATTTTTAATTTATATTTATAGCAAAAAAATTATAAATTTAAATTAAGTTACTTTAAAAAAGAGTACTTAAAATAATCATTTTATACTACTTTTAATTTTACACATAAAAAACATTGTGAAAGACATTGATCAAAAAAATATATTGTGAAAGACATAAAAAATCATCTTATCTTATTTTTAATCCTTGTATACACCAAACATAAAATAAGATGATATAATCTAATCTTATCCTATCCATAATCTTATATTATCTTATCCTATCCTTATCCTATGCGTCAAACATGATCTATTTGTCTTATATTATTCTTAAAACTCCTTACTGAGTTGGTGTCACGAGTCACACGAACTCAGTTGTTGAAATTACGTAAAATCAAAATGAAGTTTGCTTTTGACCTCAGCAGAACTTTTATCTAGTCTTGAATTGCATACAATAACTTTTTGACCATTTCTAATTTTTGAAATTAAAAAGTACTGAAGCTTTAAGGTATTCCAGTTGTCATTTACCATATTGTCAATTCATTTCTTCTGTCAAGTTTGAGAGTATATGCAGAAATCCAAAGGCGAGGAGACTAGTGAAAGCATAATAGCAACACTCAAGGTGGAGAAGGAAGAACTGGAATCATCACCCAACAATGAGAAGTTGCAGTCTATCCAGCTAAAGCAAGAAACAGCAGAAGCTGAGACTCGAAACACAGATTTATACAAGGTAATTTCTTTCTATGTACAATGGCAGGTCAAGTGTGTAAGTTCGGAAACGGTTGTGCCTATTAGCTTAGACGTTTTTCTCTCTAAATTCTGTTTACTTCTTAGGAGCTCCAATCTGTACGTGGTCAACTTGGTGCCGAGCAGTTTCGATGTTTCAAATTAGAGGTATATTTAGATCAAGAGAACAATTTGCTATCGCTTACCTTGTGTAACTTCATCTGTTTTCTCCTTATTGAATGGGCATTCAAACTCTAATTTCCTTTAGTACAACCATACTCGATGCTTTAAAATGAGAATTTAAAAGCAAGTAAAATACACCACATCTTATGACATACAAATCGAATTTGAAATATTGCTCAATTTGCTGTTCGCATGAATTTTTTGGAAGATTCTTGCGACATAGTTTACTTCCCAATTAGATATGATAATTTTAAATATAACACAAAGGTGACACTAATCAAAATTTCATAAAGATTATATTCAAATTTGTCAAAAGCTAAAATGGATATTTTGTGCTTGATGCCCTTATGAATTTTGACACAAAATTTCGTGTTTTACATGACAATGACGCTAACATGAATTATCAGGACTATTTTCAATGATTCCTTTAAGCTTACTGTTTTAATTACTACACTTAAGATTTTGTTCATACAAGGGCTAGTCTACCTCCAAAGTAGAGAACTCTGCTAAGTTGTCTTCTAATACCCTTGAATCTACTGGTTGATGTTGAAGAACTACGACAAAAGCTCCAGACGATGGAAACACTACAGAAGGAACTCGAGCTCCTACAGCGACAGACAGCCGCATCTGAACAAGCCGCCTTGAATGCAAAACAGAGGCAGGGCTCAGATGGTGTATGGAGTTGACTTGCAGGAAGTCCTCCACAAAATGCTGACGATGTCCGAAATTCATGGAAACACAAATTTACTAGTGATTTCTAGATTTATTCAAATCAATCAATTTTGTGTCATATATATGTATATATACATATATATTGTTTTGCTAAACCTGTTCTTTATATGATAGGAATAAGATATCTAGTTAGCCTGAACGAACCCTTTCGGGGTTTTGTATGAGTACATGTCTCCATTGACTATATAGTAGCAGTTTTTATAGTTACGTATGGTCGTTGATGCAAAATTATATGTTTTTTTGCCAAAGTTTTATCAGAATTTGTATTCAAAGTCTATGTTACCTGAGTGCAAGTACAGGTTTCTGATCTCGAGAATTTGATAGATTTAAAGTTTGAATTTCAACATATTCATTCATCTTTTTTTTTTCAGATCGGAAGATTTAACTATAAAGAAAAAAAGCTTCAATTGTTTGCTAGCAGAATAGTGTATAAAGTTGATAACGTAGGCTAAATTTATGAGAAAAATTTTTAGATTCGACTTTCATTAAATACACATTTGAAAAGTTACGAAGAGTTTTAATTGTGATTAATTTTCGAATAAAATTAATCTTAAATTATTAAAATAAATAAAGATATCGCTGGTTTATACAAAAAAATGGTGTACAATTATATATATTGTTCAATATATATAAATCGATAAAAAAAAATTATATATTGTTCATAATTATATATAATTGTTCCATATATAAATTGAAAGTTTTTTGTTATTATAAAGAAAAAGAGGAGTACGGAGGAATCGAAGAAAAACAGGGGAGGGGGTTGGAGTTTGTAGGGGCAGACGCAGAGGCTTAGTTTGCTGTGGGTGGGGCCAAAATTTCCAACTTAGCCTCTGACTCTGAGGGGCGTCACTGTTGGGCACCGCGTGCACCTGAATTGAAAGCGAAAGGCGTAATGACTACTGATGACTGATGACTGATGATGACTCCTGAGTCTCTAAGGAAGAAGGCACATGGGACTTGGGTGTCTTAAACGAAAAAAGCGATTTCTTTATAGCCGCTACGCCCCCTTCTTATCTGTTTTCCATCTCTGAAGTGAGTGAAATCAGGCTAACGTTAGCAAATCGAACGTAAGCAATACACGTCAATACCCGGGCAGCAAAGAAAACCGGCTAAAGTCGGATGGCTGAGGATGAAATAAAAATAGCAAAGAAGCCCCAAAATACTGCAGAGTCTAACAGGAAATGAGGACGAAACACAGGGGTTTTGTTTATATTTTTTGGTCTAAAACGATTTAGTTTAGAAAAATAGAAAAAAAAAATTTTTAAATGGAAAATGGGCTTCTAGCTTTACGTCTACCTAGGTGCTATTTTATAAAACAATAATATTTCTAATCAATTTTATAAAATAATAATATTTCTAAGAAAAATTATTTCAATTATATTTACTTAAATTATTTGTATTCTTTAATTATTTATTTTATTTTTCATATCATGTTAATTTATTGGATTATATTTCGAAACATATATTTTGTAAGAAAAATATTAAAATATAGAATAAATTAATTATTTAAACATCCATTGATGAAAGTTTGATTGAAAATATTGACTTTTTTTAAAAAAATAAATTTGTAAGTTATATTGAATATTTTGAATCCATCAAAATTCATTAATAATGGGTGAATGAAGATATATATAATTAAAAAAACGTAAGTACAATTAAAAAATGATATGAGTATTCATAGGAGAAAAAAATAGCTTTCGTGTCAACTCACTTACATGTCCTTCACTAAAAACATACATATCAACGTCCATGTTAGGATATTTTACATGTGTGTATGTTTTTTATTTTATAATATATATATCATACCTACCTTGAATTGTGCTCCAAAGTTTCACGCCAGAAGAGAATATATATAAACATAAATTATTTTTAAAAATATCTAATATTTATTTTAACCTAAAAACTTTAATCATTAAAATTTTAAAAGAATGATTAAAAATCTAAAAAATTAAATTTTAATCATTACAATTTTAAAATCTAATATTTATTAAAAATAGAAAAAAAGAAATCGATTAATTGAGTTTGAATGGTTGGTTTGAAAAAGTGTATTAAGAGAAGACAAATAGTGAATGAAATAATGCAATAGGGACGAGTCCACACGGTCTTTTAAAAGAAGACAAATCATGTTTCCACTAAATAAAATAATGCAGTTGAGACAGGGTCCACACGTGCAAATCATATGTCCACTATATGAAATAATGGTATAGAGATAGGGTCCACATGGTCTGTCAAAAGAAGACAAATCATAAATAAAATAATGCAATAGAGACGGGTCCACACGTGCAAATCACATGTTCACTATATGAAATAATTAATTTTTATTCGTGCGTTGGATAAATTTTTTTAACTATTTAAATTTATAAATATATAAATAATATTATTTAATTTATTTGTTTAAAAGATATAAAAGTACATATATAATATATTTAAGATATTCAATTATAAAAATTTAAATATTTAATTAAAAAAATATAAAATTCACAATAAACAAATATTAAAAAGAATAATTGGCGTGTCCTTGACTTGCAAGTTGTAAGATAATTACTCTTTTAAGGGTCTGTTTGACCTAGCTGGAGCTGTTATATAAAGTGCTGTTTGAGTAGAGCTTTTTTAAAAGTGTTGTTAAGAGAAGTTAAATTAGTGTTTGGCAAACTTAGTATAAAAGTATTGTAGAATGTTAAAAACTATTTATTAGAATTTTTATATATTTTTGATAAATGAAAAAAATAAAACATAAACTTTATTAAATTAAATCACAAGTTTTTAAGTAAAAAAAATAAAACTAAATAAAAATTTTTGTTAATTAAAATTTAACAAATGAAATAAATATAAAAATGGGACAAAGTAAATAAATTATTATAAAATAATATGAATTCTCTTTTGTAATTTTGTAAATTATTGAAAAACAAAGTGAAAATGTAAAAATTTCACTAAATACATATTATTAATAGTAGCACTTCTTGGAAAAGCTTCAATTTATAGCTTCATCAAAAAGCTCAAATTTAAAAGCCAAACACCTGACTTTTGCTTATAAAATAGATAAATTTTTTCATAAACTAGGTCAAATATGCACTAACATTTTTGCATATCCTGTGCGGATATTTAGTATATCTATCTTTTATGTATTTGGATTTGTAGATGGAATGGTCAGGAAGGACCCACACAAGAATGTAAGATACCAACTCCTAGGGCTGGTCGTACTGGTGTGACTATTGGGGAGAACTGATTTATTGTTGGCGGCGGAAATAATAAAAGCGGTAAATGTCTCATTTCAAAATCAAATAAGAAGATTATTGCTGTTCCTTGGACCTAGATTTTCTCAGTACTGCATCTTATGTAATTTAAAAAAAACAATTGTAAAGTAAATTTTATATAATAAAAAATGAAACAATTTTTATTAATATATCAAAATTAAGAATAAAATTACACATTATTAATAATATACTAAAATTGTATAATTTTAATGAAAAATATTTAATGCAGCATTAATAAATTATAAAATTTAAAAAATTATGTTTCAAATACCAAACATGTTTTAGATTTTCAGTTTTTAAAATTATACAACAAAATTAGTTTACTAAACATGTTTTTTATTTTCAAAATTTCAAAACAAAACATAAAATACAAATAATTTCAAAACATAAAAAAACATAAAATACAAAATTAATAATAATAACATCAACCGATCCCTAAGTTAATAACAAATAATTGTTTTAAATCGTTTTTCTGGAAACATTACGGTTCCGAACCACGTCTCCTACGCCTTTTGTACGTTGTCCCTCATCACTTCAAGTCTTGTATTTTGGATTTCCTTGGTAATTTTGTTTGTATTTTCACGCTTTTTATAATGACACTTAAAAAAAATTATAAAAAATAATTATTCTACTTCAATACACGTCACATAATCAAATACCTAGTAACCTGTATCAAAATTATTAATGAATTTATTAAAAAAGTACTTTTCTTTTAATTATTACATGTAATGTAGTAATCTAATTACAAATCATAATTTGAATCTAAAAAAATATACATTAATATATAATAAGTTAATAACCATTTCATAGAATTTTTTAAATTAAAATAAAATTCACAACAATCTCAACGTGAAAATTAAAACCTATCATTAATTGATTTTCTTTAAGAAATTGTAAAAAGAAATTGCCAAATAGAGAATTTATTTTTAGCATATCTAATAGACGAGGGTATATTAGTATATTCAAGTTTCCATCCGAATTTTGATTATTTGTTTAAATTTTTTTAATTTTCACTTTTATTAAGAATCCAACATCTTTATTAATTTAAATTGAAAGATAAAATAAAACATAATGAATAAAAAATGGACGTATCAAATTAAAGGTTTTTTTGTTAATTTTTTTTCTTTCTTTTATGCAGTGCGATTTACACTTTTTATAAATTTATGCATATACTGTTAGATTTAATCGTATACATGAACATACATTCAAGATCTCTAAAACCAGATATCTCATGCCTTTGGTAGTATAATAATAAAATACATACCTCTGTCTGCTGTTGGCGTTAGTGAAGAAGAAGAAGAAGCCATTGTTGGAATCTTTGTAGCAGTAAACAGATTTCTCTCTCTTGCTCTGTTTTTCTTTTGTTTACAGTGTGGATGGAAAATACCGTACATTCTAAGAGAGAGAGAGAGGACCTGTTTTAATTTAATTAAAAAACTACTACACCCAATCATGTCCATCATGTGAGTGGATGTGGTTCCGAAAATTAAGGGATAGTGGCCCATTAAAAGTAACTTCCTTACTTTTAATTAAGCCACACAATGATAAACGTGGGTTTATCTTACATTCTCCCACTTGGCTCGATTAAAATCTTTATAATGGAAGTTACTTTATTATCTCCCATCATAATACCATAATATAAAAAACTGTTCGGTATGAGTTATGACGGTCGTGTTCTAATTTGTAAAACATTCCCTTCCATTTACTACAACACCTACAATTTATTATAGTAGGTCCTTAGATTATCATTATACTATAATTTCATAATAGTCCACAATAATGACTTGTTAAGTTTTTCCTGTCAACATCAAACAATAATGTATACATAGTATCATAGAACAGGAAAACATAATAGTGTCAGAAACATATTAAGGAGCTCAAAGTGTCACTACAAAACATCACTACAATCAAGACCCATCCTAAGAACATGTTCCTCAAATAACTTGGGTTGTAAACCTTTCGTTAATGGGTCAGCAATCATGAGATCAGTACTAATATGCTGAATGGACACTGTTGACACCTAATTTTATCATATTTTTGTTATTATTATTAGTTATTATTGTTGTTATTATATTTATTTTTTGTTTTATATATATATTTTTATTTATTTTTATTTTATTATTTATTTATATTATTATTTATATTATTATTTTTATTTTCTTTATTTTTTATCTTTTTTATTATTATTATTATTATTATTATTATTATTATTATTATTATTATTATTATTATTATTATTATTATTTTGTTTTTTGTCCAATCCATCAATCACAGCCACTGCCACCACCAGCCCCCATCCCATCACCACCGGCCAGCTACTCCTGCCTATTCCATCCCATCTACACCAGAACATTCCGGACACAAAAGGAAGCTTCAAGCTCCCACAGCTGAGGACCCAAAAAACCCCAGTCCGAACCCCATGGCCCCATCATCTTCACTCACCAAAAACCAGCATCATCCTTACTACCAGAAGACCCCTTAGCCAGCCCCGTTCGACCACCCAACCGTGAGCCATCATCACCCGAGACCGCCGCCGCCATCACAATACCTCAACCCACAGCCCTCACCTGAGCCATCACCCAAACACCACCACCATCATCACCGAAACCTAACCTAGATCCGGAAACCCAAAACCCAAAACCCCATATCTCGAAACCGAGACCCCCAAAATCCTAGATCTCAAACCTGCAAAAAACACAAAACAAAAAAAAAAGGGAGCAACAACAACAAAACCAACAGATCCAAACATCCAAAGTCATAAAAAAAAACAACAAAAAAAGGGGGAGGAAGCCGAGGGTTTCGACTTCAGATCTAGTAGGCTAGGGAGTTTTTTAGGTGAATCGGAGGCCGGAATCAAGCTCAGGGGGTGGAGAGCCTTCGGAAAGTGGTTTCCTTTTTTGGTTTCCGTCGCCGGTGAACAGCGGTCGGCGGCGGCGGGCGGTGGTCCGGCGATTGCCGGAAATCGCCTGGAGGGGGAGAGCTTCAAAGCTCTGAGCTTTTTTTGAAGAAGAAAGGAGAAAAATGAAGAAAGAAAAAAAAAGATAGGATTTTATAGTTGAAAAAAAAAAGAAAGAAGGGGAAGCCGGTGACCCGCGCGCTACCCGGGATCCGACCCGGGACCCGCGCGCCTGCCCGGCCAGCTGAGAGGAAAGATCCGCGCGTCGCCCCATCGCCCGACCCGGATCCGCGCGTCCGACCCGGCTCCAGCCCTCTTCACGACCAGCGCGCCCAGCAAAGATCCGACCCGGCTCCACGCCCACATTTGACCCGGTCCGATCTGCCTGCTGGGCCCACACGCCTTTGGCCAACTTGGTTGGGCTGTCTGCTTCATTGCTTTGGGTTCCAAACCCAAATCCATTTTGGTAAATTTTTTCTTTCTTTTCTCATTTGTTTGTTATTTATCTATTTAGTATTTATTTATTTTGTTAATTAAAAATTAAAAAAATTAAAAAAATTAAAAAATTAAAAATTTGAAAATAAAAATTTTTATTATTATGTGTGCTTTTAAAATATTTTCATGGCAAAATATATATAAATATAAAAAAAATAAAAATAATAATAAATAAATAAGTTTTTTTTAAAGAAAATAGAAAAAGAAAAATAATAATAAGATTTAAATTTAGTTAAGTAAATCCCGATGATGGGATGCTACGGAAGTCACAAGTAGTGATTCCTAGCTGATCCCTAGGTGAGAAGAGTCATATTAATTGTTGCCAAAAGTATTGGAATGTTTAGTATGATTTTTCAATAATTTAAATTTTTGTTAAAAATAAAAACAAATAAGTTTTTAAAAAAAAAACAAAGAAAAATAAATAAATAATAACAAAATAAAAACAAATAAGTTTTTTTAAAAAAAAAGAAAATAAAATAAATAAATAATGAAATTCAAAATTAAAAATTCATTTGCATCATTTTTATTTGTTTGCATCATATGCATTCATAATAATTTTCAAAATGGGTGTGAAACCTTCCGAGGATGAGATTCTGTAGAAGTCACAAGTAGTGATTCTTTAGAAATCTCTAGGTGAGGAGAATTATTTCAAATGCTGCCAAAAGTATTGGAGTATTTGATTTAATTATTCAATACAAAAGAGTTCACGCTCACTTTCGATAAACAAAATCTAACCTTCTTTTTAAATGAAAAATAATTTTGATAAATAATAAAATGCATCAAAAATGAAATAAAAAGGAATTATTTTTAAATATTAAGATAAGACCATTTTATTAAAACCAAAGGATAACACATGATTATTATGGTACCGTTTTTCAACGGGTGTAGTGGGGGTGCTAATCCTTCCCCACGCGTAACCGTACCCCCGAACCCAATTTTTGTTTCGCAGACCAAAAGATTATCTTTTTAATAAAACTTAATTGATTTTGAGATTTTGTTGAAAAGATAAACGTTTTCAGGTGGCCAATCACACCTTACAAAAAAGATTGGTGGCGACTCCATTTTTGTTTTTAAACGCTTTTTTCGAAAATTGTCGAGCGCGAAGCCGTTACGACAGACACTGTTTGCTTCTGAACCTCCTCCTTAACGGCAAAATACTTCAATTCCATATGCTTGGCACCTCTAGAGTATTTGTCGTTCTTGGAGAAGAATACTGCTGCGGAGTTATCACAATATATTTTCAGCGGCTTGGTAATGGTGTCGACAACCCCAAGTCTTGAAATAAAGTTTTGCACCCATAATGCATGAATTGTGCTTCAAAGCAAGCCACAAATTCTACTTCCATTGTGGATGAAGCAGTGACAGTCTGTTTTGCACTTTTTCATGAAACTGCTCCTTCAGCTAAAAGAAACAGATAACCAAAAGTGGACTTCCTGCTGTTAAGACATCCGGCAAAATCTGAATCCGTGTATCCGACTACCTCCAGTTGATCGGATCTCTTATATGTGAGCATGTAATTCTTTGTTCCTTGAAGGTTCCTCAAAACTTTCTTTGCAGCCTTCCAATGATGAATTCCAGGATTACTTTGATACCTGCCTAACATTCCAACCGCAAAACTTATATTCGGTCTAGTACAGGTCTGCAAGTACATTAAGTTTCCAACAACAGAGGCATAAGGAATTGATTTCATTTCCTTTCGTTCCAATTCATTCTTTGGACACTGCATGAGACTAAATTTATCACCCTTCTGAATGGGAACAACCCCGGGTGAACATTTGCTCATATTAAACTTTTCGAGAATTTTGTTGATATATGCTTTCTGAGATAGGCCTAGTATTCCTTCTGATCTTTTCCGAAATATTTCTATTCCAATCACATAAGAAGCCTCTCCCATATCTTTCATTTCAAAATTCTCAAAGAGAAAATCTTTAGTTTCACGCAGTATACTTAAATCATTTGCTGCAAGCAAAATATCATCAACATATAAGACTAAAAATATAAACTTACTCCCACTGATCTTTTGGTATATACAACGATCTACAATATTTTCCTTAAAACCAAAAGATGTAATAATGGTATTAAACTTAATATACCATTGTCTGGAAGCCTGTTTTAGTCCATATATTGACTTCTTAAGTTTACACACCATTTGACCTTTACTTCTTATGGAAAAACCTTCAGGTTGATCCATATAAACTTCCTCCTCAAAATCCCCATTCAAAAAGGCAGTTTTCACATCCATTTGGTGTAACTCCAAATCATATTGAGCCACCATTGCCATAATTATTCTTAATGAATCTTTCTTAGATACAGGAGAGAATGTTTCTGTATAATCAATGCCATCTTTCTTAGTATAACCCTTTGCAACAAGTCTGGCTTTATAACGTTCCACCTTGCCTTTTGAGTCGCATTTGGTCTTGAAGACCCATTTACAACCGACTCTTTTACATCCTTCAGGCAATTGAACGAGATCCCAAACTTTATTTTGTTCCATGGATTTTAGCTCTTCCTTCATGGCATCAATCCATTTAGCAGATTCTGAACTTTCTATGGCTTGTGAAAAGGTAACTGGATCTTTATTAATGCCAAGATCAAAGTCTGATTCCTGTAAATAAATCACATAATCATCCGGAATAGCTGATCTCTTATCCCTTTGAGATCTTCTTAATATTATTCCTTGTGATTCATTTGTATTCGATGTTCCCTCATTAGATCGAATATCAGATCCTTGATCATTATAGGATCCGACATCCGTCTGTGGAAGTGTTTCATCATCCAAATGTTGATCAACATTGTTGTCCCTTTCCATAAATGTTGGATCAACATTAATGGATTTTAGATCAATAGTGGATACAGGAATATTTATCCTTATCTCGTTTATTTTCACAATTTGACGTTCTACACTCCCACTGACTTCAACATTCTCCAGGAATTTGGCATTACAAGTTTCAATTATTCTCGGACTATGGGTTGGACAATAGAACACATATCCTTTGGATTTCTCAGGATAACCAATAAAGTATCCGCTTACAGTTCGAGAATCCAACTTTTTCTCTTGTGGATTATACACTCTTGCTTCCGCTGGGCAACCCCAAACGTATATGGTGCCTTAAACTTGGTTTCCTTCCCGTCTACAATTCAAAAGGTGTCTTTTGAACCGCTTTGGATGGAACTCTATTCAATAAATAAGCAGCGGTTTTTAGTGCATGCATCCATAAGGATTTAGGTAAGGAGGTATTACTCATCATACTCCTAACCATGTCCATTAAGGTCCGATTTCACCTTTCTGCTACACCATTTTGTTCAGGTGCACCTGGCATAGTATACTGTGCATATATGCCACGTTTTTCGAGGACTTTAGCAAATGGACCAGGACATTGTCCTGATTCATCATATTTCCCATAGTATTCACCACCTCTATCAGATCTTATGATTTTTACTTTTCTATCCAATTGTCTCTCAACCTCATTTAGGAAAATTTCCAGAACATCTACAAATTGAGATTTTTCCTTAAGTAGATAGATATATCCATAACGTGAATAATCATCAATGAAAGTGATGAAATACTTTTCTCCATTAAAGGATGGAACATCAAAAGGCCCACATATATCAGTGTGTATTATTTCAAGAAGCTGTGTGCTTCTTGTGGCTCCTTTCTTGGTATGTTTGGTTTGCTTTCCTTTTATGCAATCCAAACAAGTTCCAAGATCAGTAAAATCCAGATTTTGTAAAATCTCATTCTTTACCAATCTTTCTATCCTTTCTTTGGATATATGACCCAAACGTTTATGCCACAAATAAGCAGAATTTTCATTAAGCATGTTACGTTTTGAACCAACACTATTATGTGTGACATGCAAAGATTTAGCAAAAACATTATCAAGTTTTATTCTATATAAACCATCAATAAGAAAACCCGATCCATAAAGAATAGAGTCTTTATATAGATTAAAACTTCCAGAACAGAAATTAACATAAAAACCACAATTGTCCAATTTTCCTAAAGAAACAAGGTTTCTAGAAATTGAAGGTACATAGAGTGTATCATAAAGGTCCAACTGATATCCAGTCTCTAAGACCAATCTGTAAGTCCCTATGCCTTCAATAGGAACCTTTATACGATTCCCCATAAACAGAAAATCATTTCTTGGATTTGTGGTTCGGATCGTAAGGAATCCCTGCATAGTATTGGTAACATGAGTTGTAGCATCAGAATCAAGCCACCAAGTATTGTTAGGAACTTCACTTAAATTTGATTCAAAACATACAAAAGTATTGAAAATATCTTTCTTTTCGAACCAAGCTTTTCGTTTATGATAGTCTTTCTGATAGTGCCCAGTTTTCTTACAAAAGTGGCACTTTTCTGTCTTCTGTTCCTTCTTCTCAGTCTGAGAATCATTAGCAGACCATTTCTTCTTAAACTTTTTGGCTTTGAATCCTTTCACAGCTCCCTTTCCTACTAGGTTAGCAGAGTGACTCTTTTGACTCTTGAGTCTTGCTTCCTCTTGTACAGGCTTACTAGCCAATTCATTAACATTCCACTTATCCTTTATAGTGTTATAGTTAATTTGAAAAGGCCCATATTCAGGAGGCAAGGAGTTCAGAATAAACTGAACTAAAAAGGAGTCCTCTACTGCCAAACCCAAAGTCTTAAGCCTTGCAGCAATGTTCGTCATCTCGATGATATGTTGTTGCATGCTTATCGACCCATTGAACTTCATGGTTGTAAGCTCAGCCATTAAAGTACCAGCGAGTGACTTGTCCGCAGAACGGAACCTTTCTTCCACAAAACTTATATATTCCTTAGCACTCTCAGTTTGTGGAATCGTAGTCTTAACATTGTTAGCAATTGTCATTCGCAGAAACTTTAAGCATAATCTGTTGCTTCTTTCCCATGCGGCATAATGTGACTTCTCTGCCTCACTGCTTGTATCCTTACTAGCAGCAGGTTTTCCATGAATGAGAGCTAAGTCAAGATCCAAAACCCCTAAGTGGAAATCAACTTGCTCTCGCCATTCTGAGAAGTTCATGCCATTAAACACAGCAACAGATGATGCATGCGAATTAATTGCGATAACTGCAAACATAACAAATAAAGCTCACACTTAATTATAATGAATTTAGTAAAATAAAGAATAAAATATATAGTAGTTCTCCTTCGGGTAGATACTACAATATACATGCATTAATAAACATAACATAAATATAAAGTAAAATACCTTTGGGTAAATTTTAAAACATATTTTTCTTTAAATGAGTTAAATGTACACACTTTAATGGGTAAATAAATATTTAAAATTGAATATGTCTTTTATCTTTGGATAATTAACATATTCAACCAAAATATTAATTTACCTCCCATAATATCATTAATTTACTGAATAATAATTTACCTTTGGGTAAATTTCTTAAGTTCTAGAAATTAATGAAAACTTATTTTTTTTATTAACTCATTATTTTTAGATCAAAACTTTAGGATCTAATTGAATATATTTTTCATACACATTAAACTTTAATTTTTCGGTAAACACTTAATATACAAAATTATATACACTACCGAAAATTTAACATAGCAGCGGAAAATATGGATAATCATAAGATATTTATTGACATTCATGTAATCACTCATAATAAATCATACAAAATGCAAGATTGCTCAACAAAATTAATTTCCAAAAAGAATTGTAAAATTAAACAAATACGATATCATCCTTATTAATCAACACTATTATCATTAATTAACAGAATTGTTCTAACAAAACGTTTTTACTTGCACAAACAGAAATGGTTCCACAGCCTTCATACATACAAATTTACTGTTTGAACTATTAAGGCTATAAGTGCTGCTATTCTGTTTGAAACTATTTTTTTTATTTAATCATCACGTCATCATCAATAGCTCATCACTATCATATCATTGCCAACACCCATTAGTCTTGATGGTTACGTGTCTGTGTAACAACTTTAGTAAATAATTCTCATAGTCTCAAATTTCTAGCTTTTCTATTTTTTCCCGGTAAACAAACAATCAACAAAGTCAAAATCACCATGGTTTTGTGATGTGTTGTGTTCCTTCTTTGGCAAAAAAAAAAAAAACAAAGCCGAAATAATAGCAAACGTACAAAAATTTCTGGCTTTTCTTTTTTTTTTTTGTTTTTTTTCCTTTTAACAAAGAAATTAAGATTAATCATCCAAGGAAAAGGAACATTTCCGTACACAAAAAAAAATTGGAATTTGATTTGTGAAGCATGAAAAATCAATTTAAAGTGTCAGATTTTTTTTAATTATTATTATTTTTTAATTTTTTTAACACTTACATCATCATTATCATCATTTTAAATAGTAAAAGTTTATTAATAGCAAAGATGATTGCCTCACTTTCTGTTTATTTATTTATTTTTATTAATTAATTGGTGCACAACAATCACAACAATGTCAACAGTACAACTCTCATATTAGGCCAAAGAAATTAAGGAGGACATAAATCTTTCGTAGAGTATATCTAGTTTAAAACAACCATGCTCTGATATCACATGTTAGATTTAATCGTATATATGAACATACATTCAGGATCTCTAAAACCAGATATCTCATGCCTTTGGTAGTATAATAATAAAATACATACCTCTGTCTGCTGTTGGCGTTAGTGAAAAAGAATAAGAAGCCATCATTGGAATCTTTGTAGCAGTAAACAGATTTCTCTCTCTTGCTCTATTTTTCTTTCGTTTACAGTGTGGATGGAAAACACAGTACTTTCTAAGAGAGAGAGAGGACATGTTTTAATTTAATTAAAAAACTACAACACCCAATCATGTCCATCATGTGATTGGATGTGATTCCTAAAATTAAGAGATAGTAGCCCATTAAAAGTAACTTTTAATTGAGCCACACAATGATAAACGTGGGTTTATCTTACATATACATATATATATATATATATATATATATATATATATATATATATATAAGGGTTTTACATCTTTTTTTTTTTACCTTTGCTCTTTGATTTTTTGTTTTTTGCTTGAGTTTTAGATTTACAAAGAAAGATTGACCTTTGATTTTTGACGTTATTTTCTATAAGTTTTTGTTGTTCAGTGAAAGAAAGTTGCAAAATTTATTATAAATTATTATTTTATCTACTATCAATAAAATTTTTTAATTTTACAGTTAAAAAATTTCACTAATAATACATAAAATAATTTTTTTATTAAAAGTTGTATTGTTGTCAATTTTTTTTCCTTTCTTTTGTGGTATTTATTAACGTTTTAGAGGGATGTTACCAAACAATATTTAATTCCGAAATGGTTGTGTCCGAAAAATGATGGAGTCTCCGGTAAAAAGCAATCAAGCTCTCGGTGGAAGCCGTAAGGGAGAAGGCGAGTAAAATGACTTTTGTTCAAAAAAAGGCGAGCCAAAATTTGCCCAATCGTGGCTAATGTTGATTGGAGAGTGCGTCGAGATAATGGATGGTAAAATTGTAGTTGGAAAAAATTACTGGAAAGATAAGATGGGAAAAGCATAAAATTACTGTAAAAAAAAAAAAAGGCATAAAATTACCGCCATCGCTGTATCTCTATAAAAGAAAACCCTTTGCAGCTTTCAGCTTCAACCTGAAGTCTAATTTGCTAGTTCAAAGCCCTCTCTCTCATCTTCTCAACCAGATTTTCAACCCTTGTTCTGTGTAGGACTCTTTTTCCTATTTGATATGGCAGGAAACAACACGCTTAGGCTCTTGGAGATCAATGTTATCTCCGCTAGAGACCTTAGAGACGTCAATCGTCTAACCACGATGGACGTTTGTGCCGAAGTTACAATGAATGGTGATCAACGAACAAAGCAGAGAACTCCTGTGCACAGTGGAAGTGGCTCAAACCCCAACTGGAATTCCCTCGTGAAATTCACCATAGACTTAGGTGCTCTCCCTCAGAACCCCTTTTCCCTCTTATTCAATCTGATATCTTGTCGTATGCTTGGAGACAGAGATATCGGTAGGGTCGAAGTCAACATCAACCAGCTGTTTAATAGCGGCAAAGAGAATGAGATCGTTGAACTGCCCGTAATCTCTGATGGCAGTGCAAGTGGTTTCCTGAAGCTCTCTTACAGGCTTGGAGGGGTACCAGCGACTGGTTATGCAGGGTCAGGCCCAGATCATCGTCCTCCTCCAGCAGCGTATCCACCACGGTCGACTGTTAATGATGGAAGGACAAGCTTAGCAGATGGATTGTTTAAAGCAATGTCTGTTTTTGGTACTTCTGCAAATGTTGGTGATACTGCTACACGGGTTGGTGATATTGCTACACGGGTTGGTGATTCTGTTGATGGTCAGCATGAGGGGGATGATTATTGATTAAGATGGGCTCGAATAGGTTTCAAATAATTGCCAATATTATGTCCTCAACAACTGTTTCTTTGTTTTGTTCTTTGATTTGGGTTTTCCTTGGCACGTATGGGCTTGAGCTGATGTGAGTTTTCAGTGGCATTAATGGTAATGGGTTTGAGTTCATGAATAGTAATATATTGTAAGTTTTGGGTTTAAATCTAAACATTTTTATTTTCAGTTATTTAATATTCCTCTTGTAATATGTGACATAATTATGCAACATATTTGGAAATATTATCTGCACTGACTTTGCTGCCTTGGTTTTTAGCGATAAAGGAGGGGAATCTAATTCTAATAAACAAAGTTTGTCTATAAAAACCCCAACGACCAATTAGTCGTTTTTATGACTCAAATAAAATTTTCTTAAATTTTGAGGCATTGTGGAAAGTGGGAGCTCTAACTGAAAAAGTTCAAAACCAGATCCAAGTCAAATAGTCTTCTTCACGAATTGCAAAGAGAGTAGTGTTGTTGAATTTGAGGTTATGCTTTTGAGACCTGTAAACTTGGCTGGATGGATGGCTTGTTATGGACGACCTGGACTTCCCTTAGGCAACTATTAATACTAGCCTTGTTTTGCTCTTTCTTTTTTTTTTGGTCGAAACCCTCCGGTTTTCACCTTCGATGACTATTCCGGAGTCAGGAGAAACAAAGCGTGGTTAGGCTTATCCCCCTCCCAACACTGGCACTCCATACACAAGTCAGGATTCGAACCCTGACCCTGCTTAAGGGACGAGAGCCGCTTGCCACCCACGCCAACCAATTTTTGGTTTCTTTCTTTTTCCTCTTGTTAAGATATCCATTAAGACTACTTCGCATGTAAAGTAATTGTAGTGTAAAGTAATTGATTGAAAAGTGATTGCTATGAACTAAATTGCTAGAAAAATAATATTGCAGCTGTGGATAGTGCTGTCTAAAATGCATAAAAAGTAACATTGTAGTGTTTGGTAAACTAACACTTTACTAAGAATGTAATGTTAAATTTCAACAATGCCCTTAGATGTAAAAAAAATATTGATACATTATTATTTAACCATGTAAAGATAATCCATGTTACCCTTTCCAATTAAAGTGTTAATTCACTAATTATTTATGTACTAAATGCTATTCACACAAATTTTTATATATAAAATATTAGTAATATTAAATTAAATATTATGAAACTATTAATCTCCTCAATGATTTGCCATCCACAATATCCTACGTAGATGAACAATACTTTTTTGTTATTTTGTTTCTGTGGCTTATATACTTTCCATTTTCAATGACACATTTTTCAAATTTCATACATCATTTTCTTTATTAAAAACATTGAAGTTAAAAACAATTTTTTTAAACAAAATCCATACATAATTTTCACATACGTAAACACAGTAGAAAAAATAAAACATTAAATATTAAAAGTTTCTGGACGAAACTTTGGAATTTAAAATTTTAATAATAGATAGGAATAAAAAAATTAAACGACTAAAAAAATTAAACAAACTTAAAAATAATTAAAAAAAATTACATCAAATTAAACAAGCACAAACCCAAATAGATATTTTAGGTAAATAATACTTAAAATAGCGACAAAATTTTGAGCTTGATTTTATTGAAGCAAGCGACATCAACTATTTCAATGAGAGAAGAAAAGTCTTGGTAGAACTCCCTCAAAAATCTGGAGAGATATCCAAAACACTTGGATGAGGGGAATTTTTCTAACGTTATCAGTTCCAATTATTTTCTGTGCGGGTCATGGTGCTAGAATTCGAATTTGGAGTGATATTTGGTCTTGCAACATTGTGTTAAAAAATAATTTTGGAAGAATTTATGCCCTTGCCGTAATTAAAGATAGCTTCATTGAGTACTATGGGCGGCGGAGCAGAAATCAATTTGAATGGAGCACTTCTTTAAGGAGGAATCTTTTTGATTGGGAAATTGAGCAATGGGATAACTTGCTTAAAATTCTTTACTCTGTTGTTTTGTTTTATCTCCTTTCACAGTTGACAAGTTGGTTTGAATTCATAAGTCTGATGGTATTTATGGTGCGAGATATTTTAGGAAAGAGATTGAGAAATTGGATTCTTCTTCAAATCCAATTGAAAGTTTAGCTTGGAAGGGTATTGCCTCACCAAAGGTGGAGCTATTCTGTTGGAAAGCACTATCTGGCTGTCTCTTTGTTGTTGATTTTCTACACTCTAGAGGCTGCCTCTTAAATCAGGAAAATAGGTGCTGCTTTTGTGATAATAATGAAACCATTGATCACTTGCTTCTCCGTTGTTTCTTCTCCTGGTGTTGTTGCCCGAAACAACAATGATGGATTGCTGACGTCGGATCTTTGATCTTCGCGTTAGTCTGTCTCCAAGAAATCTGTGAAATAAGAAAAGTCAGAGGGCGCAAGGGTTTTTCCCTGCGGGCGCATTCCGATGCTTAAGTCAAACAGGGTTTCAGTAGGCAAATAGAGCTTAGGGTTTAAGAATAATACATGTGACCTATTTATAGGAGTTATTTTGCGCGTAATTACTTTTAAGCCCCACAGCTTAAATAATAACTCAGTGGGCCATTTATGGGCCTTCTGAGTCCTCTTTCCTCTTGGGCTTAGATTATTATTTGGCTCAATGGTCTTCAACTTGACTTATAAAAAAACCTAGTAAACTTTAACTTGACCCACATCACCTGGAAAGTTCGGAGCACTTGTTGCAAATGGTGGAATATTTCTTGGGTTGCTCTAATATCGTTCAGGAGCCTTTTAATTTCTTGGAGTCCTTTAATTGTTAGGAATGATCAAAAACATATCTGGGATATTCTCTTCTTCGCCATTGCTTGGTCACTATGACTTGCCAAAAATGATGCTGTTTTTAACAATAAAATTATGGAGCCCGATCAATTATGCCATCTTATTCAATCGAGAGCTGGTTGGTGGATCAAAGCCAACTTTCCAGGTCAAGATCTGAAGCTTCTAATTGATAATTTGCAAGATATTCATCTCCCCACTCGTTTGAAAGTGAAAAGAAAGATTAGCTTTTGGATTCCTTCTCCAGTTGGTGCTTGGAAATTCAATATTGACGGTTTTTCGGGGGGCTGCAGGTATTGGTGGTGTTTTAAGGATGACAAAGGGACTATTGATCAACTTATTTTCTCTAAAAACATTGGTGTTGCTGATTTGAATCTTGCAGAACTTCTTGCAGTTGTTGAAGCAATTTCCCTACTTGTTAAAGCAAAGCTTAGCTCGCTCACTCATTTTATTATTGAGAGTGATTCTATGGCTGTCATTTCTTGGATTAACAGAACCACTCTAAGCCCATGGAAGTATCATTGCCCCATTAACAAGTTGTATAACTTGTTTTCTTTCTCTTGGCCTTATATCGTTTAATTATGTCTTTCGTGAAGTAAATTCTCTTACTTTTTTGCTAAATCAAGAATTAATTATACTTTTGATTTCATAACATGATTTTAATCTCATTTGTTGCATCAAAAGTTTTTTTCTTCTAATTTTGTATTGGTTGTCATTTATATTTATAAATAAAGTTTCAACTTTTAAAAAAAAAATCAACAACCTCTTGATCTAGTGATTAAGGATGAATTGTGGCATATTGTAAATCTTGGGTTCGAATCCAAGCACCCCCATCTCCAGTTATTTAATATTCTTCTTGTAACAAAAAAAAACTTTCAAAAAAAAAATAAAATGGATAACCCTGACCTTTAGCAGTTTCTCTCCCCATCTTCCATCCAACTCTCAGAAAGTGTAAAAAGGAAAACAAAAAAGAAATATCTTTGAAGATATAGTATATGCAAAGAAAAAGAGACGATGTCAGTTTTGGCGGGAAATTCTCAAATTTTGTACAGAGAAATCTATCAAGGAGACCAACAACAGCTTTCGATCAATGGGAGCTGTTTATTGTCGCAAACAAATTGTGGGTATTTTGGGTCTGATAGGAGGTATAGAAAATGGAAGAAGATCATCGCGAGAAGAGATTGGAGAGTAGCAGCTCTTTGGCCTAATTTGTTAAGACCAAGTACGGTTGAGATGGAACCCATCAACGACTCTGATCAGCTTGATCAAGTTCTGCTTCTCGCTCAAGGGCTCTCCCAGCCTATTCTCATTGACTGGATGGCTGCTTGGTGCCGGAAATGCATTTATTTGAAGCCTAAATTAGAGAAATTGGCAGCTGAGTATGAAACCAAAATCAAATTCTACCACGTGGATGTCAACAAGGTACCTCAAGCTTGTTAACGTAATATTACAATTAATGTTACAATCAATTGTAATATTACAGTTGACTTAGATTAATTGATTACAGTTGACTAATTGATTACGATAATGTAAACGTAATATTACAATTAATGTTACAATCAATTGTAATATTATAGTTACCTTAGACTAATTTGTTATAGTTGACTAATTGATTATGATTGATTTTAGGACTTAATTACGATTTTATTTCCTGATTGTATTTCCTTTATTGTCATGTTCTATTGCCTATATAAAGGCCTTTAACCTTCTTGTAATGTATCATCAGAAATACAATTACTTCTTTTATTCTTTCATTCTTTCTTTTCTTTATCTCTTTCTCTTATAATCTCTTTCTTTACATGGTATCAGAGCAAATTTTCTGTTCATCCCGAAGGTGAATCATCTTGGGATAACTCGTTTCTTTCCATTTTTTTTTCAAAACCCAATCATCTAGAAAAGATGATAAGTACTCAAAGAGAAACCGCGCAACCAATATCAGTCATTCTTGATGGGCATAACTACAATCGATGGGCTTCAGCTATGCGCAGTTATTTAAATGGGATGAAACTATGGCTTGTTGTCACTGGAAAACGTAAAGCACCGGTCAAACAAATAGAAGAATCTGATGAGAAGTACGCAGATCGACTTGAAGAATGGGAAAGTAAGAACCATCGGATCCTTACATGGTTCACCAACACTACTGTTCCCTCTATCAATGTACATTTTGGACGCTTTGATCTTGCTAAGGAAGCTTGGGATTTCATTGCAACATGGTACAGTTCTACTACTCTTTCTCATCAATACCATCTTATGATCACTTTGTCTCATCTTCGCCAAGAATCAGGTCAGTCAATTGATGAATTTCATTCCAAAATGCAACATTTATGGGATATGCTTGAGAATTCTGAGCCAGAGTTCAAAAATGATCGAGATATTTTTATTGATTATCGGAATCAACTTCGACTTATTCAATTTCTCATGGCTCTTCGAGATGATTTTGAGAATACCAGGTCTTCACTTTTGCGTCGACACCCTCTACCGACTATGGATAATGCACTTACAGATTTGATTTCTGAAGAAACTCGGTTAGCTATGACTCGAACTCATCAAACAGACACTGTTGTTGCTGCAACTCCTAAACAACGCACTTCGCCTTGTTTTCGATACGGACGAAGCAATCATCTTGTTGCCCATTGTAAAGCAATATTTCATTCTAATGGAGCACGGATTTCTGACTCCAAATCTTCTTCGGCAATGCCTTGTTTGCGATGTGGTAGGACTAATCATCCTGTTGAAAAATGCAATGCTACATTTCATGCCAATGGAACACGTCTTGATGGTTCTCCAAGCACCAAGGCTGCTGCAGCAACCAACACTGAATCTATTACCTCTAAATCTTCTTCTAACAAATTTACAATCTCGACTGATGACCTTCAGGCTTTGATCAATCAAGTAATGTCTCAAAATCACACTACTGCCATGTCTGCTGCTACATCAGGTAACACTTGGTTGTTAGATACTGCTTGTGGAAACCATATGACTGCTGATCCTTCTTTATTTAAGAATACAATGCCTATTTCTAATAATTCCATCATTACAACTGCTAATGGTTCCACCTTGAAAGCCACCCACATTGGTAATGTTGAAACTTCCACTCTTTGTATACCTAATACTTATCTTGTTCCTAACCTTGCCTTTAACTTGCTTTCTGTTGGCCAACTTTGTGATCTCGGTCTTGACTTACATTTTTCAAAACAATATGGTTGTATTGTGCAGGATCCTCGAACAGGTCAGAAAGTTGGGACAGGGCGTAAGGTTGGAACACTGTTTGAACTTGAAAGCCTAAAAGTTCCACAAAACTTGATCACTGCTGCTACATCTCAAACACCTATTCCAGCTTCTTTAGAGTTATGGCACTCTAGGTTAGGTCATGCATCTATTTCTCGAATAAAATCACTATCTTCTACTGGTGTTTTAGGTAAAGTTTCTCAGGACATTTTTGATTGTTTATCTTGTCAACTTGGAAAACAAAGTGCATTACCATTCAATAAAAGTGAATCTTCTTCTTCTTAACCATTTGATTTAGTCCATTCTGACATTTGGGGTCCAGCTCCAACATCAACTATGGGAGGTTCATGTTATTTTGTTATTTTTATTGATGACTTTTCACGATATACTTGGATTTATTTATTCAAACAACGATCTGAACTCTTGTCAATTTTCAATGAATTTAATAATATGATACAAACTCAGTTTTCTCGCAAGATAAAATTTTTTAGGTCTGACAATGCTGGTGAATATACATCAATTGAGTTCAGTAAATTGTTAAAGAATGATGGAACTCTTTCTCATCGATCTTGTGCACACACTTCACAACAAAATGGTAGAGCTGAAAGGAAACACCGTCATATCCTAGACACTGTTCGTGCCCTTCTTGTTTCATCCTCTCTTCCTGAACAATTCTGGGGCGAAGCTGCTCTTACTGCTGTTTACAATATCAACAGAGTTCCTACACCAGTGCTAGGCATGCGAACTCCTTTTGAGTGTCTATACAATAAGACCCCTGACTATCATTCTCTTAAAGTTTTTGGATGTGCTTGTTTTGTTCTACTTCCTGATCATGAAAGAACTAAACTTGAACCTCGAGCTCGTTTATGTTGTTTTCTAGGGTACGGTATAGAACATAAAGGCTATAGGTGTTATGATCCAATTTCTAAGCGTCTTCGTGTCTCGCGTCATGTGGTCTTTTGGGAGCATAAGCCATTTACTAGTGTTTCCGCATTGCCATCCCAATCTTCTTCTCCACAGGTTTTCACAGACCTATCTTTTGATATTTCACTAGCTGACGAGAATCTTGCAGGTATTTTTAGCTCAAACAGTGACCAATCTTCCTTGTCTCCCTCAACTTTTGATTTGATCGAGGCTCCTACTGATACATCCGTGCTTTCCTCATATGTACCTCCTCCTCTTCGTCGCTCCACTAGAGTAAGGGAACCAAATACTCAACTTCGTGATTTTCATTGTTATTATGCCTTAGCCACATTACATGAACCTCGTAATTTTCGTGAGGCAGCTTCTAATCCTATGTGGCAGTAAGCAATGATAGAAGAGTTACAAGCTCTTGAGAAAACACATACTTGGGACATTGTTGATCGACAACCTGATAAGTCAGTCATTGATTGTAAGTGGGTTTACAAGATCAAGACTCGGTCTGATGGCTCAGTGGAACGTTACAAAGCACGCCTTGTTGCTCGGGGATTTACTCAAGAATATGGCATTGATTATGAAGAGACTTTTGCTCCAGTCGCTCGTCTCACATCTGTTCGCTCCCTCTTAGCTGTTGCTACATCTAGAAAATGGCCAACATATCAAATGGATGTTAAGAATGCATTTCTAAATGGTGATCTTATTGAGGAAGTTTACATGAAGCCACCTCCTGGTTCTTCTGTACTGTCTAACAAGGTTTGTCGTCTTCGACGAGCATTGTATGGTCTTAAGCAAGCCCCTAGAGCTTGGTTTTCAAAATTTAGTACCACTATTGGTCAGTTGGGTTTTACATCCAGTGCCTATGATTCTGCTCTTTTTACTCGAAAAACTAGCCAAGGTACCACCCTTCTTTTACCTTATGTGGATGACATGATTATTACAGGTGATGATAGTGATGGTATTCGAGATCTCAAGACTTTTCTCCATTCCCAGTTTGAGATGAAGGATCTTGGTTCTTTGAGTTACTTTTTGGGTATTGAGGTTACCTCTGATTCTACGGGCTTACACTTATCACAAACAAAGTATGCTTCTGATCTTATTGCCAAAGCAGGATTGACAGATAGTAAGATTTCCTCTTCACCACTAGAACAGAACATCAAGCTTTCTCCTTCTGATGGTAGTCTTCTCCCAGACCCGACTTTGTATCGTACTTTGGTGGGTAGTCTTGTTTATCTGACGGTTACTCGCCCAGATATTGCTTATGCTGTTCACTTGGTCAGTCAGTTTCTTTCAGCTCCACGTTCTACTCATTTTGCCGCTGTTCTTCGTATCCTAAGATCTGTAAAGGGTACTATGTTTCATGGACTGCATTTTCCTTCTAGCTCATCATTGGATTTGCAATGTTATTGTGATGCTGATTGGGCAAGGGATCCTACTGATCGTCGTTCTACCACTGGTTATTGTTTCTTTCTTGGTTCGTCACTTATCTCTTGGCGTAGTAAGAAACAAACTGTTGTCTCTCGCTCCAGTACTGAGGCTGAGTATCGAGCTCTTGCAGATGCAACATCTGAACTCCTATGGTTACGATGGCTTCTTCAAGACATGGGTGTTTCTCATCGTTTCGGTACTCCAATCCATTGTGATAATCAAAGTGCTATTCAAATAGCTCATAATGATGTCTTTCATGAGCGTACTAAACATATCGAGATTGATTGTCACTTTGTTCGTCATCATTTGCTTAGCCAAACTCTACTGCTTGTTCCTGTCACTACCACAGATCAGAAAGCAGATATCTTCACCAAAGCACATCCACTTGGACAATTTCTTGCACAAGTTTCCAAACTCAAGTTGGCTTCCACATTACCACCTTGAGTTTGCGGGAGGATGTTAACGTAATATTACAATTAATGTTACAATCAATTGTAATATTACAGTTGACTTAGATTAATTGATTACAGTTGACTAATTGATTACGATAATGTAAACGTAATATTACAATTAATGTTACAATTAATTGTAATATTATAGTTACCTTAGACTAATTTGTTATAGTTGACTAATTGATTATGATTGATTTTAGGACTTAATTACGATTTTATTTCCTGATTGTATTTCCTTTATTGTCATGTTCTATTGCCTATATAAAGGCCTTTAACCTTCTTGTAATGTATCATCAGAAATACAATTACTTCTTTTATTCTTTCATTCTTTCTTTTCTTTATCTCTTTCTCTTATAATCTCTTTCTTTACAAAGCTCTAGTGAAGAGGGGAAACATCTCTAAAATGCCAACAATTTAGGTGTGTTTCACTACAATACTAAATCTGATCCTTTGCTATTAAAAGGAAACTAATAGGAGATTGAAAGAAGGATCAGAAAAAACCTACTGCAGGTATGGAAGAATGGAGAGTTGAAAGAAGAAGTAATTGGAGGGCACAGTGCATGGCTTGTGATTGAAGAAGTACGACAAATGATCCAAAAATTTGTCTGATAAAAACTTTTGGGTTCTGGGAATATCAATAGTTTCTTTAGAATTACTTTTTTGTTTGCTCTACCATGTCATGATAATGATACTCTCATTTCCTATGCAAAACCATAATTGCACTGTAAAAGTAATTCCATTAATCAGCGTTGATACATCAAGTTAAAGATGCAAAAAAAAAAAAGAGTCCGGTTTCAGACTTTGAGTCGACAAGTGAAAAGGTTTTGAAAAATGGAAAGTGGCAACTGGATTAGCACCTCTTGTTGCTGGAAATAATGTTGAATCTAAAAAAGTGCTCTATTGTGCAAGAGAAAAATAAGGCAGGCAGAGAGTTAAAAACAAAGGTAAATTGATATTGGAAAACTAAATTTGGCTTGTGGGTCATTAGATCCATCACCAAATTTTCTGCTGCTAAGGTTTTTAGACATCCATAACAGGACGAGGAAAGAAAGATGTGAAAAAAAGAGAGTAGGTCGAGATTGAAGGTAAAAGGGTGTATTAGGAATTGAGGGAGAGACGTTGCAACTTTACCGCTGCAAAGTTATTTTGCAGTGGAGGGAGGCTGCATTCTCCTTGCAGCTTCCAACAGCAATTTGATTACGATTGCAAAGTTACTTTGTAGAGTAAAATAGCAACCAAACACTGCAATCATATTGCAGTGTTTTAAATTGCAGGGAAAAAGAGGCACTTCTCTTATACCAAACGGCCCTTAAGACTAGCCTTTGCTCGCTCTTTCTTTTGGCAACTATCTGAGATTCTTTGGAGGGTTCGTTAATTTAATTAGTGCTTGGAAGTTATCTATTATTAAGTTGAAAGCTTGGTGCAGCTAAGGAGAGGGGCAGATGGAGCGGTGGTATACAGCTTTGCTTTCTCTTCCACTGCCTAGTGACAAAGGAACTGTGCATGTCTTAAGCCACAAGGTTGATTCAAGCAGTGCATGCATCCGAATCAACTCTTTCTAATCAATCTGCTTTATCGTCCCTTCGCTTTCTAATCAATCTGCTTTATCATCCCTTCGCTTTCTAATCAATCTGCTTTATCATCCCTTTCTATTTTGAAAGGTACCTTCACCTTTCGTTTTACTATGAGCTTTCAAGTAGCTAGGGATTGAGCAGAATTTACCGGATTTTAACCTTTCACACTTTGATCTGGTTTTGAACTCTTTGTTACTGGACCTAGATGAAGGGAGTGCTGTTTGACTTGGCATACAACAGGTTTATTATTCCTCACCTGTTCCCACTTTATGTGATTGAGGATTGCTGATTTTATCTGTCGTGCTCATTTCACGATTGTAATTGTTGCTTTTTAACGACAAAGAACACGGTCATGATTATTGTCCATGCATGCAAGTGTGATAGGCTCTAACCGAAACAAACACCAATAAATAAAATGAAATCTTTATTTGTTCATTTAATTTTTTTTAATGTCATTCGTGTTTGATTGGCGCTCATTAAAAGATTTGGTTTTCACATTCCAGCGCGGTTCATTTGTTTTGTATGATTGTTCCTTAAATTTTCGTAAGCAAGATCAAATATGTTCATGAACATATTAAATGAACGTGTTCATAACATATAAACAAATATGTTCATGAACATTATACAAACAATGTTTCATTAATTTTTGGAGTAAATAATGTTTTATTATATTAAGTTAAATATGATTAGGAATTAGATACAAAGTTTGGCCTAATTATTGTTATCCCTCCTTAAGAGAAACTAACTCCAAGATTTGATTCCCAATTCACTTTATGCCTCCTCCAAAGAAAATAGAGTATATAACTTTAGTATTTTTAATAAATAACAAATTAATAATAAACAAATAACAAACGAATATTAAATGATGCTTTAAATGAACCACATCTATGTTAATGCTTTATTCGTTTAAAAAACGAATACAAAATTATTTTTCATGATCATTTATTAAACTTGATAAATAAATATAAACAAACAAAAACTGAACGAGTTGATGATAACATTCTTAATGCTGGTTAAAAGTATAAATAAATTTAATAAAAATTGAAAAATAATTTATGTTCAACGAGTCAAAATAAATTGGCATAATATTGTTTAAGTTTTGCAGACACAAAATATGAACGTAAAATATATAAATAAATTACCAGAGCAATTAAGCAGTAACCAATGACTTTCTTTGGTAACATTAATCGCAGAACTGAACAACGGATTTGTCAAGTTTTTTAATGTAGTTGAAGCAACTCTATCAACGTCAGGGCTTTTTCGAGATTTCACCAATCGGCAATCAGCTTTTCTCATTTAACTATTTATGGTCAGAGCCTCCGGACCAATTCACGTGCATCTGAAGACTAATCCTTAATGGTTAGCCAGCTTTCATTGTCAAAAATCCAGACTTTCATTTTATTATTCGGATAAGCTAGATTGAAGACCCGCACTACGCTATGGAAACAACGTTGTCGAAAGTAATTATAGAAAATGCGTTCTGTTTGTTAAGATGTCATTTTCTACATCTATAAATAAAATTAGTTGTTAATGTCTTAACCTAGTAATTAATTAATCATTAGTGTATTCGCAGAGTCATACTACTTATGGATATCATAATGTACATATAAAAATGCAGTCCCAACAAATCAATACATTCAATTATGCGTTTATCACATCAATGGAAGAATTCTGCAGAAACTTGTGCTCAATAAACTTTACTCGTATATTTAACAACATTTAAGTTCTATGATCATTAGAGATCAAAGTGGTTAGAAAACTTACCAACAACTGGTTGGCGTGAGTGGTTAGCGGCTCTCGTCCCTTAAGCAAGGTCAGAGTTCGAATCCTGACTTGTGTATGGAGTGTCAGTGTTGGGAGGGGGACTGCCTAACCACGCTCTGCTTCTCCCGACTCCGGATTAGTCACCGAAGGTGGATACCGAGGGGTTTTTGACAAAAAAAAAAGTGGTTAGAAAACTTTAATAATAATAATAATAATAATAATAATAATAATAATAATAATAATAATAGATTATCTATAGCAATGGTAATAGCATTTTCCTATCTTGTGATTGTACGATCTCTATCTGGTTGAACTTTGGTTAAATTGTGCTTTTGTTTGACTTTACTTGATAAGAAAATAGATGAAGATGAAAATTTTTTTAATACAATTATTAAATTATAAAATAAGAAAGTAATTTCTTTGAATATATCAAATCGAAGTGGGGGTACATTTTTAGATCATCCAATGAGATATTAGTTTTGATGTGCACATAATTTGGTCTAAAAACATCCTAATAGTAAGATATAAAAATTATAAAATTTAACCATTAAGTTGACAAATTATTTATACAACAAAATATTTCAGCTCGGATTGATTAGTGACTCATAAGAGATTGTACATTGTGGACATTGCGACATCTAAGTCAAATTCGAATTTCTTTGGCCCAATTATCGATTAGAAGATTTAGCTTGTATGAATCGCAAAAGTAGAAAATCAGATCTAAGTTAAAAAGACACTTGCTAACATACAATACAGGCCTATTCAACGATACAAGTATTTGTTGAAATTAAGACCACTCCTATACTCGCTGACTATTAGCTAATTAACCCTAAAATTTGTCATGTGTTAATTTGCAAATTTTGCTGGCCTTTATGATTACTCAAATAAACCTATTCTTTTTTTTATAAGAAAAATATTAAATAATTGAATATTGGAGATAGAAATACTTATATTCGAACTTAAAACTCATAATAAGTTATAACGCATCTTTAATCACTGGATCAAAAGATTGTTGACAACTTATTTATACTTTGTTTAACGATAGAATATTTTAATTTCTTGGCCAAAAGAGAACAGAGGTCACAATTTGATTAAACCAACTTGCTTTTGTTTACCAAACAACATATTACGCGATACTTTCTTGGACTGACATGCATCTTCACCCGGCAAAAATTCTATGAATCTCGTTATAAATTATGCAGCACAAGTTGGACTTGAATAAAAATTGACACGTGGGAAGACACTCACTTCCAAGAAATTCAATTTCCTTAAATGCCTTAACCAGACTACTGAATCGGATGCGTCATTTTACTTTTAACACAACACAGCAATAACAGCATCAATAAAGCTAAAAGGAGTTGTTGATCGTTTCAATGCCTGGCAGCATCAACGGCACTTTCAAGTCTCTGTTCAACTCTTGCCTAACGTCGAGGCAAATCATTTCTGAAGCCAGGCTAAACTCTTGTTGGTATATAGCTTCATAATCCATAGAAAAACTTTAGGTTGTCGGTCCCAAGTCTTCGCAGAAAAAGACTAGATGCTTCGGTGTTTACTGAGTCAAACCAAGGAGCCGAAGGTCAAGCTGCCGTAGGTAAGGGTAGTCATTCGATTAATTCAATTAATTTCAAATCTAATTAATCGAAATTGAATTAACCGAAATATAGAGTTTTACTTTTGTTAACCGAATCGAAATAAAATTTGGTTAATTCAGTCAATTGACTGAATTAATCAAACTTTATACAAAATTTTCATTTAACATATTATTGCTGAAAAAACCAATATACAACTAACATTCTAACAGTCAATATAAAAAATTAATATAAAATTTTCATATAATTCGATTAATTCGGTTAATCGATATTATTTCGATTTTCGAACCAAATTAATCAATAATCAATTTTTTTTGAAATTTACTTTTGTTAACTAATTAAATTAAATTTGATGACCTATCGAATAAATGAATTAAATTCTGTCGATCGATTAACCTAATTAGTTTCAAATCATGAACACAGCCAGCCGTAGGTAGGCTGTTCATAGATGAAGCTGGAAGTTGGCTAAAAGGTTTTGTCAAAAGGCTAGGTCGGTGTTCGGTTCTCAAAGCGAAAATCCTTGCTATCCATTATGGATTGGTTATGGCTTGGGATTCGGGATATAAATTGGTCCAGATTGAATTGTTGGCAGTTGATAAGATCAGGAGAGAGCTTCAAATTTATGATCCTTTATTTACAAAGATTAAGAATTGCCAGGATTTAATAGGAAGAGAATGGCGTTGTTTCGTATTGCATACATATCCGAAGGCTAGTAGGTGTGCAGACTTTCTAGCGAACATGGCGCAAGCTATCAAGTCTGTGTTAATGAAGATTTCTATTCCCCCAGAAGGCTTGGTTCAATTTCTAGATGATGACTGCAAAGGTGTTAGTTTTATAAGGGGTGACACAAGCCAAGTAGAGTTCTGCTCTTATGCACCAAAAAAATAGTATTTATTTCAAAATCAAACAATTTCTTTTAAAACATGATTTTTTATTTATGTTTGTATGCTTTTATATATATATATATATATATATATATATATATATATATTAATTTTTGTTAAACGTACATGACATGTAAATAATTTAATACTTCATAATTTATAAAATAAATTAATCAATATTCTAATTTAATCATTATTTTTCTTCTTTTTTTTGTACCCCCTCCTCCCCTCCCCCCCCCTCCCCCCCGAACTCTCTCCTCTCTGTATATAAACCATTTCCATTCTCCCTTTCATCTTCAATCCGAATCCCAATACCCTGTCAGCTCAAATCCCTCTATTGTCTTCTCAGCCAGAGTCTCAAACCCCTGTTTAGAACTTTTTATCGTGTTTGATTAAGATGAAAACATGGAGTTTAGGCCTTTAGAGATCAATGTTGTCTCTGCCAAAGACGTGAATCTTTTAGAATACAAAAATCAATACTTTTTGTTTCAATATTATAATTTGTTACTTATATTTCAAACACGAAAATTTCATTTTAAAATTTTCAAATATATTTTGAATTTTATAATCTTCATTTTTATAAATCATAAGCATAGGCATATCATTAAATTAAATTAAATATTAGACAATATTAAAATAATTATTAACTAATCAATACATTGAGAAAAATTTTATAAAGATTGTCAATAATTTATTAACTTTAGTGTTGAAAAATACAAACATGGCTTTTCAAAACTATCCAATGCACTAACATTTAACTTGTACTTATGAAGTGTAATTGTTAACTAAATAATACTTTAAGAGCAATTTTATGAAGATAGTCAACATTTTCAAAACTGTCAAATGCACTAACATTTTACTTGTACTTATGAAGTGTAATTGTTAACTAAATAATACTTTAAGAGCAATTTTATGAAGATAGTCAACATTTTTATTAATTAATTTATTAGTTTCAGTGTTGAAAGTATAAATTTCGTTTTTCCAGAACCATCAAATACCTCAACATTCAATTTGCACCTATAAGATATATAAAATGCTAAAAATATTATAATCATGAAATTATTTATATTAATGTTTTATATGGTAAATATAATTGCTATTTACCTTGGAGTTAGATTAGGGACATCAACATTAAAGGAGGAACATTGAAAAGTTCCATAAACTTTAGACAGTTTTTAATGTTATACCCACATAACATATAATACATATTAAAAGTTGTATCAACTTTCATAATAGTTACTCTACTGATGAAAGATTTTTCATATATATATATATATATATATATATATCACAAATTTAAAAATAGTCAATAATAATATACATGCTAACTTAGTTATATTTTAAAATTATATTGCTATATATATTTTATCATTGAAAAAACATATGTTAATCTAATACCTTTAACAGTAATTTTGTGACCAATACTTTAATCTCTAATAGAGATGTCCCATTTATAAACATTAAAATTTCATATGCTTCTAGTCTTTTATGTAATGTGTGATGAAATTCTATGTTAGAATCTCCTTTAAATAAAGTAAATTCAAGTAATAAAAATTTCAGTTTTTGACTCTTAAAAAATGAATGATTACATGCAATTTATATAGTAATAATAGAGAAAACTAAAAATTTTAATAGATATAGATATAGATGTTACCTTTTAGACAATTAAAAAAATTAATTGATAAAGGCGATAGATGTATATGTCATATTTTGAATTATTAATGTGAAAAAAAATATTTATAAGTTATTGTTTAGAAAATTAAAAAAAAACTTAATTGGTAATCATTAAATGTAAGATGTTGTTATATTATTGCATCTTGTATATTATATTATCTATACTAATTTCACTACAAAAAACAATACTTTCATCGACGGAATTTTAGTGATGGAAATTTTTCATCGCTAAAAGTAAGCACCAGTGACGGAATAGCAATGGAAATAATGTTAAGCTTAGCGACGGAATTCTGTCAGTAAATTGCGACGGAAAGAATTCTGTCGTTGATTCCGTCACTAATTATGGCGCAAAGGTACTATTCATGAGGCACCAAAATTAGCGATAGAAAATTCTGTCGCTAAATTCTAAATGGTGCAAAATTACAAATTTGAATTAGCGACGGAAATTTTAATCGCAAATCCAACCTATTTATATTTTGTTTATTTTATTTTTTACAATTTTGAAGCATTATCGACGGAATTTTCCGTCGCTAATGCCATCGCTAATTATATTTAGCGACAGAATCAACGATGGAAAATATCTGTCGTTGATTCCATAATATTGAAATTTATTTTAATTTTGTTTTTTTTTATTTTTTTTATTTTTTTCATTTTAATGAATTACAGACAGAATATTTATGTCGCTAATTCCGTTTCTGAATTTTTTTTTATCGACATAAAATTTTTGTCGCTAATTCTAACATAGAAAATAGATTTAAAATTTGTTTATGTTATTTTAGCGATGAAATTTTCCGTCTCTAAAAGTTTTAGCGACAGAATATTTCGTCGCTAAAACTCTTCGGTAACCGTTCACACAGCAACCGAGGAGTGTTAGAGAGGAATTAGCAACAGAATGTCCATCACTAATTCCTCGTTAATGCCAACTTCCCTCCCTTTTTTCACATTCTCGCTCATCCCATTTTCTCTTTTCTCCATTTCTATTGCTCTTTCTCCAGTTCTCCTCCAGTTCCCACGCGTGCCTACTCTATTTTTTTTCTTTCCCTCGGTCACCAATTGGTTAGCTGCTGGTCGTTCTACCGCCGATGCTTGCGGCTGCTTTTCTAACCTCTTTTGTTCTTCTGTATTAAAAAACAAAATGACCAAAAACCCAAAATCTTCATTGTCCTACCACCAACAACCTCCCTATTGCTGACCATCTCTCCATCGCCTACTGCCCCAATTGCCAGTCGCCCCAACTGCTAGCCTCCATCAATCTCCACTATGGTGTGTGTGTGTGTGTGTGTGTGTATTATTTAGTAGTGTGTGTATATTTATATATATATATATATATATATATATATATATATATTTGTATATATAGTTATTTCTATATGTTTGTATATATACACTTCTGTTATTATTTATTTGTATATATTTAATTGTGGATATTTGTATATATTTATTTTTGTATATATATATATATATTTATTTCTGTATGTTTATATATATTTATTTCTGTATTTTTTATTTGTGTATATTTAATTAGTTGTGTATATATATTTATTTATTTGCATATATTTGTATATATTTATTTGTGTATATATATACTTTGTTATTATTTATTTGTGTAATTATTTACTATTGCTTTTAATTTTGTTGTTATATAGATTGGAATATTGTTAGGAAATTTTTATTTAAATGTATATATTTATTTTTGTTAGCGTTGAAATATATAAATTTATTTATGTAGAGTTAATTTGGTTATAATATTATTAATTATGAAAATTTATTGTTGTTTTTGTGTGTCTATTTACATTATATTAATAGATTGATGGAATTAGTATTATTAATTTGTTTAATGTTGATATACATTGTCATACATATTATTCTTTTCTTTGTATAAATGTATATATTGTTGTATCAATAGTTTTAATATGTAGTGTAATGTTGTATGTATTGTAATCATTATTTTTTTTATATTTCTATTAAAAGAAAATAGTATATAATTTTTAATATCACACGCATGGAACAATATCCAAGGAGGCCCTCCAAATCCTGGTGATAGATGCTCACCAAATCTCAGAGATGAGCCTTCTGCATGAATCTCTGCTTTGTAAGAATTATTCAGTACTTTGTTCTTTTTAAGTTTTAAGAATTTCATGGTTGTTGACAAATGTTATGGATTTTATGAATTTTAACAATGTTTTATAATTATATATGAATCTTATCGATGTTTTATGTTTATGGATTACGAACTTTTAAATGTTGCTATATACGAATCTTATAGTCATGAATTTAGTGTTTTACGCATAAATTTAGGTATATTTCGAGAAAATTCTGGAAAGAATTTTGGAATTTAGCATTTTGGTAGTGAAATGCATAAAAAAAGACCAAATAAAAGAATATTTAGTGATGAAAATAGTAGCATCAGCGACGAAATTCATTAAATTAGCGTTGAAATTCATAGAATCAACGACAAAAAATTCAGTTGCTAACACTATTAGCGACAGAAAATTATGCCGCTAATACCATCAGTGACGAAATAAATATATTATTAGCAACAAAATATTCGGTCGTTGATTACCTTCAATGACAGATTTCTTATTAATACAAAAAAATTATATATATTATCAGCGACGGAACTTTCCATCACTTATTAAATTCAGTGATGGAATTTTGTAATAAAATAAAAAATAAATATATTATTAGCGACAGAAAAATCCGTCGGTGAAAACTTTTAGTGACGGATTTTTTATAAAATTAGAAAAAATAAAAATATAATCAGCAACGGAACATTCCATCGTTGATACTCTTTACGAATGTATTTTTAAAGACAGAATTTTAATTTCATCATTGATAATAGAAAATTCGTAGCTAATAGACAAGAATTTCGTCGCTAATTAGCAACGAAAAGGAAACTTTCGGCCACGGACAGAGCATTAGCGACTTTGATTTTTTCCAACAGAAAATTTATGTCGCTAATCCGTCGCTAAAAGGCTTTAGAGACGGAATTTTCCATCTCTAATTCTGTCGCTGAAGGTTAATTTTTTTGTAGTGTTTTAATATATATGTATTATCCTTTAGAAAATAAAAAAAATTAATTGATAAAAACTATAAATATAGATGTTATATTTTGCAATCATAAAAATAATAAGTGATTTTCATTTAATTTTCATCTACATATAGATAACGATGTTTATCTTTTAAAAATTTAAATAGATAACTAATTTAAAAAGATATTGATTTATTTTGTATTTTTAATATAGTTATATACATTTCTATCTTTTTGAAATTTGAAAGGGATAATTATGTAAGGCCTCGGGAGCCATGTGGGCTCGCCAAAGAGGACAGTACGGATGAGTAATGGCAGACGATGGACGGGCCGAAGCTTTACAAAAAAACGCACGTTTTTTTTTTGCAAGGCCCCGGCCCGTCCGCCGTCCGCCATTACTCATCCGTACTGCCCTCTTTAGCGAGGACACATGGCCCCTTCAAGGTTTTGTCTTAAGGCCCAACTCGTTCACTAGGTCACTCACAATTCGCTTCTGGAGCGACTTGAACCCTTGACTTCCTCAAGTGAAAATTGGTTAGGAGTGACTTGACACTTAAGGAAGTCAAGGGTTCAAGTCGCTCTAGACGCGAATTGTGAGTGACTCAGTAACGGGTTGGGCCTCACGACAAAACCTTGAGAGTGCCATGTGAACTCAACAAAGAGGACAATACAGATGAGTAATGGCGGACAACGGACGGGCCGAGCCTTACAAATTATTTTTTTAATTTTAATATATTATACAAGTAAATTATTTAGACTTTTTACATAGGATATTTTACTTGTAGTCAAATGCTTTGACTTATATATATGTGCATATATAGGATTTATCTAAGATCATATGTTTTTTTATGTTAATCTTACAATAAGGTCAATGACCTTAATGTAGAAATTCCTGTTACTAGAGTGAAAATGCAGGTTTTTGATCTTGAAAATTTTATAAGTTTAAATTTTGAATTTTAAAACCTTCACTTTTTTTTGCAAGTCCAAGGATTTAATTGTAAACAAAAGTTTTAAAACACTTGTGGAGTCAAAACACTTCACTTATAGGGTATGTATTATTGGCCTGATCCCTGTAGTTCAAGTGCACTTTCTTACGTTTGGAAAGGTATTCAACAAAATTGGGGAAAAGGAGAAAATTCTAACTTCATAAAAAATAATTTTTTGTTTTGTGCAGGAAACAGCTCAAAAATCAACTTCTGGAATGACATGTGGTTACAAGATTTGATTCTTAAGGACTCCTTCAGTAGAATATATGCAGTTGTTGTTAACAAAGATGGCTTAATTCAAGACTTTGGCAAATGGACAAATTGTAATTGGGAATGACTATTCAACTCAGAAGACAACTATTTGATTGGGAGCTAGACATATGGAACAACTTCATCAACCTTCTCAACAGCGTTGTTATTTCTCCATTGACAACAGACAAACTTGTTTGGCGACATTCAACAAATGGTGTCTACAAAGCTAGGTCTTTCAGAACACAAATCAAAGATTCAGCTGAAAGTAACTTTCGTATTGAGAGTCTTGTCTGGAAAGGAATTGCTCCACCAAAAGTTGAGTTATTTTGTTGGAATGCATTGAGAGGCTCTCTCCCAGTTATTGATACTTTCCAAAATAGGGGATGCCTCCAAAACCAAGAAATTAGTTGTGCTTTCTATAGTGAAAAAGAAACAGTAGATCATCTGCTTCTTCTCGTAATACAACATGGAAAATCTGGAGCAAATGCATTAGTTGGTGGAATATATCATGGGTGCAACCTAAAAACCTAAGGTCTTTCTTTCATGGTTGGATGACTCTTAATACAAGTACAAATCAGAAGGCTATTTGGAACACTCTCTTCTATGTTGTGATCTGGTCGGTCCGGTGAAACAGAAATGAAGTCTTCTTTAACCACAAGGAAATGCATTGGGATCAAGTTTGCACCTTGATTAGAATCAAATTGAGTTGATGGCTCAAAGCAAAATTTCCTAATCTCGACTTGTTCTGCTTCAACTTACAACCTCATCTCACATTGTTGCCAATAAAGAAAAAAGCCAGCAGACCATCGATTCTCTGGACTCCACCACCACATGGAACGTGAAAAATCAACATAGACGGCTCATCACTAGGGAAACCAAGTCTGGCAGGTATAGGTGGGCTAATCCAAGACTCAAAGGGCAACATTCTCATGGTCTTTTCAAAAAAAAACATCGGTATAGCATATTCCAATTTGGCAGAGCTCCTTGCAATGGTCAAAGCACTTTCAATGGTCGCAAATGCTAACATCCAATGGCTTTCAAACATAATCTTAGAAAGTGACTCTAAAACAGTGATTTCTTGGCTAAATAAAACTTCTGAATGGTCATGGAATTACAATAGCTTGCTTAATAGAATGACCAATCTCATATACTATTTGGGTAATGTTATCTTTGTTCATACACTTAGGGAGGCAAATTTCTTTGCTGATTATCTTGCAAAGTCCGAGGTTCATCGCAACCTAGATTTTGTTGCATGGTTGTAATTTGTCTTGTTTCCTCATTAATAAATTTTACTTCTCAAAAAAAAATAGTGTATGTATTATTTAGAAGCTCTTTCTACATCTAGTGAGGTTATTTATTATTATTTTAATTTTTTTTCTGCTTTTATTTTTTAGTAAGCTTTAATTTGGATGGACGGTAAAATTAATTTCAAAAATAATTATTAAAAATAAATATTTTTAATAAATTAATAAAAAGGTATTTGTAATAAAATGAGGAAGTGCAATTTTTCTCTTCCACCATTTTGTCTTTTTCTTCCTTTTCCAAAGAATCCATTTTTTCCCCACCATAAGGCACGGCGTGGTGCCATCCAAAGGATTTGGAAAAATTATTTATTTTGTATTTTTAATATATATATTTCTATCTTTTTGAAACTTGAAAGTATAATTATTTTTTATTTAAATATATTGCACGTGTAAAATATTTAGACTATTCACGTAGGATATTTCACTTGTAATCAAATGTTTTCACTTATATATATATATATATATATATATATATATATATATATATATAAGATTTATATAAAATCATATATTTTTTATGTTAACCTTATAATAAGGTCAATGATCTTACTATAGAAATTCCCATTACTTGTGTGAAAATGTAGGTTTTTGATCTTGAAAATTTTATAAGTTTAAATTTTGAATTTTAATGTCTTCATATTTTTGAAGTCCAAGGATTTAACTGTAAACAAAAGAATAAAAGTTTTAAAACACTTGTGGAGTCAAAACATTTTACTATAGTGTATGTATTATTTGGAAGCTCTCTACTATATTTGGTGATTTTTTTATTATTATTTTATTTTTTCTGCTTTTATTTTTTAAAAAGCTTTAATTTAGATGGACGTTAAATTAATTTTAAAAATAATTTTTTAAAATAAATATTTTTTTAATAAATTAATAAAGGGGCATTTGTCATGAAAGGTGGAAGCACAGTTTTTCTCTTCCACCATTTTGTCTTTTTCTTTTTCCAAAGATTTCATCTTTTTTTTTCACTCCTAGGCACGCGCCGTGCCATGCAAACAATTATCACCCTATATAAATGTCTTCGCTTCTCTTTCATCTTCAATCCGAAGCGAAATCTAAATTCCAAGACCCAGTAGCTCAAATCCCTCTCTTATCTTCTCAACCAGCTTTTCAACCCCTGTTCTGTTTAGAACTCTTTTTCCTATTTGATATGGAAGGAAACGGGAGTTTTATGCTTTTAGAGATTTGTGTTAGCTCCGCTGAAGGCCTTCAAAATGTCAATAATGTAACCACGATGGACGTTTATGCCGAAATTTCAATCAATGGTGATCCTGAAACAAAGCAGAGCACTCCTGTGATCAAGGGCTGTGGCCCAAACCCCACCTGGAATTTCCTCGTGACATACACCATGGACTTAGATGCTCTCAATGAGTATTACCTCTTATTCCATCTGAAATATCATCGTATGCTTGGAGACAAAGATATCGGCATGGTCCAAGTCCCCATAAAGGAACTGTTTGATTGCAACAATGGCGACGAGAAAGCTGAACAGAATGTAATCTACAGCGTCGGGTTGCCTAATGGCGAGGCAAAAGGTATCCTGAAATTCTCGTACAAGTTTGAAGAGATGTTTAACGGTACTCCTGTTCAACAACCTCCAGCAGCACCTCCACCATCTGGATACCAACAGGCTTCTAGCCATGCTCCAGCGCAGAAACCGCAAAAGCCTCATGGTGGACGCGTCAACGAATTTTTTGATGCAATGGATACTGGTATTACGGTTGGAAATATGGCTGGTTATATGGTTGCAAATGATGTTGGGGATTGTAACCAAAAAAAAAATGATGTTGGGGATCGGGATGGGGATGGGGATGTGGATGTGGATGATATTCTCAGTTTTTTCTAATAATTGCCAGTTTTATGTTCTCATCAACTGTTTCTTTTTTTTTCTTTGAGTTGAGTTTTCTTCTTTATGTTGTTGAGAAATGAGAATGCAAGTAGATGTAAGATAATTATCTAATACATAGTGGAGTTTTTTTTTTTATTTCAAAAGCAGGATTAGAAAGACAATAAATGTTTTTTAAAAATATTTAAAAAATAAAAAATAAATAAAATACGACATGTATTATCATACTAATCCCGTTTGTGAAGTCAAAAAACTCTATTTATTATGTATTGGATATTAATCCACGTATGTATGTATGTATGTATGTATGTATGTATGTATGTATGTATGTATGTATGTATGGGTTTGAGTTGATGAAATAAAACAAAGCAACATTTTCTGAAATATTGGTTCCATTGATTTTGTTGCGTTGAATTTTAAGGTTTCAAAACCAGATCTAAGTCTAATAGTCTTCTCCATGAATTGCGAAGAGAGTAGTGTTAAATTTGAGGTTATGCTTCAAAAACTGTAAACTTGGCTGGACCACTGCCTGTATTAGCAGTTTTTTCTGATGCCACGGAATTTTTTTTATAATCATAAGTATTTTTATTTGTTTTATTATAAGAAATTAGTCTTATTCGAATCGTAAATCATAAACAATAAAATCCTTTTAGTAATAACAATTCTAAAATTCAAACCATATAAAAAAAAAGTCTATTTTCATTTTTTTCAACCACTTATTGGTTGAATCACCGTTTTCTAATGGATCACCCCTTTCTATTTTGAAGGGTGCATCCCTCTGCAGTGCTTCTTACTCCGCGTTTTTGTTGTACAAGTCTTTTTTTTTTCGATGAACTTTCAACTAGGGTTTGAGCAGAGTGCACTTTGGTCTGGTCTTGAACTTTCAACGGGACTGCTTTACTTCACATACAAGTACAACCTGCTCCTGTAAGATTAAATTAATCCTGAACATGCTTCTACACAATATGAAACATATTAGACAATTAAATGCGGAAGCGACAGGATCTAACCTCCAGCCATTGCACTCTGTAACTCTGCTGTTGAAGCAATTACCGAATCTGACAGTCTACTCTGTGTCGATCACAGACCTTCCAAATCTTCCAAGCACTCAAAACCTCACTAGATGGTGTTTGTGTGTTTGAGATTCACGTACTTGGGGACCGGAAGAAGCTCTCCTTTTATTACTAACGAGAGCATGCTAATTATGACAATAAAATCACGTTTTAACCATCACAAAATCGTGTTTTAATAGCCAAATATTGAGTTGAGATTCAGTGTGAAATTATGGACCATATCCGGAATTGGTCAACCAAACAATTATTTCCATAATTAATGGAGATATACTAACATTCTCCCACTTGGTCCATATATTTCACTTATAGAAGAAATAAATCACATGAATCATGGCGACAGTTCCTCTAATGGTGAGTATTATCTTCTATGTATTACTATGTAAAATGTTTCTAGATCAACCCATTTTTACTTAATGAATAAACCTTATGTTTATTCTCAGTCCAAACAACAAGGATATTTCTCAAATAAAACTTTAGTGTATACAAATCAAAATGAGAAACATCATATTATTAATAAGAGTTTCAATCACAATCAAATGTGGGACCAAGTCCCATTCTCTCTACATGATCCTTAAATTTAAACGGTGGCATGCCTTTAGTCAAAGGATCAGCTAACATCAATTCAGTGCTAACGTGTTCAATGACCACTCTTTTATCTCTAACACGTTCTCTAATGGCCAAGTACTTAATGTCGATGTGTTTACTTCGACTTCCACTCTTATTGTTCTTAGCCATGAATACCGCAGCTGAATTGTCACAATATATCCTCAATGGCTTAGATATGAAGTCAACAACTCTAAGCCCACCAATGAAACTCTTAAGCCATACACCATGTGAGGTAGCCTCAAAACAGGAAACGAACTCGGCCTCCATAGTAGAAGTGGCAGTCAGTGTCTGCTTAGCACTCTTCCATGAAACCGGATGTTGATTTCCGGGTATCAACACAACCAGCAAAGTCTGAGTCTGAGTAGCCAATCACTTCCAACTCATCAGTCCGTCTATACATAAGCATGTAATCCTTAGTGCCTTGAAAATATCTAAGCACCTTCTTCGCAGCTCTCCAGTGGTCCATCCCCGGGTCACTTTGGTATCTACCCAACACTCCCACAGCAAAAGCAATATCAGGCCTGGTACAGACCTGTGCATACATAATGCTTTCAACAGCTGAGGCATATGGAATGTTCTTCATCTGTTCCCGCTCAAGATCATTTTTCGGGCACTGGTTCAAATTGAACCCGTCACCCTTCACAATGGAAGCTGGGCTTGGTGAACAATCTTTCATTCTGAATCTTTCCAAGACTTTATTGATATAGGCTTCTTGTGATAGACCTAATATACCTCTATGTCTGTCTCTATGGATCTTAATGCCAATGACATAAGATGCATCACCCATATCCTTCATATCAAAGTTCTCAGAAAGAAATTGTTTCACCTCACGTAGCATCCCCTTATCATTGGTTGCAAGTAGAATATCATCCACATATAGCACAAGGAAACAAATCTTGCTCCCACTGACCTTCTGGTATATACACTGATCCATGATGTTTTCAACGAAACCAAATGATGAGATGACTTCATGGAATTTTAAATACCATTGGCGGGAAGCTTGTTTCAACCCATATATGGACTTCTTAAGCTTACAGACCAAATGCTCACCATTACTAGAGGAAAAACCTTCATGTTGTTTCATGTAAACTTCTTCCTCTAGATCACCATTGAGAAATGTCGTTTTCACATCCATTTGTTGCAACTCTAAGTCAAAATGTGCAACAAGCGCCATTATGATGCGGAGAGAATCTTTCTTAGATACAGGAGAGAAGGTCTCCTTGTAATCGATTCCCTCCTTTTGAGTGAATCCTTTGGCTACGAGTCTTGCCTTATAACGCTCAATGTTGCCTAATGAGTCAGTCTTGGTCTTAAAGACCCATTTACAGCCTATAGCCCTGGCCCCATTAGGCAACTCGACAAGATCCCATACTCCATTAGATGCCATCGAATCCATCTCATCCTTCATAGCATCGAACCAAAGTTTTGATTCTTTGCTGTTCATGGCTTGTGAAAACGTCTCTAGATCATTAACGGGCCCAATATTGAAATCATACTCTTGTAGATACACAATATAATCACTAGGAATAGCTGATTTCCTTTCCCTAGTAGACCTTCTTAATGTTGGTTCAACATTCTCCGAAGGATCATGTTGTTCAACTGGTTGCTCACTCAATTCTGGTGTATCCAGAGGAGCCTTGTCTACTGGTAAGTTATCAACTACTTGTGGATCTTCAATGATTGGTTGTTCAATGTCCAGTTGCACTGAAGGGACATTATTCATGATAACCAATCCTTGACTCGAGGTAGAGGGTTGATCTCTCACAGAAACTAGGTTTTGAGATTGATCGCTCCCACTAACTAAGTCATTTTCAAGAAACTTGGCGTTCCTTGATTCCACAAATCTAGTGTTATGAGATGGACAATAGAATCTGTAGCCTTTGGACCGTTCGGCATATCCGATGAAATACCCACTTATGGTCCTAGGATCCAGTTTCTTTTCCTGTGGGTTGTAAACTCTTATCTCAGAAGGGCATCCCCAAACGCGCATATGACGCAAACTCGATTTCCAACCTTTGAATAATTCAAAAGGCGTCTTTGGAACAGCCTTGGTTGGAACCCGGTTCAATATATACGCTGCCGTTTTGAGAGCTTCAATCCACAAAGACTTAGGCAACTTCGAGTTGCTAAGCATACTACGCACCATTTCCATCAAAGTTCGGTTCCTTCTTTCTGCAACACCATTCTGATCCGGTGAACCAGGCATGGTATATTGGGCAACAATCCCATTTTCTTGAAGGAACTTCGCAAATGGTCAGGTGCTTGTCCATCTTCAGTGTATCTACCGTAATACTCCCCACCTCTATCAGTTCTTACTATCTTTATGGGTTTTTCACATTGTTTCTCTACTTCAGCCTTAAAGACTTTAAAGGCATCTAATGCTTCGCTCTTGTTATGAAGTATGTAGAGATACATAAACCTCGAGTAATCATCAATAAAGGTGATGAAGTATTTCTGACCATATGCATCAATGTCTGGACAACATATGTCAGAATGTATGATCTCTAATATGGTTGAACTCCTATTGGCACCTTTCTTAGACTTGTTGGTTTGCTTACCCTTAATGCAATCCACACAAGTGTCGAAATCAGTAAAATCGAGAGTACTAAGTATTCCGTCATTTACCAATCTCTTAATTCTATTTATGGAGATATGACCTAATCTCCGGTGCCATAACGTAGAGGAGTCCTCATTCATAACACATCTTTTAGTGCCAGTTTGAACATGCAAGGCGTTATGAGCAGTATCATTTTGCAAATCAATAGAGAAAAGACCATCACATAAGGTACCATTCCCAACAATATCAGACTTAAAATATATCAATATTGATTTATTTGAAAATTGAAAGGAATATCCATAAGGTACCAACCTAGAAACAGAGATTAAATTTCTCTAGAAACTAGGAATATAAAAGGTCTTTTCTAATTGCAAAACAAAACCACTCCTAAGAACTAAAGTGCATGTTCCAACGCCTTCAACACGCAAGCCATCTTGTTTCCTGAATAGATGCTCTCCTCATTTCCCACTGGCTTCCTTAGGTTTGTCATACCCTGTAAGGAAGTCGAAATGTGAATTGTAGATCCAAAATCAATCCACCATGTGTTATGATTAACCTCAACCATATTTGATTCAAAACAAACATATGAAAGTGGATTACCTTTCTTAACGAGCCACTGCTGAAGCTTGGCACAGTCCTTCTTCATGTGTCCCTTCTTTTTACAGAAGAAACACTTGGACTCTTTCTTAATGTCAGCTTGGGCAGGGATTTTCCCTTTTCCCTTGTTCTTGGCTCGATCCTTGGTCTTTTCTTGGCTTGCAAAAAATGCACTTTCACCCGATTCCATAAGCAGTCTTCCCTCCTCTTGAACACACATGGTCATCAATTCATTGATTGTCCACTTATCCTTATGTGTGTTATAGGATATCTTGAATGGTCCGTACTGCTTTGGTAGAGTGTTCAATATGTAGTGCACAAGAAAAGACTCAGACATCTCCACCTCTAGCTTCTTGAGTTGGGCCGCTATATCTCTCATGGCCATTATGTGCTCGCGCACTCCTTTGACATTGGTGAGCCTCATCGATGAGAACTCCATTATCAGGGTGCTGGCCAACGCTTTGTCTGAAGTGACAAATTGATCATCTATGGCCTTCAGTAAGGTCCTAACGTTGGTATGCTGTTCGACTGAACCACGTATCCCAGCAGATATCTTTGTCTTTATATACATGACACTAAGGCGATTGGATCGCTCCCAGCGTTCATGTAAAGCTACTTCAGTAGGAGTGCTGGTCTCAGTCAATACGGGCTCGTCTTTCCTTATAGCATAGTCTATATCCATGCACCCTACTTGGAGGAGAACTCTCTCCTTCCAAACCTTGTAGTTCTCTCCATCCAGCTCGGGAACTTCTAGGTTAATACTAGCCTGAGGAAACACTGCATATAGAAAATAAACATGCTTATGTATCTAGAATTTTTGAGGCAAACTTAATTATGTCTACTAATGTAAACATATTTTATTAATGAATCCTAGACATAAAACTTGCCTGTGGGCTAAAGTTCTAATTCTAATAGATTCATATCATAATAATAAAACTATCAAATTATATCATTTCCTAATTCCTGTGGGTAAATTAAGAAACTAATTTGATATTTTATCCTAATTAATTATAAAATTATAATAAAAATTCCTGTGGGATAAAATTTATCATAACCTTATAACTAATCACAATTTATGTCTAATATCATTATGTGATTTTACAAAAAATAATTTTACTTAATTAAGGTTGCTGTGGCTAAGCCCTAATTAAATAAATTATAAATCACTTAGACATATTGAAAAATTCTAAATTCATTCATATTTTAAAAATTGCAATTAACACAAGGCAATTTTAATTCCAAATAATATGAATAACTTAGCTACATGTGCTTCTAGTATAAAAATAACAAAATTATACATATTCAAAGTAAGCACATATGCACATTTAAAATCAAATTTTCATAATTTAATCATAATTTTATGATAATTTTCACAAAATTATTCAATTTTAAAATTATAGCATTTATAAAAATTCCAAATTTATGAAAAATCCTCATAAAATCCAAATAATGAGAAGATTTCATAATTATATTAATTTTGTGAAAATAATCTAATTATTCATAAAATTATGAAATTACAGAACTGAAAATTTGATAAAACTATCAAAAATATAATTATTTGGCCTAAATTAAATAATTTAAATTACTTAAATTAAATAAATCCTTAAGGCCTAAAATAAATCAAATGACCCTTTTATTTAATCCATATGGCCCAAATAATCAACCAAAAGAGCCCAAAATAAATGGCCCAAAACTAACCAAATAAAGTCCCAAACAGTGGCCCAAAACCTGAGGCCCAAAAGGGTTTCTTTCCGTTTTTTTTTTTTGCACAGTGCGTTTGCACTGTACAACCAAGCCGGGCGCGTGATACCACGCGCCCGCTTTCCACTACCGGGCGCGTGGATCTCACGCGCCCGCAGAACATCATCGGGCGCGTGGATCTCACGCGCCCGGTTCCAACCTTTCTTCTTTGCCCGAATGGGCATATTTGCAGAATTTTGGGTCTTTTCGACCCGACCCGGCACAAAACCCTTCAAACAGTCCCGTTTTTCATCTATTTTTTTATCCCTAGAGCTTTACAACAATAGATCTAAAGTATTTGAACCAAAATCACATGAAAACTAAATGGGTTTCAAGAAATCCGAGACTTAAAGTTTCAAAATATGGGTTTTTATGGCTTCTTTCTACAGATCTCTAGCAAGACAGAGGTTAAACTACGGCTCTGATGCCAAATGTAAGATTAAATTAATCCTGAACATGCTTCTACACAATATGAAACATGTTAGACAATTAAATGCGGAAGCGACAGGATCTAACCTCCAGTCATTGCACTCTGTAACTCTGCTGTTGAAGCAATTACCGAATCTGACAGTCTACTCTGTGTCGATCACAGACCTTCCAAATCTTCCAAGCACTCAAAACCTCACTAGATGGTGTTTGTGTGTTTGAGATTCACGTACTTGGGGACCGGAAGGAGCTCTCCTTTTATTACTAACGAGAGCATGCTAATTATGGCAATAAAATCACGTTTTAACTATCACAAAATCGTGTTTTAATAGCCAAATATTGAGTTGAGATTCAGTGTGAAATTATGGACCATATTCGAAATTGGTCAACCAAACAATTATTTCCATAATTAATGGAGATATACTTACAGCTCCCACTTGATGCGAACGAGGGTTGCTGTTTTTATCTATGAACCTTATCTCCTGTTAGAAATATCTGCACTTCGATGTAAATGTCGATAAGTACGTTCTAAACCAACAAACGCGAACGAATAAAATAGAGAATAGGTCAGTATATGCACAAGGAGAATGCAGTCGTACAGATTGATACAGTCCGAACTGGTTTTAGCAAAGTCTCTTATCATTCTTAAAATCTGCCATAAATACAAATTGATCATTTTTGGGTCTATATTTTGTATGATTGGAATAAGATATCTAGCTAGCATAAATAAATGTCTCCATGGACTATATTGTTTTAGTTTATATGGTTACATATGGCTGTAGATGCTAAATTTTATTTCTTTTTGCCAAAGTTTGATCAGAATTTGTATTCAAAGTGTATGTTACCTGAGCCAAAGCATAGGTTTGTTTCTAATATTTCATTATAAAAATGTATAAGAAAATTCTACTAATACAAGTACATCCAGAAACAAATTAGGTCGACATTAAGTAATCTAAAAAATCGGATGAAGTTGAGTTTAAATGGGTCATAATATTATTCTTAGAGATTTAAATTAAATCTTAACATTTACTGTTGTAATCTCGGGTTTTTTTTTTAGATTACAATTTCTGTTGTATCAAGATTAGTGTTATGCAATATTATCTTTCAAGATTATGTAATTTCTTTTAAAATGTAATTATTACACGTACCTCACATGTAAATAATTTAACACAATTTATAAAAAAATAAATTAGTCAATAGTTTAATTTAATAAAAATCATTATGATTAGTCTTAAGTTTTAACAAGTCAATTAAATTTAATACAGATTAAATATTTAATCATTAACAATCAAAGTTTGATTTAATGACTGTTATCCCTCCTTAAAAAGAATTAGATCATCCAAGGTTCAATTCCTCTAATCTTTTTTTTTTACCTCTTTATCAAAAAAATTGTTTAATCACTTTGCATGCATGGAGTTTAATTTGTTTAAATTAAAGTCAACAAAAAAAGATTCCTTTGTATCTTCATCTCGAAGCATTACAGTTCCAAATCACACGCCTCGTATGCGTTTACCCCACATCACCATTCAAACGCATTTTACCCCAAAAGATAATTTTCCACCCTTCAAAATTTAATACTTTAGATTGATAATTTTTTTTAAATTTTTTTCCTCTTTTCATGCTATATCTAATATCACATAAAAAATTATAAAAAAATTATTTTATATCAATAATATTTTTTATTTAAATCACATCACACAATGATATAATTAGTATTAAAATCATTAACAAATTTATTAAAAAATATTCATCTTTTAATTAATGCAATTACAAAACATGATTTGAATCAAAAAAAAATATTAATATATAATAACTTAATAATCATTTCATATATTTTTTAATTTAAAATAAAATTCACAACAATCTCAACATAAAAATTAAAATCTATCATTAATTGATTTTGTTTAAAGAAATTTTTTTTTTAAAAAAAAAGGCCAAATACACAACTTAAAGGATTTGTATTATAAGTGTATTATTTATTTTATTATTTAAGTTTTATATAGTTTCAGTTTCAGTTTATATAGTTAAAATTAAATTGCATCAACAGCCACTTTAAGGTGCATCCCTCTGCAGTGCTTTCTATTTTGAAAGGTGCATCCCTCTGCAGTGCTTCCTCACGTTTTTGCTGTGCAAGTCAATTTTTTCAATGAATTTCCAACTAGGGTTTGAGCAGAGTGAACTTTGGTCTGGTTTTGAACTTTCAACTAGACTCCTTTACTTCACATACAAGTACAACCTGCTCCCACTTGACGTGAACGAGGGTTGCTGTTTTTTCTATGAACCTTATCTCATGTTGGTTGGCTATGTGTCGCCTGGCTGAAGATCTTTATGATCTTTCTGGTGCTGAAGGTTCGCTTGATTCAGATTTTTTTCAATAATTGCTAAATCTATGTTGTCATCAATTGTTTCTTTGATTCCACTGATAGTGGACGAAAAAATAATCCATAAAAATATGCAATATTTTATGGTACGTTTTTTGCACTGATTTTGTTGCTTTGGATTTACCGTCCCTCTGCTTCATACTTAAGCAATTTTGTTGTATAAGTCATTTTTTATTGAATTTTTTCTTCTTACTGGCATGGCAATTTTGTCTTGTTGGCTTAAGCCATTTCAACTGTTGGTTTTGTTCCTCTTCTTGCGAAGAACGTAGTATTTTTAGTGCCCACTTGTTTTGCTGAATTCTTTTGCCTATTTATTGTTCTCAACCTCTCTTCCCCCCTTTTTGTAGCTTAAAAGCTCTTCTTTCTCTTCCTCTTTATCAACCTTGGTGGCTGTAATTTTCTCAGCATTGATATATTTCTCAGCTCAGTGAAGGAACTATGGTAGAGTTTTAGGGGGTTCTAGCGAGAAAGAGAATTCAAATGTGGAGCTCATCCACTTTTTCGTAGCTTCGTTGGTTATTCTCATCATTTTTATCCATCTTGACAATCTACTTTTGGTATAAAACTGTTAGCACAAAAAGTTTCAAAAGATGAAGAAGGTTAGAAGTACCATCGTAGGTGTTAACGGTGGGCATTCCCAAGCTGGTTTGTGGTTAAGCTCCGTCGATATCTTCTGTGAACAGTGAGCTTTCCAACAACTTTAGCTCATCCATGTGCACCAAATCTTTTTCCTTATCTACCTCACTATATCCTTCATTAGTACCCAAGCTCCTAGTTCTAAAGAGGTAATTTGGGCTTATTGGTGAGGCTGAGCTGCGATGGGTTCTTCCTCTTTTGTCAGTCTCCTTCTAAGGGCCATCATTGACCTCGACTGAGGGAAACACTGGAGGCCCCCTACCTGGTGTGCCAAATGTCGTGGCACAAGATGGTCCTGAAGGAGAAATGAAGGAATCTGAGGTGTGAAGGAATAGGTTCAACCTCCTTTTCTCGATGGGATGAATGGTATTATAAGCGAGGACCTCTTAGGCGGCCGGATACATGGCCGAATAGTAATACGAGGAAGAGCTGACCTATACCACAGGTCAGTTGAGCCATCCTCCCGCCAAAATGTTCATGCATGCTTAGTCCTAAGGCCGAACCTCTGTTCCAAGGTAAACGATGATGTTAAGCAAGGGTCAGCGCTTAAGGCACTGACCTGAGTTGATGGGTCATTCCTGACGAGTCTGATCCGAATCAATGGATGTTTGTGTTGATCACTTGTCTTCATGTTTTCTAATATGGGCCCCATTTTGACCGGGTAGATGTTCCGAGATGAAAGACTAAAATAAGCCTGATCCAAAATGTCCCACATCACAATACATTAAATTATGCTTTGATCACATCAAGGGAAGAATTTTGCATAAACTCGTTCTCAATAAACTTTAGTCATATATTTAACAACATTTAATTTCCATAATCATCAGATATCAAAGATAAATTAGAGATCAAAGGAAATAGAAAATTTTAATAATAATAAATTATCTGCAGCAATGGTATTTGCATTTTCCTATCTTGTGATTGTACATTTTTTATGTGGTTGAACTTTGGCTATATTGTGATTGTACAAATAAAACTTTTTGGCTTTATTGATAGGAAGAAAACAAGTGAAGATGAAAAATTTATCAATAAAATAATTAAATTACAAAATAAAAAAGTGATTGTGAAATTTAATTATTAGATTGACAAATTACTTATACAGCAAATTAGTTTGAGTTGCGGCATCTGTATTTTTCTTTTTTGGTAAGAGATTTTTGTTGTCGAAAAGTGTTGGCTCTATAGGCTATACCGAGAGGGGGGTGAATCGGTTCTTAGCTAACTTTATGTTCGTTTTTCGATTTTTTTAAATTCTCTAGCCTATATTGAAGTTTTCTAAGTTGTCTAGGCTACTCAAGAATGCAATATAGATTCAATACAATAAGCACAAATACAATTGCAAATAAATTAAGAGAATAGGGATAGAGAAATGTACGCAAGCGATTTATAAAGGTTCGGCAACCTTGCCTACGTCCTCTACCTTGAGACGCTCCCAAGGATTTTTCCCAAATCCACTAACTTGAATTTGTATTACAATCCCTCTTTTTCAAGGCTCAAGAGAAACCTCTCTCTTTTTCTAGGCTCAAGAGAAACCTCCCTCTTTTTCTAAGGCTAAAGAGAAACCTCCCCTTTACAAGGTGTGATTTGGTTTACAAATAATGTAATCAAAGAAAGGCCTCTAGATAGGCAAGTGATTACTATGTTTAAGCAGAAGGAAAATCCTATACAATGATTTGTGCTATGCTATTCTATACAAGGAATATGAGATTGATAGAAAATGAAGAATGTATAGCACTTGAGAAGTTGTTGAGGCTTTAAATATGAGGAAAATGAAGATTGAATGTGCTGAGCTCTTCCTCTTAGTTTCTTCAACTTCTAAGCCTCTATTTATAGTCCCTTAGATGGTTTGTGGACGTTGGTTGGAGCCAAAACAGAAATTAGCCGTTGTATCTCACAGAAACTAGCCGTTGGAGGCTTTCTGGTGTAAAGGGATCGATCCCTTTCCATAGGGGATTGATCCCAAGCTTCCAGATTACTTGGTCTGGGCTTGAGACACCTTTTTGCTTCCGAAAAGACTTACTGCCACTAGGGGATCGATCCCTTCCCTTAGGGGATTGATCCCATGCTTCCAGAGGGTGATTTTTCCTGCATTTCGAGTTAGAAATGATATGGCTTTTGATCTTAATTCAACCCAAAACATTTTTGAATTTTGTGGGAGTTTTCCTTGACTTTCTCTAATGAAAACATGGTCCAAAAATTCATTAAGTAATTTTCTAAAATATTCAAAAATATTTTATAAAGTATTAAGACCAATAAGAATGTATCATTAAATCATGGTCTTAATGTTTGATATTATCACCTTAAATGGTTTGAGAAAATCATGTGTCATAAAGCAAATTTACAATATGAAAGAAACATTAAGATTTACTTAAGTTTTTGTCATTTCAAAATACATATGACAATTTAAAGTTAATAAAAAGAAAAGTATAAGTTTCAATTGTTTGCCAGTAAATTTTATGAAAGGATGGTTTTATGTGATATATTAGTTTGAGGGATATGGAGTTTGGTATTTATGGACCGCTTGCTAAGGTGATTTGGCAAAATATTTAACACTATTTCTTGTTAATATCAAATATTAAGGTTACTGATTGCTCTGCCCATTTAGCCAGTCTCATGTACAAAGATAAAAGCCGATGGCTATAGAAGATGGTTAGGCCTAATTCAATTCTAGTGTCATTTCGCCTTCAAAGAGCCCAAATCTTATTTCCACTACTCAATGGACTCCTCTAGTATTTCACCGTAAAAATTTAAATAACCTTATTTATAATGGAATGAAGTTTAGTTTAAATGATTTGTAAGATTATTTTTAGTAGGTATTATCTAGTAAATTTGAGATTTAAAACTTATATTTGATATCTCTTTTTATATTTCTAGATTACGATTTTTTTTTATTCATAAGAGGTAGAAAAGGAAAATGGGGGAATCGAACCTTGGACCTGATCCCTCCTAAAGAGAGGTAACAATCAGTAGGCCAAGTTTTAGTTGTTAGATTACGATTTCTTTTACACCAATATTAGTGTTATGCATTAGCATTTATTTCAAAATTAAGTAATTTCTTTTGTAACATAATTGATCATTTATGTTTTTATGCTTATATATAATTTTTGTTACATGAACTTGGCTTGCAAATGATTTAATTCTTAATAATTTATAAATAAAATAAAATAATCAATATTTAATTCAATAAAAATCATTATGACTAGTCTTAACTCTTAAGAAAGTTAAATTTAAAACAAATTAAATGTTTGATCATTTTGCATGTAATGGAGTTTAATTTATTTTAAATTAACGCTAACAACAAAAAGATTGCTTTTTTTCATTTAATCGTCCTCTTAACTATCTCTCTTTAGTGGGTTCATGGTGTGTTGTGTTCTTCACAAAGAATTAGACCAGCTTTTTTTCTAATGTCTCTGAAATAGGGGCCGCTGGTGGGATTAACCTTTCTTGCTTAATTGAATTCCGCATATAAGAAACTGAAAATCAAATGCATAGTAATTCTGATTGCGGGTCAATGTTTAGCTGGAAGTTTATAAACATGTTTGTATGTTTGAACAAAGGCTAAAGGTAAAACTTGTGAAGCAAAAGGTCAATGGCGTATGTGTGCTTATAAACTCTTGCGCCCCATTATTTTCCCCATGGTAGCTACTTTGAATTTTCTTTTTGCATTTTCTTTCCCAATATGTTAAGAGTTTTTTTCCTATTTGAGTCCCTTGCAGATCTCTCACAGAGGTTAATCTGCAACCATTATTGGAATAACCTTAGTGATATTTGGTGGACCGGATGCAAAGCGAACACTCTTGAATGATCTGCATATACTTCACCTAGAAACGATGACCTGGGATGAAATTGATGCCATGTAAGATTATTTTTGGCAATTTTATTCTTGCACTATCCCTCCATATATTATTGGATGTTTAAATTCTTTTGTTACAGATGTGCCGCTAGTCCTTCTATAGCCTTTAACATTGAGATTGTAATTTAAATCAAATTTGCTGCCTTCCAAATCTCAAGAGTTGGCTTCGAAGTAGGGTCTTGTTGCACAGCACCGATGGCCTGATCCATTGTTAATGTTGACCTAATTAAGGTTTACTTATTATACCTGCTAAGAATCTGATTTATGGACTTCAATTTGGTTCGTAAGATAAGCTTGTGATCAAAATTGAATTCATAATCAAGTCAACTTTATTTTAGCTAAGAATTTAATATTTAAGTTTCCAAAAAAAATGTCATATGAAACTGATTTTCAAGTAGATTTAATATTTAAATCTAATATTCTAGTATTACATTTAGGCTTAATTTCTACAAGATTAGTATGGAATCTAACCTGTTTAGAAGTGTGCTTTGTGAAATAGAAGACATGATATAATCCTTATATTGCACTTTTTATTTTGAGTTATCCCTTGTACCCAATTATTTTGTAGATTGAAAGAATGCCATTTTAAATTTATATTCCTTGGTAACTCTTAATATTTCCTTATCTTCATTGTCTGCAGGGTTGTACCTCCATCACGACAATCTGTTCATGCTGCTGCAGTATATGCAGAGCATTACATATGAAAGAATACTTCGCCTTCTTCACTTGTTTTTCTTCCAAATCCAATAATAGTGCACTTGCGGACAAAAGGATTCTTCATATTAGCTTGTAGCTTGACACAAATAATCATGTCTTCACCTTTTAAGATGTAGTAAATTTTATATATAAGAATTTGCAGAAAATGGCATCTCCATCCCAGACTTGCATCCAAACCGCCTCTGTCTTTGTTCACAACATACCACCATATATCCATTAGAGATGGCTCAGACAAATTTTTCAACATCAAGGAAACGTCACAGATGTATACATTCCTCAGAAATGAAGCAAAACAGGAAAAAAGTATGGATTTGTAAGATTCTCAAGCTTCAGTGAGGCAAAGAGTGCAGTAGAAAGACTCAACGGATCATGATTTCTTGACTACAGATTGGAAGTTTACTTCGCCAGATACAGTGTTAGTTCATCATTCCAGAGAAGAATCGACCCTCAAGAGAATGAACGTGTGCTAGAAAATGCATCTAATGACTCTCCATCAACGAACAGAGAAAATCAGCTCAACTCCAATGACAAACAGAGTGAACAAGAAATGAAGAGGATCGAAGTGGAAGTCACAGCTCCGAACCAAAAATGGTTGGAAACAGCAGTGGTTAGAGGTGGCAAAAATTGACCCGATCCGAAAAATCTGTCCAATTAACCCAAATCCAAATCCGACCGATCCGATTTGATTAAAAAAGTCAATAACCCAAATCCAACTCAATCCGAATCCGAATTGATCCGAAACCAAATTTATCCGAATTTACATTGATCCAAACCCGACCGGATCCGAACCCAAATTCATCTGAATTTAGATTAACTCGAACCCGAATTGATCCAAACCCAAATTGACCCGAATCCAAATTTACCCAAATCTGAAAAGATTCAAACTTAAATTTAATATTATCAATAAATATTTAAATGTTAAAATCAAATATCAAAGTATTTTAATATAGTAAAAATATAATTTTTTTCAATAATATGAGTGTTATATATATTTTTAATCTAGTTAAATTTAAATATTCACTTTTATATTGCATTCATTTGAACCTAATGTATAAATATTTAATGGCTAATCTATAATAGAGGACAGAAGCTATATCATCTACACTAATGTCTCCAATTATTCTATAAAAAATCAAAATAAATTAAATATATATATAGTACTGTTTTATGATATTTAGTAAGGATTATTAAATCACTTTGATTCAAAAGTTATTAATTATTGTAGATAATAAAAATAAAATGAAAAAAATGTAATTAATTTATAAATATTGGTAAATATATTATAAAGAAAACTATCATACAGATTATTAAATATTTTGATTATTTCAATCCCAATTGTACTCTAGGTCATGTAAGAAGAGAATTTTATTTTCATAAGTTTTGTAATTCTTAGAAATATGGTTTCAGCTGATTTTCATACCAGATAAATCATATCAAGATAACCAAAGCTTAATCCAATAAATCTGTCCAATCGACCCGAATCCAAATCCGACCGACCCGAATCCAAACCCGACCTTATATATCCGAACCCAAAATGATCCAAACCCGAAATAAACCGATTTTTTCTTGACCCAAACCCGACCTTATCCGAACCCGAAATGATCCAAACCCGAAATAGACCGATTTTCCCTTGACCCAAACTCGACCGTATCCAAACCCAAGACTCTTTAGACTCTGAAAATCGACCAAAAAACCATCAAACACCACCGCCCTCCCTGCCTTAGCCACATCACCGAGACCCTAAGCCACCATCCCAGTACCAATCTTACCACCGGAACCCCACTGTCACCAAACCATTCACCACTACCCGAAGCCCACCACTAGCCCTCAACCATTCGACCACCACCACCGAAACCCTTAGACACCATCACCAAAACCACAAAAAAAACCACAAACCCGAGATCCTTAGGATCCCAGATCTAAAGCCTCAATCCTAAAAAACCAATCCCCTGATACCTGCAAACAAAAGAAAAATCACAAGAAACCAGCACATCCCAAGAACAGCCGAACCATCAACCAAAAAAAAAAACAAAACAAAAACAAAAAAAGAGGGCGAAAATGGTTTCGAAGAGGGTCAGATCTATAGGGTTGGAAGTGTTTTTAGGAGAAACGATCAGCAGATCTGGTTAGAAGAAGATGAGGGGAATATTTTAGGGTTTCGAGATGGCCTCCGACGATCGAAGTACGGCGACCGGCGGTGGCGCACGCAATCCACCAATGGCCGAAAATCGCACGTAAGAGAGCCTTACAAGGTTTTGAAATTTTTTTGTTAGAAACTTAAGAAAATGAATTGAAAAAAAAAAAGGATGGTCTTTTATAGTTGAAAAAAAAAAGACGAAGCTGAAGGATCCGCGCCTGGACCCGACTCCAGTCCAGGATCCGCGCGCCCGACCCGCAGCAGAGGGGAAGATCCGCGTGCCAGCCGACCGACCCAACCTAGCTCGTGACCCATTCTCGATCAGCAGATCTGGCCCGTGTCGTTTGGGCCCTTATTGTTTGGGCCTGACTCTTGGCTATTTTGGGAGAATTTCTTTGGGTTTAAGCCCAAATCAATTTGGGTATACTCTTGCCTCTCATTTATTTTATTTTTTTATGTATTTTATATAGTTGCATGGTTATTTATTTTACATATTTTTATATATATCCATACTGTAAAAAATATATTTTTTATGTTAAATTAATTGCGTTAAATTAGTTTTAATAATAAAAAGTTTATATAAAGTCGATAAGAATAAAGATCCTTATTACGTAAATTGCTATATTCTTTAAAAAAAATGTGTGTTTTTTGAAAATATTAATTTAAATGAAAAAAGCCCGATGATGGGACGTTACAGAAGTCACAAGTAGTGATTCCTAACTAATCCCTATGTGAGAAGAGTCGTACTAAATGTTACCAGAGTATTGGGATATTTAGTATGATTTTTCAATAATTTAAATTTTTATTAAAAATGAAAATAAATAATTTATTTTTTATAAAAAAACAAAGAAAAATAAATAATGAAATTTAATAATTAAACAATCGTCCGATAATGGGATGTCATGAAACTCACAAGTAGTGATTTCTTGACTGATCCTTAGGTGAGAAGAGTCTACTAAATGTTATCAGAGTATTGAGATATTTAGTATGATTTTTCAATAATTTAAAATTTTATTAAAAATGAAAATAAATAATTATTTTTTATAAAAAAACAAAGAAAAATAAATAATGAAATTTAATAATTAAACAATCTTCCGATGATGGGATGTCATGAAACTCACAAGTAGTGATTTCTTGACTAATCCCTAGGTGAAAGGAATTAACTAAATGTTACCAGAGTATTGGGATATTTAACTTAATTTTTCAATATCAAGAGTTTCATTAATAAAATCAAAATAAATAAAATTTCTTTTAAGTTTCATATGCATCATACGTTTTTATCAATACTACATGTGTACACGATCAATTATAAAATAGCGTGAGCCCCATCGAAGATGAGATTCTATAGAACTCACAAGTAGTGATTCTTAAGAAATCTCTAGGTGAGGAAAATTATTTCAAATGTTACCAAAGTATTGGAATATTTGATTTAATTTTTCAATAAATAGTGTTCATGTTGATTTTCATAATGAAATTTTTTAAAAACATATATAATAGTAATTTTTTAAGCAAATGCACAAATTTTTTATATATAATAAATGAATTAAACTTAAGCCAACACTATCTTATTAAAATTAAAGGATAACACATGATTACAATGGTATCGTTTTTTAACGAGCGTCGTGGGGGTGTTAATCTTTCCCCACGCGTAACCGTACTCCCGGACCTGATTTTGTATTCCCAGACCAAAAATTATTTTTTTAATAAAACTTAATTAATTTTGAGATTTTGTTAAAAAGATAAATATTTTAGGTGACTAATCACACCTAATCAAAAAAAATTGGTGGTGATTTCATTTATTTTTAAATATTTTCAAAATCGTCGAAGACGAAACCGTTACGACAGAATTCTTTCTCTTTTATTTTTATAAAAGCGAAAAGGGGAGCGATCTATTACGAAGGTTGATTGGATATGCGTGCATGCAATTAGACTTTAATTTAGCATTTGTCAAGTTATTTATGATTTTTTTTTGTAACAAAGAAAACCACAAATTTTCATTGCTATAATGCACCCATGTGGATGAGAATTAACATCTACCGATTTAACTAGATCAATTACAACTTTTACGTCCAATTTGTTAGAATTTTTCAATTAGTAAATTACCATTAATTGATAGTTTTGAATTTTAATAAAATAAATTAATAATTTAATCTTAATATGAAAAAATACAAAGAAGCGTCCCATCACCTGTTGTGCCAAGGAAAATAATATTCTCACTGATATGCAAAATTTTCATTTTTCTTTTTTAACTTTTAACGTTATAATAATATAAATATAAATTTTAATAATGTCTTTAATAATTATTTTCATCATTTTCAGTGCTTTCTTCAGATTTTATCCTTCGATTTAGGGGTTTGGCTTTGTGATTTAGCGTTTAAGGAGGAGTTATAAAAAAAATAGAGAAGGGAAAGTTTTTTTTGGTGAAAAAAGGGAAATTTCTTGGTTATTACAATAATTATATTAAAGTTAAAATAATCTTTTTTATTAGAAGATATTTTGGTCTGAAACGGAGAGAAGTGTATGGGCATTTCATGAGTCTAGCTTTGCTTTTGCTGTTTTCTTTGCTTTGCGGCTCTGTATAAGCGTTTCTTTCTCTCTTTCATCTTCAAGCCGAAGCCAAATCTAAATTCCATGACCCAGTAGCTCAAAGCCCTCTCTCTCATCTTCTCAACCAGATTTTCAACCCTTGTTCTGTTTAGAACTCTTTTTCCTATTTGATATGCAAGGAAACGAGAAGTCCTTAGAGATCAATGTTATGTCCGCTGAAGACCTTAAAGATGTCAATCTTGTAACCACGATGGACGTTTATGTCGAAGTTTCAATCAATGGTGATCATCAGCAGAGAACTTCTGTGATCAAGGGCTGTGGCCCAAACCCCATCTGGAATTCCATCTTGACATTCCCCATAGACTTAGATGCTCATCAGAATTACCTCTTATTCCATCTGAAATCTGATCGTAAGCTTGGAGACAGAGATATCGGTAAGGTCGAAGTCAACATCAACGAGCTGTTTAATAGCAACAATGGCAACGAGATCGTTGAACGGTTCGTAATCTCTAATGGCAAGTCAAGAGGTGTCCTGAAATTCTCTTACAAGTTTGGAGAGATACCAGCGACTAGTCATGCAGGGTCAAGCTCAGGACATCCTCCGCCTCCAGGCGATAAGAAGAAACGGCGAAAGAGTGATGTCATCAAGAAATTTGGTAAAGGACTGCTTAGCGCTGCTATTCTTGCTGGTCCTTGTGCGGATGAGAACGAGGATGAGGATGATGTTTAAGATGGGCTCGATTTAGGTTTCTAATAATTGCCAATATTACGTTCTCATCAACTGTTTATTGGTTTTGTTCTTTGATTTGAGTTTTCCTTGGCACGTATGGGCTTGAGTTGATGTAAGTTTTCAGTAGCATGTATGGTAATGGGTTTGAGTTCATGTAATATAATTATGCAACATTTTCTGAAATATTATCTGCACTGACTTTGTTGCTTTGGTTTTTATCGCTAAAAGAGGGGAATCTAATTCTAATAAACAAAATTTGTCAACGAAAACCCCAACGATCAATTAGTCCTTTTTATGATTCAAATAAAATTTTCTTAAAGTTTGAGGCATTATGGAAACTGGAAGCTCTAACTGAAAAAGTTCAAAACCAGATCTAAGCAAATAGTCTTCTTCATGAATTGCGAAGAGAGTAGTGTTGAATTTGAGGTTATGCTCTTAAGACCTGCAAACTTGGCTGGATGGATGGCTGGTTATGACGACCTTGATTTCCCTTAGGCAACTATTAAGACTAGCCTTGTTTTGCTCTTTCTTTTTCTCATCTTCTCAACCAGATTTTCAACCCTAGTTCTGTTTAGAACTCTTTTTCCTATTTGATATGGAAGGAAACTAAAATTAAAAATTAAATTGCATCAACAACCACTTATTGGTTGAATCACCGTTTTCTAATCAATCACCCCTTTCTATTTTGAAGGGTGCATCCCTCTGCAGTGCTTCTTACTTCGCGTTTTTGTTGTACAAGTCTTTTTTTTTTTCGATGAACTTTCAACTAGGGTTTGAGCAGAGTGCACTTTGGTCTGGTCTTGAACTTTCAACGGGACTGCTTTACTTCACATACAAGTACAACCTGTTCCCACTTGATGCGAACGAGGGTTGCTGTTTTTATCTATGAACCTTATCTCCTGTTAGAAATATCTGCACTTCGATGTAAATGTGGATAAGTACGTTCTAAACCAACAAACGCGAACGAATAAAATAGAGAATAGGTCAGTATATGCACAAGGAGAATGCAGTCGTACAGATTGATACAGTCCGAACTGGTTTTAGCAAAGTCTCTTGTCATTCTTAAAATCTGCCATAAATACAAATTGATCATTTTTGGGTCTATATTTTGTATGATTGGAATAAGATATCTAGCTAGCATAAATACATGTCTCCATGGACTATATAGTTTTAGTTTATATGGTTACATATGGCTGTAGATGCTAAATTTTATTTCTTTTTGCCAAAGTTTGATCAGAATTTGTATTCAAAGTGTACGTTACCTGAGCCAAAGCATAGGTTTGTTTCTAATATTTCATTATAAAAATGTATAAAAAAAATCTACTAATACAAGTACATCCAGAAACAAATTAGGTCGACATTAAGTAATCTAAAAAATCGGATGAAGTTGAGTTTAAATGGGTCATAATATTATTCTTAGAGATTTAAATTAAATCTTAACATTTACTGTTGTAATCTCGGGTTTTTTTTTTAGATTACAATTTCTGTTGTATCAAGATTAGTGTTATGCAATATTATCTTTCAAGATTATGTAATTTCTTTTAAAACGTAATTATTACACGTACCTCACATGTAAATAATTTAACACAATTTATAAAAAATAAATTAATCAATATTTTAATTTAATAAAAATCATTATGATTAGTCTTAAGTTCTAACCGGTCAATTAAATTTAATACAGATTAAATATTTAATCATTAACAATCAAAATTTGATTTAATGACTGTTATCTTTCCTTAAAAAGGATTAGATCAAAGGTTGAATCCCTCTAATCTTTTTTTTTTACCTCTTTATGAAAAACAAAATGTTTAATCATTTTGCATGCATGGAGTTTAATTTGTTTAAATTAAAGTCAACAAAAAAGATTCCTTTGTATCTTCATCTCGAAGCATTACAGTTCCAAATCACACGCCTCGTATGCGTTTACCCCACATCACCATTGAAACGCATTTTACCCCAAAAGATAATTTTCCACCCTTCAAAATTTTAATACTTTAGATTGATAACTTTTTTAAAATTTTTTTCCTCTTTTCATGCTATATCTAATAACACATAAAAAATTATAAAAAAATTATTTTATATCAATAATGTTTTTTATTTAAATCACATCACACAATGATATAATTAGTATTAAAATCATTAACGAATTTATTAAAAAATATTCATCTTTTAATTAATGCAATTACAAAACATGATTTGAATGAAAAAAAAATATTAATATATAATAACTTAATAATCATTTCATATATTTTTTTAATTTAAAATAAAATTCACAACAATCTCAACATAAAAATTAAAATCTATCATTAATTGATTTTGTTTAAAGAAATTTTTTTTTTAAAAAAAAAGGCCAAATACACAACTTAAAGGATTTGTATTATAAGTGTATTATTTATTTTATTATTTAAGTTTTATATAGTTTCAGTTTCAGTTTATATAGTTAAAATTAAATTGCATCAACAGCCACTTTAAGGTGCATCCCTCTGCAGTGCTTTCTATTTTGAAAGGTGCATCCCTCTGCAGTGCTTCCTCACGTTTTTGCTGTGCAAGTCAATTTTTTCAATGAATTTCGAACTAGGGTTTGAGCAGAGTGAACTTTGGTCTGGTTTTGAACTTTCAACTAGACTCCTTTACTTCACATACAAGTACAACCTGCTCCCACTTGACGTGAACGAGGGTTGCTGTTTTTTCTATGAACCTTATCTCATGTTGGTTGGCTATGTGTCGCCTGGCTGAAGATCTTTATGATCTTTCTGGTGCTGAAGGTTCGCTTGATTCAGATTTTTTTCAATAATTGCTAAATCTATGTTGTCATCAATTGTTTCTTTGATTCCACTGATAGTGGACAAAAAAATAATCCATAAAATTATGCAATAATATATTTTATAGAATTTTTTCTTCTTACTGGCATGGAGAGACTTCTTCACATACAAACAGACTATTGTATGTGCCTGTCATCTTATCGTGTGTATTAAGAACATAAAACAAATGGTTTGAACTTGGGAACATTTCTTGATTCCCAATACTTACAAAAACAAAAGACTACTAAGAAAAAAAGTAACCGATACGAAAACAGGGAAACAGGGGAATCATTTCAGGTTCAAACATGGAAGTAAGAACAATGAGCAACCAGCTTTCATTCAGCAAATATCCAGATTTTTTCTTTGAAAGCGCTCTTTAAGAGCCCTCTACGCCCTAGAATAGTGTAAGATTTTTTGTACTTGCTTGTCATGTGAGCCGCACGTCACTAGGAAAACCATTTTCAGGGTAAGCATCAACCTCTTTTTCACGTAGCTTTGAAAATACAAAATATTCTTTTTGTAATTATGAAAATGATATTTTTAGAGATCAAAATTTCAGTACCACATCCTTGTAACAAAAAAAAAGGTTCAGTATCACATCCAAAGATTTCAAAAGATTTATGTAATTTGTATAGCTTTGTACTAGAATAGTGTAATTAATAAATCTTTTGAATACAAATGAGGCCTTGGATTAGTGGTAAGGAGGAGGCCCTGAAACTTTGAGATTTCAAGTTCGAGTCTCACCAAGTATGAGCTTGAGTTAGTCTAGCTATTTACTAGTTTGTTTAGTTTGTTATTGTTATTTACTAGTTTACCTAATTTGAGTAATGTGATTTTCATAGTTACTTATTCAAAAATGAAATATGCTGATTATGATTGTAACTTCTAATAAAAATATATTATTCAAAAAAAATAAATCTTTTGAATACAAAGCTATATCAAAAGCTTTTAATATAGCTTTTAGTCAATTCTCATTTACCCCTTGAGGCCAAATTTTGGCCCAACCCAAATCAAAACTACTTTATTTCCTGATCTAGAAGATTACAACCCAAAAGAAGTAGGACCCGCCCCATCTTTCCTTGCCAACATTCCCATCCTTTCCCTCCATGTACTCATTTTCCACTAAGACCCGCCACGCGTCTTCCTCTGATTTATCATAATATTAAAATCACTAAAATACGTCCAAAAAATTTTTCATAAAAAGAAATTAAAAACAAATTCTCAACAACTACGCAATTATAACCTACATTTATTTAAAAGTATAAAAAATGCATAAAAATTTGAGAAAAGTTAAAAACACCAAATAGAAAAAAAAATAGAGATTAAGGGTTTTTGAAAAGGCTTAAAAGAAAATGATGTTTTTTATCTAACCAAGAAAATCTCTTTGACTTTGGATATAGGCGGTTTAAGAGTTGAGAAATGATATTTAAATTTAAAAAAAAATGTAAAAGGTACAAAATAAGATAAAGAATGAAGGAAAAAAAAAAGCAGAGAAAGGAAATAATAGAGATATTTTAAGACAAAAACGATGTCATTGCGAAAAAATTAATCAGAAAAAAAATTAAAATAAAGGAAAGGGATGAATTGTTAGTGTAAATGCAATCCAAATTTACTTTTATTAAACAACATTACTGGTTTAAACATCCAATTTAAAATTATTGGTTTAAGCCTTTAGAATCTCTTTAACTAGTGACATATTTTTTTTTGGTTTTATCATTAATTAAAATTATTTATATCGATTGTTGGATAAATCAATTAATAAACAAAAAAAAATGATTGTTTAAAGATCCACCTGAAATGTAGTAGAGAAAACGTTAATTTATAGACTGAGCTAGTTAAGAAAATAAAATAGTAGAAGGAAGGCTAAAATAATACAATCTACTAAAATTCTTACAAAAAAAAACTATTTTAAGTTTTAACTTTAATACAGTTATTGTAATAACCCCCAAAAAAAATCTCTTCTCAAATTTTTATAAACGAGATTAAAATTATAATATATGTCTTATTTTATTTTTTTATTTTTTAATATTTTTATAAAATATATGTCACGTTCTTAATACCGCTTGTGAAGTAAAAAATTTACAAATGATATATATAATAATTATCTATTTTTTCATTTCTTCCCTCTTTTCATGCTTTTTCTAAGTAAAGTTTAGCATTCTGAAAAGTTATTTGATACAGGAATTTAACAAATTGGATTATCACATAAAAATTATATAAAACAATTATTCTATATTAACATATATTTTCGTTTAAATCGTATCATGTAATCCTGTACAAAAAAAAATCGTATCTCGTAATCAAATATTTATTGTTAGAATTATTAATGAATTTATTAAAAAAATTACCTTTTAATTATGATATGTAGTGTAATAAATTAATTACATAATATGATAAAAATATATATTAATGTTTAATAAGTTAATAAGCATTTCATATAATTTTTTAAATCAAAATAAATTCACAACAATCTCAACATAAAAATTAAAACTAAAACTGCCAAATAAAGAATTTATTTTAAGCATATCTATAAACATCCAATTTTGTCCGAATTAACAAATAAGTTTAAATTGATCAAATTTAATTTTAAATTTTGGACTCAAAATTTGATCAGTAATGAATCCATTTTAATTGAGGTCGTTAGTTAGGCTTTGATGTTCTTAGCGCAATTAGGCTATTCGCAACCATAGGTTTTGGACAAATTTAATGTGCAAACTCAGCTCAAATTAGATCATTTTGTTTAGAATCAATTTGAATAATATGCGGTTTAAGTTTTGAATGTCTAGATAGCATGAATACATGTCTCCATGGACTATATAATTTTAGTTTATATGGTTACATATGGCTGTTGATGCAAAATTTTATTTCTTTTTGCCAAAGTTCTATCAGAATTTGTATTCAAAGTCTATGTTACTTGAGCCAAAGCATAGGTTTGTTTCTAATATTGCATTATAAAAATATAAAAAAAATCTACTAATACAAGTACATCCAAAAAAAAATTAGGTTGACATTTAGTAATCTAAAAAATCGGATAAAGTTGAGTTTAAATGGGTCATAATATTATTCTTAGAGATTTAAATTAAATCTTAACATTTACTGTTGTAATCTCGAGTTTTTTTTAGATGAATTTCTGTTGTATCAAGATTAGTGTTATGCAATATTATTTCTTTCAAGATTATATAATTTCTTTTAAAACGTAATTATTACATGTACCTCGCATGTAAATAATTTAACACAATTTATAAAAAATAAATTAATCAATTTTTTTAATTTAATAAAATTCATCATGAGTAGTCTTAACTCTTAACAAGTCAATTAAATTTAATACAGATTAAATGTTTAATCATTTTGCATGCATGGAGTTTAATTTATTTAAATTAAAGTCAACAACAAAAAGATTCCTCCTATCTCCTTCTCGAAGCAGTACAGTTCCAAACCACAAGCCTCGTACGCGTTTCCCCCACATCACTATTCAGACGCTTTTTACCCCAAAAGATGGTTTTCCACCCTTCAAAATTTAATACTTTAGATTGATAATTTTTTTTAATTTTTTTCCTATTTTCATGCTATATCTAATGTCACATAAAAAAATTATATAAAATAATTATTTTATATCAATAATGTTTTTTATTTAAATCACATCACATAATCAAATAATTAGTATTAAAATCAATAAAAATTTTATTAAAAAAATTCATCCTTTAATTAATGCAATTACAAAACATGATTTGAATCGAAAAAATATATACTAATATATAATAACTTAATAATCATTTCATATATATTTTTTTAATTTAAAATAAAATTCACAACAATCTCAACATAAAAATTAAAATCTATCATTAATTGATTTTGTTTAGAGAAAATTAAAAAATGCCAAATGAACAATTTATTTTAACCAAATCTAATAGTCGCGGGTGCATATTCTAGTTTCCACCCGAAACTCTGCCTGTCGAGGTGGTTTCAATCCCATCAATCCATCCTGTTTCTTTCCTTGTTCTGTTTTCTTTTCTCTCTCAAACTCTCTCCTCTCCGTATGTAAACCATTTCCAAAACCATTTCCATTCTCTCTTCCATCTTCATTCCAAATTCCAATACCCTGTTAGCTCAAATCTCTCTCTTGTTTTCTCAGCCAGATTCTCAAACCCCTATTTAGAACTCTTTTTCCTGTTTGATTTAGAAGAAAACATGGAGTTTCGGCCTTTGAAGATCAATGTTGTCTCAGCCAAAGACCTGAAAGACGTGAATTTTTTCACTAAGATGGACGTGTATGCCGTGGTTTCCATCAATGGCGACCAGCGTACAATGCAGAAGACTCCGGTGGACAAGGACTGCGGCTCCAACCCCGAGTGGAAATACACTATGAAATTCAACGTAGACGAAGCTGCTGCCCAGCAGAACCTCCTGAACCTCGTGTTCCATCTGAAATCCGAGCGTCAGCTTGGAGACAAAGATGTTGGTATAGTCCCAAGTCCCCATCAAGGAGCTGCTTGATCACAACAATGGCAGCGAGAAGGTTGAGCAGAACGTGTGCTACAACGTCAGGTTGCCTAATGGCAAACCAAAAGGTGTCCTGTATTTCACTTACAAGTTCAGAGAGAAGTTCAACAAGCCTGTTTCACAACCTCCATTTCCAGGGGCTGAAGCCATGCATGCAGACAAACATGGGGAGAAGCCGGCTATGGCGTATCCACCGCCAAGGCCAACTGGTTACCCAGGGCCAAACTCAGGACATCCTCCTCCTTTGGCGGCATATCCACCAGCTCCGGGTTATCCTTATCCTCCACCTGGTGGATTACCATATGGATACCATCAGGCTCCTGATGCTGCTCCAGGTTATACATATCCAGGGTATCCGAAGCATGGCGGATATGGTTACCCTCTGGTGCAGAAGCCTAAGAAGAGCGGCATGGGAGCAGGGCTGGGATTGGGGTTAGCCAGTGGATTGCTCGGCGGAATGTTGATTGGTAATATGGTTGAAGATGCATATGAGGCGAGGCTTGAAGATGCACTTGATTTTGATTTCTAATTGCCAGTTTACCATTCTCATGTAGTTGAAAGCAATCAATGTACGTTCTTGTTTCTAACATTTTTGCTGCTTTGGATTTCACAGAGATTGAATTTATTCTTTCATGCCCTTTAATCTAATACCATTCATCATAAAGAAGGAATCAAAGACTAAAATAGAAGGATTCTTTCCCTGCTGCACAGAGAATTAGTATTTTATATCCTGTCAAATGGCAATATCGTGTAAAACAAAAATTTCTATTGACACGTCAACTAAAAAAATCATCATATGATCATCAAAAAAAAATCATCATATCGTAATACTGATACAAAAGGAAAAAACAGAGTACTAAGAAAAAAGCAACCAATACAAAGTCGGGGAATCATTTCAGGTTCAAACATGGAATTATGAACAATGGCAACCAGCTTTCATTCATCAGATATCCAGAATTTTTCATTTCATTATTCAGGTAAACTAAGAAATGTAGAACAATTAGCAGCATTTTCAAGCTGTTAATAACACCATCAAAACAAACAGGTAGTTAAATTCTTATGGCAATGGGCAGTGCAGTTAAGCTCAATACTGAAAGCTAACTTAACTCTTATTTACATTAATATATACACCCTGTATCAGTTATTTACTAGAATTTGTAACCTTAATATGACTCTTCACTCTGACTTTGTAAATGTTTCTTCTGGGTTTAAGAAATTGTATTCTTCAATTTGAGTCATCTGTCCACCATTCACTGGGTCAAACTGGCAACGACGGAAGCTGCATTAACAAGATAACAAAACCAAAGGATTTATCTTAGACTCTTCTGACCAATCAAGAGGTTTCACAACCTAGGGATGACTCAAACAATCTATCTCATTAGCACAGCATGCTAACACAATGAATTAAACAAGCATTACTCAAACACACTAGCACACACAGAGAAAAGGATCATGACACCAGATATTTTCAATTACCTTCCATCCATGGCAGCGATCATGACTGTGTTCTTTTGTTGTCCAAAAGCAACAATGTAGTGTGAACCTTCAGGCAGCCGAAATTGAGCCACTGACCACTCTGAACTGAAATATTTTGGCAATACACCTACAGAAATTACAAACATCAAATGAGCTTGACAGAAAAAAACAGCAATCCAAAGTCATAATAGGAGAAGTTGAGGAATAATAGGCTTGTATGTCAAGCAGTCCCTTCTTGTAGGTCTAGATCTATGCTTCACCAAATCCAGTAACAACAAAAAGTTAAAATTCTCTAGATTCTGCTTAATTCCTGGTTGAAAGTTCATAAAACAAATGACTTGTACAACAAAAAGAAGAAATAAGAAGCAAAGGGATGGTACCTTTCAAAATAGAAAGGGATGATAAAGCAGATTGATTAGAAACCGGTGATTCAGAAGCAGTGCTTGACCTATCATCCCCCAAAGCCACTGAATCAACCTTGAGGCTGAAGACATGGACAGTACCTTTGTCACTTGAGGCAGCTAGCCACTGGGCAGTGGAAGAGAAAGCAAGGCTGTATATCTCTGCTCGATCTGCTCCTCTCCTCACCTGCACCAAGTTTTTAACTTAATGTAACCACTAGCCAACAGAAATTACTGCAAATAAAATCATAGATAACTTCCAAGCGGTAAATTAACAAACCCTCCAAAGAATCTCAGAGAATGACCTACAAAATAACAACATGCCATTCCTTACTTGCTCAAAACTTTTAAAAAGTGTGATTGAAACATTCTTCAGAAGATTCATGGATCTTAACAAGAGGAAAAAGAAAGAACAAAACAAGACTGGCCTTAATAGTTGCCAAAAGGAAAGCAGGGTCATCAAAATAACAAGCCATTCATGAAGACCATATGACATTCTATGGCATCAGAAACAGCTCCTAATGCAGGCACTAGTCTAGCCATGTTTACAGCTATTGAATACTACTCTCTTTGCAATTGGTAACAGAACCCCTTCACTCGCGACACCCTTCCAGACAAGTTACTCTCGCATTCATATTCTAATTTCTCCTCTTCAGACACACAATTATTCAGCTCATTTCAACACAATTTCTGTATCAAACAATAATTTCAAAACTCTGGTCTGTTCTAAAAGCAAGTATCCCTTTAATCCCTACATTCAAACCAACCTTTCACCGCTCATCCTTTACGCATCCACAACCCCACTCCTCAAAAGAAAAAAAATCAAAACCAATTCGTATGCACTACAGTTCTTAAGACTAACCAACGTTTATTTTCCCAATTAAATAACATCAAAGTTCATATATCATAGACCTAAAAGAATGTACTTTTAAAGAAAACAAAACCCCCAGCCAACAAAAAGAAAGCAAAAAGAGGCTAACTAACATAACAGATAAACACCAAGCATGGATAAAAATCAGAGTAATACAACAGTAATTGTCATGTACCTCTTGAATCAATGTCCCATCCAAAGTATTAAAGACTCTAATCAAAGTTCCTTTGCTACTAGCCGTAGCCAAGACCCTGCCATCATGAGTCAAAGCCAAGCACGTGATATTCGAACTATGGGCATTTATGATTTTACACCTTTTACTCCCATAATTCTCTACTCTCACAGTTCCCATTTGCAAACCTGGGCAAACCAACACCATGGGCCCCGAAACCTGCGAAACCTCGCATAAGCCCTTCGGATTCGACGTCGTTTCCAGCTGGTGTAACAGCTTTAAATCCGAGAAGTTGTAGACATAGATTTTGTGGAGGAGAGTGACGATGATGGTGTCGCGTCGGAGGCGGATGGAGCGGATTGGGGTACGGAAGGAGAGCTCGCCGACGCAGCGGGAGGCATGGTCGTCCCAAAGGAGAGCTTTGGTGTTGGCGTTGGTGGCGGCGGAGGGGGAGGTGCAGGAGCCGACGAGGACGAAGACTTCGAACCGGAAGAGCATGGAGAGGAGGGAGAGACCAGTGTCGAAGTCGCGGCGGAGGAGAGGACGGTAAGGGTCGGTGCTGAAGACGAGGAAGCCGCTGTCGGTGGCGGCGTAAAAGCAGGTGTTGTCTTGGTTGAAGGAGAGCTGGTGGATGGTTGGTGGAAGTTGAATTTTGGCTGGAGCCGGAAATGAATCCGGGTCGGGTTGTGGAAGGGTTTCGTTGTCAGACATGAGGAAGCCAAAGGAGGGGGTTCGCGGGGATTGGAAGAATGAGAACTTATCAGCTATCTAAAGGGAGAAAAAGGAAAGAGCCTGTCGTCCACCACGGAGTGAAGCTTTTACAAGTTACCTTCTATTTTAGTCAAATTTTAGATATTTCTTTCTTTTATATCTACTTAAATATTTTTAATTAATTTCCTTTTTTTTTGTCGAAAACCCCTCGTATCCACCTTCGGTGACTAATCCGGAATCGGGAGAAATAGAGCGTGGTTAGGCAGTCCCCCTCCCAACACTGGCACTCCATACACAAGTCAGGATTCGAACCCTGGCCTTGCTTAAGGAACGAGAGCCGCTAACCACTCACGCCAACGAGTTGTTGGTAATTAATTTCCTTTTGCACACGACATAAAATGTTCACATTTTGTATAATAATAACATGATATCATATAATATAAATATAACTAACATTAGTTGAGATTGAGTGATAAGAGATTCATTCTCCTTCAAGCATGATCCAAATTCGAATCATGCGTATGGAGCAAATCGTGCTGAAAAAAAAATCTCACTTTTATGTGATCTGACAATTCCCCAACTTCAGAGTAATCGCATAAAAGAGAATACCCAAGAGTAATCGCATAAAAGAGAATACCCAAGAGTCAAAGACAAAAAAAAATATAATATAAATACAAAATATATGCCTGAATTATTAATTCATATAATTTTAAAAAAATTCTGAGCACTTATTTTTTGTCTTTTTCTATTTCCGAACTACAATCTTTAGGGTTCTATTAAGAAGTCAACAGCTCTGACAATTTCTAGACATTTGTAAATAAATTGTTGTGATTACTTTTGAATACTTGGAAAACAAGAATGTATGATCGTTCCCAGAGTTTTAAGCAAATTTAAGCAGTCTCTCACATGTCCGGATTGGCCTCCTCTGGGATTACAGTCATCTTCACAGCTTCATTATTTGCTCTTTTAACAACGGTCTCCAACGGTTTCCCGATTCTGTCATCCATTATCTCAACAACCTGCCACGCAGATTCAGCATTGGTAAAAATAGGAGAAGATCCGGTGATCTTAAATACGATTCAATGACATAATATGAATAAAAAAACACTAAAATAATATAAGTTAAAATTTAATAAAAATTATATATAAGTATGATAAAAACTAAAACAAATTTTTATATTTGCTCTGCCAATGCAAATTTTAATATGCAATTTTCATGCTTTACACGACATTAATATAATTTTACATGATACAAACCATGAATTATATACATGAGAATTTGAAGTACAGATGAGCCATTGGCGGGGCGGGGGAAGCAGGGTAGTTGGTACCATAAAACAGGATTGTGTAGAAAGTAAATGTTACATACCTCCTTGATACTTTGAACTGGTTTCCCGTCAAATTCGATAACAACATCACCTGGACGGAATCCAGCGCGATCAGAGGGGGAACCTGGGGTTACCTGGACAAAATTCGAAGCACAAGAAAGATGGAAGGTATCCGACTTTCTTTACAATCTGAAACATGGGTTTTAAGGCAATATAAAAATTAAGAAGGGAAGAAAGGAACCATCATAGAACATACCATTGCTACAAGAATGCCTTTCTCAACGTCAGGAAACATTGGATCTCTTTCTTTAAGCTGAGCAATGATCATCTCATTAAGATCAAGCATTTTCAATCCAAGCCAAGGCCGAACAACTCTCCTGCTCAAGAAATCAATTAGCTAATGCATATAATCTCTTGACAAACAGATTTGGAGGTAAGCTAACTATCTAAACTACAGCAACATTTTCAAATACATGTTATGAAATATTCTCGATATTAAAATATTAATATCTTTTTATATGTGAATCGAATACTTTGCTCTAATCCATTGGTAGAGGTAAGCTCCATGAGTGTCAACAAACGTATCAATGAGCTCCATTGGTTTGAGTACCGGAAGTATTTCTAAATTCAATTAGTTGTTCCATTGGAGAAACGATTATACCCGCTCTTCTTGAAATGCTCTATAATTTTGGAAACTGAGTCAATTGGTACAGAAAAACTCAAACCATCTGCAGTTAATACTTTCATAATATTAACTCCAACAATTTCTCCATCAACATTAACAAGGGGGCCACCAGAATTTCCCTGAAGCGGAAAAATAGAGAATAGATTAGTATATGCACAAGAGGTATGAAGTCATCCAGATAGATGCAGGCCGAACTAGTTTTAGCAAAATCTCATCATTCTTATCCTTGTATTCCTTAAAACATGCCATACATAAAAGGTATTATATAGAAGGAGCTAAGCACAAAACACACTAACGGACATGAGTAGATATAGGGCCAATTTGAAAATGCTAAGCTAGAATTCTACCATATCCATAATCACGCGCTCAAATCTTTTGCAATGAACAAAATCACTGCACTACTCAAAATTGCAATCACTATTGATGAGAATCACCCAAATGCATACACATTTACGTAATGACCATGATCGTGAGCACAAATACAACATGTTAACTGATGCACACAAGCTGTGAGAAAGAATGTACAGCATTGATTGCACAATCAGTTTGCAAATACTCTCTGCGCATCCCTCCTAGACCCAAATCACTGCTTTTGCGATCGACACAACTGTACAATGGGGTAAAAGAGACGGAAAAAGACATCAGTAGCCAGTCAGAAAAATAATCCATTATCTAATATTCAAACGCTCTTTTTCTTTTGCCAGAAAGCAAAAAATGCGGGGGACCATATCAACTAATGTCAGAAACAGGTTGTTAATTACAGAAAAAGCCAAATATTTTATTAGTCTAAAATTTCCAAAAACAGACCAATGGCCAAATAACTTGAAAGTTTTTGAATGAAAATCATTAAAAAAAAAATCAGTGTACAAAGAAGTACCTCACAATGCCCGCTGTGAGAGTATTCTGAAGGGAAAGTGGGCAACCCAAGGATATCACCCAGTCACCAGGGCGAAGCTTGCTTGAAGAACCAAGTTTTGCAGCTGGAAGTGGAGTTTTAGATTTGATCTTGACGATTGCAATATCAGAATGCATGTCAGCATTCACCACTGTACCCTCAAATGTTCGGCCATCTTGCAAAGTGACATCAACCTGCAAAAGTTAATCATATTCCAAAACCATACAAAGATCTACATGCAGTCTTCACAAAAGAAAATCTAATAAAAATTCAAATGCTTACTATAATACAATCAATTAGAAACAAAAAATCTTTTGAAATAAATTAATCCATCAGCAAGCAATTTTAACTGCTAACCTTCCCCTTGGATGTAACTCGCCTGCCTTGATAATCAACTACAACATGAGCACATGTTAAAATAGTACCATCTGCATCAATAATAGTTCCCGAACCCATACTCTTTCCAGTTGGAATCCCATAGAAATCTGTACAACACAAATTTACCAGCAAAGTAAACCATGCAATTACACCTGAAGAAAGCAACCTCAAAAACAAAATTGCAAATCAAAATATGCATCATAACTGATAATACCTTGTGGAACAGACAGATTGACAACAGCAGGAGCAACCTTGGCAGCTGCATTCGCAATAGAATCTCTACCTAAACATCCACAACATGGTTTTGCTCCATCTCCAACTGCCACTGGGGCTTCCTTTGTGATATCCCCAGCTGGAGCAGGAGTGACTCTGGATAAAAATAATGGAAAATGTCCTGCAGATGCAAAACATAAACTACATAGATAACAAGGAAAGAGACAATCCAATTAAAACAAATAAAAAATGAGGATAACTTAAGAATACACCGAAGAATGGGCCAAACCAAATTGCCAATGATCAGAGGAAACAAATGAAGGCCGTCCTTGAAATGAGAGGTGTTCACGCAATAGAGCAGGAATTGACAGTTTCACAGACGTTTCTAGAATTCAACCCAGAATAAACCATCAGAACTCCCAATAACTCAAGACATATAATAATAGGATTATGAAAACATGCATCGATACATATTCTACATGGGAAGCACTATAGTGAAGGTTTATACTAATGATTCATTTTGCTAATTCCCGAGAAACCAAATTGAGGGCATTATGCCAAAACAGATCAGAACAAGTAAAAGAAACAATTTTATAGGAAAATTGAGAGCTTACTCAAATCTACTAGGTTGTCATTCCAGTACAGAAGACCAGAACCAGCAGTGCCAATGGCTATGATCCGAATTATGGAGTTTCTGCTAGAGGAAAAGGAAGCTTTTCTCTGCCAAATGAAATGGATAAACAAAAGATTTGAGTAATTAAGTGTAGGATACTGATAAGGAACTGAAGATTGAAAATAAATTACCAGGAAAAGATTCATGAGTAGATTCAAACGTCAAAATGCCTGAAGTTGGATTCTCTTTGATTATGAGCTTAACTTGTGTTTGATTGTAATCTGTTAAACCCTAGCAAAACCCAGAATTGTTCTAGAGTTTCCAACACTCTCCCCCTCTGTTTCTTCCAGTTTCCATAAAATATGAATTTGGGCAGGGCCCCCAATTGAATGACGAAAGGCCCACTGAACCAGAAGCAAAGCCCAGAATAGGATGTAATGCCAGAATTCATGACAGCCCATTTGGATAATCGTGATTAACATTTTTGCATACTTTGAAACATGGTTAGAAATTTGCAACCATTTACTCTCAAGCATTCGAAACAGTTACTCAAAAAGAAAAGCCAACCCACACATTCTAAGCAGCTTATGGGAATCATTCATGGCACGTATTACGCAAAAAATAGAAGAAAGTTGGGAAACTAGCACATTTCCATTAACCTTCTGTAAGTCAAATTTGTCCAAGATACAAAAGAGGAAGAGATCTCACAACTCCTACCATAACATTAAAGGAAGAGGTTACATTAAGTCTATATTATCTTAATGATCTAAGCCTTCTTAGGGGATTTGGGCTTAGAAGCTTTGTCAGGTTCAGATGAAGAGGAAGTTTTCTTGGGCAATAACACCGGGTTAATGTTAGGAAGGACTCCGCCGCTGGCGATGGTTACTCCCTGCAGAAGCTTCCCCAACTCCTCGTCGTTTCTCACGGCTAGCAGCACGTGCCTCGGGTTAATCCTGTTTTTTTTGTTGTCACGCGCGGCATTCCCCGCCAGTTCCAATACCTAACAGGAAGAAAATTAAACTCTCAATTTTCTCGGATCCAAAAACTAGAAACCAAGGGAAAGAATCCGAGAAACTGATTTTTAAGATCTAAACATGAATATGTATCAATAGAAAATTGATTTGATAAAAAGAAAATGCGAAGAATCAAAATCCAGCAACAACAATTTCAAATTTTTTTAAAAAAACTTAAGAAAAAAAATCATAAATTCACTGCATTTCCCCTTTGTTGTCAACATTTTCTCATTTCTCAAACCAGAAAAATTCTTCTAAAAGCAGATCGAAAGAAAACGTAAAAACAAAGATAAAAAAGACATTATCATATACCTCAGCGGCAAGGTACTCGAGGACTGCGGCGAGATAGACAGGAGCGCCACCGCCAAAACGCTGTGCATAACGACCTTTCTTAAGGAACCGAAAGACACGACCCACCGGAAACTGGAGCCCCGCTCTCGTCGACTTAGAAACCGCCTTCTTCTTCTCTCCTCCTCTCCTGCCTCCCGCTGGCTTCGCCGTTGACTCCATCGAAACTTAAACCGACGTTGCTTTGCTCTTTCGAACTTGTCTTGGGAGGGAAAATGTGAAAAATGATTGAAAATCTGAGAATTTTGATTTGATCTGCGTATTGTGGAGAGCACTTTGTTTGTTTTCTTTTCGCCTTGGATTTGAATTTTGAAAAAAAAGCGATGGATTTATAGTTGGGATATGCCACTGTGGCAATCCGTGGCATACAGGTTTGGTCTATAAGAGTTGGATTGAATGTTTTTATCCGACGGTTGGATTTTGCGGGCTTGTGCTTGTTCATGTGGTCGGATCTTACGGTCAGGGTTTGTCCACAGTGGCGATCCTTGACGTTTGGTGTTGGCCATTCAGGAGATTGCTTGGGGCAAGGGCCAATAGATTAGTTATGAATGTTTAAGATAAGGTCAATGGGATGGTATCTATTTGCAAAAGTAAGCTGAATAAAAATATATTTTCTATTTGTCAATTGAATAAACTTGTTTACGAGTGGAGTTACTGGTGTGAATTTGAAAACATTTTTGAATTTTGAAATGATTTCAACAAAAATATTAAACTTCTTAGATAAACCAATCAAATGTGTAACTAGAATTTGATCAAAAATCAAATTGAATTTTGATTTAATCATTGTTTATGTAAGATCTTTATGTTATTTAAAAATAATGAAGACAAATTTACTTAAAGTTAATTCATGACATACTATGCCAATGAAGTATTAAGTTAATGACAATAAAAATGTTTTGAGACTTTCAAGTTTTAAATTCAAAATTTATCACATGTGAGCTTCAACTTAATTTTTTTATCTAATTCTTACTAGTTTATAATTACAAGTTTTTTTAATATAATGCTTCAAACAGAAATAGTGATTAGTAACGCATCATAATTTCATTGAATCTCTTAATTAATTATCAATTGTTTTGTGCCACGTGCTTTTGCACATTAAGCTTGAGACGAGTGTACGGGGCGTGGCGCTTGCCTTTATTTAGACAATGGTGATCTACCTACTCGGACATATTGATAGGTAGAAGATGAGAAACAAAGTGTTTATGCAAAACTTTTCGGAGAATAGAGATTCCTTGCTTCCATCGACAAGTTCTTGGTTGCTGTAGTGCTACTTTTCAATCATGGGCCATGGTTTTTGCTTCATTCAAAGGTCCAAGCCTCTAACCTTTCTCATGCTTAACAATGTCCACGGAAAGATTTAACTTTGCAAATAAATGGTTGCTAACCAAATTTGTCTGACTGGTTCACAAAAAGTAAGAGGTAAAAAGAGAGGGCATGATTGGAGAATCCACAATCCACATGTTTCGTTACCTTATACATTCTTGAATTGTTAGATCAACATGATACAATAAGGGTTGAAAAAACAAAATAGAATTGCTAAACAAAATGCGCATCCGGGGAATCGAACCCCGGTCAATACCATGGGAGGGTACTATCTATGATACCACTACACCGATCAGCCTGTTGCTGTGGGACACAAATTATAACCAATTATACTGTGGCCAAGTAACCAAACTTGGAATAAAATACTGAAACATTGATACGTTGAAAACACATGTTTCGAGCATATTAATAAGTTGGTAGCTTAAATCGAGCTTATCAACTTAAATTCAAACAATTTAAAGTTTTTTTTTTCTGATTGAAATCAAACTTTAAAATTCAAATTCTAAAAGCTGAATTCTAACTTAACATTAAATGATCTTGATTCACCTCAATTATATCCTTAGGCACAGCTTATTACTCTCGAGAAATTTACTCTCTTTGAAGTGTCAAATATTTATGAATATATGTTGAGGGAAGAAATACAATTTCAATAGGCTTCCAGACAGTAGGACTGTAGAACCATATTTCTAAAAGCTGAGTCACTCTATATTGACTCTAAACTAAGGACCTAAACTCTAAGCTCTCGAAGGAGAGTTTTGCTCCTTCAAATTTCAACCGGTCCTCTTTTGAGATGCAAAGGGTAAAGTGAAAGAATAAATATTCTGACTCATCACTTCGGTTTTGAGATTTTTGCAAATAATCTACCACGAGAAGTATTCAAATCTGAGAAATGTTTTCTTGATTTCCGTACCCTTGGCTTTTGTTGTCTCCTATTTGATGACCGCATTTTCGCTAACCGCTGACGGCGGATTTCAGGATCAGCCCAGCCTTTTCCCCAGTTTGAGAAACTGGCTCTGGGTCTTCTCATTGAGAGAAGCATGTCCGCTTCTGGGTAAACATGGAATGCTTCATCACTTTTAGATTGGAGAAATTCCAGTCCCCTTTTTGTTGGTTCTGGGAATTTTATCTGAACATGGATCTGCACAAGACAGTGCAGTTAAACAATCAAGCAGAGGGGTCAGGGACAAAACTAAAAAATAATACCAGTTAAAATTTGATAAAAATTAAATATCAATATGACAAGCTAAAAAAAATTGTGTTTAGTGTATCGACACAAATTTTAACACAACCAGCAGAATGCATGTGTATCAGGATGAAAGGACAACAGAAATGCATGCTTTGCTATACATGACTTGTAGCAAAAGAGTCAACAAATATTGTCTAGACCAACACTTCTCAGCTAGAGTAGCCAAATTGTCCAGGTTAATCGAAGGAACAAGATCTTCATTGGTGACTAGACATGATTATGCTGTTAGGAGTACTTTTTTTACAAAGGAGGCCAAAGTTTAAGAATAAGAAAGGAGTTGCAGATACTGAGATTTGAACTTTAAACCTGCTAGATGCCACTCTTAAAGAGTGACTGCATGAATAATTTGAACTAAGCCACAGATTCCGTTAGGCCTACTTTAGTTTTGTTCATACAGAAATTAGACAAGCTGTTTGAGTATATACCTTATCATCCCCCTCTCTGATATATCCTTTCACTTCCATTATTCGAGCAAGACCTTTCCACCACAGCAGATCAGTGGCTATGAATTTTTGGGACTGCATATGGCCAGCATATGACAATCATAAAAACGGATATGACAATGCCAGTAATATACATACCGTACTGTTAAACCAGGTAGATATAGGAAAGAGAAATGACCTGCTCCCTTATTTTATTGACAAAAGTTCTGAGGTTCTGCTTCTCTAGGAATTTCTGCCGATCAATATCACTACACAAAGGATCATCATAAAAACCTTCCAGCAAACTGCTCTCTGCCTGTGTCTTTAATATGAATATCATGAACGTAAGGAAAGGATGAGAGAAACCAATCCCTTTAACCATGAACTCATAATATGTACATTAGTTTCACGAGTTCTTCAAGAAGCTAATGAAAGGTAAGCAATTAAAAAAGAAAATGAAATAATAACACACACTTACATAACGAGCAGCAACAATTTGCATCAAAATATTCGCCTCCTCTCTCAAATCCTGCTTGTTAGGGGGTCCATCAACACAGATGTCACACCTGAGTAGAAAGAATTCTATTAAAAGAGTTAGAGTAAAGGGTGAAAAGGAAAGAACAAACAAATAGGTTAATTGCAATGAGATCCTGTTCTTATTGAGTGTAAGAAAACACAATCATGAAAAAAAGGGACTATAAATAGAGTAAATAACCTTATCATTTCGCAAAAAGAGTTTCTCCTTGCTTGAAATTTAAAAGATTATAGTTATCTATGTTTGCAAAGATTGATCTTGTAATTTTTTTTCCCTTTCAAATACATAAAATAAGTACTCATATTAAGAGAACTGTCATAAGAGAATCCCATAATGAACACTACATACAACTACCATACAAAATTTTAAAAATAAGCATTACATACAAGAGGCACTTCTCATTACTGAAATCCTCCCCAAAGTATTCAACAAGGGTTTTGGCTCGACAGCAAGAAGTATTCATTCCATATCTGCAAGTAAATAAAGGTTCTTAATAAAACATCAAAGCAGAAAGAGAGCAAAACAAAACAAGCAAGAAAATGTTTTTATGCAAACCTGAAGCAATCAGATAACATTTTATATGCATTTTTTGCCTGATCTTCACTTCTTTTACTGGGCAGAAGTGTCGGCACTCTTGATAAGTTTGCATATAAAGCTGCTAGGACAAAGTGTATAGGTCAAGCTAACATTAAAAATTTATCCAAAAAAAAGGGGTAAACTAGGTGATCAAAATACAAATTTGATATCGTAGTACGACATATTTTGAAATAGTAAATAGGCTTACTGCAATCTGCTAATTTTCCATCCCTTCCTGCTCGACCAGCTTCTTGATAATATGCTTCCAAACTCTGGAATCAGAATCAAGCTTTAAAAAGAGCTTAAGTGACCAAAAAGCAGATAATGAGATGTGCCAAGTATGAAACATAAACCTGTACACTAATAGGCATACAAGTTGCAGCAGTAAAGATTAAGTGAACCAGTAACATGCCTAGACAGCAAGATTTATTGCCAAATGATGTAAGTCAAAAATAACTATTCTACATTGCAGCACTATCAAAACCAGAAGATAGACCTGTGGCCAACCATAATGGATGATTCTTCGAACATTTAACTTGTCAATCCCCATTCCAAAAGCTATTGTCGCAACAACAACCTGCATAAATAAATCATCTGTTAAATGGCTGGGTTAGATCATAAACAGTAGTGCTAGTATGTAGTTCACTGTTGACCTATAGAATTTCATTTGATCTCAATAAACAAGATAAGACTAAGGACAAAAAGGACGTCAAAAGTCTAAAAAGAGAAGAAGATTAGAGAGCATACAAAATCAGATCCACATTAGTATGTAACTAGCATCTTATAAGAAGAGAATGAAGGTTAACCATTGGATATTCAATCATATATAGGCCATAGCCTAAAGGCAATAAATGGTCTTGAGAACCAGCAAACTAGCTGAATTTTTTAAAGAAATCTAAACTTGGGAAAAACAATGCCATTTTTGGAAAAGCACATATCTTTTCAAAGATGGTTGCAACAAAAATACAGAATAAAGCAGAAACAATTCATTATCTAGGTGAATCCTGAAAACCCATACCTCCAGGGAGTTTTCATGAAATTCCTTGTGAACGCGCCTTAAATGTGATTTTGGCAACTGAGAAGAAAAGAGAGGGTAAACTCAAAATTAGCTGCTTATCAGACAAATATAAAATCTTATTACTAGCATGTAGAACCTAGCACCACGAGATTTTTATCAGTAAGAATGCTGGACAATTAACCAAGATGATATTCATAGGCACAGTTTAATGGAATGAACATCAAAATGATTCTAGCAAACAATGAGAGGAAAATGAAGAAGAAATAAAAACGAAGTGTTAAAAACAGAAAGAGGATATTACATATACTACCAACCACAGTTCAAAAGTACAAAAATCAGTGCTTAATGACAGCAAGAAACTAAAATGTGATTTGCTGAGGAGGAAAGAAAGACATCTGCAAGCCACAGCTCAAAAGTACAAAGAATTAGTGCTTAACTACTGCAAATGCTTCTACGTAAACCCAGAGTAAATTTTCTATAAATCTTACCGATGCATTGTAAGCAGCAGCCTTCACTCCAAACTTGCAAAGATACTTAGCAATGCTCAGGGTTTGCTTTCTTGTAGGAACATATATGATGGTCGGTCCTTGTTCCAGAGGCTCTTGCAGAAGCCTCAGCCTTTCTTCTGGTTTATTCGGTGGATCAACTGTCTCAAATGACCCATGTGAATTCCAATCTTCGCAATGAGCTAGTCCAAAAAATTGACCACATGCAACTGCAATATGAAAGCAATCAAAATATAGCAAAATACGGTGAAGCTAAACCTTTTTCATTTCTATCAAGAAATAGCAGTATCAGAGGATGGTACCATCCCAATCTTCCCCGCTCTGAAAGACATCAACCTCATTTTCTAAATACTCTACTGACATTTGCTTTTCCCTTGAAGTTGAACCATTTTCCATTGTTGAATTTTCATCATCACTTTTGTCGATATCACTGTCATCAATGTCATTAAAGTCACTTGCAGAAAAGTGATATGAATCAGATTGACCATGAGACTGTTGTGAGATTAGAGTTTGTTTCTTTTCACCAATCTTTTTCTTTCCATTATAAACATCTATGAGCTCACGAAAATCCGTCGCATATGAAGACTCTAAGGTCCTACTATGTTTTACCTGTAAAGAGCAGTTAATAAAATTTGAGCTTCCTGTTAAAACATGCACAATTTCACGGTAAGAGACATGAAAAACAATTTGAGACCATTTAAGTTTCTTGATGTATAAAAAACCCACTCCAACTGGAAGTTTAAAAGAAGCAAGAAGAACAGGCAGGGGGAAAACCGATTACAACTGAAACCATGCCACAAGGAGCGAAACTCACAGAGAATCGTAAATTTGGACGGAAAAATGAAGTGGTCACAATCTTTGTATCCTTTGACATGCACAAAGAATCAAGAATGTCTTGTCGAACCCGAACTGTGGCAGTAGCAGTCAATGCCATAACTGGGATGTCATATTTCAAGAATTTCAAATTTCTTGCACTGAAACACTCTCGCAACACAGACAATTGCCTGCAACAATGGAACATATCCTTAAAAGGATAGCCATAGCTTCAAGAACAAACTTAGAAAGATAAAATAAAATGAAATTACAAAGAGCTGTGTGGCTGTAAAATGGGAAAAAGCAGTAAAATAAACACCAAAGAAGCAATAGAGAAAAAAGAAAACACTTGCAATTTAAGGAAACTATTACACTAACATCAATTGATTTAGTATATGGGTAAAATACAATCAAAATTCACTGTTGTTGCATAAAGCACATCTGCTTTAGCCATGAATAATCATTTTGCTGGTTCTTAAATGTTTTTAAGACATGGTTTACTAAAATGCATATTTTCCCCTCTATCAAATAAGCACCAATAGATTTAGTTGAATAAGCGAAGAAAATACAAACAACCATGCCAAACATAAGGTATACCGAATACATACCCGTAGCAAGGCCGAAAATCATGGCCCCACTTAGATATACAATGGACTTCATCAATGGCAAACAATGCGATTCCAGGACTTTCTGCTAGCCTCTGAAGAGGTTTTATAAGTCTGCACAAAAGTAATAGTGCTTTCTCAATTACAAACAAAATAAAGAACAAACATTTTCTTCGAGAAAAAACCAAGAGGCAATATACATGTATGTACCTCACAATTGTCTCAGGACAAATATATATAATACTATACATTCCTCTCATGGCTTTTTGCTCTACACTGTTGTCTGGTTGTCCAGATCCAAGAAAACATGCAGAGACCCCATGTTTTGATAATTTTAGGCATTGATCATGCATCAAGCTTATCAAAGGAGAAACAACAACTACAACCTTTCCTGTTAATAATGCTGGAATCTGGAAACAAAGAGATTTTCCTGCAGAACAAAAATAACTATTACCTTCCAAATTATGAGATAGCAGAGTGAATGGGCATAATAACAAGACAAGCAAAAGAATATAAGTATTAACCAGATCCTGTTGCAGAAAGAACAAGACAATCTTGGTGAGCGAGCCAAGCAGCTAAGGCTTCCTTCTGGAAACTCTTCAAGGATGAAAAACCAAAATGCTTTCTTAATAAACTTTTAACCTTTAGGTCCCAATTTAATCCAATATCCAGCTCCTCAGAGCAGCAAACTTGCAATGGTTCTGACACAGTTTCCAGTTGATTATTTACAAAAGGTAACGGTTCCCTGCCTTCTTCCACGCGACTAGGAAACCCCTGGGATGCATCATTACCTCTGCTTCGCTTAGGTTTATTTGTGGATTGAAAATGATCGAATATAGAAGACTGTCGTAATTGACCCGTAGAATGTGATGATTTCATGGCTGATTTACCCAGACTCTTTCCATTCCTTGAAGAACATTGAGAACTAGTTGATGCATTGTGACAATCTTTACGAAAACGATTCAAAACATACTCAACCGCGTCATCAATTGATGGTCCCGCAGCTTTTACAGCTTCTATGGCATCAGAATTCTCAAATCCCATTTCAATAAGCGTTTCAATAACTTGATCAGACGACACATCATTTCCACCCATCTCATGAAAACAACCAACCTATGATTAAACAAAAGCCAACATAAAGTAAAGGATACTGTAAGTAGATAAAGCAAAAGCTAGTTCACTCAGCAGCAATAACTCATATAGCAAGCAAGAAATAAGTTTTTTTTTTTCAACCATTAAACGATAGTACAATACAATTGATATTTTATTTCTTTTTTCTCTTTCCTTATCCCTCTCATTTTCTAGCTAACCAAACAGAACCTCGAGGATCAAAGGCGATTACACGAGTGAGGAAGTTTCAAATCTTAAAAGTTAAGGAAACCAACATCGATGAAATAAATGCCCAGAAAATCAAAATCAGACTGCAAATGAGGCAATTAAGTGGAGAATTCTGACCTAATCAGAAGGGCGATTCAGCTTGAGGTCCAAGAAAATTCGGGGGAAACAGAAAATTTTTTTCTTTTCTTTTGATTTTTTTTTCCAAATGGCTAAATTGAAATTTTATTTGGCCGCTAAAATCTTATATTTTGAGAACCCAACGCGCCAAAATTGAACCTTCACGCTCCGACTAAAACATAACAAAATGCAAGATAAACGGCGTCGTTTCTTTTTAAGTTAATTACTTGACAATACATCCCCCCAGAGTTCACGCTCCGGCTAAAACAGTATGTAAGTACTTAAAATTGAAACAATTTAATATTAAGTTTTAAAATTAATTTGAATTTAATTAAATTTAATTTTTAAAATTCAATCTCAATTCAATAAATTCACTATATTAATTTTTAATCATATATTTATAAAAATAAAATAATTTAAAATATATATTAAAAAATTTGATTAATCTCGTAAATCATTTAAATTGAACATTAAAATATTAAAATTCGATTTGATTTGTTAATCAAATAATTTAAATTTAAATTCAATTTAAAAATAAACAAATCAAATTCGAATAATTCATGAATAATTTAATCCATTAACATCTCTAAACATAATATAATATTACAAGATAAACAATATTTTTAAGTCTAATAACATGTAATTGTCACGCCATGTGCTCCGAAAAGAAGATCAATACTTCAATACTAAAAAAATTCATAACGCTGCGAACAACTAAAATTTTGCCAAAGGAAGATATAATTTTGGGCTTTGACCTTTTTTACAAAAGGACAAAAGGTTTCAGAATATTTCATACTAGATATAAGCCCGCGCGATGCTGTGGGTCTATTTTTATTTTGTAATTTTTAAAATTAGTTAAGTTGATTATTAAATAAGAGTTATTGGACATAAAAAATATTTATTTCCTTCATAATGTTTAGTAAAAAAAGAAACATATTTATTAAGGAAAGATTTATAAAAGAAACATGTTTACTGATGATAAAGTTTATATATCAAACAATATATCCAAAAATAATTTTTTGAAAAATTTAGATTAGCTTAGATTAAAAAAATACACAGTACTTAAGTTAAATAGTATGACAAACAGATAATTTGTGTTAGAAACAAACAAATTAAGATAATAATACAACAACAATAAAAACTAAAGCATTAATATATATATATTTTTATATACGGTATAATGGTTCAGACAATTTAAAAAAGAAGTAGGAAAAAATTAGGTAATAATGTTTTGTTCATATTATTAATTATGTGTAAGGTTTTAAACTCATCTGTAAACATTTTTATTTTAAGAATAACTAATTGAATTATTTATATTTACTCCAAAGTACAATATGTAAAGTAAAAGTATTTTTCCTAGAAAAGTTAGAGAAAAAAAACTCTTTCATATAATAATTGTTATTCGAAAGTAAAATTTGAAAAATACATAATTTATATGTATTTGAAGTATTATTTATTTTTAAATATTTGTCATGTGTCGGTTAAATAATATATTTGAATATTGTTTTTATATTTTTAAAATTATTATCATTATTAATAAATATAAAAAATGTTTTAAAAAATTTATTATGAGGCGATAGAAGAACCTATTATTGTGATTTGAGATTGATTTTATATAGCTAGTATATTTTTTGTGTTTAGTAAGTTTACATCTGCTAGTAGAGATATAATTTTAAAAAATAGATTTAGAGAAATTAGATCTAAACTTTTTTAATTAAAAATATCTAAATCAATTAGTTTTTGTGTTGTTTGATTTTTTTTCCTTGATTAAAAATCAACTCAAAGATAAATGAATTTTTTTATTTTATTTTTTATTAATTTTTTATATTTAGAATGCATCATTTATTAAACCCTCTATCATATTTTTATTTTGAATTTTTTTAATTTATGCTCCGAATCATATTATTGCTGGAGAAAAAAATTGAAGATTTAAAAATAGATTAAAAGGCATAACAAAAAAATTCAAAAATAAATAAAATTAAAGAACTTAACTAAAAAATAAAAACCTAAAAATAACTTAGAGGGCAAAATAAAAAAATATTAAAAAAAAAGAAATAAAATGCTAAATCAATTGAGATACGACACATGACTCGTATGGGAGATAAAACATTGAATGGTATGGGTTAGAAAGGTGAAAGAAAATGAGTGAATGACAGAACTAATGTGAAGTTGGACGTGGAGCAAAAAAAAAGTGATTTTTATATAATTTAAATAATATTAAAAATTATTAACTTAATTAATTTTTAAAATGTTTTAACATATATATTTAATATTAAAATATTTTTATTTTATTAATTATCAACATTAAATATATAGAAATTAATGATCTACAAAATATATACTAAAAATGCATTTGTAAATGTAATCTATCGTTAAAAAAAACGTACTGTATATGCATTTGAAGAATTATTTAATTATTAAGTATTTGTTAATTGTTATGTGTTAGTTAAACAATATTTTTGGAGATTGATTTTATATTTTTAAAATTTATTATCATTGTTGATAAATATTAAAATAAATATATAAAAATTTATTATTTGAACCAATAATTTTTTATGAAAATAAATATATAAAATTTAAAGATCAATTTTTTATGTTGTTTATTTTTTTCTCTATTAAAAATAAAATTTACATATAAATGACTTTTTTTTGTTTTTTAAATTTATGAAAAAAACAAATAAAAAAGATTGAAAAACCAAAAAGGGAAAAAACTGAAAAAAAAAAAAAGCTAAAAACTTGACATGCTGAGGGTTTGGAGACAAAAATATATATAGGTACAGATGTAGGCTTCCAACCTTTTCCAAAGAGTAAACTCAAAATTAAAGTAACAAAATGAAAGAAATGAATCTAAATCCTTTCTTCTCAACATTCTACAACTCATCAGTAGGTTCATCATCATCCGCTGATCCAGCCGATGAGCTTCCACCACTCTTTTGATAAACTTGTTTTATGATCGGATTGCAAACAGCCTCCAACTCCTTCAGCTTCTCATCAAAATCCTCCTTCTCTCCATTCTGGTTATCAACCAACCATTCAAGAGCTTCTTTCAAGGTGCTTTCGATCTTCTCCTTGTCATCGGAATCAATCTTGTCTGCGAGCTTGTCTTTATCGTCAATGCTGCTCCTCATGTTGTAGATGTACGTCTCCAGCTTGTTCCGGGAATCGATCTTCTCCCTCACTTTCCTGTCCTCTTCCGCGAATTCCTCGGCTTCCTTCACCATCCTCTCGATCTCTTCCTGGCTCAGCCGCCCCTTGTCGTTGGTGATGGTGATGGATTGTGATTTCTTTGCGGCTTTGTCTTCCGCTTTCACGTGGAGGATGCCATTGGCGTCAACCTCAAAGGTGACTTCAATTTGAGGAACTCCTCTGTAATACCACAAACAAAAAAGTTAGAAAGTAAATTAGGTACATATAATCTTCTTTAGATTTTTTAATGATGTGCACTGAATTTATTTTTTTAATCACCTTCTAGGTAGGCATGCTTACAGGATCAAATTGATCCAAATTCAGATTAGAGGTTACAGTTTCGCTCCAATCTAGTTGTTAAACGGATTAGAGTGATCCTTAAAAATGAAATCCGGTTCGATATCTGATTCCAAATCCAAATCGATCCGGCTGCAAGATCTATATAGCCATTGATAATTTAATGATCAGATTTGAAATATCAAGCTCACCTTGGAGCAGGTGGAATGCCAGTGAGATCAAATCTTCCGAGTTCGCGGCAATCCTTTGTTAAGCTTCTTTCTCCTTCATAAACCTGGGATATTATGAATGCAACTGGCTTTAGATTTCATTCAGAAAGCAAGATTTGTTGTTTAAAGTTCATGGATTGATTGTTTCACCTTGATGGAAACTGTGGTTTGCTGGTCTTGGTACGTGGTGAAGACCTGAGATTTCTTTGCTGGGATCACAGTGTTCCTTGGGATCAACTTTGTCATGACACCACCAACTGTTTCAATGCCAAGACTCAAAGGAGCAACGTCTAGAAGAAGAATGCCTGCAAAACCAACAGGAAATCCTGTTAATGCTCCATAAAAAATTTTCTGCCATGCCAATACAATTAACAAATTAAACTACTCAAACTCGATTTTATAATTACTTAAATTTAATTTATTCATTTTCAAGTTGAATTCAAATTTGAACTGTTCGAATAACAAAAAGAGTAAAATTTGAATATTTATTCAAATTTATAATTTCACTTGCATCATATATGATTCATATGTAGTTGGATAATGAAAAAACAAACATATCGAATCAAACTCAAAATTATTAGGTTAAGATCAAATGACTAGAGTACTTTGTAAAATCAATTTTAAAAATTATGAGTTAAAATCAAGTGATTTGAATACTTTAAAAAATCAAATTTAAAAATTAAGCTCAAATTAAATTTTAAATATTAAATTTTCGAATCAAACCGATTTTAAACTTAAAATAAATTTTCTCTTCACTCTATTACACTTGTAAGTGCAAGATCGATAAAGCGGATCATTAGTTCATTACCTTTGGTTTCTTCACCGCCTTCGCCGCTTAGAATTCCACCCTGAACTGCGGCACCATACGCCACAGCCTCGTCCGGATTGATACCCTTGTTCGGCTCTTTTCCATCAAAGATCTCCTTCAACAACTGCTGAACCTTGGGAATTCGAGTACTTCCTCCAACAAGCACAATTTCATGAATATCAGACTTCTGCAAATTCGCATCATCCAAAGCCTTCCTCACCGGTCCTAAAGTTTTCTTGAACAAATCCGTGTTCAACTCTTCAAACCTCGCCCTTGTCAATGGCTCGGAGAAATCAACACCGTCGAACAACGACTCAATCTCAACTCTGACTTGGTGTTGGCTGCTCAAAGCTCGTTTTGCTCGCTCACATTCCCGACGAAGCTTGCCTAGGGCCTTGTTGTCCTTGCTGATATCTTTGTTGTATTTCTTCTTGATCAGCTTGATGAAATAATCCATTATTCTATGATCGAAATCTTCTCCTCCCAAGTGGGTGTCTCCGCTTGTAGCAAGAACTTCAAAAACTCCATTATCAATGGTTAAAATACTAACATCGAATGTACCACCGCCGAGATCATAAACCAAGATGTTCTTCTCGCCACCTTTCTTGTCCAATCCGTAGGCAATGGCGGCAGCCGTAGGCTCATTGATGATCCGAGCTACGTTTAGCCCGGCAATGGTGCCTGCGTCCTTAGTCGCCTGCCTTTGCGCATCATTGAAATACGCTAAAAGAAACAAAAACAAATCATTTCCATGATTATACAATAACACAAGATCAACAAGGAGATTGTAATTGTAATTGTAATTGTAATTGCAATGGTAATCATACCAGGAACAGTAATGACAGCATCGTTAATCTTCTTTCCCAAGTAAGCTTCAGCTGTTTCCTTCATTTTCGTCAAAACCATAGCACTGATTTCCTCAGGGCTGAACACTTTCGTCTCACCTTTCACCTTGACTTGAATATAAGGCTTCCCATCTTTGTTAACAACCTTGTAAGGCAAGAATTTGATGTCTCTTTGAACCTCTGGATCATTGAATCTGCCATGCAAACCAAACACCCAAGTTCAGCTCTCCACAAAACAAAAATCTGACGGGTTGAACTTTCTTTTTTTTTTTTTACTTACTTTCTTCCAATGAGACGTTTAACATCAAAGACGGTGCGTTCTGCATTGAGAGCCGCTTGGTTCTTCGCGGCTTCTCCGATCAAACGCTCTGCATCAGTGAATGCAACCCACGATGGGGTGATTCTATTCCCTTGATCGTTCGCTATAATCTCTACGTGACCGTTCTTGTAGACTCCCACACAAGAATACGTTGTCCCCAGGTCGATTCCGATCACTGTTCCGAGCTTTGCTTCATCCGCTGCTACCGCTATTCCTAAGAAGAATTCTTCATAGAAAAGCAAAAGGTTAAGAAAACAGGGGAAAACAGAGCAACTCCATTGAAAGAAGAAAAGTTTTCTTATTTCTACTTACCTGAAATGAAGAGAAAGAAAACCCAAAACACCTTCCTTTCGGCCGCCATTGTTGCTCGTGATCCTCTGCTGTTCACTTTTTGAAAATCTCTGGTTTTGATTTAGTAGAGCGAGAGAGCTTAAGGCGTGGCGTATTTATACAGCGGTGAGGGTGCTCCGTGCTAGAGTGTTCGACCCAATGGTGGTGGGCCACGTCACAGAACCGATGGTTTTTCGGTTGGCAATTTCGGAAGACTAACACGTCGTGTAGCCAATGCGGGAATGACACGTAAGAGGATGGAGAATTTTACTGTGTTGTCGAGATTGTTCTTGAATGGGATGGCGCCATGGCGGGTTTAGCAGTTAAACGGTTAACTTCTTCGTAAGTCCGAACTCTTTTGGGCATTAGATTTCGGAGCTCCATGTCATATTTGGGCCCATCAATTAGAATATGGGCCCAATTTCACATACACAGATAAACTACTATAATGCTTTTTTATATATTTTTTTATTTTCTTTTGAGAATTATATTTTTTATTATTTCATGCCTGATCTGTTTAAACTTTATAATCGTGATTAAAATGTTATTATGTATTTTTTAGTTAAGATATTAGCATATATATTTTTTAAAAGATATCAATAAATACATGATAATTTTCTAATATTAGTAATGGCCAAGGGGTAAATGAATTAAATTATTCATGAGTTATTTGAGTTTGATTTAATGATTATTCAAATACAAATTGTTTGTTTTTAGCCAAACATGAGTTTTAATTATTCGAGTAACAAATTAAGTTGAGGTTTAGTATCTTAATGCCTAGTTTGCACAACTCACAAACTTAGTTGAGTTTTTTATTTTATAATAATTATTTAATATTTGATTATTAAGTTATCATTTTACTCTCATAATATATGATTGAAAAATAATAAATCGAACTTATCGAGTTGAATTCAAGTCTTAGCAAGTCAAACTTGAATAATCTGAATATTTTGTCGAATCAAGCTCAAGCTTCAAAAATTAAGCTTAATCAAGCTTGAATCGAATTTTGAGTTTCAAAAATTTTTTGTTGAGTTGAGCTAGAATTTGACATTAAATTATTTTAAATTGACTTGATTACACTTCTAATGATGGATGAACAATTTATTAAATAAATTTTCTTATTTCAAGGAGCTTATATACCAATGAATTAGTAAATTATATATAATCCTTTTATATTGGCATCATCCAAGCATTTAGAAAATTTAAAATATTTTTTTGTATTTGACCTTCGATATGAATTTTGACACAATAATTTTTTGTTTTTTATATAAAAACACGATTTGAAACAACTAGAAAACAAAATATACACAATTTACTAGTATTTTTGATATGAATAAAGGCATGAACAATATGGTAGTAATTCATACCATAGATTGGATAGTGAATATGAGGTGTTGCAACACCACCAGATTTCTTGGATGATTTGTTATCAGTAGATAGTAGAGAAATGGGTTTTCCTAGAGGTTTTGTTATTAGTTAAGATTGTTATTTATAATTTCCTTTTGTAACCAAAAAAAAATCATATTGTTGACACCCAATTTTGTCCTATTATTATTATTATTATTATTATTATTATTATTGTCTTTTCTATTATTATTATTATTATTATTATTATTATTATTATTATTATCTTTTCTATTATTATTATTATTATTATTATTATTATTATTATTATTATTATCATCTTTGCTTTTTGTTTTGTTGCCCCAGCCGCCGGTACCGCTCCTATCACCCATCCATCAACCATCCTCTGCCACAACCGTCGGTTCTCCAACCTTTCCCCTAGGTCTCGGGCATCACCAAATTTCATCTTCCCCAGGTATCAATCCCATCTCTGACCAATACTTCGATAACTGGAAGACAACAACAAGATCCAAAAGATCAATTCTGAAACCCTAGACAATAGAGTGTTCCCAAAATCCGGTTAAAAGGAACCAGACAGAAAAATTGGGGGAGCTTTTTTTTATCTTCCGATGAGACTCTGAAACCCTAAAATAGTTACAGAAACCCTACCCCAACCGAGACACCTCCACCACCGGTGGCAACCAAACAGATCCCCTTCCCCACTCACCACCGAAACCCTAAACACTACCTTCACCACCGAACCCTAAACACCACCCTCACCACCGAAACCACAACACCATCGCATCACCACCATACCTAGCCCTAACCTAAAATCGAAACCTCAAACCTCCTAGATCTAAACCGTACCTGCGACAAAAAATCAACAACAACCAAACCAGCAACAACAACATGAAGCCCAAAGACTCCAAACACCAGATCTAAAAAAAAAAAGGGAGAAAAAAAAACGAAAAATCAAAAAAAAAACAGAGGAAAGAGGTTTTCGGAAAGGGCTAGATTCGTAGGGTTAGGGTTACTTTTGGGTGTAACGGAAGCCAGATCCGGTAAGAGGAAGGTTAGACGAGTGTTTTAGGGCCGTCGGAAGGCTCACCGGCGACCGGCGTACGGCGGCCGGCACGGCTGAAGGCATCCGGCAGGGCTGAGGGGGCTGAGAGGATTTTTTTGGGGTTTTGGATTTTTTTTTCTGGAGGAACCGGCTAAAATGAGGGGAAACAAAAAAATAGGCTTTTTATAGAACATCAAAACGCAGCGTTTTGATTAGCCAACCCGCGTGCCACCCGCGACCCGACCCAAGATCCGCGCAAACCGCCCCTGCCACCCGCTCGCGACCCGCGCTCCAGCCCGACCCGATTTCAGATCCGACCGCGACCCGCTCCATTTTGGGTATATTTTCTTCCTTTATTTCATTTTATTTATTTGTTAATTAAGGCAATAATAATAATAATAATAATAATAATAATAATAATAGAAAATATAATAAAGCAGAAAATAAATAAAATACATAGTATAATACAATATATAAAAATAGAATAAAATAAAATGAACACATGGTTTTAAAAGAAAAGATAAATAAATATAAAAAATAAATAGTTTTAAAGTATATAAATTTTGTAAAATACATATATTAATAAATATAATGAATAAAAAATGAATGAATGAACAAATTTATAGTTTTAAAATGTATGAAAATAAATGTGTAAAATACATACAAATATAGAAATATATAGCTTTAAAACATATGAATATATATATTTTATACATAGAATATGTAAATAAATATATAAAAATGTATATATACATAAATTATATATAAAAGCATATTTTTGAAATAAAAATAAATTTTATTAGATAAATGAAATGTGGGTTAAGGAAAAAATAATAATAATAAATGAAGAATAATAATAAAATTAAAATAAAATAAGTAAGAAATTCCGATGATAAGTCTTCGTTGAACTCGCAGGTAGCGATTCTTCGAAAAACTTTAGGTAAGGGGAATTATATCGAATGTTACCAGAGTATTGGGATATTCGGTATTATTCCTCAATATCCAATTTCATGCTTATTTATTTATTTATTTTTTTTAAAAAAAAGAAAAAATTAAAAATTAATTAATAATAAAATGATTAAATAAATATATAGTTCTGACAAACAAAGAGTGTTTAGAGAAATATTAATTAAGATGTAATAAAAACAATTGAGAGAAATAAACAAAAGGGGATTTTTAAAATTACATAAGTAAAAAATGATAAAAATTAATCACAGTAAAGTTTCCAAAAGTAAAGAATGATAGTTAAATAAGTAATAATAGAATTTTATTAAAAAGAAATAATTAAAAGAATCAAGATAATAAATCTTAAAATTCTAAAATAAATGAAATTCTACCGAGGATAGGATGTCATGAGATTCACAAGTAGTGATTTCTTGACTGATCCCTAGGTGAGAGGAATTAGCTAAATGTTACCAGAGTATTGGGATATTTAGTTAAATTTTTCAATATTAAGAATTTCATTAATAAAAATTAAAACATAAAGTTCTTTTTATAGTTCCATTTGCACCATATGCTATATGCTTGCATCATATGCATAAATCTTAATTCCAAAATAAATGGAATTCTTCTGATGATGGGATGTCATGAAACTCACAAGTAGTGATTTCTTGACTGATCCCTAGGTGAGAGGAATTAGCTAAATGTTACCAGAGTATTGAGATATTTAGTTAAATTTTTCAATAATAAGAGTTTCATTAATAAAAATCAAAATGTAAAGTTCTTTTTTATAATTCCACGTGCATCATCTACTATATGTTTGCATCATACGCATAAACATCAATTTTAAAATAAATGGAATTCTTCCGATGATGGGATGTTATGAAACTCACAAGTAGTGATTTCTTAACTGATCCCTAGGTGAGAGGAGTCATACTAAATGTTACCAGAGTATTGGGATACTTAGTATGATTTTTCAATAATTTATTTTTTATTAAAAATAAAAATAAATAAGTTTTTTTAAAAAAGAAATATAGATAAACAAATAAATAAAAAAAATTTAAATTTAATTAAATATTTTCCGATGATGGGATGTCATGAAACTCACAATGAAACTCACAAGTAGTGATTTCTTGACTGATCCCTAGGTGAGAAGAGTTCATTAAGTGTTACCAGAGTATTGGGATACTTAGTGAAATTTTTCAATAATAAGAATTTTTATTTAAAATAAATAAGGAAATATTTATATAAAAAATCAAGAAATTCATTTGCATCATTTATTAACTGTTTGCATCATATGCATTCATAATAATTTTTGAAACGAGTGTGAATCTTCTGATGATGAGATTCTATAGAACTCACAAGTAGTGATTCTTAAGAAATCTCTAGGTGAGGAAATTATCCGAAATGCTACCAGAGTATTGGGGTACCTCGGAATAATTTTCAATACAAAAGATTTTCACTTATTTCAAATAAAAAATAATAAAACTTAAATGTTTCAAAAATTAAAAAGAATAACATTGATTGCAATAAAAATAGGAATTATTTTTAAATATTAAGTTAAGACCATTTTATTAAGACCAAAGGATAACACATGATTATTATGGTACCGTTTTTCAACGGGCGTCGTGGGGGTGCTAATCCTTCCCCACGCGTAACCGTACCCCCGAACTCGATTTTTGTTTTCGCAGACCAAAAATTTGTCTTTTTAATAAAAATTAATTAATTTTGAGATTTTGTTAAAAAGATAAATATTTTTAGGTGGCCAATCACACCTAGTAAAAAAAGATTGGTGGCGACTCCTTTTTGTTTTTAAACTTTTTTTTTCAAATCGTCGAGCGCGAAGCCGTTACGACACATACCATAGATTGTAACCAAAAAAAAATTCATACCATAGATTGTAACAAAAAAAAATTCATATCATAGATAAGTTCACATATGTTATATAGTATGCAACTCATAGTTGGAGCTAGATCTGGTAAATCTAGACACGACACGAAAACGATACGAAAAAATTATGTACGTGTTTGAAAAATTCATATTTCATGTTTATCCGTGTCGTCACGAATTTAGACACGACACTTTTCATGTTTAGCGGTCAGACATGGCTAAACATGTGTAAGACAAGGAAACACGTTTAAAGAAAATCATGTTACACGGATACATATGTAAGACACGATAACTATGTATGCTTTTAATGGGAATTGAACTTTGGCCAAATGTAAAAAAATTTAAAGTGTTTTGCCAAATAAACTATTGTATTGTATTGATATAGTATATTATGAAAAATAATTTATTAAAACAAACTAATACTTTAATAAATATTGCAAGAAAATAAAATAAAATAATAAAATAATTAATTATGAAATTATAATTGTTAATTGTGGTTAAGAAAATGAAATTTTAAAATTCTTAAAATAAAGTATCAAAATTAAGAAAAAATATTGTAAGTTAAGATACAATTAACAATTCTTTACATATATGATACTATAATATATAAACATATATGATATATTATCGTAATGTATAAAATATAAATTTTGAAACTGTATCACTTATTATGTTATGAAAATTAATTTATATCTAAAAACAAACTAATATTTTAATAAATATTGCAATAAAATAAATTAATAAATTTATTTATAAAATTAAATTAGTTAATTATGGTTAAAATAATAAAATTTTAAAATTTTGATAACAAAAAATTGAAATTAAGAAAAAATTATTGTAATTTTTTGCAGATCTTATGGAGGCAATTGTTTGTTGTAAAGATTGATTACATGATGATGTTGATGGAAACTTTGAGGAGATGATAGATAGTGTCATCAACTTGGATCTTAGTAAAAAAGATTTGACATTATTGAAGTGTTCTAGTTTTTTTCAAGTTACTGAATCATATTGAGTTGTGTTAACTTTTTGAATTGTTATTTCTTGCATTATTAATAACTTAATGTTTGAATGTTTTGTTGAATTATTTATGTTTGTTGACTTAGGGCTAGTTTGGATGGGCGGTGCGATTGGTTCCGGTGAGATTGAAAACGACGGTGGCGGTGAGAATTAGCACTGTAGCTGTGAGTTTGGGAACTGTAGCGGTGAGATTAAAATTAGTGGTGGGAAGTGGTGGCGGTGAGATGAAGTGCGGTTGGACTAGAAAATGACAATTAAGGACATTAGATTAAAATTTATATATTTTAAAATTAATAAGTTAATAATTAATTAAAAATTATTAAAATTATTTAATATATCAAATAATAATTTTGAAAATATATATTTCAAAAATATTTGTATATAAATTTTAATATAATTTAACATTAAAATTTTTATTCAATAAATAATGATATATTATTTGAATTAAAATGTGTTTTAATTTTTTGTAAAAAAAGTTTAATAATTGCATGTTGGCAGCGGCGGCAGCAGCAGAAAAATAGGAAAGAAACTGATGCAAAAAGTATTATAAACCTAGGTTATTTTAGAAACTTAAAATATTTAATAAGGTTAAAACGGTAAAAAAAATTATTTTTGAGAGTTGTTGTGTGCGTTTTGCACCTTGAAAGTTAGACCAAAACGTGCCGTGGGTGTGCTACCCAAATGGGTTCCCACAGTACAGTTGCACACGAAAACAAAACAAACACACTGCACTGGGGGTCCAGTGTAATCCAAACTAAGCCTTAATGTTAACTATTTATGTTTTGTTTGTATGTTTTTGCAATTTTCAATATATAATATATATTATGGATTATATGGATTGAAAATATTATTGTTTTGTTATATTTGTTATTGATATTTGAATGTTAATTAAAATAGATGTAAAAAAATGTAAATATGATTTTTTTATCATTTTTCATTTTGTTTTATTTTTAAGTGTATCATTCGTGTCATGTCTATTTGTGTCATGTCAATTTTGTGTTATTTTATCTAAATTGTATCGTGTCGTATTAATTTCGTATTATTTTATTTAAATCATGTCATGTCGTGTCGTGTAATATGGATAATTATCACGTGTTAGTCGTATCACATATTACACGTAAAAAAATATGTGTCGTGTACGTGTTTTGATAATTCGTATCCTATCTTGATTTGTGTCGTGTCATGACATGGAGACACAGATTGCTAGGTCTAGTTGGAGCCCTAGTCTAATCAAATAATTGTTCTTGTAAAAGCAGTGTACACAAGCAAATTCAACTCAAGAAAAGCTTAATCCAACTTCTTGGCAAGCAGCCTCAGCTGAGAAATGAATCTAAACCTGGCAAAACTCTTCATGAAAAGTACAATGTTAAGTTATTAAAACACTAAGCAAAATGTTCTAATCTACCGAAATGGAGCCAGAGGGCTTGGACTACGGGGGACTCTCAAGTTTCTAAGCTCTTTACAAACATGATCCAACATTCCCAGAAAGTCTCTTACAATCATGAATATCCGAAGTGGATTTGCTTCATCTAGTTTGCTCACACCGCCATGGAAATATTCTGTGACTTCTCTGGCATGCAACAGCACTCTATGTTCATCTTCTTGCAGGTCCTTCAGATTCTTCTCTGCATAGTTCAGGAAGGAATTCATTGAACGAATGAAATCCCCACTTTCTTCATCTGCTGATAGCTCCACGCCTACTAGATGTTGCAGCTTAACCTTGCCATCTGAAAGGTTTGAGACAGAACTCGCAAGAACATCCATGTCAAGTGAAGCTGTCTTCTTTACATGGTAGAGTTCGGTGCTTAAACCAGAAACAAGATCCAGTCCCATTCTTCTGTAATCTTCTTCCTTCTCTTCAGCAGTTCTGCTTTTGTTTCCCTGGTTAATCTTCCCCATGATGCTATCAGACACTCTTATTCCTTCGGCGCGAATAATCTCTTGGACAACAAAATGGAGTAAGGTAGTCTTCCCATCAGTTCCTTTCACATCTGCAAGCTTAAGGAGGGCATCAAGCTTGAATGCTCTAGCGCCTCCTCTGATTGTTCCAACATTCATTCGGTTGCCTGTCTTGAGCACTGCTTCAAGTAACTTCAAGAAGAGCCTGCTTGATCTGAGTTCCTTGCAGGCTTCCTAGTAGAACGATGAAATGAGAAATATGCTTAGCTTTCTATAAAAGATCCTATATGAATTATAGCTTGATTCTTACCTCTAGCATTGCAAATGAGTTCTTAAGATGAATCACTTCATCCTCAAAATTTTCCCGGTAAAGCATAGCTTCAGCACGTAAGAAGGCGAATGGAATGCTTAGAAGTACTTTAACAAATTTCTCTGCAGACCCCAACTGATTGATATCTCCTTTGAAGCTAGAAAGCTTAGCTTCTTCTTCCATGGTGGGTGCCATTTTCACTAATGCCTCTAGTTGTTGTAAAACCAAACCATTTCCTGCTTTTCACCAATTAATGGAGAATGGTTATGTTTTGCAGATTAAATGAGCACTTCAGAGATATCAGATTCAGCTATACCTTTCATCAATGCATTGCACGCTTGTTCAGCTGTCACATTCATTGCTTTTAAGAGAATGGTTAGGTTCTGCAATCTCTTGGGCTCAAGCAGAAGCTTGCTTGGAGAAGGGTTTATGCTTTTTGTTTCATCATTCTTCATTGGATTATGTATGTTGTATCCGAAAAGCGACTCAATCATTTCCTCATCCAATCTGTTCCGAGTCAGATTAGTTTATTCTCAAGACAAGAAAGATATGAAATTATTAAGTACACAAAAAGGATTTGAAATAACTTACTCAAATGAGCTTGACTTCAGCTTGTCCCAGACCATCGAGCGATCTGGTGCAGCCCTGACTTTGTCCCAGTGAAGTGGCTTCAATTTTGGCAATGGCGCCCCATCTCTGCCTGGTGATGTGCGCTGTGGAAGTTGGCTAGGTGGAGGAAGTGGACCTTTGACAGGGTTATTGTTTCCTTTTAGACATGGTGGTGGAGGAATACAAGGAGGACTTGGCAAAGATTTAGAAGGTTTCTGAGGTGAAATTTGAATGTCACTCGGGTTATCTTGGTGTAGGTTTGATCCTGAAGACGAATCCGAATTCTTAACAGGTGTTACATTGAGCAAAGTAGAAGAACTTGAAGCGCTTGCTTTAGTTGCAGATAAAGAACTTAAAGGAGAAATACGCGCGATTGGGGGCAGAGGAGGTGGAGGCGGAGGTGGAGGTGGTGGGGGTGTGAAATTCTTTTGACAATCCGGAGAATCCTGGCGGCTGCATGGAGATTGAGGCTGCAAAGCTGTTTGAGATGCCAAAGAATGCTGAGAAGGTGAAATCTTTGTTAGGGGAAATTCTGAGGCATCACTAAGACTACCCGCTGAAGCATTGGAAAGCCTGGCATTTGATGAGTGTGAATCAACAAAGGAATGAAAAGATTCATAATCAGAATCATATCTTTCTGATTCTACATCCTCAGGAACTAGTGTTATTTCTCTTGTTGAATAACTGCCAGCGTTGTCAGATTCTAGTATACCAACTTCTTTGTTTGATTCCTCCCTCTTATCTACTGCATGATTTGGTGATATTTTCTCAGGTTCAGCACTTTGTTTCAAACAAGCAGGTTGCTGCTCTAAGTCCGAATTAAGATAGAAGAGATCTAGGCCAGGATTTAAGCTCACCTTGCTTGATGAACTTTGAGTAGTCCTATTCGTGGATTTGCCTGTCAAGACTGTTTTTATGGATTTCTGTCTGTGCTCTCTGAATTTGCCACAGAAACACATAAGTCCAAGAAGACAAGCTAAAAATGCAGCTGCAGAAGACACAAGGACTGGAACCAGAATTCTTCCAACTCTTCTTTTATCTGTATTTTCTTTGTGGGTTTTCTGAGGCGGTGGAGGATGGAAATGAGCAAGTTTTGGCAGTGCTGGAGCAGAAGCTGGAACTGAAGCCTCAGCTTCAGCTTTTGGTGATGGAGTTGGAGATGGTGAGAAACATTCTGCAGCAGCAGTTAATGGGGTTCTTCTTTTGGTACTCTTCAGTCCAAGTAAAGCTCTAAACTTCTGCACAATAAAAGCTTCCTTTTGTTCATTCTCATCTTGTCCTGAAACTTTCTTAACTTTGTTCTCATTGCCCCCACTTTCCTCCATGAAATAGAACTGTTGTAGGCCATGAATCCCGAAGTCCTCTGCTGCATCCATTAAAGCATCAGCAATCAAAAAGTGGGATTTGTCTAATGATTTGAGCAGGAATGCGATGAGAATCACGTGAAGAATCTGAGAACCATAACCCATGATTTCCAACTAGAAACCATCAAAGCACTAATCAAGCTTTCTGCTTATAAATCTGATTCTTCTTTTTTGTTGCATTGTTCTTTTTTTTTTCTAGAAAAGAACATTTATTTTGGCGGTGCAGGTGTTGTGTAGTGGAAACCATCTAATCCTGCACAGCCTTTAATGCTACTCCAAGGAACCCCTGAAACTGGTGGCTGTACTGTTGTACAGAACCTTCTTTACCTCTTTACCCCCCACCTCCATAAATTCACCCTCAAAGCTAATTTTCTTCTTTTATCATGTCAACTTTGGAGCGAGAGCCTATAAAAGTTGTTTGTTTTGTGATTCGGAGATTATGAGTTTAAATTATGAAAACAGCGGAAAAAAGACTTTGTACATGCAACTCTCCTCAGATCCTATGATGCAAGAGCTTGTACACTGGGTTTGAAGAAGAAGAATTATGTCTAACTTTTCTGATATGCTTTCTATTAGGTGTTCAAAACTGTGCATCAGTGTTTAAAACCTAGGTTTTGCATTTAAACAAAGCTTTGTTAGATCCTAAAATTCCACTAACAAGTCCTAGAAATCAAACCAAACCTTACAAAAATGTCTGTGGGTCCAATTCTGTTGGATTGCCCACTCTTGATAGCATAAATTTTCTCCAACCCCCTTTATTGAAGAATAGAGAGAGTGGGAGAATGGTCCACTCTGTCCTCTTGTGAAACTAAAGCCATATCTCTAGGTCAAAGCTAGATCTTGAGTGCTGCATTATGAGCAGCTAATAGAGATTTTTTATAATACCAGTCTCTTTCCCAAGCTTTTTCATGGCTCCATTTGCAAGGTTGCTAGTTGGCTGCCATTGTTGTTTTTGGTCCAAGCACATAGAGTCAACAGTTTTGGTAGAGTTGATGTTGATTTCAGTAATTGTTTTGGGTATTGCCAATTCACCCAAGTAAGGATTTGAAGTTGAAATGTTGGTTTTCCCTCCCACTTTCATCATGGCAAAACCAAAATCACTAGGCAAATCTGTTGTTAGTTGATAAACTTAGCTAGGATAGATAAGTTTATCTTTGCTTTTAAATTCAGGTGTCCATGTCCATCTGTTGTATAGGAATAATTTTATACATTAAACACTGGTGTCACCGGCCAACAACTTCTAGACAGAATGGATAAGAATAAGTTGTGACTTGTTGTAAGACTTTGGTATCGGACGAAAGTGAGATTTCATTAACAAAGTCTCTCATTACTGATAAAACCTGCCATTATATGTGCTGAGAATGAGGTCAGAGTTTGTAAAAATGGGTCGGTTCGCATTCATTTTGTGAGTGGTTTGGTTTAGCAATTGAAAGATCTACTTGGTAATGTGCTGTCCCATATCTGAAACACAGTGGAGCACATGGTCAACAATAAGCTCCAAACATGGCCAAACTCTAATACCTTCTAATTCTCTTTCAGTACTGCAATGGGGTACTAGGGCTGTCTGCCCTAAGAAAACAAAGAAAATTATGGATGTACAACAAGATAGAAGCTTACAGGACTATAGAAAACACATGGTGCCATGCAAAAGAATGTACAGAAACTAAAATACAAACAGCATAGAAGAGAAAGAATCCTATGCTACATTCCTTTCAACTTTACTCAGGGTTGATGCGAAATTTTACCTACATTGTTCTTAAAACAATGGAGGGGTGAAATCAAATTACATTGTTTTTTTGATAATTGTGGGTTGAGGTTACTTGTGTTCAGACTCAAATCTTACCAAATGTCAAAATTTTTCTTTAATCATTCAATCAAGAGATTGTTTGCATGTGTATAGTACATTGTTGATTGCATATATTGAGTGCCCAGCACCTTACTGTCCAACATCTAACGGGAAACTGAAATGTAAATTCAGAAAAATAACATATCCAAGCGATTTCCACGGCGAATGCATTGATTCTTCAACTTTGTGGCTTTCAGAGTCTGCTAACCAGAAGGCTGATGCATCAAACCTTCAAGATGAAGAGATTTTCAGAACTGATCAACCACATGAACAGAGAAAATGACTTGGACCAAGATTCTGAAGATAGACTGAAAGAACTTGTTTGCAGACAGATTAATGAGTCTTTCTTCATATCTATGCAGCTACTACTCAGCATTAAAATTGCAAATATTCAAGGATTGATGATTTTTAGAGGACAAGAACACTTGATTTTAGACAGAAATTACTAAGAAGCAAACTGCAAGTCTGACAGTCTGGCAGACAGATTGATTTTTCACTCTCATCAAAGAATTGTCTAAGATTCCCTTCATATGTTGTTCTTTTCACACCCGGTTCATGCACTTTTGATCCCAAGCTCCCAACCACAGACATGGCAGGACTGTCTGCAAGGCAAGGTGTGAAAGCCACAATTTCACCACTCAACCTGATGCTCCATTCTTGTATCAAATAATTGAAAGAGAAGGAAAGTTCCTTTCCATGGAGGCTGGCTTGCCAAGCTCCATCACTTGGCAAGAAATGGGGCCTGAATTTATCAAAGCAGTTAGCTTGATTCAACAGCCACTTGAACAAATACTCGACTATTGTTGCCCCATTTGCCCAGCCACAGAAGTGAAGCCGGAGATCCGAAGACTAGTTTTTCATGCAGCAAGCTATAGACAAATTTAGCATGGCTGGACTAAATTCCATTGATTAAAAAGATTGGATTCGAATATAAACTATAAAAATTCAACATCACTTTAACAAACATTTATAGCTTGTAAAAAAACAAAATAATTTAATCACATGATGTAAAAATCACGAAACAAAACCTTCAATTTCAAATATTCAATCTAAAATCAAAAGACGAAAGAATTCCTCAAACTTAAATATAAATCAATATAAACCTAAAATCTAATAATGTGGGATGTTATCATTTTATCAAGACAGAAGTTTCTGGTTTACTGATTTTGTGAAAAAACATTGTAAAGTTTTGTCGGATTAACAAGCAGCAGAGCAAAAGCAATGAAAATGAAATCAAGGGCAGTAGGCTCTTCATGTTTTTTTAGGAGAAGAATAGAAGAATGGGCCTTAACCAACAAGACATTGGATCAGAATAGGTTTTGCTTCACACATGGATCACGTATTCAGCACTCTTGGACGAAGCAGGTTTGCTTCTTTCAAGGTTTCCTTTTTTAAATTGAATTTCTTTCCTCAATTTGATGCAAAGAAAAAGAAAAAATTATGTCCTAAAATGCTATTGATGTCATTTTTCTTAATTAATTTAAAAATAACATGTTGCCAACAATTTTTTGATGAAAAGTTACGACGTGTTATAAAATTTGATTCGAACTCAAAAAATCTCAACATTCACCCCTCAATTTTTTAATAATTATAACGTTGATGAAAAAAAAATTGCAAAATCTTTGAATAACAAATTGAAGGCAAATAAAATTCAATTTTCACGTGGACTTCATTAAAAATCTATACATATCTAAAAGCTTAACCTTCTTTTTCTTTATGCATTTTCATGGTTTGGTGGGGTTTACTTTGTCTCCCATTCATTCCCCCTATAAAATGTCAAACTTTTCAACCAACTAACATATGTAATTTGTTGATAAAATGAAAGGAAAATTTCATCACTATTTTTGGATGAAGGAATATTCTACAATTATTCTGCTCCAAAATATAGAAGTATTTAATTTAATGAAACAATGATATTAAAATTTATTTCGAGGTTGTTCATAAATTCATTATTAATTTGAATGTTAATGGACGGATATGAGAAGAATAAAATATGTATTTTTTTTATAAAACCTATGAATAAGATAAGGGGTTATAATTATTTGGATTTGAATACCAAATTTACTAGATGTTGCCTCTTAAAAGTAATTGTATGAATCATTTGAGCAAAGGCTTAGGTCCACAAGTAGAATATTTTTCTTTTTTATGTTTATTTTTTACCATATTTACATCCTATAATATCACAAGAAACTCAATATTTTTTTGGTGTAGACCACAAATATTTTCATCCGTATCTTGTTTGGGGTTTAGTCACAGTTAAGACTCTTCACCCCTCCCCAAAAATGTGATTAGCGAAAGTCGAACCCTAAAGCTCTTCCCACAAACTCAGCTTGTATTGTCAACTGAGCCACAACCTTTGAGTCAAAAAACTCAATATTTGATAGAGTCAAATAAGACAAAAAAAACCTGTGATAAATTCACCAAAAATGAAAAATAACACCACTTAACAAAAAAAATAAAAAGTCATAATAGCTTGTTTGCAAAAACAAAGAAACCTACTACGTGATAAATTCAAGAGTGATAATAGACAAAAATCACAAAACAAAATTTGAGTCTAATATAATATCATGTTAAGTACTCAGACTAGAATCAGTCGACAATATTCAAATGTCGGAAATGAATTTCTAGATCCGTGAATTTCTCCTCATCAAATTTGTAAAAAGTAACAAATTCTTCCTGGGCCCTGGCAGTTAGGTTAGGTAAGATGATCTATCGTTATCAAAATATAGACTTGATCTATCACCAACGAGGCAATGACAAATTTAGTCACAGGAATTATACTCGAAAGTTAGAAACAATGAAAAGGAAACAGCGTTAAAACTCCATCTAGTTTTGTCTATATCAAGTCGGTTTCAACTCGTGAGTTTTTCACTTGTTTTGACAGCTTCTTCCCATTATCTTTCTCTCTCTTTCGAAGAAGAAAAGGCAATGCCAATGTCAACAATGTCAAAACTCAATCCATATATAATTTGCCTTCAAATTTGACTGGTTTTTTGGTGAAATCCAGAGGCTAATACTTCCACTTGGTTGATTTCAGAAATAATAAAACAAAGTCTTGACAAAATAAAACCACCCATGCAACATAGTGATGTATCGGAAACCAAATCCCAAGTTGTCTCATTTCGTCATTTTGACTTGTTTTTTATTCATCTCCATTAATTCTTCTTGTCCCAAACCACTAATTAGCTGTATATGTTATGTTCTAGAATGTGTTGGTCACACTTCACGTGCCTTATAGTACCATGTACAAGGATTAGGTGGGCGAATACAAATGTATTTGGTAAGATTTAAATCCAATCTCATCTCATCAAAAATCCATAATTACTCAGTTAATAGATTTCGTGTATCATATAAATACTAATCAAGATAAAATGTTTCTAAATTCTAATGATATTTACAATTATATTTACGAACCATTCTTTTTGAATTATACGAAAATAGCGAAAAAAAAGATTACAAAATTCAAGATGTATATTATGAATCAAAATTAGCACAAAATGGCCTAAATTTGACAAAGCTTTCATCACTTTGTGTTCAAAGGACTTGGACCAATTAACAATAATCAAACTTATCCACGACCATGACTGATTACCCTCAATTTGCCTAGTTGTTCTTGCATTAATTATTGACTTAATGATTTCACAACAAAATTTCTATTTGGGCGGTCCAATAATGTGGGTTTTTTATTATCACATGATTAATCTTAGCACTACGCTATAGTATATGTTATCAAAATTTGATGATTAACATTGAAAAATTGAAAACTACTGGCGTTTTTCACCTTATAATGGAACTACCACAAACCCATTAGTGGAAAAGTGGAAAAGTGGAAAGTGGAAATTCATTGTGTTTTGATTTGAATAATCTTTAATTGTAGCTATTTATCTTTGTCACCTACTACCACTTTACTTTTTTTTCTCAATTGTTGAATTGGGATTTTTTTTGAAATATCTTTCAAACACTTTAATTAGCAATAGTACTAGCTAATATTTCTTTAATTAAAGAAAATATGAAAGAGTTGAATAATAATAAATGATTACTATTTTTTTTCAATAGATATAAAATTTAAATTTCAACACTTGCATCGGATCTTCTTCTATTCTTGGATTGCAATTTTTTTTGTATAAAAAATAGTCGTAGAATTACATTATAATTTTTTTTTCTTTTTTATTTATTCATGCATGCTCCTAGCGTCGAATACCTACTTAAAATATATTTTTAATGTTATGAATGATATAAATTAATAAACCTTTCCCAGTAATTTCCCATTAAATATGTCTTATAAGCTTGTTTTTTATATGGTAAAAAAACTAATAAAATTTTCCAATCCATTCCCTTCTTAATTATGTCTTAGTCTTCTTATGAATATGTTATGCATGATGCATCTAATTAATGTCATAGAAATTACAAAGTTCTATACTAATACATGATTTGTATGTGAAAAATATATTATTTTACATGATTGAATCTAGGAAGAAACATTATGATAAAAACAAAAATTGTGAAAAGGAGGTGATTTTTTTTAATATAATTCAGTCAAGGTAATTAATTAAAATTATATGTGGCAAATTAAAAATAAATTAGGTTCATGTTGCTTTCATCTTATCTCCATAAGGACAGAGATGTCTTTATACATGTCTTCTTCACCATTATATTATTGCTTTATAATGTCTTGATTTCGATAAATTCTCCGGGAAATGTGCAAAGTTCTGTTAAAGAGTGAAGAAATTAGGTAAATCTGTTAATGTCATTTTGTGAGCCCATGCAACAGGGAAAATAAGAGTTTTCAAACTTGGACTTTAATTGGGCACTCTCAAGGGTTATAATATCAATCGAGTCATTGAAAATCTATGAAATCCATATTATTATGATTGAAATTTTTATATTTTAAAAACGAAATTAAAAAAAACTGACATATTTTATTATTTAATAAATTTGGTGATACCAAAAATTTTGATGTAATTAAATTGAGTCAAAACGATTCAGCATCAAACTCAAACTCAATTTAACTAGAAAATTTCAAATTTGAAGTTCGGCTCATGCTCGATTTGGTAAAATACTAAAGTCGCTCGAATTTGACTTAATTGTTTTGATTTGTCATTTTCAATCATGATGGTAAATAAATAATAAAATATAAAAATATATATTAAAAAATTTGATCAGACTCGTGAGTCATTCGTGTAAGGGTTAAGATACTCAAATTCAACTCTACTCATTATTCTAATTACTTGAACTCAATTCCAAAATAAAACACGTTAAGCTTGAGTAATTCGATTACACCTTTATGCCAAAATCCTTTTTAGTCACTTGGCATTTTCGTGGAAGCAGACCAAATTTGAAGAAGCTACTATTTTTATCTTGGGATCACATTCACTTTTCGATTTCAATGCCCATTGAAGGCAACTTCCAACATCTTACCTTGGATCATTCTCACCATAACCTTCCAATCCCACCGCCATGTTTATCAACGGTTGACCTGCTAGCCAGCTTTGATGTCGTTTAATTTCTTTCATGGTGATTAACTTTTCTCAGATTCTCACTTCTCTCGTCAAACCTGGAGTTGGTTGGTGATCTTCGAAACTTTGAATACTTATATTAGACGTGTTTCAACCCTAACCATTCCAATAACTAACACTTCACAATCCGTCTGCGCCCCTAGATTTCACCTTGTTTATTCGAGTTTTGACTCACTCTTCCAGCCACCTTTCCCCACCATTATATACATCTTGAGCTCTCAATTTTTCTCACCAACATCCTCAACTTCTTCTCCTATTGGTTTCTTCAACTCTCGAGGCTCCAAGAATCATTGTCCTGTAAGATTTTTTTAGTCTCCTGACGCCAGAAGTTCGGCTTTTCTATTCTCTTTCGCAAGGTTTGATTCAGGTTTCCATGCGCCATGGAAACGTTTAAATGATTCTATAAACAGAAAATCACACAGACAAGCATATTTGTCAGCCTGATTCTATCTGATTTTCATTTCAGGAACACGAATTTCTGGTTGGCAGAGAATTGAGGATATCAAATGGAGATTCAACACAGCAAGCACGAGTCATGGTCGGACACAGAAAGCACTGCAAGCAGCACCAGAGTCGGCTACAGTGGTCCATTGAGCGGGCCAATACTGGTGAAGAACAAGAAAACTAGCAGTAAGAAAAGCGCGAGATTCAAGGATGACGAGGAATACGTTGAGATTACTTTAGACATTCGTGATGATTCAGTTTCCGTCCACAACATCAAGGGAGGTGATCCAGATCAGACGGCAATGCTGGCAAGCAGGTTGGAGAAAAGGCCTTCGCTCGGATCCCAGCTTTCGTTCCGAATGAGGCAAGTTTCTCAGGAACTCAAGCGGATCACATCTACCCAGGCGCCGTTTGACAAGGTTGACAGAAACAAGTCCGGAGCTGCTCGTGCCCTTAAGGGTCTGAAATTCATCTCCAAAACCTTTGGAAGTTCAGGCTGGTCCGAGATTGAGAAGCGGTTTGATGAATTGTCTGTCAATGGCTCACTTCCCAAGTCACTCTTTGGCCAATGCATAGGTATGCATACAACGTTTTCTGTAACAACTTAATCACACATCTGGATATTATGAGTTTCTGCTGTAACATAAGAGTAGTTATTTGAACCATGAGATTTTAGGATCAAAACGGATAATATCATGCAGATTGGTTGTGGGTTTCCTCATTTTGCCTGTTAGCTACCTTGGAGACCTGTTAACTTGAAAACAAGATAGCTAACTGATGGCTTGAATATCGTGTCATGATTGTGATACGATCAGGAATGAAAGAATCGAAAGAGTTTGCCGAAGAACTGTTCGAGGCCTTGGCTCGAAGGAGAGGGATAACATCATCGGCAATAAACAAAGCTGAGTTGCGGGAATTCTGGGAACAAATCACTGATCAGGGCTTCGATGCAAGGCTGCAAACCTTCTTTGACATGTAAGAGTTCAGTGTCATTTCACATTCGCATTAATTCATTTCAGTTTTTGACCAAAACCAGACAAATCGAACTCGGTTTAACTCAAATAGTTCGTATAACCCCTCTTAAGAAGTTGCATCTAATAGATTCTAAATTTAAATCTGACACTTGCAATTTTTTTTTTTGAATTTTCGATCTCATTTGAACAAAAACACAAAGTTAAATAGCCAGCCACGTAGGAGAATTAAACACTTTTTTTTTCTTTTTATTAATCTCTTTTAAATTTGATAAGCTACCATTGAATTTGGATGTTTTCGAATGAGTAAGGTAACAACTAAAGTTTGGTCTAGTAGTTGCTACTCTTCTTTACGAGGAATTAGATCCAAAATTTAATTCCTTCCATTCCTCATTTGTAAAAAAGTAGGTTCATATTGTGGTACAGTAAAGAAACAGTTTTCACCTAAAGATTAGGTAATTGTCTAGAATAAATCATTCTAAGAAACAAAACACAATTATGACCACTTTAATATTCATTCAAAAAATTAACCATATAAATCCGCATTTTATGCTCTTTCTGCATGTGATGCCATTGCCATATGGTAGTTGAAAATGATTCTCTTGCTGTCCTATCTGTGTTGACTTCAAAATAAATTCTTAATTAACTCTTTAAGTTGGTTATATAATACAAAATAAATTTATTTAATGTACTAGTAAGAAATCATTAATTCAATTTAGACAATAATTGAAGAATCAAATAACCATATATCAAGAGAAATTTTTGCACATGAATAATGAAAAAAAAATGATTAAGACGACTTTGAGTGTATACTCAAATGATCATACTTTTACTTTCAAAGTACGAAAATTTTATTAATCTCAAGTCTTGGCACCTGCTTTTTTTTTGGATTAGAAGTTTTCATTGTAATAAAAACTGGAGACTTTTGCATTTTTTGAAATGAAGATGTTTGGTAAATGCAGGGTTGACAAAAATGCCGATGGAAGGATCACTGAAGAAGAAGTAAAGGAGGTGAGTGGAAAAAAAGTCCAGAAAAAATAAAAATATTACGACTACTACCATAAAAAGTTGTTGGACTGGCTAGTGCCGATAGTGTGCCAACATGGCTCGTGCTAGTGTCCTAGCAGCTGATGCATTATCTATAAAAAAAAATATTTACAAGCGTTCAATAAAATGTTATGCAGATTATTGCACTGAGTGCTGGTGCTAACAAGCTGTCAAAAATCCAAGAATCTGCCGAGGAATATGCAGCCCTAATCATTGAAGAACTGGACAAAGACAACCTTGGATACATTGAGGTCAGCAAACCCTTACCCTAAATTTAAGATTTTCTTGGATGAGTATAATCTCTTAATCAACCTTAGCTCAAACCCTCTTTAGGCCTATCAAATAGCCCACAGGCCACAGCTATCTTTAGCATGATACAATTGAAAACAGAAAATGGCCCCGACAAGACAATGCTCGGCCTAACAAGATCTGTTGGTTGCGTCTTGTGTTTACCTTTTGCAGATATCCAATTTGGAAACACTGCTTCTCCAAGCTCCAAGCCAATCAACCAACTTGGTGACAGATAGCCGCATTTTAAGCAGGCTGTTGAGTGAAAAGTTGGTTCCAACAAAGGAGAGAAACCCCATTAAAAGATGGGGCAGGAATCTTGCCTATTTCTTGGAAGACAACTGGAAAAGAATATGGGTCCTGGCTCTGTGGATCTCAATCTGTGCAGGCCTGTTCACCTGGAAATTCATCCAATACAAGCACCGGGCTGTGTTTCATGTGATGGGGTACTGTGTTACCACAGCCAAGGGTGCAGCTGAGACAACCAAATTCAACATGGCCCTGATTCTTCTCCCAGTGTGTAGGAACACCATCACTTGGCTTAGAAGCAAGACAAAGTTGGGGGTGGTTGTTCCATTTGATGACAATATCAATTTTCACAAGGTATGATAAATGACCAAGCTAGGTTCATTCTGTATAAGAAATTGCATTACTGATTTGAATGAATTTCTATAGGTGGTTGCTTTGGGGATTGCTATTGGAGTTGGCTTGCATGTTGGTGCTCATCTAACATGTGACTTCCCTAGACTTCTCCATGCCACTGATGATGAGTATGAGCCAATGAAGCCATTCTTTGGGGATGAACGGCCTAACAACTACTGGTGGTTCGTCAAAGGGACTGAGGGTTGGACTGGTGTGACCATGGTGGTGCTCATGGCCATAGCCTACATACTAGCACAGCCTTGGTTCCGCCGGAACCGGTTAAACGTACCTAAACCTATAAAGAAACTGACTGGATTCAATGCCTTCTGGTACTCACACCATCTGTTTGTTATTGTCTATGCCCTCTTCATTGTTCATGGATACTTTCTCTACCTGTCCAAGAAATGGTACAAAAGGACAGTAAGTATCTCAAAAACTACCCAGTGTGACATATTTCACCATGGTGACATTTCCATGTTCCAGAAGATTTAATTTGTTTCTGTTACATTCTTGTTCGCTGCAGACATGGATGTATCTAGCAGTTCCAATGTTATTATACGCCTGTGAACGCCTAATTCGCGCATTTCGGTCTGGCTATAAGTCAGTGAAGATCTTGAAGGTGAATTGCATCTTCCTACATGTCAAATTCATCATATTTTCTGGTGAAAAGAAAACATAGGGTTGACATTTATGTCTGTTTATAATTCAGGTTGCTGTGTACCCTGGAAATGTGCTCTCCCTGCATATGTCTAAGCCTCAAGGATTCAAGTACACCAGTGGCCAATATATCTTTGTGAACTGTGCAGATGTTTCGCCATTTCAATGGTAAGAAGAGGAAAACTAATGATGTAATTTGCCTGATTTCACAGTTTCAATGACAGTAAACATGATCCATCAGTGGTTTTGATTCTCAGGCATCCCTTCTCCATAACTTCAGCTCCTGGAGACGAGTATTTAAGTATTCACATTCGAACCTTAGGAGACTGGACATCCCAACTCAAGTCACTCTTTGTAAAGGTGATGATTCTTTCTTGAAATTGTAGATTGCACAACAAAATGTCTCATTTCTAAGCTTAAACATCTCAATAGTTTTGCTTTAATCAGTGACCTGGTTTGCAGGTTTGTCAGCCTCCATCAGTTGATCAAAGTGGCCTCCTGAGAGCAGATGTTGGAAAAGGCGAAAACAAGCCAAGGTAACTTTCTTTTTTGGCTGCTTTGGGTTCAAGTTATGGAAACAGTCTCTTCACATTAATGTAGAAGCCTTGTGTACTAAGTTTACCCCTTTTTCTTCTTCTTTTCATCTTTTTCAATGATCACCTTAACTCTAACATGGGATTTAATCTATTCATCAAACAGGTTACCAAAACTGTTGATTGATGGTCCGTATGGAGCTCCAGCACAGGACTACAAAAACTATGATGTTCTTCTGCTAGTAGGACTTGGCATTGGTGCCACCCCATTAATTAGCATAGTCAAAGATGTGCTTAACAACATCAAGCAACAGAAGGAAAATGATGAAGGGATAGAAGCTGGAGTCAAGAACAAGAAAAAGCCTTTTGCCACTAAACGAGCTTACTTCTACTGGGTTACTCGCGAGCAAGGCTCATTCGAGTGGTTCAGGGGAGTGATGAATGAGGTGGCTGAGTATGATCTAGACAAGGTGATTGAACTTCACAATTACTGCACAAGTGTGTATGAAGAAGGGGATGCTAGATCAGCATTGATCACAATGCTTCAGTCCCTCCACCATGCCAAAAGTGGGGTTGATATTGTTTCAGGAACCAGGGTGAAGACTCATTTTGCCAGGCCAAACTGGCACAAGGTTTTCAAGCATGTTGCTGTTAACCACACTGACCAGAGAGTTGGTATGCAATTTCTTTCTGATACTAGCTTTAAAATTCTAGAAGGTGAGTCATGGTGCAACCATAAGGGTTACATTTTTGTGACCCGAAAGTCACAAAAACAGCCTTTCTGTTAATGCGAAAGGAAGGCTACATTCATATATATAACCCTCATCAGACTCTCCAATATAGGAGTCTGATGCATTGAATTTGCCCTTTTTACTGGCTCTAAAATTCTACATTTCAATGGAATATCACTCAAGCTTGGTAAACATACATGCGATATCAAGGTGGTCAATTGGTATTTCTACATCCTGAGTTTAGCTAACCACAAATGCTTTTCTTCTTGCAGGAGTGTTTTACTGTGGTGCACCTGGATTAACAGGAGAGCTAAGGAGGCTAGCTTTAGACTTTTCCAGGAAGACCAGTACCAGATTTGATTTCCACAAAGAAAACTTTTAAAGTTTCTCTTATGGGTTCTTTTATTTTTGAAAATGTAATATTGTAGGGTGTAGCTGTCAAGTTTGTTAATTTGGTTCTTAATTATATATTGTAAGTTGTATAATTCTAAACACTTTTCCCACGGAGTATATATATGCATTAACAAGGATTCACAACAGTGTCAATGAAATTATCAGATCTCAAGTTTCTTTTCTGAAATTTTAAATTAAATCAATCATAATGTTAAACTTTTATGATTTGCTACTATAAAGGAAAAAGGGCAGGCCTATAAATATTTCCATAAAGATTAGACTATACAAGCAAAGCAAAGCTGTAAAAGGCAGAGCATGGTTATGGGAGAAATAAGTTGGACCACTAGTTTGGCTATTAATAAAAGGCCAACTTTATTCTCAATGCTTCTTGGGCAGCAAAGTTCTTTGCACTGCTCATTGGCACAAGTAAGCATTCCATGTTATAAAATTGAATTGATGCTTAATGTTGATGGTTTTTTTCCTAAGTAGATAACTATCAGGCAACTATCCTCCATAAAGCTTGTTGTTCATTGCTTAATGCCTTTGTTTGTCACATGATCATCATCTTCAACGCTCGTGCTAATATACCCAATGATCTTTTCTTTCAGAACCTTATTATATTAATATATAGAGATTTCTCAACAGCAAAAACAGGATCATTAGCTCTAGTTTTATGACATGTAACTTCTCATGTCCAAACCATGTTTTTCTTTATGGATCTTCAATGTAAATTTTGATTGATTGTCTTGAATATTGATAGTTTACTTATATTAAAAATGAGCAAATCAAGTCTCTCCCAAGGCATGAAACATGTGGCAGAACATTGTAACCCTTTGTGCATATATAACAGTAAAGAAAAGGGAAATACATATCCAGGGAAGAGAAAAAGGAAAAAAGAAAGAAAAGCAGCCAGCAATTCTCGTAGTCCTTGCTAGGAAAAGAAGCACTTAACAAAAAGCATCAAAGCGTTAGCTTGATAGGTGTCCATCATAGAGGAAAGGAAAACTTCCAAGAAAAAAATTTAATGTCTCCAAATTCATTTCGCACCAACTCCTAGGCCCTACTTGATTTTTTCCTCTCTTTAAACCTTCACTTATTAAGCATTTCCTCACAGTTTCTCTGCCTCTCTTTCTCTTTCTTTATTTCAATTCTCTGGTAAATTATAGTTTCTCTTGCTTTCTCTTTGGTATTGTTCTAATGGCTGCGGTAGAAGGAAAACCAGAAACTAAGCAGGAATCTAAGCCAGAAGCCAAACCAGAATCTAAAGACGCAGAAGAAAACCAAGAACCTCCTCTCAAGTACAAGGTAAAGCATTTTTTTTTTCATGAATAAAAAATCTTCCATTAACAGGATTTTCAGAACTTGTTTTTCACTCTTGTTCTACTGTTTTCCTCAGGCTTGGGCGTTGAAAGTCTCCATTCATTGTGAAGGATGCAGGAGGAAAGTCGAAAAGACTCTAAGAAAGATTGATGGTACTTCCTAAACCATCTCAAATCCATTAACATGTCTTGTTTCTTTCAACAGGATAAAATTTAATTGGAATTTTAAGATTCAGTTTGCTTGATTTTATTTTTTCCTGAACTTTTTCTCACCCAGCTTTCCAGTGACCAGTACCACTTTTTCATAATGTTTTATGTAAACATTGTTAGCTAATCAAAATCTTGTTGTTTGCCAGATTTTATCATCAGGGTTTTGTTTTCATTTTCAGTTAATCTCATTCCTTCATCAAAGTTTTCTCTTTTTTCTCAGCATATTTTTGTATGGTAAAATTTCTTTTCTATCGTTTTCTCACTTGTTCATCTTTCCATTTTCATATGTTTCCTTTGAACAATTTGCAGGCGTTTACGAAGCTTCTGCTGATTTGAAACAGCAGAAAGCTACGGTAAAAGCCAAATTACACGTAGATGTCGAAACTTTGATCAAGAAACTAGCAAAGAGAGGGAGGCATGCAGAGTTATGGCCTGAAAAAGCTGAGCAGAAAGAGAAAAAGCAAGGAAAATCAAAGAACAAAGACAAACAGGGTAGCCAAGCAAACAGTGAAGGAGCTAATGGTAATAACAATGGCGGTGATAAAGAGAAAGAAGCAATGAAAAATGAAGTCTCGGTTCAACAAGACACTGCTAAAAGCTGTGACAATGGTGGCAGTAGCAAGAATGCTGAGGGTTGTAATGTTGGCAAAGCCGGTGAAGGTGATGCACCCGGTGGACAATTCAAGGAGCCGAAGCCTGAGGTCCAGCAAACTGAGACCTTGACGGCCGGTAATCAGTCACCGGTGGCTGAGAAGAAAGGTGGCGGTGAAAGTGAGGGTAATGCAGGAGGTGGCAGTGGAAGTAAAAAGAGTAAAAAGAAAGGGCAGAAGGGGAATGCCGATGCAAATTTTGATGGGGAGGAACATCCAGATGATGCTGGACCTGCATGCATTGGATCACATTTTACTGCTTACGGACCTTACGGTCCTATTCCCCTGCCATCTCCAGCCACTCATAGCCCCCCGCGTCAGCACCACATGTATGAGTATCCAGCCTATTACCATGCACCACCACCAGTGTACGTTACTAGCTACAATACTTCATTTCCTAGTAGCAGCTATAGTGCATCGTATTATACCTCACCACCACCGTATTCGCATACGTATATGCACCCGGGCCACGTAAGTGAACATCCACCATTAGTTGCGGACACCTATGCATCACGACCGTCCGATTCCTTCGAGATGTTTAGCGACGAAAACCCGAACGCATGTTCAATTATGTGATGTATACTTAGCATTATACTACTTGTATAAGTGTATTGAGGGGAGAATTTTTCAATGTATGTAAATAGAGAAAGAAACCTTGTGGTTTAAGTTAGGGAAAAAGAATAAGAGTGAGGGAAAATTGGTCTGTAGGTCTTTTTCTTTAGTGGTGTTTGTGCTTAGCTTTAATTAGTAACTTTTTGCTTCTTTTAAGTCTTGGTTTTAAAAGTTTATATTTAGCCTTGTAATGCTTAGTTGGTTGTAGGCCCCTTGCCCATCTCTTCCCTCTTTTTTCATTGATGTGTAAAAGTAGGTTTTGATTTGGCTTTTATGATTAAATGAATGCTTCTAATTAAAGTTGATAGTTTCAAATACGATGTGCTGATACAATATGAAAATGATACGAAAACAATATAAAGTTGATATTAACACAAATTATATGCACATGAAAATGAATTATCCAAATTCAAATGGTTTGATTTATACTTTAGGCTAAGAAAATAGAGGCTTGTATTTTCCTGGGAAAATTTGCCACGACAGATTGATAGAGAGGTGTCATATTGGGTGATCGTCTGCTCAAAAGGCTTTAATGGTCTTGGCATTTTGCTCTTTGGTTGTGACTTGGGTTCGTGTAGGACCCTTCAAATCTCTTAAACTCATTCTTTCTGATGTGTAAAGGTGGTATTTGATAGTGAATTTGCATGATTAATGAACTGCGGAAACATTAAAATACAAAGTGCACAAGGTTTCTGGTTTTTTGTGCAACTTTTGAAAACCCATTTCTTCCTTTCTTTTTTTTAATGCAAAACTCAATGTACCATTGCCTTGTGCTTGATGGAAACTGCAGTGTAGTGTTGCTTCCCTGCTTTACTGCTGCAGTGATGATTTCTAGTCCAAGGCAGTAGCCTCACTCACTGATTATGGATTTGTGTGAAGGAGTACTAGCTAGGGCATTGAACCTTGCTGGCAAGTTTTCCTTTAGAAGGAAAGCTATCCCTTCTTTCTTCCATTAAAACCTCCTTTGAAATGTGTGATAACTTAAACTGACCTTGCTTACCCTTCATCTTCACCTTTATTGCCCTCTTTTTTTATTCACTCTCTCATCAGAAATAATGCCGAGTTTGTTTGTGTTTATACAGTATAAATATTAAATTTTTTTTAATTTTTGATAAATTTATATACAATTTTATTAAATTTTAACCTGGTATTGTCTTCATATTATTATTCATATAGTTTTTTTTATCATGCCATCTTTTCGTATTTAGGATTAAAATTTTCAAGCCTAGTTGCAGGTGATCTATAACTCTATCCTCTTTTTTGAAATGGTCCATCAAACAAATCATGCATGCTCATTCTGTAAGTCAGCTACAGGAGGCCCCTTTTGTTAATATCTTTTGACTTCATCTATACTGGTATTTTTTTTAAGCCGGAATCCGGAAATAGGGAAAGAATTACAAGAAATAGGATTGATTTCAGACTAATATTCTCATCTCTTAAGAAATATTAAGAGAATAATTTGAACTAAGCTTTAAGTTCAACCAACCTGGTATTGAACAGTTCAATTCTATCATAATGTCATTATCTTCATAACAACAGTATTGGAGATTTTATCTTTCAAAAGAGCAAGTGATTCCACCCCAACCTCCACTTCAATGAGATAACCATATATCTCCAATCAAATGCTTAAATTTCAGCTAAGCTAAGAAATTCATAAAGGTTATTTTGGTTAGCTTATGTAGGAAACTGACATTGGCTGGGTCCCAAAAAAAAGCATGCTTCATCTTTCCTCAGGTTTTATTCTTTCCTTTTCAAATCCTGAAAAGATTGATTCGGATCAAAACTTGATCTAATAGTTATTACTCATCATTAAAAAGATTAATTCAAAAAGTTCGATTCTTTCCATCATTTGAACCCTTTAGTGAATAAAAACAGAAGAAATAAAAAACCGACAACTGCCAATGCTACCCTTTAACAAATCCTTTTCCAATATCTGGAAAGCTCCCTTTGGGTAGTTTTTATTCTCTTCTCCACTGGAAGCTCATGTTGGCATTCCAAGCTTGATGGGCAAAGAGAATCTCATTGTTTGGCATTTCTATTCTTTCATTGAACAGTCCACAACAGAACGAATCTATTATTTTAAAAGGTAACTATAAGTAGATTACAAGAGCTCATTAACCTCAGCCAAACTAATATGTACAAAGATATTGTATAAGCAAATCTGTGGAAGAGGATCACTCATGGACCCCTTCTCTCTGTAGAGTTGACTTGACAAATAGTGCCTGTAATACATCAAATACAATTTTTTTTAATTTTTTTCAAAATTCATATATAATTTAGATTAAACTTTAGCACGTATCACTTCTGTTTTTTTTTTTTTGTATTGCATTATTGTATCATGTTTAAAATTATCAAATTTATTGTTGAAAAATTTTCTTTCCTATGGCATTTCTCAGTTTTTCCTTGGCTTAGCACCTGAAAGTGAGGGGCTCTTGGTGATGAAAATCTGGGTTTGAGAGAAGGGTGGGGCCAAAAATCAGAGAGATGTGAAGCAATGTAAGATTTGTTTGGACCATTATTATGGATGAAAATGATTCATAAGAGAATCTTAATCCAAGAGCAAAAGTACATATCTCAAGTCAGTGTTCAGTCAATCAAGCATGACTTCCATTTCATTTACAGCATATTCCTGGTTATCAAATTAGGAGCAATTTCCATTAGCAAGGAACCTGATTCCTTCAATCCAATCTGCCTTCCTTCCCAAGCCTCTCAATTCTCACAAAAAATGGAAAAATGAAAAAAACATCCATTAAGCCTTGCAAGGACCCAATGAACAGAATTTCTAGTAATTAACAGTTCCAATATCTATATCCGAATATTTGATTCAGTTGATTGATACATGATACTTTTCTCAACAAACGAATGCTCAAAAAGGATTAAAGTTGTTTAGACTCAAATTTAAAATTTAGAACATATCACAACTCTTTTTTAATCTTTCAGTTAAGAGATTGTTGAACTCTGTCTTTTAAAGTTAATCACTCAGTAAGTTCTTGCTACAGGAACTACCCTAGCTTTAAACCAGATATGTTTAGAATCAACTAGAAAGAGAATAAAGAGCATTGTTCTCTTCGATGGTGGTGGCTGAAGTTGGTGATAAAGATGAGATTTAACAAAACAAATCTTTAACAATAATTAAGAATGGTGATGCCATAATTATGATTCTAACGATGACAATCATGTACCAACACAATGATGGCAGCACTTTTGCTCTAGCTGAGTATCAAGAAATTTACCATTGGCTTTAGAGCTACCAAACTTTTTGGTTGGGGGGAAGACTCTAATACCTAAAAGGAAGCTTGATTCACTAAAGGCCAAACAATAAAAATAGAGATGTCTCACTAAAATAACAATTGCTTGGAGTAATTGTTTTGGGCCACATGACCATTTCAAAATAAAGTGAATTGGGTGATCAACATTGAGCCTGCTTTTGCTCCATGAAAGCTGTGCCCATGCCTTGGTTGTTCTGTTAAATATCAACTTCAGTTTATGATATGATCTATCAATAAAGAATAAGTATAAAATATTGAACACCTTGTAACCAAAAAAAAAAAATTTAACACCTTAATGTATTTCAATAAAGAAGGGACAAGAATCAGAGATTTTGATTCAGGAAACCTCTTGTTTTTATTAGCTTTAGAATTCCAATTCTAACATCAGCATTCCCCTCCTCAATCTGATTTTTTCTTAATGGTTTAAAATCCGATCTATCCGACTTTTCCTTTAATGGGTTTAAAATTTGTATTTTAGCATCGGCATTCTTTTTCTTTATCTAACTTTGTCTTTTAACATCAACATTCTCTTCTTCCATCCGACTTTTCTTTGAGTAAGTTTGAAATTCAAATCTAACATTGACAGTAAGACATTCCCTTCCTCTATCTGATTATTCAAATCTAACATCAACAGTCCCTTCCCTTATCTGATTTTTCCCCTGCTGCTTAAAGTCATATTTAGGTTGGACTTTGGAGCCCATACTACATTTCTAAAGTTGTTGGGATAGTGTTAAACAATATATTTTGAACTGCATGCTTGATTGTTGAGACAATGGAGAAGAGATTCTTGAGTTTCCATTGTTTAAGCAGGAATTTTGTTGATTATTGAGATTGGTAGTGTCTCAAATGGCAAAACCTTCTCTATTCAACTATTATTTGATTAATCATTGAATCAGCCACCATTAGCTCTACAATTAAAAGGTCTTCAGCTCAGCTTCAGAACAATTTATAAATTCCAATCAAGATCAAGAAATAAGATATAATCATATGCAATCATAATGTGGGTCAAGCATGAGAAGTATAACAAATCTTTCTTTGGCTCAGCGGAAACTGAACAAAATTTAATCCTCTATAACCAAAGAGAACAAAAATGTGAACAAAATTGAAGGCATATATTAGGTTCAAATGCAAGCCAACTGAGTACTAAATCCATTCAACAATAACAACTTCAACATAATCCAATAAAACCAACTAGAACTTAATAGTCACTACCAACACATTTTCCCTCCAAAGTTCAGAGACGGACTAGTAACAAAAGGCTTCCTATTACTGCTGTCGGATTTCAGCCTTCTTCTTCTGCCAAAGTCTGTCCAGTGCACTGTCTGCATCACCCTGCAAAGTTCGAAAAATTAATCAATAGCCAAATTAGACACAACTCACTGTCTTGATAAAGAACTGAGAGAACCAACTACAACATGTTAATCTAAAGTTTAACTTCTCTATCACCAATCAGTTGAAAACATCCAAAAGGAATGACTTCCTAAATATGCCTATGCCAATCTATGGGCAGCCGGACAAATCCCAGTGATATATAGTCTCTTCCAGTTCTTTAAACATGAGTTTTGTCACTACCATATCCAGATTTAGCCATAATTTTTTAATTGGAAATATTCTTAAAACCAATGTTTTCTCCAAAAGGAACTTGCAATGTAAATGGATCACAATTGACACTTCAAACATGCCTCAAATATTTAGAGACTTAACATGACAATACAACCACCATAAGCACATCACTAACAAAGCAAGTTGCAGGATTATGACTTTTACACAGGATGTAAATTGTAGATATAACATGAATGCAAACTTTACAGCAATAATAATTAACAGCAACAAGCATAGACTCCTAACAGCTCAAAACAAGCAGCAGGCCAGTACAGAACCAACACAAACCTGCGCACGGACAAAGCCACAAAGAGCAAAAGTTGAGAATGTGCCGGTGTATCTGCCAAGCTCATCCACGTGTCCAATGTTAATCTGAACAGATGCATGGTCCTTCGAGGTGATGAGCCTGTTAGTGGCAGAACTGCAACAACAACAACGACAAGCTACAAATAAGCTTCCAACATAAACAAAAATGGTAAGAAAGAAACATGAGAAAAGCAAATTAAATACCATTTCCTGGGGATGTAAAGATCCATGTTTTGCCCCTCTTCGTTCTGCATCTTTGCGGACTGCTTAACCGTACAAGAAGCACAAAGCTCAAACCACCTAATTCAACAGCAACTTATATTCATCAGAAAAACAAGTATAAAACCAAAAGAATAGTATAGCTAGCTAGCTTTCAACTTCAATCCACTGTAAATAAATTACTAATTCAAAAACTAAACAAAATCAAACAAAAATCTTGGAGAAAACACAAACTCAAATTCTGATTTAACTTTCACTCCGTAGGAAAACATTAACAAACCAACTTATATAAACAGTTCGCAAGAACAATAATCAAAAGCTCATGCTAATTTTAACATCCAAAAACAACATGATACTGAGATAACTATAAAATTACGAAACAATGATACGAATTCCGGAGATAATGACAGAGGCGTACCGGGAAGAGAAAGAAAGGCTGCGGCTGGAAAGATGCTCTGCGGTTTGGGGTTTGCGGAGTTTTAAATAGCGGAAAAAACCTAATTCTTACAACTTATAAGGTCGAAAAAGTCCCTGTTCTTAGCGTATTATATGAGGATAAAGTTGCCATTTTCAGGTTTAAGTAGGGTTCTAAGCCCGTTTTGATTCTGGAAACGTGGCTCAGTTGTTGGGCTCCTGGTTGGAGCCCAAACAATATGCAGGACCTGAACCACCAGGAATCCGAAATCAATTTTTTTAATTAAGTTTAATTTGAACTATATTAGCAACTTAAAAATGGAAAAAAAAATTAAATAAAAATATTTAAATAAATTTATAGTAAATCTAAATATAAATTTAATATAAAACATTTGAAAAATTTATGTTGAATTTGAGACTAAAATTTGAATATTTAGTCTGAATAGGATTTTGTTGTTTTAATACTTTTGAAAAAAATTAATAATATTTGTTCCATAATATGAAGTTTCACATATAAAACCAACTTTTTTTAGATAAAATTTATAAAATAAATACATTTCTCATCTTATTTTCTTAATGTTTAAGTCATTCACGAAGAGTTTATAGATCAATAGTTCAAATTTCAATTTATAGTAGTTCTTTAAAAAATGGTTTTCCGATGCATTTAGAATTTGCTTGGTATGTGTTTATATATATATATATATATATATATATATATATATATATATGTGAAAAAAAATTTTGTTAATTAAATAATTAAACTATAAAATAAATAAAATGTTATAAAACTTAATAATTGAATTAGTTCTTTTCATCATTTTTTAACAAATAAAGTTGTAGAGTTCAAATCTTAACACATGCATCTCATTTTTTTTTAGTCATTATCCTCAAATTATGACTTCGTTTTATAAAAAAAAAAATTAAGAAATAAAACGACAAAACATAACAAATGGAGTAACGATTTGCATACTTGTTTCAAATGCAAAAGCTAATCTAAAGATTCTCATGCCTAAAGCTTAAATATGCTCGTTATGGGCCAATTAAATAGGATGCTAAAATACCTATTTAGTGATTAATCAATACTTGATCTAACGATTATTATTATTTAAAAAAAATATTAAGTCTAATGTTTAAATCTTCTTTCTCTTTAATCATTGAACAAAGTTTTAAAAGATTAATTAAATCTGTCCCAACTAGACTAGGACCTATTTTAAGTGAATCTTTGTGTGTGTGTTTTATTTTTTTTAATTGAAATTAGAATCACAAAGTCTTGAACTTAAAATTAAATTAATTATAATCTCTTCAAAATTATGTACTAAACATGATAAACTTACTTTGAATTCGTGTAATTACATGCTGAATTTTTATTTTGAATATTTTTTTTAAATATAATTCATAATTAGGCTCATTTTGAGATTAATGTAAGACCCAACTTAAAAAACCATGTTGGGCTTGCTGTAGCCGCTACAATCAAATCAAGACCGTAACAGCACGAGGGCGCGAAAGGAACCGACATGGACGGCCGAGATTCAACGGTATCTTTTGTTTTTTGGTATCAGAGATTCAACGGTATCACAACACACGATACTTCTTCCTTCTTCCTTCTGTTATTCCTTCCTTTCCCCGCCAAACGCAAATCAGAATTCGCTCTCTCCTTTTTTTTTTTAGATTAAGAATTAAGATTTGCGTAGCATTTTTCAAATTTCCATACAGAGAAAATGATGGAGGTGAGCCTAAGCGGAAACGCTCTGAAGACCTTTGGTCGTTCGATCACGTGCCTCGCACGTGTAGGCAACGAGCTCGTCATCCAAGCGTCTCCTTCTCAGGTACGCTTCGCTATCTTCTTCACCTCCCTAATTCCAAATCAATTGTTTTAATCACTAGTAGTTTGAATTTTGTGATTATTTAGCTAGTTAAGCATTGAAATAATGTTCCAAATTTTTTTTGAACAGTATGTTCCAAAATTTTTTTTAGTGGGGACGCTGACGCGATTAGGGTTTTGAAGAGGCATGAATGATAATTTATTCTACTGTTTGATGATTGAGAAAGTGAAGGAAAATGAAAGGCAATCAAGCTGTCAGGCTTCGATTTAGTTTTTGTTTGGTTCGCTGTTTATGCGGCAGTTTTTTCTAAGGGTGAAGGAAAATAAGAAGATATGGTTTCAAATGATTCGTTGATTTCGGTTACTATACGGCTAAGTAAAGAAAAAGGAAAGATTAAAAACATTTCATCTATTTTTATTTGTAAGATTTTCTCGGCAACCAAACGGAATATTATACTGGGAACTTCATATTTCTGGATTTTATCCTTATTTTTTTACCTAAGTTGTAATGGATTAACTCGGCAGCTCGCACTTCATACACTCAATTCGTCAAGGTCGGCATACCACTCTATCACCTTTAAGCCGAACTTCTTTGATGTCTATAGAATTTCTGGAACTCAAGTACAGTGCAGCGTGCTTTTGAAGGTATGGTGTTATTTTTTGTTGTTTCTAGTTGGATTTGTTGGATAGGTCGTGATAATGAAGCATTTCAAGTGACTTGGTGAGTTTAGGCTGTTTGTTCTGTTCTTAGGATACCAATAGCAAGCATCGATCACTTGACTGCGAAATTGGCTGATCCAGATGCATCAAAAGTACAGTGGGAGTTGGAATGCTATAGTGGTAAAGTGCTCATATGATATTCTGCTACATTTTTCATCCAACTTCAAATATAGGAAGGGGAAGAAGGGTTTCTCCTGCATATTAATAATCTATTCAATTTGCTGTAAACTTGAGATGGCAAGTATAATGGTGTAATGCTATTAGTGTTAGCATTGAAATGCTATCAATTTATTTTGTTCTACATGCACCTTTGCTTATACAAGTTTAATTTTATACTTACCATCCAACCAAAACCTAGTGTTTTGCTTCGCTCAGCATTTATGAGTATTAGGAAACTGCCTGATGCAAAGAATCCTTCTCGCACAGTTTTCTGATACTGTACAAAATGGATTTGTTATGGTTTTAAATAGTTTCATAACGTATGCTTGGCAGGTATGAAAAAGCATATTGGATTACCTGCAATGTTGAACCTGACATACAACACTTGTCTCTTGATAAGAGAAGATTTCCAAGTAACTTGGTAGTGAGGCCACGCGATCTAAACAGAGTGCTTGCCAACTTTCAATCATCACTACAGGAAATTACCATCATTGCAACAGAGCCAATGCCCTCACCTTCTGATTGTGCGAGTGAAATAGGTTGTAAAGCCGTTGAACTTAGAAGTTATATAGACCCAACAAAAGGTACACAACGATATTGATTTTTGCTATTTCACCTGAAAAAGAAAATTATTCTTTCTTTTTTCATTGCATACAATGATTCCTTATTGCATTCTCAACTCTGGATAGATCCTATGGAAGAGTTTGTGCAGTATACTTATGCTGGAGATCCTGTAGATTTTACTTTTAGCATAAAGGAATTAAAGATATCCAATCTACGGCGGAATGTAGACTATGTAGCGACTTGATTACCTTTACTTTATAAATCCAACATAAACATGCTAATCTTTATTTTTACATAAAAATGTAAGTAATCATGACTTGTTTATAAGTGCTTTAACATTATGTTACCCAAAAAGCTTAAATGCAGGCGTTCCTTACTTTTTGTGAAGGCTGTGAGGTTGACATACACTTGTTTTTTGACAAAGCGGGTGTGTAAGATATTTTTCTATTAATTTGGTGGAACATCAATGTTTTGAAAGCAACTCATAGAACAACTTGTTTTGAAATGTAAAATATTTCATGTTATCAAGTTTGTGTCAGATCCAAACATTTGTGTTTTGGATAGTCAGATCTTATAGCAAGTTTGTGTCATTTGTTTTTTGTTGCATTAAATCTGCTTCGGACAGCTATCTGAATGGGAAATGTAACTTTTGTTTGGATTTTAGAAGTTAAACTTTATCTAACCCAAAAACAGTATGAACATGTGACCAGTTTATTAGTTGTTGGGGTCAGACAATGCAGAGCCCATAAATATGCTAATAAACTACTGCTTTTGTTCGTCTTGCCAACTAGCTAAATTCTATTATCACATTATGCCAAAATGTGGTTTGATCTTGGAAAGATGTTTATTTGGGAACAGGCCAATATTATTGGCACCAAAATTTGGCCTAGATGATGGATCTGGCTCAAACTTTGATGCAACACTTGTACTTGCAAGCATGCTTATATCACAGCTTCACAAAGGCAATCCCTCTGAACCCGTACAAGTAGCTGCAACGGTACATGACCAGGCAATGCATGGGGCAGGGTCTCAAGCACATGAAGAGGGGTTTAGGGCAAATGTTTCTGACCACACCAGAATATGGTCTGACCTCTCAGGTAACTATCACTATCATGATTCTGATGCTGTGTTTATCCAAAACCTCATGTGTTATAATTTTTCTCAGGAAGTGCAGCAAGAAGCAATAGTGGGGTTGAAGAAAGGCAGGTTCAGGGACAGCGGAACTTTAATGGTAGTGAACAGAGGGATAATCAAAGGATTAGCATGATGCAGATCACAAAAGATACACCCATTAGAGAAAGAGTTCCTGCTGCTCCTAGTTTGTATACTGAATTTTGCTATTATATTGTCTATGCGCTTATTAAAGTTTAATCACTAGGTTTCCAGCCTTTTATCATTTATATCATGCTTCTCTTTTCTTCTTCCTCTATGTATGTGCACTTCACGTGTGCATTGGTCTTAACATTTGTCTACAAGTTTGCCTTCAAGATTCCTGCATTTAACAAAAGCTTTAGTGACAGAGGTATAAAATCCCAATTTTCAGCAGTCATTATTCAGACTTAAGTGAACTGTAATTATCGTAAACACATCACAAGCAATTTTCATTTAGTTCTGGAGGAAGTCTTTAATGCTGAACTTCGGTGGTTTTCCCAGTTCTTCTAAACTGTGCAGCAGGATTTTTTTTGAATCGCATTTGAGTTTTATTGGTTTTATTGAGTTTTCTTTACTGCCTATAGCAGCCACAACCAAGTAGAAAAGGACCATGTTGCAGGGGCGCAAGGTTAATCACATGACTAGTTAGTTGTACTGCTTATAATGCTATTATCACTTCTGCAATTATTGATTCCCACCCACCCCAATTGTTTTGCTCAGAAAGGAACCAGATTAATGGGAATGGGTTATCACAATGTCATCCAAGCAACTGGGTAGATGCAGAAGAGGATGATGATAATGATGATGATGCAGAGGAGAATGAACAATGTGTTCAGTCAACGCCACCATATTATGAAGAACAGTAATATCAGTTAGTGGCTGATCCCTTCATTTTTAATGCTAGGCTGCTGCTTGTTTGCTTTCTTCAATGTAAGTGCATGCCTTCTTTTAGTCATATCCTTTGTTCTTGTTTGGCTTTTTATCCTTCAAGTAATTTCAGTAGCTTTTCTATTGCTTCGCATAGAAGGATCTACAATCTGGTATGCTTCGAAATCAATTTATCATAACTAGATCATTTTAATTTTTGACTGTGATATGTGTTTGTGGGAGTGAAATGAGTTACTAGCTTCATACTTGTATAAAGCATGTTTGAAAGTCAAAGATTGTGCTGCAACAAGATTGTAAACTACTTACATTTGTGACATAGATTCCTTTGTTATGTTCGACTTAATGATAGCAATAAGTGTGTCGAAAGATCATGAGCAGGACAATAAAATTTGTGTGAAAAAATCTGCATCATATTTGCTGTCTGGTTGGTTTATCTATTTAAGATTAAAATACCATTTCTAGTATTTCACTGACTATTTTTTCAATACTTAATTGAGTAGTGAAACTGTACTTTTTTAGAACAGACACTGTCTATTTTACAGTGCTTAGAACATTCATTAACATTACCATTCCTGTGCTGTCGCTTATGAACTTGTTCTTCATACTGAGGCTCTTTTTGTTTTGCATAAAGCAACTTTCAGAAAATATTTTCAGAAAAAGTAAAGAACTTTTATTGTTTGTATGAGCTAATAAAAAATGTTTTCTGTTATTTAATTGTTTTTGAATATTTTGCTTTTTGTTTTTTTTTCAAATAATATTGAAATAACTATTAAAATATTAAAAATGTTTTACTTATTATTAAAATTCTTATGTTTATTTTTTCATTAAATAATAATATGATACTATTTATTATTGAGATACAAAAAATATTTATATTTAATAATATAGAAAATCATGTCTAAGATTCGGTTTGAGAGCCTATACTCATGTGCATGGTAAGTATTAGTAACTCTTCACTTAGATAGTTCTTTTTTAGTGATTCAAGAAAAAAAGTTCTTTTTTAGAAATTGTTTTCCCTTTTTCAAAAGAAGACGATTTAAAAAAAATGATATCATTTTCTATTGATTAGTAAGTTAATTGGTTATTAACCATTTGATTTTATGCCAAACAAATACAAAAAAATAAAGAAATTATTTTTTGAAAGTCATTTTTTTTTCAAAACAAGTGGAATCTTAGTGCATAATTTAGTTCTATCTACTAGACCCACCTTCAGATTGTTAGTGGATAGGAAAATTCTCACAGTTTTCTCTAGGAAGGAAAACTAAACATCAAATCATGTTATCTAAATTCAATTAATGTGCTCTTTCTTTTAGCTCCATCTACCAAACAATGTGACATTGAACCTAACATAACATTAGCATGTTAGTTTCAATTAGCGTGCTCTACTCTAATCAGAGTTCTAGCTTTTTCACTAAGTGGAGATTTTTCGATGTCAAGGATTAATGAGGTTAACTGATTCCAACTCCTGAAGTTTGATAACCGGATATAGGATTGGTAGGATTGGTGAGTGATTCTAGAATAGACAAGGGTTGTTATCTATTACTAAAATGTTGCAATAATTATGGCTAATAGTTGCTTGTTGTAAATGTGAAGCAAATCTCAGTTCTTTACTTTTGATAGGTGTTCTCCCGTAGTGAGTTCAAGTCCTTCTCAATAGAGTTTCTGAGCCAAGGACAACTGTAGATTTTGCTCATTGCATTAAACCAATTCCTATCTTATATTCTGCTGGGAATAAAATTAGATGGTTGAGCATTCATTGTAAGTACATTTGAGGGAAAAATCATTCAATCTTATGTAGTGTCCTGTGGAATAGCACGCCTGACCTCGGATTCAAGGGGAAGGGAGATATTCAAAAGAGCTATCATGTGCTTGATTGTTACCTTTTTGCTTGGATGCCTTTTTCCCATCCAACAAACAACCTTTTCCGGAAAAGCTGATGGTACCTCCTATTGAAAAATAGTATCATTGGGTAAAGGCATGAAGTTAGGAAGTTAAAATGGTTGTTAAGTTTTGTAAATGCCCTTTACTAGATTTGATGTTCTGATATTGCCCCAGTTTTAGCTTCTAAATTCTTGTCTGGGCTTGAAGGGTGTATATATTATAGGTATACATACATACAAAAGAAGTCATAGTCTGGAAATAAGAAAAGGGGTTGCAAGTGTTATGATTTGAATTTTATATCTATTAGATATCACTTTTTAAGAGTAATTGCATAAATCATTTAAGTCTAAATTTAAGTTCAAACATATATAATCCATCATTTTACTTATCCAAGATTCGAACAATTTTAACCATTGAATCGAGGATTTTAGGTTTCTGATTTTGATTCTAGAATCTTGGAAATCTACAGATGGGTCCATTGTTGTTTAATGGCTGAACCCAGCCAATAAAGGATTTCTGGGTGTTCACTTATCATGCTAGCGTGGGCATGATCCCTGAACAATGCTTACATGCCAGGATGTCATGGAGCCTATCATTGATCTAAATATATTACTGATTTCTCGGCAGGTTTTTGAAGATTTAAGAACAAAAGTATGTTAGAGGAAAGTCTACAAGGTCCAAAGGTTAGGACAACTAAAATTGTTTATATATGATGCTGTTTGGTAAGTCGGAAAGTTGATGGTATTTTTCTCACCAAAAAAAAAAGTTGATGGTATTTCTGTCAATTGGTTGTGTTGTTGCTGTGCTTGGCGAGAAAAAGAGGGAAATAATGGAGTAGTTTTAAATTAAAAAACTAGGAAATATATAGCCTTAACTACAACTTGAAATTTGAAAAAGAAAAAGAATAATGGATTTTTATTTTTATATAGAGAAGACCGATGAGAGCCAGCTGGCTTGACGAGAGTTTGGTTTGGGACGCGCAAACACCGTCCTGGTGATCTGTGTTGGGTCCCACGTTTTTAACGGCTATGTTCTGATTACGTCTGCTCTAACGACGTTTCAAATTTTTTTAACGTTTTGTTTTTCTCTGGATGCAAGCGAAAGAGGTTTTTTTGTTTTTACAGAATAGAATGCATAAAATAGTTTTAAATTATTTTTATTTTATTTTTTAAAATTTATTATTGTTTCATAAGTTTAAAATTTATTTTTATGGTATTGTAGGATAAAACCAGTTTGTACAGTTCCTTTATGCTATTATCTAAAATTTATTCTGGTGGGAAAATATTAGTTTGAAACGTACGCTAGTCAAGTTGATTTTTATAGTTTTTAGTCTTTAAGAAATGATTTTTAATAAATCTATTTTAAAGCACAATTTTTATTTTTATTCTCTGATTATGATATTTTTGTATTAAAAGAATGGATGCGGTATCATTACATTGTCAAATTACCTTTTGCATGCTTATCACATGAATGATTTTTTTTTTTTGGTATAAAAAAATTATGCTTGATTTCCGTATATTTGAACGCTCAACATTATCGGTTTATAATATGTAAGTGGATGTCACGTTTGATTTTTTATTTATATATTTTTATCTTTTTTCAACCTTGGTTGGGTGGTTGAGTACTTGAACTTAAATTTGATAATTTGTATATATATTTTGTGTTCGAATTGTGTTAAATTATGTTTGTATAATAAAATATAAAAATTACAATGTTAAAATTTATTTTTAACATATCAAATATAACATATATTTTTTTTAATTTTACAATAAATATATAATTTTTATTATTTTATATTTTTTTGTATTATGTTAGTATTTTCTCATGTCCAAAATTAATTAGGTAGTAGGTCCATTTGACTGTTTCATAACATTTAAGTGCCAGACGTGCAAGGTGTAAAAAATTGTCAACTCTCTCAGCATTGTTCAACAGCAATCGTCAAAACATCATTAGTCAAAATTGCGGTTAAGATGAGCAAATTGAGGGTGTTTTTTAAGAAAAATTATTTTATACATTGTCAATAAAATTTTTTAATTTTACGAGCAGAATTAGGATGATGATATGTTTTATTTTATTTATTTTTTATTTTTTAATATTTTTAAAAGATATATGTTATTATTTTAATTTCTTTTGTAAAATTAAAAAATTCTATTGATAATAGATAAGATAATAATCTATTCTTTAAATAAAAAAATTAATAAACGATAACGGCGGTGCGGCGAGGATTAGGAAAGGTATCCGTGTTTCCGTTAGCAGATTCTTGGATGAAGTTTGGTCATGGAAGAATGCTAGCCTAAAGTCCTAAACCCTAGAGGTAGATGCCGTCTTTCCTATTTTCTTTTTTATTTAATCTTTAATTTGTTTTCTTCCTTCCCTTTCTTGATACCTAAACCAAACTGGGTAAAAGAGAGAGAGAGAGAACGAGTCAACGAAAGGGTTGGGCTTTGTGCTTTTACTCAATGCTTTCGCCTTAATATCGAAGTTGCCATTGTTTTGGCTTTGTCTAAGACGATATGCTTTTTACATTGGGCGTGATTTGCATGAATGATGAAATTACGTGTTACCCTCATGCAGCTTAACTATCTCTTTCTAGGTTTGAAGAATTTCTTGAAAAAGATATGCTTCGAGCTGTTATCCAGTGGGTTTGTATTAGATTAAAATAAGATATCAATAAATGATAAAAATAACAACAATAATGAGAGTTAATTTGTATCAAGTTATTTGTTAAGTTCGTGAACAAGATTTAGTTTAGATTGAGCTTCAAGCATGATTTTTTTAAAACACATATAAATTTACATATAAGTAAAATAATTTTAAGGGTTTTTATTTAATAAATTGATAATTAGATCTAATAATTTGTATAAATTACGAAAATTTTATATTAAAAGTCTTGTCAATATGTTAAATACAAAGCATTTTTATTTTTTTTCAAATTTAAATGTAATTTTTATTAAATTTTAATTTGTGTCACTTGTCTGTCATTTTCATATTATGTTATTGCATTTAAGATTACCAAATTTAATGTATAATTGCACTATACTATTAATTAATCAGAAAGTGTCAAATAATGATCTGCAATTAACATTAGATTTTTTAAAAAAATATATCACATTGAATATGAGATTAATTTCTGTTCGTATTAATTTGAGAGAATTTGAATAGTTGAGGATTCAAATAAGAGATTTCTTGTTATGGATCACTTTCACTCAAGAATTTGTTAAAGCTTAATATCATTGAGTCAACTCCTTGGGTTAGATTATTATTTTCTCTTGGAAATATACAAAAATTAAATACAAGATATGAGCAATATGACCTATAATCTTGCGATCTTGCCCAAATCCTTCAAAAAAAAAATGCCATTGTCCATAAATTAATTCTCATTTTTCAGCATCCTAAAACTCAGTCAAATTTTTGAAATTATGAAATAATTTAACTATTTCTTCATCTTCCTTTTGTCAAAAGTCCCATATGAGTGGTTGGTTTGTGGTTAACAGTGGCGGAGCTGCATGGGGCCCAGCGGGGGCTTAAGCCCCCAATGAGCCTAAAATTTTTTGCTTTTCTACTGATGTTTGGCTAGTAAAAAATATATTGTATTATATTTTACAGTCTATTTAGCCCTCACTGAATTTTTTTTTCTCAAAAACTTTATTATATTTGAATCAAGCTCCCGGTGAATAAAATCTTTGGCTCCGTCACTGATGGTTAATGTAGCATTAGTACAGAGAATGGCATGCCTGTAATAAACAGCCAAGTCAGTGTCGTTTAGACTAACCATATTACTTATTATTGCCAACTAGCTCTTTTCCCTTTGGTTTTTAAAAAGCTCAGAGGGAGACACAAATTATTTAAAACAAAGCCACCAAACAGAAGAAGCTGAGAAGAAAGCAAGGCAGGTCACAGCAGAAGCGAAGAAAGAAAACCAAAGCCAAAGGAAGGAAGCCCAGAAATCAGAGGAAAGCGCAGAGAGCTTTTGAATTTGCAATGGCAGTGCTCAATAGTAAGCTTGTTGTGATCTGTGCCGTGATCATGGCGGTGGTGGCAATGACCGTTGATGCAAGTGGGGACCAACAGCAGCCAATCCTGGGTTGGCTTCCCACCACCAGATCGCCGCCATGCAAGGGTTCCATAGCCGAATGCTTAGCCGAGGAAGAGTTCGAGCTGGACTCGGAGATCAGCCGGCGTATCTTACAAACCACCAAGTACATCAGCTACGGTGCGCTGCAGAGGAACACCGTTCCTTGCTCCCGACGTGGCGCTTCCTATTACAATTGCCAGCCTGGAGCTCAGGCTAACCCATACAGCCGTGGCTGCAGCCGTATTACAAGGTGCAGGAGTTCTTAATTTCTTTAATTTAAATCTTCTTTTTTGCAATTTACTTGGGGACTGGGTTTGATTGTTATACATGAAGAAAGAAAAGAGCAGACAAGGAGAGATTGGTGAGTGGTGGTGATGGGTTTCTTGTTCTTGCCGAAAATATTATTGTTATAATTTATTTTATTTTTAATGTCTCTATAAAAGATTGTTGTTACTATTATTATTCTCTTTTTTCTTATTTTTGCTACTATATTTATGGGTAATTTTACAATTTATTTATTGTTTGAGAAACATAACTTTTAATTATCTGTCATTTGGTGATTAATAATTTATAAACATGAAAATTTATGTATACATTTTGTGTTTTTGTTATGTTTGATATACCTCGATTGTTTAACTTTGTGTTAAAATTTATATTGATACGGTAAATATGAAAATTTTTGTTGTATCCATGTAAACATGTTTTAGTATCTGGTTATTGTGATTGAGATTATTATATTTTTTTTTTGGTTACAATAGATTATTAGATTTCGATTTGAAGGTTTTATTCTTTTATTTATTTTGTTAATTTAATATGGAAAATTAAAATCATGCTCTTCAGACAAGAAGAAATATAATTGTCGGAAACTGGTGAGTTGTCAATTTGTCATTGTTACAAAAAGTGGAAAGAGTTTTTTACCATGAAAGTTCTTGAGAGGTCATAAAATAGGAAAGATAAAGCTGGAAAGGAGGGATGAAATTAATTCTGTCTGTAAGGACCTATTTTGAGTTTACTAGATTTTGAATTTACAAGAAAATGAGAATCAATGAAATTTGATTTTGTGTTGTTGTGTTCAATTCATGTCCCGTAAAATATACAAAATATTTTGTGTTAACAAGTAAAATAATTTTTTTTCAGTTTTTATTAAATTTATATATGATTTTTATCAAATTTTAATTTGTATTACATTCATATTTTTTATCTCATATTATCATATTATATATAAAATTATCAAATTTAGTTAAAATTTTGTATAATTTGATAATTTGTTAGACTTAATAGCCAAATAGACTTTCAATTTTTAGCATAAAATGAAATTAAGTCTTCAATATTTTATTGCGTGAAAATCAGTCCGTAAATTTTTATTTCATTGTAAATAAACATCAACCTTTTAAAATTATGTAATTAAGTCAAAATATGTTAAATAACACTAACTTTCGTTAATATTGCACACTTGACATGTCACGTGGCAGCCAACTAAATTATCCACGTCAGCTTTCACGTTAGATGTCCAAACGGAAGTTAGTGTCATTTAACAGATTTGGATATAATTTCATAATTTTAAAAGGTTGAAAGTTTATTTACAATGAAAAAAAAAGTTTATGGACTGATTTTCATGCGATAAAAACGTTGAGGGTTTAATTCTATTTTATACTAAAGGTTGAAGGTTTATTTGACTATTAAGCCTAATTTATTATATGTGTCATATTTGTATCATGCTAAATATGTATAACATAAAAATTATCATATTACATTTTATAAAAATACAAAACAAATATTTTATTTTTTCAATATTTTTAAATTTTAACTTGTATTATTTTATTTTTGATATTATTATATTATATTATACCGTGATTAAATTTATTAGATATATTGCAGTTACTCTTTTAGTTAGGTACGCGTACACGAAACAACACTTTTATGCATGTTTTCATTATTATCATTGGACTTCTACTTAAAACATGTGAAATCTTTTGATGGCAATGGCATGTTTGCAAGGATGGGTTATTGTTAAACAAATAATAATGATGGGTCCATCACAGCCTGACATATGCCGAAGGAATCAAATCAAAAGCTATTTCAGCGGTCCCCTTTAGACCAAACTCAAAATTTCTGTCCAAAGGGTCCCTCTCTCATGTCTTTTACACTGTTTGTTCAGTCCTTTTTCTTTCCTTTATGAAACCCTGAATCTCTCGTATGGATATTTGCTTTCACTTTTTAAACAGCTGTGTCAATAACATGACAAAGTAAAAGTAAGTTCTTTTTTTTTTTTTTGAGATAAAGTAAAAGTAAGTTTTGAGAATTATTTCAGTCGTTTAAGAGATGATTTTTCATAGATTTGAAAATCAAATTTCAATAGTTACAATTTTTGTCTTTTATTTTTGTATTGTGATTTTCATTAATTTTAATTAAAAAATTTAAGTTCTTGAATAAATATATTTTTGAAGCTTATATCTTAACCAAAAAAAATAATGTTCTCTAACATTGGAAAAATATTAAGAGAAAATTGAAGAAAAAAAGAAGAAGAATGCCTTTTTTTTTCTTGAGTTTGTATATGATGTATTGACAATATATAATTTCTATATACTGTCAATTCATCAGAAGTTAACACTTCATCAATTAGTAAATTAAAAAATATGAAAAACTTTTAAAAGTAAATGTAAATAAATTTTTTTAATTTTTTCATAAGAGTTTATTGATAAGATATCAACTTTTGATATATTAACAGTATATAAAAATTATACACTATTAATATATTATATATAAATTTTTTTTTTATAATTGAAGAATGGAGGTTGAGACCGTTTGGGTTCGAACCAATGTTATAATATGTCAAAATTTTCTCTTTATCGTTTGGCTAAGAGGTTGGTGGTGAAATATACCTAATGCTTTATTTTTCTTAGCATTGCTCTTCTTTTCATGTCGCTAAATATAGCGTAAAACTGGGAATTCAAGCTAAAATGAGAAAACAAATTTTATTTTTTGAGAATCCCGCAAGATGTAATAAAACGATCGGATGATATTTATATATGGTGGTTGGCCATGGCAGAGTTAAAGTTAATTTAGATTGGTAGCTAATAAAATGTGAAGGGTAATGAGTTAAAGTTTTCTGTGCCCCTCTTTAAGCCCAAAATTCAACAGGCCTACAAAGTTGTGTCGGTTTAAGTGTTTAACAAACCAACTCATTTCGAAACTTTTAGGCCACCATGAAAATTCCAGTGGATTCAATATGATAAAAATCTCGAATTATAGAGAAACTAACTGCTGACCAAAACTGCAAGATTAAGATATTAAGAGTGTAATCAAATCGAATAGAAACAATTTAGTATCATATTTGATTTTAATTCGACTTAAAAAATTGAAGTTCGAAGTGATTTTAACTCAAAATGATTTAGTACTAAATTTGAGTTTGGCTCGATTCAAAATTTTGAATCTCGAAACTCAGTTTGAGTTTGCTTTTTTAAGCTCAAATTTAGCTTGACCGAATAAAATCGAACCATTCGAGCTTAATTCAATAAGTTTGTTCTAGACTTGATAGGTTAAGTATATCAATTTTCAATTATATATTATAAGAGTAAAATAATAAATTAATAATAAAATATTAAAAATATATTTAAAAAATTTGATTTGATTTACAAGCCGCTTGAATAGAGTATTAAGATACTTAAACTCGACTTGTTATTCGAGTAGTTAGAGCTAGATCTCAATTTGAAAATTAATAATTAAACTCGAATAATTATCAAATCGAATTCAAATTGTTTACAATAATTTAATTTGTTTAAGTACCTATGCAAGACCAATTTGATCATTTACATTCCTTGGTTTGAATTAAGTGTTCGTCCCTTTTGATCATTTACAATTGCCATTCATCGAGATTTCAGTCGTCGGCTCTCTTGTCATCAAAGCAACAGACTTAAACCAAAAAACGAATGAAAAATAAATTATTTTATTATTTAAACCAATGTATTAACGAATTAGATATTGATACCCTTTACACGTCTAAACAAAATGTTAACCTTAAAAACATTGTCTACTGTTTCATCCACACGCAAGTACGGGTCAATCCATCCAATAGGTAACCTTGGTCTTTGGTTGGTTGACATTTGCATCATTAAATTTTTTATAATTGGGAATAGGGTAGAGGTTATTTATTTTCGAATTTAAATTTTATAATAGTCACAATTCTTTTCTAGAAGTATATCTAAACACTAATTTTTGTCGGAGTCTAATTGGTTCGAAATTGTGAGAATTGGGTCTATTCGATGTGTTTTCTTAATTTTCAAATAAGTGATGAACCCATTTTGATTTTCTTTTCCCTTTTCATTTTCCTCTTTTATTATTCTTTATTTTATTTTTATTACTCTACTTTTATTTTTGTTCGTTGTGTTAATTTTTTTTTACTTTTATTTTATATATTTATTTGTTAGTTTAGATTTTAATAGTATAGAATGATAAAGTGAAAAAAATTATAAAAAATTTAGAAAATTAAAAATTCTTTTGGAAGACACAAACTCCAACTCATCCTAAATATGGAAATTTCAATTTGGCAAGTCAATGAAAAAGTGAATTTGGACAGTATCAAATTTGAAAATTAAAAGATAAATCATAGTATTTAAAACCAAAGTCAAGTTGGAAGAAAAATCAACAGAAAGTTTTTGAAGAAGGATTTGAGGGAAAGTTCTAAAAATTCAATCAAACAAGAACTCCAAGATTATGCAAAATCAAAAATTAGCACTTAAATCATGGGATTTGATACACAATATTCAAGCATTCTTTCAAAAATAACAAAGAGATGAGTCTATAAATTCAGGAAAAAAGCAAAAAGAAAAAAGAAAAAGCTACGGTACTGCCTTTTGCACTGTCGCCGCTGTGAAGGATTGCTGCCGCCATCTGCCAAGCACCTCTCTTTCCACCTCGCCTTACTGTTGTTTTAGACTGAACCCCCCTGTTCTGCATGGTAGCTGCCAGTCCAGCTACCACGTGAAGACCCCTACTCGCCTTCAACAAGCTGCTGTGTCACCAGCTTCCTCGAGCCTTGACTCGCCTCATCAAAGCTTCACCGTTCGCCGCGTCAAAGCCACTGACGCACTTGTTGCCATTTTACGGCTGCACCACTTTTTTGCTATCTCCATCATCGCCATTTTGCTCATCATCATCCTCAACAGACCATGCTTCAACGGTCATTACGCTAGAGTTTCTTGCTGCCATCGTTGCTACCAAATAGCTTGCATTATCGTGATTACTGCTGCTTATCGCCATCGTCATCTTCATCACTAGCCTAGACTACTGCTTGTATTTTCTTGCAAAAGTAAGGTTTTTTGCCATTAAATGACATGCACTTGTGCAAAAAGGAGTAAAGCCACGTGATTATCACTATGATTTTATTTTTAATTACTATTGTTTCATTCATATTAAATCATCTTAATAGATTAGTTTATATGATTTATTTAATTTTTTTTGTTATAAGGGAATATTAAATAACTGCAGATGGGAGTGCTTGGATTCGAATCCAAGACTTACAGTATGCCACAACTCATCCTTAACTATTAGGTCAAGAGGTTGTTGGCTATATGATTTATTTAATTAGACATTTGTGAAGGATAATGATAATCTAATTGGAATTAGAATATGATATAAAGATGATCGACTTGAAAACTTGCTTTGGATAAGTAGCATACATAATTAATGCGAATGAAATAATTTTGATTTAGTATGTTGATATTTATGTATTTTGTTGATATATTATTATTGGTTCGTCCTTTTATTTTAGAATTAGGATTAAAATAAATTAAAAATATATTATTAAAAATAAAAAAACGTAAAAAATTTAATTATGATATAAAAAATTAAAACAAACTAAATCAATCCGACGATGGAACTCTGAGGGGATTGTGATTGAGTAATACTTTTAGAGATCTAGAGGTGATGAGATTTCTTTTAAGTTTGACCAACTTGATTGAAGATTTAAAAGGATATTTCTAACATTTAATAGTAAAAATTCGTTATAAAAGTAAAAATCAAATTGAAATCATAATTAATTAAAATTAAGTTTGTCAAAGTAATGGATAATAAAATTAGAAATTAAGAATTAGTAAAATTAATGCATTTAGAAACAAGATCAAATGAAATAATATCAAACATTCAAACAAATGAAAATTATTCCGACGATGGAACTTCAAGGGGATTGCGATTGAGTAATACTCTCATAGATCTTGAGGTAAAGAGGTTCTTTTTAAGTCTTACTAGCTTGATGGAAGATTTAAAAATATATTTTCGATATTTAAAACTCAAATTTATTATTAAAAAAATTGAAATGAGAATTGATTAAAATTGCAATTAAAAGAAATAAATAATCAAATTATAAATTAAGAATTGTAAAAATTAATTTAGAAATAAAATAAAATAATAATGTACTTAAATTATCCAACGACGGAACTCTGAGGGGATTGCAATTGAGTAATACTTTCAGAGATCTTGAGGTGAGGGGATTCCTTTTAAGTCTAACCAGCTTGATAGAAGATTTAAAATGATATTTCTAATATTTAATAAATCAATTTAATTATAAAAATAAAAATTAAATTAGATTAAAAATAGTAAATTAAAATTAAGTTCACTATAAAAAATAATAAAGATTAAATTAATAAATTAGAATTAAAATTAAAAAAGAATTAAAATATATTTAGAAACAAAATAAGATTAAATTATATTAAATATTTTAATAAATGTGAATTATTCCAATGATGAAATTTAAAGGGAATTGCGCTTGAGTAGTTTCTTTGAAAAATTCTAAGGTGAGAAAGTTTCTTTAAAATCTTACCAACTTGATGGAAGGTCTTTGAGAAAATCTTCAATATCAAATAATTTATGTTTATTTAAAGATACAAAAATATATGAAATAATAATTTATATTAAAAAATAATAATAACAATAGAATAAAACAAGATAAAATAATAGAAATAAAAATTAATAGAAATTGGGTAGTGAGTCAAAATGAGGTTTGCATAATGTATTTAAATGAGCCGATGATGGAACCTCTTCAAGAAAGGTGATTGGTCCTACTTGAATACTCTCGTGCTAAAAAAAAACTTTTAAGCTGTCTAACCAGCTTGATGGAGGAGGCTTAAAATTTTTTTTCAATATTTAATTATATTGAAATTAAAGTAAAAGGTAAAATTAGGATAACCTTAGATTATTTGGTACCATTTTAAGATTGGACGTTATGAGGGTGCTAACCCTTCCTCACATGTAATCGCACTTCCGAACCTTAGGATTCTTTAAACGTAAACCAAGACTTATCTTTAGTTTGAATATGTGACCAATCGCACCTAGAAATAATAGTTGGTGGCAACTTCATAGTTTTGTGTCTAGCTATTAGATTTTTCCAAAACTTAATACGTTATGACAGTGTAATATATGATTGCGGATATTAGACATAAAATCGAATCGAGATAATCCAATACTAAACTTGAACTCAATTCTATTCAAAAATCCGAGATTTGAAATTTAGCTTAAACTCAATCAAACTTAATTTTTGAAATTGGACTTTGATTCGATAAAATACTTAAACAATTCGAATTCGACTCGATAAATTTAATTTATCATTTTTTAATTATATATTATAATGATAAATTAATAATAAAATTAAAAACTTATATAAAAAAAAGTTATTACACACGTCAAGTACTTGAATCTAATATTAAAACACTTGATGTGCACATCAAGTTGCCCGTGTACCATGTGGAGTCGATGAAACATTGGAATGGAGAGGTTATCCTCCATCTCCTTTCATCGATTCAGATTGTATTGATTATTGAATAAAGCTATTGTTTATTTTTGATCAAAAAAATATTAAAATATTTGAATTTTACTCGATTCGTTATCTAAATAATTTAAATTCGAATTTAATTCAAAAGTAAACAAATCAATTCAAATAATTACTTAATTAAATTCGAATAATTCAAAAATAGACCAGGTTGTTTATCCTTGTAACGAAGACATTGACATCATTTAATCAGTTACTTACCATGATACCTTAACTTAGCCCGCAAGGAGCGAGGTTGTGGTCAACGAAACGCCTGCAAATTTAACGCGCACAAATAACAAACAGACACGTTTCTTCACCGCTGCTCAATCGCGGCCGTTAATCCGTCGTTCACCTCTATAAAATCAACGATTCTTTTTCATTTCTCTCCCACGATTCAACGCCACAAGGAAAACTGCGTCTCCTTTTCTTCAGACAATCGAAGATTTTCGACATTTTCAAGGACAGAGGCTTCTGTCATGGCTGAAGCAAACTCCAACATCCAACAAGACATGGTATAAACATATCCCTTTTTTTGTTTTTCGATTTATTGGGTATTCGAATTTTCATTTTTGATTTTCTTTTCTTTTGTGTTGATCGGAATTTGACAGGCTAAAGAGGAAGAACAGAGGTTGAAATACTTGGAATTCGTGCAAGTAGCCGCCGTCCACGCGGTTCTGTGCCTCACCAACCTCTACGTTTACACTAAGGAGAGGTCGGGACCGTTGAAGCCCGGCGTCGAGACCGTTGAAGGAACGGTTAAGAGCGTGGTTCAGCCTGTTTACGATAAATACCATGATTTCCCCGTTGAGCTTCTCAAGTTCGTTGATCGCAAGGTAATTTCTCTGTCTCATGGAATTTGGTTTCTCTGAATTGATAAGAAAAATCAGAGTATAAAGCTTGATTTGAGATTCTGGATTGGTTGGGTTGTGGGATAATTTGTTAGAACTAATTCGTCCAAAAAGCTCGTTAACACAATAAATTAGATTGAAAACTAACCTTTGTGGGTTGAGCCAAAACCCACAATTTCACCACTGATTTCGCCACTGCCAAAGGGAGAAGAGACCGCCGGAGGTCGAGCAATGCTTGTCCACTGCCGGTTTGGGTCCTTCCATAGTGATCTGCAGCCAAAGAAAGTGAATGGTGGTGAGGAGAGGAGGAGAAACGGGAAAGAAGGGGTGAGCTGCCCATGTTCGCTTCGGCCAAATGAGCTATACTGTCGCCTATATATAAGTGCAATGGGCAGAGATTCTCTATATCATAAATCATATATTATATCCGTCTCATTAAAAATAAATACATGTATAATATAAATATATTACGTATATCTATCATCACACATTATATAAAATATACTACTAACTTAAGTTATATGAAATTAATTATATTAATTAATTTATATTAATGAGATAATTCAACATAATTGTGATGTGGAAAATCCCTTGAAGCATTGTGATTTCAAAATCATTAAGGAAACTTTCTTTCTTTGACCAAAGTTCAAGCTTTTTTAGACAATTGGGAAAATCTGGGGCTGGTTTTAATGGAAATTACAGAACTTTCCAGCTCAAATGGTTGATTTTTTCCAATATGAAATTGAATAGAGTCAAGACAATGGTCTATCAAGTTGGAGTTTGGTTTAACTTAAAAATTATAGACTTGAAACCCCGCTCCATATGACTTGATAAAATACTGTTCGAGCTCGATTAAATAGATTCAAATTTGATTTAATAAGTTTGATATTAATTTAATGGATTTGATTTGTCATTTTTTAATTATATTATTCAAGTCTGATATTAATTTGAATTCAGTTTGATTTGTTATTTATGTAATTTAGGTTTGAACTTAATTTAAAAATAAAAAAATCAAATTCGAATATTAATACTCTTTTGAGTCAAGGTCGAGTAATTTGTGTATAGCGTGATTCTTTACATTTCTAATTATTTCTAAGATTGATGATGAAAGGTGATTAAAAAAACAATTCTTCTTCCTGGGTTTATTGCAGGTTGCTGAATCTGTGACTAAGCTAGACCGTCGTGTCCCTCCAGTCATCAAGCAGGTCTCTTCTGAAGCCATCTCGGCTGCCCAAAACGCTCCAGCGGTGGCTCGAGGCGTGGCTTCCGAGGTCCACCGTGCTGGAGTGGTGAGCACAGCCTCAGAATACGCAAAATCTGTGTACACCAAATATGAGCCCGCAGCCAAAGAGCTTTATGCAAAGTATGAACCCAAAGCTGAACAATCTGCTGTCTCGGCATGGCGGAAACTCAACCAGCTCCCTCTCTTCCCTCGAGTGGCTTCAGTGGTTGTCCCGACTGCCGCCTATTGCACCGACAAGTATAACCAGACGGTGGTTAGCGGTGCAGCGAAGGGGTACAAGGTTGCTTGGTATTTGCCATTGGTGCCTACCGAGAAGATTGCCAAGGTGTTTGCTGGAGAGGAGCCTGCATCAGAGCCTCTGCTGTCCAAGAGTTGATTGGATTGAAATTGAATATGGTTTTTCATATTAAGTATGATTGCCAAAGTTAAAACCGTGGATTTTAATAACCTATTTTCTCTCTCTTTTCTTTGTGTTTCTTTTTTCTTTTTTAATTGAGTTTGATTCTGGTTTGCTGTGGAGTTCAAGGGAATTGTGTCTTGTTTTATTCAGCTTTGTGTTTGTAAATTTCTTCTTGATTGATGATCAAGTTCATGGAAATATTTTGATACTACTTAAGAGTTATGTTCGTAATCCAGTTGAGATGAGATGATCACGGTTAGAGTCTAGTTCCCCTTGGTTAATTTGAACTGGATTGAAAATAATTTATAAAACTCAAATTTGATTCCATAAAATGCTAAGTGATTGAAGTATTCTCTTTTTTTAAGTCTTTCTCGTGATTCACGCATGTCATGGGAGGAGAAGTTTTCTCTCTTTTTAACCTCACATAGGTTTGGCGTACTCAATGAGTGTTTTGGCCAAAAAAAAATCATTAAGTGTTGGTCTCAAATTTTGAATTTTGAATCTGATCTAAAAAATGATACTAGCTTTTCAACAAATCCAATTTTTAGGGTTGGAGATATTGATTCTAACTTCTAAGCTTATGGAAAATGGAACTATAAAATGCTAGTTTGGATGAGCAGTGTGATTAGTTCCGATGAGATTAAAAAACGTAAAATGACCACCGTGAATATATGTTTTTTAATAAAATAATAAAAAAAATTCAAATGGTACAATAACAATTTTACACATTTTTGTTTTGTCTTTTTGTGATTTTTTTTGTCTTTTAGCTAAAGATGCCATCGCACCGGTGCTAAACGCACCGGCCTGGGCATCCAAACTAAGCCAAAATAGTTCAATTTTAGGAGAAATTAGGGATGTAATGGGAGTGGATACAAGCTAATTTTGAATTATTCAAATTCGATTATGTTTTAAAATGCTCGAATCCGATTAAATACTCGACTATTTTAATTTTTATTACTCGAACTCTACTTATATAATATAAAAAATATCCGTTAATTACACGAACTGACTAAATACTTATTTATTAAGTAAACCAAATATCATTTGAAAGGTGTTGTTGCCCAAAACAACAATAAATATTTGCTGATGTCGGATCCTCGATCTTCGCGTTAGTTTGTCTCCAACGAATCTGCGAAATAGGAAAAGTCAGAGGGGCGCAGGGGTTTTCCCTGCGCACGCACTCCGATGCTTAAGTCAGACAGGGTTTCTGTAGGCAAATAGAGCTTAGGGTTTAAGAATGATACCTGTGACCTATTTATAGGAGTTATTTTGCGCGTAATTACCTTTAAGCCCCACAGCTTAAATAATAACCCAGTGGATCATTTCTGGGCCTTTTGAGTATCCCTAAGCGAAAAGTGTGCAAGATGGGCAAATGAAAAGTCCCTAAGCACAAAAGTGTGCGAGATGGGCAAACCAAAAGCCTGAAGCGAAAAATGTGTGATGTAGGCTACGCATTTACTTGAAGCAAAAAAGTGTGCGATGTAAGTCATGCATGACGTGCTTGAGCTTGAAGCAGTAATTGAGCGACATAAGCCCCGTATGTAAAAGAACTTGAAGCAAAAAAGTGCACGAGAAAAGCCTGATTATTACGTGAGACTAATACAAGGTAAATGTATAGTTGCTTCGGTAGATGAGTTTAAAAATGGGCTGATCAGTTTGTAAAAGACTAAGCTCTTTCACAAAAAACTGGGGAGCACTCTAGATTGACTTATGCCTCAAAAGGAGCATCGATACTAACAGGCACCCAAGCATCTACGCCCTGAGGTGCTATAATTATCTAAATCATCTTCGTCCAAGCCTGTGAGAACCCCGACCATCTCGGGTCAACCAAAAGGCTCTTAAGGGCTGGTAAGATCAGATAGATCTTTATAAATGCCTATTCTCAGAAAATGTTGCATCAGGATCAAGCTTCAACCAATCCGGAGCACGCCAAGCACAAACCGCATCTGATGAAACCAAAAGGCTTTGGTGGCTCCGCAATCTTGTAATTTCTCCTTATAACTCTTGGTTTCGGTCAGCTAAGACCTTGAATTTGAAAAGAAGGGTGGTATATTCCACTGGAGAAGCATTTAGCTCAGAGAAGAAAAACGTATCCCGGTAGTGTTCTAAAAAGACACTTTGACAAAAAAAAATGATGACACGAAGTCATTTCTGCTACAAATAATAATTGAGTCCTCAAGTGAAGATGAAAAGACTCTTGTGATAATCCCAAGAAGAGGGTAGCACAAGAATTTGAAAAGCCCATTCTTTATATACTCTTTCACAAGGTAAACCTTGTAAAAGAGTGGGGAGCAATTGATGTGGACTAGATCAATTATTACCGGGCTTTTCTATAAATCAAGTTGAAGACCATTGAGCCAAATGATAATCTAAGCCCAAGAGAAAAAAGGACTCAAAAGGCCCAGAAATGATCCACTGGGTTATTATTTAAGCTGTGGGGCTTAAAGGTAATTACGCGCAAAATAACTCCTATAAATAGGTCACAGGTATCATTCTTAAACCCTAAGCTCTATTTGCCTACAGAAACCCTGTCTGACTTAAGCATCGGAGTGCGCGCGCAGGGAAAACCCCTGCGCCCCTCTGACTTTTCCTATTTCGCAGATTCGTTGGAGACAAACTAACGCGAAGATCGAGGATCCGACATCAGCAAATATTTATTGTTGTTTTGGGCAACAACAATTGGCGCCGTCTGTGGGAATCAAACAAAAAAGTCATGAAAGATGGTGAAAAGACAACTTGCGGAAGATCCACGGGAGACTGTTGGTTTGGCGAGAGATAAAAGAGTCTGTCGCTCGTGAATAAAAAAAAATAATAATAATAAAAATATATATTACAAGGGCGCGAAAGAGTAACTAGCCTGTCGCACAAGCCTGTCGCGCATCATCAATTTAGCCTTAATCTAACATACCAGATACAAAAAGTGAAATATGCTAGGCGAGAGACAGCATGAGCGAGAGACTGCATGGCAAGGGACTAGCTCTCGCACCTGACAGTATGGCGAGAGACACCATGAGCGAGAGAATAGCTCTCGCATTGACAGGCTTGACGAGAGAGTGGCTCTCGCATTCGTGAGCTTGGGCGAGAGAGCCTCCCGCATGGGCGATAGGCCTTAGAAAAATTGCTTCAGCAACCTGGTGCGTGGCAGACATGTGATCAAAAAAATCATCAATGGCTGCGAGAGAGTGGCTCTCGCATTCGTGAGCTTGGGCGAGAGAGCCTCCCGCGTGGGCGACAGGCCTTAGAAAAAATTGCTTCAGCAACCTGGTGCGTGGCAGACATGTGATCATTAAAATCATCAATGGCTGGCGAGAGACTGGTTCTCGCATTCGTGACTTGGGCGAGAGAGCCTCCCGCGTGGGCTACAGGAACGAGTCGTTGATTGATGGGATAAGCACGCTGTGGAATTGAACCACAGTCTTTTTCCTTACGTGGCAAAAGTCGAGAGTTAAAATATAGACTCGAAAGCATACGCCTGTAAAAACTACACAGAGAATAAAGAAGATTGAATTTACAAGAGAATGGTACATGGCGTGCACAATAATGAGAGGTTTTTGGAGCTTTGCTTTGGTTCACCCGGAACAGCTACACGTGCATGGACTTGGCTTCCAACTGCGTTTTCCTTTTCTTTTTGATCAACTTTAGGTATCCAACACTACAGGATTTCCAGATGGATGTGCTCTAGATAAATAATGGAGTTATAGTGCCTGCACTGCAGCAGTTTGCGGGACACAAGCAAGAGGACAAAGAGTTCTTTACAGAACTTACGCAGTTAGTTTACATGCGACAAGAGATGAAAAATACTTTGAATGGTATAAGGTTTACCCAAAAACTTTTAGAAGCTAAAGCTGCTACTGAAAATCAGAAGCAATTCCTTATAGTTTCTACATTGCTTCTGTTTGTTCTTTTTGCTCGTCATATGCCAAAATATGTTCTCACCATTCATGCTCAGTCTACAATTACATCCATTTCATTAAAAACCAAACACGTGATTAACAAAAACAAAGTCTGTACTTTGCACTATACAATTTTCTGTAAATGACACTTATGGTTACATCCCTACCCCTCAAAATCTCAACTCCAACAACAACACAAACCACTAAGTTCAAATGCTCTGCTACTAAGAGTCTTAAGACTACACAAAATCTGCATCCTGTTATGGCTGGTTCATCTCTTCCTTGTCTGTACAGTTGAATATGTACGCAAAAGTTAGCACTCACAGCCCCCAAGAATTAGATCCAAGGGCATTTCTCTTTGCTGCAGAGAACTGTAATATGCTGAGAAGCTTTGAGCATGAAACCGTCGTTGAAAAGTGGAATAGTCAAGAATGAAGAAAGTGGAGAAGAACGTGTAAGAAGGAAAGATTGAATGAGGAAGAAAGCATGGAGTGTTGCCTACGGCAGAGTGTCTCGCCTCGCGTCTGCACGGCATACCTGAATGAATGGGTAATTTTGAAGATCAAAGCCTAGAACATCTAGCTCTTGCTTGTTCAGATCCTCAGTAGTATGGATGAAAACACAAGGTTAATTTTCATGACTGAATGGATCTGACAGAGCAGCTAAATAGATCAAACTAAATAAACAATGGAAACCCCACTCCACAATTCTCACAGCTAGCAACGTTATCGGGATCTTTGAAACATTGCTTAGCCTTTCAACCTGCCATGCAGAATGGCAGCCATACTTTTCTGAACAGTACAATGATGGATGGACATTTATAAATCATGCAAGATTGGTCCAGATCTATGGGATTGAGGCAACTAGTAAAGGTCCATAGCCATTCACCTTGCCTGGCAAAACGGGCCCGGAATAATTATTGACAATGTGATCCAATCCAGAAGAAAGATCAAGAGAAAAGAAAGAGAAAATTACAGAATCTTCATTTGTCTTCTTCAGAATTCTAGACAGAAGCGGTTGAATCATGGATTAGAGGAGCTTTGGCTTCGATTCTCCACTCTTTACAATCCTGGAAGACATGCTCGACATCCCAGAGGAGCACGAGAAGTCCCGAAACAACCCATCTCGAGCCTACGTTCGAGATGCAAAGGCTATGGCAGCCACACGAGCGGACGTGATAGAGTGTCCAACAGCCTACACATTCACTATCGACATGCCTGGCATTAGTCCCAGTGAGATCAATGTCCATGTAGAAAACGACAACGTTTTTGTGGTGAGCGGGGAGCGAAAGCGCGGGAAAGAAAAGGATGAGAAAGAAGGGGTCTTCCAGGACTAATACAAGTTTCATTTTTTCTACAAAAGAACAAAAAAAAAACAAATAAATAAGATGGACATGCTGTCGTTTTGCACTTCCTTTACATTTATTACGACGTATGATTGCCAAATGAAGAAAAGTTTGGAACAACCTTATAGGTCGTGGACTATTCTGAAAGGACAAAAGTATCATCATTAGCCACCTACATGGACTAGGTTGAATCGTGTATGCTGCAAACTGACATAACAATGTTGGAGAGGCACAGACAAAGTTTGGATTTTGGAGCTTGTTGAAGCCGATGCCATGTCCACACGGCGAGAGGCTTTGGGCGAGAGAGCCTCTCTCGCACCCGACAGGCGTTGAGCTAGAGAGAGCCTATCGATCGCGATAGGCATTGGTTCATTGTGGAGTTGTTTCGTGGATTCTCCGGTGGCTTTCAGATTTAGCAATGGTGCTTTGGGTCATGTGAACCTTTTCTTTTATATGTTAGCTTTTGGCTGGACTGCCAATTTGATCCCAGGAAAATAATCATTAAAGACTCCTAATTTTTAGAGAACAGGCCACAAAAGCATTGGCAGAAAGACAACTAATCATCAACCCGAGGACATTATCTGGAGATTAATGCAACAAAACGAGTCATACCAGCACAAATTCTTACAGCTCCAAGATATTATGGACCCAGATGCCAGATATAGTTGATCTCCTTTGACAGATTAAGCATACAGATCCTTGGCGAGAGGAGAGCTCACTCTCGCGACAAGCCCTTTAACGATTAGCACTGGGCGAGAGCTGACAGCACTAGGCGAGAGGATAGCTCTCGCGCCAGACAGGTCATGGCGAGAGACAGCACTGGCGGAAGCTAGCTCTCGCGCTCGACAGGCCTCGAGCAAGACATGGTCTCCCGCACGCGACAGGCTTTGAGCGAGACAAGGGCTCCCGCATGCGACAGGGGAGCCCCCACACGCGACAGGCATTGATTGAGGTAGGGGCTCTCGCACGCCATAAGCTCCCCACTTTGATAAAATGACAGCGGAGAAAATTAGGTGAACACAACACCCATACGCAAGATTCCCCCGTTAGCACAATACAGGCGAGCAAAGAACACCCAAGTCATGCCTTTCGGCAATGGCTAGCAACGCTGGCGAGCACGGAATCCAAATTACTGGTTTGCCCATTAGAAAGAAATTTGGCGAGCACATTTAAATTTGACGAGCACATTTAAATTTGACGATCCAAGCGCACGCCCAAGTGCGGGATCTGAGCGGAATGATCTATAGACCTGGTGCGTGTACTAATCCGAACGAGTGTCCAAAAGCTTCCTTCAGCTCATCTGTCGATCGTCTGACGCAGAAGCTTCTAAGAACTGCTCGAGCAACCATCTAGAAGTGGCTTAAGAGCCACACACTTGGCCTATTGACAAACCACACATGTGAAAGAGGGTTTGTCTATATAACGGGTGTGTCGACTTCATGAGTCCTTTAAGCAAGACAAGAATGTGCTAGCTTAGGATGTTGAGATTAAGGCAGAGACACACACTGGTGTGGGGGAATTGTCAGTGTTTTGTCAAAACATAGAAGATAAAAAAAAAAAAAAAGGCAGCACGCGGCCAATTGCTTGGATGTAAGGTTAATGAAGTCCCTTACACATTGTTATAATCTTCATCGACCAAGTAGGGACATACGGGTGGTAGCCAGATTCGAGGTACTCTCGTATGATGTTTCGATTTTCTTGGCCACTCTAACAGTTGTGACTGAATTAGGCAGGTGTCCGAGGCAGGCACTAGCCACTGTCGTGAAAGGCAGCAAGCCAGGAAAAGCTTGGTTCAATCGAAAACAACTTGTGGTAAGCTCGTGAAGATAGATTGATGGTACCGAGGCACGACTCGGTGCACAATCCATGGTTGACAGCAAAACATCACAGCACTCGTACCTTACAGATTTTTCAAAGATAAAGACTCGGAATTGTACTGGTGGTAAACATTTGCTATTATTGTTTTAACATTTGCTGCAATTATATTGTTACTTACTCCAATTAATTGAAAATACTACATTATGAAACGAAAGGCCAGTTATTTTTATCTGTACTATGATAATCCTCCATGTTTGATAGACATGTTGCAGGAATAGAAGAAGAAAAAAAAATGGAAGCTGGCCAAAGAAACGCGAGACGGGCACAAATAAGTCCCTAAGCGAAAAATGCGCGAGATGGGCACAAATAAGACCTTAAGCGTGAAGAAGACGCGAGACGGGCACAAATAAGTCCCTAAGCGAAAAATGCGCGAGATGGGCACAAATAAGACCTTAAGCGTGAAGAAGACGCGAGACGGGCACAAATAAGTCCCTAAGCGAAAAATGCGCGAGATGGGCACAAATAAGACCTTAAGCGTGAAGAAGACGCGAGACGGGCACAAATAAGTCCCTAAGCGAAAAATGCGCGAGATGGGCACAAATAAGACCTTAAGCGTGAAGAAGACGCGAGACGGGCACAAATAAGTCCCTAAGCGAAAAATGCGCGAGATGGGCACAAATAAGACCTTAAGCGTGAAGAAGACGCGAGACGGGCACAAATAAGTCCCTAAGCGAAAAATGCGCGAGACGGGCAAAAATAAGTCCCTAAGCAAGAAAATTCAAAAGTCCCTAAGCGAAAAATGCGCGAGACGGGTAAATCAAAAGTCCCTAAGCGAAAAGTGCGCGAGATGGGCAAACAAAAAGTCCCTAAGCAAAAAATGCGCGAGACGGGCAAATCAAAAGTCCCTAAGCGAAAAGTGCGCGAGATGGGCAAACAAAAAGTCCCTAAGCGAAAAGTGCGCGAGATGGGTAAACAAAAAGTCCTTAAGCGAAAAATGCGCGAGACGGGCAAATCAAAAGTCCCTAAGCGAAAAATGCGCGAGGCGGGCACAAATAAGACCCTAAGCATGACGAAGACGCTAGAAGGGCAAAATAAGACCCCAAGCGGGCAAAATAAGACCCTAAGCGAGAAAAAGACGCGAGACGGGCACAAATAAGTCCCTAAGCGAAAAATGCACGAGACGGGCAAAAATAAGACCCTAAGCGAGAAGATACAAGACGAGCAAAACAAAAAGTCCCTAAGCACAAAAGGGTGCGAGACGGGCAAATTCGAAAATCCCTAAGCGAAAAGTGTGCAAGATGGGCAAATGAAAAGTCCCTAAGCACAAAAGTGTGCGAGATGGGCAAACCAAAAGCCTGAAGCGAAAAATGTGTGATGTAGGCTACGCATTTACTTGAAGCAAAAAAGTGTGCGATGTAAGTCATGCATGACGTGCTTGAGCTTGAAGCAGTAATTGAGCGACATAAGCCCCGTATGTAAAAGAACTTGAAGCAAAAAAGTGCACGAGAAAAGCCTGATTATTACGTGAGACTAATACAAGGTAAATGTATAGTTGCTTCGGTAGATGAGTTTAAAAATGGGCTGATCAGTTTGTAAAAGACTAAGCTCTTTCACAAAAAACTGGGGAGCACTCTAGATTGACTTATGCCTCAAAAGGAGCATCGATACTAACAGGCACCCAAGCATCTACGCCCTGAGGTGCTATAATTATCTAAATCATCTTCGTCCAAGCCTGTGAGAACCCCGACCATCTCGGGTCAACCAAAAGGCTCTTAAGGGCTGGTAAGATCAGATAGATCTTTATAAATGCCTATTCTCAGAAAATGTTGCATCAGGATCAAGCTTCAACCAATCCGGAGCACGCCAAGCACAAACCGCATCTGATGAAACCAAAAGGCTTTGGTGGCTCCGCAATCTTGTAATTTCTCCTTATAACTCTTGGTTTCGGTCAGCTAAGACCTTGAATTTGAAAAGAAGGGTGGTATATTCCACTGGAGAAGCATTTAGCTCAGAGAAGAAAAACGTATCCCGGTAGTGTTCTAAAAAGACACTTTGACAAAAAAAAATGATGACACGAAGTCATTTCTGCTACAAATAATAATTGAGTCCTCAAGTGAAGATGAAAAGACTCTTGTGATAATCCCAAGAAGAGGGTAGCACAAGAATTTGAAAAGCCCATTCTTTATATACTCTTTCACAAGGTAAACCTTGTAAAAGAGTGGGGAGCAATTGATGTGGACTAGATCAATTATTACTGGGCTTTTCTATAAATCAAGTTGAAGACCATTGAGCCAAATGATAATCTAAGCCCAAGAGAAAAAAGGACTCAAAAGGCCCAGAAATGATCCACTGGGTTATTATTTAAGCTGTGGGGCTTAAAGGTAATTACGCGCAAAATAACTCCTATAAATAGGTCACAGGTATCATTCTTAAACCCTAAGCTCTATTTGCCTACAGAAACCCTGTCTGACTTAAGCATCGGAGTGCGCGCGCAGGGAAAACCCCTGCGCCCCTCTGACTTTTCCTATTTCGCAGATTCGTTGGAGACAAACTAACGCGAAGATCGAGGATCCGACATCAGCAAATATTTATTGTTGTTTTGGGCAACAACAAAAGGAAAAAAACATTTTATTTCATGGTACTAAATAAAATTTGATGCAAACTTGAAGCTTAACTTAATTTATTTATGTAATTTTTTAAAAATGTTATTTGCAATAAATCTAAAATTCAAATTCCCCATTGGCAATTTGTTTTATCCTCGAACTCCTCATTTTTTTATAAAAAAAAATTATTTCAATTTTTTTGGTAAAAAGAGAGTTTATTTGAAGCCCAAGCTACATTTTGGAGCCCAAGACCCAAATCTCAAGTAATAGACCCGACTTCCTGCTTCCACACTTCCAGATTGAACAGAGATACAAACCAGAACAATCACTTTCTTCTTCCCGTCGTACTCCAACAACAGAAGCTCATAGCTCAGAAGAAAATCATGTTGGGTTTCTTACACCCGCCAATGCCTTGCACAGTGCCGTCTTTAGCTCCTTACCTATCTGTTCGAAGACCAAAGGCTTTGAAGCTCAGTTGCGGCGCTTTGGGTGCCACAAACGCTGCTAAAATCCCCATGCCTCCGTTGAACCCTAGGGACGCGTTTCTTCAGAGGCTCGCTTCCGTCGCCTCTTCGTCCCCGGAAAGGATTGTTAGTCGTCCGGCTGATAACGATATGCCCCCGTATTTGGACTTGTTCGACTCTCCCAATCTCATGGCGACTCCTGCTCAAGTAAGTGTAATTATGGATAATATTTGGTTCAACTTTTCAATTTCCTTTTGATATCAGAACTATGAGAAGTGAATTTGAATGGAATAATGAAAATTTCAAATAAATTGAATTAGACTTTTAATTCTTAGTGATTAAATTTGGATTTTAACTGAAATAACGTTAATTCGTGGTTTATTGAAACTGATTAGGTGGAAGGATCGGTGTCATATAATGAGCATAGGCCTACCACCCCGCCGCCGGACTTACCTTCAATGCTTCTTCACGGCAGAATAGTTTACATTGGCATGCCGGTAAGTATTTCCAATAAGGAGGTTGAGGTTAATCTTTGTAAATTACAAATGTTTGTGGGTGCCTTTGCTTTATCAAATAAGAAACTATTCCTATAAAAATTGCGGAAAAAGAAGGGCGACAAGCTGCAGACATTTATTTTTGGGCGTTTTGATGGAGTTCTGAGATGGCCATTGTTCTCACCATCACATTGTTTCTGTAATATGTTCTAACCATATTAACTGTTTTTATCTTTCAGCTTGTGCCTGCGGTGACAGAGCTTGTAGTTGCAGAGTTAATGTATCTTCAATGGCAGGATTCCAAGCAACCAATTTATGTTTACATAAATTCTACAGGAACAACTCGTGATGATGGTGAAACGGTGAGCTTTAATGAAATTTGTATTTCGTAGCTTCTGGAGATGTTAGAATCATACAATAAATCTCGTAAGAGAAAAATTAGGCCAAGTTGTGTTGAAAGTTGGATTTTGGCGGTTTTTTTCTGTAGATTTAGTGTATCATACCCCTGCTAAACACAAAACTATCGTGATCATGAATATCCTCTGAACTGTAAACTGTACCATCCTCTTCTTCTTCGGTGATGCTTCTTCTGCTTGATATTCAGTTATTCATACTTGTATTTTGTTTTCTTATGGTCCATATTTACATAATTTAAAAAACTTATGCTACAGGTTGGAATGGAAACTGAGGGTTTTGCCATCTATGACACAATTATGCAGATGCAGAATGAGGTAAATTTTCGTTTTTCAAAGTTATAAATTTGTCTTGTTTTCTATATTTTAATAAGAATATTAAGTTCTTCTCTGCACGTCTCTTGTGCTTTTCATTTTGGTTCAAGAATGAGATGATCTTACTGGTTAACTTCTTCTTTGTTCTTGGTATTCCTTCATAACTTGGTAATTGATGCTCATACAGATACATACAGTCGGTATTGGGGCTGCTATAGGTCAAGCTTGTCTTTTACTTGCTGCTGGAACTAAGGGTAAACGGTTCATGATGCCTCATGCCAAAGGTATGATTTAATTAGCTTGTCTGTGATTCTAAACTTTTACTGACTCTATCCTACCTTTTAAAATACAACATCTCAAGTGTTTGCTTGTATTTATTTCAGCTATGATCCAGCAGCCTCGTGTCCCATCATCTGGGATGTTGCCAGCAAGTGATGTTCTTATACGTGCCAAAGAGGTTTAGCGGAACTTCTTGTTCTTTACTGTTTACCTATAATTAAGATGGCTTTGTCTAGAATTTTTCGATTTTTTTCCCTTTATTGATCCTCTTGTGCGAGTTGGATGTCACCATGCATTTCAAGATTTAACAGCAGAAAGCTTCATGCATATTGTGTTTATGTCTTATTGTTACCTTCAGTCTTAGTTGTTTATTTAGAGGAATAGTTAATTGCCGAAAATGCTAAAACCACTGACAATGTAATTGGGGCTTTATTTTTCTGTTACATATACTCTGATAACAATAATATTTAATTTAGATTTAAATCGTCCTTTAAATGTTCATCTTGGGCTCTGCTTTTAGACTTTGATACCTCAAGCCCTCAGACTGTGCCTTTCTTATGCAGGTATTGGTAAACAGAGACACACTTGTGGAACTTCTGGCCAAGCACACTGAAAATGTGAGTGTGATGAATCGATTTTAGCCTTGTTTGTTAGATATGAAATTTGCCGAAACAAAGGGGCTCATTATTTAACTTTATATTTTGTTAGTCAAAAGAGACGGTAGCCAATGCAATGAGGAGACCATATTATATGGATGCTAAGAAAGCTAAAGACTTTGGGGTCATTGACAAGGTACGTGCACTTATAAGTAAAGCTTTTTGGAATTTCATCTTTCATGTGTATCTGAGACGTGTTACGTGTATTTTGGGTGCAGATACTTTGGCGTGGTCAGGAAAAGATTGCAGCAGATGTTCCTTCTCAAGAGGAGTGGGCGAGGAATGCTGGTGTCCAAGTCATGGATGACTTTTAGTGTCTGGGTGGTGGATACTAGTCATTGTAAGTGAATTCTCTATTTTTCTTTTCTATTACTAATCATGGCTGAATAGGGACATTTCTCCTGGATTGTTGATTCTGAAAATTTTGTTTGGAAGAAGCTAGTTTCACCATATTGGCTTAGTGGCTCATAGATTTTATGCTTTTTGTAGCTCTGATGGAGACAATAACGTAAATTACGGATGCTCTATTGTTTAGGCTGTACCATCCTTGTATTCCCATGGCTGCAGTCTACCAAAGCTGGTTCTTTCAACTGATCATGCTTCATTGTTCTAATGTCTTAAGACTGTTATTTCTGTCTGTGCTGCAGGAAGTCATTAGCCAGTTCTGGTGGGCTGCCTATATGACTTCGGTGATGGAGTTCGATTCCGCAGACGACCCGTTGTCATATTTTGGGGAGTTTTGAATTTGTTATGCAGGAGCACAAATATAATTAACGCTGCCTGTTATGAGCAGAACATGAATATGGATACAGTTAGCTGGAGTAGGTTGCAGGTTGATGGCATACTTGATGAAGACGTGGAAGAAAGGGATGCACAAACAAATTGAATAGGAAGATAACAGAACAATGGTCCTTAGGTATTGTAGTCAAATTCTGTATGATCTTACAGATTGTGGTTATTTTTGCACTCCCTTCCATTCCATGCCTCTGTTTTCACGATTTGACGATTTTAAAGATATTAAACACGACGCAATAAATGATAAGATAAAAATGAATCGGATTATACTTGATAAAAGTTAAATATAATCTTAAACATGATACGAAAAATTATAAAAAAAAATTATAAAAGTAATACAAAATTTAAGTTGATATTATTTTATATTTTACATTTTATGAGCATGATATATATATATATATATATATATTTATATTTATATTTATATAAAAGAAATGGATCCGGGTTAAATGTAAGTCCAAAGTGAGCAAAGCTCAGAAGGAATTTGGAGACAAAGATTCTAAATGATTTCAGGAGAGATAAAATCGTATGAAACGATTATTTTATATCAATATATGTTATTTTTATTCAAATTGTATTAAGTAATCGGATTATTAAAAAAATTAATTATTTATTATATATTATATGTGATAATTAAATTATGAATATTTATTTTAAGGGATTTATTAATAATTTTAATAATAAATTATTAATTTTTTTTAATAATGAGATTACGTGATATGATTTGAACGAAATGAGATAATTATTTCGTACAATTCTCTTTCGGTTTCATGATGATGATGCTTCCGGAAGACAAGATCTGGGCCGATGCAATGTTCCTCTATCTTGAAGGTGACACGTTTCACCTTTACAGTGGGCCAATGCACTGTCAATGGTGGCCCACACTAAGATTTTTTTCCCCAACTTATCCAATGAATTAAACAAAAGCAATTTAGATCATGCAACGCGCCCCAGTTATCATATATATATATATATATATATATATATATATATATATATATTTTTGTCTCATCCTCTCTATTTGCTTGACACTTGTCAATTTATTTTTTTTTTGCCCTCAATAATTTTTTTTTTACTTTGGTCCTTTTGTTTTTTTTTTTCAACAATTTTTTTAGTTAAATCCTTAACATTATTGTGTGTTCTAGATTTGTTTTATTCTATTCAATTGCTGCAATACTTTCTCTAAAGGTAACATTAATCTATTCGTAACAATAGTGATATTATTTCTACTTTTACTTCTTTTGTTATTCCATGTTTATATTGAACCAAAATTTCAATCAAGTTTTGTAACAAATTAACGAGCATGATTGTTCAAATCTTGAATATTTTAATTTTTAACTCTTCATTTGTATGCACTAAGTTTGAAAAAAAATTATAAAGAAAAAATTTTCCCGTAGCGAAGCACGGGTAATTTTCTAGTTGTAACAAAAGTTAACATGGCTTGGATTTCCTTAAAGAAAAAAAAAACTTATATCTTCTATCAAATTAAAAAAAAAAGAGTTCATTTCAATTCAATAGAATTTTGAGTATTAAATTATTGAAATTCGAAACTATTTGCAAATGGTAAATTAATACTTTCAATTATAAGTGTAATAAAAATAAGACCAAAAGATTCAATAATAAACTTAAATTTAATTCTAAAAGTCGATATTTGAAGATTGATTTGATTTTATTGAATTTAATTTTTGAACTTGATATTGATATGATAAAATATTTAAATGATTCGAATTTGATTTGATAAATTTAAATTTAATTAAATAAGTTCAATTTATTATTTTTTTATTTATGAAGATAAAATAACAAATTCATAATTAAATATTAAAAATTAAATTAAAATCATAAATTACTTGAATAGAATTTAAGATACTCAAATTTTATTCAAGCCTTTATTAGAATAAATTGAACATGAGCTTTAACTCAAAAAATAAATAAATTTTTTTTAAATATTGAAAAAAAGCTGGTATAGTAGTGAAACTGAAGAAAACCGGATCCTTAAATAACCGGACCCGATATTCTAAGCGGTCAGCTATTGTCCCCGCCGCCTACTCCGTTTTCTTTTCCCTTTCTCTTCTTTCCGCTCCCTACACTCGCGGTTTTCTCTGCTTTCACCTGATAAAAAGAAAAGAATAACTCTAAAAGCTCTGTCTTGATTAAGCAAAATCAATGGCGGTACAGTGGATAGACAGAGGAGATCTATGGAAGAACAAGGCCCGCGTTTTGCAATTCCAGCTCAGACAGCGGTTCAGGGTGGCGGTTGATCGCCATCGTCGCCATCGACATTCGATGTTCGCTGACCGTTACTTCTCGTCCACGGTTCAACGCTGGCTCCATCGATTCCGTGACTTCCGTCGCGATTCTCTCCCTTCTTCCTCCGCTTTCTACCGCAAACGAGGTCGCTTTTCCCGCTCTTAATTCGATTGTAAAGATTTATAATCTTTTTGGCTTTTGAGGAAGCATAAGTTTTTTTTTTCTTATTTGATAATTTACCACAATTCCCTGCAAGGGGAAACTTTCTTGTTAGTAACTTGTGTTTTTAATATCATTAATTTGATTTTTTTTTAAATTTACGTCAAAGTTAGAAAATTTTCGCTGATAAATTCAAGCTGCTGGTGTTGTAGTGAGTAAGGACTTCAATGTGGAGGAGAATTCAGTTATTTTTCGAATGTTTCAAGCTGTGGCTGTTCCTTTGATTGGAAATGTTTGCCATGTTTTTATGAATGGTCTCAATCGTGTTCAAGTACGTAAGATTTTGTATGATTCAGAATTCCATGGTGATCGTTGCATGATTATCACGATTTGTAGGAATTAATTCGAGTTCTCTACTGTGGCAGGTTTATGGCCTTGAAAAATTGCACGACGCTTTGCTTAATAGACCCCAAAACAAATCCCTTATAACGGTATAAGCTATTTATCAGTTTTAGCTTGTCTCATTCATTCGTGTGTGATTCCCTTATGTATGGTCTGGTTATTATATGTAGCATATGCTGAGGAAGGAATGTTTTTTGTTTTGCCAATTTATTTGCAGGTAAGCAATCATGTTGCTTCTGTGGATGATCCATTTGTCATTGCTTCTCTGCTTCCTCCCAGAGTTCTTCTCGATGCTCAGAACTTGAGATGGACCCTGTGTGCAACTGATCGGTGTTTCAGTAATCCTGTGACTTCTGCATTCTTTCGTTCTGTAAAAGTGTTGCCAGTGTCTCGTGGTGATGGAATTTATCAGAAGGTGCATCTTTTAAACTTTGACACATTCGTAGCAAGTACCGAATGGTGCATGTTAAATACTGAGTGGGTTGATAACTATAAATGTATGTGCAGACGAATGTAGAATCCTTGCATTGGAAATTTTGTGGTATGCGATGGTGAGATGATGGAATTTTAATTGAAGAAAGTGGAAAACAAAAAGGAGGGAGATATTATTGATATTTGAACTTCTGTGAAATGGAGGTGATAGCTAATGTACTAGAATGTCTGATTGTAGACACATGGTGTTTTGTTTTCTATGTGTAAACGCGTGCTAATACAAACGTATTTGGTTTACATGCACATTTTTTAGTCTCTGAAGGACTTTTTTTTTCTTTACTTGAACTTCTTATGCTGCATAAGTTCTGTAATATGTTTTAGACTTGAGATATTTGCACCTTGATCATACGGTATAATAAGGTACATCTGCAAGTTTAGTCCTTTCTTCTTTATTTATACATGTTTGGCAGTTATGCACATTTCATCAGTTTGATTCAATTTGTTCCAGGGCATGGACATGGCCATTTCAAAATTGAATACTGGTGGATGGGTTCACATCTTCCCAGAAGGTAGTCGTTCTCGAGATGGTGGAAAAACTGTGAGATCTTCCAAGAGAGGTGTTGGGAGGTGAGGATTTGTTGACAACTTCTCTTTAGAATTCAAATCTACATGTTCTATCTGGAAATAAACAGGCCTTGTCTCTTGATAAAATCTGTTTTAAGAAGATGATCTGATCAATTTAGGGAAATGAAACTTTAATTCTGACACTATATGCTGGAAATATGAAGCAAAATACATTAACAAATACATTTAACAACATTATTATATGGTGATACAGGTTGGTTCTAGATGCTGATAATGCTCCAATTGTTCTCCCATTTGTGCATACTGGAATGCAGGATGTTATGCCTATTGGAGCCAATTTCCCAAGGATTGGCAAGACGGTATGTACTCTTGCTATGATCTCCGTCGCTGGATAGACATCCTTCAAATTCTGCATGCCACTCTCAATTCCAGCAATAATATGCAACTTTGATGACCTTCTGCGACTTTGCAAATTTTTAACATGTTCAGCTACAGGCTGCAATTGCTTTCCTCATGGTTCCCTTTCTAGTAGCACTCTTTTTTTCTTTTCGACATCTGCATCCCTCTTCCCGTACTGGGCTAGACAAACAAATCTTACTAATGGCTGATTATAGAACGGTTTATGTTTATGGTCACATTTCTTCTCATTAAGTGTTATGCTGGTTTCTTAGTTTTCTTTTCTTGCTGTTGCCTACTTTAACCGATGAATTCTTTTAATGCATAAAACTTTATAGGTGACAGTTCTAATTGGAGACCCTATACATTTTGATGATCTGCTCAACGCGGAAGAAACCACAGATACATCAAGAGGAAAATTGTATGATGCTGTAGCCTCTAGAATTGGGTACCAACTGCAGAATTTGAAAGTACAAGTTGACAAATTAGCACTCGAGCAATCTATCTGGTTAGAAAATCATAACAAAGATGGTGCAGAAAGGGCAGCTGATATCCTGCAGCAGGTAGATTGGGATCCATTTGGCTTTGGAAGGGAAGAATATACAGTAGATGAATCTCCGGTAGAAGAAACCCGAGTTCAGCTGAAGCTGAGTGCTACCAGTCCGGAAGAAATCACTCCGGATTGTTATTTCAGAATGGGGATTTCTGGTGAAGGTGGGATGGCATCAAGGATCCGCAGTTATATGGATCGAACTGAACTGATGGGTTTTGCGGCAAGAGGCTTGTTTGTGAACTGCAGACCAAAGGAAAATCGTTCTAGCATCAGTGACATACGCCCACTGAGGGCTTGGAAACAATTTTTCGAAGCTAATTTGTTGCAACAATGGATACCTGCTAAAATATGCCAGTCGAATTTGTAAATCAAAACTTTGATATTCAACAATCGGTTAAACAGAAGTTTTGGTCTAGGCATTGTAAATTTTTAGGTCCTTAGTATTCAGTCACGTTAAGGTTTTTATTGGTAATATTTTTTAGCTGAAGTTTAGCCCTTTTTGAGGGTTCTCTCATCTCTGCCCTCAACCACCTTGATTTACTGTGATAGGGAGATACAAGGGAAAGAGATTTGAACCTTGAATTAAAGAAGGATATCAATCACGGGCAACATGGTAGATACAAATAACAATAATAAAATTAAATCTTACATTTGATGAGTTTCGAACTTAAGATTTTAAATTGTGGAGGGTTTATGTTTTTTGGTCACTATATCGAAGTCTCATTAGCAAACTTTGATTGTTATTTGTAAGTGTACAAGTGTTTATTATTACAATATAAGAAATTACATTTATGATTAATTATTAGTGTTCGTTGTTATAATAAAAATTGAAAAAATAATTCCGTTGCCGGGAATCGAACCCGGGTCTCCTGGGTGAAAGCCAGATATCCTAACCGCTGGACGACAACGGAATTGTTGATTGCTCTTAATACAACTAAAAAATAGAACGCAAGTTAAAGACATACTTGCCGCGATGATGGTTATGGAAAGAAGGTTCTAATAAGAAACAGATTCAGTGTTTCCTTTTCTCTTTTCTGAACTTGTTTTGTTGCTATGAACAAAAAGTGTACTAAATTACTAGTTTTCTATTCGTGTTCCTTCGGCTGTGATCTCTCTAAACTTCAAACTGTCTCTCATAATTCAGTTTAAGTTGCCCTGAATTTGCCTTTTACCTATTTAAGCCATGAGTACCTTTAATTGTATAATGCCCAAACCAAAACCCCAAAATACTTCCTTGAAAAAGAATAATAATCGAAATTATATGTTCGGTTATATATTTATTTAATTTATTAACTTCACTATTTATAAATATAATATTTAATTATAATTATAATCCCTTTTATTATACACTGTTTTAAAAATAAAAATAAAAATCATGAAAGAGAAATATATCTTTTTTTTTTTGGGCCAAAGAAAGAGAAACATATCTATCTGTTTGATAGTTGATACTTTCTGACTTTTCCGTTGTAACCTTTGGCTTCATTCAGACCAGATAAGCAAGCAACTGCAACGTTGAACATACACGCTACCCCAGAAAGAAAATCCCCCAAAAAAAAAACTGAGAATACTGTTAATCAATTATCATTATCATCCACCCAAATTATTGTTCTTCCCTTCTTTTTTATTAGCTTTTCTTGCAACAACCACCTTATCATTCTAAGTCAGTAATTGGATTGGACGCTTCAAACTTAAAAGAGAAAAAACAATGGCTGAAATCAAAGCAGAACCTGCTCTCCAACAAACTCTGGTCATTCACGATACCCAATTCTCAGCTGAGAAGCCTCAGAAAACTCATCGTGTTGCCTCACTGGACATTTTCAGAGGCCTTACTGTGGCCGTACTCTTCGTTCTTCTTTTCACTCAGTCAATAAGAGTTCATTTCTAAGGTCTTTCTTTGAGCTGAACTTTCTATTTCTGCTGAATTTCTGCGCTTTTTCACAGCTGATGATTCTAGTAGATGATGCTGGTGGAGAGTGGCCTGTGATTAGTCATGCACCATGGCATGGCTGCAACCTTGCTGATTTTGTTATGCCCTTCTTTCTGTTCATTGTTGGCATGGCCATCCCTCTTGCTCTTAAGGTTGGTATTCTTCTTCTGCTTCCACTGAGACTCTGAGTAGTTACTGCTCCTATGATCTTGCCTTGAAATTAGTATTCGATTCATTGCTTTTGGCATTCATTATGGTTAAATTCTTTGTAGAGAATACCAAGTAGAAGCAAAGCTGTCAAGAAAGTGGTTCTCAGAACTTTGAAGCTCCTCTTTTGGGGTCTGTTATTACAAGGTTGGCTTCATTTCTTTTTAACTTTGGGGGTTATGCTAATGATCAGAATTTTCTGAGGATATTTTGTCTATTAATCAAACAATCATAGAAGATTATTGTGGTATATTCATAAGCAACATTGTGAAGGTAAGCTCGATGCAACAGTAAAAATTGCTTTTTCGTGACTTGAAGGTTACGAGATCAAGTTACGGAAGCAGAAGTAGCCTTCTCCATTAATACGGAGAGAAAGCTGCGTACATTTTGTGCACGGGTTTGCCTTTATTCATAAGCAACTTTATATTTTGGACATTCTTAAAAATGCTATTAGGAGATAGTAATTTTGCTGATTTTATATTGAGAAATTCTTCTACCTCAACACAACTTCGCAAATTCTAAAAGAAGAGGGAAAGCTTTGATTCTAACTTTGGATCGTTATGTGATCATGAAGGAGGGTTTTCTCATGCTCCGGACGACCTAACATACGGCGTTGACATGAAAATGATAAGGTTCTGCGGCATTCTGCAGGTATATGTTTCTGATGCTAATTGCATAATTGAGTCCTTAAGGCATGGCTTTAGGCAGTAATTCACATTGCCTTTTGTAGAGAATTGCTTTGGCATATTTGGTAGTGGCACTTGTTGAGATATTTTTGAAAGATTCCCAATCCAAAGATATTGCAGCTGGTCATTTCTCGGTGTTTAGGTTATGTTGTTGGCATTGGTAAGTTCATAATGCCTTTCTCTTGCTATGGTGTTTTATCTTATTTGTAGGATCATACAATGAAGTACTAACTAGTTCTCTTTTTCGAAATCTGCAGGCTGGTGGGTGTATGCATACTTATTGTGTACTTGGGTTTACTTTATGGAACGTATGTTCCGAACTGGCATTTCACTGTCCATGCTAAGGATAGCGTTGATTATGGGAAGGTTTTCACTGTAAGCCCTTGCTTGCTCTTAATCTCATCCTGCAAAACCGATTCTTTCGGCAGACTTATCCTTTGTTTATCCATTGATTCATTAGGATTTGTTGTCTTAGTCGTTTTAACTCATATCTTTAAGCTCAAGGCACACAGAAGGAAATTAACATATCAATGCAAATTGTATTGAAGTTCATTAACATTATTTTCGTGATTGGTGCATTCCATAAAATTGTTGAAAGATCATTTGTTCTTACTTTAGGTAGCCTGCAATGTGAGAGGAAAGCTTGATCCTCCTTGTAATGCTGTGGGATATATTGATAGAGAAGTGTTGGGGATCAATCACATGTACCATCGACCGGCATGGAGAAGATCTAAGGTGTGTTTTCGCAGTGATTCTGGCTATATCTGTTAAATTGGGATAACTTGGACACGTAAATATAACAAAAGCATCTCCATCTATTGCTGATTGGCTTTAGGTTTGATGTCGATCTTAAATCTTAATTAGAATATTATATACAGGTCTGAAATCTTTCCTAAAAGTACTGCAGGCTTGCACTGAGAATTCCCCTTACGAGGGGCCATTTAAAGCTGGTGCTCCATCTTGGTGCCGGGCACCGTTTGAACCTGAGGGGATTCTAAGGTCTGTTCTTCCGTCCAACTAACTGTGGTAGTTATTTTTCTTCACAATCATCGGCCTAATTCGTTCATTGTGTATGCTAATTGCAGTTCTGTATCTGCTATTCTTTCTACAATCATTGGAGTGCATTTTGGACATGTACTCGTGCATTTAAAGGTTAGAATTTAGTCATGGATGCATGATTCTTGGTTTTCCATTCCAGGGCCTCTGATAAAATTTACGATTCCAGGGTCATTCTGAGAGATTAAAGCAGTGGATCATACTGGGATTTGCCCTCCTTATCCTAGGAATTGCTCTACATTTCACTCATGGTGAGAAACATGAAAGCATCAGACTTCTGTTAAACAACTACAATTCATCTATTCATACTGACATCAATTTTTTGATTTCAGCAATTCCTTTAAACAAACAGCTATACACTTTTAGCTATGTTTGTGTTACCTCTGGAGCTGCAGCACTTGTTTTCTCATCCTTCTATATTCTGGTATGATTCTAGTCATGTCAGATTGATTATGTGCTTCGACATGGCACTCAGCAGTCAATGGCTGATAATGTAAAGTAACTAAAATTCTGGGTTGCCAGGTTGATATTTGGGATCTGAAGTACGTGTTTCTGCCATTGAAATGGATTGGGATGAATGCAATGCTGGTTTACGTGATGGCAGCTGAAGGGATTTTTACAGGCTTCATTAATGGATGGTACTACGAGGATCCACATAACACACTGGTGAGTTCTCTTCCAATTGCCCCTCTTTTTCCATACTCTTTTCCTTCTCTAATTCAGCTGTGGCAATGGCAATGGGAATTGCAGGTATATTGGATTCAAAAACACATATTCGTAGGGGTTTGGCATTCAAGAAGAGTAGGAATTCTACTATATGTTATATTTGCAGAGATCCTTTTCTGGGCTGTCATTACAGGGATTTTGCATTGGTTAGGAATTTATTGGAAGCTTTGACATTTCCCAATGCCATGTATCTAACTTTTACATGCTTCAAGACCCAAGCTCTCACATTTGCCATTGTTGTTGATGGAGAATTCCTCCGTTTGGGCTTTGGCTAAACTATAATCTCTTTATAGTTGGGTGATGAAATTGAAATTGATTGAACTCGAACCAAAATTATAGTATGTTATTGTTGTTGCCCAAAACAACAATGATTCGTTGCTGACGTCGATTCTCGATTTTCGTGTTAGTCTGTCTCCAAGAATTCTGCAAGAAAGAAAATCATCAGGGGGCGTAGGGGTTTTTCCCTACGCGCCACTCCAATGCTTAAGTCAGACAGGGTTTTGGCATGATTTTAGTAGGCAAATAGAGCTTAGGGTTTAGAGATGATACCTGTGACCTATTTATAGGAGTTAAATTGTGCGTAATTACCTTTATGACCCACAGCTTAAATGGTCATTTAATGGATCATTTATGGTCTTCTGAGACCTCTTTCTTCTTGGTCTTAGATTATCATTTGGCCCAATGTTTTTCAGTTTGACTTATAGAAAAGCCCAATAATCTTTAACCTGACCCACATCAATTGCTCTCCACTTTTTCTTAGGTTTTACCCTGTGAAAGAGTATATAAAGAATGAGCTTTTCAAATTCTTTTGCTACCCTCTTTCTGGGATTATCACAAGAGTTTTTTCATCTTCATTCGAGGGCTCAACTAGTGAACTTCATCATTATTTGTAACAGAAACGACATCGTGTCATCATTTCTTTTGTTAAGTGCCTTTTTCAGGACACTACCGGGATATGTTTTTCTCCTCTGAGCTAAATGCTTCTTAAGTGGAATATGTCAACCTTCTTTTTGAATTTTAAGGTCTTAGTGGACCGAAACTAAGAGCTATAAAGAGAAGTTGTAAGATTGCAAAGCCACAAAAGCCTTCTATTAGCCATGAGGAAGAAAACCAAATCTAACTTAAAGTCATGAGGGCGCATCGTCAAGAAGTGCCACAAGAGGATGCATATGTTCTTATCTGGTTTCATCAGATGTGATTTGTACTTGGCATGCTCTTGATTGGTTGAAGCTTGATCCATATGCTGAGGATTTGGAACCTTTTCTGAGGATATATACTTATAAAGATCTATTTGATCTTACCAGTCCTTAGGAGCCTTTTCTTCGAATCGATATGGTCGAGGCGAAGATTGTTTAGATAATCCAGAGACTAATTTTCCTAAAGATCAAGCTCTTGATATTATAGCGCAGCAGGACATATATGCCTGGGTGCCTGTTAATTTCGATACTCCTTTTTATGCAAAAGTTAATCTAGAGTGCTCCCTAGTTTTTTGTGAAAGAGCTTAGTCTTTTACAAACTCATCAACACATTTTTAAACACATTTACAGAGACAACTACACATTTACCTTGCACTAATCTATAATAATCAGATTTTTTTCGCGCACTTTTCGCTTCAAGCCCATGTGTTGCTCATCTCGTGCATTTTTTTCTTAGAGACTTTTATTTGATTCATGGCTTACCTCGCGCATTTTCACTTCAAGCCCATGTGTTGCCCATCTTACGCATTTTTCGCATAGGGACTTTATAGAATTAATAAGACTATAACATCGTTTTTATATCCGGAATGCCAATATAAAACGTTAAATGCACTTTGTCAATCAATTGTAACACATATCCAATGATAAAACTCGTACCATACCTCACAGCAACCTGCATACTGTGTGCTCCCCAAGTTTTTCTTTGCGACTTTTTGTGTCCAAAGAAGAACTTTTACTGGAGTATTGGTCCTGTCTTGCGTACTATCCGCTTAAGGACTTGTTAGAGTATAATATGTTAAATGTAATATGATAAAATTGTAACGTACCTCGTTTAGAGACCTTTTGTGCTTAGGGACTTTTTGTTTTGCCCGTCTCACACCTCCTGTGCTTAAGGACTTTTGATTTGCCCGTCTTGCGCATTTTTCGCTTAGGGACTTTTGATTTGCCTGGTTGTATCTTCTCGCTTAGGGTCTTATTTTTGCCCGTCTCGCGCATTTTTCGCTTAGGGACTTATTTGTGCCCGTCTCGCGTATTCTTCTTGCTTATGGTCTTATTTTTGCCCGTCTTGCGCATTTTTCGCTTAGGGACTTATTTGTGCCCGTCTCGCGTCTTCTTCTCGCTTAGGGTCTTATTTTTGCCCGTCTCGCGCCTTTTTCGCTTAGGGTCTTATTTTTGCCCGTCTCGCATCTCTTTGGCCAACTTTCATTTTTTCTTCTTCTATTCCTGCAACATGTCTATCAAACATGGAGGATTATCATAGTACAAATAAAAATAACTGGCATTTCGTTTCATAATGTAGTATTTTCAATTAAATGGAGTAAGTAACAATATAATTGCAGCAAATGTTAAAACAATAATAGCAAATGTTTACCACCAGTACCATTTCAAGTCTTTGTCTGCTATCAACCATGGATTGTGCACTAAGTCATGCATCGGTACCAGCAATCTACCTTCACGAGCTTGCCACAAGTTGTTTTCGATCGAACCAAGCTCTCCCTGGCTTGCTGCCTTTCACGACAGTGGCTAGTGCCTACCTCGGACACAAGGGAGACACAACCTTGATCTCGACACCTTAAGCTGGCACATCTTTGTCTTGCTTAAAGGACTCACGAAGCTGACACACCCTTTATATTCTGTGTCAGACGATCGACAGATGGGACGAAGGAAGCTTTTGGACACTCAGTCGGATTAGTGCGCGCACCAGGTCTAGAAGATTCTAGATCATTCCGCTCAGATCCCGCCCTTGGGCATGCACTTGGATCGTCAAATTTAAATGTGCTTGCCAAAGTTTTTTCTAATGGGCGAACCAGTAGTTTGGATTCCGTGCTCGCCAGCGTTGCTAGCCATTGTTGAAAGGCATGACTTGGGTGTTCTTTGCTCGCCTGCATTGTGCTAACGGGGGAATCTTGCGTATGAGTGTTGTGTTCACCTAATTTTCTTCGCTGTCATCTTATCAAAGTGGGGAGCTTGTCACATGCGAGAGCCCCTATCTCATCCAAGGCTATCGTGCGTGGGAGCTCCCCTGTCACCCAAGGCCTGTCGCGTGCGGGAGCCCTTGTCTCGCTCAAGGCCTGTCGCGTGCGAGAGACCATGTCTCTCTCAAGGCCTGTCACGCGCGGGAGCTCCTCTTTCGCCCAAGGCCTGTCACGTGAGGAAGCTCTTGTCTTGCAAAAGGCCTGTCACTCGGGAGCTCCTCTCTCGCCCAAGGCTTGTTGCGCGTGGGGGCCCTTGTCTCGTCCAAAGCCTGTCGCACTTCTTGGCTTTGAAGTTCAATTTGACAACGAAGAAGATAAGGTTGCCCATGTTCGAGTCGTGTCGCATGCCTGTAGTTGTGCAAATTTGCAGTGTAGCAAGCACCTTTCGAGCGATAGATTGTTCTGTCGCATGACGTCTTGCATGCAACTGACTATTCAAATGAGTGGCATCTTTGTGAGATCTTCAATAGTGCTCCCTTTTTCTCGCCATTTTGGCTGTCGTAAGCGTGAGCCACCTCTTGCCAAAAGAGTCTGCCACATGGAACCTTGTCACCAAAATTTGTCGTGTGCGTGCCTGTGCTCGCCGAATTGAGGACATTGCTGTCGCCCATTCCTTGCACTCTGTCGCCAGAGATCTTTCAGGCGACAGGCTGGGCTCTGCCCATTCCCTGTACTCAATCACCAGGGAACTTTTGGGTGATAAGCAGGGCTGTAGCCCACTTTTTGTATTCTGCCACCAAAGATCACTACCTGTCGCCCATTCCATGCACTCAAATATTTGACTAATTGTAGCCTCAGCTTTTCCTTTCTCTTCTTTTGTCTTTCCATTTTTTTAGCGTACCTTTACACCATATAGCTCCCGAAGTTCTTCTTTGAAACAGTGTTGTCATTGCTGTTCAAAGATGAATTTTTTCTCGAGCGTTGTGCTTGATGATGTATAGAGTTGCCTAATCCTTTTTCGCTTTGGTCACCCAAAATGGCTTGCCCATAGAGTTTTCTCTCCTAGGCGAGTTCCTATATCGGTTGACAAAGGCTTGCTTGCCTGGGTCTTAGGATGGCTGTATTCTTACTCATCATTCACAACCGTACTCGCGTAGTGGCCACTAGCTCGTCTGACCTTTTGTGCCCTACCTGGTTTTCGCCGCTCGTCTATGTTCTTACGCATTTGGGCGAATACGAGCGGGCTTTTGAAGTTCTAGAGTGTTCCCTGAGGTCTTTGGTTGGGGCTCGCCCAATAGAGCTCCCCCAGATTTACGTTCGCTTATTTCGAGCCCATCATCCGATTTTTTCCTTTCCTTGGTGAGCTCATCTAGCATTGTGCACGCACATCCACCAGACCCTTCGGCCTGTTCCTTGCTTGCCCATCTAGATCGTTTCTCGTGCCTTGACACGTGCTTTACCAAGCGAGCCTTGTTGCAAAGGCTGGGTTGTGGCGTTGGTCATGCAATCGCCACATGCCACTTAATCGCCGAAAGTGTCTACTGCAGTGGTCTTGTGCTCATCACATGACACTGCATTCCTCAGCATTGCTTCACACCTTGTGTGCGGAAGGTTGGGCTCACGAAGGTCATTCGCTCACCTAGAATGCTTGCCGTGTGACTTTTTCTCGCCCGTATGGCTGTTGCATAGGACGAACTGCTTTATCGCAATCTAACTTGTCAAATGTGCTCACCATTACCTTTTACCTATCGGGCTAGCATGCAACTTGGGATCAATGCTCGTGTATTTGCACTTCTACCTTGTGTACGGTGGATTAACCTATCGTGGCAAGAGCCCTTCTGTTACGGCGGTGCCTGCAATACATTAGCTGTTTTTTCGACCTTTTACTCTACAGGTCATGCTTGCCATCATCTCTTTACTGTCCAAGACTGTCGTGTGCCGAGAGTGGAAGCCTTCTCTCGCTATCAGTGCGTGGGAGATCCTCTTGCCGTTCATGTGTGAGAGCCCCTCTCTTGCAATTTTGCGTGGGGGAAACTCTTCTCACCCAGGGGAGATGTCGTAGCGAGAGCCTTTCTCTCACCAAGCTTATCGGGCGCGAAAGCCAATAGTAAAGGTATTAGTGTAGCGTCTGTTTCTTTGTTGCCGCATGATGGCGGATGCAGAGAGAAAAGACTCGCCTATCAAGACGATGTGCCCTCATGCTTTATTTCTCCGTGCCACAGCGCGATATTGATGATCTATTAATCATGCACCCCTCGTGCTCCCTTATCACTATACCAGGCGAGCTCGGGTGCGATAGACAAGCCTGTCACATGCTGGAGCTTTCTTGTCCTAGGTCTGGCACGCGCAGGAGCTCCTCTCTCGCACAAGGCTTGTTGCGTGCGGGAGCTTCTCTCTCGCCCAAGGCTTGTTTCGTGCGGGAATCATTGCTCGCCCACTTTAGCTGTCGCACAGGTGAGCCACATTCTCGCCATGAAGCTTGCCGTGTTGACCTTGCTTGCCACTCTAGCTGTTGAATGGACGAGGCATCCTCTCTCCAAGAAGTCTGCCGCATGGCTTTTATTCGCCTGTTTTGGCTGTCGCGTGGTTGAGTACCGCATAGTCAGAGTTTCTGTCGCGCGGGCAAGCGAATCTATTGCCAAAGATACTTGTCGCAATTGTCGAGGGAGCCAATATTCCAAAAGTGCATGATATTTCTTATTGGATATATATATATATACATATAACATAATAAACATCATTTGGGTATATAACAACAGTGGAAAACAAATCATGTTTTCCCTTGTACATAATTTACAGTGATATATGCATCATGCTAACAAAAATTTACCACATTCTGATAGAGGTGGCAAAAGCTGGCCCGAGCCCGAAAACCCGCCTGAACCCGCCCGAGACCGAACCGGGACCAACCCGGTTTGACCAAAAAAGTCAAAGGCCCGAAACCGAAAAAGCTCGAAACCGAAAAAGCCCGAAACCGAAAAAATTCGAAACCGAAAAAGCTCGAACCCGACTTTACCCGAACCCGACTTTACCCGAACCCGATACGATCCGAAACCGAGACTGATCCGATCCGAAACCCGTAAAAACCCGAATCTATAACCCGAAAAACCCGAATTATAATTATATGATTATTATTTAAAAATAAATAAATAATTGATACACTTTTTTAATTAAAGTTTAAAATTTTGAAAACAATTATTATTTATTATAAAATTATATGAATTATGTATTATCAACAAAATAAATATTGAAACTTTTTAATTCAATTATTAAATAAAATTAATTTAAAACACCATAATATATGATATCAAATAATCTTTAATATTATACTTATTTTTTTTATAATAATAAATATATATTATTAATTTAACATTTGATTTCATTATAAAAATTATTTTAACATTTTATTAATTTTATTTTATAATAAAATTTTAATTTTAATACAATAATAAATCAAATATATAAAAAATTATATAATTTCAATATTTATTTGACATTTTGAATTTGATATTTTGTGCAACACATTAAGAATATTATTAATAAAATTAAATTTAAACTATATTTTCTTAAAATTTCAAGCATAGAAAGATATTAAATTTACATTTAAAAAAACTAAATAAATTAAACAATACAAATACAATTTTTTAATAAACTTGAACATCATTGAGAGAACAAATTATAAATCAAGCTATACTACAAAAAAATTGCCATATAGTGACGCTAAAAAAAGTGTCACTAAAACTCAGAAATCTATAAGTATAACTTATTTAATCTTATACCGAAAGTTAGAACTTAGAATGTTTATTCCGATATTTCTTTAACCATTGGTATATCCCTTGTAGATACTAAGTGTAAACCTATTCTGATGAATTTTTTACTATCAAAACAAGTAATGGTTCTATACTGACATTTTGCATCCATCAATAAAGCTAATGTTGTTGTTATAGTTTTCTTTCCTACGCCAACAAATGGCATTGTCAGTAAAGCTATAGCCATTGCTATAGCTTCCATGCCTATACTGACATAAATTGTTAGATTATACCAACAAATTGTGCTACACATGAATCTATCAGTAAAACATTTTGTAAATATAACCAACTTACATATATCGACAATCAATCTAATTCTATACCAACAGTTGATTCAATGCTATAATTTTACCAACACTCGAGACATTTCAATATAACCTCATGATTTGTATTTACATTTTAGTGACTATTACTTTTGGTATAATTTTGAACATTCCAACAATAAAAACCATCGATATAAATACATTAGTAAAAACATTTTTTATTTATATTTTTAATACTAATCAAATATAGCTCTATACAAAATAAAAAATCACAATAAAATACAAAGCATTTAATAACACTTAAAAAAAACTACAAAGATTATTTCTTAGAATCTGAGTCTTAAAATAAGTGAAGAGCAAAAATCTAGAAACTACAAGCATAATTAATCGTCTACAAAAAAAATACTTGAAGTAAACAAACAACTGTCCAACGTAAATGATCCAATCATGGGTTTTCATCCTGCATAAAATAAAAAGCATAATTAGATATTTAAATTAAGAACAAAAGAATTATAATATTTCTAAAAATGAGTACAAAATACATGCTAATGCTAGGAAAGGAAGGACTTGGTGTAAAAAAAAAAAAGTTCTGCCCATTTAATAATACTAATGATTTCTACCAACTGAGTGAACTGATAATACATACATCCAACAGATGAAAACTTTGCTTTGGAATGATGTCAATCGCATATATCACATTTAGGCAATTCAGACATGCAATTACAAGTAGACAAAACCAATCACAACTCATTGCATTAAAAATTCTGGTATTTAGCAAGCACTAAAATTTGTCACTAAGATAAATCAAATAGTAAAACATTATTAGCTCGTAGTAATGACAAGAAACTGATCAAAAACCTTTTTGCTTTTGCCTATGATGGATGGCTCTTAAGGACATTAATTTCAGCCCAGCAATTATTCAAACACACAATAAAAAACATGCTCTATAAACTAAATTAACTCAAAAATATAAAAGAACAGGCAAGAAGACTTACTACTCAAATCTGCAAATCAACTTACTGCAAGACAAAAGTAAATAAGTGAAAACAACAATTAAAATTGCATAACTGAAATTAAATTTAAAAACGAAAAGAACTAAAATTGAAAATCTTACATACCAAAAATACCTTACGTCACTTAAGGAAACTTGGTTGTAAAAATTGAATGCATATGAAGTCAATAACTAGCACTTAAATTGTTTAACTAACATAAATATAGAAGATGAAAACTGAACATTAGTTGACTACCTAAAACCAAAACTACTTTGTTTTTTTTATTATTATTATTTTAACTTTAAATTTAAGTGCTAAACTACCTATCTTTTGATCCTAACCTTATGTAATCTTTTAACCCCTAATTTCCTAAGTCTAAATTAATCAAAACTAACCTTGAAATATGAAATTTACACCCAACTGTAATAGTAAACTAAACTCTATTTGTGAAATCAACATGAGATCGAAGCTTTGAAACTTGAATTGTTAGAGTTTTTCTTTTGCTACTTATAATAATGAAATAAACCTAATGTCTAATAAATTATAATAATTAAAATTTAATAAAACAGTCACTTAAACATGCAAAATCAGAACCAAAAATAAATCAGAAAATAGTACATCAAAAAAAATGACTTTGAATTGTCCTTAGAGAATTTTTATCAAACAGCTAATAGACTCCTATCCTTAATTATTAATTCATTAAATGGTTTAAACATGTAATTCTAAAGCATAATTTATCATCAAACAGAACATCATTGAGTAAAGAAACATCAAAACAGATTTGAAATCGAAAAATCAAAAACTGAAACTGAAAATTGCATCAAAATCGTGACTTCTGTTGGACAAAAAACCAAACATAAAATTGATGAAAACCTTTAATTGAAGATGCACAACTGTGAATCATTAAGGCTCATTGAAGCCAAAGATAAAACTAAACTTTAAAGAATTTAAACTAATTAAAATCTGGGAAGCTTTAAAAACCAAACTAAAGAAGGAAACCGAAAACTTAAAACCGCTAGACTTGAAACAGAAAATTAAGAGAAAATAGAAACTTTAAAAGCTTTAATAACCTTGAATGCCCAAAGACTTAAGCCTAAATTTCTAATAAATTTAATGCCTAAAACCAGCTCTAAGTAGCACAATTTAATCAACTTACTTTTGTAGAGTTATCACAAGCGAAGCAGAGAAAGAGGGGATTCGAGCACAACCTTCAACTTTTTGACCAGTTCTCGGCAACCAAACACAAAAGACCCCATCTTGACCACATAAAACCCATGAAAAAGATCAAAACTTTGGAGCAATTTGCAAAGGAAAACCAACAAAAAATAAATTTTCTCACCTATAAAAAATGAAATGCTCGCTCAAAACACGAAATTCGTAGCCAAATGCAAGATCGCTGAAAGAACTAACTACAAAGTAATTGGTTGAGAGGGGACTTGGGTTCGGGCGAAGAAGAGGAAGAGGAGATTCAAGCGTAGATGGTTTGGGGTTGGGCAAAAAGAAGAGGAAAAAGATTTTGATTGAAGGGGCTAGCTTAGGCTTAGGGAAGAAGAGGATGAGGGTTTCAAGGGAAGTGGTATGGGAGCAAATAGTGTTGTCGTGTTGATTAAGGGAGAAAAAAAGAGGGAAAGGACACTGGCTAAGTATTAAAGGTGCTAAGTTTTTTAATTGAAACCATATTTTACCGCCAAAAGAGGGTTTCAATGGAAGTGGTATAGGAGCAAATAGTGGTGTCGTGTTGATTAAGGGAGAAAAAAAGAGGGAAAGGACATTTGCTAAGTATTAAAGGCGCTAAGTTTTTTAATTGAAACCATATTTTACCGCCAAAAGATTATTTTAATAAAATAATTATAAATTCTGAAATAAATAAATAAATGAAAATATGATAAATGACAAACAAATTCAATAAAAATTATAAATTTGAAAAAAATAATTAAAAGTAAAACTTTTTAATTTTTTAAAATTTTTCTTTTTTAAAATTTTTCATTAATTAATTTTAATATAATAAGTAGAATTGATATATTTTCATAATTTTTAATTTGTTCGTCGTGATTTTTTTTAATGACAAATGTAAAATGTGCTTTCTACATTCAACAAAAATCATGGATATTTTTCAATTAATATGATTATAATTTATCATTTAAAACCTATTATTATTATTATTATTATTATTATTATTACTACGAGCAACATAATATCTTTTGTTCCATAAATATATCTGTCAATTTGAAAAATTGCTTTGAAGTTTTTGTGCTTATGTTTTATTGTGCCTGTTTTTACTATTATTTTGGGATGATAATTCAATTATAACATTTTACTTATAATTTTTTCTAATCATTCATCATTTATAAATATGAATATTAAGTGTATTTTAATAGATATCATACATACTTCTTAATTATGCTCAATTAATTTTAATTTATCTTTATATAAGAATGAACATAAGTAACAAGTGAACAATTTAATTAGAATGTATTATAATAGTATTAAAAATCAGTGAATATATACAACATTGTATTGATGGATATTCATAGATTGTAAAAAATTTTATTTAAGAAGTGTCAGTATAAGTATTGTATATTTTGATAGTATTAAAAATTCATAAGTATATACCACACTTATGTTGACGGATATTCATAAACTATTAGAAAAAGTTTCATCTATACTGACAATTGAAGAAAGTAGTGGTATAAATACTTTATATTATGATGATATTAAAAATTTGTTGGTCCTCACTAAACACACTTTTAAGGAAGGGTGAAGAGTTTTAACTGTGACGAAACCCCATGCAAAATTAGTCTCAGATCGTTAAAATGAATGAGAATACTTGTGGTTTACACAAAAAAAATTCGTTGGTATATACCATGCTTATACTGACAGATATTCATAGCTGTTAGCAATATCTACTATTTAACATTTTAATTAGACATTTGAATAACTAACATTATATTAATTAATTTAGCAATATCTACAATTTAACATTTCAATTAGACATTTGAATAACTAACATTATATTAATTAATTTAGCAATATCTACTATTTAACATTTCAATTAGACATTTGAATAACTAACATTATATTAATTAATTTAGCAATATCTACTATTTAACATTTTAATTAGACATTTGATCAATTGGTATATATCTAATATTATTATGTTAATGTAAAAATGAAAAAAATTAGTACTCAATTGATGTGTATCTGTATATGATATGATTATATCAAATGTTATTATTTATAATATAACGTTAATTGGTGTATATAACTTATTTAATTCAACGTTCTAAATTTTTAATAAGATATTTAATTAATTAGTGTGTACGAGTACGATTATTTTAATGTAATAGTGTTAATATTATGATTTATGTACAAACTAAAAACAAAATAAATATAAAATTGAGGTAATTAGTTGACTAATTATTCTGATATTAAGTATTTTTTTAATGTATACTATAATTTTATTCAACATTATAATTAAACAATTAGTTAACTAGCTATACGGTTAGATTTAATTTAATTACTAATTATGTTGGTATTTAAAAAACAAAATAAATGTAAAAAAATTCTTAAAATTCTTAAAATTTTATTAAAAATATAATATAATTATTAAAAAAATAATAAAACAAAGTAAAAAAATGAAATTTATTGAACGAAAAGTGTCCAAATTCCAATAACCCAACGTTAACCTAAAAAAACATAATGACCAAATAAATTATTGTTAAGAGTATAAAACCATTTATATAAATATTTAATTGTTTAGTGTGATTTATTTATAATTTATTAGTTATTTGTTTGTATAAGTAATACTTTTGAATTTTCACTTTCATTTAGTTTTACTCTCTCTCTCTCTCTCTCTCTCTCTCTCTCTCTCTCTCTCTCTCTCTCTCTCTCTCTCTATATATATATATGACTCACTTAAAAAATAATTTTTTATATAATTATTAATATATAATTATATATTTTATAATAAATGTGAATATCGCAGAAAATTAAAAAAATAATAATTGTCAAGTAATAAAAACATTAAAATGTAAAAATTTATATTTGTATAAATATTTATTAAATTTTAACATTAATTTAGCATTTCTATTATATTTTTATTTAACTATATAAAATTAAATTAATTATTATATTCAAAATTATAAAACTATTTATAATTTATAAAATTTCGAAATATTTTGACTAAGCCCGCTAAACCCGCCCGGTTAAAATCGGACCGAACCCGAAACCGGACCGAAACCGAAAATAACCGAACCCGAAAATATCCGAAACCGAAAAAACTCGAAACCGATGGTACCCGAAACCGAAAAAACCCGAGACCGAAAAAATCCGAGACCGAAAAAACTCGAGACCGAAATTACCCGAAACCGAAATAGCCCGAACTCGAATATAACCCGGACCGAACCCGCCCGAACCCGCCCGTTTGCCACCTCTACATTCTGAACTGGATACAACTTCCTCTGCAGATAAATGGAAAAAAATTGGTAAGTTTGATCCTTAGCAAAGTTTTTTCTGTCAGTCATTCACGGTGTTCCTGATGATTCAGCCAAAGTTTTCTCTCTTTCTTGAAAGCATTGAAGAGGTCAATGCCAAGAAAAGCATTAAGCAAATTCATTCCAGCCATTCCTAACATGGCAAGTGGCCATTCAATACCTTTTTCAAACTTGGAAGCATCTTTGATTAACTTTGCAATTATCAGAATGTGAGATACAAGCCTTGTGAAAACGAACATGATCCAATTTAGAGTCCATTCTACCTTCACAACTCTGCTCTTGGGATCACGAACACCAAGCATCCGTCTCACTTTCCTCGCATGTAGAAAGATGGAATGCAGCTGCACCATCAAAACAGAATATACCTTAAGCATCCGCAGCAGCATCGACAAGCTTGCTAGCGTCGCTACTAAAGAAAATTAACTGTTTTCTGAATATTGGGGCTCAGTTTTAATATTAAGTATTAAATTATTTAAAAATTTTTGTTAAAGCTTAAACCCATTTCGTATGCAGGTCTAGAACTCAATTCAAGATAATGTCCCACCACTTCCTTCATGAAAGAATAAAGAGAACTAGTTGCTTATGGTTCTCATATATCATGAACATAATACATCACAATTAAGCCCAGTTATCCCAAGTCCAAGAGGAAGGGAAGATCGCTAAATGATGACCACGTGACTAAACTCCCAAGGTCACCAACCATCATACCCCATTTTCATTATGCAATAGACAACAGAAAATATGCTATTAGACGACAATCTCAGTGAATAAAGTATAAGCTCTTGGAAAGAGCTTGCAATACAAAGGTGCTTGGTGTACCCCACCGAGAATCTTCATGGACCACCAGGTACTAGACATGAAAACTCAGTCATTTTATATTAGAGATGAGGTGGATTTAGTTAAGTTGCTATAATCGCCATATGTGATGGTGGTGTAGGCCATCAAAAATGAATAATGAATGTGGCATGAATTTAAATCTATTTATTCTTCAATTATCATAGAGATGTCATGGTAGTTGCTTTTGCAGTTTGCTTTCTCCAGAGAAACCTGTTTTGCAGACATGCATTACTACCCATATCCTTTTCCTGCGTTTACTGCCGTGTCTTATTTTTTGCAATCGTGTGTGCCTGTGCTGCCACTGCATCGTTGCAACATTGCTAGCCTAAACTGCTGTGCAGACCGCTTAACTCCATCACAAGAGTAGAATGTCTGCAACCGTCGCTACCTCGGCTTGCTTCTGTTCCTGCCGCTTGCTACACTGCAGCCAGCTTGTCTGTAATTAGAGTTCTCACCGATTGGGTTAATGTCAAGGCATGAGATATCATACTCCAACTGCACATGTTGTACTTCTGTCAATGTGCCATCACCAACTTCCAAATAAACCAAATGGCTATGCCTTGTAGCTACTAAAACCTAGTAGCATTGGCAATGGCAACATCGATTGACTACCCAGATGGAGCATTTTACTCATTCCATAGCTCTCTAGATATTGAACTCACAAGCCTTACAGAGCTTAAAGTGACCTGTACAAGTTGATTGTAAACAGCCTCATGGCAGAACAATGTCTCCACTTGAGAGTTAAATCCCTCAATCTCCGTTTCTTCTAGCTCATCCTCAAGATTCACTGCCAAAATACACGTCCCACTGATAAAACTAAGTAGCAGGGAGCAAGGCTTCGATCTTGCTTCCTTGGTCGTACCAGGCAGCATGCGGTGGTGAAAGCTGGCCTGTGGCGTGATGCAGCAAAAGTAGGCGACAGCAAAGGCGATCAGGTGGTGCAGCAAAACCTGGATGTGCAGAACCGGACAGCTTTTGGAGCAGCTCTAGTGTCACGACGATGGTGGTGATGATAAGCTGATATCTTCCACGTCGTTTTCCATTCTTTCTTTCTTTGTTTTCACTCTAGATTAGTTTAGTTTGTTCTTTTACATCTCTCTTTTGGAATCTCCCTTTTGTATTTTCTTTTAAACAATTCAAAAATTTGATGGAAGGAATCTCGTTGACAGGGTTTCTATTAACAGTTTTTCTCCTACTTTTCACAGGTTATTTTAAAATATTTTTTAATAGAAAAATACTTTTGTATAAGGTATGAAGATGTTGGACGAGAGACTCTCTCTCGCCTAGTTTGTTTGGTGCGAAAGTCACTCTCTCGCCCGTCGGGGTGCGAAAGCCACTCTCTCGTCCGTGATAGATTGTCTCGTTCAGGAGCCACTTCTGTCTTTTCCTCACTAATTGCACTTCACGTCCTTTTCTTTTTCTTAGCTTTACGTGGCTTGTGAAAATGATACTATCAGCAGACGATGATGGCAATGGGACTGGACAAAAACGCTACAGTAAAGCAGCAATGCAGTGAAGCGAGGTGATGTGATATAGCGAAAGATGTTGGCATTGGGTTCTTGAGACAAACTTGCAATGGGCCTTTGAAAACAGTAGCCAAATATTGAAGTTGACGGGTGCGAGAGACTCTCTCGTCATTTTTACTTGTCGCGGGCGAGAGCCAATGCAGAAAATTGTCTCTCGCCCAATGATGTCGCCCACTACTTTGTACTCTATCGCCAAAAGGCTTGTCGCGGGCGAGACCCAGTCTATCACCCAACGCCAAGGTTTGTCGCACGCAGGGGCCACTCTCTCACCCAAGCCTATCGGGCACCAGAGCCATTCTTTAATTAATGGCGTCAATTCTAATTCGTAAAAAAGTGTCTAGAGCATTAATTATCAAACTCATATTAATATTATCAAAGCTCTCATCATTAAAAACTAATATTAATATTATAAAAGCTCTTATCAATTTAATGGCATGATAAAAGCTCTCATCATGTGAAGAGCAAAAGCTCTCGTCATGTGTAGAGCACCTGGGGCCCTTCTTTAATTGAAATAGTAGGACACTTTTTAAATTGATGCGTCATGTGAGTTGAGAATGTCAGGTGGCAACTGTTACCAAGCATGTTGGGCGCGAGCGAGAGCCTCTCTATCACCCAAGCATGTCGGGCGAGAGAGCCAGTCTCTCGCCCAATGCTTGTCTCTTGCGGGAGCCTATCTCTCGTCCAGGCTTGTTGCGTGAATTGCTCCATCGCGTGCGCCTTGCGTGCGACAGAATATCTGTCGCATGAAACCTTTCCTGCGACAGACCGTTTGTCGCGTGTATATAATTTTTTATTTTTATTATTTTTATATTAAGGCGAGAGATACTTTCTCACCCAAAAGGCTCTCGCGTGTGGGACCTATCTTTTGTAAGTAATAGGTCTCTCGTAGCCTGTCGTAGACTTTTATACTTGGCTTTTTTGTTTGTTTCCCACAGACGGCGCCAATTGTTGTTGCCCAAAACAACAATGATTTGTTGCTGATGTCAATTCTCGATCTTCGTATTAGTCTGTCTCCAAGAATTCTGCAAGAAAGAAAACCATCGTGAGTGCAGGGGTTTTCCCCTGCGCGCGCACTCCGATGCTTAAGTCAGACAAGGTTTTGGCAGGGTTTTAGTAGGTAAATAAAGCTTAGGGTTTAGAGATGATACCTGTGACCTTTTTATAGGAGTTAGATTGCGCGTAATTACCTTTATGACCCACAACTTAAATGGTCATTTAATGGATCATTTATGGCCTTCTGAGTCCTCTTTCTTCTTGGTCTTAGATTATCATTTGACTCAATGTTCTTTAGTTTGACTTATAAAAAAACCCAATAATATTTAATCTGACCCACATCAATTATAATTCTTCCTTAATTGCTCGATCAAAAGATCGTTTGGCAATTATGATCGCCTTCCATGCATATATATGTTTTTGTATATTTCACGAGAGGTGTAACCCGAATATGAATAATTCAAGCCCAAAGAAATAAGCCGAAATAATTTGTCGAAAATGTAGGCCAAGATTTAGAAAATTGAGACGAAACGAGGCCCAAAACGAGAAACAAGATGGCCGAAGAGGGACAAAAACACAAGCCTAACGTTGTTTGAGTGAGCCCAAAGTAACATCTGGAGCTGGGCACAGCGTCCGGCTCAAATCAATTCACCCTCGACTCTCAGTTTCTTCACACTGTCTTTCCTTCTCTCTCTCTCTTTCTCTCAACCTTTCTTCTTTGACTGATTTTCCGATTTCCCTGGTTGATCTTTGGATTATAATCGCCTTTTGGTTTGCTGAAAATCGTCACCGATGGCAACCGCCATGGTAGAAGATTCGAGCTTTGAAGAAGACCAGCTGGCTTCGATGACCACTGAGGACATCGTCCGAGCTTCCCGTCTTCTTGATAACGAGATTCGAATTCTCAAGGTCTATCTTGAATCTCGATCTCTATCTTTTTCATTTTACATCTGTGCCTTGATTATAATTTGCATTGTATTTTTTAGAATTTTTGTTCTGGTTTAGGGTTTCTTTTTTTTTTTTAAATTTAAATCCACCACTAGTATGAACACCTCTCCATTTTAATAAAATTTTTTCTTTTAATTATTCGATGTTATTCGGATTTTAGTTTAGTTGAGAAATGTTGGTGCTTAAAGCTAAGTAATTTTCTTTTCAACTGAGAACATTTTTTTTTTGGTTTATGTAATTAAGGAGGAGATGCAAAGGACAAATCTCGAGTTGGAATCGTACAAAGAAAAGATAAAGGAGAATCAAGAGAAGATTAAGCTTAACAAGCAGTTGCCTTACTTGGTCGGCAACATTGTTGAGGTAAATTTTGCTAGGCTCTTTTCTTATTTGTCTAAATCTCTTTCGAATTTCTGTGTTAAACAAAAGAGAATTGAAAGGGGGAGCCAGCTGAACAATGGGTCATTGTTGATGCAGTTATATCATTCTTGGGTGATTTAATGCTTAATTCTGTTTCTTTCAGATATTGGAAATGAATCCTGAAGATGAGGCAGAGGAGGATGGTGCCAACATTGATCTTGACTCACAAAGGAAGGGTAAATGTGTCGTGCTGAAAACCTCTACTCGACAGGTGAGGGCTGCATGATCTCTTATCTGCTAGTAATAGGGCAGGTCAATAATCTGTTATGTTTTTCCATAGTGAAATTAGCTATCAAATCAATATTTTATGAATATTGGTGAAAAGAGCAACCGGGTTTGATCTCGACTTGTTTTGTAATTACTACAGACCATCTTTTTACCTGTGGTTGGACTTGTTGACCCTGATAAATTGAAACCTGGTGATTTGGTTGGGGTCAATAAAGACAGCTACTTGATATTGGATACCTTGCCATCTGAGTACGACTCTAGAGTAAAGGCTATGGAGGTTGATGAGAAGCCAACTGAGGACTACAATGATATTGGTGGCTTGGAGAAGCAGGCAAGTTTTCTAATTCCACTGGCCTTTCTGAGATCATTTTGTAACTGTTAAACTAATGTTTAATGCCTTCTTTGATGGTTGTTCCTGGAATAGATCCAAGAACTAGTTGAGGCCATTGTGTTGCCCATGACTCATAAAGAAAGGTTTCAGAAGTTAGGGATTCGTCCACCTAAGGGAGTGCTCTTATATGGACCTCCTGGCACTGGAAAAACCTTGATGGCTCGTGCTTGTGCAGCACAGACAAATGCAACATTTCTGAAGCTAGCAGGTCCACAACTGGTTCAGGTATGAAGTCCTATCCTTTACGGCTTACTTCTAGATGTTTGGATCCTGTCTCCTCCTTTCAATTTGTGTTGAAATCATTTTTTGCCCTGCTCCTTACTTCTTGGTTATTATAACATGACAGAAAAAAATGTAAGCAATGAAGTAGTTTTTATTATTGTACTGTATTACTTAGTGCATTTTTATCTGTTTAGGACCTATAATAAGTAGCCAAAATTTTCATGCATGTAGATGTTCATTGGAGATGGAGCAAAACTTGTCCGTGATGCCTTTCAGCTTGCAAAAGAAAAATCTCCATGCATCATTTTTATAGATGAAATTGATGCAATTGGCACAAAGCGTTTTGATAGGTAATGCCATATCTTAATTTCTTAGGAAGCAAAGTTGTTTTGAGGCTGGTTATACTGGCATTTATTTGTGGATGAATCATTAATTCTTGATCTGTCGGTTACGACATGCAGTGAGGTGAGTGGAGATAGGGAGGTTCAGCGAACAATGTTGGAACTGCTCAACCAGCTTGATGGCTTTAGTAGTGATGAACGTATTAAGGTTAGCCTTTGCGTTATGTAATCTTTTGTGTTATCTGTTTGATGATATAAGTGATTGATTCTAATTTAATTAATTTATTGTAGGTCATAGCAGCAACTAACAGAGCTGATATCCTTGACCCTGCTTTGATGCGTTCTGGTCGATTGGATCGTAAAATCGAGTTCCCACATCCCACTGAAGAAGCCAGAGCTCGAATCCTTCAGGTATGACCTTCAGTGCTGTCTCTTCTTTGGCTTCTATCCTGGGCAGAATTTTATTGAATTCTTTCATTGATTTTGTAGATCCACTCAAGGAAGATGAATGTTCATCCTGATGTAAATTTCGAAGAACTTGCTCGATCTACGGATGATTTCAATGGAGCACAACTGAAAGCAGTTTGTGTGGAGGCAGGCATGCTAGCTCTTCGCCGAGATGCAACTGAGGTGCACTTTCTAATGTCCTAGGAGTTTATTAGTTTAAATTTCCTTTTGACAGGAAAACATATAAACAGCTATAAAGTTATTTAATAGTGAATGTGCATGCATTTGAATTATATGTATGCGTAGGTACATTTAGGCTCCGTTTGGTTCGCGTAAAATGATTTTCAGAAAATGATTTTTATAAAATGATTTCTGAAAATTTAATTTTCTGGAAAAACTAATATTTTCTGTTATTTGGTTGATATGTTGAAAAATATTTTCTGTTGTTTGTTGTTTAATCCAATGCAGATTATGTTGAGTTTTAGTGAGAGCTTTTTTCTTAAAAGTGGCATAAGTTTGAAAATTGTCTTCTCCTTTTGAAAATGAGAAAACAATTTTCCGAAATCCTTAAAGATTTTTATTGACTGAATTTCATTTTCTATTGATCGAAAATATTTTACACGTGCCAAACACTGAAAAATGTGAAAAAAATTTTCGAAAAAATGAAATACGCCAACCAAACGGATCCTTGTTTGTTTCATGTTTACTTGTGAACACTTTAGCCATGGCAGCTGCGTGTACTGAAGTTGGGTTTCTGTTTGATTACAGGTGAACCATGAAGATTTCAACGAAGGTATCATTCAGGTGCAAGCTAAGAAGAAGGCAAGCTTAAATTACTATGCATAATAGGGAGAAGATTATCACATCATGAAGGTGCCTTTGTGAGCCATTGTCAAGGAGGCTGAGCATTCTTCTTCGAGAGAAGGCGCCTTTCAAGCCAATATCAAGGAGATAGCATCATTCTGTTGAGAATATGTTTGTATGCGTACTTGACTGCCTGATTATATTGTGTTAGCTAAATTGAACTTGTTAATGAACATAAATGTCTCGGAGTGTATTCAATCTCCGGTTCAAATTCTCTTTGACAAGACATTTGCACCTCAAATGCCCCTTTTACTTCCTGGATGTAGCACAGAAATCTTTTCCACAGCGTTTGAAAAGAATCTGTATCATAGATTTTATTCACAGGAAAATAAATCTGGTAATATATATATATATATATATATATATATATATATATATATATATATTCTGTGTTCATTTCATGTTTCCGAAAAGTGAAAAGATGAAAGTCCACACCATTGGTACTGTCCATTGGTATAAAGGGAAGTCGGCATCTTGTCTAGTTAGTTGCCCAAGTTGACGAGCCTCAAAAACAGCAGTACAACAGCATATTCTACTTTGCCATACAACAATTGTGAGCCAGAGAAAATGCTGGAAAACACACGATACTTTATTTCTCAATCAAGCCCTAAATACATCCTCATTGCCACAAAAACATGTAAAATGATAATAGTAACTGAGTTCAAAACCCTTAAAAACCATATATATATGAACTAAGATGAACACTAAATAGTTTAGGAACTTCTTATATCTAGAATTACTCGAGTGCAGCTATGGAACAGGCGGTCCACTATCCGTTGAAGACTCCATTAACACTTGACTTCCTTCAAGCCGTAGGTAAAGTACAGGAAAGTTGGATCGGTGGCGCCGTCCTTGTAGTAAGCAAACACCAGGCTACCATCATCATGCATGCTCTCACCCACAAAACTGCAACACAATAACTCAAATGTAAGAAACAATAATTGAATCTAAAACAAGTTAATTACAGATGATCAACAATAGTTGCATACAATTGGAAATCTTTGATCTTCGAAAGCAAGTACTTAGTTGCCCCCTCTATGTTCTTCTTGAATGACTCTTGCTTCTCTGGCTCTAACTTCGGTGTCAAGTTCTTGATGTACCTCTTCATGAAAGTCACAAACTGCTTCTTGTCAAAAGCAGGTTGCTCCTGCAAATCAAACAACCACAAAATTTTCAGATTGAGTATTGAAAAATTTCAGTTATAAATCATGGAAAGAAGTGCAGCTCATTTACCTGAAGTCTGAAAGTGTCAACAATGTCGACAACCTTAACAGCCTGGTCATCAACTCCTTCATCTTCATCACCACCTTCTGCTGAAGGATTTGCTCCGATATCTACACTGACAGCTCCTTGAATCACCCACTGCAAGTCAAGCAGAATCATGTTAGTTGAACTCGTATAAACAAACCAACAACCACTTGGCCGAGGGCTTAACCCCAAGCACCCTATCCACTACCCAACTATCAAAAAAACCTTGTATAAACAGGACAAAGCAAGCCAGATTATGTAAAACTCCATTATGTTCTTGAAACTCAATAAAAGAGAAGGGGGAGGTGGACGGAGGAGGAGGCGGAGGAGGAGATTGTTACCTTCCCTTCTACTTCCCACAACATTCCATTCTCGATTTCCTTGTATGGGAAAGAGTCAGAGAGGAGCTCATCACCTGAAATCCGTCAACAATTATGAAATCAATATGCAAATTAACAAATTAAATTAACCCGTACTCGTCCTAATTCTTCTGATTCAGGAAAAAAATTGATAACTAATAATCAAATCAAAAACCAAAACCAAAATTCTGGGTTCTTTCTTTAAATCTCTGTGACCAGACCTCATGAATCAAACAAAAAGATTCCAAAATCTCAAGATATCTAAACAAAAGTCAAAGAAAAATTAATTTAAACAAAAGAAAAAAAAACACAGATCTTGGCCTTAAATAGAACAGGAAAAATCAAAATAATAACAGAAGAAAAATCTTTTTACCTGTGAGAATATCCTGATAAAGTAACATATTTGCAGACTATTAATTAATTAATTAATTACTCTCTCCCTCTCCGTTTTTTCGGCCTTGAATTTCCGATTTAGAAAAGTGTAATGGCGGCCAAGCGGCAGCGACGGATTTATATAGAGCGGGACGATGATAATTAAGGGTGCCGAATTTACCAAAATAGCCATGCGTTTTGTTGAATTTTCTATTTTGTCCTCGTTGGAGCTTTAACGGTGACGGTTATTTGAAAGTAAAACTGTAGAAGAGTCGAACTCAAACTGAAACTGTTATAAAATAAAATCGGATCTTTGCTGTTGTTCTGACCGCAGATGCACTTCAGGGGAAACTGGTCTGTTCCGGTACTCTGGTTGTTACACGGTTCCGCTTTGCTGTGGCTGCAATCCCGACATTGGCGGTGTTCAACTGGTCCCACCATATCTACGTTCACAGCATTTATTTATTATTTCAGCTGTTTATTAGATTTGCCTGGACAGATCTGAACCGTATATTGTTGTTAACACCATCTATCATAAAAAAAAAAGTATTTCTTTTTTATTTATTTTCATTTTTTCTTTGGGGTGAAGAAAAAGGGAATTTGAATTCTTTGTAAAAATTGTTTTTTTTATATCTCATGGTTTTTTAGTAATTTTCTATATCTCAAGGTTTTTTTTTTAAGAAAATGGTATTATAATTTCGTAAAACTTGAAATTCAATCTACTTCAATAAATATGGTTAGATTTATTCAACATATGAGATAAGATTTAAAAACTTTTACTTATAGTCCATTATCGATATTTAAAATAAGTTAAAGATGTTAAATTTGAGTTGATGAAGAATAAAAATGTTGGAATTAAAAAGTAATTTTTTTTGTATAAAGAAATCATAACTTGAGATTTTAAAAAAAATTGAAAGTGCTAAAATTTAAACGGTAAACATGTTAAATGTCATCCTCAGCGTTATCTTCTAAAATTGATTGAATAAATAATTTGAATTAAGTTTAAAGTTGGCTTAATAGTCAAATGTGTTTTTCACGTTTATCATAAAATAAAATTAAGTCTTCAACGTTTAAATGCATGAAAATCAATCATAAACATTACAGAATAATTGAATTAAGGATATTTTCATTATATCATTTAATTTTCGTTAAGTTTTATTACTGATAGGGGTAACGAAAATTAAAGGATTTAACGAAAATATTCTTAAATTAATTATTTTGTAACGTTTAAGACTGATTTTCATGTATTTAAATATTGAAGACTTAATTTTATTTTATGACAAACGTAAATGACACATTTGATTATTAAACATTTAAAGTTTATAATATAAAAATTATTTTAAAGTATCGAACGTGCAAAAGATAATAATCGTAATAATGAAAAAGAGAATATCCATTGTATGAGGACATATTCCATTTGTGAAGACTTTAGTGTGGAACTTTGACTTGATATGAACACCAATTTTGACCCACTAGTGGCCTAGTGGGACACATCTCATGTTTTATTATGGAAAAATATTTCCATTTTTTTTCATGGAATAATATTGCATTAAACTATAAAAAATCCAACAGTATCATCTAGCCCAAACAAATAATAAGGAGGGTAATAAGATATTATTTTATATTAAATTAATAACTAATTTGATGTATTTTAATTTATTAAAAAATATTTTTATAGTTAATAATAAAATTTTATTTTTGAAAACATATTTATTGGTCACCAATAATTCAATCAATAATTATTTTATTTAAAATATAATGCATTTTAATATATAATTAATAAATAAAAAATATAAATGTTATCATAATCTAAAATGAACTGAACATGTCCCAACAACCTCTTAATCTTAGTTGATAAAAGAATTATAGCATACTAAAATTTACATTTGAATTTAATAAATCTTTACATTCATCTCTAATTAAAAAAACAAATTAAACACATTATATTAAAAAATTAAATTAAATTAAAAATAAGATATATGGAACTACTTTCATTGTGAAAGTAAAGTGTTTTCTAAAATTGGAACTTAACTACCAAAATTACCGCGCTTTACCCGCCTGAAGGTCCGATTAAATGGATCGGGTCTGAAGGTCAAAAAAACCCTACTAAGCGCCATCGCCGCTACAATCCTATCTCAGAGGAAAGAATGACCGAGAAATTTACAGTCAGAAACTGAGCTATGAGAGTGAACCGAGCGAGAAGGCACGGAGCGGCCCGCCTCCCTGTCCGTGCTTCTCCTCCTCCTTTCAGTAACCGCGTCACCGCCGCCGCCAACGCCGTTTCCTGCTGGTACTGCGACCTAAAAGTCTCCGCCTTCAATGAACCTCTCTTCCGGTTCGGCCGAAAGCATGCCGCGATTCTCAAACTCTGGTTTTCCATCGGGACTGGTTTTGGCATAACGGCACTCGTTGGAGTCACATTGATTCTTATCTGGGACCTATTCCTTAGCTCCAACTCCTGGCTAAGCAATCTTTTCAGTTCCCTTTTGTTCGGCGTTTCCCCTTCCATGAGAATCTCATTGTCCGATGCCGGATATTTATTCGTCTCCACTTTGGTCTCCGTTTCCGTCCATGAATTTGGCCACGCTATCGCCCTTGCCAGGTCAATTTCTATTTCTTTGATTTCATTGAAAGAAGAGTTAACGTTTAAGTTGAAAATTTGAGTTTCAAGGTTAGGTTTTTCTCATGTTTGTTACCATAGGTGAAAAAGCAGTGAGGGAATACAGTTGGAGTACATTGCAGTTTTTCTTGCGGTTCTGTTTCCTGGTGCTCTAGTTGCTTTTGATAATGATTTGCTGCAGACATTGCCACGATTAACTTCTCTTCGAGTATATTGTGCTGGTATTTGGCATAATGCAATGGTATGCTCACAAATTTATTATCTGTTTTTCATGTTTAGATGATATCCTGATCAGCTTAGGCTTAGTTTAGCGTTGTAGTTGGGTTGCTCAAAACTTTGGTTTGTCAAACCATGTTGCAAAGCTGAAAATTTTTAAATCCGAATGCGTATAGCATTGTCATATTTGTCCAAATTAGAGTTTACAACTTTACTGTGATGTGAATCTCAGTGTTAATCTAATGCACTTCTAATTTTTAATTTTTCCCTCATTGTAGTTCTGTGCACTTTGCGGATTGTTGTTGTTGCTGCAGCCTGTGATCCTGTTTCCGTTTTACATACATGCTGAGAGCCCTTTGGTACTTCACTGCAAGTATTTATTTGTTTGGTTTCTTTTTACTCAATTGTATGCCTAGATTCGAAACATGAATGTTGATAGGCTTGGCTTGTTTTATCTTTCTCCTGTCTTGAGTAGGTTTTGGATGTAGCTCCAGCATCTCCATTATCTGAGTTTTTGTCTCCTGGGGATGCAATAGTGTCGTTGGATGGTGTAGGCATCCATGATGTACGAGATTGGATAGAGATAACTGCTCTACTAGATAAAAAGATACTTCAGAATGCAAGTGATTCCCATTATTTTAAAGGTTTCGGTGCAGTAGATAGCAGAAAGGGGTACTGTGTGCCTAATGCATTGTTGGAAGACAGCAAGAAGGCTCAAGTGGCTGACAATCAATCTGTTTGTCCTTTTGATCTCACTGCATTTGTGAAAATTCACTGCTTTGATATGAGTAAGTCAGAAGATTTGGGTGATGAAGATGGTCATCTCGGAAGAAGAGAAAATGAGCTGTGTTTGAATACAAAGGATATTCTCAAGCTAGAAAAATGTGGTGAAGGATGGGGAGCAGTAATGTCAAATGGAAGCAGCTGCGCCTGTTCCGAGGTAAACTTTTATCTTCGGAAGCACAAATTAGCAATTTTCCTTTGTCTCGTACTTGCTTCAAGATAATGCACGTAATATATCTTTGAGTACAACCTTTTTTATGCCTATAGGATGAGTCTTGCTTAAGTCCAGTTCAGTTACCAGGTTTGATGTGGGTTGAGATCACATATTCGAGGCCATATTCAACAGAATGCTTGCAACTTAGAAGTGCCCTTTTAGATTCCAACACTTCTTCTGATGCTGTAGAACAGGCCTGTGGTGGAACTTTTGTTTTTGTTGGTGATGTGATATCTTTGGCGCATTCAGTTCAGTTGACCGAATATCAGCCTCGGTGGAGATTTTTTCTTGGTGAATATCTTCCAAATAAGCTGGGAAAAAGCTTAATATGCACATTCCATGTTTCTCTAACGTTAGCTCTTCTCAACAGCTTGCCAGTAAGTACAACACTTTCACTTAACGGAAAAATTATATTCTGTTCAAGCATATGCTTTTCCACCCTCATTGCATTACAGCTCATCTCCCTAACAAAGAGATATATCTATAACGAAGGTTAATGTTAGATCGATTCATATTAGGGAAATAAAAGATTTTTATGTTCTAAGTAGATTATAGATTCGTCTCTGGCTCGCAGATAAGTATTTTTATTGGACTTCATGGTCAACATATCTACATAGATGCCTATGTTCTTATAGTGAGATCACCATTTGTCTCTAAAATCAGAACATCAGAAGCATTAGAAGCTAGTATAGTTCAGTAGTTCCAAACTCCAACGACTACAATGCATGCTAATCGATAATTAAGAAAGCAAATCTCATGTGATTACCAATGTTCTTCTAAATTTTATTTTATTTTCTTGATCAGGTATATTTTTTAGATGGTGAATCGATTTTGGAGGTGTCTTTGTCCTACTTCACATCATTGAGCCCAAGGAAAAGAAGAACAGTTCTTCAAATATGTCTCGTGGGAGGTACTTTCATTTCAGTTCTGGCCTTTTTCAGGATCTTCTTCAATTTTTTGTAGTATCAGTATACACTCTCATCCTATACTCTTGTAATACGCTAAGTTGGAAAAAAAAAAGGTTTGGGGAAAGATTTCTAAAACTAGGCATTAGAATTCGACCATTTGTGTTCTATTCCTGTAAAATATGAAATTTTGTATCAAAATTTATAACGACACATCAAATATAAAACTTTTTTTTAGCTTTTGTTTTATTTATTTATATACAATTTTTTCTAAATTTTAGCTAGTATTGTTTTTATATTGTATTAGTGCATCTTGCGTAAAATTATCAGATTTACTGAAAACATTGAATGTAACTGTGCCAATGTTGCTGCTGTGCTGTCCGAATTTGATATGGCAGCCGACATATCCCTTAGAAGCCGTGCAAGCAAAGCATTGCTGGCTTCCTTTCGGCAGCACTTGGACTCGGAAAATTTTAATGTATTATGTACTGTTTCGGAATTATTCCCTCATATGGCCAGTTGGCTTACGTCCATTGCAAATAGATTCCCAATTGGAAAAACGTGCATTGTAAAAGGATAATCCAAATCATAGCCAGCTTTTCTTTAATCTTTTTCTATGATTCACAAGACTTTCCTAAAGTTGTCAATACAACAGATTTTGGCTTTAATATCAATAGAGTTTATTCCTTTTCTTAATTGTTTCAAGATTGAATCCATTAAATGAACTTGAGAAAGTAATTTTTTATGAATTCGTTAAGCTCGATGAAGATATGCCTGTTTGAACCAGTTTAGGAAGAGAATGTATTGAGCGAAGTTTAAAAATCTTTTTACCATTCAATCAAAAAAAGTTGACTTGAATTCATGATCAAATCCGAATTTGGTTTAATATAGATTTTGATAAAGAAAAATTAACAATTCATATTCAAATTTATCTAAATTCGAAACAATTTCAATCCGAATAATTTGACTCAAACGGTCTAATTTATAAATGATTCAACCCAAAATTACTTGCTCTCATCATCCGGTTCAATTATCATATCCTGCTCTTCAAATATCAAAATACAATTCTAGCAAATTAGCAATTTTGTTTCTAAACTCTAATTTGGATTTAATTCAATTGATGAGAAAAATAATGGTTCCGGTAAAAACCAAGTATGGAAAAAACTTTCAACCTAACAGATGGTGGTAATGAGAGAATCATTGAAAATGATTCATAAACACTTGAACCTGATAAAAAAAATACTTTTTTTTTTGTATAAATACATATATCTTCGTCTGTTTTACGGTTTCAAATTAATTCTTTTTGAGTTAAGAGTGGTACACTGTAAAACTCTTCCAATAATAGTGATTCTAGAACTCGAACCTTATCTAAGCACATAAAAAAAAGTCTACTTTTACTTTTTACAACCACTTGTTGGTTTAATAAAAAAACTATCAAATATTCATAATTGGGGAAAAGTTTTAAGATTGAATCTAGTTTTTTTTCTTCATTCACAAATTTCCTCCAAATTAATATACAACTATATAAGAGGAAAATATTTAAGAAAGGTATTGCAAACTAACAATTTCTTAACCCAATAATTAAAAAAAATTGTGACATGCTGCATGACTTCGGTTCGAACCTTAAAAACTTTATCTCCTATCCCAAATTATATATATATAAAAAAAACCAATTGTTGCTAAGTCAAGATTGATGGGAAGATGTTTGTGATGTTAACTCTGTCCACTCATCTATTTCTGTCATGTTGCTTCTCCTTGCCTTTGATATTTATAGGTTACCTTGTCATTTAAGTTTAAATTAATGCGGTTTGTTATTTCTTGTTCAAATGTCATCCCCATTAAAATCTGTTAAGAACCTCTTTCAGCTATTAAATCCATAAAATAATAATATGAAAATGTTAATTTTGATGCTTAAACAAGTTAAAATAAACAAAATTTAAAGCAATAATTATTTTTTATTTTGATTAATGTCCTTTTGAGCACACTCGATAAAATTCAAACGATACAAAAAAAAATTAACATGATTTGAGATGTGAATAATATCACATTTTTATTTTATTTTTGTAAATTATTCTCCACGTCAATCATGCACTAAATTAAGTCTTAATAAAATCAACTCCAAACCATAATCTTTCTATTTTTTTCGCGAAATTTTCTCAAGTGTCATGTGCATTAGCTAGTCTTGAAAACTCCATTTTCTCACATGCCAAACGGTTTACGATCCATATCCGACCCGACCCAATTTTAGACGTTCGCTTGGCCACCCAATTTTCACCCACTGTTTTATTTAAGTGTTGAAAAAAAGAAAGTACTAAAGTATGTTTGTTTGAGCATCAAGCCATCAACCAATGTCAACCAAAAGCATCCAACCCGTGGAAAGAGCGTTAAGAAAGAATCTGAGCCGTCCGATGGATCTCGTTCGGACAGCGATTGTTTCGTCAACTTAAAACAGTAACTCAATGCCCCTGTCCAAATCTAACGGTCTGAAATTAAGATTTCTTGAAGACAGAAAAACAAAGAAAGATAAGAGCGAAAGAGATTTTTCGCTTTCTTTTCTATTTTTCTCTCCCGAAAAAAAGAAAATCTAATTTCTTTGTTCTTCTTTGGTCAACCAGAAGAGGAATTTAAGACGACGGGTTGTTTTTGTTTGTTTTTTTTTTTGTAATTTTATCGGATTGGAATCGGAGGTTGTGTTGGTAAATTAGAGGAGGAGGAGGAGCAGGAAGAGGAGGCCGGAGGGTGATTTGAAAGGCGTCGTGTTTTTATTTGAGGAAATTCAGGTTTGGAGATTTCGTCGGTGGATTAATTTGAAGTTTTGGTTTTTCTAACTGTTTTAATTATGGGATTAGGGAGTAATGATGGGGACGATGTGGTGGTGGATGACGGTGACGAAGGTGGCGATGTTGATGATTGCGGAAACGGAGGGAAGTCTTTCGGTTCGGTTTCGTGCTCGATTTGCCTCGAAACGGTTACTGATAATGGCGATCGATCCTGGGCTAAGCTTCAATGTGGTCACCAATTTCATTTGGGTAAGTCAAAATTGTCAAGATTGGAACTGGTTTTGTGAGGAAATTTTTGGAAAATTTTTTTCTTTTAAAAATTGGGATGGTAAGATCTGGGCTCAAGTTTGTTCATTTAATTTCTTGATGTTTTCGTTTTGGTTTAATTGATGATGCAAATGAGAAAATCATAAAGATTGAACTTTTTTCCTTTGTAATTTTGTTTTGTTCATGCTGTTCTTTTAGCTGAAACCGAGAATTTAGCTTGATAAAAAAGATACCTAGTTTAACCAGGCTCAATCTAATGGAACTTTTATGTTTCAATGAATTACTCTTGTTTCTTTTGGTTAATTTCTATGGCTGATTTGATGATCAGAGTGAATTTCGCGTTGCAATTAGTTTTTCGATAACAGGGAATTAAATTAGAAGAGAAAATTTGTGTGTTTCTAGATTTCCCCATGTTAGTTTTATTGATATATTTTGATGAGCTGCACCTTTGGAGACAGCTACTAGCATCGAGATTAGGTGAATTTGAAGGATTTGAGAGTAGGTTGTATATTATATTTGTTGGTGTTGTTGGCTGACAGTGTAACGAAATGATTGTTTAAAATCCGTTCTAAAAGTTCTAATTGATTGTTTTCAGATTGCATCGGTTCAGCATTCAATATAAAGGGTGCGATGCAATGCCCTAATTGTAGGAAAATTGAGAAAGGTCAATGGCTTTATGCCAATGGTTGCCGTTCATATCCGGAATTTAATGTTGATGATTGGACTCATGATGAGGACCTTTATGATCTAAGTTACTCTGAAATGGTAATGGAGCAACATTTCTATGCAAATTCTTGCTTATGCAGTTTCAACATTCATGCGTACCAAAATGGTTTTTATTGCCTTATTTGTATTTACGTTTCCTTTTTATATCTTGATATGTTTAAACTTTAACCTTCTCATCCCTTGTACCCCAACCCTTAAAGTACCATCAATTTTATTGGTTTATTTAGCAAATGAAGTTTGATATTTTAAGCTCATAGTTAATGAACCAAATTTCTTTTAGTAAATCTGAATTGATCTTCATTATCTGGCTTTCTTAAAGTTCAATAATTTCTACCATAATGAAAATTTCACAGATTATAGTTTAAATATCGCTACTCTTTATACACCGCTTTGCAAGCCTAAACAATCATGGCTCAATATTAGCATTTGATTGCTTTCTTTGGCTTTATATGTGCATACGCTTTGGACTGACAGATGAGTGAAACTGAAACTACTTGCTGTTTACTTATTATTATTTTTTATTGTTTTTGTAGTCATTTGGAGTTCACTGGTGTCCATTCGGAAGCTTAGCACGTCTTCCTTCATCATTCGAGTAAGCATGACTTCTCATATTACAGGTTAAATCCGAGTAGTTTTCTGCTTCAGTGTTTTATGCTGAGATGTGGTCATCACTTGTCTCTTCATCACATCAAATGTTTTCCACTTTATGCTTTAGTGTTTGTTTGAGTGTGAATCATTGTGATAAATAACTGCAAGAGAAAGAGAGTTCAGTGGAAAGTTGGTATCTTGCTAGTTAGAAACTGATTTAGAAATTGGAAAAGGTTTATCCTGTGCTTATTACTCGTGGTAGCAAAATGGCGATGGAATAAAGCAAGTAGTGGATGTGCTTGCAACCTGGTTATCCTTTATATTGAAATAATTATATAAGTAGCATAAGTAGTTTAGGCAGTTTAAAGTCTGCAACTTATGTCCGGTTACCCAACTTAAAAAAACCCTGTCTTGGTGGTTTTCTCTGCCAGTTGCTTCTTTACGAGATACGTGAGGTGGATTGCTAATATTTTAAGATGTATTATGCACCAGACTCATCTCTGGGCTGGAAGTATTCTTGAGCTTAAATTAATGGAGCTTAGCATCTTGACATAACTACAACATTTTGTTTATTTCATTGGAAGGTACGATATGCTTATTGTTCTAACTTCTAAGTTGGAAAAGCTTTTTGTAGTATAGTATCATTAACTCTCCCATAGTTAGACAGCCACCTTTCATGTGTTTACCTCTATCATTATACTTTTTTTGCCTAGTTTTTCTTTCCATGCTCAAGTTTCAATTGTTTTCTTTCTTTAACATGTCTTGTTTTTCCCTTCTTTTTTTTTTTCAGGGAAGGAGAGTTTTCATCAAGCACATGTAAGATTTTTCGTTGTTTTCTTAATTAATGCTTGTTGTTATGGGTTTTGTTGCTGGAGGTTGGCTGGCCTAATCTGCTGATATGAGTTACATTGGAATGCAGATCACGAGTTACTGGGACAACATGCCATCTTTGCTGAACATTCAGCATCGGCTACTCATCCATGTCCGTATGTAGCTTACTTTGGGCCAACAATTCATCCCTCATCCTCAAATTCCAGTGGAAGTGTTTCAGATAGTTCTAGTTTCAATGGTCACTGGAATGGTCCATCAGTACCTAGTGAGATACCTACATCTTATGCGTTTCCCACAATGGATCTCCATTATCATAGTTGGGAGCATCATTCCCCGCCATTCACCACATCTAGCAGTAGAATTGGTTTTTCTGATCAACCTTCAATAACACCTGTCAGTCAAAGGTCGACCAGGAACGCTTCTGATATGCCAAGGTCGGCATCTTTTATGCATCCATTTGTTGTTGGCCACAGGTATGCCTCAACATGATTGACATTTGTGATTGGATCGAGTTACTGTTCTAACATGGAAAATAGAAAATCTGTATACTGTATTTACCATTCTGTTTAGAAATATAAAACGTTTAGTTAGACAGTCCCATTTTCTAAGTGTACGGACAACACCATATGGAATTCGTTTTGTTCGTTTTACTCTGCTGATTATTTCAAGTGCTGTATTCCCACAGTTCTGGTGCTAGAGCGGGGAGTTCAGTTGCTTCCTCATTGATCCCTCCTTACCCTGGTAGCAATGCCCGGGCCCGTGATAGAGTTCAGGCTCTCCAGGCATACTATCAACAACACCCTAGCACTTCGCCTGCCATACGGACACCCATTATTTCTGGCTCCCGAAGGTCCGGCAGTCATAGAAGTCACACTCAAGTTGGTCCAGTGGCCTCATCATCTGACCAGGTGGGTGGCTTCTATTTCTTTCCATTAGGCACTTCAGGCCGAAACTTTCAAGAGGCAGAAAATCCTCTGCCAACTCAGTTCCATGCTTGGGAAAGAGATCACTTGCCTTCACTAAACCAGGTCGACAGAGATTCAGGATGGAGCTCATTCCATCAGGCTGCCAGTGGTTCGGATCCTGGCATAAGATCCAGCAGCTTCCGCCAAAGGCACGGATCTGAGAGGACGACATCACAAAATCGTTCATAGTCTTTCTTTCTTTATACCCTTTTGGGTGAAGCAAACTACCTCTACTATGAATGAAACCGAAAAGTTATGTATGCTTGAGAGACAATGTATGATGCTTGAGTCTGTCGATCATGGCAGCTGAAAAACTGTGAAGTGGCCCAAAAACAATCTTTTTGGTAGCCACATTCCGGTGTGCTGGACTTGGCTTCCTCAGGTCCTCTGGTTCCTTTGGCTTTGAGGATATAAAATAAAATTTTTCAAAAAAAAAAAGTTGGATTTTAGAAGTGATACTTAAGCTAACTGCTTTGCTTGATGCTTCTGCATGGTGCATGGATAAAAGTTGTGCGTCGATGGAAAGTATAGTGGGTTTAGGTCATCTGCGTGATTGAATGCACATGCCTGGAAACATGGCAGCTGCTACTTGTTTCCTAGTGAACCCAAGTCGAAAGCTTAGATGGAATCATAACCCTATATAAAAGAATCAAATTAGTCATTTCTTTTGAAGTGGCTTGATTTTAGTATGGATATTATTCATTGTTTTATCTACGCAATATATCTAACTGGAATTTTGAAATCTAAGCTCAAATTCTTACCAAATTTCAAATCCCGAATTTTGAAATTAAATCTAACCCAAACTGATTCGGTGACTCGATTTTTAGAAGATTGTTAGCAGCAAATGTTCTGGCTGTGGTTGAAACCTGCAGCTTGGCTTACTAGCAATGAGAAAGCAGCCTGTTAAATGATCTTTAAACGTTAAACAGCTTCATCTATTGAAAGAATTCTTGCAACAAAGTGGTAAAAACCAGTTCGAAATCAAGAATGTGGGAGTAAAAGGGGAGGTCCAGACACGAGAGAAGACAATAATGCTCATATTATTTAACTGATAATAACTAGATAAGATTAAATCCAGAATTCAGTAAGGAAGTTCAAGCCATAATGTTGAAACAACAATGAACTGGTTTATATTCTATCCAGGCTAAGGTTTCAATTAGTACTGCTAACAATCCAAATATAAACTAGTTCTTATGCAAACAAAAGATTACACAATATGCTGAAGAGATGATCCTGTGATCCTCGGAATTCAATCGACTATCAATCAGATTTCACCTGTCAGCCACACAGTAGTTTATCAGAACTGAGCAAAGTGATGAACTTATGGGGTACAAGATATCAATGATGGGAAATATTTGGAAAATGAGATGCAAGTAACATACCGATGGTGAGCGAGATCGAGACATACTGCGGCTCTGGCTCTGGCTCCTGCTTGAGCTGCAGTTTGGTGGGCTTCTGCTCACACGTTTACTGCGAGGCTGCATATCAAGTGAAGTACAAACATTTAGCAAAAGCAACTGCAAAATACCAAGCCTGCAGACCACTCAATCCTACTTCCCTCACAAATCAAAATAACTAAACCTGTAATAGATTCAACTTACAGATGGAGTCGGTGATCTGGATCTGGAGCAAGATCTGCAAAGTCCCAGAAACAATGAATTCAATATAATAATCCTCTACAGCATTTTTGGTCTGAAGACCTCAGTATCACTTCTACCTCGGGATAAGCATAATCATAAAATGGTATATACTACTCATGTTCTTATCTAAGAGAAGGTCATGGTGGCTAAATATAACCAAAATGGAAAGAGGCAAAACATGAGTACAGCACTTGAAAACATATATACTTAAATGGTGAAGAATATCCTCCAATTCTTTATCATCGAATTCAAAGAGACGCCGAGCACAATATAGAAGATCTCGGAGTAGTCACAAGTATGTTCTATTCCCCGATTGTTGAGAATTGAGTAGCAAAAGTGAAAGCATTTAATTCAAAGTGGTCCAGCTTTAAAATTGCAACCCATCCATTATTTACTGATCCAGTCTAGCTCTCTTTGAGCCCATACGCTACATATCAGAATTGTTAGACCGTTAATGGTTTCCAGAGGGGCTCAACAACAACAATAGAATTACCTCAACAACAAAATGAGTTGCAGGCATTTGAGCACCGCATCCCATCAAGTTCCTAACATCCAATCCCCAGCTCGCCGCAAAGAGCCAGATCTAGCAAGGAAACAAGGCAACCCTTATGAAAAAGGTATGATAACTGGTGAGCCAAGTAAGCCGTTTTCTCAATTACCCCCTCCAGTTTGGAAATATATATATTGTACTGTGAGCTGATAAGCTTTCTAATATGGAATATTCCACATTAGAAAACATCAATAAGCACTTTTATCTCACATTCAGCATAACAAAGATCGATGACAAACCTCTGTTTTATTGGAGTCTAAAATTGCAAGGCACAACTTGATGGTGAAGGATGGTTATTAAAATATGAGACCTTTAACCAATTATTCGATAAAACTAAGACATATGTAATTTTGATTTCTACAAGAAGAATATGAAAAAGAAGAGATGAGAAAATATTAACAAATGGATGGTAGTCTGACGCCGAGGACCACCATAGACAAAGCATGGAATGGATAATAAAAGGAAGCCCAAGCATCCACAATAGGAACGCTTCAAGACATTCAAAAGTAGTAGCCTGAAATCTGATAATGGGAGTGTAGATGTAAAGAGCGAGGCTTGAAAAACAACTTGACTACTTGTATGGAAGGAAGGTTCAGATTCAGCTAGAGCTTGAAAAGCACTTAGATAATTGTATAAAAACTCACAGAACGGTACTTAGCACTTCGGAGTACGCAAAATTAGTAACATTCACAAGCCTTAGTCAGCCAAGCCAAAAGCTGACATCGATCAAACTAAAAGTTAATTGTAAGCAGTTAACACCATACACGGTGCGTGAATAATGCACCTCAGAGTCTTGGAGAAAAGGAAGCCAGTATGTTTGAAGCAATTCGATTAAAGTAAAAGGTCCAAAGGAATAGAAGTGAATGCTAGATAGCATTAAACCCAGTGCAAAAGATGTTTTTGTACTTAGAAGAAGAGAAAGACTTTGATATTGATTTGACCAGACTTAACTACTAGAGAAAAGCAAGAATTTCAAAAACAAAAATGCCACTAAATTCACTTATAAAGATTAGAAATGGGGACTTACAGAATAAGTCACTTGGGAATTCATATAAACCGTTTGAAAATAAATGCAGCAGCAACATGAAAAGGAATTATAAAATAGACTAATGTCATACCTTGAATCAGAGCGGGCAGGTGACACTGAATGGGAACGGGGTGAAACGGACCTGGATAGAGATGAAGATTGTCGCGAGTATCTGGCCCTTGGAGACTTGCTGTAGAATAGGTCAAATAATTTAACTTGAATATGGAATGAAATATAAATGTTCTAACCAGTACTTTCACCAAATATAGGAGACTGACCTCCTGCTCCTGCTTCTGCTACTATAACTGCGGCTACGACTAGGGCTACGAATTGGACTTCTTGAGTAGCTGCGCCTAGAATCATATCTTGAATCATACTCCTTCACCTGAATAAAACAACTAGATATATGAGCAAGAAGTGTTGCACAAGCATGGATCTAGAATTAAATATGCACCATAACATACCCGTATGTATGCCCGGCTAAATGCATTTCGAAACTCAGAGTCATCCAGCTTCCTTATCTGTGGAGTCAAAATAGAACTCATCAGAGAAATATTGCCATTTGCTGTTAAGAAGATTACAATACTACACAAATCCCAACGCCACATAAACAAGTTAAAGCTTTAAAGTTCACAAGGTGAAAGAAGTGGCTTACGGCATATTTCATATCATCATAGTTTGTGTAATCTACAATCCCTGTCATACCTACGAAGAAATTGCAATAACATTAAAATAAGTCGAATCAAATTTCTTTCCAAGATAACTGTCAAATAAATGTAATCCACAAGCAAATCATATGCAGCTGCAAATTTGCAATGCTTCATGTTTATATGAATACATAAAACCTAGTTTGTGAAACCACAGTAGAGCTGCTTTCACAACAGCATCCAATTCACTCTCACATTATAATCAGAAATGTCCCCCTCAGGCTGTATAGGCTCAAAACATTTTCAACATGAGCAATTCAGTGTAAGTGATCCTAGAGGAATCAAAGCCATTTCAACTGATAGTTATGGAGTAAGGTGTTGATGCATTAAACAGCATGATAAAGATTCTACTTACCTCCACGATCACGAAACACTTGAGAGAAACAGACTTCCCCAGCTTTGCGCATATGATCCTGCTCATAAAGCAAAAACCATTTAATAAGCAAAAACCAGGACAATTGACCAAAATGCTTTTATGCATTCTAAAAACCTTCATGCATAGACCATGTTACACCAAATAATTTAAGAATTCTACAATATTTTATTATCATTCATCATATTATAATTTATGCACTTATATATAATTTGATTATTTGAAAGGTAGCACAAGAAAGGAATAAAGTAACAAGTAAAGAAGAAACAATAGTTAAACAACTCACCTTTAGGTCTTGCCATGAAGCAGAAGACGGTAAACCAGTCACCAAAACTGCATATAAAGGAATAATAAGGTTAACTTAACAAAGAAGCAGTTTGCCAAGCTACAAAGTTATCAAAGACTGCACATACTACACATACCACGGTAGTCAGAGCGTCTGGAAGGTCCACGGCTACTGCTATCACTGTAACTGCCATGTCGATCCAGAGATGATGATGGCCTTCGCCCTCCATGAGTAAGTTCAACCTATAAAATAAACAGCATAAACAATGTCAGATAGGCAAAAATTTTAGAACTGAAAAGAGACTATAACCCAAATACATGAACAAGGCAAGATTTATTACTAACCCGTAACCTATTCCCATCAAAGTTATACCCATCTCGACCACGAATTGCATCTTCAGCATCACGCCGATCCTCAAACTGCAATTGTCCATTGTTATAATCCTGCGATCTGAATATTGACTTCCTCTTTCCTTTCCCTCATAATGACAAAATATTAAAACTCACCTCAACAAAAGCATAACCAGGGGGGCCTTGGTGGGATCTTCAAGTCAATGTCAACAATGGGCCCATACTGCAATATAGAAACACAAAACACTAAGAAAGCAACAAAAAACAAAACGAAACAAACAAATGATGCATTGGACAGTGATTTAGTAATCAAAATTGCAACTCTTAGCTAGAATTAAATAATATAAAGAAATCTTTTTTTCTCTTTTTTCACACTAAATAATCATGCCATATCAGCAATAACCACAAAGAAAACATATAAAAACAATTTGAAGACAAACTTACAGCAGACTAATCTTTGCATATATCTACTACGTACTGAAGAATAAAAGTATAACATAGATTAAGAAACTGGAAACAAAATTAAACTAAAACCTTGTAAAATAAATCTTCCACTTCTCTCATGCGAGTATCCCCAGGCAGGTTGCCCACATAGAGGGTGCGGCTTGAACGGCTCATTTTCCCTGAAACAATACTCAATTTCATATATCTATATATTATAAAAAAATCTTTTTCTTCAAAATTCAACTGTTAAAACCAGAAAAACGAAAAAAATTTAAAAAATAAAGAGAAAATATAAGGAAGAAAAGCGTTACCTTGGAAGAAAGAGAGCTGACAGAGAATGGTGAAGAAGAGGGTCTCGTTTGAAAGGAGACGAGATTAGATGATTCTCGCAGGGTAGACTGCGTGGCTTTGTCGGAGTGAAAGAGTTATAAAGTAGAGAGAGAGAGTCAGACAAGACAAGGATTTCTTTCAGTTTCGTCGTATGTTGTCACGTGTCCCTGTTCTGAGTTCTGTTTTTCAGCCTCATGGATTCTCAACCGTTGGATTTTCTGTTGCAGATTCTCCCTTGAAATTATCCATGGGCTAGGTTCTGGCCTATGAATGTGTTTATGGGCTAGCCCATAAGAGAAAAGGGCCGCCGTTTTGTATAAGTAAAGGCCCATTGGCCCACTGGGGATTGAGCAGTTCCTCTATATATTCTATTTATAATTTCTCCTTAGAAAATTAATTAATTGAAATTTTAGTGAGAAAACTTTGTTTTTTTGGAAAGGTTTGTTTTTTCATACAAAATTAGATTATTTTTGATTAATTAAAAATAAATCAACCGATTAATTTTTTAAAATTATTTTGATTTTTACACTTTTTATACGAGATCAAAATAATATTATCCACTTTGCTTGTGAAGTTATCTTTTAGTAGAATAAGAAAATTTAAAATTATCTCATTTATAATTTACTCTTTTACTCAAGACCCGTAAATAAATATGATAGTTTTTTTATATATATTTTGTATTATTGCTATGTAAAATTATATCAATGTTATGTAAAATACAAAATTTATTTTGTTAAAATTTGTATCAATACATCAAAAATAATATTTTTTAAATTTTTATCAGATTTATATATTATTTCTATTAAATTATAATTCTTACCACTTTTATGTTATTTTATACCATTTTCATATCTATTATGATCTCGTGTCTAAAATTATATAACCTACTCATAAAACACAATAAAAAATACAACAAGTGATTGTAATGAGTTTAAGTGGATTTTTTTTTTAAGTTTTTTAATATGATTTGAATTTTAAAATCGTCATTGTTTAAAGAATTTTACTGTTTTTACTCTCAATATGAATAAGATTAGTCTGAAATTATAAAACAGACAAAAATAACTATAATTACATCATAAAAAATAATAAATAAATAAATAAAATGAACTAAATATATAGTAATTAAAAGTAATCACAATCCTAATAGTTATGGCTCAGTTAGTAACGCAGATTGAGTTTATGAAAGAGCTCTTGAATTCAACTCTCACTAAATACAAAAAAAATAAAAAATATTAACTGTGACTAAATTAATTTCATGTCGATAAAACGAATAAAAACATATGTGTTTTTACACCAAAAAAATGTAATCACAAGGCAAATTCACGTGGGACAAAGCAAACCTCGTTATGAAAACCTGTCAATACTACTTTCCTATGTTTCGCGGCAAGATTCCGCCCACAGTTTTTGCCAGTCGCCAACTTCGCTTCGTTCATCTCTCTTATAAAAGGAAAATTATTTTCTCTTTTACTTCTGTCTCTGTCCAAAATGGCGGTATCGAAAAGCAAGATTGAATCCATAAGGGAATGGGTAGTAGATCACAAGCTTAGAACTGTTGGTAATTGTTTTCGTTTTCAATTTTCACACGAATATTTGTTGAAATTTTGTATGTTCCTTCTGTTAAAATTTTGTATGTTTCTTTTGTTAGGATCTTAATGTTTTGCTTTCTTTTGTTTTGATTCTTGGTTGTTTCGATCACAAGGGTGTTTGTGGCTTAGCGGTGTTGCGGGTTCCATCGCTTACAATTGGTCTCAAAGGAACATGAAAACCAGCGTTAAAATCATTCACGCTAGGTAAATCTTTCATCTTTTTCTTTTTATTTTCTTTTAACAGATTCTTCGTTGGATTCACGCATAAGGGTATTAGAAAGTTATGAAATTTGTCCTGTCTGGTGGCTGGATGCTTGAGAAAAGGGCTTTTGCTTTGTGTGTTTGATGATTTTATAACCCTTCAAAGCATCCTTCTATTACTGTTGGTTTTGGGTTGTAAATGGTTTGATTGTTTATGTTTCAAGATGTTGGTTTCGACTTTCGATTAGATGTGGCAAGCATCTTCACCACCTATACCAGGTGATGCAGTTATGCTATGTTTGGGCCTTAATTGATTGTTGTATGTTGCTTGCAAGATGTGAATTTGTACGATAAAAACTTTGGGAACTTCTTAAGGTCTCCCTTTCCAAATTTTTATACAATATTGTTAGAGCTATGTTAAATTTGTTATGTCCGGATTTTTTATGCAGAAGGTTTGTGGTATATGATTGATTGGATTATACGAAGAACTAGAAAACTGTTTTTACATTCAAATCATAAAAGAATTTGAATCATTTTAACCGATTCTGTTGGTTTGTTATGAAGGAATTTTTCTTGGTTATGGTGAAATTACCGTGTTGTGTGATTTTACTTGAACTTTATTTGATCCTATTAGTTTAATTCTGCAAGTTTTGTTGAAGGTCATATGCTCATCTCTTAGTCTTAACCCTAACATAAGACAAAAAATGGTTGAAAGGAAGAGAGGGTGAGGGCTACGAAAGTAACAGTTTCACATCCGTAAATGCACAAGTTTGATACCTTTCTAAACTGTGCTCTACTCTTATTTTTGCATCTTCATATTCCTCAAGTATTATATATAGATTTCATTTATGGCCACAGTGGTATGCATTGCATAGTATTCTTTCTTGAGATTATTGACTTGCCTTTTTTCTTGCTGACGTTGTGATAGCTTCTGATGTTTACACCATGATTTACTTATTGTTCCTCATTGTTAACCCATTGTCCTCTGCTTTCAATTCAGGTTGCATGCGCAAGCCCTTACATTGGCTGCGTTAGCTGGTGCTGCCGTGGTTGAATACTATGATCATAGGAACAGACCCAAAGCTGATCCATATGCAAAATTATTTCCAGTCGATGGATACTCACACAAGGAGTAGATAACTTGATACAACTCGGATAATTGCTTCTTAAGTCTATCATTTACCCGGGTTAATAAAAACTTTTGTTTAAAGAGGCATTATTTTTGCACCTTCTCATCACATTCTTTTCAACTGTTTCGATTATTTATGTATGAGTGTATGACATAGCGCCGGGGCTTGTAAGTGGATTGAGTTAAAGTTTTACCTGAGAATTTACAGAAAAGAAGAGCGATCTTTGACATTAATGGATGGATGGATGGATGGTTAATCTGAATTCGGTGAAGAATGAAGATTGAACATGGTTGAATTGGCTTTGGAGAGGTTTTTCAGCCTTGTGCTAAGGATCTAAAAGCATATTCTCAAGTTGCTTGTGGCTATGTTGCCCCAGTGGCTCAAAGAACTGTTATGATTTGCAAGGAGGCAGGACGGAGATAACCACAGAACTCACTTGTGTTGCCATCTTTGTCTTTGCATTGCATTGCATGTTGAGATATTCACATATACGGTCAAAAGCCCGTTTCTCTATATTTTTAGGTTATATCAGAAACCAATGCGCCAATATATTTGTCGAATTGTGCTATTTTATAAAATTTGGATTAAATCTTCACTTCTATTTTCAATCATTTAATATTTTTCTTGTAATAAAAATTTTTTGATGGAATAATTGAAGAATTATGACATCACGTACTTAATTGAGCGGAACAATAATTTTATGTCATAGTATAAGATTTGAGTTTAAGTTCAACCATTTTCAATTCCATCTTTCAATTATAAAAAATAAAACAAAATAAGTAAAAAGTAGAATATATTCAATTATAAAAATAACAATAAAAACCAAGACACTTAGCTTCCTATAAATAAAAAAATAGAATATCTAAACAAAAGGAATTTGGATTTTAAACCTTTTTATAGAAATAAATACTAATTTTACCCAATTAAACAAAATTTCAGTTTTAACCTCAAATTACGTACTAAATGAACTGAGAGATTAAGAGAAATCAAGTGATTAATTGATTAAGAAAAATTATTTCATACATGAAGTGATTGATTAAAAGAAATGAAGTGCTTAATTAATTAAAAAAATTATTTCATACATGAAATTAGTAAAACAACAAATATTCCGTTATTCATTAAGATAGTTTTAAAAAATTAAAAAATAAATAAAACATGTGACTTTTTTTTAATCTTGTTTGTAAACTTAAAAAAATTTACTATTCATATATAAAATAATTTTAAATTAATTTCTATAAATTATGTGCCTAACAATAAATAAATTAAAAATATTTTTTTAGGTCAATAACTATCTTAGTAAATCTTTGACCGTTAATTAGCATTGCATTTTCTCAGCTAACGGTGCACCACTGTCGCACTAGATCATAAGCAGCACGAATAAATTGCCTTAGAAACCCTAAGAAATCTTTTCTTCTTAGTCGCCGCCTTTCTTTCTCCTTGGTTCGAGCTTCAACGTCTTCTTCTCCGGTAACTCTCTTCTCTTTATGAATAAGATTTGGTTAACTATATGTGTTTTTTTTCCGAGAAAAAGAAGGAAAATTTGATACGATATCTTACTGAATAACAGCAGAGTGAAATCCGTTGGCTACTCAAAAAGTTTTACTTGTTTCATTTTATCCATGAAGCAATGCCTGTGCTTGTGTTGTTTGTAGTAATTTAGTTCGTGCATTTTCTCAGCCACCAAACAGAGTAAACTCAAAGATAGGCTACTTAAATATTGTCATTGAATCGTTGATTTAATGTTTTCACTTAGGCTTATTGAAAGAGGACACAGTGTTTGCTTGCTGAGAAAATGAGGGAAAATGACATTGACAGGACTTTAGCAAATTCAGGTTGATTTTAATTATTATTATTTTTTTGTTGGTTGATTGGAATAGGATAAATTGAAAATGAGTCGGGGTAGTGCAGCGGGACCCAAAGGGAAGAAGAAGGGAGTTACCTTCACTATCGATTGTACGAAGCCAGTGGAGGATAAAATCATGGACATTGCCTCACTGGAGAAATTTCTTCAGGAGAGAATTAAGGTTGGAGGCAAGGCTGGCGCGCTTGGTGAAACAGTAACTCTCACCCGCGAGAAGAGCAAAATTACTGTCACTTCTGATGGGGCCTTCTCCAAGAGGTAAAAGGAAATAAGAGTATGTTTTTAGCATTAAGATAGGATTGTATACATCTACACATATCAAACTGCTGAAGGCATGAGCTTTCTTGGAGTATTGGTAGTTAAAACTATTGGGGTAAGACATTTGATTAACCTATTGCTCTTGCATTAATCTAAATTGTGGTTGAGTTTTATTTGCTTCATCTATATTAGCATTATTTGCTCTGATCTCCTAGTAATAACTTTGTTGTCAGCATGCTTAGTCGTGCTTTCTCACTAACTGGTTTATGGCCCTTACTATGAATTCTATTAGTAATCCTTACTGACAGAAAGAAACTTCAATTATCTGATTGAGCCAAAATATCCCATGTGGGGTTTCCAGATGAAATGCCATTTAGTTTTAGGTTTAGGGAGTTAGAGGAATCCTTTGGTCAGAGTTGGGCTTTTATAAACGTAGGGGACATATCTATTTAGTTCTCTTTTTAGTTTCATTTGCTTGTGGAATCTTCAATGGGCATTTTTCTAGGATGTGTTCCTCATAGTTTGCAGTGCGATTTGGATTACGTGCTCACCGTGATTGAACATATATTCTTGCTTGTTACATGTTCATTCCCTGAGTCTCTTTCCCCATTTCTGTCCAGGTATCTGAAGTACTTGACCAAAAAATACTTAAAGAAGCACAATGTTCGGGATTGGCTCCGAGTGATTGCATCCAACAAAGATCGAACTGTTTATGAACTTAGGTACTTCAACATTGCTGAGAACGAGGGTGACGAAGAAGATTGATATCTGGGAACGAGCAGGGAATGAGCAGTTGTAATGCTAGTTGCTTCATTACCTTTTTATTTTTCAGTATTCAATTGTTTGAGGCTTTGAACAATCAGGTTTACGAACCTTTTGTTAGTTATTGAATATGAGATTTTGAAATGCCTCTGTTTTACAAATTGAATGTACTTAACATTGTGATTTTGTCATTAAGCTTGGAATGATTTGAAGTTTGAACAGAGTCAAATATGATATCACTTATGAGAATAGGAGGCATTCCATCTATTACCATTTGATCCATGGCGATGCCCGATGCTGAGTTCGCTTGGGTCATTAGCATGATTCCTTAACAACACTCAGATGAATTATAATGATCATATGTTCTTATAGTAATTGTTTTACAGTGCTATTTAACAGATTAATTCTTAAAGAGTTCATTTCTGATACCCTTCATTGGATTTCAGATAAAATTTCATTGCCTAAAGGCTTTGACTATATAGTTTTGCATTGTATTATGATACCACTAATGATGAAAGGCTAAGTTGGAAGAGTTTCTTCGCTGCAGAAGCTGAAAGGCTTTACACTTTCGGGACAAGATGGTCAAATGATTGTTTTTACCTCTAAGATGAGAGAATTATGCAGATTTGAAGTTTCAAGTCTCAACATTTGCAATTTGTCTTTCATTAAACCAGAAGTTTCTTTGTTCCGAATTATTGACTAGTTAATGCTGAGGCTAGAGAAACATATGAGAAAATTGCCTATGAACATTTTGTTCCTGGTCAGGATTTAATTTCCATTTTCAATCTATTTCACATATGTTATAAGCTTTGGATTTTACAAAATAATGTAAATCAGAAGAGAAAAACTTTATGGGGATTTTCAATAATTGCAGCATTGCTCAACAACATGCTTGTTTTCGTTGGTTTCTTTCTCTCTCGGTAAAACGTTTATTAGACAATGGAAAGATCTTGGACCTTGTCAGATGCGAAAACCACCATAGAGTGAATTAGATTTAACAATTCGCATATATAATTCATATTCATGTCATTTAAAATACGAAAATTTCATGTTAAATTTATTGTTCATACCAAATTTTATCTTGTATTTTTTATTTGTTTCGTATCAGGCTAACATGTCTAAAATGATCATAGAAGCAAAGAAGTAAATTCTTACCAAAGATAGGGAATCATATCTTCCCGGGGAGTAGGCACTTTCTGTTCTCCCTATTCTTTCCCTTTCTTCTCTCTGTCTGTCTTTAATCAAAAACTTGGGTCCAACACGCAACCCCAAACGTGCAATTTCTTTCACTGTTAACTGTTCTGCTGCTCGTTTGTCTGCTTATTGATGCATCACGCTCATCACCATCCAGTCTTTTGCCATGCCAAAAGCCAAGGTCTCTTCCCCCTTTTACTACCATTCAGTCTTTCATAGCCATCAATGGTCAAATGTCAAGTTTCTAGCTTTCGATATTTGAAATATCAGAATTTAAGCTTTGGACTGCATATGATCAAGCAATCTTAAACATAGTAAGATGATAAACTATAAAAACAACATAAACAAAAGATATGAATGTAACATGAGTTAAGATTTGATAAATTTTATATTTAAATATGACAATATCTAAAAATATGTTTTGTGTTTGACATGTCGATACAAATTTTAACATAATTTTGTATTTTACATTACACGAATACAAATTTTATTCATGAATCATCAAGTTTGGCTTAGATGCACACACCTATGTTGTTGCTTGAGTCCCACCCATAAAACTATATCTTCCCTCTTAAAAACAGTGTTTAATACTCAAGCTCAGGAGGTGTAAATTGATAAAATTACTCATTTTCCTGTCAGGTTCTTGTTTCTGTTCGATCTCTGTAAAACTCTCTGCAATCTCTTTCATACAAAATCTGAACATACCTATGGTGTCTTGAAATGACTATTTAATACTACTAACTTAGCACGTTTAAGCATATGCAATGAATTGATGCAGAAAGGATTAAGTAACTTTCCGTCAAATTTTTATATAGATTTTTATCAATTTTAACTGAATCACTTTTCTGTTTTTTTTTTGGGATATATATTTGTATCGTGCCATCATATTATATTTAAAATTTTTAGTTCTTTTTAAGTTGGAAATTAAAAGGACCATTCTCTCGCCCAAAGTCTCCCAGCAATGCCAAAAGCAGCAGTTAGGTTTCTGTTTGACAGGTGTTAAACAAAGACAGGACTTGATTTTTCTTTAAACAAAGATTTGAACACCGAGCTCAGGCTAACAATTTATCTGATGAGATCAAGAATTTTAGAGTTTCAATACAGATTTGTAATGAAATGATGAGAAAGACTTGAGTTTTGCTCCTTTGGCGGTAGAAAGCATCCCAACAATGGCACAAAACAAACACAATTTATACTAAGCAAAACCGGCAAGAATAAGATTCACTGGAAGCTGTGTCAAATTCAAGGTCATATACCATCAATTCTAGACCATTTTCAAAATCCCACTTTCATCCATTGCAGTTACATGTCACGTGCAAGATGAAAGTAGACCCAATAATTTAAAACATGACATACCGAAAAAGAAACATGAATGTAACAAAGATTAAATTTTAACACGAAATTTTCGTATTTTGTACAATAGACACAGAAAACAGACTCAAATCTCCAGGTCTAGAAGAAAGGGTGTAACCCCACAGCTTTGATTCTCATTGAGTGATGGCCATGTTTCTGACCAGGGAGAGTAGTGTTTTGTATCATTTTTATCTCGAAATTCATTAAGAATGGCAGGGGTCTGTGCCCTTCTGGCCTTTGACTACAAAGCAAAGAAATACCAGAAAACTTACATTAGGGAGGTGTCTTTAAAGAATGGCCACTGCTAGACTCAATCTCAATAACTCTCTTTCACCTTTTCTTTCCTCTCTCTCTTTCTTGCAAAAACTTGCATATAAATGCGTGAGAGTTTCTTTGCTTTCTCCACTCATCTGAGATCACTTAAAATTTCCCTTCTATGGTTCATTGGTTCTGTCATTGTGGGTGAGTAGCTCTTGTTGGAGAAGCAGGGCACGTGCAAGTTCTGTGTTTAACTATCCCAAGTTCTTAGATGTCCCAAGTGAATTTTGCACGTGCTCCCCTTCTCCACCATGAGTTCCTCAGCTTTTTCTCTCACTCCCATTGGTGATTGCAGTGCAACTGATCACTTGTGGAAGTACAGATGATCAGAAAGGTAAGTTTGCGTGGCTGAATTCTGTTATCTCTTCACTTGCCATGATTAATTCTTCTTGTTTTTGCCATTTCGAAGTCTATCTGAAAAATCAAGGTTTCATAACAACACTCTACCAAGAGGATTCACTTTCAATTTTCTGATAATATGTAAAGATACATGCAGGCATGCGTGTATATATGTGTAGTCAATTTAAGCATGTGATTTCAACATCAATTTGCATGGAAGACATTTCTGTAACATGCAACTGGTGCAATTTTATGTGCATATGAGATCAGTGAAAACCACAAATATTGATAGCTTCATTGTGGCTATAATCTGCCAATGGTTAAAACAAATTAAGAAGGTTTTATTTCACAGAAAAGAAAATGAGAAATCGAACACCAATGTTCCTTTTATCTGTTTGTCAATGAATGTTCATACAACAGAAGGCAAATGCTCATTTGATCTAAGCTGCACAGTAACAAGAAAGAAGAGAAGAGATCAATTCTCCGCAGAATAAGGTAAATGCTGGTTTGATCACCAGTGCAACAGGATGCATGCATTAAAGATTGTACTTTGGTTGTTGACTTGTCGCCCTCTCTCTGAATTAGACTTGTAATCCACGTATATAATTCACCTTCGCGTTATGTAAATTCATGTTCATATTATATAAAATATAAAAATTGTGTCAAAATTCATTTTGATACACTAAAAACAATTATCATATTCACACATAATTTTTATCAAATTTTAATCTATGTTACATTTTTTATCTTTAATTTATACTGTTTTTTATCGTGCTATTGTATCGTATTTATGTTTGTTAGGTTTATTCTAAATCTTTCTCCATCTATCCTTCTGAGCCCTTTTATGATCTCTATTACGTTGATGGGTGTACGGAGCATGTTGTTGAAGGGCGAAGCTGAAGCAAAGCACACACGCTTGACTGGAACTGTTTCATTTGTCACAGAAGGAAAGCAAAGATGGCGTAAGAGGTTACACAAATGGTGCTGGCTGCCTTATTTTGGCAGTCAAAATGACCTGTTTGTAAGCAAAGTGGGATGCAGTAGCGGTACCTTAACTTGCCTTGCAACCTGGGGGATTCATCGCTTTTACCCAGTAATTTTATACATGCACGATCAAAAAATGATAAAAATAAAAAAAGAAAAAATATAAATTAAAATTTAATAAAAACTATATATGACGAAAACAGGATATGAATAGTATTATTTTAATTTTACATGACATAAGGCTTGAATTTAAGAACGAATTTATCAAGTAAACAAAAAAAAAAGGAACAATCACGTCTAAAATAAAATTTACATGATTTGATAATTTATCTAGATTCATGACCATACTGAATATATTTTTATTAATTTACAATCAGGCCTACGTGATATATGGATCGGACTTTTTCAGATTTCACGTACATGAGGAAAGAGAAGCTTAAAATGCAGAATGAGTGTTGGAAATTGAAACAGATGAAGGACAGGAAATGCAGAACCTTAAAATGCAAGCAATGGTGACAGTGAGTGAAGAGGGAGCTGAAAAGAGGAGAGTCGAAGAATCTGAAATGATGAATTTGGGCGTAATTTCGACACGCAATGCACACATTTCTAGGCTTTGTGAGAACCCCACCACTTAGATAATCATTTTGTCACATGCTAAGAGTGTCTATGTACATAGTGGTTGGTCCAACCTAGAAGGACAACATGGCAGTAAAATTCCTAAGAACTCTAATCCATTGTCTTTTTATTATTGTTTTTTGTTGGGCGAATAGATTTTCATGTGTATCTCTCGAATGTGTTGGTTGAATCGACGTCTACCTTGAAAAAAAATAGGAACGCGGGAGTTTGGATTTTACAAGAACAAATCAAACACAATTTATAGTTTTAGTTTCAAATTACATTTGGATACTCAAATTAGGTGAATGAAGAAAATAATACGAAATTGAAATACAGTTTATCTTTTATATTTTTTTTGTTTAGACCATCCAGTATCCTCGTACTTTTGATATAGGATTAATTCGAATTCGAGTCGGACAGGATCCAAAAAACGACAAAGCTCTCCCTCAAAAATTTTAGTTGCATCTCATTTTATCTTTGACAATGCACAAAACAAGTATTTTGTTCAAGTATCCAGTGATTTGGACTATTGATCAGTTCATCGGAGCATAACAATTATAATCGCCGAGAAGAAAGAGAAAAATCTTTTTTATGTTGCACAAGATGATTGAATAGTTATTTTTCTTCAATCATTTTTCAAATTGCTAAGGAGAATAAATCTCTTTGATAGTGCAATTTCTCATCACTCTCTCTTCTTTTCACTCAAAACTTGATATCTTTTTTCTTTTTGAGTATTAAGTATCTTCATCTGTTTTATAGTTTGAGATTAATCTTGTTCAGGATCAGAAGTAATAAACAGTAAACTACTCATAATACTGGAGACTTTAAAACTTAAACCTTATCCAAATACTTAAGAAAAAAATACGCTTTTACTTTTTTTAATCACTTGTTGATCAAAACTTAGATATTTAATTCTATGATTTTTCCTACATTTAATTGTGAAAGGGATGAAAAAGGACTCCAGAAAATATGAGAGAGGGAGACAAATATTTGTCTTATTGGGCTTGAAAGTGGGCTCAGTGAGCCCAAAAGTTGGTCCATGAACAGATGAGTTCAAAACGCCTACAATTATAGGAGTCCAAGAACTGCTATAGTATTGTTCCTCTGCTCCTAAAGTGAAAGCGAAAGACCAGAACAGCACCGACGTCGATTCAGGTCAGTTCATGTAACTACGAATAACAATTTTTTGTTTCATTCTCTGCTTGAGTTCCGATTGTCATTATATTTCGTAAAAACACTAGTTTTTAGTCGGAGTAGTCTTCTGTAATGGCATTTGATGTGTCACAAAACATGTTCGATAAAATGTTTATGAGAGAAACCAATTAAGTTGTATTTTAAGTTTTATGAATGAAATCTTTATAAGCCCTTAAAATTGTGTTCTCATAGTTGTAATATTGGTTTAAGGTGATTGGAGTCTTGATCTTTTTCTTCGAACATGGTTGATTTGGTTTGCTGGGGCATAGGTATAGGAATAGTTTGAAGTAAATTTTACCAATAATCTGTTAAGTTCTAATTTAATACTATGTTAGTCTGTTCCAGTAATGTTGTCTAGAAGCCAGAAGGGTTTCCCAAAAACCAGAAATTTTGCTTATCAATTTAGTAAAAGTTTTGGCATGGTGTTACTCTTGCAAATAAGTTCTTAAAAGATCATATTTCATACATATGGATGAGAGTAAGCTCCAGTGCAATGGTAAAAGTTGCTTCTTTCTAGTCTGGGGATTGGGTTCGAGTTACTAAAACAGTTTTTCGTTAATGCGGAGGGAATTTTGTTTACATATGACCATTCTCAGACCCTAGAGTATGAAGTTTGTGCTATGAGTTTGCCCTTTATTTCATACATATGAGAAAGCTTTTCTCCACAATTTGATATGTTCTTTTTTACTATTTTGATCCTCTACGAACAAATTTCAATGGCATTTTCTCCTTAAAATTGATGATGATTGTATTGTTGGATTTAATCTAATTTCTTTTCTTTGTGGCAGAGATGGTTATCCCTCCACCTGTTAGACCTCCAAGAATTACAAAATTCCTGAAGCCCTATGTCCTGAAGATGCATTTCACAAACAAGTATGTCAGTGCCCAAGTGATCCATTCTCCAACTGCTACTGTAGCTTCCGCAGCTAGCTCACAGGAGAAGGCCCTCAGGTCAAGCATGGAATCTACTCGGGACGTGGCAGCTGCTGCCAAGATTGGTAAGATTCTTTCGGAACGCTTGCTGCTGAAAGAGATACCTGCTGTTTCTGTGTTCTTAAAGAGAGAACAGAAGTATCATGGTAAGGTGAAGGCTGTCATTGATTCTCTCAGGGAAGCAGGTGTCAAATTGCTCTAAATTAGAAAACTTAAAAAAAAAGTATTTACTTTGCTCAACCATGCTTCTTAGTGATTCATCCTTTGTTTCTAAATCGATACCCGGGCTACATCCAAGGACGAATGCATTGTTGGTTAGTTGGTTGAGAATGAATACCCTTAAATTCAGTCACATTGTCATGTTCTTGTGTTCTTATGTTCTTGTTTTTGTAATATTGATATTTTTATTGGTGAACTGAACAGAACATTCACCTACTTTTCTCGGTCCAAAACCTGACTTGTGATTTTGCATTTCTTGACCATTTGGATGACCTTCCTACACTCAGATGCATGATCAAGTTTATCACAAGGTCTCTAGTGTCATATGCAGGTCAGTTTTCAAAACAATTTGTTTAGTTTTTTGCCAAAGACCGAAGTAAACTTGGAGGTCCAAATCTACTTACTGTCGGAAGCTTTAGAGATGTCGGAATTTTAGACACAACACGAGCTAAAATTCAATAAAATTTCGACATGATAAATTTGTGTTTTACATGAGAAATATATGTGAATTGTTAGCTTTTATTCGAGTCTTGTTTCCTCAGCCACAACACGAATAAGACTCGGTGAAGCACCCTTTGTATTTTTTTAATCTTTTGGCCTGTCTTTTGACCCTTTTATTCTTTCATTGCGACAAAAACAAGGAAATTGGTATTATCGCAAGCGCAACCAAAGTGAAAAGAGGTTTTAACTTTAGATTGTGAAATAGACATTTAGTTAGGTTGTCTTGTTGGGAAACTTATTAGTTTTATTCATAGATGATTGAACCAAAGTAAAAAAAAAAAAAACATAAACAATCATACTTTTTTAACAAGAGAGGAATCTATATCTATTCTTTTAAAATTAATTTAGTTTACATAGTTTAAAATTTTTTATATGGTATATAATTTTTTGATTCAATTATTGAATCTTATATTTTGTTCATGTAAATTATACATGTTAAATTCTAAGTTAAGAGAAATGTTTAACTATTTGTTCTCTAGCACTAGCAATAAAATTTCAACTGCTAATATATATTAAAAAAAATAAATTATTCTTAAATTTCCACCATTAATATAATTGCTCAAAATTTATCATTTATGTAAACTGATTTTTATACCTATTAAAATTAACACTCCTACCTTAATCTAAACCACTTTAATTGGATTTCTTGGGAGATAAAAATAAAGTTAGAAGTTGAGTAAAGATTTGGGTTCTTGTGGTTAATGAATGAAATTGACTTGAAATTTTTTTTGGATTAAAGCAAGTAGGAGAAATTAAAAGAATTCAACTTGACAACCTAATTATTTTTAAAACAATATTCTTTACATCATTAGTCATTTCCAAATTAGCAAGAAAACACGTATAACTTAAGATATATTAAGAAAATTTTCACTATCAACTCTTAATCGGATTATTTATGAAATTAAAAAATTTCATTATCAAGGTAATTACAAGACGAGGCCTTCTTTTGACTTTGAACAGTCCAATAGCAGTATACTAGAGTGATAATCACTGTATTAAATTTTTTTTATTCATAGAAAAATATAAAAAAAATTGAAAAGAATAAAAATTTTAATTTAATCTCTTTTAAGTAAGAATAATAATTATTAGACCAAATTTTAATTGTCGATAATGATTGTATTAATTGAACATAATTAATTATATATATATATATATATATATATATATATATATATATATATATATATAACGGAGTAATTATCGTCCCAAGATTCTACTACTTCTCGTGATAAATACAACATTATATCAAAAGGCGGCTGAGAATCTAGCTAGGTCAACGTCGTAATTTCCTTCAAAAGTCCGACCATTTACAATCCAACAGGATAAGGTCAAGGGTATTTTGGAATTTTCGCCTTCAAAAAAGACGACCTAGTCACGTGACATGCCGTAACTCCTACGATCTCAAAGTTTTTTGGTCCCACCTGTCACACCCTGATCTTATCCCAAACTACGTGCTCTACGATCCATTTGCCACGTCACTACTTCGTCTCAGAGACTGGTCAACGGTCCAGATCAATCCTAACTTGTTCGACCTTTAACTCATCATTTCGTCGTTAAATATCTTCGTCACTCTACTTAAGTTCCTTTCTATCCTGGCTATCGAGTTCTCTTTTAACCAAAGAAGGATCTTTAGATACGCCGGATCCGCTACGATACGCCGATCTACTGCTTAGCTGCCGGTCATATGGGGCTGCTTGACCTGTTGTGGGACGACACCGTTGCGGGCCCCCGACCCGACAACGGCCTCGGCAAGCTACGAAAGCACTCCACTTTCACTTTCCGGCCTAACTCCGCCAAGGGTACGATTAGGCCCCCACCCCTTCTGCCTCCCCAAACGCTTGCTAGTTTACGTCGGTGGCGGCGGCGACGACGACACACTCTAGACGCATATAAAACAACTATATCTTACTAATAGTAATCATATTATCACAAAAAGTAATAGAAAGTGTTAAATCGAACTGGCGAGCGACTGCTAATATGGGAAAAATTGTCATGAAATGAAACTTATAAGATTTTCGTTAGCTGTTTAAGAGTTTATTTACCACCTTTCGTTTTTTTGTTTTGTTTTTAAATTTGGTATGGTGATCTAATGATCAGAATCGGAAGGCGGGAGTGTGAGATCGTACGGTGATGAAACGCCGGAGGAACCGACGAGAGTGACACGTACAATTATGATCGTAAAACCGCCGGACCATCAGATCGGATCGCCTCCGGTTTCGCCAGCAGGGTCGACTACTCCGGTATCTCCATTTTCTGGTAATATATTATACTATTTCTTTATTTAATCCTATTGCTGAATTTGTCCCTGACTTTTTTTTAATTCCCAAAATGTCCTCGCCTGGAATGGTAAGTGTGTCTAGAAACATCTCCGCAATCGGACCATAGAAGGGTAGTTATGTCAAAATAATTTTTGTGCTTGGATAAGTGGACTTAGTGGGGTATTTTTGTCATTTAACACGTTTGTTTGTTTCCTAAATGGATAATGATAATGCAATGTTAGGTGGATGCAAGCGCATATTTTGTCTGAGATTTGTGAAATTACAACAACATCCTCGTTGACGTACAATCATGCATGGATATAATAAAGCTCAAGAGAAACATATCTGCCCTAGTTTGGTCCATTTAGGTTATTTTCTTAACTTAAACAATAATTCATGGTGTCTTTAATGGGTGTCTATCAATGCTATGGGGCCTTTCCTTTGTAGGGTACAATGTCTCAAGAATCATAATAACTGATGTTAAAATCATAGTTATAATCTCAAGGTTTTGATTTGTGTAGCAATATATATATATATATGTAACAAACTTTTGCCACATTTGTTTGATGTTAGATGTCATTGTTTTACGATTAGTAATGTTTTGGATGCATTTACCCTAAATTCAGAGAATTGTCCGAACTCTAACTTAAATTCTCGTAGTGCATTTTTTCGTCAACTTGCTTCCTTATTAATTTCTGACTTTGATTTTCCTTGTACCGATTTAGGTTAAGATTAAATGCATAGGTTGCATCAACGAACCTACATTTCCCATCATTGTATGTGGTTTATTCCTCGTTTAACTGTTTTAAGTTTTAATCATGATTAGTTTTCTTAACTTGTACGGACACAAAATTAATGCATTGAGCTTTGTATACGTTGCAATGGAAGAGTGTGCGAGAGAGAGAGTATATATATATATAAAGAATTGTTATCTTATATGCTAACAGTAAAATTTTTTTAGCCTTACCAGCAAAACTACAAATGCGATACATATTTTTAGGAAATATTTAAAAATATAGAAGTTAATAATTTAAAAAAAATGTATCAAAATTTTAATCTACTTGTGGGATTTTATTGTCATTGTGTAATGTATATGATAATAATTCACACGAGTATTTATAATGGTCGTAACTGAGTAAAGATGTTAATATGAATGGTGTCGTTTAGGAGGAGGCAGAGAGTCGTATCGGTTTCGGAGAAGGTCTACATCGGACGCGTATGAGAAGACCAACGAGGTTGGACCAAGTAGCCATCGTTCTCCTCACGACGTGTGAGATCTGAGCCTCTCCCCCTTCGGCGACAAATCAAAGCTAGCTGCAGCTTTAGTTTATTTGTGTTGTGCTCGGTTTGGTAGTTGATAGTGTTTGCATGCATAGTTCTTTAGAACGTGTGATGTTAGACAGGGTTGAAAAGCTGTAATTTTGTAGAGATGGTAAAGTACGTAGGCACGTATTTTGCTACTTGTATGTGTATGGAGCTTGTATCGTTCCTGTGCAGCATGTTTTTTCACTCGAAACTTGTACGAATAAGATCTTAGTGTTTGTTTCTCTTGTCTATGGTGATCTCCGATGGAAACATGTAATGGACTCCAACGTAGGATGCGGCGGTGTTTGCTAAAGGTAGAACAGGTGAGCTGGTTTTGGTGGTGGTGGTTGTGATGCGGATATCGACAAAACGGTGGGGGCTTTCGATCATTAATGTTGTGGAATATTCATGTTGGAATCTGTCCTTTTTGGGTCAATTTGGTTGTGTGATTAGGGCAGGCTATGCAAGTGTGCAGGCAATGCTTAGCTAAAGTTTAAATGTTACTGCTTTGGTATCAAGATTCAGCTTGGTTTGGTAATTAGAATGGTTGACTTGTCGATCACACGTGTGGCTTGGTGACTTATAATCCGCTCAGGATAAGAGCTACTTTCTTGACGATGCTTTGGGCTTGGGTTGGTCAAGGCTGGGGTGAATTAAGTTATTCGTTTTTTTCATAAAGAGGAGGAGGTATGCAAAGAGAAAGGAGAATCGATCTTTTGATTTAATTAAAAAAAGAACGTTACATCGGAATTTAATTTTTAAGAAATTATTTGGGTGGTAAGACGAAGATAGATCAAAAGAAATTTAAAAAAAATGAATATGAAGTTTAACTTAGTTGATTTGTATAATTATCGTTGAGGAGTGATATTTAATTGGTTTAAAATTGATTAAAATTTTTAAGATCTCAAGTTGGAGTTTCATTAAATGTGAGATTTGTTTAGTTTGTTGTTGTTTACTTAGTTTGTTAAATATAGTTGTTGTATTTATCAGTTATCAAGTTATCTGTTCATCGAATGTAATATCTGATTATGATTGTAATTTTGAATGAGATGTACTCTTTCAAAAAAAATTGATTAAAAATCTTAATATCTGTAATTTTTTCTTTATTTTTAATCTGCAAATAAAAAAAAATCAAAAGACAATGAGAATAATATTTTGAGATGCATTTTAACGTTTTAATCAATCAAGTATCTTGTGTTTTAACACATACATGAATTATGGTATATGAGCAAGGAACCCTTTATTATAATTTCCTTTGTTTTAGGATTTCATATTTATAAATCACCTTGAAAAAACCGGTTGATAAATTTGATATTAAAATGCGATTAAAATTTCATTGCAGAGCGCGAAAATAAAATATTACAAATTTGTAGTCCTTTTTTCGTTTGCTTATATGATGTTCAAAAAAAAAATTAATGTTAATAAAAGTAAGAAAAGTTTTGTGAATGATCATAAAGATATCATGTTCCCTCTTCTATCTTTTGTATTATAAAAGGTCAGAGATTCTTTTATATAATCTTTTCGATTTTGTTGTTTGAATTTTGAATTTTAGCACTTATATTTTTTTTCCATCAAAAACCTACCTTAACAAAAGAATTATAATAAAAATGCATTCTTAAATTTTACACAAAATGAATATAAGTTTTCAATGTTTTATCTCATATAAATCAGTCTATAAAATTTTATTTTACTATAGATAAATCATCAATCTTTCAAAGTCATGCAATAAAGTCTAAGTTTATTAAATGAAATTAAATACCTTTTGGGCATCTTATGTGGCAGCTGATGTGGATAAGTTTGTGAATTATCACGTGACATACAACGTACAATACAAATGAAAATTAATGTCATTTAACAGATTTAGAATTAATTACATGATTTTGAAACGTTTGAGGTTTATTTATAGTAAAATAAAAGTTTATAAATGGATTTACATGCAATAAAATGTTAAGTATTATATTTATTTTATGGATTTATATATGATACACTGACAGTGTATAGTTTCTATACACTGTCAATGCACCAGAGATTGACACTTCATCAATAGGCCCTTATATACAAATATAAATAAATTTTTTTAATTTGCCCATAAAGGCTTATTGATGAAATGTCAACATCTGGTATATTGACAGTGTATAAAAACTATACACTGTTAGTGTATCATATATAAACTCTTGTTTTATTTAAAAAGTTGAAGGTATATTTAATTATTTTTAGGCTTAATAGCCAAATAAGCCCTCAACCTTTAGCCCAAAATGGAATTTTGCCCTCAACGTTTTATCGCATGAAATTCAGTCCATAAACTTTTATTTCAGTGAAAAGGCAAAATAGCCAAATAAGCCCTCGACCTTGGGTCCAAAATGGAATTAAGCCCTCGACCTTTTATTTCGTGAAAATCAGTTCATAAACTTTTATTTCAGTGGAAATAAACCCTCAACCTTCTAAAATTATGCAATTAAGTCCAAATCTGTTAAATGACACTAACTGCCGTTAGTATTGCACATGTGGCATGCCATGTGGCAGCCAAGTAAGCTATCCACGTCAGCTTTCACTAACGGCAGTTAGTGTCATTTAACAGATTTGGACTTAATTGCATAATTTAAGAAGGTTGAGGGTTTATTTCCACTAAAATAAAAGTTTATGGACTGATTGCCATGAAATAAAACGTTGAGCGCTTAATTCCATCTTGGGCTTAAGGTCGATGGCTTATTTGGCTATTATTCCCAGTGAAAATAAACCCTCAACCTTTTACAATTATGCAATTAAGTCAAAATCTGTTACATGACACTAACTGCCGTTAGTTTTGCATACGTGGCAGCTGACGTGATAGCTTAGATGGCTGCCACGTGGCCTGTCACGTATGCAAAACTAACGGCAGTTAGTGTCATTTAACAGATTTGGTCTATTTTCACTGAAGTAAAAGTTTATGGACTGAATTCCATGTGATAAAACGTTGAGGGCAGAATTCCATTTTGGCTAAAGGTTGAGGGCTTATTTGACTATTAAGCCTTATTTTTATAAAGAAATCAATATTATTTTGTTTATGCTTCTATATGAACCGGACTTCTGTGGCATTTGCCCATCTTCTTAGGCCCAAGCATGCTCTGCAGTCTGCACCCATTTATGGACCTTATGGGCCTTAAAGACAAAGCCTCACGATTGTCGTTCGGGTCGAATCGGGTATGCAAATAGCTGAAAACCAGGACGACCAGACTGTTTGACATCAATTAACGTTGTTTCAGTCTCCGTTGATCTGTTCGACTGTTCTGTTCCTGTTGTTGTTTTTAACTTGGAGCAGTAGTCGCCGCTTAGATTTTGGGTCTTCTCAATGATTCATAGCTCAAAAATCGGAGAATTAAAAGCAGTGAAGAATATAGAACTCGGGTTTCTACTATGTCTTCTTCTCTTCAACCATCTTTTTCCCTTTTCGTCCGGTAAAACGCAACTCTGCTGCCTTTTCCTGTTTTATTAGGGTTCATTAGCTTCAAAATTTCACTGGGGTTTCTCTCTTTCATTGATTTTGGTGTGGATTTTATTTCAAGTTCTTTGTTCATGGCTTAGGATTGGATATTAGCCATTAGTTTTCTATGTTGTGCAGTTTTATGCTTTGAATTGTGTTGTTCTAATAAAAGGAGATTGCTTTGACTTCAATCAATTGAAATTGATGTTAACTTGGCTTTATTCATTCGTTTGTTTGTTTATTAAGTTTTAAATTGTGGGAGATTTTCTTAAGGATGGAGATTATATGCTTTTCTTTTTTGGTTAGCTAATATCTTAGTGAGCTTAAGCTTCAAAGTCAGCTGCCTTAACTTGGTAGTTGTGTTTTTACTTTGAAAAGCTTTTCCGATGAATGAGCAATTTCCAGTAAATTCTGCCCTCAAAGCTGCAGCATAGTTAAATTCATTTGTTTTGCATCTATGCAGGAGAAACTGATGGTGTGTGCGTATCTCAAGGTGGTCGATTTCCACCCTTCTCCTCTGAAGGGAAACCTCCAAAAATGGTCAGGAAGGGGCACAAAGATTTGACACTTTGTCGGGTGTTTCGGAAAAGGACTTGCTGTGATGTTGCTCAGACACATCCTGCTTTGCTTTCTATTAGGAGGTTGGCTTTAACAGGGGAAGCCAGTCAAGAGTGCTTGCATTTGTGGGAATTGCTGGAATGCTCCATCTGTGATCCTCGAGTTGGTGTTCAGCCTGGACCCCCACTTATTTGTACCTCCTTCTGTGATAGAGTATTTCAGGCTTGCTCTAATGCTTACTTCTCAATGGATGCCAAGACACAGGTACACAAGTGTGTCTAATCTCTTGTTGATTGTAAGTTTATGTGAAGATTGTGCACTAATGGGTTTGGGGGAGGGTTGCATGTTGATACAGTAATATAGATTCTCTGCAGATCCATTGGCATTTAGGTTGTGCTGGTGAATCCATGTGTTTGAGCCTTGGAGCTTTGTTTAATTTTGCTTTAAATCATGCTGTTTTAGTATCTTCGAGATGAGTTTTCTTCCTAGATTTAATTCAAACATAGAAATTTTCTGTCAGGTTCTAGCACCATGTGGAGTAAACGACTTTGTTTGTGGTAGAGCATCTGAATGGGTATCCAACGGAACAGAACTATGCCTTGCTGCAGGTTTCGGTGTTAAGCAGTCTGATATCATGCACGGTAGTGTTGAAGAAATGTCTTGTTATGGAGGCAAAGCCAGTCTTGATTCAATTGCTGACTCATGGGCAGCTTCACAATCTGAGAAACCCCACAAAACTGGGAACTTCAGGCTCTTAGAAGATTTCCAACAGTGGCTGCAGGATATGCCATCTAATGAAAGAGTTTCTTGGGCAGTGGGAGGCATGGTTCTTACGGCAGGCCTCCTGTTTATAAGGTTTAGTTACTTTCTTCTTGTGAATCTTTCGGTTTTCCTCCTGACATGTGATTCATTTTTGTATAGTTTTATTTAGTTTCATTTACATCCTCTACGCATGAAAGGATGATTGAGTTTATTACTAGTCGCATTACATATTTACTTCTCAGGCCGTCTCCTCTTCTCATGGAGACTATGTTTGTAATAGTATGGCAATGCTAAGTAGACTTCACCAAGCCTTTGTATATAGTTTTAAATATGATAAGGCATTGTCTAGTCGTTCTGTTTATTTTTTAAATAATATTCTAATACTGTTTAGTACTTTAGTAATCCTTTATCACCCCACTTTGCAGCAAAAGAAAGAGCCATAGCCAACGCGAAAAGCTTGCAGCTATTCAACGCACTGCAAGGAGACTAGAAGGCAAGATGAACCAGACATCCGCTTCTTCTAGTCAGGGGAACAGGAGAGGAAATCGAAGATGAACATCTCTGCCATTCCTGAAATCAACTATTGGAGTTTGTAAGGATTCAGCCATTTGGGTTTTAAATTCTTTGATATTTTTCATTTTCCACCATTGAGTTCTTATTTCTTACATACTCCTTTTTTTTCTGCAATTTGTGCAGGAGGCTAAACCTGAGTTAACTTCTTCACTGAGAGCTTGATTGATCAATAGGTTGAGTGAGGAATTAAGTGAATCCTCCAGTTGTACAAGATCAAAAAGTATTTTGATAATGGTTGACAAAATTATGTCTTAGTAAAGAAATTTACCGAAGATGTAGAAAGTTATTTTCTCTGCTTCCGCGGATTTGATTGACACAACATCTGAGAACAAGCAATTTCCGTTTTGTTCGGCATTAGTATAGTGTAATTTTACACTTCTATTTGTTAATTATGTTCAAGATTGCATGCCAAAGAGATGTTTTCATTGTCTTTGTATGTGGATAGATTTAGAAATAAATATACATGCTTATATATTAATAATCCTTGTACTGAAGGACAAGAGTGAAAGCAAATCAACTTTCAAACTCAGCCTCTATCAATGTCCAAAATTTAGGGTAGTTTTCATAGATGTGGTTGGTTAGTGTTCCCAGCCATACATCATGTGTCGAGTTTGGAATAGGAGAGGAGGTTGACAAGTAGATTTGGTTACCGCAAACAGGACGCATTGGGATGAAACGACACAAAAAAAAAATTGCAAAATGATCCGGCGATGTGTCGACACGAACTATGATATATTTGATAATTTTTGAATTTAAACAATTTAACAGGAAACAAATTTGATACAAATACTTTATAGGTGCAAACTAACCTTGAATGGGATGTATCAAAGATTTTGTAGTCATGAAGTTTTCTTTTTATTCCACTATCCTTGAATTGAAATGGTCTTTAACTATCAACCATTTTTAATTTGCTAATGATTGCTTCAATATGGTAAGAGAAATGAAGATTACTGCTAGAAAAGAATTCTATGCTCAGTTTCAGTTGGTAATTCATTCATCTTGAAAGCCCATTTCTGAGACAAGATTTATCCTTTAGCCTATTGATTAACCTTCTGATAAGCATTTGAGTTTGCACGCGTAAAAGCTAATGTACAATCATACTCAGCACAAATCAAGGCAGAACATCCCTTCTCAGGGTTCTCAGAGATAGCACACTGGCAGTGAGTAGCCAGAGCACAAAGCAGACAAAAATGTGTCCAATTCAAAACACTTATGTTACTGCACAGACGAGAAAATGGGTGGTTGATTTACAGAGTTTCGGATAATTTCCTCGCAACTAAATAACCAGAAAGCATCAATCTCATGGAAGGTTCCTATAAAGCCTTGCTCGTATGATGAGTGATCAAAGATTTTGTTCGGATTGAGCTTGCTGTGTTTCCTATTTGATCATACTGACATCCACAGAAACCCCTCCTCATGACGCATCAAATCTTCCCAGTCTTTGGAGGCTGTCCAGAACAAAGATGCAACAGAGAGCATCATATTCAATATGCATAGCCAAGATTGAATGTTTTCAGTACTTATTCATTTACTACCTTGCTTGAGTGTACTACTACATACCTTTTTCAGCGGCTTGTTAGAACTGCTTGGTGTTGCTTTATTATCGGCTGGTTTCAATATCTCGAAGGAGCACACAAGAGCTTCATCAACACTCAATAGAGCACCAGCATTGTCAAACTCTCCGCCATAGTTCGGAGCTGAAAATATTGTTACTAATCTGCGTTTAGCAAAAAACTCATAGCCATCCTCCACAACCTGCAAGTTGGATAAAATAATTATAATGTCCCAATGGATGACACTGTCAAGGCCAGTTGAGGCGTACGCATTACAAAAGGATGCACAGTGATACCAACCACCATGCATAAATGCAGAAAGAAACCTGTTACACTCGTTTCTTATTTTGAAGTAAACGGAAATTAAACTACCAGCTTGCAAATCCATGAATTTATAACAATATTCATGAAACATTAGGCAATGTCATTCCTAAGCATTCTGGCAAGTCTAAACTAAACTGGTTTGTAACCTAACTTAAACCTATACAATGCTGAAATTCAGTAAGGGAGAAAAGGTAATAAAAGCTCCATTGCATATGCAAAAGTACAACATGCTTTTATAATTACTATTCATCTTTGCTCAAAAGAAACTTGCTTACCTGATGACCTCGGCAAATGAGATCGAGATCATTCTTATCCAAAAATTCAGTGACTACATCAGCTCCAAAAGTACATGAGACTCCTCGATCACTATCTCCCCAGCCCTCAGCCTTGGGATCAGGATCAGACCAAAGTAGATCGCAGAGAAGACCATAATCAGGAACTTCTGTTGGCCTTTGAATTTCCTTTATTTGATCCAAATTTTCCAACTCCGGAGACAACCCTCCATGCATACAAAGTATCTTCTCATCAATGAGTGCAGCAACAGGCAGACTGTTAAAGCAGTCTGTAAATATTTTCCAAAGCCTAACGTTAAATCGCCTTTTACACTCATCATAAAACCCATAAATTCGGTTGATCTTTGCATCTTCATGGTTTCCCCTCAAGAGATAAATTTTGTCAGGATATCTTATTTTATAGGCCAAAAGCAGACATATTGTCTCCAAACTTTGCTTGCCCCGATCTACGTAATCCCCAAGGAACAGGTAGTTTGCAGCAGGAGGGTAGCCACCATACTCAAAAAGCCTCAAGAGATCTTGGTATTGTCCATGAATATCACCTGTAAAAGGCTTCCCACATTAGAATTTCCAGAGATAGGAGGTGAGTTAAGGGGATAAGCAATCTCAAATGCACGTTACTCAGGCTTCTTTTGTAATAGTAATGCCATGATTAATAAGAATTCGGACACTATAACAATATCAACATAAACATTGGTGCCAAAACATCTGCTGCTCAACTCACTTGGAAAGAGATTTGTTTCCCAATTCTCAATTACCAGAGAAAATCCAAAGTTGCATACAAAAACCATATTGTTCAAACAACCTATATGCTTAATTACAAGCCATGGTTAAGAAGAGTTTCACGCCTCACTCGGAAAGATATTTGTTTCCCAATTACCACAGAAAATCCAAAGTTGCATACAAAAATTATCTCGTTCAATCAACCAATATGCTTAATTACATGCCATGATTAATAAGATTTTCGCGCATTATAACAACATCAACATAAACTTTGGAGCCAAAACATCCGCTGCTCAACTCACTTGGAAAGAGATTTGTTTCCCAATTACCACAGAAAATCCAAAATTGCATACAAAAGCCATCTTGTTCAACAAACTTATATGCTTAATTACAATCATTTCAACACAGAAAGGAAAAATGAATTGCTGGACTAATTAAAAACAGGAAAATAAGATCAATTGCTGGATAATTGCCATTTCTGACTTTTCAAAACAACATGTTTAGAAACAAGCCATAGCCAAATTAACCAAAAACAATTCCAAATTTCTCTTCAACAATTGATGCCATCAAAATCTTACAAACACGAAATAACAAGCTTCCAATTTCATAATTCAATGGAAAAAAGAGACATGAAAGAGAGAAGGAAAAAGAAAGCTGACCACAGATTCTGATGGGAGCATGAATCTGAAGCAGATTAGGCTCTGAAAGGAAGACTTGACGAGAATTAACACAAAGCTGTCGAATCTCTCCTTCAGAAAGCTGAACCTGTTTGCCTCCTCTACCTTCCAACAACCTTCTTATTATATCATCCAATACTCCCTTATCCATCATTCCTTCCATTGTCATCCTCATCATTTTCTCCTTCAAATTCACCACCAAAATTCTTGGCAAAATATAAAATCCAATTCAATTCTGTTCAAGTTTTTTATTGAGAGAGAGATAAACAAGGGAAAAGAAGAAAAGGGTATACAAAAGAGAGAGAAATGAACTAAAAAACAAGACTTAAACTCTTCAGATAGATAAAGAAAAAGGGCATTGTTTGAAATGAGAAAAGATGAATCAACAAGCCAAGCCAAGCCAAGCCAAGCCAAGCTAAGCTTTCCAGATGAAGGAGGAGAAATAAATAAGGTCAACAAAAGTCGGAAACTTTAATAATTCAACAAAGGATCAAAAGAACCAACCTTTACAAAAAGGAAAGAAGTGGATCAAAGAAGGCAGAGATATTTAGAGTAATTCATGCATGTTGGTGGCCATTTTGTCTTGTAAATTTTCGTTCTCTCGCTTAAATATAAGCTTTTTATCGATGCCAATTGCCAATAAAACATTCAACATGGGCAAGAGTTGAAATCTTCAAAGGGTAAGGCACTTGCGATGGCTACATGGCACAAATCAGAGTAGCGCAAGTTAGCAGATGAAGAAAGAAAAAACCAAAGGTACTAAAAAAGGTAAAAGTACACCTGGAACATTTTGGAGTTATAAAGAAAAGAAAATGGGTACTTTATCAACTAACATCAAGAGGGAAGTCTTGGTTTCGATTCAAGCACTGTTCTTTAGGATGTAAGAGAATTGGGTACAAAGCCGCGTCTTTTGAAAAGTTCGTTTGTCTAGTTTATACTTCAGACGCGTAGAGATACTTTCGAAAATATTAGTATATTTCTGTGGTTTTTTTTTTCTTACCAACCAAAAGGAATCCATGTTGCCTCTTGCGCAGATCTAACAAAATATGAAATTATCGTATTATAATGCGAATTAACGTGTCAAATATTTCGTGTTATAAATAGAATTATCAAATCTGCGGCTAGAAATCTGTGGGATTCTGCCATCTCAGGAATTATTTGTTTTCTTAGTCTGCCAGGTTTGGATTTTTCTCGGAAGAAAGACAAGTTCAATGTTGTTATTGAGCAAGGTAAGTTAAGAGACTTTTGCTGTTTGTTGTCTTTGCTTGACGCCTTTAACAAGGCACAGATTCGGACATCGTAGTGGGTGTTGGATGCGGAAAGTTGATTAACCATCTGCTTCACCAGTGGATTTTTCCATCTGATGAAAGCTGGTTTCATTAGTGCTGAGGAAATCAGGAGCAATTGAAGAGCAAAACACTGCAGACAGCTTGCTTCGCACTGTTAAATCCAATCTGGATCCAGGAAAACTTGTTTGTCTTTCAAGGACAAAGATCCAAAGTAATAGACATTTGATGTTGAATTGATGGGAAGGCAGCAGGACTAAAACGAAGGTGTATAGTCAAAGACAAGGAGAAACTAACACTAGAGTCACTTTCATCTGGAAGGCCTTACTTACCTTTGCAGCAAGACTGGACCTAGACTTAGTTATTCGTGTTATGTAAAATATATTCGTGTCGTGTAAAACACGAATATTTCCTGTGGTCGCGCTAAATGCTACATGTTATTTAGCTTTCATCGAATTCATATGCACAATTATGTTCGTGTTGCTTTGTGTCATTGCATTATTGCATTCGCCCTTATATTTGATGTTTTCTGGAATTCAGGCTGGCTGAAGCAGTATGATTCCACACTTCTGCATCTATTTGCAGAACTTTTAAAGCTGTCACAGTCTAATTTCCATGCAAGAATGGCTACATGTTGGAGCTAAGCATTGTATTTATGCATATAACTCAATGATTGCATTAGGATACAAATACTCATCCATTAGGATGCATTTATTGCAGACATCCCGGAGCTAGTAAAAAGGCCCCGGAAATGTGTGTTTCAGTAGGTAATTTTGCAGCACGTTGGCGAAATCAGCCTGTAAACTAGATGTAGATTATGAAAGTTTATGAGAGCCTCCTATGGTATTGCAAGAACCCGCTTTATACCAAAGTCAACAAAGGCAAAGAAGGAAAAGGAAAGGATATGTAAAAATGACAAAGACAATCAATCACTACTCACGTATGAACTACCCAGAGTTCCAAAGGGCCCCTTACTCCCTTTCAATCCAGAATTCCCTAGACAGAAAAAAGTCATTGGATTTTTTTGATAATCAGGAGTCGGGGGTTGAGGTTGCTTTGGTTCGACCTAAACTTTATCACATGCTATGACTTCCTTAATCACTCGGTCAAGAGTTGTTGGCAAAAAAGTCTTCGCACTTAGATTCTAGTTATAAGCTAATACCTGGTCAATTTCGAAATTTCTACCCAACGAAACTTGTTCCAATCTAATGGATTACTGCATTGATGATATTGGTTAGCCTAAGGCAAACATATGCAACATCACCAAGGTTTACCATGTCTTTCATTTTAAATTTCAAAGTTTCTACAAGAGATTTGTGTTCTTCGAACAAAATGCACAAGCATCAGCATGACAATCATAATACTAGTTGCATTGTTCAAAAGAAGCCAATTATTATCACATCAGCAAAGCGATTATCATGATTTTTTTTTTCCATATGTAACTAACACAGTCAGATCACATAACAAAGGCAAATCGAATTCCATAATTCTGATTCCTGGAGATAGTTATATTCCATGATAATCCCTTTCAGATAGTTATCATATTCTATGGAGAGGGTTAGAGCAAAAAAGAAAAGTAGACAAAGGAAAAACAGCAAACCAACTATACTGTAATTCTCACTCTGCACATAATCAACAAACAGATGCACACATGAGTAAAAGACTAAATCATGAACTCCTGAAGGTAACAACCAATGAATACATAACATTTTTCAATTTTCTTTTCCGAGATGTTTCCAACTTAATCAGTTTGCAGACAATAAGTCATCCATTCATCCTAATGCTGAAAGCAATGCAAGGAATCAAGGCTTAAGATGAAGAATATGCAGTAATTTTGTCTATCTCAAGCTCTAAACTAATGGAAAACTGAAAAGATATTGGATATCTCAACTAAGAATATCAATAGACAGTTCAGATTCTGGCACAATGCCTCCATTATCTCTATTCCAACCATGGTAAGTATTTTTAGCGGCCATAAGATAATATGGCTTAAGCTCCATTGGAAGCAAATGGCACTTTACATGAATCCCAAACAGAATTCCCAAAAAGGAAAATGAACCACATTCCCATCCTTGAGCCATACAGGAAAACAAACTTCAACCACAAACATTTTGACAAACACTTAGAATTCTATGAAGTAGCTATCCATCCCATATTTCACACTGATCAAGAGACTCTACTTTTCAAACTTTGAAACAATAAGCAACATCAAAAGACAAACAATGTATTATCCAACAAACAAACAAATTATCAATTCATCATAACAACCACAATCCATTCCATTGATCTGAACCAAAGTTCTATAAGAATCCATAAAATTCATGACATCAATACTACAATTCTCTCATTCAAACTTCTTCTAATAAGAAGAAACATAAGGGTTTTTCCTGATCTTTCTTACTTGCTGACTATCGCAATTTAATCCACACCCACATTGAGGACACTCTTCAAAATTATCAATAGGAAAATCAGCACCGGCAATCCCTACAGAAAATTCAAGATTATCTCCTCTCCTTGAGACCTCAACAATATTAACCCACATGAAGAAAAGCTTCACACTAACACCTTCCAAGCTTGCAATTTTGCCCTTTGAAATGTACCCTTTAACGGTGTTCTTGTATTTCAGTTGGTAAGACCCTTCAAGAGAGAAGCTACAACTACCATTCAAGAAAGCTGAGAACTTTCCTGATGAAGAGTCAAGATCATAGCCTAGAACACCTTGTGGGAGAATACCAATAGGAAAGTTGAAGTCTTTGAGAACATCATAGGCTGTTGGCTTCTTGTTTTCAAAGGATACTGTTTCTGAGGCAAAAGATTGTGAAATGAGGAGAAAAAGGAAGAGAAACTTAGAACAAATGAATCTTTGGATTAAGAAAGAACCCATCTCTCTGCTTATATTTTTCTTTCTTGTTTCCTGTTTTGATCCTATTTCTGCGTCTAGATAGATAAGTTTCAATCTGAGCGGTGCATTTCTGGAACAAGGAAGGGTAGCTGAGGACTCCGCGGAAATTGTCCGAGTCTTTCCTTCATTCAACAGCAAGATCTCTGTGATGGGTCTTTGGATTGGGCTGAACTATTTGGAGCTTTATGGTTCTTTTGATGATTTGGGTTTGTTTTCAGTACTGTCAAGTTCAGCCCAGCAAGCCTGATGCTCATGCAAAAACAATGCCAAAAGTCCATGTCTTGCGGTGAAAACAAACAACTCGTGTGACATTCAAACTCATATTGATCATGCAAGAACAATAACTCAAAGACTTTAAGACAAGCAAAATCTCAAAAGCATGTAGGAATATCTCTTCTCCCAGAGTCACAATCTTCTTCTTTTGCTGTTTCGACAGTTTTTTTTTAATCATTGATCGGCAATGGTGCAAGAGATTAATCCTCTATGCTTCATTGTTTTCATTGATGTTGCTTGAAGATGATATCAGGCGCTCTCTAATTTGCCATTCACTGTCCAGTTCATGTGTCGAAGCTTTGGATGACTTGTGCTTCGCTCTGTAAATTGCGTATAACAGTAGCTGAGCTGTTCCAAGAAGAAACCCAATCCCATTTGGTACTTGAAAAAAAAAACTGAGACATTATTGATTTCAAGCAATTCGTTTCTTTCTTCGTAAGTGCATATGAATTTTGCAGATTTGCATACTATAACTTTTTCTAGACTTGATAATTTTAGGTATGATATAAAAACAAATAATAAAAAAACAATGATTAACATTTGATAATAAATGTATATTAATTTAATGAAAATTTAAAGATATTTTGTATTCAATTTGTAAATATAAATTGTGATATAAAATTCTTGTATTTTATAAATATGATTCTGATTTGACACATCACAACACGAAATATATATGCTTAAATTAATGTTTGTTGATTTTTCTATGGAATGTCACCGGGGGCAGTCATAACTACATATTTTGATTTCCTCAAAACTAGCATTAGCTTGTGCCATCATGTCTCCATTACTATACAATTCAATCATATCTATCTCACATTGTCAACGCTCATCGCGTACGAAAATTTTTTATTTTGCTTTAATGATTGGCCTATGTAAAATCAAAACAATTTCTTTTTTTAATTTTCTAAATATTTTTTCTTGTTGAAGACAATATTGATGATACATATATAAATTACTTCTATGATTGATTATTGGCCAAAAAATAAAATTTCATGGTTGATTACTTCAATTCAAAGATACATTTGGATGGTTGATGTTCAATTGTGCCCTATTAATTAATTTGAATTAACTCATCCATTAGTTTAGTATTCGATATTTAATTAGTTGATTCATGTGGTTTTGTGTTTAATAAATTTATGATTCAAACTCTAGCATTTGCAATTCTTCTATCTATATATTCCTATTGGAATATAAAAAAAAAATCAACCTTTGAATTCAACCAAATAATCAAATCAGTGTATCAATTTTTTTTAATTTCTTAATTGTAATTGTCATTATCATTAGGGATTTCTTACATGCTGTATTATTTTCCGAGATTTGTGGGCGGCAATCTTAGGTTGGTTTGAAACCCATGTCTCACCAATTTAATCAGCTCTACAATTTGCACAAAGTTTTTCCAGAATGTCAAATTCCTACAAATTACAGCACAAGATTTCCACGACATGACATGTTCCATGGAAGAACACTGTGTCCATCTGCATGCCAACTCCATGCTTGAATTCTTGTCCTAAACTCAGCATCTTATGAATCAAACAATAACATAACAATAAGCTGATGATGATTATGATTCTGATAATCTTGAAAATGATTCAGTTTGATTAGGACTTACTCCAAGGAAGTAATCTCTGACAAGAACAGCATACAAAGTCCAAATGGCTCCATTCAAGGCAACAAAGAATGAGAGGAGAAAAGGCATATACTTCACACTCTTAGTTGTCACCACTGTTTTCTGCGTACATTAATTTTAAGTTTAATTAGCATAAAACATTTTATTAAGCCTCTAAACTGTCACAGCTAATCCATTTTACTTCTGCTAATGAAATCCTTCCATGATCCATCAGCAAAATATGGTCTTACCATGGCTGCTAATGGTGAGCCATACATGATAATGTTAAGGCCTGCGCACAAAAACCCTATCACATCAATCCTCAAATCTCCATGCAAAATCAACTGAGTGGTCAGAACTGTTGCTGCTACAAATCCCACATCAAGAAGTCCAAAAAGAATCCCAGTCTTAGCCTATATACACAAGTATAGCATGGCAAATGATTAATTATACTCATATACATTGAAATCTTGATCTGTTCATGCTGTTGCTGGACTTGACAAAAGTCAAAATTAAGTGAAAATTGTATATGAATATGGCAAAAGATAAAAAAAAAAATTGTGTTCGTCTTACAGCCGATGTGAACTTTGACACGAAATCATCAACTTTGACACAAAATTTCGTGTTTTTCAAATCACGAACACCATTTTACATGACAAATACGAATTGCCAAGTCTAGTGGTGGTGGTCAAGAGGAATTATACCCTGATTCTTGGAGGTGCAAAGATGAGGAGCAAGGTTACATAAATCATCTCAACCACAACTCCAAATGCATTGATTGTGGCTACCAGAAAACTTCCATGCTTTGTGACACCATAGTAAGTCCATAAGGCTGAATTCAAGAGTGTGCAGATGTAAGGAAGGCTCTCAAAATCTTCTGTTGACCGGTGCCTCACTATTCTCCAGAAAGTGCTCCTGCAATTGAAATGGCAATCCAGTAAACCTCAGTTAGCTTTATGAAAAGCATTATGAGATGCATTTACGACAATGCTTTAACTAATTTCTTGGATGCCATGGATGCTGTGAGGAATCCAGGAAGATTAGACTTACGCTGGAGATAGAAAGAAAAACACTGAGATTATGTTCCCTGGTCAATTAACAGAAATTATACAGGCTAATTAGAGTTTGAATCCATGAAGTAGAATTTGCAATAACAGCTCTCAAGAAACTACTCAGAGAATCTAATGTTTACCTATTACTCCAACAAAGAAGCTTAGGCTTGTCATGTTGAAGAGAAGATTTTCTTTTTGGTAAAGCCTTGTTATGAAAAAGTAGAAAGCTGGTAAGTCTGTATATATATGGAAGGAGAGTCAAGAAGATTTTGAATGAATATTATATAGATATAAGTAATTATCTTGCAACATCAGCCTGAAAACGTGTATCGCCCCATTTTTATGTCGAATAATTGTTCAGTCTGCTATGATACACGAGTAGAGATTTGAATTTATACTTGTGTGATACTTTTTGTGAAATAAAGTCGTGAGACTTTCAGTCAAAACGATTACTACTTCACAGACTGAGTGTTGGTTTCCACAAAAAGCCTAGCAAAACCAGCTAGAGGAAAATGAAGCTTTGAAATACCAAACTCATTAGCTGGAATGACTCCCATGTGATGAAATTGTTTTCCAAGTTTGATCTGAATCATGGAAATGCATTAATACATGGTATAAACAGTTGTTCTGATATGTGGAGGTCGGAGGCAACTTTATTTATCAAGAACGTTATCCCAATAATATTCAAAACTAGATTGCTCGCATTCTAATGGCAATCCTATAATTATTTAATGCAAGGTATGAATCATGTGTTATTACTCTTAATTAATTTTGTTTTCTTGATGGAGAAAACAATACAGCTGTTTGATTTTGTTGATAGAATATTGAATTCTTAATTTTAATGATCCGAGTTTAATCTCTGACGGTCACTATATAATACACGATAAGCACCCTTGAAATTCTTTTCATGTATCAAGTTGACCAATAATATAAGGATGAACTTCTACATTGTGGATGTTTTAACTTTGTCTAATGATCAAATTACTATATTTTAGTGAATGGCACCCACTACAGAATAGTTTGAATTGCAGTAGGTTGAGTATGCAATTTTATATTTAGCAAGTGGCCTTAAACAATTACAAATAAAAATCTACCTTATTAAAGATACTATAATTAGCGTTTTCAGAGTTGGAAAAGTGACTGGTTTAAGCTGTTTTGCTTAATGTATTTTCCTATCGAGTTAATATCACCTTATCAAATGATCTCATGCAGAAATTAACAGTTTTAAGTATGACTAAACGTACACGGCACATAGGGTAGCTGATATATATTTATATATATATATATATATATATATATATATATATGTTTGTGTGTGTGTGTGTGATTGGAAGTCAATTGTACAATAAGCAATCAGCCAATTATACAAATTTAATGAAAAAGACCACTAAAAATCTGTTAATATTGTTGGAAATCTGATATGTTTTCCAACATTCAAACCCAATTATCAACACTGCTTTGGTCTGTTTTCAACATGATCTGTCATGCATGTCTACTTGAAATCCCGAAAAGAATAGCATAGAGTATTGTCAGTGGTAGTGTAGTCCGTCAGTATCGTCAGTGGCGGTGTGGTTATTATGTGGAGATCTGCATCCAACTCATGATAATCATTCGCTTGGTTGAAAAATCTCTCCGATTTATCTCACAAAAGATGCCTTATAACTTTGGATCCCTATATGTACATCATAACAAATTTGCGGAATTTCTCAACATGGAATTGGGGTGTTACATAATATGATTAGGATATACAGGCAGCCATCAGCCATGGCAAAGGGCTTAGCATTGCACAGGAAACTCTTGGTTCCTTATAATTTCTTTGGTTTCATTTTTACGGGATTAGAAAGTTCAGATATGGACTGAGATAAACCCAGATGTGGTTCATTTCATTAATCAAGAGAGTAAGTCTCCCAAGAATTGCAGTAAGTCTTAGAAAATTCCATCAAATCAAAATTACAACATAACTGGTGAAGTACTTGAAGAATCATCGCTAAGAAAACACCACAGGCTCTTAAGTGCAAGAGTTCCCAAAGCTAGCTAGCAAAGCATTGATCTGATAATCATACTTGACAGGCCAGCAGTCTGAAATCCTGCATTATGAACTTAGAAGCAAAAGGTTTATGAACTTAGGCTTAGGCCTCTGTTCTGCTTTCATTTTTCTGTACCGACGCACCGGAATCGGCCAGCAGGTGCTCCTGTTGCCATCCATCTTCCACCTGATCAGATGTTCTCTTTGATTGCTCTGGTTTCCAATATATTGCATAGAGCAGCAATTGAGCTGTTCCGAGAACAAATCCACTCCCATTTGGTATCTATAAGGAAAAGCTCCAATTGTTAGGAATACATGTTGTGGAGATCTTGACACAACTTGCGAGGTATCGACCGTTTTGAACAAAGATCTCACGGTTTCATAAGTAGTAAGATTACATTTCTAAACATTTCTTTTACCAATGGAAAATAGTAATATTACAGCTAGGGGAGGAATTCTGTGTGTGGGATTTGGGAGCTCACTCCAATGAACCAGTCGCTTGTGAGCACTGCATAGACGGTCCAGGTTAATCCATTGATGAAAAGGATAAAAGAGAGGAGGAAAGGCATGTACTCCACACTCTTTGTTGTCACAACGGTTTTCTGCAGTTTACAAAGACAAACTATAGCATTACTCTAAGCAATTTCATTTACTACCACAGTGACATGATTAATCTTGCTTCTTGTACTATTATATCTATGCGAAAACCTGCACCTAACCGGTGAAGTATTGTCTATTTTGACAAAATAAATAATAAAAGTATGGGTTGAAGTCTTTACTTTTGTATCATAACAAAATCTAATAATATCTCGACACGAGATTGGAATCGTGTTTGTTCTTTATGATTTGTAATCTAGAAAGTCAAAGACTCTTACCATGATGGAAAGAGGTGAACCATAGGTAACAACACTGAAAAGTAGAGACAAGAAGCCTGCAACACTGATTTGCGTTTCTCTATTGAAGAAGAGCTGAGTAATCAAGACAGCTGCTATTGGGAACACCACATCCAGAACACCGAAAAGAATGGCAGTTATAGCCTGAAATTGCAGAATCAAAAGAAACATGATTGCCTACCTTTTGTTCTAAGGACATAACACAAGTAAATCACAACATACTCTCATTCTCGGAGGTGCAAAGATCAGGAATATGGAGACATAGATGAGTTCAAGCACAGCGCCAAAGCCATTGACAGTGGCCACGAGAACGCTGTTAGGCTTGACAACTCCATAGTAAACCCACATGTATCCGTTTAACAGTTTGACAACATACGGAAGACTGTCAAATTCCTCTGTTGATCTACGCTGTACGATGTGCCAAAACGTTTTCCTGGAAAAACAACATTCAAATGATTCACAAACAAAACATGGTTCCAGTCAACTTCAATAATCAAAGTTGATCTGCTTACACTGGAGCAAGGTAAACCAGGCCTGTTGTTATGTTCCCTGCAAAACAAACAGCAAGAAATCATGAGTCATGACACTCCCCAGGCATTAATCTAGAATCATAACTTATCAGATTTGTTCATATTGTTATTACCTAGCAATCCGAAAATGGTTGCTAAACTAATCATGTTGAGAATATAAGTTTCAGTTAGCAGAGAAAAACACTCAAGAGATGGAATTTTGGAGGAGTATATCTAGTTATGGAACAATGGGACTTTGTAATTCTGCTTTGAATGTCAACGACAAGTTGATTAATTATTGTGGAATATAAGATGGGAAATTCTGACAAAATATTAGCCAAGATTGGTCCAGAGAGTTAATGATGGGCACACTCTTGTCGGTTTTCCAATCTTCTATTGCAGATATATATTAGATTAGAGTGGAGTTGATAATTTCATGCTTTTTGAATGATATTGATGCTAAACCATAATTACCACTTTAATAGAATCTCTATTATCAAGTGAAGCCAAACAATAAAGAAATTGATATGTTTCTGTAATTTCCCTACCATTTTGTCTTGTTAGCATACTTTGAATGTACGCCTCCAATATTGAAAATCTTTTATTGGTTTAAGAGAATTTTTATCACAAACAATGAATTGATGGTAGTGAAGTAGACTATACATGCAATGAAAATAGCTGGTGCATTGTTTTCTCTTGGCACTGAAATGTCTGTTACTGTTACTGTGCTACACCATTGTTAGAAAATTATACAGATAAATACACATATGATCTCATATTCAATCATCATAAAAAGAGTAATACGAAAGCATAATTAATTTCTTAGAGTTATAGTCTTCCACATTTAAAGCTTTGAGAGAATCTATATCTCACTTAGTGATAGAATTTGAGAAAGAGCATTATCCTGTGTTTAGATTGAGGACTATAATTTATTTATACTTGAAATATGTTTTATTTTATTTTAGCCCATCATAAAAATAAAATAAATATTAGGACTCTACATATTGCAAAGTTAGTACTTAATGAGATGTCATAAAACTCAATAACTCAAAATTTATATGATCACTTTTAAATAGACTAATTAAATAAGATAACTTGTAATGTACAATTAATTGATATATATATAGATCCACTTAAAAATTTCAAAACAACCATTTCTGCCTCTGGAAGTTTAAGCTTAGTGCTTGCCTGAATTGCATCAGACGGCGAAGTGTGAATGAAACAGAACAACTGTTCAGTTTAAACATGTAACTGTCAGGAAAAGAAAAGTACTGCAGTAAGTTTCAATTCTGGTGATGTTTTTAGCGAAATTCCTTGTAACCCAAGACGGAAAAAGACATACAGATGCATATTCTGAGGTTGAATGTTTGGTTCTTAATTTGACTGACTGGCTTCCAACATTGTGCTTTATTTTGACAAGGAAGATTATTATTTATTTTAGTAAAATTTAGATCTAAAATTTGATTCTCCATCCTTTACATCATGTGAACCAAAAAAAAAAAAATTTAACTTTATCAGCTTGAATTGGGTTTGTGCTACAGAACTTAGGCCTCAGTTTAAACCCGAAGAAGAAGAGAAAGCCTATCTCTTTTGGACTTGATATTATACAAAGTAGCCCAATGCTTGCATTCACCTCCATGGACTACCCAAACCCAAAGCCCAAATTATGCCATAGATATAACAGTTAAGATCTTTACAATCTGATATAGGATTCTTCAAGGCGTTTGTTATATATATATAAAAATCTCATTGGCTTGCATGATTACTATATGCATGCATGATTTCAGTTCGAGTTCTCTAAGATGAAGTCTCTTATATGTTGGATTACTTTCTCAGCCACTTCAGAGAACGGATGATCCGTGAAAAACCCGTGGTTCTCTCCATCAAATTCCAGAAACTCAATCTTCTTCCCCAAGTGTTTCAACCTTCTAGCATAGTCCTCCACCCTGTCTCTCAAAATCTCTCCCCCACCCACCACCACCAGAATTGGATCCAATGGCACCTCCGCAAGGCTTTCACTACATGGTCCAAAAGGGTTCACCAAGGGATGGTCAAAGCTACTTCCATCTGGGATTGATAGCCTCCAAAACCTGTGGAAAACATAACTTTAAGACCAAGTCTTTCGTTAACGCAGCGATCAGCACTCAACCTGATTTGAAAGTCTTACAATATGCTCTACAAAAAAAATCTCACAAGTATAATTTCAAATTTCTACATGTAAAAACATAGCAAATTCTAACAGTATCCCAACGTGGGATTGGAACATTATAAGAAAAATGTGCTAGTGCTATGTACTGTCTGACCTTCTTTGAGTGTGACCATTCAGATGTCTAGCATGCATTCATCTCTTTAATTAGTTGGCCTCTCAAGAATCATTTCTATTCTGCAAATGATATATACCTCTCATCATTCTATTTTTCAAATGTCTTGCCGTTTTCATGTCATATTTTGTTTGCTCGAATTCAAAAGATTCTCATAGAGTCATAATTGTATTCACCATTGAATGAATTTGACTAGGATTACATGCTTGAAATGATCTTTGAAAAAAAGCATATGGTGTGTGATGCAAATTAAATGGCCATATGGCTTGTTCTTTTTTCATTTCCCTACATGACAAAATATTTTCTCATTTTCCTGCAATGTATAGATAAGGCCAACCTAACCCATCCCCACTATGTATGTAGAATTTGATCAAAACTTTAATTTGATTTTTTTTTGCTATAATGAATGTTTTTGACCTAGAAAGAAAGAAAATGTAGATCCTAAAACTCAAACATTCTACACTTTAAAGGTTGAGAAATAACCATCTTGAATTTTTTTTAGCTTATATTAATGGTTCATATAATTACTCTTAAGAAATGACGTTTAATAAATCTAAGATTCAAATCTTATTACGCGCAATTCTTTCCTCTTATTTCCACAGCCTCCTTTGTCCAAAAAATAAAAAAATAAAATCAAATTTTCTTCCCTCTCACCGTTATTCAAATATGTATAGTTGAACTTATGACCTTTATTTTGGACTTTTTTGATTACAATAATATGTTTAGATTGAGTTTTCCCTAAACTTAGGAAATTAAGGTTAATATGAAGCTCCTAAATATATAAAATCACACAAATTAAGGAAAATGATTGACATTATATATTCATTCCTTTTGGCAAAGGTTTAAAAAAAATATTGAAAACCCATTGAAGATTCCGGATTTTCAGCTTATTGAAGAAAATAGAAGTTATATACTCTACTTTTCCAATGAAAACGATAGATCTTCTATATTCCATTCAAATCATGAATGATTTTATGTTTAGGTCAATCTCAGAACAGTAAAGTTGACTACAAACTATTATGAATGTGGGTAGGTAGGCTTAATTCTTACTTTTATATATCTTTATGTGGAAATTAAAGAAGATTTTATCCCTTCAATTGGTTTAACAACCACGATCAATTAATTAATTAATTATGAGTCTAATTATCAAATAAAAAAAATAAAAAGCAAGGACCAGATATAATTGTTAGCTTAACTATGAAGCGGATATTGCACGTCAATGTATGCTTTTTTATTAAATCATAACATATAATCATATCATTGAAAAAAAATCAATCATTTATAATCAAAATCTTTAACGACTCTATTGAATAAATATTCATAATTTAATTATCATAAGCTTTTTTCTAATAATGTAATCACATGATATAATTTGAAGTGAAAGAAACATGTATAACAATGTAAAATAACCATTTCATATTATTTTTTCTCGTCTTATATAATAGAATAATGAGGTTTAAGAAAAAAAATGAAAGAGCAACCTTTTTATTTTTCAATTATTATATTGCCAATTAAAATTTTAAATTTCATAAGAGAATTTAGATGATAATACATACCTTTAGAGAATATTAAAAATAATATTAAAAAAAGAGAATATTAAAAATAAATAATAAATAAAATAGGGTATGTATTATAATATTAATCCCATTTATGAAATCTAAAAATTCTACTAATAGTTATGTATTTGATAATAATCTTTTATTTTTAACCTACCGATTTAATTGTTTTTAAACAAGATTGAAAATTAAATAATTATCTCATCCAATTAATTAATTAATTCTTCTATCTAATTAGAATGCAATATGATCCTAACCTGTCATACATCTCCAAACTCCAAAATGCTTCACATGGCCGATCCTCCTCACTCTTTGTTCTCACAGTCCCACCGAAAAATGGAGCCAACAGCACATACCCTCGGACCCTAACCGGTGCCAACTCGACCGAACCCGCCTTGAACCTAACTGCCAAATGGTGAGCCACGCTGCCCCCTGATGAATCACCTAACACAAAGACCTGGTCAAAGTCTGCACCAGTCAGCCACGTATCCATGTCGCCGTTATTCTCATGCATGGCTTGTCCCTGCAGCCACTTTAGGGCTACACATGCGTCATCCATGGCCGCGGGCAGCCGGTGCTCCGGGGCTAGCCGGAGATCTGGTGCGATGACAAGCACGTTAAACGCGGCTGCTAGGCAAATAGAAAGGTTATGGAAATGTGGGAACGTACGGGAACCGAAACAGAAGCCACCGCCATGAAAATAGAACAGAATCGGAAGTTTGTTAGGAGAATCCGAGGAGGGTTTATACAGACGAAGATGAAGATTATGTTCTGCATCGAACAGAAGGTCCTTGTAAAGGACAGAATCATTGTTGTGAAGCGGAGTGGCGCATGGGATTTCAGGACTACGAGAAATGGAACCATCGCTGTAGAGCTTGAGGAGGCCGAAGCAGTCTTCAACAACACGAGGAAGAGAACCCATCTCTCTTAAGAGAAAGCTGTCCCTTGTTCTCTTTCCTTTCTATGATTCTTGTGGAAGGATTGATAAGCTTGTTGCTGTTAAAAATGGAGTTTTTTTGAGCTATATATAGAAAGCTGAAATGATTAAATGAAGGAAATTGAGAATTAATCCACCAAGTTCATGCAATTCTTTTAAAAGATAACTTTGGATTCATTACTGGCAGAGTTTTGAAACTGGACGAACGAGATTAATTATTTATTTTCTATTTTTTAATATTCTTTAAAAAATATATACTTGCGGATTGATTGGATAATAATCCTATGACTTTTTGTAGTTTCAAAATTCAAATTCAACACCTGTAACATTTTTTTCCATTCTCAAACGGTGACTTTCTCTATAAAAATGATTAAAAGAGAGATTAAGAGTTAAGACTATGCCTTTTTTTGTAAAAAATTGACTAAAAAAGAAATTATGCGTGTAATTAGATTTTTAAAAGTTAAAATGGCCCATATGGGTTGTCCTTGTAGATTTTTCCATTGTTTTTTATTAAGTGGTAATAAATATTAGATAAATATTATCTTGGATGTCTTTAAATTAAAGATCTAGTGCATGTTTGGCCTATCTTATGGAATAGCTTATCTATTTTATAAGCAGAAGTCAGATGTTTGGCTTTCAAAATTTTTAAAAATTTTAGCTTATGCGAAAAGCAGATTTGAGCTTTTTGATGAAGTTATAAATTGAAGTTATTTTAAGAAGTGCTACTATTAATAATATGTATTTAGTGAAATTTTTATATTTTCACTTTGTTTTTCAATAATTTACAAAATTATAAAAGAAGATTCATATTATTTTACAATAATTTATTTATTTTGTGCCATTTTATATTTATTTCATTTGTTTAATTTTAATTAACAAAAATTTTTATCTAATCTTTTTTTTTTCACTTAAAAACCTGTGATTTAATTTAATAAAGTTTATTATTTTATTTTTTCATTTATAAAAAATATACAAAAATTCTAGTAAATAGTTTTCAATATTCTACAGTACTTTTATACTAAGTTTGTCTTACACTAATTTAATTTTTATTAACAGCACTTTTGAAAAAGCTCTACTCAAACAACACTTTTTACAATAACTCCAACTAGGCCAAACAGACCCCTAGTTAAGTATGAATCAGTGATGTGATTTAATAATAAAATCTTAGAATTTTTTTATTATAAATTAAATGTCTACTTCTTTAAATGGTACAAAGCTTTAAGAATGGGATACTTATGTATGTATGTATGTATGTATGTATGAAAACATAAGAATGTATTTTGATTCTTAATTAATTATTTTACAAATTTTACCTTTGATGTATACAAGTTAAAGGATATCTCTTAAAATTAGTATTTTAATCAAAAGAAACTTTAAAAAAGTGTTTTTTTATTTTCAAAAAGTGAAGAGTATAAACTCTTAAAATATTGGAATGGTAAAAAAAAGGAGTTCGATGAAAAGGATTTATTTTCATGTTTATGTCTATTTCTGATTCTATGAAGAATTTGAAAAAATTACACCCTAAGAGAATTTCAATTAACAAAGTTATAATTAAGATGCTCGAAATTCTAGCATAATATTTTTTTGTTAAGAAAAAATAGAGGTTCATTAATCACTATTTTATGTAACAATGAATAATTATAACTTGTTGTTTCATTAAAATCTATATTTATTAGTGTAATAACTAAATACTCATTTTAAAGAGGTGGAAAGTTAATTAGATCATTAATCAAATAGCATAATTTTTTGTCCCATTTTTTTTCAAGAAATTTTTTTAATAAACTCTGATTTTGGAACCCTAATTTTGGCAGAGCCAAACATTGGAAATCTAGATTTATATCATATAAAAAAACACTCTAATTTGGGTCTTAGATTTAAGAAAGTACTTTTTCTTAAAGTGCATACTCTAAAATTATGAAAGTGATAATTAAAATGAGTGAAATAGTGTATTAAGAACAATCCGAAACTTAATCTAGTTGATTTGTATAATCCTTTTAAGAGGTGACTTTCAATAAATATCAAATTTCTTATTTATAATCTTTTTCTTCTATCCGATCAGGTTGCTGTTTTTTTTTTTTTTGAAATAGGGGTTGCAGTTTCTTTTGAAAAAAAATATAGTATTAGTCAAGTGCCGTTGTAACCACTCCTTTGAAGAATTAGACTAATTAATTAATAAGAGTGGGGTTACTTGCTAACTATAAGGTTAATTAGTTTGACTTATATGAGTTTTTTTTTTTGGTTTCATTGAACTATATGCGTTGGAATACCACTCTCAATATCATTTAATTTGTCAACTCTCATAAAATAAGTTGTTTTATGCATGATGAGCAAAAGGGGAATGCACATTCTTGGGTATTAATTGGGTGCTCAAATGCATGCTTCAATAAAAAAACCTACATTTCCTTTTCATGTTAAAAGAGAGGAAAAAAAAGAAGCCCAATACGTACGATATAACCCTTAATTTATGCCTTCACTTTCACTCCCCCATTTGCTCCAATAACTCTAGTTATTGTGTTATTTATTTTTTAATTTAGATATGTTATTTATTTATTTTGGTTGAGAGTAAACTTAATAATTATAGACACGGTACAATAATTTGATACTAAAAGACATGAAAAAAAAAATCCACTCAAGTGACTTGGGTTAAAATTTGTTAAAAATTTGAATTTAGTGAAAGTAAAAAAAATGTTTTGTGTTTAGAGTGTCTATATAAATTTTGACATGACATTTTCGTATTTTATATAATACAAACATAAAATATATACATGAATTACTATATCTATTTTTATTTAGAGCGCATATAAAGGGAGGGAAATTTAGGAAAATATTGTTAATTAATGACGTAGATATCACGAGGGCTGCTAACTTTTAAAATATGTACAAAATTACTATTTAAATTTATTTTATTTATTAAAATTAAATAAAGTGATGAGTATAGTTTAAACAATATTATCTAGTGTGCTTGCACTCTTGATAAGGAATTATATCTAGTTACATGGTTACACAAAGATTTTGATAGTTACATGTAACATATATCAAATATATGTGAAGTCCAATCACACATCATATTGTTGTCTTGATATTTTCTTCTATTTTTCTCTATTCAAAAGAATGAATATTCAATTTCAATTTTTTTGAGTAATGGATACATAAGATTCATTTTGTCTTGAGGTTTTTTTTTTAAAAAGATAAAATATTATGTAGTCAAATTGTGTATGATAAATTAAGACTACCAAAGACTGAACCTTAATTATTAAAATTAAAAATTCAGCATTCTACCAATAAAAACCAAGCAACTTTTTGCTATTTTTTGATGTCTTGGATTATAATTAAGGCTTGAATTCGAGACCATTAGCTTAGAGTCGACTCCAATTTTATTAAGCTAATCTTGGTAAATAAAATTGGAATTCGAGCACAAGTATAGGCAAACATACAAAGTTTATATTTATATATATCATTAAAAATTTCTCTAATTTATAGGGAAAATGCAAATTAATTGCCTCTAACAATGCATGCATTGTGTTCTGAAATCAAGGGAGATTATTAAGTATCTCTTCATTCTCAATCTCAAAATCATCCTCTCGGGGCAAATTGCTGACATATGGGATGGGCCCCAAGAAAGTGTAGCTTCTGTGAACTGCAAAGCCGATTAATAGGCTGCCTTGGCAGGCTTCTGTTCTTGTTGAGCTTTCGATCCTTCAGTCTTTTCTCCTCTTCATGAACATCATCCTCAACCTCGTATGCACTCACTTCGATGATGGAACCGTCGGCCTTGCTTATTTTGACTAGTTTTTGTACCTTTGATTTTGATTTGCTTTTGTACAGTGAGTAGAGGATCAATTGAGCTGATCCCAGCAGGAAACCAATTGCATGTGGTACCCAAACGGATTTGTAGAAGACTTGTTTTATTTTGGTAGTTCTAGTTTTATTTGTATTAGGTTTGTTTTCCATCAAACACATTAATTTTGTTAAATTCATATATAATTTTTGTTAAAACTTTAATCCATGTTATTTTCTTATATTTCTTTTCATATTTTATTAACGAATCTTGTTAGTTCTTTTGAAAAAAGTTTAATTATGCTTGCATATGCTTAGTAGCTCATTTTGGTACATTGATAGATAAATCCTGCTTAAAATCTTTGCTGCAAATCTAGACACGATGAAGTGTTATACACAAATATGATATCAATAAAAGATACAAAAGTGATAACGAATTTATATAATGAGAATACGAATTATATACATATACTATCAGGTCTATTTTGTTGATAATTCATTATTTATTTTGATCAGATGTGTCAACTGGACTAAATCCGAATTCGATAAATAAATTAATTAAGATAAAAAATTGAGCAACTTACTCCGATGAAGAAATCTTCTTCCAGCAGCGAATAAACTGACCATACACCTGCTTTATGGACAGGAAAAACGACAGCAAGAACGGCATGTGCTTGAAATTTTGAGTCTTTATCACTGTTTTTTGTCACATACGGAAGAGGAAAAATGAGCGGAAGAGATGGAAAACGTGGAGAGTTAAGCAAAACCATGGGGAGAATTTTCGAGAAGCTTTCACCAGGGCTGCTAGGGGCGAAGCATACATGTCAATGGTTAAGGCAGCACATAGAATTCCAGAAAAGGTGAGCAATGAGTTACTGCAATTACTGATCCAAGAAAACCAATGTCCAATATGGCCACTAGTTTCGCTGTTTTAACCTAATGACTAGCAGTGGAACAAGTATAATTATGACAATTGTAATCTTAATTGAGAATTCAACCACCCTTATTATATTTGGGACTATAATTGAGTCGAGTCAATATGATGTATTAATAGATTTGTGTTCGGTTCTATTTAAAATTTTGAAATTTGATTCGAATTTAATCAAGTTTAATTTTTGAAACTCAAGTTTGAGCTCAACTAAATAAGTTTGATAAATTAATAATCAAATATTAAAATAATTCAATTAAATTCGAGAGTCAGTTGAACTAGATATTACAGTACTCGAATTCAACTTGATTCATTATTTAAGTAACTTGAGCTTGGGCTCTGCTAAAATATAAAGGAGTTAATTCGAATAATTATTAAATCGAACTCAAATAACTTGATTCATTTATATCCATGATCATGCTGAGTTTCTTGGTCATAGGGCTGATAACGGGTCGGATCGGATCGGTTTTTTTCAAAAACCCGATCCGATCCGAATTAAGTAGTTTTTTTGTTTTGTGATCCGATCCGATCCGAATTAAAAAGCTATCCGATCCGATCCGATCCGAATTTATACGGATCGGATCGGATCGGTCATTCGGTTTTTTTTAATGTAATTTTAAATTTTATTTCAATTTTTTTAAGACATTTTAAGCACTTTTGGACTTTATTTCAAATTTTTCTTAGGATTTTTAATTAAATATAAAACTTGAGCTTTTAATTTAAATAATAAACATTACAAAATACCAAATTACAAAGTATTCGGATATTATCCGTATCCGAATCCGATCCGAACCGATCCGAACCGATTTTATTCTGTTCAATGATGTCATGATCCGAATCCGAACCGAATTTGTCTATTATCCGAACCGATTCGATCCGAAATCTCCGGTTCGAATCGGTTTTTCGGTTTTATCGATTTTTTTTCTCAGCCCTACTTGGTCATACTGTTCATGGAAGAAGAGAGATTAGCACCTCCTTGCTATCCTCGGGAGAATAAAGGAGAAATAAATTGAAATGAATTGAAAGATGGCTCCAGCTCCATTCACAGTCAGGATAAGCAAGCCTCCTAGTTTGAGAAGTCACATAGAAAGTCCACAAGCTTGTGCATAGTAGTGTTATTATGTATGGAACTTCTATGTAGTGCTAAGTTGATTTCTTCTTCACCACTTTCCATAGTATTTTCCTGAGAAAATGGGGAAAAAAGAGCTAACTCATTTAAGGCTTCCATGGCAGAGGGTGCTGAAATAGAAAAGAAATAATACCCTTTGTTGGTTTATTTGCATAGAAGCAAAAACCAGAATTGAAACCACATTTCCTGAGAGCAAACAACAATTACTAAATTCAATATGTCACTAATGACTAGTTACCGTTAAACCTAGATATGACATGATGATATGATACAAAGAGAATATGAAAAAAAGACATGAATGTGAATTAGGTTAAATTTTGAAAAAATTGTATATAAATTTGGCGAAAACTAAAAAATATTTTGAGTTTATTATGTCAACACGAAATTTTTACATTTTACACAACATACAAATGAATTATATGTACAAATAGCTAGGTATGCAAAATGGATAAATTCTGTAGGAGAATATAGAGGCTAACAAATGATGCCTGTGATGAAGCTCATGCTAGGAGTAGTAGCGGCACAGGCTGTTGAAGGAATGAAGACGTGAGAAAGGCATTTATAGTAAAATGCAGTGAAGAAAAAGTGGACAATTGTCAATGGAAAGCAATTTTATTTCGTTTTGATTCCTTTATGCATACGAATTATAGATTTTAGACACGTTTAGCCTTTTTAGCGATATGATTTGTACTCTTTTATGCTGATAATTTGGACTGCTAATGGCAATTAGCATGTCGACAAGCTTGTTCTTAACTCCAATCTGTGTCTTCATGTTCTCTTCTGATTGCATCTGTGATTTGCTTCCATGGGCTTTTAGCTTATGTTAAGGGGAACAAGCCATTGGCTTATGTTTCATTGGCAGCTGCCTTGGTGGGCTAGAGTTTGGAATAATCAGACAGCTGTTCCAACAAAGGTTAGTCTCATAGCATTTACTTTAATTTGTTTATTTGATTTTTCAATTTTCAAGATCTCATATAGATCAAAAAATACTTAAAAAATTATTTAGAAAGATATGACGGCATGAGAATTGGAAGAACACATTGTCTTGAATAAGAACAAATGGAGGAGGATAATTTATGTTAATGGCTTAATGTGAGTTTATATGTTAGATTCGTGTAGCCTATCCCGGTATCGGCATAAAAGCTCTAGATATGATGATGATTTTTAGCTTCCACTCCAATATTCTCATATTCATTGTGGATGCTGTCACTTACTCTTACTTTTATCTGAGATGTTACATCAGAAAACCAAGGTTTAGACCTTTCTTTTGTTGTTTGAATGGTAATGAAGATTCATTTTTGAAGCCCAAAAGCAAGGGATGGCCTGCAAATGCAATGAAAAACTACGACTGCCCTGTTGTAATTCAATCTCAGGCCTTGATTTTGTTGTCTATGGAGTTCTGCAATTTAGCAGGATGGGGCGCATACATTACTTCTGCAACTGATGTGTGATTTGATTCAGAAGATTAACTAATTGACTTGCTGTAGACTCTTAAGCTGCTTGAATAGGCATTAGAACCTGACTATCCTAGATACGACACGACAACATGACACGAAAATAACATGAATAAAAAATATAAAGATGACATGGATAAAAATGCGATAAAACTTATATATGAATATGACAAAAGCTAAGAAAAAAAAGGTTTTGTGTTTGGCATGTTGATACAAATTTTGAGATAAATTTTTTTTGTTTTATGCAAAACAAACATGGTTTTACATCATACGACTACGAGTTATATACACAGAGAAGTTAAATGCAAATATAAGTTTCCATATTTGTTCTAGTAAGATTTATCCATGGCAGAACCTTGAATTTTTCTAGATCCCCATGCTTAATTATCTTCCTTCAAGATCATGGCTGATCAGACAGGGTTTTCATCCTCTGCATCACTCTCATGAGGCCAACTGGATTGCAACTCATATGGAGTCAGAGAAATTGTCTTGATGATCTGCTGAAAGCTGTATTGTCGATTAACATGAGGTTTTGGGAGGCTTCTGCCTTTGCTTAAACTTCGATCTTTCAGATCTTCTTCCAGTGAATGCATCTCTATGCCTCCTCTCACCAGGTGAGCTGAGCCTTCTTCTTCCATGGCCTCGGCTGATTTTGCTGAAACAGTCTTGTTCTTGTACATAAAATAGAGAATCAACTGAGCTGACCCCAAGACAAAACCAATTGCATTTGGCACCTGAAAATCTTTGGGTGAGTGTGAATCTTCATAAAATCATTTGAAAGTGTAATTTATGAATTAGGAGATTAGAAATGAGAAGGAAAAATGTTAACTTACTCCAATATAGATATCCTTCACAAGCATTGCATAAGCAGACCAAACACCAGCATTTAGGAACAAGAAGAATGAGAGTAAAAATGGCATGTACTCCACACTCTTGGTTTTTATCACTGTCCTCTGTTAAACATTAACAAATGTAATTAGACTTGATAATCCAAGACATGATATAGTGACATGATACGAAATTACACAGAAAAAAGGACATGAAGGTGATATGGGCTAAAATTTAACTAGGAAATGCACAAACATGATTCATCTTTCGGCTAAGTTCTGTTTAGATTAAACATTTATCTAGCTAGTTCTTACACATGCAGGTGAAGAAACTTACCATGGCTGACAGGGGTGCTGCATACATTCCTATGGTTAAACCAGCACATAGTATTCCAACAAAGGTGAGCCTCGTATTTCCATGAATTGCCAGAAGAGTTACAGCAATTACTGCTCCCAGGAAACCAACATTCAACACAGCCACCAACTTTGCTGTCTTAACCTGTAAAACAGCATCCAAAGTCAAATCCCAAACTCTTAAGACTTAGAAATCTAGTTTCCATATGCCAATATGTCAAAACTCAGATACCATATATAATCTGTGTAAGACTCACACTCAACCTACGAAATATTATCTATTTTGACTCAAAACATTGTCTCACAAAAAGACATCTTACAAGTATGAATTCTAACATAACATCACAATACCCCATGTGGGATTGGGGCATTACATAATCACAATGAGTGTTAGTTATATTATTATCAAACAGATTAAGAACTATCACCTTCTTGTCTTTAGGAGCATATATGAGGAAGAGGGTGACATAAATAAGCTGAAAGATGGCACCAGCACCATTCACTGTCATGACAAGCAACCCATCTGGATTGATAATTCCATAGAAAGTCCACAAGCTGGTGCTCAGAAGGGTTGTTATATAGGGAACTCCTTTGTAATTCTCAGTTGATTTCTTCTTTATTACTCCCCTAAAGGTTTTTCTGGAAAGAGAAAAAAACCCAAACTGTTATTTGCCCGGTAAGGTTACCAGCCACACCATTTCCATTCAAAGCTTTAAGTTTAGTATAATAATGGCAAATGGTGACAGCCAAAACTCATTTGATGGTAATCTTTATGCAGATGACACCAGGATTTCCATTCAAAGATCAGTATGGAAGCAGAAAGCCAGACATATAGAAAACTGTAAGAACTAATCTTAGGAAATTACTCAACATATTCCACACTTGTTCATGGGCAAGAAATTATTGTTTCAGATGATTTTACTTACATGGGAGAAGCAAAAACCAGAATTGAAATCACGTTACCTGCAAAAAAAGTTGAAAAACAGAATAAGAAAGTACTCAAAACCTTGCTTTTTGCACAAAGATAGAAGCTGATACTGGCAAAAGCTGTGAGAGAAGAGGGCTGCTAACCAATGATGCCAATGATGAAGCTCAAGCTAGCCATTGAAGCAGAGGTATAGTTGAAGGAATGAAGCAGGTGAGATGCAGTTAAGTAAGGATCAGTTCAGAGAGCAACAGAGTTGGCCGTGGATATTTGAGATTGGTGGGTGGAGAGAGGGTATCAATTTTTATTTTTTCAACATAATTTGACATCAATCAATGTTTATTTGACACGTTTTGGTCTGAATTCCTTTTCTAATTTGCACTTTTGCCGACAAGACCAATGTGGACCATCTTTTAGTTATCACGATCTTGTGTTTTCACATACTTTTCTGACTTTCATTGTTTAATTCATTTTTCATTTCTCTCTTGACCGAGGTTTGTTTCAAACTAAACATGATAGGATAATTACTGTATATACGTCGTGTTTCCTTCGTGTTAAATATGGAAATATAAGAAAATTATCATATTATAATTTATTTATGATATGTCAAATAATATTTATCAAATTATTATATCATAATTCGTGATAACACGCTAATGATCTCATAAGCCGTGTTCAAACTGAATGCACCTAACTTTTGATCCAATAATAAAGTTTTTTTACTGAATGCACCTAACTTTTGATCCAATAATAAAGTTTTTTAACTTCTAACAACATTAGTTGTGATCTGATAAAAAAAAAAAACATTAGTTGTGATCTCAATAGAGTGGGCGCAAAATTTGATCATTCATCGATAAAAAGTTGAAATATATATATTATTATTAGGACATCATCAACAACAATGTATACCTAACTTGGAGATATACAGTTAATGTCTAACCGAAAGCCGCAAAAATTTAAGGAACTTTACCTTTTGTTCTAAAATTATTGAGAAATTAAAACACATGTTTATACCTACATGAAAACATCATCATTATCACTTTCATGGAAGGTACATTTAATAACAATAAATACGATACAATCACATTATATGAAAACAATACAAAAATGATATAGATAATGAATTAAAATTTTGATAAAAGTTTATATGAATGTGATATTTGTTGAAAATATAAGCTAAAACAATAGAGATTGTTAGTAATAAAAAACGATAAAAGAAATACGAAATTAAATTTATATTACTGATGATACGAAGAGTTGGACTGAGGCACGGATATCTCGCTCTCTTTAAGACGATTCACGCCTCTGCGGTTTATATTGGCCGGTGCAGCAGGAACTCAAAGCGTGTCGCCTCCAGGATACAACAGCCCAACTGATTCTTCGTTGTACGCTCTACAATTCTGCACTAACTGTAGAGTCAAAAAGCTCAAAAAATAGAACACCTTTCTCTGCCCAAAAATTTTTATAGTTTGTGTGGAGTATGAAAATTGTAAGCAAAAGACTTATGAATTGATATCTCGTTTGAGGGTTTGTTTCACTATTTATAGGCTGCAGATTTGAAATTGATTTGTAGAATTTATTACGAGTTTTATGAGCACATTACCGTTTGGTATTTGAACACCATTACTGTCAACATTGAACAGCTCACTAAGAAACGATTTAACATGCATCTAGCCACTATCACTGAAAGATACAATTAGCAAATTCAAAACAAGTGAAACTGACACCATTAGTCATCAGCCAAAACCGTTTATATTGACTTTATTATAATAACGTTTATTTTATTATTGAAACGTTCAACTTTCAATGTTGAAACTGTTTTGTTTTATTATTAAAATTACAACAATTCCCCCTCTATTTTAATAATTAAAATTATTAAGTATGTTGTTTTTTTTAATTAACTTGGACAGAGATGAATTATTATGCATAATAAAGGTGTGCGACCGCATTGAACCTTTATTTAGTGTAGTAGCAAATCTTGATCCTAAGCCAATAGTGTGCCATACGCATTGAACTTTGACTATATAAGGGAGACAAGAGTTTGCATTACACACATAATAATTCAGGTGTTTACGAGCTTCTTTTAAGCCAGCACATTACGGCCTTGTGCTTGATCCCGGACTTAGTGAGTAAACTAGAAACTTGCCCAACCAAGCTTCATAGGAGCGGCCCCACTCCAATACTCTCATAGGTGAAATCTATCAAGAGTGTTCCTGTAACTTAACACACTCCACTCATAAATGAGCTATAGATTTCATTAAGATTCTTAAAGAATCAACCCTCCATCGTTACAGGAAAGATACACTACACCATAGGGATGGACAAATAAGCTTAAAGTTACTTAGTGTGTATCTTTTAACGATCTCTCTATGATTCGTTCTTCCCATTGAACCTAACTCTCAGGATCTCTGATCATTAGGTTGGGTTTCCTCATAGGAGATTCCAGATTCTTTGGGCAAAAGACCCATCCCCCTCGATGTACTCCAGATCTTTTCTCTAGCTAGAGCTTTTGTTAAAGGGTCTGCAAGGTTATCATTTGATTTTATGTAATTCACACTTATAATCCCACTACTCAAATAAGATCTCACTATAGCATGCTTCCTTCTAATAGATCTGGATTTTCCGTTATAATAACGGTTATGCACCCTACCAATTGTAGCAGTGCTATCACAATGTATTAACACAGGTGGTATTGGTTTTTCCCACATTGGAATTTCATGTAATAAATCTCTTAACCAGCTAGCCTCTTCACTAGCTGAAGCTAAAGCAATTAGCTCAGCCTCCATTGTCGATTTTGCAATTATTTGTTGTTTTTTAGATTTCCAACAAATAGCACTACCACCTAAAGTAAATATAAAACCAGTTGTAGATAAAGAATCACATGACAAGGAGTTCCAATCAGCATCACTAAAACATTCAAGGACAGCTGGCTGTTTTTTATAACATAATCCATAATTTTTAGTACCACACAAATATTTCATCAAACGATCTAAAGCATACCAATGTTCTTTATTAGGCTTGCTAGTAAATCTACTTAAAACACCTACCGCATATGCTATATCAAGTCTAGTACAATCACAAGCATAACGCAAACTACCAATTATTTTGGCATATTCTTCTTGATTAACAATATCTTTATCTTCAACAGTAGGAAATAAACATAAATGAGACAAAAAGGGAGTAGTCACATGCTTACAGTCAACATAATTAAACTTCTTTAATATTTTATCTATGTAATGAGACTGATCAAGTAAAATACAATCACTACTTCTAGTAATTTTCATTCCCAGTATAACATTAGCTTCACCAAGATCTTTCATTTCAAAGTATTTCTTGAGCAAAGTTTTAGTATTATCAATTGTGTCCATATTATTTCCAAAAATTAAGAGATCATCCACATATAAACATATAATCACATGACAATTATTGAAAGACTTAGAATAAATACATTTATCACATTCACTTGATTTAAAATTATTATCTCTCATGCACATATCAAAATTTTCATGCCATTGTTTAGGAGCTTGTTTAAGACTGTACAGAGATTTATTCAACTTACATACCTTATTTTCTTGACCAGGCATTACAAAGCCCTCAGGTTGCTCCATGTAAATTTCTTCTTCTAAGTCTCCATTTAAAAAAGCCGTTTTGACATCCATTTGATGAATTATGAGATTATGAATAGATGCAATCGCTATTAAAAATTTAATGGATGTTATTCTACTAACAGGTGAAAAAGTATCAAAATAGTCAATTCCTTTTTTTTGTTTAAATCCTTTTGCTACAAGCCTAGCCTTATATTTATCTATTGTTCCATCAGGCTTTAATTTTTTCCTAAGAATCCATTTACACCCTATAGCGTGACAACCATCTGGTAAGTCAACTAGCTTCCAAGTTTTATTTGAAATAAGAGAATCCATCTCTTTATTAATAGCTTCTTTCCAAAACTCAAAATCATGAGACGATAAAGCTTCTTGATAAGAAATTGTGTCATCTATGTTATAAATATAAAAATCACTACCAAAATCTTTTTCAACTCTAGTTCTTTTACTTCTCCTTACTTGAAAATCATCATTTATGACAGATTTATTAGAAGATAAATTTTGTTTAGCAACTTCTTGATCTTGAACTATTCTTGATTTAAATGGAAATTTATCTTCATGAAATATTGCATCTAAAGATTCTATGATTACATTATTCTCAAAATCTAAAAATCTATAAGCCTTACTATTTAAAGCATACCCAACAAACACACAAGTGGAAGTTTGAATTCCTAATTTAAGTCTCTTTGGATCTATCAATCTTACATATGCTAAACTACCCCAAATCCTTAAGTAGCTTAAATTTGGTTTATAACCTTTCCACAATTCAAAAGGGGTTATAAGGCTTTTTTTATTAGGAACCCTATTTAGTACATAACAAGCTGTTAATATGGCTTCACCCCACAAGTTATTTGGAGCTCCTGAACTAATAAGCATAGCATTAACTAAATTTTTTAAAGTTCTATTTTTACGTTCTGCTACACCATTAGAAGCTGGTGAATAAGGAGGTGTAACTTCATGAATTATTCCTAAAGATTGAATAAAAGTATTAAAGTTATTTGAATCATATTCACCTCCTCTATCACTACGAAATCTTTTAATCTTTTTACCAAGTTGATTTTCAACTTCATTAATAAAAATTTTAAAAGCATCAAATGCATCACTTTTGTTTTTAATTAAATAAACAAATGAGTATTTTGAAAAATCATCTATAAAAGTTATAAAATATCTATTTCCTCCACATGTTAAAATTCCTTCAAACTCACAAATATCTGTATGTATCAAATCTAATAAGACAGTATTTCTTTCAACACTTTTATGAGGCACTTTTGTAATTTTAGACATGCTACAAGAATCACATTTTTGAAATTCATTATTTATATTAGGAATTAGTCCTTGCTTACTCATATTTTTCACATACTTACTATTTATGTGACATAAACGAGCATGCCAAATATTAACACAAGAAACAGTATAAACAAAACTAGTAGATGCTTTATTCATTTCAATGCTCAATTTAAACATACCATCAACAACATACCCTTTACCCACAAATACTCCATTTTTAGTAATGACATATTGACCAGACTCTATGGTTTGTTTAAAACCAGCCTTATCAAGCAGAAAACCAGACAACAAATTTTTTCTCATGTAAGGTGTGTGCAAAACATCTTTCAAAGTCAAAGTCCTACCAGAAGTGAATTTTAATTCAACGTCTCCTTGGCCAGGAACTTTTGTAGTGTGAGAGTCACCAAGCATTACCTCTTTTGCTTCATTAAGGCTAGAATATGTCTTGAACCAAGACTTATCCTTGCACACATGCCTAGCAGCACCAGTATCTGCCCACCACCCATCAAGCCCATTTACCATGTTAACTTCAGATATCATCGCCACAAGTGGCTCCTCGGTTACGTAGGCTTGAAGATTTGGCCTACGCTTCCGGAATTTACAAATTCTTGCTGTGTGTCCAGCTTTGCTACACACAAAACATGGTCCATTTTGAGCACGACCCGATGGGTTGGTATTTGAATTTTGGCTTGGCTTATAATTCTTTTTAAAGAACCTATTTTTCATAGGCTTGTTCCTGGGCTTTAATAGAGCATTGTTCTTAAAATTCTGACTTTTAGGCAAGTTCTCACTAGAGGAAATAAGATTTACCTTAGTGGAAAGATTGCCTTGGACTCTTTGAGCACTTGTTGCATCTTGGTTCCTTGCTTCCTCCTCAATCCGAATTCGGGTGATTAGATTTTCAATCGAGATCTCCTTTTGCTTGTGGCGAAGTATCTTTTGAAAGTCCTTCCAAGAAGGTGGCAGCTTGTCAATGATAGCCACTACTTGTAAATTGTCCTCAATTCGAATTCCTTCGGACTTGAGTTCATGGGCCAATATTTGAAAATCTCTGATTTGTTCCACCACCGACTTTCCATCCACCATTTGATAACGAAACCATCAGCTACCTGCATACATCTTGGCACCAGCCTCTTCTGTATCATACTTTTTCTGCAAAGTCTTCCAAATCTTTTTAGCAGTACTGTAAGTACTCTCATAATAATCATAAAATTGGTCAGAAAGACAATTGAGTAAACTGTAACGACAATTATATTCATCTTTTTCCCACTTCGCTTTCTTTTCCTCATGTGTCTTCCTTTCCTCATCATTCATATCATCAGTAGAAATCTTTTTTGGATTTTTTTCGGAAAGGACATAAGCTACATTTAATAAATTTAAATAATATAAAACTTTTCCTTTCCATCTTTTAAAATGCTTTCCACTAAAACGAAAAGGTATATTCAACTCATTTGTAAGTTTCAAAGGTTTTTCTTGAGTTGAAGACATCTTTAAAAAAAATTGAATCGTCTTAAAATTGTTGGAAATATAAGCTAAAACAATAGAGATTGTTAGTAATAAAAAACGATAAAAGAAATACGAAATTAAATTTATATTACTGATGATACGAAGAGTTGGACTGAGGCACGGATATCTCGCTCTCTTTAAGACGATTCACGCCTCTACGGTTTATATTGGCCGGTGCAGCAGGAACTCAAAGCGTGTCGCCTCCAGGATACAACAGCCCAACTGATTCTTCGTTGTACGCTCTACAATTCTGCACTAACTGTAGAGTCAAAAAGCTCAAAAAATAGAACACCTTTCTCTGCCCAAAATTTTTTATAGTTTGTGTGGAGTATGAAAATTGTAAGCAAAAGACTTGTGAATTGATATCTCGTTTGAGGGTTTGTTTCACTATTTATAGGCTGCAGATTTGAAATTGATTTGTAGAATTTATTACGAGTTTTATGAGCACATTTCCGTTTGGTATTTGAACACCATTACTGTTAACATTGAACAGCTCACTAAGAAACGGTTTAACATGCATCTAGCCACTATCACTGAAAGATACAATTAGCAAATTCAAAACAAGTGAAACTGACACCATTAGTCATCAACCAAAACCGTTTATATTGACTTTATTATAATAACGTTTATTTTATTGTTGAAACGTTCAACCTTCAATGTTGAAACTGTTTTGTTTTATTATTAAAATTACAACAATATTTATGTTCGATGTTTTGATACGATTTATGTCACAATAATTTTTATTCTATACATGAAACAAACACGATACGTATACTCAAATTATCAGATACAACAAAAGTCAGGCCATATACTTTCATGTTCACATTTGCTTTTTATAGTAGAGGTGACACAAGGCATATCTACAAAGATAATGATAGCTTTTGGGTCTTACTATTAGGTCAATGTCATGGAAGACAGGTAAACCAAGGTCGGGGAGTGGTTGATCTGTTGATGTGATCCTTAAGCTGCTAATATTCATTGAACAATTTGCTTGGGGCGCTTTATATTTTCCTGTAATGGTAAGAATCCAAATTCTCTTGTAAGACTTCACCATGACTGTTCATCACCATGTCGGTGAAGGGTTTTTGTTTTTTTTAACCATCCATGCCGAAATAGATAGCTTGCTTTTTTTTTAATTATAAATTCCTTTATCCGTTTTAAGATAAATTTATTTTCGATTCTCCTAATCATTTGTGAATAAAAAATAATTTTCATTGATACCGCATAAAACAAGAACATATTGGCATAGTCAGGTGAAATCCATAACTTCGATTCCACGTGGACAAATCTGACTAAGCCAAATACACATGAAAACACTGTAATACCGACAACACAATATAAAACTAACAGCATACGTAAAAAAAAAGGGACAACCCATTGAGACAAAAGCCACAAACAACTAAATGGCGGAGCATAACACTCAAACAACCACCTCTTCAACCTGAAAACATCCCAACCAAAGGGTAGATCACATGTTAAAACTATCATTTTGGATTGAGGCATGTCCATGGTATGCTAGCAATGGGGGTTCTTGTCTTCCTATGTTATTTTTCTATACAAGTGAGGCTTTTAGCATGTATAAAGCAATGAGAAATGTACGTTTCAAGAGTCGAAATTTATATCTACAGAATTTTTACACTTTAAAAATAAAAACATAACTGTTTGAATCAATCCTAGAATTGTTATTTTTACAATTAAATTCTTAAACAGTCATTTTCTAGTTTCAATTATGTAATTTTCTTTGAGTAGACATTAGCACCTGAATATTGTGTATGTGTAATTCAACTTAAAAATAAGAACCATATATAATAAATGTAAAAAAGATTTAATAAAAGAATTAATCTCATATACCATTAATAGAAATATCAGATTTGACAATGTGACATGTACCTTTTAGAGTACATCTAAAAAAATTAATTTAAAAAAATGAAACATGTGATGGATTTTTAATGTCGTCTATGAAATTTAAAAAAAAAATACTTTTAACCTATAAAAACAGTTTTTAATAATTAGAATTATACTATATATATGAATTATTATTTCATACACCGTAGATGGAGTTTTTTTACTCCACAAGTGAGATTAAGATCATGACACATATTTTATTTTATTATTTAAATATTTTTATAAAATATATATCATAATTTTAACATTTTTTGTAAAGTAAAAAAATTTTACTGATTGTGTATATAATAATTATTTTATATATATTATGCTACTCGTTAGACTACCTTTGGGCAAAAGTTAGACAAGAAACCCAAATAAAACACTAAAGCCCAACAGAAAAGCCTACAGCTTTACAGATTCTCAAGGCCTTACTATAGGCCGATGAAAGGCCCCAACTATATCCTGTTTTGGGTAGCTGTGCAAACTGTTACTTGCACAGTTCAGTTATACTCCAAAAAACTGAAGTGCGAAAACCAGCAGAGGTCTTGAGATCCCAACTCAGATCCTTTTCGAAACCTTTGATTTTGCAGTTCTCACCAAGATGTTCAAAAAGTAAGCTTTTTTCTTGGGCTTTTTGTACTTTCGTTGGTTTTAAGGTTCTGGCTGGTTGCTTATCTCTTCTTGTCTTTTTTCATTTGGTTGAAAAGAATTCTGAGCTTTACAACTGCAAAATCGATAAGATAAAAGGAATCGCTTTTGCTTTTTGTTAATGTCTATATCTCATTGTCTTTGCATGATAATGAACTGGACTTTGTTTGTGGGATTGGTCTAATTGGTTTTTATAATTACAGCTTGTAGGTGTTATTAAGCAATGAAGGGAAATGTTTGGCTTGGTGTAATTGGGTGTATCTGTGCAAGCATTTCAATGCTTTAGTGGATAGTTAGAGCATTGGGAAATAATTGATGTGCCATATAGTTTGGCAATAATTTTTCTTTTGTGCTCTGGGGAAAAATAGCTGATCGAGGAAGCACGTTGTATTGATCTTTTGCCTTTTGCTAACATTTTTCTGTAGTGAAAGAGCTTTGCTAAAATGGGAATGCTTTGGATGTCCTTATGTAGAGTATTTTAAGCGGGAGTAAAAATTTTAAGATTATGGTAAGCTGGTATACAGTAGTTACTTGGTAAGTTATTATGTGCGGTTAGTCTTCCATTTTAGGGGAGCTAAACCTTGCATGTAATTTGCTTATGTTTAACCATGCTTTTCCATCGGTGATTGTGAGTGATTGAGCTCATGTTTTTAATGCTAGTTTTTTGTTTGAGAAGACAAAAACTAACTAGTTTCTGACCATTTGCAAGATGTATAACCGTTCAATTACTCATAACTAAGATCCTTTGTTAGATATTTTATGGTAATGGCGCTATCAGTGTTTCAATTTGATTGAGTTCTGTTTAATGAGAATGACAATTTATCTGTATACTATAAATCTCTCCTCTTTTTTTTTTTTGTAGATTTTCATCTGAAGATGTGTCTTCACATAACCAAGTCAAAGCATCTGTGCAGCGGAAAATTCGGCAAAGCATTGCAGAGGAGGTCTAAAACTACTTTATGATTATTTTGATTCCACTGATTGTGATAAATTCTGAAATTACTTATGTTTTTGCTTTGTTTAATGTACTCATGCATTTATGCAGTATCCAGGACTTGAACCTGTGTTGGATGATTTGCTGCCAAAGAAGGCGCCATTAATTGTTGTGAAATGGTTTGTTGCTCTTTTACTATTGCTTCTGCAATGCAAGTTAGATCTTAATCAAATTTTGTTTCGTAGCATGCATACCTGAGACATGATGCTAACAGTTTCACTTGTTTGCAGTCAAAACCATTTAAATCTGGTTGTGGTGAATAGTGTTCCATTATTCTTCAATATTCGTGACGGGCCATACATGCCTACCCTCCGACTACTTCACCAATGTAAGTTTTTCATTATTGTACCTTTCATAAATTGTAGCTCTGCTACTTCATAATTGGTTTCTTGTTCTATTTTGATCCTCATTTATTTGAGTGATATTTGGACAAGATTATAGGATGACTCTGATTGCTTCCTTAGCTCTTGCCAACCATAAATGTTTCTGGTTTTCTTGACTATGATAAGCTCTACTCTCTTCTATAATGCTTTGTGCTTTACTATGAAGATCTGTCAACCCTTTTGTGCCTTTTAACTGCACCCTATTATTATGGAAATCCAAATAAGATGATTCTGTACTTCGGTTTTGCAGATCCGGATGTAATGAAAAAGTTGCAAGTGGATCGTGGTGCGATAAAATTTGTCCTTGCTGGTGCAAACATAATGTGTCCTGGTCTGACATCCCCTGGTGGTGTTTTGGATGATGAAGTGGAAGCAGAAACTCCTGTGGTACGAATCACCTTCTTTGTCACAGTTCTTATGTTTTTGTTTTCTTTCTCCCAATATCTGATGTGTCAACGAATCCTTTCAGGCAATAATGGCTGAAGGAAAACAACATGCTCTTGCTATTGGCTTTACCAAAATGTCAGCTAAAGACATGTGAGTTATTTTACAGTTGTTTCTGACTTCTGAGCATTTCAAAATGGATTGCCAAATTTGAACCTGAAAAGCCGAGTAGCTTCTGCCTCCTGCCTGCTAGGAGAGTAATGTAGCAGAGAACATGGCATTACCGTGCTAGGCCGCATCCATTGTTTCTTCACTTTCCTCTTAGTTATAAATACTTTTATAATGTAGTTCTTATCCTCTTCTTACATACTTTTTATTTCTCAACTCTCAAGCACTTTCTTGCTAGCCAAATCTTGTTATTAAACTACAATAACTATGTGTTCATTATGTTTTACTTTGGTAACAAGTTGCAATTTTTGTTCAATCGCAGAAGAGCAATCAACAAGGGAATTGGGGTGGACAACATGCATTACCTCAATGATGGTCTATGGAAGGTATGTTCTTCTATTGAACACCATCATAATTTTTTTTTATGGTGTCTCGGATAAGCATTCTTGTGTCGAACTATCTGGTTATTTCTAACTTTTTCTTTCTTTGGTGTTAATTTGCTGTAATATGTTTAAATTAAAGATTCAAATTCTGCATCACCTATCATATTCCCCTAGTTGTGTATATTTGATCTTATGCTGGTAACCCTGCCATAAGTGGAATATGTTTTGTATACTTGACTTCTACGAGCCTTTTTCTGGCTAACAATTTACGAAAACCCGGTTGATGTTTGTAAATTATAAGGAGGTTTTGAAGTTGAAGTAAACCAACCTCTGCATTTTGTTATATTTCCCAGATGGAGCGGCTTGAATGAGCGTCTACCGGGAACAAGTGCTGTGCCAGCCCGGTAAAAGTTTAAGAGAGACTTGAAGAAAGAAGTTATATACCTGTGGTCCTTTTCTGCATTTCAGTTTCTCCATTTTGAGATGTTTTTAACCGGCTGAAGGAATTTCATGAATTTGTCAACCTTTTCCCTTATGTTGATGCATACTGTAGAGAAATCGTTGTCTTCCGAATGTTTCATGTAATTTGGCAAGTTTCCCATTTGTGGGGCATTTCAGAAAATTTTAAAGCAGAATTTCTGAATGATTGCTAGTCAAACCATTGACTTTTTCATGTGTTTTACTGCAACAATTTGGATTGAACAAAGATGGCAGTTAAACGGATTCAGAGCTTCACTCAAATGGTTGGTTCAATCATTTTTAAAAGATGGCATCCAGTAAGTTTAGGGTCTAAATTTTACCATCTGCAATTTATTCTCTTATTATTAGGCTTCAGTCTTCTTTGTACAAAAAATCGTTTTTCCTATTCTCAAATTTCAGCTTTATTTGTAATTAAAAAAAAAACCCAGCTAAACTTTGTTTGCTTAAAGGCCATGCTTATCTCTGCTCATTTTCTTAATCTCATTATTCACAGTCCCTTCATGTCAGTCATTTTAATCTTTTGATGCAAACCAAAACTTGGTTTAGATCACAAAAAATTACAAGAATGAACTGTCATGAATAATGCAACCTCTTACGGTTAAAGAGAGTTAAAATATTATTAATATTTTTATTTTATATATAATTTTTATAAAATTCAAGGGGAGGTACTGTATTAATTATTTTTTAAAAAGGATTTTGCTAACTTGTGTTTAAAGATAGTTTAAAGGTTATTATATATAGTTTATATATGAAGTACTGACAGTATATAACTTTTATACATTATCAATGAAGTTATGCACTGTTAATGCATCATATATAAACTCTATTATATTATATAATGTAATATTTTCACCCCTTGCATTGAAAATCATCATCTAAGAGCACTTGTTAGTAAAATTCATTAAAATATAATCTTAATCAGTGTCATTATGCACTCATTAGAATTTTTCAAAAAAATAAAAAAAATTAAATTTAATACATTGTCAATGTATTATATACTATCAATCAATGATAACATATCAGATTTCTTAAAAATAAATATTTTTAAATTTACTAATTAATGATATGTTAAAATATAATAAGTGTAAAATTTATACATAGATAGCGTATAAATATACACTCTAATTTTTGAAAGTCAATAAAAATTTTGCAAAACAATTCAAAACCCTAAACCCATACAACAATTGGGCTGAATTTTAAACTTTACATTTGTGGGGCTCAAAAAGAGCACCATCAAATCCAATAGCCCAATCTCAATTAAACAAACCTTCAACCCCACAGAATAAAATGCCCCGCAAAACCCTAACCCTTGTTTTCAGTTTTGTTCATCTTGTGTCTGATCAGCGGCGCCTCCCCACACCGAAAAAGCTTTAGCAATGGTCTCTTTCCTCTCTTAACAGATTTCCCAAGTTCTTATTTGTCTTAAAAACATCATAAAGTTCTAACCTTTCTTGTTTGTTTTCTTGCATTAACAGGGGATCGATTTAGTCGCAGGAGGTAAGAGCAAGAAATCCAAGAGGACAGCTCCCAAATCCGATGATATTTACCTCAAACTCCTCGTTAAGGTCTCACCTTTAACTCCACTCTCTGCATAAAAATGTTATATTTTCTCTTTTTTGAACAAATGATCTGATTTTTGGTTTGGGTTTTAGCTTTACCGTTTCCTTGTGAGAAGAACTGGCAGCAAGTTCAATGCTGTGATATTGAAACGCTTGTTTATGAGCAAAGTTAACAAGCCTCCACTATCTCTCTCCAGGCTTGTCCGGTTCATGAAAGGAAAGGTATTTATTTTTGTGTCTGATTTTCCTTCTGAATCTTTATATTGTTGTTGCTTAAGCGTTCAGTTCTGTTTTTCCTTGTAATTTTCATGCATGTATGAATATCTTGTAGGAGGATAAGATTGCTGTGGTAGTGGGGACAGTGACAGATGATATTAGGGTTTATGAGGTTCCAGCTTTGAAGGTTACAGCTCTTAGGTTTACGGAGACTGCTAGAGCTAGGATTGAGAAGGCTGGTGGAGAATGCTTGACTTTTGACCAGCTTGCTTTGAGGGCTCCTTTGGGTCAGAACACGGTATGGGATTCTTCTATTGCATTTTTTTGGTTGTTTTCTTATGGTTTATTTGGTTTGTTATTATTTCTGTTGGCTTTTGGAGTTCTATTTTTATCAAATTTTCATTTCTATATTGTTCATTTGCTGAAATTCCTCGAAATTGAGATGCTAGCGTTACTTTAGTGCAGTATATCGAACACATGGAACCAATGGTTTCTAGAGAACATACTATGCTGAAACTTATCACTTTAAAGTGAATGTAGTGTGTGAAGTTGTGATGATATTGATGCTTTGTTGCATGATATGATTCTGTTAAATTATTTATTGTAATTTTTGGTTCGATAATACTTTAATGTTCTTATTCCTTCTTCATTTGAAAGGTAAATCCTAATTCGTTGAACTTTTTCTCTCTTGTGTTTTTTTTTTATACAAACAAAGAACTGAGACACTGGTTGGCTTGAACTGAAATGTGTTCTGCCGTGCCATTTCTCATATATTTTCATATTTAACTTTCAATAGGATGTGAAGTCCATTAGTCTTGCTTGCTTGAAAGATCGATCTGATTTCTTCTGCTATTTTTCTCGATTTCTTAAGATTTACGTTGGGTGGAGTTGCAGGTTCTTCTCCGAGGTCCAAAGAACGCTCGAGAAGCAGTTAAACACTTTGGGCCAGCTCCCGGTGTGCCTCACAGCCACACTAAGCCATATGTGCGCTCAAAGGGAAGGAAGTTCGAGAGGGCTAGAGGAAGAAGGAACAGCAAGGGATTTAGGGTTTAAGATGACTTTAGTATTTGATTGTGAGGCTTGTCTGTCATTTATTACTACAAACCAAATTTTGCTAGACTTGATGTTCTTGGATTGTTTAATTACTTGTTTTAAGGATCAATCATCCTATGCTACAAAGTTGAGTGTGTTTAAGCATTTCAATTGAGTTATATTTTACTAAAGTATGGAATAATTTTCTGGTTGACATTAGCACTGGCAATTGAGGTTGTAGTTATGTTAAGGTTTCTATACAGGCTTGTTCACCTATCCATCACTGGTATTTTCGGTTGGAAAATCAATTTAAATGTGATTTTATATAACAAGAATATAAATTATATGTAACATGAATACAAATTATATATATGAAATATCAACTTGTGCAATAATTTTCTGGTAGATAGTGGCACTAGTAATTGAGATAGTAGCAGCCTGTTTAAATGATCTGTAAGGTATCTATAGTAGGTATTTTGAGTTTTTATTTTTGTTACAAGGAAAATATTAAATAATTGGGTGTCTACGTCAAGTGGATGTTGGCAGGTATTTTGAGTTGGAAAATTAATCTAATTACGATTTTGCATAACAAGAATTGTTAGATGTGATTTAACACAATCAAAACCTAGAAATGGGAGTTTTGCGTTATGAATGCCAGAAGGGTACATTTAGAATTCTGCAGTAAACAGAGAAATTATCCATTCAATGAAAACAGAATATCGTAGATGTCTTACCATGAAAGAAATCATAATTAATGAGAAATACCATAAAAAAGAAGAGGGACAGAATGGTTTTCAATATAGTTTTTCTTCAAAATGCAGCAGAGGAATCAACAGTTCCAGAAGTCTAAACTCTGTTCATTTCCCTTAAACATGAACAGAACGAAATATCTAACAATGGCGACATTATTCATTCCATCTTGTGGAACTACCACAAAACAGAAACATTTAAAGGAGTAGACAAACAGTGCAGATGCTCAGAATTTCTTGAAGAATTCATAAATGTGAGAGCTAATTTCATCTGCTCTTTCTTGGTTGATGAAATGGCCAACTCCTTCCATTACCACAACTTCATCTAACAATGGCACATCTCGTTTGAAACCACCACCTTGTACATATTCCTTCATCCCTGGAGTAGTATAGACCATGTCAAGATCCCCCACAATGAACTTCACTGGTACTTTTACTTGCGCATTAGTCCATGGTGCTGTGAGCTCCCAGTTTCTGCAGCAAATACAGAAGGAAATTATCTCTGTCTTTGATGAAAACTACAGACGTAATCAAACCGAGTCGAAATAGTTTAGTATTAGGTTAAAGCTCAACTTGAAAACTCAAGATTCGGAACCCGATTTGAGTTCAATCAATTTTAGTTTTTGAAACTGGGGCTTGATTTGAAAAAAAACTTGAACTACTCAAATTTGATCTAATAAGTTTTATTTGTCATTTTTCAAATAGTTATATAAGGATAAAATGGTAAATTAGTTATAAAGTATAAATATATATTAAAAAATTCTCAATTAAATTTGTAAGTAACACTCGAACTCGACTCAACTCATTACTCAAATAATTTGAGTTCGAACTCAACTCAAAAATAAACGAATCATCCGAATAATCATCATGTTGAGCTCGAATAATTCAAGAATAACTTGATTCAGAATAACATAATGTTTAACTTTAGAGATATCTGTTAGAATACTTTTCAGGGAACATACAAATCAAGAGCTCTGTAGTAGTTCAAGCCGCCAGTGAAGCCTTTGTTGTTGAATTTGCTGGCATAGTAGCTAAGATCTTCTTCCGAGAACCAAGACGGCAAGGTAAGCGGGTTATCCGGATTGATACCAAAAGGATTGTCTCTGGGCAAGAGAGGGGGACCTGGTTTGCGTTCGGAAAAGATTTTCTTTAGCACTTCTGAAGCTCCAAAACGAGCAATCTCTCCTTCAATCTTTCCAGGTTCCTGCAATAAGTATCCAGAACATGTCAGCTGTTTGCCTTCACATTAGATACCATTTTCATTTCCCTTCTCCTTTTCTCCCTTGGCATAGTAAGGGGAGTTCATCTTTTTGGATCGATAATCTTAGACACAAAAATAATACAAATAAAAAAATGACATGAGTTAAAAGTTAATAAAAATTATATATAAATATGTGAAAAATTATAAAAAAAAATTTATTTTTAATGTTTTGACATGAATTTTAATACAAAATTTACATGTTTTACACTACGAGTTTAATATTTTCATTTATAATCTTAATATAGTTCATTTGTCAAAGCTATGTTGCTATAAAAAAAAAGTTTTTTCGACGAATGTTTACGGACGGAAAGATAACGGATTATTGATGATTTTACGTTTTATTCATGATCAGAAAAATGACAAATTTTAAATAATTGTCAACGGAATACTGTCAAATTATCGACGAAATTTATGGATAAAAATAAATTCCATGCGAAAGTTGCCAATGAAAATTTCGTTAATAATCCATCGGTAAAGTAGACAGAAAAATTACCAACAAACTTTTGACCTAATGATTAAAAATAAATTATGACATATTATAAATCTTGCGCTCGAATCCAAACACCTCATCTCCAATTATTTAATATTCTTCTTGTAACAAAAAAAAGTAGACAAAAAAAATTCTAAAATAGAATATCAACATATAAGATAATTAAAAGAAACACGCATTTCAGTTAACTTAATTACAGATTGTTATTTATATACTGACTGAATAATAGCTTGTTTTTTGAAAGCTTCCAGGTAACAATAGGATCTGAATTGAAACCTACAGCAGGAAAGTTCTCTATATATAGCAAAAATTAGTGTTTCTTGCCATTAAAATTGCTTGCATAACATAAACTGCAACGGGCAAACGCATGCTTGCAGGATCAGAATATGCAAGAAACAAAAACCTGGAATCTGCAAATATAGTAGTCCTCTCCGAAGGCAAGTCTCATGCTCTCCACAGTCTTCATCTCCGGTGTTCTTGGCATGAACGGGACGCTAAGGCACAGGAAAGCCTTGACTCTCTCGGGACGAAACCAGCACAGGTACCATCCGATTATGGCGCCCCAGTCGTGGGCAACCAGGAAGACCTGCTCGACGCCAAGAGAGTCGATGAGTGCAATGAGATCGCCGACGATGTGCATGCAAGTGTAGCTGGCGATCGAAGCGGGAGCTTCGGTGTCGCCATAGCCGCGGAGATCTGGTGCAACAGTGCGGTATCCGAGTGAGCTTAAAGCTAGAATCTGATGCTTCCAGGAGAACCAGAGCTCTGGGAAGCCATGAAGGAAGAGGATCACTGGTCCTTGCCCTTTTTCCGCTACATGCATAGTTATGCCATTGACATTCACCGTCCTGTGCTGTATTCCTTCCATCTCTCTTCCTCTTTATCTTCAGTGTTTTCTTATCCCCTTACTATCTCCCTTTCTATGTGTGTTGGAAACGGTACTTGATATATAGGGCAAAAAGCAAGAGCGTTTTGAGGTGATAAATACGAATTTAATAAACAAATGAATAAGAGAGAAAAAAGTAATTGGGCAAGATAAAATTGATGTAGTTTGATAATTTGTTAAGATTCGTTAATGTGGGTTAAAGCAAATGGTTAAGATTGACTTTTGATTGTAAAGCATTCAAATTTAAATTTTTACAATCTTTTGATGAAAAATCCACAAATAAAAGTATAATCGGTAAATATTTGATTATATATTTTGATTTTAGAAATGGGATAACTTTCTTTGCTCTTAAATTTTTTTTTAAAAAAATATAATTTATCTAGATTTTTTGTCATACTAAGTTTTTCTATTAATTTTTCAAACATTTTATATAAAAAAACATATTTATAATACAATAAGAAAATAAATATTTATAATATAATAAAATTAAAACAGCTTAAAGTAATTGAACTTTACTGATCCTTTACACAGTAAATCTTTTGAGGTTTTCACTCTCAAACTTCGCAATTGGCTCTTTGTTTTTTTTTTTTTTTTTTTAACTTTCGCTCGCTGATCGACTAATTAGACTATCCTACTATTTTTTCGTAGATATAATAAGAGTTGAGTTCGGCAGATTTCATAAACTCCAAGAGATAGTAGTCATGAGAGCTGTAGGGGAGTGAATGCAAGCCGAAAGTCTTCGGTAACTGTACTTATTGCTGTGGGAATAAGCTTTGATTGACAGTCGTAGGCCAGGACACTTTTGTCGAAGCATGCGGGGATAAATGCTAAAGCACAAACTCCGACACATAGAGCTTTACTTCAGAATACAATGGATGATTCTCAAGTGATAAACATTTATTCGTAAGGGTATTCTGCTGTCTTTAGGTGACCTAGATAAACCCAAGTAAACCATTTACCTGCAATCTAATTCTCATAAAGTTATAAGGTTTTAAATATAGTACTAACATTTTTGTCATGACATTGAATGAAGCAGCTGCAACATATTTTTTGATGTAGACCACAAGTATTTTCATCCGTTTTAACTGTTTGGGATTAATATTGTTGTGGATTTAGTTACAATTAAAGCTCTTCACTCTTTTCCAAAAATGTGTTTAGTGGAAGTCGAATCCGAGAGCTTTTCTTACGAACTCAGCCTGTGTTATCAATTAAATCACAACCTTTAGGTGAAGCAGCAACATATTTGATGGTTATCTAACCGAATAAAAGCATCCGGACACCTTCAAATCTTGAAAAAAAAGGAGTGTACGATTCAGTTACTTCATTTGTGAGAAAAGTTTTCAAACCAGCAATTTTCACATGATTTACTTGAGATTAATTTGATTTCGATATTCTCTTACTGATATTAAAAACGAATTCTCACGTTGGCATGATCCATTCAGAAGTTTTATATCTATGCACAATACTCAAACCTTTGAATGACAGAAAGCTCCTCAACATCCACTGGACTAACATTGATGGTGCATCAAGGTTGAATTGAGAATTGAAGGCACATTTAAACTTACTTTGCAGCAGAGAAGAACCGTTTCGACCAACCCTCTTTTGCCAGCAGGCAGTCATTTTGTTGTGGTGCTGAAGCACAAGGCCCTTGCTTGAATGCTAGCGGCAATTCACATCCTAAACTAACTCCACAGGATCAGTCTTAACTGCTGCTGTTTATGACAGTTAGCCATAGCTAAAACCAAATGATTTTTATTAAATTCTTAGCACAATTATGAAGTGATTAAACGTGCATCAAGCACACGTGAATCACATTTCAATCTAAACTTTTGTAGGTTTCTCTCATTTCTTACAATAAATGCCGCATCAAATCCTTGGTAGGCCATAAACCAAATAAAAAAAAATCCCCGGTGGGCCAAACAAAGCACCCGCATGCCTGGTTTGGTCACCCAAACTTGTAACCAGATTTCAGCTCTGATTCCAAATGTTATGACGATGTTAATGGCTGAGCTGTTGATGCCATTACTGCTGCAGTGTCATATATTCCATGGATGTAAGGAAAAACCAGGTCATTCATCTCCCAAAGGCTATAACTAATATGAGCAATGCCCTTAGCATCCTATGCAAATCAGCTTGTCTGTAGATCATGATAACAATCCCTGTTCATATTGTGTCAATAACAATTCATGTATATAATTTATGTTTATATCATATAAAATTCATGTATATAATTTATGTTTATATCATATAAAATCGAGATCACATTTTTGCATTGCTATTATTACCTAGTATTTTATTTCCCACCGCATCTTTGGTTCAGCTCCATGGCAGTAGGAAAAACATAGGTTCTGATTTCTGAATGCAGAATTTAAACTTCATTCTTAACCAATCTCAGATTTCCATGGGAAACAGTATGTTCAATCTATGATTTACCATTTGTTTTCTTCTACTTTGATTTGCTTTCTGTTTCTTTAAAGCTCAGCCGCCCCTTTCTTTGCTTTCTTTAATTTCTTCGTTTTCCAAGAAAATTAACCAAGAAAGAATCTCTTTTTCCTGGAAAACTTCTATAGAAACCAAAACCCAGAAAGAAGAAACACTTTGTTTTCAATGAGAGAAATGTAATCCAATAACATTGGAGCACATCTCCATGAAAAACAGGGAGAAGGCTCAAGCAGAAAGGATCAAAGTAAAAATTTTTTGCTTTACGCACAGATAAAATCCTAGGAACCATTCACTGAGACAGTGGATTCCCAAGAAGAACTATGTGCGAACAAAACAGAATCAAAATCTTGGGTAGAGAAAACATAGTGTTTTCGAATGTGGTAAGAGTTCTGAGCGGCGGATCCAAAGATTTCCAGCAGCTCCATTGAAACCCTAGCTCAAGAATCTAGTGAACTAGTTCTGTTCTGTACAAAAGCAACATTTATATTGATACAGCGAGGATATGGTTAATGACGGTAATACCCTCATCTTAGGCCTCTTATTTCTCTTGTTTAAATGAGATAAAAATTAATTTTAATTACAATATTCAGTCACCTAATTTTGACTAGGGGTGTAAATGATACATTGGTGCTCGTAAACTACTCGGGCTCAACTCGAAAAAAACTCGAATTCGGCTCGATTTTTGTCGAGCCAAGCTCGAGCTCGAGCTCGAGTTACTTGAGCTATCGATCGAATCGAGTTCAAGTAATGAGATACTCAGCTCGAGTAGCTCGCGAGCCTAATTGAGCTTTTAATATTTTATTATATATATTTTATTATATTACTATAAAATTACATATATATATAAATATATAAATATATATACCTTAAATTAAACTTTAACCTAATAATTTTGTTTTATTCACTTTTCCTTTCGTCACCTCCGCGGCACTTTCACTTTCACTTTCATCTCCCCCGTGCCGCAACTAGTCACCCTTCAAACACCCACTCTCCTTTTCACTATCAGCAGTGCCACACCGGCGACACCCCCTCCCTCAGCTCCGGCAACCCCTTCCGCCCTCAGATCTAGCCTCCCTTCTCCAAACAAGTGCCATCGATACCTAGATCTAGGCTTGACGAGCCCTTTAGCAGTTAGATTTGGTGCCGACGAGCCTCTTAACAGTCAGATCTGATACCGAAAAGCCCCTTAGAAGTTAGTTCTGGTGCCGACGACCCCTCAACAGTCAAATCTGGGGCCGACGAGCCCCTTAGTAGTTAGACTAGTGCCGATGACCCCCCAACAGTTAGATCTGGTGCCAATGAGAGCCTCAATAGTCAGATCCGATGCCGACGAGCCCCTCGACCCTCAGATCTGGCATTCCCTCAACCATTTTCCTCACTGGGTAGTAGCAACCAACTTCTTCGGCCTCGCACAGCCATGCACGGAGTCACCTCACGGACGCACAGTCGTATCTCCTCCCTCACCCACGCAACAAGCAGACGGCAGCCAAGCTATGTCCCTTCTCTGCTCTTCTAAGGCAATGAAAAGGAATGAACCTAACAATTATCTAGATATTTTCTTTGGATATTTTGGGATGCCTTGTCTCTTCAAACTAATTCTAAATAAGCTCTGGGATATGTGGTTTGTGTTTGCGATCTGATAAGATGTTCTGCAGTCTGTCGTGGTTTTTACTCTTGTTTCTGTTTTGATCTGCTTGTAGTGGTAATCATATTTTGTTTGTGACTAGTAGGTTATTGATATCGATGGCTCTTGGAGTACGTATTTGATGGTATCATGTTTATTTTGTCAATTGTTTTCTTCAGCTGCTGCTCTTGGTTTCACTGATGTGTTTCTGTTTGTTTCTGAAATTTTGCTTTTACATTATCATAAAATAGACAAGTTGAGAGAAGAGATTGACAAGGGTTTTTGTTTTCATTTGCAGGAAGGTGAACTCTTGCGTATTTAGGAGTTTGTAGGAGTAAATGTTGTTTGCCTAGTTTTGAATTTGATTTTGATATGTTCTTTTTTTGGCTATTGATGAACAGTGTAATAGCCCATCCTGTTGTTAAAAAAAAGATAAGGTGTGTGATTTATGTGTAAGATTTTTCTTTTTTGTTGATATTGAATTGTTATTATTATTAAAAAAATTATATTTTATTATAATATTTTTATATCTATAAGATAAATTCGAACTCGAGTTCGAGCATTAGACTCGAATTCGAGCATTAGAATCAAGCTCGAGTTCAAGCATTAAAATCGAGCTCGAATGAGCGAGCTCGAGCTCAAATATTAAGACTCGGCCGAGCTCAAGCCGAGTATCGAGCACAAGTTTTTGAGTCGAGCTCGAGCTCGAGCACCTCATTGTATCGACTCGGCTCGGCTCGATTACACCTCTAATTTTGACAGTTCATATATATATATATATATATATCATTTTTTTGATGCCAAATCATACAAAATTATGAAAATTTATCATATACATCAAAAATTGTTTCGTGTCAAGTCATGCAAAATCACAAAATTTATGATCTGTTAAATATCAAATAAGTTCTTAAATTTTTATCAAATTTCAAGCATTAACACATGACTCTATTGGGCAATGATTTTGTGCATCATCCGGTTTGAATAAAATAAGAAAATTTTTGTTACCGTTAGTAAAGGTTCTACACCACAAATTATCAACAAAATCTTTCTTTTGAACAAGTTTTTGATAGAGATGTTTTATCATAACTTAGAAAATTCAAAGGGTTAACATGCAATTTAATTCTTGAATTATATTATTTTATTAGATTTATATTTAAAGAATAAATATTCACAACTAAATATATCCTACACAAAAATGCAGGTCACTACCGAAAGAAAAGACTTTACTCAGTATATCACATGCCACAAATACCATAGCCCATAATCAACAATCACATTAGCGCCAAATACTCATCAATTTATAAAATTGGTCACAAAAATTCAACATATGAAAGAAAGCACCAAATCCATAGAATACAACACTGAAATTTGCTGAATTCACCATATTTCTCACAAGGCTCAAGGCTGAAAGTTACCATATTCCCATTGGACTGATGAAAATTTGACCTATAAATGTGACTCAAGCATGATAATCTGATCTTGGAAAGATGATCTTAAGAACTCCATCAAGCTTAACTTCATAATACAATTTGAACTTCAGCTCCACCAAATCAATCAAAACTAGCATTTAGGAACTTCAACAATTCATTTCTTTTACTCTCGGCCTCTTTATCCTCCTTTGACTTGTCAAGTTTCAATAGAATCTAACAAGAACAATAGCAGGGTAAGAATTACCACAAGTGCCTATATAAATATTATTGGACAATATATTGAGACCACAGACTCCCTGCCCCAACATAAGCAGCAAGAAAGATAGCCTTGCCTTTTTTCCAGAAACAGCACTACGGGGTACATCAGTGTCCTTGTCACGCACAAGAAACTTAACAGAGCATATGAAGGTTAGTATGAGAGTGACAAAGAGAATTGGAGATAATATCATGAACTGCTAGAGTACAATGAAGTACCTTAGAAAGCTGCACGGGACTGCTACTTCGCTCATCCTGCTGCTTCTATATATGTCTCAGATTGCCAGGACAAACCCGACCCAGAAAAATAATCCAAGTCAATCGCACCCAGTCATCATGTCACAGACCCCAGCTCCAATTTCAAAGAGCCAATCATAGAACAGGCGGAAAGTATCATAAGCACCTCAGACATGTCATGTTAAAAGCATTTTCAAGCATAATGAATGCGGGAAATTTTGCTAGATGTCCATAAGATACAATAATGAACAGATTCTTAAAACTTTTGTAACTGTCCAGGCAGATGGATAAGCAAGAAAGAAAACTAAATCACCTATAAAACCAACAGTATGCAAACTCATAACTTAGATACGCATACATAAATACATACATATACACTCATATGGAGGGGTTGAAGCAAACATTATGAATAGTGCTTACCTCTTTAACTTTGTGCTTGTGACGTTTATGTCGATGACTCTTGCTGCGTTCTTTTTCTTTCAACTAAAATGCAAAACAATAATAAAGTGAGACAATGAATTAATAAAATGAGAAGCAAAAATTGAGTAACAATGAATCACCTTCTTTGGCCTGTCAATTTTTTTGTGCCTCTTTGAATGATTGGACTCATGCTCACTATCTGAAGAACCGTTGCTTCTGCAATAATTCAGCAGTCATAAAATGCTAAGACACTGATCAACCACAGGTATCTACGTGAAGGTTAGTAGCGAGCAAAAACTATATAACCAGATAGCATAATATAATTTCTCAAAGATCGACATATGACAAAGTTAATAAAAGAAAATCTAAAGGTGCTCAGAATTGCCAAATTTCCTAGTTATATAAGTTGCTTCACTTGCTTTTAAAAGCAAGGAATACATCTTGCATAGAGATTCAAATGCCACGAATTCGCAATAAGTTACATTAATGCACTATGTACAGAGTACTTTCAAATTTCCATCCGATCATAATCCAAATCAAACCATTGTTTAATCTAATGTCAACAAGCATAGGTCCTACTTTCCTTGATTGATGACAACACGCATAACGCATTAGATATATGCCATAAGCAGAACTTAGAATAATTTTCAAGTCTCCAGTCCCATGTTAGTGTTAAAAACTGTAAATTTACCGACTATATGAATCTTTACTCGACTAATCTTAAATTAAACAGCACAAAATTAATGTTAGACACGAGGTTAAACAATTCATTAGAATCTTAACATGAAAATAGAAAAAAATATGATAAAGGCCAGCCAAGAAAATTTTCATGTAAAATCCCAGATTACAAAATTAATAAAATCTTAATTAAATGTTTAATTGCTAACCTTAAGCAGCAATTATAATAAATAATACAAAAAATGATTTTTTTTCTTTTTTACCTGGAGAAATCGGAGTTGGAAGAATGATAATCGGAGGAATGGCGCCGATGCTTCCTCCGACGTCGTTTACCAAGAGAACGACTCTTCTTTGCGATCTTGAGAGAATCTCTGTCTCTGTCGCGGCGCTTGCTGAGATGACGACGTCGTTTGGCGTGTGGCGAAGACGAGTCGGATAGGGAATCTGAGGAAGAGTGGGAGGTAGCTGAGGACGACGAAGCCGCCATAGACGCACAGAAAAGAGAGATTCTTTTGGGAGGAGGTTTGGAATTTGTGAAACGCTTGGGCAAAGTGCAAAACTTTTTTCAAGAAAGAAATACTTACATAGATAGAGAATTTCTAAAAGAAGATTTTTTTTTCCTCTTCGTACTCCCATTTTTTTTAATGAGTTACTGTTTATTACAAAAGAATTGTGGTATAAAGAGTAAAAAATGAGATATATTTAGAAATTCTCATTTAATAGAGGCAAAAAAATTGGAAAAAAAATAAATGTCTAATAACAAATTAACAATACATCACAATTTAAAAAAATGGATTTTTAAGTGGGTTTTTTATGTGAATATATTATTTAAAAAATTACTTCATACATGGTAGTATTAAGGGATTAATAGAAGGATAATTATTACATACATTATTAGTGGAGTTTTTTTATTTCACAAGTAATGTTAAGATCATGACACATGTCCTATAAAAATATTAAAAAATAAACAATAAATAAAATAAGACATATGTTATGATCCTAACTCCGCTGTGGAGTAAAAATATTTCATTGACGGTGTATGTAATAATTATCCTTAATAAAATTATACATATATTAAATTATATTAAAAATTAAAAATAAGACATATATTAATTGATATTTATGAGTATTATATACATAAGAAATTTATATTATATATAATGATCATTAGAGTGAATTTGAAAGATTTTTTTCTTATGTGATTAATTTTTTTATTTTTACGCAAACTAATTTTAAAATTAAATAAAAAATCACCCTTTCTAATTAGGTTTATTGAGTGGATATATTATGATGATGTTACATTACAAATGGACTATGGCTTTTATTATGTATGCCTAAGAAAAATTCTTAATAGATCATCGTATAATTTTATAAATATATATGTTAAGAGACTTGTTTAATTTTTTTTCTTATTAGTATTATTATTTTTACTACTTTCATTTATCATACTACTTTTTTTATTTGGAAAGTTCCCAAGAGACTTACCAATAGTATCCTTTTTTTTTCTTAATGATCACTCTTTATTCATGATTTTTTTCTTATTTAATAGTATTGTTGCACAAAACAACAATGAGTGATTACTGACGTAAGTGTTTGTCTTTTTCTCCACGTATCTTTCAAAAACTTCTGCAAAATAAGAAAAGTCAGAGGAATGCAGGAGGTGGTTCCCTGTGTAGGCACTCCGATGCTTAAATCAACTAAAGATTCTTGGGTATAGAGAACGTAAAAGCCAGAAGTCAAAAATTAGGGAATAAAATAATACATGTGGCCTATTTATAGGCGAATAAATTACCATTACTGTAGAGAAATTATCTGAGGGGTAATTTCATCTTTCTAGAAGAGTTTGTTCCCGGTACGACACTAATAGGTGACAAGTCATTCAATCTCTGGAGGGAGAGGTCTGCCGCTAGGCGGGAGGCTCATAAACGGAGGCCACACCCATGCAGCGGCAAGTTATCACGTGGATGGTCATTTGGCGATTGTCGCATGCAATAGGATCCTCTCGCATGTGGGAGGGGTCTCCCGCAAATGCTCTTGCATGCCACGCAACGTCTCTCACCTGATGCCACATGGCCCAATAACTAGATGCCACGTGGCGGCCTTTATTGTATTATATCTCATGGATTTGGGCCCATATTAATTGCTTCCCACTCTCTTATTGGACTTTTTCCAATATAGAGAATAAATATAAATATTTGAATTTAGGATATTTTGGTCTTTTCCTAAATTTTTGTTGTTTTTTTGCAGGTTAAAAAGCACAATTTTGCGGGAGGTGTTCTAGGCATGTTACGCTTCGTATTCCCTGCCGCAGCTATATAAGCAGCAGAAGTTGAGCTAAAGCGCGCAAGAAATCCTTTGTACCAGTACTTTGATGCACGTACTAACTCTCCCGCGAACATTAGTCTGCCGCACTTTTTAACCTCTCGCGAGCCTTAGTCTCTCGCTATTCACCAGAGCCTCTCGCTCGTCATCTGTCGTTGAAAAGTAAGTCTCTCGCTAATTTTGTATCTGTCGCAACATTTTCTATCTCCCGCAGGGTTTAGGTTTGTTGTCTGTTTCCATTACTCCGTCGGTCTTTAGCCATGTCTTCTCAACGTGCAGTTAAAACACTGAGGAAAGGCGGTGTTGAGTACAAGTTGTTAAACATAGACTTAGAAGAAATTAAAACTTGCTTCCCCCTTTCTGCAGGCTACCAATATAGACTCCCAACCAATAAGGAACATTCTCCTGACTTAGTTATCAGAGGTGTAGCTGTACATAAAGCGTCCATAGTCTTCAATTTTCGTTTTCCACTTCTCGAGTTTGGTCTAGCTTTCCTTAGGTATAAAGAGATAGTTCCATGTCAGCTTCATCCTCATGCATGGGCTCAACTAGTAGGATTCTCTATAGTATGCCATAATTTAGGGATTATTCCTACCATTTCCCTTACGAGTGCATTTTTTAGAGTTCGTAGGTTGCCCGAGTTGGTCACATACTCTTTCCAGAGATTAACGGTTGAGGGGTTTCCTAACAAAATTTTTTCGGACCTTCCCAATAAGTTGCACAAATTCGAGAGCAAATGGGTCATTGTAGAGATTCCGGGAGATATGATAATCCCTACTAGATGAAATCGTGATACCAGCGGCCACTCAAAGCGCTCGAAAAAATTTAGTTTAGACTCCTTAAGGGACCACTTAGGTGAGCCTATTCATCTTATCTGTTTTACAGGGGAGCGAAATTTGTTTTCCCTTTTAACCCCTAAGAACATTACTGCGGCCGGTTGGAGAGTAGGCAGAGTTATCCTCGGAACTTCTGCCATCCCTTCAAACCTTTCCTCAGCCTCACACATGCCTAGTCCTGGATCTAGTCGTCCGCCTATGATTCCCGTAGCAGAATCAACGAACCCCGTAGGTAGTCTAATAGATGAATCTTCTTCTGACTTGAGGGATGAGACACCTAGGACCACGGGCGCCAATGATTCATCCGAGGAAGATCTCGAGTGGAATCAAGGCGACGCCTTTGGGAGTCCCTTCTATGACTTTCCGTCGGATGAAAATTTGGCTAACTTAGACGATTTTGGTGACCTTTCAGGTTTTTAACGATGATTCTTTTTTATTTCTTACACACGTGTTTAACGTCTTTCGACTTGGTATGCTAACTCTTTCTATTCTTGTGTTATGCATATATGAGCTTCTTAGATGCCATGCGCCAGAGGAAAACCACTGTATCCTCTTATAGAGTTCCTCCGAAAGCTCCCTCACCACGGAAACAGCTTCCGAGGATCCAATTGCTGGTACAGCATCTCCACCTCCAGCCGACTCCATTCTCATGATCAACTGACTAGGACATTTTTTCTATTTTTCATGGTTTTGTTCTTTTTGTTTTTGTTTGCAATTCACACCAATCTTGTATAGTTGTAAATAATTCATTTACTTTAATGAAAATTACAATTTCTTTTGCAGCTTCTTTCTTTTCTTTGTATGCTTGTGATAGAATACAAATTGTTTACACGCATGTTATGTTATTACACTGCAGCTTTAATTGACATATCATCATATTCATCAAAATTTTAGCATTTTATAGCCACAATGCTACGCAGTATGCTAAAATGTTACAACACAAAGACATTTTATTGATAAAGTAACATAACATACGTTTCAGCATTCCTTTTGTCATGTCGACTGTATTGCTCCCCAAGTTTTTCTTTGAGACAACGTTATTTCTTGCTTCAAAGAAGAACTTTTACTCAAGTATTATGCCTGTCTTGCGCATTCTCCGCTTAAGGACCTGTTTGTCTTATTTGCCCGTCTCGTGCATTTTTCACTTAGGGACTTTTTTGTTTGCTCGTCTCGCACCTTTTTGTGCTTATGGACTTTTTATTTGCCCGTCTCGCGTATTTTTCGCTTAGAGACTTTTGTAATTTGGCCAACTTTTGCCTTTGATGCTCTTATTCCTATAACACATGTATCAATTAAGTTGTTACACTAAAAAGAATAAAATATGAATAACTGGCCTCTTATTCATAAGTCAAGTAAGGACATCACATGATATTCGCCATTCACATAAAGTAATGAAGAAAATAACGATAGAATAACAATAAAGTAAATAATACAATATTCTCAATGCCAATACAACTTTAGATTATTGACATTCCAAGTCTTCGAGATCTTTTTTCCCTGTAAAGTCTCCAAGTTGCACGTGCTTGGTCCAATCATTCTCCTGATTTTGTAAGATCATTCCTAGTTGGCCCGGAACTTACAATCTTCCCTCTAGGCGTTTGTAATGGCTGATTTTCTCAGCACCAGGTCTCCTTCTTGTAACTTCCTGCTCTTAACTCGAGCATTATAGTATGTAGCAACCGCTGCTGGTAGGCGGCCAACCTCATTTTTTCCATGTCCTTTAGTTCATCTATTAGATCAAGGTTCTCTCTAAGCCCTTGAGAGTTGATTTCTTGAACGTAAGGGATTAGTCTAGGCAACGCTGCTCCAATTTCAATCAAGATGAAGGCTTCAGTCCTATATACCAAATTAAATGGTGTCTCTCATGTTGACACCCGACTCGTTGTCTTGTAAGCCCATATTACATTAGGGAGCTCATTAGCCTATGCTCCATTTGCCTTGTCTAGTCTAGTCTTCAACCCATGCAGTATGGTTCGGTTGCTTACTTCGGCTTGCTCATTTGCTTGTGGGTAAGATACAGACTATTAGCTGGATACTCAGGCCTTTACAGAACTCTCGAAATGCGTCGCAATCGAACCGCTTTCCTTGATCAGCATTCAACACCCGAGGGATTCTAAATCGGCAGATAATATCTTTCCATACCATTTCCTCTACTTTCTTTTCGAAGATTGTTGCCAGAGGTTTTGCCTCTATCTATTTGGTGAAGTAGTTAGTGGCTACTAGCATAAACTTTTTTTAGCCAGTGCCCAAGGAAAAGGGTCCTAAAATATCGAGCCTAATTGTGAGAATGGTGTTGGTTGAAGGGTACTCTAGAGGGTCGAGACTAGTACCGATGCCATGGGAGCAAATTTTTGGCATTTTTCACATCTTCGTACTTTCTCAATGGCATCTCTTTTCAATGTTAGCCAATAAAACTCTGCATGTAGTACCTTCGTAGCTAATATTTGAGCCCCTATGTGTTCACCACATATGCCCTCATGAACTTCGGTCAATGTGTATTTAGCTTGATCAGGCCCTAAGCATTTTAACATGGGCATAATAAATCCACCCTTGTAAAGCTCACCATTTACCATCGTAAATCTGTCACTTTGTAATTTAAGCGTCTAGGCTTCATCTCTGTCATCGAAGAGTTTTTCCTTCAAAATGTAATCTCTGATCAGGTTTCTCCAATCACTCCTGATCTCGACATCGTAAACTTCCTCTTCTTCAGTGCTCGGCTTGGCTAGACACTCCACCTTTTATTCACATAGAGGATGCTAACATTGAAAGGACGTCTGGGTGACTATTCTCAGATCGATTTATCTGGGTTAATCGGAAGTTCTTAAATGACCATGCCAGTAGCTGAACCTTTTGCAAGTAAGGTACTAAAGTCGGTTCCCGAGCTTCATATTCGCCATGAAACTGATTCACTACCAACTGAGAGTCACTGTGAGCTATCAGATTGCTAATTTCTAGTTTTTCAGCTAGTTTCATTCTGGCTATCAGAGCTTCGTATTCAGCTATATTATTGGAGCTTGGAAAGTTGAAACGGAGGGAATATTCATAGGTTTCTCCATTAGGTAAGATCAATACAATTTCGGCTCTACTACCATCCGCATTACGAGCTCCATCCACAAACAATTTCTACCATAGTAATTATGGTTCATCTTGGACCTCTCAACCGGTGCATTCTACAATAAAGTCTGCCAATGGTTGCCTTTTTATCACCTAACGAGGCTAGAAGTGAATGTTATATTCACTAAGCTCGACCGCCCATTTAGTTAACCGCCCCGAGTGTTTTGGCTTTTGCAACATCTGTCTTAAAGGCTGGTCGGTTAGGACAGTCTGGAAGTACGGCCTTAGCTTTTGAGTTGTAATCACTAGCGATAAGGCGACCTTTTTCACTTAGGGATATCTCATCTCAGTATCTAGTAAAACTTTGCTCACATAGTAGATCGGGCAGTTCCTATTTTTTATCTTTTCTCAACAGGACTGCGCTCTCTGCCTTCTTGCCTACACCCAGATACATAAAGAGTCTATCTTCAAGTTGAGGCGAGACAACAACGGCAACTCTTTCAAGTAATCTTTCAATCTCTCGAAAGCCTCATGACACTCTTTGGTCCATTTGAAATTCTTTCCCGCCTTGAAGAATGACAGACTCCTTTCTGCTGATTTAGACAAGAAGTGGTTCAAGGCTGCCATCCTCCCGATTAGCCTTTGAACTTCTCTGACAGTGTTAGGCGGCTTAATGTCTAAGATGGCTTGAATTTTTTCGGGGTTAGCTTCAATTCCCCGATTAGTAATCATGAACCTTAAGAACTTTTCCGACCTCATTCCAAATGAACATTTGTTAGGGTTCAACTTCATGTTATACTGTCGTAACACTTTAAACACCTCTAACATTTTCTTAACATGTGATTCCTCCCTACGGCACGGCTCTTGATGATCATATCATCCACATAAACTTCCATGGTGTAACCCAACAAGTCCTTGAACACTTTTTTACCATCCGCTGATATGTAGCCCCCTCATTTTTCAGCCCGAAAGGCATTACTCGATAGAAATATGTTTCGCTATCGGTAATGAAAGAAATTTTCTCCTCATCATCTGGGTATATCATAATTTGGTGGTACCTCAAAAAAGCGTCCAGAAAGCTGAGCAGTTTATATCCATAAGTCTCGTCTAGTAATTTATTAATACGGGGTAATGGATATGAGTCCTTGGGGCAAGCCTTGTTCAAGTCAATGAAGTCCACGCACATCCTCCATTTTCCGTTGGCTTTCTTCACCATGACTACATTAGCCAACCATTTGGGGTAGTCAACTTCCTTGATAAAACCTGGTCGTAACAGCTTCGAGATCTCTTCGTCTATAACTTTTCGTCTTTCCGGGGTAAAATTTCTTTTCTTCTGCTTGATCGGTTTTGCTCCTGTAATGACATTCAAATAGTGGCAAGCAATCTCAAGGTTGTTTCCAAGCATGTTAGCAGGGGTACATGCGAAGACATCAGCATTTTCTTTTAAACATCGAATTATCTCCTCATTTGTTTCATCAGGCAGCTGACTTCTCACCTATACCACCTTTTCTTCATCTTCCTCATCTAACCGAACTATCTCCATCTCTTTGTCAGGCTTTGGCTTAAGCAGTTCCTCGATTTTGAGGATTTCTTTCCTTTGAATCCCCTTGCACGTAGTGGACGAGATATAACACGTCCTCACCTTCCTTTGGTCTCCCCTCACTTGACCTACACCATGAGGAGTCGGGAACTTCATCAACAAATAGTAAGAGGAGACTATTGCTCTCATGTCGTTCTATAATAGTCACCCGAAGATCATATTGTAAGCCACTGATGTTGACTTTACCACCCTAAACAATGCCTGTCGGATGACACTCTTTGGGCTCTCTCCTAACGTGATAGGTAGTTGAACTGCCCCTGCTACTTTCACCTTTTTACTAGAAAATCCATACAAGGGTGCAGACACCAATTTTAGCCTATCCTCCGAGATGTTCATCTTCTCAAAGCAGTTCCAGTAAATCGGGTTCATCGAACTCCCGTTATTGACAAGGATCCGACTAACTAGATGCTTTGACACGACTACCGAGATTACTATTCGGTCACCATGGGGTATTATGATATCCCCCTTATCGGTTGGCATAGTGATAGACTCCTCATCTTGCCTCTTTTCTATCACCGAGTTGACTTGGTAAGCTTGCCAAGTGTAGGACTTTCTAGAAGAGGAGGAAGTGCCAGCTAACGATTCTCCTCCAGATATAACGTTGATCGCTGGCCCCGTGGGCTCGTTATCTTCATCTTGATTTCTCACGTTCAGCCTTCTATTATCATTTATCCTGATATCTTCATTTCTCCTCACATTCCTCCTATTCTCATATCTTCTGTCCTTAGGGTAATTCCCCCTGTTACGCACGAGATAGTTGTTTCTGTTGGCTCTATAGGCTATACCGAGAGGGGGGGTGAATCGGTTTTTAACTACCCTTAAGCTCGTTTTTCGGTTTCTCTAAATTCTCTAGCCTATATTGATATTTTCTAAGTTCTCTAGGCTATTCAATCATGCAATCCAAATTCAATACAATAAGCACAAATATAATTGCAAGTAATTAAAGAGAGTAGGGAAAGAGAAATGTACGCAAGCGATTTATAGAGGTTCGGCAACCTTGCCTACATCCTCTACCTTGAGACACTCCCAAGGATTTTCTCCAAATCCACTATCTTGAATTTGTTACACTCCCTCTTTTTCTAGGCTAAAGAGAAACCTCTCTCTTTTTCTAGGCTCAAGAGAAACCTCCCTCTTTTTCTTAGGCTAAAGAGTAACCTCCCTCTTTTTCTTAGGCTAAAGAGAAACCTCTCCTTTACAAGGAATGATTTTGGTTTACAAGAGATGTAATCAAAGAAGGCCTCTAGATAGGCAAGTGATTACAGAGATTAAGCACAAGTAAAAGCCTATACAAAGTTTGTGCTAAGCAATACAAGAAATAGATGAATGATAGAAGATGTAGACTTTTGAGCTCTTGATTTGTTGTTTGAGGCTTGAGAAGATGAATAAGATGATGAAAGATGTTGCTTGGTTGTTCCCCTTCCTTCCTTTAGCTTCTAAGCCTCTATTTATAGTCCCTTGGATGTATTCTAGCCGTTGGGTGGAGCCAAGATTGAATATGACCGTTGTATCTCACAAAACTAGCCGTTACAGGCTATTTTCGGGCAAAGGGATCGATCCCTTTCCATAGGGGATCGATCCTTTTTGTTGCGAGAGCATTTCAACTTGTTCCAGGGTGCTTGTCCAACTTACTGCCAAAAGGAGATCGATCCCTTCCCTTAGGGGATCGATCCCTTCTTTCCAGAAGGTGATTTCCTGCACTTTTTGAGTTAGAAATGATGTGGTCTTTGATCCTAATTCAACCCAAAACATTTTGGCATTTTTGTGGGAGTTTTTCTTGACTTTCTCAAATGAAAACATGGTCTAAAAATTCATCAAGTGATTTTCTAAAATATTCAAAACATTTACAAAGTATTAAGACCAATAAGAGTATGCATCATTAAATCATGGTCTTAATGTTTGATATGATTACTTGAAATGTATTGAGAAAATCATGTGTGATAAGGCAAATTTACAATATGGATTAAAGCATTAAGGCTTACTTAAGTTTTTGTCATTTCAAAATATATATGTCAATTTAAAGCTAACAATCTCCCCCTTTTTGATATGACAAAACTTAATGTAAATTTGCTTTGAAAATTCTTTGATAAAATACTCCCCCTCAAATAAAGCAGGATTTTATAAAGCTCCCCCTTAATATAAGCATGGGATTTGAAAATGAATTTTTAAACTATTTCTCCCCCTTAATATCTCTCCCTATATCTATCTCTCCCCCTTTTTGTCATAGCAAAAAGAAAGAAAAATAATAAAAAATATGCTCCCCCTAAAATCATGGCTATGTGAGAACAAATAAAAATGCTCCATCCAACAAGAAACATGTTAGTACATGGGACTTATAGCACAAATAAATAAGTCAATATTCTCAAAGAGTATGAAATATTCATGCAATGAATATGACTTATGATCCTATACCAATTGTTTATAAATAATTTTGATACCAATTGTTGATAAGTAATTTTGCAAGAAGGTTCCAATTGGTAAGAAGTTAAGCAAGCACCTAAGTATATCAATTGTTCTCTAAGGTCCAACTAAGGTGCATGACAATACATCATGATTATGAGCTAAAATTATATAACATATCATATGCATGTGCTCATAGATCATTCTCAAGAAATATTGTGTCTAGAATTAAATCATATAGCAATTAACTTCAAATTCTAGAACATAAGAGTTTCATGCAAAAATATCCTAAGAGAATTCTTCTCTATTTGTTATTTCAATCTAAGGAGCATGAGAAGAATTGTCAATTTAAAGCTCAAACCAATTGGCAATTTAGTTTTGGCTTACCAATTATTGAAAATATGGTTTCCAATGATACTAATTGTTATTTCAATCTAAATACCAATTGTTACTAATGATTGACTTAGTCATTTTGCATGAATCCAATATGTAGTGTGTTCATGTCAAGAAAATAATCATTCTAAATAGGCAAGAACACAATCACACATTATCAAATATGCATATGGATCAATTAAACATTAGCACACTATCATAAAAGATTAATCCATATTCATATTCACAAATTGATACCATATGGAAGATTCAAAATATCAAGGAAATTCAAGCAAACACATTTTCTTCCATGGTTTCAAGCACACAAATCCTATGCTCATTCTCTAATTCAAGTCCTTAACTAATTATGAGCAAGGAAATATTCAAATAATAAATGCATGGATATTAAATTTGTTCAAGTTTGCATTTATCTTTGAATGTTGGTGTTGTCATTAAGACCTTAGTTCTTTAAGTACAAGGATGATAAAGTTTCATGCATTTGAACATTGAGGATCCATTTACCATCACAAATTATAGGCCAATGACCCTTACCAATTGTTGAATTTATATTTAAAATCAATCCATAAGGTCAAGTTTCAATCATTTTATCATTAAGGTATATGACCTTAACTAATCAACTTCCACTAAGAATTATATCATGATGCTCAATGGGAATATGTGAGTCAAGCTATAAGATAAAGTTCTCTAAGCATGCTTGACTAAGATGAACAAAAAGATATGATCAATAGTCATTATGCACAAGTTCATCAAATTCTTAAATTACACATAAATCAATGAAATAAATCTCAAAATTATGTTTAAGCATTCATTGAAAGTATATTTTAAGATTATTTCAAGAATTATGCAATTCATGACTATTTTTAATGAGAAAACTAATTTTGCACTTGTGAGTTCAAGATAAATGATATAGATTGTTGAAAGTGATACCATTTGTTGGAAATTATATTAATTGATGAAGTTGAGGCATGATATTAATGAAAAATGAGTTTCATAGTTTAAAGATCATCAAAAAGAAGTTAAAACAATGAATTTTAAGTTGAGAAGAAAGAAAGTATTAAGAGAATTAAGAAAACTTCTCAACTTAGGCTTACAAAACCAGAAATAGACACTTTATGCCTATAGGGATCGATCCCTTTGGTAAGGGGATCGATCCCTTATACCCAGAATTGCAGATTTCTGCATTTCTGCCTTGGGGATCGATCCTGTAAGTTGAGGGATCGATCCCTCATCCTGTTTCTGCAGATTCTGCAGATGTTTTGACAGAAAATTAGACTTGTGAGGTACCAAAACTTCGTTTTTGAGTAATTTAAGTCCAAGTAAGGGTTTAAACATTTGTAAAACATGATTTTGGACTTGTATGAATGAAAAATCTGAATGAAAAACCATTTTACAAAAGATTTTACAATTTTGGAAGAATTTACACAGTAAAATGCATTTTTGGCCTCAAAGGGGGTCATTTTAAGATTTAAGCATATTTTGACCAAACCAATGCATTAGATTACATAAATATGTCAAAACAAACTTGTTCACATAGATTTTAAGCACATATATCATCAAAGCATATATTATGTGAACAACATGCCATAATTTCCAACATGCATATTCTTTATTAAGGCTCATGACAAGGCATTTTGCATAAATGACATATTTGACATCTTTTGAGCAACTAAATATATTATCTAGACATATCAAACTTGCTCAAGATGCAGAAAACCAAAAATCATCACAAATCATGCTTTTCATTCAATGTATCAAGTACTATTCATCAAACATTCAACAATCATTCATCATGCCTTTTGTTCTATCATTCAACTCACAATGCATCAAGAATCATTAACACATTTTCTCATCAAAGCACAAATAACCAAATAAAGTTTTAAGGAGTAAAGAATTAAACTTACAAAACTCCTTTGCTAGAGAATGCTTTGCCTTGATGTGTTGGATCCACCTTGAGCCATCCTTTGAGGAATTGTTGTGATTTGTCAAAGATGGATTTCCAAGCTCTTCCTTTTTCTCATTGGCACAAGCAAACTCCATGAGGATGTGTTGAGCATTCAAACTTCATTGTATCTTGTATCTCCATGCTCTAACACTCCTACAACACACAAATTCAAGCATGCTTTGGTACCCAAACTTTCTTGGGTCCATGAGAGTTAGTATTCACAATTTTAGATCCTTTTGGGATCCATTTCAAGCATAATTCATCATTATTTGTTGCATGCTTTGGCACCCACATTTTTCTAACCACTCTTCCTCTAAATGTGGTTTTTCTATTTGTGCATGCTTGTGAGGTGTGGCCTATTCTATTGCAAAGTAAGCATGTGAGAGATAAATCATGCATGGTATTTTTGCTCACTAGGAAATTCTTAAGATGAGTTTCTTTTTGTTTAGCATTATAGCCTAACCCATCTTTGTCAAAGAAAGCTCTTTGGGTCTCTAACATGTGATCTAGCTTTTGTTGACCCATATAAAACCTAGTAAATGAGTTATGCAAATTTGTATTCTTTTCATTTAACTCATTTATCTCTAAGTTAGCCTTTTCTAATTTCTTTTCAAATTCTAGCTTAGCATTTGTCAAGGCTTCATTCTCTATTTTTAATTTAGCAATGATTTTCTTATATTTAGAATTCATGCATTGAAATTCATTTGCTAAATCATTAAAGGCATTTTGTAGTTCATCAAATGTATAATCATTATCTTCACTAGAACTACAACTAGCCTCATCATCACTAATGGCCATAAAGCATGAGTAGGCTACCTCTTCATCTACATTTTCCTCATCGGAGCTATCACTATCACTCCATGCAGCCACAAATGCTTTCTTCTTAGGTTTCCTATCCTTCCTAAGTAAGGGGCAGTCTAACTTAGTATGACCCGATTCATTACACTCATAACACACTAAGGGGTCTTTTTCTCTTCTACTTGACTCCCTTCTTTGATGTCTCCTATTATTTTCTTTTTCTTTCATTCTCATGAACCTATTAAATCTTTTGGCAAACATTGCCATTTCCTTTTCTTCCTCATTTCCACTCTCATCACTATCTTCTTCAAGGATCTCATGAGTGGAAGACTTAAGTGCTACCCCTACTTTCTTTGAAGGTACTTCATTTCTTTTCATTTTCATTTCATAAGTAAGTAGGGAGCCCATAAGTTCATCTAGAGACAAGGTGTTAGGGTCCTTAGATTCTTCTATAGCAGTCACCTTTGCCTCCCAAGATTTTGGCAAGCTATTCAAGATTTTCTTGACCATTTCTACATTGGAATAGCTCTTTCCTAATGCCTTAAGTCCATTAATTATATCATTAAACCTAGTGAACATTTTGCTAATGGACTCATTTTCTTTCATCCTAAATAGCTCATAATCATGTGTGAGCATTCCTACCTTACCCTCTCTAACTTGATTGGTCCCTTCATGTGTGATGGCTAGTTTGTCCCATATTTGTTTAGCATTTTCACATAGGGACACTCTATTATATTCATTGGGACCTAATGCACAAAAAAGAGTGTGCATGGCCTTGGCATTCAATTGTGCCACTCTCATATCATTTGTGTCCCACTCATCCTCACTCTTAGGGATATCCTTTCCATCTACTTTCTTCATGGGAATTCTAGGACCATTCACTATAATTCTCCACACTTCATAATCGTTTGATTGTACAAACAACATCATTCTAGTTTTCCAATATGAATAATTTTCACCATTGAAGAGTGGAGGTCTAACTAATGATTGTCCTTCTTCTCCTAGGGGTGTGCCTATATTCAAGTGAGCCATTTAAGATCGTTTTGCTCGATAGAGGTTAGTCTAATTCGATCTCGAGCCCAAGCTCTGATACCAATTGTTGGCTCTATAGGCTATACCGAGAGGGGGGGTGAATCGGTTTTTAACTACCCTTAAGCTCGTTTTTCGGTTTCTCTAAATTCTCTAGCCTATATTGATATTTTCTAAGTTCTCTAGGCTATTCAATCATGCAATCCAAATTCAATACAATAAGCACAAATATAATTGCAAGTAATTAAAGAGAGTAGGGAAAGAGAAATGTACGCAAGCGATTTATAGAGGTTCGGCAACCTTGCCTACGTCCTCTACCTTGAGACACTCCCAAGGATTTTCTCCAAATCCACTATCTTGAATTTGTTACACTCCCTCTTTTTCTAGGCTAAAGAGAAACCTCTCTCTTTTTCTAGGCTCAAGAGAAACCTCCCTCTTTTTCTTAGGCTAAAGAGTAACCTCCCTCTTTTTCTTAGGCTAAAGAGAAACTTCCCCTTTACAAGGAATGATTTTGGTTTACAAGAGATGTAATCAAAGAAGGCCTCTAGATAGGCAAGTGATTACAGAGATTAAGCACAAGTAAAAGCCTATACAAAGTTTGTGCTAAGCAATACAAGAAATAGATGAATGATAGAAGATGTAGACTTTTGAGCTCTTGATTTGTTGTTTGAGGCTTGAGAAGATGAATAAGATGATGAAAGATGTTGCTTGGTTGTTCCCCTTCCTTCCTTTAGCTTCTAAGCCTCTATTTATAGTCCCTTGGATGTATTCTAGCCGTTGGGTGGAGCCAAGATTGAATATGACCGTTGTATCTCACAAAACTAGCCGTTACAGGCTATTTTCGGGCAAAGGGATCGATCCCTTTCCATAGGGGATCGATCCTTTTTGTTGCGAGAGCATTTCAACTTGTTCCAGGGTGCTTGTCCAACTTACTGCCAAAAGGGGATCGATCCCTTCCCTTAGGGGATCGATCCCTTCTTTCCAGAAGGTGATTTCCTGCACTTTTTGAGTTAGAAATGATGTGGTCTTTGATCCTAATTCAACCCAAAACATTTTGGCATTTTTGTGGGAGTTTTTCTTGACTTTCTCAAATGAAAACATGGTCTAAAAATTCATCAAGTGATTTTCTAAAATATTCAAAACATTTACAAAGTATTAAGACCAATAAGAGTATGCATCATTAAATCATGGTCTTAATGTTTGATATGATTACTTGAAATGTATTGAGAAAATCATGTGTGATAAGGCAAATTTACAATATGGATTAAAGCATTAAGGCTTACTTAAGTTTTTGTCATTTCAAAATATATATGTCAATTTAAAGCTAACAGTTTCTATCACTCCTCCACACAAATCGATCTATCTTACCTTCTCGCGCCAGCTTCTCCAGCTGATTCATCAACTCCCAACACTTTTCTGTGGAGTGTACATACCCCGAATGGTAGCTACAATATGAATCTAAGTTACGACCTAGATTCCTTGAGGTCTTCTTCGGAAGCTGTATAAGACTTACCCCCTCAATAACTGCAAACATCGAAGCTCGAGATTTATTGAGCGAGGTGTAAGTGGTATATTTCAACCTTGGGGCCTTCTCAGGTTTGCTCAATTGACTGGAGGACACCCTAGAGGTTTCTCTCCCTTGCTTCCTGTAACATCCCAAATCTACTATATAACATAATATTTACTTATGAACTCCACTTACTTACCGGTTAGGCTGTCTGTGATGCTTAACACTATTAACAATTTAAATAAGAATTAGAACTCTTATTACTTGTACTAAGATGCATATACATTCCCTTCTATTTAAAGTAGAACTGTACAATTTTTTTCTGAATATATAAAATGAATAATATACCTTCGATATCGAATCTCTGCTAGCAGTCGATAATCTTTGGAAAGTAATTCTCTTAACCCAAGATCAACAATCTGTGGAGTGAAAAATAAGGGGTGAGCGATAACGTGCTCAGTAAGGAAGTGTATTTTGCATTATACCAGTAAAACTATATTCTTTATTTAATTTATTTCTCCCAACAATAAACCCATTAGGGAAAAACAATGGATATTGTAATACAATTTGAGATAGTCAAATCTTTTGCTAAACGATTACAATAAACAATGAAAAAGATTCAACAAATCCTCTCAGAAATCATCAAGTCGAGACTAGGCATCACCCTATAAATAAATCATGCTATCATCGTTCCCCCTCCCCCTTGCAAGAACGGAAATAATTATCCCAACAGGGATACAGTAGATTTATGGCCACAATCTATGGGTGGTCCTCGGGTCCACTTGCCAAGTGCCATCGAGACCGCTGATGACTTGGTAGGTCCATCAGCCTCATAACTCATGAGAATGCATGAAAACTAGGGGCCTAAGTCTCAAAATCATATTTATAACTCAAAATACCTTTATAAACTTAAATCATTTAAATAATAATTCCAAAAAGGTATTATTCTCATTTTCATAGAAAATGTAAAATTGAAATCTGTTCGTCCATGGTCAGCTCGCCCAGTCTGGCTCGCCCATGGTCAATTCTTCCAATGCGGTGAACTTGTGTTCGCCCGCCAACCTTTGATATTAAAAACAAGTAAAATTGGCTTGCCCTCAATGGCTTGCCCATGTCAGTTCGCCCATCTGGCATTGCCCATGGTCAACTCGCCTAAGGCGGAATTGCCATGGTCAACTCACCCTTTTCATGAAAACATGGGTCGCCCGCCCTAAAACAATATTAACAAGGGTCCGCCCACAATGGCTCGCCCGGATTTTCTATTTAAAACAGGGTCACTCGCCCAAAATCATAAAAATTTGGTTCGCCCGCCTAACAGTTCGCCTAAAATAACATAAAAGGGCTCGCTCAGATTTATTTAAAACCAGGTCACTTGCCCGCCAAAACATCACAAGAGGGGTTCTTCGCCCAAGACATACCAAAAGGATTAGTTCGCCCGCCCTTACTAGTTCGCCTCAACAAACAGTATTGGGTCGGCTTTTAGTTTGCCCACAACAAAGCAATTTATCAAAATAATATGCATGTCATAAACCAAACCATTTCTCAGTAATTTCATAAATTTAACTCCACAAGACATGCATTCTTTTCACACACAACTCCCTTACCTCGTCTGATAAAACCTTGCTTCCTGCTCGCCTTTTTCAATTTCCGTCTGCAAAAATTTATTAAAACTATTAATATTCCTTTTTCGAATATTTTCTAAGCTATTTATATTTTCCTAATATTTAGGACACTTTGGCGAGATTGAGTTCGCCATTCGCCCATAGAGCTCGCCCTTCTATAATCAATCTACTCTTGGGAGCTCTCCCAATCATTCTCGCCATTCATATGGCTTATTTGTGGGAGTTCGCCCAATCATGGCTAATGTGTGAGTTTGCCCACACATCAACTCAACTCGCCCTACACCGCTATTATTCATTGGCAACTTGTATATGCATTAAACTTGCAGGTGGCGACCTCGTCCTTACTTCCACATTCCAGATTTTAGCTCGCCCATACTAACTGAGCTCGCCCATTATCATTATTTCCAGTATTTTCATTGTCTATTCTCGATTCAGACTACACCTTGTTCTAGTTCTTATATATTCTAGCAAGATTTAGCTAAAACAAGGCTATATCTATGTTTATTACGTTATAAAACATAGAAATCCAGTATTGAATATCAAGAGAACCATAGAAATTATGGAACTAACCTTAACCCAGTTGCTCTTCCAAAAACAGAATGTTTTTCTTGCCTCCCTTAGCTTTACTTCTCTTGTTCCTTGGCTTTTCAACACTGCGAAAGGGTTTGGCTAACTAAAAGATAACATTGCATGGCTCATTTATGAGAAAAACGAAGGAATGAAAGATGAACTTACAGTGAAACAGAATGGGCGAGAAGGTTATTTGAGAAGATGAAGTTGGCTAAATCATTATCCCTCACGTATTCCTTCTTATATAGCCATGTTGATCCTGTTAGAAACTACCACCTGTTCCTTATCACGTTTCCTTCATCATTTTATGCATTAAAAACCAAAGAAACTGCAACAAAAAGAACGGTGTAAAGTCCTTACTGAAATCCCGTTTTTTTGACTAACTTTTCTTTGCCATTTATTGTCTAGCTCAATTTGTCAGGAAAAGAGAAGTGGCGAGAAGTCCACTATTAGCCCCTTTCCTTGACTTTTCTCTTTTCTTTTCTTCTCTTCTCCACGCCAACTCACTTCCAGCCAACGTTGATTGGGTATCTCTTCATCCTTTTCTTCATTTGTCCAACAACATTTATTTCCCCTTTACACTTTCCATTTTGTTTACGGCCTTAACTATTCACATGTGTTTTCACTTCACTTAATGCTTTCATACCTTTTATCAAAATTAGATTGCACTATTTCTTGTTGCACTTTAATATTTGTTTTTCTTTCTTTATACACCATACTATAAATCATCGCTTAAAATTAATAGTGGAAATTTACATTCGGTTATTCTTTAATTTCACTAAAAGAGTTTATTTCCACTATCAATAATGTACACATATGGTATACAGTGTAATAGAATTCGGATCTTACACTTCCTTCCTTCTTTCTGCTCCTTAGCCGACATCATTTTCATTACTTCCTCCAGGGTGATGTACTTATTTGCTTAAGAAAATAAATCAGAGATTGTAATCAGTTGGTCTAACGATAGGGACTCCTGAAACTACTCAAACCTGGTCCCTTGTAACATGGCTGCCACAGCTACTCCTATTTGCAAATCACGCACCTCCAAAGTGGCAACCTTAAACTGATCTAAGTAACTCTTCAACGATTCCTTATCTCCTTACATAAGGGTGAGCAAATAAGTTGGCTCCTTCTTCCTTTGACTATTCATCACAAACGCCTTAAGGAACTCATTCCATAATTTGTCAAAAGAGGCAATGGACTCCTCAGGCAAACAATTGAACCACTTTTAATCGCATGTCCCGTTAGAGTGAGTGAAAAGGCCCTGCACATTATCTCATCCTCCCATCTATTTAGTAACATCAGGGCCTTGTAGTTTTGCATATGATCGTAGGGATCCATCTTCCCTGTGTATGCGATCATTTGCAGTATTTTGAATTTCGGGAGTAGCGGTTTCTGCATGATGGCAGCGCTAAATGGTACCCTTCTCCTCTGGCTGTCCTATGCCAACACTAGCTTTTTCTCTTCCAGTACCTATTCTATCATCTTTTTCTTGTCTACAGGGGGAGCGGGTTGATTTCTATCTCTGTCAACATAAGACAAGCCAGGCTGGTCTTCAACAATTATCTCCTTTTCTTTACTTCGAAGTGCACTACCTCGTGTCATATGCGTGTTCCAGGGAGGGTCAAACTCTGACCCGAGCCTCCATGTGCTCTCGTAATCAACATCATTTTTTAAACACCTCCAACACCATGTCCCAAGTCAGTCTCGACAAGATTTGACAAACTTCGGCGTAAGGTGAAAGATCCTACTGTAGCCTCAGCACCCTATCGCCTAAAAGCCTATCACACTGCCTCAAGACCTTAGCACCTAAGCCCTGCCGCAGGTTCCATCTTTGCCGCATCCTCAGTCTCCTGCTAAAACCCCGCGATAGGCCTCTTACTCCCCAGTCCTGTCGCATCCTATTGATTGTGAGCCTCTCTTGCAGGAGACACCCCTTGTCGTAACGAAGGGTCTGTCACCACTTGATTGCCCTGTCGCCTGTGACGGTACCTCTTGGTTCTTCTCCCCCACCACGTTCTGAACAGTCTGCAGCAGGCTCAACTGCAAGAGAACTCCTTCAAACAGATCCACCATGAACCTCAAAGCCTGTGTTGTTTCCTCGCTCTACCGCCTCAGAGCTTCATATTCCACCACAGACATTGTCGTTCTCTCCTTTTCCCTATTCACCTATGTCCTTTGGCGGATCGGTTGTTCAGGAGAACTCACGGATTTCTCATCACTTTCATCTCTCATATTAGTTGATCTTGTTCTCACCATCTTTAATATTTTAGCTAGCCTTTATTTCATTTCCCACAGATGGCACCAATTGTTGTTGCACAAGACAACAATGAGTGATTGCTAACGTAAGTGTCTGTCTTTTCCTCCACGTGTCTTCCAAAAGCTTCTACGAAATAAGAAAAGTCAGATGAATACAGGGGCTGGTTTCCTGCGTAGACATTCCGATGCTTAAGTCAGCCAAAGATTCTTGAGTATAGGAAACGTAAAAGCTAGAAGTTAAAAATTAGGGAATAAAATAATACATATGACCTATTTATAGGTGAGTAAATTACCATTACTACAGAGTAATTACCTAGGGGCAATTTCATCCTTTTAGAAGAGTTTGTTCCCGGTACGGCACTAACAGGTCGCAAGTCGTTCGATCTTTTGCGGGATAGGTCTGCCGCTAGGCAGGAGGCTCATAAACGAAGGCCACACCCATGCAACAGCAAGTTATCATGCGGATGGTCATTTGGCGGCTGTCGCACGCGACAGGATCCTCTCACATGTGTGAGGGGTCTCCCGCAAATGCTCTGTGTGCCACACAATGTCTCCCGTTTGATGCCAAGTGGCCCAATAACTAGAGGCCACATGGCGGCCTTTATCGTATTCTATCTCGAGGATTTGGGCCCATATCAAATAAACAATTATACATATATATATATATATATAAATATATATCAAGGCATGCATCACAAGTTAATACCTTGCTTATTAAGATAATTATGATGTAGTAATATTTGGTATTAATAAGATTTGAAAATTGGACTTGTTTAAATAAAGATCACCATAAATTCATGGTAATTAATTGCATTTTATAAAGACTTTAAAATAATAAGCATCTCAATTTTACCTATAAGCGATAAATAAGATTAGCATTCGTGGCTTAATCCAAGTAACAAGTTGAAATTTGTCAACGAACATGACATTTTTAGTATATATATTTTTAAAATATACGTGTTACTTCTTTAATTTTGTTGATATTGATAACATTATTAAAATTTCTTTAACGGGTGTATGTAATAAATGATTTTCTCGATTAATATTCTAATTATAATCATTTGAAAGTTGAAATAATTTTTTTTGTTACAAGGGAAACATTAAATAATTGGAGATGGAATACTTGGATTCGAACCTAAAACTTATAATATGTCACAATTCATCTTTAATCACTAAGCCAAAAGATTATCGGAAAATAGAGAGATCCTAAAGACAAAACTTGATTCCTGTTAAATGAATTATTTTTATAAGCATTTCGTACATAGAAAATTAAATAGAAAAAGATGAAAGAAGCTGTGAAACAAAAGAAATGGTGATTATTATCTACAGATGTTCGTCGAAGTGATTAGATTGTTTCCTCAGTTAGCTACTGTGTCTCCGATCTCTGCACATTTGTTGTGGTTCTCTTGAAAAAGCCTGCGATGTAAGGCACTCTTCTGGGCTTTACCCAGGCGTCACCATTGAAGAACTTTCCTGGTGTAAATCCAAGTGCCGCAGCCTGTGTGATATTCTTAATTCCCTGCCATGTAACACGGCTTGTCTTGCCAGAACCAGGGCCATGGTTGTTGAATTCGGAGTAGAAACATGTGTTTAGGCCCCATTGGCCATCCCAGATTGTCCACCCTTCTGGCTTGATCAAGTCATCAATGTAAGACTCCATGATTATTGTCCTTGAGAAGTTCCCCCATGGCCGGCCGAGATATGTTGGGTACTTGTTCTTGACTGGAACCAGTTCGGGAGCAGCAGTGAAGGTTGAGTTTTGGATGATAATGGCCGTCGGTTGACGAACGTCGGTTCTTCCTTGGGCTGTAACAATGGCTTGCTGCCCATCTAATGGCTTCCGGACAAGGAATGTGCAGTTCTGGAAAACTGCAGCGGCGTCGCCGAAGACGAAATCGATTGTTCCGGTGACGGTGCAATCTCGGTAGAATTGGCGTTTGCTGTGAGCATAAAGCGTGTCCTGGTAGCCATCCATGGAGCAGTTGTAGAAGACTGAGAAATCCGATATGACCATCAAGGCCACAGCCTGGAATTTGGCGGCCCCGGCAGAGTTCTCGAATCCGATGTTCTTGGCAAAGAAGAAGTCTCCATTAACAGCTGCATTCATCGAACATATCAAATTGTTAAATCAAAACAAAAAGACAAAAGCATTTCTCTTGTTAATTCAGGCTTCATTGTTCATAATTCATACCAACTGTAGCAGTCCTGAAGGTTGGAACACCATCGGCATTGTTGAGGCGACCTGTGATTCGGGTTTTCTCTTTACCATCTCCGATCAGAGCGATATTGGTCAGACTGTAACCAAACTCGAGATTCTCCTCGTAAACTCCTGCCTTGATGTAGATGACAAAAGCCTTGGCAGCATTCATGGGGATTTTGACCATGGCAGCCTTAATGGTCGTGAAGTTTCCACTCCCGTCCTTGGCTACAACAATGTCAGGCTTGATTCCGGACGGAGTAGTAGCTGCCAGGAGTTTCCGGAATCCCACCGGAATCTCAAACTCGTTATGGCCAAGAACACGGGGCTCGTTATCCTGAAGCAGACGACGGTGCGGAGGATTATCGTCTATAAGGGAAGTCCAGTCGGCATGCCCGAGAATCGGAAGATGATTTTCTTGAAGCAGACGACGGTGCGGGGGATTATCGTCCAGAAGGGAAGTCCAGTCGGCATGCCCGAGAATCGGAGGTTGATTTTCTTGGAGCAGTCGACGACTCACGCCTTGAAATTCTAATTGTTGAAGCACTTCAGCCATCTCCGTGGCTATGGCGAGGCCGTTTCTGCTGAGCTGCATGGAAATGTTCAATGCTTTCTGCATTTTCTCCCCTGCTTTGGTCGTTGTATTTCTGAATCCATCTAAGCAGGTTTGCTGGTTGGTGATCGTAGCACTCAACCAAATCTTCAAATCAGCCAGCATTTTATCAAACTTCGAAACATCCAACTTACCAATCTGGTCGAATGATTTCAGGAGTTCGTTTATCGAATAATTCATCAGTTGTTTGCAGATGTCGAGAGCTTTCTTCGATCTCGGGTCTTTCTCAATATCTCTCAAGGTTGTAGAATTCTTGGCAGCTTGAGCGGCAAACTTCATTGCAGCCTTGAATGCAGCTTGGACAAGTTCTTTGATGTCTGTGCTATCTCCAGCCTCAGCCAGGAGTTGTTCTTCGCATGTTTTTCTGAAATCTGTGGGTTGGCAAACGGATTTGATTGCCTTCATTGAGGAAGATACCTGAGAATTTTTACTCCCATTGACGGTGTCTTCGTCGGAGTCGGAATCATTGAAGCTAACCCCAACTGTTACGGCAATCACCATGGCTACCAAAAGGAAAGAACTGACCGCAATAATGGCGATTCTCTTCTTCCTCTGTGCATCGTCGGAACTTGACATTGTTGGTATATTAGGCACCAAGATCAGCTATCCTGGTGCGAAGAGGGACAGCAAAGTGGATGGCCGACGCCTTCGAAGCTAAAGAGCCCCTTGGTGCATGGGTTTTGATGATTCTTAATTAGTATAAAAATTATAAGTTCATATGAAAGATTAAAAAAAAGGATAAATGGTTTAGATTTTGGTTATTTTTAGCTACAAAACATGGGGTTTGGAAAGAATATAGAGAGCCAAATGACAAGCTAGAAAATTGTTAGTGTTTCCCAAAAAAGTGAGAGGTTGCAAATTAGCTATCTAAACTTTTACACTCTCAATTTAGTCAATTGATGATTAACACGGAAATAACACAAATTAATAAAATTTTAATAAATATGTTTTGTATTAGACGTTTCAACATAAATTGTGACACTGTAATTTTTTGTATTTCACACGTGTTTCACACATAGGCTACTCTTTTGTGATTTAGAAGTCACAAGTTCTCTATTAGTGTACAGAAAAGACTGTATACATATGACCCTCATCAGATTTTATAATGTGAGAGCATTATGCACTAAGTTGCTCTTTTTTTTATATGTGTTTAATATATTTATTGGAATAAATACTCTAATGATAATGTAGACACAATATAAATACATGAATTACCAAATATATTTGCCACTTTTGATAAAAATTCATTGTAACTATATGAAAAAAAAATTACTTAAACTTGGTAAACTTTATTACATGAACTCTAAGATATATTACAACATACACAATTAACTTAAGTTAATAATTATAGCCTTGCCATTCTATGACTTTGTATAAAATTTTGTTGCCTTTCCCTTGTTATTTAATTTTGACTTTGTGCATAGACTTCTAGTTCACCCCCTTAATTATAGTTTACTATATCAGGAATAAAAAGATACAGTGCACTGAATTCCCATATGTCAATTGAAATGAAAATAAAGGAAATTTGTTGGAGAGTTTTGACAATGTACTTAGTTTATCCTCATACTTGCTCACTTATTAAGAATATATTTGGAACAATTGTTATGGTAAACAGTTCTCTTTTGATTCAAAATCATGACAAGCTTAGTCATCACTTTATTGCTTTTGTTATTATGAGATATTCTACGATAATTTCTTTTTGGTGGATATATTCTACCATAATTTCAAAGATACACTATCAAATAAAACCCATCAATAAATAGAACATCTTCACTTCAAATCTCTTCAACAAACCCTTTCAAGAGCCATACATGAAAGCCATGGAAACCCTTTGTGTCAAATTACCATGTTCTTCGGACACCTCTAGCATCTCGGCAGCCTCAGAAGAAACTCAGAACAAAGGCGGTATGAGAGAAAATATGATCGCCAAACTCAAAGAGAAAGTACTTATTGTTCATGAATCTCATGATCAATCCAACCAGCCTAAATCCGGATTGCATCTTTCGCTCGATGAATGCTCTGAGGTGGAACTCAAGCTTTCTAGTATGGGATCATCTCAAGCAAAGCAGCAGCAATCCCAGTCAAAACCCAGGGCTTTTAGATGTGCCTTTTGCAAGAAAGAATTTTCAACCTCTCAAGCTCTGGGAGGGCATCAGAATGCGCATAAACAAGAACGTGCAATAGCCAAGCGACGCAAGGAGATGGATTTGGGAGTTTTGGGGCATCAACAATACCCTTACTACTCGTATTCAAGCCTGTCTCAAGCCTCTCTCTATGGATCTATTAATCGAGCTCTTGGAGTAAGAATGGAATCGATGATTCAGAAGCCTGCTTCTGCTTACCCTTGGACCTCCCTTGGCTACCGTTTCGGCCATGGAGGAATCGTGATGGATACTTTCCAGGCTCAGAAGAGTAGCAGTATTCCAGCATCCATGGCTGCAGCTGATTCAAGTATGGCAGCAAAGAAGCCAACAAGCAGCACTAGTGATTTTCTCCCTAAAAGGGATGTATCAGAAAGTGATGACCATGGTCATGTTGATGATTCAGGACTTGATTTGTCTCTTAAGCTTTAGTAGTTTAAGAGCTTCCAACAATTTTTCTTTTTCTTACTTTTATCGATTATCATTTTAATAACTAGATTAACTTTCATTTCAATATGAAAGTTTATGTTTTACACCCAAAAAAATGAAAAATTATGTTTTATTTTTAAAATTAATTTAGTGTATGGGATTGTTTATTGGAATTGAACAATCTAATTATTTGAATTAAACTCATATTAATTCAATCATGTATTTTTTGTTTTCATTACATAATTGTTAGGTTTTTAATTCACAAGATCATACCAAAATCATTAATAATTTTCTGTCATAAATAAATATATTTGAAAGTAATTCAAAGGGCATGAGATACTTTTAATTAAATTTGATTAAACAGTTCATAAATATCCCATTTTTTCATATTTATATTTATATTTATATAAGGGAGAAGACTACAAGAGAAATCATATAAATTAAGAAAAAAATATGACCACAATATTTTATTTTAAAATTGATATAATTTGTATTTGAATTAAAAACTTGAACTTAAATATTAAATCTTAATGGCTCAAAAAAAAATATTGAATCTTAATTATGTTTATATATATGATGTATGAAAATCAAAAGAGGTGGAAAATTTATTGAAAATTTAACCTATAAAATAAATAAAAGGGTGTAAGATCCGATTCTACACTACTGTAGACTCTAATTTCATAAAATTGAAAATGAAAATTTATTGAATAACGAATATTGATTTTCACTTGGGTGGAAAAGCTCCTTTATTTGAGATATGAACGGAGCCATTTAAGTGAAATACTCGATGAGCGAGTATTAAAATGAAAGAGCTCGCCAACAGGCGAATAAGGTTGATCGCCAATGGAGGATGACTAGTTTCTAAAGGCCATACTGGCGAATAGATGAGTTTGCCAACGTGTGGCGTGAATCAGAGCAAGGTTGGCGAGTTGAGCCATACCTGGTGATCGTCCAATGTGACGAGGGATCTGATCGCCCAAGTGATGAGTATGGCGAGTTGATGATGGCGAGTTCATTGTTTGCCTCTTCGGTTTGGCGAATAGGTAAGTTCGCCAAGTTTAGTTGCTTAAGATGATAGCCTGAATTGGGCGAGGACTTGTGATCGCCCATCGGGATTGAGTGAGTTTATGATAGCTAATAGGCGAGTAGAACAATAAATGGGGATCGCCAAGCAAAGGAAATCAACTCGTAAATCACCAAATATTGTTGGCGAACTGAAATTGAAACAGAATGGGCGAGCTGAGGTCTCAAGTTGAAGAGGCGAACTAGAATCAACACTTGTGGAACAAAATGAAAATAGATTCAAACCATTTTGCAGCCAAAATTGACTTTGTAAGTTATACGGTTGAAAACAATTAATGGAGAGGATGCTAAAGTCAATAAGGGAATTAACCTTATTGGTTGAGAAATAAAACAAAGTCAATAGCAGGAGAAAAAGGCGTGTGGAAGGAGGACTTTCACGCCACTTGAGCTGCAGTTTTTCTTCATGCATTAAATGCATGAAAGACGTGAAATAAATGAAGGAAATGGGATAAGGCCAAGTGATGAGTTCTGATTGCATAAGCATGGCTATATAAGAAGAAACATTTGAGGAAGATCGGCTTAGCAAACTTCATCTCCTTCCCGAAAGTTATGCAACTGCAAGTTTATACTCTGATTTCCTCCCATTTCCACCCCTTAAGTTGGCTAAACAAGTAAACCAGCTTGCAAAACCTTTCCTCAATGGTTGATGAGCTAAAGGAATAAGCAAAGTAAGGCCAACATGAGACAGAAAGTGTTCTGTGTTGGAAGTGCAGTTGATCAAGGTGAGATTTAATGATTTCTTGAGATTGAATGATATATTTCTATGATTTCTATGAGAAGCATGATTTTAGTGTTGCTTTTGATTAATTATTGTTAGATCATAAAAATAGAATAATTTTATAGCTTGAATTAGATGAAGAATAAAATGAAACTGGGTTGCAATTGTAGTAGGAGGATGGGAAAATAATCGAGAATGAATAAGGAAAGTGATGGAAATGGTGTAAGAGTGATGAGAATGGCGACTATTGTAACGGCCCAGCCCAACCGGCCATGGCCACCCATTTTTGGGCCCACGCACAACGGTTGCTGTGACAACGCTACTCATCTGTACTGTCCGCTCTGGGTTCTAGAGGTGGCCCCCGTCCAATGGTTAGTTGTGTCTTGACACTTACAAGTGGTAAGGGGTTCGAGTCACGGCGGACGCGAATTGGGATAAGTTTCCCGAGAAATCCGTGAGAGGCTAAGTGCCACGTCTGCGTGACGGGGGCCACCTCTAGAACCCAGAGCGAACAGTACGGATGAGTAGCATTGTCACAGCAACCGTTGTGCGTGGGCCCAAAAATGGGTGGTCATGGCCGGTTGGGCTGGGCCATTACAACTATGGTGATCGCCCATGTTGAAAGTTAGTAATCGCCAATGAGGCGAGTAGGAAATAAGTAACTCGCTATATTAAAGTTCGCGTTCAAATGGGCGAGGTCACCCAACGCCAGTGAATCCATGGGCGAGCCCACTTCTAAGTAGAAAGCCACGTATGGCGAACTCAAACAGGGCGAAAATGAACCCACGTATGGTGAATTGTGGGCGAACTCCCACATTTATCCAATGTAGGACTGGCGAGTTGAATGTTGGGCGAGCTCCCAAATGTATTAATGGTGAGTAATGGCGGGCGAGCTCCCACTTGTAAGCCAATTGATGAATGGCGAGCTCGGTTGGGAGAGCTAGTAAGAACTTTTGTGGGCGAGCTATTTGATTATTAAGTCTTGCAAAGTGTTGGAAATATTGAAAGAGGAAATATTAATAGAAATTTATAAATTATTTTGCAGCCGGGAATTGGGAATGGCTATTGGCGAGCAGGAAGTAAGGCGAAGCAAGGCTTCGTTAAACCAGGTAAGAGAGATGTATGTGAAAGAGAATGCATGTCCTGTGGAGTTAAATTTATGAAATCACTGAGAAACTGTTTGGTTTATGACATGCATTATTTTGATAAATTGCCTTGTTTTTCGGTGAGCTATAAAATAGATTTAAATGTTGATTTGGCGAACTAATAAAATTACTCTGATTTGGGCAGGTGAGTTAGAAAGATAGCCGACCCCTATTTGCTTGTTGGGCGAACTGGTTTGGGCGGGTGAACTAACCCTTTTACTTAGCTTTGGGCAAGTGACGCTTGTTTTAATTGAAATCCGGGCAAGCCAATAGAAGGCGACCCCCATTTTTGTTGTTCCAGCGGGCGACCTCTGTTTTAAAATAATTCTGGGCGAGCCAAAGAAAATAAAGTATATTTTGATAAAAGTGGGCAAGTTGATCATGGTAGTGTCATTAGGCAAGTTGACTAAGGGCAACGTCAAAATGGGCGAACTGACTGTGGGTGAACCACTATTGGCGAGCCAGTTTTACTTGTTTCTTTAAAAACAAATGTTGGTGGGCGAACAAAAGTTCACCGCACTGGGCGAGTTGACCATGGGCGAGCCGTGCTTGGCGAGCTGACCATGGGCGAACTGATTTATGTGTATTTTCTCATACGAAAATGGGATGTTTTAATTGCCATTTGTAAACAGAAAGTCTAAAATTTTTTGGAAATCAAATCATTTAGAGAAAATGATATTATGGACGAAATAATTCCATAAAGGTTTTCATGAGATACAAAGTGTTTTTGAGACTTTAGGCTCTGAGTTCATGCAGTATTATTCATGTAGTTGCGTGACCCGCCTGGGGCGGTGGCTCGGGTCGATGGATCTACGGGCACACTTCAGGGCATCACAAGGCTGATGGACCCGCCAAGTCATCAGCGGTCTCGAGGTCACTTGGCAAGTGGACCCGAGGACCACCTATAGATTATGGCCATAGATCTAGTTGAGATAGCCGTGAGGGGTGTTGGCCTACGGGTGCACCCCAAAAGCGGACGACTTGTGTTCCTGTGGGAACAATGAGAGCATGATTTATTTGTTGCCTAGTCTCAAATTATTGATTTCTGTTTACTGAGGGGATTTGCGAAATCCTATTTACTGTTTACTACATTTTAAAGTAAACTAGTTATCATGTGATTCTGAATGGTGTATTGAGAAGTGGTTTACTATATTCACTGTTTTCCTACTCAGTGTGATTTTAAGGAAAAATAAATAAATTGTGGTATATAGTTTGGCTTTAATTAAAGCAGCATACATTTTCTTTACTGAGCGCGTAGTTCGCTCACCTTTTTGTTTTAACTCCACAGATAAAAGACAAGGAGTTAAAGAATTAGCTCCCAAATGGATATAGCTACATATAAAGTCCAGGGCAAAAGATGCTTAACATGACAGGTACAATCTCTTCTCCTTTACATTTCGGACATAGGTATACAGTACTACTTTATTGAGATAAAGCCAATAGGGGATGTCAGATGTAAGGAAATAAGAAAAGAATTTTCATATTCCGTATTCGTTAAATAAATGTTTATCATTTATTACTGTCACGGTTGAATGTTAATGACATCGTAGATAGCCCAACCAGTAAAGTTGTATAAAAATACGTGAAAAATGTGGTAACGGGATGTCACAAAGGGGCAGGATCAATAATATAAATATTAGTGTATTTTCTTAATTTTAGGTGATGGTATTCATCAAACCTTAGATGATCATAGTTTTATTTAGTTTTTACAAGTTTTAAATACAAAAGGAAAAATCTCAACTGATGATTTGTTTCTTGTTTTGCATATTTCGTTTGTTGTTCAAACTTCAAAGGGATTTTATCATTTTTGACCTCTCTAGGATTTATTATACAGCTAGCTTTTACATGGTTTCTCATTTATATAACATTAAATATCACTTTCAAATTTACATGAGGGATTGGATTTAAATTTTTTACAAGACTTACCCTATTTAAATGTGAAACTTAAAGATCTTTAAGATATTCCATTTTTAGTTGTACAAATCTTAATATTTATTAAATTCGGCTCTCTCTATTAATTATTTTTATTTTTATTTTAAAAAAGAGATTCAAATCCAAAATTCTTTATTAATAATTAAAAAGAATACGTGCATCTTAAATCACTAATTCAAATAATCGATTGCAACTTTTTTAATTATTTTTTGTTTAAAATATTTCTCCCCACCATTATTTATGCATAAAAATTATTATATTGTTTTAAACTGAAATATCTCATTTATGAATGAGTTGATCATCCATGAATTATAGATCCACTTTTGAATTTAACCAATATATTGATACTTAATAGCATAGAGTACAAATTATATTTGAAACAAAAGTAATATGAGCAAGTACTATGATTCTTTAAAATAATTAATGACCGGTTATCATACTAATTTAAATTCTTGGTGAACAAGGATTAGTATAACTTATGCCATGATATCAACTTAATTAATTTGCATTTATTTTGTTTTGTTAATTATTATTTGAATTGAGTTAATTTTTACAATTTTAGTTAATCTCTATTTTATATATGCAAGTACGTGCGTGCATGTCCCTTCAAGAGCACACGTGAAAAAGATCAAAGATGGATTTTGGGCTTTTCGTCCGAAAAAAGAATGATGAAAAAACAAACAATAAATAGGGCTTTAGCATATAAAATCTGAAAATCTAATCTCTCTTAATCTGGTTGCGGTGCAATCAATTCAAAGCAAACCCCCAAAAAAGGAACTCCAGTTGCAGGCAACCATTAGTCACCTTCAATGAAGTTGGACACAGTGAAGTTCTCAGCATCAACCTCATTCACATTCCTATGGTATCCAGGCCATGTAACCCTGTAATCAGTATTCCTTCCTGGACCCTTGTTATCATATTCTGCATAGTAAAGAGTGTCAAGTGCAAAACCTCCAGACCATTTAATCCAACCCGAAGCTTCAATCAAACTATCCATGAAACTTTGCATGTAAACAGTTCTTGAATACTCCCTCCAAGGCCTTCCCAGGTATGTTTTCGTCTTCCCGTTGTTCGAGGCCAAATCATCAGCAGCTCGAATGACACAGTTGTGAATTGATATGCCTGTGTTCTGGTCAGGATTGATTCTTCCTTGTGCATAGATGGAGTTGGATTGGTTTGGCAATGGCAGTCGTGTAATAACTGAAAATTTTTTCTAATCTTATATTAGTTGTTTACTATTTAATATTCAAAATAAATAAATAAATAAAATAAATTTTTAAATAGCATTATGTTATAACTTAATTATATTATTAACACTTAACTATATATATATAGAACTAACAAATAAAATATGCTTAGTTATTTTACAGTTGGCAAAGAAAGTCAGCAAATCATATAATATATATATATATATATATATATATAAAAGAAATGTGACTAAAGCATAAAATAATAATATTTGTTAGAGTTGATAGAAGAAGTGCAGCAAAACCGTATAAAAAACAGATATATACAAAAAGACAAAAATGCGAACTAAACCACAAAATAATAGTAATTGTTTGTGGCTTCTCAGAGAAGCCAAAATACTCACCTACCTCCACTCACCTTTCCATCTCTCGGCTGAAGGAAATTGAGAAGGAAAGGCAGCATCGATCATGGCAAAAGAGCAAGACAAGCGAAGATACAAGGGCAAACCAAGAAGCAGACGTTGGTAGCAGCATTTGGCGTTTAGTGCAGGCTGCTTCTGGCATTCACGGGTGCTGCTATCAGACTTCATTTTTGCTAGATAAGGGAGGGGCTTTCAGTTATGGCTTGAAGGATTGGAGTGGCTGTTAGTAGGGTGTTCATCAAATGCCTCCACGAGAAGAAAAGGAAAGAGAAAAGAGTGGACAAAGGAGAGGCAACCAGATCTGATGAGTTGTAGCAGTGAAAAAGACAAAATAGGGGACACAAGGGCTTCATTTTTGCTATAGCCATTGATCAGTTGTATATACTAGGAATTGAAAGAGAACCAGTAAAGGAGAAATCAAGAAACATTGTGGGAGAAACAAGGCTATTCAATGGGCTGAAAAGTTGAAGGTCTGTTGGGTGCAAGTATAGAGCCAATGTTTAAGAGGTTTAAAGGATGAATGACGCTGTCCATTTGATGATGAAACAGCAGCAGTAGAAAGCAAAGCTGAAAGCTACTCAGTTTGGCTGAGTTTTATAAGGTAAGTTCGACTGATGATGGTTTTAAAGATTAGATGTTGCGTTGTATCTTGAATGAAAAAGTAAATATAATATTATGAAATTGTGAGATCCGATTTTATTACACTATACACCATATTTGTACATAATTGATAGTGAAAATAAATTCTTTTAGTGAAATTAAAAAAACATTGAATGTGAATTTCCACTTTTCATTTTAATTATTAGAATGATGATTTATAGTATGGTGTATAAAGGAAAGAAAGACAAACATCTAAAGTGCAACAAGAAATAGATGAGATTTAATCTTGATAAAAAGGTTGAAGATAGTATTAATGGTGTGAAAGCATTAAATAAAGCATGAATAAATATGAAGATTTAAGATTGGAACCGAAATGGAAGGTGTAAAAGGGAATAAATGTTGTTGGACAAATGAAGAAAAGTCAATAAAATAGGCTATAAGTGGACTTCATGCCACTTTGCTTCTCTTTACAATTCGTTTTAGGTAATTAATGACAAGGAAAAGATGAGATAAAAAGTCAATGATAGTGGCTGGAAATGGCGTAGAGAGGAAGGAGAAGAGAAGAGAAAATTTAATAAAAAGAAAAACGGACTGCAGCAGGAAGCTTCACCACCATTCCTTTTGTCACCATTCTCTTTGGTTTTTAATGCATGAAAGACGTGAAATGATGAAAGAAAACGGGATAAGAAATAGGTGGTAGGTTCTTATTAGATTTGCATGGCTATATAAGAAGGAATACATGAGGGAAAACTCACTTGGTAAACTGCATCTTCTTCGAAAACCTTCTCGCCCATTCTGTATTACTGCAAACTCACATCTCGTTTGTTCCATTCTTCCATTCCTCTCATACATGAGCCATGAAACTTCATCCCGTAGTTAGCTAAACCTTTTCTCCATAATTGAATAGCTAAGGAATAAACAAAGTAAAGCTAAGTAAGGCAGAAAGCACTCTGTTTCTAAAAGTGCAACTCAATTAAGGTGAGTTCCATATTTCTATGGTTCTCTTGATATTCAATGGTAGATGTCTATGTTTTACATCGTAATAAACATAGATATAGCCTTGTTTTAGTTAAATCTTGTTAGAATATATAAGAAGCACGATGGACGAACGGGATTATACAACTGCTTGCCAAATAGGCGAGCAAAGAAATTTAGGGTACTCGCCCAAAGGATGAGGCGAGTTCAATAGTATGCATGAATCGGTGATATACATGTTCGCCAATATTTTGGATAATCAGACTGATCGCCCGAATGGACGAAGGCTATGATCGCCCAAAATGTATGGAATTGATGATCGCCAAAAGGGCGAGAATGACGACTATTGTGATCGCCCATGTGGAATGTTAGTGATCGCCAATGAGGCGAGTAGGATATAAAGGACTCGCCAAGTTGAAAGTACTTGTCCAAGTGGACGAGGTCGCCCAATGCTAGTTTAATTCATTGGCGAACCCACCTTTGAATAAAGAGCCGTGAATGGCGAACTCACATGCATGGCGAGTCGAATGTTGGGCGAACTCCCATGAATAAGCCAATATTTGAATGGCGAGTAAGGTTGGGCGAGCTTCCACGTGTAAGCCCATTAACGACTGGCGAGCTCTGTTGGACGAATGGCGAACTGTAGATTGGTCTCAAATCTCGCCTAAGTGTCACAAATATTTGAAAGGAAAATAGTAATAGTTTTAGGAAATATTCGAAAAGAAAATATTAATGGTTTTAATAAATTATTTTGCAGCTGGGAATTAAGGACTTGGTAAAAGCGATCGAGAAGGCGATCGGGAAGCAAGGACACGTAAGACCAGGTAAGGGAGTAGTATGTGAAGTAAAATGCATGTCATGTGGAGTAAATATTATGAAAATATTGAGAAATTGTTTTGATTTATGACATACATTGCTTTGATAAATCGTTTTGATTTGGGCGAACTAGTAAAGGGCGGGCGAGCCAACGAGAGGCAAACCCTTTTATGATGTTTTGGGCGGGCAAACCCTGTTTTAACAAAATTTCGGGCGAGACAGAGAAAAATGAACCATGTTTTTAATAAAATGGCTAAGTTGACTATGGGCAATGCCAGAATGGGCGAACTGACCATGGGTGAGCCAATTTAACTTGTTTTTAAATACTAATGTTGGCAGGCGAACACTAGTTCACCGCAATGGGCGAGCTGACCATGGGCGAGCCACTGTGGGCGAGTTAACCATGGGCGAGTTGATTTACTTTGTATTTTCTCACACGAAAAATGGTGAGATTTTAGGCTAGTTTTATTATTCTTATAAACAGAAAATATAAAACCTTTTTGGCAAACAAATCATTTTGAGAAAATGATAATATGGGTAAAATAATTCCTTAAAGGTTCTTTATGAGATATGAATTGATTTTGAGAATTTAGGCCCCTAGTTTCATGTATTATTATTCATGAGACTGATGGACCCGCCAAGTCATCAGAGGTCTCAAGGTCACCTGGAAAGTGGACCCGATGACCACCTGTAGATTGTGGCCATAGATCTACTGTATCCATGTGGGGATGATTATTCTGTTCTCGGAGGGGGAGGGGGAACGATGAGAGCATGATTTATTCGTAGGGTGATGCCTAGTCTCAACTTATTGATTTTTGTTTATTAAGAGGATTTATTGAATCCTATTTACTGGTTATTACATTATATTGTAAACTGTTTAGCCAATAATTTGAATATCAAAGAATGATTACTATATCCATTGTTTTCCCTACTGGGTTTATTGTTTAGAAAAATAAACGGTTTGGGGGGATATAGTTTTGGTTTTATAAATCAGCATACATCTTCCTTACTGAGCATGTTATCGCTCACTTTTTATTTTCCACTCCACAGATTGATGATTTTGAATTAAGAGAATTACCTTCCAGAGATTATCGACTGCTAGAGTCAGCAGATATTCGATATCGAAGGTACAATATTTTCTTTTATATATTCAGTAAAATTGTATAGTACTACTTTAAACGGAAGGGAATGTATATACATCTTAAAGGAATAATGTAACAATTCATATTTCTATATTAGTACGAGGAATAAAAGTACTAATTCTTAGTAAAGTGTTAGCAGTTGTTAAGCATCACAGACAGCCCAACTGGTAGTGTGATTTATAAGTTAATATTATGCTATACTGTGAATTTAGGATGTTACAGAAATGGTTTTGGATGTAGGAAAGGTAGGGAAGCTGCTATATTTTGAAGAAGATATCAACTCCAAAATAGTAAAGAAGTTAAAAATAAAATAAAATAAAAGGATGAAATAAAGCTTTCAAAGGGTAAAGACATTGTGGTATTTTGCTCTTTAAATGTTAAATGGTATAAGGATGCTACTTGGTTTAAAACATAGATGAAATTCCCTAAAATGATTAAATAAAACAATGTTACATTAATGTAGGAGGAATTTTAAGGTGATAGAGGGTATCTACTATCGTAAACTAAAGACAAAGAGAAGGAAAGCAAAGTAGTGCTAAAAAGGGGTTCAAGTGCATAAGGGTGTTATCACCAATAATTGTGTGGCCTAAATTAGGTAAGGGAATATATGGTAAATGTTTATTAGTCTCCTATGTTTGTATATGTCTAAATTGTTGTTATTTAATACTTATGGATTTAAATGCATTCTTGGTTAACTTTCAAATATATTGCACTGAGTTTAAAGTGTAAATGGTCTTGAGATTTGAATTGTGTTGGATTGGTGAATGAATATATTGTTGGTTGGAGTTTTCTGCAAGTTATTTGGTTGTGGATTATGATGCTGGGTAGTGTCTTATCTATGTTGTCATAATGCCAAATTTTTGTTAGAAATTATTAAGTGAATTTTGATGTTAGTTTAAATTCTATAATGTATTTAAAACCTCATTTACCTTAAGCACTATTACTTGTCATCAAAAAAATGTCTTTTTAAAATGTGTTTCGTACGATGAGGTTATCAAAACTAGAGCGTTTAACACGATTCATGCCTCCAATACTCAAGATATGTTGTAAAAGTATTTTTGCATGAATTTTAACGTATGAGACAGGAGACACTTGGAAATGCTTGTGTGGCACTTAACTCGCTTGTGTGGCGTTTACTAATATTGGCTCTATATGCTATACCGAGAGGGGCGGGGGGTAAATCGGTTTTTAATTAACCTTAAGCTCGTTTTGCGATTCTCCTAAATTCTCTAGCCTATATAAATATTTTCTAAGTTCTCTAAGCTATTTAATCATGCAATCCAAATTCAATACAATAAGCATAAATATAATTGCAAGTAATTAAAGAGAGTAGGGAAAGAGAAATATACGCAAGCGATTTATAGAGGTTCGGCAATCTTGCCTACATCCTCTACCTTGAGACGCTCCCAAGGAGTTTCTCCAAATCCACTATCTTGAATTTGTGATTACAATCCCTCTTTTTCTTAGGCTCAAGAGTAACCTCCCTCTTTTTCTAGGCTCAAGAGAAACCTCCCTCTTTTTCTAAGGCTCAAGAAAAACTTCCCTCTTTTTCTAAGGCTAAAGAGAAACCTCCCCTTTTACAAGTTATGAATTTGTTTACAAATGGTGCAATCAAAGAAGGCCTCTAAGTAGGCAAATGATTACAGAAATTAGGCACAATGAAAACCTATACAAGATTTGTGCTAAGCACTACAAGGAATAAGAGAATGATAGATGATGAAGACTTTGTAGCTCTTGATTTGTTGTTTGAGGCTTGTGGATTTGAGGAAAATGAGTTTTGGAGTTGCTGAGTAGTTCCTCTTCCTTCCTTTAGCTTCTAAGCCTTTATTTATAGTCCCTTGGATGGTTTATGGACGTTGGTTGGAGCCAAAACTGAAGCTAGCCGTTATTCTCACAGAAACTAGCCGTTGGGGACTTTCTGGTGTAAAGGGATCGATCCTTTTACCAAAAGGATCGATCCTTTTCTTCATTTTAAGCTTCCAGGGCATTCTGCCAAAAAGGGATCGATCCCTTTCCCTAGGGGATCGATCCTTTTCTTCCAGAGGGCATTTTTCCTGCACTTTTGGGTTAGAAATGATGTAGTCTTTGATCCTAATTCAACCCAAAACATTTTGGCATTTTTGTAGGAGTTTTTCTTTACTTTCTCAAATGAAAACATAGTCTAAATATTCATCAAGTAATTTTCTAAAATATTCAAAACATTTATAAAGTATTAAGACCAATAAGAGTATGCATCATTAAATCATGGTCTTAATGTTTGATATGATCACTTGAAATGTATTAAGAAAATCATGTGTGATAAGGCAAATTTACAATATGAATTAAAACATTAAAGCTTACTTAAGTTTTTGTCATTTCAAAATATATATGGCAATTTAAAGCTAACAATCTCTCCCTTTTTTATATGACAAAACTTAATGTAAATTTGCTTTGAAAATTCTTTAATAAAATACTCCCCCTCAAATAAAGCAGGATTTTATAAAGCTCCCCCTTAATATAAGCATGGGTTTTGAAAATGAATTTTCAAACTATTTCTCCCATTATCTCTCCCCCTTAATATCTCTCCATTTTAATATCTATCTCTCCCCCTTTTTGTCATAGCAAAAAGAAGGAAAAATAATAAAAAATATGCTCCCCCTAAAATTATAGCTATGTGAGAATAAATATGCTCCATCCAACATGAAATGTGCTAGTGCATGGGACTCATAGCACAAATTAATAAGTTAATTGTTCATAAAGAGTATGAAATATTCATGCAAAGAACATGACTTATGATCCTATACCAATTGTTTATAAATAATTTTGCAAGAAGTTCACAATTGGTAAGAAATGAAGCAAGTTTAGTATAAATCTCTACTAAGGTCTATGACTTGCTTATTTCAATCCTATTAAGCACCTAAGTGTATCAATTGTTCTCTAAAGTCCAACTAAGGTGCATGTCAACACATCATGATTATGAGCTAAAATTAGATTACATATCATATGCAAGAACTCATAAATCATGTTCAATCAAGAGTGTGCATAGAATTAAGACATATAGCAATTAACTACAAGTTCTAGCACATAAGAGTTTCATGCAAAAATATCCTAGATGGATTCTTCTCTATTTGTCATTTCAAACTAAAGAGCACAAGAAGAATTGTCAATTTAAAGCTCATACTAATTGGCAATTTAGTTTTGGCTTACCAATTGTTGAAAATATGGTTGCCAATGATACTAATTGTTATTTCAATCTAAATGCCAATTGTTACTAATGGTTGACTTAGGCCTTTTGCATGAATCCAATATCTGTGTAGTGTGTTCATGTCAAGAAAATAATCATTCTAAATATGCAAGAACACAACACATATCATCAAATATGCATATGGATCAATTAATCATTAGCACACTATCATAAAGTATTAATCCATATTCATATTCACAAATTTATACCATATGGAAGATTCAAAAAATCAAGGAATTCAAGCAAACACATTTTCTTCCATGGTTTTAAGCACAAAAGTCCTATGCTCATTTTCCAATTCAAGTCCTTAACCAATTATGAGCAAGAAAAGATTCAAAATTACCATTTTAATCAATTAAGAGCCATATCCCTAGTTGTTATCATCATTTAACGTTTTAGAGGGTATATGCTATTTTAACTAAAATGGCTTTACCTAAGTGAATCAATATTATCAAGCTAAAATATATTTTATCATTAAAATCCATAAACTATGAGTGAGGTTAAGCACATAAGATCATGAAAACAACTATTCTCATCTCATAGGCATGATTATTGATTCAACTTAAGCAAACATGCATGTTCATCATCAAAACAATCAAGAGTCTATGCATGTGTATCAATTGTTTGTGTTGTCATTAATACTCAAGTTCCATAATAATTTGGCCATAAAGAATTAATTTCATGGATGATAAATTTTCATGTAACTCAACATTTAGGATTCATTTATCATCACTAATTATAAGCTAAGGAAAATTATGGCCTTATACCAATTTGTTGAATTTACATTTGAAGTCAATCCACTAGATGTATAATTATCATGAAACCTATTGTGGAATAGGTGAGTCAAGCTAAGAGATTTAATCCTATAAGCATACTTGACTAAGATGAACAAAAGGAATGAAGAATATTCATTATGCACAAGTTAATCAAATTCTCAAATATATCCATAAATTCTTGAAATAAATCTCAAAATTATGTTTAAGCATTCATTGAAAATATAATTCAAGATTATTTCATGTTTTATGCAATTCATGACCATCTTCAATGAGAAAACTAATTTAGTACTTGTGAGCTCAAGAAAAATAGTATTGATTGTTGAAAGTGGTACCATTTGTTGGAAATGATACAAATTGATAGAGTTGAGGCATGATATCAATGAAAATGAATTTTCATAGTTTAAAGATCAAAAAGAAGTTAAAACAATGAATTTTAAGTTGAGAAGAGAGAAAGTATCAAAACAATGAAAAGTTCTTCTCAATTTCGGTTGAAAACATGCAGGAAAGCCCTTTCTGGCCTGGTGGGATCGATCTCTTTAGGAGGGGGATCAATCCCTTAGTTCCAGAATGCACAAATTCTGCATTCTGCTCAAGGGGGATGCACAAATTCTGCATTCTGCTCAAGGGGGGATCAATCCTGCTTGTTGAGGGATCGATCCCTCATCCTGTTTCTGCAGTTTTTTGACAGAAAATCCAACCTTTGAGGTGCCAAATCTTTGTTTTTGAGTAATTTAAGTCCAAATAAAGGTTTAAACATTTGTAAAACATGTTTTTGAACTTGTATGAATGAAAACATGAATGAAAAACCATTTTACAAAAGATTTTACAATTTTGGAAGGATTTTCACCAATATATGCATTTTTGGTCTCAAAGGGGGTCATTTTAAGCATTATGCATATTTTCACCAAACCAAAGCATTGGATACCACAAATATGTCAAAACAAAATTGTTCACATAGGTTTTAAGCACATATATCATCAAAGAATACATCTTGTGAACAATATGCCATGATTTCCAACATACAAATTCTTCATTAATGCACATGACATGGTATTTTGCATATATGACATATTTGGCAATTTGAGACAAGTAAATACATTATCAACACACAGAAAACTTGCTCAAAATACATAAATCCAATAATCATTTTAAAATCATAAATCATGCCTTTCATTCATCCATCAAGAATTGTCCATCAAACACTCAACAATCATTTATCATGTCTTTTGCTCAATCATTCAACTCACAATGCATCAAGAATCATCAATCAAGTGCCTCAATAAAACATATAAATAATTTTAGCAAAAATGAGTTTTGAAGAGATAGGATTTAAGCTTACAAAACTCCTTTGCTAAAGAATGCTTTGCCTTGAATAGTTGAATCCACCTTGAGCCATTGTTGTGATCTTGCCAAGGGTGGATCCCCAAGCTCTTCCTATTGGCACAAGCAAACTCCATGGGATGTGTTGAGCATTTAAACTGCATTGTTTCATTATATTCCCATGCTCCAACACTCCTATAACAAACAAATTCAAGCATGCTTTGGTACCCAAATTTTCTTGGGTCTATGAGAGTTAGTGTTCACAATTTTCGATCCCTTAGGGATCCATTTCAAGCACAATTCATCATTATTTATTGCATGCTTTGGCATCCATATCTTTCTAACAACTCTTCCTCTAAATGTGGTTTTTCTATATGTGCATGCTTGTGAAGAGTGTCCTATTTTATTGCATAGTGAGCATGTAAGAGATAAATCATGCATAGTATTTTTGCTCACTAGGAAATTCTTAAGATGAGTTTCTTTATGTATTGCATTATATCCTAACCCATCTTTATCAAAGAAAGCTCTTTAGGTCTCAAGCATATGATCTAATTTTTGTTGACCCATATAAAACCTAGAAAATGAGTTATGCAAATTTGTATTCTTTTCATTCAACTCATTTATCTCTAAGTTAGCATCTTCTAATTTCTTTTCAAATTCTAGCTTAGCATTTATCAAGGATTCATTTTCTATTTTTAATTTAGCAATGATTTTCTTATATTTGGAGTTCATGCATTGAAATTCATTTGCTAAATCATTAAAGACATTTTGTAGTTCACTAAAGGTATAATCATTATCTTCACTAGAACTACCACTAGCCTCATCATCACTAATAGCCATAAAGCATGAGTAGGCTACTTCATTATCTATGTTTTCCTCGTTGGAGCTATCACTATCGCTCCATACAGCCACAAATGATTTCTTCCTAGGTTTCCTATCCTTTTCTTTCCTAAGTAAGGGGCAATCTAACTTAGTATGACCTGGTTCATTACACTCATAACACATTAAAGGGACCTTTTCTCTTCTGCTTGACTCCCTTTTTTGATGTCTCCTATTATTTTCTTTTTCTTTCATTCTCATGAACCTATTAAATCTTTTGGAAAATATTGCCATTTCCTTTTCTTCCTCATCTCCACTCTCATCACTATCATCTTCAAGGATCTTATGAGTGGAAGATTTAAGTGCTACTCCTACTTTCTTTGAAGGCTCTTCATTTCTTTTCAATTTCATCTCATATGTAAGTAGGGAGCCCATAAGTTCATCTAGAGACAAGGTACTTGGATCTTTAGACTCTTCTATTGCGGTTACCTTTGCCTCCCAAGATTTTGGCAAGCTATTCAAAATTTTCTTAACCATTTCTACATTGGAATAGCTTTTGCCTAATGCCTTAAGTCCATTAATTATATCATTAAATCTAGTGAACATTTCATTAATGGACTCATTTTCTTTCATCCTAAATAGCTCATAATCATGTGTGAGCATTCCTACTTTGGTTTCCCTAACTTTATTGGTCCCTTCATGGGTGATGGCTAGTTTGTCCCACATTTGTTTAGCATTCTCACACAAGGAGACTCTATTATATTCATTGGGACCTAAAGCACAAAAGAGAGTGTGCATAGCCTTGGCATTCAATTGTGCCAATCTCATATCATTTGTGTCCCACTCATCCTCACTTTTAGGGACATCTTTTCCATCAACTTTCTTCATTGGAATTTTGGAACCATTAACAATCACTCTCCACACTTCATAATCATTAGATTGTACAAAGAACATCATCCTAATTTTTCAATATGAATAATTCTCACCATTGAAGAGTGAAAGTCTAACTAATGATTGTCCCTCTTCTCCTAGGGGTGTGCCTACATTCAAGTGAGCCATTTAAGATCATTTTGCTCGATAGAGGTTAGTATAATTCAATCTCGAGTCCAAGCTCTGATACCAAATGTTGGCTCTATAGGCTATACTGAGAGGGGGGTGAATCTGTTTTTAATTAACCTTAAGCTCGTTTTGTGATTCTCCTAAATTCTCTAGCCTATATAAATATTTTCTAAGTTCTCTAGGCTATTTAATCATGCAATCCAAATTCAATACAATAAGCATAAATATAATTGCAAGTAATTAAAGAGAGTAGGGAAAGAGAAATATACGCAAGCGATTTATAGAGGTTCGGCAATCTTGCCTACATCCTCTACCTTGAGACGCTCCCAAGGATTTTCTCCAAATCCACTATCTTGAATTTGTGATTACAATCCCTCTTTTTCTTAGGCTCAAGAGTAACCTCCCTCTTTTTCTAGGCTCAAGAGAAACCTCCTTCTTTTTCTAAGGCTCAAGAGAAACCTCCCCTTTTACAAGGTATGAATTTGTTTACAAGTGGTGCAATCAAAGAAGGCCTCTAAGTAGGCAAAATGATTACAGAAATTAGGCACAATGAAAACCTATACAAGATTTGTGCTAAGCACTACAAGGAATAAGAGAATGATAGATGATGAAGACTTTGTAGCTCTTGATTTGTTGTTTGAGGCTTGTGGATTTGAGGAAAATGAGTTTTGGAGTTGCTGAGTAGTTCCTCTTCCTTCCTTTAGCTTCTAAGCCTTTATTTATAGTCCCTTGGATGGTTTATGGACGTTGGTTGGAGCCAAAACTGAAGCTAGCCGTTATTCTCACAGAAACTAGCCGTTGGGGACTTTCTGGTGTAAAGGGATCGATCCTTTTACCAAAAGGATCGATCCTTTTCTTCATTTTAAGCTTCCAGGGCATTCTGCCAAAAAGGGATCGATCCCTTTCCCTAGGGGATCGATCCTTTTCTTCCAGAGGGCATTTTTCCTGCACTTTTGGGTTAGAAATGATGTAGTCTTTGATCCTAATTCAACCCAAAACATTTTGGCATTTTTGTAGGAGTTTTTCTTTACTTTCTCAAATGAAAACATAGTCTAAATATTCATCAAGTAATTTTCTAAAATATTCAAAACATTTATAAAGTATTAAGACCAATAAGAGTATGCATCATTAAATCATGGTCTTAATGTTTGATATGATCACTTAAAATGTATTGAGAAAATCATGTGTGATAAGGCAAATTTACAATATGAACTAAAACATTAAAGCTTACTTAAGTTTTTGTCATTTCAAAATATATATGGCAATTTAAAGCTAACAACTAAGCCTGTGTGGCACTCGCCTGTATGGCGTTTATTAAGCCTGTGTGGCACTAGTCTGTGTGGTTTTTAATTATACCTGTATGGCATTTAGTAAGCCTGTGTGACAATTATTGAGCCTGTGTGGCATTGAGGCACCTATCTATATATACATAATTCAGCTTTCCTCCTATGTGTTGATGGATATCTATGTATATATATGAATTGTGAAATATCCTGGATGCTTTGTGATCTTCCAGGCGTCCGACAAATAGTCGTGACTTGTACCTCAGCTATTAAATGATCACTGGTGCTAGGATGATTCACGATCATGGATAGAGCCTTAGTATGGGACTGTGACCACTGCTAGCTACGGTGGATTCTTTCATAGAAAGCTTATCAGTTATTTCCAAAGATCCCGGTTATATTACCATATCTTATCAATGGATGCCTGTAATAACTGTAAATTTTCCATTTAATTGGAAACTATTAATATTTGAAATTTCGTGAAATAAATAAATATAACTTAAAGTATATGAAAATATTGTGGAAATTCCGTGAATTGAGGAAGTGACAAAAATTGGAAATCAGAGTGAAGGAAATTTAAATTGGAAAATAATGAAAAGAGGAAATTTAATTTGGATAAATTGAAATCCAAATTAAAGTAAGAAAAAGAGAAAAGAATAAGAAATATATTTATATAATTATATATTATATAAATGTATTCTTATACAGATACATATGTATTTAAATGCTATATATAGTATATATTATTATACAATGGTATATATATATGTATATATACTATTTTATACATTAAATAATACATATGTATACAATTAATGTATTTTACATTAAAGTTGTATATATCTATATTGTAAATACAATATGTATTGTATTATTATATTTATATAGATATATATATAAATATTATTTAATTTATTTTAAAATATATAAATATATATAATAAATATATATTGTGTTAATACATAATATATATATAAAATATACATATCTATATAATATATAAAATAGCATATTATATGTATAATATATAGTATATAGATATAAGTATATGTAATTAAATAAAACAAAAAAAAGAGAAGAAAGAAAATAGAAGAAAAGAATCGGGAAAATCTCGATTCTTCTTCCTGACGAAGCCGACCCCATCGGCTGGCCGAGAGGAAGGAGGAGGAGAGGAGAGCGACGCCGTCGGGGAGCTGAGGGGAGGAAGAGAAGGCGACCGGCAACGGAAAAGGAAAGAGAATGGCTGAAACAAAAACGAGAAAGGAAGGAAACCGGAAGAGAAGAAAAGAGGAAGGAAACGGTGGTGCCGGCCGGTCTAGGCACCGCCACCACCACCTCGACCTCGACGAAGGTGAGTGGAAGAAGAAGGAGGCCACCAGTGAGGCGAAGAACGACAGAGGAGGAACGGTGAAGAGGGAGAAGAGGCCGAACCTAAACCGAGTAGATCCGCCGCCGTGCCGTCGATCCAGGATGAACGGAGGCTAGATCCAGCTTCGCCGTGACGTCAGCTCGCTGTGGAGCCGTTGAACCACCGGAGAACCGACCATCGGAGGAGAACCGGCGGTAAGGAAGGCTGACCGATTTGAACCGGTTTGACCGGAAAAGAAAAGAAAAAAGGGAAAAAGAAAAAGAAAAGGAAAAAGAAAAAGAAAAAGAAAAGAAAAGAGAAAAAGAAAAGAGAAAAGAGAAAGAAAAAGAAAAAGAAAAGAAAAGAAAGGAAAAGAAGAAAGATAGAGAAAAAGGGAGAATTTTCAAGAATTCAGAAATTTGAAAAATCTCGGACATTCGGTAAGAATTTCGGAAATTATTTCTGAGTAATTAATTTAAATAAATTATGAAAAAATTCTAATTTTTAGAATTTGAATTCCGAAAAATTATTCTCGGCGAACGAAATGATGGAATCGAAAGAGATGAACACGGGCGCGACCGATAAGAGGAAGTTGCCAACCCGAGATATGTAAGGGATGCGTGTGTGAACCGTAGTCATACTGTAAATGCATAGTTGGGTTCACACTATTTTTATAAAATAATTTGGATATAAATTACCTTTGAAAGTGGTGAAATTTGGTGAAATTATGGCTGCTGTTGAAATTATAAGCTGTAATTTCCGTGCAGGAAGGCTAGGTTAGAAATAGCCGTCATTCTGCCAAAAATTATAGAAATACTTAGTAAATATTTCTTATTTTTTTCTAAAGTGGAAATAAGTGGAATTTTTGGAAATTTCCATGAAATTCATTAAATTGCATAATTTTATAGTTTACCGAAAAACTATATTTAAATATTTCTGTTAAAGAATTTTATTTATGTGAAAGTACCAGAATGTGATTTATACTGTTCTATAAATATTTAGAACATTTCTTGGAACGATTTCCACAGTATGAATATTTTATAAATTGTTATTCATAAGATGAAAATATTTTCCTTATGAATGTTTATGAATTGATTTGAAGATATATTCAGTGAAATTGATTACATAAATGGTGTTTATATCACATGTTTACTGTTTTGAGACTGTTAGGCCCCATTTCATGCTCACGCGTCACGTGTTAGTGCTGATAGATACTGATCCTATTATCAGCGTCTCAGTGGACACCTGATCAGTGCACACTGTGGACCCTATAGACTATGGCCATAGATCTCATATGTTATTATTTTCCCTATTCGGGATATTATTATAGCATGATATATTTAGGGTGTTGCCTGGTCTCCATGATATTATACTGATTATTGTACTTTTCACTAAACCTTTTGCTGGTACTAAATTATTTACAGCTACTGAGCTTTTGATATATTACGTGTTGAACTAAATATTTTTACGGTGTTTTACAAGTGTGGAAAGGAGTATTTGTGAAAGGAATAGTAATTCCTTATTTATTTACTTAAGTGTTTTATCACGTAAATATTAACTGTTTTACTTGGATTTGAATATCAAAAGAAAACGATCACTCCCTATAGTCGCTTCTAGGAGCCGGGACACGTACGATATTCTAAAATACCTCCCATACTCTATCCGGTATTCCTAGCCGGCTATAGTATCCATCCTATTTAGTGAACTGTTAGGATGCAAATGTTTTTACCATATAGATTTTATAGTATCAGTTTTACATACAATTCTCTTACTGAGCCGTGGTTTGCTCACTCCCTTACTTTTAAACATTTCAGATTTTCAGTGACTGTGAGATCTGACATCTGAGGATTTTGGGCTGCGCATTTGAGGACAATGTGACAGCTTGACTGAAATATGAGGTACAATCATTTATTTTCTGTATTTAGACTTATCTACAGTACTACTTTATTGTCAATTAAAATAAGGGATGTAAACGACATTATAATTTTAATATAAAATAGTTTAAATGAAAATGAAAAGTAAAGTATCACAGACAGCCCAACCGTATATGATGTGTATAAAAACGTGAAAAAATGTGGTCACGGGCTGTGACAATGCCTGTCTCTTGAAAATTCTTTGAATGTATATTTCGATTTTATAAATGCATGAGCATAAGCATTTTATAGCTTACAAAATAATGGCTTATCAACTTTGCATTATTTTCAATAAAACATATTTAACATGAGTTTTGGCGCATTTATTCACGCATACACATGCATTAAACATAGTAGAAACCTAACATCATTTAGCGAATGTTTTCTTACTGGGCATTAGCTCACCCCCCTTCCACCTCACAAATTATTTCAAGTAGACTCGGCACGAGTGTAGTGCATCGAGAGTTATTTTATTAAGCTGCAGGAAGTTATATTTTGAATCAAGGTATAATCTTTTTATCCTTTTGTTTATATCCCAGACTAAATTCTTTTGTGTACACAGTGTATAGGATTCGGGATGTAAGTACTAGAGAATATCGAGTCTGTAAACAACTGTGCTATGTGATTAAGTTGAAATCTCAATATATATATATATATATATTGAATCAATGGATATCAAGTATTTCAGATGTTATTTGAGATTGGAATTTCCACAGGTTGATATGATGATGTGTAATAACCGAAAAAATTCTTACAATATTAAACTAATTGTCTATTATTTAGCACAATTTTATAACTAATAAAAATAAATTTAAATAATTACATAGGCGCATGTAAAAGAGTGGACCTCTTGGCACAACTTAATTAGTTCCGGAGATAAGAGATCTTATCTACTTCGAGCTCGGTGCGACAAGCTACAGTAAGCCTATGAATTTTCTTAGATTGGACCTTGTTTAAATCGACTATGTTCATAAGGTTGATTTTAATGTAACTTAAGTAATTGAATTTTTTGAATTTAATGGAATCATTAAAGCTAAAGTAAGTGAGTTTTGGGTATAGTTATATACTATACATCCTATATATATATATATATATATATATATATAAAATAAATATTGTATATACATGTATGATAAAAGAAAATAAATAAAGTAAAAATGCTTTACAATAATGTATCTTAGGTGCTAAATATATTTATATATAATATAAAGTATATATGTATATAATATAATAATAAAATAAAATAAATTAATAATATTAATTAAAAGAAAACTGATTAGTTTCTTGAATAAGCCAATCGGCTTCCTTTGCTTTACCCCACTCATGTGGGATTTAAAGTCAAACAAAACAAAGGAACAAAGAAAGGAAAGAGGAGAAAACAGATCAGGAAAAGAAAAACAAAGAGGGCGATAGGGATTGAAGTTGGGGCTATCGACCGAAACGGAAACAAAGGAAAGGAAGGTTTGTTCGGCAATTTGGGAAAGGAAAAAGGAAAGGTTGTTCAAGCGGCCTGGGAAGAGCATATCGGTACCGAAAAAGGGAGGAAAAAGGAAGGAAATTATAGAGCAGAAGAGGCTGAACAGAAAGGCTTTCATAAAGGACTGAAAGTGTGGTGTTGGAGATGGTCTGAAGCTGCCGTTGGAGGGCTAAATCTAGACCGAAAGTTTTTGATTTTGGGTGGCTAACGGGGCGGCAGATTAGAGGGGTTCCAAACGAGTAAGTCCTAGGCGTGAAGAAGAATAGAAGGGCTGGAAACAAAATGCAATAACAAGGGATATGAAGCTTCATTTTTTTGACAGCCATTGATTTGTAGTTTAGGGCTGTGAATCGAGGTTAGTGAAAGAGAAAACAATAGTTGGGCTCTTGGTGATTAAAGAGTGAAGATGAAGGAGGAAGGATAAAGCTTCATTCTCGACAAAGATTACGGCTGCCAACTTGCAACGAGGAACCTTTCTGGAACAGCCATTTACGATTAAGAAGGGAGGAAGGAAATTGAAGGAACCAGCAACAAAAAGGGTAAGGCTGTTTTTCTTAGTTTTGGGATTAACGTAGGTACATCGGTTTATTGTTATATTGTGTCTTATGATGGAAATCTGCTGGGAACTCATCGTTTAGGGGCTGTTTGGAGAATTTCAATAGCAAGAAAAATTTAAGAGAAGCTTGGTGTAAATTTGGCTAGTTGGAGAATTAAAGTCACAAGGCTTTTCTTTTGTGTAAGCTTAATGTAAATGAAATTGTTTAATAAATTGGAAATAGGACATGATGATAGGCGGCTAGAAATTTGAAGGATAATGATGTATATATGGGGTTAAGAATAAGATATATATATATATGTATATATATATATAATTGTATATTTGTGTCGATGTATGCAACTAACGAATAGTTGTAGTGATGAGCCTATCATGTGTGATATGGATATTAATATTGAAGTATGGATGGTGTAGGTTTTTGGTGGGAGCCTTGAATAAATACATACCAAGGAAGAACTAGAGTTGGGATATTTTCAAAGGTAAAGAATTAAGGTGGATAAAAATAAATTATGAGAATGATATTATAGTATAAACTAATAATTGTGAGTGAGATATAGTCTTGAAAATATATTATGAATATATTATTAAATGGGCTTTGTGCATTTAAATTATAGAGAAAACTTCCGGGGAGGTGGAGTTGAACAATTGGCTTAAGAGTGCAAAGTGATATTATCTAGGTAAGGGAATATACGGTAAATGTTTATTAGTCAGTTATGTTGTGTATGTCAAAATTTCTGTTATTTAATACTTATTGATTCGAAATGCATTCTTGGTTGAATTTCATACGTATTGAACTGAGTTGAAGTATAAATGGTCTTGAATTTGAATTATGTTGGATTTGTGGATGAATATACTGTTGGTTGGCGTTTTATGCAGGTTGTTTAATTGTGAATTATGATGCTAGGTAGTATTCTACCTATGCCGTCATAATACCGAAATTTCGTTAGAAATTATTAAATAGATTTTTGGCATTGGTTTAAATTCTATAATGTATTTAAAACCTCATATACCTCAAGCACCATTACTAGTCATCGAGATATTGTCTTTTTAAAATATGTTTTGCACGATGAGGTTATCAAAACGTGAGGGTTTAATACGAATTATGTAAGATCTGATTCTACACTACTGTAGACTCTAATTTTATAAAATTTGAGAATGGAAATTTAATAAATAACGAATGTTGATTTCCAAAAAGGGTGAAAAGCTCCTTAACTTGAGATGTGAACGGAGCAATTTATGTGAAATACTCGATGCTTGAGTACTATAATGAAATAGCTTGTCAATAGGCGAGAAGGGTAGGACGATCGCCAATGTATGGGCGAGTTGATGATGGAGAGTTGGTTTAATGGCCTTCTTGGTGAATAGGTAAGTTCGCCAAGTTTGTTGGTTTAAATTGCTTGTTGGGCGAATAGGAGTGTTCGCCAAGTTGTAGGGATGGATGATCGCCCAAATGGGCGAGTGCTTGTGATCGCCCAGTTACTGTACGGATCAAAGCAATAGTTGAGTAGAACAATAACCCGGGGATCCCCAAACCCCAATGTGATCGCCTAAGAGAAAGGAATCAGCTCATATGGCAAGTTCAGTTATATTGGCGAGCTGAGAAGCTGGCGATCTGGATTAAGGCTAGTAAACTGATATTTAGTTGGTGAGCTGAGGTCTCAAGACGAAGAAGCGAACGGGAATCAGCATTTGTGGACAAAATGAAAATAAAACAGAATCGTGCAGCAAAAATTGACTTTATAAGCCACACATTTGAAGAAAATTAAGAGAGGATGCTATAGTCAATAAAGAAATTAATTTGATTGGTTGAGGAATAAAACAAAGGAGGCCCATAAGTCAAGAACGGTGCAGAAAAGAGTGGCACGTCATTCTTTTGGCCACATGTGTCTTCTTCCATTAATAAGGGTTGAAAATTAACCCTAACTATCTCTTTCCTCTATTTAAAGCATGAAAGACAGGAAATGATGGAAGAAGCAGAATAAGGGACAGGTGGTAGATTTTGATTTGGATAGCATGGCTATATATAGATGAGGATTGAATAAAACTGATTCTTTGTTGCTGCAAGTTCATGTTCGGTTCCTTCCATTTCTACCATGCTTGATTTACTAAACTTCTTCCTTTAAGTTGGCTAAACAAGAAAATCTGCTTACAAAACCTTTTCTCCATCGTTGATGAGCTAAAGGAATCAGCAAAGTAAGGCCAACGGAATTCTGTGCTGGAAGTGCAGTTGGTTAAGGTGAGCTTCCTTATTCTACGGTTATCTTGGTATTTGATGATATAGTTTGATGTTTTACAAAGTAATAAACATAGATGCAGCCTTGTTTTAAATAGATCTTTAGAGAATATGAAAGCAAGGAAAGTAATGGAAATGGTGTAAGAATGATGAAAATGACGACTATCGTGATCGCCCATGTTGAAATTTAGTGATCGCCAATGGGGCGAGTAGGCAATATGAACTCGCCAAGTCAAAGAGTGCGAGGTCACCCAACTTAGTTTAATTTATCGGCGAACTGATAAATGGGTGAGCTCAACCATCATTGGCGAACTAAATAATGTGAAGTGTGTTTGTGGGCGAGGTCGCCACATGTTAAGTCTTTGGTGAGCCCACCTTAGACTAAAAAGCCATGTCGGGCGAACTCACTTGAGAACGTATGGCGAACTCAAACAGGGCGAGTAGAATTGTGGGCGAACTCCCACATTTAAGCCAATGTTGGCCTGGCGTGTTGGATGTTGGGCGAGCTCTGAATATATTAATGGCGAGAAATGGCAGGCGAGCTCACAATTGTAAACTATTTGATGAATGGCGAGCTCAGTTGGGCGAGCTAGTAAGAGCTCTGTTGGGCGAGCTAGTAAGAGCTCTGTTGGGCGAGTAGTCATTCGATTTATCTCAGTCTCGCCAAGTGATATAAAATGAAAATATTAATAGTTTTAATAAACTATTTTGCAGCCAGGAATTATAGACTCAGTAAAAGCGATCGGAAAGCAAGGCTTCATTGAACCAAGTAAGGGAGTTGTATGTGAAGTAAATGCATGTCCTATGGAGTAAAAATATTATGAAAATATCTATAAACTATTTTGGTTTATGACATGCATTTATTTAATAAATTAGTTTGACTTGGGCGAGCTACAAAGTTAGCCGACCCTTACGTTGTTTGTGGGCGAACTGGTATTGGCGGGTGAGCCAAACGTTTTATAATATTTGGGGTAGGCAACCCCTTTTGTTAAGAAAGTTATGGGCAAGTGGAAATGGGCGAGCCGGTGTTTTGTTTTAAATGTAGAGTTTGGCGGGCGATTACTTGTTCACCCCTTTAGACTTGACCATGGGCGAGCCAGACTGGCGAGCTGACCATGGCGAACCGATGGTATTTTCTTGAGGAAAAATGAGCCATTTTAATATTTTTGAAAATAGAAAATATAAATCCTTTTGGGAGAATTGACTAATGGGCGAGCCACTAAGGGCGAGCCAGTTTTGCTTGTTATTTTAAAAGCAAAGGTTGGCGGGCAAACACAAGTTCACCCCACTGGGCGAGCTGCCATGGGCGAGCCATAATGGGCGAGCTAACCATGGGCGAGCAGGTTTTAAAGGTTGAGATTTTGAAAGGTTGTCAAGGTGTTTTGTAAACAGAAAGCCTAAACCTTTTTGGGAATTAAATCATTTGAGTAAATGATAATGTGGGTGAGATAATCCCTTAAAGGTTTTCATGAGATATAAAAGTGATTTTTGAGACTTTAGGCCTTGAGTTCATGCATTATGATTTATGTAGTTACGTGACCCGCCTGAGGCGGTGGCTCGGGTCGATGGACCTACGGGTGCACCTCGGGCGTTACAGGGCTGATGGACCCGCCAAGTCATCAGCGGTCTCGAGGTCACTTGACAAGTGGACCCGAGAACCACATATAGATTATGGCCATAGATCTGAGATAGCCGTGAGGGGCGGTGGCCTACGGGTGCACCCCAAAAGCTGACTTCTGTTCCTAGGGGAACAATGATAGCATGATTTATTTGTTGTCTAGTCTCAACTTATTGATTTCTGTTTACTGAAGGATTTATGGAATCCTGTTTACTGTTTACTACATTTTAAAGTAAACTGTATAGCCAGTGATTTGACTGGTGTATCGAAAGTGTTGGTAACTATATCCACTGTTTTCCTATTTGATGTTATTTTTGGAAAACAAATAAATTGTGGAATAAGGTTTTGGTTTTATAAAACAGCATATGTCTCCTTTACTGAGTGTACGAATCGCTCACCCCTTTTGTTTTGACTCCACAGATAAAAGACACGAAGTTGAGAAAATTAGCTCTCATAAGGATAGCTACATATCAAGCACCGGGGGGGGGCAACTTATGTCAAATATGACAGGTATAGTCACTTCTCTTTTACATTTCAGACATATGTATACAGTACTACTTTATTGAGACAAAGATAATAGGGGATGTTAGATGTAAGGAATAATGAAAAGAAATATTCATATTCCGTATTTGATAAATAAATATTATTATTTATCACTATCATCGTAGAATGTTATTGGCGTCGCAGACAGCCCAACCGGTAAAGTTGTATGAAAATACGTGAAAAAGGTGGTAATGGGATGTTACAAATTATGCCTCCCATACTCAAGATACATTGTAAAAGTATTCTTGCATGAATTTTGGCATAAGAGACAAGGGATGCTTGGAATTTGCCTGTGTGGCACTTAACTTGCCTGTGTGGCGTTTACTAAGCTTGTGTGGCACTCGCCTGTATGGCGTTTATTAAGCCTGTGTGGCACTCGCCTGTGTGGCATTTAAATTATGCCTATGTGGTATTTAGTGAGCCTGTGTGGCAATTATCGAGAAATATCCTGGATGCTTTGTGGTCTTCTAGGCGTCCGACAAATAGTCATGACTTGTACCTCAGTTACTAGATGATCACTGGTGCTGGGATGATTCATGATCATAGATAGAATCTTGGTTCAGAACAGAAACCACTGCTAGCTACAGTGGATGCTTTCATAGAAAGCTTACGGTTATTTCCAAAGATCCCGGTTATATTACGATACCTTATCAATGAAATCCTATCTCTTGAAAATATTTTGATTATGTATTTCTATTTTATAAATGCGTGAGTGCAAGTGTTTCTATAGCTTATAGAACAATGATTTGTTAACTTGCATTTTTCCGTAAGACATACTTAAGCATGAGTTTTGACGCACTTATTCACGCATACACGTACACGAACATAGTAGAACATCTAATATCACTTAGCGTATGTTTTCTTACTGGGTCTTTTCCCAAAGCTCACCCCCTTCCACCTCAGATTATTTCAAATAGACTCGGCACGAGCGTGGTGCATCGAGAGTCTTTTTGTCGAGCTGCAGAAAGCTATATTTTGAGCCAAGGTATAATCTTTTGTTCTTTTGTTTATATCCCAGACTAAATTCTTTTGTGTACACAGTGTATAGGATTCAGGATGTAAGTACTAGGTGATATCGAGTCTGTAAACACACTGTGATTCGTAGTTAAGTTGTAATCTCAATATGTTTATATATTGAATCACATGGATGTCTAGTATTTTAGAAGTTACATGAAGAATTGAAATTTCTACAGGTTGAAATGATGATGTGCTTAGTAGGGGGATGGATACTAGACTAAAGTAGGGTCGAAGTTTTTCAATGTCGTTTTTGACACGTCTTACGAGAAGACTATAATGGGACCTTAGACAGCTAGTCTTAAACAAATATAAGAGTAAGACTACTCATTAGGTTTTTTAGCTACAATGAACGAGTGACAAACATAGGAAGTGAAGGAAAAAGTTAGCCCAAAAAAAATCCAGCTTCCGAGGGCGTTACATGATGTACTTAGTATGGGGATGGATAATAGCCCAAAATAAGGGCGGAGTTTTTCAGTATCGTTTTTAGCATGCATTACGAGAAGATTTTAATGGGATCTTAGACAACTAGTCTTAAACAATTATAAGAGTTGAATTCTACCTGTTAAGTTTTAGCTAAACTGAGCGAGTGACAAACATAGTAAGCAAAAAAAAAAGTTAGCCCAAAAAGTCGAGGGTATATGTTGCAGTTTTGCAGCACAATAGCAGCATTGCCGAATATGAAATCAATGGTGCCACAAATGTCGCATTCTCTGTAAAATTGCCTGAGAGAATGAGTGTATAAGGTGTCCTGGAATCCTTCAAGGCTGCAGCTGTAGAAAAAGGACTTATCAGCTCCATTTCGGACTGCCACAGCTTGGCGCTTGATAGCTCCGGCTGTGTTGCGAAATGTTATGTTCACTGCAATAAATCCCTTCCCAACAACAGCTGCAGCACTGTTAATGATCAGTCAATAAAAATGTAAAATTGTGTTAAAAGACTACATTAGAATATTGCAAAACAACCGGAATTGGTATTTGACGGCATTTTTTACCTCTTTAAAAACATTTACGAACACGAATAAATGAATAGCATTGTATTGAATTTTTACGACGTTTATCCAAATAAAAGCTGCTAAATAAAATATTTTAGCAATGTCTTTCATAATAAACGCCCCATGTAAAATAAAAAAACATGGAGATTGGTGGTGTTTTCAGTCAAACGCCACTAAAAATGGCAACCAAATGTCCATTTCCAAGGCATTTTTAGTTAAAGGCCGCTAAAATTCGTCACCAAATGTTCATTTTCATGGCATTTTTGGTTAAACGCCTCTGAAAAACGCCACCAAATGTTCATTTTCATAGCGTTTCGGTTAAACACTGCTAAAAAACACATCCATATATATCCATTTCCTCGTAATGATCATTCACAACCATATATATCCATTTCCTCGTAATGATCATTCTGTATAATTACCAAATGTTGCAGAATTGAACGTGGTTGATCCATCGGCAACGCTGCGATTTCCAGTGATCACTGTCTTGTTAATACCAGCACCGATCATCATCAAGTTCTACTTCTTCTTAGGAATGGAAACATACTCTTCATAGACGCCAGCAGCCACAAAAATCAGAAAGTACTGGCTGATGTCACCGGTGTTATTCGGTGCTGCAGCCACTGGCATCATTAATGGTGGTAAAATTGCCACTTCCATCAGGATTTACAGCCACTAATTGACTCACTGAAACTCCTTCCCCATTCATTTCAGTATTCCTTCTTCCGCTTGAGGATTCATAAATTGCTTGGTCAAGGCTCGACATTCTTAAAGGTAAAGAAGAATTTCTGCCACTTACCAAATTGGAAAATGTATGGTTTCTTCCTGTTAGCAGTTCGGTGAAGCCAGGAATCCAACTATGCCTGAAGAGTCCGAGCGAGACACTGTAGAACTTTGTTCCATTAGAGCAAGATGGGAAGAGGCCATTTTTGATGCTTGCAGATGGAGTATCTTCAAGCCCTTCAAAGCAAGTTTTTTCATTAGTCAAAACAGCGCTAAGCAAGGCATGCAAATCATCAGCGACAAATCATCAGCGACGAAGCTGTCCAAACTGTCGCTAGAATTGATTTTCTCAAAAGTGTATGACAGGAAATCTACGTTCAACTCAACCAGAAACTGGCAATCCTGGAGGGCACGGATCGTGCTTCGGAGAGAAGTTGAGGGGAGACTGAGGAAATGCTTGACAGAATCGAGAAAACTGTTAGCGTTTAACAATGATTGGTGGACTGAAATTCTGCCATTGTCGAATATGGTGGAGAGCTAGTTCGATGGCAAAATGAGTTTGCAGAAATCTGCATGGTGCGTGTATTTGCAAATGAATTCTGAGTTGAAGACTGAGCTAGGGAGGCTAGCAAGAGATGGAAAGAAGAGGGTTAGGAGATGAGATATAGTGCACAGAGATGAAGCCTTCTAATCAGCCATGGCCATGAAGCTTAATGCTTAAACTTGATTTGTGATACATTTATATATACACATATATTAATTCATCCAATCAAACTGATCTGATGATGAATAAAAGCGCGTTAATTGATCCCTTAATAACTTTGCAGACATAGAATTAATTGATATTTGGTCATTTTGAGTTCTTTCCTACCCTGTTCTAACTGGTGGTGTATTCATAGGTGTCAGTTCCTTGATTTACTCTGTTCTTTTTGGTGGTTTGGTCTTTTTGTATCAAGCTGGGTTAGTTGTATAGACATCAATGCCATTTCTATGATAAATGAAACTATTGCTTACAAAAAAAAAGAATTAATTGATATTTGGGTTATTACTTTTCAAGAAGTTTTCAACATGTTGTGTGTAATAATTACTGATATATTATTGTAGGATTTTACTAATAAATTTTTTAAAACAAATGTATCTTTCTATGATTATTTGAGTCATCTTGGAAAAAACTGTATAAAGGAGATTGATCTTGAAGGTTTCCCTGCAACTTGCACAGCAATGATGGATAAAGGAGGCCTTAGAAAAGTAGTAAGATATTTTAGCTTATACTATATGCATTTTCAATTTCCCATGTTTTCCTTGCTTGTGTATTGAACATAAGTAGACCTAACATTTTGTGTATAAAATTCGTATTCATGTCATATAAAATTGTATTTATGTCATATAAAATATAAAAATTTTTGTGTCAAAATTTGTGTTTACACGTTAAAAAAAAAAATTTAGCTTCTGTGATACTTATATACAATTTTTATAAAATTTTCATTCATATCACCTTCATATCTTTCATTCATATTATTTCCATATCATATCATCATGTGATATTTAAGATTATTTGGTCATGTTTTGAAATCAATACACCAAGGAAGCGATGGAGGGAGGGGAGGGAATAGGAGGATTCTTGACTTAAAAGTTGAACGCTATAAGGCATTTAATTAAATTAAAAATTCGTTTTTAATACATTGATAACGATTTTTTTTTTAATTTGATAAGACGAATATCTAAAGTTCGAGTTATCTCTCAAAAGTAAATGATCATCACATGTTTTTTTTAGTAGTACATTTTCATTAGAAGTTATAATCACAATCAGCATATTACATTCCATGAACAGATAACTATGAAAATAACATTACTCAAACTAGGTAAACTAGTAAATAATTAGACTAACTCAAGCTCATACTTGATGAGACTCGAACCTGAGATCTCAAAGTTTCAGGACCTCCTTCTTGCCACTAAGCCAAGGTCTTATTGGCATGATCGTCACATGTTTTATTTGAATATGTATTATTCTATTAATTTCATTTGTCAAATTGTAAAGTTGAAAAACAGCACTCGTAATATAATTTCTCTTATATTAATTTAAAAAGATGTGATTATTAAAGACTACTTTAAGTAAGAAGTTATTATTAAAGACTACTTTAAGTTGGGAATTTGGATGTTTAATGCTTTTATTATGAGAGTTCAAATTTCAGCATAAATATGAGACAGATTTATTAGTATTTATGAGGAAAACTTTACATACATTTTCCAAGAGTTTAATAGGAAAGTAATGTTGGATTATGCCCTTAGAACCATTCATTAGATGATTGACTTTTGCATTTTTATGTATCATGACATTTTTATTTATAGTTCATTATTATATTTGTCTTATAACTGCGTAATATAATCTTATATGATAATGTCCTTAGAATAGTAATAACACACTATTCTTAAAATATCTCTAGTCAAGTATTATTGTGAACAAGGATAAAAATGATATGATAAGACTAGTATGTGGTTGACTGATGACCATTGTCATGGATATAGGATATCAAGTCATCACATAGGTACATGTTAGAGAACTATGTACTGGATCGACCCTCCATGAGAACGCTACATGGATTGTTATATGAGTGTCATAAGTGATTCTCATAGTGATGATGGTGTATGTGATCCTTTGACTTGAGATCATCAGAGATCCCAACATAGAGAATTGCATACTTTAATACTACTAGATGTCATTCGTAACAGGATGGACTATAAAGGTAGTAATTAGGTATGCCTTGATCTATGTAGAGGGATGTTGAGTGATCAAGATAGGATTTATCCCTCTTATATAACAAGAGTGATGTCTTGGGCCCTTTGATAGAGTGAGACTAAAAATGCATGGCCGTGCTCGAATAAGTCAATATGAGATATTGATTTTATTTGTTTAATTAGTCTACTCAGGAATCAAGAAACGAAGATTAGACTATACAAGTGTGACACATTCCATGACTTGTGTCTAATCAAGACATCAAAGAATAAAGGGATTAGACTACACGGTAACATCTATTATGAGTAAGGTTATGTCGAGTCATTGACATTCTCGTTACATGGGTAGCAATGATGTGTTGCTAGATACCGCTCATTGCCTGTGACAATTTTGTCATTGCCATTGTTTTGAGAACCTATTGGGTCGCACACTTAGAACGGATCAATGAGGAGCTTAATTAATCCTATTCTGAATTGGATTAAGGATATATCTAATCCTATTCTGAATTGGATTAAGGATATAGTTAATCCTATTCTAAATATGATTAGAGTTCTGTTTGGCAGTAAACTTTAGGGTAAAATTTACTGCTTATAAAAGAATGTTTTTCTAAAACAGAGCCGTACAATTAAAAACAGAAACGGTATTCTTTTAATCGAAGCTAGCAAATCGATTATAAGAATCAAAAACGCTCTTTAAGGCTTCTGATCGTGAAACATTCAAGAGTCGTGAGATCCGTTCGTGTGGATACTATAGAGGCAGGAACGAAAAGTTGTTACTTGTGACTCGACCAACGACAGAAATCAGAGAAAACGTTAGGTAAAATCTTGAAACCCTAATCAGGCAACTCTCCGAATCGATCCTGGTGGAGGCCGAATGATTTAAATTCCGCTGCATATTTGTTTCGGTTTCCTTCAAGTAAAGGCACCATAAAGATTAAGAACCTGCTTTACGTTCTCTTCTGTCGGTTTTTCCTATCTTGGAACGTTGTTTAATGACTAAAATATGTCTTTTTTATGGAACTAATATCTATTATATAGATAGTGTTGTAATTTTGGTTTTATGTAAAAGTGATTGAAATTTAGAGATTAGGAAAAAAAAGTAATTTTTGAAACTCAAACTTCGAATTTACTAAAAGTATATATGTATTAAAATTTGAATAATTATCAAATAAAGTGTATAATTAAAATCCTGGTTGGTTTTTTATTGATAGAACACCAATGAATAGTTGAACAGCTCACAAAAATCTTAAAGAGTTAGAGGGGACCAATATCAACGAAGCAAAAAAGACTTTAGCACATCTGAGATTTGTATTAAGACCATACTAACATTGGACACGATTTAGGCTCTGATTTGGTCAACTATCAAACCTTAGTTAGTTATTAATCTTTTTTGCATGTTGGAGGGTTTGTTCTAATCTTTCTGGAAAAGGAAAAAAGCCTTAGCATGCATAAAGTCAAAAGCCTCGAATCTTGTTCTTCATAGTTAAGGTTGCAGCCCAAGCAAGAAATATTCTAATTCTTAGTAAGTACCAACTTTTTTTTTCTAAATATTCTTAATATTTTCCATTTTTGTCAGAAATTAATGGGCTTAATTAACCCAAATAACATGAAAGTAAGGATTGATGTCAATGATTTGGTTAAGAATGGAAATAGGTTGGAATTTGCAATTTGGTAATATTGAACTAAATTTTTAGAATTTAACGGTATTTTTAATAAGAGGATAGAAGCAAAACATGCAAATAATAAAATTCAAATATAAATTTATTAAAAAAACACTTTTTAAAAGAATTATATAAATCAACGAGATAACCTCAAAATACAATGAAACTTGTCAAGATTTCGCATCATATAATTTGAAAAAGTTTTGAGAGTTAGCATATATTAATCCATGAGTCAAAGCTAGTTGACTAAAAATTAAAAAATTTACAAGCTAAACAAATCAAAACCCATTTTAATTAGATGAAGTTTTGTGTCATTCGATGGCATTCTATTACGAATCATAATTTGAATGAAATGAATATATATCAATGGAATATGATTATTCAATCCTTTCTTCACCAATCTTTTTTTGGCTCTCAATTTGAACTTTTGTGAAGAGATGGAAGTGGGTTGGTACATATAAACTTGTTGAACTCTGTGTAATTATTTTATTGTTGTCCATCAATGAACTTTCTAGCTTTTAAAACAAGCTCTTTACAAGGCTATAATAAAATATCAAACAGCTAGTTCTAGTAATAAAATCTAGTCAATCAAACATAATGAAGGTGCCAGACATCGGATCCTCGAGTAGTGGAGGGTGAAATACAAACATAAATCAGTACAAGCACCGGAAAATCACGACTATATATAGAGCTAGTCACCCTAATTGCTCAAGCCTGCCGTGAACTTGACGCCGGTCGCAGGCAACCATGACCGGCCGTCAATGAACCTCCCAACCGTGAAGAAATTTGCAGTGGAAGCATCTTTGATAATGTGGTATCCAGGCCATTTCACCCGTCCGGATAACGATGCACCAGGGCCATAATTCCTGTACTCACCATACCAAAGCGTGCTCAAGGCGAAGTTTCCATTCCACTCAAGCCACCCTCTAGGCTGCACCAAACCACCCATGTAAGTGTTCATGAAAACCGTCCTGGAATACTGCTTCCATGGCCTCCCTAAATACGTTGGTTGAGTGGCAAGAATATAGCTGTTCTGAATCGAAAAGCCGGTGCTTTGGTTCGGGCTTTTCCTTCCCTGAGAGGTGATTGTGACCTTCTGAAGTGGCAAGGGGACTCGGGTGAATATTTTGCAGTTCTGGAGGACAGCTGCACCATTGCCAAAGATGAAGTCTATGGTGCCATAAATGTTGCATTCACGGTAGAACTGGCGGAGGGAGTGAATGTAGAGGGTGTCCTGGTGGCCTTCCATGCTGCAACGATAGAAAGCGGACTGGTCGGAATCCACTCGGAGAGCCACAGCCTGATGGTTCTCCGGTCCGGCTGTGTTGCGGAATGTTATGTCTCTTGCTATAAATCCCTTCCCAGAAACAGCTGCAGGAATCAAGTCATTCAGGAAAATTTTCATGCGATGTTATGAAAAGATTGAAACACTGACAGAGAATATTACAAAACTTGGAAACTTTAACTCCACAAAAGCTTGTAGAAGCGTGTGCTTTCCAAAATGGAATTTCACTTTACAAAAGTAAAAGTACATTCCATCATTGGCTTCTCATTTGTGTATGTAAAAAGCAAAATACAAAGATTTCGTGTAGATCGGAAAGCTAAACACAAAACTCTGAACCATTAAGTCAAGCAATCTTTTCTATCAAGTGCAAAAGGTATCAAAGCTTAAAGAACTTAAATGGCAGAAAGTATTATTTACCGACTGTAGCAGTTCGAAATGTAGTCCATCCTTGCAAGAAATTCCTGTTTCCTGTCACAATAGTTTGTCCAATTCCATCTCCCACCATCATAATATTGGTTTTTTTCTTCTTCATGTCAATGTTCTCCTTGTAAACTCCCTTCTTCACGTAAATAATGTACCTCCTATTACTGTAAGTCGGAGCTTCATTGATAGCATCTGTTATCGTCCGATAATGGCCGCTGCCATCCAACGACACAACGGCGTCTACGTGCATGCCTCCTGGATTCTTTCGAAGAAGCTCTTGATCGCCATCGGTTATCCACTCCGGAAATTCTGAGCTTGTGGTTGTGGAAGTGCTGTTGCGAGGAGGACGAAATGGCATGCTGTGTAATTGAGTGTACATGGCCAAAACATTGCCGATGAGTTGCGTAACTTGTTGCAGGCTTCCTCTGACGAAGCTCTCGAGATGGTGGTCTGTGCCTTCGAAGCCTTCAAGGCAGGTATCTTGGTTACTCAGCGCAGCACTCAACCACGCTTTCAGGTTCCCTTCGTATTCAGCACTTGTGTCGCCATCACGGATGTTTTTCATCTCAGCTAAAGACCAGGCCAGCTCCGAGACTGAGAAATCGAGGAGCTCCTTGCAATCTTCAATGGCTATTTGTTCACGATAGCTGACTGACAAACCAGTGAACTTCGATATTGTGTCAATGGCTTGTATTGCTTCGTTAAGCGTGGTCCTGAGAGCAGCATGCAAAACTGAGGGTTGGGTTTGAGGCCCCAAGTTCTGAAGCTCGGATTGTACATTTGAAAGGCACAAAATCTGGTTATCAATGCCTGTGCAAGCCTGTATGATCAATGATTCAGTGGTTAAGTTCTGTTCAGGCAAAGCTTCGAATGAAGGTAAGATTAAGAGAATGACAAGAAGGAAATTGGCGAAGGCCATTTCTTGGGGGTGGAGTTTGGAGGAGAAATGCAGGGATTAATGAGTGGGGGTTTTTACCGAGGATGAATGTAATTTTATAAGCAAGGAATTCAGGCATTGTTTGCATTGAAAGAAAGGAGTTGTCTTTTGAGTTATGACTTCGCAATCATTTATGCTTTTCCCCTGACGAAGTTATGCTCTCTTTTAAGATCCTACGCTGATATTCTTCACCATTTGCCGCTTGCTAGTCAAGATGGCCGCTGTTATTTCCACACTAGCTAGCTAGCACCAAGTTCAAGCCATTCGCCGCACATTTCACACATCACAAGGAAGAATCTAGCCAGGGCTTGGGCTTTGGAATTTGGGCTGCAGTTGGTATGTGTAGAGAGTAGAGACCCGCATTGAGCCTAAGAGATATATTTTGATCTGAAGATCTCACAATTTTATTTTACAAAAATCATATCATAAATATGGTTTCAAATCTCTATTTATGTATCACAATAAAATCTCGCAATATTTTGATGTGAAATTAAGACGTTACAATATATTAAACTAGAGGTTTGGATTCCACATGCAATTATTCTTCGATGTTTTTCCCTTGAAAATTAAGAGATACGACATGATATTCATGTATATAATTCATGTTCATATTATAAAATTATATTTATGGTGTAAAGTACAAAAATTTTGCATCGACACGCCAAAAAAACAATTTTTTTTAGCTAACCTAAGCATAAAGGAAAACCTGCTTAGAGTTCCCATAATCAGTTATTAAAAACACAATTAGCCTGCTTTAACCATTATGAATGTTTGACAAGTCCATTTGCAATTTTCACCGTTTAAAGCATTCAGAGTTGAAAACTTGTACTTTTCCATGCATATATAGCAGAAGTCAAGTCCAGTTATAGTTTTTTAGCTTAATAGCCAAATAAACCCTCAACTTTTAGCATAAAATAGAATTAAGCCTTCAACGTTCTATTGCGTGAAAATCAGTCCATAAACTTTTATTTTATTATAAATAAACCCTCAACTTTTTTAAAACTATGCAATTAAATCTAAATCTGTTCAATGACACTAACTTCCGTTAGTATTGCACACATGGCATGCCACGTGACAGCCAACTAAGCTATCCACGTTAGATATCCAAACGACGGTTAGTATCATTTAACAGATTTAGACTTAATTGTATAATTTTAAAAAGTTGAGGGTTTATTTACAAAAAAATAAAAATTTATGGGTTGATTTTCATGTAATAAAACGTTGAGGGTTGAGGGCTTAATTATATTTTATACTAAAATTTGAGAGTCTATTTGACTATTAAACCTAGTTCTTTCAACACTAGAACTCCCAAGTTTTCCACTGCTAAGTTGACAATATGGAGATTCAAACTTTAAATTAGAGTATGATACTATTAACTCATACCAGCACACTTAAAAACATAGTTTAATCCTGTCAAAATACAAATGAAAAAACGATGGTCACAGCCGGCTGTAGTAACTTAAAACCTATTATCCTAAAGCAAGATATAAACTTCAACATGACTTATATTTAAAGAAAATGTTTGGAACAGGCTATAAACCGCAGCTTTAAAAGGGAGATAATATAAGGTAGATAATTGCTTCTTTCTGCACCCAAAAGCATAAGCTAAACTCTTTCCTAAGCCATGGACAAGGCACAAGGGTTTATTCATTATTCTTCTTATATATACTTCCAAGACAAAATTAACTAATCCCATCTTATGATGCAGCCTCTAGCATGCAGGGTTTCAAGAATCTCTGGTGAAAGCAAGAACCTTAGAGGGGCAAGTAGCTTGACCTTTTTGATCCGTATGCAGCAGGCTCTTAGTGCAAGTTCAAACCCTTCAACTGTGACATTGCTCAGGTGCACAAGCTTTGCCTCCTGTAGGCGTGTCAAGTTCCCCATCACTACACACAATGTCATACCAGATATGGCACAGTAGCTCAAATTTATCTGCCAATGTAAAAGAATTCGATCACTTTTGAATAAATCAATCCCAAAAAACCTACTATCTGTTTCTATGTACATTCCATAAATAGGTTTCACATCAAACATGCCGTTAAGAGATATGGGAGAATGAATGAGGCACTAAACATCACCTCTAGTTCATCCAACAAGAATAAAAGGGCTTTGCCATCAAGAGGAACTAAGGTAGTGGATAAGTATACAAACACTTAAATTGTAATCAAAGCTGGAGAAGTGAACACTTTATAGCTTTCAAATAAGAGAAAAGAATATAAAGAAGCTCTTCACTCTTAGTCCAAAATGATGCGTTGAAGATGAATATAATAACTCCACAGAGAGCGAGCAGCATTTACCCTAGAAGATGAAGTTTAATGCTAAAATTCTCAAAATGACAAAAAAGTATCATTCGCTAAAATTTACATTTTATCTATGTTTTTCCATAAAAATATCTACTTTGTTCAGTTGGTTAATAAGTTTCTTTCTTATTATTCTTCATTTTCCATATCTCCTCATCCTCCCCATACTTCTTTTTGATATTTCTTTTTGATATCTACATTCATACATATATATTTATGTTCATTTATTATAGAAGAAAGCCATCACTCATATCAAGTAAATCAAATCAGTTAAACTGTACCTGTCGAAGGTTCCTTGAGTAGTAGGCAAGTGCCCAAAAGCCTGAATCCTCAACTTCCTCACAATGTTTCAAATCTAAATCTGCCAGTCTCTTACATCCAGCTGCGACAGATTCCAAACCCACTCCTGTAATTTTAATAAGCCCCCGCAATTCCAGATCAGAAAGTTCCACTAGACGAGCAATGTATCCTAGCCCTTTATCAGAAACTTCACTGCAGTAGGATAAGTTGAGCTTCATCAGCTTCTTGCAACCTCTAGATAAAGCATCTAAGCCATCATCTCCAATACCTGTACACCTACAACTCCAAATGAACGGATATTTAGCTTTCTATCGACAATTTAATGAAAAATTAACTTTGCTCTAAAATTGATATTTAAACTTATTTCACCGGTATAGATCCAGTTCATGAATCCTTGTACAGTTAGAACCGATATAGAAGAGTCCTTTGTCCGATATATTTGCGCAAAGTCCTAGTTTCAAGCATGATAGTTCGGAACATCTAGATAAATATTCCAGTCCTGCAGATAAGAATAAAACATAGTAATCAACTGAACAGAATGATGAAGTTTGAAGCCTGCTTAAATCACGAAAATTATCGGATGGCAAGAGTAAAACTGCAACAAGAAGTTGCACAATAGTATTAAAATGAAAATGGTGCATGGTTCAAGACTGTAACCAGTAAAGTTAAACAAACAAACTGCAGTTACGATGAAAAAACTTAAAATGATGCAACCTTTGTCATTTACACCACAGCAGTCTGTTAGATCAATTTCCTCCAGTTGCAAGCAAAAGGATCCAAGCTGACAAAGACCCTTCTCGGTGATCATATTACAAGACTCTAGCTTCAGGCAAACAAGGTTTCTGCATGAGTCAGCTATGGCAGAGATTGCAGCATCAGTAATGGAATGGCAGCAGGTCAAATTTAGCACTCTCAAATTAACGCAGCCAGATACAAGTCTGATTATTCCCATGTTGGTTACCCCCACACACTTGCTGAGACCAATTTCTACCAATGACTTGCAATTGGTGCTAATTTCTTGGAAACTAGATTCAGAAATTCTAGCCCCATCAATTCTGATCGTTTCAAGGCGGTTCAAGTTCTTTATCCAATGCAGAAAAGTTGTAGAAAGCTCCTGTCATGAAAACCCATGTTCAGCAGCCATTAATTGAAATGGTAAGTTATACTAGTACAGACTAAATCCGGATACATGATCTTGGCTGTTAATAACACTGGCAAATCACAAGAAGCCGGCAGCCAAGAAATTACTTACTGTAAGACAGTGACCTGCATTAAGCTCCATAAGATTAGCATGGCCTCTAATGACAGAGATTAAACCAGACGAACTCACACCTTCACACCTTGATACATCAATTACCTACGGACAGTAGAGACTAAACTTAGTTCAAAAATTGTCACTGCATTTTCAAGTAATCATTTGGTTCAATTATTTAAAGCAATACTATCAATATGTAGAACATTTCTCAGCAGATGCCAAAGTTTCCTACCTTTAGTAGAGGACATCCACGCTCAATAAACTGTAATCCAACATCATCTATTAAAGGACACGTCATCAAACCCAAAACCTCCAGCTTCAGCAGAGAAGCAATAGAATGAAGTGATTCATTTGTCACCTAAAAGAAACCCGAATCCGACAACATTAAGACAGATGCAGAATGATCCTCAAATATCAAAGACATAAAATATACTTAAAAAAATACATCAAAACAGCTTAGAAGAAGTTTAATATAGTTTCAAGTTTTTACTTTAAGGCTTTGCTTGGTTGAAAGGATGAAAAAAAATGAGAATGGAAAATTTGATAATATAGTGATTAAGTTTCATAGCTATTTTTTTATTTCGTAACTTAATCATTAAATTAGTAAATTTTTCATCCTCACCTTTTTTTTTTCATCGTTCCTATCAAATAAAGCCTAATGCTGCTCTCAACTCCTAAAAGCACAAACTTTAGCGTACAAAGAATTTGCTTTTGGCCAAAAGCTGAGCTGAATTATAATCTTATCTTTCAGTATCATTCTTGTCCTGCCTATTTTCTCAGAAACCAAACATGGCATTGAAGAAGCAAATCATTTGAAAAGTCAAATTCAGAAACCCCACTTATTAATTTTTCTCATCAACCAACGGATTAAATCACTTAAACACACACAATAATAAAAACAATCCTCTAATATCTACACTTTTTTATATCAAACCGTTATTTCGATATTAATGGGAAAAAGAAAACCATGAAAAAGAAAACACCAACCTTGAGATAAGACACATCAAGATACTGCAAATCCACGCATTTCTTACACAAAAGATCGACACCGAGATCAGTTATGTCCATACACCACTTCAAACTCAACTTCTCCAACTTCAAACATCCTACAGCAATCTTCGCCAATCCGACATCGCTAAGTTGCAAGCACTTATCCATCTTTAACTCCCTGAGCCCAACCGCGCAAGACAAGGCACCTGCTTCCCTGTCTCCAAACCCACAACAATACGACACGTCTACACTCTCCAGACACGGACATGCACGCGCCAACATCTCCAACCCGGAGAATCTCAACCCCGTCGCTCGACTGAGCACTAAACTCTTCAGTCCCCGAGTCCAATTCGCCCAACTCAGTGAGTGCGAACCCGGACCAACCCTCGTTAAGAGCAAAGAAACGACACCATCGTCAATGCGTGGACAACCGGAGAGGTCGAGAGATTGTAACTGAGGATGCTTATGGAGAAGGCTCGGCAAGAACTCAATTCGAAGTACTCGGAGATGCTTCCTATTCAGTGAGTCAATTTGGCGAAACTCTCTGCAAACGAGTCGAAAGGCTTTCCGATCCGATTCAGCGGCGAGTTTCTCATGGATTCGAACGAGTAGATCTTCCGTTAAGCTAAGGATGTTCTTGTTCAACTGAAACGACGACATTTTGGGCAGAAATTACGATTCTAAAAAGTCATACTTTTTTTTTCTTTGCGAAATAAAAATTAAGGTTTTTCTTTTTGAGGGAAACTTTTTCAGGTGGGAACAAACAAGAACACAACTCGGAGGTAGAGGAGAGGGTGGTGGGTCGGTTTACAGAGAATCCGAATCAGGCTAGAACTGGTCGTTCGGGTCGGGTTCATTTTTACGGATCTTGTTTCAGTGAAGAAGAAATCGAAGCGCTTACGGTAGGTGAGAGAGTTGCAGAGAAAGTGAGCAAAAATACAAAACACGTCGGAGAAGATAAAAGGAATGCTTGAGTGAGAACCGGACCACATCTTTAAATTAAATTCTCCGCCCAAAAATTAGCCACGTGGATCTCGTACTAAAGTTCCGTGACGTATGGACCGTTGGATGGGAGGAAAATAAAGTTTGACCAGAAATGAAAAGGAAAAGCGGGGCAGTACTGACAAGTACGGGAATAGAGCTAAGAGATTAGGGATAAGAATGATATTAATCTCGAAAATTTGGATTCCCATAATATAAAATAAGAAAGTTGTAAAATTAAAAATTAAATGAGCTATTTTTATCATTTTCAAATTTTTTATTTTATATTAAAAAATTTACATAAATTAAAATATAAATTCACGTTAAATTATTTACATAAATTTTATTTATTTTAAAATAAATTTTTAATTTTTGTTTATCTAATTCAGGGGAATTAATATAGAATTTATGTCGGTGCATCAAAACTGTTTTATATTTTTAATTTATATAAAATTTTAACTCAATTATTTTATTTTTATATTCTTTTTTTTGGTTACATTTATTTTTATATTATGCTAGTTATATTATTTCACCGTATTTAAAATTATAAAATGGTTATACATAAATTGTTATGAAAGATTACCATTTTGTACGGTTGATAACATGGAAATTTATATTTTATTTTGGTGGGGCCCGTGCAACGTGAAGGGGACCGTGACCGTACCTTTCTGTCTGCATTCTAACTCTGGATTTTGAAAAATTTTAAAAAAGAAAAAACGAAAGTGGACAAATTCAGTGTTCGGAGAGGAGTAAATAAAAAGGAAAACAATTACTCCATTTGGAAAATGGGTGAGGACCACAATTCACACCTAAGCGTCTAAAATCTTTGATTAGGCCATGATTTGACATTCGCAATTTTATTTTTTTTACACCTCAATAGTTTGAAAATAAATATATATAATATAATTAGATTTGATAATCTTATATATATAAATCAAACTAATGGGCTCAAAGTAAAATTTTTATGTAAATTATTTATAAATTTGACATATGGTATTTATTTTATTAAAATAATAATTATTTTTTAAAATTTCAAAAATATAAAAACCACTCTATATATATATATTAAAAATATAAAATAAATTTATTATCTTTTTAAATTAATTATCTATTTTAATTTTTAAATGATAAGCATTTATATCTATATATAGATTAAAATTAAATAAAAATAACATATGATATATCTTTTCGTACATTAAAATTACAAAATATAATATCTATATTTTTTTATTTTCTAAAAGTAACTTCTATATATATATATATATATATATATTAATATCTTACTCTTAATGATTGCCATTAATTTTTTATAATTAACATAATTTTATTAATTTTTTAAATATTTTAAATTAATATGAAGTATGTAATCATTCTTTTTTATATTAATATTACACAATATAAAGTATATATCTACAACTTTTATCGATTAAATTTTTTAAGTGTCTAAAAGGTAACATGTATATCTATCTATATTAAAATTTTTAATTTTCTCCCTTTATAAATTGTATGTAATCATTCATTTTTTCATCAATCATCTATCTTAAAAGTCAAAAATTGAAATTTTTACTTTTTGTATTTAGATTATGTAAATGAAATTCGGGCATCGAATTTCATTGCACACCACATAAAAAAATTAGTATCGAATGAGATTTTAATGTTTATAAATAGGACACTTCTATTGGAGATTAAAAAATTGGTTACAAAGATACTATTCAAGGTATTATATTAATATATTTTATTTCAATTATAAAATATGTAGCAACATAATTTTAAAATATAACTAATTTAGCATGTATATTATTATTGACTATTTTTGAATTTGTGTTATATATACATATATATATATATATAGGAAAAATCTTTCACCAGTAAAGTAACTATCATAAAATTAAATTGATACAACTTTTAGGTGGTATTATATATTATGTGGTTGCAACAAAAATTGTTTGGAATTGATGAAAATTTTCATTTTTCCTCATATAATGTTAATAACCCTAACCCAATTTTAAGGTAAATAATAATTATATTTACCATATTTAAAACATTAAACAGAAATTATTCCATGATGATAATAAGAGCATTTTATAATTTTAATATATGTAACTCAATTGTAGCATTATGTATATCTTATAGGTATAAGTTGAATTTTGAAGCATTTGATGGTTCTAGAAAAGCGATGTCTATACCTTTCAAGAAGTTAAGAATTTAATTAATAAAGATGTTGATAATATTTATAACATTTCCCTTAAAGTATTGATTAGTTAACAATTATTTTAATATCATCCAATATTCAAATTAATTTAATGATATGTCTATAAACATAATTTACAAAAATATAGATAATAGAATTCGAGAGATATATGAAAATCTCAATGGTGAATTTTTTGTATTCGAAATAAGAACGATAAACTATGATATTGAGAGAGGAAATACTAAGCTTACTGTGTCTAAAACATATCATTTTGATCATAAACTTAAATGTTACAAATTATTGGAACATGTATGTATTCATTTATATAATATGACGATTTTTATTTTATTTTCATATAGCATACGTTATAACTGAAAATTAAATTGCAAATTAGTATTTTGTTCATATCTTTTATTTTATTTGTGCAATCTATTAGTTATTAAGTAAAATGACACATCATCCAAATTTAGCAACAAATACTCAATAATCATTTATTACCACTTCAGTTCAACAAGAATTCATTGAAGAATCTCTATTTTAAAAAATTTATATACGAGATTGATTTTAAGACAAGAAAATTTTCAATTTCTTTGAATCAAAAACATGTTGGATTTTTTTATATACTATTTTCATTCAATAAATTAAAATATGAGTTTGACTTAACTTTTACAAAGTTTACATAATTATATCAAATATATGACTTTTTTATATTACTATTTGATGATTTTTATTATATTTTCATATAGCATACGTTATAACTAAAAATTAAATTGCAAATTAGTATTTTATTCATATCTTTTATTTTATTTGTGCAATCTATTAGTTATTAAGTAAAATGACACATCATCCAAATTTAGCAACAAATACTCAATAATCATTTATTACCACTTCAGTTCAACAAGAATTCATTGAAGAATCTCTATTTTAAAAAATTTATATACGAGATTGATTTTAAGACAAGAAAATTTTCAATTCCTTTGAATCAAAAACATGTTGGATTTTTTTTATATAATATTTTCATTCAATAAATTAAAATATGAGTTTGACTTAACTTTTACAAAGTTTACATAATTATATCAAATATATGACTTTTTTATATTACTATTTTGTAATATACAAATTTCAAATAAAAATATTAAATTTATATATGTTGTCTTTTTCATAAACATAATAATTTATATTATGAAGTTTCAGAAAATATATATTATTAATGACTTTATCATATGATTAATGTATTTTCATGCATTGCACGGTTTAAAACTAGTTAATGTTAAAATCTAATCTAAAATATAAAAATTATTATGTTATAATTTATGTTTACACATCAAATACAAAATAAAATTTTTTAATTTTTTTATCAAATTCGTATATAATTTTTTGAGAATTTTAACTAGTATTTTTTGTATTGTTTTCATATTATATTATTGTATTTTTGTCTAAATTTATCCTATCTAATTGAAAGGGTGGAGATTTAAATTTTTAGCTACCGAGAGGGTTAAAAAATTTGATATGCAAAATGGATGCAAAAGTCGTTTTAGACCTAATCAAGATAGGAGATATAAACAGTCATTATTAGATAGAATCATTATTGATATTAGGAAATTAGCCGGTAGACAATGGAGGTGTAATTTTCAACATGTCTTGAGAAGAAGAAATTATGCAACTAATGCACTCGCAAAGTCAACTTGCAGCATGGTTGAGGAATATAAGTTTTTTACGAGCTCCTCCAAACATGTCTTAAGTGAAAAAAAATTATGTAGTAGATGCACTTGCAAAGTCAACTTGTAGCATGGACAAAAAATATGAGTGTTCACAAATTCTTCTGAATTGCGTGAAGATGAAGTCTTGGTTGGTTGAAATTGATCGGAGTAAAAAAAATCATGCAACAGAAGCACTTGCAAAGTCAACTTGGAGGATGGACGAGAAACATGATTGTGTTCTTCTGAATTGTGTGAAGATGAAGCTTTTGGTTGAGAGGTTATGTTAAAATTTTTAATTATTATAGTTTTACTCTTCTTTTCCTTTATTAAAAAAAATTACTTAAAAATTATCTTTTGAAAAAACTATATAAATAAATGCAATAAACTATGGATTCCTTTTTTAATTTTATAAAAATGTAAGTAATCATGATAAGTTGAGCAATAGTAGTAAGTTTTTTTTAATAAAATATTTTTTCCTTTTCAAGTTGTTTGGTGGCCAAGTTGGGTCACAAGTCTAGTATAAAAACTTGACATGATATATTATTACTAGTATAATGAGCAATTAAAGAAATAATGTAATAGTGGTTGAATATTGTATGAATATCTATGGTTATCTTATATCTTTTCTTATTCTCTTCCTTTGATCCGCTTTCCATTTATTAAAATTATATGATAGATTTCATTTGGGGATCAAATTCTCATGCAATTACAATACTAAAATATTTTATTGAGAAACTTTGACAAGAGGTGATATGTAATAAAATAATATAGAAGTGCATATTATTAATATATGTATATGGTTGAAAATTGAAATAGTGGCTGCCATAAATGGGCAGTACTGCATTTTGTTGAGGGCCCATGTGACCATGAATGTGACGCAGATCTATGTTGTGTTAGAGCACATGGCGGATGGCACATGGTACATTGATGATAATTGATTGACAAACCAAGTCCATGTTCATGGCGCCTTGTTAATCAACATAGCTTATACGGTACATTGTTGAGTGCACATGGAGATGTGCATAGCCATTTTTCCATGTAAAACACAAGCTTTTGGGTTAAGGCAAGAAGTCAAGAATAATTGTTTTAGAATTCAACTTGGAGCGTTGAGCATTAGCTCAAAAAGTTCTGCAAATCTGACATTCGAATTTTAACATCAAAATTTGCATTTCTCTCTATCAAAAAACCTTCATTGTACTAAAAAAATAATTGTCGACTCAAAGAGTTTTGTAAAACTGATGTTTAATTTTCAACATCTGCATTATTCTTCCCCAAATCAGAAGTCTCCTCTGCTAAGATCTAACCATCTTGAAGATGAGAATAGAATAATGTTCATTTCATCAAATCCATTAGAAGCTTCATTGAAGCAACTTAATTTGTAATGGAATCAGTTTCAATACCAATGCTCTTTTGTGCAAGTAGGAATTGCTTTCACAAAATAAGATTGCAGATTGCACACGAAAGGCAAAAAGCATCAAGCTTCTTCTGTTAGCAGGGAGCACATGCTTTTAATAAATGATATGCAAGGGTGACAACATTGTCACGCAAATTCTGTGTATCTTTGCCCATTTCTTATAAAACTAAATGGTACAAAATCTATTGTCTCAACTGTTCTCATGTAATGATCCCTCGCTTGTACAGCATATCGCCACCATCTACCGGTGAGTAGTTAGATGCCGGCTGCCTTGTGATTTTGTCGTTTTCGTGTCGTGTCATCACTTTGTCAGCGTTCCAATACCAAGGCTGCAGATAAGGTGAAGTACGGGAAGAGGATTGTGAAGAAGGATGAAGCACAACCGAGCCCCAGTCATGAGCACCGAGTTTTGCTTCCTTCAACCTCCGCCTTATCAGCAAACTTCCGACATCTTCCTTGCTCATCTCGGAAACAGTCCTAAGTATCGAAACACAAAGTAGAAGCATCAGGACAGCATCTTCTTCGGGCGATAACTCCACCACCAGTAGCTTCCAGTTCAACAGGGCTGTTGCTCTTCCTGTTGGGTTGTCTTCTGTGAACCTTACAAGAGTCACGAATCCGTCCTCAACTTCCTTCTCATCTTCTGCTAGTTTGCTTTCGGTTTCGTTGACTGTCTTGTCTCGATATTGCATTTTCCGCCCCCTCAACAGCATCACCTGCAGAATAATGTAATTCAAATTACTGAGGTCTCATTAGGTTCAATAACTACATGTTGAAAGAAATCGAAATTGTCACTGGATTGATACAAGTGATTAAGGTTCGAATACTGTACACAAAACACTAAGATTCTACTTTCTGCCATCTCTCTTTCATAGGAGATATTGGATAACTTTCTCTTCTCCTAAACTTTTAGGTAACCAAAATGAAAATCAGAATTTTTCGACTTACAGACGAGTCTGAAGATTCTTGACTTTTCAGACAAAAACTCAGGCCAGAACCTGAGGTTGAAGATCCCCAGTTTATCAGCAACTCATCTCCTGTTGAAAAATGCCATGCCGCTTGCCACTGCTCCGGAGATTCTTTCGGTGTCGCTGTTCCTACGACTTTCTCTGTACTAGATGGCAACAATAACAGCAATAATGTCTAAATTAGATTCCACAGCATGTGAAAGCCATAGGTACTGCAGAATGCTTCCATGGCTGGAATGAAAATCTAAAAAAAACAGTTCAGATGCTTATGGGAAGATTTTGACACTAGAAAACTTGTTGTTGATTCATGATTGACAAAGAATATCATTGTTTGGTGCTGAAAATGTTACAAAATTAACCCAGCCAAGATTGATGAAAAAGAAACAAATAAACCAAAGCAACATACCAGGAGCTCTACCAATGGAACCAGCAACATAAGACCAAGAGCCTTCGCGAATCTCAGTTATCCTATCCTCCCAATTCACAGCGGAAGGAGTTTCAGCTCCTCTTCTCCAAAACCCTCTTCCCACTCTGCCACATTAGCCATTAAGACAAAGACAGAAACATGTTTTATTCATCAGGATAAGATCAGAAGTGGCAGAACCATACCTTATTCTAACAACAAAACACTCTCTGCCAGCATGGTCTAGAACTGTACGAGACAACCAACGACCTTTCTGAGGACGGTAGTTGTTTAGCTTCAGAATCACATCAGATATCATAGCTCCTGAGTCATCTGTGACTCTATCTGGCACACATTTCAACAGGTATGGTGCTTGAACCGGGGGAGTTATGGAAGCAACAATCCTCACTGGGTCAATTTCTCTTGTCAAAGTAATAGAGGGTGCCCTTAGCAAATCATTCCAAGAAAATGCCATTGGGTCCAGCAATTTACTTCCTTTGAGGCAGCGACCACCACGGCCACGATGCTCAACCATAAGTCCTCTAGTTCCAAACTCACAGTACAGATGCCAGGCTTTCTGCCATGAATCATTCGAAAAGTTGGGGATTGATTTCTCGAGCTTGAGCACTCTGTGACATCTAACCATCCGAAGACGCAGAAAATTGTGCTTTGTGTCTCCATTTGTCGCCTTCATCCTAGCACTGAGCCGAACAAAAACACATACCTACATTGTTATGGCACAAGATCAACCTGTGTAAGGTTCATAAGTTGATAGAATAACCTAATGGCTAATGGTACAATGAAGAACCACTTGCTATGCCTCGCAGAGATTGAAAATTTTTCTACAATGATTACCATTCACTGGAAAACTCCAAATGCCACAAAATGAGAATGAATTTGGGAATGTTCAAGCAGAAACCATATTTCACTCAAGATAAACCTATGACTTAAACCATCCGAGTTATGCATTCTTTTTTGATTTATTTTTCCGATAAAGTTTGTTTGGGACTACAAAGAACCAAGATCCATACACATTCTAACTCCAAATTGAACTTCTACCATCAAACATGATATTATCAAAACAAAAGGTGTCATTTCCACCATTCCTATATCTCTAGTTTCCTTCGCCGCCTTCCTTTTCTTCTTCGGTTAGTTGATTATTAGGATTAGCAATGGAAGTTAGCTTGTGAGTACTTCACCATTAACCATCTACCATAACTAATAATGCCATTCTTTAATGTCTCAACAGCAAAGCCTCTGTCTACAAGAGTAGCACAAAGTAAAAAGCACAAGCAAACAAGAAGCTAAAGAACTAGATAACAAAGTTTGGCATAGTGGCATTGATCAACAAATCTTTTTCCTTTTGTTTTCTTTAATAATTAAGCACAAAAAAAGTTCCGACTAGTATATAAATACTCAAAAGAAGTTGCAGAGTTGTCTTATGCTTTCAAGTTTCGAAAGAATTCATTAAATAAGGGTAGGATGCAAAAATCACCTCAAGTAGGAACCTGGGGATCATGAATTTGTATTTGGTATTGACATCAACATCTGAAACCTCCCAGTAGATTGGTGGCTTCGCCAATACAACCTTATCCATTTCCATTGCAATCCCACCGCCAGCTTTCTCATACGGCTGATCAAAGGTTTTCTCCCATAGTTTCACGGTTTCTTCCACCTCTTTTCCTTTTGCAGTCTCCCATATCCCCGCTATCTTCCCCATACAATCCCACATATCCTTCAAATCCTCTGCATACACTGTTGGGTAGCTCTGGTTCATACGCGACGACAACAAGAGACATGAAATTAAATACAAATATGAACTCTTTGTCATCTTAATGGTTGATTGGAAGAACTAATCTCACATTTTACCTAATCCCATAGATAGGAAAAAACTTTTCCATTAAATAAGAAAAGAGAGAGTTTATGTTAAATCACTACATAAACAAACATAAGCTAAAGCCAACCTACCTAAATTAAAAGAATTCTGTATAACAAACATTTGATAGGTTTCTTTTTCAACCACTACTTGCAAACAAGTACTAAACTGACATGACTGCAATTACAATTGTGAAACATGACAGAAACCTTAATCCTTAATCCTCGATCATTATAAAAGAACAAATAGAAAGAATCTGAATAGTTAAAAGAAAATCTACCTGATGAGTCAGAAGCATTAGGAGAATATCCAAAGCAGGCACAAATCTGAAGCAGCCATCTCCAAATCTTTGCATCATGTGCAGAAATCCTCTATATCTTTGTCTTGCTGCTATCAGATACACTAACTCAGACGAGTATGGTTCTGAAAATTTGGAATGCAAAAACTTCTGCTTTTGGATTTCATTGACTAGATCTTCATTGATCAGTCGCGGGTCTGGGGAATCTGATTCCACTTCATTCTCAAATGGCTCAGATGAAAATCTTTGAACCCAAATTTCTTTACATCTCAGCAATGCATACTCTTCGTTTTCTTCACTGAAAATGGCCGGTTTTCCAATTAGTTTTGAGAACCTTGACTCACAGTATTTCCTATAACCAACCTGTCAAAAAGAAAATCCCAGAGAAAAAGAGTTCTTTTCTTTGTCATTTCTCATGCTTTCCTATCAACCAAACATCAGAGTGAAAAAGTACAAATAAAATCCTTGTCGTACTAACCACAAAAGAGTCAAAGAAAATTCAACACTTTATTTGGTTGCTAAGAAAAACTAAAGAAAAGACCCAAGAAGAAAGATCATTGAACATTTTCAATCCTTCAACTAAATTATTAAAAAGACTATGAAAACTTCCTTTTTTTTTTTAATTTTCTCACACTCTCCCATCAACCAAACAGAATTAACAGTCAAAAGCCTTGCATGGTTTACACTTACAGGATTCAAGGTGTGACAAAACCAAACCCACTCAACATCAAAAGGTGGCAAAACCATCGGAGGCGTTGACTTCTCCACCGTCAGATCAGAAATCAACGGCATCCACACCTCCTCATACCTACAAACAAACAAGGTAAAAACCAAAAACCTCTCATCACATCCAACCTCAACCGTCTGATCAGATTATCTTCGAAAAAAAAACTAACCTCCTTACTGCTTCAATAATCGTTGCTCTCTGGTGAAGCCACTGACACTCACTAACACTTTTCAAGAACCCAACATTTCGTCTCGCCGCCGATACAAGATCGACACCGAGATGTATCGTGTCCGCCTCTGATATCTCGCTGAGACTCCTTACCGTCGACGCCGACATGTCGTCTAAAGTTTGGTTAAGACATTCGTCGAAGTTGTGCTTGTGCTTTGCTTGAAACATGGGGGAGTTTCGGTCATTCGGTGAGTTTTTTGCAACATGTAAGAAAAGTACGAAAAACTTTAGATTAGTGTTTCCTTATACGTCGGACGCAGGCTGGTGAGAATAATTTTAGCCACGTGGCAATAGTGGTGAGGTTTCAGGTTGGGAGTGTCGGGCCAATGTGGAAGAACATGAATGATTCTGTTACTTTAATAATTACTTTTGTTTTATAGTTGTTAAGAATGGCTGAAATATCTTCTAATCTTAGCATTGAGTTGGTTAATCTATGATAATTTAATTTAATTTAATTTAATATGCATCAATATCAAAGGTTAAAAAATATTTTTTTTACACAAAAAGATACGAGGAGAGAAAAAAATTTAATTGTGAGATTTAAACTCAAATTTATTAAAAGTCACTAATTATACGGATTATTTGATTAGTTTTTATTTTTTTTATATAAAATAATTATGCTACTTATAAGTAATCTTTTTTTCTTTTCTTTCATTTGCAATTTTTTTTATACATGTTTTATAAGTTTTTAAATACTCGTTTTTAAAAGTGATAAGAGTAAAACTCATAATTTTAAACTGTTAATCCATATGGATTTAGATATGAGCATTAGACAATCAAGAAAATTATTTTATTTATGATTCAAAGTTTTTATTTTATCTTTCAAAAGTCAACAACGTGATATTTTACTACTAAGATATTCAACTATGGGAGTATGTATATTTAGTCAATGGAGGATTTACATTCAAAAGTGATGGCTTAATTTTGGTTTTTTCATTAGGATTTATTTTTGATGTACTCTACAGTGAGTATAAAACATCAATAAAGCTTAACATGTCATTTTATTAAATTATAAATTAAAAATAAAAATATTTTAAAAATAAGTATAATTGAATTCACTAATTAATGATGTGTTATAACATGATTAATTAATAGTATACAAATTTTATAAACTAATGATACATCAAGTATATTTTTAGAATAAGATTATGCATTGAAACATTTTTTTTCATATCTTTGTCCTTTTTCTTTTTGATGACAAGATAAAATACTAATACTTGAAGTCATATTTCAAAGTAATAATACTAATAAGAGTTCATTTTTCTCTATACTGATATTAAATTTTTTTAATTTTTCAAGTAAAATTAAGAGGTTATGATTTATCTTATTTTTAATTATTTTTTTAATATATTTTAAGATATCCATCATGAAATCTATATAGAATAATATTTCATAGATTTGAATATTGAGATATTCTCATGTCACCTTATCTTTCTAACATTATTTTTCTCAAATAATTTACTAGGTTGTCATCTGATTTGTGGTCAACAAGTTTATGATGGAATTCCGCAAATAGACCAAACAAACGACTGTAAATCCACGGAATCATGAAATCATAGCCCAAGCAGTGGAGTTCTGTGCCTCTGCGAAACCTGCTGCTGTCCCAGAGCTGGGTCCAATCCATGGCGAAAGTGCGGGTCATCATCAGCAGATGGGCCAGGTCAAGCGGAAATTGAGTTCGATCGTGCTTCCGTCGCCCCAGATGCTGCCATTTGCCACTGCAATGATGAGCTAACCAAGCACTAAAAGACTCGGCCAACAACCTGCTGGCGACAGCGAAAGGGACCGCCTCTGTTTTCTTGATCAACCTTGTTCTTTTTTGATATTTGATAATCGAAATCCTTGTTGTCCACGTGATGAAGAATCTTTCCCGTACGTTACAATAAGAAATTCAATAAAAAAACAAATACGCAAGAAGATTAACAAAATTTTAATTGTTTTGAGTGTATCGGTTCAACCTAAACTTGATAATTTTGGTGACGACAAATGATACAATACCAAAATGAAAAATAAAAATATAAAAAGATAAAAATATATTTGACGTATCATAAATTTTAATTTACGTACTACAAACATTTGGAATTTAATAAAAATTTTAAAAATTATTTATATAAATTAATAAAAATTATATATATGAATTTAATAAAAATTTTAAAAAATATATTTGACGTATTACCATAAATTTTAATTTACGTGACATAAACATTTGGAATTTGGGTTCGATTTCAACTTAGAATTAGAGTATAGAGATATTAAATTTGAAAACTTAAAATTTTAATCTTAATTTGAGTTTGATCAAACTTAATTTTTGAAATTTAAGTTCAATTTGATAGGATACTAAATTGTTTGAGTAACTTCATTGATTTTTAAGTTTGAATCAATAAATTTGATTTATCATTTTTCAATTATACATTATGATAAAATGATAAATTAATGATAAAAATTAAAAATATGTATTAAAAAATTCAATTAAATTCATAAACTTAACTTGTTATTTAAAAAATTCAAATCATAAAAAATAATCAACGAATAATTATCCAATCCAACTCTAACAGTTAATATTTCCATCTCAAGCCGAGACTTTTTTTTTTTTGACAAAATAGAAGACTAAATTGCTTAACTACTACGTTTCATACGAGCCCAAGAGAAAGGATTTGAGTACTTGAATGACACATAAGAAACCAATGATTTGGGTTTTAGTTGTCATGTCTCATGTGAATGTGATGCCTCCCTTCGACCAATTCTTCCACGCGCAATAACTAAAGAAAGTAGAAAATAAGGGGCCAGAATTTCAATTCACAATCATATTCACAACTCCAAGTAAAAGCAAAACTAAGGCTTTATTTGGTTTAAAAAAAAGAGTGAGAATGAAAAATTTAATCATTTAATGATTAAGTTGTAAAGTAAAAAAGTGATTATGAAAATAATCACTGAATTAATGAATTTTTCAGTTACACCTTTTTTCTTTACTTCCTACTAAACACGGCCTAAAAAAATTCCAAAAAAATTTTAAAATTTTGAGAAGATAAAATGCATGGTTAGGCTCAGATAAATGTTGGATTAAGAGTCAATTCCCAGACCTTTTAACAAGGTCTCATAATGAGCTGGGATATAACATTTATCATCATCGACAATTATAAAAAAAATTAAAAAAAAAAACAAATGAAGATTGAAGAGAAAGACTGAAAATGAAAGTAAGGTAGAAGGAGGAGGAGGAGGCTAAACAAGAAGCGGAGCTAGAGCTTTTAAAGGGAAAGATGAGAAGGTATTTAGGATTGCTAGTCAGGGTTTAGGGTTTTTCTTTTCTCATAATATCCTTTTCCTTTTGTTCTAACGACAATTGAACCCAAATATGTGAGCTGGGTCATAAAGCCCAAACTTTTTGCGCTACTTCATTGTTCCAAGAAGCCCAATATGCCATTTTTTTGGTATGGTAGAAAAAGATTATAAATTGTAAAAAAGGAAAAAGAAATAGTAGAAAATTGCATCCATAGTAGTGATTGGCTTCCAATTGTGACTGAGAAAAAAAAATATAGAAAATTCAAAAATTTACTTGAATGGAGACTTTGGTTTGGTTTAATTCGGATTATAAAAATATCAATTTAAATTGAGATAAATAGCATTGTCAAATTGCATATATTCGATTTGTTCAAATATTTTGAATTGAGGTAAATAACATTATCAAATTGCATATATTTGAATTGTTCAAATATTTGAGGTAAACATAAGATCAATATTCACCTGGATTAATCAGATGATAAATCAAAGAAAAGAACCCTCGTTACTAAATTCAGAGGAATTAAGGACAACTGTTTTGGTAAGTGAAAAATTATAAAATCATCACAATCGATTTTAGCTTGCCAAAAAGGCTTGTAATTTTATGTTCACAATAGCTTCGGCCTAAGCTCAATCCCCTCGACAACCAGCCCTCCTTTCAGGTGCGTTCCTTTCACCTCCTTGAAACACATCTTCACTTCTGCATCACCTCCATGATTGTAAAAGGTTCCCAGTTCAATCTCAAACCATCCATCTTCACGCTTGCGAGGAATCCTTTCATCTCTTCCTCTAAAGCTCAATGATCTTGGAGCTTCAATCTGATTTGAAAACCAGTCAGTCTTGCTTTCATGGTGGCATAAACAAACGGTGCCTTCTGATTTGACATTTCCAACTTCAATGGAAGCTTGTGATGGTAGAAGGTCTAGTCCATAAGCACGATCAGCAAAGTTCACAATTAGGTAAGCTTCGTAGACTGTTCCTGGAGACAGCATCCGAGGTCTTATTCTGCCTTGGATTTCCAACCACCAGATGGTTCGAAGTTCAGCAACTTCAGAAAACCTGAGGATAAGAGAACTACCTGAATATGAATATCTGCTATGAATTGGAACACTGAAAAGGGAAACTATAGAGACTCAAACCCAATCTACGAGATGCCTGCAACTATTCTGTGAAGTATTGTTTGATTCAATAGTCGCGTATATCTCTTGTGACACAAAATTATAAGATTTTCGAGTCAAAAGAGATAATATCTTGTAAATTGAGTACAGGTCTCTATGCAAAACCGAATTAAGATAGAAAATGTGAGACCTTGATGCTGGGGAAGGTTTCCAGGTCCAGAAGAGAGGGTTCTCTGCCCATGTAATGTTCAACTCCCTTGCACTCAACACATAACGTTTTTTACCTGATGACTTCTCTAATGAAAATGTCTGTCAATTGCAAACTGATACATTAATGAAGAATATAATATTGCCTTTAATTGAAGTCATATTCAACCAATGCCATTGTTGTTGTACAAGACAAATCTTGGAGAAACAAGAAGGAGAATTAGCCATCCATGTTGAGAGCAGTTTTCCAGGGCCATGCTTTGCATCCACAGGTGGTGGAACAAATATGAATTGATCAATAAAGAATTCATATTTGATCCACCACCTGTGCACACAAAAACAGCCTTGGTGAAACTGTTTTTAATTACAATAAATGAATTTTCTTCCGAGTCTTAGTTTATGAGATAAAAAGAGGTTATACTATTTGCATACACCATTTCTGTCGATCAAAATTAGCTCTCGATTGATCCATCAATGGTTTGAGCACACATAGTAAGCCTTGTGAAATTGTCTATTAGACTAGTTAGCTTTCAAAAATGCACCATACATTATTAAATTTTCAGTTAAAATCACTATAGTATCGGGCTATTCAAATTTGGTTTTAATCGAATTAATTGATTGAATCAATTTAATTCGGTTTATCAATCAATTACTGAATTAATTTTATCAATTAACGAAAATAATTTTGAAGGAATTTTGATTTTCAAATCAATCAAAATATAAAAAACTCAAAGATAAAAAAATGAAATGCAAAGATATTCAATGTTAGAAATTTGAATGATATTTTAAGTTTAATGTTGTTATTTGTTAGAATGTCTAACTTAATATTTTGTTATTTGACTAGATTGTTGGATAAGTTTATTTAGTTTGTTCAAAAATGAAAATGAAAATTATAATTTAACTTAAATGTATTTACATACACTACAAAAAACAACATTTTTAAGGGCATTCTTATTTGGGCGGTTTTAAAAACCGCCGACATTTTCCTTTTTGACTTGATTTTTACCGGCTTTGAAACAACCGCCGGTGTTAACAGTATTTTCTAGGTCACTATGAATTTATCACTCAACTCTTTTAAAGCAAGGAACCAAAGAGATCTTTAAAGCAAAGCTAGAAAAGTCTTATGCTTCTCCAAATTTTCTTTTTCCTTTTTTGTCTGTAGTCAGATTTCACCTAATTTTAAATCCAAACCCTAACTTTTTCCTCTCACCATCCTCGCTATTAGCTCTGCTATGACTACTGTCATCGTCACCTCTGCTCTCACCACCGTCATCATCAATTTCGCCGCTCACGACTGTCACCGTAGATTCTTCAATTAGGTAGTCTCCAAATAACGTGCTTCCCCCCTTCTCTCAAACTCAAACCAAACAATAAATAAACGGGAATTAGGAGGCGAATCGTCGGCTTCATTCTGATCTCTTTTTCCCTTGCTTCCGCTTCCGCCTCTGCCTCTGCCTCTGCCTCTGTCTTTGCTTTTGTTTTTGGAGGTTAGTATCTCAATACCCATTGTTGCATCTTTCTTTCATCATAAGCTTTGATACTGAATTTATTTGTTTATTTATTTATTTATTTGCTTATTATTCTTCAGCAAATTTATTTGTTTATTTATTTGCTTATTGTGGTGCTGGTGCTGCTGCTATGCATGAGCTTGAGCTACAAACACCTGAGGTGATTCGATTCAGCTTTTTTTTTCCTTTTCTATTTTTCGTTTATTGATACTTGTTGAATCAGAGTTTGATTAATCTTTTTTTCTAAATGATTTGTTGCTGCATTTTCTTTTAGGTCCTGGAAGGGAAACCACCAACTTGTAATATCTTTAAGCAACAAGTACGTATAACTGTTTTACGGTACCCATAAATTTGTGTATCTTTTCATCTGACCAGATTTCTTATGATTTTCTCTTTTTTCTTTTTTACTTCTGCAGTATGCTTTTAATTTGTTCTCACATAATGCCTCTGTTCTTGAGAGTATGCTTTTAATTTGTTCTCACATAATGCCCCTGTTCTTGAGAATGGATATAATGAAGAGGAAATGAAAATGGTAAAAGAGACAAGGAAAATCTGGGTAAGTAGTTAAAGTGTTCTGGTATATAAAATTATCTAATGTCTTTTTCCTTTGAATTTTCAATTGAGAAGGAAAATCGTGGTTGTCTTCTAGGTTCCCTATTTCTGGCCCAAAAACATCTTCCTCGTGACAAATGTAGCTTTGGTTTTATTTTCAACTTTTTATTTGGTAAATCTTTTGTTCATCAGGATAAAACAAGATTAATTTTGAAAAATGCTCCTGGAGTAGTAGTTATTGATGATCGGACTTCCAATCACTTCCCTACGCCATTGGAGGTATCAAACAAAGATGATGTTGCAGTTGGCAGAATATGCCAGGACGTGTCACAGGATGGAAATCATGGGTAAAATTCCTTCTTCTCTACATTTTTGTTTGTCCTTTTAGACTATTTCATACTCATACGAAATTTTAAAATAGGCTGGACATCTTCATCTGTGGTGACCAAGTACGCAAGGGAGCTGCACTTAATGCTGTTCAGATTGCTGAGTTGCTGTTATGATCTTGATAGGGTAAATTCATTCATGCCATTAGATTTGAACACACCGGTATTTAGTTTAATTTAGCTGGTCTTTGAATGCACGAATATTTTTATAATCTTGTTGAGTTGAACAAAATTTTGAAAGTCTTTTCTAGCATAAACAGTTAGGTTTATATATTTTGGCTCTTGATGTTTTCACTTCACAGTTATATGATTCGTTTGATGGAGGAAGAGTTTGTTGGCTTGCCTAAGGTGTGCATTAACTGAAATTTACTTTTATCATTTGCATTACAGATTACTCTTGTCAAATATTTATTCTGTATTGAACTAATTTAATAGAAAAAAGGAATGAACTTGTCTCTTTGAAAACCTATATTTGCTCTCACATTCATGCAGGTACCTATGTCTCCAAGTGTGTGCCAGTGTATTGTCAATGAAAAAAATAGCAAGAGAGTTAGTTCTTAAGCCTCTTTATAGCAATGTTAAGTATAACTCAATAACACATTATATATTTCTTCTGAGACCCAGGCAAGATGCTAAATAATTGACATAGTTGGATTATAATCTAATGCTGGATGTCTCCCATAGAGTAAAATCTTGAAGGCAATCTTGACAGAATGGTTAAGATGTGCACCCTGCCCATTGATTTTTTGATATTTTGTTTGGTCTCTGCATTATCTGAAAGGTTTATGGAATAACTATAGCTCATTTCTTTTTAGCCATGAAATGGATCAATAACATTAAATGACAAGTGCCAAAGTGCAAATTCTATCTTCCTCGCCCTTATCTTTTTTTGACTCTTTCCCTGGTATGGTAAGATCATACCTCAATGGATTGTCCTTTGTATTGATCCTTACTTTTGTGCCACTACCTAGCAAATGTGCTTTTTATTTCCAGATATGTCGTACTTGAAACTACTACCAAGACCTTGCAACTCACATATTTCTGTTCTTGGGTGTCATTGTGGGCTTCATGGTTTAGTTCATTTTAAGTCACAGATTTCTAAAGTTCTGTTTGTTTAATCTCCTGCAGTGGTCCACTTTGGGGATTTGTTGTTGCATTTATGCTGTTCAACGTGAAAGGTATTGTACATTGTAAATTGAGATAGAATTATTAAGTTTGTGCTGCTTGGTTATACATTTGCGATGAGTATGTCTTTCATGGTTGTTACGCCTCTAGTTAGGCACTTTGCTGGTCGTTTAAAGCACAAAAGGACTATGTGGGAATGGCAGTTCTCATCTTATTGCTTATCTGAACTTTTGAATAGTATGTGTTCATATTATAGGCAGTTCTGCCAACTCAATAGATTCATCATTCATTGGCTATTTTCACTCAATAGAAGAAAACCTGTGCACTTTGTCATGGATTATATTTGTTTCCCTTTGACTAATTTGATTAACTTGTGTTGGTACTCTTATTTTACTCTGACTACTGGAGCTTGAAATATGTCATTGTATGTGGCATATGAAAACTGATGGAAAATATGGATTGTCTGAATGACTACATTTTCACTTTTGTTTTAAGTCAGGGCACCAAGTTGGCCAGGACACGGCAGGCATTTACTAATTCAAGTGTTTAGCAATCAAATTATGCTTTTAGCCTTTCATTCTATTTCTCTGGATTGGGTCATGATCTATATGCTTCTACCCTGTTTATCCATTTTGCATTTTGCTGTTTGCTCCCATTGGTCGCTTTGGATAGCCTATTGGCTGTTGTCATAAAGCTTTAATGATTTTGAAAGACTTACTGGTTGCCATGCATGACAACTTTGTTATTATCTTTTGTGCTCTAAATCTGATCTTGAGAATTTGCTAACAATTTGTCTAAATTGCAGCTCCAACTTCAATCGCTGATGGAGACCTTGATTGCTACAGAACCACACTACTTCAGATGTGTGAAGCCGAACAATGTTCTCAAACCTGCCATTTTTTAGAATTCCAATGTCATTCAACAATTACGCTGTGGTGTAAGTATTTGTGTTTTATACGTGCTGTTGTTTAGTCTGACTGTTACCTGTCAAGATGCTCTTGGTTCATTGTATATAGGTTTCATGCTTCCTGATCTTGACTAAAAATTTCATTTATTTCACTTCTAGGGTGTTCTTGAAGCAATTAGGATCAGCTGTTCTGAATATCTTACCAAGCGCACATTTTATGATTTTCTTAACTGTTTTGGTCTACTTGCTCCAGAAGTTATGGAAGGAAAGTAAGTTTCAAGAATGTTTCAGGTGTTTCAATGCATCTATAGATATTAGAAGTATTTGCATTATCTTTCTATGAATTGAACTATAGATATTAGAAGTTTTTGTATTATCTTTCCTGAAAGTAAGTTTCAGGAATGTTTCAGGTAGTTGCTCTTCGAATCTAACTTCTTAATATATTTGTATTATTAATTTGTCTATTTCATTTCTTGGTAATAAACTGTAATCTATCTCATAGGAATGAAACTCAAATTCATTGCACAGCCCCATGGTTGCTATTACCCCACACTTGAAGGGCAACTGTTGCTGACTGCCTCTTTTCACCCTCCACCTCTCCCTTCTGCTGCCTTAGTTTTTTGCCTCGTAATTATGGCTTGGCATCTGTGCATAGCAGGTTTGTCCAGATGACACATGCCCTGAAAGTTTTCATCAAAGCTATGTGAAGAATCAACACCTGAGATGTGAATCAGGGCATTCAAGTATCAGTTAACTGGTCCAGTACCTTTTATATATTCCTCTATCTTTTGTACAAGGAAATTGTTACTTTGTAAGGACACGGTGCTGGTAATTCTTAGTAGATTAGTTTCAATTTCTAGCCATAATACTAATCCAAGCAACAACATTCAATATATCTATACAGTCAATTTCAGGTTGTTCTGAACACGTCTAGGCAATGGACTTAGCTGCTGTTATTGATTATAGTTATTCTATTTTCTTCCTAGTGGTCCGAACCATGCTATAATTTCATCATAACCAAAGTAAAGTTGGAAAAAAAATTAAAATAGATTAAAAAAAATTGAATTAAGAATTAAAATCATTTTATTGTACTATCAGTGGACAATGACATTAACATAAAGAATTAATTAAACTTTTAAATTTAAAATAAAATTTAATAAATATAAAAATTTTAAATTTCAAATAAGATTTTTACCGGCATTTAAAAGTGTCGGTAAAAACTTATAAATTTAAAATAATGCTCAATAAATATAAAAAATTTAAATTTCAAGTAGGATTTTTTTCGGCACTTTAAAGTGCCGGTAAAAGCTTTTTATTTTTAAAGGCATTTAAAAGCGCCGGGAAAAGTCATGCCGTAATTTGTCAAGCTTTTACCGGCATTGGAGTACATCACCGCCGGTAGACCTTCACCGGCATCCACCTAGCCGGCGGTCAACCGGCGGTTAATTAACCGCCGGTAACCTCTTTACCGGCGTTTGGTTTGCTTTTTACCGGCACTTATAAGTGCCGGTAAAAGTGATTTGTCTTGTAGTGATATTTGATTAACATAAAAATTAATCGAATTAAATTCGATTAGCTAAATTGATTTTCAAAATTTATAAATTGACTTCGATTAATAAAAATCAAATAAAATAATTCAATTAATTCAATTTAAAATTAATCAAATTAACCAAATGAATACTCCTATTATTGTCTATATTTGAGTATTGAGAGTTTGAAGTGGATTCAAAATTTCACTTGTAAACAAAAAAAATAAAGAAAGAAAAAAACTTGCATTAATTGAAATTAAAATTGCTTTACCTTAGTGCCTCCATCAATTAGATGTGGGTGACATAACCTGAGGAACAACTCCTTCTTGGATGAGTAAACCAACGGATGCAATAACGTTGAGAGAATGTTTTGGCAATCTAATGGCAGAAATTTCTCCCATACGTAATCTGAATTAACTGAAGACCAAATCATTCGGGAAACAAGTGAGACTCGACATGCATCAATGGGGCATGTCAGTGACAAAATATGTGCAAAACAATCGTCAGGCAAAAGATCCAAAACCATTTTTTAAATCAATGGAAGAATTATGAGATGCTATGCAGCAGCCATGGATTTGAACAACTATATAGTAAACAATGTGTGGTGCAATGAGTCAATGTATCGTTAATATGACAACATATTCTTTGTTATGTCCGCTTTACATGACGACATGAAGACAACATATGTGCACATCATGTAATAATAATAATGTATGTAGCATTGTACTTGTGAAATTTATATTTTAGAACATCCCTTTTGACAAGGATATGAACAATCTTGACCATATCAATGTCATTAATCCAAAAGGATCACATGCCAAATATACTATTTATTTTAATAATGGTCAAAAGGGTATTTAGGCATCAAACTAATTTTCAATAAATTAAACTCGAATTTCTTAAATCAAACAAATAAATTGTTTCTTTTATAGGATAGCTTTTGAGTTAAGATATACATGAAGTTGTGCTCGCAAAAATTCTCTTGCTGGGGACCATTTGATCACGTCATTCAAATGGACATATAGTCGACATGATTATGCCATCAAAATTGAAATTACCATCAAAATTGAAAATTGTCCGCTATATGAACATATGAAATTAATGGAAATATTGACTTTTTTTCTTTACAAAAGAGGTCAAAGTATAGGAATAGAAAAAAAGAATTTGAAAATTTGAATATAGAATTTACTGAATGCTATATCTTAAAAGTAGTTATATAAACCATTTGAACTTATAAACTCCTAATCCTAAAAAATATTAACCTTGAATAATGATTTAAATGATCATACTTTTATTTTTAAGGTAGTAGAGTTTTACTGAGTTTTTGTGTTAATCTTTCACCAAATCAGATATTTTTGTTGTACCAAAAAAAAAGTAATGAAAATATCTATTTCCCTGTACTTTTCTTGAGCTGCGTATAATGACGTTGGAATCATAGAAATAAATACTCTATGTACATGCATGTGTTCTTCAATCCAACTTGCTTTGTTATTGATATTTGACATACAAAAAGAGAAGAAACACACAACTCCAACCCTATCGGAATGACTTTCAGTATTAATACTACAACACAAAAATCATGTCTCCATTCGGAGAATAACGTAGGAAGACATTACTAATGTTTGGGCCTTACTTCAATGCCTTCAATTGTAAGCCCTCCTTTAAGCTGCTGACCTTTAACTTCCTTCAAGCTCATCTTCACCTCTAGATCATCACCATCGCCATTGAAGAATTCTCCGAGCTCAATCTCCATCCACCCATCTTCTCTTTTGCTCAGAACTCGATTATCTCCTTCAATCACCCTCGATTCTAGCATCTGCTTCCTGTTTGAATAGAACAAGTTCTCCATTCGCTGTTTCCCGCTGTCCTGGCTACGCAGATAAGCTGTGTTTGTGAATGCTTGATTGCCGATTTCTACTGATGTTTCTGATGGAATTAAATCAAGCCCGTATGCTCGGTCGGAGATTTTCAGCAGAAGATAAGCCCCGTATGTTGTGTTTGCAGAAAGCATTCTAGTTCTGATCTTGCCATGAATTTCTAACCAGCTGATGGTTCTGAGTTCAGCTACCTCTGAGAATCTGAAGAAGAAAATTTCCTTTCAGAATCTGCCAGATTAATTTACTATTGACACAATATGGAATGAAAAGACTGCAACGCCCCGACCTCATAATGGGATATAGTGACATTATGTTGTGATATATATATATATATATATATATATATATATATATATATATATATTAAAGACTAAAGTTCATATTTACGAGATATTTTTAACAAAATGATTAGACTTTCAAGTCAAAACAGATAATACTTCTCAAATTGAATGCGGGTTTTCACGAATGAAACACTGACCTTGATTCAGGGATGGATTTCCAGACCCAGAACATTGGATCATGGCTTTGGGTTATAGAAAGCTCCCTTGCAGATAAAACATAGGATATTCTTCCAGTTGATCTCTCTAATCTGAAACTCTGCCATGGAATAAAACATGAAAAACAGTAGATTAAAGGGTAAAATCTGCTGAAATATCATTGGATAACTAACCATTTTGCCATCAGCTATTGAAACAGGATTGCAGAGGAGCAGAAAAAGCTGTTTCTTAGAAGAAAACTTGAGGTTTTTACAAGACTTGGAGATAATTAGATCATAATCAGACGGTAAGAACCTCTCCCAAACCAAATCAGATTCTGCTGCTGATTGAAAAGAAGCCGAAACCAACGATGATCTGCATGCATCTTGGGGTGAAGTGAGCGACAAAATCACAGAAACACAGCTCTCAGGCAACAAGTTCAACCCTGAACATTCCATTTTTTTTCTTAGGTAAATACAGAAGAACAGTGCTGAAAACAATCAAAGAATTAAATAAAACCAAAACTAAAGCTAAGTTTACAATTTGAGGATTGTGGGATTTTTCCAATGGGTCTTAATTAGCTGGTTTTATATTTCCAGCAAAACGAGTTAACAGAGAACCTTCTCTATCTAGTGCTTGACGAAGAAATAAAAGTCAAAAAAGGCAAAGCATACCACAGTATTGGGGAATTAATATAATAATTGTTTAATGACCAACTTGCATAATTTGTAAAAATATGTTTAAACAATTAATTAATATAATAATTGTTTAATGAACGTAATTTAGCTGTTTAATTTTCAATTCAACAGTCACCTGCATGCTTTACTAGAGACAAAAATTATCAATATCTTGTTAGATTTTTAAAATTGATTTTTCATGACTCTTGTTATATTTTTAAAATTGAGTAGTCAAGAATAATATAAAAAATTATCAATGTCACGTGGCTTGAATTTTTTATTTTTTATTTTGAAATCATGTGGCTGCATGCTCGAGCTTTATATGAGGAAAGATATTTTAGAATGGAAAATTCTAAATATACTTTTCTTTTTTACTATTTACATTCCATTTCTTTTGTAAAAGATGGATATGTTTAGAAATTTCCCTTTAGAATTAGTAGAATAATTTGATCCAATTGTGACGTTTAAGTTTTGATGACAGGAACATACGTTTGTCTTGGTTCAAAAAATAGACTTGACTTGGACTAATCTGGTGTCCAAGTGGATAATAATAATAATAATAATAATAATAATAATAATTATTGATTAAAACAAGTTTTCAGTAATCGTTTCAGATAAAAAAAAACATGTTTTCAATTTTAATTTCCATCTTTATTATTTCTTTTTTTATAAGAAGCATAGCATTGTATGCATGGCAAGTTCTCTCCATATGTTTCTTTTATTTAAATCATATTAAGTAATTAAATTATTTAAAAATTAATTATTTTTTTATCATAATTATTAACGAATTATTAAAATAAATATTCATCATTCAATTATTTGTATTATGTAATGAATGCTTGATTTTTTTAATAATATAATTATGTAGTATAAATTATATAAAAAAGGTATTTTTTTACGTCAAGCAACTGTTCAATTCAAACAATTACTTTTCGCTCATGATATAAATTACTTATAAAATAATGATTTTATATAATTATTTTCGCTAATTATTAGTTCACTGCTCAAAAAATAAAATGGACATGTTAGCCTGAATATTTGATTTCTTTTTATACTATTGACCAAAAAATCTCTTTAAATTCCAAAAAGGTTCTAGGGTTATCGTATTTCCGAAAATTGAATTCCAAATTTCCTTTTTTGACTAATGCTCTATCCATCCCATAATAGTGTTCAAAAATAATTAATTAATTCTTCCTTGTTGATTCTAAACATTTGTGTTGACTTCGTTTAAAACTTGAATTCCAGTGTTTTTGCTATATATCAATGACAGCCTCGTTAACAGCTTGACACTTTGGAATGATTTGTCATATTTGTTGTGCATCAAAGTTAAATCTGATAATCGATGCATATTTTTTGTATTTGTGTCGTATAAAATATAAAAATTTTGTATTAAAATTTATGTTGACACTTTAAATATAAAATTTTTTATTTTTAGTTTTTATTATATTCTTATATAATTTTTACTAAATTTTAATTTTTGTCATTTTCATATCTAGATAATATTTTGTCATTTATTAGCAATACTATATACTATCCATGTATTAAATATAAATTCTACATACAAATCATATTTAGTGGGTGTTTTTTCCTTCTTTCCTTTGAATGACATATGCTTATATGTTTAATATTTTTGGCTTGGAGGACAACTGAGTAGCATTAAACAATTATTGGAATTGGAATGAAGCAAATATTTATCCACACAAACTAAAAGAAAATTAGTAAAGATATGTATTTGAGATTAATTTGACAGGTATAAATGAAGCAAAAATTAAAGTTTCGATTTTGATCGAGGAGCTTTCACTCGCATTAATTCTTACGTTTTAAGAATCTAGTAATAAAATGAAAGGATCAATGCGATTGAAAACCTCTCGAATCGATTTCAAAAGAACCCTGAGTATATACAAAGTGTGTCTACTCCTTCAAATGTACTTCTCTTCCTTAATTTAGTCTTTCGGCCTCAACTCAATACCTTCAATTGCAAGCCCTCCTTTCAGATGACAGCCCTTTACTTCCAACAGACTCATCCTCACCTCCTCATCATTTTCGCCATTAAAGAACTCTCCAAGCTCAATCTCCATCCACCCATCTTTCCTTTCACTCAGCACTCTTTGGTTTCCTTCGATGGATTCCCACATTTCCATCTGTTTCTTGCTCCTCTGATGCTGCAGGATAACACTGCTACAAGAAACTTGGTTTCCCACTTCCACGGTCATCTCTGATGGATTTGAATCAAGCCCGTATGCACGCTCAGAGATTTTAATTAGAAGATAAGCTCCATAAGTAGTGTTTGGGCTCAGCATTCGGGTCCTGATTTTGCCTCGGATTTCTAACCAGTCTGTTGTTCTTAACACAGCCACTCTGGAGAACCTGAAATACAAACATATAAAGTATTTAACCATATACCACTTGCATTGGAGACATGGCAATTAACGTGTATAATTTGAATTTGTATCATATAAAATATAAAATATTTGTATTAAAATTTGTTTTAATACATCAAACACAATCCTTTTGTCAATTTTGCTATATTTATATACAAATTTTATCGCATTATAGCTCGTATTTTATTTGCGTCTTTTATTGATATCACGTAAGCAACTAAAATTGAAACCAAACCTTGATTCGGCCGTTGAAATCCAGCTCCAATACAATGGGTTGGAGCTCCAAGTGATGGAAAGCTCTTCTGCAGATAATATGTAAGACTTCTTGCCTGATGATTTCTCCAACTTGAAAATCTATAAATATGTTGGAAAATTCATGGTCAAAAATGGCTATTTCAATTGGCCTTCATGTCTGACATGGTGGAATTCCTAAGTCTAGCAACTATTTCTGATGCAGATTCAATGCTTTTTAACATCAAATAAACTATCGAGATTCAATTCATCATTTCAATAGCAAATACAATGATTTGTTGAGTACAGAGACTTGACAGTACCAGTAATCTTAGACACTAGATGAAAATGATATAAAAAAGTGGCATGAAAGTTATACAAATTAAATTTTGATAAAAAAATTATATATAACTTTGATAAAAATTAAAAGAAAATTGTGTTTAGTGTATGATATGGATTTTATTAAGAAATTTTAGTATTTTATATTATACATATGAACAGATATGAAGCTGAAATTAATGAACTCTAGCTTTTATCTTCAACACATGTAGAAGAAAATAATCCTCAACAGGATGAAGAATTTTCAATAAAGAAAGCCAGAAGGACGGATTTTCTTGCCCTCCAGAAGAAAAACAACATATTTCACCGCGAAGAAAATGAAAGATTCAGGGAAGACAAAGAAGCTTACTTTGTTACCACCATCTATGAGAACTGGGTCACAAAGACACTTAAACAATTCTTTCTTAGAAGAAAATCTCATCGGAGTGACCGAACTCGACACTATTTCAGCATAATCCGGAGGCAGAAACCTTTCCCAAACCACATCCGAATCAACTGCCGATCGAAAAGCCGATGAAACCAACGATGATCTGAATGCATCTTCTGGAGAAGTGAAGGAAACAACAATAGAAAGACAATCTTCAGGCAACATGTTGTAGTTGTTCAAATCTTCAATGTTTGAACTTCATATCTGGTTTGCCGACAACAATTCTGGTAAAGGGTCAGAAAAAACTCATTTAAAGAGAATGTCCATTTCTGTTTAAGTAAGCTTTTGAATTCCAACTTTATTTTCCATGAAGAAACAGTGGTCAAGTTTAAATGATGCATTTGCCTAGCTGAGGTCATCGATTGAAATAATGCAGAAGGGAAAAAGAAAACAGCTCATTCTGGATATTTTATTTGACATTTTTGTCGATTATCTCTTTTTCCTGGCTGGAAAAGGCAACTTGGATAATAACAGCAACGTTATTAAATTTCAAAGAACTATACAGATTGCAGACCCTGAAGTTGACCGGTCCGTGAAGGGAAGAAATTTGGCAATTGTATTTTACTAAAATTTTGGCAACTTGTTCGGTTCTAAACCCGGTTTTACTTTATAGAAAAAATAAAAATATATATGAGATAGAAAATTTTGTTAATTTAAGGATTAAGTTATGATTTTTAAATCTAATAATTGAATTAATTAATTTTTTATTCTTACTTCTTTCCATACTTTCTCTCAAATAAAATAAAAAATTGAAAAAAGCATTAACACGTTCCCAAATTGCATTTAGAGGATAAGAGCATTGTAATAATTATATGAGTTTTGATTTCATAAATTCCATTATTTTGATGTGATTTAATTACAATTATAAAATCCGCACATGGCTAGAAAGAGCCTTGCATATTCGTTTTCAAAGGTCAAGAAAGAGCCTGTCTTGTATTAAATCATCTAATTTAAACTAAGATTAACGATGGTTTTGAGCATGGAATCAAATTATCATATTTTTATTCGTAAAAAATCAGAATTTTACAAATTTGAAATTTGAATTTAAATACTTAAATTTTTTCTTCTCTCAAGTTAAGAGATGATCATGTTTCTATCTATATGATGTCAAAGTTTTATAGAATATTTGATAGTTGCATCTCAACACTTAAATTTTTTTTCAAAGGTTAAAGGATTTGTTTTCTATCTATAAGGTGCTAAAATTTTGTAGATCTTAAATTCAAATCTCATTACTTATATTTTTTTCTTCTCTAAAGTCAGAAGTCTTTGGTCATTGCATAAAAAATATATGAAAAAAGTATCTTAAGATAGAAGGTAAAGAAACAATCCTTTTTGCTTTACGAGAATGGATAAGGATCCACTGTTCTCTTTATTTTAGCAACGATAATTCTAAGTTGTGGCAGTAACACAGAGTCACAAACCAAATAAAGCATTATTTCTTGAGTCTAGAAGCACCATTACAACAAGTTCTTGTTGACAACTCGGCCCGTTTCTGCAATGATTATTCAATCACCATTGGCATCTGTAGTCTCAGACACGACCGATGGAGATCATGCCGGGCATTTGAGCCCTTCTTTCCCTTCTCGGCACTCGCTAGCAAACAAACCAGGCGGGTACTTCCCGTACAGATTGATGTAGCTGAACATGGTTGAAGCACAGTCAGTTGTCAAGTCGTTGATCTCTTTTGCAAAAGGGCAAGCAAACTGTTTGAACGCTGCGCAACAACGATCGGCTGGGTATTTGGGGCCTTCGCATTGGCTCGTGATGATCGTGTAGTTCTGGAATTCAAAGTTGATAGGGCATGCTGCAGATAAGGCAAGAAAAACAAGAAATCGTGTTGAATATTGTTTGAAAACTCTACACTCCGAAACTGAATGAATCAAACAAAGATTTACAAATGAGTTATGTAGACAATGCTATGTTATAGCATTTTTATACTTTAGATATTGTAATTATACGTATAAGGAATTATTATACAATATATGACTTTTGTTCCATGTCAGTATAAGCTGAATAAATCATGTAAACTTATCCAAGGCTTTTTCGAAACCCAAAGCATCTATAAAAGAAAGTAGACGGTGTGTAATGTCGCATTGAATAAGAAAAAATTGTCATTGTGCATATAAATTGTGTTACAATTATAATAAACTGATTTTGCAAGAAGAAAATAATGGTCACCTAACATATAATATCAGAACTAATCTTTAATCATATTCGATTTCATGTTGAGTGTCTTAACAGAGAATATAAGATAAGCCTCAGTTTGACGATGAGCACCTTAGAGGGGTAAATAGGGTGAATTAGTTGTGACGAAATCACAAAATTAAAAAGAAAAAAAATGTCACGTCAAGAATAAACAAGATGAATTACCTGTGACAAAAGATATCACGAGATTGAATTGGAGAGAATATCACATCATACTCTTCAAAAAATAAACAAGATGTTTCTATCCCAAATTAGATCGTTGATGCTTACATAACATCTATGGAATCTATAACTTAATATAAAAAGAATCCCCAAAGATTCTTAAAATGACAACTGTCCAAGGGCATAAAAGTCATTTTACTTAATTTGTCACTTACACCCAAACGAAGAGCCTTAGGAGACGTTCGGTTCATGAAATAGAGCAGAGAAGGAATAAAAAAAAAAAGTTTTCTGTAAGAATAGAAAAGAAGAGAAATAGAATAGAATATGAATTATGAAGTTGGATTCATTTGAATGGAAAAAAATAAAAAATGATATTAATATGTTTGGTTAGTTAAGGAATATGGTTGGAATTAAGTTTAAAAAAGGATAAGCAGAAATCAACCAAAACTAATCAGCATTCAAGCCAGAATTTTAGAATCAGCCAAAGCCCAGCAAAACAAAGGCTGTGTAGCCTGTGTTAGAACAGTTGCACAGTAAACAAAATGGTTTGATTTGTGGAGGAAGAAAACCTGAGAAAAGAGAATAGATGAAGCTCTAAAAGAGATGAAAACAAGAGGAAAGAAGAAGAAAACATAGCTGTCGACAAAGAGATGAAAACTCCAAAAATTCAATCTTTATATTCATTTTTTGGAATTAAATATTGGTTTTTCACATCCCTCTAAAACATTAATAAATACCACAAAGGTGTAAATTGCATTGCATAAAAGAAAGAAATAACAAAAAAATTAACAAGAAAACCTTTAATTTGACACGTCTATTTTTATTCATTACGTTTTATTTTACCTTTCAATTTAAATTAATAAGATGTTGGATTTTCAATAAAAGTGAAAATTAAAAGAAAACTTAAATAAATAATCAAAATAAAAATGTTTATTGAAAATACACCTTAATAAAAATTTTAGAAAATTTGCAGTGATGTTTGTCAAAATAATTAAAAGTGAGAAATAATATAGTGAGTTCTATAAAAAATTTTTGAAGAGTCCAAACAATTATTTATTATTTAAAAAAAATAAAAAATATTAAATAAAGTTAAATATGAAAATGAATAAATAAAATAAAAAGATAACGATGTAAAATAATATGATATAATTTCAAATAAAAAATTTAAATGATATTTTTTTGAAAATTCTTACATAAATTCATTTTTTGAAATTCCATCAATATGTAAGGAGAATTTAAATAATATTTTTAATATAAAAGTTTTCATCTGTTATAATAAAATCGATAAATGTTCACTATAAAAAATTAAAATTGTTGAAAACAAGTACTGATTTTTATAAATACTACTCGTGCGAAGCAGGGGGGCAAATCCTAGAGAGAAACTATTCAGTATGAGTAAAACCTTTCTTCATCTGAAGCAGACTTCTGCTTGTTGATCCGAAAGAAGACCAGACACCATCTGCAACAAATCACAGGAAATAGGATATTAAGACAAGTAAACATACAGACAGTGTAAGAAGGAAACACCATCCCATTCGATGTTGAAGAATACCAGAAATGGAATTAGACGAAGAAGCAGAGGAAGCAACCAGAAGGAAGAGAATTGCCAAGTAGAAGCACCAAATTCTCCCCATTTTTCCTTTCTTCTGTTATCAGGGAAAGTACTTCAGAATCTTGCTTCTTCTTTCTTTGTGGCTTCTCTTCTTGTATTTGGTAAGCGTAATAATGGTCAAATTCTAAATCAGTGGCTGCCAATGCGTGTTGACTAGGCTGGCTCATGACTGAAAAATAATTGGTTGATCGAAGTCAAGCTGAAGAAAGTCTTTGTTCATACAGCTAAAATTACAAACTAAACCCTTTTTGTAGCTGTTTGAAATTTGTTTTTTTTTGCTTTCACAATGAAATTTTTGGCATGAAAAAAGAGAAAATGCTAAGTGTTCAGACTGAAAATTCAGAGTGCATTTGATTCCCGAAATGAGATAAAGAGAATAGAGTAGATATTCTATCTATTATGATGTTGGATTAATTAAAATGGAATGTGGTAAGAATTAATATTAATATGTTTAATTATTTCAAAGAAAATGGTTGGAATAAATTTAAAAAATCATTTTATCCTTTATAAAATTAATTATAAATTATTATAGTACTAATTATAATGAATAAAAAATTAATTATTAATTAAATTACTACTAATTTTTATTATAAAACATTTTGATTAATTATTAAATATTAATTAATTATTAATTATCATTTATTAATTAAAAACTTTAATTATTAATTAACTACAATTTAATATTTATTATTTATATTAATTAATTATTAATTAAAAATATTTGATTATTAATTATTAATAAACATTATTAATTACCCAAAATATGTTGATATAACCAAAACATTCACATTCAATCCACTCAAGAAAATAAGAGAGAAAGAGAGAAACAAAAAATGGTAGAAACGGATGAGATTGAAAATTTTGTTAATTTAATAGTTAAATTATGATTGTTAAATCTGATCATTGAATTAACAAACTTTGATTCTCACCTCTTTTCATACTTCTTAGTTCTTACCAAGGAAATCAAAAAGAAAAAACAATTTGGTATTTGTTAAGTTATTGCCACAAAGAAAATCAGTACTAGCTTGTAATAATCTCCCAATTAATTTTAATTTTTTCTCATATTTACGTATAAAATTAAATATCTTATATCACATTTGAGCATTTAATTCTGTTAAGTGTGTGTGTGACTTGGAAAATGCCAAGTTAGTTATCACATAAGAAAGGCAAGTTGAGGCCTTGGCTTGGTGACAAAGAAGAGACTCTGAGATTTTGAGATTTCAGGTTCGAGTTTTACCAAGTGTGAGCTTGAATTAGTCTAGTTATTTACTAGTTTGTTTAGTTTGTTATAGTTATTTACTAGTTTACCTAGTTTGAGTAATGTGATTTTCATAGTTACCTGTTCATGGAATGTAATATGCTGATTGTAATTGTAACTTCCAATGAAAATGTACTACTCAATAAAATGAAAAGAAAGGCAAGTTGGCTATCTTATAAACCAATGAAATGATGCGGTGAGGAGCATTAAATTTGCAAGTCGGTTGCCCCCCTTTCCAACCAATGAAAAGCTTTCCTCTTCAAATTGTATTTCGGCTGCCTCTCCTTCCACCAATCAAGCTGTGAGTCACTCTGTCACGTCCAAAAACGTAAAATTTCTATCTAATTTTTTCTTTTTAATACAATTATTATTAGTCAAACAGTTATTACCATTTATTTGCATTCGATATCAGTGTAAGTTTACTCTATAACTTTTATTCATTATCAATCTCTATGCCATTAAACCACTTAGCAATGAATATAAAATATGTCATCAGAGTATAAACCAAAACACCACAATGTATAATTTCCTAAATATCAACTTAATTCAAGTACATCATATTAATTCTTTTGACACTCTTTGACTCAACATTATACAATTTACAGCCCAGACTATGGATACATTAGTTGTGCACATACTGTCTGAGTGCAAAAGTATCTCATTTATCATATACCTTCTTTCTAAGATTAAATTGGAAATAGTAGCTAGTGTATATACCGATAAAGATCTATGAGGATGAGTAAAGGGGTAAGCTATAAGCCCAATAAGAAACACATATAAAAGAACGAATATCATACTAATTATATGCATGAATCCTATACATGTTTCTCTATGTGACAATACATATTCAATACAATTCTTTCATTCAATAACTGTTGACTATCAAAGCATTAACATGGACTCAAAGGGAAGGAATACTATAATCGGTTAGAGATACTAAGTCTCTAAGTTGAGTATGGAAGGATACTTTGAAGTACCTCACTTGTCCAAGTCCCTAGGTCCGACGATAAACATTGAGCACCCTAAAAAGTAAGTAGGGTGACTTAGCCATGACGAAATCACAAAACTAAATGGGAGAAAATGTCACACCAAAGATAAGCAGGGTGAATTACCAGTGACAAAAGCCATCGCGAGACTGAGTTGGAGGAAATATCACACCATACTCTCCAAAAAGTAGACAAAATGTTTCAATCCCAAATTAAATACATGATGCTTACATATTGACATAACATCTATGAAATTCTAAGCAAAAATTCTTCAGAAAGAAAGGAAGTTTTAAGTATGAGTAAAACCTTTCTTTATCAGAAGCAGATTCCTACTTATAGTCTTGAGAGAAGACAAGACATCATCTGCAACAAATCATAGAAGACAGGATACTAAGACAAGTAGACATAGAGACAGTGTAAGAAGGAAACAAGATTAGATGTTGATGAATACTAGAAATGAAAGTAGACGAAGAAGTCGAGAAAGCAACCAATAGGATGAGAATTGCCAAGCAAAAGCACCAAATCCTCCCCATTTTTCTTTTATTATGTTATTAGGCAGAGCTACTTTAGAATCTTGGTTCTTTTTTTATAGCTTCTCTTCCTGTATTTTAAAGGATTGGTAAGTGTAAAATTGGTCAAATCCTCATGACTGAAAAATAATTGGTTGATCGAGTCCTGGAGTCCCCACTGTTTATCATTTCTGGCCCAAACAGGATTAATCTCATATCGTAAAACAGATGAAGATAACTGTGCTTACACCAAAGAAAAATAATTGGTTGATCAATCAAGACTTGGAACTTGGAAGTCAAGATGAAGAAAAGTTTTTTGTTAATGCAGCTAAAATTACAAATTAAACTCTTTGTAATTGTAGCCAATAGAATTTTTTATTTATTCACATTGAAAAATTTTGGCACGAGGAAAAGAGAATGTAAGAAGTCGTTTGGCATTGTTTTTGTTTTTGTTTTTCAATTTTTTTTGAAACAATAGTAGCATGTTTTCTGTTTTTAGAAAACATGTTTAGTAGCATGTTTCTGTTTTTAGAAAATGAAAATAAGAATTTTCTAAATTTTTGGAAACAAGAATTTCATATTTTCATTGTTTTCGGAAACATGCTTTCATTTCTAGTACTACTCATAAGTAAGTGAACAAAGTTTATATATTAATATAATATTAATATTTTTCATAATAAAATATAAAATAAAATTAATTAATTTTTAAAATAAAATAATTTTAAATTTTAATATAAAATATTATTTAATTATAAAATTAATATATTTATTTTAATATAGAAAAGTTGAAAATGTAAAAAGCAATTAAATATAAATTATATTGAATTATAATATTATTCAATTTAGATTTATATAATAATTTATTTAATATATTATATATTTTAAATAATATCATTTATTATAATTTTGATATGTTAATAAATAATATTATTGCTAAGTGCTATTATCTAATATAATTCATTATTATTTTACTAAACAATATTATTATTTAATATTATATTCTTTCAATTAAATTTAAAATATATCACTACTACTATTAAATAATTTAATATTATTAAATAAGTGAATACCTATCATTAAATAATATTATTTATATTAAATATAATATATTTAAATGATTACATAATTTATTATAAATTAATTTGTTAAATATTTTATTTAATAATTTAATATTATTACAATTAAATCAAATGATATTATTAATATAATTTATAATTATTAATTTATATTATTATTTAATATATAAACTTAGAATTTTACTAATCTCAATTATTATCTAATAAAAAGTAATATTAAAAAGTTATTTAATATTATTTTTAATTGAATTATTTTATTTAATATTATATTTATTTATAATATTATTTAAATTATATTAAATTATTATATGATTAAATGAAAATATTTAATATTAGTATTATACAATGTAAAATAATATTATTTAATATTATGTACATATTATTATTTAATAAATATATTATTTTTACTTAATTTTTAAAATTTTATTTTGTGAATTGAATTATTATATTTGAATTGGATTAAATATTTGTTTTCAAAACATAATAGTATTAACCAAATATGTTTTCTATTTTCAGAATTTGAAAACAAAACAAAAACAAAATTTTCAAAAACAAAAAATAAAAAACAAAAAACAGAAAACAATCCCAAACAATCCTTAAGTGTTCAAACTAAAAATTTAAAATACGTTTTGTTCACAGAATAAAATAGATAGGAATAGAAAAGAGGAAAAATAAAATAAAATATATATTATGATGTTTGGTTCATTAGAATAAAATATGTAAAAATTAATATTAATATGTTTGGTTAGTTCAAAGAATATGATTGAAATAAATTTGAAAAATCACTTTATCCTTTATTAAATTAAAGATAATTATTTCATACACTGTAAGTGGAATATTTTTATTCCACAAGCAGTGTTAGAATCGTGACACATGTCCTATAACAATGCTTGTGAAAAAAAAATATTCCACTGACAGTGTATAGAATAATTATCTTTAAATTAATTATAATTTATTTTAATATTAATAATAATTAAATAAAAAATCAATTATTAATAAAATAACTACTAATTTTTATTATAAATTATTTTTGATTAATTATTAATTATTAATTATCATTTATTAATTAAAAATTTTAATTATTAATTAGATATTAATTTATAATTATTAATTATATTGCTTAATTATTAATTAAAAATATTTAATTATTAATTCAAATTTTAATTTTTTTAATAGTACATTTTCATTAAAGGTTATAATCATAATCAACACATTACATTACAGTCGATGTACCGATAACTGATAAATTGATAAATACAAGTAACAATAACAAGCTATATAAACAACAATAATAAATTAAACTCAATCTCATATCTGATAAGACTCATCAGATCCTGCAAACATAAAAACCCAACCATGCAAAATTAACAAGAATTTCCAAAATAAAAAAATCTAAAAATTAAATAATAATTAATAAATCTCAAATTGGGTATCTCTAAATTTCCCAAAAAATGTTGATATAACCAAAATATTCTCACCCAATCTACTCAAGAAGATAAGAGAGAAAGAGAGAAGGAAAAAAACACCTCATTAGATCCTACAAACGTGAACACCCAACCATGCAACAAACATCTGAAGTTTGTAAGAGAAATACAGTACAAGATGATCCAGAGAGTTAAACTTAACAAATTATGAGTCGGGTGAGGCTTGATGACAGGATGATGTTAAGGCTCCAATTTAACCCAAGCACAGAAGTTTCCAAGAAATTGTTGGTTGAAGAAGAGAAAGGAATCCGAGAAGAAAGAATAAAAAGAAACAAGTTGAATGATTTTTGTAATTTATCAAATAAAAGAAGGGTTTGCTTCAAAAGTAAAAAATTTATTAATTTTTCCCACTCTTGAGAACAGAGAATCGGGCTATAAACTCAGAAAGCCAACTCAATAAATAGGCTGAATTGGAGTTCTATGGAATCAGAATTTAAGCCCACTAAAATGAACCAATTGGCAGAAAAAATATGGGTGACGAAAGAAAGTACCCTGAGTTGCAAACCTTTTCAGCCAAACTACACGGCATGTTAAACTCTCAGACAATCATTTTAACCGATGCTCAAAATATCCATAAGAGTCGTCTTCAATTAGACCTGATAATCATAGACACAATACGATTATACAATACGAAAATAATACGAATATAAGACACGATATAAATATAAGACACGATATGACACGGATTAAAATTAAGTAAAAATTGTATATCACTATTGTAAAAACTAAAAATAAAATTTTATGTTTTTAATGCCAATACAAATTTTGACACGAAATTTTCGTGTTTTACACAATACGAATAAGATTTTACATAATACGAAAACGAATTAAAAATACGAATTATTATGTCTATCTTCAACCATCCTTAAAAGGAAAAATGTCAATGTTCATATTGGAACCTCAAACTTTTAAAACTCGCATCTTAAATATAAAAAATCGATCATTGAAACCAATACTCAAAATATCTAAAAAGTCGCCTTCCCATCCCGAGGGGGCAAGTTAATGTAAAGTCAATCATTTCTTCTTATATTTTAGAAAAATTACAACAGAATTCTTGTTTGAGATTGTAGCCTATGTGGAACTTGACAAACATCGCATGTTAATTATTCTGTATAGTGACAAATTGGCAACCAGGATTTGGCCACTTCTGTTTTCTAGGATGAAATTTCCTAATCATGTGTGAGTTCACCAATTTACAGCAATTTTCAATGAATCCAGGAGTTGCCCAAGATGTGCAAGGAAAGCTTAGAGGTTGTCAGATGTTTAATGTTCACAATCCAATCCCCTTACTCTTCTTGTGAGTACGTGGTTAAATGCTGGTATAGAACAAAGCTGCTTGGGAATCACCATTGTTGGCAACTCTAGGCATTATTCACCCTGGTGCTCCAACACAGCTAGATATCTAACACTGATTTCAGGAAAATAGCACCCTCATTTTGAATTTCATTGGGTAATATCAGGCAAAGCATAGAAATTTCGTTTCGGAATAGACTGGACTAGGTAGCACGACGAATGGCATAAATCATTCTATGGACTAAATCGAACAAGATATGAGCATGAATCGAACACTTTCCGATCAACTACATTGAACTAAGGAATAGAATATGTGCTGATGAATTTAAGAGCAATTACCTTGCTCATTTACATAACTACTATTTTGAAGTTGTGACAAGATTAACTTCATGCTGAGATGAGGGAGATGAGTGGAAGAAGAGGCAGATGGCTGAAATATCATCCATTGCAATGCCCTTCCTCTTCTTTTTCCATGCACGGGCAGCACATTCGACCAGATGCTTAGCTGCCATTGCCTTGTCCGGTGTCAAAGATACTATTTGAATTGCTTCCTGATTGGAAATAACATCCCATACCTGCAGCACATTAAGTAACAAGATTTAATAACAAACCAAGCATTGTCATTCGTTAAATTTTCATCGAAGCCTTAGTGCACAAGCGTACCCCATCAGTAGCAAGCACAACGAATTGGTCTGCGCTGGTTACGTGTCTTTGTGTGACTTCAGGAACGGAAATAAGCCCGTAATCTTTTACGCAGTAATCCCCAAAAGCTCTAGACATTGCCAGTCCTGGTGACTCCTCATCAGGCAGCCAAACTCTGTGCACCCCTGGCTCATCATGCAAACAGAACACCCGCCCTTTGCACTGACTTATCCGCTCAGCCTCCTCTGCAAGCAAGATCAACCAAAAACATAAGAATCCGTAATGGTTTCTGTTTCTCTTGGACATTTTTAGAGAGGGTGGCAGAGAACTCACGAGGTAAATTGGGCTTGAAATCAACAGTAAGCTGAACGGGAACCAAGTTTCCATCATCCGAGGTTGTAGCCAAAACAGCCCGAGAATCACCTATGTTGGCTACATATATCAGGTCACCCTGTCCAATATTAATGTGAAATTATTCTCACTAGCCCCGGTAAGTGCAAAGATCATAGTTCAGGCAAATATCTCAACGCAATGGAACCTGCTTAGCAATTTACTTGAGTTCCCTATGCGAATGCAGTGAAGTGTTTGAAGTAATACTAAATTCACCTGACAACATATTGATTACACTACCATCTTGTTTCAATAGCCAAAAAAAATGAAAATTTTACATGAATTATGTTTCAAAAAGCTTCATTCATCTGAGTTCGTAGTATAGCATGACTTTGTAACTAACTGAGCTCCACATTCAAATGACCAATAAGAACAAACTAGTTAGTATGACATTATAAGAAGTAAAAGCTCATTTACCTGTCTGACAATTGTCAAGGCAGTTGTTCCACTGTGGAAGGAATCAATCTTCCTACACTGCTCGAGCTCCTGATCAACAGCAGCGCAAGTCTTTATATAAGAATGCTCCCATATATGAAATCTCTGATGCTTTTTATCAGATTCCAAATCGATATCCGGGTCAAGCGATGTCTGAGCTAGAGCCTCTTGCCAATTGCAAAGCAAGGATGAAGGCATTGACTCTCGAACCTTTTTTGCTACAAAATGTCCCCATGGACCATGGCCATCAAATATCCCGCAAAACAACATGTCTGCTTGACATCCAAATTCCTATTCCAAGAAAACAGAAGCCACAATTATCAATCAAAAATGAAAATAGAAAAATGAAGTCTGTGTGGTAAAAACTCATTTCTTACCTCCCATACAATAGTACAATCCTGGTTCACTCCTTTTCTGCCCCTCTTGGAGAAAACTGAGGCGAAATTGTTGGAACCATCGACATTTACAAAACCAGAAGACCTCAAAATCAGGTCATTCTTCTTTGCATCCTTTGCCATTGCCTCAGCAGCTTCTCTTCCATCACCAATATTCCCTGAATTTTTCCCTCTTCTCATAGAAAACGACCTTGCCAATCCATTGAACATGGAGGAAAAATGCTTCATTCCTTCTAGAATTCAATACCCACTACTACAAAAAAAAAATTACTGCTTTCTTCTTGTAGATCCAAAGTCTGCCCATTGAAAACAAATAAAAAGTCCATAAACTTCACATTGTGAAAGACAGACAAGGAAATAGTAAAAAACTGTCAAGCAAGGAAGCCTCCTAAATATTTTTATGTTTGTTCAAATTCTTGCTTCAGAAACAGTAGAAGGCTACAGCATGTTGAACTTGAGTTATACCGTTAGCCAAGAAAAGACATGATCTGACTCAGAAAGGTACGAATCTAACAATCTAATAAGAGTAAAAACAAGAACCTGTGAATCAGAAAGACATTACAGAGAATATTCATTGTGACATGGAATTCCAATAACCCCCATCTAGAATTTTGAAAGGAGCAAAACAAGGACCAACTAGTAAATTGATAAACTGAACACTTTAGACTTAGCTGGCTACCCCATCAACTGGTCTGTTTGGTTGCTGAGAAAGGATAACGAGTAAAAGAGAAACTTGAAAATACAATCTTTTAGTATGCCGAAGGACTGGCAAGTGGCAACTTGGAAAATGAAAAAAAGGAAATCTAGAATTAACTAGAACTTCAAGTTAGTTGAAATTTCCCTTTATGGTAAAGGGTAAAAAACTAATAGAAAATGGAGAATCCGGTTTTCCTTGGCAAATGATCTTGTCTTTCTGTTCACTCGGGACCCTTTGCTTGCTTTTCCAGAAAATCGAAGAAAACGCCAGAAATATATTTTAAAAGAAAAAGAACAAAGCTTAATGAGCAAAGTTTCTGTTTTTTATTTGAGAAGAAAAAGAAAAGTAACACAACTTTCCAATTTTAAACTTGACCTCAAGAAACTATAAATCAACCTCAAGTTAGTGTAAGCTCAATCAAAAATATCCATTAAAATGAATTAAAATTTGATCTCCAAGGCAAAAAATCCAAATTTTTAGCAAGATTTAATTTGTTTTTCTCACTCTCTTTCAAGATATTTCTAAAAAGAAAAACTAGACTAAAACAAAAACCCAAAAACCAATTAATCTTTCATGTCTTCCACTCTCTTTTCGACCACTTTCTCAGCAATGAAACAAACCACTCAAACCAAAAAATAAATAAATCCCACCAAGACCAAACCTAGAAAAGAAAAAGATGTTGTAATTAGACCTCAAGAGTAAATGGTTTGCCTGGAAGCTGATGCAGGCATCTGGAATGTGAGGACGTGATCCTTACAAGAAAAGCTGAGAAACCGAGAGAAAGAGGATGGAGATGGATCAGAAAAAATACCCATGGTGAAAAGAAAGAGTGTTGTCCCTTGTTTTGTTTGTTTGGTTCTGGTTTTTTAAGCCCTATTTATCTGTGGAGAAGAAAACAAAGACAGAGAAGAAGAAGAAGCGAGGTTCGTACATGAATTATTACATGCAAACAACAACACAAAACAAACGATACTTCCTTCCTCTTTTGTAAGGCTTTTACAACTAATCTAAAACCCAACTTGGCTTGCCTTTGCCCTTTTTATAAAACCTTTTTGTAAGGTTGTTTAGCTTTCTTTTTTCACCATGTTTAAACTAGTTAGTTAACTTTATGATTTGTTTTATAATACAAGGTTTGAATTTGTCTTATTTTATATAATTACAGGTCATGATTTGGTGTATCTTATTTTCATGCCATATTGAAGATTAAATGGGGTTTAGCTTTTTTTTTACTATATTTAAACAAGTTAGTTAATTTTATTATTTTTAACAACATAAGGTTTGAATTTGTTTTATTTTATATAAATACTGTTCATGATTTGGTTTATATTATGTACATGCAATGTTGAATATTAAAATAGGGTTATGTCTCTCTTTGCTGAATGAAGGGTCAACTTTGGCTAGCCAAATGGGCAAGAACTCTTGCTTTTAGGTTATCAAATAGGGTTATTTCATTATTGTTCAATTAATTGCTTTAAAAAGTTTGTATTTAAGCTTTAATTAAGCTAATTAAAGTGACCTTGAAATTATATATGAGCTATTCAAATTACTTTTTATTTTTAAAAATTACTTATACTAAAATAATTAAAAGTTTGATTTTAATACATTCACCATGATTTTTTTTTAATTTTACAATAAGGATTAAGAAATTATCACATGTCTCATTTTTTATTTTTAATATATACTAAAAAGTATGTATCATTTTATTAATTCCATTAATATAAAATTTAAAAATTTTACTACTATTTATGAGGTAATTTTTCAATAAGTATTAACTAATTAACACCAATATCCATCTAATATAAGTAATTTTGTATTGAAACCTTGGAAATAATGGTTCTTGGTTATATCATTTGTAAACATAATTAGTTTTCATATAGTCCATCCAAATTCCAAAGTTCTCTTAAACACCGTTATTATGATCAAGAGAAATTTTAATTTGTAATCATAGTTTTCTCCCACAATTTTTCAAAATTATAAAAATATTCTCAAATGCTACACATACACAATTTTTTTATATATTTTATCATTTTTCATGCATTATTCTGCTCCCATAATTGAAAGTAGCATTTTAAACAAATATTTGCTCTTGACCTGGAATATTATCTAGATAATATTCTCAAATCTGGTAACATCCAAATATTTTGTATAATTGACATAAAATAAAATTTTTATTCTTGCCCTAAATTAAATAAATGTTTTTTTATGCACTAACAGTAAAACTACAAAAACGGCCACATATCCCATTTTTGTTCTTTTTCGTTTTTTAAATTTTTTTTAATATACTCTAAAAAATATGTGTACGCTATTAATCCGATAATAAAATTTTAAAACTCTCTTAACTATTTATAAGTTAATTTCTCATTAAATAATAGTTTTACCAACGAACTAATTAATAAGAAGCCATCTTATTACTTTTGAACTGTTCAAAAGTTTTAAAAATATATATGCAGTCGACTTTTCTTGTCCAGATTAACAAGATTTGATTAAAAAATATATTCATGAAATAGAATGTCTAGAATTTATAATATACTATTAATACAACAAAAAAAGAGCTTAGATATATTTTTTAAAAAAATTAATGTACTTTTTTTAACAATAAACAAAGTTAATTTTGTCTAGAATTCTATGTCGTACACGTGGTTAATTATTGGCCATCATGATTAATTATGAATAATTTAATAATAGCATTGTCAGGTCATTACACAATTTAGAACAAAGTGAAAAAAAATTAAAATAAATCTTAAGAAAATCTGTTACCTTTTTATCTAGTTAATAGAATTTAAAACTTTTTTTATTAGAAAAATATCAGAAAGCTATTAAGAAACTATCAGAAAATCACATGTAAACAAAAAAATTTAAAAAAAAATTCTTGCTAATATATACATGCATATAGACTAGGATCATTTAAAATAAATAAAATTTGGTCAAAAAAATATAGATAATTTAGTTTTTGCGAGTTTACGTCATTTCATTATTGTGATAAATATTAAAACAAGACCTTCTCAAGTGTTTTGGCAAAAAAAATATATTATTACCTAAATTTTATTAAGGATTATGATCATTGACCAAAGATATCTTTAACAATTTGTTATTTTATTGAATAAATTAGTAAAAGAATATTTTTTTCTTGTAAACTTTGGGATTCATGGTGGGATATGCTTAATTAATTAAACAATCGCTGGAGAAGAAAGGTACAGACAACGACAAGGTCACAAGTATTCATTTCCTCAAAGCAAAGATGGTCGGCTACTCGGCTAGCTCCTACCAAAAGCGTGGTTTAGGTGAACTGTGAAGGGGCTGTCTTTGATGCATAATCTTAGGGTTAGATTGGTGCGTTTGATTCCAATACATAAGACAAAAAAAATCAGCAAAAGACAAAAAAAAAATCTGTAAAATTAATTTTTTTATCTTCTTTAAATATTTTATTAAAAAATTTATATTTACGATGATTATTTCTTTTATTTTAATTTTACCGAAATTAATCATATCATCTATTTAAATTAGCCCTTAATCAATGTGTTGGAAGTGAAAAGTAATAGGAGATCGAGTCGAAGAATTATTCATTCTAAATAGATCTCGCAATATGTGTTTATGTCAAAAAAAAATTTTATATCAATATTTATGTGTATATATATATATATGTTAAACACAATTTTTTTTAAAATTTATATCATATTTATATATAAATTTTATCAAATTTTAATCCGTATCAAATTTATATCATTTTACTATGCCGTATCTAAAACTAATAGACCTACTTTTAAGAGTCTCGAATTGACAAGATCTGCCAATCAAGTGATTGTTTTATATAAATTTTTCACTTAGATTATTATAATTCGAGAGGGATAACTGTAACTTAATAACATTATGCATGTATTGGAGCAAGGATTTCTAGCCATGGAGAAAGGTTGCAAGGGTTGCTTTTGCTACTTGCTAATGGAGGAACTGCATGGAGCAAGATTTGCTTGAGATATAGGGTTTTATAAGGTATTGCATTGGGAAGTCACTGAGTTGCAGATATGGGGAGCAATCTTTTTGGAGCTGTGTTGGGGATATGGAATTATATCTATATATATATATATATATATATATATATATATATATATATATATATATATATATATATATATATATATATATATATAACCCTATATATAGACACACAGACCCCCTCCAGTTTTGATGATTACATCTTAAGAGTTTCTCTTGTTTTCCTATGAAAGAAAAAGATTGTAACCTAATATAGGAGAAGATGCAACTGCAAGTAAATCCTATACTAAAATAACAGGAGTTAAAACTTGATAAAAATTATTTACAAATATGGCAAAAGATAAAAAAAATAATTATGTTTTTGACATGTCAACACAAAATTTTTATGTTTTACACAATACAAATACGATTTTATATAACATGAAAATAAATTATATACACGAATTGTCAAATCTAATAAAGGATTTTGGAAATTCAAACCAAACTTATTGAAAATTTTAAAAGAAATACGTGAATCAATTAAGTTAAAGTTTGAGTTCGGAAACATTAATGTTTCATTCATAAATTTGATGTAAAATAAAATGAAAATGAAGCAATCAAAATTCACACTATTCAAATTCATGTCTTTTTCCAATTTAATTCCATTTTGTTAGATGAGATTGAGAAAATGTTGGGCATAATAATTAAAACAATAAGGCATAGACTTTCATTAGATTGAAATTGAAATTTAGGGTCTCATAAAACAAAAGGTGGTTGGGTGGCACTGAAATTCTCCTGAGGGGGAAAGGTTTAACTTAAGAGAAACATTTGTATTATTGGCCAGTAAAATGGGTCTACTTTGTACTTTGAAATGTGAAGGCTGACGTTTTACCAATATTCACAAACATATCACAAAATCAATGACATTATCAAAGTGGATGGACCCAAACGGTCAAAATCATGATTTTAATGGGAAAACCTTTGAAATAAAGACGTGTAAAAACAGCTAAGCATCCAATGCCGGCATGATTTATTGGCTCTTGATAAATCAGCTTAATTTTCTATTTCATGCATTGCAGTTGATCGACATTCAAGCAAGGTTCTACAGTTCTTCCATATGCGCTTTTTCATGAACTAAATCTAGATACTAAGCAATCATGCAAATCTCATTGTTTTTTGTTACCTAATCATGCAAACTCTCAATATTGAATAATATTTTAGGATCTTTAATTACTTCCCACTCGGCTAGTGGGCAGGAGAAAACATGTAGAACTTCCCATGCAAGAATTAATTCATAAAAAAATTCTTCTAAATCTTGCAAATTGGATGTAGGGCAGGCTATGTAACAAAAAAATATGCAAGAAAAAGAATCAAACCTTACCTAAAACCACGGAAGTAGCATAATTACAAATGCATATATTAAACATAAGATCTAAACTCGTGAACGTTCCAATTAAGTGTGTAAAGATTATAAATGATTAAAAAAAATCAACATCAAGAGGAAAAAAACTTTGAAAAAATTATTCATTTGAAAAAGATATGACATCACAATAATTAAAAGAACAATTACTTTGAATAAAAATAAGTAAAAAAAAAATAGAATTGATGCTCTCTACTTAACAAACATATATACGAAAAATAGATTGTTTGTTTTTGTGATCTTATAAAATTAAAATTTCAAACATATTAATCTAATCATTAATAACAATATATACTAAGTTCGATTCCAAACTTATGAAACTAAGGTACAAAAAAATGTGATGTGATATAACATGAGTATGAAATTAAAATATCTTTAATTTTTTTTATATATTTTAAGAAGTATGCACCAATCTGTTACGTAATCTAAAAATTTCAAGCATGTAAAAAACGTGCAACTGTTAAACATTACACAAAGAAAATCCTAGCATCCTAGGAAATCCACAAAAATCCATCTCACAAGATTTTTGGGGTCAAAGAAGTGTGTGGACGTGAGAGAAAGGCATGGTTTGTAAGGTTGTGGCCTGTGGTATGTGGCTCATTATTTCAACATACAATGCGATGGCTAATTGACCACTTCCAGTTGTCAGGAGTCAGGACTCAAGAAAGATCACCTTGAGGGGCCCCAAAATCTGAGAAAGGCATTGGATTCAAGGATTTGTGTCGGTAACGTCTACCTCTCTCCATCATGGGGAAAGCATTGAATAATTAATTCACACGCCTAGCTAGAAGCCTCGAGTGTTGGAATATTGGCGTTTTTGTGACAAATACCCACCTTTTCTTCAAACTTCACATTATGATTCAATTTAAATTTTTGTGGTAAAAACAAAGAGACCTTGAGTTTGAATTTGACACTACTTTGAAATATTTTAAATAATGCGTCAATAATCATGTGATTTATTAGTAAAATATTGGACTTTATTTTCCGTTATTAAAGTTCAAAAACAATTCAAGTACCGAATAATAATGTTGAAAGTCACTGAAAAGAAAACTTCTATAATATTCCATCCCCTTCATGATAGACATCAATGTATGAAAATAAGCAAATTATTCATAGTTTAGGGATTTGAAAGATAATATTTACATTTAGAATTATTATTTCATACAATGATAATGAAATTTTTAATTTCACAAGTAAATTAAAAAAATTAACACATACTCTTTAGAAGATACTTAAAAATATAAAAAATAATGGTAAAATACTATTTTTTTTTTGAAGAAATAAAGAATATTTTAAATAAAATTAGAAAGTGTAATAATAAATGATAATTATGATGGTATATTGGTCGATATATGATAAAATCATCTCCCATGAGTAGCGCCACCTAATGATGATCATGATCTAAATTTTCAGAGCAAATCATGATCAAATACCATGGACATGGTCAATTTAGGTACAAGCATCACGCTGAAATGAGCTTCTTCCTTGCTTGCAATTGCAACGACCCACATGATGAAGTCGGTGCAAAGGCTACTGGGCCAATAGATCAAGTGGTCCCACCACCCAACTGTAATTCCCAACTAATTGAAAGCTGACACGTAATGATCTTAACAATCACGTGTAGGGTGACGCAGCAGCAAATAGCGAAATGTAAACCTTTCTTCACCCCCAAAGCCAGGCCCGGACCCGCCCTTTTTCTTTATACTGAGTGGGTTGGTGTGGATTTTCAACGACCAAATTAAGACCATGGATTCGATATGAAGATCTAATTAATTCATTTATATAAAGGTTAATATCCTATATATCGATATCAACAAATGATTATAAAAAAATGAAAGTAAATTTTTATTTTCCAAATATTTGGAGATAATTCAAATCTTAGAGTCGTTACTATTGAGGATTTCATTATTTATCACTTCTAACCTGAATATGATTAATCTTAAATCATAAAATAAATAAAGATATTTGTAATTACACTGTTAATGAATTTTTAACTCTACAAACAAAAATAAAATTATGATACATGTATATATACACACACACAAACATGAAAAGTCTTTTATTTAAAGTAGAAATAAACCTACTCAAAAGTTGGATCACCCACCCAAATCTAAAAACCCATCTCATATTTGATCGAGTTTAAAAAAAATATTAAAACCATTAAAATGAGTTTGGTCAAATAAAATAGATCCGATCAAAATTAGACCACACCTTAATCTCACCTTTAAAAGCCCGAACCTAACCTAACCCAACCCAACAAATGTATATATTTAAGTATCCCAATATACTTTTATATAAACCCTTAAATATGTTAAAATCAATTAAATCCAACAAAATTAAACCCATTAAATATGTTCACTCATTAACAATTAAAAAACTCATATTAAATTACCCAATTAAAGAAACCAACTTAATAATAAAATCAAAATTATATTATTTTTTGTTAAAAAAATTGATTATTTGGACAAGTCTAAACAAACCTAGATTTTTTTTGTTATTTTTAAAAGCAAACTTAGAGAAAAAAAAACTCATGTTTGAGCATTGGGTTGGGCCGAACTTAAATACACATATAATCTATTAATATCATGTCCAGACCTTACTTGACCCAAGTCATGATCAAATCTAAGTAGAAAGAATGCAATTTTTGAAACTCTAACCTTTTAGAGTCATCGAGGTTTAAAGCTTAAACTAATTCTCAAGATCAATGATTGCATGCCAACAATAACTTTTTAATGGAATGATTAAATAGAAATTATGTATTTGTTTAATTTGTTATAGTTATTTATTAGTTTACTTAATTTGAGTAACGTGATTTTCATAATTATCTGTTCATGGAATATAATATGCTGATTGTGATTGTAACTTCTAATAAAAATATATACTCAAAATGTATAATTCAAACTAAACATGATAATTCATATATATAATTTGTATTCATATTATGTAAAATAATGCTTGTGTTGTATTAAACACAAAAACTTTATATTAAAATTCATATTGACTCACCAAACACAATATTTTTTTCTTAATTTTTACTATATTCATATATAATTTTTACAAAATCTTAAACTTGTATCACCTTAATTTTTACAAAATCTTAAACTTGTATCACCTTAATATCTTTTATTCATGTTACCATATATTTGTAAAATTGCCAACTTTAATTCGAGCCCAAAGAACTTTGTCTTTTATCCCTGCTCTCAATTATAAAAAATAGAAGTCAGTGCTGTCATTCTTCTTTTAACAAAGAAAACTGTTCTTTTTTTCTTTTGTACAAAGGAGACAAAATCCTAAAAATGAGAAAAACAAATTGCAAATGCTAAAATTTGAATTCTAAATCTACTAAATATTATTTTTTAAGAGTTACTGTTAAGAATTATTGTATAAATCATTGGAATTAAATCTTATATTTGTTTTCGTTTTCTAATTGACTGGTTTACAACAGAAGCCCAGCAGCCCATCATAGAAACCAAGGAAAACCCATATAGTTGCACAGATAGGTAAGATTTAAGACATTTATACAATGTGAAAAGCCCAATAACAAGGCAATGGCCCACAATGGAGTCCAATATGCGTAATCAACGGGCCACAAGCACAGCCTAACAAGCAGTGCTAAACGGCCAATGGAATTTGAGGCAATGCAAGCAAAATCATATCGTAAGCTTCTAAACTCAACAAGACACATAGTAAGCCTGAATCAAACTGACCTTTCAGGAACATTTCAGCTAAGGTCAATTTGAAGAATAAAGCCACCCTGGTAGATGCTAAATCAAACGCTCCTTTGATAGGATTTGACCCTAAGAAGGTTTAATCAAGGTTGAATTCAGTTCTGAAATCATCAGATTCAGAGGTTGAATACAGCGGTAAGGGCCAATTGGCAATGAAACAAGCTGACAGAAAACATTCTATGAAAATGCAGAATAAAACCATGTGCTGCATCAATCATCAACATATCCTGGCAGCTGTGCTAGTGCAAGAGAACCAAACCCGAACTGGTTATCAATGTGCCAGCCTACTGTGTTTTACTATTTAACTTCCAGGTGCTAGTCCGTTAGAAAGGGTTCGAGAAAATTCAACCTAATACCATGCTTTCATGTATGACAATTGAAACAGTGCTAGAATAGCTTCAAGATTCAACTGGAACTATTTTTGTAGCATTAGAAGCATAAGAAAAAGAAGACAGCGCCTTGAGAGTTTTAATATAAGATATTGAACACAAGCTACAAGGCTAAGCTTAAATTCGGATGAAATACTTTGTTAGATGTCTGATGAATATACTATTTAATTTGATAGGAAACAGTTAGAAGAACCGAAAAAAGAAATTTCCTTTCTATTTGTGGCAGACATAAGTGTAGTAGTGGTTTACTTCAGTACCTTGAAATCACTACCAAGTCTATTAAAATCTAAAACTTCATCACGTAGTTGCATTGTTCATGCTCTCAGCTTGGAACTGTCTTACTAGCTGCAAAGACTGATGATAGAGATTGAGGTCAATACCATCAACGTTCCTACCAGTTCGTGCTTGCAGGATTGCCTGAAATAAATCATATGTTCAGGACTCATTAGTCCTGAACAAGTATAGGGAGAACAAAGAGAAAGACGTTTAACTTACCTCATTGTTGGGTTGGATATGCAGTTCACCAATGAATTGGAAGATGGAGCCGACTCGAAAGCTAAGACTCAAGTGCTGGGTATCTATCTTTAGGATGGCACCTTGATCAGCAATAACAGCTATAGCCGTCTCCACGGAATACTCTTGCAGCCTAAGGATGAATGGAGATATTTAAGTTCACCTGAGACAAACTTCCAGTTCTCTCCTTGTTTTTTTTTGAATATGGATATGACATCACATCATAAAAATCAACCAACTAACAAACAAAAATAATACACCCATGGTTCAATCATCCAGCCACTTTAATCAAGAAAACAATACATAATTGGGCAAGGCATTGAATAATTGTTTAAAATCAGTAATATATTTGCAACAATTAATCTCACTCAGCACCTAAACCAACAGTAATGCTAAAAATTAGCATAAAGACATGGAATTACCCCAAATTGTTGGCACCAGGAATAGACATTTCCCTGGTCAAAGACCAACCCGGTTGGATTAAAAGAAATTAGTTAATATCCATATTACTACTCTAAGAAAAATGTAGCCCTCTGTTTTTTCCTCATGTTAATTTTCACCACATTGCCCTTTCATATCACTATACAAGATGATCAAAAATGAGAATAATATATAGCAAGAATCATTAGGAGAAAGAACATTGTATGATTTGGACACATCAACAAGACTAACGTAGATTGATAGAAGCTCTAACAAACTAGACTTACTCCTGGGGCACCAGTCCAGTCCTTGATACAGCATAGCATATGATTAGAGTTTTGTTCAGTGAATTTTCTTTTATCTAAAAATGAGAATAATTTATAGCAATAATCATTAAGAGAAAGAACCTAGTATGAAATGGACACATCAACAAGACTGATATAGATGCATGGCAGCTCTTACAAACTTAGGTTTTAAGCATTAGTATGGTGGAGAAGCAAGTTGTTGATTTAATATGTCATGAATAGACTTACCAGCGGGGCACCAGTCTTTTCCGTGATATAGCTTATTGTATGATTAGAGTTTTATTCAGTGAATTTTCTTTTATCCAAAAATGAGAATAATTTATAGCAAGAATCATTAAGAGAAAGAACCTAGTATGATTTGGACACATCAACATGGCAGCTCTTACAAACTTTGGTTTGAAGCATTAATCGGGTGGAGAAGAAAGTGTTGATTCACTACATGAGTCATGAATAGACTTACCAACGGGGCATCCATCTTTCCATGATACAGCATAGTGTATGATTAGAGTTTTATTCAGTGAAATTACTTTTAAGAACAATCTCCAAACCAAAAGATTTGGATACTAAAAGATTAAATATAAACCTCTGCATCACAGGATATCTTCGAAGATTACAATCACTTTGAGGGCAGATGGTATGATAAAATCAAAAAACACCTGTCACGCTACCAAGAGATCACAACTTAAAAGGAAATCCAGACTAGAGAATAACATTATTTGCAAAAAAGAACGAGCCATAGCGCACACAACATTCAACTGGGAAATCGTTTGATTTAATATCTCTATGCATGTTTATATCTTGTTATTTGCTTCTTCCTATTTTTTTTTTTTTTGCCAGCCTTTCCTAGGTAGACCTTCTTCTTTCACTGAGACAGTGGTCCAAGAACCAAACATTTGGTTGTTGGTTTATCGTTTATATGTTTTATCCTCCATCCTCACTTCCAAAAGACATGGAAAACCTTAGAATATAAAGATTCAGAAATCTAATCTATCAGTTGGAGTGGACAACAAAAATTCTTCAAGCAAGAAATCCATAATGAACTTCAACATTGCCTATACTTTCAATTGCCAACACCATGCAACCAAGATCACCACTTCCGCAAACATCATACTAGCTCATTTGTCATCTCCACCCAGCAAATACCACACCATTGCCATCTCCTCCACTGCCGAAACATCTAGATACCTTACTTAAACATATTCATGTTTCGCTCCTCTGCCTCTAACACCATGATACTTTACCATCTTCACCCATAACCAATATTACCTCTGCCTGCAAAACCATCAGTATATCATCAAGTTTACTACCATCACTCTATCCTCCCCTTCCTGCATCCCAATTATCACATGACCACAATAAATTTTAACAATATCGCATCACTGAAACAACCATGACTCTTTTCTTCATTTTTGGGCAATTCACCAAAAACCATGCCACATACACTGCACCGCTACCACAATCAAACCACCATTGTCACTACATTTACAGTACATGTTCATCTCACCATCACATGATTCAAGCAGCCTCTAAACCTACTACTAATCATGATCAAGACCTAGTCTCCCCACTACTCTGGTTCTTCTAATAACAACAAAAATAACCATGAAACAGGGCAACATGAAGGGTTATTAGTATGATTTTGCCATGTAAGAGAAAATTGGAACTGCTAGTAGAATTTGAGAAATGCATAAAAATTAAAAAAAATAAAAAAAAAAGGACGCTAAAAGTTTAGACAGCAGAATTCTTACTTTCCGGTTACTCTTAGTGAAGCTCCATCCTTAAAAAATTCCGAAGACGGTTGCAGCTCTGGTAAAGTAACCAATGCCCCAGATTTAATTGCACTAGACGCCATTAAACTATCGCCCACTCAATTAAAATAGCTTGAATCCTGCCTCTGCCTGTGATATAAAAACGAACTCACTGAGATTAATAAAACTAATCTAATAATTACTGAACTTGTTGATGACTGATGAGAAAAAAAAAGGGCGGGAGTTTTTCCTTTAGCGCGTAATCGAATTGGGGTAAGGTTAAAAAAAAAGAAAAACAAATCAAAATTCTATCAGGTAAATTATCGAGCATTTTAAATGCAGTCAAAATGGAAAATAATGAGAACAGCCTCAACCAGCTCATCAGCCTAGGAGTTTGGGCCTGGTTGCTTAAGCCTGGCACAGTAATTAACCTTTGAAGTTCACAAAATAACAATTTTTAAAAAATAATATTCAAATAAACTCTTGAATTTTATTCGAAAATACAAACCTTAGATCGTGCGTTGAATGAAATTACTATTTTTTTTATTGGAAACGATGGATTGCATTAATAGATAAGATTACAGCATACATCTTTCAATCAAATACATAGACATTAAAAAAGTAGGAACTCCCTCTATCCAAACAGCCATATCAGTAAGAGTATAGGAGGCTTGAGTTAAGGCATGAATCATATGATTTTCCTTACGATAAGTATGTTGGATCTGGAATCTGCAAAAGCATCTTGATTGAAGTAGGATTTGGCCAGTAACCGCACCTACCAAGGAGTAGTTGGGTTGATTTCTTTGAATTTCTTGGACAGCCATTTGCTAATATGAAGTTTGTAATATATCATTAAGTCCGATGTCCGTTGCAAACTGTAATGCAAAGGAAATAGCCAAGCACTCCACAGCTAGTTGCTTAGGTTTGCCATGTCTTTTGGCTGAACAGAAAGCAATTCCCTCACCAAGATGATCCCGAATCGCTATGCCAATGCCAAAACTACATTCATGAGAAAAAATAGCAGCATCAACATTAACTTTGAAAAGCCCATACGGAGGGGTACACCATCTCTTAGCAGATCTGATGGTAAGTGTGTGTGCAGAAGGGGGCGTGCAGGCAGCTCTAACAGACTCCAATAAAACCATTGCACGTGCAAAGACTTTTTGAGAACCATCATATGCTGCATCACCATGAATATAAGTGTTGCGAGAAGTCCAAATACTCCATATTAAAATCAGAAGTTGAGAAATTTGTTCAGTGTGCAGCTCTGAGAATATATCATGTAGCCATTCAAGAGTAGATGGGGCAAGATTTCACGAGGTGAGAGTTACAAATCCTGCAAGAACCCAGACAGGTTTCACCATGATACAATCGCGCAATGCATGGATGTTTGTTTATGGTTCTTTCAGACATAGAGGACAAAGACTATCTGTAGAGATTTTCTTCTCAACAAGTCGTGCTCTCGTTGGAAGAATATTTTTACTGAATCTCCACACCATTATCGGACACTTTGGGGGAATGCCAGCAGACCAAATCAGCTTCCATGTCTTTGCAATTACTATTATAATTTTATTTTATAATAATAATTTTAAATCTTAAAATTTGGTGAAAGTCCAATTCAATACTTTTTTTATAATGCAATTCGTCAAATATTTGCCACTTAACTTGTCCATATAACTTTAAATAAACATTTTTTTCATAAATTACTAGGTAAAATGCCCGTGCATTGCAGCGGGATCTTATTTTTTATATTTATTTGCTGAATAAGAGGAAGTATAAATGTAGGTAAGAAACATAAAAAAAAAAAAGGACATTTGTGTATAGTTGTTCAAAAATGTTTGAAAATGAGAGCTCAGCAGAAGTAAGAAGTTTTCAAAGCAATTTGCAATGATTGCAAGTGTGAAAAAATGTAGGTAATTTCTTGCAGGCAGAACATGAAACCCTGTATTAAAGCTCATTTATCCAATAATCAAATAAATTATTTCATGAATGCATAATAGCCTACACATTACATGGAATGAAGCAAACATCTATCATACAAATATTAAATATAAAACTCAAAGCATTCCTTCACTGGATAACCCTATATTTCCATGACATCAGAGCAAATCAAAAAGAATAGAAAGGCAACATACTTAAGGGGCAAAATATTTTGCATAGATAGCAGTAAAAGTTTTTTTATTCTTAGATGTCTTGAAGAAGTTTTACAAAAAAGCAAGTAAACCCCTGTTCTTTCGAGCATGTAAAATACTAAGTGGCACATATTGAAAATACGATGTTTCAGGCTTTCAACTACATTTTGAATTCCACTGACAACAAAGAAACATATAATGCATCCATAACTTGGAGAAGCAAGAGCAGTTCCTCTTTTGTTTGAAGCACTTCCCAACTTTAGTAGTCTTTCCATCAACAAACTAAAAAAAAAAAGAACTTTTTGAGCAATTTAAATTATGAGAAGTTTGACAGAAATGATGAAGGCATAATGAGAATTGAAGTTTACTGCAAGTTTAAACATTTTCATTGGTTTTTCAGTTACATCTATTAGTTGACAAACAAAAAATGCAGTAGAAAATACCGATGCTATAAAACAAGATCATGCCAATATTAAGTAATGCACATCAATGGTCCGTTTTTCATTGGTAACATTGCTTCAATTTATGAAATAATCACTTGGAAAGCTCTTCAAATTGGAAATATCCCTTCATGATTATAACAAAGTGCATGAACTTAAGATTCAACTTATGCTTAAGAAAAAGCAAAAGAAAAAGAATAAATTTAGAAAGGAAACTTCAAAAATGAGAAAAAGATGTCTAAACAAAAACATATGATTATTATAGCAAATGAAGAGATCACATCCCATCACTCCTTTATATCAAACTCATCTCGGAACCCAAACAATACATACATGCATACATTCACAGCCTTCAAACAAACTTGATTCCCTCCTCAATTTCCTTCCACCAGCATGGTATTGGTATAAAATGAGTATGATTTTTTACCTTATGATTAAAATGCCTTGATCTAATTTCCTTTCCCTTTCTCCCAAAGCATGTTGACCATGAAACTTATTCAAAGAGCCCTGAAAAGAAGAGAAATGCCAAATTTTTAGAAAGCGTTATGTCATAACTTACTTTAGCTAAAGATTTCCTCTTTTTTTTGGTGAATTTAGCTAAAGATTTCCTCTTTTTTTTGGTGAATTTAGCTAAAGATTTCCTTACAACGCAAAAATAAAAACAGAAAGCAAGTCATTCTTAACCCTGCATACCTGACTTGGGTCCCATCCTGAAAGACTGTAAAAGTTATCTGCTTTAACAGCTGCAAGTGAAAACTACAAAATCAAAAATAATGCAGGTTGAGCATTTCAATTTAATTGGCAGTGGAGGGAGAAAAAAAGAAAGCTTTAGAAAAAAGTAGAACAGCCAAAAAAAGCTTAACATCATTAACAAAATAATTTGTTAACGCTACAACTTATATTAACAATCACCATAAAATATATTTCCCTTGAAACATTGATGTAAAACATTTTGTTTAGGAATTGCATAAAATATATTCATCCATATATGAAACTAAAGCACATTAATAACTTGAAATCAACACAACGACATCAAGGTCCTCCAATATGAAACAGAAAATTAGCAAGACTAATGATAAAACTTCGCCATCCTCTTCATATTTAAAAAAAAATTAACATAAATAAACCAACATGACATAACTAAATCACTATCATTATTTACAGCTTCTAAGATCCATAACAAACCATTGGAATAAACAAAAGAATACAGAAATGCGGAAAAGGAGGGAGCGAGAAGAAAAGAAGAGAAAAAATGGGTATGGACACAAACATTACCATTCATTTTGGTAGACCTCTTTTTCGCATAGGTTTGGAATCCTTCTGCAAAATACATATGAAAATACAATTAATTACCATCAAAATTGCTAAAATGTAATTAAATTGAAAATGGTTTGTCTGGATTTCAAAGGGTTTCGAAGCTGAAGAATCCGAGAGAGAGATGTAAAGAAATTTGAGGAAAAAAGCAATGGGGAGTACAACCCAGAGGCTGCCTTTTGTTGACTATCTATATTTCCCATGTCTGATCCATCCCATCGCAAGGCAATCTTCCAAGACCACTTTCCTGCAACGTCTCCATCTTCTTAGGTAATTTGCGTTTTTTATTTTTTCAGGGTTTTAGTAGGAAAAATAATTTGAGAGAAGGAAATTACGAAGATTGGAATTAGAGAAGCGGATGAGAAAAAAAAAAAAGGAAAAGGCTTTTTCACTGAATTAAAGTTTAATTGAAGCCCTTAATAATAAAATTAATTTCGTATCATTAAAATTAACGAGGACATTTATGATTAAAAAAAAATATATGTTTCCATTGAATCCAAGTGTCAATCGATTTGAGTGGAATAAAATAAAATGGGAAAAAAAAGAGAAAAATTTGGATAAGAGAGCAGAGAATAGAAGAGGAGAAGATTGATTAGATCTGTCCAACTTATCGAGCAGTCCGAATAAGGAAAAAACTCTGTTGTTGTGACATGTCTTTAAACGTGTCACTTTGACCGCATCTCTTCAGGAACCCAAAAAAATCAAATTACCACAATTACCCCTAAAATCAACTTTAATCTCTTGTCTTATTTGTCAGTCAATTAGGCTTCAATTGAAGTTCAGTTGCCCAACACGTGTCAGCCTGAATTGAACCAAAATTAGCCAAAACACAGTTCAAACCTAACTTTAATATTATGTTATGTTATTGATATCAATTAATTAAGAATATTTTAACCATGCATCAAAAAAAAAAAGATTTTAACAAAATAAATATTTTATGTTGTCAATATTTTAATTACGACAAAATAAAAATTTATAATCTTAAACTCATGCAATAAAAGAATCAATGATTTATTTCTTTTTGAATAAAGTTTAAAGACCCTTTTTTTTCAAACAAATAACACATTTTATTATTTTATAAAGTATGAAAAATAATGAAGTTCGAATGTAAATTTGTAAGACGAAAAAAATGTACATAACCTAGCGAACAAAATGCTATTAATAATTACTTACTAATAATACATTTCCATTTTTTAAGCCTTGTTAAAATAATTTGAATTAATAAATGGATATATTTTGATGGAATATTATCTAATAAACTATCAGGAAAATTTTTGAATTATACAAGCACAATTAACATAATAATACATACCATTTTAATGAATATTTAAAAAATAAAACAAGGTATGTGTTACCATCTTAACCATACTTGTAAAGTTTAAAAAGCTACATGTCACCATCTTAACTCTATGTGTAAAGCTTAAAAACACTATTGACAGTATATGAATAATAATTTTATTTTACTTTGGTTTAATAGCCAAACATACCATCAATTTTTTTGTAAAAAATAGATTTAAACTCTAAATTTTTTATTTCATGCAAATCAGTATATGAACCTTTATTTTACTATAAATAAACTATCAATATTTTTAAAACCATGCAAATAAAATAAAATTTATTTAATGTTATTAACTTTCGTTTTGTATTGCACAGTGGCGTAACACGTAATAACCCACAAAACTATCTACATCAACTAGTACATAAGATCTCCAAATCGAAATTAAAATCATTTAGCAGATTTAGATTTAATTAAATAATTTTGATATGTTAAGAGTTTATATACAATAAAATAAAAGTTTATGAATTGAATTATATGCAATAAAATGATGATGGTTTATATTTATTTTATACAAAAGAGTAATTGTATTTGTAGATACTAAGTCATTTAATTTGGTTTTTAAAATTAAAACCTTATGTAAATATATATTACTAAAGAATTATAAAAATTAAAATTAAATAAAATAAATATTAAACGTGACAATTACTTTTTAACTTACTTAAAAGATAAAGAAAAAGTATATTAAAATAAAAAACAATTTTGGTTTACATTTCAAGTTGACATGGCAACTTTTAATTGGTCAATAAAAAAAATTTGGTGAAAAAGCAAACGAGAAAACAAAGCTAATAAATCATGTCGTGGGAGGAGAAGCTCAATTTATCACCATAAAACCTTTATTCCAGAGACAATATCTTTTTTTGGTAAAGCTAAATGCACTTACCACGTGGCAAGGAAAAGTATGCTGAGTCGCATTATCCATTTTATGTTTGGATAAATATCCAATGGTACCAAATTCTCCAAGATAAGGTATGCTACACGAAGTATTCCTCGAGTGTGTGAGAAAATTTCGGTTTGACAGTTTTTGTTGATATAAAATAAAATTATGTTTATATAAGGTAAAATATGAAATTTTTATATTACAATTTGTGTTAACATATTAAATATAATTTTTTTTTATTTTTTCATATTCATATATAATTTTTATTAATTTTAATCTGTAACAATTTTATATTTTTTTGTTTGTATTGTATCATTATACGTTCTCTAAAATTGTTAGATCTAAAAAATTTAATCATGATTGAAATCACGTGATTGATAGATGTAAAAAGACACTTAAACTTACCAATAATCATTTGTCCAAATAATTACGCATGATTTGTGAGATCTTGTAAAATGTGGGTTCAAATTCAAATTATTTTACATCTATCTCAATTATTTAATTTTTTTCTTGTAACAAAAAAAAAGATACATAAACTTTTAAGTAAAAATATTAATTAGTTAATCTCTATATATTAATAATTATTTAATGTATTATATTCATTAAAGCATTTCCTATTTAATATTTTGTTATCAATTTGGGACCAAGAATTAATGACAACCATCAATCTTTTATTTGGCATCATAAACTTATTAAACACTAGATTAAAAGTTTTTTAGAATAAAATAATAATAGAAATTTCTTAAATTTTTGCTGATTAAATTTTACAATTATTTTTTTATTTTGTAATGGACTTGACCATTCATGAATTTGTGTTATTTTTTATTTATATCAAATACAATATAAAACATGAAAATTATTATAATATAAATTGTATCCACAAATTAAATACAAAAAATTATTATTATTTTTTTTATCAAATTTGTTGGTACCTCAGAACTTGGGAATATAAAAGACAAAAATAGCCCATAGCCCACAAAACCCGAGCTCTTGGCACAATCTCACCACCAAACATGTCCTTGTCATGCTCAACAAACCAATCAGAAGCGACTCTCAAAATTACCAGCCACTCATCACACAAATATACGTGCAATTTCGTGCACAAGGAGCCTCCTAGTAAGTCAAATTTATGAACTCTCTTAAACACTTGCACTCTAATATTTCTAAACCTAAAAACCTCAAAATTTTTACTAACTCAAGCATCGAAATAAACTCCATTGGTCTTTTTCTGGTTTTGTGGATTGATCAAGGATACATAGTAAGAAAAAAAATTAGAGATTTCTATGTCTTTAACTTGTGTCATTTTCATATGATATCATATTTAGAATTATCAAATCTTATTTATAAAGTAATTTTGAATTAATAAATTATTTATCTTTGCAAGATGATTCATGCCAAATCAAAATTGAATAAAATAAAAATAAAAAAGAGTTGAAGATATGAGTCTCTTTCTCAAAATGTCGTCACTTTGTTTAGAAAAAAAATCTAAAATAATTTAAGAGTTTTTGTATAATGCAAGAATAATGCATAATTTTTATATGTTGTCAATGTATATGACGTTGACACTTTATTATTGAACAAAATGAAAAAAATATTAAGTCTTTAAAATAAATACAAATAATATATTTTTTTAATGGGTTTGATAATTTTTAATTTGCTCAATAATAAGATGTTGAGTTCTAATGCATTGACAATTAAGATTGTAAATGAATTGAACACGAATAAATAAAATGATGTCTATGTTCGTTTGTTTATTTTTTAATACTGTTCGTGTTCGTTAATGAATTTGGCTTTTCGTTCGAGCTCAGTTCGTTTGTTTTGTAAGATTGTTCGTTAAATTTTTACGAACAAATTCATTCGTCTTAAACGAGCTTATATAATTTAAGTAATTTTAGTATTTTAATAGATAACAAATAAATAATAAACGAATAACAAAAGAATACTAAATGATATTTTAAATAAACGAATTTTAAACGAACATAAATAAATTTGTTTGTGAATATAAACGAATAAAGCACATTTTTGTTTATGTTTGATTCGTTTAATAAATAAACATAAAATTATTGTTTGTGATTTTTTATTAAGTTTAATATATAATAAATATAAATAAGCAAAAATCTAACGAGTTCACAAACTATTATTCAAACATTATGTTTGTTTATCTCCATAGGCACGGTTTATAGTGTTTTAGTAAAAAATAACAAAAAAACCATGTAAAAAAAGAAAAAACCAGGCTAATGTAAAAGGCGCGTGAGACGATAAAACCGAGATCCAAAAATCTCGCGAGAGACAAAATTAGTCAAAAGCGAAATATCGCGAGAGATCGGCGACTTGAACAACGATCTCTCAGTAAAACTCGCGTAACGACGAAAGGTACAGGGACAGCTGGGGGACCGACTGGACGTTTGCACCGAATATTCACTAGATTTAAATTAGTGGTTTCGAATCCGCACTCTGCTTTCCCATCATCTCACGCAATGATAAGCTGAGAACTACTTCGATCAGTACACGTACTTATCATAATAAGCAGAATGGCTTTTCACTGATAGGTCGGTGGAAAATGAAAGACCCCTGCACAACGCATCGAAGATTGCGAGACCAAGTCCCTCTCTCTCTCTCTCTCTTCTTCTTCGTAATCTTCTTTGCTGCCTCTGAAACCCTAGAAATCCTCGGAATTCGAGCTTAAATTAAGCTTAGAGAGAGAAGCTTTAGGGAAAAATCTTTAAATCTCTAAAAATTTATTCAGATTCGAAGTTGGAGCTGACTAAACTCGAGCTCGAGTTGTTCTTTGACTCGGCTGGTTTTGGGAGATCAAGTATCTTTTGTTTTTGAGAGGAGAAAATGTCGTCGTTGAGCAGAGAATTGGTGTTTCTCATACTTCAGTTTCTGGAGGAAGAGAAATTCAAGGAGTCGGTTCATAGGTAAGCCTTTTACTTTTGTTTTTATTTATTTAATTAATTTCCCCGTATGCGTGTACGTACCGTATGTTCGTATATATGTCTTTGTATTTGTATTTGGCTTTTCGTGTACAACTGTATAAGTTGAAGGAAATGAAGGAAAATGTTGTGAATCTGAAGTTTTTGCTGTTTGTCTTCTTCATTTTGGTGTTATTATTGTGAAATTAGTGTGAGTAAAGTGGTAAGTAAGAGTTTTATAGGCTGGTAAAATGTTTCTTTGTGCCTCAGTACATTATTTTTGGCCTTAGGAAGTAGAGTAATTTGATTTGCATTAGCAATTATGTGATTGTGAATTTATGTTTGAAACAATGTCGTCTTCTGTAGGCTTGAGAAAGAATCAGGGTTCTTCTTCAACATGAAGTACTTTGAAGAGAAAGTTCAAGCAGGGGAATGGGATGAAGTTGAGAAGTATTTATCAGGTTTTACAAAAGTTGATGATAACCGATATTCCATGAAGATATTCTTTGAGATAAGGAAGCAGAAGTATTTGGAAGCACTTGACCGGTATCGATAATGATCCAGTTGTTTAAATAATGGAAATCCTTTAATTTTTGATTAATGAATGGGTTAACTATTTTTTATCCTCTGAAACAGTTTGAATTTTTTTAATGATATTGCAGGCAAGACAAGGCAAAGGCTGTTGAAATATTGGTGGGTGATTTGAAGGTGTTCTCCACATTTAATGAGGAATTGTACAAAGAAATCACTCAACTTTTGACCCTCAACAATTTTAGGTAATTTCATTGCACAAATTAACTACAGTTGTTAGTTGTTATTTATCAAGGTATAACATTGAGTGTATGATCTTATTTATTAATCATTTTGTCTGTCTAGAGATTTGATTTGGTGACAACGGAAGATATGAGATGAGTTTTAAAAAGTGTATTCCAAGGAATTTGGTTATGAGTGAAACTTTTGTTCAGCCAAGTAACAAAATTGATTTTTTTTCGAGAGAGAAAATTGATATAATTCTTTTTTCTCATCTGAATGCAGAGAAAATGAGCAGCTGTCAAAATATGGGGATACAAAAACTGCTCGCAGTATAATGTTGGTAGAACTGAAGAAACTCATAGAAGCAAATCCACTTTTTCGTGATAAGGTTGCTTTCCCTACTTTGAAGTCCTCGAGACTAAGGACTTTGATCAACCAAAGGTGAAGTGATATCATACTTGCTATTATAAAACTTGGGAAGCAAATATAATTTGTTATACCGGTTTATATATATTGATTTGAAAGTATGTGTTCGTATAGCTTGAACTGGCAGCATCAGCTGTGCAAGAATCCAAGGCCAAACCCAGACATCAAGACTTTATTCATAGATCATACATGTACGCCTGCAAATGGTCCTCTTGCTCCTACACCTGTCAATCTTCCAGTTGCTGCAGTTGCAAAACCTGCTGCTTATACATCACTTGCAGCTCACAGTGTATGTTGCCTTACATATGTAGCACTTTATTATTTCCTTGAATGGATATTTTTTTTTGTACTTGTATATAATATTTATAATATTGACTGACACATGCTTTGTCCTACTTTTGGCATATAGCCCTTCCCACCAACTGCAGCAGCAGCTAATGCTGGTGCCTTAGCAGGCTGGATGGCCAATGCTTCTGCCTCTTCATCTGTCCAAGCTGCTGTTGTCGCTGCATCGTCCATACCTGTTCCACAAAACCAAGGTCAGAACTTCAGTTCTGACTCATTGGAAATAGCTTTCGTATATACTAGCATAATTTGGATAATTGCTCTATTATTGCACATCAGATGAAATGAGTTATAAGATGGTCAAAACATCCGTTTAATGTTTTTCTGAAATTGGGGTGTGGTTCTAGTTGCTGGTCTAGTGCTAGGATGCCATTCTTGTCAATTATAATTTCTCAATATGTTAACTCTTAAGGAAGTAAATCTTTGTTAGCTTGAAAGTTTCATTTACTTAATCTATTGGTGCTGAAGATGCTATCAGACATGATTTCAAAATAAAAAAAAGATGATGCTATCAGACATTTCTTTTCTGTTTAACTCTGTCTTTGAATACCATACAAGGACTGCCTGAAGGATCTCTTGATTATATAAACATGCCTTTTTAGGTGTATGCCATTTAATCTGCATTCCTGTTTGAACAGTTTCTGTCTTGAAGCGTCCAAGAACACCTCCATCAGCGCCTGGCATGGTTGATTATCAGAACCCTGAACATGAACAGCTAATGAAAAGATTGCGGTCTGCTCCCTCAGTTGAGGAGGTAATTTCTCATTTTTTGTCCGATTTACTTGTTCATTTTTGGGTCCTTTTTGTTCTTTTACTTTACAACTTTACTGATCTTAGATTCCTTTGGTTTTGTTTCATTACCAGTTTAATATGTTTCTCTTTTACCATTTTTAGGTTACATATCCTACACCACGGCAGCAAGCTTGGTCATTGGATGACCTGCCAAGAACAGTGGCTTTGACCATGCATCAAGGATCCATGGTCACAAGCATGGATTTTCATCCTTCACACCACACATTTCTTCTTGGTATTAAAGTTTATTTTTATCTTTTTCACCAAGACTAGCTTGAAACTTGTCCCTTTCCATGACATGATGTAATTGGAGCAGTTGGTTCTGCTAATGGTGAAATTACACTCTGGGAAGTTGGAACGCTGGAGAGGTTGGTCTCAAAGCCATTCAAGATATGGGAATTGTCAAAATGTTCATTGCCGTTTCGGGTTTGTCTTTCATCACTTGCTGAGATTTCTCTCTATGTTATACTTTTTCCCTTGTATGCTTTTTCCATTGTCCATCAAAGTTTGCTGTCATTTGACACATGACTGTATTAGCAATTTCTATGGGTTTCAACATTGCAACTGATTTACTTGCAGGCTTTGATGGCCAATGATACATCAATATCTGTCAGCCGTGTCACATGGAGTCCTGATGGAAATTTTGTAGGTGTGTTGCTTTTTAATAGAATATGAACATTTTAGTTTGCAAGTATTTGTTCTTATTGTCTTTCTTGGTACAGGGATTGCATTTTCCAAACACTTAATTCACTTGTATGCTTATCCTGGAGCAAATGATCTAATCCAGCGCTTAGAGGTTAGTTGATATTTTTTCTACTCCACCTAAACTAAAAGGATACATAACTGGTGGTAACTTTTTATTCTTTCTTAACAGATTGATGCTCATGTTGGTTGTGTAAATGACTTAGCTTTTGCTCATCCAAACAAACAATTGTGCATTGTTACCTGTGGAGATGACAAGCTCATAAAGGCGAGAGAGAGTAAATTTTCATGAATAGTTTTAAATAAACTGGTTATCTTTTGTTATCCTAATTAAAGAAGTGGAACAGGTGTGGGATCCAATGACGGGACACAAACTGTTTAATTTTGAAGGTCATGATGCACCAGTTTATTCCATCTGCCCACATCATAAAGAGAACATTCAGGTAAAACACAAAAAATGTCATTGGTTGTTGATTATATATACTTTTTAGTGTTAAAAATAGGAAACAAGTGACACAGCCTCAATAAACTGCTGCACCAGTTGCCTCTGTTGCTGTCTTGACTCTGACCATAACCAATATCTGATGGCAAAAGATGCTGTTACAATGTTAAATGCATGAAATTTCATATGGCAATGTGATCTCACAACCTGTAATTTATGATTCCCTTTCCAGTTTAATATCCATCGAAGAGCTGCCTGCTGTATCAAAACCGTTTCCATACTCCCAGTTAGAACTTTACCTCCAATGATCATCCCTTTGGTGCTATAGTGGTCTGCTATATTGGATTCAATCTTTAACATTTTAGGCAATATCATTGTTGATTTTATATTTTTGTTGGTTCAGTTGAGTGCTTTTATTTTTTTGGTTGAGAATTTATGTTTGGATGGGAATTTGTACTTCCATCTGCTAAGTAATTAGTAATCATTGACATCCTTGCAGTTCATATTTTCAACTGCTGTTGATGGGAAAATTAAGGCCTGGCTGTATGATAATATGGGTTCAAGAGTCGACTATGATGCCCCTGGTCATTGGTGTACTACGATGCTTTACAGTGCTGATGGAAGTAGGTATGTCTTGAATTTCAAAATAGGAATTTTAGTAATTTCCTGTTAAAAACTTTGGGTTGTATTCATTCCCTTCAAAAATTGTTTTCCACTTAAGGACAACATCTTTATTTTTTTTTTTGTCAATTTACATATAATTCATTTCATTCTAATTTTGAGCTTCTGTTAATTCTAACTTTCGTATCAGATTGTTCTCTTGTGGAACAAGCAAAGATGGAGAATCTTTTCTGGTTGAGTGGAATGAAAGTGAAGGAGCAATAAAGAGGACTTATGTGGGGTTTAGAAAGAAATCAGCAGGTGTTGTGTCATTTGACATGACACAAAATCGTTTTTTGGCTGCAGGAGAGGATAGCCAGATAAAGTTTTGGGACATGGATACTATCAATCTTCTCACTTTCACAGATGCTGAGGGTGGACTCCCAGTAAGTTAAATGTTCGAATTTGATTGCGCTTTTGTTAAACATGTATGCTCAGTTGGGTGTCTAATTAATCATATTAATTGCTTCAGAGTCTTCCCCGTGTGAGATTCAATAAGGAAGGAAATCTCCTTGCTGTGACAACTGCAGACAATGGATTCAAAATACTTGCAAATGCTGTGGGTCTGAGATCTTTAAGAGCAGTTGAAACATCATCTTTTGATCCATTGAGAACACCGATTGTTTCTGCTGCAATTAAGGTTTTGTTCGTTTTGCTTTGCTTAAATTTTCCTTGAGAATATTGTCTTGAGAACTGCAGGTTTTCACTTTTTTTCTCTGTTGGTTAGGCTTCCGGCTCTTCTGCAGCTGCAAATGTTGGTCCTGTCAGTTGTAAAGTGGAAAGGAGCTCTCCTGTCAGGCCTTCTCCTATACTTGTATGTTAGCTTGGATGTTTCTTGCTTCACATTTGAACTTTTTTCCTGAACATTATATGGTAGTTGGAGCTTGCAGCATTAACAATATGGTTCATACTGCCACAAGCACATTAGGAGATTAGAATTAAGGGCCAACTTTTTTTTTATCTTTTGGGTGCATCCTTTCTTTTTTCATTTTATGCAATAAGGAACATGTTGTGCTTCCAATGGAACCAAGTGAGCTGTCTATCATACAAATAGACCCTAGGTTTTCAAGTGTTTTTCATGGTTATGATGTCCCTGCAATTTTTTATATTGTTTTGGATTGTTTTTCCCCCTAGAATGGAGTTAATCCCTTGGGTAGAAGTGTTGAAAAGCCAAGAGTTGTGGATGATGCAATAGACAAGACTAAACCCTGGCAGTTAACTGAAATTGTGGATCCTGGTCAGTGTCATTTAGTTACCTTATCTGACAGCTCGGATAGCTCCAGCAGGGTGAGTTAGTTTTCTTCTAATAATCAGGTTTATACCAAGTTTTGATACCATTTAGCACTGAATCATTGGATCTCTTTGAAGGTTGTTCGGCTTTTGTATACAAATTCTGCTGTTGGTATTTTGGCACTTGGGTCAAATGGTGTTCAGAAGCTATGGAAGTGGTCCCGTAATGAACAGAATCCATCTGGAAAGGTACAATACTTTCTCTAAAACAGAATTGTTTCTTTAGCTTTGACATTTTCTCTATTAATTTCTTTTTAATGGCGAGAACTCTGAAGTCCTTTAAACTTTAAAGGCCACTGCCAATGTCGTTCCACAACATTGGCAACCAAATAGTGGTCTTCTTATGACTAATGATGTCACAGGTGTCAACTTGGAAGAAGCGGTACCATGCATAGCACTCTCAAAGAATGATTCATATGTAATGTCAGCCACTGGGGGAAAAGTTTCTTTGTTTAACATGATGACCTTCAAGGTATGCCGTCATGTGCTTGAGTATTGAATTTAATTTATGTCTGGCATGCTAATAATACATGATTTGCAGGTAATGACAACATTCATGTCCCCTCCTCCAGCTTCAACCTTCCTAGCATTCCATCCTCAGGATAATAATATTATAGCAATTGGAATGGAGGATTCAACTATCCATATTTACAATGTTCGGGTAGACGAGGTGACATTTCCTAACTCTTTTTGATGTGTGTTTATCTATTCTTCTTCCCCTTGTATTATTCTACTCTCTTAAGTGGTCCCAATGTAATCTTTCTAACTTTTTTAGGTGAAATCAAAATTGAAAGGTCACCAAAAGCGAATAACTGGTTTGGCATTTTCAACCAGCCTCAATATCTTGGTTTCGTCAGGTGCTGATGCTCACGTAAGTGGTATCCAGGCTTGTAATATTTATTTATTTTATTCTGAGTTTATAAATGATGCACTGACAGTGTATAGAGGTTATACATTGTCAGTCAACCATATTGTAGCACCTCATTAATGAGCAAAGCTTAAAAGTTCATAGGTCCTTAAAAATAAATTTAAAAACTTTATTAATATTTATTTTCAAGAACCTGCATATTTTTTAAATTTACTCATTAATGAGGTGTCCTTTTATGGTTGACTGAGAGCGTATATTCTTTATACATTGTCAATGCATCATATATAAACTCTTTTATTATTACCTCTTCTATGGGCTATAAGTACAAAACTTCATGTAATCATAAAAAAATAGAAAAGATGCAACTGATTTTATTCCTTGGTTTTTCAACTTAATTTCCTTGGTGTTGTCAGGTTCCATCATCTCTGATATACACTACACAGATCTATTTCTTCCAATTATTATTATTATTATTATTATTATTATTATGTTCATGCTTTCTTCCTTCATCTGGCTAAGGACATGCCACATTGTTTTAGTTTATCGATGAATACAATTTCATGTTTTAGAGTGATGCTATTACTTATCAACATCTTGCTATATGCTGCAGCTGTGTGTGTGGAGCATTGATACATGGGAGAAAAGGAAATCAGTTGCAATCCAAATCCCAGCTGGAAATGCATCTACAGGTGACACACGAGTACAATTCCACTCTGATCAAATTCGCATGCTGGTAGTTCATGAAACACAGTTAGCAATATATGATGCCTCCAAGATGGAGCGCATTCGACAGGTAGGAAAGTCAACAAGTGATATAGATTTCGATGATATAATTTTTTCTTTTGACAGAGGGAACACATTCTAATGCCATTCATTTTCTGCAGTGGATTCCACAAGATGTACTGCCTGCGCCCATATCCTGTGCAGCATACTCCTGTAATAGCCAATCTGTTTATGCTACCTTTTGTGATGGTAATGTTGGGGTTTTCGATGCTGATAGCCTGAGACTTAGATGCCGTATTGCTCCATCAGTGTACTTGTCACAGGCGACCTTAAAAGGGTAAGTTATCTGTCCCAGTATCCAGGCCATCGAGTATCAACTTCCAAGATCGGACTGTTAAATCCGTTTAGTTCCTCATTTCGTGTACCATTTTGTTATTCTCCGTACTGTTAGTCTTTGTGCATAGTCAACGCATTAGTTTTCATAATGAGGATACTGTTTTACAGAAACCAAGCTGTGTACCCTCTTGTCGTGGCTGCACATCCAATCGAGGCAAACCAATTCGCAGTCGGATTGAATGATGGAACTGTGAAAGTGATGGAGCCCTCAGAATCCGAAGGGAAATGGGGAGTAAATCCACCAGCGGATAACGGAGTGGTGAATGGGCGGACAACATCTTCGTCGACCACAAGCAATCACACACCAGATCAGTTACAAAGATGAGATGCGTTTATGGCATCTATAACAATGTTGTCTCTCTGTAATTTTTATCAAATGTAGATTCTTAGGTTATTACTTGTAGTCTTCCATTTAAAGGCAAAAGGCATAAATGATTAGGGATGCCCAATTCTTGTATAATTCTATTCTTCCTGCTTGATTTATAGTTGTGCTAGATTTGCTTGTGTTTAACCCTTACTCTCTCTTTCTTTTTTCCTTTTCTGGAAACATTTGCTGTATTGACCTTGTATTATTTTTGCGTAATAAACTCAGTTGTAATTTTTCTCTTCTATTTATATATATTTTGACTAAAAAAAAGTATATTTAGTAATCTTTGACACGATACGAGAACGATATGGTGATATTATCATTATTAGAGCTCATTAGAGTTTTTATCACGATAGATTAAGGTAGGTGAAAATGATATTGGGACAAGATATGAGGAAGGCTTGAGATGATACCAAATAGAAGTTAATAAAAATCATACGTGATTTTGTGTTCAATATATTGATATGAAAATTTCTGTTTTATATTTCACGAATATGGGTTAAAGACATGGAAATTATTATTTCAAATTTAACGTCAACACATCAAATACAAATAATTTTTTTAACTTTATTAAATTTATATGATTTTATAAAATTTTAATTTGTATATTTTTTCAGATTGTCTGATTTACTCTCAATATGTAATTCTCACTTAGGAAATTGCGGCCCATTTGACAAATCCTGGGAGGGTGCACATTCTAAAAACGGGCCGTTTTGTTTTACTGGTGGTGTAAATTTGGGCTTAAAATCCAACGCCCCGGCCTACCGCCTATCCTATATAAAAGAAAACTCCGAATATTTTTCTCCACTTGAACTTCGGTAAACACTCTGCAGCTGAATACTTTCCTTGCTTGTCTTATTCTTCTTCTTCTTAAGGCGAGTGTCAGAAATCAATCTCATATTTATTTTTTGAAAATTCCATCGGTATTTTGTTATATTTCGGTCTGACTTTTGTTTGTTTTTATTTTTGCAATTTAATGATACCGGTGAAACCGACTTAATTGCATTTAATCTTTCGATCTGTTTTTTGTATTTTTCCTGTTTCAATTTATCAGTGGTGAATTTCATGAAAATAAATAGGAACATTTAACACTGTTTCAGATCGTAATTTTCGTTTTTGTTTTGTTTGTTAGTTTTCGTTTGCTTGAGAACTTGTAGTTAGATTTGATTTCAGTCGGAGCTTGAAGATAATTAGAGGTTTATCTTTTGGTTAATTGTTTTTTAACTCGTTTGATTGATTGATATTTGGTGTTGTAAGTTCCAGGCAAACGCGGGCAGTGTTAAGAATTTGGTTGAAAACATGGCGAATTTTGTGAAACCAGAGAATGCTTTGAAGCGAGCTGAAGGTTGGAAACAATTTCTTTCATCTACAAGGCTCCGATTGTTTGTTGTTTTTGCTAATTGCTTCTTGTGAATGTATGCTAACCATTTTTCCGTATTAGAATCATTGTGTTTTGTTGATGTGCATCTGGATTGTAGAGGCAGTGCCTTTAATAGTTAAGACTTAAAATTGTTTGTTGGTTAGTGATAACTTCCTTTATTTTTATCATATACGTGTTTGTGCTGACTTTGTGATGGGGTTGATGCAGAGTTGATTAACGTTGGGCAGAAGCAAGATGCCCTGCAGGCGCTGCACAATCTAATAACTTCAAAGAGATACAGAGCTTGGCAGAAGCCACTTGAAAGGATAATGTTTAAATATGTAGAGCTCTGTGTTGACATGCGGAAGGGTCGGTTTGCCAAGGATGGTCTGATTCAATACCGTATCGTATGTCAACAAGTCAATGTTAGTTCTTTGGAGGAGGTGATCAAGCACTTTATGCATCTTTCTACTGAGAAAGCTGAGCAGGCTCGTAGTCAGGCACAAGCCATAGAAGAAGCTCTTGATGTTGATGACCTTGAAGCTGATAAAAGGCCAGAAGATTTGATGCTAAGTTATGTCAGTGGAGAGAAAGGAAAGGATAGGTCTGATCGTGAACTTGTTACTCCTTGGTTCAAGTTTCTTTGGGAGACCTATAGAACAGTACTTGAAATATTGCGGAACAATTCCAAGTTAGAGGCGCTCTATGCGGTAAATGTTGAGCATTTGTTACTACTATAACTATAAATCTTCAACTTTTGATTACTATGCGAAATTGGACAAACTTGTTTTCAGCATTATGAAAGAAGGGTGACTAGGTCCTTGCTTACATTTTTCATATTTGAGTACATAACTTTACAGTAAGGTTCATTTATGGTTTATCTGGATTTGCTCATAAAGTCTTTCTTTGGGGATGAGCCAACTGTTAATTGTTTAGTATTTAGAATCAATTGTTTGTTATTTTTTGTATTAGAATCGCTAAGCTTAAAAGACAGATTTTAAGGAATATGGGACTTAAGTTGTTATTGGATAATTGCAAAGACTTGACAAGGTTGCTGGAAAAGAGAGAATATGGCCCACAAAAATTGATTTTGGTCTTGGAAACTTGGCCTGCGGTTCCTTATGGTGGACATATAATGGAATGAGTGTCTCTTGTTTTGTGTTTACTTGCGGATGGGAATGTGTCATCTGCATGAGTATGGTAACTTGTGTACATATCGATTTGAAATGAATCTTTCATTTTTTAAATATTGTGTAGATGACAGCACATCGGGCGTTCCAATTTTGCAAGCAATATAAACGGACAACAGAGTTCCGAAGGTTGTGTGAGATTATAAGGACTCATTTAGCAAATCTAAATAAATATAAAGACCAGAGGGACAGACCTGACCTGTCGGCAGCAGAGAGCTTGCAACTGTATCTCGATACAAGATTTGAGCAGCTAAGGATTGCTACTGAACTCGGACTCTGGCAGGTCTGTTGTTTGCTTCGTCCACCTTCTGTGTCTGCTTAATGGATGAGTTTGCTATCTTGTAATGGTTAGATCTTACATGCTTCTGATCATTGCTTGTCATGCTGGTCCTTGCAGGAAGCTTTTCGTTCTGTTGAAGACATTCATGGATTGATGTCCATTGTCAAGAAAACACCCAAGGCTTCCTTGATGGTGGTTTATTATGCTAAGTTAACTGAAATATTCTGGATTTCAGGCAGCCATCTTTATCATGCTTATGCATGGTTCAAGCTATTTACACTTCAAAAAAGCTTTAATAAAAACTTAAGCCAGAAGGATTTGCAGTTGATAGCATCATCAGTTGTTTTGGCTGCACTGTCAGTGTCCCCTTATGATCAAACTAATGGTGCATCACACTTGGATCTTGAAAATGAGAAAGAACGCAACCTTCGAATGGCAAATCTTATAGGATTTAATCTTGAACCTAAACTTGAGAACAGAGAAGTGGTATGTTGTCTTGAATTTCATTTCCTTTGATTTTCCTTTTTCTTGATGTTAACCTATTCTGATATTCTGCACTTCTTCCAGCTTTCAAGGTCATCGCTTCTCACAGAACTGGTATGTTTAGAATTTATGCGCTCTTTTGGCTTGCTTCTTCTTCTTTTTTGTGCGTGTTAATTTTACTGATTTGATACCTTGTTTTTGATGAATGTTAGAAGTTTAAAAATGATTCAAGAGGCTTTTTTTTAGAGAAAAAAAAGGCATGGATGGTAGTGTTGGCAATTTCTGGTTGCTGATACGTCTTAATGATGATGTTCTCAAGTCAATTTTAATGTAACAGAACTCAACCCAACTAAGCCCTTAATTGCAAACTGGTTAGTTTTGGCTACATTGCATAATTTCTCTATTCCACTTGGTTAAGGTGGAATAATCAATTGCTATATAGGTCTAACTTTATTCTAGGTTATTAAAGTATGTACTGTATCTGGATCTCTGTGAGGTACATAATCATTCTATTTATGAAGTGACTTGGTCTTTCTTTGCTATGTTCTTCAACACAAAGAAATGTCTGCCTAGTTTTGCAAGTTAGGCTTGATTGAGACTCTCTCTCTCTCTCAAAATCTTATGCCATAGTGGATACTGAAGGAGTATTTGTTTTATATTTATGTAAGTAGAAAATTTTCAGATGTCTTTAGGTTGCTGTCTAAACGGTCTGTTCTTATTCCCTTTTATTTAGGTCTCCAAAGGCGTACTTAGTTGTGCGACTCAAGAAGTGAAAGATCTTTACCATCTTTTGGAACATGAATTTCTCACTATGGATGCTGCACCAAAGATACAGCCTCTATTGATGAAAATATCAAAACTTGGTGGGAAGCTGGCTTCAGCTTCATCTGTACCAGAAGTTCAACTCTCTCATTATGTTCCTGCACTTGAAAAGCTTGCTACCCACAGGTTGCTTAAGCAGGTGTGTTCTTGTGTAAATTTCTATTGTTCTTTTTGTTTGCTATATACCCCTGTTTGTTTATTTATGCTTGATTTTATCATTGTCCTTCTCCCTTGCTTCTCCAGGTGTCCCAGGTTTACCAGACAATGAAAATTGAGAGTTTGTCTCAGATGATCCCCTTTGTTGATTTTTCTATGGTGGAAAAGATTTCTGTTGATGCTGTGAAACATAATTTCATAGCTATGAAAGTTGACCACATGAAGGGTGTTGTGCTGTTTGGTAATATGGTAAGTTAGAATTTTGGGTTGTTTATGCTTCTTCACTGATATTGCTTGGATTTGTGCACATTATTCGTAATTCTTAAAGGTGACCGCATGTCAGAGGATACATTATTTATTTATTTTCCATATCTTGGCATTTTCAGGGTCTTGAATCTGACAAGCTTCGTGATCACCTGACTATTTTTGCTGAATCTTTGAATAAAGCAAGAGCCATGATATACCCCTCTGCCAATAAAGCATCAAAGCTGGGTGAAGTTTTACCAGGTTTAGGGGAGATCGTAGATAGGGAACATAAAAGGCTTCTTGCTCGGAAATCAATCATTGAGAAAAGAAAGGAAGAACAAGAACGTCAACTATTGGAAATGGTAGCCTATTTAAATGGCTAGTTGCATGAACAAGATGAGATTTCGTCATTTAGCAAATTGGTAAAAATGAATTAATAAATTTATGCTCCTGCTTTTTGTTTGTTTTGATCCACTAGGAGCGTGAGGAGGAGTCAAAGAAGCAGATGTTGCAGAAGAAAACTGAAGAAGCGGAAAAAAAGAGGCTTGCTGCTGTGTTTGAACAACAGCGAGCTGAAAGAATTCGCAAGGAAATAGAGGAGCGGGAGCTTGAAGAAGCACAGGCACTACTGCAGGAAACTGAAAAGCATTTAAAAAGAGGGAAAAAGAAGCAAATTTTAGATGGGGTGAGCAGCCATTTTCTTTTTCATTGAGTTTCCGTTTCATATGGAAGCTGCTTATTTTTACTATGGATGTTCATCCAGGAGAAATTGACAAAGCAAACCTTGATTGAGCGGGCGATGAGTGAGCAGCTCAGGGAGAGGCAGGAACAGGAGAAGAGACTACAAAGAGTTGCCAAAACAATGGACCATCTGGAAAGGGCAAAGAGAGAGGAAGCAACACCCTTGATTGAAGCTGCTTATCAACAACGACTGGTAGAAGAGAAGGTGCTTCATGAACGTGAGCAACAGGTGACTTCTTTAATTCTTTGTTTCATAATGCGCCAGTTTTTGCAACTGAAAAAAGCCTTGTGTTCAACACTTCCCTTTCAAGGCAAGGACTTGAAATATGTGACCTTTTTTGCTCTAGAAACATAACCAAATACCGTGATGTGTTTAAGTTTGCCTCCTCGAATGCTTTATCTTCATTTGCAAATCTATCTCTCGAAAGGATGGACAGTCATTCTATGTGATCATGGTTTAAGAGAGGATTTTTTGTTGGTTTTTGCCATTGTCAACCTTTTGATAATGTCATCTGTAATTCTGTTTTCCGCCTTGTAGCTGGAAGTCGAGTTGAGCAGACAGCGTCATGATGGGGACTTGAAGGAGAAGAATAGGCTGGCACGCATGTTGGAAAACAAGGTCAGTTCAGGTTCTTGGCTTTGTGCTCTCTCGAGAGTTAATCTTGCCAGAGATAATTTTCTGGCAGCTTCCTACATCTTCTCTTCCACACTGTTAGCCATTTAACATAGAAGAATTTGGTTTCTGCTTTTCAACAGATGGTATTCCAGGAAAGAGTAATGAGTCGTCGGCAAGTGGAGTTTGACCAACGCAGAGTAGAGAGAAAGGAGAGAATCAAACAAATCATTCAGGCCCGGAAGCAGGAAAGAGATATTAAGAGAAAGAAAATATTCTATGTGAGGTCTGAAGAAGACAGAATAAGAAAGCTGCGTGAAGAGGAGGAAGCCCGTAAACGTGAAGGTATATAATTTTTTACGTGACATTGAAATTGTATTCCATTTTTGCATTATCTCAGAGATCTTTTTCTCCAGAAAAATTATGGTTTACTTGCTTCATGAACTTAGCTTTTCTCACATCAATAGAATTCTGTCTCACCTCCTATTGACTCAGACAAATTTGTAGCTTCATAACCATTGACATCAATGGAATTCTATTTATTGGCATTTCAAAAAACTTGCAGAGGCTGAGAGACGAAGGAACGAAGAAGCTGAGCACAAAGCAAAAATGGATGAGATTGCTGAAAAGCAGAGGCAAAGAGAACGAGAATTGGAAGAGAAAGAGAGGCTGAGGCGCGAAGCTCTCTTGGGAAGGCCAGCAGAAGGGCTGTCTAGGCCTTCTGAGATTCCTGCTGGGTCCCGGACAATAGAGCCTGGAGTTGCTACTCCAGCTGCTGCTGCTGCTGCTCCATCTCCTGGGAAATATGTTCCCAGGTTCCGGCAAGAAAGATCTGAAAGGTCTGGTGCAGCTCCGCCTTCAGAACCTGATCGCTGGGTCAAGCCCGCGCCCTCAGAACCTGATCGCTGGGTCAAGCCTGCGCCCTCAGAACCTGATCGATGGACTGCTGGCAGCAGGGCCCCACCGCAGCAATCTGATCGCTGGACTAGTGGCAGTAGGGCTCCAGCTCAGGATTCTGATCGTTTGGGTGGTGTTAGTGGCAGCAGCAGGCCAGAACCCTGGAGGCCTTCAAGAGCCAGGAATCCACTACGCGGTTGATCCGACTTCCGATCTTCAAGTGGTATGCTGAAATACAAAATTTTGTACCAAAGTAGTTATGTTTGTCAGTGAAACATGACATCTTTGAGCATATTATTTTTGAGGACTTTAAGACTTGGTGGATTGCTAATTTCTTGTACGGCTGCTAGGCTGAAGATTTCAGATTGTTAAAGGTATATTTTGTTTCTTCAATGCTGAAGTTGGTTTTTTGATTGGGGACGAGGTTGAGATTGTTGGGGATCAAACTCAAAACTCAAATATTATCAGGTGTAATAATTTTTTTTATAATTACTCGATTGATAACTTGGCGAAATTAATTTTATTTAGATTTGGTAATTTATGTATAAAATCCATTTTCGTATCATATAAAATCGTGTTTGTATCGAAATTTATGTTGACATGTAAAATATAAAATTAATTTTTTAGTTTTTTGTTATATTATGTATAATTTTTATCAAATTTTAACTCATATCATTTTTATGTCTTGTATTCGTGTTGTTTTCGTATCGTGTTTAAAATTATTAAGTCTAGTTTTAGTTATGTTTGTGTTAGTTTATTTTCTTTAGATAAGTTTTCATATTAGAGCTATTAGTTTAAATTTTGTAATTTGTAAATAAAACTAATATTGCTTGCTTGGCTTATAATCTTCATCAATGATAATTAGCTTAAAGCATCTTCAAAATTAGATTCTAATGGTATAATACTCAAATATATTCTCATTTTAACAAAAAAAAGAAAATAAAGTTAAATCTGTTATTGTATAATATATGAATTTTTATTTTATTGTAATTAAAATTTTAACAGTATAAAATATTTAATTCCTATTTAAAATTTTTTTAATTAAAATATTTAAATTGTAAAAAAAATGTTTATTTAGATTTATTTGTATAGGTAAGAGGATAATTATTCAAAAGATTTAAAATTTTTGTTAGATGAATAATTCATTTGCATTTACAAAATCCTTTTTTTTTTGTTTTTCTCCACTTTTTCGTTTCTTTATTGGATTAATATTTACGGCCCAACAACACGGCCCACCCAATAGAAGAAGAAATCGCTCCACAATGACCCAAGCAACTCTGCAAATGCAGTGCCACAAAAACCTAAAACCCTCCTTCTACCTCTCCCCATTTTCTCACTCCAGTTTCATTTCGACTCTTTTCCTTCCTCATCCTTTTGATTTTCTGAGTTTGGGTTAACTCACAGAAAGGCATTATGAGTTCACTCGCTAGCAGATGTGCAAAGCTTCTTAGAATCTCTGTTCCTACAACACCCAACTCTTCTCTAGGTCTCTCTCTTTCTCTCTCCCTCTCTTTTTTATATTTATTGTTGTGGGATTAAACATATTGATATAAGTTACGTTTTTTATTTTTGTGGATGCCATTACATAAAAAGGTTAATTTTTGTGTAATTTGTGTAGTTGATTATGCGCATCAATTTTGGTTCTTTTAGCAGTTTCCGCAAATGGTTGATGTTCATGAAAGAACTTTGATCAATAATAGTGGAGTTGCATATTGGCATGTGATAACTTTGGCAGTGAATGTTGTAGTGGCGTGTTTGCAACGTACCTCCAAGATGTGGTGTTCAACTGGTTCACTTGATGCTGAAAATGATAAAGGGAAAGACACTGAAATGGAAGAAGAGATTGATGGTTTTCTTGGTGATAAGTTTGACAAACGTGAGCCACAGCTCCAAGGTGTCAATCCTGGAAAGGGTTGGAATTTCCGTGGTGTACACAAGGTAGAACCCTCTAGTTAATTTTTATCAGTGTGGATTGAGAGTTTTCTTGGGAATTTGATGAGGTCTTTGTGTAATATGTAGCATTTGTTACCGCAAAACTTTAATTATAAATATGATTATTATATTTAATCATTAAATGCGGCATAGGATGCTTAAGTGATACTCATATTTATAAATCGGAAACTTGAGGTTCTGCTCCATTTAAAGCAGTCAGCTAGCTTAGTTGAATTTAAGTTCAATGTGCATGCACAGGTCTGCATGCTCATTTCTGCTCTTACCTTTAAGTGGAAATTTAAACCAAGTATTAAATATTTTTTAACAGGCAATTATTTGTGGAAAAGTTGGGCAAGCCCCTGTGCAGAAGATATTGAGGAACGGACGAACTGTGACTATATTTACAGTTGGAACAGATGGCATGTTTGACCAAAGAACCACAAGGGACCAAAACACACCAAAACCTGCACAATGGCATCGAATTGCTGTGCATAATGATACACTTGAGACATATGCAGTTCAAAAAATCACTAAAAAGTATATATGCATACTTGATGCAATTGAAATTTGTATTATCTAAGAAAATAGCACCATGTTTATCTCTATGTGTGTTTGAGGAATGAATTTTTGATGCAGCTCTTCGGTCTATGTTGAGGGTGATATTGAAACTAGAGTTTACAATGACAGCATAAATGGTGAAGTTAAATATGTACCAGAAATTTGTATCCGTCGTGATGGTATGTGGCTTGTTATCACCCTTATTTATCTCCCTTCGTATTATTCATTTTATTGATTAGGGGGCATGTGTTTGTCGTCTGTTTTTGCTGACCTTGTTAATTGAGTGGTGCTCTTTGAATTTATTCCGAAACAGATTTAAGTTCTTGAAGAAATTAGACATAGGGCATGCAGCATTATACACTGAACTTTGTTATGCATATGTTTCTCTGTGTTTGTTATAAGAAGGAGTTCATCACCTCTATAGGCTTGTACACGGTGCATTGTCAATTTTGTAACATTTTTACCCTGTAATTACCCCTTGCAGGAAGAATTCGCCTCATAAAGCCTGGTGAAGGTCTTAGCAATATATCCTTTGATGATCTGCGTAAGTTTTTTCCCTTTCTAACATTTCAGAGTTGACTGATTGTATACCAACCATGTACTACTGCCACTTCCAAATTTTGATTGAATGTTTCTGCACAACTGGAATAGCCCAATCCCTCCCATTAACCCTTTGATCCCAAGGTGGTCTTTTGATAATAAGTTCTTGGGACTACTATCAAAGGACTTCACAGTTCACCTTCAATATCTTCAATCTTTTGATTAGTGCACCTGACTTATTGTGGCAGGAGAAGGATTGCTGTAGTTTGATGCCTAAAGGCACATTCTAGGAACGTTTCACCCAATGATGGGAGCAGCAGAAGCTTCTTTGTATAAAAACAAGAAGAAAACTTCAATTATTTTAGGTTTTCTGCCATTGGGCCAAGACGGAATTAATGTTCAGTTCTCATAGAAACTAGGCATCACTTGGTCATTATGCTGCTTTTTGTTTAAAACCTTCTGATTGTATGATAAATATGATCATTTTTGCTTTCTTTGGTGCCCCACCTTCTTTATCTCCATCATAGACCGAAGGGGAGGGTGCACATTTGAAGAATTAAGAATTTGAATTGATTTATGATATTATTAATCAGGTTTATATTGGATTTCATTTCTGTACCATTTACTTTAGCTACATGATTGCATCAATATGAGAATCTAATTTGCTTCTTTGATTGATTCCACCGTTTGGCAATCCTGTTTTGGTATGCTCTACACTGCCCATGATTAGCAGAATAGCAGACTTGCTCGGAGGACATTGTCTTGAAAAGCTCAAACGATTAAAGGCGGTGCTGAATGCTGATGGTCTATCACCATATCACTTTCTTTTTTCTAATGCTTTATTCAACGGTTCATACTTTGATTGGTTAGGTTGGCAAAGATGCTGTTTTGTTGATAGTTTTATAATTACAAGTAGGATGGATTCACGAACCATGTCAACACAACTCAACTCTTGTCAACCCTAAGATTTCCATTATCAAATAAGACACACCCACTCCTTCAAAAGGGCATGCAAAAAACTAATCCTATACAAGGAAAGTGGGATCAGAGTGCCAATTTGGTTTATACTATAATATAAATTCCGTGGACACTTGATGACTTAGAGTTTATCGTAATACCCACAAAATTGGAATCTATATAATTTGCTATACTATTGAAAATATAGTGTCTGGATTTTGAACATTGATTCAAAAAATTATATTTTTATTTTCAAAATATTAGAGTTATAAAAATTTAAAATACACCCACACTCTTTTTTTCATATAAAAACTTCCATTGCATAAGAAAAATATAGAATACCTGAAATGTACGAAACATGCTATGCAGTGTTTAAAGGGTACATCTCCTTTTTAAGAAAGTTGAGATCCAAATTTCAAAATTCTCCCAGTTCTTTAAATTTTCTGGTGTACGAAATCAAAGAAAACAAACAAACACTCTTTCCCTTTCGGTATATGGTCGGAAGCAGCAGCTATTATATATATAATTTTATATATATATATATATATATATATATATATATATATATATATATTCTTATGCTGATCACTGAGTGGTTGCTTCATACACGACAACAATAGCTCAATTCAAGATTAAATTCCATTGATGTTGCTTGGATTTAAACTGGCATAGCTAATGAGATTCAAAGTTCATGGAACTCACACTAGCTTTATGAATATTTTAGTGTTCTAAATATAGTACATATGGACACGTTTCGAGCTCCACTTGGTTGGTAATGCACTAGAAAAGAATGCAATTTGATTATTTTTAGCAATCTCATGGATTCTTCCTGGTGAGTAACCCCAGCCATATTTTCTATATAAATCAGCATCCAGTTCTCAGGATTCCATGCTAACATCTGGTGTCAATAGTTGTTAATTTCCCTGGTTTCTAACAAGACTGAAACATGATTCCCGCGATGGTTTTCTTGCTTGTTTTAGTTACCCAAGTGTCAGCCAACCACATTTGTCTGAAATGTGGCAAGGTGAAAGTTCCATATCCACTTAGCACTAATGAAAACTGCGGAGATCCCAGGTACAGAATTTACTGCAATGACGATGTCCTGGAGTTCATGTCAGCTCCAGGGTTTTATTACAAGATTCTCAGCATTAATCCCAAGGCTAACAGGCTTGTTATAAGCCCACCCTTGATAGAAGAGAACACTTGTTATTCTGCTGATCTTGGCCAAGGAGGTTTGCTGCTCGATGAGAGCTTACCTTTCAATATATCTACTCGGAACACTGTCATGTTGTTTAACTGCTCTGATAACATTCTTCTGTCGCCATTGAATTGCTCTTCAAGCAGCTTCTGTAGGCAGTTTGAGGATGTCGGGGCGGGCTGTGGCTGTAAAGGAACACTTTGCTGCCATTTCCTGAAAGATGCGTCCATCAGCTCGCATAGGATCAGGGTCAGGCTTGGAGGGTGCACTGCTTATACTTCTGTTGTGGATAAGCAGCCTGACGATCCGATTGAATTGTGGAACTTTGGCATTGAGCTGCAATGGTTGCCTCTTTGACAAGCTAAGCCATCCTGGTTCCTGGGATTGTGTCATCTTCTGCCATATGTATCTGTTAAAGTCTTCTTGTTATGCTGTGTCTTTGGTGTCTTGGTTTATCTCAGAGAATAAATTTCCATGTTAGAGTTGTTCCATTGCTTTGTGAAAACATGACATAGGGATGTAAATAAATGAAGTCGAGCACGGTCTAACTTATAACCTGAACAAAAATCTGACAATCCCATACGTTAACACGATGCAGAAACAACACAAAAAAGATATACGAATCCGACACAAGTTAAGGCTAGAGCCCAGGAAAGCTGAGATTGCTTGGAAACTGAGCTTCATAGGCTCAAGGTTGGTTGTTACCTAATGATTTTGAAAGCTATCTAGACCTTTTCGGCATTTGAAGCCCACCTTAGCAGGCTGCTAAGGCCTGATGGTTCAAAAGATTGTAGATTGGCATGATTGTTCCTCCTATCAGGCCCAATCTCCCTAAATCACCTTAGCTTAGATGCGAGAGGTGCAGAAACCCCATGAAACCATGAAATACCTGCTGCCAATGCCATGAGCTGAATTTTCCTTTTTCTTTTCCATTTTTTAACTCTCCTGTCCACTTTTATGGTGGGCATACTCCACTAGATTAACCTTATTAAGGTGTCTGAGAAATTTGAAATCTAATCTAAATATGAAAATTCATGTATATAATTCATGTTCTTGTTTTATTAAATCATATTTCTATAATGTTAAAGTAAAATTTAACTTTCTCATATTCACGTACAATTTTTATAAAGTTTTAACCTATATTCCTGTGGAAGATTGCCCGATCTACTGATCTGCATCCCCATAAGGAAGTATGTCTTCCAAAAACTTCAGAAGATCTTGAGAAGTTGCGGGTTAGAATTTCCTGAAGTGAAATAGCAGATTTTCCTTTTTTTTTTTTTAGCTTAAAACAAAAAAGAGTGTAGTACACCTGAGACAATCGAATTTAAATGTTTATTCAATCAAAATCAATCCATCATGATCAGGCTATGGAGTTGAGAAGATAACGTTGCAAATGCTGAAAGACAGCTGGAACAAATAGATATATTACTATGCAATCTTCAGTTTTAATTACAAATTCAAGCGGTTAGCAATCAAACTATCACAAATATCTATCAGATAGCATCCTTGTCCCGAGCTGGTCAGTATAACAGCCGAGCACAAACGTAATCTCACAAGCAACAATGGCAAAACACCTATTCTATCTCTAACTGGATTCTTACAACCATCCATCGCAATCACCAGGAAATGGGAAACCAATCATTTTCACACTGCCAGTAAAAAAAATACATCATATTTACTTCGATACCCAATAAGATGTTATGTTATTGTTGCCACTGTGGGTCTGGTTGGCCTTTTTCCTTCCATGGCATCTTTCTTTTTCCGACAGTTGGTGCAGAGAAAGGGTCCTTCCCAGGGCTTTGAAGCAGGTGAGAAAAAAGGCCCGGAGTTCACAGTTAAACCCTCTGCCGGAGGTTGATCAATTTGACAGACTGCACATTTGAAGATTCCAGAGTTCGCGTGCATGGGAAAATCCTTACCCAACCTGCAATTGTTATTATAGGAAACAGTGGGATCAAAGACTGATCTATTCGAACAACTTAAGTGAAGTGCCATCTTGCAAATAATCACTGGTTTTTTAGGTACAAATTTAACATGAAATTAGGAACTTGACTGATCAGTTGTGATATGTCAAACATAAAATCTACTCATGAATTACATTTATACACATTCAACCAGCTCGGAGATATAAGAGATTGCAGAAATGCACAAACAATTTTCTGCCAAGTTTTTTTGGTATAGTCTGCCAGGGTTATTTTAAGACCATCAATATTTTTCCCACAGGCATTTCCACCCTGCATGCATATTATAAAGGAAAAAGCAAAATGAAGAACAAATTAGAAGGGCAAAGGAATGTTCTAATGAATGAACCTTTCGGCAAGCATGGCAGAACCCTCTTCAAATAGCTCCTCGACAACTCCAACGGCAGAAAGTTTACTTCTTGTCTTGTTTGTAAGTTTACTTGTAGTCTTGTTTGTAGAGTTCTGCGATCTCTTCCCAAAAAGAAAAGAACTGAGCACATTCTGCTTCTTCCTTGGTGTAGGAGGTAGCACAGGCAGGTCGCACGGAATAATATCAACAACCAGGGAGGTTGTATCATCCTTTAGGCCCCTTGACCTCAGAGCTTCCTAAGAGAAGTATTAAAAGAAGAATCAATAGCAATGCAAATTGAGTGGATAATACAAGGAGAAAAATACCAGTTTGGATATCACCTTAACAACCAGTTTTGCTGCAAGGTCTGCTGGTAAACCCCGACAAGACTTGGCAGCCATGTCTGAAGACAAAGCATCCCAAATACCATCCGAAGCAATAATAAGTCGTCCTCCAGCATTTGACAACTAAGCCAAAACAGAAGAGAAGTTTCAAGGTCTGAATGCTCAGAAGAAAATTGATAAATGCATCAGCAATAAGATATGAAGATGTAACCTTCACTTGCTTAACATGCGGTATTGGGACAATAAACTCCCCAACATCTGTATCACCAATTGACCTCGAGAGGCATAATCCACCAGACCAGCAACGGAGGGGACCGACCTACACAGATTTAATCCATAAATACAAGGAGTTATAAACATTGGTAACCTTCACAAACAACCTATTTCACTACCTCTAGTTCACCCCACCTGAAAAAGAAAAAGAAGAGAAAGTCCTCTCGTTGTAAGAGTAGAATACCTCATTGCCCCCGAAAACATTAAGTCTTCCTACTTCACCGCCACTGGCCGTGACACGCTCCCTTTCTTCCACATTCTCTTCTAGCCTGTGATCTACGGTTAGGAGAGAAACTAAATCCCCTTGGGTGTCCAATATACATCGAGAATCACCAACAGATGCAACAGTGACCGTCCATCCATCAATTACAACAAATGTAACTGTTGTCCCAGAAGTTTCTCCTGTCATCAACATACATGACTACAAAGATAAGCATGCAGCAGAATTTGACTGAGAGAAAGCAACTGTGATGAAATAGATATGAATACATGCCTTTCTGCTGAAATTCAATGTCCGTTTTCACAAAACCTGCAACTAGAGCCCGAGGAAGGGCTTGAAGCCACTCCTCCCTACTGATGCCTTGTGGAATTGCACTCAAGACATTACCCAATAAGTTCTCCTTCACAAAAATGGCAGCAGATATACCGTTATGCCCATCAAAAATCTGCCAATAAAACCAATATTAGGAATCTCTACAACAAGCATAAAAATTAATGTCACATCACAATCCAAATTCACTTTTTTTTGTTCTTCACTTCTACATAACCAAACAAGAGGAATCCATTACGTGCTATTTAAGATGACAAGCCAACACCTTGAATGAGAGTAAGGAGTGGGTGGAAGGCGGAGGAGAATACCGCAAATACTGAAAAAGATGTTGCTGGATTCCCAGGAACCCTCTGACAATCAGGTTTAACCAGAAAGTAATCTTCTCCTTTTTTGGCCAAAGCAGCCTGTCCAAACTTCACAAAAGGCTTCTCAACTTTCTCGTTCCTCAGCTCTCGACCAATCAAGGTTGCAAGGGGAAAAAGAGGTGTTTTCATTCTTGATACTTCAACCTGGCTCACGTTAGTTTGGGTCTCAACATTTCAAAAACTCCAATGCTGAAGCCCTAGCAATCCAACTGAAACCAATTAGCATCACCGCATTCAAAAGTAAGGAAAACGTGCAAGGCAGCTATATAAATTCTTAAAAAATCAGTTTAGTTTGATAACACCTAGAAGACTTGCAAAAAGGAAATAGTAGAAATAAATGAAGAATTAAATAAAAAAGTATTAACATCCTATATGCCTCAAAATTAAGCTTTAAAACACAATTTTACCACTCAATAGCAAAAAAAGGCTAAAAATGAATCAAATTGATCTAAAGCTTCCCAAATTATTTCATCATTATGCATCATGCAAGATGACATACAAAAACCAAAAGGATCAAGCAGCAAAAAGATGCATTCATGATAGTCTCAAGCTTTAACATTTCCTAAAGCTTCCATGAAAATATCCCAATCCAACAAAACCAATTAACCAAAAATTCCCTTACACATTTCACCATTTCAATCACAGCATTAAAACACAATCCCCACAAACTGATCTGAAATTTTTCACAGATACTTTAATTAAACTTACACCAATCAATGAGACTGACAAAGAAATATTGAATCAAACAAATACAATGTACAAAACTTATTATCCAATGCTAAATTACCCTTAAAAATGTCATTTTAACCCCCACCAATCTACAAAAAGAAAATAGACAAATCTAGACCAACCCACTTTCAACAGTTTGCTCACAAACTCAAAATTCAGTTAAAGATTCAAAAATTGAACAGAAATCAAGCTCATGAACACCCAAAAACTGACCTTCGAGAAATCCAAAGAAACTCGCAGTTGAAAGATGAAGAGAGAGAAACCTCAGATCCAGCAGATGTGGCCATACATTGGGTGTCTCTTCATTTCTCTGCATGCATAAAAGGCATTACTTTTTGTGTTTCTCTGGGTTAACAAAAATCAGAGCTGAAAAGCCCTAGAGAGAGAAGAGAGAGAAAGAGACTGAGAGAGGAAGAGAGCTCACAATGATTTGATTGGAAGAGAAATCTAGAGAGAGAAACGCGGGTATCCGGTGCTGATTTTTGGACAAATACCTTTGATAATGACATTCACGTCCTAAAACTTATTCTTTTCCCCTGTAAGAGTATGAAAAATATATGTATCAAACAGAAATACCTTTGAAATGACAAAACAGTCCTTTATAATAGATTATTTTAAAAAAAATTTATTTTTTATATACTCAAAATAATGAAATTATAATTTTTATAAACAGTACCAAAATAGTGGTCATTTAAATTTTTAGATTTTATTAACTATATATTAAATAATGATTTTTAAAAATACAAGTATGGATTTATTAAAGAAAATAAAATTTGAGGATTTGTCTTTTTACATAAATATTATTTAGTGTGATAATACAAATTTTACATTTTTTTTCATTCATGCTAGGTGGGACTCACCAAAATCTTAATCCCAAATCAATTTTATATATTAAAAATATTTTTCAAATTTTAATTTATTTATTTTTCTCAAGCTAATAATATGACACCATCTTAAATCCAATTTTTTTAACAAAAACTACGTTATGCACAAAGACTGTCCTTTTGAACATTTTTTTCATGATCAAATTACCCCTTTTTTTATGTGATTATATAATATATATATATATATATTTTTTTTTTTTGGAACAATGAAAGTCTTCAACTTTATAAAAAAAAAAGAATGTAGATGTTAAATTTTGAAATTTAAATTTGTAGAATTGTTATATTTTAAAAATGAAAATATGATTATTTAGATAGAAGTTGATGCAATTATATATTTATGATAACTACCAATTCTTTCTATTTTTTAAAACTAATTATTATGTAAAAATACTATAAAAATGTTATAATAGTAGGTATAAAAAGGAGAAAGTGGGTTTTGATTTTTGATATGTTTCTTCTTTTCAACTTACAAAGAATAATCTATCTGTCAAATTTTGTTGGTCTAAAAAAGAATTGGTTTGACTTCTCTGCTCATTTGTCCACAGAGAATTGTTTTCTCTTGAAAGAAAAAATAATGGAAATTTGCTGTGTTTCGGCTGGCAGAAAAAAATGGTGGGTTGTGGGAAAGCTACTAATTGTTTAGGTGGGGATTGAGATATCGTAATTCTCAAGCAAATACCAAGTTAGGCATTGTTTGCCAAAGAGAAAATTGAATGCAAGGATGCCAAATGAAATTCGGTAATTTTAGACATAAAATGATAAAAAAAAAAGGATAAAACTATAATACAAGTTAAAATTTTAATAAAATTACAAATAAATTTGATATATTTAATATGTCGATACAAATTATGACATAATAATTTTTACTTTTACATATGTTTAACGCAAAACAAACAATATATAAATACACAAATTATCATGTAAGAAAGGAAATATCTAATCCGACCAAACAAAGACATATATTTTTGTTCTGTTTCTTGTGATGTTTCAGAAATGCTATGTTGGCTAGTCCAATTAACTTAATTAGTTTTTTTATTTGTTCAAACTTGAAATAAATGGACGATTTATTCAAAGTCAGAAGTGGTGATGATAACAGGATTAGGATTGCATTGGCATGTTTCTCATCACTATGGTTTGGTTGTTTTTTCATTATGTGCTGTAATCATGATTCAACAAGTGGAAAATTGCAAGTTGCCTCTTACTAATTGGTAGATATTTTTATACCTTTGACCTTGTTTATCTGAGTTATACTTAGTTGAGATTAGATTTTGTAATTGGTGTATTTGTTTATGTTTATTTTGTAACAAATATGTAAAAAAAAAAAAACTTAATGCATAAGGTTATCATATTATGGGAAGATCATATATATATATATATATATATATATATATATGTATATATATGTAACATTCTTTTCGCATTAACGGAAAAACTGTTTTTGTGAAAGAGAGGATCTAACTTAGACAGAAAATTTTTGTGTCAAATATGTATAAAACATAAAAATTATTATGTCATAATTCGTGTCAACACGATGAATAACAAATAAATTTTTAAAATTTTATCAAATTCATATATGATTTTTATGTAAAGCTCAAACTCCTTTTGTTTGTGAATGGCAAGGGCATTTTTAATTGAAATGGGCCACAAAACAAGCACATCAATTACAATCTTCATTCTTAAGTTTAGAGCAACTCAAGCTTTTGTGGGTGGTGGTTATCCGTCTCTTTAATGGAATTTAGTGGATAAATGATATATCTCACATACTTGAGAAATGAATACAATTCAAGGCATTTGCTGAGGTGGCCATTGATTGTGGGACCTTTGTAAGATTAGACAGCAAGGCAAGGTGACATGCATCATCAACACACAAGCGGATCATTGTTGCTGTAGTTGAATAGGGTGTATGAATGAAGTTATTCTAGACGATTATTCGCGTTTGACTTGTTTATATTCAAGTCGAGCTGAATTTGAACTTGATACCAGATTGTCTCGACTTAGCTCAATTACACTCTTTGATTCAATTGTAGCTAAAATCACTCCTGCTCCTGCCTATGGGTGTGTGTGTACGCAACTCTTTGTTCAGGTCAGTTCATAAGCCTTTCGTTCCTGGCTTCAATCTTCAATAGGCAGGCATTGGAGCTTAATTCACATGGCTGAATGTTAAAGTTTATGCACTTCTCTTTCGAGTTCCGTTTTACAGACGGAATTAACAGACTGTCACATGTTACAAATGCATATTTCTTAATAATGGATTCCATACTCAAATCATAAGAGAATAGAAGTATATTGGAATGTTAGTACTGAAAACTTCTCACTTTTTGTGGGCAAAGTAAACCAAAGATGCCCAAGAAAGAAAGAATAGAAAGCATGTACTCCATAGAATACAATTCCTCCCTTCTGTTCTTGATTCCACAAGAAAGAACAATTCAAGAGGAAATGGAGAAAAGAAAAAGCAAAGAATTCCCCAAATCCACGCCAGTTTTATATATGTGAAACTCTCCCTCTCACTACAATCTAAGTGATAGATACACAACAAAAAGGGCAAGAAATGGGATACAAAGTCACAAAGAGAAGAAGATGATGAAGCCAGTTGCCCAGTTCCCATGAGTTTAATCACTTTGTAAATCCAATTTTCCGCTTTCCCTTCTGTAAATTTGGATTAACTGAGTTGGAAGATTTCCTTGTTGATGGTGAAGGAATTAGTGATGGAATTGAACTCCTTGATGCGGAACAAGAAGAATGAAAATCAAGGCCAAAGGTAGTAGAAATAAACTGAAGCTTGCAGTAAAAGAAAAGTGCTGCACAAGGCAGCTTACCTGAATTCTGTGCTCTTTGCTGTCCTGAGTTGCTGTTTCATTGGTTTAGATGCCAAACTGTTTGGAACACTGGTGATTTTAGGAATGTTGGATTGCCAAACTGAGTCTGTCTCCGAACAATCACTAGTTGCAGCTTCATGATCTGAGCCATCTGTGGAGCCAACTTCAGATTGAATTCTTTGCTGATCATAGTCTTGGTTGCCCTTCTTGATTGCAGTCAGTTTATTCAAGTTTTGTTCCGGGTGAATCTTGGTAGGACCGCGAATTAAACTCTGATAGAACTTCTCAGGCAGTTCTCCATTGCCTACTTCCCTGCTTGGTGATGGATTTTGATCCTTCCTCATGCTGTCATGCTTGTTCACCATGACTTTATCAACCCAGTCACCAGACACCGAATCTCTATCATCCTCCTTTACACTTGAAGCTGGGCTGACGAGAGGTGGCCAAAGAGATGGATTGGCTAACATCTCTTGAATTTCCAAACTTTCTCTCCTAGATGTGGATGAAGAGTCATTCTGAGCCAGCAGGCAGGTTTATCATGTTAGGCAAATCTTATCATTGGAGATGCACAAACAGAAAATTGACAGATTTAAGGATTTCTAGACCAGTTTTGAAGCTTGTTAACTTTGTAACCAATATCCTATAATTTGTAGTAAATCACTTTAATTAACAAGTTCCACCATTTTTGGCAAAATATACCTCAGTGTAAGCAAGGCTGCTGGATAGATCACTGAAACTCTGCCATTTAGGAAGAGAAGAGGATGATCCAAGCTTTACTATAGTTCTTTCTGGGCTACTGGATACAGATTTAGTACGTTGCGGGTGCTCGGGCACTCCTTCCTTCCTCGCCAAGGCTGCTTTAAGACTAGCTATCTGAAAACAGTTGAAAAGAGGTAAAATGCAGAAGAAACCTGTTAAAATGCAGCAGTAGGCAGCCTAAGGCACTTTTAAGTTAAAATGCAGAAGGAAAGGACCAAGGACACATGGAGAAACCTGTTCTTTAAGCTCTCTCACTTCTCCACTATCTTTGTTCACTTTAGCAGCACCAAGCTCAACTGTGGCAACTCTTTCTGCAAATTTAAGCGTACTTATTGTTTCTCCAAGAGCTTCATACTCTGGAGCAATGTGAACAAACATCAGTGTCTTGGCTTGTCCTCCTGGCAGATGAGACCGATAGCTTGATCAGCAAAGAAGAAAACAATGGAAAAATGAAAAGAAACTATAGTACCTTTATAGATTGAAGGGGCAGGAGAAAATCTTACCAAGTGAATCTTGGAGCAACTGAGTGAGTTTGCTGTTTCTATACGGAACGTGTGCATTCTTTGTCGCAAGAGAAGCGATCACATCTCCTAAAGCAGAAAGAGATTTGTTGATGTGTTGTGCTTCTTTTAACCTATCCCCAGTCACCTCAGATTTATCCACCCTTTCACTTCCTGCAAGGTCAACCAGATGCATAGAGCCGCGAAGAATGTTTCCTGAAGTGAGGTCCTTTCCTTGAACATGAACTGTCAAGCAGCTGCATTTAACAACCTTGTTAGAAATTTGGCATATTGCATAACTAGAAATGAAATCAATCTTGTGACACTAAAGCATGTTTTAGACTGGACCTGTGAGATCGACTACTCCTGTCATTCATGGCTGTGGCACCAACTGCACGGTTTTTCTGCCCAAGGTTCATCAAATTTATGACACCCGATGTTGATGATACATGTACAAGGTTTGCATCTGGTACATTAATCCCATTCTGAGAGCTGTTACGAATTTCTAATGTGTGTTGGAGTTAGAGAAAACAAACAGGTGTATGAGGCACAAGTCACAACTAACAAGATATAACATTATGGAGAAATATATGTCTGATGTAAAGGATATCTCTTATTTAGGCCATCAGCTGAAAGGAGATCCCTGACTTGCTCATTGTAGATTTCAAGCATTTGCACAGAAATATCATAGGAAATGGTTTCTTTCCTCTGGTTTGAGAGAAGAAATAGATCACTCAATGCCCTGTAGTTTACACCTAAATCTTCCTCGGTGAGCTCCTTAGGCCCAGTCTGGATTCATCAATGAGATGAATTAGCATAAACTATTTGACTGACTAAAACTTGTTGGTGAAGAGCAAAAGACTTGGAATTATCTTCTGCAGTGAAAAGATGCTGCATTTCTTACCATCGTATAAGTTTTGCCTGAGCCTGTTTGGCCATAAGCAAATATACAAACATTATAACCATCAAGAACAGACCGAATCAAAGGCTGAGTATCAGCGAAAACCTCAGCTGCAGGGAAAGAGTTCATGTCAGGAAAGGCTAACAGACTGAAAACCTTGCGTGGAAAGAATCAGAGAGAAAAGAACATCATTTGAAGCACGAACCTTGGGTAACAGAAGGACTGAATATTTTGTTAAAAGTAAATGATTTCCTTCCCTCTTTTCCATATTTTGATGGAGTGGTAATTGTGATAGTTCTGTCATCTATGCTGTCTACAGAACCCAAACTGCTCATCTGCCCACTCAAGAATGGCCTTACTCGGCAGTACACTCTTATATTCCCTAAAACATAGTTTACCAAGAAACACAATTGAGATTGTGCTAAATTCACTAAATCAAACTCTTGAACTGTCAAGACTGCTACCTTTCAGGTCCTGCACCTGATTGTACAACTTGCGGTTTTCTTCAAGAACTCTCTGATATCCTGAAGCAGCATAAGCTAGACTATGCAAGTGTTTGCCTATTCAAAGAAGCTAGAATGAGAAATATTACATTTTCATTTCAAGAACACAAAAGCAATCAAGGATTGACTTAAGTTGGTACCTAGATTGACAAACTCTTCCTCATATGTCGTCTGCAAAGATTGCATACCAGCTTTTGTTGAATGAAGACAATGCTTCAGTTCCTACAGGTACAAATACAATCAATTACTGCATTCCAATGGTAGATAGCAAGGATTTTATTAAAAGAATCAATGCTAACTGCAAATTACCAGAATATCTCGTTGTTGTTGTTCAACCAATGTCCGCTGTTTCAGAAGATGTCTCATTGATCCCTCATCGGTGTTGCACTTCTCATGGTAAAGTTCTTTTCGCTCTGACTGTGCTGATGGCTCATCTTCAACCATTTCCTCAGCTGAGGCCTCTACTTCAACCTTCATCATTACATTATTTAAACGAAATGAAAATGTTTAACTGACAATCACATGAAGCAATAACTGAAAGCTACTTAGAAAGATCTGGCCTACCTTGTCATCACTTGAAGCAGTTGGTGAAAGAGAATTATCAGGGATGGATTCTTCCATGTTTTTTGCAGTACTTTTAATCTGTCAGATTACCAGAAACAAGTTTTCCTTTTAAGACAAGTATATGAATGGTTTACTGTGATCAGAAAACAGATTACACCATCAACACATGTTTCACACAGCTGCAAGAGAATTTATCCGCTGGCAATCTCTGAAAAGTTGAGGATAAAGAATTGAAAGTGGTGAAGAATTGAAGCTGCTCACCAGTTCATTGTGGATTGCCAAGCGACGCTCGAACTCCTCCGAGACTTTGTTAAGCATAGATTCCACGATCTGTCACAACCGGAAGAGTTGTTTTCCCTCAGTAAACCATTGAAAAGATAGGATAAAGCAAACAGCAACACATTTTCCCTTGTAAAAACAGAATTTCTTAATTCACACTAACCCCATTCTTGAATATCTTGACAGTAAGTGATTGAGAAATTTATGTGGAGCAGAAGGAACTTACCGCTGGGATTTCTTCTTGCCTCTTATCTGCAAGAGCTGCACGAAGTAGCATTTCCATTGAACGTACGGAACCCTGTGTAGATAAGAATGAAATGGAGCTATTAGATTAGATGTTTTCATTTCAATCCTAATAAAGTAACTGGCATGAACATGGAAAAAAGCTCACTAACTTCAATGGGGTCTGACGGCTCACTACACAAGCTATCCACAGACTTCTCACCGAAAGAAACAGTCCTTGAAATGGAATTCATGAATGGTTCACTGCTTTTTCGTGTGAAAGGTTTCCCTGTCCCAAAACTTGTAGGTTTGGGACTTGCAGTGTACTTCCAAGAACCAATTCCACCACTTTGTTTCCATTCACTGTAAGACTTCAGTGCTAGAACACAGTTCACAATCCTTGAAGATTTCCCACCCTGGAAAAGAAATCAAGAAACATTCAGCAACAATGGTTTTTAATGTCAGAGGCTTCAATTTAGACCCGGCAATTCTAAACACAACACATTGACATGACACAAAAATGAAACTGAATAAAACACCCCAGGAGAAGATTTACATGACACAAATACGAATTATACATGAGAATTTCCACTTAATCTAAAATTTCAATACTGACCTGCTCCAAATCAGAGGCTTCAAAGGTTGGAATCCCCATTTCCTCAATAGCTACAAGGAAGTTTCTGATATTTTCAAAGTACTGGAATGCAGATAGTGCAGCCCCATCAGGTAAAACAACAGAATCGCCAGCTCCTTCTACTACCTACAATTTCAACCAAAACTTAATCTTGGGTGGGAAAATTAATCAAGCAAATGTAATACTATCAGAAAATATAGTCGCTGAAACATACCTTTGGCACGGCTCCAGGTTGAATCTTGTTAAGAACATTGCAGAGGATTTTGCCACTGCGCAATCCAAGCCTGAAATCTTCCTCGGAAGGCTCAGCCGGCAAGTCCTTAGCCGCAACAACACCAACTGTTTTTCTCAGCCACCCAGTAGCTTCATATCTTCTCAAAGCTACAAAAATAAAAAATGTAATGATTTTAGAATTTCTTTGATTGTCTCTGTTTTTCTGCAGGTAGTTTCAGCAAATCAAGGAAGTTAAATGAATAAGAAAGCGTCCTTTGAAACATAAATGTAGTTCCAACTTATTTAGAGATTACATTTGATTCTGAAAAAGGAAAAAAAATAAGAAGAAAAATGTGATTTTGTGTTGCCAAAATTCACATAAAAATGAAGATTTTATGATTGTTTCTGCAAAATATAACAACAAATCTTCAGCATTATGGTAAAATAAGATCAATTTGAATATCTTAACATAAAATTCATAAAATCTGAAGCTCAATGGAGCTGAAGATTGATAAATGAATTAGACAAATAAAAAAAAACCATTGATCATCGGTAGAATCCAATAACAAATCACAAACAGAGCAGAAGAAAAACCAAGCAAAAAGTTAGATTATTACAAGACTCCTCGGTTTTTATCGAAGCCAAATTAATGTTTCGTACTCGAGTTCCTTGCTGTTGAAGAACATCCTCCAGAATTGATAGTACAGAGACTTGTAAAACGGACTCTGTTGCCATTGTGTAATAAAACCAGCCGTTGAATACAAAATTTACAGATTTTTTACGGACTCAGTTCAAAATTTCAATTCCTTTACGTTCATATTAAAAACCCAAATCGTGAAAAACCAAAAATGAATTTCAGTCTTTTCTCTTTTCTTCTGATGAAAAGCTCTGTCAAGAAACAGAGGATAAAAAAAAGACAAAAAAAATCTGTTTTCCTTGTATATTTTTTCTATATTTCTATTTTATTTTCTAATATTGGTTTTAGATCTCTCTCTGGAGAAATACAGAGAGAGAAAATTTGGAGGGTTTAAAAGATTTTCTCTCACTTTCTCTCGTTTTCTCTCCCTGTCTCTCTGTTTTTCTCACAGTTTCTCTCTTTGTAGAGAAAAGCTACAGGCCAAACCTGGCTCCGAGCCTCCCGGTTATGTGGGGAGCTTCGCGGTTTATATTTTTCCTTGTGAGAAAATGATGGACTAATTTTAAACTTATATTTTATTTGAGAAAGTTAATTAATACTATAATTATGCTTCTTCTTCTTCTTTTTTTTTTGTTACATGCTTCTTCTTCCTTTTACTCTCTTGTATATGCACTTATTAGAAGATTTTTTTTTATATGGTCGGTTAGATTTCCGAAATTAATAAATTGATTAGATTAATAAAAATAAAATAATATAATTCGATTAATTTAATTTAAAATTAACCGAGTCCATCGAAAAATAATTAGTGCTTAATCTAAGAAAGGAAAATAGATCAATGGTTTTATTTTCAATTAAAAAAATCTAAGCTTATAATTAAAAAAAAAGATTAAGAATATTTAAAGAATAAGCATAGGTATATTATGGACAAGCATTTTGATTATGACATAAGAACAGTGGCATATCAAATGAAGCCATCAAACTTGTATGTAGAAGCAATTTATTTGATGCAATAGCTAAAATGTTGCTTTCATGTTAAGTTGAACTTAAGTTCAAGAACAAAGTGACAAATGAAGATTTTAGGAAATATTTTATGGTCTTGTAATGTATTTATCCTAAAAATCCTAGAACTAGAATGATGTTTGACTTTGTCCTCTAAGATTTGTTTATAACCAAAAACAAGCCTCTTTTCTCTATTTTTTTTTTTAATCATTGGAATCTTTTTTCTTTCAATATGAATTCGATGTAAGGTGGCCAATGGTAGAGTTAAAGTTGAAATAGAAATAACTTAAATAGAATTGAGGGTTTAATCCAATTGGTTTATGCAATAGAAATAGAAACAGATAAAATATAATTCAAGGTTTAATCCAATTGGTATATGAAATAGCAATAAAAATAGGTTCAATAGGATTCAAGGTTTAATTCAATTGGTTTATGTAGTATTTCTAAAAAGTAGATTTAATATTTAAATTCCAACACTAGCATCTCATTCTCCTATTTGAAATAGAAATAGGTTCGATAAAATTAAATTTTTAAATTTTAATCCAATTGATTAATATAGTCTTTTTAAAAAGTTATTTTCATTAGCTATGAGAATTGGATTTTTAACATCTACATTTTTTTTCTTATTTTCAATCTTCAGTTTTCTTTGAGCAAAAAAAAAAACTTGGTTCAATAAAGTGGATTTCTCTTAGTCTCCTTTGTTTATATTATTTAGTGGAAGGAGAAAAAAAAAGGAATTGTTTTGCAAATGTGATAAGAATGAAGTCAAAGTGATTTACAAGCTGCAATCAATTTCACCCACCAATCTAATCAATTAAGAAGTTGAGATTTTGACAGAAAATATGTAGGGGATTCATCCATTGCTGTCTTGTTTCAAAAACAAACACTTATACATAAAATTTGCATTTAGTTTGTAATTAAACTATACAAATAAATAAATAATGGAAGTTTAATTACATAAAGATAGGCTGTCCCTTTGCTTATGTGTAAAGACTGAACATGTGAGCATGATTAGAGAAACTCAAACATCAAACACACAAGTAAACAAAATCTTGAAAAGCTAAGATGATTATTACTCCCATTGTACTTTGAACTTGATCTTCAGACAACAGTACTTTAACTTGATTTTCTTTCTTAGATTCTTTGAAAACATGATAGAAACTCATTAACAAGAACCCACATTATTTTAGGTTTTTTTTGACCCCATCCATACATAATCCCAATTGCTAAACTAATGTTGCTTGCTTCCTACCAATCATACCCCATTTCCAAGCCTTTACTCTTTTAAATTTTACAGATTAATGAAGTTTGTAATAATTTGATTTGGTCCCAATATCATATATAAATTGATAGTTGAGGGTAAGGGTTAAGGTTGTTTAGGTTTGAAATCAAACCTTATAAGGTTTTTTTATTTTTATAACTTTTCTTTAATTACTCAATTAAGAGATGTTTCTATAAATTTGAATTTTTTTTTTGTTTTGGTACTGAAAAAACTGTTACATTTATAGTATTTGATTCAATAATTGAAACGTGTATTCATACAATATTTGATTCCAGCTATACGTGATTCAATTATTGCTGCATGTTTATAGGAAAAGGAGCAAAATAGAACTTGGCAATGTATGAAGCCAAGAAGAGAGGAGATAACTATTATTCTATTCTCAAAGATGCGGGCAAGGGTCGGATTGTCAATGCATGTTCTTCTTTTCCCTCCAACCAACGTTCAACCATATTTAAACACATGGTTCGGATTCCGAACCGGAAGCTTCAGTCCAACAATTCGTCTAAAGGGCCCACAAAGAGCCCCAATGTGGGCCTCAAAGGCCTGCCGGCATGTATTGGCTAAGGGCATTGGCTGCCTGCCCAATCCCAAGCCTCGAAACAAGTGGGCTCCAGTGGCCCACATAAAAGAGGCAAAGACTCCTTAGATTAGGGCTATGCCTATACTTGCACATGCAAACTATGGAATGTTGAGAAAAGAGTTTCAATGAATATAGCATTTATAAGATCTTTTTGACTATAAAGTATTAGAACTCCATTTTTGGTGGGTTTTGACTTTTGAGTCCAATCATCTATTACCAATAACAAACTCTTAAATTTCAGTTCGAAAAATTAAAACATATTTTCGAGACAATTAAAATATAATGTAAAAATTAAGTAATGATTTATCGAGTTATTGATTTTTATAATTTGGGATTGATTTTGACATGTGTCTAACACATGGCATTGAGAAAAATTTACATGTTGAAAACCGAAACCCTTGTTGCATGTGATAGGTTTAATATGAATCGAACATGATTTTAATTCTCAATAATTTTAGCACATAAAATTGTATACCTGACTCATATATATACGCTTAAGCCATATGGATTGCTAAAGAAAGATATGCATATATGATTGAAAAGAGCTTTACTAATGCTCCTTTCCTCTTTGTTGATGAATGAAAAGAAGAAAAGAGAAAATGAATGTATAGATAACAATGACCGATCACAATCAAGAACCAAGCAGCAGGCTGATAGATCATGGACGCCTATCAACAATATTGACCAAATTCAAGCCCTCAATATCTGCTTCAAAATGATCTTCTAAAGTGAACTGAAAATAACTCATCACGTCAGTGCATGCAGCTTATCCTGTCATGGAGTTGAACAAGCTTTCATTTTCGGTGTGGCATCGTTCAATGGTTATTTCAAACTAAATTGATCGCATTGAATGATTCGAATGAAGAAAAATATGTTAACGTAATATTAGACGGTCTCTAAATCATCAAACACACAAGATACTATTCTTTTTCTTCTTTAAAAACTTCGGACATGAATCTTGCATCATTGTAAGAGAATACATGTTTATAAACCATGCTTTTTACCAAGATTAAAGGCATAATCCTTTTCAAAGCATGTCTGTCTTTAAAGTTGCAGGCATTCTTAATTTCCTGAAGTTGAATGGAATTAGGTGTCTAAATCTTGAAGGGTTTCAAACATTTTCATAATTGCAATGACATGGAGTCGATAACCCTAGAACAAAGTGATGATCCTTGATTAGGACAAGTCTCCAACACCATGTGCATAAAATTCACATTGAACTTTGATCGCCTTTAGCTAGCTTTAAGACATTGAAAGGGGATTGATTACAATTTGCGAAGCTTGATCTAGTATTGTCGTCTTCCATGGATTTTGAATGCGATAAGCATCATTTTTATAAATATCGAATCGTATATTTATGGCTACCTTCTTAATTACTCTCACCTTTCACTCTTTTGAAACAAAAGTCTCGCTTTCTCATAGCCAGTATTGTCCACCTGGTCCAGTCAGGCCAGGCAGTAACCAGTGTTCAATCTTAGATGGACGAGGACGACATAGCTATGAAAATGGAAGCCTTTAGTTAAACTATATTAAGATTAATTAATAGCAAAAAAAGGTGCATTGTGCTAATCATGATGTTCAATCACCAATGTTTCCAAAGTCTCATCATCTTGGTTGATCTTTTGCATACAGCCCATGTGTCTAAGTACCCAAAAGTATTTCTTGACATAGACTGTTCACTTGTTCATGGATTAGGAAATTAATTTGTTTAGCAGACAATGGACCTATTTAGTCAGATATAAAAAAAAAAGGTCAAAGTTAAAAAAAAATCGAAAATTACTTGAAAAGAAATCATTCATAAAGATATGACAAAATGAGAAGTTATATATTGATTCATGTAACTTACTCCACTATTGAGATAAAAGTTCGATGATGACGATGAATGGTCCTATTTAGTTGGTTGATTCAGTCTTCCAAGACATCGGGAAATAACTCTAAGAACCCTTTTGTATTTCTTCCAATGACTTGTCAAATTATTTGTCCAACCTCCTTTTAACATAACACTGAATCTGTATGAAGTAAGTGTAAAGTTTAGCAGACAATGAAGCTTCTTTTAGGACAAAGAGTTTCTTTTTATGAAGTTGATAGTCGCTAGCATTGTCCCTATCCTCATTATCAGTTCCCTTACATTGTCACAAACTAGAATGGTCCCTAAAGTTTTGAGGTATGAAAGTCAGGCTGAGAGCCAAGGAATATTATGGATGTCATTAACACTCCAAGTCATTGAATTGGACAACTCAACTATCTTGAAACTTTTGTGAAGAAGAAAGAGATGTGATGAGTTGCTTCTAGAAGAAAGGTGATTCCAGCCAATTAAAGATATATATATGAATTTTATAATCTTAGTGCATTTGTATGAAATTTTATATTCTAAACTAGAAAAGATGAAAAAAAGATAAAGAGCCCTAATGTATGTCACAAGTGTTGTATGTATTATCTATAATGTACATTTTCTAAAGTGTTTAATTTAAGTGTTTTTATAAGATTCAAATTAGGATTCATGTCGTATGTATTAGCTATCGAAGAAGAAGAATATTTTGAAGTTGATTAATAATTTTTTATCAGAAAATTCAAAAGACATATGCTCAGTAGACATATTGGTTCATTTCAGATATATTAATAATGCTTCATTCACACCATCTATTTTTATGAGAGGTGTTAGAATAAAAAGTAGTGATTCTTTATTCAAGTCATGTATATATGTCCATGAAAAGGTATTTCAAACATCTTTTAAGACTAGTAAATATTTTCATAATCATTCATTTTAAGACGTTTCTACGTTAATCAATTTGTTCAAAATCAATTTCTTTTCTCTTACTCTCGATTTGATGCATGGTTCATGTGTGTTCAAAAGATTCTTGAAGTGCAATCTTAATTATTTTTTGTTTAAATATTGTATTTTGAGAATAATCTCGTCTAAGCTTTTTATTTCTTCTCTGTTCATTGATTGAATTAATCCAATTCTACATACAACAATAGGCATAAAATCATGGACAGAAGGAGCTTTTAGCATGTTGTTATAACTAAGATTATTTTAGCTTTTAGGTATAATCATAGGCTACAAGTCTAAAACTCAAGACCAATTTTAATTAAGAAGCTTTCTATTGTAGTTGGAAGGCAGGATGGCTGCATTCTGATAAATAAATCAATTCCTCTCATACTCTTTCCAGCAGGAATCTTGGCCATGACTTTGCAAGAGTCAGCTTTTGGCCTTTTACCTTAAACTACTCATTTCAGAAAGTGAACAGAAAACTATGAAAAGGAACCCTAAAGCTAGAACCCCAAGGCACAAAGTTGACTGTAGAAAACACCTTCTTAACTTGTTTACTGTGCTTTACATGTAAAGAAAAATGGTGGCTGAAGTTGGAATTACTGATAAACCCTACTTTATGATTCTTCACTTTCACAATATATTGCAACCGAAGATGCAGAAGGCACTTCAAGTTCAGTCACACTCTCTTGAGAGACCTTTGAACAATACTAAAGAAGTTGGTTGGTTGTCGCTTGAGAAGCTTGCCTTAACTGTAAGTTGCATGTCACTTCATGAGAGATTTTACGAGGAACACAGTAGTAATTATTAAGAAATACAAATGCATTTGGCAACAAAATTGTGGTTTAGACTCAAACTTAATGAGTCCGGTTAATTCATGTACTTTTTAAGATGTGATTTTAAAAGGTAATTTTCAGTAAATCTCTGTTTTTCATATTATGATTTTTTTAGAGAAAAATCTGAATTCACACCATAAATTTCTGTAAATTTTTTTTTTGTCTAAATCCTCCGATATCCGGATGCCACTTTGAGTCCTGACTAATTCGGAATCAAGCTATGGTCGGACCCAATATGGGAGGAGTTCTCTCAATGCTGTTTTCTCCATTCACAAAGCTTGAACCTGAGACCTTACTTAAGGGGCACTAAGCTCCTTCCACTCAGCCCAACAAACATTTGTTGTAAATCTAATTCTCATACTGCGTTCTCTTATTAACGCATTTGGCAACAAAAAGGTAATGTGAACTCGAAGCTTAATTAATCTGGTTAATTCATATAATCCTTTTAAAAGATGGTTTTAAAGGATAATTTTCGGTAGATCTTATTCTAGACTGTGGCTAGGATAAAAAAAAAGTGAGATATGGTAAAAGGAAGCCATCAAATTTTCATCAGCAATAGCCTAATTCAACCGTTTAGTTCAAAAGAACTTTGTCACAATCTTGGAAAGTTCTTGATTTGGTATATGTCATAGGAAACTGGCATGGTCTCATGGTCATGGTCAACTGAAATGAGCAGTCAACCTCAACCGGACTTTAGAGCTATAGTCTCAGCACAACCTTGGGCCTTTGGGCAATATTATACAATCCCAGTTCCCAAAGGCTCGTAACTAGGAGCACCACAGCCCATTGAAAAAGCAGTTTTGTATGGTCTACTGGGTCTGGGTGCTAAACTTGAAGGAACATCAGGGTGGGCTGAGGCACATGGTTTCTTTTACGCTCAAGAAATGCTACAGCCTACTGTTGTTTAGGTAGCTTGATTCTTACCAAAGCCAACATTGCCACCTTTTCTGTTCTAGTACCTGTGCAGCTATGGGCAGCTCGCATGTCCTCCCACTACAAGAATTAACTTCAATTACTAGGTATTTTTTGCAAAAAAAAAATCCTTTTGGTTTTTTAGGTGTAAAGGAAGGAGAATAGTAATCGTGACATAATAATTTTAAACCTAATACGATAATATAATACTAAAATGATATAAAAAAGTGATATAAGTAAAATTTGATAAAAATTTACATAAATTTAGTGAAAGTTAAAAAAAATATGTTCTGTGTTTGAGATGTTGACACAACTTTCAATAAAATTTTTTGTATCATGTGCGAAATAAATACGATTTGACATAATACAACATTTAAATTACTTACCAAGTCCATAGTGTTGTCCTAAATGAAACTTTTATCTTGGTTGGAGAATGCCTTTATATATATATATATATAAAATTCGCAGGTTTTTGACTTTTACCTTTGGGAATTGAGTGGATCCGAAGGAAGATCTTAGAGTTGACTATTTATAAGTTTTATCACATTCTTTTCTTGCTAAAGTCATCTACTTTTTTTTCCTTTACTTTTTTTAATAAAAAAATATTTTTGGATAATTTTTGAAATAATTATTATACAATTTGTTTCTTATATTTTAATAATAAAATTTATTATTTTCATAAACCGAATTAACAAACTGTTAAATATTAAATTTCGTTCATATTTTTATTGTTAATATAAGATAATTATTCCATACACCGTCAGTGAAATATTTTTATTCCACAAGTGGTGTTAGAATCGTTACATGTGTTTTATAAAAATATTAAAAAATAAAAAATAAATAAAATAGGACACATGTCACGATCCTAACATCGCTTGTGAAATAAAAAATATTTCACTAACAGTGTATGAAATAATTATCTTTTAATATATTTTAAAAGATATAGATATATAACTATTTATGAAATTTATAATTTTCACAAATAACACATGAAATAATTTTTTCTCTGCCACCACTAACTACTTATGTATTTTTCACTAAGCTTTTTCATTTTTTTTTAGAATTAAACAATTTTTATCAAGCAATTTAAGCTCAATCCAAATTAAAAATTAAAAAAAATCAAATTTAGTATTAAAGCAATAACCATTTTCCTTGGAAGCTACAATTTTTTCGTGCCATCATCACTTCTTCCCATCACACGCTAACAGTACGATAACAAAATCGAGCGGTAGAGTGCGCTGACACATCACCAATCTTTTTTTTATATTGCATACATTCCTTATTTACTACCGTGCACGTGTCTCTCATATATCATAAACTATACGCCACCGCTCCCTATCATTGCTTCGGTCAACGCCATTTCTTTATCTTTTTGCCAAGTAAAAGGTTACTCCGGTAATTTTAGACTGTCTTTCCAGTCCATTGGTGGATTCGAACAATGCTTAGAAAAGGTCAAATCATTATTTGCAGTTAATCTTTTCTTTCTGTAAAAAATTAACTAAATCGAATTTTTAAATTTTACTATAAATGGATTGAAAAAATAAAAATAATTACAAAATAAAACATATAATCATATTTTGACTTCGTTAATAAAATTTAAAAAATCTCCAAAATTATAAAAAATGAATTTTATTAAGATATTTTAGTAATTAAATAATAAAATTTTGAAAAAAATTTTAAAAGATACACTATATTCAAATCAAATTCTTAATTTAAAAGATTTACATTTAATTATAAATATTTAATTACTATCGTTATCAGTGTTTGTACGTTTATAAGTGTGCATTAATTTTAGAGCATGTATATAATGTACTGACAATGTATAGTTTCTATACATTGTCAATAAATTAGAGGTTGACACCTCATCAATAAGATCTTATGGGTAAATTAAAAAAACTATATTTATATTTGCATATAAGGACTTATTGATGAGGTGTCAACCTTTGGTGCATTGACAGTGTATAGTTTCTATACACTGTCAGTGCATCATATATAAATCCTTAATTTTATCAATAAAATCTTTTTTTGTTTAAAATGTTTTATTAAACCCATAATTATTTTTCCCAAACTTTCTCGTAAAAATTAAATTATAATTTATATATATATATATTTGACTTAGTTTAGACTTTAGAGGATAAAGTTTTGTGCATTATATTTCCAATGCAATTGTCCACGGTTTTAGGTGCTAACCTAACCATCCTACCCATAGGAAAGCCAACCAAGTACTTGTTGATTTACTAACTTAGCATTTTATCAAAATTTTCTTGTAATTTCTTTTTTTTTTTGTAAATCACAGGTATCATCATCTGTTTCAATAGTCTGAGACTAATTCTGCTCGGAGTTTAGTTACAGTTAAGACTTTTCACCTCTCCCCAAATATGTGTTTAGTGAAGATCGAACCTGATAACTCTTTCCACTAATTCAACCTACATTGCCAATTAAGCTACAACTCATGAGTTCTTGTAATTTCATTTGATATAACGTAAATTATTATCTCTCACAAAAAAAGAAAAAACGTAAATTATTATGAGAATTATTTGTAACACCAAAACCCAAGTTAAGTTTTCATTTGTAAGAATTTTAAATATTTATGTAGATATTATATTTTGTTTAGAAGGGGACATTTTTTTGGTAATTAAAACTTAAAATTTTATTTTACAAGTCTTAAATTCAAATTTTATATAACAAAATAATATTTATGAAATCTTTATTTTTATCTTCCTCCATTCTTACAAAATAATATTTATGAAATCTTCATTTTTATCTTCCTCCATTCTTACTCTTCAATCTATAACGTCTCAGTACATATTTAAAAATAAATAAATAAAGTTGAGCTAAATGTTTTTTTACTCATAAAAAAATTAAAATAATTAGAAAAGTAATTCTCTTCCCCTAGCATCTAAATCAAAAACATAATATGTCTAAAAAAAACCTTTAATTTATCCCATTAAAAATTAATAAATGAAAGGATATATATATATATATATATATATATATGTTGGGATTTTTAATATATGTCTAAATAAAAAACATAATAAATCAAAGTGTGTCATGTTAGCTATATCTAGTTAATAATAGGACTATAAGATAGAAAAACTGTAGTACGATGATAATTTCCTGATTAAGAAATGAATTTAATAATTCACTGAAGTACTTCCACAAACATTTGTTTTACTATTATTAATTGGATTATTATTTTCTTGGTGTCTGCGAATTAAAAAAATTAAATTACATAAATAGTCACTCAAATTTGGATGACTTTTTACTTTGGTCATCTATTTATAAAATCTTATATCTTAATCACCAACATTTGAGTCTTTTTTTTTTGTCACTCAATTTTTAGTCTTTAACGAGATGATGACAGAACATGCATATGATGTCAATGATATTACAACATCCTCATTTTAGCAAACAAACACACAAGGTAATGTTGATATGATATATAAACTATGTACATTATCTAAAATCATAATATTTTTTCCTTTTTTTTTTTAATTAGAAAGAGTGTTGCAACCTTAATTTGTTCACATTAGTAAATTTTCTCATTTTTCTTTTTCATTTGTCATTAATTTACTTTTATGGTTTTGAATATTTACGCATATAAGATTTTGTAGTGTGAATTTACATAAATTAAAGCTTTGTTCTTGTTTGTTGATAAAACCATATCATGTGTAGATTTACCAAAAGGTCATGCTACTCTCTCAAACTCGAAGGCCCGTAGATATTGGGTCAAATTTGGACAAAAATATGAGATGTATTTAATGGGCTTAGGCAAAAATTTTATACCCGATTAAAAAACAGGCCAATCCCAGCCCAAAATATAAATAAAATTAATTTTTTAAAAAAATATATTTACGAAATATATTGTAATTATCTGTACATAAAATATTATTGATTAATAAACGTGATTATATATATTTAATATAGTTATTGACATGCAAATTTTGACAAATCAAAGTAAATTTCAAAATGACTAAAAGAGTAAAAATAAATAAACAAAAATTTAAATTACCAAATAAATACTAAATTTTCGAGTCGAGTTAGACTTGAGCTTACATATAAATAATTATTATATGACTTAGGTCCAACCCAAGTGTTCGTCTATGATCACCTCTAAAATGTGATCACTGACATTATAAGTGATGCTTTGATTAAAGACAATTTCTTTTTTTGATAATTGAAGGTATGGAATGAGATTCATTGTATTCAATTTGAATTTTATAACAAGTTATAACTTTTTCTTAATCATTTAACTAAGAAATTGTTCACTCGATTAGAGATTAATGAATGAATACTAAAAAAAAAATAATTATTCAAATGTTGGTGACTATAACGTAAACTTTTATAATTCGGTGAAAAAGTCATTCAATAATATTTACTTGTATTAATCTAAAAAAAGGTTAAAGGGTTAAAAAATCTTAAAAAATGGTTTCTGTAATTGAGTTTTTAATTTTTTAATGTATTCAATTGAGCCATTACGTTTCAATTTTTACTTAATTGAATCTTTTTGTGAACATAAATCGTTAAATTCGTACAGTATACGTGACCAAAAATAACAAATCTAATGATTTTCATTCAAGTAAGAATTTAATAAAATGAAATTGAAAATATAAAATCTCAATTGATTGAAAAACAAAATGAAAATTTAATTATAAAACTTTTTAGTATTCGAAGATTTTAGAGATTTTTAGCCAAAAATTCAAGCCTAGTCGCTAATGCATTGAATCAAATCCCACGTCAAAATTACAGTTAAACTGCTCCACAGAGATGAAGGGTATTTCCGTACTTTCCAACTAACGTCCACGATCAGGTTGCGAAGTTGCGTAGGCCATAATTATTCATTAACGTTCGTATTTCCATTTCCATTTAATTTTATTACAAAAAAAAATGGTACGTAAAAACAAAAATTACTGTGTTGATATATAAACGAGGAAATCCGCTACAGCCGAAAACGATTATCAGACATTGCAAAAAGCAAAAGAAAGAACACATTTTTCTTTGTTTTTCAGCTCTGTCTTCCTCCTCCCAGGTTATAATCTTCTCTTTCTAGATTCTCTCTCTTGTTTTATTTCATGGATATTTGAATGCTTTTTTTTTTTGTTTAATTTTAATGAAAACTTGGGTATTTTTAGATATTTATGGATGCTTTCATTTTTATGAATTGGTTGTATTTTCTTTGATTTTATGGTCAAGGAATCCTGATTCGAATGGTAAAAATTCTGTCTCTTTCTCCCTCTTCAGGAAAAAAATTTAAACGTTAAGAAAAGCTAACGGTAATTTTTTTTTTAATTTTTTGGGTTCTGGTTTCTGGTGAAATTTGATGAATTTTGTCAATGGAAACTTTAGTATGTTTGATTTTGTGATCTGGGTTTTCTTTGTTTTCTTAAGTTTTGTATGTTAATACAGATCGGTGGTGATAAATAATAGGTAAAAATGGTAAGGTTTTTTTTTTTTTTTATGATATTTGCCTACTCCATTTGAGTAAAGTCCAAGGAGGAAACAAAAGATTTGTAGAATCTTTGAATTCATAACGGTTTTTATTGATATTTATTTGGTCGAATAGAGACTAATTGTTGGGTGTTTTGTTTCTGTTTTCTGGTGCAAGAACAGATGGGAAGGGGAGGGAAGGTTAGAAACAATTTTAAGAAAAGGTTCACATTGAAAGATGAGGGTTCAGATGATTCGGATGAAGATTATGTAGTTTCAGAGGAGGGAAATGAAGAATCAGATGATGATGCGGAAGATTATTGTTCTTCCTTAGATGATTGTGCATGGGAAGATGGTTTTGGGAGTTTTGCCGATGAGGAGGAGGAAGAGAAAGAGATGAGAAATGGTGTTAGTTTGAAAGCAAAACGGATGTCTTCAGCAAGGGAAAGGAAGATTGTTAATAGAAAATCACGAAAGTGGAAGAGTGTATCAGATGAAGAAGAGGAAGATGAGGATTTCGAGGAGGATGAACAGAAAGAGATGAGAAATGGTGTTAGTTTGGAAGCAAAACGGATGTCTTCAGCAAGGGAAAGGAAGATTGTTAATAGAAAATCACGGAAGTGGAAGAGTGTATCAGACGAAGAAGAGGAAGATGAGGATTTCGAGGAGGATGAACAGAAAGAGATGAGAAATGGTGTTAGTTTGGAAGCAAAACAGATGTCTTCAGCAAGGGAAAGGAAGATTGTTAATAGAAAATCACGGAAGTGGAAGAGTGTATCAGATGAAGAAGAGGAAGATGAGGATTACGAGGAGGAGGAAGAGGGAAATGAAGAATATGATGATGATGCAGAAGATTATTGTTCTTCCTTAGATGAATGTGCATCGGAAGAGGGTTTTGAGAGCTTTGTCAATGAGGAAGAGGAAAAGAAAGAGCTGAGAAAGGTTGCTAGGTTGAAAGCAGAACAGATATCTTCAGCAAGGGAGAGGAAGATTGTCGTTAGAAAATCGCGAAAGCGGAAAAGTGTATCAGATGATGAAGAGGATGATGAAGACTATGAGGAAGAGGATGAAGAAGAGGAGGAGGAAGATGATGATGAGGAATTCACTTTGGATAAAGAAGATTGTTTGGATGAGGAAGAGGAATTGACTATGAAAAAGAAGAAAAAAAATAAGAAAGTTAGTAAGCAAGGTTTGCAGAAAAGGGGTCCTTCTAAACATAGGAAAAAGAGGAAGAAGTCTGCAGTTTCTAAGAAGCCGCCTTTGAGAAAACAAGGAAGGAAGAAACGTGGGTTGAAAAGGAAAAAGAGGGCTGAAGAAGACGATGATGATGATGATGGTGATTATTGTGATTTTATAGACAATACTCAAATTGTGAGAAAAAAGAGTAGCACTAATGCAGGACGGAGAAAGAAGGCATATATTGTACCATCAGATTCAGATTTTGTTTCATCTGGATCATCTGATTACGAGTATACCATCTCAGAGGAAGAGAGAGAGCAAGTGAAAGAAGCCAACCAATTATGCGGAAGTTTAAAAACTAGTTTGAGGATGAGGAGTTCATCATCCTCGAAGAGAATTCAGGAGTTTGAGGAATTAGGCCAGCATAACAAACCTCCAAGAAGGAAGGGTAAGGAGAAGGTAGAGGAAATAAAGGCTGATGTAATAAAGCCGGTTTGTGGCATTTGTCTTTCTGAGGAAGATAAGCGAAGATTGAGGGGCGCACTGAACTGTTGCAATCATTATTTTTGTTTCACCTGTATTATGGAGTGGTCAAAAGTGGAATCTCGTTGCCCATTGTGCAAAAATAGGTTTGAAACAATCAGTAAGCCTGCAAGATCAACAGCTGGAGTTGATTTGAGAGATGTGGTGATCCAAGTACCTAAGCGTGATCAGGTATGTTATATTTTTCCTCATATTATTTTTATGTGTAATAGTTTTCATTTTGCTCGCTTTATTTTTTATTTTTCATTTGAAATGGACATGTTTGTTGCGTGCAGGTGTACCAACCTTCTGAGGAAGAACTCAGAAGCTATCTTGATCCATATGAGAATGTTATTTGTTCTGAATGCCACCAAGGTGGAGATGATGAACTCATGTTACTTTGTGATATTTGTGATTCATCAGCACACACCTATTGTGTTGGTCTAGGCCGGGAAGTACCTGAAGGTAATTGGTACTGTGATGGTTGCAGGCCTGTTGCTCTTGGGTCCTCTAGTTCCCAAGTTCAGGATTCTTTGCCTGATCAAAGGTCAATAAACAATTTGTACTCTAGATTGTCACCAATTGTAAATGTAGGAGAAAGTTTAGACTCCATCATAGGTCCTCCTCGTACACCATTAACTCCTGGTAGTGTGGGTCTTTCATCTCCTAGATTTCCTGCTGTAGATATTCCTGCTGCTTCTCCGGTATCTGGAGTTGGAGCTCCAACTCTGACGGGCAGGCGATGGTTACACCGCCAGATTCAAAATCTTCGTTCGATCAATAGGATGAATCTTATGGCTGGTAGGACTGATGGGATATCTACTGCCAATATGGGCTTCGATTTTGTAAACTCTCACATTGATCAGAGTAGGGAAACAACTGTTCAACAAGCTAGGATGCAAGATATGGGAACTCAGCATCTAACAGTGTTTGAGGAGAGGTTACAGAATGATCCCTCTTCTTCACTGCAAAGTAGGGACTTCTTTTCTTCAAGGTTGGGCCATTTGAGAAGGCAAGCGGTTCAGGATACAATTACCCCAACATTCAATACATCTGTAAATTTAACATTGTGGCCTGAATTTGCTGGTATCAGTTCAAATGAGCAACTCCGTCACTGCAGCAGCAATGGATCAAACATTGGACCTGATGATTGTGGTTCACCTTTTTCAGTTAGAAATGAGGATAATCTTTCAACTGTCAAGGAACGGTTGCAAATAATGGTTAGAAGCCATTTGAAAGCCTTGTCCAATAATATTGATTTAGGTGAGTGAAGCACTGTCTATAATCAACTTTATGCCGGGGATATTTTCATGTCTAGACTTTGTAAGTCTGTCGTTTTCACATTTCTAAAGAGCACAACTTTTATGCATAAATCATTAGTGTGTGCTTCTGTGTCTTGCAGTTTGGTTTTTTAATCACATTCAGTAGTGATTAATTGAGTTCTGTCTTGTATTTTTGGTGTGCAGACAACGGAACTGTCAAGGACATAGCAACGAGTTCCATGCATACCGTATTTGCTGCTTGTGGGCTTGAGCATAGGAGGAGCGAGGTTCACATTGTGCCTCCTCCATCAAATTGTACACACATGGAAAGAGTAGCAACTGGGCGGGTGAGCTTAATGAAAGGTTGTTGCTTTACTTGTTTTGATTCTTTTGTGAAAGACGTAGTGAAGAGGATCATGGATACAAGGTCCCCGCAGTGGTTAAGTTTGGGTCTTTAGATCTTTGATGTAGTGAATGTATCTTCTGCATATTTTTTTTCGTTAGGAGTTAGAAACAATCTAAAAAAATCATTTTTTAAGTTGATTTACACGTTCAATTAACTGACTTCGAGCGCATCATGTTTCCTTTCTTTCTCCTCCTTGTCAAATTCAAAATTTTCTACTTCTCATTGTTCCCAATGCCTTCTTATTTCCTTTCTCCTCCTTGTCTCTTCCTCTAAAAAAAACATGTGAATGTTTTTGTCCTTTCGATTTTGCATCTAGTTTGTGCTCAAAAGCATGACAATGGAGACAGCCATTTATGCATAACAATTAAGGTCCAAAGGCATGGGAAAAGCAAACTTAGATGTAGTTTTTTCAGACACCGAGTTAACTTGCTATTTTCATTCAGACATAAGAGATATATACATGCTTGTGGTATTTAAATTTTTGATTATGTGATTAGGCAAATTGAGGGGAGCTTAACGCTTGTAAAAATGCATCATATCATGCTTCGGACAAAAATTTTGCATGTTCTCTTACTTTTCATGAAAATCATGCATTTGATATATTGAGATGATTGTGTACAAAGAGCAGCTTTTGTTTTTGATTTCCCTTCAGAGCTTTGCCCCTCTATAGCATGGTAATGAGAAAAAACATGTTTCTCAGCCAATCTGGATGCAGCAACACGACACTTGTTTCAGTTAGAGGTTTTGAATGATCGACTGTTCTGTGTTAACTAATCTGATATCCAAGGTTGCGGGACAAGACCGTCCTTTTCATTTTACATGACACAATCATGATTTTCTTCATTGTTGTGCCACTACATAAATACGAATTATTTATACATGAGTTGCCAAGTTTTCATGCATAAATAATTTGTGAGCTAACTCTGTATTTCAATTTGATTTCCTAGCCTTAGAGTCCAGCCACATTCCTATGTTGTTGGAGCCGAGTAAGAGCAAAAAAACAACACCATTCATGGATTTAAATTACTATTTTTCTTCTTTTTAATATTTATCATGGCCTGAAATTTAAGGATGAAGCGGAAATCTGATCGGGCCTAACAACTAAAAGGTCTACAAGCAACATAAACTACACTCATTCCTACACCTTATTCGACATTTTGCTTAATACATCAACATATTCACTACAAACAAGGTAATAAACCATACATTGCATGGCTCTTAGCCATGAAACCAATTTCCATGGAGGATTGGGGTCCATAATTGCAATTGCAGCAATCATTATGAATGCCGAACGCTCTTCATAAGATTTCATCAAGAATTGTGGACAACAGCAGCCCTTGAACAAACTCACATCTTTTTGCCTTCTCTTCCTGATCCTTAACCGAAAGAGGAGATGACTGGAAATTTCTGTTATCGAAACCAAATATCAGAATGAGAAAGCTCATTAAAGCTAATGATTACATTATATATTTTAAAGATAATGTAGCAAAACTATAGAAATAAAACGAATAGCTAGGACCAAACATGAAATCCCATGTAGAAGTTCATTGCCAGAAGAAATATTCTATGCTAGTGACTCAATGAATAAGGTTGCAGTACATGCCTGGTGAGAAACTGTCTAAATAAATTAACAAAAACTGAGAGACCCCATTAAGTGTTTCATCCCCTTTCTCAAAGAATAGCATTAGGTCTCTACTCGATTTTTGGTTTTCCGTTTCCCTGACTCATGACTAGGTGTTAACCCATAAATATCACATATTCATATGCATGGAGTGAGGGAGTTGGGCAATTTGACACCAACCTAGAGTTTCTGATGCATAAACATTATGAAAGCAACCAGGAGGCAAAAGAAACAATTAAACACACAAAAACTTACCTTTCTGACTTATTCACATCTGAGCTTTTCTTAGTTGTGCCTGTTTCGCTAGAAAAGTGAGGCTGAACACTAACAGAATCATCAACCATGGGCAAAATAAACGAAGACAACAATGGATCAGGTGCTGAATTGGTTGAAGACACTATACAAGAACCCCCAAAGAGAGACTGTAGGTTTCCTTCTTGCAGCTCTCTCCTCAGACGAGAGAGTGTTGAATGAGATCCACCTTTACGTGATTTACTTTTGCGCTGCATGTAAGCCCGTGTTAAGGAAATGAAAATAGAAGTTAAGTCCTTAGAATGGCGTAACTCTCATACAAGGAAGCCCAACAAAAAAAGCTAGCAGTTCTACTGCTAACTAAAGAGAGAAAGGGGGAGATGGGAATCATCTTGCATACTGACGTCAATGTTTTAAAAAGGCCCAGAAATCAAGAGACGGAACAAAGATGATAAAGCTTGCAGGTAAGAAAGAGAACCAACAATCAAATTCTAAAGATGTAGCAGACTTCAACGACAATTTTCAAGGTACGTGGCACGTGAAAAGAAAGAACTATATATATAGTTTAAAGAGGAATTCTAAAAGACAATTCATCATAAATAATAAACCATAGGCAAGGATATCTTGAATATATTTCCATGTTGTAGAGTTATATGCGCAACCATATCAACTCCCACCCTCACTGAACAGACCGGACACACCTGCAAATAGAAACAACCATCACAAACAGAGTTTAGATTCAATAAACACCGTTCCTCATTAGACTAAAGGGGTCTCAATCACCATGAGGCAGAAGAATCTATAAAAAGAAACTATAAAACTCCTTTTCTCCAAACTTACAATTTGTCAAGGCACATCAGTATCAATACCAAACTTGTAAGCAAAATCAACAGTGGATCTAATTTTCCAATTAGCTGAAATATAACTCATAGTTCAAGCTAGTTAATCCAAAAACATCAATATCCTAACTATCACAAGACTCTTAAGTAAAACAACAGCTAAATAGTAACTTTTGAGGCGAAAGCTTAAACTTTGAAACTTGGGTCCACAACAAACAAACCCCTTTTCAATTCCTTATAATGAACAGATCAGAATTCAAAGATTAGCTCAGTTAAGTAAACTATGCCACTTTGAACAATTCTTGGTCACAAATAGAATGATCATGTAAAAAATAAGAATCCAATATAACCATCTTGCTTATAACAATCAAAAAAAGGGCATTGAAAAATAAATGAAAAAAAGTGCAATACCCCATTTTTAGCCTCCAGAGGATGCTCATCATCTATGTGACAGCACAAGCCAACAATATCGAAATACTCTGAGCAAAAAGGGCATGGAAATTCCTCTCTTATATCATCTTCTCCATCTATCTCTTCAAACCCCAAAAACATATCTGCATTTTCAATCAATTAAAAAAAAAGTAAAATAGTATTCCAAAAAATCTGATCTTTTCTTAATCACTCAAGTCAAGTTACCTCCTTTCCCTTCATTTTCCACCAGACAAGCACACACAGAGACAAAAGCAGCAAATATGTAACTCCGATAAAGGTTAAAAAAGAATAGATGGGATTTAAGGATTACCAGATCGTGATTGAAGAGCTGATTGATATCTCTTGGAAGCTGAAGAAAGACGAGCGCTCCATGATTCAGCATCCATTTCTAAATCACCCTGTTGCTTTAATTAATTTTCAACCCAAAGAAAAAAAAAACTTAATTTCTGGGGTTAAAAATCAAAGCTTTTTCAGCTTTGATCTCGGATTTGTGAAGTAAATTAAATTTAAAAATTAAAAATCCAAGAAATTAAAGACCAGGAAGCTAAGTTAAGTCTTAGGGGTTTGATGAGAGAGTGAAAGAGAGAAAAGCCGATTGTTTTTCTGCCTCTTTGAAGCTGAATTTCGTCGGAGAAATGGAGCTTTTCTATCAAGTCATTTTATAGTACCCTTAATTTCGTTATCTTTTTGTTATTTTTATTTTATGAAAAAAAAAAAGAAATTTATGATTCATGAGCTTGCCATCTGTTCCGAGTAATAATAATAACAATATTATATTAATAATAATAATATAATAATAATAATAAAAGGAGGAATTTGACTCGTCGTACGTGGATCCGCATCCGACCGGAAATCTTATTTTAAGTATCCGTGAATGTAATCGAGTCGAGCAGAGTTATTTAGTAGTGGTTTGGTATTGTTTTGTGTTTTATATTTTTGAAAATTTTGTTTTGTTTTTAATTTATTAAATTTGAAAATATGTTTGAATAGAATATTTTTGTTGCAAAATTTTATTAGTGAAAGCTTTTTGAAAAGAATGAATAAAGCTTTAAAACATAAGAGGTTAAGGATTCGAGTGAAACTAGTAGTAAAATTTTGTCATTTTTTTTATATAAAATGGACATTATAGTCAAACAGGTGAAGAGTATCCGTGTGGTAACAGTGCCAAACAGTAAAAAAAAAATGTTTTCAAAATTTTGAAAACGCCATTTTGTTGTTTTCAACAATTTTCAAAATTTTTGTTTTGTTTTCAATTTTTAAAAATAAAAGCACACCTAACAAATATATTTTTACTTTCATTTTCAAAAAATTTAAAAATAAAAACAATTCCAGATAAGGCCTTAGTAACGTGTTTGAGATTGATTCTATTTGATTCAAAACTTAAAGTTCAAAATTATTTTTGGTATAAAAGAAGCAAAAGCTTAAATTAACATAGTCTCATAAATTTTACATTGCTACAATCGCCTTTCAGACAAAGCTCTAGGTTTTCTGGTGCTTGTTAAAGTTTGAAATTTAGTTAAGTATAATTGAATTTAATTTTTTAAATTTGAGTTTAATTCAACAAAATATTCGAATAATTCGAACTTAATTTGATAAATTTAATTTTTATTTTGGGTAAATTTTATTTAAATCTTCAAAGGTTTATCATAATTCAGTTTTAATCTATTAATTTGAAAAATAGACATTCTAATCCAAAATTATATATTTGACAATAATTTTTTTTATGAAGTTACTATTAAAAAATATATTAACTTATACATTTGTTATTTATAAAATGTCTATAATACTGTTTTTGGTATTAAAAAAAATCTTACATACAATAATTTTTTAAAAATTATTTAAAAATAATAAATAGTAATAAAATTCATTATTCATACTTGAAAATATAATATTATTAATTCAAGTTTAATTAATTGATATATGTCAAAATCATTTGTAATCCTATTTACAAAATTAATGGACTAGAGTTAAATTATAATAAAACATTTAAGATCTCAATAAAATTTATCATTTTATTTTTATCATAAAATGATAAATAAATAATAAAATATATATTAAAAAATTTGATTAAATTGGCACTCAAATCCAATATTAAAATAGTTAAACTAAATTTGATTCATTACTTGAATAATTTGAATTCAAATTAAACTTAAAAATAAACCAGTTGAAAATTATAAAAACTAATTTGAATAACTTCATTTAGTGTATACACTGTCAATGCACTAGAGGTTAATATCTCATCAATAGGCCTTTATATGCAAATATAAATAATTTTTTTATTTGCCCATAAAGGCCTATTGATGAGATGTCAACCTCTAATACATTGACAGTGTATAGTTTTTATACACTGTCAGTACATTATATACAAACCCTAACTTCATTTACACCCCTAAGCAGGACCCGTCCCCATTAACTGAACCCGACCTAATTGAAGATTAAAAAAGTGATTAAAACACTAATCACAGCTCTAATTGGAAATAGAGAGCTTAATAAAGTTCAAAAAGTCCTCAACGCGCAGCATAACATTTCTCCTTTGGAATTGTTCTTTCAGGGGGTTCTCCTCGCCTTCGCCGGCGCGTGACTCGGCCGTTCGTTTCTGTTCAACTGCCGCCTCAACGGCCGATTACCGACCTCCCGTCACGTGACCGTCCCTCGCTTTTGCTTTTTCTAGCTCCACCATGAGAAAACCTCAATTTTAGATCTCTAAGTTCTGAATCTAAATTTAGATTTAGATTTAGATTTAAATTTTATATTTTTTGTTTTAGAGCTATGGCGACGAGGAACCGGACGCTGATATTCAGGAAATATAGGGATGCGTTGAAGAGTGTTAGAATTCCGACGAGCTCGTTGGCGGCACCGGTATCGTCGATGGCGACAACGAGCTCCGGCGGAGGACCGGTGATTGAGATGGTTAGTACTTCGTTGCTCCATCCAAACCGTTCTTATACTCCTCTAAGTACCGAGGATCCTGGAAATTCAAGGTAATATTACATTTCCAGCTACTATTATTGATCATACTAATTGTTCCTATTAATCTGTTAAAATAATGTCAAGAATTCAAGATGAATTTCAAAACTTGTTTTTTCTTTTAATTATGAATGAATTTCTTAGATGCAATTAGTTAGCTTGATTGAGGTGCATTTTGTCTCCTTTTCTAATTTTGTTTTTATAAAATTGAATTACAAAGTTTAGCTAAGCATAAGTGTTAAATTATATATAAAGTGACTATCTTTCGAGGAATTGGCATAGATGAGATGCTTACAAATGAATTTGATTGAATTTGTTTGGTGATCGGTTAATAATTATTACAATAATTATTTAGTTGTGAGATACTTTAAATGATTTTGGAAAGAGCTACAGAGATTACGAGGAAGTTCATGCAGGACAGTGAAAGATCAAGGCTTTGCAATGAGGGAATGTAGATATAAACTAGAATTGGGTTTTCCTCTGAAGTTCATTTTTCTCTTTCAACTAGTCGTGAGTTCATCTGTAACTTTGTTTGAAAGGTCATAAGATTCTGTAGTAGGAAAGTAAGGGATTGTCTGCCTGTTGCAGTAAGGGTGCAATTACAGTGGGTCTACCGCCAGCTTGGGTAGATGTGTCTGAAGAAATAGCAGTAAACGTGCAACGTGCAAGGTCAAAAATTGCTGAGTTAGCCAAGGCTCATGCAAAGGCTTTAATGCCTTCATTTGGCGATGGTAAAGAAGATCAACGCAATATTGAGGCTCTAACCCATGAGATAACTAATCTGTTGAAGAAATCAGAGAAGAGATTACAGAAACTCTCTGCCACTGGACCTTCTGAGGATTCAAATGTCAGAAAAAATGTCCAGGTAAGGCTTATTGGTCATCAAATTCACTTGTGCTGCTCTATCTTCAGGCTAGGAAATGTAAATTATTCAGGCAAGAGGGACTCCAGTCACTTATTCATTTGGTTTGTTGATTCTGTCATGTTGCTTAGTGATTTGTCTATTAGCCTAATTTTAGAAGTAGCAGCTTTTATTTTCCAACTATTAAGATGATGTGATCGCAGAGGATGAGACGAACTTGAAACTGTGTCAAGTGATCCCCCTCTCTCTCTCTCTCAGCCATTTGTTGTTGAGCCTAAAACACTTTTCTTCAAAGATTTCAACTATTCTTGACATGCATGCTTCCTTTTTTTTATCAATTGATGTGCTATTCTGAGCTGTTCTTTTGTTTACATTTCTTTCTTTTCATGTTTTTCTCCTTTTTTGCAGCGGTCACTTGCCACTGACCTTCAGAACCTATCAATGGAGCTCCGGAAGAAACAGTCAACTTATTTGAAGCGCCTCAGGCAGCAAAAAGAGGTATAGGAAGAAACTTCCTTCTTGACAAAGCAACATTGTATCATATTTGGTTGCAGTTTCACTTGCTAACTGGTCATACAATTTCAATTTCAAAGTTATTCCACTTATTTCTGTGTTTTGCAGTCTTATAATGCATTTTGTGCATGTTTTTGGTGTAACTAAATTACTGGCTTCTGTTGTGTGGTCAGGATGGAGCGGATCTGGAGATAAATCTGAATGGAAATAGATCTAAAACAGAAGATGGTGACTTGGATGATATGGTATGCTGGTTTATTTAAACCCTCTTCCTTTTATTATGTATGACAATCCGAACACATTTTAGTGAACATGAGTTATATATAGTGTGCTGAAATCCAAATAGCATGTTAAGATCTTGAAGCTCAATCCTTTGTAATAAATCAAGCTCCAGAATGTGCCTAGTTCAACTTCCTTAACTTTCCTTTGTATAATGATATTAGGCTTTGATGGATTTGTGTCTTTTATCTGATTCCAGTTTGGTATTAGATACTAATGTTTCACAATTATGTCATTTAGGTGTTTAATGAGCATCAGATGGCAAAGCTAAGACGAAGTGAGGCATTCACAGTTGAGAGGGAAAGGGAGATCCAGCAGGCAATTACATTACTCTTAAATCTTTTTCTTATCTGATGCTGCTCTCATAGCTATCCCAAACTAAATATTTATGTTTGGATAAAAAAAAAAACTAAATATTTATGCATGTGTTAGGTTGTGGAGTCAGTAAATGAGCTTGCTCAGATTATGAAGGATCTGTCAGTTCTTGTGATTGATCAGGTAGGAATCCATCTAGCACTAATAATAAGTTACAAGCTTTTCCAGTCGTTAAATTCATTTCTTTCCAAATAGGGTACCATTGTTGATCGGATAGATTACAACATTCAAAATGTTGCAACTACAGTTGAAGAAGGCCTCAAACAGCTACAAAAGGTCTTTTGTCTTTGTCCATTATTGATCTTCATTTACATGTTTCTAGGACTCTATCTCATTCTTGTATGGATTGGACTTGCAGGCAGAGAGAACACAGAAACAAGGAGGCATGGTGATGTGTGCTACAGTGCTCGTTATTATGTGCTTTGTCATGTTGGTCCTCCTAATCCTCAAGGAGATACTCTTTTGATCTGCAAGCATGGTTTTTTTTTTATTCTTATGATTTCCATTTTGACCTGTGGTGTGATCTCATTACTTGAGATCATCGAGAGTCAATAATTTCCTTGGCCAGCATAATAATGTGGGAATTTTGAATTTCCCCACATATGCATGCCACTTCAAATGTTCACTTCTTGTCCTTTTAAGGTTTTGGAGAAAAGAAGGGGAAGTGAGGGAAATGTGGTTGTTTGAACAGGGTTTCGAGTAGCGAGTAGCAAAAGAATGCTTCCAGATCTGTATAGAGCTCATAAGTTATAATGTATTCGTTTCCTTCAGCAAGCAGCTGTATTGATTCTTTTAAACTCCCTGGGAGTTTCCTAGTTGTTTCCCATACGAGGAGATGAGGCTTTTGCCTATTTACTTGTATCAATTCTTTTGATTTGAAAAACAAAAAGACAAAAATCCCACTTTGTTATAGACTTATTATTGGACTCCGACAATGAGATTCTATGTAAATTGCCCCTTGAAGTTGTCTTTATATGGTTGCCATGAGAACTGACCGCTAGAGACCGAAAATAATTGTTCATAGTTACAGCCTTACAGGAAATCTCCATTTGGCCATAATTTTCTTACGCATGAAATTTTGATATTGTTAAACTCAGCACAACAGCTTTCGTAGCTCAGTTGGTTAGAGCACCCGTTTAGTAAGCGGGAGGTCTTGAGTTCGACTCTCAACGAAAGCAACTTTGCATTTTTTATATCGTTGCATCCGAATATCAACTTGAAATGGTTGTTAGTTTCCAGGAAACTAAAAGATAATTTCATTCTTCTTTGGAAAGTTATGGATACATGAGACGCATACTAAATGAATAAAAAATGCCCCTCAGCATTTTATTGGTAGGAATGGGTTAAGTATTACAACAAATAAATACAAGAATAACTTGAAACTAGCCTGAATTCTTTTTCCTTTTATTGTTGATGTATTCTAAGGCTGTGGAAGATCTTGACACAAGATTTGGAAGTGAGAGTTTCAAGTCGAATGTCAACATCTGCAGAATCATTGCCAATGTTCTTACATCAGACATGGCTCTGTGAGCTGAACCAACTAATGGAATTCTGTAGTGTTCTCGGAGTGCCTGCAAAGATGTTCCTGAAGGGAGATTGGATCCTGCGGATAAGTCCAATGTCAAGCCTTTTAGTTTCAGCTAAACCATGTCAATAAGAGAGAGTGGAAGAGGAAGAGGGAGACCTCCAGACTTCATCAATTCGCGAGCGAGAGAAAGGGTGCCAAAAACAACCAGTTTGAAGGAATCTCACATAAGCAACGGCTGAATTCATTGATAAAAAATGGTAAATCAAAAGAAAAACTTTTGTGAGCACCCAACAACACATATCCCCCAGGTTTCTGACGGCTTTTAACAAACTGCAGCAGGATTGGTATTAGTTCCTCCATCCTACAAAAGGTCCATATGGTAACCAATAAGCACAGCATTTCTTAATCAACATTCCTTAATTTCAGCAATAAATGGGGGAGCTTTTTTAAATTATACCTTGGAACATCAGGTCTGCAGACCATTTTGGTTGTGATGCCATGGACATGTGAATTTGCAACATAGCGTCCGGGATTAACCAATGTCTGGAATGTACTGTTTTCACCTCCGGATAGATCTTGAAAAGCTATCTCAATAATTCGGTCATCTTTTCGGCTAAAACCTGAAGTCTCAGTATCATAAAGGATAAATGTCACAAGGTCGGCTATGTCTTTGTTCTCTGCAATCATCTGTCGAATACCACAATACTCAAGCTGTTGACTTTCACTTATTTCCGCTTTGTTTATATTCAATGCAGTGCTTGTTGAAACCTTTTCATCTAAAATTTTACGCACAAGGTCACTAGGTTTGGCAGTCTGGTTAATCTTGTTTCTTCCTTCTGTTTTTGTTGTCATAGGCCTTCTAGTCCATCTCCTACTGTAACCTCCTTCAAACCCATAGGTTTTGGAATCATGCAGCTTGATGCTTGAACAGTTTACACGCCTCCTACTTGAATTGTGGAAGGTTTCCCAACATGAACTAGCTAAGCCATGGATACTAACTCTGGCTCTGGGGGCTTGCAACATCGAAAAGCAACTGGCAACAGACCTCATCTGAATTTGATCTATAACAGGGCAATATTCCAACTTTTGAATTATACCACATCAGACAAACAATTGGCTTCAACCTGAAAATGAAAGCAGAATTGTATTCGTAACAAAGAAAGAGATTAACTTCATGAATGTAGCTCATTCAGTTTTAGAGAAGAAAAAAGACTAGCTACTGCCTACAATGGGGATTATTTTCAATGTGTTTTCCCATTCTTGCACAAGATGGCTATTAATCAAGCTAAGACTCAAGATATGAACAACAACAAGCAGTACTATGATTCTGACCAGATCAGATAAACCAAAAGCAAAGAAACTAGAATAAAGGAGATGAACAAGAACATTTGCAAAACCCCATCTTCAAACAAGCTTCATTGGAGAAGCTTACAGATCAGACATCATTGAAAACTATAGAACAAGCCATTAAGGACTGAACTTTAATCCTAATCTTGTGCCAAACCAATCACTATAAACCTTAAATTTTGCAGCTTTTACCACAAACCGAACCACAACAATGAAAAATCAATGACAGTTGTTCTATTTGAAGATTTTTCTCCTTTGCTATATATTCAAAAGCAAGCTTAAGCTTAAATCAAAACAACGCCTTTTCCAAGCTCAATGGTGCTTTCTTTAACTTTCGGCTTCCATTTTTCAAATCATGAAATGAACATAGATAAACATAACATAATGATATCAAAACCTTTCTCCAATTTTCTTTCAGTTTCCCAGCAACCAACCACGGGAGAGAGAAAGAGAGACGTGCCTTGTGCTAGCAGTGATACGAAACGTGGAGAAAAGCACGTTAAGTGTTTGTTAAAAGGTTCCAATATATTTATAGAGAGAGAGATTTTCAGTTTCTCCTTTATCAGCTTGTCTTCAGAGAGAAAACAGATGAGCCTTGAGCGAGAGCTAGAGCAGTTGAGTTGAGCCATGTGTTAATGGTGGAGTGGGCTTTCAGTTAAGCCCCATACTCGGATTTAGTGCACTTGGCGATCCGCACGTTTCGGGTCTTAATTTGACTTCTTCTTTTATTATTTTTGAATTAAAGTAGATAATAAATAAACTTAAAATTTAATCCTAAAGTAGATAAAGTAAATAATAATTACTTTAAAAAAAGGACAGGCTTGGCTTGACTTGAGTGATTGATAAGTAGGTGAAGTTAAGATTAGATTTAGCACATGAAAATTTGGAAGCTGAAAGAAAGGATCTTGTCTTGTCTATCTCTCTCTCTCTCTCTCTCTATCTGTCTGATTTATGACTCCAGTCCAGTATGTTGATGTTTTGCTTCACACATTAGATGCCCTAACTATATTAGTTGATGTAAAATAGATTCTTAGCGATTCAAAATATTAAATCTGCAATTTTAAGATTTGAGAATTTTGTAGATCAAATGTTTGAATTTAGACATTTGCATTTTTTTTATTTCTTGCTCTATTATTTTTTTAAAAAAAAAACTCAATAACCATTTTTCTATTATGAAACGGAGATTCCTCTTTATGAGGATATTAAGTTATAGCAATGTAATTAGCATACATTATTAAAAGACAATAGTCTTCGAGTGCAAGTCAAAAATTGTTATCACTTGTTACCTTTAGCTGTCTTTTACCAAAGTGGATGGAGAACGAAAATGTTGTCTGGTTATAAACCCCGCAACTTGGACTTTCAATTCAACTCACTCTCACATGCTTTTCGTTATCGAGGAGATTTTTATTTATTTTTATTTTTTTATAGGATAATATATAGAAATTCGGCTTGGATTTTGGAAAGATTTTGTTGCACTGTTGAATCTCTTGGACCAATCAAAGCCCATAAGGACATACAAACGATGCTGGCCAGCGTCTGCTCCAATCAGATCCAATGCTGACGGACTTTCATGCTCATCGTCCAAGTTGCCTTTATCTCAGGCTCTAGGCTAACTCCACGTTTCATTGCAGGCCGAGGTGAGCGAGGTGACCAGCCCAAGTCACACTACCTGTATTTTGGACAATCCAAGACCTATTCTAACAGATTTCCCTTCGAGAATCTGTTCGCGTGAATTTTCATTCGTACCAAATTCAGACTACACACTATAATTGGTTGGACAAAATTGTAGTATGTAAGAAATGGCTGCAATGAGTTTTTTTTTTTTTTATGATTAAAAAAAAAAGAAGAAATGGTTGCAACGCCTACTTAGAACACAAAATTTCATTGTTCATTGATTCCGAAACTGCTATCTACATTCTGATTGAGCCATCATCACCCCATCCCAAACAAAAAACTTTGCTTTCCTTTGATTTCCCTACAAATCTCCAAAGGGGAAAAAGAACAAGAACAGCAGTCAATAACAAGGGTATTTCCCTAATATGAAACAAAGGCAAAACTGTAAAGAGGAGTTGTGTCTTCTGTGGGTTAGGTTTTTTTTTTTTTGCAACCCCCATTTTTGGTTTCTTGTCTGTCTGTGTCTCTCTTTTTCAACCAAAAACTGAGCCGCAGGACAATGCCATCAAACAAAAAGCAGCTAGTTCTTCCTCTCCCAACTTCCTTCTCCTTTGGCACCTTTGCTTCTTCATCACCCCAGATGATGATGATGATGAAAAAGTTGTTGCTGTTGATGACGGCGGCGATCTTTGCAACAAAACTTCACTGCCCAATGCAAATAATCTCAGCTTCAAAGGCTCACCCCAGCCATTAAGTTTGGCATTGGGCTTCTTATCACAAACATTTCTTGTTGTAGAAACAGAAGCAGAGCTGGTTGTTATGATGCTTTGTGATGCATGTGATCTCTCTTTCTTCTTCTCTGATTCTTTGCTCAAACCCAACATTGCTCTTCTTTTTTTCCTGTATCTGATCCCACATGCATTGCACAGTGACTGAAATTACCCCAAAAGAAAACCATCAATGATCAATCATAAGCCAGGATCAGTTACATTTAATGACAAATCAGTAAAAATTGTCTTGAACTTCAGCAAGCAAATTAACAGATCGGTGATGATTATTAACCAAAATACAAATTCTTCCACCAATCGCATGGGACAAAGCCTCATCACTTACGCAAGAGAAAGTTGTGAGCTTTACCAAAGAAGTACTCGTACTAATGATTTAAAAGGAAAAGACAATAAACGCAAGTTCAGAAAGAGAAGATTTTTTTTATGAAAATGGAAAGTGAAAATACCTTGGGGCCAGCAGGACCACGTCTCCAAAGAGGGGTCTTTGTGGTTTGGCAATCAGTACAGAACTTCTTGTTATTCTCACTCATCGTATCTTCACTCAATGATTTCTGAATCATAAACAGCAATCAGATCAGTATAAAAAGAAGAATCAACGAGCTGAAAACAAGAGAAAAAAAAAAGGAAAAAAGGTTTGAATTGAAGTTGATATTTTGACCCACCTTTTCTCTCAGATCTATTGCACCCATGAAGCAACTCTATAAAGATGTTTGATTACAACAGAATGGCAAAGGAAAACAAGAAAAGGCTAGTCGAGTTTGATGGACAAAGAAATACCAAATTTGTGAGGATCAGAAACCTTTATCATTTCCTTGAAAATGAGATAAGAGAAAAGAACAGAGGAAAGGAGAGAGCAAAACCCAAAAACCAAAAAGAAAGAGCAAAGCTAAAGATCTGCTAACATGCAGAAATGGAAAGAGGGAGAGAGAAAGAAAGGGAGGAGAACCGACACGGAGTGAGAGGGGATAGACACAAAAACCCTAGACAGAGGGGTAATAAAAAGACGGGAATGCACTTTGTGACAGCAGACAGCACAGCACAGCACAGCACGCCGCCGCTCCTCTGTTGATGAAAAAACATGTAGTAGGTTTTTGTTTGAGAGAGGAACACCCGCCAAAGTTTTGAGAAGGGCGCGGTCCACGTGGCAACATGCACGAGGGGGAATTTTCAAGTGCTTAACTGTCGTATGGCCCCCACGTGATTTACCCATACCAGCAGCTACCACGCCAGGCGCCATCTTTCCTCTGATTCTCTCATTTCTGCTGTGTCTTATTGTCTTTGCCCCAAGAAGCAGGTAAGTGAATGATCCAACCAAATAAGAACATGGCAAGAACAGCAACATATGATATGTCAATGAAAAGGAATACTCTAAAGAATTTGATTTCTTCTCCTTTTTGTCCATTTCAGGCCCTGAAAGAAGTCCCCCATCATTAAACAAAGAAAGGAAAACAACAATCCAGTACTTTTATTGGTCCTGTCACCTATTCTGGTCATACAACAATCCAAGGGCATCAAAATGGAGATTGTGGCTTGATGATGCGAAGTTCTGTGTCCTATGGGTGATGTTTAACTTCCCCATGCTTCAGAACATTACTGATTTAAAACTTGCTTGGAAGAATGTGTGCAGAAGATTTCTTGTGGAATCCGATTCTTTATGCCTTTTCAAAAAATTTTACAGGTTCTACAGGACAATGATCCTCTCTAATATAGGTCATCCATGGCTGCAAACAACTTCTACACATGAACTGAGATTTCTCTCTAGTTCACTATACAAAACCAATTTTTCTATGGATTTTCTATCAAAATTATGCTTTTCATTGTGAGTTAGATACAATCAAATTACTTTTTCCCCTTGCCTTTGACAGAAAATTGATAAAATAAAATCATTTCGGACGTTGCAAAGTGATGGTGTACATCAAAAGCTGAGCTCTGAAATCTCTCTCTCTCTCTCTCTCTCTCTCTCTCTGGAAGACAGACAGGATGTACATACTTTCAGAGAAGAGAGCTGTCTTTTCTCGATAGCATAAAGAAATCATGTCCAAATACTCGGTTACCGATGACACTATCTTAAATCCTGATTGATAAATGATAATCTAAATCATGCCAAATAAAAAGGCTAAAGTACTTTTACACTGCTTGAGCTGGGCTGTTGGAATGGGCTGAACATCGGCACTTGGAGCATTAACCAGACAAATAGTTTTAAGTTTTACAAACTTAAACCCAGAACCCAATCCGTAGATTTAGATCCTTTTCCACGGTTTATTGAACTTCCCTTTCTTTCTAATTACACTTACGCAGAAAGCCATGGAAGAACAGCCTCAACTTCTCCAGCTTTTGGAAAGTTTTTAGCTCTCGGAATTGCGCTCTGATGAAAAATTCCAGGCAGGCAGGCTGCATGAATCCCCCAGACCAAAACCCAAACCGAAGTCGTATGAAGGCATCGGCTTTTGGGCTTTCTCCCATAGTGACTAGAAATAATCTCTAACAAGCATACGCTCTGAGTCTCACCATAAATGCTAGGACCTAAGCAAGGGAGTAGAGGTGTATCTTCCCACCGGGCTTCAGTTTAGACCATGTAACACCGCAAACATGAAAGATGACAAAAGAGCAACAAAAGCCACCTGCTTCATTGCAAGACGGGCAATTTTCTAGTTTTACATGACCTAAAATGACAGATTCAATAATGTTACTAAGAAAATTCTTAAACAATTAAAGAGGAGAGAGACCATGCAGGAAAGATCCAATTCCAATGCTCAAAGGTTAGATAGAAAACAAAGAGGGGAAAAATATCAAACCAACAAGTAATAACTATTTCTCCTTAAATGTAGTTTTTGACAGCTTCGAATGAGGAATTGTATACCCTACACAAAAATATAGGACTATCTAAATGGGCAAAGTTTGATGCATGAAATGACATCACAACACTCCGATTACATAGACGCAAAAGAATATTCCCATGTTGCTCACAACAAGGTAACTGTTTTGGGAATACCAAAATCACTCGGCAACATCGCATGAAAAGCTATTGCAAAGACATCATACTAACATGACAACTACAAATTGAGACAGACCAAATATTTGTTTTACGAGCACTGAAAATAAAGACCGATTCCTCAATTTATTGTAGTAGATCACCAAGCTCGTATTCCTTCCATTTCCCAGCATAATATGAGCCTGGCTGTGTTGTTACCCAAGCCAGCCCAATACCCTTGACACTGCACCCTCGACACCACACCCGACCCTGGACAGGACCCAAACATGACGACAAGACGCCTGACCTGGAACCCAACTATTGTTCCATCATCTCCATAAGGACTTCAATACATAACCAGATAAAATTCCTGAAATATTAATTACAAAAAGCTTTTAAAACGAAAAGCAGATACAAACAATAGTCAGATATGCATAATCAAACAACTATATATCCTATCTAAAAAACCATAAAATGCTCCCTCTATAGTAAAACACTAAAAAACAAATGTATGCGAACAACAGCACCACATACCTCTAGCTGAAATTGAATCCCCCTGAAGGAACAGGAAGCTCACCCCCACCAAAATGAAACCCTGTTTGAGAGGAATCACCTGGTGGCATTGTCTCATCCTCCTCTTCCAACCAATATGTCTCAAGTACTTTAACAGCCTTTTCATAAATCTCAGCGTTATCATGAGACTGTAAATTCTCAATCTTCTCTAGACCCTCTGCGTCATCAATCATTTGTGCATAGAGATTCACACCTCCAGTAGTTCCCAGGTTCTTATCAGCTTCTCCTACCTTCAAAATGTTTTCAAGCCCTTCTAAACAAACTGTAACTATCCTTGGATCAGGACAGTTAAGAAGATCACACAATGGCTTGATACACCCTTGACTTACAAGGAACCTGAAATATGTGATATGCCCAAATGAGAACTAGTTTATCATTAATAATCAGCTAAAACACTATTCCAAACAACTAAGATAGGAAATAATTTTCATACTTGATCTGATCATGAGTCCCACCAGATGTAGCGTTTGAGATGGCCCATGCAGCTTCTTTCTTAATATCAAATTCAGCATTTTGAAGCAGTTGAACCAGTGGAGCAATAATATTAGCTTCAATCACAGCCTGTAAAATTCAAACCATTACACATCATTTCATGGTATAAAATCAATGCAGACAAAATCTTAGACCCAAAATTGATATAACCAGGGGAATATCAATAAGAAAAAACCGACACAGGTCCAATTGTTACCTGAATTTGTTCCTTATTTCCAGCTGTGATATTTGAGATTGTCCAACAAGCTTCCTTCTTAATGCTCTTTTTAAAATTATTTGTCAACAGGTTCAAAAGGCATGGCAATGCTTGATGATTAATAATACACTGTATGGCAACACGGTTTGTCCATAATGAGCAAAGTTAAAATAATTACTATATGTATGCAAAAATATGATCTTTAACAACACACTTGCATCCATTTTACATGTAAGGGGTCAATCAATGCAGTTTGAGTGAGAATACTAGTTACTCACACAATCCAAGAAGATGAACGGCAACAGATTTATATCTATATATAGAATGATCATTAAAAGAAAAACAACTAAGTAATACCTGGGTTTGCACATCATCCCCAGTGACAATATTTCCAACTGTGCGAAGAGCAGGAATTAACACTGAAGGAGATGGGTGCCTGTGAAAGCCAAAGAATTTAAGATTTAGGTCAGTCAAAGAAATCACAAATAGAAATACTTAAGATTCAATGAGCAGCAAATAGTCTAACTCACAGCAAAAGTTCTACCAAACGCACACATACACCCGCTTCAATAACAGCTTGGATTTTGTCATTTGTACCATCAGAAAGATATGAAAGTGCCCAACATGCATCAGTTAATACTTCTTCATCATTTGAATGAATAAGACGTGCCAAAGCAGGAAGTGCAGGCTTAACCTGAATGATAAATAAAGGATAATTTAGTAAGATAGTAATTAATTCAACCCCACCAGTGAATTGCCATACAATATTCATAGCTAGGTAATAATACTCAATATTCATAAGCCTCCTAGCAATATATCTCACTTTCTGGTTTTATTTTAGCAATGGGAAATATTTCACTCTCTAGTTTAATGTAAGCAAAGCATTGCAAGTTTTCAATTTATAATTTCATGATCCTACAAACTGTCTCAGATTTCAAAGACAGGAAATTTTGCATTGTAAATCAATACTGTTGAACATGAATAAACTTGCCAATTCATGTTAGAAAAACATGAGTTCCCCAACAAAAGAAGGGAAACAGGGTCAGAACCTGATCAAAGGGAGGCTGGGGCTTCCCCCTACAAAAATTTGAGAGTGTCCATGTAGCATTTCTCAGCATAGAAAGTTTAGCATGCTCATTCAACTGCGCCAACAAGGGAAGCAAGGCACCATGGCCAAGGACAAGATCACGACATCTAGGAGAATCACCAGCAACATTTCCCAATGCCCAGACAGCCTGAATGTTCAAAATGAAAAGAGAAAATGAGACTATAAAACATTTTACTAGCTTTTGCTAAGTGAAATTCAATTTATCTCACTTCCTAATTCTGTCAATAATCAAGACTACACTAAATTCCTTTAATATGCATACCTGCTCACGAACATCATCACTTGGGGAACCAAGTAACTTCACAAATATTGGAACAGCCCCATGATCAATTACCACTTTCGTGTTCTCAGATGTCCCAGAAGCAATATTTGTTAGGGCCCAGGCAGCCTCGAACTACAGAATTATCAAATTAGTAAGAATCTTAAACATATCTAGAAATATGAAGTGATAAGATAATCTTCAAGCTGATAGGAAATCCAACCTGAAGCTGTGGGTAATCTTCCCTCGTAAGGAACTCAACAAAGCGAGGAACTACTCCAGCTTGTATAACTTCCTCAATAGGTGGGCTACGTTCTGGGATAAAAAACAAAAAATATTGAGGTATATGATTTAAACATTATATTACTATTAAAAAATTTATTGCAGGACGTCTCACCAATTGAAAGCAACTTCCTAAACTGAGTAGTTGCCTCAAGCTGCAAATTACTATCATCGGTCCAGACACCAGCAACCATGGCAGGCAAATTTTCCAACTACAGTCAAAGATTGACCATGATCAGAACAATCCAATGGTCCATCAACTCACAGACACAGCCAATCAGAATATCTTGCAAATAATCAACAAAAGCTGTCACAAGCCAATTATTCACAACAACTTTGCTTAAATAAATTAAATAAAGGAACTACATTTTCACAACTCTATTTAATTAATTCTGACTCAATTTCTTGTCAAAAATGAACAGGATGTAACTAAAACGACCATGTACATGCCAACACCTAACCAGGAGTCCAAACACAAATACACAAGCACTAATTTAACAATTTAAAAACCAACCCCTTAATCTAGTTGCAGACCTTAGTCGTTAAGCTTAACAAACAAACAAAAAAAAACAATCTTGAACTTAACCACATAACAAACATGTTTAAAGAACAGAGTTCCAATCAAAACATCAAAAAGCACCAAAAGTAATAATTATCACCTCATCAACACAATCAGAACCTAATACAAAGGAAATACTCTCAAATTTGAAGACCCACCATAATCTTAAACCCAAAAGATTAATCAAAACTTATCAAACCATTTTAAACAAAACAAACTTTAACAACTTTAGTGACTTATAAACACTGAAAAAAATAAGCGAGGAAAAAATTGAAAATCGACCTTTTTTTCGACAGCAGAGTGAAGAGAAGCTGGCATTGGCTGAGCTTGGAGTCCTTCACGTCGCTTCTTCTGCAAACTCTCTTCACGACGATTCTTCCTAATCTCCACCATGTTATCCTCCCTCCTCCGCCTCCCTTCCTCCGCGTCCACCGCCACCTTGTACCTGTTCCTCCGAACCTCCGTCCTCGCGTTCGGCCTCAACGACATCGTCTCAAATTTTCCAAAAACGAAACCTAGAGAGAAATAAATGATCGAACAAAAACCCGAGAGAACTTTTCTTCTGTTTTTTTTCCTTTTTCCTTCGACTGAAAACCCTAGTACAGCGAAAACGAAATAAATTTGGGGGGCTTTCAAGAGGATTTTGATTGATTCGAAGAGGCGAGAAGTGGAGAGAGAGGGTTTATATAGGATTGTCGGGAAACCAATTTGTATAAATGGTCGTGGATCGGGCTTTAATTACGCTATTGCCATTTATATTTTCATGGAGGATAAACGTGGTCGTTTAGTGCTTAAATGTTGTTGGACCGTGACATGTTGTTTTCTTTGTTTGGAGGTCAAGCCACCGCATGACATTGATACTTGCTAAATCAAAATATAAGAAAAAAATAGAAATGTAATTATAAGATAGTTTTGTGATTTGTCAAATATATTTCTCAAATATAATTATTTTTTTTGAAAAAAACTATTTCTCAAATATAATTGTTTTTAAATGTGAGGAAAATTTTCTAGAGAAAATTTAAATATCAAGTATGAAAAATAAGATTCCCATAAAAAAATTACTTTATGCTAACCAAATATTTTTTAAAAGATATATTAACTATACATATGAATTCGAATATAAATAAAGCAAGATCGGCTTCATTGATTGATTTGAAAAAATGAGAATGCTTTTTCGGTTAAGAAATTGAAGATTTAAAAATGATTAAAAAATAGTTTGAGTGAATTTTGGAATGCTAAAAACTATATACTCTATGTTTTAGGTCAAAAGTAGTAGAAAGAAATAATATTAAATAAAGAAATGTGGTGATGAAAATTGCTCATGCTTAACAAACGGATTGCCTTTTAGTCCACTTAATCTTCTTTCTCATTTAAACTATAAGTGTGATTTGACTTTTAGTTGGTTTTGAATTATTTTAAGAAAAATAAAGTGATTGTAAATTTTTTCTCCAAAATTTTGAACATGATTTGAATTTAAAAGTCGTCATTATTGAAAAAATATTACTGTTTATCATTCACAGTTCGAACAAAATTAATCACAAATTATAAAACGAATTAGAATACTTGTAGTTATAAAAAAATAAAAATAAAAATAAAAATTAGTAAAATGATGAAAGATTTGAATTTAATCCAAAAATTTTTTTACTCAATAATAATAATAAAATAAGGCCCAAAGTCAAAGGGCCAAAACTCAATTGCTATTTCGATTTATGGAAAATGGACATGAGGGCTTGATGTTGAAGGTAATTTGTGAAAACATCAAAACATAGACCAAGTTGTGAGCCCTGCCTTGGCCCACTAAAAAGATAGATTCATTTGGCAGATAAAACCCGGACTTCTTCTTCTCTAGCCCAATTCAACTAATCTTTCACAATAAAATATAAAAAGCAATTAAGTGTCTGTTGATGATATTAAATACGATATTATATATTAACATGATATAAAAATAATATAAAAATTCATATTTATATTATATTATAATTTTTGTAATGATTTAATTAATAAATTATTAATAAAAAACAATAATTTTCGCATTTTAAATCGTATAAACACAATTTAAGATTACACATCAACGAATTACGCATGCAATGGAGATGGAGAAAAAAGGGCAAAGAGAAAGCAACTTTTGCCAAATTTAGGGAGAAATTTTGAGGTGCCCCCACGTTGTCATCAATGTCATGTCGACTCTCCACCGAAAGCTAAAACCAAGCTTTCATGCAAGTTGCAAAGATCAGCAGCTTTCATAATTGCAACAACAGCCACCCCTGACCTGAAAAAACAAAAGCAAAGAGACGAGAAACAGGACAATGATATTTTTAACATCCTAGAATCTTTAGCAGACAGAAGCATGGAGTCTTGTCAAAAACGCTGTTAGTATTCAAAAGTTCCAATTATTACAGCATAAGCTTGGTCCGTCCCGACCATCTCCTCTGAAAGTCCTGCCTATTATTCAGCCTACGACATGATATAATATAAAAATAATATGAATAAAAAAACACTAAATTGATTTAAAATAAAATTTAATAAAAATTATATATAAATATTATAAAATTAAAAAAATTTTATATTTTTCACGACACAAATTCAATTAACACTAAACAAATAAAAATTATATATGTATAAATTGTCAAATAAATCTATCATAATTTCTCGCGGTTGCACAACCAACATCCATGCCACATGAAAGCATATAAGTAAAATAGAAGTCCAATTTCAATTAATTCTATAAATCTTGCACCATAAGTGTCATTCCATTTCAAATAATACTAACATAATGTCTATTTATAGATATGGCATTTCAAATAACAATGACAATACTTGCTTATATATATATGTCGATTTATGTATATAATTTTTATTCATGTTATCTCAAAATCATGTAAAACAAAAAATTATTATTAAAATTCATGCATCAAATACAAAACATTATTTTAGTTTTTACTAAATTAATAAACAATTTTTGTTAATTACCTTCATGCCATGTTAACTTGTGAGATATAATTTTTGTATCATGTTATTATATTGTATCTAAAATTACTTCGCGATTCATATTAACATTTCAAATAAGAAACATCCCAATGCCAAATTGTCACACCAACATTTTCAAAACCAAACAAGAAGTACATGTTAAATAACAAAGGAATGTTTTTTTATTACTATCGATGAAAAAGTGGCAACATATCCCAATTTCCAAAAGGTTCACAAATTGCGTTCCTAAAACTAATTTAGCCTTAAAAAAGTTACTAATGATGGGATTGAGACATGAGAAAGCAGCCACGTGTCAACAGCGGGAACCGTTCCGTTTCGCTGCATTGCCTTTAGCCGGCGCGACACGTGCCCTCTTCGTCTCCGTTGGATCGGTGTTGATGCCAAAGGTCATGCCATCTCCGCCGACCATATCAGCAAACATCCTCTGTAAATCCTCAAAACTATCCCCCTACATTCGAAGGACAAAACAAAATCATCAATGGCGGTCGTTTAAATCATAATAACTTATATAACCTTCTAACAAGAAGAAAGTCAAGGGCAAACCTCGTCTTTCACATTGTTCATCATCGAGATCATCTCTTGCATGAAATCACAGAAATCCTGCTCACAAATTTTACAAAATTCAGGGGTAAAAATGAAAACACGAGTAAATATGCTTTTTTTCAATGTACATATTAATTCAAGATTATAATCAATATATTACCTTTCATAAATTAATAGGATAATAAATTGATAAAAACAAATAATATTTACAAATTAAACTCAATCTCACAATTTGTGTTTTAAATGCAAAATTAATATTTGGTCAAAAAATACAAAATTAATAAAAAAATTAAAAAATTTGATAATGTAAAGATACATCCTAACCAAGTCTCACTAGTAAATTTAAGTTCAATTTAATTTGGAATTTCGAAATTTATTTCCAATTCGATTCAGTTTAATTTTAAAATTTACACTCAATTCAAATAATAATTAAATCATTCAAACTCAATTTAGCAAACTTAAACTTATAACACCAAAAAAAATTAATGAATTTAATTTATCATTTTCTAATAATATATTATGAAAGTAAGATATGTTCATCATTTGAATAACTTAAACTTGATTAGAAATATACAAATCAAAATCAACCAACAATCAAATCAAATTGAGTAACTTATTCGTGAATATCCGGTGCCGTTTTATTTGCAAAAAAATTACCCTAAGCATAACTAAAAAAACATAAACATATTGTTATAAAAAAAAAAGAACATATATTTTTGTTTACGTACTTCATCTTCTTCTTCGAAGGGATCGTAGAGACCGGCGTCATACATTGATCTCTTGGACTCGTCGGAGAGAACTGCGAAGAATTTACGGCCGGTTAAACGAATAATAAACTACTAGAATTCAACGGCGATGGGGTGTGAGGAAGTATTTTATAATGTTACCGGAGTAAGCTTCTTGGATTTGCTGAAACCGGCGTTTGGCTTCGCCGGCGACCCCCGGATTTCTGGCGCATCTGTCCGGATGCCATTTCTGCCAAAATTTAAACATAAAAAGGTTAAATTCGGTTTCATATAGGTACCGTTGTCCGTTTAATCCTAAATTAGAAACAAATGAAAAATCAAAAGAAGAGAAGATTGATTACCTTAGCGAGCTGACGATAAGCAGTGCGGATATCGGAGAAGGAGGCGTCCTTGCGAATCCCAAGAACGGAGTAATAACAAGATCTACCGTGGGATCCTCCTCCCCGATCCATCTCAGCCGTCCAAAATCCTCTCTTTCGCTGCCTCCTCCTCCCTCTCTCTCGCTCTTCGAAAAACAAGACAAAACTACAAAAAAATCATACCTTTCTGAGGCTTTAGAAACAGGAACAACAGAACAACAAAAATAAAATGTACTTAAACAAGCGGAAGCACAAGTTTATGTTGTCGCTGTTGATCTTGTCTTTCTGAAGGGGAGAGCTTGGGAGAGAGAAAGAGAGAGAAAATATCTTGGCCGATCCTAGTGATCTGCGAGGAGATATTAAGAGAGAAACTTCGAGAGATTTCGGCCTGATATTTTATTGGCGGGTTTTTTAATGCCGCTGGAGTTCGTTTAAAATTACGAGCTTTGCCATCGGATTCGCTCTTTATTCTATGTTAATTAAATGGTGCTAAAGTAATTTGATCATGGTTGTTGTCTGACATTTCTAGATGCCATGTGAGATGAGGATAAGATTTTCTTGCACATTGGACGGCTTGTAGTTCAGTGCCTGATTAAAATCATTAGCGCTTCATTTCTCGCAATTATTTAAGTGTAATCTTCACTCTAACACTATAAGCAGGTCGAATAGAAGCGGTTTAATATTAAGTATAAATTCGATTTATTTAAAAAATTAAAATTTAAAATTTAATTTAAATTCAATCAAATTTAGTTTTTAAAATTCAAATTTTATTCGACAAATATTAGAACGGATCGACTCAATTAATTCAAGTTTCACTAAATAAGTTTAATTTATCGTTCTATAATAATATTTTAGGTAGACTAAAAAGCTTAAATATGCTTTCTAGCAAAAAAAATACTCGAATTGAACTCGACACATTACATGAATAGCTTGAGTTCAAGCTGGATTTGAAAATAAATAAGTCAAATTTAAACAATTATCAAATCGTATTCGAGTAATTTGTGAATACTTGACTTAATTAGACCTCTATCTTCATTATGTATTTATGAAGAGTATAGGATGGAAAATTGAAAATTTATTATTCTCTTATCTTGAGTTTAAAATCAAATGAGAAATTTTTTTCATTAATTTGACGTAAATAAATATATTCAATTGAGTCATGAAAGGCTTTTATCATTAAAAAAAATTTGAGAGTGAGAATTAACAATCGTATCACTATCCTTAATTTTTGTCTTATGATTTAATTTTGGTTTTTCGGATTCTTGAAAGAGATTTATCAAGAACAAACTAGTTTCAAAACCTTTGATAGGAACTCTGATGGATTAAGAATGTTCAAAACATAAAACATTCAACTAGTTCAATCAAGACACAATTTGTTTGACGTTTGATGTTTTTCGAACCATAGTTTCATTACCCATGACAGAAACCATAGTAAGTTAAGCTAAGAAGGTTTGCTGATTTTCCAAAACAGGGAAAGAAAATTGCTTTAGTGGTCCTCACAATTCAATTGTTTTCCTGTTTTCAGTGTTTGGAAAGGAAAAATAAAGATATTTGATGCAAAGGGTAACTTTGGAACAGACTGGAGAAATATCCAGCTAAAGGCTACATTACAATCGCCTCTCATTGCTGTAGCTGTAGAGATCTGCACCCGATATGCAAGATGTTTTCTACTTTGATCTAAAACTCTTACAGTTTTGTTCAACTAGAGATGCTTTTTATGAGTTAAAATCGTTAGATTTTCAGATAAAACAGAACAATATCTAGTAGATTAGGTGTGAGTTTCCACGTTAGCATTCGCTAGAACCATGCAAGGAGCTTACTTTTAGCAGAGGGGAAACTTACCTTGCATGGGGTTTGCTTTCAGGTGACTTTCTTGGAAATTTTTGCTGTTGCAAACCTGTTGGTTTCCTGCAATAAAACGGTAGCAACAAACGGCCAATGGCAACAGATGGAGCAGAAAGTCTGCAACCCTGCTGCTAATTAGAGTATTATTCCGAAAGGAAACAGGCATGGATGTTACAGTTTGGGTCAGAAAATTGAAGAGAATGTCAAAACAGATAGCCTTGTACAGCTAGTTGCCAGCAACAATGATTCCATGGCTATTATAATCTCAGAATCTGATTATTCCATTAATCACTTTAACTTACAAACGCTATTTACAAAGACCCTTTTTGTTGCAATTTACAAGGATCAAAGCTAGCAGACAGGAAGAGATTAGGAGAATATTTGCCTCGTAATCTGAGATTGCTTACAAACTACACACACAAACGCTAGAAATCTAAGCTAAAACATCTAGGAGATTCAGATTCTTGCCTCCTGATTGCGTGGAACTAGAATAGATGCTATTTAGCAATCAACTTACAGAACATTGACAGATTCAGAAAACCTACAAAGCTAACCTTACACATCTTGGAGAAGCTTGTCTCCGAAATTCTGAGATGCTTAACTGCTGTAATCTGGTTACTTATGCACATATGCCCTTTGGCATCCAGAGTCGCTTTCTGGCAGCTCCGCGTCTGATTGACCTCCACTGGATAACAGCTCGTAACTTCAACCACCCAGCTTTGGGCCACACATCTCTGGCCTCTCCCATGCTTTGGAATTGGCTGTGCACATCAAAGTTTGGGGAAGAAGAAAGGATGCCTACCGATGATTCGCAATGATCTGGAGTCAAAACGTATCCGGTGTCTTGTGCCCATGCTGGAGTAGTTGAAGCCCAAACTGGCATTTGAGCCTGAGAATTATCCTCCATGGTAAAATGGCTATCTGGCAAAAGCGACAAAGTGGTGTCTCCATTGCAAGGGAAGATTCCTCCCATTCCAAAACTGTTTCTTAGCGTCGGATTAAAAGCTTGGATCGCATGTCCATCCTGTGGTAGAGAAACCTGTAATTGATTGGTATCTTGCATTTCATAGGCATAGGATGCTGGGGATTGGTTGAAACTCAGTGATGTACCTGGTTGATCTGCATACATACATCGAATCGATGATATAAGAAATTCGGTAAAAGATTCCTTAGGGTAACGATTCAAGAGGCATACAAGGATATAAACCTACTAATGGATCTCCATAAATTTCATTGAGTGGATAATTCAATTTAGTAGCAATTCTGGTACCTTGGTTTGCAACCGATAGATCAGGTTGCTGCAGAAGTAAATTTGGGACGCTACTTGGCTCAGGCAGCAGATCTGTCAAGGGCATTCTGAGGCCCATAATTGCTTGCCGATCTGCCAAGACCAGGTCCTGAACATTCTTGTAAGCTTGTCTCTTCGCATCTTCCAACAGAAGCTGCAAATTATTAGGAGAATCGTTCAATCTTAAGTCACACGGAACATATAAGAGGCAAAGTACAATAAGTGATTATGATTTTCATGGATATGACAGAAACCTTCTGAGAAAAGGTCAATTCTTCCACTGGCTGATAATTTTGGCCATCAAATGTTGCTGCCACAACCTGATAAATGGAATTTAACAGGAGTACAACCCTTTGTGCAGCTCCATAGTAGGTATAACACTCATCAACATCTAGATCACATGACAAAGCGTGTTCTATGATTGTATCCCATACCCGATTTGAGATCCCAGCACCAAGCATCTGCAGCGATTAATGTCACAAATCAGACAAAGCAGAGAAAAACATGCACCAAGACAATAACATATATTCTCAAGTGTTCTGATTGACATGAACAATTATTTGCTTACAGTGCGTAGCGCAGATGGATCGGTAACATGCAAGCGCAGGAAGTCTTTTACAGTAAGAATGTTATTAGAGGCCAGGCGAGTATGGAAGGCACCCTCTTTCGCTATCCTTTCCAGACGCCATACTTCATCACACAGCTGGGGAGGGTAGTGTTTCTTGTACACTGCATGAACATATTCCATGTCAATTCTCACCATGATTCATGAATTCAATTACAAAAAGAATACAGACTGAATTTGAAAAAGCACTCGAACTTACACTCTCCGCGATGATCCTTCACCACGAATGCTTCACTTCTAGCCTCCCTGATTGTTACTTCATCAGAAATTCTTTGCACAACTCTAGCTCCTAATCTAAACTTTCGACTTCTTATCCAGCTGGAATTGTCAGTGAAAATCACATTATCAATAGTCCCCACACCATCTACCACTGTAACATTGAGATCCCCAGTCACCAGTGGCCTTTTACCTTCTCTTTCACGAAGAACACTGGCATTGAATTCATTTTCTGTCCAATCTTCTCGCTCGTCAGCACCGAATTCCCCATTAAGGACTACAATCTCAACCTTAATAGAGGACAGTGAACCAGATGAGACCATTTTCTGTCTAGTTGCATCAACTAGGATAATCCTAATGGCACTGCCATTTTCAGCTTCAACCTTGCTACCTGTAAATATGGTAGAAGGCAGTTTATCAACAAAACACAACTGCAAGCTTCTTTGCCTGGATGCCTCAATCTGATTAAGCGAGGACCTAAAAAACAGAAAACAGAAGACCACAGTTAATTGAGAAAAGTAAGCTTTTCTGAAAAATTTATGAGACGGTGTAACTTGTAGCAAAATACAGGCATAGCAAGCTGAAGTTAATCTTGGATATGCTGACGAAACTGAACAATTCATCCGGTCGGATCAATCAAGATCTAATACCTAGTTATTAGAAAATAAAATCCAAACCAATTTTATGACAGAAACAAATTCTTGGAACATGTGTTTCAAGAAAATAGGTACAACAGCTTACCTTGCAGATGGGTGAAGGGAGGATAGAATTGCTGTTTCCACTGCCTCCCGCACCTGGTCACAAAAGATATGTAGAAGAATTAAAACACAATTATAACTAAAAAAAAGTCTCTGCATCAAGAATTTCAGGCAATTCAATCCAAGATTCAAATATAAAGCGACACATTCAGCTAATAAATACCTTGATCAATATCATGTATGTCTTGTTATTTTTATAAACTTTGACAGCTTCACAGAGCGATGAAATTTGGAATCAGGATCTTAGCTCAAATTGTTCATATAGTCACTTTTAAATCCTAACACCTGCAATCCATTTTCCTATAGTCGGACAACAGCCTCCTTTGTACCAAAAAGAGTGATGAAATTTGCCATTTCATTAAGTAAAATGTATTACTAATTCCTTGTAACCAAAAAATAAATAATATTACTAATTCCTTTGTACCAGTATGAGCAAATCTATATGCTAAACCAGTTCACCAAATTGAGAAATCATAGATTTTCAAAAGATGAAAGAAAAGAGAAGCCATAACTAAACAAATACAGCAGAAAGAGAAAGCTGAGGCCCAAAGTTTTTGGTCCTTTTTCAAAACAACAAGTCAACACCTACTATTCAACTGTCTGAATCGGCTAAACTTACAAAACTGAAGTTTCCATACAGGGTTTTTGCAGATGAAAAATTCTAAACATTCTAATTGCTCACCCACGATCGAAGCATTGGTTCCAGGTTGAGCACAATCCTGTTCAGAGAAAGCCCTCCCACTCCCATTATGTTTCTAACAGCACTGCACAAGAATAAGAACAGAAAACCCAAGTCAGAAACATGCAAAATCAGCTTAGAACAGGAAAGAATCAACCTCATCCCACCCAAATACCCAACTCACTTCTTCAAGGTAGCTCTTCTTTTTGGCTCTGGAACCATAACTTCCAACCTCTCATCACCATCATCTCCGTCAGATGCAGGCCTCTTACTAGGCAACATCATGGAAAGAAAAGGAAGTTGACAATGACTTCTTCAAAGGCCAAGCAATGCAAAAGCAAGAAAAAAAACACTTTGAGAATCAAACTTGAGTAACAAAAACCTCTCCAACTGTCCTATTTATAAGAACTCAGTTACAGAAGATGCCAGGAAACTTACAAATCACTGTTTCAAAACACGTAATGTCACTGAAGTCAAGGAAATAATTTAATCAAAGCCTTTAAGGCAGCAAGAAAAACCCAAAAAGAAAAGTGCAACTAAAAAGATTATTTAAGTCTGCAAATTCTCTGTGGGGATACTTTCAAAGTATCAACAACTACTAGCTAGGCTTAACGGACAACTGAACTAGAAAAACTGCCGCTAAAATCTTGGGTTTTCAAGGTTTAACGGACTGGAACAAGAACAAACGCGTGATGATCATTGAAAAGTACATAAAAAAGAGAAAAAAGTACACGAAAACGAGTAAGCCCACAAAACACCGTGTTTTTTTTTATTATTATTAGGAGTTCTTCGTACGAGAAAATCATGACACAAACACGGTGGATAAACGCGTGCATGGAAAGAAGTGTATCCATCAAGAAGACTGATCGAAATTTACGTAAGACAAAACACATTTTTTTTCCACAAATCCGCGTTTTTAATTTTTTAATTACAGGTATCTTGTAATTAACAATATAATATTAATTTTGTTTGAAGTTCCTTCACAATTAAAATTTTTATCTTTTTTTAAAATTGTGTTTAATGAGATTGAACCAGAAATTTTTTTTCATAAATTCAATCTATATTACCAATTGATTTATAATTCATGGATTTTTTTTCAATGAAAAAACACAACACTTAATACAAATTTTGCCTTGCGTTTGAGATGTTTTTGAAATTGAAAGTTTCTCTTCACTTATCAATGTCTTAATTAAATTTTGTGGGAACGAAAGTTATCTAATGTCAATTCATATTGAAACATTAAACATGACAAAATTTTTGATAAATTTAAAATTTTTATTTTATTGTAAAATTAATATAAATATATATAATTAAATATAAATTTAATATCATTGTATGTAAAATATATGAAAAGTATTATAAAAATTACATACGAGAATAAATAAAAATAGATTTTTTAATAAAGTTATCGAATAAAGTTATCGTTTGTTTACTTTAAAAATTTTTCTTTTAAAAGAATATTGTCAAGATTATTCCCTTTGTTAAACACCCTTCTGCCTTTTCAATTAAACATGTTATTGCTTTTAGCTATATGTATTTGCCTTCCTAGTCTTTTGCCAATTAATCACGGTTGACTATGGCGAAAAATCAAAATCATGGAGTGTTTATTTCTAAAACCTAATCTTTTTGTGACCCCACATATTATTTTTTCTTGAGAAGCAAGATTCCTACCTGAATTTTATAATAATTGAAGACAAAACTAAAAAGGGGACCATGATTTGCATAAGCTTGTTTAAGCCAATAGCTTTCAGAAGATATACTATAATATTGTCTGATGGTTAAAGTATAATTAATTACACCAACTACTATACACTAGACAGACAGTGACTATTGACTAACCATCCAAGAATTTGATAAAACCCCATCAACCCTTATGCAAAAGTACGTTGTTTATTGAGAATATAACATTTTGTCTGAGTAACCAAAAATATTGTAACGTATAGTAAATTTTAATTAAAGTCCAAATAATTTTGATTTCATCTTAATTTTTAAGAAACAGTGTATTATTAATCAAAATACAGTTTAGAATTGGTAATTCTAAAGAATAACATGTCTCGCTTTCGTTTTTTCAGCAAAAAAAACCCAAAATAAGATAGGAAATCCTTAACAAATTATAATTCCATCAGCCTAACTATTCGTTTATTTGGTAGCTAGGTTAAAATTGATAGGAGAATTTTTTTTTTGTTATTGTATTTGAATTTGAAGTCATTAAAAGAATGCAAAAAATATAATTTTTCATCAATTTGTTAGACTTGAAACGAGTAAACTCTTAAATTTGATATAAATAAATTTATTTAAATTGATTAAAAAAAATCAGTGAACAAAATTAAAAAAAAAATTCTTGCACGACAACAATAATTAAATACTTTCACTTGGTTCATCTGTCACTTTCGCTGTCGGCCAACTTATAAATGCATGTGGCTTTTGGGGTTTCTCTTTTTTTATTTTTTATTTTCCTAAAATTAGAAATGGTGGCTGGTGTTGTTCACATTCGGGTTAAGTACTCTTCGTTTTCAGTAACGTGCCTATTTTTCGTTGCTAATCTTAAACAGATGCAAACTCCATTGTTTTCTTGAAAGATTCATTCAATTTTAGACTGTACTCTTGCGTGCATGTAAATCTAATCAATTCAATTACTTCAACATCGATTCAACTTTCAAGTGATAAACTTGATAAGAAAACATGCTTCTCTCTTAATTGTCTCAAGTTTGACTTCGTTCTGAGATCATAAATTCATTAAATTTGGAATAAATAAGCTTGTTTAAACGGTTTTAACATTTGTATTAAGTAAAACCTAAATCTACTCTACAAAAAATAAAAAATAATAATTTTGATCTCATTTGTTCAACAAATTGTCCACTTTATTCATTTTTATGCTTTTGATATTTCACTTGGGACATACGTCACTAACTACTCATTTGGTTTCGTTTGGTTCGCAAAAAATGATTTATGAAAATTTGATTTTTTAGACAAACTAATATTTTTTGTTATTTAATTAATATGATGAAAACTATTTTCTATTGTTTGTTGTTTTAATCCAATATAGATTAAGTTGAGTTTTAGTTGGAGTTTTTTTCTTAAGAATAACATATGTTTGAAAATTGTCTTCCCCTTTTGAAAATGAGAAGAAAATTTTTCAAAATCCTTAAAGATTTTTCATTGACCGAATTTCATTTTCTATTAATCAAAAATGTTTTACATGCACCAAACACTGAAAAATGTGAAAATATTTTCGAGAAAATAAAATACGCGAACTAAACAGACCTTAGAGCCTAAAAATTTCACTCTTTTTTTTAATCATCAAATAAATTTTAAAAGATGAATTCCCTTTTTTCAGTAAAAAAAAAGATAATTAAAAGGAATGGATGTTGAAGTTGTGTTGGTTTCCAACTTCTTTGCAAGTTCATGGTATATACGGGCTCATATCCTTTCCGGAAGAATTCTCGGAGAAAAAATTCATGGTCATGAAAATTCATGGAACTTCTACTATAGATTTAATATATATTTTTTCTTTTTGTTGCATATACTATGATGCGAACATGTGGAAATTTTGTAACCAAAAAAAAAACTGGTGGAAATTTTTCCACTATCAAATTATTTTGTTGCAATGTTGTCCACTTCGGAGAAGAAGGAATTAATGCAGCCTAGACCTACTAGATTTCCATGATGAAAATATGATAATTTAAGTTAATATTTAAAGCCCAGAGCGTATTCTTTTATTATTCTTGTGATTTTATTTTATTATATGAGTTTGTTTCGTTTATATTTTATGAAAATTTTAAACTCATAATAATAACATTAAGAAGTTGTCATATGAAAATCTTTGGTTCTAATTAGATTACACACTGATTTTTTTTTTATATATAAATTGTCTATCATAACTTCTTTGTCTATATATTTATGCAATGAAAATCGGAAAAATAATTTTAAGTTGTTGAAAATAATTTTAATTACTTGTTGAGCGAGAAATGTTCGGTCTATATCATAAGGAAATTGCAGAGAATATTAATAATCCATTAAACAAGGGACAAAGGTAAAACGAAAGCAACATGTTTGTCTAAAGAAAGCAGTGATTTTTTGACCAAATGACTAATTTTCAAACAAGTAGTATTGAAAAGAAATAGCGTAATCAAGAGTTAATCATACGTATCCTATGTATAGTTAATCTAACACTCGTCAAATCAAATTTTTTTTAATAAAGACAAATTAAATGTATTGAGTTTAAACACATGTACGGTGTGTACCCTTTTTTTGAAATTACGTTTTTCTATGTGTTTGTCTATCTATTTATTTATAATTTTTTTGGTTGAAAGAAAAATTTAAAAATAAGAAAGATTATCATATTTTTAAGGCAAAATAGCCAAATAAGCCTTCGATCTTGGGTCCAAAATGGAATTAAGTCATCGACCTTTTATTTCGTGAAAATCAGTCCATAAACTTTTATTTCAGTGTAAATAAACCCTCAACATTCTAAAATTATGCAATTAAGTCCAAATCTGTTAAATGACACTAACTGCCGTTAGTCTTGCACATGTGGCATGCCACGTGGCAGCCAAGTAAGCTATCCACATCAGCTTTCACTAACGGCAGTTAGTGTCATTTAACAAATTTGGACTTAATTGCATAATTTAAGAAGGTTGAAGGTTTATTTCCACTAAAATAAAAGTTTATGGACTGATTGTCACGAAATAAAACGTTGAGGGCTTAATTCCATTTTAGGCTTAAGGTCGAGGGCTTATTTGGCTATTATTCCTATTTTTAAAGTCAAGACGTACTGTTGACCTATTCTTAAAATTTACAAATTTAGAGAATTTTTATTTACGAATTATTTGAAATTTATATATTACTTACTAATAAAACGTAATGAAAATTCCAACTTGAGTACCCAAGATTCAAACATTTTAATACTTCTGGAAATTTTCATGAAGTTCAAATTTATAAGATTTTTTGCCTAAACCTTTTAGTATTGGAAATATTACATAAGAGAATAAATGTAAATATATTTTGTAATAAAGTTATCGTACATTTACTTTAAAAAATTTTCTTTCGAATGAATATTGTCAAGATTATTCCCTTTGATAAACACCCTTTTGCTTCTTTGCTTAAACTTATTCTTGCTTTTAGCTAGATCTAGCAATCTCAGATGTGACACAAATATACGATACGAACATAATACGAATAAATGACACGAAATGACACGGGATAAAAATTAAGTAAAATTAATATATGAATATGATAAAAGCTAAAAAAAAATTTTCGTGTTTTACACGATACGAATACGATTTTACATGACACGAAAACGAATTATGAACACGAATTGTCAGGTCTACTTTTAGCTATATATTTGCCTTCCTAGTCTTTTACTAATTAATCACACTTGACTTTGATGAAAAATCAAATCATGTAGTGTCACGCCCCGAACCCGGGACATAACAGACGCCGCACACCTGTAAGAAATAATCTCACAAATATGCAAGGCATTTATCATACTAAAATTTAATCCTTTCAAATATCTAAACTGAAATATACCGCAAATGATCAAAAGAAGTTTTACAAAACTTCAACATATTACTTAAAGTCGACAAAGAAATTAAAAGATTCTCAAGTCTAAATCTAATCATAAGCTTAAAAGTCTTGAAATATATCCTAAGCTCCAAAGCGTCACTCCCCAACATTCCCGTAAACATTATCAACATCAAAACCTGTAAGATGTTAAGAAAGGGGGTGAGTACAACCACTCAGTAAGTAACCGATATCCCAACAGTTGGATTAAGCATGCCATAAAAACATTGGGCTAAAATATCAATGAAAAATTCAAAATCAGCATTGGGTAATCTTATATTCAATCATGTAATTTATTCAAATTCATACATTCAAATTAAACTAAACAGAATTTCACAGATATCAAAACAGAGCAAAAGTTTCATAATTCAAAATTTTGAAGTCTCCCGTAACATGCCATGGCCACGCTTAACCCTTGTGGCACAGGTTAGAATCAAAATAGAAACCACAATTAACCCCGGTGGCTCAGGTCAGAGATATCAGAAGCAACTAATAGTTGCACAGAAACATAACAGAGGGCCACTATTCTCAACCGGTGGTTCAGTTAGAAACTAGTTTCATTTAACAGAATACATGTCGACATGGCCAACATTTAACCCTCATTGGCAGGGTCAGAGCATAGCCATACTAGGAGACAAAACAAAACAAAACTTCAAATTACCCAATGTATAAAGCAATATTATCAATCTCATAACATATTTCAGACAAAATAAATTTCGTAAATCAACCAAACCAAATCTTGTATTCACAAAACACATAACATGTAGATATATATTATGACAAATTTCAAAGCAATTTCATATTCCCAAAATATACACCACAAATTTCAAATCTCAAGTCTTAAAGCGATTAAAATCATACTTACATACTTGAACAAATACATTTCAAAATAAATTCTAATAATTGTATATATTTGCATGCTTAACCCAAATTTAAAATCCATAGGACAAAAATATTTTTTGTACATACTATACGAAACATATCTCATGTTATGGTTAATTTTAAAGATATCAAAACACTGAAGAGATATCAAGTTACTTACCTGAACTAGCTAAATTGAAACCAAATCAAAGCCTTAAGATTGCTTGGAACCTTGATCTTCTTGCACTAACAAAATAGCCTAGCTTAAACCTTTTCCTTCTTGCTTTTGGCGTCCGCTCAACTACAGCTCTACTCTACTTTTCTTCTCTGTTCATCAACACTTCCCATATAAAATTTTAAATCTTCAATTTGGCGGCTACAAACTCTTCACGCCACACTTTTGCTTCGTTTTCTATTCTTTTCCTTTATTCTATTTCAACGCCACTCAAAAACCTTTCTTTTTGGCATCAACCGTTTCTCGCCGCTCACTATACTCTCGCCGCTCACTACTCTTACTGCTCATAAAATGGTTTGTTTCGTATACATATATATATATATATATTATATTTTAACCTAACTAAACTACAGCCCATGCCCTTTATTCTTACTGGGCTTCTCTTCATTTGTTTATGTTCTCATTTTGTTTTACTATAGTGGGCCCGGGTATCACATTCTCCGCACCTTAAAAGAATTTGGTCCCCAAATTCAATGTTTATGGACTCAAAGTTTAAAGTTCTATGAAAATTTCTTACTTATCAAAATCACATCCAATGCATTTCATTCCTAGGCTTACCATCTCATGACAACTCTGCTAGTTTATACTTTGATACTAAGAAGCATGTAACAAGATATTTATTAAAGATCATAAGCAATACTCAGAACAAAATCTTTAAGAATTGGAAATCAAACGTCAATTCTATAATTTCTCCATGATTAGGATCATTTTCTATAATAGACATGTACTTCAGGCCACCCTCATATCTAAATCACATCAAAATATCAATCACTTGCAGTTAAAACTTAAGATGAATTAACATATTGTATTTTCAAAGTTTAAGAATTACAGCATTTTTGAAAGAGGTATACATCCTCCCCACCTTAATAGGAGTTCAGTCATTTAAATTTTACCTGTATCTTCGAAAAGATGAGGATATTTCTCTTTTATGTTTTCCTCTAGTTCCCAAGTAGCTTCCTGTTCAGTATGATTACTCCATTGAACCTTAACATACGAAATGGTACACCTTCTAAGCACTTGCTCCTTCCTATCCACAATACGTATAGGATGTTCTTCGTAAGACAAATTTTCTTTAAGTCTCAAAGGAGCTAACTCCACCACATGATTTGAATCTGCCACATACTTCCGTAACATTGAGACGTGGAATACGTTATGCACTCCAGACAATGCAGGTGGAAGTGCCAATCTATAAGCCACATCTCCTATCCTTTCTAGAATTTCAAAAGGACCTATATAGCGAGGACTAAGTTTCCCCCGAATTCCAAATCTCATGACCCCTCTAGTTGGAGAAACTCGTAAAAATACATGATCTCCAACCTCAAACTCCAACTCACGTCTTCAATTATCTGCATAACTTTTCTGTCTACTTTGAGCCACACGAAGACGTTCTCTAATTAACTGAATTTTCTCAACTGTTTGTTGAATTAGATATGGACCCAATAATTTCCTTTCACCAACATCATCCCAATAAAGAGGAGACCTACATTTTCTACCATATAAAGCTTCAAATGGAGCCATCTAGATGCTAGCCTGGTAACTATTGTTATAAGCAAACTCCGCCAATGGTAAATGATGATCCCAAGAACCTCCAAAATTCATAACACAAGCCCTCAACATATCTTCCAAGATTTGATTAGTCCTCTCTGATTGACCATCTGTTTGGGGGTGAAAAGCAGTACTAAAACTAAGTTGGGTGCCCATAGCTTTATGCAAGCTCTTCCAAAATTTCGCTACAAATCGAGAATCTCTATCAGAAACTATGGACACTGGAACACCATGAAGTCTCACAATTTGCTCAACATACAACTCTGCTAGCTTTTTTAGGGACATTCCCATACGGATAGCCAAAAAGTGAGCAGACTTTGTCAATCTATCAACAATCACCCAAATACCATCATTACCCTTTTGGGTCCTAGGTAAACCAGATATGAAGTCCATAGTGATGTGCTCCCACTTCCATTCTGGAATAGGAAGAGGTTTCAACAATCCTGCTGGCTTCTGATGTTCAGCCTTAACTTGTTGACATGTCAAACACTTAGCTACAAGTTGTGCAATCTCTCTCTTCATATTACTCCACCAAAAAGTGTCCTTTAAATCGCTATACATCTTTGTGCTGCCAGGATGGATCGTACAGTTACTGAAATGAGCTTCTTCCATAATATCTCTTTTCAATTCTGAGTCATTCGGAACACAAACTCTGTCACCAAACCTCAAGGAGCCATCTTCATGAATTCTAAAATTTGGTTTTAAACCACAATCCACCTCAAGTCTAATGGTTTGGAGTCGAGAATCATTAACTTGAGCATCTTTAATCCTTTGCACCAGGGTAGGCTGCACCTTTAAGTTGGCCAAATAAGCTCCTGAACCTCGTACCCGTACATTAATATCCATTTTTCGAAGGTCCTCAAAAATCTGTCTCTGAGAAGTAATTATTGAAGCCAGATTCCCTACAGATTTTCTACTTAAAGCATCAGCTACCTTATTCGCCTTTCCTGGATGGTAACTAATGGTTAAGTCATAGTCCTTCAATAACTCTAACCATCTCCTCTGCCTCATATTCAGCTCCTTCTGTGTGAAAAGATATTTTAAACTCTTATGGTCAGTAAAAATCTCACAAGACTCACCATACAAATAGTGTCTCCAAATTTTCAATGCGAAGACTACTGCAGCCAACTCCAAATCATGAGTAGGGTAATTTTCCTCATAAGGTTTCAACTGTCTAGAAGCATAGGCAATCACCTTGTCATTCTGCATAAGAACACAACCTGACCCTTTCTTCGAAGCATCACTATAAATAATAAACCCTTTACCAGTAACAGGTAAGGTAAGGATTGGGGCAGATACCAATCTCCTCTTTAATTCTTCAAAACTTTTCTCACAATCATCTGACCACTCAAATCAAACTCCCTTCCGGACCAACCGAGTCAAAGGCATAGCTATACGAGAAAAGTCCTCTACAAAACGCCTATAGTATCCAGCTAGGCCTAGAAAACTTCGAATCTCAGACACATTATTCAGCCTGTTCCATTCCACTACTGCTTCAACTTTCTTAGGATCAACAGAAATCCCATCCTTAGATACAACATGCCCAAGAAATGCCACACTAGTGAGCCAAAATTCACACTTGCTTAGTTTGGCAAACAAGCGTTTTTGCCTCATAGTCTCTAAAACAATTCTTAAATGTTCTTCATGTTCTTTTACAGTAGCAGAGTATACTAATATATCATCTATGAAAACGACCACAAATTTATCCAAATAAGGTCTAAAAACCCTATTCATTAGATCCATAAAGGCAGTTGGAGCATTTGTCAACCCAAACGACATCACAAGAAACTCATAATGCCCATATTGGGTTCGAAAAGCAGTTTTGGGCACATCCTCAGTTCTAATTTTTAGTTGGTGATACCCAGATCGAATGTCTATTTTGGAAAATACCTGAGCACCATTTAACTGATCGAATAGGTCATCAATTCTGGGCAATGGATACCTATTCTTCACAGTCACCTTATTCAATTCACGATAGTCAATGCACAACCTCATACTACCATCCTTCCTTCACAAACAGTACTGGAGCTCCCCACGGGGATACACTAGGTCTAATGAATCCTTTGTCAAGAAGCTCTTGTAACTGCTCCTTCAATTCTTTCAATTCTGCAGGAGCCATTCTATAAGGAGCCTTAGAGATAGGATTGGTACCCGGAATCAAGTCAATAGAGAAGTCACTTTCTCGATCCGGAGGCAATCCAGGAAGATCAACAGGAAAGACATCAGGAAATTCATTCACAACAGAGATATTCTCTAACACTAACTCCTTAGCTCTAGTATCAGTTACAGCTGCTAAGTACCCTTTACAACCGCTTCTAATCAACCGCTTAGCTTGCAAGGCGGAAATAACTTGTAAAGGCGCATAAGCACCACTACCATGAAAACTAAATAGTGGTTCCCTAGGAATTTCAAAATCCACCCTTTTGTCCCGACAATCAACTTTAGCATAATGAGAAGACAACCAATCCATTCCTAAAATCACATCAAAATCATGCATGTCCAAAATATGTAGATTGGCAAACAAGTCTCTATCCTCAATTCTTAATACGCACATTTTGCAAATACGATCAGAAACAAGTTGACCTCTAATAGGAGTGTCTACACATAAATCATATTCCAGAGGCATACTAGACAAACTAGACTTTCGCACAAAAGCAGATGAAACAAAAGAGTGAGAAGCACTGGTATCAAATAAGACATGAGCATAAATAGAGGCAACTGGCAAAATACCTGCAACCACAGTGTTTGATGCTTCTGCATCCTATTGAGTTAAAGCATATACACGACCTTGAGTCTGAGGTTTCTTCCCTTTTTGCGATCCAGTAAAAGGTGTCGGTGTAATCTGAAGAGGCTGACTGGGTTGTGTCCTTTGAACCATAGAAGGTTCAACTGTTCGAAAGTTCTGAGGCCTCTGTACTGATTCAAATACTTGAGAGTTCATAGGGCACTCAGCAATTCTATGTCCCTGCTTTCCACATCTAAAGCAAGCACCGGTAACATGTCTACATTCAGCAACTGGATGTTTTCCCCCACAAACTAAACATTTAGGCCCACGTTGAAATGTGTTACCCTGATATGACTGAGTTCCTCGTGGAAGGAACTTACCTCTAGGGGTAAAAGAAGCTTGAGGCCCTTCAATGGCTTGAAACTTAGATGGACCACTAAAAGTCTTTTTACCTCGAAATTCTGAGTCCCTACTCCTCTTCTTCGAAAGGTCTTTCCTTGCCTCTTGAGTCTCTCTCCAAACAGAATCAAGGGACTTTGCCCTACCAACTACTTCCGCATAGCTGGTCAAATGCAGTGGGGCAAGTCCTCTACGTATATGAGCATTCAAGCCATTCTCGAACCTCCTAGCTTTGCTCTCATCTTCAGAAACAAGAGAAGAGGCAAACTTTGATAAACGATCGAACTCAGCCTCATATTCATCCACAGTCATTCTGCCTTGAACCAAGTTAAGAAACTCTCTCTCCAACTGTAACAACTTGCTCCGAGGAAAATACTTGGCATAGAAAGCAGTACGAAAGTTACTCCAAGTGAAATTCAACATCATTCTCATGAGTTTGTGCTACTCCTTTCCACCAGTTATGAGCACTTCCTTGTAGTAAATAAGCAGCAAATCTGATCTTATCCTACTCAGGTGAGCGCATAGCATCAAAAGCCTTCTCCATCTCTTCAATCCATAACTCAGCATCATCAGGGTTTGTAGAGCCCTTGAAAGCAGGTGGTGATATCTTTTTAAACTCACTCAGTGCTTTCCAATCTATAAAATTATCAGCCTATTGCACTGGGGGCTGTTGTTGTCGTTGGTGCCTAACCAAACTCACCACCTCACTAATCAGCTCCATTACCCTATCATTAGTCCCAGCCTCAGCACCTTGAGTGCCCACAGTCTCATCCACATGGGGTTGGTTAATCCCAGCTCTTCCTTGAGTATTTAGTGCAACAGAAACATTCTCGTCTTGGTCTTGATTTTCAGGACTTTGTCGTTGGGGTTTTCTAGGACCATTTCTCCTAAGATTGGTTGCCATCTCAGCTAAACTAAGCTCTAGATTACGACGAAGAGGCATACTGATTTAATCAAGTACAATACAGTAATAGAAAATTCTTTCAAGTCTAATCAAATAATTTTATCAAACGAAATAAGGTAGCATAGCGTCCCAAACCTTAAGTGTCTACCCCACTCTCAATCTTATAACACCTCTAACTATTTAAAAATGCTCGGTTATACAAATCTAATACAATAAACCTAAGCTCTGATACCACTTAATCTGTCACGCCCTGAACCCGAGACATAACAGACGCCGCACACCTGTAAGAAATAATCTCACAAATATGCAAGACATTTATCATACTAAAATTTAATCCTTTCAAATATCTAAACTGAAATATACCGCAAATGATCAAAAGAAGTTTTACAAAACTTCAACATATTACTTAAAGTCGACAAAGAAATTAAAAGATTCTCAAGTCTAAATCTAATCATAAGCTTAAAAGTCTTGAAATATATCCTAAGCTCCAAAGCATCACTCCCCAACATTCCCGTAAACATTATCAACATCAAAACCTGTAAGATGTTAAGAAAGGGGGTGAGTACAACCACTCAGTAAGTAACCGATATCCCAACAGTTGGATTAAGCATGCCATAAAAACATTGGGCTAAAATATCAATGAAAAATTCAAAATCAGCATTGGGTAATCTTATATTCAATCATGTAATTTATTCAAATTCATACATTCAGATTAAAACTAAACAGGATTTCACAGATATCAAAACAGAGCAAAAGTTTCATAATTCAAAATTTTGAAGTCTCCCATAACATGCCATGGCCACGCTTAACCCTTGTGGCACAGGTCAGAATCAAAATAGAAACCACAATTAACCCCGGTGGCTCGGGTCAGAGATATCAGAAGCAACTAATAGTTGCACAGAAACAGAACAGAGGGCCACTATTCTCAACCGGTGGTTCGGTTAGAAACTAGTTTCATTTAACAGAATACATGTCGACATGACCAACATTTAACCCCCATTGGCAGGGTCAGAGCATAGCCATACTAGGAGACAAAACAAAACAAAACTTCAAATTACCCAATGTATAAAGCAGTATTATCAATCTCATAACATATTTCAGACAAAATAAATTTCGTAAATCAACCAAACCAAATCTCGTATTCACAAAACACATAACCTGTAGATATATATTATGACAAATTTCAAAGCAATTTCATATTCCCAAAATATACACCACAAATTTCAAATCTCAAGTCTCAAAGCGATTAAAATCATACTTATATACTTGAACAAATACAGTTCAAAATAAATTCTAATAATTGTATATATTTGCATGCTTAACCCAAAGTTAAAATCCATAGGACAAAAATATTTTTTTGTACATACTATACAAAACATCTCATGTTATGGTTAATTTTAAAGATATCAAAACACTGAAGAGATATCAAGTTACTTACCTGAACTAGCTAAATTGAAACCAAATCAAAGCCTTAAGATTGCTTGGAACCTTGATCTTCTTGCACTAACAAAATAGCCTAGCTTAAACCTTTTCCTTCTTGCTTTTGGCGTCCGCTCAACTACAGCTCTACTCTACTTTTCTTCTCTGTTCATCAACACTTCCCATATAAAATTTTAAATCTACAATTTGGCGGCTACAAACTCTTCACGCCACACTTTTGCTTCGTTTTCTATTCTTTTCCTTTATTCTATTTCAACGCCACTCAAAAACCTTTCTTTTTGGCGTCAACCGTTTCTCGCCGCTCACTACTCTTACTGCTCATAAAATGGTTTGTTTCTTATATATATATATATATATATATATATATATATATATATATTATATTTTAACCTAACTAAACTACAGCCCATGCCCTTTATTCTTATTGGGCTTCTCTTCATTTGTTTATGTTCTCATTTTGTTTTACTATAGTGGGCCCGGGTATCACAGGTAGTGTTTATTTCTAAAACCTATTCTTTTCGCGACCCCGCAATTTTTTTTTCTTGAAAAACAAGAAGCCTATTTGAATTTTATAATAATTGAGTATAAAACTGAAAAAAGAGCCAATAGCTTTCATATTAAAAGATATAGGTTGAATGCTCAATTCAGGATTTAATGTTTTTGGAAATTCTCAATTCAGGACATAAACTTTTATTTTGCTCAATTCAGGATAAAACGTTTTCGATTTTACTTAATGTAGGATTTTTTAACATGTGTGAGTTACACTTTTCGTTAAAGCGAGTGGGTGACGATGAAAGGAAGATTGTGCCACGTGTCCACATATTTTTTACTTAATAAAAGAAAAATAAGTATAATTATAATGCCATGTGTCTCAATCTACTACTGTCACGTGTCTACTACTGTCACGTGTCCCACTAACATGCTGTCACGTGTCCACATATTTTTACTTATTGAAAGAAAAATAAGTATAAGTATACAACCACGTGTCCTAATAACATACTGACACATGTCCCACTAACACTCTACCACGTGTCAATTGTGTCACGTGTCCCACTAACATGCTGCCACGTGTCAATTGCGCCACGTGTCCCACTAAAATGTTGTCACATGTTTTTTATTAAATGCTGTTATTATTTTAATAGCGCGTGTAGCTCAGTTTCGTTGAAAAATCTTACATTGAGTAAAATCGAAAACATTTTATCCTGAATTGAGAAAAATAAAAGTTTATGTTCTAAATTGAGAATTCTCAAAAACGTTAAATCCTGAATTGAGCATTTAGCCAAATATATGCTATAATATTGTCTAACGGTTAAATTATAATTAATTACAATAACTACCCTTCACTAAACAGATAGTGACTAACCATCCAATAAATAGATAAAACCCCATCGACCCTTATGCAAAAGTATATTGTTTATTGGAAATAACTTATTGTCTAAGTAACAAAAAAAATTATGATATGCTGTAAATTTTTATTTGAATTCAAATAGTTTCAATTCCATCCCTAGTTAGTAAAAATAGTGTATTATTAATCAAAATACAAGAAGAATTGGTAATTCCAAAGAATAGCATGGCTAACTTGTAAAGGTATATGCATGTCTTCTTTTGTTTTTTCAGCAAATAAACCCAAGATAAGATGTCAAATCCTTAACAAATTATAATTCTATCAGTCTAAATATTCGTTCATTTGGTAGCTAAGTTAAACTTGAATGCTTCACCAATTATGTAGGTTAAAATGATGAGAGAGTTTATTATTATTTTTTTTGTATTGAATTTGAAATCATTGAAAGAATGCCAGAAGATAATTTTTCATCAACTTGTTAGACTTGAAACAAGTAAACTCTTAAATTTGATATAAATAATTTTACTTAAATTGATAAAAAAATTATAAGTGAACAAAAAAAAAATCTTGCTCGACAAGAAAAATTAAATACTTCCACATTTTTCATCTGTTACTTTCGCTGTCGGCCAACTTGTAAATGCAGGTGGCCTTGGGGTTTCTCTATTCTTTCTTCTTTCCTTTATTTTTTTTTTTACTACCTTTTTCCCTAAAATTAGAAGTGGTGGCCGTCATTGTTCACATTCGAGTTAAATACTCTTTATTTTCAGTAGCACGCCTATATTTCGTTGCTTATTTTAAACAGATGCAAACTCCATTGTTTTCTTGAAAAATTTATTCAATTTAGATAGTTTTCTTTGCATGCATGTAAATCTAATCAGTAAAATTACTTCAAAATTGGTTAAACTTGTTGGATTATGCCCTTAGAACCATTCATTAGATGATTGACTTTGGCATTTTTTATGTATCATGACATTTTATTTATCATAGTTCATTATTATATTTGTCTTATAACTGCGTAATATAATCTTATATGATAATGTCCTTAGAATAGTAATAACACACTATTCTTAAAATATCCCTAGTCAAGTATTATTGTGAATAAGGATAACAATGATACGATAAGACTAGTATGTGGTTGACTGATGACCATTGTCATGGATATAAGATATCAAGTCATCACATAGGTACATGTTAGAGAACTATGTACTGGATCGACCCTCCATGAGAACGCTACATGGATTGTTATATGAGTGTCATAAGCGATTCTCATAGTGATGATGGTGTATGTGATCCTTTGACTTGAGATCATCAGAGATCCCAACATAGAGAATTGCATACTTTAATGCTGCTAGATGTCATTCGTAACAGGATGGACTATAAAGGTAGTAATTGGGTATGCCTTGATCTATGTAGAGGGATGTTGAGTGATCAAGATAGGATTTATCCTTCTTATATAACAAGAGTGATGTCTTGGGCCCTTTGATAGAGTGAGACTAAGAAATGCATGGCCGTGCTCGAATAAGTCAATATGAGATATTGATTTTATTTGTTTAATTAGTCTACTCAGGAATCAAGAAACGCTGATTAGACTATACAAGTGTGACACATTCCATGACTTGTGTCTAATCGAGACATCAAAGGATAAAGGGATTAGACTACACGGTAACATCTATCACGAGTAAGGTTATGTCGAGTCATTGACATTCTCGTTACATGGGTAGCAATGATGTGTTGCTAGATACCGCTCATTGCCTGTGACAATTTTGTCATTGCCATTGTTTTGAGAACCTATTGGGTCGCACACTTAGAACGGATCAATGAGGAGCTTAATTAATCCTATTCTGAATTGGATTAAGGATATATCTAATCCTATTCTGAGTAGGATTAGAGTTCTGTTTGGTAGTAAATTTTAGGGTAAAATTTACTGCCTATAAAAGGAAGTTTTTCTTAAACAGAGCCGCACTTTTAAAAACAAAACAAAAAAAAACATTCCTTTAATCGAAGCTAGCAGTTCGGTTATAAGGAATCAAAACGCTCTTCAAGGCTTCTGATCGTGAGACGTTCAAGAGTCGTGAGATCCGTTCGTGTGGATACCATAGAGGCAGGAACGAAAAGTTGCTGCTTGTGACTCGACCAACGACAGAAAATTCAGAGAAAACGTTAGGTAAAATCTCGAAACCCTAATCAGGCAACTCTCCGAATCGATCTTGGTGGAGGCCGAATGATTTAAATTTCGCTGCGTGTTGTTTCAGTTTCCTTCACTGGTATCCGAGCCAGATTCGGAGTCCCTGATTTGTTTTGATAAAAGCATGATCTCTGGTTACTTTCTGTTTATGATTACATGCAATCGGTTTAATGAGATTAATACGGATTAGAATGTATATGATATATTCAGAGGCTAGAAATCGAATTGTTGAAATTATATATATGATATATTTATCAATTTCGATTCAACTTATATGTGATACATAATCTGTGATGCGAATTATTAATGGCGGTTTCTGTTCTGCATAAACGTTATGGAAGAAACAGAATAATGTCGAAAGTGTATAAAGATTGAAACACTTTCAGATAAGAGTTCTGATGCGACTAAAATTATAATTAGTATGAGATACTGGCTGGAACATCCTGATGAGATTAGGACACTTCCGGATAAGGGGCGTTAGCAATGTCAATACTGCCGCCCCTGGGAACCCCGCAGTCAGGGTCATAATTCTTTTCAAATATGCCTCTTAATAAAACTAAAATTTGAAATTGCATTACACTTGTTTGTATAACACGGTGGTTGTTGTTTGAGCATGGTGCATAGTTATAGCCCTAGCCCAATATGATTGTATTTTGGTGGTTGTAAATTTTAATAAATACGACCTGCGTGTCGTGCCTTGTTCTTGAAATTCTTGTTGTACATTCTTTTCTCATCTTACTCCCCTCGAATGTAACTCGAGGTTTCTCTTAAACTATGTAATTGGAGCTGACAACCATGCAAAGGATGACCAAAGAGGCACTTGGAGAAGATGCTATTACCCTTAGGTTAACCTTTAGGGTTTCTCATTGGCTTGGGAAATTCATTTAGTTTGGGCTATAACTATGTCACGTTTATTTTATTGCTTAATTGCATGAGATGTATGGTTTATTTTGTACGTTTATGATATGAAAATCATATGATAATTTTTGAAAAGTAAAATTGGTGAGATCTTATTCAATAAACTAACAAAATCCCTCAAATTAAATTAAGTCAATAATAGATGCCTACCAATGAATAACACTTGTCAAGACTAGAATCGATTTTGTTATGTTTGCCAAAGCAAAATATCATATCTATCTTAGTAAGACGCGATGGGATAATAGTGATATCCAAAGGCTATAAATTAGGTTGACTTAACTAGATTTCCTCAATAAGGTTGGGAATCTAGAGGCATAAAGTTGGGCTTCCATTCATGAGATGAATTAGAACAAGTGTTGTTCACCCAACTATCCAAGAGTTACATGAGATGTAATTGGTAAGTGTTGCCTACCTAAATAGCCAAATCTTGGGCGATTAGCCAAAGCTAACTCTAGATAAGGTGAAATATGGATCTTGGCCCACTAGAGAAATTATGTGATAATTTTTCCGAATTAATAGTGAGGGTTGTTGATTCGATAAAAATAGTGGGAGCATCATTTAATAAATATTTAATTAAATGAATGCATTCATGATACTTATATTTTGCATAATTTTGTTGTAGATTACCATGGCATCAAACACAAATAACACACTTTCACTGCGATCTGTCCTTGAGAAGGACAAGTTGAATGTGACAAACTTCCTGGATTGGTACAAGAACCTGAGGATAGTCCTCAAGCATGAAAAGAAGTTGTATGTCCTTGAAATTCCCTTACCTGAGGAACCGCCCTCTAATTCTCCAAGGGCAGAAAGAGATGCTTATAAGAAGCATCAAGATGATGCATTGGATGTAAGTTGCCTTATGCTTGCCTCCATGAATCCTGAGCTTCAAAAGCAACATGAGGAAATGGATGCGTTCGATATGATCGAGCATCTCAAGCAACTCTATCAAGAGGAAGCTAGGCAAGAAAGGTACAATGTCTCTAAGGCATTGTTTCAGTGTAGGATGGCAGAGGGGACTCCCGTTGGTACTCATGTGCTCAAGATGATTGGGTACACTGAAAACCTTGAAAGATTGGGATTTCCTTTGGGCCAAGAGTTGGCCACTGATGTGATTCTGCAATCGTTGCCAGACAGCTACAGTCAGTTTGTTGTTAATTACAACATGAATGAAATTGACAAGACTCTGCCACAGTTACTTAGCATGTTGAAAACAGCTGAATCCAACATGAAAAAGGCCAAGCCCAAAGATGTCTTAATAGTTAAGAAAGCTAAGGGCAGGGCTAATGCAAAGGGCAAGAAAAAGGGTAATAAAACTAATGGCAAGTTCAAGCCCAATGATACTGCACTGAAGCCTAAAGGTGGGGTTGCCAAAGAAGGGAAATGCTTCCATTGCGGTGAGACCGGACATTGGAAGAGGAATTGCAACAAATACTTGGAAGAGCTAAAGAAGAAGAAAGGAAGTGAGACTTCCACTTCAGGTATTTATGTTATAGAAGTTAATCTATCTACTTCTTCATCATGGGTATTAGATACTGGATGTGGTTCTCACATTTGTGTAAATGTGCAGGAACTCAAAATGAGTAGATCGTTGACTAAGGGCGAGGTCGACCTGCGAGTGGGAAATGGAGCAAGGGTTGCTGCATTAGCTGTAGGAACTTATATTTTGACATTGCCCACAGGGCTTGTTTTAGAATTAGATGATTGTTATTACGTGCCTTCCATCACTAAAAATATTATTTCTATTTCTTGTTTGGACAAGAAGGGTTTTTCATTTATAATAAAGGACAACTGTTGCTCCATTTATTTAAATGATATCTTTTATGGTAGTGCACAACTAATTAATGGTCTTTACATTCTAAATCTTGATATGCCTATTTATAACATAAATGCTAAAAGGATTAAATCTAATGATCAAAATCCAACATATCTCTGGCATTGTCGTTTGGGACACATAAATGAGAATCGCATTTCCAAACTCCATAGAGATGGAATTTTGGACTCATTTGATTTTGAATCGTATGAGACATGTGAATCTTGTTTAATGGGTAAGATGACTAAAGCCCCTTTCAAAGGACATAGTGAAAGGGCAAGTGATTTATTGGGCTTAGTACATACAGATGTATGTGGACCTTTAAACACACAGGCCAGAGGTGGGTTTATGTACTTTATTACATTTACTGATGATTTCAGTAGATATGGCTATGTGTATCTTATGAGACACAAGTCAGAATCTTTTGAAAAGTTCAAAGAATTCAAGAATGAAGTACAAAACCAACTTGGCAAGAGCATTAAGGCACTTCGATCAGATCGAGGTGGTGAATACTTAAGCCAAGAATTGCTTGACTATCTTAAAGAGTGTGGGATTGTCTCACAACTCACTCCTCCAGGTACACCACAATGGAATGGTGTATCTGAAAGGAGAAACCGAACTTTATTAGATATGGTTCGATCAATGATGAGTCATACAGATCTTCCAGAATCCTTTTGGGGACATGCATTAGAAACAGCTGCTTTTACACTGAACCGTGTTCCATCTAAATCGGTTCCAAAGACACCATATGAGATATGGACTGGTAAACGTCCCAGTATGTCTTTTATGAAGATTTGGGGTTGTGAGGCTTATGTAAGACGTCAAGTCTCTAACAAACTTGCACCTAAATCTGATAAGTGCTATTTTGTGGGATATCCTAAACTAACTAAAGGATATTATTTTTACAATCCCACTGAGCGCAAAGTGTTTGTAGCTCGAACAGCTGTCTTTCTAGAAAGAGAATTCATTTCTAGAAGAACTAGTGGGAGAAAAGTAGAACTTGAAGAAATTCAAGAGCTACAAGATAGCGCACCCGATGTTGAGATGGAGCCTGAGCAAGCACCACAAGTTGTTGTGGAACCAGCACCACAAGTTGTTGTGGAACCAGAACCACAAGCTGTTGTGGAGCAACCGCCTGCTCAAGAGACACAAGCCTTGCGTAGATCAGTTAGAACACATCGTGAGCCACAGAAATATGGATTTCTAATGACTCAGAACGGTGATGTATTGCTCATGGACCAAGATGAGCCTACTACCTATCAAGAGGCTATTACAGGGCCAGACTCTGAGAAATGGCTTGAAGCCATGAGATCTGAGATGGAATCCATGTATGCCAACCAAGTTTGGACCTTGGTTGACTTACCCGAAAGGGTAAAACCTATAGGGTGTAAATGGGTTTTTAAGAAGAAAACCGACATGGAAGGAAATGTTCATACCTATAAAGGGCGATTGGTTGCTAAAGGTTTTAAACAAATTCATGGTATTGACTATGATGAAACTTTTTCACCAGTCGCGATGATCAAATCCATTAGGATCTTGCTTGCGATAGCTGCATACCATGATTATGAAATCTGGCAAATGGACGTCAAGACTGCTTTTCTTAATGGAAAGCTACTCGAGGATGTGTACATGACACAACCTGAGGGTTTTGTTGATCCAAAAAATGCTGGAAAGGTTTGTAAGCTGCAACGTTCTATTTATGGACTAAAGCAAGCTTCTCGAAGTTGGAATATTCGTTTTGATGATGCAATCAAAGAGTTTGGTTTCATCAAGAACGAAGATGAACCTTGTGTCTACAAGAAGGTCAGTGGGAGCACTATTGTCTTCCTGGTGTTGTATGTAGATGACATACTACTCATTGGGAATGACATCCCTACCCTTCAGTCTGTAAAGACTTGGTTAGGGAATTGCTTTTCAATGAAGGACTTGGGCGAAGCTTCCTATATACTGGGTATAAAGATCTATAGGGATAGATCAAGGAAATTAATTGGCCTAAGTCAAAGTGCAAACATAGATAAAGTGCTAAAGAGGTTTAGCATGCAGGATTCCAAGAAAGGATTCTTGCCTATGACACATGGCATTACTCTCTCAAAAGAACAGTGTCCTACAACACAAGAAGAGAGAGAACGTATGAGTAAAGTTCCATATGCATCTGCTATTGGATCCATTATGTATGCCATGTTATGCACACGTCCCGATGTCTCGTATGCCTTGAGCATGACGAGTAGATATCAAGTTGATCCTGGTGAACGTCACTGGATCACTGTCAAGAATATTCTTAAGTACTTGAGAAAGACTAAGGATACATTCTTGATATATGGAGGTGAGGAAGAGCTCATTGTAACAGGTTACACTGATGCTAGCTTCCAAACTGATAAAGATGACTATAGATCGCAGTCTGGTTATGTGTTTTGCCTTAATGGTGGTGCTGTGAGCTGGAAGAGTTCAAAGCAGGCGACAGTGGCCGATTCTACAACAGAGGCTGAGTATATAGCTGCCTCTGAAGCTGCTAAGGAGGCTGTTTGGATCAGGAAGTTCATTACTGAGCTTGAAGTTGTTCCTAGCATTGTAGATCCGATTGAGCTCTATTGTGACAACAATGGAGCCATCGCACAAGCTAAGGAACCTAGATCTCACCAACGATCCAAACATATACTACGACGCTTCCATCTCATTCGAGATATCATCGAGAGAGGAGATGTGAGGATATGCAAAGTACCAACTGACGATAACATCGCCGACCCACTGACGAAGCCTTTGACGCAGCAGAGACATGATCGTCACACTAGGTCACTAGGTATTAGATACATGAGTGAATGGTCTTAGTGCAAGTGGGAGATTGTTGGATTATGCCCTTAGAACCATTAATTAGATGATTGACTTTGGCATTTTTTATGTATCATGACATTTTATTTATCATAGTTCATTATTATATTTGTCTTATAACTGCGTAATATAATCTTATATGATAATGTCCTTAGAATAGTAATAACACACTATTCTTAAAATATCCCTAGTCAAGTATTATTGTGAATAAGGATAACAATGATACGATAAGACTAGTATGTGGTTGACTGATGACCATTGTCATGGATATAAGATATCAAGTCATCACATAGGTACATGTTAGAGAACTATGTACTGGATCGACCCTCCATGAGAACGCTACATGGATTGTTATATGAGTGTCATAAGCGATTCTCATAGTGATGATGGTGTATGTGATCCTTTGACTTGAGATCATCAGAGATCCCAACATAGAGAATTGCATACTTTAATGCTGCTAGATGTCATTCGTAACAGGATGGACTATAAAGGTAGTAATTGGGTATGCCTTGATCTATGTAGAGGGATGTTGAGTGATCAAGATAGGATTTATCCTTCTTATATAACAAGAGTGATGTCTTGGGCCCTTTGATAGAGTGAGACTAAGAAATGCATGGCCGTGCTCGAATAAGTCAATATGAGATATTGATTTTATTTGTTTAATTAGTCTACTCAGGAATCAAGAAACGCTGATTAGACTATACAAGTGTGACACATTCCATGACTTGTGTCTAATCGAGACATCAAAGGATAAAGGGATTAGACTACACGGTAACATCTATCACGAGTAAGGTTATGTCGAGTCATTGACATTCTCGTTACATGGGTAGCAATGATGTGTTGCTAGATACCGCTCATTGCCTGTGACAATTTTGTCATTGCCATTGTTTTGAGAACCTATTGGGTCGCACACTTAGAACGGATCAATGAGGAGCTTAATTAATCCTATTCTGAATTGGATTAAGGATATATCTAATCCTATTCTGAGTAGGATTAGAGTTCTGTTTGGCAGTAAATTTTAGGGTAAAATTTACTGCCTATAAAAGGAAGTTTTTCTTAAACAGAGCCGCACTTTTAAAAACAAAACAAAAGAAAATATTCCTTTAATCGAAGCTAGCAGTTCGGTTATAAGGAATCAAAACGCTCTTCAAGGCTTCTGATCGTGAGACGTTCAAGAGTCGTGAGATCCGTTCGTGTGGATACCATAGAGGCAGAAACGAAAAGTTGCTGCTTGTGACTCGACCAACGACAGAAAATTCAGAGAAAACGTTAGGTAAAATCTCGAAACCCTAATCAGGCAACTCTCCGAATCGATCTTGGTGGAGGCCGAATGATTTAAATTTCGCTGCGTGTTGTTTCGGTTTCCTTCAAAACTTTCAAGTGATAAACTTCACTTGATAAGAAAACATGCTTCTCTTTCGATTGTCTCAAATTCGAATTCATTCGGAGATTGTGAAAAAAAAATCACATAAATTCGTTAGATTTGGTGTAAATAAACTTGTTTAAACCGTTCCAAGAAAAGAATGTATTAATAAAACTTAGGATCTATTCAACTAAAAAAATTAAAAATCTTGACTTCATTGTTCAACAAATTGACCAATTTATTCATTTTTATTTTTTTAATATTTCAAGTTAAGGATGTATCACTATGATAACTATTCGTGCGAAGTTTAAAAATTTTATTTATGTTGTATTGAATAATAATTCATACATGTAAATATGTGTATGTATATGATATTGTTTGTATCAAATTTAACTGTTTTTTTAATCATCAAAAAAATTTTAAGCATGTAACAAGTTAGTGAATTCCCTTTTTTCAGTAAAAAAAATAATTAAAAGGAATGGCAGTTGAAGTTGTGTTGATTCCCAACTTCTTTGCAAGTTCATGGTATTTACAGTCTCATTTTCTACATGAAAGAGGTCATGAAAATTCCTGGAACTTCTGCTCCCAATTTAATATATTTTTTCTTTGTTGCTTTTATTATAATGCAAACATGTGGAAAATTTTCCACCATCAAACTATTTTGTTACGATATTGTCCATTCCTTCCTTGGACGATGGAGGATTGCAGCCTAGACCTATTAGATTTTTAGCACGAAATATGATAATTTAAATCAATATTTAAAGTGAACAACATATTTTTTTCATTATTCTTGTAATTTATTTTATTATATGAGTTTGTTTTTATGCAATTTGTGGAAGTTTAAACTCCATAATAATAACATTAAGAAGTTGTCATATGAAAATATTTGGTTCTAATTAGATTAGACACTGATTTTTTTTTAATATTAGTTGTTGTCTATTATAATTTCTTTTTATATATTTATATTTACGCAATGAAAATCATAAATTAATTTTAAGTTGAAAATAATTTTAATTACTTGTTGAGTGAGAAATGTCTGGTATATATCATAAGACAATTGCAGAGAATATTAATTATCCATCAAAAAAGAAAAAAAAAAGGTAAATTGAAAGCAACATGTTTGTCTATGGTGAAAGCAATGATTTTTGACCAAATAACTAATTTTCAAACAAATAGTAGTGAAAAGAAATCCCTTAATCAACAATTAATCACGTATAATTGTACTGACACTTGTCAAATCAATTTTTTTAATGAAGACAAATTAAATGGATCAAATTTAAAACGCGTACCATTTTTTCTTCAAATGTCTCTATTTATCTTTTTTTTTTTGTTGAAAGGGAAGTTTAGAAACAAATAGATTACTCTATTTTTAAGATCAAACGTATTGTTAACCTATTAATGAGATTTATGGTTTAATAGACTTTTGCTTACAAAATTTTTAAAATTTACAGATTACATACTGATAAAATATAATAAAAATTTGAACATGAACACTCAAGATTCCTTTTAGTTTTTTTTTGAAATTTTTCGTGAATTTCAAATTTATAAAATTTTTTGTCTAACTCTAAACCACAATAAAGTCTATGTTTTGCAATAAGTACATTGATATAGATAGCAATTATACCTATTTTTTAAAGAAGATTAAAGTCTAACGTTTGAATGTTGTCTCTTTCTTCTTATTTTATCATAAAATAAAAAAATATCAATATTTATGAATTATAAGTAAAAAAAGGATAAACAGTTTTATGTTTTGTAATTACATAAAAAATTATGAATTTATCTGTTTAAATCTCAATGTATTAGAATCATTTAAGTTCAAATATCAAAAGGATATTATAATAATCTCTTTCTTCATCTCCATGCCTCAAAAGGATATCAAAATTTTTATAATTTATAATTATTTACTACCATATAATAGAATTTGAACTATATACAAAAGAATATATAAAATACGCAAAGCAAATATTGAAAAAAAAACCCTAAAGTTTGGAAACTAATCCAAGCCCAATAAGATAAAAGTGGAATTTCCATTTGTTCTTTCGAGCCTTTTGGCAACATTCTTTAGCCACAAAGCCCATTATTTCTCGTTTCCTCTTCGGACAAGGCTTCATATTCGACCATAAATGAAGGGGGCTCAAAGAAAGAAAGAAGGAAAGAAAAAAGAAACATTCCCATGGCTGACAATCTCTTTGCTGCCATTGACATGGGCACCAATGCCTTCAAACTTGTAATAGTTCAAGCTCATCCCTCTTTTAACTGTCAAAGAAACCGTTGTTTTAGGCCGTGACTCGCCTTTCATTGCTATAGCTATATCCAGCAAAAGGCTACATTACAATTGCCTCTCATTGCTATAGCTATGGAGATCTGCACCTAATGTGCAAAATATTATCTACTTTGATCCAAAAATTCTTACAGTTTGTTCCACCAGAGATGTTTTTTATGAGTCAACATCGTTAGATTTTCAGATAAAACCGGACAGTATCTTGTAGATTAGATTTGAGTTTCCACGTTAGCATTCGGTAGAAACATGCAAGGAGCTTACTTTTAGCAGAGGGGAAACTTACCTTACATGGGGTTTGCTCTCAGTTGGGATTCTTGGAAATTTTTGCTGTTGCAAACCTGTTGGTTTCCTGCAATAAAAGGGTAGCAACAAACGGCCAATGGCAACAGATGGGGCAGAAATTATGCAACCCTGCTGCTAATTAATTAGAGCATTATTCCGAAAGCAAACAGGCATGGATGTTACTGTTTGGGTCAGAAAATTGAAGAGAATGTCAAAACATATAGCTTTGTACAGCTAGTTGCCAGCAACAATGATTCCATGGCTATTATAATCTCAGAATCTGATTACTCCATTAATCACTTTAACTTACAAACACTATTTACTAAGACCCTTTTTGTTGCAATTTACAAGGATCAAAGCAAGCAGACAGGAAGAGATTAGGAGAATATCTGCCTCCTCACCTGAGATTGCTTACAAACTACACACACAAAGGCTAGAAATCTAAGCTAAAACATCTAGGAGATTCAGCTGCTTGCCTACTGATTGCGTGGAACTAGAATAGATGCTATTTAGCAATCAACTTACAGAACATTGACAGTTGCAGAAAACCTACAGTGCTAACCTTACACATCCTGGAGAAGCTTGTCCCCAAAATTCTGAGATGCTTAACTGCTGTAATCTAGTCATTTATGTACATATGCCTTCTGGCATCCAGAGTCACCTTCTTGCAGCTCTGCGGCTGAATGGCCTCCACTCGATAACAGCTTGTAACTTCAACCATCCACCTTTGGGCCACACATCTCTGGCCTCTCCCACACATCTCTGGCCTCTCCCATGATTCGGCTATGTACATCAAAATTTGGGGAAGAAGAAAGGATGTTTACTGATGATTCGCAGTGATTTGGAGTCAAAACAAAGCCACTGCCTTGTGCTCATGTTGGAGTGGCTGAAGCCCAAACTGGCATTTGAGCCTGGGAATTATCCTCCATGGTAAAATGGCTATCTGGCAAAATTGAGAAACTGGTGTCTCCATTGTAAGGGAAGATTCCTCCCATTCCAAAACTGTTTCTTAGCATCGGACTAAAAGTTTGGATTGCATGTCCATCCTGTGGTAGAGAATCCTGTAATTGATTGGTACCTTCCATTTCATTGGCATAGGATGTTGGGTATTGTTTGAAACTCAGTGATGTACCTGGTTGATCTGCGTACATACCTTGAATCAATGAAATAAGAAATTCAGTAAGAGATTCCTTAAGTTAACGATTCAACAGGCATACAAGGACATAAACTGACTAATGGATGTCCATAAATTTCATTGAGTGGATAATTCAATTTAGTAGCAATTCTGGTACCTTGGTTTGCAACTGATAGATCAGGTTGCTGCAGTGGTAAATTTGCGATGCTACTAGGCCCAGGCAGCATATCTGTCAAGGGCATTCTGAGGCCCATAATTGCTTGCCGGTCTGCCAAGACCAGGTCCTGAACATTCTTGTAAGCTTGTCTCTTGGCATCTTCCACCAGAAGCTGCAAATTATTAGGAGAATCATTCAATCTTAAGTCACACGGAACATATAAGAGGCAAAGTACAATAAGTGATTATGATTTTCATGGATATGACAGAAACCTTCTGAGAAAAGGTCCATTCTTCCACTGGCTGATAATTTTGGCCATCAAATGTTGCTGCCATAACCTGATAAATGGAATTTAACAGAAGTCCAACCCTTTGTGCAGCTCCATAGTAGGTATAACACTCATCAACATCTAGATCACATGACAAAGCGTGTTCTATGATTGTATCCCATACCCGATTTGAGATCCCAGTACCAAGCATCTGCAGCAATTAATGTCACAAATCAGACAAAGCAGAGAAAAACATGCACCAAGACAATAACATATATGCCCAAGTGTTCTGATTGACATGAACAATTATTTGCTTACAGTGCGTAGTGCAGATGGATCAGTAACATGCAAGCGCAGGAAGTCTTTTACAGTAAGAATTTTATTAGAGGCCAGCCGGGCATGGAAGGCGCCCTCTTTCCCTATCCTTTCCAGATGCCATACTTCATCACACGGCAAGGGAGGGTAGTGTTTCTTGTACACTGCATGAACATATTTCACGTCAATTCTCACAATGATTCATGAATTCAATTGCAAAGAGAATACAGAACTGAAGTTGAAAAAGCATTCGAACTTACGCTCTCCACGATGATCCTTCACCACGAATGCTTCACTTCTAGCCTCCCTGATTGTAACTTCACCAGAAATTCTTTGCACAACTCTAGCTCCTAATCTAAACTTTCGACTTCTTATCCAGCTAGAATTGTCAGTGAAAATCACATTATTAACAGTCCCCACACCATCTACCAATGTAACATTGAGATCCCCAGTCACCAGTGGCCTTTTACCTTCTCTTTCGCGAAGAACACTCGCATTGAATTCATTTTCTGTCCAATCTTCTCGCTCATCAGCACCGAACTCACCATTAAGGACTAAAATCTCAACCTTACTGGCAGACAGTGAACCGGATGAGACCTTTGTCTGGCTAGTTGCATCAACTAGGATAATTTCAGCTTCAACCTTGCTACCTGTGAATATGGTAGAGGGCAGTTTATTGACAAAACGCAACTGCAAGCTTCTTTGCCTAGATGCTTCAATCTGATTAAGCGAGGACCTAAAAAAGAGTAAACGAAAGACCGATTTTAGACAGTTAATTGAGAAATATAAGATATCAGAAAAATTTCTAAGGAGACACTGTAACTTGTGGCAAAATAAAAGCAAAGCAAGCTGAAGTTAATCTTGGTTATACTGATGAAACTTAACTGTTCATCCAGTCGGATCAATCAAGATCAAATACCAAGTTATTAGAGAAACAAAATCCAAATCATTTTCACAACAGAGAAACAATCTTGAGCATACGTTCCAAGAAAATAGGTACAACAGCTTACCTTGAAGATGGATGAAAGGAGGATAGAATTACTCTTTCCACTTCCTCCCGAACCTAATCACAAATGATATGTGGAAGACTTAAAACACAATTATAACTAAAAAAAATCTCTGCATCAAGAATTTCAAGCAATTCAATCCAAGATTCAAGTACAAAAAGACGAATTCAGCTAAAAAATGCATTGATCAGTATCATGTATGCCGGGCTATTTTTATAAGCTTCCACAGCTTTGCAGAGTGATGAAATTTGGAATCGGAAGTTTTAGCTCACATGATTCATACACTTCTAAATCCTAACACCTGCAAACCCTTCTCCTATCCCGGGCTACGAACTCCTTTGTACCAAAAAGAGTGATGAAATTTGCCATTTCATTGTAAAAAGTATTACTAATTCCTTCGGACCAGTATGAGCAAATCTATATGCTAAAGCAGTTCACCAAATTGAGAAATCATAGATTTCCAAAAGATGAGAGGAAAGAGAAGCCATAACTAAACAAATAGAGCAGAAAGAGAAAGATACCAAAGGTTTTGGTCCTTTTCCAAAATGTAAAAATCAACAACTACTCTTCAACTCTTTGAATCGGCGAAAACACACAAAACTGAAGTTTCCATACTGGATTTTTGCAGATGGAAAATCCTAAACATTCTAAGATACTTACACATGATCGAAGCATTGGCTCCAGGTTGAGCACAATTTTGTTCACAGAAAGCCCTCCCACTCCCATTATGTTTCTAACAGCACTGCACAAGAATAAGAACAGAAAACCCAAGTCAGAAACATGCAAAATCAGCTTAGAACAGGAAAGAATCAAACTCATCCAACCAAAAACCCAACTCACTTCTTCAGGGTAGCTCTTCTTTTTAGCTCTGGAACCATAACTTCCAACCTCTCATCACCATCATCTCCATCAGGAGCAGGCCTCTTACTAGGCAACATCGTGGAAAGGAAAGGAACTTGACAATGACTTCTTCACTGGCCAAGCAATGCAAAAGCAAGAACAAAAGCACTTTGAGAATCAAACTTGAGTAACCAATACCACTCCAGCTGTCCTCTTTATAGATACTCTCAGTTACAGAAGATGCCTGTAAATTTACAAATCACCGTTTCAAAAACGTAATGTCACTGTAGTCAGTCAAAGCCTTTAAAGCAGCAAGAAATACCCAAAAAGTAAAGTGCAACTTAAAAACATTAATAAATTCTGCAAATTCTCTGTGGGGATACTTTCAGAAGTATCAATAACTAATAGCTGGGCTTAATAGACAACTGAACTAGAAAAACTGCCACTAAAATCTTGGGTTTTCAAGGTTTAACGAACTGGACCAAGAACAAACGCGTGGGGATCATTGAATAGTATATAAAAAAGAGAAAAAAATACACGAAAAAGGAGTAAATTTTCAGAGATAAATTCTCTTTTTTTCAAAATTTTGACCTCATTGTTCAACAAATTGTCCACTTTATTCATTTTTATGCTTTTAAGTTTTAATATTTCACGTAGGGCATATGTCACCAACTACTCATGTAGAGCCTAAAAATTTCACTGTTTTTTTAATCATCAAATAAATTTTAAGAGATGAATTCCCTTTTTTCAGTTAAAAAAAAGTGAAAATTAAAAGGAATGGATGCAAAAGTTGTGTCGATTTCCAACTTCTTTGCAAGTTCATGGTATTTACGGTCTCATTTCTTCCATGGAAGAATTCTCGGAGAAAATTCATGGTCATGACTCATGAAAATTCCTAGAACTTCTGCTATAAATTTGATATATGCTTTTCTTTTTGTTGCATATATTGTAATGTGAACATGTGGAAATTTTTCCACGATCAAACTATTTTGTTACAATGTTGTCCTTTCCTCCCTGGCAGAAGGAATTAATGCAGCCAAGACCCACTAGATTTTCACGACGAAAATATGATAATTTAAGTCAATGTTTAAAGTCAAGAGCATATTTTTTTATTATTCTCGTAATTTTATTTTATTTATATGAGTTTGTTTTGTTTATCGTTTATGAAAATTTTAAACTCATAATAATATCATTAAGAAGCTGTCATATGAAAATCTTTGGTTCTAATTAGATTAGACACTGATTTTTTTAATATAAACTGTCTATCATAAATCATCGTTTGCATAAGCTTGTTTAAGCCAATAGCTTTCATTAAGAGATATACTATAATATTGTCTAATGGTTAAATTACAATTAATTACAATAACTACCATTCACTAGACAGATGTAAACTCCATTATTTTCGTGAAAAATTAATTCAATTTAGACAGTTCTGTTTGCATGCATGTAAATCTAATCAGTAAAAGTACATCAAAATTGGTTAAACTTTCAAGTGATAAACATGATAAGAAAACATGCTTCTCTTTCGATTGTCTCAAATTCGAATTTGTTCAGAGATTGTGAAAACAAATATTCACATAAATTCGTTAGATTTGGTGTAAATAAACTTGTTTAAACCATTCCAAGAAAAGAATTTATTAACTAAAACTTAGAATCTATTCAACTAAAAAAAAATAAAAATCTGAACCTCATTGTTCAACAAATTGACCAATTTATTCTTTTTTATTTTGTTAATATTTCAAGTTAGGCATGTATCACTATTGTAACTATGCGTGACGAGTGTAAAAATTTTATTGATCTTGTATTGAATAATCATCCACACACACACATATATATATATATATATATATATATGATGTTGTTTGTGTCAAATTTAATTGTTCTCTTAATCATCAAAAAAATTTTAGGCAAGTAATAAGTTACTGAATTCCCTTTTTTCAGTAAAAAAATTTTAGGCAAGTAATCAGCGGATGGGTTTGATTAGTGGTGTTCGAGCTAGCAAGAATGGACCCCGAGTCACTCACCTTTTTTTTGCAGATGACAGTTTGCTATTCATAAAAGCAAACCAAACTGAAGGCGAATAGGTGAAGCACATGCTAGAGATTTATGAAAAAGGTTCGGGGCAGAAAATTAACTTCCAAAAGTCAGGTCTTTTCTTCAGCCAAAATGCTAGTGACCAGGTTAAAACTACACTCAATGGATTATTTGGGATTCAGGCAATATCCAGTCCAGAAAAATACCTTGGTCTCCCGACAATCGTTGGAAGAAAAAAGAAAAGGGCCTTTGCCGACATTAAAAATAGAATAAGAGCTAAGATTCAAAGTTGGAGTTGGCGATTTTTGTCTCAAGCTGGCAAAGAAGTCTTCATCAAATCTATCTTGCAGGCTATCCCTTCTTATGTAATGACATGCTTCCGATTACCACAAACTTTATGCAAAGAATTGGACAGCATCATCAGTAATTATTGGTGGAGTAATAAGGCCACTGGAAGAGGCATTCACTGGGTTAACTGGAGACAAATGTGTTTGAGGAAGGGAATTGGAGGCATAGGCTTTAGAGATTTTAATAACTTTAATAAAGCTTTACTGTGCAAACAAGGGTGGAGGTTGATCCACAATCCCTCATCCTTACTGCACCAAGTACTTAAAGCCCGCTACTTCCCAAGAACTTCCTTCATGGCTGCTACAGTGGGATGGTGTCCGTCTTTCATTTGGAGGAGCATTTTGGCAGGGCGAGAAGTACTCGAGAATGGCCTACGATGGAGGATTGGAGACGGAAAATCTGTGAACATATGGACCGACAGGTGGGTTCCTGGGCTGGAAGGTTTTATTGTTTCTACAGAACCAACACCAGCAACTACTCTTGCTACAGTAAATGAACTCATAAATGAGGATAGTATGGCATGGAAAGTGGAAACTATAGAGACTATGTTCACAGAGCGTGAAACAGAGAAGATACTTTCCATTCCCCTGGGAAGGGCCAATCTCGCAGACACACTCGTATGGCATTGGGATCGGCTAGGCCATTATACTGTGCGTAGTGGTTACAAGCGTCTCATGGAAAATGCAGAGACAACACAGGTGACAAATACAGTAGAGGCTGAGCCAAAAAGTGTCATTTGGAAATCCATATGGTGTGCAGAAATCCCTAACAAGGTCAAACAGTTTATTTGGAGACTCATGCATGAAGCACTGCCATGTAACACAAAGCTTGCGAGAAGGAAAATAATTACAGATGCAACCTGTTCGAGATGCGGCACGGCGGATGAATCCATTATCCATGCTCTCAAAAGCTGCCCAAAAGCTCAAGCCATATGGTCTCATGCAACGGCCAAGTTGATTGCTGCATGGAACCACAGTACTGACCAGCATGTTTTTGATTGGATTAAGGAAGCTTTTCAACAACTAGATAAAGATGGATTTGAGGAAAGTCTTGTTCTGCTTTGGGCAATTTGGAAAAACAGAAACGAAGAGGTGAAGGAAGGATTGCAGAGACCAGCTAATTTTACTATCCTGTTCGCTACAGACTTCTTGCAGGAATATAAACAAGCCCAGCTGAAAAGAGAATCTCAAATAAATGTGGCCTTGCCAACATGGAAAGCACCACCCACTGGCACTATCAAAATCAACTTTGACGGAGGTCTAAAATGGGTGGAGAAGCTAGGTGGCATAGGGGTGATTGCTCGCAATGAGAGCGGATTAGTCATGGGAACATTCCAAACCAGAGTGCTACATGTAACTCATGCGGAAACAGTAGAGGCCATCGCTGCAGTTAAAGCTCTTGTGTTTGCATCCGAAATGGGCTTCTCTCATATTATTCTAGAAGGGGATGCACAGACCATCATCAGGAAGATCCAGAGCAGAGACTTCGACTTGTCTCCTATAGGTAATCTGATAGAAGAAGCAAAGATTCGAGCCAGTCAGTTTATTACCTGCATAGTCACTTATGTAAACCGAGCGGCTAACCAAGCAGCTCATAGTCTAGCCACTTTTGCTTACGGTTGTTCCAGCGACACATACACAATGGAATCTTGTCCCAATGATGTCCTGGACATCGTGCTCCAAGATTGTACTCAGCTCTAGCTACTAATGAAATTATCTATTTCCTTCAAAAAAAAAAGAAAGATAATTAAAAGGAATGGCGGTTGAAGTTGTGTTGATTCCAATTTCTTTGCAAGTTCATGGTATTTACGGTCTCATTTCCTACATGGAAGAATTCTCGGAGAAATTCCTGGAACTTCTGCTCCAAATTTAAGAGTTTTTTCCCAAACCAAGGTAGTCGATAATCTTATTTCCTTAACTAGAATATTTTCAAACTTTATTCCTAAAACCGGGTAATCTTGTATAATTGGATTCCAGGTCAATGCGCTCTACCTTCCTTCAATTCAAACCTCCCCTTTTTTTTTTCTGAAACAGCCTCACATTTCTATATATCCTGTAATTGAGTAAGTCTATACGATAACTAAATATACCTTTCTTTTTTTTCTCTTGGTTAACTCCTTACAAGTCTACGATACTTGAAATACTTGAAGTAAAATACCCACTTGCAGATTGCCAGACTCTTTGAATCATTCTCATTTATAAGATACTTTGAATGCTAGTGAAAGCATGAAATCAGAAAACTCTTTGCCCATTCACCTCTCATAAAAAATGAGCCCTTCCAGTTTTATTTTTTTCATTTTCCCCCAATTTTATCATTCTTTTTTTAATTATGTTTTTTGTCTAAAATTTTTATTTTCTTTTCTTCTGTCTCCCAAATTTTATTTTATTTTTTTTGGTGTAAATCACATGTATTCTCATCCGTTTTAACGGTCTAAGATTAATCCTATTCGGAGTTTAGTCACAGTTAAGGCTCTTCACCCCTCTCCAAAAATGTGTATTGCTTATTCTTGCGGCTAAAGACCAAGAGCACTCCCATTAGTAGGCTGCCTTCCCTTTCTTGCAAGTTGCAAATCACTTTTCTCATAAGGCCATGAATACTTCGCAAAATTGGCTTCAATATATGGTCCTACCATGAAAATACATTTGGGGTTGAAAATTTGGATTATACTCTGTTCATTTGAGATGCCAAAGGAAGTATTTAATGGCATGCCTTTGCTAATCAAGAGGTGTTGTTGCTTCCTTTTTCAGATCATATGGGTGAGAGTTGGTTTTTAAATCCGAAGAGTTTTTATAGGAGACAAGCATGATAATTTATAGTTTCAATATCATAAAATAAATCGTTTGAAGGAGACTGATTCACTTGAACCAGAATAATTCCAAGAGATTAGAAATGGGTACTTTCCTCACTTCAAAACTTCTTAAAAGTATATATTTATTATAATGGACTGAAAGAGAGCCATTCCCTTGCTTACATAAGGTGTATTCGCTAGAATGACTGCCAAACTTTTTTAAACCAGGGAGTGATCCGAACTTGCTTTTTGTTATATACCTCTTTTTGCTGCCGGATAACTATACATTTTTTTTCTATTGGCAAAAGGGAAAAGTGAAAAGAGCTATGGATGGTTACATATGAAAAAATGAGAATTAAAAAAGAAAAGTAACGTGGAATTTTTATGCTGATGTGGCTTAAAGTATCCCATTCAAGAAAATAAGATTAAAAGTGCCCCTATTAAGGAATAAAATTTTTATTTTACCTTGGTGCAGGAAAAAACTCCCAAATTTAATATATTTTTTCTTTGTTGCTTTTCTTATAATGCGAACATGTGGAAAATTTTCCACCATCAAACTATTTTGTTACAATACTGTCCATTCCTTCCTTGGACGAAGGAGGAAATGCAGCTTAGACGCATTAGATTTTTACCACGAAATATGATAATTTAAATCAGTATTTAAAGTCAAGAACATATTCTTTTTGGGTCTTGCAAGAACATAATCATTCATTATTCTCGTAATTTGATTTTATTACATGAGTTTGTTTTTATGCAATTTGTGGAAGTTTAAACTCCATAATAATAACGTTAAGAAGTTGTCATATGAAAATTTTTGGTTCTAATTAGATTAGACAGTGAATTTTTTTTTTATATTAGTTGTCTATCATAATTTCTTTATATATATATTTATACAATGAAAATCAGAAATTAATTTTAAGTTGTTGAAAATAATTTTAATTACTTGTTGAGTGAGAAATGTTTGGTATATATCATAAGGCAATTGCAGAAAATATTAATTATCCATCAAAAATGAAAAAAAAAAGTCGAAAGTAATCAAATTTAAAACGTGTACCATTTTTTCTTCAAATGACGATTTTTTTTTTTGTGTTTATCTCTCTTTTTATCTATTTATTTATATATCTTTTGTTGAAAGAAAAGTTTAGAAACATAATAGATTACTCTGCTTTTAAGATCAAAAGTACTGTTAATTCATCAATGAGATTTAGGTTCAATAGACTTTTACTTACAAATTTTTTAAAATTTACAGATTATTTGCTGATAAAATATAATAAAAATTTGAACATGAACACTCAATATTCCTTTTAGTTCTTTTGGAAATTTTCGTGAATTTCAAATATATAATTTTTATTTTTTTTGCCAAAACCACAATAGAGTCTATGCTAACAAGTACCACTTGATATAGATAACAATTTTACTATTTTTTAAAGAAGATTAAAGTCTAATGTTTGAATGTTGTCTCTTTCCTTTTATTTGATCATAAAATAAAAACTATCGAGGATTTATGAATTATAAGTTAAAAAAAAGCGGTTATTATATGTTTTGTAATTACATAAAAAATTACAACTTTATCTGTTTAAATCTCAATGTATTAGAATCATTTGAGTTAAGTTCAAACGTTAAAAGGATTTTATAATAATCTCTTTCTTCATCTCCATGCCTGAAAAATGATTTATAGTAAATTTTTTATAATTTTATAATTATTTACTACCATATAATAGAATTTGAATCATATACAAAAGAATATATAAAAAACGCAAAGCAAATATTGAAAAAAAAAACCCTAAAGTTTGGAAACTAATCCAAGCCCAATAAGATAAAAGAGCAATATTCATTTAGTCTTTCAAGCCTTTTGGCAACATTCTTTAGTCCACAAAGCCCATTATTTCTCGTTTTCATTTCGCACAAGGCTTCATACTCGACCATATATGGAGGAAGGGAACTCAAAAGAAAAAAAAAAAAAAGAAACATTCTCATGGCTGACAATCTCTTTGCTGCCATTGACATGGGCACGAATGCCTTCAAACTTCTAATAGTTCGAGCTTATCCACCAGGCAAGTTCGTCCCTCTTTTAACCGCCAAAGAACCCGTTGTTTTAGGCCTTGACTCGCCTTCTTCAACAATCTCCGCCCATTCCCAACATCTATCTCTCAATTCCCTTAAAAAATTCAATGATCTTATCCAAACCCATCGTGTCCCTTCTCTCCACACTCGCTGCCTAGCTACATCGGCTGTTCGTGAAGCTCGAAACAAGGCTCAGTTCATCGATTCAGTCCTTGAAACCACCGGATTCGAAGTTGAAGTTTTATCAGGCGAACAAGAAGCCCGGTTTTCTTACCTGGGTGCCCTTCAATTTCTGCCGGTTTTTGAGAAATTGGTTTTGAACGTCGATATCGGAGGTGGTTCGACTGAGTTTGCTATTGGGTCAGGTGGAAAGGTTGACTTTTGCTTGTCGTTGAAGCTTGGTCACGTAACATTGACTCAACAGAATTTTGGGGACGAAGAAGCTGAAAGAGTTTCGAATATGAAAGAGTATGTTAGGAAGGTAGTTAAGGAATCTGGGTTAGTCGAGAAAGTTAAAAGCATTGGCTTTGAAGTGGCTGTGGGATCTTCAGGGACAATAAGAGCCATTGAGAAAGCGGTGTTTAAAGGATATGGATTGGATTTTGCTGATAATGAAGCTCTGTTTAGAGAATGTAAAAGGGATTGGAGGTTTAGTAGAGAGGAATTACATAGTGTTGTTGGGAAGTTATGCAAGGGAGGAGAAGAGCAAAAAGTAAGGAGGGATGGTTTCTTTAAGAGAAGGTCAGAGTCTATTGTTTCTGGTGGGATTTTGTTGGAGGAGATATTTGATTTGCTTGGGATTGAAGAAATGCTGGTTTCTGCTTATGGATTGAGAGAAGGAGTGATTGCCGACACTTTAGCTAAGGTCTTCGATGATGGCTATGATTTGAATGCAAATGCTCGGTTTCGGTCCCTTTTGCAGCTTGCTACAAGGTTTAATGGAAAGAAGAAGACCACTTCTGCTGCTGAATGTGCTAGCATTGCAAGGGTGATTTCGCTTCTCTTGGTTTTAGACTTTTAATTTGTCCTAGATTGTATGGTTCAAGCATTTGTTTCTTAAGTGAATGTTGCAAGTTTTTAGAATAATAGTTGCTATGATGTTAACTTGATGATCTGCTACATGGTAGTTTTTGATGATTAAAATTTGGTGTCAACATTAAGAAGCAAAAGTTAATGAATTAGGGATTGAATAATTTGCCTTTAGAAAGTTAATGAACGAGGGATTGAATATTTTGCCTTTAGTAAGTTAATGAATGAGGGATTGAATATCTCATTTTCAATGTACTTAATGACTCCAGGAAATTTTCGAAGGCTTAAGAAAATGCAAGGAGCTTGATAACAATGGAGTTAACCTTCCTGTCCTTTTAGATGACAAAGATCTGGAATATCTTGAAGCTGCATGTTTACTTCACAACATAGGGCTCTTCACTGGTAAAAAGGGTTATCATAAGCAGTCATATGATATTATCATGGTGAGTTTACATTTCAATTTGCATTATTTGCCTTAATTATGCATTAATGTAACATCACTGTCTATCTCTTGCTATAAGAAAAAGTTCAAATTTTCTGAACTTTTTATAATCTAGAAAAACATCTGTTGCTTGGCAAAATTGAAAAAGGAAAGTAACTTCATGAATTGATAATCAGCTAGGAGTTTATACGTATATAAAACTTTGAATTTCTTGTAATGCATAAATGAGAGTTGATTCTTTTTATTCTCCACTTTTTGACATACTTAATCTATTGTATAGAATGGAAATCATCTTCATGGATATAGCGCCGAGGATGTCAAGGTACAAGTCTGCCTATCAATCTTGTATAGTTCTTATTAAGGATGTCCAAACATGTTCTCCATTCTGATCGCTTTCTACTGAGATTGCAGTTAATAGCTCTTCTTACAAGACACCATAGGAAGAAATTACCTAAGTTTGATGATGCCTCTTTTAATGAGTTTGGAGAAGAGGTATCTTATTCTATATGCTTGTTGATCCATTGTTCATTTGGTTTTAATAGAGTCTGAACTTTTCTAGATGTGATTGAACTTTCATATTTATTTCAGGCAAAGCAGAAATTCAGAGTTCTTTGTGCAATTGTACGATTATCTGTTGTGTTACATCGGAATGGATATGTAAGCAACAGAGAAATGGAATTTTCTCATTCTCATGAAGGTTTCAAGCTGGTAACGACTAGTAATGTGATGTGGAAATTAATATGTTTTGATTTACTTTCTATAAAGTTTATTTAGCATTTTTCTTTCATTTTTTATCAACCCGAATTAATACTAAAGCACTGTAAACACATAAGTGGAGTAAGGATTCCCCATTTTCTCAGTGAAAAAGGAAGAGCTGAAATGACATCGTTTAAAGCTGTACGTTCTTATGTACCATTGCTAACAATGGAAAGTAATGTCTGTCAGCTGTCTTTTCTAGGTCTTGTAAAACTCTGACACACCATGTTCTAATCCGAGTAATGAATTATACCAATTATGCATATAGCAATATGGTTTTCTAAATCCTTTCCCATTGAGCTATCAAAGGTCAATGTTTCAGTTCCTTGGACTTTTCAAAATTTGAAGATCTGGGATAAAAACATGAATTTAAGTTTCCCAAAAATTATAAATATGATAATTGCTTCCACTTGAAAAATGCCCCTGGTGGGTGTAGCTTAATAACGGATCTAGGTTCATACCACTAGGGGCCATGTGGGAGTAGGAGCAGGCGCTCCAATTCTCGTACCATGATGATTGACGGCAGCTAAAAAGAGATGAATGGTCGAAAAGGAAAGAAGACCGAGTTCCACCATGCTGTTAGACATTTGGAGAGTAGACAAATATCTGATTTTGACAAGTTTTTAGCCTTGCTGCTGGCAGTAATTGCTTCTGTTTCTTGGTTTTGCTTTGTATTTGTTATATTAATGCCAACTAAAGGTGTCAAACCGATCTTTCAACTTTTATGCTTCTTCCTTGCATATGTTTGGGGCACTGAAAATAACTGTCATAACATTTCTGTTGTATTTTATTGTATAATGCCTCTTAGGAAACACCCTACTGTTAAATTGATCTCATGTTTTCTTTACAGGTTATCGGGGAAGCAAGGGGTCGGACTCCTCTGCCTTGTGTTGAGCAATTTGCAGCTGATAATTTTGAGGTAGAACTAAGGCATGAATTGAAATACTTTAAAAAGGCAAGTCTTATAAAAGTCCTACCTAGCCTTCATGATTTACATGTTTCATTGTTAAGTTCACCAACAGAAACAATTGATATTCCTGAAATGAAAAACTTTATATTGTCCTGACACCGATTTATCTTCCTTGTTCAGGTATTCAAGCAAGAATTGTTTGTTAAAACGCCATCACCCTCTTCAACCAGTCATGACAATGAAAATTGCTGATTAGAGAGCTGCTGCCTGTTATTTCTTGAATGAAACCGGATCATGAAAGTGGCTCCTGCTGGACTATCTGGGAGATGAAGAGCACACTGCTATTCCTCTGCGTTGTGTCAAAACTCCATTTTAATCTCAGTGCTAGTCCGAGAGCTAATCGCTGATAGTCACCCACCAATCAAAACAGACAGTCAACCACCAATTAAAACCTCCTCCTCTTTGCCTGTGACAGCTCCCGCAGATGTGAGGTGAAGACAGATGCTCAGCGGCTACCATTTCAGGGGAAACCTCAAGATCTCTACGACAGCAGAACTAGGTTGGTCTCAGCAATTGCTCAAGAGTCAAGAGCATAAGTGCAAAACATCTCCTGATCCGGGCTTGAGGGTAAACTGCTTCAGAGCCAACTTCTCTTTGACTGCAACAAGCACAGAAAAAATTCTTGCTTGTTAGGCTTCAATGTTGATGGCTTTCGATTAAATGTCAGCCTCGAATTCATGAAATAAAAAAATAAATATAAAAAATAATTTTGTTCAATTATTGTATTTGATATACAAATGTTATTATAAAAACTAAACTTGTAATTAATGTATTATTTTTTTGTTAAATTTAATAAAATTAAAATAATAAATATAAAAATTATTGGATTTGTTGATGTTGAGGGGTTAGTTGAGGGCTTTTTTTATCCTTAGCGAGTAGTCTAGTGTCTTATTAAGGGGTGTCAAAGTTTGGATTTTGGGATAAAGAGTTTCGGAGTTTGGATTTTGAGATGTGTTTTATGTTTGTCAAGTTTAGATTTTGGAATGTACTCAACTTTTAAAATTAATTTTTTAAGAGAAAAAAAAGAGATTGAGAAAAAAAGTTAATATTTTTAACTGAGAAAAGAGGAAAGACAGCTTTGAGAATAATGAAGGAAAAATCTTGTATTTTTAGATTTTTTTTATATTTTTATTTTGGGTTTGCTTCAATATCACATCTATCTTATTTTAAATGGTACATGAAGTTCTATTGTCTTTAATAAATTTTAATAATTATGCATCAACTTAACAAAACTAAGTATCTTTAATAATTTTTATAAGCACTCAATATTACTATAAATATTTTTTAAAAGATTTTTAATAAAATACATTTAAAAAATGAAATAGATTCCTCATTATTACTTGCTTTTAAATTAAAGAATAAATTCAACTTCCTGTCAAAAAAAATGAAGAAAGTCAGCTTTACTCTTTTTATTTTTTTAGAATATAAAAAATAAATCATTGTAAAATAATTAAAAAAGTAATTTGACTTTTAACCGTGAAAAGAACCTCTTTTTTTTTCCTCAATAAGTACGAATGTAAGACAAAATACGGCAGTGGGGAAGATCCAGTGGGCCAACTTTGGGCCTTTTTGCTTTATGTATATTTTTATTTTTCAAGCTCTCTAAATTTTAAATAAATTATTGGCAATATATTATATTATAAATATAAATACACTCACCAGGCACAGCCTGTATTCAGTTTTTGGAGATAAGCGAAAGCGAAAGATACAGAAATTTCAAAATATCCAAAAAAAAAAATCGGTGAGTTTCTCTTTCTCCATTGCCATTTCTTTTGTTCTTTACTGTTGGATTAAGCTATCAAAATTGTTTTTTCTTCTAAAGAGAGGAATGTTTGTTTCGCGGGAAAACGAAGGAAAACAGAAGAAGAAATTTCTTAATCTTATTTTTGCAGTTGTTTTTGTCGAATTTGCTTCAGTTTTCAGATTCCTAATAGTCTAATACCGAAGCATTTGAGATTTTTCAGCATTTTTAATTCTTTCATTGCCATGCATTTTCTCTGCGACCAAACGGAGTTTTAATAACTTCCAAATCTGTTGACTTTGAATCATTTTGCTTAAGTTCTTGATGAGTAGTTTGTTTTAAGATTTTCTGCATTTTACTTATGATATGTCTTTCGAAGTGTTCAAATCAACCGTCAATTGCTTTTACTTGTTTGTATGAGAACGCCAAAATTTTTTCAAATTTTTTTTTTATAGAATATCTAGTTTTCTACTTTTATATTTGGTTGTTGAGAAAATGGAGGGAAAATAAACAAAAAAAATTGAAAAGGAATAAACTTGGCATTGAAACGCTTGCTTGAGTTGTTTGTTTCCCTTTTGCATAGGGAGGTTGATCTTTAGGACCAATCATTCATCAAGTTGTATGGTTATGGTTGCTGTTATGAAATTGGCCGATAAAAGGCTAATAATGCAGAATGATACCTCAAATACAACATATGATGATGTTGATGATGATGATGATGATATGCAGAGTTCAAGCTAATCTTTCTTGTGTTGTTGGATCTCCAGTTCAGTATCGTTGGCAGTACCTTTCTGAAATGGGGTTTGAGGAAAGAGCTATAAAGCTGCAGGTCAAGGAGGAGAAAGATTGCGAAAGGAAAACAATTTGTGCGCATGCTTTTACTAATTTGACCGATGTTACTCCTGTTGTGTTCTTATACCTTCTTAAAGAATGTTATTTTCATGGTAAGGTTTTGCTTCCTTTCATTGCTAATCTTGCTGTTCACCTGGAAAAGGTTTCCCTCCCATGTTTACTTTGCTGCAAGAAGAAGTTAATTTGTAGTAAATTTCCTTGCCTCTTTCTTGTTCGTTCTGACTCTCTATGAATGATTTGACAGGAAACATGAAGGCAACTAAAAGGTTCCGAGCTCTTCAACAAGAAGTCCACCAAGCTCTATGTAATTCTCCCCAACCTGGACCAGCTACTTTTGTTGGTTATTGTCTTTATATCCTGCCGATATTTGGGACTTATTGTGAAGGTTTCAGTCATTTGATTCTATCTGCTCTTCATCGTTTTCTAAAGACAGCAGCCGCCACTGGAGACTCTTTGGAAGCAAAAAGTCTAGCTGCGCGGTTATTTCTCTATATTGTTGAGGGTTCTATTGACCATGATGACAGGATTGCTGTGAAGATACTTGAAGTTTTTGATGTCAGGTTGACAGATATTGAGAAAGTTGTATCACAGTTAAAAGCCCAGAACAACTGTAGGTTTGACAGTGCAAAGACATTCATTGAGCAGTACATATTTGGATTGATTGAATCACAGTCATATATGACAGCAGTGAATCTGTTGAAACATTTCTCTATCCGTCAATCTGGGCAATCTTTTCTTGTCAAAATGATGGAAAACAAACAATTCAGAGCAGCAGAGAAGTGGGCAATGTTTATGGGGAAGCCAATGGTATCCATACTCGCTCAGGAGTATGCTGACAGGAACATGCTAAAGGATGCTTATTTGATTGTGAAGAAGAACAATCTCCAGCAAGAATTTCCAGATATGCATCACAAATACAAAGAAAGGTACCTCAAAATATCTTTCCCCATATTGGCAATATGCCTCTGCCTATCTCTGACCCCAGAAAAAAGGCGGGGAGTAGAGGTACTAAAAACAGTAAATATTATACTACTATTTTACCATATTGTAGTGCATTAAAAAAGTTAGCAGAAAAAGCATGCTGGGATGTTGCAGAGGCAAAGACAAAAGGTGATAGACAGTTAGTTGAGTATCTGGTAAGTATATGTTTACATGGATGATATCATTTTCACAAGCAAGTCTTTCTAATTTGTGATTCTAATTTGTGATGGAGCTTTGAAGTTTTTGCCAACTCATATTGTTTGTCAAATTTCTTGTCTGTTAGTATGTTTCTATTGCTTGTTGATTTTGACCACTTCCTATGGAAGTTAAAAATTGACTTTCTGGTTGTTAGGTTTATCTGGCCATGGAAGCTGGTTACTTGGAGAAGGTTGATGAACTGTGTAAACGTTACTCCCTTGAAGGTTTTCTGAAAGCAAAAGGTATATTCATTTATTGACGGTCCTGTTTTCAGATATAGTGATGTGCATTGGATCATATAGGAAGCTACAGTCAAGACTACATAATAAAAGCATGTAGAGTTCTCAAATTTGTATACCATCTTACAGTGTTCAGGGTAATACATTACATTGTTTAACATTTATATTGATTATCTTTTGATACTGTTAAAAACCACTAATACCATGTGCTAGTGCTTGTTTGGCATGCTGCTTTGGTTTAGTACTTGTAGATGTAAGTAGATTTTTTAGACTTATTTGATTATTTGGCTAAAGGCAGACTCTCATGCTGCTAGTTATGTTTTTGTTCAGAACTTGAAGGTAGTTTTCTGCCACGTCACTTTTTAAATCTCAATGAATTGGCAGTAGAAGACATAATTTGGGTTGACGAACTTCATGGTCTCAATAAGGCAACAGGCCACATTGAGGGATCCAAAGTTGTGGGTGTTGACTGTGAATGGAAACCCAATTACGTAAAAGGTAGCAAACCAAACAAGGTAAGCATGGTATCATCTTCTTCCATTTCCTGTAGTTGAGTGATCTTTCTTGATTGATGTATGCATAATCCTTGAAACATCTGTGCTCAGGATAAACAAAGTTGAAATGAATGTTAATACTCTATTTTATAATTTAGTTCATTATGGAATTAATGAGAGTCTTGTTTAAGTTTTCATCGGTGAACCATCAGTGACTTAACTTTTCGGAAATTTTTGTCTATCCATTATGATTTATGACTGATCAAATTGTCAGACAATAAAACTGCGTTTTCTATGTTTCAGGTTTCTATCATGCAAATAGCTTCAGATAAGATGGTTTTCATCTTTGACCTGATAAAGTTATACAAGGATGTGCCTGATGCTTTAGACAACTGCCTAACTCGCATCTTGCGGTCTCCAAGAATTCTAAAACTCGGTATGAATATCTGTCTTTTTGAAATGAGGGAAATCCTGTCAGCAGTCTGGTGTAATTCATATATGGATCTCACTTTTCTAGTTAACTTGTCTGATATATCTAAATCCGTCCTGGTATATACTCATATATAATTTTCTATCATAGAAAAATTCCCTGTTGAGTGTCACATACTTATATATGTTTGTATTCTTGATTGTCTGGTTTGAAAGGGAAGGCTGCCCGTCTTAAACTAAAACTTCACATGATTATTCTAATAATGCTTAGTTACCTTTTATAAGCATGCTGCAAATGTTGTAGGGTATAATTTTCAATGTGATGTAAAGCAACTAGCTCAATCATACGAGGATTTAGAGTGTTTCAAGTGGTATAGCATGCTGTTGGACATTCAGAATATGTTCAAAGAACCCCGAGGTGGCCTCTCTGGTCTTGCAGAGGTAAGCTAACCATGAAGTTCGAATTTTGCCTTCTCTCCTTCCAAATTCCTTGTGTAACATTACTCTGTTTCCTTTTATTACTCATTTTCCCACAAATTAATGGTTCACAATTCCTCCTCCTCAGAAAATATTAGGAGCTGGCTTGAATAAAACAAGACGGAATAGCAACTGGGAACAAAGACCATTGACTCGGAATCAGGTATATATCCATGATTGTTCCTTGTTCATTCATGCTTCCCATTTGCTATTATTAAAGAACTGTCAAGTTTCCTGGTTTTATTATTCAGTCAATGTTTACATTTCAAAGAATTCTTGAATTTTGTTCAGCTTGAGTATGCTGCTCTAGATGCTGCTGTTCTTATTCAAATATTCTACCATGTTTGTGATCATTCTCATCCTGCTGATGTAGAGGGGCATGACAAAATTGAGTGGAAATCCCACATAGTAAGTACATGGTAATGCTCGTACATGTAACGGGCATGTTAATAGCAGCTGCATCTTATTTTATGATTATTTTGCAGGTTTCTCACATGGATAACCCAAAGAAGTCCAAAAAGGAATCTAGAATTCGAAAAGAGTTGGAAATTAAGGACGATGAGCCCTGAGAAAAATTTTCTCCCAACCACATAACACCAAGGTCATTTGTAAATTCTTTCAATTTGATGGTAGCACTAATCATTTTAGGTTAGATTGTGAACATTTTTTATATTGACCTAGAGAAAGGGCAACCTTCAGCAGTAAATATTCAAGTTCCTCCTGCTCAAGGTCAAGTTAGCTAGGTCTTAAGCTTAGTAATCCCAATGTTTGTCCATTGATGATGTTCATAGAATCACAGCTCTGGTCTGATTACTATTCCCAAGTTCTGCCTGCAGTCATGCACCCAGAGGCTCACAGCTCTGGTGCAGAAGCTGCGAAACTCTTGGTGTTCGATTTAAGTACTAGAGATTACAAGACATAAAAGCCGGTAGGCGATAGCCAAAGCCTACTCAAAGACCTAATTTGGCTTTGGTATGACTCGTGATTTCAAATGAAGGAAGAAAGAAGATCAAAGTAAACAGCTTACATCCCTTATTTCAGGTTCAAATGTAGAAATTCAGACTGGTTAATCGGAAATCTTTTCACCATACAATACGTTACTAGTTCTTCATTGAAGAAAACGATGATGATAACCAGAGAAATTTTAACCAAAATTTAGAACTCAATATAGTGTTCGACTTATTTTTACATTTGTTAATCATAAGAATCTTTAAAATCTATTGTCATAACGTTTCCTAAGGCTAGGACGCTAGACATTATACACACGGAGTCGCCACCAATCTTTTTTAACCTAGGTGTGATTGGCCACCTAAATGACTCTAAGGACTGGTTTATATTTTAAAGTTTAGGGTTCGGGAGTTCGATTACGCATGAGGAAGGATTAGCACCCCCATGACGCCCGTCTTAAACGGTACCAATTAGTTTTGCGATTTTTTTTTTTGAATTTTAATTTAATGGTCTTTTTTATTTAAATACTTTTTATTTTTATCTTTTTTAATATTATCCCTTTAATTATCTTGATTATCATGAACTTTATTATTGTATTTAGTATCTTGTATTTAATTTAATTTTAATTTTAACTTTTATTATCTTGTATTGAACAACTACCTTTGGATTTTCCATCATTCTGGCGAAACCTAAAGGAATTATTCTCACCTAAGAATTTCAAAAATGTCAACCATTCGAGACACTTTGAATTCCATCATCGAAATAATTATAATTTTAATAATAATTTTAGAAATATATATTTTAATAATTTTTTTATATTTATTTTGAACATCTTCTACGAATTTTCCATCATTCTGGCGAAACTCATAGAAAACATCCTCACCTAGGAAATCTAAAATGTCAACCATTCGTGACACTTTAGAATTCCATCATCGGAATAATTCTTTATTTTATTAAGTAGTTATAATTATAAATGATTAAATTTTTAGACATGTATATTTTAATTTTTTTTTTTATATTGAACATCTTCTATGAATTTTCCATCATTCTGGCGAAACTCATAAAAAATATCCTCACCTAGGAAATCTAAAAATGTCAACCATTCGTGACACTTTTAGAATTCCATCATCGGAATATTTTTTATTTTTATTAAGTATTTATAATTTTATAACAATTAAATTTTATATTGATTAAATTTTTAGATATTAATATTCTTTAATATTGAACATTTTTCATGAATCTTCCATCATTCTGGCGAAATTCATGAAAAACATCCTCACCTAGGAAATCTGAAATGTCAACCATTCGTGACACTTCTAAATTCCATGATCGGAATTATTTAAATTTAATTTCCAATATTCATTGAAAGATTTATTCTAGTTTCAAATCTATTTTTATTTATTTATTTATTTTTATCCTACGTTGTAATTCCTATTTTAAAATTCATTTGTTATTGTCTTTATATTTATATCTATTTCATTACTACTCTTATTAAATACCATTTTTATTACTTTATCATCTTAAAAATCTTAAAACGTACAAACCAACAAAGGAAATCTATACATATATAATAAAATAAAATAATCTACAAACATACCTATCTTTGTCAGTTGAAGATGACCAAGATGTTAGCTTTAAAGTTGGCTTCACGTGTTCAAGCTTCCAAGTAGACTTCTTGTGGGTCCTATACGTTAACAATAACAAATAGAAAAATCCTTCTGGCTCTCCCTTATCTTCCCGATAATGCTTTTAACTATCTGCTACTATATTTAGGCCAATCCAAGCCCGTAGTCCGTCATTGCTGCCAAAAGCTAGCGCCGCTTATGGTCTCTGCTGGAATGCGTGGATATCACCTGTGTTTACCACTATTCGTTTGCCTTGGATATCGCTCGGTCGAGACACCTCACTGTGGGTAATGTCGTGAGCTTCAGAAAACTAGTAATTGCTGCTATGTAATTCAACAAATTTTTTTTGTTGGTGATTTGCTTCTTGATATTTGCTGCTTTGTGAATTCTTGCGGAATTCTTCTGTATCCTAAGTTATGGGGTTTAACCCCTTTTTATAGTCATAAACTTATTAGAGTCCTAATACAACTAAACCTATTTTATTAATTATCTCTTATTTTTAATATTTTATCTATTTAATTCTTATGCTAATCCTAATCTAACTCTATCAACTTTAATATTAATCTAAATAATTATCTTAAAAAATTTAATTATCTTATCCTAAAAATATTTTAATTTATAATTATCTAATAAATCCTAACCTATATTACTATTTATCTTATATTAATAATTTATTTTTAATATTTTATCTATTTAATTTTTATGTTAATCCTAATCTAATTCTATCAATTTTAATGTTAATTATCCTAAAAAATCTAATTATCTTATCCTAAAAATATTTTAATTTATAATTATCTAATAAATCCTAACCTATATTACTATTTATCTTATATTAATAAAATTATCCTAATCTATTAAATATTTCTAATTTAAATAATCCTAATAATCTTAATCCTAATTTTTCTAGATGTTAATTCAAAAATGTCAATTCAAAATTTACAAATTATTAGTTTTTTTACAACCCGGACAAAATGAGGTGTCTACAGCTGCCCCTCTTTGCACATTTTCTGAAAATCAGGAATTGTGCAAAGACAATTAGACAACTATTTTGTTCGGATTTACCCTTTTTTATTTTTTTATTATTTTTTTTATTTTTTTATTTTTTACTTACAATTTTTGAGAAACATTTACTTCCTCTCACCAGAGGCTGTAAGACCTTGAAAAATAACCTTGTGCTCCTCTCACCAGAGGCATTGGGACTTTGAAATATAACCTTGTGCTCCTCTCACCAGAGGCATTGAAACTTTGGAAAATAACCTTGTGCTCCTCTCATTAGAGGCAATGAAACTTGGAAACATAACCTTGTGCTCCTCTCACCAGAGGCATTGAGACTTTAAAATATAACCTTATGCTCCTCTCACCAGAGGCATTGAAACTTGGAAAAATAACCTTGTGCTCCTCTCACCAGAGGCAATGAAACTTTGAAAAATAACCTTATGCTCCTCTCACCAGAGGCAATGAAACTTGAAACATAACCTTGTGCTCCTCTTACCAGAGGCAATGAAACTTGGAAACATAACCTTGTGCTCCTCTCACCAGAGGCATTGAAACTTGGAAAAATAACCTTGTGCTCCTCTCACCAGAGGCAATGAAACTTTGAAAAATAACCTTATGCTCCTCTCACCAGAGGCAATGAAACTTGGAAACATAACCTTGTGCTCCTCTCACCAGAGGCATTGAAACTTGGAAACATAACCTTGTGCTCCTCTCACCAGAGGCATTGAAACTTTGAAAAATAACCTTGTGCTCCTCTCACCAGAGGCATTGATACTTTTAAACATAACCTTGGTCTTGTCACTCACTAATATACCAAACCCAATAGTCTTAATATCACAACACGACATAAGATTCACAATTTCATTTCCAAGAATTTTGACCTCTCAAGTTTTAATCTATTTCCTTCAATGTACGCACCTGAATAATGCAAATGTAAATGTATGTCAAATAATGCAAATGTCCATGCAACACTGACTTCCTTTTAATGCTAATGTGAAAGTAACAATCCTATCATGAAGTGAATGCCTATAACCTTAATGTATGATGCGAAATGTAATGAAAAAAAATTTAGTTAGAATTTTCATTTTAATTTTCCTCCAAGATTAACCCCCACATTCCAATCTCCATTCTTCCACTATTCTTGCCCCACTCGAGATCAGTATCATACTTCTATTGAATCAATCTTTATTTTTCATATTTTTGCCCCAAGTAATGTTGGCAATCATCATCCTTTTGTATTTCCTTCAATGTAATGCCCTTTTTTCCTTTAAAAACCCTATAGTACGTTATTCAATTCCAATTAGAACAAAAGCAAGATGAATAAGATAAGAACACGATGGTATATTTATTCGAACAAGGTATATTTATTTGAATAACAAGTGAACATTTTCAAGAATTGATAGGGATAAGTACAAAAACACTGGCTAATGAGTCACAAATAATGAATACCCAGACAACTATAAACCCATCATCACAGAATTTTGCTTTGGAAACCTCGTTAGTAGATGCCCATAATCTTCCAAGAACCTTTAGATCAGAACTTTGCCCCCTTCACTATGAGACATTCCTCTTTTCGAACTTTAGCCCAATTATTCTTTTTTTTTTTTTTTCAAGCCGCCTTTTCAGATTTTCAACTTGAAATTTCTTTTTTTTTTTTTGTTTTTTTTTTTGGAATTCAAGCCGCCTTTTCAGGTTTTCAACTTGAAATTTCTTTTTCTTTTCTTTTTCTTTCTTTTTTCTCTTTTTTTTTTTTTTGAATTCAAGCCGCCTTTTCAGGTTTTCAACTTGGATTCTCTCTTCTTCTTTTTTTTTTTTGGAATCAAGCTGCCTTTTCAGGTTTTCAACTTGAATTCTTTTTTCTTTTCAGGCATAGTACTTCTTCACTGCATCTGAATTTATTGGATTTGGTAAATCATCTCCGTCCATTTCACTAAGTAACAACGCCCCTCCTGAAAAAGCTTTCTTCACCACATAAGGGCCTTCCCAATTTGGTGCCCATTTTCCACGAGGATCTGGCTGATTTGGCAGAATTTTCTTTAATACCAATTCTCCTTCCTGAAAATGTCGAGGACGAACTTTCTTATTATGAGCTCGTATCATCCTCTTTTGATACAATTGCCCATGACAAAGAGCCTTAAACCTTTTTTCTTCGATCAAATTTAGTTGTTCATAACGACAACGGACCCATTCAGCTTCTTCTAATTCAACCTCCATCAATACTCGTAATGACGGGATTTCTACCTCGATAGGTAATACTGCTTCCATTCCATATACCAATGAAAATGGGGTGGCTCCAGTAGATGTACGAACTGAAGTGCGATAAGCATGCAAGGCAAATGGTAATTTCTCATGCCAATCCCTATATGTTTCCGTCATCTTGCTAACAATCTTCTTTATATTCTTGTTAGCTGCCTCTACTGCTCCATTCATCTTCGGACGATATGGTGCTGAATTGTGGTGTTTGATCTTGAACTGACTGCACACTTCTTCCATCATTGCGTTATTCAGATTAAGTGCATTGTCTGAGATGATTCTTTCTGGAAGGCCATATCGACATATTATCTCTTTCTTGATAAACCTACACACCACGGCCTTTGTCACACTAGCATACGAAGCTGCCTCTACCCATTTTGTGAAATAATCAATGACCACAAAGATGAAACGGTGTCCATTCGAAGCTTTTGGAGTAATAGGTCCAATGACATCCATACCCCACATAGAGAAAGGCCAAGGAGTTGTCATTACATGTAAAGGCAACGGAGGAGCATGCATCTTGTCTGCATATATTTGGCATTTATGGCACCTTCTGGCATACTTTATACAATCACCTTCCATAGTCATCCAATAATAACCTGCCCTCATAATTTGTTTAGCCATTCTCTGACCGTTAGCGTGGGTCCCGCAAACTCCTTCATGAATTTCTTCAAGAATTCTTCTAGCTTCAATAGTGTCTACACACCTCAAGAGCACTTGATCCTTTCCTTTCTTGTACAAGACTTCACCATCTAACAAGAAATTCATTGCCAGTCTTCTCAATGTTCTCTTATCATTTTCAGAGATCGAATCTGGGTATTGTTGATATTTCAAATATCTCAAAATATCATAATACCATGGTTTTCCATCAACTTCCTCCTCAACATTGCAACAATGTGCAGGAGTCTTGTATCCTTAGCTTAATGGGATAAATTTCTGCATTGGAGTTTATTTTGCACATTGCAGCTAAGGTGGCTAAAGCATCAGCCATTTGGTTCTCTTCCCGAGGTAAATGATTAAACTGAATTTCCTCAAACTGTTCAACCAACTTAACTATGAAGTCACGGTAGAGAAGTAACTTCGAGTCTCTTGTTTCCCACTCTTTTCGCAATTGGTAGATTACTAAAGCTGAATCACCATAAACTTCTATCTTTTTGATTTTCTTTTCAATAGCAGCCTGAAGCCCCATGACACAAGCTTCGTATTCTGCCACGTTATTGGTGCAATTGAAATTCAATCTTGCAGTGAATGGGCATTGATCTCCTTTTGGGGACATCAAGACAACTCCAATGCCATGCCCCAAGGCATTTGATGCACCATCAAAGTACATCTTCCATGTATCCTTTTCTACCTGATCCTCATTAACTTGCATGACAGCCATTAAGTCTTCATCTGGGAAGTCAAACTTTATAGGCTCATAATCTTCTAAAGCTCGTTCCGCAAGGAATTCAGCAATGGCGCTCCCTTTGACGGCTTTTTGTGACACGTACACAATATCATATTCAGAAAGCAATACTTGCCATCTTGCTATTCTTCCGGATAAAAAAGGCTTCTCGAAGATGTACTTGACAGGATCTAATTTTGCGATCAACCAAGTGGTATGATACAACATGTACTGTCTGAGTCTATGAGTTGCCCAGACCAAAGCACAGCAGATCTTTTCCAAGGATGAATACTTGGATTCATAGTTAGTAAACTTTTTGCTCAAGTAATAAATAGCCCTTTCTTTTCTACTTGTAGCATCATGCTGCGCCAGTACACATCCCATGGATTTTTCATGCACTGTTAAGTAGAGGATGAGAGGCCTCCCTGGAACAGGTGGGACCAATACTGGTGGACTTGAGAGATACTCCTTAATCTGATCAAAAGCTGCTTGACAGTCTTTATCCCAATCCCCCTTATCATTCTTTCGTAGGAGTTTGAAAATTGGATCACACTTGGCCGTTAATTGAGAGATGAAACGGGCAATGTAATTCAATCTTCCAAGAAAACCCCTTATTTCTTTTTGAGTACGTGGTGGAGGCAAGTTTTGAATAGCACGTATTTTGTCTGGGTCCACCTCAATGCCTTTTTCACTGACAATAAATCCCAACAATTTTCCAGAAGTTGCTCCAAACGTGCACTTAGCGGGGTTCAACTTGAGTTGAAACTTTCTCAATCTCTCAAATAACTTCTTGAGACTGACCACATGATCTTCTTCTTTATGGGATTTGGCAATCATATCATCCACATATACTTCTATCTCCTTGTGCATCATATCATGGAATAGAGTCACCATAGCTCTTTGATAAGTTGCCCCTGCATTCTTTAATCCAAATGGCATGACTCTGTAACAGAAAGTCCCCCACATCGTAATGAATGTAGTTTTCTCCATATCATCTTTATCCATCTTGATCTGGTTGTAACCTGAAAAACCATCCATGAAAGAGAATAGGGAGTACCTAGCAGTATTATCAACCAAAGTATCGATATGTGGCAATGGAAAGTTGTCTTTTGGGCTAGCCCGATTCAGATCCCTGTAATCGACACACATTCGTACTTTCCCATCTTTTTTCGAAACAGGGACAATGTTTGCTACCCATTGAGGGTATCTTGCCACTTCCAGAAAACCAGCATCAAATTGCTTTTTAACTTCTTCTTTGATCTTCAAAAGCATGTCTGGCTTCATTCTTCTTAACTTTTGTTGAACTGGTTTACATTCTGGTTTCAAGGGTAATTTATGTACCACAATGTCTGTGTCTAAACCAGGCATGTCTTGATATGACCATGCAAATACATCCTGGAACTCGTGGAGCAAATTCACCAGATTCTTTCGTGTAGAAGATGAGATGGAAGTTCCGATCTTGACTTCTTTCTTGACTTCTTCATCTCCTAAATTGATGACCTCGGTAGATTCCTTATGAGGCATGATTTGTTTTTCTTCTTGCTCTACTAATCTCAATAGATCGGGAGGCAAAGCATAATCATCATAATTCTCATGTTCATTAAGTTCACCCACACAACTAGACCTCTCAAAGTCAAATCCTGGATCATCATTATAGTTGTCTGTGTATTCATCATTGGTACACCTGGCATTAGACAAAAATAGGAAAATATAGAGAGGTGTATAGGCAAATAGAAATGAATGCAAAAGAAAAAGAAAAGGGAAAAAATGGAAAAAGATATGAGCAAATGCATCATGCTTTTATTTTATTGAAATTGAATAAACGCCCTACATAAGGTCCCTAATGCTTTTGGGCATAAGCATTGAGAAAGGATTTATTGCATTACTTTGAAGAAGTTTTATAGACAGTAGGGATCTCAACAGCACTCCAATTCTTCAGCTCAAAACCTGGTGGGCAAGGAAATACTTCTAACATCTCAATATTCTCTCCAATCTCTTCTTTATGTACCATCTGGATAGAAAGTTCTTCAAAAGCCTTTTTCAATGCGAAACTATTCACTCCAGGATAGACATATCCCGTTGAATGGAAGGTATCACACAATGGAGGGAATACCATTGGTTCAGTTTCCAGATCCTCCTCGTTGAAAGCAGCCCTCCTTTTCTTCCTCTTTTCCTCAACAAACCTCTCCATCTCAAACCCTTTTGGCTTATAGCCTAAGCCAAACCTATCTTTTTTCATGATGACCTTCACCGGCATCCTGATCCCTTGCAGCCTCTTTCCCAAGCCTGACCCAGCACGGCATCCTTTTCCTACAATCTGACAAACACCTGCTTTAGTAACCCTAGACAATCGTGGCACGGGCACAGTAGATCCTTCTCCTACAAAAGTGGCATTGACCAACTCCAAAGATCTGAAAGAACATTCGACGGCATCTTCTGCGATTTCCACATATGGTGTTGACAAGAAGGTTGTGGCAATCATATCCTCTTCAGCATTCACAGTCACTAAGTGTTCATCCATGACAAATTTAATCTTTTGATGCAAAGTTGAAGGGACTGCACCAGCTTGATGAATCCATGGTCTTCCTAAAAGACAATTGTATGAGGGGGTGATATCCATCACTATGAACTCAATGTTGAATACATGTGGCCCAATCTCGATAGGCAATTCAATCTCTCCTATTATCTCTCGACGAGTACCATCAAAAGCTTTGACTATCGTGTGGCTTCTTCTCATGTGAGACTTATCAACTGGTAACTTAGATAGAGTAGCCATTGGCATTACATTCAGAGCTGAGCCATTGTCAATAAGGACCCGTGGTAGGATATGATCTTTGCATTTGGTAGTTATATGCAAAGCCTTGGTGCTACCTCTTCCATCAGGAGGAATCTCATCATCACTAAATGAGATAAAATTATCAGCCGTGATATTTCCCACCAATCTATCTAACTTTTCTACCGAAATGTTATGTGCCACATGTGCTTCATTGAGTACCTTTAGCAAGGCATTCCTATGTGGCTCTGAATTTAGCAATAAAGAGAGCATTGTTATGCGAGCCGGCAGTTTATTCAGTTGCTCTACAACACTATACTCACTATGCTTGATGAACTTTAGGAATTCACAAGCTTCTCTTTCTGTCACGGATTGCTTAAGTTCCGCAGGTATTACTGTCTTCCCTTTGTCATCCTTCAACAAAACCTCTTCAGCCTCTTTTTTTTTCTGTGACATCAGCATTTGGGGTGTATAACAACGCCCACTGCGGGTTATCCCACCTTCATTTGTTAGATTCCCAGACATCGTAGCACTATTAACATCTGATGCACTTTGAGTTACAATACTGCAATTATAGTTCCATGGAACTGCTTTACCATCCTTATATGGGAATGGTTTTGGAACTTTGATGGTGACTTTGGGAACCATTGGAGTAGTATTAAGTGCTGGTTTCTTCTTACAAAATATGGTCACTGGCTCTATTCCTTCAAAAGGGTGATCCTTTTTTGAATGTTCTGCCATAGCAACAACTGTATCTTCAGCCATTTCCTCATAAAATTCTATTGTACCCTCATTCATCATCATCTGTACTTTCTCTCGAAATTGTTCACAAAATTGAATGGTATGACCAACTGATTGTCCATGATATTTGCAAAAGGTTTCTTCACCGTTCTCTTTTTCAACTCCCAATCCCATATTAGCAGGTTGAATCATCTTTGCTTTTATCATTGCATCCATTACCCTTTCCATTGGTGTCTTGACTTCATCGATGCTACTTTTAACCCAACATATTTTTCCTTCAATAATAGCATTGACTTTTCCTCCATGATCTGGTAAAGGATTTCCAACTACATTTGGTTCTTTTTCAACATCAAAGTTCAAAATTCCTGCTTTTATAAGATCACGAACTTTGTACTTGAGCCCTGTGCAATTTTCTGTCGAATGACCGGTGATCCCATAATGATAATCACAATGAGCATTGGGATCATACCATTTAGGAAAAGGAGGTTTAAATGGCTCAATATGGACTGGTGCTATTAGGCGTTTTTCAATGAGTTGTGGTAGCAAATCAGTGTAGGTTATTGGGATGGGATCGAATTGGTATTTGTTTTGATTATTCCAAGACCTTCCTGGGTTGTGGCCTGAATTGTTGGCTTGGTATTGTGTTTGTGGAGTGAATGGGGTTATTGAACGATAGGTTGGAGGTTGGGACACCGATTGGTGAGGGTATGGATTTTGGGACATTGGTTGGTAAGAGTAGGGGCTTTGTGATACATTGTTACTAGTAGGGTAAGAATTGTAGTTGGATCGAGCATGGTAAGGAACATTGCTTGGTTGCCTACTTCCAAAGCTGATGTTGTTGGCCTCCCCTTCTTTCTTCTTGGAGTTTGCCCCTTTCCTGAAACTTGGAGCATCACTTGCTTCAATTCTCCCATTCTTTATTGCATTTTCAATCATTTCTCCTGCTACCACTAAATCTGCAAAGTCTTTTGTTGCATTGCCAACAAGCCTCTCATAATAAGGTGTTCGAAGCGAATTAATGAACAACATGGTCGTCTCTTTTTCTGTGAGAGGTGGGTGGACTTGGGTAGCCATGTCTCTCCATCTTTGTGCATATTCTTTAAAGCCTTCACTCGACTTCTTTTCCATATTCTGAAGAGATAACCTATCTGGGGCCATATCCACTACATGTTTATACTGAGCTTTAAAAGCTCTAGCCAAATCTTTCCAAGAGCGAATTCGCTCTTTATCGAGTTGAACATACCATCTAGCTGCAGATCCTGTCAAACTATCTTGGAAGCAATGGATTAGTAACTTTTCATTGTTCGTATACCCAGCCATTTTCCGACAGAACATTGTGATGTGAGTCACAGGGCATGTCGTTCCATCATATTTTGAAAATTCAGGAACTTTAAATTTTGGCGGAATCACCAAATCAGGAACTAGACTCAGTTCACTTGCATCAATGCAATCAAAATTATCTTTCCCTTCTATCACCTTCAATCTTTCTTCTAACAAATCATATTTAAGCTGAATTTCTTTATCTTCTACAGGTTCAGAAGTTTTTCTTCTCAGCTTTTCCTGTTCCAGAGGATCGTCTAGATTTGGAACATATAAAGGGTTCACGAAGCCTCCTCCAAGGTTTGATTCCACTTGAGCTTGATTTCTTTGTTGCCCCATAGGAATAAATGGTTGCTCTACAGCTGGTGAATGACCTTGAATAGTTACGCCATGAGAATTCTGTGGCGGGGTAAACCCTGGTGGATAAACTGGTTCAGCATTGAATTCATGAGACCCGCCTTCATCTTTTGAGGAGGATGTTTCGACAACAGCTTTCCCTTTTGTCATAGCTTTCATCATTTGCATCATCTCGAACATTTGCTTCCTCATTTCTTCCAATTCTCCTGCCACTTGTTCTCTCATTTCTTCTTGCATTCTCTCCATCTTCTCAACTCTTGCAGACTGTTCATTCTCCATTTGTTTACTTCTTGCCCGAGTATTATACGAATGCTGAGTAAAGTGTCTTGAATCTTTGGACGTGGGAGCAATGTTGTTAGAATTTTAAAAAAAAAAAAAAAAAAATTATTTTCATGCTATGCAAATAATGGACAATGAATAATGAATGAAATGAAATTTATTAATAATTGAAACTAATCTCATAACAAATTGTTTGACAAAAACTAAAATTCTATTACACCCATGAAAAATCTAAAAGAAAAATCCCAAAACTATGGTCTTCCCAAGAAACTCCTAATCTGGCAGTACTGGTCCTCGGCTTCATTTAAGATGCATAACAATCTCCTGTTATGAAGTCCAACCGGAGGGATTCTTTCCTTCATTGCGATGACTCTGTCTTCCATTTCTGTTGCTCTATCAGCTGCTCTGTCGCACAAATACCTCAATTGGTCAGCCCTTGTCAAATATGCATCCCTCAATTGATCATTTTCTCTACTTAGGGCGTCTAAATGTACTCTGAGATTATTATTTGACTCTTGCAAAGTCTGACTGAATCCATTACTCTCAAAAAACATTCTTTCTTGCTGTAGTCGAAATTTTATCTTTGTATTCTCTCTCTGAAGGTGTTCTCTGTCAAGCTCTCCTTTTTGTACTGTTGCATGTAACTTTTTATTTTCTTCCTGAAGATGTTTGAGCTCCACCCCAGTGGTTGAAGCCGTCTTATTCATCTCTTTAAACAAATTCTTCCACTGATCTCGCTCTCGCTCAAGTTGTCGTATTTTCTCATCTTGTTGTTCTTGACTGCTCTTCATCGTTTTCTTGAGTCTCTTATTCTCATTTTCTAACTCTTCCTTCTCTGCTTGGAGTTTCCTCTTGGCCTTTTCTAAGTCAATCATGGGATCTGGTGGTGCTACTTCTACTGGCTCTTCTGAATCATCTTCTGGGGGTAATTTAAGATCTTTTATTCGCCTAGCATGCCAAACAGAATATTCTGGAGTTGTGTCATTTGTGTATCTTCCCGGCAAGATTTTGATAGTTTGCTTCCAAGCCTTGACTACTTCTTCCACCCTTTTTAATGTGCCTATCTCTGTGTAAGCAAATTCAAACTGGTTAAGCTCGTGTGTAGCTGGAATGAACTGTTCACTTCCCACTTGTCTTCGCACCATTGTTGGAGCATAGCTGACAGCTCCCCAAAGTCCCAAAAGAAGAACCCAAGGTTGGCCCCCACAACTGTATAATACTGGATCATGAGTCATCCATGGTGCCCTCCAAATAACTTCTCGATCCTCAAGCTTCCTAAGAGTCGAAATCCACTCCTTCTTTGATTTTGATTTAGGCCATGAACTTTTACAAAATTCCTTGATAGGATTTCTATGACCAATGAATGTTTTAAGGAATTCGCTCTTCTTGCACTCCAAATGACTCTTCATCCAAATGTGAAGTAAATGTGCACAGCCATGGAAACTTCCTTCTCCACTTCGCCTGCAATGATTAAGAGATCGAATTGTTTCAGCTAGAATGGTTGGGACTGGATTAACTTCATGCTCAATTTGATCTATGAGATCCACAACTGCTATCTCTATATAACCTAAAACTTTAGGGAATACAACTAATCCATAGATAGCTATAGCCATGGCCTTTACCCCTTGATCATCATCATGGTGCTCCATGATGAATTTTTGTAAGAAATTCCAAGGGATACAAGTGCTTTCTCCCTTCAACTTCACAGATGTATCAACTTCAGTCAAGCTTACCCCTAGTAGCTTTGCTAACTTCTTGCGATAACCAGTCTTGTTCTTCAAGTAGATCTTATTAGAAGGCTTCAATTGAAGCAATGTGAGATATTCTTCGATAGTTGGCACCATATCCACTTCATTAAACACGAAGCATCTATATGAAGGATCCCAAAAATGAATCATAGCTCTGATTAAGTTGTTATCCACAACTATAGGAAGGAGAAATGCCAAACTCCCATATTTCTGCTGGAAATCATGTTGCTTTGCTTTACTCAAATGCCTCCAAGTGTTGATTAGTTCTGTTGTGTCACTTGGCCTCATATTCAAGTGCACCATCTCAGGAAGGGTTGAAACATGATCTTTATTCAAGCAATCACCTTTGCAACGTTGGGCTTCTTCTAACCTGATCTTCGCATCATAAGGGGATTCTTCTTGACTTTCCATGGATGAAGAATTTTAAGCTTCTCAAACAACTGTTATAAGACAAGTTACCTTAATGAATGCATGACATACTAAATGAAGAAAAGAAAAGAAAATAATGTCATTACAAACATGTTGAGTTCCTTCATGTGTCCTAATATTGGATTCTCTACTTCATGGCTTGGCAGGGCTCTATCTTACGGTTGGATTCCTAAGTTTCACAACATGTTGGGTTCAGGTAATTTCACAAAGCTAAAGGTTCCCAAGTTGTTCCTCACTGTCGTCCACTCTGGACTAGTAAGGCACCCAATCCTCACCCATCATAGGCTACAAACGGAAAGGTTCAACCTGAGTGAAAGTATTTCGCTAGCCATTGCGGAGGTTACCACCTCACGAGAGCGTAGTTACTTTACTTTCTCCTAAAAGGGACGGAGCTCGGGTATAGAGCTCATGTTATGATCATGCAAGTGTTTTGTGTGTAAAGGAATCTTAACATAAAACATCCACAAGATATCAATAAGACCATTTCATCAAAACTTCAAAATACATCACAAAATTTTATTGGCTTGACTCTCTTAAGTTGTAGTCCCCAGTGGAGTCGCCAAGCTGTCATAACGTTTCCTAAGGCTAGGACGCTAGACATTATACACACGGAGTCGCCACCAATCTTTTTTAACCTAGGTGTGATTGGCCACCTAAATGACTCTAAGGACTGGTTTATATTTTAAAGTTTAGGGTTCGGGAGTTCGATTACGCATGAGGAAGGATTAGCACCCCCATGACGCCCGTCTTAAACGGTACCAATTAGTTTTGCGATTTTTTTTTTTGAATTTTAATTTAATGGTCTTTTTTATTTAAATACTTTTTATTTTTATCTTTTTTAATATTATCCCTTTAATTATCTTGATTATCATGAACTTTATTATTGTATTTAGTATCTTGTATTTAATTTAATTTTAATTTTAACTTTTATTATCTTGTATTGAACAACTACCTTTGGATTTTCCATCATTCTGGCGAAACCTAAAGGAATTATTCTCACCTAAGAATTTCAAAAATGTCAACCATTCGAGACACTTTAAATTCCATCATCGAAATAATTATAATTTTAATAATAATTTTAGAAATATATATTTTAATAATTTTTTTATATTTATTTTGAACATCTTCTACGAATTTTCCATCATTCTGGCGAAACTCATAGAAAACATCCTCACCTAGGAAATCTAAAATGTCAACCATTCGTGACACTTTAGAATTCCATCATCGGAATAATTCTTTATTTTATTAAGTAGTTATAATTATAAATGATTAAATTTTTAGACATGTATATTTTAATTTTTTTTTTTATATTGAACATCTTCTATGAATTTTCCATCATTCTGGCGAAACTCATAAAAAATATCCTCACCTAGGAAATCTAAAAATGTCAACCATTCGTGACACTTTTAGAATTCCATCATCGGAATATTTTTTATTTTTATTAAGTATTTATAATTTTATAACAATTAAATTTTATATTGATTAAATTTTTAGATATTAATATTCTTTAATATTGAACATTTTTCATGAATCTTCCATCATTCTGGCGAAATTCATGAAAAACATCCTCACCTAGGAAATCTGAAATGTCAACCATTCGTGACACTTCTAAATTCCATGATCGGAATTATTTAAATTTAATTTCCAATATTCATTGAAAGATTTATTCTAGTTTCAAATCTATTTTTATTTATTTATTTATTTTTATCCTACGTTGTAATTCCTATTTTAAAATTCATTTGTTATTGTCTTTATATTTATATCTATTTCATTACTACTCTTATTAAATACCATTTTTATTACTTTATCATCTTAAAAATCTTAAAACGTACAAACCAACAAAGGAAATCTATACATATATAATAAAATAAAATAATCTACAAACATACCTATCTTTGTCAGTTGAAGATGACCAAGATGTTAGCTTTAAAGTTGGCTTCACGTGTTCAAGCTTCCAAGTAGACTTCTTGTGGGTCCTATACGTTAACAATAACAAATAGAAAAATCCTTCTGGCTCTCCCTTATCTTCCCGATAATGCTTTTAACTATCTGCTACTATATTTAGGCCAATCCAAGCCCGTAGTCCGTCATTGCTGCCAAAAGCTAGCGCCGCTTATGGTCTCTGCTGGAATGCGTGGATATCACCTGTGTTTACCACTATTCGTTTGCCTTGGATATCGCTCGGTCGAGACACCTCACTGTGGGTAATGTCGTGAGCTTCAGAAAACTAGTAATTGCTGCTATGTAATTCAACAAATTTTTTTTGTTGGTGATTTGCTTCTTGATATTTGCTGCTTTGTGAATTCTTGCGGAATTCTTCTGTATCCTAAGTTATGGGGTTTAACCCCTTTTTATAGTCATAAACTTATTAGAGTCCTAATACAACTAAACCTATTTTATTAATTATCTCTTATTTTTAATATTTTATCTATTTAATTCTTATGCTAATCCTAATCTAACTCTATCAACTTTAATATTAATCTAAATAATTATCTTAAAAAATTTAATTATCTTATCCTAAAAATATTTTAATTTATAATTATCTAATAAATCCTAACCTATATTACTATTTATCTTATATTAATAATTTATTTTTAATATTTTATCTATTTAATTTTTATGTTAATCCTAATCTAATTCTATCAATTTTAATGTTAATTATCCTAAAAAATCTAATTATCTTATCCTAAAAATATTTTAATTTATAATTATCTAATAAATCCTAACCTATATTACTATTTATCTTATATTAATAAAATTATCCTAATCTATTAAATATTTCTAATTTAAATAATCCTAATAATCTTAATCCTAATTTTTCTAGATGTTAATTCAAAAATGTCAATTCAAAATTTACAAATTATTAGTTTTTTTACAACCCGGACAAAATGAGGTGTCTACATCTATATTTTGCAAAAATAAAAGATAAAAAAGCATAGTATCCATCTAATGCTATCTATATGAATTTAAAGAGGAAGACTTTCTCTATTTTTATAATTTTAATACTAATATAGAGGCGAATTAAATATTATATGCCGGCTGAATTACGTGATCCATGGAAGAAAATTGTTTGAATTAAATATTTACACAACGATTCTTCAATTTACAAAATGTTCTTATGAAAGAACAGTAGAAAAGGGAGATTAAAAGAGGGTTAAGTTATAAGAAAATGCCCAAGGAAGCCTTATTCACAGTGAAAATCTGAGAGCTTTTCTTTTCTAGTGTTTCACAGCCACAAAGGAGAAGGTTCATTCAGATATATATTGGACAGAAACCAAGCTTGCTTAAATTAGCAAAAGCAAGCACAACCGAAAGCTCTTTCTCACCCAATTGATCAAATATGCAACTATCTTATCACAGTGGCACAAACAAATAATTTTCAATACGTAAAATTCAGCCAAAATCAACCACAAACAGCAAACATGAGAAAATCAATTTTTACGGGAAAAACCTCTTCAAATCGAAGAGTAAAAATCACGGGACTTAAAAGTCCACTCAAAAGCTTCACTGTCAAGAGATTGTTCTTACAAAAACAAAGATTTTAGCTTCTACAACACAACTCCATTTTCCACAATCAACAAGTAATCACTAACAACAAAGACAAAAAAAGTTGAGATTTCACCTAAATAAAGCTGTTGTTCCAATCCAAATTCCGAAGGCGAACTCCATGAAATTTTCGACCGTCCAATGTCAGCATCTATGAGTCCTTTACTTGTTGTCAAAAAATCAGCTCAATTGGAACACGGATGACCCTCGTCAACTTGTTGAAGACTGGTCTGTGCTGGAATTTCCTGCACTACTCACATTTTCTCCCTCTCGCGTGTTCTGTTTCAATCTATAGGCAAGCCATCGAACAATCCCGAGAAACAATGTGGTAGATCCATTTTCCGACACTAGAGGAGCGTTTGAGACGGCAATGACGTTGGATTAGTTGTCGGTGATGAGTCAGCGTCAAAGTCCATTTCTTTTAAGACACTCACCCAGAGTTAAAAGTTCATTCCTGCATGTGCAATGCAATATACTATACTCAACTGGTTAAAGTAAATTTGAGAATTCTATATATGAATCGAGGTGATACGAGTTAAAATTTAATAAAAATTATAAATAAATATGACAAAAACTAAAAATCAGATTTTGTGTTTGGTGTATTGACATAAATTTTAATATAAAAAAATTTATGTTTTAATGAACAAGATTCTATATGATACAGTCCAATCTAGTCAAAAGTGAAAACAACAATAGTAATAATCATAGAGAAGATGTTTTTGATGGCATACCTACGAAGAGAATAATAGAATGGTTATGCAAGGAGGAAACACAGGTACCCAAGCTCGCTTGATTCCCTTCCTCTTCTATCACCTTCACACCATTTGAGTAGTAATTAGGCAACTTTCAATAATATTAATATACAAAAATGAAGAGATGCAAAGATTAAGGTTTGAGAATTCACATTTTTTCTCCAGACAGATTCTGTAAGCCTTTGGACGGAAATCCCTCTTCCAACATCAATGCTGTATAACTCCTCTTGTAGGCGCAAGACATGACATGGCCACATCCGAACATCCATCAACACAGTTGAAAAGTTGTTTAGTCCTTGCTCAAATGACTCACAGATTGTGCGGATCTCGACAGAGCTACAAATTTACATTTCATTTAATTAATTCCAGATTAAAATATATATACTTGAGTCATGCATGATCTAATTCTTCCGCTTAATAACGAAATGGGTTTATCATATCGTTTGATTAGTAAGAATGAAAAGATAAAAATATTTGAAAATTGAATACAAGTGAATTCACTAAACATTAAAAAAAAAATCAGTTAAAATACCTGTGGCTCCTGTCGTACATTGCTCTTGATAATTCGTAGATGAATTTATTCTATTTTAACACGTGGTATGTCGGCGATGTAGGACTGATATTTTCCTTTATCCCTTTTGAACCTTTCCTCCAACACTGGGCAGTTACGAATGTATAGCTCCAAAAGCGAGGGAAGCAATTCCTTTTTGGGAAGGGATTCAATTTTCTGGCAATTTTCTATCCACAAAGTGTGAAGAGAGGAAAGAGATCGAAAGCCTTTGGAGGATAGCTTCTTTAGATTTTCGAAGTTTACGATATTAATAAATTTGAGAGAAGGGGGCAGCTTGATCTCCTCTTGTGGAAATGACACCACATCTTTACAACCGCTAGCAGAAATGACGAGTCCTTCAAGAGAGGTGAGTCTATGCAATCCCCACTCCATTACTGCCTTAACAACATTGGATCCACCGATATTAAGCTCTGTTAGGTTGGTAGGCAAACCCCCTTCTGGAGATGACACCACATCTACACAATCTCTACCATAAATGGTGAGTTGTTTAAGAGAGGTGAGTCTATGCAATCCCCACTCCATTACTGCCTTAACAACATTGGATCCACCGATATTAAGCTCTGTTAGGTTGGTAGGCAAACCCCCTTCTGGGATGGATATCACCCTTGGACAATGCATTATGGTCAACGCTTGAAGTTGAAGAGAGTTGAGCTTGGGCAGAGCTTCAAGTTTTTCACACCAGCTGAGAGAGAGAAATTTAAACTTGTCCATTCCTTGGGGTAAATACTGAATATTTTTACAAGACTCAATAAAAATACATTTAAGGCAATTATTATCCCCAATTTGCCGTGCTACAAATTCTAGCTCTGGACACCAATCGATGTTCAACCTTTTAAGCCTCACGGGTAACTTTCTGCTTGATGATAATGATTTTAGAGCTTTACAATCTCTAATTTTAAGATCTTCAAGGAGAGATGTGCTGCTGAAATTGATATTCTCCCCATCTTCAAACAAGCACAGCAAATTCTCACATTCCTGAATCTCCAAACTTTTAAGAGTTGAGGGCAAATTATTCGCTAAAAGTGAAACCAATTTTGGGCACTTTACAATCCTTAACTTTCCAAGACATGTAAAGTTGCGCGACATGTTAGATGACTTCTCCAGGGCTTCACAATATTTTGTTTCCAAATGCTCAACGTTGCAGGGGATGTCTAATTGCAAAAGCTCTGCTTTTTCGTCTTCCTCCGTCACTGCCATAGAAACAACCTGCGAACAATTTGTAAGCCACTCTGTTTGCCAATAAGAAACCAACTCCTCACACCCGCTAACTTCAAGATCTTCAACTTTGATCGACTCTATCTTCATCATTTCCTTTGTCACACATTCAAAATTTGAAATGTTGGAAAGGCTGATTTTATTTACTGACCAAAGATCGACAAAACTCCCAACCTCTACTTTTTTGCACCCATTAATTTCTAATGCACATAGCTTTGGAAGATTTAAATTTGAAACCACCAATTTTTGGCAATCACGAATCTCAAGTTTTTCCAAAGAAGGAAGATACTCTGGCAAAGACCCTATCAAATTAGGACAACGCATGATACGGAGATCTCGGAGGTGAAGGAATTTTCTTGCTTCACATGCCTTCCACTCTTCCCATTCTGGCATATCCTCAAAACACAATGTCTTTAAGGAACGAAATACATTTGGCCAATTCTCTCCACAGAACTCGTTGCCAACACTAGTTACGCTGTTCATTCCTTTGATATAAAGATCTTCTAAATGTGGTAGTTTTCCAACTGCAGGTAATAATGGGCAATTTCGACAATCTGCAAACTTTAAAGATCGCAAATTTTTAAAAGAAGGATCTTCTATCCAATTTGGGAATGCTATTCCACCATAACACATGATGGCAAGCTCTTCAAGCTCTTCATGAGGTCGAAGCAAGTCCAACACCTCTTTCTCGACTTCTTTCTTTCTTAAATTTTCATTGAAGTCCGTACTCCACTCCAGCTCTAAATTATCGAGGCCAAGCTTACTAGACAGCATAGCTTCCCCTGCATTCTGAGCATCATTCACATTCTGCAACTCGGAAATAGAAAGCTGACCTTTGAGATTTGACAAATTCTGCATCTCTCTTATATTCAATGCATCGCCTTGACCCACAATAAAATTAGACAATGCCTGAAGATTTGTTAAATTACCAATTCCACTTGGCATGTCCTTCATTGATCTTGCACCGGCTGTATCTAGATGACATAGGTTGACCAAATTTCCTATTTTTGAGGGTAACTTCTCAAGTTTCTTGCAAGACCTTAATAAAAGAGTATCTAAATTATAAAGTCTGCATATTGAATCAGGGAGACATTCTATCTGAGTATAAGAGAAATCTAGATAGCGTAAATGTCTCAAATTTCCAATGCAATCTGGTATTTCAGTGATTTGATACCTTTTCAAAGACAACACCCTCAAACATTTTAATCTCGACAATAAATCATAGAGAACGTTTTTACCTAAAAAGCAGTCCTCTCCCCACCGGTCCATCTGAAAAGGTAAGAACGTTCGCAGAGACTTTGCTTCAAAAAGGATCTCAAACTTTTTGGTTTCCTCATACACGTCCATGACATAAGAGGAATGGCAAATGCGACTCAGGCTCTTCTTTTCCACATGTCTCTCCTTTCTAAAATATTTTTCTCCTCCAACGAACTCCGCTAGATCATTAATCAAGTCATGCATTACAAACACAGATTCATTCTCGCTAGATGCTTGAAAGAATGATCTTGATGCCAGTTCTTGAAAACACTCGCTGCCCAAATCTTCAATTTTCCTTCTGGTGTTTGCTCCGTTGAGAAAACCTTCAGCCATCCATAATAAAACTATTTCTTCCTCATTAAACTCATAATCTTTAGGGATCAGAGAACAATAAGCAAAACATTGCTTTAATTGTGAAGGAAGATAATAGTAACTCAACCACAAAGCTGGAATAACGTCATTTTCCTCTTGATGTAGATTCCAAATATCACTCTCTAAGATAGCTCTCCATGCATCACGATTCACCCTTGTGCGCAGTAGTCCTCCAATGGTTTTAATTGCCAAAGGCAAGCCACCACACTTCTTCACAATCCCCAAGCCGATCTCTTGCAATTCTGGACACCCTGTAAAATCCTCTCTTTCTAATGCATCACGAGCAAGCATACGAAGAGAATCTTCTTCTGATACGCATTTCAATGAGTAGCCTGCAACAGTTGTCATATTTGCTGACACTTTGAAATCACGTGTTGTCACAATTATTTTGCTTCCCGGTTCGCCTGCATCAAAAGGAGATCGAAGCACCGACCAATCATTGTAGTTGTGGCTCCAAACATCATCCAAAACAAGCAAGAATTTCTTTCTCGATAGCCTCTCCTTTAGTTTGACTTGAAGCAAATTCAAGTCATTCATCTCACATGCTTCGGAGAGCGACAGGAGAATTGTCTTTGTTATGCTGGTGGGATCAAATTTATCAGAAACACAAACCCATGCTTTAAGATCAAAACGATCTTTTATGCTCTCATCATTGTAAACAAGCTGAGCAAGAGTTGTTTTGCCAATTCCACCCATGCCAACTATGGGAATCACAGAATAAACTCTAGCATCACTGCCATCGTTCCTGAAAAGCAAATCAAGAATGGCCTTCTTGTCGTTGTCTCTGCCGCGTACATGAGCTTCATTTACCAAAGAAGTACTTTGCCGCCTTCTTGGGATTGTCATGGGCATTCCAACATCATAAGTGATCTCCCTAATTTGCAGCGGCAAATTATTCTTTCGTTTTACTAAAGCTTCCAATCTTCTCGTAATATCTTTAATCTTGGACATCATCTTATAATTAGACTTGATAGAACTTGGACGTAAACCAGTGCAGCAAGTAAATTTTGGTGCCTTGCTTGAGCTGGCTTGACTTCCTTTCATCAACTTACGCTCCAGAGCTTCAGTCGCAAACTCGTCCAAGATGTCATCCACGTCGTAAGCCAAGTCTTGGAGATCGGCCAACCAATTCTTCACAGCCGGCCTCTGCAATTGCTTCCCCTCTGCATCAGCAAGCACTCCATGGATGTCCCTCAGTGTAGTTTCCCAGTTCATAATCTCTTTGCGAACCGCCTCCTCAGTTACAAGCTTGAACTCGGAAGAGGTAAGCTTCCCAAACAACGCCTCAAAGAACGCAGACAGAGCAGCCTCTCCAATGAAAGCCATGAACAACGGAAGCAGATAGAAAATCAAAGAGTAGGAATTTGAAGAAGAGGAATAGAATTGCAGTATGTTTTGCAAAAGCTGAAGGGATTAGAATATTAGAACTTTTGTTTAATGGATGGGTCCACGCGGTTTCTTGGGCAGTGTACCACCCCTGCAATGCCCATGTGTGATAGAGATTTTAAAATTATAAAAGAGAGGACTTGAATTTGAGTATAAATAAATTGACCGACTTCGTATTCATTTCTTTATGATTGGTCTTCTCTTAACCCACGTTTTCAAAATAACATATTTACATTTTATAAAAACGATTAAAATGCTAATACATATATCATTATTTTTAATGTATTGAATAATAATTTTTTAAATTTTTAATAAATATTATTTAAAAATTTCAATGATTAAATTTAATTTTTTAATCTAAATATTTAAAAAATAATATGTGTTTATATCTTCTCTTTTGTTGTGAAACTCTTGGTGCTCAATTCAATATAGATTTAATAATCTTATATATAACAAGAACAATATCTTTTACCGATGCATTTATCTTTTTTGGAAAATGAAAAAAGGATATCATCACTAAGAATAGTACTTAATATTTCAAATTAAAATAAGATATAAGTTTATGCTAATAAAGCTAAGCAAAGAACAAAAAAGTCTTTTTATATTATAGAGGGTAGTCGTGTAATTTCCAGAAACATACTTTAAAAATGAATTGCTTTAAAAAATAAAAAATTGAAGGAATCAGCATTTTGCTGCCGACGGGAGCGGAAGATGCCGCTTTAGATTCGCCACGTCAGCCCTAGATTTCTTGTTACGCGCTGTTTGGGGGTGCGCAAGTTGGTTACTTGGAAAATGAAGGATGCCACGTGCGAGAGGTCTCACACGTGTTTGCCTAGGACATCCCCCCAAAGCTAGATCGTTTGCATGTGCATCGGCACGTGCCGTGGTGCTGACGTGGGCCATCTTTTGTATTTTTGTGGTTTTTGATTTCTTCGTCTTTGTTGAAAAGTGTGAAACTCAAACTGAACCAAACTACGGAATTACATATAAGCCCTTGATCTTTTTCTAAATTTAAAATAAAGTCCTAAATTAAATGCAAATTTTAAATTCCATCAATTTTTTTTTTGTGTAGATCACAGATATTCTCATATGTTTTAACGGTCTAAGATTAATCCTATTCGGGATTTAGTCACAGTTAAAGCTCTTCACCTCTCTCCAAAGATGTGTTTAGTGGAAGTCGAACCTAATAGCTCTTCCCACAAACTCAGTCTGCATTGTTAACTAAGTCACAATCCTTGGGTAATTTTATTTTATTTTAATAGAGGAAATATAGATATAAAAGACATTAATTATTCAAAAAAAACTAAAAATATATATGATTTTTATTTTAATTATGAAATTCTATGTCCGCTTATAATTTATATCTACATTTTGTAAATTTTACACATGCAAATATATTTCATTAATAATCAAAATTTATTATGTTTCATTAAAAATTTTAAAAAAATTAATTGTTTTATGTAAGAGGAGTGAATTTAAAATACACAAAAGTTTTCCCTTATTATTTGAAAATATATTTTTCTTTTTATTGACCAACAGGGGTTTCATTCTTAATTTTATAAGTTGAAACTTACCTTACTCTTTACTAAATTTGAAATGACTCAAAAGTTAACAGAAAATCCAATATAGTCCAAATATAATTCGGAATAATATCTTGTACGATATATTTTCCTTGCTAAATGGTAACTCTTTGTGATGACACTCATTTAAGCTTTATAGGGACAACCAGTGGCTTTCTTTTCAATTTTTTAAAGTAAATTTAATAATTTTGGACATGACATAATATATGATATGAAAATAACAAAAAAACTACATGAATTAAAGTTTTAATAAAAAAATATATGAATTGAAAGAAATTAAAAAATTTATTTAGTGTTTGGCGTGTATGGGATAATTTTTGTATTTTATATGTATTTTACATAAATTAAACACAATACAAATGTCAATAACCTTTATGAATTGGATCGAATGGTTAAGAAAAAAAATCGTGATATACTATAAGGTTTAAACAATTTTACCTTCAATCTTAATAATAATAAAATACAACTATGCAAATTATTAAAGTTGCTTAAAAATATGATTTTGTCAAAAATATAGATATCATGAATTGAATTTTTAAGTTTTATAAGAAGGAACTTTATAATTTCACTAAAAATTCATATGGTAAGGCACAACGGATTGCTTCATAGTTCAAATTTATTCTTCTTTCCTTTCAAGCGGAGCCAAACGATTTTTACTTTCTTTTTTTTTTTACAATTTTTAATTAGTTGCTCTTCTAAAAAAGAAGGAATAAATCTAAGCCATCATATTCATCATCTCTTTAGTCTTTCGTAAGAATAAAAAATTAAAAAAAAAAACTGTTCTTTTTCGAGAATCTTGATGGACAATATTTCAAGAATTTTAGGGTTTACAACACGTTAAAGTTTATTCTAAAGTCGGAGTTGAAAGTTGAAACCTTTTTTTTATAACATTTAGTTATCTTTTTTTTATTTATATATATTTTTTAGGTATATAATTTAAAAAAAGGAATTTATCCTGTCTTATAAACACCAATGTGCTTTGGAGTTGGAGGCTTCAAAATTTTCTAAGGAGATTTGACGTTTTTTTTTTGGTTTTTAACTAACAATTATCAAGTTTTTGAAGATAAAAAAATTATGCCAATTTTACGAAAAACCAAAATTTTTTTGGATGCATTGACTTTAATAATTTGTATTTGATGTGATTATATATATACTAGACACAAACCCACGCGATGCTACGGATCTATTTTTATTTTGTAATTTTTAAAGTTAGTAAAATTTATTATTAGATAAAAAAAATTTTATGGACCAGACTTCATAATTTGCCTTCTCTAAACGCACTTTTTCAAACCAACGTTTCAAAATAAAACTTTTGTTGGTTTATTTTTGAAAAAAATTTATATTTTTTTAAAAAAATTTTGTTGTTTAGATAAGCCAATGAAAATATTTTTTGCTGTTTGATTTTTTTGAAAAATCTATATATATTGAAAATAATATATTTGATATTAAAATATTATATTATTTAATTTTTAAAAGAAAACTATTTATTATTACTTATATTAATATTTTAATATATAATATTAATAAAAATATTAATATTTATTTTTGAAATATTAAAAATATTTAGACTATTGAAATAATTATAATAAATACGCAAAGTATTTATTATTAAAATCATTACAAAAGTATTATTTATTTATATTCAATATAAAAATTTTGTAAATAAAATAAAAAACATTATATCTTAAAATAAAATATTCATAAATTATTAAAAGAATAAATATATTTATGTATTAAATTAGTATTTATTTATTGCTAAAATAATAATATAATAATGTTCCTTATTGAAATATTAAAAATATTTAAGTTTAATAATATACAAAATAAAATATTTGAACTTAAAATATTGAAAAAATTTTAATGTTACTATTTTAATATTTAAAAATTTTAATCTAATTTAAAAAAATTATTAATATTTTATGTAGGGTTAAATTAAATCAAATTTTAAAAAATCATTTTTAAGTTATAACTTGTGTAGAATTACACTCATAAACTTGGAAAAATAATCTTACACAAAGACAATTATTTTTTGAAAAATATCTTCTTTTTTTTCAAAAGCAGAAGACAATTTTTAGAAAAATGACTTAATTTTTCATTAACTAGACTATTATTTTCCTGTAACGCCCTCGGAAGCCGGATTTTCGGGCTAACTTTTCCTTTCACTTTCTATGTTTGTCTCTCGCTCAGTGTAGCTAAAAAACCTAATGAGTAGTCCTACTCTTATATTTGTTTAAGACTAGTTGTCTAAGGTCCCATTATAGTCTTCTCGTAAGACGTGTCAGAAATGACACTGAAAAACTCCGTCCCTATTTTAGTCTAGTATCCATCCCCATACTAATGTACATCATCATCTCAACCTGTAGAAATTTCAAATCTCCATGTAACTTCTAAAATACTAGACATCCATGTGATTCAATATATAAACATATCGAGATTACAACTTAACTACGAATCACACTGTGTTTACAGACTCGATATCACCTAGTACTTACATCCCGAATCCTATACACTGTGTACACAAAAGAATTTAGTCTGGGATATAAACAAAAGAACAAAAGATTATACCTTGGCTCAACTTTTTGCAGCTCAACAAAAAGACTCTCAGTGCACCACGCTCGTGCCGAGTCTACCTGAAATAATCTGAGATGGAAGGGGGTGAGCTTTGGGGAAAGCCCAGTAAGAAAGCATACGCTAAACGATGTTAGGTTTCTACTATGTTAGATGCATGTGCATGCGTGAATGAACGTGCCCAAAACTCATGCTCAAAGACGTTTATTTGGAAATAATACCAAAATTGATAAACCATAGTTTATAAGCTATAAAATGTTATGCCAAGTAATATCAAAACAATTTAGTACTCAAGCATTCACCGAATCAAGATATATATAGTAGTAGTAGAAATGATACATTCGCTCGTCTTTGTAACAGTATCGAAATATACATTTTAAAAACATTTACATGAGACGAACATTAGGAGATTCGGTAACGTAACAGGAATCTTTGGAAATATAACCAAGAAGCTTTCTATGAAAGCATCCACTGTAGCTAGCAGTGGTCGGTGTCCCATGCCAGGGCTCTATCCATGATCATGAATCATCCCAGCACCAGTGATCATCTGGTAGCTGAGGTACAAGTCACGACTAGTTGTCGGACAATCATACGTAATTACCGCTACCCATTTGCCACACAGGCGGGATCCATGACGCAATTACGTATACGGCGCCTCAATGCCACACAGGCTTACTGAATGCCACACAGGCATAATAAAACGCCACACAGGCGAGTGCCACATAGGCATTTCCAAGTGCCACAAAGGCATTTCCAAGTGCCACACAGGCATATCCAAGTGCCACACAGGCATCTCCAAAAGCCACACAGGCATTATACATCATCACATGTATCATGGTCAAAACTCGTTTAAAAATATATCTTACAAAATAGGTTGAGTACCAAAGGCATAAACCGTCTCACATACTTATAGTTTAAAAAATCTAATCGTACGAAGTCTCGATAACAAATAGCAGTGATTAATATGCATGAGGTTTTAAAGGCATTTAATAAATCCAATTTAATATCAAGAAACTTATTTAGACAATTTCTAACGAAATTTCGGCATTATAACGGCATAGGTAGAACACTACCCAGCGTCATAACCACAAATCAGATACCTGTAGAAAATTCAATCAAGCAATATATCTTCAATACACCAATTTCCAATACACATCCAAATCCAAATCCAAAACGTTATGCATTTAAAACTCAATCCAACGTATTTGGACATTTAACCAAGAATGCATCTAAATCCATAAATATTAAATAACATTGATTTAAAAATGCATAAGCATAGTAGACTGACAAGCATTTACCGTATATTCCCTTACCTAATGTGTACCACACTAATGTTGGTGTCGCACCCTTGTACACTTTGAATTTTCTAATCCTTCTTTGATTTTCTTTACTTTAGCCTTTAGTTTAGGGTATTGAACATCATCATCTATCTCATAAAATTTCCTCCTACATTAAAGCACACAAAATATAAAAATTTATATTATTTATTCTCTTAGGAATTTTATAGTCTAACTTCTTTCATAAGATCATTACCTTAAAACTTCTTCTTTGGCTGCCAAACTTTTCCTTTCGGCTTTATCCTTCTTGAATTTTCAATTATCACTTAAACCTACATCCAAAAATATTTACCTTTACTCATCACTCTACATCTATTATTTAAAAGCATAATTTAATATTAACTCTTACCCTTACCATTGTTGGGATCCCTCTTCCCCTTTGTTTATTGTCTTTCTATTTTTGTTGCCATTTTCCCTCACTTGTTCAGCAGCTGTCCCTTCGAACTTGTGCTGTGTGTACTCACTGGCCTTTGTCCCTTTTCTAGTTTACCCACTCAGCTTCCCACCGTTTCAAGCCACTCCCCTTCAGTCCAGTAGCAGTAAGGAGTACCCTGTTTTAGTGCCTTTCTTGTAGATCTGTTCTTAATCTAAAATGACACCACATACGCCTCCTTCTTTCACGCACCAGCCCACGTTCTCATCCTCCAGCTTTCCTTTCGGTTTTCTGTCTCAATCTTTGCGAGAGAATAGTTCCTCTGTTGTGAATGCTGTCGTTCTTTCCTTCTCATCTCGATTTAATCCCTAAATGCTTCAGCCGAGAGGGCACTTGCTGTCTCCATTCTTTGGGCTGAAGTGTGACCTTGTTTCTGTTTCCGTCGAGAGCCAAAGCTCCAATCTCTCCAATTTTTCTTTCACTCTCGTCGCCCCTCTCCTTTCCTTGCCAGATTTGTTTTCTCTCTTTTCCTTTGTTTACACTTTTGTTTTGTTTTAATTCTTTTGGTTCCCACGTGAATGGGTAAAGTAAGGAAGCCGATTGGCTTCTTTAAAGAGCCAATCAGTTTCATCCCTTTTACCATTATTATATTATTCCTATAGTATATATAAGTATATTTTATTTTATTTGTTTTGTTTTATTATATATGTGTATGCAATACTTACTATTATAATATATATATGATACATAATCTGTAACTACACCCAAGACTCACACTCAAATTAAATAATTCTATTATTTCCGAATTTAACTAATTAGACTACATTAAATCAACTTTATGAACTTAGTTGATTTACACAAGGCTTAACCAAATTCATAGGCTTACTGTAGCTTGTCGCTCTCGAGCCCAAAGTAGGCAAGATCTCTTATCTCCGGGACTACTTAAGCCGTGCCGAGATGTCCACCCGTCTACATGTCCCTATATAATTATTTTAAATTTATTTTTATTAGTTATAAAATTGTGCTAAATAATAGACAATTAATTTAATATAGTAAGGATTTTCCGGTTATTACATTTCCGTTTACCAATTAATTTTTTGTCAACTAAACATAAAAAATGCATAAATCATTTTTTTGAAAACATTTTCAATGAATCAAACAGTACCTAAGTTAATCAATTTTGGTATCTTATAATAAATTTCTAATATCATTGGTTGAAGTTTGAAAGTCAATTCGATTTTTAAAAGATTTTGACAAAAATTATCTAAGGTGATTAACGGATTTGAATAGAATTTTTAAGTCTGATAAAAATAGAATTAGATTCAAATTTAATATTTTGAAATCCAAGTTTGATTTGATGCAAATATAATTAAAATTAAAATTAAATTTTTTATATATTTATTAAATATAATATAATTTTATGTATATAAATATTATTGATTAATAAACATAATTACATATAATTAATATGAATATTAACATATAAATTTTGGCTAAAAAATAAATTTTAAAGAGGATAAAAATATAAAAACAAAGAAATAAGTAATATAATTTTTAAATATTTTTGAAATTTATAAGTGAAGTTAATACGATCATATATATATATTTTATTTTATTTTTTTTTATTTTTATAAAATATAAATAATTATTTTAATTTCGTTTAAAATTTAAAATTTTTTTAATATTATTTTAAATAATAATTCAACCAATTAATGTTAATTTAAAGTCAACAAACCGTGTGGACCCGTCTCCATTGCATTATTTCATTTACGATTTGTCTTCCTTTTTTTTTTTTTTTTGATGACCAACACGATTTGCCTTCCTTTGGCAAACCGTGTGGACCCTGATTCTATTCCATTTTTTCATTTAGTGGACATATGATTTGTACGTGTGGACCCTGTCTCTATTGCATTATTTCATTTAGTGGACAAATGATTCGTCTTCTTTTAAAAGACCATGTGGACCCGTCCTTATTGCATTATTTCATTCATGATTTGTTTTCTCTTAACCCACTTTTTCAAACCAACCATTGAAACTAAATTAATCGATTTCTGTTTTTTTTTCTATTTTTTAATAAATATTAGATTTTTAAAATTGTAATAATTAAAATTTAATTTTTTAGATTTTAATCAATCTTTTAAAATTTTAATGATTAAAATTTTTAGATTAAAATAAATATTAGATATTTTTAAAAATAATTTATGTTTATATATATTCTCTTCTAGCATGAAACTTTGGAGCACAATTCAAGGTAGGTATGATATATGAAAAATTATCTTATACACTGTCAGTGGAGTTTTTTAACTCTACAAGCAGTGTTAGGATAATGACATGTGTCTTATTTTATTTATTTTTTATTTTTTTTAATATTTTTAAAAGACACATATCATCATCTTAACCCTGCTTGTGAAGTTAAAAAACTCCACTGACAATGGATAAAATAATAATCCATGATATATATATTTATTATAAAATAGAAAACATGCACACATCTAAAATATCCTAACATGGATGTTGATATGTACGTTTTTATTGAAAAATTCTGTTCATATCGTGTCAGATGAAAAATAAATTCATGTAAAAAATGGCATCAACATGTTAAATTCAAAATCATATTTTAGTTTTTAATATATTCATTGCTCAAAGACGAACTGCAAATTATATTTGAAGTATTCGAAGCTATGAAACTCTTGGTTCTTGATTCAAAGTATTAGAGATGATGAGAGATAAAGTCTACTTAAAAACTTATCTCAGCTTTGGTGTGACTCGATAGTTAGTTGGGATTTCAAATGAAGGAAGAAAAAAATATAAATAAATAAGTAATATAATTTTTAAATATTTTTGAAATTTATAAGTGAAGTTAATACGATCATATATATTTTATTTTAATTTTTTTATTTTTATAAAATATAAATAATTATTTTAATTTCGTTTAAAATTTAAAAATTTTATTAATATTATTTTAAATAATAATTCAACCAATTAATGTTAATTTAAAGTCAACAAATCGTGTGAACCCGTCTCCATTGCATTATTTCATTTACGATTTGTCTTCCTTTTTTTTTTTTTTGATGACCAACACGATTTGCCTTCCTTTGGCAAACCGTGTGGACCCTGATTCTATTCCATTTTTTCATTTAGTGGACATATGATTTGTACGTGTGGACCCTATCTCTATTGCATTATTTCATTTAGTGGACAAATGATTCGTCTTCTTTTAAACGACCGTGTGGACCCGTCCTTATTGCACTATTTCTTTTTTTTATATAGATAACAGGTATCTTTATTTATTTTAACGCTATGAGATTAATTATATTTGGGGTTTAATTACAGTTAAAATTCTTCATCCCTCCTCAAAGATGTGTTTAGTGGGAGTCGAACTCAAGAGCTCTTTCTAAAAACTCAGCATGCGTTGTCAATTGAGCCACAACTCTTAAATTTAGCTCTTGAGTTCGACTCTCACTAAACACATTCGTCCTTATTGCATTATTTCATTCGTGATTTTTTTCTCTTAACCACTTTTTCAAACCAACCAGTCAAACTAAATTAATTGATTTCTTTTTTTTTCTATTTTTTTAATAAATATTAGATTTTTAAAATTGTAATGATTAAAATTTAATTTTTTAGATTTTAATCAATCTTTTAAAATTTTAATGATTAAAATTTTTAGATTAAAATAAATATTATATATTTTTAAAAATAATTTATGTTTGTATATATATACTCTTCTGGCATGAAACTTTGGAGCACAATTCAAGGTAGGTATGATATATATATATATATATATATATATATATATATGAATATTATAAAACAGAAAACATGCACACATGTAAAATATCCTAACATGGATGTTGATATGTACGTTTTTATTGAACGACATGTAAGTGAATTGACACGAAAGCCACTTTTTTCTCCTATAAATACTCATATCCTTTTTTAATTGTACTTACGATTTTTAACTAATCACTTATACTTTTTTCTCCTCTAAATCTGTACTAAAATGCCAATGAAACTTTGGCTTAATAGCAAGGAAGAAGCCCTGAGATTTTGAGGTTTCAGGTTCGAATCTCGCTAAGTGTGAGCTTAAGTTAGTCTAGTTATTTACTAGTTTGTTTAGTTTGTTATAATTATTTACTAGTTTACCTAGTTTGAGTAATGTGATTTTCATAGTTACATATTTATGGAATGTAATATGCTGATTGTAATTATAACTTTTAATGAAAATGTACTACTAAAAAAAAATGCACTAAAATCTCCACTAAACTGTTTTTCTTAACCGACTACTTCCACCTTTTTCTCTTATAAATCTGCACTAAAAATCTCCACTAAAATCTCTACTAAATTGATATCTCACTCTTTGTTTTTAGTTATTTAATCCTCCTTAACAACTACCAATTACAATTATGAGATTAACAACTGCCAATTACAAATATTTCTCGAAACATTGGACTCTATTGTTACTTTTAATTAATTCACTATTCTGGGTAGTAAACAATAAATACTTACACAATTTTAAAATAATTATTTTTTTATTTTCAAATTACAAAATAAATTTTTTTATTTTATCCATAATGTGGACTATTTTGATCCATTCATTTTGGGTTTTCATAAGCTCATGATGTACCTTGTAGTAGATTAGTGCCCATAATTGTCGAGAACCAAAGTAGCAAATGTGCTGATAATAAGTGCATAACGAATGTATTAACTATTTTTTATTTTTGTAATTTACTTACTCTGAGAAATAAAGAAATATTTCTTTAACGATATAAACGAAAAAAATTTTAATAGTAATGATACTTATCACATATATATTATATTATATATTATATTATCTTTAAGGAAACATGCTTATTTGCATAATTTTGCTAACATGGATACTAATATATAAGGTCTGTTTGAATGCCACGTGTCATTATTTATTTTTTTAATCACTCCAGACAACTGACAATTTAAATCTTTGCTAAAATTTGTGCTAAATAACTCCACTAAACAGATATCTCTTTCTTTATTTTCAGTTATTTAATTTTCTTTAACAACTGCCAACTACAAATATTGGATCAGGTCTCTTTTTTTAACAGACCACTTCCACTGGATGCTTATGGGATCATATCCCCTAAATCTCCTCAAAGATTCATTTAACATATCTCTTTTATATTCTCTCATCTCTAATCTCAATCTCTGAGTGTGTGTGTTTTTATATATATATATATATATATATATATATATATATATGTGTGTATATATATATATATATGTGTATACATATATATATATGTGTGTATATATATATATATATATATATATATATATATATATATATAGAGAGAGAGAGAGAGAGAGAGAGAGCATCTAACCCATTTTAAAATAAAATTAATTATCGAATTTATTTAAAATAATTAAGCATAATATGTTATCAAATTAATATTAACATCTTGAAAGTTAAAAATAAAAATATATCACTTATCAAATTTTAAAATTTTTAATAAAATATCTAAAATCTTTTAACTTAAAATTTATCTATTTTAATAAATTTTAATAATTTAACTAAAATCTAATAACTGCAAATAAAATAATTAAAATATTATCTAATTTAAAAATAATTATGATATTATATGATTTCTAATCCATTTAAAAATAAAATTAATTCTTTAATACATTTAAAATAATTAAAATAATTAAACATAATTTTAAAAAAAGAGTGTGAATAATATGAATTTTAATCCATGCATTGCATATGTTCGCAAACTATTTATGATATGAAACTAACACAAAAAAAAAAAAGTATAGCCTATGTAACCAAAAAAAAAGTATAGCCTAACCTTGGCCTTGATGTCTAGGCGCTTATGTCTTCTTGTGACCTTGGGTACAAAGGCTATCACAAACACAAATAAAAAGTATAAATGTGATATCAATTAAAGAGATAATTATCTAATACATTCTTAAAAAATTTTTTAATTTTACAAGTGATGTTAAACTGATGATAGATGTTATATTTTATTTATCTTTTAATATTTATTAAAGAAATGTGTCATCATTTTAAATTAGCTTATAAAGTCAAAAATTTTATTAACGATATGTTGAATATTAATTTTAATTAAAATTTGACAAAATTTGTACATAAATACGATAAAAACTAAAAAATTATTTATAACGCGACCACGCCTATGAAAGCCTAGAAGAACGAAAGTAGATAGGAAATCAGAGTGGGAATCTGAAGGATTTGCAAAAGCAGAAGAATTCAGAACTTTTGTTCTAATCACAAATGATCGGAGCTGAGTACATACTGTTTTTTTATTAATCGATTTTTTGAAATTATTTTAATAAATATTAGACTTTCAAAATTTAAATTTTTATAATCTGAATATTTTAAAAAATAATTTTTTTTTTTCATGTGGAAATCTTGGTGCTCGTTTAAGGTAGATTTAATAACTTTTGACACAAAAACGATATATAAACTAAATTTTGATAAAATTTGTATATGAATAAAATGAAAACTAAAAATAATTTTGTGTTTTACGTATTGACACAAAATATTCGAGTTTAATACAACATAAATAAAAGTAATACAAGCAAAAATTTGATAAAATTTGTATATTAATATTATAAAGATTAAAAAAATATATTTATATTTGAAGCGTTGATATGAATTTTAATTAAAAAAATTTCGTATTTAACACAAAATATGAACACGATTAGATCTAATTCAAGTATTAGAAGCTATGAAACTCTTGTAAGTGCTCGATTCAATACTAGAGATTCTGAGACATAAAAGCCTACTTAAAAACTTAATTCAACTTTGGTATGACTCGTGATTTCAAATGAAAGAATATAAAATAAATACAAGTAAATAGTTTACATCTCTTATTTTAGGTTCAAATCAAATGTAAAAATTCAAGTCGCAATTAATCAGAGATCTCTTCACCAGACATTATGTTACAAGTTCTTCATTGAAGTATATAAACGATGAAATACAGAGAAATTTTCATTACAAGTGGCCTAAAAGAACATTAAAATAATAAAAACCTTATATTTTAGACTAAATATTGTATTTTTGGTAAATTTTACTAAATTTTTTAAAGTGTTGTTGTAATTCAATTCTAACACATTAGTTTTGAAAATGAACATTTTGTTTCAAAATTACAAATGATGTTAACCAAATACTAAACTTGATAATATTATCATATTCTTAGGCATCAACAATGAAATTTATTACTATTTATTACTTTTAAATATTTTTTTGAAACTTATTTTACATGAAATTTTTATTTTCATTATAAAAGATAAAAAGTATGAAGAATATTACAAGAAGAACAAATGTTTAAGTTATCAAATTTTTTTACAATGATTTAACGGAACAATTTTTTTGTATCATTAAATTGATAATTTTGAATTGAAATGTTCATCTATCGTACTAATAGACTAGTCTTAAATTAAAGTTTAAACTAAATGACAAATTTACTTTTTTTTTGGTGTTTTTTTACCGTTTGTTGTATGATCAATGTCCCCGTTACCTTTAGTAGCCATGCACAATCTTACGATGCTTGTTCTTGATCCATCTTTGCCCTTTCTTTAAAAAATCCTTGAGCTTCCCTTTAAGAGCATACATCTTATACTTGGAAAATTTCCTCTTTTGTTTCGTTTTGGTTTATTCCACCATGATTTGATCGACATAGACTACTTGTTTTTCTTGTTGTCAACCTATTTTTATCAAATGGAAGAGAATCAAAGGAAGGTTGAGATCGGGCGAAATAAACCTTGTTCATGTATTTTAACATGTTGGGATCGATGATGTCAAGATTTTGACCATCTCCAAGGGCTTTTCGGTAGGAGGGTCGAAAATCTTCCATCGGTCGATGCCTTCCTTCCCTTCTTCCGTCCGCTTTCTCTCGATTCTTCTTTTTTTGAGGTTTTTAGTTGAAAAGAATAAGATAGATGAAGAGTACAAAAATACAAGTCCTTTGATTACGGAAAATAAGAGATGGAGAAATGGAGATTTGGTTTTGGAATAATAACTAACTACTTGTGCTTTAATTTAAGTTCATGGTCCATATTAATTTTCAGGTACAAAAGTTACTTACGCATGCATGCATTTTGTTTAATGATAATTTTATTTTTATTTTCAAATACAAAAATATAAATAAAAAATCGGTGTGTTTTATGTTGAGTGTTGTAGTGAACTAATGATATGATTTTAGATTTAAATTAATTAGGAGACTTTAGAGCTCATGATTGTAAAATTTAACCAAAATGTAGAAGTCATAATAAAGTTCTAAACTTATTTTTACATTTGTTACTAATAAGAATGTCTTTAAAGTCTAAATTTTGCGGAAAAAAAAGAAGAAGAAAAAGTATAAGTATCTACATAATGGTATATTATGTGAGAAAAGCTCTCGAGTTCGATTCTCACTAAACATATATTTGTGAAGAGCCTTAATTGTGACTAAATCTCGAACAGGATTAATCTTAAACCGTTAAAACGGATGAAAATACCTGTGATTTACACAAAAAAATTTACGTAATGCTATATGTCTGAATTTAAAGAGAAAGAATTTCTCTTCTTTTACTATTTTAACATTATTATAGTATTATTAATTAAAGAGTTTGCTTTTTATACAACATCAGTAAAAAAATTTTAATTCAATAGCTGAAATTAAGGGATTGTTGCATGTATTGTTTTTAATTAGTATTTTTATTCTTTTATATATTTTTAGAGATATATGTCATCTGATTAATTTTGTTAATTTAAGGATTCCACTAAATAAATCTTCTTAATAAAACCATTTTAACAAAATGAGGAATGATAGTCATAGTATATCTTATAAAAGAGGAGCGACGCCGTTTTTATGTCCATCAATGTCGATATATAATCCCGACGGATCACGCGCGGGATATTCTAGCGCGGGAGATTTCAGTTTCATCATCATCGTCGTCGTCATCTTCTTCCTCTTGAAAAAAAAAAAGGCCTAAATCTTGCAAAATTCATCGGTCGTCAAACCAGAAATGGACGGTCGCAATTTCGAGATGGAGAAGGCTTGGTTGATGATCTTGGCTCTAGAGTTCGGCTTCAATGAGCAAGCGGCAAGGAAGAGTTTAGATCGTCTGATTTCTCTCTACGGTACTTCTCACCATTTCTCTTCATTTTTTGCTTTTTTTTTTGTGGTTTAATTTTTAAACTAGTTTTCGAAATTTTGTATTTTTTTTTCGCGGATTTTTTGTAATTCGTGGAAAATTGATTCTTTGGAAAAATCGACAAAATTTATGTAATGTTATCATAAATAAACTGCTAAATAAAATTATGGATCAAATTGAAAGAAGAAAGGGTAGATGTATGGTACACAATTTAAAATTGATTGAATTTGTGAAGGCGATGATGGCCAAGATTTTATTACCGTGGAGCATTGTGGTGATGATTTTGTGGCGGCGTTGGCTGAAACGATGGAGGACAGTGAGGATTGGGATGATGATTTACAGGCTATGGAATCAGAAGCTTGTGGAGCTTTGAACAATATGTTTGACAAAAATGCCCTTTGCAATTGTAAAATTAACAGTAATACCAATATGAGAAACTACATCAACATCATAGATGATTCGCTTGAACAAAAAAACAAACAAATTTGATGGAGTTGGATTCTTCCAGTGATGATGAGGACTTGGAATTATCGGTTTTGAAGAAAAAGGGTGATTTTTCGACCCTCTCTTCTCATCAGGATCAAAGCAGTCGCGTGGTAAGAGACTTTCATTGCAACTTAGTATTGGGGGTTTGCTTATAGCTTTGTAGAATAACAGTCATTTATTGCTTATTAAGAGTTAAGAAACTTAAAGATACTGAATTAGTTTGTTTGACTTTGAAGGTTTCTAAGAGTAGTGTGACTCAAGGTTCAGTTTCAATAATTTCTGGTCAAAAGCAGTTCTTCAGCATGTCAATGGGTGAACATAGGACTCTGAGTTATGAAGAATTACAGGCTTTGGATGATTTTGAATTAGCGAATGCAGTTATCTTTGGTAACAAATCATTTCGACCATTGCAGCATCAGGCTTGTAAAGCATCTCTGGCAGAGCGAGATTGCTTCATTCTCATGCCTACCGGGGGTGGTAAAAGTCTTTGTTATCAGGTCATACTCTACTGACAATATCTGGCAAACTAGATTGTGCTAATTTTGCCTAAAATTCAGAACTGGACATAGAAAAGATCTGGATTTTACAGTTGAAATTGAGTATTGAACTTATTTTGATTCTTAAATCTTTCAAGTGCAAACTGAGCATGGAATGATGTAAACTTGGATGCCGAAGACCTCCTTTGTTCTTTTTATTTCTATTACTTTTTGATTTGTCTTGGCTAGTTTACTTGTTGTGTTCTTAATTTACAGCATTGTGATGTAAATATCTTATCTTTGCTCAGCTTCCAGCAACTTTGAATCCCGGTGTTACGGTGGTTATCTCTCCTTTACTATCTTTAATTCAGGATCAAAGAATTACACTGAACCTTAGGTTTTAAATGCCAGTTACATTTTTGAATTCTCAGCAAACTGCTTCCTAAGCAGCAGCTGTCATGTATGAATTAAGGCAAGTTATTTTGTTAGAGAAAGATCATTTTTTTGAACTTTTAGATACAGTAATCATAGTCAAATATTTTGGTCTACCTATTTTCTTTCCTATTTATGTTTTATTTTCATGCTTTTAGCAAAGACAACCCATCATGCAAGCTTTTATATGTGACTCCGGAAAGGGTTGCTGGAGATCCATCATTTCTTGAGGTATTAAAATGTTTGCATAGAAAGGTGAGCTTTACCTTCTTACTAAAAATATTTGAAGCACATTATGCTTTGAAACTTTCAGCTGCTAATGTAATTTCTGTTCTCATGTAGGGACAATTGGCAGGTTTTGTTGTTGATGAAGCACATTGCATCAGGTATGCCCATTTTCTTGGTATATGTTGTGGGTCATTATTAATGGTTTTGATGGGCATGTATGATTTTTATACTCATAATATTTGGTATTTAATCAGCATTATTCCTTCACGTTTGATATGCTACTAACTGGTACATAAACTTGTTAACTCCTGTTCAAGGTCTTATGTTTTGTCTTGTAAAACTATTTCACAATTCAACTCTACTCAACTCAGTGATTGTTAAAGTGTGGTTTCTATGTGCATCAATCTTGCTCCTTCTGCATGGTCCAAATAACTAAAAGTTGATGCAAATCCTAAGGAGATTTCATAATACAAAACTGGGTTTACCATTGTGGTCATAGGAAAGGCAGAGCCCTGTGAACTGCAAGAGTGAATATCTCGTTGTAACCTAACTCAAAAGAAAATTATATGTAGGTGTCTTTTTATATTGCCAATTATAATTCTATTCTCCGAGCTGACTACCTAGTGCTTTTATCTGACTGCATTTGTATATTTTTTTGTAACTTGACACCAAGGCATTGATGACATTGAACAAGGTACTAGCTAAGATGAAAGAATTGCGTAGGAGCCATGTTTTTGACCACTGATGTTTGTATAAGCCTAACTCTCTATTTATGTGTAAAAGACCACCTCTCAAACAAATTATGTAGGCATTGAGGTGCATAAGCCACACAAGTTTACCTGTGTTTCATATCATTAAGCAAAGAAACCTCATTGTTTCTGCCAACCATATCCCAGAGAGATAAATACTTTTGACTCAGGAATGAACATCAATGATTAAACTATGCATTTTGTTGTATTAATTGATTATGACTAGAAAATTCTCGCTCTTTAAATTTTTTAAGCCAGTGGGGACATGATTTTTGTCCAGACTAGACAGGACTGGGATGTCTAAAGCAGCATTTTCCCAATGTTCCAGTGATGGCATTGACTGCCATGGCCACCCACTCGGTTCGTGAGGTAATAAGACTTAAGTTGGACTTTCTTCATTACATTGCTGAATAAACAATAAGTCTTTTCTTTTTTGTGTCCCAATTGGTGCTTTACAGGATATTCTAAAAGCTTTGAGAATTCCCCATGCTCTAGTCCTCAAGACAAGCTTTGATAGACCCAACTTGAAGGATGAAGTGATTGGGGAGGCAAAGGATTCATTAAAGCAACTTGGTGCAGCTTCTGGAAAATCGTTTTAAGAATCAGTGTGGAATTGTATACTGCCTTTCAAAAAATGAATGTGCTGAGGTTTCAAATTTTCTGAATGAGAAATGCAAGAGTAGAACAGTGTATTACCATGCTGGTTTGGCAGCTCAACAAAGAGTAACTGTTCAGAAGAAATGGTATGATGGAGAGGTCCAGATTGTATGTGCAATTATCGCTTTTGGGATCGGAATCGACAAACCAGATGTCGTGAGTCTAGATAAGATCTCCAGTGTATCTCTACAGTGTGTATAATCAATTTTAAAAACTAGGCAGTGCACTTTTCCAGTTGTTTGATTGTAGCACACTAGGCACTGCATCATGGAAAAAGGGTTTTGTCTGGTAATTGATTCATAAGGAAAATTTTCTTAGGTTCGATATAATCACAAGGCTTTCTGCTTTCATCAATCAGTTTAGTGGAATTTTAAAGTAAAAATAACACTTTAAGATTTTACGTAAATAAGTTTTTCCGTACCACTGAGTGATAGTTGATATGGTGGGTTCAAAATTTTGTTTAATTATTAGTTGTGTCAGTTCTCTGGAAATTTTAACAGAGAAATTTTAACCAAAATTTAGAACTCAAAATAGTGTTCAACTTATTTTTACATTTGTTAATCATAAGAGTCTTTAAAATCTATATTTTGCAAAAAGAAAAGAAAAGCACAAGTATCCATGTACTGGTATACATATGAATTTAAAGAGGAAGAATTTCTCTATTTTTTATAATTTTAATACCATTATAGAGGAGAATTAAATATTATATGCCGGCTGAAATACGCGATCCATGTAAGAATATTGTCTGAATTAAATATTTACACAACAATTCTTCAGTTTACAATATGTTCTTATGAAAGAACAGTATCCAAGATACCTAAGTGGAAAAGGGAGATTAAAAAGAGGGTTAAGTTATAACAGAAGCAATAAGGAGCCGTAAAATGCCCAAGAAAGCCTTATTCACAGTGAAAAGCTGGGAGCTTTTCTTTTCAAGTTTTTCACAGCCACAAAGGAGAAAATGTTGGACAGAAATAGAGCTTACTTAAATTAGCAAAAGCAAGCACAACCGAAAGCTCTTTCTCACCCAATTGATCAAGTATGCAACTATCTTTCTCACCCAATTGATCAAGTATGCAACTATCTTATCATAGTGGCACAAACAAATAATTTTCAACAAGTAAAATTCTTCCAAAATCAACCACAAACAGCAAGAGGATCAATTTTTACGTGGAAAACCTCTTCAAATTGAAGAGGAAAAACCACGGGACTTAGAGTCCACTCAAAAACTTCACTGTTAAAGAGTGTTCTTACAAAAACAAAGTTTTTAGCTTCTACAACACAACTCCATTTTCAACAATCAACAAGTAATCACTAACAACAAAGAGAGAAAAAGTTGAGATTTCACCCAAACAAAGCTGTTGTTTCAATCCAGATTCCGAAAAACTCTATGAAAAATTCAACCATCCAATATCAGCGTCTATGAGTTCTCTACTTGCTGTCAAAAAATAAGCTCAATCTGACCACGGATGACTTTCATCAGCTTGACGAAGACTGGTCTGTGCTGGAATTTCCTGCACTACTCACTTTTCTCCCTCTCGCGTGTTTGTTTAAATCTATAGCCAAGCCACCGAAAAATCCCGAGAAACGATGCCGTATATCCATTTCCCAACACTAGAAGAGCGTTTGAGACGAGGACGACGTTGGATTCGTTGTCGATGAAGTCAAAGTTCATTTCTTTAAGAGAAACTCACCCAGTGTCAAAAGTTCATTCCTGAATGTGTAAAATGTGCAAAATTTGAAAATTTTAGACAGAACATAAAGTGATACGAGTTAAAATTTGCTAAGAATTGTATATAAATATGATAAAAATTAAAAAAATAAATTTTCTATTTAGTGTGTTGACAAATTTTAATATAAAATTTTTATATTTTACACAAAACGAATACAACTTTACATGAAACAAAAGTGAATTGCCAGGTTTAGTCAAAAGTGAAAATAATAATAGTAATAATCATAGGGAAGATGTTTTTTGAGGCATACCTGCAGAGAGTGAATAAGAGGATGGTCATGCAAGGAGGAAACATATATAGGTACCCAAGCTCTCTTAATTCCCTTCCTCTTCTATCACGTACGCACTATTTGAGCAGTTATTAAGCAACATTCAATTAGATTAATATACAAAAATGAAGAGATGCAAAGATTAAGGTTTGAGAATTCACATTTTTTCTTCAGACAGATTCTGAAAGCCTTAGGACAGAAATCCCTCTTCCAACATCAATACTGTATATCTTCTCTCGTAGAAACAAGACATGACATGGCCACATCCAAACATCCGTCAACACAGCTGAAAAGTTGTTTAGTACTTGCCCAAACGACTCACAGATTGTGTAGATCTTGACAAAAGCTGCATATTTACGGCTCATTTAATTAATTCCAGATTAAAATATATACTTGAATCATGCATCATCTATTTCTTCCGCTTGACAATGAAATGGGTTTATCATATCGATTTATTAGTGCGAAATTTAAAGTTGAAAACATTTGAAAATTAAATGCAAGTGAATTCACTGAACATAAAAAAAAAAAATCAGTTAAAATACCTGTGGCTCGTGTCGTCCAGTGCTCTTGATCATTCGTAGATGAATTTAAGATATTTGAACCCTTGGTATGTCGGCGATGTAGGACTGATATTTTCCTTTATCCCTTTTGCACCTTTTCTCCAACTGAAAGAATTCGCGCCAGTTTTTGAATTTCTGAAAATTGAATTTAATTACAACCGAATACTGCTATATATAGTGCTGAGCTTACAAGCTGGTCTACCATCCATCAAAGGTGACTCAGCAACTATATCTAACAAAAGACTGCCAACTAAGCAACCATATAGTAACTACAAAGCAACAATATAATCGGAAGTAAAATGAGAAGAAGTAGAAGCTCTGTAAATCTCTGTTAGCCCCCCTCAAGCTGGAGTGTAGAGATTATGGAATCTAAATCGAGAGACAAGAGGTTGAAAAACAGATGGAGGATGAGACTTGGTAAATAAATCAGCTAGCTGAGAAGAAGAATGAACATGGAACAATCGAAGCACACCAGCTTGGACCTTCTCACGAACAAGGTGACAATCCAGCTCAATATGTTTGGTTCGTTCGTGAAAAACAGCATTCTCAGCAATGGCTATAGCAGACTGATTATCACAATATACGAAAGCAGGTGTAGAATGAGGAACCTGCAAGTCATGCAACAAATACAGAAGCCACTGGATTTCACAGGCTAAAGAAGCTAGTGCTCGGTACTCTGCCTCTGAAGAGGATCGGGATACAGTTGATTGTTTCTTTGATCGCCAAGAAACTAAAGCACCACCCAAGAAAACACAATAACCGGTTACAGAACGTCTGGTATCTGGACATGTGGCCCAATCCGAGTCGCTAAATCCCTTGATAATCAGATCTGAATTGGACGGGAAAAATAACCCTTGCCCTGGTGAAGCTTTAATATACCGAAGCACTCTGTGAAGCATCTGGAGATGAAGATCAGTGGGCCTCTCCATGAACTGAGATAGGTGATGAACTGCAAATGAAATATCAGGTCTAGTAGTTGTCAGAAACATCAGTTTGCCAAGTAACTGTCTGTATTGGAGAGGCTCAGGTAAAGGTGTTCCAGAATCCTTGGAAAGCTTGGTGGAGGCAACTAGAGGTGTAAAAACAGGTTTGCAAGTAATGAAGCCAGTATCCTGGAGTAATTCTAAAGCATACTTTCGCTGGGAAAGATTGATACCAGAGGAGGATCGGGCTATTTCAAGCCCCAAGAAATATTTCAAGCTGCCGAGATCCTTGATTTTGAAAGCCTGATCTAGAACGTCCTTTACTTGTTGGATCATTGATGTGTCATTGCTAGCCAATACAATATCATCAACATAAACGAGGAGTGCAAGGAAGGAATCACCAGAATTCTTAATGAACAGGCTAGGATCAGATTGAGCTTGCTGAAAACCTTGGTTGAGAAGAGTAGTAGTAAGCTTTGAATACCATTGCCTGCTGCCTTGCTTTAATCCATAAAGGGATTTCATCAATCTACACACTTGGCCTGGTTTAGCTGCTGTGTAACCAGGAGGCAATTGCATGTAAACTTCTTCATGTAGATCCCCATGTAAAAATGCATTATTAATGTCCAACTGATGAAGAACCCATCCTTTAGCAGCTGACACAGCAAGTAAAGTCCTGATAGTGGTCATTTTTGCTACGGGTGAAAAAGTTTCCACATAATCAAGACCATGTTGCTGAGTATATCCCTTAGCAACTAATCTGGCCTTGAATCTCTCAACACTGCCATCTGCCTTGTATTTAGTTTTATAAACCCATTTACACCCGATTGCAACCTTGGAAGGAGGTAAATCCATAATCTCCCATGTTTTGTTGACTTCTAAGGCCTGCAGTTCATCTTGCATAGCTTGTCTCCAACAGATATGCTGAACAGCCTGGTCATAACTTTTAGGCTCAACAGTACTGGCAATGCTTATAGAAAACACTTTGTGAGATGGAGAGCACATGTTATATGAAAGGACTGTGGACAAAGGATGGTATATAAAGGGGGTTGCATTATCAGGATGAACAGAGGAAGATGCATCAGAAGCAGCCAGAGCACAATGGTAGTCTTGTAGGTAAGTAGGGGTAATTGTAGTTCTGTTGGACCTTCTAATTGGAGGTATTATGTTATGGTCATGGGAGGTCTGATCTATAGAAGTTCTTGAGATACTAGGATTAGAAGTATGTTCAGGTGTAGGTGAAGCAGGAGAAGTTCTTGAGATACTAGGATTAGAAGTATGTTCAGGTGTAGGTGAAGCAGGAGACATATCAGCAGCATGGGAATCTAGACTAAGTGAAGGATGAGTAGGAAGAGGTAACACTAGGTACTGCTGAAATATATCAGTGTTTGGAGTATCAGGTAAGGATAAATCAGTTGAAAATGGGAAAACATGCTCATAGAATATAACATCTCTAGAGATGAAAACAGAACCTGTAGAGACATTATAGAGTTTATATCCTTTCTTCCCTGTAGGATAGCCCAAAAAGATACACTTATGAGCTCTAGGTTCAAATTTGGTTCGACCATGAGATAAAGTGGAGGCATAACATAGTGATCCAAAAACTCTTAGGGAAGATAAGTTTGGAAGAGAACCAAAAAGGATCTTATATGGACTATGGTTGTTTAAAACTGGTGATGGCAGTCTGTTAATGAGAAACACTGCATGAGCCACACAATCCCCCCAAAAATGGTCAGGTAAGGAAGCTTGAAATTTTAAAGCCCTAGCCACATTCAATATATGTTGGTGTTTTCGTTCCACTATGCTATTCTGTTGTGGAGTTTGAGTACAAGAAGTTTGGTGTATAAGGCCTTTAGAAGAATAAAAATCAGGCATGTTAAATTCTTGTCCATTGTCTGTCCTGATGACTTTGATTTTGGTTGCAAATTGAGTTTCAATGAGTGTGCAGAAATGTTGAACCAAAGTTCGTGTTTGTGACTTGGATTTCATAAGGTGCAACCATGTATATCGACTATGATCATCTACTATAGTGAGGAAAAAATGATCTCCATACAGGGAAGGAACAGGATAAGGACCCCATATGTCTATGTGTATTAGATCAAAACATTGTTCAGATTTAGAACTGCTGATAGGAAATGGGATCCTTTTCTGTTTGGCAAAATGACACACATCACAGGGGAAAGAATCATGAACTGGAATTGAGGAATCAAGGGAATGTAACATTTTATTTCTTGTATGTGACAAATGACCTAAACGATAATGCCAAATATTGCCTAATACATGCTGGGAAACTGAACATGTAACAGATATCTGGGATTGAGGTTTTACAGAAGGCAGTGACTGATCAAGAAAGTATAAACCACCATTTTGCTCAGCTGATCCAATCATCTTCAAACTTCGAGCATCCTGAATAATACAAACAGTAGGATAAAAGGTAAACACACAGTTAGCACTCTTTGTAAGTTTGCTGATAGAGATCAAATTGAAGGCAAAGGTAGGAACAAATAACACATCATGTAAAATAAGGTTGGGGGAAATTTTAACTATACCAATATGAGAAACAGATGCATGTGCACCATTAGGCAATCTGACAGAAGTCTTAACTGAGGGTTTAAAAGAGTCAAAATAAGCAAGGGAACAAATAATGTGATCGGAAGCTCCTGTATCTAACACATATCTGATGGATTTAGAAGTACAACTAAAAGCAGTAGCCAATATACCTGAATCTAAAGTATGACCAGTCACTGCATTAGCATGACTGGTGGAGGAAACTACTTCTGATGACTGAACCAAAGACAATATCTTCTGATATTGATCATCTGTGAATGTTCTTGGCATGCTACTGTCAGCTGAAGTAACAGATGGAAAAAACTGGTTAGTAACATCAAATGATTTAGAAGAATCCACACAATTAGCCTGAACTGATCTGGTCTTTGGTTTGTAACCAGGTGGAAATCCATGCTTTTTGAAACACTTGTCCACTGTATGTCCAGAGTAACCACAATATGAACACAATGTTCTAGATCTCCTGAATCCTACTGGATTTGAACTTGCCACACCTCTACTTGCAGCACCTTTAATGGCCAAAACATTAGTTTCCATTTGTTGAACATTAATCAAGGCATTGATCTGTCTCTCTTGTTGAATAACAAGTGAGAAAGCTTTGTTGATAGATGGCAGAGGATCCATTAAGAGAATTTGAGTTCTAACAGTAGCAAATGAATCATTCAAGCCTTTGAGAAATCTAATGACATAATCATTAGATTGATAAATCTTAGCAACATTCTCAGTTCCACATTTGCAATTAGAAGGGATCGGCCTGTGATTAAGTAGCTCATCCCAAAGCACCTTGAGCTTAGTGAAATAATCTGTTACTGATAATGAATTTTGCTGGAATGTATAGATCTCTTCCTGAAGATCAGAAATCCTCAAAGCATCGCACTGTGCGAATCGATCTTTCAAATCGTTCCAAGCATCTGTGGCGTTGTCGATCCATAAAATGCTCTGTGCGATCGATGATGAAACTGAATGGAAGATCCATGAGAGAACTAACATGTTACATCGCTCCCAGCTTGCAAACAACGGATCGTCTTTTTCTGGAGCTGTGATTGATCCTGTAACAAATTGTAGTTTATTTTTCGATAACAGTGCCATCTGCATCGCGCGTGCCCAGGGATGATAATTTGCGCCCGTGAGAATCGTTGATACAAGCACAAGTGCAGGGCTCTCGTTTGCAGAGATGAAAAATGGACTGGTTTCATCGACTTTGGTTGATGAAGACGATCTCGCCATGGAAGAAGCAATGTACAGTGTTCAGAGAAGAAGAAAAAATCAATCGAAGAGTAAGCAAATTGGCGGGCTCTGATACCATGAAAGAATTCGCGCCAGTTTTTGAATTTCTGAAAATTGAATTTAATTACAACCGAATACTGCTATATATAGTGCTGAGCTTACAAGCTGGTCTACCATCCATCAAAGGTGACTCAGCAACTATATCTAACAAAAGACTGCCAACTAAGCAACCATACAGTAACTACAAAGCAACAATATAATCGGAAGTAAAATGAGAAGAAGTAGAAGCTCTGTAAATCTCTGTTACCAACAGTGGGCACTCACGAATAAATAGTTCCAAAAGCGAGGGAAGCAATTCCTTTTTGGGAAGGGATTTGAGTTCCGGGCAATTGATTATATTCAGAGATTGAAGAGAGGAAAGGTGTTGAAAGCCTTTGGGGGATAGCTTCCTTAGATTTTTGAACTTCGAGATAGTAATATAGTTGAGAGAAGGGGGCAGCTTGATATCCTTTTGTGGAAATGATATCACATGTATACAATCACTACCATCAATGACGAGATTTTTAAGAGAGGTGAGTCTATGCAATCCCCACTCCATTACTGCCTTAACAATGTTGGGTCCATTAATGCTAAGCTTTGCTACGTTCGTAGGCAAACCCCTTTCTGGAAATGACACCACATATATACAATCACTACCATCAATGTTGAGATCTATAAGAGAGGTGAGTCTATGCAATCCCCACTCCATTACTGCCTTGACAATATTGGATCCATTAATGCTAAGCTTTGCTAGGTTTGTAGGCAAAACCCCTTCTGGGATGGATGTCATCCTTCGACAATGCGATATGACCAACTCTCGAAGTAGAAGAGAGTTGAGCTTGGGCAGAGCTTCAAGTTTTTCACACCCTAAGAGAGAGAGAAATTCAAGCTTGTCCATTCCTTGGGGTAAATACTGAATATTTTTACAAGACTCAATAAAAATACATTTAAGACAATTATTATTTCCAATTTCCTGTGCTACAAATTCTAGCTTTGGACACTTTCTGATATTCAACATCTTAAGCCCCATGGGTAACTTACTGCTTGATGGTAATGATTTCAGAGCTTCACATCCACTAATTTCAAGATCTTCAATGAGAGATGTCCTGCTGAAATTGATATTCTCTCCATCTTCCAATAAGCATAACAAATTCTCACATTTCGTGATCACCAAACTTTTAAGAGTTGATGGCAAGTTATCCGCCAAAAGTGAAACCAATTTTGGGCACCTTACAATCTCTAACTTTTCAAGACACGTGATGTTTTGCGAGGTTCCAGATAACTTCTTTAAGTTTTTCCCCATCACTGTCATAGAAACAACTTGTGGACAATTTATAAGCATTAAATTACGAAGAGATTTCAAAGAAACCATCCAACCCCACTCAGCTTGCCACAAAGAAACCAACTCCTCACAACCTCTAACTTCGAGATCTTCAACTTTGATCGACTCTAACTTCATCATTTCCATTCTTACACATGCAAAACTTGAAATGTAAGAAAGGGTGATTTTCTTTACCGACCAAAGATCGACAAAACTCCCAATCACTACTTTTTTGCACCTTTGAATTTTTAATGCACAGAGCATTGGAAGATTTGAAATTGAAACTACCAATTTTTGGCAATCACAAATCTCAAGTTTTTCCAAAGAAGGAAGGTTTTCTGGCAAAGACTTTATCAAATTTGGACAACCCACAATGCGGAGATCTCGAAGGCAATGAAATTTTCTTGCTTCACATGCCTTCCACTCTTCCCATTCTAGCATATCTTCAAAATGCAATGTCTCTAAGGATGGAAATACAATTGGCCAATTCTCTCCATAGAACTCATTGCGAACTCTAGTTACGCTTTTCATTCCTTTGATATAAAGATCCTTTAAAAGTGGTAGTTTTCCAACTGCAGGTAATACCAAGCAATTTCGACAATCTGCAAACTTTAAAGATCGCAAATTTTTAAATGAAGGATCTTCTATCCAATTTGGGAATGCTAATCCAGGGTAACACTTGATGGCAAGCGCTTTAAGCTCTTCATGAGGTCGAAGCAAGTCCAACACCTCTTTCACGACTTCAGTCTTTCTTAAATTTTCATTGAAGTCCGTACTCCACTCCAGCTCTAAAATATTGAGATCAGGCTTACTAGATAGCATAGCTTCCCATGCATATCGAGAATCACTCACATTCTGCAACTCAGAAATAGAAAGCTGACCTTTGAGATTTAATAAATTCTGCATCTCTCTTATATTCAATGCATCACCTTGGCCCACAATAAAATTAGACAATGCTTGAAGATTTGTTAAATTACCAATTCCACTTGGCATTTCCTTCATTGATTTTGCACCGGCTATATCTAGATGACATAGGTTGTCTAAAATTCCTATTTTTGAGGGTAACTTCTCAAGTTCCTTGCAAAACCTTAATAATAGAGTCTCTAAATTATAAAGTTTGCATACTGAATCAGGGAGACATTTTATCTGAGTATAAGAGAAATCTAGATAGCGTAAATGCCTCAAATTTTCAATGGAATCTGGTATTTCAGTGATCTTGTACCTTTTCAAAGAGAAAACCCTCAAGCATTTCAATCTCGACAATAAATCACAGAGAACGTTCTTGTTTAATAAGTAGTACCCGCTCCATTGCTTTATCTCAAAGGGTAAGAACGTCCGCAAAGACTTCACTTCAAAAAAGATCTCAAACTTTTTGATTTGCTCATACACGCCCATGATATAAGAGGAGTGGCGAATGTGACTCAAACTCTTCTTTTCCACATGTCTCTCCCTTCTAAAATATTTTTCTCCTCCAACAAACTGAGCTAGATCATTAATCAGGTCATGCATTACAAACATAGATTCATTCTCGCTGGATGCTTGAAAGAATGATCTTGATACCAGCTCCCGAAAATACTCGCTGCCCAAGTCTTCAGTTTTCCTTCTAGTGTTTGCTTCATTGAGAAAACCTTCTGCCATCCACAATAGAACTAATTCTTTCTCATTAAACTCATAATCTTTAGGGATCAGAGAGCAATAAGCAAAACATTGCTTTAATTGTGAAGGAAGATAATAGTAACTCAACCATAGAGCTGGAATAACGTCATTTCCCTCTTGAGGTAGATTCCAGATAGCACTCTCTAATATACCTTTCCATACATCACGATTCACCCTTGTGCGTAGTAGTCCTCCAATGGTTTTAATTGCCAAAGGCAGGCCATCACACTTCTTCACAATCTCCAAGCCGATCTCTTTCAAATCTGGACTCCCTGTAAAATCCTCTGTTTCTAATGCGTCATGAGCAAGCATACGGAGAGAATCTTCTTCCGATAAGCACTGCAATTTGTAGTATGCAGCAGTTGTCATATTTGATGACACTTTGGAATCACGTGTTGTCACAATTATTCTGCTTCCCGGTTCACCTGCATCAAAAGGAGGTCGAAGCACCGACCAATCATTGTAGCTGTGGCTCCAAACATCATCTAAAACAAGCAAGAATTTCTTTCTCGATAGCTTTTCCTTTAGTTTGACTTGAAGCAAATTCAAGTCATTCATCTCACATGCTTCGGAGAGTGACAGGAGAATTGTCTTTGTTATGCTGACGGGATCAAATTTATCAGAAACACAAACCCATGCTCTAAGATCAAAATGATCTTTTATGCTCTCATCATTGTAAACAAGTTGAGCAAGGGTTGTTTTGCCAATTCCACCCATGCCAACAATAGGAATCACAGAATAAACTCCAGCATCACTGCCATCGTTCTTGAAAAGCAAATCAAGAATCGCCTTCTTGTCCTCGTCTCTGCCGCGTACATTAGCTTCATTTACCAAAGAAGTACTCTGCTGCCTTCTTGGGATTGTTATGGGCATTCCAACATCATGAGTGATCTCCCTAATTAGAGGCAAGGCATTCTTTCTTGTTGCTAAAGCTTCCAATCTTCTGGTAATATCTTTAATCTTGGGCATCATCTTATAATTAAACATGATAGAACTTGGATCTAAACCAGTGCAGCTAGCAAATTTTGGTGCCTTACTTGAGCTGGTTTGACTTTCTTTCATCAACTTACGCTCCAGAGCTTCAGTCGCTAACTCGTCCAAGATGTCATCCACGTCGTAAGCCAAGTCTTGGAGATCAGCCAACCAATTCTTCACAGCCTGGCTCTGCAATTGCTTCCCCTCTGCATCAGCAAGCACCGCCTGGATGTCCCTCAGTGTAGTTTCCCAGTTCATAATCTCCTTGCGAACTGCCCCCTCAGTAACAAGCTTGAACCCGGAAGAGGTAAGCTTCCCAAACAACGCCTTAAAGAACGCAGACAGAGCAGCCTCTCCAATGAAAGCCATGAACAACGGAAGTAGATAGAAAATCAAAGAATAAGATTTTGAAGGAGAGGAATAGAATTGCAATATGTTTTGCGAAAGCTGAAGGGAGAGAATGACTAAATCTACTTTTTTTTTTTTTTTCTCTTTATACCCCCATCACCCTTCAAATAAACAGTAATACTATGAAAAAAATGGGATAGAAAGAGTAAAAACTGGGGTATGTATAACAGCTCTCATGAAGGGATTAGAACATTAGAACTCTTGTTTTAAAAAATGGATGGGTCCACGCGGTTTGTTGGGCGGTGTCCTACCCCTGCAATGCGTATGTGCATATGCGATAGAGATTTTAAAATTATCAAAGAGAGGACTTGAATTTGAGTGTAAATAAGTTGACCGACATTTTATTCATTTATTTATTATTTGTCTTCTCTTGACCCGCCATTTCAAAGCGACATTTTTTCATTTTATAAAAAAAATTAAAATGATAATACATAGATCATTATTTTTTTATTTTGACAATAAAATTTAAAAATACATTAATAATTAATGTATTGAATAATAATTTTTTAAAATTTTTAAATAAATATTATTTAAAATTTTTAATGATTAAATTTAATTTTTTAATCTAAATATAAAAAAAAATTTGTGTTTGTATCTTCTCTTTTGTTGTGAAACTCTTGGTGCTTGATTCAATTTAGATTCAATTTGATGGTAGTACTAATTGATTTTGGTTATGATTGTGAACATTCTTGATATTGACCTAGAGAAAGGGCAACCTTCGCTAGATTCTTGTCCTTCAGCAGTAAAATAGTGGTAAGTTGATCTACTATCCAGCCCTACAGTAGTCTGATCAACCTTTCGGACCTGACCTTATGACCTCCTGTTCATTGTTCAGCTTGATCTATTCCAGTTCTCGGTTTCCCTGCTATTGCTGTTCTCATCTCTTTGTTCTTTGTTACTAGTAAATATTCAAGTTACTCCTGCTCAGGGTCAAGTTAGCTAGGTCTTAAGCTTAATAATCCCAATGTTTGTCCATTGATGATGTTCATAGAATCACAGCTCTGGTCTGATTACTATTCCCAAGTTCTGCCTGCGGTCCTGCACCCAGGGGCTCATAGCTCTGGTGCAGAAGCTGTGCAAATCTTGGTGTTCGATTTAAGTACTAGTGATCACAAGGGATAAAAGCCGATAGGCGATAGCCAAAGCCTACTTAAAGACCTAATTCGGCTTTGGTATGACTTGTGATCTCAAATGAAGGAAGAAAGAAGATAAAAGTAAATAGCTTACATCTCTTATGTCAGATTCAAGTGCAGAAATTCAGACTGGTTAATTGGAAATCTCTTTGCCATACAATACATTGCAAGTTCTTCATCGAAGAAAACAATGATGATAACCAGAGAAATTTTAACCAAAGTTTAGAATTCAAAATAGTGTTAAACTTATTTTTACATTTGTTAATCATAGTCTTTAAAATCTATATTTTGCAAAAATAAAAGGAAAAAAAAAGCATAAGTATCCATGTAATGTTATATATTTGAATTTAAGGACAAATTTTTTTATTTTTATAATTTAAATACTGTTATGGGGGAGAATTAAATATTAGGTGCCGGTTGAAATATGTGATCCATGGAAGAAAATTCATGTCTGAATTAAATATTTACAAAATGTTCGAATGAAAGAACAGTAGCCAAGATACCTAAGCGGAAAAGGGAGATTAAAAGAGGGTTAAGTTATAAGAGAAGAAATAAGGAGCCGTAAAATGCCCAAGGGAGCCTTATTCACAGTGAAAAGCTGGGAGCTTTTCTTTTCTGGTTTTCCACAGCCACATAGAAGGTTCATTCAGATATTTGTTGGACAGAAACTGAGCTTACTTAAATTAGCAAAAGCAAGCACAACCGAAGGCTTTTTCTCACCCAATTGATCAAGCAATCGATCAAGTATGCAACTATCTTATCATATTGGCACAAACAAATAATTGTCAACAAGTGAAATTCAGCCAAAATCAACCACAAACAGTAAAAGAGAATTAATTTTTACGTGAAAAATTTTTTCAAATCGAAGAGTAAAAATCACGGCACTTTAAGAGTTCACTCAAAAGCTTCACTGTTAAGAGAGTATTCTTACAAAAACAAAGTTTTTAGCTTCTACAGCACAACACCATTTTCGACAATCAACAAGTAATCACTAACAACAAAGAGAGAAAAGGTTGAGATTTCATCCAAACAAAGCTGTTGTTCCAATCCAGATTCTGAAAACTAACTCTATGAAAAATTCGACCATCAAATATCAGCATCTATGAGTCCTCTACTTGCCGTCAAAAAATCAGCTCAATCAGACCACAAATGACATTCGTCAGCTTGATGAAGATTGGTCCGTGCTGGAATTTCCTGCACTACTTACGTTTTCTCCCTCTCGGGTGTTCTGTTTCAATCTATAGGCAAGCCACCAAACAATCTCCAGAAACGATACCCTAGATCCATTTCTCAGCACCAGAGGAGTGTTTGAGACGGCGACGACGTTGGATTAGTTGTCGGTGATGAGTTAGCTTCAAAGCCCATTTCTTTTAAGAGAAACTCACCCAAAGTTAAAAGTTCATTCCTGCATGTGCAATGCAATATAATATACTCAACTGGGTAAAGTAAATTTGAGAATTCTATATATGAATTGAAGTGATACAAGTTAAAATATGACAAAAATTAAAAAAAAGATTTTGTGTTTGGTGTATTGACACAAATTTTAATATAAAAAAATTTATGTTTTAATGAACAAGATTCTATATGATACAGAAGTGAATTGTCCAATCTAGTCAAAAGTGAAAATAACAATAGTAATAATCATAGAGAAGATGTTTTTGATGGCATACCTACAAAGAGTGAATAATAGGATGGTTATGCAAGGAGGAAACATAGGTACCCAAGCTCGCTTGAGTAGTAATAAAGCAACTTTCAATAATATTAGTATACAAAAATGAAGAGATGCAAAGATTAAGGTTTGAGAATTCACATTTTTGCTCCAGACAGATTCTGGAAGCCTTTTGACGGAAATCCCTCTTCCAATATCAATGCTGTATAACTCCTCTTGTAGACGCAAGACATGACATGGCCACATCCGAACATCCATCAACACAGCTGAAAAGTTGTTTAGTTCTTGCTCAAATGACTCACAGATTGTGTGGATCTCGACAGAGCTACAAATTTACAGCTCATTTAATTAATTCCAGATTAAAATATATATACTTGAGTCATGCATGATCTAATTCTTCTGCCTAATAACGAAATGGGTTTATGATATCGTTTTATTAGTAAGAATGAAAAGATAAAAATATTTGAAAATTGAGTACAAGTGAATTCACTGAACATTAAAAAAAATCAGTTAAAATACCTTGCTCTTGATAATTCGTAGATGAATTTATTATATTTTAACACGTGGTATGTCGGCGATGTAGGACTGATATTTTCCTTTATCCCTTTTGAACCTTTCCTTCAACACTGGGCAGTTACTAATATATAGGTCCAAAAGCGAGGGAAGCAACTCCTTTTTGGGAAGGGATTCAATTTTCGGGCAATTTCGTATCCACAAAGTGTGAAGAGAGGAAAGAGATCGAAAGCCTTTGGAGGATAGCTTCCTTAGATTTTCGAAGTCTGTGATATTAATAGATTTGAGAGAAGGGGGCAGCTTGATCTCCTTTGGTGGAAATGACACCACATCTTTACAACCGCTAGCAGAAATGACGAGTCCTTCAAGAGAGGTGAGTCTATGCAATCCCCACTCCATTACTGCCTTAGTAACATTGGCTCCATAGATTCTAAGCGTTGTTAAGTTGGTGGGCAAACCCCTTTCTGGAAATGACACCACATCTTTACAATCCCCACCATAAATTTCGAGATGTTCAAGAAAGGTGAGTCTATGCAATCCCGACTCCATTACTGCCTTAATAACAATGAGTCCAGAGACTTTGAGCCATGTTAAGTTGGTAGGCAAACCCCTTTCTGGAGATGACACCACATCTACACAATCTTTACCATAAATGGCGAGTTGTTCAAGAGAGGTGAGTCTATGCAATCCCCACTCCATTGCTGCCTTAACAACATTGGATTCACCGATATGAAGCCTTGTTAGGTTGGTAGGCAAACCCCCTTCTGGGATGGATATCACCCTTGGACAATCCCATATAATCAACTCTCGAAGTTGAAGAGAGTTGAGCTTGGGTAGAGCTTCAAGTTTTTCACAACTTAAGAGCCAGAGATCTTTAAGCTTGTCCATTCCTTGGGGCAAATACTGAATATTTTTACCAGCCCTGATAAAAAAACTTTCAAGGCAATTATTATACCCAATTTCCCGTGCTACAAATTCTAGCTCTGGACACCTATCGATGCGCAACCTTTTAAGCCTCACGGGTAACTTTCTGCTTGATGATAATGATTTCAGAGCTTTACAATATCCAATGTCAAGATCTTCAAGGAGAGATGTGCTGCTGAAATTGATATTCTCCCCATCTTCAAATAAGCACAGCAAATTCTCACATTCCTGAATCTCCAAACTTTTAAGAGTTGAGGGCAAATTATTCGCTAAAAGTGAAACCAATTTTGGGCACTTTACAATCCTTAACTTTCCAAGACATGTAAAGTTGCGCGACATGTTAGATGACTTCTCCAGGGCTTCACAATATTTTGTTTCCAAATGCTCAACGTTGCAGGGGATGTCTAATTGCAAAAGCTCTGCTTTTTCGTCTTCCTCCGTTACTGCCATAGAAACAACCTGCGAACAATTTGTAAGCCACTCTGTTTGCCAATGAGAAACCAACTCCTCACAACCGCTAACTTTAAGATCTTCAACTTTGATCGACTCTATCTTCATCATTTCCTTTGTTTCACATTCAAATTTTGAAATGTTGGAAAGGCTGATTTTATTTGCTGACCAAAGATCGACAAAACTCCCAACCTCTACTTTGTTGCACCCATTAATTTTTAATGCACATAGCTTTGGAAGATTTAAATTTGAAACTACCAATTTTTGGCAATCACGAATCTCAAGTTTTTCCAATGAAGGAAGGTACTCCGGTAAAGGCCCTATCAATTTGGGACAACCTATGATACGGAGATCTCGGAGGCAAAGGAATTTTCTTGCTTCACATGCCTTCCACTCTTCCCATTCTGGCATATCCTCAAAACACAATGTCTTTAAGGAACGAAATACATTTGACGAATTCTCACCATAGAACTCGTTGTCAACACTAGTTACACTTTTCATTCCTTTGATATAAAGATCCTTTAAATGTGGTAGTTTTCCAACTGCAGGTAATAACAAGCAATTTCGACAATCTGCAAACTTTAAAGATAGCAAATTTTTATATGAAGGATCTTCTATCCAATTTGGGAATGCTATTCCACCATAACACATGATGGCAAGCTCTTCAAGCTCTTCATGAGGTCGAAGCAAATCCAACACCTCTTTCTCGACTTCTTTCTTTCTTAAATTTTCATTGAAGTCCGTACTCCACTCCAGCTGTAAATTATCGAGGCCAAGCTTACTAGATAGCATAGCTTCCCCTGCATTCTGAGCATCATTCACATTCTGCAACTCGGAAATAGAAAGCTGACCTTTGAGATTTGACAAATTCTGAATCTCTCTTATATTCAATGCATCGCCTTGACCCACAATAAAATTAGACAATGCCTGAAGATTTGTTAAATTACCAATTCCACTTGGCATTTCCTTCATTGATCTTGCACCAGCTGTATCTAGATGACATAGGTTAACCAAATTTCCTATTTTTGAGGGTAACTTCTCAATTTTCCTCGCAAGACCTTAATAAAAGAGTCTCTAAATTATAAAGTTCGCATATTGAATCAGGGAGACATTCTATCTGAGTATAAGAGAAATCTAGATAGCGTAAATGTCTCAAATTTCCAATGCAATCTGGTATTTCAGTGATTTGATACCTTTTCAAAGACAACACCCTCAAACATTTTAATCTGGACAATAAATCATAGAGAACGTTTTTACCTAAAAAGCAGTCCTCTCCCCACCGGTCCATCTGAAAAGGTAAGAACGTTCGCAGAGACTTTGCTTCAAAAAGGATCTCAAACTTTTTGGTTTCCTCATACACGTCCATGACATAAGAGGAATGGCAAATGCGACTCAGGCTCTTCTTTTCCACATGTCTCTCCTTTCTAAAATATTTTTCTCCTCCAACGAACTCCGCTAGATCATTAATCAAGTCATGCATTACAAACACAGATTCATTCTCGCTAGATGCTTGAAAGAATGATCTTGATGCCAGTTCTTGAAAACACTCGCTGCCCAAATCTTCAATTTTCCTTCTGGTGTTTGCTCCGTTGAGAAAACCTTCAGCCATCCATAATAAAACTATTTCTTCCTCATTAAACTCATAATCTTTAGGGATCAGAGAACAATAAGCAAAACATTGCTTTAATTGTGAAGGAAGATAATAGTAACTCAACCATAAAGCTGGAATAACGTCATTTTCCTCTTGATGTAGATTCCAAATATCACTCTCTAAGATAGCTCTCCATGCATCACGATTCACCCTTGTGCGCAGTAGTCCTCCAATGGTTTTAATTGCCAAAGGCAAGCCAGCACACTTCTTCACAATCTCCGAGCCGATCCCTCGCAATTCTGGATACCTTGTAAAATCCTCTCTTTTTAATGCATCACGAGCAAGCATACGAAGAGAATCTTCTTCTGATAAGCATTTCAATGAGTAGCCTGCAACAGTTGTCATATTTGATGAAACTTTGGAATCACGTGTTGTCACAATTATTTTGCTTCCTGGTTCACCTGCATCAAAAGGAGATCGAAGCACCGACCAACCATTGTAGTTGTGGCTCCAAACATCATCCAAAACAAGCAAGAATTTCTTTCGCGATAGCTTCTCCTTTAATTTGACTTGAAGCAGATTCAAGTCATCCATCACACATGCTTCGGAGAGTGACAGGAGAATCGTCTTTGTTATGCTGATGGGATCAAATTTATCAGAAACACAAACCCATGCTTTAAGATCAAAACGATCTTTTATGCTGTCATCATTGTAAACAAGTTGAGCAAGGGTTGTTTTGCCAATTCCACCCATGCCGACGATGGGAATCACAGAATAAACTCCAGCATCAGTGCCGTCGTTCCTCAAAAGCAAATCAAGAATCGCCTTCTTGTCTTCGTCTCTGCCTCGTACATTAGCTTCATTTACCAAAGAAGTACTCTGCCACCTTTTTTGGATTGTTGTGGGCATTCCAACATCATGAGCGATCTCACTAATTAGCGACAAGGTATTCTTTCGTGTTGCTAAAACTTCCAATCTTTCGGTAATATCTTTAATCTTGGACATCATCTTATAATTAGACTTGATAGATCTTGGACGTAAACCAGTGCAGCAAGTAAATTTTGGTGCCTTACTTGAGCTGGCTTGACTTCCTTCCATCAACTTACGCTCCAGAGCCTCAGTCGCAAACTCGTCCAAGATGTCATCCACGTCGTAAGCCAAGTCTCGGAGATCATCCAACCAATTCTTCACAACCTGGCTCTGCAATTGCTTACCCTCTGCATCAGCAAGCACCGCCTGGATGTCCCTCAGTGTAGTTTCCCAGTTCATAATCTCCTTGCGAACCGCCTCTTCAGTTACAAGCTTGAACTCGGAAGAGATAAGCTTCCCAAACAACGCCTCAAAGAACGCAGACAGAGCAGCCTCTCCGATGAAAGCCATGAACAACGGAAATAGAAGAAAATCAGTGAGTAGGAATTCGAAGAAGAGGAAAAGAATTGCAGCATGTTTTGCAAAAGCTAAAGAGTTTAGAACTTTTGTTTTAATCACAAACGAATAGCGCTGGGTCAACACGGTTTGCTGGGCGGCGTCCCACCTCTGCTACGCTACAGATTTTTTTCTTTTTGTTTTTGGTGTAAATTTTTTTTTCTCTATAAATTTTAAAACTATAAAAGAAAGATTGACTTGAGTTTGAGTATAGATAAATAATAATGCTAATACAAAGTCAGCAAACCGTCTGGACCCATTTATTTTTTTCATTTATGATTTGTCTTTTCTTAATCCACTTTTTCAAACTAGCCTTACAACCCAAACGATATTTTTTTCTAAATTTTTTTAATAAATGTTAGACTTTTAAAATTTTAATGATTAAATATTTAATTTTTTATAATCAAAATATTTTTAAAAAATAATTTATGTTTATATCTCTTTTTCATTTGGAAAATTTTATGATGATATTTTTTTATATCAATGAAAATTGAGACGATGAGATTGTTTAATTTGAAATATTATACATGTTAAGACAAAAAAATAATGAAAAAAATGTCAGAGATTTCTCATTGAAATGCAAGCCAATGTTGATGTAATAGTATATTCAAAAGATTATAGTAAGAAAATAGAAAAATATGACAATTTGTAAATTGTAGGAGACTTAAAAGAGTCTATTTGTGTATACATTGATCTCCTTTATATAGCTTACTAACTAATAATTTTAATGATTAATGATTTTTTTTGGTTCATTATGATTAATGATTATTATTATCTAATATATTATTAGTTGAATTTTTAGATTTTATAACGGAGTTAAGATAATTACACATTTTTCATTGTATTTGTTTTAATTTTTAATATTACTAAAATGTTATGTTTCATCATTTGAATATTGTGTCTAAAAACTTAATTGACAGTGAATTAAATAATAATTCTAAGAATAATTAGTATTATATAATCATGCAAGATATTATTAAAGATGTCTTATATTAAATAAAGATTCTATTTAATAATAATTTTTTTGTAACCTCTATCATTAATTAATATATTGTTTTCTCATAAACTGATTTTGTGCTTGAGTCCAGCATCAAAAATATTAAAGATTATGAGAGAGAAAAGCCGATAGTCAAAACCTACTTAAAGACTTAATTCAGCTTTGGTATGACTTGTGATCTCAAATGAAAGAAAAAAGAAAATAAAAGTAAAAATATAGAAATTCAAATTTAGGTTGGTTGATCAGAGATCTTTTCACCATAAAATACGCTACAATTTTTCATTGAATAAATGGACGACAAAAATCAAAGAAATTTTCATTACAAGTGGCTTAGAGGAACATCAAGCAAATAAAACCTTACCTTTTAGATGTGATCTTGTTTTTTCTTCTCTGTTTTATTACCTTCAGCAGCCATGGACAATCTTAGGTGCCGTTTGGTTGGAGTTATTTTAGATTATTGGTAGAATTTTTTTTTCGTAATTCAATTACCATATTTGGTTGGGAGATTTTTTTCACACCGAAAATTTTATATTCCCAACAGTGCAAAGAGGGTGAAAAATGAGATGAAAAAATTTTCCCCTTATTTTGAGGTATTTTTTTTTCGGGAGAATTCATTTTTATGCCTATTTTACATTCCGATAATTATATTTTGTTTCCATTTTACCCCTAAATCTATCTAATATTACAACCATTGTTTTTTTCTTATTTTGATGAAGAGAAAAATGAATTTAAAATCAAATGGACCAATAATAAGATGGATCCTATGATTTTTGATTAATCAAAATCAATTTAATATAATAATAGTTTGTTAAATCAAAATAATTTACATAACAAAAACTTTATAAAAAAAGAGACTAAATAAATAAATGAGTATCTTAAATAAATAAATAATTTAAATATAATTTATATCAAGTGTTATTCACTCAACATTAACTAATAATATAGAGAGTATTATAGTAAAATAAATAATTAAATAATCTTACATTTTTTTAACCAAACGCAGAAATCTTATATTCCCACTAATACAACCAAAAACAAGAATCTAATATTTTCAGGAATCCGTCAAGTAAAATAATTTTTCGTTAAATAATTTTCAAAGATATTTCTAAATTTCGCGAATCAAATGGCCCCTTAAGATATTTGTTCTTGATCCATATTTGCCCTTTCTTTAAAGAATCCTTGAGCTTCCCTTCAAAGGCATACGTCTTATACTTGGTAAGTCTCCACCTCCTTTTCATTTTTGGTTCGTTCCACTATGACATGATCGACATAGACAGTTTATTTCTCTTCTTATCAACCTAATTTTGATCAAATGGGAAAGAATCAAAGGATGCCAGAGATCGCCCAAAGTAAACTTTGCTCACATATTTTAACATGTTTGAGATCGATGATGTCAATATTCTAACCATCTCCAGGGACTTTCCGATAGGAAGGCCGGAAGTCTCCCATCCTTGGACGCCCTCCCTCCCTCCGTCCGCCGCCTCTCATCTCTTCTTTTGAGGCTTTTAGCTGAAAGAGGAAGAAAGGAGAAGAAAACAAAAATGCAAGTCCTTTTATTTCGAGAAAAAAGAGGTGGATAATTGAATGTTAGTTTTGGAATCATAAATATATGTGCTTTAATTTAAGTACATGGTCAACATTAGTTTCAAGGTAAAAAAAGTTATTTATAATTTTACCATGCGTGCATACTAGTGTGCATATTGTTTAAATATTGATTAATGATAATTTGAATTTTTTTTCAAAATAAAGAAATATGAATAAGAATCTGGTCTGTTTTATCTTAGTTTTTTAATGAACTAATGATATATGATTTTAGATTTAAATTAATTAGGAAACTTTAGGGCTCGTGATTGTAAATTTTAACTAAAATTTGGAACTCATAATAAAGTTTTAAACTTATTTCTACATTTGTTACTAATAAGAATTAAGAGTCTTAAAAATTTGTATTTTCAAAAATAAATTAGAAAAGCATAAGTATCTATGTAATGCTATATATATGAATTGAAAGAGAAAAGAATTTCTCCATTTTTACTATTTTGATATTATTGTGGTATTATTAATTAAAAATTTTGTTTTGTATACATTAACTGCAAACTTTTTTTTAATTTCATAACTAAAATGAAGGGTTACATATATTAATTTTTTACATATAATTAAGGGATATATAACATCCTATTGATTTCCTCAATGAAATTTAAGGGTTCCATTAAATGATTTTTCTTAATAAAACCATTTTAATAAAACGAGTTCATAAAGGAATGATGGCAGTCTACTCATTGCATCTTATAGAAGCGTAGCGACGTCGTTTTTACCTGCATCAATGTTTCAATATAATCCCATCGGATCACGCGCGGGATATTCTAGCGCGGGAGAGTTCAGTTTCATCTTCTTCCAAAAGAAAAAAAACTCCGAAAATTCATCGGTCGTCTAACCAGAAATGGACGGTCACGATTTCGAGCTGGAGAAAACTCGGTTGCTGAGCTTGGCTCTCGAGTTCGGCTTCAACGAGCAAGCAGCAAAGAAGAGCTTAGATAGTTTGATCTCTCTCTACGGTACTTCGCACAATATCTTTTCATTTTTTTGCCTTTTTTTGGGTTTAATTTTTAAACTTTTTCAAAATTTTGTACTTTTTTTTGCGGATTTTTTATTCAGTGGAAAAATTCTTTCGAAAAAAAATTGCCAAAATTTATGTAATGTTATCATAAATAAATTGCTAAGTAAAATTATGGATCAAATTGAAAGAAGAAAGAGTTGATGTATGGTACACGATTTAAAATTGATTGAATTTGTGAAGGCGATGATGGCCAAGATTTTATCACCGTAGAGCATTGTGGTGATGATTTTGTGGCGGCGTTGGCTGAAACGATGGAGGACAGTGAGGATTGGGATGATGATTTACAGGCTGTGGAGTCAGAGGCTTGTGGAGCTTTGAACAATATGTTTGAAAAAAATGCCCTTTGCAATAGTAAAAATAACAGTAACACCAATGCGAGAAACTACATCAACATCATAGATGATTCGCCTCAACGAAAAAAACAAACAAATTTGATGGAGTTGGATTCTTCCAGTGATGATGAGGACTTGGAATTATCGGTTTTGAAGAAAAAGGGTGATTTTTCGACCCTCTCTTCTCATCAGGATCAAAGCAGTCGCGTGGTAAGAGATTTTCATTGCAACTTAGTATTGGGGGTTTCCTTGTAGCTTTGTAGTAGAACAATCATTTATTGCTTATTAAGAGTTATGAAACTTAAAGATATTGAATTAGTTTGTTTGACTTTGAAGGGTTCTAAGAGTAGTGTGACTCAAGGTTCGGTTTCACCAGTTTCTGGTCAAAAACAGTTCTTCAGCATGTCAATGGGTGAACACAGGACTCTAAGTTACGAAGAACTACAGGCTTTGGATGATTTTGAATTAGCGAATGCAGTTATCTTTGGTAACAAATCATTTCGACCATTGCAGCATCAGGCTTGTAAAGCATCTCTGGCAAAGCGAGATTGCTTCATTCTCATGCCTACCGGGGGTGGTAAAAGTCTTTGTTATCAGGTCATACTCTTTACTGATGATATCTGTCAACTAGGGTGTGCTAATTTTGCCTAAAATTCAGAGCTGGACATATAAAAGATCTGGAATTTACAGTTGAAATTGATTATTGAACTTATTTTGATTCTTGTATCTTTCGAGTGCAAACTGAGCATGGAATGATGTAAACTTGGATGCGGAAGATCTCCTTTGTTTTTTTATTTTTATTTTATTACTTATTCATTTGTTTTTGTCTAGTTTACTTCTTGTGTTCTTAATTTACAACATTGTGATGTAAATATCTTATCTTTGCTCAGCTTCCGGCAACTTTGAAACCCGGTGTTACGGTGGTCATCTCTCCTTTACTATCTTTAATTCAGGATCAAATAATTACACTGAACCTTAAGTTTGGAATACCAGCAACATTTTTGAATTCTCAGCAAACTGCTTCCCAAGCAGCAGCTGTCATGCATGAACTAAGGCAAGTTATTTTGGCACAGAAAGATCCTTTTTTTTTTTTATTTTAAACTTTAGATACAGTAATCATAGTAAAATTTTTTGGTCTATTATTTTCTTTCCAGTTTATGTTTTCTTTTCATGCTTGTAGCAAAGAAAACCCATCATGCAAGCTTTTATATGTGACTCCAGAAAGGGTTGTTGGAAACCCATCATTTCTTGAGGTACTAAAATCCTTGCACAGAAAGGTGAGCTTTACCTTCTTACTAAAAATATTTGAAGCAGATATGCTTTGAAAATTTCAGCTGCTAATGTAGTTCCTGTTCTCATGCAGGGACAATTGGCAGGTTTTATTGTTGATGAAGCACATTGTGTTAGGTATGCCCATTTTCTTGGTATATGTTGTGGGTCATTATTGATGGTTTTGATGGGCATATATGATTTTTATACTTAGAATATTTGGTATTTAAGCAGCATTATTCCCTCACGTTTGATATGCAACTAACTGGTACATAAACTTGTTAACTCCTGTTCAAGGTCTTATATTTTGTCTTGTAAAACTATTTCAAAATTCAACTCAACTCACTGATTGCTAAAGTGTGGTTTCTACATGCATCTATCACGCTCCCTCTGCATGGTCCAAATAGCTAAAAGTTGATGCAAATCCTAAGGAGATTTGATAATACAAAACTGGGTTTACTATTGTGGTCATAGGAAAGGCAGAGCCTGTGAACTGCAAGAGTGAATATCTCGTTGTAACCGAACTCAAAATAAAATTATATATAGGTGTCTTTTTATATTGCCAATTATAATTCTATTCTCTGAGCCCATTACCTAGTGCTTTTATCTGACTACATCTGTATATTTTTCTGTTAACTTTACACCAAGGCATTTATGATATTGAACATGGTCCTAGCTAAGATGAAAGAATTGCGTTGTAGCTGTGTTTTTGACCACTAATGTTTGCATAAGCCTAACTCTCTCTTTATGTGTAAAAGACCACCTCTCAAACAAGTTATGTAGGTATTGAGGTGTATAAGCCACACAAGTTTACCAGTGTTTCATATCATTAAGTAAAGAAACCTCATTGTTTCTGCCAACCATATCCCAGAGAGATAAATATATGTGGCTCAGGAACGAACATCAATGAATAAACTAGGCATTTTTTTGTATCAATTGATTATAACAAGAAAATTCTTGCTCTTAAATTTTTTTCAGCCAGTGGGGACATGATTTTCGTCCAGACTACAGAGGACTGGGATGTCTTAAGCAGCATTTCCCCAATGTTCCGGTGATGGCATTGACTGCCACAGCCACCCACTCAGTTCGTGAGGTAAAAAGACTTAAGTTCGACTTTCTTCATTTTTTTCATTGTTGAATAATCAAAAAGTCATTTTTTTTCTGTCTCAATTGGTGCTTTGCAGGATATTCTAAAAGCTTTGAGAATTCCCCATGCTCTAGTCCTCAAGACAAGCTTTGATAGACCCAACTTGAAGTATGAAGTGATTGGGAAGGCTAAGGATTCATTAAAGCAACTTGGTCAGCTTCTGGAAAATCGTTTTAAGAATCAGTGTGGAATTGTATACTGCCTTTCAAAAAATGAATGTGCTGAGGTTTCAAATTTTCTGAATGAGAAATGCAAGATTAGAACAGTGTATTACCATGCTGGTTTGGCAGGTCGACAAAGAGTAACTGTTCAGAAGAAATGGTATGATGGAGAGGTCCAGATTGTATGTGCAACTATTGCTTTTGGGATGGGAATCGACAAACCAGATGTTGTAAGTCCAGATAAGATCTCCAGTTCATCCCTACAATGTCTATAAATCAATTTTAATAAAAAAGACAGTGCACATTTCCAGTTCTGTGATTGGACCAAACTAGACACTGCATCATGGAAAAAGGGTTTTGTTCGGTGATTGATTCATAAAGAAAAATTACTTATGTTTGATAATCACGAAGGTTCCTACTTTCTAGTGGATTTTTAAGATAAAAATAACACTTTAAGATTTTACATAAATAACCATTGAGTGATAGTTGATATGGTGGGTTCAAAATTTTGTTTAATTAGTAGTTCGTACAGTTATTTGGACACTTGTATGTATCCATCATTGTAATTACAGTAACTTTACTGATTTATAGTGGTTGAGATTAAATTATTTCCTTTTGTTCCATTACTTTTATAGAGCTTATTGTTTTTTCTTTTAAACTCTTTTCAGCGTTTTGTTGTCCATAACACAATGTCCAAATCAGTTGAAAGTTATTATCAAGAATCTGGAAGGGCTGGAAGAGATAATTGCCCTGCTGTCTGCATTGCTTTATACCAGAAGAAGGATTTCAGTCGGGTTGTATGCATGCTACGAAATGGGCAAGGTTGTAAGAGCCAAAGCTTTAAAACAGCCATGGCTCAAGCAAAGAAAATGCAACAATACTGTGAACTTAAGGTTTGTCAATGACAATTTTTTTTTCCTTTCCTGATGCAAGAACTTATTTCTTATGCTGTAAGTCATCTTTTCCAGGATGAATGCCGGAGACAAACTTTACTTGAACACTTTGGAGAGTCTTTTGACAGAAAAGCCTGTAAATATGGTTCAAATCCATGTGATAATTGTCTTAAGACTTCCTGATGAGCATAGGCATGAATGTTTGTGTACATTGCAACTAAGCTTTATACTGAATCAGAGTTTAATGTGATAAGTGGGCATGGTGGTGGAGAGTGGGGAGGAAGAAGGTGATGTACTATTCCTTCCTTTGTTTCTTTATTTATTTTTTCCTTGGCTCTCGATTTTAAAGTATAATATAATTTGGATGAAGAGAAGATCCTTTTGTGTATGAACTTCTTAGTGTGACTTGTGAGGTTAAATGGACACACAAGTTTCATATTCTACATCTGAGGTATAGAATAACACATCATTACTTTGAATGTGCATATTGCAGGCCTAGACAGTGATTGCATCATCCAAAAAACCAGAAGCATTGCATCTTATTTATGGTGTTAGGCAGCCAATAAGGCCTTTGTTTAGTGGCAAGCGGGAAATTTTGAGAATCTAAGATTTCAGATTCAAGTCTTACTTTGTATGAACTTGAGTTTAGTTATCGAGTCTAGTTATTTTATTTACTAATTTAGTTAGTTTAGTTAAATGATTTTCATATGGTTACAAGTTCTATGGATGTAATACTTGATTATGATTGTTTCTTCTCATGTAATGTATGGCTTCAAAAAAATATACGGTGTTAGGCGGCAGCTTGGTTAGCTTTGAATTGACTGACCAAACTTTGGTTGCCAAATTGTCAAACATGTGTGAATCATGTGGTTCATTACTTTGCTATTCGCTAATAATGTTGTCATTTGTTATGAAATTCAAAGTAACAGATGAAGAATCATATATACTATACTTTCATAAAAGAATAAACCTAATATAAGATTTAAGATCTTTGTGTATAACCATATAACTAGTGAAGACTTTTGAGGAATAATTTGACAAATGGCACATGCAACAACCATGCTATTTTTCGTGATTAAATTTAATATTTTCTTCAATTAAGAGAAGAGATTACGATTTAATTGACATTGACATGTCAACCACCCAATTATGCAATCATGTGCTTCATAGTTAATACTGTTAAGCTCTTGTTTAAAGTTATAAAATCTTGATATATAATTTTGGTTCAAACAGCAAGAGAGTTTGCCTTTTTTTTTCCCTTAAGTTTGAATTCGTAAAGAGTTGCAAGTAAAAGTAGATTTTGATAATTTGTGTGCATATTTTGTATTTACATTGTGTTAAATTATGTTTGTATTAGATAAAACATGAAAATTATCATGTAAAATTTGTGTTGATATGCTTAAATTAATTTTATGAAATTTATATAAATTTTTATCAAAATTTAATTTGTGTCACTTTTTTTATTGTTTTCATATCATTTCATTGTTTTTTTTTGTTTTGAATATCATTTTACTGTATTGTGTTTAAGATTATCATATCTAAAAAAATATTTTATATGAATTTATCAAAATATATTGCTGAATAAAAAAAAATTAAAACAGCTTATATCTTGGATAAGGTCATTTTGGTTTTATCAGTTGGTGTGATTACCAAAATTAAGGGAGGACTTTATTGCTTACTTTGTTTTGGTTGTCGGAGAAACCAGACGAAAGGATGGAAGAAATAACTTAAGAAAGGAATCTTAACTGGCCAAACTAAAGCAACTGGCTTCCATTGCATTAAATTCAGCTTCAACTTATTAGTCAAATTAATTAATTTCTCATTCAATTTATTTATTTAAAGAAATTGTTTTTCAATGTTTAGTGATGTTTTAACTATCTTTTTTTTGGTACATTTTGAATGGATGTTTTAACTATCTTTAAACAAACTTTTTATTTAACAATATCAAGCATTTAGTGTTTTGTTGATACCTTTTCTTACAAGGACAAAACATTTCCTCTAATGGGAGTGGCTAAGCGCACCGCCATTTGATAAAGGGCAGAATAAGAAAAAGAAAATTTTCACTTTCATTTTTGGAAGTGTAATAATAATAATAATAATAATTTACTGCAAAATAGAAACCAATCACTTAAGTAAGGTATGATAAAAAATGATTTTATTAAGTCCTTACATCTCTTATGGAGTAGCTAAAAAATTAAAAATATTGAGCTACTGCTGCTCGAAAATTTAAGTCATTAATGACCCAATTCACCTTCTCAATAAAAAGATAGAACTTGATGGCATGGTATTCATTCAAATGACTAGAAAAAGTTAAATTTAAAATTGAATTGAAATCAATTTTAAAGTGTTTTTGGGGGAGATAAATGAGTAGAAGTGGTGTCGCAAGTGGAGCCCAAGCAGTGGTGAAGGCCCCAGACCCATCGTAAAACTGCCCCATGTGGCATTGCACTGGTAACAAAGTTGGAAGAAAATTACAAGACAAAGGTAGAAATGGGGTTTTTTTAATTGATTTGTTTCACAAGGGAGGGCCTTGGGTCCTTAAATTTCCAACAGCAGAGTTGTGTTTTGTTATGTTACTCCTCCTCCAAGATTTAATGCTCAAACTCAGACCCGACATTTCTTACCCTTTTGAACTCTCCAATTGTTTTTTTTACCCCTTTTTTTTTGACATTCTGTTTCTTATCTGGTATCAACCAAATCTCTCTCAGTATCTCTGCCAATGTCACTAAAATATTTTCTTGAGGTGGATCTTTCTTTGTGTCCTTTTTTGGTCTATCCTACTTAAAACCAGGTTCCATTTTTTTTATTATTATGTTCATTAGTATTATTCTTGTTGCAGCAAAAAGGAAAGAAAACCTTACAATACTTGGAAGAAAGAAAAATGGTGCTTGGATTTTCGTTGTAATGAGTGTTATTGAAGCTTTTCGTTCAATTTAAAGAATACCCAGATGGATTTACCTGTTTTTATGTAGCCCCATTGTGACAAGGAAGGAGCTTGGTGCCTGGATCGGGGGGGGTTTTGCTACTTTTGAAAAATTCAAGGTGAGTTTTTTTCCTTCTTTTTTTCATTCATATAATGAAGTTCTCTTATTGCTCATTTACGTCTTTGTTTTCCCTGTTGGAGGATTGTTACATCCTCATTAATTGGTGTTTTTCTTACATATTGGGTCATGGAGATCTGACTCACATGTTCATGTATTTTATGTCAGAAAACTCTCTCCTTTCCTCGATTGCTTTCTCGAAGATGATGCATTGTCTCTCTTCATCTGTTAGCTGAATGAACAATGAAAGCAAAATCAGGTATGATTTTTTAACTTAAAGTTTCTTCCTTTTTGTTAGTTATTGAATTTGTTCACTGATTGAATATTCTTCTATATTGTTAAGATGTGATAATGCTTGTTTTAGATTGACTTCTAGGTCTTGTTTGATAACTCAACTTTTTTTTCTGGGTTTAAATCTTTGAGCAATGTTGATATATAGATGAGATAATGGAGGTAGAAAAGAAACGTTCAAAGGGAGGATTTTTTCAGTTGTTTGATTGGAATGGTAAATCTCGGAAGAAACTGTTCTCAAACAATTCTGAAGTATCAGGTATATTTCTGTTCTTCATCTGTATAGATATGCATTTGTTATTTTCTTACGTTCAGTCTCTTTTCAAGTCACCAAACAGCCCCTCCGTTAATGCGGAGGTCTGGCAGTATACATATGACCCTGAACCTTACAATGCTGAAGCTTTGCTCTCTGGCTTTGCCCTTTGCCTTTTAGTCTCTTTTCACTTTGTTGCAAATATGTTTGTAATTCGTGCACAACATGTTTCCATCTTGACTGTAGAAGAATCAAAGAGAGGAAAACCTGTGGAAAGTCTAGTGAAGTCACTCCCTCGTATGGTGGGAAATTCCCTCCCCTTCTTCCTTTAATCTTCTTTTGCTCTAATGTTATTCTGGTAAAATATTAGTTTCTGACTATATTGTTTGCTTTTTGTGCATGACCAGACGGAGGGGGATGAGGACAATGCCGCTACAAGTAATAGACAAAGTTTTGATTTTAGTTCTGCTTCCTCAGTGACTAGTGATGAAGGATGTGGATCTAGAGCACCTGGAGTTGTTGCTAGGCTTATGGGTCTGGATTCATTGCCAACGCCGAATGTCCCTCAGCCCTCTTCTACTCCATATTCAGTGTCTTGCCCTCTTAGAGTATCTCGTTATGAAAGAAGTACTCCTGATTTGTGGAATGCATATCAGTCCACAGGCTACGACAACATCTCTAAAAAGCATGATAGCTTGTCTTCAAATCCCACTGAACCAAGGTTTCGTAAGCTGCAGAACCGACCAATTGAGAGATTTCAGACTGAAGTATTGCCTCCAAAATCAGCAAAGCCAATTCCAATCACTCACCATAAGCTTCTGTCTCCTATCAGGAGTCCAGGGTTCATCCCAAACAAAAATGCTGCTTATATAATGGAGGCAGCTGCAAAGATTATTGAGTCTAGTCCTCAGACAACTTCCAAACCTAAAGTGCCATCATTTGGGCCCTCTTCAGTTCCTTTGAAAATCCGGGATTTGAAAGAGAAAATTGAAGCTGCACATAAAGCATCCAGGCCTCAAGGACCTGATGAGTCTAGTGAGACTGTGGCAAAGCCTTTGAAAGGACAGCATAAGGATAAGAGTCGCAATAAATCAGATTATACACCAGCATTAAGGATATCTAAGGATTCAGAAAAAGGTAGTTCTAACAGTTTGAGGAATAAGGGGAAATCAATCTCACTTGCAGAACAAGCAAGGATTAATGTTCAGAGGAAAGAGGGGCCATTTTCGGGTGGTAATGGGAGTTCTTCAAATCAGAAGGAAAGGAATGATGCTAAAAGAAAACAGTTTAGGTGCCAGGCAGATATGCAAAAGCCTGTGGAGAAAGGAATTTCTGCAAACAGGACTAAAAATGTCCTGAGACAGAATAATCAGATGCAGAACTGCATATCTAATAGAGATTATTCGACATCAAAGACTTCAACCCTGAACCAGCAAGTTAGAAAGGCTAAGTCCATAAATGGTACAATTGGGCTGAGTAGGACTATAAATAAGGTGACCATAAACTCTGAACCTCAGTCCAGGAAGACAGGCTCAGTGGCAGCTGATACTGTGAAGGAGCTTCCCATGTCTAGAAGAAAGAATTTACCTAGAAAGAAACTGCCTGTAAATGTGGATCTTCTGTCTGGAGAATCTGTTTCTGATAATTCGTCAACAAATGGTAGTGAAAGGTCCGTAAAATGTAATGTCACAACAGGTGGGAACTTGAACCAGGATGCTGAGAAAGTGAAAACAAGCATGGATGTTGTTTCATTTACATTTACATCCCCCATGACAAGATCCATGCCCGATGTACCTTCCACAAGTCGAGTTGTGGAAAAAAGCAGCAGCTTTGTTAGTGATCCTTCTAGTGACAATGATCTTCTATTTTTGAAAAGCTCAGCATTTTCTTCACCCGGATTTAATATAATTGGTGGGGATTCTTTGAGTGTTCTTTTGGAAAAAAAGCTTCAGGAATTGACATGTAGAGTTGAGTCATCTAACTGCAATATCATTATAGAGGGGACTTCGTCTAGTCCAACATCCAGTTTGCAAAATTCAGTACCCTCATCTGGTACAGTGACCACAACATCGGTGGGAAATCACAAAAGAATTCAGGTGGGTCTAGATGAAGATATCTCATATAGCTCAGGTGACTTTAATCGCTCTTCAATTGATGATCCGGGGCTTGATTGTAGAAGGAAGTGGCAGGTTTGTTTAACTCACTGCTACCATTTACTTATAATGGCAGGTCTTGCTTATTTCTTGGCATATATAATCAAGTCCCATACAGGTACAGCAAAAGGTTTTTCCAAAGTATTGAATCTAGAGCTTTGATTTCAGATGGTGCTTTCCCTCAACCAAAAAAAAAAATACTGAATAATCACTATAGATAGAAACTTCAGTTATGAGTAAAGCAGAGCCAACTTAGCCATGAGTAGTGATCACAAAGAGAAGTTGGTAGATGATGCAGAACTTTCCCCTTTTATTTTCTGTGGTTTCAGTTTCTACCAAGTTGGAGTCTTTTTGATTTGTTGAATTGTGGGATCTGAGCTTCTGCCCTAAAAAATTGCAATTTTTAATTCTTCTGCTTTTTTTCGCTATCATATGGCCTGGGACCTGCACCCTTTAATTCTATTTGAAAGTATAGATATTCATCTATTGGTAATCTTAACATTTCATCATATATACACACAAGTTGTTCATAAGCTGCAGTGACTTGGAAGGTTGATTAGATATATCTAAATTGAATTTTTTTTCCCTAACTGAATATTTCATCTTGAGTTTCTATAGATAAATCATATTCTTATTTTTCAATTTTACTTAATTATAGTATATGATTAAATTTATCAAATGATGCCAGCTTTTCGAAGAAATTGAAGAGCAAAATGCTGGCAGCAACAGCAGCAAGAGTGGCATAGAACTAGATCATCGACATACTGGCCCGCTTTCAACTCTTGAACCTGCTGTCACGAATGGGAGCTGCTTTGATAACAGAGATGGTACCAATGGTAAGTTGTACTGTTCTTATTCTTATTTTCTTCATTGGAATTCCACATTTCTTCCACTTGAACCCATTTTCTTATGTATTATACTTAGAAATGATATGAAGTTACTAGGAAGGTAATTGTCAATTAAATTTCGGGACAATCCCTGGAGAATAATTGAGTATTTTTCTGAGAGGTAAAGCAGTGGTTATTTGTGGAAAACTGCATGATTTTCGAATCATTTGTATATTAGTTTATGAATTTTGCATGATCCTTAAAATTTTGTAGAGATCTTCATAATGGCTAAATTCAGTATCCATGTTACTGCATTGACTACTGCATAAGCTAAAATTTTGTTTATTGAGATAAAGGATTTTTTCTATTATTCCTTTGACCAATGCTAACCTACCTCAATCTCTTGGGATAAAAGCTTTGATGATGATGATGATGATTCCTTTGACCAATGCATACACTCTACACGTGCAGGCATCAAGCCCTTCTTGTTGGCTCAAGATCAAGAAGTGCTAAGTTGGACCCCAGGAAGTGAGTCTGAATTTGGTATGGAGTTATCTGACTTGGCATCTTCTAAATCTGTGGAAGAAATGGGAATAAAGCTTCTAACTGAGAAACCAAATTCAACAGATTTGAAAGAGTGGACCAAGTGGGAACTTGATTATGTGGAAATGGTGCTAAAAGAATCTGAGCTCAAGTTCGTAGAATATGGATTGGGTCAGACTGAAAACATTATGACCCTGAATGCTTTCAATCAGCTCGAGCGTCAGAATGGAACAGAGAGAAATGGAGAAGATCACAGCAAGCTTGAACAAAAGCTTTTGCTCGATTCTGTGAGTGAATGCCTGGAGTTGAGATGCGAACAAGTTTTTATTGGAAGCTGCAAAGGATGGTTTAAGTGGGAAAAATTGATTCAAGAAAGGAGGCGGTTGGCAGAAGAGTTACACAAAGAGATTTCGAGTTGGAAAAGCATGGGTGATACAATGGTGGATGACCTTGTAGACAAGGACATGAGCACAAAGTATGGGAGATGGCTTCATTTTGACCTGGAAGCATTTGAAGAGTGTGTAGAGATTGAGAAAAGTATATTAACTTCTTTAGTTGATGAATTAGTTTCTCATTTATTGCTTTAAGGCTTTCTTGAAATGGCCCTTTTTCTTTTTGGGTTCCCATTGAAATCTGTGTTTCTAGCCAGGTAAATTACCCACCTGATGGGTCTTCTATGATCCTTTTTGTTCAACAGGAAGATTTGCTATATATAATTCAACAATTGTCAACTCTGCATCATTGATCTAGAGCAACCTTTTATAGCAGTTTTTGATTCTTATGTTAGGTGGGAAGGTAAAACAAGGAGAAGCGTGTCTTTCGTGTAAATTTGACAATTTGCATATAATTTGAGTTTGTGTTTGAAAAAAAAAAGTCTATGTAAAACAAATCACATGGTTTCCTTATTTTCTCACCTCATCTTTTCTCTCTCTTTAAACCTTGAAATTCTCATATAAAAACTGGTTTTCTGACAATTTTTGTCCTTTTAATTTTCCTAAAAACTATCAAACCAAAATCCTAGAAGCATGGTCTAACTGAATCCAGTACAATTTAATAAAGGTCTTAGGCTTTAGGTATGCAGAAAACTGCTCTCAATCATATAATAAACCAGAAGGAGAAGCAGATGTTAAGCCTTGATTGGTTGCTTTTTGTTTTTGGCTCCCAATGGCTGGCTTGGCTACGAAACTCAATATTCTTCTTTCTTGGTTAGAGGGAGCAACTGAAAAGAGACTGAGTTGTCTGAGAGGTTTACAGATTAGCATGTTGAAAATCTTAATCCTTCTGACTAAGACAGTATCCTATGAAGAAGCTATGGTTTTTTTTTTGTTTTTTTTCCCTGTCTATTTTCTGTCTCTTTGCTGTATAAAGAGATGAGAAAATGGTGGAGATGAGAAAATGAGAGGAAGCTATGGTTTTGTTCTTCCACGGTGTACCAATGCCTTAAAAACATTGTCTTACATGTGACACCTGATAATGGTGCGGGGGAAGAATGGTGGGGGTGGCATCACAGGAAACTTTTTATGGACTTTTAATTTAACAATGTCTGTAGTGCTTTAATTTTTTTTTTCTTCTATTGTCTTCTTTTCCATTCCTCCACATGGATCCCTACTCTTCTCTCAATGCTTACCCTTTTTAATTGTTTTAATGTGGCAGAAAGTTATTTTGTCATACAGGTTGAGACATTCAGTTTCCATTCAACCTTATAAGCAGGGTACTGCCACTTGTGCTGGCACTTGGAAGCCATTGACTTTTGAGCTTTGGGTGAAATTGAATGTAATGTTTCAATCGAAATTTTATTATTATATAATAGAGATTTGAATACATATTTGTGAAGTGATTTTTGTGAGATAAATTCGTGAAATTGTTGGGTCAAAATGGATAATAATTTACAGGTTAAGTGTGAAACTTTACAAATAGTATTAGAAAACAATTCATTAGTTGAAACATGAGAACTAAAGTGCTATACAGTGGAGAGCTACTTTTACAATTTCAAAGCTTGATATGATTTTGGTTCTGTTCTGTATTGTGGTTGATGAAGATATCATGCTTATACTTGTAACACGTTTTTTTTTTTTGAAAAAAATCATAGAATTTTTCAATTAAAACTGATAATACTCTATAATTTGATCCTAGTGTCCACGTATTACTTCATCTACGCTTCCTGATAAATGTTAGATTTATGGTTGGCATTAGCAAATTTGACCTTAAAACTTCTTGCCAGATATGTTTTAAAATATCTTTGTATTAGTGGTCTATAATCCAAGATTGATAGGCTCTTGCATTTTAAAGCGTGCAAGATGAAAATGACCTAATTATCTAGAGCATATTGTAATGAAATATGAAAATAACAGTAGTTAAACATCTAAAATGTGGTTATATTAGTAAAGAAAGTGACGATGGCAAGAATTTCTAATTTGGCAACCTTACCAATCAAGTTGACAGGCATCGTTCATTGTAAGTTTCACTCAAGTGGATGATTAGATTAGATGGGATCTAGAATATAATTTAATTAATCATTAAAAAGGGTTTACTATTACTTATGTAACTTGGGAAATTAATAATTTTTTTTTACGAAAAAATTCACATTTAGTGCGGACAAATGGGAAGCCCAAATTGACATTGTGGATATTTGACAAACTATAAAGCACCCCACCTTGATGAACAAATCTGGAAACACATGCACAAGCACAACAAAACACTGTCATAGTCTTCTTCCTCACTTCTCTCCAATCACTGTTCAAAGAAAGATGGAGTTGCAAACTCCAAACAACAATGAATCAAGCCAAATCTCAAACTTGGAAACTGAACTAGGATTTGCCCCAAATGGCAAAACCCAAGTTCCCCATGAGCCTGAAGTTGGTCTTGAAGACTATGACAGCACCTGCTCCACACCTTATGTTAGTGCTCCTTCAAGCCCTGGACGGGCACCAGGCCCTGGACCAGGGTGCATCAATGGTGGGTTCTTTTATAGTGCACCAGCAAGCCCTATGCACTTTGCAATGACCTCAGTAGCTTCAATGGTGTCATCAACCCAGCCATCTTCTCCTGATAACTCAGTGCCTTTTGGTTTTGAGTTTGAGTTCTCTGCAAGATATGGGTGTTCAGGGTCAGGCCAAACAGGATCCATGAGCTCGGCTGATGAGCTTTTCTTGAATGGGCAGATCAGACCTATGAAGCTTTCCACCCATTTGGAAAGGCCTCAGGTTTTGGCTCCACTGCTGGATCTTGAACATGAAGATGAGGAAAATAAAGATGTTGATAGCAAAGTAAGAGGCAGAGATCTGCGGCTGAGGGACAAGTCTTTAAGGAGAAGAACAAGATCCATGTCCCCTTCAAGAAATTCTACTTTTGTTCTCAACATTGATGATCAAAGCTTGTGCTTGGATCAAGATTTAGGCCAGAAACCTGACAGCAAGAATGATGAGGAGATGTTTAATGAAACAAATGCTTCAATGTCAGCTTCTTCTTCCAGGTCTTCTTCAGCTGGAAGAAGCTCAAAGAGATGGGTTTTCCTGAAAGATTTCCTGAGGAGCAAAAGTGAAGGACGCAGCAACAATAAGTTCTGGTCAACAATTTCATTTTCTCCAGCAAAAGAAAAGAAACCAGGGAGCAAAGCCAGTGCTGTGGTTCAGGAGTCTAAAGAGAAGCTAAGCAAGGTGCCAAGTGGGGCATCAGAGAATCAAAGAAGCAGCAAGAGCAAGCCTGTGAATGGGATAGGGAAGAGGAGGGTTCCAGCATCGCCACATGAGTTGCATTACACAGCAAATAGAGCACAAGCTGAAGAAATGAGGAAGAAGACCTTTTTGCCTTACAGACAAGGCTTGCTTGGGTGCTTGGGATTCAGTTCAAAAGGCTATGGTGCCATGAATGGCTTAGCTAGAGCTTTGAAACCTGTTTCCTCCAGGTAAGTCCAGTTAATTAGGGGTAAGAAAGAAATTGTATAGAATTTAATTTTTCTTTTAACTTCTTGGCCTTTGATTAAGAATTTTATAATCATAAATGTATTTTACAGTAATATCTTTTTTTTTTTTTGCTTTAAAAGAGGGTTAATTAATTCATACCCAGTTGTCTTGAATAACATGTAAAACAATCTGCAATATTTCCCTGTATTCTCCAGTGATGGTGTTGCACAATCTAGTTTTCATATCTCTTATACTTTCTCAGATTTGAGAAAAAACTTTACTGCCAATGTTGAAAAACCAATTTTTAGAACAGTAGCTGCCTTTGTTGATGTATATGTAAAGTGATAAGGTTTTCAATGGCCTATACAAGGATCCATGTTTGATTATTATGAAACACTGTTCCTGTTAGATTATTGAAGCAATCATATCACGCACATGGTTCAGTTCAGGCCAGAGCTTTTAAGTATACCTAACAATGCTAAATACGAGTTAAAAATGACAGAAATAAAAGATATAAATTAAAAATTAACCGAAATTTTATATAAATATAAAAAAACTAAAAATAATTTTTATATTTAACGTGTTTATATAAATTTTGATATAAAATTTTTATATTTTACATAATCAAATAAAATTTTTCATAATATGTAAATAAATTTAATGCAAGAATCGTCAAGCTTACTCTCAAGTCTCTACTTTCCCGTTTAGAAGTTGGTGGCAGTGAGATGCCCAATGGTTAACCCACATTGGCACCAGCACATGAGGATGGCCCCCTGCCCCATAAGACCTGACCCACAATCGAAAATAAAAGTCTGGAAGTTTTTGTTTGTTTCTTCTTGGTTCAATCGTGTGATGCAATGCACATGAATGATGTTTTTATACTGCATCAGAAATGGGTTTGTTGGGATTTTGGAAATATGACTTGACAATTGACGTCAACATTGCTCCTAGTCCCATGTTCGCCTGTTTTGTCACAAAACATGGGGAATTTTTGGGTTTTTTTTTGTTAAGAGAAGGAACACACCATTAACACCAAAACGCGTTGATTTGGATTAGCGTGAAATTCTTTATAAACACACACATACCACAAAGCAAACGATGTGAGACGGTGAAAAATTTTTGGGTTTTTATAGTTAACTTAAAAGCTAAAACTGCTTTTTCTATCATCATTTACACCATTCAAGTATAGTAATTAGATTATATCTGTTTAAGATCCGGATATTGTTTAAATTTGAAGGTTCATTCAACATTTGAATGAGTTTAGAAAAAATATTAACTTCATTAAATAGAATTGGGATTAAAATTGAGGTTAGATAAAAAATTGAACTAAGTTTGAATTCTTTTTTTTTTTGTTATAAAGAAAATATTAAATAACTGGAGATAAGGATGTAGTTACTTGGAATCAAACTCAAACTTTACAATATGCTATAACTCATCCTTAACTACTCGGTTAAAAAGTTGTTAGCAACTAAGTTTGAATTCATTATTTCAAGTTTAAGTTCGATCTAATAATTATAAGTTATTTATATTATTAAAATTTTAAAAATATTTTATTATATTTTTTTAAAAAATTATTAATATAGGTAGATTTGAACAAAAGATTAAGGTGCTGTTTGTTAAACCATTGAAAATAAAAATTTTCAATGATTTAATATTTTCAATATGTTTGATAATATATTTTAAAATCAACTTAAAAAAAATTTTCAATGAAAAAGCATTGAATAAAAAAAGTAGATAAACACCTACTTATCACTTAATTTAAAAAATTTTCAACCACTTTATCCATAAAAATAAAATAAATTTGACTATTTTATCTTAAAAAATTTACATAATTATCTATTCATTGATCAGGTTACATACAAACTCCAACCAGACTCAACATTATATTATTATTCCATCAAGTTTTTATATATACTTAACGTTTCTCTATCACTATTCTTTTACTATTAAAGGATAACTTGGTTTGATTCAACTTTGGAATTGAAGACTTTGAAGATCTAAATGTTAATATACTACAGCCCTAAACACCATATAATGGCCCATGTTACCTTTTTTTTTTCCAGCTTTTTGTTATTTTGATGTTTTAATTATCATTGATGTTCAAAGTTTTTTGTTTTGTTTTATTTTGCAGATCATTGCTTGAAGAAGTAATGATCCCACGACTTTTATTTGTAATACTTTTTTAATCTAAACGTAATTCAGGTTTTTTATTTTAAAAAATTATTTTATTATATTTAAATATTATTTATTTTTTTAAAATTTATGATGTTTTTGAATTTTATAGTTATATTTTTTCTTATATTTTATACTTGTATCATAAAATAGAAGACATCAATAAAAAATTGATTTTATTTGAAATAACATGAAAATAAGGGTAAAAATCTAAAATAACAAAATTTCAAAATTTAACATTTATTGTTATTAAACAATAAATTTATATTCAACTCTTAATTTTCAATTAAATACCAAACAGTTTTCATAGTTCAAATTCAATGCTTATTAAATTCAATACTAAAAATTTAGTACTTATTTTAGTAATGAATTTCTCAACATTTAATTTTTCAGTTTATCAAATAGCACCTAAATTACAAATATCCAACTAAATTGAATTTGACTTATTTCAATTCTTGAATATCTATCTAAATTCGAACCAAACTCAGCTCAACCCATTTATGAATACCTCTAAATCAAATCTACTTAAAAGAAGTTATTGTCATAAAAGGAGATCTGAGATATAAATCAAATCTATCGGAAAAAATTATTAGTAGATATTGTCACAAAAAGAGATCATGAGACATGGACATAAAGGAGTTTGAGATTATGCGACATTGACTTGATTTCGACAGTGTTTCCCATTGCAAACAATTGATTAATCTCTTTCTGGCTTCTTCTATTTGGGTTTTTCCTCCTAGAAATAGGAAATGGAGAACTCCAAGAAACACGCATGAGCAAGCTTGCTCTGCCTTTCACAACGTCCAGCATTATGCCTTTATGATTATTTTCATATAATTGTTTGTAGATAAGCTTGATTGCCAACCGGTCATTTGAGGCCACAACCCCGAGCTGTTGTTGAAACAGAAGGAAAGGGAAATCAAAACCATTATGTAAGGAATATCAGATGAGAGGAGCCAAGAGTTATCAGATCAGAAGATACCGAGCCCCAACTCCAGCAATCTGTGGGGGCATTTGAAAATTTAGCCTGCGAACTAATAGTGGCAAAATCACATCGCCAAGTCTCTCAAAGATCGTGGTAATGTAATTTAGATATGATACAGTAATACCATTAGGAATAAGAAGGAAAAAAGATATAGGTCAAAATTTTGGCAGAAATTGTATGTCTTGATAAATTCAGTGTACAAAACTCTCATAGTATAGAATTTAGAGAAGATAATATGTACACAATCTTCTTTTCGTATTAACATAAAAATTGTTCTCTCGGTCACAAAACACCATATTACTTTTTATTTTTTACATGCGTCTGACACAATATAAACACGAAATATATTCATGAATGGCTGGATCAAGCCTGCCCCGGCTGCATTATTGTAAGCGATCCTTTCATGCAGTTTCTGAGAAATCCAAGAGTCATTTTTTATGACACAAGTTATGGGGTTGTACAAGATTCCAATATGATTTTTCTTGCTTCTTCCCTGAATTTTATGGCCCCATATCGAACTCTGAAGTTAACTTTCCAAATTAATTTTTCTTTCGGAACAAATACCTAAAGAACCGAGCATTTGGGTACCAAGCAGATGATATTTCAAGTTAAATGGGAAAAGGAAAATTCCCTTGACAAAGAACTAGCCCCGAGGGAAAAGTCACAGCTTATCCCAAAACCAAGTGGCTATGGAGGAGCACCCGTTTGTCTGTTTCTACAACAGAATAATAATAGCTCACATGGATTACCACCGATGGATGGCTTAGGCGCCAGTGCTGCGGACGTGGGCCAAATGTCCCAGCCTTTGCCCCCAAGGACTTCTTCATTTACATAACTCATTAACTTGGAGTAGACCAAACAATTCATGTATAAAATTTGTGTTTATGTCATATAAAATAGTTTTTTTATTGTGTAAAACTTGACAATTCGTGTACAATTTTTACCATTTAGCCCTATTCCATTTGTGTCGAGTTTAAAATTATCAAATCTACCCTGAAGCTTCATTACTCCTGGCAGCCTTCATTCAAGCTTAGCAAATTCCCGGATGACTCATTCTTCTGTCTCTCTTATATAATGCTCCCGCATCCTGGTTCCTAATGCAGTGTTTTTCCATAATGGAACTTGACTAATCTAATCCAAGCTGGGGCCTGACTGACATAACTAGTTGCTACCATGCATCCAGGACAAACTGTTGTCAGAAGGAGTCCAATCGGTTGAGCCTGAGCTAGGGTGTGTTTGAATTTCCCGAACCTCATAGGCTCATACAGCAAAGAAGAGTTTGATCTATTGATTTCTAGGGAAAAAGCATTACATCATGGCTAAAGTGAGTCTCTAAGAAAATGCATTACTTTCTCCTGTGATTATGTAGCTTTTCTGCCTTCACTTGGTTAATCGACTGCATCCGCAATTCTCAGGTTAAGACCATCTTGGGAAGTGATACTGCCAACTAAGAATGGTAATGTGTATCTTATAAATGGATATATGGTACTATCCGACGTGATTAAGTAGGGTTAAGATAATATATAATCAGGTTCATGTAGGGTTCGGATAGTGAAATGGCTACCTATCACGGGTTCGGGTAGTTATCTTAAGGTATTCGCTACCCAAATCTGATTATAAATAATAATTAATATAATATTTATATTTTTTGTATATAAATTATTTATTATTAATGTTGTATTTAATTAAATTAATTCATTAAATATTATAATTATGATTTTTAACTTTAATTTATTTTTATGAGTTAAATTAAATTTATTAATTTAATTTTTTAATTAAATTATCCTAAAATTGATTTTAAATTTAAATTTGAAAATCAAACTTTGACTTAATAAACAGGTAGTTAATAGGTTTGGGTAGTTAAACGAGTATTTTTTATATTATAGGATTAGTGTTTGAGTAACATAAATCAAAATAATCAAGTAGTTAATTGAATTCGGGTATCTCAAATTTAGCGGGTATTCGAGCCGTTTTACATTTCTATTGTATTGCCAAGGAACGACTACAATCACATGAAACACATTAAACACATCTTTGGGGAGGGGTGAAAGCTTTAAATGTGACTAAACCCCAAACAAGATTAATCTCAGACCGTTAAAATGGATGAAGATACCTGTGGTCTACATAAAAAAAAAAAAGGAACGACTACAGTCACATGAAACAAACACGGAAGACACGGAAATCATGCAAGAAAAGAGATGTGAAAATAACAGACTAAAATTTGATAAAAATTATATAAAAATTAAAAATAATTTGTGTTTGACATATCGATAAAAATTTTGACATAAATTTTTGTATTTTATACAATAAAAATATGAAATACACTTAAAAATTACCATATCTATCTAAAAGAGTGCTTATACCACTAGACTAAATACCAGCTATACTTTCGTGTTAGATACACATAAATAAAGGTGTAAAGTTGACAGATCGACTGTGACATATTATAAGTCTTTGATTCGAATCTAAATACTCATATCCTCAGTTATTTAATATTCATATGGTAACAAAAAAAAAATTGACAGATTAGATTGAATCAGTCAGATTTGATTTGCATGGACACATATCTAAATGGATTTAGTCCATTTAAGCTCGCTTTTAAACTAACCAAACATAGCAAGTGGGCTATGGGAATGCGATTTTTAAAAATTGGACCATTGATCGCAGACCATGGATATGTTTTAATTTGTAGACCAGCACCAGCCTGTGCAGTTCAAACTCTTTTGATCTTGTGAGCCCGTTCATAAACGGGTCACCAAATTGCAAATCCAGTTTTGAGAAGTCCGTACCAAATGGACCGGTTCGCAGACTTTAGTCCATTTTATCCCCCTTCATGGAAAGCCACCGTTTTAACGAGAAAGACCCGAATCCAAGTTCCCCCTTCAACCCTCTCTGGACCCGAATTAGAACTAAATCCCGCTTTAACGTTTTAGGGTTTTGATTCGATCACTGAAAGTCATCTCCCTTAGCAATTTCGAATTAATTCTTCTTTTTTTCTGTATATTCAAATCAATGGCAAGCAGCAACAATGTATGAACATAAATTTCTCTGGAAATATATTCTTTTTCTTCTACTTCTGTTTTCACATTTTTAGCTATGGAATTTATTTTCACTGTATATGTTTGCAGGCTCTTGGTGTTGATAATACCTTCAGAAAGAAATTCGATCGAGAAGAATATTTAGAACGCGCTCGAGAGCGTGAGAAACAGGTCTATTGTCAAAATCTCACCTTTTTCTTGTTTCTTGTGTGTTTTTTTTTAAATACTTGAACAATTTTTGCTGGCTTTTATTTTTTTTTTAAAAAAAATTGATTTTTGATTCAGGAAGCCGAAGGGCGAAGTAAATCCAAAGGTGGGTCATTTTTTTATCTGATTAGCTTCTTAATTGTTAGCATTTTTGTTTGAATTTAAGAAATTGAATTTGCATAGTGAAAATTGAATATATGTACAGCAAAAGGTCCTCCAGTGCAAAGGAAACCCTTGAAGCATAGGGATTATGAAGTTGATCTCGATTCTCGATTGGGTAAAACCCAGGTTAGTATAATTGCTTGGATTAAACGAAATCGTAATTTGTAATTTGTGTTTATATTACACCATCTTGTTTCAATATCTATATTTTGCAGGTTGTTACTCCAGTAGCACCCTTAAGTCAGCAGGTAATTTCTAATAATTTTCTTTGTTATTTGAACTTATGATACTACTGTGTTTTCCAGGGATCCGCCGTTCATTGTTCATTGCAAATTGCATTTCTCGAATTACAAGCTTAGCTGGTTGATGTTCATTGATTCGTTTAGCTCGTAGGGAATCCTATACATGGTTTTCTGATCTCTGAGTCATTGTGGTTTTCTTGAATCAAAGTGTATTTTGCTGTATGATTGTCAATACCTTGTGCACTTCAGGAGCAAACTCGTGTCAACCCAATTTTCAATAGACTTAACTTGATTTCAACCTGTTGAATGTGTTACTCTTTTATCAACATATGGAATAAGGCTTAGGAGGGTAATGAAGAAACAGCAGTATGTTTCTCTTGCTGTATGAATGAATATTTGATTGTTTAGTTTGGTAGTTCCACATCAATGAATGTTTGATTTATCATTTTTGAACAAAGGACATGAAATGCAAGTTGGCCTAATGGCAAATTTTCATGCTTTCTGATTTTTATTGATCTCTGTTTGTTACCACCTTTTTATTTACCTTGGTGATAAGGCACGTGTTGATTAAAATGATTCTTTGCAGGCCGGATACTATTGCTCAGTTTGCGAGTGTGTAGTAAAAGATTCTGCAAACTACTTGGATCACATCAATGGGAAGAAACGTATGTGGAATTCAAAAGATTCTTGTTTTATCATCTAATGTGGAATTCACATTAGTTTTTCATTAATCTAATGGCCCCTCTTTGCTCTATTTTTCAGATCAAAGAGCTTTAGGTATGTCCATGCGAGTAGAACGGGCAAGCCTTAAACAGGTACTCAGTTGGAGAGTTTTTGTTGTGTTTTTATGCACATATTGGTTCAAGTTGTTGACTTAAGAACCGTGTATTCCTTATTTTGATATTTTAATATTAGAAGTTATTTAGTAATGCATAGAAAATGCAATCTAATAAAACATTTACTCCTTTGGAGTGCCTGAGTAAGAGTTTACGAATATTATTGGCAAAATGCTGGGTGGATTGGAGCTTCTATTAAATGTATAAATAGAGGAAAAGGTTATATGTCCTTTTGTGAAACAAAAAGGATGAATTTACCATTGGTTATATTTACTTAAGATAGTCAAAAATAGAACGTGGGATATGAATTATAGAGGCCAAAAGAGAGTTGTAACCTTGCACATGGTCAGTTTCCTATTAGTTTGCTTGCATGCGGGTTGCAGGTTCAGGAGCGATTTGAACAATTAAAAAAGCGAAAAGAACCCGGCAGCTTCTCAGAGCAAGGTAAGTCTTGTTTCAGTGCCCAACTAGTTGTAATTTGATTATAGCTGAGTTCAAGATGATTGATGTCTCAACTGTTTCCCCCTTCTTTTTTTTTTTTTTTGTGTAGATCTTGATGAACGGATCATCAAACAGCAAGAAGAAGAGGAAGAGCGAAAGCGCCAACGACGAGAAAGAAAGAAAGAGAAAAAGGTCAGTAGTTGGATTTGATTTTTACTCAGTCGTTTGGTCATTAGGTTTTTTCTTTTTGTATTGAGATGTTAATTAGTAAGCAAACTTTTTTCAGCTACAAGATGTTTCCTAGATTCTGTTTTTAACTTTCTTATTATTGTTTTCTTATAGAAAGAGAAGGCAGCAGAAGAGGAACCTGAAATGGATCCTGATGTGGCGGCTATGATGGGATTTGGCGGTTTCCGATCATCTAAGAAGTGATCATGTTTGTTTTTGTAACATTACTGTTCTTAAATGATAGACAACTCCATTACTTTAGGTATTTAGCCTTTTGGAGATTGACTTTTAAGGTTTTCCAGTGCTCTGTATTGACTGATATTCGGAAGGAAAGAAAAGTAAAAATTGCTTGACATGTTTCATCCATGTATGATGGCTCAATGTAATTTATTACCTCAGGTTCCTGAGTGCTGGAACATTCTATATTCTGTTGTTTCAATTCAATGCAATAACTTTCAGTTTATCCTTCATCACCTTGAGCTTTCATGCAGTATTGCATGAGGAAAGTTGAGTTTGGTGTGATAACTAATGATATTTATTCATGATATGTCTCTACTCTTGAATTCGCAATCTCTAAGGATTTGTTCAATATGTATATCATGTCTTAAAGATGTTTGTAAAAATTAGGTAATCTAGAATTGCGAATCCTCTGTCGTACTCTTTCCTTCTGTGCGGAGGCTTCGGGTAAGAAAGGGACTAGTTTAGACCGTAATTTTCTTTTATTTCAAGAAGAATCTGATATCCATATTGTTCTGATAGCCCCTGATAGCCCGAGATAGGGCAGGGTCCGTTAGCTTTTAAAATGCAGTTACTTTCACTTCCCGCCAAGCCCAACCTAACCTCTCGAAATTTCAGCAAACACTTGCGATACAGGAACAGACCAGAATGAGCAAGCCTTCGCTGCAGCTGGAGCGAAAGATCCTCCGTCTCCTCCATGGCCACAAAACCCGAATATACCTCCGTGAAATCCATGCTCATTTCCTCCGTCAATGCCTTCACCAATCCAACCAAATCCTTTCCCACTTTGTCTCCGTTTGCGGTCACCTCAATAAAATGGACTATGCGAATCTTGTGTTTTTGCAAACCCACAACCCCAACATTTATCTTTTTAACACCATGGTCAAAGGGTATTCCCTTAATGGTCCCTTTGAAGATGCTATTACCTTGTTTTCTTTACTAAAAACTCACGGAATTTGGCCTGATGAATACACGTTTTCGCCTTTGCTCAAGGCATGTTCGGGTCTTGCTGACGTAAGAGTCGGACAATGCATTCATGGGGAAGTAATTAAATCTGGGTTCGAGCGTTTTGGTTCGGTTCAGATTGGGGTTATGGAATTATACAGCTCTAGTGGGAGAATGGAGGAAGCAAAGAAGGTGTTTGATGGAATGTCTCCTAGGGATGTGATCATTTGGAATTTGATGATTCGTGGGTATTGTAAGAGAGGGGATGTTGATATGGGGTTAAGTTTATTTAAGCAGATGAGCGAGAGGAGTGTAGTTTCATGGAATTCAATGATTTCCAGCTTGGCGCAGAGTGGGAGGCAGAGTGAAGCTTTGGCACTTTTTCACGAAATGAGGGAGCTGGGGTTCGAACCAGATGAGGCTACTGTAGTTATTGTATTGCCTATTTGTGCTCATCTAGGGGCTTCTGATGTTGGGCAATGGATTCATTCTTACGCTGAATCAAGTAGGCTATATCAAAATGTGGTATCTGTGGGAAATGCATTGGTGGATTTTTATAGTAAATGTGGAAATTTGGAAACTTCCCTTCAGATTTTCAATGATATGCCTCGTAAAAATGTTGTGTCTTGGAATGTGATGATCTCTGGTCTAGCTTTTCATGGAAGAGGGGAACTTGGAGTGGAGTTGTTTGAGGAGATGATGAACATAGGTGAGAGGCCTAACGATATGACTTTTATAGGTGTGCTAACATGCTGTGCACATGCAGGGTTGCTCGAAAAAGGGCAGGAGTTGTTTGCTTCAATGAGTGAAAATTACCATATTGATCCTAAACTTGAGCATTACGGGTGCATGGTTGATCTCCTTGCACGCAATGGACATGTGAGAATGGCTTATGACTTGATTAGAAGCATGCATATTATGCCCAATGCTACTTTATGGGGTTCTTTGCTCAGTGCTTGCCGTACATACGGTGAACTAGAGCTTGCAGAACTTGCTGTTAAAGAGCTTATCGATCTTGAACCATGGAATTCAGGTAATTATGTATTGTTATCAAATATTTATGCGGAAGAAGGGAGATGGGATGAGGTAGAGAAGATAAGAGTATTGATGAGGGAAAAGAGTGTCAGGAAAGCAATGGGACAAAGCACAGCAGGGTGATTATATACCATCTTTGTACTATATGGTTTTGATGATTTTACAATCTGAAATAGTCTTCCTTTCCCTCCTTCTAAAAACTTATTTTGTGTTCCACCAAATACCAAAACCCTAAACTTTATAATTTTGGTAGAGTGTTGTTAACATGAAGCAAGAAGGAAAAGAGAAATTATTCTAAAGCCCTTCTCAATTCTAGTCAATTCCAGCATATATAACTTTTCTTTTGATACAATAGATGACTAAAGAGCCTACCTAAAACCATATATAATTAGAGGTATGTTCTATGAAAATCATATATCAATTCCCTAAAATCTGTAGAGAGGCCAATTTCTTGGCCGACAACTTGGCAAAAGATAAGGGTGAATAGATCTCAAAATTTAGTAGTTTGATTTTAATTATTTCTTGCTCGAATTTCTATTGATGAGTTGAAGAGAAAGCTCTGAAAGTTTGAGTGGAAGCTATTGTTGGGTGGAAGCTTGAAGTTTATGTTAATTTGTATTAACTTGTGAATCTCAATTTTAGACTTTTAGAAAGTTTTGTTTGGGTCAAATGCTTGTCAAAATATCGCTTGGGATTTCTTCCATGGATTGTTTTTTTGGGGTAATTTTGTAATGGTAACTTATGCCTTAATCTATTTAATCTATATATTTAATAATACAATTTTGCCTTTCAAAAGAAATTGTCATACACATGGATATAAATCCATGCCGATTAGATCTCTAACGTGTGTGTAGATAAACAGCAAAGCCCTTCGATAATATGCATCAAAAGAAACCCTAATAACGCATGGTTTTTCACAACACAAAGACAAAGAGCCAACACCTGGAGATAATGGCGGACAAAGGAGAGGATAGGATCAGCGGCTTACCAGACGATGTTCTGTCTCACATTCTGTCCCTTTTAGAGTTAAAAGAGGCGGTGAAAACCACTGTCTTGTCGAAAAGATGGGAAAAGGTTTGGACTTCAATTCATCGAATCTGCTTGGATAACAAATCATGTCTACGTGAGTTCATCAAAGATTTGTCTGACGGATATTCTTCTTGGGAAGAAGAGGAGAAGCGAAGAACAAGCTTCAATAATTTCGTCAATGGGGTTTTAATTGGCAGTAATAGTAGCTTGTCCCTGACAAGCTTTAGCCTTTCATATGCTTTTGGGTTTCGTCTTACTCGAGAAATTCAATACCTTACCGAATGGATTGCTGCCGTTGTTACACCCAAACTTCAGAAGTTTGATTTTCTTATTAGAGAATATTATATGTACGAAGATGGTTATATGGACCAACCTACCAATCTGCTGCCTCCAACCCTTTTCGAATGTCAAAAGCTCGAAATACTGAAATTAGTTTGGAAGCATTCGATGGTTGATATTTGTCTTAAGGTCCCCAAAACAGTTTGCTTTTCAAAGCTTGCGAAACTCCACCTTGTCCGCTTAATACTTGAGGATGAGAACTCATTGAAGAATCTTTTATCAGGCTGTCCGGTTCTTGAAGAACTAGTCATGGGAGGAATTGTATTGTTGGATAATGATAATAAAAACAGGAACTTGTTTGTTTTCTCAACTTCATTGAAGATTCTAAGAGCGGATACATACCATGACTTATGTTTTCCCGGATTTGGCTATGTTCTTGAAGCACCAAAACTTGAGCATCTGGATCTTGAGGATTACGGCCCGTCGGGTTTCAGCATGAGTTTTTCACCCTCTATAGTTTCAGCTAGAATTCATATGGCTACACTTAGAAGTAATGGTAGCCCTTTATCACTCATTGGGCTTTTTCGAAGCATATCTAATGTTCAAAAACTTGAATTATCCACTTATGACATATTTGTAAGTTCTTTATCCTTTTTATCTAATTTACTCACATTCATTATCTGTTTCTTTTTTTTTTGTTATAGAGATGTATAACATTACAAGAAAATGAAACACTTTTAAATTTAAATAGTGGCTTTTATAAAGAAAAAACTGTTACATACCTTATTTTCTTTATTATAAGAGGTAGTGAATTGAACTTTAGATTTTTTGAAGGACATCAAATAATAGTTAAGTCAAATCTTGATTGTTACTCACTTTTGTTATTTGATGGATTTATTGTACTTTATTCTTTATAATTTTTGTATGTGACAATTCTTACAGATGTATGAGGATGAGTTAGTTAATTTAGCTGAGTTTCGCAATCTGATCCATTTGAAGATGGGACATTGCAACATAAATAGGCGTATTGTTAATTGCATTCTTCAAAGGTCACCTAATTTGAAACATTTAGTCTTTGATGAGGTAAGTTTTGATAATTTCATATGATCATCACATGGAATGTAACGCCTAAATCTCAATACTGTAATATTGTACTATGATATATATGTAAAGACTAGAGCTTATATTATTGTGAGATTTTTGAATTAAAATGAACAATATATCATGGGTTGGAATTGGATTTCTACGTGAAATAGTTAGTTTTGCCATGACTTTTTACTTTTTATGTATGTTACTATGTCTCCTCAGGATTACTTCAGCACTGAACCATTCATTTGGAGCCAACCAGACTCGGTCCCAAAGTGTTTGGAATTGCACCTTGAGACGGTAGAAATTAGTGTCCGATATAATATAGATGATGCGATGAAGATCATCGAATATCTTCTGGACAAAGGAAAGGTGTTGAAAAAGATGGCTATCACCACTGCAATTCCTGTTGAGGACAGCATATTGATGGGGTTCCCGAGGGCATCCATCGAATGCCGGGTTTCTACATTTCCTATTATGATGGATTATAACAACGATTGTTAACTAGTGTCTTCACAAGTGCTAGTTAAGGAGATATTTAGGAAATGTAACAGTGTTTCTTTATTGCTATCCATGACTTTGTCCGATTCTTTCAAGCTCCATGAATGAAGATTGCAGAATTGGCTATTCAAAAGCTTATAAACAATTGAATTCTGATAACGACGTTGTGTTATTTGTCAAAAAAATTATGTGGGGGAAGGGAGGTGTAGTATATAAGAATAATGTAAGTTGGCGTATGATTCTACTCAAACGGAGATGAAGTTAGTTAGAAAGGGGAGAGAATGATGCAACGTTTATATGTTGACTCAACACTTGGTGCTATCATATAAAAGAGATAAAAAAAATATGACATGATGATGACATCTATTAAATTTTGATAAAAATTGTATATAAATTTAGTAAAAATTAAAAAATTATTGTATTTTATGTGTTAACATAAATTTTGACATAAAATTTCGTATTTTATACGACAAAAATCACAAATTATATACATAATTTGTTAAATTTATATGTCCTGCTCATTTATGGTTGATAGAAAGCAAGAGTTTTTAGCCTTCATGAGCCAAAATTAGCATACTGATCCTAAATTAACTTGAGCATTATGGATGCATGGTTGATCTCCTTGCACGCAATGGATGCATGAGGATGGTCTATGACTACCATGCCCAATATGGGGTGGCTTGCTCAATGGCAGTGCTTGCCGTACTTATGGTGATCTAAAGCATGCGGAACTTGCTGTTAAAGAACTTAATTATCGATCTTGATTCTTGCACCATTGTTGTTAAATGGTTCAAAAAATTATATATAATATCTTATACTAACATGAGAAAAAAGAAAATTTATAAACAAATGATGTCTCAATGAGTTGTTATTTAATCATTTCAATATTATTTAAAATTACAAAAAAAGTTGAAGAAAGATCTTGCAGAACCACATTCAGGATATTTTTCTCACACCCAATACAAGATCTTGTAGAACAAACATCTCTTGGATTCCACCACTGATTGGTTCTTGGAAATTCAATGTTTTTTTTTTTTTGCTTAGCCAACATAATTCATTAATATAGAAAAATACAAGTGTTCAATCCCTGCACAACGAGGTCAAAAAACAGCAAAATTGAAAAACAACCAAACCGAAGACAAGTGGACAGCTGAATGAACCAAAAAAAAAAGAGGACATGTAAAATCTGATTTTATACTACTGTAAATCCAAATTTCATAAAATTTGATAATGTAAATAAAGTAAACATTGCATATTGATTTTCACTTAGATGAAAAGCTCTTTAACTTGAGATGTGCATGGAAGAATGTTGGTGTGATAATGTATGGGCGAGGACCTCGAACAGCTCGACAATGGGCGACCAAGGAAGGCTGTTCGCCAATGGGCGACCAAGGAAGGCTGTTCGCCAATGGGCGAGTATAATTGGCGAACAGAACGCCAATGTTATTGGCGAGGGCGAGTTGTCCAGTCCGCCCAAGTTGGCGAGGGCTCCTGATCGCCCAGAAGAATTGAGAAAAAAAAATTAAAAGTTAAATAAAAGTGAAATTTTGTGGGAAATCATGACAAACAAAGTCAATAATGTGTGGAAAGAAAAGAGTTCTAATTGATTTCTTTTACTACAATATTCTCCATGAAATTAATGCAAAGTATGAGAGCATTAAATGAAGGATTAATGACTAGAGGACAAAACAAGGAAAAGAATGGGTTGATAGCCAATAACCGTTGGCTGGAAGAGACATGGCGTGGAAAAGAGAGGAAAAGGAAATAGAAAAGTCAAGAATGATGGCAGGAAGTGCTGTGGGCTAGAAAGAAAATTTAGTCAATAACATGCAGGAAAGAAATGAGCTATTGACGTCTTTTGCTGCACTTTTTCTACCCGTTTTAATGCCGTTCAGACGTTCTTATGGTGCAATTTTCTTCATGAATTAATGCACTACCAGACGAGGTAATGATGAAGGAAGGGATAAGGAGCAGATGGTGAGTCCTGGTTGGACTAACATGCCTATATAAAGAGGCTTCAAGAGAAGAAATAGATTGAAATGAACTCCATCCTCTCCAGAATCCTTCTCGCCCATTCCGTTCCACTACAAGTTCATCTTTAGTTCTTCAGTTTTTCTTAGATGTAAGCCATGAAAACTTCCTTATTAGTTAGCCAAACCTTTCCTCCAATGTTGAAGAGCTAAGGAACAAGCAAACTAAAGCTAAGAGAGATAAGAAAGCATTCTGTGGTTGGAGGAGTAACTTGGTAAAGGTGAGTTTCATAGTTTTGCAGTTCTCTTGATATTTAATCATAGATATAGCCTGGTTGTAGTTGAATATTGTTGAATATATAAGAAAACTAGATGGAAAAATAACTAAGAATGAGTAAGGAAACACGATGGGCGAGTAAGAAGTTGCTAGTCAAAATGGGTGACTACTCGCTCAAAGGATAGGGCGAGTTTGAGAAATTGTTATGTGAGTTCGCCAGTATTGTGGGATAGTCAGAATGACTATCCGGGCGGGCGAGAACCCATGATCGCCAAAAGGCGAGAATGGCGATAATAGTGATCGCCAATGTGAAATGTTGAAGATTGCCAATGATGCAAGAAGGAGATAAAGAGGTCGCCAAACGTTATTCAATTCATGGGCGAGCCCATTTATGAACGAAAGGCCACGGCTGGCGAACTGAATTGATGAGCATGGCGAGTTGAGCTCCCACATTGGGCGAACTCCCCTGAATAAGCCGCTAATGAAGGGCGAGCTCAGTTGGGCGAGCGGTTATTTCGCCAAAATAGTTGAAACAAGTTTTAGAAAGTTATTAGAAAAGAAAATATTAATGGAATTAATATTTTACTTTGCAGCCGGGAAGTGAGATTGATACATCGAGCGAGAAGCAAGGCTGCATCAGACGAGGTAAGGAAGTAGTATGTGATGCAAATGCATGTCCTGTGGAGTAAAAATGTTAAGAAAATATAAGAAATTGTTTTATTTTCTGACATGCATTGGTTGATAAAATGTTTGATCTCGGGCGAGCTACAAGCCGCCATATGTTGTTTTGTTGGGCGAACTGATTAGGGCGAGCGAGTAGCTTTGTTTCGGGCGACCCAAATGGCAAGCTCTCTTTTGTGGGAACTGGGCGAGTGCCCTTGTTTTAAGGAGAAATCCGGGTAAACCATAGTCGGGCGAACCCTTTTTAATGTGTTTGGGCGGGCGACCCTTGTTTTAAATATAAGGCGGGCGAACTGTTATTAGCCAGCCATACTTTTGTTTTGAAAAACTAAGTGGCGGGCGATTACTTATTCGCCGTCTTATCGAGTTAGTCAGGGGCGAGCCGTGAAGGGCAAGCTAACCCTGGCGAACGGTTTTAAAGTGTAATTTATTAAACGAATAAAAATGAATTATTTTAAATATTTCAAAAATAAAAATATGAAATCTTTTTGGGGCGAGTTGACCAATGGGCGAGTTGAGTTTTGGCAAGCTTACCATGGGCGAACTAGCCATGGGCGAGCCAGTCTAAACCGTACCTTCTCACACGGAAAATGTTGAAGTTACGGGCTGTTTTATGGTTGTATAAGCCCTTTTGGAAATCAAATTATTTTATGAAAATGATATATAAAGATAACTTGATTTTGAGACATTAGGCCATGAATTCTTGCATTATCATTCATATACTTTGCGTGACCCACCTAGGGCGATGGCTCGGGTCAAATAGACCAACGAGTGCACCCTAGGGCGTCACAGGGCTGATGGACCTGCCAAGTCTTCAGCGGTCTCGAGGTCACTTGGCAAGTGGACCCGAGGACCACCTACAGATTATGGCCATGCATCTAGATGAGAGAGCCGTGAGGGGCGATGGCCTACGGGTGCAACCCAAAAGCGGATGACTTGTGTTCTTTGCATGATTTAAATTATTGCCTAGTCTCAATTAAACGATTTATGAAAGGATCTGGTAAATCCTATTTCATGTTTACTATATTTATTGTTTCCTAATGAGTTTGATCGTTAGGATAATTAAATAGTTTTGAGAATATAGCTTTTATTTTTATAAAGTAGCTTACACCTTCCTTACTGAGCACATTGTCGCTCACTCCTTATTTTTCCACTCCACAGATAACTGATTTGGGGCTAAAAGACTTACCTTTTTGAGATTTGATATCGAAGGTATGTTAGACTCTTTTATATATTTAGCAAAGTTGTACAGTACTACTTTAAATAGATGGAAATGTAGATACATCTTAGGGAAGAGACTTTAATAATTCATATTTACATAAGAATGTAATAGAAGTTGTTAAGCATCACAGACAGCCCAACCGGTAAGTTATGAGTAAGTATCATGTTATACAGTAACTTTGGGATGTTACAGGACAACAAGCAAAAGCTTCTGCGAGAAGAGCAATTACCACAAAAATTGCCTCAGAAAATAGAAAATGCCATAGGGATAAACAACAAATGACCTTCTCCACATAGATAAACAGCCAAATTAAAGAAACGGATGCAAGGATCTCAAGAAACCACTTTGACCTTTATCTGAAACCACCAAAAATAGAACTCTTCATAACAGCAGCCAGCATTCTCACGACAGAACAACAGCCTCACCCCAAACCATGTTAGGAAATTAACAAAGTATATGGCTTTGAGGCGTGTAGAATTACACTTTTTTGAGTGTAATATTGCCTCACACAGAAGCAAGTTACCTCAGGATACAACAAAGCCTTCAGAATATTGTGAAAAGTCAAAAAATGTAAAGTAAAGTCTTTTCTGGAAATCATCACTCTTATATAGAGTAGGAAGAGACATAAATGAATGGTTGTAATTCTTTGTTAAATAACAACCATTCATTTCAGACATAACTGTTCCAGACATATAATCGAAAATATGTCTGTTGGAACAGTTAAAATAACTTTAAATTCGAAATTAAATTTAAAATATTCTGTCAAAAAATAAAACTTTGACTTTTAAAATAGGCCAAGTGCCCCAAGTGTCCATCTTTGACTTTTAAAATAGGCCAAGCTCTAGCCAAAGTCCAAGCCAAGCAAGACCAAGCTCAAGCCAAGCAAGCTCAAGCCAAAGCCAAATGATCAAAGCCCATTTCCTCTTTGACTCCAAATTACTCTCAAGAGTTGATTTCTCTTTATAAATAAATCACTTTATACTTTTACCAACAATGTGAAAACTTGTTCCTTTGTATTTATTACAAGCTATTCAACAAACCATTACCAATAGTCTTCAACGGCACAATACAGAAACTCCTCTGCAAAAAAAAAAAAGCTTGAAAAATTCTGATCGATCTACTCCCAATTTAGCTAGGAAATTTAATGTTGACGGATCTTCATAAAATAAACCAAGCCCAACTAGAATTGGAGGAGTAGTGCGTAATCATCATGGCCATATTTTGATACTGTTTTCAAAAAGTATTGGCATCGTAGATTTGAACCTTGTTGAAGTCTTGGCTGTTGTTGAGGCTCTTTCCATCATAGCTAAAGCCAAAATTTTTTCTCCGCCTCATATTATCATTGAAACAGATTTCAAAGTGGTGGTTTATTGGATAAATAAGATCAATGAAAGCCCGTAAAAATACAACAATTTGATCAACAAGCTTTATAATCTTTACTCATATCTTAAATCTATTTCTTTTGTTCATGTTTTTAGAGTGGTCATTCATCTTGCAAAATTAAGAATTTTTCGAAACTTAAATTTTGAGACTTGGTTATAATCTATTTCGCTTTCCATTAATAATAATCTCTTTAATTTAAAAAAAAACATAAGAAGAATTAAAAATTATATATAAAATCTTATACTAACATGGAAGATTGATGTTTTCGTTAATTTGTAACAATTTGTGAATCTCAAATTTACACTCTTAAAAAGTTTTGCTTTGCTCGGGTGTTGGTCAAAATATTGTTCGAAGTTTCTATGATGCGGACTGGTTTTTAGGTAATTTTCTAATGGTAAATTATGACTTAATCTATTTAATAATATAATATTTTTACTTTTCACAAAAAAAATGGTTTTTGGTCAAATACATGAATTTCAGTCTATACCGATTAGATCTCCAATAGACGAGTTCTAATCCAATTAGGACAATTTTCGAAAAAATATGTGTAATGTTAGGATTTTATTACTCTAACGTGTGTGTATATATAAACAGCAAAGCCATTCAGTAATATGCCTCAAAAGAAACCATAATAGCAATAATCCATGGCTGTTCAGAGCAAAAAACCAAAGAGCCGCGGCATGGACATCATGGCGGATAGGATCAGCGGCTTACCAGACGATCTTCTTTCTGACATTCTGTCCTTTATGGAGTTAGGAGAGGCGGTGAAAACCTCTGTTTTGTCGAAAAGATGGGAAAAGGTTTGGACCTTAATTCATCGAATCCGCCTGGATAACAAATCATGTCTACATGACAGATTTTCTTCTAGGGAAGTAGTGGAGAAGCGAAGAAGAAGCTTCAATAATTTCGTCGATAGGGTTTTGACTGGCAATAGTAAACTGTCGGTGACAAGGTTTAGTCTTTCGTATGTTTTTGGTTTTAATCTTTCTCGAGAAATTATGTATCTTAAAAAATGGATTGCTGCCGTAGTAACACCCAAACTTCAGGAGTTTGATTTTCTTATTAGAGATGGTTCTATGGTCCTATCTATCAATCTGCTGCCTCCAACTCTTTTCGAATGTCCAAAGCTTGAAATCCTGAGATTAAGTTGCAAGTTCTCGATTACTGATATTTGTCTTAAGGTCCCAGAAATAGTCTGCCTTCCCAGGCTTGCGAAACTGCATCTTGCTAGCGTCCAACTTGAGGATGAAAACTCATTAAAGAATCTTCTATCAGGCTGCCCAGTTCTTGAAGAACTAGTCATGCAAAATATAAAATTATTGCATAAAGATAATAAAAGCCAGAACTTGTTTGTTTTCTCACCTTCATTGAAACTTCTAAGAGTGCACATGTACGACGACATATGTTTCACCGGTTTTTGCTATTATGTTGTTGAAGCACCAAAACTTGAATATCTAGATCTTATGCAATACTCCCTGTTGGGTTTTAGCATGAGTTCTTCACCCTCTCTAGTTTCAGCTGAAATACATATTTCTACAAGTTTAAGCAATCCCAGACCTTTATCAGTCGTCAACCTTTTCCAAGGCATCTCCAATATTCAGAACCTTGAATTATCCACTAATAACATAACTGTAAGATCTTTATCCTCTTTATTGTAATTTACTTGTATTCATTATTTTTCTTTTCGGTTTTCATAAGGTCGGATAAGGGTAAGAAAGAATTGAACCTTGTTCTTACTCGCACTCATTGCTTGATTCTTTATAATTTTTGTATGTGACAATTCCTGCAGTTGTCTGAGGATGAGATTGCTAAAATTCCTGAATTCAGCAATCTGATCCATTTGAAGATAGGACATTGCAGCAGAAACAGACATGTTGTTAATTGCATTCTTCAAAAGTCACCTAATTTGAAACATTTAGTCCTTTCTGAGGTAAGTTCTGATAATTTATATGATCATCACTTGAAATGAGTTAGTTTTCTATTGAACTTTTCCCCTTCATGCATGTTTGTCTCCTCAGGATCACGTAGACTCACCATCATTCATGTGGAGCCAACCAGATTCAGTTCCAAAGTGTTTGGTATTGCACCTTGAGACGATAGAAATTAGTGTCAGATTTAATGTAGAAGATGCAATGAAGATTATCGAATATTTTCTGGATAAAGGAAAGGTGTTGAAAAAGATGGCTATCGCCGCTTCATTTTCGAATGAGAAAGATTTTGACAGCAGATTGATGGGGTTCCGAAGGGCCTCGGTCGAATGCCAGATCGTGGTTTCCATACTTCCCGGTATGTCAGATTATTTCTCAGATTATTATGACTGATCGTTAAAGAGTGTCTTCACAAGTTCTGATAGCCAAACACGACAGCTCATCTGCTTAGAAGTTGATATATCTCCAATAATCATCAACATTGTGCTTGCTTTTCTCATACACTAGTCTACAAATTTATTGTTGATTTTGTTCCTTAGAGTGATGAATGACAGAAAAACGTTCATTTTATTATTATTATTATTATTATTTGCTAAATCAGTGAATTATATAATTAAAGAAATAAGAGAGTTCATTAAACCTTCTCAAAACACTATAAAAGCAATAACAACATACATCCAAACACCCGAACCAGTAGAATAAAATCCAAAAATTTATCCCAAGCCATAACCATGGAAGTACACTCTACACCCTCCTTTATCAAAGTATTTACCCTTAATCACTTATCAACAAACCAAAATTCGGGAAGAAATCTTATAATCTCCGTGGTCGGACTTCCACCTTAAACACCATGATAGTGATCTTAAAATCTGATTTAATGTTACATCCCACTTTCTTTTTCCAATCAGTTAGCGCATCAACCTCCAACCAACTATAAAGCCCAACAGATCATCAGCGATGGAGTCATGAACTCCTACTGAACCGAAAAATAAACAAGCATTACAAACATCCTTCCTTGGTACATCACCACAACCAACATTCATTTTGTTATTATTGTGATAGTGTTTCCTTATTGCTATCCATGACTATGGACGATTCTTTCAAGCTCCATGAAACGGAGATTGCAGAATTGGCTATTGAAAAGCTAATAAACAATTGAATTCTGATAATGATATTGTGTTATTGCCAAAAAAATTTATGTGGGGAAAGGAGGTAAAGTATGTAAGAGTAATGCAAGTTGGTGTGTGATTCTATTCAAAGAGAGATCGAGTGAAGTAGAAAGGAGAGAGAATGATGCAACTTTTATAGATTGATTCGTAGACCCTTAACATAACATGATGGTACCATATTAAAAATACAGAAAAATATGGCAAGAAACTGATATTGATTAAAAATTGATAAAATTGGCAAAATCTAAATAAAAAAAATGGTTTGACGTATTGACGTAAATTTTAATAAAAAAATTTCATATTTTATACTATATAAATACGAATAGTCAAATTTATATATCCTGCTCATTCAGAGTTGGTCAAAAAAATGCAAGAGTTTTTTGCCTCAGTGAGCCAAAATACTAATCCTAAATTAACTTGAGCATTATGGACTTCTTTGATCTGCTTGCACGCGCAATGGATCGATGCGTGAGAATGGCTTATGATCACTTGATGCGAAGCATGCATACCCCATAGGGATGTGAGGCGGTACGGGCCGACCTGTATCGATGCGATCTTAAACGTGCCAAATTTTATAAATCCAATTCATTTTTTGTTTGGGGCAGGCCAGCCCACTAGCAAAGTAATTTTTTGTAAAAAAATAAAATACAATAAAAATAGAATAAAATTTCAAAAAATACCATTAAAATCCAAATATAATTACAATTCACTTGCAATATTTTAAAATAAGTAATTATAAACTTAAAAAAACATAAATATCTATTAAACATTAAAATTTTTCAAGATCTGTTTTCTTAATATTTTAGTTATATATATATAATGTCATGGTTTGAATTCAAAGTAAAATTATAAAAATTCATATTTTTTTGTTACAATACAATTGAATCATGTCATGTATTATTTTGATAGAAAATAAAAATACATTAATAATATAATTAAAAAGCTAAATATATATACGAATTAAAAAAACCTAAACGGGCGAGCCCGTACCCGTTTGTGTATATATAAAGTTATAAACAGCGAAGCCATTCAATAATATGCCTCAAAAGAAACCCTAACAGCAATAACCCATGGCCGTTTACAGCAAAAAACCAAAGAGCCAAGGCATGGAGATCATGGCGGACAAAGAAAAGGATAGGATCAGCGGCTTACCTGACAAAGTTCTGTCTCGCATTCTGTCCTTTTTGGAGTTAAGAGAGGCGGTGAAAACCTCTGTTTTGTCGAAAAGATGGGAAAAGGTTTGGACTTCAATTCATCGAATCCGCTTGGATAACAAATCATGTATACCTTCCTTCTACGATGATTTCGTTGAGGTAGAATTGTCTATGAAAGATATGAAAGATTTGTTTGATAAAGATTATTATATGAAAGAACAGCATAAGCGAAGAACAAACTTCATTAATTTCGTTAATGGGGTTTTAACTGGCAATAACAAACTGTCGGTGACAAGCTTTAGCCTTTCATATGCTTTTTTTGGTTCCACTATTCCTCGAGAAATTCAATATGTTACCGAATGGATTGCTGCTGTAGTTACACCCGAACTTCGGAAGGTCGATTTTCTTATTAGTTATGGCTTTGGCTATAGTATTAGTAGCCCACCTATCAAGCTGCCTCCTACCCTTTTTGAATGTCAGAACCTTGTAATTCTGAGGTTAAATTGCACTGATTGGGATAGGAATATCTGTCTTGATGTTCCCAAAACAGTCTGCCTTCCAAGGCTTGAGAAACTCCATCTTGCTAGCGTCCAACTTGATGATGAAAACTCATTGAAGAATGTTTTATCAGGCTGCCCGGTTCTTGAAGAACTAGAAATGGACAGAATTAAATTATTGCATAAACATAATAAAAGCCAGAACTTGTTTGTTTTCTCACCTTCATTGAAGATTCTAAGAGTGCTCATGAACGGAGAAGTAACTTTTTCCTGCTTTCGCTGTTATGTTGTTGAAGCACCAAAACTTGAATATCTAGATTTTGTGGAATACTCCCTTTTGGGTTTTAGCATGAGTTGTTCACCCTCTCTTGTTTCAGCTAAGATACACATTTCTACAGGTCCTTTATCGGGCCCTGAGACAAGTATAAGAAATCCCAGCCCTTTATCAGGCGTTGAGCTTTTCCAAGGCATCTCCAATGTTCAGAAACTTGAATTATCCACTAATGACATAGTTGTAAGTTCTTTATTCTCTTTATTGTAATTTACTTGCATTCATTATTTTTCTTTTCGGTTTTCATAAGGATGTACAAGGGAAAGAAAGAATTGAACCTTGTTGTTACTCGCACTCATTGTTTGATTCTTTATAATATTTGTATGTGACAATTCCTGCAGATATCTGATGTTGAGCATGCTAATTTACCTGAGTTCAGCAATCTGATCCATTTGAAGTTAGGAGATTGCAGCAGAAACAGACATGTTGTTAATTGCATTCTTCAAAAGTCACCTAATTTGAAACATTTAGTCTTTTCTGATGTAAGTTTTGATAATTTATATGATCATCACTTGAAATGAGTTAGTTTTCTATTGAACTCTTCCCCTTCATGCATGTTTGTCTCCTCAGGATCACGTAGACTCACCATCATTCATGTGGAGGTGGAGCCAACCAGATTCAGTTCCAAAGTGTTTGGTATTGCACCTTGAGACGATAGAATTGACTTTCCGATTAAATATAGAAGACGCGATGAAAATTATCGAATATTGTCTGGATAAAGGAAAGGTGTTGAAAAAGATGGCTATCACCACTCCATTTTCAAGGGACAAAGATTTGAATAGCAGATTGCTGGGGTTTCCAAGGGCCTCGGTTGGATGCGAGATCGTTGTTTCCAAACTTTATGAAGATATCTCAGATTATTCTGACTGATCGGTAGTGTTTTCACAAGTTCTGATTGTTGAATTATCTCAATATTGTGGACTAATTAAGTATAATTATTATCATATAATTTATTTAGTAGTATAATTTATGTATAGTGTGACCATAATTGCATATAATATTTCTATATTATATATGTATTTATCCTTAATGGGACGGATATAATACATGGTCTAAAATATGGGAGGTCCCTACTGCTGGCACCACTATATAAGTGAAGGCCCATTATTCACTTGTAATTAACAGAGAAGTGAACAGCAGTAGATCACTTCTCCTCTCCCGTTTCTCTCCATCACTCACCATCATCATCCCTTCTCTTGGCAGCACCACCAGCACCGGTGGACTTCCGGCGGAACATTGGCGGCACCTCCTCCCCATGGCAGCTTCATCAGTGGCGTCAATGGTGGTCAAAATGGTGGGTATTTTGCATACCCACAAAAGGTTAGATTTCTTTCAAATATATTGTGCTAATGGGCTTTGTGGATGAATTTGTTCCAACAATTGGCATCAGAGCATGTCCACTTTAAAGTCATTAGCCATTTTTTGAAGAAAAATGAGAATCTATACAATTTTTTTTATTTTGGGTATTTTCGGATTTATGTCATACCCAAAGTATTCATGCATTTTCGAGCTGAAATAATGCAATATAATTGTAGAGGATGATTTGTTGTTGAAAAAGCCGTTAAAACGAAGTAAAATGGGGTTGTGTAGAGTGAAAAAATGGTCAAAAATGGAACCGGGTCGGGTTAAAGACCCATTTTTCTGGTTTTCTGCTCGACTGGGGAGGAAGACGACGGGCGCGTGCAACACACGCGCCCGACAGTTCCATATGGGCGCCAGCGAGCGCCAAAGATGATAAGGCGGGCGCGTGTGGTACACGCGCCCGCATCTGAAATAATTAAAATTAAAAAAAAAAAGAAATAAATTTTTTTTAGTTATTTTGGCCGTACGGGCCCCTTTTGGGCTTCACTTTTGGCCCGATTTTGGGTGAATTTTGAGGCTGGGCATTTATTATGTTGGGCCATTAGGTTGGGCTTAATTTTTAAGTAATTTGGGCTAATTTTTGTTTGAATCTTGGGCTAATTTTGGTTGATCTACTTATTTTTTTTTAATTAGACAATCAATCATGAAAGTAAAAATGGTTATTTATTTTATTTTAGTTAAACCATATTGTTTAATTAATTAGGCCTTAACATTTAATTTTAGGCTAAATTAATTTTGTTGTATTATGGGCATTATTGATTTAATTTTATTAATTGGCCATTTAATATTAATTTAATTTTGGGCAATTAAAATTAATTAATTTAGAGGCCATTTTGATTAATTAATTTTTTATTTGGCTATTAAATTTTGAATTAATTAGTGGCTATTTTGCATAATTAATTAATAGGCCATTTTGGATTATGATTTAATTGCCTATTTTGATTGATTAATTATGAGCCATATGGTAAATTGATTTTTGGACAATTTTGGATATTTAATAGCCATAATTAGTTATTAAGCCCAAAATTAAAGGTGTATAAGTGAATTTTGGAGGAATTATTTTGAGATAATTTTGGGAATTCAATTACCTATTTAATTCATAATTCACTTAAATTTTGAAATATATACTCATGCCCATAAATTACTAATATTTGGCCTAATTAAATAAGTTTAAATAAATTATTTGGGTATTTTGTTGAGCCATTTTGGATTATGGTTTACCCATTTCGTTAATAATTTATTTAAACAAATAAACTCTCTAAAATTGATATTGCCTTATTACTTGAATATTTCACATTTATGTGAAATTAATTTAATTAATTAATGTTGGATTTGAAATTGCTACATATGCTTCAGAAGTTGCATATTTTTGATGTAGTTAATTTTGGTCAATAAATTTTGTGAATATTCTTAAAATTATAAATCATTAATTGGATTGGCTAGTACTTGCCTATCGCAGGAATAGTCATGAAGATTTTTTTTTGACGATTTATTCTGATAATTTTAAGGATATAATGATAAGGCAATACATAGTGATAGTTGCAGTTGCATAATTTACTAAGATCTCTAGAAGTGGCTAGTCTCTCCCTGTCGGATTGTTAGTTGCTTTTAGAGATGCTTGGGATTGAGAGGATTCTAGTTGGGATATGACACGGTCTTCCTACCCTGTCGGTGGGCGATCATTTAGGTTGTATTCAACTAGTTTTGTCTTATCCTCGGTAGTGTATTGTGGAATCTATCGAGTCATTCCACTAGCCTCCATATTGTGTAACTATCACATATTGAATCTCTAGCAGGATCAAATTAGATAGATAGTATGAATTATTCTCTACGGTTATGGACATATTAAACTAGGAAGTAGTCCTGAGAGTCAATCTATCTTCTATACCCAAAATGTGAGCTCTTTGAGGACAAAATATTTGGAATTTCAAGAACACTTAAGTGAGAATTCTCTGATTATAAGGGCATGCCATTAATGAGCACATCAGAGGAAGTGTTCCAATTAGGAATAACCAAGAAGTATTTATGGATGCCATTAGAAAATAGTTCGCATAAGATGGATAAAGGTTGCTATAGGATTTTGCTTCCATATATGGCAGATTCAATACTACTTCCTTCTGGGATGGAGAATAGGAGATCTTCCAGTTTTACAGATCTCATTTAATGCAGAAGGAAGTATGGCATTTTAATATCAAATTGATATTGTCATTCAAGAGTGGGAGATCTTTCGGGTTAACAGATCTCATTTAGCCATAATGATGACATATGCCAAATATTACTGCCGAAAGGAAATATTATTAAGAGGTCTCAATAAAAGGTCAGTTTAGAAGAAGAAATTTGTCAAGTCTATTTCCCATTTTAGTTCCACCAACACCTCTAAATATCAATGTGTGCCACTTCTGTAATAATCCTGGGCAAAAGAGGTAGATTGCAAGAGTCCTCTAGATTGGGATGTGCAAAAAGCATTTCGTTAGCTTTTTATTTTGAATCCAATCTAGGAGATATGCTCTCTAACTATTGGTGTTTCGATACCGGTGCTATTACTGATAAAGCCATAAGCAACTCGAGATCGAATAAGGGAAAATTGTTGTGAATTGGGGTTATAAAGTTAGAATCCATACTAAAAAATATAGTCAGTTCGTTGTTACATTTCGTAGACAGTTTTGAAATTACTGTCGATTGATACTTTTCATCTTGATAACAGAAAAGTATTTTACTAAGTAACAACATATATATATTGATTCTGGCGTTTTGCGTGATGGATATACAGTAGATTTGTACCCCAATATTGAACAAATTTTCTTCAATAGTGAATGATGTGACTGTAGATTTTGATTATGAGAGGATAGATAAGAAATCTATTAAGTTGTGGCATGGGTTAGGGATATTTCGAGGCACATGAAAAGATTGTATTAAGGGATATCTTGCTGCTAATATTAAGGACATAATTAGCAGATATTGAAATGATTAGGAGCTGATATATACTGACAACTGTAGATCATTTCCACATCCTGTATTTAGTGGATATAAGTGTTTCATCACTTTACTAACGACCATTTCGATGTAGGTCATATGGAGTAATAATTCTGATCTTATAGAGGCCTTAAGCATTCTGATTAATTTCGCTGCGCTGCTTAAGGCAATGATTAGACAGTAGTGATGAATATCATGTTCGGTATAATGAAGCTAGGCGAAATCATATACCGGTTTTCGGTTAAGTGCACTATAGGATTATATATTGACGCCTAGTATGCGTGCTTGGAATATTGAAACAGAATGAGATTATAGTTGCAGTCAATCGTACATTCTGATCTAGTACGATTTATGTTAATCACTCTAAATCTTTAAAATTCGGGTGGAGTGAAATTAAAACTGTAATTCACATTCAAAGTTGATCTCCAAGCAATACCAGTTCCTAAATGCATCTCAAGTTATAGTCAGACATTAAGCCGATTTTATGCCGCTTTCTGTGTTTAGGGTTATAAGGTAAGGCAAAAGAACTATAACCCATAGTCAAGAAAACTTGACAAGAAAACTATCAGCGGCAAGTTTGTTGGCTATTATATCGACTAGAAAGATTCTAGATTTCATTTCTCGTTATGTGACACTAGAATCATTGAGTCTGACAATGCAATCTATTTAGTAGATGACTTAAAGAGTGGGAGTTGTGAACTCCACAAAGTCATTATTAAAATACATTTTGTTGTGCCATTCCCATATATGCATCACCTTTTAATAATGAAAAGCCACAACCAAAGGAATCAATGATTGATCATAATACCATATTTCGAACCTGCACCTGACTTTACAGAAGAACATGAATGTAAGATTCATGTGTCTTCTAATTCTGATGTTTGTCAGGAGACTATTCTGATTCGAGCTCTTAGAGTTGAATATTAGTCACGCAGGATGAGTAAGCATCTATGTTGCATAAAGATGCATGGGATCTATTTTTGTTGTCACATCATTGTAGACCAAGTGAAACCCTAAAGATTAGGCTAAAAAATTTTAAAGCTAAATTTTGCCAAGGCTTTAAATAAAGCAACCTAAAAGTTTGTAGTTCCTAAGGTGGAACATACAGTTTGCGAACTCAATGAGTTCATTTATGAACATTAAAAGGCATCCAGATTGTAACATATAAAGTTTAATGAGATTGTCACTTTGAGGAGAACATTATTGTTTGATAATTGGATCCATTGTGAGGTCAGTGGGAGTTATGTGCTTATTGTGCTATAAGTGATGATGTCAAATAGCAGCCTATAGCACTGACCTATTGTATGAGACACTTCATGTCGTCATGTCACTTCAGGATGAAGAATCTAAGTGAGACTTTATTTCGTTTTAAGGATTGAGATTCTTCGTGACATATCAATAGGCATACATTATTGGTCTCATGGAACCTATATTGAGTGTTGAGTAGGTTTATTGCATGTTGTTCTCCTAGTGAGACGTCATTTAGTAAAAGGTGACATATTGTGAAAATCTCAAAGTCCTCAAGATAAAAGTGAAAGAGCTCATATCGAGTGTTGTGTATGCCTTATTGTGGGTAATCTGCGTATGCTCAAGTTTATACACATTTAGATATTGTGTATGTTATAGGTGTATTTCAGAGATACTTGAGCGATCCTGTAATATAGAACTGGAAGCTATAAAGAGAGTATTTGGATATTGATAAATCTGACATTTTGAGTTTGGTCAGATATTCTGATGTTAATTTTGCAAGCGATCCAGATATTGAAAATTATTTTAGTTATATATTTGTGACATAAAGGAGCTGTGTTTTGGAAAGTATAAGGTAAACACTTACAGCATCCTTGATTGTGGAGGCTAAATATGTAGTGTGTTGTAAAGCTACATGATGGGCCATTTGGGCTGCAGAATTTCATCTCAGGGCTGGTTTTCTGTGGTTTCCATTTCGAAGTCCTGGAGATGTACTGTGGTAATGTTGCAGCAAGTATTTTTCTCTCTCAAAATACTAGGAGTTCCTCACACTCTAAATATTTAGATATCATCATGCGATTTTGTTAGAGAGAAAATAATGGAATCCATTACTTGATTGGAATATAGAGCACATCTTTTAAAGAGCTCATTCTGTCTAACTGAAAGTTTGGCTGCTAAAGTGCTTTGACGACATAGCACTTACATGAGGCATATTGAGCCATTGCTGTATTAAGTCAGTGGGAGCTCTGTATAATGAAATCAGTTATAACTGTATTAATGGATTCCTACTTGCCATATATGCATATTTTGTTTGCGCGCATTTTGATGAATATGGCATTCTGTTGGATGAGACATTCGGTATTAGTCTCATATGCTTCTGTTGAAATATTGCATCATTCAGTTTGGATGCATGGACCTAATGGAAATGGATATTGATTTTGCTCTTCATATCATTTCCATTTCACACTAATACTACTATTTTGTTGCAGTCTTTATAAGTTTACGCATTTGTACCCTGTCGGTATGATGCATTTTGAAGCTTATAAAAGGCTTCTTGTTGTTAAAGTATGTATGAGTCTACACATTTGTACCCTTTCGGTACAATGTATTTAGAGGGCTTACGAATACATATTGAGATTATATGATATATTTTGTTAATTAACTTAATTGTCCAAGTGGGAGAATGTTGAATTATCTCAATATTGTGGACTAATTAAGTATAATTATTATCATATAATTTATTTAGTAGTATAATTTATGTATAGTGTGACCATAATTGCATATAATATTTATTATATATGTATTTATCCTTAATGGGACGGATATAATACATGGTCTAAAATATGGGAGGTCCCTACTGCTGGCACCACTATATAAGTGAAGGCCCATTATTCACTTGTAATTAACAGAGAAGTGAACAGCAGTAGATCACTTCTCCTCTCCCGTTTCTCTCCATCACTCACCATCATCATCCCTTCTCTTGGCAGCACCACCAGCACCGGTGGACTTCCGGCGGAACATTGGCGGCACCTCCTCCCCATGGCAGCTTCATCAGTGGCGTCAATGGTGGTCAAAATGGTGGGTATTTTGCATACCCACAAAAGGTTAGATTTCTTTCAAATATATTGTGCTAATGGGCTTTGTGGATGAATTTGTTCCAACACTGATAACCAAATCCGACAACTCATTTGTTTCGAAGTTGGTTTATCTTTCATAGTCATCAACATAGTGCTTACTTTTCTCATACAATAGTCGACAATTTTAAGGTGATTTTGTTCTTTAGAGTAATGAATGACAGCAAAACATTCAGTTTATTATTATTCTAATAGTGTTTCCTTATTGCTATCCTTAACTATTGTAACATCCCAAAGCTATTGTCTATCATAATACATACTCATAACTTACACTTAATTACCGGTTGGGCTGTCTGTGATGCTTAACAACTCTCGCTACTTGAATATCAAGTTATGAATTATTAAATTAATTTACTTACAATTGTTTATACATTCCCTTCTATTTAAAGTAGCACTGTACCGTTTTTCTGAATATATAAAAGAATACAACATACCTTCGATAGTAATTCTTGGGAAGGTAATTCTCTTTGCCCTAACTCAACAATCTGTGGAGTGGAAAAATAAGGAGTGAGCGACAACGTGCTTAGTAAGAAAGGTGTATGCTGCTTTATAAAATAAAAGCTATAATCTCAAAATCATGTAATTATCCTAACGATCAAACTCATTAGGAAACAACAAATATAATTAACATGAAATAGGATTCACCAGATCCTTTCATAAATCATTAAATTGAGACTAGGCAATAATTTAAATCATGCAAAGAATACAAATCCTCCGCTTTTGGGGTGCACCCGTAGGCCATCGCCCCTCACGGCTATCTCATCTAGATGTATGGCCATAATCTGTAGGTGGTTCTCGAGTCCACTTGCCAAGTGACCTCGAGACCGCTGAAGACTTGGCAGGTCCATCAGCCCTGTGACGCCCTAGGGTGCACTCGTTGGTCTATTTGACTCGAGCCATCGCCCTAGTTGGGTCACGCAAAGTACATGAATGATAATGCATGAACTCATGGCCTAATGTCTCAAAACCAAGTTATCATATGTATCATTTTCATAAAATGATTTGGTTTTCCAAAAGGTTTTATAACTATTAAAACAACCCTCAAATTCAACAGTCTCTGTGAGAGAAAGGCACATTTTGGAGCTGGTTCGCCCACGGCTAGTTCACTCAGGTTCAGCTCGCCCATTGGCCAATTCGCCCAAGGGTCTACTCGCCCAAGAGTCTACTCGCCCAAGGGTCTATTCGCCCAAAAAGTTTCACATTTCTATTTTCGAAATTATTAAAAATAATTCATTTTTCGTTTAACAAATTACACTTAAAAAAAAATCGTTCGCCAGAGTCTGCTCGCCCTTCACAGCTCGCCCCTGACTAACTTGACAAGACGGCGAACTAATATTCGCCCAACACTTAGCTTTTAAAAACAAAACGTAAAGTACGTTGATAAAGGTTCGCCCGCTTAATATTTTAAAAACAAGGGTCGCCCGCCAACACATTAAAAGGGTTCGCCCAACTATTGTTTTCCCGGATTTCTCTTTAAAACAAGGGCACTCGCCTAGTTCTCATAAAAGAGAGCTCGCCATTTGGCTCGCCCGGTTTTCTACCTTGAACAAATATACTCGCCCGCCTATCAGTTCGTCCAACAAAACAACATATGGCGGCTTTTAGCTCGCCCGAGATCAAAACAGTTCATCAACCAATGCATGTCAGAAAATAAAACAATTTCTAATATTTTCTTAACATTTTTACTCCACAGGACATGCATTTGCATCACATACTACTTCCTTAACTCGTCTGATACAGCTTTGCCTCTCGCCCGCCTTCCTCAATTCCCGTCTGCAAGTAAAATTTTAATTTCATTAATATTTTCTTTTCTTAGCAATTTATTTCTAAAACTATTTTCAACCACTTTGGCGATGTAACAGCTCGCCATTCACCTAACATAGCTCGCTATCCATTAGCGGCTCATTAACGGGAGTTCGCCCAACATGGAAGCTAAACTCGCCATTCTTATCAATTCAATTCGCCATTCGTGGCTTTTCATTCATAAATGGTCTCGCCCGTGAATTGGATAATGCCTGGCCACCTCGCCCCCCCTTGAACAACACTTTGGCGAGTTCTCAATTACTTATTCGCCTCATTGGCGATCATTTATCCTCGCCCTTACTTCCACCTTCTGATTATCCCATAGCTATTGGCGAACATGTTCTCGCCTAGTCATGCATTGCAGTGTACTCGCCTCACTCTTCGGGCGAATACTCCTTGCTCGCCTATTGTTTTTTTTATTCATTTCCATCTAATTTCTTTATATATTCAACAATATTCAACTACAACCAGGCTATATCTATGATTAAATATTAAGAGAACTATAAAAGCTATGAAACTCACCTTTACTGAGCTGCTCTTCCAACAACAGAATGCTTTCTTGCCTTTCTTAGCTTTACTTCTCTTGTTCCTTAGCTCTTCAACACTTTAGAAGGGTTTGGCTAACTAAAAGATGAAATTGTATGGCTCATTTATGAGAAAAAATGGAGGAATGAAAGACAAATTCGCAGAGAAACAGAATGGGCGAGAATGATTCTGAGGGAAATGAAGTTTGCTTCCATCGATCTTTCCTCATGATCTCTCCTTATATAGCCCAATATAACCTGTTAGAAGCAACCACCTGTTTCCTTATCCTGTTATCTGTTATCATTGCACGTCTTTCATGCTATTAAAACCCAGAGAATTTGGTGACAAAAGGAACGGCAGTAAGCTTCCCGTTGCAGTCCGTTTCTTCCTTGCTTTTTGACAAATTTCACTTGCCATTTATTGCTTAATCCCCTTGTCAGGAGAGGCAATTGGCGAGAAGTACTTTGCCGCCCCTTTCCTTGACTTTTCTCTTTTCTTTTCTTCCCTTCTCCACGCCAACATCTCTTCCAGCCAACGTTGATTGGCTAACATCTCATCCTTTTCTTCATTTTGTCCTATATTCATTACTCTTCTCATTTAATGCTTTCATACTTTTCTTAAATGATTAAATCCCATCTACTCTTTATACACTATATGTACATTATAACATAAAATGAAAAGTGGAAATTCACATTCAGTTATTCTTTGATTTTACTAAAATAATTCATTTCCACTGTCAAAAATGTACACATACGTTATACAGTATAATAAAATTCGGATTTTACAACTATGTCCAATTTTTCAAGCTTCATGAGTGGAGCTTGCAGAATTGGCTATTTAAAAGCTTATAAGCAATTGAATTCTGACAATGATATTGTGTTCTTATCGCCAACAACTTTTTGACCTTGTGGTTAAAAATAAGTTGTGGCATATTGTAAGTTTTGGGTTCGAATCCAAGCACTCTCGTCCCTAGTTATTTAATATTTCTCTTGTAACAAAAAAAAAGATAGTGTTCTTATCAAAAAATTTATGTGGAGAAGGGAAGTGAAGTGAAGTATACAAGACTAATGCAAGTTGGTGTATGATTCCACTCAAAGGGAGCTGGAGTGAGGTAGAGAGGGGAGAGAATGATGCAATTTTTATTGGTTGATCCACCCATCCTTAACATAACATGAAGGTACCAAAAAAAAAGGAAAAAAAATATGATATGAGGTGACATTGGTTAAAATTTAATGAAAATTGTATATAAATTTAACAGAAGTTTTAAAAAACTGTTGTTTTTGGCATATTTACATAAATTTTGATACAAATTTTTGTATTTTACACAACATAAATATGAATTGTCAAGTTTATATGTACTACTCATTCAAGGTTGATTGAAGAAAGGCAAGAGTTTTTTCTTCTCAATGAGTCAAAATTAACATACTGATCCTAAACTATATAACTCGAGCATTATGGACGCATGGTTGATCTCCTTGCACGCAATGGATGCATGAGAATGGTCTATGACTACTATGCCCAATGCTACTTTATGGGGTGCCTTGCTAAGTGTTAGTGCTTGCCTTACTTATTGTAATTCAGAGCCTGCTGGAGTTGCTGTTAAAGAGGCTATCAATCTTGATTCTTGAACCAATGTGGTCGAATGGATTCGAAGAATTATATAAAATCTTATATTAACACGAGAAAAAGTAAAAATTACATATAAATGATTTCTTAACCAGTTGTTATTTAATCATTTCAATATTCTTTAAAACAAAAAAAAAAGCAGAACAAAAAGGAAATGATGTATATCAGAATTGATTTTATGATCAAATGATGACTTGTTTTTATTTTATGAAAGTCTACTTTGCTTGATGCAATTAATACACTCAGTCCACAAACGCATATTACTTGTGCAATAATCAGCCATGATGAAAGGAAATGAGCAATCATTCCACACGCCTGCTATGGCCTACTCTTCCTTCTTTATCTAAGAACAAGTACTTTACCAGTCACCGCCCAACCCACCACCATCACCCCTATATATACATCTCGAGCCTCTCATTCTGTAAGACTATTGTAAACACCATGGAGGTCTTTCGATTCCCTGTTAAATTTCCCATATTTCTTTTTCTTTTATTACCTAACTAGCTAGTTAATTCACTTCAGTACTAAGCCTATTTTGATGTCACGGGCTGTTGAATTCAAGGTACGTTTACACTGCAAAGCTTGTGAGAAAGCTATCGGCAAATCCTTTGCTCAAGATCAATGGTACATATGGAGCAATCAAAACAGTAGAATAGCAATCAAAACAAAAGTTCATTATTATTATTACTATTATTATTATTATTTGCTAAATCAGTGAATTATATTATTAAAGAAATAAGAGAGTTCATTAAACTTTCTCAAAACACCATAAAAGCAATAACAACATACATCCAAACAACCAAACCAGTAGAAATTACAAAATAAAATATTTATTTAAGATATTTTTCTCGTATTAAATTGAGCCTTTAGGTGTTAAATTATGATTTTGTCCATTTTATCCAATCAAACCCAATTTTGTAAGATAAGCCAAATCCGACTTCAATTATATTAATATGACTTATCCAGAGATAAATACCATCAATTTATGATGATTTAGGTATATCTTGGTGCGTATGCACTTTCATGGGGCCCACAAACCTATTTGTAGAAAAGTTTTTTTTGCACCAATATCGATAATTTACTATTTTATTGACCAATTTAATTTATTTGAACATGAAAATATTCACTATTTATGAAAATAAGGATTCTCACATGAACCATGGTTGCAAATGAATTCAAAAAATTATATATAATCTTATACTAACATGAAAAAAAAAATTATACACAAAATCTTATACTAACAAATAGGCTATTGGTTGATGGAAGCTTGGTGTTTTTGTTGATTTGTAATAATTTGTGAATTTCAAATTTTGACACTTCAAAAGTTTTGCTTTGCTGGGGTCTTTTTCAAAGGATTGTCCAAAATTTCTATGATATTGGACTTTTTTTTAGGTAACTTTGTAATGGTAACTTATGACTTAATCTATTTAATAATAAATTTTACTTTTCCAAAAAATTTGTCAAACACATGAATTTCAGTCCATACCGATTAGATCTCCAAAAGAAGAGTTTTAATCCAATTAGGGAATTTACCGAGAAAATATGTGTAATTTTAGCTTTTTTCTACTCTAACATATGTGTATATAACAGCAAAGCCATTCAATAATATGGCTCAGAGGAAACCCTAATAGCAATAACCCACGGCCGTTCAGAGCAAAAAACCAAAGAGCCACCGCATATAGATCATGGATAGGATCAGCGGCTTACCGGACCATGTTCTGTCTGACATTTTGTTCTTTTTGGAGTTAAGAGAGGCGGTGAAAACCTCTGTTTTGTCGAAAAGATGGGAAAAGGTTTGGACTTCAATTCATCGAATCCGCTTGGATTACAAATCATCTCTACCTATCTTCTACCATGATTTGTATGGTGAAGATTTGAATGCGGAAGAAGAGCGAAGAACAACCTTCATTAATTTCGTCTATGGGGTTTTAACTGGCAATAATAAACTGTCAGTGACAAGCTTTAGCCTTTCATATGCTTTTGGTTCTACCATTCCTCATGAAATTCAATTTGTTACCGAATGGATTGCAGCCGTAGTTACACCCATACTTCGGGAGTTCGATTTTCTTATTAGAGAATGTTCTATGGACCTATCTATCAATCTGCTACCTCCTACCCTTTTTGAATGTCAGAAGCTTGTAATTCTGAGGTTAACTTGCAATGATTTGAATACGAATATTTGTCTTAATGTTCCCAAAACAGTCTGCCTTCCAAGGCTTGAGAAACTCCATCTTACCGGTGTCCAACTTGAGGATGAAAACTCATTGAAGAATGTTTTATCAGGCTGCCCAGTTCTTGAAGAACTAGACATGCAAGATATTATATTATTGCATAAAGATAATAAAAACCAGAACTTGTTTGTTTTCTCACCTTCATTGAAGATTCTAAGAGTGCACATGTACAGAGAAGTACCTTTTTACTGTTATGTTAAAGCACCAAAACTCGAATGTCTAGATCTTAAGGATTACTCCCTGTTGGGTTTTAGCATGAGTGCTTCACCCTCTCTAGTTTCAGCTGAAATACAAATTGCAAGAATAGGAAATCCCAGCCCTTTATCAGTCTTTGAGCTTTTCCGAGGCATCTCCAACGTTCAAAAACTTGAATTATCCATTTGTGACATAATTGTAAGTTCTTTATCCTCTTTATTGTAATTTACTTGCACTTATTGTAATTTACTTCAATTCATTATTAATCATTTCGGTTTTCATAAAGACGTACAAGGGAAGGGAAAAAGATATGGAACCATGTTGTTATTCGCACTAATTGTTTGATTCTTTATAATATTTGTATGACAATTCCTGCAGATGTTTGGGGATGAGCTTGCTAGTTTACCTGAGTTCAGCAATTTGATCCATTTGAGGATAAGAAATTGCGACAGAAATTGGCATATTGTTAATTGCATTCTTCAAAAGTCACCTCATTTAAAACATTTAGTCTTTTTTGAGGTAAGATTTGATAATTTCTTTGATCATCGCTTGGAATGAGTTAGTTTCCTATTTAATTTTACCCATTCATGCATGTTTGTCTACTCAGAATTACATAGACTCACAATGGAGCCAACCAGATTCGGTCCCAAAGTGTTTGGTATTGCACCTTGAGACGATAGAATTTAGTTTCCGTTTCCAATTTAATAGAGAGGATGAGATGAAGATTATGGAATATTTTCTGGATAAAGGAAAGGTGTTGAAAAAGATGGCTATCACCACTTCATTTCCAATTGAGAAATGTTTCAACAGTAGATTGATGGGGTTTCCAAGGGCCTCGGTTGGATGCGAGATCGTTGTTTCCGGATTTTGTGATATCTCAGATTGATAATGCGTGTCTTCATAACTTCTGGCGGCCAAATCCGACAATTCATCTGCTTTGAAGTTGGTTTATCTTTGACAGTCATCAACATAGTGCGTGCTTTTCTCATACACTAGTCGACAAATTTAAGGTGATTTTGTTCTTTAGAGTAATGAATGACAGAAAAACATTCATTTTGTTATAATTGTAATAGTGTTTCCTTATTGCTCTCCATGACTATGTCCCATTTTTTCAAGCTCCATGAATGAAGTTTGCAGAATTGGCTATTTAAAAGCTTATAAGCAATTGAATTCTGATAATGATATTTTGTTATTGTCAAACAATTTATGTGGAGAAGGGAGGTGAAGTGAAGTATATAAGAGTAATGCAAGTTGGTGTATGATTCCACTCAAAGGGAGATGGAGTGAGGTAGAAAGGGGAGAGAATGATGCAACTTTTATTAGAGGTGGCAAAAATTGGCCCGAGCCCGAAAACCCGCCCGAATCCGCCCGAGACCGAACCGGGACCAGCCCGAATTGACCAAAAAAGTCAAAGGCCCGTAACCGAAAAAGCTCGTAACCGAAAAAGCCCGAAACCGAAAAAACTCGAAACCGAAAAAGCTCGAAACCGAAAAAACTCGAACCCGACACAACCCGAACCCGACATAACCCGAGCCCGATACGATCCGAAACCGAGACCGACCCGAACCGAAAACCGAAAAAAACCGAATTTATAACCCGAGAAAACCCGAATTATAATTATATAATTATTATTTAAAAATAAATAAATAATTGATACACTTTTTTAATTAAAAAAGTTTAAAAATTTGAAAACAATTATTATTTATTATACAATTTTATCAATTATATATTACCAGCATAATAAATATTGAATCTTTTTAATTAAATTAAATTAATTTAAAACACCATAATATATGATATAATATATGATATCAAATAATCTTTAATATTATCCTTATTGCATTTATAATAATAAATATATTATTAATTTTGACATTTGATTTTATTATAAAAATCATTTTAACATTTTATTATTTTTATTTATAATAAAATTTTAATTTTAATACAATAATAAATCAAATATATAAAAATTATATAATTACTCAATTTGGAATAGTTTTTTTTATAGCAAATAAAATACATAATATAGTTAATAAATAACGCCTTATCAAAATGATTTGTATGTTATTATAACTTTAAAAATAATATCTTATCATGTGATATATAATCAACTATACAAGCTCTTAATTATATAAAATAGATTATTAATATGTTTATCTTATCATAATGATTTGTATGTTACATTATAATAATCTCTTACCATGTAATATATAATAAATTAAACAATCTCTCATGGCATATTATAGTTTTAATTTCAGACATTTTTCATTCCAATTTCTTATCATGCTTTTATAATATACTCTTTTTTTTTAATTTCAAACATTTAATCTCTTATGATGTATTCATGTAATTTAGTTTAACTTGATCAATTAATAATCATAATATTGGATGATTAAATAGATATTGACCTTCTCAACTACTTTTTTAGTCAAAAAAGTTTTTTTTTAATTTATTATAATGAGTTACAAATAAAATAATAAACATAATATACTATATATATATATATATATATTAAGATTTACATTATAATAAAATGTCATATATGTTAAATTATCAATATCTTAAGAATTGTATCTTAACATATTATGAAATTTCTATTAATTTAATTTTAGTACTTTATGTCTAAAATTTTAAAATCTTATTATCTTAAGAATAAATTATTTATTATTATTATTATTATTATTATTATTATTATTATTATTATTCAGTAAACTATTTTTTTGGCCAACAATGTTTCATTAAATTTTAAATTACAAGTTGTGTTAAAATAAAAATAAAATTTACAACAAATATAACAAATTCTCAATCTAGCTCACATGGTTAAACATGTAACAATAAATATAAGAGGCCATGATTCAAATCTTTGTACAAGCATATAATTTTGATTACTTTCATATAATTGATGAACAAGTTCAGGTACAAGATACTACTTGATCAAAAGTTAATCGAGTATAGCGTACCCTAAGGGTACTACCTGAATCCGATACGGGTAATAAGAACACTATCCGAACCCTATAATTATTCGATTATAGAGTCAGATAGTGTCGGGTACTTAATTATATATTACCCATTTACATCATTATATCAAATGTATTTTTTTGGTACATTATATCAAATGTTATTATTTATAATATATGTCAATTGGTGTATATAACTTGTTTAATTTAACGTTCTAAATTTTTAATGAGATATTTGATTAATTAATGTGTTTGAGTATGATTATATTTAATAAAAATAATATTATATTATGATTTATGTACAAACTAAAAACAAAATAAATATAAAATTGAGATAATTAATTGACCAATTATTCATAATATTAATTATATTTTTTAATGTATACTATAATTTTATTCAACATTATAATTAAAGAATTAGTTAACTAGTTATGCGGTTAAATTTAATTTAATTACTAATTATGTTGGTATTTAAAAGACAAAATAAATGTAAAAAAGATTCTTAAAAATTTAAAATTTTATTAAAAATATAATATAATTGTTAAAAAAGCTAATTAAACAAAGTAAAAAAAAAAATTATTGAACTAAGAGTATCTAAATTCCAATGACCCAATATTGACCCAAAAAAAAACACAATGACTTAATAAGTTATTGTTAAGAGTATAAAGCTATTTATATAAATGTTTAATTGTTTAATGTGATTTATTTCTAATTTGTTAGTTATTTATTTGTATAGCTAATACTTTTGGATTTTCATTTTTTTTAGTTTTACTATATATATTTGGCTCATTTAAAAAATAAATTTTTATATAATTATTAATATATAATTATATATTTTATAACAAATGTAAATATCACAGGAAATTAAAAAAAATAAATAATAATTATCAAGTAATAAAAACATTAAAATGTAAAAATTTATATTTATATAAATTTAGTCAAAACAACAAAAGAAATTAAAAATAATGAATAATAATATTTTATTTATGAGAGTTTCGTGTGAAAGGAGATCTGTTTGATTTTCATTTTTCAATTCCCTCCAAACAAGTTTTTCCCACATTACCAAAAAATTTCAAATTCTTTGGGAATATGCCTTTTCCCTCCCTTAAGAATCACATGAAAAAATTTCAAAAGCAAACTTTGAAATATCTTTATCTCAATATACTGTCATGCAATGTAGATATGATAATTAAAAAAAATGAACGTGACATTGGATCAAATTTTGATAAAAATTAGAAAAAAAATTGTGTTTGGTATATCAATATAAATTTTAATACAATAATTTTTATATTTTATATGATACAAATATATTTGATGCAATACGAATACAAAATATATATATATACACAAATTATTAAGTCTAATATAATGTAATGTCTATTATAATTGTTTTAATTATAATCGAAATTCAAAGATGATTAACGTCTTCGAGTATTTTACTTGTAATTCCTTTTACGATAATTAATCAATTATAATTAAAAATTATGTACTGGTCCATCATTTACAAGTGCGAACTTTATTTATTATTTTGATAAATCTCACGTGACTTTAAATTTCGCTTAATTAATTATAATGTAATAATTATAGATGATATGTTCTCTTTTATTATTGTAGATAATTATATTCTTCATTGGTCCACTCCCAATGTTTTCAAAATCATCCCAACCAAATTTCTCAATATATATATATATATATATATTATACAATTCCCATTTATTAAATTTTAACTTTAATTTAGCATTTCTATTATATTTTTATTTAACTATATAAAATTAAATTAATTATTACATTCAAAATTATAAAATATTTATAATTTATAAAATTTTAAAATAATTTGACTAAGCCCGCTAAGCCCGCCCGATTAAAACCGGACCGAACCCGAAACCGGACCGAAACCGAGAAAACCCGCAACCGAAAAAATCCGAAACCGAAAAAACCCGCAACCGAAAAAACCCGAGACCGAAAAAACCCGCAACCGAGAAAACCCGAGACCGAAAAAACCCGTAACCGAGAAAGCCCGCAACCGAAAAAACCCGTAACCGAAAAAGCCCGTAACCGAAAAAACCCGGACCGAAACCCGCCCGAACTCGCCCGTTTGCCACCTCTAACTTTTATAAGTTGATCCGGCCATCATTAACATAACAAAACAGTACCATACAAAAAAGAAAAAAAATGACATGAAAATAACACCGATTAAAATTTGATAAAAATTATATATCAATTTACTAAAAGTTTAAAAATGTTATGTTTGGCTTATTTATATAAATTTTAATATGAAATTTTCGTATTTTACACAATATAAACACGAATTGTCAAGTTTATATATTGCTTATTGAAGGTTGATCAAAGAAAGGCCAGAGCTTTTTGCCTCAATGAGCCAAAATTAACATACTGATCCTAAATCAACTCGAGCATCACGGAATGGATGCATGAGAATGGTCTATGACTACTAGGTGCCTTGTTCAGTGGCAGTGGCAGCCTGCAGAACTTGCTGTTAAAGAGCTTATCAGTCTTGATTCTTGAACCATGGTGGTCGAATGGATTCGAAGAATTATATATAAAATCTTATACTAACATGAGAAAAAATAAAAATTACATATGATTAAATGATTTATCGAGCAGTTGTTTTTTAATCATTTCAATATTCTTTAAAACCAAAAAAAAAAAGGCAGAACAGAAAGGAAATGATGTATATCAGAATTGATGTTGTAATCAAATGATAACCTGTTTTTATTTCATGAAAGTTTACTTTGCTTGATGCAATTACTAACCTCAGTACACAAACGCATGTTACTTGTGCAATTGTCAGCCATGATGAAAGGAAATGGGCAATCATTCCACACGCCTGCCATGGCCTACTCTTCCTTCTTTATCTGAGAACCAGTACTTTACAGGTCACCGCCCAACTCACCATCACCTTTATATATACATCTCGAGCCTCTCATTCTGTAAGACTATCGTAAACACCATGGAGGTCTTTCGATTCCCTGTTAAATTTCCCATATTTCTTTTTTCTTTTATTGCCTACTAGTTAGTTAATTCAGTTCAGTACTAATCCTATTTTGATGTCACAGGTTGTTGAATTCAAGGTACGTTTACACTGCAAAGCTTGTGAGAAAGCTGTCCGCAAATCCTTGCTCAAGATCAATGGTATATATCTAGCAACCAAGACAGTAGAACAGCGTGATGAAATCTTATGTGTCATTCAGAAAAATTGCCACAAATTCTTACATTTGCTGTAGTATATATTTTAGTATGCATTTATCTCAAAGACTAATGTTTCCATGTTATATAGGTGTGAAATGCCTGGAAATAAACCTGATATCCAGTAAGATCACAGTGATGGGATATGTTGACAGCAAAGCTGTGAAGAAGGCTATTCATAAGACAGGGAGAAGAGCAGAAGCATGGCCATCAATATCAGAATCATGTCGTAGGGAGGATTACTTCAGTCCCAGACTTCCTAAAGGGTTCAGGTGCATTATTCCTCGGTGTGGTTTCCAAAAGTTAGAAAAGTAATGTAATGATGCTATTTCTTAAGTTGTAAGCAAAGGAAAACATATACAAATGTCTCCCAACTTTCAGCCCAGGGGTAATAATCAAGTCATGTTTGGTTTTAGTTGACTGTATTGAAATAGCCATGGTTGCAGATGTATTTGAACACCGTAAATCAGAAGAATACATGTGTTTTTGTATAGCCATAGAGCAACTATAATATCAAAATATAAAAACCTATAATCAACGTTAATGCAGACAAGCTGATCATGAAGTTGCGCAGTCTAGGTGCCTCGCTTAGTTCACCCTGGAAATAATCCCCCACATCGAAATTTCCTGACAGAATTAGAGAAACTCCTGTTAATCATGGTTTCCTGATGCTTAAGGTTGTAAGATTATTACATATAGAAAAAGCTTAGACAAATGAAGGAATATGAAGCATTAGCAATGTAATGAAATCGATATTGTGTTCGAAATTTGAATCGAAGAAAAAGATACCATACCTCTTCTGCTTGTGAAGCTGCAACCACCACGGAGTACATCTCTGATGTCGCGAACGGTGGCCTTGTTATAGAATATGAAGTCTGATAAAATGTTGTCAACACAATTTAGCACCAACTGCGTCTCAGCTAAGCAAGGTCCAGTGCAGAAGATATCAGTAGCATCACGAGGTATGTTCATGTAACGACCCTTTACCAAAATTATGAGCCAAATTTTTTCTTTTTCACTTACTTTTGGTTGGGCTGTGCTTAGTGTCTCGGATTTATTCTTAAGCTAAATATACATTAGCTAAATCAATATCCTATAAGCGTTTTGGTCCCAATTCAAATTTTCTGACTAAGCATGCAGTCACGTATTAAAATTATATTACTTAACAAAATTTATGTCCATCAAAGTTGCATGCATCATATCTTATCATGAATATACTAAGTGTTTCCTTTAATTACATCCCCCTACTATAAAAGTACTGTAAAACAAGCATGAATAGAAAATAGATATCTGTACATCATGTACCTTCAAGGGAGATAGAAAAACCTCGAAGGACGTGTCAAAACCTTTCGTACAGATCGCCTACTGCAAATAATCTGGAAGGTGGAGAGGGGGGGTGAGCTTTTTGGAAAGCCCAATAAGGAATACATATAAAGAGATAGATACCGTACGCTATATGCAAGTATTCTAAAACGACTAATAAATTCTAAATCATAAGGGATGTTTTTAAAATATGGCATGTTATCTAGTAAGAAATTCGTGTATTCTGAAAATCATATGTAAACCAAATCAGTACAACAGATCACTTTAGCAAAGTCATGCAATGCACATATGTAAACAGTCGTTTTTAGAAATCATATCATATTTCAAATCGAATCATAAAAATCCGTACAAAATCATTTTAAGATTTCAAAATTCAATCATATCAATCTGTATCATATCATTTTCATATTCAGAGTTCGGAAATCAGATATTCAAAAATCATTCAGAAATCAGAAAATAACAGAAAGTGGAGACATGACAGTAACTTGGTATACATCAAGCAGCAAAGATATCCCATAGGGATAATAACAGATAGATGTATGACCATAGTCCAAGTGGTCTACAGTGTACACTGATCAGGTGTCATCTGTGACCGCTGCGGACTGGATCAAATCACACAGCAACATAGTGCGCAGAATATATTTCAGATACAGATACTATAGGCCCCGAAGGTCACACTACAGCCAGATACTATAGGCCCCGAAGGTCACGCTATAGCCGGATACTGCAGGCCCCGAAGGTCACGCTGCAGCCAAATACTGCTGGATCCAAAATATGCAGCAGTCCAGATACTGCAAGATGACGGTTAGCCAGTGTCTCAAAACATAAGTTTCATAGTTTAGAGTTCAAATCCGTAAGTCAGAACATATAAATATTTATAAAAGTTCATAAAACAGATTATTGCATAAAATCCGAATTATTTTCCAAATATTTAAAAACTTAGTAATTTCCAAAATATATATAAAGAAATAGGTTTTAGTGCCATGATTTATAATAAATCCATAAAACCAAATTTAAGTTAAAAAAGTCATAAGTCTTTAAAATCATGCAATTTAATAAGCTTTCAATAAAAATTGAATTCTTTAGATAATTCAAGCTAATGCAGAGTTTTATAAATCCAAATTCGAAGGAGTATTTTCAAAACTCATAAAGGTTCCGAAAATCAATTAAAATGCAAGGAATTTCAAAAATCAGAAAACTTCATAACTTTTTATAAATATTTCTAAAACACTAACTTTAGGTAATTTTCATAAAATAAAATTTACTTTGAAAATTCATGAATGTACTAAAATCATGTAATTTAATATTTCCAAGACTGAATTCCTTAAAAGTTTTATTCTCAAAAAGTTTTCTTAGCTTTTTAGCCGAAATCGCAGAAATCAATATTCTTACGAAAATTCGATAGCATGACGGTATCAAATTTCTAAAGTCTTGCAAAGCATACGCAATCCATAAAACACAATGCAATAGATTTTAAAATCATTTCAGTATCTCCTACGTTCCTTATACATATCCCTTACCTTATCAAACTGATTCGGTTTTGCTTATCTAACCATCAAGCTTAAGGCTAGGCAATGCATATATATTGCCTATTGCAATTCCTCTCCAATTGTGAACTTAGCTGCAATTCAATATACAAAGACGTCAATTATTAGTCACTCAATCCTATCACATTCCAAAACATATCAAACAATTTCTAAATTGATCAAATTCTATGACTTTTCGAAGTACCTATTGTAACCGAAATGGTAACTTGGTGTTCCTTCCACTTCCTTTCAAATCTATTAATACCATTAAACTTTGTGCTTCTCGTAAATCATTATATATATATATATATATTCATTTCATTAATAACCAATTATCATCCCTTAATCTTATAAACACAATGATTTCCTTACTAATAAATTTTTTGTACTATATACAACAATAAAACCTTATAAGTCTAATTTAACTAAATTATTTTAATAAGGTTCTGTACTAAGGCAGCACTCTATCATCTTCTTAACCTCCATAATTCATGAATTAATATCAATTTTACACTTAAACACATCACAACATTCATATACGTTAAGATCAACTTAAAAGAAATGGTTTACCCTTTGCAATTCTTTACATTATGAATTCTTTACTTGAACAATTTCTTCCTCACTGTCCAGCCAAGATTTCTGCACTTTAACAACACAAATAAACTCATAATCCATCCCTTTTACACATATAATTTACTTGAAATTAAAGGAAGAGGCCTAACCCTGATCTCTCTCAAAACCTGAACCTTTTTATTAGGCCCTCACCATGCTTATATCAACCTAACACCATATACAATTTTAATATTAACATACACCTCCTATACAATTTATTCAATCTACAAGGGTTAATTCCTCACCCTAACAATACCTATTTTATCACAACTCCAATATTAAATTCATTACGCATAACACCTTAGCATTAATCTCTAGCAATTATATATTCTAGTAAGCTTGATGGGAAAACTCCTAACCCTTTTATTTAACTTATCCGTTCCAGCCTTGTTTCCTCACCGTTTGAAGCTTTCAATGTCAAGTTTTAAGGACTGTTCCAATAGCAGCTGCCGAGCCCTGTTTCTACCAATCCCCCATTAAATTCCTCACTTTTGCACTTAACAAAACCTTTGTTCTCATGCCATTTCCAGCAGTCAACATAAGCTTTAAAAACACTACCTGAACAGTCTTCCAAAGATGCCATTTTCAGCTTTCATTTCTTCTCTATCGTGGCTCCCTTGGTGCAACCAAAATGCCACTGTCCTTTGCTTCTATTCAGCACAGTATTGAGCTCCAATGGCAGCCTTGAACAACGCCCAAAAATCATCACCACAGTGCCTTGCCTATGCCACCCAAACGCCACTACCACAGCTGTTACACCCATATTTAATTCTACCCAAACCAACTCTGTTTCCAGGCCTTGAACACCTTTCAAACACATTTCCAAACCACCCTTAAACCCATGTTGCAGACGTGGTCCCTCTTGCTTGTATAGCTTATGTTTTACCTTGTTACAACAGCAAAATAAAACCCTAAACTCAGCCTCAAACACCCCTATTATACCTTCATTTCCAGCACTGTTCAGTCCCCTATTCACCAGCTAAAATCGACCCCTGCCTTACCAGATTTCTTTTGCAACAGCCCTTTGTTTAGTGCTTAGGAACCCACGCTCCAGCTTTACCTTTTCTTGCCGGATACCACTGCTCACTTTCCCATCGCGTCATTCATCTATCTCCCGTGTCTCTCCTTCTCTGTTTCATTCTTTCTCTCACCCGAATCCCCTTTCATTCTCATCTCTTCTTCTTTCTTTTCTATTTTCTTTCTTTCCGGCTGAACATCCCATTTTTCCTTTTTTTTTTTTATATGCAGGGCTGACAGGTTAAGCTTCCTTTGGAAGCTTCTCTATTTTATTTTTTATATATATATATATTTTCAACTCTCTAAAATTTGCTTTTTTTTCCTCTAATAGATTTTACCCAAATATTTTCCTATTTTGAACGTGGATCCATAGTCTTTTGTGCTTCGTTTCATTAAACCCCTTTTTGATGAAATTAAATCACAATATTGCCCAAGTCTAATAACTCTCTATATATTTCAACCCTTAATTCATTATTTAAATTAAGTTAATATATCTTAACCCAACTTGATTAAATTGGTTTGAATTGGTTCCATGGCATTGCTCAAACCAATTTAATCTACTTGATTTATCTATTTATTTCCCTCAATTCTCATAGTTCTCGTATTAAATTCATCACTTCATAATTCTCGTAAATCCTTGATACATTATAAATAATTAAATTGCTTTCCATATCATGTTAAATTTGTAAGGACCTGGCTTCACCCACCTACGTGGTTCCTCACCAGTCCCACTCAACCGTATTGTCCGCTTTGGCCTGGCTTCACGCACCTACGTCGTACCTCACCAGCCTCACGGTTTTATCGGGAATAAATCCCAATTCGCGTCCGCCGCTACTCGAACCCTTGACTTCATTAAGAGTCGAGTAACGACTAACCATTGGACCTAGGTCCAATGGTTAGTCGTTACTCGACTCTTGAGGAAGTCAAGGGTTCGAGTAGCGGCGGACGCGAATTGGGATTTATTCCCGATAAAACCGTGAGGCTGGTGAGGTACGACGTAGGTGCGTGAAGCCAGGCCAAAGCGGACAATACGGTTGAGTGGGACTGGTGAGGAACCACGTAGGTGGGTGAAGCCAGGTCCTTACAATAAAACGCGCGTTTTGTTGTGAGGTGGTGCCACACAAGGGCCGTCTGCCCCCCTCACTCAACCGTACTATCCGCTTTGGCTTCACCCACTGGCTTCACGCACCTACGTCGTTCCTGACCAGGGGTTCCTGACCTCACGGTTTTATTTCGCGTCCGCCGCTACTCGAACCCTTGACTTCCTCAAGAGTCGAGTAACGACTAACCATTGGACCTAGGTCCAATGGTTAGTCGTTACTCGACTCTTGAGGAAGTCAAGGGTTCGAGTAGCGGCGGACGCGAATTGGGATTTATTCCCGATAAAACCGTGAGGTTGGTGAGGTACGACGTAGGTGCGTGAAGCCAGGCCAAAGCGGACAATACGGTTGAGTGGGACTGGTGAGGAACCACGTAGGTGGGTGAAGCCAGGTCCTTACAATAAAACGCGCGTTTTATTGTGAGGTGGTGCCACACAAGGGCCGTCTGCCACACTCACTCACCCGAACTGTCCGCTTTGGCTTCACCCACTGGCTTCACGCACCTACGTCGTTCCTGACCAGGGGTTCCTGACCTCACGGTTTTATTTCGCGTCCGCTGCTACTCGAACCCTTACTCGACTCTTGAGGAAGTCAAGGGTTCGAGTAGCGGCGGACGCGAATTGGGATTTATTCCCGATAAAACCGTGAGGCTGGTGAGGTACGACGTAGGTGCGTGAAGCCAGGCCAAAGCGGACAATACGGTTGAGTGGGACTGGTGAGGAACCACGTAGGTGGGTGAAGCCAGGTCCTCACAATAAAACGCGCGTTTTATTGTGAGGTGGTGCCACACAAGGGCCGTCTGCCACACTCACTCACCCGAACTGTCCGCTTTGGCTTCACCCACTGGCTTCACGCACCTACGTCGTTCCTGACCAGGGGTTCCTGACCTCACGGTTTTATTTCGCGTCCGCCGCTACTCGAACCCTTGACTTCCTCAAGAGTCGAGTAACGACTAACCATTGGACCAATGGTTAGTCGTTACTCGACTCTTGAGGAAGTCAAGGGTTCGAGTAGCGGCGGACGCGAAATAAAACCGTGAGGTCAGGAACCCCTGGTCAGGAACGACGTAGGTGCGTGAAGCCAGTGGGTGAAGCCAAAGCGGACAGTTCGGGTGAGTGAGTGTGGCAGACGGCCCTTGTGTGGCACCACCTCACAATAAAACGCGCGTTTTATTGTGAGGACCTGGCTTCACCCACCTACGTGGTTCCTCACCAGTCCCACTCAACCGTATTGTCCGCTTTGGCCTGGCTTCACGCACCTACGTCGTACCTCACCAGCCTCACGGTTTTATCGGGAATAAATCCCAATTCGCGTCCGCCGCTACTCGAACCCTTGACTTCCTCAAGAGTCGAGTAACGACTAACCATTGGACCTAGGTCCAATGGTTAGTCGTTACTCGACTCTTGAGGAAGTCAAGGGTTCGAGTAGCGGCGGACGCGAATTGGGATTTATTCCCGATAAAACCGTGAGGCTGGTGAGGTACGACGTAGGTGCGTGAAGCCAGGCCAAAGCGGACAATACGGTTGAGTGGGACTGGTGAGGAACCACGTAGGTGGGTGAAGCCAGGTCCTTACAAAATTAATTCCTAAGAGTGAGGAAATTCCTAGTTGTCACATCCTCCCCACCTTAGAAAATTTGATCCTCCAAATTGATCATTGTTCTTTCCACATGTGGGGATGCATTTTTTTTTTGGGTCGTATAGTTTCCAAAGCATATAGGTTGGTGGTAATACTTTTCTAAAATATACATAATTTACTACACTTTTCGAATTCGTAAGGGATTAGGCATTTATTCCTATCGAAGCATTTTGATAGAGTCCAATCCTACCACACATGATAGATAGATTCTAATAATAAATTTTTTTTTTGCCGCTATTTTGGACAGATTCAACCCCTACTAATCAAATTCCATAGGTCAAATCAATAGTAATAATTTATCGAAACCCATTAAGATCACCTAATCCCTCAAACATCAAATTTCTATAATTCGAAATCATGATTTTAAATTCCAATAGTCATTAAAACTCTTTAATTCCGACTTAAAATTCTAAATGTCTACTCTGATCATCGATACAATTCTAAATGTCTACTCTGACCTAGTCCAATGGTTAGTCGTGACTTGACACTTACAAGTGGTAAGGGATTCGAGTCATGGCGGACGCGAAAGAAATCCGTGAGGGGCTAAGTGCCATGTCTGCGTGACGGGGGTCACCTCTAGAACCCAGAACGAACAGTACGGATGAGTGAGGTGATGAATGACCCGTAAGGAACTTCGGCCCTCATAGTTCAGGTTGCCACTGTCATTCAATCTGTATGCCTCATTGCAACCATTATAAATCTGTGTATATGTGTACATATCCATAACAATGATACGGACACGAATGAAGAGGATTTCCAAAGGAAGATTAAGTTTATGAATGATAGTACAGTAGATATTAAGCTTACATATTTGTTGTTGAAGCAAAAGAAAGCTTTTGCAAGGGATTGTGCAGGAAAACTCTGTGCGTTCCCTGTTTGATCATGCCCAAAAGAACTTGAGGAGTATTAAATTAAGGTAAAGAAACGAGGGAAATGATCAGGGTGAATGGCAGGATGACAAAAACCTGAGTTTGACTTGCAGCAGAATGTGGCAATGAAAATTAAGTTGAAGCAGGTGAAACACTTCAGCTTTGATGAAGAAGCTGTAGCTGCCATTGTGCTGTGACCAAATAACTAGGTAAAGAGGATGGTTTTATTTCATTCTAAGAGGGATTGGTAACTAAAAGGCAAAAGAGAAAACCAAAGGATCAGACCACCTGGATGGTTGGTAGCTTAAAGCCAAGAGATTAGACCATCTGGATTTGAATAAGAAGTTGGTTGGTAGCTTGCCAAATGTGTTTGGGAGAAAAGCTAAGGCAAAATGGACAAAAATGGAGAGCAAGTAGGTGAAACAAGTAGCCAACTCTGTACTTGTATTTGCAGAATTTGGTGTTCAGCGGTTGAGAGAGATTAAGTTCGTAGTTTGTGCCAGTACACGTGCTTCAGATGTTCAATCAAATATGGTATCTCTTATATGTTGAGTGTTGAACACCTGCAGCACAAAATCAGAAAGTCTGACAAAAGAAACTTAGCATTTGTCAGTCGTTGGATAGCTAAAAGTGGAGATGCGGGGTATCGATCCCCGTACCTCTCGCATGCTAAGCGAGCGCTCTACCATCTGAGCTACATCCCCATTTGTTGGGAGCTATGAAAAGCTATGTTCCCCTGAAGCTGGTTAAAATGGTTGAATTTCAACAGTAGCTAGCTTGTTTAATCTAGCCGTTCTTACCTTTTCTTGGCTCCTTAGAAATATAAGATATGGATGAGCTAAGATTTCAGTCTTGAATAGTTATGTATGCCATTGGAAACATGATTGTTTCAATCTCAATTCTAGCATAAATAGGTAAATTTCCAGCCACTAAACAGACATGTGCTGAGGCGGATAATTAGAGTTGTTCAATATTTGCAAAGCTGCTTCTTGTCAGCTGCAAATAAACAGCAGACAAAGACAAGAAATCCAAGTCTTACTGAAGAAGTTGCCTTAAACCCAACCATCCAGTTTTGGAAGAACAACCTTTGTAACCTCAGTATACATGCCTATGGGAGATACTTGGGTGCTAAATGTAAACTGGAGATAATAGAACTTAAAGGGTGTGAAGGGCGAGAGTCACACCTGTTAAATGAGTATGGTTAAATCACAAGAAAGTTAATATTAGTATGATAAAGGCAACAATAGACAATGAGGATATGGCGAAATCAAGATCATCAATCACAATAGACAATCAATTACTTTGACGTCTCATTGTCCTGCAGAAGAGTGCTTGTTTACCAATTCAAACAAAAATGGAAGGAAAAAAGGGATAAGAGAAGAAGGGAAAGATGGGTTGAAACATCTGCAACAATGATTTCTGAAAGTGTTCCATCCAAGTCAATTTTGTGTAAAATTAACATTGAAAAGGAAAGGATATCTAAATTTCCTGTAGCTACCTACTTAATGTATTGAGAAAGCCACTTGAAACCATCTCCATATCCCATTTTACGGACAATGCTACACATGAATACTTCAAGGGGACGAACATTTGAGTCTCCCAAGTTGACCTTACCCTTGCCTGTGGTGAAATTGGTCAGCCCAAGGTGATAACGCAACTCATCTTCAGAGGCAGCATATGGTATATCAATCTTGTTGCCCAAGATGAGGAATGGAACGTTAACCAAGGATTCATCAGAGAGGAGAGCATCCAACTCCTTTTTTGACTCAGCAAACCTCTCCTTGTCATAAGCATCCACCAGGTAAACAACTGCGTCCACCTACAAACAAATTTCATATTTAGTTTATTTATGCTCTGCAGAAAAAAGAAAAGATAGAACATTCTGGTAATATTGCTCTCCTTCATAGCATGTGACCAGTAATAACACAGCCTCCAAAAACTTGTAGGAATCTTTTGTGCAAGAGTGCCCATACCAGACATAAAAAAAAGCCAAGGTAGAGTGAGTATATATTATTGAAGACTGAAGCAAAAATATCAGTTTTTTACAATAGAAAAAACTGAAAATTTCTTTCTTCCAACTACGTAACCTTGATATTGTTACTTCGAGAAGAGAGAGTGCAAAATATGTAGTGTGTAGTAAGGAACTATCAAAACACCCTTTCAAAAATACAGGTGCAATAAGTGAACTCCCCATCCTTTTTTTTTCCCCTCAAGAATCTGAAAAACACAAGAATCATTATGTGGGATTATAGAGGCATATTCAAAAAATACTATAACAAGACACTTTTGCAATCATACAGCTACTCAAGTGGAATACCAAAAAAGAAAAATAACTTGTCAGATACATATTACCGCTAAATTTTCATATCCCTTTTCATGCAACAAACTATACCATATTTGACCAATTTGAACAGTAGCTAATGCGCTTCAGAATTTATCACCTAATGTTCAATTCACTGAAGAGCTAGCATTAATAACCAATCAAATCTATTCTCCACATCTTAGTAAATACTTTAGAAAAAAAATCAAAAAGCAATTAAAAATTGCAAGAGAAGTGCATAGTATTAGTCTGAAGGCAGGATATAAGAAATGTACCTTGGCATAGTAATCTTTCCAAACTCTTCGAGCAATCTGATGGCCTCCCAGATCAAAAGCCTTAAACTTGATTTTCCCAATACTCAATTCCTCTGATGTGGGATGCTGTGTTGGCTGATGCTGAGCTAATCTCTGCCAAATCACATTACCGACCAACTTTCAAGTTTCAATCACCTTATTATAGAAGAAAGCAATTAACTCTCGCTCCGTCAATAACAATTAAAAACCATTCCACTTAAAAGAATAATCTCTACCAAATCCCATTACCAGTACAAAAGCAGAACAAGTTTCTTAGCATTAATTACCTTCAATTAAAGGTTTATTAGCATTCAAATCATTGCAACATCAGAAATATTAGAACTTTATTAGAAAAACTAACAATATTAACATAAATCTAATTTCCAAAATTGGAAAGGGATTTGATTTTACCAACATTCATTTAGCAACCATATAGAAATATAATAATACTAATAACTAATGGTGAATCACGAAAATACCTCATCTTTGAGCATGTGAAGCAGCGTCGTCTTGCCGGCGTTATCAAGCCCTAAAAACAAGATCTTGGCCTCTTTCTGCCATAAACCAAGGGAAGCAAGGATCCCATAGAACCAATCAAAGAAAAACATGATTTAATCCCTTCACTAAAAATAATTAACCCGAAAACAAAAATTCCCAAATAAAATTCAATCTTCCTACTAAAAATCGGTCAAAGCAACAAAAAAAACTAGAGAGAGAACGAGTGAAATGTTGGCTGGAGAGAGAGGTGTGTGTTGGTGGGATATAAGAGAGGGTGAGTTGGCGAGTTTTGAGTGGGTGAGTGAGTTGTTCGGACCAATCACGTGCTCTGAATGGGGGTGGTTGGCTGGCGACGATGTGTCAAACTGGGCGGCTTCAATTGTGAAATTTATTGGATCTTTTACTTGATTGGGCCGCTCTTTCTATTGGGCACAATATTTAGTTCCCTGCTATGGATCAATTCCATTCCAGTAACTGAATTCATGTTTGATTAACACTAATTCAATCAAGTACTTTAATATTGCTGTAAATAATTAAAATATTTAAAATAAATTAATCCCGCTAATGAAAATTTTTCTTTTCTTATCATTCAAATTAAAAAATTTGAAAATAGATCATCAGATCATCGTGTTGATATGAGGACGGCTTAAGATTTTTAAAAGAAAAGATTAGAAAAAGGAAATATTGGGCCCAAGTTGGAAATAGATTTGTTCAAGAGTTGGATTATTTATTTAAATTTGAAGGTTTGTCCATATTGTAGTGGGCAATGACCAAAATATTAAACACGTTAAATAGGTTAGAGCTTAAAAATCGAGACTTGTTAAAAATGGGCTAGGCTTGGGTTTATCGTTTTCAAGCCTAGTCCAGTCGGGCCAGGCGGCCAGCCTGTTTAACTATAATTTTTTATTTTTTTAAATTAATGTGTTTGTTAATTGCTTTTTTGTGCAATTTAATTTTTTTTATTATTTTTTATACTTTAATTTAAGTTTTCATGTTTTTTAAAATCTTTTTTGTAAAAATTATTCAAATTTGTTATGTTGAAACTATTACTTATTAACTATTATATGTTTTGATATTTTTTTTATATTTAAAAAAAATAATAGTTTTTGGATAGGCTTAGACATGTTTGGGCTTATTCATTATCTGTAAAAAAGAGGCTTGGTCAAAAAATTAGATCAGAAAAATGGGTCGAGTCAAGTTTGAGCACGCTTTTACTTTCGTAATACCTTACCTAAGCTTGACTCAGCTCAACCCATGAGCAAGTCTAATTGGACAATTTGGGCAACCCATATGTCAAATAAGTCTAAAACTTACTAAAAAAATAATTCTTGTGGACTAATTGCAATTAGTGAATTATTCTACAAAAATCACTCAAATTTGTCGAATATAATTTGGGAGGGAAGTTAATTAATCTTGGGATAGTGAGTGTGTATGACAATAGGGTGGGTATATGCTAATTTTAAGGTATTCGAATCTGAACTCGATTATCTAATATATATATATATATATATATATATATATATATATATATATATAAGCCAACGAATTTGACTACAAATAAAATATCCTATGTAGATAGTCTAAAAAGTTGATACATGTAAAATCTTAAAATAAAAAAATAATATTTTTTCCAATTTTTTTATAAATGGGAATCTATATATATTAAAATTTCAAAATGAATTAATTATTTTTTTAAATCAATTATCTATTTCAATTTTTAAAAGATAGACATATATATTTATATAATTTAAAAATTAAAGAAAAATTTCATATTATTTATAAATTTCTTTCCTCATCTTTTATCAATATACATGTACTGCTGTTATGTACATTATTTATAGAAATAATTAATTTTGATATAAATTTTTTATATGAATACATTTTTTTAAAGAAAAAGACAAATGTATTTTATATGAACACGTGACATGTGTGGTAAGATGTTTTTTTCATCTTTAAAGTATAAAAATGTCCATAAAAAATCACTCAATCATTGATCAATGTTATACTTCTAATTTCAATAAGATTCAGTTTTTTATAATAATCTTATATCTTATATAAAAAAATAAAGCAAAAACTCATAGCTAAAAATAAAATATCTTAAGAAAATACCTTAACTTTTTTATACTTAAAATAATAAATTAATTATCGTTCAAAAAAATAATAAATTGATTTTAATTTTTATATAATAATCCTATTCAATTAATTATTTATTTTTAAAATATTTGAAATTTAAAAAAAATAGATTTCAACTATATTATCTTAATTTAAATTAAACAAAATTTATTTCAGACTTTAAATTTCTTATCACTTATTATGTTATTTTTAAATTACAAAAATATCCATATATTTTGATCAGAATTATCTTGAAATTTTAAATCTTTTATCAAAAACATTAAAACTGGATATTTAAGTTTATATATTTTAGTATTGAAGTAAGCTTCCATGTCTTTTTTTCGATTTTCATTTATTCCTTTTTTCAGAATTATTTGTTCAATCATTTTATTTGGAAACAAAGTTCATATGGATTATCTATTCTCTTGAAACGTAAATGATCTTAAATATTGTATTTAATTATTTTGAATTGATTTGAATTTTAAAAAACTTAAATAATAAATTATTTTTAGTTTTATTTCTATTAACATTTTTATTTTACTTACTTTTTATGTTTGACACTATTATAAATATTTTTTTAAAAACCTTAAAAAAATATAGTTTTCATTAAAATTGTAGTTATTTAATTCATTTATTAAATATTTAAGATTTGTGATATTTAATTTTTCTTTTATTTTTTAATTGTTTTTTATTTTAAATTATTTTTTAATTTGTGTATTCTATATATGCATTAAGTTTTTAATACATTATTCAACATGTATTTCAAAATAATTTTTTTATAATTCTATTCTTTAAAAAATTATTATAAATTAAAATAATCACCTACCTCACATGGGTTTAAATCTAATGTCTAATAATATTTGAACCCGATTAACTATCTGAATATTTTGATTTTTTTTTATTACTCGAACCCTACTCATAAAAGATAAAAATACCCATTTACTACTGAAACTCAACTTAATACTCATTTATTAAGTCAAAATTTGATTTTCAAATTTAAATTTAAAATCAATTTTAATGCATATTGTTAAGAAAAATTAAATTAATAAATTTAAATTAACTCAAAAATAAATTAATTTTAAAAATCATAATTAAAATATATAATGAATTAATTTAATTAAATATAATATTAAAAAAATAATTTATAAATAAAATGTATATAGCAAGATTTAAAAATTATTATTTATAATGGAATTCAGGTAATAAGGTACCTAAAAATCATTACTCAAAGTCTCGAACTTGTGATAAATTGTAAAATTACTATCCAAACCTAATTATGGACTATTCTTACTCTACTTAATCGAGTTGGGTATCTATTTACATTCTTAAAAGTGAGCAAGGACAGGACAATCACTTAAGCAATGATAGTATGACAAGGACGTTCAGTGCGCCGTAATTGATCAGGTTGTGTGATAGAAGAACTATGCCTAAGAATGAGTATTTCGCGCAATGGAAAGGGCAACTTGATAGTGAAGCTAGTTGGGGCTCGATTGAAGCACTATGACAATTTCAAAACCATATCGATCAATTACGTACTGACAACACAAAGAGTGCGTCGCTAAAACTCGTGGAGGAGAATATTATATTCCACCTGCACACCATCAAGACTAGAGTGCGAGTTTGAGTCCTAGAACATGCACCAAAATGGCTAGACTGCCAACCGGACTCGAAAAGATTTTGAGCCCTGTTAGACACCCCGAACCATAAGTAGTACTCAGAACCTTCTAGTTAGGACTTCTTCCTGTCCCACTTAGAAAAGTTTTGAATGATCCGTCCCCAAGCCACTTTGACTTGCGCCGAGGTCCAAAACTCTTCAAAAGCATCTTAGATAGGGCTCTTGTCCTATCCCACCTGGAAAACTTTAGAACATTCTGTACCCAAGCCACTTTGACTTAGCCAAAGTCCAAAACTCTGCAAAAGCACCTGGAACCTAGCCCAGGCCTCAAGTGTGGGACTATCTCCAAATCACCGGGTTTTAGTCTTAGAAGAGTTCCAAGTCCAACCAACCTAGTGATGTTTTAAGCGTTTAGAATCTCTAGACACACTCCAAATAGCCACACACTTGGCTGCACGTTTGGTATATGTTCAAAGAGGGCTTGTCTATAAATAGGGATGCCCTTTCTTTATTTAGAGATATGTAAAAGCATTTTGTTTCGGCAAATAGGGTTCATATATGTTTTAAATACAGCACTCACTCAAACTCGAAAGTAGGTTGGCTTAGGCTTAATTTGATTGGAAGTATTTGTTTACGTTTGCACGAAACCCCAACCTAAAATGCTTAAGCTCATAACACCCACAAACACCAAAACATGACTTGATATTTTTGTGGTGCATTGGTGTATTGGATATGACAATATTTTTGAAATTTTTAGTGTCCATCTTTGATTTTTGAATAAAAAAATAAATTTTTGACTTTTGAATAAAAAGCCAATTTATTTTGTTCACAAGGAGGTATAAGAGAAAGGATTCTAATTTTGTACCTAATTTTTTCAATAAGTCAAATTTGATCGTTTATTATTTCTAGATGGAACTGAACTACCATTGGTTAACTTTGTTTGTTATGATTATGAAGTCATATTGCAGTAGGATTTGTATAATTTTAAGTAGACAAGACAACTAGATTATTTTTAGCAAAAAAAGACAATTTATTACGAGTGTAATATCTAAAATATTGAAAATCAGAATAGCTTGATTGAGATTATTATCCAAATCACTATTATTTGTAAAATATTAATTAATAATGATAAATAATTTTCACATCAATTTTGTAAAAAATTATATGGACTAATCTAAAATACAATTTATTCATGACTTTACTACAATCAGTTTTGTTGACATGTTGATCATTAAGAAAAAAATAATAATCTTTTTTTGAAAAGATTGGCTGTGAGTTGAAGAAATCTTACTTCCACTATTGAGTAAAATTCATATAAAAGAGGATAGGATATAGAAAAGAGGAATATCTAAATAAATCTTTTATTGATTTAATTAAAACTAATAAAAATTTCATTGTTTAGTCGAGATGTTGACAATTATTTGAACTCCTATTATTTCTCTTTCGGTTAACTGTTTAGCAAATATTTTGCATGGACTCTCTATCACTTCACCATTTGCATTTGCTCACTTCAGATATTTCTCTTCTCATCTCAGTTCAATAATGTAATTTCTTTCTCAACTCGTATAACAATGTCATGTTAAAACATAAGCTTTATGCTGAACGAACTTCCATCATTTCTCTCTTTATAGTATTTTGTCTGTTCAGATCACTGATTTCTAAATAGAAAATGAAAATGAACGTTGTCTACTATGCTTCTTCTTCTGTTAGAACGCTTTGATTTTCATTTTCCTGGAGTCCTGCTGCAATAGGAGTGTAAGTTTAATTCAAATATTTGTTTTTTAAAAAAATTTATCGTTAATATCTCTAATGTTTTTGAATTTGAATATAGTTCCCTAGTGAATATTTCATCAGCAACCACACGTCTTGTCCTGGATGCTCTTTCTTTTCATAGTTTTTACTGAGCTTGCTTGGTTGTTTTTAAGGTTTTCATGATTCTATCTTTCTCGTTTCAGTGAACCGGAGTTGAATATGCAGCGGAATTGCCTCAGAACAATTCTCCCACCAGCATTTTCCCTTGTCATTCTAGTAATTATGTCGACTTAATAAGCTTATCTTCAATCCTTCCTTCTTCTTAAACTCCATCTTTAACTCGATTGCAGGGTATTTGTGGCTATTTAACAGTGAAGTTGTGCATGCTGAGCAAACAAACAAAACACAGCATTCTCTGGGATTCATCTCAAGAATACAAGAAAGCTGTTTCGGGCATTGATGCAACTTCAAGATTGCTACTTCCCCTAAATTCATCGGCAGTAAACCTAGCAAGATCACTGAGTTCGTTTCTAAATGGAACTGAACTTCCATTTGATACCATTCAAACCAAGGTACACAAGGTCCAATTAAATTGGAACTAAAATTTTCTGTTTTCAGTTACAATCTGAACGTAGTTACCATGTTTTGTTCTATTTCAGATTGCACCAACGTTGTTTGTTGCCCTTTCAACAATTCCACATGCAGCACAGATTTCCTACATTGGTTTGAATGGCTTGATTTTTTCATATTACAATGACAAGGACCAAACGATAGCAGTGTTTTCCAACACTTCCTTTTCTTCGAACTGGTACAGTATGCCAGTGAACCGTGACACCGGGAAGTTATATGGAGAGGCAGTTGCTTCAAAAGCCATGGTTAGAATGAACGAAAGCTGGTTTCAAGAAGCATTGAATCGAACCAATGGGTACTCTTCACTAGGCAAAGGCTGGAATGGGGCTCAAGACAGCCTATTTCTTACCACTGCTGCCATGGATGGAAGGGGTGTTGTATCTGTTGGGTTTTCTGCTGAAGTGGTTATTGATCATTTTGCCGAATTGGATTTCCATGGAGGGCTTTTTCACTTGGCTACGGCTGATGGAGATGTGATTGTGCAAACAAGGCTTCCGAACACTGAAATAACAGTTAATAATAGAACAGTTTCAGTTCATTCATTGAAACCTGATGGTGGTAAGATTCGTACTATAGGTAGTGTTACATGTTTACCTCCTAATGGGACATTAGAATCCTTTCAAGGGAGAATCATGGGAGTGAAGTACACATTTTATTGCGCCGCCATTGAGATTTCTGGAGTTCAATCAGTATGTCTTTCTGCATCTTTTGTCTGAAGTTCAAAACAGTATAGAAGCTGAATATTTCACTGATATATCTTGATTTTCAGGTATATGTTTTAGCTTATCCGAGGCCCAACTTGATAGGCGTCATCCGAAATAACAGCAAACTATCATTGATTCTGCTTGTGCTCATGTTTATATCCATTGTTGTGGCGCTTAGCATCTTCATTTTCTTTTACATTAAAGCGGCGAAAAGAGAAATGTTCTTGTGTGCTGCTTTTGTAAAGCAAATGAATGCAACTCAGCAAGCGGAGCGCAAGAGCATGTTCAAAACTCAAACCTATCTGAGAGCAAACCATGATATTCGATCTTCCCTGGCAGCAATCACAGCTTTGCTAGATCTTTGCCGTGACGATGCCAATCCTCAGTCTCAGTTGGCTGCAAATTTGGCTCAGACAAAGGCCTGCACAAAGGACCTGCTAGGTGAGTTTGCTCAAGTTTCGTACTACAAAGCTGGAAAGAATAATCTAACTATTCACTGCATTGCTTTGTGTTTGTTTTGGTAAAATCTTTCAGACATACTGAATTCAGTTCTCAAGATGAGTAAGATTGAAGCTGAGAAAATGGATCTTGAAGAAGAAGAATTCAACTTGGCTCAACTCCTGGAGGATGTTGTCGATATGTTCTATCCATCGGGCATAAAAAAGGGCATAGATGTTGTGCTTGATCCTTGTGATGGCTCCATTTCTAAATTGTCTCTGGTGAGAGGCGACAGAGTCAAGCTCAAACAAATTCTGTGCAACTTGCTCAGCAATGCTATCAAGTATACGTCAGAAGGCCATGTCTCAGTTCGTGCAGTGGTCAAGAAAAGAAGCTTTGAGAAGAAAATCATTGCTTCTAATCGTAATGTAGTGTTGAAATGGCTATCGCATTTGCTCTGCAAGAAAGAAGACTTCCAGGACATTGATGCTCTTCATAGAGCTGAACAAAATCTCAACAAGATGGAGTTTGAATTCGAGGTAGATGACACAGGCAAGGGAATTCCTAAAGACAAGCAAGCATCGATTTATGAAGAATTTTTCCAGGTTAAGGAAACTGCTCTTGGTAAAGGCCGGGGTCTTGAAGAAGAAGGCTGCGGTCTGGGACTAGGCATTGTCCAATCTATTGTAAGTAACTGATTACTCTTGGAATCAGCTTTTTCAGTACTTAAACTAGCTTAAGTTTATGGCTATGTTGTTGTAGTCAGATCGGTCAGGACTCGAAACATTCATTACTTTTCATTGCAGGTGCGCTTGATGGATGGGGAAATAGGAATTGTTGACAAAGAGCCTGGTGAAAGAGGAACTTGTTTCAGGTTCAGGGTTCTGCTTACCGCCTGTCAACCTGACTCGGTTGAACCTTCAGAAGACTATCCACGGTTTTCATTTATCAGGAATTCTGCACCAAGATCAGATGGATTGCATTCCCATGTCATACTATGCATAACTGGAGAAGAAAGAAAAAGAGTTTTGAAGAAATACATAGAGAGCTTAAACATAAAAGTGACAGCAATAAAGCAAGGGAAAAATCTTCATCAAGAGCTGGAAAAGATAAAGCGGAAGTTGGATATTTCTTACTGCAATTCTTCAGGATTACCCAAGCCGAGTTTAGCCGATTACCTGAACAAATCTGCATCAAGCAATTCTGATTCAGGAGCCAATGATCCTGACAGTATTTTGCCACAATACACAAAGAGCAACTCTACAAGTTCTTCAGCTTTCATAGTGGTGGTAGTTGATTTCAATGCTGGTGTTTTCTCCGAATTGTGCTCGGCTGTGGCTAGCTTCAGGACTGACATTCCTGATACCTTGTACAAGGTTGTCTGGTTAGAGAATCCTGTCACGCGTGCAGCGAGAGAAGAGCAAGAGGTTAGGCTAATTCCTCCAGGCGATCACCTTATATATAAGCCATTTCATGGATCAAGCTTGACTCATGTGCTACGTTTGCTTCCCGAACGCAAAGGCACATCTCTTGGCAACTTCCCAAAACCAGAACTTCTGCTTTCTGTGAACACCAATCCTGAGCAGAGCCGGTTGGAGACTGAGTCCGGGACTTGTTCATCTGACAAGCCATTAATGGAGAAGAAGATTCTGCTAGTAGAAGACAATATGCTGTTGCAGAAGCTGACAGTGACTAGTCTTGAAAAGCTTGGAGCAAAAGTGGAAGTCTGCAACAATGGGAAAGAGGCCATTGATGAAGTCTGCAAGATCTTGAAAGAAGCCAAGGATCACCATTATGATTACATCATCATGGACTGCGAGGTAGGGTTACTAAGTTAGAGAGACAGTCATTGGATCGTTAAGGGTTCTAAAGCTTTGTTTTGTTTTGTTTGTTTGGTTTTGGCAGATGCCGGTGATGGATGGATACGAAGCGACGAGACTGATTAGAATGGAGGAGAAAGATTATGGTGTTCATATTCCCATCATTGCATTAACAGCTCACGCCTTGCCTGAGGAAGCAAACAACACCATTGGCGCTGGAATGGATTTCCATTTGACCAAGCCGCTGCAAGTGGACAAATTGCTGGAGTTTATCCGAACTTCCGATGAGGAAAGAAAACAGAAATGAAACACAATATTTTAGTTTTCTTTCTCTTTTATGGGTGATTTTTTCAGCGTTATTTGCTACTGTGGGATTTTTTTTTTACGATTATGTTTTTAGAAAATTATCCTATACGAGTTTTTTAACTCCACAAGCAGAATTAAGATGATGACATGTGTCCCATTTTATTTATTTTTTATTTTCTTAATATTTTTAAAAGACACGTATCATCATCCTAACCTCACTTGTAGAGTTAAAAAACTCTATGAATAGGATAATAATCCTATGTTTTTTTATATATTTTTTTGAATAAATTACAAAAAGTGATACGAATAAATTTACTTTTTTGCAGTATATTGAAACTTTTTTTATTTTTTTTTAATAATTAGAGGTAAAGATAACTTTTTTCTTAGTTTGGCCGAAAGATGAGATAACTTCAATTCGGTTAAAAAGGCGTTCTCTGCAATATTTTGGATTGGGTAAGTTTGAAAAAAAATCTAGTTTTTTTTATGTAAATTACAAATATTTTCATTCATTTTAATTATCTGAAACTAATTTTGTTTAAAATTTCATCATACTTAAAACTTTTTACCTTTTTCCAAAATTGTGTTTAATGAAAATCGAATCCGAAAGCTAAAAAAATCAAGTTTTAAAAATGGTTAATCAAAACTGTTCTCTAAAAATGTATTTAGTGAAAATCAAATCCGAAAACTAAATAAATCAAGTTTCAAAAATGGATAATCGAAATTGATTATCTTAAAAATAATTAAAACCAACTTACTTTTTTTTTTATGTAAATCAAAAATATTTTTATCTTTTTTAATTGTCTAAAACTAATCTTGCTCGAAACTTCATCAGAGTTAAAATTCTTCACACCTCCCACAAGATATGTTTAGTAAAACTTAAACCCAAAAACTCTTTCCATAAGCTCCCTCTATATTGCTAACTGAGTTACAAAACCGACTTAATTTTATTAATCCTAAAAATTGAAATCAAAATTTCAAATATTGAACGTTCAATTAAAACCAGATTTTCTTTTTTCATTTTTTTAAGGTTATTATTGTAAACATACTTTTTAAATGGAAATGACACTTCTATTTATTTCTTGTAAATGGCAAAGACCGAGCCCAACATGCATAAATTTGACACCATTGGCACTTGAATTGTTCACACTATTTCATAAACCTGACCATTAAAAAAATCCTCTTTGTTCTAAAGGCTCGGAGGCCTACAATTAAAATCAGATTAAAAGGAAATCAGTCGATTCTTTTGCATGCATGCAAACGCAATGCAGCCTTAAATTCTTTTTTCCTAGTCCTCCAGCTACAAATAAAATAGAAATGGAAACTTTTACGAGCAATTTAATGGCGGTTTTATCTCCAAACCAAATTGTCAGCAAAATGTTTGCAGTGCTCTTCGCCCTACAGCTCGTCCTGCATGCAACGGACAATCATTGATCAATAAACATACAACTAATAAAAATTGATAGTAGCAAAGACAGGAAAAAACTACTTACATGCACATCTTCCTCGGTCTCATCAGCACTGTCTTTGCTTGCGTCTGCTTTGGTATCGGAATCAGATTCGGTTCCTTCAGCATCTTCACTATCATCTTCCTCCTCAACCTGGACAATTAATTAACAAAATGAAAACCAGATCGACGGTAGACAGAGCAATCATATTCTTAAGAAGGCATGTTGTGGGCTTACATCAGAATCAACTGGGTCATCCTTTGATTCCTGAAGATCATGTTTCATTAGTAAAAGATATAATAAGCGCAAATAAGACAGAAATGAGACATTTCTAGTCAAGAATATACCTCCTCCTCTCTCTTTTTCTCTGCCTCCTCAAATGCAGCCTTCTCAGCCTGCAAAAAGGCAATAATATCAACCAAATACGAAAAAAAAAAAGTTTATAAAAAAAAAGTTTAAAATACAAAGATGTACATACATCCTTGTGCTTGCCCCATGTTTCTTCAGCTAGTTTCTTGGCATACTCTACATCATCAGCAACTAGGATATTATCAAACATTGTTCCAGATTTCACCTAACAAAACAGACATTTCTCTTGTTATAGTTCTAAAATGGCATGGAATGACAATAGTATAAGCGTAGAAAAAAAAGAGGCAAAAGAATACCTGCCACAATTCAATACCAACATACTTCAACTTGGGGAAAACATAGAGATCAGGATCATCCTTGAAATCTGTGGCCGATGAAAAAACACAGTAATAAATAACCTAGAATTTTGTTGCTAATAAAAAGAAAAAAGTACAACACAAAAGAAACAGCAACAAACCTGGGTTGTCTATCATTGGTGCATTCCACTTGCCCTTGTAGTTGGGGTTCTTGATTTTCTGTAGATAGAACATTTGTTACACATTCATTACTAATTCAAAAATCATATTAAATGTTGCAATTAGATAAGGATTTCACTAACCTTTGCCTTCCATGGGCCCTTGTGCTCAGGGTTGGGAATTGTTGGGGGTGTCCATTCACCATCTTCTTCATCATCCCAATCTTCAGGCTGATGTAAATGACTTTAATGATTAATCTTTAAAACAAGGCATCCTATTTCATAATAAAAGCATTCCAAATAGAATTATATGACTACCTTCTTAGCATCAGGGTCAGGGATCTCTTTTGGAATGTCATCATAACCCTATAGTAAACAAACACCAGATGTTAGCTTGCCTATGTACTTTTAGGCAGTATACATAATATAACATAAGAGAACAGAGGAAGGGGAAAAAGGAGAAGGTTATTACCTCTGGCTTCTTGTCTTCAGGATCAGGGATGTACTCCTTTTCATCCCAATCTTCAGGCTGTCCATCATGCAAAGTACTTAGGTTGTAGCAAAATTTATATGAGAAAAAATAAACCAAAAAGACATCAATTGAGATTAGGCATGAATAATTACCTTCTTGGCCTCAGGATCCTTGATTTTCTTTGGTGGAAGAAGATCCCAATCAGTGTACAAGCTACCAGTTTGTTTCTCAACATTATCAATAAGGATGCTGTAGGTAGCATCTGGATGGAGAATGAATGTATAAACATGACTGAGTTGGTCAGTCTCACAGGGAACTTCCTTTTTGATCAAGTGGTTTGTCCCATTGTAGGTAAGAATAGTATGTACTTTCTTGGTGCTGTAGCCACAGATATCAGGTCCAAACATAATGCTGTAACCAACCAATGTAACAAATATCAGTAAATCTATGAGAATGATATCTTTTAGATATATGAATAGGTTAGATCACAGGGAAGAAAAAACCTGTATGGGGTTTCACCACCGAATTTCTTCTGGTCAATGTCACCACTGAGCAGCTTCATGTAGCCACCACCACAATCAAGCTTCTGCTCATGCTTGACGGAAAATTGGAAGACTAGAGTCTTGTCCTTATTGTTAACTTCTGGGAACTCAGCAGAAATAGCATAGAACCTGTAGTCTTCACTAGTTTGAATACCTGTGCAAAATGTAAACCTATTAGTTACCAACTTGAAACAGAGTAGAAAGATACCTTCATCAAACCAAACTATGAGTAATTCAAGAATGTTACCTTTGTCATCAGGATCTCCGTTCCATTTTCCAGCAGTGTAATTCCATTCCCCAGCCATGTTCTCATCTTTCTTCCAGTCAGATTTTACCCACCGACTTTCCCATCCATCTTCAGTCTCACAACAATAGAAAAGCAAATTCAGCCCAAAAAAAAAAAAGTGAAATTGTGTTTTATGAAAACAGTGACGAAAAAATGAAGTACAATAAAAGCAGAAGCAGCTTCTTTCCATAAGTTCTCTTTCATTTGTTAAAATGAATTCAGAATTTAGTATTGTAAACAGGCATAGTTCACTAAACAGCATGTACACTTTCCGCTAGGCTTCCATATCTATTCTGCTTTAAAGGGCAATAACTTTTAATTATTTTAGATAAAAACTAATGTTTTCATTCCCTTAGCCTATGTTCTTACAGAAACAAATACTTGCCTAGCAATTATCAAGCAACTAAACAATAAACAATATAAATAAACAGAGAATAACAATATTAATCATCATTTCATTCTATTACACTCTACAGTTACAGATCAATTGAAACACTAGACACAAATTCATTGCCATTTCTTAATGAATTAAACTACATTTCTAATAATAATTGCTTTTCTCTAATCTAAAACCGTAATATAAAAGCTGATTATCTGCAGATCCACTCGAGTTTACTGTATTTTTAAAGCGTAATTAAGCATTTGACTAACGAACCAAGCAAAACAACCAGATCGCCAAATGAACGCGTAAATATCACCGATCCGTTCAAGCTAGATCAAATTGAAAGCTTAAACCTCTAAAAAACAGATTTGAACGACAAAAAACAAGCCGATCTAAAGGTTCAGATACACAGCACAGATTTAGTAATGGATAGCAGAGGACAAATGAGTAAAAAAGAGTTTACCTTCAAAGCGTTCTTCGAAGAATACTTTAGCAGAGGCGATGACAAAGAAAGAGGCAAAAATTAGAGAGAGAATATTAGGGTTTCGTTTATGAATCGCCATTGCTGAACGCACCGAGGAGAAAGAGGTACAGAGTGCGAGAGAGTGACGGGGTCCCTTTTATAGAAGTTGATTTTCACCGATTTTTACGGTCCGATTAAAACGAGGTATTATAAAAGATAATAACGTATGATTATTTAAATTTTTTTGCGTGTATTATCTTTAATTTATTTATATCGATTAATTAAAATTAAAAAATCAATTTTTTTCAAATTTTTTATCCATATAAAATAAATTTTTAAAAAATCAATTATCTTTTTTTAATTTTTTTCAATAAATTATCAATTATCAATAAAATATTTTAAAGAATAAACATATATATCCATTATAGTTTAAAAAAATAGTTATCTTTTTAATTTTTACTCATTTAGATTAAAATTAATTATTTTTTGTAATTTCTTTTTTCAATGTATTATTTTAAATTAATTTAGTACCACTATTGGAAAAAAAGGCAATAAATTATGGTTATGTAAACATAAACTACGAATATTGTGAACATGTGTAGTCTAATATATTTAATTATAATTTTCTAAATTATGAAAGTTTAGAGATTTTAAATATTACAAAAAATAGAGTTATTAAAACAAAAGTATAGTTTATAAAAAAACATAATTTTTAATAATAAAATCACTATTTAACCTTTATTCATATGAAAAATCAAATACAATCGAAACGGTATAAAGGAAAGTGAAAGCTTTTGTAAGTACAGATGAATTAAAAAAAAAAGCCGACAATTTATATAGGAGTTATATATGTAATTAATGAAACTTAAATTTGAATTCAAAAAATCTCATTTATAATCTTCAATTATAAAAAAAAATTAGATTTATAATAATAATTGTCAGAATGATTTTAAAAAATTCAAAAATTAATTCGATTAATACGTTTGAAATGACTATTTTTTTAGGGAAGATTAAATTAAAATTTAAAGTTTAGAGTATAAACAGATACAACCAAATTAAAAGAATAAGATAATTTTGGTAGGCCACCAAAAGCATTCGGCACTTGTTTTTTCTATTTATCGTATTGTGTCAGGGTCTTACGCTTAGAGTGGAAGCCACTCAAAAATCATTGCATAGTAACATGAATGGTCTGAGCAGATTGTGGCCACATGTAACAAGATCAACCATGGCCCATTGCCCCCCCTAGGGCTCTTATTTTTCTATTCAATCTTAAACAAATATATGATTGATTAAGTGTTTTAATCACCCAAACAAAGCGAAAGATAGTAGATCATGAGCATTGATTTATATGATTATGTTCATATTTTTATGATATGAAAATTTCATAGATATGAAATTCAAATCTCAACATTTATATTTCTCGTTTTAATCGTTGATTTAAATAAATGAATAATTATGTTCTTATTTTAAAATAGACTTAATAGCTAAATAAGCCATCAATTTTTAGCTCAAAATAGAATTCAGCCCTCAACGTTTTATTGCATGAAATTCAGTCTATAAACTTTTATTTCGGTGAAAATAGACCAAATCTGTTAAATGAACTAACTGCCGTTAGTTTTGCATACGTGGCAGCTAACTAAGCTATCAACGTCAGCTGCCACGTATGCAAAACTAACGGCAGTTAGTGTCATTTAACAGATTTTGACTTAATTGCATAATTGTAAAAGGTTAAGGGTTTATTTCCACTGAAATAAAAATTTATGGACTGAATTTCAAGCGATAAAACGTTGAAGGCTGAATTCTATTTTAAGCTAAAAGTTAAGGGCTTATTTGGCTATTAAGCCTTTAAAATATGAAAGTTCTCTATATTAATTTTCCTATAGACAAGAGATTGTTGGAAAAGAGGTTGATTTAAATAATCATATTTTTATGTATAAAACTTCAGCAAATATGAAATTCGAATATCAACATTTTGTATTCTTCTTTCTACGCATAAGAGAATCTCAACATTCTGTATTTTTTGTTCTGCAGACAAAAGATTAGAGATCTCCCTTGGGAAAAAAAAAAGCAAAAATGGTAGAAATTTTTAATACAAACAAAAATTTATTGATATTAAAATTGGGTAACTAACAGTAGCAAAGCCAAGCTTGATTTTCCCTTACATAATGGTACTGCCACTAGTTCCAGAAAAGCAAGCACCATTTCCCTTACAGCTCTTCTATTGCTGAACATACATACATACATACATACATCATACATGCATACATATGTACAGGAGTTGAACTCAGACAATCAATTTGAAAGGGTATGAACTCAGAGCAATTTGAAAAGCAAGCCTCCATGAGCAGCGAAGAAAGGAGCAAACACCAATGACTCGACTGCCATGAGCTTGATCAGGATGTTGAGAGATGGACCAGAAGTATCCTTGAGGGGATCTCCAATTGTGTCACCAATCACTGCAGCCTTGTGGCAATCCGAACCCTTGGGTCCCAGAGACTTGGCATGTTCGCTGGCTCCGGCCTGCACCAAAGAGAAGTGGAAACATAGAGGACTATGGCTAAAGTAAAATATACCCAGAAATAGGCCTGGCTATTCTTGTTTGTTGTATTGTGTAAAATTTGTCCGTATAGTGTAAAACATAAAATTTTTATATCAAAATTAGTGCCAGCATGCAAAAAATAAAACATTGTTTTTAGTTTTTACCAAGGTTTAGTCCATATCTTTTCTTACTGTCATATGTTATCGTGTCGTATTTAAGATTATCAGATCTACTAAGAAGATTACGAGCAAGTAAAGTTGTACCTCAATGTATTTCTTGGCATTATCCCATGCTCCTCCTGTGTTGGAAGCTGAGATGGCAACCTAAGGAAGAAAAACAATAACATCTTGAGGTGAAAAGGTGATCCTGACAAGTTTATACAAGCCTGCAACAAGATTTTTACCAGGCAAAACAATGTTTTGCATGAAAAATCAAGAAAGTCCTGACAAATACTGTGAAAATATCAAAGTTGATAGCCAATGAAAAATGATGATACAGTTCTGGAAGGACAGGTGAATGGTAATTCATTAGGTGATCCTGACAGGTTTGTATGCAAACCTGCAACAAGATTTTTACTAGGCAAAGCAATGTTTTGCATGAAAAATCAAGAAAGCCCTGACAAATACTGTGAAATTATCAAAGTTGATAGCCAATGAAAAATGATGATACAGTTCTGGAAGGGCAGGCGAATGGTAACTCATACCTGGACACCAGAAACAAGTGAGCCAGCTAGAACACCAGCAAGAGTTTCAACTCCGAAGAAGGTTCCAGCAATGAGTGGAGTAAGCATAACAAGCGCACCGGGTGGGATCATTTCCCTGAGTGAGGCATCAGTTGAAATCTTGACACAATTTGCATAGTCTGGTTTGGCCCTGCCTTCCATTAGTCCTGGAATTGTATTGAATTGCCGACGAACCTCTTCAACCATTTTGAGAGCTGCACTTCCAACGCTCTTCATTGTCATGGCTGAAAACCAGTAGGGCAGCATGGCTCCAACTATCAGCCCAATGAAAACCTTTGGTGTCAATACATCGACCGACTTGATGCCTGCTCTGCTAACATAGGCACCAAATAGAGCAAGAGAAACAAGGGCTGCTGATCCAATTGCAAAACCCTGAAATGACAAGGCAGAACATGCCAAAGACTCTTCAGTTTTTGAAGAAAAAGATCATTGAATCAACAAAAACCTCACCTTGCCAATAGCAGCAGTGGTGTTTCCTGCAGCATCTAAGGCATCTGTTCTTTCACGTATCTTGTGACTCATTCCAGCCATTTCTGCAATACCACCAGCATTGTCACTTATCGGACCATAAGCATCAATTGCAAGACCGGTGGCTATGGTACTAAGCATTCCCAAAGCGGCCACAGCGATTCCATACATTGCAGCCAGGCTAAAGCTCACATAAATAGCAATGGCAATGGCAAATATAGGAATGATGACAGATTTGTATCCCAGAGCCAGCCCAAAAATCACATTCGTTGCAGCTCCTGTCCTGCAAGAATCTGCCACATCCTGCACCGGACTGCAAGTATTTGAAGAGAGTGGTAAGCATCAGAGATAGAGAATGACAAAGCCAATGCTGGAAGGCATATCCAAAGGCATTGCTAGTGTATTACTCAGAAAGATCCTCACCTGTAAGCATTGCTAGTGTAATATTCTGTAGTGTATCCAATAACAAGTCCAGCCCACAAGCCAATAGCAACACAGAAGAAAAGGTGCCTGCAAAATTGTACATAATTAATAAGGCTTAAACAAAGAAAAGGGGGAGGAAAGCTTGAAATGAAGAGAAAACAGTTTACAGTTTGCATACCAATTCTTCACTTCCTTTTCAGTTCCAAAATTGAAGAGAGTGAAGTCTGATGGCAATGCAAAGAAGCTGACCACGGCGATCCCAGCGGTCATCAGCACAGTAGAGATAAGGAGTTGCCGTTTCAACGATGGTTCAATTTCACTGACATTCTTAATCTCAAACAGATCAGTTGCAAAGAGTGTAGTTATCAAGCAAACCACAATTCCCATTGAGCTAATGATCAAAGGATAAGACATTGCTGTAAAGTCATGACCGATACCAAAGGATGATATAGATGCAACGAAAAGAGCTGCACACGATGATTCAGCATAAGATCCGAATAGATCAGAACCCATCCCAGCAATATCTCCTACATTATCACCCACATTATCGGCAATAACCTGTACAAAGTGCCACAAAGTTAGGACTTCAGTATTGGAAACTGAGAAGTATCTTCTCCTATAATTATAAAGAAACTTGAAATTCTAATGTCTTTGGTATCCAGTCAAATTTCAACAAACTCTAGGACTAAAACAATTGTGCAAAGCTCAGCTACTGCTCTTCTGATATAATGGAGATATCAAATAAGCTAAATAATAAAACAGAACTTAGTCAAGGCAAATAGGTCCAGCAAAGAGGAAAGGTTACAGCTGGATTTCTTGGATCATCTTCAGGGATATTTCGTTCGACTTTGCCAACAAGATCAGCACCAACATCGGCTGCTTTTGTATATATTCCTCCCCCAACCCTACCAAAGAGGGCCATTGAAGAACCACCAAGACCATAACCAGTAATAGATTCATAAAGTCCCTCCCAATCATCACCATAGTAAAGTTTAAACAAAATGATGGATATATAGAGCACCAAAAGGCCATTGGCAGCAAGAAGGAAGCCCATGACTGTGCCTGAGCGAAAAGCTGTTATAAATGCCTTCCCAACACCTTTCCTTGCTTCTAGAGTTGTTCGAGCATTGGCATAAGTTGCAATCTTCATCCCTAGAAAACCTGAGAGGACAGAAGTAAGAGCCCCCAGCATGAAAGCAATTGTGCTAAATAAGGCATTTGCCAGGGCTGGTTTGCAAGTGTTTCCCTGGTTGTATGTGCATGGTTCACTTTTGGTGCTGAAGCCCCTAACTGAACCAAGGAAGAGGAAGATGATGACACCAAACGCACACATGAAGATACCAAGGTACTTGTACTCGGTAAAGAGGAAAGAGGTTGCACCTGGGAACATGATACAGATTGGTAAACATTCAATTATAAAACATTGAAATTGTTAGTGGAAAATAACAGATAATATGCATTGAAATTCATGTTAACAACACTGTAAATAATGATGCATGAAAAATTTTACCATAATCATGATGCAAGATGTAGTAGGATCAGATAATTTAGAAGGGGCACAAGGATCAAAAGACAGATCTACATAGGTGCATTTCTCATTGGAGTGCACAATATTTAAAATAAAACATCTTCATTCTTCACAAGTATATAAGTTACTCTGGGAATCATGCATGTTCTTTCTCCTCTCTTCACATTTGAGTGTTTCTTGGCCGGTATAGCTCAATGATGGAGGATCTGCTGTTAGCCCTATTCTGTTAATTGTCTACCATTCAATTTTGCTTAAACAGAAATCCGGAATGATCAGTCCAAGGAATGTAACATAAAATCCATCAGAAGATGATAAGCTAACTACGATAAATTTTTCACAATTCCTAAAGATAATCTACAAGGGAAACCCAATTCTTCACTGGAAAAGGTAAAAAGACCCACTTTTAGAGAGAAGATCTAAACTCATACTGAAGGAATCTGAAAACAGAAGATGAGAGAGGATAAAAGAAGGAACAAAACTGAAGAAACCCAATATAGGCAGAAGTTGTTGAAAACCTTGATCTGTCAATCACAGAGTGACAAATTCTATTTCATAATAAACATATGAAAATCAAGAACTATGATAAACGACAATAAGATTGAAACCAAAAACAAAATAGCTTAGCCACTGTTATAAAGATAAGTATTAATAGTCAATACACCATTAAGAAAACAATATATATTTTTCTCCCTTTTGGCTGACACCATGTATATTTTTGGATTACAAAATTCAACAGAAAGGATAATAAGTTGAAGAAAAGAAAATAAAAGCATACCTCTAACCATCAAAAGAAAAAAAACCCAGAAAGCTGAAGCACAAACATAAAAGTGAGGAATGGAGAAAAAGAGCTCACCAAGAGAAATGGCATGTTGAATCTCAGCACACTTGATAGAAACCTCATGATTGTCAATACCCTCCTCTTCTTCATCAGCATCAATCAGCTTTTCTTTGCATCCATTGCTTGAATCATGTGATGAGACCTTCACCCTGGAGACCAGAAACCATTGAAGCAAAGCAAAAGCGATGCCCACCAGGGCAGCTACAGGTATCAGAAGCTGGGTGAGAGACTCACTCATGGTACCCATTTCCACAAATTCACTTTGTTTCTTGGCTTGACTTAGCAAAATAAAGCAAACACTAGTAACTGATTTTTGAAGTACAGATGCAAAAAGCTGCAGCTCACAAGAGCAAGCAATACTAAAGTGGTCTTAGAGGCCCTGCATATTGAAATATGCAAAAACTGGTTGTTTTGAATGACAGATGGGGCAAATTTATTAGATTCTTCTAAACCTTGGAATGTGTTTACCAGTTGTTTTGATAAGCAGTTTTGAGCTTTGTCACGGTCTTTATCCATCGTTAATGTTTTTGTCAGACTATAGACAAAATTGGATAAAAACCAGCATTTACACTGTGGGGAGATAAGATCAGAATAATAATATTTACATGATCCTATGTTCTATTGAACCAAGTTAGTCGAATTTTTAATTCAATATTCAATAATGAACTTTAGAAATTATTATTTCTAGAGTCCTTGAAGCATTATGGATTAACAGCATTATTTTTATGATTTTTTTACAGAAGAAGCCGATGTTTGGAAATGGAAAAAAAAAACCCATGCGTTAAGATTTGAATTATAAATCTTTTCATTGTCACTTATTAACGGTGATCATACAAACCATTTGAACCAAGGGTCGCATTCTTCTTTAATGGCTATTTGAATGACGAAATTAAATGTCTTATTATATGCTCTTTTAATCAACACCATGACATGATTGTCACCTTTTTTTTCTTGACTTTATGTGCCTCAAAGAAAAACTTGGATTAAAAGGAGAATTGAATCAACGGGTTTGATTGATTCAAAGTCTGTTGTGAATTGTCCACTTGACAATAAAACCAAGAACCACAAAAAGAAAAAAAAACAAAAAGGTAATATCTACCATGCGCCAAATTTGTCATTAACACTACATTACAATATCTAATTTAAACTGAATTGAGTTCGAGCAAAACCCAAAAATTAATAGATTCGAAGTGTCTGTACCCATTTGGATATTCATGTACCAAAAGTTAAGTTTTAAGACAGTTGCGTACATTTTTTAGGTGTGTTTAGTCTTTGAGAAGCAAAAGCAAAACATTCATTAAGAACAAGAGAGAGAGGGGAAATGTATTTTTTCTGCGAACTTTTACTTTGCTTAGCCATGAAGCTTCTCACATTCCTAGCTTATTCAACCTTTGGCAGTCAATAACAGCTGCATTGGAAGCTGCATTCCTACATCTAAATTTTGCTATAAAATTCGATGATAACAATGCAAGTCTAACCCCATATGACACCACATGGAGAAGTCTAAGAAACCAAATTAAGAACTTCTTGCAGTACTTTTCTTTTCCGTGAAGCTTCACATTGCTTAATTATTATATAATCATAGAAAGATGATTAGAAGTCATTAAATTTAATCCCATGACTAAAGCAAGGAGGGATTTTCAGAATTCTTGATTTTAGAAGAATAATATCCCGTGAATTTTAAAAGCAGCATGTTGGACTTGTTTTATAATTTAACTCACCCATCATCATAGAAAGTCTTGTTTGATTACTTTTTAGTGTTGGTTTGTCACCGTTCAATGTAAGCATTATATATAAAAAATTTCACTAGATAAATCTGCCACGACATGGTTAACCTTTTACAAGATAGGGATCGTGCTTGAAATTCAACAGCCTAACCTACTAACTTTTGACAATTCCACATTCCTTCGATAATTTTGATATGAAAAATACACGCAAAGAACTAGTCAGATTGAAGATCAAAGAAGTGTCTGTAACCAAAAAAAAAAAAAAGAAGATCAAAGAAGTGTCAAAATCTTGAAATTGACAGCTATTAACGGGCAAACTATAGAACATGATTCATATGAAACCTAAAGATGATATAGTAATTGAAGTTTCTGGTAGAAAGTTATAGATATTAGAATGTTCCCAATTAGCAAAAACAGTTTATTTGTCAATGTAAAAGGAAAACTGCGTACATATAACTCTCTTCAGACTTCACAATGTGAAAGCCTCTAGTGCACTGAGTCGCCTTCTTTTAGACCGTTCCCAACTTTTCAAAAAAACCACCAAATCTTTTTGTCAACACAGCAAGGCCGGACAATTGGCTTACCTCATTTCCTTTCCACAGATACAAGCAATATAGCATCTAGAAAAGTTGTTTACTCCACGTTAACCAAATATCATAGTAGCGCTTGCTTACGAGACAATACTATGGGCAGATTTTTACCATTGATCTTTCCGTCATTTTCAAGGGTAAAACATGCGATTGTCCCATGCAAATACCACTTCTCATCAGCTCTCCGGGTGATAAAAACTAGTAACTTTCTTTACCTGTTTAATTTGCATCTTCTTCTGGAAAAGTCTCTTGATTGAATATTAACTCATCCATGGGAGGTCCCTGGTTTGACATAACATGTTCATCTGTTAGATCAATTTCAGGTTACACCACGTAGACAAAGGCAGTGAACAAACTAGTACTAAAGTCTCATATCCTTAAAACCAATAAAGTTAACCACTTAATTCGGTAATTGGTTGTTCAGAGATCGCTGTCAATATAATAACAATGAATGAAGGAATATCTGAGATCAATAAGCCATACACCACAAGAAGTTTCGTTACCATTTTGACCAAGTCTTTATACAAGTTCGCACGCCAGTTGGTTTGAATGTCTTTCTATTCTGGCTTCCTTTCTTCTCTTCCTTTCTTTCCTTTGTCTTTCCCTTTCTTTCTTTGTTTAGTTAATCAACCATATTCATCATTCGTGTATTTAAGATACACAAATTTTGCAGAATTTGCAATATCTATGCTGGCTGTAGCAGCTGTAAATGTCAATAGTCTCCTAAAGAAATGTTTGCCACAGCTACATCAAAGCTCAACACTAGTCTCTGGTTCATCACAGTAATATTTGACATAAAAAAGAAAACGGAAAGACAAGAAACAATTACACAAATTAATGGTGTTGCCATTTACTTAGAAACATACTTAAATTTGGACATTACCAACATTCTGCGGTATATGAGTCATTATACATAAATTCAGGCTTTTCTGCCTCCAATACCATCCGTATATAAGATTGGGACATTTACAATAAAAAAAGGCCAAATGGCTTTCCTATAATAATTTCTCAAAAAGAGACAGAATCACATGTTGATGATGATAAATACCATCTCGGAATAATGAAGTCTTGTTTATACATAACAGTATAGTCAAGGACTCGGGGAGCTGCTGCAAAAACAACTGATAGAATCTTGCTCAAAATTGAAGCCTTAAGATGCACAACAAATTGGCGATCATGTTGAATTGCAGAATCCTACAAATAGCACAACCTAGAAATAGAGCAGAACGGTTAATACCATAGGAATGAATCAACTACAGTGATGTGCCACATAAACATTATTATAATGGTTCTTATATGCCAATTTCCCTCTTGAGAAATGATCATACCTCAGAGCATCTTATCATAATCACAGGGATCTTCAAAAGCTCGAAATTTCAAGAGAATGCCCTTTAATCTGTTAAGGGTTGCAGTTCTTGGCTAGCCCACAAAGGCAGAGGTGCTTGAATCATGACAGGGAAGCCAGTAATTGGATGCTGAAAAGATAAGCTCTCTGCATGAAGCTCATGTGTATCATATGTTCTCCCTTTCCACTCATAGACACCCTCATATTTCACATCGCCTCTAATAGGAATCCCAAGATATTGGCAATGCAATCGAATCTGATGTGTTCTTCCGCTTCGAGGAAATGCTCTGACCAAGATCTCGTCTTTCTTTGCATCCACATCTATAACAGCTTTTTCTTCAACTATAATACTCTTTTCTTCATCTTTCATAGATTCAGACAGCTCCTTGTATCTTCGCTGTCCATTGATTGATAATATTTCAAAAGTAGTTTCCATATCCCTAACTATGGAACCACCTGGTAGTTTTCGACCTACATCTGCTGCAGCATATACGCGCCATGCTCCAAACTTTGATCGACCATGACCTGATTTGATGGTAATTCTTCCGGATTGTGGAGCTGAACCAATGCAGAAAGCAACATATGTTTTCTGAACCTTGTGATCGGTAAATGCTTTGACGAGAGCAGAAGCTACTTTGTGTGCCTTAGTTATAATCATAACACCACTTGTGTCACGATCAAGTCGATTGGCCAGATGGAGCTCAAGTGGGCTACCTTGGTTCCCTGGAATGGAATATACAAATGTATGTAAACATTTTATATAGAAAAACACTCGAGCAGATCAAAGGAAGCTTCTTCTGATTTTAGTTATCGCACTTTCTGAAAAGGCAGTAAAGAACTATCAAGAGTCAAAATGTGATACAGTGCTTTTAAACTCCACAAACTGAGAATCCATTTATGATCAAATAAAGAGCCCATGTTCTTTTCCATATAGAACAAATGAGAAATCTATAGATAATCCTCTGTTATGGCTCTATCCATAGACTAAGGAAACAACATCCCCCCTAAACAGTCCAATCTGACTATATAATTCACCCAATGTCACCTTTTTACACTCCATCCAGTGTTAAAGGAGCTTTGTACAAGTCGATTAAATTAAGAGATCAGCTAGCATAGCAACGTTGTCAAACTGAACATATCCAATTCAACCAAGAAACCAATATTTCACAATTAGCCAGAAACTAGAAGAGCTGAGCAAGCTAAGAAAAGGTAGACAGACCTTCAGTGAGCCGATGTGACTCGGTCGAGTCAGCAAGCATCCGGGGAACAGAGGCCAGAACGCTATCACAGTAAATCCCCTGAGGCTTGTTCACAGCAATGAGCCACTCATCTTCATATAAAACATCACTCCTTGAGAGTCCAAAAAGGCTTGATTTTGAAGAAGCTGTCATGGCTCTGGCAAGCTCTATGTCTTTTGAGATTGACGGCAGAGGAGGAGACAGAGGTGTTGGGTAGTTCTGGAGCGAATTGGAGTTCGTAGACATTTTGGAGCAGTGAAAAAGCAGGGTTTTGCGGAATCTGAACGAGGGTTTTGGACTGTAAAAGGAAGAAGCTTTGTTGGGAGAGAGATAAGAAGGGCATTTGTGTCAGTTTATACAGTTAGTAACTCAATCTTTCAGTTTATTCAGCTTCTCTGGATGAAAAACGAGGTCGTTTTGAGCTTCACTCGCAAACTAGGTAGTTCTCTTAAACCCCAAAACCAAGAGATCAAAAAAACCACACCTTTGGAAGAAAAGAGTATCTTTTCTTCAGTAAACATGTCATTTTTCATATTCAGGAGGTCCAGTAATGGAGGATCACTCATATCTCAATACAGTAGAACAAAAACAAAGGTTTGTTGCTCTTGCCAACCTCTTCACAATTTCCCGGATTCCAATCAGAACTCCAAGGGTTTGGATTCTGGGTATTCTTCGATTTTGCTTAAGTCCATGAAACAGCCATGGGGGTCGTTTTGTGGTCTTGCAAATTCAGGCTTTTTGGGGTCACAAAATCACAAATCCTTGCATTTAAATCTAAAAGGCTGGATTTGGGGAAGAGAGTTTGGTACACAGGCTGCTATTGAGCCTTGTACCTCTGATGGGCTTACAGTAGATGGGATTGCTGGTAGTAAGTGGACAATTCGTGAGGAGAATGAGAGTGATTGGAAGAGTCATGCTGCTGCAATTGCTCAGTCCATTCAAGTTATCAAGAAGCGCCTTCAGGTATTAGTTTCATTGGCATTTGGCTAATTCCTGTATCCACTGTGAGATAACTTTCTGCTTCTGTGGTGAACATTTATTGTTTTCTTTTGGCAATCGTGACTTAGAATTTCATCTTAGTAGTGATATTAGATTAACCTTTGAACTTGGAGTAGTATTAGTAATGTTGGAGTTTTGCTTTTCAGTTCATTGTAAAATCTCTTGGCTATTATGTAGGAATTTATGTATATGTGGACAAATGATTGATGAAGTGTGATATTGTGTTTCTTCTTTATATATTTTGCTTTCGAGTATAATCTTTCTGTAAGTGGACTGTTACACGTGTATTTAGAACATGCTTGTTAAGCGCTTTATTGTGTGTGAATGCAGTGGAAGAAATTGATGGTTAGGTTGGATTTGTTATCAGCAGAGCTGAGTAAGCCCGATCTTTGGAATGATCCTGTCCATGCTGGTAAGATTAGTCGTGAACATGGTTCACTAATGGGTAAAATGAAAGAAGTGAAGGCATTTGAGCAAGAACTGCTTGAACATATAGATATGATAAAGCTTGCAAGAGAAGAGGACGATGCTGAGTTGGAATTGGTGGGCTCACACTTCTTATCTAGGCATGTATTCATTCTTTTTATGATTAAGGGATTTTTTCTTGAAAATTTATAAATGGTATGATATGATAATCTTTTTTATTCCTTTAGATTATTTCTATATATCTTCGTTGCATTCGATGGAGTAGCTGTATTTTCAATTAAACAAAATAAGGAATGTTCTTGTGGTGGAGTGATTTAGTTTCATGCATAAATTTAGCAAGATTTGGCGAAAAGGCATTCTAAGGAATGTGATGGTTGGCTGTCTCTTCTAGAATACTATGCTGTTAGCCTGTTACTTGATATCTTCGAATCTATGTAAAATATCTCTTGCATTTACTAGGCATCCATCTCTATACACCTAGTGGCCGGTTTTTACTTTGTGAAATTTTCCTCTGCAGGAATCAATGAAAGCATTGCTAAGGATGAGAAGAGATTCAAAAGACAAGGAGCTTAAAGCTTTGTTAGCTGGGGAGCATGATTCTTGCTCTTGTTATATAGAGGTTTCATTGATATACTATTTTGACTGTTTTTCAGTACACTATACCTTTATCCTTTAGCTTTATTAAGATGTGTATTCTTGAAAACAATGTGAATGCCTTACTTTAAGTGGTTTTTTTCCTTCCATTATTGTCCCAATGGATAATGAAAATCTGCTGCTTTATATTATGCCAATGTCAACCTTGATCTTTTGGTTTATAATGTAGGTACAAGCCGGAGCTGGGGGCACTGAGAGCATGGATTGGGCAGCAATGGTTATGCAAATGTATAAAAACTGGACCCAACGGCGAGGCTATGGAGTAACAGTGGTGGATGAAATGGCGGGTGAGATTGCAGGCATCAAGGTTCATCTCTTACCTTCTCCGCTTATCCTTATTGGAACAGCACCTGATTGCATATATCTGTTTCATTACCTAACCCGAAGAGGGAAATTAAGCATGCATAACATTGTCCACATTGATCAATATCTGGGAACTTTTTGAGGTGAAAAACAATGTCATTTTTTTCCTTTCGACTTTTAGATGCTAGTTGAGTACTAAGCATGAACTCCATTGAACTAGTTTTGATACTAGTTTAGCTTTTAATTGAGATTCTTTTGGCACTATTTCAAAGAATTACTTGGAAAGAGGCTGTAATTGTGTGACCTTAGATTAGTTTGTTTTTTCAGCGAGCAACAATCAAAGTTGATGGTGAATATGCTTTTGGATATGCCAAAGCAGAAGTAGGAGTTCATAGGTTAGTTCGTATCTCACCTTTTGACAGTGGAAAGCGCCGGCATACTTCATTTGCAGCAGTTGCTGTAATTCCAATCCTAGGTGATGGATCTACTCATGTACAAATTAATGAATCTGATCTTCGTATTGAACGGTTTCGAGCTGGGGGAGCTGGTGGTCAGCATGTTAACACAACTGAGAGTGCTGTGAGGATCATCCACATTCCCACAGGAATAACTGCTACTTGTCAAAATGAAAGGTGCGAATAATGTGCTGGTTGTCAAAACCACTGCAGTTTTCCTGCTTCTGTTTTCTCTCTAATCCAAGCTCATATTTCCTTGGAAACACAGATCGCAACATCAGAATAAGGCCTCAGCAATGGCTGTGCTTCAGTCTCGATTAGACCAGCTTGAGATGGCTCGTCAGGCACAGATGAATTCCCAGCATACGCAATCTCTTACAGAGATAAGTTGGGGCAACCAAATACGCACTTATGTCCTTCATGTATGTGCTCAGTTACCATGAAGCATTAATTTCTTTTCAGACAAGAGACAATTTGAGTCACTCTTAACTTCGACTTGCTATATTTCGATGCAGCCTTATCGGACAGTGAAGGATCTCAGGACCAATTACGAGGTCTCAGATCCTGAATCTGTGCTAGAGGGAGATCTTGACGATTTCATCTTAAGCTATTTATCTGCTTCATTGGACAAAGATGAAGCTGAACAGTAGGATCAGCTGCTAAAGATTTTGTTGAAACATTCAGATCAATAAATGCAGCCACATGACATTCATGTTGCTACTGAGTCCGAATAGCACAGCTGGAAAGACTTGCAAGCCAGTAGGCCCTTGTGACAATCCTGTCATGCATCAGCTTTGCATTTTCACCTCAGAGATATTATTATATGGTAGCTAACTTTAAAGAGCAATTTGGCATTTGTTTATGCATACTTTGTACAAGGATTAGAGAGAATACTAACTTGTGATGAAACCATGTAGCATTGCTTCTTTTTTTGAGTATTAGCTCTTTGATTATCAGAATAAGTTTTTTTTTAGAATCTTATGTTTGTTATGGGACAGTTGCTTGGAATGATAATTACTGCATATAAGGCAAGACAATTCTTGTATTGCAAGTATATTTTTTAATTACATGTGTAATTTCTTTTCAATTATACGTCAAAATACTGTTGTATATGGTAATGGGATATACGGATAAATATAAAAATATTTAAATAAATAATAATATATGATTAATGAATATTAAAAATATAGAACAATTTTCATTTGATAACACAAAATAAGATGTGTCTTCAAAAGCTTATATAAAACGACGTCGTTTCTTTTGAGGTGGAAGTCTGCCAAAAGTCCTATATATTACGGTTTTTTTCCTAGAATGAAAAACAAATAAATCATCGTTTATTTTGTGATTTGACAACAAGGAGACGACCAGGTACGCTAATTTCTCTAACCGTTTCTAATCTTCATCTTCTTCTTTTCATGTTCTGTTTGCTTTTCTCTTCGAAATACCCAATTTTATGCCATGGCGAAGCTTGACGAGCTTAAAAGATTTGATTTTCTTTTTTCAGGCATAGAGTTGAAGGAATTGAATCTGTTAATTTTGTTTCTGGATGCAAATTAAAAGATGGGATCATCGTCGGTAATAACCCCGGAAGATGTGTTGGAGTCGCTGATGAATGATGGAACCATTGATGCTCTCAGGTTGAAGATTGTTAATCAGCTTAAAGCCAATGTTAGTCTCTTTCTTATCTCTTTTGTCTCTATCTTAATAGATAAGTATACAACCTGTTGAATTCTTTATCTGGGTACTTTTGTTTTGTTGTAAAAGTAGTTCATTGAATGATTTTCTGGAACAATGTCACTTAAATTTGTGTTTTTTCATAAAGATTTTGCAAATTCAGTGTTGCTCTTTGAGCGTGTTTGATAGGTTCAATGTAATTGTTCTTTCCTTGAATGCAATTATCATTGTCTGACTGAACTCTTTTAGCAGAGGATCCTCTCCACTACTAATTTAGAAACACTTATCTATGGCTAATATTAGTGCACATTACCTCTTTTATTTGGACCAAAACACTGAATTCTGCTAACGCTTAACGTGGCTGTATTCTTATCCTTTCTCCCTATTCACTCTTTCTCTTCCTCTTTTGCTCTATTTCCTGTTGGAATTTCTACACTTGAAACCCAATATGATACTGTTAGATGTTGTGAAATTTTAAATCAGAGTCAGTTGTCAACATATGACATGAATGAAGCACCCAAGTTAAAGTTACATATGCACTATAGCACCATATATAAGAAAGTAGAGCACCCTGCAGCTTACACCATTAAGTTTGTCTAAATATGATATAGTACCAAATGGTATCCAGAAAATCAATGAAATAAGCAAATTGAAAAATATAATCAAAGCTTCATTGCCACAATAAAGCAAACACTTTAAAGACATAATTTCATAGGTCCGAATCCTGCATAATAGAAGCGACACTTGGCCAGAATTTTGGAAGCACAGTCAAGGGATTGTAGCACTAGCCTCAAAACAATATGAAATAAGTACTAGCTGATATGTATTGTGTGTGCTTCGTTGGCATAATTAATTAGTTTTGTTAAACTAGTCTATAAATTTTCATTATTAAATTTGAAGAGTATGAGTTATCATGCTCCCTCCAGTTGGTATGATATCTGTAATTTTCTTTGTTATAGGAGGAGCTGAAGAATACAACAATCAAAATGGCAGAGCAGAGTAAGGTCCTAAACACCCCTGGTGCAGAGAAACAGACAAAACGAGAATTGTTTGATGCACTTAGGCAGGAACTTGAGTGAGTGTTGTTATTGTTTGATTGTTTTTAACATCTAAAGTTCAATAATCTTGATGGTTTGACGTACTTCTTTCTTGTTTTCGCCCTCCGAGCGTACGTTCTCATAATTTATGAAACTTTCAATTCATCATGGACCATATGCTATGTGCTCTTGATTAAAAGTGAGAAGGCATTAAATGGACAGTGTAATTAATTCTTATTTTTATTATTGGGCAGAACCCCAGTTCTTGAGATGGCCTCAAAATCAGTTTGGGAGTTGATTCTGGACAGCAATGGGCTAGGGAAGGAAATAAGTGAAACAGTGGAAAGAGTCTTTTGTAAATTAAGTGGTAGGGAGCCTCCACTGTTTCCTCATTTAAATGAAAGTCAGCCTGAAAGGGAAGTCAAGGCCGAGAAAAGAAAAGGGAAAGAAAAGGAGAAAGAAAATGAAAAGGAGCATTCAACCTCTAAATCAAAGAAACGAAGTTTCAATGACATGAATGCTGAGGGAAGTGCCACTGAAGCTGCTGGCAAATCTAGCAATACTGTCTAGGCCTGAGGTAGGTAAGCCTGCTTGTACGAGTTTGGGCAGGAGTTGTCCTGGGAATGGGAGAAGTCTAAGAATCCCTTATCACTTAACCAAAAACAATCTAGCAATACCGCAGCTGCACCTGATGGTGCAACTTAATCTTCCATGCCTAGCATGAAGATGTGTCAATGGTGCCATTGTTGCGAATCTAGTGATCTTTTGACTGAAAAAAAAAATTCCCTTGATTTCGTTCCATTTGATAGAACCATACAAAATTTTTAGGCTAGCTTAGAACAGAACAGAAGTGAATGTGTTATTTGTATTTTGAACTATGGAGTTTTCTTCATGAGCACAGGTTGCATCCCCATGAGGCTTATTTACTATAGCTAATTCTGTGAATATTTTGAGGGCTGACTTCTCAAGTTGCATTTCGTTGTATACACCCAGGCCTATTTCTTGTGGCTTTGCTTCTTTACAAAGTAGATGACTCAGTCCATACCCAAGTCTTTTGCTAGACAGCATGAGTTCTCCATGCTCATTGTTGTTTAGGAAACATGTTTGAAGTTTCTCATGGTAATTTGTTATATTATGAAAAGCCAATTAAAAATGTTTGACTTCTTGTTCTCTGAGTGAAAAGCTGCCAGGAGAGGACTCTTCTGATTCACATGGTTTCTTGTTTATCTTAACTAACCATCATTTTAGGAGTTTTCATTGACCTTATGTTTGGCAAGACCAGTGATCTTATTTAGAAGATTGATGTGAGATTTGAAGCTCAATCAAAACAGAAAAATGGATTCAGTGGATAACAAAAGTCAACTTACATGAGCTGCATTTGGTAAGAACAAGAAAAAAACAATCGAACAACAGTTTGCTGTCTATTCCTTTCTTCTCAGGCAAAAGAATGTCTCCTTAACAGAAAGTTAAACGTATATAGCTTTTCCTATGCATTAATAGAAAGATTTTTCATGACTTGAACCTGTGAACTCTATGTCATGCTAACAAAACTCTCCTATGTATTCTCCTGATCTCCAAGTGAAATCATTGACTGCATAAGGAGCATAGAGAAGGCTTTCAGTTGGATGAGATTGAACAATGTCATTGCCAGGCAGCAGATTCACACTCATATTATTTTCAGGAACTTGAAACTGCGGCCAGCTAGCAGCTTGGGGATAGATTAAGCTACCAGCATTGCTTGCCAAGTTATTGCTCATGACTACAAGATCATCAACCATATTTTCTCCATAGTTTACTGTCACATCAGAGGTATTGCTTGTAGGATTTCCTTCTTGATACAGATTGCTCTCTGCTACACTATTGTAGAATTCAGTTTGCGGATTGATCAACTGCATGTTTTGAGGCTCATTTACCATTTGAAACCTTGGTTGGTGCATTTCAGTTTCTTGCAGACTTTCTAGTGTTGGATGCACCTGGAATGTTGAAGTTCAGTCATTTTCATAGCTTGTTGAAAACATGTCAACAGTTCACGTTTTGAAAATAAATGATTGAATTTACCTGAGGAGTGTAGATTCCTCCAACTGGGTTTGTAATTAAATTATCTCTAAAATTGTTCATCCCTTGATTCCAGATTGGCATCTGATTGCTCATGTGCTCATCTATATGTGAAAAATCCATAAATGTTAGCCTGCAATATTAACTAAAGCCTAAACTGAAAAAAAAATGGATTGAAGACAATAGAATACCTGCCATGGGTGCATGATTGAGAGAGCTTTGCATTGTCTGCTGGTGTGTTTGAAAGTGTTGAGAAAAATGTTCATACATTGTCTGCTGGTGTGTTTGAAAGTGTTGAGAAAGATGTCCAGGATTGACATTTGAGTTTGACACTTGTACACCAAAATTAAGAGGAAGATCAATCCCAACTGTAGTATTTTGAAAGTATGGAGATTCTAGAGTTGGATAACCTTGTTGACTCAGTTGAAACAGTCTACTGTCGCATCTAAAAAGCTTTTCAAGAGGCTTATCAAGAGCTCCATGAGGAAAATCAAGATGATGCCTCCTAAGAACACAAGGTTGAGAACAAATTACTAGCTTCCCGTAGATTGGAGAAAAAAAACTTTTAAAACAGAGGTGATGCAAGCAAACCTGAAAGTAGAAGCTTGGCCTCCAGTGAAATCTGAAACTAGTTTCCATTGGGTATGCTTCCTCGGCTCTGGATCGATTTCATGGTGGAATGAAGGAGGCTGGTTTAACTGCAGAAACTCATTACATTATCACAAAAATCAAATAAAAAGAAAACAAAACCGTTAATCCTGAACTCTTGATAGCTTGGAAATGATTTTACTTCGATTTCAAGAACTCCAGGCTGATTTTCCTGGTTGACAACTTTCAAAGACAGGATATTAGCCCACAGGAATTCAATCTTGCTTTTCAAACCATTTTCCAGGAATTCCCAGACCAACTTTCTTTTAGCAAAATAGCACTTTGCTACCAAATCACCCCCATTTCTTGATACCCTCTGCAGAGACATTTCAAGCATTTATTAATCAGAATGGGGAAATTCTTCAAGCTTTTGTATATACATACATATATGTATGTATGCATGCTCTGAACAGATAGTTGATTTCACCTGCCATGAGCCAATTCTAAGCAACGAAATTGGGAAGCTTTCAGCTTTTAACTTATTTTCGTATTGTTTCCCTGCATCATAGAGTACTCTGCTTGCCTCGTCCAGAAGAGAAGGTGTTATAGTAAGGTTTAAGCCAAGTTCAGGTAATTTACGCAAATCATCAAGCTGGAATAAAGAATGAAGCTAAGTTAATTGCCTGCATTTTAAATATAGTTAGCATATCTATATATATCTATATATTCACATAGAAGTACAGTGGAAGTTCTAGGATTGTTTTGTTTTGTGAAATTGAATGAGATCATTTGTCTTCGTGTCGTGAGAGACAATGGAAGAAATTGGTTGTTTTAATCCACCAAAAATTGGATTTGACGCATCACAATACGTTGATGGCTTGGGATTTTGGACGAAAAAAAATTATTGTAAATCAGATTCGTTAACAAATTCCTATGTTTGAAGTTTTTGCTGAATGATATTGTGAGAATGTCAGATCTCGAGATCGTTTGTTACATTGAATGGCAAAATCTTGGAAGACTTTGTAAAAGTAAATCGGATTTATTTGTCTCCATGAAATCAAATAGGAGGTTTAGATTCACTAAAAAAATAGATTCAGGATATCACAATAGTAAAAATATCCATGTTGGTAGTTTGAGATTTCGGGCCTAAAAAGATAGTCGTATAATATAAAGATTCATTGTTTATGGACAGATTTAGAAGTTAATGTAACGAATTTAGTACAATGCAGTTGCTCTCTAATAAAAAGAGGAGAGGAAAACAAATGTAAAAACACATATAAAATCTCCATGCATAAATAAACCGATCAATGAACAAAAAGAAAATAATTCATTATAGAAGAATCTGAAAACCCTTTTTTTATTTCATTTTCAGTAAACTTAAATCATTGCTATGAACCTGTGCATGAAGCTAGAAGCCATGAAAAGCTTGGATGAAGCTTCAAAAGAAAAAATGAAATGAAAGTCATGAGTCAGTAAACTAAAAAATGTAAAATCTCTTTTAAAAAAAAAACCAAAATCATTTTTTTAAGTTTATTAACGAGATTAAAGTCACCAGGACTTGAATGAAGCATTAAAATCACATCTGAGTTCATTAAAAAAAAAGATTTTTAATTGAAAGAAAATAATTGATAAATACCTGTGGATATTGTGTGCTGCTCCCAGAAAGAGAATTTAAGTTCTGCCAAATACTCGTCAAAGCAGATTGATTAATTTCTTCATGCTGCTCCATAATACTCAAACAACTCTTTACTTTTTTAGTCAGGTTTTTGTCAAAGAAAGAATTTGTATTTACAAATCTATACGTACAGTATAAGAAGGTGTAGAAATATACGTTTGACCCTGTTTGAGAGAGGACTTTGAAAGCAGACAGAAAACAGATTTCAGTTGAGATTTATATACAAATACAAGATTCCTACTCCTATGTAAAAGGCGTTTATCACCATCGATTTTTTTTATTTTTCTAATTTTTTGCTGTTTTAAAAAAATTAACAGGTTGTATTTGACCAAGGAAATCAAAAGAAAAAAAAAGGAAAGTTTGGATAAATATAAATATAAATTAACTACTCCGTTATGGTTAAAAAGTCTTAGCTAAGAGTCCACTTCAATCAACTCTATTTTTACTTGATAAAAAGACATCAATTAAATGAAATGTTAATATATAAATTTATATTTGATGCATTGTTTTGTATTTCAATCCTATACATTGTTAGTGAATCAAATCATGATATTTCATTAATTCATAAATTTAAAATAAATAATTCTTAAAAATAATTAATATTCTTAAGTTTTACTAATCTTAAATTTACTAATTAATGAAGTCTCGTGTATGATCCAATGATAATGTATAAGATTTTACATTAACATCTTTTACACGGACAGTTTATTGAATCTAAATCCTAATATACACACACGTACACTTTTGATATTCGTTCGTTTGAACCTGTTTCTTCACATTTCCCTTCTATGGCAAGCATTAATGAATTTTCTATTAGCAAGAACTCTAAATGCCAAAGGAGAGTATTGAAATTAAAAGAGATACATTACACTTTATAAGTATAAATTAAGAAGTTATATTTATAAAGCTCTATCAGTGCATATATATAATTTTGTACATTTACAAATAAATTATACTTTTTCATTTTATCATAATTAGTGATTCTTTATTTTGGTACAATGGAGACGTCTAACTTGAGGAATGAAAAATACAAGTGTAGATACTTGAAACTCATATCAAGCTAGAAATTTCACACTCCAAAAGTGAATACATACTTATTTGAACCAATATTCATTTAGCTATTGATTCTTTAACAATAAGAAAACTTTCAATTTTTTAATTATGTAAATTGAGGATCATAACAAAATATGTTATATATATTTACAAGAAATTCAAATTTAAAAATAAAAATTATAACGGTTGAAATTTGAATTTTTGATTCATAAAGAAGTACAAGCGGAAAAAGGGATTTTTGAATATTAAAATTTAAATTTCAAAACTTTTAATTTTGGACTACAAATTACAGTATTATTATATATAAAAAATTCAAAGAAAAAAATGACAGAAGGTAAATATATACAATTATTTCCAATAATTTTTTTTGGTGTAAACCTCCTCACCCCTCCTCACCTCCCCTCCCCTAAAGGTGTGTTTAGTGAAAGTTGAACCCGAAAACTCTTTTCATAAATTCAATCTGCATTGCCAATTGAACCACAATCTATAAGTTATTTCTAATAATTATTTACTAATAAAAGTAGCAATTATGTAAAAGAGGTGGTATATTAGATATTACACTCAGAAAGCTAAACCTCAGATTTGCTAACTCTTCTACTTGGATTCTTAGTTGACTATTTTATTTGTATGAATACTTAAATCCTATATTTTAATTAAACCTTTTTTCTAAGTGATTTAGAAAAATAGTTAATTAAGATTGGAAATAATTATTTAGAATTAGATAATGACTTAGTTTTAATGAACAAAAAGAAAAGATAATGACTTGGGCGTAATTATCACATATAACTATTCAATCTTTTTATTTTCTGATTTATCTATTACCTTTAAAATTAAAAATTAAAAAAAAAGTATATATATATACATGTGTGTATTATACATACATACATATATATATACATATATATATATATACATATATATATATATATATATATATATATATATATATATCACATACATATGTTGTTGAATTGCCTTTTATATTTGTAACCAAAAAAAAAAAAGAATTGCCTTTTATATGTATGCATGTGCATAATTGATGGAGTGTCCCAAAATTCTTCTAAAAACTGTTCACAATCATTCACATGTATGAATAGAAGTAGAATCTTTAAGCCTTTCGATAAACATATCTTGTAATCATAGATATTAGTTCATTCATACACATTAAACTTGAGCAATACCTTTAATGCTGATCCTCTTTAATATATGTTTCTGCATAAATTGATAATATGTCTCAAAATTCTCTTAGAATAAAGTGTTTATAATCATAAATTTTCTTACAGTAAAACGTTTATATATATATATATATATATATATATATATGTATATGTATAAAACCAAAATGATGTAAAGTCTTCAAACATTAATTGGGCTAATTCTCACATACATGAACAAGCTTTCTCATCAATGGCCGAAAATAAAAATGGAGATGTTGATGGCTTACACAAACAACGGGGTTTCAACGAAAATCGATCCGTTGAAACACAAGGAAACAGTTTGTTGAAAAGACAAGATAAGCATGCAAGAGAAGAACAATATCCAACATAAGCGTAAAAATTGTAACCAAAAAAAAAAACATAAGCGTAAAAATCTAAAGAGATAAGGAGCAAATGCATAGGTACGAGATTAAAGTACTATCCGCATCAGATTCTTCAAATGCAGCAACCACCACCAACAAAGCATTATGCATCATATTATTTTTAGTACTACATATACTAAGTGCTTAGTACTTCTGCTATTACACATTGCTTTGCTCACTTCCCAGACATAAGGATTGTTGTATCTCGCTTGAATTGATTGTTGTGCCAGGTGGTTTCTTCGCTTCTTGCAATTGATGTTGTTAGTTTCTTGTTTCAATTATATTTCTTTTTAGGATTAAGAATGATTGTTCATCTTCAAAGTCAAGGCAAATCATATTTATGGATTCATTAGATTTCACTTTAATTAAACCTTTTTTCTAAGTGATTTAGAAAAATAGTTATTTAAGATTGGAAATAATTATTTAGAATTAGATAATGACTTAGGTTTAATGAACAAAAAAAAAAGATAATGACTTGGGCCTAATTATCACATATAACTTTTCAATCTTTTCGTTTTTTGATTTATCTACTACCTTTAAAATTAAAAATTAAAAAAAAAAAGAAAGTGTATATATATATATATATATATACATACACATACAGACATATATATACATATATATATATATATTTATATATATGACATACATATGTTGTTGGATTGCCTTTTATATGCACGCATGTGCATAATTGATGGAATGTCCCAAAATTCTTCTAAAAACTGTTCATAATCATTATCATGTATGAATAGAAGAAGAATCTTTAAGCCTTTCGATAAGCATATCTTGTAATCATAGATATTAGTTCATTCATACACATTAAACTTGACCAATACCTTTAATGCTGATCCTCTTTAATATATGTTTCTGCATAAATTGATAATATGTCTCAAAATTCTCTTACAATAAAGTGTTTATAATCATAAATTTTCTTACAGTAAAACGTTCATATATATAACCAAAATGATGTAAAGTCTTCAAACATTAATTGGGCTAATTCTCACACACATGAACAAGCTTTCTCATCAATGGCCAAAAACAAAAATGGAGATCTGGATGGCTGGCACAAACAACGGGGTTTCAACGAAAAACACAAGGAAACAGTTAGTTCAAAAGACAAGATAAGCATGCAAGAGAAGAACAATATCCAACATAAGCGTAAAAATCTAAAGAGATAAGGACCAAATGCATAGGTACGAGATTAAAGTACTATCAGCTTCAGACTCTTCAACTGCAGCAACCACCACCAACAAAGGATTATGCATTATATTATTTTCAGTACTAGATATCCTAACTGCTTAGTACTTCTGCTATTACACATTGCTTTGCTCACTTCCCAGATAAGGATATTGTTGTATGTCGCTTGATTTGATTGTTGTACCAGGTGGTTTCCTCGCTTCTTGCAATTGATATTGTTAGTTTCTTGTTTCAATTATATTTCTTTTTAGGATTAAGAATGATTATCCATCTTCAAAGTCAGGACAAATCGTATTTATGGATTCATTGGATTTCACTTACGGTTTTTTTCTAAATTTACAGATTGTCTGGTAGGAGATTCGAACTTGAGCCTCAGCAATCGAATCTTAATCGCCTTCTACTAATGTTTGTGGGATATCTAGCTAGCTATGACTTAATCCTGGTACTGATCAGTTTTGACATACTTGAGTGAGGATCATTGAGTCCTGGAGACTCTCCTGAGCAAAAAGGGATCCCTTTTCTTTTTTCTGAAAAATTCATATCATATAGAGCCCAGAATGATGATTTCTTTGTGATTCATGATCGCGTTCATTCCACATGAGATATAAGAGAAACCATGATTCATATGATTTCTCTTTCAATACAAAAAAAATATACATACATTTACAACTTTGGTTCATCAATGCCTCCTAGAAACTCAAACTCACAGGGATGAATCAGTTCTTCAAGATCTTCAAAATCTTTAGGATCCATTTCCAGTGGGATGTCTTTCGGCCGATTTTCTCCAGGAAGATCATCAATTACTGTCAAACATGAATCACACAGTTTTCGACATAAGATATAAGAGAAACCATGATCCATAATATCACTTTCAAAACAATATATATATATATATATATATATATATATATATATATATTTACAACTTCACCATTAAAAAGGCTTCTAGAAACTCACAATCTAAAGGATTAAGTTCTTCAAGATCTTCAAAATCTTTAGGATCCATTTCTGGGATGTCTTTCAGCCGATTTTCTCCAGGAACATTTGCAGCTACTATCAAACATGAATCAAACAGTGCAAAACACAAAGGATTAATGGAAGTTAAGCAACTTCAATACAAGGTAATACACTAATACTAAACCTGGATTCTGGACAGGAGGTTGAACAGAACTACTTGGGTCAAGAAGTGGAGAAGCTTCGGTCCCATGGCTGATCAGTGCTTGTCCTTCCGGTAGCTCGCCACCTGCTCCATCCTTGTTTTCAGCAACGTCAGATTCTGAACGTTTTGATTTCTCTTTGCTTAGATCCCACAATCGCGGGTCAGAATCCAAAATCTTCTGCACATCGTACTTCACAGCTTCCGGAGCACATTTCACGACATGCCTGCAGATCAACCAGGAATTTACATCAGGCAATTTAACAGATTATTTTCCGAAGTCAAGCAATGTTATATTGTTATACACCATTGGGATTGAGCTTCTCCTTTCGTGAAGTCCTCAGTCGCTGTCCAGGCAGTCCTTCTGGTTACTGAATTGATTCCATTCTCACATAAGAACTTCGGGGCTTCTCTCAGCTTTATAGCCAACGATCCTGGCCACTCATCCTCGTCGGAAACTTTCAGGGCCGAGATGTTCGCCCACTTGAACAGGATCCGTCGCGTTCTTTCGCCTCGCTCTTCGATTTGCCACAGTAGGTTCTGCCAACCGAAGTGAATGTTGGCAGACAATGAAACCGATTCATTGGTTTTGATCTGCAGATATTTCAGACAAGGTTAAGAAACTTATCATCCATATATCACTGTAAACTCCATTATCAAGTTCAATTCTCACCTTACATGATCCGATTTCAATAGAATAAATTTTAAAAGTCCGTGGAGCCTCAGCGTTTCTGGCTCTGCTTGGTTTCAGAAGATTGTTTGTCCTTGCTGGTAAGGCCAAGATTACTCGGCCATCAGGTATTACCGGAGTCGGCCTCGGACTCAGAATCCTACACGTCCAAATCTCGCCATTCAGAAAAACTCCTTCGTAACTAGGCCAAGAACTGAAGCCTGCGTCTGCGAGAGTGGGAGTGGGAATAGTTGGACTAAGGCCAGATTCGTCGACCTACAAAGAAAAATACTTAATTAATCTACATATATTAAGATTAAAGTGCTAACATATGAACAAAAATGAAGAGATTGAACATGAAAATGAACTCAAAATACCTGCTGCTGTTGAGAATTTTGATCAGAATTATCCATGAGAAATGTTTCTACAAATCTTAATTCCTCTTCCAATGTAGAAAAGGAAGTAGGGTCTGAAACACCGTTTTTAACCATCCTGAAACATTTATACAAATATTTTTGTTCAGGCACAATTACTCATTTAAATAATTATAATTTTTTTTGTTACGTTTGAATATAATTATTTAAAAATATGAATAAAAATTAATATAGTTACACGTTGAGTCTTTTGATCCATCAAAATGAAAAAAATGTTAGGACCATTAAATTTAATAAATCAATAACATTAAACCTTGTTATAACAAAGAATAAAAAGAAATAAGCATTAGTTGAACTTAATTTATTGAAACATTTCCGTCACCTGCTTATATAGATTGATGAACTTTTAAATTTATAAGCTTAGATTTTCGAAAAACAAAAAAAAAACTTTATAATAAAGAAAAAGTAAAGATTAGCAAATGTAAAGATAAAAATCTTACTGATCAAACAAAGAGAGGGATGAAATTATAGAACAAGTAGGAGGAAAGCTAGGGTTTTTTCTGCTTTCTGCTGCTTCACAAAGGATAGCTAGGATTTGTTTGATTGGTGGATGTGATTAGGCTTTGCTACAGGTTGGTGTTTATATAATAATTTCTATGAACAGAAATGGGTAGAATATTTGGTAATGTTGGATATAAGAGGGAAGAAAACTCATTTCCAAATTTTTGTATTAAAAACGCCCAGAACCATAAATGGAAGGCAGTGTCATGTTGAACTGGTTGAGGTGTTTTGCTTGAATCAATAAATGTTAACTAAGGGGATGAATCTTATGCCAATAGTTGGATAAATATTGCATTATTGGGTAAAAATCCAGGACGCAGTATTATAATAATTAATTTCAATTAACAATGGGGTTTTCTTCTCTTTATTTAGGTCTAAAATATTTGTCATATATATAATTTTGTCTTTTGAATATGGGAGTTACAACTTTATAGGCTATGACAAGATATATTGACAGTCCATAGTTTTTATACATTATAAGTGAATTATAAAATGATACTTCATCAGTTCAAAATTGTTTAAAAAAATTCTTAATTCTTATAAATAAATATTATTAAATTCATTAATTAATTAAATATCATGATATTTTAAATGACAATATATGCTATTTACACACTGACAATACATCAAATATAAACTTTTTATATAATGTAGTTGGCTGTATATTGCCAAATGAGAAGAATTTTGTTTTTCTTTCTATAAAAGGTGGCAACTTTTTTATTATTCTAGGTTTTAGTAGGTAGGAAATATGAAAAGAATGAGAATGAAAATGAAATTTTTTTTTCAATTCAATAAGTAAGTTTCATAATCTATTTTTTTATTTATTAATCACTGAATTAACAATTTTTTCATTATTACTTCACTGATTAATTAAAGGTCATGATATTTTTGAGTGATAATTTAAAGGGAAACCTTGGTGCAACTGCTTTTTTATAACTTAGAGATTAGGGTTCAAGCAAAAACAGTTTCTCTATTAATACAGAGAAAAAGTTGTTTACACATAACTCTCCTCAGACCCTCTTCACTATGAAAAGTGCAAAAAAAGATTGAACACACAACTCTTCTAAGTCCCAACAATAAAAAGTGAAATTTTTATATAATGTAATCAGTTGTATATTACTATATATATTAGAAGGATTTTTTTTCTTTGTATAAAAAGTGGCATTTTTCTGGTTATTTTAGGTTTTACTTGGTGTAAATAAGAAATATAAAATATTAACTTTTTTTATTTTATGAATTAATTATTAAACTAACAAATTTTTCTTTAGTACTTTTTTACGTCATTCTTATTAAAGAAACCTTAAAAAAAAGCAATAATTATTCATCTGTTAGATATTTTTTTCTTCTTTCACCATTATCTAAATTATGGTATTTAACTCAAGTTTTTATTGAATTCAGAGCAATTTCAAGGATTTTTTTCCCCAAAGTTTAAAGGAATTCGAAATACCACTCTAAAAGGTTTTTATTGCTCTGTAACTAGGTATTTAGGGTTAGAAGAAAATCCATTTGCTATTTCAAACTAAAAAATAACAAATCAGTAATTTTTTATGATCTTTGTATATTGTAAGAAATAAATATAAAGCGAAATTTTAAAATTTTAACAACTAAATAAATCAAGTTTTTCCATAATTCGTTTTAAATGAATACTGTTTAATATAATTATCATGATCATTTACGTCCATGCATGCAATTGTTGACTCTTAAAATAAAGAAAATAAGACGGATTTAGTAGTAATTATTTTTACTACAGTTTTGGGTATAAAGTAAAGTTAAAAAATTTAGTAGTAATTATTTTGACTACAGTTAAATTTTGATAATTTGAAGAGCAATTCTAAAGTGAAGTTTCAAAATTTTATTAACTAAAAACGGATCATTCCTTAATTAGCTTTTGACAAGTAACATTTAATATAAGGATTCGGTTGAAGGGTGTCCGCGATTTATTATTTTAATTCTAAATTGTTTGTTTTAAATGAATATTATTTAATATAGTTATCATAACCATTCAGTTCCATGCACGAAATTGTTGATTCTTACGATAGAGAAAATAAGACGGATTTAATCTTAATTATTTCTACTAAGTTAAATTTTGGTAATCCAAAAATCATTATAAAGTGAAGTTTCAATAATTTCTTAACTAAAAACCGAACATTGTTTAAATAGCTATGAAAAAGTAACATTTAATACAAGGATCCAGTTGATTGATGTCTAGAAATTATTGCTTTAGTTCCATTTTTTTTTTGTTCAGAAGGAGAACGAGAGAAAATGGATTTAAATTTTGGATTTAATCCCTCCTAAGAAGAGTAACAATTGTTAAGCTAAGCATTGATTATTACTTTAATTCCAAATTTTAATAACTAAATAAATCTAAGTTTTTTCATCGTTTGTTTTGAATTGAAACTATTTAATATAAGCATCACAATCATTCACGTCCGTACATGCAATTGCTGATTCTTAAAATAGAGAAAACAAGATAGATTTAGTAGTAGTTATTTTAACTATAGTTAAATATTGATAATTCTAAAAGCAATTATAAAGTGAAGTTTCAAAATTTTATTAACTAAAAACTTAACATTCCTTAATTAACTTTTGACAAGTAATTAACATTTAATATAAGGATTCGGTTGACGGATGTCTCTAAATTATTATTTTTATTCCAAATTCTTAGGCCTTGTTTGGTATCAATTTTGTTTTCAGTTTTATGTTTTTGTTTTCTAAAATCTTGCAACATAACAATAAAATTGTGTTTGGCTGATAAATTTTGTTTTATAATTTCAGAAATCGGCAGCAGTGTTTCCAAAATTATAGGAAACAATAATTTTCTGTTTTCATGTATTTCCAAAACGTTTTGGCAACAAAATTTCAACAAAAACACGGGATAAACAGTGACAATTAATGAGATCTTCCTTTCGAGTCCTACCGACGACATTTGTAGCTTTTTTGTTATACCATCGTTTCCCCGCTGCTGCCATGTACTCCGACACACCCAGGCAAGCTCTCAGCCCCAGCCCCACTGCTACTCCTCGTTTCCGCGGAACTCGACGAAACGCTAGCGATCTATCCCCTTTCAATCCCATCGTCGTTCTCTGTGGACAAAGGCCTGAAACTGATGACGTAATTCCTGAAAGAGGGAACAATAATTTCCAACTTTATTATGATGATGGATCTGGGTCAAGTCTTCAACCCCTACCTTTTAAGTTATGTAATATATCAAAATATATAATAATTTAAATATTAATTATTTTTAGATATATAGAGTATGAAATAAGTCTCATATAAATTTTAAAATAATAATTTTAAGATAAATTTAATATAATAATAAATGAAATAATTTATGTAATATATCAAAATTAAGTATTAAATTGCACATTATTAATAATATACTAAATCATATAATTTTAATAAAAATATTTAATGTAACATTAATAAATTATAAGATTAAAAAAAATTATGTTTCAACTTATTAAATGCCAAACATGTTTTATGTTTTCAGTTTTAAAAATTATACAACAACAATAGTTTTACCAAACATGTTTTCTGTTTTCAAAATTTCAAAACAAAATAAAACAAAACAAAAACAAAATTTTCAAAAACAAAAAACATAAAACACAAAATTGACAACAATACCAAACGACCCCTTAATAACTAAGGGGTCATTTGGTATAGTTTTTGTTGCCTGTTTCTTATTTTTGTTTTCAGTTTTTTTGAAAACAAAAACAAAAACATGTTTGGCAACACATTTCTGTTTTCAAAAAACGAAAACGAAAACAAGAATTTTCAAAATTGTTAGAAACAAGAATTTTTATTTTGATTGTTTTTGGAAACATGTTTTCATTCTGTTACTGTTCAAGTGAATAGAGTTTATATATTAATATAATATTAATATTTTTATAATAAAAATATAAATAAAATTAATTAGTTTTTAAATAAAATAATATTAAATTTTAATATAAAATATTAATTAATTAATATTTTAAAATTAATATATTTATTTTAATATAAAAAATTTGAAAACATAAAAAGCAATTACATATAAATTACATTGAACTATAATATTATAATATTATTTAATTTAAATTTTTATAATAATTTATTGAATATATTATATATTTTAAATAATATCATTTATTATAATTTTGATATGTTAATAATTAATATTATTATCCAATATAATTAATTTTTATTTTACTAAACAATATTATTATTTAGTATTATATTCTATCTTAAATTTAAAATATATCACTACTACTATTAAATAATTTAATATTATTAAATAAGTAAATACTTAACATTAAATAATATTATTTATATTAAAGATAATATATTTTAATAACTATATAATTTATTATAAATTAATTAGTTAAATATTTTATTTAATAATGTAATATTATTATTACAGTTAAATAAAAAATTATTATTAAATATAATTTATGATTATTACATTTAAATTAAATAATATTATTTTATTTAATATTATATTTAATTATAATATTATTTAAATTATATTAAATTTTTATACGATTAAATGAAAATATTTAATATTAGTATTAAATAATATTATTTAATATTATCTACATATTATTATTTAATAAATATATTATTTTTTATTTAATTTTTAAAATTTTATTTTGTGAACTGAATTATTATATCTGAATCAGTTTAAATATTTGTTTTTAAAATGTAACAGTATTAAACAATGTTTTCTATTTTTCAGAAATTGAAAACAAAACAAAAACATAATTTTAAAAAACAGAAAACAGAAAACGATACCAAACGACCTCTAAATAAATCAAATTTTTTTCATCGTTTGTTTTAAATGAATATTGTTTAATATAATTATCATAATGATCCACGTACATGCATGAAATTGTTGATTCTTAAGATAAAGAAAACAAAACGGATTTAGTAAGTTATTTCTACTGCAGTTAAATTTTGGTAATTTGAAAAGCAATTATAAAGTGAAGTTTCAAATTTTTATTAACGAAAAGCCAAATGATCCTTAACTAACTTTTGACAAGTAACATTTAATAAAAGATCCGGTTGACGAGTGTCTATAAATTATTATGTTAAATCTTAATAAATCAAATTTTTTCATCGTTTGTTTTAAATGAATACTATTTAATATAATTATCATAGTCATTCAAGTCCTTACATGCAATTATTGATTGTTATGATAGAGAAAAAAAAACACATCGTTTCCAATAAAAAAAAAAGAAAACAAAACAAATTTAGTAGTACGTAGTTATTTATACTATAGCTAAATTTTGATAATTCGATAAGCAATCATAAAGTGGAATTCCAAAATTTTATTAACTAAAAACCGAACACTCCTTAATTAACTTTTCATAAATAATATTTATCATAAGAATTCGGTTGATGGGTGTTTATAAATTATCATTAAAAAAAGGGATCTTGCATCTAATGCATTAATTTTGTTAGATTCAATCTTAACACTCATTAGTTTAATTAAATGGAATTAAACCTTCAACGTTTAATTACATAAAAATCAATCCATTAATTTTATTTTAAGCAATTTAAAGCCAAATGTTTTTAAATAACAAAATTAAATATATTTTCATTAAATCTTTTAAATTAAAGATTGAGAGATTAATTTCATTTTACGATAAACATTGAAAGCACACTTAGATATTAAACCTCAACTTTTATACATTTTTATCACTCGTTTTCTTCTTTGTTTTTCATCTTTAAACGTATAAAAGATATTTGTCTCTTCTATGTCTCCCCCTATTCTCTATATTCCAAATGTGCTTTTTCTAAATTCTTTTTGCATTTTTGCTGGACCAAATTACAAAAGAAAATCTTTATTAAGAGAAATTTGAAAACATAAAGTTAAGGTGCTAAGAAGTACGTAACCTTTTCTTTTTCAGACACTTAAAAAATTTGTTGTTTTTTCTGTTCGAGATTGAATAATGATAATTAAAATTAAAAATTCATTCAATAATGATTATTAAAATTAAAGATTCAACATTCTACCAACAAGTGGCATTGGCTTTTAACTGGAACGCTTGCCACTTCACTTCTCTTTGCCAAATATTTGATGTTTGTAGGTTTCTTCTGTTTGTCTGAAAACCAGACTGTTGCAAAACACAGTTCACAATTTTGTGCTTCTACTTTCTGATATCCTGATTGAAAATTTTGATGTAACAAAATACAAAACTGGGTTTTTGTTTCTGGGATCAACTACAAAGAATAATCAGGCAAAAACCCAGGAAAATGGAGCTATCTAAATAATTGGCTGGCAATAAGAACCTATTTTCCTGTATTATCATCGTCGTATTCGAATGCCAATTTGAATATCTGACTGTAGTCATCTACAAAGTGAACATCAAGACCTTCTCTTACATTTGGTGCAAGCTCATCGTAGTCACGTCTGTTGGCAGATGGGAATATGATGGTCTTCACTTCGCTCCTCCTTGCTGCTATTGTTTTCTCCTTCACCTGAAAATTTGAAAAACTCAGATGAAACCAGAGACCAGAGAAAAACCAGCATGATTATTTAACAGATAGAGAGAATTATAACGAAGAGAGCTTCCGGTATAGAGAAGACGGAAATTAGCATAGACATGTGACATGAAAACAGGTCTGTTTAGCTTACCCCTCCAATTGGAAGAATCCTCCCTGTCAGAGTCACTTCGCCAGTCATTGCTAGATCCTTCCGAACAGGCTTCTTCATGGCAACGGATAGCATGGAAGTGATCATGGTGCAACCAGCACTTGGACCATCCTTTGGGGTGGCCCCAGCAGGAACATGGAGATGAAGCTTGGAATTGGCAAAGAAGGGGTTATCTGGTTCTTTATCCAGCAAGATGGCTCGAGAAAGTGTGTGGGCAATTTGTGCACTTTCTTTCATAACATCTCCAAGTTGACCAGTCAGATGAAGGGCCCCTTTCCCCTCTCCTTGTTCAACCTGAGTTGTTTCAATGTACAAGGTGGAACCACCCATGGCAGTCCAAGCTAGACCCATCACAACTCCAACTGGAGTCTGATCATAGATGCGCTCTGCATGGAAAACCGGTTTCCCAACAAAATCAGTTAGGTTTGAGGTATCCACCAACACCTTCTCAACGGCCTTAGGTGCTTCAGTTTCTTGAAGTTTCTCAGCGTCCACTGCATCCTGAAGGAAAAGATTTTTGAGTGGGCAATTATAAGAATAAGGAATTGAATTACATTGTCTCAAACTAAAGGAAGAAAGGCATAATATCCTAACAATTAGCACAACCTGCTAAAGTTGCCATAGTTGTTTCTTGCTACAAAATGTTGGAAGAACCAAGTTCTTTATTCTATTTTTTAGGGCAAAATATTGCAAAGACCAAAGGTTTTACCAAATCCCAAACAATTTTTTTTTCAAATGAATTAACTTTTAAAATACCTTTGAATCCTTAGGCTGGTCATTTGTCTGAACTGTGTCAACCTGAACAGAGGATTCCGATGCATGCTCATGACTGCTATTCCCTACTGGTTCAATTTCAACACCAGTCTCATTTGCAGTTGCATGCTGATCAGATTCATCAACTTCTGCTTTGGCTTCAGCAGGTTGGACTACCTCTCCACTAATAACAGATTCATTTGATGATCCTTCTCTCACAAGTCGAAGAGCAATCTGCCATGCATAAACACAGTTTTAATCCATGTCTTAGATTCCACAAAATTCCCACAGATATGTGACTGGAGAGAAACAGAGTGTATGTTTATGTGAACCAAAGTGACTGTTAACTGCAATGCATTATGATGGAAACCTGGTAACCATTGCGATGTTTAAGTTTTTCCTAATCATCTTAAGATGGGTAGTAAAGCAAACCTTCCGATAAATCTTTTCTATGTGCTTCTGAAGGTTTCGAACCCCTGCTTCTCGGCAGTAGTTTTCTATCAAGCCAAGAAGAGCTGCGTCAGTTACCTCAACCTGGAAGGAACAGTGCGAAGAGAAGTCAAAATACTCTCCTTTTTGTCAAAATATCTCCATCAAAAATGGAAATATCATTACAGTAAAATTGATAGCAAAAAAACCATATAGCATTATTCCAACAAAGATAACAACAGCCAATAGATTGTGCAATTAATTTACTCTGTTCTTGATAAGGGTTGGAAAGAATGGGTAGAGGGGAAAATCACCACAAATCACAAATAATAGTGAGGTAACATGCTACTTTAGCTGATATCGGCATAACTAGCACAACTATAATAACTTAGTTCACAACCCACCGCATAAAGGCATAAAGGCATACAGAGCTACCAATCATGCTTCTATTACATGCATGAGAGTTGCGGATCATTTTTACAAAAAGCTCAAGTTGAATTCCATGTTTGTTCCAACTTAGTGACTGGAAGCGGCAGCTTTCAAAAAGTTATTCTCTGTTTTGAATCTATATGCATTTATGTTTACAGGATTGTGTGACTGCTTATGCATGTGTAGTCGTGTATGTTGAGGGAAAATAGGAAAAAGGAGAGTGGGCATATTGAAAGGAAAGACCTGTTCAGGTTTGACACCACATGATTCTCGTGCAGTTTTCTCCAGATAGTCTCTGGCAATGTGCATTTTCTCATCAGTGATGTAACCAGCAATAGCAATGACCTCCATTCTGTCCAAGAGAGGATTTGGTATGTTGTCCACAACATTTGCTGTGCAAACAAACAAAACCTGCACCAAATGCTCAGGATAGGTGAGGCATCAAGTTTCCCTCTTAAATCTTACATAAAAGCTTGAAAATGATCAAAGGGCAAAGTAAGCTAACATAGATAGATCCTCCAAATCATAAACCAGCATACCTTTGATAGGTCAATTGGGACATCGAGATAGTGATCCAAGAAGTTAGCATTTTGCTCAGGATCAAGGAGCTCCAGCAAAGCACTTGCTGGATCACCAGCATGTCCCCTCCCCAGCTGCCATTATGTTAGAATTCAACCGGTCAGCCCGTACCCAAGGAAGTATGTGAAAAGAGAACCCAAAAACAAATTATCAGTTCAAAGCTTTCAAACGTTAGCTTTTAAGATACCTTGTCTATCTCATCAATTAGAACAAGAGGGTTTGCTGTCCCCACATTCTTCAGGCACTGCACCATCTTTCCAGGCATAGCACCAATATAGGTTCGACGATGCCCCTGGATGTAAATTAGGATACAACAAAAGGGATCAATAGAGTGATGTTGTTAGATGTTTACTGATCTTGATCAGGGCACAAGAACGTGTGTAAATACCTTGATTTCTGCAACATCAGACAGTCCTCCAACAGAGAATCGAAAGAACTTACGGTTCAAAGCCCGGGCAATGGAGCGGCCAATACTAGTTTTGCCCACACCAGGTGGACCTGAGAGACAGATAATTTTACCTGCAACATTACCAAAAGCATTAATGTTGAACCTAATAATGATTGGATTCGAGAAGATTAATTTAACAAAACCATGTTAGGAAACTACATTTCAGAATAAAAAGTCACAAACCCAAACTAGTAGGAGCCCACTACATCAACCATATTCCTTCCAAGAACAAATTCAAGGCTACTATATTGAAGAAAAGAAGATAAAAGGGTTGGTCATACACATGACCCTCCCCAGACCCCACAATTTGGGAGCCTAGTGCATAGGGTTGCCCTTTTTTTTTTTTTTGAGTTCAAGCTCTTCTAGTTTTTTACTTCACGTGAACAAGATTGTACTTCCTCAAGCACTTTTTAAGCTAATATGATTTTTAATAAAAGGGGAATACATTAACAGTTCAGACAATATGGTGTCACAGATGCCTGTCATAGAAAAACCAGTGTGACAGAAAAACATCAAACATCCAATTCAACTGCATTTAAAATACAAATCTACAATAGAAAAGAAACTTGAACAACCTTGTGAAGTGCCTCTGAGTTTTCCGACAGCTATAAATTCCAATATCCTTTCCTTAACATCAGTTAATCCATAATGATCTTCGTCAAGAATTGTCTGTGCCCGAATGACATCAAAGTTCTCATCACTGCACAGATAAATGCAGAACAGTGGAGATAAGTATACACATGGAACTCTTAATTTTGCTGAGTAGTTCCCTAGTTATTCTGCTCTGCTTTCAAGCATAACTATTATAGGATTATAGATTAATATATAGAACTACTTGTGCCACAGTGAACAAAACCTGAGAATCACTTGCATGCAAAAACTGGGAATCGTTAATCAAATATATTTATATAATATCAATGCCGATTCACATTCAGACTTTGCTAATGCAAGTCTTAAAATGAATTTCTTTGCAGGAATAACCAGACCTGTAATTTCCCCAAGGAAGAACAGTTAACCAATCCAGATAGTTACGAGTTACATTAAATTCACTCGAACTGGCCTCTAACAGCTGTAGTTTTGTTAGCTCCTCTTCTATAACTTGCAAGACATGAGGTGGGCATTTCTCTCTATTTGGTTCAAGTCTTTCCCTAAACTTTGCTGCAATAAAGGAACACAAAAGTATGGCAAAGGTCACACAGATGATTAAACAAAAACAAACATAAACAATTCGACTAATTTCATTCATCTCAAAACTGAAGTGGTTACCCTATTAGATTTAGTAGGGGACCATGGAAACATAAATGCATCAAAAGCAAGCACCCAGCAAGGTAAAATTAACCATAACGGAATTAACCATGAGATTAATAGCAAGCAAAATTGCGTCAACTGCAGTCTATAGTTTCAGAAGTATTGAACTTTCGGACATCTAAATACCTCCCTATGACAAAACAGGTTTCAACAAGCAAGTTAAAAACAGATTTATGGACATTATTTTCTACAAGAGCTTGCTTGCAAATTCACGAACTTATCTTCGACAACAAATTAGGTTAGGAGCATCCATGCATGCGAATCACCATTTTGTAAAAGAGAGAGGAGAAGAAGAAAAGAAAAGCAGGTGGGTAAAAACAATCTTCCAATGCCATCAAATATGACATGAAACAGAACTTACCTGAGAGTGCAGTTTTGTCATCTGTTTCCAAACCAAGTTCCTGCACCAGAAAAAAGAAATTCATTAAAATTTCTACAGAGGGGAAAAGTTGGAATAAAGAATAGAGACTTGAATTCAAAGAAAATAAAAAGATTATGTGGGGGCACATTTGACAATACTTTATAAAGATGAATTCGTAAAAGCATTGCCACCTAAGATATAAGTAAATAATAATAAAGTGGAATCAAATACCTTCTTTATTGCCTTAAGCTGCTCATTCAACAAGTAACGACGTTGTTCACCACTTATCTTTTCTTCAATTGCTTTTGCAATTGATTCCTAAAAATAACCACCAAATTGTTTAGACCTAATCCAAATCAAACGACAATTAAAAAGGTTTAATTAATGTAGAGGTGCAAATGGCATCAAGTACCTGAATCTTGCTGATTTCCATTTCTTTTTTTACTAATTCCAGTGTAAGTTGCAAACGCTTATGCACCTAATGAGAACAGTATAGCATGGTTTAAAGAGAGGAAGAATATAACTACTACAATCTCAAAATGGATAAAACAAACAAACAGGTGCCAATGCCACCATAAGGCATAGAAAGCAACATTACATAATTCACATAATAGAAGTGTGTGACTTGTGATATCCCCAAATATGAAACAAACTAAAACAGAACTGGCTCTCATATATTAGTAATCAACAGTAAAATATATTCGAGCCACTCACATCCAACTCTTCAAGAACTTGCTGGCATTGCAATTTGTTTGCACCGGATATTGCTGCTCCAAAATCTGCTAACCTTGGAAAATTGAAATCACCTATATGCTATACATATAGAGAAAAAAGGCAAAAAAAATGATAAGATATCACAATTAATTTACAGAAGGTAACTGATCAAAACAACTAGTAAATTTTGATAGAAATATGATGCACATATAACAATTTCTATCGCAAGCAATTGCCATGAAATAATACCAAGTTATTGTAATATTAAATGTTATCATAGAATATTTGCTGAAGTATCTTCACAAATATATGATGACCATATAATGTGAAACTCAATGGAGACTTCACCTACTTTGAGGGAATATCATGGGAAAACTAAAAGTATAAGGAGAAGTTACAAGCTCCAGAATACATAAAGAGAACATATAAATCAACCTAAAGAAAACCAAATCAGAACTTTGGATGAATGAACACACCTGACTATACGTTTGAACATGATCCCTCCAAAGGGAACTAGTTTTCAAAACATCTCTTAGGGTTGATATAACCTCAAAAGATGTTGCCTTTATGACATCATCATCCTTGTCATAAGGTTTTTCCTGCATGATGACAACTTGGTGAATCATCAGATTAATATACTATTGATTACATTTACATGCTTGGGATGAAAACAATAACATATAGTGGTATAGACAGCATACCTTGAGATGATCAACTTTGACTGTAAGGGGATCTTGGCTGACCTGTATAGAGACCATATTGTTTGAGTTCAGAAGGTCTTGCATTTAACAAAGATTCCAAGTATGTAGGACAGACATAATTTCATGAAAACACCAAATTGATAAAGGCTAAAAGAATATATTTGGGATCGTTCTCACACACCATCTCTGTTATTCGAAGCCGCCTGTGACCAATAAGAATAACCTGGTCCCCTTGGATACTTGAGATCTGAAAATATCACATTATACATACGTATATCAATGAACATGTTATATCGTTGCATATGTATCTAACTTCCACTAATATTAGAGCATTTAACACTTATCAGGACACAGGACTTATTTTACAAAAAGAATAGCAACAAAAAAAGATACCTGGGCAAGTGTGCCAACTTCATGAAGACGATTAAACAACTCCTTTCCTTTAATATCATATGCACTTTTCTCTGTTTCAGAACCAGGGCTGGACTCAGTCCCGGGTTCATCTTTAAGAAGGAAAGCACCAGCATATGGAGCTTGCCTTTTTCGGCTTTCTTGCAAAGCTGCTAACAACTTAGGATCCTGCACGAGAAAGCATCTTGGTAAGAGAAGCCATTGATCACAAGTCCTAAATAATAGTCCAAGCTACAAACTCAACAGGATATTATCACCACATTTCAGTAGCAGAATACATAGCAGAGTGTGAACATTTTTCTTGAGTTATAAAAGCACGGTTTGAGCTAAAAAATCTAATCTATGAAATGGCTCTACTTCAAGGTTCAAGTCATATTAAGTCAGCAATGCTACAGATACTTAGTCAAGATAAGATCTACAATCAAAATGATAAAAATTACTCCAACAAGAGTTCAACTTTACAACTAATTTATATCATTAAACACTTAATCCATATATATAACCAACTTAAATAGTATAAACTGTAACTCTGTAAGAAACCTTAGAGTTCAACAATGTAGTTAAACTATCACTACCCTAAAAATACATGGGATGAATTTCATATTCCTTATAATTAGGCAGCACGCAATACCTTGACATAAATTGGCATGTAGAATCCTGGGAAAAGAGGTCTATGTGGCAAAGGTAACGCCAACACCTGCAAAGGAACAAGATAAAGAATTCATTAAAAAATGTGGGAGAGAACAAATACAGAGCTTTATTTGAAAATGCAGTTCAGAATTTCGACAAATGCCCTCAAGTAAAAAACTTCACAATTTGTTTAACTATGTTTGACAAATACCCTCAGTACATGTTTTGTTTATGTCCAATAAAAGAGTTTAACCAGAAATGTCATGAAAAGAACCAACTTTACTAACCAGCACGATGGAAATCAAATAAACATTAAGCAAACTTTAACAATTTTAAATAGCATCAAATATCATAAAAATAAAAATAAAAGCATTTATCTCTCCTATCTTGTCCCCCTCAGAAACAAAACAAACTCCCACAGCAAAAAAAGATTCAGAATTTCCGAAACTTACTGTCAAATAATCCTCTGGCCTGGGGTTAGTCGGCACGATCGCCGACGATGCTTTCGAGTCAGACCCATTGGACTCGGGCTCGGCTCCCTTCAGCTCTATCTCAATCACTGGTTCGGACCCGGACCCGGACCTATCGCTGGAATCAGAACAGAATGCCCTGAACAGCGGGTTCGTAGGGCTCCTCCGAGCCAACCCGGTAAATCGACCCAATGCATGGAAAACCGAATTGGAATCGGACTTGACTCGGAGGCTCGGAGTTGCTGTAGTGAGGCAGCAGACGCGAGAAGAGGAGGAGGAGGATAAGAGTTTCAGCATTGGAAGGGATTTAGAAGTCCTGGAAGGAGGGGCAGAAATGGAATCCTATCTGACGGTGGTTGGCTAAAACAGCCGCGGGAGCTGCGCCATTGGAGGAGAGGTTAAAAGGGGAAAGTGGGGTTTTGAGGAGGTGGGTGGTGGAGATACTAAAGCCCTTCATAAACCCTTGGATTTTGAGGTGAGTTGACCGTCTTGCCCCTTTCTCGGGATATGAGAAGTACGATTATGTCCTAACTACAATGAAAGTAAGCTACTTGTTCCCGAAGACAAGAACTGATTAAAGATTTCTAGCAATTTCGAAAGTCAACTAGTTCTGCTTGTAGTGGCAGACCCATATTTTCAGCTTACACTCTGTAGCCAATCTAGAACCATGAACATGAAGAAAACGTATCCCAAGCATTAGATAACATTTTAACCAACCGCCGCCACATAGGATTTCCTTTCTTCCCCGCCACAGCTTCTTTTCTACTTTCTGAATTTTTCCTGTGCGCAGCGAATTTCAGGCTCGTCTCTCTCCGATGCATCCAAAGCCCAATCTTTTCCATGGGAAATTTAGACTTGGGAACAGTTTCCCTGGAAACAAGCATGCCTTTAGACTATTCTCTTCCGACAACACTCCATCACCGAACGTTACGGAACTCGTATCAAAACAACACTGGAAAAGCCTCAAAACTCATCTCCAAAACGCAAGCCCCATCACACTTCTTCAACAACTGCTTGATTCTAAGACTGACCCAGATCTCACTCTAAGGTACTTTAAAGAACCCAGCTTGAAGGGCACCCAAAGTCTTTTTCTTTCTTTTTCTTTGGGTGCTAATTTAATTGTTTTTTATATCTTGTAGATTCTTTAGGTGGTCAGAGAAAGAGTTCAATCTCTCCCATTCATTAGAACTCAGTTGTAAGCTGTTGCATTCACTTGCACATGCTAAAAGGTATCCGAAAATGAGATCTTTCTTGCATGGCTTAGTGAAGAATGAAAACTCCATTGCAGTTTCTTCTATTTTTCATGCTATTTCGATATCTGGTGATAGTTTTTGTTGTAATTCAATAATCGCTGATATGTTGGTATTGGCTTATGTAGAGAATATGAAAGTCCATTTAGGATTTGAGGCTTTTAAGAGAGCTGGTGACTATGGGTTTAAGTTATCAGTGATATCGTGTAATTCTCTGTTGAGTGCTTTGGTGAAGGAGGATAAGATTGGGGATCTGGAGTTTGTCTATAAAGAGATGATTAGGAAGAGGATTGAGGTTGATGTGATTAGTTTTAATATTGTGATTAATGGGTTTTGTAAAGCTGGGAAATTGAATAAGGCAAGTGATGTTATTCAGGACATGAAGGTGTGTGGAGTTTTGCCAAATGTAATTACATATAATACTCTTATTGGTGGTTTTTGCAAGAAAGGTAGAATCGGCAAAATGTACAAAGCAGATGCTATTTTGAAGGAAATGATTGCGAATGAAGTTAGACCTAATGAGATTACTTTCAATATATTGATTGATGGCTTTTGTAAGGATGAAAATTTACCAGCTGCTATGAAGTTGTTTGAGGAAATGCAAACACAGGGTTTGAAACATAATGTGATTACGTATAATTGTCTGATTAACAGATTGTGTTCGGAAGGCAGGCTTGACGAGGCTATTGGTTTGCAAGATGAAATGGTAGGATTAGGCTTGAAGCCAAACGTGGTTACTTATAATGAGCTTATTAATGGGTTCTGTAAGAATGGTAAGATGAAAGAAGCTACTGACTTGTTTAATGATATTTTGATCGAAGGAATTTCTGCCACTGTTATAACATATAATACCCTGATAGATGCCTACTGTAAGGATGGGAGGATGGAGGATGCATTTGCTCTGCGTGAATCTATGGAGGATAGAGGTATTTGCCCTAATGTTGCAACATATAACTGCTTAATTGCTGGTTTATGTAGGGAGGGAAAAATTACAGTTGCTAGAAAGCTCATCAATGAAATGCAAAATAAAGGTTTGAAAGTTGACATTGTAACGTATAATATACTGGTAGATGCATTGTGCAAGGAAGGAGAGTCGAGAAAGGCTGCAAGACTCTTGGATGAGATGGTTAAGAAAGGTTTGAGACCAAATCATGTGACATTTAATACTTTGATGGATGGCTATTGTAGGGAGGGAAACTTTAGGGCAGCTTTGAATGTCAGAACACAAATGGAGAAAGAAGGTAGGCGGGCAAATGTTGTGACATACAATGTGCTGATAAAGGGTCTATGTAAGAAGGGTAAGCTAGAAGATGCAAATGGACTTCTTAATGAGATGTTAGAGAAGGGTTTGATCCCAAATCGAACAACTTATGAGATAGTTAAAGAGGAAATGGTGGAGAAAGGTTTTGTCCCAGACATAGAAGGGCATCTATATAGCATCTCGGGCAGCCAATAACCTGATCTGCTATTACCATGGCCTATTATTTCATTGGCTTGTTGATCACTTGATCTGAGAGAATGTTCATTCGTTTATCATGTTCATTTTCCAATCGGTATAATTTGGTCTTCCAAGGGATACTGCAACATGCTCCTCGGGTCTTTCGAAATTGTCCCCATATTTCTTATTCAGGTTCAGTTTCAAACTTCTGGTTGGAACATTTATTTAATTGTTGAAGTATATCATCTTCTTTTAACTTTAAAGATACTTTTTTTTTTGACCTTCATTCTTTGTCTTATTGAAATCTCCTTATTTGCTTTATATGATCGGTTGACACTTGTTTTTGAAATTGCTAGGCAAAAACACTAACCAATTGAAGTGTTTAAAAGAAACCAGACAGCCTTCCACTCATGGAGTGTTTCATTATTGCAGCACTTCAGCTCTCCTATGCCATTGACATTTCAGGTACCTAATGATTTGTTTTCTGCATAGAAGTCTAAGTGAATGAAAGAAAGTGGCCAAGACTTTGGTTTACTTGATGAATGATGAGAGCAATCAAGAATAGACAAAGAAGGGAAGCCATTGCGATCAGTAACACACCTAAAAATCAGGGACCAACCATTCACATAACATTATTGTTGACTAGTTCTAGTTTGGTTGATATGTTAGAAATTATATGTATTTGTATGTATAGCCAAAAACAACACTGAACCCAAGATTTAACTCAATCGGTTTATAGAGTTTCTTTGAAAGATAATTTTTAGTAAGTTTAAGATTCAAATCTCATCGTCTACTTCCTCTATCCCATCTTTGGACTGCCTTTTTCTTTTATAATTTTTTTTTCTCGTGAGAAATATGATTGATTGTAATTTGTAACCTCGTTGAAAGGGAAATGTCGAAGGGTAATTTTCTATTCAAACATTCAAATATACATCTCTTATCACAAATTATTCCACGAGTGGACCACGTAAATGAGATTTTTCAATTCTTTATTAAAGTTTTGCTCATATATTTTTTTTCTTTTTCCTTTTGTAATGAATCAATTTTGATTAAAAAAAAAGGTTCAGAATTATTTTACCTTAATCTACTCAAAAAATGAAATGACATGAAAATAATAGGATTAAAACTTTGGCAAATTTTATATATGGATAAAAAAATTGAAAAATCAATTTAGCATATAATATGTTTACACAAATTGTAATATGATAATTTTTATAATACGAAACAAATATAAACATAAATAATCTTCCTAACAAAATAAAAAAAAATTTCAAACACTTAAAATTGCTTGTTATGGTGAGCCCAACGATGACCCAACTATCAGGCCCATGATAAAAGATGGGCTTCCTCAAAAGTCTTGGTCAATTCTTTCTAGACGGCTGACAGGTGGCGAACATATTCCCTTCTTCCTTAAGCTTCAAACCGTAACGAAAGAAAGATTCTGCTAATCTCATTCTCATCATCCTGTCCTCTGCTTAAATCTAAATTGGGATCTTAAGTTTTAGGGTTAGGCCAATTTCTCTATTTCTTCTTTAAACGGTACCAATGAATTACCAGAACAAAAGAGTTCAGCTTTTGCTCTCCATCGTTGGAGTCATCCTTCTCAGTTTCACAGGTAAAAACCACAAAATCGTCCTCATTTCGCACTCGATTAGCAATATTCATGAATTTATTTCCATGTATAGTGTAATAGAAGTTAAATTGTTACTGGTTTAATTGATTGAACTTGTTTGTTCATATTCGAAGTTTGACCTTTAATTGCAAGATTCGTTTTCGACTTTGCAGCCATTAAATTTTATAGCCTTTGATTCAAGTTATTTTGTTTTTTGACGTTTATGGAGTAATTTGGTAATTTTCTAAACTGGTTAATGAGTACAATGACCTGTTATGACTCTTTAATTTGATTTTTTTTTCTTTCATTTATAGCTGAGAAATGCAGGCAACTGGTTGGGGAGAAGGCATCATCCCAAAGTGGGCAATTTACTTTCTTGAATTGCTTTGATATGGGCTCTGGTTCTGTAGCTTGTGCAGTGAAGGAGGGTGTGAAGCTTTATTTCTACAATCTTAGATCTTCTCACGTTGAGAGAGCTAGGCATCTTGCAATCGAGAAAGCAATAGAGGATGCAGTGTCACAAGGATTGTCTGCTAAAGATGCAGCTAAGCAAGCTCAAATGGAAGGTAAAAAGGCGGCGAAGTTGGCAACGCGACAGGCCAAGCGCATTATAGGTCCTATTATTTCCTCTGGTTGGGACTTTTTTGAAGCTATATACTATGGTGGTACTATGGCAGAAGGGTTTCTTAGGGGCACGGGAACTTTGGTTGGTGCATATGGTGGGGGTTTTCTTGGTGAGCAGAGGCTGGGGAGGGTTGGCTATCTTGTGGGAAGTCATTTGGGGAGTTGGGTTGGAGGAAGGATTGGTCTGATGGTTTATGATGTGGTTAATGGGGTGCATTACTTGCTTCAATTTTTTCAAACGGAAGAAAGTGAAAATCATGAGGCTTTGGTTTATGAGAATTCAGAAGTTTCCGAGGATACTTATGTTTATGAAAACTCAGATGCATATGAATCCCGATCCGATGAGAGCTCTGAATCACAGGAGAGTTATGGTTTCTGGTGATGCTGTGAGTTCATGTTGTTGGTTTTTAATGCAGATGAATTAGATTCAATATAAACCGAACTGTAGTTGCTTAGTTCACATGTATAGATGCATCGATAGTGTTGTGACAAAGAAGTTATCATTAGTTAGTAATACTTGAATCATTTGAAACGCTGTTCTGGCTATGCTTTCGGTTACACGGTTATTTTATATCCTTCTGGCTATGATGAAAGACTCTTGTTAGAGATCCATGCTGTACTAGTTAATGCATTACTTAAACAGGTATTTTACCTGCATACATGAATGAGTAGTGCCTGAATGAAAGTCGAACCACAGGAAAACACTGTTGCTTTCATTTAGCCATTTTTGGAATCTATAATAATATATTCTCCTGAGATTGGGCTCAAACCTTGACTGGAGTTACTGACCTGCAGTTCAACCCTTCATTTTGTCAGATACTGGCTAACAATGATAAAGGCTTAAATGGTTATATATAAGGTTCTAATAGAGATTAGAGTCGAGTTGAGAAGATCTAGTATTAAGTTTTAGTTCAACTCGATTCAAAAATTCAAAACTTGAAATTCCGTTTGAGTTTGATCGAGTTTAACTTTTTAAACTTGAGGTTGATTCAAGAAAATACTGGAATTTGATAAGTTGGAATTTGACTTAACAGGTTTGATTTGTGATTTTTCAATCATATATTATATAAGTAAAATATTAATAAAATATAAAAAAATTTTAATAAAAAATATATTAGATTTACGAGTTATTCAAGCATAATATTAAGATATTTGAAGTCGATTCAATTTAATAGTCGAGTAGTTACAATTCAAATTTAACTCAAAAAATAATAAAATAAATTCAAATAATCATCAAATTGAACTTAAATAGTTAACAAATAATTTGACGGTTTAAATTTTAATTATGTGTATGATAATGAATAAAGTTTTTATATGGACTTCATGGTGAAAATACTGAGTTTGGACTTGGTTTTGGTCCAACCCGTTGGTCATGGAGATGCAAAGTCTCTTGGCAATGCAATGTAAATTGCCTAGTGCTTTCTAGGTTGATTAATGATTCGATTGGGATCAATGTAAAGAAAACTAACTGGTCTAGGTAGAGTGGGGCAGAAGGCCGACCATATCATTGAGATTGTGAAGGAAAGCAGCAACCTAGATGGCAGTTTCATGACAAATATGGGTAATGGTTGCATGGAGGTCTAATCAAGAAAAATGGCCCATTCAAAATGGGACGAGTCACGCAACACTCCCATGACCCATGCCCAAGACCCAGGTGGCCACAGTTTATTTGACTTCTTTCATGGTCCAACAACAAACTATTCATGGGTTGGCCTCCACCACCTATTGTAGAGTTCTTATGGAATGTCTATAATATGTAATTAATATTTTTAAGACATTTACAAATAATAAAATTTATCTTTTTTAATAATTAAGATTCGACCTAACAGTTGTTACTCTTCAATAGAAAGATTAGATTTAAGATTCAATTCTCTTTTTTCTCTTGTACCTTTCTTTGAATACGTGATTTCTTTACTACTTCAGTCCCAAATTGCAAATTTAATGTTAAATTAAAATAACAAAAACAATAACCGTATGTCTTAAACAGTCCTAAAACTTAAAGTATTGATTTAAATGAATCTATCTTTGTTTCTAATGTGCTAGAATTTTGTAAATTTAAAGTTTTTATTATGTAAAAAAATTGCAAAAATAGAGAGAAGAATCAACGGTAAATTAAGAATTATTAAAAAAAGAATAAAAAATAGCTAAAAAGATATTAAAATTAAAGGTTGAGATTATATATGATGCACTGATAGTTTATAGTCTTTATACACTGTCAATCAACCATACTATGACACCTCAGTATTGAACAATACCAAAAAGTGTATATACTCTTAAAAATAAATTTAAAAACTTTATTAATATTTTTTTTAAGGACTTGCATATGAGATGTCATCCTATGATTAACTGACAATGTATAAAAACTACATATTGTTAGTGTATCATATATATAATCTCTTAAGGTCATATTTGGTGCATAGGATAAGAATAGGATAAGATAATATGAGATTATGGATAGGATAAGATTAAATATTATCATCCTATCTTATTTTTGGTGTGTACAAGGATTAAGAATAAGATAAGATGATTTTTCATGTCTTTCACTATATTTGCTATGTGTAAAATTAAAAGTAGTATAAAATGATTATTTTAGTATTCTTTTTTAAAGTAACCTAATTTAAATTTATAAATTTTTTGTTATAAATATAAATAAAAAATTTAAATATTATAATTAATATTCAAATTTATTAGCTGATTTTTTAATAAAAAATACTTTTAAAAATTTCTATTACATTTTCAAAAAATTATTTTGTTAAAAAATGAATTTTTATAAAAAATTTCTACGTTCTTTTTCACTTTTTTTCTTTTCTTTCCTTTTTGTTTTTATTTCTTTTATATGATTTAAATTTAAAATATTTTTTTGTTGTGAATTAAATATATTTATTTTTAGAAAATTGAGTTTTTCTAGGAAATAAGTTTTTTTTAATTACATTAAATTTTCCAAAAGACAATTCTTAAATATTTTTCTTTATTTTTATGGTTTCTTTATCTTCTTTATTTTTTTTTCAATTAGAAGGAAATATAGAAAACAAAAGAAAAAGAAAAAATACAAGTTAAATTTAATAATTTAAATTTTATAAATTAAAAATATATAATTTCTAATAATTTTACGGTTAATAGTTATTTTTCTTTCTTTTTTTTACAGTAAAAAAGAAAAAAATTAAGCAAGAAAAATAAAAATTTAAACGTAACAAAAAACTAGTTAAAAATGTATTTTATAATAATTTTTATGTTTGAGAATTTATTTTCTAAAAAATTATTTAAAAAGCTTAATTATTTCCAAAAAAATAACATTAAAAAAATTTGTTTAAGAAAATATTATTTCATCAAAATTATAGTTTTTCTTGAATAAAAACAAGAAAAAAAAAAGAAAGAAAAAGAAGTAAAAAAATGAAAAGAAAGAAAAATTTTGGATTAATTAATTAATTCAACAAATATCCTCATTATTTTATTAAATGTTTAAGTTAATTTTTAAATACAAATTTTAAGAATGAAATGAATAAAATATAATTATGTGTTTCTAATCCTATTGGATTAGAAATAATCATTACCTTTTGGAGAGAATTAAATCATCTAATACTACAAAGATGACTAATCCTTCTTACAATCCAATCTTTTCCTTAATGTATGTACCAAACATAAAATAAAATGATTATCATCCTATCATATTCATCATCTTATGTACCAAACATAATCTAAGGGTTTTACTTTTATCTTCTTCAAACATCTAGCCTAGCATATAAGCAACGCAAACAAGTTAAAATTATTTGTAGACGTTGGAGTGGGAATGTCAAGTGTCGACCGACCCTACGATCCTTTGAAAAAGCTAGGCGAGGCGGCCCCATGAAAAAGCATCGCAATTCGACGTCGAGTAGTCGCGTTGATTGCTACACCTATCGTTGGGGTTTAGAGTGGCCAAATTGGGCTAAAAAAGTAGAACCAAAGATTGTTCAAAATCAAAAGCAGCCTTTATTCATCCATTTTGATTTGTGTTTTTTTCTCTCTCTCTCTCATTTTCATGACAATAATATGTATATATATCTTGAGTTATGAATGTGTCTGCACTTTTAACTCTATGCATTTGATGATGACTTCCTCAGTGCTTTCATTTTTCAATTTGAATTGAAACTCTTGTCAAGACTAAAATCCAATTATAAAACGCAAGTATCAATAAAATGAGAGTGAGTAGATTCTCACCATGCATTCAAATCAAAACCTAAATCTTATTGATTGAAAATGATAATGGAGTTTATGAGATGGAAGACTAAGATATGTTACAAAAATATATGCATAGGGTAAGTTAATATTTTATTTACGGTAATATTTTTTATTAAATGTGTTTAATGTTTTAATTTTTAATACATTAAAAAATATTATTTAATATGACACTATTTAACGAAATCTTGTTTAGAACACAAATTGTTTGGAGACATAAATATGTATATTAGGATAAAACTAAGCAAGTTGTATGGTAGTTAGTTACAGAGTAGTTATAATTGATAAGTTTTCTGTTGTGACAGTTAATACACTCTATTCTTCCCCTGTATATAAACCATTGTATTCTTCATTCATCATTTTTATTCGATATATGAAAGAAATCATTCTTTCTCCTTTATACATTTTGTTCTTCTAATAATGCATTTAATCATTTTTTTGAGAAATGCATTTAATCAATTTTTGTTTTAATTTGATAGATGCAAATTGATGGTGGAATAAAGTGCATGTGATGAATTGAGGCAAAGTAACAAAATGAGATTTGACATATAATTAAGAAAGCATATCGAAAAAAAATTATTTTTCAAATATTAACTAACTATGATAAATACCTTTTATGTGAGATGGTGAATAGTCATGGTGAGATAAAATTTTCATTGATCTCTTCTTTATTTTTCAAAAATAGAAAAATGTCTATATTTACATTATATATTTATTAACATTGCATAAAATGTCAAACAAATTAATAAAAATGAAGACTTTTAAAATGAAGCCTCGTTGTACAAAATATAACATTGTTTATTTATCTACCATAAAAATTTTCCATGCGTCTCCTGTCAAACTAGTTGCGTACAAAGTTCATACAACCATCAAGAAGCTTTGCTAGGACCACTTTCTAGGCATTTTGGATTATAATTGAAACTCAAAAAACTTTATAAAAAAAGTCATCAAATAGTTAAGTATGACGGCACGAAAATTGAAAAAAAAAATCGTTTTTGATAAAAATGAATGAAAAATGAGAATTCATGTTGATGACTTTGCGTGAATTTATATACTAATTTATGTAACTTATCTTGATCTATTAAAAAAAATTCTGACGATGATGATAAATTAAAATTTGAGCTTGTGACTCTCAAAAATTGATTCTGATGCCATGAACTAAGTTATCTCATTGATTGTCATGGCACCTTCAACAAAGGAGAAAACTCCCCAGAAAGGAGAGTAGTGCAATGATAGGGTACAGCATGCACTAACTTTAAAAGATTGATGATCTCTAATATTCACCATTGGTACAAAAAAAAAAAGGAAGCACTACTCTATATATATATATATACTTATCTCATTGAAAAAGCTAGGGCGTTGAATTTTTAATTTGGAAAGATAGCTTTCATGTTATGGCATGATGAAAATGTCAACATTCTGAGCTTCAAAAGTGGCCATCCAATTTATGTAAGGGCATCTTGTCTTTTAGATAGTTGAACTGCCACAAAGAAGAGAGAGAGGGAGAGAGAAATTGTCGTGTCAAAATTAACAAAACAATCTAAGTCTATGAACTTAGACATTAATTCCATCTTGTTCCGTCCCTGTTCAAAAAAGACATTAATTCCATCGATCTAATGATCTTGCCGATGAACAATGAAATTTTGATATAATGTTCTCAATTTGAATTTCATGAGATATAATTTTTTACAAGTTGATGATGATGCAAAAGGCAACAGCAAGAGTACTAGTGAAATGAAAATGATGCACAAACAAATTTAAAAAAAAAATTGAGGAAACCTAGTAATTTTGATGTAGAGGATTAAGAAAAAGGATTAACCCACAAAACCATGTATTTTTCATCTAAAATATTGAATAATTCATAGTGGATCGATCAAAATGAACTTACCATGAACACGAAACAAGTATAATATATTTTTAATCAATTTTTTTAAATACCTGTTAGCTGAATCATATAAATAAATCTTAAATTTAATTATCTTCTTGATCCAAAAAGGCAAAATCAATAAAAACCCATTAAAATTGATGCTCCAAAGTTGACAAAAACTAGCTTCTTCAATTATGATTGAAAGTTCCAAACTATCACTATTTGCAACTTTGCAAGAGATCAAGGAATTACTTTGGGACCATGCACCATAAATTCTGATATGTGGAGTCTAACAAGCTAAGCAAAACAAAGATGTCAACATGATCATTTTGTCCAAAAGTGAAACAGAAAAATCAATCAGGTTGAATTTGGTGGACCCAATAATCATGTCTTTCTGTATAGACATGGCTATAATAGGATAAGATAAACCAATTGGGGTTCATATTCAATTGGCAACCCTAAGTGTGAACTCAGTGATGCTCATCACTCAACTCATTCAAAGATCAATTACTTCACTCTTTCTATTGGTGAAAGTATTAAATTTCGACCTTGAGTATGGGCTGAAATAACTATTTTTTATTTTTAAAATGTAAAAATTTTGTAAGTTTGATATTCAAGTCTTAGCATTTGTATTTTTTTCTTCCAAATCAGAAACTTCTAGTGTAAAAAAATGATTAATATTTCATTCAAAAAATGTATAACTAATAAGAAATTCTATATATAATATTGTAGTGTGAAACCTCAAGTTGTGAGAATCCATAGTGTGAAAGCATAGAGGTAAGGAATCTTGGGGTTGAAGATTAAATTAAGTTGAAAATAACTTGGAATTGTTTGAAATATGTAGACCTAACGATGGGGTTAATTCTCTCAAAAAAATACTAGGGTTAAAATTCTAATACTAAATTAAATTAAATATTCTCACACATGACATCACCGTTAATCCTTCTTCACTAATAACATTAATACAAGAATTAATCTTAAAATAATTGCAAAGCATACAAGATTTAATCTTAAAATAATTCCAAAGCATGCTACATGCTGCGTATGATGATCTTCTGCATCTAATCTGTTGCATGTGCGTGAAGAGGCAAATGGCCACATTCTGTCGACATGTTAAAGCGGAAAGTGCTGATCACTGTACTATTGATCTCTCAAACATTAGAAAAAAACATGGCAGGATTTAAACTTTGCTGTGGATTTTGGGTTTTACCACAGCTTTACTATTTTTTTACCCTAAACATAAATTATTTGACACTTACACGGCGTTAGTAAGATGTTCTCGATGGCCGGTCAGAGCGGAAGTCAAGGAGGCAGAGCTCCTTGCAGGGATAGAGGATGAAATCCTAAAAGATCTAGGCTATAAAAGTTCAGTAAAGCCCTGTTATTTTAAGTTGTTCTAATTTTACTATATTATAAAGATGTAATAATCTTTATCTTTGCGAAAGATTCCAAAAAAATTAATTATAAGAAAAATCTAGTGCTCTGACGTAAACAAATTGTTAATTCACGTGAATTTTGTTTTGTGTGTGATTGAAGCAAGCCTGCCATGAAATCAAAACCTTTTTGGGATCAACTTGACCGGCCTGGATGAAGAAACTTAGGCCAATAGATGATCGAATTCAGCCAAATCTTTGTTATGATTACAAGGATCTGTTAATCACTTACCGTAATACATATGTGAAGATTGCCCGATCTGCTAAAAACATTGAAGACATCGAATACACTGGCTATCCAGAGTTTTTCATTTTTTTGATAGAAAGTTTATAGTTTTCTGCATTTAGGACAAACCAAACCTAGTAAACGTTCCAAGAGAAAGGTGAAAATTGAAGTTACCAACAAGAAAAGCTATCCAAAGCACTTATACCGTGGTCCCCATATAGTTGCCCATAAATAATGACCCCATTGGAGGGTTTGGAATTGTCTCCAGCTCTCTCTAGGCTTCATTTTTTCTACAGATTTCCTGGGGAAGTCTTTGTTAATTCTCCTGAAATCAAATTTTCACATAACCTCATAGTGTCGACATGGTTTGCGAGAAAGATCCCTTGGTACAAAAAATCTGTGAGTTGTATGGGCAAATCTCGAGCCTTGAGAGTCTCAAACCTTCCAAAGATGTCAACATGCTCTTCACACAACTTGTTGTCACATGCATGGCACCAAACCCTATTGATGTTGCCAAGCTGTGCAAAACAATTCAAGAAATCAGGTCTAAGTTGATTCGACTATGTGGAGAAGCTGAGGGACTCTTGGAGAGCCATTTCTCAACGATCTTAGGATCCTTTGAAAACCCTCTCGACCATCTCAACATTTTCCCCTACTATAATAACTATCTTAAGCTTGGCCAACTTGAATTCAATATCCTTAGCAAACACTGCTCAAATGTCCCTAGCAAAGTTGCCTTTGTGGGTTCTGGTCCCCTTCCTCTCACATCAATTGTGTTGGCTTCTTTCCATCTTACCACCACCTGTTTCCATAACTATGATATTGATTCTTCAGCCAATTCCAAGGCTATTCAATTGGTTTCATCCGACCCTGATTTGTCTGAACGGATGTTCTTTCACACCACAGATATAATTGATGTTACAAATGCTTTGAAAGACTATGATGTTGTGTTCCTGGCGGCCCTTGTGGGGATGGACAAGGATGCCAAAGTTCGAGTCATTGATCATTTGGCTAAGTACATGGCGCCTGGGGCTCTTTTGATGCTGAGGAGTGCGCATGGCGCTAGGGCTTTCCTGTATCCAGTTGTTGATCCTTGTGACCTACGAGGATTCGAGGTCCTCTCCATATTCCATCCTACTGATGAAGTTATTAATTCTGTGGTCATTGCACGTAAATTTCCAGTGGCTAAACACTCTGTTGAGCACCCAACAAAACTTCCCAACAGGTTTTTTGACATTGAAATGTTCAATCCCCTCAACCATGTGAACCTGATGGAGGAGCTTCATATTGAGGAACAACTCTCCTGAAGTCTCTAATATCCCTTTAACTCTCACTTTGGTTTTCTTCTATTATGCTCAACTCTCCTGAATTGTCTCCTTTCCGCCATGTTTCTGCTTGTCTAACAAGTTATCTATTAGCAACATGTATCAGTTCTCTGTCCTTGCATCTTAAAGTCTTAATAAATTAGGATATCAGTTCAGCCTGATCAGGTTTAAGAAATGTTTTTCATTGATTGATCTTTTCTGCTTTGCTTGCCATGATATATAGTATCGATCCATGTGCCTATCTATAAGCATGCAAGCAAGTATTTTTGTTCGCCTTCATTGATTTCTCCGTCTGAAAGGAAAAAAGAAAAAATTGTTCGTGAAAATTCTGGTTCTGCTTACGCAAGTACAACAGTTGCCTTGCACAAGTTATCTCTTGACTTAAACTTTTCTCATCTCAATCAGCAAGAGAACAAAAAGTCTGACATTGTGATAGACAAGAATGCAATAAGATCTGTTTTGCTGATATCATGCCCCTTATCTTGTTCTTCTTTTTGCAGTTTTTGTGTTTTTTTTTTTAATTTTAGATAAAACTTGTCTACTTGGACAGTGCAGTTAGAGGAGTTAGAGATAGCAGAGAACAAGTTTAGTTTGAGAAGACCTTAATTTTTGTTGGTTTCTCCAGTCATGTTTTGTCAGCCATTGAAATTTGCAATCATAAATCATCTAGTTGTGTAGGTTGGTACCTTTAACAGTTCATGGCTACCGTAAGCCTTCTGGAAAAACTCTCGACTCCAAAGCCAAGTTTGTTTCTCTGTCTTTGATTACTTCAGATATTGTTTCCCCCATGCCACAAACTCTATTTCCGTGCGATACTTCTTAAGTAAATGCTGAAAGTGAAAGGGTGCCCTTGTGTTATACTCCTACATCTCCCTATTGTGAATGATTTTGATTTCCTGGTATGATCATGAGAAAGCTTTCCTATATCTACAAGTTTTGCCTTCTTGATAGTTTGATTCCAAGGATCAAGTAAGGAGCAAAAGCGGATTTCTTGTTAACACCAAAACTATGAAGACACGCATCCAACATATGAAGTATTGTTTATTTTTATCTTAAAATCTTACGGTAAATCTCTACCTATATAGTATGGTGCTATAAAAAAATTAAAGTTAGAAGCAAAGTAGTCAGTAATTCTAAACTTGAAAACTAAAGTAGTTCAAGGGTTCTTAAGCCTAAATTCTGATACTTGTGGACATATATGCAGCTATTTCGAGTTGTCAATGTCTAAAAGGTCTAATGCTATGCCATATAATATAATATTATGATTTGATCTCTATTAAGAATGAAGCAATAGTCTATGCTTATCAGATGATTACTCTGCTTTGTGAAGAAGATGAATTTTTTTTTCAATGCATAAGTCATAGATGATGTTTACAGAAGGAGGTTATACTTGTACCGCAATATACTATAATCAATTAATATTTGAATTTATATATGATGCACTAATAACATATAGTTTCTATATACTGTCAATATATCAGACGTTGACATCTCATCAATAGGTTCTCATGAGTAAATTAAAAAAATTAATTTATATTTATTTTTAAGGATTTGACATATTTTTTAATTTGTCAATTGATGAGGTGTCAACTTCTAATGCATTGACAGTGTATAAAAACTATACTCTGTCAGTACATCATATACAAACATATATATATATATATATATATATATATATATATATATATATATATATATAGTTTCTTTAAGTTCTAGAGTCAAAATTATTGTTGGGCCTTCGGAAATGACACAGAACCTGGTGAGTCCAGGATGAGTGGTGTGGCAACTGTAACAGTGCTGCTGCTAGCCTGCAAGAATGTCACCCGGGCCTAAGTCCAAAGAGCCACCATTAGTCTTGTGTTGCTTAAAAAGTTCAAGCTAGTCTCCAGCATTGTAGATGGAAATCACAGCCTTGATGAAGCAAAGAGGCTGAGCTCTAATGGAGGATGTGTTCGGTTTATTAGAGGCCTTCCCCATGGAAAGTGGTATTATTATTATGAGCTAAGATGGTTATGAAAACTACAATGGTTTTTGTTAAAAAACTTGCCTGGGAAAAGGCAAAGCAAACAAAAGTTCACGGGTGTTGCATAAAGAGATGCTTTTAGTTAAAGCAGACAAGACTACGTACAGGACTACACGCTTCAGAGAACACTAAAGAAAAAGCTGATTCTTAAGTTTAGAGAGACTCAATGCTAACTCTCAGACATCAAAAATGAATTTTTTTTTGTGTAGATCACAGATATTATCATCCGTTTTAATGAGATTAATTCTATTCGAAATTTAATTATCCTTTTCAAATATATGTTTAGTGAAAATCGAAATTTTGAAATGTATCACCAATCGAAGGAAACACCAGAAAATGGCGCTTTTTCCATCCTCACGTCTTGACTCACCACTGAGTTATCGAGGACACTGCAGTGTTTCAGTTTGCCATTCAAGACCGGTAAACTTTCGTTTTCAATGGTCATGTTACATCTTTTTGTATTTCTTCGATCTTTTTTACAACATTTTCAGGGGCTCCTAAAAGGGTAAACTTGCATGCATGCAGTAAGTACTTTAATGAATTAATATTGAAATCAGTACCATTCAATGCATTGAGAATTATATCTTTTTGCAAACAACACCTTAACAAATTCTTAAAACTAACTGAAATATGGTTTAATAACTTCAAAATAGTTGGGAAAAGACTAAGAATAACAACATTTACACGTGTGTGGCTTGCAGACCGAATAATATTACATGTGGAAAAGGGTGTTCTGAAAATCCAGTTGTTTGATCAGATATCAATCACTTCCAGTTCCAACTCCAGTGTCTAAGTACATAGGTCCTCCGATGTTTCCGGCAACGCCATCCATAAGAGCAAATTTCATGTCCTCAGATGGTTTCCAGTGCCGCTTCCTCTGGTTGATGAACCAATTGTTGATTTGCTTCTGGTCTAGTCCTGTTATCTCTGATAATTTCAACTTCTCCTCCTCCTGCATCACCACACACCCTTCCTAAATGCTCTAGCAATCATTTTGCAGCCAGAAAAATATGTTATAATGAAGCTTTTTGTCTAATTTTTCTCCCCTAGGGTAGGCCTGTTTAGTTAGTTACCTAACAGTGACTGGAAATATCTCCGAGCTACAAAAAAGGACACCCTTCCTCACACATTACGCAAAAAGTAATGGAATTAATGAGTTCCAACAGTCCTTCCATTGCTCTTACCTCTTTTTTCTTTGTAATAGTTAGGATCATTGTTTTAGGAACAATAGAATATTAGTATATACGTACTGGTGATTATTGTTTCAATACTTAACCAAATTATGTTTCAAGGGCAGTCCACTCTTTCACAGAAGGAAGTGATGCTCTAATAACATTATTTTCAGCGAACATCCTAATGAGAGCAATCAAGCAATTTCATTGAATTAGTAATACTTTTTCTCTGACTACCCTTTCACAGAACTCCAAAGAAATTCATCACATATAGCATAGGAATACATGATAAAGGAGACTTGCTAGGAAAAAATGGGGAGAAACAAAAGAAACTAAGTAATTAAGTAGCACTGTAGTTACCGTAGGATATGGCCACCTATAATGATTGTTCCACCAATCTAACAGCATCATCCTTGCATCTTTAGGTAGCTTACCCTTCTTTCTTTTCTTCAAGAATTCTTTTCTCAAACTGCTCAAATAGCCACTGTACTTGCGCATGAGCATTCCTTTGATGTCCTGGCTCAGATGGCCACCTGGAGATTCTTGACTTTCGGAAGCTTCCACCTCCCCACCACTTAACTCTTCCTCTGAAGTCCCAGCAGCTTCGTCTGAACAAGAAAACACATATAAGATATGTAATTGCCTTGTAAACATTCTGCTATGAAGACAACACATATAAGATATGTAATTGCCTTGTAAACATTCTGCTATGAAGGACATCTACCAAGATACAATCAGTCTACAAAATATCTATAAAATGATATCCCTGTCATCGAAAACCTGGCTAAATGACTATTACATTTGATGACATCAAAGACCTCAATTGGGCTTACACCCAACAAATTAATAGGTCACAAATTTATTTTCTCAAACTAACAGCTGCATGGTCCTACATAATGGAGCTGCAATAATGAGATTAGATTAGATATCTCCTTCTTTAATACTTTATGTATTATCCGAAGCAAAATTCACATTAACAAATCAATTTGCAGCAAAGAAAAGCAATTAACTAATCATAAACAGCAAACTGCAAGCATACACATAGACAACCAGAACCTTTAGTCTATCATGAAAGATTATGCTGGGAAAAGAACAGCAGTATCATGGACACTAGAATAAAAATGAATAAAAAAATATATATTTTGATTAAAACATGATTTACTACTTGAGAAATCTTCTTCATAAATGCCTAGGTCCATTTCTATTTCTTTCTTTCTTTTTTTAATTTAAAAAAGAACAGCAAAAATGGACAAAGAAGTAATTTGATAACAAAGCCAAGACCAAAATCAGTTGGCCTTGAGAAATCAAAGTTAATTATCATTGAAACCCTCACTTCTTAGATTTGATTGAGAAAAAAAATCTCTGATCAAGTGTCAAATCTAATAATTTATTGATTAATTAAGTGGCCAAAATGTTAGCCAAAGTAAAAGTGCATTAATGATGGAGCTTCATTAAGAAATATTTCCTGGTATTATTATCTACAGAATTGAAAGTATAATTAAACAAACTGACAAGCTTATCAAAGATTGACGAAATCCATCATCTATCCTGTAAAATGCTGAATTGAATATTTTCTTCAATGGAACAAATTAAGTTCCAATACCTGCTATTATCTCACATATGCTAAGAGACAACATTGCTGAACAAGACACAGTTATGTTACAGCTAGTATCTTTTTTTTTTTATTATTTTTCCTTATCATTACTTACCTAGAGTCACTGGAGAAAAAACCTGAGGGAAAATCTGAGGACTACTAGTGATGCACTGATTTCTGAAAACCATCAACATGGCAATGCTGTCGGGAAGAGAAAACAAGGCCCAATAATAGGACGACTCAGTCTACAAGTCTCTCACATTGTAACATCTAAAAAGGATCAAGTGTATATAGCCTTCTCTCTACATTAATAGAGAGACTATTTCACTTAAAATCATAACTTCCAAGTCATAAAAAAGAAACCTTTCACCATTGCACCAAAATTCCACTCTAGAAAACAAGGCCCAATATACTAATATATACAGAAGAGAATTACAAGCTATCCAAAGCTTATAATGCCTAGGGTAGTGCAATCCGGCCTTGGATATTAGAGATCCACCATGCAACTGTTCTTACTGCTTAAAGTACAAACAAATAACTCATGAAACACAAGCAAGCATGGTAAGAAAACAGGTAAGTGGACAAAAGTGAACAGCGGAAAGAACTATAGACCGTACAGTCCATGGAACTTACTTTAAGGGTTTTCAACATTTCAACAGAATTTTTTACATGCACAGTAGCAGGAGATTAAGCTCGTTGGAGACTACACAGTATTCATTGAAATTTTTAATGCAGAAAACAGCATTACCCCCTGTGTCAATTATAGTACTGTTACAAGGGCAAATGTATCATTTTGAGATGAGAAAATGCACAGTTAAGAACTTTACCAGAGCGATAATCCAAGGCTTTCGTCAGTGCTCCTTTACAGAGATTACTTAGCTGTGATTCGATGTCGTTTAAGAACGTTGTCGCTTCATCGAACGGCTTTGATAGCTCCTTTTTGTATTTACGAAGAACCTCACAATACGATTCCTTCAAAAAAAAATGACAGGAGAAGGTTATCCAATGATGCAAGAAGTATGTATTCTTCACTTTTCTTTGCATTTTCTTGAGAACCAAACAAAAGATGAAGAGATAGAAAAGGCTTGTTTTCCAAAGCAAAAAGAAGAATCATTGACTTTTAAGTTTTTAAGTACCATGAACTCGTCAAGTTCTGGATCAGCTCCTATCTCACTGCAAGCGCTCATAGGGTGGTTTTCTCGGCCGATATCTTCAAGAAGGGAGGCCAGCTCAGGCGGTGCCCCAACCTATAATAATAATAACAATAAACAACTTGAAACAAAAAAAAAACCCTCAAAGATCAATCACTCCACCATAGTTTCTCTAGCATTAATGGAGATTAATCAGATGGATTTTTTATTGTTGTTTTTGGCAGCCAGTCAAGTTTGTAGCAGACTATTACAACTAAAGTACATATATAAAAAGAAGCAAAAATTATTCTGATAATTAATCATAAAAAACAGCAAAAAAGGTTAAAAACTAGTAACTACCTTTTGACATTCTATGTAAGCAGATACTAGGTTTGGATAACGAGGATGATTGGCGATCTGGGTCTTGATCAGATCAGACATGTCTGATCCAGTGGCATCTGCATCAGCTGCTTGATGATCAAATTGAAGTAAATGATCGACTGGACTAAGAAAATCAGTGGTAACAGCTGCTGTCATGGTTGCTGCAGCAAAGTTATTAACCTTTACAACATCATTTGAACATGAGATTGTAGGATCATCAAGCCTGTAAAAGTCCTCCATGGTGTTTTCACACGAAAGCGTAGATAGCCAAATCAAACCAAATACTAGTCGATTATTGAGCTCCTTCCTTGAAAGATCTAGGCAGCTTAGGTTTTATGTAAGAATCACTAACATGCCCTAGAATATCTAGTAATGATCTTAGACTAACACTAGACATGCAAGCTTTCTAGCACTTGTAGAGCAACAATCCATCGCCTAGATCAAAGTTCCAGTAGTAGTTCAAGAAAGAAGAATCCAAGACAAAGACAAAAAACAGTAGTAAAGAAGGAATTACGTTGAAGAATCTACAGCCTTGGCAAACTCAGGATGTAGAGAACATCAGAAGAAGAAATGACAGCCGCCATTAGAGAAAGCGAAGCAGGTCAGTTTTGAGAGAGTTGAAGAAGGGCAAAAGCTAAATATTAGGAAAAGTGGGTTTACCACAGTTTAGTTGAAGTTCCCAGCAATGAAAAAGACCAGACCTTAGCTTTCTTTCCCAAGATGACCTGAGAAAGAGAGAGAATGTTGGGTGCGGATTGCTTGTTTACACACCGCAGAGAGAGGCGACGGGTTAAGTAAAGACTAAAGAGACAGCTAAAAAAGAGGAGGTGGTCTCTCGCCACACGTGTTCACACGCTCTGCAACAGTGAAGCATTGGATTTTGATTTCATAAACCCAAAACCAAGCGTTGCTTTCTTGTTCTTAGGAGTGACTTACAGCAGCAGTACAGGTAATGTATGTATGGCATAGCCCGTATTTAGGGATATGAGAAATAATCCATGGCTGTGTAGATTTTAACTGTGACATGACATTCTGTCAGGTTTCGTCGCCTCATTGGTTGTCTTACTGAGGATTGCGGGTCCCTAGAAATAAGGGAAGTGGACTTTTACTGTTCAACAGTCCATATTCAGTGTAGAGTGTACCTTCTCGTCTGTTCATTTCTTTTCCTTTTTTTTTTTCACTTCCCTCCCGTTCTAGACAAAAACCAATGCATCACCGAAAAGAAAAATGTATCATAATTTTAAGCTTAATGGTCAAATAAATTCTTAATTTTTAACTTAAAATAAAATTCAGTCTTCAACATTTTATCACATAAAATTCAGTTCATAAACTTTTATTTCAATGGAAATAAACCAAATCTGTTAAATGACCTAACTACTATTAGTTTTGCATACGTGGCATGCCACGTAGCAGCTAACTAAGCTATCCACGTCAGCTGCCACATATGCAAAACTAACTGCAGTTAGTGTCATTTAACAGATTTTGACTTAATTACATAATTGTAAAAGGTTGAAGGTTTATTTCCACTAAAATAAAAAGTTTATGGACTGAATTTCATACGATAAAACGTTGAGGGCTGAATTCTATTTTGAATTAAAGGTTGAGGGCTTATTTGGCTATTAAGCCCACAATTCTACCACAAGTAATTTTCCTTCTTTCTATATGTATAATTATTTTTGGACTATTTTTTGATGTTATTTTTATATAATGTCCTTGATTTAGACAAAAAAAAGTCGATATAATTTGAATTTTAAATTTATAAATTTTTACATTTTAATATAAAAACCTCATCAAGTAATTTTGGCAGATTGTACTATTGCTAAATGCTAATGTAAATATAGTAATAGGTAATAGTTAAAATTTGGTATTTTCACCACAAAAAAAAACACACACACGCACACTATACTAAATATGTAGCTTGTTTGCAAGATGTTTGTATAGTTATGATGTGCATGTGTATTTATTTATATATATATATATGTATGTTTGTTTATATATATTAACATCAACTTAAAGGTTTTTTTTTTTAAATTAGATCTAAATTCTTATAATAAATGATAACAATCATTAAATCAATTTTTGATTTTTTGATTTTTTTTATTTTTTCTTATTGTTCCTTTCTTTAATTATTATTATTATTTTTGTCCTTAACTCACAACCACATTAGCAGTCTTATTGGACCTTATCATGCCATCATATTCAATTAAATCGGCCAATGCTGATGGGTGGTCACATGGCAAAACAAAAACTTTATTAAGAAGGAAGAGAAGGAAGAAAAATATGGTAATGGATGAAGGTTAGAAATAATAAAGGCAGTTCATTTGGATAAAAGAAAATAAAGGCAGTGCATGTGTACCAAAAAAAAATAACAAAAGCAAAATAGAGGAAGTGAAAGTTAATATACATATATATATTGGTGTACATATAATTTGTCAACAAGCATAAAACCTACATCAGCATCATATGCACTAAAAGTAAAATTTAATAAAAATAATTTTTAGTGGCTCGAATTAATTTTCATTGATAGTACAAAATTTGATATATGTTCATATATATATATATATATATATAAAAATCAGGAATATTATTTATTTTAATATTTTATTATAAGAACAGTTGAAGGGGCCTGCGAAAACCTTTTACCTTTCTTTTTATATTTTTTTCATTTTTTTTATAAATTGGACTAAGTAATTGGAAGAATTAATTAACATTTTGAAACTTGCTTTCTTTATTAATTTCTAATCTACTTTCAATACAATCTCCCTCTTTTTTTTTTATTTATTTAACTTACTTAAAAAAATTACACACAAACTTTTTGAATATGTTATTTTTAAAAATTTATCTAACTAATATGTCATTTGAGTTAATATTCGCCAGCAGGACTTTTATTTTTCATCAATCATCCCTCTTTTAGCTATCAATTTTTTTGATCGAAAACCTTTCTATATCTAAAAATCATTTTGAATTTTGATTAATTCGAAATCGAATTATTATCGAACTTTGAATGAAAGAGCTTTTTTAATGTTTTTTTTTTTCATTCATAAAATTCGATTTCAAAACTTCATTTAAAAGACATCGAATTCTTTTACTCTATCCAATAAATGTTGATTCTTTTAACTGTCAATCGATTATAATACAAACAGACATTTTTTGTACGGTAAGATTAGTGAATTAGTATTTGATGCAAAGCACATTTCCAAAAGTATATCGACAAGACAAGAGCATACAATAATCATGTTAATTATTTTATCAGTAACTATTTTTAAAGTTGGAAGTCTTTTTTTGCAAGTGCGGGTGATCATGATATGTTTCAGCCCTATTGCAGTCAAAAGTTCCCTTCCATGCCAGCTACCTCAACACCCCACCATTGCAATTGTTGAAGCTGTTAAAATACAAGCTCTACTTTGAGACTTTGCTTGCTAATGTGAAAAGAAAAAAAAAATTGAAAAATTGAAGGGAAAGAAAAATGAAGAGACCAAAAATATTAGTCTTTTTAAAGTGTATTTGGTAGAAAAGATGAAAATTGTGAAAAAAATATATTTTTTTCTCAAATTATTTCGTAAAGTTAAAAAATGAGAGAAAAAATGAATTTATATTGATTTACTATTATACCGTTACTTAGCTAAGATAATAAAATAAAATTATAAAAAAATAATTTTGTAAAACATATACACGACTCTCATCTTTTTTATTATCTCTTCATTAGTCTTTTTAATTCGAAATAATTTGGATTTGTTAATAATGAAAAAAATAACAATATTTTCTATTTTTTTCACACCTTTTATTTTTACTAACCACTAACAAAAATCATATTATTTTCACTTTTTTACACACTTGTTCTTGCCATTCAACTTTTTCACCCTATCAAACACATCTTAATCTAAACGATGTAACTTAATTTAGAAAAAAAAAGATAGCACTAGTAACTTATCAATCTTATTTAAAAATGTAAACAAATCGAATCAAAATAATTTAATATCAAATTTAAATTAAATTCAATTAAAATTTTGATTCAATTAAAAAAATAATCGAATCGAATTCTAATAATCATAAAATTGAATCCGATCAAATCATTTTATTTATAGATAAATTTACAAACCTAATCTTACTTTGCGCATTTCAGCCTTTCACCTTTCCCTAGACATTGTCATTGTACGGCATTGTTAGCTAGTTTGCAGCAGCATTTGCAGTAGTAGACTTAAATTTACTAACCATGAATATTACTAAATATTGGATAAAAAAAATGAATATTACTAAATAATGCAAGAGGTTTATACCTTAACTGATAGAGTTGATGTTAGAGGAAAATGGGTTATTCTTGGCGGTGCTGCTAGGTTCAGCGGAGACCAACTTGTTCAAGTTCGCAGCCTGACCTCCGGAGACTAGCATCCCTAGTGCTCTCATCAGAACGCAGTCAGACAGGCTCAAGCTTTTTTTGCCAAGCTCCAACTTCGATTAAATCACTTGTTTTTTCTCCATCAAAAAAAAAACAAAAAAAATCACTTGTTTTTTCAACATTAAACTTTGTCTACAAGAAGTAATAAAGATTATTAGAAACAACTCAATCGGTAGCACTATTATAATATAAAATTATAAATCTGTCAGGTTAACATAAGTTTATTTTTTTATATCATAATCAAATTTTACGATTTTGTTTTATAGAACTCTGTCAGGTTAACATAAGTTGTTTTTTTTTATATCATAATCAAAGTTTTTTCAACATTAAACTTTGTCTACAAGAAGTAACAAAGGTTATTAGAACCAACTCAATCGGTAGCACCATTATATATATAAATCGTAAAATTTGATTATGATATAAACTGTTCAAAAAAATTATATATATATATAATTATAAATTTGTCAGGTTAACATAAGTTGTTTTTTTTTTATATATCATAATCAAATTTTACGATTTTGTTTTATAGAACTCTGTCAGGTTAACATAAGTTGTTTTTTTTATATCATAATCAAATTTTACGATTTTATTTTACAGAACTGTTTTATAAATATAAAATCAAATTTTTGCATATGCATATATGTCAAATTTTTATGTGAGATTGAAACGTATAATGGTATTTGTTAACATGATCGAGTTTAATTTAATTTCTAGAGGATTCTGAATTATTGGTGACCTGCATGAGAAAACAGTTCTACACTGGTGAAATTGATTTTGTTTGGTCCAACTTTAGGGGTGCATTATTAAAGAGTTAAATCTTTGTAAAACCTAAATCAACGGAGGAAAGAGACTTCCAAAAGAAACTTCTGATTTTAGCCTCTCCCCGGGACACACGATTTCACTATTAGCTCCATTTGTATCTTGTGGTGATTGCTCCTTTCCTTTTCCATCGTTATGGTCATGGCTCTTTTTCTTATCTTTTTTTTTCTTTTTCTTTTTTGCGGTTAAGGTGATTGCTCCTTTAATCTTTTTATTTTCATAATTGCTCCTTTAATCATCTAATTTTGTCTCCAAATGACAATTTCTTCTTGGGGTTTGCTTGTATTAGAAGAAAATTGAAGTTGCTTCCTAAACAAATCAGAGACATGAATTTCTAATCAATCATAATTTTCTATGGAAACTAATGAAAAGGAGCAAAATATATCTAAAATAGGTTAATAAAGTTTTAGCTTAACGGTAGATAAGATTTTTGAAACTTTAACGAAATGAAAAAAATCTCAAATTCAAATATTATTGTATACAAGTTGCTTGTTTTGTTATATACGGATTTTTTTATTAATCTGAGTTTTTTATAAGTACAATATTTAATTATAATTGTAATTTCTTCTGTGATGTAGCTTCTAGCATTTTTGAGAAAATAATTAAAATATATATCCAACCAAATAATGAGACATTTGTAAAGGGCAAAGGGCAAAGGGCAAGGCAAATCTTTGACTTGATATGCCACACTTTACACAAACAAAAGCAATAATAAGTTGATTTGATTATTGTTTTCACTTGATTTGTATACTGGATTAACTAAGTTATAATCCAAAGAACAGTAAAAAAATATATAAATTTGAGTGGCTACACAATAATGAGGATTAATAAAGGTAGGAAAAAGATTCTAGGGCTGGTGCTAAATGAGAGCAATCTAGGTTGCACCAAAATAAAATAGAAATGATAAGAGATCCCCCACCTTTTGGGATATAATTATTTGCCTCTTTTCACCAAAGCATATAAATGTTCATAATCATATCTTGGGAGTCAAGATAAATCCTCAAATTCAGTCAGATGGTATCATTTCCAGTTTTGTGCTTTTTCTCTATTTCTTTTGGCTAATAAGGTTAATAAAATAAGCCATGGCACCTTTACCTGTTAATATATTTTTTTTTAATAAGTGAAAGTTTTTGGTTTTGGAGAAAGAGATAAGATTCTACAAATTTTCACATTCTGAAAATGAAGAAATGATCATTTGAATTAAACAATGAGACTCTTGGTTAACTCTAATTGAAAGAAAACATATGACTTGTTCACTAGGTTCTGCTATTTTGTAGAAGTGAATCACATTCAATTTTCACTTTACAGTTCAACATACTCTTCACTAACCTAACTTTTGTGACAAATTCTTCGCTATCCCATGTTCAAAGTGCAAGAGAGAGGAGAATTGGTGACGAGAAAAGAAGATCGTGGCCACAATACGGGACACAAAATGGAGCAGTTTACTATAAGGAATACAGACATGGAGAGGAGGGTAAGGGAATAGGGAATGAAGAAATTTCGTCAGAAAAGGAGGAGATGTTGACCGTAATTTATGGATCCAACCTTCCTCCCTACGACCTCCAGCACTGATTTGACTGTACACTGCCCTATTGTGGGGTTCCTTTGCTCTGCTTTTTCATCCTTCCTTCCATTAATAGCTCTCTCGTCAGAATTCAACAGGTCGGCACCTAGGGTTTTAGGGGTCATGTATGATTGTCATATGGCTTTCTTTTTAGGGTTGAGTTCTGGGATTTTTTTTTTTGAATTTCGGTTGTATGGATCAATAAAGTTGTTACTTGTTAGAATGATTGTCACAAAGTTAAACCTAGTGATTCTATCTATATATCATATTTGTAGTTTGTAGAATTGTATCTATATAATGTAAAATATAAAATTTTGAATCAATCTGTCAAATATAATATATATTTTAATTTTTTTCAAATTTTTAGTTCATGTTTTTTTATTGTGTTTAGAATTATAAAAAGAGTTTGTATATGATGCACTGACAATGTATAGTTTTTATACACTGTAAATGCATCAGAGATTAACACCTCATCAATAGGTCCTTATGGGTAAATTAAAAAAAATTATTTATATATTCATATAAATACCTATTGATGAGGTGTCAACCTCTGATGTATTGACAGTGTATAAAAACTATACACTGTCAGTGTATCATATATAAATCCTTATAAAAATTAATCTAAATTTTAGAATTTGGATCAAATGACTTAATAATTGAATCATTCGGATTAACGTTTGGTTAAAACAAATAAATTATACCGACGACCTTTAAAATCTATTCAATAAAATTTAATCCTGCGAGAATGAAATTTACCACTAATGAAATTTACTACGTTTTCGAGCAATCTGCTCTTCATGAATTGGAGGTAATTCCTTCGCTCTGTTTTTTTTTTTTGGCCACAAGAAAACTTCTGTATTATTCATCAGAAAAGAATTACAACAGATTCAAAGAAAATGCAACCAGCAACTACATTTAGCCCTCATTCATCCTTTCGAGACAACTATGAAAGCCTTCTCAAAAATGAATAAGGCAGAGACAAAATCTTCAATGTGGCGCAGGAAATCCATCCCTGCTCAAAATATTCACAAAAGAAGATGGTGGTGTTGCAATCCAATTCCCTAAGCTCATCTTCTTACTTGCCGTTTTTGCAGCCCAATTTGCTGCTTTATTTGCATTTCTTCCAATCCAACAGCACTTTACCTCATCTAAACAACTCAGATTCCGCTGTATATTCCTTAGTATTGGATAAATCTTCCAATAATAAAGTCTTGATTCATTCTGTATTTGTTTAAAAACTATCTCAGAATCCATTTCAAGTACAACTTTCTTCCATTCCTTCATCAAAGCCATAGATGTTCCTTCTAAAACTGCCAAAGCCTCAGCCTCCATTGCTGATTCACACTGTATACTGTTGGCTACCCCTGCAACTACTACACCTTCCTCATTTCGAGCTACAACTCCAATCCCTCCTCCTTCTTCCTTTTTAAAAGCTCCATCACAATTGATTTTAATCCACCCTACATCTGGTTTAAGCCATCTGTCCGTTTTGTTCATACTCCTCCTGACACCATTCAGAATATGATTCGTATTAATCCCATATAATTCCCCCACTGCTCTATTAATTCTCCAAATACACTGTACAGGATCAACCTTCTTCTTCTGGAAAACCACAGTACATCTCGTTTTCCATATGTTCCAGCAAGACATTGCAATAACTATATTGAATCTCCTTTGTTCTTCTTTATCCAAGTCCTTCATATGAGAAATCTCTTGCATCCATTTATCCAACGTAGTGATCCTTTGTCTATCAACCTTATACCCTATATCCAAACCATGCCATACCCCTGCTGTCCATTCACAAAGTAAAAGTGCATGTTCCACTGTTTCATTCTCCTTGTAACAAATAGGACATACCGCTTCCCTTTTAACCTTCCTTCTCCATAGGACCCAATTAGTAGCTAGAATATTTCTACAAGCCTTCCATAGAAAGCTTCTCACCTTTGTTGGAACAGACAGCTTCCAAATAGTTTTCCATACCTCTTCCGCTACAAAATGTGAAGAAGAGGGATTTTTTATAACCACAGCTGCCCTTTTATCTGCCAAAACTTTGTAGCCTTCCTTAACTGTATAGTTGCCATCCATAGAAGCTGGCCATATTAATCTGTCTCTCTCGCCATTGATGCAAATCGGAATGGAATTAATCAGGCTAATATGATTTTCGTTAATAATGTTCCTTATGCCATCCAGCATCCAACAACTCTTATTTTGATCTATTAGCTCAGACACTTTCTGTGGGGTTCTATGCTCTATATCTGCAACATAATTCAATCTCACATTTGGAATCCAAGAATCCTTCCAAATGTTAACCTCCTCTCCATTCATAATTTGCCAGACCATTTGATCTTTTAAAAAATCTCTGCCCTCTAATATACTACTCCAAACCCATGATGCCCTAACACCCTTACGGGCTTCCAGCAAAGAACAAGTAGGGAAATAAATCCCTTTTAGCATTCGAACCCACATGGCTTCTGGATTACATAACATCCTCCAACTTTGCTTAGCTAACAGAGCTATATTAAACAAGTTCAAATCCTTAAACCCCATCCCCCCTACACCTTTTCTTTGAGTCAAAGAGAACCAGTTAATCCAATGGATTTTCTGCTCATTTTGAACTTGTCCCCACCAAAATTTAGCCAATGCAGAATTAACTTCATCACACACACATTTTGGAACTTTAAAGCATTGCATGGTGTATGTAGGAATAGCACACGCCACTGCCTTAATAAGCACCTCTCTTCCAGCTTGATTAAGCAGCCCCTTCTTCCAGCTCTTCAATTTCTACAGTATTCGATCTTTGATATAAGCCATGGCAGCCCTTTTAGTCTTTCCCCAGAATGACGGAATTCCCAAATAACTACCATGGTTTTCAGCTGCCCTCACTTGCATTACCTCAACCAGCTTATTTCTGATCTGGACTGGAACATTGGAGCTAAAGACAACACTGGACTTGGAAAAATTTACTAGCTGTCCCGAACTGCTACAGAACACCTGCAAAATTCTAAAAAGTTCCATACCATTTGCTTCATCAGCATTCAAAAAGAAAAGTGAATCATCAGCAAACAGTAAATGTGAGAGAATAGGACAATTCCTGTTAATTTTCAATCCTACTAACTTCCTTGACTCTATTGCTGTGGTAATTTGTCTAGACAGAACATCAATAACAAACAAAAAGAGGAAAGGAGATAGAGGATCTCCTTGCCTTAGACCTCTAGTGGGGAATATTGTTCTAGATTTCTTACCATTGACAATTATGTTGTAGGAGACAGAAGATAAACATTCCAAAATCCACCTTATCCATTTGTTCTCAAAACCCATTTTGTTCAATATAGCAACCAAAAAATCCCACTCCACTCTATCATATGCTTTGTTCATGTCCAGCTTCAAAGCCATCCCATATTTCTTACCCTTCCTCCTCATCTTCAAATAATGGAAGGCTTCATTGGCCACTATAATATTATCTTGTATTTGTCTGTCAGCTATGAAAGCACTTTGATTCTGAGTAATCAATTGGCCCATATAAGGTCTAATTCTGTTTGTCAACACCTTCGATATAACCTTGTATACAAAGTTACAACAACTGATAGGTCTAAAATGAGACACCTCCTCTGCTCCTTTCACCTTAGGGATTAGAACTATATTGGTCAAGTTTATTTCTCTCAACAGGTGACCACTTCTAAAAAAACTACAAACCGCCCTTATAACATCCTCCTTCACAATGCTCCAATATTGCTGGTAAAAAATACCATTGTACCCATCAGGACCAGGGGCCTTCAATGCTCCCAAATCAAATACTGCTTTCCTGACTTCTTCTTCAGACACTTCTTTCACTAAATTTTCATTCATTTCCTTACTAACAACCCTGGGAACGTTCTCCAATATCTCTGAGAAATCTCTATTCCCACTTGTAGTGAACAACTCCTCATAAAACTTTATAAATTCTTCCCGTATTCCTCCCTCCTCTTCTTGCCAAACACCAGTTCTATCTTTTATTCTCACTATCTTGTTCTGCCTTCTACGTTGTAAAGTTTTTTGGTGGAAAAATCTTGTATTCTGATCACCACAGGTAAGCCATTTGATCCGAGATCTCTGGTACCAGTATTGTTCCTCCTTTTTCCAGATCTCCTTTAGTTTCTCTATAAGTTCTTCTTCTTCAACCCATATATTTCCCTCTCTACTAGAATTCTGAAGCCTAGTGAGTTCCCTCATGATGTCATCAATTTGTCCTCTGTTGTTTGGGAATGCCTTCCTGCTCCATTCAATAAGTAGCCTTCTGCAATTTTTTAATTTTTGAACTACTTTATACAGATTTGATCCATCAACCTCTTTCTCCCATCCTTTCCTAATTACCACTTCACACTCTGCACTTTCTGTCCACAGAAGCTCAAACTTAAATTGCTTCAACCCTTTACTATCACGATAATCTGTATCCACTAATATAGGAGCATGATCCGATCCCACCATTGGCAAATTAAGCACCTGTGAAAGAGGGAAACATTCCACCCATGCCAGATTGACCAGAGCGCGATCAATTCTTTCTTGTATTGTCCCTTCCTCTCTTTTATTCACCCAAGTATATTTCAGGCCTTTGTAATGTAGATCTATAAGCTCACAATTATCAATCATTTCTCTAAAACATTTAATCTTCCTCACTTCCCTTACATTGCCTCCCTCCTTTTCATAGTTATACAGAATATCATTGAAGTCTCCTACAGCCATCCATGGTATATTGATTCCCACCGATCTCTCTTCAATGGTTTTCCATATTTGCTTCCTTTCATCAAAATCTGTAGGCCCATATACCCAGAAAATTCTGCATTTTATTTTACTAGCCTCTTCCCTAATTTCCATGTCAATGATGTTCTTACTCATTCCCAAAACTTTGACCATGAAATCATCATTCCACCACACAGATAATCCTCCACTAAGTCCTTCTGGATTCACGTTTATTCCTCTCTCAAATTTACACATCCTCCTTACTCTTTCCATTTTATCTTCCTTGTTTTTTGTCTCCATTAAAAAGATAAAATGGGGGTCATATTTCCTTTTTACCTCTTGAAGCACATCCACTGTCAAGGTCGACCCTATACCTTGACAGTTCCAACTTAAAATCTTCATAATCCTTGGGTGGCTGTTGCAGGACAGCCACCACAACCTTCAATATTAACCGCGTTCACACCCCCTCCATTATAACCACCAATCTCAAGACCATGGTTAACCTGAATAGGTACTTCCCATAATTCTTTTTCCTGCAATAGACTAGCTTTAACTCCCTTACCCCGTCTTCTCCTCAGTATCCTTCTTCCACTTTGTTTTCTCTTTGTTTCATCCCTCTCTTTGGCAATACCACCAATTTTGCTATCTGTATATTTATAACTACTCTCCACTCTGTTTTCTTCATTAGTTTTTACTTTCTTCCTGATACCCTCCTCGATCTCGTCCCCCCAATATTCATGTCCCCTTTTTAAACTCATCCTGGTTATCTCTTTCACTAGCACCTCCTCATTCTCGCCTCCCATTTTCTTTTCGAATTCATCTTCACTCACATCCTCTGGAGGTAGCTCCACAATATATGATACATCACTACACATCATAACTTGCTTCTCCTTACCAATTATACCTTTTCCTTCTTTATTTATTTTCCCATGAGCAGGAAAGCTTATCTGTTGATTCTCCAACCCTACTATCATACCTTCATAATTCCTTTTTACAAATACCTCTTCATTTCGTACCTCTCCCCTGTTAACTTCCTTTTCCCCTATATGCTTGCCTTCCCCTTGCTCATTTCCTGATTTAGACGTCCCTGTATCTGTATCCACAATCTTAGAACCCTCTTTTTGATTCATTTTATCATAATTCCCATTAATTTTCCTTGCCACGTCAGCCTCTACATATTCACTCATTGCCACGTAGCTCACTATCCTATTCCCGCTCAAATTGCCCCTTTCAATATTTTCCCCGCCCGAAACATCTACCTTCTTACTTTTCCCGCTCAAATCAGTTGCAATTTCAGTAACCGCTTCTAATTCAGATCCAGGCGTTCCATCATCCACGCGCCCTTGCCTTTCCAAACATGTACGCGCCACCCTCTCCTCCTCCTTTCTGTTAGTATCCCTTCGTTCCTGCCATCCTTCGTTATCTGTTATCTCATCCTTTACCGGGGCTGCTTTCATCCATGGACCATACCTTCTTATTCCATTCTCTTCATCAACCTTCACCAACTCAGATCTGCAATTTTTCACGACATGGCCTAACTTGCCACAGCCAAAACAAAAATCTGCTATTTTTTCATATTTAACCTCCACCCATAATCTTCCGCCGCCGCCGCCTCTTGGCACCCAGAACCCCGCTACCAAAGGCTTCCTGATATCCACTGCAACTCTAAACCTCAGGAAACTCCTTCCAATCCTCTGTTTCCATACAGGTTCTTCCACCTTCCCTAAATCTCCGATAGCTTTGGCAATCTTCTCCGCATTCTGAATCGTCATCATCTCCAGGGGCAGCTTATGAATCTGAATCCAGAACCATACCTTATCAAAATTAATATCTTGAACTGCTTGATCAACCTCCCATTGCTTTAGATTCATACAAAATCCCATGACTGACCACAGACCGTTCTTTAAAGCTTCCTCCATATACTGAGTATCTTTAAAGGATATTGCATACAGATTCATTCCAATCTCTTTAATCTCATTTACCGCCTTAGGCCACATATTCTGCAACACTCCTATAACACCTCTTCTATTAAGAACTTTCTCTGCTAATATCTTCCCTACCAAAGTGCTACACATTGCTTTCTTCAAATCCTCACCAGCCAAATCCAGATCTATCTCCAGATCATCCATGGCTAGAGCGTTCGGAGCAAAACAAAACGGATCTTGAAGAAAAAACAGACAATTAGAATGAAAGAATCCTTACCTTCTGTTACCCTGTCAACTTTAGAGATCTATTAACAAATATTCCAGAAAAATCAAGAAAAGCGAAACCTAAAAAGACAAAACAGCTTTAAAAAACAAGAAAAAAATCAAAAACTGAACAATCAAAATCAAGAACCTGACTCGATTCAAACAAAGCCTATCACAGCATTAATGGAGAAATTTTCCTAAAAGAAGTTAGATGAACACATACGAGAGAGACTAAGGAAAAAATGACTAAAAAACTCTTAAGGAAAAGAGAGAAAATCTCATGACAGAGAGAGACGCTCTCAACTAAGGAGAGGGTTTCCGGAAACGAGGTGATGTACATAATGAATTAATAATTGGGTTAATGCTGAATGCCATTCCTTCGCTCTGTTGGCTGTGAACTTTTTTGTGATCATTTTCATTGTGATCCATCGTTAGTTGTTGCCGATGAACAGAAGGCGGAGACTTAATTGGAGTCTTCTTATCTACATCTTATGGTCTCGTGGTTTCTATTGAGCCCAACCTTTTTTTATTTTTGATCTTTCGATATCTATTTTATGTGATTATTTTAGAATTAAAAAATTATCAAATCGCATGAAAATAGAACGTTTTTTTCAGCACGATTCATTTCTTACGCATAAGTAAAACTTTAATCATGTTTAAAAAAAAAAATTTCTTTACCGCTCAATCTTAATCAATAATGATATATTGAGCCCAACCTACTACGCTGTTAACCATTTATAAATTGGATACCTAATAAGTGAACGTATTTGGAAATCGAGCCAACAATTAATGCATGTCAAATCATATTCGTGTAACATAGTCAAATGAATTTAAAGATAATTTTGATAATTCATATATATTTTGTGCTCATATCGCATCAAATAAATTTAATAATTTAATGAAAAAAATAATAATAATAAATTTAATAATTTATGTATATATTTTATATTAATAAACATATTAATGTATATCAAATTATGTTCATACAATATAATAAAAAATATTTAAAATTAAATTTAACAATTCATATATATATTTTATGTTCATATAATATGATAAATAATATTCGTATTTATAAGTGAACGTGTTTAAAATTCGTGTAAACACAACAAGCAGTTAAACAAAATATTCTTTCCAAAAACTTCTATCAAATTCATCGTTTGATGGCTTTTTTTAGTGTCATTTTCATAAAGATTACTAAATCTATTTGGAAGTCCTCAGCTGAGTAGATCCAACTGCAAGACTTGGACCCACGTGAGGTTGAGATTGTTACTTTATGCATTCGGGTTTAGGAACATTTAATTTCGAATGATTGACGTAAGAAAATGACATTAAATTTGAACAACAAAAGAGAGTGAGGCTGCATTCTATGCATATGCATAAGCCTATGGCATGTCTAAAGCCCTTGAGGCTCGAACTACAGTTAATTTCCAGGATTAGCCGGGTATGTTAAGCCCTCATCGAGGCTCAAATCATTAGTTGACTTCAAACACATTCCAGTCACTACACCTACAACACAAATTCCAGTCACTACCTACAGCTTTACAACATAAGCAACTACGAGCGATGTAATGAGCCATCTCTAACACCCTGCTGCTTTGAGGAAGTTGTCGAAAGGGCTTGCAGGAGGCAGCCTCATAGCCAAGCATGGGTCTAGCCGCGAGACAGCTCCATTAAAAGAACCTTCGCTTGTTATCTGTGTAAAGACCAGCAAACAAGTCAAAAATTGAGACATTACAATGTTAGTTGTCAACAGGTTTTTAGTAATCACTGCTGCTTTAACCATAAACATTTTGAGTAGCTAATATGTTAGCTGCCATGTTTCTGTTCTTTCAAATACATATACTACCGAGTCCTTGCCGCTTCATTCAATATAAAGAATGTTGACACCAAAGTTCAAAGAATTCGCTATTTACCTTCCTAAGCATCATGTGTCTATCAGCAGGAACTGTCGGTAAAATTTGATCAGCAGCTCCATGTTGATTTTCATGGGTCAACCAGTTGGAGAGTTTCTTCCTAGTACCTGTGCCAAATGCTTCGCATCGGCTAGCCATGGTATCGTATGGGAGTGGTGATGTAGAGACAGATGTTGCTGCAACTTGACCGGCCACCTCAAGTGCCTAAAACCCGTAGTGTGAAAATTATGCTTACACAAAAATCTATGACATGTAAACGCAGAGAAATGGGGGTTTTTGGAGGTTGGTAGAAAAGGTTTACAAGAGATTACCGATTCCAGGAGCTCTCCGATGCTGATAACATGGGAGACAGTAGGGGATGCAGGCACTTTGGGAATGAAGCGGGAAAGGTCAAGAACAGATGCTTCACTTCTTGCATCATCCTCGAGCAATGAACTTGTTTGGACATCCTGCCAAGTAAGCAGTAACCATTAAAGGTAGATTTGAAAAACTAATTACTACTTGCATTATAAAGAAACACTGGCTGGGGAAAAATGGGGCTGATTGCCAAATACATTTCACTGTAAAGGAGAAATGTAAACAAACGTACAAGCAAAGCTTCTCTCAGGTTATAAGTTGATTTAGTGAGAACAAATGCTAATCCTATGGGCATACCTCGTCGAAGGAAAGCGATTCTTTGGAATGGGAAACCATTTGATTGTGGTCCATGTCAAGTATAGACTGTGGACCAAACATGAATGCATCATCAGGAGTGAACGGTTCGAGCAGCTGCTTTGTAAGATCATCAATCTCCAGCTTTACAAGCTCAAAAAATTAGAGTTAGAAAGTTTTAGAGAGACAGAGAGAGAGAGAGGGCAGTTGTTAATAGTATGTCCTTGTCCTACCTCAGTAATGGTAGATAAATTCTGAACCAAGATATCCACCATGACATCATTGGATTCGTATATTTTATCCCGCAACTCCAGTAGCAAAGACGAGGCCAGTTGGTTATCAGTAACAGATCCATAACCTCTGACATCTGCCTGAGGCCTTACGAACACTTGAAGGTCTTCACTGATGCCCAGATTCGGATCAGCCTGAAAACAGATAAAAATGGCTGTAGACAAGTGTGATTGCAGTGTACAGATATGATAGGAGTTCAAAAACTGCCAACTTTATCCCATTTCATAACGGCAAACAGTTATTAGGATGAGACAATTTAAGGAGAAAGTAACTCACGTCAACTGGAATTATGGACTTGATGAGATCGCTTAGATCAGGAATTTGATATATCTTAGCTGCAAACATCAGCATGCCTACTGACAGGATAAGAATTGATCTCTGGAATGCTGGAGTTAACATCCCTGACACCAAAGCCACGAAAACAATAAAAGGAAAAAGGTTAGCAAATTAAAAATCCTCTCTGAGAAAGCGAAAGCCTGTCTAATAGCCCATACCATAGCTAGGGTCCAAGGAGATGTTCTTTAGAGACCAGGGAAGCTGGAAGAAGCGGACCACAAGGTTGTCATTAATGTTCTGTGACATCACAATTTAGGACTGTTAGCAGTCAGATGAAGAAACAAAACAATGCATGCAGATTAGTTTAGTTAGCAGCCATTCATCATGTGAATTTTCTTTTAGAACAAATTTGTCCTCATGAAGAAACCATCATGTGAATAGTCTAGGCAGCTCTCCTCTGCCCTATTATGTTTTAATGAAAAGAAATCATCACTGTCATTAAGCCCGTTAGAAATTTGCTAACTGATAAAACAGGTAGCATGTGCAGGAATTGGATTAACCTTTTACTATCAATTGTTAATAATAATTTAAAACCAACTTTCTGTTAACCATTTAATTGACTCCTCATTCAACTCAACATAGCATGGTTTCCTGAAATGGCCAAAAAATAGAAAAAAAGTTTAGATTTCTTTAAGGATAACACCAGGTGGCATTTCAATATACCTTCAAGCGTAAAGAAATTAGTGTCAGCACAAAAGAGTGAGATATAGCTTCTACGTTTGAAGGCAAATTATCAGGAAGAGTAGCCTGTATCCAGAAGGCCGACAATAATTGCATTATCTGATCCTCAGTTAGCTTCATGATATATGGTTCCTGTGAAAAAATTAATCGACCAGATTGATGTCATCAAAGACCAAGGCTTAAACTAGTTAATCACACAAATAACCTAATCGTGAAAAGAATAATCTACTTACTGCCTCAACCATGTTTGGTGCAGCTGTTCTGTCAATAATAGAGGTTATATTGTAGATGTTAGGGGAACTTTTGAGGACATGGCCCGGCTTCCGGTCCTCTTCCACATTGTCCTTTCCTTTTAAATCATCATGAACATTATAACCATTCTTTTCCGTTTTGATGCCATCCTTCTCTCTTCTGAGCTTTTCAAGTAGCGCGGATATGGATGCAAAAGCAGAAGCATTGTTGGAATGCCATCTTCTCGTTTCATAGACATAACCAGAACGCAGAGACACAACTTCATGTTGAGGATGATTAGAACTTGGAATAAGAAGAGCTGAAAATATCTGGTGTGCTCCCACACGGACCTCGACATTGGGATGTAGCATTGCTTTCAGCAGTTGGACAAGAAGTGATTCTGGAAACACCTATGTGAGAAAGTTTTGAAAGTGGTTCAATGAGCTGTAACTAAGAACATTTCAATCTCTGTCCAAAATAATTCTTATACTAAAATGTCTAGATTTTTAGTCAACAATACGTACAACAGTGATATCAAGAAATTGTGAACCTAAAAGGCAGGTAAAGAGGCAAAGGATGCATTAAATTCAACAATAACCGGGGCACCAACAGCACATAAAATGGATCCTACCTGTTGTGAGCGAGAGGAGACTAAAGCTAATGAAATCATATGAGCAAGGACCATCAATGATCCAATCGTTGCACGAGCAACAAATCCAGAGGAAGGCAACTTCTCCAGTGATATTCCCATCATATCGAAGAGGGGTCGTGCATCATCAATCTAGTAAAAAACCAATGGAAACTCAAGTAAACTATAAGCATCACATAAAATGCACCAGAATGTACCAAAAAGGAATTTCAATTTACCCCCTTTGCTATTTCCAGCAAGCAATCTTCAATGGAATTTTGAAGTAAGATATTTACGTTAGACTCCTGCTCTCCTACTGATTCAAGTGTGGCTTGGAAACTTTTCCTCAAATGCCTGCACAGGTCACTAACAAAACCAATTTCAGCCAGCACCCCTCTAGATCTAATTTGCCTAGCTAAAGCTGCTGCAACTTGTATGATATAAGATTTCAGTTGCGGATCATTTGCCACATTCTTGTGGTCTAGATGACGTATGACTGCAGCTAAAATCAGTTGTTGGTTCCCTGAAATCAAAAGAAAAGTCAGCAAACAAAATCATAAAATTTTCCAATATTGATCATATTGGTAGCCTCGTTAAGAAAAATATGTACGTGAAGCCTCCCAGTAGGACATATCAGACAAAACCACCATTGCCAACCCCTGTTGAGGAACCCAGTGATGTCGAGAATCAAAGTACACAAATATTGGATCCAGTACTTGGCGCAATGTCGTACTCTCCTTTGCCAGCTCAACCATTCTTTGAATACAAATTTGAGCCCAAACTTTAGGTGTCTCAGTCTCTTCCCTATAACAAAAAGATAAACTATTTAGTAAAAATGGTTTTCTTTGGGTTTGGGGGCGCTTGAAAAGTAGTTCATTTTATCATGTAAAAATTCTACTTTACAGCAATAATAACACTACCTTGTCAAAAGAGAGGGATCCTTTTTCTCTGGGTGAGGCCTGATAAACATGTTGCTAGGGCTGGAATCACAGGCATTAGTTGCACCTCTACCCTCACATCGAACCACTTCATCCACCCAATTATGGTGGGGCTCTCCTCTCTCGTTATCATCTTCAGCATGTGTGTCTATCTCATAGTTATCTAAAGCGGCATGTATTATCTGCAGTTTGGATACATCAGAAGTTACAAAGAGAGAGAGAGAGAGAGAGAGAGAGAGAGAGAAGGTTAATCCCCCGACAACTCCAGTAATGAATGGTTACACATTGTGAGAGAGAATGGAGGGGGAGGGGAGAGAGAGATTTGCACATACAAGAAAATAGCTAAGAAATGCACTAACCTCATCAAGAGCAGCAAAAATATATGAATATTGCGCCATGAACCAGACCTACCAAGAAACAATGGACAAGCCTAATAGGTAAACTACATTCCAAGTCCAGAAAAAAGTTAACAAAATAAGCCAACATGAAGGAAAATTCCTAGCAAAGAGATTCAACATAGATGAAAAAAGTTTGAAATTGAGAACGTTACTTCTTTACATTATTATCTTTGAAAAAAATTGGAAACTAACGAAAATGAACTTTTTAAACTACCATGGCAGAAAGGCACTGCAAGCTAGCTGCCCTTAAGCAACGTCTTTGATGTTCTTCCCCATCTTCATGTGACAACTTGCACACTTTATGAACAAATTTTTCTATGCTATGATTGTAAGTTCCATCTGCCTGTTTACACAACAAATTAAAAGATGAGTATGAAAATCTAATAATAACTACATTTCATTAGAATAGGAAAAACAAATTTGAATATATGGTATCCACTCCATATCAAAAGCAGACTTTATATTATCCATGAGCCCCTTGTCAAAAGAATACTTCCAGAAGCATACGACTTTCATATCAGATAGCAGAAATGGTTATATGCGATCCTTCGTTTTTACATGTAATATCAAAGATTAAACAATGTTCATGATTCCCTCTATGTGAACCCAAGAGATTATATGTTTTATCTGTATTCTAGCCCATTCAAGTCTACTTAATATTTTTGTAAAAATAAGATACTCATAGCCTGTATGAGTTATATTCTGACATTGGTGACATACGAAAGCCTCTGATGTCATTTAAATTGCAAACTTTATAGCATTCAAAAGAAAGTTTTCGACATCCATCAAGAGGTAAGGTATAGCTGCTAAAAAAGATCTCAAAATTTTACATATTCATAAAGATGTAATCATCTTATATTTTAGTTTTCCAAAGGAAAAAGGAAGGTGACCATTAACCTGACTATAGATAAACCTTGTCAAGGTTTGGCATCCGTGGATCCGCATAGCATCTTGCTTAGAGTTATCAAGCAGTTCACCAACAACATTCAGCAAGCTAACAGCAAAATATGCCCTACAAGGTCAAAAAGCAGGATTTATCATACAAGAAAAAGCATTATATTAATAACTCCCCACACAAAACTTGGAAACTAATAACAAAAAATAAAAACATGAAACAATTACTTACATCTGTTCCTTGCACATGGAAAGTAACTTGTTATAAGCCTCTGTAACAACATTGATGAATTTAACGTGCTCATAGCGCAGCTCTTTGTAGCATCTTTCTTCAAGGTACTTGACAATCTATTAAAATCAGAGAAATCCACAAGTATCTCAGTTTGTGCAGAAATTTTCAAGGCTATACTACCTTTTAGTTGCAAACGAATAAGCTAGTAATTACTACCTTGGGAATTCGGAAAGGATTTTTGGCAGCATATTCGCATAACTTGGTAATTTTCCTTTCATTGGGAGGACCATCCTACAATGTATTGTGAGGCATTAGCTTTATAATTCTACCTTATCAAAAAGTAGATACATTACAAATTAAACTATTGACTCTCCAGAAATGAACCAACTAAATTGCTAATTAACCAGATCCAAGGATTTTGCTTTATTTCTCTTGTTCCTTCCAAGATCCAACCAAAGGATCAAGCATCTTTTAAATTATAAAACTAAATAGTTTTACAAACAGCCACAACAAAGCAACCAACTATAAGGGCGTGTATTCTAATTCTATTAACATGAAATTATAGTACTCAAATGGCATTGGAGTCACAAAGCCAAGAGCACTGGACAACCATAATCACAGCAGCAACCTAGTCCCCCATACAAAAAATAAAAAACTCTACCAGCCATTACCAGCTATTACAGGATTGATGATTTCCTATTGTTACCCCTCACCTTAAAACTAAAGTACTCAAAGTTAGCTAACTCAATGGCCACACCTAAAACTCAAGTAAATTATAAAGTTTGCATCTATAGATTCATCATAAACACCATGGCCAAAATTTATAAGCCCAAAGAACAAGAAAGAGTAGACACTCACAGGGGACTTGGGGAATATTTCAGACAATAATTTCTTGTAACGCTTAACAGGTTGTCGAGATCTTGACCTCAAAGCAGGACAACAAACACACATGCTTCCGCAAGCTGGGAAGATCTTCCTGGAGATGAACCCCATTTCTGTACATGCACAAAGGAGAAATTTTAGACTAAAACAAACTCATCTTTGGCTCTCCAAAGCATGAACCAACGTTTCCAACATGCAAAGATTGCAAATTTAAACCAACCTTCCCCTAAAAAAAAGGAAAGAAAGAAATAGATTAAAAGAATGAAAAGCCAGCTATAGCATACAACAAACGGTAATCACATTGGTAGAGATATCAGATAGATAACTACAAGAAAATTCTATAACAAAGGTGAAAAGTGTAAGAGTCTGAAATTGAAGTATAGACGGAGAAAACCACGAAAAAACAAATCATAAACAGCTAAATGATAAATTTTGAGGTAAGGCAAGAACAAAGGTGAACTATTTATACCAAAAACAGCAATAACGATTGTGTCTTTCTTGCAAATACACAAAGACCAAGATACCCAAAACCAAATGCAGAGGCCAAAATGCCTTTCAACCCAGAAAAGAAAAAGAAACATAAAGAGCTCTAATGAAATTTATAAAACAGACATAAAAGACCCTTCGTTGAAATATGATTAACGGATGAGAGCAAATAACAAGAAAATGCACACACCTTGCACTGCAGTGATGGCTGGCAGATCTGCAAGAGCAAGAATCCAGGCAGAAAGTGAAAGAATACAAATGCAAGAGACCAGGCTTGCAGGGGCAGTGATCAAAGCGGCAAGGCGCGTGTTTTAAGAGAAATTAAAGAATGAAACATGAAAGAGAGAGAAAGAGAGAGATAAAGAAAGGAAAGAGAGAGACAGAGAGTTCAAGCAAAATCACGTGATGGGGTGTCAGGTTTGCAATTTATGTTCCGATGGTAAAAAGTGAAATCTCTGGGCAGTTGTGTTTTGTGTCAGAACTTAGAAGGCCATAACGCAAAGCCAACATCCAATGTACTTGTAATACTAATTACCAACAACAACTGCAAAAACTTGTTTTTAGCCATGTTTGAAAATTAAAATTCAAAGGGAAAAGGAACTGTTCATCAAACTTTTGAATTCTTTGAATTTCGCTTTATAGTTCCAAGTAATCGATTCATTGTACTCTAAAGTGTTAAAGCAACCTTTATTTTGAATTGGGAGATTATTTTTTTTTTGGTGGAAGAATTGGGAGATTATAGTACCATGGAACATTCTTAGCTTAGAAACAAGTACTTTAATCATGGATAGTAATGGGGGGTTGGTCCAAAGAATCACTTGATGCTAATCATTGGACACATGGTGAGAGTTTTTCATCCATCTTATATATAAAAGTTGTAGATTTTCTTAAAACCTCACGTAACCACGTCTGCTTATTTTTCCTCTTTCTACTTGATTACTTTTGGTTAACGTGTCTAAAATGGAAAAACCCTCATTGTGCTTCTCTTCACATGCACATCTTGGATTTTTCGCCAGGAATTGTTTGCCTAAGCGCGTTACAGTCAAAAACTTGGATTAAAAAAAATCCGAACCTCCAACCCCATAGCCACCATAACCAAGTCGCCACCCATATCAACACTTCTACAATCATCAACCACAAACCCATACCCAAATAACCGACCACATCACCAATCCCCCCTTCAAAAAAAAAAACACCAAAACAGAGAAACTACCCAACTCCACATCAACTCAAACTCCTAATTCTAGCATCCACACAACCCACAACTCCATTTGACACAAGGAACTAATGGCATTGACATGAAGCAAGAGGCCGCGAAAGCAATAGTGAGGTGGTTTCGACTTTAGATTGTTTGACAAAAAAAATAGAGATCACTATTTGTTTTGGAAGAATACGAAGGAGAAATAAGAATGGAATTTTCTGAATAAAAACGAAAAGTCGAAGAAGTAAAAAAAGCAGGAATCCCACTTGAAAATGAAGAATCGATTCAAGTTGGATATCTCAGTAATGAAATTGAAAATGAATAAGTTGAAGAAAAAAATTGGATTTCGATCTTGAGGTGAGAAGAGAATCGGCCAAGGATGGGCCTTCGGCAAGTGCTTCCTTTTATTTAGCAGCTTATGGAGGCACTACTTGGGGTTGCAGCTTCTAGGCTCCCATTACGAAGCATTTTACTTTGTTGGATTTTAAAAAAAATCAACATATTCTGTTCAATCCGATCTTTTGTACTTTAAATGCAGGATGATGAGGACAGATACAGAAATTACCGTTGCCTAGAAACAATTTGTCGTTTTTTGTTCATCATGATCTAATCACCCATGTTTAAAGTTATGGTCTGCCATTGTAGATCTCATTATTAAACTGATGTTTGTGACCGGATACATTTCTTTTTCTTTTTCTCTTTTTGGTACATTCTTTTTCGTTTTTTCTGCTATTTTCTGGATGTATCTTTCACTTTTTTTTTTTCATATATCTAATGTCGTATGACAGCATTGTTTGGATTATAATGATCATTAATTTCCTCTTTCTGCCCTTGCATGTATCCTCTTTCTGCTTGCTTTTACACCTACTTTAATTCTTCTATGCTCCCGCAACAAAGTGCGGGCATCATCCTCGTGAAAATTAAAATTCATTAAGAATGCATTTGGATGAAAATTTTTAAAATGAAAATATTTAAAAATTCATCATTTAAAATGTTTGTATTTATAATTGATTTGTTTGGATAAATCATTTTTAGAAATAATTTTTGAATATTAGAATTTGATTAAATAAAAAAATCATAAAAGAAAAATAATAATATTATATATTAAAAAAAGAAAAATATCAAATAAAATATACAATATGAGTATCATTAGATTTGTAAAAATGTGTAAATATTATTAATTAAAAAAATAAAAATATATATTAAATTTAAATAAAACAATATATTTTTGTTTTTAATTTTATATTTAATAGTGGATCATGTCTAATAAAGTAGGGAGAGTGAAAGGAATTTGGAAAAACCACCTCTTTAGGTGGTAATTTAAGTATCTTAATTTATCTTTTGAAATTCTTCCTAAATTTCAAGTTTTTTTGTCAAACAAAGAATTTGTATTTTAAACTTTTAAATATCTTGATTAAAATAAATTTCTTTTTTGAAATCTCTCATTCAAATATACTGTAAAGATACGGGAGATTCCTATCTTGAAAATTTTGGATTGACATGAAATTTGCAAAATTTAAAAGCTTGAACTTAACCTTTTGCATGAGGAAGAACAAATGCAAAACTGCAATTTTCATGTATAAAGAGGTGATGAACATATATCAATTCGACCTTGAAAGAGTCATAATCAAAAGATTGTTACATATAGCACCATAATAATAATTCCTCAATGAAATGGATCATTCTCACTTTATGGGTACAAAGACAGTGAAATCTGCTGTAGAAAATGGATCATTTCCACTTATGCGATGGTTAATACTAAATTATATATGCCTTGCAATGTGAAAAGTCCTATATTTCTAGCTTCCCTAGGTCTTGTGGCCCCTTTTGGTGCAAGTTTGAATCCCCGCTGGTCTAAGCTTGCCCTACATTTTAATGGTTTATTACTTAATCGTCACAATCACGTAATAAAAGCAAAGAAACCCAAGCTGTAGTTTGAAAATTTTCAATATTATTGGTGATCTGCTAGTGTAATGTTAGGACAGAAGAAGACCCCACAAAACCATCACAATTATTTACAAGGAATCTCAAGCTTATTTTCTATTAAGTTTTGCTGCTAGTCTGCTACTAGGACTTGGTTTAGTCATGGAAGAAATTCTTTTCTCAGGCTTATTTTATATCTGGGACCTGACAAAATGACTGCCTGGTTGTTGAAGTTAGGCCTTCGAATTACTAGTCATTTAGATCAGCATATTGACTTGCAATAATCTGCAGTAATTACATTTCATAATCAACTTGCATGTTCAAGCAAGTGATTGAATTGTATACTTAATCTTTTGTCTTGGTTTTTGTAGGCATTTAAGTTTTGGCTTAAGAAAACAACAAAGAGTTGTCACCAATCAAGGAATTATCTTGATTCATACTGTTTGTGCTTGTATAAATCACATGGGGAAGTATATTAAATTCTAGAGAAAGCCTGCAAGGATGCTGGAATTAACTAGATTGTGAGAATATATATCATATGTGTATATATATTTATATATAAATGAGCTTGGGTGGAAAGCGATGTGATCTGGCAGGCTTGGTTGACGGTGACCTGATGAAAACTCAACTACCAATAATAAATTCAGCAAATCAAATGCAGAATTACTGGTCAAACGGCTTTGAATCCTGGGACCAATTAATCTTGACTAGAAAATGAATCCAGACCAAACCAAAGCATCATAAAATGGCAAATAGAATGCTTTGCAGTTCCTGGTGTGATGCTGCATGGTGACTCTTATCAAAAGGAAATGCCATATCTACAACCAAATTCCCTGATTCAACTTCATAGTCATATCCATGGGTTGAATTTATTATGAGAAGTGCCATTTGTACCTATAAAGTACAAATTGGTGAGTATCAATCTAATTATCACCTAATGAACTATTTCCTAAAATATTTATTTCCATTGTGCCTTACTATAAAATTTAATGCATATTTTAGTTTTTTTTTTTTTACAAAAGTCAGTTCAAACCACGAAAAAAAAAAAAGAATGCAAATACTAAGAATAAAATTCTAATTTTACAAAAATTCATCTTTTAAGTAAGGCTAGTGATCATTTGCAAAAAAAAAAATCACTAGCATATTTTAGAATTTATAAGGCATTATCGAAGTAATACCTTTCTTTGTTTAAATTGTTTATGTTAAAATTTGAATCTTAAACTGACTTAACCCTAGTAAAAAATTCTTTTGCATTTATAGGGGATATAATGATAATACAGAAAGAAGAAAGTAGAAAAGACATTGTCGTCATGTAGCAAAGAGATAAGAATAAATAGTTGAATGCAAACAAGAAAGAGGATAGAAGGAAACATATGTAATGGAAATGGTCATTATGAGATAGCCACCTTGAAAACAGCATGAAATGAAAATGACTTTCACTAAGTAGTTGGAATTTAGGACAACCAGATTGATACAAACAAAGTAGCCAACATCTCCATAATTTGCTTCCTAGAATTTTCCACCTTGATCATGAAATTTAGGAAAGGTGTTGGGCTGTTGGCTGTATAGCAAATAGCAAGAGATGGAACCAATGCATCCCAACAATAATGCGGCAAAAAGACTATAGAAGCTGAAGGATCAACTTCAAGGCAACCAATTGTACAAAAAACTATCAACTGCGATAACAAATTAACATCCATACATTACAAGGGCTGCACCATCAATTACAAGACTATGACTTTCCACTGGTCCAAAGTCGAGGGAGGTTACATGAAAATTTTGGGGGATGGGAGAGAAGTATGACAATGAGCAACATATTGCACCAGACCTAGTTAATTGCCTTAGCATGTGCTCACCAAGACAGTTACGATGGAAATTGTAGTGAGCATCTCATCACCTCAGATGAATCATTTGCAGAACAGAGCTTTGGAGGGACGAACTTTGATTACTCCAAAACATTTCTTCATTTGTTGAGGCAGTACATATTTCTCAATTTATCAAGAATCTCTGCACAATCTATTGGACTTGCCTCATCACAGAATTCTTCTTCCCATAACTTGCGAAGATCTGCTCAGTGGCAACTCGGTTAGCATACTGATTTACATCTCTGCTGTCTACAGTTCAAAGGAAAAGAGCTATTTTCTTTCTTAAAACAAAGATTCTGTTATTCAAACTTTATATTAATTAGGTGATACATCCATGTTGCTAAACATTCCAGAGGGATTTCTATGACTCACAAAAGGTATAGATGATAAACATTAGCATAAACCTACCGGCCTTGTCTGTAGGTGGAAGACACATGACAAGCATGTCAAATCTTGGAACCTTGGTTAAATTTTCTAGATACTTAATAGCCAAATTCACTTCTTCCCTGCCAAATGAACAAACCAGTCCAATAGGGAGTCAAGAATCAGGTCAAGATCAAAGAGAATCCCAGGCAATAGACACCAAAAAAATCAACTTTATTTACCTGAAAAAGGTGGCAACGCATTTAATGATGTCAACTAACATGGAAGCAGACAAGGCATTTTTAAAGATTTGTGGTAATGCACTTGGAGATGTAACCTAGTTATTACAAAAAAAAAAGCTGTAGCACAAATGAAAGAACTTAGAGAACAACAAATAGCAGTCACACAGAAATTCATCATAAAGGGCCCATATAGATGCTTCATCATGTAAAAATAGAGCTGTATAATACCAACAAATACAGACCTTCAAAAGATGAGCCTGTAATGCACGGTCGCCAGATAGGGCTCTCCAGGAAACCTCAAATTGATATGCTGTATTTGGGGGACTGATGTTTTTTGCAGCTTCAGCCATGGCTCGAGTGGCAGCTCGAGAAGCAAGCTCTTGCACTGAAGCCTTCAGCTCTTGCTTTCTAGTTGTGCTATTTCCCTATGAAAAATCAGACAGCACAAAGTCAACCTGTATTTAATTTAAGAAAAAAACAAAGAAAGCACAAATAACATGACATATTCTATTACTTACAGAAGCAAGTTGAAATTTATAGAATGCAATTTATATAGTTACCGCTGTTTACCTGACAATGAAAAATCAGTTTCAACAACTCTATTTATGTGCGAGATAGAGCATATACTATGCAGGGATCAGTGAAGCTCCAAAATCATTTCATCCTCAACATATAAACATCCTTGAAACAAATAACAGCTGTTAAGAGGAAAACAAAAATTCTAACTTCTGATACCTTAGTTTGATACCCTTGAACTGCAGCCACTCCTGTTATTTGAGTATTGTTTGAGACAGAATGCATCCCAAGTACATTCTCTTTTGTCTCTGACTTCCCTACTTCCTGTGCTCCTTGCATAGACCTTCTTAAGACCCCAGATGCCTTCTGAAGAATCTCCTGGGATTAATAAAAATGACAATGAGTGTACTCAATTGAATGTAATAGACAGAAAATGAAAAAGTAACAACAAAACAGAAAATATTCTAATAACTACCCAATCAATTTTCTGAGGAAACTAAATGAAAGAGAGAAGAGGTTGCATGCCTTCAGCTCAATTCTATAATAGATAATACCATAGCCTGATTTTCATCCATGATTCTAAACCAGTTTTATCACCCTCAACTTTTCTAGACAGTCTGCGTTCCCTGAACTTTGAGAAAGTTAAATTTCAGAAGGTATATAGAACAAAATGGAGCAAAAAAAAATGCTTACTTTCTCATACAAGGATTTAAACTCTGCATGTTGTTTCTTGATTTCTTGATTGTTAGGTTCTAACCTCAGGGCAAACTCAGCATCTGCAATCAACTATGTTCACCATATAAGATCTATCAAATTTATATAGAAGCAGTACAAAAAAAAATCCATTTAGGAGTTAATCCAAGAGAGAACTTGCACTCAACAAACCTTCAATAGATTCTTTAAGTTTCCCAAGTTCTTTTCTAGCTGTTGCTCGACGTGAGTATGCTTTTATGTAGTGATCATCCAGATTTAAGGCCTCTGTACAGTCATCCTCAGCCTCTTGAAATCTAAAGAGAGAAAACAAAAATCACATTCATGTAATTTTTGTCACCAAATATATTAATCATGCATTAACTCAATCACAAAAGACTTGGCCATTAAAAATAACAATGAAACTAGGGAAGGCTACCAAATGTTCAGATTATTTTCCTAAAATACAAGTGCACATCACCAAAAGAGTGTCAAACATACCCTTTGATCTTAAGATAGGCCATAGCCCTATTTGCATAAGCTACAGCAGTTGGCGACAGGGCAATGCTTCTTGAGTAGATCTCAATAGCTTCTTTAAACTTTTTTTGCTTAAAATACTCATTTCCCTGCAAATTTCAGACCAATGTACTCTGGTCAACATCAAACATAACTCAGACATGCCCAAAAGGACAATGCCATACAAACATAATCTCACCAGTTCTTTCTCAGAAGCAGCATCGGGCATCTTCTCATCAGTTACAAAACTACTTGATAAACTGCTTAATTTATCATAATTATGCAAATAATCATATTGCCTGGAACTGGTAGTCGAAGAATTATTCAGGGATCTTTTTCCTGTCGGCCTTCCTTTGTCAGTGGTCTTCTGTGAAAATGAGACATTGTAAGATTCCCCATCAAAGAGTCATACCGAGGAAATGAAATGAATGATCACATTAAAGAAGAAAAAAACTTTGTTGCTCCCTTCGCATTGCTACCATAATCATTTTTGAGGGTTGAAAAGTTACCAATTGTTCTTTACCAGAAGCCTGTGATTTTATTTTCTTATCCTTGTCCTTAAGTGAAAATTCCCAATCCTGCAAGTCATTTAGAAAGCCCTGGAAATCCTGGAAAGCAAAACCCGGTGGAATAACAAAGAGTAGATGGCAAATAAAGTAACCTTTTAGCTGTTGGCAAAAGAATAAGAAAACAAAGAGAACCCAGATGATAACTGGGAAGAAATAGTATCTGAAGATTCTAAAAGCTCCAAAGGTCAATCCTTTAAGCTTGAATACCGTCAGGACTTTAACCTAACTAACTCAATTTCCATAATGAACTGAACAAATTAAAAAAAAAGAAGCATAGAGTAGAATATCTTCACAGAGCCAAAAGCAACATATTTTGAGCGACAAGTGAAGTTCAAAGCTTAAAAGTCTGAAGCTTTCAATGAAAACGAAAAAAAGACCCATAAAGGAAAAATAAGAAGTCAAATACCAGAGCTTGATCACGGCTGTGCTTGCTTGCCATTAACGAGATTTGGAGGAAGAGTTGGTTTTGGATGGCTGTGGAAGAGACAGGGGAAGGTTGCTTTGTTATGTAATCTCAGTGGACAAACTGTAGAGTCGAGACTGTTTGAAGATCTTTGCCATTTTATTCGTGGATTTATAGGTTTGAGTTTTGGGTCCTAAAATAAAACCAAAGGCCCATTAGAATAAACCCATCCTTGCTCGACACAGTAACTGGAGCAGGGCCCGTTTGCATAAAGGATGTGTCTTGAGGAAAGGGAAAAGGAGCATACCACTATTTCTATACCATCGGATCGCCAATTTTGCTCTTGCTCTTCTTCTTCTTCTTCAATTGACCGATCTATAATCAGAATGAATGTAAGTCATTCTATTAATTATCTTTATGCGTAGTTTTATTTTCTTAATTTAACACTTCCCACTTCTTAAAAAAGCACTTATTTTGCCCTTTTATCTCTTCTACATTTTGGTTTGATTTTGTTTTTCTAATGCAGTTTATGGCTTCAAAGCAACCTGAAAATAGCTTACTTGGCCCTCAATCTGACTCTCAAAGGACTCTGTATGTTCTTTATCTGATTTCCAATTGAACTAAGGTTTCCTTTCGTTGTTGGATATTTGAAAATTTTCCTTTCTTTTTTTTTTCTTAATTTTGGTTTTTTTTTTTAATTTTGGGTAGGTACCCATACGTGACTGGAACATCAGTTGTGGCTTTAAAGTATAAAGATGGGATTTTGATGGCTGCTGATATGGGAGGTCAGCTCATACGCTTACATAAGCCTTTTTCTTTTTCCTTTTCAGAGTTTTTATTTGTCGTTGTGTGTGTGTTTGAATTGGTTCTGATAGTGGAAACTGGAAAGTAGATTATGGTTCTGTTATGGAGTTTAAAGATGAAGCAATTAGCTTTAAGCAGCCTTAAATGAACTGAAGTCCCTTTTTTTTTATTGTGTTTTGGATTGTGATGTATATATGGATTAGTGTTCCTTATTCTTCAACCCTTTTGATGCTGTATGTTATGTTGTTTTAGGATAGATGGTTCAATTAGAGCGTTGGAGTGTTGCTAAATAGCTTTAAAATTGTCAAATAAGGTAATGCTTGAAGCTTAAGTGGTTGTAACTTGTAACATAAAACTTTTCTGTTCAAAATCCGAACATAGTATTTAACATAACATTTGATACGATGATTGTTTGATAGTATACTACAAATGATCAGTACATTATAGAAATTCCATGTTATAGGTTACAATGTGATGTTTTATATGTTTGTTAGATTTTAGTATCGTTTGTATGGTAGGACTTATTAGATTTCTTCTCTGCTGTTAGCTCTATGCGCAAAGTCAGTAACAAAATTCCCCTTACTGAGGTGAAAGAGATCTTGTTGAGCTGTTTGCATAGCTGCTAGATTATCTTAGAGAGAAATGAAGTTGGAGTTATTTAAGGCTCTCAGTATTTCTCATGCTCTTTCAATTCTAGTCCTTATTTTTCGATTATTAAAAGAATTTCTTCAACCTGTGAAGTGCCGTAAAACAAGCTATGCACTTATAACGAAAAATACAATTTGCTTATATTTCATTTCCCACGTGCATGCTTTGCAGCTCTTGGTTTTCATTCTCCTTCCTCTTCTCTCTTCTTCCCTCATTTTGAGCTGGAAGTTTGCTGTTTCAAATACCCAGCAATTGCTCTAAAGCTAATATGCGCTCATGTGATACTCATTACCCAACTGAATGGTTCCTAATTTCACTATGTAAGTGAATGCTCTTGTTTTAAACCCGCCTCCTGTTAATTGACAGGTTCTTATGGGTCCACCCTGCGGTACAAGAGTGTGGAGCGAATGAAGCCTGTTGGCAAGCATTCTCTTCTGGGTGCAAGTGGAGAAATTAGTGATTTCCAAGAGATTTTGCATTATCTTGATGAGCTTATGTAAGGACTGACTGATATTATATTAAGTACTTTTGTTTTGGCTGTTTTTATTGTGTAAAGCTTCTGACATAAAATTGTTGCTTTTGGATGTTTGATTGTTGTAGCTTGTATGACAATATGTGGGATGATGGCAACTCTTTGGGGCCTAAAGAGGTGCACAATTACTTGACTCGAGTCATGTATAACAGGCGTAACAAGTTCAATCCATTGTGGAACTCCCTTGTACTTGGTGGAGTTAAAAATGGACAGAAGTATCTTGGAACGGTAGGCTCGAAATTATATCTTTATCCTAGAGTACAGAAATGAGCTACTTGCAGTTTTAGGGTTGTAACTGACCATTCTTATGACTATGACTCATCAGGTCAGTATGATTGGTGTAAACTTTGAGGACAATCATGTCGCAACTGGGTTTGGAAATCACCTTGCACGGCCAATTCTTCGACAAGAGTGGCATGAGAACTTGAGCTTTGAAGAAGGTGTTAAACTACTGGAGAAATGCATGCGAGTTCTACTCTATCGTGATAGGTCAGCTGTTAACAAGCTTCAGGTTTGGTCTTTTCTCTTTTAACATTTCGACTCCGTATTTTTAAATAATTTTTTTTAATCCTTGTGAATATTGTAGTTTCCACAAAAATACAAGTGTGCATGGCATTCTAGGCTTTTTGCCATTAGTTAACAACCCGTCTCTATGAATATTACTATTCTGATAGACGCTAATTTTACAACATAAAATTTTGCTTATTGGCATTTGCATTTTTTACATGCATGTGAACAACTGTTCTATAATTGCCTGGTAGATTTTTATATATGCAATTTAGGTTTATGAATTTCTCAGGATGGCTCTTAACCAAATCTATTCTTTGGCTGACAATCTGAGGCAAAATTTTATCTATGTTGACGTCGTGTGCTTGAAATCTGATGATTGCAGATAGCTAAGATCACTGAAGAAGGAGTGACAATTTCCCAGCCATATTCATTGAAGACCTACTGGGAATTCTCTGCTTTCGAGAATCCTTCTCAGGGTGCCGTAGGAACATGGTAGATGTGGCAAACATTTCATCGGTTCCGGAAACTTTTATGGTATCAAAAGAACATTAATCAAACAACTAGGAGTTAAATTAAAATTCGATGCATCTTTATCATTCCGTAAAACGATTAAGTTTGAAGTTGATTATCATTATTAATGTGACAGCAGATGCTTTTTTTCATTTTTGTTTTAAAGCTCCTAGTTGTGTTATTCATTTTCGATATAAGATTGATCATTCTCTTAGAATTAGTTGTTGGGTTTAATAACTGTGCTGATCCATGGTCGACCCAAGAGAGAGTGAAGCTGCGGACTAATTGGCTAGGCTAACCAAACCAACTTCGACCTTGCTGGGGCAATGAATTGGGTCCACAATGGGTTCTGGACCACAGAAGGGTCGTCCAAGAATTCGGAAGTTGGGCCTTCTGTGGATTGAGGGTTCTGTTCAAGATTGCAAAGCCAGTAAAACCAATAGTTTGTTTTTAAGACAAAACAGGTAAATCTGATAATTTTAAAGTCTTATTAAGTAGGACACAATAATATTATATGAATAAATAAAAATATGATATGAATTAAAATTTAATAGAAATTTAAAATATTCTATATTTTTCGTAGTAACATGAAATTATACGAGCAAATACCCCACCAAAAGAGGAAAAGAAGAATGACGCAAGGGAAAATTGGTCATTTCATATGAAAAATAAAAGATGGAAAAGACAATTGACATGGTAGAAAAGACCCTTGCCTTCCCATCACTCACTCACCAAAAAGATTTTAGAGAAATTAATTTCTCTATTGTTTTATTAATTGTTTTCATTTTCATCAGATCAGAGGCGGATCGGACGGTTGAAAGCGACATCCCTTTGACGGACAATATCGCGCGAGATGCGCGGGTGTTTCCGCCAACCGCCCTCGTCATCCCCCCCTAGATCTTCTCTGTTCTGTTCTGTTCTGCTCTGTCTTGTTCGGTGGGTCCCATTTCTTCTTCCTGTTAGCGTTGTGTGTTAGGAAATCTTTCATGCGTATTTTTTTTTTGTAATAAGAGCAGTTTTATGTTTTTTTTTATTTTTTTATACATTAATCTTAATTTTTGTTAATGAGTTTGTATTTGAACCTCGTAAGTTAAGAGTTTATATTCATTGTATGTAAAAAGTTAATGGTATATTTAGTCATTAAATCTAAAATTTATACATTATCATTAAATTATATTAAATTATTTCATTAATTAATAAACATAAAAATATTTATTTTTAAAGAATTTTCATTTTAAAATTTATAAATTAATGATAAGACCTTATGATTTATCGATAATATATAAAATTTATATATTAAAAGTGCATCAAATATATATTTTAAATTATGAGTTTTTTGATCAAAATTTTTTAAGTAATTAAGTTTTTTATTTTTTTAATTGTGAATTTTGACAGAATTTTTTTTAATCTTTTATTAATATTACGAAAAAGACATGAAAATGTCGTGGCTTATAGTTGCAAATGTTCTTTGCGAATTATAAAAGAATGTACCATATATATTTGCAAATATAGCAAAATTCAAATGTTTAGTGACTATCTAGTTGTTTGCTTTAAAAAGTACATCACATGTAATGTTGGATTTGATTTTTTGCACAGGATTCTATCTATAAAGTAAAGTTGCTTGTGAATGTTGCTTAGTATTTTATCATCTTTTTTAATGCAAAGGGTCCCCTTTGCATCCAAAGGATACCAAGTTTTGTTCTCCTTTATAAGATTGTTTTGGATAATGCTCCTTTATTAAGTAATAATTTCAAACATTACATAATCACACCACGTTGCAATGCGGTTGGACTTGGATTGCACATACTACAAAGTGAGTCGCAATCTTTTAAATCCACTGGCCAAGAAAACAGTGAAAAAAAAAAAAAAAGAAGACTATCTATTATTAACTTAGTAGTTGGTATTTTATCTACGGGAAAATTAGATTTAAGATTTGATTTTTTTGTACCTTATACCTAAACATAGAGCATCTCTTATACCTAAACCTAACAATTCGTATATATAATTTGTGTTCATATAGTGTAAGATACGAAAATTTTAAAATAAAATTTGTATTATACCACTGTATAATATCTAAAATTGCAAGGCATAAGAAAGACAAGCCTTTTATAATACCTAATCACCATGTAGGCCAAGGCTACATGTTCAAACACAATCCACCTCAATCATTATGCCTAAAATACAATAACCATCTTTTAAGAAGGAAAACAAGAAAAAAAGAACAATTATATATATATTTCAACATCTGCATGATAAAGTAAAGAGAAAGATGGGCTACCATTTGATGCCAACAAGCAGGATTTTTCTATATGATGTCAGGCATGGCCAGTTCCAGGTCCTCCTAGTGTTAGAACCACATCTCGAAGATCACTTCTAAGCTTTGGATCTTTTGCAGCAGATGAAGTAGTCCTAGCGATCGAATGTGGTCGATTTGCTTGAGCTTGTCGAGATATGCTGTGGTTGGAATCTGGCATAATCCGCATTGTTGGTGGATGGGAGGGCTTGAAGGATTCTGAGTTACTTGAGCTCAGAATTGGCTGAGCTGGAGCAATCTGGCTTGGTAATGCAGGACTTTGACCAAGCGTTGGCCCTCTCGAGATGATCCCCGGCCCCTAATGTCAATCAAATTAAAGGTATGGTTGAATAAATAAATTAGGAAGTTCCATAATTAAGAGCTGAAAGCTTACAGGTGCAAACAAGACCCCTCTGAAGATCTTCCCATTAACAGTTGCTGTCATCAGGAAACCAGAGTCAAAGGCCCCATCAACTTTACCATGAACTTCAGCACCAAGCTAAGGATAAAAACCCCATTGAGAAGCATGAACAACAATAAACAAGAAAACCTCCAAAAAGAATAGCAACAATGCTTCAACAAAGACCAGTATTGTGGTAGCTACCAATCAACAAATATCAGATAATCTTATCAATTGCAAAATTTTAGTCGTTAATTCAGAAAATAGATGTTTTACCATGTTGTGATTAGGCCCTGCCTGCAAGTGTTTCTGTTCCACGGGTTGGTATTGTGTTCCTTGTCTGCCAGTATGAACAACATGAAGATATTGTTCAGGTTTTTGATGGTTTTGGTGTTCTCTTATAAACTGCAGATCTTGCTGAGGTTTTTGGAGCATAGATCTGGTCTCCTTGTGGTTATTTGAAACATTGTTAGGTTGATAATTGCTTGGGATATGATGGAACTGCTTGAACAGGTAAAGTCCTTGGGACCCGGCAGAATCTTTGGACTTTTGTGCTGGGGCTTGTTCTTGATCAGATTGTGAAGGAGATGAATGCTGTGAGAGTGAAAGGGAATGTTCTTCTTGCTCAGATTCAACCTCCCATGCCTTTGAATTGGCAGTTCTTCTCCTCTTTGGATTTGAAGTATCTAAGAGTAATGAAAAGATGAATTTAATCATCATATTTGAAACATCGAGCTATAACTGAGGCAAGAAAATTTGATTCCAAGCCAACCTGAACTGAACCGAGATGAGTGATCTGCTTCTTGTTCTGGTTCAAGCTTTGCTACTTCATTATCCTCGATATAGATAGTTTTCTGCTTCAAAATAAAATAAGCACCTTTTATTCAATAAGGTCATAAAAACTGAATGGTGTAGAAGTTTTGCAGCTTACATGCATATTCATACCAAGTTATTTGGTGCTACTCTTAGGAATCTTCTCTTTTCTTGGTTCCAATGGCTTCCAAAAGTTTTGCACATGGAAATGTTATAACGACCATTTGGATGCTGCATTCCAAGCTGTAAAACCACCAACTCATTGATCGGACGCTCATCTTCCCCACACCTGCATAGATAAGTAAAGGTCTGTGAAATTACTAGTCAGACCGATGTCTAGAAACAAGAGATGGGGAGGTAAAGCTATAGTGCAGTCAAAGGAACTTACCCTCCATAGATAGCAATATCTGTTTCTGCAAAAACAGCAGTATGAGAAAACCGCCCTTGAGGCTGCTGGCCGCATATGTCTAGCTGATCCCAACAACAAGCACTCACATCTAGGACCCAAACATCGTTGTAGTAGTGTTTATCTCCAACCCCTCCAATAATGAAAACCTTCAAAATCATAAAATTTTCCAGTTGGAAACCCCCCAAATGATCATGTCCGTGATATAATGTAAAATTCTATCGAAAAAGCTGACAAGAATGAAATGACTCTCTTTAACAATGCTAATTTATTATCTTGTGCTACCTTTGTACCAATATTCACAGCAGCATGACCTGCTCTAACACCAGGTAAAAAGCCTTGAACAGCCAACTGTAAAGGCAGAAAAAAAAGAATACGGGGAATTATAATTCATAAAACCAAGACATCTGTCAAGCAATTCAATTTTCTATAACTGAGTTTGCGAGACCGGGAAAGTGAAATCAATACCCTTGACCAAGTTGAAGTTTCCATGTCAAACATCTCAACATCTCCATGATATCGATCGCCACAGTCACCACCATAGACAATGAGTTTATTCCCTATTGCAACAGCACTGTGACTGTCTCTAGGCACAGGGATATGACCTCTCACTTGAGGTGAACCCCATCTCATAGTCATAAGGTCCAGAATATACAAATCATTCAAGTAATTTGCTTCACCTTCCCCACTTCCTCCAAAAATCACCACCTTATCTTCACCAATAAGTGTGGCAGTATGACTTTCGCGAGGAGAAGGTGCAACACCGTAGCATTCAGCTCGTATCCACTCTTTCGACGCAAGGTCCAATACATGAAGATCATTTACCTTCTTAGTACCATTCGTGCCCCCAAACACCATCATTTTAGTCCCTACAAGAACAGCACTGTGGCTGTCTCTAGGGCCAGGACCCTGCCCTGTGGTCTCAAGAGTGTTCCAAACCATTGTGTTGAGGTTTAGCACCAGAACATCACTGAAATGCAGACCTCCGCAACACCCCTGTGACAGGCAAAAACAAGTGATAAACATACAGCCTTTAAATCGAAATCGAGATTATCTTCCTCTAAAATCATTCTTGATCTTTCTCTTCCCATGGTTTCTCTCCTATTAATAGAAATAAGCATCAAACTCTACAAAGTTCAGCAGTCCTGTGGCTCAATAAACAATAAAACAGAACAAAGAGTTTAAGGCCGGTTTGCACTGTCAGAAAGAATATCGGACTGGAAAGGATAAGTAAGCCTAATGTTCACACACAGTTTTAAAACAAATGTTCAAGAAACTAATGTCCTTTTGCTCCCCTGTAGCGCAGATTTCCAGCATAGCATAATTTCCTCCCAAAAGGTTGAACAGCATGCATCTAACAGCTAATCCAATACCATCAACAAAAAAAATAATAATTAAAAAAATTGATTATTCTCCTCCTTTTTTTCCCACAGGAATCCCTCAAATCCAACTTTTACCAGGAAGTAACAAGACTTAGCATGGCTGAAAACATAAGAAACTGATACCTGATATTGCCATAAACAGGAGTTCAATAGTAATCCTACTTATAGTCTTACACTCTTACTAATTAGAGAAAGTGAAACCAGGGCAACTTCAGACAGCATTCCAGCCAGAAGCATAAGAAAAAGTTGTAAAGAAATGAAACCTACGAAGAAAGTTGTTTTTTCCTTAACCAAGGATGACCAAATCACGAGAGAGAGAGAGAATAAAAAAGAAAGAGAACAAGATTAACCAAAGAATAAAATTGAATAAGCAGAAACTTAAGCATTCTTTGTTGGGCTAGAGAAAAAAAAACAATGAAAGAAAATATAACATACCCCAAAAACATAAACAACTCCATTAGAATAGCAGGAAGTGTGCCCCCATCTCTCAGACGGATTAAAACCTGAAACTTTAGGATAGAGCCACATTGCTTTCTTCTTCGCAGTTTCAGCTCCAAGAGACCCCATTGTTTGCTGTATGATGTTTTATCTTCTCTCTTTTAAGGGATGGTCTTTGTCTTTGGCTTAGCTTTAGTTCTACTTCAGTACAGTGCTTGACAATGATGAAGCAAGCAGAGGAGAGAGATAGAGGGTCAACAGAGGACATGAACAAGCCAAGTGATATATCAACTATCAGTGTCAATAGACATGAAAAGATGGGAGCTTTCAAGTCTATCACTGTGGCAACCAACGCCCACAGAAGTTTATGGTGAAAAGAACATTTTTTTCTCTAAATCCTATACATATAGTTTATCTTCAAAGGGAAAAAAAACATTTATGTTACTTGGATGAATAGGTGTTTTTTTTTTTTGGTTCATTGGATGAATAGGTGTTATGACCATAAACAAGTGATGTAAAATCATGGGACTGTGACTGTTGAGAGAGAGAAATTTCTTTATCTTTGTTAACTGAAAGACCCCTTTATTTTTTAAATTTGTTTCTATACTTTTTCACAATGGTCTAACTGAAAATGATGGAGTGTGGGGTTCTTGGGGTTGTGGAAAATGATGGTGAAGGTGTTATGGAGTTTTTCTTTTTTGACAGCATAGGTTCGAGGCAAGGGACGGAGGGTTTTCTTCATTTCTCTTTTTCTATGGTTTTTTGTTGGGATGATATTGGGATTGGTGGATAAGAAGCTTTTCTTCTTTCCTCTCACACACACACTCTCTCTCTCTCTCAACCCAAGTTTCAAGGTGGGTTTTGATGGTGATCTAGAAATGTCTCTTCTCAAGGGAAGTGTGGGACTTTGTGCATGGAATTTCCTTTTAGTTTTGGGAAATGGACAGAAGTGGTGTTTCCCTGAAAGCCAATCTGATCTCTTGTGTGAACTGAGAAGTTGAAAATGTAAACCAAACATGCCATGAAACTTGTGTTTCATCAGCCACTCTGGTAGGTCATGCGCATGGATTGGAGCCATGGATACCACAACCCATACCATTGTTTCACAAACAAAAACTTCAGCTACAGCTAATTTACTATTCCATTATTCATTGTAAAGAAAAATAATAATAATTTGAAGCATAAGACAGCCCCACATGTCTTATAATTCAGTTCATGACTGCATATTGTAACATATCTCAAGTACTAGATTTTTTCAATATGATAAAGCAAGAGTTCATCGACACAATTTTTCAAATACCCTTTTTATCAGTAAATTAATTAATTTATATTTATATTATATAAAATTATATTTATATTTTATCATATAAAATATAAAAATTTTATATCAAAATTCGATAAGCAAACATCATCGGTCATCAGTCATCGCCATCCAACTTCCTTCTGATTTACTAGCATCAATCTACTCTTTTAACTAAGCTTCTGCTGTCCTTTTGCAGGCTCTGACAGAAAAAATAAAAACAGAAACATAGCAAAGATGCTGATGGAAGGAAGAGCAGGAGTGAGTAGAGTAGCATATAATAAGAATCCACGCGACAAACACGGGAGAGTTTTGGGGTTGTGGCGGTAGAAAGTGCTAGTGAAATTGCCTGCCTTGATTCACGTGATCTTCATTGTAACTTGTGAAAAATGTTAATGGGAGACTACCACTGTGCATGTAGTACCATTTTCTCTCCTTTCTTTCATTTCCTTTCCTTTCAATGGACAAGAAAAGAAATGAAAAGAAAGACATCTATCTTATCGAGAACGAATAACAACGCAACAATACTACACAACGCTCTCTTTTCATGGAGCTGGGTTAAACGAGCAAGTTAAAGCAGTTGGGAATAGGAAAGGAATAGTGTTGAAGCTGTGGTTTGTTTTCTTGCTTTGAAGGGCGTATTGTATTTGTACAGTTACTGTTGTGTTGATTGGAGAGTGAGCGATGTGAATGAGTCTTAGATAGCGTGGCAGTCTTGGAATTTGAGGGCCCCTGCGTCTGCGTGACGGGTACGTGCAGTTGACCCTGTACGAGACCCGATGGGAATACCCCATAAGCAACGGCAACACAATCAAGGCTGTGTAGCCATTTGTGGTATTTGTGGTCAAACATTGTGGAATTTCATTCAATAATCTCACCTGCTTCTCCGCCTTTTAATACGCTACTACTGTTGCTACTTGGTTCAAGCCTGAGTGAACTTGCGTGTCAGAGCAATGTGGTTGCTTGTTTTGATGTTAACAAGTTGAAAAAGATCCATCAGTTAGTATTAGATGTTCAGCCTAGCAATAGTTATGTTAGTTATAACAATTCAGTTAAATATAACTGACATAACTACTCTAGAAGAATATAAGAGTATCCCGATTCTTGGATACTATATAAATAGATAGATAATTCTCAATTGTAACAAGAAATATTGAATTCAATGAATCACTCTTAACAATCTTGATTCTTCTCTATTCTTCTCTTCTCTTCTACTACAATCTTCTACAATTCTTCTTTCTCTTATATCTTGAAGATTATATAAATAATCTTGACATGGTATCAGATGCCGGCATAGAGAATAGCAATGGAGTCACATCTCAGTCCAATGGTGTCACAAATCAATCATCTGTTTCTGTGATAAATCTAGGGGTGCAAAGTATTACTGTTAAACTTGAAGATAACAATTTCTTGCTTTGGAAGCAACAAGTTACAGCAACCATTCGAGGTTATGGTTTGAAGGGCTTTGTGGATGGCACTCATGTTATTCCTTCAAGAAACTCTATTGAATTTGAGATCTATGATAGGCAAGATCAATTACTTGTATCTTGGTTACTTTCTTCTATCAGTAATCATATCTTGCCTACCTTTGTTGGTTGTGAAACAACAAAGGATCTTTGGGATGCTATAGAGGAGTATTTTGCCTCTCAAACAAATGCAAGAATTATGCAATACAAACGACAACTACAAAATGTCAAGAAAGATAATCTGTCTATGAAAGATTATCTCATTAAGGTGAAATCAATTTGAGATACTTTGCAATCATGTGGATGTAAGATCTCTGATTCTGAATTGGTTCATACTGCTTTGTCTGGACTTGGGGCTGAATATGATGCAATTGTAGCTGCTGTTTCAACTTAGAAAGATCTGCCAAACTGGAAGACTACTTCTGCTTTATTGTTTGCAACAGAATCAAGACTGGTACAAAATGCTGCAGTTCTTGAATCTTCAATATCCTCTGCAAATCTTGCTATGCAACAAAAGAAATTTGCCTATGAATCTGGTAGAGGAACAAAAGGCTGGATGAATGATGGAAATAAAGGTTTTAGAGGCAGGGGAAGAGCCAGAGGCAGAGGTATGTCTACGGGGGGTTCAAAACCTCAATGCCAACTTTGTGGCAAGATTGGACACACTGTCCATAGGTGTTATCACAGATTTGATATCTCTTTCAATCCTGATCCTGGTGAGTCTTTTTCAAACAACAGAAGCAATCGATTTACTCATCAACCATACAATGGTTTTTATCAGCCACAGCAAGTAAATATGGCAGAAGCAATGATTGCAAGTCCAGACTCTATAGCAGACTCCTCATGGTATCCTGATTCTGGAGCCACTAATCACATTACAAATCAGGTTGAGAATCTCAACATTAGATCTGAATATCATGGAAATGGTAAGCTTCATATGGGAAATGGAGTTGGAATCAACATTGCAGGTATTGGTCACTCATCCTTTCTAACCTCTACCCATTCTAAACCCTTTCAACTTAAAAATGTTCTTCATGTTCCTCAAATAACCAAGAATCTTTTATCTGTATCTCAATTCTGTAAAGATAATGGTGTTTACTTTGAGTTTTACTTTGATTTTTGCCTTGTGAAGGACCCTACTACCAAGGAAATACTTCTAAAAGGGATGCTTGACAAGGGATTGTACAGGTTTAATCTATCTCTCGACAAATCAATTGCAGCACATCAGACCAAGCCAGAAGTTTTTGTGTCAGATGTCTATAATTCTAATGTTTCTGTTCCAATAGTAAGTGCTTGTTCTCAGCCCAAATCCTTTGTTCTGTGGCACAAACGTTTAGGACACCCTAGCTCAGTCATAGTGTCACAAATTCTTACCTCTTGTAATATTCCAAATCAAATCAATAAAAGCTATGTTTGTTCTCATTGTCAGCAAGGAAAAAGTCATAGACTTCCCTTTTCCCTTTCTACAACTTCATATGAATCTCCTCTTACACTCATTCAAGTAGACCTATGGGGACCTGCTCTTTACTTATCAGGACATGGATATCAGTATTACATTTCCTTTGTTGATGCATATCCAGATTTACCTGGATATATTTTCTCAAAGCAAAAAGTGAAGCATTACCTTCCTTCATTCATTTTAAACGATTAGTTGAAAAACAATTCTCTACATCCATTAAAATACTTCAATCCGATTGGGGTAGAGAGTTTAGAAGCTTCACTTCTTTTCTTGATTCTGAAGGTATTCAGTTTAGACACTCATGTCCACATACCTCTCAACAAAATGGTATGGTGGAAAAGAAACATAGACAAATAGTTGAGACCGGTTTAACTCTTCTGTCCCAAGCTTCCTTACCTCTTAGCTTCTGGTCTGAGGACTTTTCTACTGCAGTTTATTTGTTGAACAGGTTACCAAGAACAGCCTTGAAGTCAAAGTCACCTTTTGAAGCCTTATACAAGGTAAAACCAGATTATACCTTTCTCAAGACATTTGGTTGCTTGTGTTATCCTTTTCTGAGACCTTTTAACAAACATAAACTCAATTTTAGATCATCTCCTTGTATTTTCCTAGGTTATAGTTCTAAACACAAAGGATACAAATGTCTTGACTCCAACAATAATCTCTTTATATCCAGGCATGTTATTTTTGATGAAGAACAATATCCTTATGTTCAACTGTTCTCTTCCAAAACACATACAAATATCTCTTCTGTTCCTTGCTCAATTCCATCACCTCCCTTACTAACTCCAAATCCTGTGTCCACTCAATCCCTTCCACATTTAGTTTCACCCTCAATCCAAAATCAGAATTCCACTTCTTCAATAAATGAGTCTCCTACATCAGTTTCACAAAGCAATAATCAAACCTCAATTTTGGGGCCGCCTCCATTACCAACTGAAAATTATCATCCTATGCTAACAAGGTCCAAAAATGGGATTTATAAACCTAAGGTGTTTTTAGTGGATTTGGATCAAAATGAGCCTACTAGCATTAGTCAAGCACTTCAGCATCCTAAGTGGAAACAAGCAGTACATGCTGAATATAATGCTTTGTTGAAAAATGGCACATGGTCCTTGGTACCTCTTCCAGCAGATAGATCCATAGTTGGTTGCAAATGGGTCTACAAACTTAAGAAAAATTCAGATAGTTCCATTGCAAGATACAAGGCTAGGCTGGTTGCTAAAGGATACCTTCAACATTCAACAACCAGGGATTGATTTTGGTGAAACATTCAGCCCAGTAGTGAAGCCTACCACCATCATTAAAATATGACATCTATGAAGAGATTTTCCAGCGTTAGTCTAACCCAGCAGATGAGAATCAATGTTTTATGGCAATGGCAATGGCAATAGCAATGAGAAGAAACCCCAATATGTCAAACTGAAAGGTAAATGATGTGATTGAAATAGACTTGACAATTTTATACAAGACATAGACAAAAGATACAAAAATGACATAGCCTAAAATTTGATAAAAATAATATCAATATAACAAAAGTTAAAAAAAATTGTATTTGATATGTAGATACGAATTTTAATATGAAATTTTTGTATTTTATACTAGACGCACATGAATTATGGACAAGAATTGCTAGGTCTAGATTGAAGGTAGAAATATCATGCATACATGCATGAGAATAGTTGACAGGGAAGAGTTTGATATGAAACAAACTTCAGATCATAAATAGCCAAGCACAAACCAACAAACCAATACAATGTTCCCTTTACTATTTGTTCTCTCAGGGATGTTAAATTCACATTAACCCCAAGAGGAAAATCAATTAAGATCATATTGAACTACAAGGCAAATAAAAAACTGAAATTTTCATGATTTTTTTTTTTGAATTGATGAATGGTTTACAAATTTATACAGGTTGGGCTCAATGCTTGCAATATAAATATTCAAAATCAGCTGCTCATTATACTGACTTTAAAGTATTGAAAAGACTAGTAATGACTTTACAACAATAACAACTCCGAGCAACCATGTGAGATCAAACTATATACCTCAGGCATCTGCAAAGTAAGTTGATGCGGAAAGTGTTGAAAATATGGAAAATATCATAGCTCGTATTTCCTTCAGACAGCCTATGCACCAAAGAAATAACTGCAGCTGTTGAAAATCAAAGAAAAGGAGTAAGGGAAGACAACCATATGAACAAAGCAAGAGCTTGCTAATACTATTAGTAATTCAAAAAAGAAGATATCAGATAAGTTATAGCAACTACTAACTATAGCTCAAACATATTAACTAAACCAATTGAATACAGATATGTAAACCTGAGAAAAGTACCGACTCACACAATAGAAAATTTATGTACTTACATTATAACTAAAATTGAGGATCGAAAGAGAAAAGGCTTCTTTGTTCCTCTGTAGGATTCAACAACCATCGGCAGAACATCCATGCGGCTCCAACAACTGATAAAAGTGAAAGAAATGCTAGAAATCCAAAATGCGAGACATCATTTGCAATTATTGCAACTCCCAACATTAGAGACTCAGCTAAACTTGCAACAGAAATCTCTGTTGTCCCAATAAGATTTGCTTTGGATGATGGGATTCCTGTCTGAAGTATCTGAGCCCCAACAACATCATATGACATGTGTCCTAACCTTGATAATACCTGCATACAGGAGGTGAGGATATTTCAGATATTATGCTCATTTTAAGACTGGTCAGTGTATTTGCTTCTCTCTTTCAAGTTTACATGGCCATTTCATAATTGTTAGAGGGATTTCCTACATTGCTGCCAGGTTTCCTGACCTTAGCTAGAGCAGCCAAACTCATTAGAGACATCAAGAAGGATTGTGAATCATGATGGTTCCACTAAGTTATAAATACTGCCAAAATAAGTCATATAGACCTTAGAGAATCTGTCTTTTCTGGTGCTATTAGCAGATAACTAATATATACGGCTGTCAGTGAATCTAGATTTCATTTAGATCTACAACCGTGACCAATGCTGTATACCAGGTTGAGTTTTGCCTTCCTAGATGTCGAGTTCACCTAGGAAATTTGGTTTCCACTAAAAGTCAATGGACAAATGGTCTAGTTCATGAAGAAACATGGAAGTTAAATTTGTTCTTACAATCAAACATAGGAAGAAAAGAAGTGGACTTCTCTGGGAAAGAGATCCACTCTGGTAAACAGCGACAGCTATGGTGAGAAGTGAAGCCTGAAAAACTAATCCAACTGCTCCAGCCTGTTTGAAGGGAAAAATGGCCATTAGAACCAGCCCAAAATAGAAAATTCCAGCAGACAAAATCAAACACAGGAACCAACCTTTAAAATGCCAAATCTCCTGACCAAGGTTGCAGATAAAAAGGTGGCAGCAACCCCCATAAAAGCACATAATCCACTAAACCCTCCAATAATAGATGGATTTAGACCTGTGAAACAAACCCACAGTGGCATCAGAAATGATATTTCTGTGAGGATACAAGGTTGTTTCGTCTGCTTAAATATAGAAACTATTCAAGTAAACTGAAGTCATCCAGCAAATGATGAGAAAAAGACTGTAGTTTACAATCAACTATACGATATGGAGTGACTTCAGGCAAATCAGTGCATGCAATACTTTAAGAGATCAATTTTAGACCAAACACTGTTAGCATGTCCTCCAAATGATCATGGTAATGAGTCCCTCTTCTTTGTAACCATTTTTTTCCTTTTGTTATCTTTCCAAGTACAGTAACTTTCTATTGCTAGAATTTGCTTGATGAAGCATGTTCCAATCTAATTAGGTCATAATAGATGGAAAAAAATACCTCGCTGAGTTAAAAATGCCGTCATTAAACTACTAGGAGTGAGAACAACATTGAAGCAGAGAAGCACATATGCTAGGCTTGCAGGAAGGACTGGCTGCTGTATGTATTCTCTCCATCCAAGCTTGATGGCTTCCAAACCTGTATTAACTGGTCATCCACAAAATTCAATCACTTAATATAGAATCAACCTTTGGAAAAGATGCAACCCATAAAATAAAGCAAGAAGAATACTAGGATTTCAAAAGTAATAAGATGAACTAGTTTTACCAAAGTTATCAACATCAGGAAGAGGCCCCTCATCAGATGTTCCGCAACAGGTTTGTGAACATTTAGCACGGTCCAGAACTCCAGTTGAAAGTTTGTTTGTTAACCATGTCAGAGCAATCTGAGGAATGGTGTTAGTTAGAAGAGAAAGTAGACCCCATTTCCCAAACAGAATGAATAATCAGAACAAGCAAAAAAGCAATTACCATAACAGGTAATGACGACATCATCAAACCAGCAGTAAACTTTAAGCAGGTTACTGGATCATATCTAGAGAAAAGAATTCCAAACAATGATGTACCAGCTATCTGCAATTATAGAGGATAATGAATCTCTTGTTCACAAATTTCAACAACGATATTTATCATAAAAGACATTCCATTACTTGATTGCTAAGATAACTGCAAATTTATAAATTTTCCAGCATTTATTTTAGTATTCATGATATATGGATTATAAGTAAACAGAGAATTATCACGACTTGAAATAAAAAAGATAATTACACATATCAATGTTTCAAAAATGTAAAAGATCCTAAGATTATCAAATACCTCACAAAGCAGATCAATTCGATTGAGAACAGCATTTGCTTGTGCCAGTGCAATTGGTCTATTTATTCCTGCTAACTGCAAACACAAGAACTCTAGTTTAATAAGTGCTTCACTTTCCAAGAGATGCATAACCTGTATTACAACCAAGATGCACTGAATAAGGTACTACCAGCACAATCCAGTCACGCTCCATAGCAACCCCCAGCGCCACTCCAGATAGCCTCTCAATAGCCCCTGCTAACAGCAGCACAGAAAACCAAGGATGATGAAGAATAGATGAGGCAGAAGCAGGGGAGATTGTATGGGCATGAATTATCATTGCAGCAGACACCAACTGAGCAGAAGCCTGACAGATGCAAATAAAAGTAGAAAACAACTTAGAACAGTATTAATTTTACATTAATCTCGAACAAAGAAAATGCTATTGGAAGTACCTGTACAATATTCAGAAAGATATATGAAGGTACTCTTGGAGAATGATCCATCAGTTTGCCAACCAAAGGGCCCCCAACAATTATAACAAGCTGTTAACATAACTTCTGTTAGAAAGTACTCTATTATCCCTTGATCTATGTAGTGAATTATGTTGTTAGGCTAATCTATACCTTAGTGAAGAATCCGATGACTGCCACTGGTAGAAGGCTTGGATGAAGCAATGCAATAGCAGAAGGCCAAGCAAAACTCCAAAGTTGTTCCACTAAATTCCCAGCCAGGCAACTTGCATAAAATGCTGAAATATGAATGTACTTAAAGATAGCAGCTGATAAGACCACAATTGTAGTAAACTGATTGGACAAGATACAAAATTTACAAGACACTTTAGTTCATAACAAACAAATTTGACTGCATCCAAAATGATTTATTCAAATCACAAAGTTTAACAACTTTCTGGAACCTGATACTCTTATACAAATTTAGGAAAATTAGTTAATAGGTTTATGCTCTAATGACAACTTATAGAAAACCATGGGGCACAGGGCTACAACAACTAACCTTCCTAAAACTTTGTTATATACAAAAAGCTCGAATACTCAAAATAAAAATCAGTCTAAGTCTGTAAGAGTAATGTTACATCTATTCTAGTGTGCTTTCATCATATGAAAATAAAAAGTCCTACCATACAATCCCTCAGGGTGTGCAGGGGTCGCGGCAAGGGCTTTCTGCTCCTCCTCTGTTAATACCTAAACAAGAAAGGAATAGAACAATAGGAAAGTGTTAGAGAATGTTGAACTCAAGGCGAAAATAAATTGATAAATACAAAGAGGAACATACAGGCAGTGTTGTCAAAAGACTATCTACATAAGTATTCCCGGTTAGTAAACTCAAAGGTTCAGTCTCGAGAACATCGGATTTGAGCTGAACTATAGGAGTTGTACAACAACAACCAACATCTGCTGCTGATATCTCCTCATCCTCGGTAGCCACATGGTTGAATTGTACATCAGTATTTGTTATTGAACATCTCGATCTAAGACTGTCAAAACTATAACTAAACAGAAAAACAAACAAATATGATTAGCTGCCTCATTCAGTTCGCTCAATTACTAAATACAGCTATTTCAGAAAAGATTACAAACTGATTCACTTTGAACCATCAGTTCTGAATGCCAGAAGACAACTGCATTAAAATTATAATGTTTTACTTGCATTTGCCACATTCAATTAGAGCAACGAATTAAACCGTTACCTATGAGTAGCAGTAGAAGGGGAGTGGAGATTCAAACATCGGCTAGAAGGGAAGCGATGGCGAATTCTAGAAGCAGCTTGTCTCGATATAGAGGCTTCTCTTCCGGTAACAGAGAAGTTGAACAAATTGAAAGAAAGCTGAGAGTTTGCAACCGCGACCACTACCATGCTAGCTATTGCTGTTGCTTATTGAACTTCTTCTCAATCTTCAAGCGTCCAAATTTGAAGCACCAATAATCACTTTTGAGTTCCTCCAAACTCATGCAGCCTTGAAGAAGGCAAATTGAATCACAAACATAGCAACCTTTTCCACTCTTGGTTTAGTTTCTTTGACACCAAACGATGTCTGGGTTTAGCTTCAAATCAATAACAAAGAAACAAAAATTGGAACTTTTTAGGTGCAAAATGAAGTGGTTCAGTTTAAGATACCAAATGCTACCTGGGTTTAGCATGAAATGAATAAAAAGGGCTTCTTTCTTTGTATTGTTAAAGAAAAAGTGGAAGCATTCGATTGCGAAAATGAACCTGCTCAGCTTCTAGATGACAAAAACAACCAGGGCTTCGATTCAGAGGGGTAAATTTTAAGTGGCGCAAAGAATTGGGGTTGGAGAGGTAGATTGTTCAAAGTAGAGGCTTATCCCGTTATCCGAGTGAACTTCTATGTAAGAGTCCGCCGGTGGGCGGAGAGGTCTAAGGGGAGAGATTGTGTGGCCATTAGAATTGATGGCTGGCGCCAGACTTCGGGTTGTGGGTCCATTAGAAGATTGACTCTGAATTTTGCCAAGTTGCCATTGTTTTGTATATAAAGATGTCAGTTTGCCATTGAGTTTCAACACACAGCTAAGCTAACCTTTGACATCAAAGGGTGCGTTTGCATTCCACCGAACGTCCGGTGCGGTGGAATCCTCCCTCTATAGACAAAATTTTGGCAAGGAAAATGTACTTTTTTACCCATTTTTTAAATATTTTATTATTATCTCTTCACAATTATTTTTATTTAATAATTATTTTATTTCTTAATCTTATTAGATTAAATTTTACCGTCCATTTAAATTAATCATTAGTCATCTAAGATTTTTCAGAATTCGAACATCCAAAAAAATTGAAGGAAATTTTTGAAATAAATTTTTTATATAATTATAAGGATATACCACTTTTTTTTTCTGTTTTTAAATTTTATCAAAAGTCTTCTTTGGAATATATTTATATATTTATATATATATATATTTATATGATGATGATGATGATTGATCTTAAGTATGATATGCTCCTTTTGTCAACATATCAAAATAATAATTAGTGTATCTTATTTTTCCTTTTTTCAACAATTTATTTTGGTACAATTGATTAAGTGTTAAGATTTGAAATTCAGATTTATAAATTTCTCGTAAAAATACGATGATTTAAATCAATATTCAAAATTAACAAAAATATTATACTCACTTTGTGTATAATATATCAATCTATTAAGAATATGATACATCTCTTATTTCTTTTTAATTGATAAACTTTTTTTTCAATGCTTGAATAATTGATGAATCTATGAAAATTCTTTGCTAATATAGGTAGTCTCATAAGATTTGATCTCCAATTCTTTATTATATCCAAAGACAGGATTGCCAGTACTATCAAGAAAAACCAACCAAAACAATTGAAAAATTCTACAAGTGCAATCAAATTCTGGGTTTTCATGGCAACTTGCTAATCCATCCATCTTGATCTATGAATGAGGACATTGAAAATTGTTCTAGTTGGGATGGAGCAAGCTTCTTCTCCCATGGAACCCGCCTGGAACTGTCTGATCCTGGTCCTGTGCAATTCACCTCAGCGTACGTGAAATTTTCTCTGAATTTTTATTACAGAACAAAGACACACATTAAACATTAATGAGATCAAATTTAACAGACAAAAATTTGCATTGAAATGAAGAGGAACTTACTCTTGTCCAGGGTATAACCAGGCTAACCACCCTTCAGGGATCACCATTGAATCCATTATTGTCTCGTGAAATATCACAGTAGAATAAGGACCATAAGCTCTCCCTAGATAAGATTGTAGATTGCCAAAGATTTTTCCCCGTTTAAACACAAAACCACTGGGATCATCTGACGATTGTCGGCCTTGAGCTGTTATATAACCATGATTAAGTCGTGAAGAATATGCATCACATCCTCTATTAACATTTATTGAACAATCCTGGAAAAACCATGAGAAAGTTAATATCTGTTGATTGTAATTCATATTCTGTTCAGGTTTCTTGCACAGTTTGAGATGAGGTTTTTTTTTTCTTGAATTACCTCATAGATAGATTGGCCATAACCAAAGATAAAATCAGTGGCTCCTTCAATATAGCACTTGTAGAAGTAATGGCGGCCTCGTGCGTCCCATAGGGTATCTTGCAACCCCAAAAAACCACACTCGAAAAATGCAGACATATCACCTAAAATCCTCGCCGCCACTGCTTGCGTTACATTGGGAATTGGTCCATTGAACTGACGATTGTACGAGTTCTAGCAGTGGAATCAACAGCACAAACAATGATCAGCTTTAAATAGTTAGAAAAACAAATGATTTTCTCGTTTTAAAGTGGTCATTAATGTTTCAAATGTCTTGTTTTCGGTGTTTGATTCTGTCAAGAATTGAATTTTAAGCATTAAAATTAAGAGTTCGATATTCTATCAACGAATCATACGACTATTGAAGCAAAAATGAATAAAAACTGGCTTGAATCTTCACCTCGAAAGTGATACCCTTAGCAATTATATTATCGGCAAAGAAGGTGAAAGTAGTACTAGTATCTGTTCTATCATGAGCATCAAAGGTAATGGTTGTGACATGTCGACCTTGTCCTTCAAGAACAACACAAGGCTTACATCTTGGAATAGTCACCTTCTCCCTGTACATTTTTCAAAAGAAAAGAAGGCAAGTAAGTCGGTATTGACTGTTGAGTTACTGAAACTTTCCTAATCTATTCAGAAAGCGTATATTTACTTGTAAACACCAGGATTAATGTGAACTTTAATCCATCGATCATTGTTCGGAGAAATGGAATCAATGGCAGATTGGACCGAGGTAAAGTCTCCACCACCGAACTTGTCTACGACGATGGTGTGTGCAAATTTAGAGCTACGATTATAAGTAATCTTACAAGCAGAATCAGCTATGGAGATCTTCAAAGAAAGGGTTAACAACATGAGAATGAATGGTGCCATAAGCTGCATTGTGTTTACTGGCAAGCTCTGACTCGTGAGTTCTTCAAAAGTATCTGAGGTGATAACATTGCCGATACAAGAGTGTAGTATATATAGCCATCAGTGGAATAATCTTTATGGTAATTCTATATACAGCCAGGATTGAAATAATCTTTATGTAAATTCTATGTATGGTTGATTTACAAATTCAAGAACATATCTAGAATATATCATGAATTTACAAATTCAATTAACAATGCATGCTTACAAGTTGTTTAAAAGAATAATTTGATAAGATTTCTCTAAAAAAGTGGAATTTTCATTGAATAAAAATCACACCAATTCATTAGGATGAAAATAGTTAGTTTCTTGATGTGGGATAATTATAATCTCTCATAATGTTATTGTCCGTTGGTATTAATTTTGGAGCAAGCAACCAACTTTTACAATAAAAAAGTATATTTAATTAATTAATGAAATTTAATAATATTTATAGTTAATTATTTTTACTATAAAAGTTATGAATTAATGAGATGATAAACTATTATTATTAATTAACGGTGTATAAAATTTATATATAATAAAATCTCATATTTTGATGAATTTTACAACAAGACAAAGAGTTTTGAGTATGTTATACGAATATATTCACTTATACCAGTGTAAAACAAAATTGTTTTACACTATTTTTATGACTTTATGTAAGATTAATAATTTTACAAATCAACCATTAAGAAGGGGTACTCATACTGGCAAAGAGCCAATCTAATTGCTGCAATACATGAGTTGCAGTCACAATTTACTAGTATTGATGTTGTTCATGTTAATTGTTTAGCAAATAAGTTTGCCCACATGGTGGCACAAATGGCTTGTAACTCTGGTGAATTTATGGAATGGTGTGCTCAACCACCATTTCCCTTTTGTAATCCAGATACTGTTTCTGATAATTAATAAAATATGCAAGCCTATTTACTTAAAAAAAATTTTTACAAACCAACAATTAGATTGAACAATTTACGCATATTTATTATGCATATAAAATTTCAAGTCGATATGATATTTCTATCATTTCGATCGAAAATAGAATATTTTCTATATATATTAACAATTAAAATTTTAGTATTAGCAAATTAATAATTAAATATTTTCAATTAACTTAAAATTTTGTTCACATAATCAATTTGAATAAAATATAATATTCAATAGTCAGTTTAAAAAAATTTTTTCGTCTCTCAATCCCATCTTATCAATAGCCATTAGTTTTGCATTCCACCGTTATAATGCTTTTTCTTTATTTTTTTCGAAAATGGAGCCAACCTAAGTTACCAATTATTTCATTCTTCTTTACCATACAAATACAACTATACAAAGAAAATCCATACATATAAACTATAATTAGCATACCTATTATGATTAGCATACAAGAAATTCCAGGCAAACCATTCGTTCATTGTTGTCTCCTGAAATATCACTCTAGAATAACCACGATAGGCTCTTCCGAGATAAAATTGCACGGTGCCGGAGATTGTTCCCTGTTAAAACACAAAACCACTTGGATCGTCTGATTATTCTCGGCCTTGAGCTGTTATATAACCTAGCTGACGTTGTGAAGAATATGCACCAGCAGTAACATTTATCGAAAAATCCTGCAAAAACGATGTGAAAATTAGCATCAGTTGATTGTTACTGCACATTCTACAATTTGAGATTATTTTTTTCATGAGCTTCCTCGTAGAAAGATTAGCCATGCCAAAGATAAAATCCACGGCCCCTTCAATATAGCACTTGGAGAAATAATGGCGGCCTCGTCCGTCCCATAGGGTATCTTGCAACCCCAAAAAAGCACACTCGAAAAATGCAGACATATCACCTAAAATTCTCGCTACCACTGCCTGTTCTATGTCGGCATGAACGTGGATATTGCACGTAAGAGGTGGCAAAAATTGATTCGACCCGAAAAATTAATCCGAACAACCTGAAACCAAACTCGATTGATTCGATTTGATTAAAAAAATCAACAATCCAAATACTATTTAATTCGAATCCGATTTGATTCGAGACCAAATTGATCTAAATTCATATTGATTCGAATTCGAATTCAAATTCATTCGAATTAAAATTAACCCCAAACTTGAATTGATTTGAATTCAAATTGATCTGAATCCAAATTAATCCAAATCTGAGAAGATTCAAACTTAAATATAAAATTATCAATAAATATTTAAATGTCAAAATTAATAATCAAAATATTTTATTATAGTAAAAATATATTTTTTTTGAGTGATATGAGTGTTATAATTTTTTAAATCTAGTTAATTTTTTTTTGGTTCATAGGAGATACAAGAAAGAGTGAGGAATTGAACTTTAAATCTAATATCTCTTAAGGAATAGTAACAATCACTAGACCAAGTCTTGGTTGTTGAATCTAATTAAATTTAAATATTCACTTTTATATTGTATTAATTTGAATCTAACCATAAATAAAATTCTACAAGAGCTAATTTATAATTATTTAATAACTAATCTATTACAAAATATAAAAGCTACATCACCTACACTTAATACCTTCAATTATTTTATAAAAAACCAAGTGAAATTAAAGAGATGTATAGTAGTGTCTTATAGTATTTAGTAAGGATTATTAAATCACTTTAATTGATAGAGTTAAAAATTATTATAGATAAAAGAAATAAAATGAAAAACATGTAATTAATTTATGAATATTGGCAAATATATTATAAAGAAAACTATCATATGGATTATTAAATATTTTGAATATTTCAATCCCAATTTTTTTATAAGTCATGCAAGAAGCAAATTTTCATGAGTTTTGTGATTTTTTAAAATATGGTTTTAGTTTATTTTCATAACAAAGAAATCACATTGAGATGACAAAGACCTAACCCTAAAAACTTGCCTGCTCAACTCGAATCCAAATTCGAGCAACCTAAATTGATTAAAAAGTTAATGGCCCGAACCTAACCTAATCAAAACCCAAATTGATCATAACTCAAATTGATCCAAATTCAAATTGACCAAACCCAACTTGATCCGAACCCAAAATGATCCAAACCGAACTAAATCAATTTTTTCTTGACCTGAACCCTAAATGATTCGAACCTGAAATGATCTAATTTTTCCTTAACTAATATTGATCCAATCCAAAATAATCCAACCCAAGCTTGATCCAACTCGCCCATTTACCACCTCTACATGGTAATCCATGCTATAATTAGAATATATCATTGAATTTAGAAATTCAATCAACAATTTACATTTACAAGTTATTGAAAAGGTATAATGTGATAAGATATCTCTAAAAATAGTGGAACTTTCCAAATTTCATTGAATAAAGGTCACATTATTAGTTATTACATTAGGGTGATCTTTCACAATGTTATTGCTGGTTGATATTAATTTTGGGCGATGCAACCAAGTTTTATATTAAAAATAATACCAATAAAATCTCATATGCCTCTCTCGATATGTTTTATAGCAATGAGTCATGAATACTCTCATATGTAATCCAACATGCAATTAGGTTAATCCCCTTCCAAGTAATGGCCCAGGTTTGTGTCTCAGCAAATGCATCTGTGATTATATATTTATTTTCGTTTAACTATCATTAGCTAGAATTAATCAGAATTTTGTTTCTAAGATGATCTAAATTAAGTTGTCATTTCAATCCTATTCTATTAGTAGCCTTTGTTTTGCATTCTGCCGTCTTATTGATATACCTGGTTACAATTTTCAGAGCTATTAAAACAAATTACACAATAATGAAGCTGGAAGCAGATCCAAAATGTATAAGAAACCTGTTTTATTAGTTAGTACAGGAAAGGAAAGAAAGAAAAAACAGACATGTTTTAAGGGTGGATCTTTTTTTTTCATAATTAGAGGATGAGAGTTGAAGTTGCTTGAGTTCGAAATCGAACCATACAACATGTCACAACTCTTTATTAACTATTCGGTTAAAAAATTATTGGCATTTAAGCGTGAATCTTAGGTTGTGTTTCAATCCATCTTTCTTTGTTTATGAAAGTGTTCACATTTACTAAATAATTCAAATCCAGAGGTGACAAGTTCTTCTCCCATGGCACACGCTTAGATTTGTCTGCTCCAGGTCCTTCACAATCTACCTCTGCATAAATTATAGAATTTCTGCACCATTTATAAGAGAAATTGTCAACAACCATGTTTAATTGATTTACTAATTACAATCAAGATGGAATTTTCTCAAGGCCTAAGATCTTACTCGTTACCAACATGATTCCAAGCTGACCAACCCTCTGGAGCAATAATATTGGACATCATTTTCCGGTAAAACAGCACTCTAGCATGTTCTCTATATGCTCTTCCTAGATAAGCACGACCAGTTCCAACAATTGAACAGTATTTGAACACAAAACCACTTTTATCAACCGCACTGTCTCGAGCTTGAGCAGTGATATAACCAGTGCGGCCTCTAGCAAGTAGTGATGCTGTTACATTCAAGGTGCATCTCTGCATGAAAAATTTGAGTGTAAATAATAAATGAATTTGATAATTTGTAGAGATTTGCATGCACCAAACCTGTGAGATAATGTCCGCTTTGACCCGAAGATATTGCGGTTTTGTTCCACAAAAAGTTTCATAAGTATGGATTCAAATCTCTTCTTATATATCATAACACAGTCTCACAATATCCCGGTGGGATTGGAACGTTACAATGTAATCATTTTGCCAACCTGATAAAATGATATGCCATTACCCCAGATGAAATCAAATGCACCTTCAATATAGCAACAGTCTAAGTAGTGACAACCTTGTGAGTCTGTCAACGTGTCCTGTATGCTTATAAAGCTACATCGATAAAATGCAGCCTTGTCCGCATTGATCAGAGGTGCGGGTGCCCATGAAATTGGTCTTCCAGGTAGAAGATTATAAGTATTCTGTCAGAAACATGGTTATTTGAATGAAATGAATAAGCTTGAATTGAATTATTATCAAGGCAACAAAGAAGAAATATGCAAAAAGTTTAAGTTATCAGACCTTGAATGTTATATCCATGGCAACAAAATCTTCAGCATTCAATAAAAAAGTAGAACTTTGAATAGAATCACCCCAGTCTCCATACTGGATAACAGTCTTTCTTGATTCTCCTAAAAGAAGAATTTTCGGTTTGTCTCGAGGGATATTTACCTTTTCACTATTTAAACAAGATTAGAGCTAGAAACCATGTTATTAGTCTGCAAAAATCAGCGGTAATTACCTGTAAATGCCGGCTTTAACATGGATTCTGTCCATGCTGCATTGTTTGATGGAATAGAATCAATGGTTTGTTGGACAGTGGTGAAATCCCCATTGCTTGATTGATCAACTATGATGGTAGTGGCAAACTCAGCTTGTAAATCATACTTAAAATTTTCTAACTGTTGGAATTAAAACCATCACCAAAGCCACTAACACAAAGACAAAATGAGAAAACTAACCTTTGGTGAGTTAAGTCAATAAAACCCACCATACACTGCTATTGCCGCCACTGTTGGAGGAAGAAGGAGATCGCCGGAGGTTCGCCGGAGCTCCATCACGCCAGCTGCTGTCCATGGTGGCCATCTGTTGAGAGAAAATGAGAGGATGATGGTGAGGGAAAAATGGAGAATGAGAGAAGAGAGGGGAGAAGCTACTGCTGTGCATTTTTTCGTTAATTACAAATGAATAATAGGCCTTCACTTATATAGTGATGCCAGTAGTAGGGATCTCACACAATATTGTTCATGTACTATATCTTTCCCATTAAAGATATAATACATTTATAATAGAGATATATAATTTATATTTATGGTCACACATTATACAAAATATACTACCAAATTAAGTTATATGATATTAATTATACTTAATTAATCCACAATATTGAGATAATTCAACATTCTCCCACTTGGACAATTAAGTTAATTAACAAAATATATCATATAATCTCAATATGTATTCGTAAGCCCTCTAAATACATTGTACCGAAAGGGTACAAATGTGTAGACTCATACATACTTTAACAACATGAAGCCTTTTATAAGCTTCAAAATGCATCATACTGACAGGGTACAAATGCGTAAACTTATAGAGACTGCAACAAAAATAGTAGTATTAGTGTGAAATGGAAATGATATGAAAACAAAATCAATATCCATTTCCATTAGGTCCATGCATCCAAACTGAATGATGCAATGTTTCAACAGAAGCTCATGAGACAAATGCAGAATGTCTCCTTTAACATAATGTCATATTTACCAGAATGCGCGCAGACAGAATATGCATATATGACAAATAGGAATCCATTCACACAGTTGCAACTGATTTTATTGCAGAGCTCCCACTAACTTAATACAGCAAAAGGCTCCATATGCCTCATACAAGTGCTATGTCGTCAAAGCACTTAAGCAACCAAACTTTCAGTTAGTCAGAATGAGCTCTTTAAAACATGTGCTCTATAATCCAATTAAGTAACGGATTCCATTATTTTCTCTCTAACCAATCGAATGATGATATCTAAATATTCGGAGTGTGAGGAACTCCTAACATTTTGAGAGAGAAAATACTTGCTGCAGCATTACCACAGTACATCTCCAAGACTTCCAAATGGCAACCACACAAAACCAGCCTTGAAACGAAATTCTACAGTCTAAATGGCCCATTATGTAGCTTTACAATATGCTACATATTTAGCCTCCACAATCAAGAATGTTGTAAGTGTTTGCTTTACACTTTCCACAATACAACTCCTTTATATCCACAAATATATAACCAAAATAATTTTCAATAACTGGAGAGCTCGCAAAATTAACATCAGAATATCTGACCGAACCTAAAATGTCAGACTTATCAATATCAAAATACTCTCTTTATAGCTTCCAGTTCTCTATTACAAGATCGCTCAAGTATCTCCAAAATACATTTATAATATACACAATATCCAAATGTGTATAAACTTGAGTATACAGTAATTACCCTCAATAAGGCATACACTACACTCGATATGAGCTCTTTCACTTTTATCTTGAGGACTTTGAGATTTTCACAATATGTCACCTTTTACTAAATGACGTCTCATTAGGAGAACAACATACAATAAACCTACTCAACATTCAATATAGGTTCCATGAGACCAATAATGTATGCCTATTAAATATGTCACGAAGAATCCCAATCCTTAAAACGAAATGGAGCCTCATTTAGATTCTTCATCCTGAAGTGACATGACGACATGGAATGTCTCATACAATAGGTCAGTGCTATAGGCTGCTATTTGACATCATCACTTAGAGCACAATAAGCACATAACTCCCACTGACCTCGCAATGGATCCAATTATCAAACGATAATGTTCTCCTCAAAATGACAATCTCATTAAACTTTAGATACAGTCTGGATGCCTTTCAATGTTTGCAAATGAACTCCTTAAGTTCACAAACTGTATGTTCCACTTTAGGAACTACAAACTTTTAGGTTGCTTTATTTAAAGTCTTGGCAAAATTTAGCTTTAAAATTTTTTTTTTAGCCTGATCTTTAAGGTTTCACTTGGTCTACAATGATGTGACAACAGAAATAGATCCCATGCATCTTTGTGCAACATAGATGCTTACTCATCCTGCGTGACTAATATTCAACTCTAAGAGTTCGAATCAGGATAGTCTCCTGATAAACATCAAAATCAGAAGACACATGGACTTTACATTCATGTTCCTTTGTAAAGTCAGGTGCAGGTTCAAAATATGGTATTGGGATCAATCGTTGATTCCTTTACTTTGTGGCTTTTCATCATCAAAAGATAACGTATATATGGGAATGACACAACAAAATGTATCTTAGTAATGACTTTGTGGAGTTCACAACTCCCACTCTTTAAGTCATCTACTAAATAGATTGCATTGTCAGACTCAATGATTCTACTGTCACATAACGAGAAATGAATTTAGAATCTTTCTAGCCGATATAATAGCCAACAAAATTGCAGCTGATAGGTTTCTTATCAAGTTTTCTTGACTATGAGTTATAGCTCTTTTGCCTTACCTTATAACCCTAAACACAGAAAACGGCATAAAATCGGCTTAATGTCTGACTATAACTTGGGATGCATTTAGGAACTGGTCTTGCTTGGAGATCAACTTTGAATGTGTATTGCAGTTTCAATTTCACTCCACCAGAATTTTAAAGATTTGGAGTGATTAACATAAATCGTTCTAGATCAGAATGTACGATTGACTGCAACTGTAATCTCATTCTGTTTCAATATTCCAAGCACTGTACACTAGGCGTCAATATATAATCCTATAGTGCACTTAACCGAAAATCGGTATATGATTTTGCCTAGCTTCATTATACCGAACATAATATTCATCACTACTGTCTGATCATTGCCTTAAGCAGCGTAGCGGAATTAATCAGAATGCCTAAGGCCTCTATAAGATCAGATCTATTACTCCGTATGACCTACATTGAAATGGTCGTTAGTAAAATGATGAAACACTTATATCCACTAAATACAATATGTGAAATGATCTACAAATGTCGGTATACTTAAGTTCCTAATTATTTCAATATCTACTAATCATGTCCTTAATATTAGCAGCAAGATCTCCCTTAATACAATCTCTTCATGTGCCTCAAAATGTCCCTAACCCATGCCACAACTTAATAGATTTCTTATCTATCCTATCATAATCAAAATATACATTCACATCATTCACTATTGAAGAAAATTTGTTCAATATTGGGGTACAAATCTACTGTGTACAATCCATCACGCAGAATGCCAGAATCAGTACACATGTTGTTACTAATTAGAAATATTTTTCTGTTATCGAAATGAAAAGTATAAACTGATAGTAGTTCCAAAACTGTCTTCAAAATGTAACAACAATCTGGCCATGTTTTCAATATGGATTCTAACTCTATAACCCCAATTCGCAACAATTTTTCTTTATTCGATCTCCGGTTGCTTATAGCTTTATAAATAATAGCGCCGGTATCCAAAACACCAACAGTTAGAAGGTATATCTTCTAGATTGGATTCAAAATAAAAGCTAACAATATGCTTTTTGCACATCTCAATCTAGAGGACTCTTGCAATCTACATCTTGTGCCCAGGATTATTACAGAAGTGGCACACATTGATATTTAGAGGTGTTGGTGATACTAGAATGGGAAATAGACTTGGCAAATTTCTTCTTCTAAAATTAGCTTTTATTGAGACCTCTTAATAATATTTCCTTTTGGCAATAATATTTGGCATACGTCATCATTATGGCTAAATGAGATCTGTTACTCGAAAGATCTCTCATTCTTGAATGACAATATAAATTTTGATATTAAAATGCCATACTTCCTTCTGCATTAAATGAGATCTGTAAAATTGGAAGATCTCCAATTCTCCATCCCAGAAGGAAGTAGTACTGAATCTGCCATATTTGTAATCAAACTCCTATTGCAACCTTTATCGATCTTATGCGAACTACTTTCTAATGGCATCCATAAATACTTCTTAATTATCGCTAATTGGAACACTTTCTCTAATGTGCTCATTAATGGCATGCCCTTATAATCAGAGAATTCTCACGTAAGTGTTCTCAAAATTCCAAGTGTATTGTCCTCAAAGAGCTCACATTATTGGGTATAATAGATAGATTGACTCTCAAGACTACTTCCTAGTTCAATATGTCTCTAACTGTAGAAAATAATTCATACTATCTATCTAATTTGATCATGCTAGAGATTTTATATGTGATAGTTGCACAATATGGAGGCTAGTGGAATAACTCAATAAATTTCACAATACATTACAGAGGATAAAACAAAACTAGTTGAATGCAACCTGAATGATCGCCCACCGACAGGGTAGGAAGACCGTGTCATATCCCAACCAGAATCCTCTCAATCCCAAGCATCTCTAAAAGTAACTAACAATCCGACAGGGAGAGACTAGCCACTTCTAGAGACCTCAGTAAATTTATGCAATTGCAACTATCACTATACATTGCCTTATTATTATATCCTTAAAATTATCAGAATAAATCGTCAAAATCTTCATGACTATTCCTGCGACAGACAAGTACTAGTCACTCCAATTAATGATTTATAATTTTAAGAATTTTCATATAATTAATTGACTAAAATTGACCACATCTAAAATATGCAATTCCTGAAGCATATGTAGTAATTTCAAATCAAATATCAATTAATTAAATTAATTTCACATAAATGTGAAATATTCAAATAATAAGGCAATATCAATTTTAGAGAGTTTATTTGTTTAAATAAATTATTAACGAAATGGGTAAACCATAATCCAAAATGGCTCAACAAAATACCCAAATAATTTATTTAAACTTATTTAATTATGCCAAATATTAGTAATTTATGGGCATGAGTATATATTTCAAAATTTAAGTGAATTATGAATTAAATAGGTAATTGAATTCCCAAAAATTATCTCAAAATAATTCCTCCAAAAATTCACTTATACACCTTTAATTTTGGGCTTAATAACTAATTATGGCTATTAAATATCCAAAATTGTCCAAAAATCAATTTACCATATGGCTCATAATTAATCAACCAAAATGGCCAATTAAATCATAATCCAAAATGGCCTATTAATTAATTATGCAAAATAGCCACTAATTAATTCAAATTTAATAGCCAAATAAAAATTAATTAATCAAAATGGCCTCTAAATTAATTAATTTTAATTGCCCAAAATTAAATTAATATTAAATGGCCAATTAATAAAATTAAATAAATAATGCCCATAATAAAACAAAATTAAATTTGGCCTAAAGTTAATTAAATATTAAGTCTTAATTAACTAAATTTCAAGAGCCAATTAAATAAAACAAGAAGCCCAAAAAATAAAAACCCAAAATAGCTCAAAACAATGGCCCAGAAAACTACCAAAAGAAGAGCCCAAACGGGCGGCCCAACATCCAAAAAATAAGAGCCTAGTAAAAAAATGGCCAAAACGGGCCAAAAAAAGAATATATATATATATATTTTTATTTAATTTTTTTTTAAATTTTCATTTTCCACAAGCGGGCGCGTGTAAAGCACGCGCCCGCATAACAGAAGGGAAGCGTGCTCCGAGCGCCTCTCCAAGGCATCGCACGCGCCTGCCTTCTCCTTCACCCGTTTCACTGCAAACGGGTTTTCCAGTCCGATCCATTCGGGTTTTCACCATTTTAGCTCGTTTTTGACCCATTTCACTTCATTTTCATGGCATTTTCATCAAAAAATCATCCTCAATCAGCATATGACGTTATTTTTATCAAAAAACACATAAATCTCATGGGTTTCAAAAAATCCGAAAATAAACCCAAAATTAAAAAATCTAACAAATGTCATTTTTTCTTCGAAAATGGTTAATGGCTTTAAGGTGAGGAGGCTCTGATGCCAATTGTTGGAATTAAAACCATCACCAAAGCCACTAACACAAAGACAAAATGAGAAAACTAACCTTTAGTGAGTTAAGTCAATAAAACCCACCATACACTGCTATTGCCGCCACTGCTGGAGGAAGAAGGAGATCGCCGGAGGTTCGCCGGAGCTCCATCACGCCAGCTGCTGTCCATGGTGGCCATCTGTTGAGAGAAAATGAGAGGATGATGGTGAGGGAAAAATGGAGAACGAGAGAAGAGAGGGGAGAAGCTACTGTTGTGCATTTTTTCGTTAATTACAAATGAATAATAGGCCTTCACTTATATAGTGATGCCAGCAGTAGGGATCTCCCACAATATTGTTCATGTACTATATCTTTCCCATTAAAGATATAATACATTTATAATAGAGATATATAATTTATATTTATAGTCACACATTATACAAAATATACTACCAAATTAAGTTATATGATATTAATTATACTTAATTAGTCCACAATATTGAGATAATTCAACACTAACTTCTGCCTTGGTTGACAAGAAAAGGCATGAAACCACCATAGAATGGAGAAAGAACTGGAGAAACAGCATTCTGAAGGTACCCCAAGGCTATAAATGAATGTAACAGGATGTTAAGAATCAGAGAAATATATTTAGAAGCCTTTTTTTATCTATTCCGTTCAAGTAAAATCAGCTGTTTATGGTGCAACATATAAGAAAATGTTCCATTTGGAAACTAATGAACTTTTAGGCAATTTATCTGGCTAAAGTGAGACTTTTACCATTTTCTGATTGACAATGATGATTAAGAATAATAACAGAGTATGATTTTTCTTATTGAGGGAAGCCATGTTAACTGAAAATCTTTCACCAGGTAACAATTCATAGTAAGTTCAGCTATTTTTTCCATACATGGCTCTGCCTTTACATCAATACTCTGAACATCAAATCGCGTAATTTAAGAAGGAAATTAATCACTACAAAATTATCAGATTTAAACCCGATTGCTCTGATAACAAATATAAGAATTTTCAATAATACTATGCAAAATCTCATAATTGCATATACGCTAATTCCCAATTATAACGATCTTTGAACTTAACGATTTTCGCCATATAAAATAAATAAGTGTACATTACTCCATAGAAACTTAAACTAAGGAATACATGGACTACACTAATTTTGCAAACGTTCCATTTTGAATTTGGAAACTGATAAACTTTTTGACAAATTTATCTGTCTCAAGTGCGAAAATTACCATTTTTCGATCCATAATGATGATTAACAAAGCATGATTTCCCTTATCAGGGAAAGCCATATTACTTAGAAAATCTGCAGATCTTTCACCTGCAGGTAACCACTTATATTAAGTTCAACTGTTTTCCATACATGAATTTGCCTTTACATTTTCCCATAAAAGCACCATTTTTGGCTAGGTAGGGAGCTCTTTCATGGAGGCTCAGTGGACCTGAGATTCTCAAGGAATGCTTCAACAGCTGATAACTGATTATCAGTTTATGGATTATTCTCATCATCTTTGAATATTTCAACACACCATAGTCATGGTTATTTATTTTTTAGTACGCAACAGAACTGCAATTGGCCTGACAACCATGCAAAATTATAGCGCAGAAAGTTGCAGACTACCTAATTATTAGATCCGGAAATATTACACTTGGTTGTCTGGAACAGCAGTAGACATTCAAACAGCCAACAGCACACTACAGTAGACCTAAGAATCTTATATACGATATGAAAAACGAAACACAAAGGTGACAGGGTTAAAATTTGATAAAAATTGTATAAAAATATAGCAAAAGCTAAAAAAAGTTATATTTGACATGCCGACATGAATTCTGACACGAAATTTTTGTGTTTTAAGCAATACAAACATGAACTATATACATGAATTGTCGAGTCTACGCTATTACAGTTGCATCAATTGTACACTCTTTTATCATTTTTTTTGGTCAAAAAACTCTTTTATCATATTAGTACTTATTTTCTACATGATAAACTAGTGCTCTTTTGTTTGGGAGCGGTCAGTTATGTACTAGTGGTGGGTCTCAGGTGATCCTTGATGGATTTCCATGAGTTCCGTAGCTGTCGTTTTTCTCATCTTCATCGCTGCTAGTTTCACAATCTCTCTTTGCATCAACTGTTGGCCCTGAAGCAGTAAATGGATTTGAAACTTTATTTTCAATAAAATCACTTAATAAACGCTTTAAATTATATATAGTTTGGTAATATGTACACGAATTTTTTTCCTTTGAATGCTTAGACATAGGCACCAAGGATGTTCAAATAACTGATTGTGACTACTAGCTAGGTGGTGGCAAATCACAGAGCAGGAGCAGATAGCTTGGGGGATTGTTAAATTAGTATGTGGAGCCTTTCAATTATTTTGTGAGCATTAATGTAGTAGGGCATCCTTAAAAAGTTAGTGACCATGTGCATGTCTTAAAAAGAGATTGTGCAAAGCCTGCAAGCCAAAAGGGTTGGTCAGGGCAGAGTCTAAGCCTTGCAAGAGGAAATTCCAGAGTCTAGGCCTGCAGAAATCAACCTGGTGCATGATGTGAAGCCCCAAACTTCAACGAGTAGCTTGTCTCACACCATGTGCTTCAATGGAGAGTGAGTTGAATGCTTCAATCCCACATCAGATATGAAAAAGAAAGTCGATGAGCATATAATTAGCATGAACATTGCACATTTCAATAGGCTGGTTTTGCCAAAAGAGTGTAATGACCATGTTTTGCCAAAACAGCTAGTTCCCACTATATCCTTCTGACATAGTTAAGGTGGTTAAGGATATAATGACCATGTTTTGCCAAAACAACTAATAATATATGCACCTTAACTATGTCAGAAGGATATAGTGACAACTAGCTATTTTGGCAAAACATGGTCATTATATTATTAGTTGTTTTGCCACAACTCATCCATTTTCTATCAAATTTTCCCTTCCTTCATATATTCTTTTGAACCGAGCAGGATTTTAAACATGTCTTTAATTAACATCATAGATACCATTTTTCAACACTAAATAAATCTAGGTAAGTTTTAGCAACATAGATTCAACGGTGCAAGGCCCACCATGTTGTGTTGCACTGTTACCATGTCCCATGTCTTACTTTTTTGGATTTAGTATCTTTTGTTTTTGCAAAATTACAATTTAGCTGCTGCTCGTATTGTTATTACGAAAATAAAATTTTAAATGTAGCAAATTAATGTAAAAAATAAATATTTAAGATTAATTATGATAAAATTTTAAAAAATAATATTCTGGCCATATTATAAAAAAAAATTGCCCTTTTAAGTGCCACCCTATAATTTTGTGTTTTGTGTATTGTTACTAATTAAATTTGATAATTTATGTATTTGTATTTTATCTATTTTATTTTAAATATATATAATGCAAAATTACAGTATTATGATTTTCATCGACATGCCAAATGTGAAATAGATTTTTTAATTTTATCAAATTCATGTATAACTTTTATAAAAAAATTTAACTTGTAATATTTTTATATTTTATTTTACATTTTATCATCTTATCAAATCATTGTATCTTGTCTAAAGTCATTATCATTAAGGAATAAGGACGAATTTGTGAGCAAGGCAGACATGCAAGCTTGTTCTTAATTGGTCAAATCATGACGGTGTAGATGAAGGAGAGGATGATGTATCAACATCCCAATTAGCAATTCTAATAAAATTATCATTATTATATCACATGAAAACAATCTTTATCAATCACTAATCATGTCATGTTTTACAGGAATAAATTTGTTTTGACTAATTAAAGCTTTCTACAAACATTATTTTCATCACAATCATTATTATATTCTTATATAAAGAATAAAAAATTGACACTTGACAGCTTAAATCATAATTATTTCATCAAATCTAACGTTGGAGTTTATCACAAACATTTGCCTTTTCTGTATCGGTTGAAAAATAGTGTATTCCTGTATTTCCAAGTTGATTAAAAGTAAAAGATTTACAACTCCAATAAAACTAGGTCACAAAAGATAGCTGCACCTTCCTACCCACCCTTAGAATGTTCCGATATAAAATTATAATGTTATGGGAATAGTTTGGAAAAAATATTTGAAAATACCCTAATCGTATTATTCAAAAAATAAATAAATAAAAAGTAAGAAAAATTCCTCTGGATGGTCTGACCCGCAAGAGCAAGATAATCATCTCCTAATTCCTAATAACAGCTAATACTACAATCCTGGTTCCAAGTATAAAGGCTGATGAACCAAATTAGAGGTCAAACAGCCAATCATTTTAGAAATCTCCGCCCGTGATAAATTAAATGAAACAAAACAAGAAGTCAAAAGGTGAAATTTTATTCAAGCTTTTCATAAAATTAATTAAACAAGAAAACTAATAGTTTATTAAAATACAATTAAAAATTTGTTAATTTAATTGGAAACCCCAGGTTGGGGAGCAATGCAACAAAGTTAATCAACCCTTGTTTGTTGTCTTTATGCAATCATGGTGGGTTTAATTAATTTATTGATTTGGTTATCATGTTTCAATCAAATTCTTCTGAGAAAACAATTGTTTTTAATTGCTGGATTACACTGAAATGGAGCCTAATTGGCTTCTCTTGATGAAGTAGTTAAGAGAAAGGATAACTAAGAATCAATTTTTGGAAGATTCAATTTGATCAGAATTTTTTATCAATCAATGACATTGAATGTCTCATTCGATAAAACAACTCTACTTTTTTATTGTCTATTATTCTATATTATTTATCCGATACACAGCACAAGAATATGAAAATGACATAGGTTAAAAATCTTGATAAAATTTATATGGATTTGACAAAAATTAAAAAAATTTGAAGACAATTCAATACACAAGATTCTCACGTTGTGGGTTTGAAGAGAGTTATCTACTTAACCTTTTTTCATACATTAACAAAGAGGTTATTTATGCTTAAACCCATGACCTTCATGTTTTTATACATGTTTAATATGAAATAGATATGACATAGATATATTAACTTGTCACATACATATATATGTGCTAAGAATTAAATCTTATTTTTCTAACTGAGATTAACTGTGAAACAATTGCAATTTGCCACTGCTCGGCTGTATTCTATCCAGTAGAATAATCTGTGATTCAGAGCAGAAAATCTAGGGCAAGAAAACTAACCTGGTTGGATTTCTTTTCTTTTCTTTTTGGCTAACCTTACTGGATATGTTTAAATATTATATCTCGAGGGTAAAGCTAAATTCTTGAGAGAGATAATCTAAAAAATCGTTGGAAAACTTCAAAGTCATCCACTAATTAACTTCTTTCATCTCTTTGGCATTCAAGCTGAAGATCTCCAACTGCTTTAAATAATGACACAGTCACTTCAGTTTAATTTTCAGGCCACAATATCCGCTTCTGAGAGGGATTGAGGGTTTATTTATTATACAAATGTTCTTAATTGTTCAGTGGTGATTGGTGAAAGGCCACTACAACCAAATGATATAAAAAATTGGGATTGACTTTGTGGAATTGAATTTGCTTGTCTCACGCAAGGAGGCAGGCCTTCTGGCGTGTCACGTGGAATGGGGCTCATCTGATTCTCTTCAGATTTTCTCTTTCCAAACAATGAAAATCGGCTCATGTACAATTAATCTTGTTAAGTTTTCCTCTCATATTATTGAAAATGCTCTCTTAAATATTGCTTTTACCAGTTTGATCCCCAAATACCTAATAATTTAATTGAGCAGTTAAAAAAAATTCTGAAATATAATAGGACTTGAATGCGAGTCTAAATAACCTCAATCTCATGCTCTATCAGAAACTTGAAAATACAGATAATTTAGCTGTGTAAAATGAGATGAAGATTGGTAATTTGGTCACCAGCAATGAAATCTTTGAGCTATGGGAACAAAGAAAAGAAGAGGACAAAACAATGCATCAATAATTAACATGAGAAAGAATACAAAAAGGAGAATCTGTAGGCTTTAGTGCATAGGAAGCAAGGAAGGGATTAAAAAATGGTTGGAAGAGAAGAAAGCTGCGTTAGCAGGCAATTTGGATCAAACCTGTCCACCACCCACAAAAGAAGGTGAGCAAAAGCCTTTATAAAACTACAAAATAAAGGCCAAGAAAAAAAATTTATTCTAAGAGGAGAGAAAGAAAGTGCCATGAAAACAGCCACATGCCTTCTCTTTTCTCTATAATTTTCTATTTGTGCAGCAACACCCACTAATCATTCCTCAGAATAAAAACAAATCCAATTAGCCCCACACCTAAGAGAATAAGTGGAAGAAGCCCCACACTTGCTTTGTTATCCAATAAGCCATTCCCACATTATCAATCCCCCTTCAAACTAAACAATAAACTAACCCTAAATGCCTTCTCTTTACTCAAAAATTCGGAAATTGATCTTACAAAATTCTCACATTTTAAAAATGAAGATATGATCATTTAAACTAATGATTGAAGATATTTGCCTTAGTTCTATTACCAAATGAAGAACATAGTGTCTGCCATTGAATAGAAGGAGAATTTAAAGAAAAAAAATAAGGGTAAGGAGCATCCAATCTTCTCCTTCCTTCAAGTGGTGCGTTTGAAATGATTCCCAAAATTAAATTGTGTTAAATTTTGGAAAAGAAAAGTATCACCTTCCAGCGTGACGTAGAATGTAAAACATTTTTTTTTTGATTGGAGAATGTAAAACATTAAATCACCAAACAAACAAATATAAGTATATCCTAAAGTCTCACTCATGATTTATTATTAGTTTGCAAGTATAACAAGGATTTTAAGCCATTTTGGTTGACCTAATTACACCTAGATCTCCCTTTTTGTTTTTTTTTTGTTTTTTTAATTATTATTATCTTTGGAAGCAAGTTAAGATGATTGAAATAACATGCTATCTTAAAGATATAGACTATTTCTAATTAAAAAAAAAATTTTTCCTTCCTTTTTGTGATTTAGGGTGTTTTTAGTGTGGTTGCTTGCAAAGCTTAGCTTAATCTTTTTTCTTTTTGCTATTTTCTAGTCCTAACTTAAAATTAATCAAATGTAAATGTAAAAGGTCATTAATGATCTTGACCATCGGATGATATGATCATAATCATATCAACACTCAACATCTACTTTTCCTTTTTCTTGGACCAAAAGACTTCCATTATAAAAAAAGATCGTTATGAAATTATAACACCACCATACTTAGATAAATTAGATCCACCATAATTTTGTCAATGTTGTTTCCTAAATGGAAATAAATATGTTGTCAAGGGTTTTTTTTCATGGTTTTGGGTAGTCTTTCTTTTATCTTTAATACGTCTTTTTCAAGATGTATGGGGTTTGGAAGCAGCCCTCCCATAGAAAGTAGCAATCAAATCCTCGCACCGGCCAATTAGTAATTAATTTGACGATTAAAAGTATAATTAAATTGGCAAGTTGTCCACTACCTGAATTATCCCATCAATCACTATCTAATTTTGAGGTGGAGTAGTTTGTTTTTTTGCCTTATATTATATCTTAATGATAATTTAAAATTAAAATGTAAACTAAAGTAGCCAGGTAACATGTTTTTAAAGTGAAATCTTCAACTTTGTCTTTCCTAAGCAAATTATTGTGTTAATAAAGCTATTACAGTACATTTCAATCCCATAATAATAATAATTAGCGAATAATTATATAACATATCACCAATAAACTTTTTAAATTTCATAAGTGAAATTAGCAAGATTATAGATACTATTTATTATATTTAAAAATTAATTAAAAAAACATGTGACAATCTTTTAATTTTGTTTATGAATAATTAATAATGTCAGTTCCATTAAATTCTGGTCTTGACCAGCAAAGTCATCAATTAGAAATTAATCCAAATTCAATTTTATCAATTATCAAGCTAGCTAGTTTTGACTCGTTTGGACAATTTGTAATCAAAGGGAGCAGAGTCAGTTCATGACGCTTCAACATGAATTTTTTTTTAATTTCAGCTGCAAACTTATCCTTCATGCAAAATATACTGCGCCAAATTTGTATATATTGATTTAAATTTGGTTTAAAATAATAAAATTTGACTTTATTTTTATTTAAGATTATTATTCAATATATTGTCAGTAAAATTTTTTGACTCTACAAATAAAGTTATGATGATTACACATATTTCATTTTATTTATTTTAAATTTTTAATATTTTTTAAAAAACATATGTCATTATTTAACTTTACTTGTGAAACAAAAAAAAACCGTTCACTTACAATGTATAAGATAATAACCCATTTATTGATTTAGAAATTGGAAGAAGCCAATCTAATACCTCAACACCCTGCCCACTTGCACAAATAAGCACATGCTTTAACATGAAATTTTGCAAACAATTAGAAATTATATGCTAGTATTCGACCATCTTCAGCATTTTATTTTGAGCAATACGAGATTTTTATGTTTCATTTTGATATGACAAAGTATATCAACTCTGGGTCTGGCCCAAGGTTCATCAAAGACCACCACGTGGCAGGAGATCACTGGGCCACGTGGCCTTCGGCGACATACGATATAGGCTGAGGCATGACACCTGTCGCTAGGCGAAAGACCCTTAGCCTATCGCCTGACGTCACAGCGCAACACGTAGCATCAGTCCGTCTACCGACTCGCGACAGACGACATAGGCTGCTGCATCACACCTGTCGCTAGGCGACAGACCCTCAACCTATCGCCTGACGTCACAGCGCGACACGTGACATCAGTCCGTCTACTGACTCGCGACAGACGACATAGGCTGCGGCATCACACCTGTCGCTTGGCGACAGACTCCCAGCCTATCGCCTGACCTCACAGCGCGACACGTGGTATCAATTTCGACTGGCGACAGACCCCTGACGCCATAACGTGATTCGCGAGATGGTCTCTCACCAGCGACAGGGTTCGAGTCTATCTATACGTGGAATTTGTATTACATCTGGATACAAACTCTTAGCAAAGTTACGTACTTATCCCCAGGTAATTAACCTAGAATATTCGCCTATAAATAGGCTTCAGGTATAATCTTATTCCCCAATTTTTTGACTACTGGCTTTTACGCTTCCCAATACTGAAGAACTTTTTGTTGACTTAAGCATCGGAGTGTCTACGCAGGGAACCACCCCTGCGTCTCTCTGACTTTTCTTGTTTTACAGAAGTTTCTTGGAGATACGTGGAGACTAAGTACAAACATCGACGTCAGTATACCTTTATTGTTGTTTTGTGCAACAACAATTGGCGCCGTCTGTTGGAAACGTATAAAAAGCCAAGATTTTCTAAGATGGTGAGAACAAGATCGACAAACGTAAGGACCGAAAGTGAGGAAAACTCTGTGAGCTCCCTATCGTAACGATTTCGCGCTCGACGATTTTGAAAAACATTTAAAAACAAACGGGAGTCGCCATCAATCTTTTTTAACTAGGTGTGATTGGCCACTTAAAAATTTTTATCTTTTTAACAAAATCTCAAAATGAATTAAGTTTTATTAAAAAGATAATTTTTAGTCTGTGAAAACAAAAGTTGGGTTCGGGGGTACGGTTACGCATGGGGAACGATTAGCACCCCCACGACGCCCGTTAAAAAACGGTACCATAGTAATCATGTGTTATCTTTTAGTTTTAATAAAATGATCTTGAATTGATATTCAAAAATAATTCTTATTTTATTGCTTTTTTGAATTATTTTATTATTTATCAAAATTATTTTTCATTTTTAAAAAAAAAAAGGTTAGATTTTGTTTATCGAAAGTGAGTGTGAACCCTTTTGTATTGAATAATTAAATCGAATACTCCAATACTTTTGGCAGCATTCGAAATAATTTTTCTCACTTAGAGATTTCTTAAGAATCACTATTTGTGACTTCTATAGAATCTCATCCTCGGAAGATTCACACTTATTTGGAAATTAAAGAAATGCATATGATGCAAATAAATAATATGATGTAAATGAATTTTTAATTTTAAATTTCCTTATTTATTTGTTGATTTATTTATATTTCTTTGTTTTTAACAAAAATTATTCATTTTCATTTTTAATAAAAATTTAAATTATTGAAAAATCATACTAAATATTTCAATACTTTTGGCAACATTTAATACGACTAGGGATCAGCTAGGAATCACTATTTGTGACTTCCGTAACATCCCATCATCGGACAATTTATTCAATTTTAATTTTATTATTAATTTTAAAAATTCAATTTTATTTTCAAAATTTTAAATTATTGAAGAATCATACTAAATACCTCAATACTTTTGACAATATTTAGTAGACTCTTCTCACCTAGGGATCAGTTAAGGAATCACTACTTGTGACTTCCATAACATCCCATCATCAGAATTTTATTTAATTAAATTTAAAATTTATTATTATTTTTATTTTAAAAACTTATTTTTATTTTAAACAAAAAAATTAAATTATTGAAAAATCATACTAAATACCTCAATACTTTTGACAATATTTAGTACGACTCTTCTCACCTAGGGATCAGCTAAGAATCACTACTTGTGACTTTCATAACATCCCATCATCGGACAATTTTTACTTAATTAGATTTAAACTTTATTATTAATTTTTTTTAATTTTTTTAAAAAAAAGAACTTATTTTATTTTCATTTTAATAAAAATTAAAATTATTGAAAAACCATACTAAATATTCCAATACTTTTGGCAACAATTAGTATGACTCTTCTCACCTAGGGATCAGCTAGGAATCACTACTTGTGACTTCCGTAGGATCCCATCATCGGGAATTTATTAAATTAATTTTAAAGATTCAATTTTATTTTCAAAAATTTAAATTATTGAAAAATCATACTAAATACCTCAATACTTTTGACAATATTTAGTACGACTCTTTTCACCTAGGGATCAGCTAGGAATCACTACTTGTGACTTCCGTAGCATCCCATCATCGGACAATATTTCATTTATTTTGAAATTAACTTTTATTATTAGTTTTCCTTTTAAAAACTTATTTTTTTATTTTTAACAAAAAAATTAAATTATTGAAAAATCATACTAAATATTTCAATACTTTTGGCAACATTTAGTACGACTCTTCTCACCTAGGGATCGGTTAAGGAATCACTACTTGTGACTTCCATAACGTCCCATCATCGAACTTTATTATTTAACTTAATTTAAATCTTGTTATTACTTTCTTTTTTCTATCTTCTCTTTCTTTTTCTTTTATCTTTTTTTTTAAAAAAATGTGTTTATTTTTATTTTTAATTTTTAATTAATTTTTTTAATTTTTAATTAATTTTTTTGATACATTTTCTAATTAAGAATAATAATTAATGAAAATATAAATAAAAGAAAAATTTTCAATTTCTTATTTTACAACATGCACTAATAGTAGTAGTAGAAATAATAATAATAATAATAATAATAATAATAATAATAATAATAATAATAATAATAATAATAAAAGCAACAACACCAACACCAACAATAATAATAATAATAATTTAATTTAACTTAATTTTTTTAAACTTTTTTTTAATTTTTTAATTTTTTTTAATTTTTTAATTTTAATTTTCTAATTAAAATTTTTCCTTTCACAAAACAAATAAATAAATAAATATATAAATAAGCAAATAAAAAACATACCAAAAAAGGAATTGGGCTTGGACCCAAAGGAAGCCCTCAAAAGAGCCCAAATGCATAGCCCAAATTAAGGGCCCACAAGGAGTTGGAGTGGGCTGGATTCTACTGGGCCGAGCGGGTCACGGACGGGCCGGAAGCGGGTCTGATCGGGTCAGCAAACGGGTCGCAAGCAGCTGTGGAGTCGGGTCGGGTCGATTCTACACGCGGATCCTTCTCTCGTGGGTGGGTCGGACACGCGGATCCCGAGTCGAGTCCCAAGTCGCGCGCGGGTCCCGTTTTTTTTATATAAACTATTTCTTTTTTAACTCATTTTCTCTCTTACCAGAAAAAAAAAATTTTGAGAGCTTTCAAAAGCTCTCCCCCCGGGCGATTTTCGGCCACCATCCATCGCCGTCCGCCGTCGTCAGTGGTGAAAAATAAAAAAGGCAACCCTTTTTCAAAAGCTCTCCACTCCCTCTTTCAAGATCCGACCCCCGTTTCAACCAAAAATCATCCTAGCTCCACGAATCTACCCCAAAACCGAAACCCCTTTTTCTGTTTTTTTTTGTGTTTTCTTTGGTTGTGGTTTCTCACCGATGTGGTGAGGAAGATGGTTGTTTTTTTGTTTTGTTTGCAGGTTTCAGGTGGTAAGGCTCTAGGGTTTCCAGATCTGGGTTAGGGGGTTTGTTTTGGGTGTTGATGGTTGGTGGCTGTGAGGTTAAGGGACTGATGGTTGCGATGGTGGTGGTGGTGTTGAGGGTGATGCTCGGTGAGTGGCTAAGGTAGAGGGTTGTTTCAGTGATGGTTCGGTTCTCTCTGGTAGGAGTGATGGTGAGCCCCCGAAAAAAATCGTCCCCCCCGGAAGATTGAGGTAGGGTATTTAAAGAACGTGAGTTAGGCCTGAGGGTTGGCAGAGATGGGATGTGTTGCCAGAGTAGCTGGCCGGCAGAGATGGGATGGGGGCTGGTGGTGGCAGAGGCTGATGGACAGTTGATGGGAAATAATACATATAAAAATAATAATAAATAATAATCATAATAATAATAAACAGATAATAATAATATAAATAATAACAAATAATAAAATAAAAATAAAAATAAATACAAATATATATAAAAATGAATACAAATATATATAAATAAAATGATAATAATAATGATAGGACAAAATTAGGTGTCAACAATCCCCTGAACAACAGATTCGCCAGACAAATCAGGTGAACAGGGAGTAAGAAAGAATTACTGTGTCGGCGGCAGAATTCGAAGCTCTGAGGCGACAGAGCGAAGAAACTACCCAGGCGCTGCAAGCCATGGTGGATCTGTTCCAAGGAATTCTCCCGACATTGGATCTGCCGCCTGCCGTGCAGAACTTGGTATGAGGAACAAATAGAGGTGTCCCGCCACAGGTGTTTGGGCGATAGGAGGACACAACAGCGGCAGACCCCTCTCGTCGGCAAGAGGTTCTGCCTGTGGAAGAGCATGACATTCATCAGGGTGCGGCAGGACAGGGGAGCGGGAGGCCTGTCGCAGGCACCCAGCGAGAGACTGAGGAAGCAGTAGGTTTAGAGCCTGCGACAGGGGTCAGGCGACAGGGGAGCGGGAGGCCTATCGCAGGAACCTAGCGAGAGACTGAGGAAGCAATAGGTTTAGAGCCTGCGACAGGGTTCAGGCGACAGGTTCCACATGTAGGGCGGCAGATGTTTGGGCGACAGGACGTTGACCGGGCGACAGGGTCTACAGCCCACCACCATGACTTGTCAAATTTTGATGGTGCTAACTTAGACCAGGGTATTGAAGGTGCTGGAAAGAACGGTGTCGAAGATCAAAGCACTTGGGGAACCGGGTCAGAGTTTGACCCCACTTGGTGCACGCAAATGGTACGGACAAACGCACCTCAAGCTAAGGGTAAGGAAGTAGTCGGAGACCTACCTGATTCGTCTCGTGCCCGAAATCAGCTCGCTCCCCCCGTGGACATGAAGAAGATGATAGAACAGGTACTGGAAGAGAAAAAGTTAGTGTCTGCAGAAGAAAGCCAGAGGAGAAGAGTACCGTTCTGCACGACCATCATGCAAAAACCTCTGCCCCCAAAGTTCAAAATTCCGCAGATGACCGCATACACCGGAAAGATGGACCCCTACGACCATATGCAAAACTATGAGGCTCTAATGTTGTTACATGGATGGGAAGACGAGATAATGTGTAGGGTCTTTTCCTTAACTCTGTCCAGACATGCGATGAAATGGTTTAATAACCTACCTGAAGGGTCCATTATCTCTTTTGACCAACTGCGAAGCGAGTTTCTCAAGGCGTTTGCGGTGAATAGTCAGAGAAGGATGGAACCGACCTATTTGCTTACTATTAAGCAGAGAGCTAAGAGGTCATTGAAGAGTTATGTGGATTGATTCAGAGATGCTAGTTTGGAGGTGCGAGATCAGCAAGTCGGTATAGCCGTGACAGCCATGTTACAGGGGATAAGGTCTGAGATATTACAAGAATCCCTGTCATTAGACCAGCCAACAACCATCTCAGACCTGCTTTCCCGCGTACATAAGTATGTAACCCAGGAGGAAGTAATGAAAATGGTGGCGATAGGAGAATCCAAGGATGGAAGGAAACGAGGAAGAGAGGTCACTAAAGCATCTTCTAGCCAACCGAGAAAGTTTGAGAAAGCTCCCGCATTGAAATACAATTCCTATACTCCACTCACCGAATCTCGAGCTTCAGTGTTGGCAGCTATTGAAGGATCAGGGCTTATACAGACTCCAAAGAAAGCATCAGGGAACCTGGGCCGTGATTTAAGGTCGTATTGCGATTATCACTCAGCGCATGGGCACACAACCGAAAAGTGTAGGGAGTTGATGAATCAGCTAGAAAAGCTAGCGCGAGAGGGAAAAATCAACCATTTTGTGTTGAGAGGCGACAGAAACAACTATCCAACACGGAACAGAGGAAACCAATTTAGAGACAAAAGAGGTGAAAACAGGAGACTTGTGAGACGAGATAAAGGTAACAGGAGAGAAAATGACAGAAGGACAGAAGGAAGGAAACAAGAGGAAGACAATGAACTCACAGGCCCAGCTATTAACGTCATATCCGGAGGTGAATCATTAGCTGGTACCTCTTCCTCATCTCGAAAATCTTATGCCCGCCAAGCCCACCAAATTAATTCGGTGATGGAGGAAAAACATGATGAAGAGCCCATTACTTTCACGCCAGCTGACAGAGGTGATGTAATGATCCCTCATGATGACCCAATGGTAATTTCGGCGGTAATAGCAAAACACCCAGTGAGTCGCATCCTAGTTGATAATGGGAGTTCGGTAAATTTGATTTATTGGAGTTGCTTTGAGAAAATGAACATCTCGAATGATAGATTGAAGCCAGTAACCACACCACTGTATGGCTTCTCAGGCGAAAAAGTGAAGGTGGAGGGCGCAGTTCAGCTACCTGTGACATTAGGGGAAAGCCCGAAGTGTGTCACTCGACAAGTGTTATTTATGGTGGTGAAGTCAACGTCAGTGGCATACAATATGATCCTCGGGCGGCCATTGTTAAATGACATGAGAGCGGTAGTGCACCCCTGCTATTTATTAATGAAGTTTTCGACTCCCCACGGTGTTGGACAAGTAAGGGGAGATCAAAAGAAAGCCAGAATATGTAATGTCGCATCCGCCACATGCAAAGGGATTCAGAGGAACGAAACCCTTACAATTGAAGAACCGCCTAAGCCAAAACCTGATGAAGAGATGGAGGCAATCCAGTTGGATGAGAAAGATAAAGGGAAAATAGTATATGTGGGAAGCCAGCTGCCTGAAGAAGTAAAAAGGGAGATAGTCCGATGCTTAAAAGAGAATTGTGATGTGTTTGCATGGACCTCAGCCGATATGCCTGGAATAGACCCTGAAGTTATTTGCCATCGGTTGAACGTAATCTCAGGGGCAAAGCCGATAAAACAGAAGAAGAGGAATTTTGCTCCAGAGAGGCAACAGGCAATAAATGAAAAAATCTCGAAGTTGTTGCAAGCAGGATTCATCAAAGAAGTTAATTATACGGAGTGGTTGGCTAATGTTGTGATGGTGAAGAAAGCCAATGGGAAATGGAGAATGTGTGTGGACTTCATGGATCTGAATAAAGCTTGTCCTAAGGATTCGTATCCACTACGTCGAATTGACAAGTTGGTAGACGAAACCTGTGAGTATGAATTACTTAGCTTCTTGGATGCCTTCTCGGGATACCACCAAATCATGATGCATCCGGATGATGAGGAGAAGACTTTGTTCATTACCGATGTTGGGACATATTGTTACCGAGTAATGCCATTCGGTTTGAAGAATGCGGGGGCAACCTACCAGCGCATGGTAAATAGGGTGTTCCAAGACTTGTTGGGCAACACCATAGAAGCTTATGTTGATGATATGATCATCAAAAGCCGACGAGGAGAATCACATGCCAGAAAAATGACAAAGGTATTCAATGTATTGTGGCAGTATAAGATGAAGTTGAATCCTAATAAATACTCATTCGGGGTGAGGTCTGGAAAGTTTTTGGGATTCATGATTACTAATCGAGGGATAAAGGCTGATCCCGAGAAAGTTTAAGCTATTTTGGACATGAGGCCACCTAATACTGTAAGAGAAGTTCAAAGGCTGACAGGAAGGATAGCAGCCTTGAGTCGTTTCTTGTCCAAATCAGCTGAAAGAAGTCTACCATTTTTCAGGGCGATAAAGGCAGGAAAGAACAACTTCAAGTGGACGGAAGAGTGCAACGACGCCTTTGAAAGGTTGAAAAACTACCTGAAAGAGTTGCCTCTGTTATCCTGACCACAACTCGGAGATCACCTCCTCATGTACCTCGGTGTAGGAGAGAAAGCTGTAAGTGCAGTCCTATTAAGGAAAGAAGGAGATAAGGATTGCCCGATCTATTATGTGAGTAAAGTCCTGCTAGATGCCGAGACAAGGTACCCCTTAGTTGAAAGGATAGCTTTATCCTTGGTGATGGCAACCCGAAAGTTACGGCCTTACTTCCAAGCTCACTCGGTGACTATCTTAACAGATCAGCCCCTGAGGCAAATACTACAGAAATCAGAACACTCTGGGCGTCTAATTAAGTGGGCTATCGAATTGAGTGAATATGACATTCACTTCCAGCCTCGCCAAGCAATAAGAGGACAAGCATTGACAGATTTCATTGTAGAATGCACTGACCGAGAGGTCCAAGAGGAAATAGAGTTAGTCTGGTGGAAATTATTTGTTGATAGAGCTCGTAACATGGACGGCAGTGGAGCCGAAATTGTGCTAATATCGCCTGAAGGGGAAACCTATGAGTATTCCTTACGTTTCGATTTCCCAATTTCGAACAATACAGCCAAGTACGAAGCCTTGATAGCTGGGATGAAACTTGCCCAAGTTCGAACAATACAGCCGAGTACGAAGCCTTGATAGCTGGGATAAAACTTGCTGAGAAACTAGGAGTCAGCAACTTAGTGGCACATAGCGATTCACAATTGGTGGTAAACCAATTCTCAGGTGAGTATGAAGCACGAGAACCCGCCTTAGTCCCTTATCTGCAGAAGGTACAATTGTTGGCACAGTCATTCAAGCACTTTCAGCTGACTCAGATAAATCGGACAGAGAACAACTATGCAGATGCCCTTTCAAAGTTGGCTTCTTCTAGAGGAGTCAAAGGGGGTATGGTCAAAGTGGAATCTCTCGCTAAGCCAAGTATTGAAGAAGAAGATGTCTGTGATGTCGAAATCGGAGGCGATTGGAGAAGCCCAATCAAAGACTATATACTGGGGGGCACACTCCCTACTAACAGAGACGAAGCTCGAAGGCTAAAGTTAAAAAGTGCCAGGTTTACCGTGGTGAATGGGGAACTCTATAAACGGGGATTCACAATGCCCCTATTGAAGTGTCTAGAGCCCCAACAGGCTGAGTACACCTTAGCTGAAGTTCATGAGGGAATATGCGGTGAACATTTGAGGGCTCGAGCCTTGGCCTCGAAAATATTGCACACGGGGTTTTATTGACCTACACTGAGGAAGGATGCCACAGACAAAGTGAGAAGATGTGAAAAGTGTCAGAAATTCGCTCCTATAACTACCGCGCCTGTTTCGGCTCTTCAAAACACTCTCCAACCAACTCCATTTGCACAATGGGGACTAGATATCCTGGGGCCTTTTCCCCTAGGCTCAGGACAAAGGAAGTATTTGCTTGTGGCCACAGACTACTTCACAAAATGGATAGAGGCCGAGCCTTTGGCTACAATTTCCGCAAAGAAGGTGGAAGCAATGGTGTGGAAAGACATAATTTGCCGATTTGGGATCCCCCGTGTGATAAATGCAGATCATGGGAAGCAGTTCGACTGTGATGCTTTCCAGAATTTTTGTAGTGGCCTGAAGATTCTCCTAAGAATATCTTCTGTGTCTTACCCACATGCCAATGGGCAGGCAGAGGTGAGCAATCGAACTATAATGCACGGGTTGAAGACTAGACTGGACAAGGCAAAGGGAGCATGGGTAGATGAGCTCCCAAGTGTCATATGGGCCTACAGAACGACAAACAAAGTGTCAACAGGCAAAACACCGTTCAATTTGGTATATGGCACTGAAGCCCTCATCCCAGTAGAAGTTGGAGCTGAGTCACCCAGACTAGTCCCTTACATTGAGGACCTTAATTCTCAAGGACTAAGGGAAAATCTTGACCTGATAAATGAGCTGAGAGACCAGGCAAAAATGAGGCTGGCTGCTTACCAACAGAGAGTAGCCACTTATTACATTGCACGGGTCAAGAACAAAGAATTGCAAGAAGGGGATCTTGTATTGAGAAAGTCGGCAATTACAAACACCCATAGGGAAGATGGAAAGCTCCGGACTAATTAGGAAGGATCATACAGAATCAGAAAAATGGTCGGACCTAGCACTTGCACCTTAGAAACCTTGCAAGGAAAAAAGATCTCAAAGACTTGGAATGCCAGCCATCTTAAGCTATATTGGCAGTAAACATTGTAATTTTTGCTTTCGAATTGTTATTATTCTTGTCTTTACTTTCCCATCTATTGCTACATTACTTTACAGATGTTATTATTTTTTTGATTCATGAATAAAGGCTAGTTAGTCATTTTCTATATTCTCTAACGCAATATGTAAGACAGATTATGTGTTACAGGAATTGAAATGAGGCAACAGCTGGCAAACATAAAAGTCCCTAAGCGAAAAATGCGCGAGACGGGCAAACATAAAAGTCCCTAAGCGAAAAATGCGCGAGACGGGCAAACACAAAAGTCCCTAAGCGAAAAATGCGCGAGACGGGCAAACATAAAAGTTCCTAAGCGAAAAATGCGTGAGACGGGCAAACACAAAAATCCCTAAGCGAAAAATGCGCGAGACGAGCAAACATACAAGTCCCTAAGCGAAAAACGCGCGAGACGGGCAAAAATAAACGTCCATAAGCGACAAATGCGCGAGACGGGCAAACATACAAGTCCCTAAACGAAAAACGCGCGAGACGGGCAAACATAAAAGTCTCTAAGCGACAAATGCGCGAGATGGGCAAACACAAACGTTCCTAAGCGAAAAATGCGCAAGACGGGCAAACATACAAGTCCCTAAGCGAAAAATGCGCGAGACGGGCAAACATACAAGTCCCTAAGCGAAAAATGCGCGAGACGGGCAAACATAAAAGTCCCTAAGCGAAAAATGCGCGAGACGGGCAAATCTAAAAAGTCCCTAAGCACAAAGGTGCAACACGGGCAAAAGACCATTCCTTAAAAAAAGTGCACAAAAAGACAAATCGCGGAATCATCAAGCACCAAGCCAACAAACATGTGCGAAATCCAAATAACACAAAGATACAGATTATATAGCATGTTACGAGGTACGTTACAAATCCTTCATATTAATATGTTTCAATAAGATGACAAATTATGGTTAACACTTGGACATTTTAGTCTTGATTATTCTAATAAGTCCTTAAGTGAAAAGAGCGCAAGATAGGCACAACACTCGAGAAAAGTTCATCTTTGAACAGGGATGACAACGCTGTCTCAAAGAAGAACTCGGGGAGCAACATGGTGTAAAAGTACACTTTGAAAACAGAATTATTTCATATTTTTATGCTTTAATGCTGCTCTTTAGAATCTTGTGATGTAGCAGTTATAAAAACAAAACATCCATTCAGAGAAGAAAAGAGGTAAAAGATGAAAAAAGAAATGTACTTTTCATTGAATGTTTACAAACAGAGAAAAATACAAAAAATCCTAATCTACACTGAGTACTAAGTCGTATGGCTGAGAAGAAGCCGCCTCGACACCGGAGCCCTCAATAACCGGGGGATCAAGAACTTGAGGAACTGAAGCACAAGGATCCTGGGGAGCCGAAGGGGCCATCCCGGATGATGGATCATCACTTGAAGGCCCAACCACAGCTACGGAGTCTGGCACAAGATCAACGGCTGTGGAATCAGAAATCTGGAACTCATCGCCGTCCAACCCTAAAAGTGCCTCGATAGACTTAGGCTGATCGCCCGCCTCAATAGTCTCAGGAACGTCACACACTGTTGAAGGTTCAACTCGATCACGTGTGCTAGAAGACTCAGGCTGACGTTGTGGCTGTCGAGGAGGCCACGGGCCCTCAAGATTGTCCAATTCGTCTCCAGCACCCTCCTCCAAATAGGCATCCGGACCTTGCGAGTTGGGCTCGTACTTGGTCCAAGGAGGAGCTGCGTAGTACTTGACCTCCTCAGTAAAGAGTAACTCAGAAAAAGTCTCGCTAGGCCGATGCTTCTCCAGCCACGAACGAGCCAAATAGAAACCGTACTTGATGAATCCCGCCGCGAACATTGCTTTCTTATCATAGCTGTTGACACCTAATTTTGTCTCATCTTGTTATTATTATTATTATTATATATTTATATTTATTATTATTTTTATTATTTGTTTTATTATTATTATTATTACTATTATTATTTATGCTATTATTATTATTATTACTATTATATTATTATTTTTTATTTTTACTTTTATTTGTCATTTTTATTTTTTGTGTGTTGTCCAATCTGTCAATTCACCACCAGTCCCTGCCATGGCCTCTCCCGAGGCTGTCAATTCGCCACCAGTTCCAGCCACCATTCCCAAACCCGGGAACTACCAGCCACCCCTACCATAGCCTCCCTCTCGAGGCTGTCTATCAACCCCATATACCAGTCCCCCTACAAAGGCTTCTGGGGGCCTCAGATCAAAAGGGAGACAACCCAAAAGGAACCCAGCTCCGCCACCACCGCAAACCAGAGTCCCTCTCCGGAGGCCAAACCTTAGATCCCATCCCCCGCTCACCATCTAGCCACCACTCACCACCATCATCACTGTCATCATCATCACCAAACCATCATCATCGTCATCACCACCACAAACCCTCCCTTAAGCCTCGGACCAGAGGACCCGAAACCCCATTTCCCTCAACCCTGATCAAAACCATTTACCCTAGCAACCGGACTCACTCATCATCACCCTCAACCCTAACAGCATACACACCATCAGAAACCAAACCCAAAACCCCCAACACCACAACCAACACACAACCCCTCGGCTTCACCGAAACCCCCAAACATCACCGTCCCAAAACCGAAGCCCCAAACCTGCAAAACAAGCACAAAACACAAAACCAAAATCACAAACCAAAACCATTCGGAGCATCAACAAAAAAAAAACAAAACAACAAAACAAAAAAAGGGGGAGGAAACCGAGGGTTTCAACCTCAGATCCGTAGGGTTAGGACCATTTTTTGGGAAAACGGTGGTCGGAATCGAAAAGAGGAAGGGGAGAAGCTTCGAAAAACAACTTCTTTTTTTATTTTGGCCACCGACGACGGCGGTTCGGCAACGCCGAAAATCGCCCCGGCGGAGAGCTCGAGAGCTCTGGGATTTTTTTTGGTAAAAAGAAAGAAAAATGGGTTAAAAAAAAAGAAGTTAGCTTTTATAGTTTAAAAAAAAAAGAAGAAAAACTGTAGGATCCGCGCGTGACCCGAATCAGACCCGGGTCCGCACACCTGACCCGCTTGAGGAGAAGACCCCTGCCACTCCATCGCCGACCCGACTCGGACCAGCGAGGATCCGACCCGCTCCTGACCAGCTGAGGAGGGAAGACCCGCGTGCACGCCCAACCCGGCTTCGGATCCGACTGCCCGGCCCGCTTTCGCTGGCAGATTTGGGCTTTCCTTCCTTTGGGCTGGATTTTAGGCTTTTTGAAGGCTTATTTGGGTTTCAAGCCCAATTTTGTGTGGGTAAAGATCTTTACTTATTATTTACTCTTTATTTATTTACTTATTTGTTTGCTTTATAATTTATTTTAGATATTCTTAATATATTTTCATAAAAATAAAAATAAATGTTTTTTTAAACAAAGAAAATTAATAATGTAATTTAAATTTAATTAAATATTTCCCGATGATGGGATGCTACGGAAGTCACAAGTAGTGATTCCTAGCTGATCCCTAGGTGAGAAGAGTCGTACTAAATATTGTCAAAAGTATTGAGGTATTTAGTATGATTTTTCAATAATTTAAATTTTTTAAAATAAAATTGAATTTTTAAAATTAATAATAAAATTAAATGAAAACCCGATGATGGGATGCTACGGAAGTCACAAGTAGTGATTCCTAGTTGATCCCTAGGTGAGAAGAGTCGTACTAAATATTGTCAAAAGTATTGAGGTATTTAGTATGATTTTTCAATAATTTAAATTTTTTAAAATAAAATTGAATTTTTAAAATTAATAATAAAATTAAAATTTAATTAAATGAAATTCCGATGATGAGATGCTACGGAATTCACAAGTAGTGATTCCTAGCTGATCCCTAGGTGAGAAGAGTCTACTAAATATTGTCAAACGTATTGAGGTATTTAGTATGATTTTTCAATAATTTAATTTTTTTAAAAAATAAAAATAAATAAGTTTTTTTTTAAAACAAGAGAAAATAGAAAAAAGAAATTAACAATAAAGTTTAAATTTCAAAATTAATAACAGTCGATGATGGGATGCTACGGAAGTCACAAGTAGTGATTCCTAGCTAATCCCTAGGTGAGAAGAGTCGTATTAAATGTTGCCAAAAGTATTGGAATATTTAATATGATTTTTCAATAATTTAAATTTTTATATAAAAAGAAAATGAATAAGTTTTTTTTAAAAACAAAGAAATATGAATAAATCAACAAATAAATAAGGAAATTTAAAATTAAAAATTCATTTGCATCATTTTTATTTGTTTGCATCATGTGCATTCATAATAATTTCGAAGCAAGTGTGAATTTTCCGAGGATGAGATTCTGTAGAAGTCACAAGTAGTGATTCTTAAGAAATCTCTAGGTGAGGAAAGTTATTTCGAATGCTGCCAAAAGTATTGGAGTATTCGATTTAATTATTCAATACAAAAATATTCACATTTACTTTCGAAAAATAAAGTTTAACATATTAAAATAAACCAAAATAAAGTTACAAATAAAAAAATGATTTTGAATAAAAAGATTGGAATAAAAAAGAATTAGTTTTAAATATTAAATTAAGACCATTTTATTAAAACCAAAGGATAACACATGATTATTATGGTACCGTTTTTTAACGGGCGTCGTGGGGGTGCTAATCCTTCCCCACGCGTAATCGTACCCCAAAACCCGATTTTTGTTTTCGCAGACCAAAAATTTGTCTTTTTAATAAAACTTAATTAATTTTGAGATTTTGTTAAAAAGATAAATATTTTTAGGTGGCCAATCACACCTAGTCAAAAGGAATTGGTGGCGACTCCCTTTTGTTTTTAAATGTTTTTCAAAATCGTCGAGCGCGAAGCCGTTACGACAGCTTGGCGACTCCACTGGGGAATTTTTGAGAGTCAAGCCATTTATTAATCATGTGTTATTCTAAGTTTTAATTTAATGGTCTTAATTAATATTTAAATTTAATTTCTTTAATTTTGAAATAATTAGTTGCATTTGTGTATTAATTATGTTGATTATTTTATAGCATTCTTTATTTGTATATATTATTCTTAATAAATTGTTGGGGTAGAATAAGGGTTATGGTTTGATAAATGTTCTCTCATACACACACTTGCACTTGCATTTGCATCACATGAGCTCTATACCCGAGTTTCGTCCTTCTTAGGAGGGAGTAGAGTACCTTTGCTCTCGTGAGGTAATCACCTCTGCAATGGCAAGCGAAATACTCCTACTCAAATTAAATCTTACTAGTCCAGTGTGGACGACAGTGAGGTATAATTTGGGAACCTTTAGATCTTTATATCCCAACCCAGCATGTAAAAAAACCTAAGAGGCCAGCCTTAGGTAGAGCCATGTCCAATTTTTGTAGAAATTATCCCGATATTAGGACGCAAGAGGGAACATTATTTGACCCCATTTTTCGTATCAATAATAAAGGTACTATGGATTTTGGTTTGAATTGTCCATAATTAAAGTCTTAGAAATTTTTCTTGTTTTTCAAAAAGGATTTTTCAAAAAAAAATAATAATAATAAAATTGTGGAAAGAGATTTTGTAGAATAAAAAGAAAGAAATCTAAGTTTTAATGAAAAAAGAAAGTGTGAGAAAAACAATAAAACAAACTTTTCTTTCAAAACAATGAGAATGATTTTTTTTGGAGAATAAAAAGAGGAGAGGGATTTCTTTCAAAGATATATACATAAAAATGGGAATAAATAGAAAAATGCGCTTTATAAAGCAATAAAAAAGAGAGTTGACATTTTTCTAAATAAAGGTAAAATAGAGTCAACAAAATCTTTCCTTGATTTTTTATCTCTTTTTCTGAATAATTTAAAGAATAAGTTGACAAGAAAAAAATAAAGAAAAAATATTTTTTATTTTATTTTTGGGTTGGATAGGAAATTTAATGAAAATATAAAAACATTTGAGTTTTTCTTGAATAAAAAGATGTCAACAAAAATTGTCCTTAAATTTATTTGGTAAAGAATTTAAAGAATAATTTGATTTGGAATAAAAATGAAATAAAATCAATTTTTGAAAAAAAAGAATAGAATAGGGAATGTGAATTTTATTTTTTTAGAAAAAAAATAGAAAATGAAAAAAATTTTGTTTGGTGATCAGAGAAAAATGATTTCTAGAAAAATGAAGAAGAATGCTCAGGTTTAGTTAGGAATTCCATCTTTCTTGCATGATTGGATTAAGGAATAATAAGATTAGTGTCTAGGTATTGTGAATACAAATATTCGTTTTTCTCAAACAAGTTAGGGATATATATCATTTTAATTCATTTCATCATCATTGTGTATACATATATTGATAATCATGTCATGTGCATTTTAGAATCATGAAGGTTAGGTGAAATAAAATAGAATTTGATCTTCATTACCCCTGTATTGTGTATAAATTACATTTTGTATAAACATGTCCTTCATCATGCCTTGTTATTGTGTCATGTCTTAAACATTTTACATAGCATTTCAAAAAAAAAAAGAAAAAAGAATATGTTCTTTCTCATAGAAAATTAAAAAGCAAAGGAAAAAAGAGAGAGAGTTTTGAAACAAGTTTGGTATGGTTCAAGGTTACTCTTCAACTTCTCTTACTTGTTTCGGACTTGACCTCTTAAGTTAATAAGTGAATATGATAAACAGAGGCAAATTTCAGTTTGAACTTTGGTATGCATTTTGCATTGTTGCATCACATTTCGTAGATAAGTCTTTGAGAAACTAGACTAAGTCTTTTACAATTTTGAATTTTTTTATTCTTTTAGTTTTCTTTTCTATCAAATTTGTATACATGTGCTATTGATTGATTATTTTCGTTAAAATTATTCTTCCTTAAGATTTGGTTAAAGTAAAGGCATAAATACTCAACATGTAAAATCAAGAAAGTTATGCAAACTAACAAAATAACAAAAAAAAGAGAGGAAAGAAAGGAATAAAAATGAAAAAGGGAAAAGAAGAAGAAAAATTGTTCCATTTCATAGATTTTGTCATACATGCCATTTGCATACATATACAAATAACATGATTTTCATAAAATTCACATCATAGACTTGTTATACTTCAGTAAATCTGTTAATACTCTTCATTTTTCGAGAAAAAAAAAGAAAAAAAATTCATTTGTTCCAAAAAAAAATTGAAAGAAATAAGATAAGATTTTTCTAATTAGAAAATTGTGGTAATAAGGTTCAAGGCCTCTCGACCATCAAAGATTACAAAGCAATTCAGGACTCTCACAAGCTTAGACCATGGAAGAAGGACAGGCTAGCCGAATGGAGAAAACAAAAAAGGCGCAAGAAGAGATGAAGGGGCAATTGGCTGCAATGCTGGAGATGATGACTAAAATGAATAGAGGAAAAGAACCAGTAGGGGAAGTAACTACTCAAGAAAGGTGGACACAAGAAGGTGAACGTTAATATCCACATAGTCTCATTCCACTTCAAGTCCATACTTCACAGCATATGCCATTTTTGGGGCATGACATTCCAAACCCTGGTAGGAAGCCATCAAACCTAATCTCAGTCCATGATTCAGAGGATCCTAAAGAACAGGAGAAATTGAGGATGGGGGTATCAACAATGAAAGAGAACTTAGAGCCTCAGACGAAGTTGGAGCTCCTTGAAGAGAGGTTACGAGCTATCGAAGGGATGGGTTTATATGGTTCTTTGGAGGCGAGTGAGCTCTGTTTGGTACCGGGCGTAGTTATCCCACTGAAGTTCAAGGTTCCGGAATTTGAAAAGTATGATGGGACCAAATGCCCAACAACTCATATCAAGATGTATTGCCGAAAAATGGCTGCTTATGCTCAAAATGATGAATTATTGGTGCATATTTTTCAAGACAGTCTTATTGGATCAGCCGCCAGGTGGTACACCCAACTAGATAGAGCTCATATCCGCTCATGGAAAGAATTGGCGCGGGCATTCATTGCTCAATACAAGCACATTGAAGATCTAGCACCGGACCGCCTATCCTTGCAGGGTATTAGGAAGAAGCATGAGGAGAGCTTTAGGGAATATGCTCAAAGGTGGAGGGATGTAGCTGCCCAAGTTCAACCGCCCCTCACAGAAAAAGAAACCGCCATCTTGTTTGTCAACACACTACCTACACCATTTTATGAAATGATGGTCGGTAATGCCACCAAGAATTTCGCAGATATGGTAATCTCTGGTGAAATAATAGATAATGCAATCAAGAGTGGCAAGCTTGTAGGAGATGATGCCATGAATGCAAGAAAAGGTGATACATCGGGGAATGGAGGAGATGTTCATGCTATGAATTATGAGGGGCAACATGTGGGAGACTTTGCTCCATATCATCCTTATCCCATGTACCAAACCCACTACCTCATCACAAATAATACCTCTCCAGGCTTGAATAGCCATCAGCCAATTCCGCAGTCTAGTTGGCAAATGGGTTTCCAAACACCCATGCCTACCCAAAATAACCAAAGAGGATCCCGAAATAAATGAAGAAGGACCAACATTGATCCAGTCCCTTGGTCCTACACTGAAATATTCCAATACCTTGTTGAGAATCAGCTTGTTACCCTAATCCCACTAAAACCTTTAGAGCCTCCATATCCAGAATGGTACGACCCTAATGCTCGATGTGACTATCATAATGGGAACTTAGGTCACTCAATAGAAAATTGCCCTGCTTTTAAGCGTAAGGTGCAAAGTTTGATCAGAAAAGGCTTATTGAATCTCGAGATAAAGGCATGAGTGTCAACCTATCATCCAACCATGCCAGGGGATAACTACAAAAAGGATCTTTTTGGTGGGTCATTCATGATGATGTGAAATTGTTTTTTGGTTAAAGTTATGGCCCAACTTTAATGGCTTTTTATGTATAGACTTTCATTTATCTTTTATCATCTTAATGAAGTAGCATATGCATTTTCATCACATTTCTCTCTCTTCCTCGATTCAAATTTGGCTTTGTTTTCTTTATATACCTCACCACACTTCCTCCATTTCCCTTTAAAATTTTTAAACGATAAATATGATATCAATGTTGATAATAATTTGGGATTGGAACTCTACCAAAGCTTTATTCGTGTTGATAATCTTGTCCAACATCTTAGCATGAATATTGTAGTGAAAATATGATTTGTACATAGAGAAGGTGGGAGTTGACATGCAATTTTGTAACAGATGGTTCCACAAGTTGGTGTTTGCACAATAAATGATTCTTTGATAAAAGTTTTCACATTTGAAAGGAAGAATGGCCATCTTTCACCTACATTTCACTGTAAGAAAATCATCCATTGCTAACCCCTTTGAGCCTAGTATGTTTGTTTTGTTTTTTAAGAAACCCACCAAGGATCACCCTCCACATTGGGGGGCAAAGTAAAGCAAAAAAAAAAAGTTTGTTCACTTGAAGTCTATGAAAGAATTTAAGGGGCAAATAAAAAAGAAAACCCCTTTACATTTTAAAGTTATTTGTGAAAAAGGGAGACAAATAAAAAATGGAATTAGAATGAAAGGAATGGATGAAGAATGGGGCAAAATGCCTAAATGAGTCATGCATTAAAAAAAAGAAAAATGATCCTTTGGTTTATAACCTTTTAAAACACAAAGTTTGGGCCTACTATATCCTTTCTTTCATAACCCCTCACCTTGGCCTACATTACGTACCTTAAAAGTCCATTTTGATCAAGTGTGAAAATTTGAGTCGAAGAACCATACATTGGGCCAAGAAATTGCGTGAAGATTGTGATTCTTTAATAGTGGACCATAATGAGGATGTTGAGAATGAATAAAAAATGATAAAAAAAAGGGGTGAAAAAATGACAAAAAAAAAAGAGAAGAAAAGAAGAAAAAATGAAAAAAAAAAGAAAGAAAAAGAAAAATAATGACTCAAATCGAAAACCCGAAAAGGGCGACTCAAGTCAAATAAGGATGGATGATCAAGTTAGCAAGTAGAGGAGATCCCTGCCTTAAATTTTCATGGTGGAAACATTTTGTCAAGTAGGGGTTAATCTCAATACAATTAACCCAAAAAGATTAAGGACATCAAGGAAATAGATTTGTTAGAGAAAGAATCCCAAATTTTCTATCAAGATTGATCGAATATTTGTTGTTTGAAAATTGTTGCCTTTTCTTTTCCTCAAGTTGACTTGCTCTTTGACAAAATTATTCCTATTCCCTTCATCATAAATACCCCTCCTTTAATTTTTATCCCGTTGCATACCAATAAAAAATCAAGAAAATGTGATGACATTGCATTTGTTATGAAACTGAAGTGATGAAAAATAAATGAATAGTACTATTCATGAAAATTCATGCATTACCAATTTCTAGGAGGATATGGGGCAAATGAGAATTGAGACGATAATGAAGTATATTAATGCTTGAAGTCTCCAATTGGAATATACCAGAGTTGATTACGTAGTGAAGAATGAAGGAAAACCAGTTGAGATTGCAGAGTCAGTGTCAAGAAGGAAAGGTAAGAAGATGGAAGGGATGGTCTTGTGAACCTTGTTACCATCATTTTTGCATGATTTTTTTTAACAACCTTTGCATTGCATTCATCACATGCACCTAGGAAAGAAATGAAAACTTTTTAACCTTGGGCAAGAAAATTTTCAATTTTAAGTTGAGTGGAATTTTGGGAAACATGATTTTCAAGAATTTTAAAGCAAAAATTTGGATTTTAAGATGATGAACTTTGAATTCTATAAGAAATTAAGATAAAATAAAATTTTTTAGAAAAAGAGAAAATGTTGAAATGTGAGAAATTTACTAGGTTTTCGGATGTGAATTCTCGAAACCAACAATCGAACGAGAATTCCCGATATAAATTATCCATATGAGAATTCTTGAATGTTTGGGTGTGAATCCCCAAGTCAGATTTTCGGATGTGAATTCCCGAAACCAACAATCGGACGAGAAATTCCCGATATAAATTATCCAGATGAGAATTCTTGGACGTTTGGGTGTGAATCCCCAAGTCAAATTTTTGGGTGTGAATCCCCAAGTTAGATTTTCGGATGTGAATTCCCGAAACCAACAATCAGACGAGAAATTCCTGATATAAATTATCCAGATGAGAATTCTTGGACGTTTGGGTGTGAATCCCCAAGTCAGATTTTCGGATGTGAATTCCCGAAACCAACAATCGGACGAGAAATTCCCGATATAAATTATCCAGATGAGAATTCTTGGACGTTTGGGTGTGAATCCCCAAGTCAAATTTTTGGGTGTGAATCCCCAAGTTAGATTTTCGGATGTGAATTCCCGAAACCAACAATCGGAATAGAAATTCCCGATATAAATTATCCAGATGAGAATTCTTGGACGTTTGGGAGTGAATCCCCAAGTCAGATTTTCGTATGTGAATTCTCGAAACCAACAATCGGACGAGAAATTCCCGATATAAATTATCCAGATGAGAATTCTTGGACGTTTGGGTGTGAATCCCCAAGTCAGATTTTCGGATGTGAATTCTCGAAACCAACAATCGGACGAGAAATTTCCGATATAAATTATCCAGATGAGAATTCTTGGACGTTTGGGTGTGAATCCCCAAGTCAGATTTTCGGATGTGAATTCCCGAAATAGAAATTTTCTAAACGAGAATCCTTAAATTATTGGAAGTGAATTCCCGATTTAAGTTTAAGTTCAAAAAAAGAGGAAAAAGAAAAGAAAAATGAAAAAAAGAGAAGAAAAAAAAAGAAAAGAAAGAGATTAGGTTATAAGCCGGACAAAATTAGTGTGTCTATTATCTTTGCTCTATTCCTGATCCTCAGCAATGAGTAAAGGGGGGCAGCTGTTGACACCTAATTTTGTCTCATCTTGTTATTATTATTATTATATATTTATATTTATTATTATTTTTATTATTTGTTTTTTTTTTATTATTATTATTATTATTATTATTATTATTATTATTTATGCTATTATTATTATTACTATTATATTATTATTTTTTATTTTTACTTTTATTTGTCATTTTTATTTTTTTTGTGTTGTCCAATCTGTCAATTCACTACCAGTCCCTGCCATGGCCTCTCCCAAGGCTGTCAATTCGCCACCAGTTCCAGCCACCATTCCCAAACCCGGGAACTACCAGCCACCCCTACCATAGCCTCCTTCTCGAGGCTGTCTATCAACCCCATATACCAGTCCCCCTACAAAGGCTTCTGGGGGGCCTCAGATCAAAAGGGAGACAACCCAAAAGGAACCCAGCTCCGCCACCACCGTAAACCAGAGTTCCTCTCCGGATGCCAAACCTTAGATCCCATCCCCCGCTCGCCATCTAGCCACCACTCACCACCATCATCACTGTCATCATCATCACCAAACCATCATCATCGTCATCACCACCACAAACCCTCCCTTAAGCCTCGGACCAGAAGACCCGAAACCCCATTTCCCTCAACCCTGATCAAAACCATTTACCCTAGCAACCGGACTCACTCATCATCACCCTCAACCCTAACAGCATACACACCATCAGAAACCAAACCCAAAACCCCCAACACCACAACCAACACACAACCCCTCGGCTTCACCGAAACCCCCAAACATCACAGTCCCAAAACCGAAGCCCCAAACCTGCAAAACAAGCACAAAACACAAAACCAAAATCACAAACCAAAACCATTCGGAGCATCAACCAAAAAAAAAACAAAACAACAAAACAAAAAAAGGGGGAGGAAACCGAGGGTTTCAACCTCAGATCCGTAGGGTTAGGACCATTTTTTGGGAAAACGGTGGTCGGAATCGAAAAGAGGAAGGGGAGAAGCTTCGAAAAACAGCTTCCTTTTTTATTTTGGCCACCGACGACGGCGGTCCGGCAGCGCCGGAAATCGCCCCGGCGGAGAGCTCGAGAGCTCTAGGATTTTTTTTGGTAAAAAGAAAGAAAAATGGGTTAAAAAAAAAGAAGTTAGCTTTTATAGTTTAAAAAAAAAAGAAGAAAAACTGTAGGATCCGCGCGTGGACCCGGGTCCGCGCACCTGACCCGCTCGAGGAGAAGACCCCTGCCACTCCATCGTCGACCCGACCCGGACCAGCGAGGATCCGACCCGCGCCCGGCCAGCTGAGGAGGGAAGACCCGCGTGCACGCCCAACCCGGCTCCGGATCCGACTGCCCAACCCGCTTTCGCTAGCAAATTTGGGCTTTCCTGTCTTTGGGCTGGATTTTGGGCTTTTTAAAGGCTTATTTGGGTTTCAAGCCCAATTTTGTGTGGGTAAAGATCTTTACTTATTATTTACTCTTTATTTATTTACTTATTTGTTTGCTTTATAATTTATTTTAGATATTCTTAATATATTTTCATAAAAATAAAAAAATAATAAAAATAAAAATAAAAATAAATGTTTTTTTTAAACAAAGAAAATTAATAATGGAATTTAAATTTAATTAAATATTTTTTGATGATGGGATGCTACGGAAGTCACAAGTAGTGATTCCTAGCTGTTCCCTAGGTGAGAAGAGTCGTACTAAATATTGTCAAAAGTATTGAGGTATTTAGTATGATTTTTCAATAATTTAAATTTTTTAAAATAAAATTGAATTTTTAAAATTAATAATAAAATTAAAATTTAATTAAATGAAATTCCGATGATGGGATGCTACGGAAGTCACAAGTAGTGATTCCTAGCTGATCCCTAGGTGAGAAGAGTCTACTAAATATTGTCAAAAGTATTGAGGTATTTAGGATGATTTTTCAATAATTTAATTTTCGTTAAAAATAAAAATAAATAAGTTTTTTTAAAAAAAGAGAAAATAAAAAAAAGAAATTAACAATAAAGTTTAAATTTCAAAATTAATAACAGTCCGATGATGGGATGCTACGGAAGTCACAAGTAGTGATTCCTAGCTAATCCCTAGGTGAGAAGAGTCGTATTAAATGTTGCCAAAAGTATTGGAATATTTAATATGATTTTTCAATTATTTAAATTTTTATATAAAAAGAAAATGAATAAGTTTTTTTAAAAAACAAAGAAATATAAATAAATCAACAAATAAATAAGGAAATTTAAAATTAAAAATTCATTTGCATCATTTTTATTTGTTTGCATCATGTGCATTCATAATAATTTTCGAAGCAAGTGTGAATTTTCCGAGTATAAGATTCTGTAGAAGTCACAAGTAGTGATTCTTAAGAAATTTCTAGGTGAGGAAAGTTATTTCGAATGCTGCCAAAAGTATTGGAGTATTCGATTTAATTATTCAATACAAAAAGATTCACATTTACTTTCGAAAAATAAAGTTTAACATATTAAAATAAACCAAAATAAAGTTACAAATAAAAAAATGATTTTGAATAAAAAGATTGGAATAAAAAAGAATTAGTTTTAAATATTAAATTAAGACCATTTTATTAAAACCAAAAGATAACACATGATTATTATGGTACCGTTTTTTAACGGGCGTCGTGGGGGTGCTAATCCTTCCCCACGCGTAACCGTACCCCCGAACCCGATTTTTGTTTTCGCAGACCAAAAATTTGTCTTTTAATAAAACTTAATTAATTTTGAGATTTTGTTAAAAAGATAAATATTTTTAGGTGGCCAATCACACCTAGTTAAAAAGGATTGGTGGCGACTCCCTTTTGTTTTTAAATGTTTTTCAAAATCGTCGAGCGCGAAGCCGTTACGACAATAGCGATGTTGGGACAAGCGGTACTCACGAACGACCTCAGCCCGAACCTCTCTCTAACGGTCCAGTACGTTGTGCAGCTCCTCAATGACTTCATCCCGTTGTCTTTCCATGGCTTATCGGTCATTGACAGCCTTATTATAAGCTTCTTGGTACCCCTGAAGGGAAGCCACCTTCACTTGCTCTTCTTGGAGCTTTCGCTCAAGATCAGTATTCCTTCGCTCGAGATCAGCGTTCTTTTTATTTAACTCCTCTGTCCTTTTGGGATAGGGGCGAAGCTGGACAACCTCGTTCATAAGCTCCATTTTCTACTTTCGAAGCTCACGAATGTCTTTATCGGCTTGCTCCCTAAGTGCCCTGTGTCGAGCATTAACAGCCGTAATTTGCTGAGCCGTCTGACAAGACAAAAAACAAACAAAGACTCAACAAACCTGACGAAAAAGCCTAAAAAGGATAAAGCTAATTACCAAACAAGCACAAAGCTTACCTTCATCGCAAGATAGTCAGAATTATCCTCCGCCTCAGTCAGATTGGTGAAAAGCCTTGCCTAGTCGCGAGGGAGAATGGTGCTCCAAGCCAGACGAGATGCTATCCCGGCATCCTCAATGCTGTCGTTGTCATTCACCCCACCTACAACGACCCCGCTATCAACTGGATAGCGCCTCAAAGTCGAATTGGCCACCTTCGGCAAAATTGGTCTTGTAGGCATTGTGGCTTCAATAATTAGCCTCTTCCTGTATTTGCGCCTAGGCTGGCAAGAAACAGACCAATCCTCAGCAACACGAGATCCACCCTCTTGACGGGCTGAATCACTCCTTTGGGACTCTGAGCCCTTGCGGTCGTCCGAACCGCGATCAAGGATAAAAGGCCTCTTTCGTTTATTTCTCCCGACCTCTTGTGTAGGATGGCGGGATACACCCGCGACAGGAGAAGGGGCAGTAGGAGCACGAGCTGGTACAGATGAGGGAGCACGAGTTGGTCCAGACGAGGGAGCACGAGCTGGTCCAGATGAGGAAGCCCCAGCTTGCGACTGAGAAGCAGGAGCCGCTCGAGCAGCATCACTGGCATCCCTCCTACGCAAAAACGCCTGAAAGTTCATACCTACACAATATAAGAAGGAATTAGCTATACAAGAAGTAAAAAGGAAATTAGAAACCTAAAAAACAACCAATATCCTCTAAACTATTCAAGGATGAATCCAAGGGGAGATCGACGAAGGGACTCCCAAAGGCATCGGCCCGAGCCCACTCAGGATTCTCCTCTGACTGATCACTTGTACCAGCAGCCTCAGGGGTCTCATCCTCCGAGTCCGAAGAGGATTCATCTACAAGATGACCTACAGGGGTGGACGCTTCGGCTACGATTACCAGAGATGGCTGACTAGGACCAGCATCAAAAACACATGGAGTCGTAGGCAAGTTAGATGAGGCAGCGGAAGTCCCAACAACGGTCCTGCTTACCCCCCAGCCGGCAGCGGCGATATTCTCTGGGGTTAAAAGGGAGAATAAGTTACGCTCCCCGGTAGAACAGATCCGCCGAATGGGCTCACCAAATTGGTCTCTCAAAGTTTCTGCTTTGAATCTTTCTGAGCGCTGTGAGTGGTCGGAGGTATCACAATTCCATCTCTTGCGGATCCGTAGGTCGCTTGGAATCTCGACAACGACCCACTCACTCTCAAAGCCACGCAGTTTGTTGGGAAGATCCGAGAAGATTTTATTATTAGGGAACTCGTCAGCCTTCAACCGTTGAAGAGAGAACGTTATCAACCCTTTCAACCCACGAACTCTGAAAAAAGCGCTTAAAAGAGGAACAGTTGGGACAATACCCAAGTGATGACACACTATGGAAAACGCTACCAACTGGGCCCACGCGTGGGGATGGAGTTGATACGGGACGATGTCCTTATACCTAAGAAACGCTTCACCAAACTCCGAAAGAGGGAAGTGAAAACCGAAGGATAAAGAGACCTTATGAACGGCTACACCATTTCTAACCAAGTCGGGTGTAGCCTCCCCTTGGACTGGAAGTCTATAACGATAACCTGACGGAAGAGGGAAACGAGTCCTAAAATCCTCTAAGTCAGCATTTGTCAAAGAACATAGAACACCGCTGGTTCTGAGTGTTTTATCCGGACGTAGCAAAGACATGGCGAAGGAATGACCTAATAGGCGAAAGACCTGTTAGGGCGATAGACCTACTGAACGAGAGATCTGCGGGAGACCTAGGCTCTACGCGGAAGACTAAAAACACCTGCGGGAGGCCTAAATCTGAATGCAAAAGGTGATAAATAAAGTGACAGATATGCACTTACTGTCACTGAGATGAGCGAGAGATCCTGACGAGAGAGCGACAGAGTCTTTTAGACGACAGACTCTTTTGGCGAGAGAGTTGAAAGATGGGCGACAGACGGCTGCTCAGAGGTTTTCGTGCACTCTCTCGACGAGCCAGCGGTACATATAGCCGCGACAGGGAATGCTAAACGTCGCGCCCGATCATGTCTGTCGCAGAGTAGAGCTTTTTCACCTGCAAAAAATACCAGAAGAAATAGCAAAAAATAGAGAAGACTATTCACGGTGGGCTGAAGCCCAAAAAACACATATTTATACTCTCTTGATTAGAAAAATCCAACAAGAGAGTGAGGAGCAATTGATATGACAAAGTATACCAACCCTGGGCCTAGCCCAAGGTTCATCAAAGACCACCACGTGGCAGGAGATCATTGGGCCACGTGGCCTTCGGCGACAGACGACATAGGCTGAGGCATGACACCTGTCGCTAGGCGATAGACCCTCAGCCTATCGCCTGACGTCACAGCGCGACACGTGGCATCAGTCCGTCTACCGACTTGCGACAGACGACATAGGTTGCGGCATCACACCTGTCGCTAGGCGACAGACCGTCAGCCTATCGCCTGACGTCACAGCGCGACACGTGGCATCAATCCGTCTATCGACTCGCGACAGACGACATAGGTTGCGGCATCACACCTGTCGCTTGGCGACAGACTCCCAGCCTATCGCCTAACGTCACAGCGCAACACGTGGTATCAATTTCGACTGGCGACAGACCCCTGACGCCATAACGTGATTCGCGAGATGGTCTCTCGCCAGCGACAAGGTTCGAGTCTATCTATACGTGGAATTTGTATTACATCTGGATACAAACTCTTAGCAAAGTTACGTACTTATCCCCAGGTAATTAACCTAGAATATTCGCCTATAAATAGACTTCAGGTATAATCTTATTTATTCCCCAGTTTTTTGACTACTGACTTTTACGCTTCCCAATACTGAAGAACTTTTTACTGACTTAAGCATCAGAGTGTCTACGCAAGAAACCACCCCTGCGTCTCTCTGACTTTTCTTGTTTTACAGAAGTTTCTTGGAGATACGTAGAGACTAAGTACGAACATCGAAGTCAGTATACCTTTTTTGTGCAACAACACATTTAGTAAATTTTTTTTTCCGAATCGATTCAACCAATTCATGGAAAATGATATTTTTTACAGTCTCTGAACAAAAGTCTGATTTCAAAATAATAAAAATAAATAAATTCTTTCATCACTTGAACTGACATCATGAAAAAACGTCATTTGCCGTATACTTTTGTACCCATAGAAATAGTATTATCTCCTTCCCCTTTGCACTTCGTATTCAACCAAATATGAACTTTGGCTGCCCAAATCTAATTGCTACAAAGTATTTGAACCTTTAGCCATGGTAGATGTGTATCGGTACTTTACTATTTCTTTTTTTAATTCATTTATTTATTTACATGAGGGAAAATTGAATAAGTTGGTCTGCTTCATGAATTTGTTGTCCACTCACACATAAATTCACCAACAATCAATTTGTTTCTAACTCAATTCAGGTTGGCTCACCAGCAATTGAATCACATTACTATGATACCATCTGAGTAATGCTATCATTATTTTTACTATTTTATATGAATCCATATAAAAAAAATATTTACCAACAATAAATAGTTCATCTAATAATTGACAACAGATATAAATTTCCGTTTAGATTTCGTTGGATAAATTAAAAGATTGTAAAGTGTTATACATTTTTAATTTTATAAACAAAATTAAAAGATTATCAAATATTTATTCTTTAATTAAAAAAATATATATCATCTTATTAATTTTGTTAGTAAAATTTAAAATTTTTATTACTGGTGTACTAGATTTTTTTACTTTTTAATTTTTTTCAAAAATAATAATTAAAAATGAAAAAATTAAAATTATTATTCTTCCTTTGGTTACAAAAAATTAAAATCTGTAACTAGTAATAAAAAGAATCCCATTAATATGGGTTTGACATATATCCCTTTTTTATTTTCATATTTTTATATTATATTTTTTAATTTTTATATATTATATTTTTTAATATTATATTATATTTTTTATTTTCATATTTTTATATATTTTTAATTTTATATTATTTTGGTTTGATAAAAGTCACTTAACATCATGGGTTAAAATATTGGTGGGTATAAAAGATATTCTTTAATAAGTGAGTGGCTGCCTAATGATATTTCATTACCTTTTTAGAGATATTTTTTTTATTTTTTAATTTATAATTAGTTTTAATTTTTTTCTTAAAATTAAAAATATTAAAAATAATTTTAGCCATGCGATAGTTTTTAGTTTCATATGTGATATTTTTTAATTGAAATAAAAATATTTATTTTTAAAACTTTTTAATATTAAAATACTAAATATACAAAAAAACTTACTATGTAGAGAAGAGAGAGATAATGAAAGTTCAAACAAAAAAATTTGAAAAAAAAATAAATTATATATTTACAATTTTTTCTTTTATAAATATTTATTATTTTTCTAAAGTTAAATAAAATTAAAATTCATGTAACAAAAATTCAAATTCAAATAATTTTTTTGAGGAACTAAACCAAATATTCATGTAAAAAATTCAAAAATACGTATTAAAATTTATTAAAAATTCAAATCAAATATCCAAAAAATTTAGTTTGATAAAATTTGAATAAAATACTAAAAATATTACAAATAGTATAAAAATTTAAAAAAGGGTAAAATTATAGTATAAAGCAAAAATTTTCAAAAATAATGTTTTAAAACTTAAACACAAATAAAAAAATTATAAAAATTAAATCCATAGATCAAAAACTTTTATAAAAAATTCTTTAAACATAAAAATCAAAGGTTATAAAAGAAGAAATGAAGTAATAAATAAATAATTTCAATATTAAACACTTAGAGACTACAACAAATAAAAAAGTGGTAGTGAAAATTAGTCTAATCTGAATTTATTTTGAAACAAATAAACTAAGATCAAACTGAATAAAATATAAATATTTTATTTTTTGTTCTTAAAGTTTAAATATTTTGTAAGTTTTTTTTATTTTGGTCTATTTAATTTTTTAATTTTGTGTTAAAATTTTATTTATTTATTTTAAAAATAAAATAAAAAATAAATAAAATAATTAATTGATAAATTAAATATTATCATTTTTATTTAATAAATTAATATTTTTAAAATAATTATATTAATTTATTATTATTATTATTATTATTATTATTATTATTATTTATAATATATATTTTAAGAAAAATAATTCCGTGCGAATCGGGGACGGGGTAGCATCCTAGTTATTGAATGAAAAGAAGAGGGACAGAACCTTGGTTGTGAATGGGCGCGTGTTTTTTCCCGTGACTCGCTTTTATAAGTAATCCATGATCCCCGCTTCTCTTCCCAACTGAACTACTTCGCTCTTCTCCTTCCCAAACAATAATATTGAAAAGCTTTTCTTCTCTTCCTCTCTCTTTCCGCTCCGACTTCTTTTCTGCAATTACTCTTAAGTTTCAAGCTTTCCATGGCTTCGTTGATACCTAACCTCGAGCCCAGCCCTGAGACGTCACCGGAGTTTAAACGGAAGAGACGGAGGAAACCAGATGAAAAGCCAGGTCCTTTTCAGCCAAACCATTGTAACCAAATAATCAAGCGATGGCGAACCGAACGAGAGCAACAGATCTACTCCTCCAAGCTCATCGAAGCTCTCCGTCGTTCTCGTCGGACCTCCTCTTCTGCTTCTTCCAAGGGTGTACGCGAAGCAGCGAACACAGTTCTCGCCGTATCGGCCAAGGGAACGACGCGTTGGAGCAGAGCCATTCTCGCCAATCGACTCAGTGCTGGCGCCAAGATGAGGAAACATAAGAAAGCGAAGGTCGCCGCAAGTAGAAGTTTGAGTAAGCCAGAGATCAACAGGGAGAAGAGAAAATTGCCTGTTGTTGAGAGGAAGTTGAAGGCTTTGAGACAGCTTGTTCCCGGTTGCCGGAAACTATCGTTCTCGAACCTTCTAGAAGAAACCAGCGATTACATAGCAGCTTTAGAGATGCAAGTTCGAGCCATGACGGCTATTACCGAGTTTCTCGCCGGCAACGGTGGAGCACAACCGCCGACTGATCGGCTTGGCTCTAATGTCAACTCGTAAAAAATCGTGAAAAGGTGTTTATTGTTATTATCATTATTATTTTATTTTGGAAACTTTTTTTAGTGAGATTTTTAAATTCGTATTTTATTGTATACATTTCTTTTTCTTCATCTTTTAAGCTCCACTTGCTCTCTATTTTTTTTACTTTGTTAAGCATCATTTAATTAATTATTCTTAATTAATTGGTTAATTAACAAATAGAATAGAACATGCCAGCTACTCTTTGATTCCATTCGGCAAAAGTTTTGATTTTGGTGGAATAATAATTATTATAATAATAATAATAATTATAATAATAAATAATGATGTTTAGCTTGCTTTATTTATTCTTAGCTTTTTTCTTTAGTGGTTATAAAATTTCTATGCCTAATTGGATTACATGATGACTAAATTGGGTGATTTTAGGATTTATTAATATAAGAATTTACATGGAAATTAATGGAGTATCTTTTGTTATGAATTATGAATGTTGAAGTAAGTTTTTAGTTAAATAAAAGAATGGTGGATTGACCCAAGAGCACGTAGATCAGTTGGTAGGGGACTGTTCTAGCTTAACCAGAGGTTTCGAGTTCGAATCCCTGGGTATGCAGCTGTGTTAAAACTCTTGAGGGAGAGCTTTGCCGCCCTTTGGGTCCTGCCCGGCTCGAATCCGGATTAGTCCTATACTAAAGATATAGGGATACCGAATGGTCTAGAAAAAAAAAAATGGTGGATTGGATGGGTAATGACAAAAATTGTTGTCATTGAGAGAAAGTGTTCATTATTACGAGGCGTGCTATTAAAATTTTGTACTATTAAATCTTAAGAGCTATATCACATTGTCACACTCATAGTAATATTCATTTCAACAATATGAATAAGATTACCATTGAAAAAATTGAAAGATTTGGCATTTAATTACTTTTGTAAATCAAAATGGAGAAAGTGTTTTTTTTAATGGAGGTTTCGGACTAAAAGAAATATATATATATTAAAATTCGAATTTCAAATTCGTAAAATTTTTAAATTTGACAAATGACATATGATCATTTGAAAAATATTGTAATATAAAGATAAAAAACGAGATGTTGGTGTTGAAATTGAAACATCAAATTTACTGAAAATTATCTTACGAAAATTTACATGAACCAATTGAATTAAGTTCGAAATTATTAACTCTTCCTCATCCTAGTTAGGTAATAATTAATCACATACTTGGAATTAGATGGAAACAAAATCAAATTTGTGTCGGCAAAAGAATGTAGAGAATGTAGATTTGGTAACCCAAAATCCAGTTTGCGACAAGATTGTCACATGTAACTTTAAATGGGAGAGATATTTGTAAGATATAGAACACAAAAGGGAAGGAAATGAAAGGAAAAACATATGCCAAAATGAGTGTTAATAAGCAAAAACAGCCTCACAACATGTGCCCTTAAGGAAGCAGCCCTTCGCAGCACATGTGCCTCGATGGCCCTACGTTTTCAAGTGCACCCACCCCCTTGTCCCACCCCCCAAATGCCTTGCATGTGCCCTCCCCATAGAATCCCTTCAAAACTTCCCACGGCCGTTTGAGAAACGGAAAATTTCCCCATCTTTAAGTTTTAAAGCCAGAAAAAGAAAAGAAAGTCCTAGCTTTTTGAATTGGAATTGCAATCTTTTTCAATTTTTAGATTTAATAATTTTAGACACAGATACGAGTGAATAATAAAAACAAAGATAATTTGCATAAGTTAAAATTTGACAAAAATATATTTATGTTCGAAATGTCAACATGAAGTTCTCATGTTTAAGAAGACTCGAATGAACTGACCTAGCAATTTCCATCATATTTTCACAATGTTCTAAAACAAGGTTTGAATTGAATTGAATGAAATAAAGGGTTACCCCACCTTAGCAATGGGGAAAAGGGCAGGATGATCAGTCAGGGGATTCTCATTTTCACCATTTAAGGACTAACACGTGTGGTAACATGAAAGCCAAGCTGTCTAATATAGGGATTGAGACATGTGGGATGCTCAAGTGGCATACTTATCAAGAGAAGTTTTGGCCTTTTATGGGGAGCCCCAATTTACAATTTGGTGAAATGAGCTAGGTGGTTAAAAATCAAAGGACCACATGCCTTGTTCTTTTGTGGTTTTTTGTACCTTTCTTTTGTCCAACAAATCACATCATTTTTTTTATTTGCTTTCGTCGCCTCATGCTTTGCCTAATACGCCATTTCCTCACATGCATCCATGTGCCTCCATTAAACAAAACAATGTGAATGCAACCACGCCCAATCTTCTTTTCCTTCTCCAACTAACATGTGCCTTCAGCAATCATCTCACGTGACGTAATAGGCTTCAATTACTTCAATAATTACCATCTTTTCCCCTAGAAAAAACAAATAAAATCAAAGGATGAATCTTAGCCAATAAGATACATTTTCATAACTTGAATATTGATTTAATTGATCATATTCTATTTTTAAAACATGAAAGTTTTACAAATTTTAGATTCTTAATCAATATATTTTATGTTTGAGGGTCTTGATTACGACTTCATCGGTTCCTTTATTTGATTTTTCTTTTATATTATATACAAAAGAAGGGCTAATTAATTAATTTGGTTGTATTATAATTGCTATTTTCACATAAATTTTCTATATGGGCTCTCTTATTGTTGCTAGAACCCCAAACTGCCTTTTTTTTTATAATTAGAAGTGGTGGATAAACTTGCGTGAATTCAAACTCAAATTTTAAAACATGTCACAATCAAAATATTGTCGGCGACAGTAAATAAGTTGCTCTAAATGTAGGAAACCATGCATAAATTTTAGGTCAGGTGTCCTAAATTTTCAAAGATTTAAAGCAAAAAGAGTAACTTGGACAGACAAAAACATGGGAACAAAATAAAAAAGAGAATAGATTGAATTAGGTAAATGAGACAGTTACCATAACATGGATTGAAAACTACTAGTCTTGCAAAAGAAAATGCTGTCTCGTCCAACATTACCTGATCACATCACCTCCTACTTCTTTTCTGCAATTGGTCAAGATTGATTTCAATTTTCCAAAGAGCAGTCAGCTTTGGGTTTTGCTTCTTTTGCTTCAAGCTGTTGGTTTGCTGGTGCACATGATGCTGACGCACATGATACTGACATAACTTGCATGGGAGCCTGAGGCCCTGTGAATTCTCAATTATTGTTTGTTTTGGTTCGCTCTGGCTTCTTAGAAGACTAGACAAGAATTTATGAGCTTGAATTTTCTTTATTTGTTCATCTTTGGTGACCAAATTAATGTCAACATTTATTTGCAGAGATTTACTATATATTTCTTGTTCTTGGTTCCCATATTTGATATCAAAATTAAAACCATCATTTTACCTTAAAGACTCCCCCACCAATGGTCTCTACCACATTGTATTCCGGAAATTAAATTTGAATTGATGTTTGATGTTTTAATTATAATGTTCAAATTATAACCTTGCATACATACGGAAGTCAATAAATGATTAAGAATTTGAGTTCTTCAAACATTGATACTAATCAAAATTCTATCGTAAATTTACTCAAAGAATAGGGTTCGAAATTTGAATGTCCTAAGGATTATTGGCCAAATTTGCATACATGGTGCCTTTGACTTGAAAACTTTGTGATTAATTAGGAGAAGCCAGCTCAATTGGCTCCATTCCATCAGAGTTCATACTTCAAATCAAACAAAGGGAAGAATGTCAGCATTCACCAGGAGGCCAAAGAAATTTTATTATCAGATTTCTTGTTTTCCCGGCTGTAAGTTACGGCACGTATTCCAGCATGGCGTGCCACATGTCACTTTCTTGGTGGTACCTGATTTTGACATTGTTATGCCATGAGTCAGCTGCTGTCATGTTGGCAACCGAATGATGCTTCTCCATTGGATCAACCACCGTATATTCTAGTTCTACCATTGCATTGTGCTCCAGGAGATCCTGCCATTCACAGCCTTCATCTATTATCACACAAACTTGCCGGTTTATCTCCAGCTTCCTACAAATTCCTTGCTAAATCTTGATTTAAAATCCGTTTGAATGAAGGATGAGATTGAAAATAACCGCGGCCAAAATTTAATAAACAACGAAGCTAGCGGTAAAGGACAAATCAAGGAATTACTTTTGAGTTGTCAAAGGGTCCAAGCCACCATAGGGACTAGGGGGGGAGGCCCTAGGAAAAGAGGACAGAGAGTAGGGGGGGCCAAAAAACAAAGGGGAAGAGGACAAAATGTATGTCAAACAGGAGGGTGCGGGAAGGGCAGTTTGCCCACATGTGGAGTTAAGGGTGGTGGGTGGTGCTGTGCTGCCCCGTAAATGAAACTCGTGGCCTCATTCTTAGGCACACATTGTCCTGATTGTGATTCCATGTCTTGTAACAAAAAGCTTTGACTCTCAAGGCTCGACATCTTTGCATCTGTTGGGGCCCCATTGGAACATTTCCCGCTCGTGGATCCTTGGTGGCTTGGATTGTGACCCTTTGCTCATGCAGAGGCTTCATGTATGGACCACCCTTTTTATCTTTGGTTTAGGACAGCTCACTATAAATTAGCCTCCTTATATCCTCAATTTCCCCCACATTTTCCTTATTTGTTGTTTTACCAAATGGTTATACTTCGGATTAGAGTGTTTAGATACCTAATTAAAGTCCAAATGTTGCTTATTCCTTGTAAACAAGTAACCGAGTATGCACAACTTGAAATTTCATTCAAATGGTGCATTTAGTCACTTTTAAAAGGAGACATTCAATAGATTTAGTGCTCAAATCTTAGCATTTACGACCCTTTTCTCTATTCTCGATTTTCTTTGCTTAGAAAAAACTATTAGATATGTTTTTTTGGATCGTAACGTTAGATAGATCTAATATTCAAATCTTAACATCTGCAATCTTTTTTTCTATTCTCAACTTCTTTTGTTAAAAAAAAAAGTATGCAATATGTCTTTTAAAAAGTGACATTCGATAAATTTGATTTTTCAAATCTTAACATTTGCAATTTTTTTTTCCTATTATTGATTGCTTTGCCTAAAAAAAAAAACTATCATTATTCAAATCTTAACATCTACAACCACTTTCTCTATTCTCCACTTCCTTTGTCAAAAATATAAAAACAATTGGGTAAGCTCTTTCTAGGATACTACTGTTTGTTGTAGTCATATGTGTTGTGTCGAGTTGTTGATGTTAAAGTCAATCTTGCAGAAGAATATTACAAGAGAACAGATCTCATTTTTAATATTTTCCCATGGTTTGGACGCAGGATTTGATATTAACCAAGAACAAGAAATAAAGATTCTCATTGCAATCTACGTCTGTACTTTCGTAATCTGTGGTTAGAAAACATTACTGAAAAACTGAACATTCTAAAAATATCTTAATTTCTACTCCCTGATTTGTTTTGTTTTTCTTAGCAGTAATTCATGTGATTCTGTTAATTTGGTCGCCGAAAAAGATGAGAACAATGCAAGAAAAATGATTTCATTGGGAAAAAAAAAAGGACATATAAAATTAATGAAGAACCCTCAGATTCTGCCATGATTTGGGCTTAGCTCTTAATCCTGTGCATGCTTTCTTATATCTAGTTGTAGCAGCTTCGGTCATTTGATTCTCCGATTTTCCTTTTCTTTTTCCTTTTGGTTTTCTTTGGTTTGCTTCAGGGAAAACGGGATGGCCAGGTTCATGCAGGACATGCATGAACTCAAACGAAAAGGATTCTCTTTCTGAACCTATGTATAATGATGAGAATTTAATTTCCTTTTACATGGAATATTATCGAAGATATATATTCTGCTTCATGATATAAGAAAATGGGATGAAATTCTCAAATAGATTTGTCATGTTAAGATGGATAAAATAGATTCAAAGGCAAGAAATTTAGCTGCTGATTTGGAAAATGGTGACACCATAAGCGATGAAGATGAAATCAAAGAACACAGTCTTAGACAGCTTCCACAAGTTGCAGCTCAAAATGAATCTGCTACAGTTAGCAACAATTCATTTAGTTCAGGAAAGGGTGTAAAGATGATCAAGGAGGTGGAGGAGGTGGACCAGAAGAAAACAAGGAGGGGATCTAAGAAGCATCCTAAGCCACCGCGGCCTCCTGGTGGCCCAACCTTCAATGAAGCTGATATCAAGCTGGTTAGAGAGATTTCTCAGCTTTCGAGATTGAGGCGTGCAAGGCATGAAAGAATCAAGGCATTACAGAAAATGAGAGCTGATAAGGCATCTTCATCGAAGAGTAATGTTTTTGCAATGATCATCACAATTCTCTTCATCTGTGTCATAATCTTCCAAGGTACCAAGCTTGCCACCCAGGATTAATTTTCATGCTTTAAATAGATTAGAGCAAACATGCTCCTAGGATTTGTTAATGCGACCATTGTTTCTTTCCAAGGTTGGGTTGCTTGGCTTCAATTGTTAATGTATGATTAGCATATCTATCATAATTAAATATTAATGGCATGCTGGAAGATAATTATATGAACAAGAGCAGCAGCAGTTCATTATTCATGCCAAATTACAGCAGGTAAAGTTAATTCGGATAATAAGAACTTAAGCTTGGCCTAGTAGTTGTTATTCCTTTTCAAGAAAGATTAGATTTAAAGTTCGATTGTCCTTCCTCTCTTGTACTCTCCATGAATAAAAAGAATTTCAGATGGTACTCGTATACATTTAAGTTTGTTTCTTTCTCTCCCAATTAGACTTTTCAAGTTCATATTTGCTGACAGATTTTATTTTTTTTTTTTGACTTTTTGAGGTATCTTGGGTTCTCATGTATGATGCTGATAGGATTAAAGTTCTTCAAAACTTCACAGTAAATATACCAATGTTTCTGGCAGGGATTATTCAGGAGTTTTTACTTTTTTCCCAGAACCTCAGGAGACTTGTTGGTATGGGTGGAAATTGCTGCTAGATTTAAGTTCAATTATCAAACTGCTTTGCACGTGAAATAACAGCATGAAATACCAGCCTCCCACGTATGGTGCTTATCTGCAGAGCTTTGATGAGATTGGTTTGTTTCACCTCTTACAGCATTTTAACCATGAGTTTCTGCTCGGGTTTGTAGTTTTGCCCTGCAAGTATCCAATGAAACACAGATTCATTCTCGTAGGATGAGGGAAACTGCTTTCGAGTACATTTAATTCCTGCAAAATTATTGAATGTGGTGAGGACAGACATGGTTTCTTCAGTCTAATTACTTTCTTGTTGAGGCAACTTTACTTCTATTGGTAGCGAATTACAGTAAGTTTCAGGTTGATAAGGGAGAAAGGGCAGCAACAGGGCTCTGCAGCCTGGATTGATGATTGCCGATGCAAGGCTTTGGAACATGATCAGCCATGGTCTACCACAGAAATACTGCAGATTCACTATGTTACTATGTAATTCATTTTCATACCTTTCTGCCTCTGCTTATATATGCAAACATGCATTTCAGACCTTACATGAATAGACGGAAGTGAAACATTGAAACGCTACACAAGTGTAACGCTAAAGAAATCGTATAATTTGGATGAAGAATAATATATCAAGCAAATTTCACTGAATTCAGTGTACCATGCATTGGATAATGACCTAAATCACTAAACTTCTGACCATTGAAACGAGGCAAAAGGTGACCAACGGTTATAAATAGAAGCCAAAAACCCCAAGACTCTTCAGTCTTATATAGAAACAAACATCCGTCACCATTCTGGGGTACAGCAACATCTTAGGCTTTCACGCGTTCAGCTCTCGGCCTCCACAAACCCAACCTATATTTGTGGGTGTATTTCAGTATCAGCTTTCTCTGCAAGACCAAAATCAAAAACCATGAATGACTCAGTCCTTGTAGAAATGAAATGAAAATTATACAAACATATATATTTCATCCACACTTTTAAATAGCAAAGCTTTTTACACCCAAAAAACAACACTTTCATAAGACAACAAGATTATTGATGGTGTCAAATTTTGTTAGCCAGTATAGATGAAATTGCCACAACAGGGCGGTAAAATTGCACATAAAAATAATTTATCTTAGCAAATATCAAGAATCTATGCCAACATTCTACTCTTTATGTAACAATTAGTAAGCATAGCTGTAGTATCTCATCCATCGGATTGATGAAAAACCAGCACATGCTCAATAGCTAACACTAAAAACATCTTCTCTACAACCCATTAAAAAGTTGTTTACCCTTTTAAGAGAAAGAATTAACAAAGTAGACGGACAGCTCCTCAAACTTTATGATACAAGTTTAAAAGGAATCACCTGCTCATGTCAAGAAAAGTAAAGCCTAACCCCTTGGCAACAAACAAACTTTGCATCCCAACAATGTCTTCTGAAAGAGATGAGAATAAACTCTAAATTACAGCTGCTAAACCATTCTATCAATTTAAATTCCATTCTATTCTATCCTAATCTTTCAAACTATTAGTAGCTCCCATATGCATAAGCTTAAGTTTTGGTAGATCCTAAAGGGTACACACTAATGAACTACTCAAACTAGTTTACTATATTAAGCAATCAAGCAAATAATAAACATATGGCTTTAGACTAAGTCCACAGAAGAACAGTATCTTAATAGTTTAGCCAGCTGCAATTCTAGTTTGATAAGCAACATGCTAGGATTTTATCTCCAAAACTAGAAGCAACACTGTTGGAGCAGTAAAAATCCTTATATACGCATAAGATATTAATGATACGGCATAACTAGATAATCAAACTATAACTGCATAAAAGTAGGATGAATAAGCATCCATGCAGTTGCTCAACATACGCATACACATTAAACACAATTTGTGTTTAGAGTGTGAGTTGGGAATTATTACATGTTTGCAAGGAATTCCAAGCTTCTTGAGCTTAAGTGTGCGGGTGACGAGCAGTTTCTGAAAGTCACCAATCTCAGATTCCAGCTTTGCTACATGAGTTTCAACCCCATTCCCTACTCCATTCAGAAATTCTGGTATTCCAACCTTCACTGCAGTAATAACAAGATCACTTCTCAAATTCATTTTTCACCATTTTAAGATTACAACCATCCAAAAGAAATGGCATTCAAAATAGAATTACTTTAGAGAAAATAAATTCTCCTTATGACAGGAGGGGAAAAAGACCCTTATCACCTATCCTAGATCAGGTAAATTTCTTTACCCTTAGCTTGTAGACATGAAAATGGACAAAGTTCATGTTGAGTAAGGTCTATGTAGCTATCTTAAACAGAAATTCTTGAGAACTCTACTAATCTAAACAACATGAATAAAAAAGCCCACAATTTCTTTTTCAACTCTTGTTTGCTACCATTTTCTTATAAAGTAAAAGAACTAAAAAACAAGCCAACTCAAATTAGCATCATTTAGCTATCAATGGAAGTTCAGTAAACCATAAAAAAATATAAACTTTACTCCCATTCCCTCGTTCTACCGAGCAATACTAGAAAAGCCCGAAAGATATGAACTTCCTCTCAACAGTAAACCAAACGGACAAACAGCAAAAACTTAACAAAACCCACAAAACTAGCAAGTAAAACACAAATAACATTATATTTCTTTCCCAGGAACCAAACAGAACCATGGGAATGTTTCGCTTTCAATGTTCTTGCTAATGTTTATGATGCAAAGAGAAGATCTTACCAACAAAAGAACTGGACTTGGAGAAGAACCTCGAGAACCCAAGTGGATTTGAAATAGGAATTGCCTTTGTGTTGTTCAGGATTTGCATCCATGCCATCTCTAGGATTGATTTGCAGACAGAAAGGTAAAGCTTTTAGGTTTTTGACTTTCTGTTTAGCTGTGAACTGCAGTTGGGATTTTTCGGGACAAAGTTTTGGGCTTGTGGATACCTGAAACTCCCCGTTTGATTTAGGTCAATAAAAAATTAGTTATTTTGTTAATTTCTTTCATTTAGTTTAATTTAATTAAAAAAACTATTTATGTTTTTTTTACAAGAAAAATATTAAATAATTAGAAATTGAATGCTTAAATTCGAATATAAAATTTATAATATGCCACAAACATGATATATCAAATCTTTTATATATATATAAAAGTCAAAGCATTTAAGTACAATATCCTACGTGGATGATTGAAAAATTTGATGTGTGTAATATTTTAAAATAAAAATAATAATTTTTACAAGTTTTTAAAAGATAAGAATTTATATATATTAAAATTAAAAAATAAATTAATTATTTTTAAAACAATTATTTATTTTATTTTTAAAAAATAAACATCTATATTATATATATTAAAATTTAAAAAATCACATATCAATTATTAACTTTTTTTACTCATCCTTTATCAATGTACATGTATTGTTGCTATACACATTAAAAACATATTTATAAAAATAATTAATCTTGGTATAAGTTTTTTACTTCGATTCATTTTTTTAAATAACATACGTATGTGTGGTAAGATAAATTTTTTTATCATTAAAGTATAAAATGTGCACTAATAATCACATAATCATGGATTCAATGTTACACTTCTCATTTCAATAAGATTTAATTTTTGATAATAATATTATATCTTATATAAATATATAATAGTCAAAGGTCTTAATACAAATAATTTTTTTTTATTGGGATAGCTTAACTTTTTTATACTTTGAATAATAAATTATTCAAATTTCGAAATATTTGAAATAAAAAAAGATTTCAATTGTATTATATTCATTTAAATCAAATAAAATTTATCTCAAAATTTAAATTTTTTATCACTTATTATGTTATTCTTAAATTAAAAAATCCATAAATTTCAATCGGAACTATATTAAGGTTTTAAATACTTTATCAAAAAATTAAAACTGGATATTGAAGTTTAGAGTTTGTATATGATGCACTGACAGTGTATAGTTTCTATACACTATCAATGCATCAGAGGTTGACACCTCATCAATAGGCCTTTATGGGTAAATTTAAAAAATTTATTTATATTTGCATATAAAGACCTATTGATGAGATGTCAACCTCTGGTGCATTGACAGTGTATAGAAACTATACACTGTCAATGCATCATATATAAATCCTTTAGTTTATACATTTTTGTATTGAATTAAACTTTAATCCTTTTTTTTAATTTTCATTTCGTTCCTTTTTCATATTTATTTGTTCAATCATTTTTTTTATTAAAAAAAGAAAATATCCATATGAATTATCTATTATTTTGAAACATATATTATCATAAATATTATATCTAATTATTTTGAATTGATTTAAATTTTAAAAACCTTATATAATAAATCATTTTTATTCCATTTACATTTTTATTTTACTTACCTCTTATGTGTGAGACTATTATAAATAATTTTTTAAAAACCCTAAAAAAATAGAGTTCTCAACACTAATTTACTTTATAAGATTAATTTGGAGTCATTTAAATTCAAATTTTAAAAATAAATCAATTTCAAATGTGCAACATTAGTCAATAATATATTAATGAATAATGTAGTAAGAATTATTTTTATTAAAATTGTAGCTATTTAATTCATTAAAATTGTAGGTAATTAATTAATTAATTAATTTAAGATTTATGATTTATGATACTTATTTTTTCTATAATTTTTTAATTAGTATTTGATTTTGAATTATTTTTCAATTTGTGTATTCTATATCTGCATCAAATTTTTTAATACATTATTCAACATATATATTTCAAGATAAATTTTTATAATTCTATTTTATTTTAAAAAATTATTATAAATTAAAATCGTTACTGTGCATTGCACGAGTTTAAATCTAGTATATATATTATATTTCAAAAAACATAGAAGCCTTAGAAGTAACCCATGCAAGCGCTCATGTGAACAATTTCTTTTCATGACACATAAAATTAAAATACACATAGGATTTATATTGAAACTAAAATCAAATCAATCTTTTATTTTTGTATGACCACCCATTATCCACACTAACAAACTAAGAAGTAGTGCAAGAAATGGAAAGCTCACTAAAAGACCAACACTATCTAATCCAATTTTTAAATCGTTTCTCATCTTATTTAAATATTAACACTATCTATTTGAATAACAATCCATTAACTACACTTACAAAATGGGAAGTAGTGTAACAAATAGAAAGCTAACTTAAAAGCTAACAATATCTAATATAATTTTTAAATCATTCCGCATCTTAATCAAATATTAACACTATCTATTCAAAATTTTACTCAAACTTTATCCAAATAACATATCCATTTATTTTTCTTCTAAGCTTTTTTTTCTCTCACATTCAATTCAATCCATCATTTAAAAAAATTCAGTTTTTTAACCCTTTTTTTTTATCTATTTCGACAATTCCAACTTTTTTCCAACCTTCAATTTCATTTTTTATTTACATTGTACAAAATTTGCCAATTAAATCTCATTATCTATGGAATCTTTTTCAGTTAGTTCTCAATCTCTTTCTCCAATGGTACAATAAGTCTTCATTTTTTTATGTTTTCTCTATTTTCATTGGAATTTCTTTTTTATTTGTTTATAAATAAGGGTCATGAATGCGATATGCAAAATGACGATAAATTTAACTACATAGTAAGTGGCTATTTTTTTTTTCAATTTTTTTAGTTTTATATTTTTTAATTTTTATGTGAATGGGATAAATTTATTTATTTTTTTATGCTTTCAAATTTATTTTTTTAGATCTCGCCATCTATCATTGTGGAATTCCTTTAAATTAATTTTCAATTTTCTTCTTCTATTATATAGTAATTTTTTTTTCAATTTTTTTAGTTTTATAATTTTTAATTTTATATGTGATGGAACCTTCTTTTTATGTTTTCGCTCTCTTCCATTAAATTTTTTTATTTGTTTGTGAACAATTGTAAAGTTATTGTTTTTCAATTTTTTTAGTTTTTTATTTTTTTAATTTTATATGTGGATGAGGTAAATATATTTATTTATTTATTTATTTGTGCTTTCAAATTATTAAAATTACTAAAAGTGTTGGAGAAAAAGCATTCAAGATAATGAATGGTTGAACCTTCTTACCAAATCCATTGAGCCTTATGAAAGTTTTTTTTTATATTTATTCTAATTAAAATTACTAAAAAAATTATGTTAATGGTACAAAATATATTTATATATATTTAAATAAAATTAATTCGTGCACTGCCTATGGTTGTACACTAGTTTATATATGTTTTATGCGTACAATAAATTTTTAATATATGTAAAATTAGTTTGTTTAAATTTTATGTAATATGATACGGTACAATTAGAAATGATTAAATATGATTGACACAATAATTAATTTTTTTACAACAAACTTATTTAAAAAATATTTAAATTAAAAATTAATTTTTATTAATAATATAATTTTAACATAATAAACATAAAATAATTTAAAAAATTGACTATTAAATTTTAAAACTAAAGTTATAATTTATAAAATAAATATAATAAAATAACATCCATAGTGCTTAACATATGTTTAAAATTTTCAAATACTTTTTATCAACAATTCAATATAATCATAATAAATTCAATTCATTTTTCATTAAACATCAAACAAAAATAGTTACATAGTAAAATTGTAAATGTGATTTAGGATTTAAATGTAAATTTTGAAATTTTATTCTCCTACTTCACTCTTTTTTTGGCAAGGCCACAAACTTGGGTCCCCTCTTTGTACCAAATATATAAATATATATATATATATATATATATATAGATATATATCATAAATTGATTAAAACTAGACATATAATTAAATGTAGACAATTACAACACAACTACTTAATCAATCTATATATAATAAAATACTAAATTTTATAATTAACAAAAATTTCATAATTTATCTATATTTTTTTAACAAAATACAAAAACATTTAAATAATATATACGTACGTACATTACTCTATTTGTTTGTAACACCAACAAATTCAAAATAATGAGCTAAAACCAAACTAACACTATAATTCATATTGTAGTTATATTACAAATATAAAAAATAATAATTGTATATTAAATAAGTATCATAATTAAATGCTTATATTAGTCTTTATAAGCTTATTCTGAACTGAATAGGTAATTAGGTATCATAATTAAAAGTTTAAATTAACTTTTATATATGTTTATATTAAATAAAAATGGGTATTAAAAACGTTAATTTGTTTGATACAATTTAATTAAATGTGTTATACATGTCTTACACATATTAAATACGTTTAAAAAAAGATCATTTTAAAATTCGTATGAATATAGTTAAGAACAAAATATATTTATACAAAGTTCATTTACGGTTTTTCTTTCTCGTTTCGGTCTAAAATGATCATATTGTAAATTTGATTTTTAAAAGCTTAATTTGATTTCTAAGTACATAATACATAAATTTAGAAGTTGATGCTAATAAAGATCATTGATTATGCCATGTACAGATTAACAACCTTTTCCCTTCTTGCAATGGCAACTTAATCGAAAACGATTTTTTTTAAAAAAATTTTGGTTTCCAGCGCTTTTATATGGAAATAAAAGCACACCATATTTAAAGCCAGAGGACCGGTGTTTTCTTCTGTCAAAAGATTTCTTTGGTTTCATTGATAATGTCGATAGTCAAAGAAACGCATTTTCAAACGCTTAAAAGGAAGGTTTGACTATGAAATTCTGGCGTGAAAAATGTGAACTTGCTGATTCCGTGTAAATGAGTTCTTTGTTGGGAGAGAAAACGTTGTAAATAAGTAAAATGAGATATGTCGGGAGGTGAGAGAAAGGAAGATTGAAGTAAATTCTGAAGAATGAGTGCAACAGCAGATGGTTGTAGAAGGCTGAGCAAGGTACAAAATAAGGTTGATTTGAGAGAACAATGTAGAGAAGATTTGAGAGAATTTTTAAGTTAGTTGATTTGTCCAAAAGTCCTTTTCTAAAATAACCAGAACTCCTAGGTGTGAAGAATGTGGGTTATATATCTTTGGTATTAATAACATAATAATAAGAATTGGCAGTTACAAAACATTAATGCTTTGTTTAATTGGAGTTATACTTTGGAAGAAAGTGTATTGAAAGAAATAGGGAAGAACACTCATATTTCATAGAAATGTTAAGAGAAGAATTCTTAAGATTAAGAAAAGAATTCTTAACTATCTCCATATCTGATCCATCAAGCCAAATTCTCCAGGACATCCAATAGTGAAGTTAACTCAGAAACCCCGTTCTATTCCGGAGTTATTTTCACTTTTTCTTTAAAGTGTTGTTCTATAAATGAGTTATTCTGAGAACATGTTGTTATGTGAAAAGTTGTTTCATGAAAAGCTGTTCTGAGAAGAGCTATTATGTGAATGAGCTCTTCTAAGAGGAGGTAGTTCTTCTGATAAGAGGTTGTTCTTGTGAAGAAGTTCTTTTGAGAAAAAGTTATTTTTGTGAAGTAGTCATTTTAAGAAGTTGTCTTTCAAATGAAATAAATATTAGTTTCTAAAATTAAGTATCTACGCACTGCTATCACTATGACAGTTTTTCTTTTTTAGTTTGTTACAATCATTTCACACATTTCTGTGTTAATATTTGTTTACATCTCGAGAAAAAAATCATGAAAACTGGAAACTTGGATCAAAGTTCAGGGTGAACTTCTTTGCATTCATGGTCAGACAACCTTGTAGTGAAACAGAAAATCAGTTAAACAAGAAAAAAACAAAACAAAATTCCAAGTCGTGTTTCAGAATATTGTGACATTAGATTTGACCTGTTCATCATAATCATAGAACTGTATATAAACAAAATCGAATTACAGATCACCAGCTAACATTAAATTTCAACTACTGAGATGCGCAAATCCTGTCTCTTCCCAGAGTATTCCACACACAAAAATAATGAACCTGAAACCAAGTTTGGGGAAGATTTTATTTGTGTTCTTACTTGCTTGTTTATCTTACAACTTTAAACACGATACAATAACACAATACAAAAGTAACAAAATTAAAGTTTGATAAAAATTATATATGAGTATAGACTTTGATAAAATCTAAAAAAAATGTTTTGCATTTAAAGTATAGCACAAAATTTTTGTATTTTATACTATACAAACAAACACCAATGACCAAATCTACCTAATTGTATGCTAGACTATTCCCTCATTACCTGCAAGGATCATGTACTTGTCTTTTCTTGTCAAAGATGTGCATTCGAAGTTCAATGCTTTGGCAATTTGTGCCTGCACATGATTGGCAACCTCAAACTTTGATTTCCCTCCTCCTTGACATGTGAAAGATTTCGGTAGCTTCTCAAGAACCCTAACGAAGCAGTGACTTGTCGGATTCATGAGCAGGAAAACGGGGTCTAAGAATTTATACCCGCTAGCAGTTGTTCCGTAGAACATGCTAACTTGGAAATCTATGGCGACAGGAACAATTTCATCGCTTATCTCCCCAAATAAAGGACTAAACCTGAGCAAATATGGCTCTCTGCAAGTGGTTCCTTCAGGACAAATGACCAGATCACCCTGTTTCAGCTGCTTTTCAACCATCTTCGAGTCTTTCTCCCTGATTCTTGTCAACCGAACTGTCTTAATTGGAGCAAACAGTTCTGTAACACGGCTTAAACTGTAAGTGACTGCGGTCAGAGGTTGCAGAAGACCCATTGAAAGATAGATTGGATCAAGCAGAGTTCTGTGGTTGCAGACATAGAGCACACCACCTTGCTTCTGCTCATCAGCAGCACGGTCGGGAAAGGAGCTTATTAAGGTGCCTTTCAAGCCTGTCAAGCATAAGAATTGCATGGAGAACTTGTATGGTAACAGGAAGAAGACTGCTGCTCTAACAAGGAATAGGAGAATTCCGAATGGAATCCACATGAACATGAACAAAGTGGCAACAGGAGTTGGCCGGAAAGCCAATCTTCCATCATGGAAAATCAGTGGTCTTGGGTATTTCGCCCTGGGAAAAGCTTGCCAGTTCTTCTTGTCAGCTTCACTTTCCATGTAAATAACCTGATACAATAACAGATTTTTTTTGGGTAAGTTAGTAATTCTTTATTATTCGTGACAGCAGAGATTTGATGTAACCCCTGTAATTTAATTATGATAGAATTACTTCTAGTACATGTTATAGAAACAAAAGAAGAACTATGGAGGAAGGAAAGGGAGACTAAGGCAAGAATGAAAAACCTCACAACAAGAAAAGAGTTGGTGATTAAGGGAGTTTTTGAAGCAGCTGATGCCAATGACAGATGACTCTTCCAGTTCCTGGAAAGCGTTGCTCTCCTTCTTCTCCACCATCAAGCCCGTAAAATGCCTAGAAGCCACCTTCAATTCTCTCCCTACAACAGCCTCAACCCTCAAGTAGTCTTTCAGAAAGCAATCCACCATAACACAAGGCAAATCAGTCACTCCTATTTTTCTGCCACCACATTTCATCACCATGTCAAAGCCTTCAGCCCCAACATCCTCTAGAAAGAACTTGGGCAAGACAGTTCTTCCAACGCTAAAACTTTCCTCTTTCAATCCAACAAAGCAAACAAACACCATAATCCTCAGCCCCCATTCTTTACCAACCAAACAAATGATAGGGTACAAGAGAAACAAAATGAAAGCTCTCAGAGGCCCTCCAGCTTCGAAGGCAACTATCAAAAAGTAAGGAAAGAGTGAAGAAGATTTCAAGAGCACCTCTTCCACGTGAAACATCAACGTTTTGTTTGGAATTGTTTCGATTCCATTTGCAAGAAAAGAGTATTTGTTGACTTGGGTTTCGGATGCATGGGAGTTGCTAGCTTTTCTCTGGAAGTATAATTTATTCCAAGTTTTTGCAAGCAGGATTCTTTGCAGGAACAGAAAAACTTTCGCGCTGTGTGGTTTTCCAGCCATAGTGAGTGTTGAACAATTTTCTCTTCCGATATTGATGAGGTTTTATACTGATCATGCGGTTTGTTGGTTTGAAAGTGGTTATGGTTGGAAGGCTGGATGCAAAGCATTCAAGTCGAATTCATACAGTCATTCATTTATAGGCAATTTATAATTAAATTTGAAAAAATTCGCAAATAAATTTAATAAATTTCTAAATCTTAATAATGAATTATATATATACTCTTAATTTTGAAAATATAATAACCTCCGTGCACTTAAACTGGACACCTGGATGAGTCTAGTTCTCATTTCTCAATCAGCTTACCCAGAGTCCAAGTCCATAATTATCTCTTACAGAACAAAAATATCAAATAATCCATTCTCAATCATAATCATCTGCCTTATCTTAAGATTTTTTTCGTCAAATCATTACTAAAACTAAATCCATCATGATCATATTCTTGATACTTAACATATCAAAGTTTTTATGAACTTCTTTCAACATATCATCATCATTCACATTAAATTCATGAAATCTAAAACCCAACTTATTTTCTCCGACATAATTTCTCTCCTTCTCCAAATAACAAATCGTACAAATCAAACTTTTGTCTTTAGAAAATGGATTAAAAGGTAAAATCTGGGTTAATTGTGACCAATAGGTTAGGAAAGGCCGGTTAGGCAATGGGTTGCATGATTTTTTTTAAAATTTTGTATAAATAACTTAGACCTATTGTAATTGATTTATTAGCTTGGTTGGCTTGAATGTAAATGAAGTTAATTAAATTTAAATGGACCATTACAAAACCTACCAAGTAAAAATAAAATAGGGCACATATAAATTAAACAAGAGGCCAAGTTACCACTTGGTAAGGGGCTGAAGAGTAACTCCTATAGCACAAAACTATATATATATATATATATATATATATATATATATGTATGTATATTAACTAGCAATTGTGATAAGTACAAGTAATATGTGACTAATGGGCCAAAACCTTTTTCTTTTACAAAAAGTTTAAGAGTAGAAAGGTTATCTTATCTTTAAAGTTAAGATAAATCGTCAACTCATAATTGAGATTTATGAATTTATTGAACTTTCGCTTACAAATTTTTTAAACTTATAAATTGACTACTAACAGGATATCATTTGGATTCCAATATGAGTGCTTTGCGCACAACATTCACGCACAACATTCAAACTTTAATTACTTAGGCCAATCTTCATTCATTGCCAAAACTGTCTATTGATCAGTTTAAAATGGATTTTATTGGAATATCATTTCAATCTAATTAGGAAAAAGGTAAGTAAAGTCCTTTGTATGATTCTTCAAATCAACATGACTTCAATAAGGTTTTTTTTAAAAAAAAAGAAATATTAAATAATTGGAGATGGAATGTTTGGATTCGAACTCAAGATTTACAATATGTCACAATTTATTTTTGACCACTCGGTAATGATGTAAGTTTAATAATTGAATAATTGATGTCATTTATCAATATTGCAATAACAATTAATGATTTTTTTTATAAATTGATAAATTTTAATTGTGACAATAATTTTTTTTTTTGAGAATAGACAACAATTAAAGTATTTGTAATAAGAACCATTGAAAGGATATTATAGTTTTAATATTTGTGACACAATTCATGAGACATTATTACTATGAACCCTAACTTTGAAAAATTCGTCACTAATGAAAGTTTAAATTGAACAAAGATATATTAAAGAAAACAAAGATATATGGAGTAGTAAGTGCTAGAGATTTGAAGAAGTGGTTTCCATACATGTGAAAGTTTAAACAGCTCGACTTTGACGTGGTCAACGGTCGTTGGTTTTTGGCTTTTTTACGCAATTGCTTACCTGCCGGCCGTGTATATTGTACCAAACCAGATGAGAGTTTCATCTCAACCACTTCATTTGTTTGGTGAGAATCATTTATGAAATCTTAAGGTAGTTAATTTACCTAATTTAAAATAATTAAAATTTAATTATTCATTTATCTTTAATAAACTGAGATTTTGTGATTGTAATTACAATTATGAAAAATTATCCTATACACTGTCAGTGGAGTTTTTTAACTCCACAAGCAGTGTTAGGATGATGACATGTGTCTCATTTTATTTATTTTTTATTTTCTTAATATTTTTATCCTAACCTCGCTTGTGGAGTTAAAAAACTCCACTGACAGTAGATAGGATAATAATCCATAAATTATATCAAATTTATGTGCATTTAATTGTTGAAATTGAAATCCCAATGGTCATGGGATTGGTATCTAAATGTTTGGTTTATTCCTTAAACATGAAGGTCTTTATATGATTTCTACTTTTCTTTGATTTTCTTTTTTCTTTTTAGCTAAATAAACAAACACTTAAAAGTTGCTAATTCATGGGGTTTTAATTCAAATTGAGAATTATATTAGTAATAAAAATTGCACAAACATGCTAAAACACAATAGTAAATAATAAAAATTAAGTTGGAAAACAAAGAAAAAAAAAACATTGTTGGAATATTAGAAAAACTAATAGTCTTAGAAGACAAATCAAAGTTTAGTTCGTTGATTCAGACACTCTATTTAATGTGATTTCCAAAAAATATTAAGTTCAAAACCTGATATCTACAACTTCCGCGCAATGTCTTTGTAGCCATGAAAAACAAAAGAAGCTCTAGAAATGTCATTAATTATGATTAGATCTCAAAGTTCTAATTTTCTTAAAATGAAAAAAAATGAAGTCAAGTTAATGGAAAAATAAAATCAAGGTGGGTGTATGTGATTGTAACACGCATGACCCAACTAATTAATGAATAAACGTAATGTTCTTTTCTTGGCAGACTGCTTGTTAATGGCAAATGCCAAGTGACAAGAGCAAAGCATTTGTTGCCCCAGTAACACTTTAATTAGAAGAACAAAATTAAAGAAGATTTAATAATCTTAAATATGTACGAAAATAATATAAATAAAATATATAAAAGTAAGAAAATTTTCAACTTAATAAAAATTAGATACGATAAATATGACAAACGCTAAAAAAAATTATGTGTTTGATGTATCGATACAAATCTTAATATAAAATTTTTTTTATTTTACATGATATAAATATAAATTTACATAATCTTTTATATATATATATATATATATATATATATATATATATAAAAGTCAAAACAGTTGACTCAAAGTAAAACTTCCCACGTAGATTGTCTATATTTATGACACGTCTAATTTATTATAAATAAATATTAATTATCCTTTTTTAAGCTTAAAACAAATGAAATTATCTTTTCAAATTCTTTATTCATTTCAATTTTTTAAAAGATAAACATTTATATCTATATATAGATTAAATTAATAAAAATGACATATCATTTTAATATTACAAAATATAAAATCTATATCTATAGCATTTATTAATTATTTTTTTATTTTTTAAAAGAAAACATCTATATATATATATATTAAAATCAATATGGACAATATAATATAATATACAATATTAATATAACAACATGCTACGTATTATTAGATTACCAATTGAATTTTTTCAATATTCTAAAAGCTAACATCATTTTTTAATTTTTAAATATTTTTAATCAATCGTAATATATAATCATTTCTTTTTTTCACATTAATATTACAAAATATAACATCTCTATCTACCGTTTTACCAATTAAATTTTTTTAATTATCTAAATGATAGCATTTATATATATATTAAAAATTTTAATTATCCTTTTTCAAGTTTCAAAAGAATTGAAATCTCTCATTATTTATAAAAATATTATTATTAAAAAATAAAAGTTTTCTTGTGTTTTTAATGTTGAATTATTTATCTTTTTTTTTTAGTTATTTTATTCATGGTCTATTGAAAATGATTCTGATCTAGTTCATGGTCTATTGAAAGAAGGCACTCTGGTGGAACCCTCACGATCAAAAAAAGAAATGATTGAAAAAAACGAGTTATATGTTTGGAGGGGCATTTGCAATTTAGCACTTGCGAGGAACCTAATCCTTGAATCTTTATGGAAATATATTGAAGATCATGCTAATGAGATCTTCATAAGATTAAGAGAGTCTCCAGCAAACAAGATTACACATGCTGAACCTTCATTATAGAGAAAGATGTGACAGAAATCACAATCCAAATCATAAAAAGTAATTCTAGCTAGCTTGCTAGTAATCGATATTTTTGATGATAGGTCTTTCGGGTCTAATAAATCTTCATGAATGTCAGGCCAAACAAGCCTAGATATTTCTTGCTTCTATCACTTCTATGATTCTATCTCATGTATCTATATATAGTCTGGTGGGACTGTTTGTCTTCGGAAAAAGTTGATATTTATAAATTTTCAGTTAGCCAAGTCATGTAAATTAAGTTACACAAATTAAAGGTTGATGAATCAAAGCAACAATCACTTCAAATTATTGAAGTTGAACTACATATATGAGTTAGAATAAGAGATTAAGAGATTTAACATTCAAATCTCAACTCTTTGATATAAAATTTCTCATGTTAAAAACCAAGAGATTGGTAAATTTTTTCTTCTAAATTAAAATTGAGTATGCTAAGATCGATGTATAATGTAACGTTATTATGAGAGTAACAAAGATAACTTATAGTCATATTAGTTGTTAATCATTGTCATTTTAATTGTTATTGTAGGCCTACCCAGGTGAAGATAGAGACATGTGGTAGATAATTTATAATAAGAAATTTGTATATTGTACAAAAACTCTTAAAGATATTTAAATATATCTATGTTCTTTAACATGATGAATTGACATAACTTTCAGTAACTTTCATAAATTTCACAGCCAATTCAAACTTGATCTCCAATCGTACAAGTTGATAAAGAAACAAACAAAACATTAAAATTGACCTTTATCTACCATTTAGAAACCTTTTTTAATTTTAAAAAAAATTGGATTTTTAATTTGACAAAAATATTCAAACCTGACAAAAAAAATATAAAAACTAATTCAATCTAAAGTTGAAAAGAAAATTGACATTTCATGCTTCTATTAACAATAACTATCTTAAAAATAAAAGCAGAGTTTGTAGCCGTCCATAATCCACTTCCATTTCACATCCTCGCATTACCGAGCCATCTACACAAAACTTTTCTTCTCCGAAGACATGTTGAAACGTGCAACTTCATATTCTACTTACAAGTTCTTGAATGTCCCTAATTAAACAACCAAGTTGGTGAATGCTAATGTCTGCTCTCTCTTTTTTTTGTCGAGATCACCCGATATCCCCACACCATTTTTGGTACAAGACTAATACGGATTTGAGCCGAGCAGGACCCAAAGAACGGCAAAACTTTTTTTCAAGAGTTTTAACACAGCAGCATACTTAGGGCTCGAACTCGAGATCTCTGATTAAGCTAGAACAGCTCTCTGCCAACTGATCTACTTGTTCTTGGTTAATGTCTGCTCTTTGTATAAGTCCTACAATCGCTTTAGCGTTCAATTCACATACCACTTCCCTAAAGCCCCCTTGCCATGCTACGGCTACTATATTGGAACTTATGCTTAAGTGTGCCCTGAATTCTACAACCCAATTCCATGTTCTTGTTGTAATCAAGCCTCCCACCCTCAATATACCTAAATTCAAATTATTGAAGTTGAACTACATATATGAGTAAGAATAAGAGATTTAACATTCAAATCTCAACTCTTTGATATAAAATTTCTCATGTTAAAAACCAAGAGATTGGTAAATTTTTTCTTCTAAATTAAAATTGAGTATGCTAAGATTGATGTATAGTGTAACGTTATTATGAGAGTAGCAAAGATAACTCATTGTCCTAGTAATTGTTGATCATTGTCATTTTAATTGTTGTTGTAGGCCTTTTACCTAGGTGAAGATAGAGACATGTCGTAGATAATTTATAATAAGAAATTTGTATATTGTACAAAAACTCTTAAAAATATTTAAATATATCTATGTTCTTTAATATGATGAATTGACATAACTTTCAGTAACTTTCATAAATTTCATGGTCAATTCATACTTGATCTCTAATAGTACAAGTTGATAAAGAAACAAACAAAACATTGAAATTGACCTTTATCTACCATTTAAAAACCTTTTTTAATTTTTAAAAAATTAGAATTTTAATTTGACAAAAATATTCGAGCCTGACTTTGACCTGCCAAAAAACATACACAAATGTTAAGTCAAATGGTCAAGTGTGGCACCACTGATAAGTCTCTAAAATATTCACTTTTTAGAGTATTTTATTGCATCAAATTTGCTTAAATTTTGAAATTTTAATATATTTTCTTCCCAATTTAATTAAATTATCTTCATGTGTAGGAAATTCGAGAATAATGAGAAAATCAAGAAAATGACAAAAAAGTCAAAGAAAAATGGTTGGATTTGGTGTTTAAACCCTCAACTTAACCTTATCCTTAAATCCCTAAACTTACCCAAACCCTAAACCCATTTCCCATCACCTTATCCCTAAATTAGTTTTAAACCATAAACCTTACCTAAACCAATTTTCTAAACTCTTGAAAAAAAAAAAAGCCTTTAACCATTACCCCACCATAACCCACTTAAATATACCACATTCTCACATAAAACCCAAACATTATTTAAACCCATCTTAAATACCAAAACCCATAAGCCCTAAAACATTTCAAATCCAACCCAAAAAGAGGCCTTTCTTGATGCAAGCCCATGGAAGCAACCCTAACTCATACAAAGAAGAGGCTGCCGCAAGAGAGAAGGGGATGGCTGTGGTGGGAGTGAGGCTGGTGACAGTAGCCATCGTCTTCAACCTTTACTGCATTTTTCTTTACAGTCTTCATTAGTTTTAGGCGGCATGGAGGAGGCTGGAACAGAGATGTCTTCACCATTGATGCGCTTTGTTCATCTTAGCTGCTTTTAGTTTCAATATTCTTAGATTATTTTAGGATTGGATCTTAGTTTTAAATTAGTTTCTTCAAGAACTTTAAAACTTAAGTTTGTATTTTCTTTTAAAGAAATTCCCGTTTTTTATATTTACTCATTTTCATACTCTATTCTTATATCCAAGTTACTGTTTTATTATTTTCTTGTTAATTTTCTGTCGAGTATCTTCATTTTTTTTGGTCTATGCAATTCCTATTTTCTGGTTTCACGTTTTTAGATTGACTGTTCTTGTTGGTTTGAATGCTGGTTTTCTAAACTTGTGCAAAACGCAGGGCGGTGAGGGAGCTTGAGTGACACGATCTTCTTCACCAATTTTCTATAGCTTTCATTTTACTGCTTTCGTTTTTTTTTTACTGTTTTGAAATTCTTTTTACTGCTTCTTTAGTTTCTTTTGTTTTCTGCTTTTAATTTCTGCACTTTGTTATTCTGTTTTGTTGGATTTTAAACTTCTGCTCTAATGCTTGAGTGGCTGGACACGTGAAGCAAGAGCTGGTGAATTGGAGCATGGCGTGGGCTGAGGCAAACCATCCAAGCAGCAGCGTGTCCGAAGTTTAGCAAGGCAACAAACAGTGTTTCATAGTGCTCTGTTGCAATTAACGAAGTTTTATAATATTTCTTTTACTAGTTTAATAGTTTTAGTTGCAATGGTTTAGTGATAGTAGTTTAGTGTTGTTTTAATTTAGTATAATTTTAAATTAGTTTATGTAGTATTTTATTATTTTAATTAATTCGTATATATATTTATGATTATTAGGTTTAGTTTTTATTTTACTTAAATGTTAGATTTCTTATTTAGTTTTCAATGTTACGTTTTTTTTTTTAATTTCGTCTTCAATTTAAATTTTGTTTTATTCTTTTATGCATTTCTATTTTTATTTGGCAGAATTAAGTTATTGATTTAAGTAGTTAGTTTAGCTCAAGAAAAATTATACATTGCTTGAATAAACCTACGATGACCAATTTTAATACTTAGCTAGAATAATTCTAACTAATCCTCGTGGGAACGATACTCTACTCACTCTTTATTACTTGTCGCGACCCGTGCACTTGCGGTATAGGTCTTAGACACGCAACAAGTTTTTGGCGCCGTTGCCGGGGATTAGTTTAGGTTGTTTTTAGTTAATATTAGAATCAATCATGCCTAGGTTTAATTCAAGCCTTTTCTTTTTCTTATTTTTGTAAATATTTCTCCTTCCTAATATTTTAATTCTGTTACTGTGCGAGGTACCATGGCTAATCTGGCAAAACCCAGAACCTTGGGAGACTACGTTATGCCTCGTATGCCTGTGATACATTCAAGCATTAGGAAGCCCGAAATTGAAGCTGACAACTTTGAGATTCAGCCGGATTTCATCCTAATGATCTTGAATTCAGTTCAATTTGGAGGTTTGCCTAGTGAAGACCCACATGCTCATCTTGTCAAATTCTTGGAGATATGTGACTTATGCAAGTACGATGGTGTTTCTGATGATGCCATTCGACTGAGACTCTTCTCATTCTCACTCCGGGACAAGGCAAAGGATTGGTTGCGATCACTTCCTCATCATTCTATCTGTACGTGGAATGATCTGGCTCATAAGTTCTTAGCTAGATTCATTTCACTTGAGTATATGGCGACAATGAGGAATCAAATTTTATCATTTGAGCAATATGACTCTGAGTCTTTTTGTGAAGCATGGGAAAGATTTAAGGACTTGATTAGGAGATGTCCTTCTCATGGATTACCCCTATGGTTACAAATTCAAAATTTTTATAATGGTTTGGGTAATTCATCTAGAGATGTGATTGATGCAGCAGCAAGTGGAGCCCTTATGGGGAAGTCTGTTGAGGAAGCATATGAATTGGTTGAGTTAATGGCTTCCAATGAATTTCAGTGGCAGTACCTAAGAGATACATCGGGGAAGATCATCCACAAACAAGAGCTTGATCTTATTGAAACCATATCTTCTCCGGAAACCACCTCGCCCGGAAAAGTCTACATAAGTCCTTTTATCTCCTGTGAGATATGCGAAGGGAGTCATGTTACTAAGAATTGTCCTATTAATCTCAGTTGGGTGAGTCATCCGAGCTATTCCTCGAGCGACTATGAGAAGCTTTCATCACCTTCTTCGGAGCTTATGGAGACATTTGACCTTTCTCCTCAAGCTCCTCTGCAAGCACTACATCAAGAGGTGTTGAGTGAAGAAATTGAAAAGCCTCCACCACCCGAGCTTATTGAAATTGAAAGTGTGGATGATGGAAAAGAAATGGAGAATAGTAAGGGTGAGGAAGAAGTCCAAGAGGAAGGATTTGAGATTGAAGTCCAAGTTCCAGAGGTTGACAAGAAACATCGAGAGGCATCCTTCATTATTTCTTTATGGAACTTTCCACATGAGAATGAAGAGGGTTATATCTTAGAGGACTGTGGAGTGAAGTTCTTTGAAGCCAAGTATCTGATGGAGTCACCTTCCATGGTGGTGCACTATGTGCATCCATCAATTTTCAGACCATTCAAACCACCTTGAAGGATGACAGAGATAGTCAAGCTAATGACTATAAATCAAGCGCTTCTGGGGAGGCAACCCCAGCTTTTTATTAATTTATTAGTTGTTTGTTTTCTTTTATTAGTTTTAGTGTTACTATTTCGTAGCTTTGATTTTCTTTTTCCTTCTATTTTGTAGGTTTGAGTCCAAGTTTGGGGGAGCAGTGAAGAAACCTTTTGGGCATGCAATTGAGCTTCAACAAAAAATTCAGGGGAGTTTCCTTCTATCTTTTCTAAATTCTCGAATCACTTACACATTGAGGACAATGCGCACTTCAAGTTTGAGGGGAAGGAAATTTGAGCTAAATTTTTTCAAAAATTCCAAAATTTTTCAAACATTTTGGGCTTTAAATGTTTTGCCTTGAGATATATTATGCTTGATTTGGTTATTTCCCATGTCCCCATGATTGAGATTTTGATTGAGTCTGATTCTGATCTTTGGAAAAGCATGATTATTGAGAAGCATGAGTTGAATTCTTGAATTTGCCTTGTTCTAATTATGATTTTTCTATCTTTACGCACTATGTCTTGATCATGGATTTGTATGCATGTTTAGAGAAGTATTATGTCAATATAAGATTGTATTTGTCTTTGAAGTTGTGAGCATATCCTAGAATTTATTTGATCTTCTCTTGAGGCGAAATCTTTAGCCAATGCTTAGTTAGGAAAATGATTTAGGCTATCCTTGGATCGTTTGAGCTTTTCAAGCTAACCTTGTACATATTTGCCCTTAGTCACCCCTCTGTGCCAAACTAGCCTATCTCTGTTTATACACCTACAAGTTAATTTCCTTTAGCCAAATAAATACACTTTCCTATCCCTTACCTCGAAAGCATGTGTTTTACTAAGATATATCATGAGCTATGTACAGATTCGGGTAGATAGATAGGATATAAAAAAAAAATTTGAAAATGAAAAAAAAAAAAGAAGAAAGAAAGAAAGAAAAATAGAAAATTCAAAAAAAAAAAAGAAAAAAAAAAGAAAGTGAATGAAAAATGAGAAAAATACAAAAATAGAATAAAATGTATAACAAAGTAAGAAGAAAATAAGTTTGGGGGAGTTAATTGAAGCTCGAAAAAGTAAGATCCTAGAGTGTAACGCATGATTAGGGGTTATTGAGCCTAAATTGTCTTTCATCATACCTTCACCCTAACCTTACATTACAAGCTTAATGAAGTCCTATTGATTCTTGATTGAGTATGGCTACATTAGTGGAGAGAGAAGTGAAAAGCAAACTTATGGGATTGTTCATGCTTTAGAGATTTTACTTTTTATGTTTGCATAATCTCATCCGAATATGTATGCTTCGATATGTGATGGATGCTTCACACACACACGGAGAATCTAATTAGGACTTGAGCATGTGATTGGAGGAAACTCTATGTGAATTAATAATTTTGACTTTCCTTAGAATAGATCAGTATTCTTTCTATGAGGTGTTTGTGGGGAATGAATCTGTCAAGTATATGTTATCTTTTCGCATATTTTGAGATCGTTTTGCTTGAGGACAAGCAAAATATTAAGTTTGGGGGTGTGATAAGTCTCTAAAATATACACTTTTTAGAGTATTTTATTACATCAATTTTGCTTGAATTTTGGAATTTTAATATAATTTCCTCCCATTTTAATTAAATTATCTTCATGTGTAGGAAATTCGAGAATAATGAAGAAATCGAGAAAATGGCAAGGAAATCAAGGAAAATGGTTGGATTTGGTGTTTGAATCCTAAACACTAACCCTAAAAATATATATTTTTTTACCCTAAACCTCTTCAAACCTTAGAAAAAAATTAAACCCTTTTTCTCAAAGCCCTATTCTAAACCCTATAATCACTATAACCCTTAAAGCCTTTGACCATACTCCAAACATAACTCACTTAAAGCTTAACCCATTCTCACATAAAGCCCAAATTTACCTAGCCCACCTTAAATCTCCAAAATTCATATGTTAAAATAAACCACTCTAAATCCAACCCACAAGTATAAGCCATCATCTTTATTTGTTGGAGATGTCCAACCCATGGACATGTCAAAGAGTCCAGCCCAAGACACAAGTGCTGCCAAGGAAAGGATGGAAGAAGCCCTAACCTAGATAAAAGAAAAGAAGCTGCCGTAGGTTGAGAGAAGAGGGGCATGGAGGAGGCTGGGTGACAACAGCCGTTCTTCACTGTGCTCAAGCTCCTTAATTAGCTCTTGTTTAAGATTTTAGTTTAATTTTAAAACAGTAAAGACTTCTTTCTGAATTTGGATTTCATGAAATTCCATCTTTTAGTTCTTTCTTTCAACACTCTTCTTTTTAATATTTTTTTTTAGTTCTGGATTTAGTTTCTTTGCAAATTCTATTTAATATTCATGTTTTAGTTTAAATCTATTCCTTTGCATCGTGTATTTCTTTTTCTGCATTCACGTTATCTTATTTTTGCATCATTCATTGTTCTTTGTTTAATCGGTTCTTTTTTTGTTCATACAGCAGTTTCGGTTTTCAGGATCAGTCTCGCTTATTTTTCTTCTTTTGGCTCTGTTCTCGTTTATTTTAATTTTTATCTTTTGTTCATTACTCTGTTGGAAGTTTTCTCTCCCCTGCTGTTAGTTACGTGAACAAAACTGATGCTAGAGGCTGCTTCATGTGGTTGCCGCAAAGGAGCAGCTCAGGACTGAAGCTTACTGGTGCGACACGGGCTGGACATGGCTAGCTTTTTGTTGGACAGATGCTGAGGCGTGGCAAGGGCTGTGGACGTTTCTTGGTTGGCGTGGCTAGCAGGAGACATGTGCGTGGCTATGTGCTGCTGCATAAGGTGGCAAAGCGTGGTTTTGTGCATGTGTTTGCTGGTACTGTGCAGGAGGCGTGTAGGTTGTTGTTGTTGGGTTCTTTCAAGTCTTTTAGTTTGCTTTAAATTCAAGAGTTATTTCTTTATTCATTTAATGATAACTGTTAGTTTAGGTAATGCATGATAATTTTAATTAAGCTGCATGTTTTTATTGCTCTTTGTTTAGATATAATTTTAACTTGCAATTTAACTTTAGTTTTTTTTTTTTTTATCTTTTTAATTTTCAAGTTCTTTAAAAGTATTTGTATTTTAATTTTGTTTTGCTTTAATTTAGTTTGAATTTTTATTTTTAGTTTTTTTTATTGCTCTTAACTTGCTATTTGGTTTTGATGCGCTTTAATTTAATTTCAAATATTAGTTTAGGTTTTATTTTAATGCTTTTAGTAGTTAATTGACTTCCAAAAAAAATGTTCATTTGCTTGAATAAATCTAGGGTGACCAATTTTATTACTTAGCTAAATAACTTATACAATCCTCGTGGGAACGATACTCTACTCATTCTTTATTACTTGTCGCGACCCGTGCACTTGCGGTATAGGTTTTAGACACGCAACAAGTTTTTGGTAAACCTTAATTTGCAAAATAGGTTACTACGAAATTACAAATCTTATTGATGGAGTGAATAGTCTTTTGACATTCAATAATAATATTGATATTCATTTTCTTTGTTGATAATTATTTTGAGATATATCAACTTCAAAACGGACGGATGGATGCCTGGGTCGAATTTTGTCAAAGACAGAGAAAAATCTTTTTTCAAGACACATTTCAATGCTTAAGTTAGTATGTGAGAGAAAGAAAGAATATAAAAAATAAAATTATAAGGCTTGAGCTTCATACATGATGCATGCCTATGGGAGCTTTGTATAATAGATTGCCCCTAGTTAAGTACTCTATATTTTATTCGGTCAAGGACACTTCTATTGCTAGAAGTCTTTTATCATTATAATTTGTACACCTTTTGGGTACTTTTAAACTTGTGATGGTATAATAACTATTTTGTCTGGGCCTAAGGCCTAAAATTATATGTGGGCTTATGCCTTAATCCATAATTAGGCTTGGTTGGGAATAACATTCATATATTAATTTTTTTAAATTATATATTTTCATTCAAAATTACAATCATAATCAATATATTAAATTTAACAAATCGATAACCAGATAAACTTATAAATAAAATAAAAATAATAAATTAAAGTGAATCTCACATTTGGTGATACTAAAATCTAAGATCTTAAAGTTTTAAGATCTCTTCCTTACCACTAAGTTTTGATCTCATTGGTAATTTTCTTTTTCGGTTACAAGGAAAAATATAAAAACTAAGTCAATCTGAAGTTGAAAGAAAAATTGACATTCCATGCTTCTATTAACAATAATTATCTTAAAAATAAAAGCAGATTTTGTGGCCGTCCATAATCCACTTCCATTTCACATCCTCACATTACCGAGCCATCTGCACAAAACTTTTCTTCTCCGAAGACATGTTGAAACGTGCAACTTCATATTCTACTTACAAGTTCTTGAATGTCCCGAATTAAACAGTCAAGTTGCTGAATGCTAGTGTCTGCTCTTTGTATAAGTTTTGCGATCGCTTTAGCGTTCAATTCACATGCCACTTCCCTAAAGCCCTGTTGTCGTGATACGGCAACTATATTGGAACTTATGCCTAAGTGTACCCTGAATCCTACAACCCAATTCTATGTTCTTGTTCTAATCAAACCTCCGACCCTCAATATACCTAGATTGCCACGTGATGTTCCAGCCGCATTAAGTTTAACTAAGCCCTTATTTTCCTAGATTAATTAATTAATCAGTCAGTTCTCTCAAAAAAAATTAGTTAATCAGTAAGCAAGTTATTCGAGTCCTTAGTAGACAAAAAAAATCTTATTTACCAAAAAATAGTTGAAAGAAGTGGAAGTAAATAATTTTTTTTCACATATTTGAATATAGTTCGAATATTAGAATTGTTATTGTTGGAAGAGCTTTTTCATTTACTACTCTCTGTTTGAACATGATTAATTTTTTATAATAAAACAGATAAGGTTATTTAAGATTATATAAAAAAAATCTTAATTTGCCAATTATAGACGCCGAATGAGTAAGCCCATTTGTAAAGATGCAAAGGCAGTTCTCATTTGTAGATAGACCATTAATGGACCAGAAATTCACAAGGACAACAAACAGGCAGACTTTAATTACTTCAATGGCCCAAGTTTTAGGTAATTCCATGCAACTTTTTAAAGAAATCAGCAAATATCATTTTATTAATCATCAAAATTATTAATAGATATATTAAAATAAATATTTGTTATTCTATTGTCACATATGATATATAATAAGTAAATAATATTTTCGATAATGTAATTACACAAAATGAGTTGGATGAATGTGATCCTTTTGTATAGTACTTAATCACTTTTAGGAAGCAATTATAAGTCTAAGTACTTAAGTTTACAACTGTCTGCCTATAATTAAGGAGAAAAGAAAAGAAAAGCGGAAAAGAAGTCTCAAAAGTATAAAAGCCATTGGAATAACAAAGTATTACATTTATGATTTCTTTAGACTTTGCGGGTGTTGTTGCACAAAACAACAATAAAGGTATGCTGACGTCGATATTTGTACTTAGTCTCCACGTGTCTCCAAGAAGCTTCTGTAAAACAAGAAAAGTCAGAGAGACGCAATGGTGGTTCCCTGCGTAGACACTCCGATGCTTAAGTCAGCAAAAAGTTCTTTAGTATTGGGAAACGTAAAAGCCAGTAGTCAAAAATTAGGGAATAAGATTATACCTGAAGTCTATTTATACGCAAATATTCTAGGTTAATTACCTAGGGATAAGTACGTAACTTTGCTAAGAGTTTGTATTCAGATGTAATACAGATTCCACGTACAGATAAACTCGAACCCTGTCGCAGGCGAAAGACCCTCTCGCGAATCACGTTATGGTGACCAACTCGCGAACCAGGTTATGGCGTCAGGGTCTGTCGTCATTCAATGGACGAAATTGATGCCATTTGTCGCGCTGCGTCGTCAGGCAACAGGCTTAAAGTCTGTCGCTAGCGATAGGCAGAGAGTCTGTCGCCTAGTGACAGGTGCCATGTCGCAGCCAATGTCATCTGTCGCAAGTCGGTAGACGGACAGATGCCACGTGTCGCGTTGTGACGTCAGGCGATAGGTTGAAAGTTTGTAGCCTAGCGACAGGTGTTATGCCGCAGCCTGTGTCGCCGAATGCCATGTGGCCCAGTGATATCTTGCCACGTGGTGGTCTTTGATGAACCTTGGGCCTGGCCCAAATTTGGTGTACTTTGTCATATCAATTGCTCCCCACTCTCTTGTTGGATTTTTCTAACCAAGAGAGTATAAATATATGTTTTTTGGGCTTCAGCCCACCGTGAATAGTCTCCTCTAATTTTTTTTTTGCTACTTCTTTTGGTATTTTTTGCAGGTGAAAGAGCTCTACTCTGTGACAGACGTGATCGGGCGCGACGTTTAGCATTCCCTGTCGCGGCTATATAAACCGCTAGGGCTCGTCGAGAGAGCTCACGAAAACCTCTGAGCAGCCGTCTGTCGCCCATCTTTCAACTCTCTCGTCAAAAGAGTCTGTCGCCTAAAAGAGTCTGTCGCTCTCTTGTCAGGATCTCTCGCTCATCTCAGTGACAGTAAGTGCATATCTGTCACCTTATTTATCACCTTTTGCATTCGAATTTAGGCCTCCCGTAGGTGTTTTTAGTCTTCCGCGTAAAGCTTAGGTCTCCCGCAGGGCTCTCGTTCGATAGGTCTGTCGCCCTAACAGGTCTGTCGCCAGTTAGGTCATTCTTTCACCATGTCTTTGCTACGTCCGGGTAAAACACTCAGAACTGGTGGTGTTCTGTGTTCTTTGACAAATGCTGACTTAGAGGATTTTAGGACTCGTTTCCCCCTTCCGTCAGGTTATAGTTATAGACTTCCAGTCCAAGGGGAGGCTACACTCGACTTGGTTAAAAATGGTGTGGCCGTTCATAAGGCCTCTTTATTCTTCGGTTTTCGCTTCCCTCTTCCGGAGTTTGGTGAAGCGTTTCTTAGGTATAAGGACATCGTCCCGTGTCAACTCCATCCCCATGCGTAGGCCCAGTTGGTAGCGTTTTTCATAGTGTGTTGTCACTTGGATATTGTCCTAACTGTTCCTCTTTTAAGCGCTTTTTTCAGGGTTCATGGTTTGAAAGGGATGATAACGTTCTCTCTCCAACGGTTGAAGACCGACGAGTTTCCTAATAATAAAATCTTCTCGGATCTTCCCAATAAACTGCGCGGCTTTGAGAGTGAGTGGGTCGTTGTCGAGATTCCAAGCGACCTACGGATCCGTAAGAGATGGAATCGTGATACCTCCGACCACTCACAGCGCTCAGTAAGATTTAAAGCAGAAACCTTGAGAGACCAATTTGGTGAGCCTATTCGACGAATCTGTTCTACCGGGGAGCGTAATTAATTCTCCCTTTTAACACCGGAGAATATCGCTGCTGCCGGTTGGGGGGTAAGCAGGACCGTTGTTGGGACTTCCGCTGCCCTGTCTAATTTGCCTGCGACTCCACGTGTTGATGCTGGTCCTAATCAGCCATCTCTGATAGTCGTAGCCGAAGCGTCCGCCCCTGTAGGTCATCTTGTAGATGAATCCTCTTCGGACTCGGAGGATGAGACACCTGAGGCTACGGGTACTAGTGATCAATCAGAGGAGAATCCTGAGTGGGCTCAGGCCGATGCCTTTGGGAGTCCCTTCGTCGATTTTCCCTTGGATTCATCCTTGAATAGTTTAGAGGATATTGGTGGTTTTTTAGTTTTCTGATTTCCTTTTTACTTCTTGTATACATGGGTGTGGCGTTTTACTTGGTCAGCTAATTCCTTCTTATATTATGTAGGTATGAATTTTCAGGAGTTTTTACGTAGGAGGGATGCCAGTGATGCTGCTCGAGCGGCTCCTGCTTCTCAGTCGCAAGCTGGGGCTTCCTCATCTGGACCAGCTCGCGCTCCCTCATCTGGGCCAGTTCGTGCTCCCTCGTCTGTAACAGCTCATGCTCCTACTGTCCTTCCTCCTACCGCTGGTGTATCCAGCCATCCTACACAAGAGGCCGGAAGAAATAAATGAAAGAGGCCTCTTGTCCCTGATCGTGGTTCGGATGACCACAAGAGCTTAGAGTCTCAGAGGAGTGATTCAGCCCGTCAAGAGGGTGGATCTCGTGTTGCTGAGGATAGATCTGTTCCTCGCCAACCTAGGCGCAAATACAGGAAGAGGCTAGTTATCGAAGCCACAATGCCTACAAGACCAATTTTGCCTAAGGTGGCCGATCCGACTTTGAGGCGCTATCAAGTTGATAGCGGGGTCGTTGTAGGTGGAGAATACTTTCAGACCTATCCCGGGGTGAATGACAACGACAGCATTGAAGATGCCGGGATAGCATCTCGTCTGGCTTGGAGCACCATTCTCCCTCGCGACGAGGTGAGGCTTTTCACCAATCTGACTAAGGCGGAGGATAATTCTGACTACCTCACGATGAAGGTAAGTTTTGTGCTTGTTTGGTAGTTAGCTTTTTTTTTCTTTTTATGCTTTTTCGTCAGGTTTGTTGAGCCTTTGTTTGTTTTTTGCCTTGTGAGACGGCTCAACAAATTGCTGCTGTTAATGCTCAACACAGGGCCCTTAGGGAGCTAGCCGATAAGGACATTCGTGAGCTTCGAGAGCAGAAAATGGAGCTTATGAACGAGGTTGTCCAGCTTCGCCCCTATCCCAAAAGGACGGAGGAGCTAAATAAAAAGAGCGCTGATCTCGAGCGACGGAATGCTAATCTTGAGCGAAAGCTCCAAGAAGAGAAAGCGAAGGTGGCTTCCCTTCAGGGGTACCAAGAAGCTTATAATAAAGCTGTCAATGATCGGGGAGCCATGGAGAGACAACGGGATGAAGCCATTGAGGAGTTGCACAACGTACTGGATCGTCAGAGAGAGGTTCGGGCCGAGGCCATTCGTGAGTACCACTTGTCCCAACATTGCTATGATAAGAAAGCAATGTTCGCGGCGGGATTCATCAAGTATGGTTTTTATTTGGCTCGTTCGTGGCTGGAGAAGCATCGGCCTAGCGAGACTTTTCCCGAGTTGCTCTTTACTGAGGAGGCCAAGTACTACGCAGCTCCTTCTTAGACTAAGTACGAGCCCGACTCGCAAGATCCGGATGCTTATTTGGAGGAGGGTACTGGGGATGAATTGGACAATCTTGAGGGCCCATGGCCTCTTCGACAGCCACAACCTCAGCCTGAGTCTGCTGGCGCATGCGATCGAGTCGAACCTTCAACAGTGTGTGACGTTCCTGAGGCTATCGAGGTGAGCGATCAGCCTGAGTCTATCGAGGCACTTCTAGGGTTGGACAACGATGAGTTCCAGATTTCTGATTCCACAGCCGTTGATCTTATGCCAGACTCCACAGCCGTGGTTGGGCCTTTAAGTGATGATCCTTCATCCGGGATGGCTCCTTCGGCTCCCCAGGATCCTTGTGCTTCGGTTCCTCAAGTTCCTGATACCCCGGTTATTGAGGGCTCCGGTGTCGAGGCGGCTTCTTCTCAGCCAGATGACTTAGTACTCAGAGTAGATTAGGATTTTTTTGTATTTTCCTCTGTTTGTAAACATTCAATGAAAAGTACATTTCTTTTTGCAGCTTTTTGTATTTTCCTCTGTTTGTAAATATTCAATGAAAAGTACATTTTTTTTGCATCTTTTTGTATTTTCCTCTGAATGGATGTTTGTTTTTATCACAAGATTTTAAAGAGTAGCATTAAAGCATAAAAATATGAAATGATTCTCTTTTCACGGTATAAAGCGTACCTTTACACCATGTTGCTCCCCGAGTTCTACTTTGAGATAGCATTGTCATTACTGTTCAAAGATGAACTTTTCTCGAGCGTTGTGCCTATCTCGCGCTCTTTTGGCTTAAGGACTTATTAGAATGATCAAGACTAAAATGTCCAAGTGTTAATCCTAATTTGTCAACTTATTGCAACATATTAATCTGAAGGATTTGTAACGTACCTCGTAACATGCTATATAATTTGTATCTTTGTGTTCTTTGGATTTCGCACATGTCTATTTGCCCAGTGCTTGATGATTTCGCGATTTGTCTTTTTGGTCTTTTGCCCGTCTCGCACCTTTGTGCTTAGGGACTTTTAGATTTGCCCGTTTCGCGCATTTTTCGCTTAGAGACTTTTGTTTGCCCGTCTCGCGCATTTTTCGCTTAGGGATTTTTGTTTGCCCGTCTCGCGCATTTTTCTCTTAGGGACTTTTGATTTGCCCGTCTCGCACCTCTTGTGCTTAGGGACTTTTGATTTGCCCGTCTCGCGCATTTTTCGCTTAGGGACTTTTGATTTGCCCGTCTCGCACCTCTTGTGCTTAGGGACTTTTGTTTTGCCCATCTCGCGCATTTTTCGCTTAGGGACTTTTGTTTGCCCGTCTCGCGCATTTTTCGCTTAGGGACTTTTGTTTACCCATTTCGCGCATTTTTCGCTTAGAGACTTTTGATTTGCCCGTCTCGCACCTCTTGTGATTAGGGACTTTTATTTTGCCTGTCTCGCGGATTTTTCGCTTAGGGACTTTTGTTAGCAAGCTGTTGCCTTATTTCAATTCTTGTAACACATAATCTGTCTCACATATTGTGTTAAAGAATATAGGAAATGATTGGCTGGCCTTTATTCATGAATCAGAAAAATAATAACATCTGTAAAGTAATGTAGCAATAGATGGGAAAGTAAAGACAAGAATAATAAAAATTACAATGTTTACTGCCAATATAGCTTAAGATGGTTGGCATTCCAAGTCTTTGAGATTTTCTTTCCTTGCAAGGTTTCCAAGGTACATGTGCTAGGTCCGACCATCTTTCTGATTCTATATGGTCCTTCCCAATTAGCCTGAAGCTTTCCATCCTCCTTATGAGCGTTAGTGATTGCCGACTTTCTCAACACAGGTCTCCTTCTTGCATTTCTCTGTTCTTCACCTGTGCATTGTAATAAGTAGCTATCCTCTGTTGGTAGGTAGCCAGTCTCAGTTTTGCTTTGTCTCTCAACTCGTCTAGCAAGTCTAGATTCTCCTTTAGTTCTTGAGAATTGAGTTCCTCAATGTAGGGGATCAACCGGGGTGATTCAGCTCTAACTTCTACTGGGATGAGGGCTTCAGTGCCATATACCAAATTGAACGGTGTTTCACCTGTTGACACTTTGCTTGTCGTTCTATAGGCCCATAGGACACTTGGGAGCTCATCTACCCATGCTCCCTTTGCCTTGTCCAGTCTAGTCTTCAATCCATGCAGTATAGTTCGATTGCTCACTTCTGCCTGCCCATTGGCCTGTGGGAAAGACACAGAAGATATTCTTAGGAGAATCTTCAGGCCACTACAAAAATTCCGAAAAGCATCACAGTCGAACTGCTTCCCATGATCTGCATTTATCACACAGGGGATCCCAAATCGGCAAATTATGTCTTTCCATGCTATTGCTTCCACCTTCTTCTCAGAAATTGTAGCCAAAGGCTCGGCCTCTATCCATTTTGTGAAGTAGTCTGTGGCCACAAGCAAATACTTCCTTTGTCCTGAGCCTAGGGGAAAAGGCCCCAGGATATCTAGTCCCCATTGTGCAAATGGAGTTGGTTGGAGTGTGTTCTGAAGAGTCGAAACAGGCGCGGTAGTTATAGGAGCGAATTTCTGACACTTTTCACATCTTCTTACTTTGTCTGTGGCATCCTTCCTCAGTGTAGGCCAATAAAACCCTGTGTGCAATATTTTAGAGGCCAGGGCTTGAGCCCACAAATGTTCATCGCATATTCCCTCATGAACTTCAGCTAAGGTGTACTAAGCCTGTTGGGGCCCTAGACACTTCAACATGGGCATTGTGAATCCCCGTTTATAGAGTTCCCCATTCACCACGGTAAACCTGGCACTTTTTAACTTCAGCCTTCGAGCTTCATCTCTGTTAGTGGGGAGTGTGCCCCCCAGTATGTAGTCTTTGATTGGGCTTCTCCAATCGCCTCCGATTTCAACATCACAGACATCTTCTTCTTTAATACTTGGCCTAGCGAGGGATTCCACTTTGACCATACCCCCTATGACCCCTCTGGAAGAAGCCAATTTTGAAAGAGCGTCTGTATGGTTGTTCTCTATTCGATTTATCTGAGTCAATTGGAAGTGCTTGAATGACTGTGCCAACAATTGTACCTTCTGCAGATAAGGGACTAAGGCGGGTTCTCGTGCTTCATATTCACCCGAGAACTGGTTTACCACCAATTGTGAATCGCTATGTGCCACTAAGTTGCTAACTCTTAGTTTCTCAGCAAGTCTCATCCCAGCTATCAAGGCTTCGTACTCGGCTATATTGTTCGAACTTGGGAAATTGAAACGTAGGGAATACTCATAGGTTTCCCCTTTAGGCGATATTAGAACAACTCCGGCTCCACTGCCGTCCATGTTACGAGCTCCATCAACAAATAATTTCCACCAGACTAACTCTGTTTCCTCTTGGACCTCTCGGCTAGTGCATTCTACAATGAAATCTGCCAATGCCTGTCCTTTTATTGCTTGGCGAGGCTGGAAGTGAATGTCATATTCACTTAATTCGATAGCCCACTTAATTAGACGCCCGGAGTGTTCTGGTTTCTGCAGTATTTGCCTGAGGGGTTGATCTGTTAAGATAGTCACCAAGTGAGCTTGTAAGTAAGGTCACAACTTTCGAGCTGCCGTCACCAGGGATAAAGCTATTCTTTCAACTAAGGGGTATCTTGCCTCGGCATCTAGCAGGACTTTGCTTACATAATAGATCGGGCAATCTCTATCCCCTTCTTTCCTTAGTAGGACTGCACTTACAGCTTTCTCTCCTACACCGAGGTACATAAGGAGGTGGTCTCCGGGATGTGGCTGAGATAATAGAGGCAACTCTTTCAGGTAGTCTTTCAACCTTTCAAAGGCGTTGTTTCACTCTTTCGTCCACTTGAAGTTCTTTCCTGCCTTTATCGCCTTGAAAAATGGTAGACTTCTTTCAGCTGATTTGGACAAGAAACGACTCAAGGTTGCTACTCTTCCTGTCAGCCTTTGAACTTCTCTTACTGTATTAGGCGGCCTCATGTCCAAAATAGCTTGAACTTTTTCAGGATTAGCCTGTATCCCTCAATTAGTAATCATGAATCCCAGAAACTTTCCAGATCTTACCCCGAATGAGCATTTATTGGGATTCAACTTCATCTTGTATTGTCGCAGCACATTGAATACCTTAGTCATTTTCTCGGCATGTGATTCTCCCTGTCGGCTTTTGATGATCATATCATCAACATAAGCTTCCATGGTGTTGCCCAACAAGTCTTGGAACACCTTATTTACCATGCGCTGGTAGGTTGCACCCGCATTTTTGAAATCGAACGGCATTACTCGGTAGCAATATGTCATACCATCGGTAATGAACGAGGTCTTCTCTTCATCATGTGGATGCATCATGATTTGGTGATACCCCGAAAAGGCATCCAAGAAGCTAAGTAATTCATACCCACAAGTTTTGTCTACTAACTTGTCAATTCGAGGTAGTGGATACAAATACTTAGGACAAGCTTTATTCAGATCTGTGAAGTCCACACACATTCTCCATTTCACGTTGGTTTTCTTCACCATCACAACATTAGCCAACCACTCCGGATAATTGACTTCTCTGATGAATCCTGCTTGCAACAACTTCGATATTTCTTCGTTTATTGCCTGTTGCCTCTCTGGAGCAAAATTACTCTTCTTCTGTTTTATCGGCTCTCCCCTTGAGATTACGTTCAACCGATGGCAAATAATTTCAAGGTCTATTCTAGGCATATCGGCTGGAGTCCATGCAAACACATCACAATTCCCTTTTAAGCATCGAACTATCTCCCTTTTTACTTCTTCAGGAAACTGGCTTCCTATGTACACTATTCTTTCTTCATCTTTCTCATCCAACCGGATTGCTTCCATCTCCTCATCAGGTTTTGGCTTAGGCTTTTCTTCGATCATAAGGGTTTCTTTCCTCTGAATCCCTTTACATGTGGTGGATGCGACATTACATGTCCTGACTTTCATTTAACAATGGCCGCCCTAGGATCATATTGTACACCACGGAAGTTGATCTCACCACCATAAACAACGCTTGTCGAGTGACACATTTCGGGCTTTCCCCCAATGTCACAGGTAGCTGAACTACACCCTCCACCTTCACTTTTTCTCCTGAAAAGCCATACAATGGTGTGGTTATTGGCTTCAGTCTATCATTCGAGATGTTCATTTTCTCAAAGCAACCCCAGTAAATCAAATTTACCGAACTCCCATTATCGACTAGGATGCGACTCACTGGGTGTTTTGCTATTACCGCCGAAATCACCATTGGGTCATCATGAGGGAGCATTACATCACCTCTATCAGCTGGCGTGAAAGTAATGGGCTCTTCATCATGTTTTTCCTCCATCACCGAATTAATTTGATAAGCTTCTCGGGCTTAGGTCTTTCGAGACGAGGAAGAAGTGCCAGCTAATATCTCACCCCCGGATATCACGTTAATAGCTGGCCCTGTGGGTTCATTGTCTTCCTCTCAATTCCTTCTTTCTACCCTTCTGTCATTATCTCTTCTTTCACCTTCATTTCGTCTAACAGGTCCTCTATTTTCACCTCTTTTATCTCTGAAATTGTTTCCCCTGTTCTGCAAAGGATAGTTCTATCACCTCTCCATACGAAACGGTTTATTTTTCCCTCTCATGCTAGCTTTTCTAGCTGATTCATCAACTCCCTACATTTTTCGGTTGTGTGCCCATGCGCTGAGTGATAATCGCAATACGACCTTAAATCACGGCCCAGATTCCCTGATGCTTTCTTTGGAGTCTGTATAAGCTCTGATCCTTCAATAGCGACCAACACTGAAGCTCGAGATTCGGTGAGTCGAGTATAGGAATTGTATTTCAATGTGGGAGCTTTTTCAAACTTCCTTGGTTGGCTAGAAGATGCTTCAGTGATCTCTCTTCCTCGTTTCCTTCCATCCTTGGATTCTCCTATCGTCACCATTTTCATTACTTCCTCTTGGGTTACATACTTATTTGCACGGGAAAGTAGGTCTGAGATGGTAGTTGGCTGGTCTAGCGACAGGGATTCTTGTAATTTCTCAGACTTTGTCCCCTGTAACATAGCTGCCACAGCTATACCGACTTGCAGATCTCGTACCTCTAAGGTAGCATCTTTGAACCGATCCACATAACTCTTCAAAGACTCCTTAGCTCCTTGCTTAATAGTGAGCAAATAGGTCGGTTCTTTCCTTCTTTGACTGTTCACCGCAAACGCCTTAAGAAACTCACTTCGCAATTGGTCAAAAGAGACAATAGACCATTCAAGCAAGTTATTAAACCATTTTATCGCATGTCCGGATAGAGTTAAGGAGAAAGCCCTGCACATTATCTCGTCCTCCCATCCATGTAGCAACATTAGGGCCTCATAATTTTGCATATGATCATAGGGATCCGTCTTCCCGGCGTATGCGGCCATCTGCGGCATTTTGAACTTTGAGGGCAAAGGTTTTTGCATGATGGTTGTGCAGAACGGTACTCTTCTTCTCTGGCTCTCTTCTGCAGACACTAATCTTTTCTCTTCTAACACCTGTTCAATCATCTTCTTCATGTCTACGGGAGGAGCAAGTTGATTTCTGGCATGAGACGAATCAAGTAGGTCTCCGATTACTTCCTTGCCCTTAGCTTGAGGTGTGTTTGTCGGTACCATTTGCGTGCACCAAGTGGGGTCAAACTCCGACCCGGTTCCCCAAGTGCTTTAATCTTCGACATCGTTCTTTCCAGCACCTCTTGCACCATGGTCTAAATTAGTACCATCAAAATTTGACAAGTCATGGTGGTGGGCGGCAGACCCTGTCGCCTGTTCAACAGCCTATCGCCCAGACACCTGCCGCCTTGTGTATAGAGCCTATCGCCTAACCCCTGTCGCAGCCTCTAAACATGCTGTTTCCTCAGTCTCTCGCTGTGTTCCTGCGACAAGCCTCCCGCTCCCCTGTCGCCTTGCCCCTATCGCGAGCTCCAAACCTACTGCTTCTTCAGTCTCTTGCTGGATGCCTGCGACAGGCCTCCCGCTCCCCTGTCCTTTCGCACCCTGATGAGTGTCATGGTCTTCCATAGGGGGGACCTCTAGCCGACGAGATGGGTCCGCCGCTGTCGTGTCCTCCTGTCGTCCAAACAACTGCGGTGGGACACCTCTATTTGTTCCTCCTACCAAGTTCTGCACGGTGGGCGGCAAATCCAATGTTGGGAGAACTCCTTGGAACAGATCCACCATGGCTCGCAGCGCCTGGGTAGTTTCTTCACTCTGTCGCCTTAGAGCCTCGAATTCTGCCGCAGACACAGTAATTCTTTCTTCATCCCTGTTCACCTAGTTTGTCTGGCGAGTCTGTTGTTCAGGGGAGCTCACAGAGTTTTCCTCACTTTCGGTCCTTACGTTTGTAGATCTTGTTCTCACCATCTTTGAAAATATTGATTGGCTTTTTATACGTTTCCCACAGACGGCGCCAATTGTTGTTGCACAAAACAACAATAAAGGTATGCTGACGTTGATGTTCGTACTTAGTCTCCACGTGTCTCCAAGAAGCTTTTGTAAAACAAGAAAAGTCAGAGAGACGCAGGGGTGGTTCCCTGCGTAGACACTCCGATGCTTAAGTCAGCAAAAAGTTCTTCAGTATTGGGAAACGTAAAAGCCAGTAGTCAAAAATTAGGGAATAAGATTATACTTGAAGTCTATTTATACGCAAATATTCTAGGTTAATTACCTAGGGATAAGTACGTAACTTTGCTAAGAGTTTGTATCCAGATGTAATACAGATTCCACGTACAGATAAACTCGAACCCTGCGCAGGCGAAAGACCCTCTCGCGAATCACGTTATGGTGACCATCTCGCGAACCAGGTTATGGCGTCCGAGTCTGTCGCCATTCGATGGATGGAATTGATGCCATTTGTCGCGCTGCGTCGTCAGGCGACAGGCAGAGAGTGTGTCGCCTAGCGACAGGTGCCATGTCACAGCCAATGTCATCTGTCGCAAGTCGGTAGACGGACAGATGCCACGTGTCGCGTTGTGACGTCGGGCGATAGGTTGAAAGTCTGTCGCCTAGCAACAGGTGTTATGCCGCAGCCTGTGTCGCCGAATGCCACGTGGCCCAGTGATATCTTGCCACGTGATGGTCTTTGATGAACCTTGGGCCTGACCCAAATTTGGTGTACTTTGTCATATCAGCGGGTATTAGTATATAAATAAGTACGAAAATACATAATTAACCTCAAATCTGGTGATGTGTCGACACTAGGATACTTCTCTATTAGCCCTAACAAAAAAATAGAAAAAAAAGACATAACAGGTGACAAAAATTGCCAGAATCTCCACATGTGCCGAACTCAAAGCACGTGGCCAGCGGTCTGTCCGATGTTTTCAGAAAGTGCAGCCGTAAAAGAGAAAGAAGAAGCAGAGCATGGAAACCAAAGCGACAGACTCAAACGCCATGATCAGACCCCAGACGACGTCGTCCACGATGGAGAAGCTGAATCTGCTGATGAGAGACAGACGGGGCCACAAATATGTCCAAATATGCCATCAACTATGTAAAGCTTGCAGCTAGAAAATCAAACACAATTGGCACCCGGTGTTTACATATCTGTAAAGCACAAAAGATATTCACATGCTATACTTATGTACATATTATGCGCAATTGTTTGTTTCTCACTCTTTTTTGTTATGTTGTCAATGTCATGATATAGGTAAATTCACAGGAATGAACCATGCATATACATGAGAATCGATGATGACTTTTTCGAAAAGGATTAAAATGAAGAAGAAGACAATTCTATCCTTATGAGATGTAAATGTGGAAAAAGCGAACAAGAGAAGAAGCTGCATTATTCTTCAGCTCTAATTTTCTTTTTTCACCAGACATGCTCAATTATTCGGAGCATCTTGAACCTTGATTGATAAGCAAAGGCAGGGTGATGCAATCAATTTTAACCATAAATTGATTAAAATTCGTATGAATACGGTTAAGCGCAAAATATATTTATACAAAGTTCATTTACGGTCTAAAATGATCATATTATAAATTTGATTTTTAAAAGCTTAATTTGATTTCTAATTACACAATACATAAATTTAGAAGTTGATGCTAATGAAGATCATTGATTGTGCCTTGTACAGATTAACAACCTTTTCCCTTCTTGCAATGGCAACTTAATCGAAAACGATTTTTTTTAATTTTTAGGTTTCCAGCTCTTTTATATGGAAATAAAAGCACACCAACACCATATTTAAAGCCAGAGGACCAGTGTTTCCTTCTGTCAAGATTTCTTCGGTTTCATTGATATTGTCAATAGTCAAAGGAACGCATTTCCAAACATCTAAAAGGAAGGTTTGACTATGAAATTCTGGTGTGAAAAATGTGAACTTGTTGACTCTGTGTAAATAAGTACTTTGCTCTTGAGAGAAAACGTTACAAACCAGTAAAATGGGATGTGCCGAGAGATGAGAGAGAGGAAGACTGGAGTAAACTTTGAAAAATGAGTGCAGCAGCAAGTGGCAATAGAAGGTTGAGCAAGGCTCAAAACAAGGTTGAGTTGAGAGAACAATATAGAGAAGATTTGAGAGAGTTTCTAAGTTAGCTGAGTTGCCCAAAAATTCTTTTCTAAGATAATCAGAACTCCTATATATAAGTGTGAAGAATGAGAGTTGTATATCTTTGGTATTAATAACATAATAATGAGAATTGGCAGTTACAAAGTATTAATGCTTTATTTAATAGGAGTTATGCTTTGAAAGAAAGTGTATTGAAATAAATAGAAAAGAGCACTCATATTTCAGAGAAAGGTTAAGAGAAGAAATTTTAACTTTCTCCATATCTGATCCATCAAGCCAAATTCTCTAGAACATCCCAATAGTGAAATTAACTTAAGAACCTTGCCTTATTCCGGAGTTATCTTCACTTCTTCCTGAAAGTGTTGTTTTATAAATGAATTATTCTGAGAACAGGTTGTTTTGTGAAAAGTTGTTTCTGTTGGGAAAAAATATCCCTCAAACCAAACACCCACAAAAATAGAGGAAAGCAAAAAACAAACACAATAATTTTAATGTGGTTTGGCCCAACCAATTTGGCCTATAACCACCCAACCAATTTGGCCTATAACCACCCAACCAATCTAATAACAATCAAACTATTACAACCGTGCAATTTTTAGAAGAGAAAAATTGTAAACTCCTTATAAACCCAACCCAACTACCCAAAGAGCCCAACTACACCCTTTTATAAGAGCCCAAACTCTATAACTCTCTGGGATATTTTACAAACAAGCCTAACACTTTATTTATAAGGGAATAGCCCTTATAACTTCTCCTATACTTTCGATGTGGGATTCAAGGCAAACCCCAACAAATCCTCCCTTGACTTGAACCCCAAACTCTCCAAACTGCTCAACAACATCTGAAAAACTAACATGCCTCTGAATCTTCTTACTCTTGGAAACAACTCTATCATTCATATCATCAAGCAAATATAGTTGTTTCTCATTCCTCTTTCCTTGCAAAACTAAACCATCATTCTTGTATACTTTGCAACAATCACTATTACCAACATATGTGTACCCACGTGAAGCTAACTCACCCAAAGAAATCAAATTGTAGCTAAAACTAGGTACATACCTCACATTACAAAGAGTCTTGACACCACCATCATAAAGCTTGAGTTGAACACTCCTAATACCTTCAATCTTCACTCGATTACCATTCTCAACCGCAATATTGCCTAAACTTTCAACCTCTTTCAATTCATCAAATCGATCTTTATCATTGCAAATATGCATCGATACAGCTGAATCTAAAACCCAACTTTTCTCATAAGTATGAGGCATATCTAGACAAGTTGCCAATACATCATCATCTGAATCAGTAAAAACAACACATGTCTCATTCTTCTTTCCATCATCACTCTTTTGTTGAGCCTTCTTGAATGCAGCCATATCCTCTCTTAATGTCTTGCAACGTGCTTGAATATGACCCTTCTCTCTACAATAATAACATTCCACCTCACTATAATCTCTGAATCTTGATCTTGATCTCCCTCTTGATTCACCATGTCTCTCATTAGTCCTCCCTCGAGTAGAAACTTCCACAGCAGCTAGTACACCTCTCGCAGATGAAGAATCTTCTTTGCCCATAAATCTTTCATTCTCACACAGCACAGCAATCACATCATCCAACGTCAAAGTAGTTTTACCTACCAATAAAGTCTGAACTAACGGTCTATAGGACTTGGGCAAAGATGACAACAACAGCAATGCCTTCTCTTCTTCTTTCAACTCTTTAGAATCAATAGCTAATAATTGTGAAACTAATCTATTAAATTCATTTAAGTGATCATGGAGACTCGTATCTTCATCCATTTTCAGAGAATACAAATCCATCTTCAAACACAATCTATTCGTCAGCGATTTTGACGCATAGATGTCTCCCAGCTTCTTCCACAATCCGGTTGGTGTCGTCTCAGTCAATACATTATACTTAATCTCTGGAGCAAGTGCCAATCTAATTGTGCTCACAGCCCTTTTCTGAATTCTAACCCAATCCTTATCAGACATTCCATCTGGCTTATTTTCTTCTAATGCCAAATCTAGACCTTGTTGCACTAGAAGATCCTGAATCGTACTTTGCCATAACATAAAATTACTTTTACCATCAAATAAAGGAATCTCAAACTTAGGCATACCTCCAGACATACCTTCAGCCATAGCTTTCCTCCTCTCGCAGGATCACGAACCTTCAGCTCTTGATACCACTTGTTAGGAAAAAATATCCCTCAAACCAAACACCCACAAAAATAGAGGAAAGCAAAAAACAAACACAATAATTTTAATGTGGTTTGGCCCAACCAATTTGGCCTATAACCACCCAACCAATCTAATAACAATCAAACTATTACAACCGTGCAATTTTTAGAAGAGAAAAATTGTAAACTCCTTATAAACCCAACCCAACTACCCAAAGAGCCCAACTACACCCTTTTATAAGAGCCCAAACTCTATAACTCTCTGGGATATTTTACAAACAAGCCTAACACTTTATTTATAAGGGAATAGCCCTTATAACTTCTCCTATACTTTCGATGTGGGATTCAAGGCAAACCCCAACAGTTTCGTGAAAAGCTGTTTTGAGAAGAGCTATTATGTGTATGAGCTCTTCTAATAAGAGGTAATGAGTTTTTCTTATAAGATGTTGTTCTTGTGAAGGAGCTCTTTTGAGAAAAAGTTATTCTTATGAAGTAATCATTCTAAGAAGACGTTGTTTTTCACTTATATCATGAAACAAATATTAGTTTCCAAAATCAAGTATCTACACATTGTTATCATTGTGGCAGTTTTTTTTTGTTTAGTTTGTTACAATCATTTCACACATTCTGTGTTAATATTTGTTTACATCTCGAGAAAAAATCATGAAAACTGGAAACTTGGATCAAAGTTCATGGTGAACTTCTTTCATTCATGGTCAGACAAGCTTGCAGTGAAACAGAAAATCAGTTAAACAAGAAGAAAAAACAAAACAAAATTCCAAGTCGTGTTTCAGAATATTGTGACATTAGATTTGACCTGTACATAATAATCATAGAATTGTATAGAAACAAAATCGAATTATAGATCACCAACTTACATTAAATTTCAACTACCGAGAGCTCAAAACCTGTCATTTCCCAGAGTATTTCACACACAAAAATAATGAACCTGAAACCAAGTTTGGGGAAGATTTTATTTGTGTTCTTACTTGCTTGTTCATCTTACAACCTTAAACACGATACAATAACACAATACAAAAATAACAGAATTAAAATTTGATAAAAATTATATATAAATATATGACTTTGATAAAGTCTAAAAAAAATGTTTTGCGTTTAAAGTATAGCACGAAATTTTCGTATTTTATACTATATACAAACAAACATCAATGACCAAATCTACCCAATTGTATGCTAGACTATTCCCTCATTACCTGCAAGGATCATGTACTTGTCTTTTCTTGTCAAAGATGTGCATTCGAAGTTCAATGCTTTCGCAATTTGTGCCTGCACATGATTGGCTACCTCAAACTTTGATTTCCCTCCTCCTTGACATGTGAAAGATTTCGGTAGCTTCTCAAGAACCCTAACAGAGCAGTGACTTGTAGGATTCAAGTGCAGGAAAATGGGGTCTAAGAATTTATACCCGCTAGCAGTTGTTCCATAGAACATGCTAACTTGGAAATCTATGGCGACAGGAACTATTTCATCGCTTATCTCTGCAAATAAAGGACTAAACCTGAGCAAATATGGCTCTCTGCAAGTGGTTCCTTCAGGACAAATGACCAGATCACCTTGTTTCAGCTGCTTTTCAACCATCTTCGAGTCTTTCTCCCTGATTCTTGTCAACCGAACTGTCTTCATTGGAGCTAACAGCTCTATAACACGGCTTAAACTGTAAGTGACTGCGGTCAGACTCAGAGGTTGCAGAAGACCCATTGAAAGATAGATCGGATCAAAAAGAGTTCTGTGGTTGCAGACATAGAGCACACCACCTTGCTTCTGCTCATCAGCAGCACGGTCGGGAAAGGAGCTTATTAAGGTGCCTTTCAAGCCTGTCAAGCATAAGAATTGCATGGAGAACTTGTATGGTAACAGGAAGAAGACCGCTGCTCTAACAAGTAATAGGAGAATTCCGAATGGAATCCACATGAACATGAACAAAGTGGCAACAGGAGTTGGCCGGAAAGCCAATCTTCCATCATGGAAAATCAGTGGTCTTGGGTATTTCGCCCTGGGAAGAGCTTGCCAGTTCTTCTTGTCAGCTTCACTTTCCATGTAAATAACCTGATACAATAACAGATTTTTTTTGGATAAGTTATAATTCTTTATTATTCGTGACAGCAGGGATTTGATGCAACCCCTGTAATTTAATTCTGATAGAATTACTTCTAGTACATGTTATAGAAACAAAAGAAAAACTATGGAGGAAGGAAAGGGAGACTGAGGCAAGAATGAAAAACCTCACAACAAGAAAAGAGTTGGTGATTAAGGGAGTTGTTGAAGCAACCGATGCCAATGACAGATGACCCTTCCAGTTCCAGGAAAGCATTGCTCTCCTTCTTCTCCACCATCAAGCCCGTAAAATGCCCAGAAACCACCTTCAATTCTCTCCCTACAACAGCCTCAACCCTCAAGTAGTCTTTCAGAAAGCAATCCACCATAACGCAAGGCAAATCAGTCACTCCTATTTTTCTGCCATCACATTTCATCACCATGTCAAAGCCTTCAGCCCCAACATCCTCTAGAAAGAACTTGGGCAAGACAGTTCTTCCAACGCTAAAACTTTCCTCTTTCAATCCAACAAAGCAAACAAACACCATAGTCCTCAGCCCCCATTCTTTACCAACCAAACAAATGATAGGGTACAAGAGAAACAAAATGAAAGCTCTCAGGGGCCCTCCAGCTTCGAAGGCTACTAGCAAGAAGTAAGGGAAGAGTGAAGAAGATTTCAAGAGCACCTCTTCCACGTGAAACATCAATGTTTTGTTTGGAATTGTTTCGATTCCATTTGCAAGAAAAGAGTATTTGTTGACTTGGGTTTGGGATGCAAGGGAGTTGCTAACTTTTCTCTGGAAGTATAATTTATTCCAAGTTTTTGCAAGCAGGATTTTTTGCAGGAAGAGAAAAACTTTCTGGCTGTGTGGCTTTCCAGCCATAGTGTTGGACAATTTTCTCTTCCGATATTGATGAGGTTTTATACTGATCATGTGGTTTGTTGGTTTGAAAGTGGTTATGGTTGGAAGGCTGAATGCAAAGCCGAATTCATACAGTCATTCACTGATAGCAATTTGTAATTAAATTTGAAAAAATTCGCAACTAAATTTAATAAATCCCTAAATCTTAATAATGAATTATATACTCTAATTTTGAAAATATAATAACCTCCGTGCGCTTAAACTAGACACTTGGATGAGTCTAGTTCTCATTTCTCAATCAGCTTACCCAGAGTCCAAGTCCATAATTCTCGATACTTAACATATCAAATTTTTATGAACTTTCAACATATCATAGTCATTCACATTAAATTCATAGAATCTAAACCCCAACTTATTTTCTCCGACATAATTTCTCTCCTTCTCCAAAAAACAAATCGTACAAATCAAACTTTTGTCTTTAGAAAATGGATTAAAAGGTAAAATCTGGGTTAATTGTGGCCTATAGGTTAGGAAAGGCCGGTTAGGCAATGGGTTGCATGACTTTTTTTTTTTGTATAAATAACTTAGACCTATTGTAATTGATTTATTAGCTTGGTTGGCTTGAATATAAATGAAGTTAATTAAATTTAAATGGACCATTACAAAACCTACCAAGTAAAAATAAAATAGGGCACATATAAATTAAATAAGGGGCCAAGTTACCACTTGGTAAGGGGACGAAGAGTAACTCCCATAGCACAAAACTATATATATATATATATATATATTAACTAGCAACTGTGATAAGTACAAGTAATATGTGACTAATGGGCCAAAACATTTTTTTTTAACAAACAGTTTAAGAGTGAAAAGGTTATTTTATCTTCAAAGTTAAAATAAATCGTCAATTCATAATTGAGATTTATGAATTTATTGGACTTTATTTTTTAAACTTATAAATTAACTACTAACAGGAAATCATTTGGATTCCAATTTGAGTGCTTTACGCACAACATTCAAACTTTAATTACTTACGCCAATGTTCATTCATTGCCAAAACTTTGTCTATTGATTAGTTTAAAATGTATTTTATTGGAATATCATTTCAATCTGATTAGGAAAAAGGTAACTAAAGTTCTTTGTATGATTCTTCAATTCAACATGAATTCAATAAGGTTTTTTTTTTTGAAAGGAAATATTAAATAATTGAGAATGAAGTGTTTGGATTCGAACTCAAGATTTACAATATGTCACAATTCATCTTTGGTCACTCGGTAATGATGTAAGTTTAATAATTGAATAATTGATGTCATTTATCAATATTGCCATAACAATTAATGAATTTTTTTATAAATTGATAAATTTTAATTGTGACAATAATTATTTTTTATGAGAATAGACAATAAATAAAATATTTGTAATGAGAATTATTGAAAGGATTTTATAGTTTTAATATTTCTAACACTATTCATGAGATTATTTACTATGAACCCTAAATATGAAAAATTCTTCACTAATGAAAATTTAAATTGAACAAAGATATATTAAAGAAAACAAAGATATATGGAGTAATAAGTGCTACAGATTTGAAGAAGTGGTTTCCATGCATGTGAAAGTTTGCACAGCTCAACTTTGACGCAGTCAACAGTCGTTGGTTACAGCCTTTTGTACGCAATTGCTTACCTGTCGTGATAAAATTATTTTCCTTGTATTGTACCTAACCAGATAAGAGTTTCATCTCAACCGCTTCATTTGTTTGGTGGAATCATTTATGAAATCTTAAGGTAGTTAAGTTTTCTAATTTAAAATAATTAAAATTAAAGAGTATTTAATAATCTTAAATATGTACGATAATGATATAAATAAAATATACAAAAGTAAGAAAATTTTAAATTTAATAAAAATTAGATACGATAAATATGACGAATGCTAAAAAATTATGTATTTGATGTAATGATACAAATTTTAACATAATTTTTTTTTACTTTACATGATATAAATATAAATTTACATAATAATATTAATAAAAATGGAAAGTCGTAGTTGCATTTTCGGAGAAGAGAAACGCATTCAATCCTCAATTAATGATTTTGAAATTAGAATACATTTACAATAAAATGTAGTAGGTTTTTCTAGCCCAATGCTTATATCCTATATATTGCCTTTTTTGCCTTTGTTTTCATGTTAATTTATCACACACTAAAAAAAAAATTTCGAAGTACTCTTCCTTTTGCATGGCTGGCCTAATTAATATCTCACTTTATTTTTGAGACATGTTATATTAATTCTCCAACTTCTAGTTTTAAGAAAAATGATTATGATCTAGTTCATGGTCTATTGAAAGAAGGCACTCTAGTGGAACCCTCACAATTAAAAAAAGAAATGATTGAAAAAAACAAGTTATATGTTTGGAGGGGCATTTGCAATTTAGCACTTGCGAGGAACCTAATCCTTGAATTTTCATGGAGATATGTTAAAGATCATGCTAATGAGATCTTCATAAGATTAAGAGAGTCCCCAGCAAACAAGATTACACATGCTGAACCTTCATTATAGAGAAAGATGTGACAGAAATCACAATCCAAATAATAAAAAGTGATTCTAGCTAGCTTGCTAGTAATCGATATTTTTGATGATAGGTCTTTCGGGTCTAATAAATCTTCATGAATGTCAGGCCAAACAAGCCTAGATATTTCTTGCTTCTATCACTTCTATGATTCTATCTCATATATCTATACATAGTCTGGTGGGACGTGTTTGTCTTCAAAAAAAGTTGATATTTGTAAATTTTCAGTTAGCCAAGTCATGTAAATTAAGGTTGATGAATCAAAGCAACAATCACTTCAAATTATTGAAGTTGAACTACATATATAAGTTAGAATAAGAGATTAAGAGATTTAAGAATTAAATCTCAACTCTCTGATATAAAATTTCTTATGTTAAAAACCAAGAGATTGGTATATTTTTTCTTCTAAATTAAAATTGAGTATGCTAAGATCGATGTATAATGTAACGTTATTATGAGAGTCGCAAAGATAACTCATTGTCATATTAATTGTTAATCATTGTCATTTTAATTGTTATTGTAGGCCTTTTACCTAGGTGAAGATAGAGACATGTCGTAGATAATTTATTTTTGGGACATGTTATATTAATTCTCCAACTTCTAGTTTTAAGAAAAATGATTATGATCTAGTTCATGGTCTATTGAAAGAAGGCACTCTGGTGGAACCCTCACAAATAAAAAAAGAAATGATTGAAAAAAACGAGTTATATGTTTGGAGGGGCATTTGCAATTTAGCACTTGTGAGGAACCTAATCCTTGAATCTTCATGGAGATATGTTGAAGATCATGCTAATGAGATCTTCATAAGATTAAGAGAGTTCCCGGCAAACAAGATTACACATGCTGAACCTTCATTATAGAGAAAGATGTTAATGAAATCACACTCCAAATCATAAAAAGCAATTCTAGCTAGCTTGCTAGTAATCGAGATTTTTGATGATAGGTCTTTCGGGTCTAATAAATGCCCATGAATGTCAAGCCAAACAAGCCTAGATATTTCTTGCTTCTATCACTTCTATGATTTTGTCTCATATATATACATAGTCTGGTGGGACATGTTTGTCTTCGAAAAAAGTTGTTTTTTGTAAATTTTCAGTTAGCCAAGTCGTGTAAATTAAGGTTGATGAATCAAAGCAACAATCACTTCAAATTATTGAAGTTGAACTACATATATAAGTTAGAATAAGAGATTAAGAGATTTAAGATTCAAATCTCAACTCTTTGATATAAAATTTCTTATGTTAAAAACCAAGAGATTGATAAATTTTTTCTTCTAAATTAAAATTGAGTATGCTAAGATCGATGTATAATGTAACGTTATTATGAGAGTCGCAAAGATAACCCATTGTCATATTAATTGTTAATCATTGTCATTTTAATTGTTATTGTAGGCCTTTTACCTAGGTGAAGATAGAGACATGTCGTAGATAATTTATTTTTGGGACATGTTATATTAATTCTCCAACTTCTAGTTTTAAGAAAAATAATTATGATCTAGTTCATGGTCTATTGAAAGAAGGCACTCTAGTGGAACCCTCACAAATAAAAAAAGAAATGATTGAAAAAAACGAGTTATATGTTTGGAGGGGCATTTGCAATTTAGCACTTGTGAGGAACCTAATCCTTGAATCTTCATGGAGATATGTTGAAGATCATACTAATGAGATCTTCATAAGATTAAGAGAGTCCCCAGCAAACAAGATTACACATGCTGAACCTTCATTATAGAGAAATATGTGACTGAAATCACACTCCAAATCATAAAAAGCAATTCTAGCTAGCTTGCTAGTAATCGAGATTTTTGATGATAGGTCTTTCGGGTCTAATAAATGCCCATGAATGTTAGGCCAAACAAGCCTAGATATTTCTTGCTTCTATCACTTTTATGATTCTGTCTCATATATATATACATAGTCTGGTGAGACATGTTTGTCTTCGGAAAAAGTTGTTTTTTTGTAAATTTTCAGTTAGCCAAGTCGTGTAAATTAAGGTTGATGAATCAAAGTAACAATCACTTTAAATTATTGAAGTTGAACTACATATATTAGTTAGAATAAGAGATTAAGAGATTTAATATTCAAATCTCAACTCTCTGATATAAAATTGTTTATGTTAAAAACCAAGAGAGCGGTAAATTTTTTCTTCTAAATTAAAATTGAGTATGCTAAGATCGATGTATAATGTAACGTTATTATGAGAGTAGCGAAGATAACTCATTGTCATATTAGTTGTTAATCATTGTCATTTTAATTGTTATTGTTGGCCTTTTACCTAGGTGAAGATAGAGACATGTGGTAGATAATTTATAATAAGAAATTTGTGTATTGCACAAAAACTCTTAAAGATATTTAAATATATTTATGTTCTTTAACATGATGAATTGACATAACTTTCAGTAACTTTCATAAATTTCAGTCAATTCAAACTTGATCTCCAATAGTACAAGTTGATAAAGAAACAAAAAAAAACATCGAAATTGACCTTTATCTACCATTTCAAAACCTTTTTTAATTTTAAAAAAATTGGATTTTTAATTTGACAAAAATATTCGAACTTGACTTCGACCTGCCAAAAAACATACCCAAATGTTAAGTCAAATGGTCAAGTGTGGCACCACTTAAACCTTAATTTGCAAAATAGTTCGAACAAATCTTGTTGATGGAGTGAATAGTCTTTTGACATTCAATGATATTATTGATAATCATTTTTTTGTTGATAATTATTTTGAGATAGAACAACTTTGAAGCGAGTGGATAATCCGAATCAATTCTTGTCAAAGAAAGAAAAAATCTTTTTTCAGAACACATTCCGATGCTTAAGTTGGATATGGGAGAAAGAAAGAATATAAAAATAGAATTATAAGGCTTGAGCTTCATGCACATCTGTGGGAGCTTTATATGATAGACAGCCCCTAGTTTTATACTATTTATATTTTATTCGGTCAAGCCTCTCATATTGCAAGAAGTCTTTTATCATTATATTTTGTACACCTTTTGGGTACTGTTAAACTTGTGATGGTATAATAAGTATTTTGTCTGGGCCTGAGGCCTAATAATTATATGTGGGCTTAATGCCTTAATTCATAATTAAGATTGGTTGGACTAATATGGTATAAGATTCATAAATTATTTTTTTATTTTTTTAAGTTGAACATTTTCAATCAAAATTACAATTATAATCAACATATTATATTCAATGAATCGACAACTAAATAAACTTGTAAATACAAATAACAATAACAAACTAAAGTGAATCTCACACTTTGTAATATTAAAATCTAAGACCTCAAAATTTCAGGATATCTTCTTTACCATTAAGCTTTGATCTTATTGGTACTTTTTTTTTTGGTTACAAAGAAAAATATAAAAACTAATTCAATCTGAAGTTGAAAGGAGAATTGACATTCCATGCTTCTATTAACAATGAATATCTTAAAAATAAAAGTAGAGTTTGTAGCCGTCCATAATCCACTTCCATTTTACATCCTCGCATTACCAAACCATTTGCACAAAACTTTCATCTCTGAAGACATGTTGAAACGTGCAACTTCATATTCTACTTACAAGTTCTTGAATGTCCCTAATTAAACAATCAAGTTGGTGAATGCTAATGTCTGCTCTTTGTATAAGTTCTACGATCGCTTTAGCGTTCAATTCACATACCACTTCCCTAAAGTCTTGTTGCCGTGCTACGGCTACTATATTGGAACTTATGCCTAAGTGTGCCCTGAATCCTACAACCCAATTCTATGTTCTTGTTCTAATCAAGCCTCCAACCCTCAATATACCTAGATTGCCACGTGATGTTCCAGCCGTATTAAGTTTAACTAAGCCCTTATTTTCCTAGATTAATTAGTTAATTAGTAAGCAAGTTATTCAAGTCATCGAGAGACAAAAAAAAATCTTATTTACCAACAAATGGTTGAAAGAAGTGGAAGTAAATTTTTTTTTCAAATATTTGAATACAGTTCAAATATTAGAAATATCATTGTTGGAAGAGATTTTTATTTACTATTCTTAGTTTGAACATGATTAATCTTTGATAATAAAACAGACAAGATTATTTGTGATTACATAAAAAAAAAGAAAAAAAATCTTAATTTGCCAACTATAGACAGCGAATGAGTTAGCCCATTTGTAAAGACCCAAAGGCAGTTCCCATTTGTAGATAGACCATTAATGGACCAAAAATTCACATGGACAACAGACAGGTAGACTTTAATTACTTCAATGACCCAAGTTTTAAGTAAGAGTTTGTATATGATGTAATGATAATATATAATTTTTATACACTATCAATGTATTAGAAGTTGACACCTCATCAATAAGCCCTTATGAGTAAATTAAAAAAATTTATTTATATTTACATATAAAGATCTATTGATGAAATGTCAACCTCTGATGCATTGACAATGTATAAAAACTATACATTGTCAATGCATCATATATAAATCTTTTAAATAATTCCATGCAACTTTTTAAAAAAATCAGCAAATATCATTTTATTAATTATCAAAATTATTAATAGATATATTAAAATAAATATTTGTTATTCTATTGTCACATATTATATATAATAAGTAAATAATTTTTTCGATAATGTAATTACACAAAATCAGTTGGATGAATGTGATTCTTTTATATAATACTTTATCACTTTTAGGAAGCAATTGTAACTTATAAGTCTTAAGTGCTTAAGTTTACTACTGTCTGCCTATAATTAAGGAGAAAAGGAAAGAAAAACGAAAAAGAAGTGTCAAAAGTAAAAATGCCATTGGAATCACAAAGTATTACATTTATGATTTCCTTAGACTTTGCGGGTATTAGTATATAAATAAGTGCAAAAAGACATAATTAACCTCAAATCTGCTGATGTGTCGACACTAGGACACTTCTCTATTAGCCCTAATAAAAAAATAGAAAAAAAGACATAACAGGTTACAAAAATTGCAAGCATCTCCACATGCGCCGAACTCAAAGTCACGTGGCCATCTACTGACACCTAATCTCGAGACCTCCGCCCTGCCACGTTGGAAATTTCCGACAACAGCCAGCGGTCTGTCCGATATGTTCAGAAAGTGCAGCCGCAAAAGAGAAAGAAGAAGCCAAGCATGGAAACCAAAGCGACAGACTCAAACGCCGTGATCAGACCCCAGACGACGTCGTCGACGATGGAGAAGCTGAATCTGCTGATGAGAGACAAACGGGGCCACTCGGACAACCCCCATCTCGGCGCGAAGATCGAGGACCGGAATGGCAGGAGGTCGGAGGCTACCCACCGGAATGCTGACATTGCCCATCTCCCGGCCATTGTTTCTCCGATTAATATCTACTGGACTGGAGAAGCAGAGAGTGAGAATTGAGAGAATGGTTTTATACTCCTACACCGAGTCACCGAGATGGTAGTATTTGCTTTGCCCATTGGCTTATAAAGTTATAATCATTCGATGATTACGGAGGAAATGATAAGGTACATGCTGGATGCATAGTTTTGTGGGATCCATTTTTGGTAATGCCGTAATGGAGGGTTGTGATTTGAGAATCAAAGATTTGGATTCCTTTCTAATCAAGTCAAGCCTGGTTTCGGGAGCTTTGAAATTTGTTTGGGCTTTGGAGGGAAATAATTTTATGAAATCCCTGCAAAATTCAATTTTTTTGTCTTGTTCCATGGATTACAGCTAGGCCCTTTGGCATTTTTTTGATAACAGTTTATTGACATTTTTCAATTTGTTATTTTATTCGTGTCACTGTCAAATACTTATAAAAAAAAACAAAATTTGATTGTCTTCTTTAAATAAATCAATTTTAAAGTTGTATTTCTTTTTTTGGAATTTCAAAAAAAGTTATATTTTTTTGGCTTAATTGTCAAAAAAGCCCTCAATCTTTAAGGTAAAATAAAATTAAGTCTTTAACTTTTAATAGCATTGATATTAGCCTAAATTATTTTATTTTTCTATAAATTAACCCAAAACATATCAAAATTATGGAATTAAGTATAATTCCGTTAAATACCACTAATAGTCATTACTTTTATACAGGTAGATGCTGACGTTGCGCTGACATTTTCAATTAAAGATGATGTGATTGCTGAAAAAAATGATGTGGCATTTTTCAAAGCTAAAAATAAATGGTCATGTCATTTTTGTTAGCAGCCACGTCATCTTTAATTGAAAATGTGAGTGCCACGTCGATATAAAAATAACAATTGTTAGTGGTATTTAACGGAATTATACTTAATTCCATAATTTTGATATGTTTAGGTTAATTTATAGAAAAATAAAATAATTTGAACTGATATCAATGCAATAAAAGGTTAAGGACTTAATCCCATTTTACTTTAAAAGTTGATGGTTTTTTTTTGCTATTAAGTTTATTTTTTTAATGTTTCTTCAAGAACTAAAAAATACATACTAAAAAAAACGTCTAAATGGTGAGATTTTTATTTCCCAATCTATGTGTATAGTAGAATACAAAACGAAAATGATCAAATTTCTTGAAATTCGTGTAAGTTTTTATGAAAACTTTAATTTACATGATTGAATCGTGTTTAAGATTAATCGTATAAGTTAACATTCGAGCAAGAAGAGAGCAGCTAAATAGGGCAGAAGTGGGCTTGAATATGCCCAGAATGTTTGGGCCATTTTCACAATTAACATGCGACTATCTTTTAAAATTACGGCCCACTTGCATAAATTCTCTTTATTTTTATTAGAGAATAAAAGAATAATAAATAAAAAGTCGATTTTCCGCTTCACAATTTCTCCTTTCTCTTTAGTACGCCTCCACCTCCGCCACTACCCACCCCACGATCCCCTTTCGTTTCTTCTTCACTGCCATTTCTACAAACGCGAGTAGACAACACACGAGCATTCAATCCGAGAGAATGTCGCTACGACCAGGTACCCGAACTGAGGTGCGGAAGAAGAGTTACAAGACGGGAGTGGATGCGGAGGAAGCTAGGAGGAGGAGAGAGGACAATTTGGTTGAGATCAGGAAGAACAAGCGCGAAGACAATCTCCTTAAAAAGAGGAGAGAAGGTCTTCTGCTTCAGTCTCAGCAGCCTTTGCACGACGCGTCCCAAAACGCTGCTGCTATTGAAAGAAGGGTGCTTTTTCTTTTTTGGTTATGGTTTCAACTGTTTTCTTCTTGTTCTTGAGTTTTTGATTGATGGGTTTGGTTTTTTTTTTTTGGTAAAATTTGGGATCTCGATGACACTGAGCTTGTTGCTGTGTTACTTTTCTTAGTTATCATTGCTGTTATTGTTCGATAGAATTATTGATTCTTTAGATCAGAAAGGAAGGATTTTTCTTTGGTACCTTCAGTTAAAAAATGAATAGATTCATGAAGATTTGAATTCTTAATTTTTATGCTTACCTAGTAGGGTAGCTGCTTTTCTTTCTTTTTCTTTTTTTATTGTTTTGATTCTGAGATTTGAATACCTTTTAACTGAAGAGTTTATCTTAATTTCCTGTTTGTGTTAATTGGAAAAGAAGGGAAAGAGGAGGTTTAAAGTTGTGGATTTAGGATGACAATATTCTGATTTTCTATGATCTAGCATCTTTTCAATGAAGCATGGAGAGGAGTGTTTTCTTCCAGTAACCATTGACTGTTTGTTTTTGCACTGAAAATTAATGTTGGTAAGAATAAGAATTAGCATTGTAGATCTTATCTCTTTTATCAAGCAGGGGCTGAGAAATGTTAAATGTCTATTCACATATTGTTTTTGAAGTTAGGATATCCAAACATCAATCCTGCTTGAATGTTGAAAAAGTGTAGGAAGGGATTCTGTTATGGTTTTGATCCTCTGAATTTTAGGCTTTTCGTTATTTGGATCCTGAACAAAGTATTCTGATGATATCTAACAGTTGGAAAGTATTCCTTTGATGGTACAAGGGGTGTGGTCTGATGATCCTACCTCACAGTTAGAAGCCACAACTCAATTTAGGAAGCTGTTGTCAATAGGTAGGTTATATTTCCTAATTCCTACTCTTAGAACGATTCTTTTTCTTAAGGAATACATCCATTTACATTATTGACTTTCATCTGCTTTACTTGTAGAACGCAGTCCTCCAATTGATGAAGTAATCAAAGCTGGAGTTGTCCCTCGGTTTGTAGAGTTTCTTGGAAGGCAGGATTTGCCTCAATTGCAAGTATGGTATTTTGTTTCCTTTGTTTAAATTAAAATAATTTGTTTAAGAAATATTATTAGTACTCAGACTAACTTCCTTTTGAGTTTAGTTTGAGGCTGCATGGGCTTTGACCAACGTTGCCTCTGGCACATCTGAGCACACACGAGTTGTTATTGAACATGGTGCTGTCCCGATGTTTGTGCAGCTGCTTAGCTCTGCTAGTGATGATGTTAGGGAGCAGGTCAGTTCTTGTTTCAATAACTCATCTGTACTGTTAAGAGTCACAAAATTCTCTTACTTTCTGTAATCATTAGTGTTTTAATTCTACATTTTCTACATGTACATCCTGTCCTAAGTTGCTTTGTTTCCTCCCATTTAGAGTAATTTATACCGGAATTTATTTCATTGCACTATATTTTACTTGCATGCCATTTAATGCCTTTTTTTTTAAATCCACATTTAATCTGTGTGCATGTGTTCTATTAAGTATTGCTTAGCAGCAGCAATTGATGCTATTGCTATCCTCACTTACTCTATTTTCTGTTTAGGCTGTATGGGCTTTAGGTAATGTTGCGGGTGACTCAACAAGTTGCAGAGATCTAGTTCTTGGTAATGGTGCACTTATGCCATTGTTAGCTCAGTTAAATGAACGCTCCAAATTATCCATGCTGAGGAATGCTACGTGGACATTGTCTAATTTCTGCCGTGGCAAGCCGCCAACGCCATTTGAGCAGGTAGAGACTTTGGGAGGCTTCTGATAAATTTGTAATAAAAAAATTTTCGCAGTTAGCTTATTATTGTTTTATTGGCACAACGCATTTTGATAACTTAAGGAGGTTTTTGGTAACAATCTTGTGTTCTTTTTAGGTGAAGCCTGCTTTACCAATTCTACGGGAACTTATTCACTTGAATGATGAAGAAGTTCTGACAGATGCTTGCTGGGCACTATCTTATCTTTCAGATGGCCCAAATGACAAAATTCAGGCTGTGATTGAAGCTGGGGTCTTTCCACGACTGGTGGAACTTCTAGGGTAAGCTTATGCATACTCTGCAAAATACTTGAATGCTAGCTACCTTTAAGTTCCAATCCTTTGTCAGGATTTTTTTAGCGTAGATATCATGCACCCTCTCTGTTTTGGCTACTGCCTATAGTTTTTGCCTCTGTCACAGGGTTTTTATGTCTGCTTTGTGTGTTTTATACTTGTTGCAATATTTTGACCCTTGGTGCTGACCAAAATTCATTTATGCCAGTCATCCATCGCCTACAGTTCTTATACCTGCTCTTCGGACTGTGGGAAACATTGTCACCGGTGATGATAATCAGACTCAGGTATGAAACATATTTATGCATGTTCGGAGTAGTATGGGCTTCATTACCTTTTTTTTCTTAGATGCTGGTTGATCTTCTTCTCTGTTGTTTAACGAAGTCACTTTATTTGTTTCATTTGGATTGCTCATCAGTCATCTTTAATCTAATTGTAAGAATATAGTAAACAAACTACATATTCTTTTAAATAGAATCTGTACTTGAAAACTCTATTTTTGTGATTATACAAAGATAAACAATTGTTGTGAAGTTGTTTCTTCATTCCCATTAAAGCTGAAAAGTAATTCCTGGTATATTTTGTAGTTTGTAATTGACAACAAGGTGCTCTCTCATCTCTATCAACTTCTCGTACAAAATCACAAAAAGAGCATCAAGAAAGAAGCTTGTTGGACAATCTCTAATATAACAGCTGGGAATAGAGCTCAAATACAGGTATAGTTTCTTTCTCTGCCCATTCTTTTTCTGAATATTCTAGTGCTTCAATGTGTGCAGCAGCCATTCAATCAACTTGTTTGGCTGCCTAAGAAGTGCCATCTGTGGCTTTTATGTGTTGGTGATAATTTCAAAAGTGTCGATAACTTTTGCAGATTTTAGTTCACAGCTATTGAAGCATCGCTTATTTGAACTGCAACTTCAATTAATACTAGTTATGGGGCAGTGTCTTTTAAAATTAGAGGCACTCATATTGTTATTGATTATTTATTGATTTCCTGTGGCACAGGCAGTTATTGAGGCCAATATTATTCTTCCTCTTGTACACCTTCTCCAACATGCAGAGTTTGACATTAAGAAGGAGGCCGCATGGACCATCTCAAATGCCACATCTGGAGGATCTCATGAGCAGATTCAGTATCTCATGCTCCCTTTTTGCTTACATTTCAGTTTTTCCTTTCTGGGATCCGACATTCATGCATTTATACTTAGATATCGATGGGTCATGAGCTGTTGGCATATTCAACTAAATTAGCTAGTTAACAGGATAATATATGCAGTTGTTGTCCTTATTTTCTCTTGCTTCCAATTTCTTTTTTCATAAATACGATGACAGTAGTATGGTATAACTGTTTTTTATGGTCATGCATCTAGATTGTCAAGATATAAAAATATTTAATAGGTGAATAACAGCTGTGTTGGCTTCTGGTAAATGCATGATGGGAATATTTTTCTCTGGTCCTCACTTAAGCAACCTTACATAATATTGTTCTTAACTGTTTCACTTAATCATATGCACGGGAGACAGAAGCAGATTTAGCTTTGAATGTGGTAAACCTCATATGATCTTGTTATTTTGCAGATTCCTTGTGAGCCAAGGTTGCATTAAGCCACTCTGCGATCTACTAATTTGTCCAGATCCACGGATTGTGACTGTGTGCCTTGAGGGGCTCGAGAACATTCTGAAGGTAGGTGAGGCTGATAAGGAAATGGGAATGAACGGTGGAATCAATATATATGCACAAATGATTGATGAATGTGATGGGCTGGATAAAATTGAAAACCTTCAAACTCATGACAACCATGAGATTTATGAGAAGGCTGTGAAGATCTTGGAGAGATATTGGGCTGAAGAAGAAGAAGACGAACAGAATCTCCAAGATGGTGGGAATGAAGATCAGCAAGGCTTTAACTTTGGAGCTAATCATCCGCCTGGTGGCTTCAAATTTGGTTGAAGTGTTTAGTTTGGGAACTTCGGCTTTAGTTTTGCAGGTCTTACTAGTTTACTGGCAGTGAAATTTTTAGACTCTGTGTTTGCATTTTCATCACTGCCAACAAGTCAGGGTTTTTTTTTTCTGGCGCATAGGGTTTTGCTGTTATTTATTTTTGGTGGGAATTATTTGAAATGTGTTGAAACTTGAAAGGGTTTTAAACTTGATTTTTATTTCTAAATTTTTCTATATTCCATAGGAAAAATATTCCTTGTGGTAAAATCCGATATTAGCATTGATGGTGAGACTTGACCAGTTCTAAATCAGATGGTACAAGCTAGCCGGTAGTGGAAAAAGTTATAAGCTTCTTAGAGTGTAATGTAATGGGAAGGACTCTAAACTCTTGAGGATTATGTTTGGTAAATGGACATTAAATCAGAATGTTGCATCACTTGTATGGGCTGATAAACTCCATTTGCAGCCATGGCTTACACAATGGAATTTCACATTCTGATGCAGAATTTTAAAATTTTTATTAACATTTTCTGTGCAATTCAGATTTCTCGAGAGTAGGAATTTAATTTACATTTTAATAATTTTCCTTCTTTGATGATCGAAAGTAAGTTCAACAACAATCCTGTGTGATAATGCAAGACACAGACTATTGTTGGCTAAAAAATTTCAATCCTATGCAATAATGCAAGACACAGTTGGCTAAAAAAAATCCTTACTTTGTTAGATTTAGCTACAGAGAAGAGTAGAAAGAAAAAAAGTGGAACAGAAGAGGTTTTTTTCTTTGCCAAAACAGAAGAATAAGATAACGAAACCGTAGGTTAAAAAGATCAGACAAGTGATCTAAGAGTTGTAGTTCAATTGACCATGTAGATTGAGTTTATAGCTCAGTTGGTAACGTAAATTGAGTATGTGGGAAGAGTTTTCGGATTCGATTTTCATTAAATATATTTTTGGAGAAGGTTACTAGACGAAGATATAAGTGATCTATAAAAAAAAAACCAGACAAGTAGTCAAGACAACCTAGGAAATGTCACAAAGGGTGGTTTTTTTATTTATTAGGGCTCCAAGGTCCAAGCCGAAGCATCCAAATTACTTGAACTGAATAAGAAAAGAAAAAGAAGAAAATGTCGGAGGATGAATATGGGGTACTTCTCTATTACAAATACGCCTCCATCCCTGATCTCGATTCTCTCTTCTCCTTCTACAACTCGAACTGCAACTCTCTGGGTCTACTCGGCCGAGTCCGTCTCTCTCCTAATGGCGTCAATGTCACCGTAAGCTCTTCCTGCAATTACCAAGCTTTTATGCGTATTGCAGTCGTTTTAGTGTAAGGATTGTTGAGCCTTTTTCTGTTTTTGATAAGCAGGTTGGTGGTTTGCTGTCATCATTGGAAAAGCACATTGAAGCCGTGAAGTCGAATAGTTTGTTCCATGGAACCGACTTCAAGCTTGCTTCTTCTCATCAGCCTCTGAATGACAAGGTTGCTTTTGAATGTGGATTCACTTCGCTCTCCATCCGTATTGTCAAGGTTTGTTCCAAGTTCCAACCTTGCGGGACCTTTTTTTTATAATAGTTTTGAGCTGCTAAACTTTTCTTATAACTTTTGTAGCTCGCTTGCTTTTTATAATTCGAATGAGTAATGGTTTTACTGAATGGGAATGCCATGGAGTTTAAGTCTACTTTTAATTAGTACCATCTTTGTTTATATGTTCTTCACAACATTTAGAATTGTAATGTTGTTTTGTATATGTTTTTAGGAATTGGTTACTTTTGGTTCTCATCCCCTGTTAAAAGCTCCGGATGTATCTAATGCTGGGAGACATCTCTCTGCTGCCGAATTCCATTCTGTTCTTCAGAGTGCTGGTTAGCCTTCGATCTCTCACTTTTCATGGCTTATTAGTTACATTCTGATATTTGTTTCATGTCATATTTTTAGCTTTTTGGCTAATGATTGTGATTTCGAATTATGTGTTTGTAAATAGTATATTTTATGGTTCTCAGGGAAACTTATGAAGAATGGAAGTCCTAATGATGATAAGCAGTTGGTTCTATTGGATGCGAGAAATTTGTATGAGACAAGAATTGGCAAGTTTCATGCTCCAACTGTGGAAGCACTAGATCCAGGTATTAGGCAGTACAGTGATCTGCCCTCCTGGATAGACGATAATTCAGAGCAATTGAGAGGAAAACATGTGCTCATGTAAGTACTCTGAATCCTGCTAATGCTCTGTGGATGTGTATTACAGTTCTTTTTCATACCTTTGAATCATTGTCTCTGGATTCAAATTTTATCGAACTCTTCTCCTACACTTTTTACTGATATTCTTTTTTGTCAGAGGTGTGCTTACAGAATGTGGCAGCTATCTATTTGCCCTCTGTAAATGATGAGCTTGGTTATATGCTTCTTCTACCATTTTGAAAATCTTGTTTCTAATAGGTTTGTGCTACAGGTATTGCACTGGAGGAATCCGTTGTGAGATGGCATCAGCCTATATTAGATCAAAAGGTACCGGCTTTGAGAATGTCTTTCAGGTCAGCTTCTGAAACCAAATAGAAAATCATGTTACCATCTTCAGTGTCTTGATTATCCTTTCAATAAGTTATACGTTGGTGTTTATTTATGCTGATAATATCACCCAAAGTAAATATGCTAAACCATTCATGATGAGGGTAACCATGATATGTCTTGGTTGTGTTGGCTTTATTGCAGTTATATGGTGGAATACAACGCTATTTGGAACAATTTCCTGATGGTGGTTTCTTCAGAGGAAAGAACTTTGTTTTTGATCACCGGTATGGTTTCATGGTTTGTCAGCATGTATTGTTAGAACGTAGTTAGTATCTTATTAGTTTGTCACTCTAGGCTGGAAATGGAAATTCCATTCTACATTATGAGTGGGTATGGAAATTGCATTCTACATTATGAGTGGGTATGGAAATTGCATTAAAACTGACGATTTTCCAAATATCTCTCTGTGTTACTGGAAGGATTTCAGTTGGGAGCTCGGATACAAATATTATGGGTGCCTGCCTTATTTGTGGCTCTTCATATGACGATTATTCTTCACGCTGCCGCTGCACTCACTGCAGAATGCTTGTTTTGATCTGTGATAGTTGCCGGGTATGTTCAACAATAATCTCTTTAGCCATCTTTTTTGAAGATTCCATATGTTCCAGGCTTCTTCAGGGACACCTTTTATTTTCTATATTTCATCATTATTGTTTCTGAATTTTGTCAAATTGGGTGGCAGATAAAAAATGATGCATATGTTTGTGAGCTGTGCCAGAAACATCGAATGGACATTAAATCAATTCCATCTATGGAAGAAAGTGAGCCTGCAGTAGCATTGGACCGAAATGACCTGAAAACTATTTGTTCAGATTCCATAATCTTATCTCAGCTGCCTTCAAGAAATGGTAAGGTCTGTAGTCTCTTATATAAGGCAAGTCTTTAGATTAAGCAGGAAATATAAAGTAATTCACTGTTTAACACGATGTTAGTAATACCCTCAAAAGTTTTTATTATTGTTACTCATGTCTATGATATTTTCTTTGTTATAAACTTTCTATGTTCACTGTACTTGAGGTTTTGTCTTGAAGTCTGCATTTTATGTATTGAATGTGCAGTTACCTAGATGTCCTGAGTGCTTGTAACATTGAAAGAATTGATCTCAATTTCCATTTTGCTGCTCCTAACATTGTTATAACTTCTATTTCCCAGGCAAAGCGCCTCCGAGGAAACTAAGAATTATATGCTTGCATGGTTTTCGGCAAAATGCATCCTGTTTTAAAGGAAGAAGTGCATCATTAGCCAAGAAACTTAAAAGCATCGCTGAACTTATTTTTCTTGATGCACCCCATGAGTTGCCATTCATATACCAATCTTGTATGGAACCAAATAGTAGCTTTGCGCAATCTTCTGGACAACATGCTCCTCCACCAGAGAACTGCAAGAGGAAGTATGCATGGTTGGTTGCACCTGATTTCGGTGGAAAGATCGAAGCGGATTGGAAAATAGCAAATCAGCCATTTGATCCTCTTCAGTATCAGGGACAAACTGATGGCTTTGATGTATCACTAGCCTATTTGAAAAAAGTGTTCTCTGAGCAAGGACCGTTTGACGGGATTTTGGGATTTTCTCAAGGGGCAGCGATGGCTGCTTTACTTTGTGCACAAGGAGACAAGCTAAAGGGTGAAATCGATTTCAGATTTGTGATTTTGTGCTCTGGATTTGCTCTTCCATTAGCAGATTTTGGGCGACAACCGATTAATTGCCCTTCACTTCATATATTTGGTAGTGATCCAGGTAAGGACAGGCAGATCACAAGTCATACCAGCAGATACCTGGCATCAAGATTTGAAGATGGTTGCTCTGTTATAATTGAACATGAATTTGGTCACATCATTCCTACTCGGTCTCCATACATCGACCAGATAAAGGACTTTCTTCGACGTTTTCTCTGATGTATTGGATATTTATGACAAGTTTTTTGATTAATCATTTCCCTCTTTAGCACTGGGGTTTAGCTCAGAAATTGAAGAGATTAATCCTTCAAAGATGATCTAATGATCCAGGTGTTGGAAAGATGATTTATTTTTTATTAGTGTAAAACAAATGTTGGAAACATGAGAACATGCTTCTTGTTCTGATTGCACTTACAAGTAAACGTACTTGGAAACTTAAACAAAGAAATCTTAAATTCTTAATCTTATTGTTTGTAATACTCTAATGAAATTCCAACATTTTCTGTTCCGAAAACAAAAACCCTCGAAGAAGAATATTCTGTTTCTAATGGTCGAAAAATTTAAAGAGAAGAAAGCAACAAAAAATTGAAGATGCTGAGTAGGAAACTGCTGCACCAATTATCCTTCAAACGAGCATCTTTCTTTCCTTATCTTTCTCAATTCTAATACCTCGTATCATATCAAATTTTAGCTCATGTCGTGTCATTTTTGTGTTGTTACTGTGTTGAATCTAGAATTGTCAAGTCCACTTTCTGGCAATGGAACTATTCCAGTTTTGCTGCAACAATAGCCTGTCGAGTGGCGTATCCTAACTCTTGTCAATCGGGATGCTCCATATTCTTCTTGTGTTCGATACTGCCAGTAAACAAGGGCTCTCAGCCGATTCTTTTCACCTGTAGCTCTGCAAGTTCGTCAACATCTATTAATAATATTGATATTCAATGATTTTACCTATATTCATGGGAGAATAATTCCTGGTTTGGAGTGATATTAGCATTCATCTTCGACTTTCATGAAAAGTTTTTGTATTTAGAGGTTAGGCTCTCTATTGACTAGGCTTAGTTCAGGCTCAGTGAGTCTGTGTGAGAGAATGGTGACACCACTGCAAACTGGTATTAATTGTGACAACTTATCATCAATGACATGTTTGTACAAAGCAAAGAAATAGGCTTGGTAGATCTCCCATTCCCAACCAGCAGCTGTTAATACCATACACAGCATCTTGTATAACACAAGAAAGATACGAACGAAAAATATAAAAATGACAAATTAAAATTTAAAAAAAATTTATATATAAATATGACAGTAACTAAAAATAAATTTTATATTCAACTTATCAGTATAAATTTTACTTTATGCAGACACGATTTATGAGGTGTACTAGCAAGCAAGGCCATGGTTGCACGCATACCAGTGGCAGAACAACATATTAAAGGCTCGTCCTTCCCCATTCATTGATAGTAAAGAAGTTTCAGAACCTAGTGATTTTCGCCTGCGCTGCGTTCATATTTTCTGTGTTAATATCGACAACGAAGTGGTTGAATATGTTGTCATGTTATTAAGAATTTCAACCACAAAACCTATTACCAGTGCAATCCTCCATTACTTTTCAAGTTTTCTGTTATGACTGTTTGTTTGATTTTCAATATCAGTTAGCCTGCCAGTATTAGACATCTTACCGTTTATGGTTCATCTTTATCACTGATATATTTAATGAATGGATTCCCTCTCCCAACTCCTTCCAAACACCCACTGCCTTACCCTTTTTCTGCCTTTAATTTCTGCAATAAATTTCCAACTGTATAATAAATAATGGTAGCTATGCAGAAATCTTATGCCCCTCTCCATCCACCTAGATGACTTAATTACCTGATTTTCAAATCATATAAAATTATATTCATATCATGTAAAATACAAAAATTTTATATTAAAATATTAATATTATATACAATTTTTATCAAATTTTAACATGTATAATACGTAATGCACCTAAGCTGGCAATAAGCAGCAGCCCCGAGGCCTAGTTGTGGCTAAAGCCATACCCGGTCTTGGCAGAACAGAAGCATGGTCGTGAAGATGGCTGCTATAATGGCATTATGGAAATAGTTTGGCACTCCAAGGGTGGATAAATAGCTTGATAACTATATATGCAGTTCAAAACCCATCCTCTTACAACACTCCCCAGCGTTGTTCTCAACAAACTGACGAGTTTCAAGTTCTAGAGAAAGAAGATGTCTCTGGTGACCGAGGAGATCAAAGCCAGTGCCTCAGAAATCTACCATGGAGATGAGATCTGTCAAGAGAAGTCAAAGTTCTTGCTTCAGGAAGTAGGCATGCCCAGAGGGCTTCTGCCCTTGAGAGACATCGAGGAATGTGGGTACGTGAAGGACACAGGTTTCGTGTGGCTGAAGCAGAAGAAGAGCATAACCCACAAGTTCGAGAAGATCGGGAAACTTGTTACCTATGCAACTGAAGTCACAGCTGTTGTCGAGAAGAACAAGATCAAGAAGCTGACCGGGGTGAAGACCAAGGAGCTTCTGATTTGGATCACGCTCAGTGATATCTATGTTGATGATCCACCGACTGGCAAGATCACTTTCAAGACTCCTGCAGGGCTGTCCAGATCTTTCCCTGTGTCAGCTTTCGAGATTGAAGGTGAAGTTATGGAAGCCAAGGAGAAGAAGGAAGAAAAGCAAGTGAATGGGGCCGTGGAAGTGTAGACTCAGAGAGTAGTTTCTCTGGGTTTAGTTCATGGTTTCTCTTCTCCTTCCGTATGTGCTGTCTTTTACCAGTGTTCTTCTCCCCATCATTCGTAGCATTCAATAACAAACAGTATGTTGCATTGCTGTCCATGATAGTGTTAACATCATATTTTCTTATAGGACCTGAGAGATCTATGTTGGACTGTTGCTTCAACCTATTGGAAACGATCAAATGCTTTTCAAGTGAAAAGTATACTCTTGTTCTATGAGAAGCCTTTCTTCTTTATTTACTGTTCATTTATGGTTGAAAGAGAATTTTAAAGGTATTGACCGTTTCTTCTGAAAATTAAATCATACTACTAAGAGAAATAAAAAAGATTATGTTACCCGTTTGAAAAGAAAATAAGTATTGTACTTCAATTTTATATTGGATAATAAAAGGAAAGATTTTATATATATATAAATGGTATCATATCTTTTAACGATTTCAGCTGAGAAATAATAATTACGTGATAAGTGATATTAGAGAAAACTCTTAACCAATTGATTTCACACCGAGCGCCCCAACAAAGTAAGCAAAATAGGCCAATTCCATGCCTAGAGAGGCTCTAAAAATCACGAGATTGAGTGAAAAACTATAATGTCACACGTTTCAAAAAACAGTATGTAAAATGCTTCACTTCCACATCGGAGTGGAAGACTGTCATGTCACGAGCTTTAAGAAGGGTAAGCAAGTTACTTCAATTTCACATCGAAGTCAAAAAAATTGTCATATCACAAGTTTCAAAACAGAGTAATAATATATTTCAGTTTCACATAAAATACGAGAGTGAAAATAATTAGACATATAAATAATCATGTTATAAATCTCGATAATCTAATTTTGTAAGAAAAAAAATACTGATCACGTGATTTTCCCATCAAAACCCATAGATGACTCAATCTAAAACTTTAAAATACATCAAATAATTCGTATCATATAAAATTACGTCTTTTTTTATAAAATATGAAAATTTTACATCAATACATCAAACACAATCTTTCTACTAATTTTTACTATATTCATATATATATATATATATATATATAAATTATCAAATTTTAATTTGAGTCACTTGTCCAACTTAACCTAATTGTTTAGACAAATTGGCCAGAGGTTGATATCCAGCTTGGGTCCTCAAACGCCAACCAGGATAGAAGACAAATGGTAATATTCATCCGTACAGTCAAACCCATAAGTTGAGATGGACAGCTCCAATTTAATGCTTGAACCACCTACATGATTAATTTGAGTCCATTACAACCACCGCGTTATAGAAACAGTTTTCAGCGATTTCATGAAACAAGCCACATGAATGTCGTATGAGAAAGATCCTTCATAGAAAAGACTAGGCAAGTCAATAAACCTGGAAAGAGTAGGCCATTTATACAACTGACCTTGGAAGTATGCTCTATTTGGGCCATTTACAGTCTAAAAAAAATGCCTATGAATGCCTAAAATTGGTTATAGAAGCAATCACCAGCGCCAACTGTAGTAGATGCAAAGCGGAAAAGATTTGGCTTTACTTTGATCAGATAAAAGGCCCCCAAAGCTGGAGTATCATCGGTTGTGAATGATATTAGTCATCCGGTGTCATGCACAAGCTTGATACCTCTCCTTCTGCAGCAATCATGGCTTTATTGCCTGAGTAAGAACAAAGCACAATCAACCAAGCATTAGTAAAAAACTTGTACAAGCACATTTTTCATAATTGGGGCATGGAATACGTTTCTGTTAACGTGTCAAACTGAAACGTAGAAGAAAGAAGTGGGTGCGGGATAAGCCACTTATGAATGTTACATCTTACCTGCCAACCACTTGAAAAGATGGAACAAGCTGCCATCATTTGACAAGCAGGCATGTAATTGTTAAAGGGTAACTTGTGTTTAATCGCACACATCTTTTTTCATTTTTTGATAATTTAATGACACATACAGACTGTTAATCTCTCATGCATCTATACAAACAAATACAAGTATGTATACAACACATTCAAGAATTTAGTTTGGTTAAGAAAATAGACATGCAATAGTCTTACTGTTAGTACGATTTTAACAAATCAGAATTTTGAATAGTTGATAAAGATTCAGGAACTGGATGTGTAATCCAAGCTTAAACAGTTAAACAGCAAACTACAATATTAAGTCTAGAGAAAGGTAGACCAAGTTTTTAATTCCCAAGCAAACCCCATGCAACACTATTGAAGAACGCATATCTACAAAGATGTTGAAGGGTTTAGAGTGTCATACCTGGCAAGCAACGACCCATTTTCCATCAATCCAGTCCTGATGTATCCTTAGCTCAGAGTGGTTAAACTTCATTACCTCCTTGGTATTCCGAAAATAGACTTGATATTTTGAATCATTAAGAACCTTTGAAATCACTCCCACCCACCAACCATCATTGTACAAAGCATCAACTTCATCAAGCTTTTTGAACCTATCAGCCACAATAATTACTGGAGGACAAGGCCTAATGTGCAGGGTATCAAACTCTTCCTTTAAGAAATCAGTGTCATCTTCAGTTCTCAAGCTCTTATACTGAACTAGGTACCTGTCCTTCCCCACTGCTTTCACAATAGTTGCAGCAAACCATGCACCTTCAAAACCATCTTCATCACTGCTCACCTCAACATGTGCTCCCTCGCTGAACTTTTCCTCTGCTGTTATCTTGCCAGACTCCAATTTCTCTTCACTCTCTGCTTTATCAGATTCTAACTTCTCGCTTACTGCATTGTCACACTCCAGCTTCTCTTTAGTAACAGCCTTGTCAGACTCCATCTTTCCTGCAGACACTGCTTTGTCTGAAATGGAATTTTTTTTAGTTATTTTGTTGTTAAACATCTTCTCCTCAGTCTTTCCTTTTTTAGACTCCACTTCTTTCTCTGTTTGTACTTTCTGCAGTTAAAATGTGAAAAGATGACGATGCACACTACATAAGACACTAGAAAAGAGAATCATGTTACAAAGAACCACATCTTTTTGAACCATATTTCTAAAGAGATTGTTTGGGTCTACCATCCTGCTTCTGCCTTGAAATTTACCCTTTCCATTCATTTTACAACTTATGAAACTACACATATGCAACCCCTCCTTTTCCAACTCCCGTCCTACCGCAATCTAGAGAAACTTGCGCAACTACATGCATGCCGAGAGGGAGAGACCAAACTCCTCTCTTAGTAAATTATGCATCCATCAGCAGTTACTTACAAAGTACAAACAATCTAAAACAAATGAGGCAACAAATTACATCCAATCTTCAAAAACAAGTTCATATAATTGACTTCCAACTTTCCAAGTTTATACATTCAATCAATAAAATATCATGGCCAACCAAAAAACAATCAGTAAAATGTCTCCATCATAAAAATTGAGCAGCACTACCAGTTTGCAACTGTTTATATCAGCAAGAGATATATTTAGATCCTCAAACAGAACATATTATTATTATTATTATTATTATTATTATTATTATTATTATTATTATCCTCTAACAGACAACCTATTACTTCTATTATCCTTGAAGACAACATGAAACGTATTAAAACAGCACAAGACTGAAATAGATATAAAGAGCTTGCATGACAACACATCAGTTTATAAACATTCTGAACAAGTATACCTTCCAAGAACCAAATCATAAATCCAATATCTTGCATTTTCTCTAGCTTTCCCTTGTACTTCGTATTTCAACAACCAAAGAGGTTAAGAAGAAACCCAGAGAAACAAGAATTACTCAAAAAAAAAAAAAACTCAAATGAATAAAGAAAGGTGAAAGATTTATCAACAAGCAAGAAATACCCAAAAGAATTTACCTCTTCAACTTGTCCATCTTCCTCTAATGGCGGCGTCCAAGACCCATTAATCCACTCTCTATGAAGCCTCAACTGATCCTCTCCAAATTCCAGCTGCTCTTTTGACCTCTTAAAGTAAACATGGAACTTTTCGTTCGCCAACTCCTTAGTAATCACCCCTTCCCACCAGCCGTCATTTTGAAAAGCATCCACTTCTTCACCGAACTTGAACTTTCTCGCTCTTTCTCGAGGGGCCAGCGGACGTATATCCACTGCGTTGATGGTCTCCTTCAAGGGTTTAGTCCCGGCGTCGTCTTCGAAAAGGTGGGTGTATTGGACTAAGAACTTGATGGGGTTTCTTGAAGAGACGCGCTTAAGGATAGAGGCGGTGAACCAAGAACCTCGGAATCCAGGGTCGTTAGAGCTGATCTCCACTTGGGAACCTGGTTGCAGGTGTGGAGGATCTTCGGTGGCGGGGGGTGTGGTGGGCTTTCGTTTTGGCGGCATGCCTTTCTCGGGGATTGAGAGTGATGGGTTTCCTTTTGGCGGGAGTCAGAGAAACAGAGGAAGATGAAAGGAAACGGAGAATGTGATTCTGATAAGAACAGCCAATGAGAATATTTATGGTAAGTATCGTTTTCTGGGTAAAAACAAGCCAAGCCAAGCCAAGCCAATGGAAATAGGTTTTTTTTTTTATTAGAATAAGTGATTTAAGAAGTTAGATCTGCATTTTTTTCCATTTAATCCATTTATCAAAATTTCATATATCATGAATAAGATTAGCAATTTGTTGCATGCTCAAGTTTGTTTGATAATCAAAGCTTGATTTGCTTATCATCAAACAAGCTTGAACTTGAGTTACTGGTGGAGTGCTGCTTAATTCAAGTGATTTGCGAATCAATCATGCGTTCAAAGTTTTCATGATTTTTTAGCCTATTATATACAATTCTCAATGGATAAGTAAAAATGAAATTCAGTATTATATAAATAAATGCTGAAAAATCAATTAAACATTATCAAAAAGAAAAATAAAATCAATAACTAAGACATACAAGACCAGTGGATGGTCAGTTACAAGATTTCTTCAATTGGCTCTTTTTCTCTTCTTTGATTTCTTTGCATCTTTCTTTGATGAATTCCTAGTTTTTTGCATCTTGCTCTGCTGTCTGATACCTTGCTGCTCTTCATTGTCATCTTCCCCGGTTGATGGGGAGTCACTCAAAGATGCAGCATCTTCATCTGAACTAAGTACCAAGTCTTCCACAATATCTTCATCCTCACCAACCCCTTCCTCTCGTTCCATTCTTTTCTTCTTTTTTTTCTTCCTCTTCTTCTCCTCCTTGGGAGGATTGGCTCTGTTGGAAGACAATGGCGTCACATAATAGATTTTGGCAATCCAACGGTATAAACACAAGTGCACTCGCATGCGCATGCATATATCTATGCACAAGACTGTGCGCGCGCGAGTGTTCGAGAGAGAGAGAGAAATGGCAAGTCAAACCTGGAATCACTTCCTGGTAACCAGGAGGAACTAAAAGCAGACGCACCATCCTCGTTCCCGATATCATCTTCTTCTTCACTAGCAGGTATGCGATCAAGCTTACTTCCAAAGACAGCGGATTTTTCGCCCACAAGAACACTGAAAATGACATGCATGCTATTTAAACTAGCTGTCTTAACACAATTACAATATAAGATAGGATGAATCCAATCAAAGAGCTAGATCATAACCTGGATTCCGTCATTGAATCATTTCTTTGTTGTGCTCTTTCACGCAGAGTTGCAACATATTGTGAGAGTGGACTTGTCCCCATCTTTTTCTCATCCTATGAAGCAATAAAAAGCTTAGAAAATCTTAGTGCGATAACTAATCGAATATGTTAAGCAAAGCATTCAAGAGATCTTTGCATAACAAAATAATGGAACACAAACATCATTGTGCAGCTCACAAGCTTAAACAGGACAACAGCAGGAGCATATGATGGAAGAATTAAGAAATAGTAACTGCACAAACCTCAAGAAAAGAAGCTGCTGCATGGTCATTTGGTAGAAATGTAACTGACGCACGCCTTTCATTAGTAAATCCAATATTAGCCTCAATCTGTTGTGCAAGGCATAAAACAATCAGTAGAATGCACCCAAAAATTTGCTAAGAGAAAAGGGAGCATGCTTACAAATAACAGGTTAACAAACCTAATCAAGGAATTGTTTTACCATAAATCCAATTTTGGGTCATCTCCAGTTCATGGAGCAGGAGGACAAAAATAATAATCAGTCTAAAGGTTGTACCTGACGAATAAGATGCCTCATTTCTTTTCGGAATCTATCAACTTTAGTAGATTTGCAGAAGCAACGCAGCCTCACTGCCGGAATAAAAGACAATTCAAAGAAAGCAACAGAATAGCTCCATTGAGCTAAATGTTCTGCGAGCTCTTCAACCACAGAAATGACACATGCCTCCTGAAAGGCCCGTGTCTTCAGAATGGGCTTGCTTGCCTGGAACAGAAAATTATCCAAATTTAAATAGGAATAGAGCTGCTTTATAATAATTGGAAAAAAAAATACAGCATATTTCAATAATACCTTCAGTGTTGTATGCAAATCAACAGCTTTGCCAACACCACCAGTGGGCGGTCTGTTTAACTCTTTCATCTCCAGCATGTCCAAAAGAAGCATAGAAACAGGATTAAAGGTACCAGTAGATGCAGCAATCCGGTTGAGCATTCTAACACACCTCAATCTGAGTGGAAAGTATCGAGCAGTTGGAACTAGACGAGCAACCCCAGAAATAATTTGGGTTAATGGATAAGCGAGGGGCTTAAAATCAGCTTGTGAGCTATAGGCACAGATAGCTCCAGTCCAAAGTTCAAGACAGTTAATGAACTTCCACTCATAAACCTTTCTGAAAGCTTCCTGCAAAGAATGGTGAGACATGGAGCATTGCTTAGGCAAAACAAAATGGAAACAAACAACAAAAGACTGCAAAGAAAGAAAATGTGGTGCAAATGATCTTCCACTATCAAAATATTTAGATTCAAAGACATTCTAACTAACAGGTGATAAATGGTTAATTACAGAAGAAAACTTTCTAGGCAAAAAAGTCTAAATGATACCTTAGTTTTCATATTGAGTGCATCCCGCAGAAGCATTGCTAATTGTCTGATGAAAACAAATGCATGTTGATATGCAGTTGGAAGGTCCACTCGAATAAGTTCTATGACACAATTGGCGAGAAACTGGATATGCTGTAATTTTACTGCATTCACAAAGTGGCAGTTCAAGACATAAGCTTTGTAGATCCCTCTGAAACATTCATCTAAACAGTCAGATCCTAGCCGAACACAAAGATCTCGAAGAAACAGAAAGGAAACAACAGGGAGAGCACCGCCTCCTGTACCCCAAAAGTGAAGTGCTACCTGGGAAAAAGAAAAATTTTATTTCTTGTTTACCACATTAAGATGAAAATATAAAATAAAATAGCAATGGAAGAACAAGCACTAATGCAATCAGTACCTGTTCATGATCATTTCCATATTCTTTAAAAATTTAAAAACAATATCATCCACAAAGGATTATATTAAACCTAAAATCATCCTAACTGATATATGAATTTCAAACACACAAGCATATAAAAGTGCAAAAAGGTTCTACATTCCGACTGCTAATGTTGCTTGTGCAAGGCTGCAGGTCCACAACCACAAGTGGAACATAAAACAAACAAAAACTGCAGAGAAATCATTGGATTTTAAGAAAAAAAAATCCCATATAGCTCTCCCCTTTCGGCATACCTTGATGTACTTCCTCAAAAGGCTTGGAAAAGCAGCCAAAAATACAGATGAATACTGGAGACGCCTTAAAGTGAACGATATCATTTTCGTGTCAGTCATTTGGTTCAAAACATGTAGGGAATTTCCAAGATATGACTTCACTAAGTGGTTGTAGCTCTTCCATTGTTTTGTGTTCATCAGCTCATTAATAGTCTCTTTCTTTCCACCAGAAGCAGGAAAGTTCAACAATTTGCGGAGAACTCTATCCATTTCAGATAGTGTAAACAACATTATTTTGTTAAAGACACTACTGGACATGACAGTAAACTTTGCTGATGTGTCTTCCCCAGTATCATCACCATAGTGACAGGCAGTCCTGAAAGCTTTCATAAGGGACCGAACAGCACTTAGTTTTCCATCCTGTCCAATTGAATTACACCAAGAATCAACCATGGCAGTAGTTAAAACATTCTTGGATGGTTTCTCCTCCTCCTCCTCCTCCTCCTCGACGATATCATGCTGATGAATCTCATGGTCCAACTGGGTTTCTTCATCTTCCATGTCAACATCATCCTACAAAAGATTGAAACAAGTGAAATTGCACCTTACGTTAAGCAGCCATTTGAAACAACAAAAACTTGAACATAATTTGCCTAAGTTACATCAATATCCTCATCGCCAAATGTAAGGAGGTCTTCGCCATGTTCTTGCAAGTACTGGTAGAACTCCGGATCCTGTAAAAACCAATATAAAAAAGGTTGAAATTTTCGACAAGCTAGTAGAAAATAAAAATTGAGAAACCCAAAGAGGAAAAGACATAAAATGACAAGCAGAAACCTTTTGCTGGAGCCTTTCAAGCTGCTTTTTATGTTCTTTAGCTGCACTCTGAGACTTCGACATTGTTTTACTTTTCTTGCCCTTTTCTCCCATTTCAGCAAAACACTTTGAAATATCTATATGTAAATATCAATCTGCGGATCATCAAAATTGGAAGAATCACACTCTAGTATTAACATATATAAATATATATGGACTTCGGATTAAAACTGAAATCACCAAAAAGTTGAAACCTTTATTAGCCGGGAGCTTGTTAATACAGTAAATCGACGGCGGCATGAGATACCCCAGCGGCCCTTTGATGCTCCGGCTGGGTTCTCTGTTGTTGGCTAAGGGTTTTTATGTTTTACTCTTAGCGGGGGCAAGGGCGTTAGGGTTTAAGATTAAGAGGGGTGTATGATTTTCCAATTTTAACCCCATAAACCGGTCTGAATGGCGCCTTGGCCTTACCCGCCTACTTTGGTGAAACTGTTTAATTTAGGATTAGCGCTTACCCTAAAAAAAAAAAAAAAAAAAAGTTGAATTTTCTAATTGAAAGTTTGCAGTTCATCGCTTGGCACTTCAAAGCAGAACGAAGCTTGAGACAGGCAGGCTTCAGCTATACATAGAGAAGCACAATGGAGGGGGGTGTAATGGAGGCAACAGAAAAATACAAAAAAGAGGAGCTGACAGCTAAGGGAGAGCCAAGAGAGGAGCGACAGCACACTGGGGGACCAAAAGGCAACATAACCACCATGGCAGTCTGAGGTCAGGCAAGAATGTTTTGGGAATCACGTGCCAAGCTACTGTCATTTTATTTTTTGCTTTTATGATGTCAGCAATAGTACACAGCACCTGCGTGTGCCTATACAAAAGGAAGAATTGTAACTTTTAGAGGCATATATGAAAGAACACAATTCTCTCCATTCTTTTCTTTCTATTTCTTTTCTATTCTGTTCTGCTTCTCCTTTTTTCTCTGTTTTTCTTCTCCTAATCTGATCATTATATTGGTTGTCTGTGACAAATTTGGCATCAGAGCTTCTAAGATCCAAGCTGAACAAGCTGGGAAGACACACGAGACACAAGGCAATGGCTGAAGGAACTCGTTTCAATACCTTACAGGAGCAGGTCCAATTGTTGCAAGCTCAGTTGGAGGCTATGAGAACAGAAGAGAGTAATATTCCTCCATGGTGGGAAGAACAAAAGGCCAATATCGAGTCCAAGTTTGCGGAGAATCAAGCTTATATGAGCAAAATCTTGGAAACCTTGACCCAGAAGGACACTCAGCCACTGGAAGCAGGAAGCTCTTTATCACATCAAGGGCTACAAACAAGGAGAGAGGGTAAGAATCCTGTAGAAGTTACTGTTATTGATGAACATGGTAGGCATTATTATAAGAAGGATGACCCTGGCATATTGCATAAGCATGCTAATGGTAATAATCTATTTACCACTCAATCTAGTGTAAACTCTCAGAGATTACATGAATCTGCTTCTGGAATGAATCTGAATGCATTTTCACCTAGACCTAAGATTGAGTTGCCTGTATTCGAAGGTAGTAATCCTAGAGGTTGGATTAGGAAATGCCAGAAATATTTTGCAATTTTTAATGTTGCTGAGCATCAGAAGTTGGAAGTTGCAGCCATGTATCTAGCTGGTAGGGCAGAGATATGGTTTGATGGTTATCTTTTGTTGAAACCAAGTGCTTCTTGGCAAGATTTTGCTATCGATTTATGCCAAAGGTTTTGTGATAAAACCTGTTCTGATATTGTAGAAGAGTTCAACAAGTTGGTTCAAAAGGCTAGTGTTGAGGAGTATCAGGAGAAATTTGAAGAACTAAGGCCTTATATGCTCCAATCTAACCCTCATTTAAGTGAATCTTATTTTGTAGCAAGCTTTGTTAGTGGTCTTAAAGAAGAATTGAAACCCAAGGTGAAGGCTAGTGAACCTAATAATCTGGCAGCAGCATACAAACTAGCAAAGTTACATGAGCTATCCTTAGAGATAGAAGACAGGAAACACAGATCTCTTGCAAAACCAAACTTCCCATACACTCAAACCTATTCAAAAATACACTACCAACCATGGAACTCAAATCAAAGGAACTCTTTTAACCTATCTACACCAAACCAGAAAAACAATATACCAGACCATAAAAGATTCCAGAACCCCTGCTACAAATGTGGTGAGAAATTCTACCCTGGACACATTTGTAAAAACAAGCAACTCAACCTTCTTACTGGAGATGATTTGGAGGAAGAAAAGGGGGAAAATGAAGGGATTGAAAGAGAATCTGAACAAATTGTTGATAAGGATCAAGGATCACCAGAAGACAACTTAGAGATCTCCATCAATGCACTAACAGGCAGTGCTGGACACAATACTCTTAGGATATTGGGCAGCATCAAGGGTAGACCTATCAATATCCTCATAGACAGTGGCAGTACACATAGTTTTGTGACTCCACCATGGGCTAAAGGAGGAGTAGAGGTGAAGCAGACAACACCTTTGGCAATTACAGTGGCTAATGGAGATAGGCTCTTTAGTAATGCCAAGTGTAAGCAACTTGAATGGTCAATGCAAGGACATGTATTCACCCATGACTTAAGGGTTCTACCTATGGGAGGTAGTGACATGGTCCTAGGAGTGGATTGGATGAAGAAATACAGTCCCTTGGTGTTTGATTTCAATGACCTATCTATGTCATTTCATAAGGATGGACAGCAGATCACTTTGAAAGGTGGTTCTAATATTCCTAGTCTGAAGATTATATCTGGTGAGAGGCTGCAGAAGGTAATTGATAAAGACCCAGAAGTGTTGGGAGAATTTTACATGATCAGTGTGGAAAACAATTGCTCTACCATTCCCCACCAGCTTGAAGCACTACTAGATGCCTATAGTGATATCTTTAGGGAGCCTACTGGAATGCCACCTATGAGAGCACATGACCATAGCATCAACCTCAAACCTGATTCAGTACCAGTAAATCTCAGACCCTATAGGTTTCCATATCATCAAAAGGCTGAAGTAGAGAGACAAATCTCAGATATGCTATCTGCATCCATAATACAAAACAGCAAGAGTCCATTTGCCTCACCTTGCTTGCTAGTGAGAAAAAAAGATGGGAGTTGGAGGCTTTGCATTGATTATAGGCAACTCAACGCCATGACCATCAAAGACAGATTTCTAATACCAGTGGTGGAAGATTTGCTAGATGAACTAAAGGGTGCCACTTGCTTTTCAAAGATTGATCTTCGGTCAGGCTATTGGCAAATTAGAATGAAGGAGGAGGACATTCCTAAAACTGCATTTAGGACTCACATGGGACACTATGAATTCAAGGTGATGCCATTTGGGCTCACTAATGCCCCAGCCACTTTTCAAGCCCTGATGAATGATTTGTTTGCTACTTTCTTAAGAAGGTTTGTGCTGGTATTCTTTGATGATATACTTGTTTATAGCACTGATGTTTATACTCATGTAGAGCATTTGAAGGTTGTTTTTGAAGTGATGAGACAGAATCAACTTTATGCCAAGAGGAGCAAATGCTTCTTTGGACAAAAGCAGGTTGAGTATCTTGGTCACATTATTTCTGCAGATGGTGTAGCTACTGACCCCTCCAAGATACAAGCAATGCAGCAATGGCAACTTCCCAAGAACTTGAAGTCCTTGAGAGGTTTTTTGGGACTTACTGGGTACTATCGGAAGTTTATAAAAAATTATGGCATGATTAGCAGACCACTAACTAATATGCTAAAGAAGGAAGGGTTTCATTGGTCCCCTGAAGCCGTAAGTGCATTTGAAGCTCTTAAACAGGCCATGAGTACTGCTCCAATCCTAGCCTTACCGGATTTTAATCAACCCTTTTGTCTGGAGACAGATGCATGCAATTCTGGTGTAGGGGCAGTCTTATCTCAAGGAGGAAGACCCATTGCTTACCTTAGTAAAGCCTTGGGACCTAAACACATATGGTTGTCCATATATGAAAAGGAATATATAGCTATTTTAATGGCTGTAAGCAAATGGAGGCACTACTTGGAGGGAGGCTCATTCATCATAAAAACAGACCATGAAGCCTTAAAATATTTGCTGGAACAAAAGCTCACTACCACAATTCAGAAGAAGGGCCTAACTAAACTCTTGGGGTTAAACTATACAATCCAATATAGGAGAGGAAAAACGAACTTGGTAGCAGATGCATTGTCTAGACAGCATGAGGAGGATGGTCATTGCAACAGTTTGCATGCTACTGTTATCATACCAGAGTGGGTGCAAGAAGTGGAGAAAAGTTATGAAGGGGACACTATGGCCCAAGCAAAAATAACAGCCTTGATTGTTGGACATTCTGCAGACGAGAACTTCTCATTCAGTAATGGTATTCTTAGATACCAGGGAAGGGTATATATTGGCAGTAATGGAACACTTAGAGATAAGGTGATTCAAGCTCTACATGATTCTCCTCAAGGTGGACACTCTGGTATACAAGGTACTTTCTACAGGGCGAGACTTTACTTCTTTTGGCCAGGGTTGAAGAAGCAAGTGCAAGAATTTGTACAGCAATGCGATAATTGTCAAAGAAATAAAGCTGAACATGTAGCCTATCCAGGGTTGTTGCAACCCATACCTATCCCCAAGCAAGCTTGGGAAGTAGTCACCATGGACTTTATTGATGGACTACCATCCTCACAAGGATTTAACAGCATACTAGTGGTTATAGATAAGTTCACAAAGTATGCTCACTTCATGGCATTGTCTCATCCTTATACAGCCTTAGAGGTAGCTAAAATCTACTTGAATCAAGTTCATAAGTTGCATGGAACTCCTAAGATTGCTATATCTGACAGGGACAGGATCTTCACAAGCTTAGTTTGGCAAGAACTCATGAAGTTACTAGGCACTACTGTCCACTTAAGCACAGCTTATCATCCTGAAACAGACGGACAATCCGAAAGACTTAATCAATGTGTGGAGCAATATTTGCGAGGCATGTGTTTTTTGAAACCAAAGGGATGGTCTAAATGGATATCCTTAGCTGAGTGGTGGTATAATACCAACCACCACACTGCCTTGGGAATGTCACCTTTCCAGGCTTTATATGGCTATAAGCCCCCCAACTTTCATTGGGATGTCAGTGCAGTAGCTAAAGTGTCCACTGTTGAAGAGCTCTTGAAGGAAAGGGAGCAATTAAGCAAATTGATGCTAGACCAGCTTGAAAAAGCTCAAAATAGGATGAAGTTTTATGCTGATCAGAGAAGAAGTGAAAGGGTGTTTCAAGTGGGTGATGAGGTTTACCTAAAGCTCCAACCATATAGGCAAACCTCATTGGCACTCAGAAGGAATCTCAAACTCTCTTCCAGGTACTATGGTCCATATACTGTTGAGAAGAGAATTGGATCAGTGGCTTACAGACTTAAACTGCCTCCAGGATCAAAGATTCATCCAATTTTTCATGTCAGTTTGTTAAAAAGAAAAATTGGAAACAAGGTGGTTCCTAACATAGCTCTTCCTGAAGAAGGTGATAATGGTGAGCCCTTAGTATACCCTGCTGCAGTGCTTGATAAACGCATGGTTAAAAGGAACAACAAGGCTGTGACTCAAGTGTTGGTAGTGTGGTCGAATTTGGGCCCTGAGAATGCCACATGGGAGGATTTTTCTGTTTTGCAATCACAATTTCCAACATTTGATCCTTGGGGACAAGGATCAACTGAAGGGGAGGGCAATGTAATGGAGGCAACAGAAAAATACAAAAAAGAGGAGCTGACAGCTAAGGGAGAGCCAAGAGAGGAGCGACAGCACACTGGGGGACCAAAAGGCAACATAACCACCATGGCAGTCTGAGGTCAGGCAAGAATGTTTTGGGAATCACGTGCCAAGCTACTGTCATTTTATTTTTTGCTTTTATGATGTCAGCAATAGTACACAGCACCTGCGTGTGCCTATACAAAAGGAAGAATTGTAACTTTTAGAGGCATATATGAAAGAACACAATTCTCTCCATTCTTTTATTTCTATTTCTTTTCTATTCTGTTCTGCTTCTCCTTTTTTCTCTGTTTTTCTTCTCCTAATCTGATCATTATATTGGTTGTCTGTGACAGGGGGTTTGCACTTTGCATCATGTCATGCCTAATGCCATTGCAAAGAATGCTCGGTGAAATGATCAAGGCTCAAGCTAGCTATTGTTACTTTTTATTAAACAAGATTAAAGGGCAAAACAAGCATGCTATAAATTGGAAAGAATATCCTCCTGTACTGCCTTCTCATAACGAAAATTGTCAAACAATATACAGTACAATAACCTCGGGGGGAGCCATAACACAAGTTCAGGCTCTGTTATCCCAGTCATTTATACTTTCAATGCCGATCAACTTCAGTGATTGAACATATTTGACTATACAGTCTACGCTAGTTTGTAATGCAACCTGTTTGTTGAACTCTCAACGATTGAAAATTGCTTGTTAGACTCTTAATACTCTACCCTACACTTGGGGCTGTACAGTAGAAAGGCTCTCAGCCTTCCAAAGAATGGTGTTGAATTACACGAGTATCTGAGATTTGGCAGCAGCACGAGAACATATCTTCCTGCCGCTTTTGTTAAGAGCACAAACACAAGTCTCGAGAAGCTCGTATTCCTCTTCCCAGAATAACAAGGAAGCCATCTCTGGATTCTCCAACAGCATTCTGGAGGTCAGGAAGCCAGCAATGGTCCATGTTTGGTAAAGTCGAGATTGCTTTCCGATAAACTTCCCACTTCGGGTGTCATAATATTCAGGCCAACGGTCGATTGAAAGCCTCTTTTCTGCCAAAGCAATGGCCTTTTGGGCTAGTTCTAATCTGCCCATCTTGATGCATGCCAAAGTAAACTGAAATAATTATATAAGATTTAGAGCGAGTACAACTGCATGAACTAATTCAAGGTTTTCAAACAAGCATCATGGATCAAATTGCGTGTTCAAAACAAAACCAGATATAAAGGCTATTCCAAAACTCCAAGAAAAATTAAGTATACCTGCCAAAGAAGTGTTGGCCAAGATCCACCGTTATGATAGGACCAAGGGCTGCACAAGTTTGTTAAGAACACTAGTGTCAGTAGATAATACATAGGAATTATAAAAGAGAGAGGGTGAGTGAGTCTTCATGATAAAGGGCAAGGCACTCACGTATTCTTTGGGTCGCTGCCAGTAATTATGCGCCACTCCTCATTTTCCACTGCAGGATAGCATAACTTGAGAGGCATATGCCCCACAATATCGTCCCATTTGGCTTCGATTAAGCTCAGAATAGCTTCATTCTGTTTTGAAGTGCCCAGTGATGAGATAATGGACCAGAGATTCCCAAGTGTGAAGAACCTAAAATCCATGTTAGCTGGCTGTAGATTGCCAATTAGATACCCACCTTCTTCAGGTATCCAATCCATAAGCCACGAAGGGATTTGTTCGGGATAAATATTGAACTTGTTGATAGCATCCATGGAGTACTCTTCTGTTTTATATCGGTAAATCTCATTGATTTTTCTCATGTCAACCCAATAGTATTCTCTGATGTGGAACGATAGTGCACTGAGTCTATTGTTGATGGCCCTCACCAAATTCTTAGAACCTTCATTTCCTGTGAGCAACTCACGAGAGCAACGTAGAGCAGCATAAAACAAAGCCTGTAGATCAAACATGTAACCAATTAGGAGAACCAAATATAAGCTGGCAAAATAAAACAGAATTATGAGACAACAAACCAGATCAAGGGTAAAGTTAAGTCTCTGTTAAAAAATGATGCAGGGTCCAATATCAGGTGCGAATTGAGACTATGTAAAGAGATGAAATGCCAACCAAACTCATTGAAACCAGTTGATATCTAATACACCTAAAAAGAGCAATGCAGCAAAGCCACTTTGTTTATGGGAAACTTAAAAAACTTCAAACAAATGAACTCACTTGGATCTCAAGGGGATGACCATGACTACCCAACCTTCTATCTATCATGCAGGATCCATCAGTGACTAACAGAGAAGGAAACATATCAAATCCATCAGCTAAACACAAATTGACGATCAGTTTTATTCCGGTTTGAACATCCACCCTCTCTTGCAATGAATAGTCACCAGTGATCTTCCCATATGCCCTCATCAATATAATCCACCACAATCCTATCAATAATGTCAGTTCAACAAACTTAATCACTTTTTTTTTACGTTCTCACAGAGCAAGAACTTCGAAAAAGAAAAAAAAATCAGTATTTCCGCATCCTCATTTCATAAGTTGTAGTAAAAGGTATATAAAATTACAATATACTAACCGGAGTCCACTGGTGCAACGCGACCAATAGCTGATTCACCAAAATCTGGATCTAGCACTTCCTCAAACTTATTGTCATCAAGAGGTACAGTTCTGACCTTAAAACTTGCCGGCATCAAACCCTGTCCAGGACTATAGCAGTCGACCGTTTTCTCCCAACTCTAGATAAAAAACAACAAAAAGTTGTTAAGTTCCAAATGGATAATTTTGCAAGTCTGATCAGCAAAGATTAACCTTCATGGTATATAGCAAATCATATATCCACCTATGGATTGTAGGAAGATGTGTCTCAAGCTCCCAGCATGTGCAAAAGAGGCATAAAATCTATTACATTAACTAATAAATGTTCGAAGTACTATAATGGCGTATGAAACATGCGAAGTACTTTAGAAAAGAACATGGAAAATTTTCCAGACGTATCCAAAAACATTAAGAAAAACATGATGGACGGTTAGAAAAATCACAGAAAACGAAATATCCTAAGATTAATTTTCCTAGCATTTGATTTTTCCTAACATTTTAACATGCAAATTTGCAGTAAGAAAGTTAGCAGCCACCAACCAGAAAGCTAATCAATGAGCAAAATATGATAACATCAACAATAATGCTAATTAGGCTATTTGCATGTTGAGTAAATAACAGACAAAAGAATAGAAAACAATCAATGACTTTCTAATAATGCTGCTACAACATTATCCAACAAGATAAATTAGTGAATATGTACAATATATATACCTGCAGCTGCAGGTTATGGAGGAGAAAATTCTTGACAATCTCTCCTTCACCTCTAAGCAAGAAAGCCAAGGCCGAAGGCACAAAATCACGAATGAAAACTTGATCATAATTCAAAGGCTGCTTATCTCCTGGATCATTTGCAGCCACCGTACCAACAGGGGATCCACAATACGTCACAACTGCATCTCTCAACAAATCCCACGCCTCCTTTTCAATGTCGCTTTCAACTGAAATTCCACTTTTTCCCTCCTGCAAACCTTCTCCAACATTCTTCACAATGTTTTCATCTTCAGCGCAAGGAATTTCTCCTCCTACAATGTTCTCATCCTTGTCAATCTTTTCAACGACTAGTGGCTTCACATTGATTCCGTTTTGTACATTAATTCTCTTGCAATTCTTGTCGTTTGCGCGGGATTCAACCGATGTTGAAAGATCCCTTGCCCTTGATGCTACCCTGGCTTCAACAGAGACGCCATAAGGCCTTAAAACCGCCCTGGATTGGGCAAAACTTAAACTTTGTAAGGAATTCAGCTTCCGTGTATTGTTTATAACGCATTGAAAGCCTAGGAATCGAGAAGGGTAGGCGTGGAATTGAGAGTTTTGATTGAAATTCAACAGAAATGCATTGCCCTTGGAGCTAAGCTTTTCTTGACAACAAGGTGGATTAAATGAATGCCTGAATCCCAAAAAAGAAGCGTTCCTGAGGCTTAGCACCCTTGAAGGAAGCTTCATGGTGGAATTGCTGATGAAACTGATGGCGTGCATGATCAACAACAGAAACTACAACAAAGGAATGGAGAAAGAGAAGAGAAAAGCATAAGGAGATTGAAAAACAACGTGTTAAAGATGGGTTCTTTTATTTTTTTGTGGAGGATAAGAGACTTTGAGAAAAAAGAGAGATTTGTGTCCTCCCTCGACAGGAGAAAATGGTGTCTAATGTCTCAGAAGGAAAAACAGAAAAGGGAATGGAGTGGATGAACCTCTTTCAAGGAAAGCGCTTTATATTTATACATACTGTAATACTAATAGTGGGGCTGCTTATTGCTAATTTCCATCTTTCTTTTTTCAATTTTGTAATTATTAGTAAGATTTTAATTTTATGATCTCTAAACCAAAATTGAAGGCTTTTTCTGTTAATCTATTTTTGAAAATACTCGTTACAGCTTCAAGTTTTTTTCTTTTTCCACATAGAATTAATGGGAGACTGAAAAAAAATGGAACTTTGAAAGTAAACTCACTTGCAGAAAAATAAAAACGGTTAAGCCAAATCTTACCGGATAATAACTGTCATGGAAGGGATTACCCAAGGAAGATCCGCATCCACCCCACCATTCAGTTTTTGCCACGTATCAACACACACAAATGACAAGTGTAATACATGGGAATACCGAGGATGCCACGTTGGAGAAGTAGTGGATTTGCCATCATGCAGCTAAATCACAGCTAGACCTGCTCAAAATTCTAATTATTCGTCCAAGCTCAATTGCCTATTTGATATTTGATTTGGTTTTAATAAAAATATTTAATGTAATAATTGGATTTGGACAAAATTTATAAGTTCGTTTAAAATGCGGGTCCGACTCGACTCGACCTGACTCGAATTTATTTATTTTTATCTTTCCTTTTTAGTATTGATTATATTTTTATATATTACTAAGTATAATATAATTATATGTATGTAAAATATTATTAATTAATAAACATGATTATAAATATTTAATATGAAAATTGATATACAAATTTTGACAAATTAATTAAATTTTAAAGGATATAAAATAATAAAAAACAAATAAATAAAAAATTAAAATATAAAAAAATATTTTCAGGCCGAACTCGAATTTATAGTATAAAAATGAAAACGGACTTCGACAAAAAATCAGACTTAAATTTTCGAACATGGCTGAACTTGGGCATAGACAAAAATTATTATTACTTATCATGAGCCCGGCCCGAGTCTGATCCGACCAAGCTCGACCCATAATCAAGTATAACCACAGCCAAATATGCAAAGGATATGTGATATTTGGTATTTTGTGATGTATTACTAATCATTTAATTTATGCTAGTTTAATGTTTGGGATGATAAATAATGAATAATTTATGAGTTTTTTTTTAAATTAATATATTGTTTATAGCAACATTTTTTGTCTTAACTCCAATCTAATCTTTTGTTTAAAAATTAATTAGAAAAAAAAGGCTTGTAATTGTAAATATAATATAAACATATTCATTTTACTCGTTTGTTTTAGGCACATTGCCAAATGCAAAAGTAGCAGTAATCCAAGCAGCACAAGACAAGACAAGACAAGATAGTTTGGATAGCATGCAGCACAAGACTAGACAAGACTAGTTAAAAGCAAGCAGCATCATTTTCGTTTTGATAGCAAATCGGCTTACCTGCTGTCTTTGGTCCTTGGATTAGCCACAGCTCCACTGTGATAAGCAAGTTGATGACTCAACCATTTACAGACTGCCACGTTTATATCAAAACTCTGATCCAACCCAAATTCTATCCTTTTGCTCCTGTCCATGGCCTGCAGCCCCTCATGCGGCCATCGAAAAATGGCTACCATACTTGACTCGCTCTTGCCCCCGATTCGACCTACCCTCCCAACTCGCCTTTCCACGCCATTGCCTACTCCTCCTCCTTGTCTCTGCACTCGCAAAACCCAAACGGTAAGCCCCATCATATTCATGTTTCCTTCATTTTGATCGATAACTCAAACTGGTTTTAGTTGCAGATTAAACGGTTGTACGCTTGTACATGTGCTTCACAATTCTTGTTGTTATTGAATGCTTACATCAGTTCTCATGACATTTTTGTTTTCTATTATATAATCAGAGTAAAGCTTTTGCAGTCCCAAGGAGGAATGCAGTGGCGTTGATCTTGTCAAGTTACATCTTCTCAGAAGTTTGTTTCCATGATATTGCATTTGCTCAACCGTCTGTTGGGTTCAGAGAATACATAGATACATTTGATGGGTATTCATTCAAGTACCCTCAGAACTGGATTCAAGTTCGAGGCGCTGGAGCAGATATATTCTTCAGGGACCCTTATGTTCTCGATGAAAATCTCTCCGTGGAGTTGTCCTCTCCTTCATCCTCCAGGTACAAGACTGTTGAAGATTTGGGTCCTCCACAAGAAGCTGGAAAGAAAGTCCTCAAGCAGTACTTGACAGAGTTCATGTCGACAAGGCTTGGTGTGAAGCGTGAATCAAATTTGCTTTCCACATCCTCGAGAGTTGCTGATGATGGAAAGCTGTATTATCAAGTTGAGGTGAGTCGAGTTTTGTGTTCAAAGTGCTTCCATAACAACAGAAAATCTGCGTTGTTCTTTGTCTAATTATGTGTCTTGTGTTCTGTTTTTGATAGGTAAACATAAAGTCATATGCAAACACCAATGAACTAGCTGTTATGCCGCAGGACAGAGTAGCTCGATTGGAATGGAACCGACGCTACCTTTCAGTTCTTGGAGTTGAAAACAACCGGTTGTATGAGCTGAGATTACAAACACCAGAAAGTGTATTTGTAGAAGAAGAAAATGATCTTCGCCAAGTCATGGATTCTTTTAGAGTGAACAAGGTGGCTGGCTGAGATTATTCCTTGGTACCAGGTGTTTAATCTTGTCATTTTTGCTGCAAAGAAGTATAAAATTCTCAACTTCCAATTGTAGTCTAGCAACATTGCTCTGTTTCATATTGTAGCAGTTCCATATTCTATCAATTTGCTTCTTGTCCATCTTGTTTGTATCGAAGATTGTGAAAAGAAATGGACCGTTCTGTATATCTGCTATAAAAGCCTTGTTTCCATTTCACATAAAATTCAACAGTTTCTGCAAACAATGAGCTAATTGAAGCACTAAAGAAGCATCAGAGCATTCTGATGAACAAGTTCCTAAACAACTCTTCTTGATACAAATATTTCAAATTATGACCTCACTTCAAATTCCCCGGCTTGTGTGAGAGCGTGAAAACCTTTGTACAGACGATTGGATACAGTCTTTACATCCAGTTTATCTATTTGCAAGCCAGAGAGGGCAACACCCATAATCCTAAAACTCACTCGAAACGTGGGAAAAACATGAAGGCGCTCTAGTTCTGTCTCAAGCAATAATGTACCAGACAATGATGGAGTTCTATCCTTAGGAATCCGACCAATTGACCAAGAGCAGATCTGAAGAGGCAGGTCAAAAACAAATAATCAGATATAGCTCTAGATTATATGCTATTAGTATCTACCAATTATACTGATGACTGCCATGCGCTAAATCGAGATATAAGTTTTGTATCAACTTCAGAAAGTACTAGATACCTTGTTGCTAAGGATGTTAACGGTTGTAACCAAAAAAAAAAAAAGGATGTTAACGGTTCCATGATTTGAAGTTAAATCAGCTGACAATATGCAAGGACGTAGTTGAAACTCAACAGTTATTGCGTCAATTGTCTTTCCAGGATCATTTTATATGCCGACCAACACATTAACATGGCATTTCCTAGCATCAGATACTAGCTGTGGCTTTACGTATATGGGAGTACTCTTCAACTTTTTAACTCTGCATGGAAGTGAAGTTGCTTTTTAGCTAATATTTAGCAACCTTAAGGAAACTTAGCAGAGGGTAAAATGCAAGAGAGAGAACCTGTAACTTATAAGCTTAAACTCTCCATCAGGAGGCACAAATGACAAAATTTGACGAGATTCCCATGGTTGAAACCGAACACAGGGATGGAATCTAACATCATCCAGAATTGATGGGTTTGTGAAAGAAAGTGTCAAATCCGGAAGACCTGAGACATGAGAGTTTACTTGAACTTCCCCATAAACGTCACATTTGACCAACACGCCATCCCTAAACAGCACATGCAAAAGAAAGTGGCCAAAGACTCGAGGAGTGTAAAACTTTGCAACATAAACAAGTGAGACATTCAACCATTGCACATTAACTAATCTAAATCCAAAAGACCAATGTTAATAAGAATGAAACTTTTAGCCAAATCAGAGAATTAACCTGTTTATAACTGCGTCCATTTCTTCGACAAGATCGACATAAACTTCATTGTTTGCATATTTTGGATCAGCTGCTCTCCATGGAACCCAAGACCCTGTTGCACCAGGAAGGGTATCGCTAACATTGGAACTGTTACCAGTCACCACACTCCAAACTTTGCTGACAATATTTGGTGGAGCTATCATCTCTCTTAGAATGTTTGGTTCGGTTGTGAGAGGGAAGCCATTGTCTATCATCTCATCAAGAAGCTGCAAAAAACATGCAGTTTCAGTTCAATTACAGCAGCAATTGGAAGTTCATGAATCATCCCAGTCATAAACCGGCACATAGGAGTAAAAGGCCCAAAATTTCACAGTGACTCATTCCATGTAAACGATACAATTTGACATAAATTCATCTTAGCAATGCATCTACTTGAAAGACCAAACCACTTGATAACCTGAAATTCCAATAAGCAGATAGCAAATACCTCATAAACCTTCATCACATCTTCATTCAGCCCCCCAAGATAATCTGAGAGGACATCTGCCACTCTGCATAGGAACTAGAATTTTCAAGTGGTTAAAAATCAAGAAATTTATTTTTCTCAATGCATACACAAACACAACGAAGACTAACAATCCTAACTTATTTACCTCAATGCCCATCAAAGGTGGCATTTCAACTTGGGTACAAGCTAAAAACGTAATCCCCTCTCGAACAACTTGGAAAAGGTAATGAGTAGGAGAAGCAATCACTGGCTGTGACTATACAAACAAGCAAGAGATAAGAGAAGAACAGAAGGTATTGAACCTTAGCTAGAAATGAAAAATAAAAAAACCCAGAAATCAAAGTTGTATTAGAAAGTAAAGATTGTACACAAAAAAAAAAGGTATGAACATGGAAAATCAAAGAAGACAGAGAAATTGAAAAACTGAAGAATTTTTCGGGTAAAAGGACATAGAAGGAAGATTAATGAGAAACAGCAAATTGGATACCTTGAAGGAATCACCCTGAGAAATAGCATGATCCCAAAACCAATCACATATTGATCTGTCAACGCAATGCCCAGTTAGCTGTTTCTCTTGCATCACCTCTCTGCCATGTCCAAAGATCCAATTTCACTTTATTTTATATAATAGCGATCCAAATGCAATTGAAGTTGAAACATTGCAAAGAAAGGAAGAAGCTTTTGAATTGAAAAGATCTTAATTACCCAGAATCTGATAGGAGAAATATACACTGCAACATTTATGATGTCTCCGCCCTTCTTCTCTCCTTGTTTCTGACAAGTGCGCAATTTGTATTATCCCCAGCTGAAGCTGGATATGACCTTAAGCAAGTTTTACCGCCACCACCACCACTACCACTTGCTAGTTGGTACCTAGTAACATTGTTAATGTTTAGGGTTTGAATTATTGTTTATTGAATAATATGTTTGTTTATATACACAAGGGCTCTAGCACTAAATCAGGAAACTACTCCTAATACTAATTGAAATCCCTAAACTTACGGGATCTCAATAAATACATAATTACAACTAAATATATACACTTGATTCTAGGAAATATTTATTTTCCTAAAATAACACGGTTTCCCACACTCCCCCTCAAGTTGGTGAATAGGAATTTTCCATTCCCAGCTTGGATACAATTCTCTCAAATGCCATGCTACTCAACCCTTTGGTGAGGATATCAGCAAGTTGCCCATGTGTTGACACATATGGAGTACATATCAAGCCACTGTCTAACTTCTCCTTGATGAAATGTCTATCCACCTCGATATGCTTCGTTCGATCATGCTGTACTGGATTATGAGCTATGCTGATTGCTGATTTATTATCACAGTAGAGCCTCATAGGCCCTTCCCATTTAATCTTTAAGTCTTCTAGGATGATTTTCAGCCAAAGTAGCTCACACACGCCTTGTGCCATTGCACGAAATTCTGCCTCAGCACTAGAACGTGCTACTACACTCTGTTTCTTGCTTCTCCATGTCACAAGATTCCCTCCAAGAAAGGTACAGTACCCGGAGGTTGATCTCCTATCGATGATCGATCCTGCATAGTCAGCATCGGTATAGGCTTCAAGTGTCTTACTCCCATTCCTCTTGAACAAAATTCCTCTTCCTGGTGTTCCCTTTAGATACTGCAAAATTCGGTGGGCAGCCTGCAAATGAACCTCTCTTGGACTATGCATAAACTGACTGATTAAGCTCACCGCATAAGCTATATCCGGTCTGGTATGTGATAAGTAAATCAGTCTTCCCACGAGACGTTGATACATTTCCTTGTCCACTGTGGCATCTTCCTCTGCTTTTCCTAGCTTAAGGTTTGGGTCCATAGGAGTACTTGCGGGTTTGCATGCAGTTTTGCCCGTTTCCTTGAGCAAATCCGTAACATACTTCTGTTGGGATATAAAAATCCCTTTTCTGGAGTGCGCAACTTCAATTCCCAGAAAATATTTCAATCTTCCCAAAGTCTTAATTTCAAACTCCTTAGCCAAGCATTGACTCAATATTTGCTGCTCCCTTTTGTCATCTCCAGTTAATATAATGTCATCCACATATACTAACAGTGCTGTTACTCCCCCTGAAGCTGAATGTTTGATAAACAATGTGTGATCCCCCTGACTTTGTTTGTATCCCATGGCCAACATGACTCTAGCAAATCTTCCAAACCAAGCTCGAGGAGATTGCTTCAGGCCATACAAAGCTTTGTTCAACTTACATACAGTATTGGCAATCACATTCCTTCCATAACCTGGTGGAATCTCCATATAAATCTCCTCCTTAAGCTCCCCGTGTAAGAAGGCATTTTTCACATCAAATTGCTGTAGTTCCCAACCAAAATTGGCGGCTAGAGATAAGATTACTCTGACTGTATTCATCTTAGCAACTGGAGCAAACGTCTCTAGGTAGTCAATCCCATAAGTCTGTGTATACCCTTTAGCTACCAACCTCGCCTTATATCTCTCAATTGACCCATCTGCCCTGTATTTCACAGTATAAACCCACTTGCACCCCACCGGCCTTTTTCCTGCTGGTAACTTCACCAACTCCCAAGTTTTATTCTTCTCTAGAGCCTCCATCTCCACATCCATGGCTTGTTTCCATTTTTCATTAGACAATGCCTCAGATAAGGTAGTAGGAATGGTGGTGTTCTTTAGGCTTATAAGGAAGGCTTTGTAAGTTGGTGAGAAATTTTTAAATGATAGGTAGTGTGAAAGAGGATATAATGGTTGTTTTGTACACTTTCTGGTCTCTTTTCTAATAGCAATTGGAAGGTCCTGGTCATCTTCAGTAATTTGGGCTTTGGTTTCACTTTGTAATGCTGGAAAGTTAGTAATTGTTACCTCATTTGAAGGACTTGAGTTGGACTCTTGAACTTGCATAGATCCTGGATTGGCCTTTTTCTGCCTTGAGTACACCAAGTTTTTACCAAATCTCACATCTCCAAGAGCAGATTCGGGGTTAGGTACTAGTTCGGGTTCAGACACATTTGGTGCAGTAGGAGTGGCCTCATTTGACTTAGGTTCAGGTTCACCAACAACTGGGGCATTTGACTCAGGTTTAGACTCAACAGATGGCTCAGTAGACAGTTGGGGCATATGATTGGGTTGAGACAAAAGTGAAAGATCAGGCAACCCAAGAAAACCTTCCTTATCTTCCCTAAGACTCTCCCCCTGAAGATAAGGTTGAGTGAAATAGGCCTCTTGTTCATTGAATGTTACATCTCGTGACACATAAAATTTCTTGGACGGAGGATGGTAACACTTGTAACCTTTCTGAGTTGAAGAATACCCAATAAAAACACACTTTAGAGCTCTAGGGTCTAGCTTCCCCCTGTCTTGACTATGGATATGAACAAAGGACACACACCCAAAAATGCGAGGTGTAAGATTGTTTGTGGTAGAGAGGTTCGGATAGAATGAAGAAAGCACATCCATTGGACTTTTGAATCCTAGAACTCTAGAGGGTAATCTATTGATGAGATGAGTGGCTGTGAGAACTGCTTCCCCCCAGAAACTTTTTGACACATTTTTTTGATACAACAGTGCTCGGGTTTGGTCTAGAAGGTGCCCATTTTTTCTTTCGGCGACTCCATTTTGTTGTGGTGTTCTCACACAGGAAGACTCGTGAATTATTCCCTCTCTTTGACAAAAAGGGTTAAGAATTTGATTGAAATAATCCTTGGCATTGTCTGACCTAAGTTTTTTAATACTCACACCAAACTGGTTTTTTACCATGGAGAAGAAATTAGGGAACACAGTGCTAACATCTGACTTATGTTTAAGCAAGAAAACCCAGGTAACTCGGGTACAATCATCAATAAAAGTCACAAACCATCGTGCCCCTGACACATTAGCAACAGTAGAGGGACCCCAAATATCAGTGTGAACAAGATAAAAAGGAAAAATGCTTCTTTTATTGCTTATTGGAAAAGGTATACGCTTGTGTTTGGCAAGTTCACACACCTCACAATGAAGACTCTCAATATCCAACTTTGTAAACAATGAAGGAAACAGAATTTTAATAACCCTAAATGATGGATGTCCTAACCGACAATGGTAAAGAAAAACTTTCTCCTTACTAGATAACATAGACTCGGACATGAATGAGTGGGGTGATCTGCTCTCAAATATGTTTGACTTGTTTGATTCCGCAAGGTAGTAAAGACCATCCCGTTCTCTAGCACGTCCAATCATCCTCCCCGAATCCTTGTCCTGAAATAAACAATAACTACTGTGAAAAGTCACATTACAAAGCAAGTCTTGTGTGAGTTTCTGTACAGAGACAAGATTTGTGGATAGCTTAGGAACATGAAGGACATTTTTCAGGGTTATGGATGGGTTTATTCGAACATCTCCTATACCAGCAACGGTTGCTAAGGATCCATCAGCTGTGGCTATTTTCTTATTGCTTGAACATGGTGAGTATGTGGAAAAATATTTGGATGAGTGGGTCATGTGATCGGTGGCTCCTGAATCCATGATCCAAGATTGAGTAAAGGGTGTTTCTGAGGCATTTAATCCAAATGAAAATAGACGCTTACCTGAATACGCCGAAGTACAAGTACCTGTAGGTTTCTCGAGGTTACTTAAGAATGATCTCACCCTTTCCACCTCCTCTTGGTTAAGACTTGCTGGTTTATTTGGTGCTGCAGTGGTTGTTGCTGCAACTACTGACATCTTTTACAAATCAATACTTGCTAAAAGACTGGTGAGAATCAGGGATAATTTGGCAACGAAGGCCAGGCAACAAAGAGAAATCGCCAATGATGAAGAACAGAAGAAAAATCCAGCTATGAAGGCTGGAAAACGAACACTTGAAATACTCTGTTTTTTCTTTAGAAAACAGAGCAGAACAGAGCCAAAAAAAAATGGCTATGAAGGCTGGATGAGAAAATGGCTATGAAGGCCTAAGGCAAAAAATCAGCAATGAAGGCTGAAGAAGGAACTGCAGAAAAAATCAACAATGAAGGTTGAAAAAGAAACTGCAGAAAAATCAGCAATGAAGGCTGAAAAAGTGACTGATTTCCAAGAAAAAACCTAAAGCTCTTGATACCATGTTAATGTTTAGGGTTTGAATTATTGTTTATTGAATAATATGTTTGTTTATATACACAAGGGCTCTAGCACTAAATCAGGAAACTACTCCTAATACTAATTGAAATCCCTAAACTTACGGGATCTCAATAAATACATAATTACAACTAAATATATACACTTGATTCTAGGAAATATTTATTTTCCTAAAATAACACGGTTTCCCACAAACATTTATCAGGTTGGGTTCTTCTCAGTTTTTCCTTTGGGATTGTAGATTTTCTGTAGTTCTATTTTCTTGTTTGATGCAATGTTTTTATTTGACAGACCATTTGATTTCTTATTCTCAAGTAAAGTTTTTTTCATTTTAAGAGAAAAGATATGCCTTTCCTACTTTCTGCTAATTACACTACAATTTTGACCATAGTTCACCTAGATAGATTGGTTGCAGTAGCAGCATTAAACCATTATACATGATTTACATGTGATATGGCAGAGAGAGAGCAAACAGAAAATGTTGTTGGCATCTTTCACACCAAAGGGAATTGAAGTTGAAGAATTGAAACCAATAACAAGACATCTCAGTCGGGCAAGAATGTTTTTCATTTTACTGAACTAAAATGTGTGGTAAGTGAAACATGAAGTTTGTGGTTGTGGTTTAGTGACTCATACAAAGCATACAATAATAAACATTTGATTTTTTAACCCGTTGTTCACAAAATTCAGTAATAGTTGTTTTGTATGTGCCACGCTTCTTAACTTCTCCTCTACCACTGCATTTTCTTCCATGTTCTCGTAATTTTGGTTATTGAACATTTCAGACAACACTAAATGCTGATTGTATGGTGGAAGAAAATCTTGAGGCAATGGTCTGGGTGGCAAACTGTTGAATCTGCTTCTTGGCATCTGAAAAGAGGACCAAACAATGTTTTATTGCTAATTTACAGGGAAAGGGAAAACAGGCAGAAAAGAAACAAATAAATAGGAGATCGAAACATTGCAAATTCTGTTGCATCTTATGTCCCAATTTTCCCAATATTTTACATATAATGGGCCTCATGGTGCATGCTCTGGATGGTACATGCACTTGAATGTCAACACCTATAATCTTTAATAAATGAAGTTCATGACCTATCATCTCTCCATCTAATTACATTGGGAAGAAACAGATAAAAGGTTATAACCTGCAACAAACCAAGAATACATGCGTAAAGGAAAGCAAATGTATGTATAGCCAATGTTTGGCTTACACCATGTAGTATCGCTACCCCTGATGGATGATTTCCTTATGCAAACTAATAGCACCAATCATGTTGCCAAATGAAAAGTAAATGTTGAAGGACTATGTTTCGCTTCTCCCTCTTTTAACAAAGTGAGAGCATTGGACTACCCATAGGAAAAGTCATCATAATTTGCCCAAGGAAACAGCATTTATGTGCAAGACAATACAAGCTATCTGGATATCTAAAAGATATTTAGACCAAATCATAAACTTAAACTTGGAAGATCTATCTTGCACATATCACAAACACACAAACCATTCTGGCATCACATACGATGGAAATACACTAAGAAAATCTTGTCTCAATTTGAACTTGTCTTGGCATCATAAACCATTTAAACTAAGTTACAATTAAGTTATTAATCAGATTGTCAATTCCTTGTCTTAATGTGATGCCATACCTAGATAATTTAGTGAAAAAGTTATATAAAACCATTCTAGACATCACGTTCAGCCAAGCATTGTTAATCATAATAAACAAACCAACCTTTGCGACATTGGGTGAAGCCAACAATATTTGCAATGCTGAGAGTCAAACAAACTCCAACAACAAGGAGATAATCAGCTTGAAATCTTATGAGAGAGAATATTCCAAGCACAATCCAAGCAACTGCCTGAAAAATTAAATAATGAATTAATAATGTTAATCGCTTGGGACACTATGTTGCAATATACTAAGGCAAGGGATAAACTTACTGAAAGGTAAAGGGTCCACCAAAACAGCCAGGAATCTTTCTTGTTCATCCGAGCCAACGACTAAAGTAGATAGTAACAATAAACAACTGAGAAACTAGGTAATGTTATATCTGATGGTAAATGTATGGTTTGGTTAAGGGAAACGCTCACCTCTTGGTCAAGACATTCAAATCTCCACACACTCTCACCAAGATCATTAATTTCATTCCACCACCTCAAACCAACTAATATACGACCACTGAGATTCTTAACCACCCAAAAATCAAAAGCAGAAAGAAGAACAGTCACCACAAAAATGATCACAAAGCTGTCAAAAAAGAGAGCAGAAAGGATGTAAAATGCCAATGCTGCAGCCTGCAGGAAACAAGAAAGTAAACATCAACACTGAAAAGGGCATATAAATCACATTCACCAGACCAAGTTGTTTAGGTGCACAAAATAATTGACCTTGAAGAGAACATGAAAGAAACAAGTCTTGGGGTTGGCATAATTTTCACCTGGAGGCTGCACAAATCAGTAAATTCATCAGAAAGAGGCAAACAGCCCCTCGTCAACAGTTGGCTCTCAAATCAGTAACATTTCTATCTAATGTTCATGTTCCAAACAAATACACAAGGCTAATAAACAATGTGACTCCACTTTAATGCTAATTAGCCTTGTTCAATTCACCATTTTTCTTCAACAAAATTACTCAAGCAACACAAAGTCGAAACTTTTGCAGGCCAAACTTGGATCTTAGGATCTACTTTGAACAATCAATAGTTGTTTACCATGATTTATTTACAAAATGGTCGGTGTCTTCTGTTCATCAACCAAACAAAAGGACATGCTCCAAAATCAAAAGCCTCCCAAAAGACTCGATCTACCAACTAACCAATTCAGTAATATCGTTAATACTAAACCCGAATAGCATCACACCTAGAACAAGTAATGACAAACCAAGGAAATCTGATAAAGTAGCAGAAATAGAAAAAGAAAGGGAGAAAGAAAGAAAATGACAAACTTACCTGACTAAAATCCATACAGGAAGACTTAAGACTTTGATGAGTTTTGAACCTTTTAGCGAATTTACAGTGAATTCAATACAAAAATTGATTTTTTTTTCTCTTGCTAAGGAGTAAAAACTAAAGAACAGAATCCTTTTTCAGGGAAACTTTTCTTGAGGTTTTCTTTGTAGATCCAGCTAAAAAGAAAGACAATAATATTGGAGGAGTTATTCAGATTTAGCCATCTTAATTCTCAAATCATTTCTTTACTACCCAAACCGATTGGAAAAACATTTTTTCTCTGGATGAAGTAGTTTTCCACCTTCCATTTCTTATTAATGGAAAAGTTTTTGTCATTTTCAAGTTGAGTCCAACTAAACACACCCTAATTTATTCTTGACACACCTTATTTTTACACTATAAGTTACTGTTTATTATAAGGAAAAATGGGTGTATGGAAAAAAATAGAGTATGTTTAATTTGTCTCTTTCAAGTTTCTTTCTCATTGGGCCTTAGGAAGAAGATAAAATCAACATTGATAAAACTTAGCCCACGTTCAAGAGTTTAGTTTTCTATCCAGCACTGTCTAGACTTGAGAAACATCTATGGCCCCAAACACAAGTGTTTGAGTTTGACGAAACTGAACTCATTATTGAGCTATAAAACGACAATCCCCAGCCCACATTCGATGAAAATTTGGGCTTGTTTGTCTTGTATCAGTGTTCCTTCGGTTTACGATGCAATTGTAAGAATTGTGGAGATGAACGAGAGGCTGTGGATGTAACCGAAGTAAGGTGGGACATTGTCTTATCCTGATTGTTTGTTAGAACGAGAGAGGGCCAGACAACAAGAGCTGAATGGCTAAATATAGTTCAAATTTCAGTTACAACTTACAACCGCAAACTCTAAAAAACACAGTAAGCAAGCTTAGAGTGAGAGAGCTTGAGACAGCATGTCGAAGCTGGTGGTATTGCAGCCCACAAAGCAGCCTTCCATCTCCCTCCTCCCTTCCTCTCGCTCTGACTTCAATGGCACCAAGTTCTGTCAAATCCAGGTCTTTTTCTTTCTCTCTTTCTGATTAAAGAAAATCCCATATACAATTTGGAAAGAGGATGGACTTGCAATCTATTGATAGCTTAACTAGGTAGTTCAATGCAGATTGAAATTGTTTTAAAACGCTTGGTGTCTTCCCAGAATGTTATTCATTTTGGACTGATTTTACCAAACTTGATTTTTATTTTATGATACAGCATCCTATATATGACTCATCACCTGCTATCCTGAAACATACAGAAGATAATTCATGTCTGATTTTAAGCTAACTTAAACAATTTAATGATATGGGATAAGTACTTTAGTATTGCTGATGAAAGAGGCACGAGCCTGTAAACAACTACACTGGCTAGGGGTTTGGTTTTGGTTTGATATGTTCTTAAGAGCTATTCTTTGGCTGTCCATTTGGGATTCAAATTAGGAAAAATAGACCTTTGCAGAGCTCAATAGCTCAGCAGCAACTATTTCTTGACATTTATAGTTCTATACCTGCTTGCAGTACAAAAGAAAGGTATTGCAGCCCAAAGGAGCCTTACATGTTACAGCATCTAGCACCAAGAAAATTCTTATAATGGGAGGCACCCGGTTCATTGGTGTATTTTTGTCAAGACTCCTAGTGAAAGAGGGTCATCAGGTATCAATGTTCTTCTTGGGATTTCTTTTCTTTGCCTGTTTCATTTTCCATTTTATTTTCAGTAGTATGCATCTGTTGTGGCATATTGTAAAACGAATGTCTTGGATGCCAAATTGCTAATGAAGGCTAATCCTTTGGCAGGTTACTTTGTTTACTAGAGGTAAAGCACCAATTACCCAACAATTGCCAGGTGAATCAGACAATGACTACTCTGATTTTAAATCCAAGGTATTATTTATCTCTTACTGACTCTGCCTTCAAAGTTTAATCATTATGCTCTGAGTAGTCTATGCTTCTCAATTGTTGTGGTGTTTTACCTTTTGACAAATAAATGAACTTAGGCACGCAAACTAGATAATTCTTTTTTCTAATCCTGATTTGTTAGATCTTGCATTTGAAAGGAGATAGAATGAATTTTGAATTTGTGAAATCCAGTCTCTCTGCTGAAGGCTTCGATGTGGTGTATGACATAAATGGTATGTAGACTTCTATTTGTCCACTCATTCTGGATTTTATGTTCCACTAGGATAGACCTGTTTATCAGTTCTGTTACTAAACATAATTGTTGTTTCAAGTAGAGAATATTTCTTGCTACATTTTTCAGGACGTGAGGCAGACGAAGTTGAACCCATACTGGATGCGCTTCCAAATCTAGAACAGTAAGTTCTAAAATGAGTCCATAAAAAATAGATATCATTTGGTTATCTATAATGTACTATAAAAGGATAATTGCTTAATTTGAATAAACAGCTCTATCACTGTAATTTCACTACCATGGATCAGATTATGTTTTGCCAGCAACTAAAAGGATCATTTGTCTGAAAATAGCATCAATATATTAATTCGTTCAAATAGTTTCAGTCTCTTAAATAATGGTAAACGTAGAAAGTATACCATATTCTCCATAACCACATTTTGTTTTGGTACATTGGTAACTACTGCTTTCAAATTTCTAAAGCTCTGCTAATTCTCAGGTTCATATACTGTTCGTCAGCTGGTGTTTACCCCAAATCTGATGTTTTACCACATTGTGAGGTAGGATTGTCAATTGCAATCGTATTTCTATTGACCTGTGTGTTACTGGTTAAGTTAGGATGCCAGATCTTAATGCAATGTGATGATAATGGGGAGAAAAAAAAATTCATAATTCACTCTCCCATTTTCTCCGCCTATATTTTCCTGCATTTATGATGTCTATATCTCTTCTAACTTCTCGATGCCCTGGTGATAGATTGATGCAGTTGATCCAAAGAGTAGGCACAAGGGAAAGCTTAATACAGAGAGCTTATTGGACTCGAGAGGTGTTAACTGGACTTCTTTGAGGCCAGTGTACATATATGGACCTTTGAATTACAATCCTGTTGAAGAATGGTTCTTCCACCGTTTGAAAGCAGGTCGCCCAATTCCAATTCCCAACTCCGGAATGCAAGTAACCCAACTTGGTCATGTCAAGGTTAGTGAAACGTGCAAGCCCGTTGGCACTGCTTATTTGGTATTTAGGTTGCAATGTGGTAGGCTTAGTATAAGAAGCATAGCAGTGGTTTCCATGGAAACCAATTCGAATTTGGGAGGATCCAATGTGGCATTTAGACAGTTAAGTCTACTGTCACATATAATGGACAGCATATGCACTATATATCTCCAAGTTGCTTCTGATCAAAGATGACTTGTCTGATGAAGTTTCTATTGTATGACAATCAATTTAGATGGTTTTTATATCTTTCACATTCTTGTGAGAATTGTGTAACATAGTCGTAGAACTGCAGGATTTGGCAAAGGCTTTCATCCAGGTTCTTGGTAATGAAAAAGCCAGTAAGCAGGTATTCAACATTTCAGGAGAGAAGTATGTAACTTTTGACGGATTAGCAAAGGCTTGTGCTAAGGTAATTCTTCTAACAAGTTTGCTTTCTGAATCATTAAAAATACATGAGAAAATATTAAAGTCCAATGATACCACTAACTGACTACGTTATTGTCCACCCAGGCTGGTGGATTTCCTGAGCCTGAGATTGTTCATTACAACCCCAAGGAGTTTGACTTTGGTAAAAAGAAGCCATTCCCATTCCGCGACCAGGTAAGTCTTGACAGAAATTTCGTTCACAACTTTAGATAAATTAATAAAGTAAATAAAGTAAGCCTTTGCATGAAAACGATTTGAAAGGATAAGGCTCCATTTGATTGGATGGAGCTTTTGGTCCTGTAAAAACTTCAATATCTGTGAGATCACCTTGTTTGAAAATTTCATTTGGATAACCTATCTCATAAATGCCTAGTCTTCTAATTTGCCAATTGCATAAGTTTCGTATGTCATGCTAGAACATGTGTTCATAATCCAATCTGCACTGGTAAAGATTAGACTTTTCATTGCAAATCCCTCGCCATAGTGACATCAGAAACTATCAAGTTATTCATTTTCCAAAAAAAAAAAATAATACTTTAGGCCATAACTTTCTTAAGAAGCAGTGGTGACTTGACAGAATCAGCTTCGTTGTCCTTTTTGGTTATAAGAATAAATCTGGCTGCAGACCAAGTTACTACAAATCTTCAGAGTAAGTTTCTTGCCGGAGTGACATCATAAACCACTAGATTTACATTTTCCTAAGAATAGCGGATCCTAGGCTCCAAGTGTTGTGGAATACGAGGCAGAACTAGCTTTTTGATATGTTGTGGTTATAGCAACAAGATAAGCAGCAGACGAAGTCATAATTAATCTACATCAAGGAACTTGTTTTAATAACATCATAATCACTTCATTTTTCACATTATGCAGCACTTCTTTGCATCAATTGAGAAAGCAAAGCACGTGCTCGGATGGAAACCTGAATTTGATCTGGTGCAAGGACTTGCGGACTCGTATAACCTAGATTTTGGGAGGGGAACGTTCAGGAAAGAGGCTGATTTCTCAACCGATGACATGATTCTTGGCAAAAGTCTTGTTCTTCAGGCATAGGCCAATATTCATCTGATCACTATAAATTTTGCCTTGTCATTTCTCCCTTAAATTTCCCCTCAAGTTCGGATAGAAAATGTTTCAATGATACATAAGTTACATGCATTGTACTTAGTCAATTTGGAAAGTGGGAATATAGCCAAGACAAATCGGTCTCTTTCTGGCATCCTGTCTATCATTTTCAGAGCCTTATAGAATTAAAACTAATCTTATTTCATCCAAAGAAATTTCTTTAGCTGAACTTCAAAGTTCGAAAGTTCTTCAGCAGGTATAAATTTCCACAACATGCATGGAATGGACTTTTCTTTGCATACAGTCTTAACACTAATCCTATCCATCAAGCTTTGCCAGACTTGCTGTGTACTGTGTAGCACAGGGTTTCTGAACTTCTAAGTGAAAGTTCTTTAAATATCCTGAACCTTGTAAGCTCGGCTCAACTAAGTAGAAGTAGTAATTCATGTCTATATTTTGTGTTCATGTTGTATTTAATCATGTTCTTGTCGTCTTGTGCAAAAGTATAGAGCCCAAAGGGCCTTCTTGGGTCCAAAAAGCAATGGTCTGCTCTTAAACAACAACCTCTTCTAATCCTGACAGGGAGCCAACCAAGTTCCAACGCCATCCAACAAACAAGGAAACCAAGAAATTGACAATGTCATTACTGAACGCCTACCACAGGTTAGCACCTAACAATGGGGTCTTGCTATTTTACCCACGAAATAAATGTAGATAGGGACTGTTGTTTACACGTTGCAATAATCTAATCGGAAAGGAAGAAAAGTAATTTCAGATTTTCCACCTTTAAAAAGAATTATTTGTTAAATACGGTGCCATAAACCGTCAACTACTCCATGCTGAAGTGGTGACAATCTAATGGCTGAAGCAGTGGAAAAGCGATCCCCACCCAGAAATCTTGAGAAGCTTCATTCTCGAATCCTGTTCACCATTTAACACTTTCCATCCTTGACAGGTCAAAAGTAATTTTAAGAAATTCAATTAAGGAAGAAAAAACACAGTATCTTATGGCATATTCCAATTCCAAAGTCAAATTTTGAATGTAAAACACGGGAGTTAAGTATATTATTCCAGAATTTGGTCGGCTAGTCCAAGATCGCTAAAAGAACATTATCCCGAAAGTATTAAATTAAAAACTTTTAATGCAATTGTAGGCCATGTTTGGACCAACGAACTTAACTAGAAAATTTGGAAAAAGAGAGGCGGGGCAACTGTCCTGATTGTATTGGACCGTTGATTCAAACAAGCAAATGTTAATCTGTTGCTGACACATGTGCTCTGGTAACCCCACACGGTCGAGACGCAATAGATATGTTGACCTTTGGCGCTAAAAATAGGAGATCAACAACCGACGCCTCCAAGGTAAACACCTGGCACAATGGATTACGTGGCGAAATCACGATGGACCCCACGCCTAGTCCACTCTCCACCTACCCGCTCCCGCGTTCAGGAACAGTGCGCCAAGTCTGTCATGAAAATCCACGTGGATTATTTGCTGTCATTAATTTTTAGAGGGCCTTGGTCGGTGGATCTCTCTCTCTCTGTCTCTGTTTCTCTCACCCAGTCTCGGCGTTGCCGGCGGTGAGGGGTTGCGTTGGGTTGGGGTAGTAAAGCTGTAAATAAAATTTTTAATTAACCCAGTTTTGTCTTTACCCTTTCATTTCTTTTTAGATTATGAAAGATGAAAGATGGAAGGAAGGTTCTTAATAGGAGTATGATTTTCTACGAACCAAAGTCCATGAATAAATAAACAGAGCAAGTTGCGTTGAGAGTCACTTTTGACATTTCGTGCACCGTCCATTTCGGCAAATTAATCTCTCGTTAAGTTTACTGATGCCTGCAGTGCATATATAGGTAGATTAAAATATTTCTCAATCTCCATTGGACACCACAAATCCATTTCTTTTAACTTTGTCAGTGCCCATTTTCTATATAAACACCCAAACTCTACCCACGCACCTCACTCAAGCAACAATCAAAGTTTCTCTTACACACTCAAAAACAAGAGCAAATCAGTTTTCTCATACTTAAGCTTAAACCCTTTATTCCATTTTCAAACATGGCTCCTACTATTACCAGTGCCAAAGCCGCCACTGTCACCGCCAAGGCTAAGGCTGCAGCCCGTCCTAAAAGGGCTTATGTTACGTTCTTGGCAGGGAACGGGGACTACGTCATGGGCGTGGTGGGGTTAGCCAAGGGACTCAGGAAGGTGAAGAGTAAGTACCCACTTGTGGTGGCGATTTTGCCGGACGTGCCCGAAGATCACAGGAAGATTCTGGTGGAGCAGGGGTGCATAGTCAAGGAGATCGAGCCTGTGTACCCTCCTGAGAACCAGACCCAGTTTGCCATGGCCTACTATGTCATCAACTATTCCAAGCTACGTATCTGGGAGGTATGTTTTTGCATGCCGTAGTGTTACACGTGACTTTCAGTTGAGTTTCAGTTAATCTTGTCTTTGAAAAGACCGGGAGTGGTTTTGCCACGTGTTAAGATATGGTCTTTTGTTAAGGTTGTTTTTTGAATTTCAGTTAAAAACTTGTTTGGTTGGGTTGAAAATGTTTTGGATTTTCCAAGAACATGGCAAATATTTCCTTGTTTTCGTACGATGTTTCGATTTTTAAACTACCATGGAAAGTTGCATTTCCTGAAATGGAATAATTGGCCATTTGGTTAAGAAAGCAAGTCTTATTACCCTATTTTTCTTACATTTATATACTTCAAATTAAATTGCAGTTTGTGGAGTATTCCAAGATGATATACTTGGACGGAGACATCCAAGTGTTCGAAAACATAGACCACTTGTTTGACATGGAAGACGGTTACTTCCACGCTGTGATGGATTGCTTCTGCGAGAAAACCTGGAGCCACACCCCACAGTACAAGATTGCCTACTGTCAGCAGTGCCCTGATAAGGTCCAATGGTCATCTCAGTTGGGTCCTAAACCTCCTCTTTACTTCAACGCTGGAATGTTTGTATATGAACCCAGCCTGTCTGTCTACAAGAACCTTCTGAGTACTCTCAAGGTTACCCCTCCCACCCCTTTTGCTGAGCAGGTAAAAATTAATTTGTCATTTGATACTTATATTCTTGTTCTCAATCCTGATGCTAAATTGCTAATGTCATGTGTAATATTCTTTGCAGGATTTTCTGAACATGTTCTTTAGGGACATTTACAGGCCCATCCCTCCGATTTATAACCTGGTCATGGCCATGTTGTGGCGCCATCCAGAGAACATTGAGGTAGAAAAAGCCAAAGTTGTTCACTACTGTGCTGCAGGCTCCAAACCATGGAGGTTTACTGGCAAAGAAGACAACATGGACAGGGAAGACATTAAGACGCTGGTGGCAAAATGGTGGGACATTTACAACGATGAGTCGCTTGACTACAGAAATGTTGTGGCTTCCAATGAAGCAGAAGCTGATAAGGACGAGCAAACAGGCTTGAAATCATTTTTGGCATCGTTGTCAGAGGCTGGCGTTGTTCACCATGTTAGCGCCCCATCTGCTGCTTAAAGTTTGCGGCCTTTGGTGGCGATATAGATTACTCAGCATTCTGCTAAGTTGTGTTGGACTGTAAATGTGTTCTTTATGTTCTTCGTAGTAGTTGTTTATCTGTCCTTCCTTTTTTAATTGGACAGATTATATCAGGAACCTATTTTTTTGGTTTGATTATTTCTAGTTCTGTAACATGTCTGTAAACGTTCAGAATTTGATTATTTATATAAATGAATATTTCTGTTTTTTTTCCTGGGATATATTACTCAAAGAATGACAGTAATTAATCAGAAACTCCTCACTACCGATAAAGTTTAATGAAAATTAATGAATACTTTCCTAATATATGAATGAAGAATTAGTGTTTGACAGGAAATTAAATGAGTAATTACTGCAAATTTTGAATATTAATAGTGACAACACGGTGTTGTATTGTAGCAAGGCAATACAGGCAAGGTGATTATATTGTATTCTCTCTTTAACTATTAAATGGCAGGCTCATTTATACTGAGAATCCCTTTGAGAGAGTTACTGAATAATTGCATGTTTTTCTACTGACAATGTTACTACTTCTATAAACAAATGCTCTCTCTTTTGTCACTGCATCAATCCTATAGGGCTGGCTGATTGCGGAGGATCTCTAATGGCTTCTTGCACACCCTCAAAACTTGTGGCTTTAGCCTTATTTGTAATTGTGTTTGTTCATCCTTCTTCAAGTGTTCCGGATCAGACAGTGGTTAGAACCCGAAATCGTGTGAGAGTGTTCTGATTAGTGATCCGCATGCTACATCAGCTAACCTCCCAAAGCTGTCACTGATATTTATCAACCTGACAATCGAACAAGATCCTAGCAATGGCAGAAGTTTTGTAGAATTCCATGAAAACATGTTAGCAGTTGAAGAAGTTTGAGCGGCATTTCTGCTGTTGTTTTCTTTTGACATGTTCTGCCCATTACTTGTCCTGTTGCATTAGGTTTTAGGTAGTTCTTGATATGATAAGGTTATGGTAATCCATTTTGTTAGGCAAACATGTAAGGTAGTTGTTAGGAGTTGTTAAGTTTAAACTTTTGTTTAATGTTTGTATAAATTAATGAACAATGCGGCCCAAAAAGTATGTGCTTTTATAGAATTTTTTGAACTCTTTCTTCATTTTTCTGTCCTATTCTTCTCTGTTTCATATCCTTCAATTGGTATCAAAGCCGTTCATGGTCTTAGAGGGCCTGTAAACCATTGAGAGTTGAGTGAAAAAAAACCAGTAAACACAACCAGCAAAGCTTCTATCAATCATATATGGCCTCAAGCAGTTGCACCTTGCCTTCACCTCCTGTTATCTCTGGTGAAAACTATGGTCTGTCAAAATGAAGACCTATTTGTGTGCCTTTGATCTGTGGGATGTGCTTGAGAATAAGAAAAAACCACCTCATTTACTAGCAAATCCAATTGTAAATCAAATGAAGAATTACAGTGAAGAGAAAGCTAAGAGGTACAAAGCAAAGAGCTGCATTGAATTATCAGTTTCTGACGAGATATTCATCAGAATCATGACTTGTGAGACAGCCAAACAAGCTTGGGACAAGCTTAAGGAAGAATTCATGGGCAGTGACAAGACAGATGCAAGTGCTCAATCTCAAAAGGGAGTATGAAGTTTTGAAGATGAAAGAGTCTGAAACTCTGAAGGAGTATAATGACAGACTCATGAAGATAGTAAACAAGCTTAGGGTAATTGGAGAGGAGATGACAAATAAAAGAGTTGTAGAAAAAGTTCTTGTCAATTTACCTGAAAGGTTTGAATCCAAAATCTCTTCACTTGAAGATTCCAAAGACTTGACTAAGATATCTTTGGCAAAATTGATGAATGCTCTAGAAGCACAAGAGCAAAGAAGAGTCATCAGGCAAGAGGATTCAATTGAAGGTGCATTTGTTGCCAAAGAAAAAGGCAAAATGCAACATGAGGGCAAGAACAAAAAGTCAAGAGACAGAAGAAACAAAAATGCAGAAAGTGGTAGGAAGAAAGGTAAATTTCCACCATGTTCTCACTGCGAAAAGACCACACATCTAGAGAAATATTGTTGGTACAAAGCTGACATTCAATGTAAGTCTTGTAAGCTACTTGGTCACATGGAGAAGGTGTGCAAAAACAAAAACCAGCAGCAAGATCAACAAGCAAGAGTTGCTGGAGACCAAGAGCAGCAAGAAGAACAAGTATTTGTGGCATCTTGCTATGCAGTTAAAAACTCATCAAATGCTTGGCTCATTGACAGTGGATGTACTCATCACATGGCATCCGAGATCAACATGTTCAAAGAGTTGGATAGATCTTGCATATAAAAAGTCAGAATTGGCAATGGTGACTTCATTGATGTCAAAGGAACAGGAGTAGTGGCTGTTGAAACACCAACAGGTACTAAACTCATTTCAGATGTGTTGTATGTGCCTAAAATAGATCAAAACCTTTTGAGTGTGGGACAGTTGCTAGAAAAGAACTACTCCTTAGTGTTCAAAGACAAAGCATGCATCATCCATGATTCTAATGGTCATGAACTTTTTACTGTTAATATGAAAGGGAAATGTTTTTCCTTGGATTGGCATGAAGCTAACACCATTGCATATGCGAGTTCACATGATGAATCTGTTTTATGGCATAAAAAGATGGGTCATTTTAATTACAAGGCATTGAATTATATGCATAAGAATGACCTAGTGCTAAATATGCCTACAGTTGAGGTATGCTCTAATGTTTGTGAAATATGTCAATTGGGGAAACAAAACAAGCTGCCATTTTCAGTTAAAAAGGCATGGAAAGCAACTGAAAAATTGCAATTGGTACACACCGATGTTTATGGACTTATGAGGAAGCCATCCTTGAACAACAGTAGGTATTTTATAGCCTGCATTGATGATCTGACCAGAATGTGTTGGATCTATTTCTTGAGACAAAAATTTGAAGTCACTGCTACTTTCTGGAAGTTCAAAGCTTGGGTTGAAAACCAACGTGGCTGCATAATGAAGATTATAAGGTCAGACAATGGTACCGAGTACACATCTGACAAATTTAATAAGTTCTGTGAAGATGCAGGTATTGAGCATCAATTAACAGCAACTTATACACCACAACAGATTGGTGTTAGTGAGAGGAAGAACAAAACAGTCATGGAGATGGCTGGATGCATGTTGTTTGAGAAGAATCTTTCCAAGAAATTTTGGGTAGAGGCAGCCAATACCTCTGTCTACTTGCTCAACAGGCTGCCCACAAAGGCCTTGGAAGGAAAGACTTCGTTTGAAGCCTAGTTTGGGAGCAAACCATCAGTGCAACATATTAGAGTTTTTGGCAGCATATGCTATGTGTATGTTCCTGAAATCAAAAGGGACAAGCTTGATCATAAAGCTGAAGTTTGCATTTTCCTGGGCTATAGCAACATCACTAAAGGCTATAGAGTTTACAATCCACTTACAGCCAAGGTGATTGTAAGTAGAAATGTGAAGTTTAATGAGTAATCAGCTTGGAGCTAGGAGAAATCAGCTGAGGAACCAGCCAAGCTCATTACAAATGATATGACCAATTCTCAAGAGGAAGAAGACTACAGGTTAGAAGATGAAACCATTGATCATGAACCAATGAGAGGCACCAAACCACTTATTGACATCTATTAAAGGACAAATATTGCAATTCTTGAGCCTACATGTTATGAAGAAGCTGTCAAATTTTCAGAATGGAGAAATGCAATAAAGGAGGAGATTCAAATGATTGAAAAGAATCAAACTTGGACTTTGGTTGATAGACCAAGCAACAAAAACATCATTGGAGTCAAATGGATCTTCAAAACTAAATTGAATGCAAATGGTTCCATCAATAAACATAAAGCCAGACTGGTTGCAAAAGGGTATTCTCAACAGCCAGGTGTTGATTTTTTTGATACTTTCTCTTCGGTTGCAAGGTTGGACGCTATAAGGCTATTATTAGCCTTGGCAGCTCACAAAAGTTGGAAAATATACCAACTTGATGTCAAATCTGCATTTTTGAGAGGAGGAGATTTATATTGAGCAACCTAAAGGTTTTGTTGCTAAAGGAGATGAAGACAAAGTCTACCTACTCAAGAAGGCTTTGTATGGACTTAAGCAAGCTCCAAGAGCTTGGAACTCCAAAATTGATGATCATTTATTGAAGTTGGGATTCAAGAAGAGTCTTAGTGAGGCAACACTATATACCAAAGCTACAACCAATGATGATCTATTGGTTGTTTCATTGTATGTTGATGATTTGTTGGTGACAGGAAGCAAATCTGAATTGGTGTTGCAATTCAAAGACTAAATGATGAAAGTCTTTGAAATGATAGACTTGAGGGAGATGTGTTACTTCCTTGGAATTGAAATTTCTCAAACTCAACAAGGAATTTTCATTTCTCAAGAGAAATATGCCAAGGTATTGTTGAAAAAATTCAACATGGAGAATTGTAAAGCTGTTTGTACTCCTATGGTTCAGAATGAGAAGCTTAGCAAGGATGATGGTTCTCAGAAGGCTGATGAAAGAAGTTATAGAAGCTTAATTGATTGTTTGTTGTACTTAACATCAACTAGACCTGATATAATGTTTGTTGTTAGTGTTCTTTCAAGATTCATGCATTGTTCTAGTGAAGCTCATTTCAGATCAGCAAAGAGAATTCTAAGATATATCAAAGGTTCAATTAACTTTGGTGTTCTATATCATAAATCTAATGAATTGAGGCTGCTAGGATACTCTGATAGTGATTGGGCAGGGTCTTTTGATGACATGAAGAGCACCTCAGGCTATTTTTTTTCTTTTGGCTCGGTTGCATTTACTTAGAACTCTAAGAAGAAAGGAACTGTAGCTCAATCAACTGCTGAAGCAGAGTATATAGCTGCTGCAGCTACTGTTAATCAAGCAATTTGGTTAAGAAAAATCATGACAGATTTGAATCAGAAGCAAGATGGTCCATCAAAAATTTTCTGTGATAATCAATCAGCAATTGCAGTGGCCAAGGACCCTGTGTTTCATGGAAGAACTAAGCATATAAAGATCAAGTATCATTTTCTTAGAGAAGCTGAAGCTGAAAATGAAGTGAAATTAGTGCACTGCAAGTCAGAAAATCAGATTGCAGACATTCTAACCAAGGCATTGTCAAAAGCAAGGTTTGAAACATTAAGGAGGAGCCTTGGTGTTTCCAGTAGAAATGCCAAAGAGGAGTGTTAGCAGTTGAAGCAGTTTGAGTGGCATTTTTGCTGTTGTTTTCTTTTGACATGTTCTGCCCATTACTTGTCTTGTTGCATCAGGTTTTAGGTAGTTCTTGATATGATAAGGTTATTGTAATCCATTTTGTTAGGCAAACATGTAAGGTAGTTGTTAGGAGTTGTTAAGTTTAAACTTTTGTTTGATGTTTGTCTAAATTAATGAACAATGCAGCCCAAAAAGTGTGTGCTTTTACAAAATTTTCTAAACTCTTTCTTCATTTTTCTCTCCTATTCTTCTCTGTTTCATATCCTTCAAAACACTATTGATCCCAGATTGAAAAAAGGTTTCAACAGTTGTGTGGAATTTTATTGACTGATGGAAGGCGATTTGGATGAAGCTTACCCTCGTTCGAAGAGGGAGATTACAGGAATACCAGTGAATTGATCCAATCAAGAAAACAAGCTGAATATTGTGGGCTGCACTCCTGATAAACTCAGAGGCCATTGATGCCCTTACTAGGATTATGTTCTCAAAATGCGAGACTTCATTAAGTGTGAACCAGTATATTGGTACATGAAAAGGATGGTAACTTGCATCAATAAAGAAAATCATGATTTTGTCATCTTAAATTCCCATATTGAAATCACAGATTATGATTTATGAATTTGTAGTTACAAACAGCTTCTTGATTTCATGTCCAAAATGTTTAGCCGATCAATTATGAATTTGTAGTTACAAACAACTCTGATAGAGCTTAGCAGTTTCGATTAGTTTTGTCTGAAAGTGGTATCCAAACACAAAGGTAATAGCCACAGGATGAATTTCAATGGGCTAAGATTTGTTGCATAACGGATGCTGAGTATATAGATAAGTAAATCATGATATATAGGCTTTGTAGACTCTTACAAGTCAATAGGCAAACTTTCTAGACCTTTGTTTATCGTCATTCCCATAAAAGGAAGAATCCATAACACAATCTTTTCAAGATCGAATGGACTTTTAGATGCAAGTACGCTAGGTAATTTTGTTTTTTTTTACCTTTCATATTCAAAATTTATCAATTTTTAACACACATATTCAAATTTTATCACACTAACTTATCTACCTTATCAATCTAAAATTTTCGGATAGAATAATCACCACAATTACCCGAACAAAATTTACTATTACTCTACTCAAATCCCCTGGTAATCAACAAACAAATTAAAAGGTTGATCAGAGAATATGATGCTGATGTTGAAATGTTACAACCGAGCTTTCTTGAGCTAACAAGAATCAACCAATTATCATACTACGGCGAGAACATTGAACAAATAAAAATCATGACTTCTGACTTGACGACTGTGCGACGTCAACAATGAATTTGTTGAACTATGTGAACAAAGATTATTTGAAATCAATCTACAAGACTGGCAAATTGCCTATATCTAGCACAATAAATATAACTAACACAAGCTAATACATTTTGTAATAACCTGTTACCACATTTTTCACGTATTTCAATGCACTTTTTCAGTTGGGCTGTCTGCGATACCATTAACATTTAATAGTGACAGAAATAAATAATAAACATTTATTTATCAAAAACTGGATATGAAAATTCTTTTTAGTAAACTTACATCCAACATCCCCTATTGACTTATTTCACTAAAGTAGTACTGTATACTTATGTCTGAAATGTAAAAGAGAAGGGACTGTACCTGTCATGTTTAACATCCATCTTGGAGCTACTTCTCTAACTCCGTATCTTTTATCTGTGGAGTTAAATCAAAGGGGTGAGCGATTCATATGCTCAGTAAAGGAAACATATGCTGCTTTATAAAAACCAAAATCATATACCACCAATTATTTGTTTTCCTAAATCAAATCAAATAGGAAAACAGTGGATATAGTAAGCAACACTCTCAATACACCTTTCAAAACACTGGTTAAACAATTTACTTTAAAATGTAGTAAACAGTAAATAGGATTCAATAAATCCTCTCAATAAACAGAAATCAACAAGTTGAGACTCGGCATCACCCTACGAATAATTCATGCTATCATCGTCCCCCCTTGCGAGAACGGAATCTACCGTTATTGGGGTGCACCCGTAGGCCACCGCCCCTCACGGTTATCTCTGCTAGATCTATGGCCATAATCTATAGGTGGTCCTCGGGTCCACTTGCCAAGTGACCTCGAGACCGCTGATGACTTGGCGAGTCCATCAGCCCTATGACGCCCTGAGGTGCACTCATTGGTCCATTGATCGAGCCACAGCCCCAGGCGGGTCACGTAACTCCATGAATAATACTGTATAAACTCAGGGCCTAAAGTCTCAAATTCACTTTATCTCTCATGAAAACCTTTAAGGGATTTTCTCACCCATAATATCATTTACTCAAATGATTTAATTCCCAAAAAGGTTTAGAATTTCTGTTTACAAAACACCTTAAAAACATTTCAAAATCTCAACCTTTAAAATTTGCTCGCCCATGGCACGCCCGCCCAACATGGCTCGCCCATGGCAGCTCGCCCAACGCGGAGAACTTGTGTTCACCCGCCCAACTTTGCTTTTAAAATCAGAAAGCAAAACTGGCTCGCCCTTAATGGCTCGCTCATTTGTCAATTCACCCAAAAGGGTTTATATTTTCCATTTTCAAAAATATTAAAATGGCTCATTTTTCCTTAAGAAAATACCATCGAAACTTGTCCACCATGGTCAGCTCGCCAGTCCGACTCGCCCCTGGTCGACTAGAAAGGGGTGAACAAGTGTTCACCCGCCACCCTCTACATTTAAAGCAAAACACTGGCTCGCCCATTTCGGCTCGCCCATAGCTTTCTTAACAAAAGGGGTCGCCCGTCCCAAAATGTTATAAACCTTTAGCTCGCCCGCCAATACCAGTTCACCCAGAAATATTATAAGGGTCGGCTTAGTAGCTCGCCCAATATCAATTAAATTTCACAAACAATGCATGTCAGAAAACAAAACATGGAACTTAATATTTTCATAAAATTTACTCCACAGGACATGCATCACTTCACACACATCTCCCTTACCTGGTTCAACGAAGCCTTGCTTCCTTCTCGCTTTCCAAATCGCATACACCGAGGTCATAATTCCCGGCTGCAAATAATTTATAAATTCAAATAATATTTTCATTTCTTGCACTTGGCGAGATTAAGATAAATGGAATGACTACTCGCCCAACGGAGTTCTAACTAGCTCGCCTAATCCTAGCTCTCCATTCACCAAATGGCTTACACGTGGGAGCTCGCCCGCCAGTACTTGCCATATATTTGTGAGCTCGCCCAATATTCAACTCGCCAGGTTTACATTAACTTAAATGCGGGAGTTCGCCAACATTTCTACTCGCCCAATGCTTTATGCATGTGAGTTCGCCATACGGCTTTCAACTTAAAGATGGGCTCGCCCGTCCTATATCAGTTCGCCCATGAATTATACTAAATTGGGCGACCTCGCCCATTCAACAACAACTATGGCGAGTTTATATTGCCTACTCGCCCATTGGCGATCACTAAATTTCAACGTGGGCGATCACAGTAGTCGCCATTCTCGTCACTTATTCCATTATTTTCCTTGTTTTCATATTCTCTAAGGATCTAACTAAAAACAAGACTGTATTCTATGTTTATTACGTTGTAAAACATAGAAATCTATCATCAAACACCCAGATAATCATGGAAATAAGGAAGCTCACCTTAGCCAACTGCACTTCCAGAACAGATTGCTTTCTATCTCATGTTGGCCTCATTTTGCTCATTCCTTCAGCTCATCAAACTAAGGAAGAAAAGTTTGAAAGCAGGTTTACATGTTTAGCCAACTAAAGAATGAAACTCAGTAAGTCAAGCATGGTAAGAATGGAAGAATTAGAATATTAACTTGCAGTAGAAGAACTTCCGTGAAGAAGATGGAGTTGGCTAAATCGATTTTCCTCACTTGTTTCTTCTTATATAGCCCAGCTTATCCAATCCAACTCTACCACTCGTCCCTTATCTGCTTCTTTCATCATTTCACGTCTATCACTCCTTTAATGCATGAAGAAAACTGAAGCATAAGTGGCGTGAAAGTCCTCCTTACACACTCCTTTTTCTGCTTCAATTGACTTTGTTTTGTTTCTCAACCAATAAGGTTAATTCCTTACTGACTTTAACATCTTCTCCATTAATTGTCTTCAACCGTATGACTTACAAGTCAATTTTGGCTGCTAATTGGTTTAGATCTATTCTCACGTTGTCCACAATGTCATTCCAGTTCGCCTATTCAATCTGAAGTCTCAGCTCGCCCATTCCATTTCAATTTTAGTTCGCCAGCATTATTTGGTGATTTACTAGCTGATTTTCCTTCTCTTGGTGATCACATTAGCTTGGCGAGTACTTATTACCTTACTTTCCTGCAAGACTATCATTTGTCCCTCTATATGTTACTCGCCATACTCATCTCTTGGGCGATCACAAGTCCTCGCCCCGTCGGGCGATCACCTTACACACTAGCTGGCGAACTAACCTATTCGCCCAACAAACAATTTAATCAACTCGCCAACAGCACACTCGCCATCATCAATTAGCGATCACTTCTTACTCGCCCACTGGCGAGCTATTTGTACTCAACTCTAGTGTTTTTCACAAAAATTGATCTCTTCTCATTTTAAATTAAGAAGCTTTTCACTTAAGTGAAATCAATATTCATTATTTATTTAAATTCCATTTTCAATTTTATGGAATTAGAGTCTACAGTAGTGTAGAATCGGATCTTACACATTTCTTGTAAATAGGAGTGTAAACGAATAAAACGTTCGACGAACTGTTTGTTAACTCGTTCGGTTTCTATTCATTTAAGCTTAATGAACAAATATGAACAACATTTTAGTGTTCGTTTGTTAAACGAACCGAACATGAACAAAAGTATGGTTTATTCGTTTCTGTTCGCGAACAGGCTTGTTTACATTTGTTTATTGTTCGTTCATTTAAAGTGTCATTTGTTATTAGTTCGTTTATTGTTCGTTTATTTACAATGTCATTTGTTGTTCGTTTGTAGTTCATTTATAACTCATTCATTTATAGTGTTATTTATTGTTCGTTTGTTATTTATTAAAATACTAAAATTACTTATATCATATAAGTTATATAATATATATCCTATTTTTAAGACATTAACTTAAAAAATTAGTACATAATTTTTAAACATATTTATACAATATAACTTTGTTGGCTTAAAAATTAATAAAATATAATAATAAAATAATTATAAAATTAAATTAGTTAATTATACTTAAAATAATTATTTTTTTAAAAATTTTTAAACATAATTTATTGAAATAAAATTAATAAAAGTCTCATAATAAGTTAAGAACTTATTCTTATGATCTTATCCATTGACCATTTACATATATATATATATTACACATATGTGTGTATACACACACATATATGATACTTTAATATATGTATACTAATATATGTATATTTGTATGATAAGAATTATACTTAAAATAGTAATTATAAATTTTAATAAAACATTGTTGACTTAAGTTGTGTTATATTTAAGATTTTTCGTTAGATGATTTCAATTTGCACGTGGGATTTAATATTTATGTAGGATTTTTAATATTTAAAATTTTGTTTGTTTTCACGAACAGGTTCGTTTACGTGTTCATGAACACGTTCGTTTACGTGTTCATGAACACGTTCGTTTACGTATTTGCGAACGCGTTCGTTTTCATGTTCGTAAATTGTTCGCGAACATTAACGAATAATCCCTACCAAACAAACGAACGAACATGAACACACTCCTTAATGAACACAAACGAACATGAACGGCACTTAAAAACAGACGAACGAACGAACTGAGACATCAGTTCGTTCGTTCGTGTTCGATTCGTTTACAGCCCTACTTGTAAAACTCGCAAGAAAAAGAACAACCCAAGAACATAAAATAGCATCATTCATAGCACATGTACTCTGGATATACCTGTGAGAGGAACAAGAATGACCAGATTCTATCAGAAAAATACTTTGCGAATACATCACACAAATGCCCTTCAAATTTGTAGATAAACAGAGGAAAGTTCAATAATAAACTACCAATGGCGTTGACGGAGGGAGTTAGGGCCAAGCTTATCAATGATCTCAGTAGCATTCATAGCATTTGGTAGATCTTGCTTGTTTGCAAATACGAGTAGAACAACATCCCTTAGCTCATCCTACGCATATGACAACCAACAAAATGATTACAAAAATAATTACACATTTATAAACAGCTGATGTAGATCACAGCCCACACAATTCTCTTCTCTCATCACAGTAAATTTCAATACAAATGCAACAAAGGCAGTGCCAAACACAATTTTGGGGTGCGCCCTTAATAGGTAGAAGGTAATGAGAAATGGATAGAGTTGGAATCTATAAAAATTTCAAGCAAAGTAGCACTATTAAATATAGCTTATGATTATGTTATGTGCTAATGGGGAGCACTAAGTTAGCACAAGACCGTCGATAAGCACTAAACTCATCACCTGTAACTATAAAGCACTGGGCAAACCTAAAACTATTAATATTTAAATGAGGATAAGACTTCAGCTAACGGGTGGCTTACAGCTTTGATTAAAAGGAACATCTACCGAGATCACTTACAACATCATTCATGAGAAAAAATTTCAAAGAATTGTGCTAATATACTTATAAGGTTGTGTTATGTGATGTTATAGGAGTATGCAATAAGAGTAAGACCTATAGTAAGAACACAAATAACCACTAAACAAAATTGCTAGAAAAACATACATATATAAATAGACAAGCATGTGATGTTTGTCTCAGAATGAGTAGCCTTCCTCATTTAATGAAGAGGAAAACTGAAATGTAAAGAGACGGCAATACATGTAGTTTATGAATATGTTATGTGCTGACGGATGACAGTCTAATCAACACAGGACTGTCCATAAGCACGCATAATAGCAAAAAAAATAAAGTGCAGCAAGAGGGCAATACATATCAGCCTCAATGCAGATAGCTTCTCCTCATACAACCAAAGGAAAAACTTAAAAGACAATGAGGCTTATGATTATGTTATACTGATGATGGAATATTACATCAGCATAAGACCGTGAACAAGTGCATCGCACAATTGTACCAGCAGTAATGCCAGGAAAACAATATAATGATAAAATCCTAAATACTTATGGTTTGTTTCACAAATGTTTAAGTTCCTGTTGTAATGCTATAAGTGATTACTTTACACTCTTCAAAGATACAGCTCTTCGACCTAACATGAAAACATAACCAGAAGTGTATCTTCTGCTATCAAGGCAACCAACAAAATCGGAGTCCGAATACCTAACGATCTCTAAATAATCTGACCTTTGATATGTAAACATGTAATCTTTAGCTCTCTGTAGATACCACATAACCCTCTTTACTGCTTTCCAATTATCCATTCTAGGATTACTTAAATTCTGCCAAGCATATCAATTATGTACGCAATATTTGGATGCGTACAAACTTGAGCATACATGAGACTTCCTACTGCTGAAGCATAAGGAATCTTTTGCATCTCTTTTTTTTCAATATTATTTCTTGGGCATTAAAGCAAATTGAATTTATCACCCTTAGTAATGGGCGTGTCTCCTGATGCACTATTTTTTATGTCAAATTTGCTAAGCATCTTATTGATATATGCCTTTTGTGATAAGACAAGTATTCTTCGAGAACAATCTCAATGGATCTGTATGCCCAACATAAAAAATGTATTCCCAAGATCTTTCATCCCAAATTTATTGAAAAGAAATCTCTTGGTCTCATGCAATAGGCCTATATCACTACTTACCAACAAGATGTCATCGACATATAATACCAAAAGAATAAACTTGCTCTCACTGATCTTGTGATAAATACATTGATCAACAGTGTTTTCCTTAAAACCAAAGGAAGTGATCGCTTGATCAAATTTCTGATACCATTGACGGGATGCTTGCTTTAAACCATAGATGGATTTCTTTAATTTGCTCACCAAATGTTTCTCTTCATCCGACACGAAATTTTCTGCTTGCACCATATAAATTGTTTCTTCAATGTCACCATTGAAAAACACTGTCTTTACATCCATCTGATGTAGCTCCAAGTCATAATGAGCTACAAGTGCTATAATGATTCTAAGAGTCTTTCAATGAAATCAGAGAGAAAGTTTCTTTATAATCAATGTCTTCCTTTTGAGTAAAACCTTTGGCAACTAGACATGCTTTATATCTTTCAATATTCTCTTTTGAATCCCGCTTGGTTTTGAAAATCCATTTACAACCAATCAGTTTTACTCCTTTAGGCAATTTGACAAGATCCCAAACGTCATTGTCCTCCATTGATTTCATCTCATCTTTCATGGCCTTAATCCATTTATGAGAGTGAACACTTTGTTTAGTTTCACTAAAAGATTTTGGATCATCTTCTAGTCTTATGTCAAACTCGTGTCTTGGAGATATACGATATAATTATTTGGAATCGTTGATCTCTTCTCTCTTAAAAATCTCTTTAATGACACTTCAAATTGAGGTTGTTGTTGCTCCTCCAATTGAATAAGAGTAGGCTCTTCAATATCAGTAGAAGTAAACTAGGAGTGTCTTGATAATTCAGATTTGCATCTTGAACAATGTTAGACATGATTGTTTGATTATTCTCAATTGCAACTATAGGCACTTTAACATGTTCTTCCTCAAAGACAAAGTTCTTGAGATTGGCATCCTTATCATATTTAACATTCTCAATAAACTTAGCATTCTCTATTTCAAAAAAAGATCTAATTGAGGGATCATAAAATTTGAAACCTCTCAATCTTTTTGAGTATTCAGCAAAGTAGTAGCTTACTGTTCTCGAGTCTAATTTGCTTTCATTAGGCTTGTATGGCCTAACCTCAGTTGGATAATCCCAAATATCTTAACACAAGACAGAGGTTAATAACTCTCTGATGCCAAATGTTAATAATCATACAGACTTAAACATGCCTCTACACAGTATGAAACATGTTAAATAATCATAATGCGGAAGCAACAGGATCTAACCTCCAACCATTGCACCTCTGTGAAGTTTGCTGTTGAACTGTTCCGTGTTTGTCTATCTACTCTGATCAATCCCAAGCCTTCCAAGCACTGTAATGCTCACTAGATGGCGTATAACAGAACAGAATGTGCTCGGGGATCAGGTTTTCTCTCTGGTTTTTAAGTTTTTGAGCTTCAAAAACTAACCAACTTAATATACACATTTAAACCATCACAGAACTATGACTACTATATATGGTCAGTGAATTGGTTGAAATTAATGTGAAATCATGGGTCATAATTTTGGCATTAATCATCATAGGTTATATATGGTAATGATCGAATTTTGTCAACTAAATAATCCAATCTTGTCCTGTGATTAAGGGATATACCAACAAACTTGTCTTCCGATATGAACAAAAGATAATTTCCTTTATGACAAAGCATCGTTTCTCCTATCCATTCAATTGATTGAACAAAGAAAAGGTGAATAGCTTTCAAAAACAAATCAAAACACTCTTTGCAGCAAAAAAACATTATATCTCCATGTTTTGCAAATCATTTGGCTCCATGCATGGCACTGCTATAATTCCAATCAAGTTTTGGATCTTCCTAATTTCTCTCTTATCGACTATCACCATCTCTAACCATGCCTGCAGTTATTAACATTGATGATGCAAGCTCCTCTATTGAGCCTTTGTCGAATGATCCTGAAGAATTAAATCACTACTATGTTGACACTCGCCAGAAGGCCATTTCCTCCCTGGATTCAAACCTGCCATACTTTTTATGCACCATTCAAAAAAGAATGTTGAGATCGCTTATATTCTGGTAATATATGTCATTCTCGATATCAAGCTTTTTGCAATAAACTTACATTCCTGCTAAATTGCAGCACAATGTCAAAAACAAATTTTGAGACCGTTTGTATTCTGGTAAATATATTTTTCATTTTTGATATCAAGCTCTTTGCAACATATTCCAAGACAATTTCACGAGAAGGAGATGATTGCAAATTCTTGATGGTCGATGGTCAAACTTTCAGAGTTAAGATTTATAGGTGTAGGGCTGGCAAGTTCAAATACATGTTGCTGTTTGATCTGTTCGGCTTGCTCAAGCATACCTATCTTTTGCTTATGCCATTGTCTTTCCTTAACTCACATGGTTTGTCATAATTGACTATCAATGGCGGCTTTTTCCTCCTTTTGCATTTCCAGTACGCTCCTTCAAAGACATGCTACTTCACCTGAACAATTTCTTTGCCTTTTCATCTGGAACATTTGACTCTTTTCAAGTTATGAATGCTATCTTGCTTATCTTAATATAAATCTTCTGATTCAACTACCTGCACCAACAGGCGGGTATTATCTAGTGAAAGATGAAAGATGGAAGGAAGGTTCTTAATAGGAGTATGATTTTCCACGAACCAAAGTCCATGAATAAATAAACAGAGCAAGTTGCATTGTGAGTGACTTTTAGTGTTTCGTGCACCATCCGTTTCCGCAAATTAATCTCCCCTTAAGTTTAGTGCTAGCTATCATGCAAATTAATTTCTCGTTAAGTTATCTTACGAGTTAGATCCTAACGCTGTCGTTTTGTCTGAATCTCCTTTAAACCTTGTTTAAGTTTAAACAAGAAATTTACCCTTCATTACATTATTATATCTTTTCTTCTATTTTGTCTATTTTTTGGTCAAATATTATTCAAAAAAATTAATCTACCTTGAAATCCCAAACTCAAGTTTATACTATAATATAATACTAATTTGGAAGCTCAAGTAATTATTTTGTAGCGAAACATTAATAAGCACTTCAAATGAAGCAAATAATGCATTCTCAGATACTATATGTCATGTCATGACATTCTCTGAGAATGCATCTAACTCTAACAGCAATAACCAGAGCCAAAAGGAAAGATAGTACTACCACTCTGCTCATCATGAGCACCAGGGTCACAATTCAAAGCATTCAACCTTCTTAAGCAGCGCAAGCTTCAGGGTACTCTATTGGCTCAGGCTGCAGCTTCGAGTCATCATTCCCTTCTAATTTCTCACCACCGTTTGTTTCTTCGTTGGCTTTCATTAGTTTCATCTCCCTGTCCTTCCCCCACAGCACAGCATATAGTCCACCAACAATCATAACAGACCCTACAACACTGAACAACAACATCTGTGAAGACCACCAAATTACTTTATTGAATTTGTAAATGAATGTATAAAATTGAATAAATTAAGTGGAGTTGTATTTTCGGAATTTTTATTATTTCGAAGTAATGAAATCGAGAAATTAAATTTGAGGTATCTAATAAGAACAATGAATATATGATTAAGACATATATATACATGTATATTAGATAGAGAATATATATTTAAATATAAAATATATAACCTTAAAGAATATATATATATATAGAATATAAATATATATATATATATATATGTAAATATACTTAAAGATATAAGAAAATGATATGATAGAAAATAATATAATATAATTATCAAGATTAAAAAATATATATAATAATATATATAAAAATAATTGTTGAGGAAGCCAATTAACAATACCAACTGTTCCCACTAGTTGCCATTTTTATTGAAGAAATTCACGTCCTCTGCAAACCCAATTGAAAGACAAATTGATGAGCGGAAAGAAAACAAATCGAGAGAAAGGAGAGCCGCATCGAGAGTGAAATTGAAGCAAGGCTTCTCGGCAAAGGAAGAAACTAGGGAGAAAGGAAAGTGAAACAAGGGAAATAGGGGTGATGTCGCTACTGTTGGGACTGTATCGGAAGCGCAAAACAGTGGGAAAATGTGGAGGAAGTGGCGGCATGGTTGCTGGACATTAAATCAGGACAGAGGCAGTGAAGTCCAGAGAAAATAAAAAGGGAAGAAAGAAGGTTAAAGGAGGAGATCGTGAAGCTTGGGTGCTACATTTTGGTGCTCAAAATAGAGCACTTAGAGAAGGTGATTGAGACAGAGTAGGGCCAAAAAAGTGGGTTGCTGGTACACAAAAAATGTAGTAGATGAGCCAAGGAAAGGGAAACAGGTGACGTGAAGCATCTTTACTGAACTAGGGACATTTGGTCTCGACAAAACAAGGGGGGCAGTATCGAGACTGATCAGAGGAGGAATAAGAGTGCAAAATGAGGGCTGATTCATTTATATAGTAGAAGGGAAGAGAAGAAACTGAGAGTGAAGGAAAAGAATCGAGAGAAGTGCTTCACTGAAGTGGAAAGCCTCTTATTCTGGACTTCCCTACAAACGTGGAAGTCAACCAAAGAAATGATGGTTTGAAAGAGAGGTAATATGGCCAATGTTGAATTTAAATTTAATTTAAATTAAATATATTTATTCAAGAAACAAATGGCATCGATATAAGACTGAATTGTGGTAGATTCATATTGTGTTGGAGCTGCTTCATTTGTACAGAAAGCTTCCTATTTTAGTTGCCATAACCACATGGAAAAGGACTGAATTTAAGGTAGCTATTGTTGAGCTCTATTTGAGTTTAAATTAAGTTATCTACTTAGAAAATGAATGATGATAAAATAAGTTTGAATTCTGGCAGATTTATCCTCATTTTAGGCTGCTCTATGTGCTTGGAAGCTGAACAAAGAAAAGGAAATGAAGAAGAGTAAGTATAATTTATGTGTTTAGATTTAATTACCTAAGATTATAAGAGAAGCAAAAAGGCATTAGAGTGGTGGTGAAAAATGTGTATATATATATATATAGATATATATATATATAGGTGTATATACATATATATAAATATAAAAATAAAAAAAGAGGTTCAAATGAGGACTTTATGAGGAAGCAGTATGCTAATAATTATAAAGCTAAATATGCATATATATGGTCGTTGATGTAGGATTATGTGGAGAAAAGAAATTTAAGAAGGCAAAGGACTAGTTGCCAACCAAGAAAGAATAAGCAAGGTAAGGCACTTAAGGGAAACTTTAAGAAATATACACTTCCTTAAGTGACCCAAAAGAAAAATGTGAATTTATTTATGATAAATTAATAATATAAATGTTATTCATTTTATGCTTTAATGTATAAGGAGTCGATACAAGGTGGGGGATACTGACAAACTAAATTAAAAACTAAGGAAAGAGGCAATTGAGAAGAACAAGGGTGTCATAACTATACGTGTGCTACACCTTTGGGTAAGAGATATATATAGGAAAGTAGGGATACTGAAATTAATTTAAAAATCAACTGCATTGTGGTTATACAAAATATATTTTCTTGCAGGAGGTTTTAAGAAAATACAAGCCGTTATGCTGCCGGAATTTTTATGAAAATAATGGTTTATGATTTAAGCTTGATTTAAGCAATCATTTGAAAATGACCAATTATCCGGCATATTTATTTTGAAAATGGTTATATTTTATGACCTTGATTTATTTGTAAGACTTTCAGCCGAGATGTTTATCTTAAAGAAATTTATCAACCTATGTTATTGTGTTGAAGAAATTATGAGTATGTATCGTTTTATGTTTTGAAAGAAAGGTATATGATTTTTTTTATGAACTTTCCTAAAGCACGAAAAATATTGTTTTGAATTTCGAAAATATATAGTATTGTTTTGAAAACTACTGTACGTGACCTTGATTCTGCCTGCAGTAGATATTTGTATTCGGACTACTGTGTGTGGCTTTGAATCTGTCCACAGTAGGAACATATTGCTTTGAATTCCGAAAATATATAGTATTATTTTGAAACTACTGTGCGTGACCTTGATTCTGCCCGCAGATATTTGTATTCGGACTACTGTGTGTGGCCTTGAATCTGTCCGCAGTAGGAACTATATGTATGGAAATGTTTTGAGACATGATTAGCCAAATCACTGCAGTATTGTTCTGGCTACTGTGTGACCCTGATCCAGTCCTCAGTAGATATCTGTTCTGGCTATTGTATGACATTGATCCAGTCCGCAATAGATATTTATTTTTTGATGCTGTGTGACCTTAATCCAGTCCATAGCGGGTCCAGTTGACACCTGATCAGTGATCACTGTGGACCCCCTGGACTATGGCCATATGTCAATTTGAACTGCATGATTAATTATTAGTCGCTAACATGTCTACAACTTAGTATGCATATGATTTTTTGTGCTTATCTTCGTATATGAGTTTTGAATGAATGATATTTGGATTCTAAAACTGATAAGAATTTGATTTGACAATCCGTATTGAAACTAAATGTGATAAGCATGTATATTTTGAAATATGTTCAGAATTCAGTTGTTTATGTTTCGGTTTAAATGAAATGCTTTCTGATGCATTGCATAAGCATGATTTGATTTCCGAATGGTATGAAATACGGTATTCAAGTTTTAATAAATGTTTTAGAAACTTGCATATAGAAATTCGGTATCTGTTTCTTATATGTATTTCTTATTGGGCTTTCCAAAAAGCTCACTCCCCTCTCCACCTTCCAGATTAATTGCAATAGATGCTTTGTACATGGGGTTTATGCAAGTCCTTCGAGGCTTTTGTACTACTATTGAAGGTATGTGATGTACAGTATTATCTTTTATATTCAGACTTGTATTTCAGTACTTTTATAGTATGAGGATGTAATTAAAGGAGTATAGGATATAGTTAAGGTTTATAACAATGCATGCAACTTAGGTAAAGATATATTTAATTAAGTAGAGTGATTTGAAATTATAAATGCATATTTAGTGAGAAAATTTGACTGGGACCTAAGGTAACTAAAGGACATTGACTTAGCTAATATAATATTAGCTTAAGAATTGATTAGTGACACTACGTACAGCCCAACCAAATAAGTGAAAATGAATAAATTTGTTTCATATTTTCGGTGTAAAGGGTCGTTACAGCATCACCGTAAGATTTAATCATCTTCTTTTTACAGGATGGAGAACAAATAATCTTACACACGCACTTTCCAACGTAAAGTTTCTCACGAAGCGAGGCCCAGCTTACAACAGCTACAATGACGGCCAACAAGGGGCTGAACACTGAGGCATAGAGAGGACCTCTTTTCTCGATGCTCCAGGAGAGGAGGCAAAACGCCACTGCATTACACACAATCCCCTGAAATGAAACATGGGTTTCTTCTCAATCAGCTCAGGAATCAGGATTAATCAAATTCAAACAATCTGCGGGAATCAAACACCATGCTTACCGCATAAAGAGCGGCAAAAAGCCACATGCTGGGCCTCAAAGACCAATCAGAAACTTTGTGATTGGTAAAGATGGCTATGACTGTACACTCAATACTAGCCATGAAGCACGTCTATGAAGCACGTTAGAGTGGTGCAAGTAAAGGGAGCTGGAAAGTTCTTGCTTGTTTGTCCCTGAAATTGTTATGCCAGGGATGCACGGGAATTAACATTTGGATTTCGATGAACAGTAAGGAAATTGCATACTCTTCAGCATTTTACGCTGAAGTATGTATTATATTACCTGGATTATAAACCACACCGCCCAAGAAACAGCACTGGCCATTACCAGAACGGGACCCAGGAAGAAGTTTGATCCATTGTTGGAAGTTTTACTGGTCATTTCATCAGCATATTTCTAGTGAATGCTGGATTCACCAATGCCAACGATATGGCCATGGTTAAATGACAGCAACATGGCTCCACCAGCACATACTAAAGTACCTAATACCTTAGCCAGCCCAGATGCTTTCTTTATTCCCCCAGCTTCTTGTCCAGTAATTAAACGGAAAAGTCAAGAATGGCTTGGTCCTCAATCCTCATGGCTATAGCTAGCTAGGTTGATGAATAACGGAAGACTTACATTACTGCAGAAATGAGTTTGGTACCTGGAGAGAGCTGCGAGGACAAATGTGGCTAATGGGAATACACTGTTCAAGGCACAAGCAACCGTTGCAGTAGAATTTTCCAGCCCTACAAGATAAAAAACCTGGTTTCCTGTTGCCCTGCATGCATGTTCACTTTGAAGTTAGCCATTGAAGCATAGCTTTTGATGGTAAGGAAGAAAAGCATAAAAAAATAATAAAAAAATAAAAAAAGATATGCTTGCTTCATCTCTATAACACCTTTCAAGTGGAAAAGAATACAAACAATAGATTTACCCTGTCAATGAACATAAGAAAATCTAGAAAATACAAGTGATAATTCATGTCTATATTTTATGTTCATGCTGTAAATAATCGTGTTCACGTCGTTTTATGCAAAAGTATAGAGCCCAAAGGGCCTTCTTGGGTCCAAAAAGCAATGGTCTGCTCCTAAACAGCAACCTCTTCTAATCCTGACAGGGAGCCATCCAAGTTCCGACACCATCCAACAAACAAGGAAACCAAGAAAAAGACAATTTCATTACTCATTAGTTACCCAACGAATAAATGTAGAGAGGGATTGTTGTTTACAGGTTGCAATAATCTAATCGGAAAGGAAGAAAAGTAATTTCAGATTTTCCACCTTTAAAAAGAATTATTTGTTAAATGCGGTGATATAAACTGTCAACTACTCCATGCTGAAGTGGTGACAAACTAATGGCTGAAGCAGTGGAAAAGCGATCCCCACCCAGAAATCGGTTTTTCTTTTTTTTGGTTACACCCACCCAGAAATCTTGAGAAGCTTCAGTCTCGAATCCTGTTGACCATTTAACACTTTCCATCCTTGACAGATCAAAAGTAATTTTAACAAATTCAAGGAGGTAAGAAAAAACACAGTATCTTACAGCATATTCCAATTCCAATTCCAAAGTCAAATTTTGAATGTAAAACATGGGAGTTAAGTAAATTATTCTAGATTTTGGTCGGTTAGTCCAAGATCAATAAAAGAATATTATCCCAAAAGGATTAAACAAAAACTTTTAATGCAATTGTGGGCCATGTTTGAAGCAACGAACTTAACTAGAAAATTTAGAAAAAAAGAGGCGGGGCAACTGTCCTGATTGTATTGGAGGGTTGATTCAAACAAGCAAACTATTTCGCCACGTGGAAGGTCACCGACGTGTTAATCTGATGCTGACACATGTCCTCCGGTAACCCCACACGGTTGAGACGCAATAGATATGGTGGACCCTACGTGACCTTTGGCGTTAAAAATAGGAGATAAACAACCGACGCTAGCTGCCGTGCATATATAGGTAGATTAAAATATTTCTCAAACTCCATTGGACACCACAAATCCATTTCTTTTTACTTTGTCAGTGCCCATTGTCTATATAAACACCCAAACTCTACCCAGGCAACTCACACAAGCAACAATCAAAGTTTCTCTTGCACACTCAAAAACACGAGCAAATCAGTTTTCTCATACTTCAGCTTAAACCCTTTATTCCATTTTCAAACATGGCTCCTACTATTACCAGGGCCAAAGCTGCCACTGTCACCGCCAAGGCTAAGGCTGCAGCCCGTCCTAAAAAGGCTTATGTTACGTTCTTGGCAGGGAACGGGGACTACGTTATGGGCGTGGTGGGATTAGCCAAGGGACTCAGGAAGGTGAATAGTAAGTACCCACTTGTGGTGGCGATTTTGCCGGACGTGCCCGAAGATCACAGGAAGATTCTGGTGGAGCAGGGGTGCATAGTCAAGGAGATCGAGCCTGTGTACCCTCCTGAGAACCAGACCCAGTTTGCCATGGCCTACTATGTCATCAACTACTCCAAGCTACGTATCTGGGAGGTATGTTTTTGCATGCCTAGTATTACACGTAACTTTCAGTTGAGTTTCAGTCAATCTTGTCTTTGAAAAGATCTGGGGCGTTTTTGCCACGTATTAAGATATTGTCCTTTGTTAAGGTTGTTTTTGGAATTTCAGTTAAAAACTTGTTTGATTGGGTTGAAAATGTTTTGGATTTTCCAAGAACATTGCAAGTACTTCCTTGCTTTCGTACGACGTTTCGATTTTCAAACTACCATGGGAAGTTTCATTTCCTGAAATGGAATAATTGGCCATTTGGTTAACAAAGCAAGTCTTATTACCCTATTTTCTTACATTTATATACTTCAAATTAAATCGCAGTTTGTGGAGTATTCCAAGATGATATACTTGGACGGAGACATCCAAGTGTTCGAAACCATAGACCACTTGTTTGACATGGAAGACGGTTACTTCCACGCTGTGATGGATTGCTTCTGCGAGAAAACCTGGAGCCACACACCACAGTACAAGATTGGCTACTGTCAGCAGTGCCCTGATAAGGTCCACTGGCCATCTCAGTTGGGTCCTAAACCTCCTCTTTACTTCAACGCTGGAATGTTTGTATATGAACCCAGCATCTCTGTCTACAAGAACCTTCTGAGTACCCTCAAAGTCACCACTCCTACCCCTTTTGCTGAGCAGGTAGGAATTAATTTGTCATTTGATACTTATATTCTTGTTCTCAATCCTGATGCTAAATTGCTAATGTCATGCGTAATATTCTTTGCAGGATTTTCTGAACATGTTCTTTAGGGACATTTACAGGCCCATCCCTCCGATTTATAACCTGGTCATGGCCATGTTGTGGCGCCATCCAGAGAACATTGAGGTAGAAAAAGCCAAAGTTGTTCACTACTGTGCTGCAGGCTCCAAACCATGGAGGTTTACTGGCAAAGAAGACAACATGGACAGGGAAGACATTAAGACGCTGGTGGCAAAATGGTGGGACATTTACAACGATGAGTCGCTTGACTACAGAAATGTTGTGGCTTCCAATGAAGCAGAAGCTGATTGGGACGAGCAAACAGGCTTGAAATCATTTTTGGCATCGTTGTCAGAGGCTGGCGTTGTTCACCATGTTAGCGCCCCATCTGCTGCTTAAAGTTTGCGGCCTTTGGTGGCGATATAGATTACTCAGCATTCTGCTAAGTTGTGTTGGACTGTAAATGTGTTCTTTATGTTCTTCGTAGTAGTTGTTTATCTGTCCTTCCTTTTTTAATTGGACAGATTATATCAGGAACCTATTTTTTTGGTTTGATTATTTCTAGTTCTGTAACCTGTCTGTAAACGTTCGGAATTTTATTATTTATATAAATGAATATTTCTGTATTTTTTCCTGGGATATATTACTCAAAGAATGACAGTAATTAATCAGAAACTCCTCACTACCGATAAAGTTTAATGAAAATTAATGAATACTTTCCTAATATATGAATGAAGAATTAGTGTTTGACAGGAAATTAAATGAGTAATTACTGCAAATTTTGAATATTAATAGTGACAACACGGTGTTGTATTGTAGCAAGGCAATACAGGCAAGGTGATTATATTGTATTCTCTCTTTAACTATTAAATGGCAGGCTCATTTATACTGAGAATCCCTTGAGAGAGTTACTGAATAATTGCATGTTTTTCTACTGACAATGTTACGACTTATATAAACAAATGCTCTCTCTTTTGTCACTGCATCAATTCTATAGGCCTGGCTGATTGCGGAGGATCTCTAATGGCTTCTTGCACACCCTCAAAACTTGTGGCTTTGGCCTTAATTGTAGTTGTTTTTGTTCATCCTTCTTCAAGTGTTCCATATCAGAGAGTGGTTAGAACCCGAAATCGTGTGAGTGTTCTTATTAGTGATCCGCGTGCTACATCAGCTGACCTCCCAAAGCTGTCACTGATATTTATCAACCTGACAATCGAACAAGATGCTAGCAATGGCAGAAGTTTTGTAGAATTCCATGAAAACACCATTGACCCCAGATTGAAAAAGGGTTTCAACAGTTGTGAGGAATTCTATCGACTGATGGAAGGCGATTTGGATGAACTTACCATCGTTCGGGGAGGGGAGATTACAAGAATACCAGTGAATTGATCTAGTCAAGAAAACAAGCCGAATATTGTGCGGCTGCGCTTCCGATAAACTCAGAGGCCATTGATGCCCTTACTAGGATTATGGTCTCAAAATGCGAGACTTCAATAAGTGTGAAACAGTATATTGGTAAATGAAAAGGATGGTTGTTACAAGTATTGTGCCACACAGTCATTATTTATTTAAAACATACACAAGACATAAGTTTTGCACACATTTATCTTTTATTTTTAATATTACATTTTTATTAGAAATTATAATTATAAATAACATATTATACGTCTTAAATTGAAAATTATGGAAATCATTTTACTCAAATTAAATAATCTAATAAATAACTACAACTAATTAAATTAGTAATAATTAGATTAAATTAAGAAATCACACACACTCATTGTTAATTATTAGTTTAAAAACAAAATTAGTGACTAACATTGCCCAAGATAAACACCAATGCATTCATCAATTCTAAAAGGTAGTATTTGGAACCTGTATATGTGATGGCCACATTGGTATGGTATGGGCTAATGGGCATTATCCTCGTCAAAACATAGCCATGATCAAAGCCCAACCCAACAAGGCCACGGCAACAATAATAAAGCCGAAAAAACACAAACAAAAGTCGCAATAATCTGTTTCTCTTTTTCCACTTGCTTGCTTCTCACTTTGTCACATTATGGCTTCTCCCCACTCTCCACTTTCTCTTTTCTCGGTACTTTGCCTTCACCCCATCTTCTACGTGTTGTTTTTGTTGTTCTTCACGTTGTTTTTAGCTTATTTTCCACACCCAGTTGTTTCCCAATGCAAGAACCGCCCATCATCTTCAACTTTGGTGATTCCAACTCAGACACCGGTGGACTTGCTTCTGGACTTGGTTTTCCTGTCACTCTTCCCAATGGCCGTTCCTTTTTCCGTAGATCAACAGGAAGATTGTCTGATGGACGCCTCCTAATTGACTTCCTCTGTGAGTAGCTCTGGATTCATGCACGTTTTAGATTTACTTGCTTTCAGTTAGATGTATGCTTGTTCATCGGACGGTGTGGAATAAGCTGATCGTGATGATTTAGTGTACTTTGTGTTGTATAATGATCAGTTACTGTTGGGCTGATAGTGGCTCCAGTTCTACCTCTCTGCCTATTCAGTACCTCGTTGTCTGCTCACGGATAATTGATAAATGTGTGCCCGAATTCTGAATTTTGCTTCTCTTTATTTATATATATATATATAAATAATATTTATGAACGTAGCTTATAATATTGGAAAAACTCCATGTATTACTTAAGATTATATTGTTTCAGTTACCTAAAGAAATTATGAATTTAGGGTTATAATTCAGCTTTTGTTCTAAAAAACATATACATACTTACACGGAGGTGAAGTAGTTTCAATGATAATCATTGACGTTATCGGATGCTCAAGTAAAGCATCTATAGATTTTGTTTTCTTGAGTGTCAGATCTCAAGTATGCCACATCAGCCATGCATCAGGTGTTCTGACAATATAATAAACATGGAGATCCTGTCTGGGAATTGGGATGGATCCAAAGTAACACGAGATACAGATGCAGAGTATATTTATTCTGGATGCTAATGGAAGCTACTTGAAGCTGCGATACTTTACTGGTGTTGCTGATTAGTTTTATTTGCTGAGCTGGATTAGTTTTGTTATTTTTAGTTTGTCTAGATTTGTTAGTGTTGTTAGCTCCAATGCAATTAGTTAGTTTCTTTTTCATTTTAATTAACTTCAGTCATTTTACATGACTTAACTGATACAATCTGTGTATAAACAATCTCTTGCTTTGTAAATTTTGAATCAATGAATATAATGTTGGATTATGCCCTTAGAACCATTCATTAGATGATTGACTTTGGCATTTTTTTATGTATCATGACATTTTATTTATCATAGTTCATTATTATATTTGTCTTATAACTGCGTAATATAATCTTATATGATAATGTCCTTAGAATAGTAATAACACACTATTCTTAAAATATCCCTAGTCAAGTATTATTGTGAATAAGGATAACAATGATACGATAAGACTAGTATGTGGTTGACTGATGACCATTGTCATGGATATAAGATATCAAGTCATCACATAGGTACATGTTAGAGAACTATGTACTGGATCGACCCTCCATGAGAACGCTACATGGATTGTTATATGAGTGTCATAAGCGATTCTCATGGTGATGATGGTGTATGTGATCCTTTGACTTGAGATCATCAGAGATCCCAACATAAAGAATTGCATACTTTAATGCTGCTAGATGTCATTCGTAACAGGATGGACTATAAAGGTAGTAATTGGGTATGCCTTGATCTATGTAGAGGGATGTTGAGTGATCAAGATAGGATTTATCCCTCTTATATAACAAGAGTGATGTCTTGGGCCCTTTGATAGAGTGAGACTAAGAAATGCATGGCCGTGCTCGAATAAGTCAATATGAGATATTGATTTTATTTGTTTAATTAGTCTACTCAGGAATCAAGAAACGCTGATTAGACTATACAAGTGTGACACATTCCATGACTTGTGTCTAATCGAGACATCAAAGGATAAAGGGATTAGACTACACGGTAACATCTATCACGAGTAAGGTTATGTCAAGTCATTGACATTCTCGTTACATGGGTAGCAATGATGTGTTGCTAGATACCGCTCATTGCCTGTGACAATTTTGTCATTGCCATTGTTTTGAGAACCTATTGGGTCGCACACTTAGAACGGATCAATGAGGAGCTTAATTAATCCTATTCTGAATTGGATTAAGGATATATCTAATCCTATTCTAAGTAGGATTAGAGTTCTGTTTGGTAGTAAATTTTAGGGTAAAATTTACTGCCTATAAAAAGGAAGTTTTTCTAAAAGAGAGCCGCACCTTTTAAAACAGAAAACAAAATAAACATTCTTTTTAATCGAAGCTAGCAGTTCGGTTATAAGGAATCAAAACGCTCTTCAAGGCTTCTGATCGTGAGACGTTCAAGAGTCGTGAGATCCGTTCGTGTGGATACCATAGAGGCAGGAACGAAAAGTTGCTGCTTGTGACTCGACCAACGACAGAAAATTCAGAGAAAACGTTAGGTAAAATCTCGAAACCCTAATCAGGCAACTCTCCGAATCGATCTTGGTGGAGGCCGAATGATTTAAATTCCGCTACGTGTTGTTTCGGTTTCCTTCATATAAGTATCCAATTTCTCCGCATGGTATCAAAGCAGTTTTTCTTTCCTTCTTACTCAATTTCTTATCTTCTTTCTCTGTAAATTTTCTTGTCAACCAAACAATATTATTTTTTTTCCTTTTCACAAAGAAAACAAAAAAGATAGATGAATCTAGTCCTTTCTTTATCCATTTGAATGAGAGTCTTGCACTTGTGTTGGTGTCAACCATACTTATTGGATCCAATTATCATCCTTGGTCTTAAGCCATGAAAATGGCATTGTTATCGAAGAATAAACTCCAATTTGTTGATGGCACAATCTCGGCTCCTAGTAAGCATGATGCTTTGTTTGCTGCTTGGGAGAGATGTAACACAATGGTGCTCTCGTGGATCTATCATTCAATCTCTCTGTCAATTGCTAAGAGTATTTTGTGGATCGACAAAGCTAGAGACGTGTGAATTGACTTGCAAGATCGTTTTGCTCAAAGTAATGCCTTACGGATCTCTGAACTTCAAGAAAAGATCTATACTTTTAATTAGAATGCTTTGTCAGTTACAGATTATTTCAGCAAATTGAAGATTCTTTGGGATGAATTGGTGACTCATTGACCTTTACCTCCTACCTGTAAGTGTGGTGCTGAGAATATTACTCGTACTTATCAGCCGAATGACTATGTTATCAGGTCTCTTAAGGGTTTAAATGATGAATATGCCACAGTTCGAACTCAGATCTTACTCATGGACCCTTTACCTTCAATCAATAAGGCGTTTTCATTGGTTGTTCAACAAGAATGACAGTCATCTGCTTTAACCTCTTCACAGCATTCTGAATCTAATGTTTTAGCTATTAAGGCTACAAGAAGTGGATCAAATCCATGAGGTCTTTGGAGATCTTTTAATAACAACAATAAGCCGATCTATTCTTATTGTGGTTATACAGGGCATATAGTTGAAAAATGCCTTAAAAAGCATGGCTATCCACCTGGATTCAAGCCACAGACTAAGAATGGTGCAGCTGCAAATTGTGTTGAAGCAAACAAATGCCCTGCTGTTGATGGTCTTGTGAATCAGACAGTTGATACTGGTGCACTAAGAATTTTTACTGATGATCAGTACATGAAATTGCTTTCTTTGGTCCAATCTACTAATATATCCTCTTCTTCAACAGCACATGCCAATGTAGTGACTAACTTAAGTCGAAACTCAGGTACACTAGTAGTAGCTTATCGTTGTTCTTTTGACACATTCAAATATATACTAGACACAAATGCTTCAGATCATATCATTTGTTCTATTGCTCTTTTTGATACCTATAAACCTGCTCTTAAAGCCTTTGTCAAATTGCCTGATGGGAAATATGCAACTGTGTCTCATATATGTACTGTGAAACTGTCTTCCACTTTCATTCCTCGAGATGTATTGCTGGTTCCTAGTTTTACCTTTAATCTGATCTCAGTCAGTAAACTTACCAAGTGTAACATCCCAAATCCACAGTATAACATAATATTCACTTATAAATCACACTTACTTACCGGTTGGGCTGTCTGTGATGCTTAACACTCTTAATATTTTAATAAGAATCAGTACTTTTATTTCTCGTACCAATATGAAAATATGAATTATTAAATTCTTAAGATTGAATATACATTCCCTTCTATTTAAAGTAGTACTGTACAACTTTACTGAATATATAAAAGAAATTAATGTACCTTCGATATCAAATCTCTGGAAGGTAATTCCCTTAGTCCGAAATCAATAATCTGTGGAGTGAAAACTAAGGAGTGAGCGACAACGTGCTCAGTAAGAAAAGTGTATGCTACTTATAAAATTATATCCTCCAAATACGTTTATTTTTCTTAACACCAAATTTAGTAAGAAAACAATGGATATAGTAAACAGGATTCACTAAGTCCTTTCAGTAAATAGAAATCAATAAGTTGAGACTAGGCAACAAACAAATCATGCTCTCATTGTTCCTCCAGGAACACAAGTTGTCTGCTTTTGAGGTGCACCCGTAGGCCATCGCCCCTCACGGCTATCTCGACTAGATCTATGGCCATAATTTGTAGGTGGTCCTCGGGTCCACTTGCCAAGTGACCTCGAGACCGCTGATGACTTGGCGGGTCAATCAGTCTTGTGACGCCCTAAGGTGCACCCGTTGGTCCATCGACCTGAGCCATCGCCCCAGGTGAGTCACTCAATAGTAATGCACGAACTCGAGGCCTAAAGTATCAAAATCATATTTATAATTCATAATACCTTTAAGGAAAACATATTTATGAATTTAAATCATTTAAATAAATAATAATTTTCGAATATGTATAATTCTCATTTTCGTAGAGAATGCAAATTGAAATATGTTCGCCCATGGTTAACTCGCCAGTGATGAACTAGTGTTCGCCCGCCAACTTTAGCCTTTTAACACAAGTAAACTGGCTTGCCCGAAGCGGTTCGCCCATGGCCAACTCGCCCATGGTCAATTCACCTCAAAAAGGTTTTATATTTTCTATTTACAAAGATAATAAAAATAGCCCATTTTTCGTGGGAGAAAATACGGTTAAAATCTGCTCGCCCATGGTCAGTTCGCCCATTATGGTGTTGCCCTCAGTCAACTCGCCCAACGGCACTACGATGGTCTACTCGCCGATCTTTATAAAAACGTAGGTTATTTTCTTTGGCTAGCCCAAAATTACGTTACAACTAGGTTCGCCCGCCCAAAAGAACATAAAAGGGTTCGCCCATATTGGCTCGCCCGGATTTCTATTTAAAACAGGGTCATTCGCCCAAGATCTCATAAAAAGGGTTCTTCGCCCAAAATCATAAAAGGTTTGGCTCGCTCGCCTTTACCAGTTCGCCCAACAAACAACATAGGGTTGACTTTGTAGCTCATCCAAATCAAAACATTTATCAAACCAATGCATGTCATAAACCAAAACAATTTCTCAATAAATTTCTATAAAATTTAACTCCACAAGACATGCATTTACTTCACACACATCTCCCTTACCTGCTATTACGACGCCTTGCTTCCTGGTCGCCTTTATCAATTCCCCGGCTGCAAAATAATTTATTAAAACTATGAATATATTTTCTTTTCGAATCTAAAACTATTAATATATTTTCTAACAAAATGGGCGAGAGTTGTGAGTACTGTACAGCTCGTCATTCGCCCAACAGAGCTCGCCATTCACTATGGGCTTACACGTGGAAGTTCGCCCAACATTACTGCCATTTATTGGCTTATTCGTGGGAGTTCGCCCAACATGGGAGCTCGCCCGACAATTTAACTCGTTATGCTCTTGCATCTCAGTTCGCTATTCGTGACTTTTTATTCAAAGGTGGGCTCGCTCTATTGAATTGGACTAACACTTGGCGACCTCTCCCTACTCGCCTCATTGGCGATCAGCCTTTCCAGGTATTTTGGGCGATCATATGCCCTCGCCCATTCGGGCGATTAGCCTAACTATCCAAAAATGTTGGCAACCGGTATATCGCCAAGTCATTCATCACATTAAGCTCGGCTCAACCCTTGGGCGAGTATCCCAATTTCCTTGCTCGCCTGCTTGGCAAGAAGGCTAATCTCGTTCGCCCATTGTAATTTATCTATCACGTTTCACATGCATAATACAGCAGCTTATGTTCAACCATAAATTATACACTTTCATGCCCAGTAATCTACCTAGCATGTCATCACTATCTATAATCCAAGGATTATATACATACAACGTTGGCTGAAAATTTCTTTACCCTGGTCTAACCGAACCAGCACAACTCCAAGTTGTTGTTTCCTCCCTCGTCAGTCCTTCCTTTCTTGGTTTCTTGGAGGGTTTGAGATGAAAGGGAGATTTAGCAAAGGGGTTTAGGTAGTTAGCTAACTAGGGACATGATTTTATACCAAGACTCCTTAGAAAACAAGAGCAAAGCAATCAGCTGCTAGCTACCTCTTTATATATAGGTTGCTCAACACTCCTTTTTGCTGCATGTTCACCTTAGCTTCTTCCCTCATCACTTCTCTCGTCTTATAGTGTGTTAATGCATGAAGAAAATCACCCCACAAGAAATCGACTGATTCTCTTTTCTTCCTACACGTTATTGACTAGTTAGTATTCTCTTGTTGAATTTGTTAACCCTTCTTCCTCAAGCATCTCTTATTTTGTCTTTATGCTATTAAATTCTTAATCTTCCAGCCTTAACAAACATGAGGAAAGAAAAGTGTATTAGTGGTAGAGGTATGGTTCTTGGGGTGTTGTCCACAACTCCTTGACTTTTCTTACCACTTCTTACCATTTTAACCAATCACCGCTAATCTCATGTGAAACCATTTACTTTATCCTTTGAAAATTTGCTCTTTGTTGCTAAGGAAAGGAAGTGGCGTGTACTCCACTTTGCAGCCACCTTTCTTGACTTTCCTTCATCCTTCCTTTTCACACTTCAACCAATAAGGTTTCTTTTATCCATGAACTTCATTTTATTTCTTTTGCATTCTTTCCAACCGAAGGTTCACACCATATTGTAAAATAAAATTCCAACAATTCCATAATGTAAAGTGATATTTCATATTCAACATTGATTTAATTCCACGAAATAATTTAATTCTGTTATCCATCATTTACAATAGGATATACAGTATAAGAAAATCGGGTCTCACACCAAGACAAACAATTGTTTGCTTACCTTTTATCCCGATAATTGTGTTATCCAGGATGCACAAAATATGAAGATGATTGGATCAGCTAAACAGTTTTCAGGCCTTTACATTTTAGAACAAATTTCACATGCAGGTTTATTCAACAACAAGTCATTTTCTTGTTCTATTCGTCAACATGTTTCTAGTAATATTTGGCACTATCGTTTAGGACATCTTTCTTCTAATAAGGCTTCAAATTTTACATTCTGTTGATTCTTCAATTACTATACATGATCATGCTCCTTGCGATGTATGTCACTTTGCCAAACAAAAACATATTCCTTTTCCCCTTAGTACTTCAACCTCTGTTCATTGTTTATCTTGTACATATTGATATATGGGGACCTGTTGGAAGATGGAAGATTCTGCTGAGATATTGCCAGAATCTTAGAGATTTGCTAGCTGATTTTTCTGTACAAAGATTTAGTCAACTTATGTAAATTAGGAAAGTTTCCTTGTAGTTTAGCTAGAGTTATTATGTAGTTCCTAGAAGTGTGCTGTGTATTTTCTATAAGAAGGAAGCCTGTAAAGTATTTTATACAGTGAGTCAATACATAAAAATTATTCCTTCAGATATCTCTCTTTGTTTTCATGGTATCAAGAGCTGGATTTTGATCATTGACTCTTTCTAAAAAACCCTAGGACTTATTCTGCAGAAGCCTTAGCCAACCTATAGCTTTTACCATGTCTGATATTTCAATTCAATCCAGTCCTCCTACTAACTCAAGGAAAACCACAGAAACCCAAATCCAAGCCTCCAATTCTAGTTCACACTCTGTCCAAATCACCACTATCCGTTTGAATGGTGATAATTTTCTGCGAAGAGAAGAGAGTCGTAGGAATGTTGTGCTTGGAAAAAAGGGTGCTGGTGTATCTATCGAAAACTCAGCATTGGCTGCCTCTAATGCAAGACAGATGAATCAGCGAAAGACAGATGAAAGACCTCGAGTTTGGAAAAGCAGCAAACAAGGTGATAGACCCACTTGTGCGTATCCTTCAGCAAATGAAGTTGAGACAAGTCCCTTCAGTAAAGAGCAGATGGATCATCTTCTTAAACTGCTAAAATCCAATTCATCATCTAGTATTCCTAGTATTTCCCTTGCTCAAACAGGTAGTAACCCTAATGCTTTATCTTCTTGTTCAAATTCTGCTCCTTGGATCATTGATTCAGGTGCATCTGACCACATGACTAGTTTGTCTCATCTATTTAATTCTTATGTACCTTGTTCTGGTAATGAAACAATTAGAATTGCCGATGGTAGTTTCTCACCTATTGCAGGAAAAGGATCAATAAAAATCTCAGAGAATATAGATCTTAAATCTGTTCTTCATGTCCCTAAACTTGCCTGTAATCTTTTGTCTGTGAGTAAATTATCCAAAGATTCTAACTGTCGTGTTACGTTCTTTGATTCTCGTTGTGAATTCCAGGACTTGAACTCGGGGAGGATGATTGGCAGTGCTAGAATGATAGACGGCCTTTACTGTTTTGATGACAACCTCTTCAGTAATAAAAAAGCTCAAGGTTTTGGTAGTATTAGTTCAATTTCTGTTCGTGAACAAATAATGCTTTGGCATCATAGACTAGGACATCCTAGTTTTCCTTATCTTAAACATTTATTTCCTGCTTTATTTAAAAATTTGGATTGTTCATCTTTTCAATGTGAGAGTTGTCATTTATCAAAGAGCCACCGTGCTACTTATATCTCAAAACCATATCATGCTTCCAAACCATTTTATTTGATTCATACTGATGTTTGGGGTCCTTCAAAGATTACCACTTTATCTGGAAAAAAATGGTTTGTGACATTCATAGATGATCACACACGATTGTGTTGGGTATTTTTGATAAGTGACAAATCTGTGGTGGAAAAGTTGTTCAAAGATTTTTATAATATGGTTGAAAATCAATTTCAAACAAAAATTAGTATATTACGCTCCGATAATGGAACGGAATATTTTAATGAATGTTTGGGAAATTTTTTTAAAGAAAAAGGTATCCAACATCAATCTACGTGTCGTGATACTCCTAAGCAAAATGGAATTGCTGAGAGAAAAAATAGACATTTACTTGAAGTGGCTCGTGCCATCATGTTTTCTATGCATATTCCAAAATATTTATGGGGAGAAGCTGTTTTAACAGCATCCTATTTGATTAATAGGATGCCTACCCGAGTTTTAAACTACATCACACCTTTAGACTGCCTCAAAAAAACTTTTCCAGAATCTAGAATACAATCTGATTTGCCTTTAAAAGTTTTTGGCTGCACAGTATTTGTTCATATACCCAGCAAACTTAGATCTAAACTTGATCCTAGAGCTGAAAAATGTGTTTTCATAGGTTATGCTCCAAATAAAAAAGGGTACAAGTGTTATAATCCTCAAACCAGAAAAATCCATGTCAGTATGGATGTCTCTTTTTTGGAAAATCAACCTTACTTTAGCAAAAATTATCTTCAGGGGGAGAAAGAAAGAGAAGAAGACAATTTTTGGAACATTTCTCTACCTAATACAATCATTTGTGATACCACTTCTCCTATTTTTTTTGAAACAAAAATTCAGGAAAAATCTGTTCAAGATATTGAGAACAAAGGAAATTCTAATCAACCATTGCAAAGCATGGATGTATCACAAACAGGGGGAGAAATACTACAAACGGATCAAAACAATCCAAATTCTGAGCTTCTGGTTTATACTAGAAGAACTCATAAAAATGGTAAAGATCCACCTATCACTCTAGCACAGAATCAACCAAAATCTCCGAGAGATGGTCCTTCAAATATTCAAGGTAATTCTATTCCTATTTTATCTTCAGCTCCAATTCCTTCTTCTATTATGCCTTCTAACAATGAGTCCTCAGATCTTAATGTTCCCATAGCTATTAGGAAAGGAGTTCGAACATGTACCAATCACCCTATTGCCAAATATTTATCTTACCATAGACTTTCTAATCACCATAGAGCATTTACCTCAAAAATTTCTCACTTGTTTGTTCCGAGAAACATTCAGGAAGCTCTAGATGATCCAAATTGGAAGTTAGCAGTTATAGAAGAGATGAATGCTCTTAAGAAAAGTGGTACTTGGGAGGTAGTGGACTTGCCAAGGGACAAGAAGACAGTAGGGTGCAAATGGGTATTTACTGTAAAGTGCAAGGCTGATGGTAGTGTAGAAAGGTACAAGGCTAGGCTTGTGGCAAAAGGATTTACACAGACCTATGGGATTGATTACCAAGAAACGTTCGCTCCAGTAGCCAAAATAAACTCAATTCGGGTTTTATTATCTTTGGCCGTGAATCTCGATTGGTCCCTACATCAGTTAGATGTAAAAAATGCCTTCCTAAATGGAGATTTGGAAGAGGAAGTGTTTATGAACCTACCACCTGGCTTCGAGGAAAGGATTGGTAAAGATAAAGTCTGTAGATTAAAGAAGTCGTTGTATGGCCTCAAACAATCCCCTAGAGCTTGGTTTGAACGCTTTGGGAAGGTAGTAAAAAGTCATGGTTACTGTCAAAGTCAAGCAGATCATACTATGTTTTATAAACGTTCAAGAGATGGGAAAATTGCTATCTTGATCGTTTATGTGGATGATATAATCTTGACAGGTGATGATAATGTTGAACTAGAAAGATTGAAGAAGAGACTTGCTAATGACTTTGAAATCAAAGACTTGGGTACGTTGAAATATTTCCTCGGGATGGAGTTTGCTAGGTCTAAAGAAGGTATATTTGTCAATCAACGCAAGTACATACTCGATTTGCTTGGTGAGACAGGTTTGCTTGGTTGCAAAGCAGCTGAAACACCGATTGAACCCAACTTAAAGCTACAACCTGCCAAAACTAAAGATGTGGTGAACAAGGACCAATACCAAAGGCTTGTTGGAAGATTGATTTATTTGTCCCATACACGTCCAGATATAGCTTTTGCAGTAAGCATGGTGAGTCAATTTATGCATTCACCAGGTTTGGAACACTTTGATGCTGTGTACAGGATCTTGAGGTACTTGAAAGGGACTCCTGGAAGGGGTCTGTTGTTTAAGAAACGTGGACACCTACAGATCGAAGTCTACACTGATGCAGATTGGGCTGGAAGTATTAATGACAGAAGATCAACTTCAGGCTACTGTACATTTGTTGGAGGAAATCTTGTTACTTGGCGGAGCAAGAAACAAAATGTGGTGGCTAGAAGTAGTGCAGAGGCTGAGTTTAGGTCTGTTGCTCATGGGATTTGTGAAGTAATGTGGATTAAAAGGTTGTTAGAAGATTTGAGGATCTCTAACCCTTCACCCATGAAAGTATATTGTGATAATAAAGCAGCAATCTCTATTGCTCATAATCCAGTCCTTCATGACAGAACAAAGCATGTGGAAGTGGATAAGCATTTTATTAAAGAAAAGCTCAATAATGGACTGATTTGCATGCCTTACATTCCAACTACTGATCAGATTGCTGATATACTTACAAAGGGGCTACATAAGAAGCAATTTGACAGTTTGATTAGCAAGCTGGCAATGGAAGATATCTTCAAGCCAGCTTGAGGGGGAGTGTTGGAAGATGGAAGATTCTGCTGAGATATTGCCAGAATCTTAGAGATTTGCTAGCTGATTTTTCTGTACAAAGATTTAGTCAACTTATGTAAATTAGGAAAGTTTCCTTGTAGTTTAGCTAGAGTTATTATGTAGTTCCTAGAAGTGTGCTGTGTATTTTCTATAAGAAGGAAGCCTGTAAAGTATTTTATACAGTGAGTCAATACATAAAAATTATTCCTTCAGATATCTCTCTTTGTTTTCAGGACCATATCCCATTCCCTCTCTGTATGGAGATCATTATTTTCTTACTATAGTTGATGACCACAATAGATACACTTGGTTATATCTGATGAAACAAAAATCTGACACTCTTTTTCTGATTCAAAAATTTTGTAATCTGGTAGAGACACAATTTGGTGTTAAAGTAAAGATCATAAGAACAGATAATGGGCAAGAATTTAATATGAATGAATTCTATCCATCCAAAGGATTAGTTCATCAGACATCTTGTGTCCAAACACCACAACAAAATGGAGTGGTAGAAAGAAACATCAACATATCCTTAACGTGGCACGAGCATTGAAATTTCAAGCTCACTTACTTGGAAAATTTTTGGGGTGATTGTGTTACACATGCTACATATCTTATAAATAGATTGCCAACACCAACTCTTAAAGAATAGACACCTTTTACTGTACTATTTCAAAAATCACCTAGTTACTCTCATTTAAAAGTTTTTGGTAGCCTTTGTTATGCTTCTACCTTAGCACATGGAAGAACAAAATTTGAATCCCGAGCCCATAAATCTGTTTTTATAGGTTATCCTCAAGATCAAAAAGGTTATAAATCGTACAACTTGACCACTGGTGCTGTTTTTGTTTCAAGGGATGTTATTTTTTATGAACACATTTTTCCATTCTCAAATATGTCTGTTTTAGATACTGATTATAACAATTCAGAATTCATTCTTCCTACTATTACTCCATCTTTACTTTTTCCAAATTGTGTCTCACATGCTCCAAATGCAAATGCTTCTGATTCTGATCCTTTTGCTTCTGGTTTGCCTTCTCATTCTTCCTCCCCTATTATTGATTCTTATTCTAGTCCTTCTGATCATACTTTTGGTTCCTCTTCACAGTCTTCTTCTCCTAACAGTGAGTCTTTACCTTGCTCTTCACCCATTCTTAGAAGGTCACATAAAGTTTGATTTCCTCCTAGTTATTTACAAGATCATCACTGTGCATTAGCTGATTCATCTCCTTCTTCTTCTGCTCATCTAGATTGCACAAATTTGAAAGTTTGTCACCCTCTTTCCAAAGTTCTTTCATATCACAAATGTTCCCCTTATCATAAACAATTTGCTTTAAGTATTGCTAGTGTGGTTGAGCTTAAGACTTATAGTCAGGCTGTTAAGTATGAATGTTGGAGATAGGCTATGTAGACAGAATTGGATGCATTGAAGGCTACTCATACTTGGGATGAAGTTGTTCTTCCTCCTAGTAAAGACCCTATTGGCTGTAGATGGGTTTATAAAATCAAGCATAAGGTCAATGGTAGTATTGAAAGGTTTAAAGCACGACTTGTTGCAAACGGGTATACTCAGCAACCTGGTCTTGATTATATTGAGACTTTTTCCGCGGTGGCTAAAATGACTACCATTCATACCTTGCTTGCTGTTGCTGCTGCAAAAGGCTAGATCCTTTATCAGCTTGACATCAATAATGTCTTTCTACATAGTGATTTGAATGAGGAAGTTTATATGCAATTTCACCCTGGTTATATTGGTGCTAAACCTAGCCAAGTTTGCAGATTTCTTAAGTCTTTATATGGGCTAAAACAGGCTAGTAGACAATGGTATTCCAAGCTCACCACTACCTTACTAGATAAGGGTTTTCGTCAAGCTTCACTTGATCCTGGTTTGTTCATTAAAGGCTCGACTTCTTCCTTCATTGCTCTGTTGATATATGTTGATAATGTGATTCTCACCAGTAATGATGCTTTACTTATTCAAGATGTAAAAGCTTACTTAAACAATGCCTTTAAAATCAAAGACCTTGGAGTTTTAAAGTACTTCTTGGGGCTTGAAGTGGCTTATTCTTCTACTGGTATAAACTTGTCACAAAGGAAGTATGCTTTAGAATTGTTGTAGGAAGCTGGTTTTTTGCATTGTAAACCAGCTCCTACTCTTAGGATTGTCTCTTCCAAGGCTAATATTGCTGCAGGAGTTGTCTTATCTGATCTTTTGCCTTATAGCCAACTAATTGGAAAGCTCCTTTATCTTACATCACCAGACCTGATCTATCGTTTGTTGTTCAGCACCTTTCTCAGTTCATGGAGCATCGTACTGATTTGCATTTGAAAACTTTGCATAGGATTTTAAGATATTTGAAAGGCACTCCGAGCGAAGGGCTTTTCTTTTCTTCTCAATCTAATCTAATTCTTAAAGGGTTCAATGATTCTAATTGGGCTTGTTGCCCTGACACAAGGCATTCCATAACAGGTTATTGTGTGTTTCTCAGGAATGCTTTGGTCTCTTGGAAATCTAAAAAGCAAAGCACAGTTTCACTGTGTTCTTCTGAAGCTAAGTATCGTGCCTTAAATTCCTGATCTTGTGAAATTCAGTGGCTTTTCTACCTGTTACATGATTAGCAGGTTCTTCATACTGAACCAGCATTGGTGTATTGTGACAATCGATCTGCAATTGCTATTGCAAAGAATCCAGTCTTCCATGAGCGCGCCAAACATATTAAGCTTGATTGTCATTTTGTTCGAGAGAAAGTGCAAGCTGGAGTCCTTCGATCATTCCATGTTACTTCTTCCTCTCAACTTGCAGATCTCTTCACTAAATCTCATCCACCTTCTGTGTTTCACTCTTTCCTATCTCGTTTTCCATTCCATAATCTCTATCCTCCAGCTTGAGGGGGGCTAACATGAGATATATATGCAGAATATATTTATTCCAGATGCTAATGGAAGCTTCTTGAAGCTGCTGATAGTTTACTGGTGTTGCTGATTAGTTTTACTTGTTGAGCTGGATTAGTTTTGTAGTTTTTCTAGATTTGTTAGCTTTGTTAGCTCCAATGCAATTAGTTAGTTTCTTTTTCATTTTAACTAACTTCAGCCATTGCACATGACTTAGCCGATACAATCTGTATATAAACAACCTCCTGCTTTGTAAATTTTGAATCAATGAAACCAAGTATTCAATTTCTCCACACAAAGCTCCACATATTATTTATATATTATAGTTAATTAACCTAACTAATAATGCAGGCGAAAGTCTGAATGCAAGTTTTCTAAGCCCATACCTTGACTCTTTGGGCGGCTCCAAGTTCACAAATGGTGCAAACTTTGCAGTCGTGGGCTCCTCAACTCTACCCAGATTTGTTCCGTTTTCCTTGAACATTCAGATCATGCAGTTTCTTAACTTCAAGGCCTGCTCCCTTGAGCTTGTTAACGCTGGTAATGTTTTTGTTCACTTTTGCTCTCATTGTACATTGTATATATGCTCATTTCTTTTAATCACGTTATACTGACTGCGTGCCTAACGTATAGAGACTAGTGCCTAGACGAAATCACCTATAGTATGTGTTGGATAAATAGATGTTTCATGGTCATTGGTGCATGGAACATGTGTATTTTTTACATCTCTTCTCTAGCTAATGTAAAACAGTGTTAACTGGTAATTAGTAGTTCTTTTATATTTCTAAGCTATGCAGAGTACAAGGTTTCTTCACTAAACTTACATAAGTTGTTATAGTTGGATAGATATTTTGTCAAATATTGCAAGCTCTTCCTTTCTTTGTTGATTAGTTGAGAAGAAAAGAGATAAGCAATAAAGCAAAATCATCATCTCCTTCTTCTTCTTCTCATTGGCTTGACTACAGACTCTAGAATGTGACAAATGTATATAAATCAAGGTTTAGTTATTAGCCTCTGAAATCATACTTGAAGGGGGAAATATGTTTCTATATACTGCAGACTTTACTGTATTTTAGTCACCGGAGAACTTTGATGTAGCATGCACAATATTATCTGATTAATTAAGCTAGTTGTAATAACTGAACTTCTCGTTTTTAGGTTCAAGAAATTTGATCAACGATGAAGGATTACGGAATGCACTTTACATCATTGATATCGGGCAAAATGACATTGCTTGACAAAAAGTTGTCATATATTAAAGTAACCAAAAGAATTCCATCCATCATTACAGATATAAAGAATGCTGTAAAGGTGAGTTCAGTTGTCCCAGCAAGAGATAAGTAGGAAGGTAGAACCATAAGAGGCTTTTGCATTCTTACAAATGCAAAACTTCTGCCATCTCCTTCCTGAATCTTGATTTATTGTTATGTTGCTGCTTCTGATCTGTTTCTAACTAACATTAATGTTTCAAACACTAACAAAGAGCCATCAAATTGTCAAAACATATTAGCCATTGTATTAGTTGTTGACATATCTGGGATTAGTCCTTTAATATAGATACATGATGAAATCTTAGAAGTCTGAATGGGATGAACATATGAAGTTCATAGTTTTCATGTTTAATAACCTTTTAACTCTAGATGGGCAAGATTTAAAGACATTATTGCTTCACTTATGACCATGGTTTATATTAATGGTTTCTGACATTAATGTTCCTTCTATGTTGCTTTTAGACATTGTATGATAACGGAGGAAGGAAATTCTGGATGCACAACACAGGACCATTAGGTTGTCTCCCTCAGAAGCTTTGGTTAGTTGAAAAGAAAGATCTGGATCCTCATGGCTGCCTTTCCACTTATAATTCCACAGCGCAGTTATTCAATGAAGCACTGCACCATTTGTGCTAGAGCTTAGGTCTGAGCTGGCAGGTGCTACAATCGTCCACGTAGATATATATGCCATCAAGTATGACCTCATTGCCAACTCCACGAAATATGGTAAGATGGTCTTGAAGTCATGCTGTTGTTATGTTTCATACTCTAAATTTGATATTTATGCAATTTTAGCATTAAGAAGACAGGAGAAGATTTAATGAAAGGGTTGTTATGCACATACAAGAGATGAGATGTAGTTTCGAATGTCATTAATTTTGATCACGTGCGGCAGTAGCTTTGATCAAATCTTTTAACCCTGCAGGTTTCTCAAGTCCATTAATGGCATGTTGTGGGTCTGGAGGACCTCCATACAATTACAACATCAGAGTGACTTGTGTGTTACTGATTAAGTTAGGATGCCAAATCTTAATGCAATGTGATGATAATGGGGAAAAAAAATTCATAATTCACTCTCTCTACCATTTTCTTTGCCTATATTTTCCTGTATTTGTGATGTCTATATCTCTTTTAACTTGTCGGAGCCCTGGTGATAGATTGATGCAGTTGATCCAAAGAGTAGGCACAAGGGAAAGCTTAATACAGAAAGCTTATTGGAATCGAGAGGTGTTAACTGGACTTCTTTGAGCCTGTGTACATATATGGACCTTTGAATTACAATCCTGTTGAAGAATGGTTCTTCCACCGTTTGAAAGCAGGTCGCCCTATTCCAATTCCCAACTCTGGAATGCAAGTAACCCAACTTGGTCATGTAAAGGTTAGTAAAACGTGCAAGTCTGTTGGCCACTGCTTATTTGGTATTTAGGTTGCATTGTGGTAGGCTGACTATAAGAAGCACAGCAGCGGTTTTCATAGAAACCAGTTCAAATTTGGGAGGATCCAATGTGGCATTTAGACAGCTTAAGTCTACTGACAAATATAATGGACAGCATATGTACCATATATCTCCAAGTTGCTTCTGATCCAAGATGACTTGTCTGATGAAGTTTCTATTGTATGATAATCAATTTAGATGGTTTTTATACCTTGCACTTTCTTGTGAGAATGGTGTAACATAGTCATAGAACTGCAGGATTTGGCAAAGGCTTTCATCCAGGTTCTTGGTAATGAAAAAGCCAGCAAGCAGGTATTCAACATTTCAGGAGAGAAGTATGTAACTTTTGACTGGTTAGCAAGGCTTGTGCTAAGGTAATTCTTCTAACAAGTTTGTTTTCTGAATCATTAAAAATACATGAGAAAATATTAAAGTCCAATGATACTACTAACTGAATATGTTATTGTCCACCCAGGCTGGTGGATTTCCTGAGCCTGAGATTGTTCATTACAACCCCAAGGAGTTTGACTTTGGTAAAAAGAAGGCATTCCCATTCCACGACAGGATAAGTCTTGACAGAAATTTTGTTCACAACTTCAGATAAATTAATCAAGTAAATAAAGTAAGCCTTCGCATGAAAACGATTTGAAAGGATAAGGCTCCATTTGATTGGATGGAGCTTTTGTTCCTGTAAAAACTTCAGTATCTGTGAGATCACCTTGTTTGAAAATTTCATTTGGATAACCTTTCTCATATATGCCTAGTCTTCTAATTTGCCTATTGCTTAAGTTTCGTATGTCATGCTAGAACACCTGTTCATATTCCAATCTGCACTGGTAAAGAGTAGACTTTTCATTGCAAATTCCTCGCCATAGTGACATCAGAAACTGTCAAGTTATTCGTTTTCCAAAAAAAATAGTACTTTAGGCCATAACTTTCTTAAGAAGCAGTGGTGACTTGACAGAATCAGCTTTGTTGTCCTTTTTGGGAATAAGAATAAATTTGGCTGCATACCATGTTACTTTAAATCTTCAGAGTAATTTTCTTGCCGTAGTCACATCATAAACCACTAGGTTTACATTTTCCTAAGAATAGCGGATCCTAGGCTCCAAGTGTTGTGGAATACCAGGCAACATTAGCTTTTTGATATGTTGTGGTTATGGCAACAAGATAAGCAGCAGACGAAGTCATAACTCATAATTAATCTACATCAAGGAACTTGTTTTAATGACATCATAATCACTTCATTTTCATATTATGCAGCACTTCTTTTCATAAATTGAGAAAGCAAAGCACGTGCTTGGATGGAAACCTGAATTTGATCTGGTGGAAGGACTTGCAGACTCGTATAACCTAGATTTTGGGAGGGAAACGTTCAGGAAAGAGGCTGATTTCTCAACCGATGACATGATTCTTGGCAAAAGTCTTGTTCTTCAGGCATAGGCCAATATTCATCTCATCACTATAAATTTTGCCTTGTCATTTCTCCCTTAAATTTCCCCTCAAGTTCGGATAGAAAATGTTTCAATGATGCATAAGTTACATGCACTGTACTTAATTTGGAATGTGGGAATACAGCCAACAAATCGGTCTCTTTCTGGCATCCGGTCTATCATTTTCAGAGCCTTATAGAATTAAAACTAATCTTATTTCATCCAAAGAAATTTCTTCAGCTAAACTTCAAAGTTTGAAGGTTCTTCAGTAGGTATATATTTCCACAACATGCATGGAATGGACTTTTCTTTGCATATAGTCTTAACACTAATCCTATCCATCAAGCTTGGCCAGACTTGCCGTGTACTCTGTAGCACAGGGTTTCTGAACTTCTAAGTGAAAGTTGTATAAATTTCCTGAACCTTGCAAGCTCAGCTCAACTAAGTAGAAGTGGTAATTCATGTCTATATTTTGTGTTCATATTGTATTTAATCGTGTTCATGTTGTCTTGTGCAAAAGTATAGAGCCCAAAGGGCCTTCTTGGGTCCAAAAAGCAATGGTGTGCTCTTAAACAGCAACCTCTTCTAATCCTGACAGGGAGCCAGCCAAGTTCCTACACCATCCAACAAACAAGGAAACCAAGAAAAAGACAATTTCATTACTCATTAGTTAATGCCTACCCCAGGTTAGCACCTAACAATGGGGTCTTGCTATTTTACCCACGAAATAAATGTAGATAGGGATTGTTGTTTACACGTTGCGATAATCTAATCGGAAAGGAAGAAAAGTAATTTCAGATTTTCCACCTTTAAAAAGAATTATTTGTTAAATGCGGTGCTATAAACCGTCAACGACTCCATGCTGAAGTGGTGACAAACTAATGGCTGAAGCAGTGGAAAAGCGATCCCCACCCAGAAATCTTCAGAAGCTTCATTCTCGAATCCTGTTCACCATTTAACACTTTCCATCCTCGAACAGACCAAAAGTAATTTTAAGAAATTCAATAAAGGAAGAAAAAACACAGTATCTTATGGCATATTCCAATTCCAATGTCAAATTTTGAATGTAAAACACGGGAGTTAAGTAAATTATTCCAGAGTTTGGTCGGTTAGTCCAAGATCGCTAAAAGAACATTATCCCGAAAGGATTAAATTAAAAACTTTTTTTTTAAGTAGATTCAATTAAAAACTTTTAATGCAATTGCAGGCCATGTTTGCAGCAACGAACTTAACTAGAAAGTTTGGAAAAAGAGAAGGCGGGGCAACTGTCCTGATTGGATTGGACCGTTGATTCAAACAAGCAAACGTATTTAACAACAATGGATTACGTGGCGAAATCACAATGGACCCCACACCTCGTCCACTGTCCACCTACCCGCTCCCGCGTTTAAGAACAGTGCGCCAAGTGCGTCATGAAAATCCACGTGGATTATTTGCGGTCATTAATTTTTAGAGGTCTTGGTCGGTGGATCTCTCTGTCTCTCTCTCTGTTTCTCTCACTCAGTCTCGGCGTTGCTGGCGGTGAGGGGTTGCGTGGGGTTGGGGTAGTTAAGCCGTAAATAAAATTTTTAATTAACCCAGTTTTCTCTTTACCCTTTCATTTCTTTTTAAATTATGAAAGATGAAAGATCGGAGGAAGGTTCTTAACAGGAGTATGATTTTCAACAAACCAAAGTCCATGAATAAATAAACAGAGCAAGTTGCATTGAGAGTTACTTTTGATGTTTCGTGCACCGTCCATTTCCGCAAATTAATCTCTCGTTAAGTTTAGTGCTAGCTGCTGTGCATATATAGGTAGATTAAAATATTTCTCAATCTCCATTGGACACCACAAATTCATTTCTTTTTACTTTTTCAGTGCAGTGGACCAAATCCATTTCTATATAAACACCCAAACTCTAGCTGGCTACTTCACTCTCACTCAAGCAACAATCAAAGTTTCTCTTACACTCAAAAATACGAGCAAATCAGTTTTCTCATACTTCAGCTTAAACCCTTTATTCCATTTTCAAACATGGCTCCTAATGTTACCAGTGCCAAAGCTGCCACTGTCACCACCAAGGCTAAGGCTGCAGCCCGTCCTAAAAGGGCTTATGTTACGTTCTTGGCAGGGAACGGGGACTACGTCATGGGCGTGGTGGGGTTAGCCAAGGGACTCAGGAAGGTGGAGAGTAAGTACCCACTTGTGGTGGCGATTTTGCCGGACGTGCCAGAAGATCACAGAAAGATTCTGGTGGAGCAGGGGTGCATAGTCAAGGAGATCGAGCCTGTGTACCCTCCTGAGAACCAGACCCAGTTTGCCATGGCCTACTATGTCATCAACTATTCGAAGCTACGTATCTGGGAGGTATATGTTTTTGCATGCCGTAGTGTTACACGTAACTTTCAGTTGAGTTTCAGTTAATCTTGTCTTTGAAAAGATCTGGAGCGGTTTTTGCCACGTGTTAAGATACGGTCTTTTGTTAGGTTGTTTTTGGAATTTCAGTTAAAAACTTCTTTGGTTGGGTTGAAAATGTTTTGGATTTTCCAAGAACATGGCAAGTATTTCCTTCTTTTCGTACGATGTTTCGATTTTTAAACTACCATGGAAAGTTTCATTCCCTGAAATGGAATAATTGGCCATTTGGTTAACAAAGCAATTCTTATTACCCTATTTTCTTACATTTATATATACTTCAAATTAAATTGCAGTTTGTGGAGTATTCCAAGATGATATACTTGGATGGAGACATCCAAGTGTTCGAAAACGTAGACCACTTGTTTGACATGGAAGACGGTTACTTCTACGCTGTGATGGATTGCTTCTGCGAGAAAACCTGGAGCCACACCCCACAGTACAAGATTGGCTACTGTCAGCAGTGCCCTGATAAGGTCCACTGGCCATCTCAGTTGGGTCCTAAACCTCCTCTTTACTTCAACGCTGGAATGTTTGTATATGAACCCAGCCTGTCTGTCTACCAGAACCTTCTGAGTACTCTCAAAGTTACGACTCCCACCCCTTTTGCTGAGCAGGTAAGAATTAATTTGTCATTTGATATTATATTCTTGTTCTCAATCGTGATGCTAAATTGCTAATTTCATGTGTATTATTCTTTGCAGGATTTTCTGAACATGTTCTTTAGGGACATTTACAGGCCCATCCCTCCGATTTATAACCTGGTCATGGCCATGCTGTGGCGCCATCCAGAGAACATTGAGGTAGAAAAAGCCAAGGTTGTTCACTACTGTGCTGCAGGCTCCAAACCATGGAGGTTTACTGGCAAAGAAGACAACATGGACAGGGAAGACATTAAGACGCTGGTGGCAAAATGGTGGGACATTTACAACGATAAGTCGCTTGACTACAGAAATGTTGTGGCTTCCAACGAAGCAGAAACTGACGAGGATGAGCAAACAGGCTTGAAACCATTTCTGGCAGCGTTGTCAGAGGCTTGCGTTGTTCACCATGCGAGCGCCCCATCCGCTGCTTAAAATTTGCGGCCTTCGGTGGCGATATAGATTACTTTACGGCATTCTCCTAAGTTGTGTTGGATTGTAAATGTGTCCTTTGTATTCTTCATAGAAGTTTATTTGTCCTTCCTTTTTTAATAGGACAGATTATATCAGGTACCTATTTCTTTGGTCTGATTATTTCTAGTTCTGTAACCTCTTTGTAAACGATTTGAGTTTTATTTATACAAATGCATATTTCTGTACTTTGTCATGGGATATACTCAAAGAATGACAGTAATTAATCAGAAACTCCTCACTACTGATAAAGTTTTATGAAAATAAACGAATGCTTTCCTAATATATGAATGAAGTAGTGTTTGACAGGAAACTAATGAGTAATTACTGCAAATTTTGAATATTAATAGTGACAACACGGTGTTGTATTGTAGCAAGGCAATACAGGCAAGGTGATTATATTGTATCCTCTCTTTTAACTATTAAATGGCAGGCTTATTTATACTGAGGATCCCTTGAGGGAGTTACTGAATAATTGCATACTGACAATGATGCTACTATACATAAACAAATGCACTCTCTTTTGTCCCTGCATCAATCCTATAGGCCTGGCTGATTGCGGAGGGTCTCTAATGGCATCTTGCACACCCTCAAAACTTGTGGCTTTAGCTTAATTGTAGCTGTTTTTGTTCATCTTTCTTCAAGTGTTCCAGATCAGACTCTGGTCAGAAGCCGAAATCGTGTGAGAGTGTTCTGAGAAGTGATCCGCGTGCTACTTCAGCTGACCTCCCAAAGCTTGTCACTGATATCTATCAACCTAAAAATCGAACAAGCTGCTAGCAATGGCAGAAGTTCTGTAGAATTCCATGAAAACACCACTGACCCGAGGGTTTCAACAGTTGTGTGGAATTCTATCGACTGATGGAAGGCGATTTGGATGAAGCTTAGCATCGTTTGGAGAGGGGAGATTACAGGAATACCAGTGAATTGATCCAGTCGAGAAAACAAGCTGAATACTGTGCGGCTGCGTTTCCGATAAACTCAGAGGTCATTGATGTCCTTACTAGGATTATGGTCTCAAATGCGAGACTATGTGAATTTGTTAGGGTAATCTGAGCTCAACAAATTAACAAACAAATTAAAAGGCTGATCGGAGAATATGATGTTGAAGTCGAGAAGTTACATCTGAGCTTTCTTGAGCTAACAAGAATCAACCAATGATCATGCTTCAGAGAGAATATTGAACAAATAAAAATCATGACATCTGACTTGACGCCTGTGAGGCGTCAACAATGAATTTGTTGAACTCTGTGAACAAAGATTATTTGAAATCGATCTACAAGGCAGGCAAATTGCCTATATCTAGCATACTAAATATATCGAACACAAGTTAATACATTTCTAGTAAAACTTGCAAGAAAAAGAACAACCCAAGAACATAAAATAGCATTGAAAAATTCAAATCCCACAAAGATTTGCTGCCTGAGATGTCATTGAATTTCGACCAATCCTCAAGCCTAGGAAAAACAGAGAGAAAGCAAAAAATTAGAAGAGAGTAATATCCACAATGGATGCAAATGTCAGTCTCAAGCCTCGACCTACCTTGTTAGCTATGTTGTTGGAGAGCCAGTCCAGACCCTCATACAGCCCTTCACAGGAAGCGGCACATGTACTCTGGATATACCTGTGAGAGGAACAAAGAATGACCAGATTCTATCAGAAAAGTACTTGCAAATACAACACACAAATGCCCTACAAATTTGTAGATAAACAGAGGAAAGGTCAATAGTAAACTACCATTGGCGCTGACCCAAGCTTATCAGTGATCTCAGCAGCATTCATAGCATTTGGTAGATCTTGCTTGCTTGTTTGCAAATACAAGCAGAACAGCATCCCTCAGCTCATCCTACGCATATGACAACCAACAAAATGATTACAAAAATAATTACACATTTATAAACAGCTAATGTAGATCACAGCCCTCACAATTCTCTTCTCTTATCACAGAAAATTTCAACACAAAGGCAGTGCCAAACACAATTTTGGGGTGGGACCTTTAGAGGTAGAGGATAATGACAAGTGGACAGAGTTGGAATCTATAAAAATTTCAAGCAATGTGCTGCTAGGTGCCAAATACCATTCAGCAACATGCCATAAAGCAAACTGGTACCTCATTTAGCATACGGTGAAGCTCAACCCTGGCCTCAACCACACGGTCATGATCATTGCTGTCAACAACAAAGATTAACCCGAGTATTTTGGAAGTAGTGCCTCCACAAAGGTCGAATCTGAAAGTGCCCATAGAAGCTAACAGAACATAACATGGTATCAAACTCCAGATATTTAACTCTTATTTTGAATAAAAGTATGATTTAATGTGAGTTTAGATATTAATTCATGTAATTTATTTTAATTTAATGAAATAAAAATTTTAATGATGATGATTTTGAATAAAAATAAAGAGAACTTAAGCCAGCACTAAAAAAGCAAACAACAATTCGACTTGGCTCATTAAACAAAAAGACATAATGTTTGTTGCACTTATATATTGAAAAAAAATAATAAATGAAGATAGATTTGACTTGGCATTGCATCACAATTGGCACAAAAACTTAACCCTGTTTTGTCTTTACCCTTTTATCATCATTAATTAATATAATTAATATAAAATTTATTGTATAGATTTGGCAGAATTCTTGGGCTTATACTGAATGCCTATTCTAAATTTGCAGAATTTGTAGGCAACTGAATACTAACCATAAATTTGCAGAATTTGTTGGCTACTAAATACTAACCATCTTCAGAATTGTTCCGAAAATTGAACATAATTGGGCATGCGCTAATGTTATGTTGGAGTCTTCAGCGTTTGCGACAAATGTAAACAGAAGGTGCAAAGCAGCATTTCCCTCGTTTAAAGCTTTGTCATGCTTAGCTAGAGAGCAATTATGTGCAAATCAGTTTGTCATCTTCAAGTTGATTTTTTAAAGCATAGACAGCATACAACTTTAAATTTATTTTTAGGGGTCTATTTATTTTTAGACTTTTTTTATTAATGAAGTGTTATTTTATGATTAACTGATAATATATAAAAATTATATACTATCAGTATATCATATATAAACTCTTGTCATTTTTTTATATACTGTACAAGGTTTATAAGATTACCGGACATTAGTTGTGGCTACATGTTCAAAGAAACTTGCAGCAAGAAAATTGCTTTATGCACTGTCAGCCACAACGAGAACTGCTGCCCAACGTCTTTTAATGGGGCCGTGGTTGTTACGACTCAACAATCTGCGTGGCCTCCAACGATGCCTGGACAAAACCCCTTTTCCCAAAGTCAATTCCTGGAAGAAGGATCTGCTGTAACTCTACTAAATTCTCAACCAGGTTAAAGTGTATTATCTCCTTTAATAAATGGTAGTTTCAGACCAATCTGATCTCTCGTTCAAAGTTCAGACGCCTTTCCCATACAAAGACAACGTGATTTTATGAGTCGATCTCCCCTTTTCCAAGATTCCATTCCCATGCGGTATTCTTCCCTTTTCGCACTTTGACTACCTCACAAATATAAATACAAATCTATCTTAAATATATATATATCTTAATTACAATATTTTGATGTAAGATTGAGACTTGATATTAATCTTGACGTAAATACAAAAGAAAGTGATGAAAAGAAGAACACGCCTTCCAAATTTTCAAACATATATGGAAATCGTACATCAGCACATCAATAGAATTATTATTTTAATGAAAAAGGGATTGATTGGTAAGAGGTAATCTCTGTCCGAAGCCTCTCTACCCACTCGTTGCCTTTTAAGTTTTATCCAGGTTTCTGAGTCACGTGCGTGTGTACAACATTTATCAGGCTAGGTGCTGTCTAGTTCATCCATTTATATATAATATCTTTTTCCTTTCCATTTTGCATTATTGGATTGAATTGATGCAAATGAGTTAGTACTTTAATAGTGGTTTCAACTTTTAATACGATCTATGTTGATATTTCTTCTGTGTATAATTAATCATGTTTGAATAATTTAGATTCATATTAATATAGATTTAAGTATAAGTTGAATATGAATTAATTTGAATTCATATATTCAGATCAAATTGAGTTCGGATTAATATGAATTCAAATTAATTTAAATTTGAATTATGTTAGATTTAAATTATATTGATTTTTTTTAATCAAATTGTATTGATTTAATTTGAATTCATATCGATCAAATACAGGTTTTTGGATTGAGTTAGATTTTGCATTTGATTTCTAAACTTTGATGAGGAATTATGAAATTTCTTAAAAAATAAAAAAGATGAGGAATTATGAAAGATGGAAGGAAGGTTCCTAATAGGAGTATGATTTTTCACAAACCAAAGTCCATGAATAAATAAACAGAGCTGTAACCAAAAAAAAAAAAGAATAAATAAACAGAGCAAGTTGCATTGAGAGTTTCCTGCACCGTCCATTTCCGCGAGCAAGTTGCATTGAAAGTGCATACATAGGCAGATTAAGATATTTCTCAATCTCCATTGGACACCACAAATCCATTTCTTGTTACTTTTTCAGTGCCCATTTTCTGTATAAACACCCAAACTCTACCCAGGCAACTCACTCAAGCAACAATCAAAGTTTCTCTTGCACACTCAAAAACACGAGCAAATCAGTTTTCTCATACTTAAGCTTAAACCCTTTATTCCATTTTCAAACATGGCTCCCACTATTACCAGTGCCAAAGCTGCCAATGTCACCGCCAAGGCTAAGGCTGCAGCCCCTCCCAAAAGGGCTTATGTTACGTTCTTGGCAGGGAACGGGGACGACTACATGGGTGTGGTGGGGTTAGCTAAGGGACTCAGGAAGGTGAAGAGCAAGTACCCACTTGTGGTGGCGGTATTGCCGGACGTGCCAGAAGATCACAGGCAGATTCTGGTGGAGCAGGGGTGCATAGTCAAGGAGATCGAGCCTGTGTACCCTCCTGAGAACCAGACCCAGTTTGCCATGGGGTACTCTGCCGTCAACTACTCCAAGCTGCGTATCTGGGAGGTATGTTTTTGCAGAGAACTTGTAAATATACTACATTTTTTACTCTCTACACTGCATTAATTTTAAAACAAAAACATTTTCTACGAAAAAAACTGTTTTAACCTTTAATAAAATTGTTAAAATAACAAAAAAATATTTTTTTTCTTTCTTCTCCTCCCTCTCCACACCCAGCCGACCGGAAGTTCATCAAAACTCAGATTCCGGTGACCGGCAACCAGTGATAAAATTTAAAATAATAAAATTTTTTTATAATTTGTGTGAAATAACAATTACGTTTTTACACGTAAAAGGAGAACTCGTTACTTTATTCCATGGAATGGAAGGCCTTAACTATTACCGCTTGATGGATAGCCAACAATGGCTGCAATCTCCCAAGGAAATGGTAATAGTCCAAGACTTGGTTCGAGATTTTAATCTCATGTTCTGATAATTATTCTAGACATATTAAAATGAAGTAAGTTTTATTAAAGAAGAAAAGGCCATTTGACTTGGAACCTGCTTTCCTGCGCCAAAACACCAAGTCTAGCGCAGACTTGCCTGCGCGAGACATTCTCTCAGAGGCTCGATGCGTGCGCAGCCATGGCTGCCTTAAACTTCTAAAATATACACTTCAACTCCAACAAATAATTCACACAAAGATAAACCAATACACACAGAAATCAAATAATAAAATTACTAGAAAAGATTCCTGTTTGCTTTGGGATTTTAGTTTAGGATTTGTTTAGAAAACGTTATGTAGGAGAGAATGAAATGGGATGAATGTAATATAGGATAGATATGTAATTTAGCATTTTGTTGTAATGTATTTATTTATAAATAAAGGGTAAAGATAAAATTACGTAATGTATTTAAAAATTCTCTTTCATACGATGTTTAGATTTTCAAACTGTGATGGAAAGTTTTAATTCTCCAAGTGGAATAATTGGCCAATTGGATAACAAAGCAAGTCTTATTATTACCTTATTTTCTCACTTGTGTATAATTCAAATTAAATTGCAGTTTGTGGAGTATTCTAAGATGATATACTTGGACGGAGACATCCAAGTGCTCCAAAACATCGACAAGTCTTTCGTCTGGGAAGATGGTTACTTCTACGCTGCGATGGATTGCTTCTGTGAGAAAACCTGGAGCCACACCAAACAGTACAAGATTGGCTACTGCCAGCTGCATTGCCCTGCTAAGCTCCGTTGGCCTTCTCGTATGGGTCCTAAACCTCCTCGTTACTTCGACGCTGGAATGTTTGTGTGTGAACCCAGGCTTTCTGTCTACAAAAAGCTTCTGCGTACTCTCAAAAATACCCCTCCTACCCCTTTGGCTGAGCAGGTCAGAATTAATTTGTCATTTGATACTTGTTTTCTTGGTCCCAATCCTGATGCTAATGTTTTGTGTTATATTCTTTGCAGGATTGTCTGAACAAGTTCTTTGGGAAAATTTACTCCCCCATTCCCACGACTTTTAACCTGGCCATAGACATGCTCTGGCTCCATCCAGAGATCTGTGACCGTGATCTAGAAAAAGCCAAGGTTGTTCACTACCGTGCTGCAGGCTCCAAACCATGGAGGTTTACTGGCAAAGAAGACAACATGGACAGGGAAGACGTTAGGAGGCTGGTGGCAAAATGGAAGGACATTTACAACGATGAGTCTCTCGACTACAAAAATGTTGTGGCTTCCAATGAAGCAGAAGCTGATGAGGACGAGCAAACAGGCTAGAAACCATTTTTGGCAGTGTTGTCAGAGGCTGGCGTTGTTCACCATGTTAGCGCCCGCGCCCCATCTGCTGCTTAAAGGTAGAGATATGGGTTACTTTACAGCATTCTCCGAAGTTGTGTTGGATTGTAATTGTGTTCTTCATAGTCGTTGTTTATCTGTTCTTCCTTTTTTAAGTGAACTGATTATATCTGCAACCTATTTCTTGGGTTTGATTATTTCTAGTTCTGTAACCTGTTTGCAAAGGTTTTGAATTTTATTCATATAAATGATTTCTATACTTCTTCAAGGGATATGTTACTCAAAGAATGACAGTAATTAATCAGAAACTCCTCACTACTGGTAAAGTTTATGAAAATTAATGAATGCTTTCCTAATATATGAATAGAGTAGTGTTTGAGAGGAAATTAAACGAGTAATTATTGCAAATTTTGAATATTAATGGTGACAACAGTGTCTCGTATTGTAGAAAGGCAATACAGGCAAGGTAATTATATTGTATTCTCTCTGTAACTATTAAATGGCAGGCTCATTTACACTGAGAATCCCTTGAGAGAGGTACAAAATAATGACATGTTTCCCTACTGACAATGTTACTAAGAATGTACCAAAAAAAATGTGATTCGCGTTCTGAAAAGTGATTCGCGTGCTACTTCAGCTGACCTCCCAAAGCTGTCACTGATATCTATCAACCTGACAATCGACCCAGCTGCTAGCAATTCCATGAAAACACCACTGAAGCAAGATTGAAAAGGGGTTTCAACAGTTTGTGAAATTCTATCAACGGGTGGAAGGCGATTTGGATGAAGCTTACCGGAGAGAGGAGACTACAAGAATAGCAGTGAATTGATCCAGTCGAGAAAACGAGCTGAACATTGTGCAGCTGTGCTTCCAATAAACTCAGAGGCCCTTGATGCTCTTACCAGGATTATGGTCTCAAAATGCGAGACTTCAATGAGTGTGAACCAGTACATTGGTAAATGAAAAGGATGGAAATTTACATCAATAAAGAAAATCATGATTTTGTCATCTTGAATTCCCATCATGAAAGCACAGATTATGAATTTGTAGTTACAAACAGCTTACTGATTTCAGCTTCAAAATGTTTGGCGGATCAAATATGAATTTGTAGTCACAAACATCTCTGATAAAGTTTAGCAGTATCTATTAGTTTTGTCTGCAAGTGGTATCCCAAAACAAAGCATGAACAGGAAGAGTAAAAGGTGATAACTACAGGATGAATTTGAAGCAAATGGGCCAAGATTTGTTGCATAATGGACACTGAGAATTTAGAAAAGTAAATCCTGATATAAAGGCTTTGTAGTCCCTTACTAGTCAATGGGCAAACATTCTAGACTTTGCTTTCTGGTCATTCCCTTTAAAAGAAGAATCCATAACAGTCTTTTCAAGATCGAATGGACTTCTAGATGCAAGTACGCTAGGTAATTTTTTTTTTCTTTCACATTCAAAATTTATCAAATTTTAACACATATATTCAAATTTTATCACATTAACTTATCTACCTTATCTATCTAAAATTATCAGACAGGATAATCACCGCCATTACCCTAACAAAATTTACTATTACTCTGCTCAGATCTCCTGGTAAACAACAAACAAATTAAAAGGCTGATCAGAGAATATGCTGTTGAAGTTGAAAAGTTACATCTGAACTTTCTTGAGCTAACAAGAATCAACCAATGATCATACTTCGGAGAGAACACTGAACAAATAGAAATCATGACATCTGACTTTTCGACTGTGAGGCGTCAACAATGAATTTGTTGAACTCTGTGAGCAAAGATTATTTGAAATCGATCTACAAGGCAGGCAACTGCCTATATCTAGCACAGTAAATATATCTCACAGAGGCTAATACATTTCTTGTAAAACTCGCATGAAAAAGAACAACCTGAGAACATAAAATAGCATTGAAAAATTCAAATCCCACAAAGATTTGCTGCCTGAGATGTCATTGAATTTCGACCAATCCTCAAGCCTAGGAAAAATAGAGAGAAAGCAAAAAATTAGAACAGAATAATATCCACAATGGATGCATATGCCAGTCTCAAGCCTCGACCTACCTTGTTAGCTATGTTGTTGGAGAGCCAGTCCAGACCCTCATACAGCCCTTCACCAGAAGTGGCACATGTACTCTGGATATACCTGTGAGAGAAACAAGAATGACCAGATTCTATCAGAAAAATACTTTGCAAATACAACACACAAATGCCCTACAAATTTGTAGATAAACAGAGGAATGTTCAATAATAAACTACCAATGGCGCTGACGGAGGGAGTTAAGGCCAAGCTTATCAGTGATCTCAGCAGCATTCATCGCATTTGGCAGATCTTGCTTGTTTGCAAATACAAGCAGAACAGCATCCCTCAGCTCATCCTACACATATGACAACCAACAAAATGATTACAAAAATAATTACACATTTATAAACAGCTAATGTAGATCACAGCCCTCACAATTCTCCTCTCTCATCACAGAAAATTTCAACACAAACGCAAAAAAGGCAGTGCCAAACACAAATTTTGGGTGGGCCCTTAAGAGGTAGAAGGTAATGAGAAGTGGACAGAGTTGGAATCTATAAAAATTTCAAGCAAAGTGCTGCTAGGTGCCAAATACCATTCAGCAGCATGCCACAAAGCAAATTGGTACCTCATTTAGCATACGGTGAAGCTCATCCCTGGCCTCAACCACACGGTCACGATCATTGCTATCAACAACAAAGATTAACCCCTGAGTATTTTGGAAGTAGTGTCTCCACAGAGGTCGAATCTGAGAGTGCCCATAAAAGCTATCAGAACATAACATGGTATCAAACTCCAGATATTTAACCCTTATTTTGATAAAAGTAATGATTTAACGTGAATTCAGATAGTGGTTCATGTAACCTACCCTAATCTAATGGGATAAAGGCTCTGATGATGATGATTTTGAATAAAAGTAAAGAAAACTTAAGCTAGTACTATAAGAAGCAAACAACAATTCGATTTGGCTTATTACAAAAAAGACATAATGTTTGTTGCACTTGCATATTGAAAATAATAATAATAATAATAATAATAATAATAATAAATGAAGACAGATTTGACTTGGCATTGCATCACAACTGTCGCAAAAGAGTGCAACTATCAGCACCATGGTCCAGATATCAGGTAATTCAAAAGAAAAGAAATTTCCTAAACACTGTTGTAACTGCTTAGAAGTTAAAAATGAATACAGATAATTAACATACATTAAAAAAAAACATAAACGCTGTGTTTATGTGTGCTACAATGTGATAGCCTTCCTCCAATAGCCAAAGGAAAAACATGAAAGACAATGTAGCACTGTTAAATATAGCTTATGATTATGTTATGTGCTAATGGGGAGCATCAAGTTAGCACAAGACCGTCCATAAGCACTAAACTCATCACCTGCAACTATAATGCACTGGGCAAACCTAAAATCAATAATATTTAAATGAGGATAAGACTTAAGCTAACAGCTGGCCTACAGCTTTTGATTAAAAGGAACTTCCACTGAGATCACTTACAACATCATTCATTAAAGAAAATTTTAAAGAATTGTGCTAATATACTTAATAAATCAAGATATGATAAGGTTATGTGCTGTTATAGGAGTATGCAATAAGAGTAAGACCTTTAGCATGAACACAAATAACCACTAAACAAAATTGCTAGGAAAACATACATATATAAATAGATAAGCGAGTGATGTTTGCCTCAGAATGAGTAGGCTTCCTCATTTAGTGAAGAGGAAAACTGAAATATAAAGTGACAGCAGTACATGGAGCTTATGAATATGTTATGTGCTGACGGATGACAATCTAATCAGCACAGGACCGTCCATAAGCACACATAATAGCAAAGAAAATAAAGTACAGCAAGATGACAATTTACATGTCAGCCACAACGCGGATAGCTTCTCCTCATGCAACCAAAGGAAAAACTTAAAAGACAATGAGGCATTAGTAGATGTAGCTTATGATTATGTTATATGCTGATGATGGAATATGACATCAGCATAAGACCGTCAATAAGCACATTGCACAGTTGTACCAGCAAATGCGATAGAACAATTGAATTACATGGCAAATTATAATGTATTCATCAAGCAGTAAGGCCAGGAAAACAATATAATGGTAAAATCCTGAATATTTATGGTTTATTTCACAAATGTTTAAGTTGCTGTTGTAATACCTTGTCCTGACCACCAACATCCCAAACAGTGAAGCTAATGTTCTTATATTCCACAGTCTCCACATTAAACCCTGGTGAGATACCAATAAGCATCAGTATTGATGATCAAATTATTAAAAAATTACAAAAAAATTAACAAAGAAAAGGGCATACCAATAGTGGGAATGGTAGTGACAATCTCACCGAGCTTGAGCTTATACAAGATGGTAGTCTTACCAGCAGCGTCAAGACCCACCATAAGAATTCGCATCTCTTTTTTGGCAAACAGCCGGCTGAACAGCTTAGCAAAAGACAGCCCCATCCTTTTATCTTGGCTGAGACGCAGAAAACAAGATTCGGTCAATCCCAATTTACTCATCCAACTAATACTACGGCAAAAGGAACAAAAACCATTTGAGATTATAAGACAGCCTCCGTTTTTCGTCTTAGATGTATGCCATTGCCGAAAATGGAAGAGATGAATAACATTGGGATAATTTCTTTTAAGAAAAGCTTAAAAAAGCGATAGCAATCTAAACAACCAGATCTAAATCAGCTACGATATGATATTATTGACTGAAAAGAGCGCATTGACGATGGGAAAATAAGCCAAGTCAAACACAAGAAGAAGATATTGCAGAAAAACAACATACATAATCAATATCTCCAACATGAAAGCTAATACTAGAAGTATATTTCATAGAAATGAAGATCCAAGTGGAAACATAAGCAGATCCAATAAAACTCAGATCCAGATCTAGATCTGGGATCAAATAGTTAAAGATCCATCAAGCCCAAATCAACGCAAATGATTTTCATTCATACACAGAAATCTACACCAAACCAAGTACAATAAGAAGAGAAAACAAGAGATTAAAGATGAGAAATTAACAGGCAGAAGCAAAAGGCAATAGAGAGAGATTTGCACTGTACATGGCGAGAAATTGAAACAAAAGGGAAGCCGCCCAAGAAGATGAAGGAAGGAATGGAAAAACAACAATGTCGAAAACTAACAATCTATATGAAGAGAGAGCGAGAATACTATTTATTACGCAATTGGAGCGGAGGGCGGAGATTTGAGATGACCGGCCCTTGTCACGCCGTTAGGTTTTCCTATGAGTTAGATCCTAACGCTGTCGTTTTGTCCGAATCTCCCTTAAACCTTGCTTAAATTTAAACAAGAAATTTACCCTTCATTACATTATTATTTCTTTTCTTCTATTTTGTCTTTATTTTTTGGTCAAATATTATTCAAAAAAATTAATCTACCCTGAAATCCCAAACTCTTATATCTACTTAATTCATTGAACGAAAGCATTTAGCACTTAAATTTTTCGATTGTAATTTTCAAAAATCTATTCGATAGGCATGCTATCTAAACTTGCAGTTAGTAAGTATTATACAGTATATACTATAATATAATACTAATTTGGAAGCTCAAGTAATTATTTGTAGCAGAACATTAATAAGCACTTCAAATGAAACAAATAATGCATTCAGATACTATCTGTCATGCCATCACATTCTCTGAGAATGCATCTAACTCTAACAGCAATAACCAGAGCCAAAAGGAAAGAAAGTACTACAACTCTGCTCAGCATGAGCAGCAGGGTCACAATTCAAAGCATTCAACCTTCTTAAGCAGCGCCAGCTTCATGCTTGTCTTTCGCCTCAGGCTGCAGCTGCAGCTGCAGCTCCAGGTCATCTTTCCCTTCTAATTTCTCACCGCCCTTTGTTGTTTCTTCGTTGGCTGTCATCTGTTTCATCTCCCTGTCCTTCCCCCACAGCACAGCATACAGTCCACCAACAATCAAAGCAGACCCTACAACACTGAACAACAGCATCACCGTTAGAGTTAATCATCTTCTTTTTACAGGATGGAGAACAAATAATCTTACACACGCACGTTCCAACGTAGAGTTTCTCACGAAGCAAGGCCCAGCTTACAACAGCTACAATGACGAGCAACAAGGGGCTGAACACCGAGGCATAGAGAGGACCTCTTTTCTCGATGCTCCATGAGAGGAGGCAAAATGCTATTGCATTACACACAATCCCCTGAAATGAAACATGGGTTTCTTCTCAACCAGCTCAGGAATCAGGATTAATCAAATTCAAACAATCTGCAGGAATCGAACACTATGCTTACTGCATAAAGAGCTGCAATAAGCCACATGCTGGGGCTCAAAGACCAATCAGAAACTTCGCGATTGGTAAAGATGGCTATCACTGTACACTCAATGCTGGCCATGAAGCACATTAGAGTGGTGCAAGTGTAGGGAGCTGGAAAGATCTTGCTTGTTTGCCCCTGAAATTGTTAAGCCATGGATCTACGGAAATTAACATTTGGATTCGATGAACAATAAGGAAATTGCATGCTCTTCAGCATTTTAGGCTGAAGTATGCATTATATTACCTGGATTATAAACCACACCGCCCAAGAAACAGCACTGGCCATTACCAGAAAGGGACCCAGGAAGAAGTTTGATCCATTGCTGGAAGTTTTACTGGTCATTTCATCAGCATATTTCCAGTGAATGCTGGATTCACCGATGCCAACGATATGGCCATGGTAAAATGACAGCAACATGGCTCCACCAACACATACTAAAGTACCTAATACCTTAGCCAGCCCAGATGCTTTCTTTATTCCCCCAGCTTCTTGCCTAGTAATTAAACAGAAAACAATGGTTTGGTCCTCGTGACTATGGCTAGCTAGATTGATGAATAATGGAAGACTTAGATTACTGCAGAAATGAGTTTTGTACCTGCAGAGAGCTGCGAGGACAAATGTGGCTGCTGGGAGTACATTGTTCAATGCACAAGCAACCGTTGCAGTAGAATTTTCCAGCCCTACAAAATAAAAAACCTGGTTTCCTGTGGCCCTGCATGCATGTTCACTTTGAAGTTAGCCATTGAAGTATAGCTTTTTATGATAAGGAAGAAAAGCATAAAAAAAAAAAAGATATGCATGCTTCAGCTCTATAACACCTTTCAAGTGGAAAAGAATACAAACAATAGATTTACCCTGTCAGTGAACATAAGAAAATCCAGAAAAGAGTAGGCTTAGTGATCTTGGGCCTTGTTTTCCTGCATAAAAGTGTGACAAATTAAGGTTTCCGTAACAAGTAAAAAATATTAAAACTACAAAATAAAGCAGGAAAAAAGTAGATGTATAAATACATGGCAGCCATGCAAGCTGCTGTTATTAATCACTTGAAACCTTTTTCCTTAAAAGATCTCAGTTAATATGTTGCCACTTCTGACGACACTTACTAAAACGTTACATTAGTGAAAAGCCAATAGAGACAAATGACTTGGCAGCCATGCATGGAGCTGTTAAACTCACTCTCTGTTTGGTCAAATTACGGCTTCAATGTTGAGCCTTTCGTTTTTTCTTTACCCTTTTCCAGAACTGATATTATATTGTATAGAAGTCATTTTTCTCTTTTGTACTAACATATCTGTTTATCTTTTCCTGCAGTTTCTTACAAACCAAACACGAACAGTACTGCCCGTATTGGTGTTCAAGAAAGCTTAATCTAATTACCTAAAATTAAAAAGGAAAATCGAACCCTTCCGTATCCATTGATTATATATAAACAGATGAAAAAATCAGTGTTATCCAAAGGCATCCACTCGACTCCTGACTTAGACCTTAAACAAAAATTCAAGGATGAGAAAAGATTGGCTAACGCTCATGTGAAAATTCAAAGATATAAAAAGCATGCAGAATACTATACACACACATCTTTATATGCTTGAACAGATGAAATCATAATTCAGAAACAAGAAATGAAAAAGCAAGAAGAGGTATAAGTGGTAACTTCATGAAAAAGGTTCTTGATGACCAAAGTAACTATTACCGCTCCAAGAAAAAGGCAAATGGGGCAATGGCAAGGGTGGCAAAGATTTGCCGATATGCAACGAGAACAAGAGGTTTCATTCCAGATTCCATGGCAAGCTTTGATGTGATATTCATGCCTGCATAGCCTACTTGGACAAGAACATTGACCCAGAACGGCATGAAATCACTAAACATTGTTTCTTTAATTCTCTAGAGCCGATAAACCAGAAGGTAGAGCTGCTTAGAGAGTTAAAGAAAGCGTGCAAAGAATGAAAGAAATGAAAATACTTATAATGTGAAATGGAGAAATAGAAAGCCTCCTGTAGATATAAGGAGGGCTAGAGCCTAACCCTGCATGAAAGATGAGAAAATGTTCAGGATTTTTTGCAACATCTGGGTTCTGCGTGCGACAAATGGTTGTCATCCCTTCGAATAAATTGCTTTCAGTTTTGTTTTGTCTTGTGTGCTTGGCAGCTGTCCAGTCCAATTAAATTGAGTATAAAATGTTGAAAAAATTTTTTAAGTAGGTATGCATATATTAATTAATTGTATATTATAAATTATTTAATGTGTTCAATATATTTAAAAGTGATAAGATAAAATTTAATAAAGAGGGCTAAAGCCTAGAGTTTCAATAAAAAGCGAAAGGATATTAAACCCTGCATGAAAGATGAGAAAATGTTCAGGATTTCTTGCAACATTTGGGTTCTGCGTGCGACAAATGGTTGTCATCCCTTCGAATAAATTGCTTTCAGTTTTGTTTTGTCTTGTGTGCGTGGCAGCTGTCCAGTCCTATTAAATTGAGTATAAAATGTTGAGAAATTTTTTAAATGGACCTACATATATCAATTAATTATATATTATAAGCTATCTAATGTGTTCAATCTATTTAAAAGTGATCAAATAAAATTTAAATTATTGGATTTTAAAACATCTCATTTAGTATGAGCTTTACAATATGTATAGACCCAATATTTTATTTTATTTTCATGATGGGTTAAAATAAAATAAAATAAAATATACCTCAAGTATAAATAGATTATAGTCTCCGGTCTAAACATAATGTAATTCTCATTTTGAAATCCTATTATTGAGTGAGATACAGATTCTCTCAAAAGGTTTAGATGTAGAAGACTCTAACTCCAAGAAATTAATTCCAATAAATTCAGGTAAGCTTCTCTATTACTCTATTTTTAATGATTGAACATGAGATTCTGTGTGTTTATCTATATGAATTTCCTACAAGTGGTATGAAAAGCTAGTTCATGTTTGATCATTGAGAATTAAAAATTTTTCTTTGAAACCTTAGGGCTTTTATTCCCTATAAAATAAAGATTAAAATCATGTAAACAATTTTATGAATCTTGTTTCATGATTTAAGTAATTTATTATTTAAGTTTTTTGAATCCTGAATTAAATATTTAACCAAAACAATTATATTTTGCATGTTTTAATTCAAATTGATGAATGATAATTGTTTCTTGTGACTTCTGTGGTTGAAAAAAAGTCACAATTTCGACAAATTTTTCGTTTTGGTTGAAAGAAATCAAGAAAAAGGCTTGGGTCTTCCATGGTAGAGTTTTCTTGAAACTTTTTCATCAAATTAAACACCAAATTTCGATGTTTTAACCGTTTTTTGGCATGGGTTTTGTAGAATAATGACTTAATTACATGATTGTGTGTTTGCAAAATTGCATGAAAAAGGGGTCAAAATTTTAAAAGTTTGAACAAACCCAATCGGGTCTGTTCAGTGTCCAACCAAGTCGGATTGACCCTACTGGAGGTAAGAGAAGACAAGATCCCGATTTGGGATCTTGTCCCACCTATGCGCCACCTTCTGGTAACCTTTAGGGCACCATTTTTTTCAGTTTTCCATAAAATTAAATTTCCTATTTTTGGGTGATTTTTATAAAAATTTTTGACACTATTAAATATTTATTATTTAATATTCATTGTAATTTCGTCGTTTGATGTATTATGCACATTTTTTCTGAAAATTTATTTCATGATAAAATATTTTATGAAATTCTAAGTTGATTGACAGCACTCACTCTCCCTATTGATGTGAATAAATTTGTGTACTCTCAATGTTTTATATATGTGCATAATGTGTTAAAAATAAAGTTCAAAATAAATTAAATTAATATAAAATACCACTAAAGTGACCTCTTTTATATAAATTTATTTATTTTGAAAATTAAGGTTGTCATTTAAGAATTTAAATGACTATGTTTTTTAATCTCTGTCGAAAATAATCAACCTAAAGAAAGTTTATTTTTTGGCAGGATTACAAACAAAATAAAGTAGTAAATATGTGATAAAATTATTTTTACCATGCATGCAATATGTCGGCCCAAAGGAAGACATGTTGTTGGCAAGATTTGATTATCAATACTTACTAATAAAATTTAAGAGTATCGCTTACATATTGAAATTTCTGTCCAAAGACTAAATTTCAATGTTGTGTTTGGTATTTTATATGACCCAAAATTATTATTTGTTAATTATGAGCTTATTTTTTTTATTTTTCTGCTTACAGTAAATGTTCTTCTATATCTACTAATTTGAACAATATTCCAATGCTCAACGACACTAACTTTGAGAAGTAGAAGGAGCACATTACCGTTATACTTAGGTATATAGATTTAGACTATGCGATCAGGTCTGACAAACCTCCCACCCCTACCGATAATAGTATAGCTATAGAAATGGCACTTTATGAGAAATGAGAACGTTTAAACCGCACTAGTCTGATGATCATAAAGCACTCAATTTCGAATACCATCATGGGCACAATGCCTGAGGAAGAAAATGCTAAGAGCTTCCTACAGCAGATTGCAATCAGATTCACTGCAAATGAAAAGGTCGAAACAAGCACCATCCTGTCCAACCTTGTTTTAATGACGTATAATGGCAAAAGGAACATAAGAGAGTATATCATGGAAATATCTAATATTGTTACAAGACTAAAGGCACTAAAGTTAGAGTTGTATGAGGGTCTCTTCCTGCACAATTCAGTCATTTTAAGATAAGTTATAACACTCAAAAGAAGCAATGGACTTTTAATGAGCTTGTTGCTCAGTGTGTGCAAGAGAAAGAGAGGTTGAAACAAAAGAAAATAAAAAGTGCTCACTTAGCATCTTCTTCCAATGACAATGCTGCCAGCAAAAAAAGAAAAAGGAACAATACAGGAAAAGGCACTGCAAATACTAGAAATTCACAGCCTAAGGGGCAACAAAAACAAGATAAGGTGACTACTTGTTTCTTTTGCTGTAAAGGTGGTCATGTGAAGAAGGATTGTTCCAAGTATGCTAAATGGCTTACCAAAAAAAGGGTTATCTAAGGAGCAGAAAGCCAACTGAGGCTAAAAGATTCATTTATGTAGGAAATGGCAAAAGAGCTCCTGTTGAGGTTATTTGCCTATTTAGATTAAAGTTAGGATATGGTTGCTATTTAGATTTTAAAGAGACTTTTTATGTACCGTCATTTAGACAGAATTTGATTTTTGTTTTTTATTTTGATAAATCGGGGTATTTTAGTTCATTTGGAAATGGAAAATTTAGTTTTTTCAGTATTCAAATCTTATTGGCACTGGTTCTTTAGTTGATAATCTATATAAATCGAACATTTATGCCTCACACATTAGTGAACACTTACATATAAGTAATTGTGGTACAAAGCGCAAGTTAATTAATGAGAATTCTTCCATGTTATGGCACAGGTATTTAGCATATATTTCTGAACAAAGAATAAAGAGGCTTGTGTTAGAAAGAATTCTTGATTCCCTTAATTTTTCAGATTTCAAAAATCTGTTTTGAGTGTATTAAGGAAAACAAACAAACATCAAGAAAACTGGCGCTAACAGGAATTTAAACGTCTTGGATTTAATTCATACTGATATTTGTGATCTATTCCTTTCAGCCTCTTGGAATGGCCAACAATATTTTATTACTTTCATAGACGATTATTCTTGTTTTGGGTACCTATACTTGATTCATAAGAAATCTAGGCATTAGACGTTTTTAAAACCTATAAAGCTAAAGTTGAAAATCAACTTGGTAGGAAAATTAAAACCGTTAAATCTAACCATGACGGTGAATATTATGGTAAATATAACGGATCAGGTGAACAACGTCCAAGCCCTTTTACATGGTATTCAGCAGAATGTGGCATCGTTCCTCAATACACCATGCTAGAGACTCCAACTCAAAATGGTATAGCTAAGAGATGAAATCGGTCCCTAAAGGATATGGTTAAAAGTATGATTAGTTATTCTTCTTTTGACAGAGTCACTTTAAGGAAAAGCCATAAAGACTGTAGTGTACATTCTTAATCGAGTTCTAAGTAAAGTAATAGCTAAAATCTCATATGAGTTATGTACAGGAAAGAAGCCAAATATTAGGCATTTACATATTTAAGGTTGTCTAGTTGAGGCTAGGCCATACGAGCTTAATGAAAGGAAATTGGACTCAAGAACAACAAGCTACTACTTTGTTGGATACTCAGAAAGATCGAGGAGTTTCAAATTAGATCTTTTTTTGAAATAGGGAATGCTAAGTTTAATGAGGATGTTGAATATAATGAGGGTGCCAAACTCAGGAACTTTGTCTTTGAGGAAAAACATGTTATAGTTTCTACTGTTGCAATTGAGAATGATCGGACAATTATGTTTGACATTGTTCAAGATGCAAATCCGGATTATCAAAACACCCTTGGGTTACCTCCTACTCATATTGAAGAGTCTACTCCTATTCAATTGGAGGAGCAACAACAACCATAATTGGAAGTGTCATTAAGGAGATCCTTAAGAGAGAAGAGATCGACGATTCCAAATAATTATATCATATATCTCTAAGAACATGATTTTGATATACGACTAAAAGATGATCCAAAATCTTTTAGTGAAGCCAAACAAAGTATTCACTCTTTTAAATAAATTGAGGCCATGAAAGATTAGATGAGATCAATGGAGGACAATGACGTTTGGGATCTTGTCAAATTGCCTAAAAGAGCAAAACCGATTTGTTGTAAATGGATTTTCAAAATCAAGCGAGATTCGAAAGGCAATATCGAAATATATAAAGCACATCTAGTTGCCAAAAGTTTCACTCAAAAGGAAGGTATTGATTATAAAAAGACCTTCTCTCCGGTTTCATCCAAAGACTCTTTTAGAATCATTATAGCACTTATAGCTCATTTTGACTTGAAGCTACATCAGATGGATGTAAAGACAGTGTTTCTCAATGGCGACATTGAAAAAACAATTTATATGGTGCAACTAGAAAATTTCATGTCAGATGAATTGAAACATCTGATGTGCAAATTAAAAAAATCTATCTATGGTCTAAAGCTGTAACATCCCAAGTCCACAAAAATATATAATATTCACTTATAAATTACACTATCTTACCGGTTGGGCTGTCTGTGGTACTTAACAACTCCTAAAGCTTTTATAAAAATTAGTACTCTTAATTCTTTGTACTAGTATGAAAGTATGAATTACTAAATTATTTTCTTAAGATGTATGTACATTCCCTTCTATTTAAAGTGGTACTGTACAATTTTACTGAATATATAAAAGAGAATAATGTACCTTTGATATCGAATAACTGCTGACTCTAGCAGTCGATAATCCTTGGAAGTTAATTCTTTTAATCCAAGATCAACAATCTATGTAGTGGAAAATAAGGGGTGAGCGACAACGTGCTCAGTAAGGAAGAAGTATGATGTTTTATACAAATCAAAAACATATCCTCCAAAACACTTATTTTTCGTAACCCAATAGGGAAAACAATGGATATAATAAACATTTTACAATATCATGTAATAAACAGTAAATAGGATTCAACAAATCCTCTCAGTAAACAGAAATCAGTAAGTTGAGACTAGGCATCACCCTACGAATAACTCATGCTCTCATCGTTCCCACTCCCCCTCCGGGAATGGAATAATTATCCCACCTAGGGATACAGTAGATCTATGGCCACAATCTATGGGTGGTCCTCGGGGTCCACTTGCCAGGTGACCTCGAGACCGCTGATGACTTGGCAGGTCCATCAGTCTCATAACTCATAATAATGCATGAAACTAGAGGCCTAAAGTCTCAAAATCATATTTATAGCTCAAAATACCTTTAAGGAAACACTTCTTATGAATTTAAATCAGTTAGATAAATAATAATTCCAGCAAGGTATTAATCTCATTTTCATAGAAAATGTAAATTGAAATATGTTCGCCCATGGTCAACTCGTCAGTACGGTGAATGAGTGTTCGCCCACCAACTTTTAGCATAAAAAAAAGTTAAACTGGCTCACCCAAAAACGGCTCGCCCATGGTCAGTTCGCCCACTCTGGCATTGCCAATGGTCAGTTCGCCCAATTGCGACACTTCCATGGTCAACTCGCCCAAGGTGGTACTTCCATGGTCAACTCGCCCATTTTTTTTATTAAAAATCAGGGGTTATTTTCTTTAGCTCGCCAGAAATTTTGTTAAACAGGGTCGCCCGCCAAAAACAACATAAAAGGGGTCGCCCGCTAAAACACAGAAAAGGGTTCGTCCATATTGGCTCGCCCGGATTTTAATAAAACAAGGGTCGCTTGCCCCAAAAGAACATAAAAGGGTTTGTTCGCCCGCCTTTACCAGTTCGCCCAAGTCAAAATAATTCATCAAATAAATGCATGTCATAAAACAAGACAATTCTTAATAATTTCCATAAAATTTTCTCCACAGGACATGCATTCACTTTGCACACATCTCCCTTACCTCGTCTGATGAAGTCTCGCTTCCCGCCCGCCTTATCAATTCTCACTTCCCGGCTGCAAAGTAAAATATTAATACCATTAATATTTTCTTTTTAGAATATTTTCTAAAACTATTAATATTTCTAACACTTTGGCGAGATTTTCGTGACTACTCTACAGCTCGCCATTCGCCCAACAGAACTCACCAGCCGTGAATGGGCTTACACGTGGAAGCTCGCCCAACCATACTCGCCATTCAAATATTGGTTTATTCATGGGAGCTCGCCCAACTTTCGACTCGCCTATTTCACTCTTTTGGCGATCATCAAGTCTAGACACTTTGGGCGATCATAAGCCCTCGCCCATTTGGACGATCATTCTGACTATCCAAAATATTGGCGAAAACGTTCATTGTAACTCATACAATTCATTTACTTCAAATATAAATAGGTGGTCCATAGTCTAAATAAAATGTAATTCTCATTCTCAAATTCTCTCATTGAGTGAGATACAGATTCTCTCAAAAAGTTTAGACGTAAAAGACTCTAACCCCAAGAAATCAATTCCAATGGATTCAAGTACGCACAGAGATTATATATAACGCACAGAGAATATACAACTTTAAATTTATTTTTAGGGGTCTATTCATTTTTAAACTTTTTTTCATTAATGAAATGTTATCTTATGATTAACTGATAATAAATAAAAATTATACATTATTAAAACATTGTATATAAACTCTTTGTTTGTTTACGTCATTTTTATATAATGTACAAGGTTTATAGGATTAGCGGACATTAGTTGTGGCCACATGTCCGAAGAAACTTGAAGCAAGAAAATTGCTTTATGCACTGTCAGCCACAACGAGAACTGGGACCCTACGTCTTTTAATGGGGCCGTGGTTGTTACAACTCAACAATCTGCGTGGCCTCCAACTGTGCCTAGACTCCCAAAGTCAATTTCTGGAAGAAGGATCTGCAGTAACTCTATTAAATTCTCAACTAGGTTAAAGTAGGCGGAGCCAACGGTGTTGAAACTACGTGGAATCCAGTGGCCATTAAACATTAAAGAGCAATATCTTGAATAATGAAATATTAAATATATTATCACTTTTAATAAATGGTAGTTCCAGACCAATCTGATCTCTGGTTCAAAGTTCAGACGCCTTTCCCATACAGAGACAATGTGATTTTATGAGTCAATCTCCTCTTTTCAAGGATTCCATTCCATGCCTAGATTCCCATGCGGTATTCTGCCCTTTTCGCACTTTTGACTACCTCACAAATATAAATACAAATGTATATCTTAATTACAATATTTTGATGTAAGATTGAGACTTGATATTAATCTTGACATAAAAACAGAAGAAAGTGATGAAAAGAAGAACACGCCTTCCAAATTTTCAAACATATATGGAAATCTTACATCAGCATATCAATAGAATTATTATAATGAAAAAGGGATTGATGAGAGGTAATCTCTGTCCGAGGCCACTATACCTACTCGTTGCCTTTTAAGTTTTATCCAGGTTTCTGAGTCACGTACGTGTGTACAACATTTATCAGGCTAGGTGCTGTCTAGTTCATCCATTTATATATAATATCTTTTGCCTTTCCATTTTGCATTATTGGATTGAATTGATGCAAATGAGGTTGTACTTTAATAGTGGTTTCAACTTTTAACACGATCTATGTTGATATTTCTTCCATGAATAATTAATCATAATTTGGATTCATATTAATATAGATTTAATTTAGATTCAAATTATGTTTTATTTAAATTATATTGATTTTTTTAATCAAATCAAATTGGTTGAATTTGAATTCATATTGATCAAATACATGTTTTTGGATTGAGTTATATTTTGCTATATAAGCATATGCAATTGTAAGAGATTTGATTCCTAAACTTTGATGAGGAATTTTATTTGGATGTTTAATTTAAAGTAGTTATGCATGTATAATTAATATGGATGAGTAAAGAAGTTCACGACACGAAATGATGGTTATAATTGTAATTTAAAACAACCAATACTTCTTCAATTGCATCAGGATCTACAGAAAACAGATATACTGGATAATTAATATTGGGAATTATTTATTTCAATTATTGTTTTATCTTCCAATAATTCTTCCTATAATATAATATATCTATATATTTATATTGTTATTATATATAAAATAGCAAATATCAAGTTAATTAATTTTTGGATTCAAACTTTAAAATGTTCGAGTTAAATAGTTTTTGGTTATGAAAATGAAGGTAGTTTTAACATAATTCAGTTTTAAATGAACACTTATACATAGGTAAAGTAATGGCGTGCCTAAGCTAGAGCTAGTACAATCATTGCTGCTGATATTGGATTCATATAGTTTGCAAGCATTTATCATTATTATTATTATTATCCATGTGTTAATAACAAATTGCCATTGTAACCAAAAAACAAATTGCAATCAAATGGAATTAATTTGGTTAATTTCACATTCAACAATTTAAAATTGGGTGATACATGCATGAATCAGACACACAATCACCTTCCACCAAAAAAAAAAAAGACACACAATCACCACCTCAAAAATAGTAATGATGATTAATTAGAACGCCACCCATTATATCAATTAACAATTAATTTTTGTCTAATCATTAACATGTCCCGGTCCAGGAAATTTTAGGCTAACTAAGATTTCCTCAAATTGTATAGCTACTTATACAAGAAAATAAAGGAAAAGAAGTTGTTAAAAATGGAGAAGGTGATGATGATAAGCCAATCCTATCTAAATTTACGTTGACAAGCTTACAGCCAAATTTTACTTCAGTCAAAAAAGAAAATGAAGGATAAACACTATATGCATAGCATAGGCATAGATAACAAATTAACAAATGCTATTTATAAAATTGGTCAAGAGAAAAGAAAATCAAATCCTATTTTACATTTTCTATAAAAAACGTATAAGATATTGTCTATTTTCATCCAAAAAATTCACAATTTTAGTTTCAAAAAAAACGTTTAACAAGTATTAGATCAAATATTTATTTATAATCACAAAAGAATTTCACAATATTCCCATAAAATATTGTTTACGAAGTATCATGTTAAAGCTTGTCATCTACGTCTAGTCAAACACAAATAAAATCAAAGATCAGGAATTAAGGCAGAATCTCACGATATCCCAACATGAAATTAAGGCGTTACAAGTATTGTGCCACAAAATCATTATTTATTTAAAAACAAACACAAGACATAAATTTCGCACACATCTATCAATTGTTTTGGTATTGCATTCCTATTAGAAGCTACAACAATAAACAACATATTACATGTCTTAAATTGATAACTATGAAAATCATTTTATTCAAATTAAATAACCTAATAAATAACTACAACTAACTAAATTAGTAAATAATTGGACTAAATTAAGAAATCACACACACTCATTGTTAATTATTAGTTTAAAAACAAAATTAGTGACTAACATTGCCCAAGATAAACACCAATGCATTCATCAATTCTAAAAGGTAGTATTTGGAACCTGTATATGTGATGGCCACATTGGTATGGTATGGGCTAATCGGCATTATCCTCGTCAAAACATAGCCATGATCAAAGCCCAACCCAACAAGGCCACGGCAACAATAATAAAGCCGAAAAAACACAAACAAAAGTCGCAATAATCTGATTCTCTTTTTCCACTTGCTTGCTTCTCACTTTGTCACATTATGGCTTCTCCCCACTCTCCACTTTCTCTTTTCTCGGTACTTTGCCTTCACCCCATCTTCTACTTGTTGTTTTTGTTGTTCTTCACGTTGTTTTTAGCTTCTTTTCCACACCCAGTTGCTTCCCAATGCAAGAACCCGCCCATCATCTTCAACTTTGGTGATTCTAACTCAGACACCGGTGGACTTGCTTCTGGACTTGGTTTTCCTGTCAATCTTCCCAATGGCCGTTCCTTTTTCCGTAGATCAAGTGGAAGATTGTCTGATGGACGCCTCCTAATTGACTTCCTCTGTGAGTAGCTCTGCATTCATTCACGTTTTAGATTTACTTGCTTTCAGTTGGATGTATGCTTGTTCATCCGACGGTGTGGAATAAGCTGATCGTGATGATTTAGTGTACTTTGTGTTGTATAATGATCAGTTACTGTTGGGATGATAGTGGCCCCAGCTCTACCTCTCTGCCTACTCAGTACCTCGTTGTCTGCTCACGGATAATTGATAAATGTGGGCCCGAATTCTGAACTTTGCTTCTCTTTATTTATATGTATATATATATATATATATATATGTATATAAAACTTTTATGAATGTAGCTTATAATATTGGAAAAACTCCATGTATTACTTAAGATTATATTGTTTCAGTTACCTAATGAAATTATGAATTTATGGTTATAATTCAGATTTTGTTCTAAAAAACATATACATAGTTACATGGAGATGGAGTAGTTTCAATGATAATCATTGACCTTATCGCATGCTCAAGTAAAGCATCTATAGATTTTGTTTTCTTGAGTATCAGATCTCAAGTGTACCACATCAGCCATGCATCAGGTGTTCTGACATGATAATAAACATGGAGATCTTGTCTGGGAATTGGGATGGATCCAAAGCTCCACATATTATTTATATATTATAGTTAATTTACCTAACTAATAATGCAGGCCAAAGTCTGAATGCAAGTTTTCTAAGCCCATACCTTGACTCTTTGGGCGGCTCCAAGTTCAGAAATGGTGCAAACTTTGCAGTCGTGGGCTCCTCCACTCTACCCAGATTTGTTCCGTTTTCCTTGAACATTCAGGTCATGCAGTTTCTTCACTTCAAGGCCCGCTCCCTTGAGCTTGTTAACGCTGGTAATGTTTTTGTTCACTTGCTCTCATTTTACATTGTATATATGTTCATTTCTTTTAATCACGTTATTCTGACTGCTTGCCTAAACTATGGAGTCTAGAGCCTAGACCAAATCACTTATGGTATGTGTTAAATAGATTAGATGTTTCATGGTCACTGGTGCATGGAACATGTGTACTTTTTACATCTCTTCTCTAGCTAATGTAAAACAGTGTTAACTAGTAATTAGTAGTTCTAAGCTATGTAGAGTACAAGGTTTCTTCACTAAACTTACATAAATTGTTATAGTTGGTTAGATATTTTGTCAAATATTGCAAGCTCTTCCTGTCTTTGTTGATTAGTTGAGAAGAAAAGAGATAAGCAATAAAGCAAAATCATCATCTTCTTCTTCTTCTCATTGGCTTGACTGCAGACTCTAGAATGTGACAAATGTATATAAATCAAGGTTTGGTTATTAGCCTCTGAAATCATACTTGAAGGGGGAAAAATGTTTCTATATACTGCAGACTTTACATTTATTTTAGTCACCGGAGAACTTTGATGTAGCATGCACAATATTGTCTGATTAATTAAGCTAGTTGTAATAACTGAACTTCTCGTTTTCAGGTTCAAGAAATTTGATCAATGATGAAGGATTCCGGAATGCACTTTACATCATTGACATCGGGCAAAATGACATTGCTGACTCATTTGACAAAAAGTTGTCATATATGCAAGTAACCAAAAGAATTCCATCCATCATTACAGAAATAAAGAATGCTGTAAAGGTGAGTTCAGTTGTCCCTGCAAGAGATAAGTGGAAAGGTAGCACCATAAGAGCATTCTTACAAATGCAAAACTTCTGCCATCTCCTTCCTGAATCTTGATTTACTGTTATGTTTGCTGCTTCTGATCTGTTTCCAACTAACATTAATGTTTCAAACACTATGAAAGAGCCATCAAATTGTCAAAACATATTAGCCATTGTATTAGTTGTTGACATATCCGGATTAGTCCTTTAATATAGATACATGATGAAATCTTAGAAGTCTGAATGGGATGAACATATGAGGTTCTTAGTTTTCATGTTTAATAACCTTTTAACTCTAGATGGGCATGTTTTAAAGACATTATTGCTTCACTTATAACCATGGTTTATATTAATGGTTTCTGACATTAATGTTCCTTCTATGCTGCTTTTAGACATTATATAATCAGGGAGGAAGGAAATTCTGGATACAAAACACAGGACCATTAGGTTGTCTCCCTCAGAAGCTTTGGTTAGTTGAAAAGAAAGATTTGGATCCTCATGGCTGCCTTTCCAGTTATAATTCTGCAGCGCAATTATTCAATGAAGCACTGCGCCATTTGTGCATAGAACTTAGGTCTGATCTGGCAGGTGCTACAATCATCTATGTAGATATATATGCCATCAAGTATGACCTCATTGCCAACTCCACGAAATATGGTAAGATGGTCTTGAAGTCATGCTATTGTTATGTTTCATACTCTAATTTTGATATTTACGCTATTTTAGCATGAAGAAGACAGGAGAAGATTTAATGAAAGGGTTGTTATACACATACAAGAGATGAGATGTTGTTTTGAATGTCATTAATTTTTATCACGTGTGGCAGTAGCTCTGATCAAATCTTTTAACCCTGCAGGTTTCTCAAGTCCATTAATGGCATGTTGTGGGTCTGGAGGACCTCCATACAATTACAACATCAGAGTGACCTGTGGTCAGCCTGGCTACCAGGTTTGCAATGAAGGATCTCGATTTGTTAGCTGGGATGGGATCCATTACACTGAAGTAGCTAACTCCATTATAGCGTCAAGAGTTCTTTCCACAGTTTATTCTACACCACGAACTTCGTTTGATTTCTTTTGCAGCGGTTGATCATTCGTACATATATCTCGTTGGAACAAACAATTAATATTGACTTTTCGGTTGTTCGATTTGCTGATCTCTTTGTAGTAATGCGCCTCTAAAATCTAAATGCAGCATCATATCTTTAATCAAGTCTCTTTTTTGTCTAAAAACACTGTAATAAGTGCACTGAGCCAGTGTGGCTTTCTTGTCTGTGGCCACTTGAGAAAATCTCAACTAGCTTGACTGGTTCATTTAGATTTTGTCTCTAAAACTATCTCTGCCATTAAATAAATTATTATTTATAAATTCATTCCAAGTTAGTATTCAAAGTCTTACTCTTATCCTAATTTATGAAAGATCAGTCAAATTTCAACTTCTAGACATGTTATGTTACTCATGTTTCGAAAAGTTCCTGATTTGCTATGTTAAAAATGTTTCTGTCTTTTCGTAAGCATCCATTTGAATATTGTCAAAGAAGGTTTTCCCCTTGTAGACTGAAAACCTGAAAGTTGAATTTGGAAGCAATTATTGTAGGACTTCTAATACACAGAAAACCTGTCAGCCCCAATGAAAGCATCATTAGAATTGAAAACATATCTTGTACTGAACAAAGTTTATTATTATACTGAACAAAGTTTATTATTATACTTGTGGTTTAGATGACAACGTAACTTAAGTTTATAGAAAGAGTTTTCGGATTCGACTATTACTAAATATACTTTTGGGAAGAGATGAAGAGCTTTGACAGCGATTAAATTCCGAACAAAATTAGTCTCAGGTCATTAAAATAGACGAGGATACTGATTTACACAAGAAAAAAGCTTATTATTATACATAAGCGTCGACTATCTTGCACAACGCGTTCAATAAGTCAAACATTGAAGTAGTTGCTCTACCTTGCCAAATCTTCAAGCTAAAGGTAATGTTCAACTGATCCTTCCTTTCTTCTTCCCTCACTTCTCTTCTCTTCCAGCTTTCCCTGATCAAAGAACCTGGATAGCTTATGCGGGCTGTTTCAAGGTTGATCTCTGTGAAATCATCCAATGCAAATTTGGGAATCCAGGCAGATGCATTGACCTTCTTCATCTTCTTTGTACTCTCAGTTTCCTCTAATTCTTGGAAATGGTTCGTTGAAGGGCTGTGAATATCCTGAAGCATTCTTGTTATGGTTAAAATTTTTATCAACCTTCTTCTCCTCGTCTCTTATTAAAGTTTGTTCCCAACAACTACCATTGACCTGTTCAAAACCGGGCCTTGTGTTATGCAAGTTTAACAAGGTCCTAAGTTCCAAGTTCAAAGGCCTTGCATACTAACAGTTTGGTTTAAGCATCAAACAATCATAGCCAAAACTCCTTTGAGACCAAATCATCTTTTTGTCTCTCAGCATGTGATACAAAATTTGAAGTCACTCTATTACCATTGCTCTACTTTGAATTCCTACAGCCACAGGCTTTACTGGTGAAGATATCACACAAGAAACTAAAGTTAAGTGACAAAATTGTAAAGAATTTGAAAAATTAATGCATATGAATTGATATGTGACACAGTAACATAGGAAGATTTGACCATTTTTCGTTTCTTTTGGACATGAACAACTACAAAAAAGAAAAGTCTACTATTCCTTCAATTAGTTACTACAAAGAAAGCTTGAGGTCTAAACTGATATCCTCTCCAGCTCCTTCCTTGGTTTCTTTTTCTTTTTCTTTTTCCTCTTCTCTCTTCGAGGAAGGGCCTGCGTCATTCACTGCCAAAGGATTCTTAGACTTGGAATCCTCCATGAAATCTTCCGGTTGGAATGTTGGGTTCCACACTGTAGCAACCGACTTCTTTTCCTGTTTCTCCTTTTCTTCCTCTTGTGATCCATTTGGCATGTTTCTTAGACGATCACGCATCTCCCTTGCGCTTCTGATCAAAGCAAAGAACTTCTCTACGTTCTGTTCTTCTTCTTCTTCATCGCCATTTTCTCCTCCTTCATTCTCCATTTTTCTCTTCTTTCTTCCACTCTCCATATTTCTCCCACAAGAGAGAGCCCTCTAGCTTGACTCCGCTATACTCTTTTCTTCCTTGCTTAATGCTTGAAGGTAGACCGTATGAATAACTGGTTAATGCATTGCATAAACAATATAAATTATAAAAAGGAAGGAAAGGGAGAGGAAAATGGGGTTTCCTTACAATTGCAAGAACTAGAAACCGTGTTGTTTGACCCATTTTAGAGTGTCATCACGCGTGATTTTATCACAAATGTCTTTGATATTAGGCTGACAAGAATGCCCATGCAATTTTAAGAAAGAAATACATAAAAGCATGGATAGATTGGTACAATAAGGTGAATTATGGTGGGTGACAAGAATTATTGTTCACGTCAATGGCCATATCGTAATGTTCCCACCAACTCCATGCTGACGCCTTCATTATGACATTTGTAATACGGCCGCTTGCTTGCGGCTCTGTTCACCCGAGGGAATCGGTTAGCTCATCACGGGGACCCATCAGGCTTTGCCTTCTCCTCAAAAGCTTGGTCTAATCCATGGTTAGCTCTCAAATCTCGTTAGAACATCTGGCATAGTGATCAAAATCCACTTCTTAAGGACAACGTAGACAAGTTATGCAAGGCAAATTCAAGGCTCACATCAGTACTAGTGAAGACTGAATAATGATATGATATATATCTTTCCGTCCAAAATATCTTTGAATGGAATTGTAGATTTTGCTAAAGGTGGTTTAACAGTTTTAAACCCATCAATGGAAGCAGGGAACTTGGCAGGCTTTAGTGGGACCTGAGCAAACCTGAATGTTGATCAAGCAGGAGCAGAACTCACAAGACTCTCATGAAATCTTAGAACTACGTCCAATATTGATAATATCCAAAACTGGCAAACATCAACTCTCCTTTTTCTTTTTCCCATCTTTACAACTTGTACTCAAAGAAAATCCTACCCCACTTATCTGACAGGTTCTCCACCATTGTACTATTGCATGATTCGGATGCTCTGAACGGAACACATGAATCATTACAGACAGAAAGTATCTGATATAACAGTATTTTTGAATGATCTTGACCAGGAGTCCAGGGAATATATCAGCTGGGCAGTTTACAGTTTACACCTGAATCTGTGGGCTTTCATATGGCAGAAAATCAAGCAAGCAGATACATGAGATATTCTAGTTCTACATGATTACCAATCTTTCATGTCTATCGTTGAGTTGGCAGAGGAATGAGCAGCACAATTGCTCCCAGCAATGTGTTTTGTTTTGTTGTGATCTCAGGCTTTACTGTGTTCAGCCCACTGCCCACAGAGAGTATGCTCCAAATGGGCCTATACCTCCCAGCTTGTACAGTTCTGGTGCTGTACTATTCTGGTCCATCTCTTGCAGAAGAGGATTTAGAATTCTCCATGCAGCTGTTAGCTCATCATTTCTCAGGAAGTGATGGTTTTCGCCATCAATGACAGATGCTCACATGAATCAGGAGCATGAGAAGCATAAAAAATTGAGTAAGTTTATCTCAGTGTGAAGAGTTAAGAAGTACGAAACAAGAGTGCTTACTTGTCCCCGTAAAGCAAATTTACTTGTCAACTCTCGGAGTCAAAAGAGATCAAGATATCAATCACAAACTAGTCAGTTCCACTACTCAAAGAGGCTGTAATAACTATTAAGTCATTTGAGTGGAGTCTAGGCCTAAAAATGGCATGTCCGAATTGAGCTTCTTCATAGATGGTAGGCCCAAAAGCCCAACCTTTTCCTGCTGCTACAGCACCAAATGTCCAATTTTTCATCGACTGTGGATGTAGCTCAGTTCAGTCTCACTCAACCTCCTGTCCTGGGAAACTCTTTTTGTCTATCCACTGTTTTTTCCTCCTTTTAATCCAAACATGGTATAATTGTGAAGAGGATGTATTATATGAAGGGAAGGAATTCCTTCTTTAAGGCAGGGGAAACACAAGTAAACAACAACTGCACTTGTTTTTATCCTTCGGAGTGCGCCGGCCATGGTATCCAAAGGCCAAATGCAAAGGGAAAAGAAACAAAAATTGCTTGTAGAATCGACAAAATTTAGTATCATAGGCACTGCTACTGCTCCTATTACTCCTATTTATGATTTTGAAGCTTTAAGCATTTGGTGATCATTCTGACACATTCAAATTCTTACGTTATAGCTGTGAACGTGCATTGGTAGCATAACAGGGGAGAAAACACCAGATGTCATCGTAGCCAAATCAATCCAGAAATAATGCAGCTGATAAAATAAAAAATTAGAATATTTCCCGGGCCCAAACGTAAGTAACTTGCATTTTCTTCTACGCCGAAAACCACAGCCATGCACACCGAACTGCAAACTAAAGGACGAATCTTTGGATAAAATAAACGAAACACACCAGACAAGACAAAAATAGAAGCCGCGGTCCTTTTCCTTTTTACAGTTTGCAATGTCCTATGCTATGTAGAATAGAATTCACAACACAATCAGGTATCTAACTTAAAGTGGTGATACAAAAACACCGTTGATACATTTTTGTTCTGTGAAAGTGACTTCCCACTAGCTCCCACTTTCCACGTTTGATACACAAACAGAGATGTATTGTAGTAAAATTTCTATTAAAGTGGTTCAGAGGGAATCTTGATCGTCAGTTAACCTTTCGTATTTAAATCAACTTTTGATTGGATAAGACTGGTGGTTGAGTCATTTTATTCTTCTTCTTTTGCCTTTTCTCGTCAAACATTACAGGTGAGCAAAACTTTTTTTTCCTGGGTCAATTTTTTCATATCACATGTTTTGATTTCTCGCCTTTTCTATCCAGGTAGATTTCTGCGTTCTTTTCATGTCATCGTCCATCTGGGTATTTGCTCAATTTTCTATCTTTACTTGGTTTTTAAGAATTGGTTGGGTTTATTTTGTTATTTGTTGGATTCTCGATTGTTGTTCTGTTTCCTGTTAATTTTATTGGCCCTAGATCAGATTAACTGATTCCAGATTGTTCCTTGATGGTTTTGGAAAGTGGGTTATGGTCTTTCGCTCTCCCAATTTTGATTTAATAACTTCGCTTCTCAGCTTGTTCCTTTCTGCAGATTCACGAATAGTCTCTCTCTTCTCTTATTGTCTCTATTTGCTATCAAGGCTTTAGAAAGATTTGACGTTTTTGAAGCTTTTATGAAGTTACACATAGTTTTATGGAGAATTATCTTTCGGAAAACCTAAAGGAATGAATTAGTCTTAAGAAGTTTAGTGTTGGAGTATATTCACTGTTAGGAAGGCCAGCCGATGGGCTTAATGTCTTGAAGCTAAAACTCGAGCTATCACTGATCTGTTACCATCTTTTGATGATTCTTATTTACAGCTTAATCATTGTTTAGAATTACATATGGTCGGCATAAGGTTATGGGGAATAAAGTGTAAATTTTTAACCCTGAAAGTTCTTAATTTTGAAAATAGGAGGAGGTTGTCGTTCCCTGTTTCATCAAGCTTATTATTTCCTGGTTGTGTTACACTGTTACTTAAGTTCTCTTGTGCTTAATGCAGGTACTTGGATAACCATATCAATTTTCATGCAATAAAACATTGTCTGTATTGACCGATTAATTGATTGATGGGGTCCGAAGGTCCAGCAGCAGTAACAATCCATGTGACTGGTTTTAAGAAGTTTCATGGAGTTTCAGAGAATCCAACTGAAACAATTGTTACTAATTTAAAAGACTACGCAGAAAAGCAAGGTTTGCCAAAAGGTCTTGTTCTTGGCAGTTTTAGTATTCTTGAGACTGCTGGACAGGGAGCACTTACCGCACTATATCAGACATTGCAGTCTGCCTTAACTGGGAAAGATTCTGAATCTTCAAGTTCTGGGAGAATTATTTGGGTTAGATACTCACTTTCTACTGTTTATTAATTGCTTAGTTTCATGCATGCATATCAACTTGATGGCTGGCTTAGTAATGCTGGAGGGCAGAAAGTGTATCCTGGTCATGGTGTCGAAATCTCTTATTCTAGCACAGCTGCAGAAATGAATCCTAAATAATTTTTGAATAATTCCTTTTAGCTTTGCAGTCAATAAGCAGGAGGCATTTTTCACTATCTGCTTTATGCTTAAAAAAGGGGTCTTATTATTGTGAATACTGATTATATCTCTCACATAGTACCCTGCCTCTCCTCTATTCTCAAAAAATGTCAAACTGAAGAAGGGTAAAATCTCATTTAATGTGTTGTTTATAATGTGCCAGCTTAAATTCCTTGGTAAAAGTGCATATTATGGGACCTATGATTAGTCGATCTGGTAAATCTGAAATTGTTCATTTTTTTCTGGCCATCTTCTTTTGTACATTCTTTGCTTCCTTAAATACATGAAGAAAGCACTTGGAAGAACTGAGGCCAATTTTGACGCATTGTTTATTAGGGATTTTATCAATGACGTTATCTCAATGACTTGTCTTTGGTGCGATCAAACTCATTACATTAAAAATTCAGGTCTCATGTTTATTGCCTATTCTGACAATATTTCTTCAGCTACATTTTGGAGTCAATAGTGGTGCAAGTAGATTCGCTATTGAGCATCAAGCTGTGAATGAAGCTACTTTTCGTTGCCCTGATGAGATGGGATGGAAACCTCAGGTTAGATATATCCCATAGCTTATTTCATGGTGCATTTAAAATTTGTCATGCCTCTGTCTCTTTCTTCTCAAACTTTGTTCCCTTTGTTAAACATCTCGTATTTTTTTGCAGAAAGAACCCATTATTCCTGCTGATGGCGGAATTTCACGTGTACGAAAGGTAGTATGGTTGTCTTTAAATGTAGCTTTTCATGCTTAGCATGGTTCAAATTACATCTGATAGTATATTCTTTCATCTCTTGCCTCAATCCTTGAAGAGTTTCCTTTGTTACCTTTGCGCAGACTTCTCTTCCCGTCGAGGAGATTACAAAGGCCTTAGCAAAGAAGGGATATGAGGTGATGACTTCTGATGATGCAGGACGGTTTGTGTGCAATTTCGTTTACTATCACTCCCTTCGCTTTGCAGAGCAGAATGGGACCAAATCACTCTTTGTTCATGTCCCTCTCTTCTTGACCATAGATGAGGAGACCCAAATGAAATTTGCTGCTTCCTTGTTGGAGGTACTTGCTTCTTTATGTTAGTAACATACTGTATCTGCTCATTCCGGGAATTAATACGGTTGAACTGTTGTCGACCATGCATGTGAGGGTGGATGGAATGATGCACGTTTATTGAAAAGCTTTAATAAACAGATAAGTGTATCTGATGTGAATGAAAAAAATGTATTTCAGCACATACATTTTATGTATCTCTTTTGTTTTTCTAAATACTTCCTCTGGTGCTTTAAAATTTCTCAGAACATTAATGTTAATATGTGAATAAATTCCAGCTTGCTTGTATTACCAGAATGCAGAATATTTGCTTGTACTTTTCAAGCTCTGAATTTTATCTTCTTGCTCTTTCGTCCTCTCCATCCTCTTCCTAACTAATGAGAAATGTCATGCGGACTGCTTTCTGTAAAGGTTTTTGTAAATAAGGTTGAACCCATCTGATCCTCTAGTGCAGAAGCTAAAATGGACAAAGGATTGAACCTAGAAATATCTGATAGGGTGATGTTATCAACATGTTAAACATTTAGAACTCTAAACCTCTTGTTTCAGAAGAGTTTAGAAATGAACCTAATTAATGACTTGAAGAAGTTCTTGAAGCTAGTAACTGGTTACCTTATTCCATGACTTGGACCACAAGTTATGTGATGTATATCAACATTATAGCAACCAGGTACTCCCAACTGAGAACATGAATGTGATTGCATTTATCAAATTCATTCAAAGAATAAACATTGCTATTTTGATTGTATGCTCATGTTTCATCTTGAATGAAGACGAGAGTCTAAGAATGATTTAAACCATGAAGAAAAATTATTGTTGGATATGATCGAATTATATATTTGCATATTATTCGTGTTCTCGATGTGAATTCCATTCATGTTAGGACTTTGAGTTGGTGCTCAGATAGTGATTCTAATTTCTACACAAACGTCATAGCAGGCATCGAACCTGAAACTGAAATGGGGAATGTTATTGATTTGAAGTCCTTGGACAGTCAAGTTAGAGCTCATGAAAAAATATATAGCCTGCATTGACAAAAGCCAATGGTAAATCATCAAAAATAAAAGAAAGAAACTGCTTTGTCTTTTCTTTTTTATTAAGTAGCACATGATTATAAGTCCATCACAGGAACACGGCATTGTTGTTCCATTAATTCCCTGTTTAGTAGATAGTGCATAATTTAGCTCATGAAGGCTTTGTTTGGTAAGATGGAAAGAAAAGGGTGAAGAAGAAAAATTAGTTAATCAAATGATTATGTTTCATAACAACTTTCTTACTTTGTAACTTAATCATTTGATTAACTAATTTTCTTTCTTTACTCCTTTCTTTCCACCATACCAAGCAAAGCTGAAATGTCGAGTGAAGGAACATACGAAAAAAGTAAGATGAAAAGACTGAGCGGAATAAGATGCAAATGTTACATCCGCACGATTGAAGACATGACTAGAAGTCACGAGGAGAAGGGATATATCCAAGATAAAATGAGTCAGATTCTCAGGTCCATAACTTCCATCAATGCAAGATTGTTCTTACAAGAATCATTGTGACCTGTTATATATTCATATGATTATTTAGACACACATATAACATTATCCTATGTAATTGTAAAAGGAGAAGAAAGCAAAGGAAACAGAAAGTAGGTGATTGTTTATTTAACATAAACATAAACAGCATAGCTTTGACATTGAAGTAATAACTGAACAACTAATAGCCGATATTGCAGCAGCTATATCAGTAGCAATTGACAAAACTGGGTGTTTAAATTATCCCCAATCTACAAAGGGAAGTGGTGGATATCCACCCTCAGGAGGAGGCTTCAAGGATGGCGGCAGATTGCCACACGACATTCCCATACCAGCTTCCTCCACACCACCTGTAAATCACAACAACCAAGTTGAGTTCCCACTTGTGTGGAGAAGGGTCTTGAGAGTTGAGACATCTGAGCATTTAAACTAGAACTAAGGTTGCCGCTCATATGAGATTCTGTTATAAAAACATCTAAGATAACTAAACATCCTTGTTCCATGATATGAACCGAAGAAATCAAAATGAAAAGACCTGGTGCTGGTGCTGGTGCTGGTGCTGGTGCAAGTGCAGGATTTGGGCTTCGCGAATAGTTCATAGGGTGGAAGTATTTGCAGTTATCTCCATACTGGCAAAATCCCTTGAAGAGGAGAAGAAACAACTGCAATTGGATTAATGAAGTAAACCCAGAAGAAATTGGAGAGGAGGGATGTTTACCGTTCTGAGGAAGCGATTGCAGACTCCTTTTGCAAAGGGTTCTGTTGAAGTGTGATAGGGTTCTGCAATCGCAGAAGGAAGACAGAAAGCAGACGTTGATGAGTAAATAATTATAGAGAGGAAGAAGCAGAGGCAAAATAGAAAATACCGTTGGCGTTGAGGGAGTGGAACCATTGAGCTTTGGCACGGAGGTGTTGCAGGCCCTGCAGGTGGCGTTTCCTTGCGGCGGGGGTGTCCTGGAACTGCTTCTCGCAGTAGTCGCAGTAATACTTTCCTAGCGGCATTTTATAGCTTTTCCTCTTCAATCCCAGAAAAGATCGACTTTTAAGCCCGTGACAACATCGATGCTAGTTTGTTTCAGTTTCATCGCTTGTATCCAAAAAATCAAAACTTTCCATTCCAAGAACCAATCAAATTTCTCACCTCTTCTAGTCGAGGAAGAAATTAATGGTTTTCGTCTCCCTCAAATAGTAGATAATAAAAACCAGGACGTTTTCTGAAAACTCAACTTCAAAAGCAGATAACTTGATGATTTTAATGGCAGCTGTTCAATCATGGAGAAATTTCTTTCGAGTTATTTTTATCACGTGCTAATGCTGCTACTATTCTTTCATTCTTTGTGTTTGAGTGTTGATGACAATAAAGGCATCCAACAACTTCCCGTCGAAAAGCCATTATCCGATTGCTGCATTACAATCCAGAGTCTGATAAAATTGTCAGAGTTATAACCTTGGCCACGGCCATTACATGGTATAATGCCGATTGTGGTAACCTTGTTTGATATCTATACTTTCCATAGAAGAAAACACAGGGCAGTCCAGAGAGTGCCCAAAACGCCAGTATGGTTATGAATCCTGCTTATATAGCCGCCTAGAGCAGACACACATTTAAGTAAATACTGAGATTTCCTTCTGTGGGATTGCAGACAACCCATGAAAGTAAATATTGGTTTCCATCTACTATGGATGTTACAATCTTTTGCGACATATAGAAATAGGTTTTGATGTTCGGACAGGAGGATTATGTCTAAATCCCTTTTACATAACAAGGTAACACAACACAGGCATACAACAAGAACAAATTGCATAGATAAAGAAACAGCACAGCTTCCATAAAAAATACACTCACTATTGCTAGTTGGTTACATTTAACATCAAATTACAATCCAAGGAAAGGACATTGCTTTCTTGCATGCTCCGGAATCAATTTCACCAAAATCTCGACTGGAACAACCTTCAGTTCTGGTGGAAACAACAACACCATCAACAACAATCAATCTTGCATCTCGATGAGAATCAACAAGCTTATTATAAAGGAAATCATTTTGTACCGTGAGATTTAAAGTTAAACAGTGGAGGAAGAAAACGGCCACTAGGCAAACGGGCATTTGGATCACGCAACTCGTCAAAGAAAGGATGGATCAAAGCATCTAACTGCAACATCAATAACACTTGCAAAATGAGATGCATGAAACAAACCGAAGAATTATATAACTCAAAAACCACAATAATTTTAGATCTTCTATCATCCCCCCAGACTCCCAACAAAAGAACAACAGGAAGAGAGATAGGAGAATACATTAACCTTCCTCTTCTTTGCTTGCATAATTAACACCAGCAGGAAGAGTTGACAAAAATACTACAAACCCAGATAGATACTGAATTTCAAACTATCTTTAACCTAGCCCAAGGACATTTTCTCAACTGATATTTTCAAATCCCTTTCTCATCAGGAAGGAACCTCCAAGCTTGTAGTTTACTCCAAAAGTCATACACATGGCAACTAGAAGGAAAAGCACAAAGGAAAAAGATGAAGGATAATAAATAATATAATATAAAGATTTTATATACTTACAGCAGTGCATCGGAGATTAGGAGAGTATTGGAGTAATCTTGACACCAAATCAACGGCTTCAGGAGGCATACGCTTATGGAATATCTAGAACAAAAAAAAAAATGCATGATAAGGCTATGGAAACAAAAGATATTTGTACACCCTTTCTTTGATTGTTAATACCTTGTGCCATGGGTGAGCCTTAATCTGAGGGAATTTGAACTCTGTATAGTTAGGGTTCATGCACTTAATTTCCTCTCGTGTTGGAGTGCCCAAGACCTAGAAACAGTCACATAATTATCATAGTGAAAGAGAAATGGTCAATTAGACATTGGAAATGACTATAAGATGCTATTATGTTACCAAACATGATATATGATATGACAGAAATGTAATTACAGCCAAAGTTATTATAGCCTAAGTACAACAATAAATGACACATTCACAAGGAAAAAAGGGATTTCATAATGTTTTTGTTAAAAAAGCACTTGTAGGAACAATGATAAATCGATTTTCATGTAGAAAACAAGTTTCATCCTTCAACGTAATGAACAGAGAAAAAAACATAGTTACAGATATATGTATATATGCATCGCACTAACTAAGAAATTAGTCAGAAATTGAAATACCTTAATAATCTCAACAAGCTGGTCAACTCCACTCTCACCAGGAAATAGAGGCTGACAAGTAGAAAAATTTTAAATACAACATACCAAGGATAATTTAAGGCAATAATTACAATAATGAACCTCATTTGCACAAGCTTCCTACCTGTCCAAGCAAAAGCTCAGCAAGGACACAGCCAGCAGACCAGATGTCAATGGCTGTAGTGTACTCAGTTGCTCCAAATATTAGCTCAGGTGCTCTATAATACCTTGAGCAAATGTAGGATATGTTTGGTTCCCCTTTCACCTGCCAAGATAACAAAGTATAAACTTATAAGACCTAAGCAAAAATCAAAGACTGATACGTTTACAAAGAAGTAAAAGTCAATAGAAATCACAACGCACCAAGACTTTTGCACTTCCAAAATCACATAGTTTAACCTGATGCGTATGTGGATTTACCTGCAGGGAGGTAAAAAACCCAAAAACATTTCAATAAGTCACCAAATTAGCAGGTATAAGACAAAAAAAAAGAAGACTTGAAACGTTCATTTTGTGCAGATAAAGAAACAAGGGTACTACTATAATCAACCTACAAAGACATATCATATAGCAACAGAAACATATATTTGAACATACCAAAAGGTTTTGAGGTTTAATGTCCCGGTGACACACACCAATGCAGCGATGGATGTAAGACAATGCCCTAAATATCTGCCAAATATCAACCTTATTAGCATCTCAACCAAATTTCAATTTCAAAACATGAGAAACCAAAATTTCAAAAACCAACAATGTACCTGGTAGGTATAAAGTTTCACATATATCAATGGCATCCTTTGGTTCAACTTGTTATGGTGCTTGATCACACGATGAACAGTTTCAGGTACATACTCGAGTACCAAATTAAGATAAAGTTCATTCTTTTCGGTTGTTGAAAAAAAGCAATGCTTCAAAGCTACAACATTTGGGTGGTCAAGAAGACGCATTGTTTGCAGCTCACGGTTCTTGTACCTCTTATCTTGAAGAACCTTCTTTATAGCAACAGTTTCACCGGTCTCTAAGCACTTTGCCTAAATTTAAAGGAACATCCATTACTAATCTACAAATGAGGAATAGCATGTTATTCCAACTTTCAGGAAACAAACAAGAGGGTTCTTACCTGGAAGACAACTCCAAATGATCCATGTCCAACAACACGTTCAGCCATGTAACTTATTGTCTAAAATTTCAGACAGTGTTATATGAGAAGAAAATGACATCTGATGGTATTTTGAAAGAAAATGGCGGCAACAGATAAAAAACACTTGTACTGGCTCACTCATAGCGACAGCATCTCAAGGCAGAATAACAATACCTGTTTTGGCTGACCATTTCTACCCCCAATAGTTGTCACAATTATATGCCCCGTCTCTGTTCCATTACCATCCACAACCGTTGCTTCCATTTCCTACAAATTTAGGATGATCCATGGGTTGCAGTTGCATGTTTGGCAGTATTAAATCAATCAATGAGAAAAAAAGGCAAAAGCAGGGGATCATAATGGTAAAGATTAGAAAATATGTCAAACAAAGAAATACACACTTTGTCATCTCTAATTTTCATGTCATTCATCTCTTCAGGTAACTTATCAACACCAGCAGCATTAGATTCTCTTAAACCAGATGTAGGCGCCATGCCCACAGAAGCCATTTGTAGGACAAAAGAATGTCCTAATCCAGTTAATATTCCACCTCAAAAGCCAATCATTTATCTACAAAACAAAAGGGAAAAAAAGAAGTTTAGAAACTCAAGTTAGACATCGCTACTATGCTACAACAATCTCCATCATTTTCCACAACCCACCATAACTGCTAACAACCTTAAAAGTTAAAATATACCCAAGAACAATCAAGCGGAACTAAGCCCTTTGACCTATGTAGCAGTTCAAGTTTTGCAAGAAGTCACTTAACCAGTTTTAAAACCAAAAGAAGAATTCAACAGATACCCTTTATTAAACTCAAAAAAATTAACTACAACAGTTTTGAGTCGATCAAAGTACAAATCTTTTATCTTATATATATCAGGAAATCTCCATAAATAATGTCTTTAAGATATCAAAAGCTCCCCTTTAAGTCAAAAAAGAGGTAAACCAACTCAACAAGCTAAAATACCAAAGAAAAAGAAGCATAAAATCTTTTGGCAATTTCATTAACTACAGGCACATATTGTAAACTTTTTTGGTGGTGATTTCAGGATATGAATACAGCTCATAAGTAAGGAGTTAACAAGAAAATTTGCATCAGCAACAAAGAAAAGTTCTTTCCATTTAAAAACTTACTAAAGTCTGATACATGCAAAAAAAAAAAAGGACAGAGACTGAGAGATCATAACAGAAACAACAAAAAGAAGCCATCTTCAATCAATTCCTCAATATTAATCAAAAGTAATTTTTTAAATAATTAGAAAATAAAGATCTCGAAGGTAAAATTCAACCATAAAAAAATCTGATAATTATATAAAAAAAAGGGAACAACCTGCGGATCCAAATCTGATGATGACCACCAAAAAGATCGTACCTGGAACTACTCGATCCAAACGAGTTTTAACAAAAAAACGCAGAAAGGCATCAATTGTATGAAAATAAGAGGAAAAAAAAACAAAAAGAAGGGAAGAACCAGAGAATGATATACCTATCAATTGAAATTAAAAAACTGAGAAGAAGAAGCCGTGGCTGAGGGTAGCGAGGCAGATGATTAAGCGTGTTAGCGTTTAAGAGGGAGGATGAAGAAGAGAAAGGTAAGGAAAAGAAAAATAGGGGCTAAAGATTTTTGGTGGTCTTGTTATTTCAGCTTTCCAATTTGGTTTTCTTTGTTTTTTTTTTTTTCTATTTTATATTTTTCTGTAATAAAAGCGTCTATGGTTTTATTTTATGCTGTTTTGGTTTGGACAGTCAACGAGAAAAGTAGGCTTTGCTTTGCTCTGTTTTGTCTTGTCTTGCTTTTGTGATTTGTGATAAGCAAAGAAAGAAAGAATGAAAGAAATGTTGAATTTTGGTTGACAATTGACACAGAGTTGCTTGCTGTTTTTCTCTGCCTCCCACTCTTACTTACCCTTGGCCTTGGGCATAAGCATTTGGGCTCAAGCCATGCTTGGATGATACAAACACCAAGGCCAAGGCCTAGAGCAAGACTATGACCAAGCCTAGGCCAATCCATCTTAGTCTGTCTGCCTGCCTGCCTGTCCAATCTACCAATAAATCCAAAGTCTAGACTACAAACAAAACAAAATGCATTTGGCCCAAAGTGTTTCAATCCCACTCACTTTTTATCTTTGATTAAGTGATACAGTGAAAACAACAGCCGTATAGCATCAATCAAATTTTAAAAGAAATCATCCTCCCTTGTTTATTACTTTACTTGCTGCTATCCATTATCCAATCCAATTGCATCATCATTAATCAATCTATGAGAATTCGATGATGAAAAACTTTACCCTTGCATTTTCTTTTACATGATTAGCAGTAGCTCTTAATGCAAAGACCGTCCAGTTTTGCTTGCCTGCTTCCTTCGTGCCTAAACACTTGTCAAACTGTCAACCATAGAATGATTAATAAAAAATTATAATATATTGTAAAACTCAAAATAAGAACCCAAATAATCTGATTTCGAAAGCATTAAATCTACCGGACAGTTGTAACAAAAAAAAAATCTACCGGACAGTCCTCTACCATAGGATACACTACTTTTAGTCTTACGATGGACATGGGATGATCTTTCTTGATGAAACCACATTTATGCTACTATCACCTCATCATTCATCGACCAAACCAACAAAGCAGAAAAGGTTGACCTAAGATAAAAGACAAGAGAGAATAGGGATGGTAATGGGTACTCTATAAACGGATATCCGGTATTATTTGTCTTGATTAAGTAGGATTAGGATAGTATATAATCGGATTCGGATAGGGTTCGGATAGTAAAATTACTATCCGTCACGGATTAGGGTAGGGTTCGGATAGTTACCTTAGGGTACCCGCTATCCGAACCCGATTAGAAATAATAATTAATTAATATGATATTTATATTTTTTATGTATAAATTATTTATTATTAATATTGTATTTAATTAAATTAATTCATCAAATATCATAATTATGACTTTTAACTTTAATTTATATTTATTAGTTAAATTAAATTTATTAACTTAATTTTTTTAAATAAATTATTCCAAAATTGATTTTAAATTTAAATTTGAAAGTCATAATTTAACTTAATAAACGAGTATTTAACGGGTTCGGATAGTTAAACGAATATTTTTTATTTTATAAGATTAGGGTTAGGGTAACACAAATCAAAATAAATGGATAATTAATTAGGTTCAGATTTTATATATTCTAATCGGATTCAAATTAAGATATCTCAAAATTAATGAGTACCTGACCTGTTTACATTCACAGGAGAGAAGGTAAACCTTTGGGTGTGGCCCTGGCCCTTAAACCCATCTTTCCAGCAAATTCATAGTAATTCATTTGCTTCTTCTGTGTCTTTCTCTATCTTCAATCTATTGCCCGTATCTTCTCTGCATCCTTCTCTTTCTCTATCACTATTACTGATATTATTTAGTCTATTTCATTCTACCTATTCTTATCCTCAAAATAGTCTTTCCTGTCTGATCCATTTCTTCTCTTAGCCAAACCCGACAGCACCAATCTGCATCTGATCCTCCTCCATCATCTAATACTAAAACTGATCACTTTATTCTCCTTCTCTTTGGGTGTCTTCTTGATTCACTCTGATGATATCGTGGCAGATTCTTCAACTCAAAGCAATGTTCTTTGCATTTCAATCTTATTTCTACGCAGGTAACAGTTTCTTCTTCCAATTTCATGTCTTTTCAATAAAGTTTCCCAATTTTACTTCAATTATTTTCTCATTGTGGGTGGTCAAACCAAGGATCAACAGCTCCATGTTGGAAATCTGATAATTGGGTTTTCGAATTTAGCTTTTGTAATCAGAAAGTTGAGGATTTCTTAAAGCCAATACCTTTCCTTGCAAATCTTTTACTTTGAACTTTGTTCCATGATTCTTGTGTTATAGTGAACTCAAAGCTAATATGATTTTAGAATTTGTTGCATCAGGACTCATACAGGTATAAGGAATTGCTGCTTTCGCTGAAGGGAAAACAGAGAAGAGAACTGTGAGTTTTTTGCTGGAGAATGCGCTATTTGGTGCCTGAAAAACTCAAAAGAAAGAAAATAAACTCGAATATTGACATATAGTTTGATTTCAACTAGGTGATTTAGACAGACTGAATATAATATCATTGTTTGCTTACTTGCATCCAATTAATTCAGTAGAAGAAAGAAGTCTACTTTGTCAGTGGTTTCAAATATCAAGCTTTGGACTTTAGAAATCATGATTTTTTTTTCTTTCTTTAATCTTATTATTGTTGTACATGCTATTCTATGATAATTTTAAGTGCATGTCGGAACTATCTAATTGAAAACAAATATATTCGGGTTGAAATATTGCAAAATGGAGGAGATGGGAACTGATAATTATTTGTTCATCACAGTTTATGCTGGTTGTCATACTCGACAAGCTTTACTCACCTGGAATCAGTTTCAGTATCTGAGTAATTCTCTATGGCTGAAAACCGGAATAGAAATGTCAAGCCTGCAAATGGCAAGCCACCTGCGGCTGCAAATCCATATACCATCAATCTGGATAACTTCAGCAAGCGGTTGAAAATTTTGTATTCGCATTGGAATAAACACAATACTGATCTATGGGGCGCTTCTAATGCTCTTGCCATTGCAACTCCTCCTGTTTCAGAGGATCTGAGGTATCTGAAATCCTCGGCACTAAATATTTGGTTGGTTGGCTATGAATTCCCAGAAACCATTATGGTTTTCTTGAAGAAACAAATCCATTTCTTGTGTAGCCAGAAAAAGGCCTCTTTGCTTGATGTTGTGAAGAAGCCTGCCAGAGAAGCTGTTGATGTTGAAGTTGTTATTCATGTGAAGGCAAAAGCTGATGATGGGACAAGTCTAATGGATAGCATTTTTCGAGCTATATATTCTCAGATAAACTCTGGTGATCATGATGTACCTGTCGTTGGTTACATATCAAGGGAGGCACCTGAGGGAAAGTTTTTGGAGACATGGGATCAAAAGTTAAAAAATGCAAAATTTGAACTCATTGATGTAACAAATGGGTTCTCAGACTTGTTTGCTGTCAAAGATGAAACTGAGCTTACAAATGTGAAAAAGGCTGCATTCTTGACTTCATCAGTTATGAGGCAATTTGTGGTTCCCAAACTTGAGAAGGTTATTGACGAGGAGAAGAAGGTCTCCCACTCTGCACTGATGGATGATACAGAGAAGACTATATTGGAACCAGCGCGAATTAAGGTGAAATTGAAGGCAGAGAACATTGATATTTGTTACCCTCCTATATTTCAGAGTGGAGGAGAGTTTGATCTAAAACCAAGTGCTTCAAGCAATGATGAGAACCTTTACTATGACTCTACCAGTGTAATTATATGTGCACTTGGGTCTCGTTACAACAGCTACTGCTCAAATATTGCACGAACTTTTCTGATTGATGCCAATGGGACACAAAGCAAGGCTTATGAGGTCCTCCTTAAAGCTCAAGAAGCAGCCATTGCTTCTTTGAAATCTGGGAACAAGGTGAGCTCTGTTTATCAAGCAGCAGTCTCAGTGGTAGAGAAGGATGCTCCTGAATTAGCTGCAAACTTGACCAAAACTGCGGGAACTGGAATAGGACTTGAGTTTCGTGAGTCAGGGCTTAGTCTTAATGCCAAGAATGATCGGATTTTAAAACCAGGGATGGTTTTCAATGTGTCGCTTGGTTTCCAGAACTTGCAAACAGAGACAAAGAACCCCAAGACTCAGAAATACTCAGTGTTGCTTGCAGATACTGTCATTGTTGGTGAGAAGGTACCAGATATCTTAACTTCTAAAAGTTCTAAAGCTGTCAAAGATGTGGCGTACTCTTTCAATGAAGATGATGATGAAGAAGAGAAGTTGAAGCTTAGTGCTGAGGATAATGGTAATGAGACTTTATTCTCCAAGACAACACTCAGGTCAGACAACCATGAGATGTCTAAAGAGGAGCTACGAAGGCAGCATCAGGCTGAACTTGCTCGCCAGAAGAACGAAGAAACTGCAAGGAGACTAGCTGGTGGGGGTGCTATGGCAGCCGATAATCGTGGTGCAGTGAAGACTGTTGGTGATTTGATTGCATATAAAAATGTTAATGATCTGCCACCTCCTAGGGATTTGATGATACAGGTTGACCAGAAGAATGAAGCTATCCTGTTGCCAATTTATGGAACCATGGTCCCTTTTCATGTGGCTACAGTGAAGAGTGTGTCCAGCCAACAGGACAGTAACCGTACTAGCTACATCAGGATAATATTTAATGTACCTGGCACCCCTTTCAGTCCGCATGATGCAAATTCTCTCAAATTTCAAGGATCAATATACTTGAAAGAGGTTTCATTCCGCTCCAAGGATTCAAGGCATATCATTGAAGTTGTACAGCAGATTAAAACACTTCGCCGACAGGTTAATTCTAGAGAGTCCGAAAGGGCTGAGAGGGCAACCTTAGTCACTCAGGAGAGGCTGCAGCTTGCATCGGCCAAGTTCAAGCCAATTAAGTTGCATGATTTATGGATTCGTCCCGTTTTTGGTGGTCGTGGTAGAAAACTGACAGGTTCGTTAGAAGCTCATACAAATGGGTTTAGGTATTCTACTTCAAGGCCTGATGAACGAGTTGATGTAATGTATGGAAACATTAAGCATGCCTTCTTCCAGCCTGCAGAGCGGGAAATGATCACTCTCGTGCACTTTCATTTACATAATCACATCATGGTTGGTAATAAGAAGACCAAGGATGTGCAATTTTATATTGAGGTGATGGATGTAGTTCAAACATTGGGAGGTGGGAAGAGATCTGCCTATGACCCTGATGAGATTGAGGAAGAACAGCGGGAGCGGGATCGAAAGAATAAAATTAACATGGACTTCCAAAACTTTGTGAATCGGGTTAATGATTTGTGGGGACAGGCTCAATTTAAAGCACTTGACCTTGAATTTGATCAGCCCATGAGAGAGCTTGGCTTCCATGGGGTTCCCCATAAAGCCTCTGCTTTCATAGTGCCAACATCAAACTGCCTGGTTGAGCTAATAGAGACACCTTTTGTGGTGATCACCCTAAGTGAGATTGAGATAGTCAACTTGGAAAGAGTTGGTCTCGGGCAGAAGAATTTTGATATGACTATTGTATTCAAGGACTTCAAGCGGGATGTCCTTCGGATTGACTCGATTCCTTCCACATCATTAGATGGCATCAAAGAGTGGCTTAATACAACTGACCTCAAGTATTATGAGAGCAGACTAAATTTGAATTGGCGGCCTATACTGAAAACTATTACTGATGATCCAGAGAAGTTCATTGAAGATGGTGGATGGGAATTTCTAAACATGGAAGTCAGTGACTCTGAGTCTGACAACTCAGAAGAGTCTGACCAAGGGTATGAGCCTTCAGACGTTCAGTCTGACTCAGTATCAGATGATGAGGATCATGACAGTGAATCATTGGTTGAATCTGAAGATGATGAGGAAGAAGACTCCGATGAAGACTCAGAGGAAGATGAAGGAAAGACTTGGGAAGAGTTGGAGAGGGAAGCAACCTACGCAGACAGAGAGAAAGGAGATGATTCCGACAGTGAGGAAGAAAGGAAGAGGAGAAAGATGAAGGCATTCGGTAAGGGTCGCATACCTGATAAGAGAAATCCCCGTGGCAGCCTTCCAAAGAGAGCCAAATTGAGGTGACATGCTTTTGAAAACCGTGTGGTAGTTTCATCAACCTAGTAAAAGCTGGTAGTTGCTTTTAAGCCTTTTTTTTTTTTGGTTACATGAGAAATTAAAATGTTGCTTTTAAGCCTTTGGTTGTAGGCTTGTAGCATATGTTTAATCAAGGTTGTAGCTGCTGCTTTCTATCGCTTGTGTGTTAAATCAACTTGTTATAAACTGTTACCTGTAAAATAATTGAGATTAAAATTATGGAGGTTTTACATGTACTCTTGGATGCATCTCACTTGCTCTCATTTTCACTATCGCTGTGAGATAGATACCATCTGAGTCGTTGTGACAAATGCAACAATGATAAACTGCAGAAAGAACAGAAAGGCTAATCAGGTTCTGGTAAATTTTCTATGCAAGATGGCATTTTAAAGATAACGGATATCGGCAGTAGGCATAAAGCAACAACTAAACACACAATGCAGTTAAGTTTAATAGCATAAGTACTGACTGAATTTAGTAACATCAGCATGCAATACAACGCCATGCATCAAATGTATGGTTCCAGAAGTTTAAATACAGGGAACCTATACTAAATGACTCTTTTTAAGGTTTTGCTTGGCAAAAAGGATGGAAAAGAGTGATGATAGAAAATTTATTAATCTAATGGTTAAACTACAAAAGAAGAAAATAATTATGAAACTTAACCATTAGATTTTCAAATTTTCTATTCTCATTTTTTTTTCCTTTCCTACCAAGCAAACCTTAAAAGTAAGAAGCACAAGAAAGAATAGTTTTGGTCCTAATGGAAAGGATTTAGTTAGCAGTCATTTAACTAACGCTTCTCTTGTCCCTTCAGGTTTTATGAAGCCATTGAGCACCGGCATGGCATGATTTAAGGATTTTTATCTTGGCTTCTTGAGACCTAGGCAACTGGGACAATATCCTGGAAGATGAAGCTTTGTATTAGGACGCGGACATCGTATAGGTATCGGCGAAGTTAAAATAAAGCAAAAAAAAAAAAAGGAAAGAAAGCCCTCATTTTTTGACATTCAAATAAACCGTTAAGCGGCAACCACACACACCATAATCCATAAAGCCAAATAAAAAAAAAGCATTCGAAAAGGTGAATCTCTTCTTAGAACAAGTAATATGGCACACTGATTTTGTAAATGCAGTCCCACAAAGCAAAAATTAATAGAGGTACATAAACAGACGAAATAATAATACTTTTACTCCCATTGAACTGATGCCACCAATTTACAACCAAAATCTTTCCTCCAGACAATCCAACCTAGAGCCTAACTGCTTAAGACAAAGGAACAAGATCCTGATATAAAAACTATAAAACGACAGTTCAGAGCTATGTTAGAAAACTACTATCTTCTGAAGACCATCTGCTACTAAAATCATGTTTAAATATTAAAAACAAACTGACAATGTGATCAAAAAGAAATTCTATCACATCTATCGTAGCTTGGAACGTTTGGGAATAGCACTACTAGGAGGAGCTCGAGATTTTCCAAAAGTCTTCATTTTCCTTCTCCTCCTATCCTCCTCACTGTCCGATTCATTCCCTTTCTCCCGATCGGCATTGCTTGCTTCCCTCTCCAACTCCTCCCATGTCTTACCCTTCTCTTCTTCAGAGTCTTCATCAGAATCTTCCTCCTCTTCATCCTCAGATTCAACCAGTGACTCACTATTAGAGTCATCATCCTCCGACTCAGATACAGGCTCCATATCAGATGGCTCATAACCCTGATCTGACTCCTCTGTGTTCTCAGAATCCGAATCACTAGCTTCTAGGTTCAAAAATTCCCAACCCCCATTTTCTATGAAGCTCTGTGGATCATCAGTAATTGTCTTCAGAATCTGCCGCCAGTTCAGATTCAGCCTGCTCTCATAATACTTAATGTCTGTAGTATCAAGCCATTCCTTGATACCATCCAGTGAGGTTGCAGGGATGGAATCAATCCTGAGTACATCTTTCTTGAAGTCCTTAAACACAATTGTCATGTCAAAATTTTTCTGCCCAAGGCCAACTCTCTCCAGGTTCACAATCTCAATCTCACTTAAGGTGACCACAAGGAAAGGAGTCTCTACCAGCTCAACTAGACAGCTTGATGTTGGCACAATAAAAGCTGAGGCTTTGTAGGGGACCCCATGGAAGCCAAGTTCTCTGAGAGGCTGATCAAACTCAAGATCAAGACCACTAAACTGAGGCTGCCCCCAGAGATCATTCACCCGATTCACAAAACTCTGAAAATCCATGTTAATCTTATTCTTCCTATCCCTCTCCCTTTGCTCTTCTTCAATCTCATCAGGATCATAAGCAGACCTCTTTCCCCCTCCCAAAGTCTGGACTACATCCATAACCTCAACATAGAATTGCACATCCTTAGTTTTTTTGTTTCCCACCATTATGTGATTGTGCAGATGAAAGTGAAGGAGAGTGATCATCTCTTTCTCTGCGGGCTGGAAGAATGCATGCTTTATGTTTCCATACATAATGTCAACACGCTCATCAGCTCTAGTAGTCGAATACCGGAAACCATTAACATGAGCTTCAAGTGTTCCAGGAATCTTTCTTCCACGACCACCAAAAACAGGACGAATCCAAAGGTCAAATAACCTCATAGGCTTGAACCTGTTCCCTGCAAGTTGGAGTTTCTCCTGTGTAACCAAGGTTGCCCTCTCAGCTTTCTCAGATTCCCTGGCCATGACATGTCGACGAAGTGTTTTAATTTGCTGTACCACTTCACTTATATGCCTTGGATCCTTGGAGCGAAATGAGACTTCTTTTAGATATATAGCCCCTTGATTCTTTAGAGAGTTTGAATCATGGGGACTAAAAGGAGTCCCTGGAACATTAAATATAATCCGGATAAAGCAACTTCGATTGGTATCCTGCTGGCTAGAAACTGTCCTTACAGTAGCCACATGAAAAGGCACCATACTACCATATATTGGCAAGAGCACAGCCTCATTCTTTTGGTCAATTTGAATCATAAAATCTTTTGGAGGGGGCAGGTCATTAACATTCTTATAGGCAATCAAATCAGCTGAAGTCTTTGCAACTGATCGATTGTATCCAGCCCCAGTTCCACCCGCAAGCCGCCTAGCTATTTCTTCATTCTTCTGACGAGCAAGTTCTGCTTGGTGCTGCCTCCTTAACTCCTCCTTAGAAATCTCATGATTATCCGACCTGAGCACTGTCTTGGACATGAAGGGTTCAGAGCCATTAGTTTCAGGCCTCACTGACTTTTCTTCTTCTTCATCATCCTCATTGAATGAGTAAGCTACATCCTTAACAGCCTTGGAACTTTTTCCAGTCACCACTTCTGTATTTTGTTCACCAACAATAACTGTATCAGCAAGTAACAGTGAAAAATTCCTGTTCTTCGGGTTATTACTCTCACACTGCAAGTTCTGAAAACCAAGTGACACATTGAAGACCATTCCTGCTTTGACCACACGATCATTCTTCGCATTGAGATTAAACCCTGACTCGCGGAACTCAAGTCCAATTCCTGTCCCAGCAGATTTTGTTAGATTTGGGATCAAATCAGGAGCATCCTTCTCAACAACCGAAAGTGCTGCTTGATATGCAGCACTAACCCTGCTCCCAGGTTTCAACATACCAATTGCAGCTTCATGGGCCTTAAGAAGAACCTCATATGCCTTGCTCTGAAGTGGAGTGGCATCAATCAAGAAAGTCCTGGCAATATTGGAGCAATAACTGTTATAGCGAGCTCCAATTGCGCATAAGATAACACTGGCAGAATCATAGTACAGATTCTCTTCATTACTTGCAGCACTAGGTCTAAGATCAAACTCACCCCCACTTTGAAATATGGGAGGATAACAAATATCAACATTCTCTGGCTTGAGCTTTACTTTGGCCTTTTGTGGATTCACTATGGCTTTCTCCGTTTCATCCATCAAGGTAGCATGAGTGATTTTCTTTTCCTCGTCAATTACACCCTCGAGCCTTGGAACCACAATATTGTTCATCACATTGTAACTTAAATAAGCAGCTTTCTTCACATTCATGAGCTCTTCTTTGTCCTTCACAGCAAACAGGTCAGACAACCCATTGCTTACATCAGTATGCTGAAAGCCAGAACTTTTTAGTTTCTCAGCCCATGTCTCTAAAAGCTTTCCTTCAGGAGTCTCTCGAGTTAAGTAACCAAAAATAGGAGCATCATTTTCAGATCCCTTGTATTGCGCTCTGATGGAACGAAATATAGCATCCATCAATGCAGTCCCATCATCACTCTTTGCCTTCACATGCATCACAACATCAGCCCCCACAGCCTCCTTGGCAGATTTCTTCACAACTTCAAGCAGAGATACCTTCTTCTGGCTACACAAGAAATGAATCTGCTTCTTCATAAAAACCATTATTGTCTCTGGAAACTCATAACCTAGCAACCAAATGTTTAGAGCTGATGATTTCAGATAACGCAAATCTTCTGAAGGTGGTGGTGTTGCTACTGCAATAATATCAGAAGAACCCCAAAGCTCAGCTTTGTGTTCATTCCAGTGTGAATACAAAGCCTTCAAACGTTTGCTGAAGTTGTCCAGATTAATAGAGTAAATGCTTCCTGATCCAGCAGCTGTTCCGTTAGGAGGCTGGCCATTTGCATTCCGATTATCAGCCATTTAGAAGCTATTCTGTATATGAAAGTAGGGTTAAAAATAACAAGTAGTTAAAGGTGATTAAAGAATAAAATGTGTCTGCAAAAAGCAGGAAAATGTCTAACTAACATTTAAACACCAATTGCCAAAAAAAAAAACCCTTGAATTTAGGGCTCAGTTAGCTTTTTATGAACCAGAAAACACTTAAGAAACTACAGAAATAAAAAAAAACAAATGCAATATGCTAACATTTATCACTCTTCATGAATAAGCATTCAACAAACTCAAACTGAAAATCGGCAATTTAGTTAGATTAAGCTTAAGTTTCATAAATTAAGACTGGAAACCTATGAAAACTAGGTTTACATCTCTAAAATAACAATCTGACCTGTCTTAACATTCAACTTGTCATCATATGAAACTCAAATTTAAAAGAAAATTAGGGTTCCAAGGGTTCAAAATGCTTAACGAATACTATAAATTGAAGAAACAGAATGAAAAAAACTCACTTTCCAGCTCTGCTGGCAATCTCCTACAATTTACAGGCGGAGAACCCCCAAGGTGTGAAGGCGAATTAAGCGTCTTGCCTCGGCGGCGGCCCACACTAACTTGGAGAATGCGAAACTAGGGTTAGGGTTTCGAAGCGAGCAGCAGAATAAACAGAGTCCAAATCCGAGGCTAAATAACAAAAGACTGTATGAAAGTCGGGAAAAAAACGAAGATTGGGCGGCGAAGAACAGAAATGAAATGGGAGGAATTTTGTCGATTTCTTCAAATCGAAGGTTAAGAAAAATGAAAATCTGAAAAGAGAATGAAAGGAAAATCGAAGGGAAAAATAGAGAGGAAAGAATGGGAGGGAGTGGCGTTTATTTTAGATTAATAAGAGGACTCTAGAGACGGCTTATATACGTCGACCGATAACAGGATGAGGCCTGAGGGTTAGAATATTTACAATAGATGCCATCCACTTTAAGTAAAGAAGTTACGCAATTGCCCCTATTTACGTGGATCCGATTTGAAAACGGGCCGGGTGAGGAGAAGAGAAGAGAGAATGGAATCGAAGGGGCGAAGGCCCAAAGGTGTGGGTATTTTTGACGACTGGGGTTTGCGCATTGTTGGGGGGTTAACTGGAATTTCACCTATTATGAACTACACAGTGTAGGCGGGAGTTAATGAAGCGGCGTAGAGTGACGTCGTCGATTCGTCTTGCAGTTGCTCCCGCTGGGTTCGGTAGGTTAGGTGCAGATGAACGAGTCTGCCGAAGACCACTAGGCCCATCACTCGGTACATTATTCAGCCCTAACATATGTATACATTACTAGGCTCTATTACTCAGGGCGTAAAGGTTTGAAGTGCTGCACAGTGAAGTTTAAACAGCCCAATCAAAATTCAATAGCTCGGTTAAGACTTGGAAGCCCATGATTTTTGGTCAAAGAACAAATACCATCAAATGGAATTCTCAAGAAAAAGAATCATGAGTATTTCCATGTACAATCATTGGTTAAACCAAATAGAAAGGGTATAAATATCTAGGTCTTATTGCTTTTCATACTCCCTTGCTTTCTTTGCTTCATTAACTTCACTTTCAATTATTTCGATTTTTGCTGACTTAAGTGCTGGGATGCTCTCAAGTATCAATCCTAACGTTTCCTCATGGTTCCTTCTTCTCCGCAAGGTTGATATATCCGAACCAATTCACTTTAAAGTCAGCCACTCTCGAAATAAATCATCAATAGGAAGAATGCTATCTTACAAGGGTGCGGTTTATATGAAGTATATTAGTAATAATAAGTTTCACTCTTCTCCATTGAATTTATAAACAAACATTAATATTAAATTACATTCAATATTTGTCTCAACAGTTAAGGTATGTAGGATTTGAATTTTTTTTTTCAAAATAAAAAGAATAAATTATTCATTTCATATATACATTCAATTATGAATACCTAACACGCATATGTAGAAAATTGATAGTTTTTTTGTTCATGTGCAAGAATATGGATTAATATGAATTATTAATTAAAGTTGCTTCTGATAGTTGCTTACATATTTTGCTCATTATTTGTTCCATTCATATTTATTTTGTTTGTCTTGTACAATTTAATATATATTTGTCTCAGTCAAACACCAAACAAAGCACGAAACAAATTGCAAAGTTACGATGGCCATTTTGAACAATGTATAGTCCCAGTTGACACCTTTGAATTTAACAACCAATGAAAAAAAAAACATGCAAGGGTTGGTGGCATGCATGCGGACATGGGGCCTAACTTCTAAGATGAAACCTTACTTACTGCTGCCTAGGCTAGGGCCTACTCAAACGTAGAGAACTTCAAGTCCTGCTATTAGCCTAATTCCTCGTGCGTGCAGCCATGCACGTTTCATAAACAAGGCAAAACCAACACGCCATCTTCACCTTATCTACTGTCTATAAAGACACAATAATGATCAGCCATTCTCTCCATCTCCCTTGCTTGTCTTCTGATCTGTTTGTAGAGTGAAATGAAAATGGCAAGCTTAAAGTACTCCAGCTGCTTCGTTTTCTTTCTTGCTATGGTTTTAAGCATTTCTGTTTCACAAGCCACGCTTAAGGTTGGCTTCTATGAAAAAAGCTGCCCTTCTGCAGAGGCTATTGTGAGAAAAGCCGTGGACAAGGCTGTGTCCAGGAACCCTGGTATAGCTGCTGGCCTCATTAGGATGCATTTCCATGACTGTTTTGTAAGGGTACGCACGCGCCTTACTCCAGCTTCATCGTTCACCCTTAATTTCCCTTTGAATCTATAAAAAATATTATTGATTTATGGTAAGCTATAATGATATGGTATTTGTTTGTCATTTATTTATGGAATATATTAATGTAGTATTGTTTGTCATTCAAGTACAGAAAATTCAAAACAAAATTGGTCCCTGCTCGTACTTGCGACCTTTGACTCATAAGAACAATATTCTAACCAACTGAGCTACGGGACCAATTATGTTATAAAAATCTAATTTTAATTTTGGTAAGAATAACTAATGAAATTCTCCTTCATAACTTATTTTACTGAATATTTATTAATCATATTATGTATGTTGCAGGGCTGTGACGCCTCTGTCCTTTTGGATTCAACACAGGGTAGACCATCAGAGAAGGAACATCCGGCTAACAATGCAAGCTTGAGAGGCTTCGAAGTGATTGATGAAGCAAAGGATGAAATCGAAGCAAAATGTCCAGGAACGGTTTCCTGCGCAGATATCATTGCACTTGCAGCGCGTGATAGTGCCTACAAAGTTGGTGGTATTAAATATGTAGTGCCTTTAGGACGCCGGGATGGAACAGTTTCACTAAGGGAAGAGGGCTTCGGAAACCTCCCTCCACCTTTCTTCAATGTCAAGCAACTGGAAGAAAATTTTGCCCGAAAAGGCCTTAACCTTGATGAAATGGTGACACTTTCCGGGGCACATTCCATTGGTGTTTCACATTGTTCTTCTTTCTCTAATCGTTTATACTCTTTCAATCAAACTCACCTACAAGACCCTTCATTGGATCCTGAATTTGCTAGACAAATGAGGAAAAGGTGCCCCAAACCTCGGTCCAGCCATGATCCTTCAGTGCCACTTGATGTTCTTACACCACACAGGCTAGACAATAGGTACTATACAGTTTTGAAGAACCACCATGGATTGTTAACATCTGATCAAACTCTTCTAAGCAGTAGTGCCACAGCAAAAATAGTACGGGAGAATGCAAGGCATGGAAAAGCTTGGGCCAGAAAGTTTGCTACAGCCATGATTAAGATGGGTTATATTGAAGTGCTCACAGGATCAAAGGGTGAGATCAGGAAGAACTGCAGGGTTGTGAACTAAAACTTAGTTGTCGCCTATTAAGGTGGAGAGATTATGGAGTCATGTTTTAATTACATGTTTCATTCTGTGCTGTCCAGTCTAAATCTGTTTGAAAGTCATCTTTATTCTTTCAAAGTGTAAATTTGTAAGTCTTTGATCATATGTTGTGGAAATTCTACCATGGTAGAACACAGTGAATAAACTGATAATTTGCTAGAAGTATGTTCGAAGTGTGTTTCGCCTTGAGGTTTAAGTTCAACATTATTTGATGTTGTGATTGATTGTGTAAAGTTAAAAGAAAAGAAGGTTTTCTCTTACCACGTTAAGGCTGCCTCAAGTTTAATGCAAAAGCTTTCAAAAACACAAATCTGAATCGTTTGGCTAAATATTCACTACAACATGATGAAACCGTTACTAATGATGAGTTCCAGTTCGTATCCACACTGTTCTCATTTCCACGCAACATGATGAAACTGTTACTAATGGTAAGATTGCTATAATCCTTAAAGAGCATGTTATCAAGTCAGTCATCCCTAAGAAGTACCTTGATGAGAAGACCATCTTCCATCTCAACCCATCAGGGTGTTTTGTCATAGGTGGTTCTCAGGGTGATTCAGGTCTCACAGGCTGCAAAATCATCATTGACACCTATGGTGGTTGGGGAGCTCATGGTGGAGGTGCCTTCTCTGGCACAGAATTGACTAAGGTAGATAGAAGTGGTGCCTACATTTTTAGGCAGGCTACCAAGAGAATTATTGCAAATGGTCTTGCTTGCAGGTGTATAGTCTAGGTCTCATATGCAATTGGTGTGCCTGAACCATTGTCTGTGTTTGTTGACACATATGGGATTGGAAAGATCCTTGACAAGGAAATTCTGAAGATTATGGAGGAAAACTTTGATTTCAGGGCCAGTATGATAGCCATTAACTTGGATCTCAAGAGGGGTGGCAATGAACGGTTCCTTAAGATTGCTACACATGGACCTTTCGGAAGAGATGATCCTGACTTCGCATGGGAGGTAGTGAAGCCCCTCATGTGGGAGAAACCTCAAGACTAAAATATTCTTGATTTGTTGAATCAATAAAGTGTTTGTTTTTGGCATCTGTTCTCTAATCGATGCCTTGTTGGTCATTGTGTTTCTCTAATTTTCCTTTTCTTCAATATTGTTTTTGTACTGTTTTCTATATGTAAAAGAATATATACATTTATTCCCCAAATCATAATTCTCAGTCGATGTAAATTTGGCTGATTGGTGGCAATGTAAATATTGATATAAAAATGTTTATAGGTTGCCTTCACCTTCTCTGAAAATTCAGTCTTCCTACACAAAATGCAAAAAGGGAAGCAAAAGCTAGGGGGAAGGCAATGAGAACAAGTGCTGATATACCTAAGCGGTCATGGTGAAAACCAAAGTAATCTTTCAAGAAGGAAGCTACAGTTTTAGTTTCTCCAAACACCATGATTTCCTTGTGTATGTCACCATATTGAGAAGTAAGCATTCCATTCAGTGTCCACGATGTAGGAGTCAAGTAATACAGCCAAATCCACCATCCTGGAATTTGCTGCATGTGGCAAACAATAACACAACATAACATTAGTTTCTTACTTTCCTTCTTCTGTGACTGTGAGAGGAGGCAGAAAAGCATATACTTCTACAGTACAGTCCTACTATGTAAGTAGCTTATTTGTACAGAGGAGTGGCTTACCGGTTGAGGAATGATGAATCCAGCAAAAAGATTAAAGAGTATGTAGAAGACTGAGGATAGAATTGAAGCCAAGATGAAATTTGGTGTTAAAGATACCAGTAACATTCCCAAGTAGTTGTAGTACATCACTGTACAGAACATGGCATAGAAGTACCAGAAAACCTTGTAAACAGATCCATGATATCCGATCATTGGGTATGTAATGACCATAAATATAACACTTTGGATAAACAGATAGGGAATCTCAACTGTCACCTGCAAGAAATCTCAAAGCATAAAAGATTTGGGGTACTAACAAGTAACACATGCAAGAAAACGCTAGAGACAGTTACGGAAGTTTCAATGGTTATATAGGTATGATCTGATATCTAGCAATATAAGGCTAACTCAAGTAACCAGTTCTCTAAAGTGATACCAAGTAGGAAACAGCTTGATCAATTAAAAAAAAAAAAAGGCACCTGCGCAAGTGCATAAGCCCATGCAGAGTACATTCCTGCAAACCTTTCCCGGTACATAACAGTTCTCTCCGTTGCAACATATGGCAAAACGGACGAGCAATTACTTATTCCCAAGAAGATTGCAGCAGTGTACATCGAGCCAAGTATATTAAATAAATTCTGTTGGTTATCTCTGACATTAAGAAAAACAAAGATAGGAATGATAGCTGAAGTAAGTACACCAATTGCAACACTGAATATCATTTCTTATAGAACAATAAGTTTATACTCACATTTTCAAGAGAGAGATAATAAGTATATACTCACATTTTCTTTCCTTGGTTCCAAAACAGAATACCAAAAACAAAGGATGCCACTAAAGTATGAAGAATACGATTCAAGTTGTATGAAGGACTTCTCCAATAAGACAAATGCTGTTTCCATAGGCAAGATTTGAATTGTCCCCATGCATTTCTTGAGAAGCGAGTTGGGAATTGCAGATTGCTGGAACCAGGAGGTGGAGTGCTGAACTGTCTCACAATCTCTCTGTTGCTCCTGCCAATGGAATGTCATGGAATGTCATGAACATTTGTTTATACCCTTTCCTAGTATACATTATTAGGCTCCATTACTCAGCCATAGCATAAAGGAGTGGGGAGGGGCGTCCAATTCCTTCCATGTTTCAATTCCAGTTAAGAAGATTCATTATCCAATTTAAGTTGCAGAACAATAGCCTGATTCTGAACTTGGGAGAGAGTTCATAGAATATGGTTTTGCATTCTCCAAATTCAAAATCACCTGAAACAGTAAATTATTGAAATTTAACTCACTGGTATAAAGTAGAATCCTTGTATATTTGCGCAAATTCTACATCCTTATCATTTTCCACGGATGGAGAAGTAACCTCTAAAATCCAAGTAGCTGGATTGTAATTATCTCGAATCTTTGGTACACCAGGGATACTCTGTCATTGACAACTGTTAAGTAACCAAAAGAAAATATCTATCCAAGACAGAGAAGTAAAGCATTACAAACAAATGTAGCAGGAAACATATCATAGGTGTGAGTATTTTAAGGACAACTAACCTCAAAGTAATCAATAACCCTACATGAATGCTTCCCCAGCGGTCCAGAGTAGATAACTCGTCCACCGGTTTTCAAAAGGATCAACTACAATCCACAAAAAGGTGATCAGGATACGGATGGTTTCTGATCTGCAATTACTTTTTTTTTTTAATTTTTTTTCATATTTCTATGTTTAGGCCTAAGAAAAAAAATGTTTTACCTCATCAAAAGCTTCAAATATGTCGATACTTGGCTGGTGAATTGTGCAGACAATTGTTCTACCTGTATCAGCAACATTCTTGACTGCTCGCATGACAATTGCTGCTGCTCGTGCATCCAAGCCGGTTGTAGGTTCATCCATGAAGATTACTGAGGGGTTTGCTACAAGCTCCACAGCTATTGTAAGCCGCTTGCGTTGCTCAGTTGATAGACCACTAACCCCAGGTATTCCAACTAAAGAATCCTTAATTCCATCCAGCTCAATGGTCTTAAGGACTTGATTCACAAATTCCTATTGACACATGTAACAACAGATTCATTACTTTATCTACGCAAATATATTTAGAATTGAATGGTGAATCATAACATCCTTAAAATCTTACAACTTTAGTTTTTGAATCAACTTGAGGAGCCAAACGTAACCAAGCAGAAAAAACCACAGATTCTTCTACTGTGACTTGCGGAGAATGTATGTCACTTTGTTCGCAGTAGCCTGAAATCCTAGCAAAAGTTTCTTGAATCTTTGGATAGCCTCCGATTTTTATTTCCCCTTCAATATACCCGGTAGTTTTTCTTCCTGCGAGTACATCCAGAAGTGTTGTTTTTCCAGCTCCGCTGACACCCATCAATGCTGTAAGAACACCAGGTCTAAAAACACCAGTAATATCTGAAAGAAGCTGGAGTTTTTTCTGAGCAAAGCCCCGTTCTCTCATTTCCTAAGATGTAAGGTGTCAGCAAACTAATGCTGCAAATATTCTCAATGGGCCAATTGTGAGAATGATATACAATGATTAAATGTATTTACCAAAGGAGTGTCAATGTAATATTGCAAATCCTGAAATGCTACTGTCAAGGGCTCAAAAGGTAAGATCATCTTGCCTGTTAATCAAGATAAGGGACCATTAAAAAAACAACAGAAAGGCAAAATATTAAAACAGGAACCAAATAGTTTTGGAAACGTGCAAAACTTAAGAACAATATGAAATACACAAAAACGAGCCAACCTTTGCAAGATTCTTTGATATTAGTAGGAGAACTCCTAGATTTTTCTTCCTCAAGTGCACCATTGTGGGAATCTTCTCTTCCTTGTATTTGAGAAAGCTTTTCATGTGAAATAATGGCACGAGAAGATCCAGGAGCTGAACATGCGTTCATTAAGGTGAACATGCATGATAAACAACCAGTCATTTTTAAGGCGATTACAAGTACAAGAACAAGAAAGATGTACTTACACTTCAAGAAAGTCAAGGCCAAGGTAAAGCCAATGTTGAAAACTACGGCTAATCCAATTAAAGCACCAAATGATATCCAGAAAAGATATCCATCAAAGTTTAATCCACGGCTGTCTAGTAACTGTTGCCTTATTGTAGTGTTTGATGATACCTAGCATGAATAGGAATTAGACCAAGCACGAATATGCTTATTCATACTAGATATTGTAAATTTAAAATGCCTGTGAGAGAGAAAAAAAGGGATCTTCACATTTCAACATATGTTCTTTCACAGTTCATTGTCCATCTAGATTACATAGATCTTGATGGAAAATCAAAATAGCAATCATAGTTTCTACGTAAGTCAGTATTTAAGGATGAGGATTGATGAGAATGTTGGTTTAGTGATCATGGAACATATATAATAGCACTAGAAGTATGAGGATGCTAAGATAGTAGTACAGGCATGATTAATCAGCCAATGCATTAGCAGAAGACATGAATATTTCTTTTTAAGAGAACTAGATGAAATAGTCTAGGCATTTGCTAAAGTTCATTGACAGAAAGGGTGGGATGAGATATACAAGAATAGTAAGCTTGAATCCAAGAGACTCACTTTTTGCCATCTTGGAGCCAGAAATTCATTAACAGAAAGGCCAATCTCCCCATACGTCATAGGGGAAACCCAAAAGCCCCACTTCAACCAGACCGGCATGGAAGCTGCAGCAAATACATTTTTTGAGTTTATGCTTAAATGATCCTTCCAGAATCGAAGTAGAGAAGAGCCAGAAAACTTTACGTTGCGTGATAATGAAGCCCCCAAATAGAAAGACGAATAATATTGCAAAACTGCCCGCTGTCATGGAAGCAACTGCAGTCTGGAAGACAGAGGCCAGGAATCGAAACATAGATAATGATGCTAAGTGCACAGCAAAAAGAAGAATGCACTGGCGGAAGAACCTGAATACACAACATATTTTCGTTATTTAAGAGGATTGAATCGAACTAATAAATAATTTGCCAAACCTTCATTATGGCTCATGCAAAACTCACCTCCAAGCCTCAGGACTATATCCAATAACATAATAAGTAAGACACGTCCAAACTAGAGATTCCAGTAATGAAAGAGGAATCTTTAGTATACTTGCTGGAATTGCATAAGCCCATGCAGGATAGAAATGCAACTCCTTTTGCTTATAGAAAACTTGAAGTCTTGAAACAGTCATAGACAGCTCTGGAAACCCATCAACAAGAAGTATAACCAGAGAAAAGAAAAGGGAACCCATGTAGTAGTTCCCATGAAGAACATCAATATGCATCCGAGTCCGCAGAAATACGGTCATCGTGATAAATGCAATAATGATAAGCTGCAGAAAGAAAGATCTTAGCAGGTTTCAATATTTCAAGGTGTTACGCATGACAGTTTAATTCTATAATATTGACAGCAGTAACATAAATCGTTTCATAGACGGAAAAACGGAGGGAAAAGCTGCAGAAGTAAGGAGTATAACCTGAACTGTTTTGAAAACATAAACAAAAGAATTTCTCTTCATGAGAAGAAGTTCTCTGGACATGCAAGCTCTAAACAGTTCCCATTTAGAAAGGGAATATTGGTTAAGGGACAGGGTATTGTTGTGGCTATTTGATTTATCATATGGCACCGATAGTTCCTTATCAAGCTTCTTTCCAAGACTGGATTCCTTGAACTTCCTAGCAAACATATCCACTGTAAAATAAGTATACGGTAAATCAGTGCTGTGCCAGTATTGTGCTTGATCCTTTTTAGACATAACCTGCAAAATCAAAATCAAACCAAGCACTTAAACGTGGTGAAACTAGAGCATACTTGAAGGCAATGGCTAGAAACAACATGCACTTACCTCCTGGATGAAGTCTGCGACCCCTTTTCTTTCAGGACACCTAAACCCACAATACTCAAAAAATTCTCGAATTTTATCACGCGGACCATGATACACGATACTTCCCTCACCCATCAAAATGATGTCATCAAAGAGATCAAAAGTTTCTGGTGCTGGCTGAAGAAGTGAGACCAGTAAAGTTGCATCTGTGATATGCGCTAGCTGCTGAAGACAAGTAACAATCTGCAATGCAGTGGAACTGTCTAGACCATTTGTTATCTCATCCATAAACAAAGCCTTTGTAGGGCCTACAATCATCTCTCCTGCATATATAAGTCAGTTGGAAAATTGCTTGCTCAGAAAACACCACAATGAATCCTTTGCAGTTAAAATTTCAGCTACGCAGATATGTGAAAAACACCTTAATGGAGTGGAGTATGCATAATCTAGTCAGTTCAATTTCAACATTTGAATCTACCTGTAGTCAATCTTTTTTTCTGACCTCCAGAGATGCCTCTTATCATGGCATCCCCAACTAATGTGTCAGCACAAATATCAAGTCCGAGGATCTAAAAAGCCACCAATACAATGAAATGTTTTCAGATTCAACATTCTCAATTGATCATACTTCAAAAACAAGGTAAAATCCATTTTTGTCAAAGAGATTACCTTTAGAATGTAATCTGTCTGAAGGGTTCCCTTTAGTCCTTTGATAGATATTGCCTGGGAGAAAAACCATAGAAATAAATGTCAAGATCTTAACAATAGCAACCATAAAAAGAACATGTATAACCTCGATACAATATGACACAAAATGTCACACAATATTTTACATTGATTCATGCACATTAACTTCATTTTCTACTGCTGAGGTCACAATCATAAGAAAAGACAACGAAGGGTGCTAAAGTCACCTTCATGTAAGTATCTGTATCTGGATCTGGTACAATTCCTGCTTCCTTCTCCCTCCTACTGACTTCCATCATAATCTCTTCATTGAAAGAAAAGATAATGTTATGTAGTTTTCATCACTTTAGGCATCAATATAATCTACACAACGTCAAAGCGATCTAACCTGCTCTGCTTCCAATTCCCTGGCAACGGGCAGAAAAATCAAGAGTTTCTCTCACTGTCATCTCAGCAATGTGCAGATCAGTTTGGCTGATATAAGCGGAAGTTTTCTGAGGAACAAACTTTTCTAGTCCATAACCATTGTATGAGACCTCTCCGGTGACCTTTTTCAGAAAAGGGACAAAAAGGAAAGCATTGATGGGTAGGCATGCATTCATCCATTTAAACTTGTAAAGGCAGCTTTCAAAATGCAATCTGACAGAAATTTTCTAAGAACAAGATAGCATGCTCTTTTGCTCTAGACACATTTTAAGTTTAAAAAACTACTCTCCAGCAATGAAAGCCAGATAATGGGAAATATTTAATCCATGGAATAAAATTAAGGGAAGTTGGAGCTAGGAGTGTGTCTTGGAACCAAAGAGATGAACTCTGCCTGGTCCTAATCATAGAGACATGTAATAGTTTACTACAAAGTTGAAACCAAGTTATAAGAAGTGTGAAACCTTGAGAGATCGATCCAGATTTCCTGATAGAGCTTTTAAAAGTGTGGTCTTCCCACATCCTGGGGGACCAAGCAGTAGAGTCATCCTGCACATACATTCAAGACTACTAAGTACTTTTCTTCATGTTATATGATGAATTCAACTTTCAAATTTCCCTTTATAACAAATGCTACAAAGAAAAGTTAATCGAGTTTAAGTACTAATAAATGTGCTCTGCAAGGTAGTAGGAAATTGCTCCTATGCATATGACAACAACTAAAGTACAAATATAGACACAAGCAGTTGGCTTCCAAAGCAATATTGCGCCATGATGCATCAAATTTATGGTTAAGTGAAGTATAAAATATAGGAGACCCAGAATAAAGAAAAGCAGCTAGCACAATGACTCTTTGAGAGCAAGAAGCCAAGAAAGAACAGGTTATTTGACAATTCATTCTCTTGTACCTTCCGGGCTTTATGATGCCACTGGCATGATTAAGGATGCTTATCTTGGTTTCATAAGACTTGGCACCTGAGAGCCTCAAAACATCCTGGAAAACGAAGCTTTTAAATTAAGCAGTCTAAACAACACACTACCATATTTAGAAACATTAGAACATGGAAACCTAATGAAATTGGATAAATCCCAATCTTCTGTACTTTACCTACAGTTATGAGTTAACTAGAGATGTGCAGAAGATCATAAAATATGCTCATTAGGGTTCACAACACTGTCATTAGTGATTATCTCCGTAAAAAAATATTTACTTTTATTTGTTTTGCAGTAATTAGGACAATATGACAACCTAGGCTTGGCTTTGTGGTCAGTACTGTTTTAACTCTTATTCAACTCCCCTTTACTTATCCAAATGTGCAAAATGAACAAAATGTTGCAGTCTCTTTTTGTTCCAGAAGCCAATCACACGGTCCATGGCCCAATTCTCTATCTATTCTTGGAAAATGAAATTACTCACCGAGAACAGGTGCTGAAAAGATGTCCATAGAGTTGGAAGGGGCTTTCCATGAACAACCTCACACCCAGCTTCCACATGCAAATCCTTATATTCTACTTCTATAGCTGGTAGCTTTACACCAACTCTGCAAAGTGCAAAATCCAATATAAATTTAATGCTATATTCAATTTATCACTGCCTTTATAAACAGAATCGCTGAGAAAATGCATATGTATGTCTAAGATGTAGCTTTTATGAGGTCTGAGTCAGTGGACATGGGATTTAAGTACTAATAAAGTAAAAGGAATCATATCAAATACTCGGAAGGAAAGAAGAAGAATACCAATTTTAATAACAAGTAATTCAATGATGGGAACAGATTTGTTATTTTGTCTAATATTGAGTGGATATGATCCACAGATCCAGCATCCAGATTTGCTTCACAAACACAGTCAGGTGCATGGTTAAAAGAAGGGAAAAGAAGGCTTACATATCTATTCTAGTCCTAATTTTCCGCAGCAACTGAAGGTTATCATTTTCAATGTGTTTGATGAGCTTCTCCATGAATATTTGCCGTTCTGGAGCTCCAAGCTTAGTGACGTCAATCACCTGTTTTCCTTTATCATTAACCATCCCTCCATCGTTATCTTTATCAAACAAAGATGATCTTAGGCGTTCAAATGTAGGCAATCTCTCGATTGCAGCCCACTGCAGAGCATATTCAACATCAGAATCATTCTTCCGAGAACTAAGAGCTGAGCTGCTTCGTAAACTAGAGGCATGAAGCCGAAATGAAGATCTCAGACTCCTTCCCAAATCTGACAAGTCATTTCTCAATGATTCTATCTCATCTGTACCATCCATCTGAGCCATGTTTGATAATCTCGAAAACCTCCAGTCCCTTTATGACATTGTGGGAAGAAGTTGTCTTCTATACATATCCATAAATGATATATATAGAGAGAGATAACGAAGCCTTTGCTTATACATGTCAAACTGCAGAGGTTGCTGAAGTAATGTAATGCATCAGTATTCTTGTCTTTTAATGTCTAAGAAAGTTGAAAATGGTGCATAGCAGATTATGGATATCTATATTCTATTAGTTAGACTATGACTTTGGAATTTATTCAGAGTTTGAGAGACATATCAAAATGGATGTACAGAAGGAAAAGGCAAAGAAGACCAGGAGAAATGATGAAAATTAATTCACTGTTAAGCAACACAATCATTTTCAACATCTCAATGTTCTACTGCTTCAAATTACATTGATAAGATGCTGACATTGCTTAGAATAAAAAACCCAGGGTGGATCTAACTCTATATATATATATATATATATTATATGCTGTTCACATGGTTCTATTCCAGCAGAAGCAATCTTCCTCACTAATAAATTGTACCTGAGGTAAAGATGTTCATTAAATTTGCATGTATAAACTAACGCGCAAGTGGAGATTCAAATCCTTTTATATTGACTGAAAGTGTTTTATATGTATATATCGTCAGCTAGACAAGAAAAGCAGTTAGCGAGTTAATTAAAAATAATACTATACTAGTTAGCACACTAAAACATAAGCTTGATTTGAATACAAGAATGGCCAACTTATCGATATTTATATATAGCTTATTGTGCTTACGTTGCGGACATTTTTTAATCATAGAAGAAACAGCATGGGTGGTCAATTAAGAAACATGAGTTGAGTCTTGTGTGGCAAGGTTCTCGGGATCAGAGGCCATCATTTATAAAAAAAAGGTATTTAGAAATGGTAAATTCAACTTGGTTTGCAAGGCATGCATATATATTGGCTTCTTTAAGGATTATGACTAATCAATAATCCTGTTATTTTAAATTGGAAATTAAAGTTGAAGTTGTTTAATTTCAAACTCAAACTTTACATCATCTCACACTTGCTCCTTAACTCGACCAAAAAACTGTTGACAAAACCATTTTTCCTTAACTCGACCAAAAGATTATTGACAAAACCATAACCCTGCCAGTTGTTGCAGCCCCCAAAGTTATGAACTTGTTGAAAAAGAGTGGACCACCATATATGTGAGAATCCGTTATTTTGTACTGTATATGTACTATTAATCATTTATTAATAAATAAATGAATTATTTTCAAATAAATTCTTAAAGTATAAGTAAATCAAGAAGTGGGCTCCACTTAAAAATTTGAGCCCAGATGAAAATATGAAAGTGAAAACAGTGTGTTTACAGTATAATGAGAATGAGGAGAAAATTTTGGAGACTTGAAATGATATTATTTTCAATAATTGGAGTTGTTGGCAAACAATTAAGGAAATGACTATTTCGTCTCGAAATTTAATTTCAAAAATTGTACTCAAAATAAAATAAGTTGAGATGAAGTAAGAATATCAAAATATTCTACATGAAAAAGGCATCTCATATAGTGCCAACAGATTTATCAAAATCAGTGGTTTAGACTAAAATTTATGTGATTTACTTAATTAGGGTAAAATCGTAATTTCTCACAATTTATACATCGCGCGTCAATGAAACCACTTTCATTCATCAAAATATGATTAATATGAATTTTTGGTGAAGAAATCTGAAATTTTTGGAGCACTGAAACACAATTTTTACAATTACCCAACTTAAAGGTAAGAAAATGTCCGAAAAATTTATAAAAGGGATAAAAAGGTAATTTTGTAATTGTGTAGAATTTTCTACCTAATTCCTGCATGACAGCCGGCCACTGTTTTCCCATCTTCTTCAGCCATCCCACGCCATCTTCTTCAAGAAACAAAGAAAAGAGAAGAAAATCCACCTAAAGCCACCAAATTTGACAATTTCACCAAGATTTCTTCTTAGAAAATTTATCTACTCCATTTCCTCTCTCCATAGAAGTCAATATTTCATTAAAAGAAGAAGAATACAAGGAGAAAAGGAAGAGCAAAGTTTCGGCCAAGCTTGGTAAAGTACTATCCTTATGCTTTCTTTGACTTTCAATGGTGTAATCTTATTTCTTTAAGTATGCTACACATGTATTTAGCCTTGATTTCAACTAAATATTGAAGAATGAAAAATCACCATAGGAGGAGGTTCGGCCAAGCATGGGATCTTAATGATTCCTTGTATTTCATGCATGTAAATGGTACCAAAATTAAAGATAAATAAGACTAAGTAAGAATATAAGATGAAATTGTTGAAAAATCAACAAAAATGGAAAAAGGGTTTTTCGGCCAAAGCAAGAAGTATGTGATTCATGGTTGTTCTTGATAGTTTAAGGATGGATTTAGACGGTAGGGAGTATAAGGAGTCTGCCCGTATACTCGGATTTTAAATCCGACGCAATACGAAGAAATTACAATATAATATCGGTAAAATTTATATTGCAAAACTAATTTCAGTATTTAATTAGGTTTTATTTTTAAAAAATGAACAATAGCTCAAAAATAAGTATTAAATGAACTAATAATTTTGATGGAATTATTTGCAATTTGGGAATTTCGGATAGCGAGTTGTGCATCCGAGGAACTTATATATGTTATACAAGTAAGGGTTGCGTGTATAACCTGTAGCGATATTTCGAATGCATGATTTTTATGCAAATATTTTATTATGAATATTCTTGAAAAGAATTGCATGAAGATATGTGGAAATAAAGCTAGTTGTGAAAATCGTACTGTATTTACCTTGCAGGGAGGCTAGGGAAATAACAATCGTTATGTTGTTGAAAAATTATAGAATATTTTCTAAAATTAATAGAAAATATTTAATTTCATGTATTGATGATTTTCTAGCCTGGAAAAAGAGGAATTTAATATTTTTCATAAAACATGAATATACTGAAAAATATTATTTAAATATTCATGTTACAGCTTTTAACGAAAGTGAGATTTCTGAAAATTCCTCTTATATGTTTTACAACAAATGAAATGATTTATGAGATAAAATTATGAAAAATGAATATTTTATAAATGATTTTTTATAAATATTCACTATTTGATTTATAAAACTCTTTTATGAATTGAGTGAAAATTTAATAAATTTCTTTATTTCCATAAAGGTGAAAAGATTATAAAGATACTGTTTTGAGACTTCTAAGCATCATCTCATGCCGATATGTGATATGTGACATGTAATATGTATGCAGTCCTGGTTAACACCTGATCAATGTTAACTGAGGGCTATCATAGACTATGGTCATAGATCTGACCTGATTATTTTTGCCTTACCGGATACTTTCTCTCTAGCATAATATATTTCGAGTAATGTCTTTGTCTGCATTTTATAAAATATGATATGATATGTGATATGAAAAGAGGTGATTATATGAAAAATGAATATGAATATGTTTTTATATAGAAGAAGAATGATTTCTAAACAGTTTTCTGTACTACACATAATACTGTACTATTTATGATTTATACAGTGATATGTGAAATGGATTTTTGAATGTGAAAGATGGTTTAATTAAACTAATATTCTTTATAAAGAATATATATATATATATATATATATATATATATATATATATATATATACATATATATATGAATATGAGTTCATTTATATAAAATGTCTTATTTTATTAAAGCATTATTTTGAAATGAATATGATATGATACGAGAGTTGACAAATTTAAACATCAAGAATTATTCTCTATAGTTGCTACTAGGTGTCGGAAAACGTACTGTATTTTAAAATATCTCTCATTACTACACCTGGTTGTCTAGCCGACTATAGTATCCTTCCTATTGTGGTCCCTAGAATACCTATAGGAAAAATATGGATTTCATGACATATAGATTTCGGAGTATCAAGTTTGTATGCAATTCTCTTCTTGAGTCGTGATTTGCTCACCATATTATTTTAACATTTATAGATTATTTTCGGGGACTACGTGATTAGCATTTGGGGATTATTGATTGCACAGTTATTGCCTCGGAGCAGCGAGCTAATACCTTAGAGGTATAATCATTTATTTAATATGTTCAGACAATGTTTTACAGTATTACTGTGTTGTGAATTATAAAGGGGATGTAAGAAATAAATAAACATTTATTGTATAACTAATTACGATATATGAAGAAAAAGGTAAAGTAAAACATCATAAACAGTCCAACCATATAAATATTGTGGAAAAGTGTGTAAAAATGTATATTCTGGATGTGACAATATAAGACTACGAGGCTTGTAGTACTGTCTGAGAATTATCCAAGACTTAAACATGAAGCAATCTTAAAAGAGCTAGAACTAGAGTTTTTGTACAAGTTCAAACCCTCCAATAATCTTGGATAGAGGTGGCAAACGGGCAGATTTAGTTCGAGTTATCTTCAGGTTTGGGTTATTTCGGGTTTTTTCAGATTCAATTTTTTTCGGTTTCTGGCATTTTTGACTTTGGGCATTTACGGGTTCGGTTATTTTCGGATTTAGTCCGGTTTCGAGTTCGGTCCGGTTCTAACGGGGCTGGTTTAGCGGATTTAGTCAAATTATTTTTGAAATCTTATAAGTTATAAATATTTTTATAATTTTGAATATAATAATTAATTTAATTTTTTATATAGTTAAATAAAAATATAATAGAATTGCTAAAGTAAAGTTAAAATTTAATAAATATTCATATAAATATAAATGTTTACATTTTAATGTTTTTATTACTTGATAATGATTATTTAGTTTTTTTGATTTCCTATGATATTCACATTTCCTACAATATTCATATTTATCTGTCACTATTAAAATCAAATCAGTGTGTAATTAATAGGTGATGATATAAAAACATTTAAATTTGTTAGAAGAGAAATTTATTTTTAATTAATTAAAAATTAATAAAATAAAAAATAATAATTTAAAGAGAAAATTATTGGTGACATATTTTATGTGTTACAAAAATTATCATATCACAAAATATTAATTATGTATATTTAATACATTTAATAAATAATTTTTGTTTATAATATTATTATTGTAATATGTAAAACAATTTATTTTACCTTTTCAATGATGAAAGATATATAAGAAAAACAATAATATCATTTGTTTGATTATAATTTTGTATACTTGTCTTTTATTATTTACACTACTAAAATAGGCTTTTAACAATAATAAATTGCAAAAACTCACGATATTGTTGCAATTTTTCATTACATTTGTAACTTCTTTTTGCAATGAATTTTTATTGTCATTGTCTAATTAAAATTTTAAATATTATATACAATGATACTTTTTATTGTTGCAAAATCCTATCAAATTAAAAAAAATAAAATAAAATAAATTAAAAGGGCATTATCTTATTGTGTTTGCAACAACTTTTTATTGCTTAATTAACTTTTAAATATTTTATACAAAAAAAAAGAAAATTTGTTATGATATTTATATCATATTCATATCAGATTTACAACGAATTTTCATAGTCATTGTAAAATTAAAATTTTCTTAATATTGTGTATATAAAACGATCAAAACAATTGTTACGAAATATCATTGGCAATATTCATTATAATAAAATATAAATTCAAAAATAAAATTTGAGAATATAAAATGAAAATAATCATAAATGCAATTTTCTCTTAAACTATATTATATTCACGTGAAAATTTAATTTGTATCAATGTTATATCTTATAAAATCAATTGTTTTATCTATATTATTTGAAAACTTATTATTTTCAAAATCTTATCGTTTGAAATTTATTGTACTTTTTTTTATATATTTATTACTTACATATTGCTATGTTTAACATATAGACACATTATATTATTTGGGCTTGTTCATTCTTGTTTTATATAATTATTTCAATTTTAAAAAAAAGCACAAAGTTATAGTTTGCTTGGATTAAAACTCCTAGTTATTATTTAATTAAAACTCATATTGATTCTAGGATTAACTAATCTCTATAAAAATAAGCCTATGATCAATCATATATAGGAATATAATTAGAGAAATAGAAATCTAGAGTAAAAAAATTAAGAATGTTGAAACGTTTTAATAATAAAAATTATAACATGTTAACGTTATTAAAAATAAAGGAAAAAACGTTTAAATGTTATAATAATTGATTTGTTTTAACCTTTTTTATACTTAATATTAGCTACTTATTTGCGTTTCAAAAGTTTAACACTACACATCTATTTTCTATCTTTTAAAATACAAGTTGTTTATATATTCAATTGGTTAATTACTATTTGATGGATATTAAATTCTCTTACAAATTAAATTATTTATAAATTACTTTTTTAACAAAATTATTCATAAATTAATTGCATATGAAAATTTATCCAAATTTTCATTTAAAAAAACCATTTTAATTAATTTAATTGATTTCTCTCTCAAATTTTCATTTAAAAAGAAAATCATTTTAGTTAACTTAATTGATTTCCCTCTCAATTTTTCATTTAAAAAAATCATTTTAGTTAATTTAATTGATTTTTCTCTATTTAATTGATTTCTCTATCAAATTTTCATATTTTCATTTCCCTCTATTTAATTGATTTTCCTCTCTCAAATTTTCATTTAAAAAGAAAACCATTTTAGTCAACTTAATTGATTTCCCTCTCAAATTTTCATATTTTCATTTCTCTTTATTTAATTGATTTCCTTATCAAATTTTCATTTAAAAAAATCATTTTAGTTAATTTAATTGATTTTCCTCTCAAATTTTCATTTTAAAAAAAAGCTCATTTTAGTTAATTTAATTGATTTCCTTCTATTTAATTGATTTTTCTCTCAAATTTTCATATTTTCATTTCCTTTTATTTAATTAATTTCCCTCTCAAAATTTCATTTAAAAGGAAAACCATTTTAGTTAATTTAATTGATTTCTCTCTCAAATTTTCATATTTTTATTTCCCTCTATTTAAATGATTTCCATATCAAATTTTCATTTAAAAAAATCATTTTAGTTAATTTAAAAGCACAAATGCGACTAATATTAAAGATCTAATGTACCATTTCTTCATTCTCCTCCATTTTTTCTCCTTCTTGACTGTTCCAATTCTCCTGCTTTAATTCAATTTTCTAGTTTTTGGTCCCTGTCTAAGCAGCCATTTCCCTTTCTTATCATACAGCAAATCCAACCACATTTGTTGTAGTAAATTAATTAATATAATGCTAATTATTTAAATATAATTAATCATAATATTAATAAAGTATAAAAAACAAATTTTATTAAAATTATCGCTTACACAATAATACTATTATAGTATATTATTAAATTACACTTTAAGTTACTATTAGAAATATTATTTTTATTTACACTTTAATTTTATATTTAATAGATAATAAATTAATTATTTTTAATAAATAATTAATTCTATCATAATAATACTTACGCATTAAGAGATTACATAATTTATTCTTAAAAGATTGTTATAATAAAATATAATATATAAATCATTGTTATAAGATACCAAATTAGAATCTTGTTAATATAACAAATAATTAATTGCTAATAGCTTGATTTATTCATGTATTTTATTAAAATTACCGCTTACACAATAATACTATTATAGTATTTTTTAAATTACACTTTACTATTAAAAATAATTATTTTTTATCCAAAATTTAATTTTATAATTAAAAAGTGTATCAATTATTTATTTATTTATTTTAAAATAATAATAATATAATTATAATTCAGTTTTTTTCGGGTTATAAATTCGGGTTTTTACGAGTTTCGGATTGGATCGAATCAGTCTCGATTTCGGATTAGATCGGGTTCGAGTTTTGTCGAGTTCGGATTGTGTCAGGTTTTGGCTTTTTCGGGTTTGGGCTTTTTCGGTTTCAAATCTTTGATTTTTTTTGATCAATTCGAATTTGTTCAGATTCAATCTTGAACGAATTTGTACTGATTTTCGGGTTTGGATCAGCTTTTGTCACCTCTGATCTTGGAACCTTCACAACGCCAACTTCATACACAAGCCAGCCAAATCTATCTCTTCCATTTACAAATTATATTCAATTTTAAAATCAAAAGACAAAGAACCAAAATAATAATAATAATAATAACAAAGGACACCTTCACCTCTCTACCACCATCCACTACTCATCAACGCCTAGCTAAGCTGACCATGGAAAGACTTGAAAAAATAAAATAAAATAAAATTTTAGAATCTCTCACCCTTCCTCCCCACCCTCTTTGTATTTTATCTTAACATTCCGTCCGCTTGCTCTCCGATCCTGAAGCGGGATTAATTGCTCCGATCAGTGTCAGATTATCCCTTTGTGAATCTACTTCCAAGCTGCTTCCATGAGTCCTACGCTGCCTTCGATCCTAAATTTTAAAATTTAACTAGCTACTTCAAAGAAACCAGCATACACTTCTTGAATATTTGAATGTTTACAAACATGATTAAGTGCGTCGACACTGTGATTTGAAGGTAACTATTGGTCAGAAAGATAGATTTCTGATTAAAACAACATAGATAGTAGATACTATTCTTTGGCAGAAGGTACCACAAGGCAGCCTTTGATCATACAACTTTAGCAGAGTAACTTGCTGAGGATTTCATTATAAAAACAATAGATGAGAGTCAAGAAACAGAAGCGCTTATCATGATACCCGGCTATATGAGTAATTAAATAATGTTCTTGGCTATACAACAGAGAACTGCTTGGCTATATGTTACAAAAAGAGAAAAATGCCACAAGTAGTAAGCAATGAGGCACAACTAAAGAAGCAGCCAAGTCGATGTTCCAAGTTTTAGCGTGTCCAAATATTTTCATTTCATTTCATTCGAATCCACCATATGCTAAAGAAATGAATTTAACATTAACCTCTCTTGGTAAAGGATACTCCTCAGACTCGAGCATTCGCACAACTTGGCCCATCTTGGGCCACTTTTCAGAATCCGGATCAACACATCTCAAAGCAGTGAGAAGGGCACGCTTTAAAGCTCTTGTTGATGGTCGAACCTCAATATTTGGGTCTACCACTTCCTCTGGCCTCCTGCTTCCAACCATCATTTTCTGCCAATCTACCAGATTTACCTGTAAACATAAAGATTTCAAGCTTAATAAAACTTATAAACTCTTAAAATAGAAAAAAGAAGGACTAAGAAATCTATCAATAGTATTTCTGTTGTTGAAAACAATTTCAATCCAGCTAAACCAATGTGAATTAGACCTTTGGCTGACCATGACCACCAAGTTGAAATATTAGGAGCTTTACCACAGTACAGGAGTGGAATGCTGTCAACTTTTACATATTCATTTTAGAGGGATGCCTTGGTGCTCTAAATAATTCAGAAATCTCAACATTGTGATCCTTCAGAAAAGTGTACAAATACCTCCAAAACACCAGAGGCATAGAAGGGTTTAACAGCAAATACCCGGTTCTACAGTCTTAGCTATTTAAGTTTAGGGTACTTTTCTCTTAGCACCAGAAATTTAAAATTTTACTATGGTCCACAATATCAAAGAGACAGAGGACCAACGACAGTTCACCATCTCATCAATACAGAACACATGATGGCATGACTTTTAACAGGAACGAAGCAATCCTTAATTCCAGTGCCTTAAACCTAGTGAAACTGGAGCATGCTTGAAGGCAATGGCTAGAAACAACATTTACTTACCTCTTGGATGAAGTCCGCGACACCTTTTCTTTCGGAACACCTAAACCCACAATCCTCAAAAAATTCTCGAATTTTATCACGCGGACCATGATACACGATGCTCCCCTCAGCCATCAAAATTACGTCATCAAAGAGATCAAAGGTTTCCGGAGCTGGCTAAAGAAGTGAGACCAGTAATGTTGCATCTGTGATATGCGCTAACTGCTGAAGACAAGTAACAATCTGAAATGCTATGGAACTGTCTAGACCATTTGTTATCTCATCCATAAACAAAGCTTTTGTAGGGCCTACAATCATCTCTCCTGCATATATAAGTCAGTTGGAAAATTGGTTGTTCAGAAAATACCGCAATGAATCATTTGCAGTTAAGATTTCAGCTATGCAGATACGTGAAAAACACCTTAATGGAGTGGAGTATACATAATCTAGTCAGTTGAACTTCAACATTTTGAACCTCATTGTAGTCAATCTCTTCTTCTGACCTCCAGAGATACCTCTTATCATGGCATCTCCAACTAATGTGACAGCACAAATATCAAGTCCGAGGATCTAAGAAACCACCAATAGAGAAATGTTTTCAAATTCAACATTCTCAAATGATCATACTTCAAAAACAAGTTAGAATCCATTTCAGTCAAAGAGATTACCTTTAGAATGTAATCTGTCTGAAGGGTTTCCTTTAATCCTTTGATAGATATTGCCTGTGAGAAAAGCCATAGAAATAAATGTCGAGATCTTAACATTAGCAACCATATAAAGAACATGTAAACGTTGATACGATATGATACAAAATGTTACAGAATACTTTACATTGATCCATGCACATCAACTTCATTTTCTACTGCTCAGGTCACAATTATTAGAGAAAACAACTAAAGATGCTAAAGTCACCTTCATGTAAGTATCAGTACCTGGATTTCCTTCTCCCTCTTACTGACCTCCTCCATAATCTCTTCATAGGCAGAAAAAACAATGTTATGTAGTTTTCATCACTTTAGGCATCAATATATTCCACTCAATGTCTAAGAAATCTAACCTGCTCTGCTTCCAACACCCTGGCAACGGGCAGAAAAAGAGTTTCTCCCACTGTCATCTCAGCTATGTGCAGATCAGTTTGGCTGATATAAGCAGAAGTTTTCTGAGGAACAAACTTTTCTAGTCCATAACCATTGTATGAGACTTCTCCAGTGACCTATTTCAGAAAAGGGCAAAAAATGGAAAGAACTGATGTTAGGCACGCTTTCATCCATTTAAAGTTGCAAAGGCAGCTTTCGCAATGCAATCCGACCGAGAAGTTTCTAAGAACAAGATAGCATGCCCCTTTTCTTTAAACACACTTTAAGTTTAAAAAGCTACTCTCAAGCAATGAAACCCAGATAACGGGAAATATTTAATCTATGGAATAAATTAAGGAAAGATAGAGCTAGGAGTGTGTATTGGAACCAAATAGATGAGCTCAGCCTGGTCCTAATCATAAAGACAACAGTTTACTAAAAGGTTGTAACCAAGTTATAAGAACTATGAAACCTTGAGAGACCGGTCCAGATTTCCTGATAGAGCTTTTAAAAGTGTGGTCTTCCCACATCCTGGAGGTCCAAGCAGAGTCATCCTGCAAATACATTCAAGACTACTGAGTATTTTTCTTCCTGTTATATGACGAATTCAACTTTCAAATTTCCCTTTATAACAAATCCTACAAAGAAAAGTTAATTAAATTTAAGTACTAATAAATGTGCTTCGCAGGATAGCAGGAAATTGCTCCTAGGCATATGATGACAACTAAAGCACAAAGATGGACACAAGCAGTAGGCTTCAAAAGCAAAGGTCCTGACTGGATTTAGTAATATCAGCAAGCAGTATTGCACCATGATGCATGAAATTTATGGCTGCAAAAGTGAAGTATAAATACATGAGACCAAGAATAAAGAAAAGCAGCTAGCATAATGACTCTTTAAGAGCAAGAAGCCAAGAAAGAACAGGTTATTTGACTATTGATTCTCTTGCACCTTCCTGGCTTTATGATGCCATTGGCATGATTAAGGATGCTTATCTTGGTTTCATGAGACTTGGCACCTAAAAGCCTCACAACATCATGGAAAACGAAGCTTGTAAATAAAGCAGTCTAAACAGCATACTACCATATTTAAGAACATCAGAACAAACCTAATAAAATGGATAATTCCTGATCTTCTGTACATTACTTACAGTTAGAAGATCATAAAATATACTCATTAGGGTTCAAAACACTGTCATTGAACATCAGCATCTCCATAAAAAAAAATACTTTTATTGGTTTTGTGGAAATTAGGACAGTATGACAACCTAGGCTTGGCTTTGTGGTTAGTACAGTTTTAACTCTTATTCAAGTCCCCTTTACTTATCCAAATGTGCAAAATGAACAAAATGTGGCAGTCTCTTTTTGCTCCAAAAGCCAATCACATGGTCAATGACAAAATTCTCAAACCATTCTTGGAAAATGAAATTACTCACTGAGAACATGTGCTGAAGAGATGTCCATAGAGTTGGTAGGGGCTTTCCGTGGACAACCTCACACATAGCTTCTACGTGCAAATCCTTATATCTTACTTCTATAGCTGGTAGCTTTACACCAACTCTGCAGAGTGCAAAATCCAATATAAATTTAATGCTACATTCTATTTATCACTGTCTTTGTGAACAGAGTCGCTGAGAAAATGCATATGCATGTCTAAGATGCAGCCTTTATGAGGTCTCGAGTCAGTGGTCAAGGGATTTGAGGACTAATAAAGTAAAAGGAAATCATATCAAATACTTGGAAGGAAAGAAGAAGAATACCAATCTTAATAACTAGTAATTCAATGATGTGTAACAGATTTGCTATTTGCTTCACAAACACAGTCAGGTGCATGGGGAGAAGAAGGCTTAAGTATCAATTCTAGTTCTAATTTTCCGCAGCAACTGAAGGTTATCATTTTCTATGCGTTGGATGAGCTTCTCCATGAATATATGCCGCTTTGGAGCTCCAAGCTTAGTGACGTCAATCACTTGTTTTCCTTAATCGTTAACCATCCCTCCATCGTTATCTTTATCAAACAAAGATGATCATAGGAGTTCAAATGTAGGCAATCTCTCGATTGCAGCCCACTGCAGAGCATATTCAACATCAGCATCATCCTTCCCAGAACCAAGAGCAGAGCGGCTTCATAAACTAGAGGCATGAAGCCGACATGATGATCTCAGACTTCTTCCCAACTCTGACAAGTCATTTCCCATTGATTCTATCTCATCTTTGCCATCCGAGCCATGTTTGATAATCTCAAAAACCTCCATTCCCTTTATGACATACTGGAAAGAAGTTGTCTTCTATATATAGAGAGAGATAATGAAGCCTTTGCTTACACATGTTAAACTGCAGAGGTTGCTGAAGTAATGTAATGCATCCGCACTCTCGTCTAATGTCTAGGAAAGTTGAAAATGGTGCATAGCAAATTATGAATATCTATTTTCTATGATTAGACTACGACTTCGGAATTTATTTAGACTTTGAGAGACGTCAAAATGGACATAGAAAAGGGAAAAGCAAAGAAAGCAAGAGAGGTGCTGCTGAGTGAAGACTCATTTTAAGAAAAAATTTTGTATTCGAATTCTTATCAGGTCATTTTGTTTTTGCTAACGCCATTCAAAAAAGAGGGATAAAAATTAATCTCATACTTAATATGATATAATGATAGCACTATCAAAATGAGTCATTATTTTATTTAGGGCTTAGACTTTATTTTTGTAACTTATTTAAGGAAAAGAGCTTTTAGCTTGATTCATTTATATGTTTAACATCTTCAATCAAATTAAAATATATAAAATTAAGCCTATTTACTATTATTAAATTACTTGTTTCTACATCTCTTGCGTACAGAACACTACATGGGTTTTTTTAAGTACATGGGCTTTCTTTTTCAATTCTCTTTATGTCTCAATTCAATTCTCTTTATTTATTAAATCTGCATACACATTACACGCTAGCACTAGATATCATAAGCTGAATTTTCAAAGTTTACAAGCATGACTTGTGATATCTTAAGCATTCCAATAACAACGATGACATCGAAAAGTTTTTTTAGTATTGGTTCTCATGTTTTAAACAAGTATCGAAATTTTATAGATCATGAGAATGTGAAAACTTTTATTTGCACTCGAAATTGAATTCTTGGTTTTAAATGTAATGTTATTAATTAGTTGACAATTTTTAATTAATTAATAAATTTAATTCTTGTGAGTTCTTATATTGTTCTTTATTTATGTTGTAGAAGGCGAAGTTGAAAATAAGTTGATTGAATGTGAATGAAACTTGATGCAGGAGATGGACATGAATTTATTTATCATTTTTTTTATTTTTAATATTGTTGAGATAAGTTATATTTTCTAGTTCCTAAGTTTGTTAAAACAATTTATATTATGCTTATTAGACAATTAATAGGTAACGTTCAAATGATGTTAAAAGACTTGATGTTATAGATTTGATATGAATTTATTTTATATTTGTTTAATATTTATTTCAAAACTTTATTTTGTTTATTTACTAAAAATGGGATGTTATTTATCATGTTAATATAAATTTTAATTTTTTTTCTTTGTTAATATACAAGCCAACCCATTTAAGTCCATTAACTTTTAATGCAAGATATAAACTTACATTTTCAGGCCCATTTAAAAAAAAACTTTTTGGCTTGACTCATTTATGACCTAACCCATCAAGGCCGACCCATTTTGACAATACTATATGATGATGCCGAACAATTTTAAAAAAAAAAAAGCTGGAGAACTGATGAAAATTAATTCATTGTTAAGCAACACAATCTTTTTCAGTATCTTAATGGCCTACTGCTTCATAATTTGCTAAGAAAGAAGCTGGCATTTCTCAGAATAAAAATTGATCAAATTAAATAGCATTATATATAAATCCTAACTATATATATATATAGTGTTCACATGGTTCTCTATTCCAGCAAGAGCGATCTTCCTGATCAATAAATTGTACCTAAAGCAAAGATACGCATTAAATTTACATGTAGAAAATAACGTGCAAGTGGAGATTCAAATCCTTTTATTTTGACTGAAAATGTTTTATATGCAAATATCGTCAGCTAGACTAGAAAAGCAGTTAGTAAGTTTATTAAAAATAATACTATACTAGTTAGTATTCTGAAACATGAGCTTGATTTGAATACAAGAATTGGGCAACTAACTGATATTTATATATACTAGAATGCCACCCGTGCTATGTTGCAGGATGATATTTTTATCATTTTTATGTTTAAATATATAAACACATAAAATTATAAACTTATAAAAATAATTATGAATGCATTACTTAATAAACATGCAAATGACTTAGATTCAACTATTAAGAATACATAAAAGAAGGACAATTCATTAGCAAATACCATAGCACTTTCAAGAATCAAAAGACGCTACAAACATGTTCCATTCACCGCTATAATTGTTTCCAATCCTAAATTCAACAATAAATCTAATATAATCCTAAGTTCAACTACAAAAACCAAAATAATTATATCTCGTTGTCAAAGAGATATAATTTAAGATCCAAATCTATGCATTCTTGCATTCAATGTATTATCTTGCATTAAGTAGAAGTCGAGTCAATAAATTTATCTATCCCATTTCTATGTGATAGATCTAATGCTTCAGCCTTTCATATCAACTTGTGTATATTGACCATGACCAATCCAAATAGCCCTTTACTGTCTCTAACTTGCAAAAAAGTGACATATTCAAGAAGAGGAAAACATGTCCACGATGAGTATTTGCAACAAAAGCTAGCTATAATAAAAATTAAAATCTTAATGATTCTCTTAGTCATGGAACTGTGCCAGTCATGCCACTATAAAGGCACACCACTCAATAGTAGTTTTTGGAAATTAAAAATGGTCACTACAATATTGAAATGCTTATCTTTCATTAATTCATGAAGAATATTTCCCTTTAAATCGGATTATAATGAATAAAAAAGTTCACCAATCAACCTTTTCACATCAAGAAGACAACTTGAAAGGGTATACCTTCATAAATTTTGTCGGCATAAAAAAATCTTATTGTTTAAGATGTGATGTTCTCACATAATGACATATGTTGCTTTGTAATATCATTTAGAAAACATTAGAAATTTACTTTAAGCATAAATTTACAGGCAATATAATCCTGTAACAGGGGTTCATAAAAAAAATTGATGTTGAATCATAATTGTGTTTTTTCATGTAATGCTTCCTGATGATCAATTCTAAATAATGACACATGATTTGCAAGTTTTTTGTCAAATATCTAATTCCCTGCATTAAACTTATATAATTTTTCTTCTAAGAGGTACACTCACCAACAAATTAGTAAACAATTATCATTAATTAGCATTTACTTGTAGTAAATCAAAGAGAAAATTATCCATTATAGAGATGTTAAAGTCGCTTTTTGAAGGAAAACTAAAGAATATTATTTGAGCTTACAAAGTAATAATTAAAAGTTATGTTATTGTTGTTCCCCTGTTCTAGTGGTATTATTTATTAATATTAGCCAGAAATTCAATTCAACATTTCTCCTTCTAAATTCTTGTGTTAATTAATTGTCTCAGTTCCTAAAACACTGTTTTTGAAATCCTATGCTATTAATGTCAGAGATATAATTAGAATCTGACCGCAACACCTTTGGAAAAGGCAATATTACTATGCAAATCAAACATTCATGTTAAATAAAGCATTTACAAACTTCATTATTTTGCTGATTTCCTCAATTTAAACAACAACTAATTACTACAATTATGAGAACCACTATACAATGTTACAACATTTTAAGACCCAAAATGATGCCTAGAAACTTTTCTAGCTAATTTCTACTAAATAATGAAGTTGAAGTATACCTTTCATGATTATGTAGATAAAATGCATTTGTAGAACTTCATGAGATACAAAATTAGTGAGACATCTACATGAGAAGAGAACAAAAAACCGAAAACAAAAGCACATCAAGAGAGTATATGTAGAATAAGTTAATTGTAAGGACTGTGAGTGTCTGGATCTCCGTTAACCAGGGGTTTACCACTGCAATACCTTACTCATCCGTACTGTCCTCTTTGGCAGGCCTGTTTGGCCCCCTCAAGGCTTTATCGGGAAACTTATCCCAATTCACGTCCGTAGTGACTCGAATACTTGACTTCCTCAAATGTCAAGTTACTGTTAACCATTAAGCCATATATATATATATATATATATATATATATATATATCATTATACTTATTTATTATATATGTTTTAAAATGATATATATTCTTGTTTGTTACTTATTTATTTTATTCATTTATTTATTTATTAAACATATATATTTTTGTTCATTTATTTAGCTAGTCACTAATATATATATATATATATATATGTGTGTGTGTGTGTGTGTGTGTGTGTGTGTGTGTGTGCACTTAGATTTGTAAGTGCATTTTTTATAACCTTTAATTTATTTAATTACTATACAAATTATCTATTCATTTTCTTTATTGAATTTAGATATATACATCTCGATACTTAAGTTATTTAATTCCTTCATTTACCTACAAATTGGGTACGGAGAATTTGAGGTCTTCACATTAATGAATTCAAAGAACTTAACATGCTAACATAACGACATTTCCTATACTGATAAAATAAACAATCGTGTAAGATCAAGCAAATTTGTCACCGCCATATAAATGGTCCCACAATCAACACCGCATAAACTTTCCTGCTAATTAAATGAACCAAATTATTATTATTATTATTATTATTATTATTATTATTTTAAATCTGGCTAAAAGTTAAAAGAGAATGAGAAAATTTTAAAAATTATACTCATTAGACAACTATATTGTCAACCAAGAGGGAGTAGGTTACACCAGACTAAGGCACCAGATTTCTTTGATCGCAAGGATCGTCGCTAACCCAAATGTATAACTCTCCAACCTAACAACGCCTTTATTTTGTTTAATACTAACTACCATAACTAAAACCAAACACAAAATTTAAAAAAGAATCAAAGAAATAAGGAAACTTACCATCGACAGATATTTGAAAGGAAAAGGAAACAAATATCTAAAGAGTAAAAAATTTAATGTATCTTTTGATTTGAGATTTCTCACCTCTAACCTAACACTTTGAATTAAAAAATTTCAAAAGGAGATTTGTTCAAATTAAAAACAAACAAAATAATCAAAAGTACATTACTTTACGAATGCATGGTTATAAGTTCCTAGAAAAGTTTCAATATTTATACACCCAGTAAATAATCCACAACAAACATAAATAATGAATAAGAGATCATTTTTCATACAATGCCTATCATAAAATGCTAACAAAGAGGAAAACTATTTCAGCACCGACATAAGAAATCAATTAAAAGGGAAGGTAAACTTCAGGCATGGAATTAAATTAAATATTAACTCATAATTATGCTGAATTCATTAGAAAATGAATCTCATCATACTTTGATCCACTATGAACTAACTTATGTAATTTGATTCTTTTCTTTATATTATTTCATGACTGAATAATAGGTCACATTATATAAATTCAAACAAATATCTATTGTACAAATATTAATTATGGTACATACAGTTTTTCTTTAATAGTTCAGCCCATCCTATAATCAAAATTGAACCTAATTTAAACATTTGCATTACCTTCAAATAATGCAAAGCTATCAAGGAACTTAGAAGGACTATAAAATCATGTGAAAGTTCAAAAAAGTAAGCACTTTAGTAGACTCAATTTTTTGAATAAATCTACGATAATGCAATTTGAAATAATAGAACACACGTTCATCATTTGACTTAAAAGCATGATATGAAGCATAAATTAATCCAAGCAAAAACATACCATCCAACTTACCTTAACAAATTCAGATTGATGTAAACCGAAAGTAAAATTTATGCTCTACCCAAATTTTAAGATTGCTTAAAAAGGGTTTAGGATATGGAAGAATTTAAAGGTATTCTTGTTCGATTGTTGATTGAAGTAGGAAGGAAAAAAAACTAACTGATTGAAGCAATAGGTCGCTTGAGTTCTTTTATTTTTTTTCCATATTTAATTATTGGGGTGGTGGTACATTTTTCCTTATCTTTTAGGTGATTAACTAAGACACCTTAAGATCTACTTTGGAAATGCAACTCTTAAATTCTTTTCTACCTTTTGGGATTAAATAATCAAGCAACTTAATATCATATGAATCATGGATTTATTTTTCTTCAACGTACAAATCATGCATTGTAGATCAGATTTTATATATATATATATATATATATATATGTTAATCAGAAGTGGCTCGATTGAATAAATATATTCCAAACAAAATACAAAGAAGCTTAAAGATTGAATCAATATTTGTCCTTTAAGTTTATTCTTGATCTAATCTATCTATGTCATGGCCATGACAGTTTGTTTGAGTGAGGGATTTTTCATGGTCAACTTCATTAGAAACTTTATATAGTTGCATTGTACTAAAAACTTCCAATATGTTAATCAGGCACATCAACAATATGGATGCTATTACAAATAAAATTGAATTATTTCTAAAGTACTTTATTTTCTAGCTATATATTTATGCTTTACCTCTATTTGGTTTAGCTGTTGGATTAGGATAGGCAGTTCTATTCCAGATGAAAGACACTTTGGATGTTTTTCATTTTATAGTTGCCGGCATCAAAGGGGTGACACAGTTATTCAAGATGAACATAGATACAAAAGCATCTAAGCTTCGTTTTGATTGTCCAGACATGCCTTAATATCATTCTGCCAAGAATTTAAAACAGGATTGAATGAGACTTTGTTAAGGAGACAGGTATTAACACTCTAATGCCTATTTTCAAAATTCAGATTGATGTAAACCCAAAGTAAAATCTATGCTCTAGCCAAATTTTAAGATTGCTTAAAAAGGGTTTAGGATATGGAAGAATTTAAAGGTATTCTTGTTCGATTGTTGATTGAAGCAGGAAGGAAAAAAAACTAACTGATTGAAGCAATAGGCCGCTTGAGTTCTTTTATTTTTTTTCCATATTTAATTATTGGGGTGGTGGTACATTTTTCCTTATCTTTTAGGTGATTAACTATGACACCTTAAGATCTACTTTGGAAATGCAACTCTTAAATTCTTTTCTACCTTTTGGGATTAAATAATCACGCAACTTAATATCATATGAATCATGGTTTTATCTTTCTTCAACGTACAAATCATGCATTGTAGATCAGATTTTACATATATATTTATATATGTTAATCAGAAGTGGCTCGATTGAATAAATATATTCCAAACAAAATACAAAGAAGCTTAAAGATTGAATCAATATTTGTCATTTAAGTTTATTCTTGATCTAATCTATCTATGTTAGGTGATTAACTAAGACACCTTAAGATCTACTTTGGAAATGCAACTCTTAAATTCTTTTCTATCTTTTGGGATTAAATAATCACGCAACTTAATATCATATGAATCATGGATTTATCTTTCTTCAACGTATAAATCATGCATTGTAGATAGATTATACATATATATATATATATATGTTAATCAGAAGTGGCTCGATTGAATAAATATATTCCAAACAAAATACAAAGAAGCTTAAAGATTGAATCAATATTTGTCCTTTAAGTTTATTCTTGATCTAATCTATCTATGTCATGGCCATGACAGTTTGTTTGAGTGAGGGATTTTTCACGGTCAACTTCATTAGAAACTTTATATAGTTGCATTGTACTAAAAACTTCCAATATATTTATCAGGCACATCAACAATATGGATGCTATTACAAATAAAATTGAATTATTTCTAAAGTACTTTATTTTCTAGCTATATATTTATGCTTTACCTCTATTTGGTTTAGCTGTTGGATTAGGATAGGTAGTTCTATTCCAGATGAAAGACACTTTGGATGTTTTTCATTTTATAGTTGCCGGCATCAAAGGGGTGACACAGTTATTCAAGATGAACATAGATACAAAAGCATCTAAGCTTCATTTTGATTGTCCAGACATGCCTTAATATCATTCTGCCAAGAATTTAAAACAGGATTGAATGAGACTTTGTTAAGGAGACAGGTATTAACACTCCAGTGCCTATTTTCAAAATTCGAAGCATTTTATTTCATGTTATAACAAAAAATTTATAAAGGCGATAGACCAAATCATCGAGTTAGCAAGTAACAACAGCAAGGACACTCCTACCCCTTTTAAGAAGAAAACACGACTCGAGGGAGGTGGAAAATACATGGAGGATAAGGTCTTTTTTATTGGCTACACATAAACATCTAGTTCAAACTAAAGGAGGAAAGAATAAGAAGCATACCAAGTAGAACAGTGAGAAGCTTCAACGGCGTAGCGATGACAGAGATTACTCTCTTTGCATCCAAATACCTTGTTAAAGATGAACCCAATAAACTGAGGAGCACCAAAACAGAAGAACAGGGAAGAAACAAAGATGTACGTGCTGGATTAGGTGAGGAAAGGGAAGAAACCTCGTATATGCATTGAAATCTACAGTAGAGAAAAAACCTAATCAGAATTGATGAAGAAAAACGAAAACACAGGGGTTGAGCCTTATTAATATAAAAAGGAATAAATAATGAATAATAGCAAAATAGCTCAGAATCCTAACTTCAAAAGGGTAAAAATGAATTAAAGCAACGACAAAGGAACATTGAACTCATCTAGGAAATGGCAATTAAATAAGCCCAAAAAAGCTTTAAAATAAATGAAAAACATATAAATGTATCATTGTAGCTAAAAATATCAACTTTGAACCTCACAAATGCTACTAAACTGAAACTCTACAATTTTTGTACGATCAAATCCATCAAATATAAACAGCATTTGCACATTGTTTATTGTAAAACAGAATTTCTGAACTAACACAATGAGCATCAAATCCTAATGTTTATTCATAACTCAAAGAAATAAAAATAATTACCTAATTTTTAGATAAGTACATACTTGATCTAACAAATATTAAATTTAACTCGTATTTTATCTTTTTTTTTTCTATATTTTCTTCTAATTGACAAAAAAGAAAGAAGATAAAGAAGCTATAAAAATAAAGAAAAATATTTAATAATTGTCTTTTGGAAAAATTAATGTAATTAAAAAAATAAACTTATTTCCTAGAAAAACTCAATTTTCCAAAAATAAATATATTTAATTTACAACAAAAAATATTTTAAATTTAAATCATATAAAAGAAATAAAAAGAAAAAAGAAAGGAAAGGAAAGAAAAAAAGTGAAAAAGTACAAAGAATTTTTTTACAAAAATTCATTTCTTAACAAAATAATTATTTTGAAAACATAATATAAATTTTTAAATGTAATTTTTTATTCAAAATCATCTAATAATTTTGACTATTAATTATAATATTATAAAAAAATTTAATTTTTTATCTATATTTATAACAAAAAAATATAAATTTAAAATTATGTTACTTTCATTTTATGCTAGTTTTAATTTTACACATAGCAAATATGGTAAAAGACATTAAATATAATCTTATCCTAGTCTTAGTCCTTGTATACACCAAACATAAGATAGGATGATATAATCTAATCTTATCCTATTCATAATCTTATATTATCTTATCTTATCCTCATCTTATGCACCAACCATGACCTTAAACTCCAAAAAAAATGAAACTTAAAAACATGAACAACTCTAAGAAGGAAGAAAAAGACAAAAATAAGAAGCTAGCAAGCATCAAAACTTAAATAAAAATTTAATTGAAAACGGAATTCTTTGAATTAAAAATCTATTAAGAGGTAAGTGTATATCAGTTCTTACTGCTAAGGTGTAGCATTACAAAAGGAAAACTTTATGTATGATTCTCAATGGTTGTCATGTAACTGCTTATGAATGTAAGATAAAATAAATTCAAAAGAAAGGGGAGTACCAACAATACCTCATAATCAAAGAAGACCAGCCTTTATATCCTAAATATCACTTGTTATTTAATCATATAAAACCTACCATCACCTCATTGTTTAGAATTTAGCATGGAACATGACCACTCAATATATATAAATACATGGTTTAGCCAATCCAAAATGCATAATCAAACAAACACAAAACCTACCAATTAAATTAAAACTCTATACTATGCCACTACCAATCAATTCAGTTAATTGCACAAAAAAAAGTTCGTAAAGGATACACATGAGGTAATCGAAATTGTTAAATAATAATGATAATAATAATAACGTATAAGAATGATATGATTCCAGGTTGAATAATTTAGATAATGGATAAGTAGAGATAGTGAAGAAAAAGGAGGAAAAAAAATAAAAATAGAATGAAAGAATCCCGTTGAGAGTAACAGAGAAAAATGACCAAATATCTCAACAATTGAGCACCAAGTAATCAAAGATGAAATTACCATTCTATTCACGATCCGACGAAGATCAACAACCAATATAGGATAAACAGTGAAAAAATCGTGCAAAATGACGTGGTTAAGCCGTGAGCTGCGTAGGTTTACAATCTTTATAATATAGATAGATAGATAGGTTATTGTGCTTGTCTTGCAGACACTTTTTTTTTTGAAACTTAGTCTTGCAGACACTTTTTAAATATAGAAAAAAGAGGAAAGATAGTAAATCAAGAAACATGAGTTGAGCCATGTGTGGTCAAAGTCTAGGGTACAAGCTTCGGAACCAACATTTAAAGAAATTAATTTTTTTTAAATGCAACAGACCGATTTGAAAAGTACGTTTTTTTTTATGTAAATCATAAATATTTTCATTCATTTTAACGGTTTGAAACTAATCCTATTCAAAATTTAATCACAATTAAGACTCTTCATCTCTCTTTAAATGAAAGTATGCCTTTAAAATCATTTGATGAGAAATTAATCTCAAACCGAAAACACTAAAAAAAAAATCTTAGGATTAAAGGCCATCATTTATAATTAAAGATTATTGACAAAACCGTAGTTGTCGCAGCCCCCAAAGTTTAGGTTTCTTAGCCTACTATTAAGCTCGGTAGAACTTGTTTGAATAAGACTATGAGGCCTGCGGACTTAAACGTGAAACAATCTTAAAAGAGCTAGAACAGGAGCTAACCAATTTTGTACAAATACAAGCCGCCCGGTAACCTTGGGCGCTTCACAAAGCCAATTTCATACACAAGCCAATTCCATTTACAAATTATATTCAATTTTAAATCAAAAGGACAAAGAACTAAAAAAAAATAATAATGAACACCTTCACCTCTCTGCCACCATCCCCTACTAATCAACGCCTAGCTAAGCTAACCATGGAAAGACTTGGAAAAGAATTTAAGAATCTCACCCTTCCTCCCCCACCCTCTTTGCATTTTATCTTAACATTGCATCCGCATGCTCTCTGATCTCGAAGCTGGATAATCACTCCGATCAGTGTCAGAATTACCCCTTTGTGAATCTACTTCCAAGCTGCTTCCATGGGTCTTACGCTGCCTTCGATCCTGAATTTTAAGATTTACCAAGTCATCTCTTTGAAGTTGTATATATCAATCATCAAATTTAACTAGCTACTTTAAAGAAACCAGCATACAGTTCTTGAATATTAGAATGTTTACAAACATGATTAAGTGCATCTGACACTGTGATATGAAGGTAACTATTGGTCAGAAAGATTTCTGATTCAAACAAAAACAACATAGACACTATTCCTTGGCAGAAGGTAATCACAAGACAGCTTTTGATCATACATCTTTAGCAAAGTAACTTACTGAGGATTTCATTATAAAAGGAATAGACGAGAGTCAAGAGACAGAGGCACTTATCATGATACTCTTGGCTATAGAAATAAGTACTTAAATAATACTCTTGTTTATAACTTACAAAGAGAGAAAAATGCCACAAAAAGTAAGCAATGAGGCACAACTAAAGAAGCAGCCAAGTTGATGGTCCATTTTAACGTGTCCAATTATTTTCATTTCATTTCTTTTCTTTAAATTGAATCCACCATATGTAACATCATGCTAAAGAAATGAATTTAATACTAACCTCTCTTGGTAAAGGATACTCCTCAGACTCAAGCATTCGCACAACTCGGCCCATCTTGGGCCTCTTTTCAGAATCTGGATCAACACATCTCAAAGCAGTTAGAAGGGCACGCTTTAAAGCTCTTGTTGATGGTCTAACCTCAATATTTGGGTCTACCACTTCCTCTGACCTCCTGCTTCCAACCATCATTTTCAGCCAATCTAACAGATTTACCTGTAAACATAAAGATTTCACGTTTAATAAAACTTAAAAAACTCTTAAAATAGGAAAAAGAAAAACTATGAAATCCATCCATAGTATTTATAGTGTTGAAAACAATTTCAATCCAGCTAAATCAATTTGAATTAGACCTTTGATTGACCATGACCACTGAGTTGAAACATTAGGAGCTTTACCATGGTATAGGTGCGGAATGCTGTCAACTTTTACATAATAATGTTAGGGGGATACCTTGGTGCTCTAAATAATTTAGAAGTTTGAAAATTCTGATCTTCAGAATGAAGAAATACCTCCAAATCACAAGGGCCATAGAAGGGTTCAACAGCAAACAGCCAGTGCTACAGCCTTAGCTATTTAAGTTTAGGGTGCTTTGCTCTTAGCACCAGAAATTTTAAAATTTTATTTTGTTATGTACTTTGGTCCACAATATCAAAGAGACAGAAGAACAACGATAGTTCACTATCTCATCAATACAGAACACATAATGGCACGACTTTTAACAGGAACAAAGCAATCCTTAATACCAAGTCACAGATTTTTGGTCCTTTTATACGGTAAGGAGACCTAAATTATCACATGCCAAGTCACAGATTTTTGGGTTTGTGGTCCTTTTATACGTTAAGGAGACCTAAATTATCACATGCCAAGTCACAGATTTTTGGGTTTTAGTAACAAAAGCATTAAATTTAAGTAGCCTTTGATAGCTATGATTGGGTTTGCAGCAGCTTAGTAAAGATTTTATCCAAGATTACTATGTACCTCATTAGCAGGACGACCATAATCGACAGGATCTCTACCAGTGATTGCTTCCAATAGTACAACCCCAAAGCTATAGACATCACTTTTTTCATTCAGAAGGCCAGTATTTGCATATTCAGGAGCCACATATCTGCATGATTTCAGGAGAAGGGAGAAATTGTCAAAAGATGAGTATTCCTCAACAATCAGATAAAGAAACAGAGAGAGACTAAAAGTACTTAATTTAGGAACATCATGATGCTCTAAAACATACATACCCAAATGTTCCCATAACTCGAGTTGTGACATGACTTTTCCCAGCGCCCAGCAGCTTGGCTAGACCAAAATCAGAAACCTTGGCATTGAAGTCATCATCAATCAATATATTGCTGGACTTAATATCTCGGTGCACCACCTTTGGTTCGATGGCCTCATGCAGGTAGGCAAGACTGCAAGAAGAACCATCATGTGAAATAAGAACTAAACTAATGATAATTTATGTAGATATGGTAATATACGCTTTAGCTGTGCCAAGTAAAATCTTCATGCGAGCCTCCCAAGTAAGATATCCATGCTGACGCATAGCTCCATGAAGCCATTGTTCCAAGTTTCCATTGTTAGCATACTCATAAACCAACATCCTGCAAGTTTAAACCATATGCCCTCTGTTAACAGAAAACAATTAGCCAGAAACTTAATCAATATCTAGATAGCAGGACTGACACTCCTACTAAAATATTTACACCCCAAACTATTTTTTCATAAGTCTCTTTCTATTACCACTAAGGACAATCCGTATCTAGGTACCATTCAAGTTTTAAACGAGGCAAAGACATATTAAAAGAAGACTACACCTGTGTGTTCCTTCAACACAGTAACCCAAAAGACGGACCAAATTCTTGTGGCGCACATGCCCAATGGCTTCTACTTCAACTCTAAATTCTTTCTCGGCTTGGCCCCTACAGATAAGATGATAAGAAGTTCAGCTAAACAAGGACAAGAAATAACACCATTTTTAAAGTTTACACATATATACTCACAAGTTGTTGAGGATCTTTTTAACAGCCACTGGTGTCCTATTGATCAAATGGCCCCGGTAAACAACACCATATCCACCCTCTCCAATAACATTTTCCTTCGAAAACCGGTTTGTGGCAAGTTCAAGATCCCTCAATGTAAACCAGTGACCCCAACCCAAGTTAGAGAATTCAGGCAGGCCAACTAGAGGACAAGGAGCAGTAATGGGATATGAAGAAGAGGGTTTATAAACAGTTATACTGCCATAACTCCCTTCTTCTCCTGATTGAGACCCTGCACCATCTTTTTCTAAATGGTTAAATGAACCTGACTGACTACCATTGTCTCCATTCTTGGATTTTCCTATCCCCAGATGAACCAGAACCTTATCTGACTCTTTGTCACGGGATTTGTCATGAATAGTGAGAAGAATACCATCATGAGGAACAAAATCACTGGCTGATACTTGCTCCACCCTCACTTCCTTAATTTCCTTAGAAACAGATGGGATTTGGGTAAGCGGAAGCTTATTTCTAGCTCTCGATTTCTTCCGGGAAGTTAAACAAAATGACAACAGAGAAAGGATGATTATGATAAATAATGCAACAACAATCCCAATAACCTCCCAGACCTCAAGACCAAAAATGGCAGTCTTCTCGGACAATTCTGCATTGAGATCAGTTGCCATGTCTGTCTTCCTTATTTTCTTTCAGATAGTCAAAGCCTACATGATAAACACAAGAAATAAAAATAAATAAAAAAAGAGAAATTTGATTAATGCATAAACATAAATTAAATCCATGTGAAAGTATTAAAATTTGCATTGCAAATCTTATATTTTTTTGGCATACAGCATTTCCACACAAGCAACCAAGGAGCAGAAGCATCAAGCTATGCAAATCAGAACCTTTATTTTAGCAAATAAACAGATCAGACAACATTATTGAACAATTAAGGCCCCAGATACAGAGAAACGATTTTCTGTGCAGCATAAAAGCAAAAATATATATATATATACATAAAAAAAATAAATAAATGTGGCATCTTTACCTTGCAGCACTTTGAATTCGGCACACCCACTCCTCATACAGAAGATAAAGAAAAAACACAAATAAACAAACTCAGATCTCAGACTAACAAGCCAATTACAGAAGCCAGGATGCGGCTACTTCCCAGAAAACAACAGCAGCGAATTGAAGAAACCCAAATGCAACCACTAAATAGCTAAAAGAAGATGATTTGTTCTCTGGGAAAATGTGGTGGTGAATCTAAGCTGCAGAGGAGCTATCTGGTACCAGAAATGAGGATCGTTGTAGAAACAGAGGTAAAACCAGAAATAACAAGGAAAGGCCCGAGATTGAAAGAAGTAGATGGACATGGAACTGGGTTGAGACTTGAGAGGTGAATGATGAACATGAGAGGTGAATTTATGGTGGGGAACAATAATAAGACGAGAAGAAGGGAATGGAGTGATCAGTTTTAGGTGATTAGTTTAGATGCTTACACCACATCACATGTTACTAATACATACAGTAAAAGACAAGCATGCATTTTGAAAATGTCTGAAGCCTTCCAATCAAAGCCTCTTCTTCTCTTCGTCCTTTGCTTTGAGCATGGGTTTTATCAGTAATTTACTCTTTTTCTTTTCTCTTTTCTCTCTCCACTCTTTCTTCCCTCAAGAAATTTTCTGCCTTGAATTAAAAATCTAGATGTTAAAAGATGTCTAATACACTAATCTACTCCAATGTGATTAGTCAAACATTTGAATTAAGATATTACCAGTCCGTCTAGTAGTAGCAAGAAAAGAATAATCACGATGGTGAAAAGGCAAAGTAACGAGCAATCAATGTGATATATAAAGTTTAGTGGTAGCTGGCCAAATGAATAGAATAGTTATTACTTACTGGAAAAAATTCTCACTCTTCCACCAGTTTTACATCTTCAAACTGGTGGATGAACATTGAATAGTATAGGACGCTTGAGTTGGTTGCTTTGGTCTTTTTCATAAATTAATTGATAATAATTTCTAGCTAAACCCATAATCAAGCTAATTTCATAATCGCATTCACTGTATCCAGATATGTTAACAGAAGCAAAATAATACAGCAAAATGACGAAAAAGCAAACATCTATATAGCAAAACTCCATTTTTGACGTTTGTTGTCCGGTGGGCATTAGTGCGGTTCAATTGGAGCACAAAATGACAAAATACAAGAGAATAAAATTATATCTTGTTTTAATATTTTTTTTATTATTTTATTTAAAAAAATATATTTTTAAATATTTTTTCATTGTTTTTAATTTTACTGTTCATTCAAAATAACCTTTAATTCGATTCATTGTTAGAGTACAATATATTGATCGCCCAACGAATGAATCTACCCAAACCCCGGTTTCGAAGAGGAATATTCAGCGTGCAGTGAAGCAACCAGCCAGGCTTGCCTTGAATGAAATCGATGCCGGTGGAGATAGTAATAATTAAGCACATCTGCACATGTCAACATGTTCATTCACTCGTAGCAGAAATCATAAATTCATCAATTATTGAAAACTGAAAAAAACCATGTACTCCTTTTTTCTTGATGAAAGTACGTTCACCTATATCGACACGCATATGATGGTGAATATTTATCTATGGTAGTCTAAGGTCCATTAGCTCTGCATGCCTCCATTGACTTTAGCTGCAGTGCCACACTTATAACAGGCAATAATTGTTAATAATAATTTTACTTGTACCAATATATGGTAAGTCATATAATCATACCAAGATTATCCTTATGCTTTTTTGTTGGAACGAGAGACGAAAACATGAAGACAAGCAATAATGAAGATATTAGTAACGGATAAGCAAGCATATGAAAGAGCTTGAGAATTAACGTTGGAATAAAGGATCACCAAAATGAGAGAAAACTAGAAAGTCATGCCCCAAAGACCCAAGTTTAGGGGAAATTAGCAGTAATGACTAATGCCAAATATTGTTGTATAAGCCAAATGCCAATTACTGTTGCATACGTTGAAAGGTGAAGGAAGGTCCACACGCTATGATGCCGTAATGCACGGCATGTGGTGCCAGCAGCAACCATCAGTCCATCACCCAACCCAACCCCCCAAAGAAAAAGCTAATGTTCAACCTGCATCAGATATCTTCTCCTCAAGTCTTTAATTTTACTGTTGTACATAGCTCTAGGTCGCTCTGTCTTCTACAGTAAGTCAACTTTTCTGTCTTAACGCTCGCTTGATCATACGTATATTTCACCAAAAGTATTCTTCATTCCCCCTTAATTAAGAGTGGCGACATGCATGTTAAGGCAGTTCAGAAGCAGACAGGGATTTGTTTCTGTTAATTGCTAAAGCATGAAATGAATTAAAATATATTTCCTTTCTCCATTTTTTCTCTCTTAACTAGTCTATTTTGTATTTATCTTCATTTTTTCCCTCTAGTACTGGAATGAAATTAAGAGACAGGTTTATAAGTACTGTTGTATACCCCAAAGGCATAAATACAATACGCGTACTCCAACTTGAGAAAGTTATTCCTTTAATTTCGAGAGTTCATCCGCTAGTTCAAGCGAAGGCTCTTCAAAGCAGTTTATGTTGATGGTTCCAACTTGTTTCTTTGTCACTTTTGTTTCTGAGAAACGGAGATCTCCTCCGTTTCTCAGAAACTATGTGGATAACATATTTATTCAACTTGACTATATATGAAAATCCTTCCAAAATTTGGTGATCATTCAATCAGTGACTGGGTTGCTTCATGAACGTTCTGTTATATTATTGGTTCATGTCCTGTAGGAATGGAAAGAACAGCCAAGAACCATGATCAAGCGGCCACAATTTTTTATTTATATGTAAATACAATGATTAGGTAGAAGAACACAAGAAGGAAAAAAAAGATATATATATATATGTATATATATTTCATGAATTATATTGGCACCAAACATACAAGCTGTCAACCTTCTGGTATATATACATCTCCTGCCTGGCTCCCCGATCTCAGTTTCATGTAAAAAGAAATCCACTGCGGACCATTGCTTTCTGGTTCTAGTACATACCATGGAGTTCATGGTCCAGTTCAAAATACTAATAATGTGTAAGTAGTATATTTTCTTTATAAACAGAGACATGCAGGGGCTACAAAAGGAATTGCCGGAGATTTATCTGGCAATTTCCTATCAGCTAGTTGGCTTGTCAGCCTACCTAATTGTGTTATTAGACAAAGAAACACATAAACGAACTCATCATTCTGTTGCGCGAACGAGATGAGAACCTCATGTGGCACCCAAGGACCAACTTGCCATTCCCCCTTTATTGTGTGTCCTTCCAAACTCGCAATAATATCTGCTACTGGCTGACTAGTACTAACTCTGTCTATATATCTTGATTGATTGAAGGTGATAATGTATACTGGGGTAGCATGCATTCACATTAACATTAACTTGAGCCTCCACCAATAGAAAGGACGGGTTTTTATGGACTGCAAAAATTTTCCAATATTGCTACCCCACAATCTACATCAATCGCATTGGCTTTTGTTGTTTGGCTGTTGGCTTGCTTCATATCAGGCTGAAAGTCGTTGGGCCACTGCTCCTGGATCGTGTGAGCATGGGAGTTTTGGGCATCCAGCAAGTGGTAATTGGATGAAAGCCCAACTCCCAAGTCCCGAGTGCCCAACTCGGCAGTAGCAATGCTAATTTCCGCCTGCCTCCGTGGAGGGAGATTCAAACTTGCATCAATCAAGTCCCTCTCTCTGTCTGTGTCTCTCTCATCAGTTATCTCAGTCAGTAGTGTTTGTGAATATGGATGGCAAAGCAAGGGAAAAAGCGGCAGGGGTGGTTGATATTTGGTCAGAAATCATAGGAGCATCGCAGTCGGAGGAACAACAATCGACAAACACAAGAACCCAATTCATCTATCACAGAAGACGACAATCATCTCACATTCACACTAACCCCTCAGGTTCAGCGGAGGTAGTGGAACCCAATAACCGCAATCGCCTCAGTTTGGCTGCTGCTAGCAAGAGGGTCAGTTGGAATCGCTCGCTTTCCACCAGGTTCTTTTTCCTCATTTTTATCTTTCATTGATTATTGCCTTAATTTGCTTGGCTTTTCTTTCTCTTTCTTATTGCTTCAACTGATCAATCAATGAGGAAAAATGGAATCTTTGCTGCTTATGCCTTACCAAGCATTAAACATTCTCACACTTACGCCTAATTCTTGCCGCATTCCAATTTCACGTTTGGGTGCTTAAGCTGGTTGATTTAATGTTTAGAGTTTAGGGTTTCCTTTTTTTTTTCTTTTATTCACTTTCAAATTTTTCTCAAAAATCTTCAAACGCTTTTCGTTTGCCTTTGCCATGGCTTGCATCGAGGTTACCTTTTAGCTTAGTTCTTATGATTCCATTGTAACTCAATTTATGATTCATTCAGAGGGAGAACAAGTATCGCTGTTGGTCCTTGCGTGAAGAATCCACCACAACAAAAGCAGGCCAGGAGAAGGGGAAAACCACCTGTTCCTAATGTATGACACCAATACTCTTTGTTGTTTCCTTTCTCGCAACTCAGTTATGCATACTGTTCATCTAATCTCGATGCAATTGTGTTGCTACACTACTACTTATCACGCATTCTTCTTGTTTATAGGGCAAGGTTGTAGAACCTCCAAACTTCGAGAAGGAGAGACAATACTTTCAAGAGGTTGATGCTTTTGAGTTATTGGAGGAGAGCCCGTCACCAAAACACTTTGGGACATGGGCCACGGGCAATCAAACTGTCGCTGATCCTGTACCACATATTTCATCCAGACTAGAGAAGTGGCTCTTTTCAAAGAAGATAAACTTCAGTTGTGGGCCTTCTACCACCTTGTCCAAAATATTAGAAACTCCAGCTGCACTGATGGATTCGATATATAGTGATGGTCTGGATTTTTCGAGTTTAAGAACTCCTGAAAAGAGCAATCCAGTATCTGCAACTGCAAGTGATGGTGATGAAGGATGTGAAGATATAAATGCTGCCATTAAGAAGCTTTCCTTGGCATCTACATCAACATCATCAGATCTTGATCGTATTGATCCATTTAATGCTTTGCTGGAAATTTGTGAACAGCAAGCACCGTTAAAGTTTCTTGATCTTTTCTCCAAGTATTGGTTAGTCTCTATCAAATTAATTTCTTTCCTTTTAATCTTAGAGGCAAACTGCGCATAGTTTATTTCTGTGGTTTAGCATGCAAGAGGAGGGTGAACCTCATTGCAATGGTAAGGTTGTGTATATCTGATTTTACCACAATGCAGTAGCATCCTGCTTTATATACTATTGATTATGTTATATTATCATATAATGTTCTGTCTTATTTTCAGAAATCAGAAATGAACACTCATATAAATACACACACACACACACACACATGCAAGGGTTTTACTCATCTTTGTGGTCCAATTATATCATGAGTTCAATTCCTTGAGTAGTTGGTTTCAATAGTGTTTAGCTCATTGCATTTTTCTTCTTCTACTTCTTGTCTGCACCAAATTTAATTGACAGTGCTTCCTTCTTGGATTCATTATGGTGAAACATTTTTGATTCAGTGATCCAGAAAGTATTGCCAAAGTTGGTGAAGGTACTTATGGAGAAGCCTTCAGAGCAGGCAATACCGTCTGCAAAATAGTTCCATTTGATGGAGATTTTCCAGTAAATGGAGAAGTACAGAAGGTATTTATCTTAATGAAATTACTTTTTCTGTAAGTTGCTTGCAAGTTAAATTATTTTTACACGACATTTTTTGGATGAAATTCATGACATGCTTGTTTTATTACTAATCCATATGCTTTCATGTGCTTCAGAAATCAGAAGAACTGCTTGAAGAGGCCGTGCTCTCACGAACTCTTAACAGTTTACGAGAATTTGAGAATGATAAATTTAATTCTTGCACGACCTTTATAGAAACAATTGAGTATGTATTCCACATCATGTTTTTCTGTAACATCTTTTGTTACTTACCTTCTGATAACCTGACATTTCTATCAGAAGCAGTTTTTATTCTTAGTTGGCTTCTTAGGGTCATGTTCAACAGTAAGCCATAGTGCATGAAATATGTGCCTAATAATGCATGAATGATTATGCACTTTCAATTTTGCAATTGCAGTTTGATGATTCATTGTTTCAAATTGGCTTGAACTTGGTCAAGCCCAATAGCAAATGCATATAATTAAAATATTGGCGCAAAGTAACAAACTGGCCATGGTCAAACCCGTCATCCACCAATATCATTCAGTGACTTAGATTTGCATGTGAATATCAATTTAAAAGTCCATCCTTCATCTCTTAGTGATCTCTTTCTTTGACAGCTTAAAGGTTTGCCAAGGTCCTTATGATGCAGCATTGATTAGAGCTTGGGAAAAATGGGATGAAAAGAATGGCTCAGAAAATGATCACCCCAAAGAGTTCCCAGAGAAACAGGTACCTTCTTTTCCATGTTGTTGTACCCAAGTATAGGATGTATAGGACACTCTCAAACTTATGGGCCAAAGTACAAATATTTATTGACCGTAACAACATTCATTTACTGTACCTGATGAATTTGCATTCAGCGCTTTCTTGTGTTTGTTTTACAACATGGTGGTAAAGATCTTGAAAGCTTTGTACTTGAGAGCTTTGATGAAGCGCGAAGTTTATTGGTTCAGGTAAATCAAAGACTTTTCTTGAGATGCAAATTTATTTAAACAAATAAATTTCTTTTGAAAAGTAATTTTCTAAAGAAAAACTCAAGTTATGTTTCATGGATCTTTTTATTTGTTATTACCAGCTTACAGCTGACTTATCCATCGTGCATTGCAGGTTACGGCTGCCTTGGCTGTGGCTGAGGCTGCATATGAATTTGAACACCGTGACCTGCACTGGTCTATTTTCTGTCACATTTTTTATCGTAATTTTATATCTCGACTCTGACTGCTGACTGATGACCTTATTTTTCTTTTTCACAGGGGAAACATACTTTTGAGCCGCAATGACTCTGTCACTACGAAGTTTATTCTTGAAGGCAAGCAAATGTTCTTTAGAACATTTGGGTTATCGGTATCAATAATCGATTTTACATTGTCGAGGATAAACACTGGTGAAAATTTCCTTGCTTTTTTTTTCTAAATATTTTGCTGCATTGCAGGTTTTATTAGATAAAAATTTTCTAATGGCTGTTGTGTACAGGAGAAAACATACTCTTTTTGGATCTATCACTGGACCCCTATCTTTTCAAAGGTCCAAAAGGAGATAGACAAGTAAGAAACTGGAACACTGTGAATTTCCTTTCATAGTTACATACAAAATACACTCGCATGTAATCTAGCAAAATTGATGTGCTTATGAATTGTCAAACGCAGTCAGAAACATATCGAAAAATGGAGGAGGTTACAGAAAATTACTGGGAAGGAAGGTACTTTTCAATCTCCTCACATCTGAACTTTGGTCACTTTTGCTGTTTCATCCATTCAAGCACTTGGCCTGTCTTACTACCCCACATTACTTTAACTCAATAAAGTGAACCCTGCCATGAATGAACTGGATTCAACAGCAGCTCTGAAATTTTCAGTTAAGCCATGGTCTTTTTATAAAACCTTTATCTTTTTCATGGTCTTCCAGTTATTAATTAATAATTCTTAATCTGTTGTTATGTGCTTTTAGGCTAGTTATTACTACTAGATATTTATGTGCTTAAGGTGAAAATATAAGTAATTTTCTTCTGAACTAAAGCAAGTCAACCTGTACAATCAAGTTTCAGTTGTATGGTTGTTCTAGTAGAATTTCTAGGGAAGAATGAGATCCATAAAGCAGCTCATGCATGATGTATACCATAAATTAAGGAAAAAAGTTGATGTATCCATTACAGGAAAACTCATTTGAGGCGTTTCTGAGTTTTTTATTTTTCTTTGTTTGCCTTGGGTATATCCCAGGAGGGCATTGAATTTCTCTTCAAGGTTTTGGCCCTCTTCATTAAACCCCATTTTTTTCATCCTCTTATAATTTGAATTTTGTATTGATGTTGTACATGAGTACATGGTTGATATTTGTTCTTCTACAGTTTTCCCAGAACAAATGTGTTATGGTTGTTATATTTGGTGGATATACTGCTGCTGAAGAAAACATTTGTAAGTGATTTTTTTCATATAAATTAGGAAATGAAGCATGTTATCTATGAGCTTTGAATAATGTTGCTGCTCGTTGCTTTCTTCTTTGATTATAACAAATAATTGTCCATCCTTCACAATTTTAATTAACACACTTGACATCTTCGTTGTTTTATTTAAAAAAATAGTTTTTCTCTAATGGTATGTCAGGTACGTTCTTCAAAGAATGAGAGAGATTTGCGGTCTTTGAAAAAGAGTCTGGACAAATATCATTCAGCTAAAGAAGCAATTTTTGACCCTTTCTTCGGGGATTTGTTAGTGGACCACACCAAACCTTGTGAATAATACACTAACAGATGGGAAGGTGGTGTTACTTAGAAGTAGAAGAAAAAAATATATTTTCTCCTTGTACAGTTTAGCAGGAGATTGGGAGATAATATGCTAACATTGGATGTGAATTGATATGGAATGTTGTGTTTGTTAGTAGTATGGGAAATTGTAATTTATATTCTACTTGTATTGTCAAATGGATGGGATATTAATTGTTAATGAAGCTTTGGATCTTTCAGTTTAGTGACACTAGCGTAATTTATGTATTGCTGAGCAATAATATTGCGGTTTATCCTTACAGTATCACTATCCCTGCAATTTTCTGGTATCAATTCATCTTTCTCTCTTTTCTTAGGAATATTTGCAGCCATGGCATGGAGGTCAATAGTAGGAAGTTGATAGATTATGAGCCTGTGCAAGTAATTCTAAAAACTATTCGTTCAGAATAGAAGACACTAGTACATGGCTTTTTGCTGTGGAGTTAAACTTCATAAGCTAGTATCACGTTCACATGAAGGAGATTGTGCATCTTTTCACCAGGACCACGTCCCTCTAGAATTCTATCTTTATGTTGGTGTTTTTCAATATAAAACTTGCCAACCGGAAAATCAGGAGATTCCTGCACCCCAAACTAATATTCTGTTTTATTTTTGTGTATCAGTTGAAATTATATTTCCCGAGCAATGAGCCTTCACGAGCGTATGACCAACACTTTGCTTTCTATCTTTTAACCAGAAATTTGGATGATATGTTCCTAAAGTTGTCGACATACATGCACATGGGCGTATTCCTAAAGTTGTTGACATACATGCACATGGGTGTATTTGTTAAGTCGGTTTTTGTACTAGTACTTGAGAGATAAGGAGGTTAAACCACTATATGCTCCAAAAATAGTGTGTGGCCTTAACTCTGTTAGCTGCCATTTTATCACCTTTTTTTTTTATCAGAATCATACTTTTTAAGATCTTATATAAATCTACCAACCTTATCATGGGCATGAGTAGTGATAACTTTTTTTCTCTCTCGCTTGCTTTTGGCTGAGATCTAGTCAGATAAGAAGCTTTTGATTTATAAGTTTGAAAGAAGCACACAAGCTTATATCACATGGGCTGTCCCCATGCGTTTACTAGTATATTAGAATATCTGAAGAAAGCAGTAATTGGCATTGGTAGTAACAAAAGGATGCAGTAACATCACATAGCTTCACTAAAGGCCTGTCCAGCTGCTGACAGAACTAATATACATTTGCAAAATGTACATTACTATTATGCATGTATAGCATTTTTGCAGTTTGCAGTTTGTGGCACTCAATATTCACAAAAATCTTGAACCCTTTGGCCTCTGACCCAAGCTTACAACAGAGAACTTGGAATGGTAATAGTAATAGATGCAGAACAAAACGTGATGGGAATTAATAGTGCAGGATTATACCAACCATCATCTTTTTCTGTATGTTTTTGGCCAACCACCATCTTTTCTTAGTGATTGTAGCTTGTTTGAACTTTGAAGCAGATATATATAAGATAAAGCAATGACAATGTGCTTCATTTCACTTTTCATTGAGGATAATGGCAATGCTACTTGCAGAGTCCTTTTAGATTGTAGAAGGCGCATTCATGGTTTGTAAATGCATGTGCTTATGTCATTTGCCAAGTCAGGCTGCTTAACATTCTGAGACTAAATGGCTTTGAAAAAGATAAAGAAGCTAAAAGCATGGTTGATCGTTCCAACACCAACAGTGGACAGACAGAACATTTCCAACCCCATTCTTCATGACAAAGCAATATCTTTCCTTTATCATTGCATGGAACATAGTCATCCTTCTTTTACTTTATTTCCTTTTCTCTCTTCACCTTTATCTTCAACACTTTTTCCTTCTCTCAAACCCCTTATATTCCTAAGATTTTTGTGTGCGTTGTCTTTTAAACACCGCCTTTGTTTGAAATCACAATAAAAATACATTTAGCTCTCTGCCTAAACCCAGAAAAACCTCTCATCATGATGGCCAAAGGGGCTTCTAGTTGCCTCTTCTTATCCCTTCTGTTTCTTCTTGTAATCTGCTCTTCTGGTAAGTAGACACCAACCAAATAACAGGCTCATTTTGTACATGGGAAAACAACTGTCAAAGGTCCTGTTCAAGGAAGAATATTTAGACCATCCCATCTACATTCATATGCATAAATGTTTAGTTTGTTGTTTTTGTAGTTTGCATTTTGTACAATCAACTAGAAACTTTTGAAGTTAATTTACTTACAACCACCATTTTCTCCTTTGTCTCCCCAGGAACTCTGGTGGGTTTCTCCTATCATGCAGGGGGCAAACCTGCAGCTTGTTCAGCTAGTAGAACCATATCATTTCTCCAGCTAAACAAGGTGTCCCCATCTCAGATCCGAATCTTTGTAGCAGATCATACTGTATTGAGAACTCTGTCCAACTCTGGTGTTTCTGTTGATCTCCATTTAAATGAGAGTTTGGTTGAAAATTTGAGAAGCTCCAACTCAACCGCTATTTCATGGCTTAAAACCCATCTACTTGCTGTTCTCCCACAAGTTGACATCAAAAGCATTGTTGTAACCAGAATCAACACTGACTTTGGAGGGAAAGCTGAGTTAGTTAAGCTTTTATCAAACTTGAAATCAATTCATTCAATCCTCGGTAGTTTTAATCTTCACAAAGAAGTAAAGGTCTCAGTAGCATTTTCATCGTCATTCATACAAAAAATGAAGAGCAAAAGAGATCTGCATAAGATTTTTGGTTTTATCAAGAAAACTGGGTCTCATGTCAGTCTAGAAGCCATTATTGATGGAGAACTGAGCATGGGAGATCAATTTGTTCAGTCTGTGATTGAACAAGCCACTCGTGCTGCTTCTACTCTTCCTTGCAATAACGTTCCCATACTTCTGACAATGAAAAGTCCTGCTGTTCCTAGCGCAGCTGAAGTAGCTGAATTTACTGCTAAGGTTGAAAAATCTTTAGAAAACAACATTGAGATTACAACTCGGATAGCTGCATTATATGCAGAGGTATCAACAATGGAAGATTTTGTAGAAAACGAAGTTGAGGGAGAAGAAGAGCAGATCTTTCTTTCTTCTCGTAGAGAACTCCTTAGCAGCATCAAAGAAACAGAACATGATATTGTCAACCCACCGACAACAACCCTCCCGACAGCTCCCACTTCAACGACGCCTGTCTCCCTCACTCCAAATAATCCCCCACCAACAATTGTCACTGTGCCCTCTACAAATCCGGCAGTAACACCAGCGCCGATTCCCACCACCGCACCGGTCACAGAACCCTCCACAAATCCTAACAATCCGACGGTGCCAATCACCAATCCAGTTACAACACCTGCTGCACCCATCACAGTGCCAGGGGCACAGCCAGTCACTAACCCTGTAACAACGTATCCCGCCCCAGCAGGAGGTGTCCCAGTCAGCACACCAGTAACAAATCCAGTGCCACCTCCCGCAACTACAAACGCTCCCGCAATTCCAGGACAGAGCTGGTGTGTGGCCAGGACTGGAGCGCCGGAGACTTCACTTCAGGCAGCGTTGGATTATGCTTGTGGAATCGGAGGAGCAGACTGCTCACAGATCCAGCAAGGCGCCAACTGTTACAATCCAAATAGTTTACAAAACCATGCATCCTATGCTTTCAACAGCTATTATCAGAAAAACCCATCGCCAACCAGCTGTGACTTTGGGGGGACAGCGACCATAGTGAACGCCAACCCAAGTAAGAGAACTTTCCTCTCGCTTGCTTATTTAGTCTATTATCTTCTGAAACCTTTGAATATTAAATGATAGCTTGCAATCTCATAATTATAACTTTCGGTAGGCAGTGGATCTTGCATTTACCCATCCTCTGCATCGCAATCAACTCCAACTGCAACACCAGCAACAACGTCACCAACATCAGTGGCAGGCGTACCAGGGTAAAGAGTTCATTCTGATTGCCATTTGTAAATATCATATTGCTATTATATGTGCTTGAATTTGAGAGTGACCCTGAACGTATTTTGCAGCTCCATCACCCCAACTTCGGTTTTAAATTCAAGTAACCCCGGCTCAGCTTCTACAGCTATTTTTGGGTCCGATACACCTCCCAGTGTCAACACAACAACATCCGTGTCGGCTGGTTTACAACCTTTTATTTTCTGCATCATTCTGCTGATATCCCTTGTTGCTGTAGTAATCTTCCTAGTTGTGTAGAAATGAGTCAGAAGCTGATGCCTCGAGTACGTAGTTTACAAATCCTCTGTGGGAAAAGAAACAGAACTTGAGTTCCAAATCCAAAGTGACCGATCATAGCCGACAGGTCCTTTTGAAGATGTACCACCGTACAGAATCTGTTCAAGATTTAGTGATGCTGAAGATGTTCACTGCCTAGGTAAAAAAATAGTTTTCACATGGAACATACAAGATATTAACTTCAACGCTAGGGCGCTACTACTGTCTTAGGGGACCACAGTTGGATGCATGGGTTCAGCGTGCAGAATAGGTACTGATAATCTTGTATATCTTTGTCAAGTAGTGGAATCTGTAGGTTTGAGATAGATGCTTGATCAATTTATCAGAGATTAGTCGTGGAATTTGTAGGTTTGAGATGGTTTGCATAAAGAGGGGAAATGGTAACGCTAGTGGTTCTATGATAAAGAAGGCCTCTCTGCCGGTCTCTGCATTGAACGATCCTTGAGAGCAAATCTGGACCCTATGGGAATTGAAATACTGAATACCTTGCTAAAGGATTAAACAGAAAGTCATACTTACTAAAATCTTGATTTAGCATTTAAAGCAAATCTGAAATTCAACTCTCTGCAACTTGTTAAACACATCAGCAATTTCTTATGTCCTCAAAAGAATCAATTTAATTCCCTTCATTTTGCCAATACAATTTCTTATGACAAAAGCAAACGCAAATATAGCATGACGAAAGTGATTCTGATTGAACACAGATTTGTTTTACATAAAGCATGGTTCTAACGATTATTTTTTGAGCCACTTACAGTTGGCAACCTATAAAAAATTTCTTCAAGGAGCCTATCATTTCATACCAAACATTTTTGACTTCAACAGCAATCCAGATCGCGTTCATAACAGAAATAATGCATGTTACCCTTATTTTATTAACTTAGTTCCAGGGCAGATGCAAGGAGTAACGTTCATATCATATGTAATGCAACACAGCAAAGAGCATGGAGTACTGGTAAAGTTTTGTCATTATGATAGTGTGCAGTGCAGCTAATGAGCTAAAATAAGAACACAGGTAGAAAGAAGAAAAATGGTTAGGCATGTTGTTAGCAAAACAGTGAAATCAGCTCAATGTAGCTCACATTGAGGTTAGATGGCATTTCGACTGATATTGGGAGAGAGATCCTGTACAACATACATCTAAAAGCCTTTCTACAAGGGTAATGGCTCTACCACTTTCCTAAACTCTTCAGGTATTCATTATACACAACACCTAGATAACTACATGAAATCAGCGCTTTGAAAACACCACCAAGATCAACATTGACATGGAAACTACAATCTTGAAACCAGAGGTTTCCCAGAAATTCTGTTTCTCAGCACCCACAGCTCCGCACTGCTGTTTTGCTGCCAGCTGATCTCTAAGTTCTTTTAGAGCTTTGTCCCTGCGCTCTCCCATCTGCCAATATTAGTAGGATGAGTTCACTGTATGACACACAACTGAAAATGACTCCAGAAAAGAGTTTTATGAAAGGAGTAAAAAAAGGACTTAAACATGCCAAGGAGTATATGTTTAACAGAGGCTATCCAAGTTCACAGTTGGCCAGATAAAATAACAGTATCGCTGTAAAATGTTTAAAGTGATTGATATGGCCTCAACCATTATTTATACCATGAAAAGTGAATTAGGAGCCATTTTCTAGTAGAACTGAAAAACTTGGCTCAGTAACCATGACTAATACAGCACAAGAAATGGGCCATTCATACAGAGGGTCCAGTCCACTAAAGGAAAGTTCAAGCACGAATCCAAAACAAATTAGCCATCCAGTTCTGATGCAAAACAAATATTTAAGAAATGAAAAATCAAAAGAGAACTCACTAGCAACAGACAATCACTAGAAACCTACTTTAGAAATGAAGCAAGCTATTAACATTACCCTCTGGAGTTTTCGTGTTTGAGCACGAGCTTCCTGGAGACAAAATTCCAACTTCAACACCCTCTTTTTCAGTTCCTGATCAGCTCGCCGCTGCTTCTCTAACTAGTCCATTAAATAGACAAAAGATCATTAAAAAAATATATTATAAATGCATATATAAAAAGGGTGAAATAGTAATAAATTCAAAGGATAATATTTTAAGCTACTTATGCATATACATAAAAATACCTGTGATTCCAATTCCTTGGTTTTGAGCTTCCAATGGGCTGACATAATCCTGATTTCATCTTTTAGTTTGGCTATTTCTTCATCCTTAACAATCAAAAGCTTATTAATCTTTTCAAAATTCTTGGGAGAAACCTCATCCAACAGTTTCCTGAGCTCACAGTCCTTGTTTGCTCCAGCCTTAGCAACAGCTTGCATGATATCATGCTCAATTCTCAAAACCTCATCTTTCAGCTGCTTTTGCGAAGATTCCCTAGCTTGAAGATCCTTCTGCAAATTATCTAGTTGCTCTCCTAACCTAGTTACACGATCCTCGTGCTCTTTCAGTGAACTATTCTTCTCATCCAACTCCTTTAACAGTGCTAAACACTGCAGCTGTGCTGACTGAGCTGATGCAGCACTAGCATCAGCTGTTGCTTGAGTGACTGAAAGTTGCGATCTAAGATCATCCAATTCCTTAAGGTACTAAGAGTCACATTAGAAAGTAATGTCAGAATCCAACAAGTTGACTAGGCCAAAAAAAGAAAAGAAAAGAGAACTCGTTGAAGCAGCCATACCAAAGGCGACGCACTTACATGAAAGCTAAAACAGATGATTAAGTAGAAAAAAGATTATAAGTGCAGGCCCAAGATAGCCTCGTAGCCATCCAAGTTGAAGGCAACAAGGTGGTGTCATTACCCTTTGCATTTGACATGGGATCATTTTCTTTTCAACATGCAAAGACTACAAGCTTCTTTGGGAAAGAAATAAGTCAACATTCAATTTCGATACAATAGTAAAAATAGATCTCCAGAGTTGGAAACTATCAAGTTGTAAACAAAATTGCTATCTAATTGGTGCCTTTTATACGACACCAATAAATATGTCAGTAACTAGTACAGTGCAATATTCTATTAAAATAAGGCATCATTTAACAAGAGGTTTACAGATTTAGCATCTTGTTTCAAATATCATCTAACAAAAATTTAACAATTAAGTAAGAACATGATCATAATTTTTTTTTAATGCTCAAGTTATCAACTTTTCTCGGTTAAACTAGTGAAGTAAGCTGTAAAAAAAGTGAAAGCAGTTTCCATCACACTTGAAATTACTAAGATGGGGAAAAAAAGAAGTCAGTTAGACAAACTCTCAAATGATGCACCATGTATATAAGTACATTTAGAACTTGGAAAAACATGAGATTGTTGTATGGCTGCATAAAGTTCGATCTTGTGACCAAACTAGTGTAAAGACAACCATTTCTTGACTTGTACAAGTTACAATGAAGAAGAAGCATTAAAATAAGATAAAAAAAACACTTGGCCACTTTTCCTTTGATGGGCTCCGCCAAAACTAACCAAAGAGGAAAAGCCAAAAGGCATACTAAAGTATGTGTCCATCATCAACAACTTCAAAAGATCAAGATGCATGAAAAAGGAGCCATTTTAGGACAGATCAACTCAATAATCACAGCAGATAATACAATTATTAGGGCATGATAGGTTCTTTCCAAATTATGAATCAACAAGTGAAAACAAAACATAGCCACAGTATTACAAAGCTAATTAATCAGCAAAAGAAATGACAAAAAAATCAAGGAACGGTATGTAAGTGGGACCTTCTCAGCAGCAGAGGCTGAAGCTTGAAGCTGCCCATTCCTCTCCTCTAACCTCGTCTGCAATCTACAAATCTGCTCTTCCATGTTCCTTGCCTTTGTCTCTGCTTCCTGATTTTTAAAAAAGGATAACCAAGTCTATCATAAACAAATTCCAGCCGACCCCACAAAGAAAATCCCAAAAGGAGAGAAATGATTCAATTGAAGACTGCAAGTTAACACGAAACAACACAAAAAGAAGACATCATCAGCAATCACATGCCTGCCTTGTTAGGGTTTCTTCAGCAAATAACTGCTCTTGCGATGCCAAACGGCTCCTAACCTCCTTCAACTCCGCCGCCAGCGAAACCACGTTACGCCGAAAACTTTGTTTCTTCTCGTTCAAATCCTTCAACAACGGATCAAAATCTCTCGGCAGAACGGGTAGGGATGACGATGACATGGTTGATTGATCAGAAACTGACATCAGGGACAGGCGTTCTTGATCCAACGGTGAGTTTCCTACTGTTGTTTTTTTTTTGGTTACAAGTTTCCTACAGTTGTTAAAGATCTGATACTGAATACATCCACAGAATCAAGGCCCTTGAAGAAAAAAAAAAGCTACAGACTTAGGGACATGGTCCGACTCCTTGCTTTCAGTAATTGAAAAGGGTATTGCCCTGTAATATCTGCATATGAACATGGTGGTTGAGCATTTAATTTAAGTGGGACTGCAAGAAAATAATAGTAACAGTACTCAAGGAGTTCCAAGGCTTGAGAGTTCAAAGTTTTAAATTTTGAAGCAATGAAATGGTTTGACCGAATTAGGATTTTAAATGTGGGAAATAAATCTGGTCCAAGAGAAGAGAAGAGAATTCACTGATCATTTATGGCAGCTAATAGAAAAGAATCGTAGAGGTGTTATAAACCACAAGCATCTACAAGTCTTGTAGTATTATGAAGACAAGAGAGAGAAAGAGACAGACGTAAGGCTTCACCTTCACCAGTCTATTTCAATTCAGCAGCCGAGTAATAAATAGTAAGACTGAAAGCCTCCCAGGGCAGATTAGAGAGAGAGCGAAAGGAAGAGACAGCTTTTACAATTTGAAAAACGGAAAAAAAGAAAGTTCAAATTTGAAAATGAAAATGAAAATGGAAAATATTTCTGGGGAAAGGAGAAACCATTTGATTTCCAGTCCAGACAGAAAAGAACAAAAAGATGAAACGCCTAACTCGCAAGTCACAACTCGAAAAAAGCGAAAAGCCAAACAAAAAAAAAAAGAAAAGATTTTGGCTTTTACAGATGGAAGAGAGAAGAGAGAAGAGAGAAGAGAGAGACAAAAACAGAGAATCATAATAAGAGGGAGAGGCAGAGAGTTACCACCTAACAATACCAACAAACCAAGCAGCAGCTTCTCTTCTCGCCCCAACTCTGTCTGTCTGTCTGTGTCTCTGAGTAAGCAGCTCAGAGCAGAAATAAGTTTTTCTTTTTTTTAGTTAACAGAGCAGAAATAAGTTAAAAGTTTAGGCTTTTTGAATCTGAAATTGTCAATCAAGCTTAAGCTTGTCCTCGTGCTGTGTGGGTTTTGTTCGAGGAGTGATCAGAGGGCGATGATGGCGCAAGAGATAGGATCAGACGGTCGAAAAAAAGAATGGGGGTAAGAATAGAGGGCGATACTAATTAATTTAATGCTTGACTTATTATATTAGGCTATCCTTATTCGTCATTCCCTGCGTTTAAGCGACATGTCCTCGCACATCCGCCAGACAGAGGAGAGAGAGAGCGCGTGTTATGTGCTATGTCATGTGTAAGACTGGTAGAGAGAGAGAGAAAGATTAGGTTTGGTTTTGAGGTTTAGCTTGTCCTGGCCGCGTAGGCAGAGAGAGAATGTGCGTGTATCCGAACCTGGGGTTTAGTTGATTGTATGACAAAATCCCAAGCTGTCTTTAGTGCTGGATTCCCGTTGTGCTTTCTACCTGCCTTCTTTCCCGGTTTGGGATTCATATTTGAGATTTTGACACCAGCCAACTCCAAGCCAGTCATCAAGAGCGCCAAATACAAATATTTGTCCTCGGCTAAGTGGTCCGCGTGGATAGTGGCCTGGCCTGGTCCCTCAGTTGGTTCTGGTATGTTGGGCTGGTCCTTTTCAGCTTTTTCATTGCTTGATGGATGGTCATGGCCCATGGCGGGATTTAAGTGGAAATGCAAAATGGGAGAATGGTAAGATTATTCAAACGTCAATTTTTTTTCACTATTTTTATAATTAATAGCATTCAATACATATACAATGAGTATGTGCGTAAATTAAGAACAGCAGATATTCAATAAATCATTCAAAGATGTGTGTGGAATGAGTGAGAAAGGGAGGCCCATTTGTTGGACTAATACTATGAATGATTTAGTTTCAATTCAAGTGTTCAACAACAAAATCTCTTTCACTTCAAGAGTTGGGGTTGTTTTGTACTTGTAATTTCATGTGAGTGTTGCGTTGCTACTGTCGCCTCAGTTCAGTTGCACACCACATCGGCACATCCTAGATTCTAGTATCCTACGACAATCTATGAGCCTGTGACTCATAAGTTCTAACTAGTAATAGAGGTGTTCATTCGTGTAATTCGGTTAATTTCGAATCGAATTAATCAAAATTGAATTAACCGAATTATAAAATTTTACTTTCGTTAACCGAACCGAAATATCTATATTTGAATTAACAGAACCGAAATATAATTCGGTTAATTAACCAAATTAACCAAACTTTATACAAAATTATATATAATATATATTATAGTATATCATATGTATATTATATGTATATAGTATATATTATATATAGTGTATATATATAGTATATATTATATATTATAGTAAATATGATTCGGTTATATATATTATATATATTATAGTATATCATATGTATACATATTATAGAATATCATATATAATATATATTATATATTATATATTATAGTATATCATATGTATATTATATGTATATAGTATATAGTGTATATATAGTATATATTATATATATAGAATATATTATATGTTATAATAAATATAATTCGGTTAATTCGGTTAACCGAAATTAATTCGATTTTCGAACCTAATTAACCGTTAATCGAATTTTCTTAAATTTTATTTTCGTTAACCGACTGAAATAAATTCGGTGGCCGACCGATTAACCGAATTAAATTCGGTCGACCGATTAACCGAATTTCTTCCAAATTTTGAACACCCCTAACTAGTAAGCTTCCAAACTATCAAGTTTAACGGAACAATACTTGTGTTGTACCCCTTGGGCTAGATTACTGAATTATTGACTTAACCTAATAGAGCCCATTGTAACAACAAAAAAAAACGTAATAGAACCCAAATAGCATACTACTACTAGACCTATGAATATCACTTCCTCTTCCGCACAGTTGCTTCTTTCTAACCTTTTCTTCCGCCATACTCCCATAGCCATGGGTCTTAGTAAAGCCAAATTTGTGTTATTCGCCTTAAAGTTACTGTGATAAACTCTTTTTTTCTTGAGGCCAAGGCAATTGGCAATGGCAGCGTTGTTCGAGGAGCAGCGAAAAAGAAGAAAATCAAAGTGCTCACTGCTCTGTCTCCAAGTCCAAGGCCACTGGCACCCCTGTAAACTCTAAAGCGTATCTGACCATTCACGTTAGAGCTGAGAAAATCGATCAACTCCAACAGTACCAATTCAGCAACTTGGCCAAGGAAATTTTGGTTTCTCTCTATACCTGATAGCTCCTTGGTGCATCGATTACCAGGTCAGTCTCAGTCGTCTCCTCTATCTTTCTTTCTTTCCCCTTCTGGTATCCACCTCTAAATCAATGCTTCACAAGTTCTCAACTCTAAAATTTTCCAACAAATTCCGTCGATGCCTCATCTTACCTGGGCGATATTTCTCTACTGCTGCCGCCAATTCTTTGCAACTGAAACTCGAAACGGACCCCAACCCTCCATATCTTAACGACTTTGAAGCAAAGATTAGGTTTTTGAGTAATAATCTATACCCAGATAGCTTAATCCGGGTTTTGGATAAAACACAAGATTTGAACTCAGCTCTCAAGATATTCAAATGGGCTGCCCTACAGAAACGCTTTAACCACACCGCTGATACCTATTTCCATATCATTTTGAAACTGGGTTTGGCTGGAAATGTTAAGGAAATGGACGATTTTTGTCTAACTTTGGCAAAAGATAAATGTATAGGTACGGAGGAGGCTTTTGCTTCTTTGGTTGATACATTTGTTAGAAATTCTAGGCTAAATGAGGCAATTCGGGTTGTTGTGAATATGACATTAGGTGGATATAATCCCTCCGTTAATATATTTAATGATTTATTGCGTGCTCTTGTTAAAGAGAAAAAGGATTTCCAACATGTTTTGTTTGTTTATAAAGAGATGGTAAAAGCAGGAGTTGTACCCACCGTTGATACTTTGAACTCTCTGTTGGAGGTTTTGTTTAAGACTAATAGGATTGAGTCAGGTTTGGATCAGTTTAGGAGGATGAGAAAGAAAGACTGCAGTCCTAATGTCAGGACATTTGAGATTGTTATAAAAGGTCTTATTCTGAATAGCAGAGTTGATGATGCAGTGCTAATTTTGCGTGAAATGTTGGAGCTCGGGTGTCAGCCAGATTTAATTTTCTATAATTGCATCATGCCATTGTTTTGTCAAGAGAACAGACTGGAAGAGGGAATTCAGCTATTTAGGCTGATGAGAGCATCAAATTCAGTGCCAGATTCACTAATTTGCAGGAAACTGATTCAATGTTTGTGCATGAACCTTCATTTAGATGATGCAACTAACATTCTTGAACAGATGATAGAGATTGGCGAGATTCCTCCTGTTGATTCAATTGTGGATATAGTTAATGGATTTTGTGAAGGGGAAAGATATAGTGAGGCAATACACTTCTTGGAGAATAACTGTGGTAACTTAAGTTCTCCACATAAAGCACTGCTCGAAGGTTGCTGTAAGGCTGGTAAATTTTTTCTGGGAAAATGTATTCTTGCGAAGATGTCTGAGAGAGGCATAGCTGATTGTGATTCTTGGAATATTCTTCTCAGATGGATTTGTGAGAACATGGGCATTAATAAAGCTTATGAGCTTCTTGGAAGAATGATTGTACAGTCAGTAGTTCCTGATTGTGGCACATATGCAGCTCTTGTCATAGGTACTTGTACATTGAACAAGTATAAGGATGGTTTAGAGCTATTTTATTATACTTGTTCCAAATTCTGGGTTTTGGACTCTATGTGTTATTCTAGGCTAGTTGAAGGCCTTTGCAGGCTAGAAAAGATTAAAGAGGCTGTTGAAGTATATTATTACATGTCTAAAAGTGGATGCCTCCTTGAAGTGACCACATTAAATATGTTGATCAAGGCTGTATGTGATGTTGGAAAGGTGGATGAAGCAGTCAAGCTGAGATCATTGGCTAATTATTCTGATACTTCTTGCACTAGCTTGACCTACACCACTGTCATGCTTGCCTTGCATAAATCAGATAGAGCAAAAGATGTCTTGGTAATTCTTTCCCAAATGCTGATAGGGGGTTGTACTGTTAATGCAGAAGCATATTGCATCCTCATACGAAGTATGAGGACCCTGAATCGATTTAAAGATTGTGCTATGTTTTTCAAGTTAATGCTTAATGAGGGTCTGATGCCTGATTCAGAGACGATGCTTGATCTTTTCTCTTGTTTAACTAACCATTCTCAGTTACATTTGGTGTTAAAAGATATTGATAAAATTGTTTCTAGAAGGGAAACTCTGGATTCAGCTATATTTAATCTACTGATTATCAGCCTTTGGAAAGAAGGTTGCAAGAGTGAGGCTTGTCTTTTGTTAGATTTGATGTTGGAAAGGGGTTGGGTCCCAGATGCCACAACTCATACATTGTTGATTGGATCCAATGCCAATGAAGGAACAAGTAGGAGAACAAAAGTTTATGAAAATTCAATGGAGCAAGATAATGTTAGCACCATTCTTGCTGAGGGATTGGGGATGTGATAAAAAGCTTGAATTCAGTATGGTTTTTTTGATTGGGCTGTGCACCCATTCTTTGGTGGTACATTCTGTCCCAACTGTTAATTTGCAGGTCATGCCTTCTTTCTCGCCCCCAGGAGGACCAAAACTAAATCGTGACCTAGTTTCTGGCTTTGGCAGGCACTGTGTGATAGATCTGTCTTCAATGACATTGTAATTGTGGTCATACCAGGTTAGTATGTTTTGAGTTTTCTTAATCTGTCTTCCAATCTGTAAGACACCATTATTTCCTTGTGCATGTCAAATAAACACGCATTTGTCAAAATCTTTCAGAACTAGTATTTAGTATGTGCATGGTTGAGAGGTGACTGATAACTATGTTCATCATGTTTATACATCCGAATTTCTTTTAGATACTGCTTATCAGCAAGGAGAGATTTCTGGTATTTGAAGTTCGGTTACCATAAGATATCATTTAATTGATCCAAATGAGCATGGACCTATCTGGGGAAAAATGTAAACCCAGGATTTTGTAGGGAGCTAGTCAAATTGTTGAAAAACACAAGCCTTCCCTTCTCGAACTGCTGGAAAGTTAACCTCATTCCCTTCTTTGCAGGTGATGACTTATAAGTTATATCTTGACATAACTAGTGAAAAGAGGCACTGTCCAATTTCGAATGCTGAAATGCTAGCAGCTTCAAAAACCATGTGAGGTTTCTGGTGAATGATACAGCACTCAGCCGCTCAGAATACCATGACTACTGTGGCTAAACATGATTCAGCGGTTCCATTGCTGCTGAAGATGGATGGGAGTTCTTTCCTGCTCCTCTTTCTTTCCCAAAGTTTCCATGGATATAAGTTGCTGGGTAGAACCGTAGAAGACTTCTACCAAGAACGAAGCCGAGTGCAAAATTGAGTCATGAAATTGCAAAGCCAATTGGGCTGGAACTGCCGCCTGTACGTACACAATAGCCCCTTTTGTCTTGGGTTCCAGCCCATCATTGATGCCCTTTAGGTTTAGGGGACCGCAGCCGATGGTGCTGTAATACAGAGATTTCCTTTTCCATGCACTCTCATCTATAGGTTTTGTTTTGTTCTTGTAAAGAAACCGATTTCACTTTAGTGCCACAGCCAAAGAAGAAAGTCCACATACTGTGTATTAAAGTTCATTTACTTAGTAGCATCTGACACTGTTTCAAGATTCAATAAATCAATGCCCATAAAGATCCTGTTTCTGAAGAATTAACAGAACAAACATCTCAGAAGGATAAAAAAAGGAAAGAACTAAAAAAACAAAATAAAAAGAATCACGCACAAATGTTAAATGGTATCATATAAAACTTTTTGAGCACTCGGATTTGGAGTATAGAATTAAGTAGAAAAGAAAAAGAAGAAACTATATTATTTATCCAGGAACAATGCAAGTTGCAAACAAAACTCTCAATATCAGTCACCGTCGTCAGCCCATCTGCAAACCACCATTTGTGACTTAAAACAGAAAACCAATGAAAATTTCTGCTGCAAACATGCAATGCGAGTATAGAACAAGAATTAAAAATCGATGTACAGCCTTTGTTTCAATCTTGAAGCCTCCAGAAAAACGAAACTCAATTGAGGTTAGAATCATTATCCTCGACCTTAACGAGACTATCTTCTATATGGCGCACAAGATCGACGTCGATATCCATATCAGCATCACCATCACCATCACCGTTGTCCATGTCCAACTCCTCAAACTTGGCAAGATTGGCATCGGAGAGCAAGGCAGAGACATTATTCTCGTTCTCCTTCTTTCTGGCCTCGTTCTTATAAGTAACCAGGGATAGTTCTTCCAGGGCTTTCGTTACTCGCTTTCTTGCAAGCGCCGCCTCCCTTGCATTCCTTTCAGCGTGAGCCCGGGCAGCAGTGTCGGCCTTTTCCATGGAGGAGTCGGCAATCCTAATGGCACAGAGCAAAGGCAAAACGAGCTTCTTGTCAATCTTCTTGTCCCTGAGAGGAAAGAAACAGAAAGACGAGTCCTTGCAGGGCGGGCAGAGGTACGAAGAGAGCAAGGTGTCTCCGGCGCAGTGAGAGTGGGTGAAGGAGGAGCAGTGGGAGCAGGAGACACGCTTGGAGGGATGGGGAGGGGAGCCGGCATAGAAGGAGAAGCAGACGGGGCAGAAGGAGGAGGGATGGAGGCGAAGGACACAGGAGGTGCAGAGGCGGCGGAAGACGCCTAGAAGATTAACATCGTGGAGAAGGCGGGTAACTAGGGCACCGCAGTGGCCGCAATTTCCGGCGGTGGTGGGGAGGTTGGTAATACCGTTACTACTATCAGTATTCATAGCCACGGCGTCTTCCTCTCTGGGGGTTTAGTTGTTATACACCTTTTCGTCTTTCAATTTTGTCACTGCATATTTAGGGTTTATGTTATTGACTGACTTGTAAAGTAAGTCCTCTTTATATGACCATCTCTGAGTTAGCATTATCATACGATATGATACTCTTTATTATCCTTACCATTAAGGATTTCATAATATTATTATATTATTATTCTAATTTATTTTTAAGGGCAAACTATCTCCTATGCCATTATTCAAAAAAAAAAAAAATGCCTCCGATGCCATGCTATACAGTTCTTTAAGGAATCAAGCAAGCAAGCCCAATTGTAAACAATCCTTCACCATTTTTTGGGTCCATCCCACCTTCGCATTCTTCTATTTTCCTTCTCTTTTCTTTTAAACGTCAAAAGGCAAAGCAAAAGCAGAAACAGATTTACGTGGAGGGAGACAAGAAAACAACTCAGCCAGCCTAACCCCATTCTTTGATTTTCGGTCACCAACACGACCAACCTGTTTCTCGTGCATTAGCACTACAACAAGCAGAAAAAACCAGAAGCCGTCTTGTACATGCTTGTGCTTTACCATATCCCAACTCGCATTCTACTTGGCTTGCCCAGCCAGATGGAAGAGGAACATAAATTCACAACTTAAAACTGATGTGTAAAAAACCTAGCCTAATTTATTCAATCTCTTCCTCATTATACACCAACAAAATTTGATCTAAGTCGATGGTAATATTCAGCTTCCATCAACAGGGGTAGAAATAGCTAGTTTAACAAACCATCTATTTTTCCTACAAACTATTGTCTTGCTTACTAATCATAATTTTTAACTAGGGACCAACCTAATAAAGAATAATTGACATAGACGAACTACCCCCAGATACATCGGCAACCGTTGCTCTCATTATTAATATAAACACTGCGGCTCCCACTGTCTTTCAACTACTTCAAAAGAGCTGTTAAATACACAGAATGAGATGCACTTGATCCTTGATGTGATCCCTACACAAAACATATAAGAGGACTAGTTAGTCGACTGGCAACAGCAAAAGACCTTAAAAAAAGGGCTTTTTTCAGTTTTCAAAGGTTATCAGAACCCACAGAATTCTGCAAACACATCAAAACTATTCCATAGTATGCACTAGACAGCAAGACGCGGAAAGGATAGCTTTGTACAGATACTGTTAAGTGAAGACTGAAGATGATCTGCCAACTAGTACATGGAAACACAACAAAAACTTATAGGCTCCAGTGCAGCACAGATATAAGCATGTGTCATACAAACAGTAGGATAACTTGTGGAAGCTGCATGTAGAGATGCAAATAAAATGCTATACGTACAAGCTTGCCAAAAAATATAGGCTCTCTGCATAGAAACCATTCTTAAATCCAAAACACAATGGAATAAGGTCATGCCACTAAATGATGTATTCCAGTGATAACTGATGCAAGCTTTAAATGACAAAAAGCTAATACTTACAGTGTCCAGCACTCTACAGAAGCTCTTTGCAAGTGGACTTGTTGTGCCCAAGTCCCTTGCATCTACTGCACTGGAGTTGACGCTTCATTACCTCTTGTGATCCAGCCTTTTTTGTGGTAGGCCGACCTGGTGGACGGCGTGTCGGTGGAGGAGTCACAGTCACTAATGCTTGTGAAGAATCTTTCTCTAGAGGCCTATCCACATCTGGAATAGGTTGTACAGACTCTGCGTATGTTAATCTGTAGCTCTCAGTTGTAAAGTATCTGGAGCAATAATCATATGGGCTTCGTCCAATGCAACTGATAACAGCAATAGCATGGCAGCATGGTAAACCAGTAAGTTGCCAACCTTTACAACTACAATCCCAACTATCCATGTCAACCACTTCAATGGACTCACCACGAACCTCAAATATAGTACCAGTAGTCAATAGCACTTGAAGGGGACGGACTTTCAAGCTTTCCTTTTCCAGCTTTTCCTCCATGGATGGAGTCAGCCTTGTTAACCACTGATCAGAATCTGCCCTGCGGTTATAAATTAACTCCATGATCTTTCCCCGTATGACATCAACCATCTGTGTTATGGGTAATTCGTGAGCATCTGATGCCCAGCTGTAAAAGAGTTCCCCAAAGTTTGATGTCATATGGTTATATCTAGCACCCTGGAAAAATGAATTTGCCCAGTTTTGGGGCTCACTTTGTATGATCCAATTGTAAGCTTCCAGAGAAATACTTTTGATGCTGTCAATACTCCTCTGAAAGCCTTCAGGTTTAGCTGCAAAGGCTGCAGCATAAAGGTCTTCAATCATAAGCCGTTTCACCTCATGAGAAAATGGCCCTTTCAAGTCTTTAATGAGCTGTTCAGTTAAGTGGCGCAGACAATAACCATGATAGGAACCCTTAAAAATTTCAGAGATTGACTCCCGCAAACCCTTCTGTCTGTCGGCAACAAATGTTATAGGACAAGATGTTGACAGAGCTGATTTCAGTTGTAACAAAAACCAATGCCAGTTATCATCAGTTTCTGCATCCACAACAGAAAAAGCAACAGGAAATACAGTGTCATCTCCATCTGCAGCAGTTGCTGCCAACAATGTGCCTTGATATTTGGACTTCAAGGGTATGCTATCAAGAAAAAGGAGAGGCCTGCAACCTTGAACAAAACCACATAAAGAGGCATGGAATGAGATAAAAAGGCGATGAAAACTTGAGTCTTCCTTAGTGGTGAACGTAGCAAGACTGCCAGGATTTGTCTCCATTATCCTGTCACAGAAAAATGGCAACTGACTATATGCCTCCTTATATGAGCCTTGAAGCTGCTCCTTGGCAATTTCTTTCCCCCGCCAAGCCTGAAAGTAGTTAAGTTCTATCCCATATTCCTGTTTAATGTCATTTACAATATCCTTTGGTTTGTAATTCGGAAAATGTTTCAACTTCTCCTTAATTATACTAGCTACCCAACTCCTAGTTGCTTGATGCCCGGTTGTTGCAACAGCACCTTCACAAGTATGTGTTGGATTCATCTTCTTGATACAGATTAGCTGAGTGGTCGACAACCTTGATGCATGAATTCTCCAAGGGCAGCCTTCTGCTTTGCATTTAACAGTCACACGATGGCTATCATTCTTTTTATATCTGAACGCAAACTGATGTGCAATGGCATATTTACGTAATGACTCACGAAATTCGTGAACACCACTAAATCTTTGCCCCACCCCTGTAATTGTATTTTGCCACTGCTGAGCACCTTTAGCATGCTTCTCATTGGCAGAGAAAGAAAGAGGAAGAATAGATGAAATATCAGGTGGCAAATCAATGTGCGCATCAATATGATTCGCATCATCTACAATGTCAAAAGAGGCTCTGAGAGGAAGCTCGGGCTGAGTGGTATCATCCACAATGTTGTCCACAACATCTAGAGGTGCATCAAGTGGAGGCACTGCTTCAGACAAAGTTGTCCTACTTGATCTGTAAAAAGATAAAACAAAATAGAAAAACTCTCAACATTAAGTCAATAGTCAATTACAACTAAGCTTTAGCTTGGAAACGAAGAAAACTACCTACTGGCTGGCATGTTAGAAACATCAGGAGCAACAATTTCTTCCATTATGATATAAACATCAACAGTTACAAAATCCCCATGAAATTTTATCATCCGCTTTAAATCTTTGTCATTGGAGACAGTAATTAGAGTCTTTTTATTACCAGGGAGGAAGTATTTAATAGACATAGTATTAATGCTACAATTAAACATTTCTGCTACTTCCATCTTGAAGTCACTGAACTTCATTTGATCATCAATGTCTATTGCGTGAGCATCCCCGCCTCTATATGACAACGAGCCATCCTTGTCAGTCTCAAATTCACCACCAGACTGACAAATTGCTATGACCCTTTTTGCAGCCATGACCTGCCAATCATTTGACAAATGAAAGATGTTTCAGGGATAATCCATAGAAACTAATCAAGCACAGCAGAACAAAAGGTTTAAATCATATAGCTGGAAAAATCGATATAAAATTGTAGAAAAAACGAGAAACATGTTGAATTCAGTCACCAGATGCTGATTAAGCTATGGCAAAGAGGGATCAGTGTGGTTAATGTGGAAAAGATAGGAAACAAAAACGAATTGTATCATATAATATATGTATGGATTTGAAAAGGGTATAATTGAGCACTGAGAAATATAGAATTCTGAAAATATCAAATTTATAATTAGACCAAGATACATTGATACTCCCAAGTTCAAAACGCGAAAGATAAATCGAAGATGGAGTATTTCCCCAAATATTGATTCTTGAGGCAGAGTTTTCTCAACAACCAAACAGAGCGTCAAGTCGTAATCCAGCGTTGGGTCAAAGGGTAGGAAGAAACCAGCGTTGATGCATAAAAGGAAGGAAGAAACCGTAAGAAAGAAGAAAAAAGATATGCAAAAATTGGGAAAAGAAGGAAAGGCGCTTACCTTGAATTGTGAGGAAATTGAGTTAAAACGGAAGGGAGTGGGATAGGAATCCCCAAATCCCTAATAATTGGGGCCTTCTGTTTGCGGAGACAACAATCAGAGGAAGAGGTAAAAAAGTAAATTAAGAAGTATAAAGGAGATGGTCAATGGACAATAGTGATGGAGACCGTAAAGTAGGGTTGGTAAACTGCATGCCACGTCAGCTACGGATATTAGTGTTGGTGTTGGTGTTGGCTTCCACTAGCCGGAAGGACTACTTTATGTTGTTGTCGGATTAGATATATTTTTTTGTTCATTGTCGTCGGATTAGATTTTAGATTCTTCATGCTTTGGTAGTGTCAGAGATCGATTAGTTTACCCTATTTTTGTCTTGTACTACTGCTGATGTAAGTATAGGCATACATTGTTTCTAAGGACATTTAGCCTATGTTTGGATTGAGGGTGGGGAAGGGAAATGAAAGGAAAGCAAAGTAAAACAAAGGAAGGTTGTAAACCTTTCCTTTGTTTGGGAAGATTTTTTAGCTAGGGAACGGAAAGAGAAGGGGAGTGAGCACCCCTTGCTTTCCCTTGAATTACTCTGTTTTTTTAAAACCCCAATTTGGGGTAAAGGGGAAGAAAAGGAAACTTGAAAAAAATTTTAACATATAGAATGTCAAATTTAACCTTATTATCTTATAAAATTTAAAACAAAAAGGGTTATAATTGGAAAAAAAACATTACAATAAATTATTTCTTTTCCTTTCCATTGTTTAACCAAACAAGGATTGTTAGGATTACTTTCCTTTCCTTTCCTTTATTAATTTTAGCAATCCAAACAAGGGGTACATGTACCCTTTCCTTTCCTCTCCTTTCTTCTAGTTTACATTCCTTTCCTTTCCTTTCCTTTCCATTCCTTTCCTTTACTAATGTTTATCCAAACATAGTGTTAGGCATGTAGCCAACACCTTTGCTTCCATTCATATCATCATAATTCTCTCTCTCCCTCTCTATTACTCAAGTATGTTCTGTTTTTACACTATATTGGTGTCCTTTTTTTTTTTCATAAAGATATGTTGACTTGGGATACAATTGTATACCTAATTAATGTTTTTGTAATTTATAAGTTACTATATATCCGATTAAAATTCGAAAATTCATTCAATATTAAAAGGAATTTGAACAAAAATATACTTAAATACATTATTATATACAAGACGAGAGACGTTTGAGAAAGGAACGAGAGCTTGGCTTTTAACATATGCAAATGAAAGCTTTGAACCAATAAAAACAAAACATATGCAAATGAAAGCAGTAGCTTAACGAGTACAGATTCTGAAGTGGAGAGGCAGGGTTGCTGCCTGCATTACAATTACAGCATTATTATTTGCCACCTCTTTCATCGTTCAACATTGAATTTTAGTAATACCTCTTACGTAAACATGATTAACGTTTTCTCTCTCTTTCAGGTAATCTGAAAAGCACGATGAACGTAAGTGAAGTGTTGAGTGTTACTGTTACCTGCAAAGAAGAGCATGCTGCTATTCTCTTCTCTTCTCATTTTTGCATAATGATGCTTGCTTAATTGCAACTAAGGACTTCTTTCTGTTTTGGGGACAATAGAACCTACTATCATATTAAAATTAGTCATTGAACATGTACAACAATTACACCCCAACTCAACCACCACATAAGTTTATCTCCTCAAGCAATTTAGATAAGATTCAAGAAAAGCAAATACTAAACTCAGGAGCTACAAACCAAACAGGCCTCTCTTCGCCATTCCTTTCCAGAAATTATGGGATATATATATATATATATATATATATATATATATATATATATATATATATATATATATATATATATATATATATGTGCCATGGTACCGAAACCATGACAACAGGTGATCCAAACCAAGCTGATGACCCTGGCAGGCTCTTATTCAATCCAAACACCACTACTACACATTCTTCAGCTGCAGCTCTGCACACAAGCAGAGCACTAGTACATATCAACAAAGCAACTAAATAACTAATCGACTCAGGTTCATAACTATATTTTTTCAGATATGAGGATCAATCCCATGTTCCATGAATCATGCAAACAAAATAGATGTTATACCCTATTCGCTTACCAAAATAAATAAATAAATAAAGCATTCTTTTGCAAGAAGCCCCATTATCATGCAGAGAGACAGACATTTGTTTTTTATACCCAAGAGGTTCCATTATACCAAGAGTAGAAAGGATTTGAATTTTATAAATTAAATTAGTACCCAAGTTTAAAGAGGTTCCACTACCTCCAATAATCTTACCAAACAGATCGTTATTTACAAGTTATTAATGTCACTGAACGCCACCACCATCCATGTTTGGAGTTGGACCATGCAGCTACATAACATTGCTCTGAACAATGTATGTGATGGTTTGGCTTCAGCAGTGGTGTATACGTCGACTAAAGTACACTAAGTTTTTTGTCTCCTAATGCTATAAAAAAATGCATCACCTTCTCTAAATGCATTCTGTGGTTAAAATGTCTACAGCTTTGATCAGTAGTCAGTACAATATAAATACAGGTAAAATTCACTTTTAAATCAATTACCAAGAAATTCAACAGGAACTTAGCTGTAATATGATCAAAGCAAAGGGGACAGAAGACAAAGGCATGGGCAATAAAGTACTCAATTCATGATTCATGAAGGACAACCACAGAGAAGAAATGAGCAACAGCTTATCTTCTAAAGATGCTTTCTTTTGGTTGTAAATGGTTAAGCTGTTAAGCACCTAAACAACAAGATACAAGACGTAGGGTTGAAATGTGTTCTTCAATATACAAGTAGGAAATTTTGGGCATTCTCCGTAGGTTTAAACTATATATAGGTAAATATAAGGAAACCACAGTACTTGAAACAACAGCAAAGAGGCAGAAAAAGTAACCACCATTCATGAAATATTTAGCAGGCAAAACATAATCACGCATTTAATCATTAAGGAATAGCCAAAAGAAGAGTTGAATGAATGAAAACAGCAGCACAAACCTTATCAATTGGGAAGAGATGCACAAGTGAAAGCATTGTCAACAAGTTTATTAATTGCATTCTTAAACTTGTCATAATCTTCAACTTTGTTGTAAACTTGATGAGAAATTCTAGCATACCCTGTTACTGGACCAACCTCGTCATCCTTTGGTGCTCGATAATATATTGGAACTTCAACACCAAACTTGTCCCTTAAATACGTTCGTAATTTCAGTGCGTCTTGATCACTTGAAATTCCCAGACAAGCAGGTAAACCGACCATAACCATGCTTGAACACATCTCTGGAGGACAGCCAAGATGAGTTCCCCATGCTTTGGCCAACATCTCCCCCATCTCAACAACAGCTTCATGGTTCCTCTTCTTGATTCCATCAATGCCGCCTTCAAACCTATTGATGAATTCCAAAACCTTGGGAACCACCAACTGAGCACTATAATCCCTAGTCCCAATCCAAGCACTTTCTATAGCCAACCCATTCCCATACTCGTGGGAAACCACAGGATGATGCAAATCAGAGCTTTCTGTAGACCTTCTACAATACAAGAAGGCGACAGAAGGTGGGCAAAAGAACCATTTATGTAAATTACTAGTGTAAAAGTCAGCCCCAATCTGTTTCATATCAACGTCAACACACCCAATTCCATGAGCAGCATCAACAAATACCTGGTCAACGCCTTCCTCCCTACAAATCTTAACTAAATCTTTAACAGGAATGACCACACTAGGCATTGATGTAACATGATCGATGACAGCTAATCTCACCCTCCTGCCATTTTGTTTCCCTCTCTCTAAAGCCGCCCTAAATTCTTGCACTATCTCAACAACAGAGTTAACAGGAAAAGGCAGAGGGACCTCAATCACATACCCGCCAGCGCGCGTGACATAAGCTTCAACGGACTTCTTGACAGCCCCATAAGCGTAGTGAAGCATGACAGCGGCATCGCCAGGCTGGAACCTCCCCTCTGCGAACCCCCAAGCGCTCTTCTGCAGCACAATGGCTGCGGCGGTGGTGGCGTTGTCAACAATGGAAACCTCATCAACATGGTCTGCGTTGATCATCTCCTTGATAAAGTTTCTGGATTCGAGGATTCTGGACTGGAGCTGGTTGAAGTAGAAGTGGTCAGGCTGCTGGAGCCACTGGAGCTGGAGCTGCTGCTGGGCAGAAAGAACAAAAGAAGGGCAGCAGCCGAAGCTGCCGTTGTTGATGCGAGCGATGGAGGGATCGTGGTGGGAGAATTCAGAGAGTATATCGGAGGGAGTGATGAACAAGGATTGAGAAGGGGCACACAATCTGGGTTTTTTGGAAAGCTGCGATATTGGGTCAGCTTCAGAGGCAGAAGTGCCGTTCATGACGCTGGTATTAGAATTGGTTTGGGTACGAGGATGCGTATGCAGAGAAGAGGCCATGGAAAGGAGAAACGGAGAAAGGATCGAGGAAGAGGAAAGTATCCAGGAGGAAGAGTGAGAAAAAGAAGGGTTAAGTGACATATGTAAGTCTTTAACTCAAAAGAGTGAAACAAACCATTGCACTAGTTTACTTTATTATTGTTTTCTGGCGCAAGATCGGACAGCACTGACTGCTTCAGACACTATGATCTATGACTATGGCTATGATGACACCATCCACCTTCAGTTTCACCCACAACTCTCCTGCGTGCAATCCTAGGAAAAGTTTTTTTTGCTTCGCGTGGAATGGAGTTATGGATGGATTCCAAATCCATTCAAAGGCAAAAATGGGTGAAAAAACCTAAAACTAGCATGGACTAGTGACGACTTTATATTCGAACTATGTTTTTGTTACTATTTACCATCTAATTTTTCATGCTATATATTATTACCATGTCGTTGATATATTTTATTTTTGTTGGACGGCCAAATAGCAGCAATATTTAAAAGCTACTGCTGCCTTTGATTCCATCATTGACTCCAAGGAAGAGGAAGATTTCAGAGAATGAGATGAAAATAGTATCAATTCGGGAGCTTATTTCGAAGCAACAAATCAATTTAGTTCATATATATATATATATATATATATATATATATATATATATATATATATATATACACACACACACGCACGCATTGATGCTGATCAGGATGTATTAGTTTCTTTAGCCTATCCTTTTTGTTTTTATCTTCCAATAGTATGTGGTTATTATTCCCTGGGCCAACGTCACCACTTTTTGATTTTATAAAGCTATCATTTTATGGAGTATACATTGATAACATCTTCTTTTTTATTATCTGATCTAGTTAGGATTGTGGGCCAAACTAGCTAGTTCAGATGATTATAAAATACCAAGGTTGTGCAAATGGGTGCATATACCATTTAGGTGGTTTAACCAGCAGTAGATCTTTCTATTAAAATTGGAGGAGTATTTCATTCGAGCTAAATATATGCTTCTTATGGTTGAGCGGTGTGCTACCTGTGCTTAATTATCAATTCTGCATGTTGTCGATGTCATGTATGTATAATTGGAGAGAAATCAAAAGCAACATGAACAAAACAACATAGGACGCTACTTCGGTTTCCTGATATATATATATATATATATATATATATATATATATATATGGTGTGGAAGCTTCCATGCAATTTCTCTTAATCTGTTGGCATCTAGCTAGCCAGCTTAATTTGTTCTCGCTTCTCAAGAGTCAGAGCTCATGCATGGTTTTGAATCTTAACATATCAGCCGCGGCCACAGCCACAACCACTGCAGCAGCATCTTTAATTCAATTACAAGTTAGCTTTTGTTACCATATTAAAGGCATGCAATTCGCTTCTCTTTCTCTTCTCCCCTTCTCTTAAAGCTATGTATATATAAATTAGAAATAGAACACCCTACAAATTACTTCCTTTTTGGTTCAGTAATTTTCAGGAATTAATTTCAGGGTGTAGTTTTCTGTTTATAAGTAACCCCCCACTGCTTTATTATTTACTGGTGTATGTGCATGAATCATCTGTGCATAAATGGATCACACATGTGGGAAATCTCAAAAGAAACTTAAATACATTGAATTTCGATGTTCTTTTAACAATTTCATTGCAAATGGCTAAGTTTCCTTTTATCTGCACTGCTTGCATATGCCTTGCAGTAAAACACATATTTTCTTTTCTTTTTTCGTTTTCTGAATCCCATATATGGTTCTTATATCTAGTCTGCGAGCCCTACTTCATATGACTTCCTTGTTGCGATTGATCTATCTGTAAGTTTTGTCCTAATTAATCAACAAATTTTGATTCTTTGTTCTTGTCATTGCTCACTTCTGGCATACACGACTGTTCACTTAACTCTCTTTGTCATGTATCATGAGTTTCTCTAAACATGGCATACAAACTTGTTCTGGTGACTTTGTGTTTTTGGGCTATGACAAGCATACTTCTCCCCTCTCTCTCTGCTGGCCTATCCAGAATTAGTTTGAAGAAGCAAAGATTGGATCGTCATGGTGTTAAAGCTGCCAGATTGCAATCCGTGGAGAGGATATGCTTCATAACTTTGGTAGTTCAGACGGAGAAGTAGTGCCTCTAAAAAACTATTTGGATGCCCAATACTATGGAGTAATTGGCATTGGCTCACCTCCACAAAACTTCACTGTCATATTTGACACAGGCAGTTTCAATCTCTGGGTTCCTTCTTCAAAATGCTACTTCTCTGTAAGTTTCTGCTGAATTTTAACAAGTTGATGCTCTGCTAGAATCACTAATCTTAGCCATTACTTATATCTATTTACAGATCGCTTGCTATTTCCATTCAAAGTACAAGTCTACCTGATCAAGTATATATACCAAGATTGGTAATATCTTCTATTCTATGGTTATTTTTTGTTTCACCTTTGATCATGTGTGAGAGATTTTGTTGCTAGAAACAAAAACGCTTTGCTGTGTGCCTTGGAATCAAAGTTATATAACCTTTCTTGTTTGGAGTGATTCAGGAAAATCTTGTGAAATGAATTATGGATCTGGATCAATATCTGGCTTCTTCACTCAAGATAATGTTCAAGTTGGGGATCTTGTTGTCAAGGATCAAGTGAGTTTCGGCTGCTTTTGAGTTTCTTTTCGAAAATAGGTTGGGCTTTTTGTTTGCTACTACAACTGTTAATGGGCACTTTTCTTTTCTTTTCTTTTTCAATCTTCAGGTTTTCATTGAGGCTATCAGAGAAGGAAGTCTCACTTTTGCTTTGGCAAAGTTTGATGGAATCCTTGGGTTTGGATTCAAGGAGATTTCAGTGGGGAACGCTACTCCAGTGTGGTATGGTTCTTTGTGAACTTCATTTGGGGCAGTTTTCTTCCTATCTAGTTAATGAAAATATGGTTAAAAGATAAGGTTCATTGTCTCTAAACATTTTGCTTCTACTGTTGTGATGCATACACTATGTATTAATGCATGACGAGTATACAGGTACAATATGGTGAACCAAGATCTTGTAAGAGAGGAAGTCTTTTCATTCTGGCTCAAAGCGATCCATTGGCCCAAGAGGGAGGTGAAATTGTTTTTGGTGGTGTTGACCCCAAACACTACAAGGTGAAGCATACTTATGTTCCTGTTAGTTGGAAAGGTTATTGACAGGTCAGTGAGACTAAACCATTAACTATGTATTCTGGCAAACTTGTCAATTTCCTTCTAATATTTTCTATGGAAGAAAACTTCCTTAACGTCTCCAAATTGTCTTGCAGTGTGATATGGGAGACTTTCTTATTGGAAACCATTCAACAGGTGATATATTAGAACATTTTCTCATTACTGATCATGTACTATGGCTAATGCCTTGAGTTTTTGTTTAATCACTGACAAATATAAACGTCAGGTTGAGCACTGGAACAGTTTCTATATATGATATAGAAACAACTACACTTTGATTTTTATCAAACAATCATCTCATAATAACATATAACAGAATGCTTAAAGCTGAAATGTACCAAGTTGTTTTTCTTATTTTGACCTCAGCTTGGCTTAAGCTCACATGCCTTATGAGCCAAAGTGGAGCGAGGGTTGTTTAACCTTTGACTGAAGTTATGTGAATGCTTTCAAGCTCTTCAAAGAAGAATTAACAAATTCCCATCAAAATTCTTAGGTGTTTGTGAAGGAGGTTGTGCTGCAATTGTGGATTCAGGAACATTTATTACTTGCTGGCCCCACGGAATGAGCTCTCACTTTACAAAGACTTGGTGTTTTGCTAAAAGATTTCCAGGCATAACCAATCATCTGGGTTCTGGTAGTCAATTACTTAATCTATGAATATCAAAAGAAGAGTCATGTTATTATCAATGTTGTTGTATCTGAGGAGCTGTTACTAACCAAATATAAGTTGAGGCTGTTGTTACTGAAATCCATCATGCTATTGGAACTGAAGGAGTCGTTAGTGCTGAATGCAAGGAAGTTGCCTCTCAATACGGAGACCTAATATGGAAGCTCCTAATGTCAGGGGTGTGTTTATTTTATGTTTTTCGCATTTCATTGTCTTCTCAATCTCTACAAACTTACCAAAACTCAATCATAGGTGCATTAATCATTTGCAGGTACAACCGGGCAAAGTATGTACTCAGATTTGCTTATATCTTGTCAACAGGGTTCAGTACATGAGGTGGGAAATCAAACACTGCTTCACATTCTCTTTGTTCTCTTTTCTTGTCTTTAAAACTTCATATAAAGTTTTGACTGCCATTTATTGCAATCCTATTCCTTGGTGGAAACACTTGGCAAAGATGCACAACCATTAAATGAAAATAAATTAGGCATGTTAGTAAGAAATGAAATTGTGTTTGAGGCTTCGGAGAAATTAGTTTCATGATCCACTGCACTTCAGATGCTGGCATAGTGTTAGATGGGGTTCACTTCCTGTGTGCAGCAGTGGGATCGAAACTGTGGTTTGAAGGAAAACATGGAGGGACTATCAGCGGGGAACAAATTTTTGTGCGCTGCCTGCCAGATGACTGTTATTTGGATTCAGAATCAGCTTAAAGAAACGGGGACAAAGGAAAAGTTCTCAACTACGCGAATGAGGTAATTTATTTTGAAACTTAACCTCTGTTGAGAGCCTGAAGAGGCATCTATGTGAATGAGATGGTTTTGGTGTTTAACAGGTTTGCGAGAGCCTACCAAGTCCAATGGTAGAGTCGGTAATTGACTGTGCTAGAATTCCGAAAATGCCAGATATCACATTCACAATTGGAGACAAAACTTTTAAGCTCACTCCGGGGCAGGTGATTTTCTTCCTAGTTTCTTGTCATAGGATGATATGATACTCCACGAGGGTTCTTCTACCAGACGATATACGAGGCAAAATTAGGAGATCAATTACTCATTTTGCAGTATGTACTGAAGACGGTAGCAGACATTACTACAGTGTCAGTGGATTTACAGCTTTGGATGTGCCCCCACCAAGGGGTCCTTTGTGGTAAGTAAAACCAGCACTGTTTACGTTCCTGCCGTTTCTTGGCTCAAGTTTAGCACATGCTGAAATTACATGAACGCATGCGTGCAGGATTCTTGGAGATGTATTCATGGGGGTCTACCACACCGTTTTTGACTATAGTAATTTCAAGATTGGCTTTGCTGAGGCTGCTCAGTTTCCACTGTGATTCTGTAGGTCACTATTTTTTGGTGATTATCAGTTGTTCCTGTGCCAACCAAAAATAGAACGGATGACGGGATTGTAATTGTTACTACGCTTCTCCATAATTTATTATGACAACACGCAGAGATTCAGAACAAATATGTATTCTGTTCTCGTACGCTTGTAGTAGTACCACTTTATACATAATGTCCGTTAACATATATGAAACCAATTTCCATTCAAGCATTTATTGTAGCTTCTAATTTATATCTTTCTGCTCCACATATAGAACATATTTCACAAACAAGTCTAATAGACAACACAAAATGCTGCAAATTTCAAATTGTGCCACCATTGTCACTGCAACCTCAAGGATTATGCAACCGTCACATAAATTACGTGAGATACATGGCTAACTTGTGTTATTCATCGTCACTGTCATTTCCAAAAACCGATGCAACAGCTGCTTTTGGTTTCTTCGCTGCACTGCCAAGTGCATTCTGCAAAATGAAGCGAGTTCATTAAGAAGTTAGCTCCAAGCTTGTTCACCAGTCAGACTACTTTCAATTAGCAAGAGATTAAAGTTCCAAGCCAGACTCAGTTCCTACATATCACATGGCTATTTCAAATTTACACCTGGCTTAGGAAAAGGTGCCACATTAAGTCGGTCAGAATCCTGTCCTAATAAACAAATATGCAGTTTATACTAATCTTAATACCTCTCAAGCACACAAAGTGTTACCCTGTGATCGCATACCTTAGAGGTGCCGCTTTTAGAAGAAAACCCAAACTTTAATGCCTTTCGCTGATCATGATCAGCAAGTGCAGAAGCAGTTATAGGAGCAGAAGCAGTACCAGCACCAGATTCCTCCCGTAGCTCCTGCTGCTGCTGCTGCTGTTTATGAGCACCAGCCCTATACCACATAAAGAATACAAAAATAAGACATGGGAAGGATGATAGCTGACTATCAGCTCTATAAATTGCAACTCAAATAATAAAGTGTAACAGAAAAATTATTTAAAAAACCATGAGATAACAAAAGCACAATTAATTGGATACATTTGAGCAAATTTAGCCATCTCCCTTTCCTGTCGTTGCTGTTCTCGCTTTTGTCTATCATCACGACCGCTACTGCCATGCATTTCTCTCATTTCTTTAAAGCGCTGCAAGCAATTAACAAATGGTGAAACATATTATACAACATTGAAAACTATCAAACTATGAAAAGAAGTTGAAAAGGGGGAGTGCATGTGTACGTGTGTGAGATAGAGAATTGAGTCATTTACCTTTCTGTGGTTGTGATCATATGAGCTCAGATGGACCTCAAATTCCATAGCCAATTTGTATTGCTTGTTGCAAAGCTCACAATAGAACACCTTACGTATTTCTTTCACCTCCGTTTGAATTTTCTGCTCACGTTCTGCTAACACCTGGATTTTCATAATGTGCACGAAGCAGGCAGTAGAAGCCACCAGGTAATAAAAACTGCATGAAATTGACAAGAGCTTCCGAGGTTGATGTTCCCCTATTATATACCATTCCAATCAAAAGACACACATATATGCTATATGCTGCCTTCTGCTATTGGTGGGCGGCTTTCACAAAATGTAAAGCATCAACCTCATCATTTTCTACCGACTGAAACTTAAAATGATTATCTACAAGCTTAATGCCATACCTCTCGCTTCTTTGCATCTTCCTCAGTCTCCTCAATCTCAATATCTAGTTTCCTACGCTGGATATTTTCTTCGGCAGTGAAGAAATCATCTTCTTCTTGTTTCCCAATCCCTAATTTCGGATCCCTAATCCCAGATCTTATTGGCTCAATTATTCCTGTGAGTCAGAAAATAAAGATTAGCGACGAACAAAATAACTTTGAGCAATGGAATGGAGAGGCAGTCAGGATTTGGAGTACCCAAAAATAAAAAACTGAAGGAAATAGTCAACTTATGTCATAAGCTAATAAGCTATGTTGTCAACTATTGGAGAATGTCAACCGAGTAATGAACCCTAGGCAGTGTTAACCATATAGCATTTAACAGGTATTATTACAGCAAGTTCATGCTAAATTCAGTTTAATATTATTTGTTCCAGAATATACTACACTGAAAATATAAATGTCAAATAACAATAAAGAAAAGAAATGACCCCCTAATACAGAAGGAAAATGCAGCAGCATAATAGGAATTTAATACTAACATACCCTGTTCATCCTTCCCAAGGCCCTTTCCTTTCCAACCCATTTTTTGAAGAAGCCTAAACCCAACATTTGAAGAATTCAACCTTGTATCTAAGGTTGCTTGTTCTACATTATCCAGATCAACATTCTCCGTTGGCTTGTGATTGATAGGCAAGCGAAAATCTTCAGCCAAATCCTCAATGAGAGAATCTTGGTATGTCTATGCCAGAAAGTGCAGATAATTCAGCTCAACAAATCAAAAATCACAACACTTGATAACAAAGTAGGTAGATATGTTAAAACAGTAACTTTATCTTTACATGAAAAGATATATTGTAGGAACATTTTGATAATTGTTTTAGACAAACAAATTAGATGAGTCAGTTGAATTTCTAGATTATAGCCACCTCCTCATGTAAAACAGTGATTGAAGAGATTCATTCAGAAATTGACTAGAAATCATATAAATGGACTGCCTACCTGTTCTTGATGCAGCTGTTTATCTCTTATGTTTGTCTCATAGATGCTGTTGTATTGCCGGTAGTCCATTTTATACCACCTACAATATGGGGGATTAAAAAAAAAAAGCTTATAAGTAAATCAATCATGTTGGTATTAGTGGAAGAAGTAGGATTGGAAATCAAAGGTACAAGAAATCGAGAAGATTGAACCTTTGATTTATCCAGTAAACATTTTGTTTAGTGATTAAGAAAACTAATGCAATGACAAATAATAATTGCAATTATGAGATTTGAAGCATGCTCAATACAAATAGTCATAACAGGGCAATCTGAGACACATGGTGAGAGAAGAAAAAGGAGTTTTTTGTTTAAGAAGAAAAAAAATTATGAAAAGAAGAAGGCAACAGTGATGCTGAGCGGCTTTTAGAGTTGATCTCATATGCACTCCAAAGTCCAAACTACTAGCAACTAATCATATCCAACAAAGACAGCAGAAACACCATTTTAGGGTGTCAAAAAGCATTGGCAGGCGGTTCATTGAGCAAGTTTTAGATCCACTCTGGAATTAGGGTTTTCACTTAATTGATTCACAAGATGACGGAACTATCTCTATGTGTAGCCCTTACACAATCAAGTTTTGTTTAAGAATCATGTCCAATCAAATAACTAAACCAAATCCCCTCCCCCCATCCCGAATTGATGAGATAGCATGAACATTAAGTAGAGTAGGCAAGGCAACAATTACAAACGTATAATTTGCTATTACTAAGAAGATAGAATAGAATTTTCAGAAAGCAAAAGGAAAGAGTGATACCAGAGCAGAGCAGATGAAAAGAGAGAGAGAGAGAGAGAGAGGATATGGAAGATGCAGTAGCGTTCGTGAGACACAACTCAGATCACAGATCTTCTTCCCTCGGCTTGCCTTGCGTCCATGGGATTCAACAAGAAGTATGACTCGTTTTGATAGGAGGATTGTTTATGTAAGTGTATTATGGGCTCCGCCGAATAATGGTTGGTTTAAAAAACAAGCCCAACTACATTTGGACTAAAAACAAGCCCAAAATTATTCCGTCCATCCATCCATTATTCCTTTTTCTTGGACATTAAAGCCCAATAATGTTAATTAACCTAATTATCCATATCCTAATTTCATTTAAACTGGAAATTCATGCACACAATTTGAAAGTGTGAGTGGAAACTCCTACGGTACTGCGTACCTACTTTCCTAACTGGCTACCACAACACTATCAAAATTAGGCTTAATTAATTATTTGCATGTATTTTAGTGTAAGAAGAAATGAATGGCTTTTTCCTTTACGTATCTGGACCTAACTCGATCGTGTGTTTGCCAAGCTTCTATTTTTTTTTATTCCTCCTTAATTGCGACCACGGAATATCAATAATAATCATTGTACACCTACTCTCTTAATTACTTTACTACTGTACTGTTAAATTAAAACTATCCTAACAGCTGCATGCAATGCTATGCTATGGTGGAAAAAAAGTCATGAAAAGCACGCACCTCCCACTCCATTCGTTCTGCTCACAACCAATGATCAGCATGCAGATTCGGAGTGGAGATGAGGCCAAATTGTGAAATTGGCTAGTTTAATAATACTAATGGTTGTAATAATTGTAGTATCAATTACTACATGGCATGAGTCATGGCAGCGTATTTCTTTGAGTTTGAAGGGAGTTTGTGATGTGAAGTGTGAATTCTTAGAAGGGGAAGGTACGCGGTACGCAAAAAGCAAAGGTAGGTGTGAATTATGACTTTCTTAAGACTTAAAAAGTGTTGTGGTTAAAAATTAAGGGCTACCAATTATTATACCATTACCAACAAGAACCCAGCAAAAAAGCAGAGGAAGGTGCAAACTGCTTGCCAACTTGCCGATGATTAAATTCTCGGGAGAGAAACAAACACCGGCAAAAAAAAAAAAAGTGTTGTTAAAAATGAAGGGCTACCAATTATTATACCATTACCAACAAGAACCCAGCAAAAAAGGCAGAGGAAGGTGCATACTGCTTGCCAACTTGCCGATGATTAAATTCTCAGGAGAGGAACAAACACAGGCAAAGACCCGAGAAATGGGGTGGTGACCTCCCAACCATTGCTTTTTGAGTCCAAGGAAGAACGGACCAGACCACAACACATGAATAGTCCAATCCCTCAACACAGTTCATCCAACCCATACCACGTGTCCTCATCGCAGTTTTCTTCGATCGATTCTTTCTGATACAGTAAAACACCCTATAAAAGGGGCCTTAATTCCGCAATGGAAAACAAGCAAGTGCAGAGGAAACTTCCTAAATTGCAGCATAGTGCAAGTAAAAACACAAGATACATAGCTAGCTATGAGTGGGCACAAGCAGAAAAAGTCCTCTTTTTTCAGTTTCTTCAAAGCTAAGAAGGGTCGTAAAGAACAGGATTCATATCCAGCCGGGGAAGATGGTGGAAGCACAAGAAAGGTGTACCCAAGCGATGAAGACAGTGCTCTGAGGGTGGTTGCTGAGCCTGGTATCGACAAGAAAGCTACCATTTTCATTGCCAATTTCCATGCAACTCGCATCGCACAAGCAACTCTTGTCTCAAAAACAGAAGCAACTAATCTTCAGCACGCGGCCTCACTCCAGGCAGCTGAAAATTAAGCCTCCCTGAAATGAAGCGGCCCTGAAATGAACCAAATGCAATTCTCTCCTTTGCACTATTCTATCTTACTAGCTTTTTTTTTTAGTGTGAGAAATTTGCATTTTATAGTGTGAAACAAAAATAAAATGCATGTGAATAGTTATATATATCAGTACAGTGAGAATTGCATTTCTGCAGCTAGTTTATATATATGATTGTTTGCTCCTTTCACACAAAAAACAAAGACAATGGCAGTCCTGTATCTTGAAAGCACTCTGCTTTTTACTTCTTACACTAATATTAATTCTACCTATATATATGTAGTAGACGACATCACATATCAATTTTAGTGTTCCTTGTGTTTGGATTTATATTAACAGAAGAGCTAATGCCTAAAGCTCATTTAGAGGAGAAATCATAAACAAAAAGTGAATATCTTGAGTTGCAACGGACAGATAGGTTTCTCCTTTGTAGTTCATTTTGATTTTGGGTTAGAATTAATGCCAGTTCATCAATAGCTTCAGTAAGTGGACGTGTTGGATAAAAATGGAGCTCCAAGGTACTAAATCAATTCAAGTTGATTCATGAAGAACGAAGACTTAATTATACCAGCTAGCAGCTTCCTGGTTGATGAAACAATAATGAATAGTGGAGTTCCTTAAACTTGGAAACTTAGGAAATTTCAGAAGGTTTGACTGAAAAAATTGGTAATACACATATAATTGGTGCCTTGATCAGCTGCGAAATCCAAAATATTTTCCTCAATACTTTTTGATTAAGCAAGTATGCTTTCACCAGTACAGCTAGAAACAAACAAACAAAATATGGAGTAGAGATGTGATTCACTAATGTATTTTGGATTAATATCATTGGTAGTAACATGAAAAGTTGCATAGTACAATAACAAATCAGTCTTTACACGCTTGAATACCAATGGCAAGGGTCGGCCTAAAGCCTACTGAATTTGTATAATTAATTGAAAACACTATTGCTTAAAAAGTTACAACACAAGATGCTTTACTAAAGCATAACCTGCTGGTTCAATGCGTTTAATCACGTGTTTCCTTGGTATAATTAAGATTGTTTAATGAAAATATCTGATGCACTTGGCTAGCTTACTGTATAAGGTATTGTTCTTAACCTAATTAATTAGATGAAGTTAAGATTCTAGGTTTTTAAAGGGCGGATTCCGGTGTCTTCTCCATTTCTCCTTCCCTAGTTCTTGAAACAGAAATGAAACTAGGTAAAAAAACAAATGTCAGACAGACTAAAAGGCATTCATTGTTCATGCATATGCTTTTGTTTTCTTCCTAGTAGTTGTACAGCTGTATGGAACGGTGACCATCAAACCTAGTAAATGTGATCCACTTTCCGTTGGATGATCCCTTGGAAACCTTTAATATGATTGATGGCTCATTCATGACAGGTTTAAGCCCTCCAAATTCTCATTTGTTCCCACTCAACATATTCTATGTTGGCACCCTGCTCCTGCAGGCATTACTTTTCTTCTTTCTCATTTGTTCCCACTCAACATATTCTATGTTGGCACCCTGCTCCTGCAGGCATTACTTTTCTTCTTTCTTTTCCCCAATTTTATCTGAATTCTTTTTTTTTATAAATAAATTATTACTTCATTTTGCATTGAATATATATTTTTATATTCTCCATTTGGATATATGTATTAAACCAGCTGTACCCTACTATTAAAATAGCTAATAATCAGAAAAAATCTTAATTATTTAGTGGTAATTAGCTGAGAAAGCTTTAATTTGTTTTAAGCATAAAAGCCTACCATCGATCTCAGAATTGGCTTTTTCTTTTTTGCAAGCATTAGCATTAGCATGAGCGTTAGCTTTAGTATATGCTATGAGCCCCTTTTTCCCAAATACACAACTTGCTCTGATAACTAGCCTTCTTAGCTTCTCGGATTAACAGTACTCTATGTTGCACAGTTTAAAGCGCAGAATCTGGCTTGCTGGTTAGGAATTAAGCCATCTTCTTGTAACTGTCACTTTAACTATACATACATACATACATACATACAATTTTTTTAGAAAATTGAATTTTTTGTGTAATATACTATTTAATAGCTTTCAAGTTACAATAATGAGATGGGGTTTAGGTCTGAGGTGATTTATGCTCATAACTACAAAATGCAGAAACAAATAATCGTCCTTATACAGGAGCATTATATTTATACTTGTACTATATGTGATCTCAAAAGCTTTCAAATTTGATTGATTCTCAAAGAACTGTTTGATAAAGTTGGCTCCAACTTTATCAAAAGATAGAAGTTGGAAAGTGGTCAGTCTTAAGATTAACACATGATTAAGACTCCATAAAAGGCCAAGCGCAGTCGGAAATAATTTAGAAAAACTTCACTTTCATTCACAGCTCACCTTGTAAAAGGAGATTTATATAATATAATATTTCACCTCGAATCAGTGTGAACTCAAAATTTTCAAAGCCAATTGATTCTCTAACAGCACAGATTTATAAGCCGTCCCTAAGCACCTCTCTGTTCAAACTGCAAAAGGAGTACTTTGATCCTTTTAATTGGTCTTCGTGGAGTAACCAATGGTACACCAATAATTTTCACATAGAAATTTACGTATCTGGACCTAACTCGTGTGTTTGCCAAGCTTCTATTTTTTTATTCCGACCTAAAACCACAGGACAAGACGGAATATCAATAATAATCATTGTACACCTACTCTCTTAATTACTTTACCATTGTACTGTTAAATTAAAACTACCCTAACAGCTGCATGCAATGCTATGCTATGGTGGAAAAAGAGAGTCATGAAAAGCACGCACCTCCCACTTCATTCGTTCTGCTCACAACCAATGGTCAGCATGCAGATTCGGAGTGGAGTGGAGGCCGGGCTAGTTTAATAATACTAATGGTTGTAATCATTGTAGTATCAATTACTACATGTCATGAGACATGGCAGCGTATTCCTTTGAGTTTGAGGGGAGGTTGTGATGTGCAATGTGAATTCTTAGAAGGGGAAGGTACGCAGCATGCAAAAAGCAAAGGAAGGTGTGAATTATGATTTTCTTAAGACTTAAAAAGTGTTGGGGTTAAAAATGAAGGGCTACCAATTATTATACCATTACCAACAAGAACCCAGCAAAAAAGGCAGAGGAAGGTGCATACTGCTTGCCAACTTGCCGATGATTAAATTCTCAGGAGAGGAACAAACACAGGCAAAGACCCGAGAAATGGGGTGGTGACCTCCCAACCATTGCTTTTTGAGTCCAAGGAAGAGCGGACCAGACCACAACACATGAATAGTCCAATCCCTCAACACAGTTCATCCAACCCATACCACGTGTCCTCATCGCAGTTTTCTTCGATCGATTCTTTCTGATACAGTAAAACACCCTATAAAAGGGGCCTTAATTCCGCAATGGAAAACAAGCAAGTGCAGAGGAAACTTCCTAAATTGCAGCATAGTGCAAGTAAAAACACAAGATACATAGCTAGCTATGAGTGGGCACAAGCAGAAAAAGTCCTCTTTTTTCAGTTTCTTCAAAGCTAAGAAGGGTCGTAAAGAACAGGATTCATATCCAGCCGGGGAAGATGGTGGAAGCACAAGAAAGGTGTACCCAAGCGATGAAGACAGTGCTCTGAGGGTGGTTGCTGAGCCTGGTATCGACAAGAAAGCTACCATTTTCATTGCCAATTTCCATGCAACTCGCATCGCACAAGCAACTCTTGTCTCAAAAACAGAAGCAACTAATCTTCAGCACGCGGCCTCACTCCAGGCAGCTGAAAATTAAGCCTCCCTGAAATGAAGCGGCCCTGAAATGAACCAAATGCAATTCTCTCCTTTGCACTATTCTATCTTACTAGCTTTTTTTTTTAGTGTGAGAAATTTGCATTTTATAGTGTGAAACAAAAATAAAATGCATGTGAATAGTTATATATATCAGTACAGTGAGAATTGCATTTCTGCAGCTAGTTTATATATATGATTGTTTGCTCCTTTCACACAAAAAACAAAGACAATGGCAGTCCTGTATCTTGAAAGCACTCTGCTTTTTACTTCTTACACTAATATTAATTCTACCTATATATATGTAGTAGACGACATCACATATCAATTTTAGTGTTCCTTGTGTTTGGATTTATATTAACAGAAGAGCTAATGCCTAAAGCTCATTTAGAGGAGAAATCATAAACAAAAAGTGAATATCTTGATTTGCAACGGACAGATAGGTTTCTCCTTTGTAGTTCATTTTGATTTTGGGTTAGAATTAATGCCAGTTCATCAATAGCTTCAGTAAGTGGACGTGTTGGATAAAAATGGAGCTCCAAGGTACTAAATCAATTCAAGTTGATTCATGAAGAACGAAGACTTAATTATACCAGCTAGCAGCTTCCTAGTTGATGAAATCACAATGAATAGTGGAGTTCATTAAACTCGGAAACTTTAAGAAATTTCAGAAGGTTTGACTGAAAGAATTGGTAATACACATATTTGTCTTTGTACAAAAAGGATAGCATCTATGAGAGTTATGAAGTTGTCCAATTTTGGATGGCTAACGGACTGCTTGAACATCCAAAGGAAACGGAGGAGTGGGAAGATGTAGGGATTAGTTATGCAACCGAGTTATGGTCGAGGTGCTTTATCCAGGAGGTCGAGGATTACGGCAGTTATATTACCTTTAAAATGCATGATTTGATCCATGATCTTGCATTAGATGTGTCACAAAGAAAGTGCAAAATAGTCTCTCGCCAAACAACTAGAGTCGATAAAGGAGTTCGTCACTTGTTATTTTCTAATGATCAGCCAAGGAAAAGTACTGATCTACAGTTTTTGAAGGAACTAAAAAAAGTGCGAACAATAGTTGGAGGAGGACGCAATATTGTTAATGAATCTGATTTTATCAATTTTGCATTTCAAATTTTAATTATCTGCGTGCACTCCGTCTATGTTCTTCATCATTGGAGGTCTTACCAGATTCCATTACTACTTTGAAGCAGTTGAGATGCCTTGACCTGCGCGGATGTCATCGTCTGAGGAACCTTCCTAGTTCTTTCTATAAGCTTCAAAGGTTGCTAATGTTGAATATTGGCAGTGTTAAGCTGATGAAATAACAGTGAATAGTAGAGTGCATTTTGTATTGCACTTTGCGTGCTCTATATGAAATCCCCGGAAGGAGTCTTGCTATAATTAATTGAAACCACTATTGCTTAAAAAGTTACAACACAAGATGCTTTACTAAAGCATAACCTGCTGGTTCAATGCGTTAATCACGTGTTTCCTTAGGTATAATTAAGATTGTTTAATGAAAATATCTGATGTACTTGGTTAGCTTATCGTATAAGATATTGTTCTTAACCTAATTAATTAGATGAAGGTGAGATTTTAGGTTTTAAAGGGTGGATTCCGGTGTCTTCTCCATTTATCCTTCCCTAGTTCTTGAAACAGAAATGAGACGAGGTAAAAAAACAAACGACAGACAGACTAAAAGGCATTCATTGTTCATGCATATGCTTTTGTTTGCCTCCTTGTAGTTGTACAGCTGTATGGAACGGTGACCATCAATCCTAGTAAAAGTGATCAACTTTCCTTAGATCCCTTGGAAACCTTCAATATGATTGATGGCTCATTCATGACAGGTTTAAGCCCTCCAAATTCGCATTTGTTCCCACTCAACATATTCTATGTTGGCACCCTGCTCCTGCAGGCATTACTTTTCTTCTTTCTTTTCCCCAATTTTATCTGAATTCTTTTTTTTTATAAATAAATTATTACTTCATTTTGCATTGAATATATATTTTTATATTCTCCATTTGGATATAAGTACTAAACCAGCTGTACCCTGCTATTAAAATAGCTAATAATCAGAAAAAGTCTTAATTATTTAGTGGTAATTAGCTGAGAAAGCTTTAATTTGTTTCAAGCATAAAAGCCTATCATCGATCTCAGAATGACTTTTTCTTTTTTGCGGGCATTAGCATTAGCATATGCTATGAGCCCCTTTTTTTCAAATACACAACTTGCTGTGAGCCTGTGATAACTGACCGTCTTAGATCCTCGGATTAACAGTACTCTATGTTGTACCATTTAAAGTGCAGAATCTGGCTTGCTGGTTAGGAATTAAGCCATCTTCTTGTAACTGTCACTTTAACTATACATACATACATACATACATGCATGCATGCATCCTATTTTTTAGAAAATTGGATTTTTCGTGCAATATTCTATTTAATAGCTTTCACAAGTTACAATAATGAGATGGAGTTTAGGTCTGAGGTGATTTATGCTCATAACTATAAAATGCAGAAGCAAATAATCGTCCTTATATAGGAGCATTATATTTATATTTCATTCATAACTATGTGATCTCAAAAGCTTTCAAATTTGATTGATTCTCAAAGAACTGTTTGATAAAGTTGGCTCCAACTTTATCAAAAGATAAACGTTGGAAAGTGGACGTTCAGTCTTTGAAGATTAACCCATAATTAAGACTGCATAAAAGGAGATTCATATAATATAATATTTCACCTCGAATCAGTACGAACTCAAAATTTTTCCAAGCAAAATGATTCTCTAACAGTACAGATTTATAAGCTGTCCCTCTCTGTTCCAACTTCAAAAGGAATACTTTGATCCTTTCAATTGGTCTTCGTGGAGTAACCAATGGTACACCAATCATTTTCACATAGAAATTACGAAAAGGTTTAACTGCTTTTCAAGATTCAAATTAGAGACCACAAATTGCCAAGCAATTGGAGATAAAGTGAAGCCTCCTTCCTCTGCTCGCTGTTCACTGAAAGGAGTCGAGCACACTACGATAGGCTTCAAATTTTAGAACGAGAATCCTGTCAAGACATTCACTTCTGACCGGTCTTCTTTCTCGACCTTTTAGAACTACGTTAGGCACAGTAGATTTCTATTTGCTTTTGCTTTTTCTCTTTTCAAGTAATCCACTCAGAAGAACTTATACCTTTTCCTTTTTCTTTTTTGCTATCAGTATATATGAAAAACTTATTCCTATATACAGCTGTCCTCCATAAGCCAAATGAAGAGGTGAGAGAGAAGAACTGAGGCAATATGAATTGCATCTGGAAATTTCAACATTAATCTTAATTATTTCATTTCAGTCACCAGGGCAGAAATGATATTGTGCAGACACACACCCTGCAATCCATACGTGACTGATCCATAATCTGAGTTACTATCATTTCTTTTGACTGTCACATTTCAAGGAATGCATTAAATGCATTTAATGCTGGCCAAGAAATGCATCTTGGTTTGTTATTCTCTGTGGACTGTGGGCTATAAAATTAGATGGCATCAATTTAACTGCATCATCATTAAGCTGCAATATCTTACTCATGAACATATTTTTCAGCAGAAAACATTTGGATAATGACCAAGAAAGTGAATCTTTGTTCTTACAGTCTGAGTTAGTATTAAAGATCATAAACATTGGAAATTTAGCAAATTGATCTGAATCGTTTAAGCTGCTATAATTAGCATCTCTTCAGTGTTGTTGAGGACAACAATATCAAGGAGGGATGTGAGAACTTTGAGGGCTGAGACTATTTGCACGAGAAAACAAAGTCCACTCCGACGGTTAACCAATATGTGTCCGAAAGAAAAGAAGGAAGCCAAAGCAATCAAAGGAAAGCGAAAGGAGCCAAGAGTTCTTGAAGGGTTTTGTGAGGAAGAAGATGTGAAACCCTTGCTTAGAGCTTTCAACCCCATTTTGTACTTCATGCCTTCAAGGTGGTGCTTAAATCCCAAGTGTTTCGCTCTCAACTGCCATCTGTCACTTGAGGGACCAGGGTAACCACCTCTTTTTAGCCGTGCTTTAGGATGAGCTAAGTGGGCTTTAAGTCCTTGCAAAGTGTTTTGCGAGTTTTATCGTGTGATACGCTTATAATTGGACGAGTTGGGCCCTTTGCTCAGTGCCTCTTTATCAACAGTACATATGTAGTTAATGACCAAGAAATAAATCTTGGTTTGTTATAGTCTGTGGGCTAGAACTAGATGGAAAGTAAATTGCATATCTCCGAAGTTAAATCAATTGATCTGCATTGATTAAGCTCTGCTGTATATAAAGCATCTCATTAGTAATATAAAATCCTTGAGAAATCCAAAAATAAATGTGCATATGTATATATATATATATAAAGAAAATCAAATGTTAAGAATCAATTGCTCATCCAGATATTTATGCATGATGTAACGAGCCTTGAATCTCAGGATTAAATTTATAACAGGCTCTAACATTTAATCAAATATGCAAGAAATTGTCAAGTACTTGGTTTCTTATGCTCTTGGCATGATGAGGTATCATCCCCTTAGATTCACATGCAACTACATGGCTCATATCTGATGAGCTGCAGATGATTTGTGAAGCAAAATTTTCCTTGATGTGCTGAATATTTTTGGTATATCATCATCTATATAATAGTTGACGAAAGATAATCGATAAAATAACTTTGCATATCTGCTTTGGCTTATATGCAAGAGTAACACTAAATACGCTCACATTACTGACTTAAATTACATTGCATGTAATCTGAATTAGGTTGATATGACTGACATCTATAATCTAAATGTTGTCTGTGGCAATTTAAAATTCATATCAGGGTACCTGATATGAATTCGTTTCATTCTTTTATATTGGATATATTGGATATACAAGTTCTTTTGGCTGTAAAGTTAACATTAATCTGAAATTTCTCTGCAAATATGGCTGCATGGGCAGTCTGATAATTGGATACTAGAAATTTTAAGTGGAGAGAATGATCATATTAATTAATGTGAAGATGAAAACCATAATATTTGAACCGTAAGGAATTTATTTATGTACAATAGATTCAGGGGCTATCATGTGAGCAAGAAAAAGCAAACTATTGTCCTAGTCTAGAATAACATAAAACACCATGGACATAACAGAAGCAAGCACTGAGACTGTGTCTGTGATACACCTATTTCTCCCAAGGGAAAAAGGAATTAGACCAAAAAGCATTGTGGCTGTTATCCCCAAACGGGAGCATCACCTCATCGCCACCAAATGCAACGTGGTCTTGCGGGTTCATCAGGTCCATGATCCATTGATGCCTCTGCATTGTATCCATGTTCGCCTCAGGACCTGACCTCTCCGCGTGCACATTCTCTCCACTCTTTGGCGTTGCTTCTGCTGCAGATGACGCTACCACGGGCCCTTGGGAATGAGACGCTTTAGTCAGCATATCAACCCTCTTGTGAATATCCTTCAGTTTTTGGTCAATCAACCACCCGAGGTCATTCAAATCCATCATGTTCAAATTGTGCAAGCCTTTTCCAGTCAGGTTTTGAAACATGACTTGTGTCATCTCCTTTTCGCGATTGTCTTTGCACTGTTTCTTGAGTTGTTCATTGGTTTTCGCAATCCTTTGCCTAAGGAAACTCTCCTGATTCACCATCTTTTTGCTTTGTTCCATCTCAGGCAACTTCTTGAACTCCGAGAGCACGCGTTGGACTCCCAAAGGGGATGGCCAAACCTCCGGTTGAGACTCATAAGGACTGTAGATAATTGCACAAGCTTCTACCCCACAAAGAGTACTGAGTTCACTCACCTTCTTCATCAGACCCTTCTTTCTTTTCTTGTAGGTAGCTTTCCTTGCAGAATCATTGGTAATGAAGGCAAGCTTCACCTTCTTTCTAGTCATGGCTTAGAAAGCAAAGAATTGGAATTAAAAGCTTAATTCCTATGTACTTCTTACCCAAACAGTCTATGCTATATATAGAGATTAGAGAGGAAGGGATTCCCCATTGTTTTTGCAAGATTATGGTGGTGTAGCCGTGTTGGTCCTTATTGGAAATATTAATGGTGATTTAAAAGGAAAGAAAAAATCTCGGGAGGCATGCAAATCTAGCGCTTATCTGGGGTGGATTATGGCAAAAGATATGTATGAAGGGAGCGAACATTTGCTCAAATTAATAGAGGATATGATGAGATCTCGATCTAAAGATATCAAAGCTGTAATTAATCTGATCTAGGTTGATATGGTTTGGCTTCTGCTTCTCTTTCATGCATAAGACAGATAATTATTGTTTAAATGATAGATAGAATCGTAACTGTTGCTTTTACAACAGTGCTATTCATTCATTCTACATATTTGATGTTATTTACTTATTGCTGCTTTTGGTAATTATAGATAATATCCATATATAGGTATATGGTCATGATGGCTAAGATGTGAATGCTTCTTCTCACAGACATTATACATATTTGTACCAAACAAAAATGTTTAATTCTTTTTTTTTTGAGGGAAATGCTTAATTATTATTTAAAATTAGGATATTTTTAACAAATTTTGATTATTTAGATAATAACATATATATTTTATACTATAGTACCAAAAGGGAAAAAATATTAGGTATATGCATATTGCCATATTAGCATACTCGCAGCTTAATTAATCTAACAATTAAGGAATGTAATTTAATGTGTATTTTTTTTTGTTTATAGATGGTATATTAAGATTTTGTGGGTGCATTTTAGATTTTGCTGGAGTTTTTTTCCACATAGGGGTATTTTAAAATCTTTATTCTTTAATAGGAGTAATTTTAAACTTATTTATCTAAATAAGGTACTCTAAGCCACATCATCAACTTTTTCCTTTAAGTCATTTTATTTTCCCGAATCAAAAAGATAACAAAGTAATTTTTCAAACAACTCATGCAGTCTAATTTTTCAATAATAAAAACTGCAAAACATTATAAGTTTATAACGATTTTGCTATGAAAGAATAGACTCATAAACAATAGACCCAAACTTATCAGCTTTGGCATTATAAATTTACTTTCTTCACTTTCTCGCCATATTACCATTGTTGGACAAGTATAGTTTTTAGCTTGCAGAGTTTCTGAATAGACACAATAACCAAACGTTAAATAAATTAAATTAAACATCAAAGACACCCTTGTAATGATAATAATAATAAAAACATCAAAGACAAATTATTTCTTGTATTCATTGGATATCATATTGGACAAAAGAATAGCTTACATTAACATATGATTTAGCTGTTAAATCTGTTCAAACAGATTTTCAGAATTTTTTAAATCGTAGATTCGTAATACTTAATATATCCTTTGTTCAAGATCATGATTTGATATATTTATAAAATTGAATTCAATGGATATTATCAAAAAATAATTGAAAAAAAAAGAAAACAGTTTGAATGAAAAAAGATTAAATTTGCTTATAAATATTTTTATCGACCACGTTAGATAGAATTTAGGTGAATTGCAACGCCTAATTCAGCCAAAAAAGTGAAACACAAGTTAGATATGATCAAATATTTATATAGATCAGTCTAAAGTATAAATCAAATCTTTAAAAAAAACACAAGTTAGTTTTTTTTTTCATCATGAAACTTTTTTTTTTTAGTTTTTATTTCATTACGAAATAAAAAGCTTCGAGTTAATAACAATCTTGCTAAATTCACATTTTTACAAATTAATTTCAAAAAGTGAAAGTTCAAATTAATACTTTGTCATTCTTCCGAGCATATTTCAAAAAAAAAATGGTCCATGGTGAGTGATAGACGATAACTACGTTGATGGAGATTGGGGAATGCAATGCCAAATTTTATTTAGGATAAGATGCCACTTCAAAGCACCAATAATGTGAGTATAGGTAAGATCGGTATCTCTCCCTTTTCTTTTCTTTTTTTTTATGTTTTTTCTTTTAAAAAGACAATCTTTCAAAAAATATTTATTTTAGGCTTAATAGTCAAATAAACCCTCAATCTTTAACCCAAAATGGAACTCAACCCTCAACGTTTTATCGCATGAAATTCAGTCCATAAACTTTTATTTTAGTGAAAATAGACCAAATCTGTTAAATGACTTAACTGTCGTTAGTTTTGCATACGTAGCATGCCACGTAGTAGCTAACTAAGTTATTCACGTCAGCTGCAACGTATGCAAAACTAACGACAGTTAGTGTCATTTAACAGATTTTGATTTAATTGCATAATTGTAAAAAGTTGAGGGTTTATTTCTACTAAAATAAAAGTTTATGAACTGAATTTCATGCGATAAAACGTTGATGGCTGAATTCCATTTCGAGCTAAAGGTTGAAAATTTATTTGGCTATTAAACTTTTATTTTATCATGAAATTACTTAGCATGCTATCATGAAAACACTCAAACAGTGCCATTTGTTATTTATATTAATAAAACTTAAATAATTATAAAGAGATTAGCCTTTGTAAGAGATGTAGAAGCTTAAGTAAAATTTGAATAATGTGTTTGCAGAAAGTTTAGTATTTTTTTATCGGCCAAGTAACATCTATGTAGAAGTCTACTTGAAAAATTATAACATGTTGATTACTTTTTTGATTTGAATTAAGGCCACAAAATTGTCACAGTGACAAGAAAACGAAGAATGACGAAAAAGAGAAGAAATCAATTGTGACCTTAGAAAGAAACAAAATATTAAATCTGATAATTTTATCGTGTACCATTTATTTTTGTATTATGTTTAAAATTATTAACTACAAAATATAGAGATTTCACATCACATACACAGTGATAAAAAGCCATAACTCCATTACTAGTGGACGAACAAACAATGGATAAGGACTACTGCATCACTGCCAAAGAGAGCAGAGGGGACAGACACTAATTAACATAGCGGGACAAATGACTACCCCATTTATCATCTAAATCGTAACCATGAAACCCGGCCAACACAACTTTACATCAAATTGACAAACAGAATATTGAAAAAAATAATAGTAAAAAAATAAAAGAAGTCGCCAAGATAGTGGGGAAGAAGAATGGTACAATCGATCACACACGTTGAAACAGAAATCCTACATCAAATCACCTTCCATTTGTCTCCACCTGTAAAATGGAAACGGTTTAGAATGACTTGACTGTCAACAAAATTCACGGTGACGAAGCCTTTTACGTCTAAAAATTGTATGCAAAGATGGGAAAAACAGGCCCAATTTAAATTAAAAAAAGAAAAACAAGAGGCGGTGATTTTCAGTTATTTAACATTCCTCTTATTAAAAAAAAGGAAGTAGGTAATTGTCAATTTTAAGAACATCTTTTTTATATGAAATTGATCTGAATTTGCCCTAACTAAAGCAAATTTGTTTGCTACTTTTACACGGCGAGTCCAATCAGATGGGCCCATGCATGATGCATATCCTTCTCCTTTAGACAGATCCACAGTCCATGGGCCCCATGTATGAATTTGGGTTGATGGCTCATGATCACTATTATCCTAAACGTATAATTAACTTTCATAATAGGTATAAAGGAGACTCGACTATTAGATTTACTCTTTTATAAGAAAAAGTAACCACAGTTGGGTTTGAAGATTAAGAAATGGGAGCGCAAGAAATCAATGTGGAAGGGAAAAAGAAAACTTTTGATAATTACATAACATATGATGGAAGAGAGGGAAAGCTTTCGATCAAAGTAAATGGTGGGGTAATCCACACCTTTTAAAAATTACTAAAGTACTATAACTTGATTCCCTAATTTTTCATCTTTTCTTTTTTTAATCCTTTTTTTTATATAATTTTGGTTGGATTTTTCTTACTTAAAAATTTATTAATAATAAAAAAATAATTTTTAAATATAATCTATTATAATTTAGATTAAATTGGTTCAAGAGTGGACTTTTTACAGAGAACAACCCTAAACCCTAAAACGAGAAAAAATATCAAGTAATTTCTTTTGAGACTTACTTTAGTAAGTTGCTTGTCATCAAATAAGTTTATTTGCAATTTGCTTTTGGTATTGCTAGTACATAGGAGTATATATAATTAAGAGAATGTTTGCATTTACTTTCCAAGAAAATCAGAACGCTTCTTTTTATAATAAGAGTATGATCTATTTTTCATTTTGTTTTTGGCTTGGAAAAAGAAAATGATTTGCCTTACTTTGTCGCTGAACCGATACTTCAATTAAGGAAATTAAAGGAGAATTAAGGAAAAGTTGCTTACAGAAGATGGAAGAATAATTAGATCGAGGAGTACTATTTGGTGATGGCGTAGATAGCATAAATGATACCAGGGATGTAGCCAAAAAGGGTCAGTACCAGACAGATCCAGAACTCCGCCTGCATAGTGATAGTACATATATAATATATCAAACAAAATCTAACAATTATAATTCAAAGTTAAAGAAAGATAAAAGATAGAGATGGATGGTGACCTTGCAACCATACTTGAGGAAGACCCCAAGAGGAGGCAAGAGGATGGCTAAGAGGATATCTATGCAGGTAGCTGTGCCGTCTTCTGCCATTTTTTCTTCTTCTGCTTCTTCTAGCAAACCAAAAGGACAATCACCAAGACAACAGGACAGAGATGTAACTCAAGAAGATTCAAGTACTCACAATTCTCAAGGAGCGAGGGATAATAAAGATAACTACTTGGGTTTGAGGTTTGGGTGCGAATGAGAAACGGTGGATGGCGATTGTGATATATAGAAGCCCCGAGAATCCACGTGTCAGCTGTGGCTGACAGTTGTTTTGTAGATACGTTAATGAGTCATGATGGTCAGTTGGTCACTTGGTTCCTTCTTTTAGGTTGTAAAGCTCAGATACAGATGCCGCGGTAAAAATATTCATTTTTTTTTTTTGGTTACAAGTAAAAAAAAAATATTCGTTTGTTGGTTTATTAATTCGGCCAATTAAATTGTGCTGTGGAATTCATGGAATCCTAAACCTACAGCTCACTCTATAAAGGCACCACGTGGTTACTTTTCAAAGTGGATTTGACTAAACCACCTCTCCACCTAGCATTCAGACTAGAGTGGGCGAGAATCCGACGACACTGGGGTTGCCGCATAAACCTGGAACCGCGGCGACGGGGGAGGCATGTCCTCTTGTGATCACTAATCACGTTCATCCAGTTGTGGCACTCGCATGAACACACGCACCGCCCGCGTTTCCTTCTTATCTGTTCAATCTATTCTTATCTCAACTTACTTAACGCGCAAGTCAAAAACATGTCGACATTTTAGATTGGACTTTGAAGATGCATGACCGTCCTTGTCCCCTGGAGCCTGGGACCCCACGTGCAACAGATTAAATAAGGTTGCAAGGACGAGGCACGGGAGTTGTAGTGGGCCTAGTAGGATGTGGATGGCAAAGGAACATGCACAACTGCAGAACAAAGTAAAATTGTGATAACCCCCGGTTCTAACTAAGCCCACCTTGGTTTAAGGCTCCAATGCTTGGGTTGGGTTGGTATCCATTACCATTCCCCAATGCCCAATGCCCAATGCTAGTTCTGACTACTTGTTACGGAGAATAGGAGGCATTACGGGTTGAGATGAGGGATGCCTGATGAGAGTAATGCCATTGCCCTTCCCTCCAAAATCTCAAAACAGTGGCAATGCAAAGGCAGCTGCAGCTGCACTGAAATTGAAATCGCTTCACTCGCACAGACCCACCCGTCTGAACAACCTCCTCAACGCCACAGCCCAAACCAAAATCCTCAAACATGCAACTCAAATCCACTCCCAAATCATCACAAACAGCTTCATTTCCCTCCCTTTTCTCTTCAACAACCTCCTCAACTTGTACTCCAGATGTGGCCTCATCTCCCACTCTCTACTCCTTTTCTCAACTACCCATCAAGTAACTAAAAACGTACTCTCTTGGACCACTCTCATCTCCCAACTTTCCCGTTTCTCCGCTCCCTTTCAGGCCTTGACTTTGTTCAATCACATGAGGACCACTGGTGTGTACCCTAACCACTTCACCTTCTCTGCCGTTTTGCCCGCTTGCGCAAGTACCTCCATTCTCGCTCACGGCCAACAGATGCATTGCTTGATTTCCAAGCACGGGTATGAGGGTTATGTGTTTGTTGCCAGCGCGTTGGTGGATATGTACGCAAAGTGCCATGATATGGGGCTGGCAGAGAAGGTGTTTGTTGCTTTGCCTGAAACAAACCTTGTTTCTTGGAATTCCATGATCGTTGGCTGCCTATTGAACAGCTTGCATGACAAGGCACTTTTGCTGTTAAGGGAGATTATACGGGAGGATTTTATTAGTCCTGATCAAGTGAGTTTTTCAAGCGTGTTAAGTGCGTCCGCTAATATGGGGGCTCTGGAACTAGGGAAACAAGTGCATGGAGTAGTTGTTAAAAAAGGTTTTCTCGCTTTGTCTTATGTGAAGAATTCACTTATGGACATGTACTTAAAGTGCGGCTTGTTTGATGAAGGTGCTCTATTGTTTAATTCTCTACGTACGGGGGATAGAGATGTTATTGCATGGAACATCATGTCAATGGGGTGTGTTTATAATGGAAACTTCGAAGAAGCTTGCAATTATTTTTGGGTCATGAGAAAGGCAGGTATATCGCCAGATGAAGCGTCATACTCTACAGCCCTTCATGCATCTGCCCGTCTTGCTGCACTGGATCAAGGGACTTTAATCCATAATCAGATTATAAAAACAGGGTTTTCAACGAACACATGCATTGCTAGTTCGTTGATTACAATGTATGCAAAATGTGGGAGCTTGGGTGATGCTTGTCGGGTGTTTGAACAGATTGAGAATGGAAATGTGGTTTGTTGGACAGCAATGATTGCTGCTTGCCAACAACATGGCAATGGAAACCGAGTTATTGAGTTGTTCGAAAAAATGCTCGCAGATGGCTTAAAACCTAATTACATCACTTTTGTTTGTGTCATATCAGCTTGTAGTTATACGGGACGTGTTGAAGAGGGGCATGCTTACTTCAATTCTATAGCAAAGGTGCATGGTATAAGCCCTGGTCATGAACACTATGCTTGCATGGTTGACTTAATGAGTCGTGCGGGTCAGCTAGATGAGGCTAAGAAGTTTATAGAACAAATGCCGATCGAACCTGACTCATCTGTTTGGGGAGCTTTGCTCGGTGCTTGTGCAAATTATGGCAATCTGGAAATGGGAATTGAAGCTGCGAAGAGACTTTTTGAGTTGGAGCCCAATAACCCAGGTAACTATGTTCTCCTTGCCAACATGTATGCACATAAAGGAAAGTTGGGGGAAGCCGATCAAGTTAGAAGATTGATGGGTATCAATATGGTAAGAAAGGAACCTGGATGTAGTTGGATTGATGTGAAGAATAAGACCTTTGTGTTTACAGTGCTTGATAAATCACATGCTAGAATGGATGAAATTTATGAGATGTTGAAAAAGGTGGAGGTGTTGATGAAGAATAAAGGATATTTACCTCAAAAACAGTTCGCTATTAATAGTTCTGAAGAGTTCAAGGAGCAGAGCTTGTGGTATCATAGTGAGAAAATAGCTCTTGCATTTGGGTTGCTGGCACTCCCTGCCAGCGCTCCAATTAGGATAAAGAAAAATCTAAGGACTTGTGGTGATTGTCATACGGTTATGAAGTTTGCTTCAGAAATATTCAAGAGAGAGATTGTTGTAAGGGATATCAATCGGTTTCACCATTTCAGGTATGGTTTGTGTTCTTGCGGAGACTATTGGTGATTGGCCTTGAATAAGGTTTCTAGTTAGAAACATTGTATTGTTAGACTTTCTCCCCCCGAAGAAACTTTGGTTTTGTTTCCCTTACTTTATTCTTGCAAGGAAATTACAATGCAATGGAATCAAATATTTTTCAGCTTAGCTTATGGAATTTTTGGTCCCCATAGTAACTTGTCTTTAGTCTGCAACAATGATGCATGATAGATCTCCTTACAGCATAGCATATGCCATTGTTTAGCTCGTTCATCATCATCATCATCATCATCACAGTCTTTATCTCAAGATATTGAAATAGGCTATATGAATCAATATCTGAATTTACGTTAGATCGTCCATATGTATTTTCCTCTTCCATAGATTCCTATCCAAAATCATTTGCTCATTCAATTCTAAAACTTCCATATCTTTCTAAACTACTTTATTCTAAGTCTTTTTCGGTCTTTCTCTAGTCTTAACTCTTTTTTCAACATTCATAGCTTTTATTCTCCTAACTGGAGCATCTACAAATCTACATTTTACGTGTCCAAACCAACGTAAACGATTTCACACATCTTGTCTTCGATAAGTACCACTTCAATCATCTTACGAATATCGTCATTTCTCATTCTATCCTTTCTTATATATCAATATATCCACCACAACATTCGCATTTTTGTTACATTCATCTTTTGTGTATGTAACCTCTTATTCGCTCAACATTCACTACCATATAACAATGTTGGTTTAATAATTGTCCTATAAAACTTACCTTTCAACCATATAGAAATTCTTTTATTGCACAACACATCTGTAGTACTTTTCTACTTACTCCATCCTGTCTGGATTCTATATGTCACATTACCATCAATCTCTTCATCCATCTGTATTATTGATCCCAGATATCGAAAATGATCCCGCTTAGATATCGCCACCTCATCTAACGTCACTGTATCATGCTCAGCCACTTGGTTATAACTAAATTTACATTCCATGTATTCAGTCTTCACTTTACTTAGTTTAAATTCTTTAGATTCTAACATTTGTCTCCATAATTCCAACTTTGCATTGATCTCCATTCTAGTTTCCGCACATAGGACAATATTATCCGCAAACATTATACACCGATGCCTTATCCTGAATGAATTTTGTCAATTTGTACATAATCACTGCAAACAAGAATGGACTCAATACTAACTCTTGATGTAATCCTACCGTGATAAGAAACTCATTTGTTTGCTCCCACATGTTCTCACATGTGTACTTACATCTCCATTTATGTTCTTAATTAGTTCGTTCTGTTCACATATATGATACATGTAGCTTATACAAAGGTTTTCAATTGATCAAAATTTTAGAAATCTAACCTCTTATTTAAATAGTTAAAATTAATAAAAGAAAAAATAATAACTAATAATACTTGATTGACTAAATTGAAAAAAAAAATAATTTATCATAATGCTTGTTTTTTCAATTATAATTTTTTTGTTTTGGATTTTATAATATATTGAAATTAAATTTAACATTTTTTATGTTAAATTTTTTTTCAAATTTTTTTTCTTTCTATTGGAGTTTAAAAAAATTAAATAAGTCAAAAAAAACCAAAAAACAAAAGATGCTCACTCTCTTTCTCTTTCTTTTCCCTAACTGAAATATTTTTTCAAACAAAAAAAATTTTACAACCTTTTTTTTTATTTTACTTAACTTTCTTTTTCTTTTCTTTTCCCAACCCTAATCCAAACATAAGAACATAAAGTACGGAACCATCCTTCAACCATTTGTGCACTGTCTGACGCTGGTAGCTCCTGAAATTGAAAAATGCATAAACGAGAACACTAAAACATCGTGAAACAAGGGAGAATGGGCCTGCTCATGAAAATTAGAAAAATTTTGCAAATAGTAATCAAGATCTACTTCTTTTATTTGCAAATAAGTTAATGATGAAATCTACGGACAAAGCCTTCTTTCTCTCTTTGCTTTCCTAATGAGTAGTCTTAGGGACTGAAAGAAAGGTGTTTGCGGTTTGCCTGTCATGAGGCTCGCCCAAAAATGGAAATAAGAAGCGAGGCTAAAGGGGTTTACAAACAGCCGGTGTTCAGCTACCTTCATCGTCCGTAGTAGTATTTTAGATATAGTTACTTTCTTGATGACTATAAAGGGGTTATGGTTATTTTCAAAAAAATATTAATTTCTTCTAATTTTAAAATACCAATTTTTTTTCTTTTTTGCTATCCTTAAATCCAAAATTATAATCAGTAAACCTTAAATTTTAAACTCAAAAATTCATAATCCATAATCTATAACTTTTAAATTTTAAACCACAAATTAAAAATCCCTAAATTTTAAATTTTAAACATTGTTAAAGTAAAAAGAATTGATATTTTGAAACTAAAAAAAAAAGTTAATGTCCTTTTAGTACAAGTCCAGAAAAGTTTATGTATTTCACCCATCTATAAACGATCTGAGTCTGAGATGCAACACAAAAACCAAGACCGGGGCAACCTGATAATCTGAAAAGGTAAATCCAAGGATCTGAGATGCAATCCAAAAAGAAAAGCTCTGAACTAAACTTCATGGTCGCATACATATCGATTAAAAGAAAAAAAGAATGAAATATACATGATAATACTACAAATTATATACAAACCAATTTCATGGATGGATCATGAGATTGGGGAAGATGATGCCGCAAACAGAGACTGAAGGAGAAGGAGGAATAATAGGAAACGGATGGCATGGGTGGGGTAGGTAAGACAAACAATCTTTCAGCTGTTTATCTTGCCCACTCACCCATGCCATGAGCTTCCTAAAATCCTAGCTCCTTCTCCACCGTCTCTCCTTTTTCTCATCAGCCCAGCGGCTATCGCACTGGTTTCGTTCATTACACCACTATATATAGAGTGACAAAGTCTAAACCCTAGGTACCTAACCTTTTCCTTAATCAACCACAATTCCACGAAGATGATAAGCTTTAAAAAAGTAGCACTTTGTAACCAAAAAAAAAAAGTAGCACTTCACTTTAATTTTTGTTATTAAAATTTTATAATTATAAAATACAAAGAAGAATCAAGCCCATTCATATTTCCTAATAGACCCAAGTTGAAATGAATGGGCTTGTTTGACAGTCTTAGCCCAACATTCTAACACCCCGTTTTGGGCCTAAAGGAAGCCGAGAGAGAAGGTTTTCCTTTTTTTCTTTTTTTTTTTAATGTCGAGTGAGGCCGAGTTAACATATGCATTAACACCTCATTCATTCCCGAAGTTAAGTTTAAACCAACGTGTGTGCATTTCTGGAGAACACTCTAAATCGCAATATTCCATTAATTCTTTCATTGGACACATCACTTCATGGGTTTGTGCAGTGTGCTTCTTCATATTTTTATTTCGCTCGCTAAATCTGTAAGTCACTTTGAACGTTTTTGTTGCTGCTATTATTATCTTTGAGTGACAAAACATCAGGGGCAAGCCTAATATAATTCAATGAGGTGGTCCCTTCCCTTCCTTCACAGGCTTGAAAAACGTAGTGTTTTCCAATCAAGTACGGTAGATTAATAACTTATGTTTGCTTTCCGTGGCTTGCGTCAGGAAACTTGTGCATATAGAGTAATTGTGTAACTAATAAACAGGAAAAAAAAAAAGACTCCCAATGTTAACTTTAGCATAGAAAAACCTGTAAATATTAAACAGCATTTCGGCAGCTAGTTTTCAGGGTTGCATAGCATATAGTTGAGGAGGAAAGAGGAAAACAGCTGGCTGGTGTTTGCACCACCTTGACTCGGTGCCATCTGCTAGCTCTTCTTGCCAAGCAATTTACGACACAGAGAGTTGAAAATACCTGTGCGTGTTACAAGCTGTTGTGCATGGTCTGTTCATGTGCAAGATTGCCCATATATATTTATATATATATATATATATATATATATATATATATATATATATATATATATATATGGGGGTAGGTTCCGCAGTCAATGTGATATTAAAATATATGATCTTTATCATCCTATGAAGATCATATTCTTTTATTTAAATTATCCTTTCATCTTGCCACAACTTCTGGTCAGAAGCTCTGTTTTCATTTCCACCTTACTTTAGAATATATTTTTCTCTCAGAGTTTCCAGCTTAATACCTACAAGCTTAGGCAAAATTATTTTCATGCAAAATGAACATAAAATATCTGAAAATTTTACTACAATAGAATTTGAAGTAGCTGTAAGATTAAATTAATCCTAAACATGTTTCTACACAATATGAAACATGTCAAACAATTAAATGCAGAAGCGATAGGATCTAACCTCCAGCCATTGCACTCTGTAACTCTGCTGTTGAAGCAATTTCCAAATCTGACACTCTACTCTGTGTCGATCACAGACCTTCCAAATCTTCCAAGCACTCAAAACCTCACTAGATGGTGTTTGTATGTTTTAGATTCACGTACTTGAGGACCGAAAGGAGCGCTCCTTTTATTACTAACGAGAGCATGCTGATTATGGCAATAAAATCACGTTTTAACCATCACAAAATCGTGTTTTAATAGCCAAATATTGAGTTGAGATTTAAAGTGAAATTATGGACCATATTTGTAATTGGTCAACCACACAATTATTTCCATAATTAATGGAGATATACTAACATTCTCCCACTTGGTCCATATATTTCATTTATAGAAGAAACAAATCACATGAATCATGGCGACAGTTCCTCTAATGGTGAGTATTATCTTCCATGTATTACTATGTAAAATGTTTCTAAATCAACATATTTTTACTTAATGAATAAACCTTATGTTTATTCTCGGTCCAAACAACAAGGATATTTCTCAAATAAAACTTTAGTGTATACAAATCAAAATGAGAAACATCATATTATTAATAAGAGTTTCAATTACAATCAAATGTGGGACCAAGTCCCATTCTCTCTACATGATCCTTAAATTTAAACGGTGGCATGCCTTTAGTCAAAGGATCAGGTAACATCAATTCAATGCTAACGTGTTCAATGACCACTCTTTTATCTCTAACACGTTCTCTAATGGCCAAGTACTTAATGTCGATGTGTTTACTTCGACTTCCACTCTTATTATTCTTAGCCATGAATACCGCAGCTGAATTGTCACAATATATCCTCAATGGCTTAGATATGGAGTCAACAACTCTAAGCCCACCAATGAAACTCTTAAGCCATACACCATGTGAGGTAGCCTCAAAACAGGAAACGAACTCGGCCTCCATAGTAGAAGTGGCAGTCAGTGTCTGCTTAGCACTCTTCCATGAAACAGCTCCACCAGCAAGCATGAAGATGTAACCGGATGTTGATTTTCGGGTATCAACACAGCCAGCAAAGTCTGAGTCTGAGTAGCCAATCACTTCCAACTCATCAGTCCGTCTATACATAAGCATGTAATCCTTAGTGCCTTGAAAATATCTAAGCACCTTCTTCGCAGCTCTCCAGTGGTCCATCCCCGGGTCACTTTGGTATCTACCCAACACTCCCACAGCAAAAGCAATATCAGGCCTGGTACAGACCTGTGCATACATAATGCTTCCAACAGCTGAGGCATATGGAATGTTCTTCATCTGTTCCCGCTCAAGATCATTTTTCAGGCACTGGTTCAAATTGAACCTGTCACCCTTCACAATGGGAGCTGGGCTTGGTGAACAATCTTTCATTTTGAATCTTTCCAAGACTTTATTAATATAGGCTTCTTGTGACAGACCTAATATACCTCTATGTCTGTCTCTATGGATCTTAATGCCAATGACATAAGATGCATCACCCATATCCTTCATATCAAAGTTCTCAGAAAGAAATTGTTTCACCTCACGTAGCATCCCCTTATCATTGGTTGCAAGCAGAATATCATCCACATATAGCACAAGGAAACAAATCTTGCTCCTACTGACCTTCTGGTATATACATTGATCCATGATGTTCTCAACGAAACCAAATGAAGAGATGACTTCATGGAATTTTAGATACCCTTGACGGGAAGCTTGTTTCAACCCATATATGGATTTCTTCAGCTTACAGACCAAATGCTTGTTGGATTATGCCCTTAGAACCATTCATTAGATGATTGACTTTGGCATTTTTTATGTATCATGACATTTTATTTATCATAGTTCATTATTATATTTGTCTTATAACTGCGTAATATAATCTTATATGATAATGTCCTTAGAATAGTAATAACACACTATTCTTAAAATATCCCTAGTCAAGTATTATTGTGAATAAGGATAACAATAATACGATAAGACTAGTATGTGGTTGACTGATGACCATTGTCATGGATATAAGATATCAAGTCATCACATAGGTACATGTTAGAGAACTATGTACTGGATCGACCCTCCATGAGAACGCTACATGGATTGTTATATGAGTGTCATAAGCGATTCTCATAGTGATGATGGTGTATGTGATCCTTTGACTTGAGATCATCAGAGATCCCAACATAGAGAATTGCATACTTTAATGCTGCTAGATGTCATTCGTAACAGGATGGACTATAAAGGTAGTAATTGGGTATGCCTTGATCTATGTAGAGGGATGTTGAGTGATCAAGATAGGATTTATCCCTCTTATATAACAAGAGTGATGTCTTGGGCCCTTTGATAGAGTGAGACTAAGAAATGCATGGCCGTGCTCGAATAAGTCAATATGAGATATTGATTTTATTTGTTTAATTAGTCTACTCAGGAATCAAGAAACGCTGATTAGACTATACAAGTGTGACACATTCCATGACTTGTGTCTAATCGAGACATCAAAGGATAAAGGGATTAGACTACACGGTAACATCTATCACGAGTAAGGTTATGTCGAGTCATTGACATTCTCGTTACATGGGTAGCAATGATGTGTTGCTAGATACCGCTCATTGCCTGTGACAATTTTGTCATTGCCACTGTTTTGAGAACCTATTGGGTCGCACACTTAGAACGGATCAATGAGGAGCTTAATTAATCCTATTCTGAATTGGATTAAGGATATATCTAATCCTATTCTGAATTGGATTAAGGATATATCTAATCCTATTCTAAGTAGGATTAGAGTTCTGTTTGACAGTAAATTTTAGGGTAAAATTTACTGCCTATAAAAAGGAAGTTTTTCTAAAACAGAGCCGCACCTTTTAAAACAAAAAAAAAACATTCCTTTTTAATCGAAGCTAGCAGTTCGGTTATAAGGAATCAAAACGCTCTTCAAGGCTTCTGATCGTGAGACGTTCAAGAGTCGTGAGATCCGTTCGTGTGGATACCATAGAGGCAGGAGCGAAAAGTTGCTGCTTGTGACTCAACCAACGACAGAAAATTCAGAGAAAACGTTAGGTAAAATCTCGAAACCCTAATCAGGCAACCCTCCGAATCGATCTTGGTGGAGGCCGAATGATTTAAATTCCGCTGCGTGTTGTTTCGGTTTCCTTCAATGCTCACCATTGCTAGAGGAAAAACCTTCAGGTTGTTTCATGTAAACCTCTTCCTCTAGATCACCATTGAGAAATGCCGTTTTCACATCCATTTGTTGCAACTCTAAGTCAAAATGTACAACAAGTGTCATTATGATGCGGAGAGAATCTTTCTTAGATACAGGAGAGAAGGTCTCCTTGTAATCGATTCCCTCCTTTTGAGTGAATCCTTTGGCTACGAGTCTTGCCTTATAACGCTCAATATTGCCTAATGAGTCAATCTTGGTCTTAAAGACCCATTTACAGCCTATAGCTCTGGCCCCATTAGGCAACTTGACAAGATCCCATACTCCATTAGATGCCATCGAATCCATCTCATCCTTCATAGCATCGAACCAAAGTTTTGATTCTTTGCTGTTCATGGCTTGTGAAAACGTCTCTGGATCATTAACGGGCCTAATATTGAAATCATACTCTTGTAGATACACAATATAATCACTAGGAATAGCTGATTTCCTTTCCCTAGTATACCTTCTTAATGTTGGTTCAACATTCTCCGAAGGATCATGTTGTTCAACTGGTTGCTTACCCAATTCTGGTGTATCCAGAGGAGCCTCGTCTACTGGTAAGTTATCAGCTACTTGTGGATCTTCAACGATTGGTTGTTCAATGTCCTGTTATACTGAAGGGACATTGTTCATGATAACCAATCCTTGACTCGAGGTAGAGGGTTGATCTCTCACAGAAACTAGGTCTTGAGATTGATCGCTCCCACTAACTAAGTCATTCTCAAGAAACTTGGTGTTCCTTGATTCCACAAATCTAGTGCTATGAGATGGACAATAGAATCTATAGCCTTTGGACCGTTCGGCATATCCGATGAAATAGCCACTTGTGGTCCTAGGATCCAGTTTCTTTTCCTGTGGATTGTAAACTCTTATCTCAAAAGGGCATCCCCAAACGCGCATATGACGCAAACTCGGTTTCCAACCTTTGAATGATTCAAAAGGCGTCTTTGGAACAGCCTTGGTTGGAACCTGGTTCAATATATACGCTGTCGTTTTAAGAGCTTCAATCCACAAAGACTTAGGCAACTTCGAGTTGCTAAGCATACTACGCACCATTTCCATCAAAGTTCGGTTCCTTCTTTTTGCAACACCATTCTGATCTGGTGAACCAGGCATGGTATATTGGGCAACAATCCCATTTTCTTGAAGGAACTTCGCAAATGGTCCAGGTGCTTGTCCATCTTCAGTGTATCTACCGTAATACTCCCCACCTCTATCAGTTCTTACTATCTTTATGGGTTTTTCACATTGTTTCTCTACTTCAGCCTTAAAGACTTTAAAGGCATCAAATGCTTCGCTCTTGTTATGAAGCATGTAGAGATACATAAACCTCGAGTAATCATCAATAAAGATGATGAAGTATTTCTGACAATATGCATCAATGTCTGGACAACATATGTCAGAATGTATGATCTCTAATATGGTTGAACTCCTATTGGCACCTTTCTTAGACTTGTTGGTTTGCTTACCCTTAATGCAATCTACACAAGTGTCGAAATCAGTAAAATCGAGAGTACTAAGTATTCCGTCATTTACCAATCTCTTAATTCTATTTATGGAGATATGACCTAATCTCCGGTGCCATAACGTGGAGGAGTCCTCATTCATAACACATCTTTTAGTGCCAGTTTGAACATGCAAGGCGTTATGAGCAGCGTCATTTTGCAAATCAATAGAGAAAAGACCATCACATAAGGTACCATTTCCAACAATATCAGACTTAAAATATATCAATATTGATTTATTTGAAAATTGAAAGGAATATCCATAAAGTACCAGCCTAGAAACAGAGATTAAATTTCTCGAGAAACTAGGAATATAAAAGGTCTTTTCCAATTGCAAAACAAAACTACTCCTAAGAACTAAAGTGCACGTTCCAACGCCTTCAACATGCGAGCGCATCTTGTTTCCTGAATAGATGCTCTTCTCATTTCCCACTGGCTTCCTTAGGTTTGTCATACCCTGTAAGGAAGTTGAAATGTGAATTGTAGATCCAGAATCAATCCACCATGTGTTATGATTAACCTCAACCATATTTGATTCAAAACAAACATATGAGAGTGGATTACCTTTCTTAACGAGCCACTGCTGAAGCTTAGCACAGTCCTTCTTCATGTGTCCCTTTTTTTTACAGAAGAAACACTTGGACTCTTTCTTAATGTCAGCTTGGGCAGGGATTTTCCCTTTTCCCTTGTTCTTGGCTCAATCTTTGGTCTTTCCTTGGCTTACAAAAAATGCACTTTCACCCGATTCCATAAGCAGTCTTCCCTCCTCTTGAACACACGTGGTCATCAATTCATTGATGGTCCACTTATCCTTATGTGTGTTGTAGGATATCTTGAATGGTCCGTACTGCTTTGGTAGAGTGTTCAATATATAATGCATAATAAAAGACTCAGACATCTCCACCTCTAGCTTCTTGAGTTGGGCCGCTATATCTCTCATGGCCATTATGTGCTCGCGCACTCCTTTGACACTGGTGAGCCTCATCGATGAGAACTTCATTATCAGGGTGCTGGCCAACGCTTTGTCTGAAGTGACAAATTGATCATCTATGGCCTTCAGTAAGGTCCTAACGTTAGTATGCTGTTCGACAGAACCACGTATCCCAGCAGATATTTTTGTCTTAATATACATGACACTAAGGCGATTGGATCACTCCCAGCGTTCATGTAAAGCTACTTCAGTAGGAGTGCTGGTCTCTGTTAATACGGGCTCGTCTTTCCTTATAGCATAGTCTATATCCGTGCACCCTAATTGGAGGAGAACTCTCTCCTTCCAAACCTTGTAGTTCTCTCCATCTAGCTCGGGAACTTCTAGGGTAATACTAGCCTGAGGAAACACTGCATATAGAAAATAAACATGCTTATGTATCTAGAATTTTTGAGGCAAACTTAATTACGTCTACCAATGTAAACATATTTTATTAATGAATCTCAGACATAAAACTTGCCTGTGGGCTAAAGTTCTAATTCTAATAGATTCATATCATAATGATAAAACTATCAAATTATATCATTTCCTAATTCCTGTGGGTAAATTAAGAAACTAATTTGATATTTTATCCTAATTAGTTATAACATTATAATAAAAATTCCTGTGGGATAAAATTTACTATAACCTTATAACTAATTACAATTTATGTCTAATATCATTATGTAATTTTACAAATATAATTTTACTTAATTAAGGTTGCTGTGGCTAAGCCTTAATTAAATAAATTATTAATTACTTAGACATATTGGCAAATTCTAAATTCATTCATATTTTAAAAATTGCAATTAACACAAGGCAATTTTAATTCCAAATAATATGAATAACTTAGCTACATGTGCTTCTAGTATAAAAATAACAAAATTATACATATTCAAAATGAGCACATATACACATTCAAATCAAATTTTCATAATTTAATCATAATTTTATGATAATTTTCACAAAAATTATTCAATTTAAAATGATAGCTTTTATAAAAATTTCAAATTATGAAAAATCCTCAGAAAATCCAAAATAATGAGAAGTTTTCATAATTATATTTAATTTTGTGAAAATAATCCAATTATTCATAAATAATCCAATTATCCGTCGCTGATGCCTTAAATAAAAAAAAATAAAAAAATAAATTTCCTTCATTAAGCATTAGCGACGGATTTTTTCCGTCGCTAAAAAGCAACAGCGATGGAATTAGCTACGGAAAAAATCCGTCGTTGATGCCTTAAATTTGGAAAAAATAAAAAAAAATTTTGAATTTTTCCCGCCTGAGCTGTAGCGGGAAATATTTTCATATAGCATTAGCGACGGAATTTCCGTCGCTAATCCGTCGGTAATTCCTCTGTATGCGCGCCAAAGACTCTATATATTCTCATATTCTCTGTTTTCTCTCCTCTTCACTCCTCTCTATCTTCTTTTTTGTCCATCTTCTCGTTTTTTTCTTAGTTTTTCTTCTTTATCCCTCTTTCCTTTTATTTTTTTCCTTTTTTTTTTGTAAATTTACTCTATTTTTCTTTTATATTTATGTTGTCAATTTTTTTATATGATAAACTTTAATACTTATATTTTTGTTTTTGTTTTTTATTTACAGATGATGACGATGATACTGTGAGGTGCTGGTGGTAGTGGTGATAATGATGTTGAAGATAATGTATTTTTGTTTTTTTAGTTAATTTATTTTAAGATAATGTTTATGGATTTGAGTATAAATATTAGGTTTATTTTAAATGTTTCTCTCTCTCTCTCTCTCTCTCTCTCTCTCTCTCTCTCTCTCTAAATATAAATATAAATAATTAATTTAAGAACCTTTTTTTTTGACAAAATTCATAGAAATTAGCCACAAAATCTGTTAAATAAGTGAAAAAATTCATCAAATTAGCGACGGAATTCATAACATTAGTGACGAAATTTCCGTCACTGATGCTCTTTAGTGATAGAATATTTATTGAATTAACAAAAATAACAAACTATTAGCGACGAAATTAGCGATGGAAATTCCGTCGCTGATGCCTTTTAGCGACGGATTTTTTCATAAAATAAAATAATAATAAAACTATTAGCGACGGAATTTTCCGTCGCTGATGCCTTTTAGCGACGAATTTTCATGTAAATTAAAAGACGAAATTATGTTTTTAACGACGGAATTTTCTGTCACTAATGACATAAAATCCGTCGCTGATGTAAAAAAATTTCGTTGCTAATTAGCGACGGAATTACAGACGGAAATGAAGTTTTAGCGACGGAGTGAGCATCAGCGACATCGATTTTTCGAACAGAAAAATTTCCGTCTGTAATCCGTAGGTAATCCGTCGCTGAAGACCATCAGCGACGGAATTTATTTATCAGCGACGGAATTTTCCGTCGCTGAAGGTTTATTTTTTTGTAGTGTAGTTTCAGCACACATGATACTGTCATCAGTAAATATCATATACCAAAACACCTTATCCTATATAAATTTTGTCAGTTGGTCCGTTATTGCAAAGATTAAGAATGGACTTAGCATCGACTCTTAGTGTAGTCTCACTATGATAGAAAATTCTCTTGTTTGCTACCCACATATCTATGTCTTCACATGTATCCTTGCACATCCTTACATATCTTTGATTAGTTTAATATTATTCACATGAATTTTTTTCTTTATTAAGAACCACCAAAATATTTACTTAGTACTCGATAACGTTCCTGAAGGGCAAGGCAGCCTAATACTTGCTATACAAACAAAATAATTAATCAAAGGGATAAAGGTCTGGATTGCACAAGTTTCTGTACGAAACCAGATTTTTCATTATACTCGTTATTAAAGATGGAATTCAGCATTGCAAGAAACAGGAATTCCTTTTGGATACAAGGAAGATCAGGAGAGGTAAAGAAAATGTAAAGTGCCTATGCTATCTAATTGCCCCAAAAGAACATAATTGAAGCCCTTGTGCCAGTTTTTCTGAGGATCACTCTTTGTGAATATTGAGCAGACACCTTTAATTAGTCAAACTGGGTTAAGCATGCTCCAGTTATTCCTTGAGACAAGTTCTGCTCATATTGGTTGAGAGGACTTAACTGGGAGTGTTTTATAATCAGAGTATTAAAACTGTTCGTTTAGGGGCATGAAAAGCAATGATGTGAATGCGGGAAGAAAGTTGACCATCATTTCCACTACAAAGCAAAAGGCAAACATGTAATTATTCAAAGATGGGGTACATGAGGAACATTTCAACGCGACAAAGCATTTGATAATTGATGGGGTTACGATTAAAGGCCCTAAGGCTTTCAATAATTGATGGAGTTAAAAAGCTTTTAGGCTTCTCATAATTTTGCCTTCAAATTAAAGTCAGAGACCTTCCGCCTTTAATCAAATCAAACGCCACAACTCTTCCCTTTACACACGTTTACTTGTTGCTAACATGGTTTAGATAACTAATCCAAGACATCAAAGTGGAAGGAACTGTAGCTAAGAATTAATGATTGTAATTAAGATCTTAAGCTCCATATATGGCGAGCAAGGCTGTGACATAGACATGCATAGTGTGTCAGTCATCATCACTCATTTCAGCGACAAGAAAAAAGATGAGAAAGTTTACTTGTGATTTAACTAAAAATTATTGAGATATCCATGTGCTTATGTTTCTGACTAGTGTTAATGGCCAATTAAGACGTATGTATTAGGGTCATCCTAAATAGACCTTTTCTCCATCCTTTTAGACTCAACTGTCCTGGAAAAGAAATGTGGGATGTTTCCAGCAATTTTATCAGATCATGATTCATGCCTCTAGCACTCTCCTCATGTAAATTATCAAGTGGCTGAAAGACAGCATCATCGCGGAAGAAACTAGGGTTGCAATATAAGCTAAAAAGATAAGTTCCTCCTAAGTTACCTTGGTAATTTTCTTCTTAGACTAATTTAAATAAACCATAACATTAATTTCGATGAAATTGAAAGTTATAAAAAAATTATAAATAATATATGTTTAATAATACAACAATTAAAAAATAAAAATAAAAACAAAAAGATAATTCTATTTTCTTACCAATTTGTTTTTAGAAGCTAAAACTCACCGCACCGTGAATATGGTGACTTTCGAACTCGCCCTTTAAATGTTGCACCAGGAGTTACTTTTTCTCACTTTATCTTCTTCAAACACATAAAAAAGTAGATAATTATACTAGTATGGACTAGCGAAAAGGACGATTCCATTATTTAGCATGAATAGTTACTCTTTCTTGTCAACTAGTTGTCAGTCTGTCCTTCAGTTAGCTTAGCAAAAGGATAAGTTTAGGGATAACGAAAAGAGGTATCTCGATTTTGAAGGGCATTCAGATTAATCGTGTCTCCTCGATATTTCAAATGACATTTGATTATTATCTTGCAAATCTTCCTCTTCACCAATTTAATTATTTCGTTGATTTCCCATCAACGCCACGTTTAATAGGTTCTTAACTATGCTTTGCTTTCATAAGCGTTAATATGTCGCTATCATTGACAAATGTTTGAATGGCAATAATTGCAAGGTGATGCGGACTATCAGAACCTGCCACCAAATGATTTTCTTTAGTAAAAGCAAGGAAATTAGTTCTTTCTAATTCCGCTCAAGCAAGCCCGAACTCCGAACTATAGTTAAAGAAGAATTTCAGACCCTCTTTCCCTATTTTGAGCTCATACAAAGCTTTTCAGAATGCAAATACTGTCTAATCAGTGAACACTCAAATCGCACACTTAAAGAACTCTGCTTAGGTAAGCTTGTAAAAGCTTAATGCTTTAACCTCTTCATGCCGGCTCTGAACTGCTATTTGCTTTCTGTCAAACTATCCCCTTTAGCTGATTGACATATGAGGAGGCTCTAGGAATAGCAAAATATAAATATATATAAAAAAAAATTCTAAATATACCTATTATTTTACTGTATATACCATACTTGTTTTGTAATAAACAGTAACTTATTAAAAAATTGAGATATGAAGAGTAAAAACTAGATATGTTTAAAATTTTCCTCACTTTTTCTCTCCACTTTCTTGTCCAATTTGGGAAATTATTATTCTTTGAAGCACAATATACAATTTTCCATCCTTTTCTTTTCTTCTCATTTTTTTGTTTTATCAAACATGCGTGCTTGAGAGAAAAGATAAAAAATACGAAAAAATATATAAAATTTCCTTTTCTCCTATTGCTTCATAGAGTTGAAAAATAAAAGGAAAAAAATAAAATTATATTAATTTACCATTATACCATTACTTAATTAGGATCATCATCATCAGAGCCTTTCATCATCATTATCATCAGAGCCTTTATCCCAAGAAATTGGGATAGGCTATATGAATCAATATCTGAATTCACGTTAGATTGTCGATATGTATTCTCCTCCTCTACACATTCATATCCAAGGTCATGTGATCATCCAATTCTAATACCTTCATATCTTTCCAAATTACTTCTTATTAAATCTTTTTCAATCTTTCTTTAGTCTTAACGCTTCTCTCAACATTCATAGCCTCTATTCTCCTAACTAAAACATTTACAAGTCTACATCGTACGTATCTAAACCAACTTAAACAACTTTTACACATCTTATCTCCAATAGGTACCATTCCAACTATCTTACGAATATCTTCATTTCTCATTCTATTGTTTCTTGTATATCCTTACTTAGTTAAGATAAGAAATAAAAATTTTAAAAAATCAAGAATAATTTTGTAAATAAACTTACTTGACCCACATCTCTTGCATTTTCTCTCCACTAATCTTTCCAATTTAGAATGATTTGGTCTTGTTAATAAGGAAAAAAATAGTAATCTTTCTTATTTTCTTTCTTCATACTTTTTCTTCCTACCAAGCACTAATAAAAATCATTTTCTTTCCACTTTTTTCACACATCCTTCTCTATCTTTCCACTTTTCCATCCTAACAAGCACATCCTTAAAGTGCATTGCACTAGAATAATGCATGAATCTAGAAAATTAAGCTTACAGCAAACATAATGTCAGGTTTTGTTGCTGTCAAATACAATAGAAAGCTAATCAAGCTTCTATAAGTTTTCTCATCAAACTATTCAGAACATCATCCATGCAGAGCTTCTCACCCTTAGCCATAACTATGCTCACAAGCTTGCAATTCTCCATATGAAACCTTTTTATCACCTCCCTTGAGTACTTCCGGTGAGCAATAAAAATGCCTACCTGAGATTGATGAAATTCCATTCCAACTGAAATATGTCAATCTTACCATGGTCTGTAATCTCAAAAACATTCTTCATTTGATCTTTAAATTGTTGCACCAAAGCCCGATTGCTACTGATTACAAGCAAGACATCCACATGTAATGGTTAATGACAAAATCAACAGATCTTCATTTTCTAATTTCTTCACATAAACAGTTGGCTCATATAGACTTCTGTCAAAACCAAAGTCACAACAAAGGCTTGTCAATTCTGTCATAATATGCTCTAGGTGACTGCTTTAGCCCATACAAAGCTTTCTTAAGTTGGTAAACTTTGTCTTCATTATTGCCATTCAAAATAAACCATTAGGTTGCTCAATATAAATCTCTTCTTTCATGTAGGCATTCAAGAAGGCAGACTTGGCATCAGTTCTCCACCCCTTTTGAGCTACCAGGGCTAGCAGAAGTTGGATTGCATCCATCCTTTCCACTAGTGCAAATGTTTTAGAGAAATCAACTTCAAACCACTAAGTATAGCATTTTGTGAACCATTTATTTTCGAGCCTATTTCGAATTGTTAGAATAACAAGTCGAGTTAAGTTCGAATAAAATATGTTGTTTAAACTTTAAAAGGCTAACAAGTCTAATCGAATTTTTTTTAATATTTGATTATTAATTTATCGTGTTATTTGAATAATATAAATTGAAAAATGATGAATCAAACCTATCCAATTAAATTAATTGATTTCAATATTCTATCAAATCAAACTTTAATTTCATAAATGAAGTTCGAGCTGAACTTTTGATCTCTAAGTTTTTAAATAGCCTCGAGCCTATGAGTTTCTTGCTTAAAAATTTATGTCCAAGCAATATGATATTATTCACTGTCCATCTTCATATTCTCAAAACCCCGTTTCAAGTTGGTAAGTTGTTATTTGATTTACTCAGTGCCTCGAAACTCATTAAGCTTATCCCAACAATCAGAAAATTTTAACAAAACCTAGTAAATCATTAGAAGACAGAGATTCATTTCCCTGAATGGCGCTAGCTAGCTCCATAATTAATTATATACGTTGGTTAAAATGAAAGAAATTAAATGGTCATCAAAAGCCAGAGGTAAAGGATTCCTTTTCATTGCAATGGATGTTAACACCTAAACCTGAGCCTGACTAAACAAATCAAAGGGAAAGAGAACCGACAGCAAAGTTGTCCTATCGATGGTTTACTGAGGAGAAGAAGAATTGGAAAAAAACATGTTATACAGTGGGTTGACTTAATTCATTCCCGTGGAACAGCTCATACAAATGCGTGTAAATAATCTGTTTTATATATATATATATATATATATATATATATATATAAATATATGTATATATATATATATATATATATGTATATAATAAGCCAAGCTTTTGAGGGCATGACGAGGTATGGAGATTACAAGCATCTTTCTGTGACTTGTTTTCTTAAATGTCAAATTGGATGCCTGAATCAGGACACTGCTAAAGGTCAAGGAAACTTCATAATGTTACAACTTAGAGCAAGGAGACAGGCCATTCCAGGCACAATATGGTCAGTTATTGTCATATTATTATTCCAATCATCATTATAATTATAATAAAATTATTGTTCCGATATTAATTAATTGTTTCTAGACTCCAGAACGTGCTTAAGCAAAACAATTTAAATATCAAGGTAGTTCTTCGCAAGTTTGGATGTTTGTAATGGTAAACCATGCATACCTCACCTTGTGCGAAGAATACTTATTTTTTGCCTATCAAAATGTGAATCAAATCAACTAGCTCTCTCATCATTTTGTCACTTATCCTTTGTCCAGTTATTGTGTTCTATTTCTATATTCTTAATTAATTCAATAGTACTGGATAATGATATGTGCAGTATGTGGATCCATTTTCTTTTTTGACACAACATATATACAAAGTATAAAATAATTAATTGAGATTGGTGAAAAGAGAATTGCGTTTTATTAATTCATATTCTCACGAGAGAGAGAGCTCACATTGAATAATGCAATTAACATTGTCAAAGTGAGTATATCAGTATTTTGTGATGATTCATTCCAAATTTTCCTCTGTTCACGGAGCTCTTCTGAAAAACATGCTCAATCAAATAGAGGACAACTGCATTATATTGTATTTTGTGGCTGTCCTATTTATGTATGGCGATAGCAGATAGGAGTACACCAGTTTAGTTCTTTTTATCATTTATTTGGCTATATTGCCCTGGCTCCCTGTGCATGGAATCCAGCATATATCAAAGTATGGAAAAGAGAAAATGGCCATTTCAGATATTAATCATTTGAGGCCTGATAGATTATGAATTCTTTTTCAAGAGAGAAGGAATATGCCCCCTAATTTTCAAAGTGTTGAAAATACTTTAATTTATGAAACTTTCCAAGCTCATCCTGGTTTCGGAAGTTACCCAAAAAGCCAAAAGGAAGAGAGATTGAGCATCATCTGAAAGGTACCTATCACGGCAGCTAGTTAAGAAAAAGAAGCAACTATTGAAATTAAAATCATATATATATATATATATATATATATATTTATTTTTTTGGTGTAAACCACAGTTAAAAAAATTATACTTGATAAGAAAACAAGACTATAATGGAATATATACATCTTATGTTATCTTCAAATTAAATGCAATTTACCATAGAAGAAAATATTAACTAATCATAGCTATTCCTTGTCTGCAAGAAACTTTTCCTTTTTCAATTCTTGTAGCTGATTTTTGCATTGGGAATCCAGAGGTAAATTTAGTTGAAATAGGTATTGCTTGATGATCAGTACAAACTCACACAAAAGCTCTTGCAATCCTGTGGAATTTGAATGAGTGTTGTATTTAAAACTCAAGAAAGAATTACAGAGGTGCTCGATATTTATAGAGTACATGACAGAGTAAGGTACAATGAAGTAAGCTGAGAGTACAACTAGTAACTAAGTATCAACATAAAAACAAAAATAGGAGGCTGCCTCTGTAGATATCGTGTTAGCCCCCCTCAAGCTGGAGTGTAAAGATTGTGGAAGCTAAAATGAGATAGCAAAGATCGAAAAACATCAGGAGGATGAGATTTACTAAAGAGATCAGCAAGTTGAGCAGATGAGGAAACATGCAACAATCGGAGAACTCCAGCTTGAATCTTCTCTCGAATCAGATGACAATCAATTTCGATGTGCTTCTTGCGCTCATGAAAAACAGGATTCTCAGCAATGGCAATAGCAGACTGACTATCACAATAAAGCAGTGTTGGTGCCTCATGCAAAACTTGCAAATCTTGAAGAAGATAACAAAGCCACTGAAGTTCACATGTAAGGGAAGCAAGGGCACGATATTCTGCTTCAGAAGAAGAACGAGAAACAGTGGACTATTTCTTTGATCTCCAAAAAATCAGGGCATCACCAAGAAAAATACAAAAACCAATCACTGATCGTCTGTTGTCTGAACAACAGGCCCAATCTGAATCACTAAAAGCTTTCAGAGACAAAGCAGAGTCAGAAGAAAAAAAGAGACCTTGACCTAGTGAAGCTTTCAGATAACGAAGCACACGGTGTAAACCCTGAAGATGCAAGTCAGTAGGCTAAGCCATAAATTGAGAGAAGTGTTGGACAGCAAAAGAAAGATCAGGTCTGGTGGTGGTAAGATAAAGGAGACGACCAAGAAGTTGTCTATAAGGCAGTGGATCATCCAAAAGGATACCCGAATCTTTTGTAAGTTTGAGAGAAGGAACCATAGGTATAGAGGCAGGTTTAGAACCCAAAAAACCAGTGTCCTGTAAAAGTTCTAAGGTTTATTTTCTTTGGCATAGATTAATACCAGCAGAGGATCTAGCAACTTCAAGCCCCAAAAAAATTTCAGAATGCCAAGATCCTTAATGTGAAAAGCTGCATCCAGATATTGTTTAACATCATGAATAAGAGATTCATTAGAGCTGGCAACTACAACATCATCCACATAGACAAGAATAGCAATGAAGTTAGATCCAGCACCTTTGAGAAACAAGCTATGATCAGATGAAGATTGAGTAAACCCTTTGGTAAGCAAAGCAGAAGTGAGCTTAGAATACCATTTTCTGCTAGCCTGTTTTAAGGCCATAAAGAGACTTAAGCAGTTTGCAAACCTTCCCAGGATGAGCTTGAGGATAACCAGGAGGAATTTGCATATAGACCTCCTCATGTAAATCTCCATGTAAAAAGGCATTATTGATATCTAACTGATGAAGATACTAGCCTTTGACAATAGCAATAGCAAGAAAAGTTCGAACAGTACTCATTTTGGCAACAAGGGAGAAGGTATCAATGTAATCAAGGCCATGCTGTTGGGTATAACCCTTAGCAACTAAACGAGCCTTGAATCTCTCTATGGTTCCATATGCCTTATGCTTGATTTTATAAACCCAGTTGCACCCAATAGGTTCCTTAGAAGGAGGAAGGTCTACAAGTTCCCAAGTGTGATTAGCCTCCAAAGCATTTAACTCATCCTGCATAGCCTGTCTCCAACAATCATGTTTGACAGCCTGATTGTAGGTCTTAGGCTCAACCACAGAAGCAAGATGCACAACAAAGGTTTTATGTGAGGATGTACATTTTGCATAAGAAAGGACATCAGATAAAGGATGATAAAGAACAGTGAATGCATTATCAGTAATAATAGAGTGAGGATGGTTAGAATCAGCCAAAGCATAATGATAGTCCTGAAGATATGTGGGAGCAGACCGAAACCTAGTAGACCTTCTAAGAACAGGAGGAGAAGGATTAGACTGAAGAGATGGGGAACTAGAAGAACTAGGTGAGTTAGAATTGGTAGGAGCAATGATAGGGGAACCAGTAGGAGTAGAGGTAGAATTAGAGTCTAGGGATGGCAATGGGTACCCTATAAACGGGTACCCGGTACTACCCGACCCGTTTAAGTAGAATTAGGGTAGTGTATAATCGGGTTCGGGTAGTGAAATTACTACCCGTCACGGGTTAGGGTAGGGTTCGGGTAGTTACCTTAGGGTACTCGCTACCCGAACCCGATTATAAATAATAATTAATTAATATAATATTTATATTTTTTATATATCAATTATTTATTATTAATGTTTTATTTAATTAAATTAAATCATTATATATTATAATTATGATTTTTAACTTTAATTTATTTTTATGAGTTAAATTAAATTTATTAATATAATGTTTTAATTAAGTTATTCTAAAATTAATTTTAATTTTAAATTTAAAAATCAAACTTTGACTTAATAAACGGGTAGTTAAACGGGTTCGGGTAGTTAAACGGGTATTTATATTTTATAGGGTTAGGGTTCGGGTAGCATAAATAAAAATAATCAGGTAGTTAATCGGGTTATGGTATTATTAAAGTTAATCGGGTTCAGGTTCGGGTTCGGGTATCCCAAATCTAGCGGGTACCCGACCCGTTTACATCCCTAAATTAGACTCAAAATGGTCAAAAGTAGAGTATAAGTTGGCTGGAATGACAGGGTGAGGTAAAGAAGAATCATTAGTATGAGAATGAATGGGACCTTGATCATGGGAAAAAGGAAAAATAGATTCATAAAAGAAGACATCTCTGGATACAAAAACAGAACCAGTAGCTAGATTATATAATCTATAACCTTTTGTTCCTGATGGAAAACCAAGAAAAACAAACTTGACTGCTCGAGGTTCAAATTTGCTTCTGCCATGTGCTAATGTAGAAGCAAAACATAAACTACCAAACACTCTCAAGTGGGAATACACAGGTGTAGACATCGAATTTTGTCCGGGTAATTTTTAAAAAAAATTTAAATTAAAAAATAAAAAAATGAAATTAAATAAATTTTGGTCAAACCCTAAAATCTCCCGTGTGAACACCATATATATCATTTGCATATCATGGGTTGACCAATGTTGATTTTTGTTACCATAAATAAATGAAATTAACGGCAAAAATGGAATGAATTAATACCCAAGTCAATTACTTAAACTTAGGGATGTAATTTGTCAAGAAAATCCATCACAAAAATTTAATGAAATAAAAATTGCAAAGAAAAGGAAAGAAAAATCAAAATTAAAGGATTTTCTTTAAGTGGCCATCTAAAGCCATTACATAAGATGGGGGTCGGCTAGGTTTTGAAAAAAAAGACTTTTTACACAGAAAAAAAAAACCTTGGAAAAAACCTAGAAACCCTAAAGGAGAAAAAAGAGACACGAAAAAAAACCCTAGAGACCCTAGAAAGAAAAAACCTAGTTGGAGAAGAAAAAAAACCTAGCTAGGGCCACCTTCACCATTGTTCCCTGCCACCGGTGCTGCCTCTCCATTGCTGCTGCGTTTCAATCCACTGCCCTGCGTGAACATCCTCACTGCTTTGCATCATCAGCCCTACACTTGAGTTGCTGCAGCACCACTGTGCCAAACATTTGCCTTACACCAGCCGCCCACGTTCTGCACCACCAAGCCGAAGCAAGCTGCTGTTCCCTGAGTTGGGGCACCTTCTATTGCATCGTTTGTCCCTATACTGCCTCATTGCCATTGCTAGCTGTATCAGTTACTGCTCTTGTCTCAAACCACTACAAGTTGTCATCTTGAAGTTGCTACGTGGACAAAAACAAAGAAGGAAAAAAAGTTTTACAATTGGTCTGGATCATCTTCATCGAGCCTCCTTAATCCTTTCACCATTATCACCTCTGCCTAGCACTTTGACAAGCCGAGCTCACCACCCTTGTGTTATTGCTTTATCATCATCGCACCCCTATTTCTCCAACACCTAGCCTGCTCCAATAGGCCACACCATTGCTTATTGCTCTCTGCAACGCCACCACCATCTTGCTGCTATCCACACAAAATCCGATTGCACCTGAACACAACGCCACGTCCTTGTCACCTTGCGCCCAATATCCCTGTTGCAGCTGTCCTCGTTGATACCGACCCTTACATCATCTCTACAGCGTTTCTGCTGGTATTTGTCCATTATATTGCTGCACCATCATCGTTACTGTTGAAGCCACACGCCACTTGCTTCTGTTTGAGGAAGGTGCAAGTCAGGATAAAGGTTCTTAAGCTCTTTGCATTGCCATCGCACCTGTTATCCCCTACATTGCCTTGCATCCCTGCCTTGTGGTCTCCACGCCTTGTTACCCAGCAAACCCGAGCCATCTTCATCCCTGTATGTTCGCTCCACTGCAGCTACTCCAGCCCTGCACCAGTGCCTGCACCACGTGCCCCGCTTGCCGCTCTGAACTGCCCCGCGCCTTGTTGCCCTGCCCTACGCCTTGCTGCTGTGTTGCTACTGTCTATCTCTTAAGTGATTAAACTTGTGGCTAGCAAAAAATACTGGAGGTTAGCAGTTTCAAAGGAAGAGAAAAAGAAGCAATCAAAGAGAAATAGGAGAGCCACATCTCCACGTGGGACACCGTTTAAGGCCAACAAAAGAAATTCCTTAGCTTGTGAGGTATGTGTGTGTGTGTGTGTGTATATATATATATATATATATATATATATATATATATATATATATATATATATATTTGTACATTCCTTTTCTTAAACTGAACTATTCACTTGTTATGCATGAAGTTATTATTTGTCTTTTGTATAATTTCTAAGATGTTAAGGAATTTTAAAAAGTGTCTAGATATGTTTAGAGGTTATACAAGAAGATGATTTTGTCAAATTTATGAAATAATGAATTACTAGTGACTGTTTTAAAATATATATAATAGAAAATAAAGTAATCAAATAAGCTTCTTTTATTTCCGATGATAAGATTTTGAAGAAATCACAAGTAGTGATTCTTCGATACTCTTTAGGATCGAGAAAAATCTTTAGATGTTACCAGCGTATTGGAACATTTAATTGATTTTATCTCAATTTCAAAATTCTTTAAATAAATTAATATAAAAAATAAAAATAAATTAATCAAATTTAAAATTTAAAATAAACAAATAAATAAATATGAATATGAATTATAAATAAATAAATAAAATATAAATTTAAAAGAATATCCTATGATAGGATTTCTTAGAAATCACAAGTAGTGATTCTTTGATAATCCTTAAGGTCGAAATGAAATATTTGAATATTACCAGCGTATTGGGATATTCAAGTAATTTTAGTTCGATAAAATAAATTAATATTAATAAACAAATAATAAATAAATAAAATTTTTAAATAAATAAATAAAAGTACAAATTGTTACAATTAACCTTCGAAAATAAATGATAATAAAACAATTAAAAATTAAATAAAAGGTATAAGTTTTAAAGTTTTTTCCGATGATGAGATGTTACGAAATTCACAAGTAGTGATTCCTAACTGATCTCTAGGTGACAGAAATATGCTAAATGTTACCAGCGTATTGGAATATTTAGTATAATTTTTCAATAAAAATAAAATTTTATAAATAGTAATAAATTATAAAAGCAATAATATAAATATAAAAGATAATAAAATAATATTTCTCGTGTACATCATACCTATTTTGTTTGCATCATTTGCATTCATGAAATTCCATAATAAGTACAAATCTCTCGAGGATGGGATTCTATAAAAATCGCAAGTAGCAATTCTTAAGAAATCTCTAGGTGAGGAAATTATCTGAAATGCTACCAAAAGTATTGGGGTACTTCGGAATAATTTTCAATACAAAATATTTTCACTTATTTCAAATAAAAAATAAAACTTAAATACTTCAAAATAAAACAAATAACAAAAATGATTTTGAAATAAATGAAGTTCTTTTAAATATTTAATTAAGACTATTTTATTAAGATCAAAAGATAAGACATGATTAAGTGGTACTGTTTTTTTAACGGGCGTTGTGGGAGTGCTAATCCTTCCCCATGTTTAACCGAACTCCCGAACCCAAACTTTATTTTTGCAGACCAAAGATTATCTTTTTGATAAAACTTAATTAATTTTAAGATTTTATTAAAAAGCTAAATAATTTTAGGTGACCAATCACACCTAGTCAAAAAAGATTGGTGGCGACTCCTCTTTGTGTTTTTTTCGAAATCATCTAGCGATCGAGTCCCCGGACGAAAATCGTTACGACAGCTTGGCGACTCCACTGGGGAAATTAGAGAGTCGAACCATGATTAATCATGTTTTATCCAAAATCTTAGTTAATGGTCTTGATAAATATTTAATAAAACTTTTCATAAAAAATAATTAAAAAACAAAAAATACAAACAAAAAAATGTGTGAATCATCTTTATCATTTGCATTTTGTTGGGATGCACTTTAAATTTTGTTCCTTTGCATACATGACATATTCATTGCATACATCAACCCTACACCCGGGTTTGTCCCTTTTAGGAGAGAGTATAGTACCTTTGCTCTCATGAGGTGATAACCTCCGCAATGACAAGCGAAATACTCTCACTCAAGTTGAACCTTTTCTGTTTGTAGCCTGTCATGGGTGAGGATTGGGGTGCCTTACTAGTCTAGTGTGGACGTTAGTAAGGAACAATTTGAGAACCTTTTACCCTTTAGAGACTTAAACCAAGCATATACTGAGCTATAGAGAAACTAACCTTAGCTAGAGCCATACCAGCCTTTTGTGGGGGGTTACCTTAAATTATGACACATGAATGAATACTTTTATGTAACACCTTTATGGGAAATATAATAAAGTGAATATTGAAATTGTGAAAAAAAATAAAAATAAAAATAAAAACCTTCTCATTCAATTTTATTTGTGATTTCAATAGCATGCATATTCTTTAAAAAAAAAGATTTTCATTTTAAAAAAAAAGAAGGTGTTTTTGTAAGATTTTAAACTTGATATATTCATCTCATCACATGTGCAATAGCTATTGAGTTTCATTCACATACATGCATTTAGCATGCATACATACATTCCATCTTGTGCCCACTTATGAAAATTTTTGGTGATCATAGGTAATGACATCAAATCTTGGAAGTAAAAAGTTAAGATTTTTAAAATCCTCACCAGCGAATTGGGATGATTTTAATAGTCTTTTCTTTTATGGCACAATTTCAAATAATAATATGCTCTAAATCGTGGTAAACAAATGTCAAAGGTGCCAAAATAAAGAAGCCACCACATTCTGAACCACTTATTTGACATCGTTATAGTACTCAATCAAAGGCCAAAGCCATGGAAAATGAACATGTTGAGCGAATGGAAAAGATGGAAAGAATTTAGCAAGAGCTAGCTAAATCTCAAGAAGAATCTCAGAAGCAAATGTCGAAGATGATGGAGATGATGATGACTTTGATGAAAGGCAAAGAGGTCACGGAAGGATCAGGAAATGAGCCTCAACCTATGAGAGAGGATCTACTGTACCCATCGGAGTTCATAGCCCCTCAAACTCAAACTTCCCAAAGAGCTTATCCCCAAGCTCATGTTTTTGTGAATCAACAACCAGACCGAGGACAGCACTCGAGATCTAGCCCTGTTGATCCTATTTTTGTTTCAAATTTACATGATCCCATGGAGCAAGAAAAGTTGAGGAAAGAAAGTGGCGAGTCACAACAAAAATATGAACTGTTAGATGAAAGGTTAAGGGCAATCGAAGGAATGGATTTCTTTGGAAATATAGATGCTAATGAGCTTAGTTTGGTCCTAGATCTAGTAATTCCACCGAAATTTAAAGTACCTGAATTTGAGAGATACGATGGGACCACATGCCCAGTATCTCACATCACTATGTTTTGTCGAAAAATGTCTGGGTATACAAATAATGATAAGTTGCTCATCCATTGCTTCCAAGATAGTTTAATTGGAACAGTAGCCAAGTGGTACAATCAGCTTGATCGGAGTTACGTTCGCAAATGGAATGACCTGGCAAAAGCCTTCTTGTCCCAGTATAAGCACATGACTGACATGGCACCAGATAGATTGTCTTTACAAAATATGGAAATGAAGCCTTCTGAAAGTTTCAAGGAGTATGCCAATAGGTGGAGGGGCCTCGCATCTCAAGTGCAGCCTCCCCTTACTGAAAAGGAAACCACAGTATTGTTTGTTAATACTTTGCCATCATCATATTATGATAGGCTTGTGGGGAGTGCTACAAAAAAATTTACTGACCTGGTAATTTCTGGAGAAATGATAGAGAATGCCATTAAGAGTGGTAAAATTGATGATACTTCTGCTTCAAATAGAGTTGGGGCAAATAAGAGAAAAGAGGAAGAAACACAAGCTGTTACCATTGAAAATCAACCACCAAGGAGTTTCGTTCCTTTTCAACCCTATACTGCACATCCTCTATATCCTTATTATCCAACTATAGACAACACTACCCATAATCCTCTTGTTTATCACCCAAGTTGGCAATCAAATTTTCAAGTCCCTACTCAATCAAACAAACCGGTGGGTAGTCAAAAAAGGGTGAGGAATAATCAAGGGAGAATCTCTGTGGACCCAATTCCTATGACCTATACAGAGTTATTTCCACAATTGGTGAGAGATAATCTTGTTACACCTGTTTATCTAGAACCATTAGAACCTCCATATCCTAAATGGTATGATGCCACTGCTCGATGTGACTATCATTGTGGGAATGTAGGCCACTCCATAGAGACTTGCCCTGCTTTTAAATACAAGGTGCAGAGTTTGATCAATGTTGGCTTGCTAAATTTTGATAAGAAGGAAAAGTAAAATGTTGGTGGGAACCTTTCACTGCAAAAAGGCATAGATTTTGGAGGACAAGTGTTCTATGAGGAAAGGCCAAAGTTTGTCACTTTTGAGTTATTCTAAAGTAATGAAATTCCTTAAATGCTTACGCCTATAAGCTTTGGGGAAATTTTTATGCATGAGTTAGTTTATCTATTATCATTTGAATAAAATGACAGATGCATTTGCACTACATATCCTCTTCCATACAAATCATTGTTTTCATCTCTTTGTATTTCACCCACACTTAACTTCCAAAAAATGAATGAGCAGTCAATTATGACAATAGTCTGGGATTCTATTTTGAAGATTCTATTTTTGTTGGCAAAGTTAATGATCATTTTTGTCCTTTAAATTGCTAAAATTGTTGAAGCAACAAAGAGATAGCTCCTATAAAGAGAAGTTAAAATCGCATGAAATGAGAAAGAAGTGAAGCGTTTGTATCCATTGTGTTGTTCTTGTTCAACAAATGTTCTTCAATAAGAGTATTTACATTTGAGATGAGAAATGGCCGTCTTTGATTTATCCTTCGTGCATGAGTAAAATTATCCATTTGCCACCCCTATTGAGCCTATCATGCTTTTTTTTTCCAAAACAAACCCACCAAGGATCACCTTTCATATTGAGGGGCAAATTTTGCACAAAAAAAAAAAACCAATCGACAAATGAAGAAATTCAGGTTATGAGTTATGAAAAATCTCAAGAGAAAATACCTTTTGGTGTTTGAGTCCTCTTGTAAAAAAAAAAAGAGAGGGGTGAAAATGAAAAGTTGTAAAAAAATGGAAAAAGAAAAGAAAATGAAAATCAATTAAGGCAGAGCGGCAAGCATGCTTTGCATGATGATAAATGATCCTTTGGTTTTTTACCTTTAAAGAAACAAATTTTGAGCTTGATTATATCCATTTTTTCATAACCCATCACCAGAGCCTACATTACGTGCCTTAAAAGTCCATTTTGATCAAATGTGAATACTTGAAATTGGAGAATCATGTATTGAACTTGGACATACTTATGATGCCATTAAGAAACAACAAGATTGCGATTTGTTTGTTGGGAATATTAGTGAAGTTGAAAAAAAAAAGAGAATGAATGAGAAAATGAAAAAAGAAAGAAAGAAAAGACAAAAAAGAAAAAAAAGAAAGAAAAAAAGAAAAGAAGGATAAAAGGGGGAAGCTCAAATTGAAAACCCGAAAGGGCGGTTTGAGTTAAAAGAATGATAATCTAGTTGAAGATTTGGGAAGATGGTTTGACATAAGGAGAACCAGCATCATTTGAGAATCTCATGGTGTAGGGGGCAACTCAATTTGATCGAGAATGTCAATTGAATAGATTTTTCAAAGAATCCTGACTAGTTTGTCAAAATTGTCTGATTTTTCATTGAGAACCTATCATTGTCGTTTGCTCTAAATTATCCAGTTCTTAATTGAGAATCTATCATTGTTATCCACTTTGCATTATCCAATTTCTTATTATACTTTATCAAGTTTGTTCCTACATTTCTTTATTCTCCCGAGCTTTCTAATATTCATACTTTCCCAAAATGGATTGAGGAAATTGGTGACTGAATTGGATTTGTCATGGAATTGGAATGATAATAAATAAATGACAATTATACATAAAAATCTTTGGCATTACTTTGGGAAAGATTCTAAAGATGACAAAAGGCCATATGCAAAAAAGAAAGCAAGAATGATAAATGTAGCTGACATATGTGCTTCTACGAACGAGATGAGAAAGAAAGAAGAGAATCTTTGTGAGAAGAAGAAATGATCCTAATGAAGAAAGCCATGGATTTTCAGCACCGAAAAAAAAGAGAAATTTTGAGAAAAAGGAGACTTCTATCATTCAGGCATTCACATAATTCTAAAAGATGCATGCATAATGGTTTTTTTTTAACTATTACATTGGGGCATATTTCAAGAAAGCATTTGCATTACCATCATTGTGATTGACATTTTTTAGGGGCATGCATTTTGCATTTGCATCATTGAAAAAAAAATAAAAGAAAAAAAGAAAATGAATGATTAAGGAATGCAATGAGGTTAGTTGTTCCTTAAAGAGTAAGAAAATTTTCTTTAAAGAAAAATGGTGCGGTCATAACAAGAGTTTAAGTCTAATGTCACTGGCATTGTTAGGTGGTTTCAAGCCCAATGAAATTAGCTTATGAGTAAATGAGATTTAGTTGGCTTCATTGTAAAATTGATGCATGATAAGACTTAGATCTTCTAGATTCAACTTACAAAGCCAATGAACACTTAGGATGAGAAACTCTAAGTCAAGATGTGAAAGTCTAAAGATGAGAAATTCTTGGGATGTGAATCTCTAAGTCAAGATGAGAAACTCTTAGGATGAGAAACTCCAAGTCAAGATGTGAAACTCTTGGGATGTGAATCTCCAAGTCAAGATGAGAAACTCTTAGAATGTCCAAATCAAGATGAGAAACTCTTAATATGTGAATCTCTTAGAATGCGAATATTTGAGTCAAGATGTGAAGCTCTTGAGATGTGAATTTCCGAGTTAAGATGGGAAACTCTTAGGATGTGAATTTCCAAGTCAAGATGAGAAACTCTTGGAATGTGAATTTTCAAATCAAGATGTGAAACTCTTAGAATGTGAATCTTCAAGTTTAGATGTGAATCTCTTAGGATGTAAATCTTCAAGTTTTTCTAAATGCGAATCTCAAAATTTTTGTGAATCATGGAATATTTTCTTTGTTCCAAATATGTGAATTTCTCTAAAAAAAACAAAATTTCTCTTATTGAATTCACTTTTTCATAGTGGATCAAGCCTTGGTAAGGAGTCAAGGTATTATGTTTCAAAATCGAATTCACTTTTTCGAAGTGGGTCGAGCCTTGGTAGGGAGTCAAGGTATCATATATTTCGAAATCGAATTCACTTTTTCACAGTGGATCGAGCCTTGGTAAGGAGTCAAGGTTTCATGTGCCAAAATCGAATTCACTTTTTCACAGTGGATCGAGCCTTGGTAAGGAGTCAAGGTTTCATGTGTCAAAATCGAATTCATTTTTCTAAAATGGATCGAGCCTTGGTATTGGATTCAAGGTATTGTGTTTCAAATCGAATCCATTGTTCTCATAGATCGAGCCTTGGTAGGGAGTCAAGGTATTACGTTTCAAAGTCGAATTCACTTTTTCAAAGTGGATCGAGCCTTGGTAGGGAGTCAAGGTATTATGTTTCAAAGTCGAATTCACTTTTTCATAGTGGATCGAGCCTTGGTAGGGAGTCAAGGTATCATGTGTCTCAAAATCGAATTCACTTTTTCGAAGTGGGTCGAGCCTTGGTAGGGAGTCAATGTATCATGTGTCTCAAAATCGAATTCACTTTTTCACAGTGGATCGAGCCTTGGTAGGGAGTCAAGGTATTGTGTTTCAAAATTGAATTCAGCTTTTCAAAGTGGATCAAGTCTTAATAGGGAGTCAAGATATTATGTGTTTCAAATCGAATCCATTGTTCTCATGGGTCGAGCCTTGGTATGGAGTCAAGGTATTATTTTCAAGAATCAAAATTAAATTTTCCCAAAAAAAATAAAAAAATGACTTCAGACAAAATTGTTGTCTAAAGTCTTGCCCTATTCCTGATTCTCAGCAATGTGCAAAGAGGGGCAGCTGTAGACATCGAATTTTGTTCGGGTAATTTTTTAAAAAAAATTAAATAAAAAAATAAAAAAATGAAATGAAATAAATTTTGGTCAAACCCTAAAATCTCCCGTGTGAACACCATATATATCATTTGCATATCATGGGTTGATCAATGTTGATTTTTGTTACCATAAATAAATGAAATTAACGGCAAAAATGGAATGAATTAATACCCAAGTCAATTACTTAAACTTAGGGATGTAATTTGTCAAGAAAATCCATCACAAAAATTTAATGAAATAAAAATTGCAAAGAAAAGGAAAGAAAAATCAAAATTAAAGGATTTTCTTTAAGTGGCCATCTAAAGCCATTACATAAGACGGGGGTCGGCTAGGTTTTGAAAAAAAGACATTTTACACAGAAAAAAAAAACCTTGGAAAAAACCTAGAAACCCTAAAGGAGAAAAAAGAGACACAAAAAAAAAACCCTGAGACCCTAGAAAGAAAAAACCTAGTTGGAGAAGAAAAAAAACCTAGCTAGGGCCACCTTTACCATCGTTCCCTGCCATCGGTGCTGCCTCTCCATTGCTGCTGCGTTTCAATCCACTGCCTTGCGTGAACATCCTCACTACTTTGCATCATCAGCCCTACCCTTGAGTTGCTGCAGCACCACTGTGCCAAACATTTGCCTTACACCAGCCGCCCACGTTCTGCACCACCAAGCCGAAGCAAGCTGTTGTTCCCTGAGTTGGGGCACCTTCTATTGCATCGTTTGTCCTTATACTGCCTCATTGCCATTGCTAGCTGTATCAGTTACTGCTCCTGTCTCAAACCACTACAAGTTGTCGTCTTGAAGTTGCTACGTGGACAAAAACAAAGGAGGAAAAAAAAGTTTTACAATTGGTCTGGATCATCTTCATCGAGCCTCCTTAATCCTTTCACCATTATCACCTCTGCCTAGCACTTTGACAAGCCGAGCTCACCACCCTTGTGTTATTGCTTTACCATCATCACACCCCTATTTCTCCAACACCTATCCTGCTCCAATAGGCCACACCATTGCTTATTGCTCTCTGCAACGCCACCACCATCTTACTGCTATCCACGCCAAATCCGATTGCACCTGAACACAACGCCACGTCCTTGTCACCTTGCGCCCAATATCCCTGTTGCAGCTGTCCTCGTTGATACCGACCCTTACATCATCTCTACAGCGTTTCTGCTGGTATTTGTCCATTATATTGCTGCACCATCATCGTTACTGTTGAAGCCACACGCCACTTGCTTCTGTTTGAGGAAGGTGCAAGTCAGGATAAAGGTTTTTAAGCTCTTTGCATTGCCACCGCACCTGTTATCCCCTACATTGCCTTGCATCCCTGCCTTGTGGTCTCCACGCCTTGCTACCCAACAAACCCGAGCCATCTTCATCCCTGTATGGTCGCTCCACTGTAGCTACTCCAGCCCTGCACCAGTGCCTGCACCACGTGCCCCGCTTGCCGCTCTGAACTGCCCCGCACCTTGTTGCCCTGCCCTACGCCTTGCTGCTGTGTTGCTACTGTCTATCTCTTAAGTGATTAAACTTGTGGCTAGCAAAAAATACTGGAGGTTAGCAGTTTCAAAGGAAGAAAAAAAGAAGCAATCAAAGAGAAATAGGAGAGCCACATCTCCACGTGGGACACCGTTTAAAGCCAACAAAAGAAATTCCTTAGCTTGTGAGGTATGTGTGTGTGTGTGTGTCTATATAAATATATATATATATTTAAATATATGTATATATATATATATTTTTGTACATTCCTTTTCTTAAACTGAACTATTCACTTGTTATGCATGAAGTTATTATTTGTCTTTTGTATAATTTCTAAGATGTTAAGGAATTTTAAAAAGTGTCTAGATATGTTTAGAGGTTATACAAGAAGATGATTTTGTCAAATTTATGAAATAATGAATTACTAGTGACTGTTTTAAAATATATATATATAATAGAAAATAAAGTAATCAAATAAGCTTCTTTTATTTCCAATGATAATATTTTGAAGAAATCACAAGTAGTGATTCTTCGATAATCTTTAGGATCGAGAAAAATCCTTAGATGTTACCAGCGTATTGGAACATTTAATTGATTTTATCTCAATTTCAAAATTCTTTAAATAAATTAATATAAAAAATAAAAATTAAATTAATCAAATTTAAAATTTAAAATAAACAAATAAATAAATATGAATATGAATTATAAATAAATAAATAAAATATAAATTTAAAAGAATATCCTATGATAGGATTTCTTAGAAATCACAAGTAGTGATTCTTTGATAATCCTTAAGGTCGAAATGAAATATTTGAATATTACCAGCGTATTGGGATATTCAAGTAATTTTAGTTCGATGAAATAAATTAATATTAATAAACAAATAATAAATAAATAAAATTTTTAAATAAATAAATAAAAGTACAAATTGTTACAATTAACCTTCGAAAATAAATGATAATAAAACAATTAAAAATTAAATAAAAGGTATAAGTTTTAAAGTTTTTTCCGATGATGAGATGTTACGAAATTCACAAGTAGTGATTCCTAACTGATCTCTAGGTGAGAGAAATATGCTAAATGTTACCAGCGTATTGGAATATTTAGTATAATTTTTCAATAAAAATAAAATTTTATAAATAGTAATAAATTACAAAAGCAATAATATAAATATAAAAGATAATAAAATAATATTTCTCGTGTACATCATACCTATTTTGTTTGCATCATTTGCATTCATGAAATTCCATAATAAGTACAAATCTCCCGAGGATGGGATTCTATAGAAATCGCAAGTAGCGATTCTTAAGAAATCTTTAGGTGAGGAAATTATCTGAAATGCTACCAAAAGTATTGGGGTACTTCGGAATAATTTTCAATACAAAAGATTTTCACTTATTTCAAATAAAAAATAAAACTTAAATACTTCAAAATAAAACAAATAACAAAAATGATTTTGAAATAAATGAAGTTCTTTTAAATATTTAATTAAGACTATTTTATTAAGATCAAAAGATAAGACATGATTAAGTGGTACTGTTTTTTTAACGGTCGTTGTGGGAGTGCTAATCCTTCCCCATGTTTAACCGAACTCCCGAACCCAAACTTTATTTTTGCAGACCAAAGATTATCTTTTTGATAAAACTTAATTAATTTTAAGATTTTATTAAAAAGATAAATAATTTTAGGTGACCAATCACACCTAGTCAAAAAAGATTGGTGGCGACTCCTCTTTGTGTTTTTTTCGAAATCGTCTAGCGATCGAGTCCCCGGACGAAAATCGTTACGACAACAGGTGGTTTATGAAATAACAGCTCAAAAGGAGATTTTTCTTTTAAAACTGGTGTAGGTAGTCTGTTAATGAGATAGGCAGCATGCAACACACAATCACCCTAAAATTTCTTAGGTAAAAAGGCTTGGAACCTTAAGGCTCTTGCAACATTTAGCAGATGTTGATGTTTTCGTTCGACAACACTATTTTGTTGGGGTGTCTGTACACAAGAGGTTTGATGTATGATACCGTTAGAACCATAAAAATCTGACATAGCAAATTCTTGACCATTTTCTGTTCAAATGGTTCTAACTTTAGTATGAAACTGAGTTTCTACAAAATGACAAAAATTTTGAACCAGAATTCGAGCTTCAAATTTTAATTTCATCAAATGTACCCATGTATAACAACTGTAATTATCTACTATAGTGAGAAAAAAATGATGTCCATACAAGGAAGTAGTGGTATAGGGTCCTCATATGTCAATATGAATCAATTCAAAAGGTTGAACAGATGCAGAAATACTGCGAGGAAAGGGTAAACGTTTTTGTTTAGCAAAATGACAAACTTCATAAGGGAAATGGTCAAATACATGTATAGAAGAATCAAGTTTATGTAACAATCTAAGTCTATTCTTTGAAAGGTGGCCTAAACGATAATGCCAAAGCTGATTTGAAAGAGTCTGAGAAGCTGAACAAGAGCTGACTGATTGCAATGATTGAGAAACAGAGGGAAGAGGAAGATCTAGCTGGTATAGACCATTTAATTGCTTAGCTGATCCAATCATCCTCAAAGTCTGTGTATCCTGAATAATACAAACATCAGGGTGAAAAGTAAAGAAACAATGAACTGATTGAGAAAGTTTACTAACAGAAATAAGGTTAAAAGAGAAACTGGGAACATATAAAGCATTGTGTAAAATGAGATGAGAGGATAAATGAACTACACCTATGTGAGTTACAGATGCATACTGACCATTAGGTAATTTTACAAAAGCAGATGTAGTTGAGGTATAAGTGGAAAAATGGTCAAGAGAACAAATGATATGGTCAGTAGCACATGTATCTAAAATAAAGGCTGACGTCAAGGAAAAGGAATGTATTGTGCATGCAGTAGCTAATGTACCTGAGGCATGACCAAAATCAGTAACTGCATTTACATGAGGAGTTGAAAGAGAGTCTACACTAGATGATTGAACCAATGAAAGCAATCGTTGATATTGTGCATCAGTGAAAGACCTTGGAAAACTATCAGTAGAAGGTGAAGAACCATGCTGCTCAACTAATGAACCAGTAGCAGCAATATCCGAAGCTAGCTCAACACAATTAGCTGTAACAGTTGACCTACTTCTCGATTTAAAACCTGGTGGATATCCATGTTTTTTACAACACTTATCCACCGTATGCCCAATGAATCCACAATGAGAACAAATGGGTCGTCTGTTGTTGGGAATGAACCTCTTAGAAGGATTAGATCCAGATCCTTTAACAGAAATTGCTTTAACAGTAAGTACATTAGATTCTGTGTGCTGAGAAGTAAACATGGAATTGAATTGCCTTTCTTGTTGAAGGACAAGGGAAAAAGCTTTGTTAATGGAAGGGAGTGGATCCATTAACAAGATCTGAGTTCTGACAGTGGTATAAGAATCATTTAAGCCTTTCAAAAATCTAATGACATAATCATTAGACTGATAGGTGCAAGCAACATTCATAGCACCACAATCACAGGTAGAAGGAATTAGCCTATGATTCAACAACTCATCCCAGAGTATTTTCAATTTAGTAAAATAATCAGTGACTGTTAAAGAATTTTGTTGGAAAGAGTAAATTTCTTCTTATAGCTCTAAAATACGCAAAGCATCACATTGAGAAAATCTATCACGCAAATCTTTCCAAACATCATGAACATTATCTATCCAAAGAATACTCTGTGCTATAGAAGGAGAAACAGAGTTGAAGATCCAGGATAATACCATAGTATTGCAGCATTGCCAAGCAAAGAACAACCGATCCTCTTTCTTTGGAATAGAAACAGATCCATCAACAAACTGCAGCTTATTCTTGGACAACAACGCCATCCGCATCGCACGAGCCCAAGAATGATAGTTCGAACCAGTAAGAACATTGGACACAAGAACTGAAGCTGGACTTTCGTTCGGATGAAGGAAGTAAGGACTCGATTCATCCAGTTTTCGAGAAGTAGATTTAGCAGATTTCATGTTGCGGAAGAGAGGAAGGAAAAATCAATAGAAAGGTCTATTTGGCTGGAAAGAAAATTGATGTTTGGCTTATGAATAAATGGAGGGAAAAGAAAAATCGAGAAGGAAAAACGAGAGTAAAATAACTTGCTTTGATGTCATGTGAAATTTGAATGAGTTTTGTATTTAAAACTCAAGAAAGAATTACAGAGATGTTCGGTATTTATAGAGTACATGACAGAGTGAAGTACAACGAAGTAAGCTGAGAGTACAACTAGTAACTAAGTATCAACATAATAACAAAAATAGGAGGCTGCCTCTGTAGATATCGTGTTAAATCCAGTCGCAAAAATTAATACTCGAAAGATATTCATTGCTAAGCGTACTAATATATATCATACTTGTTCGCAGTTGAATTTGTTGTCCCCTCCTCCCTTTAAACTTTTTACTACTTGGGCTGCTGTGCACAGTATTGTTATATTAAGTATAGTTTTGCCATCAAGTAAAACATCTGTCAAAAGCCCCACCGCCGCTGCCAAAAGTCTTTTATTTCCCAAACTCTGATGAGACACATGCAAGTCGTGTTATTGGAGCCCCAGCCCTATGCTCCTCTACATTAGTCGTACACGCGCAGTTGCATCTGGACCGTCCATATATGATGTATAGAGGAGAGCCCTCCCCTTAACCTTATACTAGTTCTGGAAGCTGACATGGACCAAGCAGTGCATCAGAAGTAGTTACAACCCAGATAAATCAAATATAAATTCAAAACCATAATCTCCAATCAACCTCTTGAAGGTGACTTTTCTCTTGAGGAGCCTCCTACTAATTTGATTGCCTACCAGGCTGCCATTTTTTTTATTTTCCTAATTTCCTTTTATCCCCTCCTCCTCTCTCTCCACATATATCCCTTCCTCCTACCTTGAACTAGAATCGGTTCTAAAACCTGTTCTTTTCTTGCTGACCATTCTACAGAGGCAGCTCTAAAAAGCTTGCCTCTAGATCTCTTAAAGTTCTTTTTCTCCAAAACATAATTTTCCCCGGCGTCAGTTGCATTCCACATGGGGAGACACTCTAGCTGTTACAAGCAGAAGCTAAGGAAAGGCCTGTGGTCTCCTGAGGAAGATGAGAAACTTCTGAATTATATTACTAAGCATGGGCTTGGCTGCTGGAGTTCTGTCCCTAAACTAGCAGGTAGTATCTTTTTTCTAATATTAGTCCTTGTATTTAAGTTAAAGCTTGCGAAACATAGCAAACTGAAGATAATCAAAACCCTTATGTGTCTTTCATGGATGTTTGCAGGCTTGGAAAGATGTGGCAAGAGCTGCAGGCTTAGGTGGATTAACTACTTGAGGCCTGATTTGAAACGAGGAGCTTTCTCACAGCAGGAAGAGAACTTGATTGTTGAACTCCATGCAGTCCTTGGGAATAGGTAATGGTTATTGTCTTCAGAAAACTCTTAGCAAAGTTTTTTTTTTTTTGGTTTGCCGTTCTTGTTTTGTGCCTTGTGCTTGCTAGATAATCGGTATCATTCTATGGTACTGCATGCTTTTTCGTCAGATGGTCTCAGATTGCAGGTCAGCTACCGGGAAGAACGGACAATGAGATAAAAAATTTATGGAATTCCTGCATTAAGAAGAAACTCAGGCAAAGAGGCATTGATCCTAACACGCACAAACCTCTCTCTGAGGTTGAGAATGATAACAAGGAGAAGCTGCCAACGAGCAACAATAACAATGAGAAAGCCTCTGCGGGATCCAATCAGCTGAACCTCGGTGAAGTAATGGATTCAAAATCACCTACTATAGTGGTAGACAAATACCCCCTTGATGTTTCCTCCAATTCCAAGATGAATAACGATGGTAACAGAAGAAACAGTAATGTTAATATTACTAGTGCTCCTCACACCCAGGAATTTTTACTAGATAGGTTTGCTACCACCCCTGAGAACAACACCTCCAAGTGTTGCAGGCCATCTGATTTGTTGGGCTATTTCCCTTTACAGAAGTTGGATTATGCCCCCAACGTTGGGCTGTCAATGAGTGAAAGTACTTCACTCTGTTTCAATCCAAGTTCCAGTTCCTCTGAGATGATTTCCGAGTTCAATTCCAGTTTGAGACAAGATGTTCCCCCAACCATGTCAAGTTCAATTTCCCAAACGCCAATACTTGTAAAACCTTCCGTTAGTCTTCATTGCGATAATCCTTCTCGCGATGCTAATGCGGTGCAAAATTGGGGAGGCAGCAGCTACAGTAACAATGCCAGTAGCAGCAATGGAAGAAGTAGCAGTGTGGAATTGCAAATCAATGGTACCTTCTTTGAGAACAACCTCTTCTCATGGGGATTGGCGGATTGTGGAAAATCTTGTGAAGGAGTCCAAATACGTTCACTAGAAGGTGAAAGTGATCCAGATGAGATTAAATGGTCCGAATATCTGAATACCCCATTTCTCCTAGGAACTACAATGCAGAATCAATCCTCTCAATCTATGTACAATGAGGTTAAGCCACAAGCACACCTAATAAAAGACGGGTCAAGTAACACTTGGCCTCAGAATCAGCACCGACAAGCTTCACGGGTTTCAGATATGTATGCAAAGGATTTCCAGAGACTAACTGTGGCCTTTGGACAGACCCTTTAGCTTCTTTAATTTATATCATATGCAGTCTAATAATTCAAGCAAAGAGAGAAATAAGTAAATTCAGCTGGCAGTGGCTTGGGAAGAGAGTCTTCTGGTAAGAGGAGTATTCTATATAGAATTATCTTGTTTTGTAAATGTGCCTGATACACATTTCTTGTCCGACTGTTAAATGAATATTGTCGTGCTTGTCCACGAAACACGTTAGAATTTCCGAATAAGGATTGCTCCAACGGATTAATTTCTGCTATTATTTTCTATAATTCTTTGAATGTCAGAGTGCAATCTGTAAACAATGTAAAGATGGATTTTTGTTTGAATCAACGTTGGCTTCCCCGTTTTCCTTATAGAGATGAAAGTCCGGGAAATTGTGACTGTAGGTCTTCGATATTCCATGTGCATATACATCTTTCACTTTCCCAGGATCATTATTTTTTTTAGTTTTTAATGCTATCTCATTCCATATTGATCCTTAAGTTTTTTGCAGCGAGAAAATATTGAAATTCCGTATGTGCCTAATTTTCTGAGGCAAGGTTTAAGGCACCATTTTTTCTTGAATGTGTCCATCATTGTCTCCTATAGATGGAGATAGTTTTTACCTTTTTAACAGTCTTTTAAGTCACTTCCGGGGCAAGAAATTACAGAAGGTTGTTGTCTTCCTTGGCTTCTCACGTCATAATATGTCAGTAATAGCTGATAAACCCGTCTAGCCAAGCAAGTAAATAAGCATGGCTCATGGATGGGGTAAGCCCACAGCTATCCCCCAACTAATCAATCAATGAGAAAGAAAACATTAAGTAATTAACAAGGACTTTGAATCTGATAGAGAGAGAGGCTATACATTCTCTGCTTCACAAGTTTTTTCTTGATCAGGTCTCCAGGACATTGAGAAGCTAGAAACTCCCAATTCTGCAGAAGCGAATGAGCCATGAGGATATTTTTGAGTAGAGTGAACGAGGTGACAAAATTCGTACCACTAGCCACATGAGGATACCGTGTATAGTGTCCTTTAGGGTGGACTTCATCTGGGTGGAAGGGAAATATATAGGCCCGGCAAATATAATATGAAGTATAGTGTTTTCCGTAAAGAATATATCTAGTCATTCTTGGCAACGTTAGGCAACATTTAGTGGGGGAAAATTATACAGAAAATATATATACTATACATGCATACCTCAAACACATGTGCACCAAGTTATTGGCCATTCAATGGGGCCCTCCTACAATCATAAGTTGAGGAAGAAAACAAAAAGTAGTATTGCATTGCATTTCAAAGGTGAGATGGCAAGCGAGGACGACAACGCAGTTGCATTTTCCTATCCCAATTAGTTTCTGAAATTCTTGTGTTTTAATAAATTCAGTATTTCCGAATCTTTTTGTTCATATTCTTTTTTTATACTAATGATTTGTTATAGTAGAAGTAGAAGAAATGCAACGATATATGATGAGAATCATTAAGGAGGTAGCTAGCTAGCCAGCTAGGATGGTTCACATATTGGGTTTCAAAGGCAAACTTGCATAGCAATCAAGAGACACGGAAAACAATCGAGCGGTCAACTTGATTTTCTTTCAAGGTTAGAATCGAAAACTATTGCTTTGGTGAATGGTACAGTACATTCATGAGCAACATTTGTTTATAAAATTGGATTAATAACGCATCTAATCAGTAGTCAGATGGCAAAACGTTTATTTGCTTTGTAGCCTTCCTGCATCCAACAGACAAGGAATCTGCCATTCATCCTATTATTATTATTATTATTATTAAAAATTGGAAATCTTGTCACAATCAAGCTAGGCTTATTCAACTCTCTCACACAATATGAACAGCGATGTTTCTAATGCATATAGCTATGTAGCCCTAGCCATATATTATAATAATCACACAACAATACAGAAGGAACATGACATTACATCATTAATACGTCTCTGTTGCGAGACCTGCCAATATAGGATGTTTACAACAAGATTTTCTACCAAAATTTTCTTCGGTTTTTGGGAAAATAAAGCCCAACAGATCGTCCAATGATTCATTAGAAACAAAGGCTTAGCTCTTGCATGCAAAAGGCAAGACACCCAGACCAATGTCAGTTGATGGCACAAGAATGGGCTGCTACTGGGGCTTTTGGGTTCTTGATATGAGTTGGGTTTTGGCCTCTTTTTTTTTGGTGAAAGGGTTTTGGGTTTGACTTGTAATTGTAAATGTCAACCTGAAAAGTGTTGCTAGTCGGAAAGGGCCATAGAACCTGGTTAAAGCATGATTCAGATCACAGTAATTCTAGAACTCAAGGTTATTTACTCGTGCAAAATACTACAAATCGAGCATATTGGCTCGTTAATCCTACTGGTCCTTGCCGCCTTTGTGTTTGGTTTCAGCTATTTTTTCGAGTAATCATAATTAGAAATGGCAAAATCATAAATTTAAAAAAGTCAATGATGCAATCCAAATCTCATCGTCTGCTTGGAAACTAGAAGCAGTTCGCAAAATTAAAACAACAATCACCACGTGGTCCATATAATCATAAAGCGGTTCTAAATGATACTAGTAATTATAAGCAATTTTGGCCCGTGGCAACAATTTGCAATCTAATGGAGCTGACATTCATGTAATATAACCCCTAGCAAGGACATGCATGCATCAAGTGTTAACTTTAGCAGAGCCAGAGTGGGAAAAAATGGAATAATGCTATATTGCACGGAGACATCGCAAAGAGATTTTGCTGATTGCATTTGTATTTGCATTTTTCAGCATCCTTCACTTTTTATTGTCTTGCTCTTGTATCCGATTTCATTGAATTGCGGCATCCTTCGGCTACTTCTAACTAGAGCCTGATATGCATAATTGACTCATCTAAAAACCAGATTGTGACAAGTCCTGTCACAAGGGTATGGACAATCAATGACCTTCACGCCAGCTCTGTCAAAGTACCAATCTCCAACAGCTATTGCAATTGGCTGCCACATTATCCATTTATAAACTCATCAAATTTTTTAATAAACAATAACAAAGCTGGAACCATATTAATAAAGGTTAGCAATAAACTACTACAAAAGACACCCATGGATTTATCTCTAGAAGTAGAAGAAAGGTTTGCTACAGCTGGGTAAGGGAAGGACATTGAGAAGCCCATATATAGCCAACAGGCATATAGATATAGTCTACTGGCAAAATAATTTCAAAGATCAGGGTTTAATTTCTAACAAAACCAAAAAATGAAGCCCATGTATAGCATTGAGAGGAATATTTTCAGCTTTTCTATGTTTCTCCCTTCCTTTTCTTACCAGTCTAACTTCTGCCTGTTTTCCTTGTCTGTATGGTGAGCAATTGCAAATTCAAATTACTACAGTTAAAACTTGAAAACTACCGTGGTTACTACCAGCTACATAGTAATCACAAGATTGTAATAAACTTGGTCTCTGAGCTAATAAAGCCTAGAGGAAATCACACTTTTTCTTCTTCAAGGTGGTTTACCTAGCACTAGGGAAAGAGGGAAAACGTTTCAAAGTTTGACCTGCAATTTGGTTGTTGGGAGCTCCAAAACCAAATCGAAATGCATTGAATAGCTCCATGGCAAGAGAATTTACATGGAACTTCAAGGTCATGGTATTCTATTTATATTGTGAAAAACCCCTATTGTAATAAAACAAACTGAAATCCAATAGACAAATTCATATGATATAAACTTCATGAAATCTGATAATATTTATTTACAAGACATACCTTGTTTCTGATTTCAGGAGAATCATCAGCAAACCATGTGTCTTGCCTTTCTGCTTGGCAGTGAGCAAAACATGAATTTATAAATAGTCCATTCTCTCTAGACATTGAGAACCCTTTTATAGCATTAAGCATTTGTGTCCGGAAGCCTGATTCATGGTACAAGATATTCGCTTAAGCTGTCTAAAAATGGTCTATCATATATTTAATTGCATGTAAAATTGAAAGCTCAAGCAATTTCACACATAATTTATCACCTTGTAAGAATCTGATCTGGGATGCAGAACACTTTGCATGATTCAATCTGCAATCATGCCAATAACCATGTGGATCTGCCGATGGTGGAGCGATACTGGATTGAATCTGATTTCAAGAAAAAAACCCAATTCATTCATCTAGTTTGTTAATAAAGTCGTACAGCCCTCTAATAAAGCAGATAAAAGTTTGCATTATCATGTCCTACTTTATAAATTGGTAATGCTATTCTCTAGGCAAGGATTATTACCTGCCATGAATCATAAGCTGCATTAAGAATAAACAGTGGAGTTTGGATGTGGCTGATTAGATTTTGAGGAAAGAAACACTGAAAGGAGGAAGTTTCAATCAACTGAGTACTGAGTAGAACAAGAGAATATGTTGTCAAATTCACATGATGTTTCTTCCTAATCACTCAAATTATATGGGTCAGAAAGAAATCAAGAAAAGAGATTTACAGAAGTTGGATCAAGGTGGTTGGTGCATATACGTGGCAGGCTATGTTGCACACCCTGTGATATCAACAAGAAGACTTGCATTAAATAATCAAAGTTCAGTGAAGCAATAAAAATGAAAAGTTTTTCCTTTTTTAAGTTATATATTTTTTGTTTTATGTGTCCGCATGTGCACTTCATTAAATCCTTTGGCATCAATAGAAAAAAGATAGAAAAAGGCATATATAAAAATTTAATACAACAAACTAGACATCTATTTTTTATCCACATATGTGTGTGTATACAAATATCAATATGAAACTGAAACCTGCAAGCCCACCACGCCACCGTATAATCTCCTAAGGGAACGAGCACCAGAGACATCAACCCTACAGTCCAAAGGATGTAGAAAATGTATTAAGGACCAAGGAGCAATCTATGTCTTGCTGGGGCTTAAAACAAGACTCGAAAGGATAATGATACTTACGCATCAAGGAATAGACCAGCATCACTAAGACACTTAATTTTAGTAGTTCTTGGAAACATGTTCCTGAACTCATCACAGTGTAAAATTGATGCCAGACCCCCAGCAGAGCAGCCCGAAAGAAGAGCCTGAAATTAATTGTTCTTTGTTACAAACAATAAATATAAAAATGAGGCAAGGCACAGCCAAATACTTGCATGTTCAAATCCCCCTTTCCCTTCAACTATCAAAATATAGAAACATACATGTGGAGGGCAACTATTTTTGGAAAACAAAATAAAAAGTCGATCTAAGATAAGCATGAACCTGATTTGCATAGCGCATTCCTTTTGACATTAAATCTTCCACTGCAGCTAACCATATACGTTGGCCTCTAAATTGTAGTTGTGCAGCCTAAACACAGAATAGCCTACTTTTTAACGTATCATCTACATATAAAGAAGAATAAATTTGAAGATAACGTCACAAAAATAGATGCTTGTCAAACATCCACAATAGAAAATAGAGTCAATTATTTGAATCAGTTGGAAACAATAGCTAGAATCCAAAAGTGAAGCAACTCATTCTACAATGAATTCTACTTTTTTCTTATCAAAAACTTGTAGTATTTGTTTCTGAGCATAAACCCCTTGGTAGAGAAAATTTTAAGCAGGTCAGTTATTCAAATATAAGCAAACATTGACAAGCAGATAAATATTTCCCAAAAGAAAAATAGAAACAAGTAAATCTGAGTTATATGACACCAAACTTCTTCTAAGCAAGGGAAAATGGCTTTCCAAGGTCAAGATTTGGTTGCCAATGGTGACTTAAGGTCCCAGATTTCTTTTGTATGGCTTCATCTTATTGGCATTCTATGGATGAAAGCAAATGTAAGAAATTGGTTTCAACCTTATTTTCGCTGTCCCCAGTAAAAGAGGCACCATCACAATATCGAAGCTTTACTCTGTTCCAATTGAAAAAATCTGCAATTTTATTATGCAATTAAATAAGATGATGATTAAGAATGGTAATTTTTTTAAGAGTTTGCTGTTTTATTATTATTATTTTTCTAATAAAGCTTGAAAGTAGACCGGGATTTTCTTCAGCTTTGTCACTCAATATTCCAGTAAATGGTATCTGCTTTTCCATGTACGCAGATGATCCACGTCGAGTTTTTTTGCGGTAGACACAAGTTCTAATGTTATTGCACCATCCTCCCCCCTGCCACAAGAAAATAGGCAAAGTAAAGTTAGCATGCATCTGAACTTTTATCTGAAACCGTCAATTGGACTTGTTACATAGTCAGCTTACTAACCTAGAGGCAACAGAAAAAAAAATTAGCGAAACATGCAGCTTTCACAGAATTTATCTGTCACTTATAGCTTAAGACCTCAGATATTTTTTTAATAACATCCTATAATACTTATGTTAGACTATGCAAAAATGTTATAACTACTATGTTCTCATCATTTCTGATGGAGGCCAATTTCTATACTCCCACAGATGACAGACCTCCAACTGAATAAGCCAGCTATTTGCTCCTGATCCAAATCCACGATGCCAATGATAACCAGGCAAGGTTCCATCCAGGCAGACTGTACAATTGAAAAACAATATCAGGATGCTGAATTTCATTGATTCTCAGTAAAAGATGTATGAAGCAAATTTGCAACAAAGAGCATGCATGTGCAAACGCGATGTGCAGGCAGAAGAAAACGAAATCACAAGAAATAATAAACAACACAAAAAACGATACTGAGAAAAATGTAGATTGACAGAATGTAATCACAGTTATCATTAGATTTTAGAACCAAACCTTGTTAAATGCTTTGTATGGCCAATAAAACATGAACTTGGTAAGAAATCGGAACATATTTTTATATTCCATTTATATATTTCTCTCTCAGACCGACGAAATTGTTGGACGAAAGGAGGCCTGGATGGAAGGTAGTAAAATGGAAAAATACTAGACGAGTCATAATGTACTAGGAACAATATTCAACAGATGAAGATGTTCTTTCTTATACTACTCAAAAAAAAAAAAAGATGTTCTTTCTTATTAATTAAGTAATTAATTAATACTAATTCTTTTTTAATAAAAGACTTTTTTTTTAATTTTGCATTTTTGTAGAGTACAATTGAAGTTACAACAAATAAACAGGAAAAAGAAATTGATGTGAAGGAAACGAATCTGAAACAAACTTCAATTAACAGAATGACTGGACAGGAGCAATTCCATAGCTGATACATAACGGCATAATGATACTTGTTAGTATCATTTTCATAAAACCCAGTTTTTTTTTAAATAAAAGATCTAGATCCAGCAATCTGAAGTAAACCATAAAGAATAAGCAGAAATAAATAGCTGCAAGCAAAGAGATATTTAGAAATGTACCAGCTCCTTTAGCGCCAGCACTCGGAATAAGAGTCAGTCCGACCATGAGAGGATCGTAATTGAGTTTGGAAACTCCATACTCGTAAGCCTCGATAAGAGAAAGCTCTGTTTCATTAAAATCTAAGAACGCAGTGACTACTTGAAGAAAAAGAAATGCTATAACAACCCCAGCCCGAAAAAGCTTCATCATTGCTTTCCTCTGCTCCCCAAATCTTGAGAGAGAAAATCAGAAAAAGCCCAATGCTTGAATCTTGCAGATGCGTGTTTAAATTGATATGCAAGACTAGAGCTTAATCTAGAACATCATTAATGAAAAACAGAACAAAGAAAATAGTCATTTAATTATGGTTAGCGTATAGATTTGATTAGGAAATATTGCTCCTTTAAAGTGGAGGAGGAGCTAAATACGGAAGAGAAGAAAATGAAGGTGGTAAGTATTTTTGCAAATTCAAGGAGCGGTGTGGTGTTTTTTTTTTTGGGGGGAGGGTTGGGTTTGGCTTGGAGAGAGATACAAACTGCAAAGCACAGTGTTTTTGCCGGGCTTTTTCGAGATTATAATACAGGGAGTGGGACTGTGGGAGGAGCACGTATGGAATCTAAGAGGGGTAAGCTAAGCACACGAAGACTTGGGAGACATCGCAAATAACAGGCAATTGTAACATCGTGCGATTAGAAATGAAGTAGCTGTGATTGGTGAAATGAAATTGCCTTGATATTACAATATTTATTTGAATGAAATGAAGGAGATCATATTTATGGGTGCTTGCATTTGGATGTAGTACACTAGTAGCGAAATACTGTTTACAGACAGTGAGACAGACAATTCAGACTTCAGAGTTGCTTTCTTTTATATTTATAATATATAAATATATATATATATATATATATATATATATATATATATATATATATCTAGATATGTATGTATGTGTGGTGATGGTCTGCTTCATGTTTATGGCTATCGGTGCCTGCCTGTGCTTACGGGGTTCTGCCTTCCAGCTGTTTTTCGATTTTTAACACGAAGTTGCTAACACTGATGACTGCCTGAATTGAAGGAGATTATATTTGTTCTAATATAGATTGTCAAAAAGTATAGATACAAAATCTATGCAGCGTTGACCACTGTCTGGGCTGAACATTCATTATTTGTTTAACTATAATATTAAATTATGAGCAATAACGTAACTTTTCTACGTTTTCCTATTATATACTATCTATATATCTAAAAATAATATAATGTAATGACATTAAGCCCCAGCAGACCATGTATTTAAGCAAGGCAGTAATTAATAGCCAGTTGGAGCACTAGCTAGGCCTAACCCTGACCACCTAATAATTAATTATATGCATGCAGCCATGCTCCATGTATGTTCTAATTTCCTTGTTGTATAGCTGATCTCTCCTCATTTCTATTTGTCTCTTCATCGACATTCCATAAGACAACAATAGCCAATCCTGGGTTATTATCTCCACTCCATCTATCCCCTTAATTCCCTTCATATATAAGTTTCTTTTTTTTTTGCTTCTTTTCTTGTCTATATAATATACTATTATTAGTATAGTCAATAGTGAGAATTTATAAAATGGAGATATAATTAGGAATAAAATATATTGTTAGGATATCTACACAAAAAAAGAAATGGCCAAATAAATGGTAGAACAGAAAAAGTTAAAACATCATATCAGCATTCAGCAATGGAATTAATGGACACTATATATTCTTGCTCTCATTATTTTGCGTCGAAATCTCCCTTTCAAAATTTTCATGCTCTAAAAGTGGTCACTGCAAAAAGAACATGTGATGTCCCTACTCGCTGTTGGTGGGTTGATCTTGTGCATGCATTGCAGCTTATCAAGACTTAGAGCTAGAGGTTGTGATTTCACATCCCAATCCCATTAGTTAGGTTATACGTACCAATCCACTTTAATTGGTGTTGCTCTAAATTAATGATTAAGGGCAACAGCCATCCCTACCATTACAATTTACTAACGACCGATTATATCCGAATGACTTAATAATTATATGCTAGCTAATGAAAAAACGCAATCAAGCATGTGCTGAGGAGTTTCATGATTTTATTCTCATCTTGAAAATGGTATATATTGATCTATATGAACAACGTTAATTTTGTAATTAGGAGCCTATAAATTAATTACTACATCTAGCAACTCGATCAGATATGAAAACCAAGTCTACTTGAGGCTTTTAATGTCCTCAAAGTACGGATAGATATTCAAGAAGACATGGTAGATCAGCTCAATTAAAGAGCCCAATGGATTAGAATAGAAATGGCTTTTATCAAATGCCAATGGAATAATGTTTGAATTTAAAGAATTACCGAATTAGTTCAACCTTCGGTTGCGTAAGGCACTTTCTGAGTTGGCCCGACCTTTCCCTACAAAATTAGTTCACCGATGCCGACATGAACAAGTTTGGTATTACTATTAGCTTTCTTAGCAGGAATAATAGTTATACTTATTCTTCTCTTGCCAATTAAGTTCAAAACAAAACAAAGCAAAAGTCATTGGTGCACACGCATCAATCTGTGCTCTTCTCTCGCTGCACGGAAACATACATTCGCTCGCTGTCTTCTAACAGTTCAACTAAGTCTCATTTTTGGCGAATAAGATTTTTTTTTTTTTTACCGACAAGAACATGATTGAATTATGTATGTACAAGTACCGCACCCGCCCGCTGCGCAAACATAAAAATAATGGTAATATAATAACAAAAAAAAAATCTATATATAAATATATATATATATATTTACAAATTACATAAACTCATTTGCAGGTATAATTTATAGATTCTTTGAAAAATATGCAATTCACATGTATTTTTAAGTATTATTTAATTATTATGAATTTATATATGATGCATGGATAATATATAATCTTTAAATAATGTTAATGCATCAAAAATTGACACTAATTAATGAGAAAACCAAAAAAAAAAACAAATCCTTAAGGGGCTATTTGGTTCGAGAAATTTAGGATTACTGGAAATATTAAATTACCGGGAATATTATTTTACTTGATGGATTACTGGAAATATTAGATTTTTGTGTTTGGTTGTATTAGTGGGAATATAAGATTTCTGTGTTTGGTTAAAAAAAAAAGTAAGAGGGTAAAATTATTTATTTTACTATAATACCCTCCATATTATTAGTTAATGTAGAGTGAATAACACTTGAAATAAATTATATTTAAATTAATTATTTATTTATTTATTTATTTATTTTGCCTCTTTTTTATAAGGTTTTTGTTATGTAAATTATTTTGATATAACAAACTATTACTATATTAAATTGATTTTGATTAATCAAAAATCATAGGGTCCATCTTATTATTGGTCCATTTGATTTTAAATTCATTTTTCTCTTCATCAAAATAAGAAAAAAACATGGTTGTAATATTAGATAGGTTTATGGGTAAAATGGAAACAAAATATAATTATTGGAGGGTAAAATTGGTAAAAAAGTTAAATTTCCTCCAAAAAAATATCTCAGGGAGAGGGGGAATTTTTTTTACCCAATTTTGGCATTGTTTCACTGTTGGTAAAAAAAAATTACCTCTCGGAATCCGATTCCCCCCAATCAAACGCGGAATCATTTGACGGAAAAAAAAAATCCCCTCGGTAAAAAAAATTCCCCCAACCAAACAGCACCTAAAGGTAAATAAAAATAAATTTTCAATTAAACAATCTCTTTATAAATTGTTTTGATATTTTTAAAATTTATTATCATAAAAATATCAAGCGTCGAATAACAAAATAATCATTTAAGATTGTTTTTTATATAACTAATAAATTTCTCGCCATACCATTTAGATAATAGTAAAAATAATAAATCTAAATCTAAAATAAATCGATAATATTAAAAAATTGTTGTCATGCTCAAATAAAAAAAGTTAAAGAGCTAAAAAGACTACATCATTAAGAAAGTAACTTATGACAAAATTGGAAGTTTAGGAAAAAATAGTTTGGATAGAAGAATTTAAAAAAAAATTGAAAGTCTTGAAAAATAAAATAAAAAAAGGTGTCCAAAGGATTTTTGTATTTTTACTGATTTGCTTTTTTCGGATCCTAAGAGGATGAAACATTTGGCACAAAAATTGGATATTCAAGATACACAATAATATTAAAAGTTTATTTTTTTAATATAAGTACAAATATCTTTATCCATTTTACATGTAATGTAAGCACAAGTATCTTTATTCATTTTACAGTTTGAGATTAATTTTATACAAACCGAAAGTGATAAACGGTAAAATTCTCCTAACAGTGAAGACTCCAATTTTTTTTTGTGTAAGCACTAATGTTTTCACCCATTTTACAGTATGAAATTAATCTTATTCGAATAGAAAGTAATAAATGATAAAACCCTCCTAATAGTAAAAACTTCAGAATTCGAATCTTGTCCAAATACCTGAAAAAAATTCATTTCCACTTATTTTAACCACTTGTTGGTTGAAAGATTACTTTTAATATTAGTTATATATATATATATATATATATATATATATATATATATATATTAGTTTTGTTTTACACCATTTCATATTTCTTTATATGATTTAATTTTTTTAATCCGATCGTTAATATTATATTCTATTCAAGTAAATTATGTGTACAAAATTTCAAGTTAATCAAAAAATATTTAACTATTAGTTTAATAATATTAAAATTTCAACTGTTAATATATATTAAAAATATATTAATCTTGATCGAAATGATAGAAATATTAGATCGACTCGAAAACTTATATGCATAATGAATACGAGTAAATTGTTTAATCTAACGATTAGTTTGTAAAAATATTAATCCTATATGAAATTATACAAATAGTGTAAAACAAAATTGTTTTACATCGATGTAAACAAATTCCTTCCCCATTTATATATATATATATATATATATATATATATATATATATATATATATATATATATGAGATCATCAAACAAAATGTGGAATTGTATCATATCATGCAGCTAGAATAATATTAACTAGAATGACCTTGATGCGTTGCCACCGGATTATTTTTTTTTAATTATATAAAATAAATTTTAATAAAAAGCAGCTAACCATATCTTTCAACGCAAGCATCTTAATAATATCATTCCCAACTATTCAAAATTCATGCTAATGATTTTATATAATCTGCTTAGGTATACGTTTAACAATTTCAAACACCAAAATTGTACTTCAACTTGTCAAAGAATTAAGCATGATATTTCAATTTCAGGAGTTAAATTGCATGGACTCCTAAACTTGAAGAGATGTAAAGGTATATTACATTTTTGAGGAACATGTAAAAGTATAGTATTAAAATTTATATATGAAAACATAATCAATATCTCATAAAGCACAAATATAGAACATGCTCATATTAGCCCTTAAAAATATCAAATTTTGGACTCAAATGCAATACAAATGAAGCAAAGAATACCTACAAAGAAAACCAAATATACTTCAACATCGCAAAACAAAACAAAACCAACCTTAGAAAAAAAAACAAAAACAAAAACCTTTCACTTGCAGTGAGACGGTTCTATAATTGAGAAAACCATTCATGAAATTAAAAGATGTTGTGTTAGGAAAGTAAATAGTAAATAGCATCAAACTTGGGATTTTTTTTACATATTTAGGTAATGCAGAACGCGAACCAACAATAAATTGGTTTCCTCATTGTACATCCAAAGTTGTTTAGCAAAAACATTCATAAAGGTGAATGGAGAAAACAGCATTGGGAGAGCTCCCCCGTATTGGGTTCGATAGTAGCTCGACTTCGGATTAGTAAAGGCCCAAAGTGGGTTTCGGATATTAGGGGTATTAGACAAAAAAAACATTCATAAAGGAAACAAAGTTTTAAAACATAAATAACTTGGAACCTTCAAGGTAAACACCAGATTTTGCTAGTTAACAATTCTCTCACTGTTCATCAATTGAAATTGAAATTGAAATTGAAATTTCAAGCCCAAATTTAGCAACTCAAAGAACTACAATCAAGTAAAATTGAAATTGGGAAACTAAATGCTTAGGTTAAGCCTAAACTTTTGATGTGCCTTTCAATTATAATCTAAATTTTTTCATCCGAGATTGAAATTTTTTAATAACAATATTTTTATCAAATGACATCACTAAGAACAAATATATGAAATCATAATCAAGCTTCCTCCTTTATTATCAAAACAAACAACAAAAAAATTCATAAAAAAAATCCTAAATCCTAGCCTGTGAATCTCAGAGCAAAGTTAGTAGTATCAAGAGAAGACCTACAATTAATACAGTTCAGGAACATACAACAAAAAACTTGAGGAAAAAAAAACCTAAGAAGAGCAAACCTATGGGAGGAATTTGATGCTTACCTTGACTCTTACACACCTCCAAAGATATGAGAATAGATAATCACAAGCCTATTGAAACAAAAATCAAATTATTTATGAAGCCTAAAATTAATCAAACAGACTCATAATATGCATGAACAAACTAATCACTAACCCAGGACACAATATAAAAAATCATATAACATATATTAGAACTTGAAAAAGTGTTCATGATTGATGACAAACTATTTTTAAGTGAATTAATAGATTGCACGACATTTGCCCAAGAAACAGTAACACTTGTGTGATTATGGTTTAGAAAATCATTAAAAAAATTGTATAGAACACATATACAACAAAATCTAACTATCATCAATAAGAGATATGAACAAAACATGTATCAACATATGGTCAATTACATAAAATGGAGTAGAGAATATCTTAAAGTTTAATAATTGAAAATTAGACATAGACCCATAAACTTAGAGAGAGGATGTACAGGTATATTACATTTGTAACATCCTAAATCCACAGTATAACATAATATTCACTTATGAATCATAGTTACTTACCGGTTGAGCTGTCTGTGATGCTTAACAACTCCTAACACTTAATAAGAATGAGTACTCTTATTCCTTGTTACTAATATGGAAATAGAAATTATTAAATTTTTTTCTTAAAAAGTATATACATTCTCTTCTATTTAAAGTAGTACTGTATCATTTTACTGAATATATAAAAAAATACAACATACCTTCGATATCAAATCTCTGGAAGGTAATTCTCTTAGTCCAAAATCAATAATCTGTGAAGTGGAAAAATAAGGAGTGAGTGACAACATGCTCAGTAAGGAAGGTGTATGCTGCTTTATAAAACCAAAAGCTATATAAAAAACAATTTATTTATCCTAACAATCAAACCCATTAGGAAAACAATGAATATAGTTAACATTAAACAGGATTCAATAGATCCTTTCAGTAAACAAAACTCAATAAGTTAAGACTAGGCAACAAATAAATCATGCTCTCATTGTTCCCCCAGGAACACAAGTCGTCCGCTTTTGGGGTGCACTCGTAGGTCATCACCCCTCATGGCTATCTTAGCTAGATCTATGGCTATAATCTATAGGTGGTCCTCGGGTCCACTTACCAAGTGACCTTAAGACCGCTGATGACTTGGCGGGTCCATCAGTCTTGTGATGCCCTTAGGTGCACCCGTTGGTCCATCGAACCAAGCCACCGCCCCAGGTGGGTCACACAATTACATGAATAATAATGCATGAACTCAGGGCCTAAAGTCTCAAAAATCACTTTTATATCTCATGAAAAACCTTTATGGAAGTATTTCACCCATATTATCATTTTCTCAAAATGATTTGATTTCCAAAAGGTTTTATAAAATAGTAAAAACAGCAAGCAATCTCATTATTTTCCGTGTGAGAAAGGCACGGTTAAGCTGGCTCACCCATGGCTAGTTCGCCCATGGTCAACTCGCCAATAGTCAACTCACCCATATTCAACTCGCCCCCAAAAAGGTTTCTTATTTCTATTTTCAAAGATATTAAAAATAGTTCATTTTTCGTTGAGAAAATTTGGAAAAGTGAAACCTGTTCGCCATGGTTAGCTCGCCCATTCGGCTCGCCCATGGTCAAGTCATCAGTGCGGTGAACTAGTATTCGCCCGCCACCTTAGCTTTTCAAAACAAAGTTAACCTGGCTCACCCATAGTGGCTCACCCAAAAGAACATAAAAGGGTTCGCCCAACTTGGCTCGCCCGACTTTTATTAAAATAGGGGTCGCCCACCCCAAAGCAACATAAAGGGGTCGCCTTCCATTGGCTCGCCCGCCCTTAACCAGTTCGCTCAAAAAATGAAATAGGTTTTGGCTATCTTTGTAGCTCGCCCAAATCAAAACAATTATCAACAAAATGCATGTCATAAACCAAAGCATTTTCGCAATGTTTTCATAAAATTTAACTCCACAGGACATGCATTCACTTCACACACATCTCCCTTACCTCGTCTGATGAAGCCTTGCTTCCTGCTCGCCTTATCAATTCTCACTTCCCGGCTGCAAAGTAAAATATTAATACCATTAATATTTTCTTTTCGAATATTTTCTAAAACTATTAATATTTCTAACATTTTGACGAGATTCTGTGACTACTCTTCAGCTCGCTATTCGCTCAACAGAGCTCGCCATTCGCTTATGAACTTACGCATGGAAGCTCGCCCGACAATTCAACTCGCCATTTGTGGCTTTTTATTCAGAGGTGGGCTCGCCCATGAATTGAACTAACACTTGGCGACTTCTTTATTTCCTACTCGCCTCTTTGGTGATCACAAACATTCCTCATGGGCGATCACTATAGTCGCCATTCTCGCCGTTTGGCGATCATTGGTCCTCGCCCACCCGAACTATCATTCTGATTATCCAAAGAGTTGGCGAACATGTATGTCGCCGACTCATGCATTTCATTGAGCTCGCCTCATCCTTTAGGCGAATACTCACCTATTTGGCAAGCAGTTAAGTAATTCTGTTCGCCGTTCGCCGTTCGCTGTTCGCCCATCGTGTTTCCTTATTCATTCTTGATTATTTTTCCTCCAGTTTCTTATATATTCCAACAATATTTAACTAAAACCAGGCTATATCTATGTTTATTACGTTGTAAAATATAGAAATCTAGCATTGAACATCTAGAAAACCATAAAAATATAGAACTTACCTTAACTGAGTTGCACTTTGAGAAACAGAGTGTTTTTCTGCCTCACTTAGCTTTACTTTGTTTGTTCCTTAGCTCTTCAACAATAAAGGAAAGGTTTGGCTAACTAAGAATGAAGTTTTCATGGCTCATGTACGTGAGGAATGGAAGAACCAAGATTTTGAGTTTACAGTACACATGCTGGACGAGAAGCATCAGAGGGTTTTTTTCTTGAAGAAGAATGTTGCATAAGTATATTTTCCCATGAATTCCTTCTTATATAACCCCTCAAATCCACTTAGAACCTACCACATATTCTTATCCTGTTTTCTATCATCATTTTCACGTCTTTCATGCATTAAAAACCAGAGAAATTGGTGACAAAAGGAACTGTGGTGAGGCTTCCTGTTGCAGTCTGTTTCTTCCTTTTTGACTAAATTTTCTCTTCTCCTTTTTCTCTTCCTCTCCACGCCATGCCACTTCTAGCCAACGTTTATTGGTTTTCATCTCCTTCTTTTCTTCGTTTGTCCTATAGTCATTAATCCCTTTCACACCCTCATTTAATGCTTTCATACCATAGATATTATCTTAACCTTTTTATCAAAATTAAATCCCATCTATTCTTTTTATACACCATACTATAAATCATAACTTAAAATGAAAAGTGGAAATTCACGTTCAATGTTTTCTTTAATTTTACTTAAAGAATTTATTTCCACTATCAATCATGTACAAATATAGTATATAGTACAATAAAATTCGAGTCTTACAACATTTGTAAGGAATAGGCAAAAGTGTAATATTAAAATTTATATATGAAAACATAAACAACTGCATTTGATAAAGCACAAAGGCAAAACATGCACATGTTAATCTTTAAAAATATAAATTTTTGGACCAAAATGTAAATAATCTTTAAAGAATTGAAAAGCATAGAGATGAAAAATAAAGATACAAATAATCATTCAAAAAGGAATTAAATGGATTATTAGATCTGGCTCAGAAGTTCGATTTTGGTCTGATAATTGGATGGGACTTGGTCCATTAGATGCAATCATCCATGGACGTTGGTTACCCCAAGATAATCATCTTTTGGTTAGAAGTACTATATCTCAAAGTGGAGAATGGGACTTTAATTGCTTGAATAATACCATTCCTAATGAGATTAAGCAAAAGATCCTGGCAATTCCTATCCATTCGAAAAGGGATCTTAAAGATGTCATGGGGTGGAATCATACCTGTGATGGAAAATTCTCCATTAGCTCAGCGTATAATATGGCAAAAAATTTTGATCCTAACAGTCTAAGCTTTAATTGGAATGAAATTTGGAAACTGAACACACTACTAAAAATCTGTTATTTTCTTTGGTTGTGAAGTAGCCACTAGAGCTTCTCTTGCTCAACATGGCATGGACATTAGTCCATTATGCCCAAGATGCAATGAAGAAGAAGAAACTTTAAATCATTGTCTTAGAGAGTGTAACAAAGTGAAAGAAATGTGGGAGGCAGTTAACATGCTAGACAATGTCCTCAATTCTTTCAGCCTTGAATTGGACCAATGGATCCCGGCAAATTGCAAATCCAAGGAAGGATGGAGTTATCACACAAATATTCCTTGGAATGTTGCCTTCTCTTTCATTATTTGGAATATTTGGATTGATAGCAACAAAAAAGTGTTCAATAATATCATTATGTCTACTGATGTTTGGCTGCACAACACCAAGAAAAACATACAGGAATTTTGGGCGATCATGAACTCAGATAAACCTATTAGGAGGATGGTTCAGATCAACGTGGGATGGAATCCTCCTCCTCCTTCTTTTATTAAACTAAATTCTGATGGGGCTGCTAGAGGTAACTCAGGGAAGGCGGGATCAGGTGGCATTTTTAGAGATGCCACGGGCAACTGGATCTGTGGCTACTCCAAGAGCATTGGAATTTCATCCAGTGTAAATGTTGAGCTGTGGGGTCTTCAAGATGGACTCCTGTTGGCTACTAGAAAAGGATTCTCAAACATCGTGGTGGAAATGGACTCTCAAGTGGCAATCAGGTATATAAATGAAGGAGTTAATTCCACACACATTCATTCTACTATTATTTTTGAATGCAGGAGGTTAATGCAAAAACTGGGAGTAGACAAGGTGCATCACATCTTCCGTGAAGCTAATTCCTGTGCTGATACTTGGCCAAACGAGGAGCAGACGCTTGTATTGACGATAATTCTTCACATTTTGTTGTTTTTGAGGAATTACCTGATGAAATTGAGCTTTCTTTTGCTTCTGATTTCATGGGTACTCTGTTTACCCGAAAACTCCTGTATTAAGTTTGTTAGAATATAATGAAAGTGCGTTTATTCACCAAAAAAAAAAATAAAGATACAAATGAAGCATAGAATACTTATCTCAAAAAAAGACAAAAAAAAAGCTCAACATCATCAAACTAAACAAAACCAAGCTTAAAATCACAAAGGAAATAGAAAAATTAACTTCACTTTCGTAGACAATTTTATACTTGAGATTAATCTATATAAACAAACAAAAAAATTAGCTTAAAAAACAAATTACTATTGAATTAAAAATTTAAGCAAAACACATGAAAAAAATAAACAAGTAAAACATTCAATTAAGAAAATTAATCGGGACATATAACAATTAAATAACTCTTAAAGTTAGGAAGAAAATAATAATAGATTGGCATCCTCTTTACTAACATCACTTTTGTTTTCTACTGAACTAAAGAAGGAAGGCGTCTAAATGTAGATATATGAAAGACATTAAAATGTGCATTAACCCCAATCTGATCAAAACTTTCAAAAAGATGGTTGAAAAAGCTCATTAACAATCATTTGGGAAAACAAAATGAGTGGTATCAGCCTAATGCAAATACATATGGACTATAAATAAGCCTCAAAATTACTTCAAACCTTAAATTCAAAAACTCAACGTTACTTACCCCATAAACAAGAAAACAAACCCACCAAGACAGTATTTGAACAGGAAAAGAATAAACAGAGAAAATATTATCTAAATGAGACTCCAAAATAATGAAAAATCAAAACCTATAAAAGAAAATAATAATTGATTTTGAATAGGAACCTCCCTCCCAGTTTCATAATCACACTCAAAAACAAAGGAAGATTTAAAGAGAGAGAACTCCCAACACAGAGGTTACCTTTAACACCTTTCTTACTCTTCTTCCTCCCTGTCTTCTACTGCTGGTTAATGTTCCTGATTATAGGTATAGCTGGATCTGCTGCAGCTCTTAATTTCTTTGGAAAAATATGATGCACACCATTAGTTTAAGAACACAAAAAACAAATTCAAAAGGATCCAAAAAAATATAAGAAATAATTAAAAAAAGTAGATAAAAAAACCAACTAAAAGAAAGATATTTAACGAAAAAATAAGAAACAATAAACAAAAGGAAAGGAATGAGGAGTGAACCTTGGCCACATTAACTCAGATGAAGAGGGGTTTTTCGTTATTGGAAACTCGAACATGGTCCTTGTTCTCGAAGGGTGATGAATCCATGATGTCGAAGCTGTTGAGAACCTCTGTTGTTCCGTCGATTATTTTTCTTCTTCTTCTTCTCCAACAGAAAGGGAAAAACCCTGACTATCTCACTCAGTTTTGACGACCAAGCAAAACTAAGGAAAGAAGAAGAAGGAGAAAAAAAAAAGAAAAGAAGAGAGGGAAAGACTGACAATGGGAAACGCGAGACAGTAAACCGAAGATAGACTATTTTTCTTATTGTCTGTCGTGTAGTGTGTGAAAAAAGAGAGGAAAATTTATGAAAAGCAAAGGATTAGCATGAAAAACCGCAAAAGCGAGACTCAATTCACTGAAACAATTTAATTTGATAGATGAAAAGAGGGACCCACAATGAACGAAATTGAGCAGAAAAATCGAAGAGATAAGCTCAAAGTATTGTTGAAGCACGAAATAACCACATTGCTTTTAAGATTTATTTTTTTTCCCAAAGCACAACTAAAAAAAAGGGGGAAAACACGTCGAACGAAAGAAGATAAAATAAAAAATCAACACCATTAGTAAGTTAAATGATAAAAACATTTTTAAAAGAGACAAAATGATAGGACTAAACAACATGAAGGGAAAAAAATAGAGGACAGAACGGTAAGAGTGCTTGCAGGCAACGTGGTTTCGCAAAAATCAAAAAAATTCATCAAAATTAATAGAATAGACTACTAAGGTTCCCATGCGTTGCTGCGAGTTGCATGCATAGAAAAAAAAAACCAAAAATGGATGTTGCTATGTAATCATGAAAGAGACAAAAAGTAACAAAAGATAAAATGTTTTTAGATGAAATCCAGGTCATAATTAATTTGAGCAACTAAAATGTAAATGAAGCACAGAATTGTTTGCATATGAGAACCTAAGAAGTCAGATGATGTGAGATATTGCTGATCTTGAACACTATATTGCCACTTCAATGGTGGATGGCTGAGTTTTAATGAATAAACATTGGTTATTGGGTTTTATGCGATTGTCGATCGCAAAAATTTTTTAGCCAACAAAGAATACTTTTTTTATAATGAATACGAATTTTATTAATGTGAATCAAATATATCAGGATTGTTAACAGGTAGAGGGATATCAATATTCCATGCTTTTAGCTTTCTAACATCACAATTTAGCTTTGCTAGCCTCTAAGCAAAGTCAATTGTCAGGAAAGTAAGATTTTGTTATTTTCAAAATTCAAATCAATTAAAGGGGTTATTTTGGTGTTAATATAATATTTGTGCATATATTTAAGGAAGAGCAATGAGAAAAGTGTGGGGTTAAAAATGATAAAGACTAAACCAACACTTGTCTTAGTAAATAAAAATATTTATGTTATAATCTAAATCTGCCATGAGAAAGAACATAACAAACATAAAGCTTATATACAAAATGGATATGTTGTTCGAGAGCATAACCGAAGCCATAATATTGAATTATCATAACAAAGGCTTACCGTCGCTAAAGAATTTCAAGCATTAATCACTTGTGCAATCACAAGGCAGAGTGGTTTTGCTTAACGTGGCTAAAGAATTGTCTATTTAATATGTAATATTGTGCATTTTCAGTTTTTACTGTGCTTCTATGGGAGTAATATAAGGTTTTAGTTTCTCTTGTCAATAGAGGCTTCATTTTCAAGCAAAGAATAAAACAAAATCCCCCATATATTCACTTAAACTTGGACTTAAACCAATATATAATATATTACAAATTTCATGCCCAAATTTAAGAGGCCTATGTATCTATATTTCCATGTAAAATAAAGGTGACCTCAATGGGAAAAAAAAAAGTCTTCCATTCTAAAACAATAAAGATCAAAAACACAAATTTATTGATATTTATTTTTAAAAAAATCAAAAGGCAAAGCTAAAGCATGCAACCATCATTTTTCTATGTTTGGAGTCTAAAAAATGCTTTCTATATGTATCCCACCATAAGCTTTAATTATTAAGAAAAAAATAGAAAGGTTTTAATTAAGAGTATGCTAATGCCTATAGAGGATTTTTGAAGCTACTGAACTTTCATCTAATTGAGCAGTTGGCAAATTTCCTTTTTCAAATTAGTGAGATGCTTTTCATTTGCTTATTAAAAGAAAAATATTGAAATTTCTATTCAACTTACCTGACGTTGCAACAACACCATGAACGGTTGAGAATGGGGTTCTGAATGGGTAATAATGGCCAACACTTTGAAAGCATACCAAAAAAACCCGAAAAAAAAAGCTAAGAATTCAGCGGCAAATGACCTAGAAAATTGGAAAAGAAGAAGGAAAAATTAACGAAATTACCTGGGCAAGCAGAGAATACTTTGACGCAAAGAAGAAGCACAACTTTGAGGAAAAAAATATCTTATGATTTTTTCTAAGAAGATATAACCGACACAAAAACATTGATGTACTATGAAAATGGTTTGGTAGAGACCCAAGGAGAGCCATAATACAACGATTTGGAAAGCTAGGACAACAAAAAAAAAAAAGACTTAAGCATGTAGCATTAACCGATTGAGAAGAGGAATTTGAAATGGCAACACACAATGAAAGAATGAATGAGTCAATTCCAGATCGAAGAGGGAATCCGACCCAAGAGATTGAAAATAATAAGATGCAAGGACAAATAAAATCAAGATAGGCTAAGAAACAATCGGATATCTAAACAGAGTACAAAAGCATAGAAAAAAATTCTAGAAGGAAAGACACAAAAGCCTTGGAAAAAATATGTACATGATGAAAGCATAGAGTGCAATACTTTTTCATGTGGGGTTTTTTATCAGCACCAAACAACACAGAGCACTCAAACGAAAGAAGCACAAGACGGGCCTCCTTACTTTTTCATGTGGGTTTTTTTATCAGCACCAAACAGAACAGAGCACTCAAAAGAATGAAGCACAGGACAGTAAAAGCATAGGTGGGCGACGTGGCTTCCTCAGCGTGCAGGAATCCATCAAGATTAATAGAATGGATTTGCTTCAAGGGAAGGGAAGGGAGAGGGAGCCATGCATGCATCAGCCAAGCCAACAAGATCACCAACAATTTCTTGTGAAACACTTTTCATGCATCAGCCATGCATGCATCAGCCAAGCCGACAAGATCACCATCATTCATTGAACTTTATGTAGTTGTCGGTTAGTTCATAGGGTTAGCAACTGAAAAAGTAGACGATGCCATACCATTTTCCATAAAGAAATGTTAAGATAATACTACAACACATATCAATATTTTTTGTTTATGAATTTTGTGTGGCATGAAATTTTTTTACTAAGATATGTTAAATAACATAATCCCAAAATGCTGAATTTATAATTTTAGTTGCCAATAATTCCCTAGTTAGAGATACTATGATAATATATATAAATAGAACTACTACTCCTATTATAGATATAGTTAGTGTTTCTTCTTATAAAAGAAAAAAAATAAAGTTAATTTCACGACACTCTCCAAGCTAAGTAAAGAAAATTAACTCCTACCTACCATTGCATATGCCATAACATTGAAAAAACAAGTGGATTTAATATGGAAGAGACGAGTAGTAATAACATTTATCAAAATGAATCATCACCATGTTAAATTCTTTTAAACTAGCACCAACCACGAAACATGAGTGCAAAATATTAATATCATATCTAATGTAATATGAAAACACCTCATAATTTATAAAAAAAAAAAAACCAAACTCCATTAATAATTACGTACAACCGCATTAATTCACCACCATTGTTATTTGTTAATTACAAAATTACGGCTTAATCTTGATACAACACAAAAGTCAAAACTTAATCTGTTTACTGACTAAACTCGTTTAATTACATAATTATTAAGTTTTTTTTTACTCTCAAACTAAATTAATGAATATCAATTACTTAACACAAATCCAAACTCGATTTCAAAAAAAGAATAAATTTAATTTATATCTAGGATTATTATCCTATATATCCACCGCCACCTTCAATTAAAAAAAATACCAGAAAATAGGCAGATAATGTTTTTGGTACCAAATGGTAATGTAATAGAAAATGACTTTCATGGAAAATTTTCTCCAATTAGATGTTCATAGGTCTGCACATCTTATGGCAGCAATGTGAGAGATGATAGGCCCCAGAAATAGCGAATCATTCAATTACCAAAAAGAACCACAACATGAGTTCCCTCGCAAATCGATAGGGAGGCTAGCAGCATAATATCAATATTTCCAATGCATGGGAACATCTCCCTCTATCAACTGAATGTCAGTGTCTGCCAAAAAGCAAATGCCCTATAGCAGCTTTGTTCCAATATCGCCCAAGTTAGTGCGCAGACAATATCAAAGCAAAGCAACATACTAAAAGTCCAACTTCTCAGGGCAGTCAGATGCCCTATGCCCAGGACGCCCACAGTTGAAACAGGAACCTCCAAAGCCTCTGTACACAAATTGAGAGGTCAACGTCAAATCTTATACATATACAAGGTGTACGTGTTTCCATGTAAGGGAAAAAGTAATAGTAATAATAGCTGCCTTCTATGGCTATATCTCCATGGTATAATAACGTTTAGAGCAATTACAGTTTCCACCCAAAGTAATCAAACATCAAAATAAATATAAACAAAATGTCAATGACAACATAGAAAACGTACCATGGATCTGCTGTGTACAGAAAATAAATCTATTGGCTCATCATGAATGTACCCTTTACCATGCATGGCAAAATAAGTTCTAGTTTACTGAAAGGGCATGCTAAAGCTACTCTCATTTCCATAATTAGATAAACAACTAATTCTGCCTTTTAACCTTTCTTTTAAGAGACACTAAAATTTAGAGCGAGAATAGGGGAATAAGAATCACATCAACCAATAGCCAACAGATTTACCAAAGACGTGCAGGCTTGATCATATACTTTTGCTGGCTTAGTTACATAGAGTTGAATCCAATATTTTCTACGTTCTCTTTTATTTCCTAGCCTTAAGACCAATCTAATCTAATATATATAATATTTCAGAAAATAATAGTGACACGTGTTATTACCTCATTAACTTCTCATTTTTATTTTCTTTTAAACTAACTTTTTAAACTAATTAATCTTTATTAAATCTTCTAGTTTAAATAACTTAATATTTTTCAAATATTTGTTATTCAAATTTTAAACATTACTTACTTGTTTTATCAAATTATCTACTAATTATCTATTTTAAACAAACTAATATTCTTTAAATTTTGTTATTCAAATCTTTATCAAATTATCTATTTTAAATAATATCTATTTTAAATAACTTAATATTTTTCAAATATTTGTTATTCAAATTTTAAACATTATTTACTTATCCTATCAAATTATCTACTAATTATCTATTTTAAACAAATTAATAACTTAATTTAATAAATCAGAATAGTAAACTCTGTAATTTTCAACATAATCTGTATGTGAAACATGATTTGCAGTGATTGAAATCATATATATATTATATTTTTGGAAACATGCTTACCTGTATAATTTTGCTGACATGGATGCTAATATGTAAGGTCTGTTTGAGTGCCACGTGTCACTATTTTTTTATATTTCCAAACAACTGACAATTCAAATCTCCACTAAAATCTCCACTAAATGGATATCTCTCTCTATATTTTCGGTTTATATCTCCATCTCTCTCCACAGTTATAAATTTAACAGGAAGTTCAACAACAGTCATTGGTAGTTTTTCGATAGCTAATGTAACTGCAGAATTAATTGTCCGTTTTTGAAAAATAATTTAAACATTTTATCTAAAATCTAATCAGTTTAGGATAACTATTTATCAGTTTACAATTTACAGAAATTCCTCTCTTTTTCCCTCAACAGTTCGTTAATGTTCAATTTTTGAAGATATAAATTGAAATTAACAGACCTGAAGACGATGATGTAAATTGGTGAAAAATCTGCTTTTAACCTATTTATCTCATGGGATTTGGAGCCAGAACAAAGATAAACTATAGTTCTTTCTGTTAGATTTTTCATGTTGGGTCTTGAAGCAAATTGATTTTGGTGAATTGGGTTTTGTCTTTGCTTTGCATTTGTTTTGTTTATTTGATTTTTTTGGTAACTGGGTTCAGATATTTCTGGTGTTTTCCAGGAAGGATTTGGAGTTGAGTTCTGTGATGGAGTTGCAATGAATTTCATGGAAATCTAGAAGTGAATAGTTAGGAGAAATATGGAGCCTCCAAAGAGATTTGTGGCTACTTTGTGGAACTTTGTATGCTTTCTAACTTACTTCATTGGCTTGCTTTTGTTAGGCACAATCAAAGGTCAGTGCTTTAGAATTGTTTTTCCTATTTTGAGGTTCTCTTTGCAAATACCAGTAGCAGTTCCACTGCTCTTCAACCATTCCATGTCTTTCAATAACTCTTGCTAAACATGATGGAAAAAAGGAATTTTCCAATCTGTTCTCTTTTTTCCAGGTAAACATATCATTTCTATTTTTGTTTTATAAGTTTTTTGTATAATTAGCTTTAGTTGTTGAATTTTTTATTTGAGACCCTAATTTCTTTAGGGGTTTTTTCAAGTTTAGTTGATTTGTGACAATCTTAGATATGTTTGCTTTTCATTTTTAAATTTCTTTTTTACAGAATTACAATCACATCCTCTTTCTAGAGAACTTGTGTTCCTTATACTTCTCTTCCTTGACTTAGGTTCAAAAATATGATTTAATCTGTTAATTTATACGAGTATGTTGATACTTTTGTTTTTGTTTTATTTGTGTCTTTGTTAATTAATGAATTTAAATTTAATAGATTGAAGCAAGAGTTTAGATTTTTCTTCAATTTAAGATATTTTGAGAACACAATGACAAATGAAAAATTCAACAAGAAATTACAAAGATTGATGACGACAGATATTCGAAAACAATACTACCTACAAGGTTTTGACAAGTTTGCCTAATTAAAAAAATTTGCTAAGTTTCATATGTGTTCTAATTTAATGATTTGTTTATCTTTCAAGTTAATTTAGTTATTGGTAAGAGAGAGATGATTGTAAGCTTATATGTTTTTTACTCAAATAAATGAGGCGAGATTGTAAGCTTATATGTTTTTTGATTTTAGCATTGCAATTATTTCCCTTTCCTATCCTTCTATCTTGCTCTAACCATTCTTATATTCTTATTGCTAACAATTTACCCATTTTAAATTTGATACATTATCGATATATAAAGGTAATTTTCATATTTTTATTATTTTCAATGTCCGTTTCACATTAATTCTTAATTTTTGAATTGTTATATTCGAATTCTTATTTTTTTAACAAAATTGAAATAAAAAATTAAGGAACTATAGATCAATAGATCAGAAATCACGAATAATTTATATATAACAATGCAAATGATCACAAATAAACATATAAACTTTTTGTTATTTCAACCAAAAAGGAATAAAATTGGGAGAAAATGCCCAATTCTTGCACATTCATTGACTAGAAAGCTATGGTTTTAAAATATTATCTAATTTAAAAAAAAATTGAAAGATTATCTAATTTTAAAAATAATTACATTAAAATTACCAAATACATAAAAATAATAAATATTATTAATCCATTTAAAACAATAAAAATTATGTAATAATATCCAAAAAATCAAGTTCCAATATCTAAATCAATTTTTAAACCGGATATTTAGTGATTTTAATGTTAGTTTGTAAGTTTTTTAATATATATATTTTACTATTGTGATCTGAATCTATCAATTCAAATGTGGATTACTGGATTGTGATGTTTTCTTTTCAAGATTGATAAGTCAATGTTGAGGGATCTTAGGATGCTTTGCTCAAACAACATGTCTTCTAATAGGTGGTTGATGATTAAGATATTTTTTATTGATTTTTTATTATGATTTTCCTATTCTTTGTGGCATAGTCAATAAAATAAGATAGCCGATTGGAAAGAGAAAAAAAAATGATTGTCTTTTTCCACTTTTCTATTCTTTTATATAAATACAACAAGTGTGTATATTATCTCTTTGCTTTAAATCATTACAATCCAATCTTTCATATTTCATTTTGTTTACTTAATTGTAATTGACACCATTTTACCATGTGTTAGGTACATGTAAATTGTAAGGTATCAGAAATAATAAGGATTGACTTGAACACATAAATATTTAAATAATATTAATTTATGTGTCACTACATTTTAAAATTGTTAAAATTAATCCGTGCATCGCACAGGATACAACTAGTAATCATATATAGTAGTTTGGCCATTGGTGCTTCCCTAAATGATTATCTCGACAAAACCAAATGCTGCATGTATGTTATCATATTACATGTCATAAAACTTGGTACAAGTTAAAAAGTTCAAGACAGTGTGTCACAGAAGAATGGATGAAAAAGACATACCTGTCACGAGACAATGATCTGTTTGATCTGCTACTACCAATTAGCCAGTCATCTCTAATGCTTTTCGAAGTCCGAGACCAGCTACTTCTTCCACCTCGGCCCTCATTATCAGAGCCTCGGCCACTGTTTGATCTGCTACTACCAATTAGCCAGTCATCTCTAATGCTTTTCGAAGTCCGAGACCAGCTACTTCTTCCACCTCGGCCCTCATTATCAGAGTCTCGGCCACCGCTCCAACCCCTAGAGGCCCTCAAACCTCTTTGATCCTTTGAACTTCCTCGTGGATAGCGATCCCTGCTAGAAAATTTGCCATAAAAATCACCTGAAGGGCCATCATCTTGCAAAGGAGGCAACTGCCAGAAGAAATTAAAAAAAAAATCAGCTTATTTTTGTCGTCATCATCATCAAAGTCTTTATCCCGATATATGGGATAGGCTTATTTTAATATGATAAAAAATCAGCTTATTTTAGTACAATTAAAAAAAACCCTAGGTGCCTTCCAAAGGAGCATAGCTAGATGACTTAGATGATATTATATAAGTAACACAACCATCATGCACGATCACATCTAATAAGAAACAGTGACCAATAGCTAGCACCAACCTTTGTGATCTTCGAGATGCTGTTTCCAGGTGGTGTTTGCTTATTCAGCAACTCTTTTGCAATCTCCTCAGGGAGATCAAAGACAGCTCCTTGAACCTGATAACAAATACATTCTTACATCTCAATCAAAGAAATGCATCAGTCAAGATTAAGAAAAGAAATAGAACAGAATCTTGTGCAGGTACATACCCTCTCATCTGCAATTAGATATATTTTCCCAACTTCATCAGCAGCCAGGGGGTAAACATCAGAAAGAAACCCAGTGACAGACCTAGCAGACAGGAACCCTCTAGTATAAGATGAATCTCTTGTCAACTGCAGCGTTACCAATCCCTGCAAAACAGATTCTGATTAGGCAGGCTAAATTAATTTATTGAAACAAAAATTCTTGACAAACAAAACAAAGATAAATTTAAGCAAATAGGTATTCAAAAATGAGAAACAAGTTCAAAACATCTGTGCATATGGTGAGATGAGGATTCCTGGCATTTAAGAATTTAGTTGACAGCACACTGCCCATACAGACATGGGTGTGGGTGTGGGTGTGGGTGTGTGTATATGTGTGTGTGTGTGTGTGTGTGTATATATATATATATATATATATATATATATATATATATATATATAACAAAAGGCAACGCATAGGATTTACCTAACAGAAGAAGACAAAAAGGGGCAAAGTACAGTACAACAATAACAAAAACAATTGCATTCCTACAAGCCATTTGCAAGGTTACAACCACATCCTGCAGTTGTATTCACTGTGTTACTCTACTTTCTGCATGGCAAGTCAAACAACATAAAGGATAACAGAAGTACACTGATTTTCAAGAAAAGCAGGCCACTTAAAAAATTCTAGTACACATGGAGACCCACTTAGTCACCGCATCCCATAAACTCATTCCAAGGGTTTGAACTTGACACCTCCAAATTCAAAGTCCCAATATCAAGAGCTAGGTTGTCCCAGCAAACTTGAATGTAATTTTGCAATTAAAGGCTCCAATTACAATTGAAAGCAACAGAAATTGTACTATAATTTACCTGTTCATGGCTAATAAGAGACCGGGATGAAGGAGGACGGGAAAATCCACTTAGGTGTGCTAGTGCAGCAGCAAGAGCACTTGTCCCTTGTACTTCAATCAGTCTTTCAGCAGTTGGGGTAAAGAACTTTATAGACTCAGGATGAACTCCTTCAAGAGTAGCAACAATTTGCTCAGCTGATGACTCCAAAACTTCTTCAATAGCAGGAGGACTAATGAACTCAAACTTACACCCAATGTCACGTTCAAGAGATCTGACAGTTCTCCTTTGGCTATTAGTATACATCAAAATTGCAGAACCTTCCTTCCCAGCCCGTCCAGTACGTCCAGAGCGATGCACAAAAGCCTCTGCATCATTGGGAAGCTCATAGTGGATAACCTGGAGAAAGGATGATAAGTGCCACAGTCTTCTCAGTATAGTCTTTAGAAAGTACATTCCATATTTTGAAACTGAAGGTGCTTAAATAAATATGATAGCTTTCCATATATGATAATATCTAGAAATTTGAAGCATGAAAATTGGAAACAGAAACAATGGCAAATTCAGTTATCAGACTTATAAGCATCAACATAGCACGCATGTCCATTGTTTATGCATGGTTGACATATTTTTCCCACTAGTTTCATAATATCAAATAAAAACACATTTTTTCAGCTTTAGTAACTAATGAAATTGATATTGAACACCAACCATTCATTTTGCTAAATACGTAAACACGATATAAGGAACAACTTAAATGATTAGAGTTTCAAAAATAAGTACTAATTTATTTTGTTTATATTTCTTTCAAAAGCACAATATCATACACATCCTTCAACTATTGAAGTACCATTTGAATATTTAATCAGCATTTTTATTATTGCATTTTGTTTCCAAAAAAAATCAGAAATGCATTTTGATTAAAAAAAACAATATTTTAATTAGGAACTAAAATAATACCTCAATGGATAACAAAATGAATGATTTTAGTTCTATATGAAGCAATTTTCTTTAATTGGTATCTGTGGTTGTAATCTACTTCAATGAATAAAATCATTTGCTTTTCAAAAAAAATATTTTTCTTTAATTGGTATAACATTTTAACCATTTACTCATTTCTCATCAAACATGATTTTGCTTGCAGATTCAAAGGCACAAAAAGAAGAAGAAGTTGGCAAAAGTAACAACTACATGAAGCCTATAGTAGCAATGAAAGAACATAATGACAGGCCCAAACAAATTATAGACTTCAAAGAACTAAAATATATTTCGATAACGTACGAGGTCAACATTTGGAATATCAAGTCCACGAGATGCAACATCAGTGGCAACAAGCACAGTAAATTTTCCTTGTCGAAATCCATTCAATGTTCTCTCCCTTTGATGTTGAGATATATCGCCATGCAATGCCTCAGAAGCTATGCTATTTGTTAAAGCAATAGACACATCATCAGCATCTCGTTTTGTTTGTGTAAAAACAATGGTTTTCCCACCCTTCGCATAAACCTGAAGATAGGACAAGATTCAGTTTTTCCAGTATTGTAGTTTTATATAACTTTGAACCATGTTAACATAGGGTAGCATAACAACATTGCATTAATGTTAGTAGAGTCAAATGATAAAATAATTTCCTCTAAGAAAAGTTTACAGTTAAAAGTAAGGATATGGGAGGAAACTACTAAATTAGATAAAAACATGAACCATATTGATCTGCGGATAAAGGAAATTTGGGGGTCTCCACAGAAATAAAAATCTTAACTAAGAATAAGAATTCAGCATTGAACGAAATTGCCCCCTGAAAAATCTTTGAAGAACAAAGAATGCATCAACAGCTGATGCCACAAATGCAAGCCAACTCACTAGATGTTGCTTGCATAGAATAATGTCAAAACATTTACATTGGATCTATTATGTTTTCTGATATATAACATACACTGCAGATAAAATTCAACACAAACAAAATTAATTCCAATAAGAACGATGCAATAAGTTTATGTTTTATATGGTAAAAACAAAAAAAAAGGAGCATTCTTATGTTACTCTCCACTAAAATGATACATATATGAAGAAAAAACTCACTAGATGTAATAGACAGACTTCATTGATGGCTTCAGTTTAGAGCAAAAATATAGGGAAATATTGATTCGATGAGACAAAGTAAGAGAAGATAAATTTTTTACTGTTATGAGATCACTAAGAATGGTCCGCTTTGAAGTTGCAGTGGTTGATATTGCATAAAGTTTGATGCCCTCAGCAAGCTTATCATCTTGATCTCCAACCTGTGAAAGGAGAAATTACAAAAACTTAATTAATGGTTTCTTTGTGCAATGAAAGAACTTTTGACATAATACTGAAAATGGACATGTGCTACTCCAAGAGCAGTATATGTCATCTTAATTCACCAAATTACATTATTCAATTTTAATCTCTCAACAAATCATACTTTTTTATCCCCAAAGAAAAAGAACATAGTTTTGACAATGTCTCAGCTGAAGTAACATTTGCATTGGAGAAATGTAGGAAGGTAGTAGTATGCCAGATTTATATCTAAGCAGATATATACCACATAATTTTGCAGGATGGCACTGATTTCTATTGTCGATGAAGTGGTTCAGAGATCAAATTTATGAGGTTGATATGCACATTCTGAGCATGCTGACCATCAAAAATTAAATCAACTTACTGAATAATGTATTAGTCCTCCCAACCCAAGAAACTGGGTGGGAATGGGGACACATACTAATTTTCACCATTGACAATCATAAACAGAGAATTTTGATGTTTCACTGATGCTCTACAATAACAGCTCATCCATCAAACAACCATAAAAAACTACCTCCAACACTTGAGACTCAAGATTTGTAACCTTCTGAGTTCAGACATAAACTTTTCCATCATCAATGCATAAAAGAAAACAAGCATAACATGTCAAAAACCAGCATGAATAAACATTTCAACGGTGCATAGAAAAGAATTTACCAGGTCAATATTTAGAGGATTGTCCAAGTATTTTCTTGCCAACTTTTTAACCCAAGAAGGCATGGTTGCAGAGAAAAGCATGCTCTGCCTTTTTGATGGAAGATTCTCTAAAATTTGTTCCACAGCCTCCTCAAATCCAACTGCAAGCATCTGATCGGCTTCATCAAGGACCAAATATTCAACTTCCCCCAATTTGAGGTCATTACTTTCTATAAGGTCAATAATTCGACCAGGAGTCCCAACAACTACATCAACCCCACGGGAAAGAGCATTGCGCTGTGTATTATAAGAAACCCCTCCATAAACGCAAACAGTGCTCAAATTAGATGCAGACTCTTTAATTTCTTTCTCCACTTGCTTGGCTAACTCCCGAGTGGGAGCCAGGACCAAAACTCGGGGAAGCCGGCCAGACATCCTAGAAAAAGAGAAACAGAAAGGAGAAAACATTAAGAATAACAAGAATATTGAAAATCGAGGAAATCTAGGTTTGCATTATGAGGTGTGTTACCGCCGAGGACTTGTGTGTTGGGTAGCATCTTCAGTAAGCCGTTTAATTATGGGGATTCCAAAGGCTAAAGTCTTGCCAGTTCCAGTCTTTGCACGAGCAATGATGTCTCGACCTTGCAGTGCCGGTAGCAAGACAGCTCTCTAAATTAATGAAAGCGGGGATATAGTGTATAGAATGTTAGACTGGTAATTAAGATAAGTGTCGAACCCAGTGTAAGTACTTGAATAGAAAGAAAGGACACAATCATGGTTATATACAAAGGTATAATACAGTAGAAAGGAAGTAAGTTAGAAGCATTGCCCATGTGCATTTGAAACGATGGTTAAATAGCCTAAGACAAGCAAGTAGCATAGTATGCGAATTCTGATCGTCTACTCTACTCCAGCACAGAAAAAACGAAATAGAGGGGTTGAAGTTAGAACATCGCAAGAATGAAAGTAATAACTAATAAAATAACTACTCATGAAGTCATCGAAAAGAAAGAAAAATAGACCTGAATTGGGAAAAGGTGAGTGATACCCCGTTCGAGTAGGGAATCGACGAGGCGCTGAGGCAAACCCAACTTGGAAATGTCAAGTTGGTCGTCGCCGTCATGGTTGGAGGAAGCCTTAGCCTGAGCCTCACCTGTAGAGTCATAGACGTCCTGGTCGTCTTGGTCTTGGTGAAGAGAGAGGCCCTTGAAGGCCTGTTCGCTGAGGACGGAATTGGGAGTAACAACAGCGCGAGGAACAAAAGAGTGCTTGAAGCCGAGCAATGGCCTTCCAGCCACTACGAGGGCGTTATACTGAGACTTATCGGGGAAGGGTAAAGACAAGCAAGAAGTTACTGTAGTCGGTGTTATCCTTCTATTGGAGCAGGAGAAGGAGACTTCCAGAGACGGGGTGTGGCGTATGGAGCCTAGGAAGGAAGCCATCTTTTTGTTTCACCTTTCAATTGGTAGAAGAAGATAGGCTAAGGGGTGATGAGATATTTATTTCAGGCGGCCTGTAGAAGAGTCGAGTGAGGGAGATAAGGCCACACTCTCTTCCAAATGAATGGCTTCGCTGCCCTCCACCTCTGCTTCTGCTTATTATCGTTTTAGGTAAACTCCATGTAGTTAATTTTTTCAGGTAATACAATATTTTTGTTACGGTTCGGTAAGGGAAATTCTATATTAAAGTCATAAATTTTGGCTTTTTTACAAAGTTAATGTAAAAAATCATATGATTAAACGTAAATTTATAGTTATTAGGTATAAAAAATATTAGACGTATCGTAAATACTTGATAATTAACTTAAAATTAATGTAAACAACACATGATTTAGCATAAATATAAAGTTATTAGGTGTAAAATATGTTAGAAGTATGTAAACACATGATAATTAACATAAATATACATTATAGTAAAATTATTATGTGTTTAAATCTATTGACACTAATATTTATATTAATAATCACATGTTTACGATATGTCTAACATTTTTTATGCCTTATGATTTTAAATTTACGCTTAATCATATATTTTTTATGTTGGCCTTATAATAAGGTCAAAATTTGTGACATTACTATAAAATTTCCCGTTCGGTAAGGTTAAAAGGTAACCGTATCAAAATTAATACAAAAAGATTAATTCAGAGAAATTTTATTCACAACTTACTATTTACTTTCAATGGAAGTGTCAAGTGGGGCGTGCTAATTTAAATATTAATTCATGCATTAATCGGTTGCTAAGACTTGATATTATTTTTTAAAGAGTCGTGCTAATACAGTCCATGAAAATGAAAAATATGACCCAACACGACACGTGACTCATAGTACTAATAGATCGTGCTGGTCCATTAATAAATTTTTAAATTTTTTATTATTTTTTATTATTTATTAATTTAAATAACATGTAAGATAAAATAAAATAAAAGACACAAAATTTACTTTAGTAGAATACCTATATGCACAGGAAAACATAATAAAATCCACTAAATAAAAATATCAAAATTTACGAGCTTAATATTTAAAAATACACACAAAAAAATAAAAACTATAAGACACAAAAGATTATTATTTTATTTTTCATTCTCTTTAAATGATGATTTACATATATAATGTGATTGGTCTTGTATTCAAGTTTCTCCATCTAAAAAATCTTTAAGTAAAGTAATCTTTAATAATTTATATTTTGGTAAGTTTTTATTAATAATGTATATAATAAAAAATTATATATATATATATATATATAAAATGTGACATATCATACATTTTGTACTCAAAATAAAAGAGCTTAATAGTCAAATATACTTTCAACCTTTTGCACAAAATAGATATAAGCTCTCAATATTTTATCACATGAAATTAGTTTGTAAATTTTTATTTTATTGTAAGTAAGCCCTTAACATTTCAAAATCATGCAATTAAATCCAAATCCGTTAAATGATACTAACTTTTGTTAGTATTTACATGTGACATGCCCACATGACAATCAAATAAGCTATTCATGTTAGCTTCCGCGTAGGATGTTTAAACAACTATTATTGTCATTTAACATATTTAGATTTATTTGAATGATTTTGAAAAGTTAAGAGTTTATTTATAGTAAAATAAAAGTTCATAGACTGATTTCTACGTGATAAAATGTTGAAAGCTTATATCAATTTTATGCAAAAAGACTGAGAGTACATCTGGCTATTAAGCCAAATAAAAATATTATATATTTATGCATCAATAATTCAAATATTTTATAATTAGATTTATTAAATATAATGTTATTTTTATAAATGGGCTAATACGGCATGGCATGACACAGCACGGCACATACGCTTGCGTGTCATGCTATGCTAGTCTGTGTGCCACGTGCTAGTATTGACCCTTAATGGATCGTGTTGTGCCAATCATGTGTCTAAAAACATATAATCTGACCAGACACATGTATATATATCGTACTTGGCCTAGTTCACTTATTTAAGTATGGATCATGCTAATTATGATCCACAACATGCTGAATTGTGTCATGTCATAGGTCGCCCAGCATGTTTGACATGTCTAACTCTTAGTCTCTCACAAATATTTTTTTTCGAATGTTATGACAAAAATGCTCTTATGAAATTTACATTATAAACCTTCAAAACAAAATCTACTTTCCAAAATTTTTGTGCTTTCCAAAAATGGGTTTCCAAAAAGCTTTTATTTTTCTTAAAAACATATTTCCTAAAAGCTTCCGAAAATCCATTTTTAGGAAGTTCAAAAATATTTGGAAGTTGAAGGTGATTTGGACTTGGAAACGTAATTTTAACTATAAAAGTGAGTTTAGATAATCATGTGGATTTGAAGTCATAATTTTTTATGTTTGAGAAACAATTGATGAAAAACTCTGCCTGTGTGAGTTAACGTAGCCGGTCCTAAGCCCAGGTAAAGGAGAAGGGTGGCGATAGGTTTGGACAACCAGCCTTAAAAACTAGTCCAATCTCATGAAATGAACCAATATCAGAACATCGTTGAGGCATCCTCTACTCAACGACACGCTGCATCGGAGCCCGGGTGTAGTGAAAAGTGGGCAAGGGTTGCTAGGTCGTCGCCCGGAAGCGACACGCCACATCGACGCCTGGATGTGGTGTTAAATAGGCAAAAGTTCCCACACCATAATGGACGGGGGTGGGTAAAAAAGTTAGTCCATAACCATAACCATAAGCTTAGGTTAGGATCTTGGAATATAGGTACGCTTAGTGGCAAGTTAGCTGAGATTTGTGAGGTTATGAGTAGGAGGAGGGTTAACATCTTGTGTCTTCAAGAGACCAAATGGATTGGGAAAAAGGCTAGATAGATATCACCTTGGCAATATAAGCTTTGGTATACAGGAAAAGATAGAGACAAAAATGGAGTAGGTATTATTATAGATAAAGAGTACCATAAGGATGTTGTACAGATTAGAAGACAAGGGAATATGATTATTTTGGTTAAGCTAGTTCTAGGAGAAGAGGTATTTAATGTCATTAGCCTGTATGCACCCCATATAGGACTTGATGAGGTTAGTAAACGACAGTTTTGGAAGGATTTAGATAAGGTAGTACAAGAAGTGCCTCTAGGAGAAAACCTTTTTATTGGTGGCAATCTTAATGGACATGTAGGTACAAGTAGAGAGGGTTTTGAGAGCGTACATGAGGGTTTTAGTTGTGGTGTAAGAAACGAGAGTGGGGATGCTATCTTAGATTTTGCTTTATCTTATGACCTAATTCTGGTAAACACATTGTTTAAGAAGAGAGATTCTTATCTTATAACCTTTAGAAGTGGACCAAGAGCAAGTCAGATAGATTTCTTTTTAACTAGGAGTAGGGATAGACATTTATGTTTGGATTGTAAGGTTATCCCAGGTGAGAGTGTTACTGCGCAATATAGGCTCCTAGTTCTAGATATGAAGATAGATAGACGACATCGAAGGAACTAACAAAAAGGAATTGAAATGATTCGATGGTGGAAGCTAAAAGAAGATTGTCATCAAACATGTAGAGATTGTTGGATTCAAAAAGAGGATTGGACAACAGAAGAGAACCGAAATGTAATGTGGAATAAGATGGCAAAATGCATTCGAGAGGTGGCAAAGAGACATTAGGAGTATCAAATGGAAGAGTGCCAACTGGAAAAGACACAACATGGTGGACTGCAGCAGTAAAAGATGCTTTAAAGACTAAGCAAGAGTGTTTACAACGCTTTGAAGAAGAACAATACAGAAGAGTGTTTTACGAAATATAAGTTAGCAAAAAAAGAGGCAAAGAAGGTTGTAGTAGAAGCTAAGACGAAGGTTGTGAAAGAGATTTACAACAAGTTGAACACAAAAGAGGGAGAGAAAAAGATATACAGATTGGCACAAGCAAAAGAAAGGAGGAGGAGTGACCTAGGAGTTGTGAAATGTATTAAGGATGGGCATCAAAGAACTCTTGTTAAAGACAATGACATTAAGGACAAATGGCGTGATTATTTTGACAAATTATTTAATGACGGACAAAATAAAGTTTTGGATAATATCTTGGTGCCTCTCAAGGATTTAAATCAGTGCTTTATACATATAATCAAATAGACAAAGGTAAAAGAGGCACTAAAAATGATGAAGAACAGAAAAACTGTTAGACCTGATGACATCCCAATTCAAGTTTGGAAATGCCTTGGAGATGTAGGAGTTAGGTGGTTGACAAATCTATTTAATAAGATTTGGCGCACCAACAAAATGCTGGAGGAATGGAGGAAGAGTGCTTTGATACCACTATATAAGAACAAGGGAGATATTCAAAGTTGCACCAACTACCGAGGCATAAAATTGATGAGTCACAGAATGAAACTATGGGAAAGAGTGATAGAACGGAGATTAAGAAAAAATGTAGAGATATCGGAGAATCAATTTGGTTTTATGCCGGGTCGATCAACTATGGAGGCAATATATTTGGTTAGACAACTTATGGAGCTCTCGAGTAATGGGTAAAGATCTCCATATGGTCTTTATAGATTTGGAGAAAGCATATGATAATATAGATTTGGAGAAAGCACATGATAAAGTGCCTAGGGAGGTACTATGGTGGTCCTTAATGAAGAAAAAAGTTCCTTTGAAATATATTGAACTAATTAAGGACATGTATGAAGATGCAATGACACAAGTGAGGACAAGTGGGGGGCAAACAAGTAAGTTTCCTATCACGGTGGGATTACACTAAGGGTCAGCATTGAGTCCATTCTTGTTTGCGGTAGTTATGGACGAACTGACAAAATCCATCCAAGATAAAGTGCCTTGGTGTATGATGTTTGCGGATGATATTGTCCTATGTGCAAAAACTAGAGCGGAGATCAATGCAAAGTTGGAATTATGGAGACAAACGTTGGAATCAAAAGGATTTAAACTAAGTAGATTGAAGATTGAATACATGGAGTGTAAATTCAGTTCTAACTGAGTGGAAGAGCATGATGTAGTGACGTTAGATGGCGTGGCGATACCTAAGAGGGACCATTTTTTATATTTGGGATCGATAGTACAAATAGATGGAGAGATTGATGGTGATGTGACCTATAAGATCCAGGCTGGATGGAGTAAGTGGAGAAATGCTACAGGTGTGTTGTGCGATAAAGGAATTCCTATATGGTTGAAAGGCAAGTTTTATAGGACAGTTGTTAGACCAACATTGTTTCATGGTAGTGAATGTTGGGTGATTAAGAGGCTACATACACAAAAGATGAGTGTAACAGAAATGCGAATGTTTGCGGTGGATACGTGGATATACAAGAAAGGATAGAATGAGAAATGATGATATTCGTAAGATGGTTGGAGTGGTACCTATCAAAGACAAGATGTGTGAAAATCGTTTACGTTGGTTTGGACACGTAAGACGTAGACCTGTAGATGCTCCAGTTAGGAGAATAGAAGCTATGGATGTTGATAGAAGGGTTAAGACTAGAGGAAGACCGAAAAAGACTTGGAAGGAAGTAGTTTGGAAAGATATGGAGGTTTTAGAATTGGATGAGCAAATGACCTTGGATAAGAATCTGTGGAGGAGGAGAAACATATGGGCGATCTAATGTGAATTCAGATATTGGTTCATATAGCCTACCCCAAAATCTCTGGGGATAAAGGCTCTGATGATGATGATAATGATGAGAAACAATTAATGAAAGGGTTAGAGAAAATTCAAAAAATTTATATAGAAGCTGAAGGAAACATGTCAATAATTTGTCTCATTCCTTAGTAATTTGTCTCTATACACTATTAATACATCAAATATTGACATATTATTAATATGCAAATTAAAAATATACCAAACTCTTAAAAATAAATAAAATAAATACAAATAAATTTTTTTCAATTTGCTAATAAAAATTTACTGATGATGTGTCAATTTTTTATACATTAATAATATATAAAGACTATATAAGAAATAATTCTATTAATCTTATTTAAAATTCAATGGCTAACCCAACATTCAGTAATTGATATTGAGCCGGCCATCACTTACCGACATAAAATGCTTTGAAATTGTCCAAAAACTCCTTTTTACCTTTTTTTTTCGATTCTCACATCACCTTTACAAAAAATTCTCATATTTTCTTAGATCTAAAAATTAAACCTGATATAACTGTCTCAATCTATGAAAAACATAGTATTTTTTTTAGCAATAATGGTATAATAATCGAAAAGTAGAGCTCTTAAGGAGTTTATGAATATTTTTTTAGAAATTTTCAATATCAGTACGCGACAATTGATGATCGGTTGGTTGTGATCAATTGATTAGTGATCGTCGATTTTCGAGTTGACTGATGGATTTTAAATAAGATGAGTACGATTATTTTTTATGGGTTTTTTATCTTCATATTTAAAAAAACTTTTTATTGTGATTAAGAACATTTAGAATGTTAATAATTTTTTTTTCTTTTTGAGGCTAGCATAAAGGAATAAAATTGTTTTTGTTCCAAATGCATTTTTTTTAAAGATTGACACACATAAATTGTGAAAACCGAATTGCAGTAAAGATTATAAAGTAACTTTTTCACCAAAAAAAATTACTTGCAATTAGATTTAACAATTCATGTTTCTAATTCATATTCGTGTCATATAAAATAAAAAAATTTCGTATCAAAATTTACGTCGATACAAAAATACAAATTTTTTTTTAATATTTGCCATATTCATATATATTTTTATTTAATTTTAATTAATATCATGTTTATGTTTTTTATTTGTATAATTTACGTATCATATATCTGCCTTTTGTCTAGAATTACACAATCTACATGCACCTATTGCAACTACAGCATCTGAGGCTGAAGCCCTATCGCGTTCACTGTCCTTCTAAAAACAATAAATTTGAAAAAAATAAGCAATTATAGTATTTGTAGGAACAAACACGTAAAATAGATGAGAATACTTATACTTTCAAATCCAATAACTTTTTGGCTTAGTGGTTAAGAATGAATTATGGTATATTATAAATTTGAGTTCGAATCCAAGCACTCCAATCTCTAGTTATTTAATGTTTAACAAAAAAAATTATCGGGCACACCTTATTTTAACTTATTTTTTTAATACCAAAATATCCTCATACAAGTTACATAATTATCCCCGTAAAATTTCACGTTTTTCCTATTTTAAAAATTTCTTGAATTGAGCTCTTGGAGTTGGAATTTTCATCTACTGCAAGTAATTTTCAATTTTATTTTGCAATTTCTTACTTCTCATTACTTCACACCAACTATTATGTGGGTGTTTTTCTTTTTTCAATATTTGCTTGCTTCAACCAAAAATGCTGAAACATGCTTAAATTATTTGGAAAAAAACAAACAAAACCTAAACAAAATTGAAAATAAAAGAACAAAACTCAAATTTAAATCAAACAAATTAACACAAATGTATTGTTTAAATCATATTTTTTTTGAAGAAATTGAAGGGATGGCTATGAAAAGTTGCGAGAATTTAATTGATTGTGTTTAAAGGTTTAAGAGATAAAGAAGAAGAGAATGTGAGAATTTAGTTGTGCAAGCTTTGAGAGGAAGGAGAGAATGGGAAAAAATGATTTTATAACCTGTATGGAGTAAGAGTGATTCTAAATGTAACCAAAAAATCACTAAACACAACCTATCTTTTTTAATCTTTAATATTTTTAAATTAAATTACTATTTTACCCTTCTCACAACTTATACTCAGTCAATTTCTTTTCTCCATTTTGCTGAGCTTTTCATTCACTCTTCCTTTCACTTCACTCAAAATCTTTGTAATTTGCTGAAATGGATTACGAATCTGATGCTTCTATGAAAATTTATGAAGAAGATGAAGATATAAACAGCAAAGCAGAGATATCTAGAGAGGTATGATGCATTTTATTAAAGTTTTAAAAACTTTCGGTTTGACCCAAAAATTGGGTTTACGAAACTCCCGGAAGTGAATTTCCAGGAGTTTCTTCGTGCTCCCAGAAATTCATTTTCGGGAGGGCTTTCAAGCTCACGGAAATAAACTTCCGGGAGCCCTGAAGTCCACTTCCGAGAGCTGTATTTTTTTTAATATTATGATATATTTATTTGTTTATTTATTTAATAAAACTAATTATTTGTTTAATTTTGTAGAATGATAGAAGATTAGTTGTTTTTCAACAAGAAGCAACATTTAATCAATTCGATTGTACATATGCATTTTCTACGGATAAGGTATGAGATGGTGAACCGTAATTATCTTGAATACGAATAAAGTCAAAAGTTAATTAATATTTGTATATTATATAGGTTTTTCCTACTCGAAAAGCATTGATTTCATGGGCAAGGGAGGTCGAAAGAAATTTAGGCTTTGTAGTTGTGATTAAAGTCTCTGAAGCAGCAATTTTTTCAAGAAAACTTAGATTACGACTCTCATGTGAACGAAGTGGAAAATTCAGGGAGTCGAAGAAGAAAGAAATAGCAAATAAATTACGTCATAAGGGTACGGGAACGAAGAAGTGTGGTTGTCCATTTGAGCTACATGGTGTAAAGTTGGAGAAAGACGATGAGTGGGGAGTTAGAGTAGTTAATGGGTTGCATAATCATCTACCTGCGAAATAGTTTGAGGGCCATTCATTTGCAGTAAGATTGTCAGCTGAAGAGAAGGATATAGTTGCTGAAATCACCAAGAACATGGTAAAACCACGAAATATACTCATGACTTTGAAAAACAAGAATGAGAAGAATGTCTGCACTGTCAAAACTATTTACAAGGAACGGCAGGCCTACAAATTGCTTGAGAAAGTTGGTAGGTCTCAAATGCAACAATTGATGAAAACAGTTAAATGAATGTAAATATGTAGAGTGGCATCGCAAATGATGAGTCAACTGATGTTGTCAAATACTTGTTTTGGGCACATCCTACATCGATAGAGTTGTTGCATCGCAAATGATGAGTAACTTCTGCAACGCCCATGTGTTGATTATGGACTGCACATACAAAACCAATAGATATAGGCTCCCACTCCTCGAGATCGTTGGTGTAACATCAACAGATATGACTTTTTCGGTTGCATTTGTGTACATGGAAGTCGAGCGTAAAGACAACTACACTTGGGCGTTGCAGAAGTTACAAAGTTTAATGTCGTATGTTACATCACCATTTGTCATTGTTACTAATCGAGATTTGGCATTGATGAATGCAATTGCGGCAGTGTTTCCAACAACAACCAATATGTTATGCAGATGGCACATATCAAAGAATGTGCTTGCTAACTGCAAAAAGTATTTTGAGCACAAGGATAGGTGGGACGCATTCATGGCATCTTAGAGCGTTCTTATGTTTTCATTGACGGAGGACAAGTATGAGAGGCATTTGAGCTCGATGCAATTAGATTACCATAGTTATCTAGATGCATTGCAATATGTGAAGTATACTTGGTTGGATAAGCATAAAGAGCGATTTGTTGCAGCTTGGACTGATAGAGTGATGCACTTCAACAATGTAACAACTAATAGGTACATTTAATGTTATCTTTTAAGTTTATGTTTGTGTTAAATAATGTTTTGAATTTATAATAAATGCATTTCATAATTTGTTGTAGAGCGGAGAGTGTACATGCAAAATTGAAAAGACACCTTGGATCCTCTCAAGGTGATTTTGAAACATCTTGGACAGTTATCAACTCCTTAATTAAGCAACAACATACAGACATAAAAGCTTCATTTGAGGCAAGTCTTACCGTTGTTGAACACAACCTCAAGCCATCATTATTCAAGGAGTTACGTGGGTTGGTGTCAAGATCAGCATTGAATATGATATTAAAGAAGGCAGAGTGGGCAAAGGGTGCAAATATTGATCAGTTCTCATGTGGTTGTGTGTTAAGAAGCACACATGGGTTGCCATATGCTCATGAGATTGCTAGATATATATGGTTTGGACAACCAATTCCATTATCTGTTGTGCATTCACATTGATCAAAATTGGATTTGACGAAGTCCAAAGATGATTACATGCAACAGTTGACATTGGATGCTGAGTGGGAGATGATTGTCAATCTGTTTAATGAATGTGATATTTCAGGGAAACGAGCCTTGAAGAAGAAGTTGAGAGAACTAGGTGAGCTAGCAACAACATTTCTAGTTCCTCCGGTCGAAAAGGCTAAGACAAAAGGTCGTTCTCGAGCAGTAAAGATGGACACATCAACTCGACACGATCTTTCTTATTTTGAGATTGTCGAATCTGGTCATGACAGTACTATTTCACCAATAATAGCAAGTTCAGTGAAAGTAGCGAATAAGAGGAAGAAATTGCTCGTGCATCGTCCAGTAGGTAAGATTCGGTATCTTGATTCTTTTCTAGTGGAGATATGTCAGTACATTCACAGTGTTGTTGATGTAGAGTCTGATGGACACTGTGGATTTAGACCTATCGTTGGGTTGTTGGACATGGGTACAGATGCATGGCCACAAGTGCGACGAGATTTGATGGATGAGTTAATGAATTGTCGAGATGATTATGTATATATCTATGGAAGCCAAGAGCGTGTTGATGAATTGATGCAGTCCTTGATTTTTTTCAACACCATAGCTTATAAGGATAATTGGATGACCTTACCAGATATGGGTCATCTGATAGCATCACTGTATGACGTCATGCTTGTCCATTTGTCTTTGAGATAATGCTTGACATATCTCCCATTTAGATCTATTACACCTCCACCATTGCAGCATAGGTTAATTGTTATTGGATTTGTAAGCAATTGTTATTTTGTTCAGGTATGGGTCATAATTAAAGTCTAGCATTATGGATGCTTAAATATTATTAGTTTAAAGTCTGATTCAACTAAATATAATAAATTTTGCAGGTCATTATGGATCTAAGAGCACCGATACCTCCGATTGCATGCAATTGGTGCAAATATAGATATGAATGTGCTCGAGAGTGGGAGCTCCCATATGTATCTCATATCGAGGATTTCAAGTTATTGTTTGCGTCAAACACAGATGTTACTACTCAAGAAACAATTAATCTGAATGAGCCATGATTTTGATTTCTTTTTTCTTATTTTATTTTGTATCTTAAATATTATCTTTGTTATTTATGAGTATTTTATTTATTTAATCATCTACAATTTATTTATGATATCTTGTTATTTAAAAAAATGTGTTGGTAAAGAGTCATGTCCTTTCAAGGTTTCTTAAGTGAAATTTGAGAAAGCTTATTACAATGTTAAAAAAATTATGTATGATTCATGTCAAGGGTTAAACACAATTGGGCATGAGTGAATGAAGATAGTAAATTAATATTTATATACATATTAATAATAAATTAATAACGTAATGATAATAAATTAATAATAAATTAATATTTCACTCAAAAAATAAATGTAAATATATAAAAAAGTCTACTCTCTCCGTCTCCTCTTATGTCTAACATACGAAATAAAATTTGCTGGTGGTGGTGGTGCTGCTCCTGGAGGTGCTGCTGGTGGAGGTGCTGCTGGTGGTGCTGCAAAAGGTGCAGGAGGTGCCGCTGCTGGTGGTGATGCAGGAGGTGCTGGTGGTGCTGGTGATGCAGGAGGTGCTGGTGCTGGTAGAGGTAAGCGCACCAAGAGATGCTGAGTAGGGACTATTGAGGAAGGACCTGCTAAAGATGAAGCTACTAGTGGAGGCCGAGATGATCCTGAGACCGATGTTGGAGGAACTGGTGCTAGTGGTGGATCAAGACGTGGGCCTTGAGGTAAGGTCAAAGGCAAATGCTATGTCATGATGTAAAGAGTGTAAATGGCATGTCTCCATGCTTCCACATGCTGATTATAACCACCAGCCACCATTGACTCAAGTCGATCCCATATGGTTGCCACTATGTGCTATAAAATAATAATAACGTAAATAGATTAAACACAATATAAAAACACAATATTGATATAACATAAGAAATGAATGGTTTACTTGGTAATTGATCGGCCTCTATTGAGGTCTCGATCTATATCTAGGATTCTGCACATACTGATGAGAAATTGTGACATACCAACTCGTATAATCCGTTGTACACTGTCCAGGGATCCTACATCGTCTTCCTTTCCTCTTATCGGTGAGCAAATGACAGTCCCACATATCCTGGTATTCTTGCTGAAAAGGATATCGTACATCGTAGTTCACTGGCTTCGACCCTCGTTCCTCGTGATATAGGGTGAGAGGTGGATGTGGAATCGTCTGTACATAATCCCACTGTCGAAGAACTCTATCCGGATGATAAGGCTCTACAATTTGCTCAAACTTAAGAAATCCGAAAAGTAAGTAATCTGTGGCAAATGATGATGGGCTCTGGCATCTGCGTACGGATCCCAGCAGACCTGATGATAGCTAAGGTCATCAAGTCGCTCCTTCAGTATCTGAAGCTGCAAATTGTAGCTGAGTGGCTTCCATCTACGAGCCTGTTGCAACTCCTGTCTATATGACAAATCTTGGACTGGATCTAATGGGGGAAAATGCTCGTAAATCCATGCCTGCATTAAACAAAAGCAATATTTATAATAAAATCATATTATATATTAAACAAAACAATATGAAATTTATTAAATAAATTTTAAATACCTGCAACAGTGTCATGTAGCCAGCTATTGAATGACAATTAGACCTGCTGGCAATACCCAGCTGTTTATACGTATACGCAAGACAAGCTGCACCCCATGCAAATTGACCAACGGCCGTCAAATCCTCCAAAAATGATAAATACACGATCGGTACTTTGGTTGCACTCTTATCAACAAAAAGAGTGCAACCAAGTAAAAATAACAAAAATGCGTGAGCCGCGTACTCTACATGCTCCTCATCATCGGAGTCGGTCACACCAAAAAATGTATCTCGTAACCACTGCAACCTAACCTATGGTCCTTGAGAGGCGATAGTCTCCGCACATGCCCTCTCTGCATCGACGCCAAGCAAACGCACTAGCATCCCGTTTGCCTCATCGATGGAGACAATAGCAAATGATATAATCCGACCAACCACAGGAATGCCAACTAATGTAGACACATCATCTAGAGTGATGGTCATCTCTCCGAACGGCATGTCCAAAGTGTTGGTCTCTGGTTGCCACCTCTCAGTAAATGCAAAAATGATGGTCTTGTTGCACGTCAAGTAACTACAGTCCAACAACGGAGCCAACCCTGAATGCTGGATGATCGATCGGATGTGTGACCGACTCGGATCCAACGGCCATGTACCAACTTTTCGGACCATGATTAATGACTTTAATCTCTCATCATTCCTATATTAAAACAAATAAATAATTAGTATATAATTAAGTATAATTTTCATAACAATAAATATGTAATAACTTTAAAAATATGCCTTTCCTTCCCAAATAGCTGCAGCAACATGAGATCCAAAGCTCCGCAAAACGGACGCATCAACTTGACCACCACTACCAACTCCTTGACCAGAAGTACTGCTTGTTGTGTATCCTGGGTAGCAGTGGCCTGCTGCCTCTCCTCGACAGCTGCTGCCTTGCTAGAAGCACGGGCATGCTGCGTCTCCTGGGTTGCAGTGGCCTGCTGTGTATTCTGTTGTCTTGCCTCGACAACTGCTTCCTCGTTAGAAGCACGGACATGCTGTGTCTCTTGGGTAGCAGCTGCCTCATTAGTACAGGCACCTGCTGCGTTTGCTCGGTAGCTGCCTCAACAAGAGTGGCAAGTGCGATCTCTAGCTGCATAGCCTGGTCACCTACTGCTACGAATGCAACGCGTCACCTAACATGTCGCCTCTTCTCAGATGCTGTCGGTCGCCATCGCCACTGCCACGTGGATGGACTCAAGGGGGGACGACTATGATTACGACCACGCAATGACCCGACTCCTTGTGTACGTGCCATCTGTAAAAACTAATTTTTATTAAAAATATATAATAAAAACTAATCTTATTAAAAATTTAATGACATAATTAAAATTAAAATTTAATAATAATAAAATTTAATAATAATAAATTAAAAATTAAAATTAAAATTTATTAATAATAAAATTGGCTTAATAGCCAAATAAGCCCTCAACCTTTAGCCTAAAATGGAATTCAGTCCTCAACATTTTGTCGCATGACATTCAATCCATAAACTTTTATTTCGATGGAAATAAACCCTCAACCTTCTAAAATTATGCAATTAAGTCCAAATCTGTTAAATGACACTAACTGCCGTTAGTATATTTAACGTGAAGCTGACGTGGATAGCTTAGTTGGCTACCACGTGGCATGCCACGTGTGCAATACTAACGGCAGTTACTGTCATTTAACATATTTGGACTTAATTGCATAATTTTAGAAAGTTGAGGGTTTATTTCCATTAAAATAAAAGTTTATGAATTGAATGTCACGCGATAAAATGTTGAGGGCTGAATTCCATTTTAGGCTAAAGGTTGAGGGCTTATTTGGCTATTAAGCCTAATAAAATTTAATAATAATAAATTAAAAATTAAAAATAAAATTTATTAATAATAATAAAATTTAATAATAATAAATTAAAAATTAAAATTAAAATTAAACAATAATAATAAAATTTCATAATAATAAATTAAAAATTAAAATTAAAATTTAATAATTAAAATTAAAATTGAACTCACGGCAGTGAAATGCTGTGAGGCCTTCAGGGCTCAGGGCTTTTTCTTGCCGTGTTTGAGGCCTTCAGGGCTCACGGCTTTTTCTTACCGTGATCCTCGAAGGCCTCACGGCTTTTCACTGCTGTAAGGCTCGTGATTCAGCCTAACCGATGCCCCAACCGATTATCTTCTACATTTACATTAAAAACAACAAATTCACAAATAAAATCAATAATGTAGAAGATTTTACCTTATAAATCGATAAAAAATGCAAATTTGATGATGATTACCAGAAAAAATTGATGGAAATTGAGAGTGAAAACAGGAGAGGAGGAAGAAACGCGAGAACTGCTGCAGGTAGGTTGTATTTTAGGGCATTTTAAAAATTAAAGAAGTAAATAGGTTGTGTTTAGTGTTTTATAGGTTGTATTTAGAATTTCTCATTGAGTAATTTTTTTTTGAATCTCTCATGGAGTAATTTTTTTTTGGTGAATTCTCATGGAGTAATTTTAATACTTAGGTTTTAGGGTAATTGTTTTTCTAGTAAATAAGGTGTGAAAAGTTATTGGTAAGTTGTGAATCTCATAACAAGCAATTATGCTGCGCTGTAGATTTTGGGGTTTTTTTTTATTTTTTTAGAAAAGAAAATAAGAAAATCAACCGTGTAAAGAAAATAAGAAAATCAACCGTGTCTTGTATTTAAACAGTAACTCATAGTTAAATATGGGTGTAAAAATAAAAAAAAAAGATATATTTAGAAATTCTAGATGAATAAAAAAAAAGAAGAAGAAATTCTCGTCTATTTTTACATGAAAAGTTGGAGAGCAGCCATTATTGGCTGCCAGTGGGGAGCATTCGTAGTTGTAAAATTTGTAGGACATTTCTTTCTATTCTAGTTTCTAGGTACACTTAAAAGGTCGCCAACCGCTGCCAGATCTGCCTTTTCTTTTCATTCCTGGTTACCTTTAGGACATTATCAGCCTGGGTTTGATTGTTCTACATTTTCCATTCAATTTAAAGGTAATCATTTTGACTTGGTTCTTGATTTCTACTTGGAATTGTTTGCTCTTAATCTCGTTCGGTCATTGCTTTTTTCCGTTTCCGCTTGCCCATCCATTTATCTTCTTCTGTAAACAAACTCTAACCATAATCCAAGGTGTTCCCTGACTTAGGTTTTACTCCTAATCCTCCAATTACTTCTTATCTCCGTATCGGTACTGATTCTTTCCTTTTAAATTCTTCCTAATTCGGCAATTCAGTTGTCGAATTAGCATATCAAATCAATCCTACTTTCTTCTTTTACGGCGGGGTCGGGGGTTGGTTTAGGGTATCCTTCCTTTTGGTTTTTAACAATCTTCCCGTGTGCCGCTAGCGAACTCAAGGAAGGAAAGAGAATAAAAGAATACGAAATTCGTGTGTGACAAATGGGTGATTTGTTCCTGAACATCGTGGCCTTTATATGTACTTCTGGAGCCATTGCCTTGGCGATTCTTCACATCTACAGGCACCTTTTGAATTACACCGAACCTATTTTTCAGAGATACATTGTCCGCATTATCTTTATGGTTCCGGTGAGTTATTTCTTATCTACTCTCTTATTTAGTATATGGCTTTATTTTTTCTATAGGATTCATTTTCCTTGTGCCTATATCTTTTTGTCTTCTTTCTTACAATGTATAATATGTTCTTCCCGCTGACAGGTTTATGCCTTGATGTCTTTCCTGTCCCTTGTTCTACCACAGAGTTCAATCTATTTCAATTCCATCCGGGAAGTGTAAGTGTCTGCCTGTGTTTGAATTCAATCATCAGCTTCTCATTTGCACTTCATTTCTGAATTCCATGTTCTTCTATTCCATCATCCCATTCAAAAGTTTATGCTATGTCCATAGATGAACTGAATGATTGAGAGAGACGATGTATGGATGTCACATTATGTTCACCTCTTTTATTTTATCCTAGTGGTTTTTTAACCACGTTTGGCTGTACTTTTTTAATGCTTTCAGCTGTTGTATTCTAACATCATTTCCTCTTTTAACTGTTACAGTTATGAAGCTTGGGTCATCTATAATTTTCTGTCACTCTGCTTGGCATGGGTTGGAGGTCCAGGAGCAGTTGTTCTCAGTTTGAGTGGTCGAGTTTTAAAGCCATCTTGGTGTCTGATGACATGCTGCTTCCCTCCCATGCCACTAGATGGGTGAGTTTTGGATGGAATTCAACTGTTTTGTCACATCACATTTTTATGCATGTCCACGTATTCATGTGAATAAGCTTTTCTGTATCAAGAATATCTCTGCTTCATTATTAGTTTAGATTTTGGAATTAATATTGGATAATCTTGAATGACTTAGAGCTGCAAAATATCAATCGTCTACTTCTTGGGTTTTTGAGCATGCTTTTCTATTTCATTTGTGCATTAATTTGTGTATAATTTACTCGTGCAGAATGTGATTTTAAAAACGTAAATAATATATTCTGATGTGGTTGAATTATGTAATTAGCTTGTATGCCATTCTTGATATATAGTATTAAATAGCCAAAATTGGCTACGGCCTTCTTATGTTTGCCAACTTAAATAGCCAAAATTTTCTTTCAAGAGCCCATCTCTGCAGCAAATATCATGCCAAAAGAGATAGAATGTTCTTACCTTACCTTAAAGTGAAGCTAAGTTAAGAACTTGCGCCATCCTCTTTGGTCCACTTGTAAATGCTAGTATGATAAGAGTTCTCACCCTCATCTGAACTCTAACAATGTCTGCCTCATCTTAGCTCACATTTTTACCCTATTAGTTTGATATGGGCAGTGTTTGTTGGGGGTTAAACCTCCTTTTTATTTTGAGATATGTTCTTAAGTAGAAGGGTTTAAACAACTTTGTTTGGGCAGTGGGTAAGGTATTATGTAGGATTGGTCATGCTAGCTTTGCTGTGGCAAAGAAGATAAGAATTGTTAAGGACAAGACTAAGAAATGGATGGAGAGATGTAGAGATTTTAGAGGGAGAAAAGACTTCATGTTGGCAGGAATGGTTTGTTAGTTAAAAGTGAGAAAGGGAGTTTCCCTTGATGGTTCTTAAGCAAGAACTCATGAACGCTATCAAATTGGGGGATAATTTGGAGTGTGGTGTGACTTTAGTTGCAATTAACTTATAGGCCACCTTTTGAACTTTGGCTATTACTGAAACAAGAGGTTTAGAAAATAATTTTCTCTATATCTTTGACATACAGTAGGGTTTATTTTATAGAAAGAGAACTATCCTAAAATAGACACAATTAATTCTAAGAATGAAAAAATAGGAAACTACCAAAAATAAAAAATCAAAAAGTTGACCCTAATCAAATCCCAATAATTCTGGGATTTTCCTAATCTTTCCAACACTCCCCCTCAAGCTGGTGAATAGATATCAATCATTCCCAGCTTGCTTACAAAAGAATCAAATCCCGGTTTTGACATGGCTTTAGTGAAAACATCAGCTTCTTGCGACTTAGTTGATACATAAGACAAGCTAATAGTCCCGTTTTCAATCTCATTTTTGATGAAATTTTTGTCAATTCTCACGTGCTTCATTCCATCATGCTGAATAGGATTGTGAACAATGCTGATGGCAAATTTGCTATCACTGTATAACTTCATAGGACCTGATAACGATATATTTAGGTCCTTTAATATCCTTTCCAACCAGATTAGCTCACAAACGCCTTGAGCAATTAACCTTGCCTTGTATCGTTCTATGTTCCCATCGAACCCATACTTCACCACAAATATCCACTTGCACCCAACAAGTTTTTTTCCTTCAGGTAGGTCAACAATTTCCCATGTCTCATTATCAATCAAAGCCTTCATCTCTTCCAAAATAGCTGCTTTCCATCTAGGATCTGGCATGGCACTTTGAATGTCTTTAGGAATCTTCACATTATCAATCATTGAAGTAAACACCTTGTAATCTTGAGACAGCTTGGAGTAGGTTAGATGATTGGAAATGGGATGCAGTGCAAGATCTTACCCCGTTCCTGATAGCAATTGGAACATCAAGATCATCAATTGTGGCAACATCTTCCCTTGTGATTTCCAAAGGACTTGGCTCCAATTCTGATGGTTGGCTTTGAGGAGGAACTCGTGGCCTTCTTGAGTAAACGAAAATTTGGTTTGGCGTAGGAGTTGGTGCTCCCCTTTGACCTGTCACTTGAGTAGGCTCAGAATGATTTAGTGAAGAAGTAATATGAGGATCCAGTGATGGAGAAAAAGATGGATAGGTAGGAAGAGAAATAGGGAATGAAATGGAAGGATCCCAATGATTTTTTTCGTTAGATTTCTCCCCCTGAAGAGAATCATTGGGATAGAATGTTTGATTTTCAAAGAATGTTACATCACAGGAAACATAAAATTGTTTGGATGATGGGCAATAGCACTTGTAACCTTTTGGTGTAGGAGTGTATCCAATGAAAACACATTTGAAGGCTTTTGGATAAAACTTCCCTCGGTTAGGACTTGAATTATGAACAAAGACAGTGCATCCGAATACTCGAGGTGGAAGAGAGTTAAGAATTCGAACTTGGGGAAAACAATTTTGTAAGCAACTTAGTGGAGTTCTAAATTGGAGTTGTTTGGAGGGAAGCCGGTTGATAAGATAAGTTAAAATAGCTTTGCCCCAAAAAGAGTTTGGAACGTGGCTAGCAAACATAAGGGATCGGGCAACTTCAAGAAGATGGCGATTTTTCCGTTCGGCTATTCGTTCTGTTGAGGGGTATAACCACATGAGCTTTGATGAAAAATTCCATGTTCAACAAGATAGTTTTTAATCTCATGTGCAAAGTATTCCCCACCATTATCAGTACGAAGAATGTGAATAGAAGATTGGAAGATATTGGTGACAAGTTTATGAAATTGTTTGAATATAGATCTGGCTTCAGATTTTTCTTTCATAAGGTAAACCCAACTAACACGAGTATGGTCATCTATAAAGGTAATAAACCAGCCTGTTAAACTTGAAAAGTGGGCTGCTCCCCAAATATCATTGTGGATGAGGTGAAATGGCTTTGAAGATTGATAAGGTTGAATGGGATGATTTTTTTTTGGTTGTTTGGCATAGATGCAATGCTCACACTGAAATAAGGAGAGATCTTTATTGATAAATAGATGAGGATACTAAAACTTTAGATAAGTAAAGCTAGGACGGCCTAGGCATTTATGCCAAAGTAGAACATCAGAATTTGAAACAGTGGACAGTGTAACATTACTAAGTGATCTTGGTCTTGAATGAGAACTGACACCAGAGAGGTAGTAGAGGCCATTTCGCTCTTTAGCATTGCCAATCATCCTCCCTGAAGACAAATCCTGAAATTCACAGCGTGTAGAAAAAAATGTTACTGCACAATTAAGATCCCTAGTAAGTTTGCTAATGGAAAGAAGATTGCACTTAAGATTTGGAACATGAAGAACAAATTTTAATCGCAAACCAAAAAGTTCAGTATCCCCTCGACCAGCAATAGTTGAGAGAGTACCAACAGCAACTGTAACTTTTAGGTCATCATCACATGCTTCATAAGTCGAGAAAGCAGAAGAAGTGCCAGTCATATGGTCTGAAGCACCAGTATCAATTATCCAACCTTCACCTATAACTTTGTGTGATAACTAAGATGATTTGGTGTTACCTCATTGTGCAACAGTGGCAGTGGAGGAGGGTGCAGCAAGTTCGGACTCTTTAAGAGGTTTTGACTGGTTCAGAAGGTTCCTCAAGAGCTCCATCTGTTCTGCAGTGAAGGGAAGTTGGCTTGGTTTTTTAGAGTCTATGGCAGACTTGGTAATATAGGCTGACCGGTTTGATTTTCTCTGACTCCGGGGTTTCCAATTTGCAGGTTTTCCATGAATTTCCCAACTTGTCTCCTTGGTGTGATAAGGTTTATTGCAGTGGTCACACCACAACTGCTTATCCTTAGACCGTTGGCCTCGAGGATTGGAAGACTCAATTCGGTTTGCAGCCAAAGCAGAATTCTGTTGTGTCACCTCTGAAGTTGGGCTGGAAGGCATGTGAAGCATCACTCTCTTTCGACTTTCTTCACGTCTAACCTCAGCGAATGCTTCTTGGATGGTAGGAAGAGGTTTGGCTCCAAGGAGACGTCCATGAACTTCATCAAGATCCTTATTGAGATCTTGAAGGAAGTCAAACATACGTTCTTTCTCTAGCATCTTGCTGTACTTCACACCATCTTCAGGACACTTCCAACTTGTCTCATAGAACAAATCCATCTCTTGCCACAATTCAGACAAAACATTATAGTACTCGATGACCGACATTGTTCCTTTGTCAAGTAGTGCGAATGGCTGAATGGATCTCAAAACATTGAGCAGTATTTTCAAGGTCTGAATACATCTCCTGGACTGCCTCCCAGATTTCCTTCGTTGTCTTGTAGAACAGGTAGGTTCGACCGCTCCTAGGTTCCATAGAGTTGATAAGCCATGCCATGACTATGGAGTTTTCAGCCTCCCAAGTACTGAAATTTTCTGCAGTAGTTGAAGGCATAGGAATGGCACCCGTTAGGTAGCCCATCTTCCCTTTGCCTTTAATTACTAAAACAATCGGTTGAAACCACTCACGGAAATTTGTTCCATTGAGTCTGTGTTGGGTTATTTGAAGAGAATGAGTGTCTACGGAAGATGATAAAGAGGGTAAAGAATTTTTTTGATGGTTATAAACAGCAGGGGATTCTGCTGTAGATGAGGATTGGGCAGTACCAGCCATTGTTCTTAACAATTCTTGCATTCATGTTTTTTTATATGATTTACAATTTTTAATCTAATTTGTTGGATCTCTTTCTGTATTCATCTAGATCTTGCATGCCAAAATTTCAGGTTAATTTAAAATATTACTTGTATGATAAGATTAAAGTTTCAATAATTATAAATATTGGAAAAGACAATATTCTCAATCAATGTGATAGAGACAATTGGATTTACTTGAAATTTCAAGTGCATGACTGATACAAATAGGTTGTTAAATCCAAAGTTGGCTTGTTAAATTATTAACTGCACCAGAAGTTTCAATTAGTAGTTGTTAAACCAATGTCACTTCATCTCTCCTTGCATGTAATGTCATGATTGTTGGGAAACTAATTATTTTTCTGGAATCTTCTTGTACTTTACACTCAGCTTACATTTGATCATTTGCACCTGAAACTGCAATGCAGGCGTTTTATACGGAGATGCAAGCAGGGCTGTCTGCAATTTGTCATTCTGAAGCCCATTTTAGTTGCTGTTACTCTCATATTATATGCGAAAGGAAAATATAAAGATGGGAATTTTAGTCCAAGACAGGCATATCTATATCTTACTATCATCTATACAATCTCATACACAATGGCTCTATATGCTTTGGTGTTGTTTTACATGGCATGCAAAGATCTTCTTCAGCCATTCAATCCAGTTCCGAAGTTCATCATAATAAAATCTGTTGTTTTCTTAACCTATTGGCAGGTAAAATCTTGTGATGCGGTTACTTCCTCACATGCTTTTGCATGAAAATAAGAAAAATCCCTTTTTTTGCTTTGGCTTTTAGATACTTTTACTTCTTTCCCTTCTTTCTTTTCTTTGCATCATCATTCCTTTTGTTGCTTTTTAGTTAAATAATCATTATTCGGAAATCTTCTAAGCATTATAGCAACAAAGGATGGTCAACTTCTAGTTACCGGAATGTGATCGTGTTTGCTGTGTACAGCAACATCATCTTTATATTTCATTTTATGGGGTAGGGATGAGCAGAGACTGATTTTCTATATTTTGCTTTCCCTTTTTAACACTTATGTAAAATAGCAATTTAAGTTCTGGAAGTGCTGCGTTCCTGTCTCTCTAGAGCAGCTGCTACATGCTTTTCTGAGAATCACATCTTGTGCTGTGAGGGCATGGAATCATGTCTAAAGCCTGCTAAAGGCATGCATGTATAGATCAGTCATACATAACATCTGCTTTGACGACATCGTACCATGTCTAAAAGCTCATCTAGTTGCATAGATTGGCTATACATGCTAAAAAGAAACTAAAAAGACTATTCCTTTTATTTCCTTTTTCAGGGTGTTCTGGTTTTTCTCGCTGCAAAGTCAGGATTAATAAAGGATACTGAAGAGGCAGCTCAATTTCAAAACTTTATTATTTGTGTTGAAATGCTTATAGCTGCTGTAGGTCATCTTTATGCATTTCCCTATAAAGAGTATGCTGGTGCAAATATTGGTGGGTCTCGTGGTTTTACAGGAAGCCTCTCACATGCCTTGAAGTTGAATGACTTCTATCATGATACCGTTCACCAGGTAAGCCTTCTTGTTGCCATTTGCCAAAGGTTCCTCTATTGGATTATTCTTCTTTTGTTTAGGGTCGTTTATGGGGTTATATTTGTGTATTGGTTCCACAGTTCGCTCCAACATATCATGATTATGTACTGTACAACCATAATGATGGTGATGAGGGAACAAGAAAGTACCGGTCAAGGACTTTTGTGCCAACTGGGCCAGAGATGGATGCTGTGAGAAGAAACAAACTCATGTTTGGAAACAAACTGGATGACATTCAGCTATCCAGTCTCTCATCATCTGGTACAAGCACTCCCCAAAACTCTGGCTCTGTACCAGATTCCGCACATGATGTGATGAAATCATCACTGCTTGTAGACCCCTCAAATTCTTATACAGTGCCGTATGATATGTCACTTATCGACATGGATCTATCCAATTACCCTGCAAAAGTTCCTGCAGCAAAAGAAACTGAGCTTAGGTGACAGGTGTTAGTAAACACCATTAAGACGGGTGAGAAAGGCGCATCTGTGGGGAGTAGGGGGGAGACTGCGTGGAGTGCGAGGGGGAACAAAAAAAGGTAGAGCGTCTGACATGAAGTTATTTCTGACTTTGGGGCAGCCTCTTATGTAAAATTGTGTGCCGGTGATTGGTGTCAATTTGCTGAAGTCCTCGTCTCTCAGTATTTTCTCTCTTTTGGCTGTATTGATTTCAATCATTCTAAATTGTACACTGTTCATAGCTTTCAAAGTGGAACATAGTAGCCTAGTGGCCCGTCTGCCGATGGTTGTCTGGGTTTGTTGCCATCTGTTTTGTAGTTATAAAACACTTTAATTCATAGTTGAAGAATCTGAATTGGAGTCATGAAATTTGGTGTCAACTTTCGTTCGCTTGACTTATTTCGAGTTTGATGCTGTTTTTGCATGTTATAGGAAAGATGTCACGATTTGCTATGATGCCATTTTATAGCAGCATCGAAGAGTTTCTCTGTTAGTGGTAATGTAGTTGTATTTCCTTCGAAAAATGAGATGGAAGGGAAATTGGGGCAGGTGAGGAATGAAATGATTTCTGCCTGCGGCATGACATTGGTCGGGTCGGGTGAGTTGCAATTTTGTTAAGACATTAAAGACGGATGCTTGCATCCTTTATCTTTTTAGGGTGACAGCTTGTTCAGAAGGTCGGCTATAGATTGCCCCACTGAAAATCTTGGAAAAAGTTTCCAACTTCTCACCTTTGATTGCATAAAACCCATCGCTATCATCTTCAAATGCGACACAGCTTCACCAATGGCCAAGAAAACAAAAAAAAAAAAGGCCCACATGTCCTCATTTTTATGAGAGCCTGCTTAACTATAATTAAGATTTAAGAGGGTTATTCAAAACAGCAGCGAGGGCAATGGATGAAGCAATGTTAATTGGATCGAACTTCGTGCAAAAGAATATTTACCGAAAAGGGAAAGAAAAAGAATTAACGCCTTTTTTTTTGGTAATCTTTTTCATATCTTCTTTTTTTTTTTCGATTCCTTTCACTCTCTTTCTCTTGGAAAATGAAAGTGAAAGTGCAAGGGGAATATGAAGCTACTACGCTTCTTTTTCCCGTCACTCATATCTTCTTTAAACTGAAACAGGTGTAAAATATATGAATAGTAATTAAGACTTACCAGTTCTTTCTAAATAGTAAAAATTAGGTTTTTTTTTTATCATAATAATATTTTTCTCATGGCAGTTAACTCTACCGACTGCCCTATTTGTAGAACTACCAAAGTAATCAAGGACAATCGACAAAAGAGAGTTTGCCGACCCGCGGGACACCTCTGGCGAAGAAATCCGCGTTAATTCCACCTTTCCTTTTGCTTTCAAAAGTTCAAATTTTTATGCCATCTCAACATATATATATATAATTTTTATGCCATCTCAACATATATATATATATATATATATATATATATATATATATATATATAGTTTCGCCTCTGAATTCTGATCATCTAAAATTCAGTCAACCTTTTGTTTATTTTTAATTATGTTTTATTGCAGGGCCAATGGCTTCCCTTGATGATGCTTGTCTGGGTTTCTCTTCTTCCGTGTTAGACTACCGGCTTTGATCTCTTTCTTTCTCTATCCAATCCCGAAAAGTGAATACGTTCTTTTATATGTTGACCTCTCAGCCTGAGATGGAGATATCCGAAAGTGCCGGTGTTGGTGATGGCTGTCATGATGCTGACTACAATGATCCAGAGGACGGCAGTGCTGAATCCCTTTCTCGCAGAATTGATTTTGATGGACGTACGTGTAAAAGGGATTACATGGAGGCAAAGATAAAGCAGGTAGTCTTGTTTCCATTCGCAAAATCTAAGAAGAAGAAACAAACAAAATCCAGTGCACAGCTATCTTCTTTCTCTTCTTCGGGTAAAAGGGTTGGTTCAAGCGTTGGTGTTTGCAGTGGCTTTTGTTGCACGCAACCCCGCACTTTGGAATCACCTACTGATTCCAAAACTAGCGACCCCAATGATGCCACCTTCACATATGATATGCTCAAAGCTTTGATTGAGAGCAATCATTTCTACTCCAAAGAATGCAATCCCCATTCAGTTTAGCATCCTATATATCGTTACTTAGAATTTCTTGCCTGGTGTCGCTATTATTCTTTCTGCTGTTGCCGCTTGTTGCGTGGTTGTTTTTGTTGACATGATTTCCACAAGGGCGCTTAACTTTCATATCAACTGCAAGTTTTCATTGAATTCGGTCAATATGTTCTGGAATCGCAGATGATCAGTCGAGAATGTGCTAGTTTGATTGATAACATTTTTATTTATGGGAGACAACAATATTAGTCGTCCTTCTCTTGCTAGTTATGGCAGAGTACCTGAGTCACCTAAATTTTGAGCCGTCATGTATGTGACTAAACTTGCAGCATTTCGTTGAGTCACCTGAGTGGTTGTGCCAAATCAGCATTTTGAGCGGGTTTTGGGAATGCGAAAGGATTGAATTCACCCTGTAGGAAGTGCTGGTTGCGTCTATAGTCAAGGGATGATTAAGAGCAGTGGGAAAGCCCGAAAGGTATCCAAATAGTCAATGATACGGAAGAAGAGGTCATGACTGAGATCTGGTATGTGGATAAAGTTAGACTTGAACAGGTCTTAGCTGATTACTTGTCGATATCAGTTAATTTTCCACCAAATGGAGGCCAACTTCTTGTTGTAGCTAGCTTGACCAAGGATCAACTTGGACAGTCTGTTCATCTCGCACATTTGGAGCTCAGGTACCGCTTTCTTTCATATATATGCATTCATAATAATAGTTGGAATTTATCCTAATTATACCTCAAAAAAGAGGAGAATGTGCCTGCACACCAATTTAAGCCCCTTTTTTTTTAATTGATTCATCTGTAGTAAATTAATGGATCTGGTATATATCCCTTAGTTGAAGGCACAACTGAACTCTTTTATGAAGTCAGTCAAAAGTGTGTATATTTTGGCTCAGGATAACACACGCATGTGGCAGAGTACCTGAAGCATTGCAGAACCAAATGTTTTGAAGTGATGGAGATGCATTAGAGGAGGCTATCAGTTTGCTCATCAGCATGGGGAATTGTCATTTTTGTTTTAAATTATTTGAAAATATTGATTTTTCTGGATGAGTTTATAGGTCAACAAGGAAACTAGTTATGAATTGACGATGTTCTTAGATGGATTTCTCATTTCCCAAGCTAAGTTTAAGCCCTATATATGTCTAGTGATAATTTCTGCAATCGCAAGTAATTGATTTTAAAAACATAAAATCCATGGGATACAATTTGTTTTCACAAAGTGCAAAGGTTTGTAAATGAGGTATTTCTTCGTAAGGCAAGAGTAGGTAGCCTACCTTCAACTGAAGTATATCTTCCTGTTGCTGAGATCTGAACCAAGTGGTTACTTCAAGTAGGCACTGTAAACGTTATCGAGATGAAGTAATCTTAAGCTTTGATGATGCAAATCCCACCGAAGAAAGCAATGAATTTGTAGAAAATCTTAAAAATGTTGAGATATTATTGGGTATCAAAAGGTCACCTATACTTCAGATTAGAAGCTGCGGTTGAGATTAGCACCTGAACCAAGTGGTTACTTCAAGTAGGCACTGTAAAGCATCCCTATTAAATCAATACTTTGCTCAACGTTATCGAGATGAAGTAATCTTAAGCTTTGATGATGCAAATCCCACCAAAGAAAGCAATGAATTTGTAGAAAATCTTAAAAAATGTTGAGATATTATTGGGTATCAAAAGGTCACCTATACTTCAGATTTCTTCTCATAGTTCATGGATATGGCTGAAAAGTTGATACAGGAAGGTAAAACCTATGCGGCCGTGAGGATATGCAGAACGAAAAGCTGGACGGCATTAAATCAAAATGCAGGGACAGCAGTGGTGAGGAGAATTAAAATTTGTTGAAGGAAATCATTGCTGCTTATGAATGGGGCTTGCAGTGCTGATTTCGTGGGGAATGTTAGACATGCAAGACCAAAACAAATCTCTTACGGATCCAGTGTAGTACTGCTGTAATCCAGTTCCCCACCATTGAATTGCGTTCAAGTACAAGCTATACCCAACTTATGATGTTGCTCGTCCTTTTGCTGATGGTGAAGTATAATACATGCACTCCAATCTAGTGAGTATCACGATTGTAATGCTCAATGCCATAGGATTCTAGAGGGCTTGGGAATGTGAAAGGTAAATGTATATGAGTTTAGTCAATTGAATTTGGTCTATTCAGTACTCAGTAAGACTCTGGTTTGTGCAAAATGGAAAAATATATAGATGGAATGATCCCTGTTTCCAGCCAGCTAAGGAATTGATCCCCGTAGTGACCTTAGTACAATTAATTTTGGTAGTGGTAAGTTTGCATGGCTGTTAATTTCAACTCAATTCAAAATCCGGAATCGATTATTTCCTCGATTAGGCTGCCTTCATTGGCTAGCTTAGGCTGATTTTAGTACACCCACCTCATCTTCTCTTACAATTTGGCGTCTGCATTCTTATTCCTAATAGCTTCATTAACATTTTGTGACTGAATGTTCTTCGAAGCGTTATAGTTTGCTTTCAAATATAGGCTTTGATTCCAATGAGTACTAATTTTTTCCTATCAATTTGTTCCAGAGGCATTGAAGAATCTCTATCTTATTGAATGGAACAAACTTTGGACTAATAATAAGAACATTGATCCTGTTTCTCCTAGGCACATAGCAGTCATTGAAGAACGATATCTGTTGTTGACCTTAACTATTGGTCCTGGTGATGTTTGCTTTGCTCCAATGCATAAGAAATATGATGGTGCCGGAGAGAAGGCAACTACATACACATGGAGGATATGGATACGCTATGCTGATGCAGAGAGCATTTCAGTGGATGAGGAAGTAACCTTAATGGATTGGGGAAATTCCATCGTGAAAGAAATCATTAAGGACTGGGATGGTTAACATAACCGAGTTAGAAGGAGTTTTGCATCTTGAAGGATCTGCCAAGACAACAAAATTGAAACTTTCGGTGCTAGCAGAAACAAGTGACTTGTTAACCTTTACTCGATGGAGTTTGACCATCTAATAACAAAGAACGTATTTACTTACTATTAACTTACATCTAGACTGTACAATTTTTTCCCATTTTAAAATTAATGATTAGCACAAGTTAAATACTGGAATATTGTTCCCCATGTGCTTCTGCAAATTTAAAATTATACTGAGTTATAATTTGATCACTCTAACGTCCTGCCAGGGAGGTTCCCATGCGATCCTGCAAATTTAAAATTATAGCCGCTGTTATAATTTGACCGCTGTAACATCTTGTCAGGGTGGTTTCTCTTCCAGTTTGACACCTAAAACCATGGAGGATTCTGTTTATTCATGTATGCAATCATACATGTATACTTGTTCTAATGTTACATGTGCTAAACATGGCTGTATAGTAAATCAATTTGCAAATGTTGCAGGAACTAGTTTTATGGTTCTGTTGTCAGATATGCAATACGAATTTTGTTTAAGAAATTGAACCCTGAACTCTTTATACAAATTATGTGCAAGAAATTGAACCCAGAATTCTTTCTTTGAGTCTGTATTTGTTCTGGATAGTAGGATTTTTCTGCGCGGCTTTCCATGGGAGGGAGTATTATGTACTATAGTTCATAGTTCACTGTTTGATACTCAGTAAAAGGGTCTGGTGTTTGGTATGAAGGATTCAGGATTTAACTTTTATTTGTTGTGGATGCAGGAAGAGGATTTTCTAGATGTACTAAACATCTACACCCATGTCCGAAAAAGGAGACTGTGGCAGTTTGAGATTCCAACATGTGCAATTTGAAGCAAGGAGAGGAATGCTACTTCAGTTGCGATGTTCCTTTTGCTAGACCTTCGAATCCTGTGCTTTTGTCTGCAATTCCAAATGGCAGGTGTGCAGCAATGCGTGTTGAAGTAGACATTTTACTGATCCTGAAGGACTACAGGAGAAGTGGTAAGCCCTTGCCATTCTCTCTTTTTGCTAATATCTGCCCGTGAATGTTTATGCCAACTGTGGATGTAACATTTTCTGGTTCCTATTTTATGGTCATTATGAACAAAAATGTTATATTTGTTTTGTTTTATTCAATGCTTCTGTTACAATATCAACATGGGTGGGTTCATTTCCATTATATGTTTCTGCTTTTCACTTTTGTTTTTTAGCTGCTTGATGTCCCTTGGAAGACGGGTAAATTGCAAAATTTAGAACATCGTAATGCAGTGTGGCAGATACTATTTCTATATTTTAATTTACATTTTTACGTTCTTTTGGGTGGTTCGGTGGATGATATTGATGAGGAATCATAGGGATATTTGAGTGACGTTCACAAATTAAGACGTTGATTTGTTTTGGGCAACTTTAAGAGTGATCCAAGACAAAGGCAATAATTGTTTACAATGTCATAATTTCTCTAATCGTGATTATAGTTGTTGGTTTGTGCCTTTTGGCTTTTCATTAAAACAAGCTCAAGAAGTTGAGTTACTACTAACAGTGAGATACACCACCTAGGTTTACTTGTGACGGATTAGCAATCCAGACAAACAAGTTGGTGCTTCAAACCATTTCAATTCAACGGGAACTTCCACGGGAAGGTTAAAATTTTTTATCATATTGTATTATTAACATAAACATATGATAATAAACGGGAATTTAATATCAATAATAAAAAAAGGTTGAAAGTAGATAAACGAAAATTAATGTTAATAAACGTAATTATATGATAATAAAAATAAACATATTTTGCAATAAACTTATCATATATTTACGTCAGTTTAAATTAACCTTACATTTATAAAAACTTAGTAATATGATATAAATGATACACAGTTACATACACACCTAGTAACCTTTTACATTTACAGTTACCTTTTAAGTACACAGGTACATCTACATGAAGTGATAAATTTGGACTCCCGCATTTGCTGATACCGTTAATCTAGTTTGTTTATTATTTAGGAAATTGGTTTTAGCTTATAAAGTTATAATAATGCATGCCCATCATTCTAGCTGGCTCGAAGGGATTATCAAATCAAAGATCAGAGCCCTGGAGATAACCTGACTTGTAGTATTTTAATGTTATCGTATAAGTTCAGTAAATGTGAAATCAAATATAAATATTTTTTAAGATCAAATAATAACTTACAAAGTAAACTCCTTAGATTAATATTCAATGATGAATCTTAAAAAGTACTAATTTAGAAGAGTTGTGTTATAACGCAAAATTGAATAATCGTCGCAAACACCCTGGCTGTGGCTTCCATTTTGGTCTCTTTGACCGCATTCTAGGCTCCTTGCGTTATGCCTGTATCACATTATGTCCTTTCCCCTTTCAAACAATATTAATGCCTTTTTATAACCCTTTTATCCTGCTTTATTATATACTCAGTCCAGCATCCATGACCAAAATTTCCCAATTAATCCCCTGCTTCCATCCCTGATCTCCAATGATTTTTAATTTTGAGGTGATTGAGGTTATATGCTCCTTGTTACAAACTTGAAATTATACCATGCTTATGCCAGGCCAAAAGCTCTCAAATGTGAAGTTAAATACGAAAATACGTTGCACAACATATAGCCACGAAAGCCTTCAAAGTTCAGGTTACATCAATTTACCATTAAAAACATCTCTCTCAAAGTCTTAGTTCAAGCTCCTAAAATGGCCAAAGACATGAACGAATTTAGCTCGCATTCTTCCTACAGGAAAAACTGCAAAAATATAGTTGTTAGAATACTAAATCAACAATATGATTATAGTGAAGATGTAATGTTATAAAACTTGAATTTCTGTCAGCCTACATCTAAATTTCAAATTCGGTCATTCTTCCAACTTTCCCACATCCAACAAAGAAATGCGTCATTTAACTCATAATATTTCAAATCTCAATAATCCACAAGCAATATGGCTAATTATCAATGCAGCACCAATCCTGTGCTGCATTGATAATTAGCCACATTGCAAGACATTACACAACTTATATCAGCTAAGCTTAAAGTTTAGCAACGTTTCATGAGTTTGCTCAATTAGAGGCTATGTCCTCTAAAGTCTAAAGATACCCATTACCCCTTCATCATCTGAACCCCTATAAAACTTGATCCACCTATACTTTAATGGCTTAATAACCAAGTATATCCTCAACCATTTGCACAAAATAAATATATAAGCTCTCACTGTTTTATTGCGTGAAAACCAATCCATAAACTTTTATTTTATTGTAAATAAACCGTCAACCTTTTAAAAATCATAAAATTAAGTCAAATCTATTAAATAACACTAATTTACGTAAGTGTTGCACAACATATGGCATGCCATGTGACAATTAACTAAATTATCAACGTCAGCTTCCACATAAGATGTCCAAGCAGCAATTAATATCATTTAACAAATCTAAACTTAATTACATAATTTTGAAAAATTAGAGTTTATTTACAATAAAATAAAAGTTTATGAAGTGATTTTCACACAATAAAATGTTGAGAGTTTATATCTATTTTATACAAAAAGTTAAAGGTACATTTGGCTATTAAGCCTACTTTAATCAAATCACTAATCAAAGATCAAACAGCAGAGCTTCCAATTGACTAAATTTGAAAATACAAATCAATAAGTTAAGAATTCCTTCAAATAAAAAGAAATAGTCTAACCTGATCCAATGCAGTTGCACATCCACCATTGAACTACTTCTTTTTCTTACCTCCACCTACCTTTAACTTTTTGTTAGTAGTTTCTTTAGGGGTGTTCTCTGGTATTTCCTGTCATGAAGACGTAAAAAAATTCATGTAGAGCACAACCAGTGCATAATAAACTCCAGATTTCAGATATACTTTGTAGAAGAGAGAGAGAGAGAGAGAGAGAGAGAGAGAGAGAGAGAGAGAGAGTACACAACATAAGGTTGTGATCAAGCAATATATATTCAACAAACAATTTAACAAGTGACACCAGGAAACAAAGACAGTCATCGCCCACATACCAAGAGAAAAATGAAGAAAAAGGGAAACAAAAACATCTTAATAGGCATCTAGGAAGATAAAAATGCTTTAAGTAGGAGAGATCTGGCGACAAGGATATCATCAAAGCTTGGCCTTCAACTACAGAAAAGTTTTTGGACTCACTCTTTGGCTGGACCGTCAAATTAAATAATGAAAAAGAAGACCGACTTGGACCATACTGGGAGTACAACAAGATAATATTGCTTTAAACAAAAAAAATTGTATGAGAAGGTTATAGTCAAAGGTTGGCCTTCTACTCAGTGTGTGTTTGTCTGGACTCAACTCTATTCCATTTGATACCTCACAGTAAAGGTTAAATTGAATAAAAAGAAAGAAGGTTGACTTGGATCTTAATGGGAGTCTAACAAGATAAAATAGCTGAGTAGGAGAACATTCTGACAAGGATAAGTTCAAAGCTCGGCCTTCTGGTACACATTAGATTGTCTGGACCCTTGAACCTTCACAATAAGATTTCATGCATGTGTGTAACTGAATCATCAGAGGTAAGCTACTAATCCTCAAAGGGTTTTGCTGACAAAAGCCTAAAAGAAACAGGAAAGAAGATAATAATAATCCAAATCTCAGCTTTGTTATCAATCATTGAATAAATAGAGCTCTAAGCCAACAACGAGTTATGATTCTAAGACTTTTAACCACCAAAAGTATCAAAGTGAGCAACCAGGTAAAAAGAGAAGGTGGCAGGAGGTTTGTTGTACTAGGTTCACTTTCCTAATATTAACACTACTAACATTTTATGATAACCAGAACCACAATAATAGCACTACATTCACCTTCCCCACAATATATAAGAACCTGATGACAAGAAACAGAGATGAACACAGATTCAGTCTGGGGTTTCAACATGGTTTTCAACTTCATGACTAAACCAGACACCTCTAGAAAATCCACTGATTGTTTGAAACGCAACCAGTGTGGCATGTTGACAAAACCCTTGGGCTTGGAAAAATTCCAAACTTGTGGAAGTAGAGCATTGGCTTGGGAAATTGAAGCATGCATTTGGTTCCCTGAAAACCACTATACTAGGAAGTTATGGAAGCCAATAAATCTAGACTAGATTAGAGCAAGCAACAGAGAATGTATTACCTTTCATTCTTTTTCCTTTTTAATTTTTATAGAAAAAATTATCAAACAACAAATTCTCAAAACTTAATAAAACACCAACCTTTAATACTTCTATATAACTAAAAGAAATAATAGCTAAATATTAGACCTGCTCAAGGGCTGAGCTACTCGCCTAAACCCGAAGGCCCGCCTGATATTTAATCAGGCTTGGATAAAAATATCTAATGCAATTATCAAGCTTGGACAAAATTTGTAGGCCCGTTTAAAAAGAAAAAGAGGCTCAAGCCCCGGCTTGACCTTTCAAAGTCTGAGCACGGCCCAAATATTAATATTAATTATATTTTTTATATATTTACTAAATATAATATAATTAATTATATGTATATAAAATATTATTATTAATAAATATGATTATAAATATTTAATATAAAAATTGACGTACAAATTTTGACAAATTAAATTAAATTTTAAAAGGAATAAAATAACAAAAAACATATAAAATAACAAAAAACATAAGTTATGATTACCTATCATGCGCCTGACCCAAACCCAACCCGATCCATGACTGGGTTTACTAAATATATCCTCAACTTTTTGCACAAAATAAATATAAGCCCTCAATGTTTTGTTGCATACAAATTAGTCTATAAACTTTTATTTTACTGTAAGTAAACACCCAACTTTTCAAAATATCGCAACTAAAACCAAAACTATTAAATGATACTAACTATTGTTTGATCATCCTACGTGATAATTGACATGAATAGCTTTGCAGATTGCCACGTGTGCAGTACAAGTGGATGTTAGTGTTGTTTAACAGATTTAAACTTAATTCTATGCTTTGAAAGTCTAGGGGTTTATCAATATAAAATAAAAGTTTATAATCTGATTTGCATTCAATAAAACATTGAGGGCTATATCCTTTTTGTGCAAAAGATTGAGGATATATGTGGTTATTATTCCTAACTAAAAGAAAATCCTATAAAATGACAAAACCCCCACATAAGGCAAACTAAGTTATGCAAGGTGCAGTGATATGATGTAATGCGAATAAAACAATAGCAATTAAATGTACCAAATGAAAAAAAAACAACCATTAAAGCAGATTTAAAATAAAATTAAATCCAAGTGAAGCATGAAATGCAACAAGGGTCAAAATGAGTAAAAATGCAATTTCATTAGATCAGCCACCAGGTAAGAAGACGAACAATATAATGATGGTAACTCAAAATGATTAGTGGAGCTATACCTTCCGTTTAATTGGTGTAGACGTATTAGTAACTGGCTTAAAAAATGACTCTAATCTGGAAAGAGAAGGATATAAGACATAGTAAGCAATAGCACGGAAACTTATAACGTCATTTCATGTAACTAAGCATTACTTTTATGCAACCAAGCATTACTTACCGGCCCTGTGATGACTTGTTCTTGGCTGCTTTAATTTTTTCTATTGCCTAGTTAACATAAGAATAGTTAATATTTTTTTATTAATGCAACAAAAAAAAAACCCTTAACAGTTTGAGTTAATAAGAAAGGATATACCTTAGTCACTCTGTCACCATTGAACCCATTTTCATTCACCAGAAAGGTGATCAACCCCTTGAAAATCAACAAAAAATACAGCTGTATTAAACTTACCAAATAGTTAAAATCCCCATTAGAAAAACATATGTAATTAGGATAAGGAATTGCACACTTCATCATCTGGAGCACTCCACTTCATCTCAAGTAGCTCATCATCGGTGCAGACTAATGGTTCTTTAAAAAGCCGGCGAGCCTCTTCATATGGCCAATCATCAGGTATTGAATATCTGAATATGGAAAATGTTTTTATTAATATTAGACTAATATGAGTTACTTTACACAGAAATATGTATAAATCATTTCACACTACACAAACAATTCAGACCTCTCTCTGTTTATGTTCTGAAGTATATGCTCTATAGACCCATGTTGCCGAATTAGCTTCAAAGCTGTCTGTCCCCCTATACCTGGGCAGAGGTTGTGAATGATATCACATACCAACCGCATAACCCAACTTTTAAGTGGATCGTATAACATAAAGGTCAGACATTTTAAGAGAAAATCCCAGCATACCTCGAATGCTGTCACAATAATCACAGCCAGAAAGAATGCACAAGTCAATGAATTGATCCATGGTAAGATTCAGCTCCTCCAAAACCTACAAAATATCCCTATCAGAAAAACAACTGAAAACCAACAAACTACATCAATGTGCAATGCTCAAAGCACCTTTGCAACTTCAAACTCCATGACCGGAACTTTTCTTGAGCTAGGGTCCATTAAATGGCGAAGAAATCTAGGAGCTCCAAAGGTTAAAGAGTCCATGTCCTCAGAAGCCACAGCATAAACCTGATAAATATGAAGACATGATTTCAACTGCTAAAGCCATATAGAGTACTAGGCAATCAAACACAAATGATGTGACAGAACTGAAAATCAAAATAAGCAGCTTCTTCAAATGGTATTGGAAAGAATTTTGAACTTTTCTATTCTCATAAAGCAAATGGGGTTATTACATTTCCAATTTCAGGACTAATAAACCCCTAGATAAACAACTTATCGTGATGATCCGGATGCTTGCCTTTCCTGATTTGCAAAGCGCAGCACACTGGGCCTCTGCTTCAGAAGGAGCCTACGAAAACAAAAACATGAGTCCCTGGATTCAAATTTTTTTCTAACTGTACCAAGACCTAAAACCTCACTCAAATAATGAAAACTCACCTCAATCACAGGCACCCCCATAAGTCTTAAAAGCCGTTTGCAGTCTTCATTGTGTTGCTTTGTCACCTGGAAACATTACAAGTGAATAATGGCAACAAAGCACTTTAGGCTTATTTTTATTTTATCCAGATCTTTCCTATTCTACCACAACTAGACTTCCAGGAATAAGTGCCAAGTAAAACATTGAATTCTTAGATCTAGTATCAGGAGCTGAAGGACGAGAAAAAGAACTCACTTTTACTGTCCGCTTACTGAATTTTTCAATGTCCTCCTTATTGCCAATCTAACAATACAACGATGGCAGCTTGATTTTATGTAGTGGGAAACAATAAAAGGGAACTTTATTACACTCTGTGAGCAACAGAGAAAAAGTACCTCCATGGCTTGTTGCAAATCCTCAGTAGCATCTGCCCTCTTTGAGTAACTACATGACAAATTAGTATAAATTTATAATGGTGTAGAGACCATAGGGAACAAGCAATAAGAAATCTGTTATATTGCAGAAAAGCACCGTTTTGCAAGCTCTTGTTTCTTCAAATCAGGTGGCTGCCCATCAAAAACGTAGCTGAAAGGAATCACCATGCATTAGCAAATAAAAGGCCTTGGGGAAGTGGTACCATATAGGCAGCCTAGGGCACACGATGTGAGTCGTAATAGTTGAAAAATTAACTTCTTTCAGAAAAAAAAAGGTGAAAAGAAAAGGTAAAGAAACATATTACACAGGTTTCATCCCAGCTTCAAGCAGTCGAATTGTGCGAGAAAACATGCCCTGCAGATGACTGAGGATTAAGGCAGTACAAACCCATGTCAACAATTTATCAACCAAACAATATAAGAAACAATAATGAAAATGTAATTGCAAACGAAAAGTAAGCAAAATAAGAATATGCTAAAGGCAATTCTCTAGAAAAATAAAGAGGACTAATAATTGGAGAGAAAAGATAGTAAAAAACCTGGTAACTTCACCAGCCTCATTGGTAAGCATTTCAGTCCCACTACGACCCACCACTATCTGCACTCATCTCACAAGAAAAGATAGCCATTTTAAATTATTAGGTAGTCTTAGCCCCCAAACGGATATGAAAGAGAAGCAATTTTTTCATTTCAAGGGAAAGAACCAAAAAAAAGGCAGGGGGAACGGTATACGGACGAGAAACTGGTAAATGCTCATGCTGGCATCGATGGCAATCTTGCGACCGAAATAGCTCTCGAATTTCTGTTCCTTCATGGCCTTGGGTGCATTGTCTGCTAGAAGCTTCGTCAAACCCTACTCATCAAAATTAAATCCGGAAACGTAGATCAATATTCTAAAAATTAAAACTCCGACGTTCCCTTTTATTGTTTAATAATGCTTAAAAAAATCACCTTAATGCCCATTGTTGGTTGAGAAAGAACAAGGAAGAAAGAGCTGCCGTGCCCCGAGTTGCAACAGTAAGGGATTAGGTTTTGGGCTTTTTCATAGAGTACTCTAATCTTCGATTTATGGACGATGACATTAAATATTTCCCGCGTTTGCTCCCACTCCGTTGTACTAGGCATGCTCGAGGGTCCGCCTTTCGTGCAATTTATTTTGAGTATATTTTTTATATTTTCATTTAAATTTTCATATTTTTTTTGTAACATTTTTGTGAAAATTTATTTAAATTTATTGTGTTATATTTATTAAATGTTATATATTTTAATATTTTATATATTTTATTACATTTTTTTAAAAATAATAATAATATTTGGATGAACTTGAACAAATATGAATTTATACATTATATATAAAAATAGATTTAAACAAAAAATTAAGCCTAAGAAATGGGTTGGATTAAGTTTGGGTTCATGTTCACTTTTTTAATATCATGTTTGAGCCCATTCTTGAACAAGTTTAATTACACACACATACACACGCAATTATTATGTAGTTAATACGTGATATTAGTGAAGTCTTTAAATTTCACAAAAAATTTATATACTTTGTTTTTTATTTTTTTAATATTATCATGCATCATTTTATGAAGTTTACTAGCAGAATCTAAAAATTTCATTAATAATATAATAGGTAATAATCTATATATATTACAAAATACAAAATTATTTAATAAAATTTATTTATGTGAACTACTGGATGGTTGGACAACGGCCTTTTTATTGCATATAGGATAAATTTGTTTATCTAGACATCTCCTTCTAACAACATATAAAATAAAATTTATAATTTTTTGGTCAATATTTTAATAATCTCTTAACTAAGTGACTAATGAGGAGTTTTGACATTTTATGATATTTAGATTCGAATCCAAACAATCCCATCTTTACCTCTTTATGAAAATATTTTCTAATAATTTTGATATAAAAAATATAATTTAAATATATCATTTTACTTTCAATTGTATTGTTCAAGTGAGCTCATTAAATTTTTTGTCTTTCAATAACTTTTTGATTACAGATTTACTTTACCTTGTGTTTGGATAGACATTAATAAAGAAAAAGAAAAGAATGTAAAGTAAAAGAAATAGTACATATACCTGTTGTTTGGATAGTTAAAAATTAATAATTGAAATGAAAGTAATATTAACAAATCTTGTTTGGTTAAGTAGTGCATGTGGGAATAATTTAATCATCATCATCATCATCATCATCAGAGCCTTTATCCCAATAGATTGGGGTAGGCTATATGAACCAATATCTAAAATCACGTTAGATCGTCCATATGTATTCTTTGCCTCCATAAATTCCTATTCAAGGCCATTTGCTCATCTAATTCTAAAACCTTCATGTCTTTCCAAACTACTTCCTTCCAAGTCTTTTTAGGTCTTCCTCTAGTCTTAACCCTTCTCTCAACATTCATAGCCTCTATTCTCCTAACTGGAGCATCTACAGGTCTACGTCTTACATGTCCAAACCAACGTAAACGATTTTCACACATTTTGTCTTCGATAGGTACCACTCCAATCATCTTACGAATATCATCATTTCTCATTCTATCCTTTCTTGTATATCCACATATCCACCGTAACATTCTCATTTCCGTTACACTCATTTTTTGTGTATGTAGCCGCTTAGTCGCCCAACATTCACTACCATATAACAATGTTGGTCTAACAACTGTCCTATAAAACTTGCCTTTCAACCATGTAGGAATTCCTTTATCGCACAACACACCTGTAGCACTTCTCCACTTACTCCATCCAGCCTGAATCCTATAGGTCACATCACCATCAATCTCTCCATCCATCTGTACTATTGATCCCAAGTATCGAAAATGATCCCGCTTAGGTATCGCCACCCCATCTAACTTCACTACATCATGCTCTTCCAGTCGGTTAGAACTAAATTTACACTCCATGTATTCAGTCTTCACTCTGTTTAGTTTAAATCCTTTTGATTCCAACGTTTGTCTCCATAATTCCAACTTTGTATTGATCTCCGCTCTAGTTTCCGCACATAGGACAATATCATCTGCAAACATCATACACCAAGGCACCTTATCCTGGATGGATTTTGTTAGTTCGTCCATAACTACCGCAAACAAGAATGGACTCAACGCTGACCCTTGGTGTAATCCCACCGTGATAGGAAACTCATTTGTTTGCCCCCCACCTGTCCTCACATGTGTCCTTGCATCTCTATACATGTCCTTAATTAGTTTAATATATTTCAAAGGAACTCTTTTCTTCATTAAGGACCACCATAGTACCTCCCTAGGCACTTTATCATATGCTTTCTCCAAATCTATAAAGACCATATGGAGATCTTTACCCATTACTCGAAAGCGCTCCATAAGTTGTCTCAGCAAATGTATTGCCTCCATAGTTGATCGACCCGGCATAAAACCAAATTGATTCTCCGATATCTCTACATTCTTTCTTAATCTCCGTTCTATCACTCTCTCCCATAGTTTCATCGTGTGACTCATCAATTTTATGCCTCGGTAGTTGGCGCAACTTTGAATATCTCCCTTGTTCTTATATAAAGGTACTAAGACACTCTTCCTCCATTCCTCTGGCATTTTGTTAGTGTGCCAAATCTTATTAAATAGATTTGTCAACCACCTAACTCCTACATCTCCAAGGCATTTCCAAACTTCAATTGGGATGTCATCAGGTCCAACAGCTTTTCCATTTTTCATCATCTTTAGTGCCTCTTTTACCTCTGTCTCTTGGATTCTACGCATAAAGCATCGATTTAAATCCTTGAGAGGCACCGAAATATTATCCAAAACTTTATTTTGTCCGTCATTAAATAATTTGTTAAAATAATCTCGCCACCTGTCCTTAATGTCATTATCTTTAACGAGAGTTCTTTGATGCTCATCCTTAATACATTTCACGACTCCTAGGTCGCGACTCCTCCTTTCTCTTGCTCGCGCCAATCTGTATATCCTTTTCTCTCCCTCCTTTGTGTTCAACTTGTCGTAAATCTCTTTCGCAACCTTCGTCTTAGCTTCTGCCACAGCCTTCTTTGCCTCCTTTCTTGCTACCTTATATTCCGAAAAACTCTCTTCTGTATTGTTCTTCTTCAAAGCCTTGTAACGCTCTCGCTTAGTCTTTATAGCATCTTTTACTGCTGCAGTCCACCATGTTGCGTCCTTTCCAGTCGGCACTCTTCCGTTTGATACTCCTAATGTCTCTTTGCCTACCTCCCGAATGCATTTTGCCATCTTATTCCACATTACATTTGGGTTCTCTTCTGTTGTCCAAGCCTCTTTTTGAATCCAACTATCTCTACATGTTGTATGGCAATCTTCTTTTAGCTTCCACCATCGAATCCGTTCAATTCCTTTTTGTTGGTTCCTTCGATGTCGTCTATCTATCTTCATATCTAGAACTAAGAGTCTATGTTGCGCGGTAACACTCTCACCTGGGATAACCTTACAATCCAAACATCTATGTCTATCCCTACTCCTAGTTAAAAAGAAATCTATCTGACTTGCTCTTGGTCCACTTCTAAAGGTTATAAGATGAGAATCTCTCTTCTTAAACAATGTATTTGCTAGGATTAGGTCATAAGATAAAGCAAAATTTAAGATAGCATCTCCTCCCTCGTTTCTTACACCATAACTAAAACCCCCATGTACTCTCTCAAAACCCTCTCTACTTGTACCTACATGTCCATTAAGATCACCGCCAATAAAAAGGTTTTCTCCTATGGGTACTTCTTGTACTACCTTATCTAAATCCTCCCAAAACTGTCGTTTACTAACCTCATCAAGTCCTATCTGGGGTGCATACACGCTAATGACATTCAACACCTCTTCTCCTAAAACTAGTTTAACCAAAATAATCCTATCCCCTTGTCTCTTAATCTGTACAACATCCTTATGGTACTCTTTATCTATAATGATACCTACTCCATTTCGGTCTCTATCTTTCCCTGTGTACCAAAGCTTATACTGCCAAGGTGCTATCTCTCTAGCCTTTTCCCCAACCCATTTGGTCTCCTGGAGACACAAGATGTTAACCCTCCTCTTACTCATAACCTCACAAATCTCACCTAACTTACCACTAAGCGTACCTATATTCCAAGATCCTAACCTAAGCTTATGGTTATGGACTAACTTCTTTACCCACCCCCGTCCATTATGGTGTGGGAACCTTTGCCTATTTAACACCACATCCAGGCGTCGATGTGGCGCGTCACTTCCGGGCGACGACCTAGCAACCCTTGCCCACTTTTCACTACACCCGGGTTTCGATGCAGCGCGTCGCTGTGTAGGGGACGCCCCAACGATGTTTTGATATTGGTTCATTTCATGAGATTGGACTAGTTTTTAAGGCTGGTTGTCCAAACCTACCGCCACCCTCCTCCTTTACCCGGGCTTGGGACCGGCTGCATTAACTCACACAGGCGGAGTTGTGGGAATAATTTAATATATGACAAAATTTAACAAATCTCGTTAAAAATAATATTTGCTGAGTGAGATGACAAAATTTAATATATTGAACTTTGATCTATAGAGGTACTTCAGATGTCACAAAAAAACATTGAAATTATGTTTATGAACTATTTAGTCATATCTTTATATCAGAAAATTCTAATGTCTAATAAATCAAAATTATTCTTAAATTGTATGTTTCATGAATTTTAGTCTATTTGTAGTAAGTTTAATATTTTGATAGCTAAACTTACATATTTGCCTTTTTTTTTCTAGATTGATATGTTACTAGTGTTTTTTCTATATTTAATTTTTATCAATAATTTATCAAAAATAGTAAATTCACCGTTCGCCAAAGCGAATAGTAAAAAATACTGGATTGTTTATTGCTGAATTATCAAGCATTTTGTTATTGCCTATTATTTAATAATACAAAAAATGTGTGATATTGATAACACAAAATTTTAACCCGAAACAAAAATAGCCTAAACTCTAGTGATTCATTAATTACAAGAAAATGTTAAAAAAAAAACACCTATTGGAGCCATGGCACTCTTGTAAATGATAATAGCCTATGTACTATGGCTTACAAAATAAAGACAAAAGAAGTTTCATGTAGCTATGTACTAGGGCTTAATTTGACTAAACAAAGCATCATAAATTACATGCAAATAGCAAATAAGAAAAGACTACAAACAAGACAAAGAAAATTTTTTTTCCAAACAAAAAAAGATTTTCAACCATCCTTCTCTTTTCCAACCTCAATCCAAATATAGTGTATCGAACTCGTAACCTATAACATCCTATGCATGGAACGCAATTACAACTTGAACTCAAGCCCTAGCACTGAACCTCCAAAAAGGGAATTGGATGAATGGGAACTCTCGATCCTTAGGACCATTCTATTCACCTAGTATCATTCTTCATCTCAAACAGCTATGGCACATTAAACCTCTTTCACGTACCAAATGCTTCACACATTCCATTCTTCCTTGTAAGATTGCTTTATTTACTAATTTCCAGTTTTAATGAAAATCTTTGATTCGGCATCAAAAATCCATATTTAAAAGAGTTAATGTGTAATTCAGTTCTCGAACTATACTACTTTTTACACTTTGGTACCTAAAGAAATTTTTTTGTTACTTTCATACATGAACTTCATTTCCATCAACCACTTTGCCTTAAAGGTTAATGCTGTTTAAAAAAAAAGCTGACATGATTGGATTGCCCAATAAGATTTTGACATGTGTCATGCCACACCAACTTTATTTATTTTTCTTTAGAAAATATTACAAAAATATTTTTAAAAAATAAAAAATACGTAAAATATTTTTTAAAAAAGATTTAAAATTTTTAAAAATACTTAAATATATTTTAAAAAATAAAAAATATTTAGAAATATTAAAAATATTTAAAAAATATCTCAAAAATATAAAAAATACTTAAAATATTTAAATTTATTTAAAAATGCTTTAAAATATTGAAAAAGATATTTTAAATTTAGAAATATTTTTAAATATTTAAAAAATATTTAAAATTTTTAGAAAAATAATTAGAAAAATATTTAAAACACTTACAAATATTTAAAAATATTAAAAAAACTACTTGAAAATATGTAAAAATATTTTTAAAAAATACTTGAAATATGTAAAAATATTTCAAAAATGTTTTTAATATTTAAAAGTATTTAAAAATATGTAAAAATATTTAAATTTATTGAAAAATATTTAAATGTTCTTAAAAATAAGTAAAAATATTTTTAAAAATATGTCAAAATATACAAAAATATTAAAAAATATTTACAAGAACACCGACAGATTAACAAGTAAATAAAAAATTAAAAATAAAAATATATTAAAAAACCATTGGTCAGATCTTCTATCTCTCCTTCATTTTCTTTTTCTTTCTTTTCTTTCCCTTTCTTCTTTCTTTCTCATCTTTTTCTTCTATCTCCCACATCAGCCCTCTCCTTCTTGATTATTTTTCTTGCCTATTCTTCCCCTTGTTTTATTCTTCCCTTCTCCCTTTCCATTTTTCTTTTTATGATTTCCCCCTTTAATTTTGCTCCGTTTCCCTAATTTCTCTTTCTTTAGTTGAATTGCCTTCAAGCCAACACTGAGCTCTCCACCGCTAGTCTTCTTATTCATGCGCTGTTTGGCTCTCAAAAGCTACTTGATTCTTTCAAAAATGCTACAAATCCAAGAAACCCAAAGCCCATAATACCTTTGAAACTCCACTTCCGTTTTTCTGCAATTGCTGTGTTTTTTTATTGTTTAGTGCTTCTGGATTATGGGTGTTTGCTAAGCTGAGTATCTTAGTTTAGGCTCCAGGTTTAGCTAGGAATAGGCTATGTTGTTTCTCGATCCTAGGTTGAGGATAGGAGTCAAGTATGGATGATGAATGAAATCGAATTTCAAATATGCTTGATCTGTTTCAATTTGAATTGTTGTGTTTGTAGTGTAATATGAATGATTTTGGATAACATTCCGTTGAGTTTGGATGATGGTGAACTATTTTTTAGTGTTGATTAAGAAGCTTCCTCTTTTAGGCTTGGATGAATTGTGTTTGGAACCGATCCTACATCCTCCTCCATGAACTGATAGAAATGAACTCATTTATATTTGCAGAATAATATTATAATGAACTTGATTCAAGTCTTGAAGATTTATTTAATATTTTTAAATATTTCTACATATTTTACATATTTTTAAATATTTTATATTTTAAAAATATTTTAAAATGTTTTGAAATATTTCTAGATATTTTTACATATTTTCATATATTTTTACATATTTTTTAAATACCATGTTAATATTTTTACATATTTCAAGTATTTTTAAATATTTTTACATATTTTAAAATTTTTTACATATTTTAAACTATTTTTAGATATTTTAAATATTTTTAAAAATATTTTTGAAATATTTCAAAATATGTTTACATATTTTTAGATATTTCTACATATTTTTATGTATTTTTAATGTTTTTCAATATTTTGACATATTTTTGAATATTTTTTAAAAAATATTTAAGTATTTTTAGATATTCTGAAATATTTTTAAAAATATTTTGAAATATTTCTAGATATATTTACATATTTTTATATATTTTTACATATTTGAAATATTTTTAAATAGTTTGACATGTTTTTTATATTGTTAAATATTTTTTAAAAATATTTTTAGATATTTTAAAATAATTTTAAAAATAGTTTTATTTATTTTTAAAAATTTTAAAATAATTTTATATTTTTTAAAATATTTTCTTAATATTTTTAGATATGTTTAAATATTTTTCTACATATTTTTTTAATATTTTAAAATATTTTAAATATTTTTAAAATATTTTAAATTTTTTTTAATTTTTTAAATGTTTTTACTTATTTTTTAATCTTTTTAAAATGTTTTTGAAATATTTTTAAAGAAAAATAAATAATGCTGACATAGCTCACCATGTGTCAAAATCTAATTGGGCAATCTAGCCATGTTAACTTTTTCTAAAACTACATTAACTTATGGGGTAATGTGATTGACGGAAGTAAAATTCATGTATAACAGTGACAAAAAAAATTTTTAGGTACCAAAATAAAAAAATGATATAATTTAAGGGTTAAATTACACATTAACCCTATTTAAAAATGGAAAAATAGCCAAAAAAAGCCTTCAACATTTAAGGTAAAATGGAATTATGCCCTCAATCTTTTATTTCATTGATATCAGTCCAAATTATTTTATTTTTCTGTAAATCAACCCAAAACATATCAAAATCATGGAATTAAGTATAATGCAGTTAAATACCATTAACAACCGTTACTTTTATACACGTGAATGCTGATGTGGCACTGACATTTACAATTAAAGATGATGTGGCTACTACAAAAATGACATGGCATTTTTTAAAGCTAAAAATAAAAAATGATGTGATTAAAATGCCAGGTGGAAATAAGATGAAAAACTAGAGAAAGTTATCGGGGTCAAAGGGTTTTCACCACCGGTTTCATCCAAAAAGAAAAAATAGGAGATTTTCAACAGGAAATTGTGTTTTCAGTACTGGGGAAGTAGAAATCGAATCAAAATTTGGGTTTCGAATAGTTTTTGGGGTTCAATTTGGGTTCCTTTCTGGGTTTTGTTATAGTGAAAGTGAATCGAGGTTTATTTAGGGGAAGGGTTTCAGAAAACTTAGGTTTCAACATTAGGGATAAAGCTAAATCGAGGTTGAAAGCATATCGGATTTGGCCTTTTTTTTTTGTGTTTTTGGTGTTGCTTTTGATGTTTGGTTCAAGGGTTTAGGGTTATCAGGGGGTAGGGTTTTCAAAAATTTTGGGAATCGATTTTGGAGAAGCCCTAAATTGAGGCTAAAATTAATCTTTTTGTTGTTCGATTTTGGGGTTTCTTTAAGGAAAGCAAAATTTAGGGAAAGGGCTTTCGAAAATTTTGGGTTTTGAAATTACGAAACCCTCTATCAAGGTCGGATCTGGGTTTTGTTGAAGAAAAGGATTTTGTGTTTTTAGGTTTCTACGTGATTTTGGGGTTTCTTTCAGGAGAGCAAAATTTAGGGGAAGGGCTTTCAAACTTTTTGGGTATTGAAATTGGGAAACCCTCTGTCAAGGTTAGATCTGGGTTTTGTTGAAGAAAGAAACCTTCTGTCGAGGTTGGATCTGGGTTTTGTTGAAGTAAGAAACCTTCTGTCGAGTTTGGATCTGGGTTTTGTTGAAGTAAGAAACCTTCTGTCAAGGTTGGATCTGGGTTTTTTGAAGTAAGAAATCTTCTGTCGAGGTTGGATCTGGGTTTTGTTGAAGAAAGAGATTCTATGTTTTCAGGTTTCTACGGTATTGTGTTTTTGGTGATTGTAGTTTAAGGCATGTGGAGTTAGGAATGGGGTCATCTAAGGTTTGTGAAGAAAGGATCTGTCGATATATGGTTTTAAGGAGAAAGGCTGATTGATTTTTGGATTCAAAGCTGGAGAAAGGTTTGCTATAAACTTGTAGAAAGGTAAGAGATGCTCTTATAGACTTTAGGAATTTTTTGTTGTTGCCTGGTCTAATATGCTCTTAGGTTCTTCAACTTTTCAGAGTGTTGAGTGGTTCAATGTGCTGTTAGATTCCTTTAGGATGTTGGCTGGTCCTACATGCTTTGTCTATTATGTTTTTTTTATTAATGTCTAATGTCGTCCATCATGTGCCCCACTTGTATGCCTTTTTTAAAAGTATTTAATTTATGTATTTTTTTATCTTAGTTACTAATGCTGTTTTATCTTTTTTGGCAGGATGTGGAAGATTGTCAATTTAAGAATCCACCATGGAGGGACTTTTGTACAAGATCCTATTCTAAGGTATATAAATTATGAGATAGATGAGGTTGAATATGATCCCGATCTAATATGTTATCCTCACTTAGTGAAGTTAATTAGGACAGGAAATTATGCTAATGTTGGTAGGATTTTGTATAAGGCTCTTGATGAGGATTTGGAGAAAGGGTTGAAGTTATTATGTAATGACACTTCAGCAATTGATCTAATTGCTATATGTGTTCATTGGGGTAGTTGTGATATTTATGTGATCATGGGGTAGACGAGCCTGTCTTGGTAGATGCACCCCCTTTATTACTTGGATTTGAGCCAAATATAGGAGGGGCAGGGGTAGGTGAACCCAATAGTAGGGCAGAGGCTGTTGAAGCAAATAGTGGGGCAAGTGCAGGGTTGGCTGACCATAACAGTGGGGTAAGGGCAGGGGAAAGTTTGGCTGAGCCTAGTAGTAAGATAGGGGTAGGGCTAGCTGAACCTAGTAGTGAGGCAAGGGTAGGGGCAGGTGCAGGGTTGGATGAGCCTTACAATAAGGCTGATGAAGGGCTGGTTGAGCCCAGCAATAGGGCAGAAACAGTAATTGATGATCTTGATTTTGGAAAGGATGGTGGGGGAAGTGATAGTGACTTGTTATGTGATGTAACTTGGTTATTAGAAGATGGTGATGAGGTTAGAGAAGCAAGGGAAACTATTAGGCAATGGTGTAGTAAGAAGAATCAAGAGGAAGGAGGAACTGAACATGAGACAGGGCCTAATACTGAGCAGCAAACAAATGAGCAGCCTGGATCTCCTACTTTGAAAAAGTGTAGGTCAAGTGTAGGTGAAACAAACAAAGGTAGAAAGAGTGCAAGGAGGCCGATTCCACCTTTTACCGTTGAAAGTGATCATAGCATTGGTGGATCTTCTAGGGAGCATCCTGATTCTCTCGACCCTCCTAGTTATGATTCTGAGAAAGATGAAGATGGTGATGAGGTTGAAATGGTGCCATGGAAGAAAAGTAATTTTCCTTTATATGATCCAGAGTCCCTTATCCCTGATTTGGAGTTAGGTATGTTGTTTGAAGATGGGATTCAGTTTAAAAAGGCTATGGTTGATTATGCTATTTATGCTAAGAAAGATGTTCAGTTTGCAAAGAATGACCCTAAGAGAGTGAGGGTTTTGTGTGCTAGTACGTGCCCATTCCAATGGACTGCTTCCTATGAAGAGAAGTTGAAATGTTTCCAAGTGAAGGTTTTGTGCAATGTGCACAAATGTAACTCCAAGTATAAGCTATTGATACTTTCTGCAAAATGGTTGGCTCATAAATTTGAAGACAAGATCAGGACAGAGCCAAACTTGAAGCAAACTGAGTTACGGGCTCATATGGAATCAGAGTTGAAGGTGTTTGTTTCTCCTGACAAAGTTAGAAGGGCCAAGTTGATTATATTGGCCAGCATGCAAGATGCCTTTAACATGGAGTTCTCTAGGCTAGGGGATTATGCTGATGAGTGCTTGAACCAAAATCCCGGAAGCACTGTTGCGATAAAGACAGAGAGAACTGTCCCCACTTCTCCACCCTATTTTCAGAGAATTTACTTTTGTTTTGCAGCCCTTAAGGAAGGATTCAAAGCTGGTTGTAGGAAAATGATTGGTTTAGATGGTTGTTTCCTTAAGGGTTCAATTAAAGGAGAAATACTCTCTGCTGTTGGTAGGGATGCCAACAATCAGATGTATCCTATTGCTTGGGCTATTGTAGAGAATGAGAACACAGATTCTTGGATGTGGTTTCTAAATCTTCTGAAATCAGATCTTGATATAACTGACAGTGCTCCTTGGACTATCATTAGTGATCAACAGAAGGTATGGTTATTTGCCTTATTTAATTTATTGAATTTAAATTATGTTAATTATACTTGATTGGTAGTAATTCTAACTTTTTTACTATTTTGTAGGGACTTGTTAATGTTATAGACGAATTGTTCCCCAATGCTGAGCACAGGAGGTGTGCTAAGCATATCCATGCAAATTGGAGCAAGAGCCATCGAGGAAAAAAAATGAAGAAACTTTTCTGGATGTGTACAAATGCAACAACTGAAAGATAGTTTGAAGATATGGTGGAGTTGTTGCACAAGAAAGATAATTGTGGCTCTGCAAAAGAAGACTTGTTGAGATATCCGCCAAGATATTGGTCAAAGGCTTTCTTCAAAACAGAGGTTAAGTGTGATGTTTGTCACAATAACCTTTGTGAGACATTTAATGACACTCTAGTCAAAGCTAGACATATGCCCATTATCACTATGCTTGAGGAGATTAGAGTAGCTATGATGGCTAGGATAGCTGGAAAAAAGAAGTATGTAGCAAAGTGGGTGGGGAATCATGGTCCATTAGTGATGGAAAAGTTGACAAGAAAAATGGATGAAGCAACTCAATGGCGTGTTGTTTTTAATTGAAGTGATGGGTATGAGGCTAGGTGTGGACGAAAGCAGTTTACGGTGAATATCACCAAAAGAACATGTGCTTGCAGATCATGGGATCTAACTGGTATCCCATGTTACCATGCCATTTGTGCTATTTTTTATGATGGCGGTCAGCCTGACGATTACATCCATGAATGCTACTCAAAGGAAGCATACTTGTTGACTTATGAGCAAACTTTACAACCGATTAATGGTGAGAATGAATGGCCAAAATCTGAGTTAGAAGAAATGCAACCTCCTTTAATTAGAAGAATGCCATGCAAGCCCAAGAGAAATAGAATTCTAGAGCATGATGAGCCTAAGAATATATATAAGATGTCTAGAAAAGGAATGATCATGAGTTGTCGTCTGTGCAAACAAGCAGGACATAACAAAGCTAGTTGCCCTGAAAGAAGCAACTTTGTTGGTTCATCTAGCTCTGTAAGTGACTTCTATAATAATTTTTAATTTTTCATTTGCCTAACTAAAGTTGTTTTCTAACTTTGGTTGTGTTTTCTTCTGAGGTTCCACAGCAAACAGTCGGTTCAATTGAATCAACAACAGGAAGAGGCAGAGGCAGAGGAAGGGGAAATGGTAGGGGCATGGGACCAACAGAAACTACTACTGCTTCAATCACAGAAACTGTTGGAAGAGGAAGGGCAAGAGGAAAAGGAAGAGAAAGGCATGCTTCAGGCACGGAAATTGCCACTACTAGTTTGGGAGAAAGTACTGCAAATTATGGTTCAAGGGAGGTAAAAATTCTTTCTTTCATATGTAATTTAATTTTGGATGTTGATATCTACATGGAACTGTTATTGTTGATGTGTTATGGGCTGGATTATCTACTAGATTATTGATATGTTGATATGCAATTTGGGTTTTGATATCCACTAGATGTGTTGTGATTTTTGAACAATGTTATATTATGATTTTATGCAGATTTAATGTCTACTAGATATACAAATTTTGTGCTGTTAATGTTTTTGATAATAAGGTCTAAGTTCTAGATATGCAAATTTTGATATTGGAATATATGTTTTTTTGGCGTTAAATTACTTGGGAGGGAGCTTGTAAAAGTAGGATGCTTGCTGGAATTTGAATTTGTCCTTTTGTAACTAGTTAATAAAAAAATTGGAGAGAACTGTTTTGAACAATTTTTTCAGATAATTGGGATTTTTTGATACAAGTGTGAGATATCATCTTTCAGGTTTTTGATAGAAGCACTTCTTTTTCTTTTCTTTTCTTTTAAATTTTTTTTTTTCAGGATTAGTTAGGATATCATCTTTGAGGGTTTCCTTAGGAGCTTTGGATTCTGCTTCCATTGTTTTTGCTTTCTTCAGATTTTGGTGTTGATCTGTTAGGTGCTAAAATTTTGTTCCACTATTTCCTTAGGTGCTAAAATTATTTGGTAGTGGACTGATTTGTTAGGTGCTAAAATTTTGTTCCACTGTTTTTGCTTTCTTTAGATTTTGGTGTTTATTCCCCTATTTTTTTTGGATTTTTGTTTTTACTTCATTTTTAGGCAGTGTTGAAGATTACACATTAACCAGGCTGTGTTTTTTTGTTGTTTGGATGTGTTTTTCATTTGTAATTTGTTTATTTTTTATGAAGATTGTGTAAGCTGTATGAACCAGCACATGTAAGATGGAAAGGAAAGGAAAAAGTGATATGATATCTTTTGAATACTGATAAGTATATTGAGTATTTTGAATTTTACTAGATACTTGTCTTCTTTCAAATGAATTTATGTGTGTTCTTTTTTTTGATAGAATATATATATATATATGTTCTCTTGATGAAGGAATCAAATTTAGGACCATTGTGATTTTTTGTTGAAGTGGGAGGCCATGCTGATTTTTTGTTGAAGTGGACGACCATGATGATTTGCTTGCTGCCATAAAGAAGCTCTTTTGTTAAACTTGTAACTTCCATGGACATGGTAGATTTAAATTTTGTAGAAAAACTTATCTGGTTATGGTGGATATATAATGCTAATTGGCTTTTGATCTTTAGTTTTAGGCTTAATTCCAATTTGTTCTAGCAAATGGGTTTTTTCTGTATAAGGGCTAATTTCCTGTTTATGGGTTTTTGTGTTTGTGGCTAATTTCTAATTTATGGTGGGAAATTTAGTAATGTAAACCCTTGATGAAACGAATATGAATATAACTTGATTCTAGTTTTTTTTGGTACAATTCTGTTTTGATCTTTTTTTTTTGTTCAAATATCCCTTCATTCATGTTGTTATGGTGTTGTCAGGGTTAAAAATGTCCAAATAGCTATTTAATGGCTGAAAAGTCATGTCAACTTTGTTAAAAAATGCCACGTCATATTTGAAAAATGCCACATCATCCTTGTCAGCAGCTATGTCATCAGTAATTGACATGTCAGCGCCACATCAGCATTCACGTGTATACAAGTAACGGCTGTTAATGGTATTTAACGGCATTATACTTAATTTCATAATTTTGATATGTTTTGGGTTGATTTACATAAAAGTTGGCATTATACTTAATTTCATAATTTTGATATGTTTTGGGTTGATTTACATAAAAATTGAAGGCTTTTTTAACTATTTTACCTTTAAAAATTACTGCACACATGCAATTGAATAGTGGCGTTCTGAGTGTGTGCACAGTCTTTTTGTCAGGTGAACCTGCCATAAGGTCCGTTCTCAGAAACTACAGCAACTTATTGTCGCACTACTTCACTTTATCGCTAGCACGCAATTCAAGTACACTTCAATTTGATTGGAGAAGAAGACCGAGATTTCCACACACCAATGAACGGATTTCAATCTCTCACAACAGAGCTATCTCATCATATACCTGCAATTCTCTAAATGCTCTGATAATTTTGTAAGCATTACTGTTTACATTATTTATTTATTTTTGGTGCAAGTTTTTCATATGGATTGTGACTTTCATTCTTTTGTGGCTATGATATCACACGATTATTGTTTATGTACGTAATTTTGTAGATCTGTGCTCGCCTGATGATTGTTTATGTATGTACTAACCAATTTGCTCACGTCAATGGTAGATCTCTCTCACTCCCGCCTAAGCATTTGTTCGAGGAAATTTTGGTCCCAAGTAACATTATACTCTAGCTTTTGTTGGTCAGATGAGAATCGTCTCATTTCATCTGACAAAAATATTATACCATGCAAGTAACTATTAATATCGTGTAAAAAACTATTATTAATGAACAAAAAAAACTATTATTATACTGTAAAAAAATAATTTTTTTATTTTTAATTATATTTATAACACAAGGCCAACTTATTGAAATCAATTTTCGAGGAGAAATCTTTTTTTTTTGAATCTTTTCGAGGAGAAATCTTAGAGAGAGAAAACTAATCTTAGTGTTTCACAAAAAAAAATCTTAGCGAATCTTTTTTATATTAATATAAACTAACGAGATTACTCCAAACCAACAAGCACTATCAGTTAAACATCTTGATTTTGACCTCTATCTGCTACAATTAAATTAAAGGTGACATGGACGGCAATCATGTCAAAGTAAGCCACTACCAAGAAAAATTAAAATTTTGGAGCTTTTCCTATTTTGGATCTCAAGTCCCTGAAAGATAGGACTGATAGAACTGTACAAGCAGTCATTTAACTTTTTCAGTAACTAGAGAAACAATCATGGAAATTAAATCTAGGATCTTCAGAAAAAAATTCACTCAGATGAAACAAAATCTGGAAAATAAAGAGAAAGGGCAAATGATGAAAGATATCTAACCTCTTCAAAACCACAATGGATCATAGAAATGAAGGAAACCGAAACAAACACGCAGCGGAAATAAAACATTCGGCCTCCACCAGAATCGATTCGGAGTGTTGCCTGATTAGGGTTTCGAGATTTTACCTAACGTTTTTCTCTGCTTTTTCTGTCTTTGGTCGAATCACAAGCAGCAACTTTTCGTTCCTGCCTCTATGGTATCCACACGAACGGATCTTACGACTCTTGAACGTCTCACGATCAGATGCCTTAAGGAGCGTTTTGATTCTTTTAACCGAACTGCTAGCTTCGATTAAAAGAATGTTTTTTTTTCTCTGTTTTTAAAAAGTGCAGCTATGTTTTAGAAAAACATCCTTTTTATAGGCAGTAAATTTTACCCTAAAATTTACTGCCAAACAGAACTCTAATCCTACTTAGAATAGGATTAGTTATATCCCTAATCCAATTCAGAATAGGATTAGTTATATCCTTAATCCAATTCAGAATAGGATTAATTAAGCTCCTCATTGATCCGTTCTAAGTGTGCGACCCAATAGGTTCTCAAAACAATGGCAATGACAAAATTGTCATAGGCAATGAGCGGTATCTAGCAACACATCATTGCTACCCATGTAACGAGAATGTCAATGACTCGACATAACCTTACTCGTGATAGATGTTACCGTGTAGTCTAATCCCTTTATCCTATGATGTCTTGATTAGACACAAGTCATGGAGTGTGTCACACTTGTATAGTCTAATCAGCGTTTCTTGATTCCTGAGTAGACTAATTAAACAAATAAAATCAATATCTCATATTGACTTATTCGAGCACGGCCATGCATTTCTTAGTCTCACTCTATCAAAGGGCCCAAGACATCACTCTTGTTATATAAGAGGGATAAATTCTATCTTGATCACTCAACATCCCTCTACATAGATCAAGGCATACCCAATTACTACCTTTATAGTCCATCCTGTTACGAATGACATCTAGCAGCATTAAAGTATGCAATTCTCTATGTTGGGATCTGTGATGATCTCAAGTCAAAGGATCACATACACCATCATCACTATGAGAATCGCTTATGACACTCATATAACAATCCATGTAGTGTTCTCATGGAGGGTCGATCCAGTACATAGTTCTCTAACATGTACCTATGTGATGACTTGATATCTTATATCCATGACAATGGTCATCAGTCAACCACATACTAGTCTTATCGTATCATTGTTATCCTTATTCACAATAATACTTGACTAGGGATATTTTAAGAATAGTGTGTTATTACTATTCTAAGGACATTATCATATAAGATTATATTACGCAGTTATAAGACAAATATAATAATGAACTATGATAAATAAAATGTCATGATACATAAAAAATGCCAAAGTCAATCATCTAATGAATGGTTCTAAGGGCATAATCCAACAATCTCCCACTTGCACTAAGACCATTCACTCATGTATCTAATACCTAGTGACCTAGTGTGACGATCATGTCTCTGCTGCGTCAAAGGCTTCGTCAGTGGGTCGGCGATGTTATCGTCAGTTGGTACTTTGCATATCCTCACATCTCCTCTCTCGATGATATCTCGAATGAGATGGAAGCGCCGTAGTATATGTTTGGATCGTTGGTGAGATCTAGGTTCCTTAGGTTGTGCGATGGCTCCATTGTTGTCACAATAGAGCTCAATCGGATCTACAATGCTAGGAACAACTTCAAGCTCAGTAATGAACTTCCTGATCCAAACAGCCTCCTTAGCAGCTTCAGAGGCAGCTATATACTCAGCCTCTGTTGTAGAATCGGCCACTGTCGCCTGCTTTGAACTCTTCCAGCTCACAGCACCACCATTAAGGCAAAACACATAACCAGACTGCGATCTATAGTCATCTTTATCAGTTTGGAAGCTAGCATCAGTGTAACCTGTTACAATGAGCTCTTCCTCACCTCCATATATCAAGAATGTATCCTTAGTCTTTCTCAAGTACTTAAGAATATTCTTGACAGTGATCCAGTGACGTTCACCAGGATCAACTTGATATCTACTCGTCATGCTCAAGGCATACGAGACATCGGGACGTGTGCATAACATGGCATACATAATGGATCCAATAGCAGATGCATATGGAACTTTACTCATACGTTCTCTCTCTTCTTGTGTTGTAGGACACTGTTCTTTTGAGAGAGAAATGCCATGTGTCATAGGCAAGAATCCTTTCTTGGAATCCTGCATGCTAAACCTCTTTAGCACTTTATCTATGTATGCACTTTGACTTAGGCCAATTAATTTCCTTGATCTATCTCTATAGATCTTTATACCCAGTATATAGGAAGCTTCGCCCAAGTCCTTCATTGAAAAGCAATTCCCTAACCAAGTCTTTACAGACTGAAGGGTAGGGATGTCATTCCCAATGAGTAGTATGTCATCTACATACAACACCAGGAAGACAATAGTGCTCCCACTGACCTTCTTGTAGACACAAGGTTCATCTTCATTCTTGATGAAACCAAACTCTTTGATTGCATCATCAAAACGAAGATTCCAACTTCGAGAAGCTTGCTTTAGTCCATAAATAGAACGTTGTAGCTTACAAACCTTTCCAGCATTTTTTGGATCAACAAAACCCTCAGGTTGTGTCATGTACACATCCTCGAGTAGCTTTCCATTAAGAAAAGCAGTCTTGACGTCCATTTGCCAGATTTCATAATCATGGTATGCAGCTATCGCAAGCAAGATCCTAATGGATTTGATCATCGCGACTGGTGAAAAAGTTTCATCATAGTCAATACCATGAATTTGTTTAAAACCTTTAGCAACCAATCGCCCTTTATAGGTATGAACATTTCCTTCCATGTCGGTTTTCTTCTTAAAAACCCATTTACACCCTATAGGTTTTACCCTTTCGGGTAAGTCAACCAAGGTCCAAACTTGGTTGGCATCCATGGATTCCATCTCAGATCTCATGGCTTCAAGCCATTTCTCAGAGTCTGGCCCTGTTATAGCCTCTTGATAGGTAGTAGGCTCATCTTGGTCCATGAGCAAAACATCACCGTTCTGAGTCATTAGAAATCCATATTTCTGTGGCTCACGATGTGTTCTAACTGATCTACGCAAGGCTTGTGTCTCTTGAGCAGGCGGTTGCTCCACAACATCTTGTGGTTCTGGTTCCACAACAACTTGTGGTGCTTGCTCAGGCTCCATCTCAACATCGGGTGCGCTATCTTGTAGCTCTTGAATTTCTTCAAGTTCTACTTTTCTCCCACTAGTTCTTCTAGAAATGAATTCTCTTTCTAGAAAGACACTTGTTCGAGCTACAAACACTTTGCGCTCAGTGGGATTGTAAAAATAATATTCTTTAGTTAATTTAGGATATCCCATAAAATAGCACTTATCAGATTTAGGTGCAAGTTTGTTAGAGACTTGACGTCTTACATAAGCCTCACAACCCCAAATCTTCATAAAAGACATATTGGGACGTTTACCAGTCCATATCTCATATGGTGTCTTTGGAACCGATTTAGATGGAACACGGTTCAGTGTAAAAGCAGCTGTTTCTAATGCATGTCCCCAAAAGGATTCTGGAAGATCTGTATGACTCATCATTGATCGAACCATATCTAATAAAGTTCGATTTCTCCTTTCAGATACACCATTCCATTGTGGTGTACCTGGAGGAGTGAGTTGTGAGACAATCCCACACTCTTTAAGATAGTCATAAAATTCTTGGCTTAAGTATTCACCACCTCGATCTGATCGAAGTGCCTTAATGCTCTTGCCAAGTTGGTTTTGTACTTCATTCTTGAATTCTTTGAACTTTTCAAAAGATTCTGACTTGTGTCTCATAAGATACACATAGCCATATCTACTGAAATCATCAGTAAATGTAATAAAGTACATAAACCCACCTCTGGCCTGTGTGTTTAAAGGTCCACATACATCTGTATGTACCAAGCCCAATAAATCACTTGCCCTTTCACTATGTCCTTTGAAAGGGGCTTTAGTCATCTTACCCATCAAACAAGATTCACATGTCTCATACGATTCAAAATCAAATGAGTCCAAAATTCCATCTTTATGGAGTTTGGAAATGCGATTCTCATTTATGTGTCCCAAACGACAATGCCAGAGATATGTTGGATTTTGATCATTAGATTTAATCCTTTTAGAATTTATGTTATAAATAGGCATATCAAGATTTAGAATGTAAAGACCATTAATTAATTGTGCACTACCATAAAAGATATCATTTAAATAAATGGAGCAACAGTTGTCCTTTATTATAAATGAAAAACCCTTCTTGTCCAAACAAGAAATAGAAATAATATTTTTAGTGATGGAAGGCACATAATAACAATCATCTAATTCTAAAACAAGCCCTGTGGGCAATGTCAAAATATAAGTTCCTACAGCTAATGCAGCAACCCTTGCTCCATTTCCCACTCGCAGGTCGACCTCGCCCCTAGTCAACGATCTACTCCTTTTGAGTTCCTGCACATTTACACAAATGTGAGAACCACATCCAGTATCTAATACCCATGATGAAGAAGTAGATAGATTAACTTCTATAACATAAATACCTGAAGTGGAAGTCTCACTTCCTTTCTTCTTCTTTAGCTCTTCCAAGTATTTGTTGCAATTCCTCTTCCAATGTCCGGTCTCACCGCAATGGAAGCATTTCCCTTCTTTGGCAACCCCACCTTTAGGCTTCAGTGCAGTATCATTGGGCTTGAACTTGCCATTGGTTTTATTACCCTTTTTCTTGCCCTTTGCATTAGCCCTGCCCTTAGCTTTCTTAACTATTAAGACATCTTTGGGCTTGGCCTTTTTCATGTTGGATTCAGCTGTTTTCAACATGCTAAGTAACTGTGGCAGAGTCTTGTCAATTTCATTCATGTTGTAATTAACAACAAACTGACTGTAGCTGTCTGGCAACGATTGCAGAATCACATCAGTGGCCAACTCTTGGCCCAATGGAAATCCCAATCTTTCAAGGTTTTCAGTGTACCCAATCATCTTGAGCACATGAGTACCAACGGGAGTCCCTTCTGCCATCCTACACTGAAACAATGCCTTAGAGACATTGTACCTTTCTTGCCTAGCTTCCTCTTCATAGAGTTGCTTGAGATGCTCGATCATATCGAACGCATCCATTTCCTCATGTTGCTTTTGAAGCTCAGGATTCATGGAGGCAAGCATAAGGCAACTAACATCCAATGCATCATCTTGATGCTTCTTATAAGCATCTCTTTCTGCCCTTGGAGCATTAGAGGTTGGTTCCTCAGGTAAGGGAATTTCAAGGACATACAACTTCTTTTCATGCTTGAGGACTATCCTCAGGTTCCTGTACCAATCCAGGAAGTTTGTCCCATTCAACTTGTCCTTCTCAAGGACAGATCGCAGTGAAAGTGTGTTATTTGTGTTTGATGCCATGGTAATCTACAACAAAAATATGCAAAATATAAGTATCATGAATGCATTCATTTAATTAAATATTTATTAAATGATGCTCCCACTATTTTTATCGAATCAACAACCCTCACTATTAATTCGGAAAAATTATCACATAATTTCTCTAGTGGGCCAAGATCCATATTTCACCTTATCTAGAGTTAGCTTTGGCTAATCGCCCAAGATTTGGCTATTTAGGTAGGCAACACTTACCAATTACATCTCATGTAACTCTTGGATAGTTGGGTGAACAACACTTGTTCTAATTCATCTCATGAATGGAAGCCCAACTTTATGCCTCTAAATTCCCAATCCTATTGATGAAATTTAGTTAAGTCAACCCAATTTATAGCCTTTGGATATCACTATTATCCCATCGCGTCTTACTAAGATAGATATGATATTTTGCTTTGGCAAACATAACAAAATCGATTCTAGTCTTGACGAGTGCTATTCATTGGTAGGCATCTATTATTGACTTAATTTAATTTGAGGGATTTTCTTAGTTTATTGAATAAGATCTCACCAATTTTACCTTTTTTTTTTTAAATTATCATATGATTTTCATATCATAAACGTACAAAAAAAACCATGCATCTCATGCAATTAAGCAATAAAATAAACGTGACATAGTTATAGCCCAAACTAAATGGATTTCCCAAGCCAATGAGAAACCCTAAGGGTTAACCTAAGGGTAATAGCATCTTCTCCAAGTGCCTCTTTGGTCATCCTTTGCATGGTTGTCAGCTCCAATTACATAGTTTAAGAGAAACCTCGAGTTACATTCGAGGGGAGTTAGATGAGAAAAGAATGTACAACAAGAATTTCAAGAACAAGGCACGACACGCAGGTCGAATTTATTAAAATTTACAACCACGAAAATACAATCATATTGGACTAGGGCTATAACTATGCACCATGCTCAAACAACAACCACCGTGTTATACAAACAAGTGTAATGCAATTTTTAATTTTTAGTTTTATTAATGAGGCACATTTGAAACGAATTATAACCCTGACTGCGGGGTTCCCAGGGGCGGCGCCCCTTGCGGGGGTTTGGGGGCGGAGCCCCCGAAAAAAAAAAAAGGTCAACAGTATTGACATTGCCAACGCCCCTTATCCGGAAGTGTCCTAATCTTATTAGGATGTTCCAGCCAGTATCTCATACTGACTATAATTTTAGTCGCATTAGAACTCTTATCTAAAAGTGTTTCAATCTTTATACACTTTCGACATTATTCTGTTTCTTCCATAACGTTTATGCAGAACAGAAACCGCCATTAATAATTCGCATCACAGATTATACATAACGTTTATGCAAAACAGAAACGCCATTATTAATTCGCATCACAGATTATATCTCACATATAAGTTGAATCGAAATTGATATATATCATATATATAATTTCAACAATTCGATTTGTAGCCTCTGAATATATCATATACATTCTAATCCGTATTAATCTCATTAAAACGATTGAATGTAATCATAAACTGAAAGTAACCAGAGATCATGCTTTTATCAAAACAAATCAGGGACTCCGAATCTGGCTCGGATACCAGTGAAGGAAACCGAAACAAACACGCAGCGGAAATAAAACATTCGGCCTCCACCAGAATCGATTCGGAGGGTTGCCTGATTAGGGTTTCGAGATTTTACCTAACGTTTTTCTCTGCTTTTTCTGTCTTTGGTCGAATCACAAGCAGCAACTTTTCGTTCCTGCCTCTATGGTATCCACACGAACGGATCTTACGACTCTTGAACGTCTCACGATCAGATGCCTTAAGGAGCGTTTTGATTCTTTTAACCGAACTGCTAGCTTCGATTAAAAGAATGTTTTTTTTTTCTCTGTTTTTAAAAAGTGCAGCTATGTTTTAGAAAAACATCCTTTTTATAGGCAGTAAATTTTACCCTAAAATTTACTGCCAAACAGAACTCTAATCCTACTTAGAATAGGATTAGTTATATCCCTAATCCAATTCAGAATAGGATTAGTTATATCCTTAATCCAATTCAGAATAGGATTAATTAAGCTCCTCATTGATCCGTTCTAAGTGTGCGACCCAATAGGTTCTCAAAACAATGGCAATGACAAAATTGTCATAGGCAATGAGCGGTATCTAGCAACACATCATTGCTACCCATGTAACGAGAATGTCAATGACTCGACATAACCTTACTCGTGATAGATGTTACCGTGTAGTCTAATCCCTTTATCCTATGATGTCTTGATTAGACACAAGTCATGGAGTGTGTCACACTTGTATAGTCTAATCAGCGTTTCTTGATTCCTGAGTAGACTAATTAAACAAATAAAATCAATATCTCATATTGACTTATTCGAGCACGGCCATGCATTTCTTAGTCTCACTCTATCAAAGGGCCCAAGACATCACTCTTGTTATATAAGAGGGATAAATTCTATCTTGATCACTCAACATCCCTCTACATAGATCAAGGCATACCCAATTACTACCTTTATAGTCCATCCTGTTACGAATGACATCTAGCAGCATTAAAGTATGCAATTCTCTATGTTGGGATCTGTGATGATCTCAAGTCAAAGGATCACATACACCATCATCACTATGAGAATCGCTTATGACACTCATATAACAATCCATGTAGCGTTCTCATGGAGGGTCGATCCAGTACATAGTTCTCTAACATGTACCTATGTGATGACTTGATATCTTATATCCATGACAATGGTCATCAGTCAACCACATACTAGTCTTATCGTATCATTGTTATCCTTATTCACAATAATACTTGACTAGGGATATTTTAAGAATAGTGTGTTATTACTATTCTAAGGACATTATCATATAAGATTATATTACGCAGTTATAAGACAAATATAATAATGAACTATGATAAATAAAATGTCATGATACATAAAAAATGCCAAAGTCAATCATCTAATGAATGGTTCTAAGGGCATAATCCAACAAGAAAGAACTGTTGGAGTCACGTGAGCACGAACAATTAGACTAGCAGTTCCCCATTTCACTCGTCCTATGGGAGAATCCTCTTGGGATACTTTCCTTCAGGAAGTGTATGTAGCTGCCAGTTGAATATAAAGCAAAATTAGGAAGCTTACAGCTATGAACTATGCATAAATGAGCTTAGGATAAAATAAAAAATAAAAAAATCTTAGAGCTTAGGGTTTAAGATTCAGGGTTCCAAGTTTGGTCTGGCTCAGTCCAATTCAGAACCGGCCAAGATATAGGTCGGGATTCGCACTGCTAGTTTGGACCATGTCATGTGGGAGGAAAAACCAGTCAACGTACAAGAATGATTTGACTAATGCCGCTTAACATGGAATCTGGAAGTCATTGACTGACCATAGGAAGGTTGTATGCTTGGGAAAAGAAGCTCTGTAAAATAAGTGAAGGTATACAATTCTATTGCTAGGCAAAAATCAAAACCATATCTCTCTCACCTCTTGCATTATTTACAATGACAGTTGATGCCATTGCATTGAAGTGATATGTTGTTTAAGATTAAAAATTTGAAAGTAAAAAACAGGGAAGGCTAAATTTTTCGTTTAGACAGAGATGTGAAAGCCATTGGCAAGTCTGTTGTAAAGCTTAAAAACTGAGAAGTTGTTCATAGATAACAAATGCAAAATTTTATATGCAATTGATATTAGATCAGTTTAATCCATAAACCCCATTTCATTTCCCTTGAACATTCAATTGAAAGTGTTGTCCATTGTGGTGCAAAATATTCATGATCTATGAAGAAATTAATTACATATTTCCTGTAAAAATGCATTCTTTTTTTTTGGTTACAAAAAATGCATTCTTTAAACTGCTAGATTTGCACAAGAATTTTCTGCATGCTTATGTGGATAGTCTGTCAGACAAATAGTAAATGCCTCTGACATAATGAGTCTGCTTATAGGATATGAGACGTTTGCATTGCAAGTTTAATAGGCAAAGTATCATAAATCTAAACATATGCAATGGATTCCATCTTCTTTATAGTTTTGAAATGTTGAATTTGCATTAAAATAAAATCGGTTTTTTTAAGCATTGACCATAGCTTCCTAAGTCATAACATCCTATAATTCACATGCTCAGGCTGCAGACCAGACTAGGAAAACTTCTGCAAAACTGAAGGATGAAGAGTTGCAGCCACAACTTATTGAGCTGCTACACGTGTGTGAAAGTAAATGACACAAAAACTTTGTTCAGATGTATCAGATTTATCATTGTGATAATCTTCATTTCTTCTCATTCGGGAGCCAAATTGGGAACCGAAAAACAATGTTGGATTCACATGAAACCCAGAAACAAATCATGTTTGAAGTTACATCTTTCAACTGTCCTGCTTATGGAAAGTTCTGCAATGACTCTCACAGTCTTGCCGCTCTTCGGCTTGAGGCAGAACTCCATAATTGGCGTTCTTGCTTTGTTGCATATGTTTCTGCGGAAAAGGCATACATTGAATAGGAGGTATATTTAGTCAAGGAATAAGGGAAAATAGCAGTATGTAACTCTATACTTTAAGTTGAAGATTTGTGATTTAGCTTGTATTTTAGAAGAGACGCACACATGCAATGAAAAATTTGGTTTGTTAATGGTCCTACGGCAACATAGTCATTTATAGCATAAGCTGTATGCTGAAATTCTTCCTTCTGCGCAATTGAAAGAGGGAAATAGATATAACAAACTGAAAAACAATTATAAAATTGCATTTAAAAACAAATTCTTAACGTTCAGAGCCACAGCAGCATCCTAACAGGGTAAAAGCCCTACATTACAATATATCTAACAACGGCTACTAAGTATGGTGGCAATTGGCAAATTTTCTTCCTACCATCAATGTTTTATTCACTATAACTGCTTGCCTATTCCTTTTCCTCCTCCTAAACTACAACATGAAAATGTCACTTCGTAATTAGTACAGATTAGATTAAAATGAGAAACAAGGGTGCATGCCCAAATATTTTCAATTATAAGGGAGCAATACAACTTCTACTGACGTAATTCTTCCTTTAAATAAGTTAATCTTTTGTGGTTTTTAACCAAGATACACTCTAGATACAGAAATAATGACTACTTATCACAAATTTATATAATTCATTTTGCTAGGAGTTAAAGGTATAATATATTATTCCCCTCTCTAATACTATTCGAATTTTAATGCGAACATTTTAAACAATACTCTAAGGCTGCATTTTAAATCATACAGCACATAACTTCCTACTTGCTTCCTCTCTAACTCCAACAAAGGAATCCTTCATTCTGTAAACTGGTCCAATTAAATCTTTGTAGAGCATGAGATGCGAGAAGTCGATGAACATGTTGCTCGACCGGTTCGCCTCCATCACCTGTGTCTCCTCCTCCTAATGGGATTCCCTCATTCGTCGGTCCAACCTGAAGCTGTTTTGTTTTTTTCCATTTCAATTAAAAGACTGTCCAATTCTAATGAAATCAGATAGAGATTGCACAAGATAAGTAACAGCAACCAAAATCAAACCTTCTTGAGGAAGTCGAGAGTATGTTCTCATAGAAAGTCAGGAGCTCTCCAACGCTATAAAGCCTTTCCCATCTTTCAAGTGAGAAAAAGGAATAGAGCGTGCAATTGAACGATCCGAGGATGTAGTCGCTTTTCCAGCAAATAAGGACGGAAGCCGTTGGGTGTAGACAGTTCTATATAAGAAAGGTTCACGGCGAAGACAGAAGGAAACAAAGATGAATAAGAAGCAGCCGATTTCAAGCAAGGCATAATTATTTTATTGAAATAATCTTTTGGCGGTAAAATATGATTTTGTGAAAAAAACTTAGTGCCTTCAATACTTGTCCTTGTTACAATTGCATGATCAAGGCAAAATGGATTTTCCCTCTATATTTCAAAAATGAGCACAGTACAGTTTATATAGAAGTTTACATGGAATTCAAAGAAGGCTACTACAAAGTTCTGGAAGAGTACAGAACAAAAATAAAAACACACTAAACATGTGCATGACTGTTAGTGGCTTTGTATTTTGGAGGCACCGAAAATATTGTTGGTAGTTTGTTGAGGTGTTTCTGGTGTATCCTGGCACTGACTCCTTGCTGATGTGGTTTGAGCTGCTGATGTGGCTTGTTTAATATATTGCTGTGATACCCTCCCGCAAGCTGGAGAGTACAAGTTTTGTACATCCAGCTTGAATAAGAAAGTATGGAAAAGAGAAGGATGAGATGCCTTGGTAAATATATCAGCTAACTGGTCATTGGACTTAATGGGAAGAAGGTGAATTATGCCAGCAAGGAATTTTTCTTTGACAATGTGGCAATCAATGTCGAGATGTTTGGTTCTTTCATGAAAGACTGGGTTCTTAGCTATATGTATAACAGCTTGGTTGTCACAAAATAACAAGGTAGGTGAGGAATGAGGTATATGCAAGTCTCTCAACAAATAAAGAAGCCACTGGACTTCACAAGTTGTGGCAGCTAAAGCCCGGTACTCTGCTTCAGATGATGACTTGGAAACGGTAGTTTTTTTCTTAGATTTCCAGGAGATGAGAGAAGAACCAATAAAGACAAAGTAACCAGTTATTGATTTCCTTGTTTCGATACAGGATGCCCAGTTTGAATCTGAGAATGTTTTTCGTTTCAAATTTGACTATGTTAGGAAGAAAAGACCCTGACCAGGTGCTCTTTTTATATATCTTAATACACGATGAGCTGCGTTGAGATGCTGCTGGGTTGGCTTGTCAAGAAACTGTGAAAGCTGCTGAGTAGCATAGGTAATGTCAGGCCTAGTGTAAGTGAGATACAATAGCCTCCCAACCAACCTTCTGTATGCTGTGATGTCTTCGAGCAGATCAGTGTCCTGACCATGCAGCTTAGTAGCTGGCAACATAGGAGTAGAAACATGCTTACAAGAGAAGAAACCTGTATCAGAAAGAATATCCAAAGCATATTTTCGTTGAGAAACATTAATCCCAGTTGAAGATAGAGCTATCTCCAGTCTAAGAAAGTACTTCAATTTATCGAGATCTTTGATCTTGAATTGAGCATGCAACAGATTCTTAATCCAAGTGATTTGAGCATAATCATTTCTAGCGAAAAGCACATCATCTACATATACGAGTAGGGCCTTAAAAGAAGATCCTGTCTGTCGAACAAAGAGTGAAGAATTTGATGTGGCTTGAGAAAAACCAGACTTCAATAAAACATCAGTCAGTCTTGCATTCCATTGCCTGTTGGATTGTTTTAATCCATAAAGTGATTTTAACAATTTGCAAACCTGATGTGGCTTAGAAGGGGTGAGACCAAGAGGCAATTCCATATATACTTCTTCATGTAATTCCCCATGGAGAAAAGCATTGTTGATATTGAGCTGTTCCAGGAACCAGTTCTTAGTTGCAGACAAAGCTAAAAGCATTCGGATAGTAGGCATTTTAGCAACATGTGCAAAAGTGTCAAGATAATTGATGCCTTCCTGTTGTGTGTATCCCTTTGCTACAAGTCTAACTTTGTATCTCTCTAGTGTACCATCTGCTCTTAATTTAACCTTGTACACCCACTTGTAGCCTATGGTGTGTTTACCTGGAGGGAGTGCAACCAATTCCCAAGTCTGATTATCCTATAAGGCTTGGAGTTATGCTGTCATTGCATCTTTCCAACAATCATATTAACCAGCCTGTGCATAAGTGTGTGGCTCGTGCAAAGTATCAAGAAAGGTGGAATAAACTCGATGAGCAGAAGAAATATTAGAGTAAGAGAGTACTTGAGAAAGAACATGTGGCGAGGACCTCCTTGTTGAAGATGATGTAGTGCTAAGTTGAAGTTCATAACTGTAGTCATTCAAGTAGGAGGGCATTTGTCTGACTCAGTGGATCTTCTAGGCATATAAGTAGGCTCACTAAGATTAATCAAGTCAGGTTGAGTATCTGAGAATGAATTGGAATCAATAGGAACAATGGGAACAATGGTTTGAGTCTGTGGAGCAGAATGTTGTGAACTATGCAGTGGTTCTGAAGCAAATGGAAATTCATGCTCATAAAATACTACATGTCGAGAGCAAAAAATTTCATGTGTGTGTAAATTATACAGTTTGTAACCCTTTATGCCATTAATGAAACCAAGAAAAATACATTTCCGAGCTCTAGGATCAAACTTATGTTTATGAGTGGAAAGGGAGGAAGCAAAACACAAACAACCGAATACTTTAAGGTTAGTGTAGGTAGGTGGTGAATTGAAGAGCAATTCAAAAGGTGTCTTGTTGTTGATTATAGGTGAAGGGACTCTATTTATGAGGTATGTGGCATGAGTAATGCAATCTGCCCAGAAAGAGACAGGAAGCTTGGCTTGGAAGTGGAGGGCCCTTGCTACATTCAATATGTGCTGGTGTTTACATTCAACCTTACTATTCTGTTGAGGGGTAGAGACACAGGATATTTGGTGTATTATGCCTTTCATGTTGTAGAATTCATGCATTTGAAATTCTTGACCCTGGTCACTACGAATGCATTTAACTGTGGTTTGGAATTGATTTTCAACTAAGGCACAGAAACTTTGTATAATGCCTCTAACTTCTGATTTTGATTTCATCAAAAAAGTCCAAGTGGCTTGGCTGTAATCATTAACAATGGTTAAGAAATATAAAAATCCAAACAATGAAGGATATCGACTTGGTCCCCAAATATCCATATGAAGCAACTCAAAACAGGAGTTAGTGAAAGAAGAGCTATCAGAGAAAGGTAATTTTCTCTGTTTGGCATAATGGCATATATCACAAGCTACATGATCATCACTGACATGAATTGATTTGTCAATAGATTAGAGAAGTTTAATGCATGAATTAGAAGCATGGCCTAATTTATAGTGCCATATATTTGAAGGAAAAACAGTGCATGAATTACAAACAACTGGGGAAACAGAAGGTGTGTGGGGAAAGAGACGAAACAGGCCATGGTCTTCTTTAGCAAAACCAATCATCTTCTATTTGGGAAGGTCCTGAATATAACACCCAGTAGAAGAAAAAGTTAGAGAGTAATTATTTTGAGAAACAAGTTTACTAACAGAAATTAAATTGTAAGAAAAAGATGGCACATGAAAGACATTATCAAGAAGGAGATTAGGAAAGATTTTAACAGTACCAATATGAGCAATAGAAACTTTTTGACCAGTAGGTAATTTAATGAAAAGATTATCTGTAGGTAAGTAGTTAATGAAAAATTTTAGTGAACAAGCAACATGATCAGTTGCTCCAGTGTCTATAATCCACGAAGAGAGGACTACTTTACCTGCCATGTTGCACATAGAGGCCATATTAACAGAAATGTCACTAAAAGAGGAAGGACTAGGATCGGGGTTAAGCTGAATGAGACTAAGTAGTTTGGTGCGTTGTTTTGGAGTAAATACCAACTCAAGCCAAAACCTCCTCAACTACAACAAAGAACCATAGTAGAAACTTCCACCAACTTCAACAAAACAAGTATATATATCATGATTAGCTTAATACAACATGTAGTTAACCACATGTACCACTTATACCAGATTAGGGTAACATTTAACTACATATATATCATCCTAAACTATCCATTTTCTGAGTTTTTAAGCAAGTAAACTTACTTGGTTTTGCTTTGCAACTCTTGGTTTTTCTTGGCTTCTTTAGATCCGAATTAGCTAAGCCTTTTGATGGAGTTTCTTGTGATTCTTGGAGCAAAAGATGAGAAGTGTTTTGGGGTGTGTTTTACATGATTGAAGAGAGAGGAAGAGCAGAAAATGGAATGAAAAAATGACAAAATAAATTAGATAAAACAAAGCAATAGTGGGCATTAATTGAAGGCATGGAGCTTGAGTGAATTGCAAGGCAAGTGAGGGAGAGAGAGAAGAGAGAGAGAGAGAGAACCGGCTGGAGGGGTGTCCATGTGGGCTTCACATGTCATTTTTCAAAGTGTATTATTTTTACACATTAGCTTAGTTGGTGATTAGGCTAAAGATTAAGATTAAGGATTGGATTAATTTTAATTAATCTTAACTATAATTAAGGTGATTAATCCACTTCATTTGAATCCAATATCAATTAATCTAATTCTTAGATTAAGCTAGTGGTTATCTTACCCTAGCTTGCCTTTAAGTATTTTGCTTATCTCTTAAGCTAGGTGAACTAAACTCAACCACTACTCAAGTTAAACATGTATTTCTTAATTAGTGGTTTAGGACCTAGATTTGGATTAGTTATTTAAACTAGCTTGGCAACTTGGATTAGCCAACATGTATGATATTAAACTTGTATTACATGAATTATACACATGCTTGGCACTTTAGGGTATTTCATTAACTTCATGTTTTTATTAAACTATCAATGATATATATGCTTGTTTGGGCTGGTTTTGTTGAAGTTGGTGATGAGTTTCTGCTATGGTTCTTATTGATGATGTTGGTGGTTTTGGCTTGTGATGGTTGTGTTGGTGTTAGGTTATGGCGTGGAGTTATGGCTTGTTTAAGAAGTGTTTTAGGTCTGCTTTGAAATGGTGTAAGAGTTTGAGTTTGGTTTTGAAGTAAGGAAGACAAGTTGGTGAAGTTGGGTGCGAGTGCAGAGGAACCCAGAAGTGCACGAGTAAGTACACGACCGTATACTTAATCGTGTATAGGTGTGCATGGTTCCCTGAGCGGTGACTCGTTCGATACACGAGTAGGTACATGAGTCGTGTACCAAGTCGTGTATTGAAATCGAACGTTCTGTTCTAGAGGCTATTTGGTACACGAGTGTGCACGAGTCATGTACCAAGTCGTGCATCGTTAGGGAGCGTTCTGTGGTCAGTACACGAGTAGGTACACAAGTCGTGTACCAAGTGTGTATTATGCCTTTGTATGTTGTTTGGAAAACTTGAGATACATGAGTAGGTGCACGATTCGTGTACCCAGTCGTGTACTTCCTCTTTGCTTCTAAATGAAATGTTTTATTTATAAAACTTGTTTAAATGTCATCCAAAGGCTTTATTAATGATAGTCTAAATGTTTTGAATAAAAATATTATCAAATCAAATGGTTTTATAATTTAAAACCCCTAAAGTTGCTAAGTACACCAGTTGTGTACTTAGTTGTGCACTAGCTACCTTTTAACTTATTTTGAAAGCTTTTTCTTAAACTTGAATAATCATGTTTCTTAAGTTATAAAACTCAATTAACTCGTGTTGTACTTGTTTGACATGGTTAATCCTCGATTAACCTAAGTCTTACCTTACAACACTAGTCTTACACTTAATTATGTGTGTTTGTATAATTATATCTAAATATACCTATTTCTTGTAATTCAGATACCTTCTTCTCCTTTAAAGATTGTTGTTCTTCAAGTATGAAGAGAACATTGGTTTTACAGATACGTAGTAACTTGCGTGGTGGTTGCTAGACTTAGGAACCAACCTAATAATAACTTAAATACGACCTAAATGTGATCGTTGTTTGGGCTTGGGTTGTCCTTCGTGGAAGGGGACAATAAACCTTGATATGAGTTCCCTAGGGCCTTATACAAGGAGGTTGAATCCCTAGTGGGGATAAGCCGATAATCGATAGGGAGTCTTAGCATCACGTAACTGAGTATCCCAAAAGGAGGGCAAACACTTTGACGTAAAGATCCTTTGGTTAATGGGACCTACTAGATTGTCAAGTATGAGTCGGCACTATAGGATAGGGGCAGAATAACGGTAGAGATTCTCGTATGAGATTATATACCTGAACGTTTGATCGAGATAAAGAGCCTACGTCCTTATCAACCCCCATGTGGCTGTGGTTAGCGGACCTCTGTTTCCCCAATTCGTATGTAGGAGTTTGAATACTCCTTTTTGTTTGTGGCTATCCACTAGGACACTAGGGATATTATATGTGAATCGACCTAAAATTATATTCTTAATCTATGGTTGCTAATGCATTATAAATATGTTGTGTGACATGCGTCTGTGGTTGTTGTTGCTGTCGTAATAGGCCATTTGGCTCATTCATTTTTAAAATGTAGTTTTGTAGGTTTTGACGATGACTATGAGTACGTGCTACTTGATGATTGTGATGCGCTCGGCTATGAGCATGATGTGGTGGGATGGCCGACTCTGACAACTAGTACGATCATATTATTTGTTTTTGGACTTTAATGTATCTATATTCTTTTGGGCCATATGTTAGGTCACTTCACTTTATGAGATACTTTAAACTTATATGATGTTTGTAATATTCTTTTGGGCCTACGAGCCATCCTTTATGTATTCCCATCTTTAGGATGCTTTGTAAATACTCTTAACTTTTATTGCTCCGCTACTTTAACTCTTTGTTGACCATCTTTAGATGTGTCTTAGTAAATACTTGGCAATTCAACTTACATTAACTTATCTTTTATTGTGGTTTATTTGTTGGCAATTACCCTTGTGTTTCTTTTCCCTTACTTATGGAATGATTTGCCAAGTTCAAAGATGATTTTGCTCAAGTTCTAAAACATGTTAGAAACCAATATAAACTACAAAGCCTTATCGAAATTGTCTTAGTTAGGATTCTCCTTCTTTATGAGTCCTTGCTAGGCATGGTTTCGAGGCATGCTGTCCTGTTTCCCGGTCGTTTCGGGGCATGACATGACATTTCAAAAATATAGTAGGATTCCCTCCCTAAAGTAACTGCCTTTATTTTTTCCCTAAACCCCACTAAAACCCTACAACCCCATAATTTCAACCTTAGCTCTAACCTTCTCTTACACTTGTCAAGATAGGATACCCTTACCATGGCATCATAACCAAAAAATTTCAAATGAAATACCACTAAACCATAGTCATTTGTTGCCAAAAAGGAGGTATAGAATCTTAACACTCTTCTTCGTGTATGAATGAAAAAAAGCGGGAGAAGGTTCCAACAACTTCAAATACCTAGAGGAAAACCTAGAAAAGAATGAAATGGGTAAGTTAAGCATGTGATTCCATTTAATATGAAGCGAATGAAGAAGGAATAACTTATGGAGCAACCACTTTTGACCTTGTAGGTACAATAGTGTGTGGTGTTCTTGAAGAGGGTTAAGAATTCAGTCAGGTAGGTGCAATGCCCTAAAAGTAGGACATTTACAGTCTGCCATGTGCATACACATAAGGCGAACACATTAATGCTTGAAACCTACTATAAATACACAATAAATGCCATGTTTCTCTCCAAATCACACATAATTAAAGGTAACTTCAAAATCATAATACAATATTGAAAACCTTAACTCCACTATATATATCTCATAAACTCAAATGGTTAAAAAAGTCCAACAACCTATATCTTGATAACATCATATGAGATCTAGAGTTTATGTCTTACAACAATAATACTTGTCACTTGATACAAATTACAATATAAGCTGATTTCATACAATTGGAGTTTCTCTCACAATAATTAAACACATCTCATAATATCATCCTTTAGAAAACTATCATCACTAGTGTCACTCCGAATAACCCCTAATTGGTTGTAACTAGTGACAACACAACCCATCAAATCAGCACCTATACTTGAAAAAAAAAATAAAGGAATGAGCCAAAGCCCAGTACACTAATACCACAAGCACTTGTGCGCGAACACACATAACAATCAAATCACATGCACCACTAACTAAGAAGCAACAACCACATAATAATATCTTCCACATAAGTCATTCAAACAACACAATTTAGGATCATATGCATCTAACTCGAAATTTAGAAAAACTCATGACTTTGCACACTATATAGTATAATATATCTAAATACACGATGTTGGGTACTTCTCAACATCCATGAGTCTGAATCCATATCACCTAGATCTACTGACTACCCACATCATTTCCAAGTGCAAGTCTACACAAGGACAACGCCACACAAAGATCATCGGGTTATGCGTTAACATCATCAGTACTCTCAGTCCACTAACCCCAGTCAAGCACACGCAATAGAACAATTATTATAATCGGATATCATTTAATCAAGTTTCAAGTTTCTACCTAACAAACACAACCAGCAGATAAGGTAAAGATGTATCTAGAAAGGTTTACTCATACGAAATCCAATACTCCACTTGTCGTAACGATTTTCGTCTGGGGATCTAATCGCTAGACATAGCGTTATGGAGTCGCCACCAATCAATTTTAACTTAGGTGTGATTGGCCACCTATTCAAAACTAAGAATAAGTACACTGATCTACGTTCCAAAATTTGGATTCGGGAGTACGGTTACGTGTGAGGAAGGTATTAGCACCCCCATAACGGCCGTCCAATGGACGGTACCAATTAATCATGTTTTATCTTAAGCAATCTTAATTTAAATGGTCTTTTATTCTTAATTAAAATTTTCTTTTTATTATTTAATATTCAATTATTTAAATATTGATATTTTTCTTAGGACATTCTTCAACACTTTGATCGAATTCCCAAGTAATTTTGCACCTCAAGAGTATTTACGGGACACACTCGTCCTCATGAAGAGGCTCTGTCGTCGGATTTTTATTTTATTAAAATTTATCTTCATAGTCTTTAGCTAATTTATTTTGTATATTTTTTAATTATTTAAATATTGAAAAATTCCATAAAGTACCCTCCAACACTTTGATCGAGTGCTTAAGAAAATTTTCTCACCTCAAGAGTTTTTTAAGGAAACACACTTGTTTCCTTAAAGAAGCTCCGTCGTTGGATTAATTAAATGTTTTATGAAAGGATTTAATTAAAATTTATTATTAAATTTCAAATTTTTTATTTTTATTTTTGATAAATAAAACTTTGATATTAAAATTATTCCTCCAAATTTTCCAACACTTTGGTCAAATTTAGAAGGGATATCTTTATGCCTAGAATTTTCTAAATATCACACATTTGTGAAATTTTATTCTAGTCAGAGTTTCATTTACTATAATTATTGGAGAAAATTTATATTTAAGGATTATTCATTATTGTCGCTTTCTTTAATTTTGAGTTAGACTAATTCACTATATTTTTTATTTAATCTTTATAAGTTTTAACGAAATTTTTTTTTTTTACATCCTCCAACACTTTGATCGAATGTAAAGGATTAAAGTTGTTAATTTTTGTTCCAAATTTTTCAACACTTTGGTGAAATTTGAAAAATCATTTTTTAATTAAAGATTTATTTTTAATCTACTAAACATGAATCTCTTGCAAATCAAATTATGTTCAAAGCAAGTTTTTTTTTTTTTTAGGATTATTCATCATTATTGTCCTCTTAATTAATTTTTATTATTTTAATTGAACTAATTTATGAACGTTTTATCTAATATTTATAAGTAGGAATATAGTGAAAATATTTCTACACCCTTCAACACTTTGATCGGATGTTTTCTTTTATTTATTATTGTAAGATGGGTAGAGATTCTTAATTCTAGAGTTATTAATTTTATTCCAAATTTTCCAACACTTTGATCAAATTTGGATTAGGCATTTCATCTCTTCTTTCCTTTTTTATTTATATATTTTATTATTTTTTTAGACCATTATTATATTTCTATAATTGAAATAAATTTTATAAAAATTATTTTATTTTATTATTTTTCGTTTGCAAGTTTTATTTTAAGTTAAATTACCTTTTCATAAATCTTATTTTGAAACAAACCGTCCAACACTTTTGGAAAGCTTTAAATTTTAAAAATTCCTCACTTCGGAATTCTTTTAAAATTTATTATTTATCATTTTTGAACATCTTATTATAACCTAATTTATTTCTGAATCTTGTTTAAAATATTTTTACATCTTACCGCACTTTGGTAAGATTTGAAGAAAACTTTCCACTTAGGAGCTTTAAGAAAAATCTATTTTTAAAATTTATTATTATTGTAAAATTTTCTGTTTTCAAAAATCCTTGTTATTATTAATGTTATCGTTATTATTATCTAATTTCATTTTACTTGCTTTTAACATTTAACGAATTCCAGCAATTATAAGCACATATATATATGAATAAAGATAAAATGCTAAACTTAGCCCTAATCCATTATATAATAACTCATGAGAAAGGCCCATCTAAAATACTTTTCTCATACAACCCGGGCCCAAACAAATTATGTAATAAAACACTTAGTCAGCACATTTAATTCAAATGACCTAGTTAGCACATCATCATCAAGTAAAATAAATAAATAAATAATTAAAAAAAACAAATAAAACAAAACATATGAGTAATAGAAAAAGAGTCTCACGTTATCATCAACTAAAATAAATAAAAAAAATTGAAAAGCAAATATAACAAACATAAAGTAAATAGAAAGAAGAGTCTCACGTCATTATCAACTAAAATAAATAAATAATAAATTGAAAAGCAAATAAAACAAAACATAAAAGCAAGAGAAAGCCTTACAATCTCGGGTACAATTTCCTCTTCTTTCTTCTTTCGTTCTTATTTTTTTTTCTTTTTGTCTCACGTTCCAATCGGGTCTTTCTTCTTCGCAGGACAGCCAATGACCAGCAAGCACTACCTTCCGTCACGTTACAGTGTTGCAATCGTTGATCCTTCGCTTCAGTCTCCACGCGATTTTCCACCGGTATTACTTGATGTCGCCTGTTTCCTGATTTTGGGTATTTAGAGTTGCTGAGTGAGAATCGATTTGGGTCTGTTTTATCTGTATTATTTGCTGGAAATTGATGCTATTTTTTTGTGATTTTTCTATGTTTTTTGGCACTCTGATTGTGGGTTTTGGATGGCTTGAAGTGTGGATGGATGAACTGCCGTGGAGATTTTAGGTATGGGTGGGTAATATAGGTTGTAATGACTGGGTGTGGTGAAGCTCGAGTGGCTGGCAGAATGGGGATCTTCTTGGTTTTTTTTTTTTTTCAAGCTTTTCTTTTCTCTCTGTTTCCGTCTCTCTTCACTGTATCTGTGTATTTCTGTGTTTCTTTTTTTTTCTCTCCCTTTCTCCGATCTTCTTCAGGCTTATTTATAGACATTTTTAGTCAAGAAAATCGGATGAAATCTTTGAATCCAAGGATTGTAATCTATTGTTCCGTTGGTTTTCAGATTCTTTGCTGGTTTTCAGACTCCATAATGCTTGATTTTCTTGGTGTTCTTAAATGCTTGTAGAAAATCTGCTTGAAAAATGGTGGCTATCGTGAATGCAGAGGGTAGAGGGAGGTTTTTAGGATCTTGAAAACAGGGGTTCTTCCGAAATTGCTTCCCCTTTTCTTCTTTATCTCCCTCGAGCTGCTCTTTTTAGTCAATAAAAACGGGGCAAAATCTCATAGAATTAATCTGTAGAAGACTTTCAACCACAAAGAAATCTGTCAGTGAGTTGGTGGCTATGGCAGAGTGTTGGTGGTTATGGCAAAGTGACTAAAAAATTCAGAGATATGGCCGGTGCCGACACCAGCCTCTTCCCCTTTTTTTTTAATAATCTAATAAATAAATAAATATTTAAAATACTAATTAGTTTTTTTTTATTTTAATTTTAATACAAATTAATAAAATAAAATACATATGGGCTTAGATCTTTAAATCAACAACCCAACTTCAATTAATTTGGGCCCATGAAATTTTGGGCTTTAGCAAAGCCCAAAATTAATAATAACAAATCAAAGAAAAAGGCCTGGTTATTTAAAACAAATTTGGAGTTGATCTCGATAGATAAAATTCGATTTTCACGATACTTGAACTAATTAATTTCAAACACGAGTTTACTCAAAGTCTGTTTTTGACAAATTAATTCAAGCGCACGATTAAACCGAATTGATTAATAAGCAAATTTCAATCTAAATTACTAAGGCTGAAAGAGATTCAATCCAAATATATTTACAATTCCGGACAAAATTTGGTATCTACAGCTGCCCCTCTTTGCACATTGCTGAGTCAGAAATAGGGCAAAGACAATAGATAGCAATTTTGTCCTGCTCATGACCTATTTTTTTTTGTTTTCATTTTTTTTATAATTTTAACAAAAAGATTTAAATTTAACAATTGTCTTCTTACCAAAAGCTCTTCAATTTAATTTGGCTCCTCTCTCAAGAGGCATGTGACTTTGAAAAATAAACTAGACTCCTCTCTTTGAGAGGCACACGACTTTGGAAAATAAATTGGGCTCCTCTTTTTCAAGAGGCACACGACTTTGGAAAATAAATTGGGCTCCTCTTTTTCAAGAGGCACACGACTTTGGAAAATAGACTGGGCTCCTCTTTTTCATGAGGCACACGACTTTGAAAATAAATTGGGCTCCTCTTTTTAAGAGGCACACGATTTTGAAAATAAATTGGGTTCCTCTTTTTCAAAAGGCACACGACTTTGGAAAATAAATTGAGCTCCTCTTTTTCAAGAGGCACACGACTTTGGAAAATAAATTGGGCTCCTCTTTTTCAAGAGGCACACGACTTTGGAAAATAAACTGCATGTTCGCAGAAAGTTCTTAATCAATCATAGTTCAACCTTTTCCTAGTTAAAGGTATTTCTATGTTTGGCTAATTATTCACTAAAAACCAAATCCTACCTAATATTGCATTATCGTGATGCAAATGTTCCCATAGGGATGAAATCACAAATGATTAATGAGAATGCATTACACAATTTTTGGGGATGTGTATGTAAAATGTGTATGCTTCTTAAATGGATGCAACACCTATTATGAGATGACATGCATGTGAGTTTTAATTCAAAGTTTCGCAATCTCATGCCCCTTTTTCTTTCCCTTCTTTTACTTTTCATCATTCCATTAAGATAACCTTCGACCTTAATCCTTGTAGTTGCATTCATGCACTCTCAATCCTTTATCATGTCAACTAGATCTCATCACTTAAATTATTCCATTGGTACTATCATACTTTGCCTCATTTACATCTCACTCCTGTTATTATTAAATCTCTTATAAGTAATTCGAAAAGTAAGTAGATCTTCTTATGCCTTTATGATTTTATTTGCTATGAGACATACTGCAATCGTGAATTTCTTTCAAAAGATGGGTAAATGAAGATAAGTGTTAAGTTAAGACAACAAAAGAGGAATGTGTTCTTATTCAAATGGAAGGCAATTTAAACAAATACAATGAAATGGTTGATCAAAGTTCCACATGAGGATGCCTTTACAATAATTATTCTGATCATTGTGAATTAATCCAAAAACCTTCTTTTGACCTCACTGTCTAGCCGATGGCTTTAAGCTTCAGAGAATACCTCAAACTGAACTCTGCCCTTCTTTGCTTATGAGCATGTAAGATATTTGGCTACCAACCTCATGCACCATTACTTTCTGTCTAAGTCGCCCTTTTCGGGTTTTCAACTCAAACGCTCCCATTTGGGTTCAAGTCGCCCTTTTGGGTTTTCGCCTTGAACCCCTCCTTATATATTTTTTTCTTTTCTTTTCTTTTTTTTGTTTTTTTTATGCATAATACTTCTTTACTGCATCAGCATTTATTGGATTAGGAAGGTCTCTTCCATCCATTTCTGCCAAAATCAATGCCCCTCCTGAGAATGCTTTTCTTACTACAAAAGGGCCTTCCCAATTTGGAGTCCATTTGCCCCGCGGGTCAGGAATATTGGGTAGAATCTTTTTCAAAACTAAATCCCCTTCACGAAAATTTCTGGGACGAACCTTCTTGTCATGCGCTCGCATCATCCTCTTCTGATACAATTGCCCATGACATAGCGCTTTGAGCCTTTTTTCCTCAATAAGGTTCAATTGCTCATACCGGGCTCGGACCCATTCGGCTTAGTCCAATTCAACTTCCATAAGGACACGCAAAGAAGGAATTTCCACTTCAATAGGCAAAACTGCCTCCATCCCATATACTAGTGAAAACGGGGTGGCTCCTGTGGATGTGCGAACTGATGTACGGTAAGCGTGCAAAGCAAAAGGCAACTTCTCATGCCAATCTTTGTATGTATCTGTCATCTTCTGAATGATCTTCTTGAGATTTTTATTTGCAGCTTCGACAGCTCCATTCATTTTTGGACGATAAGGTGCCGAATTGTGATGCTTAATATGAAATTGGGCACATGCTTCCGCAATCAACTTATTGTTGAAATTCAGAGCATTGTCTGAAATGATCCTTTCTGGTAGCCCATATCGGCAAATTATCTCTTTCTTGAAAAACTTGCACACTACAGACTTTGTCACACTGGCATAAGATGCTGCTTCCACCCATTTTGTGAAGTAATCAATCATTACCAAAATGAAGCGGTGTCCATTTGAAGCTTTAGGGGTAATTGGTCCAATCACATCCATTCCCCATGTAGAAAATGGCCAAGGAGTTGTCATGACCTGTAAGGATGTGGGAGGAGCATTTATTTTACTGGCATATATTTGACATTTATGACAACTTCGAGCAAAGTTGATGCAATCACTTTCCATTGTCATCCAATAATATCCAGCCCTCATAATTTGTCGAGCCATCATGTGACCATTTGCATGAGATCCACAAACCCCTTCGTGAATTTCTTTGAGTATTCTTTTGGCCTCTATGGCATTCACGCATCTTAGCAATACTTGATCTTTCCCCTTTTTGTACAAAATTTCACCATCAAGGAAGAATTCCATGGTCATTCTTCTCAAAGTCCTTTTGTCATTTTCTGATGCCCCTTCTGGATACTGGTGATGCTTTATGTATTGCAATATATCATGATACCATGGTTTCCCATCTATCTCTTCTTCTACATTTGAGCAATGTGCTGGTGATCCATGTATGCTCATCTTGATGGGACAAATTTTAGCACCTGAATTTACTTTGAACATCGCAGCCAAAGTAGCCAATGCATCAGCCATTTGGTTTTCTTCTCGAGGCAAATGCTTAAAACAAATTTTCTTGAAATGTTTAACTAGATCGGTCACAAACTCACAATACTGGACCAATTTTGAATCTCTTGTTTCCCATTCACCTCGCAATTGATAAATTACCAAGGCTGAATCTCCATATACTTCCAGTATTTTAACACCTTTGTCAATTGCAGCTCGGAGCCCCATGATACAAGCCTCATATTCTGCCATATTATTAGTGCAGTCAAAATCCAATTTTGCAGTGAATGGACAACAATCTCCTTCAGGGGATACTAAAACTGCCCCAACACCGTGCCCAAAAGCATTAGATGCCCCATCAAAATACATTTTCCAAACAAGTTCTTCTACGATACCTTCAACATTTTCTTGTGATATGGCCATTAAATCTTCATCAGGGAAGTCAAAATTCATTGGGTCATACTCTTTTTCAGCTTGATCTGCGAGGAAATCAGCAATTGTACTACCTTTAATGGCCTTTTGAGTCATATAAACAATGTCATATTCAGAAAGCAACACTTGCCACCTTGCTATCTTCCCAGACAATGAAGGTTTCTCGAAGATGTACTTAATAGGGTCAAATTTTGAAATTAGCCATGTAGTATGATAAAGCATGTACTGTCTTAGTCTACGAGCTATCCAAGCCAAAGCGCAACACATCTTCTCCAACGAAGAATACCTGGCTTCATAGTCAGTGAACTTCTTGCTCAAATAGTAGATAGCCCGCTCTTTTCTCCCAGTTTCATCATGTTGCCCCAGCACACATCCCATGGAATTTTCATGTACTGTTACATACAAGATGAGGGGTCTCCCTGGCACAGGTGGCACCAACACCGGAGGATTCGAAAGGTATTCTTTAACCTTATCGAATGCTATTTGGCATTTGTCATTCCATTCTCCTGGGTTCCGCTTTCGGAGGAGTTTGAAGATCGGATCACACTTAGCAGTGAGTTGGGAGATGAAGCGTGCGATGTAATTCAATCTTCCTAAGAATCCTCTTACTTCCTTTTGGGTACGAGGCGGTGATAAATTCTGGATGGCATGTATCTTATCGGGATCCACTTCTATACCTCGTTCACTGACTATAAATCCCAATAGCTTCCCTGATGTCACTCCGAAAGTACATTTGGCTGGGTTGAGCTTAAGTTGGAATTTTCTCAACCTTTCAAATAACCTTTTAAGGTTGGCAACATGATTTTCTTCTTTTTGGGACTTCGTGATCATATCATCAACATAGACTTCTATCTCCTTATGCATCATGTCATGAAATAAGGTTACCATGGCTCTCTGGTAAGTTGCACCAGCATTTTTCAACCCAAATGGCATGACCTTGTAACAAAATGTTCCCCACATAGTCACAAAAGTGGTCTTTTCCATATCTTCGGGTGCCATTTTGATTTGATTATAACCCGAGAAACCATCCATAAAAGAAAATAAAGAATGTCCAGCTGTGTTGTCGACTAGGGTATCAATATGTGGCAGGGGAAAATTGTCTTTTGGACTGGCCCTATTTAGATCACGATAATCCACACACATTCGCACCTTTCCATCTTTTTTAGGAACTGGAACAATGTTTGCTACCCATTCAGGATATTTTGCCACCTCCAAGAATCCTGCATCAAATTGCTTCTTGACTTCCTCTTTTATCTTTAATAACATTTCGGGTTTCATCCTCCTCAACTTCTGCTGAATTGGTTTGCATTCTGGTCTTACTGGTAGCTTATGAACCACAATATCAGAATTCAGACCCGGCATGTCCTGATACGACCATGCGAACACATCGACATACTCATGGAGTAAGCTTATCAGCTCTTTCCTTATGGACGATGATAGAAATGTGCCTATTTTAACCTCTTTTCTTACTTCGTCACTCCCCAAATTTAAGGTCTCAATGGGTTCTTGATGGGGTATAATTTGCTTTTCTTCTTGTTCCACCAGTCTTGTAAGTTCAGGAGGCAATGTATCATCATCAATACCCTCTTCTTCATTAAATTCACCAGCACAAACAGTTCTTTCAAAATCAGGTTTCGGAATATCATCACAATGGCCTTCATATTCATTGTTTGGGTACCTGCATATGGGGCAAAAGTTGGCAAAATGTAGATGGACTCGAATATGCATGGGTAAAAAGGATGCAAATGAAAGAATTCACATGGAAAAAGATATGACAAAAGGCCATATTTTATTAAAATAGAAATAGCCCTACATAAGAGACCTTGATACCCTTGGGCAGGGGAAATCAGGCTTTACTTATTGAATTACTTTGGCAGAGATTTAGTGATAACAGGAAGATCGATGTAATGCCAATTCCTCAGCTGAAAGCCTGGCGGGCAAGGGCGCACTTCCGAACTTCTTGGGGCCTCTTCTTTATCTGTGTTTATCATCTGGATAGACAAATTCTCGAATTCCTTAACAAGCTCATCCTTGTTAGCCTTTACTAGGTCTGGATAAATGTATCCCACAGAATGAAAGACATCCTCTAGAGGAGGAAACATCATCGGCTCATTTTCCTCATCGACCTCTTTAAATCTAGCCATTCTTCTTTCCCTTTTCTTTTCCAAAAACTTTCTCCTCTCTAGCCCAGTTGGCTTGTAGCCAAGACCAAATCTATCATCTTTCACCTTTGCTGTCAAAGCTCGTTTTATCCCTTGCAAGTTCTTTCCTAATCCTGCTCCAGCATAACACCCTTTCCCAACAGTCTGTTGAATTCCCGACATTGTGGCACTGGACAACTGTGGCATTGGTATCTTAGATCCTTCTCCTATGTATGTAGCATTTACAAATTCCAAGGATCTGAAAGAACATTCTGGTGCATTCTCATTCACCTCGATATATGGGGCAGTGGAGGAAACTGTAGCAATCATATCTTCTTCTCCAACTACACCTACCACTTTTCCATCTATTATAAATTTGACTATTTGGTGTAAAGTCGAGGGGACTGCTCCAGCTGAATGTATCCATGGACGCCCAAGGAGGCAATTATATGCAGGATTAATGTCCATTACTTGAAATTCCATATTGTAGACACTGGGGCCAATTTGAATTGGAATTTCTATAGTCCCTGTTACTTCTCGACGTGTACCATCGAATGCTTTTACTACCATATGACTTTTCCTCATGTGCGACTCATCCACAGGTAATTTTGACAGAGTTCTTAGAGGCATAACATTTAGAGCTGAGCCATTGTCGATTAGGACTCTAGGTAGGATGTAGTCTTTGCAAGTGGTAGTAATATGCAAGGCTTTGTAACTTCCTCTCCCATCAGGCGGAATTTCGTCATCACTGAAGGATATAAAATTGTCTGCCACGATATTTCCAACAAGTCGATCAATCTTTTCTACTGACACATCATGAGGTACATATGCTTGATTGAGCACTCGTAGAAGAGCTTCCCGGTGGGGTTCTGAATTCAGTAATAGAGAAAGCAGAGTGATGCGCGCTGGCGTACGATTTAACTGATCTACTATATTGAACTCACTGTGCTTGATGAATTTCAAGAACTCTGAAGCTTCTTTCTCAGACACTGGTTTGCTTCGTTGTTCCCTGAATTCTTTTTCTTCACCCTCGAAAGGGATTTCTCTGTTACTTTCTTCGTCTTCTCCCTCTTTAGCCTTTCCTTTTTGATTTTTCTTCAACATTTCAGGCGTGTAACATCTCCCACTTCGGGTGATTCCTCCGGTGCCTGTTATATCCACTGCAGCTGTAGTGTTTGTTGTGGTAGCCAAAGGAATACTAACTGACCCTTGAGTGGCGATATTGCAATTGTAGTTCCATGGGACTGCCTGACTATTCTTGTATGGAAAAGGACTTGAACCTCAATGGTTATCTTTGGTAGTTGAAATTTAGGCTTGGAATCAATTATAGGCTCATTCTTATCCTCATAATAGATAGTCAATGGTTTCCACCGAACGGGACCTGTTTCTTTTCCGATGACATTGACTGATTCTATTTCCACTTCTTCATAAAATTCTGCAATACCCTCATTCATCAAGCCTTGCACCTTTTGGCGAAACTCTTGACAATTCTGGATTTCATGCCCCACATTCTTATGGAACTCACAAAACTTTCCCTGTTTAGGCATCTTTTCATTATCTACCTGGATTAGTTTTGCCTTGACCATTGCGTCAAACACCACCTTCATTGGCGTTTTAACCTCATAAACGCTTTTCTTGATCAAACGATCCTTTTCTTCAACTATGGCATTTATTTTACCCTCCTCATGATCGGGGAGTGGGTTTTTGCTTACACTTGGTTCTCCCTTCTTCCCAAAATTCAATATTCCTGCCTTAATAAGAGTTTGAACTTTGTGTTTCAAAGCAGTGCAATTTTCTGTTGAATGACCTGTAATCCCGTAGTGATAATCACAGTGGGCATTTGAATCATACCACGCAGGGTAGGGAGGTTTAAGAGGTTCTATATAAACTGGTGCAAGAAAGTGGTTTTTGATTAATTGAGGCAAAAGGTCTGTGTAGTTCATAGGAATTGGATCAAAATGTTGCCTATCTCGACTGGATTTTTGCCTTCTCTGATTGTCATCTAGCTGGTTGGCAAGTGGAGGTCGTTGAGCTAATGTGGATGTGATTGGAGAATTGGGAGCTCTCGGCCGATAATTGGGGGTATATGTTGGTCTTGAAATTGATTGGTATGGGTATGGTCCTACTGTGACATTGTTTGCAGGTGGGTAATAAGGTGGATAAATTGGATAAGGAGAATAGGGGGTAGGGTTTCTAGGCGGTTGGCCTCCAACAGTCATAGTGTGGACATCACCTTCTTTTCTTTTGAATGTTGCACCCTTCTTGGATCCTCCACTATCGGGTACCTCTATCTTACCATTCTTTATGGCATTTTCAATTATTTCCCCAGAGATTACCATGTCAGCAAAACTTTTTGTGGCACTTCCAATCAACTTACCATAATAGGGTTCCCGGAGGGCACTAATAAACAACATAGTTGTCTCCTTTTCAGTAATAGGTGGTTGCACTTGAGAAGCTACATCTCTCCATCGCCGGGCGTATTCTTTGAAAGGTTCACTGGCTTTCTTTTCCATATTTTGGAGTGTCATCCTATCGGGAGCTGTATCCACCACATGCTGATACTGAGCCATAAATGCCCTAGCGAGATCTTTCCATGAATGTATATGGTTCCCGTCTAACTGGACATACCACCTCGCAGCGGATCCAATAAGGCTGTCCTGAAAACAATGGATCAACAACTTATCATTGTGAGTATACCCTGCCATCTTTCGAACGAACATTGTGATGTGGGCTGATGGACATGTTGTTCCACCATACTTTTCAAAGTCAGGAGTCTTAAATTTTGGGGGGAACACTAGGTCAGTCACTAGGCTGAGTTCTCCTGCATCAATTCTACCAAATGTGTCTTTTCCTTCTACTGCTCTAAGCCTTTCTTCTAGGAGGTCATATTTATGTTCTATTCCAACTCCAGAACCAACTTCGGGGATTGCCTTTCTCAATTTTTCTTGTTCACTAGGGTCATCAAGATTTGGAACAAAAATAGGATCTGCAGGATTGCCTCCAGGGCCTGATCCCAGTTGCCCTTGGTTAGATTGGCCCATTGGTGGGTTTACCCCACTAAAAGCATAAGGTCGACCATCTGTAGGATTGCCTCCAGGGCCTGATCCCAGTTGCCCTTGATTAGATTGGCCCATTGGTGGGTTTACCCCACTAAAAGCATAAGGCCGACCACCCTGGGGCGGCATCACTCGTTGGTAGCCTTCTTGGCCAGGTTGAACATGTGTTGGGGTAAATCCTGGAGGGTACAATGGCTCCTCTTGCCCATCTCCTTGATTATGCACATCTTCTCTAGCTGTAGAAGTTTCCTCCACATTTTTGCCTTTGGTCATCCCTCTCATTAATTCCATCATTTCAACCATTTGCTTCCTCATATCTTCTTGCATCTCAACTATTTTCCCTCTCATTTCTTCTTGTGCTTTCTCCATTCTGTCTATCCTCATTTGTTGTTCGTTTTCCATATTCCTAGATTGTAGACGAGTGTTGTATGGATGATTAGCAATTCTCGCTTGTTGAGCTATCTTTACACCTTTATTACCCAAAACTTCTGGAATTAGGGCATGTTTATTTTAGTTTTTAAACAAAGTCATTTATGCATGCTAATGTTTTACTAAAGAATGCATGAATGAATGAAATGGGGAAGTATTTGCCACATAACTAACAAAAGGTTCTTTCATTAGACTTTAGAAGTTATTTTACAACAAAAGTCCAAACTACATCCATGAAAAGTCTAATCTCTAAGCCCTTGGTTTCCTCAAGAAGCTTATAACCTGCAGATAATGGTCCTGTGCTTCATCTAGGAATTCTGACAAACGATGACCATGCTCAGTAATTGGACTCACTCCTGGCTTTAGGTCTCGCACCCTTTCCCCCATTTCCTCAGCTTTTCTGGCAGCCATGCTAATTTGCTCGAATAAATGCTTTAGATGCTGTTGTTGCAAAAAATGAGCACGTATCCATTCCTCGCGTTCATCAGCCCTCGCAGGTCGTCAACTTCTTCTTGGAGTGCAATGACATGGCTTTGAGATTCCGATAGCATTTTTCCCATCGTTTGCATTTGTGCTTCCATATGGGCCCTTTCACTTTCAAGTTGCTTGTACTCAAGATTGTTTTGACTTTTTGCTTGGAGTTGTTCATTTTCCCTTTGTATACGACCCAATTCAGCAGTGGTGGATGAGATTGTACCATTCATATCCTTTAATAGTGTCTTCCATTCATTGCGCTCTTCTTGGATCCTCTTGCTCCAATGCTCTGAATTACTTTGCATCTCATGTTTGAGTCTTTTGTTTTCACATTCCAGCTTATTTTTCTCTTCTTGAAGTTTTCGCTTTGCCCTTTCTATCTCTATTACTGGATCTTGAAACACCGGTTTCACGGGACAAGTGGGTATGCTCACTTGAGGAATGACCACATCCTTTCCTCGCCTTGCATGCCACACGAAGTATTCTGGAGATGAAAAATCAGTACGTCTCCCTCCATCCAACCTATTGGTATGCTTCCATGCTTGAATAGCTTTTGCAATCTTCATTGATGCATCGGTCTCTGTGTATGAGAACTCTATTTTATTAAGGCCGAAGGTTGCTGGGACAAACTGCTCATATCCAAACTGACGCCTCACCATGACAGGAGAGTAACTAACTGCTCCCCATAAACCCAAGAGAGGTACCCAGAATTCATCTCCACAACTATATAACACTGAATCAAACGGCATCCAAAGAGCTCTCCATATTAACCCACTACTAGTGAGGCTTTGGAAGAATGGTACCCACTCGTCTCTAGTTTTTTGCTGAGGCCAACTACTCTCACAAAACTCCTTAATAGGGACCCGAAAAGACATGAACGGCTTGCAGAACTTGCCCCCGTTGCATTCAAAATGACTTTTTGCCCAAATAGTTAATAGTTGTGCACATCCAATGAAGCGTCCTTCTCCTTTTCGCCGACAAAAACTTAAGGATCTGATAGTTTCAGCTAAGATTGCTGGGGTAGGATTGACATTATGTTCGACTTGCTCAAAGAAGTCTACTACAGCGACATCAATGCTACCTATGACCTTCGGGAATACCAACATACCATAGAGGGCTAAGGCAAACAATCTCATACCCTGGTCATCATCAAGATGCTTGCAGATGAAATCTCGTAAGAAAGTCCAAGGAAAGCAAGTATTTTCACCTTTAGTTCTGATTTGAGCATCAATGACTTTTACCTCTAATCCCATCATCATGGCAAGCTTTTTACGGTAGCCGGTCTTCTTGTTTTTCCAGTAAACTTTATCTTGATCCGTCTTTGAGATATTAAAACAAAGTAATGCAGAGTACTCCTCTATTGTTGGTACCATGTCCACTTCATTAAAGACAAAGCACCTATAAGAAGGGTCCCAAAACTGTGTCATGGCTTTGAGGAGCTGGTTATCAATGATCACTGGCAAGAGAAGTGCTAGGTGCCCATATTTCCTTTGGAAAGCTTCCCTCTTTTGGTAATCCCATTGTTTCCAGATATTTCCCAAGTCTTCTAAATTGTTCTGCCTGAGGTCGAGGTAGACTTTTTCTGGGAGAGTAGACATGTAATTTGCTGGTAAACAGTCTCCATTCTTATGCTGAGCTACTTCTGATCTAGTTTTCAGACTGATGCAAGGTTCTTCTAGGGACTCGAGAGATGGTTGACTTTCCATGGATGTAGAGTTAGCCATGCAGCAACTACTTCTCGTGACAATATCTATTAACATGAGTGCATATGAATTAAAGTATGTAAAGTATATGAATATATTATTTTCAAAAAGAAAATGAACACCCATACATGCAAATACCACACTTCTTCATGTGTTTCTAACTTTAGGTTCTTAAAGGTTTTGGCATAATTCTAACTAAATGTTGGTACCTTAGGTTTTTCTATATGCATGGTTTAGGTTTTATCATTTGGCTAACAGGTTCCCAAATTGTTCCTCACTGACGTCCACATAGGACTAGTAGGGCACCCCGATCCTCGCCCATCAGGCTCAAACGGAAAGGGTTCAATTTGAGTGGGAGTTATTCGCTAGTCCATGCGGAGGTTACTACCTCACGAGAATGTAGCTACTCACTCCCTCCTAAAGAGGACAAAGCTCGGGACTTAGAGCTTATGCATGCAAATGCACGTGTTGTGTGTGTGAAGGAACATACCAACATATAACCCTCATCTTAGATGCCCCAACAATTCATGAATGATAATATACCAAGTAAAACAAAATTCAAAAGCAAACAACATTATTTCAAACTTGATGAATTTAAACACCAATTAAGACCATTAAACCAAGGCTTAAAATATCACATGACTAATTAATGGTTCGACTCTCAACGTCCCCAGTGGAGTCGCCAAGCTGTCGTAACGATTTTCGTCCGGGGATCTAATCGCTAGACATAGCGTTATGGAGTCGCCACCAATCAATTTTAACTTAGGTGTGATTGGCCACCTATTCAAAACTAAGAATAAGTACACTGATCTACGTTCCAAAATTTGGATTCGGGAGTACGGTTACGTGTGAGGAAGGTATTAGCACCCCCACAACGGCCGTCCAATGGACGGTACCAATTAATCATGTTTTATCTTAAGCAATCTTAATTTAAATGGTCTTTTATTCTTAATTAAAATTTTCTTTTTATTATTTAATATTCAATTATTTAAATATTGATATTTTTCTTAGGACATTCTTCAACACTTTGATCGAATTCCCAAGTAATTTTGCACCTCAAGAGTATTTACGGGACACACTCGTCCTCATGAAGAGGCTCTGTCGTCGGATTTTTATTTTATTAAAATTTATCTTCATAGTCTTTAGCTAATTTATTTTGTATATTTTTTAATTATTTAAATATTGAAAAATTCCATAAAGTACCCTCCAACACTTTGATCGAGTGCTTAAGAAAATTTCCTCACCTCAAGAGTTTTTTAAGGAAACACACTTGTTTCCTTAAAGAAGCTCCGTCGTCGGATTAATTAAATGTTTTATGAAAGGATTTAATTAAAATTTATTATTAAATTTCAAATTTTTTATTTTTATTTTTGATAAATAAAACTTTGATATTAAAATTATTCCTCCAAATTTTCCAACACTTTGGTCAAATTTAGAAGGGATATCTTTATGCCTAGAATTTTCTAAATATCACACATTTGTGAAATTTTATTCTAGTCAGAGTTTCATTTACTATAATTATTGGAGAAAATTTATATTTAAGGATTATTCATTATTGTCGCTTTCTTTAATTTTGAGTTAGACTAATTCACTATATTTTTTATTTAATCTTTATAAGTTTTAACGAAATTTTTTTTTTTTACATCCTCCAACACTTTGATCGAATGTAAAGGATTAAAGTTGTTAATTTTTGTTCCAAATTTTCCAACACTTTGGTGAAATTTGAAAAATCATTTTTTAATTAAAGATTTATTTTTAATCTACTAAACATGAATCTCTTGCAAATCAAATTATGTTCAAAGCAAGTTTTTTTTTTTTTTAGGATTATTCATCATTATTGTCCTCTTAATTAATTTTTATTATTTTAATTGAACTAATTTATGAACGTTTTATCTAATATTTATAAGTAGGAATATAGTGAAAATATTTCTACACCCTTCAACACTTTGATCGGATGTTTTCTTTTATTTATTATTGTAAGATGGGTAGAGATTCTTAATTCTAGAGTTATTAATTTTATTCCAAATTTTCCAACACTTTGATCAAATTTGGATTAGGCATTTCATCTCTTCTTTCCTTTTTTATTTATATATTTTATTATTTTTTTAGACCATTATTATATTTCTATAATTGAAATAAATTTTATAAAAATTATTTTATTTTATTATTTTTCGTTTGCAAGTTTTATTTTAAGTTAAATTACCTTTTCATAAATCTTATTTTGAAACAAACCGTCCAACACTTTTGGAAAGCTTTAAATTTTAAAAATTCCTCACTTAGGAATTCTTTTAAAATTTATTATTTATCATTTTTGAACATCTTATTATAACCTAATTTATTTCTGAATCTTGTTTAAAATATTTTTACATCTTACCGCACTTTGGTAAGATTTGAAGAAAACTTTCCACTTAGGAGCTTTAAGAAAAATCTATTTTTAAAATTTATTATTATTGTAAAATTTTCTGTTTTCAAAAATCCTTGTTATTATTAATGTTATCGTTATTATTATCTAATTTCATTTTACTTGCTTTTAACATTTAACGAATTCCAGCAATTATAAGCACATATATATATATATATGAATAAAGATAAAATGCTAAACTTAGCCCTAATCCATTATATAATAACTCATGAGAAAGGCCCATCTAAAATACTTTTCTCATACAACCCGGGCCCAAACAAATTATGTAATAAAACACTTAGTTAGCACATTTAATTCAAATGACCTAGTTAGCACATCATCATCAAGTAAAATAAATAAATAAATAATTAAAAAAACAAATAAAACAAAACATATGAGTAATAGAAAAAGAGTCTCACGTTATCATCAACTAAAATAAATAAAAAAATTGAAAAGCAAATATAACAAACATAAAGTAAATAGAAAGAAGAGTCTCACGTCATTATCAACTAAAATAAATAAATAATAAATTGAAAAGCAAATAAAACAAAACATAAAAGCAAGAGAAAGCCTTACAATCTCGGGTACAATTTCCTCTTCTTTCTTCTTTCGTTCTTATTTTTTTTTCTTTTTGTCTCACGTTCCAATCGGGTTTTTCTTCTTCGCAGGACAGCCAATGACCAGCAAGCACTACCTTCCGTCACGTTACAGTGTTGCAATCGTTGATCCTTCGCTTCAGTCTCCACGCGATTTTCCACCGGTATTACTTGATGTCGCCTGTTTCCTGATTTTGGGTATTTAGAGTTGCTGAGTGAGAATCGATTTGGGTCTGTTTTATCTGTATTATTTGCTGGAAATTGATGCTATTTTTTTGTGATTTTTCTATGTTTTTTGGCACTCTGATTGTGGGTTTTGGATGGCTTGAAGTGTGGATGGATGAACTGCCGTGGAGATTTTAGGTATGGGTGGGTAATATAGGTTGTAATGACTGGGTGTGGTGAAGCTCGAGTGGCTGGCAGAATGGGGATCTTCTTGGTTTTTTTTTTTTTCAAGCTTTTCTTTTCTCTCTGTTTCCGTCTCTCTTCACTGTATCTGTGTATTTCTGTGTTTCTTTTTTTTTCTCTCCCTTTCTCCGATCTTCTTCAGGCTTATTTATAAACATTTTTAGTCAAGAAAATCGGATGAAATCTTTGAATCCAAGGATTGTAATCTATTGTTCCGTTGGTTTTCAGATTCTTTGCTGGTTTTCAGACTCCATAATGCTTGATTTTCTTGGTGTTCTTAAATGCTTGTAGAAAATCTGCTTGAAAAATGGTGGCTATCGTGAATGCAGAGGGTAGAGGGAGGTTTTTAGGATCTTGAAAACAGGGGTTCTTCCGAAATTGCTTCCCCTTTTCTTCTTTATCTCCCTCGAGCTGCTCTTTTTAGTCAATAAAAACGGGGCAAAATCTCATAGAATTAATCTGTAGAAGACTTTCAACCACAAAGAAATCTGTCAGTGAGTTGGTGGCTATGGCAGAGTGTTGGTGGTTATGGCAAAGTGACTAAAAAATTCAGAGATATGGCCGGTGCCGACACCAGCCTCTTCCCCTTTTTTTTAATAATCTAATAAATAAATAAATATTTAAAATACTAATTAGTTTTTTTTATTTTAATTTTAATACAAATTAATAAAATAAAATACATATGGGCTTAGATCTTTAAATCAACAACCCAACTTCAATTAATTTGGGCCCATGAAATTTTGGGCTTTAGCAAAGCCCAAAATTAATAATAACAAATCAAAGAAAAAGGCCCGGTTATTTAAAACAAATTTGGAGTTGATCTCGATAGATAAAATTCGATTTTCATGATACTTGAACTAATTAATTTCAAACACGAGTTTACTCAAAGTCTGTTTTTGACAAATTAATTCAAGCGCACGATTAAACCGAATTGATTAATAAGCAAATTTCAATCTAAATTACTAAGGCTGAAAGAGATTCAATCCAAATATATTTACAATTCCGGACAAAATTTGGTATCTACACCACTATTGCTATCACCTAACATTTAGATCATTAACTATATTCAGTATTTTGCAACTCTCGTAGGAATCTTTATAACTCACTTTTCTCAAATCTTATTAGATGCTTACTATTCTTCCTAGTCTATACTCGTTTGATTGGAGATAGTACTAATAAGAAATTGGATTTCATAACTAAGTAAATCAAGTTTTAGAATAGGATGGATGTGGTTTGATGAGACTCAGATAATCAGGTTTAAAATAGAATAGAACAAGTTATGGTTTAGTATATGGCCAGCCATAGGCCAGCTTAGGAGCATCCCACACCGGTAAACCAATGGGAACAACACTGACTAGCAAATATGAGAGACGCTACTATGCCTTGCACAACTTACACTGGCAAACTAGTATATCTCATGGATACAAACTGTACTTCTGCAATTTCAATAATTTTCCTCTAATTTTCTTACCCTAAAAACCTTAACTCATATTCCATTCATTCATTATTCCATATTGTCATTTTATATCACAAGAATCATATTTTTGAATCGAATTTTTCATCAAAAAAATCATAAAATTGAAAGATTAACAACAACTTACTTGCAATAATTTTTTAACTCACTTCTTCTCTTTCAAGAAATCTCTATACACCCAGGTACATATAGATTCATGGAAAAAGATGCAAGAAACCTCAATTTTATTATGCTAGATCTCCAAAACATATAACTTCCCCAAAAGTTTCTCAAGAGTTTCAAGACATTAGCTACTCTTTGAATTCTCATGTCATTAAATCCACAACACTTTATTTTCAATTTTCACGAGTCTTTTTACCAAAAACAATAAGAGAATAGAAGGAAAAACAACCTACCATCGATTTATTGAAGAGTTTCTTCTACAGTTTTTCATTGGTAAAGAGGCAGCGAGAGAAAACGAAAGGAAGAATTAAGAAGAGCAGGTTACGAATGAGGGTTATGGGGTATTTGTAAGGGGTACATTAGGGTTTTAGGTGGATGGATAAAAATACCCCTAATTATTTAAATGATAAGCCAATTTTACCCTTATTTATAATTTAATTATTTGGGTAATTATTGTAGGTCTATCCTTGCACCACAATAATTGCATCGCCTATAAGGCAATTATACTTTTTAAATTAAATGATAATCATACAATGGATACGTAAAGGTGGATAGGGATGTAAACAGGTTAATCGTTATAGGGTTTCCAACATGCCTAGGCCGCTAAAGACCCTATAGGTTTGAACGGAGCCATGTATTTCCAATCCTATGTTGGCTAATTTTGCCTTATACATAGACTCTTATATTTTCAATATAATGAATTTGAATCACCAAAAAAAGAGAGAAACTATTTTAGCAAATGTACTGCCACGAAATGTATTAAATGAATAATATGCCTTAACAACATTTGATGCTGCTAATAAGCAATAGGAATCAAGGAATTTTGATAGATTGTCAATGTTGGGTTAATTAATTTAGGCTTTTGGGATTAATATAGGATGCTACTTGCCACATATTAGCAATCTTTGTTTTAATTTACAGATCAGTGTTGTCTCAGTTAAATGCATTGGATCCTTGAAGATGGAGACCAACTACTAAGTCGTGGATTAAGATAAACTCTGATGGTGCCTTCGACATAGCTACCAAGAAGTCCGACTTGGGAGTAGTTTGTCGAAACTCGAGGAGAATTACTAGTTACATCTATAATTAACTATTGTAGTGATAGTTTAGAGGTGGTTGAAACTCTAGCACTTAAAGATACAGTGGAATTAGCGAGCAGAAAGGGTTGGACTAAAGTGGAATTTGAATCAAATAGTAAAATGATAGTTAAATAAATCAATTCCAAGAGATTTTCCAATTGGAAGTACATAGGCATTTTAGAAGACATTTGTTTGCTCTTGAACTCATTTTCCCATTTTTCTGTCTTACATTAGAAGAGAAGCTAATGCTTGTGCTCATTGGGTTGGTACCCAAGGTAAGCTAGGGATGAGTTGTAGCCTCAGGGATTCTTTTTCCTTATTACAGCTTTTGAACTTATCATCAATAGATTGGGCTTCCCGTCCACCAGACTGATTGTTCCTTGATTATTATTAATGAATAAAAGTTCTCTTCAGCCAAAAAATAAAGATAAGGAAATGACGTGGGATATAATCTTGGCATTGAAAATGGATAATATGATTTTGGGGCTTTAGAATTTCCTTGCAACAGTAGGCATGAGTAGGATTGGTCATATTATGGGCATGAACTAAAGAACAATAGAACGATGCCCTAATAGTTGTCAATAAACTAAATAATGAATAACCCAATAATAGTTTCAGCAAACGAGTGAATTGGGGGCTATTGAAAATTAATTATAATTCTAGCCACATCTAATTGATTCTCAGATTGTTTGTGATATACTTTATGTAATACCTAGGTTTTTCTTAAATCGAATAAAAGAAAATAGAAATAATTTAATAAAGTATTAGTAATATTAGACTCAATGTGCAGCTAATAATTAATTAAACTTAGGCAAAATGATAAAAGTTAATTAGATTAGGTGTTAGATCACATAAATTTAAGATCAATTTTCAACTCAAAATAAACTCAATACTATACTACTCATAAATCCATTTTTGTATTATATTTATTAGAAAATTTTAATCACTTTTGGGCCCCACAAATACCCCATGGCAACTACCCTATGCCCCTCTTATTTTGGCTTGCACAACACTTAAACACTCCCTCCGTCCCTTCCCTCTTTCTTTCCCCAACTTCACTCTTTTCCTCATCTTTTTTTCATTTATGCTTTTCCCTTCTTCTTCTCTTCTTCATCTGGCATGGAGCTCATCAACACCATTCTCATCTCCAATCTTTCATTTTATTTCATTCAAACTCCAAGCTTAAGAGAAGGACTCAAGTAAAATTCTATTTAACTCACTTTTATTTTACTTTCTTTAAGTTTCTTTGAATTGATCTTGAATGAATGTTGATCCTTGTAGGTGTTGAATAGGGCTAAGGATTGGGTTGTTAGGAATCCTTTGTGCTAAAGTTAAGTCTCATATGGGTAAGTTGTTTTCTGGTTTTCTTTTCTTATATATATGTTACATGTTTAGTTGGAACCCTAAACTTGTGAGTGTTATCAAAAACACAAGCCTTGTTGAGTAATGTGTATAACAATGTGTTTTGATTAATGGAGTTATTAAGTAGAGTTTGAAGTTGAGTGTAAACACAAACTTGGGACTAATGGAAGTAACCAACTCGATGTAATTTGATATATATATATATATATATATATGTATAAGTTGTATGTTTTGAGTTATATGACGAGTAAAGTGCATGGAAATGTGTTTTAACTTGATCTTACATGAAGAAACAACTAAAAATCGACGGAAATACAAGCTTAAGGAGTTGTTTTAGCTTCGAAAAAGCCCTATCAGGGGTGTGATTGCATGCTCTAAGGATCCCCCTGCATGATCATGCCCGTAATGGGCAAAAACGCAAAGGAAAATCGAGTCTCAGCAAGAATCACGACCTAGCTGTTCACCCATGATTTGTGCCCTAGGAAGGGGTCACGGCCTCTTGGTTGTCCATAATCAAGGTCGTGATTCACCCAGAGCCCCAATCCCGTGCCTTCTTAACTAATCTTATGCACGCCCAAAACAAATCACGAGGATGAATCTCGCACGTGATTGCTCTCTGAAGACTATCCCTGGCCTTTTTCTTACCTGTGATCTGTGCACTGGGCCATCACTGACCCTTTAGTCGCCCGTGATTCCTCCCCTGTGCACACCTATGTCTTGTTTTCAAAATTTTATTTTGAAAACACATCTTACTTGCAATCTTCACTTATATTACAAATGTTTTATTGATAAAATGTCAAAGTTTAATAATAAACTATGATAACTTCTTTTAAAACATTTTCGACCTGATATTTTGTTTAAAAATATTAAGTATATAATAATGTTTTCTTTTTTTTTCTTTTATAAAACAAATACTTAACTAAGTATTTAACTCTTGTTTATAATTTAAACTACTTCTGAAAGAATTTACTTATGTTACTTTCGTTTGTTTTGACCACACCTACTCTGATTCAGGAAGTTTGAGCTGTATTACGACGGTACATAGTAACTTGGGTGCTGCTTGCTAAAAATAGAAACTAAACCTGAATAATATTTAAACTCAGCCTAATTATATGTTGTTTGCTGCTTGGTTGTCTCGACCTGGAGAGCGACGCCCTGGGCAGAGCCCTTCGTGACTCTATTCCAGGTAATTAAGAATAGCTAAGGGGGCAACATATTGGAGTATCGGTTGTCTGACCAGGATGACATTACCCGTGTGATGGATCAAGTCTATGGGACCTACTGACCCCTACCGTGTAGTTGGATTAGTTGGGCAATGGCTGTATTTCGAGAGCAACCCTAGACGAGGCTATAATGTAGATATAGAAGGTAAGAATTCGACTGCCTTGTCGACACCCTAAGCTGGTACTCTAACTCAACCCCCCCTAGCCTCTCGGTTTGTTGATCGAAGTCTGAGAACTCCCGTGTTATCTATTTTTAAGATAATGAAAGTAGATTGCTTGAACGACTTTGAACTAGACAACTAAATTGATGTTTGTTATTTGTATTAGACTAAGTCGTATGACATGTGGTATGTGATTATGTTACTGTCGTATTGAGCTTTCCAAAGCTCACTCTTGTTGATTTTCCTGTTTTCAGGTATGGATTGTGATGCTTCTTTGTATGAGCACTTTGACGCATTAGGATACGATCACTCTTTTATAGGATGGGATATCGACATATGATACTAGATTCTGCTGCGCTACTGATATTCTTTTGTGAACTCTTAGCCATGTGATGGCAATTTTTTGAGGGTAATGGCTGTATTTGTGTGAAGCTTATAACTTCTTTTAAACTATTCTCTCATGTTTTGTAAATGCTCAATAAGCTATCTTTTGTAAACTCTTTTGTGATACTCTGATTTCAAAAGATAATACAAAAGAGCTTTTGTTAAAATATGTGTAGAAACTCACTATTATTAGAGCCTTACGTATACTAAACGTATATCCATGGAGTGTTATACGATTAGTGTGCATGGCAGCTGACCACACCCATGTTAGGGCATGACACTTTAAAAGAAAAACTTTTAGGCTGTGCTTGGTACAGCTGAAAAGTTGAAGGAAAGAAAATAATGGGAGGAAAACTGGAAAGAAAATAAAATTTGATATTGCTTGGTAGAAGAGAAAATGAGAAGGAAAGAAAAGATGAGGGAAAAATGTTTTCTACCCTCTAAAGAAAAATAATCTGCTCAAATCGGACAGAAATTAGGGAAGAAAAGGTGAGCATGAAGATACATTAGTTAAAAATATGAAAATACCCCTAATAAAATTTAAAATTATCAATTTTGCTTCTCTGTTTTCTTCCAGAACCTCTCGGTCTCTCTCACCATACTCTTTCGATCTGTCCTTTGTCTTCTCTGTTGCTTGCCATTTTTAAATTGAAGGGAAGAATCTTTCTTAGCCAAAGTTATTATTATTATTTTTTATAAAATGATGAGAAATTTTGTAGTTTGAAAAGCTATGGCGTAAAAACGATAAGGGATTCTTCAGTATAGGCTGAAGATTTGAATGCTCCATCAACTTCTAGCTCGCGAAGGGCCAGGTAAAGATTTCATGCCAATGAATTTTGCACCTATTTTCTTTTATGAGGTGAATCACATTTGGATTTGAATTTTTAGGGTTTTTTTTTTAAAATTCTTCTGGTGAGAATTCGGATTTTTTGGGGTATTTTGATGTAAGTTTAGGATCTTGTTCGGTAAGTTGGTTAGGAAATGTGATTGAATTTGGGATTGGGACTTTTTTTTGCATGTAAAATTTTGAATTTTGAGTTGTTTTATGTTGGATTTTTGATTAATTTTGGAATTAAGCTTAAAATTTTGTCATTCGGTTGTTAAACTTATTTAATTATAGGCATTTTCGATTCTATTTTCTTAGTCTATAGTATCAAATTAAAAAAGAAAAGGAGAAAAATTGGATATTTATAAATTGTCAAGAAATTTCAATCATTTCAGATAAAATAGTGCTATACAGAAATGATGATTTTTTATTCGTTTTTTGCCATATGAGTATATGAATTTGTTATGCTAGTTTCTTGCTTTTGCACTTGGGAAATTCTTGTTGGAGATGATTTTTTACTTTTTAGCTAAAAACCATATCTAGATTTTCAGAAAATAAGGCTATGTTTGTTTGTTGCTTTTGCCACTGGCTGTTTCCTTGTATTTGCCTTTTACTTTCTAATAAATATCTATAAACCAAAGGCAAATTCATGACTAATTGACCAATGGATGATGTGACTCTATTTCCACTCCAAGTTTTAGTTTTTCAGCACAAATTTACAGCTTTCTAAATTTCACCATCGCCAACTCTAATGTTAAGATTCAAGGGGTTGATGCCAGTCACACATTAATTGTTTCATACTTGTTATATACATTACTTAGTTCCTTGGTGATGAACTCTGCATATAACCTTTTGCAGGGTGGTTCCAATTGCAATGGACAGGACTATCAAGAGATTGTAGCTGGTATTGTTCACTGTAGTGTTTCAATAGCAACTCAAACAACAAAGTAACTTGTTTTAAAGGTTTGAAAATTCAACTCAATAAAACATAAGATCCAACTACTTGGTTGATAGTAATAGTGTTGTTTTCTTTGAATAGATATATTTGTGAATGAATGTTGCTGTTTCAGTTTACTCTTTTTATGTTCATTAAGAGGCTTTGCTGCTTTTTGTATGCTTAGTTTGAGTATGATTTAGGTGATTGTGAATCTTTTTCCCTACAGTTACAAATGTTCGGTTTCGTGTCATTTCATGGTGTTGTATAATTATTGACTTTTTAGTTTATGATGTTGGTGATTTCGATTGTGTATGCTTGTTTTTACATTTTAGTAGTAAGAAATTCTGTGCTATTAGCATAGGAAGACTATAAGAAAAAATTCATGTATCAGATATTGAATCCTGTGATGCATCTTACTCTACTAATATTGCTAAAAGATCAGATCAGTGGTATGCTTTTTTTAAAGGTTCAATGCCACTTCCGTGGCATAAAAAAAAAGAAGAAAGAAAGCTAATTAATTGATCTGAACTATTTCGTAAATTCCAATTTGAAAACTTCATTAAGAAATTTCATGATCAGAAACATAGAGTTGCAGACTTTAGAAACAATAGATTGTTCTGACTGTTCCAGGAGATTACTTCATTCAATATTAGAAAGAAAATTAACGTTGACTATAATTAAATTAATTTAATCCCTCAGAAAAATAATGTCAACTTGCAAAATTCAGTATCATTATCATTGTCACTGATGCATAATTAGAAATTTTGATGATGCAGTGCATATGGCTGGTTATAAAAGGCTTGCTTGCCAAAGATTTTAATGCCCTTTACTTACTGTAGCTTGGCCTATAAAAACTGTATCTTCTAGTACCGAACGTCAGGCGTCGAATTGAAATCATGGAACTGATTTCAAGCAGGTGGTGTGACGAATCCTTACCAGAAAGTTATGTGATGCCACCAGATAGAAGATCTGGAAAGCTCATTGTTCCATTAGGAAAATCCATTCCAGTGATTGATCTTATGTGTCATGATCGAAACGAGACAATTCAGCAAATTCTGAAAGCTGGGGAAGAGTATGGATTTTTCCAGGTTCAAATAATATTGATTTCTTGACATTTTATCTCAACTAATTATAAGTTTATAACTATGCTTGTACAAATGATCACATTACTACCCGTTTTCCGGGGGCACTCACATTTCCAAAACTGCAGGTTATCAACCATGGAGTTTCTGAGGATTTAATTGATGAAACCATGAATGTTGGAGAAGAATTCCATGCAATGCCAAGCTTGGAGAAGGAAAGGGAATGCTCCAAGGACCCAAATGGAAGCTCCAAGCTGTACACAAGCAGGTATGCTTATCTGAAGGAGGATTTTCACTACTGGAGGGATGCTATGACGCACCCTTGCATTCCACTGGAGCATATTATGTTTCACAAAGATGATAGCTTTTTAATTTTTTTTAGTTTGTTTTCTGTTAAAATACTTATGTTGGTATGAAACTCTTTGTAATTAGTTATGATGTTATAATGTTACATTTTTTTTTATAAATTTATGTTATAGTATTACTTCACTTGTTATAATATATATTTTTTTAATTTTTATTAGAGTTAAAAAAAGATTATATGAATATGGTGTTTTTTTTATATATTTTAATATCTTATTTGTAAATCTAAAGGAATTAAGATAATTTATTCATTCAAAAAAATTGATAAATTTTTGTTTTAAAATCTTTTGAAAAATAAAAACTAAATAAATACCAAAAAAGTGAAAAAATGATTAAACTTGATAAATATTTGTATAAGGGGTAGGATAGTAAAATTATTCTATTTTTAATTTTCTTTCCTCTCACTTTTTCACTGTACCAAGCAATAGAAGGAAAGAAATTTGTTTTTCATCTATTTTTCCATCATTCTTACTAAGCATACTTAAGGAAAAATATTAATGCTTTCCATCTCTCCATTTTTCTCTCCTAATTTTCTATCATTTCATTTTTCTTTCCACCATATTAAGCATAGCCTTAATATATAGCTTATTTAGGAATTTTAAATTTTATAAGCCCAATTCATAAGTTAAGAGAAATTGTAGCAGGTTTAAACCAATAAAGTAAAATAGAATCCAAGTGCATATGAACAATCTAAGATAAATAAATTGGGCTTGACTGAATCAATATTTGCAAAACTCTGACCCAAGCCTCTATAGAATCAGAGACCACCCTAACCCGATTCAATACAAAATTGAACCTAACTCCATAATATTCCTGTAGTATGGTCATGCTTAAATAATGACAAGAAAATAATCTTTCTTTTTTTTTTAGTGAGCTTAACCTCCTAAAAAAAAGAAAAAAATAGGTCTACTATCATAACGGCTAAGATCTTAATTGGACCTATTATTCAAATAAAAAAATAAAACTCCTTAATTGGTCATCTCCAAAACTAAAATAATCCTATTTATTCCAAGTCCAAAACCCTATTTAGAATTTTCCTCTAAATAAATAATGGAGCTTAAATAGACTAAAATAAATCAATAGTAATAAATAAGAAACCCTTATTGGAACAACTTACAAAATTTAAAGGTAAGTCTAGTAGTTTAGGACCCATACTCTAAATGGTATGCTACCCTAATGGGCCTTAATTAAAATATAAGGTTCTAACCCTATAACAAAATAAGAACTAAATTGGATCAAATGGTTTATACTTAATATACTTGTTCATAATTATTCCCTTTTTCCCAAAATACATGATTATTCCTTTAACAAATAATTCTCATATGTATAATCAAGATTTATGTAGCAAGTGCTCAGCTTTTCCAAGTATACAGTGACATCTTATTACATGCTAGGGCTAAAAATTAATAATTGGACTAATACGTAAACTCGGGTAATAATGTGTGATGTTTATGCTTGGTCGTCTTAAGCTAAAGAGTAATACGTTTGTTAGGGTCTTAGGCCTTAGCATGGTAGTTAGACACTTTAGGCCACTGATGGTAGCTCAACAGGTAGTTGATAGAGTAAACTACATTGACATAATGGTCGCCTGAATAGAGCGAAGTTATACCGAGAGTAATTTAGAGGTTATGGGACTCAGTGAGCTATACGATATAGAGGGAATAAAATAGTAGTATCTAAATACTAGCTATAGACCCTAGATGAAGCTACTTGTTTTTTTTCCTTTTAGGCGAGAGGTTGAATGTTCTCGTCAACTCCCAATACTATTGTAGTGGTATTGGACCCATGGTCTCTCGTCGTGTTGCCCAGAGGCATGAATACTCCCGTGTTGCTTATCGCACTTAAATTAAAAAAATCTAAATTGATGTTTGTTGTATTAGCATAAAAATGTGTATACATATCATATATACATGCATTGCTGTGTACAGGGCTCCGACATATTCCTTCTTTTTCAGGTTTTGATGTTTTATATGATTCTTGAGAATTTAAACTGGAGATGATGATAGGATTGATGTGTACAGCATAGAGGATGGCGATTAGAGAGATGGCTTTTGGACTAAGACTTACTAACATTTGAGTTGTACTTATATTCAATTAGATATTGATAATGTCATTGTGAACCCCATTGCCTTAACTACTTTATCTATCACTATGAGGTTTTCTAGTATTTCACACTTTTTCATTTTTAGAAATTCAAATCATGGACTCAAACAACTGTTTCTCCAAAATTAACTGAACGATTTCCTTATATTTAAAACTGATCAGAAACACACTTAGTAATTTAGCCTTACGCACTCTATTTAAGTAGGCTAGGTGGCAGACTGCTATTGCGTAGAACATTTAAGGGAGTGACATCGATGTCAACAATGCTTACCTCTACAAAATCTTGTCTTTCCTCCATCTCCATCTCGACATATCTACTGTACTCCATTCCTCAAACCCCATTGATTATCTTCCTCTCCACACCTTCCCTGACTCAACCTCGGTACCTGAGACTGTGTACACTACCCTCACGCAAAACTTCTCACCCACTCTCTTCTATTGATTTGGATTCCTTTCCCCATATACCTGATCCCTCCTAGACATGTCATTGACTCTTGAACAAAAGTCTTTTCAACACTTCTCTGATACAACAAATAAATTGCTCTACCCTACTAAAGATGATGTTTTAGATCAAATTTCTCACTCCACCAAACCTTAATTCAATGAATGACTCTCATAAGGTTTGATGTGAAATTATTATATAGGGTTTGCATTTCTCCTTCTATATATGCCAAACCATCTTCATAATTTTCACTAAAAAGCTCTTACCATCACTACACATTGACACCATGCCTTCTATTGCTAATCCTCACCATTCACCCAAGGATTTCATGTCTTGCTTCTCAATCTGTAGACCTAAACCCACAAACTAGATTGCTTTCGTCCGTTCACAACCTAGCAATGCATGCCCAATTGTCTCTACTAATTCATAGAAATCAAAAGACTCTTTAAGCTTTCTTGCCACTATACTAAGTTGGCCTTTGTAGCATTTATATTGGACAATGTCCTCTAAAAGAATAAAAAAAAAACTTTGTGTAAAGTGTCAGCATTATAAGACTAATTTTAGTCTCTTCTTGTCATCATGAATGATATTGATGGCTTGCTATGTGGTTGATGTGTTTTTGCAGCTTAAATATATTGATATATAGACTTAATAATCAAGTCACCTTTTTGTCTTTTGGCTAGACTAACTTATCTGCACCAGTATCTTGTGGAATTGGTGACACATTAATTACCCTTCATTCTTACATTGTTATCACACTTGCAATTTGTTTAATATCACAGTCACCATTTAATTGTGAATCAAGTCAAAAACCCTTCAATAAGGGTGAATGAAATCTTCGTTAACTAACTTCCTAGGCCAATGTTAGGAATCTAATCTCTACTAATATAGATCTTTGTGCCATCATGTATTTGCCACATAGCTTCCTTAAAAAGAATCTTCCTCCCATCTACAATACTTACTTTACACTCACAAGGCCTTACTCACTTTCCTTACAAACCTAAATTCATCATTCGAAAAGTAAATACCCTTCAACATCCTTACCTATAGTGCATTTGGGGATTACTGCAACCTCCATGCTAACTTTGCTAATAGACTAAGATTAAAATCATGTAGATTTTTAAATCCTATACCACCTATGGCTTTAGGTTTTGTTAGTTTGCTTTAACTTAGCCAATAGATCTTCTTTTTAACCTCTTTCTGACCTCACTAAAAATTGGCTAGGAGTGAATCAACTTACTTGCACCACTTTAAAGGAAACACAAGAATACCCATTAAGTAGGTAGTTACTACACTATAACTACTTTAATTAAAATTAACGATCTGCTTCATTTAATAGCCTGTTTTGAGCCTTATATTTTCTTCACAATCTAGTCTTTAAAAAACTGTAAAGCCTAACACTTTGATCTAGCCCATACAATAAGTAAAACAAGGTACCTTCTAGGTTGTCCTATAGCTATAATTCTTAGCATTCTTCCCACTTCCTACTTGCAATCTACAAAGGCATTTTTAGCTAAATTAATCTCTTGGCGTAATGATTCACAATACAATAGCAGCATGTCACACAATGCTTGTACATTAGATGCCTTAACCTCTAAAAAAAATGGAGTCATCTATAAATAGCAAATGGGTTAGTGATGGGCAAGAAGGTTTGATACAGATTCCTCTAATAATGCCTTTATTAGCCACTTTTAGCAAACCCTTGAAAAGAACATCGGCAGCCAAAATAAATAAGTAATGAAATAAGGTATCTTCCTATCCTAAACTCGTTAAGGGCGTACATCACCAACAGGTGTCCCATTCATATTGACCATAAAAGTAACCGATGAAATATACTTAAAAATCCATCTAATCCACTTATTTGAAAACCCATCTTATACATAATTGCCTCTAAAAAATCACATTTAACACGATCATAGGTTTTACTTATATCTACCTCAATAACACAACTCACTTTCTTTCCCTTTTTTTAATTATCAAATAATGGAACATTTCGTGAGCATTACAATATTATCATGAATTAATCTACTTGACACAAATGCACTTTATGTTTCAAAAATGAACTTGTTTAAGAATAACTTTAGCCAATTTTCCAAAATCTTACTCTATTTTGTAGATATAATTGTATAGACTAAGAGGTCTAAAGTGACACATATTAATGTGATTTTGGACTTTAGAAATTAGAACCATGTTAGTATAATTAAACATAGTGGGAATTTAATTGTAACGAAGAAAGCTCCCACTAATGGCGGCCGCTGGTGAGTTTACCGCTTTCATTTGCCCACAATCCTTATTTACTTTCAGACTAAACCTCTTGGCCTCGTTTGGGGTGATGAAAGTGTCAGTTGCGCTTGTGTCCACCATGGCCCTTGTTTTCTTCCCATTTATCTCCAACTCTACATACATTAGGCCTTTCTCAGGTTCCTTCTTCATCATGCTCAATTGAGAATGAAGGGCATTTAGAAATCGGAATGAGCCCACCCTTGCAGGTTCATTTACCTCATCTTCAGTAGTTTGTTGTGGTTAAGACGTCTTTGGAGAAGTAGCCCTGAGGGCACTCAAGGCACCTCTGTGGGGGCACTCAGCAACTTGGTGCGGTCCCTGACAAAGGAAGCAAGTTAATAATTGTCTTGGCTTGATACTTTGGGTGGGGTTTGTCCTAGATTGGGGTGTTTCTCGGGTGGGCGGCCTTTGGTCTACTCCCTCACTTGATGATCTATCTATTCTGGCCACCTTTCCCCCATTCCCATAATTGGAGTTACTACCAGCTGAAAGAGAGATCTTACGTTTGCTTGAGCTGTCATTGTAGTCATTTAGGCGTTTGGCGGCAGCCATAGCTGTGGCTACATCTTGTACCTTTTGCCTTTGAAGTTCTGTCCTGGCCCAAGGCTTAAGTCCCTCAAGGAAATAGAACGTCTTGTCTTTTTCAAACATGTCCCTAATATCTAACATCAGGGTAGAAAAGCTCCTAACAAACTCTCGCATTGTTCCTGTTTGGACCAATTCTCTCAACTTTCTTCGAGTTAAGTACTCTTTCTGAGGGAAAAATTGGTTCTTCAACTTTTGCTTTAGATCCCTCCATATTTTGATGAGGCACTCATCTTCAATAAACTTTGAATGCCACCATAACTTGGCATCTCCAGTAAGATACATTGAGGCCATTGCAACCTTTTCCTCCTCCGATTCTGTGCGCAATGCTTGAAAGTATTGTTCGATGTCAAACAAGAAATTCTCAAGCTCTTTTGCATCTCTTGCCCCTTCGTAATGGCGCAGCTCCGACACCTTAGCTCTTTTCCCCTTATCCGTTGTGCTAGAACCCGCCCTACCCACAGTGAGTTGAAGCATACTGATCTAAGCCTTGAGTTCCTCGAACTCTTTTTGGATAACTCTCAATGCATCTCTAGTCTCCTCGCCCAAGTTGGCTATGGAGTCGAACAGCTCCCGCTGGGCTGTCTCAATTTCTCCCAATCGGTCATTAGTGACCATGTGAGCTTTCATGGCGGCCACCGCGGCCTTAAGCTCAATTTTCGCTCGATCATCAGACCCTCCTCGAGTCGTCATCATTTTTCCTTTTGCTTGCTAGCACACTTGCCTAGCTCGGATACCAACTGTCATGGACTAAGCTTTCTCACAATGAAGCGATAGGCCGTGCGACACTTGGATGATCTCGTCCACACATATCAATCAATTATCTCGATAATCTTAAACAGTGAGGCAGCCCAACATTCCACTGACTGCTTACCCCTCCTAAAGAGCTTTTATAGCTATGCTACTAGTAACCATAAAAATGTTTGAAACAGAGACACTTTTTCTAATTTCATGGATTCTATTTTCTTAAGTCCATAAATTCTGTTTTTCCTGATGCCTTTCTACCTGATCATGACCCTATATAAAATTAGCTCATGATATTTTACCTGATCATGATCCTATACAAAATTGATTCATGACACATGACGTGCTAAGGGGTAGCTATTTAACTTTGGACGGGAAACTGGAAAGCAGAAGGACAAAGAATCTAGTATTTGTTTATAACTTTGTGTTCATTTTCTGTTTTATATTAGTTCCTCTTTTCATCAAAAAAGAAAACTTTGCTTCGTTTTTTTGTCTCCTAGCCTGAACGTAAATGCGAGTTTTTAAATGATCAATCATAATAGGCTCACGCGGACTGCAAGTTGTCGAGAGAAAAGCGTAGAGGATCGCGCGATATCACAAAAGGTGCAAAGGATCGCACGATTTCCAGCTTTAATTATTTCTTATCCGTCAGACTAAATGCATTTTTCTTTTTTATACAGTAATGTAAACTTAAAGTCGCGCGACTGCTCTCTGTCCAATGTTGTGAAGAAGCTTGAAACCATTGGCAATGTTCTCGTGAATTTCACACATCGCTTTCTCTCTCGTTCCTCCGAAGTTTACCCACCTGATCCATGGAGCATAAACTGGCACATCATGGCAATGCACACATCATGACAATTGACAACTACTAAGATGGTCTTTTGAATAATGACAAATTGAAAAGAAAAAGGGGTGATGAGGCCAGAATAAAGAACATCTTAGTAGTTGTCAATTGTCATTATTCAAAAGACCTAATATGTGCGAAAATGGACTTAATAAGTGTACCTCATCACCGAAAAGAAAAAGGGGTGGAAAAGATATTCCCCACCATATGCCGACTTGAAGTTAGGCTTTTTTTTCTTTTTTTTTTTTCCCACCACACACAAAATTCCAAAGTTTGCATGTAGCTGATTACAACAGGACTGAGTCGACGTATCTTAGGTTCTAAATTTCTAAACAATGCTAGTGGCCTTTTACATATGTATACATACACGCATGGATATATTCTTGGACATGTGGAAAAGTCCCATTAGCTTTATTTTTGGAGAGGCGTAATGACTATTGGATAAAAGGGAGTAAGGAGGGGAAAAGAGCGAAAGAGAAAGTACAAACAAGAAAATAAATAAATGTGTATAGAAATATTGAGCCAAAAAAAAAAAGTGTGTAGAAATAAGCGGTACCAATTAACGCTAGGACTACTCCATGTCTTATGATACGGAAGGTATTTTGTCAGATGCAGTCTTAAATTAGTTTTACAATTAATTAATTAAATAAAATAATATTGAATATATTTTTACAAAAAATAATAAATAATGTTAAATAATATTTTTAATAAGGTAATACAATAAAAACTCATAAAAAAATGGTTAGAAAAAAACATTGTACCTACCTAACTTGCCATTTGATCTGTTAGTCTAAGACTAAACAAAAGCTTGTACATGTTTAAGATGAATGAAAATTTAAGTACATATTTAAGGGAAGTTCTATTTTAATAAACTTTAAAAATATTTAGTAATTAAATAAAAAATGAAAAATTAAATAAAAAATAAGTAAATATTAAGAATTAAAAATATATTTTCCTTTATGTTATTTAGTTACTATTATTATAGTTATTTTTTTTATTTTTTTTATTTATTTACTTCTTTTCCTCCCCGAGCCGAGCCACTATGGAATTGACTGCAAGATTTCCTCGAGTTGCTTGGAACATTATATAGCGAAGAACAAACAAAGAAATTCAGTAGACTCATTCCAGAAAAGAAATAACATTAAAGAAGTAGACAATAGTAAGTTCGCATACATCATCTTCCTTTCTTTCTATATCATCTTAGTTTCTAGGACCTGAATTAAGTACACCACTTCAAACAAAACATGTTCACAGAACACTTCTGGTTTTCCCTGTGGCTTGCATTGATCACAATCCTAATTTCCAGTTTTGCATATTTCCATAACTGCCTAAAGAAGAAGAAGAACAACAACAAAAGTACGAAAGACAGAGAGAAAGGTGCTCCAAATCCAACCATTTTTGTCACAGACTCGGAGGTCCTTGAACAACAACTCATTTCGCAAAACCTGCCTCCAGGACAAGACTATGAAGTATTCCTAAGTTTTAGAGGGAAAGACACACGAAAAGGTTTCACTGATCATCTCTACAAGTCCCTTGTAGATGCTGGCATCTGGGTTTATAGAGATGATAATGGACTTCCTGTTGGTGAAACCATTGGTCCTCAACTTCTCAAAGCAATCAAGAGATCCAAAATTTCGATACCGATTTTATCTGAAGATTATGCTTCAAGTAAATGGTATCTTCAAGAGCTTGTTCAGATTCTGGAGTGTAGGAAAACGTCAAAACAAGTGGTTTTGCCTATCTTTTATGGTGTTGAGCCAGGGAACGTGAGGCACATAAGTGGGAGTTTTGGTAAGGCTTTCGCTGCACATGAGAGGAAGTATGAGGAGAAAGTGGTGGAAGAGTGGAAAGAAGCTCTTAGAGAAGTTGGATCTTTGAAAGGATGGGAATCTGAGAAGATTTCTAATGGGTAAGCTTGACTAGTACTTTTTTTTTTTTCACTTTATATTTACTTGTCATACAGATATATATCTGTTCTGTTGGATTGTTTAGGTTGTGTTCATGTCGAATCTGCAGTCTGTCCTGATAATGAAAAGGGGAAAGACAATGGATTTTTTGTTTTGGGAGTTCATGTTCTCTGGTGATAATTGAGTTGAACAGTTTATTTTAGTGTTAGAAATATAAAATCCAATTGCGGAGGTTGAACGGCTCAACCAGTACATATAGATGGTGTGTTTCTTATGCTTAGATCTTCAATTATAACACAAGGCATGAAAGGCTTGAATTACTTAGAATCCTATGTTATGACACGGAGTAGTCAGCCTATGTACACTGACTATGCTCAAGCCGTTTTCCTATTAGGTGGGATTGGTTCAAAATATCCTGTTTTGCCATTGTGCTATGTTGCAAACATTATAGGCTCATGCTGCTCAAAATCTGATCCCATGAAATTATTTTTACTTTTCATCTATACCTTTATTGTTAATTCAAAGTATGACAACAACTAACAGGTGCACTGAAATAATCCTTTTACATGGCCAACCATCTTAATCATGCTTTCTTCATTTTTACATTGATAACGCTGCTCTGAGTTTTGTTCTAACACATTCTTTATGCCCACATCCATCAGAGCAGTCTATTCACTGTCCAAGTGTATTTGTGTGTTGGCCAAGTTCACTATCCAACGTTTAGGTGCATGATGTATCACCATTCTTATGCCTGTCTAGTGGGACTTACCTTGAGCTTTTGTGGGATCAATGTAGTGTACATGATGCAACTCTCCACTTAAACCACCAAATAATCAATTGATCAATTGATCATACTATTATACCAGTTTTTGTTGGATTCAGTTTGAGATATGATGTATTGTCAGTTTTTATTTTCAAAATTGTCTTTTCAGTGCATGATAGTTTGAGCAATGTTGTATGAAACGCCATGTCAAAGTCCTGGAAGAATGTTCTTCTGTTGGCCTGGTGGTCTTCTGATACTTGTTCATCCGAGCGATATACTTATTCTTTTATATATTAAATTACAAAATTCTGCAGGCACGAAGGTGAACTAGTGAAAATAGTTGCTAGAAAGGTTTTGACCGAGTTGAAGAAAAATTTTCTTAATGTAACGGAGAACTTGGTGGGAGTGTCTGATCATGTGGATAGGATAATGAAATTATTAGATCCCAAATTCAATGATACACGAATTGTTGCAATTTATGGACTCGCAGGTGTTGGTAAGACAACTCTAGCGAAATCCATGTACAATAATCTTTCCAGCCACTTTGAACACTGCTGCTTCTTAGCTGATATCCGAGAAACATCATCTCAACACATGGGAATGAAATACTTGCAAAAGCAACTGATTTCTAATATTTTGAACCAAGAATATCAAGATCTGTCACATGTTGCTGTAGGGATCAATATAATAAAAAATAGTTGTAGAGAAAAGAAAGTCCTTATTCTTCTTGATGATGTGGATGATAGGACTCAGCTTAAAGTGCTTGCAGAGAAACGTGACTGGTTCGGTATGGGAAGTAGAATCATTATTACAACGAGATATAAAGAAGTTGTTGATTCATTTGATTTGGATTGGGCATATGAACTTGAGAAACTGAATATTCATCACTCCCTACAACTTTTTAGCAAGCATGCTTTTCGAAGAGACTTTCCTCCTCGTAAGTTTGAGTCTCTTGCTCTAGATGTCGTGCACACTACTGGAGGGCTTCCGCTGGCTCTAGAGATTATAGGTTCATTTCTGTTCAGCAAACGTAAAGCAGTGTGGAAAGATACAATAAAGAAGTTAAGAAAGATTCCTCACAATAAAGTCCAAGAGAAGTTAAGGATAAGTTATGAAGCATTAAGGCCTGAGGAGAAACAAATATTTCTTGACATTGCATGTATGTTGATTGGAACAAATAAGAAATTTGCATTCTGCATGTGGGATGACTGTGGTTTTTTTCCTGAGATGGGGATAGAAGTCCTTACTCTTATGTCCTTCATAAAAATTGGCAACAACAAGGAGCTAAAGATGCATGATCAACTTAGAGATCTTGGTCGGGAAATTGTACGGCAGGAAAACTACTACGAGCCTGGGAAGAGGAGCAGATTATGGATTCCGAAAGAAGCTTTAGAAGTACTGGAAGAGATGCAGGTGATCCTTTTAATAGTTCCTTAAATGGATGTCTTATTTTACTTTCAATTGCACATTTTGATTATTTTGCACCACCTAAATTTGCTATTTGTAGGAACAAAACTAATTTCTACAAGTACAGAGCATTGCTTAATTGGTTATTGTGCAGCCTCTAATTTCTAGCTTTCTGCTGGCAGGGTAGCAAAAAAATTCAGGCTCTCTGTCTGAATCCCAATGACAAATCACTAAGATATTGCTTCACAAGCGATCAATTTAAAAACCTCACAAGATTAAGGTTTCTTCAAGTAAACCATGCAAATCTTTCTGGGGATTTTCATCACCTTCTTTCTGAACTGCGATGGCTTGAATGGCATGGGTGCCCATCAAATTTCTTGCCTACCAATTTTTGTCCAAAGAATTTAGTTGTCCTTAATCTGTCGGGCAGTAATGTTACCGGGAGTTGGAATGGTTGGAGTCAAATTGAGGTACCATAAGATACATCTCATTTTACTTTTTCTTCATTGATATTTCATTGTAGTAATCCTCTTCTTTTTTTTTTCCCTCATATATAGATGGCGAAGAAGCTGAAAGTTCTGAACCTTAGTTTGTGCTCTCACTTGAAAACTACTCCTGTTTTCTCTCCATTTAAAGAGCTGGAGATTTTGATTCTTGAATCGTGTGACAATTTGGAGCACATTGATTCATCCATTGGGGACATCAAGGCTCTTGTAACTTTGAACCTCAGGTACTGTAAGAAGCTAAAGGAGTTACCAACAGATGTGGGTAAACTGCAAAAATTACAGAATCTTCTTGTGGATAGAACTCCTATACAGCAAATTCCAATAGCCACAGGCTGTATGAAGAAGCTTAAGACTCTCAGCCTCACTGAATGTCAATCACTGGCCACAATTCCCAATTCAATTAGTCACTTGGCCTTCTTGTCTAGTCTTAACTTGTGGAAATGCACTAAACTTGTTGAACTTCCTGATTCCATAGGTTCTCTCATTAAATTACATCACTTGCTATTAGTGGAATGTGAGTCTTTAAGAAAGCTTCCAGAATCAATTGGCAAGTTAGAATCTTTAGTTGAGCTGAACTTGTCTAAGACAAGTATAATGGAATTACCTGAATCAATTGGGAATTTACAGAATTTGAAAGTACTCCGGATGATAAGGTGTCATATATCAAATTTGCCTCATGCAGTTGGATTCTTGAGGAAACTTGAAGAGATAGATGCATCAGATTGCAATTCTCTACAAGGAGAGATTCCTGAAGAATATGGTGGATTGTCTTCTCTGACATTCTTGGGACTAAATAATACAAGCATCTCAGGCTTACCAGGAAGTATTTCTAAGCTTCTTAGTCTTGAAACACTTGAATTACGGAACTGCAAAAGTCTGCAATCAATAGGAGAGGTTCCCTCTTGTTTAACATCTCTAGAATTTCATGGAAGTTCAATGGATGCTTTCCCAAATACTTCCAATTTGTCCAATTTGAAAGCATTGCGATTCTCAGACTTCTTAACAAAAGGAAAGATGCTCTTGAACTCTGGAAAGTTAATCAAATTGGAGACCTTGATGATTACCGACTCAAATGTTCTTCCAAATGATTGGAGAACTTTGTCTCAGCTGCAGCAGCTGACACTGACTAATGTAAGCATCAGCTACCTTCCGAGTGAGATATGTGCACTGGCTAAGCTTGAACAGCTTAAGATAAGTCATTGTCACCAGCTTGAACATCTCCTGGAACTTCCCTCAAGTCTACTGAAGGTTAGTCTTGAAGAATGTCGAAAGTTGAAGACATTACCTACTATGTCAAATTTGAAAATTTTATTTGAATTAGAGATCGCTGAGTGCTCTGATCTTACGGCTGTTGAAGGTCTTGAAGGATTGGAATCTCTGACGATGTTGACAGTGCTTGGATGCAGAAAACTATTCAAACTTGATGGCATAGAAAACTTAGAATACTTGAGTTACTTGTCTGTGGGTGATTGTGAAAATCTAGAGAAGCTTCCAGATCTCTCGAACTTGAGGAACCTTGCTATACTATTTATTTGCAACTGTGAGAATCTAGTGGAGATTAAAGGCCTGGACAATATGGAGTACTTGCAAAATTTGATTATTAGCAAGTGTATATCCATTGAAGCTATAGCTGACCTAACAGACCTGAACATGTTGAAACACTTGGATATAAGCAATTGCAAGAAGCTGCATGATGTTGAAGGCTTGGACAAATTGACCTCGCTAGGAGAATTGAATATATCTGGATGCAAGTCTCTAAAATTTCATAATTTGTCAAAGCTCAGGGATTTATATGACTTGAGAATGAAAGAATTTGGTGAACTTAAAGAAGTTTCACAGCTTGAGGAGTTAAAAGCACTAAGGCACCTAGATATCTCTGGTTGTCAGTCAATGGAACGGTTACCAGACTTATCAATCTTTACAGATCTGCAGCATCTTGCTTTACAAGACTGCGAGAAAGTATCTGAGCTTCGAGGTCTTGAAAGCTTGGAGTTCTTAAGCTTCTTGGATATATCCGGATGTAAATCCCTGCAAAAATTGCCAAAGCTGCCTGCTAAAACACTTTTAAAAAGTGAGACTTAAGTTTGCAGAGTAAGGAAAAGAGCGAAGGGGAACTCCTATTGTCTGTAAATGTCTGTTGTTTTTCAAATCCTGAATTCTTAATTATGCTGAAATCACATGTTATGGATCTGACCATTTACACGACATTTAGAAGACGTTTTTCCATGTTGCAGTATTTTTTTTTTCAATTCTGGATTGTGAATTATTTTCAGTTGACTAAGTATACCATGATTCTACATGATCCCATAATTCCTAAATTTTAATCATCAAAATCATAATTTGAACGAGCAAATGAATCTTTCTTCTCTTTCATCAAACTGCTGATGAGATTTGCAATATCAGACAGATGTTATTATCAAGCTAAGTGTTTCTTCTGTTTCTCCTGGGGACTTTCTGATTGCTTCGTGTATTCTAGCACAGAACATGTATTATAGCTACTTCTGTAATTGAGAAAGGAAAGTACATTGGTGTAGCATTTGTTCCTTCTGAGCCCAAAGTATTGACATTGCACAACATCTGCAGATGATGGCCAGCTTGATGGCCCATGCCAACAGTCCTTGATAGCATGTGTTTTATCTATGAACTGAATTGCACTATTGACGGTTGTCGTTTCTGTTGTCAATGCTGTGTTATTTAAGAAACTTTGCTAAGACAAAAATTTCCACAAATGCAGAGCTATGGCTGTTCTTCAATTTTTGTCACACTTGGGAGTTTGCCCTGCTGCAGAGAATGTTTCTCTAAAATGATGCATCAAAACCCTCCATTATTACTAGTTTAAGAATACTGTAAAATTTGTATTATGATTTTTTGTATTTGAAATGATACATCAGTTACAATGCTGACTTTAATGTGGGAGAATATAACAACCATCTGATCAATATATTTAATGTGTTATACTAATATGAACTTTTTTTTATTTGAGGTACATGAATAGTAGGTGTGTGACCATTAAATGCATATATAGTATAATTATCACAATCTAATGGTAATAATGTAATAACTAATAAGTCATGAAAAAAATTGCATGCACCATGTGTCGACTTGCAATTGACTTTTCTTTTCTCTTATATAAAAAATTTTAAGGTAAATGTTAAATTTGGTACCTCAACTTTGCCAAGTTTTGTAATTAACTAAACTTTAAAAGTATCGATTTACTACTTATAAACTTTTCAATATCATTATAGTATTTAAATTAAGTAGTGAATTGTGAAAATAGGCAAAAGTTCATATAATTAATTGCAACAATAGGTAAAGTTTAGGTAATCAATTACTAAAATGGAAAAAATTAAGGTACTAAATTGACTATTTTAAATTTTAGGTAGTTAATTGTAAAAATAAATATAGTTCAGCTACCAAATGTGACATTTATACAAAATTCCAAAGTTAACATGTGATAAGTAGGCAATATGATAGGACATGGGGATTTCTAAGACTGGGTGATGACATGAGAAGACTTGGAGGTGTATGAGGTGTCAAAACAGTAAAACTCAAAGTTTTGTTGTTTGACAGTTTTGAGATTCTTGATGATTTCTACAATTGAGTGAATCACATCGAGAGAGCTTTGCCTACTATGTATATAAGGATCTTATTATAGTCCAATTAGCTATAGTTGATTTCATAGGGTATGCCTAGCTTTGGTAGAGAAGCATGATGATCCATAGAGAACAATTAAGCATGGGTGAGGTGACTACCTGGATGGATATGAGAGAACCCATATATAGGAAATTCGTTCCTACTTACTACAAACAGGAGTTGTATATGATGGGATCTTCACTAGGGCAACATGAGTGCGGAGAAGCTGAATACAAAGAACACGATAGACCAAAGGTATTCTTGCTAAGGTTAAAGTTACATATGAAAAGAATTATCTTTGTGAGAAACTTGAGAGGGGAGGTCTAGCTAGGTTAAAACAATTGAGTTTAAGGATTACACAAGGGTGAGGAATAAAAGCCAGGATTAAGTGCATTAATACTTCGAATATGGGTACTTTACAGTCCAACACCTGCATAAGTTTGTAGTAGTAATCAAAGGGCATGTTCTTGAAGCCAATGAAGTGAATCCTGTAGAGGATAATGTTGAGCAGTATGTAAGGGTTGAAGTCGAGAATGAGGTTAAAGAGGTTAAAGTTGAAATCGATGTAGAAGATGCTCCATAAGAAGTCATTGATGTACGTGGAAAATTTAGAATGAGTAGTAAAGGAGATAACTAAGGAGGTAACATGTGGGATTGATGGAGTTTCTATTAAGTTGTTGATAAAGGGAATACAAAGGTAGTGGTGGTTATTACTTAGTATCAAGAACCCTACGTTCCTAAAATTTCACTGGATAGTCTAAGGTTAATTCAATTCCAAGATATGATCTATACTAAGGTAGACACGCTGTCATAATTGTTCCATAGTTGTTGGATTAATTTGAATGTGGTTGGTAAGATCCATAATGAGTAGAAAGAGATATTATTGGGATTAAAGATTGATAATTGATAATATTGGAAATTTTTGTTTAATCTTGAATTTTGTAGTTATTTTTTTATCCAGGAGGTTACCATATCCAAGATTAGGACAAATCTTCATGAACATTGGAGAAGTGATAGGGATCGATTTCTAAAATGCAGAAGAACTATATTTATTTTACAAGTTAGAGAAGAATATGTATTCTTGGCAGGAAATTCCATGGGTGCACTTTGCATAGGTACAATATATGTGGGAACATACCAACTTTTTTTCTTTTTTGGGTAATGTGGGTTGCATTAAAATAAAAAAGTAATTACAATAGTTTTTAAGGATTACATAGCCATTAACATAACATTAACAGAAAATAAACTAAAACTAATAGGAGCTTATATACAAAACAAAACATAGCTCCTTCTAGTGTTTATATTTTACCCTTTTTCCTGAACATATCTTGATGCACAAAATGGGGAAGAATCATGCCACAAAAGCTTTAATAGATCTAGAGGAAGCATAAAAGTAGTCCGGGTATGTTTTTTTCTTCTCTGCATCATCTTCGATATTTTATTAGCAACATGATTAGTTTTCCTAGGTTTATGCTTCATGATTAGTTGATTGCATACTTTCTACTGGTGCTTGCATGCAAGAATCACATTGTGTATTGAAACTTGTAGATTTGTTTTACATTGATTGTTAAGAAGCATGATAGCTATTTTAGAATCTCATTGAAGCTCAATTTTGTTAAAACCCATAGTTGGGGCTTAATTTATACTGAAGTATTGTATAGTGCCCATAATCCAGCTTCCAAGATTGAGATTTCACCAAGTATTTTTCCAAACCTAAATATCCAGTTTCTAACTTCATCTCGAAAGATAGATCCCATAGTTGCTTGACCTATTTTGATGCATTTTGAAGCATCTGTTTTGATTTTAATCCATCCTTTAAGAGGCGGTGTCAACTTAAAGTAATGGACTTATTTAAGCGAACATGACTTTCTTTTTTTTTACAGAGAGCCTAGGATTCATAGGTAGTCTTCCTATTGAATTGTGATAGAGAGTGTGTTTTGAGAAGATCCGTGTACTAGTTCATTTCTATTAAACCATATGCTCCAAAGTCCAAAGCAGAATAAGATAGAATTCAAGGGATATAAGTTATTCACTTCAACTTTTTTCCCCAACTATATTTCGTCAGCCATTCATTAATTGATAGATGAGAGCTTCTATTAGGACATATTCCATATTCATATCATACCAAGTATCCCTTAACTCAGGGTAGTCTCTTAATGCATGTAGAATGATTTCCACGTGCAATTTACATCTTGGACAAACATGAGAAGTGTGAAAATTTTGATTTATTCTTTGTCCTATTGGTAAAGCATTTTTTACTACTCTCTATAAAAACATTTTAATTTTGGCACTAGCATTAATTGACCATATCCAATCACAATCATGTAATTCCTCATTTTGATTAAGATTCTCATAATGGAGTAAGTTGTAAACTTTCCCTACTGAGAGTTCTAATTTATGCTTATGTGAGAGTATGTGGTAGTTAGAAAGACTATTTGAAAGATGTATTTGCCCTATTGATAAGCTTGATATATCAATGAAATCAAAACCCCATACAGTATCATTCTAAGTCATGTGATCAATCCAGCCATCCTTGACAGTAAGATTTTTTGATTTTAGGGTTAAAGGTCCTTGCATTAAGGACCACATTTGGACTCCTTTGTGCCAAATGTCAAACCAGAAGGAGGTATTACTTCCATCACCTAACACCTTCACATTTATATGCATAAACCGATTAATATTAAGCATTAAGTCCTTCCATAAGGAGGATTGACACTGTTTTGTATAGAGATTTGTAATATTATTGTCTTTAATGTATTTTTGATAATCTACTCCATAAGGTTTTTTGTTTTAGAAAGTCCTAAGCTCTTTTTACTTGGAAAGTTATATTACTAATTGACATGTTATGAATACCTAAACCTCCAAAATGTTTGGGTTTAGTGATTTTATTCCAACTAATCCAATGTACTCTCTTGTTTGTTTGATTACCTAACCAAAAAAACTTAGATGTTATACTATCTAATTTGGTTATTGTTTCCTTAAGTAGTAAAGTAGATTGCATAGCATAGACATGAACAACATTTAGAGTTGTTTGAATTAGAATTTTTCTACCTACCATACTCACTAATTTACTCTTCCAACCATCTAATTTTTTATATGTTTTTTCAATAAGATCCTTAAAGTCTGTATTGGTTAGTTTAATTCCTTTTCCGATTGGAAAACCTAGGTATTTTCGTAAATGTTTCTTTTATTTTATGTTGAGAAAGTTTGATATTTCATTTCTGGCATGTGAACTCACATTCTTAGAAAAGAAAAGAGTATATTTAGCTTTATTTGGTTTAAGGCTAGAACAAGAGTTAAACTTGTTGAAGGTATCTTGTAAACTTTGTATGGAATCATGAGATACTTCACCAAATAGGATGAGATCACTGTAAACAACATATGGGATAAACAAATCGAAGTACCTTTAATCTTGATCGGCTTCCATGATTCAATATTAACTTGTTCATGTATTAATCTATTGAGAAATTCCTTGGCAAAGATGAAAGAGTGATAATGAATCACCTTGCATCATGCCCTTTGTTGGAGTGTAAGCATCCAATAGAGAGCCATTAAACACTATTCGAGTGGATACAATTGTGATACATTTCATAATACTTAACCCAGTGAGTTGGAAAGTTTAGGCTTTCTAAGCACCACTTAATATAATCATTCAAGATTAGCAAAGGCCTTTTCTAAGTCAATCTTTATAGCTACCTAGCCTATCTTTCCACTTTTCCTCTTGAAGTGATATATCTTAGCAATAGAATATTGTCTTAGGCCTTTCTACAAGATATAAAATTGAAAATACACTAGGATATACTCAAGAGGGGGGGTGAATTGAGTATATGACACTATATGCAAGATTTTTCGATTTTGCCCAAAAACAAATGCAAATTAACAATGTAAGCAATAAATAGATTGCAAGAAATAAAAGAGAAGGGTTAAGAAAATTTGCCTCCGGATTTAACGTGGAGCTCGGACCGCCCCCTACTCTCTATGGACACCAAATACCTCCTCAATGGAGGTCTTCACACAACACTTTTATTTCACTTCAAAGAGATGCTCTCAATGAGCTACACCAAGTTCACACAATACAATACACTCAATAATAGTGCTCTTTTACAAAGGATTGCAAATTAATTCTCACTTAGAGCACTACTTAAATATCTCTTAACAAATAATCAAATAAAGAGTACAAGAGAGAAGTAATAAATGATTCTTGAATGATTTTGGAATGTTGCAAGTTAAAGCACACTTCTTTAAGCGTCAAATCTACCAAATAATGGGTATTTTTAAGCCTCTTTGATCAAAGTGGCCGTTGGAGGGAAATCCACAAAATTTGCCAAGCATTAAATGCTCCAACAGCTAGTTTTCAGTGAACTGGCATCTCGATACTAAGCTTAGCGTTCGGACGCTATCCCACAAAAAGTTTCTGATCTTCAGAAAAATTGTCTGGCATCTCGACGCCATACCTGCAATACAGTAATGACATCCAATATAGTTTCGTATTTTAGCCATAAATTTCTCATCCGAGCTTCGATTGAGGTGATTCAAAATGCTACGGAAAGTTAAGAAAGAGCTCTACAACTTTTATGTTTTGAGTTTTGTGAAATTCTAAAAGAATCAATATCTTACAATGTAACTTCGATGACAAATATAAGTTCAACAAAACTAAACTAAACTTAAACCACTCTTTATCCTCATCAAAACTAAACTTAAACCACTAAGTTCAACAATCTCCCCCTTTTTGATGAGGACAACTTAAGCTCCCCCTCAACCATGCTTCCCTTCAATTTGATACAAAAAGTAAGATATAGTATATTAAGAAGGGAAAACAATTTTTAATCCTTTACACATATCAACTTTGATATTAAACAAGTTTTTGTTACTCAAGTACATAAATCTAATACTTCTTCCCCTTTGGACTCATCAAAAATAATGAGGGGCCAAGCAGTGAAGGAAAGAGAAGAATGGAACACAAACCAACTACAAGCCAAATAACATCCAACAACTTTGCTCTTCTTAACACCTCAAAATTAAATACAAGTCATGCATAAATTGATCTTTGCAAGTAATTTTAGATCATTCCTTTGGCTTAATGCATGAACTTACTAAGGTGAAATGATCTTTATGACATAAGTTTGCTCCTCCTTGAAGTTCCTACGAAACAAGAAATTATGTTTTTGGTACCCATTTGTGTTTAGATCCTTCCAGGTTAGTTTTAGCAAAATAAACTTGGCCCTTAGGGACTCAAACACATTTTCCTTTGTCATTTCCATTCATGTTCTTTCTAATAACATGTGTGTGCAATGTGTCCCATTCTACCACAATAGTTACATATGTTGTGTGTGGCCTTTACAAAGTAACTTCTATATGTTATATTCTTCCATACTCCATTATATCCAATTCCACCCTTGTCGAGCACAAGTTTTTGTTGACATAAAAGCATGTTTAAGTTCTTTTCACCTTTAACAAACTTTGCTATTGTATTGTTTGCATCTTCTAAACTAGATTTCAAATTTTCATTTTCAATTCTAAGTTCTTCTAATTCTTTTATGCATTCCTCATTATGTAATATATCAACAACTTTATCTTATTCTAATTCTCTAATTTTAGCTATTTCACAACTTAGCACTTTATGTCCTTTGCATAGCTTTTCTTTATCCTCTCTTAATTTCCTTTTTTCATATAAGAGAAACTCATTATCCTCATCTAGTTTATCATGAGATTCCTTGAGCTTAACATATTAGTTTTTAAACTCATCAAGTTCTTTATTCATGCTTGACATCATTTTCTTCATTGCTTTGTTTTTCTTTTCTACTTTAACCATTTCTTTGCATAATTTATCATACATGTCACTCAAGTCATCATATGCAATAGTTGTAGAATTAGACCTTACCTCATCATCCAAAGCCATGAAACACAAGTTATCGTCCGAGTCGATAGAATCATCATTGCTCTAAGTTGCCACCAAAGCTTCATTTCTATCTCCTCTTGAGGCCTTCTTGAACATGGGGCAATATTGTTAAATGTGACCCGGTTTGTGACACCTAAAGCATGTGATCACATCCTTTCTATCCCTTACATCCCTTTTACTCCTTGACGACCCCCATACTCCTCTTTCTTTTTCAACTTCTTGTTGAACTTCGCGAATTTCTTGAAGTTCCTTGCCACCATGGCCATTTCATCATCATCTACTTCCTCATCACTTTCATTTGCACTTGAGTCATCATGTGATGCTTTGAGAGCAATGGATTTCTTCCTTGAATCCTCATTTTGTTTCTTCACCAACTCATGTGTTTTGAGGGTTCCAAGGAGCTCTTCTTTGGACATTTTACTCAAGTCATGAGTTTCTTCAATGGCGGTCCTCTTAGCTTCCCATTCCCTTGGAAGAGATCTAAGAATTTTAGAGTTAATCTCAACATTAGTAAAATTCTTGCCAAGAACACTTAAAGGATTTATAATATTGATGAATCTTTTATGCATTTCATCAATAGTTTCATTTGATTCCATTTTAAAGTTTTCAAATTGTCCACATAGAAGGCTTATCTTTATGTCCCTAACTCTAGATGTTCCTTCATAAGTTTTCTCTAATTCATCCCAAATTTCTTTAGCCGTGTTACATGTACAAGTCCTACTAAAATCATTCTCATTCATGCCACAATGCAATACATTCATCCCAATGTCATTCATGTCAAGTTTCTTCCAATCATCATCCGTATAATTCTTTTCTTATTTTCCTTTTATTTTATATGGACCATTTTCTATGACATTGCAAAGCAATCTGTTTTGAGTTTTTATGAAGATTTTCATCCTACACTTCCAATAGGGGTAGTTACCTCCAGTTAGAAGTGGTGGCCTATTTATAGCTTGATCCACCAAGAATCCTAATGCATTTACAGCCATGATCTTTACTCTAAATGCGATTAAGCACAATCAAAATAGAGACCTACCTTTGATACCAAATGAAAATACACTAGGATATACTCAAGAGGGGGATGAATTAAGTATATGACACTATATACAAGATTTTTCGATTTTACTCAAAATCAAATTAACAATGTAAGCAATAAATAGATTGCAAGAAATAAAAGAGAAGGGTCAAGAAGATTTGCTCTCGGATTTAACGTGGAGTTCAAACCGTCCCTTACTCTCCATGGATACCAAATGCCTCCTCAATGGAGGTCTTCATACAACACTTTTATTTCACTTCAAAGATATGCTCCCAATGAGCTACACCAAATTCACACAATACAATACACTCAATAGTAGTGCTCTTTTACAAAGGATTACAAATAAATCTCACTTAGAGCACTACTCAAATATCTCTCAAAAAATAATCAAATAAAGAGTACAAGAGAGAAGTAATAAATGATTCTTGAATAATTTTGGAACGTTGAAAGTTAAAGCACACTTCTTGAAGCTTCAAATCTGCCAAATGATGGGTATTTATAAGCCTCCTTGATCAAAGTGGCCGTTGGAGGGAAATCCACCAAATTTACCAAGCATTAAATGCTTCAACGACTAATTTCCAGTGAACTGGCGTCCGGACGCTAGAACTGGTGTCTGGACGCCACTAGCAAATTTCATAAGTCAGAACCATTCTGACCTCTTGGAAAAATGATTGGCATCTGGACGCCATGCCACTGGCATAAACAAGCCTTGGTGTCCAGACGCCATGTCCAGAACAGAGCCATTTTAATACATCAAAGCAACTTTCAACAAGACCTTAATTTGGTTTATTCTCACACAAAGAGTTAGATTAAAGTCCAAAAGCCAAGTTTAGGTCCTTTAAGCACTTGAGTTTGATTTTAATATGAATTTACCAATTAAGGATCAATTTAACTAATCAATTTGTGTTTAAACACACACTTAACCAATTTTCTCTCAAATTAACAAGTTTTTGTCCTTATCAAAACTAAACTATGAATTATAGAGTTTAACAACTTGTTTTCTTCCAACTCTTTTGTAAATTTACTTACTTCAACACTTAAATCCTTATGTTCCTTACACAATTTTTCATTTTCTTCTTTTAACTTCTCATTTTCATATCTAAGGAACTCATTTTCCTCATCAAGCTTATCATGGGAGTCCTTGAGCTCATCATATATATTTTTGAAATTTACAGGTTCATTGGTCATGCTCAACACCATCTCTTTCATAACTTTGTTCTTCTTCTCTAATTTAACCAATTCTCTATATAATTTATCATACATATCACTTAATTAATCATATGCAATGTTTGAAGAAGTAAACTTTACCTCATCAGCAAAAGCCATAAAGCACAAGTTGTCATATGAATCGATGGAGTCGTCACCACTCTAAGTTGCCATCAAAGCTTCATTTCTACTTCCTCTCAAGGTCTTCTTCACCATAGGGTAATATTGCCGAATGTGTCCCGGTTATGGCATTTGTAGCATGTGATTTCATCCTTCCTCTCTTTTTTGTTTTTTGAGGATTCTCCTACTTCTTCTTTCTTCTTTAGTTTCTTGTTGAACTTCATGAATTTCTTGAAGTTTCTTTTAATTATAGCAATGTCTTCATCATCTTTATCATTACTCTCATTTGCCCTAGAATCATCATGTGAGGCTTTGAGAGCAATTGATTTCTTCCTTGAATATTCATTTTGTTTGTTCACCATTTTATGAGTTTTGAGAGTTCCAAGGAACTCTTCCTTTGACATTTTGCTCAAATCATGAGGTTCCTCAATGACAGTTCTCTTTGCCTCTCGATCCCTTGGAAGTGACCTTAGAAGTTGGGAATTGACCTCAACATTAGTAAAAGTTTTTCCAAGAACACTTAAAGGATTTATAATATTTATGAATCTATTGTGCATTTTGTCTATTGATTCATATGGCTCCATTTTAAAATTTTCAAATTGCCCACATAGAAGACTGATACTCTAGATGTTCCTTCATATGTGTTTTCTAATTCATCCCATATTTGTTTAGCGGTTTTGCATGTGCAAGTTCTACTTAAATCATTTTCGTTTATGCCATAATGCAAAATGTTGATAGCTATCTAATTCACATTTAACTTTTTCCATTCATCTTCCTTATGATCCTTTTTTTCTTTGCCTTCAATTTTAAAAGAACATTTTTCTACTACATTCTATAATAATCTATGTTGAGCCCTTAAGAACATTTTCATCCTACACTTCCAATAGGAATAGTTACTCCCCATTAGAAGTGGTGGCCTATTTATAACTTGACCCTCTAGAAAGCCTAGTGTATTTAATGCCATGATCTTTTCTCTAAATGCGATTAAGCAATATAACTTAAAGTTCTAACTCTGATACCAAATGAAAATACACTAGGATATACTCAAGAAGGGGGTTAATTGAGTATATGGCACTATATGCAAGATTTTTCGATTCTACACAAAAACAAATGCAAATTAACAATGTAAGCAATAAATAGATTGCAAGAAATAAAAACGAAGGGTTACGAAAATTTGCTCCTAGATTTAACGTGGAGTTCGGATCGCCCCTTACTCTTCACGGACACCAAATGCCTCCTCAATGGAGGTTTTCACACAACAATTTTATTTCACTTCAAAGAGATGCTCCCAATGAGCTACACCAAGTTCACACAATATAATACACTCAATAGTAGTGCTCTTTTACAAAGGATTGCAAATTAATTCTCACCTAGAGCACTACTCAAATATCTCTCAACAAATAATCAAATAAAGAGTACAACAGAGAAGTAATAAATGATTCTTGAATGATTTTGGAATATTGCAAGTTAAAGCACACTTCTTTAAGCTTCAAATCTACCAAATGATGGGTATTGGCCGTTTGAGGGAAATCCACAAAATTTGCCAAGCATTAAATTCTCCAACGGCTAGTTTTCAGTGAACTGGCGTCTCGACACCAATCTTGGCATCCGAACGCCATCCTACAAAAAGTTTCTAATCCTCAAAAAAAATTGCCTGGAGTCCCGATGCCACAGTCTATGGCATCCGGACGCCATACCTGCAATACAGCAGTAGACATCCAACCCAGTTTCATATTTTAGCCATAACTTTCTCATCCAAGCTCCAATTGAGGTGAATTAAAATACTATGGAAAGCTAAGAAAGAGCTCTACAACTTTCATGTTTTGAGTTTTGTGAAATTCTAAAAGATTCAAGATCTTGCAATGTAACTTTGATGATAAATATAAGTTTAACAAAACTAAACTAAACTTAAACCACTCTTTGTTCTCATCAAAATTAAACTTGAACTACTAAGTTCAACAAAAATTACTTTAAAAAGGTCATATTAAGGAGTCAAGTAGGGGTTTAAGCTTATGAACCAGAATTTTTGTTAAGAGTTTGTAAATAGTGTTACGTAAGCTTATAGGCCTAAATTGGGACATTTTCCTGGCGGCTAAAGTCTTTGGTATAAAATCCAAAAGGGTATCATTAATAGATTCTGGCAGTTCTCCTTTCCTGTATATGTTTGATAGTAGCTAGACAATTGAAGGACCAATAATATGTCAGCATTCTTTAAAGAACAGAGAATGGAGGCCATCCTTCCTAGGTGCCTTCCATGAGCCTAAATGATGTAGTGCAGATAGGATTTCATTTTAGCTGATACAATGGTCTAGTAAATTAGCATTCTCAAATAAAATTCCTCCAGGTAACGAAGGGTGAATGATATTGTAGTTGAATGAACATTGTTTACTAGTTGTAGAAAGAGAAGTGAAACATGTTAGAATATGGTAGTGAAGTTGGTCAACATTATCAATCCAATTACCTGATGAATCTTGAAAGCTTTTAATTTTGTTTTTAATCACCTATTTAAGACTAATGCATGATAGTATTTTGTGTTTCGTTCACCATCGTTGATCTAATTAGCTCTATATTTAGTTTTCTATAATATTTCTTCCCTATTTAAGATTATTTCAAGGTCAACTCTAAGGGTATTAACTAAAAATTTATTAGGTGCAGTAGCCATTTCTTTTTCAATGCCTGCTATCTTTCCTATAATACATTTTTTTTTGTATAAGACCAAAAATTTCTTTGTTTCATTACTGGACTTTTTTAGTTTTGCAAAGAGAGCAGAAGCCAACAAGAATTGATTATGCTTTTCTTGCTAAACTGCTGAAACATGATTAGGAAAGTCATTATGAGTGAGCTATATTGGTTGAAACCTAAATAGTCTTCTAGTTTTAGGTTGATTTAATTTAGAATTGGCAATAAGTAGAAGGGGATTATGATCCAAAGGCCATCAGGGAGATGTTTAATAAAGGCCTCAGGAAAGAGAGTTCTCCATTAATAATTACCCCATGCCCTATCTAACCTAGATTGTGTAAGAGAGGTAAATTTCCTCCTATTAGATCAATTAAAACGTGAACTAATGAAACCTAGGTCTTTCAGACCACATGCATTAACACAGTATCTATACAATTGTATATGTGATTCATTATAATGGTTACTACCCATTTTACACTTGCATGAATGATTTCATTAAAATCCCTTATAACACACCAAGTGTTATTGTCAACAACTAAAGACTGTTTCTATAGTTCATCCATAAAAAGAGTCTCTTTTGTAACAATTTATTAGCATAAACGAAAGTAATAAATAGAGGCATAGGGGAGGGAATTACCTTAAAAGCCAGGTATATGTGCTGATCGAATTTGCTCGGGACATGAGTTTCCATGAAGACATTGTTGAATAAGAGGATGATACCCCTATTCTACCCATTAAAAGGGACTATTCTGTGTCCTATGACGTCTGAGTTTGCAGCATAGCCCTCTACAACTCAGCTTTCATTTTGGTTTCCAATAAACAAACCATGTCAGGAGCTATTAAAGCAATTAAAGCTTCTAAAGCATATTGGTTCCTAAGTGAGTTTACACTTCTAATGTTCCACATAACTATTTTGAGTTACTTACTAAGAATACGGGGTTCAACTGGTTTGAAGACCATCACGATTGAGCGAATGTAGTTAATTGATGAGCTTAAAAAGAACTTGTTTTGCAACTGCAAGGTTAAGCTACCTGGGGCTTGTTGGGTGTAATAAAAGGCAATCTGATCCTCTACATGAGTGGGAAATAACAGTGTGTGTAGTTGATGAGGGTAAAGTTTGTAAGCAACTGGGACTTAAAAGGAGGGTAGGTTCATTCTCGATTGTTGAACTATCAATTAAGTGGCTACAAGGTATGCAAATCCCCATGATTGACTACGGTGATAGAGTGGTATGTTGTTCCCTCTATAGTCATGGTAAATACCACATTGCATTCCATCAGAGTGGTGATTTGATGACCCAAAGTGGAAGTTTCTTCCATGCTCTTGCGTACTCCATGAAAATGCAAAGTCAAGAAATCTAGAACCTTGGATAACTAAAATCTTGTAATCACTAAGCTTGGTGAAGATTCACCATAGCTCTTAGGCAGACAATTCCATGATACACATAAAACATCCTATGTTATTTGGTCATGTATGGGGGAAGGGAGTCTGGATGGAGTACTTTCACTTTGAAGGTTATGATCATTCTTTGGTCCATGGTTAGTTTTGTGCTTGTTCCTAGCTAACATTTTGATCCTCAGTTTTTTTCTATGAAGGAAGGGAGTATGGTGTTGACTTAGCTGTGGCAATAGCAGAGTTTGTGTGTTCTAATAGGTCATGCAAGTGTTTATATTCTCAGAGAAGGGGCTTAAACTAGGTAAAGGGTAGTTGGGGTCATAAATTAGTAGATTTATGGAGGTTAATCTCATTGGATTTATCTTCTGAACATGCATTATAATAATTATCATCACATGCAGTAAATGGAGGATCATGCAGTATATTATCTTAGCAAGATAAATGAGAGTGTGTACCTATATTGTCATCGCTATTGAAAAATGATTTGATAAATATTAGGTCTTTCTCAAAGTTCACCAGTGGTTCCTTTCCTTTTGCTGGATCATTTATGTTAGAGTGTTACATGGGAGCTTTTTTTCTTGTTTTAGACTCTAATCTGGTTGCTATAATCGTTTGTTGACATTTTTGGAGGCTACACACTGGATGAATGATTGCCATCATTGATTTTGGATGGTTGAGGGGCAGCTGGGGGCATTGAATGCTGATATGGGGGAATTTCATAGAAGGGACTTGAGAGATAGATGCATGGTTATTAACTGCAGTACCTATAGATGGATTCTCTTTATTAATGCATGTATATGAGTTAGTGAGTGGATCAAAAATTTTGAGTGCATGCGTTAGTTAAATGACCCAGACATCCACACTTATAACAGAGTTTCCTTAAGGCTTCATAGGAGAGCTTATACTTATTATCATCAATAATTAATGCGTGCATGAGTGGTTCATGAAAGTTGACTTGTACACACATTCTAACAAAACATCCTCTTTCAACTATCATTATATACATATCTATCATAAGCAGAAGACCCATAGCTTCACCTATAGTTTTGAGTGCCATTGGAGCATAATACTCTAGAGGTAGCACTTCTATTCAAACCTAGACTATAACAAATGTAAATTGAGCTATAGAAGGCTTAAAATTTGGTTCCCATCTTCTACTAGTCAGAAAATGACTATTAACAAACCATGGACCTTCCTTAATGATTCTCTTATAATATCCTTGACCTATACCAGCCATGTTAAAATGTTGAAGCAAAAGCCCATATGGTTTTTAATTTCATGAAAAGTGCTTTGTACCTCAAAGAAGGTCCATAAATTTTAACAATTATAGCATTTGACCATGGTACTCTAACTTGTTTTTTAATAGTTTTTGAAAAGGAAATTTTGTTCCAACCAAGGGAAACAAAAACTATGTTTGTGTGATGATCATGAATGTTTAAATGTCATTAGTTTCTACATGCATGTGTGACTCAGAGTTGAAAAAGTGATTTTCATAAGCATCTGGGACATTAAAGCACAAGGACTCCTTATATGTCTTATTAGTGTTAATTGTAGTGTGTGCTATGCAAGTAGACCCAAAATAGGATTAGACGAGGACACTAGGGTTAAAGGCTTAGTTTGTTCATCAATATCAAAAGTAGCAGAAGATAATTTCGGTCATGTTTTTTTTGGAAGGAAGTTTGGGTATGACTGGTGGAAGAAGAAGGATGAACAGTAGTTGAGGAAATTGTTAGAAATATCAGTTAATGGTCAAGTTATGGTCCCAATAGTTGTTTGGAACTCTTGCATAAGCTTAGTATATTGCACCTCTTACCAACTTTGCATGGAACCATTTTTATGCATGGCTTGTATGCTTACATAAAGTCAATTATGTAGGAATTGAGTTAGTAAGAGATAGTTGTGATGAAAAAGGTTCATGGTTTATTTATTATCCGATTCCACACTTTATAGTTGCCATGTATGGCCTTATTTTATGTTCGCTAAATAATTTTATACCCTTATCACTAATAGTTAGTTTATATTTCTGCTTTTAGGTTTCTGTTATATTCATTATAATAGAACATTATCAATTAAGTCCCGACCTCAATATCAATAGGGCTTAAAGCCCAAAGTAGCTGGAGTATGATAGAAATAGTTTCTAAAATCCAATTAGTATTTATGTTTTAAGAGAATATAAAGGCCATTTACAAAACCAAGAATATAAAATAGCTTTTGAAAAATACATATAAGCCTCACTTCAACATAACTATTCAAAATAAAAGAAATGTACGCATCTAATAGTAATTCGCTATTAATCTACTCCTCGATCGTAAACCCATCCCAAGAACTCGTAACAACAATATCAACAGCAACAATCCAAGCATATAAGCCACCTAAAAACAACAGAGAATAAAAGATTGAGCCGAAGCTCAGTACGACAGCAACCAAACACATACTTGCATGTCACATGACCTAGTTCTAATGCATTATCAAACATTGATTGAGTATATTAATTTAAGCAGTTCAAACGGCTTATCTCTAGCATCCTAGAGATAAGAACAAGCATAGGAGTGTTCAAACTCCAACAAAACTTGGGGCATGGGGGATTTGCAAGGCTGCACCATATAAGGTTGATAAGGATGTAGGCTCTTTACAGCATGACACGTAGTCCAATAAAGATAGCCTCATCTAAAGATCTCTGCCATTATTCTATCACTATTCTATGGGCCCGATAACAAGGTATCATCCAATGGATCCCATAATCCTGGATCATACAATGTTCCATCTCTCCTATTCAAAATAGCCATTACACCGATACTAAGATCCCCATAAGCTACCGGTCGAGCCATAGAATGGCCTAAGCCCCTAAACTACCATGGTATAAGACTATACCAAGGTTGTCTTCCCCTCCTCATACAGGACAACCAAGCATAAGCAACAAATAAATTGAAGGCCAAGTTTAAGTATTAGTCAGGTAATTAACTTATTTCTAACAAGCAGCACTCATGTCACTGCGTACCTTCAATTTGTATTCTGAAGACTTTGACGATCCTTGAAGCAAGATAGATACAAGTAAAGTCTATTAAAAAAACAGATTATCAAGAATTAGAATTATAGTCTAATTCTTCCACAAACAAACACAGATATATGTATAAATATATATATATATATATATATATATTATCAAAATAAGGTCTATGAACTTAAGTATTAGTTTAAGTCCATAAACTAGATAAAATACTTAAGTGTTAAGAAAATAACTTTTAAAGATATCATTCTTGGGGTTTTATAGCACGTTAAATCTAAGAATGTTAATTTTATAAAATATCTTTAGAAATAGAGTTTTACATTAGGAAAGAGGAGTTTCTCACAAAAGATATATTTCTTTGGGAAAAGGCTATTAGTTACAAAATATTCATAAGGTTTATGGAAATAACATAAATTGGAAATATGACTATAAAAAAAATATATTACTTCGAAGGTTTTATCTCGAAAGAAGTCGAAGTAATAATTTAGATATTAAATATAAAGTTGTTTGGAAGACAAAAAGCATAAAATATCTTATAGTATAATCAACTATGAGTCATCACAAGAGTGATTAAGACCTTGATTATCTCCCTAGATGTGATCACGAGCATGACAAAGGGTGTGACAAGCTTTGGTCATGCCAAGTCAAGCCACCATGGGCGTAATAAGCCCTCTGGGCTTGGCCACACCCTCCATCACATGTATAATGGGGGTGGAAGTAGGCCAACTCTCACTTTTTTCTTCTCCTCATGGGCGTGATCAAGCATTTCGCACTCCCTATGTTTTGTATAACCATTTCTCCAAGTTTTAATTGATTCCCTACTACTCCCATTTAATCTACAACTCTTCTAATAAGTTATCTAATATTTTTCAAGTATGGTTTGACAAGTAAACATCAAAGTACCACATATTACTCTAAATCCTAAAACTAGCATTGGAGTATCATATTCAATATAATTGAAGTGTGAAGACTATAAGAAACAACACTAATTCCTCATTTAACACTTTTTTAACTTGTAATCATTGAAACTAGGCAAGTCACATATATTATATTATGTATAGTTTAACATAGAGGCAGTAGATCAAGATTTCATTAAAGTTATATTTCACTTATATGCTACTAAGAGCTCTATCTTCCATAACTTGTTTTAAGTATATATTTTGTCAGATAAAGAAACTCAATTCTCCTCTTTACCATTCACATACAACTCTTAGTTGATAGTTAATTCTTACTAACTATCTTACTCTCTTTACATTTCTTGATTATGTAATCCTAACTTCCAATCATGCCTCAAACTTTAATATACACTTGAAAAGTCCCCTAAGCACACATATTGTAACCAACATTCATAAACATGATTAAGTTCTTAATTTGGTCAAGCCTCCTAATTAAGCCACTAAAGCACATAAAGTCTCTAAACACTTCTAAACAACCATTTATGTGCAAGAAGCCACATTTAGGATTTTCCTCTTGATTAGAAATTCATTACAATTGCCCTAATTTTTATAGCTACATTAGATTATACTATCGTATCTCAAGATTCAAATCATCTAATCTAACATATTCAATCCAATTTCTAACTCTACGAACATTAAGAGATGCAAGCCAAACATCCAAGGATTGCTAAATTCACTTCGACTACACCACAATGCCTTCCCACACCCTACAATCATCCATTTCAAATTCGTCATCCAACCAACTCCATATCAAGAACAACACTCAACAAGAGTTAACTATTCAACATTAGTAACTATACATATATATATATATACACACAAAATTATATTATGAGAACAATTTATAAATATATCGATTAGTCTACTCAAAATAAATTAATCTAATTGGAAAACTCATCTTACTTTATTTGCGATTGAGGTGGCTACTTGGGGTGGGGTAATGGCTCCTCTAGCTATGGGTAGCTCGGATCGGGTTCATAGAGGACTTGCCGGAGCTTCTTAGGTCCAGCTCTAGTCGGGTTGGGGCTGTAGGATGTGATGGTCATTGAATTTCGATGGAGAGGGAGGGGTTTCGATGGTGGTTGGGTTTGAGTTGGGGCTGGGGATGGAGCCCAACCGAGGTAGGGGGAGGAACAAAGAAAGGGTCAGAGGGAGATAGAGAGAGAGAGAGAGAGACAGACGAAATAGAGAGAGAAAGAGATGGCAAGGGAGATAGAAGGGGATCGGGCTCGAGTTTAGGGTTTTGGTTCTGTAGGGGGTCCGGGTGGGGAGTTGGGGGAAGGGGAGGGAGAAGAGAAGAAAGGGAGAAAGGAAGGGGGTTCAAGGGAGGGAGAAAGAGAGGTATGAGAAGAGAGAGAGAAGATGGGGGAAAGAAAGTAAGAGAGAGAAAGGGGGCTGGGAAAGGCAGACAGTAAGGAAGAAAAAAAAAAGAAAGAGAGGAGGAAGAAGAAAGAAGGAAAAGAAAAAAGAAAAGGAAAAAAGAGAAAAGGGAAAAAGTAAAAGAAAAGAAAAAATATTTTTACACACATATACGTTATATTATTTTATTATTACATCTATGCCATTAAATAAATTAAAAACATGTATTACTAATTACATTACCATATCTATTATTTTATTTATCAATTTTCTATTGTATCTCATTTTATTCTTGCTATATCTATAATTATTTCTCGATTCTCTTTTTATCTATTTATTAATTTTTTATCCTCTTCCATTTTGCACATATTCTCCTAATTGTTTTATTTATTTATTTAAATTTTGAAAATTTTTCCACAACTTAATTCATTTCTAATTGATCACTTTACTATTTTGCTTTTGATTGGGATATTTCAGGTGCAGTCTTAGGATGGGTAACCCCTGGGAAGCGGGCACGAAAGGACAAAACTATGAGGGCGGGAGGTCAAAGCGAATAATACCTCGGTGTGTAAAATTCCGAGTCATTACAAATAGTATCAAAGTATTACACCATCCAGAAAGCAAGGCAGCTAGGTGCTACACAGGGCATGAGCCTTTAGTAGACTAGTCCCTGTTGTCTAGTGTTTAATCTGGACTTACGTAACGATCGACGATGATATTGATCTTGTAAAGGGGGATAATGTAGTATCCCTCAATATAAGGTCGAAGAACTCTAATCACAAGAGGTGCCTTTTCATGTTAGCTTTAGATTCTTCGAAACTCCAAAATTAAGCATGCTCAAGGTGTTATATTCCTAGGATGGGTGACCCCATAGGAAGCGGGCATGAAAGGGACAAAACCGTGAGGGCAAAAGGCCAAATCGGACAATACCTCAATATGTAGATTTCTGGGTCGTTACAAAATCTTTATAAAACATCCCTTATTAGAGCCCAACTCCCTAAGCCTTGGTGACCCAAGAAACCAGTCCATGGCATTAAATTGGAAATCCAATTACCAAAATAGTCATGATGCAATCTAAAGGCAAAAAACTCAAGCCAACGGTTGCCAAGTGTTGTAGGCAAAGATTCACTAGTATAGAATTGAGCCTGAAGTAAGCTTGATGGGCCTATAAAACAGGAATGGGTCAGTGGTATACTGGGGCATGGCTACTTCGATGTTTAAATTAGTACTATGTAGGAAGTAAACCCAACAAAATAAGGGCATAAGAGAGCTCTGCTATTGGTCCAAATAGCTTGTGTTAAACTTATGAGATCATGGTCTAATATAGCCTATCAACACCAAGATTGCACATGGTAAAATAAATGAGCCGAATAAGGGTTTTGTGTTTAATATTGTAAGAAATAATTAAAGATATAGACATAAATAATAATAGATATCATCCATTAGTATCAAACGCAAACTAGGTTATAGTCAAATAATTAAAAGTTATTGCAAGTTTCATTCATGTCATTCTCAAGTGTGTCTTCTTGAACTAAGGCGTGAAAATTCTTTATCTTCTTGGTAGTAAGGAAGGATTCATCCACTAAATGTCCAAAATTAGTAATTTCATTTAGAGTTCTCTTTGGAGCTTAAACTATAGCAATCATTTCTTCCACCTTAGATTCCAATAATATTAATTCTTTTGCCTAGTCTACAATTTCTTTGTTTGCTTATATAACCCTACCTCTGGTTTTTATAAGAATTCTTGAGTAGCAACTATGGATTTAATTTCAATAAGCTTTAAATTCTCCTTAACGGCTTTGAGAATACCCTCTTTGATAAGTAAACCCACTTGTTTAGGCATTAGAATGTAAGATAGTCATAATCCAAACACTTTAAGAAATTAAAATCAGGGCTTCTTACCCTTTGCTCTTACTTAACGTCCTTAGGCTCAATTGTGTCAAACTTAATAAGCTCTCTCTTCTCAATTTTCTCATTAAGCACCTTCTTCCCACTGACTTCACCATAAATATAGCCCTAACAGATCCCGATACTCTCTTAGGATTCCTAGGCCTACTCTTCAGTTGGATCATTCTACCTTGGTGAGTTCATCTTTGGAGTCAGCCCAAATGGCATAACAAGTGCTTTGATTTCCTTACCAGTTTAAATTTGTATTGTTTTTTAAGAGCATTGGGAGTTGTGCTCAATTTCTTAAGTGTTTTGACCAACTCAGTTAAGGTTTTGGATCCATTGTCTCAAAAACTACATCTTTTCCTCCTGTCATCACTTTTTACCTCATCAATCAACAATTACTAACATGAACAAGAATCAACAACTCTAGATCCTACTAGAAAACAAGTAAGTTTAACCAACTAAAACTCAAGAATACATTTCATCTTAATAAGCATTTTATCAACTTCTATGCCCTCAACAACAATTACACATATTCACTACAACGAGATTCCCAATCAACAATAATATCACTCCAACACAACCTCAACTTCCCACAATCATAATGTCCATAATATTAATAAATTTGCAACACAACATACACAAATCTATCGATTCCAACTTTGGGTATCCGTTAAAAAAGAAAATTGAAGAATTTTCAAATTTACCAATGAAATACATCATTCTAAAGCTTTGAAACCATTAATTTGATATAATCCAATGGCAAGAAACTCAAGCTGGGGATTGCAAAGTAGGTACATTGCAAAATAGCAAAGCTAGGGTTGTAATAGTTTTAGGGTTTTGTGTTTAATAATGCAAGAAAATAAAAATGTAGACATAAACAATACTATATGTGAATTAATAGTATCGAATGTAAACTAGGTTGTATTTGAATCGATGATTGATATGACTCACGATTGCATAAGTTCCTACATGTTGTTAACTAGAGATTAATATTACCAATGATTCCTAGATAACAAGTTTGCCACAATTGCACATGATTGATAAGAATCAAGATTAAAGAGGTAATAGAACTCAATGATCATTAAGCTCAAATAGTTCTCAATATCTGATTGAAGTAGGGTAAGCTAGTGTATAAGATTGCAAATGAAACTTATAAAAGGTCTTAATATGCTCTACTGGCTTTCTTGAAAATAAGACAGTTTTATAAACAAATAAACAAAACATCGAGTTTAACTGAATTTGGAATCAAATAGGAAGTTTACTACTATTTAAACAGTAATTGAGTTCAACTTGATAGTCAAGTGGAGCCTACTAGCATTCAGATGGTAATGCAAATCTAAAGGTCAATTACTCCTCTCTCTCGTAGTATCGGTCGGATTATACTTCTTAAATTGCAATTTTATGAGGGTAAATTACATAGGAGATATCGATGTTTAGGGTAGAATCAAATAAATTATCAACGTTTCCAATGATTAAAAAAAGAAATAAAATTTTCATAAAGTGGGTTAAATAATATATTAATAATTTATATCGTTAGAAAAAGAAATCAACGTTATATAAAGTGGTGAAAACTATGGATTCCTTTTTAATATAAATTTGTATCTACTTAAAATTTTGATTTCCTCTTTAAATTATTTAAAAACGTTGATACATTATTTTATCCACTTTTTGAAGGTTGATTCTTTTTTTTTTTAACTACTTGAAACATTGATATCTTATTTAAACTTACCCTCAAATATCGATACTTTTTTGTGCAATTTACCTAATTATATGATTGTATTTTAATATATGGGGAGACCTTTTGCTCCTTCCTAGGTGGTTCAGTTTCATCATTATGTCAAACCCTCTACTAATTTATATTATATTTTTTTCGCTTTTTAGCTTGCTTATGATATAAAGTGGAATGATGAATGATCTACTAGGGGATTTACATGATAAATTGAGTAGCGAGTTAAGTTGTTCTAAAGAAAATTGTTATCTATTATTCTTTTACCTATGCATATATGTAGTTATAGTTTATCTATTATTTTATATTTAAAATCTTGCATCATATTGAAAGAGTAAAATTACAATGGTCGATATGTATTATATACAGTTAGATGTGATCAAAACAATTAAGTGTTTTTAAAAGCTTTGAATTGTTTAGAGACAGTTTTGGGATATGATGAAAACCACTTCAAATGCAATTTGATTAGTTCAACTCTCACATCAAATTGGATTGAATAGAACCATAAACACCCCTAAATATAAGCTAATTTGTTTTCTAGAAATACTTTTTGTTCATGAAGTAACACGAAACAAAACCAATATAAATTTCAGCTTTTATTTAGTATATTTGCTTTCAATTTTTTGGGAGAATTTAACAGAAACGAGTAATGTTAAAATAGGTATCTAAACTTTATTTAAGAATTTAATTTGGTAGCTAAATTTTAAGATAATCAATTTAATACTCAATTGAATCTTTTGGGGCTATTTTTACTACTCTCTAACACTATTTGTTCCCTTTATTAACGTGGAATAATAATATATCTCCTCTAACACGTATTTTTTTCCAAAAATTATTGGACACTAACAGACTGCTTATTTCAGCCAACAAATGGAATCAACGTGTTAGGAAAATAGTAAAAATGGTCATGAAATAATTCAGTATTGAATTTACCACTTTAAAATTGAGTTTTCAAATTTAATTTTTAAGTAAATTTTAAATGACAGATAGTGCCAATGTCAAATGAGATGGATTTGATTTCGATCGCATCGTATATTGCTGGCTTCAATTTTGCAAGAGGATTCCATCGAACCAGCGGCTCCCTTCATTGCTTATTAGCTGTCATTAATCAATAGTCCTTCTTTTACAACCAGAAGATGATAATAATAATAATAATAATAATAATAATAATAATAATAATAATAACCATTCAAAGGTTATGATTAGGACTTAACAAGGGAGTCCATCAGGATTACCTTCGACAAAAGAAAACCTACGAGGAAAATGGCTCTCAGCTCAACTATAACTCCGATAAAATTGTGTCTTCAGGATTTAAGTTTTGCCTATCAAGAAAACCGTATACTCAACACATAATATTATCGCATTTTAAAATAATATGTTAAAGACATGATTTCATCGGTTGTAATTTTTAGATTACTTTTAAAAAACCGTATTAAGGGATTATCTTTAAAAAACCGTATTAAGGGATTAGTTAGAAGGATGGAAATTGATGGAAATGGAGAGAATTAAAGGAAATGAAAGGAGAAAATGTATTTGACAACTTAAGCAAAAAGTGAAAATGGGTTAAGAAAAAAAAATGAGTGGAAATATGTCTATTTGGAGTCCTTTTTATTTTTCCTTCAAAATCAGAAAGAAATAAGATACAATTACAAAATCATTTTTATAATAATATTGATAAAAACTAAATAATGCTAATTTTGTCCAATCCAATACTAATTCTATTTCTCTTTATTTTCTTTTCTAAGGTAAATCAAATAATAAAAAATAGAAATATTTCCTTCCCTTTTCTTTATATATTCTCCGTCACAAAATAAAAATCACACTTCATTTCATTTCAATTCATTTTTATTTTTATTTTTATTTTTTCCTTTTACTCCTTTCCATCTATTTTTCGTATATAAAAAATTCCCAAACACTGTGTTGGTAAGCGTACCCACTATCCTAGCCGGAGAAAGGGAAAAAAAATTGCACCCACCATGTGCCCACTTGCATTGACTTTTCATTTCCCACACACGAAATTCCAGAGATAGCATGTAGCTGGGACTGAGCGTATGTATCGTAGATGGCCATTTTTTCCTTATATATACACCAGCTGTTGGGCATCCATATTGCTGGTGAAAAAATTAAAAAAAAAAAATAGTGATAGTGTAGAATAAAATAAATAAAGTGAATTATTGAAAAAGTGAGTTATTGGATGTAAAAAAAAAAAAATTAGAGGAGCGGAAAAGAAAAAATGATTAAAAAAATATTTAGATTATAGTTTTTAATTATTAAAATAAAATAATGATTATAATTTAATATATTGGCTTAATAATAGTATAAACTAGGATGATGCCCTGCTACGCATGGGTACTTTCTTTCATAAAAAAATTATAAATAATATTTATTAAAAATAATAAATCAAGAAAATTATTTTAAAAATATTAATTTTTAATAAAAATAATAATATTTAATTTATCAATTAATTATCTTATTTAGTTTTATTCTTATTTTTAAAAAGTAAAATAAAATTTTAACACAAATTTAAAAAATTAAATAAACCAAAAAGAGTTATAAATATTTTAATTTTTATTGAGTGTGACTCAAATTTGTTAGTGTTAAAATAAATTCAAATTAGGCTAATCCTCCATTAGACCATCACCCCTCTTTCCTTTTTTTTTTTGTAGTCTCCAAGTGTTTAATGTTGAAATTATATATTTATTGCTTTATTACCTCTTTTAAACCTTCAATTTTCATAATTAATGAATTTTTTTGAAAGTTTTTTATTCGTAGATTTATTTTATAATTTTTATGTTTATTTGTGTTAAAATTTTAAAAAAAATGATCTTTGGAATTTTTTGCTTTGTTGTATAATTTTATCATTTTTTGAATTTTTATATTAGTTGCAATATTTATTAGACTTTTATATTTTTTGTAATTTTTAAATTTTAAGAATTATACAAATAAAAAGGGTATGAATTGATTTGAATATTTTTGGATATTTGGTATTTGAATTTTTGCAAATCAAATTTTTAAGTATTTGATTTGAATTTTAAAAAATTTTGATATGTATTTTTGTGCTTTTTTTTTCTTACATGAATATTTGATTTAGTTCTATAGAAAAAATTCTTTGAACTTTTTTTTTGTCTCCAGTTTTCATATCTTTTACTTTATTTTTTTATTTTAACTTTGGAAAAGTAATAATAGTATTTATGAAAGAAAAAATTTTGAATATTTGATTTAATTCTTCAGTTTTTTTTGAACTTTTTATTGTCTCTCTTCTCTTTATAGTAAGTTCATAGTTTTTTTTTTTTCGTATTTTTAATATTTTTACATTAAAAAAATTTAAAAATAATATTTTTATTTGAATTGAAAATATAGCATATGAAACTAAAAATTATCATAGAAGTTATTTTTAATCTTTTAATTTAAAGAATTATATCTAATTATAAAAAAATTTTCTCAAAAAGATAATGAGATGCCATATGACAATTACTCACCAATTAAATGAATAATTTTTATACCCACAAATAACCTAATTAATTAGGAGACGAAACCTAGAACACTGACAATAAATTTTGAATGCTATAAATTATTAACACAAACAAAACTTGCATTTTTAGCAAATTACGCAAATGCCACAAAAAGAGTTGAAGGATAAAACTTAAAAAGAAGGAAAGGAAAAATGACGTGACAAATTGAGGGAAGAGCCAGGAGACAACTTTATTAGTATGTATAGAAAATATATATAATATTGGACATGGGTAAAATTCTCATTAGCTTCATTTATGGAGTGTCGTGTAATGACCATTGGACGAAACCAAGTAGAAAAAAGAAAGTATTAAAACAGAAAAGGAGAGAAAATCTATGAGGATAATGGGAGAAAATAGAAAAATGGAAAAAGATCAAGGCTGTAAAAAAGCTCTCTGTTGAAGAAAAAAGCTCTCTATTGTGCTCTGTTTCTCAAGTTACCATGGATAAAGAAAACGATAACTCAGCCCCTTGCCCAGAAGAAGACGATCAAAAAGTAAGAAGTGTAAAAAGGACAAAAAATGGGGATTTCAAATCTCAGGATCAACAAATGAGAAACAATCAATCCCAAGGTATCTCATACAGAGACCTGCTGATGGGAGAAACAGATGAATCTTGTTCTTTTATCACAAGACCAGATTTTCTTGAAGAGGAATCCGATCAAGAACCGGATGAAATGGATGAAATTCCAACCATTCTTCTCTCAAAGGAAGAAAAACGTAGAATCAGAAATCCATGGCAAAACGCCATAATAGTTAAAACTTTTGGAAGAACAGTGGGTTATAACTTCTTATTTCCAAGGGTTCAGGCGATCTGGAAACCATCGGGTAGTATGGAATGCATCGATTTAGGAAATGATTATTTCCTGTTCAGATTCAAAAATCTTGGAGACTTTCAAAGAGTGCTCTATGGAGGCCCATGGTTTGTCGGTTCACACTACCTCATGATGAGGCTTTGGGAACCTGGCTTCATCGCAGAATCCTCCAAATCATTCTCCACCACAGCCGTTTGGGTGAGGCTGCCAGGATTACCGATAGAATTTTTTGACAAAGAAATTTTGAAAAGAATTGGTAATCAAATTGGAACCTTGCTTAAAGTGGATATGGTTACTGAAGCAAATTCGAGAGGCAAGTATGCAAGAATTTGCATACAAATCGATTTAGATAAACCTCTCACCCCGAAAATTAGAATTGGCAAAATCATACAACCTATCCTCTATGAAGGTGTTAATCTCTGTTTTAAGTGTGGGCTAATTGGCCATAGAAAAGAAAACTGTGATTCTGGAAAAGATAAGCCTGAGAACCAGTCAACCAGTAGTCAAGAGAAAAACCCAAAGTCTAGTAGTCAAGACAAAGAGAATAATGATGGATTTGGTCCGTGGATGCTTGTTACCAGGAAAAAGCCAAGACAAGGAAAACCTCCAGAATCGGGCAAAGAAGAACCAGGAAACAATCAGAATCTTACCCGAAAAGAAAGACAGGGAAAAGCTCCAGTATCGGGTAAAGAAGAACCAGGGAAAAACCCGATTCATACCCGGAAGGAGAAAGGCAAAGAAAAGATGGGAGAACACGTTATCTTCAGCGCACAACGGTCAAAACAGCAGACAAATGATGTGAAAGAACTGCACACAAACCAGACTTTTACAGGTACCTCATCAAAAAACATTGGAAATACAAGCGAAATAGGTAACCAAAATACAAAAAACTTAATGAAGCCAGTTCAGATTGAACCAAATGAGGGTGATCCGGCTTTCAACGTGGGACACAATAATGTTTTCAATACTGAAACTCCTTGTCTGATCTCCAAAAATACATCTCATCCCAGAAAACCGACGCCAAACAGAGCTCATGGCAAACCAAATAGATTCCCACCATCATCGAGACATGATGCTTCTACTACTAGAAGAAAAGGTGATAAAGCTAACGACAGCAATAGAAATGGTCCTGAAATGCAACAATCAAGAGAGGGAAAGGGAGATCGAAGAGATCATGAAGACTTGGAACAGCCCTGTTGTGTCTCTGGATCTCACAGACCTCCAACCGTACTTTCAACTTCTGAAGAATTAAGCCCCAGAGTTCATCCCAAAGAAGGCAGAGATACTACCCACTTTCCTCAACATACCCATGTGACGGATCCTTTTGGATACAGTGAGAATTTTGAAACTGAGGGAAGGAATAGAAGAAGCTTCCAACCTAACGACACCACCGATGACCAACCCGAAAACAATAGTCTTCAGGAAGGAAATCAGGTTGAACCACGGGAACCCATTTCACGACATGATTTCTCTGCCACAGAGACACAATATGCCGAGCTTGATATGCCGGATGCAGTCAGGAGAGGTTCAAGGGTTCCTGGAACTAGCTAATTGGTTCCTTATAAATCCAAACTTGAAGTTTTTCCTAATGCGGTGTCTTCTATGGAATGCAAGAGGGGCAGGAAGTCCCAATTTTCATCGAACTTTCATGGATCTGGCAAAAGTCAATAATCCAAGCCTAGCCATCATCACAGAAACAAGGATTTCTGGTGAAAAAGCAGAAAATACATGTAAATCGATGGGATTTGATGGATATTTCAGGGTCGATGCAGAGGGATTCGCTGGAGGAATTTGGTTATTATGGCATACCTCCGAGATCAAAGTCAACATTCTGTCAGCTTCTCCTCAAGTCATACATGCTACTATAGAGGTATGTGATCAATCCATTCTAAACTATAATGCTTTACAGACTTCAAATCTGCCTGCGTACTGGTTGTTATCTGCTATATATGCTAGACCCCAATTTGAATTAAGAAGAGAATTATGGAAACATCTTACCGATTTTGCTATAGATGTTAATCTCCCATGGCTTATGATGGGGGATTTTAATGAAGTATTGAATGACTCAGAAAAATTGGGAGGAAGACCAATAAATCAATATAAAGCTAGACTCTACAAAGACTGCATGAATGATTGTGGAATGTTTGACCTTGGTTTTGTTGGTCAACAATTCACATGGACAAATAGAAATCACTTTGGACAGATTATAAGTGAAAGACTAGATAGAGCTTGGGCAAATACCGACTGGAAGGCTTGTTTCCCAAACTCTACAGTCTATCATTTAACAAAAGTAAAATCTGACCATAATCCTATTTTACTTGATACTAATCCAGCAAATTTTAAATTTGGAACTAGACCTTTTAGGTTTGAAACAATATGGTTCTCACATTTAGATTTTATGGATTTAGTTAAAGAATCTTGGAATGAAATGAACCATAGAATCATAGAAGCCACAGAAAATTTCAAAGACAAAGTATCTAAATGGAACAAAGTTACTTTTGGAAATGTCTTTTATAAAAAAAGAAGGATTAAAGCTAGATTAGATGGCATTCAAAGAGCACTTGTTAGTGACCCCAATCCATGGCTAGTTAAACTACAGGAAAAACTAGAAACAGAATTCCAACAATTACTTAGGTTGGAAGAAGAACTGTGGGCTTTGAAGGCTAGGGTTGATTGGATTAAAGATGGTGATCGTAACACACGATTTTACCATATTAGTACTATAAACCATAGAAGAAATAATAAGATTTTAGCCCTTAAAGACTCAGTAGGAAATTGGTATTATAGACCAGAAGAGATAAAATCCATTGTTAATAACCATTTCTCTAAATTATACAGCTCGGAATCAAATTATTGTTTGAGAGATGAGCTGCTTCATAGTAGATTTGGAAATCCACTTTTAGAGAATGAGAAAGAAGCTCTCCTAGCACCTTTATAAATAACTGAAGTCCATAGAGCAGTTTTTGGAATGAAACCGCTCAAAGCTCCAGGACCTGATGGTCTACATCCCATATTTTTCCAAAAATGTTGGGGGATAGTTGAAAAATCTGTTTGGAAATTTATTCAAGAAGTTTTTAGTAATTATAAAATTCCGGAATCCATAAATTCTTGTTTCATTTGTTTAATACCAAAAAATAAAAACCCAGAGTGTATCACCCAGTTTAGACCAATCAGTTTATGCAACACCACTTACAAGATCATAACAAAAATCTTAGTCAATAGGTTAAGACCTTTTCTTACTAGATGTATCCACCCTTTTCAGACTAGTTTCATAGCTGGTAGGAAACCACAGGATAATGTCATAATAGCAAAAGAGGTAATTCACTACCTCAAAAACAAAAAAGGAAAGCAAGGAGGTATGATGGTTAAGATTGATTTGGAAAAAGCTTACGATAAGATTGAGTGGAGCTTTATTCATAAGGTATTGATATTTTTTGAGTTCCCACAACCTTGGATTAGACTTATCATGTCATGTATAACCTCCTCCTCTATGACAGTTCTCATTAATGGTGAACAAAGTGTTAAGATTCTTCCATCTAGAGGCATTAGACAAGGAGACCCTCTGTCTCCATATATCTTCATTCTTTGTCTTGAATACTTATATGTGAAGATCATGGAAGCAAGTGAAGAAAAAGAATGGGAACCAATCAAATTATCAAGAAATGGCCCCAACCTAACTCACTTGTTTTATGCAGATGATCTTATCTTACTGGGTAAGGCTACAAACAAAACATGCAACTCAATGAAACAAGTCCTAAAAAAATTTTGTGATATCTCAGGACAGTCCATTAATTCAAGCAAATCTATGATCATGTTCTCAAAAAACATGGAGGAGACTAGGAAAGAAGAACTTAGTCAAATATTGAACATTTCCTTTGGGGAAGAGTTTGACAAATACCTTGGATTCCCTCTAAAGAATGTGAGAAAAGCCTCAAGTTATAATTTTATTATTGAGAAAATAAACCAAAAACTTGCAGGCTGGAAATCAAGACTGTTATCCTTTGCAGGTAGAACCACTTTGATCAAATCTACATTAGGGGCTATCCCAATGTACTATATGCAAGGCGCTTGCATTCCTACTAGTACTTGCAATGAGATCAACCGCATTTGTAGGAATTTCCTTTGGGGGTCTTCTAATGAGAAGAGGAAAATTCATCTGGTAAACTGGGAATCTGTCACTAAACCTTTAGAACTTGGAGGACTTGGAATCAAGGATATGAATAGACTTAATGAGGTGAACATGGCAAAACTTGGTTGGACTTTCCTTACAGAACCTGAAAACAATTGGGTGAAAGTCCTCAAGGCCAAATATTTTAGGAATTGGGAATTTAAAAGTAAGTGTTGCTCCCCTATGTGGTCGGGTATGCATAAAGGATCTGAAGTGATCAACAAAGGACTTAGATGGATTATAAAATCTGGAAAACAAACTAGGTTCTGGAGGGATGACTGGACGGGCTTAGGTCCACTAGCAGAAATCATTCATGGCCCTTGGCAGGAACAAGATAATGAATTAAAAGTCGCTAGAGTCATAGGAGAGAATAATATGTGGAATTTTAACTACCTCAGTGCTGAGATCCCTGACAAACTAAAAGAAAAAATCATACCAATCCCTTACCAAACTGAAGGAGAGGGCACTGACAAAATTTCCTGGAAAAATAATCCACTAGGGACTTTTACTTTTAACTCTGCATACAAAATTACAAAAGATTATCCTGATGACCATAAGGATGGTTGGAAACATATGTGGAAAATTCCAACTTTGCCAAAGATAAAACATTTCTTTTGGCAGCTGAGATTACAAAAGATTCCCACTAGGCAAATCCTCCATGAAAGAGGACTCCAAATCCCTCCTTTTTGTCCTCGGTGCAATACAGACATCGAAACTCCTCTGCATTGTGTAAGGGATTGTATTCATGTCAAAATGTTATGGCAATGCATTAAAATTCCCAATGAGATACAATCTTCTTTTCATGAGGAATTGGATATATGGATTTTGGCAAATTGCAGAAATAACACCCCTTCAAACATTGGCAATGTTCCTTGGAATATTTGTTTTTCATTCATGGTCTGGAACATTTGGAAAAACAGGAATACTTTGGTATTCAAAAACAACCTGGAACCAAATCACAAGTGGTTTCAAAGGGTTCTAACTAATATTAAAGAATATTGGGCAATTGCTGGCCCCCAAGCTTGCTGTAAAAAACACACTGTTATAAACCTTGGATGGAAACCACCACCTCTGGAGTTTATAAAAATGAACTCTGATGGATCAGCAAGGAAAAACCCCGGTATTGCTGGATCTGGAGGTTTGTTCAGAGATCACTATGGCAACTGGAGAGGAGGATATTCCCGAAAGCTTGGTTTTGCCTCTAGCATTGCAGCTGAGCTCTGGGGGATTAGAGATGGTCTTCAACTTGCTTCTAGACTGGGATTTAAAAAACTTATCGTGGAAATGGATTCCATGGTCGCCTGCAGGTATGTGAGTGAAGGAGTTAATGATGCACATCCTTACTCTACTATAATTGATGATTGCAGGGCTAGCATTCTGAAACTGGAGGAAGTCAGAGTAACACATATATTCAGAGAAGCAAATAGCTGTGCAGATCTGCTTGCAAAAAAGGGAACAGAACTGAATGAACTTTTTGTCTTTTATGAAGAGCCTCCTGACATGTTAAGGCTCAATTTGTTTAACGACTGTAGGGAAATTAAATTTCCCAGACTATTACGTTTGTAACTTCTTTTATTAATTAAGTTCCGTTTTCAATCAAAAAAAAAAAAAAAATAGAAAAATGAAAAAAAAAAAAAAGAAAGGAAGGAAGACAAGGAAAATAAGGAAAGAGAGTGTGGAAATATTAAGAAAAGGGAAGAAAAATGTATTTCTTGTTTTTCTCTTAAAGGGGAAACATTAAAATATACTTTTGAAAAAAAAATCTCTTTTTTTTTTCTAAGAGCATGATTGAAAATGTGTTAAAATACATTTTAAGATAGTTATAAAAAAATCTTCCTTACATTGTCTAAATAATCAATTAGAATCATAGTCATGTGGTTTGTTTTACATATGTGACTTATAGAATAGACTAGTCTTTGTTAGCTTTAGAAGGAAGGAAGGAATTATGAAAGAAAGAAAGTAGGGGGAAAGAATTGGAAGGATGAAAAATTAGGTATTTGCACGCTTCAAATATGTTTAGTTAGAATCCCTCAAGTCTATTGGTACTTTTCCTGATTCTCCAAGTGAAATAACCAAGATTTAAATCTTCCATTCTCATTGCAATTTAAAAAAAAAAACTATGTTTGGTTAGAAGGAGGAAAAAAAATAAAGGAATAGTAATTATTAAAATGTACAAAAAGTAATATAAAAATTAAATTAAATTATGGGGGATAAAATGGAAATTTTATTCAAAAATTTCAAATTCTTCCTCTTTCTCCATCTTAGGTGCAATAATTTCTTGTGGAGCCCATGGATTTGCTTTTCTCCACAATTCCTTTCCTTCGCTATCCCCTTTTAACCAAGCAATGAAAAAGTAATCAAATACCATCTAATTCTTTCTCTCTCCTCTAATTCTTTCTCTCTTTTTTCTCATGCCAAACATAGTGTAAGTGGCATATGTATATAACATCTAGGATTTTAACTTTAATATGCCAGAAAAATAATGCAATTACCACGATAATCCCTGGGATGTCCAACCAATAGATATCAAATTCGTGATAATTGACTTGATTTACGTTTCCTTAGGGATATATTTTGCTAAGAGTTAAAATGCATTAAAAGAAAAAGTTCAAAGTTTAATAAGAGTTACGGACACTTTATAATCTTATCTAAGATATGTAGCACTCATTGAAAGTTTATATGCGCAATGATGGTTTAAAAAATAACTCCTAGATCAATGTGGTTTTTCTCTTTTTTTTTTACACTCCAATTATAACAGAAAGAGATTTAATGAGTGCTTTGCTAGATTTGTTAATGAATAATAACTTACATAAAAATCCATAATTTTATATATATTTATTCTTCTCGAAACATGTTATTTTTTAATTACAAAAAGATGACTCGTAATTTTAGTTATTTGTAAAAAGATGATCTGAGTTATTTTTTTGACAAAGAGTGATATATATTATGTTAAAATTTATCAATATTATTTAATAATATATTAGGGACACATGTTGATTTATTATTGGTATAAAATAATTAAATTAATAAAAATCTATTAAATGAATTTAAACTAAATAAAATATTAAAAATTAATAAAAATAAAATAAAAAATTCTATGACCAAGAATTTGATACTTGTTTATATTATGTTATTAAATAATATTAACAATCTTTAATATAACACATATTACTCTTTGTTAAAAAAAATTAACTCAGTAATTTTTATAAATGATCTAAAATACGGATTATATTGTTACGATTAGTCCTAATTTTTTTTTCCCCGACTCGAAATATGTTATTAATCTTTAAATATATTAAAAAGACATGGTGCAGAATTGTCAAAGCTGTAACGTGCATGTACTGGTTAGAAATAACACGAAAAGAATCGCATCATTATGATGGGTACAGGACTACAGATGACTTGCCACTTTCCAAGTCATGAAAACTCAATAGAATAATAGAAGAAAGAAAGAAACTAGTTCTTCATTAAAACTCGGGAACGATGGATGATAAAAGTTTCTGGTTTTCTCTTGCCGTGTCATTACTTACAATTGTCATTTCTGGTTTTGTGTTTTATATTTTCCTCAAAAGGAAGGAGAAAAGTGCAAACGTTGTTGTCTTGAAAGATCCAGTTTTAAGCACATCCCTTCCATCACATGAAGTTTCAGGACATGATTATGAAGTGTTCTTGAGCTTTCGAGGCAAAGATACCCGCAAAGGCTTCACTGATCATCTTTACAAGGGACTTGTAGATGCAAGGATCTGGGTGTTTAGAGATGATGATGAACTTCCTGTTGGTGAGACGATTGGCCCTGAACTTCTAAAAGCAATTAAGAGATCCAAGATTTCGATCCCAATACTCTCTGAGGATTATGCCTCAAGCAAATGGTGCCTAAATGAGCTTGTACAAATCCTAGAATGCAAGAAAACAGAAGGGCAGGTTGTTCTTCCTATATTATACAAGGTTGAGCCTCCCGATGTTCGAAATCTAACAGGACGCTTTGGTGAGGCCTTTGGTGTGCATAAGAAAAAAGTAGATGAAAGGGTTATCGAAGAGTGGAAGGAGGCTCTTAAAGAAGTTGGATCCTTGCAAGGATGGGAATCAGAGAAAACTGCTAATGGGTGAGTTTGACTCTTGTAACTTGGAAAACCGTCTAGTTTTAGCCTTTTCAGTCTGCATATTCTACTTTTATTAAGGGTTAATGTCGATTCATGAATTGATCTCTTATTGATCCCTTTTAATGTGGCTTCAATTTTTTACACTAGTCATGAGTATAAAGAGAATTTTCAATTTGATGTCGCTATCGTCACCAATGCTTTGTTAATGCAAGGGGATTTTCACAGGCATGAAGGGCGGCTAGTAGAACTGGTTGTCTCAAAGGTTTTGAGAGAGCTAAAGAAAGCTTCTCTCGTTGTGACCGAGCACTTAGTTGGAATTGATGAACACGTGGAGAAGATTATGGAACAATTAGATGCCAATTTTAATGATGTTCGAGTGGTTGGAATTCATGGTATGGGCGGTGTAGGCAAGACAACGCTTGCCAAGGTCATTTTTAACGAATTGTCGAATCACATCGACCACTGCTGCTTCTTGCCTGATATTCGCGAAACATCATCACTACCAAGGGGTATTGAAAGCTTACAGAGCCAGCTAATTTCCAACATTCTAAAACAGAAGAACGAAGACATATCACGAGTTGATGAAGGAATTGCAATTATTGGAAACAGATTTAGGGGAAAGAAAGTCCTCATTCTTCTTGATGACATAGATGATGAGAATCAGTTAAATGCATTAGCTGGAAGTAGTGATTGGTTTGGTTTGGGAAGTCGGATAATCATTACAACCAGGAACAAGGATGTTCTTAATGCGCATGAGGTGGACTGGATGTATGAACTCACAGAAATGAATTCAGAGCAGTCTCTTCTTCTCTTTAGCAGGCACGCTTTTCGGAGAGATTTTCCACCAAATGAATATGCCACTCTCTCTAGGGATGTCATAGAAACTACAGGAGGGCTTCCCTTAGCTCTAGAAGTCATTGGTTCATTCCTATATGGAAAACGTAAAACGGTTTGGCAGGGCACCTTGAAAAAATTGAGAAAAATACCTGATCACAAAGTACGACAGAAGTTAAGGATAAGTTATGAAGCATTGGACCATGGGGAAAAGCAGATATTTCTTGACATTGCATGTCTTTTCATTGAAATGGATCGCACTAATGCGACCTATATGTGGGATGACTGTAGCTATTTTCCGGAGAAGAGTGTCGAGAACCTCATTCTCATGTCCCTAATAAAAGTAGGAGAAAAAAATGAGCTGAGGATGCATGATCAACTCAGAGACCTCGGCAGGGAAATTGTCCGTGAGGAAAATTACAACGAGCCTGGGAAACGCAGTAGATTATGGATTCACAAAGAAGCCACAGAAGTCCTTGAGAGAAAACGGGTAAAGAAGCAGAGAGTGTTCTCATTTTACATTTCCTCGCATTTGCAATTATACTTACATTCTGCAAGGGGGTGAATCCTTACATGCTAACCATGTAATTTTGCACCCTTGGCAGGGAACACAAAAGGTTGAGGCCCTCTTTTGCGACTTCATTGACGGTCAAGAAGGGTGTAACTTTACAAATGAAAATTTTGCAAACCTAAAAAAGTTAAGGCTCCTTCAAGTAAATCATGTTAATCTTGCTGGAGATTTCAAGTACCTTCTTCTGGAACTAAGGTGGCTTCGATGGAAGGGATGCCCGTCAAGTTTTAAGCCTATCAATTTCCATGTGATAAATCTCATAATTCTAGATCTATCAAATGGTAATATCACAGTACAATGGGAGGGTTGGAATGAAATTGAGGTATCACAAAACACGTTGATTGTTATTTTTAATTTGGTTTCTCCATCTATATGTAGCTAACCATTTGCAATATTTATTTTCATTGTAGTTGACAAAGAAGCTAAAAGTTCTAAACCTCACAAGTTGCAACCAATTAGTTACTACACCGGAATTATCAACATTTGCCAAACTGGAGGTTCTAATTCTTGAGAAATGTGAAAACCTGGAAGAGATTGGTCCATCTATTGGACACATGAAATCACTTCTCACCTTAAACATTAGGAACTGTTGTAAACTCAAGTTCTTGCCAGACGAAGTGGGTGAACTGACAGAATTGCAGCAGCTTCTTATAGATGGGACTGCAATAGAAGAAATTCCTGCAAACATAAGTTCAATGAAGAAACTCGAGATTCTTTCTGCTGGTTGTTGTCAATCACTAGTTCGAATTCCCAGTTCAATAGGTGATCTAACATCCTTAATGAACCTCAACTTTTGGAAATGTCCAAAACTTGCTGAGCTTCCAGACTCCATTGGCTCACTTGTTAGACTAGGTAACTTGTCCTTATCGGGATGTCTATCATTGAATGGAATTCCGGAGTTACTAGGAAAGCTTGAGTTACTAACTGAGCTCGAGTTATCATGCACGAAAATTGTAAAACTACCTGATGCCATCAGAAATTTATGTAATTTGAAAGTGCTGCGTATGGAAAATAGCTACATAACAAGGTTACCTAGTGCTATTGGGATGCTCAAGAAACTTGAGAATATAGATGCTACAAACTGTGTATTCCTTGAGGGCGAAGTTCCTGAAGACCTAGGAGAACTGTCTTCACTTCAATTCTTGCGGTTAGATCGCACAGGAATCTGTAGCTTGCCAAAGAGCATTAGGAAACTTTCAAAACTTCAAAGGCTTGATGTGTGGAACAGCCAAAAGCTTAAGTCATTGCCAGACCTCCCCACTGGTATAACCACTCTACGTTTTACTGGTACTTCAATGGAGGAGTTCCCAGATACTTCTAAATTATATAATTTGAAGTATCTTTCTGTTTCTGACTTCTTTGAGAGAGATAATAGAGCCCTGTATTTAGGGAACTTAACTAAGCTGGAGACCTTGGTAATATTTGAATCAAACATCTTTCCATCGGATCTTGGGAAGTTGTCTCAATTGAGGATGTTGTCATTGTACAAAGCAGAAATAAGCAGCCTTCCTACAGAGATTCTTGGCCTTTCACAGCTGAAGGAAGTTGATATTCATCGCTGCCAAAAACTTGAAAACCTCCCAGAGCTTCCTTCAAGTCTGGTAAGGCTTCATGTCAGAACATGTCTGATGCTGAAAACGTTGCCAAATTTATCAAACTTGAAGCACCTATCAAGTTTAAAGCTCAATGAATGCGCTGAGCTGAGGGAGCTCAAGGGTCTAGCCGGCTTGGAATCACTCAGAGTACTGGGTGTATCAGGTTGCAAGAAGTTATCCAATCTCGATGGTCTTGAAAATTTGAAGTCTTTAAGGGAGCTACTCATGGCTTGGTGTGAAGCCCTTGAGATGTTACCTGATCTGTCAAACTTGAAGCAGTTAAAAGAACTGTTTGCTCCGGCCTGCAAGAACCTATTGGAGATTCAGGGACTTGATGAAATGGAGAATCTACAACATCTGCATTTGAGTGGCTGCACATCCCTCGAATCACTAGGTGACTTGTCATATCTGAAAAAGTTACAAGATCTTAATATCAAAAACTGTGAGAAGTTGCTGGGTATTGAAGGTCTTGATGAATTAACATCCTTAAAAAAGTTAGATGTTTCAGGATGCAAGTCCTTTGTAAAATTCCCAGATTTATCAAAGCTTGGCAATCTAGAGGAGTTATGGGTGAAAGGTCATGATGAACTTTTAGAAATTCCAGGACTTGAGAAATTGAAATTGTTGAAATATTTAGACATCTCCGAGTGCAAGTCGCTGAAATATTTACCAGAGTTGTCTAAATTTACAAATCTGCAGCAGCTGACATTACAAGACTGCGAGAAACTAGTGGACCTACAAGGTATTGAAAACCTGAGGCTCTTACGCTATGTGGATATTTCAGGATGCGTGTCACTTAAAAAGGTACCAGTTCTGTCTTGCAAGACATATGTGGAGCGCTCCTAAAAGACATTCGGCATTGATCAGCTGGAGGAAAGCCATATAGTACAAACAATAAGCTGCAAATCTCATGGCACCAATCATTCTCAAACATCTTAGGATAAAATAGCTATCCCAGAGTCTCCTATACTAGGAAATGAAAGCTATTCTTCCATTTTTTTTTCCTTTCTTTTCTGGAAAAGGAACTTGCCCTGAGAGCTAGCTATTATGTTTTGTTTCCTGTTTTAGCTGAAGCCACTGATGCTGCTAAAGATGTGTGCTCTGGTGCTCTTCTAAGTGTATAATTTGGTTATCAACTTATTGTAATAGTGGCTATGAAGCAAACCATGGCAATTGGAAAAACAAAAGGTTTTGTTTGTTTGTTTGTTTTTCTTAAAATCAGAAGATTGTGTTTTGTTAAGCTAAACGTGCTTGAAAAGAAGCTGAGCTCCTTGAGAATAGATCTAAGACATTTTCAGTATAAGCGATTTCTAACAATGCGCGTAGTGTTTCAATCATGTTTAAAATGCATAGAACTCTAGCTGTATATGGTAATATTACCTTAAGCATGATGGTGTATAGGTGTTTGAAACACTTCCTATTTTTTAAAAGACACTGAAGCTGAGAGAGAGCACCACAATCATATCCAGGTGTTTGATTTAGGAAGATGGCTCCTGGAATTTGGATGAGGCTTTCATCAGGGGTGGCTATGGCTTTCCTCAAACGTCTCCCTTCATCCTCTAGGAATTCGGAAAAGCCCTCCAAATCGATTTGATGAAATGCAAGCTTATTGTGCAGTTTTTTGGAGTGTTACCTTATCTATATTTTCCTTGAATTTGAATGGAGAGCTTATAGGTTTCTTTGCAAGCTCGAGTGGGCTGGCGATGCTATCTCCCCTTATCTCTTGTGGATGAATGATATTCCTATGACATAATTTTATGGATCATGTTCAAAATTAACTATATTATTATGCTTACATTAATTATTTGCATTAGTGAGAGATTCAAATAATTAGACCTAATTTGATATAATTTTGGGGATTTTGGATTGATGAGTTTAATACAGTGTTTGTCAATGTTGCTAGTATATTTTCAACCATTTTTAGCAAGTTTAAGTGTCAACTAGTTTCCATTATGTATAATTAGGTTATGCTATTCTCTACTTGGCTATTAAGCTATTAAGGTTATTAATCTCTAATTAATCTTATTCGTTAATAGTATATAAGATCTAATGACAGATAATCAATTGTTTTCTGATATGAATACATGTGTATATTGCTGGAAAAATAGGGGGATAGTAGAAAAAGTTTTCTATGGCCAAGTAGAAAATGATGCTTACCTATTAAATTTTGAAAATTATCGATTCAGATTTGATATTTTTGAAAATTATTTTCCTTCGCAGCATTTTAAGCCACCGACGGCAGCCCTCCATCTGCTCTTCGGCAAGGTGTGTGTGTCCGACGTGCTCATGTTGGTGTGAAACCCTATCTAATAAAAATATTTTATAATTTGGTTTAAGTGCCAAAACCGAATTTCTTAACGTATATGGGTATTTATGGTTTAGAGGATTAATCTAATATTATTATGAAATAATTTCATTAGATACAAAACCGCCATATGGTTCTTCCAGATGCTAGGGAGCTTCATCGGTCCAATTTGGATGATGTTGCCATAGAGTTTAGGTGTTGAATGGTTTCATTTGGCACAAACCCAAAACTTATTTTGCCCTGTGTGATTAGATAGGTATTAAATTCTAGCTGTCTGTACCAATCATAAAACCTCTACTGCGTATTCATTGCATTGAAATTCTTAATTAATAACACTGAATACAAGTCGATATACCTTTTTTTTTCACCACTTTTAACCCAATACATATTCCAGAATAGTTTTTTTTTTTTGAAACTCATATTCCAGAATAGTTAAAACTTGGGTTTTGTTCAATTACTTCTTTATATGATGTTCTTATATTAGTAAAATTACTGTAATAAATTATTGCGTGCTCTTATTTATTTTAATCAAGTGGGTCCAGAAAATATGATGACTACTGTTGACACCTATTATTATTTTATTATTATTTTTGTTTTGTTGTCCATCAACCACCATCACTGTCACCTACCCCTGCCGGTCGGATTTCTGTCTTCTCACTCACCAGCTACTCTGCAACTCATCCCATCTCCACCAAACCCTAAGCCAAGCTGACTCCATCTAAAAACCCAGGCAAAAAAAAAACCCCGGAATCTGTAACCCCCGAATCCTAAACCTAGATCTAAGATCCAAACACCTGCAAAACAAAAAAAAACAGCAGCCCCAACAACAACAAAAAAAAAGAAGCAAAACAAAAAAAAAGAAAAGAAAGAGAAGATGGTTTCGGGGAGTTCAGATCTAGGGGATTAGGAAGGGTTTTTGGTAAAACAGAGTGTCAACAAAACATCAAAACATTTGGTCAATGATCAATTAATCAAGTCCCTCGTAAAACATACACCACGGATCCACGCCACCGACTGAAGAGCCAAATGTAGTATATTAATTTCCTAAAAAAAAATTGAAGCTCAAATGAGATCACTGAAAATACATCATTGGTTCAAGCAGATTACATGTATCCGAGCTATGCTTTCCATTAAAGGAACAAACATATATTAAATCAAACTCCAAAAAAAAAAGATAAATTAAAAACGCCATGATAGAAAATCTAGTGTCAAGAACCAAACTTCAAACTACTAAGTTTAGATCAAATTTAAACAATAACAGATACAAACATCTATAATCTTGAGATCAAACAGAGCTTTTTTATACTAAGTCATCTGCAAAAAGAAACTCAATAAGAATCACAGGTATTAATCAAATCAAACTCAGACCTGTATTCTATGGTCACAATCCAAAGCTAAAAAATTCAACCTTTTAACCTAAACACATGAAACCCACAATTATTTACCAAATCAGACTTACACCCAGATAAACAACTCACCCAATTAAGACAACCCAAATGCTGGACGAATAAAAAGAAAGACACCCAAATGTCAAAAATCGAAACTTCACTACCTGTGAGCAAAACGAGTTATGTGTGGCGGAAGTTTCTTTCTCCACTTCAAAAATCCTAAATTTTTGCAAATGAACAAACCCAAAATACATAATTCCATTTTAGGGCAAAAAACATTAAAAAAAAAAAAGAAACACCCTTGAGGAAAGAGAGACGAAGAAAAACCTCAGCCGATGCCTTGTCAAAACGACGAATTTCCTGAAGATGAAGGGAAGTGAATGGCTTGAGAAGCTTAGATTAGACGATGGAGATTGGAGAATAAGGAAGGGAGGAGATAGAGTTAGGGTTTGATTGAAGAACGTTATAGTGTATGGGTGGATTAACTCAAGGTAAAGTGGTATGCTTAGAAAAGAAGGAAACGTGGAAGGTTGCTTTGTAAAACCGCTTCTGTTTTCTCCCTAATTTGGAGAGAAATTGTAAAAAAAGTTTGGGAAGTAAATATAGTTATTAAATTGTCTTTCTAATAATTTTTTATATAAAAATAATATAGAGTAATTTTATTAATTATTAACTTTATTTTTTATTTTAAAGACAAATAAAAGTATAAAAATATAAAATGACACTTCACGTTACTTTCCTTTTTTTTTTCTCATTTGCTCTTTTCCATCTATTTCCATTTTTTACAAAGTTACCAAATAGGTTTAGAGATGAGACAAAGGTATCTGAAGAAATTAGGATTTAAAAAGTAATGAGGGAAATTATGAGATGTGAAACCGCCTCTACAACAACTCGAGCATTTTTATCGCATCAACTTGGGAAATCAATCCGAAAAAGAGTATGGCATTGCCCTTGTTTGCCAAAAATTAAACATTTCATATGGCGGGTGTTAAACAAACATATAGCAACTCACTATAGTCTGTTCGAAAAAGGCATTATGCAGTCACCAAAAATGCCCTTTTTCTATGAAGATTGAGACCCATAAACATATGTTACTATGTTGTCCTTAGACAAATGTAGTTTGGTTTATTGTTTCAGGATTGAGAGTAGATGCAGCTCGAATATCTACTTTTGACAGATGGCTAAGAGGATTGTATGAAGTGTGCAGTAGCAACGAAGGAGGATGAGAAGATGATATTTTCGAAGTTACGCACAATAGCACGGAGTATTTGGAAAGAAAATCTTTTTGGGTGTTTAATGGGAAGCTAGCTAATGTAGTCAAGGTAATTGAGGCAAGCAAAAAAGCCATCAAGGAGTTAGAAATGTTAAGCTCAAGTAATAACAAGTGGCGCATGAGGTATGAAGAAGCTTTGCAGCAGAGGGGGAATGACATGACTGAAAAAGGTTGTAAATTCAATGACTATGGAGTAGAAGCTTCGTTGTAGGGGAACTCAGATTTAAGCAGTCGATTGGGTACTATATTGATTCTGTCTAGGCATGCGAGTGAGCAACAAGGTGGGTTCTTTCTCGAAGCTGCAAGAAGTTGTCAAAGCTCTTCTACTACTGAGGTAAGGCTGCATGGAAGAACGGGTACAGAGAATGGGATAGCAAATTTTGTTCAACAATGCGAAGGCCGACATTCAGTAGATGAGATAGTTTGGAAGAGACCGCATGAAGAGGCTATCAAGATCAATTTAGATAGCGCTTTCGATCCACAGTCAAAGAAAGCTACTATAGGTGTAGTAGTAAGAAAAAAACAAAGCACATGTGGTTGATGGATCTTCTAAAAGCTTCTATGTGGGTGCTGTAAGGACATCAAACAGATTATACATGCTTCTACATAATATGAAACATGTTAAAACAATTAAATGCGGAAGCGACAGGATCTAACCTCCAGCCATTGCACTCTGTAACTCTACTGTTGAAACGATTTCCGAATCTGACAATCTCCTCTGTGTCGATCACAGGCCTTCCAAGTCTTCCAAGCACTCAAAACCTCACTAGATGGTGTTTGTGTGTTTTTAGATTCACGTACTTGGGGACCGGAAGGAGCTCTCCTTTTATTACTAACGAGAGCATGCTAATTATGGCAATAAAATCACGTTTTAACCATCACAAAATCGTGTTTTAATAGCCAAATATTGAGTTGAGATTCAGTGTGAAATTATGGACCATATCCGGAATTGGTCAACCAAACAATTATTTCCATAATTAATGGAGATATACTAACATTCTCCCACTTGGTCCATATATTTCACTTATAGAAGAAACAAATCACATGAATCATGGCGACAGTTCCTCAAATGGTGAGTATTATCTTCCATGTATTACTATGTAAAATGCTTCTAAATCAACCCATTTTTACTTAATCAATAAACCTTATGTTTATTCTCGGTCCAAACAACAAGGATATTTCTCAAATAAAACTTTAGTGTATACAAATCAAAATGAGAAACATCATAGTATTAATAAGAGTTTCAATTACAATCAAAATGTGGGACCAAGTCCCATTCTCTCTACATGATCCTTAAATTTAAACGGTGGCATGCCCTTAGTCAAAGGATCAGCTAACATCAATTCAGTGCTAACGTGTTCAATGACCACTCTTTTATCTCTAACACATTCTCTAATGGCCAAGTACTTAATGTCGATGTGTTTACTTCGACTTCCACTCTTATTGTTCTTAGCCATGAATACCGCAGCTGAATTGTCACAATATATCCTCAATGGCTTAGATATGGAGTCAACAACTCTAAGCCCACCAATGAAACTCTTAAGCCATACACCATGTGAGGTAGCCTCAAAACAGGAAACGAACTCGGCCTCCATAGTAGAAGTGGCAGTCAGTGTCTGCTTAGCACTCTTCCATGACACAGCTCCACCGGCAAGCATGAAGATGTAACCGGATGTTGATTTCCGAGTATCAACACAGCCAGCAAAATCTGAGTCTGAGTAGCCAATCACTTCCAACTCATCAGTCCGTCTATACATAAGCATGTAATCTTTAGTGCCTTGAAGATATCTAAGCACCTTCTTCGCAGCTCTCCAGTGGTCCATCCTCGGGTCACTTTGGTATCTACCCAACACTCCCACAGCAAAAGCAATATCAGGCCTGGTACAGACCTGTGCATACATAATGCTTCCAACAGTTGAGGCATATGGAATGTTCTTCATCTGTTCCCGCTCAAGATCATTTTTCGAGCACTGGTTCAAATTGAACCTGTCACCCTTCACAATAGGAACTGGGCTTGGTGAACAATCTTTCATTCTGAATCTTTCCAAGACTTTGTTAATATAGGCTTCTTGTGACAGACCTAATATACCTCTATGTCTGTCTCTATGGATCTTAATGCCAATGACATAAGATGCATCACCCATATCCTTCATATCAAAGTTCTCAGAAAGAAATTGTTTCACCTCACGTAGCATCCCTTTATCATTGGTTGCAAGCAGAATATCATCCACATATAGCACAAGGAAACAAATCTTGCTCCCACTGACCTTCTGGTATATACATTGATCCATGATGTTCTCAACGAAACCAAATGAAGAGATGACTTCATAGAATTTTAGATACCATTGGCGGGAAGCTTGTTTCAACCCATATATGGACTTCTTGAGCTTACAGACCAAATGCTCACCATTACTAGAGGAAAAACCTTCAGGTTGTTTCATGTAAACTTCTTCCTCTAGATCACCCTTGAGAAATGCCGTTTTCACATCCATTTGTTGCAACTCTAAGTCAAAATGTGCAACAGGCGCCATTATGATGCGGAGAGAATCTTTCTTAGATACAGGAGAGAAGGTCTCCTTGTAATCGATTCCTTTCTTTTGAGTGAATCCTTTGGCTACGAGTCTTGCCTTATAACGCTCAATGTTGCCTAATGAGTCAGTCTTGGTCTTAAAGACCCATTTACAGCCTATAGCCCTGGCCCCATTAGGCAACTCGACAAGATCCCATACTCCATTAGATGCCATCGAATCCATCTCATCCTTTATAGCATCGAACCAAAGTTTTGATTCTTTGCTGTTCATGGCTTGTGAAAACGTCTCTGGATCATTAACGGGCCCAATATTGAAATCATACTCTTGCAGATACACAATATAATCACTAGGAATAGCTGATTTCCTTTCCCTAGTAGACCTTCTTAATGTTGGTTCAACATTCTCTGAAGGATCATGTTGTTCAACTGGTTGCTCACTCAATTCTGGTGTATCCAGAGGAGCCTCGTCTACTGGTAAGTTATCAGCTACTTGTGGATGTTCAACAATTGGTTGTTCAATGTCCAGTTGTACTGAAGGGACATTGTTCATGATAACCAATCCTTGACTCAAGGTAGAGGGTTGATCTCTCACAGAAACTAAGTCTTGAGACTGATCGCTCCCACTAACTACGTCATTTTCAAGAAACTTGGCGTTCCTTGATTCCACAAATCTAGTGCTATGAGATGGACAATAGAATCTGTAGCCTTTGGACCGTTCGGCATATCCAATGAAATACCCACTTATGGTCCTAGGATCCAGTTTCTTTTCTTGTGGGTTGTAAACTCTTATCTCAGAAGGGCATCCCCAAACGCGCATATGACGCAAACTCGGTTTTTGACCTTTGAATAATTCAAAAGGTGTCTTTGGAACAGCCTTGGTTGGAACCCGGTTCAATATATACGCTGCCGTTTTAAGAGCTTCAATCCACAAAGACTTAGGCAACTTCGAGTTGCTAAGCATACTACGCACCATTTCCATCAAAGTTCGGTTCCTTCTTTCTGCAACACCATTCTGATCCGGTGAACCAGGCATGGTATATTGGGCAACAATCCCATTTTCTTGAAGGAACTTCGCAAATGGTCCAGGTGCTTGTCCATCTTCAGTGTATCTACCGTAATACTCCCCACCTCTATCAGTTCTTACTATCTTTATAGGTTTTCCACATTGTTTCTCTACTTCAGCCTTAAAGATTTTAAAGGCATCTAATGCTTCGCTCTTGTTATGAAGCATGTAGAGATACATAAACCTCGAGTAATCATCAATAAAGGTGATGAAGTATTTCTGACCATATGCATCAATATCTGGACAATATATGTCAGAATGTATGATCTCTAATATGGTTGAACTCTTATTGGCACCTTTCTTAGACTTGTTGGTTTGCTTACCCTTAATGCAATCCACACAAGTGTCGAAATCAGTAAAATCGAGAGTACTAAGTATTCGTCATTTACCAATCTCTTAATTCTATTTATGGAGATATGACCTAATCTCCGGTGCCATAACGTAGAGGAGTCCTCATTCATAACACATTTTTTAGTGCCAGTTTGAACATGCAAGGTGTTATGAGCAGTGTCATTTTGCAAATCAATAGAGAAAAGACCATCACATAAGGTACCATTCCCAACAATATCAGACTTAAAATATATCAATACTGATTTATTTGAAAATTGAAAGGAATATCCATAAGGTACCAGCCTAGAAACAGAGATTAAATTTCTCGAGAAACTAGGAATATAAAAGGTCTTTTCCAATTGCAAAACAAAACCACTCCTAAGAACTAAAGTGCATGTTCCAACGCCTTCAACAAGCGAGCGCTTCTTGTTTCCTGAATAGATGCTCTCCTCATTTCCCACTAGCTTCCTTAGGTTTGTCATACCCTGTAAGGAAGTCGAAATGTGAATTGTAGATCCAGAATCAATCCACCATGTGTTATTATTAACCTTAACCATATTTGATTCAAAACAAACATATGAGAGTGGATTACCTTTCTTAACGAGCCACTGCTGAAGCTTGGCACAGTCTTTCTTCATGTGTCCCTTCTTTTTACAGAAGAAATACTTGGACTCTTTCTTAATGTCAGCTTGGGTAGGGATTTTACCTTTTCCCTTGTTCTTGGCTCGATCCTTGGTCTTTCCTTGGCTTGCAAAAAATGCACTCTCACCCGATTCCATAAGCAGTCTTCCCTCCTCTTGAACACACATGGTCATCAATTCATTGATGGTCCACTTATCCTTATGTGTGTTGTAGGATATCTTGAATGGTCCGTACTGCTTTGGTAGAGTGTTCAATATGTAATGCACAAGAAAAGACTCAGACATCTCCACCTCTAGCTTCTTGAGTTGGGCCGCTATATCTCTCATAGCCATTATGTGCTCGCGCACTCCTTTGACATTGGTGAGCCTCATCGATGAGATCTTCATTATTAGGGTGCTGGCCAACGCTTTGTCTGAAGTGACAAATTGATCATCTATGGCCTTCAGTAAGGTCCTAACGTTGGTATGCTGTTCGACAGAACCACGTATCCCAGCAGATATTTTTGTCTTAATATACATGACACTAAGGCGATTGGATCGCTTCCAGCGTTCATGTAAAGCTACTTCAGTAGGAGTGCTGGTCTCAGTCAATACGGGCTCGTCTTTCCTTATAGCATAGTCTACATCCATGCACCCTAATTGGAGGAGAACTCTCTCCTTCCAAACCTTGTAGTTCTCTCCATCCAGCTCGGGAACTTCTAAGTTAATACTAGCCTGAGGAAACACTGCATATAGAAAATAAACATGCTTATGTATCTAGAATTTTTAAGGCAAACTTAATTATGTCTACTAATGTAAACATATTTTATTAATGAATCTTAGACATAAAACTTGCCTGTGGGCTAAAGTTCTAATTCTAACAGATTCATATCATAATGATAAAACTATCAAATTATATCATTTCCTAATTCCTGTGGGTAAATTAAGAAACTAATTTGATATTTTATCCTAATTAGTTATAAAATTATAATAAAAATTCCTGTGGGATAAAATTTACCATAACCTTATAACTAATTACAATTTATGTCTAATATCATTATGTGATTTTACAAAAATAATTTTACTTAATTAAGGTTGCTGTGGCTAGGCCCTAATTAAATAAATCATAAATCACTTAGACATATTGGTAAAATTCTAAGTTTATTCATATTTTAAAAATTGCAATTATCCCAAGGCAACTTTAATTCCAAATAATATGAATAACTTAGCTACATGTGCTTTTAGTATAAAATAACAAAATTATACATATTTAAAATAAGCACATATGCACATTTAAAATCAAATTTTCATAATTTAATCATAATTTTATGATAATTTTCACGAAATTATTCAATTTTAAAATTATAGCATTTATAAAAATTCCAAATTTATGAAAAATCCTCATAAAATCCAAATAATGAGAAGATTTCATAATTATATTAATTTTGTGAAAATAATCTAATTATTCATAAAATTATGAAAATTACAGAACTGAAAATTTGATAAAACTATTAAAAATATAATTATTTGGCCTAAATTAAATAATTTAAATTACTTAAATTAAATAAATCCTTAAGGCCTAAAATAAATCAAATAGCCCTTTTATTTAATCCACATGGCCTAAATAATCTAACCCAAAATAAAGGGAAACCCATAAATTATATGGCCCAAAACTAACCAAATAAGGACCCAAACAGTGGCCCAAAACCCGAGGCCCAAAAGGGTTTCTTTTCCTTTTTTTTTTTCACTGCATTAATATAGCAGGGCGCGGGCGCGTGCGACCGCACGCCCGATTCCCACTTTCTCTTCTTCGCCCGATTTTTCTGGTTTTCAACCCGTTTCTAACCCAACCTCCGACCCGGATTAAAAACAGTCTTTTATGCTTCGATTTGGGTGATTCTTGATCCCAAATCAATCAAAAACGAACGAAAACAAATTTTATGAAATTTGTTTTGACTAAAAACATCTCAAACTGTCATCCAAAATTTCAAAAATTCTTACTTTTTGGCTAACCACACAAGAGTCATTCAACACTGTTTTGCTTGGTTTAACTTGCTAAATGATTAGAAAATAAATTCCAGAACATTCCCTAATCCTCATTATAACCAGAAACACTTTAAAAACAAAAATAAGCATTTCGGCAGAATTGACAAAATCAACAAATCACAGAGCATATTTTCTTCATGCAAGACAGAGATTAATTCAAGCTCTGATGCCAACTGTAAGGACATCAAACAGATTATACATGCTTCTACACAATATGAAACATGTTAAAACAATTAAATGCGGAAGCGACAGGATCTAACCTCCAGCCATTGCACTCTGTAACTCTGCTGTTGAAACGATTTCCGAATCTGACAATCTCCTCTGTGTCGATCACCGGCCTTCCAAGTCTTCCAAGCACTCAAAACCTCACTAGATGGTGTTTGTGTGTTTTTAGATTCACGTACTTGGGGACCGGAAGGAGCTCTCCTTTTATTACTAACGAGAGCATGCTAATTATGGCAATAAAATCACGTTTTAACCATCACAAAATCGTGTTTTAATAGCCAAATATTGAGTTGAGATTCAGTGTGAAATTATGGACCATATCCGGAATTGGTCAACCAAACAATTATTTCCATAATTAATGGAGATATACTAACAGGTGCTTCTAAATTAGTTGAGGTGATGGCTTTGCGAGAGGTGATGTTGTTGGCAAAAACCAGAACCGAACAGTAGTAGTCTTTGAGATGGACAGCAAACTGGTCTTTGAAGTTATTAAGCAAAACAAAAATCCTCCTTGGAAACTCAAGCCCATTTTTAAAGACTTGAAAATACTTCTATCCAATTTCAAAACAATTGATTTCAGCTTGATAAAATGCCAAGCAAATCAAGTAGCGAACTAGATCGTGGTTTAAACTAAGTTGGAGAAGTGTCCATCATATTCGATAAAAAGACCCCCTTCTCCTTTTTTGGATATCATTGTGTCAGATATGGTATAAGGAAAGATATATGATGATCATTTGATAACTTGAAATTATTAAAATGTATTTTAGATTTTAGATTTAATTATTTAAAATAAAATTAATGAATTTGATTAATTTCGAATAGATCTAATATTGATAATGATGATTTAAAATTAAGACTAGAATTGTGCAAATAGGACAGGTCAAGCCGGGCCACGTTGGCTCACAGGCTGAATGGGCCAAGAAGCTCTAGCCTAATTGTTAAATGAGCTAGAATTTCTTAGGTTTGACCCAGCCCACTTTAGCTCATGGGCTAAACAAGCCGAGCAAGATTTGATCAACTTTTACATGGGGCTGAAAAATATCGGCTCAAACCAATTTAAAATTGGGGCTAAATGGACCGACCTGCAAGGTACGACCCATTTGCACAATTTACTTGTCAATAAAGTTGTGCAAATAGGCTAAACGAGTCAGACAGGGCCGGCCTACTTTGGCTCATTTTCAAACGAGCTAGCATTTCTTGGGCTAAACGGGCTAGGCTGAATTTGGCTTGCTTTTATACCGGTCAAAAATTTATTGGCCCAAACCCATTTAAAAACCAAGCTGAGCTAGCCCGCAGGTCATGGCCCATTTACACAGCTCTATTCCAATGCATAGTGGGAGGAAAGGTTTTTTTTTTTTAACGAAAGAAGAGAAAAGAGGAAGGGAATAAATTAAAAAAATAGAATATTTTTTAAGCATTATGTGGATTAGTTGTTCACAACTTCATTGTACTATGGGAAAAACTATATCAGATCGATGCCAAAAGGGCCCAGAGCGATCCAAGAAAGAGACACGATTGAATAAGACAATTAAACCTGGGCGATTGACTAACGATCTAATTATCAACCACTGATTAACCTATAAGTGCATATGATTTTGATTGTTTTGTAAATTTGAAAAACTAAATTAAAATAGAAAATTTAACAAGAGAAAATAAGAATATGGACGATGCAATCTTTTAATATCTTCTTCTTGACACGAGATTAAATTATTTCATGGTAAGATTTGGATTTTAATGTTTATATAGACGTCAGGTACTTAGCTACTATTGTTTGTTGTTTGTGCATGTTGGGTTTAGTATTCTCGTGCTAATTAATATATAAATGATATTGTATAGTTGATATAATAATGATATTCGTGAAAACCTTTGAACCATGTAAACTCGTGTTTTTAAAAATATATCTTGGAACCGCATTGTTTCCTATTTTCAGATTTCGTTTCTTTTTCCTAGTTTCTAATGAGAGGGTCTTGGGAACTTATGTTCTAGTGGGTGTGGCATAACCAAGAGGTCTTAGAAACTTCCATCCCGCTGAGTGTGGTATAACCAACAAATCCTATGATCATTCAATCTGTCAAGTATGGTATAATCAGAGAGGTCTTGGGATCATTCGATCTGTCGAGTATAGCATAATAAATAGAGGTCATATGATCTTTCGATCAGTCGGTGTAAGGTCTTAAGATCTTTAAATCAATTGTTTGTGGAAAATTTTTGTTTCAAGTATGAATGAGTTCATGATTTCAATAAGTATTCTCTTGCCTTGCCTCTAGTTCTAGTTAATTTTTGTTTATATAGGGTTATCGACTTATTTTCATGGGTATCAAAAGTTATAAATTAATTTAATTCTTGATGTATTGTTGATTATCTATTACATTAGTTACTTTAAATTGTATGTGATATGATATCTTATATGTGTGTATGTAATGGTTGTACTAGATGTTTCCCCTTTACTCTTCATTTTTTAGGTTATGTAAATAATGATTGAGGATTTTTGAAACAAAAAAAAAAGTTAATGATTGAGGATTACCATGATTGTTTAGGCGACAATCTATATGTTAGCGGTAGGACCTATAATAGCTATATGAGTGAGATGATCTAGTTGTCTATCTAGAATATAGTTTTTCCATGTTCAATTTCATATTTCTAGATTTTGTTAGGTGTCACACCCCAAATAGTGGGTAAACAGTCCGTCATGTGTTACATCTAAGTACAACTATCGATTCTACTTAAATGGAATACAATAAGGCTTTTGGGGTTCACTACAAGCTTCTAACCAGACGTGTACGTCACTTAGAAACTTTGCGGATCATAGGACCTGCTTAAACTCGTAAGCGTCTTTCAAAAATATTTTAACTTGATATAACAAGTTATATACATGGAGAAAACCATCAAAATAAGTTTGTGCTCAAAGATACTAACGTAAATATACAAAATATACATTGTGTCTTAAAGACACCCAAAAGTAGGAGATTCAAAAGAGAAGTTCATGAAAGAGAGTTTAAGTAGCTCTTAAGTACATCAAAACCTCACTACATTTTCCCTCAAACCAAAAGGAAAGATCATCCCTAATAACCCTCGTCGGAACCCTCATCGAGCCCCGATCCATAACCAAGATAATCATATCGATCAAGATAGTCATCATCATTAGCTCCATTACCTGAAAAGAAAGAGCGAGCCAGAGGCCCAGTACACAGTAACACAAACACAAGCATTGTGATCAATGCATTCATGTGCAACAATTAACAACCAACAGATTATAACTTTATTTTAAGTTAAGCAAAACAACACCGGAGCACTCATGACTCCAAAAGCAACAACTAGGGGACAAGGGGGTCCTCTGTGGCTCTGCCTCCACAGCCGGGGGATATGATATAACCGGTCGAACATTATATCTTGGAAGCCCGTACAACTCGTACATTGGCTTGGAACATTTTACTTTACTAGTCTCATCCAGGACATCCACCGTTATCGGCCATTAACTATACAAGTCCATGTACGCAGTAAGGATAAGGTCCCGTTCCCTTAGTCCTTCACATACGCAACTTCTATCTTGTATATTAACTCGTTATTCCGCTATTTCTTTCCCTATCGGCTAGCCCCCTATTCACTCTCATGTGGAATCTGCACCACTAGTAACCTCGGGGCCTAGTTTCTACAGTGTTAAAGAATCAGCACTCTAACAAAATCGGTTGCTCTCGCCAACCAGAGACCCAACCTCAAACACAAGCAATTCAAACATTAGATTAAGCTGTTTTTAAGTTCATTAGTCATTTCAATGCTTAACCTAGCAAACAACACGCAGTCATTGCGTACCTTATTCTCAGAAGATTCAACGACCTCGAATCAAATATCTGAAGTATAATCTGTTTCAGAAAGTAATTTAAGAAGAATTAAGATTTCATTCTAATTCATCTTTATATGTGTATATGTATAAGGATATATAAGTTATTATATCATCTATAAGCTTGAATGTACAAGTTTTGAGGATTAAAAGTTGATTTTACCAAAATTAAAGAAGAAAAACCAAGTCTTGCTTGATACGTGGCCGTGCATATAGGTCGTGTATGAGTATACTGTTTAGGTACACGGCCATGGTGTAGGCTGTGGTCGCCAGAACGTCATTTCGAAAATTTACGAGAAGAGCACGGATTGATACACGGTCGTGGGTCAGGTACACGACATGTGTACACAACCATGGTCTAACTCGTGGTCTAGGTTTGTTAACATTTCAAATTTTTACGAGAGGCGCACAAGTACATACATGGGCGTGCTCGTCATTAATCTTTAATTTTTAATTTTTTGCTGAGGAGAACACGGCTTATTTACATAGCCGTGTAGGGGTACATGGCATGAAAGCGCGAGCGTGTAAATTGTCCTGAATCGCCTCCTTGATTTATTTTTTCCATTTTTTTCCAACTTTAACTTACTTTAACTTATTCTTACTTCCCTTTAACCAGTCATATACCATATTATCAAGTTATTTCAACATCCCAAACACTTATAAACATCCAACATGAAATTAACCCATAATACATTAGAGTTAGATATTCCTTTTTGAATAACCTTGCAATTCAACATCCTTTCAAATTCAACATACATATAAGAGTTTAATTCATGTATATAATTTCATAGACATTTCATATGATATTAAATCATCCATAAACACATATGGTTCAACAAATCATCAAGGTGTACACGTATTCAAATAACATGGGAAATAATTAGGGCTTTTCACTTTTATCACCATTCCTTAACTTATTTTAACTTAGTTACTCATTCATTATTAAGTTCACTTGATTATACAATCAAGACAAAACTAGGGTTTTAGTTACACATGCAATTCTAGGGTTCCCTACTTAATTAACTTCATAACTACTTATAACTTGCTATTAACATGGAAATTAACCTTTACTCACCTTGAATTGCTCTTCCTTTTACTTCCTTAGCTATACTTCACTTCAATTCCAATTTCTTGAAATTTCTACCAACTTGAATTCTTGTTTACTCCTCTTCCTCTTGCGTCTATCAAGCTTCTTGAAGATTGTTTAGTGGAAATCTATGATAATTTCACTTAATTTCTCACTAACTCTTGTAGATATTCAACTAGGGGTAGGTTTTCTTGTTTAAGGAGCTTGAAAAGGAAAAGAAAGTGAAGAGGGTGTGAGGGAGGAGATTCATGCCAGAAATGGAGAGAGGGAGCATGTGAGATTTGTTTTATTTGCTAAAAACAACAATAATTAAATAAATGAATTAATTATATAATTATCCTTGTCTTTCATGTATTATTTAGCCACCTAGCGACATGCATTTAATGCATGAAAAGCGACTAAATATGGACCAAGTATTTCTAATGCATGTAAAATCATAATCAACATGTACAATTTCAAAAAGCAAAGATATATGCAATTGTTGGTCAAAAAGCAATTTTTCTCTTTTTATTTCATTTATCAAACTTCTAAAAGATTTCATTGGTCCAAAATTAATTTTATTCTCTCTTCATGCATTGCCACAGTCAATGTGCATAAATTGATATCTTATTAGGGTTTATAACAAATTTCACTACAAAGTCATCTTTTCTATTTAATCCATTAACTCCATTAACCTATTTAGATCTTATTTACTCCAAGTGTTCTATTACTATTAGGGTTCAAACTAGCCCACCCTTCTAATGTATTTATCCATTTTATTGCTAATTATAACCACACTATTTTATGACATTTGAAGGTGAAAATCGGGTATTACATTAGGTATATGAGATTTATTAGTTTCATGGATTATTACTATGTTAACAACATTTGTGGATTGTTATATTGAGAGTTTTCAGAGAATTTTATATGATTAGACAATTTACAGTTTTTTAATAGCCTTGTATGCATGTCCTTTGATGTGTGTATATGGTGGAGCTCGTGATGCCATTATCCTAAAGCATGATAAGCAATTTCTATTGCAAGTTATTTGGCGATTTATTTTCGTTAATTGAAAACAATACTTATTTGACACTTTCTATATCCCAACAATGCATTAAAAGAGAAATCATATTACTTTGAGACTTGTCTATCCTGAGATTTCATTTGGCCTCCCAAGTACCACCTTCATATCTTAAAGAACTTTATTCATTAAGAAAATCTTAAATTTATTATTGAAATTCTTAAAGAAAACTCCTCAATATTTATTTATATTATTTACATTACCTATTGATGACGGCAGGAATTAGGCCAGTAGAGTTTTGGAGCTGATGGGCCAAGCAAGAGGCCCAACAGGAGCTTAGGAACAAGCTGTGGAGATCTTGTGATCACTGAAAATAGGGTCAGAGTACTACGCCGGGGGTTTGTCTGGCGTGGCCACTCCGGTGCCTAAGTTAATAAACGGGAAAGATAGTCAAAGGTATAAAAGAAGATTGAATGGGGTATTCAATTGCGCATTACCTTTAACATCCGAGTTGGGCTTCTATTTATAGGGTTCAGAATGGTCATTTCTGGAAACCAAGTCCCCGGGTCGGCATGCTCTGAACCTTCTCTATTAAGGAAAACGTGTGTAAGAGACACGTGTGTAAGTCGGTGCGTATTGGCTCAGTCCCGGAGAGGGTGAGCTGGAAGAAGTCGAGCACAGTCCCGGCGGGAGCGAGTAGCCAAAAGATGGACTCGGTCTCGGCAGGGATGAGTAGGTAGAAGGCGGGCTCGGTCCCGACGAGGACGAGCTACATGAAGATGGGCTCGGTCCCGACGGGGACATGCCGGATATACTTAAGGTCGTTGCTTTCAACCCAGGCCTACTTCCGCAGTGTTCCCATCTTGCGCTAATGGACTTTGAGTCGTTTTTGTGAGCCATGTGGATATACGGGCCCTTGGTCCTAGGCCTAAAGTGATTCATCCCAAAATAGACCATCAACACTTGCCCCCTACTCTCATAGACGCTTGGAGTGGCTAGGAGAGTGTCACAGGTTAGCGTTGGGATGAGGTACTTTTCCACGGGTTTAACTTACGTATCTGATCTACATCCCCCGACTAACATGGGGTGAAATAACTTGAGCTGCAACTCTTCATTTGAGCTACATCCCCGAGTTAATTTGAACGACAGACAAGCGGGGAGAGCACACAAACTGCAGGTTGTTTCTTGTTTGTTTATGAGGTGGGTTTAAATAATGCGGGTTGTAGTGTGGCTCTGCTTTTACGATTGGCTTTCATGATCCCAAGGAAGATCATTTGGCCCAGTTGGTAGGACGTACAATGAATCTGACACTTCTGGCATTTGAAAGGACACGTCTATTGGTGTGACCGATGGACGTGACTGTTGAGCATCCCCATGCCTCAAGAACGTACTACTCATTAAATACGTGAGACACGTGTCAACTCGGGGGAGGCCCATCAGTCAAGCGCTTCCTGAAGCCATTAATGCGCTTCTTTTTCCCGCCCGTTTTCTCTCTCTTCTGCTGCCCCTATATATATATATATCATTTCAGCCCTCATTTTCACACTTTTGCATCCTCTCAACTCCTAGCTTCAAACTTCTGAAATCCCACCTGTGTTTTTTAACATTCCCTGATTCTTTGTAATTCAAAAACTTCCTCGCTCCTCTTTCCGAAGATCCTTCCCACCAGTTTACATTTCTCAAGCCATCTCTCAACTATAATGGGTAAGCAAATTATTTCAGACAGCTCTGAATATTCCTACCATTCGAAGAGGATAGGGAGGTCTATGACTACGAGCAAGAGAACAGAGATAGTTTCTTGGGCTCTATGGAGTCCGTGAATGACACTGATAGCCCCCGAAGCAGCCAACGTCTCTGATAAGTTTGGTCCCCACAGTGGCAGGTTGGCGACGGTGCACGAAGCGGAAGCAACATCGGTAAGGTAGATGGACTCAAGCGCAGAGAGAACCTAAGATGATTCCTCTCTTAGTCTTTCAAATCTGGCTGAGGTGATTGTGGAACAACGGGACCTAGTCAACTTGGTATATACCTTGCCACGAGACCAATATCCCGACGAAGGGGAAGATGAAGAAGAGGCGGTCCCCTTATATTCTGAGGTGGATACGGGTAAGGGCCCCGACAGCGTAGTCAGTGAGTATACCAATTCGACCAAGTATGCCACAGCAATCAAGCACTACTTCAAGGATCGCCCTCACCTCATATTCAAATGGGCAATGTTCCAACCTACTTTAGGGGACCGAGCCCCTCTTTCACAGGAGGGTAGGATGGCCATCTACACTATGCACTTAAACTACGGGATGGAGTTCCTACTGTCCCCCTTCATCATAGATTTCCTATTCTACCATAGGGTCTCCCCTGCATGATGCCGCTGAATTTATAGAGGATCCTGTCGGCATTCGAAGCGCTATGCATTTTGTTGATTGTAAGACCAACCCTGGATTTGTTCAGTAAGTTCTACACCTGGAGGCACCTCAACGGGTGGTTTTATCTTGCTGCACGCTCTAAGAAAAGGTTATTGGACAGCTTGGTAGACTTAGTGGAGTGGAAAAACAAATACCTTTTCATCACCAAAGCCGGCGAGTTCAAATTCCTAACGATATACTCTGCACCTATCAGGATAAGAAAGGTCGACTTATTAGAACATGACCAAGCCGCATTCGAGATTTTGACTAACTTGATGGCATCCCGAGGTTGGGGGGCCCTGGATGGCTAAATGATCTCGCAGATGTGGAGGTGAGGCGAGCCAATACTTACTGACCCGAATGATCCTCATAAGGGAGGTACAACCCCGACAACCCGTCATGCCGACCTACGCCTTGGACCAACCACCACTGGATTCACTGACTCTCTTTTGGGTGGCCCATGCTCGGCATGGCAACAAATGTGTCCTTTTTTCTTTCTTTTCCTCTTTTTATGTCTTTCTGACCCCCCCCGTTTCTTTTACAAAATGACTCCCGGTGATGTTTGGCAATACCTTCAAAGCCCACCTCGCTGCTTTGAAAAAGGAATAGAGTCCAAAAGACAAGCCCAAGTGCAGCAGCAGCAGCAAAGGAGGGTATCAGCTGATAGGCCACCTGCCGGCCGCGATCAAGAAAGATCCTCTCGTGGTTCGAAGAGAGCCAAGGTGACCCAAAGGACAGACAGGTCCAAAAGATTGAAAACAACTGACAAAGGGCCTCGGTCCGATAAAGAGTTTGTACCAGCCAAAAAACTTGACACAAGGGCGGGTGAGGCTAAACACATCAGGATAGGGGAGGCTATAGATGCTGTCCCAATTTCTTCTCTGCCACCAGTTGATGATCTTACCCGCTGCGAGAAGCAAAAGGGCCAAGCTGGGCCAAGCCTGGAGGAGGAGAGCCAATAGTAATTCAAATGAGTGCTGTGAGTATCCGAACTAAAGGTGCTCCAAGAGGCTGAACGGGCGACTTCAAAACGGTAGTCTACCGCGGGAGCCGAGGTCGAGGGCTCAAGCAGGGTTCCAATTCAAGTTGAAGACCGCCCCAACCAAGGTTTAAGAGTATCGGAGTCTCCTAGAAGGCAGAAACTCGATCCCGCACTCCCCTTGTCGTTGAAGGCATTGGTGCCCCTTCCCCCCCCCCCCCCCCCACTCAACCCAATTTCTAGGGCGGGCTGAAGGAAACTATTCTCAGCCTAGGAAGGATGGAGACGGGTAGCTCAAGGTGTTGGGGAGAAGTTCATCCCAAACTAGGATTTGATAACAAATGAGCGGACTATCTTCAACCCCGAGTTGGCTACCCGTTTTCTGGCGGGTAGCATGCTATCACAGGATAAGGCCATCATGGCTGAGTTTAGTAGTCGCTTTGATTGGGCACAGAGAAATGCGATGGATATGTCTGCCCAACGGGATGTAAGTTTTGAACTCTTTATTGTTTTATTTGTTTTTCAGGCTGACTTGCTAACGTTCATGGCTCTGGCGACCATGGCCAAGGAGCTTGAAAAGATGAGGAAGGATTACGGGGCTCTAGAAAAGCGGCACTAAAAAACTTTGTCTCATCTTTGGCGGGTAGGTGGTCATAATTATGCACTATGATCTGATGAGAATTTCGTATTGCAGAAGGCACAGGAAGCTAAGTCTGCCGAGCTAGAGCACCGAAAAGCCATGGAAAGGCTGTTAGGCGAGCTGGCCAAGGTGAAGAGCGGGCTCATGCTGATGCCCTTGATGAGAATAAGCAGGCTGTAGAAGTGCAGGTCGTCGACATTAAGGAGAGTGAGATGATGAGCTGAGCTGAAGCTGAACAACTGAAATCTTAACTCAAGAACCTTAATGGTGAAAACAATAAGATAAAGAGAGAGGCCGAAGAGGAGAAGCGTCTATAGGATCAATTCCAAATGTCACTGTTGGAGGTTGACCGGATGAAATCCGGTCTGGAAGCTAAGAACTCTAACCTCTGGGGAGAGAGGGCGGCCCTACTGGATAAGGTACAAACTCTACGGGCCTACAAAAAATCCTTGGAAGCTGGGGACTGACTGATAAGTACAACAAATCATTGTCAGCACAAAACACATTGCATTGAAGCCACCACTTAGTGATTGTTACCGTGGTGGTCGTTATCATCGTTGTAGTGGTGCTCGTGATCGTAGCTGTAGCGATCATCATTATCGTTGTCATAGTGGTGGTTGTGATGATGGTAGTAGCAATAGTCATCATGGTGGTGGTGCAGTGGTGGTCGTGGTTGTGGTATTGATGTGGCAGTAGTGGTAGTAATGGTCATTGTAGTGATTATAGTGATGTAAAATCATGTAATTTGTAAAATAAAATAGGATTTTTTTTATATAAAAAAATGAAGTGTTGAATCAGGATTCTTGAGTCCAAGTAAGGAATCCCAATTCCTTATTTTGTGGAATTGGGATTCATTGATGAATGACTATTATGGGGTTAAAAATCAAGTGAACAATGTAATAGAAACCAAACACAGAATAGAAGAGGAGTCGAATTGCAATTTAGCGAAGTGAACAAATCATACGTAAATAAGATTCCAAAAACCAACAAATTCATTGAAATTACTATAAGACCATCTTAATAGAGTTTAAACACCAATTCATGCATAGCTTAAATTGTTGGAAAATACTATATAGATCATGACACGTGCTTGTAGGAGGTTAATAATTGGTAGTACTTTTAGGATTTTTCTTGTATATGTAATAACAATATGAAAGGATATGAATGTAATTATTGATCAATAGTGATCACGACTAATAAAATCAAACTAGTTTGTAATGGAATTAAAGTTCAATAGAGACCACGAACTCTAAAACAATTACGAGCGCTGAAAAAATCAATAGATTCAATCACCTAGTTCACCACAATCTATAAACTAAGATTGATAAGAACTCAATGAATAGAGAGATAAGATTTTAATACTCAATATCACCGTAATGGGTTATTAGACAAAATTGTGTCACTAATCTCTCAGTAACATAAAACTAAAAATAAGAAAGATAACCATGCCTATATATATAGGCTTAGACTTAATCCTAGACCTAGTGATAAAATAGGAAAGTAGCAGTTGCATGAACCCATCAATAAACCAAACATAAAATAAGATAATTGCATGGAAATATGAAAATAATAAAACCATGAAATAGTCGCAAAACAAAATATCTAACAATCCAAAGCTCGAAACTCAACGAAGATAAAGTATCGCAGCAAATTAAACTGGATATATGAGGTTTTAGCCCATGGCCGGTCAACCGGGGTGGGTTCGACTGGATCGATCAGTCCAAGTTGTCCTTTAGGACAGCCTATTCCCACTTGATCTACTCCTTGGTCTTCTATGTTCGGTATACCCCTTCAACTGCCTTTAAGCGGATCTCCCATTTCCTTTCTTATCCTTTGTTTTTGTCTGAGTTTTATGATACCCATATTACCTCTGGGCTAAAGAAGATTTGCCCTCAAATCTTTACCTTTCTGCTTTTGAACTCCTGAAGATGTCTGACTTTGTAGGTCAACTGGACCACATGAATAAGTTCCTTAACCCCTTGGGCTTCTTGACATATAACATCTTTAACTGCTAAACTTCTGTAGGGCTCATAGGGTGATAAGTCTTTAAAATATTCACTTTTTATAGTATTTTATTGCATCAATTTTGATTTAATTTTGGAATTTTAATTTAATTTCCTCCCATTTTAATTAAATTGTCTTCATGTCTAGGAATTTCAAGAATAATGAGGAAATCGAGAAAATGGCAAGAAAATCAAAGAAAAATGGTTGGATATGGTGTTTAACACTTAAAAATCATAGACTTAGCCGTCTCCAAACTTTAAACTTTATTCTCATTACTTAAAAAAAAAAACAACATAAACCCTTCCCTACCATAACCCTCTTAAAACCCTATCTCATATAAACACCTTGAGCCCATATTCAACCCCAAAATCAAAAAAAAAAACCCAAACCAACCATTTTTCTTACATGATATCTTGGCCCAAAAAGAATTTTCAAGAGGTTAGATTTGAAGAGCCCAAAGTGAAGGAAAGGAGGCAGCCCAAGACTTGAAGGCAACCTAAAACTAACCATTTTACTTGAGTTTTGGCCCAATAGAAAAGACCAACCCAAGAGAATGTGCTGCCAAAGAAAGAAGGAAGCAACCCTAATTAAAAGAGAGGAAGCAGCCGCAAGACAAGGGGGAGCCGAAGGAAATGGTGTAGAGAGTTGGGTGACAGCCGCTCTTCTTTTTTTATTGTTGCTGCAATTTCCTGTAGAAGTCTAGTTTTAGTTCAGTTTATTTTTAGATTTCATGTTTCTGTTTTAGTTTACATTACTTTAGTTTCTGTTGTTTTAAATGCACTTAAATTACGTTTACAGGATAATACATTAAAAGTTTGAATCATAACTCAAGTCCTTTTAAGAATTTCGATAAATTTCTGTTATTTTAATTTCCGCATGTTCCATAATTTTTTTTATGTATTGTTTTATTGTTTCGTTGATAGTTCCAGCTTTAATTTCCTCAAGTTGATAGATTTGATTTCATGTCTTAAATTAATTTTCTTGAATTGCATTGCCTCTCCTTCTCTGCATTTACTGTTTTATAAATTTTTCTGCATCAAAACTTCATATTCTTTTCCGGCGATTCTGTGTTACTGCATTTGATTGCTGGTGAAAGGTGGTGATAACCGCTGGTTGGAGGGCTCGACTGCGTGACAAGCAGCCACGCTTTCTACAACACTGGACAGTCCTGTTTCTTGCAGGCTAGACAGCTGAAGCGGTGCGGCAGCAACTGTTGGCGTGAAGACGCTGGTTGTACGTGGCTGTAAGCTGTGTGACTTGCGGCTCAGCTGGTGGCATTGCTGGACCATGAAGCTACTGTGCGTGGCAGTGTTTGAATGGTTTGTTTAGTGTGGCTGTAGGAGTGTTGGAGGCCACAGTTTCTGCACATTTTATTGATTCATTTTTATTAGTTTAATATTTTAATATTTTATTAGCTTAATAGTTTAAATACATTATTTTAAGGTATAGTTGTTTAGATATTAATTAGTTTATTGGTTCATTAAGTCATGAGTTTGATAGTTTTTATAGTTTGAATAGAATTAATTTACGTATTTGGTTAAAGAAAATTTTTTTTTATTTTTATGTTTTAGGTAATTTAGTTTATGCCATCAATTTATTTTATTTTATTTTATTTTTTTGTTATTTTGCTCTTTACTTGCAATTTAATTTTGAAACTCTTTAATTTAATATCTAATGTTAGTTTAAGTTTTATTTTAATGCTTTTAGTAGTTAATTGACTTTCAGAAAATGTTCATTTGCTTGAATAAACTTAGGATGACTAATTTTAGTATTTAGCTACAACAATTCTAACTAATCTTCGTGGGAACGATACTTTATTCATCACTTTATTATTTGTCGCGATCCGTGCACTTAGAGCGCAACATAGGGAGTAGCTTATAAGTCTTGCCCTCCTGCTGAATGATGTACTCATTCTTATAAACATCAAAATTGGCCCTGAGATCATACTGTCATGGCCTCCCAAGAATCAAGTGCGTAGCATCCATAAGTACTACATCAAACAAAATAACATCTATATAATCACTAATAGAAAGTGGTACTCAAACCTGTTTGTGGACATGGACAACACCTTGGTGACTCAACCAATAAAGAGCATATAGATTAGGATGCTGCTCAACCTGCAATCCCAACTTCTACTAAAACAACATTAGCATCAATCATTAGCATCAATCACTGTCAGACATGTTTTCCCCTACACCATACTCTGAATTCGCTGGTCTGGAATCGCTCTTTCACTGCATCCTAGAAATGCAACTGTATCTGTCTAGGATCTAAAAATCTGTTCTCTATTAACTCTTCATCACTGCTCTTCTTTTCTTCCTCCTTGCCCTCAATCCTCTCTTCCTTCATAATCATAACCCATTTGGTAGGATATTGAGATACGATGTGGTCATATACCAAACACTTAAAACATTTGATGTCCCTACTACTCCTCTGCTGTGCCTGATCAGTCGCTTTATCATCTGACACTTTACCTTTACCTTTCTCTTTCTCAACTTCTTTTCTGTCTTTTTTTTTCACTTGCTTCATCAGATTTATAATGACGGGATGATTTCTAAGAACACCTGTGCTGGTGCCTCTCTTCTCTACTCGCTAATTTTACCACATCCTCCAGTGTTTGACAATGTTGGAGCTCCACAACACTGGCAATGTCCATCTTGAGTCTGTAAATAAATCGAGCTATGGACTCATTTGATGACTCTTTAATGTCACACCTCGCCATCAATGTTTCAAACTCCTTAACATATTTCTCTACACTCCTCTTACCTTGCCTCAGAGATTACAATTCAATCAGCATCTCCTCCTTGTAATAATTCGGCACAAACTTGCATCTCATCAACTTCTTCATCAAAGCCCATGAAAGAACCTTCTCTTCATCAGCCCTACGTCTCTCCACCTGCAGTTTATCCTACCACAAGCTAGCTTATATGTCGTGTATGCAATCATGTGGAGTTTTTGATTGAGGCTTTGTAGGTCCTAAATATACTTGGTCAAATTCTAGTAGAAGTATGGAAGAGAAAATTTGAGGCCGGTGGGGAGGAGGTGGGGGGTGTGTGTTGTTTTGTAGGGTGGTGTGTGGAATGCTTATATGTCGTGTATGCAATCTTGTGGAGTTTTTGATCTGGGCTTTGTAGGTCCTAAATATACTTGATCAAATTCTAGTAGAACTATAGATCGTTTAATTCAGCTAAGATTGGATAGGGCATGGATCAATCAATCTTGGAGGGATCTATTTCAGGAAGATAAATTATTTCAGCTAAATAAACGGCCTTTGGATCATGCACCCACGATAGTTGTTACTAATCCCTCCTTTCCAAATGGCTTTAAAAATTAAGCTTTTCATTTCTAACCAATGTGGTTAGACCACCCCTCCTGCCTATAATTCATTAGTAAAACCTAACAATCTCTTAATATGCATGTTTATCAAGGTCTCCAAGAATTAAGGAAAAGCATTTTGAGATGGAATAATAAGGTTTTGGTGATATTTTTGAACAAAAAAAGTTTTTAAAAGCTAAACTTCAGGAAATTTTGTAAGGTGCCAGATCACCAAGCAAGGTTACCTTACTCACCCGTACTATCCGCTTTGGGTCCAGATCACCTAGTCCACAGCTTGGTGATCTGGGGCCTTACAAATTTCTTCCTTGCTAGCCTCTCAACCTAGTCCACAGCTTTTGGAAATGGAAATTTCATGTAAGACACAATTGCAAATGGTGTTGAATAGAGAGGAAGTTTTGTGGCGCATGAAATCTATAGCAAAATGGATTTTACATGGGGAGAGGAATATTAGATTTTATCATACGCTAATTGTCAAAAGGAGAGTAAAAAATAGGATTTATGCCATCAAAGATTCAATAGGCTAATGGTTATATGATCAACAATCTATAACCAATCTTTTCATAAACCACTTTCATTACTTGTTCTCTTCATCAAAATTATCAGCATCTTTTTTTTTAATCCTTGTCCAAGTTAGTGGCTAGGAGGTCTTTTGGAAACACAAAAAGAAGCTTTGGCTGTTCCAATGTCTAATAAGGAAATTAAACAAACTCGTGACTCTATAGGTTCCTCTTGGGCCCTTAGTAAGGATGGCTTCCATTCCTTCTTTTTCAAGAAATGTTGGAATGTAGTAAGACAATCTGTTATTGAAGAGCTTCAAAAGATTTTTCCTTCCCAATGTCTACCACCAAATTTGAATCTGACACAGCTCATTCTCATCCTAAAGAAGTAGGAAGCAGAATCAGTGTCATAGTTCAAGCACATTAGCTTGTGTAACACACTATACAAAGTGGTTACCAAGGTCTTAGTTCATCGTCTAAGACCTCTTCTGGCTTCCCTCATCCATCCGACCCAAGGAGGCTTCATTCCTGGGAGAAACGCAACAGACAATGTTCCGTTGCTTAATGAAGTGCTGCATAGTCTAAATAGAAACTCTAAAAAAACTCCTTGGATAATGGTTAAGCTTGATTTTGATAAGTCTTTGATTGTATTAACTGGGATTATCTTCACCGGTTTCTAGTTAGTCTAAGTTTTCCTTCATGGTGGGTCAAGCTCATAAGAAATTGTCTTTCTACTACCACTATTGAGGTAATTATCAATGGTGTTCCGTCTGTAGCTTTCCAACCATCATGTGGAATAAGGCAAGGGGATCTACTATCTCTCTGCTTATTCATTTCGGGCTTAGAATTTTTTAGTCGAATGATTGAGGGAGAGGTAGCATCAAAAATTGGTGTCCTTTCAAGTCTTATCATGGTTTCACTCTTTCTCATGCCATTTTGCTAATGACATTGTGCTCTTCGCTAAGGTAGATACTCATAATGCCAATACAATTAGGAGAATTCTTTATGCTTTTATGGAACAATTAAGTCTTAGAATTAATACTTTAAAATCCACAATTCTATTATCAAGAAATGTGCCTCAGCGGGTTAAACAAGAGATCCAAAGCATTTTGTCCTTTAGAATTGTTGATTCTTTTGGTTCTTATCTGTGTTTTCCTTCGAGAAATGGGGAAAAAGGGAAAAGCTGCAAATTTCCAACTCATCATTGATTAAATGAATTCAAAATTGTCAGGGTGGAAGACAAGACATCTATGTATGGCGGGTAGACTAGTGTTGGCCAAATTTGTTTTAGAATCAATCCCAAATTATTACATGCAAGCCTCTAGATTGCCTTCCTCGATGGTTAATCAAATGAAAAAATAATCACAAGAACTTTCTTATGGAATGGATGCCATAAGGATAGGAAAAACTCATTAGGTGTCTTAGAATAAAATTACAACTCCAAAGCAATATGGTGGGCTAGGTTTCCTAGATTTACATCAAAGGAACAAAGCTTGTGCAATTAGGAGATGGAGTGTTTGGAAAAAGAATCAAACACCTTGGAATCAACTCTGTAAAGCCAAGTATAAATCTCTAAAGCACCAGATTTTTCAAAAGCTCCTAAACTGTCATCTCCATTATGTAACGATCTTATGTTAGGTCAATAATGATCTAGAGAGAAAGGCTTTGCACAATTAGGTAAAGGAGATCGTATAAATTTCTGGTCAGATTGGTAGGGTGGTACTAAACCAGTTTGAAATCTCATACAAAGTCCTATCCGCTTATCTACTCAACATTTAACAGTTGCAGACTGGTGGATTGACCCTTGCACTTGGGATGACAATCTTATAAGTTTTACAATCTCAGACATCATCTATCATGAATATAGGCCTATCATGTTGTTCACAGATCAGGAAAATCAATATGTTATTCATCTTAAAGCTAGATTGGAACCTTCAATTAAGGACATTCACTGGTCTTTGCCATCTAGCTTCACTTCCTAGTCTTCTTCTCATGCTTGGATTTGAAAATCGATTTTTCTACCAAAAATCAATATGTTTTTATGGAAATTATTTCAAAATGTGTTGCCATCTAGCCATAAGACTGATATCCATGCATGTTGTGTGTTTTAGATGCTCCAATCCAAAGGAAACAATGATTCATGCTCTCTTTAGCTATCGCTGCATTATAGACATTGTAAATAGATAGTTGTTTCCTATCTCTAATATTAATTTCATCCAAGACTTTTGGTTCAGGGTCTTAGCAACTGTAGAATTACAAAGAAAGAGTCAAAGCAGATTCATCCTCCTAAAGGCTTTTGTCTTGGGGTGATGTCATGGAAACTCTAGCACAATAGAAATAAGATCATTTTTTAGCCTGCATCATTAGTAGAAGATCTCAATCATACCATTAGAACCATTGCAAACGAGTATTGGTGTTACTTAAAACAACAATAGAAAATCTATGTAGTTGATAGGATTAATTTATTATGTTCTATATAGTTGATAGGATCAATTTATCATGGTCACCACCATCTCAAGGTTGGTACAAACTAAATATTGATGGTTCCCTAGTCTCTTCTGGAGAGGCTTCAGCGGGGAGTGTTACGAGAGATTCACAGGGGCATTGGCTTTTTGGTGTTGCTAAAAAATAGGGTCATTATGATGCCATTATAGCAAAATTATGGGCAGTGGCATCTAGATTACAATTCTGCTTACATAGAGGATATTATTCAATTGTATTAAACATTGATTCTCAAGTGTTTTTTCTTTTTTAACTAAGAACTCAAACGCCCAATTGCTTTACCACAATGCATTGTCTGCTTTGCAGGGTCGTCCTCTCAGCTTTACATGATTTCAGCATCCAGCATTGTCCAAGGGAGTTAAACCAAGTAGCGGATAGGATGGCTAAACATGGTCATGACATGGAGGAGAAAGAGCTAGTTTCTGATTCACCTCCAACTTTTGTATTTAGCTTACTTAAGCAAGACTAATGTTCTAATGGCATGTATAAAGATATGCGATCAGCTGCTATAAGTTGCAGCGAGACAATCAAGGGGTGGTCATCATCCCTATCATGTATTTATTATTAATCATGCTTAATAAAACTACTTGTTTAACCAAAAAAAAAAAAACAACAACATAAGTTAAAGGCGTAAAAAATAGGTAGACCTTAGCCTATTTATATTTGGATAAACCCTTTATTAAAAATATGACACATAAGAAATGAAGCCAATATATAATATCGCTTTCTTATATTTTATATTTTCAATAGATAATCTTATTAAAATAGATAGGCCTAGCATCATACCGATCTTTTTGACTAGCCAAAGAGAAGATAAGAAGTGCTGCTTCAAACTATGCTGCCAAGATCGAAGATTGTTGGTAAGGTTTTATTGATAATAGAATTCACCTGTTATTTTTTTATTTGTAATCTATGTAGGGATAACGTATAATTTGATACAAAAGTTATAGGTAACTGTTTCTTTCATGAGAAAATGAGTTAAGTATTTTGATTTTGATTTTTCCTTCAATCCATTGGTGTTTGCTTAATGTCGGTTGTAGGTCTTATTAGTTTATTAATTATTAAGTACATCAAATGTAAAATTTTTGCATTTTATATTTTGAAGGAGAAAATAATGTCATAATAAATACCAACAAAGCTGCTAACATATTTTTTTTAGTATTTTGCCATTAATACAAAACAATTTTTATATATTAATTTGTGCTTCGACATAGAGGTCTTTTTTTCCTTCTATTCGTGTATTGCCTCAGGTTCTTAACTAGTTGAGATGAATAAAATTGTATTTCCTTAACAATATAGATAGCAATTACATATATTATAAGTGAATCATTAGTTTTCAAGCCCTTGAATAACCAAAATGATTTCAGAAAATCCTTTCCATTTTGAATTTATTTAAATGTAGAACTATTTTGCTATATATAAACCATGATAATATTGCTTATAGTCTCAATTTCTCACTGTCATTGATAGTTTCAATTTCTCACGGTCATCCATTGTCTCTAATTTTTCAAGACTATATTATGATAATTATACCATCATAATGAGTCCTTCATTTCGAAAATCTTAAATCACTTAAATAATTTGTTAAGTGTATTTTATCCTTTTTATAAAAGTTTTCCCTTTCAAATTCTTTTAAGTGAAAAGAAATGTTCCCTTAAATAAATTAGTTAATGCCTTTAATTCCTTTTAAATTGGCCTATGCCACAAGAAAGCAAATCCCATGCCCCCACTAAAAGTCGTCATAGAAGGAATATATGCCAATGCAATCACTAAGTCAAAAGAAAAATAGATGCTTCAAGCAAATACTTGCACAAGAAGGAACTAGCAAGGGAAACACAGGAGGGTAACTTCAAGTTTGGCCCTACCAAATTTTGTCCCAAACCAAACTTTGTGCCAAAGAGCTAAAGCCTTCACATAACACCAAAATCTTGCCATGCCAGTCATCAAGAACCTGCCCTGATATTGCTTAGTAACTTTTTTTCGGTAACTTCCATTTTTCATCTTCCATGCAGCATTGAGATTCAAAGTAACAAGGCTCATGACCACAAAAAGGTTCATCCATATAAAAAAAAAAAAGCAAAACTGATCCAAAGCCTATCATGGAACTGTAGAAAATGAAGCTGAAGAAACAGTAGGAAATCAACTAAGACTATACAACCTTGAAAGACATGAAATAATCAAATAGTCAACAGAATATGTACAGCAAGAAACTGTGGCTAATTGTAACAAGCATACGGTTAGGTAACTCAGATTCGTACCAAGCATGGCATTTAGAACAGACATTTTGGAAGTTAAATAAGCCAAAGACTGAAGAATCCTATGGAGTTTAGAAGATCATGTAGAAGCCTTGTACAGAGGGATTTATGCGTGTCATATCAATCTCCAACAAGAATCTTCTAGATCTACAAAATGTTGAAAATATATCTGCTATGATTAACATGATGAAGAATGGTGTATATAGTGATGTTACTCCTGCTTACTAAAATATAGTCCACACATTTTTATTAGGAAGTGAATATTGCAATATGACTATTGTAGTTGCACAATGTTTACTACAGATTTGATAATCCAATGTCCAGATTTTTCCTTTTTCTTCTTTTACTAGAAACAGCTATAAGACATAACTTTAACCTCATCAAACTAGTTCATCAAGGAAACCAAGAGAGTTGCCAGTAATAGTCCAGACCGTTTGTAGAAAGACTGCAAGACAAAACCAATATGACAAAAATGATGACTAAGTCGCATGACACCAAAAAGAAGGGTGGTGTGAACATCGTAGGAAAACACACTTGCTTATTCAAATAATCTGATTCTGATAAATTAATTATAGAAACCATGCTAGCATATAGAATCACAATATACTTACTCATCTGAAAATAATTCACTATCCTGAATAAAAATACAGCAATCCAGACAAACATCACTTATTGTCATGCAAATGGTCAGATCCATGTCGTGTGGGTTGAGCATAGTCTACTGCTTATTTTAAGGCATCTGCCTCAAGCCAAATGAAGTTTCTTCCCTGTCAAAACTAGGAAAGGAATTCCTACATAGTAAGCAAACTTTGAGTTGACGCACAAGAATATAAGCTGGTAAAATCATTAAAAACATCAACAGGCATTTACAGACAAATGGAGCTTCCCTTGTTCTCCTTTTTACTCTGCAAACTGAACCTCACCTTTAATATGAGTGTTAAAAGGCAGCTTTGGCACTCTTTGCAGGGAATTACATCCAGAAATATCCAAGAAGCTTAAGAACTTCAAGCTTTCAAGACCCTGAAGCTCAGATATTTTCTGGCAGTCTTGTAAAGCAAGATGCTGCAAATCCGTAAAGATTGAGAAGTCTGGTAAACGTTCCATTGACTTACAGCCAGAGATATCTAGATGCCTCAGTGCTTTCAACTCCTCAAGTTGCGGAACTTCCTTAAGCTCATCAAATTTTTTCATTCTCAAGTCATACAAAGTGCCGAGCCTTGCTAAATCAGGAAGTTTTACCAGAGACTTGCATCCAGTGATATTCAATTTTCCAAGGGAGGTCAATTTCTCTAAGCCTTCAACATCATGTAGCTTCTTACAGTTGCTTATATCCAATTCTTTCAACATGTTCAAGTATGTTAAATCAGCTAATGCTTCAATGGATATACACTCACTAATAATCAAATGTTGCAAGTACTCCATGTTATCCAGACCTTTAATCTCCACTAGATTCTTGCAGTTGCAAACTGATAGCACAATAAGCTTCTTCAAGTTTGAGAGATCTGGAAACCTCTCCAGTGTTTCACAACCAGACACACGCAAGAAACTCAAGTATTCTAACTTCTCTATGCCATCAAGTTTGGATAAATTTCTGCACCCAGATATCGTCAACATTGCCAATGATTCCAATCCTTTGAGACCTTCAACTGCCATAAGATCAGAGCACTCAAAGATTTCTAATTCTGATAGAAATTTCAAATTTGACATAGCAGGTAATGTCTTCAACCTAGGACACACTTCAAGACAAACCTTCAGTAGACTTGAGGGAAGTGCTGGGAGATGTTCAAGTTGTTGACAATAGCTTATCTTAAGTAACCTTAGCTTAGAAAGGGCACATATCTCACTTGGAAGGTAGCTCATGCCTACATTAGTCAGTGTCAACAGCTTCAGCTTAGATAAAGCTCCCCAATCATTTGGAAGAACATTTGAGTTGGTCATGTTTAAGGTCTCCAATTTGATTAACTTTTCAGAGTTCAACAGCGTCTCTTTTTTTGCTATGAAGTCTGAGAATGTCAAGTCCTGCAAATTGGATAAGTTGGAAGTATTTGGGAATGCATCCATTGAAGTTCCATGAAATTGTAAAGATGTTAAACCAGAGGGAATCTCTCTCAGTGACTGCAGACTTTTGCAATTCCATAATTCAAGTCTTTCAAGACAAGAAAGCTTAGAAATACTTCCGGGCAAGCTGGAGATGCCTGTATCATTCAGTCGCAAGATTGTCAGAGAAGACAATCCACCATATTCTTCAGGAATCTCTCCTTGCAAATAATTGCTACCCGATGCATCTATCTCTTCAAGTTTCCTCAATAATCCAACTGCACGAGGCAAATTTGATATGTGACACCTTATCATTCGAAGTACTTTTAAATTCTGTAAATTCCCAATGGATTCAGGTAATTCCATTATACTTGTGTTAGACAAGTTCAGTTCGAGTAAAGATTCTAACTTGCCAATCGATTCTGGAAGCTTTCTCAAAGACTCACATTCCACTAATAGCAAGCGACGTAGTTTAATGAGTGAGCCTATGGAATCAGGAAGTTCAACAAGTTTTGCACATTTCCGCAAGTCAAGAGTAGACAAGAAGGCCAAGTAACTAATTGAACTGGGAATTGTGGCCAATGATCGACATTCAGTGACACTGAGAGTCTTAAGCTTCTTCATACAGCCTCTGGCTATTGGAATTTGCTGTATAGAAGTTCCATCTATAAGAAGATTCCGTAATTTTTGCAATTTACCCACTTCTGCTGGTAACTCCTTTAGCTTCTCACAGTACCTGAGATTCAAAGTTACAAGAGCCTTGACGTCCCCAATGGATGAATCAATGTGTTCCAAATGTTCACAGGATTCAAGAATCAGAATCTCAAGCTCTTTAAATGCAGAGAAAACAGGAGTGGTTATCAAGCGAGAGCAGCACCTAAGATTCAGAACTTTCAGCTTCTTCGCCATCTATAAATGAATAAAAAGAACAGATTACCACAATGAAATATATGTGAGAAAAAGTAAAGAAAGATGTATCTTATAGTACCTCAATTTGACTCCAACCATTCCAATTCTCAGTAATTTCACTGTTCGATAAATCAAGAACAACTAAATTCTTTGGATGAAAATTGGTAAGCAAGAAATTTGAAGGGCACCCATGCCATTCAAGCCATCGTAGTTCAGAAAGAAGGTGATGAAAATCCCCAGAAAGATTTGCATGGTTTGCTTGAAGAAACCTTAATCTCGTGAGGTTTTTAAATTGCTCATCAGTGAAGCAATAGCTTAGTGATTTATTATCGGAATTCAAACGGAGAGCCTGAATTTTTTTGCTTCCCTGCAAGCAGAAAGCTAGGAATTAGAGGTCACACAATCACCAATCAAGCAATGCTCTGTATTTGTGCAACTCTTTTTAATTCCACAACCACATGGCAAATTCAGGTGGTACAAAATAATCAAAATATGCAATGGAAAGTAAACACCCATTTAGGGAAGCAGAAAAAAATCACCTGCATGTTTTCTAGTACTTCTAAAGCTTCATTTGGAATCCATAATCTGCTCCTTCTCCCAGGCTCATAGTAGTCTTCCTGGCGGACAATCTCCCGACCAAGATCTCTAAGCTGATCATGCATTTTTAGCTCATTGTTGTCTCCTATTTTTATGAAGGACATAAGAATGAGGACTTCTATCCCCATCTCAGGGAAAAAGTCACAGTCATCCCACATGTAGACTGCAGTTTTCTTGTTTGTTCCGATTAACATGCATGCAATGTCAAGAAATATTTGTTTTTCCTCATGCTCCAATGCTTCATAACTTATCCTCAACTTCTCTTGGACTTTATTGTGAGGAATCTTGCTTAACTTCTTTATTGTGTCTTTCCACACTGCCTTGCGTTTGCTGAACAGGAATGAACCTATAATCTCAAGAGCAAGCGGAAGCCCTTCAGTGGTTTGTACGACACTTCTAGCAAGATACTCAAACTCACGAGGAGGAGAGTCTCTTCGAAAGGCATGCTTGCTGAACAGTTGCAGAGAGTGAGTGAAATTCAGTTTTTCAAGTTCATATGTCCAATCCAAATCAAATGAATCAACAACTTCTTTACATCTTGTTGTAATAATGATTCTGCTTCCCATACCAAACCAGTCACGTTTTCCAGCAAGTACTTTCAGCTGAGTCCTATCATCTACATCATCAAGAAGAATAAGGACTTTCTTTCCTCTAAACCTATTTTTGATTATACTGATCCCTTCATCAACATGTGATAGATCTTGATATTCTCGGTTCAAAATATTAGAAATCAGTTGCTTTTGCATGTATTCCATTCCCTTATGTTGAGATGATGTTTCTCGGATATCAGCTAAGAAGCAGCAGTGTTCAAAGTGGCTGGAAAGATTATTGTACATGAATTTTGCTAGAGTTGTTTTACCAACACCTGCAAGTCCATAAATTGCAACAACTCGTGTGTCATTAGATTTGGGATCTAATACTCTCATTATTCTATCCACATGATCAGACACTCCAACCAAGTCCTCTGTTACATTCAGAAAAGCTTTCTTCAACTCGGTCAAAACCTTTTTGACAACTATTTTCACTAGTTCACCTTCGTGCCTACAAAATTTTGTAATTTTACATATAGAAGAATAAGCACATCTCTCAGAGGAACAAATATAAGAAGATCACCAGGCTGACATCTTGAATTTTGATATCGCAATTCATACAACATTGCTCAAACCATCATAAACTAACATACAATTTCGGACAATATAAACTGACAAAACATGATACTTGTAAACTAAATACAATGGAATTTGTATAATTGTAAATCAGCTGATTATTTGGTGGTTTAAGTGCAAAGCTGCATCATGTATTCTGTGTGACTGCAGCATTCCCACAAAAGCTCAAAGTAAGTTTCACCAGACAGCCATAAGAATGGTAATACTTTATGCATACAAATGTTGGACAGTGAAGTATGTTCATAAATAGGAGGTTAGGTAGAATGCTAAGATAGGTACGTGGACATAAAGAATGTATTAAAACAAAATTCGGAGTAATGTCCATCGATGTGAAAGTTAGGAAAGCACGATTAAGATGGTTGGCCCTGTAAAAGGATGACTCCCGGGGCACCAGTTAATTGTTGTGATACTTGAATATAAAAGTTATGGAGGAAAGAAAAGTAAATTGATTTGATGATTTTAGATTCTAAGCAGTATTAAGTCTATAAGATTTGCAACATAGCACAATAGCAAAATAGGGTCTTTCAAGTAATTCCAGCTTTTCACGCCTTATGTTACAGTTGAAGATTGTTTAGCATCACGAAGTACCCCATCTATGGCAATTGGATTTTACATTTCCAACACTAACATAAATTTAACACAAGATGAAACTCAATCATCACCAGAGAACATTTAATTCTCAAACTGAGCAATTCATTTTACTTTTCCCCTTTCCACTACCTGGACAGATTGCAGATTCAAGATAAGCACAACCTATACAATCCAAAAAACCAGATTCTACATAATATCCGTAAATGATAAGTGAATAGCAATTCAATGAAAAGAAGTACGAGTTAAGCTCACCCATTAGCAATCTTCTCAGATTCCCATCCTTTCAAAGACCCAACTTCTCTTAGAGCTTCTTTCCACTCCTCCACCACTTTCTCCTTATACTTCCCCTCATGTGCATCAAAAGCATTACCAAAACTCCCACTCACGTGCCTCACGTTCCCTGGCTCAACCCCATAAAAGATAGGCAAAACCACTTGCTTTGACGTTTTCTTACACTCCAGGATCTGAACAAGCTCTTGAAGACACCATTTACTCGAAGCATAATCTTCGGATAAAATTGGTATAGAAATTTTGGATCTTTTGATCGCTTTGAGAAGTTGAGGACCAATGGTTTCACCAACAGGAAGTTCATCATCGTCCCTAAAAACCCAGATGCCAGCATCTACGAGGGACTTGTAGAGATGGTCGGTGAAGCCTTTTCGTGTGTCTTTGCCTCTGAAACTTAGGAATACTTCGTAGTCTTGCCCTGGAGGCAGGTTTTGTGAAATGGGTTGCTGTTGTTGTTGTTGTTCATCGACGTCTGATTCTGCGACAATAATGGGTGGGTTTGTACTGTCTTTCTCTTTTTCTTTCTTACTCGTGTTGTTGTTGCTGCTATTCTTTAGGAAGCTGTAGATATATGCAAAACTGGAAATTAGGATAGTGATTAATGCAAGTGAGAGTGAAAACCAGAAGTGTTCCGTGACCATCTTTTGTTTGTTTGAAGTGGTGTACTTGTCGGATTGTAGAAACTTGAAACTGAAATGATATCGAATGACAGAGATGGTATCCACTGTTGGATTTTTTTTTTCCCCAAATTTAGTATTGTTTATTTCCTTATGATTCTCTCTCTGCGTTTTTTCCTTTTTTTTATTTTAATTTTTTACACACTTATTTATTTATTTATTTTCCTTCTTTGCCAAGTTTATGTCTTTACTACGAAAGTTCCAAGTACCTCGAAAGAAATGAGAAAGTCTTCACAGTCAACAATACCATGGTGTAAATGTAATATCCACCGACACCACTATGGTTTAAGGGGAGGCCAATGCACCAGTCATCGGGTGCTTAAAAGTAATCAAATGCTTTCATATGCAGCATCATCACACACTATCATCGGAACTGAACAATCCATATACTAACTAACTAAACTTAAACCAATATTATTCTAGCCAATTATTAAATTAATTTTTAATAACAAACTAATTAACGAATACTTATTTATGTACTAAAATACTAATTTATTATAACTAACTAATTAATGATCCATTTCTAGCCAATAAATAATTTAATCCTAAGTTTTGATTAATTTTTTAATAAATAAATTTTATAAATATTAAATACAAGAGCACCAAAATATGGTGGTTAAACCCTTGTTAAGGGGTTGGTTAACCAACCCATAATAGTTGGTTAACAAACCTATTTCAAGCAGATGGTAGCTATCTTAAAGTTAGATAACTAGCACCTTGTAGGTAGGTTAATTAGCAATTAAAACCTTTTTTTTCACATTGAATTTCCAACACTATTCTCAAAGTTTTTTAGGAACACAATTTTCATCAAAAGTTTCTTTAATTACAAGTCAAATTCAAATATTTATCCATACGTTCTTCATCTTATTGCCAACTCATAACAAGAATTAAATATGTGTTCATATTACTTTTTCTTATGAAATCAACTCATAACCAAAATTTAATAGCACCTTGTACGATTCATCCCAATTCTAGTTTGTAGATTGATACTTTTTCGAAGATATATCACTCAATATCAATTTCTTTGGCTTAATCAAAAACTTAATTCACTTTCAAGAATCATTGGGCCAAGGATTGAGAAACCTATAATCGCTATGGAATTGACGTCAAAATCATCTTATTGTATGGGTTTATATCAATACCATACTTCCAATTTCCTTTTTCTTCTAAAATATAATAGGATCCATTTTTCCTAACATGTTTGGATATAATACTACGAACTTAATAATGTATAGATACAATACCCTAATCTCAAAAATTCACAATATCCTTTTCTCTTAGGTGCAACTCACATTCCCCTTAATTGTCTAACTTGCAAACCTTGCAACTAACACGTATTACAATTAGAATCTCATATAATCCACCATCAAATTTAATTATGGGCTTACTTTAGAACCTAGTACGATCTAGACCCGACGATTTACAGGTCCAAAAATTTAGAGCTAGAATCATTAGAGGTGGTTAGGCAGGTTTTGTTAGAAGCAATGCATTAAATACTATAAATAAAAAATAGTTTTTTTCCAATTCATATAAAATACTTTAAATTTTAACTAACATTTTATTTTTAATTGTATATATTTAATATTTTCTTTATCTTGTCTTTTTTTTTCTTTTTTTTTTTTTTATGTTTTCTTGTGGACTCAACTCAGACCTTTAGACTGATGGGTCTACTACGAGTCCAAACTCGTGCCTAAAGTTGCTGTCCAGAGTTCCGCTCTGGCCAGATCTAATGAAAGCCCAATTTGAGCCCGACCCAGATGAAAAAAGATTTGTTAGGACTCATACGTCATGTGGCACGTCCTGTAACGTATGAGTCACGGTGAAATTTTGCCATGTGGATATGTGTTTTTTTGTCATGTCCACATGGCAAAATTTTACTGGGACTCGCATGCCACCGGGCGGGACCAGTGAATCTTTACTCGACCCCGATGGGGTTTAGCTTCCTTTAAAAAGATTTTTTCTTAAAAAAAAAAAAGCTTATTTAAAACAGGAAATTGATAGAACGCCTTACCTTAGAAGGTTCATGGCAAGCTTTAGGTGTTGAATTTTGTGGATAATATGTCAAGACACTTTTAATGTATTTATGAATATTATTAATAAAAGCCAAGTCTTTATTATATTTATATAATTTTTCTACTCGTATATGTTTTACAATAAGTCTCGTAGATAATTAGAAAATATCTTGAATAATAATGAGGTATATTATCAGTGAGAATTTCAAGACATCATATTATCTAAAATATGTCCTTGGTCGGATAAATATCTAAAGGGGACATAGATGTTAAGACCAATACGTTGTATGACTAAGGCCATTCTCACTGAACTAAGGGAAAAATATCCAAGTTTTACAAGTAAGTGCCCAAAGGTTAAATAGGTACACTGGACAAGACCCGCCGATAAAGAAGACCCCATGTTTAATGTTATTAGTCTCTCCTCTATATAAACGAGCGTAAATAATCCCTAAACTTGAGACCATTATATATTTTATATATGGAATATTGCATTTTGATGCTGTTAAACACGATCTTAATATAGATCGCAAATAATACAGTTGATGGGTGCAATATGAATATAGAGGGAATAATAATGTGTTAAGATGGAATTCATTACTCTTTTCAATTAGGGAGACGACATTTACCGACCGCTTCGTTGAGATAAGAGTGGCTTATTATGGCTGGCCACAGCAAGTTTTAACGAGTCTAATTTATCTTGGTACCAAGTAAAATAATTAACATTAATGACATTACATGCAATGATTCAATCAAGATATTTTGATAAAGAGATTTAATTACGCAGTAATCGATTCATAGTGGTTTATGATTCACATTTTTTTTATCATGTTGGATGGCCAATAATTGTTGTTAGACGATTGTCTTGGTCTGTGTTTACATGGACAATTACCTTTATATATAGAAACCTAGAGGATCACACATAATAATGCAGTTAATAAGAACAAAATCATTGATTAGAAAATTTTAGTGGATACTAAAATTATGTGTTGGAATTCTAATTAATTAATTACGATATAATAAAATAATATCTGATATTTGGAAGCAAATTGAATTCATATGTATAAAATCCACATACGGACCTTTTACTTTGGGATTAGATAAGAATCATCAAATAATAATAATAGCCATTAAAAAGCAATTCAATACATATTATTTTAAAAAGGTCAAAGTCTTTTAGAAGAGAATATGCCTCTGATTTGTATCAAGCCTTTGGAAGTTTTAAAGGTACTTTTATGGCTATTAAATAGATAATGTAAGTGAAAAAGAAACGAGACATTTTTTCAAGAGAAAAAAGAAGGTTTTTCTAATTCAAAAGGTTTTGCTTCCTAGATTTTTAATCTGAGTTACCTAGCAGTAAAATGATTAAAAATAGTTCATGTTGCCGTGTATGTGGATATCTCTATTTGGAGTCCTTATGATGAACACATATTTACTAAAAGTAAGGTGAATTGTAAATATCACTTGAACGCCATCACCATGAGGAGACGGTATACATGTTATAAGAAAAGGTATAATTCTTGTAACCATATAAACCATTATTTTTATATATTTTTTATTTTATATGTCACACATTTATACATATAATTTTAAAAAAAAGGTATAGATATTCATATATTTCTCATATTATGAAACCTAACATTAGGTTGCTAAGCTTCTTTTGCTTTTTATTTCTAATGTCTAGAATTTCCATTAAGGTCTATGCAGCATGCGGTGGGGGATCGGTCATTGTATCCTTTGTAAATATCTTACCTAGTGATTGCAGAATAAAAAATAAATCACTTATACACCACTTGTTTTAATTTCAACATTTAGGGTATTTCATGGTCATTGTGCTTAGGAAGATGGGCAAGTGTTCTACATGGTTAAGTGGTTCAAGTTTGATGGGTTTAAAAATCATGGTTAGTTGATTCAATTGCGATTCGGCCATGTGACACTTTGCTTTAGGTGGTTTCATTTATAGTTTGATTGGTAAACTAAAATTTCAGGGATAAGGCGTATTAATAACTTTGCAGAAGGAAATGATCATTTTATTCCATTTTTACCGAGTTAACCAAACATACTGTTAGTATATTACTCAGCATCTTTTGTTAAATTTGTCCCCCTCTTACAATGAAAGTTGATAATGATAGTACAAGTAATTTATAAAATGAACCCATCTTAACATTTTAAAAAAAAACGTTTGTAATATAATAATAATTATTATTATTTTTTATAGAGGGTAGCTGGAGATTCAATAAAGCATAGAAGTTTCTGGGCATTGTAGGTGTTGATGCATTGGGGAAGATGGATTTGATTTTTACGTTATAAGACCATAGAATAACCTACCCACTAAACAACTTCAATGAACTTGCTTAGAAGCTTGCAAAACGGAAATCACGTATAGATTAATATTTTTGAAGTCAAGCCTTCAGTTAATCCATAATTGATGTTTAAAAAGAAATATATTGTTGATCAAAAAAATGACAAGCTAGGGTTGGTTGATTCACCATCCACCCTTTTAACAAATTTGATGACCCAAGCTTAGAAGCCTCCAAAACTAAAACCACGTTCCTATATATACAATTGATTTTGGAGTCAAGTCCACAAATAATCCATATTTTAATCCATTAATTAATGTTTAAAAGGAAATTCACTATTAATTAAGAAAAAACCATGCTAATAATGTTGGTTAAAGTTAACGATTGCTTACTTGAAACTTATGTGTACTTATTCTCATCCAGATCCTCAGAAATTAATTGTTTTGGTTGGCTTTCCAGTTGAACTGATAGCACCATGTTGCTGCAATGATTCATATATAACACGGTGAAAGGCCTGATGTTCTACAATAGTCTTCTTTAAACACAAAAACATGAACATCGAAGTTGCTACATTGGGTTCTGGTTATCCTGTGTTTTATTAAGAAACTGAATTGAAGTTGAAGAATCAGAAAACAATATGGATGTCTCGCATGAATCCGTGTCTGGAAAGCAGCCTTATAGGACCTCCTTTCACTTCCAATCTGCCAAGAATTTCCTCAATGGTATCATTTCACTTGGTCATTAATCATATCAAGTTGTGCTGTATGTCATATGTGTTCACTTGCTAGTTTCAAAGAACATTTCAATTTCTTACTTTGTTTTTGTTTCAATTTTGTTTCTTTCTGATGCTGGTCGGTTGATACTGTCTGCTGGAGGAAAATGTAAATTGATGCTCTTGATTTTGCAGATCCTACTGGTAAGTTTTCAATTTGCTATGCATATTTGAGCACAGATACTTGGCGAAGATCTTCAACAAGATCTTTTTACCGTTAGAAGAAAATCGATGCAATTTTGCAGTAATTATTGTTCAAATCTTCAAAATAATCAAAGTCGTCCATGGTGTATATTCAAATAAATAAATAAATATATATATATATATATAATTGTTATACATGATATGATGTTGTAAATGTAAAAAAATAAAAAAAAATAAAAAAAAAGTCATAACGAGTGACATATATATTCCAACTCGAAAACATTTCCAAGATTCGGAAAGTGATTGTAATTCGTATGTCAGTTGTGATGTCATTGTTTAACAAATGGAAAATCTATGATTGATTATTTTATAAACTAGTATAAGACCCGCGCGTTACTGCGAGGTAAGAAGAAAAAGGGCGAGAGATAGGGTGAATCACGATGCAAAAAGAAGAGGAAGATGCAAAATTATAAATACTAAAAGTATTTGAAAGGATCTAAAAAAAAAGGAAAATATATAAGACATATGAAAAAGATAAAATGACAAAAATTTGAATTCATTTAAACAGAACAATCGTTTTAGATTTGAGGCCTGCATCGGTTAGTAAATCATGACTTCAAATACCAATGGTTTAAGCATGAGGAATGAACACAAATCTCCAATTTGAATATGATTATCAATCAGAAATTATTTCTATCCATCTGAAAGCATTTTGATAGTACCTTGTTGTGATCGCTATATATGTGGCGAACTGTCCACAAAAAGTTATTGTTTGGCAGAGAAAGAGTGATGTTTGCAGGGTGTTTCGACAGACATTTCTTATGGATTCATTCAGTACGTGCGGAAACACAAAGAACAAAGAAAACTAAGTAACTAATTAAAGAAAAAAGAAAGATATTCACATCACATAAAGAACAAAAAAAGAAAAGTAACTAATTAAAAAAAAGAATGATATTCATCATTATCAGAATTTAAGATGTCTGAACATTTGTCCTACTCATGGTGCATTCGAAATAAAGACTTGATTCAACAGAACAGGTGGGTATCTTGGGGTATCTAATAAAAGAAACTAATTCCGAATTAATATCATCGGATGAATTAGTATCAATAGAGCTACTGCTATCAATGACAATCACTGTCTTTGTGATTGTCATCTTTGAATTCAACAACAGTGAAAATGAAGTAATAGAATAACAGAGAGTTATTTGGTGTTATTGTTTAATGAAAAAAGAGTATACTTGAGATATTGAAATCAAAACATAAATAGATAATAGGAAATTGCTCAAAGATACCATAAAAGTTAATCGCATAAATTATGAATGTTTATCATAAAACATGGAATGGTCATACCTTTTCTAAGAGGAGCAATTCTTTTGTTAGTTATAGAAACATTGAATATGAGGTTTCCATCATATTCAAAAAACACAGAATCTGAGAGGCATTTAGTAGTTCAATGCTTGATGTCAGTGGGAATTTTTAGAAACATGGGAATCAAGTAAAGGGAAAGAAATGATCATAGAGCAATTTTGCAACAACATGCAAAATTGAAAACATATGATGCAAGTAATGTAATGTCATTATTTGAAGATGTAGTTTAGGATCTGAGAGGCAAGGTGCTTTATTAGTTGAAAAGCCTCCCTAGGTAAATTTCTTGACTGTTTAAACCTGGTAATCCATTTTTCTAATGTTTAAAACATGAAAATATATATAGAACTTAGATTTTTATTCTGTCAATAAAGGAAGAATTGCATGGGAATTTTTAAAGAATTAAATGAATTTACAAATTAATTTGAAATAAATAATTGCAAAGAATGCAACATGCAAATCAACTTTGCTGTGATTAATTCTGTAGGAAAAATATAATTTTAACAAACAGGCATTTATTTTTCAAAGTAAAATTATATTAAACACACCAAAATTATCTATTTGAGTTCAAGTAGCTTTTTATCAATGCAAACAAATTTGGACAAAGAGAATGGTGATTGAGATCTCAAAACACTGATTCTTAAGCTAAAATGTGTTATATGTGATGGAATTCATTTATATATGTATACGTATAATGGCTAAATGTTATTCCCCCTTTTTATAAGCATCATTCTATAAGTATATTTTTCTTCCATGTTAACTGTAACAATATTTTTTTCCTTACCTTGTAGTTCATGACATTCAAAGAAAAAAAAAACAGCAAACACGTGGCCAACAAGGAAAAAATAATGGAAGCAAAGGAAAAAAACAGAGTTCAAAATTGCTTCATAGAAAATAAACTTTAGGGTAAAAGCTCAATCAGTTCGGCTAATTTAAAATCAATATATCAGAGCATTCCAATATTCTTAATAATGATCGATGTGCGCTAAATATTCTAGAATATTATTTAGAGTAGTTAATTCATGATCATCCGTAAGAACCTACTTACAATGGAATAGTGAAAGTGAATTTGGAAGAAATGGTTGAAGATTCATAGGAATGGTGATGCGGCCAAGAATGGAAGCATGCTAGGCAAATCTAATTAACACCACTAATGTTCAGCATAATAAAGAAAAAGATCAAAGCAACACAGTATCAAACGATAAGGATCAAATAGGATTAAAAAAAGTTATATTCAAAATTAAACACCATGAACAAAAAGATAAAGAATGACCATAGAAAAAACAAAGTAACAAACCTGGATGTCAATAATCGTGAAATTAAATCAGATGAAGTTGAGCTGCAAGGAAAGATTAAGAGAGAAAAACTGAAATAAGAAAGTGACTCGTAAATAAAAATCGAAGAAAAATATATCAAATGAGAAAGGGTCAAACTTTCTTGATCACAAAGATAACACAAAAGTTAAAAATTTACATAGAAACACAACAAACAAAGTAACAAACCTGGATGTCAATAATCGTGAAATTAAATCAGATGAAGTTGAGCTGCAAGGAAAGATTAAGAGAGAAAAACTGAAATAAGAAAGTGACTCGTAAATAAAAATCAAAGAAAAATATATCAAATGAGAAAGGGTCAAACTTTCTTGATCACAAAGATAACACAAAAGTTAAAAATTTACATAGAAACACAACAATTCAACATTAAAAACGGATCATCCACTGTTGTTAAGGAAACAAAATGAAGAAAATAATGACTATTTAGACAACAACGCATTTAATATAGAGAATGAAGATACTCATAAATGAATAAAAATTTTTTGATTAAAAAGTGAATAGATAACTCGCTGTCAAACAAAGCAATCCCCAAAAATGGAATCAAGGTAATAAGTTATCTACGAACATAGTAATATAATGAAAAACGAATCATTGAAGGAAGTTGACAAAACTAAATAAAAAGAAACAACAATGGCAACAAAGGAATCACCAAGGGAAAAGGAAAAGTGTTTTTTGCCAAACAAATATATTCATTGCAGCAGAAATTGGTTCAAGAATACAACATAGACATAGCACTTGGAGATAAAAGAATGCAGCAAGGATCAAAAGACCATGAAGCTCAAATTTCAACAAACTTTTCATCTTAAAGTTTTCCATTTTTTCGCATTAATACCCCCATTTCAGTTCTATCATCTCTCTAAGGGGAAAAATTGTTAAAAAATTGGGAGAATTTAAAAAAAAAAATTATCTGCATTGATTGTAATTGTGCAAAATCAAAATCAAAGAGATCCAGAGTTAACATCATGGAATGATAGAGCGACACATTTTTTTTGGTGCCCCTCCACATCATTTTAACAAAGAATAAGAATTATGCAGCCGTTTGGAGCATTCATAAACATAATGATACTATCTTTTACCTTTTCTTTCTCTAACTCCTAATACTGCATGATCAAATTGTTTTTAATTTGTAAAATCGTTCAATCTTTAGTTATTTGATATGATAGCAATCTTTCATGAAGTTAACATATACATGCATGCTAGAATACTTTGGGATTTTAATGAACATTCTCTGAAAAGAATGAAAGCACCACTCTTTGGATTAAAAGCTCAAGAAGCTCAAATCAGGTGGCGACCCTGTATAATTCTATTAACTATGAGGTGCAAATTACCTTGTTCCAAGAAACTCCCAGAACATCATTCTTCTATAAAATAGCTAAAACTTGTTGTTAAACTATGAAAAGATATCTATTACTGATTTCAGCCCTCGACAAATAAAAACTAAGTCATACTTGTCCTGAGCAGAAGCTCCATTTGCAAAATGCGATGTCATGAGATGCTGTACTTTCTAAGCCCCTTCTACAATGAGGATAATGAAGGAAGTAGTTAATCAAAACAATCATTGAATCATCAATAAATTAAAAATCCAGTAGAAGATGCAAGCGGAACCAAATGTTCCTTGTTCAAAAAGTTCTTAGTATAATCAGTGTCAGTTGCTGATATATAACGTAAATATTTCATAATAGGGTATTTTAAGATCAAGCCTAAAATTATGTGAAAAAGATATGTTTTGTGATAAGTCCTAGAGGGTTTAGCATATTGGAATTAGGTTTATATGAGATTACAACCATTCAAAGCTTAGTACTTATTTCTTTTAACAATAAACAATTCTTCACTTGCTTCTGGGCAAGAGCATGTGTGAAGTACAAATCACATTTAAGTATCCTTAATTTACACTTTCTTGTATGTAACACTTTTGATGCACAGTAAATTTATATAGGGAAAAAAATGAAGAATGGTGTATAAGAAATTTACTCCTCGAGTTGACAACAGAAGAGTTGTAAATGCTACCTCTGCTTTCTTCTATTGCATTCTTAAAAGCAAGCAGGAACTACTTCCCATGCATATATCCATCAAATGTACTTCTGAACTCTTTTTAATATTGAAAAACTAAGAAGAATTTCTATTAGGTATCATTTCTTGCAATTCTTTATATATCAAACTCTACAGAGTGACAATAAGATTTTGATGAAACAATATGCAAGTGCACCTGAGAAAATGCAACCATCCAATCTGTTAAGTATTCCACCTACATGACAGTGCATGTAAAATGTTAATATAGAGATCACAAATAGTTTGTTGAATTTTTAACATAAAAATTGATAGGAAATAATACATTAATCCCATATGAGCACCAAACTACTCTAGCCAAATCATAAATAGCATCTTTTCCTTAGATGTGTATGGTCAAAGCAGAGCTCAAGCAAATTGATAATTTGCCAAAATTACATGCATCCATCAAAATCATCATCTAGCATAACTCTCCATCAACAAAGAGGTTAACTACCTTGTGTGAGATGATATGAAATGAAAAATGTAGAATGTTACTTGAATGTATTTCACATAGATTCTCTTAAACTAAACCTGCTTGTCAAAGATGAAGCTTACAATAAAATCATAAGTCAAATTTAAAGAACAAAGAAGACAAAAAACCATAGCCCAATCCCAATGAAAATCAAACTTGTTACCTAGTTACTCAAAGAATTTAAGCACTTTAATTCTTACGGTAGATAGATAAAATTACAACTAATTCAATGCCAAAATACCAATTTGTGAAAAAGAATTAGGGCATCTCATATGGATTTTGTTATTTTGCTTCTAACAATCCATCATATTCAAGAAGCATAACATTTTCATAAAACTAATTATTGTTGCTTCAACCACAATTTTCACAAAACTAATCCTATTAGTCTAATGGAATAAAAGATTCCATAATATGATCAAAATTAAGAGCATCATAAACTTGTTTGGTATGCAATAAGCAAGAATTAGTCAACCATATTCCAAATCCAACAATGTGTTTGAATTCTTAAACATTAGCAAACATAATTACCATCCTCCGCTATTAGGAAGCCAGAGTCCTTAACATTGTCATCATGCTTATTCATTGATTTAGTAAGATCACCAAAAATAAACCTGACGAAGTTCAGAAATCCACAAGCTATTGCAGTACACCAATAAAAAAATAGTCAAATATATGAAATTAAAAGTTTCAAAAGAGAGAAGAATAAAATTTTCCAAAGTTGTCTAGATGCAGTGTGAAGTTCATAAAACCCATGACTTTACAAATAACAAAGTATTCTACCAAAGAAAAAGCCAAAAAATTTTGATTAAGACATTAGCCTGAACATCTCAAATGCAATAGTAAATCTCATTATAATCTCTTAAAGTTTGAACTCATCTTCACCACAAACAATGATTTTGAAAGCAAAAAAAAATATCAAATCAATAAAAATCAACCTTAACAAAAGAGTAAAGTACACAATAAACAGTATAGAACACTTCTTTATGTTCACAACACTTTGCTACAACCCTCAACCATTATAGCCACACCACTTGATCCAAACCAAGAATCAAATTAAAATTTACTTGCATTAAAAGATGGCAATCCCAATGAAATGAAGAATTGCTTAAACCCAAATTCTAGTAATCTTTCCCTTGAGTAAACAACACCAAATATATATATATATATATCATTAATTTCAACATACATGAATGTTAACCACAACCAAAAGCCTTGAAACAAAATCTAATCACAATTAAAATTGCAATTTTAAATGGTTCAAATATATTTATGATAAGCTAAAAAAAATTCAAAGATAGCATCCAATTCAATCATAACATATTCAAGGTGGCTAGTATACTTTAGTGCAAAAGGAAAAATGCATTTGAACACACAAAAGAATATCATTTATGTCAAATAATCTTTTGAAGATAAAAGCAAGAAGTGCAATGCATCTACCTGGTAAGCAAAATCAATTCTTTGGTCCCTGTCCAGATCAATTTCAGGTTCCATTACTTCTTTCTTCTCCTTAAACCTCCTGCAACAGCCATATTCATAAAATAATTTACAACATTACCAAAAAAATGCACATAAAAAAATGGTTCAATAGTTCTATAATCTAAAAAATGCACATAGAAAATGGCACAATAGTTATATAATCTAAAAAAACTCACTTGGTAATTAAAAATAACCTAACTATATAGATAATCAAAGTCTTGACATTTATTCAACTATAGTACAGTATAAAATGTTTTACAAACATAGATATTATGGCAAATAAACTGGCATCACAAACAAAAAATCATTAATAGAAAATCCAAACACAAGGATTTTCCCAAATGTTTGCATGAAAGATGAGAATCACAAAAGAAAAAATCAAAACTAAAAAACTTGTAGATGATAAATCAACTTTACAGTCTATCAGGTGCTCACGAAAACCAAGAGAGAAAAAAGAAACATAAAACCATAATGAGGTGAAACTTACAATACCAGACAAAGGATAAAAAATTTTTCATGAGACAAAAGCAAAAGGAATAAAAAAAAAGTGAAGGATAAAATTGTAAAAAAATACAAACATGGAATAAGAGAAGACGAAGGCGACGTGTTTAATAGAGAAGATGGAAGCATTGCTGCACCAGAACCCACGCTTGGGTCCAAATTTTATTGTATAAGTACCTGCACGTTGCTGTGGTAGATTAATTTAAAGTGAAAACATGAGGAGCTTAAGATTGTATTAACATTAGATAAAAGTAAAAGCTTTAAATTGAATCACTATAGTCTAAAAGTTCACCAAGTTGAAAAAGAAAATTATTGTAACAAACTTAATTACAAAAGTTAAAATAAATCATCATTGAATACCATACACATTCATACAAATGAAGAAATGGAATATTTTAACACCCAAACATACCTATCATTGGGCTTCCTCTCTCTGAATCAAAAATTCAACTTTATTGATCTAATTCTTTTCTTGCTTCTCTATATCTATATTTAAGCTTCAATCCTTAACAGTTCCTTGTAGAAGCTCAAAAGACCACTGAAAATGATAACATTGAAAATTAGATCGTCTGTGAAGATAAAACTGTTGAGGATCCTAGTTAAGCTTCAGTTGCTAGGATTAAAATTGCAATAGTAACAGAAGAAGTTAGACTACATTTAATCTTCCTTTCAAACTTTGTATTAGATAGTCTTTTATGCAATTGTAACTGTAGTAGGAAATGAGACAATCTTTTTTCTGAAAGTTAAGGCAAAAGAATTTTACTCAAGGGCCGATAAATGCATGAGATACGCAATAGTCTTGTTGATTTCATAAATTTGTTCAAATGACCAAAAATCTAATGCAACGCAGATATCTAATAAACTTGCTTGTTTTACACAAAAACGAAGTATGAGCTATGACCAACAAATGAATTTATTGCTAACTTGACAAAAATGTATTAGGCAAACCTAAAGAATCACTAAATAGTTACGCATTAATTAATCAAATATAAAAACTACATTTACACAAAAATACCTCTGAGTTTGGTTTGACTTCATGGGCAGATAGTGGAATCAGCAATAAGCAGCAACCAATTAATGACAAATTGCAGTTCCAGGGGTACGTGTTTCACCATGAAATTTGGAGGAAGCAAGGGCCAAAAGCAAAAAACTTGTGCCATTGTCTGAAGAGGATAGTTTTGATGTTTCTTTGGATTTTGTATAAGGGAAATCTATATAACATTAATGTAAATTAGTGTCTTTTAGCTCTTATTATTTCTATTTACTACTATTATTGATAAAGCAACAACAGTTGAAGAACAAATAGGTATTTGATATGTGTTGTATGGATGGTTCATCAAGGACTGAACATAGCTGTATGATAAATTGTCTATTCAAAATTAAATTTGACATACCAAAAAGTTGAAAAGAATAGAAGCAAAAATTTACCTCAAGTTGAAGCCCAAAGCAAAAGCAACAAATAAATAATTAACAAACAGAATCAATTGGCAAAAGAATGCCCACAACTAAATTTAAATGAAAAATCCAATATTTTTAACGCAATTGCATATTAGCATCCAGCAATGAAAAATAATAAGGGAAATAATGTCATAGCAGCCACTTTATAAGTTTACTACTAATTGCCATATATAACTATGTTTGGCTATAGCAATTAAAAAGGTGAATCAAGCACTACAATAAAATATATAGTCACCAAATTATTGCATAGATCATAGTAAGCTAAAGCAAAAAAGGTTGTATTCCCAATAAGACTTTGTAAAAAAACTATTTATACCATATTGAAATTTTGTTAGCAACAAAATGATAAATTTTATACTTGCTTGCAGTTTAGTGTCTTGCAAACACAATACATCAATGCTCTCACCCCATTGACATTCCAAGATTGTAAACTTAGGAAAATTTGGTAGTCTTTTCGCAGTCATTTGTACAATTCAAGCAGCATATCTTTGGACAAATAAAGACAACAAATTGTGCAAAGTTGAGACAATAATCTGTAGTCATTGCAGGAGGGAATTATATCAAGGACACACCAAAGTTTTAATTTCATACTGTTTAAAGATGCTAAAAAGGATGAAGTCTCCACTAATAACAAATTGAAATCATATTACACATATAATCATTGATTAATTAATTAATAACAGAAAAATTACAGGAAAACCACATTGCTTCAAGGGTTCAGCATTATTTGTCTCATTTTTTAATCTAACTCAAAATCCCCATTGGAAAAATAATAAGATAAAAAACAAAATCTAACGTAAAAAAATAAATATAATTAATTAATTTATTACAAAACATAATTGCTTAATACCAATAGTTCTTACAGAATTTACCAAAACCAAAATATCTTATCTATTTTGGCAGCATGGTATCACGATGCAAACACCACCATAGAACTGAAACTACAATCAAATATAGCAAAATGACTTTTCGAGCACACCATGTATGACTTTCAGCCACAACTCATAAAGAAATTAAGGAAAGTCTTGAGAATAAAACATCAAAACTCAAAAGAAATATTAACATATCAAACTACAGAAAAGTTAATTGTGGTATTAAAAAACAAAGTAGGAAGAGAAAGCATAGGAATGTATTTAAAATAAATAAAAAATATTATCCCTGGGATTATAGATTTTGAAGAGAGAAAATCAAAGAGCACCTTTGGGAGAACTTTATAAAAACAATGAAACATACTCATCCAAGAAGATACCATGGCTTCAACTTCGGTCACCACTGATGCATCACCTTCTGTAGCATATAACATCCTTTTGATAGCTGCAAGAATGCACAATAAGATGTAGTAAAAATTCAACAATCAATTGTAACAATCTTTTTTTCCACTAAAAAAATATGCCTACTCCAAATCTAAATTCTCAAAGGAGAAATACCGATGAGTCTTCAATCTCAAGTCTGGTAGAGAATCTCAATTTCTCTCAACTTTGCAAAGTAGAAATCCCTCTCTTTCTAAAACTATCCATAGTAGCTTCAATTTCGTGATCTTGCAGCAGAAGACATTAAGTTCTTAAAATTCTTGAACCAATATTACAATCAATTCATTCATTGAATATAAAGCACCAGTTCATCATAAGCAACCATCGATGTAGATGGTTTAGATGAAGTCTTCACTAATTGACTTGAAAGGTTCATGGCTTATGAAACATCATCGGCAGATCGAGATATAAGAGAAGTAGTAAAAAAAATGTTAAATACTTTCTAATGAAATTTTATGTAAAACTAAAAAATATTAAAGCAAAAGAAAATAAAACCAAAAAAGAATAAGAAAAAAACCATCAAATCCTAAAGCCAGCAAAGACCCAAAGCTCCTGGTGATCGGCGGCAAGACCCATGACAGCACATCAGCAGCCGTTGAGCTCAGCCTCCATGGACTCGTGGAAGAAAAGGAAGATGAGAATAATAAAATTCAAGAACAATAAAATCAGAGGAGTAAATTAGCAAGTAAAAAAGAAAAGGGCAAAAACCGAATGGAAATCACCTGTCCAAATGAGGGCACTTGATCGCAAACACTGGGAGAACTCTGGGAGAGCAAAATTGTTTGATTTTTTTTCACAAAAACATAAACCAAAACAAAGGAATTGAAACTGAGTTTGGGGGATCGAAGGAGAACAGAGAACAAATATCGAGAACTTTCTTGGGTGTATAAAAGATGGAACGACACATGAATAGCCAAACACAAAACAAAGAAAAAACAAACCAACGAAAGCAGTAGGTAAGTCACGAAGGTTGATTTTCACTATAACTCTGTAAGACCCATATTAAAATAAAAAAAAACACTGGCACTGATTTATTGGGAAAAGATAGGGTATTTATTGTGAGAAAGAAAGAGTGCAAAAATGGACTGACAAAAGAAAAGACAGAAACACTGAAACCTGTAAGTAACTCACTTCTTTAGCCGAATTTTCTCCTCTGATTAACAACGAACAAAAGCAAAACATGAGAGCTTGCCAGAGGCAAAGCACGTCAAAAAACCAAGAGGCAAGAGCAAAAGCTACGTTGGAATATAATCAGCGGGTCCCAGCAACAATGAAAAAAAAATAAAAGCAAAGTGAAAGAAAAAATTAATTAATTCACAAATCAAGGAAAAAGTTGAACCCATAAACCATCGTTCACACGTACCCAATTTTAACTGAAAGCAAAACATTCCGCTGAAATTATCGTTATACCCAAAAACAGACAAAAAAAGGCGTTCAACGGAGGATGAACAGTGTCAAAACGATGCAAAAATACGTGGCCGAAGGTGCAACCACGTAGCTTTCCAACTTTTATATATATGATGATTGTTTGTATTGACAATCATGAGGGGATGAAGCTATTAGAATTGTGCTTTAATTGTTAATCAAATTTCACTCTTCCCTGACATGTAGTTCATCCATGTAATTTAGGTCCTATGTACTATATATTGTGGGATATAGCTATATTTCAAAAAGGAAATTGTCCCACATTCCTTATGATAAAGTCATGTTACTTGTTTATTAGAAACCTTTTATATCAGGTTTAGTAAAAGTTGGTGAAAAGGCATGGGTTCGCGCGCGCACAAGCTTGAGCCTAGGTGAATTATCTTTAAGGATAGTGCAAAAGCACGCCTCAAGCAAATTCTTCTACCTTAATTTTTTTTTCATAACACTATAAGGGAGTATATCAATTGTTTTACCAATACAATCTCCATGGTCCTCTCTTTGGTGATAAAATGGTGTGGGCACATTATGTTTCTTATGATCTTATCAATTAGATTCATCTCAAAAATGCACTTGAACCATCCGAACCATACGATATTAAAAGCTGCTGGTCCGGTTCTACCACCATCCTTCCAAGAGATAAACCAGTTATTTTCTACACCGGGATAGATTCAAATGAGCGTCAAGTCCAGAACCTAGCTTTTCCTAGGAGCTGTCTGACCCATTTCTTGAAGAATGGATTAAGTATGAGAATAACCCTGTTATCAATCTACCTAAAGGAGTTCGGCCGGACAATTTTAGAGATCCAACAACTGCGTGGCAAGGTCTAGATGGTAAGTGGAAAGTGATTGTTGGAAGCTGCAAAGACGAACAAGGAATGGCATTTCTCTATGAAAGTGAAGACTTTTTCCAGTGAAAGGAATATGACCATCCGTTTTACGCACCCATCAAAACTGGCATGTGGTAGTGTCCAGATTTCCACCCTGTTCCTATTAATAGCTCAAATGGAGTGGACACCTCCACTCAAAACCCCAGTGTTAAATATGTCATGAAGATGAGCTGTATTGGTCATGACTACTATATCCTAAGAACACATCAACATATGATCCTAAGGAGGAAAAGTTTATTCTCGATACCAATTTCACTGGAACCGCTTTGGACTTGATGCATGATTATGGAAACTTTTATGCTTCAAAGACATTCTTTGATAGTGGAAAGAACAGGAGAATATTGTTTGGTTGGGTTCACGAATTAGATAGTATCGAGGATGACATCTCAAAGGGCTGGTCAGGACTTGTAGGTAATTTGAATGATTCACATAAGAGTAAATTACCAAAGACGTGCCTGAGGTTTTGCGTTTAATAAGATGGTGTAACAAAAACATTCTTTCCATAGTTCTAGTGTACTATTGCTATTTATTTTGAATGTGCGGGGATGATAACTTACAAAAGATGTACTGCAATTCACTGTAGTCAATACCAAGGCAAGTCTGGCTTGATCGAAATGGAAAGCAATTGATCCACTGGCCCATTGAAGAAATCAATACTTTGCGTGACAAGCAAATAAGCGTCAATTCACTAACACTTGAAAAGGGTGCAATAATTGTAAAATGACTTAAGTCCCAGCCGTAATCTACTATCATCAAACACCTGTTTTATTGAAACTATTACTAATTACATCCAACTGAATTTAATATATTTATGTGGATGCAGAAGTTGTTTTTGAACCACCTAAACTTGAAGAGACTGAGGATTTAGATCCTGATTGGTTGGATCCACAACTTCTCTTTAGCAGCAAAGATGCATTACTAAATGGTAAACTTAGGCCATTCGGATTGTTAGCATTAGCAACAAAGGATCTCAATGAGCAAACTGCAATTTATTTTTGGGTATTTAGACATCAAAACAGATACGCTATCCTCATTTGTAGTGTGAGACCCGATTTTATTATACTGTATAGCCTATCGTAAATGATGGATAACATAATTAAATTTTTTTTAGTGGAATTAAATAAATGTTGAATATGAAATCTCACTTTACATTCTGGAATTGTTGGAATTTTATGTTACAATATAGTGTGAACATTCGGTTGGAAAGAATGCAAAAGAGATAAAATGAAATTCATAGATAAAAGAAGCCTTGTTGGTTGAAGTGTGAAAAGGAAGCATGAAGGAAAGTCAAGAAAGGTGGCTGCAAAGTGGAGTACACGCCACTTCCTTTCCATGGCAAGAAAGAGCAAAATTTTCAAATGATAAACTAAATGGTTTCACATGAGATTAGTGGTGATTGGTGGAAATGGTAAGAAGTGGTAAGAAAAGTCAAGGAGTTGTAGACAATACGCCAAGAACCCTACCTTTATCACTAATACCTTTTTCTTTCCTCATGTTTGTTAAGGCTAGAAGATTAAGAATTTAATAGCATAAAGACAAAATAAGAGATGCTTGAGGAAGAAGGGTTAACAAATTCAACAAGAAAATACTAACTAGTCAATAACGTGTAGGAAGAAAAGAGAATTAGCCGATTTCCTGTGGGGTGATTTTCTTCATGCATTAACACACTACAAGACAAGAGAGGTGATGAGGGAAGAAGCTAAGATGAACATGCAGCAAAAAAAAAAAAGGGTGTTGAGAAACCTGCATATAAAGAGGTAGCTGGAAACTGATTGCTTTGCTCTTGTTTTCCAAGGAGTCTTGGTATAAAAATTCATGTCCCTAGTTAGCTAACTACCTAACCCCCTTTGCTAAATCTCCCTTTCATCTCAAACCTTCCAAGAAACCAAGAAAGGAAGGACTGACGAGGGAGGAAACAACAACAACTTGGAGTTGTGCTGGTTCGGTTAAACCAAGGTAAAGAAATTTTGAGCCAACGTTGTATGTATTTAATCTTTGGGTTATAGATTGTGATGCCATGCTAGGTAGATTACTGGGCATGAAAGTGTATAGTTTATGGTTGAACATAAGCTGCTGTATTATGCATGTGTAACGTGATAGATAAATCACGGTGGGTGAACGAGAATAGCCTTCTCGCCAAGCAGGCGAGCAAGGAAATTGGGGTACTCGCCCAAGGGTTGAGGCTGATCGCCCAAATGAGTGAGGGCGTATGATCCCCCAAAATACCTGGAAATGATGATCGCCAATGAGGCGAGTAGGGCGAGGTCGCCAAGTGTTAGTCCAAGTCATGGGGCGAGCCCACCTTTGAATAAAAAGCCATGAATGGCGAATAGAGAGGCAAGAGCATAGCGAGTTGAATTGTCGGGCGAGCTCCCATGTTGGGCGAACTCCCACGAATAAGCCAATAAATGGCGAGTAATGTTGGGCGAGCTTCCACGTGTAAGTCGTAGTGAATGGTGAGCTCTATTGGGCGAATGGCGAGCTGTAGAGTAATCACAACTCTCGCCCATTTTGTTAGAAAATATTAATAGTTTTCGAAAAGAAAATATTAATAATTGTAATAAATTATTTTGTAGGCGACCAGGAAGCAAGGCTTCGTAATACCAGAGGTAAGGGAGATGTGTGTGAAGTGAATGCATGTCCTGTGGAGTTAAATATTATCAAAATATAGAGAAATTGTTTTGTTTTATGACATGCATTGGTTTGATTATTGTTTTGACTTGGGCGAGCTAAAAGCCGACCCCTATATATGATTGGGTGAACGGGTACAGGGCGGGCGAGCCCTCCTTTTCTAATGTTGGGCGAACTAGTAAGGGCGGGCGAGCCAACCCTTTTATGAATTTTGGGCGAAGAACCCTTTCTATGATATTTTGGGTGAGTGACCTTGTTTTAAATAGAAATTCGGGCAAGCCACAGATGGGCGAACCCTTTTATAATCTATTGGGGCGGGCGACCTCCCTTTTGTTGAGAAAATGATGGGAGAGCTACTGAGGGCGAGCCAGTTTTACTTATTGTTTTTAAAAGCAAGGGTTGGAGGGCGAACACTTGTTCACCCCACTTTCGAGTTGACCATGGGTGAGCCATGATGGGCGAGCTGACCATGGCGAACAGATTTCAATTTGCATTTTCTTAACGAAAAATAAGCGAATTTTTATATCTTTGTAAATAGAAAATATAAAACCTTTTTGGGCGAGTTGACCAATGGGCGAGTTGACCATGGAATTGCCATAGTTGGGCGAGTTGACCATGGGAAATGCCATAACAGGCGAACTGGTCGTCGAGCGAGCCACTATGGGTGAGCCAGTGTTTTTGTTTTAAGTGCTATGGTTGGCGGGTGAACATTAGTTCACCTCATTGGGCGAGCTGCCATGGGCGAGCCATAATGGGCGAGCTGACCATGGGTGAGCAGGTTTTAAATGTTGAGATTTCGGACTGTTTTCAAGGTGTTTTGTAAACAGAAAGCCTAAATCTTTTTGGAAATCAAATCATTTTGAGAAAATGATAATATGGGTGAGATAATTCCATAAAGTTTTTCATGAGATATAGAAGTGATTTTGAGACTTTAGGCCCTGAGTTCATACATTATTATTCATGTAATTGCGTGACCCACTTGGGGCGGTGGCTCGGGTCGATGAACCAATGGGTGCACCTGAAGGCGTCACAGGGCTGATGAACCCGCCAAGTTATCAGCGGTCTCAAGGTCACTTGGCAAGTGGACCCGAGGACCACCTATAGATTATGGCCATAGATCTAGCTGAGATAGTCGTGAGGGTCGATGGCCTACGGGTGCACCCCAAAAACGGACGACTTGTGTTCCTGGAGGAACAAAGAGAGCATGATTTATTGTTGCCTAGTCTCCACTTATTAATTTCTGTTTATTGAAAGGATCTATTGAATCCTGTGTAATGTTAACTATATCCATTGTTTTCCTAATTGGTTTGATTGTTAAGACAAATAAAATGATTTAGGGATATAGTCTTTATTTTTATAAAGCAGCATACACCTTCCTTACTGAGCACGTTATCGCTCACTCCTTATTTTCCACTCCACAGATTATTGATTTCGGACTAAGGGAATTACCTTCCAGGGATTTGATATCGAAGGTACATTATTTTCTTTTATAATTCAGTAAAGTTGTACAGTACTACTTTAAATATAAGGGAATGTATATACAATCTTAAGGAAAGAAATTAATAATTCATATTTCCATATTAGTACGAGAAATAAATGTACTAATTCTTATTAAAGTGTAAGGAGTGTTAAGCATCACAGACAGCCCAATCGGTAAGTAAGTGTGATTTATAAGTGAATATTATGTTATACTGTAGATTTGAGATGTTACAGATTTAATGGTATCAGAGCAGGGTTGGTCAGATGTTTAGTGATGCTTAAGATGAAGAGCGAATAATAAACATTCTCTGTAGTACTATATAATATGAATATATAATTGATATATTAATGATAAGTGATAAATGATCCATGTGGTACATATATGAGTGGAAGAAGAAGGGTGACACGCTCAGTTCGAGATATAGGCCGAGGAAGGGCAGCACAGATTTCGGAGCCGTAGACACCGAAAACTGCCCCAAGACCTCCACGTCCTATACAGCCAGAGAGCATTGATAATCGTGTGAGCCAAGTAGAGAGGTTGGTAGCCGATTTTATGGCGATGTATCAGGCGGATAGAGCTACGGATGGGGCAGAGAGAGAGAGTCGCAGCTCCCGCAACTCCAGTAGATGCGCCAGCACCGCCATAGCCGGCACTAGATATACCCGAGCCTCAGCCTATTCCACCATTGGCACCTCAGCCACAAGTAGTTCCACCACAGCCATTGATTCAGTTGCCTCGGGATGCGGAATCCTATTGTGATGTGGCACTGGTGAAATCATTTAGAAAGTTAGATCCGCCGAAATTTAAGGGATCTAGGGATCTATTGGCAACAGAACAGTGGATTATTGAGGTTGAGAGATTACTTAAGATTATGAGATGTTCAGAGATGGAGAAGGTAGGCCTAGCAGTGTTCTAGTTAGCAGATGATGCGAGACATTAGTGGAAGGCCACTCAGACCGTATTATTTGCTCAGCATCAGGATCTGTCATGGGAGATTTTTGTGGATGCTTTTCGGAGGCAGTATATTCCTGACACTGCTCAGGAAAAATTACAGCAGGAATTCATGGATTTAGTTCAGAGTAGCATGTCAGTGGACGAGTATGAGGCCAAATTTACTACATTGAGCCGTTTTGATCCGCAGACGAGTGCAAATACCCGATATAAGATTTCGAGGTTTAGGGCTGGTTTGAGGCCATCTATTAGAATGAAGCTAGCCCCATTTGATATTTCGACCTATGATGAGATAGTTCGACGAGCTCAGCTCTGTGAAAGGGATTACGAGTAGTTCCAGCTCGATTTCAGTAGTAAGAGTAAAGGTAAAGCAAAGGAAAAAGCTAAGAGGTTTATGAAGGACAGATCAGGTAGAAAGCAGCCTAAGAGGAGTAGACCTACGGGTATACAGATGTCAGAGGGCAGATTTAATAGACCAACAGCCTCTACTCCTGCTAGTGGCCCCACCACTACCCAGAAAAGTGTTACGTCTTTATGTAGACATTGTGGAAGGTCACATGGGTCATGCCCTTATCCTTTAATGTCAAGGGCATGTTTTAAATGTGGACAGACGGGGCACTTTATCAAGAATTGCCCGATGTTCAGAGAGTCAGTTGCTTCTACTATTCCTCCTACATTACCTCAGATAGCGGCCCCGGCAGCTCAGAGTGAGCCAGAGAAAGGGACACCCTCACAGCCTAGGCGGGCGACAACCGTAGAGAAGAGTAAGAAGGTTGTGACTCAGGGTCAGGTGTACGCGATGAATCAGGAGACTGCCGATGCCTCTATTGATGTGATTAAAGGTAAGGTTTATCTCTTTGATATCCCCATAGTTGCCTTATTTGATCAGGGTTCTACCCATTCGTTCTTATCGTCTACATATGCTAACAGGACCCCAGTAGAGCCGGAGTTGTTAGGGTATACTTTGCAAGTGAATGAAAAGTATATTGTAAAGTTATTGTAAATTAATAAAAAGTACGTGAAAATATGTTTGTGAGATGACTTGTGTGCTAAAATTGTGGTTGTGTATGAATGTTTATGAAGGATATATTGCTAGTGTGGAGGATGTAGAGAGAAAACATCCATAAATCCAAGAGATTCCTGTGGTCAAGGACTTCTCGGATGTATTTCTAGAGGATTTACCAAGGTTACCACCGGATCGAGAGACAGAATTTATGATCGAATTGGTACCAGGTACGAAGCCGATTTCTAAACCCCCATATCGGATGGCACTGACGGAGTTGGATGAACTTAAGAAGCAACTCCAAGAGTTATTAGATAAAGGATTTATACGTCCCAGTGTGTCATCGTGGGGAGCTCCAGTATTATTTGTTCGGAAGACAGATGGTAGTATCAGGTTGTGTATAGACTATCGGATGTTGAATCGGGCTACCGTTAAGAATAAGTATCCACTACCCAGGATCGATGACTTATTTGATTAACTAAGGGGCGCACAAGTATTTTCCAAAATAGATCTCTGATCGGGCTATCACCAATTAAAAATTAAGGAGTTGGATGTGCATAAGACAGCATTTCGAACTCGCTATGGTCACTATGAGTTCTTGGTAATGCCTTTTGGGTTGACAAATGCACCTGCAGCTTTTATGAGTTTGATGAATGAGGTGTTTCATTCATTTTTGGATAAGTTTGTCATAGTATTTATAAATGACATTTTGATTTATTCTAAGACTCCGGAGGAGCACGAGCAGCATTTGCAGATAGCTTTACAGACCCTCAGAGACCGAAAATTGTATGCTAAGCTTAGCAAGTGCGAGTTTTGGCTTGACCATATTATATTTCTTGGACATGTAGTGTCGAAGGACGAGGTATCAGTTGATCCGTCCAAGATAGAGGCCATTGTTCAATGGGAAAGGCCTAACACGGTTACCGAGATACGGAGTTTTTTAGGTCTTGCCGGATATTATCGCAGGTTTGTGAAGGGATTTTCTAGACTTGCTGCTCCATTGACACGACTCACACGTAAGGATGTGAAGTTTGAGTGGAATGATGCGTGTGAGCGTAGTTTTCTTGAGCTTAAGACTAGATTGACTAGTGCCCCCGTATTAGCCCTTCCTAGTGGATCAGGTGGATTTATGGTGTATACTGATGCATCCGCTCAAGGTTTAGGGTGTGTACTCATGCAGCACGGTCGGGTTATAGCATATGGTTCTCGACAATTGAAGGGTCATGAGAGGAATTACCCGACGCATGATTTGGAGCTAGCCGCAGTAGTGTTTGCACTGAAGATATGGCGACATTACTTGTACGGGGAGAAATTTCAGATATATACGGACCATAGGAGTCTAAAGTATATATTCTCACAACGAGAGTTAAACTTGAGGCAGCGACGGTGGATGGAACTGTTAAAGGATTATGATTGTGAGATTTTGTATCACCCAGGTAAAGCTAATGTAGTAGCAGATGCACTGAGCCGTAAGCATGTTGGCATGGTATCTTACATGATGATCAAGGAGCACGAATTGATAGAGCAGTTCTCGAGCTTCAGTCTGACAGTTATTTCCTCTGACCAGTATGGATTTACGACTAGTTTTCGTATAGAGCCGGATTTGATGAATCGGATTAGAGAAGCTCAGAGGAGTGATGATTATTGCGTCGGGATAGCCGGTCAGATTCAGATGGGGGTTATGTCAGATTTTGAGATTGGCATCGATGGAATACTGAGGTTGAGGGGCAGGATATGTGTTCCTAATGATCAGTAGATTAGAGAGTTAATTTTATCAGAGGCACATACTTCTAGATACACGTTACATCCGGGTAGTACTAAGATGTACCAAAATCTCCGGAGAGTGTATTGGTGGCCTAAGATGAAAAAGGACATCGCTGATTTTGTTGCTAGATGTCTAACATGCCAACAGATTAAGATTGAACATCAAAAGCTGGCAGGTATGCTTCGACCATTATCGATTCCTATGTGGAAATGGGAGCATGTTACTATGGATTTTATTATGGGATTACCACGAACCCGGAAGGGGTATGATACTATTTGGGTGATTGTAGATAGTTTGACTAAGTCTGCTCATTTCTTGGCCATGAGATCTACAGATTCAGTTAGTGCCTTAGCCGATTTGTATGTCAGGGAGATAATGAGGTTACATGGTGTTCCAGTGAGTATCACCTCTGATAGGGACTCCCGCTTCACCTCTCATTTCTGGGAGAGCTTTCAGGAGGCAATGGGATCCCAGCTGAATTTTAGCACCACTTTCCTTTCACAGATTAATGGACAGTCCGAGCGTACGATACAGACGCTTGAGGATATGTTGAGAGCGTGTGCAGTGGATTTTAGGGGCTCATGGGATGATCATTTACCCCTGGCAGAATTTGCTTATAATAATAGCTTTCATACGAGCATTAGCATGGCACCTTATGAGGCCTTGTATGGCAGACGATGCAGATCCCCGATAGCATGGGAAGAAGTGGGAGATCGTAAATTACTAGCTCCCGAGTTGGTCGAACAGGCTTCCTGTTATGTACGGATGATTTGTGAAAGGCTCAAAATGGCTCAGAGTCGGCAGAAGAGTTATGCAGATACCAGACGCCGACTATTAGAGTTTATAGCGGGTGATTATGTGTTTTTAAAGGTCTCACCGTCCAAAGGTATAATGAGATTCGGGAAGAAAGGAAAGTTGAGCCCTCGATACATTGGGCCTTATGAGATCTTAGATCGTGTGGGAGATATGGCCTATCGATTAGCACTACCAACAGAGTTGTCAGGAGTGCATGATGTATTCCATGTCTCGATGTTGAGAAAGTACCATCCAGATCCTTCTTACGTGATTCGACATGAGCCACTGGAGATCAGAGAGGACATGAGTTACGTTGAGAAATCGATACGGATCTTGGATAGGAAGGATAAAGTATTGCGATCTAAGATGATTCCTTTGGTTAAAGTGCTCTGGCAGTATCATAATGAGGAGGAGGCTACTTGGGAGTTAGAAAGCCTTATACGTGAGAGATATATAGAGCTCTTTCAGTGACAGATCTGAATGAAATTTGGAGGACAAAATTTCTTAAGGAGGAGAGAAATGTGAGACCCGATTTTATTATACTGTATAGCCTATTGTAAATGATGGATAACAGAATTAAATTTTTTTTAGTGGAATTAAATAAATGTTGAATATGAAATCTCACTTTACATTCTGGAATTGTTGGAATTTTATGTTACAATATAGTGTGAACATTCGGTTGGAAAGAATGCAAAAGAGATAAAATGAAATTCATGGATAAAAGAAGCCTTATTGGTTGAAGTGTGAAAAGAAAGCATGAAGGAAAGTCAAGAAAGGTGGCTGCAAAGTGGAGTACACGCCACTTCCTTTCCATGGCAAGAAAGAGCAAAATTTGCAAATGATAAATTAAATAGTTTCACATGAGATTAGTGGTGATTGGTGGAAACGGTAAGAAGTGGTAAGAAAAGTCAAGGAGTTATGGACAACACACCAAGAACCCTACCTTTATCACTAATACCTTTTTCTTTGCTCATGTTTGTTAAGGCTGGAAGATTAAGAATTTAATAGCATAAAGACAAAATAAGAGATGCTTGAGGAAGAAGGGTTAACAAATTCAACAAGAAAATACTAACTAGTCAATAACGTGTAGGAAGAAAAGAGAATTAGCCGATTTCTTGTGGGGTGATTTTCTTCATGCATTAACACACTACAAGACAAGAGAGGTGATGAGGGAAGAAGCTAAGGTGAACATGCAGCAAAAAAAAAAGGGTGTTGAGAAACCTGTATATAAAGAGGTAGCTGGAAACTGATTGCTTTGCTCTTGTTTTCCAAGGAGTCTTGGTATAAAAATTCATGTCCATAGTTAGCTAACTACCTAACCCCCTTTGCTAAATCTCCCTTTTATCTCAAACCCTCCAAGAAACCAAGAAAGGATGGACTGACGAGGGAGGAAACAACAACAACAACTTAGAGTTGTGCTGGTTCGGTTAAACCAAGGTAAAGAAATTTCGAGCCAACGTTGTATGTATTTAATCTTTGGGTTATAGATTGTGATGCTATGCTAGGTAGATTACTGGGCATGAAAGTGTATAGTTTATGGTTGAACATAAGCTGCTGTATTATACATGTGTAACGTGATAGATAAATCACGATGGGCGAACGAGAATAGCCTTCTCGCCAAGCAGGCGAGCAAGGAAATTGGGGTACTCGCCCAAAGGTTGAGGCTGATCGCCCAAATGAGCGAGGGCGTATGATCGCCCAAAATACCTGGAAATGATGATCGCCAATGAGGCGAGTAGGGCGAGGTCGCCAAGTGTTAGTCCAAGTCATAGGGCGAGCCTACCTTTGAATAAAAAGCCACGAATGGTGAACAGAGAGGCAAGAGCATAGCGAGTTGAATTGTCGGGCGAGCTCCCATGTTGGGCGAACTCCCACGAATAAGCCAATAAATGGCGAGTAATGTTGGGCAAGCTTCCACGTGTAAGCCGTAGTGAATGGCGAGCTCTATTGGACGAATGGCGAGCTGTAGAGTAGTCACAACTCTCGCCCATTTTGTTAGAAAATATTAATAGTTTTCGAAAAGAAAATATTAATAATTGTAATAAATTATTTTGCAGGCGACCAGGAAGCAAGGCTTCGTAATACCAGAGGTAAGGGAGATGTGTGTGAAGTGAATGCATGTCCTGTGGAGTTAAATATTATCAAAATATAGAGAAATTGTTTTGTTTTATGACATGCATTGGTTTGATTATTGTTTTGACTTGGGCGAGCTAAAAGCCGACCCCTATATATGATTGGGCGAACGGGTACAGGGAGGGCGAGCCCTCCTTTTCTGATGTTGGGCGAACTAGTAAGGGCGGGCGAGCCAACCCTTTTATGAATTTTGGGCGAAGAACCCTTTCTATGATATTTTGGGCAAGTGACCTTGTTTTAAATAGAAATTCGGGCAAGCCACAGATGGGTGAACCCTTTTATAATGCATTGGGGCGAGCAACCTCCCTTTTGTTGAGAAAATGATGGGCGAGCTACTGAGGGTGAGCCATTTTTACTTATTGTTTTTAAAAGCAAGGGTTGGCGGGCGAACACTTGTTCACCCCACTTTCGAGTTGACCAAGGGCGAGCCATGATGGGCGAGCTGACCATGGCGAACAGATTTCAATTTGCATTTTCTTAACAAAAAATAAGCGAATTTTTATATCTTTGTAAATAGAAAATATAAAACCTTTTTGGGCGAGTTGACCAATGGGCGAGTTGACCATGGAATTGCCATAGTTGGGCGAGTTGACCATGGGAAATGCCATAACAGGCGAATTGGTCGTCGGGCGAGCCACTATGGGCGAGCCAGTGTTTTTGTTTTAAGTGCTATGGTTGGCAGGCGAATATTAGTTCACATCACTGGGCGAGCTGCCATGGGCGAGCCATAATCGGTGAGCTGACCATGGGCGAGCAAGTTTTAAATGTTGAGATTTCGGACTGTTTTCAAGGTGTTTTTTAAACAGAAAGCCTAAATCTTTTGGGAAATCAAATCATTTTGAGAAAATGATAATATGGGTGAGATAATTCCATAAAGTTTTTCATGAGATATAAAAGTGATTTTGAGACTTTAGGCCATGAGTTCATGCATTATTATTCATGTAATTGCGTGACCCACTTGGGGCGGTGGCTCGGGTCGATGGACCAATGGGTGCACCTCAGGGCGTCACAGGGCTGATGAACCCGCCAAGTTATCAGTGGCCTCGAGGTCACTTGGCAAGTGGACCCGAGGACCACCTATAGATTATGGCCATAGATCTAGCTGAGATAGCCGTGAGGGGCGATGGCCTACGGGTGCACCCCAAAAACGGACGATTTGTTTTCCTGGAGGAACAAAGAGAGCATGATTTATTTGTTGCCTAGTCTCCACTTATTAATTTCTATTTATTGAAAGGATCTATTGAATCCTGTGTAATGTTAACTATATCCATTGTTTTCCTAATTGGTTTGATTGTTAAGACAAATAAAATGATTTGGGGATATAGTCTTTATTTTTATAAAGCAGCATACACCTTCCTTACTGAGCACGTTGTCGCTCACTCCTTATGTTCCACTCCACAGATTATTGATTTCGGACTAGGGGAATTACCTTCCAGGGATTTGATTTCGAAGGTACATTATTTTCTTTTATATATTCAGTAAAGTTGTACAGTACTACTTTAAATATAAGGGAATGTATATACAATCTTAAGGAAAGAATTTAATAATTCATATTTCCATATTAGTACGAGAAATAAATGTACTAATTCTTATTAAAGTGTAAGGAGTGTTAAGTATCACAGACAGCCCAACCGGTAAGTAAGTGTGATTTATAAGTGAATATTATGTTATACTATGGATTTGGGATGTTACATGTAGTGATCAAAGCAATTAACAAAGAGTAAACCATTGAGTTCTGCCCAGTTTTTTGTATATTAATGTCATTTAACTCACCAAAATCCGAACTTTGAACTTTACTTAGGGGTGAGCATCCATAGGTCCTCTATGAAGGAGGATGTTGAAAAGAATAGATATGGAGCTTATCTTGATCTCCCAATGCTAAAACTATATCATTGAGATGCTTGGTATGTTCATCACTTGTGTATATTTTTAGATTCATCTTCTGACAATTTTTTAACGTAGAGGACATGTTTGAAAGTGTATATTGGCCATAATATCCAATTGCATTTAACTTAGAGTGTCAAAATTTTACAGATAGATCACTCAATCATAGAGAGCTTTGCTGATGAAGGGAGAATGTGTATCACTGCCAGAGTCTACCCGACATTTGATGAGGCAGCACATTTATTGGCATTTAACAATGGAAATGCAAATGTGAAAATATCAAAATTGAATGCTTGGAATATGAAGAAAGCAATTATTGTTAGCCAAGATATTGAGAGCCATATGTTGAAATAAGATAATGATACATAAGATGTTCATGTTGATCCCATAGCCATTTGTCTTTTTATGTGCTTTGATTTGTGTACTCAATGTTTCTTTTCCATTTGCATTTGAATTCCATGGATTTGATCTCAGTCTCTTTGACACTATAATATGAGGTAGACACTAATTTATTTCAATCATTCACCAGAGAACTTGTGGAACTGTTCTCACCCTCTTGGAAAATGTAGAGGGACTTTGAACTTATTAATATCCCCTATTGGTAAATTTAAGGTCTCTACCCATTAAAGAAAAGGGGGAAAAAGGTTTTTTTCTGATACATGAGTGGATTATACTAGCTTCTTATTTCATGGAACAACAGTTATTGAATTCTTCGAAAATCAAATTATAAAAAGAGGTAGTTTAGCAATTTAACTTATAACACTACTCATAACCTTATTAAGCCACATATACCCATTAGTGATTTATTTTGTATGCATGGAGTATATAAACCCCCACCACAAACCCTAACTCCTCGCAATACTCTTCCTAAGAATTATGAAGGAGTTAGAGAGTCAAAGAGAACATAAAAACTCTCTCTATCAAGAACAAGGTGTCACTTCTTAGGTCAAAATAAGAAGAGAACAAAGAGTTATACAAGACGATCAACAATAAATTAAGCAAGGATATTTAACAAGTTTTAAAATGATGAATTATGGAGAAAACTTAAAAGACAATCCATTTTTGTATAGGGATTTGTAGATTAGAGGATTAGAATTCGTATGTTAAGGTGATCTTTTTCTTTAATCAAATTAAGTAAGAATCTAAATCTTATTTTAAGAAAGAAGTTGTGATTTATATAGAGATTTGTTGTGAGGATTGCTATAGATAAAGGGAACTAGGGTTTTAACGAATAACTCATCAAGATTTCTTGTTTTATAACCTAAAAGATGGAGATTTTGTAGATTTTGATTAATTTGACAATTTAAGGAGATCTTAAGAAAAGTTTTGATTTAATGTTCTAAAAGAGGGTTAAAATATGTTTTGGAGAAAAACAGTTTTTATGGGAAAACTTCATTGGAAAACATCGAAAAATCACCGAAGGGGACAACCGGAGGCGACCGATGGACAAATCGCTGATCAACTGGTCGACCGGTCCGTATTCAGGTTGGTTAAACTTGACCAACATCTGGGATACCTTTTCCTATGCATAGTTGATGTTGGAAGTCGAATAAAACATATTTTGAGATGGAATTAAGATTTAAGAGGTGTTTGAAATTCAATTTGATGGAATTCATTAAGACACAATGAAATACCCCAAAGTGACAAACATGTATAAATCATCCAATAAAAGGTCAATATTATACATGATAATAAATCCAAGTAACAAGCTAGTTTAAGAGAACTAGACCAAGACTTAAGTTTGATCCATTAATTGAGAACTAATGGATAGGCTAAGTAACGGTTAAGATAAGTTCACGTATCAAGAGATAAGTAAAATACATAAAGATAAGCTGGAGCAAGTTAATAACTAGATTAATCTAAGTTTAGATTAATTAATATGGAGCTCTAATGAAGTGGAATAATCACCTTAAATGTAATTAGGATTTACAAAAATTAATCAAGTCCTTAATATTAATTTTGAGCTAGTTTATCCACAAGGTTAATGTGTATTAATTTAGTAAATTCAAATTTGGCATGTGGACCCTACAACAAGAATCACAACCGGTTCTCTCTCTCCCTCTTCCCTCTTCTCTCTCTCTTGCCTTGCAAAACACGCAAGCCACCATACCCTCATTAATGAAAATACTATTCTTTGTCTTCAAACCCATTATTTGCTCATTTCCATTTCAATTCTACCTCATCTCTCTCCTCATTTCTGCGTAAATTTCATTCCCATCCTACTGTTCATCATCTTTCCCAACAACCTCAAGAAACTCCATCTCCAAGCTTATCAGATTTGTATCAAAGAAGCTAGAGAAAACCAAGAACTTAAAGACCTAACCAAGTAAGTATAATCATCTTAAAATCTAAGGAAATGACTAGTTTAGAGATGAGAAACTCCTTGGAAAATGTTGCTCGAATCTGAAATAAGAAGTATAGGAGGACAACTTCATGTTTCTATTGAACTATAAGTGAATATATACATGTTCAAGTTGTTTTGTTGTGGTTTAAGTTCTGGTTTCTGATGTAGTTTTGGGTTGTTGCTGTCATAAGGAGTTTAAGGAGTGGGTTGAGTGAGTTGTCCTTGGAGAATTGAAGCTATGGATATGTGGTAACCTTGTAGTGGTGTGTGTGATGCAATGGAAAAGCTTGGGAGTTGTAAAATACATAAGAAAATAAAAGAAAAAAATTCGAGTTCTGGAGCAGGACAAGCATCACGCCCGTGATGCAGGGCGTGATCATGCCCAGAAAGTCCATCACGGCCGTGATGGATGGGAAATGTGAGAGATGTGGTGATCACGGGCTTCGTTACGTCCGTGAAGAGTGGTCTGATATGTGTAATGACCAAGGGCACGACCGTGACAAGGAAAAGAAGAGAAAATTTTGGATCACAATGTTGGTCATGGGCTCCATCACGCCCGTGACAAGTCCCCTAGAATGATGGTCGCTCACGTGATGAGAGGAAGATAGTGTGTGTGTGTGTGTGTGTTTTGCGAGCTTGTCACGGGTTCAGTCGTGCCTGTGATAGGGCCCCTGGGAGCTTGCTACGGCCTTGGGCACAGCCGTGGTGGAAGAAGAAGAGAAGAGTGATGTGGTTAGTGCTTGTCACGGGGCTTATCACGCCCGTGATCAAGCCCGTGAGAGCTGTCATGCCCTCCTTTACGGGCGTGATCAGTCCTCTGCCTTGCCATGTTGTTTTATTTGTTTTCTTTCTTTGTTTATTTTGTTTAATCAATTGATTAATAAATGATTCGACCTTAAATTAATAAAATTAAGGGAATGATTAACAATAATTAAGATGCTTAATTATCTTGATTATTTTCTAATATATATCTATATTACTTTACTTCAGATATATTTCTTAATTCAAATTCTTGACGTTTCGAGTTCAGTAAAAGACTTCAGTTCCTTCAGGTACGCAGTAACTTACGTATTGGTTGTTAAACTTAGGAAATAACTGGATAACAACTTAAACGCGACCTAAACATGCTTGTTGTTTGTGCTTGGGTTATCCCGCGTAGGAGGGGGATAACAAACCCTGACATGAGTCCCTTGGGGCCTCATCCAGGGAGGCCGAGGTCCTGGTTCGGGATAGGCTGATAATCGATAGGGAATCTTAAGCCTGGGCCTCATTGACTATTCCAAAAGGAGGGCAACACTGTGTTAACTGCGGTTTCAAGTGTTTGTCGGCATTGTAGTTTAGTCAAGAGATCCCCGTATGAGATTATATAAACTATCGAATATCGCGGTAAGGAATCCTATGTCCTTATCGACCCCTGTGTGGTTGCGGCCAACGAACCCCTATTCCCCAATTTCGTGTGTAGGAGTTTGAATGCTCTTTTTGTTTGTGAATATCCGCTAGGACGCTAGGGATGGTTTGTGTGAACAACCTAAACTTATATTTTCAATCCATGGTTGTTAATGCATTAGAAGTAAGTTGTGTGACATGTGTCTGTGGGTATTGTTGCTGTCGTACTGGGCCATTTGGCTCATTCCTTCCTATAATGTTGTTTTTCAGGTTATGATGATGATTACGAGTATGTGCTTCTGGATGATTGCGACGTGCTCGATTACGAGCACGATGTTGTGGGTTAGGAGTCCAATTCAGACGATTAGAGCGACACATTATATGATTTGGATTTGTTATATATGTATTCTTTTGAGGCCATATGTTAGGCCATCATAGTTTATGAGATACTCTTGACTCATATTTTGTATTATTCTTTTGGGCCCCGAGCCATTTCCTTATGTACTATCGCTCATGAGATGTTTTTGTAAATGACATCGTTTTTATTAATCCGCTGCTTAACTCTTTTAGAGATTATCTTTAGATGCTTCTCATTACTTAATTGGCAATCCAACTTACATTATTACTTGTTTAATTGTGATTGATTTGCCGGCAATTACCTTGGTGTTTCCTTTTGTTTACTTATGAAATGGTTTGTCAAGCTCAAAGAGAATTTCTTTTAAGTTCTAAAACAAGTTAGAAACCAATGTAAAGTTAAATGCCTTATCGGAATTGTCTTGGTTAGGATTCTCCTCCTTCATGAGTCCTCATCAAGCATGGTTTTGAGGCGGGTTGTCCCGTTTTTCGATCATTTCGGGGCGTGACAGACAAAGGTGTAATATGATTTCTTGAATCTTTTGGGTAGAATTTGGAATCGATTTTCTAAGCTAGGGGATTTAGGTATGTGGTATTTTGTTTGTTGCTTGTGTATGTAGGTTAGTGATATGGATATAACGTTATCTAGCATGAACAATCATTACTGTTGTTGATATGATATGATATGTGCATGATTAAAACTATTTTGCAAAACCAATTGGATATGATAGGTCGAGTTTATAAATGTTTTTGGAAACGTTTTGTCTACTTATGCATCATGTTTTATGAACTTGTTATACCTGGCTAATGCCAATATGTTTTGGATCAACTTGATATGTGGATAGCAATCCAATATGTTTGGTTCACTCGATATTGCGGCAGCGACTAGATATGATTGAGGCAATGTCCAAAATGTCGATCCGATATATGAGGTGAAACTGATATATAAGGCAACGGCCCGTTATGTGATTTGGGCCATGGTCCGATATAGGGCTACAATCCGTTATGTTAAAGGCTAGTGCAGAGGCTATTTTCAGTAAAATGATGATATGATACAAGTTAATGTTCATGAACTATGTTTTTCTAAAAAGATATGTGGCCTAGTTTTTTATAGATATGTGTAATGTTTCGACTTAATTATAAAGATAAATAATCTAATATGTGTTGAGTGGTGATATGTTGCATTAGTTAATGGTTATTGCATGTGGTGTGGCATTCACATGTTCTTATTAGTACCTGTACTGGGTGTTTTCGCTCATTCTTTATTTTTCAAATAAGGCTGAGGATCGATATAACAATCTTGGATATGACCTCTATGTTAGTGGTGGGTAATGCTAGTTCATCTGCTGATGAGGATTTATATGAATTATCAATCTTAGTTAAATTTCTATTATAATGGATCAGAATTTTATAAGAACTTATTAGTCATGTTAACTGTGGATTAGACTGTGTTGATTTAAGTTTGGGTTTTAGCTTCCGCTATTTCAGATATTTTATGGTTGTAAAGATACTTCATTGGAGATTCCTATGCAATGAGAGTTTTGGAGTTGTTTTTGTGATTCCTAGGCCTAATGGTTAGCATGTCTCAACATCTTGAGGAAGTCAAGGGTTCGAGACATGCGAGACGCGAATTGTGAGTGACCCAGTGAACGGGCTGGGTCTCACGATAAAACCTTGAGGGGGCCTGTGGGCTTGCCAAAGAGGATAGTACGGTTGAGTGGGTGAGCTAGTGGTCGGGCTGGCCTTTGACAGGCACCTACAATAGAACGCGCGTTTTTTTGTAACGCCCAGACTGTTCACTAGGTCATTACTCATCCGTACTGTCCTCTTTGGCAACCTACCTGGCCCACCTCAAAGATTTATCCCGAGTGCCTGTCTATGGCCAGCCCTACCACTGGCTCACTCACAATTCGCGTCCCGCATGTATCGAACCCTTGACTTCCTCAAGATGTTGAGACATGCTAACCATTAATGGTTAGCATGTCTCAACATCTTGAGGAAGTCAAGGGTTCGATACATGCGGGACGCGAATTGTGAGTGAGCCAGTGGTAGGGCTGGCCATAGACAGGCACTCGGGATAAATCTTTGAGGTGGGCCAGGTAGGTCGCCAAAGAGGACAATACGGATGAGTAATGACCCAGTGAACAGGCTGGGCATTACATCAACTCATTGAGTTATGGCGAGATCTTATTGTTCTTATCAATCGTTTAATGACTGTGGAGGACACATTGCTAAAACTAGATTGTGAGTCATATCGATTTAGGGTTAGCGTAGTTCGGGTTGGTCATGGTGAGTCATATCCGTAACTAACACCATCCATATCCAATTTAATTTCCTCAATTCACATTATAAGAAAAATACAAAAGATTGAATTTTTATTCGAGATTCATATCCTATGACATCAAAGATTAAGGATTAATTTGCGGGAAGTTTTTGGCACATCAAATTGACTAGAGCTACTACCCAATCTAAGTTGGAAAAAAAATGGAGAAATTAGAATTGAATGGGTGGAAATAATCTTAATTTCAGCCATTGAACTGTAATTTTTTTCAAAAGAGGATTCTAGAAAAATTTTACCAAATAACTTGGGTAAAGGGCTTGCCGATTAAAACCTTTTACAATAGTCATTTTATTCCACAACTTATTTTAATTGGCCAGAATTTCAAATAAAAGAAAAATATCACATAAAAAGAAAAAAAAATCTCAAGAATATGAAGATTAATTAAAACTTGCTCTTTAACCTATTAGGATTTTCTAATGGCATTTGATTGTGTGGTCACAATATTTACAGGCTCCTCCACCTTCCTCCACCTTAGTTAGCTTCTCTTCGTCCTCTATTATAAATATAGCATGAATCTGTTGCATGAAATTAGTTTCAAATGTTATGCGGAAGAGAGCCTTAAGGTTGTTCTATCAGGATTTTGGTTAGCTAGCTAACTTGATTTTCCATGTTTCTAATTGAAGCTTCATTATTCCTCAAAGTAGTCACAATGGCTTCAAATCAATTTTTAGTAGCTTAAGTGAACTTATTTAATGTCTTTTTTAGCTTAGAGCGTCTATCTTTGTTGTTTTGTGACTAATGCAAGTTGTTTGTTTGTTGGTTCTGACTACCCCATGAGGGTAGGGTGATCTCTCAAGTCTAGATTATGAGTATTGCTATATGAGTTGTTTTATTGTCAAAAATTGTTACCACATAATAAATCCACTCTTGTGAATCCAATGGTCTTATAGCATAGCAATCATGGTTAGCATGGGCTCCTCTACAAATTTCACAACTGTAAACCTGGTTCTATAGCTTTGCCATTGATCTAATGGGTTGTGCTTCTTCATTCACTTCACTTGCTGGGGGTAAATTTCTCAAAATGTCATTACCCCAGTCTTCCTCAGCAGGGAGTCTATCTTTCAGTGGATTATCATTGTTTATGGCTCTACCATATTTGTTGACTTGTCTTCTTCTTTTCCTACTCAAAAATCTCCTTGATCAACACTATCAACCACCGCTTGCTTGGTTTTCCTTTAATTGTTCAAAGTTGTTTGCTCGATCTCTTGGTCTATAAGGCACTAATCTTGCGGGATTGCTTCTAGTCATGCACCAATAAAGAAACTAATGTTAGTAACCGAGAGAAAAATGCAATAAAGATGAATGAGCAATTCAAGGAAAAGAAGAATGGTTAAAGTAACAGGTGTAGGGCTTTCCTAATATGTAATTCGTTATCATCGGCAACGACGACAAAAAATCTTGACCGTGTGCATGTAGTAGTAACTCTCTACAAAATTTAATCAACTCACATGATATGGGCAAGTGCACCTACTGTAATTACCCTAATTCTTATCATCTATAAGAATTAATCAAGGACAATTATTTACGAGAGCAATTAAATGAACACAAGAGACATCGCAATTAATAAAATTCACCAATATTAAAGCAATACTTGAGCATTGTAAATCACCACCAGGACGCCTATGTGATTATGAGACAAAATCAACTTCTTTACCGGTGTCTGCCAAACCATTAGAATTCCTAATTTAGACTATAGTCTCCTTTAAGATCATCAATCTTTAATCCTTGGTTGGTTAACTGGAATCTTTTCTTAATCCGACATATTTATGTCATCCTATTTCTAGGATTACATGCAACTTCGTCTAATCATACAGATTTATTCTCACACATGACTTTTTAGTATATATGCATGAAACTCAACCTTGAATTCCTACACGTATTATATATTATATTCCAAAGAAATGGTAATCCATTAGTATAAAATAATTAATCATATGGTTATCCTAGATTTATTACAGCTAGATGTTATAGATTTACTCTTCCATATATTTTACATAAACATACAAAAGAAGAATAAATTCAAATAACTGAACATAATAATTAAATAGATAAACCGAAAAGTATTGATGGACAAGGGTCTTTTCTCTTACTTCAAAAGTTTCTTAATTCCAAAGTAATGCATTTGCAATACCCAAGATATCAAAAGATTGATAGATTGATGTTTTCCAATGCTCTTTTATGCTAGGGAAAAAATTCATATTAACAACAAAATGCACGGTTCAAGAGCATGACATGCTTTATGGCGTGTATCCTCCTATCCAACAACACACGACTCTATGGAGTGCCTGACTTGGGTTGCACGGGTTGCTCAACCTATGATCTTCATGAAAAAAGTCATTTTCACTTCTTAACTTGTAAATCTTTAATCACTTGTGTATTCTCGAGGCATGATTTTGATCAATACTTCAAATGATATTCAGTAAACTCCAAAAACAACTGGAACTTGATCGAATATTTTCTTTTCACTCCAAATTAGCAATTTGACCCCTAAAATAGAAATAAATTATTCAAAACACTCTTAATATGTACAAAGACAATATCAAATAACACTCATAAAATAGGTACAAAGGAGACCGATGAACACTTAATCCAAAGGTGCGGCTTGGGAGGGCTAATGTTTGGAGGTTAGAAAGCTCGCGGAGGCTCTTGGGCAAGACAGAAATCTCTACTTTCTCTAATTCCAGACATTGAACTGCTGATAATTCGCCAATCTCATCGAGAATATATAATATATGTTTGTAGTGATGAACATTATAAGGCCTTTTATGACTTGACATCTTTCATTTGTGTAGTCCCATGATATCAACCTAAGCTTCCGCTTTTTGTGTCATTTTGCACTTGTAATGGCTCGTGAGTAAGCTATTGCGATTTCCCACATTTGTCTTATATAAAAATGCAAAAGGGATACACATATTAAAATGACCTATAACATATATAAAAACATGTGACCATGTAATCCCTATCTTTTATTTTTTTTTTACTTTTTTTTATACAATTAATCCAATCAGACCACACTTAAATGCATAAAATTGAGCTAATTAAATAGAGAATAATTCTATTAACGTAAACTAATACACGAAGGTATTGGTAAATATTAAATTTATCAAAATTTCATATTTTTACCGTCTTCCAAAGTTCGTTACTGCAATAGAGGTTCTTTCGTGTCTCGTGCAAAGGTGCACAATAAAACCTTTTGCAATAGAGGTTTTTTCATGGTGGACTTGTGAGGTCGATTGAGTTGGTTCGAGAGTCTTCTAAGTTTCTCCAATCCAGCAGGGGTCTTAGCTAATGAAATAAGTTTACAAAAGGAAATAGTTTCTGGGTAGTTAGACAGCCTTCAAGGTGCTCATGGAGTTGGTGAAAGTCACTTAAGCGTGGGGACGTTGCCGCTTCTTGGTTTTAAATATGGTCAATTGTGGTACGACTATTAGTTAGGGGCAATCTCTGGACTTAAACTACTGCACCGTCGGCTGTCGCCTATTCCGACCATCTTGAAGTGTCACAGCCCGTGACCCTATTTTTTACCTTTTTCTATACATCTTATTTGATTGGGCTGTCTGCGATACTTTTGTTTTCTTTTACATATAAACAATTTTATATTAAATTATAATATGAATTACATCCCCTATCTTACTTTATAAGAGAGTAGTACTGTAGATAAGTCTAAATACAGAAAATAAATGATCATACCTTATTAAATAAATTAAGATGTCACATCGTCTCCAAATGCACAGTCGAAGTCCTTTAGATGTCAGACTCTTAGTCTTCGAAAACCTGAAATGTTAAAATTAAAGGGTGAGCAAACCACGGCTCAGTAAGGGAATTATATGCCTCACTTGATATTCAACTATCTATATGCTGAAAAACATTTTAATTTTTCCTATGGGCTCTAGGCTTGCATGTAGGAATGATACTACAGTCGGCTAGGGATCCGGATGGAGTAAGGTAGGTATTTTGAAATACCTATCTTGTCCCGGAACCTAGAAGCAACTGTAGAGAGTAATAAATTTCTTTTCGTTTGAAATTTAAATCCTTTTTCCATTTTATTTCATATCATTTTCATATTCTTTTCAAAATAATGCTTTTATGAAATAAAGCATTTAAATAAAGTAACTAATATTCATATATTCTTTGAAAAGAATATTAGTTAAATCATCATCATTCTCATTTAAACTCTTTTCATATTTTACTATACAATCATAATTAGTACAGTACTTTAAATAGAAAAATAAGCTATTAAATCCTTTTCATATAAAATATACATCATTTAAATCTAATATTCAATTTAAAATCATAGTAAGAATATTAGACTTATAAACTCCTTTTCCTTTTGAAAACATATTACATATTCATATCACATGTCATATGAAAATCATCTCGTAGTACTAAAATCAGTACTGAAATAAGCATTTTTGTAAAATGCTATAAATCCATTTCATTTGATTTATCACATATCATGTAAAACATTTTCCTTTCACGTATCACATATCATATAAAACATTTTCATATATGGAGACTGAGGCACGCCCAGCCCGTCTACTGGGTCGTTAATCATATCTGCTATAGACCCCGAAGGGTATAAAATAATCATGTCAGATCTATTGCCATAGTCTATAATTGTCCTTGGCGGATCACTGATCAGGTGTCAGCCGGGACTACATATCACATATCACATATTACATATCACATGTCACATATCACATATCACATATCAGCATGATAAGGTTGATATCTAGTCTCAAAACCATATTTTTCATCATAAAATAACCTTTATGAAATTTATAAAAATATATAATTTCATAATTTAAAATCATAAAGGTTATAAAACCATTTAGTGAATATTTAAGAAATATATATAAAAATATTCACTTTATTTCTTTTCATTTTTCATCTCGTATTACGTGTAATTTACATATCAAGAGAATTTTCGATGATTTCATTATATCCATTCTTGAAAACATGAATATTTTAAAATCACTTTAATTTTATTCATGTTTTTATAGAAAATATTCATTTTCTCAATTTTCGTGATTGAAAATCATTTCTCGTGAAATAAAATCATATATTATGTTTTTCGATAATTTTTCAATAATTTTTCAGCAGTATAACGGCTGCCGATTGGCTAGCGTCCTGCACGAAAAATACAATTTATAATTCCAACCAGTACATCATCACACTTTTCCAACCATCATTCATCGCAATATTTTCATAAAATATTTCATAATTAAAATCATGCAGACTGAATATCCTTACAGTGCTGCACATGCATCCTTTACCTTTTTTCGGGTCGGCGACTTCCTCGTTATCGGTCGCGCCCGTACTCCATCTCTTTCGATTCCATCATCTCGTTCATCAAGAATAATTTCTGGAATTAAAATTCTAAACTTTAGAATTTTTCCATAATTTATTAAAATTCATTCGAAATTAATTTTCGAAATTTCTTACCGAATTTCCGGGGTTTCCGTAATTTCCAAAATTTTCAAATTCCGAAAATTTCCTTTTTCTCTCTTTTTTTCTCTTTTCTTCTTTTTTCTCTTCTTTTTCTTTTTCTTTTTCTTTCTTTCTTTTCTTTTCTTTTTCTTTTTCCTTTTTCTTTTCTCTTTTTCCTCTTTTCCTTGTCCTAGCCGAACCGGTTCAGATCGATCAGATCCCCTCATCGCCGGTTCTTCTCCGACGGTCAGTTCTCCGGCGGTTCGGTGGCCCCTCAGTTGGCTGGCGTCAAGGCGAACCTATCGGTGGCCTTCGTTCAGTCTGGTTCGGCGGCACGGCGACAGATCTACTCGGTTTAGGTCGGCGTCTTCTCTTCCTCCGTTCGTCCTTCCTCTGCCGTTTTCCTTCGCCGCCAATGGCTTCTCCACCTTCCTCTCGCCTCCGTCGAGGTTGACGTTAGGGTGGCGGTGCCCGGATCATCCAGCACCGTCGTTTCCTTCTTTCCTTTCTTTTCTCTTTTCCGCTTCGGTTTCTTTCTTTCTCGTTTCCTTTTTCCTTTGCCGGCCGGCTTCTCCCTTCCTCCTTCTTGGCTCGCCGGCGGTGTCGCTCCCTCTCCCTTCTCTTCTTTCTCCTTCCGGTGCCGCTACAGGGTCAGCTTCTCCCCTGTTTTTCGACAGAAACGAGGTCCCAATCCCGTTTCTGATTTAACCCCTTTTTTTGTATAATATACTATATTATACTTATATAATATATATAAACATAATATAATAACAAATATATATTTTATACACAAAATACATATATATAAATTTTAATTTGAATTAATATATATATATATTTTCATATGTATATGTGTATTTATAGATATATATTGTATTACAATATATATATATATATATATATATATATACAAATTTTGATAAAAATAATATTTACTTTTCTTATATATGTATATAGTTATATATATATACATAAAATATCATATTTATATACATATGTATTTGTATAAAAATACATTTATATAATATATAATTATATAAATATATTTCATATTCTTTTCTCCTTTTCTTATTTAATTTGGATTTCTATTTTTCCAAATTAAATTTCCTCTCTTTTATATTTTCTATAATTCCAACCTTATTTTTCCGATTAAAATTTTCCTTTACTCGAATTTTCCAATTCGTCCCTTCCTCAATTCTCGGGATTTTCACAAATATTTCGTTCTCTTAAATAAATTCATTTATTTTGTTTAACTTGTTTATTTGTTTTAATATTAAATTTACAATTATTTAATATAAATTTTAGAAAATTAGCGATTATCACATTCTCCCCACCTTAAGAAATTCGGTCCTTCGAATTTAACTTAAATTAAAAGGTGGTAGCATTCTGTATACTCCTTATTTCTGACCTTTCAATCATCTTTTGACTAATACTGCCAGCATACCTTCAACATCAAAATCACTTTCGATACCATTTCATATCATCTTTCATCATATACTTATACTCCCCAAGATTACTTTATCAATTGAGAGTTATCACTTTCCACTCCTTTTCGTACCATACATCATTCATACTGTTCATCACCCATCTTTCTTATTTGGTGCCAAGTCGATATAGTTTGGTAACTATCATTTAAATAAATTAATTAATTGTATGTAATTGTCCAGTAGCTTTTACATCTTGTGCATCCGCTCACTCAACATATATTCGAGCGTTTCCATTCTACGCTCAGATATTTACATTAGTACGGAGCGATGCTGTCAATAAATTTGGAATCTCAGAGCCTTTTGCTATTTCCTATAAACATATAGCTACTCAGAGATTCCCATCACATATAGGGCTCACTGGAACTTCACATACATTCTCATCATTTTATAATCATATTTCGACTATGGCACTAAAGAATCTAAGAGTTTTATAATGGAGAAGTGATTTCATTAGACTATCAATCTATAATCACTTCTATATTATCATATCTTTTTTAGATTCTTCATTATTATCCCCAATACTCTTTTCATATTTATTTCATCAAATGCTGCAGCTCATTTGCAGACTTTACTATTACTCCTCATTTTCTCTCTATATCTCTTTCCATGTAATCTCATCATTACATCTCTTATTCTTATGGTATACTCTATATCACTTAGGTTTTAGAATATACCTTAGCATGAAATCTTTTCTTAATTTAGATTCCATAGATGACTAATAAAATCATCAATTTTGTCACCTCATTATCCATACAATTCCACCATTTCCATCCTTTCGAGGTGGTATATATAAATATATATATATATATATAATTTCCTCATTTATATGACTGGTAGTAATTCATATATATCATTCATCTATTTTACTCCTTTGAGTATCATTAAATTTCATTTGTCGAAATTGGATCGATCTTCTATCTAGCCATAATCATGTGATAACCAAAAGAAATCACTTTTAGTCTTAAATTCGGGCACTACTTCATATTCGTGTTCCCTCACCATCGTGTACTTGTCCTCTTATTACATATTCATCTTTTCCTTCATCATCATTTCGGTCACTTTTCCTTAGGGGTATAGTACTCTACTGTTAAAATCCTTTAGCCTTTGCATACCATCTTTATACTTATTCATTCATCGACTTAAACTTATTTAATTATCAGTCATATCTGTAGAGCAGCTAACCCAATAACTCTTCTATAGACTGGCAATAGTATTTAGCTAGACCTAGTACCTTCCGTATCTGGATCACTACCTCTTCATCATAGACAGATCCGCATCGCTCTGTCATTCGAGATCATATATCTTAGAAAGAGATACTGTCTAGCTCATCTTCTATTTGCCAATCTTAACTTATAGTTCATTGTCTTTGAGAGTTTACAGGGTTATACCACTATGTTGCTCATTTTCCATTTATGCCTTAGACTGTATGGTATATCATTACTTTATCCTCATATGGATGCCTCATTCAGTAGGCTTATATACCTCACAAAGTATTTCATTAACCTTGTAAACCTCAATAGGAACTCGTAAAATTTTTATCGAGTTCTGATCAATGTCATCTTATGACCACTAGTTTCGAACTTTTCATCTAGTGATGCCTTGTACAGAGATTGATCTTATAAGCTCCTTATATATCTTCGATTAAATCAATTTAAGGCATCAATTCTATATGGATGATTACTTGTTCTTCATAAGAACTTTATTTCATAATAGGAATTAAATTCACCATTTAATTCATCCTCAAATCATATTCATCGGTATTCCATCAATTATCCTTATATAAGTGAATTTCATTATCCACAAACTTTTCCAGATTTATTTCTTAACCTTTTCAGATTCTTCTATATTCTCCGATATAAGCTTAGAATAAATTTCATATTAATAATCGAGTCAATGTTAGCTCGATTTCTCCAATCTATATCACTCTGAAAATTTATCGAAAATAACGTCTGATACTTTCTTTAATCATTCCTCTCTTATCATTTTGGACATTTCATCATTGTGTCTTATCATTTCCCCTGTATATCCTCAAGCACAGGCATTTAATATTTAAATCATTTTAACATCTACTCTACCTTGATTCATTTATTTCTTCATATTTCACAGCATAGCTATCATCTTAATTAATATGCTGTATCAAGTGTAATTATTTGATTAACACCTTTCACAGCTAACCGATTTATTATTACTGTAATTTAATTTTAAAATCATTTTCATTTAATAATTCAAGTTAGCTGTTATCTTCCTCATCTCTTATCTTCACTTATTGTTCTTATGTATATTCTCCAATTTCATATACTCCATATAGTACATCATTTTGTAAAACATATTTCAAATTATTCTGGTCTATAAATGTCCATTTAATACTTTGAAAACTGTATGAATGTATAAAACCAGAATTAACCGTACTGCTATGGATTTCATCCTCTATACTGATCTCTTCTCAGTCATCTTCAATAATCATATTACTTTTCATCATATCCAACAATCTCGTAATAATATCCCGTTAATACACTTTTTTATTTAGACCCTAAAAAATCAATAACTGAGTTGCTCATCCTGCGACTTCCCTATAACCATTCGGGTCACATCAGTACTCTAAATGTAGATGAAATTTAAATAATCGGGATCGTTATACTCATTTTACGTCCTTCATGCCATCAGTAACTCCATTTCTATCAATGGAATTCAAGATCGACTTGGTTTATCACTATTCAAAACATAATCCCACATAAGGGCATTTTCGTCATTTCACATTTATTTCTTTCTCCTCAATATACATTTAAACCAAGGATCTTATTATCTATGTGCTGATAGTATCCTTTCTCATACTACTACCAGCAGTTTAAAATCTTTTTCAATTTTGACAGAAAAGTCAACTAAGATCTATAATTGGATTATTTTGCATGAAATGCAGCTTTACATCATCAATTTCTCTGCGAAATCAATCAATTCCAACTTCTATTGGTTTATTTTGACTCCTGGTAAAATTTTGGAGGTAGGGGTATTTTGATCATTTTTGGCCAAAATTTTCTCTCTTGAAAATACCTTCAATCAGTGATCTTAAGGTCTAGTTAATGATGATATTTCATTCCCCTCCTTTATATCATCACTTTAAGGTCTCAATTCGATCCGGATAAAAAAGTACTGGTGGGGCCCTCACCGAGTCCATTTCTGTTCCTTACCGAACAGATCTTCTTTTAGATTATAAGATCACCATTTTAGGTAACATTCCTGAGCCGTTTTCCTTTTTAGCATTCCCTATTTCATAATTCTTACCCCCTTATAAACATTTAATTCAATTTGCAATCATTTATTTTCTCTATGTATTTAGACTACACAGTACTACAGGGGATGTTAACATTTTTTGACACATTTTCTTTCCAAAAGTATCGACAAACATCAGGCCAACCGTGCTCTGATACCATTAAATCTGTCACAGCTCGTGACCCTATTTTTCACCTTTTTCTATACATCTTATTTGGTTGGGCTGTCTGCGATACTTTAGTTTTCTTTTACATATAAACAATTTCATATTAAATTATAATATGAATTACATCACCTATCTTACTTTATAAGAGAGTAGTACTGTAGATAAGTTTAAATATAGAAAATAAATGATCATACCTTATTAAATAAATCAAGCTGTCGCATAGTCCCCAAATGCACAGCCAAAGTCCTTTAGATGTCAGACTCTTAGTCCTCGAAAACCTGAAATGTTAAAATTAAGGGGTGAGCAAACCACGACTCAGTAAGGGAATTATATGCCTCACTTGATATTCAGCTATTTATATGCTGAAAAACATTTTCATCTTTCCTATGAGCTCTAGGCTCGCATGTAGGAAGGATACTACAGTCGGCTAGGGATCCGGATGGAGTAAGGTAGGTATTTTGAAATACCTATCTTGTCCCGGAACCTAGAAACAACTGTAGAGAGTAATAAATTTCTTTTCGTTTGAAATTTAAATCTTTTCCTTTTTATTTCATATCATTTTCATATTCTTTTCAAAATAATGCTTTTATGAAATAAAACATTTAAATAAAGTAACTAATATTCATATATTCTTTGAAAAGAATATTAGTTAAATCATCATCATTCTCATTTAAATAGAAAAACATTTAAATAGAATAGTCATATATTCTTTTCATATGTTACTGTACAATCATAATTAGTACAGTACTTTAAATAGAAAAATAAGCTATTAAATCCTTTTCATATAAAATATACATCAATTAAATCTAATATTCTTAAAATCATAGTAAGAATATTAGACTTATAAACTCCTTTTCCTTTTGAAAACATATTACATATTCATATCACATGTCATATGAAAATCATCTCATAGTACTAAAATCAGTACTGAAATAAGCATTTTGTAAAATGCTGTAAATCACTTTCATTTGATTTATCACATATCATGTAAAACATTTTCATTTCACGTATCACATATCATATAAAACATTTTCATATATGGAGACTGAGGCACGCCCAGCCCGTCCACTGGGTCGTTAATCATATCATGCTATAGACCCCGAAGGGTATAAAATAATCATGTCAGATCTAAGGCCATAGTCTATAATTGTCCTCGGTGGATCACTGATCAAGTGTCGGTCGGGACTACATATCACATATCACATATTACATATCACATGTCACATATCACATATCAGCATGATAAGGTTGCCATCTAGTCTCAAAATCGTATTTTTCATCATAAAATAACCTTTATGGAATTTATAAAAATGTATAATTTCGTAATTTAAAACCATAAAGGTTATAATACCATTTAGTGAATATTTAAGAAATATATATAAAAATATTCACTTTATTTTTTTTCATTTTTCATCTCGTATTACGTGTAATTTACATATCAAGAGAATTTTCGGTGATTTCATTATCACCATTCTCGAAAACATGAATATTTTAAAATCACTTTCATTTTATTCATGTTTTTATGGAAAATATTCATTTTCTCGATTTTCGTGGTTGAAAATCATTTCTCGTGAAATAAAATCATTTATTACGATTTTCGATAATTTTCGAAAATTTTTCAATAATTTTTCTGCAGTATAACGGCTACCGATTGGCTAGCCTCTTGCATGAAAAATACAATTTATAATTCCAGACAGTACATCATCACTCTTTTCCAACCATCATTCATCGCAATATTTTCATAAAATATTTCATAATTAAAATCATGCAGACTGAATATCCTTACAGTGCTGCACATGCATCCCTTACCTTTTTCCGGGTCAGCGACTTCCTTGTTATCGGTCGCTCCCGTACTCCATCTCTTCCGATTCCATCATCTCGTTTGTCGAGAATAATTTCTGGAATTAAAATTCTAAACTTTAGAATTTTTCCATAATTTATTAAAATTCATTCGAAATTAATTTTCGAAATTTCTTACCGAATTTTCGGGGTTTCCGTAATTTCCGAAATTTCCAAATTCCGAAAATTTCCTTTTTCTCTCTTTTTTTCTCTTTTCTTCTTTTTCCTCTTCTTTTTGTTTTTCTTTTTCTTTCTTTCTTTTCTTTTCTTTTCTTTTTCTTTTTCTTTTTCCTTTTTCTTTTCTCTTTTTCCTCTTTTCCTTTTCCTGGCCTGACCGGTTCAGACCGGTCAGATCCCCTCATCGCTGGTTCTTCTCTAGCGGCCGGTTCTCCGATGGTTCGGTGGCCCCTTAGTTGGCTGGCGTCAAGGCGAACCTATCGATGGCCTCCGTTCAGTCTGGTTCGGCGACAAGACGGATCTACTCGGTTTAGGTCGGCGTCTTCTCCTCCTCCGTTTGTCCTTCCTCCGCCGTTTTCCTTCACCGTCGGTGGCTTCTCCACCTTCCTCTCGCCTCCGCCGAGGTCGACGTTGGGGTGGCGGTGCCTGGATCGACTGGCACCGCCGTTTCCTTCTTTCCTTTCTTTTCTCTTTTCCGCTTCAATTTCTTTCTTTCTCGTTTCCTTTTTCCTTCGCCTGCCGACTTCTCCCTTCCTCCTTCTTGGCTCACCGGCGGTGTCGCTCCCTCTCCCTTCTCTTCTTTCTCCCTCTAGTGCCACTACAGGGTCAGCTTCTCCCCTGTTTTTCGACAGAAACGGGGTCCCAATCCCGTTTCTGATTTAACCCCTTTTTTTTGTATAATATACTATATTATACTTATATAATATATATAAACATAATATAATAACAAATATATATTTTATACACAAAATACATATATATATAAATTTTAATTTGAATTAATATATATATTTTTCATATATATATGTATTTATAGATATATATTGTATTACAATATATATACAAATTTTGATAAAAATAATATTTACTTTTCTTATATATGTATATACTTATATATATACATAAAATATCATATTTATATACATATGTATTTGTATAAAAATACATTTATATAATATATAATTATATAAATATATTTCATATTCTTTTCTCCTTTTCTTATTTAATTTGGATTTTCATTTTTCCAAATTAAATTTCCTCTCTTCTATATTTTCCATAATTCCAACCTTATTTTTTTGATTTAAATTTTTCTTTACTCGAATTTTCCAATTCGTCCATTCCTCAATTCTCGGGATTTTCACAAATATTTCGTTCTCTTAAATAAATTCATTTATTTTGTTTAACTTGTTTATTTGTTTTAATATTAAATTTACAATTATTTAATATAAATTTTAGAAAATTAGCTGTTATCACATGAAGTGGAGTGCCTCTTTTGCAGCTTCCATATCTATTGCATTTGGCATACCCATAACCTACTACGTCTAGGAAAGACAGGACAGCAACCTCTGCAATTAACAAGAGTAATTTTATTTCTCGTTTTTGGAGGGTGTTTTTTTGTTCTTTTCACCTGAATCATTGCTTTTATCAAGTTCTTGTCCATTTATCACATCAATACAAATTCAACTGCTTATAGTGCGGGGGGGTGGGGAAACTCCTGCATTTGTCGACTCTCACTAATTTCTTCCTTAAGGAAGATCATTCAAACCGCTTGATGTCACAGCAAGAAGAAAAAGAATCAATGGCAGCTTTCTTATGAAAAAAAAAATGTGTCTAGATTGGCGGATCTGTTGCCTGCCTAACATGAACTCAACAATTAAACCATCCAGCGAGTGCTAACTGGTTGACAATAACTAAACATATCAAACATAAATTTCGTAGATGATACAAATGAGTGGAAGGTAAAAGAAGATCATGTAGCTACCAAGCTCACGAGGAGTTGCAGGCTCATGTCAAAAAATGTTTCTATGCACAAACTCTGATGGTGTTTTTAACCCTCTGATGATAAAATTGAGGATGTGAAACTTCATTCTAGAAGTATTCTTTACTTGGATTGTTCTTGCTGCCAATGCATATCCTACTGAAGACATCCAAAACAAGTTGTCTAACTATGGCTATAGCAAGACATATGCTCATAAGCTAATATAAAATTAATCATGTCAAATTCAATGTAATTGAAGTTATTCCAATCATGACCGTACATGTCCAAGACTTCAAACAAAAAGGATGCTATTTAAAGATGCATCCAATATGCTGTGAATAGTGATATTAATCTAGGAAAAATGAAGATGTGAGCTAAGTGCCCAGTAATTCATGAGATCACAGAGAAAAGGTGTTCATTTGGACAATAATGTTAGTCCTCCAGCAGGAGTACCTTTTTCTTGGAGCACCTTTTTCTTGGAGTCATCATATACCGACACTGAAGCAAATAGGTTGGTATCTGTTAGGCATAATGATGTGGCAGAAAAAGCAGAGTGTACAGTGGAGCTCCAACTGCAATGCAAATGGCCATCCTTGATGCTCTGAGACATTGCCTTCCCCGAAGGCCGGATTTTTGAAGTTTACACTTCAGAGCTCATGAATATCTGCTTCACATGAAGACTCCAAGCTCTCGGCTCATCAGAATCATCCAATTCATCATCTTCTTCAGTGTCTTCACTATGAGTATCCTCATTAATATGGACTGTACATGAAGACCCCAAGCTTTCAAGCCCTGGAAGTTCCTTTAGTTTCTCACAGCTAGAGATATCAAGATACCGTAAAGCTGGAAAGATCGAAAAATAAGGTAAACTCCACAAGGATTTACAATTTGAAATAAATAATTCTTCAATGACTTCAGTTTCTCAAAGCCTCGAATTTCTACAAGTTTATCTGAATTGCCAATAGTCACAAGTACACAAATACAATTAGGCAACACAAAACTACATTGTCAAAACTAATTTTAATGAGCGTACACATGAAACATAGTTTATCATTTACAGAGAAAAGTAAAGTGTATTTCACTTTAAGGACTGCATCTAATGATAACTAGAGAACAACAGATTGCAGGTGCAATAGCCAAAGAAAACTCTTTACACCCAGGGCTGATCACATCATAGACATGTTGTAATATCTCTAATTGTATGAACTAATTAAGTATAATTATTATCATATAATTATATTTAGTAGTATAATTTATGTATAGTGTGACCATAATTGTATATATATATATATATATCTATATTATATATGTATTTATCCTTAATGGGACGGATATAATACATGGTCTAAAAATATGGGAGGTCCCTACTGCTGACACCACTATATAAGTGAAGGCCCATTATTCACTTGTAATTAACGGAGAAGTGAACAGCAGTAGCTCACCTCCCTCTCCTTCTCTTCCGTTTCTCTCCATCACTCACCATCATCATCCCTTCTCTTGGCAGCACCACCAGCACTGGTGGACTTCCGGCGGAACGCTGGCGGCACCTCCTCCCATGGCAGCTTCATCAGTGGCGGCAATGGCAGTGTTTACGGTGGGTTTTAGCTCAACCCACCAAAGATTAGATTTCTTTCTAATTTATTGTGCTAATGGCTTTGGTGGATGTTTTAATTCCAACAATTGGCATCAGAGCATCCCCACCTTAAAGCCATTATCCATTTTCGAAGAAGAAAAATGAGATTTATAGATTTTTTTTATTTTTGGGTATTTTCGGATTTTTGCTATACCCATAAGATTTTCGCATTTTCAAGCCAAAATAATGCTATATATTAGTTGAGGATGATTTTTATTGAAAATGCCAAGAAAACGAAATGAAATGGGGCTGTGTAGAGGGAGAAATGGCCGGGTCGGGTCGAAATGACTCATTTTTCTGCAACTCACCCGTTCTGGGCGAGGGAGATAACTGGCGCGTGCAATGCACGAGCCCGATGGCATAATAAGAGGCGCCGCGGGCGCCATTGATAATTAGGCGGGCGCGTGTACTACACGTGCCCGCATATGAAAATTAAATAATTTTTTTTATTTTTTTTCCTGCCCAATTTTCTTTCTTCTTGGGCCAATGTTTTGGGCCGGTTTTTTTTTGTATGCTTAGGTTTCCTTTTTGGGCTGTTTGGTTTTATTCTTTGGGCCAAATTTGGTTGGTTTAATTATTTTTTTTATTGGGCCACCAATCATAAAAAAAAAGGTTATTTATTTTATTTTAGTTAAGCCATATTGTTTAATTAATTAGGCCTTAACATTTAATTTAGTTTTAGGCTAAATTAATTTTGTTGTATTATGGGCATTATTTATTTGATTTTAATAATTGGCCATTTAGTATAAAATTAATTTTTGGGCAATTAAAATTAATTAATTTTAGGGCCATTTTGCCTAATTAATTTAGGGGTCATATTAATTAATTAATTTTTATTTGGCTATTAAATTTGAATTAATTAGTGGCTATTTTGCATAATTATGAACCATATGGTAAATTGATTAATAGGCCATTTTGGATTATGATTTAATTGGCCATTTTGGTTGATTAATTATGAACCATATGGTAAATTGATTTTTTGGACAATTTTGGATATTTAATAGCCATAATTAGTTATTAAGCCCAAAATTAAAGGTGTATAAGTGAATTTTTGGAGGATTAATTTTGGAGTGATTTCTAGAAATTTAAATACTCATTTAATTCATAATTCACTTAACTTTGAAATGTACACTTATGCCCATAAATTAGTAATATTTGGCCTAATTAAATAAGTTTAAATAAATTATTTGGGTATTTTGTTGAGCCATTTTGGATTATGGTTTACCCATTTCGTTAATAATTTATTTAAATAAATAAACTCTCTAGAAATGAAAATTGCCTTATTATTTGAATGTTCGCATTTATATGGAATTAATTTAATTAATTAATCTTGGACTTGAAATTACTACGTATGCTTCAGAAATTGCATATTTTGGATGTAGTTAATCTTGGTCAATAAATTTGTGAATATTCTTAAAATTATAAATCATTAATTGGATTGGCTAGTACTTGCCTGTCGCAGGAATAGTCATGAAGATTTTTTGACGATTTATTCTGATAATTTTAAGGATATAATAATAAGGCAATGTATAGTGATAGTTGCAGTTGCATAAATTTACTGAGGTCTCTAGAAGTGGCTAGTCTTTCCCTGTCGGATTGTTAGTTACTTTTAGAGATGCTTGAGATTGAGAGGATTCTGGTTGGGATATGACACGGTCTTCCTACCCTGTCGGTGGGCGATCATTCAGGTTGCATTCAACTAGTTTTGTTTTATCCTCTGTAGTGTATTGTGGAATAAATTTTGATATTGTTTGGATTATTCCACTGGCCTCCATATTGTGCAACTATCACATATCAAATATCTAGTAGGATCAAATTAGATAGATAGTATGAATTATTTTCTACAGTTAGAGACATATTGAACTAGGAAGTAGTCTTGAGAGTCAATCTATCTATTATACCCAATAATGTGAGCTCTTTGAGGACAATACACTTGGAATTTGGGGAACACTTAAGTGAGAATTCTCTGATTATAAGGGCTTGCCATTAATGAGCACATCAGAGAAAGTGTTCCAATTAGGAATAATTAAGAAGTATTTATGGATGCCATTAGAAAATAGTTCGCGTAAGATGAATAAAGGTTGCTATAGGATTTTGATTCCATATATGGCAGATTCAGTACTACTTCCTTCTGGGATGGAGAATTGGAGTTCTTTCAGTTTTACAGATCTCATTTAATGCAGAAGGAAGTATGGCATTTTAATATCAAAATTGATATTGTCATTCAAGAGTGGGAGATTTTTTGAATTAACAAATCTCATTCAGCCATAATGATGACATATGCCAATATTACTGCCAAAAGGAATATTATTAAAAGGTCTCAATAAAAGGTCATTTTAGAAGAAGAAATTTGTCAAGTCTATTTCCCATTCTAGTTTCACCAACACCTCTAAATATCAATGTGTGTCACTTCTGTAATAATCCTGGGCATAAGAGGTAGATTGCAAGAGTCCTCTAGATTGAGATATGCAAAAGGCATACTGTTAGCTTTTATTTTGAATCCAATCTAGAAGATATGCCTTCTAGTTGTTGGTGTTTTGGATACCGGCGCTATTATTTATAAAGCTATAAGCAACCGGAGATCGAATAAAGGAAAATTGTTGTGAATTGGGGTTATAGAGTTAGAATCCATATTGAAAACATGGCCAGATTGTTGTTACATTTTGAAGACAGTTTTGGAACTACTATCAGTTTATACTTTTCATTCCGATAACAGAAAAGTATTTTGCTAAGAAACAACATATATATTGATTCTGGCGTTTTGCGTGATGGATACACAGTGGACTTGTACCCCAATATTTGGGCAAATTTTCTTCAATAGTGAATGATGTGACTGTAGATTTTGATTATGATATGATAGATAAGAAATCTATTAAGTTGTGGCATGAGTTAGGGACATTTCGAGGCACATGAAGAGATTGTATTAAGGGAAATCTTGCTGCTAATATTAAGGACATGATTAGTAGATATTGAAATAATTAGGAACTTATGTATACCGACATTTGTAGATCATTTTCACATATTGTATTTAGTGGATATAAGTGTTTCATCACTTTATTAACGACCATTTCGATGTAGGTCATATGGAGTAATAGATCTGATCTTATAGAGGCCTTAGGCATTCTAATTAATTCCGCTGCGCTGCTTAAGGCAATGATTAGACAGTAGTGATGAATATCATGTTTGGTATAGTGAAGCTAGGCGAAATCATATACCGGTTTTCGGTTAAGTGCACTATAGGATTATATATTGACGCCTAGTGTAAGGTGCTTGGAATATTGAAACAGAATAAGATTACAGTTACAGTCAATCGTACATTTTGATCTAGTACGATTTATGTTAATCACTCCAAATCTTTAAATTCGGGTGGAGTGAAATTAAAACTGCAATTCACATTCAAGGTTGATCTCCAAGCAAGACCAGTTCCTAAATGCATCCCAAGTTGCAGTCAGACATTAAACCGATTTTATGCCGTTTCCTGTGTTTAGGGTTATAAGGTAAGGCAAAAGAGCTATAACCCATAGTCAAGAAAACTTGACTAGAAAACTATCAACGGCAATTCTGTTGGTTATTATATCGACTAGAAAGATTCTAGATTTCATTTCTCGTTATGTGACAGTAGAATCATTGAGTCTGACAATGCAATCTATTTAGTAGATGACTTAAAGAGTGGGAGTTGTGAACTCCACAAAGTCATTATTAAGATACATTTTGATGTGTCATTCCCATATATGCGTTATCTTTTGATGATGAAAAGCTACAACCAAAGAAAATGATTGACCTCAATACCATATTTTGAACCTGCATCTGACTTTACAGAGGAACATGAATGTAAGATTCATGTGTCTTCTAATTCTGATGTTTGTCAGGAGACTATACTGATTCGAACTCTTAGAGTTGAATATTAGTCACACAGGATGAGTAAGCATCTATGTTGCACAAAGATGCATGGGATCTATTTCTGTTGTCACATCATTGTAGACCAAGTGAAACCCTAAAGATCAGGCTAAAAATTGTAAAGCTAAATTTTGCCAAGGTTTTAAATAAAGCAACCTAAAAGTTTGTAGTTCCTAAGGTGGAACATACAGTTCTCGAACTTAAGGAGTTCATTTGCGAACATTGAAAGGCATCAAGATTGTAATATATAAAGAATGAGATTGTCACTTTGAGGAGAACATTATTGTTTGATAATTGGATCCATTGCGAGGTTAGTGGGAGTTATGTGCTTATTGTGCTCTAAACTGATGATATCAAATAGCAGCCAATAACATTGACCTATTATATGAGACATTTCATGTCGTCATGTCACTTTGGGATGAAGAATCTAAGTGAGGCTTTATTTTGTTTTAAGGATTGAGATTCTTCGTGACATATTTATAGGCATACATTATTGGTCTCAAGAAAACTTACATTATGTGTATAGAGTAGGTTTATTGTATATTGTTCTCCTATTTGAGGTACCTCTTCCATGAAAAGTGACATACTGTGAAATTTCAAAAATCCTCAAAGTAAAAATGAAAGAGCTCATATCGAGTGTTGTGTATGCCTTATTGTGGGTAATTACTGTATGCTCAAGCTTATACACATTTGGACATTGTGTATGTTATAGGTGTATTTCGGAGATACTTGAGTGATCCTGTAATAGAGAACTGGAAGCTATAAAGAGAGTATTTGGATATTGATAAATCTGACGTTTTGAGTTTGGTCAGATATTCTGATGTTAATTTTGCAAGCTCTCCAGATATTGAAAATTATTTTCGTTATATATTTGTGGATATAAAAGAGCTGTATTTTGGAAAGTGTAAAACAAACACTTACAGCATCCTTGATTGTGGAGGCTAAATATGTAGCATGGTGTAAAGCTACATAATGGGCCATTTAGGCTGTAGAATTTCGTCTCAAGGCTGGTTTTGTGTGGTTGCCATTTGGAAGTCTTGGAGATGTATTGTGATAATGCTGCAGCAAGTATTTTCTCTCTCAAAATGTTAGGAGTTCCTCACACTCTAAAAATGTTTAGATATCATCATTCGGTTTTGTTAGAGAGAAAATAATGAAATCCATTACTTGATTGGATTGTAGAGCACATGGTTTAAAGAGCTCATTCTGGCTAACTGAAAGTTTGGCTGCTAAAGTGCTTTGATGACATAACACTTGCATGAGGCATATAGAGTCATTTGCTATATTAAGTTAGTGGGAGTTCTGCAATAAAATCAGTTGCAACTGTGTGAATGGATTCCTATTTGTCATATATGCATATTCTGTCTGCGCACATTCTAGTAAATATGACATTCTGTTAAATGAGATATTCTGCATTAGTCTCATGAGCTTCTGTTGAAACATTGCATCATTCAGTTTGGATGCATGGACCTAATGGAAATGGATATTGATTTTGTTTTCATATCATTTCCATTTCACACTAATACTACTATTTTTTGTTGCAGTCTTTATAAGTTTACGCATTTGTACCCTGTCGGTATGATGCATTTTGAAGCTTATAAAAGGCTTCTTGTTGTTAAAGTATGTATGAGTCTACACATTTGTACCCTTTCGGTACAATGTATATAGAGGGCTTACGAATACATATTGATATTATATGATATTTTGTTAATTAACTTAATTGTCCAAGTGGGAGAATGTTGTAATATCTCTAATTGTATGGACTAATTAAGTATAATTATTATCATATAATTATATTTAGTAGTATAATTTATGTATAGTGTGACCATAATTGTATATATATATATATCTATATTATATATGTATTTATCCTTAATGGGACGGATATAATACATGGTCTAAAAATATGGGAGGTCCCTACTGCTGACACCACTATATAAGTGAAGGCCCATTATTCACTTGTAATTAACGGAGAAGTGAACAGCAGTAGCTCTCCTCCCTCTCCTTCTCTCCCGTTTCTCTCCATCACTCACCATCATCATCCCTTCTCTTGGCAGCACCACCAGCACTGGTGGACTTTCGGCGGAACGCTGGCGGCACCTCCTCCCATGGCAGCTTCATCAGTGGCGGCAATGGCAGTGTTTATGGTGGGTTTTAGCTCAACCCACCAAAGGTTAGATTTCTTTCTAATTTATTGTGCTAATGGCTTTGGTGGATGTTTTAATTCCAATAAGACACACTCCACAAGTCATCATCAACACTTTGATGTAATTGCAGTCACTCACCGGCTATAATGTGAAAGAAAATTTTTATTTTAGCAAACAATGAAATTAAAAAAGTTGAAAGAGTCCACAGATTAAGCTAATAAAATTACAATGTGTAAGGATTCAACTTGCAATCATTCAGAACTGAAATATGCTATGTACATCAAACATTAAATAGCAATCATTGAGGCTCAAAGTTGTTATCGATGTTATTGCCTTTAAAATCTTCCCACAGTAAAGGTGTCAAACCTTGGATAATTCCAAAAAGAAAAAAAAAATTCTGGTGCCAAAACAATGAGTGTGACAAATGCATGTCTATCAATGCAATAATGTCATAAGTTCGAGAATCAAATGAAATTAGATGTCAACAAACTCTTTCATAGAGCCAATATGCCAGTAAAAATGATGAGAAACAACTAACGTCCAGTACCAAGTGTACAACATCCTGATGCTACCAATATAGTCGTGATTCATGCTTGCATAAAAAAAAAATTCTAAAATGCTAAAGTTGTTTTACTCAGCTGTTATCCTTGAACATTCAGTAGCATTAGGTTTTGTGTGATTCAGTGTCCACAATACCAGTGGAAAAAACAGTTAGAATTCCACCAAGATCCAAGAGTTGCAAGACAAAAAGTACTCCACTTCTTACAAAATCTAAATAACTTATACCGTAAAGCCCAGCCCGTTCACTGGGTCATTACTCATCCGTATTGTCCTCTTTGGTGAGCCCACTGGCCCCCTCAAGGTTCTATCGTGAGTGCCTGTCTATGGCCAGCCCTACCACTGGCTCACTCACAATTCGAGTCCCGCATGTCTCGAACCCTTGACTTCCTCAAGTTGTTGAGACATGCTAACCAATTGTCCTAAATTGGTTAGCATGTCTCAACAACTTGAGGAAGTCAAGGGTTCAAGACATGCGGGACGCGAATTGTGAGTGAGCCAGTGGTTAGAGGTGGCAAAAGTTGACTCGACTCGAACAATCTACCCAATTAATCCGAATCCAAACCCGACCGATCCGATTTGACTAAAAAAGTCAACAACCCAAATCCAACCCGATCCGAATCTGAATTGATCCAAAACCAAATTCATCCGAATTTACATTGATCCAAACCTGACTGAATCCAAACCCGAATTGATCCAAATCCAAATTCATCCGAATTTAGATTAACCCAAACCCGAATTGATCCAAACCCAAATTGATCCGAATCCAAATTTACCCAAACCTGAAAAGATTCAAAATTAAATTTAATATTATCAATAAATACTTAGGTGTTAAAATTAAATATCAAAGTATTTTAATATAGTAAAAATATAATTTTTTTCAATAATATGAGTGTTATATATATTTTTAATCTAGTTAAATTTAAATATTCACTTTTATATTGCATTCATTTGAACCTAATGTATAATTATTTAATGGCTAATCTATAATAGAGTACAGAAGCTATATCATCTACACTAATGTCTCCAATTATTCTATAAAAAATCAAAATAAATTAAAGAGATATATAGTATTGTTTTTTTATATTTAGTAGAGATTATTAAATCACTTTGATTCAAAAGTTATTAATTATTGTAGATAATAAAAATAAAATGAAAAAAATGTAATTAATTTATGAATATTGGTAAATATATTATAAAGAAAACTATCATACAGATTATTAAATATTTTGATTATTTCAATCCCAATTGTACTATAGGTTATGTAAGAAGAAAATTTTATTTTCATGAGTTTTGTAATTCTTAGAAATATGGTTTCAGTTGATTTTCATACCAAATAAATCACATTAAGATGACCAAAGCTTAATCTAATAAATTTGTCCAATCGACCCTGATCCAAATCCGACAAACCCGAATTGACTAAAAAAAGTCAACGACCCAAACTCGACCTTATCTGAACCCGAAATGATCCAAACCCAAAATAGACCGATTTTTCCTTGACCCAAACCCGACCTTATCCAAACCTGAAATCCGAAATAGACTGATTTTTCCTTGACCCAAACCCGACCTTATTCGAACTCGAAATGATCCGAATCCAAAATGATCCGATTTTTCCTTAACCTAAAATGATCCGATCCAAAATGATCCAACCCAAACCCGATCCGACCCGCCCATTTTCCACCTCTACCAGTGGTAGGGCTGGCCATAGACAGGCACTCACGATAAAACCTTGAGGGGGCCAGTGGGCTCGCCAAAGAGGACAGTACGGACGAGTAATGACCCAGTGAACGGGCTGGGCGTTACAAAAAACGCGCGTTTTTTTTAAGGCCCTAGATCACCAAGCAGGGTCACCTTACTCACTCGTACTGTCCGCTTTGGGTCCAGACTACCAAGCAAGACCCTCACGGATTTCTCCCAAGGGTCCTGAAGAACTCAAGATAAATTCCCTTGAGCGCGTCCGTAGTGACTCGAACACTTGACTTCCTCAAATGTCAAGTCACTACTAACCATTAAGCCAATGACTTGACATTTGAGAAAGTCAAGTGTTCGAATCACTACGGACGCGCTCTTCAGGACATTTGGGACAAATCCGTGAGGGTCTTGCTTAGTGATCTGGACCTAAAGCGGATAGTATAGGTGAGTAAGGTGCCTCTGTTTGGTGAACTGGGGTCTTACATTTTATGCCTAGGAAATACATGTGCATGAACAGGGACAAAAGGTACACTTTAAGAATAATTCAGATATCACGGCAAGAAGATGCTTTACCACATTTGTTTTCCATCAATAGAACGAATTAAAAAATAATAAACAGAAACAGTTGACTTTGATTCTTTCGCACATGATACCAAGTTAGGAAAACAAAACCAATCGTATGTAAGAGACAAGTACCACTTTTTCCAAAGTCTTGACCACTAATGCTTTTTCGATCATAATGTTAATGTGATTTTTTAACACTTTCTTCCTAGATTATACAGCACAAGCGAAAATCAATACCAAAAAAATCCAATGTATTTCAGTGAAGTTTTCTTGATCTCTATTGCAGTCACAACACTTGCATTGTACAAATGCATTAAGAAGAAGAAGCAAACTGCAGGAGATGGACCAGGAAACCAAACTCCAAGGACACCCCTTTCATCAAAATCTCCTCAAGGACATGATTATGAAGTGTTCCTGAATTTCCGAGGGACGGATACTAGAACAGGTTTTACTGATTTTCTCTACACCAGGTTGGTGGATGCAGGAATTTGGGTGTTTAGAGATGATAATAATCTTCCTGTCGGTGAAAAGATTGGCCCTGAATTGCTTAAGGCAATCCAGAGCTCTAGGATTACGATTCCGATTCTCTCAGAAGATTATGCTTCTAGTAAGTGGTGTCTAATTGAGCTTGTGCAAATACTGGAGTGCAAGAAAATGGCAGGTCAGGTTGTTCTGCCAATATTTTACAAAGTCAGGCCTGCAGATGTGAAGAATCTGACAGGGAGTTTTGGGAGATCTTTTAATTCACACAAGAAAAAGGTTGATGCCAAAACTCTCCAGGAGTGGAAAGAGGCTCTTCGAGAACTCACATCCTTGAAAGGATGGGAATCAGAGAAAATTGCAAATGGGTAATTCTTATCCTTTAAAATTCTTTTACAGAATGTTTTTCTTTTCTATTCAGCTGACTCAGTGTTTATATTCTAATTAAATCTTTGTCGTAAGAAAATGTTTGCATGTATTAGGTGTCACAGTCATAAATATAGATCACACCATATCCACTGGTTTCTTAAATCTGCTATGATTTTACATTTATTGGTTAATATCCTTTTGGGGCGAGACTTTTATTATTGCTCATCAAGTGGATCACTAAATTGAATAGGGATGAGATGAGTAAGGTCTGAAATTAGGATGTAGTGCTCTGAAACCGCGATGTATTTTGATCCATGACTATCAGATCCAGAAGCTTAAGCTTGTAAATGTAGAATGAGCCTTTATACTTGTTAATACCATGGCATTTTCCTCTTGTTCATTTGCTTAGCTTGTGTTTGGTGAGAGTCATTATTGAGTATGGGAATATTTGACAGGCATGAAGGAGAACTTGTAAGGTTGGTAGTTACTAAAGTTTTAAGCGAGTTGAAGAAAGCCTTTCTTGATGTAACGGAGTATTTGGTTGGAATTGATGATCATGTGGAGAAAGTTAAGAAAATGTTGGATGTTAATTTCAACGATGTCAGGTTCCTAGGAATCCACGGAGTCGGCGGTGTTGGCAAGACTACTCTAGCAAAGTTCATATATAATGAACTTTCAAATCATTTTGAGTCGTGTAGCTTCCTAGCTGACATTAGAGAAACGTCATCGCAGCATGAAGGCATTCTTTATTTGCAGAAACAACTAATATCGAGCATTATGAAGGAGGAATTTCCAAAAATTATGAATGTCGATGAAGGAATCAATGTACTCAAGAGCAGATTTAGGGAAAAGAAAGTTCTCATACTGCTTGATGACGTGGATGATAGCTATCAATTGAATGCATTAGCAAGGAAGCATGACTGGTTTGGTTTGGGAAGCAGGATTATTATTACGACGAGGAACAAGGAAGCTCTTAATGTGCCCGATGTCAACTCCACTTATGAACTTGCAGAAATGGAATTTGATGATTCCCTCACCCTTTTCAGCAAGCACGCCTTTCGTAGAGATTCTCCACCAGGTGACTTTATGGCCATCTCAAAAGATATCGTACTCACAACTGGTGGTCTTCCATTGGCGATTGAGATCATCAGTTCATTCCTATCTGGTAAACGGAAAGTGGTATGGGAAGGCACATTAAAGAAGTTAAAGGAGATACCTAACCATAAGGTTCGAGCAAAGTTAAGGATAAGCTATGAAGCTCTTGAGCATGAGCAAAAGCAAATATTTCTTGACATTGCATGCCTTTTAATCGGAATGGATAAAGTAGTTGCACAATACATGTGGGAGGACTGCGGTTTTTTTCCAGAAGAGGGGATTGAAGTCCTTACCCTCATGTCCCTAGTGAAAATTGGGGATAACAATGAGCTCCTGATGCATGACCAACTAAGAGATCTCGGAAGGGAAATTGTCAGGGAAGAAAGCTATGACGATCTTGGAAAACGTAGTAGACTGTGGAAACAAGAAGAAGCCTTGGAAGTAGTTGAAAGGAAGCAGGTAGGAAGTTCTACATTTTTTTCTTTTTATTTTTTTTTCCTCCTCTGCCCTACTCAATATTGTTTGCATTTTGCAATTTGATTACCCAGTCATTGTTGTGTGTGAAATTATTAGAATTTTAAAAATCTGTTTTGGACTGACAGGGCACTAAAAAAGTACAAGCACTTCGTCTTGACAAAGTTGAGAGATCAGAAAATTACTGCTTCACAAATGAGCAATTTGAGAAACTAACCATGGTACGGTTTCTTCAAGTGAATTATGCAAATTTTGTTGGAGATTTTCGGGATCTTGTTCCAAAACTTAGATGGCTTGAATGGAAGGGATGCACTTCGAACTTTATGGCAACCAATTTTAATGTGAAGAATTTAGTTATTCTCAATTTATCTAACAGCGAAGTCACAGATGATTGGGGAGGATGGAGTCCAATGGAGGTATCATGAATTACACTCTTTTGTTTTCTTCTTTTCCACCTTTTCATTCCTCCTTTATCTATATTTCGTTGTCTAACATTTTCAAATTTTCTGTTTACTAGATGGCAAAGAATTTGAAAGTTATAGATCTCACGGGCTGCATGCATTTAAGCACAACTCCTAATTTCTCTGCCTTCTCAAGGCTAGAGATTTTGATACTTGAAAAGTGTAAAAATTTGGAAGAGATTCATCCTTCTATCGGAGACATCAAGACTCTCATTACTATTAATGTTAATGACTGTGAGAAATTGGAGAAGCTACCAGATGAAGTTGGTAGAATGAAAAGATTGAGGGAACTTCGTGCAGATAGAAGCTCGATAAGGGAAATTCCAGTATCAGAACGTTGTATGAAGAAACTGGAGACTCTCACTGCTGTCAACTGTCAGATGTTGGCTAAATTTCCGAGTTTACTTGGACAGCTTACATCTTTGTCAACTCTTGACTTGACTGATTGTACAAAACTTGAGGAACTTCTAGAATCCGTTGGCAAGCTTGTGAAGCTCCATACTTTATGGCTAGAAGGATGCGAGTCATTAAAAAAGCTTCCAAAATCAATTGGTAATTTGGAACTATTGACAGAGCTGAATGTGTCCTTCACTGGAATTAGGGTATTGCCTGATTCTATTGGAAATTTGCGTAACTTGAAAGTGCTCCGAATGGTTAATAGTCGCATAACAAGCTTACCTAGTTCAATTGGGATGCTAGGGAAGCTTGAAAAGATCGATGCTGCTTGTTGCGATGATTTGCAAGGAGTACTGCCTTATGGTATTGGTAATTTATCTTCACTACAAAGCCTGATACTAGGAAGTACTAAAATTTCTGGCTTGCCAAACAATATCCATGAACTTTCTGCCCTCCAAAAACTTGATTTATGCAATTGTGCGAAGCTTGAATCAGTTCCGGAGCTCCCACTTGGTTTAACATCTCTTGAACTTAACTGCACTTCCATGACAGACTTCCCTAGTACTTCCAACTTAACCAATTTGAGGCATCTCGCCTTTTCTGACTTCTCCAATGTAGAGAATAGGCTTCTGTATATTGGAAAGTTAGACAAGTTAGAGACACTAAACATTTCTGATTCAAATGTCATTATAAAAAATCTGGCAATTTTATCCCGGTTGAAGAGTATATCATTGATCAATGTAGGCACCAGTGACTTGCCAACAGATATTTCTGCTCTTACTCAGCTTAGGGAACTCAGCATTGATTGCTGTGAAAAACTCGAGTACCTTCCACAGCTTCCCTCAAGTTTAACAAAGCTGTACATTGGAAATAGTCCAATGTCGAAAGGACTTCCAGATTTGTCAAACCTGAAATGCTTGTCCAAACTAATGCTTCAGGAGTGCTCCGAGCTGACAGAAATTAATGGTCTGGAAGGATTAGATTCCCTTATGGAGTTAGAAGTATATGGATGCAGACAATTGTCTAATCTTAATGGCCTTGAAGTTGTAGAGTCCTTGAATTACTTGCGGTTGAGAGAGTTGGCAGCACTTGAGAGATTACCAGATCTCCCAAATTTGAAAAATCTGATAGTATTACTTGTTATGGAGTGCGAGAATCTAATAGAACTCCGAGGTTTTGACAACATGGAATCCTTAGAACACTTGATCATTTGTGAATGCAACTCCATTGAGAGGTTGGATGACTTGTCATACTTAAAAGTGTTGAAAGATTTGAATGTCAACAACTGTAAGAAGCTACACTATGTTGAAGGATTGGATGAGCTGACATCATTGAAAAAGTTGAATATTTCTGGGTGTACATCCATGGTAAATTTCTCAGATTTGTCAAAGCTTAAAAATCTGGAGGAACTATATGTGAAGGATTTTATTGATCTTCTCGAGATTCCAGGACTTGAGGAAATGAAATCACTAAACTATCTGGATATTTCAGGATGCAAGTCAATAAAAAGGCTACCGGACATGTGCGTATTTTCAAATTTAGAGTATCTGGTAGCAACAGATTGCGAGAAACTAATTGAGCTCCAGGGACTTCAAAGCTTGAAGTTCTTAAAGTACTTGGATATCTCTGGATGCACTTCACTCAAACGGATGCCAGATCTACCAATAGGAGTTCATGTGGAATGCGACGTCCAATTCCCGAAGAAAAGAAGAAAAAACAAGCGCAAGCTGCTATAACGAAATAGCCAGAGCTTGTATGGTCATTCAATAAGGAAAGCTTGAATAGAGTTCTTGCTTTTGGTTGGAGTACAGCTTAGCTTAGAGCTCGTTTACTGCTTATGTTCAAGAAAGTTAAATCGCATGGAAAAAGTTGCATTCCTCATAGATTAAGGTATGCAACATTCTGAATTCATTGCAAGTCATTCCTTGGCTCATTTGCAATAGATGTGTAAAATGCCAGCAAATCATAGATTAAAGACAGGACTGCGTTACAATTTGTCAAAGTTCATTTTAAGCTGGTAAAACTGTGAAAAGAAACTTAGGAGAAGGTTTAATGAAGGAGGACTGATGATATAATTTTAGCATTTTCATGGTAGCAATTTAGAAAATTGAGATATTGATGAATGATTCTAGAGAGACTAATGCTAGCATTCAGGGTAAGTAATATCTCATTTACTTCCGCTGCATGGAGAATCATTGTTATCAAGATGTTTATCACATAGCTATTGTTTTGGGGAAATCCATTCACAGAATTAAATTTGAAATTCTCTTGATTCTTGTACCGCATTATCTGCAACTTTGGATATCCTAATTGGAGCAACAGTGTTATTTTGGGCCAATGAAGACTATTTGTATTTGTAATGTCTTCACTGTACAGAAATAATTTGAATTTGAAAGTTTTCCAACTACATTTTTTAATTCTCTTCATAGCATTTTCACTAAACTTACTCTTTTTTTTTTTTTTGGACTAAATGTACCAACCCCATATTGAAAGGGTAGAAAAGTGGATTATCCTATGGAATGATCAAAAGTGGCTAAGAAACTAAAACACTTGTTTTCTGTGCTGACATTTATTTGCTGCATAATACTTGATTTTAATGGGCATGCCTCCTGACAGCTTCTATCATTTTCAACTTCAATGCTGCAGTATGCACAGTTACTGCTATAATTGGGATATGGATTCAATGATCTTTCTGCTGCTGTCTAACTCTTCAAGTTGCTTGGTAACCATTCATCATACTCATCTGTGCAGCAAGAGCATGACTTTAAAACACTAATTTTGGGAAGAAATCTAAGTAGTATGTTTAATGAAAATGAATACAAGGGTGTTGCAGAAGTGAAAGTAGACATTACCTCGCAGTCCATGAGTTTGAAAACAAAAAGAAAGGGATTTGAACTTCCAATCTTCCTAACTGATCTATGCACTTCTTTGACATTTCTAAAGGGTTCAGCTGCAGCCCCCACTATTCTTTTAAGACCATCACAACTAATCTAGACACGTCTTTCCCATTAAAGCAGAGTTCAGCAGTTGGCCCTAGTTGCAAAAGAGTCATTGTAGCGACTCATCTTCTGCCACTAACACTCTCTTTCCACTCGGTAATTTCTCGTTGCTTGGGCTGCTAATTTCTTGTCTTGGACTCTTAGCGAATATGTCTGCTTGAAAGGAGTGCTTTCTTGAGAGTTTGCCGGGATTGTCTTAACCAAACTCTGGTAGAAGTCCTGTTACTTCAAACAATGATGATCCATGGAAAGGCTTGGAGATGATGATATATGACATCACTTTCACGATCAAATTTGTAGTCATGTACCCTTCGGTTGATGGTTTGGGTAGCTGGATTGTCCTACCAAACAACCTTTCAGCCGTTATTGTCTAGTCCATATCTAAAGTTAGCAACTGCTTAGATATCTTAGAAAACAGTTTGACATTCACATCAATTACTAGTAGAAAGAATCTAGAATTTGTATCAGACTTGTTAGACAACGATTTTCCTGAGCTTTCTCTCCTCAAACCAAAGTCTGACTCTCCAGAATGACTTTTATGTGAAATATGCTGCATTGCTGTATGGTTCTCAGCTGCTCCTTAAGTTGCATCGACAGTATGACATGGGATCCATTTCTCTTAGAACTACAAGCAAGCTAGGTGCTTGCATGAGAAGCAGTCAATTTCAGACTTGCTGTGCGGATATTTAACCCCTTATAAATTTACAGCTCGGTGATGAACTATTCCTATGTCAATGCTTCCATCTCTTGATTTATCCTTGTAGATACTGTCACATAATTCGGGGAACATTGGACCTGAAACCTGTCCCCTTTTCACCAATTTCCTTGTCCATAATTTTGATTATCTCCACCCATGAGAGATACCTGGTAGGATACCCATATGAGACTTTAGTAATAAATGTAATAATACACACCAATCTACAAGTTTGTATACTTAAATATGATGGTTGAGGTGCTAAGCTTAATAAAATCCATATATAAAATCATAAGACAAGATAGCTTATGTCAACAGATCTATTTGATGGTTGTATGAATTGACAAAAATAAGAAAGAATTTTTGAAATGTTTTTTGTTTCATTTCACTAAGATAATTACAATATATAGACATCAAGAATAATCAAATCCCTTAATCCTAGGGTCTAATAGAGTAAGCATAATTAGATCCCTTAATCCCAGGCCTATTATAGGAAGGAATACATCAGCAATTATAGCAAAGAATATATACAACAATAATGAAAATCTTAAAGATGTAATCAAGGGATATACAACTATATATAAAAAAACTAAAAAAGGAAAGAAGAATATATTGACATCCCCCCTCAAATTGATGTGGGTAAGTCTATCAGCATCAATTTGCTACTGAGAAACTTGTGTCGTTGGCGTGTCAAAGCTTTCGTGAAGACATTGGCTGTCTGAAGATCACTAGTAATATGAGGAAGAGTGATAACACCCCGAGTAAAGGCCTCCCTAATGTAATGACAGTCCACCTCTATGTGCTTTGTGCGTTCATGATATACTGGATTCGCAACTATTTAAATGGCATTAGTATTATCACCATGAAGTGGAGTAGGATCGGTTTGAGGAAATCCAAGTTCAGAAAGAAGACCACGTAACCACGCAATTTTAGAACAAGCTGCAGACATGGCCCTATACTCAGCCTCTGTGGAAGATTTAGAGACACAGTCCTGCTTCTTACACTTCCAAGAAATCAAGGCATCTCTAAGGAAGATGCACCAGCCTGTTGTAGACTTCCTAGTATCCGAGCAACCAGCCCAATCTGCATCACTATATGCAGTCAAATGAAGAGCAGATTTTATAGGAAAAAACAACCCACGAGTAGGTGACCCAATTATGTATCGAATAATGCGATGAACTGCAGCAAGATGAAGATGTCGAGGTGATTGCATAAATTTGCTAACTATATGGACAGCATATGAGATATCGAGCCTTGTATTTGTTAGGTAGATAAGACTACCAACAAGTTTTCTATATAAAAAAGGATCAGGCAAAGCTCGCCTTCATCTTTTCGGTATTTCACATTTACCTCCATTGGCGTATCAACAGCAATAGCATCCTTTAAACCAGCTAGCTCAATGAGATCTTGTATATATTTATGATGATTTAAGAACAAACCATGATCTCAAGAGTGAATTTCAACCCTAAAAAATATGTGAGATCTCCAAGATCTTTCATTTGAAATGTATTATGCAACATATTTTGAAGCTTAGTGATCAGCCTATTGTCATTACCAGTGATGATAATATCATCAACATAGACTAAGAGTGTAACATCCCGTTACCACATTTTTCACGTATTTACATACAACTTTACCGGTTGGGCTGTCTGCGATGCCATTAACATTCAACAGTAACAGTGATAAATGATGAACATTTAACTATTAATTATGGAATATGAAATTTCTTTTTCATTATTCCTTACATCTGACATCCCCTATTAACCTTTATTTCACTAAGGTAGTACTATATACATATGTCTGAAATGTAAAAGAGAAAAGACTGTACCTGTTACGTTTAACGTGCCATGTCTCAGTGCTTTAAGCATAGCTATACCCATCTGAGAGCTAATTCTCTCAACTCCGTGTACTTCTTATCTGTGGAGTTAAAACAAAGGAGTGAGCGATTCATACGCTCAGTAAAGGAAATATATGCTGCTTTAAATAAAACAAAACTATATATCACAACTCGTTTATTCTTTTCTTAACAATAACCCAGTAGAAAAGACAGTGGATATATAGTAAACAACTCTCTTACAACACCATTCAAAACACCGACTAATAGTTTACTTTAAAATGTAGTAAATACTATCTAGGATTTCAACAAATCCTCACAATAAACAAAAATTGGTAAGTTGAGACTAGGCAGCAATTAAATCATGCTCTCATTGTTTCCCCAGGAACACAAATCGTCCGCTTTTGGGGTGCACCCGTAGGCCATCGCCCCTCACGGCTATCTCAACTAGATCTATGGCCATAATCTGTAAGTGGTCCTCGGGTCCACTTGCCAAGTGACCTCGAGACCGCTGATGACTTGGCAGGTCCATCAGCCCTGTGACGCCCTAGGGTGCACTCGTTGGTCTATTTGACCCGAGCCATCGCCCTAGTTGGGTCACGCAAAGTACATGAGTGATAATGCATGAACTCTTGGCCTAATGTCTCAAAATCAAGTTATCATATGTATCATTTCCATAAAATGATTTAGTTCCAAAAGGGTTTATAACTAATAAAAACAACCCTCAATTTCAACATTTTCTATGAGAGAAAAACACTTTTGGAGCTGGTTCACCCACGGCTAGTTCGCCCAGGGTCAGCTCGCCCATTAACCAATTCGCCCAAGGGACTACTCGCCCGAGAGTCTACTCGCCCAAGGGACTACTCGCCCGAGAGTCTACTCGCCCAAAAATTTGATATTTTCTATTTTCAAAATAATTAAAATACTTCATTTTTCATTTAAGAAATTACATTTTAAAACCGTTCGCCAGAGTCTACTCGCCCTTCACAGCTCGCCCTGACTAACTCGACAATAGTCGCCCGCCTCATAGTTTTCAAAACACAAGTACGGCTGGCTGATAACAGTTCGCCCGCCTTTTACTTAAAACAAGGGTCGTCCGCCCAAACTCATTAAAATAGTTCGCCCGCTGTTAAAACTAGAAACGGGTGTATTAAAATTATAAAAATCTTAGCTCGCCCGCCAATACGATTACGCCCAACATAAAAACACAAGGGCTAGCCATCATAAAAATACAAAGAGCTCGCCCGCCCTCTATCATTTCACCCAGAAACAGCATAGGGTCGGCTTTTAGCTCGCCCAAATCAACATAATTATCAATTAACTTCTTCAAAACCATGCATGTCAGAAAACAAATCATTTAACTTAATGTTTTCATAAAATTTACTCCACAGGACATGCATTACTTCACACACATCTCCCTTACCTTGTTCAACGAAGTCTTGCTTCGCCCGGCACTCTGTTCGCCCATAGCTATTCCCAATTATCGGCTGCAAATTATATATAAATTTCATTAATATTTTCTTTATATATCACTTGGCGAGAATAAATCAAATAACTACTCGCCAAATCAGAGTCCCAATTAGCTCGCCCAGACGTCGCCCGCCATTACTCACGAAGCCTTCATTGGCTTAATTGTGGAGTTCGCCCACAATTCTTTTTCGCCCAATGTTTTTGCATTTGAGCTCGCCCGTCATTCACTTCACTAGAGTTGGGCGTTCTCGCCCACAACTTACCTTAGCGAGTACTTAATATCTATCCGCCTCATTGGCGATTACTATTTTCAACATGGGCGATCACTGTAGTCGCCCTTGTCGTCACCTATTCCATAATTTTCCTTGTTTTCCTATTTTCCAAGGATCTAACTAAAACCAAGACTGTATCTATGTTTATTACTGCATAAATCATAGAAATCTATCAGTGAACATCAAGAAAACCTCAAAATTATGAACTCACCTCAACCAACTTCACTTCCAGAACAGCTTGCTTCCTGTCTCATGTTGGCCTTTCTTTTACTTATCCCTTCAGCTCATCAGGCTAAGAAAGAAAGGTTTTATAAGCATGTTTACTGGTTTAGCCAACTGAAGAGTGAAACTCAGTAGATCAAACATGGCAGAGAAATGGAAGAAACAGAGAAATAGCTCTCGTGAAGAAACTGAAATTGGCTAACTCGTTTTTCATCAATTGTCTCTGCTTATATAAACATTCTCAGCCAATCAATAGCCACCACCTGCCTCTTATCCTGTTTTCTTTCATCATTCCTCACGTCTATCATGCATTTAATGCATGTAGAAATCTGAAACACAAATGGCGTGAAAGTCTCCCTTTCACACGCCTTTTTCTTCTGCTGCAGCCTTTGCTTAATTCCTCAACCAATAGAGCTAATTCCCTTATTGACTTTAACTTTTCTTCATTTATTATCTTCAACCGTCCGACTTGCTAAGTCAATTTTGGCTGCACGGTTTGTTGTTTTGAAGCCATTCTCCTTTGTCCACACAAGCTGATTCCCGGCCTCCACCTCGTCTGCTCGCCACACTACACCAGTTCGCCACTTTGTTTCGATTCACCTCACACGTTGGCAAACTCACCTATTCGCCCTTAACACAATCCAATTCGCCATCACCGTTGGCAAACTGCTCGCCCGTTGGCGAAAACCTTTTTTGGCTCACCCATTGACGATTACACCTTTACCCAGCTCGCCCTTTGGCGAACTGTTACTTCACGGTACTCGCCCGTCAAGCATTTCACCTACTTGGCTCCCTTCTCATCTCAATTTAAGGAGCTTTTCACCCTTTTGGAAATTATCATTTATTATTTATTTAATTTCCATTATCAATTTTATGAATTTAGACTCTACAGTAGTGTAAAATCGGATCTTACAAAGAGAAAGACTATACCAGTGGATGTCTTGTGAAAGAAGAGTGATGAATCATATTGACTTTGTGTGAAAGAGAAGGTGAGAAGTGTGCTGCGAAACTTCTCAAACCAAGCTCTAGGTGCCTGCTTCAACCCATACAAAGAGCGTCTTAGTTTGCAAACTTCATGAGAAGCTATCATGGACATACTAGGTGGAAGTTTCGTGTAAATCTCTTCCTTAAGGTCCCCATTTAAGAAGGCATTTTTTACATCCATTTGATGTAAAGGCCAAGAATTAAAGGGTGCAATAGCAAGAATGGTTCTCACCGTGGTTATCTTAGCAACTGGTGCAAATGTTTCTTCATAGTCCAGGCCATATTCTTGTTTATTGCCAAGAGCAACCAATCGAGCTTTGTATCTATCTAAAGAGCCATCAGACTTGAGTTTCACAGTATAGACCCACTTACTACCAATGGGCTTAACATGTGGAGGACAAGAAACAATGTCCCAAGTATGACTTTCCTCAAGTGCTTGAAGTTCTGCTTCCATTGCTAGTTGCCAACACTCAAGTTCCATAGCCTGTTTATAACAAGTGGGAATGGAAATAGAAGACAAAGTAGTAGACATAGCCAAAGGGGTTGAAAAACCATACCTTTCAGGAGGTTTGTGAGGTCTAGAGCTTCTTTGAAGAGGAGGTAAATCATTGGAAATGGGTAGAACATGTAAGACCTCATTCTACATTACTGTAGACTTTAATTTCATAAAATAGATAATGGAAATTAAATAAATAATGAATATTGATTTCCACTTGGGTGAGAAGCTCCTTAACTTGAGATGTGAATGGAGCAATTTCGATGAAATAACATATGGGCGAGTATATGGAACAGTTCGCCAATGAGCGAGCAAGGTAGGATGATCGCCTAAGGTGATGGCGAGTTGGATGATGGCGAGGGCAAATAGGTGAGTTCGCCACGATGTGTTGATTTAGATGAAAGCCTGAATGGGGCGAGGACTCCTGATCGCCCATATGGAGTGAGTAAATTAAAATGATAAATGGTAATTGCCAACTTGTGGTATAAATAATAGCAAAGTGGCGAGTAGCGCAATAATAGGTGATCGCCAACAATGTGACGAATTCTGTGATCACCAAATCTCTAAGTAATAGCCAAGAAAAGGAAATCATCTCGTAATTTCTAGATATTGAATTGGCAAACTGAAATAGAGTAGGCGAACTGAAATTAAGTTGGCGAGCTGAGGCCTCAAGTTGAGTAGGCGAACTGGAATGAGCCTGTGTGAACAATCTGGAAATAATAAGTCAGAACCGTACAGCCAAGATTGACTTTGTACGCCACACAACTGAAGAAAATTAAGAGAGGCTGCGAAAGTCAATCAAGGAATTAACCTTATTGGACAAGGAATAAGACAAAGGTGCATTAAGTTAAGAAAAAAGGCTATAGTGGACTTCACGCCACTTTATTCTCTGGACAAATGGTTTAGACAATTAATGATATGGAGAAAAACGTAGTCAAAATGTGCAAAGATAGTTCTCATAGCCGTTCCTTTTTGCTGCAGTTTTTCTTCGGTTTTAATGCATGAAAGACGTGAAATAAATGAAAGAAGATGGGATAAGGCCAAGTGATGGGTTCTGATTGGATAGCATGGCTATATAAGAAGAAACAATTGAGGAAACCGATTTAGCCAACTCCATATTCTTCACAAAAGCTCTTCTACTGTAAGTTAATGTTCTATTTCTTCCATTTTTTCCATGCTTGATCTACTAAACTTCAACCTTAAGTTGGCTAAACAAGTAAACCTGCTTATAAAACCTTTCCTCCATCGTTTGATGAGCTGAAGGAATAAGCAAAAGGAGGCCAACGTGAGACAGAAAATATTCTCTTTTGGAAGTGCAGTTGGTTAAGGTGAGTTTTCATATTCTACGGTTATTTTGGTATTTGAGGATATAGTTTGATGTTTTACAAAGTAATTGTTGGCTCTTATAGGCAATACCGAGAGGGGGGTGAATCGGTTTTTAACTAACTTTAAGCTCGTTTTTCGGTTTCTCTAAATTCTCTAGCCTATATTAATAATTTCTATGTTCTCTAGGCTAGGCAAGCATGCAATCCAAGTTCAATGCAATAAACACAATATAATTGCAAGTAAATAAAGAGTAGGGAGAGAGATATTTACACAATCGATTTATAGAGGTTCGGCTACCTTGCCTACGTCCTCTATCTTGAGACACTCCCAAGGATTTTCCCCAAATTCACTATACTTGAATTTGTGTTACACTCCCTCTTTTTGCAGGATCAAGAGAAACCTCCCCCTTTTTCTAAGGCTAAAGAGAAACCTCCCTCTTTTTCTTAGGCTAAAGAGAAACCTCCCTTTTTACAAGGAATGAGTTGGTTTACAACTTGTGTAATCAAAGAAGGGCCTCTAGATAGGCAAGTGATTACAATGTTTAAGCACAAGGAAAAAGCCTATACAAGATTTGTGCTATTTTATACAAAGAATATGAGAATGATGGAAGATGAAGACTTTGTAGCTCTTGATTTGTTGTTGAGGCTTGAGGATTTGAGGAATAATGAGTATTGAAGTTGTTGAGTGGTTCCTCTTCCTTCCTTTAGCTTCTAAGCCTCTATTTATAGTCCCTTGGATGGTTTGTGGACGTTGGTTGGAGCCAAAACAGAAACTAGCCGTTGTATCTTACAGAAACTAGCCGTTAGAGGCTTTCTGGTGTAAAGGGATCGATCCTTTTACCAAAGGGATCGATCCTTTTCTTCATTCTAGGCCTCCGAGGCATTTTGCCAAAAAGGGATCGATCCCTTTCCATATGGGATCGATCCCATGCTTCTAAAGGGCATTTTTCCTGCACTTTTGGGTTAGAAATGATATGGCCTTTGATCCTAATCTAACCCAAAACATTTTAGCATTTTTATGGGAGTTTTTCTTGACTTTCTCTAATGAAAACATGGTCCAAAAATTCATCAAGTAATTTTCTAAAATATTCAAAACATTTTATAAAGTATTAAGACCAATAAGAATATGTAATTAAATCATGGTCTTAATGTTTGATATGATCACTTGAAAATGGATTGAGAAAATCATTTGTGATAAGGCAAATTTACAATATGAATTAAAACATTAAAGCTTACTTAAGTTTTTGTCATTTCAAAATATATATTGCAATTTAAAGCTAACAGTAATGAACATAGAAATAGCTAGTTAAATCTTGCTAGAATATACCAGAAATTAGAACAAGGTATAGTCTAGAAAATAATTGAGCATGAACAAGGAAAGAAATAGAAATAGTGTAAAAATGAAGATAAATGGGCGAGCTCAGTGATCATTGGCGAACTAAATAATGTGAAGTGTGATTGTGGGCGAGGTCGCCACATGTTAAGTCATTGGCGAGCCCACCTTAGAATAAAAAGCCTTGTCGGGCGAACTCACTTGAACAGGTTTGGCGAACTGATATTGTGGGCGAGCTCCCACGTATAAGTCATTTGGTAGATGGCGAACTATACTGGGCGAGCTCCCACAAAGAAGCCACTATATGAATGGTGAGAAAGAATGTTGGGTGAATGGCGAGCTCTTTTGGAAGAAATGTAGAATAATGTCAAGTCTCGCCAAAGTGTAGAAATATTCGAAAATGAGAATATTAATAATATTAATAAATTATTTTGCAGCTGGGAAATTAAAGATTCGGTAAAAGCGATCGGGAAGGCGATTAGGAAGCAAGGCTTCATAAAACCAGGTAAGGGAGATGTGTGTGAAGTGAATGCATGTCCTGTGGAGTAAATTTCATGGAAATTATTGAGAAATTGTTTTGTTTTATGACATGCATTGTTTTGATAATTGTTTTGATTTGGGCGAGCTAAAGGCCGACCCTTATGTTATGATTGGGCGAACTGGTACAGGGCGGGCGAGCCTTTGTTTTTTTGATGTTGGGCGAACTATTAAGGCGGGCGAGCCAAACCTTTTATAATTTTGGTCAAAGAACCCTTTTATTTTACCTTGGGCGAGTGACCCTCTTATAATGTTTGGGGCGGGCGATCCCCTTTGGTAAGAAAATTATGGGCGAGCCGAAATGTGCGAGCCAGTGTTTTTGTTTTAAATGCAGAGGGTGGCGGGCGAACACTAGTTCACCACACTGACAAGTTGACCATGGGCGAGCCGAATGGGCGAGCTGACCCTGGCGAATAGGTTTCTCTTTTCTAAATTTTTTTTAACGAAAAATGAACTATTTTTAATAGCTTTGAAAATAGAAAATATAAAACCATTTTGGGGCGAGTTGACTGTGGGCGAACTAGCCATGGCGAGCCAGCTTAACCCGTGCCTTTCTCACGTGGAATTCAGTGAGATTGTGGGCTGTTTTTAAAACCTTTTTGAAAAAAAAATCATTTTTGAGAAAATGAAGAAATTATGAGATATTCCTTAAAGGCTTTTCATGAGATATAACTTGATTTTGAGACTTTAGGCCCTTAGTTTCACGCATTATTATGAGTTATGAGGCTGATGGACTCACCAAGTCATCAACAGGTCTCGAGGTCACCTAGCAAGTGGACCCGAGGACCACCTATAGATTAAGGCCATAGATCTAGCAGAGATAGCCGTGAGGGGCGATGGCCTACGGGTGCACCCCAATAGCGGAAGATTTTCGTTCTCGCAAGGGGGAGGGGGAACGATGATAGCATGATTTATTTATAGGGTGATGCCTAGTCTTAACTTGTTGATTTCTGTTTACTGAAAGGATTTGTTAAATCCTATTTACTGTTTAATTCATTTTATTGTAAGCTGTTGAGTCAATGATTGAATGGTGTATTGAGAGTGCTGTTTACTATAACCACTGTTTTCCTATTTGATATGATTTTAAGAAAAATAAATAGTTTGTGGTATATAGTTTTGGTTTTATAAAGCATCATATGTCTCCTTTACTGAGTGCGTAGTTCGCTCATCCCTTTATTTTAACTCCACAGATAAAAGACACGGAGTTGAGAGAATTAGCTCCAAGATGGATATAGCTACATATAAAGCGCTGGGGCAAAGTATGTGAGACATGACAGGTACAGCCTCTTCTCTTTTACATTTCAGACATAGGTATACAGTACTACTTTATTAAAATAAAGACAATAGGGGATGTCAGATATAAGGAATAATGAAAAGAATTTCATATTTCGTATTTGTTACATAATTGCTTATCATTTATCACTATCACTATGGAATGTTAATGGCATCGCAGACAGCCCAACTGGTAAAGTTATATAGAAATACGTGATAAAAATGTGGTAACGGGATGTTACAAAACAAGATCAAATGATGCAAGAAGATGTGGAGGAACCTTAGTGAGACTTGTAAGAGGATCAGATGTAGGAGGAGTGCGTTTGTGATAAACATAACTAGGTTTAAACCTTTGTACTAGTGTTGGCGATGAAGGAAAATATGGTAAAGCAGATAGAGAAGGAAATTTTGAAGTCTGTTTTGTGCTAAAAAAGGGCTGATTTTTTTTTAAAAAAAATGACATTCCTAGAGACTCGAGTTCGACTGGTATGAGGATCATCAAAGAAATCCTTTTTGGGTTCTAGCATATCCTAAGAAAGCACACTAGAAAGATTGGGTAGGAAGTTTGTTTCTCTCATGTGTAGGAAGGTGAACAAAACAGACACATCCAAAGATATGAAGATTGGAATAATTTGGTCCATGCCCAAACAAACAAAAGTAAGGAGAATCATTGTTCAAGTTGGGAGATGGCAATCTATTAATCAAATAAACAGCAGTAGACAAAGCTTCACACCAAAAATGAGAAGGAACACAAGACTCAATTAGAAGAGTTCAAACAACATCAAGAAGATGGCGATTCTTCCTTTCAGCCACACCGTTTTGTTGTGGAGTGAAAAGACAAGAACGTTGTGATATGATCCCATGACTTTGAAGAAAGAATTGAAATTCATTTGACATATATTCACCACCTGAATCAGATTGCAAGATTTTGATTTTGACAGAAAATTGTGTTTCAACTAAAGCAAGAAAGACTTTAAACACAGAGAAAACCTCAAATTTAGACCAAAGAAAATATACCCAAGTAAAGTGAGTGAAATCATCAATAAATGTAACAAAGTATTTGTAATGAGAAATTACAAGTGTAATACCCCATACATCAGTATGTACAAGTTCAAACGGTTTGGTGGTGTGGGTTTTATGCAATGGAAAAGAAAGCGTTTTGCTTTTATGTAACAGTCCACACATACTGTAAATCACGTATTTTTTTCACATAATCCACGGTTGGGCTGTCTGTGATGCTATTAACATTCAACAGTGATAGTAATAAATGATAAACATTTATTTCACAATTACGGAATATGAAATTTTTTCACTATTCCTTACATCTGACATCCCCTATTGTCCTTGTTTCAATAAAGTAGTACTGTATACATATGTCTGAAATGTAAAAGAGAAGTGACTGCACCTGTCATATTTAACATAATTTGCCCCAGCGCTTTATATGTAGTTATATCCATCTGGGAGATAATTCTCTAACTCCGTGTCTTTTTATCTGTGGAGTTAAAACAAAGAGGTGAGCGAACCACGCGCTCAGTAAAGGAGACGCATACTGCTTTAAATAAAGCAAGACTATATACCACAAAGTATTTATTTTTCCTAAACTTATACCAAGTAGGAAAAAGTGGATATAGTAAACAGTCCTCTCAATACACCATTCAAATCACTGGCTAAACAGTTTACAATATAATGTAGTAAACAGTAAATAGGATTCAGTAAATCCTTTCAGTAAACAGAACTCAGTAAGTTGAGACTAGGCATCACCCTATAATTAAATCATGCTATCTTCGTTCCCACTGGAACACAAGTCTTCCGCTTTGGGGTGCACCCGTAGGCCATCGCCCCTCACGGCTTTCTCGGAGTGTGCCATTAGGCCAAAACTCCAATTCGCGTTTCCACTAGGATACAACTAGATCTATGGCCACAATCTATAGGTGGTCCTTGGGTACACTTGCCAGGTGACCTTGAGACCTCTGATGACTTGGCGAGTCAATCAGCCTTGTGAATAGTAATGCATGAAACTCGGGGCCTAAAGTCTCAAAAAATCACTTTATATCTTATGAAGAACCTTTAAGGAATTATTTCCTTTATTTCATCATTCTCTCAAATGATTATTTTCCAAAAAGGCATTATATTTTCTGTTTACAAAACATAGTAAAAACAGCCCGAAATCTCACCATTTTATGCGTGAGAAAAACAAGTTAAACTGGCTCGCCCTTATCAGCTCGCCCATTACAACTCGCCCATCTCAGTGGATTGAGCTCGCCTGTTTTTATTCACCCATGTGGCGAACTAGCCTCGCCCACTTTGGCTCTCAGACTGAGCTGAACTGGAGGTCGCCTACGAAATCTTTCTCTTTAAAAACAAGGGATCGCCCACTATTGGCTCGCCCAGAATTATACAAAAGGGGTCGCCTATCTTTGGCTTGCCCGTATTTTTATTAAAACAGGGGTCGCCTTTTTTTGGCTCGCCCAAAGTATCACAAAATGGGTCACCTATCTTTGGCTCGCCTGAATGTTATTTAAACAGTGGTCGCCTATATTTGGTTCACTCAAAATATCACAAAGGGGTCGCCTATCTTTGGCTCGCCTGGATCTTATTTAAAACAGGGTCGCCTATATTTGGCTCGCCTAAAATATCACAAGGCGATCGCCTATCTTTGCCTCGCCCAGAAACGACATAGGGGTCGGCTTTATAGCTCGCCGAAATCATGGTTTATGAAAACAGTTTATCAACTAATGCATGTTACAAATCAAATCATTTTCTCAGTATTTCCATAAAATTTAACTCCACTGAACATGCATTCACTTCACACACATCTCCCTTACCTGGTCTTACGAAGACTAGCTTCCTGCTCGCCTTTATCAATTCTCAATTCCTGGCTGCAAAATAAATTATCAAGACCATCAATATATTCTGTCCGAATCCTTCCAACACTTTGGCGAGACTTGAGGCTAATCCGCTAGCTCGCCCATTATAACTCGCCATTCATAGATTGGCTTATACGTGGGAGCTCGCCATGCATATGCATGAGAACTCGCCATACATAGCTTTTTATTTAGAGGTGGGTTCGCCTATGAATTAAACTAACACATGGCAACCTCGCCCACTATACCACATTCGATATACTTTTAGCTCGCCCATAATAGTTGAGCTCGCCTATACATGCTGAGCTCGCCTATTTCTCATCACTTTTACACCGTTTCCAGCACTTTCCTTATTTATTCTCGATTAATTTTTAGACCACATCTTGTTCTAGTTTCTTATATCTTAACAAGATTTAACTAAAATAAGGCTATATCTATGTTTATTACGTTGTAAAACATAGAAATCTACCATTGAATATCAAGAGAATCATAGAACTATGGAACTTACCTTAACCGAGTTGCACTTCCAGAAACAGAGTGCTTTCTGCCTCACTTAGGTTATTCCTTAACTCTTCAAATGATGGAGTTTCATTAAACAAGTATGGAAGAAATTGAAGAACGAAGTCTGAACTTGCAGTAGAGTAGTATTGAGGAAGAAGAAATTTGCTTAAGTCGATTTTCCCCATGTATTTCTTCTTATATACTCATGCTAATCCAATAAGAGCTTACCACCTATTTCTTAACCTGTTCTTTTTCAACATTTCAGGTCTTACATGCATTAAAAACTGAAGAAAATTGTGACGAAAGGAACAGTGGTAAAGCTTTCTTGCTGCTGTCCGTTTTTTACTAAGTTTTCTCTTCTTTTTATAACTTCTAGCCAATAGAATTCATCCTCTGTTAGATTTTTCTTCAGCCTTGTATCACAATAGCAATAGAAGTCAAATTTGGCAGCACGGTTTTGACTTATTGTTTCCAGCTCACCAACGCTGCATAATGTGTCAGTTCACTATCTTTAATCCAGATCACCAGCTTCTCAGCTTGCCAATAGTCCTTAACTTGCCAATTCGAGCATCAACGTTTGCCTTTACTTGATTATTGGCATCGTCACATTGTCTTGATGCCATCTTGAGAATTGATGATTATGAGTTGATTTCTTTCCCTTAGGCGATCACAGTGAGACTTGGCGATCACTGCCATAGTTAAATTGTTGGCGATCACCGGCTATTGCTCTGTTCGCCTACTTTGCTATGATTCATGCAGTAAATTGGTGATCACATTTAGCATTTTAATTTGGCGAGTACCTTATTACCTTATTTGCCTACTAGGCTATCATTTGCGCTTCTATATGGGAGATCACGTTACTCGCCATACTCGCTCTTTGGGCGATCATCGCTAGGTTCATTCGGGCGATCATAGCCCTCGCCTCATTCGGGCGATCATCTTAATCAACTAACTTGGTGAACTTACCTATTCGCCGATATGGTCGTTAAATCAAACTCGCCATCATCCATTGGCGATCATCCTAAATTATCTTGCTCGCCCATTGGCGAGCCGTTCCATCATAATACTCGCCCATAGAGTGTTTCACAGAAATTGCTCTATTTACATCCTAAGTTAAGGAGCTTTTCACCAAAGTGGAAATCAACATTCATTATTTATTTAATTTCAACTATCAAAATTCACCAAATTATGGTGTACAATTTTATAAAATCGGGTCTTACATTTTACCAAGTTTGCAAGATGCACAATCAACAATAGCATTATTAGAAGAAGCTGAATTTTTATTTCCAAGTAAACCAGATTTAAGCACGACTCGAAGTACATGAGAAATAGGGTGTCCTAAACGTCTATGCCACACTTTAATATCATGTTGAACATCATTACAAGTAACATAATTTGACACCAACGAGGGAGATAAAAGCAAAGGAAAGAGATGTCCCACTTTAGGTTCGTTCGCGATCATCTTCCTAGACATTTGATCCTGCACAAGATAACCAGAAGTTGAAAATTAAACAGTACAATTGTTATCAACTAATTGATCGACAAATATAAGATTAGTGTACAGCTTAGGAGACACAAAAATAGTATTTAAAAAGGCCGAGATATCACCAACAATTGTGATAGGTAAGGAATTACCATCGGCAGTATGAATTTGAAGATCTCCTTTATATTTTTGAACATTATTTAAAGGTAAGGTAGTGTTGGTCATGTGATTAGAAGCACCAGAATCAAAACACCAAGGCTTAGGATTAGAATTTTTGTTACCTGAAAGGCCTTAAGCTAAAAAGGCAGAAACTATCATTGTTGGACCATTTCAGGAGTAATGGAAGACTGACCAGGACTAGGGGCCTTTGAGGAACCAACTGAGACATTGTAGGCAGTTTCAGATTTCTTTGGAGGCCAAGTGGATCGATCTATGATGATATGCCCTGTTTTCTTACAATAATTGCAGAATTTTTTAGTACAATTAGTGGCAATGTGCTCAAATCCTTTACAACTATAGCATTAGACATTAGTCTTATCTTTGCCTCCTTTAGACCTCCCTTGAGTTGCGTAGGCAACAAGAATTGGAGTAGAATTTGGAGCTTTCTGCTCCAAGACAGCCTGTGTAGTGAGCCGTTGTTCTTCCCTAAGAAGCTCTCCTACACAAATATCCAATAAAGGAACCTGTTCTCTGTTCATCAGGTTGGACCTGATTGCTTCAAACTCCCCCCTTTACTTCATTAAAAATCAGTCATGCTTGCTAGTCTCATGCACACTTTGGATAGTAATGAGTCCTTCAGGAGGTACACTTGCATACACAATATCAGTGTACTCAGCCCAAAGATTTTCAAAGGAAGAATAAAACTCTTGGATTGACATACTCTCTTGACTAAGCTAACCCAATTCGAGTTCAATTGAAACCTTTATGCTGTATTGCTTTGGTTGTAAATTTTCTTCAAATAACCCCACATTTCTCTAGAGGTCTTATAAAGCTTGAGATTGAGAAGTATGGAGGGTTCCACACTTCCAAGGATCCAAGACATAATCTGAGCATCCTTCACCTTCCATTTCACATATTTCTCCTTCTCCTTCTTACTGTTAGGTGCAAGATATGTCCCATCAATATGACCCCACAATTCCTTTCCCTTGACAAAGATTTGAAATTGGAATGCCCAGGCAGAATAATTCTTGCCATTAAATCGAACAAGAAAATGTTTAGATCGTTCCAAAGACATGATTCAACCAGAAACAAGAACTAAGAGATTAGGTCCAGAAAATAGAATAGAAGAACACGAACAAGAACAAGAACAAACACAAACACTAAGATCTTCGAGCTAGACAAGGAACCAGACACAAGATGAAATGATCTCAGAGTTTAGACTCTGATACCATGACAAAAATAAGAAAGAGAATTTCTGAAATGTTTTTTGTTTCATTTCACTAAGATAATTACAATATATAGACATTAAGAATAATCAAAAACCTTAATCCTAGGGTCTAATATAGTAAGCATAATTAGATCCCTTAATCCTAGGCCTATTATAGGAAGGAATACATAAGCAATTACAACAAAGAATATATACAACAATAATGAAAATCTTAAAGATATATACAACTATATATAAAAAAACTAAATAAGGAAAGAAGAATATATTGACATGAACATCATAAATAACTAAGAAAATATGGAGGATCTTTGTATATTAGTTGCATACAAGAGAGAAATCAATTAGTCATCTTGTAGAGGAAATGTACCAGAGATTGCACAGTGCTAAGGGTAAAGCTGAAGCTGGTGCCTCCTTTCCCTTGAACTATTTCCTTGACCTGAATGTAGCTTTCAAAGTCTGATTTTTGCTTTTCCTTTGGAATCCCTTTGTCGGTATCATCCACCTTAAAAACAGCTTCCACTAAATTTGGAAAATATTTGAGGTTTTGATGTCCTTTATCCTTTTCATACTTCTAATTGAAAATGCATACCAAATATTTCCACCACTCATTTTGGTTGGAAGCAACTATTGCATTTTCAAAACTCAGTTTTCTCATCCATCCCTCGTCGATATATGTCCCTCATCTGTGAACTTGATATCATTGTCAAAAAGGTTGCATATTATCTAATTTAGCTTACCCCTATCACTCAGCACCATATCTATACCTTTTTTCACCTTATGACAATCATTATGATAAAAACTCATGCTAAGTGAGAACAACATACTAGTTTTTGTGGTTTTTCCCCTACCCCTACTATTGGTGAACAGTAAAGCACATTTTTCACGTCCTTCAAAATCATTACTGAAGCTTTTAGAATTACCATTACCAGCATCGCAACTTGGCCTATGCAGTTACCATCTTGATTCAGTACTCCAACGGAAACTGAATCAATGGAAAAAGCCAAATTGACAGCCGCTAAATGGACATCTTGCTCAGTGTGATCAACTATAGCATTCTAGAACCGAGTTAACGGGCTTGGCACAAGTGACGTTGCAAATGCTTGCATCACATTTATAAAGTATGAGAACACAACAATCATACCGTAAGCCTACAATGCCATTCTTACAAAATCTCGCAACATTAGAATTTATCTAGACTACCAGAATATATGAATATCTCCTGAAAATTTGTTATTAATTTGTAAATAATGTAAAGATCAATAAGGTAGACATATCTACTAGTTTAAGCATTCAGCAGAACTATAAAGAAACGAATAGGCTTCAATATTGCAAATGAGTAGAACTTTATTGGACCTCTCAGTATCATAGTTCTGTATCTCATTTAGGCATATTTATAAATTGTTATTCCACCTCTTTTCCTTACATACATACTGGTGCAAAAAGCAGTTCCAAGGTTGGATTCAAGGCCTCTGGCGTGCGTAGAATGTAAGCTGCCGCCTACCCTTTTACACCGCCGGCTTACATGTCCCAAGGCTAGCAGCTTAGTGCCAGCGGTTTTTTTCTATGTGTTTTTAGTTCGTTTGTGTTGATTTCTTCCCTCTTTCTTGAGACTATATATATAGTATGTAGGGATGTTGTTAGGGAACTCACATATGTCTTTGAAACTCTTATTTTGAGAATTTTCTCTCTGAAAGTTGCAACTTTTGCAAACTTTATATCTTTGAAATCAACTGTTGAATTGAAATATAATTTCTTATGCTTACACACTGCATCAGATTGGTATCAGAGTAAGGTAAACTCCTGTGAAGATGGCAACTAATGATGGTGTTGACGACAGTCGTATTTCTGATGGTGCTCAGGATGCGGGAGTCCAAGGAACTGAACAGTTGGTTTCGAGGGCAGTACTCAATATCATGGATCAAAGAATCCGACGAGTGGAACAGTGTCTTGAGGATTTGATTTAACTTTTCGACACGATGGCGGTAGATGCTAACAAAGACAAGAATATTGGTAGGAGATAACCAAGGGTAAGGGATGCTTACAGCGGTCCGATCAATCGACCTGTAGCTGTAAATTGATAGGCACAAATTTTTGAAGAAGACACTGATGAGGAGGATGAAATCTTGTATGAAGAGAGGCAATCACGAAGACGAAGCGGTGAAGGTGGAGGTAGGTACTGAAGGGATTATTATGGGTATGACCAGGGTGACGATGGCGATTTCCACCTAAAGGTAGACATCCCTAACTTTAATGGTAATCTCGATATTGAAGAATTCTTTGATTGGCCAGCTGAAGTAGATAGATTCTTTGATTATATGGATGTTTCGGAGGAGCGTAGGGTGAGGTTGGTGGCATGTAGATTGAAGGGAGGAGCCTCTGCTTGGTGTGAGAGGTTACAACATAGAAGGTAGAGAGAGGGTAAACCTCCTGTAAGGACGTGGGTCCGTATGAAACAACTTTTGCAAAAGGATTTCTTGCCACCTGACTATGAGCAAATCCTTTTTTAGCAATATCAATGTTGTCATCAAGGATCACGTTCATTCCATGACTACAGTGCTGAATTCATGAGATTGGCTGAGCTAATGATCTTAGAGAAAGTGAAGGCCAACAGGTAGCGCGATATGTGGATGGTTTAAGGTTGCAGATCAGAGACAGGATTGGAGTCATTGTGTTGAGAAATTTGAGCGAAGCGAAGTGAAGAACATGACTCTTATGTGATTTAAGTTATTATGGATGTTTTAAGGTTACATACATGTTACCCCTTCACTGACTAGTATGCATAAGGAACCTTGTTACCTTGAAGAATGGATAATATTTCGAGCTATCCCTTATGTGTTGAGGAATTTCATGAAATTCTTAGTCCTCGGGTCTTATAATATCTGCCGAAAATAGCAGTAGTGCTTCAAGAACTTCCTTAAAATGGCGAGAGATAGTCTCGTTTGAGTATTGAAACATCTACTAAACCATTTTAGTGGAAAGACCCTACCCAACAACAACTAAAAATATCCCTACTTTCTCCGACAGCAAAACCCCTTTACTATTTGAAAGACCATATTGTCCCAAAGTTCAACACAAATGTCGAAACACTGATGGATTCATGCGAAACAAGAACCTATAACGACTTGGATTTTGATGGTTAACAACCTCGTTGATCAAGTTCGAGCCCTTTCGTGATGAATCATAGGATGGTAATCTTCCATACAAGTACTTGTCGATGATGAGGAATAGGATAGCAATCGTAACGACATCTCGCTCAAAATTATCATCCATGTCTGTTGGAAGATTTCAAAAGCAAAAATTGAGATCCAGCACTAATGGCAACTACAGTTGAAGCATTATAGAAATAACATGACAAGTAGCTCCACATACAAGTGTAAATATAAATACATTACACAACAATAGTCATAGGAAACATATTGAAAAAAGTCTATGAAATCAGTGCTGATTATCTTTCCTATATTTTTCTACGTGCCATATGAGGAATCCAGTTTTCAACGAATCTATTAGTAGAGCCAAGAATGCATGGCACAACTTATCATCCATCAATACCAACGTAGCGTCCAGTCCAAATTGCTCATCCTCTACTACGACCAGTAGTGACCATAGCTTTTCCATTAACTCCTTCATAGCATACGGATCCGTCTCATTCCCAAATGACTTCGAATTAGCTGAACCTCTAGCATTCAAGTTCACGATTAAATTTCCCAAATCAGCAATTAAATCGTCTCTCAAGTAACGTCACTTCTCAGTTCGTTTCCTTAAAGAAGTACTTAATGTCTTCCACTTGGACAAATTATCCCCTTCACCCATGATAGGTGGAAGGGAATCATCATAAGCACGGCTGTGATTGCCCCTTGATGGAGAAGTAACAAGAAGATCCACAAATCGTGGCTCTCCATCCGAATCTCCGCTGCCTTCTCGTGAATCAGGAGAGGAGCTATCTCTTGGGGCCTTTGAAGACGACGCTAGAGTCCATGGCCTTTTATTTGTGCCCTTAGTTCCCTAGAAGAGTTCATCTAACTTTTCCTTATGTTGCAATCCTTCGTCGCGGAAACATGTAATGCTGCCTCTGGTTGACTTAGCTCTCTTATATGCCTGCAATAAGAAACTTTATGTTAATACAAACATCAAGAAATGTCAGAACTCATTGTGCACTACTGTAAACTTAATTGACATGACTGTTATACACATGCATAAGTACCTTTAGACCAGTATTTCTCATACTGTTCAACTATAACAAAAAATTGCATATCTTAATATCAACATACTGTGATCTAATCTAATAGAACAAATATATATATGTATGTTCGTATATCTATAAACCACACTCTCATAAAGTTACTTGTAAGATAAAATAATAATAATAGTCCAGTTGTCAATTCGAGTTAATGGGGGGAAAAAGGTAGAAAAGAGAAGGAAGTAATGTGCATACCTCGTTAGCATTCCACCACTACTCGTCATCTTGGGTGAATGTTTGGGTTGTGTCATCCCAACCAACCCTTGATGTCGCATAGCGGACCAACCAATTCCATTTCTCCCATTGTTTTTGTAAGGTATCCCACTTATTTCGTAACTGTCTAACCGTATATGCCTTCCCGTGCAACTCTTGAAATTTTTTACCAATTAATCTGAATGTGGCTTGTTTCAAGTGGCCACTGGCATGTTTTCCTAAACGTACTTGCTCTAGATAAAGATCGATGAAAGTAGCGGTTTCGTCCTCTGTCATATGGGCTCTATCAACCATTCTTTGAAAATCCATAAAGTTATAACAGAAAACAAGTGACAAAAAATGCCCAGGTAAAACATTATTCATTAGTTAAACCAACACATGATGTAGAGCAAACCTACCTTTATGGTATGGTAGGGTAGTAGTTAACTCAGAATGTGATGCCAAGTAGGCCAGGATCGCAAGTAGGTTCTATTCCCTTTTTTTTGGCCAGACCAAACAATCCTCCTATCCAGAAGCAGTTACTAAGTCATACTTGTTATTGTAAACCAGTAGCTAGCAAATGTCTAGTTATGGAATTGATGCTCAGAAATAGCATGTCACTTAGAAGACTTTGATACACATAAGTGATCATAAGGCAATAGGATCACATCCCAAGCGAAACATGACCGAAAGGGAACAAAACTAGTTGTTTTTATAGTGGTTGCAACATCCGATAGTAGGCTATTAAGCTCAAACATATGAAAAACACATTAGATAAAGTAGATGCAAGTGAAGATAAAAAGAAGTTGCATCCATAAGAAGTACCTGTGGGGATCTACCAAACAGGATATGCTGGCCACCTATTGTAATGTGTACTTCCTGTCGAAGTTGAAAAGTGTTTCACACAAGTAGGAGGTCATAACAATGAATCTCGCAATCCATAACTTTCAAATACTATTTATTTGGTTACATTAGTCAAAGTAAACTTGAAATTAATTATAAAAACGTTATGACTCAACATATATCTTAATCATTTATCATACTTAAATCCATAATCATGACTTATAAGTCGTAGTATAGATAGTCTAGCACAAATCCATATGAGTTATGGTGACTTGCCAATACGTTAAACATAAAATTATGCACAACAAGCAACATCCCCAACAAAAAGTGCATTACAAACTAAATATTATAACAAAATAATCAACTAGAAGTCCAAAACCGATGATCAACTACTCTATTATCATCATAGCAACCATCATCTCTCCCATTACCATCATTGATGTTGCCATCTTCATCATTATCGACAATATAGCACTTAAATACCATCAATCAGGATAACATCTTAGATTAATAATACAATACATTGATGCTTGTAAATTAATAAGAAACACTGACAAATGTTTGTAAAAATAGTTATAACAAAACAATCACAGCAATGACTTCAAGAAAAAGGTGAACTCAAATGCGTGCAAATTGGAAATTAACGATTGAAGCCCTCTATAACAAATGTTATTAGATAACCATTCCATAATGCACTTGTATGCTTGGTGCTTGAAAAAAGGAAAAATTCTCCATGGAGCCCATTCCTTATTGAGAGCTATCATTTATTTTATATTTTATTACTAGCATTATTGTATTTCTATATGTGTATTTGCTTTAAGTGTCATATGTAACTACCAGCACATCATTATCCTCATACACGTGAATGTATATGCCCATGGACATTTATACAGAACCCTAACATTATTACAAACTTCAACCATTTTTTTCATTCCTATCCTCATTTGTATCATCTAGAGCATTGACAAGTTTGAGTTGGACCCATATGTGACAAAGCAATTGTATTTCCTTCTTATCAACCATAGTTTAAACTTTCAAGTGATGAGGTATATGTTGGCAGTTGTGTAGAAGTTCGTGGCTACAGTGATAGGAGTAGTGTCAGAGAACTTATAAAGGAAAAAAAAATAAAAGATAAGGAAATTTTAAATTTGAAGTCCGAATCCTACGAAAGGTATGCATAATAATCCCAAAGGCATTTCTTTCTACTCAAACAAGGAAACTGTCCTCGACATAAAATAGCTCAATGCAAGTAAGAAAGTCTTTTAGAGTAAAACCTGCCACGAAATAGGAAATGATAAAAATATTACTAGTAAACACAACACATTGTTTTTGTTCCTGTGTACCCAGCCAGGACTAAGAGATGTCAGACAAATATTACACAATTCATGATTTTTAGGTCAACAATTAGGTAATGTATCGATCCAGCATTATTAATTCATGATTTATGTGTATGATCTTACTTCTGTTCAGTAGGACTCTACAATGATACGTTTATCAACTATAGATGTTTGGATTCACCTTACTTCTGTTATACTTCACTTTTAGCTCAGCAAAAACACCCAAAAGGACGAGGTGATTCAGACTCCACTCCACTACGAGCAGGCTGTAGCACATATACCCAAAAGCGCAGATTGAAGGATTAAAAAAAAGGAAACCCAATAAATGTGAGGGTAGTGGACTTGTGGTCGTGGTTGTGGTCCCTCCTAGTCATCGGAAATAGGGCAGCGCATACTGAACAAACACCTAGCCTAACAATTTCATTCTATTTGCTTTTTCCCATCATGGATTACATGTGAATTTATGAATAAATGTTAGTAGAAATTACAACAAAACCCAGGTACACAGAACCCCAATTGAACTGAAAAACCCTAAATTCAAAACCGTAAATTAACCTCAAATCGCAATGTAAGAAAAAATTTCAATCACAATGAGTTAGAGAAAACAGAACAACTTACATGGTATTACAACCCAAGGAGATGCAGCGAAAGCTTCACCCTTACCCCTCTTTTACCCACGAACCCTCCCTCTCCACATTACTTAAAGCAAATTTCCCTACCAACACTGCTCTCCTGTGACGTTGTGACAAATCCTGACCTCCCTTATTGCAGCACAGGTGAAGATTGATGGAAAGCTTCTTTTGTATTGAAGCTCTGGTAGGGGACGTTGGCGATGGTAAATCTGAGCTACACGTGGTACTGAATAGGAGACGATCGCAGAGACGAAGGCAGAGAGAGAATCTTCATTGTGGAGGCAATGAATTGGGTTGTTGAAAACAATCCTCAGTTCTGATAGTGAATAAAGAAGGGTATGATGGCCTTTTTTGGATGAGGGTATAAAAGGGTTTCCATTTGTTTAATGAGGGCAAAAAAGTCACAAACTAAATGCAATTTTCTGTCTTTTTTTTCCTAAACGTGCTACTACCAACTGATGCTGGAACTATAACCGTGTTGGAGATTTTTGTTGTTTTCAAATGGAGCCTTACTTGTATTGAGATTATATCTATCTTCTCTTCTAAGACTTCTTGGTGAACTTGAACTTTTAATATCCTTTAAGTCTCCTTTAGCTTTCTAGTTAAAGAAGTGATTATATTATTGTTGGTTTGCCAAGCTCTCTTCTTTGATTTCCTCCTCAAAGATCTGAAAATGGTGGAAGCTTGGGGGTTGAAGATGGATTTTATGTGTAAAAGAAGAAAAGAAAGGTGAAAATGAGGAAGAGGGAAAGGGAGGAAGAGTGTAAAAAAAGAAAAAAAAAGGAATGGGCTTGTAATTTGACAATTAATGCAAGCATGGGTTGCCAAAAGTAGGAAGAGAGAGAGAAGAAGGTGATCTGCTGCAACAAGGGAAAAAAGGGAGTGGGGTCCACTTGAAATTGGTAAAATTTGACTTAATGTCACACAAGTATTTCTCCTTAACTTAAGATAGTTATTTGTATTAATTTTAATTTGATCAAGATTAGTTTAAATTATATTATTAACCTATTTTAATTTAGCATAAACAATCTACTTCTCCTTAATTTTAGCTTTTAATCGAGTTTAATATCTTTTATACTTAAACTTAAATATCTTTATTAGTTCTCTACCTGTAATTGTTCTTATAGTTTTCAAGTTACTTCTAATTGCTTACTTATATCATCTTAGGTTTAAACTTATACACACTTATTTGATTAACCAATTATTGATATTATTGATTTGTTTATGCCTTAAACTTAGGATATTACACCCACATTGCTAAAAAATAAAATTAATAGTCTAATATATTGTGTAAATGAAGAATCCATAATTAAAGTGGTTAAAGTTATAGGATGTTCGTGCTTAATCTGCATGGGCTTTATGCTAAGCTCAAAGTCTTTTTATTTTCTTAAGAATTAATAATACTAATAATTATATTCTTAAATAAGACTTAAATAAGAATAAAATAATAGTAATTGTAGTGAAACTAACTTAAATCTTTATTAAGAATAAAATATAATAATTATTATGACTATAGTGATAATTATAATGAATAATATTATCTTACATCAAAATACAATTGTAGCTTCTTACACATTATATAGTATATACTTCTAGTTGCAATTTTTTTTCCAAGCTTTGATTACATAAACCTAACAAAACCAACAATCAAAATTGCACTAATTATTGGCAGGGAGTCTTAAAAAAAGAAAAAGAAACAAAGAAGTTATTGGCAGAGGAGGATCAACTACATCTCTAGCTTAAGCATGCAAATTAATCCAACATTTAAATATATTGTAGTTGTATACTCATAAATTTGAAATAATATTCAACATGATCAAATAATCCTCCATCATTTTTGGTTATTTCTGTAAAAAGTGTGCTATTCTCTGTGATATTTCTACTACTTTAAAATCGTCATACCCTGTCCTTCACTATGAAATTCCTAAGCTGCAAACTATAAGTTGTGAATTATTGTTAAATGGTATGACACAAGTTGCATGGTGTAAATATATCATTTTTTTTAACATTGCCTAGAAAAGTATGGATGATAAAAAGAAAAAGCTGGAAATTTTGAACCTTAAATTCTAACAAATTAGAAAAGCCAAAATGAATTACTACATCATTTTCATAATTGATCAATGCAAGAAAAGTAGCATCATTGTATATATAATACCTTAGGGTACTGCCCAATTCTTTCAATGAAGTATTCAGTTTATTATTGGAATAACTGGACTGCAACCCTGTTTAATAGAACAAACATGCTCATGTTTTTTATGAACCACAAGATAACTACCACATTTAGAATAACATAAACATGTTAAGTAATTACCACACATACTTTAGCATAAGATGCATTGCCCATTTTTTGGCTGATTAGTTAAAATGTATAAACGAAAAGCAAAAAATGATCCATGAAAAGTATCTGATATAGAAACTAGGAATTGTGAACGTCAATAATCATACCAGCAACTGAAGTTTTGTCATCTTCTTTAATAAGTTGAAATGTCAAAAACCTTCAAAACATATGTATAAGCAAGCATACCAAACTTCAATCAAATCTTC